>HG995381.1:3573425-13573425 GCA_905333075.3 Atethmia centrago | reverse complement strand
ATCTTCGATGTAATATCAAATAGGTATGTACCTAACTATGTGACTAATAAGTCTCAAAAATAAAAAAAAAATGTTTATTTATTAGGTAATAATTAGTTTTTTTACACATATCAGACAGTACCTACGTGTATCTTCCCGTAATTCAACCATCTTCGATGTAATATCAAATAGGTATGTACCTAACTATGTGACAAACCTAGGTGTCAAAAATAAAAAATTATGTTTATTTATTATGTAATAATTAGTTTTTTTTACACATATCAGGCAGTACCTACGTGTATCTTCCCGTAATTCAACCATCTTCGATCTAATATCAAATAGGTATGTACCTAACTATGTGACAAACCTAGGTGTCAAAAATAAAAAAAATGTTTATTTATTTCCACAAATTACATTCATATACACTCATCATCCGCCTAGTCTTTTGCCAACTATGTTGGGGTCAGTTTCCAGTCTAACCGGAGTGTCTGCCTATCTGACCTCCACAACCCAGTTACTGGGTACCACGATACCCCTTGGTAAGACTAGTTGTCAGACTTTCGGGGTTCTGACGACCCGTAACAACTGTCAAAGATCTGCAAATAACAGCCGGGACCAACGGCTTTATTCTGGTACACTAGTTATACATATGTATAACTAGTGTAAAAGAATAATGCAGCAAAAGTTTGCTCAAAATAACTGTCAACTTAAGATTAAGTTGACAGGTATTTTGAGCAAAATTTTGTAGATCTGGAGTCTAAACTAAGCCTAGGTCTGTATTTTAGAAATCCAGGCCCCCATTATCGGCGGCAGAGATCTCTCGCGTCCGGCCCTGGTTCAGGCCATGGTACGGAGCGAGAGGGCATGGGCAGCCGTCACCTCCTTCTGTGAAGCAGTAATGCTCGCGAAGGAGGAGGCGGGACGGTTGAGGGAAAGGCATGTTTCACGCCCTCTCGCCCCTAGCCGCCGCAGGAGACGCCTTGGGCGTCGGAAATCCCGGGCGGATTTCCAGCCACCGTAGGCGTGGGCTTGCGGACGGTGAGCAATGGGTAGCTCACCGTCCGGTAAGGACCAGGCCCGGGTCGACGGCGCGTCGTATTCCACGCGCGCCTCAAAGAGATGTCGTCAGCACAATGTAGGAGTCCACTAGGGCCGATGCCTGCCGGGGTATGGGAAGGTACTAATGGGTCACCGAGGCTCCCGCAACACAGGCAACGGAAGGAACACGGGTGGGTTCTAGTCAGTAAGAGTCTGACACACCCTTCCGCTCCACCCAGAGCGGGAGAAGTTATTTGATGATTTCCCATCCAAAAAAAAAAGGCCCCCATTATATCACATAGTAAAGGTTGTCAACGTGATACAATTGCGAGTGATTGATGGTGTGTGCGTTAGTATATGTGTGTATGCCTACATGTATTGTACATATAATAGTTAATAAATATATAATATATTTAATTATGAACATAGAAAATTAAATATATGTCGGAAATACTTTAGTCACTCGTTTGACTAATCGGGACGCCAGCGCCTCCAAGCGGCGCTTGACAGATTCTAGAACATAACGCTTGACTGGGGTTAAGTACAGTTTGTCTGGGGCGGTCAAGGAGTGAAACGTTTAGAAACTGTCGAGCGTTCCGTATAGTTGTGTCGTGTACCTACAGTGTGTGAATAGCCATTGTGATTATTTGATCGTAAATTATAATTTGATTTAAACTGCAAACGGTTCTTCTATTGTGCAATAACCAACACTTCCCATTGTACGCCCACAGTAGTTAAAATATGGCTGATGATAACGAGAGAGACGTACCTTCTCCGTCATATAAATATTATATTATACGTAGAAAACTACCAAGCACTTGTCTCACCATCTCCGGGTAGCTTCCCGTTGGTTGAAGCCACTCAGACACTTTCAAACAAGCCACAAGAATGTATCATCATTATTGAAATATCAGATCTAAGTGTGGGTGAAATCCACAAGATATGATATTTTTCCCTGTCGATAGCAGTTACTATGTTTACTATGGGTACCTGTCATCTTTTTACTTAGCAGATAGATACCTAGATCTATCTAGGTATGGTAGTCTAGTGGTCTGGTGGTAGTATATACTAGATATAGATAAGATTATCAGTATCTGGTACTTACCTTTTGTTTTGCAAATAAGAATGATCTTGAAGTATGCAATGATATGACATACTTGCGTCATGTTGAGTCTGATCATTACAAATATCGATTTTTATTTTAATCAAACGTAGGGTCGGTGACACTTCCGCTAGTTCGCAGATGATCATGAAAATTATAGGCACAGTCCTGTCCTATATGGTACGGGGTGAGAGGGCATGGGCAGCCGTCACCTCCTTCTGCGAAGCAGTAATGCTCGCGAAGGAGGAGGTGGGACGGTTGAGGGAAAGGCAAATTTCGCTCCCTCTCGCCCCTAGCTGTCGCAGGAGATGTCTCGGGTGTCGGGAATCCGATAAGGATCAGGCCCGGGTCGATGGCGCGTTATGTTCCACGCGCGCTTCAAAGAGATGTCGTCAGCACAAAAATAGGGGTCCACTGGGGCCGATGCCTGCCGGGTTCGTGGTAAAGTCCGAAAGGGATACCGAGGCCGCTGGCATCACAGGTAACGGAAGGAACATGGAGGGGTTTAAGTCAGTAAGAGTCTGACACACCCTCCTGCTTTGCCCAGAGCGGGAGAAGTTATTTGATAATTTCTCACCCAAAAAAAAAAAAGGCCTGTCCTGTTTTTCTCATGGTCGCATAACTTTCGCGAAATAAAATTTGAATCTTTTTGCAAAAGAAAATCCAGACTTAACTCTGTGTTTCATTGATTAAATGTAATGCATGATGCATGGTATGAATAGAAGCACATCCGTTTGGAGATTCAGCCGAGTATTCTACTAATTGTCAAAGGGAAAATTAATATTTTCCTCAAATAGCGATGCAAGTGAAACAAAATGTTTTTGATAATTTTATGTAATTTTATCGCTAAAGATACTCGACAGATTACCTTTTTTTGTAGTACACATGTTGTTATGTGATTTAAGATGAATAATTATAAAACATGATGTAAAATCGCTTTTAAATTGCGCTGCGGTACAGTAAGCCCAAAAAAGATGTATACACGGACAGCGAATGAAACCATTGTTCTATAAAATTGTATCTATCGTGCAGGTACAAAACGTAGTATACAATTTATTTTACCAAAACAAACTAAATATTTTGTCCCAAAACATCTACACACCCATTGTGATAGTTCCAGAATAAGGAATAATGTTATGGAACAAAGATTGATAACAATAAAATGTTTCCTCGTCCGTGTATACATCGTTTTAGGACTGACTGTACCTATTTACCAAAAGACACGTGGCACCAATATTTATTCCTCCAAAATTGTATTCAAAATCAATCAATCAACTCAGCCTATAGCAGTCCACTGCTGGACATAGGCCTCTCCCAGACTGCGCCACAACACCCTGTCCTCCGCCTTCCGCATCCAGTCTGTCCCAGCCACCTTTTTAAGGTCATCGGTCCATCTAGCTGGGGGGCGTCCCACACTACGCTTGCCGATACGCGAAAATTGTATTAGAATTGATTATTGCGACACCAAACTGGAAGTTTCCTAACACAAAGTTTCATTTCATAGTTTAAACAGTTTCCATTGATGCTCATAGTCTAGATAGGTATTTACTACTAAGGCTCTCTTTGAGACTTAGTAGTAAATACCTATCTAGTCCAAAGTTTAGATATCTACAACCAAGCTCCGAAATTTCTTCTTAATTCCACCTAACCCTATTAATGCCACAGCAATTACTTTAGAATATCTTCATACACTTCCATCCACGTATGATCAGAGCTAATATAAACACACGTGCATTAAGTAACATGCAGCCGTTTTTAAGTGATTTTAGACAAACAGCAGAGTCGGTCCCACAGTCGGGTGGGCTGTAATCGCCGTCATTACACCGTACCGGAGGGTTCTCGTGCGGGTTAGGGTTGTCACAGGCAGGAGAGCGGGTTAAGGAACACATCTAGTCAAGTTTTTATAAACCAAAACATCTATGTGGAAAAAATATTCTAATAAATAATAATAATAATAATAAGGAGGCCTGTGTTCCAGCAGTGGGAACATTATAGGCTGATTACGTAATAATAATAACCCCCACCGCCGTATCTCTACGTTGAAGTCGTGGTGGGGCTTGTGCGCTCCGAAATCTGGGTCTGTGCCGGTAGAGTTTACTTTGTCGGAACGGGTGTAGGGTATGGAGCCAGACCAAGAGAGATACAGAAACCCGCAGGGCAGCATGTGGCAAGCTGTTGGACAAGACAAGAGTCCGTGGGGTCGCTACTGACCCCACGGACCCTATCCCCCGGGAGAAGTCTTATTCCTCATCTCTGGCTTGCCTTTATTGGCCGGCTGGAATGTACACTGACGAGGAACAGAGCTCCCACCTCATTTTTGCCTTTATTGGCCGCTTGAGTGGAGATTCGCAAGAGCAAATGTGCTCGGAAGAAGGAAGTATTCTAGTAAGTGCTCGTAGGGATCTTAACCATCTTCCGGGCTCTGGGATTGTTCCGAAAGCCGTGGAATACCGCTCCACTCCTCAAGCACCTCAGGAAGTGTTGCCCCCTTGTCGCTACGTCACTATGTGCTAGCGGCCGTTTTGAGGGGGCCCATTATTGAGTGTGCAAGTCACCCCCTGCCATTTCATCGGTGTATTTTATATAAAACATTGGTCAGGCAGGGGCCATAGCCTTTCCATAGTCTTAGAAAACCGATCCACTACAACCTCCAAAACCCATAGCCCAATATGTTTTGTTCCTATGTTTTGCAATAGTCCTGCATCAACCGGGGGTTGTCCTTGGGTGCACTTGCATAGACCAATCAGAGATAATCGTCGGTTGGTGCCGCATTCCATTACAATTGTCCAAGGGGCCTTTGCGAGTTGACTTCAGCCCCTCGTACGCCTTCCAAAGGTCCGCATATTATATTTATATAATATATAATAATATTTATTATATATAATAAATTATAAGGCATAAAAAGTAGTACAGTTTCGCTTAAATGTAAATTATATTCCTAAAACTTACGTGCCTGTCAAATTTTCTCTTTTGATTTTGAATTCCATCAACAGTTTAAGGTTTAAAATCATTTGGAGAAATTTAACAGTTTCGTATACATAACCTGATGTGATGTTAACAGTACGTAAAAACTGCAGCATAATACGTTGACAGTGGACAGCTTATTTTAATTTTTAGAAGCGACTTCTAAAATATGTGTATGTAGGGTGTAAGAGGAGGGGTGGTTTGTATTATTTAAAACAAAAAAAAAACACCCGAACGCATGGCAAGCACAGCGACGAATGCAATTATTGTAATTAAATAAACTAAGAGAACTATTTGTCGGGGTAGCTACTTGCGCATAAGCAGGTATAATTTGCCGTCCCACTCACAAACTCGCAAAATGCCTATCGTCGTTTTCTATTAATATAATGGTGCTAACATATACTGTTTTTTTCGCTATGTGGAGAGGAAAGGAATTTAACAGAATTTCACTAAGCACAATAATTTTTAACTATTTTTTTCAATAGGTACCTACATCAATTATTCTAAATATATGTAGTCCGTTATCTTATATTAACGTTGTTTGCTATGGCAGTTTGGTATTTATCTACCTACTTTACAATATTAGGTAGGTAGATATTATGCATCCGCTTATATAGTCAGGAAAAACACAAAATTTGTCGATTTCGTAATCGCAGGTTTTTTTTTACTATAGTGCATTCCATATAAGCCAACATTTGAAAGTAAGTTATATGTAGATTATAATACTAATCTGCATGTCGATTCTGTAAAAATCTCACCGTGAAAACTCGCGTGGAGTGAGCTGTCAGTGTCATCCCACTGATGCTAGGGAGTGACCAAGCATTACATTTATAATCATAATTGAGATTTTTATAATATTTTTATTCGAATTCTATTGATCATTTTATATTATTTCAAAACTAGTATTTAAGCGTTAAAACGTTACTATTTAGGGTTTATTTAAATAAAATAGCAAAACAGAAATTCAGTCAGAAACTCAATTTGGTTTTTTTTTATTCCAAAAGGATTGGTAATTTTTCCTTGCTTTTTAGATTTGACCTCACCATCATTTTTAACACCCCCGAAAACCATGAAAACGACACCCATGATGAAAAATGTAAACATTTTCGCAGCCGCCATCTTGCTTTTAAGATTTGACCTCACTATCGGCTTTAACACCCCCGAAAACCATGAAAACGACACCCATGATGAAAAATCTGAACATTTTCGCAGCCGCCATCTTGCTTTTTAATTTTGACCTCAGTATCGGCTGTAACACCCCCGAAAACCATGAAACAACACCCATGGTGAAAAATGTTTGTAGCCGCCATTTTGGATTTTGATGTAACGGTGGTAAAACCAAATTTTTGTTTGACGCGCATTTAAAAATAAAAAACGGCAAATTAAAAAAAAAAAAACTCTACTTGATATTAATAACAGCTCCTCACGCGCAAGCGCGGCGTGATCTTATCACTTCACCCGATTCTCGTAACCATAGTAACCACCCGCGCCGGCTAGGTGAAGTGAGTCGGTAAGGGCGACGCGCGAGTGTCGTGATCTTATCACTTCACTCGATTCTCGTTGCCATAGCAACATCACTTCACTTGGGCTGAATGAAGTGAGCCTAGCCACCCGCCGGCTAGTGCGCGCGCTGCGCGAGTCTCAGACTTGGACTGTGGAATTATGTTATAGTGATGACGGTGATTTTATGAATATTATTGGCAACGCGTAGGTCGGTATAAATTTACCTAAAATAAAATATTAAAAAGGTACTAATTAAATAATCCGCACGTTTTTTATTCAAATGGCTTATGTACACAGACACATACATCGTTTAGTTAGGTTTCCACATAGTTTGTGAGGGGCACACACTTTTAGCACTCGATCACTTGACATACTCGGTCATCTCTTCTTATTGAATAGATTTGGGTTAATAACAATGCTGAATAACGTGGCACAGTCTTTAGTCGACTCAATCCACAAGTCACACATCGCAGTTGGGTCATGGGATTGCGTTTATTTAATCAGTTAACTGATTTTGATCAATAGAATTAGCATAAAAATATTATTAAAATCTCGATTATGATTGTAAATGTAATTCTTGGTCCATCTCTAGTATCAGATGGAATGGCACTGACAGTTCACTCCACGTTCACTTCACTTAAGATTTCACGGTGAGAAGGTTACAGAATAGCACTGCTGATACAATAGTCAGAAACCTTGTTGATCCCGGTACCGCAGGATTTTTTCGATACAAAAGCGCATTCCACATTCGGTAACATCTCAACTTTAGGTGAATCTGCATCCGAATATCCGATCTCTAGTGATGACACAACGCTTGTAATTTATTGCAAAATATGAAGCACTTATGTATTTACTCAAAAACGAGTTGAGTAAAAGTAAATAAACAATCAAGTTCTAAATTCAAATAAGACTTTATTATTAATTAATTAAATACCAACGTACATTGACATTTTATTTATATTTTGGGTTAGTTTACCGTTAATTCGTATAGAGATTTTTTTTTCAAAACGTGTTTTGATAACAACTAAGTGGTGAGAAATGTGTTCAAGATTAAAATTTATTTTTTACGCTACCACAAACTATGTATATACATAGATTAGGATTTTTTTTTCAAGACATGCCTACTTATATCATGTGCCACTTATCAGTGCCTTAAGGCGAAAACTTCAGGGTAGCTACGAAATTATTTTTTCTTTAGTTATTTGTTGACACTGACCCGCAAATTGCAAAAACCTAACAAAAATTGAATTTCGCGGGCTACTTTAGCGCATCCCACCTTTTTTTTTTGGATAATTTCCCATCATCAAATAACTTCTCCCGCTCTGGGCGGAGCGGGAGGGTGTGTCAGACTGTTACTGACTAGAACCCACCAGTGTTCCTTCTGTTGCCGGTATTTCCAGGGGCCTCGGTAACCCTTTCGTACCTTCCCCGGACCACAGCAGGCCCTAGTAGACCCCTACACTTGTGCTGACATATCTTTGAGGCGCGCGTGGAACATAACGCGCTGTCAACCCGGGCCCGGTCCTTTTCAGACGGCGAACTACCCATTGCTCACCTTCCGCAAGCCCGCGCCTACGGTGGCCGGAAATCCGCCTGGGATTCCCGACGCCCAGGGCGTCTCCGGCGGTGGCTAGGGGCGAGAGGGCGCTAAATTTGTCTTTCCCTCAACCGTTCCGCCTCCTCCTTCGCGAGCATTACTGCTTCGCAGAAGGAGGTGACGCCTGGCCATGCCCTCTCGCTCTGTACCATGGCCTGAACCAGGGCCGGACGCGAGAGATCTCTGCCGCCGATCGCCTCCACGAGGACACGGTGGTGTTCTGCCCAAGCCGGGCAGACCTCCACCGTACGATCCACCGTGTCCTCCGGGCGATCTACACAGTGGTGACACCCGGGAGTTTCCTCCCGCCTTATCCCCGTAGCTGCCGTGTCCGGTGAGGACCTGCGTCAGGCGGAAGGTGATAACACCGTAGCGCCCCCCCCTTAAAGAAAGAAAGAAAGAAAAAGTATTTATTGGGACTCGCACAGGAGATCACACATTAAACTAAAAAACACTCATAGAAACATAAAAAAAAACAAAGTAAAATTAAAATAAAAACAAAAAGTCCAGTACGAGGCCAAAGGCCTTAAGCTGCTGTTTTTACCTGTAATAAAGTGAGTGATGATTTACCTGTAATAAATGATGATAATTAAATCTAATCTAACGTCAATTCAAAAACGCAGCGAGACACCCCTATATCCAGCTAGCTATGTGATTGTTGAGCCCTGCGAGCGAACTCCCGGAATATCATAAATTCGCGTATTGCATGTCTTAGTGATTTACGTTTTTAGTACTTTTTAATTGTTACTAAATTGAAAGTGTAGCAGTCTAACGAGCGGTTATGTTGAATTGTAGGTTATTAAGTGCTAATGGACGGCGAAAATTCAATTTTAGTTCTTTTTACGATTCTGTATAATCAAGTGGAAGTTTTTTTAATCTGTATTTAGTATAGTTGATTGTCGAAAGGGTTTTGTTTTGCTGAACGATCTAACAATTTCGACGCCATATTTTAGTTTGTAAATAGTTATAGTTAAGGTAGGATATAATTTTAATATTTTTATTCATTAATTAAGATCTAACTAAATACATTTAATAATAATAATTTGAAAAAAATAGTCCTCCAGACCGATTTACGGCCATGGCGGAAGACCTCAGCGGAGACCTCGACGCGGGAGATATTATATTGCATAAGTGTATCATAGAACCAAAAATTCGAAGACATGTGACATCTACCAACCCGCTCTGGGCCCGCGTGGTGGATTACGGCCCACTCCCTCTCACAGAGAGGCCTGTGTCCCAGCAGTGGGAACATTATAGGCTGATTATGTTAAGTGTGTCATCATCCGATGGGACGGCAATCCGGAGAGAGATCAGGCGCAGGGCCAACAGCTTAGCGTGCTTTCCAAGGCTCGGGCACACAACACCACCAACTTCCAAACTCCAAGCTGTTACTGAGAAATTTCTAATGGACAAACCCAATAACACTTTGCTCGACTGGGGAATTGAACCTAGAACCTCAAGCTCAACAGTCGCGCTT
This sequence comes from Atethmia centrago, assembly GCA_905333075.3. Lineage (NCBI taxonomy): Eukaryota > Metazoa > Arthropoda > Insecta > Lepidoptera > Noctuidae > Atethmia > Atethmia centrago. The sequence continues at coordinate 13,563,765 of HG995381.1, read as the reverse complement.
GCGACCACAAAACCAACTTAATATATGTGGGTGTGACGACAATACAACAGTAAATTAAACTGCGTACCTATAGCTAATACCGATTCCAGTCTGCATACAAATATAAATCCAATCGATTAGTCACTATTAGTCAAAAAGTTGCAAAACAGATAGTCGGCCCATCACTACTATTTAGTTTGTTTGAAAAAAAAAAACACCTTTATAATGTCGATAGTTCCACAATACTCTTAAGCATTATATGTAGTATAGCCAGTGTTTTCATGTATTGAGGCAGTGTTGTATCCACAGTGTATAATTAAAACAATGTACAAGGTAGGATGGTCCTTTCTCAATCTGACATTTCTAAGTGTCATTCACAACTTACAATTAAGGGCGCAGTTCCACTGACGCGGAACTAGGCGGAGTGGAGAGGAGCGGACCGTGAATTGGCCAGTGCTCGAAATCTGCGGAGTGGAGATTTGGAGCACTGTGATTGGCCAATTCACGGTCCGCTCCTCTCCTCTCCGCCCATCTTCGCGTCAGTGGAACCGCACCTTCAGGCGCCGACAAGAGGCAAACGATATAAGTAGGCTATCCTTAAAACAAAAAAATGGCAAATCTATATAGTTTGTGGTAGCCAAAAAAATATATGTTAATCTTGAACATATTTCACAGAACTTGGTTGTTACCAAAAGACGTTTTGAAAATAAAATCCTTGATACAAATTAACGGTAAACTAACCTTTTACGAGTACCAATCCAAAATATCTATATTAATATCAACGTACGTTGGTATTTAATTAATAACAAGAACGTCTTATTTGAACGCAGAACTTGGTTGTTTTTTTATTTTCGATTACTCAACTCATTTATGAGTAAATTGATAATTGCTTCATATTTTGCAATAAATTACAAGCATTGTGTCATCGCGTTTTTCTTTCTTTTCAGGCGGACCTTCACAGTTGTCGTGTTGTCTCTGTAACATTCATTATTGATCGTGTTATTTAAACAAAAAGGTCGATCGCAGCTGACATGTTGGTCTAGCAAATTAAAAATCAGAGAATATGTAGATATTTTAACTAACTGAATGCACAATACTCTACCTTGTTTCCTCAGTGTTAGTAGTGTGGGAAATAATAAACTAAATAAGTAAAGGCTTTTGCACATTTGCACATTTGCACATTTGCTTTTGCACAAGAGTTAGGAAAAATAAAGCTTAAAAATACTGGCCCAGTACGTGTCGGACCACGCACAATGAAGGGTTCTGTAGTTGGCATGAATTTATCCCAAGAACAAACTTAACAATGTAGTTGAAAAACATTTTCCTCCATATTGCAACTGCAAATTTAATTTTGAACGCACATTATTGAGTGATTTACCATGTTATTTAGACCATAATCTTCTTATAGGTTTTCCTGTGATCTAAAAGTATAAAACTATTATCTGTTGGCTCAGCAGCTTCGAAGATAAATTTACGAAGACAAACTTTGAAACTATTTATTTTAAAATTATTAAAAATATATATAGACCGCCCATTGCTTTTTTTAGTGTTTGATTTATTTTTTGTTTTGTAATTTTGTGGTGTACAATAAAGTATAAGTATATAAATAAATAACAAATAAATTTATTTAAAATCCTCATAACAAGTCTTTTCATTTTGTATGTCACACGGTACAGTTTGCAAAACTTCTTTTAAATATTTCTAATATTTCCCCTAAAATTAAAATTATTCAAAATCCTCATAATTATTTAAAATACATTTATTTGCGTAACACGTTCGTATTTGGGTCACTGAAATTCATAGGGTAAAACCAGGAGAGATGGACCAGCGGGTGAGATGGACCATCGTAATTTCTACCAGACTACAAAATTTATTTAGGCTGACAACACTTACGAGCTCTTGTCAACCTGTTTGCTCCGTGTAGAAAGCGAGACTCTTTGATTTTCGTTTGTAAAATTATTAAAAAACGTATTAAAAGGTTTCGGAAGCGTGTTTTTTTTTGTGTGGGTGTTTAAAAAACGAAGGTATGTATAAGATATTGTATTTTTAGAATACTAATTGACGTTTCTGTGTTAGTATGTTCATGAAATGATAAAATAACCTCAAATTTTTCGTTTGTTTATTTTGCTTTTGATATGAGAAAGTGGTCCGTTTCTCCACTCAATTTAGGAGAGATGGACCATGTTATGTATGGGTGAGATGGACCAATAGTGAACCGTCTTTTTTTTGCAACTTTCAAGTGGTTTTTAATTATTTTTGATACTTATTTTTTAATCCATACATTTTTAATGTGTTATTCTCTTTTTTTGTAGATAATATGCCTTTAACATATGAGAGGAAAAATGGAGTATGTAGAGGAGAATGGACAGAAAGAGCATTAATTGATGCTTTTCAAGCTGTTTCTAATGGAATGTGTATCAATGAAGCAGCAAAAACATTTGGGATACCTAAAACTACATTTAAACGAAGACTTGCAAAAAATAACTCGACTAAAAGCGATGTTCTCGGTCCGATTGGTATACTGTTACCTGAAAATGAGAAGAAGATCGTCGTACACATTAAAAAATTACAGAAAAGTGGGTTTACACCATCAAGAGAAACAGTGCGTAAAATGGCATATAATTTAGCGGAAAGACTTCATATTAAACATAACTTTAATCACGAAAAGAAAATGGCGGGAAATGGGTGGTTACAAAGCTTTCTTAGACGAAACAATGAACTTTCAATACGGCAGTCAGAAGGTGTCTCTGTGGCCAGGGCTAAGGGGATGAATAAAGAATATGTTGATAAGTATTTCAACCTTTTAGAAGAAGTTTTGAAAGAAAATAAACTTTTTGACAAACCTGGCTCTATTTTTAATATGGACGAGACAGGCTTGCAGCTAAATAATAAGCCAGGAAAAGTAGTTGCCGTGAAGGGATCGGAAAATGTTCCTAGCATAACTGCTGGAGAAAAAGGTGAAACCATTTCTGTCATCGCTTGCTGCAGTGGAGAAGGTGTTTTTCTTCCACCCTATTGCATATTCAAGGGCAAAAATAAAAAACCTGAGTTTGAGGATGGCATGCCACCTGGCTCTGTGGTAACAATGTCACAAAAATCAGCATATGTGAATTCAGAAATATTTTTTGATTGGCTGAAGTATCATTTTTTGCCAAGGAAACCACAAGGTAAGTGCGTGTTGATTTTTGATGGACATTCTTCACACTGCAGCAATGCGGAAATGTTGGAGTTTGCTGAAGAAAATGAAATCATTTTGATTTGCTTACCCAGTCACACAACCAATTTCCTTCAGCCGCTTGATAGAACGTTTTTCAAGTCCCTGAAGTGCTTTTATTATGACGAATGCAATAAATTCATTACTGCTAATCCATCAAGAAAACTATCACGCTTACAGTTTGGAAAAATTCTGGCTTCAGCTTGGAATAAATCAGCTTCAGTAAGCAATGCAACATCAGGTTTCTCAGCAAGTACCGTTTAATGCAAACGCTATACCAGACTATGCTTTCTTAACTCCAAGTAATCAAAACCATGACAATAACCTACAAACTGCTGCTATAATTCAACATAATCAACCTATTACAGAATCCGCCCTTTCACAGCCAGCAACCGTTCAAAAACCATCAACTAGTGAAGCTGTTTCTCCAAAGGCAACACCTGGAAAGATTTTGGATGTGGTTTCTCCAATACCTATCATGGAAAGAACTGCAAACGTTCGTCACAGGTCAAGACAAATAGCAGAAATTTTGAACTCTACTGAGAATATTCAGAATTTAAAAGAAAATTAATCAAGGAAAATGAAAAAAGAAAATTCTATTGAAACTAAACAGATTTTAAAAGTAACACGGAAAAAGAAGGGAACTAAAAGACAAATTTCTGCAAAGAAAGAAAATAAAAGACCGAAAAAACAAAAAATTGAAGACAGTTCTGATGAAGATAGTGAACACGAGATTATAACTCTGCGTGATAGACCTGAAATAACTGAGTGGGATGACAACGAATGTGCAGGCTGTGGTGAAAACTATGAGGAAACCCTGAGTCAAGATGAATGGCTGCAGTGCATTATATGTGAACGCTGGTCCCATGAAGGCTGCACCAATTATTCCGATATGTGCGACCGATGCGGAAATACGACGACAAACTGAAGATTTTACTTTCATTTAATTGCTTATGTTATTTGTTGATTTCGTTTTGAATGTTTATTTTTTTGTTTGAAAGTGTTAATGATTTTATTGTTAGGACCATCTCTCCTTACTGGGTGGTCCGACTCACCCGTATAGTATGGGAGAGATGGACCGAGGGTACTTTTTTTAATATTTCGATTATTTCCTTAAAGATGCTATGATCGTGCCATATTAAAATAAAATAATGTTGACTATTAATAGTTAGTTACATTATCACTAAATTGTTTAAAATTTATTAAGCAATAAAAAAGATATTTAAGTTGAACAAAATGTGGTCCATCTCTCCTGGTTTTACCCTATGTGTACCAAATTTTAACTTAATCGGTCCAGTAGATTTGGATCAAATTGGCTGTGATAGACGAACAGACAGACAGACCAGTAGCCAGTAGGACCAGTAGTCCTATGAAGGTTCCGTTTTATTTTATTTTGAGGAACGGAACCCTAATTAACAGGTTTTCAAAACCCCATTAAAACTTCACTAATCATTTTCTAACACTTATGTAAATAAATTGTATTTCAAATGTTTTACCTAGAACTATAGCATACATCTCTGAAGAAGACAATTGCGTTAAATCAAGTTATAATAAGATTTCTCGCTTAAGCTTCGCCTGGCGCCCTTGATGTTCGCCCCCCTTTAAATCAACAGTAAGTTCTGTTTACAATGAAAGCACTGAGGCACGTAATTTGAGTGGATATCTAGTATTCGCAACCGATCCTCTAGTTATGCTAACCTTAGAATTAGATTGATTAAATGATAGGCAGACTGAATAAGAATGAAGCAGAGGTATATTCTGAGTAATTGTTATTGTATTCGTATCAATATTGATTCAAGCAATTAGGAATATATTTGCATGTATATCTTACTTATTCCATTGCTACAGTGAAAACAGCTTTAATTTGTTGTATTGTTTTAAAAGACATAAGTTACACGTAGGGTTGCCAACTTTTTTAAGGAAAATAACGAATATTCCTCTCTGACGAATATAAAAAAAAAACTATTTGCAAACAGAATGAAGGATTTTTCAATTTATTTAAATGTTTGAAAACATATTTTTTGGTACTCTTAGCAGCTTGTTATAATTTATATCATTCTTGGATTTTCGTATGATTCCCCACAGTCTAAATTCAAAATAAAGTATTTTCGCTACTTTTTTTATTCAAAGTATAAAGTAGAGTTGAGCAATATAAAGTAGGATACGTAATTATAAAGTATGGTTCGCAACCCTAGTTACACGTGCCTATTAAATTAGGAATGTCAGATGTAGCTCGGAATAACCGATCCCTGCTATGAAATTAGACGGATAAATCCAAACTATAATAATATTATTATAAATGCGAAAGTGAGTATGTTTGTTACGCTACACGCTAAAACGGCAAAACGGATTTGGATGAAATTTAGCACACGGGTAGACCATGACCTTAATTTTTTTGGGTGGTAAATAATCAAATAACTTCTCCCGCTCTGCGCGGAGCGGGAGGGTGTGTCAGACTCTTACTGACTAAAACTCACCCGTGTTCCTCTCGTTACCTGTGTTACCAGGGGCCTTGGTATCCCTTACGGACTTTCCCACGACCCCGGCAGGCATCGGCCCTAGTGGACCCCTACACTTGTGCTGACGACATCTCTTTGAGGCGCGCTTGGAACACAACGCGCCGTCGACCATGACCTGGACCTACTTTAATCCAGGTAGTACGTTCCCATGGGATCTGATCTAACTGATGCTGATCTGATTTTACCAACAATAGTAGGTAAAATTCTGATGTCAATTTCATAAAATCTTTCGGTTGATTCGCATCGAATTGCCTAACTTTTGGAGTTGTCGATTCGCCCACAAATAAACTAACTTCGTGCGAATTGCCTACAGAAAAAAATGTATTTTAAAAGTGTCAATTTATATAATAAAAATGTTTTTAAAAGTGTCAATTCGCCCGCTTCGGGCGAGTAAATTCATGCAAATCAACCAATAAGCCAATCCTTCACACCTTGTAATAGAGTCTCGACGTATTCAAGTACCTATCACATTTTTGCAACAGCTCTTTCATGCTTACTTGCTAGCTTGCTACGTTACGTACAGACTCCATACATCTTTATTGCTTACCTTCTTACAGTTGACATTTATCCATTACACAATTTACGACGTTACAAACAGCTCGGGTGATATATTAGACGTCTAACATTAAGTGCGTAATTCAGCTGAGATTTCACGTCATATTTTAGGCTGTACGCACACATTCAGGCGTCGCGCGTGGACCGCACGATAAAACGACGTAGATTGGCTTTTAAAACACTTTATGACGTCGTGAACACACTTCAATCCGACCTGTCTTATGTCTTTATTCTCTTTATTAGTTCATTCAACGGCTCTCGGTTAATTTCTAAAGAATCTAGGTTATACGTGCACAAGGAACCTGTTTTGCTGTTGAACGTGGGGAGTTGATTAGGTTTCCTAAGAACTTAGCTGCGTGCGGCTTCGATTTGAAACATGTTGTTGGACGCATTGAAGGGTTATTTTTGTTACGTTTTTGTATTATTTGTTTTGATACAATGCTACCAGTTAGCTTTATGTTAGCCTTTAATATTTGCGTGTGGAGGCAAAAATTACCTCTTGCTATTATTTTCTGATTGGCTATATTGTGATGATACGTTTGTAATTGTGATTATTTACCACGAACTGTTAAATATATGAATAATTATTTATTATTGTTAATTGTTAATAGGTATGTTATTGCAGTGTTATTGTGGTGCATTATGCTAAGATAGGAGCCTTTTTGGCGTCGCATAGGTCTTTTTTAGTCCAGTCCAGTCGTGTCCGTCTGTCTGTCTGTCCCTACCTTAGCTCAGAAACTCTTAGTACTAGAAGAAAATAATTTGGAAAGTATTTTGGGTATCTCTTTTGCACATAAAGTGGGGATGATACTGTTTTTCTCGTCTATCCCATGATGTGTGGTTGTTGAAAAATATTGCGGGTTTGTGAAAACCAGTTTTAGATTCAGGGATCCATTTGCGTAATATTAAGCTTTAAAGTGCTATTTTTTGTTAGAGTCAAGTCCATCTATATGGTGGTTTTTTGATATGTGAAAAAAATTATGGCAGTACTATATTTAACGAAATAAAAAGAAAAACTATCACAGCTAAGTAGGCTTTACAAGTTAACGAGTAATAGTCGACCAACTTACATTTGCAGTTGCAGAATTGACCGTGACGTATATCGATGTATGGAAGAACATGTTTTTCACTATAATGTTAAGTTTTTTTTTAGATACATTCATCCGAACTACGGAACCCTTCATTGTGAGTGGTCCGACACGTACTTGGCCAGTTGAAAAAAAGTGTTTTGTTTATTCGTACATTAATTTACAAAAAATAACAAGCGACTTCCAAAACAACACTACAAAGTGAAAAATAAGTTTAATTTTGGAAGTCGGTGTCTTTGGATCTGTATTTTAGTTTTTTGCCATCGACTTCCGAAATTAAAGTTATTTTTCACTTTGTAGTGTTGTTTTGGAAGTCGCTTGTTATTTTTTGTATTTCCTGTGTTCCTAAATAAAATATATTTCTTTCTTTTTTTTATGTTATATTTTCTTTTAATAGAATTATTATGTTCATTCAGTTTTGTATTGGCTATTACAACCAATTTGTGGTTGGAATCCGCGGCTGTGGTTGAATTACGTGTGAGACTTGACTCTGTAGCCTAAACAAACTGGACCTAAACCTATAAAGGTTTTAGATTCAATTAATTCAGGTTTTGTTTTGGTTAAACAACTGTTTGTATTATACAGCTTAGTTACTTGGATACTGGGCTCTGTGTTAACGTAATGGTAAAGTTAACGGAAAAATTTGAATTCGAAATATTCATCGGAATGTTTGTTCTGGTTTTAGTTTGAAAATTTCAGCGGCGTTCGTTATCAAACCCCCAGAGTTTATAATCATCTGAAATTTTACAAAATGACACGAATTTCGTTACACGTAAACTGTGGTGAAGTTAAGCGGCGCAGAGCATTCCGTACAGACGGAATTTATAATAACATTCGCGGAATACTTCTCTCGTTGAAATTTTTAATGAGTTATGGCTGTGCACTCCGAGCTCGAGACTTAAAATGAATAGACTCTCCGAGAATTACACCCAAGAATTAATTAGAGGACGGCCCCTATTGAAAAGTTTGGAATTGTCGCCACCTGGCAATCGTGATACAAAACAAAGCAAACACAAAAGCAATGAAATCGTCTTCACTCAGAATTATTTTGTTTTATTTATCACTAGTTGCACCCCACGGTTTCACCCGCGTAAGGCTCGATCCTGTGGGATTATCGGGATAAAAGTATTCTATGTCCTAATCCAGATCATGGTCTACCTATGTGCCAAATTTCATCCAAATCTGTTAAGCCGTTTTAGCGTGAAAGCGTAACAAACAAACTCAATTTCACATTTATAATATTAGGAAGGATAAGCACATCGAATATTAATTTGTGCTCTCAGAACGATGAGTATATTATTAATGTAAGCGATTTTAGTATTCGTCTGTAATTCTATAGGTCTATTAAATATTTAATAGACAAGTTGATTCCGGCGAGAGTTAATTATTTTGCGTTGAATTTCAGATTAATAAACTTATCCTCGAAATTAACTCCTTGACATAGTTCTCTGGTATCTCTTGGTAATTAATTTATCAAATTTTATTTGACTCATTACCTAGCTTAGAAAATTACTCTGCTCAAATTTCGCTACCATTAAATTGGTACAGAATAGATAACAGGGTTCAATAAAGCCGTGGCGAAACTAACAACTTGATAATATGATCTAAAGTAAACTATCGTTGAGGGATTTAAGACGTAATTACTGTTTGGTCACTTTATCGGGAACATTAATTTTATTGTGGAACCCGTTTGACTGAACATAATTCCTGAGATGGCGTCCAAATTGCGCGATCGGCAGATTTGAGCGGCTCGACGCGTTGAGCTAATTAATAGCTCCACTAAACACATATGAATATTCATTGGTCTTATAGAGATTTAGTGAAATTCGATCTGCTTTAAACGATATCAAAGGATAATGGTGTACGGTCGGTGTAACAATTCAGTTGGCGATGTAATTAGTCGTTTGATTGGCATGTAATATCTTTATTATGGCGGTGATAGTTTCGGTCCCATTTGGGAATTTACCTAATTAGTGATTTCATAAGAGACCAGCTTCTGTCTGCATCTTCGTCAACGTGAAATTTCTTGTTCCTCCGACCAACTGCGTCGCATCGCATCGCCCGCCCGCGCTATTACTTCGTTTTCGTTTAGCGTTCATTCTGATTTTTTTTATGCTCGGTTCCTAAGGGTCCGCTTCCTCAAGAACTGCGCTTTCAAATGCAAAAAGATTTTTTCACATCCAACTGGTAGATCCAGATATTACCCCCTACATACAAACTTACAAACACATTTTACCTCTTTATAATATTAGTATCTATAGGGTGAGGTAGGTGAGGGGCTTGTGGCTAAGTAATAACAGCCACACGGGTCGATCGATCAGGTTAAGCTACGCTTGCCGCGGTTGGTCCGTGGATGGGTGACCATCTTTACATTACAAGACCCTTCCGTATCTCGGAAAGCACGTTAAGCCGTTGGTCCCGTCTGTCATTTGTAGATCTTTTACAGTCGTTACGGGTCGTCAGAAGCTCGAAAGTCTGACAACCAGTCTTACCAAGGGGTATCGTGTTACCCAGTAACTGGGTTGTGGAGGTCAGATAGGCAGTCGCTCCATGTAAAATACTGGTATACTATAATTGTATCCGGTTAGACTGGAAGCCAACCCCAACATAGTTGGGAAAAGGCTAGGCAGATGATGAATATTGGTACCTATAGATAATTATCTCAAAGTGTTTTCGCAGAGTTGCTGTGAAAGAACCAACTCGATAAACCTTAATCTATTTGTCGATCAAAAGAGTAATATCTATTCAGGCAATGGATATGCCAGACGTCTTACATACGAGCTCAACGATGAAAAGATCTAACAATAATAAGATGCAGATATAGGGGATAAAATGGTATCATCTATCTCTGCATCTGATTGACTAAGGTTCCGAAATACGGCCCTAAGTCATTACTTACTTAGGGCCGTATTTCAGATCCTTACTCAAGACTCAAGCATTACTTAAAACTATTTTAAACCAATCAAATTACTTTTAACGAGTTTTAAGTAATGCTTGAGTTTTGAGCTAGGTTCTGTAATACGGGCGGGCCTTAGTAACATCTACTTGAAATAATATTTAACCGAATAATAGGTAGTAACGGTATTAAATCAACCTCTTTCGTAAACGTTGGATTTAGTGAAGAGAGCCGTTTGGGTATATCTAAGTCGAATTTTCGTCTGTTTATCTCAAGCTAAGTATTTGAGTGAATTGTTAGGGAGGCTGGCGCCTCAAGCGGCGTTCATAATAATGGAGTAGGTACCTCGAGTACTGATCATCAAAGGGAGTTAACAATGAGTGTTTTTGACGGTCATTTCTCAATGCTCTTTGATCTAAACGCTCGTGGTTAAAAGTGCCAAATATTTGAGGTGGAATCACGGATCCCTTAGGTCAAGCGAGCAAAGGATTTGTGTGGGCGCCGACATCTTTACATCTCAAGCGCCCTACACTGTGGTCTGATGAGGGGACTTAAACAATTTTACGTTTTCTGCCCACGGAGGCTTAATTTCGCGTGACGTCACGAAGCTTATAGCCATGAAAATTACACGCTTAACAACATTCTTGTTATTATTTCCCAAATTCAAATACTAATGCTACAAATTATTGGACGATCTAATTTGCCTTTAATTACATATTTATTAATTTGGAACATTCATCATAATGCGTCAATTTCCACTCGTATTAACCCTACGGACGCGTACGTGCAAATAAGCACAGAACAATACGCATTGCGTGCGTTAATGACCCCTAAACTGGTTAAATTCGTTTCATGCTCGGTTTGTTTCATTCACGATATTTTGATAATGGCGTAAATTTATGCAGTCGTACTTCGAAATCCGAGACTGCATAATGACTTGGTGTCGGGCTTGTTTTATGCTAAGTACGAGGATGAAAGAGCCTGCAAATATATGCAGATCGCTTGCGTGGGAAGTGGCAACAAGTGGCCGAGATGTTGGTTCCGAAACGAAAAAAAGTAATAATAGGCTTTTGGGTCTTTTTGGCAGTCGAGATTAACCACGGGTTAATTAAAACATTAAGCGGCGGTACAAGAATTCGAGGAATCATGACAACATCCGACCATCTGGATCGCAAAAAACATTAAAAACTTTAGAGATTGTATGAATGTTAATAAGTAAATAGGTGAAACGCCCCTCAACAGTAGGTACCTTACTGTTGAAGAATATAAAGAAAATTAATGGGATATCCTAATCCTGTCCTATATAATATAAATTATCCGTAGAAAGGGCCTTTTAATTTAACCAAGGTATGTATTATTCGGTTGGGTATTTATAATACCTACTTTTCGTTAATTTTCGATAAATCTATTATTATATCTCCAAATCCGTTCAGCCGTTTTAGGGTACAAGTGTAATAGCTATATAAATATATCCCAACTTTTATTATAAATGCGAAAGTGAGTTTGTTTGTTTCTTTGTTATGCTTTCACGCTATATATATCGATAATTGGGACAAAGATCCATAGAACAAAGATCATTAGGACAAAGATGACATTTCTTTGTCCTAATAAGACTTATGCGGGTGAAACCGCGGGGCGCAGGTAGTAGATAATACAGTAACTATCATTTGCGGTGTTTGCGTAACTATCGTGGCATATAATTTATCCGTAGCAAGGGTCTTTTAATTCAACCAAGATATGTATTTTTCTGTTGGTTATTTATAATACTTACTGTTATTTACGATCTTTGCTGTTTTAATGATTACGATCAGAATAATATTCTTTCAATTTTGTGTCTCTAGGGGCCTGCGATAAATGTCTTCCACATTAAAATATATGTAAGTACCTATTGGATTTTTGGTATAAATTATAAGAAATAATTAAAAATATTTACATACAAGTTGTCTATAAAGTTTATACTTTGAGACAGTTAGTACTAAAAATATTTAATTACAAGGTTTCTGCATTCTTGCAATAAAATGAGGTCTTATCGACCTCATTTTAAAATGTCCTTCTAAATGATTTCCATCATACAGCCAAAGGGTTGTAAGGTGCAACGAAACAGAAGCGACACGCGAGATTATGCGACTTGCGGCGGCGATGTGGACACGGTGACTCATTCTTGTTTAACATAAGTTAGAGAATACTGATGTGAAAGGTATTACGCGTAGGATATCCTACTACGCTAAGTGATCTCGTTTTGTGCCACGTCGCCTGACTGTGACGAGTGTAAACCAAGAAGCAGGTGGGATAATATCAGTTGAGCGAGTTTCTTTTCCATAGTCCATTTTTTTCTTGTTTAAGACTGTTTTGCATTACATTTTTTAATAAGAGAGACTAAATTGGAAAGAAGGAAAAGGAACCTTTATTTTTTATGTGTTTAGGATTGCCAACATGATAAAAAAAAAACTTCGTTCAATTGAGACCTAGTTTTTATTCAAGCTTTGTGACTTCAAACTCGTACTAACGTTAAGCCTCCTTGGTGCATCTCCATACGCATATATTGGCATGCATGTAAAGCCGCGCGGTGGGGCGTGTCGTTGAGATCGTATCGCCGATCCAGTAATTACCAGGCTTCCACTAAATTTTCTCAAACGCCCTTTTATCAGATATTCAGTCAGTATGTTAATAGCACATATTCTGAATGCCGGCAGCTCGTAATCTTTTTTCCGTAGCGTTTATAAGGATTCGAGGGTGAAACGACCAATTATAGGCAACAGTAATGCGTTTTTAAGTGTTTTTTTTATAGGAAAGAAATTGTAGTAGGAGAAATAATAAGTGTAATTCCTAGTATAACGAGTCTACCGCGATTTTTTTATTAAATTTGCATTTGATTGTTATTATTTACAGAATTTCCTTTACTTTTAACTACAGGACTATTTCTAGAAATGAATAAAACTAAGCAAATAGCAGCACTTGCCCTCCTGGCGGAATTCCGGGAAAAAATTACAAACGTTTAAGAAGCACTAGTTCTATCATTATTGACTTTCTACGTTAGTTTTTATTGATAAAAGCTTTAATTTATGACGACGTAAGGATCAAATAAGTAGGTTTTTTTGTTGGCAACAAAGTGATTGCCAATACAAAATATTAAAGTTACTTAGTTCGAAAACTGGGGCTTCAACCCCGCAGTGGTAGGCGGATTTAATTGCATTGCGTGAATTCGTATTGTATGCTTACTTTATGCATTAAGCTAGAAATATTATATTTTTTATGTGAGTTGTAAAAGAGCATGACGTGCCAGCTATTTTCATTCCCCATAAAATTGAATTATTAAAGTTGTTTTCCATTTTCTTCAAACATATAGCACGGCTAGGAGGCTTATTTGTTGATTCGCACGAATTATCTCGCCCGGATTGTGCGAAGCGACACTTTTAAGTATTATTACTTTTTCTGTAGGCGATTTGCACGAAGTTAATTTATTTGTGGGCGAAACGACATCTCCAGAAATGCGTATTAGGCAATTGGCATATATATTATATATTTTAGGAGTCAAAAACAGTTAAATACATGCCCACACGATATAAAATAATAAATACTAAAATAATTAAGATAAGGTAACAACTGTGATTTTGTTTATATAATTCGTTTATAATTTCAATTGTTATAGAGTGAGAAATTACGAGTAAAAATGATTGTTAGGAGTTAGTTTTAATAACTGCTGTATTTACACTTTTCTGTGATTTGTTGGTATGATATGTAGAGTAATTAATAATGTTAATATTGTTCCATTTACCAATGTTTATGAGAGAACATAAAGAAAATATTACTTGTAAAAAAGTTGGGTACTTTATTTCTCGATACTAGGAGAAAATCTAATTTTATTATTTTTTATGTTATTATTTATTTACTAATTGGATATTAAGTAGGTTAATTTATCTATCTTGATTAAAATTGTATTCTATAACTGTCTGAGCGAGATTTAGACAATTAAATTAAATTTAACAATTTAGACATTGTTATCTTAATTCGATATTTTTATATGTTTGATTAATAGTGTTTTATTTAATTAAAAAAAAAATCTCTTATCACTTCTGTGCGCTAGTGTACTTTTTACTCCAGAAATACGTAGTAGGCAATTAGGCCTAATACGTATTTCTGGAGTTGTCGGTTCCCACACTAATAAATTAACATCGTGCGAATCACCTGCGCAAAAATAATACTATTTTAAAAGAATCGATTCGCTCCATTCAGGCGGGATAATTCATGCGAATCCACCAATAAGCGGGCTTGGAAGAAAAACTATGATTAAACTAACCCAGCTTAACTGGTTATTTTAATGTTTCACCTAGTTTCCAAATATTAGGTAGGTTATAAAGTAGGTGTAATCGACCTTGTAATCGTTTTACCACACCACCATGTCACGAAAAGAAAAGGTCTATCTGTCTATGTGGCAGTAAGATAGTTTCAACCGTAATGTAGTTTCAATTTATTGCGAATTGTTGACAAAAGTAGGAAATTACGAGGTTAATTTCCTACTTTTGACAACAATTATACGAGTATATATAATAATATGACCTGAATCCATGCAGAAATAAAGAAAAACCAATTCATACGAATTCAGAGTCAGGAATGTAGCAGTAGAATATGTAATAATAATATAAGTATCCATTATTTGAAAAAAAAACACCTGTAAAATTAATGCTGTAATCTTCGGTAAGTACCAGGCCCGGGTCGACGCGCGCGTTGTATTCCACGCGCGCCTCAAAGATATGTCGTCAGCACAAGCGTAGGGGTCCACTAGGGCCGATGCCTGCCGGGGTCGAGGGAAGGTACTAAAGGTTTACCGAGGCCCCTAGCAACACAAGCAACGGAAGGAATACGGGTGGGTTTTAGTCAGTTAGTGTCTGACCCTCCCACTCCGCCCAGAGCGGGAGAAGTTATTTGATGATTTTCCACCCAAAAAAAAAAAAAAGGGGGTCCCTTCGCGAAGGGAACACACCTCCCCGCCCATGGCTCCGCTTGCTGCGGTGCCCGATGCGGACCACACCGGAGGTGACCGAGGTAGAAATGAGAGTGGCGGTACGCAGGCTTAATGCCAAAAATACCGCCCCAGGACTCAACGGCTTACCTGGGAAGGCCTGGGTCCTGGCCTTGGAGGCTCTCGGGCCTCGACTTAGGGGGCTCCTAAGCACATGCTTGGAGAGGGGCCAGTTCCCGCTTCGTTGGAAGACGGGAAAACTGGTCCTCATAAAGAAGGCAGGGCGCCCTGCGGACTCTCCGTCCGCTTATCGGCCCATCGTGCTGCGCGACGAGGTGGGCAAGCTCTTTGAAAGAGTCATTGCAGACCGCCTCGTCGGCCAGCTGGTGCGGGTGGGGCCGGATTTGGCGGAGAGCCAGTTAGGTTTCCGCAGAGGGCGCTCTACGGTGGACGCCATCATGCGTGTGCGAGCCCTGACGACGGGGAATGCTGTTGCCCAGGGTGGGGTCGTCTTGGCGGTGTCTCTAGACATCGCCAATGCCTTCAATACCCTGCCCTGGAGTTGCATCAGGGAGGCACTCCGGTTTCAACGGATGCCAACCTACCTCTGTCGTGTGGTCGAGCCCTATTTGACGGACAGGGCCGTCATCTACCCCGGTCACCAGGGAATGTGGAACCGGCAAGAGATGTCGTGCGGTGTCCCACAGGGATCGGTCCTGGGGCCGCATCTGTGGGACATCGGATACGACTGGGTGCTGCGCGCCGACCTCCATAGCGGCGTCAGCGTAGTGTGCTGCGCTGACGACACGTTGGTCCTGGCGCAGGGGAGGTCGCACCAGGCGGCGGCCGAATTAGCGGCACGCGGGGTTGCGACAATCGGACTCGAGGTGGCCCTGCACAAGTCCGAGGCCATGTATTTTCATGGTCCTCGGAACGCGCCACCGTTGGGGTCCCAAATAACGGTAGGAGGGGTTTCCATCGGCGTCGAGTCGACGATGAAGTACCTGGGACTCGTCCTCGACAGCCGGTGGAACTTCGTGGAGCATTCCCGACGTTTGGCTCCCAAACTGGAGCGGGCGGGCGCAGCATTAAAGCGGCTCCTGCCGAATCTAGGGGGTCCGAACGCCTCCTGCCAGAGACTCTACGCGGGGGTCGTGCGGTCCATGGCCCTCTACGGGGCTCCTGTATGGGCGCGCTCTCTGGCGCTGCGGCCAGCCCGCCGGTTGAGCGCGGCCCAAAGGGTCATGGCCATCCGGATGGTCCGGGGATACCGCACGGTCTCCTGCGAGGCAGCGAGCCTCTTTGCCGGATTGCCGCCATGGGATCTGGAGGCAAAAGTCCTCGCGCACATATGGGAGTGGCGCGAGGAGGCGAAACGCCGGGGCGTTAGTCCGCTGCCACGAGAAATCGCGGTACAGCGGACGGAGCTCCGGCGGGATCTCATGGCGTCATGGAAAGTACGGTTGTAGCTGGGCACGCCACGATTGCGGCGATAAGTCCCCTCTTTGAGGAATGGCTAGAGAGGCGCCATGGCGTCCTCACCTTCCGCTTGACGCAGGTCCTCACCGGACACGGCAGCTTCGGGAGGTTCCTGTGTCGGATAAGGCGGGAGGAAAGGTCCGGGTGTCACCACTGTGTGGATCGCCCGGAGGACACGGTGGAGCATACGGTAGAGGTCTGCCCGGCTTGGGCAGAACACCGCCGTGTCCTCGTGGAGGCGATCGGCGGCAGAGATCTCTCGCGTCAGGCCCTGGTTCAGGACATGGTACGAAGCGAGAGGGCATGGGCAGCCGTCACCTCCTTCTGCGAAGCAGTAATGCTCGCGAAGGAGGAGGCGGGACGGTTGAGGCAAAGGCATGTTTCGCGCCCTCTCGCCCCTAGCCGCCGTAGGAGACGCCCTGGGTGTCGGGAATTCCGGGCGGATTTCCGGCCACCGTAGGCGCGGGCTTGCGGACGGTGAGCAATGAGTAGCTCACCGTCCGGTAAGGACCAGGCCCGGGTCGACGGCGCGTTGTATTCCACGTGCGCCTCAAAGAGATGTCGTCAGCACAAATGTTTGGGTCCACTAGGGCCGATGCCTGTTGGGGTCGCGGGAAGGAACTTATGGGTCACCGAGGCCCCCGCAATACAGGCAACGGAAGGAATACGAGTGGGTTTTAGTCAGTAAGAGTCTGACACACCCTCCCGCTTCGCCCAGAGCGGGAGAAGTTATTTCATGATTTCCCACCCAAAAAAAAAAAAATAGGGGTCCCCTAGGGCCGATACTTGCCGGGGTCGCGGGAAGGTACCAAAGGGTTACCGAGGCAACACAGGCAATACAAAAAAGGGTAGTCACATGTGTAAAAACATTTATTTAATATTTTTACTTACGAAAAAAAAAATCCCAAAAATAATTCGACAACAAGACACCCAAATCCCTCCTGAGCTCGCATCTACCTTAGTTTTAAACACGAAAAATGTCAACTCTTCCTTACCAAATGGAAGTAGTAGAAAAGTTGGCATTTCGTCGGGTGATTCATGATAGGAACCGACGACGAGGTAGATTTATAGTGGCTCAACCTGACGGCTGACGTTTATTGCACAAAATAGCCCTCGATCTGCACACACTAACAATTTTGTTCCGTTACGGTGTTATTTGTCACAATGTGTTATGCACTTTCGTGTCAGCATTTAGGGGTTAGACGATACTTGCCTGCCTATGGTACGATTTTTGCTTTAAGGTTTAGATAAAAATAAATAAGAGCAATGAATATTTAATAGCATTTATTGTGTATCTATAAGAAATACTCTTATCACCGTAGAAATAAACATTGAACAAGTCGTTATCTATTATTACCTAGATGAGCAATTTATTAGGTCTCAGCTAATAAATTACTCATCTTAATTAACACCATCCTTTTGCAAAGACTCGAATATCAATAAATTATTGCTATATTTGTAACGCTATCATCGCTACTGTATCACTTTATATTCAAAACAAAAGAGTGTAGAAGTATTTATTTTAAATGTAGCACGAATGTCTTTAAAGCATCTGCTCCAATAAAAAATCTTTTGGATTCAGCACGCATGGCTATGACCACTTTATTTTGCAGTGGGAGATAAAAAAAAATACACCAGTATCAGCTATCAGGTGCACTTATCACGTAATGTCATTACGTGCCTTTAATGGCAAGGTGTAAAACCAGTTAAAATGTCTCGCGCAGGATTTGCTTAGTAAATTGCATCGCATCCATTGCACCCAGAGAGAGGCGTAAGTCAGCGAGGGCCCGGGGCAATGCAGTTATGACGTCATTAGCACGTTATGTGACGTCATAACTCTCCAGCTATCTTCCGCCTGTCAGCAATTACCGCGATGGATGGAGCTACACGTGGTCCAAAATGTGCGTTATTATTTTATTCTTAATAGTTTATTTGGCAGGCAGTTGCTGCGACTGTCATTTGCTTAAAAGCTCCATGAAATGGGTTTTAGTGCATTTTTCGCTCTGTAAATTATCTCAAATTTACCTTTCAACGCATAAAGTTTTACGCTGCGATAACCATCTAAATTGCATTCAATTACGCAGAACTTTACGAAGCTGTAAACAATGAAATACAAACAGTTTACAATAGAAAGCAAAAGGATGAATAAAAATAAAAATCATCCATATATTCAGGTGCATCGCCCAACTTGTAGACGTAAATGAGAATAGTTGGTTCAGACAATGGATTCATAAATCGCGTGATCCTATCTACTTGTAAAACTGCTAAAATAGAACGCTAGGCGACGTTCATTATGCGTATTTGGTTCCATTGTAATGAATGTTCTACCAAACGGGGTGGACATGAATATTACAATAAAGAATATCTAGTTAAGGCGCAGATATATGATTTTAGTGACTTTTAAATCTGTTATTACGCCTTCATATAATGCAAGTAAGTTATGCAAAAAATGTATTTTAAACAAGAACGCATACACATCAATTCTATATGTGAATATTTAAGTATTGTTGTAAAATACTTTATGATATATGTAAATTCAGGAAGTAATGTCTACCCAAAGCATAAAAAACGATATTACTTTCAAACTACTTTAGATATTTTATGATTTTTTTTTTGTATGAATAGACTATAATCTATCCATAATTCTATCTGTTTTTTTTTTTCAAATATTCATATTTTCGTTATCAAAAATAAATATTCCCTATAAAGCGCGGCGTTATCTCGACGCACATTTGTATGGCCTAGGTCAACGGCGATGACGCGACCCTTAAGCTTTTGAAGTTGTTAAGTGGTGCTGTAGATAAGCTGACAAAAGTTTAGTTCTTTGTTGAGGTTTCTGAATAGGTTCTAGTCGTAATGGATTTAAAGTTTTAGGGACAAAGGGTTTATATCACGTATGTTCTTACATCAATATCTGTGAAATTTATCTGAGTAATTTAATCAGAGAATGATGTGTGTTGTAGTGTTTTGATTATGCAGTGAGTTTGTAAACACGATTGGAAATTGCCATATTAATGTACAATAATATTATTCTGGATAACAAGACCGTTGGTTGCAGTGTTGGCAAGACATTTCTGAAAGACGCTAGAAGCTCCTTCGACTATCGCTCTACTGGGAGACTTGAATCCAATTAACTCTAAATTTAATTAAAGGATAGTATCATTATTCTAAAGAGTATCTTTTTTGTTACAGTATGATGGTCGATATTTGTACTTTTTTAACTGTACCTTCAATAGCTATGAACGATTCTCGGTAAATAAATATAGTATCTACAAATAAGTACAATGTACGTAGGTAGGTAAGCGTTCTTTGTATCATAATTAGCCTCAGAGGATTTGGTATTTATTCTCTTTATTTCGTCTATATATTTACAGAACAACCCCTGTAGCCATATATTAAGGCACGTGTTAGCCCCCGTAGAATTCTTTGCTATCATCTGTTTTACGTTGTCTCCCCTGCGGCGATGACCTTTCTTCTTGCTGTATATTCATCCTAAACATCCCTAATAGACTTGAACATTTTTTTCTCGAATTGGGAATTAGAGAAAAAGGTCGTTGTTATACTATTAACAATTGGATGCCTCGTTAGGCCTGTTGCTTCACAATTTTCTATTTCAATCTTGGTCTTGTTTAGTTTAGTGATTATTTAAACTGAATCAACTAAACAATCACTTTTGAAATGCCTTTGAATTGTCGAAATGTTTTATCTTTATTTTGATTTAAAGTGTTGTTTACTGGACACTTCACGTGACCAGAGGGTTGGCCAAATAATTAGCATTATCATTCAACGTGGCAATGCTGCCAGTCTTCTGCGCACGATTCCGGATGACAGCGATGCGATCTTATATTTATTTGTATACTTATTTAGTTAGATAATCATTTAATTTTCAACCTAGTGTAAATAGTTAGTTGCGTCTTATATTATTTACAAATTGGTTTATTCAATCAATCTTAAAACATTTCACATCGCAGACTTTGATGTAGCTTTAGAGAACAAAAAGAACAGTAGGTATTCAAACGTTGATGTTTTTAACGTGCATTATTTTTTCCCATGAAACTCGAACAGTGTCATATTGATCTAAGAAACACTCATACAAGTACACACATAAGTACACACAGATGACTAGGAATGCGTAATCATTCCATTAAAAGACGCGTTCCTTAGGATTTGTTGGTACCCTTTATCCTACGGGAATCCAAAGGAAAAAAAGGTCGAGTCATTTGTCTTTACTTGGAGGATTTATGTTGGGATCACTAGTATAGAGCAGTCGCCTGAGACTGGATGCTTTCAGAATGAATTGTTGATTATAATCGCCCTGTAAGGACATCTCACGTAACTGATATCTTACGTCTAAGTACCTTTGTGGGTAGTTAAAGGATTGAATCACGTATTGGTGGACTGTATTGTTTCTCTCTTCTTGTCTTATATTGTAGGTAGACCAAAACATAGGAATTTATTTCAGACATCATTTTGACGTGATCGCTTGTGCCAACAATCTCATTATCAAAATCCGATTGACGCGCATCATTGCGCTCACGAGCAATATTATAAGTGAGTGCAAACTATTTCTCGTTTTATTGGCCAATACTATTCTATTGTTGGGTAAAAGCCTCCCCAAAGTCTACAATAGCAGTAGTATAAGTACCAGGACCATGGTTTACCACGGATACTAAGAAGTATCCACCCATTAAATGAAGGTTATACTACATGAAGACATGTAAGACTAATCTTCATTTAATGGGCTGATAGAGAAAACCAGGCGTTTTCGAAGAATTTTGCACAGCTAACCAAAACTATTGCTAGGAAATAGAAATGTTCTCCGGAGTGTATAGAGTTGGAAATCAACTATTTATCTACTCAGTTGTCTTAGTAAAAGTGAATTAAAACATTTTCTCAGTACAAACTTTTGTCTGTACAAACTTGTTGTCGTTGGTCCCAACGACAACAAGTTTGTACGTGTACAGACTTACGTAGAAAATTAATTAGCTGCAAGCTCATCCAGGCCAAAATCTAAGAAACCTGTATCCTGTTTTCTATCAATCAGTCAGAAAAGCGTGGCACTTCAGACACTGCACCAGTATTGCCTAGTTACTGAAAGACCATTGGCTTTGTGTGTGCTTATCCCAATCGATTTGCGACTATGGCCTAGCTACTTCAGGTCTTCATTTGTTATTTTCTGAATTACTTTATTGTCGGTTCCAAGACTGTTGAATCATTTTCCTGGTACTCGCTATTCTTTGATCAACACGTTCCATTTTCACTCTGAGTTTTAATGGTTCGCAATAGCGTGGCAGGATTAATGTTCCAAATTAAAAGACAATGTCCAGCCATGAGTTTAACGGTATGGTATAATGAAGACAGACATGAAGTCAGGATTGAAAACTGGAATATTTTATCTGGTTCCAAGAACCAATCACATACTGCTTTCATAAACATGGCAAGTTTATCTCAAGATTAGCATTGAAACATATAATTGTATAAATAAAACGTATGATTGCGGGACACAGACGCACATAGTCGGGTGTCAGTCACCATGATGAATGTCTGACACTTGAAGTATGTACTGGCTGTACTAGTTTCTTCTGAATGGACAGGTAGGTATATCCATTGCTGTTTTAGATATCAACCACGTGGCTAGAATTTATGTATGAGATAGTTTTATATAGCAGGTGAAGAAAAAGGCGGTACAATCTATGGCACCGACGCGCGACGTTTTAATCGTCACGACTTGGATTGTTACAAAAAAATCGAATGATAAATCGAATACTTAGTTGTGTGCGGTGTAATATGGAGTTTTGTAGGTGCCTCGTGTTTTAATTTTTTACTCGTATCGTATTGGCTGACTGCACAGAGTACATGGTAGTTTGTTTAGCTATCGTGTCAGAGAACTATCGTCTGAAGTATTGAAAGGTGTTAAGATTCGTTAGAGACTTATAATATCTCTGAATTATCTTAATAACACAAGCTGAAAACGCCAGTTATGCAAAACCCAGTTCACATTCAAACATTCTAAATTAATTTACAACTATACAAGCATTTCCAATTTCTGCATGCTGAGCATAGTTACGTCATACTATGTACAAGACATTTAGTTGAAGCTATGTACATCCAGCTTTGTCTATATCATACTTGCTACTCTGTAACACCGTTGCAATGCATCGGTCCGGCCGTGTGAGCACACCAGCAACTGATGCGTTCGATTCATCGCCTCATTACGACGCACGTGTGCAACAAGCCGCAGGCGCATAAGTAATCAAATGGATTTCAATAAAGTATTGTTAATTATTCACCGAAGGGCATCGTGATTATGATTTGAGTAAAACTGTCTCCTCATTATTTCATGCCTTTATGAGGTGCTGGTTTTTCGATGGATTTAAATAAGTTTTGCAGGTCCATTTTTTTTAACAAGCTGCGAAGGATATTATTAAGTAATTTTTTCGTGTTCGCACATAACGAAATCTTATTTGTAATTGTAATATCTAACAAAACTGGGTCACATATACGTAAATATGAATTTTTCACCGCAAGTCGATCAGTAACTTAAAACAACAACTTGAACAAAAAAAAGCAAAAACAAATTTAAGTTATTTCAGCTATTAAACACAAACATTTGATCATCAATTGCAAATTACACCACATCAAAATTACTAAGGGCGTGAACGCACAACACTACTCACCGGGCAATGCGTCTTTGCGTCACCTCATTACATTACACGTCGCGATTTACGCTGTCGCTGCACGCACGTTCTCGCTGTTCTCGCGTGTCTGGGACATGCAGCCGCGGCCTTATTCCCTTTCATATTTCTTTTAGCGACTACTCTATACTAAGATATGAATCTAATATAGAATTGAAGTCTCCCGATAGCGTGGGCAGCTGTTGATTGATACTTCATCAGTATTCAATTCGGTTCATCTAGTCATATAAATTCTAGCAGTATTGAAATGGTGATTGAGATTCTGTTATCCGTTTATCTTTACGGTAGGATGTGTTGCTACAGGAAATCTTTATATTTATGAGAAGCTATCCACCATCAATCACAAAACTTAAGTTATGATAGGGATTGATTATATTGCTCTGGACATTTTCATTTCAATAAAAAAAATGATAGATCGAGAATCGTAATACTTTAGTTTTGAGCCAGAATTTCAGCTGAACAAGAATGCAGATTCTTGTGAAACGTTTATAAAATAACGAGAACCGTCTTTCAAAGAAAGGAAGTCTTCAATTCAGTTTGCATGACATTACCACTTAAACTTAAGTATTTAAAGCAATTGTAGGAAACCTAGAAGTCACTCATCAACTAACAAGTCTGCGCTTAAAAATCTAGAAAAATCATTCACATTCCATACACGACCCCGAGAAATTCCTTCCCATTTATTTTACCACCCATTGTCTTCGTAATATCCAAAAAGACAGAATAGTCAAAAAGAACATTAATTCCACCCAAGCGACTTTCGCTCGGCAAATATTATGAGTGGCCTCCAACAACACTCACATATGAATTGTTCAGTGTAACGAAAACGATGCTATCCCTAAGGATACCGCATAAATTGTTGAGCAACTTTCTTTCTGAACCATTGTATTACTCGAAATTGGATTTTAGAGAGGGATTCTTTATTAGCAGTGGGATTAGAAATCACGAACTTGACAACCTAGATTACTTTTTGTAATTGTGAAAAGTGACTTTCAAGAATACTTTTAACACATCATCTTGCTTGCTGATATTTCTTAAATTAATAATCTGACTTGTGGCAATCTCTGGTAATTCGAATAAGATTAATTTTTGGTGCGTTTGTTTACATGTAAAATGATTGACGACCATTGTCTTAAAGTATGCATTTAGCAGGTAAACTAGAGATTGCTTAAATTATGCTGTCAAGAAGATACGTACCTACTGTTGGTCTCAGTGCAGTAACTGCAACGGACTTCATTCGTTAACTAATCAGTCAAGCTTGGTGATTGTGTCATTATTACTTTCACATGAAGTGTTTCTTGCAAAAGAAAATACAGTTCCAAGACTCCCATAGACGAAACACTTAAGTTCTTAAGTATTCGTGATTTCTAACAAAACCATGTGAAGGGCAGTAAGTATGTATATTCTTGGCGGTGGTCCGTTTTAGCTATTCTAAAGCAGCGAGCACACGGCATTTATTAGCGATGTGTGTGAACAGTGTTTACCTCATACAGTACACCAGAACACGAAGTTGAACCCTGCCCTATGCTTTATTTGTTATCAAGTTCAGATGTTAGGAAAACATCGTGAGAAAATAACTAACAATTTGGTACAAATTTTCAAGATGTAGACTGCACTGGGTTTATTACAAATTCATTATGTAAGGACACAAAACTGTTAAACAATGGCTTATGTTGGCCACAGTTATCGTTCAAAGTGGAAATTTCACCAGGATTGCCAGGAAAATATGTTATATATATAAAATATTTATAGAGCCATTTAAGGTAGGTACGAGTACATACTCGTAGGTAAGGGTATCATATTTTTATGTTATATAACATAATCAGATTATAAAGTTCCCACTGCTCCTCTTCTTGGTGAAAGGGAGTGGGGCTGTAATCTTACCTCCACGCGGGCCCAGTGCGGGTTGGTAGATGTCACAGGTCTTCGAATTTTTGGTTCTAGGCATGCCTTTTATGTCATACTAATTTCGCCTCGCGGTTTCACTCGCAGAAGTCTTGATTCCATGAGAAAATCGGGATAAAAAGTATTATATGTCCTAATTCAGATTATGGTCTACCAATTTGCCAAATTTCATCCCAGTCCCTTCAGCCGTTTTATCGTGAAAGTATAACAAACAAACAAACATTAGTAAAAAAAAAACTGTTATTAGTCGATCATATCGAAGCACTGTCATCTACACTTCAAAGCTGTTATTATTTTTGGAATTTTTCCACTGAAGCCTGAAATTATCCTCCATATTGTAAAGAGTCTACGAAATGTAAGTAAGTACATACATGCTTCATACTTATATCTACATACTGTAGTCAACATTAAATAGTTAGACCCTAGTTATTTTCTAAAACCTGATTAATTTCTAAATACTGAATATTCAATAAAATTCATACTAAGGGTTTACGTAGGTAAATTGATATAGTCTTGTGAGTACTTAGATCGTAAAGTTTCTGTAAGCTAGGCTGAGCTATTAAAAGGATTACTATGTAAATAGTTGGGTTCTACTGCTAATAACTTGCTTGTAAATAAGTTACACCTAGATACTGTGATGTACTCGTATCGTAGGTAAGCTTTACGTGCCACGGGCAGTAAAACTGAATGAAGATACGCTTTGACAATACGTTTGATGGTTTAACTGTTTAGCTTTGAAGATCTATGAAAGTTAAGTAAAATTCGTTGAATTTTTTCAAGCGTGTTCCAGTAATTTAATTTTGCAAACGATAATTTTGCTGTTGCATGCAAATGGTCTTCAGGTGCTTATCTGTAACCAATATTAGCTGGCTTAGCATGACGCTTTTCCTCGTGGAGGCGATCAGCGGCGGAGATCTCGCGCGTCCGGCCCTGGCATGGGCAGCCGTCACCTCCTTCTGCTAAGCAGTAATGTTTGCGAAGGAGGAGGCGGGACGGGTGAGTGAAAGGCAAATTTCGCCCCCTTACGCCCCTAGCCACCGCAGGAGACGCCCTGGGCGTCGGGAGTCCCAGGCGGATATCTGGCCACCGTAGGCGCGGGCTTGCGGACGGTGAGCAGCGGGTAGCTCGTCGTCCGATAAGGACCAGGCCCGGGTCAACGGCGCGTTGTGTTTCACGTGTGCCTCCAAGAGATGTCAGTACAAGTGAAGGGGTCCACTAGGGCCGATGCCTGCCGGGGTCGCGGGAAAGTCCGAAAGGGTTACCGAGGCCTCTGGCACCACAGGCAACGGAAGGAGCACGGGTGGGTTTTAGTCACCCTCTCGCTCCGCCCAGAGCGGGAGAAGTTATTTGATAATTTCCCATTCTACTCTACTGTAGAATAGAAATCGTTTGTCTACATTTGTAGGTAAAAAACTGTCAACTGTCTACACGGACACAAAATTTTTGTTTACTCTTCCGTCGACAAAACGCTTCTCTACGGGTTTCGTGTTAAGCCTGCAGGTCATATAATTCTTTGCTTAAGCCCTACAACCAATCTGCCTGCCCTTTCCCAACAACGTTGGGGTCAGCTTCCAGTCTAACCAGATGCAGCTGAATAACAGTATTTTACGTGGAGCGACTACCTATCTGTCCTCCACAACCCAGCTGCCGGGGTCGCGGGAAGGTACCAAAGGGTTACCGAGGCCACTGGCAACACAGGCAACTAAAGGAATAAGGGTGGGTTTTAATCACTAAGAGTCTGACACTACCTCCCTCTCCGCCCAGACCGGGAGAAGTTATTTGATGATTTACCAACCAAAAAAAAAAAAAGTTACTAGGTAACACGATAGCCCTTGGTGAGACTGGTTGTCAGACATTTGGGCTTCTGACTAGCCGTAACGACTTTCAGAGATTTACGAATGACAACCGGGACCAGCGGCTTAACGTGCTTTCCGAGGCACGGAGGGGTCTTGATATGTAGTAGATGTTCACCCATCCACGAACCGACCGCGGCAAGCGTAGCTTAGCCTTTGATCGACCCGTGCGGCTGATATTATTTTACATCCCCTCCCAAAATCCCTCTCCGCGCTCCCCTCCTCTGCTTAAGCCCTATAAAGGTAGGTAATAGTAACTTAAGAAACTTGCTTTTGATTCCGATTCAAGGCTTCTGCAGACAGACGCGGCGCGACAGTGCGACGCGACACTAGTAGCACAATTTCTATGAAAACTTCATGGAAAGTATCGCGCCTGTCGCGCCCGCGATATCGCGCCAGTCTGCAGGAGCCTTCAGTCTCTGACTCTCCGCCTTCCCATCCTACCTAAAACTTTCCCCTTTTCATCATTACATAGGTATATGAATACCTACTTATTTCACTTTCCCTTCACTATAACGAGTAGGTATCACTCCGTTAGTGATACGAGACGCGCTTATTATAAGGGTAAATTGGATTTCTGATCTCCAAACATCTTAGATTTAAGCTGATCGGATTCCTGTCAACAACATTACTTTCGATATACTAGCGAGTACATAATGTTATGTAATACGTTTGAATTATTTATTTCTTGAAGATTTGTAATATTGGTCAACAATATGTGATAGAGAAATAAAAATGTTTTATTTGGGACACGCAAAAGAAATACAAACAGTTAAAAGGACCATTTAAAACTAACAAAATTAACATGAAAAGCAAAAACAAAATAAACAAAAAAATACCGAAAAGGCCCGAGGCCAAAAAGGCTCCCATCTCAGCATAATGCTGCGATATTTTTAACCGATTTTCAAAAAGGAGGAGGTTATATGTTTATCTGTATGTACGTTTTTTTTTTTGTGACTTTACCGATATAACCGCAATTTGTGGACCGATTTTGAAAAATCTTTATTTTGTTTAAAAGGTGTGGTCCCATTGTCACCAAGTCAGAATCTGATGAGAGGAACCTATGGAAATCGAGGGAAAAGCTCAAATAGCGATTTGGGTTTTTTTTATAATAACTCCTGCATTTGCTCTCGGAAAGTACCATTTGGAGAAGTGGAATAGACAATGAAGCCCACAGATGACCACCGGAACTACTTTTAATAATAAGTATTTCACAGGTTGCGATTCGATTAGGAACTTTAATATGGTTGCTAAGTAATGTATGCTCATCACAATGCATATGGTGAAGTAGAGCTGATGGTGATACCTTCAGGTCTAGTTCTCCTGGTTTTTACCAGGAGAATTAATAATAACGTCCCTGCATCGGGAACCGCAGTATTTATTAAGTCGGTGGCAAACAAGTAAACTATACCTACATCCAAAGCCTGACTTCCGAAATTAAAGTTATTTTGTTTAAGTTGTTTTTTTTTTGGAAGTCGGTTGTTTCTTTATTGTAAAAAGTAAAAAAAAAAATACCGCAGCCCTGATATTTTGATAGGCTCCAAATTTTGCAGAATGTAGTAGCGGTCATTGTCAGGTTCTCCGTTCATTTGTACTTAACTCATCATCATCATCTGCCTGCCTTTTCCCAACTATGTTGGGGTCGGCTTCCAGTCTTACCGGATACATCTGAATACCGGTATTTTCAAAGATCTACAAATGGCAGCCGGGACCAACGGCTTAACGTGGTTTCCGAGGCTCGGAACATCATCATTTG
The DNA here is from genome assembly GCA_905333075.3 of Atethmia centrago. Classification (NCBI taxonomy): domain Eukaryota; kingdom Metazoa; phylum Arthropoda; class Insecta; order Lepidoptera; family Noctuidae; genus Atethmia; species Atethmia centrago. The sequence continues at coordinate 13,534,866 of HG995381.1, read as the reverse complement.
TACTTAACTAATTCTTGGAATACCTGTGTATTCAGGGCAAGAACCCTGCGAATCGAAAAGTCTTAAACGGAATGACTAAGTAACATGATTTAACCTATTGACCGCCATGTCAAAAAAGCAAAGACGTGCCATCGGCGCCAAGCTACGAATAATTCCTTAAAACCTGTTATGTAGTCGTGACCGTGGCGTGCTGGGCACATTTTGCTCTGTCATACATACATGACTGTGGCGGTCAAAAGGTTAAAAAAAGAAATCCTTTGAATACCCTTGCCTAGTTTGCAAGTAAAGTCCATTGTTATAATAACTTCATTCAATTTTATGCACAGGGCAACAAGCTGACCCAATTTTCGACGGATCGCTCTATCCAAGAAATTCGTTTGAACAAAACAAGTGACTATGTAGTTAAACCCAACAATAACAATCTTGTAATCCCCGCAGATAAATCATTTTGTCGAAAACATAAAATATGAACGTTTCAAAACAAAATAAATGATAATTTATTCGCAGATCAAGAGTCTAGTCGCTCTTAGCCTGGCGACAAATTAACATCTGACAAGATTAAAATTAATGCAAATGCACTTAAGTTAATTAAATCAAAGTCGAATGAAGCTCTAGCACTTAGTCACAATTGTAGGATTACTTAAGCATTTGATTGTGAGTATTACACTGACTAATGACGTCTGCACCCTTGAAGATAGGGGTGAAGAATTTGAGTACTTTCATTTTGTACAAAAAATTATTTGATAAAGTTTTGTAATTTATTTTATGGAACACTATGCCAAGTTAAGGCTCCCGCAGACAGGCGCGACACGACGGTGCAACACGATTCCGGTAGAATGATTTCCATGAAGTTTTCATAGAAATTGTTCTACTAGAGTCGCGTCGCGCTAATGCGTCGTGCTGTCACGTCGAATTGTCGCATCGTGCTAATGCGTCGCGTTGTCGCGTCGCACGGTCGTGTAGCGCCTGTCTGCGGTAGCTTTAACTTGGCAGTAAATGCTAATCCTTTGAATATTTTGGTATATCCGTTATCTACTATGAATTCCATGCACGATTTGCCAACTGCAAAGACATAGCTTATTGAATATTATGGAAGAGAAACATAAGCAGATCTGTTAAATACATACGCATAGGAACACAATAATATGCACTGAAACATCATTGTTAGATTAGTGTTAATATTGTGTATTGTAAGGTTTCGCCTCGTCGCACAAATAGCTAGCAGGTAAAAAGTCAAAACATCATCACTAAGCTGATCCCGAAATCTCTGGGAAAAACTAGTTCATATCGGAAAACAACGCCGATGGAACAAATCCTCGAATTATAGTAGCCTTGCCAGTCTGTTTGCCATCATATCAGACATAGTGTATGTCACAGAAGTGACGCGACACAGGAGTGACGCAACACAAGAGTACGCGACACAAGAGGGACGTGGTTGTAGCATAGACAGAGTACGTCATCTTTGTTCGCCTCTCTGTCTAAGGCATTTCGCTGTAGTCAATTCACCTGCATATTGCACAGTAGATACCTAACCGTTTCAGTTGATTTTGTCCACATGTGCTGTAGCATGACCGCCGTAGAAACAGAAGAAATGAAAGACAGACATGTAGGAGAAGATTTCTACGGCGCGATTCAATGGAGCGTTGTTAAAAATGAAGAAAAGAAATTGTATTTTTTATAGAAAGAGATATAAGAGATACCTTCGTGAAGTTGAGACAAAATAGTCAGGCTACGTGGCCTGAACATGGTCTCCCAACTGTCTCGTCTGTTCACTTTTTGTATCTTATCAAATAATTTTTTTTTTAAACATTGCTTCCATACGCAGAAATCGATTGCAGGATAACCTTAGAGCTCAACTTATTGCCAACAGACCGATAAGCAAACGTATTATTCCATGTATGATATTGTTACAATACGATCCATATCCCTTTGTGAGAGAAGATTGATAATGTATATTCCATAGCTGAAGTTAATTGCAATCAACCGGGCTACGTAATACGATATAAATATTTAACAATCACAGCGTTGTGATGCAAACACGTCAGCTCAGACGAATCTTTTCGGTCACAATTTAAATATTAAATTATTCGACTTTTTCAGTATTGATGACGTCGACGGAAACGAGTAAAAAAATTAAAATATATTTTAAAAGCGGTACAAAGATAAATAATTTCGTTATACGTGAACAATCTGCAATAGTAGTGCAATCTGCTGTAGTTGATATATGAAATCTTAATTCGTTTTCTGAAGTTGGCCAAACAAAATTAATACTTTTTTGGTTTCGCTCAAAGAGTAGGTATTTATTTTAAGGTAAATTCGTATTCAACTTACATTCAACTCCTTTTGGAAACATCCCAGCTGACCAGAAAAGTTGCAGGGATTTAGCTACTTGTTTCTCCAAAGTAAAAAAAAAAAACGCTGAATTAGCTGATACAAACCGTTTTAAAAATTGTAGGTCAAGGAATAAAGAAATCGGTCAGGTGTTTTCTGATCTACACAAATAATTCAAAGGAGACTTTACTTAACTAGTATTACGGTCAGCACAAACGTTCAGCTTGAATATAAACTGCTAAAAGGAGACAAACAAAATCTAGTTAACATAGTAAACGTGTTATAACAAACTAAGTTTTTTATGCATTCACAATGCAAACACCTAGACGTACCAAGGAGGTTCTAGACGATTTGAAAGGAATTTCTGCAAGGAACATGCAAGTATGCAGATGTTAATGAAATTATTTCTGGGAAAGTAAGATCTGAGACGGGTGCAATGCCCTGAGTGCTGCCAGCAATTTGCATTTTGAATACTAATGACGGGGAGCACTCACTACGGCGACATCGCCGTGAACACTATAGAATAATAATAAAATTGCACTAAATGTAATTATTGATTAAAATGTCGCAGGTTCTATAATTTTACGAGGGGGAAATTGTTCGCCTGCTTATTTGATGGCATTGAATGCAAAGTTATTGAAATGTTTCGCCAGCGGAAATAGACTGAAGCACTTTTTATGTAAACACAACAATTCGTCAAGAAGGTTCGCCAAAACCGAAAGGGAGAGAAGCCACCCAAACACTTAACCGACTTTAAAGCAATTCTATTCGACTTCAAAAACCCGAAGTAATGTCAGAACTCAGAAGAATAAAAAGTACATCAGTGGCTGTTAGCTGTTCAACAAATTGTCCATTTTGAAATTTTCGAGCGACTCACAGCCTGCAAAAACTGTTCTCAGTAGCGGACAGGGCGACTGGGCGATAAGGAGTGCTTTTATTAAATTTTCTCGCATCGCCTGACTAATGCTGCCCAGCTGACGCGTATCCGACACACTTACTTTCTCTTTTTCGCTCGCTTGCGAAATTTATACGGATTGCTAAACACTGCCGTCATATTTTCCACGAATTTACTGCCTGGGGACCATTTTGATACGATATTATTACGAAACAATAACGTTTCAGTTAATATTAGATTTTCTTACAATATACAAGTTGTATGATAAACACTGAGTCGCTCTAAAATACTCTAAATTAATACGGAAACTGTCTAAAACAACAGATCTTCCGAAACTTGTATTTAATCACATCGTTTCTAACTTAATCAATCTAAATTAACAACGGGTTAAATGGAGCTATTTAAAATTGGCTAACATTATTGAACATCTACAATAGCGGAACGTTTGTTCTGTTCACATTAATTAAGAATGTTCGTTTTGCGAACACTACAGTCGATAGGGGAGCGCTCAGCCCGTTCGATTCCACGAAATTCATTAATTAATTTAAACATTCATGCTTAATTATCGAACTCTTCAATTAAAAATGCCTTTTAATTTGTTGCTTTATTTATTTACTCTATTACACTCGTTAAGTTAAATGCAAATACGGGACTTTTTCATGGAAATCTATGTTTATCGTCGGACCATCGGCGGTTGTAATGAACGAGTAATGAATGGTGTAATTATGTTTAACCGTGCTAATTACTTAAGGGGTGATTTAATGGCGATCAAACACGTCCCCGAGATTTAATTCAATTTGACCTTCAAGTGAATCATTGAGTAAAGTGTTTTATTCATGATCGTTAGTTTCGGATTCGATTGGGAGACAAACTCTTCGCCTGTTTTGGACGTTAGAAAACCTTTTCAGAATCAAATCTGAAATTCTATTTACGCAATATTGTTCTAAAAATACCGCTTTACTCATAGACTCCAACAATGGGTGACCCGGTTTACGCTCGACAACCAGAATTTTGAAACCGTCTCTCAAAGATAATGAATTCCTTATCCTTACGTAGACTGCTACGTATCACTGAATCAGAAACTTTTAATGGTGCGAATCGTCAGCAATCTGTCTGCGGGACTCTAAGAAGGCATTCTATCAGAACGTAGCGTAATACGATCGAAGAAAATGTCCTCCTGTCGTAAAACTCCCACCATTTGGATTTTGGACAACAAGCCGAAAACGAACGACACAGCTCAAATAGATTTGATTTATGCGGTAAAACCCTGCCTGAAATCTAGACACGAAAAAGAAATTCGGACTAAAGAATTGTCAGCAAGAAAATATATCACCTTTAAAATCTTTCCTGTTTTATTTTTATGCTTTACTTGATATCCCTGAGATGGGCAGTATTTACCGACTGCTTACATTTAAGAGGAACAAGTAAATCTTTCGCATGAATGTACACAGTGAAAAAAAAAAGAAACAGTGAAAAAAAAATGTCTAAAGTAAGATATTTGTTTTGTATATCATGAAAACTAATGGTTGAATAAATTTTACGAGTGGTGTAATGTAAATATTTACGGATTTTAATAGGTGTGAAAGCAGAAGTACAAAGCAAATACCAACATTGATGTCACAAAATCACATGTTCACCTGTATACTGTTAGTAGTTGTTTACCTACTGTAGTAACATGCCAACAGCTTAAGTATAGCCCTATTTGCACGATACAAGTTTGTTGCTTGTGGCATGCATCATGTTTAGACTGTGCAACTTTTATTGTTGCTTCAACTTTTGATACGCCACAGACAATTCAATCACACCGTGTAAATCAAGCTTTAGACGAACTGTGAATGTGTAAGAACGATGACTGGGCGATAATAATGTCTTTAAATCTGTGACGGTGTGACACACGGCCATTTCACGTGCACGTCGTCTAGAGCTTGTTATTGGACAAACTTTCCACGTGACCACTTCCAATACTGCTTAGTAATATTTTCTCGAAGAAATATATACTTGTAGTACACAGAATTTTCTTCTGTTGTTATTTATTTTTAACAATCTACGTGAAATATGGTGAGAAAGAGGAATTAATGTTTTATTGACATACACTTTATTAATATTTTCTGCAATGTCGTTTTAGGCATTCAATCCTTGTGGTTATCCTGATAAAAGGCAACGAATTTATTATAATTGAGAGAAAGGCCTGCCTGTTGCTTGAGTGCTAATAAGACCGTCATCCGATTTCTTAATAAATTTGTCATTAAGCTCGATAATTAATTAATTAATTTTCTACATTTACCTGTCATTTTTGTGGTGTACATAATAAAGAGTAATCTATCTATCTATCTTTCTTGATATGGAGCAGTGCTCGCACCTCTACTGGCTCTACTTCTTACTGACAGTGAATTTGCTTACATATCATCAAACCTGTAATCCCAGAAGAGTTAGGCAGAGGGGTAGCTATAGTACACCCACATTTCACCAGTTATGTTTAAAAGTCACATGTAATAGGAGGCGAGCTTGTTGCTACAAATACAGAATCCCGGCTGCTATTGAATTCCTGATGGAAAAACCCAATAACACTTGCCCGATCTGGGAATCGAACCCAGGACCTCATACTCAGCAGTAGAGCTTGCGATCACTAGACCAACGAAGCAGAATTTGCTTACTGGCTGAAAAACCGATATAGTAAAAAGTACATGCAAACACTGCCATGGCATACTGGCTTGCATTTCCAAACTCTGAATGGGAGACAAACACAATACAACTTACCTTTTTATCTTGAACAATGTAGTGCAATCGATTCGATACTTCTTTTCAAGTTTTATCAACGTATTGTTCACATACTCAGGGATCCTTTTGCCATTTTGTGGGACCTTTCGAGAAATGACACCGTTTGATCGATACAGCAGCATCTGTGAGGTTGGTTTGATCTGATTTTTATTCAAATATAGTTTTATGCCAAGGACGGACCCGAGATATTGTTTACAAAGCATAAAGAAGAGAAATGAAGACTAGAGGAGCCCTGGCGTACGTTGGCTTGCCTGCCGTTGTTGTGTGGTGCAAATTATAGGATACTAGCTGCATACCTAGATTTAACCCGCATAAATATTGATGCCATAATAATATCGAGAGAAAAAGTATCCTATGTCCCAACCCAGGTCATCGTCTATCCATGTGCCAAATTTCATCCAAATCCGTTCAGCCGTTTTAGCGTGAAAGCGTAACAAACAAACATACAAACACAAAAAATCAAATCTTTTCTCTTTATTTATGACTAGCTTTTGCCCGCGGCTTCGCCTGCGGCCTTCGGAAATCATCCCACAGGAACAGCAATAGCACGTTCCTGTGGGGTTTAGGTTATGGTCTGACCATGGGTCGAACCCGTTTTAGCTTGAACGCGTAACAAACAAACAAACTCGCTTTCGCATTTTCAATATTACTTTAGATAGAAAGACAAGGCTAACGATGACGTTGGCAAACGTTTAAGGGACCATAATTGTTTTACTTAACAAGATTTTCATAATTATTTTACCCCAATATTGAGTTTTTATTTAGGGTGTATCATTATAATTTCGCGCCCTCACGTCCCTAGCCGCTGCAGGAAACGCCCTGGGCGGCAGGAATCCCAGAGCGATTCCCAGCCACCGTAGGTGCGAGCTTGCGGACGGTGAGCAATGGGTAGCCCGCTGTCCGATAAGGACCAGGCCCGGGTTGTGTTCCACGCGCGCCTCAAAGAGATGTCAGCACAACTGTAGGGGTCCGCTTGGGCCGATGTCTGCTGGGGTCGCAGGAAAGTCCGAAAAGGATACCGTGGCCTCTGGCAACACATCGGCAACGGAAGGAACACGGGTGGATTTTAGGCAGTAATAGTTTGACACGGCTCTGGGCGGAGCGGGAGGACTCCCGCTCCGCCTAGAGCGGGAGAAGTTAATTGATAATATCCCACAAAAAAAAGGGTGTATCATATGTATTGATGTGCAGTTTTAGCAGGTGTGTTGTTATGGCCCACGTTTCTTGTTGAAGCATTTGAATGTCCAGGGTAATTTTCTGTTTAAGTGTTTAAGTCTGCTCGAATTCACCGGTCCACTCTGCCTCGTTTGATCAATATTGTGTTAAAATCCTTTACCATCCCAGCCATTGCGTGCCTTATAACGCCGTGGTCGATCTTGGTGTTTTGAATTGTCATGTCTCTTTCGCATTCGCTTATAATTTAAACACTTCATCAGCATTTGCATTCTGGGCGGCGCTGCCGGGACTATCCCAGGAAAACCTCTCCCGCCGGGACACTATCTGAATAGGTATGTATTTCTAAGTGGCCTAACTGCCACGTAAATATATATTTATGTACGTGTAATTGTTTCTGCTTCACTCAAATTACTTCTGGTATTTAGAATTAGTTCTAATTGGTTCCAGTTATGTCGAAACTATTTATCCTGGTATCACTATATTAATTTTAGTTCCTAAACTCTAAAGGTTGGAGTGAGGTCGGAGTTAAGCCCACTGATTGTAGGAATTATTTCTCGACTATTTCATTTACGAGTTTCGTAGGTTCGAACCCGGATATGTGATTTACTTTGTGTAAATTATTTCATCACCATTGATCTCAAAAGAAAAGAAGACATGTGACTTTTACCAACCCGCACTGGGCCCGCGTGGTGGATTACGCCACCCGCCTTCTCACCGAGAGGAAGCCTGTGTCCCAGCAGTGGGAACATTATAGGCTGATTGTGTGTTTCAGTTATGAACCCCGATGGTAACGAGATTCAACTTCATTTTAAGGTAATAGATGGCAGCACGTGTACCGTTTTCAATATCGTAGTCAGAAACAAATGTAATCAAAATTTTTTCAAAGGAAAATTTCTCTGTCGTTTCAATAATTTGCTGTTAAATACATCAATATATTCAATAAATAGATATGATATCGTCACTACAAAATGAGATAACTACAGAAATGCTATCTGCGATAATTTGATTTAAGAACAAACAAGCACTTTCGTAATGGCATTCTACAATAAAACTAACAAATTCTATTGTATCACGTACCTCTTTCTATTAGTCTTTTCAAGTACATGTTATATATCTGTATTGTTCGGCGGAAATATTTCGTTGTTTTGCTACGGGATGTGTTCTACTTACAATATGGTGAAAAATCGTCTGTTTACCGGGGTTCTAGCCAAGAAACTAACAAAACCCACTGTTCTGTATCTACAAAAATTTACTTAATAGTATTTGGCAGAGGGAACTCTTCCAACTGAGTAGCTGGATTATAAAAATAACTGGAATAACGAGCGGCTTTCTGTGGAAATTGTTGAGTGTTTACGTACTTGGTAAACTGTGGCGTTTAAGGGTTGGATTTTTGATATTTTTATTTACGCTTAGCTATAGTTTAGAGGTTTTGAGGGGCTTGCTTTGAGGGACTTACAATCTACATAATTTTTATTATAATTTAGTAATCATGTACTTGGAGGGGCTTGTGGCGAAGTAATAACAGCCGCACGGGTCAATCGATCAGGTTAAGCTACGCTTGCCGCGGTTGGTCCGTAGATGGATGACCGTCTTTACATACCAAGACCCCTCCGTGCCTCGGAAAGCACGTTAAGCCGTTGGTCCCGGCTAATATTTGTAGATCTTTACAATCGTTACGGGTAGTCAGAAGCCCGAAAGTCTGACAACCAGTCTTACCAAAGTGTGTCGTGTTACCCAGTAACTGGGTTGTGGAGGTCTGATAGGCAGTCGCTCCATGTAAATTACTGGTAGTCAGCTGCATTCAGTAAGACTGGACGCCGACCCCAACATAGTTGGGAAAAGGCTAGACAGATGATGTTTAGCTATAGTTTAGAAACTAATAGGTATAGACTCCACTTTTCGTTTTTTTTATTTGTCGTTGGTCTCATTTGAAGGTATTATGCAATCAATTGCAGGTAATGTTTAGACTTCCTAAATACTATAATCTTCTTTTCTAATGAAGTAGGCTGTTTTATTTACCTTATTTGTCGCCTAGAGGTGAAAAATTAGACTCTGAAGGCGGACAGATATAAATTTATTTACGTTGTTTTATTATCAGTAATTTCACAGTGCCACACAGGATTGGATGTTTACTACCTACTTACTAGTCGTTTATAGATACAGCGTGTTTTTTTCCGGGCTTAGAATATGACTAGTAGGATAATAAAATACAAGGAAATAAAATATATTTCGTCGAGTCAAAATTATAAGACAAGATAACAGCAAAGTATTTAGTCATTTTTACTGACAGATAAAACTACATACCTTATTCACAAACGATACATTCACAACAACTGTAACTAATCCATTCACTGGAAGTAAATTACAGTCATCGCATCTCATTTGTCTTCGATTCATCTACCACCCATCACGGTGCTACCACATCGTTCCGAATTTGGTAGTGAAAAGATTTGCATTTAGAGCGAGTTCCTACCACGACGTTATCGCGACTCCGCGGCCCCGGCTCAATGTCTCCCCACTCTCCTCGACAAAAAGGTCCCATAGAAAAATGGGCGCAAGCATTTTTTTGGAAAAGCTCGGCAACCCTTTTAGATGCTGTATGAAAAAGAAAGACGTATCTACGTTGCCTTTGTGGACCATCGTCTCTTCTGAGACCGCTGAAATAAGTGTACCTACCTGTTATGTTCAATATGTAGGTCAATGCATGCAGTTGCTGAAGACTGGAGATTTCATAATAAAAGAGAGTATTTACTTTAATATTCGTTTGAGTTTTCAACTGCGCATTTTAATTTAAAAGGGTAGTCGTATAAATTAAATTTTAAAGTAACGGAATGATATTTCTGTTCGTCGAAAACAAAATGTACGGACTGAATGATAAAAAAATTGGAAAGATTTAATATTTTGTTCCAGTATTATTTTCAGAAACACTGTTTTATTCCGCTCTTAGTGCCCTCCGACTTACGCGCATATTAGTCTGCCTAGAAATAGACCCTTAACGTAACAAAGCCACGTAAAATTGTTTCTAAATTCAATTCTGTAAAACCTCATAAATTATCTTTTGATGTTCCAGCTTACATCAAACGCTTGTACTAAGCATGCTCATGGCAAAATTAGCGTGTTACATTTTTCTCGCGCGTTTGCGTTCGCGGTCCCTCACGAGTGGTATCAAAATAAAACGCCTTACGCTTTGGCACATTTCAACGAAGTTCCCTGGTTCCTCCCTGCAGGTAGTCCTAACTTCAAAGCGGCTTACAAACGGACGCCCCTAGACAACATTCGCTAATTCACTTTGATGTCACCCCTCGCGCCCCTTCCTTCACCCCATCCAGTAACGAGAAAACGCGCCATAAAACTTTAAACTCAGCGCGATGTAAAATATTATTAAACGCGCACAACAAATTTCTAATATTTTTACTAACGAGAAATTGTTTTCAAACTTCTTTGAATAGGAATTTTCCCGACGCCCCGTTGAAAAACAAAAAAAAAATATTCAAGCGATTTTTTTATTAATTTTAAAAGCGAAGTTAGAAACATCACTTTGAAGTTTGAATTTTTTGTGTTTGAAAGTCTGAAAAATAACTAAAATGGTTTTTTGCTGTATTATTTTAAATGCTTGGTGCTAAAATCTTTTTCTCAAAAGTTTTTCTTAGTTTTCCAAATTCTTAAACCTTACTTTAAACAATAGCAAATTCCGTATGCTTTGTATGTACATAAAGCAACCATCACACTATAGACATGGTTCTCCAGTCTATAGTGTCCATACAATACATATTCGGATACACCCATTGTTAGCCGATAAAGGTATTAGGTGGACAACAGTGTTATTCGTGACTACTGAACCTAACCTGTACTACAAGGCCATCCAAATGGGTCGTGTTAAACTAAACTGGAAAATGAACTATGGGATAGTCTGTTATACGAGTATGTACACCTATAGATTCTTTTTTATTAAAAAAAAAATAAGTACACTTTCATAGGCTGTTGAACAACGCAAAAGCTTGTTTGTTAGCAATAGCAACGCAAATCGATAACGTAGGATGCGGCAACAAAACGCAAATTCGCATCGTAGCTCTTGCGTTGCGGCGATAGAACGCACCGAAATATTTTCACTCATACTCAATACATTATCCACATAATAGTCAAGCAATCATGCACATTAAAGATAAACCTGTCCAGATACACTCCCAAAAACACATAAAACAATATTGATATTAGTATATGAAGCCCTGGTCGCAGTTAATACATATTAAGCTTTCAGCCATATTGCTTTGTGAAAGGCCAGCGGTTACAACGAGCTTTCATAACGTAGATTGAAAACGATACAAAGCAACCACAAGAACGCTTTGTGGTATATTTTGCGTCTCTTTTGTTTAAAACTAAACTGGGCAACAAACTCAAGGGCGGTTGTTCATCTAACAATGGACATACCTGTGGGATGCGCTTAGCTACTTGTAGTAAATACTTTAAAGTCTTAGGTATGCTTAGTTTTAATGAGGCACATTTGAAAGCGGTTTGTTAAAAGTATGTGCGGTTCTGTTGCTGGAAAGTCGTTTTAAGAAAGTTTTTAGTTGTTAAATAAGCTTTAATTAAGTTGAAGGGATATGCACCGTAAGTAAATCGTCGTACCCATAAATTTGTGGTATCGACTCCTGTCTATACCACAAATTTAATATTCTGGAAGAGCGACGATAGTTAAATGATATGATAAAAATAAAATTGACTGTTCACAACTGCTCAGCAGAATAAACTTTAACGTACCACTCAGACGTACCAGATATACCACTTTGGTATCAGTACCACAGTACCACCATTCTTGCGTCTTCCGTCGTTTTTATAATGATAAATTCCCAACATTGGACCCCTTCAATACCACGCGGAACAGATATAAAAAAGAGATTTTCCAAATCCTCTATCAATCGCCGGATACTCTGCTAACTCAGTAGTACCAGTTAAGTCATACTTACATAGATATACACATCATCACACACATTTACAGCACCTACACCGCACAGATACACGCACGCACACACTTTAAATACTAATAATTATGTCACTCTCTGTATTTCTTATTTTCTTGTGTACTTCGTAATTGGCGTAATGTTTACATTATTAATAAGATTATACTTCTGTCAGCTGCGAAGCTACCTTATATCCTACTAATATTATAAATGCGAAAGTTTGTAAGAATGGATGGATGGATGTTTGTTACTCTTTCACGCAAAAAGTACTGAACAGATTTGGATGAAATTTGGCACACAGATAGTTTATAACCAGGAATAACACATATTATACTTTTAATCCCGATATACCCACGGGGTCAAAACTTATGCGGGTGAAACCGCGGGGCGCATTTAGTTTTAATATAAATTAATAAAAAAAAGTAAGGGTTGATAATCCTTTTTTTTTCTGCTCATACAACTGTAGATCGTAGGTACCAGTAGGTAAGTAAAAACAAAATCTATTTCACCATTGTGCAAACCTTGATTTTTAAGTAAAACGTTGAATAAAGTGGCGATCACAAATAGCTGGTTTTAGTCTCCTGAATAGTTTTAGTAATCGGGCTAAAACTGTATTTGTAAAGGCCTGGTTTAATCGGTAAATGTTTGCACTGCCATACATCCTTTTATCTATTGGCAATCAAACTAAATGCTCGAAGTAAAAAAAACTAAAATGCTGCAATCTGCAATGTTAGACGAACACACAGCCATTATTTGGATTCGCTGTTTTCACCATTTATTTTTTTACACCTATCTGCAAACATGCGTTTTGCTAGCATATATATATATATTTATTTGGATCTAACAAGATATCCAGAGAATATGATCGATTGTTAGTTACATTATGTTTAAGTAGGCACTAATGCCAAGTCCCAGCAGGAGCAGCAGAAGTTCATTAATAATATTACCCCCACCGCCGTATTTCACGTCGTGGTGGGGCTTGCTTGCTCCGAACTGTAGGTCTGTGCCGGTAGAGTTTACTTTGCCGGAACAGGTAAAGAGCCGGACCAAGAGTGATACAGAAAAACGTGGGGTAGCGTGTGGCGAGCTGTTAGGTAGTAGCGACCCCACGGACCCTATCTCCTGGGAGGAGTCTTGTTCTTCATCTCTGGCTTGCCTTTGTTGGCTGGCTAGAGTAAACGCTAACTAGGAAGAGAGCTACCACTTCATTTGTGCCATTATTGGCCGGTTTAGTGGAGATTCGTAAGAACAAACGTGTTCAGAGGAAGGAAGTATTTCAATAAGTGCTGGTAGGGATCTTGACCATCTTCCGGACTCTGCGATTATTCTTATAGCCGTGAAATATCTCTCAAGTTCTCAAGCACCTGAGGATATGTAGCCCCCTTGTTGATACGCGACAGTTTCCGGGCGGGCATTATTGAGTGTTTAAGCCACCCTTGCCATTTTTTCCATTATATAATAAAACATGAATCAGACAGGGGCCATAGTCCTTCCATAGTTCTGGTAACCAGTCTTTTTTAACCGTCCAAACATATACTCCAATATCTTTGTTTCCATATCCTGCAATAGTCCTACACCAACCAGGGGTTGTCCTTGGGTGCACTAGCATAATAGTGCGTACAGGTATAATCGTCGGTTGGAGGCACCAACCGCCGATTATCCCTGTACGCACACATTTCATTAAACTCGTCTTGTAGTCAACGGGCCTCTGCGAGTTGGCTTCGGGTCCAGACCCAGGACCCGTGGTCCAGAGATATGTCAAAGATAATAATAATTAATCATTATTTATTTCTGTACAAATATCAATCTAAGCTTAAAAATAGAAAGTAAAAAAAATATACAAAGTGAAATAAAATATTATGTAGTTTACCCTTCGGGTAAAAGCCTCCTACAAGGAATGCAACTAATCTTTGTTGTTGGCTATGTTTAGCCAGCTTTGACCCACCATCTCCACTATCTCATCTATCCATCTAGCGTTAGGCGTGCCTCTGCTTATAGTACTTAGTGGTCCAGTCCATTTTACTACGAAGAGTAGTACCGTCCATCTATTACCTTTAAGCCTTTAAGCCTGGCCACGTGACCTGCCCACTTCCATTTTCTTTAAAGGTTAGGGCATTTACTTTTGTTTTCTTACGAATTTCGACGTTCCTGACCCTTTCTTTTAATTTTATACCCAGGCAACTCCTCTCCATTCTTCTTTGAGTAGTCTGAATTTTGATCCTAATGTTGTGATCGAATGTCGAAGTCTGGCAACCGTAGGCATGGTAGTATTTCAGTACGCATGGCATTTTTTTTTAGTCGGTAGTGCGATTTGAAAACTTCCTTATGGCACCAGTATTTTTTCCAGGTAATCGCACTTCTTCTGTCCACTTCCATTAAATTTCTTTCTTTGCCTAAAGAGATTTGCTTGCCTGGATAAACATAATTTTGGACAAAATTGAGAGGTATGTTGTTAACTAAGATGGGTTTCGATAGGTGATTAATGGCAACTTTGTTTTGTCGAGATTCATTTCCAATCCAAATTTTATACGGGCTCAGTGTAGATCGTTTATCATAATATTAAATTGTTGTGGGTTTTTCGAGAGCAGGATAAGGTCATCCGGGAACCTTAGATGACTTAGAATCTTCCCGTTTATATTGATGCCTTGCTTTGACCATGGTAATCCTTTCATTATATTTTGTAAGACTGCCATGAACAATTTTAGTGAGAGTAGGTCACCTTGTCTCAACGCAAGGAATTACAAACTCAATTAAAAAAGAAAACGAAATGAGGAAAAAGGCATTCATTACGAACGATGCTTATTGTAAAGGATAATAAAGAAAACAACACATCTTTTAGCCAAACAAACAAAAGAAACTCAACAGATCAACAGCAAGTGGCAGGCAGAATACTGCACGTAATAAGAATCAACAGAGAGTTATTTTCAAAACAAATAGCGTAGAGTCATCTCAATTATGTATCTCTTTTCCTTGAATTTGTATGTATATATATATATGTATAATATAGGTATATATTGTAGTAAATATGGTATGTATTTGTATTTTATGCTTGTAACCTATTTATGTATTTCTGTACTTATTCTATTTATAATCTATTATGTTATCTTTAATATTTTTCGTTATTTTTATTTCCTCTCAGAGCACCTGCCATCTTATCTCTTCACCACCCTTGGTTGACTGGTAGAGAATGCCTAAGGCATTAAGTCCGCCTTTGTACTTAATTGTGTGTGAGAAGTTTAAATAAATAAATAAATAAATCAACCATTGAAGTAAAATATATAGCCGATATGAAAAACTTTATAATTCAAAACTTATATACAATCGAGAAAACAACCCTCAAGAAAAAACACAAAATAAACAAGTACACACCAAATAGCAACCACTAACGTGCCCCCTCGCGATCTCCCAGTACGGCTAGTCACCGCGCTCGACTACAACCCTCCAAGACATCAAGAAAATAAGCAACAGAAGAATAGGTACAGCAAAACTGGACGCTCACCGGTAGCAATTTTTATATTTGTTGTCTCAATGTTAAAACACTATCTTCAACAGAAAACTTATTAAGCTAAAAACAGCACTACAAAACTTATTAGGATTAAGTGAAGTCCGCCGACTAAGAGAAGATATTATTGAAGATGATGATTACATAATGTATTATATTATAGGAAAACCAAAAGCCTATACGGTGTAGGCTTCCTAGTCAAGACAAAATATAAAGAAAATATAAAAGCATTCACGGGTATATTAGAGAGACTGCATACTGGAAATAGAACTCGAAAACTTACTCTTTGCAATAATACAGGCATACGCACCCACAGAGAGTGCACCTCAAGAAGATGTAGAAAATTTGTATGAAGACCAGGCGAAAGCTCACGACTCTATCTCCACAAAACCTCTATGGGAGATTTCAACGCGCAGATTGGAATACCCAAAAAACCATGAGCAATCAGTTACCGGTACTTGCATGGCTTTGGGAAAGAAGCATTCGCAGAGAAAGACTTATCCAATACGCATACAAATATAACCTGAAAATAATTAACACTATTTTCAAGCTAAAAATACCCTATAAGAAGTATTCCAAGTATGTAGTAATCTCCTCATTCAGCTTCGGATCACATATTACTGAGAACCACCATTAAACTGAAGTCAACAAAAGAAAAGCAGACGCAACGTTTCTAATGTATCAACAACAATGGAAAAATTGAAAGACTAAGAAACATATCTTGAAAAATTTAACAATTATATATCAGACCACGTAACGTCAGCTGAAAATCACAAAGTTGATGAATACAGTAAAAAAATCACGTACTCAATATTAGCAAGTTTAAAAATCTCTAAATTACAATACAATCTTGTCAGGGGAAGCACTACGGCTTATGAAAGAAAGAAACACACTACAAAATAAGCCAAAACTGGACAAGTGTGATAAGGAAAAGCGAAAAATCTTTATAAAGAAATAAGAAGATGTGATGTTACAAATAAGGAAATAAGAAGTTGCTACGATATCTATAGAATTAACATCGAAAAATCTAGATCCGCCAAAAAATCATATATAGATCAAAGAAATAGCTGGCCCTAACAAATGCAAGTTCCGTACGAAGATCATAAATGTAGCCACGGACTTTTATGTTAAACTGTATAACCACCCGGACTCGTTAAAACAAGTAAAAGTTAGTTACGAATCAGGGACATCTTGCCGGTTCAAAAGTTCACGCGACCTGAAACAAATAATGAAGCTAAAGTCAGAAAAAGCCCGGGACCAGACGGATTCACAAACGAATGTATCAAATTGGCAAGGACTCTACTAGTATCACTTATCACGCTATTATAGAACTAGATTTTAAACGAAGAAATAGTAATACATTCGTGGACGGAATCTGAAATAATTTGACTCTATAAAAAGGTGACCCAGCGGAAATAGAGAACTATCGCCCCATAAGCTTGATGTCCTGTATCTATAAATTATTCTCCTTCTGCCTGCTTGAAAGAATATCCTCAGACATCGACATACACCGACCGGCAGGATTCAGAAGCGGTTTTAGCACAGTGGATCGTATTCAGGTAAATGACTAAGTGATAGAGAAATACTTAGAATTTAATAACCATTATATGTAGCTTTCATGCCCTCGGCATGTCCTAGAACCAACAATTCGAAGACATGTGACATCTACCAGCCCGCACTGGGCCCGCGTGTTGGATTATGCTCCACTTCTTCTCACAGAGAGGAGGCCTGTGTCCCCCAGCAGAGGGAACATGATAGGCTGATTATGTATATACGTACGTATGTAGCTTTCACTGATTACAAAAAGTTTTTGGCTAAAACACACTAATACTGACGTATTAGGAAAGCATTACAAGATCAAAATATAAACGTAAAATAAGTAAATATTATAAGAAACAACTACGCCAACTGCTCGAATAATTAAACTAGATAGAACAGGCACAAAAATCATCATCAAGAGAGGAGGAGACAAGCAGATCCTAACTAATTACCTAACCTTACAATACAATTACACAATAAATGAATCCAAAATTTAATACATTTAGTAATCATGACATAGATACTCGTACAAATGTCCCACACTGAATTGGAACTAAAAGATAAAGGTACAATTAACATTCCCGTTTGTCTGGCAAAAGTAACAGACATTCGCGCCTGATCACACCTAGATAAATCAAAGTAGGCTAATCAAATCAGAGATTTAATAGCTACTATTACGCCACCAACATTACTAATGACATTCACAATCGACTCGTGAACATGTGTTTAAATTGTCGCTATTTTAATGGGTCTGTAGAACACGTAATTACCAAGGAATCTACTCGCTGTTTGTGAGTTAAAAGGGCTCTGTATGCAAATGTTAGGTGCGCAATGTGCGACTATGTTGCCAGCTATTCGCATTGTCTAGCATCCTAGTTACGACTCAATTATCTTCAGAAAGTAAGGAACACCAATTAACATCTTTTTATGCTGTCTTTACTTCAGTCGGTAAAAAACGAGTTCGCAATACTCGACAACTTTCATTTAACGCTCGCGAATTCTTCTTCCAACGAGAGTCCACCTTTTGTTTTGGTTCACAAAGACCAATTTTTAGTTGTTCGATGGCAAAATTATTGTAGTAAGTGGGTAAGGAGTGATGTACACTCATTTGCAAGTGTCCGCGGCTAGATTACGTTTTGACATGTCTTAGCAAACGTGTAACCAGTTGAACGGGAGTCGGATCGATTTGTTTTATTAATTTAAAGATTACTTTGTGAATAACGACTGCGCTCTCTAGCTTAGTTACGAACAGAAATAACTTGAAATTGAATCATGATAAACGGTTATTTTAAAGTGAGTATGTGTCATTCTACAAGTTTGTGTTTACGAAATGTTGCGTGGTGTTTCTATATTGTGAAATCCTAGCGAAATACTTGGGAGGTAGTATGGAATAGTTGCAACTAAAATATATTTATGTAAGCATTAAAAGCAAATAAGTCAGTGACAGCATAAAAGCACAAACATTTCTACGCGGACCATAGAATGGGAACCACAGCACAAGCGTACAGACGCAACTAAAATTCTTATCAGAATTCCTTCTTTGAGCTTCTTTCAGTACGATAGCTTCTGTAAAGTAGGTATGCTCGTACGTATATGTGGTTGGATTATTAAGGAGAATTAAAATGCTTCTGATCATCATGACATGATCATGAAAGTTATTTAGTTAGAAAGTCTTACAAATATGTATTTAGTCAGTGAATATAATCTACCTACATAAAAAATGTACCGATTTTGGACATTGGAAAATTGAGATGCGATGCACGATTCTCAATCAAAATTCATCTGCAAACAGACAAATAACTTCACCATAAATATTTACAGAATCACCAATATATTTGTGATAGAAATCTCTCTATAACATTACACAAATCTTGTAACAAAACGCCTAAATTCCCTTAAACAAACTCATTGTTAGCGGAGGTACACAAGCAAGGCGGTGTTAGCGGCAAAGCAGGTGCCAACTCGAGTTCCATTCAATATGGCCCTATTGTACCATTATGGGTAATCGAGATACATTTAGAACGAGATGAGGTGTCGAATTTATTACTAATATTGCCTTGTACTTACGTGGGCTATTTGCTATTATTATTGTGCAAGCAGTTTTGGTATTGGAAAAAGTACAGGTGTGATGTGGGTGGTTATTCTGGATGTAGTTTGATATCGAGTTAATCGTGGATAAATGCCTTAGTACAATGAGTAAATTGTTTGGGTAAGGAAGAGACTTTTGTCTACCTACTTCAGGATTAGGATCTTTGACGCTTTCTAAAGCACTAGGAAGTGGTGAAGGGCGGGCGTTTTTGCGGGACTGTCTTAAGTAACTTTGACGTTCGAAAAGTGCTGATTCTCAGCCTAGTTTGAATAAAGGACTTTTGATTTCGAATTTGCGTCATTCGTATATATATTTTATATTGTAGTCTCTTAACACAAGAACCAGCACACTTCTTTAACTTTTCTGCAAAATTCTACTGGTAACGTAAACCTAAACTCTTATTATATAATAATAATCTTTCATATGTATATTTATGTACTAACTTTATGATCCCAAATTCCGTTGGCCGTGTCCATAAAACTGAAAGCACTTTAGGTCATAAAGTGTCCCTTAGCCTTTCATAGGGGATGTTTAGTAGGGTGAGCTGGCTGGTCTCATATCTACATGTTTCGTAAAGACCTAGCATTTTTGTGTACGGCCATGAAAAGCTTTACTACATGCTCGTTTAAAGCATTGTTGGTTTTTAGCGATGCAATACTTTTTTTTTGTGAACTACATAGCTATGACACAAATTTGCCTTTCATTATCCAAATTATTTGCGATTGTAGATTTAGTGTGCTTTTGTAACTGGCTTTGGTTGACGTCACGTTAACGCCGTCTAGACGCTATGCCATCGTCGCTTGGAAATGATCGAAACTAAAGTCATGTTGACAGCATTGGCGTCGCTTTATCGCAGCGTATACGTCCAACGAACGCCTTAGTTAGGTGCGAAGTCGCGGGAATGTACGAAAGGGTTACCGAGGCCCCTGGCAACACAGGCGACGGAAGGAGCACGGGTGGGTTTTAGTCAGTAAGAGTCTGACACACACTCCCGCGCCGCCGAGAGCGGGAGAAGTTATTTGATAATTTCCCACCTAAAAAAAAAGTTAGGTGCGAAAGGTGCCTTACACATTCACAAATATTTTGTATTATTTTTTGTATAACATTGTTGTTTATTTCATTTCGCACACACTCATTTAATTTCATTTTTGCATTTGTGGTCAAGGAAGACTGATTGGCTCGTGACCACAGCCGTTGAAATGTTCACTTTTATTGCAATGCCAGAACGTTAACATTTTTTGTTTATTTATAAAATCTTTATTTTGTGCGGTGTACCTATCTCTGTACGTAGGTATACGTATGGAGTCATAAGCTACCCACGCAGGTCGTAAAAGTTGATTGGCTTAAGGATTAGGTTCCCCTCTATCTAGTAGATAAGTCTGGCTACCTACAAGATCGTATACTTACTTATTTCGTTGCTATAGCTACCTATAACCTAGCCCGCTAGTATCGTGGTCGCAAGTGCGACTGCTGAGCGTGGCCTGGGTTTGATTCCTCGGTCGGGCAAAGCGTTATTGGGGGTTTTCCGTTAAGGAATTCAGTAGCAGCCCGGTGTTTGGAAGTTAGTGGTGTGATACTCTGCTGCCTCGGAAAGTACGTAAAAGTCGTTGGGCCTACGACTGACCTCTCTGCGGTCGTGTTGGATTGCCGTCCCATCGGACTATGAGACTAAAGAAACAGAGTGTGCACCAGTGTTTGCACACACACCTGTGCACTTAATATCTCCTGCGTACCTGGCTAATCAGTCGGGAGGATTACTTACTCATGTGTTTTTCTCCACCGATTCAGAAGTGTCACTACTCATTATAATCTTTAATTATAGCTTGTATGTTTTATTTGGCTTTCGTAAGGCAAGTACAATATATTGAAGCCCGTGAAGTTTCAGGCGACACTGTGGCATCAATTCCCCAAATAAATCATAAACCCATTAATTGTGAGTTGACTACCAGTTATCATACGCGTATAATGCATAGTTCTGTACACTAGGCACCTAAACTTTCGCAGCATTAGCAGACAACTTAGCATAGATAGTTATGTAGGAATATGTGTGGTGTGGTGTACCGCTGATGTATTTACGACGCACCCAAACCGACGTGTTGTCTCATCCGCGTAATGTAATCGGCATTATGATGCTGGCTTTGTAATTAATTAACTCTCTATCTACTTTATATTGTGGAATGGACGAGACTACTGCAATATTGATATACACAAACTGACTGTAGAAGATTCTGCTTGCCTTATTTTAAGACGCTGATAACACCTAAACCGCGGTCACTGTCAGATTGCATAGAAAAGAAAGAGAAGCGCGATGACACAACGTTTGTATTTTATTGCAAAATATGAAGCAATTATCTATTTACTCAAAATTGAGTTGAGTAATCGAAAATGAAAAACAACCAAGTTCTGCGTTCAATTAAGAAGTTCTTGTTATTAATTAACTACGTAACGTATGTTGATATTTAATGCAGATATTTTGGATTAGAACTCAAGGTAAGAGGTTAGTTTAACGTTAGTTGTATCGAGATTTTTTTTCAAAACGTGTTTTGGTAACAACCAAGTTCTGTAAATAAATGTTCAAAATTAACATATATTTTTTCCGCTGCCACAAACTATACAGATTTGGCAATTTTTTTTCATAAGAGAAGCAGATTTTGGTCAATTAGGTCTTGTCAGCGCCTTAACTGAAATGACTTCAACATTTGTATGGAGTTAATTTAAATTTCAACTGCTCTGAAAACGGTCCGACTGCATTTTGTCTTAAATACCTGTTGCTTTTCTCTTTGCTAAGATTTAGCACCTAAAATTGTAAGAAGCCTTTACATACCTACTTAAATAAATTAACTGTTTACAATAATGTTTTGTTTATCAACTACAATCTGCCTAGCCTTTTCCCAACTGTGTTGGGGTCGGCTTCCAGTCTAACCGGATGTAGCTGAATACCAGTATGGAGTGACTGCCTATCTGACCTCCACAACTCAGTAACTGGGTATAACTTGGGTACCCCTTGGTAAAACTAGTTGTCAGACTTTCGGGCTTCTGACGACCCCTAACACTGTGAAAGATTCACGAATGACAGCCGGGACCAACGGCTTAAAGTGTTTTCCGAGACACGGAGGAGTCTCGGTATATAAAGTTGGTTACCCATCCACGGACTAACCCCGGCAGCTTACCGGCGTAGCTTAACCTGATGGATCGACCCGTATGGCTTTACTTAGCCACAAGCTCCTTTTTTATCAATTACATACACTAGAAAAACATTATTCGAAAGTTGATATTACTATTATTATCGACTTTTTGTTTTTATTCGTCGTTTTTCGCGAACCCCCATGCAAATATTATGTTCGTTCTTTGCTGTATTACTTTTATAATTTACGATCCCATGGAATGATAAAATAAACATTTGATGTATTCAAAAAGTCCCATAAGTCATAGCTTTTAGCAACTTACCATAAATGCTTCGTCAATAAACCATAAAATGTTTATACCCGCCAGTCATGATGTCTGCTATAATGTTTATACTTTGTTCTGTGGATATTATGTATTGTGGTGTACATAGTAACTTTTTAGCATGGTTTGACCTGACACACACGATCGACTAGTGTGTTTGCGACAGATAAAAATGATTGCTTCGCTCCGTTTTCGCGGACATTTTTGATGTCGTCATTAAAACCACCATGGCTGGCGTTGGAAAATGAGCTCAACACACGGCAATAAGGCAAAAAGTTTTTTACCATTAGTGTAAGGTGCAACTACTCTCTCAGTTTCAGGTTTTATATTTGTGAGTCCATCCATATACATATTTTGGAAGCACGTTTTGACAAATGCGTGCACTGACTGGACAGGTCCACTCAAGCTGTGTGGTTCTTCCATTAAAAGACCATTTCAGACACCAATCGCATGTCGATTGGTGTCTGAAAAGGGAATGGTGTCTTCACATGATCTGACCAACATTATGTCTGGACTTTAAAAGAGACTGTGACCTCTGAGTTGGTTTCGGCCTTTCTTCTCAGAGTAGTCAAATAGGAAACGCCGACCTGATCTAGTTTAAAAAAATATGATTGAAGTGTTTGTACAAACCTACTTACAGAAATAAAATCATTTATCATTAATAAAAATAATGTTTTTTGTGCAGGAGTCAGCGTGTTTTCTGAAACGCGATATAGCGGGTTGAACCATAAGCTCTGCTAAAAGTATCATGTGTGCATACAGCCTAAACTGTAAAAGCGTTTATGACCGGATCATTGTGGGGTATTCATTCACATAGGAAGCTATTTAGTTGATACTACAACCGCTAAATGTTTATGCGTTTAGGCCGAGTTGATATCGTTATCTCCCAACGTTCATGTTTTGTTTTTAACGACTTTTGAGGTGGGAGCGAAAATTCGCACTGAATATTTGAATTTCATGTTTGAATGCGGTTTTAAAACTGTTATGTGAATGTTTCATGGTAAACATTCCACTTGGTATTTAAATAGAACAGTTTCATTTACATACAGCGTTACCTAACGCCGTTTTGCAATGGAAGTAGGTGGAAACTACTTTTCATATTACGTCCTTACCCACTGTAATCGTTTCTTTCACAGTCATTCTTACATGAAAGTGAGTATGTTTGTTTGGTGCTTTTTCTCGGCTAAACTACTTAATGCATTAGAAATTTTCATTTGAAGTAGGTCTTCAAGATTTTTTCATGAGTGCTCGTATTTCGGTGACCAAACCAACGAGAATTTAACACAAAAATGAAATGGCAGTGCTATTTCATTTGTGCGTTAAACCCTTGTTGGTTTGGGTACTTACCTTAATTATTCTTATGTCCTTTAATTCTACATTTAAAATATACATAAATACCTACACATCTAAGATAATATAACGTTATATTAATGCAAACATTCATGGCTAAATAGTTTGCACCCTTAAAACTTGGAGCTCTTACTGAAATGCCAGCAGGTGTAGCCCAGAGTTTCGCGTCGTAGTCGTCCGAGACATGTTGACAAGTGATGAGCTGACAGCGGGTTGGTTAAATGTTTTAGTAGATTTATGTGGTATAATAGTTGTTTTAGACATGACGAAAGAATGGCTATCTAGGAAAGTGTATTGTTAAGAATTAGAGATATATTATTATTATAAACTAGCTTTTGCCCGCGGCTTCGCCCACGTGGATGTCGGAAACTATCTAAACAAAGCGATCGCATTGGGTCCGCCGCCGCCGCCGCCGTCAACCATAACTACTTTGTTATGGGTAATTTTAAATCTGTGATGTCTTTAAAAGTATATAATGTCAAGGCATACTTTAAATTTAATTAAATGCCCAAATTAAATACTATTTTATTGGATAAGGATTAATAAAATACCGGTCAAAATAGCTTCGGAACTAACACAGATTTTTTTTTTAATTTTTAATTCTGATAGCGCCCGGGCGATCCACACAGTGGTTGTCACCACTGTGTGGATCGCCCGAGCGGGCCGGAGGACACGGTGGAGCATACGGTGGAGGTCTGCCCGGCTTGGGCAGAGCACCGCCGTGTCCTCGTGAAGGCGATCGGTGGCAGAGATCTTTCGCGTCCGGCCCTGGTTCAGGCCATGGTACGGAGCGAGAGGGCATGGGCAGCCGTCACCTCCTTCTGCGAAGCAGTAATGCTCGCGAAGGAGGAGGCAGGACGATTGACGGAAAGGCAAATTTCGCGCTCTCTCACCCCTAGCCGCCGCAGGAGACGCCCTGGGCGTCGGGAATCCCGGGTGGATTCACGCGCCACCGTAGGCGCGGGTTTGCGGTCGGTGAGCAATGGGTAGGTCACCGTCCGGTAAGGACCAAGCCCGGGTCGACGGCGCGTTGTATTCCACGCGCACCTCAAAGAGATGTCGTCAGCACAAATGTAGGGGTCCACTAGGGCCGATGCCTGCCGGGGTCGCGGGAAGGTACTAAAGGGTCACCGAGGCCCCTGGCAACACAGGCAACAGGAAGGAATACGAGTGGGTTTTAGTCTGAGACACCCTCCCGCTTCGCCCAGAGCGGGAGAAGTTATTTGATAATTTCCCACCCAAAAAAAAAAAGGTCGGGAAGTTGTATTTTTTACTTGTATTGTCTGGGTACAGGGTTTGTGAGGTCGGTTTTACCTAAACGATGATAAAAAAAAACATCGTAAAACAACATAAAAAAACTAACGTCTGCCTTTTAGACTATAATCAAATTTTTGTTCTGTTGTTATGATTCGAACTTTGCTCTATTTATCTGATTCACAATTAGTCAATTACTTATTTTTAATTACGATTTTATAACTGTACTTAGTTACTACTCGTATACCTACAATACTGAGAAATCGGCATGACTAAACGTAAACAAAGCAATAGCGGCAATCAATTGACAGATCAAAAGTACCTAATACATTCTAGTGGGAAAGTAGGCCTATCTACTTCCTCTGTCTGATAGAAAACTAATACAACAAAAAATAAATAAGTGCTAGAAAATAATATGCTAGAGTCAAGCATTTTCCTGTTCAATAGGTAATCTGAACAGAGACAATTCAACTCTGGAATCGATGAATTATTAAGACACCCAAACACACAGCAATACGTTCTCCTGCGATTATCACAAATTTTTCATTAATTTAGCGGTGCCGAAAAGCCGTGACGCGCGAACCTCGTGCGGTGTTAGCCCCGACTGGCGTACTGAGAAACGGGTCGAGATCTTGTTTAAGTGTGCGTGTGGCGACGCATAGGTACTTTAGCGCACACATACAAGCCGCGCGCGGTGCGTTTGTATAAAGATAACATACTTCCCCTCTTTATACTATGCAATGTGGTTCATCCAGCAAGTGAATAATTTTATTCAAGAAGTTAAATTTTGTGAGCTTAGAAATCTTTTTTACTGGTCATTGTCCAATTGCTGGGGCATAGGTCATAACATTTTGAGATGGTTACTGAATAAGGCAAAACCAGAATTCTTCATTTATGAGGTAATATTACGAATACCAGGAAGACAAATATGATGTGTTTCATCGTTCTGTGTAAGGACCTAACATCCAAATAATTGTTCTTGATCTTAGCGCTCCAGTATTCATACTGTAGAGAAACGCTGCTGTAAACAAACCGTAGTGTTACTATCACAGTCCAAGAGCTGACATCAACATAGCTGTCAAATGAAAGTCCCATTTCTCTTTACTTAAACCACACACATGTTCCCTTGTGGTCCAGTTTACAGCAGTCCTTTGTTTTGAAGCGTCGCCCGCGGCCTGTCATCAACCGTTAAACACCGTCGACCATTCCCGTGTTGCTTTGTTAATTTCATGCCATTCTGAATTCGTCCTTGGGCGAAGCGGTCTAACAAATTTATTTTACAGCTGCGGGGTAAATTACGTTTTAACGTGTCTATGTGTCTAATTGCTGAGGAATTTGTTTGAGTTCCTTAAAGGTGTTATTAAGTTGGAGGTTAAGTGAGGAGGCAATTTTTTCTAGAGCTCTATGCATGTTGGAAAATGTATTCCATTTTCACACTAATGTGGGATAGAACAGCTGCTCAAATGATATTGATTGGTCGGAATAAAGAAAGCAAAAGAAAAATTAATGAACGAATGAAGAAGAATTGAAGACCTAATCTTCGTTGCCGATGTTTCAATTACGTTTTTAGGATTAAGTGCAACATGTAACAAGATACTGCTTAATAAGCCAATAATGTCCCCACTGCTGTGACACAAGCCTACTCTTTCTGTGAGAGGGAGTGGGCATAATCCACCACGCGGGCCCAGTGTGCGTTGGTGGATGTCACATGTCTTCGATTTTTTGGTTCTAGGACATGCCGGTATCCTTATGATGTTTTCCATTAACCATTTTGAGAGCAGTGAAATAATTTACACAAAGTAAATGCCTGCTTGGGTTCAAACCTACGACCACTACAACAGCTCGTAAGTCGCGGCCGTTACTCCTGGGTCACCACTGGTCATCCGATATTTACTGTACGAACTAATTATTTATTAGTTCCACAGAGTTTATGTACTTCTTTTAAATATTGTGCCGTTATAACAACGTACTGTAGCAACCAAAACCACAGAAGATATTAATTCTGGAATAGTATCAAAATCGTATAAATAAAAAGTGAAGTAGTTAATAAAAACTTCATTTTAAAACTCTATTACACACAAATGAGTCCATTTGGCACCCGAAGTCAGTAGTAATACATAGTTAGGCACATTAATTACAGCGAAGAAAGAGAAAATTCGGATAAATTGTTCAATTTTCCAATAGCGTCAGCTTTTGGAAAATTGAACAATTTATCCGAATTTTTCATTTAAAATGGCGGAGACTGTATGGAAACTCGCAAGAGCCGGACTCATCTTGAGATTGCAATTCTCTTTTAGGGTAGGGCTGTGTCCAATTTCTTATGAAACAGTTTGTTTTTAGTCAAAGTTAAGAGGCAGTTTTTATTTGGATTTAAAATAAGTATGTAAATTATAATAAGTACTTACCCATTTGAGATATATCTTGTTTTTAAATCGCTTAATTATTTATGTATTGTATGTATTATGACACAAAATTGGAAACACTTACGATTAAACCTCTACCTATATTTTATCATCTTATAGCTAAATAGTTAGTGGAGTTGGTTACCGTTAGCAATAGATTAGCCATAGATTTTCCTCTTGATCCTAAATGGCTGCATTCGTCATGCTGCAGCCATGCAGCATGCGTGGAATTCAAAAACCGATAAATGGTATGGCTACCGCCACCTGCTGGTAAATTATTAGAACTTCTAGGCCAGGAACGTTTTTGTTACCTGCCATAATCATATAAGAATCGTGATGAAATAACAAAAACCGCATTCGTAAATGTTACCAAAATTTAGGTAACTACATGCAATTTTCAAATGTTAATTCTAATGTTAGGTGAGTGCCAACCCTAGCCTTCTTGCAATACTTTATTGCTCGCTTCATTAAGCAAAAAGTATGCTGATGTTACGATCCAGGAAAACAACCAATTAATTAGTTTAAGTAATTGGTAGTATCTGGATCCCGTAACTTTGCCCATTCCAAATAAATCCTTTAACTGCTTGAATAATGTATGAAAGATTTTCTTTGAAGACTTTTCGATGGAAAACTCGTGGTTTTTAGCGTTTGTTTTATTGATTCATGATATATGTCGGTACATTGATTGAAACCGAATTAGAGCAATAAAATAATGATGTTTGCTTGGAGTAGAGCTTGTTATGGAAAGTTAATATGATTTGACTCAGGGCTTACTGGATGAGGTAACATTTTAATGTAACGTAAAAGCGAGTTAAATTATTATTTACGCGATGTTTAGGTACCTGGGTAATGAAACATGACTGTTTATGTACATTAACAGGTAGGCTCGTGCAAACTGGGGCGGCATCGCGGGCGCGACAGGCAGCTCTATACCTGTCGCGCCCGCGATATCGCGCTAGTCTGCACGAGCCTTAAGCGAGAATCGACTTGTACCTATTTTAGAAACGATTAGGGGTATTTTTTTTTTTTGTAGGTATTACCCACAATAAAGGCTCCCGCAGACTGGGGCGACATCGCGGGCACGACAGGCACATTGCTGCATGTCGCGCCCGCCATATCGCGCTACTCTGCACGAGCCATAAAGTTAAACTGGAGTGTAGGTACGTACAAAGAAAAAATCACCTCTAATGTAGTTTCTAAAATAGGTACAATACAAGTAAAATCAAGATACAAAATTAAATAGAAGCACATAAAAAGTCAAGAGAGAATTTCTGAGAAACAGGTCGTGTACAAACAGACATGATAACTTTTCGATGAAGTTTATCTTGTAAAAAAAGAGTAACCGTGTTATCCGTCCGAAAAGTTTTAACGACGTCTTTGATCCTGCGTGCTGGGACGAAAACTAGGCATCCTTTGCTGAATAGCGATTTAGTGTAGTAGTTTTTATTAACACCGTTTTTGATGATGTTTATTTTAATTTAGTCTGTCATAGTGTAAGTTACGAAATAATTTGGGTGAAAGTGTGGCTCTCTTATCTTTATGGTTATTTTAAAATTGTGTTCCATTTTTCTCAAAGAAACTTTCATTACCTAGGTCCCTGCAATATCACAATTGTTCGCTCACTTGTATGAATAAATAAAATATTTCAGCCATAGGATGGCGTAGTTACCATAGGATGCATCTTAAATGCATGAAGTGCTGAATCTCTAATTACACATATAAGAACTTAATTTTCGGGCCACAGCAACTGGGTTTGTTTTATAGGCGAGAGTCGGTGAATTAATTTTACAGAAACAAAGTAAAAAAAGCTTTCTCTCAGTCGTCACTAAGTCGCGGAATGTAATTAAAATTTATTATGAATTAAGAAATTAAGACTGTTGAAACTTAAATTAAAAACGAAAACAGCCAAATTAAGTTACAGCCACATTTAAATTCGCGAGCGAATTCAAACTGCACACGCGTCTCGAAGCACGACCTCCGCCCGTCGACGATTTCACGCTACAACTAGTTCAAGTCTAGTTCTACTACTACGTTGACTTTTAACGCACGTTTGTTGCTAAGAAATTTCGCTTTAAATTCTCATTCCGTTAACAAAATGTAAACAGAAACTTCGAGCTGAAGGCGCCAGGGGGCGGAGGAAGCGCGGCCCGTTTACACTCCTCCACTGTTATAATTGAAATTTTGTCCAACGCCGTTCCTCCGCTATCTGTCCCCTCATTTAAGTCGTAATGGGAGTATGCTAATAAATTTTCCTACTTGCCTATTTTGTTTATTATGACGGTTATTTTTGTGGCGTTCATTTGTCCCGGTTTATGAATTGGATTGTCGATTCGGAAAAATTTTATTTTTAGGACGTTTTTGTGATTTTTGACGGGTTGGGGACGTTTATCTTATTCAGGGGGGAAATAATAACGTTTTACTTCAATATGCTTGAGTTTTTAAAGACGTATTCTTGCCTATAGGTAAAGATTTATGAAAGTTCAATTACTATTGTTTTAATAATAACGATACAGAGTTAGTTAAGGAGGTCAAATCAATCAATTTCCTTGACCTTCAACGATCACTTACCTAAATAACCCCCCAATTTCCCATCAAGACAAAGTTAGAGCAAACAAATAAAATATGAAATTCAATATTGACAAATGGTGTTAGATTGTTGATTATATTAATTTAAACTTAAAATTAGGGTTGTTTCACAAAAACCGTTTGATTTGGGTTTCACGAACTTTGGTGATAAGGGTTCTCTGAATGATCCAGAGTGCTTTTAATTCCTGACGAAGCGTTTATTTGTTTTATTCTGTCTATTCACTCAGTTTTTTTTGTAACTATTGCATTTTATTGGATAGGTAGTTTTAATAAAAATATCCAATAAAGCTTTCTGAATTTTTGTTGGTGAAGTATTTTCACGTAAAATGTTCCAGTATAGATAAAAATACAAAGGTACCTACCAGAATACGCTGACGAACAGCTGGAAGCAATAATAATACAATTGAATTTAGGTAGGTACCAATAAAAGTCAAATAATTATTTTTATTTCAGATATATTAAGACGCTGACAACACCTAAACCGCGGTCACTGTCAGACTGCATAAAAAAAAAAGAGAAGCGAGATGACACAACGCTTGTAGTTTATTGCAAAATATGAAGCAATTATCTATTTACTCAAAATTAAGTTGAGCAATCGAAAATAAAAAAACAACCAAGTTCTGCATTCAAATAAGACGTTCTTGTTATTAATTAAAGACGTAACATATGTTGATATTTACTATAGATATTTTGGTTTGGAACTCTCAAGGCAAGAGGTTAGTTTCACGTTAGTTTGTATCGAGATTTTTTTTCAAAACGTGTTTTGGTAACAACCAAGTTCTGATAAATATGTTCAAAATTAACATATATTTTTCCACTACCACAAACTATACAGACTTGGCAATTTTTCATTTTTTTCTTAAGACAAGCCTATTTTGGTCATTTGCCTCTTGTCAGCGCCTTAACTCTCATTTTCATTTAAATTACGTGCTATAAACATTTAGCATCTTAAAACATATCTGTTTTCTTGAACATTTAGTTCAATCAACGCGCGCACGCTACATAATGCCAAAATTGCTCAATTTCCTGCCCAAGACTCAACTCCGTTCAACGTCTATAAGAAAACTAACTTTACAAAACTTTATTTACATTTTCCCTTCAAAGAAAGTAATTAGTTTTTAAATTATGCTTCGTCGTTTACAAAGATAGTATGAGATAACGATGTTTAAAGCCCGGAGTTGTTTTAACTTAATTTTTTATTGTCTTATGAAAAATTAATTTAAAACATTCTGCAGATGAGCAACTCCATTATAATTGAACTGCAGACTGACATAATTTTCGTAAGAAGTTTACTCGTAAAACGATTTGTGGCTGACAAAAGGAAATTTGGATTTTAGTAGGTTATGTTCAAAATGTAGTAAATTTTATTCTTTAATCAATTTTAGTATAATCAGTAATAATAGAATAATAATTATTACTAATCATCTCTCATCTCATGTTCAACCTCGATTAGGATTGACGTCTTACTAATATTATAAATGCGAAAATTTGTAAGGATGGATGGATGGATGGATGTTTGTTACTCTTTCACGCAAAAAGTACTGAACAGATTTGGAAGAAATTTGGCACACAGATAGTTTATAACCAGGAATAACTCATATGATACTTTTTATCCCGATATACCCACGGGGTAAAAACTTATGCGGGTGAAACCGCGGGGCGCATCTAGTCATCAATAATTAATAATAATCTTTTGAAGAAATAGAAGGTCTAGTGGTTGCGAGCGCTACTGCAGAGCATGATGATTCAATTCCTAGGTCGGGCAAAGTGTTATTGGGTTTTTCAATTAGGACTTTCTCAGTAGCAGCCCGGAGTCTTGATTTGTGCCCGGTTGATGGCAATAGGGTCGCCTCCTATTGTATGGGTCTTAAACATAACTGGCGAAATGGCAACCTAACCCTTCTGGCATTGCTGGCGTGATATTATGTTGTGTTGTGTAATTCAACCTAATAGAGTAGGACCGAAATGTAGAAAGTTTTTTTGTTGATGTCGACTTGTCTCTTCAGCATTCAGAGTTGCTGTAGAAAACCATTCCATATTTAGCAGTGTTTTGATTAACATGCAAAAATATTCCTTAAAATATTTTTGAAACCAATTCTCATCTTAAACCAATAACTTTTTCAATTATTTTAATTATAACATCACTCAATAACTTACGTTCAAAAATCATACTGTTAATTCAGAATTAAAATGAAATGTACATACAATATACCATGCAACATACCACAATGTACATACATGCATATACAATTAAAATGAAATGTAGATAACAACTTATACCCAATGAATTAATAAAATTAAAATATAATATCTAAAACTATTAACTAACTAAAATAAGGCGTCGAAACATTCCTCCGCATTTCCATGGACTGGTAATGTACCCAAGAGACTGGCGGCATTGCTACGTTGTATGACAATACATGGCCTCTAAGCAAAGGTAAAAGAAATAAATACCTTCAAATATTTTTTCCCCAATCATAACTCAAAACCTACGAAAAAATTTCAAAAATGAATACCGTCAGTTCTAGATATGAACGTCCCAACCGTTACTATAAAAAGGTTCCATTTTAAGTGGAAATTAAAAATAAAGTTGATCCAGGTTGATCTCGAGTCTAGATTAAAGTTAGCCTATTGAAAGTTAACTAGGCTAAGCCAGCACCAGGGATTAATCCCATTGGGCTTTTTTTTAGTTCCAGTTGTCCTCTCTGTGCCCCAGTTAGTTGAATTACAAAGTCTATTAACAGTTGTTAACGAAGGTAATATAGTTGTTACTTACTTGTGTTTCTGAGCTGAGATATACTGTGCTGTTTCATTTGATTATTTGTATTTAATAATAGATGTTTAACTTTGCTTCGGTTTTATTTAGTATTTGCCTAATGTTATTAATCTGCTTTGATATCGTGAGTGATAGTGCTTTTCGCGAATGTTTAAAGATTATAATAATTAATTGTAGAATAACAAGGTTTTTCATCAGTCTAAGTCAATATCATCATCATTCAGTAGAAAGATGCCCATTGTTGGGCATAGCCTTCCCCAGCATCGTCACAACGACCTGTACTATAGGTACTTACTTCCCGCATCTTGTGTCTCCTTATTATTATCAAATTATTCATGGATCTATGCCGTATGAACATAGCTAAATATCATTTAGAAAACTATCGATTTATGGCAAAATTCTGTTTTCCAAAATCGGCATCCACAACTCTCATCTTCTAACCTCAATTGTGACACGATCCAATTAACCAGGACACAGTTGACCTATTCCCTTCATCACTCTGAAAACGGGTTATTTAATTTTTGACCCAACACAAGTTATAGGAAATCTATCCTACGTGTTTTGGCATGTGCATTGCTCGGGACCTCGTTAGCGCGCCACTCACCATCGCCCAATTATGGACCAAGTTCAGATGACGTAGGCCATCAATTAAATCTGTACGGGAATTTGTCACGAATGAAATTATGTAAGCCTTTTGTTAGTTATTGTTCAACTGCTTGTTGTTTGCGCGGCCTGTGACGTTTTTGTTTAGTTTTGTTCCCTGGCTCGCTGTTGTTCGTTATGTCTGCTTAGTCCGGGTGACGGATTTTGTAGAGATTGGATTAGTGGTTATGACAATGTTGGGGTTGAGATTTGTGTTTTTATTTACGGGAAAGGAAATAAGTCTAGCTTTTTGCTTCAAACATAACGAAGATTTGTGAAAAAATATACGACAAAAAGCTTATTTGAGAAGTCAAGGTGAGTCAAACAAGGCTTTGGCGACACACAAGCATAAGAAGACCTAAGTAAACAAAAATAAATCCTCTATCCTCTGTGATTATCCACAAAACAAATACAAACACTATCGTGGATTTTTAGGTCTGTGAAATGTGACCGCCTTTGTTGTGTGTACCTTTGCTTACGAGGGTTGCTAGTCTAAAAAATGCAAACAAACACATGTTTGGCCTCGTTTGTCTAACAAGCTTGCGGTGAACTAGGACTGACTCGTTACAGCCTCACTACGAGTACCTAACTGCTAAGGTCACGACCGGACCCGACCGCATCGCTTTTTGTTGTACA
Source organism: Atethmia centrago (assembly GCA_905333075.3). Lineage (NCBI taxonomy): Eukaryota > Metazoa > Arthropoda > Insecta > Lepidoptera > Noctuidae > Atethmia > Atethmia centrago. The sequence continues at coordinate 13,500,505 of HG995381.1, read as the reverse complement.
CCTATTTATAATATATTGTAATGTAAGCCAACATGGCGGGAAGTGTTTGTTTTTGTTATGTCGTTTGCTAAACATAGTCTTGAGAATCTAGGCTAGACTGGGAAAAGATAGTTGGCGAACGTATCACACAATATTTGTGTCAAACAAATTGCGAAGTATGAAGATCATTTTGTACATTAGAAAAAAAATATAGAAGCCATATCTTTATCTTTCATTACTTTGCGCGCTCAAAAGTGAAGTCAAATGTCACGTATTTGTTCGCTGTGAAAAATGTCCAATGTGACAGCAAAGAATGAGAAGACTACTGAAACGTTTCCAATAACCTATATTTTTACGACACCCCGACCTGAATTCCTCTTGGCAATCCTGCAGACTGTCAATTTCTCGCGAGTCCGGCTTGATAGTACTATTTCAACGCCAGACTTCAGTCCCTGGACAACTGACTGTGAGGATGCCACGTTGATTGACTGATGCATGAAGTTCGGGTAAGGAAGCCTTTGCATGGGAATGTTTTGTGGAATCGTATCAATCTGAAAATTCGCGCAGTGTTCCTTTCACAGAATGGACACAATATGGCCTAGATCTGGTTTTATTTATTGAAAAATTTTACTCACTTTGATATTTATAGTTTTTGGTTCATTTCCAAGTTTAAAGTAAGTTTCAGTAGGTAAACTAAATGCTTGGTTACTAAATATTTGGTAACTAAATACCTATTTGGTTAATAAAACAAAACACTTTATTAACGTAAAGCCATTTATTTATAAATAAACATGGCTTTGTGTTAATTTAATATTCTATTTAGTCAGAATTCGCTGCGTTTATGAATTCTATTAGCTGTGATGAGTTCAGTACAATGCACGTTGGTTAAGCTCGTTTTAAGCTGGATATTCTTTAGCGTTTGGTACAAAGGGCAAGCTGTAGAAGTTGATTGATTCATTATATTATTATAGCAAACTCCTCATAAGTGAATGTTATTCGTAGTACTAGTACTAGTAGATTAGAAATCAAATAGGTGTAAAAAGGACGCATGTTTAGGATCATTAAACACACACAGGACATTCTGCAGAAAAATAAAAAAAAAATCGAGCATTGACTGCAGAATCTTCTTTTATACAGTATTTCACACTAAATAAAAGAAGATTCTACAGCCGAGTATGATGTTATCTCGATGGTATTTTTTAATTACTTTCCTTTAGTAAGCCGCGAATTTTTTTTGTGCGTACGTAAAATACATAATCTCACGGCAATCATTCTAATTTATACTTTATAACAACAGATAGTCACATTGCAATAATTGACTAATGGTTTTACCATTGCCGTGAGTTTGATAAAACTCTCGGCAATCATTCTAGTTTATACCTTACCGAAATAAGACTTACATGGATTGTCATGTAACACATAACCATCAGCGATGATCGTGATCGACGTAAAACCATTAGTAAGTCACTGGACTTACTGATGGTTTTACATCGATCGTGAGTGTCTTAGCTTTTTATTTTTTGGGAATTATCAAATAATTCTCCCGCCCTGGGCGGAGCGGGAGGCTGTGTCAGACTCTTACTGACTAAAACCCTGTGTTCCTTCCGTTGCCTGCGTTGCCAGGGGCCTCGGTAACCTTTTCGGACTTTCCCGTGGAGTGTCTTACCTTACAGTCACTATTTAGCCACACATAACGCCACAAAAAACTTTGCAAAACTGTTCCCTTTTAGCCAGGAGGGCTTTTCATTCACTTAAGTCCATATATCCTCGACCCACAAATTCCCGCTTCCCTTATACTTATACACCAAGCAGTATAGAATGCGATCCTCTTCGCAAGAGATACGTGTCGCAAACAAGCACGTGTCGAGGATTAAGTTGTTGTGCATAATAACCACCCACTTTATGTACACACCCTATTTTGATTACAAGGCTTAAATACAATAGTGATATTAGGCGTATGTAGGTATAACTGAGAGCTTAAGTCTGTTTTGGGTGGGTTTGGTTGGACTTTTCAAAGGAGAATGCGTTATTGAAGAGCATAACGAGTATTTGAGATGGCCAGTTTTTTTTTGATGACCATTATTTATACCTACAGCTGCTATTCAGTTGCATCAAATTTGACTGGAAGCCCATCCCAACATCGTTAGGAAAAATATAGATGATGATGTTGACCATTTATAATAGGAACAACGAGTTTATCAAATTGTAAGGCTGGTATGGTACATTATTATTACAGTGTAAGAGTCGTATAGAATCAAAAGTAGCAATCTGACATTTCTCAAATTTGTGGTAATTAAGAAAAATAATGTCAATCTTAAATCAAAAGTTACTCACACGTGAAGTATATTACTAAATTTGAGGTTCTTATTTCAATTAAATATCACATTTAGTAGAATAAATTAAAATTAAATTATTAAGCCCACCCCAACATCGTTGGGAAAAGTATAGATGATGATGTTGACCATTTATAATAGGAACAACGAGTTTATCAAATTGTAAGGCTGGTATGATAAATTATTATTACAGTGTAAGAGTCGTATAGAATCAAAAGAAGCAATCTGACATTTCACGTGGTGATTAAGAAAAATAATATCACTCTTAAATCAAATTCAAAAGTTACTCACACGTGAAGTAAATATAAATGTATATTATTAAATTTGAGGTTCTTATTTCAATTAAATATCACATTCAGTATAATAAATAAAAATTAAATTAATAATAATTAATTGAATTAATTTTACAGATTAGTGAAATATCAGATTGCTGCTTTTGATTCTATAATCAATCAATTTGCCTAGCCTTTTCCCAACTATGTTGGGGCCTAAACGGATGCAGCTGAATACCAGTATTTTACATGAAACGACTGCCTATCTAACCCCTACAACCCAGTAACTGGGTAAGGTAAGACGGGTTGTCAGAATTTCGGGTTTCTGACTACCCGTAACGATTGTCAAAGATCTACAAATAACAGCCGGGACCAACGGTTTAACGTGCTTTCCGAGGCACGGAGGGGTCTATGTTCTATGTTAGAGGGTTTGGTTTCCGTACTTAGTCCTTCAGGTGGACCATTGTGCGTGGGCCATGGCGGCCGTTTTTGGTGGATATTCCAACCAGCCCACCTCCCTCCAGAAGTTGATAACATCTCCTGGTCTGTTTAGAATTTCTGTGTAGGATCTGGGTGCCCCGAGGGTTTCTGTTCTAATGTGGGTGACGCCTGTGCATTCGAAGAGCACATGCGCAACGGTTTCCTCTGCCTCCATGCAAGCCCTGCACAGAGGGCTGTCCGTTATGCCTATTGTGTGGAAGTGTCTGTTTAGCGAGCATTGGCCCGTGATGGTCCCCGTCAACAGGCGCAGGCCGGTCCTGTCCAGGCGTAACAAGCGCCTGGTTAACTTACTATCCAAGGATGGCTTAGCCTCCTTGGACTGTCTACACCCCTGTGCCGAGGACCACCAGCTCTCCGCTTGTGTGTGGGTGAGCTCCTGTAGCCACCTGCGTAGTTGGTTGAAGGGGATGGGTACGATCGGCTCCGGTCCGCAGACTGACGTGCCGGATGCTCTCCTGGCTAGTTCGTCAGCTGCGTCGTTGCCCAGCGATCCGCTGTGTCCTTTTATCCATTGCAGTGTCACTGTGTTGCGGTTGAATACCGTTATACGTTCTAGCGCATTGTGACATTCTTGTGTTAATCTCGAAGTATGTTAAGGTCGTGTGAGAAAACGCCAGCTCCGGTTCCGGAGTTGGTCTTTGATCCGTCGGTGTATACTCTTACCTCATACGGGCCTGAATAGTCGCACCGTTCCTCTGTGAGTATTATGCTGTAGTGCTTTTGGAAACAGTGTAGTTTTGGGGCTCTGTCGCAGGGTGATGCCATCATCGGTCTTCGTTTGATCGATATAAACAATGACATGAATATTTACTTTGTATAGTATTATATTATATTATTTTATTTTAATTATTAGGAATGTGAGGACTATGTGGGTCATTGTTTGTTTTTTTTTTTTGTCTCTTAGTTTTAATGATGGTCTGGCAGTTTGAGTACTTTATGCGGCCTACCCAAATGTCTTTTCTTTGGTATTGTTCGTCAAATCATTGAGCTCCTTAAGTTTTGAGATGAGCTGCATGATAACTGACAAATGCGTGCACTGACTGGACAGGTCCACTCAAATCTGTGTGGTCTTTCCTCAAAAGACCATTTCGGACACCAACCTACATGGTCCTCAAATGATCTGACCAAGATTATGTCCGAATATACACATTGACATTGATGAATTTTATTTATGCAATGACATGAATATTTACTCTGTGTAGTATTATATTGTTTTAATTATTGTAAATGTGAAGACTATGTGGATCATTGTTTAATTTTGTTTTATTCTCAGTTAGTATTTAACATGGTCTGGCAGTTTTGAGTATTTTTTGCGGCCTAGCCAAATGTCCTTTCTTTGGTATTGTTCGTTGAATCGTTGAGCTCCTTTAGTTATGAGTTGAGCTGCACAATGACTGACAAATGCGTGCACTGACTGGACAGGTCCACTCAATCTGTGTGGTTCTTTCATCAAAAGACCATTTCAGACACCAATCGACATGGTCTTCACATGATCTGACCAAGATTATGTCTGGACTTTAAAAGAGACTGTGACCTCTGAGTTTGTTTCGGCCTTTCTTCTCAGAGTAGTCAGATAGGAAACGCCGGCCTCATCTAGTTTAAAAAATATGTTTTGACGTGTAAAAGTGTTTGTAAAAACCTACTTACAGAAATAAAATCATTTATCATTTATCATTTATCATCATTTATCATTTATCATTTATCGCATCCTGCCTTATGCGTATGTGCTTGACTCTAGAGTCTTTGCTTAGGGTTCCTGTTATGTTAAGCCTAAAGGCGGCCAGGGCCGCCTCCTATCGCACGATAAGGTGCAGAGGCGGCAATCCAAGCATCGCCTGTAGGGCGGCGGTGGGCGTAGTTCTCATACAGCCTGTGATTGCTACACAAGCAAACCGTTGCAGTTTTTCGAGATCTTTTTGGGCTGTGCTCAGGTTTGTCCTGCGCCACCAGACTAGTGAGCCGTATGTGATAATTGGCCGGATGACCGTGGTGAACAGCCAGTAGGTAATCTTGGGGTTAATTCCCCAGTTCCTGCCGAGCAGTCTTTTACACTGCCACAGAGATATGCTGGCTTTTGTGATGATGTAGTTGGTATGTTTTGCCCAGTTCAACTGTTTGTCCAAGAAGATGCCCAGGTACTTGGTTTCAGTTGACAGGCTTAGGGTGGTCCCAAAGAATCTTGGGAGCTGTAAAATTGGCAGTTTCCTCTTCTTTGTGAATAGAACTAATTCGGTTTTTGTAGGGTTTACTGATAGTTGATGCTTATTGCACCAATCCTCTACTATTTTTAAGGCTTGGCGCATAAGGTTGCATAGGGTGTTTTCGTGGGTGCCATTTATTATTATGGTTATGTCATCCGCGTAGCCCACGGTGAAGTAACCTTTATCGTTGACTGTTTTGATGAGGTTGTCGACGACCAGGTTCCATAAAAGCGGCGAGAGGACGCCTCCTTTTGGGCAGCCTTTCGCCACTATGGCCCTGGTAGTTTCGTTCACTGTGACTTGTACAGCTCTCAGTTTAAGCATGTTTGAGATCAAGCCACTTATCACATCAACAGGGTCTATGCTATGTCTGTCAAGCGCCGTGTTGATGCTATTGAACATTGTTTTGTCAAAGGCACCCTCGATGTCAATGAAGGCGGCCAGTGCCGAGCATTTGTGGTCCACTGCGCATTCAGTTTTGGAAACCACGCTGTACAGCGCGGATTCTGTTGATCTGCCTGTGGTGTACGCATGCTGTTGTTTGTGAAGGGGTTTGGCCCGAAGAGGTCCGTCTCGGATGTGTCTATCGCAGAGTCTCTCAAGGGTCTTCAGTAGGAAGGATGTGAGACTTATAGGCCTGTAAGCCTTGGGTTGTGTATAGTCGGTTTTGCCAGGTTTGGGTATGAACATGACTTTCACTTCGCGCCATGCGAGGGGTATGTATCTGAGTGTCATGCAGGCTCGATAGATCTCCGTCAGCAATGGCATCAGATGATTCACCGCCCACTGCAGCAGGGCTGGGAAAATACCATCCAGCCCCGCGGACTTGTAAGGCTGAAAGGTGTCAATAGCCCACCTTAGCCGATCTTCTGTTACTATGTTGCGGGCTCTGGACCAGTCCTGAGCAGTTGGGGTCCATTCTGGTTCAGCCTCCCTCCTCCCATCCTCCAGGAGTCTGCAGTCTGGGAAGTGGGTCTTGAGAAGGACCATACTGGTTTCCTGGTCGGTTAGTGTGTGGCACGGAGGGGTCTCGATATGTAATGCATAGTCACCCATCCACGGTCCGAAGCTCGGCAAGCGTAGCTTAACCTTCAATCGACCCGTGTGGCTGTTATTATTTAGCCTCAAGCCCCTCCTAGAATTAGAATATAAATGTGGGTAGTAATTTTCTTTAATGATATTTACCAAGTCGATTGCAGATCAATTAGTCATCATAAAGTGTTGTACGTTTCCCTTGCAAGTATCGTTAATCTTACTATGACCATTTTCAAAATTGAAAATGGATAAACAAAGGCTTATTATCTCAATATTGTTTAACATTTTAAACCTGATCCCGACTTTAAAATGATTAAATTATAGTTAGGTAATAAAATATTATTTTAATACTTTGTCCACCAAAGTACTGGCACACTTAATCCGATGTCAATCAACGTGATGAATGCTTCGGCATCGTTGTAAGGGTTCGAACTAATGACGCGTCTCTGTCCAGTCCCCTAATCACTGGAATATTGCGGCGCCCTGATTGGCGGAAAATGGTTTATCATCATCTTGTGACGTCTTTGTCATTTGCTGAAAGTAATTTTGTCATTGTTTGGAATTCCTTATTAAAGCATGGACTGCGAAATATCGTCATGGTTTTCTGAAAATTGGTTGACTGTACGCTTTGGTACCTGTATCTCGGTCGGTTTCTAGTGTAACTAAAAGGGACTTCATAATTATTTGAAAATATATTGACCGGCTGTCCTCTACCCAGTAATCAACAACATTTATATAGAGTCAATTTAGATTATAAAATAAATCCATTATTTGTCAAATTCTACACCAATTTCAATATTCTACTCTCTCAGCCCGACACAGATAACTCCCACCAAATTTAAATATAGATTAATACCATTAATTCACTAACAGAATCCAAATCTGCCATCGAATATATTATTACCCAATAGATTGTCCTCCAAAGGACAGTGCGGGGTCCCTGGCCGATCAGAGGGACTGAGACCCGCCAGGCCCCGGTCGATTATTTGCCGATACAGACGACAATCAACACAAATTTGCATGTGAGCCGTATTGAATTGAGACAAGCGAGCGTCACGAGCCACCCCTGATGGGTCACGACTAAATGCGGTACTTTGCTGGATGTGATAACCTTTCGATTTGTTAAATGATATTATGCAAAATATTTATTTAAGCAGATCAGTCTGTTTATCACCTCACAAAACTCTTATTAACGGTGCTTTATTCTTTTTAGATGCTTTAATTGTAGACTTCGAAATAAATGCTTCTGTAGGTTATGCAAACATTTTTTGAAACGAAGTGCTTAAAAATTCAGAATTGAATATCTGATGCTTAAAATCCTTGATTGATTGACTTTTTTAAACAGGAACCTATTTATTTGAGCAGTTGCTGTAACCTTTCCGAGTTTCACAGGAATAAAATACAAATAAAGGCTCCTACATACTGGCGCGACTTGTCGCGCGACGCGACGCGACACAAAGACACCGCGTGTAGCGCTACAAGCGGTACCTTTGTGTCGCGACGCGTCGCGCGACTAGTCGCGCCAGTATGTAGGAACCTTAAAAACAAATTTTACGTAATTCTCATTGTAAGAAATACAAGCAGGACCTCCATAAAAGAGTCCTTGACCATTCCAGCACTTTACATCTTCCTACAAATTTGCAATTCAGTCATCTACCGCCGAAGGGAAAGATAGCCGTCGAGTTTAATTTAACCGTCTGTATCACGGGTCAACCGCTCCATCCATTTCATTAACGCTACGTATATTTGTATAGTATTAAGTATTGTATGAAGTCATTATCTTTATTCTGATCTCATAATGGAAGAAAAACAGTGTATCAGCTGCAGCCCTTCCCACACAAATTTAGAGGGAAGGTTCTGTGGTGTGTTGAAATAATTATATTGTGTTGAAATAATCATGTTGTGTTGACGTCACTTAAAAAGCTTGCTGTGACGGAGAAGAGTCAAGTCAATTCACACTTAGCATTAAGATGCTGACAACAGCTAAACCGCGGTCACTGTCAGACAGCGTAGAAAAGAGAGAAGCGCGATGACACAACGCTTATAATTTATTGCAAAATATGAAGCAAAATTGAGTTGAGTAGGTACTCAAAATTGAGTTTAGTAATCGTAATAAAAAATAACCAAGTTCTGCATTCAAATAAGACGTTCTTGTTATTAATGAAATACTTCACGTATGTTGTTATTTAATACAGATATTTTGGATTGGAACTCAAGGTAAAAGGTTAGTTTATCGTTAGTTTGTATCCAGTTTTTTTTTTTCAAAACGTGTTATGGTAACAACCAAGTTCTGAGAAATATGTTCAAAATTAACATACATTTTTCCGCTACCACAAACTACACAGATTTGGCAATTTGATTTCGTCATTCACCTATTGTCAGCGCCTTAACAAACAGCAAACATTTAAGAGCTTTCAAGTCCATACTTGAGAGCTCTTAAATGTTTGCTGTGTAAAATCCATATTTTAAGCTGTAAGCAGCCGACAACTTATCGACAACTTTGTCACCTGCGTGATGACAAACATAAAAAATATGCTCATAAATATAATAGAACATATTGAATGACATATTTTTGGATGACGTTTTTATTATTTTGAGTGATTTCAATGCGCACCCTAATCAATTGGTTTTTAATGAGCTGAATAGGTTTTTTTGTGAACAGGAATGGTTATGTTTAGATATTAATAAAATGAGTTCTGATACCTATACGTTAATTAGTGAGGCCTACGGAAGTCGATCTTGGTTTAAACCATTGTGTGGTCACCAAAGCAGTCTTAGGCGCAACCAAGTTCCTACCTAACTGGGAACGCCACAATTGCGGCTATAAGTCACCTCTTTGAGGAGTGGCTAGAGAGGCGCCACGGCGTCCTCACCTTCCGCCTGACGCAGGTCCTCACCGGACATGGCAGCTTCGGGAGGTTCCTGTGTCGGATAAGGCGGGAAGAAACGCCCGGTGTCACCACTGTGTGGATCGCCCGGAGGACACGGTGGAGCATACGGTGGAGGTCTGCCCAGCTCGGGCAGAGCACCGCCGTGTCCTCGTGTAGGCGATCGGCGGCAGAGATCTCTCGCGTCCGGCCCTGGTTCAGGCCATGGTACGGAGTGAGAGGGCAGCCGTCACCTCCTTCTGCGAAGCAGTAATGCTCGCGAAGAAGGAGGCGGGACGGTTGAGGGAAAGGCAAATTTCGCGCCCTCTCGCCCCTAGCAGCCGCAGGAGACGCCCTGGGCGTCGGGAATGCCGGGCGGATTTCCGGCCACCGTAGGCGCGGGCTTGCGGACGGTGAGCAATGGGTATCTCGCCGTCCGGTGAGGATCAGGCCCGGGTCGACGGCACACTGTATTCCACGCGCGCCTCAAAGAAATGTCGTCAGCACAAGTGTAGGGGTCCACTAGGGCCAATGCCTGCCGAGGTCGCGTGGCAGTCCAAAAGGGTTACCGAGGCCCCTGGCAACACAGGCAACACGGGTGGGTTTTAGTCAGTAAGAGTCTGACACACCCTCCCGCGGGAGAAGTTATTTGATGATTTTCCACCCAAAAAAAAAGGCTGCTTGTAGACGCCCGTTTTTTCCATCGGACCACGGACCGTGTTTTTCATATTTGTATGAGTTGGACACCGCGGTCCGGGTCCAGTGACCTGGACGAACTGTATGATGTCATGTCACATCATACACTTCCATTGTAACCTTAACACCACCGCAAGTCAGGTGAAAACAACGGACCATTAACCGCTAAAAAAACGGACGTGTACAGGCTTACTGTTAATAACAAGTGTGCATGTAATAAGACATTTATTGGTCCGACCATATTCCGCTTCTCGTTAATTGTAATTTTAATCTAGTAAAACAAATATCTGTACATCCGTGTGCTCAAGTATCCGACGGTGTCAGGTGGGGAGAAAGATCCTATGCTCAAATAGAGCACTTTCACATAATATAATAAGGCTCGTGCACACTAGCACGATATCGGAGGCGCGACAGGCAGTAATATTCCTGTCGCACCCGGGTTATCGCCCCAGTCTGCAGGAGCCTTAAATAGATCTGTAGGTACACTTGACTTATACTAGTTAACAAAACAGGTAGGTGTTGCAACCAGCACCCTTACTAAGTTATAAAATAACTTGTATTAAGGGCAGTGGTACAAGCCCATACATACTTCAGTTTCACAAAACAATTTCAGGCAGAACAATTACAGTGCAATTACAATTTTGCAGTGGCAAGTTCTGTGCAGATTCTGACCATAAAGCAGTGACTGATGACTTGTACAGTGACATAGTAGATTCCTTAAGGTTGGGAGCTAGTTCCTCATATCAAAAGAAGCCGAGGTATCACGTAAACGTGTCGTAAACGTGTTGCAGGTTGGGATAGACGTGTCGGCAGTGCAGGTCATCGTTTCGATGAAATAGTAGAAGCACGGAAAGTTTTTAAAGGTAGGTTGAAATGGTGTCAAAATCACCAAGAGGAAATTAAAATGGACATACGAGTACTTGCCTCACATCAGACTAATTCAGACTTCCGTAGTTTTTGGAACGTGCCAGTAGATTAAGTGTAGCCCAGGACCTCCATGTGGGCGTTGGAACTGTTTAAAGAACAGTTCATGGTTCAGTCGCTATTGGGGCCAGCGCAGTTGGTGATCCATGCTGAGGACCAAATAGGACCAGTCTCAACACTTTTCACAGCTAAAGTCAATAGAGTAGCTCTTAAGAATATGGAAAGTCGGAAATCACCTGTTCACGATAGTGTCAGTATCGAGCATTTACAGCATGCGGGTTCTCACTTAGGGTACTAGCTTTGGTTCAGGCCATGGTACGGAGCGAGAGGGCATGGGCAGCCGTCACCTACTTCTGCGAAGCAGTAATGCTCGCGAAGGAGGAGGCGGGACGGTTGAGGGTAAGGCAAGTTTCGCGCCCTCTCGCCCCCTAGCCCCCTAGCTCCCTAGCCGCCGCAGTAGACGCCCTGGGCGTCGGGAATCCCGGGCAGATTTCCGGCCACCGTAGGCGCGGGCTTGCGGACGGTGAGCAATGTGTAGCTCACCGTCCGGTAAGGACCAGGCCCGGGTCGACGGCGCGTCGTATTCCACGCGCGCCTCAAAGAGATGTCGTCAGCACAATGTAGGGGTCCACTAGGGCCGATGCCTGCCGGGGTCACGGGTAGGTACTAATGGGTCACCGAGGCCCCCGAAACACAGGCAACGGAAGGAATACGGGTGGGTTTTAGTCAGTAAGAGTCTGACACACCCTCCCGCTCCACCCAGAGCGGGAGAAGTTATTTGATAATTCCCCAACCAAAAAAAAAAGGGCGCTAGCTTGTAATTTCACATTGTATACCAACATTTTATTACGCAACTTGCTTCAATAGGTATTTTTCCCCTATCCTTTTTAATCTGTGTATGAATGCATTGATCGAGGAACTCAGCAGTGCGCATGGGGCCGCAATGTTGACGGGTTGTGTTTTAACAGTGCACTCAGAAAATAGGTTAGGTTATGTGAGGATTACGCTACCAGCCATGGGTTACTTTATAAGGTAAATAAGTCAGAACTCATGTCTTCAAGGCTATTGGCGAGAATTGTCCAGAAAATTGACAATCTATTCTTCTTTCCAGTCTTGATTCGTCTGGTATACCTTGGCCATGTAGTTGCTGATGCCGATGTTGAGCGGGAACTCAGGGAATTGGCGATGCGGGCGAATATGCTACTATGTAGGTACAGATATGGTCAAAATCACGATTTTTAAAGCGTACTGCACATCCCTGTACTCGAGCGCTTTATGGAGCAGCTGTACTAAACGTGCCGCCTGCAACTGCCACGTTATTGCAGTGCATCTGCAATGTTTGCTCGAGCGAGTAGATAGCTTCTCAGCTGTAGTGCGGAAAAAGAATGCATCTCTTCTCACAAGATTGCGGGACAGTAGCAACAGCCTCCTGAAAGCTATTGGTGGACCTGACCTGACCTTTCTTATAAAAACCACCCTGTTGGTAGTAGAATAATAATTTTATTTAAGTACTAACTTAGCACAATAAGTTAAATTGGTTATTAACATCTAGAATTGTGTATTTTTATAATCGGATTTGCCACTCGCGAGCAAAAGTATGGAATCACTTACTTGGAATTGATTCCGCGCGATTTTGAGTACCTACTTAATAAGTAGTTAAGAATAATAAAAATGATACCATGTTAAAGGTTAAACTGTTAACTTTAATTTGATACCAAATCCATTTAAATCACACAAGTATTTAAGGAGCTATCCCGGATTGAGTGAAGGAGTAAGGAAAACATAAGGATAATGGAAAAATAATAAATGAAGAAACAACAAAAATTAATTAATACAATTTTAATTTGGCCTTAAAATTAAGTTTCAATATTTTGTGTTCCCTCCCCTCGCCCTAATAACTGCTCGAAGATGGTTCTTCATTGACCTAATCAGCTTCTGAATCGATTCTTGCCGGATCCCATTCTTCCAACTCCTCTAGCAAAGCCGATTTCAGCTCATTCACACTTGAAGGAGCAGGATTTCTGGAACGAACCCTCCTCTTCAGTTCATCCCACACGTGCTCAACGGGATTCAAGTCCGGGCTGAGCGGTGGCCAGTCCAACGTGGCGATACCAAATTCTCGAGGTATTCAGTTGTGGCACGGGAAGTGTGACAACGAGCGTTATCGTGTGGAGGGAGTCATCACGACGACATGTTGTAGCGGTCTGAAGTTAGACTGCCTCCTCGTCCCCCGCCAGGCACGAAAAGAAGCTCCGTTTTACAGTCGAAGGAAATGCCGGCCCACATCATACAAGAACCGCCCCCATAAGCCACTGTCTTAGCGAAACAGCACTGCGCAAATCGCTCCCCAGGCCGCCTGTAGACCCGACCCCTTCGGTCGCTGCCGTGCAAACACATTCTGCACTCGTCGGAGAACAGGACTCGCCTCCATTGCTCAACCTCAATTGAAGGCGTGCATGTCGGTGACCTGCCGTCAGTTTCGGGCCTTTTTGGAGTCAAATTAGCTTAAGTCTTCGACGAACTATCGTGATCGCTGGCAGCTATCCCACGAACATTTTGGATCTCCTGTTGGTCGTTGACACCAGTCAAATGTCGATTTCGGAGAGAGGTTGACACGATAAAACGGTCATCTCTCTCCGATGTGCACCGGCGCCGTCCAGATCTTGGTCTCGGGATAAAGCCATCAGTCTCCCGAAAGCGTTTATAGACTTCTGAAACACAGGACTGGCTTATGTGGGGCTGACGTGCGACAGCCCACTGGCTGAGCCTTTCTTGCAATATGGCGACGATTTGTGCTTCAGTAGGTATAGTATCCATTGTCGTCCAAGTTCAAGGGTCAAAAGTAGCGGAGATGTGCACCGGTCAACGTGTGAAAGCCGAATGTTAAAGACATTTTTTTTTACAATGGCATCTCGTAGTTGACCTTGAGAGGTCGTCACTACTCAACCGGACTATCCTATGGCTGCCTTAAGCGGACTCAAAGCCTCCAGCCAGGAGCGAAATTCTTACATTACTAAGCGACCGCACGCTAAGGGCACCCCCTGTGGATATGGACCACGGCTTAGGGTATCGCTGGGGGGAGCACAGCAAGGTGGGACAGGCTGGATCTGAACTGTAGTAAAGAAAATACGATAACACGTGCTTTTATAGGGGGTCAATAGGCCGCAACTCGCGACGTATCTAACAATTGAAACATATCTTTTTCCTTACTTCTTCACGTTATCCGGGACAGCTCTTTAAATACTGGTGTGATTTAAATGAATTTGATATCAATTTAAAGTTAACAGTTTAACCTTTACAATGGTACCATTTTTATTATTATTAACTAGTTATTAAGTACTCAAGATCGCGCGGAATCAATTCCAAGTAAGCGATTCCATACTTTTGCTCGCGAGTAGTAGTCTTTTTTTTTTTTTTTTTTGAGGGTGGGAAATCATCAAATAACTTCTCCCGCTCTGGGCGGAGCGGGAGGGTGTGTCAGACTCTTACTGACTAAAACCCACCCGTATTCCTTCTTGTTGCCTGTGTTGCGGGGGCCTCGGTGACCCATAAGTACCTTCCCGCGACCCCGGCAGGCATCGGCCCTAGTGGACCCCTACTATGTGCTGACGACATCTCTTTGAGGCGCGCGTGGAATACAACGCGCCGTCGACCCGGGCCTGGTCCTTACCGGACGGTGAGCTACCCATTGCTCACCGTCCGCAAGCCCGCGCCTACGGTGGCCGGAAATCCGCCCGGGATTCCCGACGCCCTGGGCGTCTCCTGCGGCGGCTAGGGGCGAGAGGGCGCGAAACTTGCCTTTCCCTCAACCGTCCCGCCTCCTCCTTCGCGAGCATTACTGCTTCGCAGAAGGAGGTGACGGCTGCCCATGCCCTCTCGCTCCGTACCATGGCCTGAACCAGGGCTGGACGCGAGAGGTCTCTGCCGCCGATCGCCTCCACGAGGACACGGCGGTGCTCTGCCCAAGCCGGGCAGACCTCCACCGTATGCTCCACCGTGTCCTCCGGGCGATCCACACAGTGGTGACACCCGGACGTTTCCTCCCGCCTTATCCGACACAGGAACCTCCCGAAGCTGCCATGTCCGGTGAGGACCTGCGTCACGCGGAAGGTGAGGACGCCGTGGCGCCTCTCCAGCCACTCCTCAAAGACTTATCGCCGCAATGGTGGCGTGCCCAGCACTGGGTTGCGACAACCGTACTTTCCATGACGCCATGAGATCCCGCCGGAGCTCCGTCCGCTGTGCCGCGATTTCTCGCGGCAGCGGACTTACGCCCCGGCGTTTCGCCTCCTCGCGCCACTCCCATACGTGCGCGAGGACTTTTGCCTCCAGATCCCATGGCGGCAATCCGGCAAGGAGGCTCGCTGCCTCACAGGAGACCGTGCGGTATCCTCGGACCATCCGGATGGCCATGACCCTTTGGGCCGCGCTCAACCGGCGGGCTGGCCGCAGCGCCAGAGAGCGCGCCCATACAGGAGCCCCGTAGAGGGCCATGGACCGCACGACCCCCGCGTAGAGCCTCCGGCAGGAGGCGTTTGGACCCCCTAGATTGGGCAGGAGCCGCTTCAATGCAGCGCCCGCCCGCTCCAGTTTGGGAGCCAAACGTCGGAAATGCTCCACGAAGTTCCACCGGCTGTCGAGGACGAGTCCCAGGTACTTCATCGTCGACTCGACGCCGATAGAAACCCCTCCTACCGTTATTTGGGACCCCAACGGTGGCGCATTCCGAGGACCATGAAAACACATGGCCTCGGACTTGTGCAGGGCCACCTCGAGTCCCAATTGCCGGATCCTTTCTACGATTGTCGCAACCCCGTGTGCCGCTAATTCGGCCGCCGCCTGGTGCGACCTCCCTTGCGCCAGGACCAACGTGTCGTCAGCGTAGCACACTACGCTGACGCCGCCGGTTCCACACTCCCTGGTGACCGGGGTAGATGACGGCCCTGTCCGTCAAATAGGCCTCGACCACACGACAGAGGTAGGTCGGCATCCGGTGATACCGGAGTGCCTCCCTGATGCAACTCCAGGGCAGGGTGTTGAAGGCATTGGCGATGTCTAGGGACACCGCCAAGACGACCCCACCCTGGGCAACAGCATTCCCCGTCGTCAGGGCTCGCACACGCATGATGGCGTCCACCGTAGAGCGCCCTCTGCGGAAACCAAACTGGCTCTCCGCCAAATCCGGCCCCACCCGCACCAGCTGGCCGACGAGGCGGTCTGCAATGACTCTTTCAAAGAGCTTGCCCACCTCGTCGAGCAGCACGATGGGCCGATAAGCGGACGGAGAGTCCGCAGGGCGCCCTGCCTTCTTTATGAGGACCAGTTTTCCCGTCTTCCAACGAAGCGGGAACTGGCCCCTCTCCAAACATGCGCTTAGGAGCCCCCTAAGTCGAGGTCCGAGAGCCTCCAAGGCCAGGACCCAGGCCTTCCCAGGTAAGCCGTCGGGTCCCGGGGCGGTATTTTTGGCATTAAGCCTGCGTACCGCCGCTCTCATTTCTACCTCGGTCACCTCCGGAGCATCGTCGTCGTCGTCGTCGTTGACGGTGTGGTCCGCATCGGGCACCGCAGTAGGCGGAGCCATAGGCGGGGAGGTGTGTTCCCCTCGTGAAGGGAACAGAGCGCTCACCACGTCCTCCACAAGCTGGGGCCGGAGACTCTGCGTCAGCGGGGGAGCCCATGGGCGGAGTTTATCCCGCACCACTTTGTACGGGCGTCCCCACGGGTCCCTGTCCAGAGTCCCCAGCGAATCCTTGCGGGCCAACCCCCTGGCCCGCAGGATCTCCGCTTGGAGGGCGGTCTTCGCCGCTCTGTACCCCTCGTACAGCTCCGCCTGAATGGCTTCCGTATCCGGAGGTTTGATACGGAGCCTGCGGTGCCTGGTGTACCGGCGTCGCGCAGCCACGCACGCAGTGCGCAGAGCCGTCAGCTCCTGCGACCACCAGTACACCTGGCGCGAGGCACGTCCAGGCTGGACCCGGGGCATTGCCACGTCACATATGTCGGACATGGCCTCCCGGAACCACTCCGCCTCGTCGTTGATGTCGGCAGGCCTGTCCGGTGGTGACACCCAGGCCTGCACGATCGAGGCTTCCAGGAGGAGCTCCCGGTCCAGCTGCTTCAGCGCCCATCGCGGACCACTCGGGGCCCGTCGGACCGGCGCATCCGAGGTCTGGGCGGAGACGTCGAACCGGATATACCGGTGATCGGAATAGGTCTCCACCCCCTCCATGACACGCCAGTCAACTACACGCGGCGACAAAGCGGGGCTGGCGAACGAGATGTCCACCACTGATTCACCCCGCATCCGCACACACGTGGGGACAGAACCCCGGTTTAGGACGACCAGGCCTGTCTCCAGAGCCCAGTCCTCCACCATCCTGCCCCGTGTGTCCGTTAACCGGGAACCCCAAGCCAAATTCTTGGCATTGAAGTCCCCGAGGACGAACACGGGGAGGGAACCAAACCCGACGACGACGTCTCTCAACTCCGCAAGGGAGTTGTGGAACTCGGCAAGAGTTCGGTTCGGAGAGAGGTAGACCCCTACCACGACAATCTCCCCGAACCGTGCTGCTACGCAGCCCCGTCCTCTCTTGACGGCCTCGAGGGACGGGGTACCGGCGGCGGCCGACGAAATTAGGGTCACTGAGCCGCTCAGGTCCTCCACCCAGTCATCCCTGGGCGGGACAAAGTACGGCTCAGCGACCACGGCGATGTTAATCGACCACTGCGCCATGCTCTGGAGCAACAGATCCTGAGCGGCGGCGCAGTGGTTGATGTTCGCCTGGAGGAGGCGTAATGGAGCCATTAATGGCACTCCATGTCAGCCCCCTCTTGGGCCTCCTTCCCAGCCCCCTGAGAGGGGCCTGCCGCAGCGGCCACGGTGGCGACGGCGACGACGGCGGTGTGATTTAAATGAATTTGATATCAATTTAAAGTTAACAGTTTAACCTTTACAATGGTACCATTTTTATTATTATTAACTAGTTATTAAGTACTCAAGATCGCGCGGAATCAATTCCAAGTAAGCGATTCCATACTTTTGCTCGCGAGTAGTAGTCTGTTGAATGATTGTTATATTTTGAAAGGTTTTCTTGGAAAACTAGTTATAGACTGACCTTGTACCTACCTACACTCGGAAAATCTCTGTGAACTCATAATTTAGTATTCACATGTTCCGATATTTTCAGCTTAGGTATTATTTATGTATGTAGTAGGTACAGGGATTTAGATTATGAACTCTGGTTATTTTTATATCAGGGAGAAATTCTGGCGATACCTATATTCGGCCAGCCTTCCTAATATAGTGAAATGTGCAGGTTTAACGTGTTGATACAATTTAGTGACAGCATTTCACATCACCGCTTGGATAAGCAAGAAAGTATGTAGTAGTTTCTGGAAAGTATGGATATACTTTCCAGATTCATACTAAGCTCTGTCTGTTACCTTGTTACGCCTTAACGGCTGAACGGATCTTGAAGAAATTTGGCACACGGATAGACTATACTCGTAATCAGCCTATAATGTTCCCGCTGCTGGGACACAGGCCTCCTCTCTGTGAGAGGGACTATACTCAATACTCAATATATTTATTGCTTCGACATGTGGACTTCGACTTAGGTGGTGGGTTTTACAAAAATATGATCACTGTGGGGGTTGTCGGGCACAGCAAAAGTAGGACTGAGGAAGAGGGCTTTTTATTTGACTACCTACTTAGTTGTTATACTATTAACTATTTTAACTATACTATATTATATTGTAACTATTTTATAAAACATGTAATTTAAAATTTGTCATTCAAATATTCATTGACATTGTAATAGCATATAGCTAATAGAATTTTTATTTACATATTTTTTTTCTGGTAATTTATTATATATTTTTATTGACATGACTAGGTGGTAGAACAGGACCATCGCCTGGGTTAGTTAGGACTTATGGTACCTACGTTATGTACGGGTAATACGTTCCCGTGCGGTAATTTCTGACCTCCACGCAGGTGAAGCCGCCGGCAAAACCTAGTTTCTAATAATTTTTACCCTTGTGAAGAACGGCCATTAGAAAAAAAACTACGCTGTACCTACTTCGGTTAAAATCTCAAAAAAAAAGTGTTAACTTTCTGTGTAACAACCGCTTTATTGTTGTTGAAGAGAACAGAGATTTTTCGTAGAGCTCTCCCCATTTCTCTAGTTTAGTTCACTTTAGAGTTTATAAGAAAGAAAGCACGTGGTTAAAGATAGTTTCTTTGGAAACTAAATTTTTAGAACGGTAACGGCCCCCACTTACGAGTTGTAGGTCGTGGGTTCGAGTCCAGGCAGGCGCTTTACTTTGTGTAAATAATTTCATCACTGCTCACAAAACGGTGAAGGAAGACATCGTGAGGAAACCGCCATGTCCTAGAACCAAAAATTCGAAGACATGTGACATCTACCTACCCACACTGGGCCGGCGTGGTGGATTACGGCCCACTCCCTTTCACAAAGAGGCCTGTTTCCCAGCAGTGGGAACATTATAGGCTGATTATGCATATATGAAATTACTAACTCGTTCAATAATATTTTACAATGAATAGTTTGTCGAACGATTTCAGAATTTTTAATTTAGCATTTCTATTACATATTTTATACAATACATAATAAAACACAAGGTTTACAGAACCTAAATGTACGTAGTTTTGACTTAAATTATGGCTGTGCCATTTTTCAAATAAGTGAAATAAATGTGCATTATGAGCCGGGGTACTTATCCCATGAAATATGGCAGTCTTTTGTGTGCCGCTGCACCACGCTTCGTACCTTTAACAAAACATTAAAAAAACTACTTCTCAATGGAAACTCGAGTTAATGGAGAAAATGTTTTCGTGTATTAAGAAAATTATGATGAAGGTGTCGTGAAGTTGTGGTGGTGCAATTTTTTGGTGCACTTTTTTATGTAATTTATTTTTTCATCACGTATTTTATCATTTTCTGAAGTTCAACTGCCTGACATAAATACTTCTCTAAAATAAAGCCGCACCGACATTTTCACACATTTTCAGTAAAAGCAAGGATGACTTTTCAACGTAGCATCAAAATGAACACAATATTTGAGAATCTGGACCCCCCTGTAATTTTCAAAATTGTCCTTTAGCAACCCGAATGTAGTACGAAATCAAATTTTTATGGGACTTTCCGGTAAAGTTCCCTTCTCTCTTAAAGGGAGCAGGGTAATAAAAAAGTTTTAATTACTGATGCCATATTTCACAGAATTATCAGTACTGTTCAGGTTAATCCGAGGGTAGAGGTAGTTCATCATCAAAAGGTATACTTTAAGGACTGACTGCTAAATTATTTTTTTTATAAAAGACTACTCAGATATTACCCAAGTAGAGATTTTGTGAAATATGAATGTGGGTACTAGAACAAGAAATTGCTAAAAAGAGCACAATCAATACGTACGTGATTATCAGCCTTACAATAAAATAGTAAATTACATTCGTAATAAAGCTTGAAGCTTTTTTCATGGGAGCAGACAGAAACTACACACGCTACGGAATTCTTACGTCATACTCCTTTTATTTAGTCCTCGTTCATTCTAATTTAAAAAAAAAATCACAAAAGGCTAGCAAAGGCACTCAGTTAATAAAATAATACCCATATTCTAGAATTTCTATCTAACCCAATTCTATCCCGAAGTAAATTTTCCTACTTTATTAGAACCCAACAGAATTCAGCAGTCTGTAGTGATCAAAATGTAAATTAGGTATAGATGTTCAGTGCCGGGCCGTGACCCCGCCGTATAAAATGCTCTGTTATATTGTTATGCCTTCAGGTGAAACGGTGCTCTTCGGGCTCTGAGCCACTCTGACTTCAACGTACGTTTTCTTACTGAATATCGTAGCTACTTAGATACAATGAAATAAATAACGAATATTGTAAATAGTACCTAAAAGAAGTTGAAACCAATTCTGAATTTGTATTTTGATTAGAGATAAAGTTGTAAAGTTAACCTAAAAGTTGAATCACTCATGGTAAATTATATCAACTGTAAAATTTATTTTATTTTTCAGTGGTTTAAGTGCACTATTTAAAGGTGATGCCCATTTTTTTGGCAAGCGGATATGTCTGCAGAAATTATTGCAATATCTCACAGCCATTAATTGTAGCAAATTATATTATTAAATTAACACTTTGACAGCCAGCCGGTTTTTAGCAGGCATTCCCTGCAGGCTTAGCATGACGCTTTGTATTTCTTCGAAGAATAAACACGACTCTTTTATACAAAGTGACATTTCGTTTCTCCATTTTTGACATCTCATCGTAGAAATCCTTCTACAATCTGTCATTTTGTCTTTCGTTTCTAACGATCTTTGTCTAGGTCCTTTTTTTAAGTGCTATATGCATATTTTTTTTTTATTTCTCTCATGTATTATCTAAACTATATGAAAGTTGATCACGTATTCCGTACGTGTTCGGTGTCCTGTGGAATGAGCGGCATCACGTGGTGACTACGTGAGTGGCTGTCAAAGTGTTTTGCTACAAAATCTACAGGCAGAAGTGAAAATGTCACATAAATATTGCCCTACACGACAAATAACCCTAGAACCATAAAACCAAATCTTCCCAACTTTTACAACGAATATTTCAAAGCAACACTATTTTCAGTAACATTTATTTAGCTGGTTTTAATCGCAACGTTCTGCCGATTTCGAGATTTGTTTCGAAACTAAACTGAAATCATATTAGAGTTGAGCGGAGTTTGCTTTGGCGTATTTCCAAGCATGTTAGTCACGGCTAACCGAACTAAGGCTTCGTCCATAATAGAAGTTTTGCGACCGATGCTGGTGACGTAATTTGATTAAAAAGAAAGAAGTGGGGTTGTAAAGTAAGCCGTTTCTTAAAATATATTAAGTAGGTATTTGTTTGAATACTTTGAATAGCAAATGTATCCATTACCAAATGTAACAAAATTGTAAATATACGTTTACATTTACACGTACCTAGAGAAATTCAAAAGTTGTTGTTAAAGATTACATTGATACAAGTCCAAGTTCGGGTGCTATTTAAAAACACTTTCAGGAATAGGCATTAGCTCCTCCAATATTTTTTTCAGCAAATCAGATGTGACTGTTTTCAAGTTACTCGTATCTATGCCAAAAATGATTTATGGTGCAAGGCCTACCTGCACCACAAATTACTTAATAAATACGTTTAGCGCTTAATGGAGGGGCTTTTGGCTAAATAATAACAGCCGCACGGGTCAATCGATCAGGATAAGCTACGTTTGCCGGGGTTGGTCCGTAGATGGGTGACCATCTTTACATACCAAGACCCGTCCGTGCCTCGGAAAGCACGTTAAGCCGTTGTTCCCTGCTGTAATTCGTGGGTCTCTTGACAGTCGTTACGGGTCGTCAGAAGCCCGAAAATCTGACAACGAGTATTACCCAGTAACTGGGTTGTTGAGGTCAGATAGGCAGTCGCTCCATGTAAAATATCGTTATTCAGTTGTATCCGGTAAGACTGGAAGCCGACCCTAACGTAGTTGGGAAAAGGCTAGGCAGATGATGTTTAGCGCAAAACGAATTTAAACATTGTTCTATTTCTGACAATTGTTTGGAGAAATGTAACGGCGCAGAATAGCCTTTCCTTCTTTGCCTTTTTTAGAAGAGGTCTTCGTGTAAGTGGTTCAGCAGCTTCAACATAAACAGGATTGTGCCAGAATAAAGCAGTTCGTCGTGGACGTGGTACGACAGCGGCTCCTCTGTCATCACCTGACAGCCGCCACGCAACCATCGATGCAACGCTCTGCTACAGTGACTGTCACCAGCTAGTGTCACTCTTATCTGACCTTTTCGGTGATTCTAGTAACTTCGTAACAAAACTGCAAGGCGGCGGCGGCGCCACTTGCTGCACCATACATTTATAAAGCGATTTGTGGTGCCTAAGAGTGCCTTTGTTAAACCAGATTAAGAATGATCTGCGATTTTGTTTCACCTGTAGTTGTTCTATTTTCGTAATGATCGTTTTGGCATTTAATGCAAATGGGTAGTAACGAGTGGAGTTGTTTTAAGGCATTTGTTGCATAATTTCGTTTCTTGCTTTGCCTTATACCGATCGTCACCTAATACCATTAGTTTCTAGTGTCGGTAACTACAATGTGCTATCTAATCAGCTCGTTAATTTCCTTAGCTCAACATGGACTTAAAGGGTATTGCAATAATCACCTTGTTTGGCAGGCTTTACTGACTGTATTACTTACAGTACCGATGTACCTTGCCTGTGATGGTAGGTAGTACACATAACATAAACATTACTCCTTGTTTCCCCGTAGGGTGTAACGTTACCATTAGCCGGAGGCCAAGTTGTAAGTCACATGTTTAAAAAAAGAAGATAGATAACATAAAATATAAAAATATGTATGAATCAAAAAATCAAAATCAAAATCAAAAGTCATTTATTCAAACTAGGCTGAAAATCAGCACTTTTTGAACGTCAAAGTTACATAAGACCCAAAAATGCCCGCCCGTCACCACTTCCTAGTGCTTTAGCTGGGAAGAAGAAGTGGTGGAACAAACTCCCCAGCAGCACGTCTGTCTGTTTAGTTATATAAACTTGATTTTATACAAATCGTATGCAAAGTAATTAACATTACGAAACACAAAACATTGGATTAAATTACACACTTGCCATACGTTAGCTAGCACGCGCCAGTATGAGTAGGATTTCCAGGACCGCATCAATTTCGCGCAGCTCGGGACGCTCGGATAGCAGGAAGCAGGAAGCAGGATTGGCAGGCTGTAGTGGAGCAGAACTAGGATGAGGTTGCAATTAACATCCCTGTCCAGAGGAGGAGAAGCTTTGAATAATATTCGTGAACAAGAGGTTACGTTGCAGCATTTTATATCGCTTCACACTAGCAGGAAATGGCATAAGACACCAACACAGCCAGTGTTGATTTCTTACACCGTGCAGTGTAATGCCCTGACGTCAGAAGGTTTCTCTGTCCAGGAGTGGGCAGTGAAGAGGGCGTTGTCTCAAGTCACGCCAATAGAAAGGAAACCGGAGGCACTACTCAGCAGATCACGCTTAGCAGGAGGAGTGCCCAGCGTCGGAGACCTCCCTGCTCAGGAGTAGTCGGCTGCGGCGACTTACGCCGCGCGGCTAGAGTGCCTCCGACTTCAGAGGCCTCCCACAGATAGACGTAGGCGAGAGGGCTGGAGGCAACGGTTTGATTTATAAATAACTGTATTTAGTAGATTCAATCGATACATATAATCTTATAACCGAACTTATACCGACTTAAAACTGAGCTTAATTGGTCAAAGACAGCTAATGAGACAATTGATTTTCTATTATTTGACTCCGAATCGCGCGGGGCAAAACTTTTATTTTTTTTTAATTTTGTTTCTAAGATTTTTTTACAAATAGATGAAATTGATAATGTAAAATACAAATTTGGATGCAAAAACAGTCAAAGGTAAGGTTCAAGCCCACACCCAAGTGTTCAAGTCAATATATTATTGTAGTGTAAAATAAGCGCACAGTTTACAATACCCATAATAAGCCGTAATATTTCAATACGTTCTGTAAATAGTTTTAACAGTCCGTGACTAGTTGATTTTGTACTAGCCGGCTATCCGGTATTTAATATATAAAATAAATAATATGAAAACTGGCAATATAAAATACGCCATAAAATCGATATGTTCGAATATCGATATAAAACGACGCATTGAAAGTAGAAACAATGCCGAGTATAAAATATAACATTCTAATGTTATGGCACTTAGGTACCTACCGCTTCTCCTTTCTATGGTAATAAGGAGATCGTAAATTTTTTACGAGCGCCTTCTATAAACTTTCATAGTGAAATTATGCCGTGGTTTAAAAGTATGGCATCCGTTAGTGTCGACAGAAATTAATACGACGAAGATTGATGTGAATGAACTTTTCACGGCACGAACTTTAACTTAAGTCAGACGTAAGTGTAGTAAACTTGGGTTCGGAAAGAACAATGAATGTTTAAAGTGAGGATTATTACTTAGAAACCTTCTTTTTCATAAAATAGTCATAGTTTGAATATTTTACAAATGGGACATACTTACATGCTTTACAGAGAATTTGTTACTATTCCATACATTTGAGTGTATTGAACAATAGCAGTGTTAATTACTGTTCTAGATCTACTCCAGTTAGTAAATGACGATGAAAAAAAAAATTATATTTTGGCGAGCAGTGGTGACCCAGTGGCAACGACCCCGACTTACGAGTGACTTACTTCGGTCGTGGGTTCGAACCCAGGCAGGCGCTTTGGTCTGTGTAAATAATTTCATCACCACTGCTCTCAAAAGCGGTGAAGGAAAACATCGTGAGGACACCGACATGTCCTAGAACCAAACATTCGAAGACATCTACCAACACGCACTCGGCCTGCGTGGTAGATTACAGCCCACTCCCTGTCGAATAGAGGAGGCCTGTGTCCCAGCAGTGGGAGCATTATAGGCTTCTTTTGTTTATGTTACTTTCAGGCAAGATGCTGACGTGGTTTGGTCGTGAGTTATTCCTAGAAACGAACCATATTAAAAACACATCAAGAAACAAAAAGGCGAAAACTACCAAAAAATATTCCCTAACATGACCACACAACAAACTTCAGCCCAAATGAAAGCGGGCCGCACACGGCATTTACAGGTCACGAGCAAAGCAAAAGGGTGCAACTAGCTCAAGGGCACCGCTATGGAGATAAGAGCCTCGGTTTGGAAGCTCTCGCACAAAACGTCTCGGTACCCCCTTGTGCCTGTAACCGAAAGACTTTGTTTGCTGTGAAGTAGGAGGGCGCGTGTATTGAAGGAAAGTTGTAAAGATGGGATGTTTTCTATAAGGTGTATATAGGCTATGTGGTTTTTTGGTCAGAAAGGTGTAGGTGGATAATGAGAACAATAATGAGGCCCGTATAATAATGAGGTCGTTTATGTAAGTATTTCTCTCTGCATAATATGTCGTTGACCAGCATGATGTAGATGGGTAATGAGAATCATGCCCATTTTTATCGTTTTTGTATTATACCTTTAAACTTGGTTCTACATTTATTTGTTATGGTATAAATAAATATTTGTTATTTGAACTTTATCGGTAGTACAAAAAAAAAAAACAATACCTTGTTAGTTAGCTTATATCACCTACTTCAGCTGCTGTAATGCGGGAGGATAAATCCCATAGCATGAAAATATGGACTCTGTTTAAAAAAAAATCACGTTGTAAGATTTATAAAATGTGATGATCTGTAATTTTGCAGCTGCTCTATGTATTTAAAAGCATGTCATGCACAGGTGCAGTAATAGACTAGTTCCTAAATGTGATATTTTAAACCATAACCGACGCCTGTAAATAGAGACATAATTTTGCTCTAAGAGCGATAACATGTTTATTAGCGCTAACCTACATACTAAAGGACATTTTATAAACAGTAAAAAACATTACGCTGTCCTTCCAATGACAATTTTATTTTTAATTTAGACAGTAGGTGTTCCGATTGCAAATGTATGCAAATTATTTGCGTGGGACTCGGTCGACAGCAATCAAATTACGCGACAGCAAAAAGAAGAGCAAATGGCGTGTTAAAAACGTATTTTGTTTATCTATTTTTTTATGTGTAACATATTTCCTCTCTCACATTCCGTGGGACTCAGATTTCGTAAAAAGGGGACGGAAGTGTGTGTAACAGGAAGTGACAGTTTGAGCTTGGATTAAGTAAGTACTTTTTATTAGCATTGAATTAGTAAGTACTTTACAGTAGCATGGAATTAGTAAGTACTATATAGATTGTAAGTAGAGGGGGTTGAATTTCGATCAGTGGGCGGGGCACGAGTAATGAATAATTATTCGAAAAAATATTTCAGTATTTAGTTTAATACTGTTTGAGGTTAATTTCTGTCGCTTCCAAAATGAGATGTCAGATGTCACACATCATATGCGACTACTGTAAGGCTCGCTCGTTTTTTTTGTTTTTTTATAGAAACTGTGGGTCCTTTTATTTTCCAGACCTTACGGCCTATGAGGTTGTGTGCGTTATTGAAATATAATTTGTTGTTGCTATGGAATTTTCAATAAATGTTTGTGTTGAACCTACAACACATTTTGCTGTCACACAGTATACTGTGTGTTGTCAAAACCATGTTTTCGGGATCAGTGATGGCCGCAAATCGTGAATTTCTTCGAAAATAGGCTGTAGGGACGAATTGTGTTTATTGGTTTCATTCATGTTCACGTAAAGATTGATATGCAACAAGCCGTGTTCCCAATGGAAGCTCTCAGTGGCAAAAATGACGAATTTCCATACAAACTTTCAACCCCTATTTAACCCCATAAGAAGGGGGTGAATTTTCAAACATCTTTCTCCTTAGTTCTCATTTTTAAGGAACTCGTGTGTAAAATTTAATTTTAATTGACCCAGCTGTTTAGGCTGTACGTTGTCTGTCAGTGAATGAATGAAGGAATGAATTAATTTAAGATTTTTATTAAGTAGATAGAAGCAGACATTCAGCCTAAACTTCACTCGACTGCAAATAATTCTACTGAAACATTTCTGTACACCCAAATCGAAAACAACAACAAATCGCTAAATAAATTTTTGTCACAAAACTGAAAGCTTCTCCACAGCTTAGCAATTGTTGTTCGTGCAATAATTTAAATTGGATTATTTTACTTTCACAGCACATTTCGCGAACAACCTAATTCCGGTTATCCCCGACGACACTCAAAACAAACGAAAGTCTGATAAATGTTGCTATTAATCTTCCGGCAGCTTCAACGTTCACCCTTTCGAGAAAGGGACGGAAACAATTATAATAAAAATCTAGATTTGGGTTAACTGTGCTTAGGCAGACAGTTTATGACATTTTACGTCACGGTTTTATGCAGGAGAAGCAGGAATTTATTTATAAGTAAATCCTTTTTTGGGGGTTTGCTGGACCAAGGCCTGCTTTTTGTCACTGAAAAATTGCACTAAAATGGGAAATTAATGTGACAGTTCTGATGTGAAGAATGGAAATTGGTTTTGGTTTGAACGGTTGTTACAATAACATAATGTAGATACTTACAAGTTTATTTACTTAGTAGAGCGGGACTAGGAAAAGCAGCATCCTAGCACTTTCTAACTAGGCATTTTTATTTGCCGAAAATTTAATGACCGAGCATTCGTTAGAATGCTCATTAGAAAAATTCGGAAAGAAAAAAGAAAGGTCCCGACAAATTCTTTTTACCCGAGTCACCATGGACATCACTACAACACCCACGTAAATATAGGGTGTTTTATTTTTAGCTTCGTAGCTCAGCGTGTGGTAACTCCTTCATACACTTACTATTTTTACTTAAAGTTTCGTACGCGTAATTGGGGGTATTAAGTAATGCGACACCACCAATTATGTCGCAGCAATAAAAACTGAGCTGCAAGCAATGAAAAAGTTTCAGTTTAAATAATGGAGAATGGGGTCAACTAAGACTAGTCGACGTACGTACAATGGTAACAATACGGCGAAATATAACTAGGACAAATTGCATGGGAACATTTTGAATGGCAACAAGTGGACTGAAACTCTCTGAAATGTGATTATCATATTCCGGACCCGCATCCCCTTCACCTGTTTCATAATATTTTTGTTTTTTGTTCTCTGCGTAACGAGCATCTCGTTTCGTGGTTAATTTGAATGCGTGTTTTGTTGCTAGGAATTAGCCGTTGGATTTTTGTCACTTTTATTTTTTTTATGTCGGTTCGTAATTTCAGTGGAGGGATTTGTTATTTTTATAGGTTCCGCCGCCGAGTGGTTGGAATGTATTTTTTTACAAGAGTTATAGAATGTACGAGTACGTCGGCCTAACATAACAACTGGGTGCGAACCGCTTCACTCGCGGAATGGAATCCTACTGAATAATGGACGAGCACTGTTAAGCACTACCTGACCCATATTAGACTAACATGCCGCTTTAAACGGTATAAACACTTGTTCAAATGAGGAAAAAATTACGTTGGATTAAATCAGAAGCTGGCAGCTTATAATAAAAGCTTCTAATGAACAAAAGAACATAAAACCAAAGCCAATCGAATCGAGTACAAGTCAACGAGTTCCACCAGTGAATAATAGGTAAGAAATGTAAATAAACAGCATGTAAATAACCTTTGTTCCCACTAGTACCACCGAACTGTTCCACCGGTGGTACTAGCGGGAAATGTGGTTCTCTATACAAGGTGTTGTTTTGAACCTGCAAAACATTTCAGGAGGTTGTTATGAAACTCGTAAATAATCGTATAACAATACGATACCAAGTTAATAATCAATAATACTTTTTATATTAGATTTTAAAATTTTATCTTTTCTTTTTATTTAATTTTGTTATTTATTTATTTTTTTTTAATTTGTTTTTTTTGTTGATTCGGGTCAAGAATCACTAACATAATTACCTCCTAAAATGTTTTGCAGTTCCAAAACAACACCCTGTAGTACCACCATTTAGTTAGTGGTACTAGTAAGACTGTTTGTTTCCAACCTTTGTTCCCATTAGTACCTCCGAACTGCACCACCGGTGATACTAGCGTGAAATCCCTTTGTTCCCACTAGTACCACCAAATGTTGAAATATCATAACATCGGAACCCGTCTTAATAACCTTCAATCCAATGAATCCATAACAACTTGGCCCTTTCAGCGAGAGCACCAATAGCACCAAGAGCTTGCAAATTAAATTACAGAAATAAGAATACAGTGAAGTTACACAAACATCGAGCTAAGCCGCCTTTGAACAAAACGAGAGGGGAATGGGGAATGGTAGCTTCAAATGTTTTATCCTGAAAACACCTAAATTAGAATTAGATCCTACCAACGAATTCACTAATTAATTTTGTGCTATTAGCTTTACCGTTTTTTGTCGTGCAAATTAGTTTTTTCCTCTCTCTTATCTCGAATAATATTCAGTGTTTGGTTAATTATACTGCGTTAAAAAAAAATAAGTACCCATTTAAATTTTGCCTGTTTATTCATTCATACACATCGCTCAATAAGAATATATGCGTACTTTTTTTCTATCACGTACTGTTTTTAGGTACGGTTATTAACATATAACTACTGGAAAAAAATGAAAAATTCTTGTATACACATTATTTTAATATACCTAATAGTTTTGGAATCCAGAGCTTATCTTGATACACAACACGTCTAAAATATAGGAAATACGCATTACGTACTTTTTCAGATGCTTTTTTCCTTGAGATTTAAGAACGTACTGCCCACACACGTAACAAAACTTTTTTTTTTGGTGGGAAATTATCAAATAACTCCCGCTCTGGGCGGAGTGGGTGGGTGTGTCTGACTCTTACTGACCCGTGTTCCTTCTGTTGCCTGTGTTACCAGGGGCCTCGGTAACCCTTTCAGACTTTCCCGCGAAAAAACTTGTCTGGTGAATTTTGGCACTGGCGGCGACTACTTTTTTATATTTATCTTGAAAACCGTACAATTACACTCAAAAACAGTTAATCATAAAGATCCCAACGTGAAATAAACATATTTTGTCAATAACAATAACACATGCCTACTAATATGGACGCAATAAGGATCGTCTAAAAAAAGTTATCGGTGTGCACCTCAAAACAAGACGTGATCGAAACAAAAGACAAACACTGCCAATATACTCTAGCTAACAGAGAACTACGAGTATAATAGCAATCAGTTTTCCGGGTACCGAAATCGTATCACGCAGTGTTATTTTTGTTAGTTTATTATGCAAACAAACAGAACGTCACCTGGCGGTAAAAGAATTCATTAAATTTGACAAACTTCTTCTTCTTCTACTACTTTCTAACGTTTAATTTATTGAATGAGGTAATAAGTGTAGGTACATATGCAACTCCTCGTTTCTCAGAAACTGCATGAATTCATAATTATGAGCTGGCAATACAGCTGAATCCGATAACTTCACATTGTGTGGAGTTGCTCTCTAGTGGAATCTAGAGTTGGTCGGTATTTGTCTCGCGATCATATTTGAAGTTGATTTAGTGCGCTTTCTTAGTTGTGCACTATTAAAATGTATATCTTTAGTTCTAGCAATAGAACGACCAGATGTTAGGATGAAGAAGATCAAATTAACATACATCTTAATTAAAGTTTCAAACAAATACTCGCTCTTCTAGTAGCATCATAAATCAAATGAAGCATAAATTACTCAGGAACTTTGTAATAATTTAAAATTATTCTGAACCATGAAGATTTCCCATTTTGAATATATTTTTATCACGTAAGCCGGGAAGCCTCTCTTGCAGCCGATCTAAGTGATTCGCGCCACTTGCGTCATCAGAATTCGTCCCTCAAACACAATCTCCCTCTGATAAGGTCAGAATATCAGTCGTTCGCTCTAAATGCAAATATTACCGCACCCGGGAGAGGTGTTATAGCCTCGGTTTTGAGGTAAAAAGGACGAAAACAGCGCTAAATGGCAAGAAAGCGCTTTTTATGCTGACGGAATTGGGTAGTTAAAGATAAAGAATGGATAGACCGGCTCCTTAGATAGTTGTTTTAGTACACTATAGGTAGATAGGACGTTACTTACTGTTTTATTTATGTAGGTAATGGGACGAATAAGTTTTTTTTGGATTCTGCCTTTAGTGAGGTGCGTTAGTTTTGATGGGCTAAGGTTCTTGGGATCACGTTGGACATAAAGGAGTAGTAGAATTTCTGTCTTGAGGTTTTTAACAGACTCGACTCCTTTTTGGTCGAGCTGAGTTCATAGAATTATTAAGAATCTGCGTGAGCCGATTATACTTGTTCGTTAAGAACCGATTAAGTTAAACTCTGTTTGACATCATTTGTTCTGCTTCTACGCGCTTAAGGCGCAGATATATGATTTTAGTGACTTATATCTAATATTACGCCTGTATGCAAGTAAGTTATGCAGTCCAAACGCCTCCTGCCGGAGGCTCTACGCGGGGGTCGTGCGGTCCATGGCCCTCTACGGGGCTCCTGTATGGGCGCGCTCTCTGGCGCTGCGGCCAGCCCGCCGGTTGAGCGCGGCCCAAAGGGTCATGGCCATCCGGATGGTCCGAGGATACCGCACGGTCTCCTGTGAGGCAGCGAGCCTCCTTGCCGGATTGCCGCCATGGGATCTGGAGGCAAAAGTCCTCGCGCACGTATGGGAGTGGCGCGAGGAGGCGAAACGCCGGGGCGTAAGTCCGTTGCCGCGAGAAATCGCGGCTCAGCGGACGGAGCTCCGGCGGGATCTCATGGCGTCATGGAAAGTACGGTTGTCGCAACCCAGTGCTGGGCACGCCACGATTTCGGCGATAAGTCCCCTCTTTGAGGAGTGGCTGGAGAGGCGCCACGGCGTCCTCACCTTCCGCCTGACGCAGGTCCTCACCGGACACGGCAGCTTCGGGAGGTTCCTGTGTCGGATAAGGCGGGAGGAAACGTCCGGGTGTCACCACTGTGTGGATCGCCCGGAGGACACGGTGGAGCATACGGTGGAGGTCTGCCCGGCTTGGGCAGAGCACCGCCGTGTCCTCGTGGAGGCGATCGGCGGCAGAGACCTCTCGCGTCCGGCCCTGGTTCAGGCCATGGTACGGAGCGAGAGGGCATGGGCAGCCGTCACCTCCTTCTGCGAAGCAGTAATGCTCGCTAAGGAGGAGGCGGGACGGTTGAGGGAAAGGCAAGTTTCGCGCCCTCTCGCCCCTAGCCGCCGCAGGAGACGCCCAGGGCGTCGGGAATCCCGGGCGGATTTCCGGCCACCGTAGGCGCGGGCTTGCGGACGGTGAGCAATGGGTAGCTCACCGTCCGGTAAGGACCAGGCCCGGGTCGACGGCGCGTCGTATTCCACGCGCGCCTCAAAGAGATGTCATCAGCACAAAGTAGGGGTCCACTAGGGCCGATGCCTGCCGGGGTCGCGGGAAGGTACTTATGGGTCACCGAGGCCCCCGCAACACAGGCAACAGGAAGGAATACGGGTGGGTTTTAGTCAGTAAGAGTCTGACACACCCTCCCGCTCCGCCCAGAGCGGGAGAAGTTATTTGATGATTTCCCACCCTCAAAAAAAAAAAAAAAAAAAGTAAGTTATGCAAAAAATGTAGGTATTTTCAACTAGAACACATACCTACACATCAATTGTATATGTAAATATTTAAATATTGTAGTAAACTACTTACCCAAAGCCTAAAAAACGATATTACTTTCAAACTACTTAAGATATGTTCATGTATTTTGTTTGTATGAACAGATATTGTTTTATTATCTATAATGATATCTGTGATTTTTTCAAATAGGTATTCATATTTTCGTTACTAATAATAAATATTCCTTGAAACCAAACGGCAGCGCGGCGTGAGCGCGACGTGCATTTGAATGGCCAAGGTCAACAGTGTTTATCCTACCCTTAAATGTTCATTGTTAAAACATTCAAAATTTCATACTTACCTTCTACCATACCTTATACAGCTTTATACTGCAATATACATTTATGATTAAAAGCCGAAGGAGGTCGATCGCTTCCGTACTGGTAGGAAACGAGCCCTCCAGGGAAATGAAACTACGAAGCGCAGTTCATTCTCTTTACTCTTAGTTATACTACAGCGAATTGATTTACGTAAATTTTTCGAGTAAATGTAGGTACTTAGGAGCTTAGGGGATAGAATCCCTTGTTCCAATTATTGTGTTATTGCCGGGAAAATTGTCAACACATGTTAATGTTTGTGACTGGTTTCGTTGATTCTGACTTTGATATTCTTGGGTTGTTGGAGTAGAATGGACGTGGAGTTTCTTGCCGGCTCTTCTCCATAGGAAACGACCAATTGGAACCGTGCACCTAGCTTCTGACGTTTCATAAGTGCCCATGTAGGTTTGTGTGAAATAAAATATTTTTTATTTTGTTTTTTTCCGGGTTTCAGTATGTTTTTAGTGTTTTACGGGAATCTGATATACAAATGATTATGTATGCTCAATGCATAGGTACTAGGTTAAAAATTTCAACCTTCTTTTTTGAACTTGACTGGTATAAAAGCTGCCTAGTTATGGCAAAAGCCTAGGTATTCATATTATAGGTTTTTTTTTCATGAATTTCTTTACAAAGCTTTACAAAGCACTCCAAGATACCTCAATACGAAAACCCAGCAAACCACTTTCTGCATCTCAGAGACTCAATAAAGGCAGTAGTTGCTAAATTAAATCATTAACGGTCGTGTGCACTCGCAAACAATCTACTGCACACGACCACAATAAGACCTTGTTTGCAGTTTCTGAGTAAGTTAGTCGCCATATCTATCTTTCCTAGTTATGTGGAAATACGTCAGTATATGGCTTAATTTAAAGCATTAGTATAGAGTCGTATGTTATATCTGTTAATTAGGTGTTTCATAATTAAACTTTGCAGTAATTAGAAGACAAAGAACAAGGGGATGTGAGTATAACTGAATAAGAATACAGGTGACGTTTTTGTGGACAATGATGCCAATTTTTGTACGGAAACACAGGTGAAAAATGAATAAAGAAGAATGCAAATTGGTCACTAGTACCCATCTTAATGTTTAATGGTGGAAGTCTAGGGCTCGAGTAATTAATAGCTTAGACGAGGAAAATTGTTTATAACAGGCAAATACTAAATGAAAAGCATAAAGCAGCTAAGCACTAATTTACTTAATTTCCATTTACAGCCAAAGTATCGTTTAAAACGTTCGTTAAACAGCTTTATAAATCAGATCTCCGTACATACACAGCGATGATAAATTCAACTAATTCCCTTCAGTAGGTACTAATACTAAATTGAATACGCCATTAATAGCTCTGTAGATAAAAGCTAATAATTCCCAGCAGACAGCCGATATATTATGGTTAAGGAAATAAATTATTATTATGTTTTGTAAGATTGCTGGTACCGTTACACACATAAACGCACCAATTAACCTGGAAATATAACTAGGAGTAATTGCCAATAATTTTAGAGCCTACATAACATACGTACAAAATTTCCACACGATTTGCAAAGCCGATCAGTGAGGTCGTCAGAATAAAATTTTATAATACTGCAACAAAATATAATAAAATGTCAATGTAAATAAATGAATCAGGTACAGTCGGATTTGAATGTACGGACAATTTAAGGTGGTAGCCAATTTGTTTAATAATTTCCCTGACTTTACGTTTGTATGTACAAAAAATGGGACTATGATTTTATTTTTCAAAGAATTGGCCCAGCCCCCGCACTATTATGTCACCAAATTAATCGCCAGTCTGCTCTTTATTAATAAACATTCTTCGTGTCATTAAATATTTTCGTAGTAACCATTGTTTAGGTTTAAGAGCTTCAAGTTATAAGCAGTAAGCTATTTTCCAACCCATTTGTCTTTAAGTATCAATATTATGAATTCTGTTGCCTCAATTGATTTTCATGACAATGGGCGGGATCAAGTACCTATGATGTAGGTACTGTAGTTGATGCTATCTGTATTGCGGAGGCCATGTTTTTTGTTTAGTTTAATAAGCAATGTTAATAAATTCGTAGCAAGAAAAATCGTCAAAATTGACTTTCTTTTTTTTCAGTTCACCTTTATGTCATAATAATCTACTAGTGGTCGCCCACTGGTCGAAATTCGATCCCCTCTACTTACAATCTTTATAGTACTTACTAATTCCATGCTCTAAAAAGGTGTTTACTTATGCCATGCACATGCTGTCACTTCTGTCACCTATCCATCTTCAAGTCATTAGGCCCTGGTAATATGTGTGTGTGTATGTGTGTCAAACGCATGGTAGTCTGTAATGTTATTTTATTAATATAATTTTCAACACACTTGCTCATAAAGTGGCTCTATGGTCACCGCAATCAGGCACAGAATGACACCCATAATCAAACTATGACTTTTTCATTGCTATAACTCACTAGTGAGTTATAGATTTTTTTTTTAATTTTATTGGTTGAGTTGCTTTGTTCTTATAAATGATAAATGATTTTATTTCTGTAAGTAGGTTTTTACAAACACTTTTACACGTCAAAAATATAAAAGTTTTTATTCAAAAAGAAGATCGTGTTCAATAGAACCGGTACCGGCAGCGGAGGCACAGCCAATAAATTAATGTTCCTATTGCTTGCTCATTTCATGCAAGTTCTTATTTAAATAGATAATTTTAACTCGTACTTGTTTAATAAATAAAACTTTCACTCAAATATAACTTTTGTTTTCTCTGTAATAAAAGAAAACTTTAAATTCCCCATTTTGTACGTGGCAAAATAGGCGCAAACCCTATGCGCGGAAAATAAAAAAAAACTCATCTCTTTAGTCTGTGGTCGATCGCAATGCGCGCGCATAGGAAAACTGATTAATTTTTCCCGCCATAGCGAAACATTTTTCACAACTCGTTTTCACTGTTGAAATTATAGTTATTTATTGATTAAAATGTCTACAAGTACTAGTTACGAAGAAATTGATTTATGTTGTACACCGCCCGATATGAGATGTGAAGCTCTTAACGTTATGGAAACTTTTACTATCTGAAAACTCCAAGGAAAAATATCTATTAGCGTACCAAAATTTCATAAAATGGCAAAACAGCAAGAATACGCAGTCTTTTTCAGAAAATGTGTTCATGGCGTACTTTAAAGAATTATCTTCTAAGTACAAACCTAGCTCTTTGTGGTGTTTATACTCAATGTTAAAAAGTACAGTCCGAACAAAGAATGGAGTGGACTTAAAAACATACTCTAATTTGTCAGCTTATCTAAAGAGACTATCCGATGGATTTAGAAGCAAGAAATTAAAGGTTTTATCGTCTGACGATATTGAAAAATTTATAAAAGGTGCTCCAGATAACCAATATCTGGCTACTAAGGTTAGGTAAATTAATTTTAAATATCTACGCGACTTCATCCTGTGTTGTGTGTTGAACTTAATTATTGTTTCTTTTTTTTCAGGTTGCTTTAATATTTGGTGTAACTGGTGCCTGTAGGATACAAGAATTAACAAATATAACCGTAAAAAACATAGAGAACCATGGCCAGATGCTTTTAGTGAAGATACCTATCACGAAAAATAAAATACCGAGGTCATTCACCATACACGGTCCGTTCTATGAAATTGTTAAGAAGTATGAAAATTTGCGGTCACCAAAAGCAAAAACTGACCATTTCTTTCTAAATTACCAGAATGGTAAATGTACCTGTCAGCCTATAGGTATAAACAAATTTGGATCTATGCCTAAAGAAATCACTAAGTTTTTAGGTTTAGCAGATGCTGAGAGCTACACTGGACATAGTTTCAGAAGAACATCTGCTACATTGCTAGCTAATTCAGGAGCTGATATAATGACTTTGAAGCGTCATGGTGGGTGGCGATCTAGCAATGTAGCAGAATCATACGTAGAAGATTCCATACAAAACAAGAATGAAATTTGTGCAAAAATCACAAAAAGAATTTAACTTGATTCTGAGGCGCTTCCTACTAACGAAACACCAAGTACAACCAATGGCGCCTCAGCGGTAATCACCAATTTTACACACTAGTACCATAATGTACTATTGTTTCAAATGCATATTATATAAAAATATTAGCTTTTTGCACTCCTCCTCTATATAAACTTTAACTGTGCCAAATTTCATACTCCTCCGTCCGCGTAATTTTCGTAAAAATGGGTACAAAGTTTTCGCTTCTCCTATTAATATAATGATATGAGGTTCTATCACAGACAGAACTCATTGATAACATAATCAGCTATATGTAAAATTCTCGAAAAACTAAAACAAAACAGAAACGAAAAATACATAGGTATATCATTTTTATCCTAGAAATATCAAAAAGTATCGAAACATAAGACAATTGATTCCAATCCCCAACGCTTCCCTGATAGAATATTCAGGTTTTACGTGAATATATTATCAGAAATATAAGCGTACGAACGATATCTGTTGAAAATGGAAGGCAACGTCTTGCCCCTGGGAGCTCATTAGATTGTCGCGCGATGGTCGCCAGGGAGTCGACTGCTGGATAACCAATTCATCGCTTCGATTTCAAAACGAACCGTGTAAAAATACAGGGCATTGACAAATGATCGGAAATGATATATATGTATATTAATGTAAGTTTTTTTCTGAATGGATATTTTGGATTGGCAATCAGTGTGGTGTTAAATGGGGTTTTCTGAATTTTATCAGCGATACTAAATAGTATTGTGGTAAATCTTGTTCTGATGCTTTTAAAAAATGGCTTCCATAATTATTATTAAATGCATATAATTATGACAGTTCGAACGTTGGAAAAAAATACTTTCTGATTCTTCCGTTTTCTGTACACATCTGTCGATTTCATATCAATCATCGATGTCAGATTGGCTTCTTCCTTGACGATCACGGTTCAATCTATTTCTCATAAGGTTATTACTTCTTTTTTGGCTGAATTGTCTGATATTCGAAGCACAGTATTACAAAAACATTGGAACAGTGGTTTTATCTTTATCAAAAGTTTGTTTACCCCAAATATGTTTTGTATGTTACACTACACTAAAATTGCTGCCAAATCAAAGTTTTTCCGAGCATCTGTAACACTTAAAACTTTGGAGAGCACATAATAGCAAGCAATAGATCGCAAAACACACTGAAGTATGTCTACTGTTCTCAACCATTGTGTTCATGACAGATAGAACTTGGAAACTACAGGGGACAAGTTAAATATTGAAGTTGACAAACTAGAGCCCAAGTCTGTACGGCGCGGATCCAATTTGAGGTTAGCTTCGACTCACACCGTGTATGTTTTAATAGAATTAACAGAAGAACCAGCTTTATGAATAAGCGTGTCTAATGGTTTTTGATTTAGACAAAGATTTATTGTTACACGATGTGACTTGGAACATAATTTACAATACTACAAGGGCAACGGGTAATAAGCGCATTAGAGTTATTAGCTCAGGCTTGTGACACATGGATTGCTGAGTTTGTGAGCACAGAGCACACAAATTGTTGTTGTTGTGATTGCAATACACATACGTCAACATGTTGGGCTATTTGGCGATGCTGATAATGAAGTTTTAACCATATTTTTAGCTAGTTTCAGTCAAAATTTTAGGACACTAATTTTCCTTGTTTTTTTGTATCTTTATTTGAGAAAAGGCTTTAATCGCGAAGCGATTATAATTTTCATGATAAAATACTTTTTATCAAGTTGCCAACCATTGCATTGAATAAACTCAAAAATTGTCGTGTATCAGAAATAAACAAAATATTGTATCATCATCTGCCTAGCCTTTTCCCAACCATGTTGGGGTCGGCTTCCAGTCTTACCGGATACAGCTGAATACCAGTATTTTACATGGAGCGACTGCCTATCTGACCTCCACAACCCAGTTACTGGGTAACACGATACCCCTTGGTAAGACTGGTTGTCAGACTTTCGAGCTTCTGACGGCCCGTAACGACTGTCAAAGATCTATAAATGACAGCCGGGACCTACGGCTTAACGTGCTTTCCGAGGCACGGAGGGGTCTGGGTATGTAAAGATGGTTACCCATCCACGTACCAACCGCGGCAAGCGTAGCTTAACCTGATCGATCGACCCGTGCGGCTGTTATACTTAGCCACAAGCCCCTCAACAAAATAGTGTATCATGTTTTCAAATATTTTGTTTCCCATTGTTACATATCATTCAATTTGACTTGTTGATGAAAGGTCATGAAATTGGCCGTTCACATTCATAAAAAAAAAAAAAACGTATGCAACAGAAAATACATTTAATGATATTATTGCTTAAGCATTACTCGACTCGTTAAGATGCCCGCCATACACAACTGACATGAATAACATAACATAGAAATATAACTATTCCTTCGGCACATGTGACGGTAAATTACAATTTGTGACCGGGCGTTAACTTCACTGACAGATTTATTCTTCATATACACGTCCTACTTTGTGTCACAGCTCATAAAGATGTCGTTACGTTGAATTAATATGGTCGCACATTGAATTAATTTATACTAATAATGTCTTTCGTAAATAAAAAGGGCCGTGACCAAAAATTGGTTTGTTTATCTCTTTGGTTGAGAGACGCGTGGGGCTAATTTAAAATTGGAATGTTAAGTAGACACGACTGACCTAAAATCTTTGATAAATTGGACTAATTAATCACTGGAGGAAAGTTATATGGGTATGTGAGATTTACACGAAAACCCAGTTGTCTAGATTAAACAAAACTTTAAACAAAAAAATGATAGAACATTTTTTTTGTGTAAATCTTTTTTTATTAAATCGTTTCAAAGTATGAGAGATGAGACGCGATAATTTAAATTAGCTCGCAAACAATGTGGAGGGAAATTTTGAAATTGGAACGTACCTATTTTTACTTACAAATAATCATATTTTCAAAATAGATTGTAACTGGCCAGTCTCTCATACATAAAAACTTTTTTTCGCTTTCTGAGTGGCCTTGTATATTGTTTGGTGACAACACAAAAGCAATTTTAATTCAAACACACAGCAGTTCAAATTCATAAGTTTAAATAATAATGATTTCTAAGAATCTTCTCTCATCTGGATTAAATTTGTCCGGAGCAATGTGAATAAGAAAATGGATCCCGGGTTCCTGAGGAAATTAACTTGAGTGAGGATTTAAATTTTTCATCAAACCAACCTAATTAACTTCATAATTAAACTTGGCAATCTTGTGGAGTTTTATTCATCTATTGAGACTTCGCCCGTTCGCGCTTTGATCAAGTCTTTATTGTTTCGAGTTAGTACTAAATCGAATTAGGTACTCCAGTTTAATCTCGCAGTTTCTTCATTAACAATAACATTTCATAAGTAATTAATGAATACGTAAAATTTACAATTAAGCAACGAAATGGCTTTCCTTCAATAAACGTTTCTGTATCAAAGGCTCGTTCAGATAAATAGGAAACGCTGAGGGCGAGCTCCCTTCAAAATAAGCATTGTTAAATCTTTGTGAAGTCCCCGACTTTTCGCCATTAAGTACAATTTAAGTATAGAACTTAAATGAAGTGGAAAAGTTGACCGGAAAGAATCACCGTAGGACAAGTTCATATCATCTACAGGGTGTGAGCTATAAAAATATATATATGTATATGATTCATATTTTTATATAAATGTATAGTTCAAGTTAAATTAAACAATTTAAGTAGTTCTTAAACACACCGCTCCGTACAGGTGTACGGAGGTGTATAAAAAGGGTGTATAAAGCTTTGTCAGCTGAATCTAATTATATTATTCTCTGAAGCAGCAAAGCCTCAAAATGCAACACGATTTAAAAGTTAATGAATAAAACAGTCTAATGGCTTCATTCGCTTCCCCATTACACTTTAAAAATAGAACGAAAAAAGAACGAATGATAGCGTGCCAACCAGCCCATCCAATTACACAGCGATTATGTAAGTACATACCATTCAATGTAATAGTTATGTCAAAGGCCGTTAAACCCAGCTAATTGTTAGTAGGAAGTAGGTCATATAACCTGCACTATACTTGGTTAATACACAAACTTTGTTGACAAGGGTCCAAAGTGCAGGGCTCCAAAAACCGCTTCATTAGCATAGGAGTTTTAGTTTGAGATTGTACTTACATGCTCGTGTCGTTTACAAAACACGCTTGTTTCTAGAGGCTTGTGTTAATTACGGCTCTAATACACTCGGAATACAACAATGTTAATTGGTTACTGAAAGTTATTTGATTTAGGTTTATGGGAAAGTTAGTCTAGTATGTTAAGTTAAATCAAGCTAGAATAAATAAAATACAGAAAAGCGTAAAATGTAGTTCACGTCTTTTATTTTATTTATAACACTCTTTTAAATATTAAAAAGAAAGTGCTGTTTACTAACGTTTTATCTGGCAACTGAAAAAGGTGCCTAGTATTAACATTAAAATCTTCAGGATGATGTAGACTGAATAAAAAACGACACACAACGAGTATTTTCCCATTTTACGGTTGTCCATACAATTTGGAATCCAACTTTACGTACAATTTATAGTGGTGGCGACACACCCCCACGTGTGGTTTGAACGTACGCAAAAACTATTCCAACATTTACCGTGCCTTTTGGAAGAATTTAGTAGGTACCGAGACGTGGCTAAAAAGTTTTTAAAGATAATTTATTGAAACAAATTCTTGTAAATTGGTTTCTGCCTCAATCAATCGGAGTAACTCAAAACTATCCAATGGTTATACAAAAAGATAAACAAACGAATGCAGCAAACTCCAGGAGGTATTTTCTAAATGGGCCATAAACTATATTTATGTGTTAGGAACTAATAATATATTTCCTATTTTTCCGATGTTGTGTGTTTTGGACATTGAGAGAGAACTTAGGGCATTGGCAGTGAGATGCAATATGCTGGCGCGCAGGTTTGCAAGGTGCACAAAAATGTTAAAATTACAGACATTTTACACCTGCAGCCTGTGGGTCCGCTATACGCAGAAGGCTCTCAGTGCCCTACGGATCCTCTACAATAATACCCATTATTAGGATGGTGATGGGATTGCCGCGATACTGTAGTGCTTCGGGGATGTTTGCGGACGCCAACGCCGACTGCTTTAGAGCAATAATGCGCAAGAGAGTGGCCTCCCTGATGCGTCGTGTGCGGGGCAGCACTGCAATAAGGTATACAGTTCTGGTGGTGTCCTTTTTACACGGCTGCCCACAAAAAGGAGTGTTATGTTTTCAGGGTTCATGTATGTCTGTTTCTTTATTCAATCATAACATTTAAACGGCTTAGCCGATATCAATGTAAGTGGTATCGTTAAAAGCGTTGCGTTATCCCGGGTAACATAGGCTGAAAATTTAAGCAATATAATGGGGAAGCCATAGTTAATGAAAACGGTTTTTTTTTACATAAAAAAAATACTACTCTTATACTATCAACGTCTAGAGCTTGCTTAGTACATAACAAAAATATATAACAGTAGTATTCCATAATTATGCATTCGTTCACTAATTACATAACAAAAGAAATTAAATAAATATAACTGTACTATTTAATATCCCACAGAAAAACTTATAAAAAAATATCGTTTTATCACTAAAAGGTATAAATGTTCGTGGGATGGTTCCTTGGAACAGTTCTTTACAGGTCCCGACTTCGCTGAAAAGGTTGGTATTCAGTTCAAAATCATTTAGCTTGTTTTTAATTTTTTAATTCAATTTTTGTAATTAACTTTTTGACTAGGCGTGGTTTTTTTTTTAATATTTTTTTTTTATTAATGTATGATAAATAGTTTTAAGCTTTACTAACCATTTTATATGGAGTTATGTTCTGAAATAAATTCATAAATAAATAAAACCAGCAAAATAAACTGGAATCAAACGTACAATTTATTGCGGAGGCAACACTCCCCACACCGCGTGTAGCTTGTACGTATGCAAAAACTATTTCAGCGTTTCAGATCGCACCTACCTTTGTTATGGAAGAATTTAGTGCCAAACCGCAGTTAGAATGCTTTCATAAAAAGTTTTATTCATTCGAGTTGGTTTTTGAATTGTATGGGAAATTCCGTATTTTATTTATTTTTAAAATACGAACCTAGCCCTAACTACGTGACACATTTTTAGGATAAATCATTTGCTTTTTATAAGTTTTTATTTTTGCCTAATTGTTGTATTTTGACTGCTACAAAAAAAACGTATTTTCTTGCTGTCAAAATCATAATTGATTATTAATCTGGTACTGTCGGATGAAGACGAAGAAGTCATGGCTCCGGTCGTCATAAGATAAGCAGCGCGTTTTCCTCGAAATCCACGGCAGGACGTTACATCACCGAACGGGCTACCACAGTCTATTGTAAGTGACTTTAGGAAAGCGGTCGACACAACTGTTTTCTTAGCAGACATTGTAAGGAAGATTGTGTGGGACATAGGTAGGTCACTTTATGTCTCAAGCTGGCTTATTTGAGCTCAAGTCAGGACATACAGACTTGCGGGTTTCAATTTTAAATACAATCGG
Source organism: Atethmia centrago (assembly GCA_905333075.3). Taxonomy (NCBI): domain Eukaryota; kingdom Metazoa; phylum Arthropoda; class Insecta; order Lepidoptera; family Noctuidae; genus Atethmia; species Atethmia centrago. The sequence continues at coordinate 13,456,765 of HG995381.1, read as the reverse complement.
TTGTTTGGAACTGAGAAAATTATTTTCATTATTCGACGTGTGAAATTGCAAAAGGAACGAAAGGCGGTGAGCTATGTCAGGTGTATGGTGTAAATAATTACACAGGCTAGTTTGTTTGATCAAACGTAAACAGGCATCATCAAGAGTAACTTTAAAATTCAGTGCGGATGAATCATCCTTTGTTTACCGTTAGTGGAGTATTAAGATTTCAGAATGCTGTACCCAACGCAATGATGGTAATCCTCCCACCATAAAATTATATGGCTAACAAACGAAACGGAACTGCATAGAGGGAACATTCGCTCGCTCATCACGAATGCAGTTAGAACTTTGAAAACCTCATAAATAGTTACCTAATCACGAGTAAAAAACTTGGACTTTACATATCACAAGCGCCAGCGAAACTGTTCGGTAACTATAATAAAGCTCCGGACTTTTATGACCCGAAATGTTCCCCAATTTAAAGTTCTATCGTAAGCCAATGTGACATTTAAAATCCTAAATCCTTGTAAGTAGCCACTTCAATTTGCAACTGACTGTGGAAAACTAAGTTGTGCTGCCCGGGGGCAACGTCTCCTCCCTCTAGTTTCATACAAATTGATATTTACGGTAATAGCATGAGTTTTTCAACGAGAAGGCAAAGTTAGAGGATAACAGGCTCAGTTGGATACGCTCCGGAATCCAAATGGGCAAAAACGTTGAGCTAAAGAAGTGAAAAACGGATCTACAATTTTCCACGAGCGGAATTATTCAAGATCAATTTAATGTTTTACGAGTTAGCTTTTCAGTGGGGATTTTGTAAAGAATAAAAGTGGACGGCCCTCAGTGTGGATATTACATTAACAATGGCACCAACAGTCTGCCGGAAGTGAGGTTTGGAGTGGTCACCTACTTAACATTTATTACGGATCGTAGCTTTTAATGATTGCGTAACGTGGAAATAATGAAAATAAAAATCACATTTGTTGTCGTCATTGTGATTGTTTCCATTGTGTAGGTAAACATTTCATGCCTGTTTATTATAGGCCGTACCTAAATGAGTTTTTCATTTTAAATAGCAGTCATTTTTTTTTTGTATTGAGTGCCCACTTATTTGGTATTCGCAATAATGCTTAATGAGAACAGTATTAAAAAGAATAATAATAATTGAATTATTTATTGATTGTAGATCTTTGACTGTCGTTACGGGTAGTCAGAAACCCGAAATTCAGACAACCAGTCTTGTCAAGGGATACCGTGTTACCCAGTAACTGGGTTGAGGAGGTCAGATAGGCAGGCGCTCCATGTAAAATACTGGTATTCAGCCAATAGACAATCCAATTATACTGGAAGCCGACCGCAACATAGTTGGGAAAAGGCTAAAGGCAGATGATGATGAATAATAATTGAAAAGTTGTTTATTTTAAATGAAGGGCTTAACACAGATCTGATTGAACATTTCACAAGTTTCTAGGTTATACTAGAGCGGGAAGAAATCCGAGAAAGATTATTTAATACTGCGTCACTAAGGAAATATATAACAGCCGACTTCGTTCATTGACGTAACAACGTCTGCAAACACAGACGCACACACGTACAACACAAAGGGCTGATCCTCCGCACACAAACAGGGCCACAATAAACACCCCGCATATCCATTTCTTATTCAGCGACCTCAAGTACCCATCCCGATATTAATAACAGCCGCAGAATACGTAACTATTAGATCCAGGTGCTTGATTCTGAATAGAGCTTCGTAAATACGCGTCCCGTCCGCGCCACAGCGGGTACAGTCAGCCCAATAAATTATGCGGCGGACCACAGTACCGGGATCCGGACGCCTGTCGAATCCAACGGGAACCAATTAGTCGTACTGGAGAATATTTATTTGCGGTTTTCTCAAACAAGTGAGCATCCGACACTTTAACCTCGCACACACTTCGTGACTCGACTTCTTTATGTGATAGATGTATTGGCCGTTCAACTAAGTGATTACGATTAATGCCCTTCTAAGAGGTGTTCTCTTTATTTGGCGCCGCACTTATCGTAGATTCGCTGCCATGTATCAAGTTGTGTTGATCTCAATAAACTTCTGTGCGGATCAGTTTGTGGTGATCGTTTCGATTTTATAGTCGCACAAAGTTTATTGATGACAAGCGGAGTTAGTGACATAGTAATATAAGAAGAATTCAGGCCAATAAAACAATTCATAAAAGGCTTTTGTTGTCACTGTGGTCAATAATATTTATCGACATCACGAGGCACCATTAATGACCATAGTTTACTTACTAACGTTTTTTTTTTTGAGAAAATAATAGGTACAAGAATCTAAATATTATTACAGAGACACAATTGGAATTCTCTAGCAAGAAAGGAAAATAAGCACCAACATAGTAGACTGTACCTCATAAGGAAAAATGCTTCCAAAATAACCATCTTTATTCACATAATCCATATTTCAATACCCTAATAAATAAAAGGGTAACATAATTCGATAAACGCAGTCGTTTATACCTATCTGTCTAGTTTAGGTGGGTCGACTCGGCTAATATGAACCGTTGTCGGCAAGTACTACCATGTCACGCACGGCAAACACGCAACCGAATATCGTTGATCCCCACATAATGCCATGATTGATCGATGTTGGCACTTACTACATTAGCCGTTGTGAAAAATATTAAAGAGGTGGCGAAAAAATGTTGCCTACTGTACCATAAGCCACGGAGTAGAGAATAAATGCAATGGTGTCTGGAGTGTATGCATGGAACGTGGAGTCCCAAGAATCGTCTGTCATTCAACAAACGACGCCGAGGTGTGCGTTATTTGATTCATGTGCGTTTGCTAACTGTTGTTGTCGACTGATTACTCCATTTTACTTACTACTCTGTGTTAAAAGTTGTGCGTCAGGGAATTAAGTGACCTTTGCGGATTGTTAATTTTGTGCTAGTTGTGACAAATGGTTTTAGAATTGGAAAATTACTAGCTTTTTGTAGTTATTTAACAATTTGTCGCTGTTCTAACTAAGTGGAAACCCGAAAATGGCTGTCATGATTGATGTTGATTTTAGCGGTGGTTTTGACCTATTTTACTCTAGAATTTCAGTCATGCTTATTGACTCTAATGGTTTGTAATCAACCAACTAACCCAAAAAGTATATTTTAGGATACAAATTGTGTAAAATGCAAAATAATAATGAAATTAATGACTTTGGTTTTATGAAAGTCGCGTGTAATTTTGACTTGCGTGGTAGCGACGATTTTTCAAAAACAAATTAGGTTGTTTTCATATAAAGCATTATAATCACGTAATGTCCATCCAAGTAAAACTCAAGGGAGCGCTTTCACGATATCATAATATTATTAAAATGTTTGCATTGTAATATCGTTCAAATCGACTATACATTGGATTTCTATGCCATTACAAGCATGCTATTTTAACGGATCAAAAAATAATACTAGATACTTATTTTGTGCATTAAAAAAACATTATTTTCGTTTTAAGAACATTATTAAATTCCGCTTAGGCTGCTCTTAAATTTTCGTAAGCTGTGGCCAAGCTGTGCTTCATACATTTTGTTGGCAGTTGCTACGAAAAGTGCCATGCCGCTTGGCAAATGTTCGGATCGTGAGTAGCCACCTTAAGCTTTGAATATCCTACAGAATCTGTAACAAATGTTTATAATGCTCAGAAAATAAAAACCTTACCAACATTATGAAATGTAAAAATTCAAAAGTATAACACTGAGCGTTACTATATACAATTGGGACACATTTAAAGTAGAAAAACTTCAACAATGTCGTCGCGAATTTCCTTCCAATTGCGTTCGTAATCACGCAGATCTTGATTACGTATTAACCTCATTTGTTTAAACAAAGTAAGTAGAAAAGTAAACAGCTATTTTCTTACCCCTGCTATTTTGTTTTAACCTAATTTAACTTTAGCTATTGAAGGCCCATTTTGCGTTAACGAAGTTATCGCGTAGGGTGGTATCCTGTTCGTTGTTTTGTAACTGGCGATGCCGTAACGTATAATGTTCCCGGGAACGGCAAATATTAATAAATTTTTGATTTAAAATTATGTGAGCGCGTGCAAGCAAAATATTCACTGTTTTGAGAGTTTAATGGAGCACCCTGTTGACCTAAACGGGTGAGTAATTGATGGCAAATACGTCAGTTGTTTTTTTTTAATTTCCCGTTTTTCGATTTGCTTTAGTATTTTTAACGGGAAGGTCCTGTTGTGATTGAAAATTCCGGGCACTAAATTCAGTAGGATACGATTTTGATTAATTAATTTAAAATATCTGAAGAGTGGAGAGTTAAAAAAAAAGAGAAAAAATCTTTTTTATTTTTGTATGTGCAGAAATAAAATGGAGCTGAAATAAGGTTATTATTAGAAATAACAACAACAACAACAATAGCAATAGCACGTTACAGAAGTGAACATGAATTTTCATGGGCTACGTATTTTCATAGACTTTTCCTTTCCCATTTCCCGGATTAATAAGACAACTAGATTATGCGGACGTGTTCAGGGCAGGTTTTGAAAAACCATGGTTATGGCCAGACTCGACGTTTACCGCTGGATAAATTGGTATTTATTATTATATGTTACTTTTTTAGTACGGTAAACGTCGGATGGTAGCCCCAAATGACGGCCATACTTAACCCAGCTTAAACATTTTGTGTAGATAGGATTTGTGAATTGAGGAAAATATTTTGGAGAGAATTGTTGGTTCATGTATGTAAGCCACTTCTTTTCATATTTTTATGTCTGTGCTGCCTTTTGTTGAGTTTGCTTCAGGTATTCTAGCCGTTGGGTCTGCAATAATCTAGTACCTTGATGAACCTACCAACGTTCAAGAACCAAGATCATATACAGCATGTGGAGCTCGTCACTGACCTCACCACTGAGCCCTACATGGGCGCTCTAAATCGTTTAGTGGCACGTCTTAGCAAGCCTCGAAGCACGTCAAAAACGGGACTAACTTTGTAGGCGCATCAAATGAGATGTATAGGTTCTTGCAATCATCAAATGATGCATCTGAAATGAAGCAGTAAGATATTGAATTAATTTTTACGCCTGCATACAGCTCTCATTTCAATTCATTGTCTGAAGCTGCTGTAAAATCATGTAAGCATCATATAAAACGATTACTGCATCTTACCCATTTCACATTCGAAGAGATGGCTAGCTGTCTCACTCAAATACAGGCGGTTTTTAATTCACCCCATCTTGCTTCTCCTTCTTCAGACCCTAATGATTTGTCTGCACTCATTCCCTTTCACTTCCTAATTGGATGGCCATTCTTACCAGTACCACATCCACAGGTGACTGAAGCCAGCACATTAGGCAGCATTTTTGGCGACGGTTCCATAATGTGTCTCTGCTGCAGGAAAAATCCAAGTGGGTTCCTTCCAGAGCTGAAGTGAAGCCGAGGGCCCTTAGTCCTGATAAAGGACGAAACAACGCCACCTCTGCTCTGGTCCCTGGGTCGGGCTACGAAGAAGACCAATCCCAGTGTAGACAGGGTCACGAGAATGGCCGAACTAAAGGCGATAACGGGCACCATTCGTCGTGTCTTCAACCGCATCTGCCCCCTTCCAGCCGAAGTTTGAAGACTTCCCTTCAACCCGAGATATATGTCAGTGCATCACATATGCGCGAGTCTGTGACAGCGTGACAGGTCAATAAAATAATCGTTAAGCTATAAACATACATACGCACCTAATGTTAATTTTACAAGTCCTGTATTGATTTTTCTATTTTCTGAAGAAACTTCTCTTTATGTAGCAATATATATATAGAGAAAACTCTTCGACTCTCTTTTAATATTGCCTCCAAGAAACTTTAACTTAATTACTGTCAAACGCATTAATAATCAACAACCCGTACTGGGCCGGCGTGGTGGATTAAGGCCCACTCCGTGTCACAGGGAGGAGGCCTGTGTCCCAGCAGTGGGAACGTTATAGGCTGGTGGTTATTACGTTATATATAATTAATTACGCTATGGTGGTTACGATTAATAATTACGTTATTTTGTGAAATTTAAACTTGTTTAAAAACAACCGCAACGATTTTAAGATGATTATCATTTACTTTGATCATTATTATTTATATCTAAGTTCTAGTTAAATTAAAAAAGTTAAAATTTCAAAGCAAAAAGGTATGTAATTATAAAGTTTAAGCTCTGACCAAACTTTTAGTACGCGTTGTAATTTCAAAAATAACTTTGCTTAGTTTGAAAAATGTTAGTTAGTGCTCACTTAAAGTTCTTATTAGGTACGGGACGCGAATATTAACACTGACTTCAAAGCTTAAAGAAAAATCAATCACTGTTATAACTTCTAAACGAGTTTTTGCAAAATTTATGAATATAACTTGGGTCCTTTAATTATTACAATAAGAACTAACATTACTTGCCTAAGTCATGATACTATAATTATCCCGAACGCCTTCCAAAGGGCCGGGACCCTAGGGTCCCGAGAGATGTCAACGACAATTTAAATAATAATACATTTATTTATTTCCAAAAATGTTAGACTTAAGTAACTTGTTTAACAAGGGGTATTATTAATAGCTAGTTTTAGGAGGTAAGTACCTACAGAGCAAATAATCTAGGCTGCAGAAATCTGTAAACAATAATTGGAGAGCCCTGCCTCTTAAACTAGGGTTACCTGTACATATCTTAAGAGACAGTGTTCAGCTATGAGGTTAATACAACTTGTGAGTAATGTCGATCTACCAAAGTATTATACAATTTAGCTTAGTTTATTCATATACTAATTGTGTGGTATGCCTTGGGAATAGTTTAAAGAGAGGCTACTGCCAGCAAATTCATCGATATCGATACAAATAATCTCGTGTTTAGACCATACAAATTAGAGCAATTTAGAAGACTCTTGAAGGAACATTACTTGTCGTTGTGATTTTGTTCTCGTTGTTAGCTGTAATCATCTATCTATAGTCTTCATTTATTTTCGCTGCTTTTAATTAGTATCTACATATCTATTATATAGCATGCATCTGTGTATCTATTATATTATATTCTACTTATATAATTTTTATTTGCACCAAAGACAACCCCTTTTTATGTCCAGAAAATCACTGTCCATTCCAAGGTTGCCTGGAAGAGATCGCAGTAAGCGATAAGGCCGCACACTGTATATTTTATAGTGTATATTTTTTCTCTTTTTGTAATGTATAATATGGTGTACAATAAAGTATATATAAATAAATAACATATAAAGAAATAAATGGTATAGAAAATCCTCCAACTTTTAACTACCTATATTGCATAAATTAAGCACAATGTTAATAAATTGTGAAATAAATCACCCTTCCTCATAAAAATCCAGAGATACAAAACATACATGTCATACAGGAACAGAAGCTAACAAAAGTCCACAAAACGTTCAAGATAAGCTTACATTTAGTCGCATAGGTGCAGCCATATATCGGATATGTCACAGGAATCCATGTCAGTGCTGAGTTATGGGCCGGTCCGCCCGTATTTTGGGGTGAATTGTTAATTAAACCACACCAATATGCCACTCACAATAGCTTAATAAAATTATAGACCCAATTTCCGATCAGATTTAACTGCTGGTGCACGTTACGTAATCAGGTATTGCTTGTGTGCTGTGTGAGCGATTCAGTTGAAGTTGTTATGAAATTATTGAACTTGGGATTGTTTCTTATACCTACGTACTTTATTTTTAGTTAGGTAAATAACTGAACTGCAGGTAAGATATATTTCAGGAGCAGGCTACCGGAGTTCGCAGGAAAGTCCGAAAGGGATACCGTGGCCTCTGGCAACACAGGCAACAGAAGGAACACAGGTGGATTTTAGTCAGTAAGAGCCCGACACGCCTTCCCGCACCGTCCAGAGCGGGAGAAGTTATTTGATAATTTCCCAACCAATTAAAAAGGCTGCCGGAGTTGATACCCTTTTTTTTTTTTTTTTTTGGGTGGGAAATCATCATATAACTTCTCCCGCTCTGGGCGGAGCGGGAGGGTGTGTCAGACTCTTACTGACTAAAACCCACCCGTATTCCTTCTTGTTGCCTGTGTTGCGGGGGCCTCGGTGACCCATTAGTACCTTCCCGAGACCCCGGCAGGCATCGGCCCTAGTGGACCCCTACATTGTGCTGACGACATCTCTTTGAGGCGCGCTTGGAATACGACGCGCCGTCGACCCGGGCCTGGTCCTTACCGGACGGTGAGCTACCCATTGCTCACCGTCCGCAAGCCCGCGCCTACGGTGGCCGGAAATCCGCCCGGGATTCCCGACGCCCAGGGCGTCTCCTGCGGCGGCTAGGGGCGAGATGGCGCGAAACTTGCCTTTCCCTCAACTGTCCCACCTCCTCCTTCGCGAGCATTACTGCTTCGTAGGAGGTGACGGCTGCCCATGCCCTCTCGCTCCGTACCATGGCCTGAACCCGGCCCTGGTTGGACGCGAGAGATCTCTGCCGCCGATCGCCTCCATGAGGACACGGCGGTGCTCTGCCCAGCCGGGCAGACCTCCACCGTATGCTCCACCGTGTCCTCCGGGCGATCCACACAGTGGTGACACCCGGGCGGAATTGATACCCTGGTAGTATTAAATGTAATAAGATAATATTTTGAGTTCAGCATTCGACTCGGGGTTTAATTTGATGTAGTGGATAGATCTAAATATAGCAATTATGGGGGCTTTAATTAAATCTAATAATGTTTATCCTATAATCCTCAATTTCTATACAATTTACAATATCTTCATGTGGGTTTTCATTTGTTTTTATTTATTTACTTAAACTTTAAACTAAAAAGTCTAAAAACACTGTAAAAAAGCGGACTTAATGCTTGATGCATTTTTTACCAGTCTACGTTCGAGTACTGCACAGACAAAAAAGTGCAAAAATTGCAGGTGCAACATAAGGGATAATCATCTGATTATCCTTTATGTTGCACCTGCAATTTTTCTTTTTAAACTTATTCTTGTATTTTATAGTTATTTAGCTATCTAGCTAAATAACTATAAAATACAAGAATAAGTACTAGATATAGTTGCATACATACAATATAAACAAACGTTTTAGGTAGGTACCTATATATTTCTTATAATAGGTACAGGGAATGATGCTTTTTGAAAAAAAAAAAAACTAAATGGTGTTGTTCCAGATGGAGTTTTCAACCGAGTCAGAAAGGGGTACCTACATTAAAGGACCGTATTATTTCACATTTTAGTCGTTTTGCAACGCTGCAGCTGTTGCAAGTTGATTTATGTTGGAAAATGAGAGTCGAGGGATAACAATAAGTTGAGGACCGAAGAATTATGTAAGGAAGGGAGAAAAAATAACAGTAGCTCGCAATGTGGCGATATTTTATTTTTGTGGATGAAGATGTTGGACGGAAACAGGTTTTTATTATTACAAAATATTAGTAGCTTTTATATAAATGTTTATTTATGTCTTTCTGGCGAATCTTGTCTTTTTTAATTCATGAATGTGTAAGATTTGGATTGATGAAATGACTTAAAAAGCACAGCAGGTGAAAAAACTCCAACAGATTGAGACGATAGACATCCTTATCTTTAATAATTCAATCAATTCAAAAACAATTAATATCAAATTTATTCTTAGCATATAATACCTAAATCTGAGAATATTCTTGCAAATTATAACTTATATTGTATTAGGTTAAGATAGTTAGTTTACTTACTTTTTATTGCATGAAATAAGAATACATAATACGAGTACATTAGAATAAAATAAAATAAAATATTAATATTATAAATATAATACTATTTTATTAATATTTTTATTTATAATACCTAAATCATACAGCTGTACACCAACCAATTAGCGCTGGTACCAAACGCCTAATTTCTTACAAAAACAGTATCTATTGATCTAGTACGACATTCCACTATAGAACTAAAAGGCTCTTACAGACTAGGGCGATATCGCGGGCGCGACAGGCATATTTCTGCCTGTAAGAGCCGCGATATCGCCCCAGTCTGTAAGAGCCTAAACTCGAATACAAAATTATCCATTCATAAAATCAACAAAACCATATCCGAACATTTATGTATAGTAAAATACGGATAATTTTGCGTAGTTCCCTATAGATTGGCACATAGCCCTCGGCTCATAGCCATTGTAAACAGCAATTATGTGTCCCAGTTATCTTATACTATCATTATGTAATATTTTGAGAGGCCTGCCAATGAGCTTAGTTTGTAAGCATGAACCGATCGCCGCCATTACAGGCGCTGATAACGACTAAAAGTTTCAGTTGGATATGAGAAGGTTCGTGGACCGGAGTTTCTTGTTCAGCGATAGTTTGAATTTTATGGGGATGATTTATTTTCAACGTAAGAGTCAGGTCATTAAAAAAAATGCATTTTAAAGAAATATCCCGTAAATTCTTATGAAATGTTATCATTGATAAAGGAATGACGGATTATCAATTAAATAAAACGTAAGCAAAATTTAGACTGATGTTGTAATAAATAAACGTCGAACTATTATCTACCAGCTTGTCTTACCAGACAGGTTTTTTAAAACACATTTTTTCGTTGTAGGAATTCAAGCAACATTTCCATTTAAAGTGAAGGAGAGCTGGCAACCGGTCAACGCAAGCAAAATTGAAAACTTTTTTAATACATCACGGTTGCACGAGGATTTGAAAAATAGCTACGTACATATCTAATAGCTACAGATACTTCTGTGGGAGTCCATCCGACATTTCGACTAGACTGGAAATGCAGAACCCATACATATATTTTTTTATATAGGCAACTCCACATACTCTACAGACTTTGATTAAGCTTGATAGAAAATTAACCATACGGCCATACAACGATCCAAAATGAAATCGTAAAAGTTCATACCAGTTGAATAAATACATACAAGAAGTATGTCCCGAATTACAAGATTTATTCACTTTTGAAAAAGATTGCTAATTCAGAATTCCAGAACAAAGATCTCTACTTAACAATTCATTGTACAACGTAGTACTAGTTACAATATTATTACATAACCAATCTCCAATATTATCGGAAGCCTTACAGTAGCACTTCGCTGTTTAATCTTAGGGCTTATATAAAATTTATTAAAGGTAAGGTTTGGCAAAAAACGCGAAAGAAAAGTAGAATTCAGATTCAGAAATGAAATGAATACGGGCTTGAGGCGTTTCGTCGCCGATGAATAATTTATTTCAGAACTGGGTTTTCACGAAATTACTTGCCATCTCATTTGAAAGAGTGTGCCGACGTTTGCTGAAGCGACTGTTAATACTGTACGCAGCTCTTTTTATATTTATATTGTTTTTTTGAAGAATGTTATGATATGGAGTGGAGTGCGTTGAGAAGATTGTATTGGGTATTTTATCTTCTCATTTGAAGAGCTACTTGGTTATAAGAAAGAAAGAAAAATTATTTATTGGGACACACCGGAAGATTACAAACTAAATAGAATGATACTAAAAAAAGGCATTCCTTTTTTTAGTATCATTCTATCTTTCATTCATTCATTAATGATGATGGTAATGAAATAACAAGAGAAAATAAAATAAATGACAAACACGGAGATATTACCTAGGCAGTTTCAGGTGATAGTAATAATTCTAGGGTTCCTTATGTGCGAATAAAAAACGGAACCCTTATAGAATCACTCGTGTGTCTGTATGTCTGTCCGTCTGTCACAGCCAATTCGCTCCGAATCTAATGGACCGATTAAGTTGAAATTTGGTACACATATCAATTTTTGTGACCCAAACACGGACGTGTTATGTAAATAAATATACAAAAAAGAAAAGAAAAATAAATGCACACTGTACCGTGTATATCTAACGAAAGGGCTTACTGTGAGTGTCACAAGTATTTATATTTATTTAAAATGTATAGTTTTAAAGTTTTTTAATAAAATAGATGAAAGTTGACCATTTTCTCCGAAACTAATATGAGGAAAATTTTGAAAAAAAAAGATTAAATAGTATTATAATTAAAGAATAAGTATAATAATTCTATGGTCTTAAAATAACATGGTAAATCTCCCAATATTGTGCTATTAAGCTTATATTTGCAGTTGTTAAGTATGTGTAACATGTTTTTCAACTACAATGTTAAGTTTGTTCTTGGGATAAATTAATTTCCACTACGGAACCCTTCATTGAGCTTGATTGAGCCTACACGCACTTGAGCGGTTTTTTTTTTCAGTTTAGTTCAATAGCAATTAAAAAACAAAAAACCGACTGTAAAAACACATAACTGAAAAGAAAAAAGCAAGAATTATAATCTATAGAATTTTGGTATCGCAAACAAAACCATATTTCAGGTTATTGGTTTCTCCCCGCCTGCATTACCATATATATATATATATATATATATATATATATATGTTATGTTGATATCAATATTGTTATAATTTATTTAAAAAAACAAACCTTTCCCCCTTTTTTTGTATTTGAAGATGCAATATATAAGTATTATATAGCCTATGTCACTCCTACAATGAAGACGAATCTAACGACACCTCTTATGTTAAAATCCATCAAGCCGTTTAGGCTACAGAGCGTGCCAAAAAATTAGACATACAAACATACATACATACTCTCGAAAAACATTGCGCTCCTTCTGGGGCAGTCGGGTAAAAAGCCCTCTCATTCCGGTGTTTGAAAAATAAAATCTGTTAAAATAAGATCTCTATTGAATTCGGTCCCCTAATTTTATAAAGTTTTATTATACTATATAGGGAAGCTATACGTACCTACATTATAATTTATATGGAAAGCATGGTGTTATGTGTGTAGGGATTTCAGCTTTCGACACTAAGGTTTAATGTCTCCCTGTTGTGAGGAGGCGTTTTGTGTAATACAAGGAACTCTTATTAAGTACCAACACCTGTTAGTTTCCCATACCAAATAATACTGCTATTCAATTTTAGTTTTCTGTTATGATTAGGGCCAGACTTTGATTGCCGTAATTGTCTCGATGGGTTAATTTGTGGGTAAAATTACAGGTTATTAATGTCGGAAGTACAGAGACTTAATAGGTTTATTAGTTTTAGGGAAATAGCCATTAACGTCAAGAAAAGTTCAGATTTTTTTGCTAGAAAATTCTGAGTCAAATGTATGTTAGAAATAGCCTAGGTAGAAATAGACATCTATTTCATTCCTACTTTGTGATGAAACCCCAAAAAATAGAGATTGCCTCAAAGTCATCAGCACATAAAATATTACAATAAACAAACAAGAATTATATTTCTACAAAAATAAATAGAACGTAAAGCTGTTAACCTAACGTTTAAAATTATAAGTATAACACAACATTTGATCAAAATAGTTACCGAACTCCCATCTTACTAGCCGCAACTGTTGAAGTTCACACACAAACAAGGAAAATTAACCATAACATGAAAATGAGTTGCCAGCTCGAAACTTTACTTTACCTACAGGAAACGGGAATAGAATACTTGTTAGGAGCTACGCTATCAATTGGAGAGGTGGATTTCATTTCCTGTAAAAGATAGATCTAGGTAGGTACAGGACGCCCATGCAGCAATTTTTGTTTTAAACCTGGAGTTTTTGTCTTAAACTTATTTTTTTTTTTAAGACAGGTGTCTGTACCCTGCTTCAGTCTGTGCCGGGAAACCCGCTGCTTGCCTACTTGCAGTACTTCGGTACCTACTTGCATAAAGCAGCGGGTTTTCCGGTACAGACTGATGCAGGGTCAAAACCCATCTGCCTAGCCTTTTCCTAACTGTTTTGGGGTCGGCAAGCGGATTTAGCTGGGTATAACGATTCCCCTTGGTAAGACTGGGAGTCTCTTGTGACTTTCAGGCTTCTGATGACTCGTAACGACTGTCAAAGATTCACGAAGGACAGCCGGTACCAACCTGCGGCTTATCGTGCTTTCCGAGGCACGGAGGAGTCTCACCATCTTTAGATGGTCACTCATCCTCGCACCAACCCCGGCAAGCGTAGCTTAACCTGATGGATCGAACCGTGCGGCTGTTATTACTTACTACGTGCTCCTCCCTTAGCCACGAGCTGCTCCGATGCAGGATGATGTACGGAAAGAAACAGTTAAAATGTTTTACCTGTTTCGTTGTATGATCTATACCGACTATTTTTACCCTTTGTCCAGAAAATTTCAGGAACCTTAACGAAGTCAAAGCCTCAGATTATCCTGACTAAAACAAGCACAAGATGCCATAAAAACTCTAAATATTTGAGTAATACTTAATTTAATTAAAATAAAACGTAAATCAAACAAACCACCTGAAAGCAGACAGATATTCATTGGGGTGCTCATAACGAATTGCGTGATTGACATCCACCATTCGTCATTCTTAATTAAAATGAGAACCAGGTTTCAATATCGTCCAATACCCGATGAATGACAGCCACTCAAACCATTCCCCCGTGAAAACGATTTTCTTACAATTTGAAGAACAATTCAACACGCGAAATTTAGGCTCGGTTACCGCAAAGTATTCTTTACCTAAACAAATATTCTAAATTGATTAGGAAAATCGTGGAGTTCTTTTAGATTCATGAAAGTGAAGACTGTTAAACGTAGTCATCGTAAAATCTAGCCACGTTTTCGAACTAAGTTTCAAATTAGGGTTTCGTGGCGTAGCCGAACGATTGAATGTAAATAAAATGAAACATTGTTTTTATTTTTGTGGTTTTAAGAATATAGTTTGCTACGCTATTCTGTGCATATATTACAAGTCACCTGCTTTCCTAGTATAACCTGAAAGTGTTGGTAACACTGGTGCTACTTAAGCGGGCAAAACGTGCTAAAAACCACTGCTATTTTTTTTTCATAATGTTTGAAGCAGCACAGGAATTTTTGCAGTATCTTTATGACATCAGTACAGACTGAAGAAAGTACAAGCTTTCTTCAGTCTAAAATTGCCGAAGAAACTTTAGCCTTAACGCAAGTAGTTTGTATTTCGATGTCCCAATTACGGCAAGCAATAAAAGTTTTCTACGGGACGCTACGTGACGACGATACGTAGACGTTACGTGTGACGAATGGACAATACCAAGCCCGTGGTGATACCAGGATTAAGTTTTTGGGGAGTTTTAGAAAATTTATAAAAGTACCTACCCACTTACTTTTAGTTACTAGGTAGGTAACCAAATTATTTAAAAGAACAAAACCCGACTGTAAAAATACGTAACTGAAAATAGTGTTTTTTAATAATTTGCTCTATTTCAAGCTTTTTAGTTTATTTTTGTATATGGAATTTACAAGCTTTTATTTGATACCAATTTATTTAAAAAAAACCTTAACTTCCCTTTTTGTATTTACAGATGCAATATATAAATATTGTAGCCTTTGTCACTCCTACAATTAAGACGAATCTAACGCCACCCCATTTGTAAAATCTATCAAGCCGTTTAGGCTACAGAGCATTTATTTTTTTGGATGTTATATCATCAAATAACTTCTCCCGCTCTGGGTGGAGCGGGAGGGTGTGTTAGACTCTTAATGACTAAAACCCACCCGTGTTCCTTCCGTTGCCTGTGTTGCCAGAGGCTTCGGTAACCCTTTGGTACCTTCCCGTGACCCCGGCAGGCATCGGTCCTAGTGGACCCTACGCTTGTGCTGAAGACATTACTTTGAGGCGCGCGTGAAATACAACGCGCCGTCGACCCGGGCCAGGTCCTTATCGGACGGTGAGCTACCCATTGCTCGCCGTCCGCAACCCCGCGCCTACGGTGGCCGGAAATCCTTCCGGGACTCCCGACGCCCAGGGCGTGTCCTGCGGCGTCTAGGGGCGAGAGGGCGCGAAATTTTCCTTTCCCTCAACCGTCCCGCCTCCTCCTTCGCGAGCATTACTGCTTCGCAGAAGGAGGTGACGGCTGCCCATGCCCTCTCGCTCCGTACCATGGCCTGAACCAGGGCCGGACGCGAGAGATCTCTGCCGCCGATCGCCTCCACGAGGACACAGCGGTGCTCTGCCCAAGCCGGGCAGACCTCCACCGTATGCTCCACTGTGTCCTCCGGGCGATCCACACAGTGGTGACACCGAGGCGTTTCCTCCCGCCTTATTATCCGACAATAGACGTATGTTTATTGTTATACTCTCGTAAAAAAATATCCTCCTTCTGGGGCAGTCGCTAGTCGGATCAAAAGTGAAAACAGACTGACAGAGTGTTAGTCGACTGTCTTTTCTCTCCAGAAAATACTGTATAAACGACTTAACCATCATCTAGGATTAAAATGCCACTATTCAGCTTCAGCTTACATGATTTCTTGCATTTCTACTCGTGCGGAGGTTTTGTCCATAGCCATTAGTATACATGCCCAAGGGTACGTCTGTTTGCAAGGTAATCCAAAGTGTCTCCACGTGTTTATCGTAACAGAAAGTGAATAATAATAGTGCTTTGAGACAATAAGCTGATGAGCTTCCAGCTCGAATATATACCAACCCTCATTCCAGTATACTTTGTGTCTGATCAAGCAACGTCAACTACGTCGTCATAGTTGCACTAGTCACTGAGCCACAATAGCGTGTCTGTCTGTCGTAAACTACACATGTCATCCATGGCTGTTCAGCCTCTCTGGTATCTTCAAAGTATAAGTACCTCCTCACCTTAATGAAGTCTATTTATGAGATAGCTGGCATGGATGACATCTCTGCATTATATTAGGTTTGAGCAGCATAAACCCGGGGCCTAGCTCTTGTGCGACTTGAATCCAAATAAAAGATTCTTATCAATTCGTTTGCCAAACACATTGGGACTACCAGTTTTTACCACAAATCATTGTAGTTAAGATCAAGAGGACGTGTAAAATAGTCTCATTTTATATGTAGCAGAAAATTGTAGCATAAATATTATGGCTGCGCTATATAAATCGGCAAAAGATACTCGGCAAGATAGAAAACGGCTTATTTTAAAAAGATTTGACGTTTTTTGTATAGACACCTGGTAGCCCCGAAACTCTTCCAATAAAGGTACCTACGTGTTTCGTCCTCACATAAAAGTGGATTGAACAGAATGTTGTATCACTTTGGGAAATGAAGCCACTTGAGCGTTTATCGACGTTTTTTACTTTGATACGTCTCCGATATTCGGTAAGACGTGGTATGTCGGAGACAAAGTTTGTGTAACTTTATGCTTATTAAGTTAAAGAGGTACATTATTAGAAGAGATCTTCAGAGAGTTTTCGGAATTTTATACAAAATATGTGTAAGAATATTTTTGTGAAAAAACTAAACAGAATTAGTTTATTGATGTGAAAACTAGTTTAATCAGGCTATTTAGAAGCATGGCCAGTAGATACTTACATTATTTGCTAGAAATTCAGATGGATTTTTCTCCTTCTGACCTTTCGTAAGATTAGTTATAAAATATCATTAGAGTTTAAAAAAAGGTTTTGGATGGTTCGGGTTAAAGGATTAGAGTAATGGACCCAATCTTCAATTTAAAATGTATTTGAAATAAGATTGAAGAAAATGAAAAGTATATTTTATGGCTTGACTCTGATGCGTGTTGTTTTAGTAACTGGATGCGAATTTCGATAAGCAATGTAGAAAAAAAGACAAGTTTTCCAAAGCACCTATAAACCTTATGGAATTTATGTAACCCTCTGAAATAAACTCTCAAAGTTGTTAGTAACGAAAAGCTCACTTATTTAGTTTTTTCTGAGACTACGACCTTTTTCACAGACGATATCAAATAATAAAAAGAAACAAGGACTTTTTCTTATTATTTGAGAAATGTAATGAAAATCTAAACTACCTACTGAAATGTTATTATTTTTGTTTATGTGAAAAGAAAAGAAACAAGACGTGAAAATGAGTTTGACTTCAAATAGATGACTTAAACCTTAGCAATATGAGGATTGAGAAATAATCCCAAATGTTGACGTGATAACGTCTTATAAATTTATGGCCGGCTGCACGCACGAAAAAGCATGACTCATTGTCACGTTCCACCTGAGCTGGCCGTGCAAGCGAGAGCGCGGAACCAGCGATAGAGAGGCACGATCTGCCTAAGCGTTCCGCTTGTGACACATTTCTCTCTCGTTATCACGTAAAATTATCGTCCGTAAACCGACTTTTTCTACAAAAAACACAAACCGTCTTATTACAAAACAAGGATTATCTTCAGACCCAGGTTTAAATTATTGAGCCGTTTTTTAATTTCGAACCTTATTCCGACTACGTTAATGTTCTTAATGCCAAACTGTCAACTTAGTACCAGACTAAATAGTAAGTTTTGTATAAAGAACTGCATTTCAATCACAATAACGTTCTTATTACAAAAACTAGCTCGATGGTTTAAACCATGTCAAAAGAAATCCTTGTTTTGTAATAACACCGCTAAAGTTCAATTATTAATTGACTGGAGTAATCTGACATGTGCTAGCTGTCACTTTGTGTAATGAAATGGTCATATTTATTGTATTTATTGTATTCTAGACATTTACACTTATTATTGTACATTTGTTTTACACTTACATAAATCGATTAAACTAAACGATCGCCATTACAATAAATAAAACCATTTTATTACACAAAGTGACAGCTAGCACATGTCAGATTACTACAGTGTATTAATAATTCGACTTTACATAATTATTTGGTTTTACTTCGAAAAAGGTTAAATTCAATTCATTAAGGGAATTCTATTATTGGAGTTCACATATAGGTATATTATAACATTAAACCTGTACGCGTTGCGAACGTAACAATCGATTGACGAGCGTCAATGGACAAATATTAGCATGGACATAATGACAAAACCACAGAGTCAACGGGATTGTCGGGCATGCGGTCCGATTTCAGTCTATTGCGTGGCTCTTTACATTTATGTTAGTATAGGATTAGTAAACATATCGTTATTATACTTATTGTGGATTAATTGAAGCAATCGATTAGGTGACCAGTGAAGATTATGCGAATGGATATGTAGTGGAACCTCATCTTAGAAGTTTAGCAACTTTGCCGCCACGGTTTTAGGTTGTGGTATTTTGCTACTCAAAGCCACATCTTTATGTTATAATAATTATAAATTTACCTTTGTTTTGATTCCTATACTGTTTTACTTTCTTCAAACATGAAATCATATTATTTCTCTGACTTTCTTACATATGTTTGAACACCACAGCTGAAAATCAACATCACAATGAACTGTTTTTAACACTGAAGACTGTATTTTATATTATTAATTTTCTCTTGTTGTAAAATAGCATATTTTTATCCATTGACATCTTCAATCATAAATTGTCATCTGTCTAATATTTTCTTTCTCTATGAATCATACCGGCCTTGATAAAGCTAGTTTCAGACTTACTTCGCTATGTACTCATGTAAACCGTTTTTATTGATCCTGGCAGGCATTCAAATTAATCATTTGAATTATGTTTCACAGAAACTTCTAGAACCTTTGCCAGGATCTATAAAAGCGGTGATCGGACCTGACAAAAGTTCACTCAGTCAGTCAGTTCAGTTCAGTTCAGTTCAGTTCAGTTCGACTCAGTCAGTTCAGTTCTATAGCTTACTGTATTTCTTGTACTAATAATTGTAACGTGGAAAAATATAATCTCTAAAGAATCTCATAGTGTGTGATTTGTGATTCACCTTACATAGCCGCCGGCCCTCTCACTTCCGCCTTTGGGAGATTTCTAAGGCCGAAGGCGTTATAGTCGCGTGGCTTAGGACGCCATAGCCGACCACTCCTGTGTGTCTTAGGAGGTCCAGACACTCGTCTCGTGGAGCGTGAGGTGCTGTAGAGTGCCTCCGCAGTCAGCCGTATCGGCGAAATTCGGACTACGCCACCGTCTTACTAGCCCACTCCAGGACTGAGAGCTCTACCATTATTAGGGCATTCTATCAACGTGGCGTTGGACACTAACACCGATTACACATCATACCACTAACCACATCAACAATACCACTAATTTAAGTACTATAGAACAAAACCTCTTGTTTTACAAGGGACGTTTTACTCCTTGGGACAGAGTTGCCGACTGACTGTGAAGGCGAGATCCTCATCTTCGTGCTCCGCCTCTTCTGTCAGCCCTGTCCCACTGCTGCCTGCCGATCCAGACCAACTATCTGCCGACCCTGTCCAGCTGCTGCTAGCCGATGCTACATCCTGCCGTCCAAGCGTCCCATGCACTCGGACCGGAAGCATAGAATAATTTTAATATTTAGTCTAATCTTTTAATTATTTAATAGTAAGTACTATTACTTTAGTTTTCTTTTTTTAACCTGACTTACGACTGGCCCTCCGGCCAATCATAACGTTACAAGGTGGCAGATCACGATGTTCCTATTGTCACGTGTGATGCTTAGTCCCTGGCCGCGTCACAGTTAAATAAAAAATAAAAAATACCGATAAATTGTACCATTTACCTTAACTCACATAGACACACACACATTCTTACACCCACTTATACACACATTACACACGTAGTTTTAGCATAAAAATTATACGTTGTACTTTTTATATAACACGTCTTGCTATGGAAGAGCGGACTCTCCTAATACTGCCTGTATTAGGAGAGTCCGCTCTTCCATAGCATCTGCCTAAAAGGAGGATTTTTATTATTTATTTTATTATATACTATACTGAAATATAATGTAGATTTGGTGGCGAAGCTGGAGAGTATACTTCCTGGCTGCGTCACCACGGTTTTGTTACACTTTAGGCGCACCCGGACAAATAGTAAACACCAAAACAATGTTCGAAAATTGTTCTATTTCGTGCCTTATAAATAAATTCAATAATCTTCTTACTTATTCACAATTATATAAATTATTAATAAAAATAACAAAATGATATCCTATCTTAACTAAAACTATAACTACTTTAAAAATTATAAGCATTGAGTTGGTGGCGCGGCCAGGGAGTATCACACAGTACCACTACCCCTTATA
Organism: Atethmia centrago; assembly: GCA_905333075.3. Classification (NCBI taxonomy): domain Eukaryota; kingdom Metazoa; phylum Arthropoda; class Insecta; order Lepidoptera; family Noctuidae; genus Atethmia; species Atethmia centrago. The sequence continues at coordinate 13,435,898 of HG995381.1, read as the reverse complement.
CTTGCCACTGATTATGTTGCTAGGCACAAAGAGTAACGATCCTCTGTTGATACTGCCATGACATGAAAATTAATTTGAAAAAAGATAATAACTAATAGGTATAATGTATCAAAACTTTTTCATATTTTGAAAATATGCTCTAAATACACGTAAATAAATACTAAAATATTATGTAAGTTATCTCATACATAGATACCTACCAGTAGCGAAGCTACAATTTCTATCAGAGGGAAGCTGAAGAAAAAATTGTTCAGTTTTCATAAACTCAAGATGACATCAACACTTTTTACTTTCCTTTACTTTTCTTAATTTAACGCTAAGTATCTATGATCAAGCAGTAGAACCAAAGAGACATTATCACTACTCAAACAAAGTCATCAATGTTTCTCAGAAATAAAACGTTAATAGGTATTATCGATCATAGTTTTATTTCTGAAAAACAGCCTATTACAAATAGATTCTAAAATAAAGTTATAACTAATTAAATGTGACGGAAAAGGTGAAAACAAAATACGTGTAAATTTATCTGTGAAAAAAACAACACAACATATTTACGAAATGGAACATTACTAATTGTACTTGGCTGCCTATTCATATCAAAATGGCAACGATTTAAACTACTTAAAACACAAACTCACGTAAATCAAAATATCAACACTGTATGGCACAAATCACGCAAAAACAAATTTCAGGTGTAACAGGTACCTACCTACTATAGATTTTAAATTTATGTTGAGAATGTAACTAACTAATCAAATGCAAAAGAAAACAAAATAAAAGTTATTTTAAGGCTCCTACATACTGGCGCGAATTGTCGCGCGACGCGACGCGACACAAAGACACCGCGTGTAGCGCTACAAGCGGTGCCTTTGTGTCGCGACGCGTCGCGCGACAAGTCGCGCCAGTATGTAGGAGCCTTTATCTGTCAACAAGTCGACACAATTAAATATTTGCAAATCTACGACATTCAATAACACGTCATTCTATCTCGTACTCGCTTACACATTTTCCGTTTTGGTCCCGGTAATAACTCGGTCGAGAACGGCTTACCTCGCACCGTAACGAGATGTGTTTCAGAACACCCGAACTACGATTAATACTGTATTCTGACATACCACTGTCGTCGGAGTTCTTAGTTGAGATAAAAAAGATAAACTGCGTTCGCGATTTAGGACAAAAATGCAAACCTAGGCTGGTTTGCATTTTTGTAATTTTTTTTATTTTATGGTTGATTAAATACCCAGTTCTACAACCGTCTCACCGGCACCGTGAAAACTCAAGTGAAGTGAACGTGGAGTAAACTGTCAGTGTCATTCCACCTGATACTAGGGATGGATCAAGGAATACATTTACAATCATAATCGAGATTTTAATAATATTTGTATGCTAATTCTATTGATCATAATCAGTTAACTGATTAAATGAACGCAATCCCATGACCCAACCGCGATGTGTTTTGAAGAAACGTTAGTGGGTTGAGTCGATTAAAGACTGTGCGACGTTATTCAGCGTTGTTATTAACCCAAATCTATTCAATAAGAAGAGATAACCGAGTGTGACAAGTGATCGAGTGCTAAAAGTGTGCCTGGCTGACGGACCATAGAATTTATCCCCTCACAAACTATGTGGAAACCTAACTAAACGATGTGTGTGTCTGTGTACATAAGCCATTTGAATAAAACACGTGCGTAATAAGTATCTTTCTAATATTTTATTTTAGGTAGGTAAATTTATACCGACCTACGCGTTGCCAATTTATATAATAAAATAATATTCATAAAATCACCGTCATCAATACTATAACAAAATTCAACAGTTCAACTGACACTCGCGCAGCGCGCGCACCGACAGGCGGGCGGCTAGGCTCACAACATCCAGCTCAAGTGAAGTGGTGTTGCTATGGCAACGAGAATCGAGTGAAGTGGACACTCGCGCGTCGCGCTTACCGAATTTCTGTTTTGCTATTTTATTAAAAAAAAAAAAACCCTAAATAGTAACGTTTCGGCACTTAAATAATAGTTTTGAAATAATATAAATTGATCAATAGAATTAGCATACAATTAAAATCTCGATTATGATTATAAATGTAATGCTTGGTCACTCCCTAGTATCAGTGGGATGACTACTCACTTCACGCGAGTTTTCACGGTGAGATTTTTACAGAATCGACATGCTGTAATGTGACTATGAGTGTACTATACACCAATAGTAAACTCAAGTAAAGACGTTGTTCCGAGGGAAGCCGGTAGGAATGGGATTGTTTGAAGCCGTCGCCCCTGAGCCTACCTACTCATATTTATAGCAAAATAATTTTCGTTAATAGCTACTGAAATTCACAGAGAGTTATGTATCTAACGGTAGCTGTTGAATTTCAGGAAAATTATTGGGTAACCGCAAAGCCATACACTGTGGCCACATACTAGGAAACTGGTTCTAAGTTTATATAGTTTGCCATTTTATTTGGTATTTTACAGGAGCAGTGGTGGCCCAGTGGTATCGGCTCGGACTTACGAGTCGCTCCGACTTGCGGTCGTGAGTTAAAATTTAGGCAGGCACTTTACTTTGTTTATTTAACCTGTTAAGCCCCGCGCGACACCGGGTCGGAGTCAAACAATAGAAAATCAATTGTGTCTCATTAGCTGTCCTTGACCAATTAATTTCATCTGTTCCAAAACGGTGAAGGAAAACATCGTGTGGAAACCGGCATGTCCTAGGACCAAAAATTCGCATACATGTGACACCCTCCAATCCGAACTGGGCTTACGTGGTAGATTATGGCCCACTCCCTCTCACAGAGAGGAGGCCTGTGCCAATTATGCTACTAGGTATTTCTCACCTCCGGTGACTTTTATGAGTTTTGCATGAGTTTAAACATGATTTTCCCGGGAGGTCAGCAAAAATTAATAATTGAACAATGCTTTATTTTTTCTAGTAAACTTCGTACAAAAAGAAGATGTGTGATTTGTATTTCATTTTTATTTATAGAAACATTTATGTATAACATTTATCTATATACCTTTATAGATAATTGATATACATAAATGTTTTTTTATAAATGTGTTGTGTTGTGTTGTAAATCTACAAAGTAGGTACCTACCTACTTCGTAGAATTTAATCAGGATCAGGATCTCAAGTTAGAAACACAAAAACATTGAATTAATTTTGATGTACCTATTCCAATAATATACTTGATAAAAAAGCACCTTCTGCAATTCTATTAAAATACGGTTCACTATCATTCAGGGTTACTCAAAAAGTAACCCAGTGGGTCTAGCACCATCAGGCGGCAGCCGAAGTAGCGGCACTCGGGGTTGCGACAATCGTCGACAGGATTCGGCAATTGGGACTCGAGGTGGCCCTGCACAAGTCCGATGCCATGTGTTTTCATGGTCCTCGGAACGCGCCACCGTCTGGGTCCCAAATAACGGTAGAAGGGGTTCACATCGGCGTCGAGTCGACGACGAAGTACCTGGGACTCCTCCTCGACAGCAGGTGGAACTTCATGGAGCATTTCCGACGTTTGGCTCCCAAACAGGAGCGGGCCGGGGCTGCCTTCAAGCGACTCCTGCCCAATCTAGGGGGTCTAAACGCCTCCTGCCAGAGGCTCTAGCGCGGGGGTTGGGCGGGGGTCGTGCAGTCCATGCCCCTTTACGGGGCACCGGTGTGAGCGCGTTCCCTGGCGCGGTGGCAAGCCCGCCGGTTGAACGCGGCCCAAAGGGCATGACCCTTTGGCCCGCGTTCGGCCACCCGGCTGGTCCGGATATACCGCACGGTCTCCGGTGAGGCGGCGAACCTCTTTGCTGGATTACCGCCATGGGATCTGGAAGCAAAAGTCCTCGCGCACGTATGGGAGCGGTGCGAGGAGGCTAACTCCACTGCCGTGAGAAATCACGGTCCAGCGGACAGAGGTCCGGCGGGATCTCATGGCGACATGGAGAGTACGATTGTCGCAACCCAGTGCTGGGCACGCTACAATTGCGGCGATAAGTCCCCTCGTGGAGGCGATCGGTGGCGGAGATCTCTCGCGGCCAGCCCTGGTCCAGGCCATGGTATGGAGCGAGAGGGCATGGGCAGCCGTCACCTCCTTCTGCGAAGCAGTAATGCTCACGAAGGAGGAGGCGCAACGGTTGAGGGAAAGGCAAGTTTCGCACCCTCTCGCTCCTAGCCGCCGCAGAAGATGCCCTGGGCGTCGGGAAACCCAGGCGGATTTCCGGCCACCGTAGGTGCGGGCTTGCGGATGGTGACCAATGGGTAGCTCGCTGTCCGATAAGGACCAGGCCCGGGTCGACGGCACGTTGTGTTCCACGCGCGCCTCAAAGAGATGTCGTCAGCATAAGAGTAGGGGTCCACTAGGGCCGATGCCTGCCGGGGTCGTGGGAAAGTCCGAAAGGGATACTGAGGCCCCTGGCAACACAGGCAATAGAAGGAACACGGGTGGGTTTAAGTCAGTAAGAGTCTGACACACCCTCCCGCGCCAGAGCGGGAGAAGTTATTTTATAATTTCCCGCCCCAAAAAAATAAAGTGGGCCTAGCACGGACGTGTAGTAACGTAAATTCAAACGATTCTAAAATTGAAAATAACTTTTTTTCAGTTATTTATTTGGCTATAAGACTATTAATAATCCATGGCTGACACTAATTGTGCTTGCTGCCTAAACCAAAATGCTTGTAGGATAGTTGTATTTTCGATTCTAAAATTGTTCCAATTCACGTTATGTTTAGTTCGTGATCGAGCTAAGGGTCTCTGAATCATGAAGTTCTGTTCCCAATTCAAACGGGAATAATCACTTGGGAATAATCACTCACACATTGTATAATTAAAGTTTTTTTTTTTTTTTTTTTATTTGTGATGGGTTTGCTCTTGACCTTAGTCTATGCCAGAGGCGACAGAAACAAAGTCGACGATGGAGCGAGCTTACCCAGAAGAAGCCTGTTCACTCTCACTTTGAAGAGATTAGGGTTATATGCGTTCGGAAACACAGACGCAGGCAGAGAGTTCCATTCCTTTGCTGTGCGCATTATAAAAGAAGTTTGGAAACGCTTAGTGCGAGTTGGTGGGATAGCCACCAGGAAGGGATGGTAACCTGAAGTGCGCCTAGATGACCGATAATAGAAGGGGGCCGGTGGAATGAGGTCGTGGAGTTCCTGAGCACACTCTCCGAAGTACAATCTATAGAAGACCGACAAGCAGGCAACCTTGCGACGATGGGCCAAACTGTGAAGCTTGGCATCCACCAGATTTACGTCGCCAATGAGCCTCTTAGCTCTGCGTTCCACCGAGTCAAGCGCGGCAAGTTGGTATTTAGCCGAGCCATCCCAAAGGTGGCTACAATACTCCATGCAGGATCGGACCTGCGCTTTATAAAGGGTCAAAAGCTGTCCAGGCGTAAAGTATCGCTTCACCTTATTTAGGATGCCCAGTTTCTTGGCCGCAGTCTGGGCTTTGTACTCGATGGTGGCGCCGAAGTTGAGGTTAGATGTCAACTCCATGCCTAGGAGCTCGAGCCGATCAGTTACAGGAACCGATGTACCCCGAAAAGTAGGAGTCAGGTCGAAACGACTCCTTTTTGCGGTAAAAAGACACGCTTGTGTTTTGGTGGCGTTAAAAGTGACCAGATTATCATCACCCCACTGGGAGACAAGGCTTAACGTCAACTCATACTAATACCATTTTTAGGCAACACATAAAAAAAAAGAGTGCCAAAATACAGATAAATAAAGCACCAAAGAGTACAATTACGTATTTCTATTGTCCCGTTTGATTTTATACTCTTGAACGTGCAGTAACAAGCACAATACAATAGATAGGTACAATGAACGAGGGTTGAAGAGGGTTGGCCACTGGATCCTTAACGAATTGTTATTTTGATGCATTCATTCGGAAAAACAATCGGGGCTCGTGAATTGAAGGGACAGAATTAAAGATTTGGTACGGTTAACGGTGATTCGGGACTTGTAATCGAGAAAAAAAAATCTCTTTTTTCTTGTACAAACAATCTCGAATGTTGGCTAGAGTTTTCTGTAAACTATGAAAATATTTTCTTGGTAGTGGAAAAATAAAAAGTTATTAGCTAGAATTCTAAGTAAGTATCTTATATATTTTCAAAATAAAATCAACAAATAGCGTGGGAAAATTACCAGCTCTGAAAATGCCTGCTTGAAATGGTTTGGGAAAACTTGTTGCTAGTTCACAGTTATAACAAATCAGTTTCAATTAAAAAAAAATCAAGCATAAACATAATTTAAGTACGAGTAGGTAGGTACTTCACAGTCACAGATCGAATGATTACGTGTATCTACAGTAAAAGTCGTATGAACTGTAGGTAATTAATTTTTTTTGCTTCCCGATTTTGCATTTACCCACATAACCTACGTTGCAGAAAAACTAGTCGTGCAAAAAGCAAATGTTAAAATGTCAGGATACCCTATCTCACTAGGACACCAGTGGGGGCGCAACCACAGTCACACTCGCCCTGCCAAAAAATGTAGGTGTGGTTGGTTGCGCAACCGATACGACGCCTGGTGGGATTCCTACCATAAAGCTGTGTATGTTTTGCTGATAGCGCGACCATGGTGTCCTAGTGAGATATAAACCTTATTCACTCACGTCATAAAACACAACGTCAAAAACATTGTGTAGTAGTAGCATCACCTGTGTGACTGATTCATATTCCATTCCTAGTGGTTGCAGAAATAGTAATTCGTTTATTTACAGCACATCGAATTGATATAAGTTGCATGCACATTTCTTTCAGCTTAGAGTGAATCTAACCATCCCCAAGACTACAGAAACATAAATAAATATTTTCAAGCCAGAGAAAAATTGTTCCAATCTGTATAATAAAGTAATCGTGGGCGAGAGCTCTCCGCTGAGGTGCCAGTTAACGCCTTCAGGAGGATTAAGTGAGGATAATTTCCCTTTGCGTGCCCACTCCTAATGACGAGCGGGAGCTATGACAAGTGAAAAGTAAGTTTAGAAGGTCCACTAGAGACAATAAAAAATAGTAAAGAGATAGAGAGAGAAATCCAAGTAGAAGTATTAGATATATATTTTTTTTTTCAATTAAAAAGAAAATAAGATATAATAATAAGGTAGAAACAACAAAAAAAACTGGGTTACATATGCGTCAAATCCGCGCAAACAGAGCCACAGCGCTGCTTTTCAGCTGGCGTTGATTTGATGACGTCCACCAGTGCAGCATTTATTACATTTTTTTTTATCTGGGCTGGAAAATCCTTATGGATGTCCCCCGCCCTGGGGCGGGAAAAGGTCTGTTAGACTCTTAATGACTAAATACCACCCCGGTGGTCCCCTTCCACACTTGCACCGGGGATCATGGGAACTAGTGCGACTTCCGCGATTCCCGGCTGGTGCCGGCCACTTAAGGCCCGCGGAGGGGAATGAGGTGTAAAACTTACCCCACATAATCAGCCTATAATGTTCCCACTGCTGGGACACAGGCCTCCACTCTGTGGATTACGGCACACTCCCTGTGTGCCGTAATCCACCAGACGGGCCCAGTGTGGGTTGGTAGATGTCACTTATCGTCGAATTTTTGGTTTTAGGACATGCCGGTTTCCTCACAATGTTAAAACTCACCCCGCGAAGCATTACCTAGATTAACAAAATTGAAACATAAAATGAATAACGCTACTCCTCATTGATATGGCCATATGCCAGCAGATCGTTGATTCCGCAAGGATCTGTCGACATTCTGGATAGATTATAAGAAGGCCTACGACTCGGTGCCACATACATGGGTCATGAGGGTGCTGGAGTTGTACAAGATAGATGCGACTCTACGCACCTTCCTTGACTCGTGTGTGGGGCGATGGAGGACGGTCCTTTGCTATCCAGGGTGACGATGGATCCAGGGGACTGATGAGCCTGTATGAATTAAATGAAGAACATTTCAGGGAGACAGTCCACTTTAGTTCTGCTTAGCCCTGAATCCTCTAAGCACACTGCTGGAGGATTCAGGTTTAGGATATCAGTTGAAGATAGGTGGACAGGTCATATCCAGTCTCCTTCTGGATGACTTGAAACTCTTTGCCCCCAACAAATTGCGACTGATGGAGCTACTGAAGGTAACTGAAAGTTTGTATGTGGTCGTAGTGGACAAGGGGCTCACCCTGCTCTCCACGGCTAAAGGAAACTGGCGCAAACCTGTAGTACTTACTACCGATGACCGCAAGGTGGTATGGCAAAGCAAGAAGCTTCACGGGCACTTCTTTTGGGAATACTAGCCCTATCAGAATACCAGCGCTGCGACACTTATTTTTTAAGTATCACAGCATTATGCTGAGATAGGAGCCTTTTGGCCTCGTACAGGACTTATTGTTTTTGTTTTCAATTTACTTTGTTTTTGTTTTTTTTTTATGTTACTATGAGTGTTTTTTAGTTTAATTTGTGATCTCCTGTGCGAGTCCCAATAAATACTTTTTCTTTCTTTCTTTCTCTTCATGAGCCTCTGCATGAGATTTAGATTATGGATGAAGTTATCTTGACGATTAACTACTAGAGACATATTATGTCCCGCACCCGGACGGTGCACGGAGGCCATAGGACATGTTATCTCTGGTTGTTCTCGTGCTGGCTAATGACGAGTACCTGCACAGGCATAACCAAGTGGCCAGGATAATTCACCAGGAACTTGCTTCGAAATAAAAACTTGTGGACTCTGAGGTACCGTATTACAAATATGTGCCCGACCCAGTTCTCGAAAATGACGATCTCACGTTGTACTGGGATCGGTCTATCGTTACTAACGGGACTATTGTCATCAATAAGCCTAATTTAATGGTGATGGATCGATTAGCGCGCCGCGCAATGATTGCTACCATTCCACATGACGAAAACCTACTGAAAGCTAAGAAACAAATAAAATATCTCGACTTAACACGAGGTTGTTAACACGTGGAATGGGAGCTCAGCTATCACTCGCTGTGCCGATTCTCGTGACGGCCAATGGCCTGATAACCGAAAGCCTTGATCAACATCTCTCGAAGCTCTAATTAGGCGGTTGGACCAAGGGCTATTCAGAAGGCTGTACTCCTTGATATGGCTCGCATCGGGAGGAGGCTCCTGTCTTTGGCCCCCTCACCACTGATAGCTTTGACCCTGTTCCGGACATCGGTCGACCACATTTTTTTTATATTTTTACAAATGTTTTTATACTTGCGGATCTGACCGACGCCGACGTTGTCCTGCCTACCGCTGTAGGCAAATTAAATTCAAAATTGGACCCGTTTGTGGCGCTCCACAAACGGGTCCAATTTTGAATTTAAACCACCTAGTGACCTACTCAAATACACACAAAAAAAATCATCAAAATTGGTCCAGCCGTTTAGTAGAAGTTCAGTGACATGCAGACGTACAGAAGAGTTATATGTGTCTGCATACGGTGTGGCGAAAATTAAGGGTGTGATACAGACCATCAAAATTAAATTACTTTTTCCCGGGGACCAACATCGTAATCGTGAAAAACAAATCTTTCATCCCATACAAAACTTCAATACCTATTCGACCCAAAACACAAATAAAGTTAAAATATGTTATATATCTGTGCCCGCAGCAGTCACAACAAAATACTTTTACATATTTTGTTCAAAAAGGTTTAGGTGCAGAATGCCTTATGTACCTATATAGAATTAGACATTTAGAAAACTAGCCTCAACCCTTAACCGCTGACGTAAGAATGACATTCGTCGCCGAAACCGTTATTCGTTAAAAACTTAATTTTACTCGGGAATGGGACATTCACGCTATTTTAGATAGTTTCCTAGCTTCCAGTCGCGCGCGTGGCGGAGGAGACGTGGCATGAGTCTCAACAGGAGAGTTCGAGGGCCTGACGTAAGTCATACGTACGGTCAGTGTTAATGTAACTTTTTTGAGGTTGTATTTTTTATTATTTTGTTTATAAAATGAATCGTAAGTGATTCAAGTTCCAGCTGGCAGTAAATCAAACGAATGATTAGAATCATGGCTGTGTGAACCTAATGAGTCATCGGCAGAAGAAGAAATTTGCATTCAATCATCGCGGCCAAGAAGAAAATGAAGAGAGATGCGGCGGACTCTCTCCGGAAGAAGAAAATGAAGAGGATACACTATTGTCGAAACCAGCAGCCTGTGTCAAATTTTGAGAACACTCTTCTGATGATGACATTTCATTATCTTATTTGGCAAGAGACTGAGAGGTTCTGCAGTGTGCGGTCAGCTTAAAAAACTGCTCAATAAGATAAATCCTAGAAATGTGATTTTGATCTCTAAAAACATTTATATGTAATTACTTTAGAAAACGAAGAAAAAAGTTCATCTTGTTAATAGATTTTTTATTGTTATTTTTTAAAATTAGTTTATATTTTTTTCTCAACCTCTAAGTTTGTTGATTAATAAATTATTTTCTATAAATATTTTTATTGTTTTATTTATCATCTCACCTTCTAGTTAAAATATTGCATTGTATAAATTTCAATAGAACCATTAAATACTCTTGATAATATAGGTACAACTAATTGAGTTCATCGCGATAGCAACTTTTTAAAAATGAATTAAAGTTAAAAACTTACAATATTTATAATAAAAACTATTAGAATCTGCTGTCATGTTCTCTAAATGTAAAACGGGATAAACTAGGAGTGAAATTCGTACATTACGAGTATCTGTGGTAAAATATTAATTTTAATGAGTTGGATTTTTTCTCGAAAAATATGCTTTAGTAAACGCATAAAAAGCTTCCCGCGGGCCTTAAAGTACAGTGGAGCTAAGGTAAGGGCTTAATTTATATTAGGGTAAATCGGATCACTAAGTAATTCAATAAAAAAAAACCACAAGTTAATAAAAATGGCAATCACCTTACTTGTCAGTGTAGTTCTTTGTCATACCGTTTCAACGCAGCTAGAAATCGACGATTTTTTAAGAATATTAAAAGAAAGGCTTTATATTTTCTGATACAAGTGTATCTGATAAGAAAGAAAGAAAGAAAGAAGAATACGTTTATTGGCATTAAAATAACCCATTGCATTCCCAATCACTCAATTACCATTTTTATTTTATTTGGATAGTTAATAAGTAGCCATAGTACGAAAGCAATATACAGAGCATTATGAATCTTCGGACTTATTTCTTTTGTGACTCGAGGGAGCCAGGGAGCAACGCACCCTCCCTTGGAGGGGCAATTTCGATTTTCTTCGTCTTGAATATATTTTTTTTTTTAATTATTCTTTTTTTTTGGTTCGGTTACTAATCGTAATGCGAAAAGGGGAATAAGTTTAAAATAGCGGGTAATTGTAAAATGTTTAAGGAAGATCGGTTTCCAGATAGGTTGTTTTTAAAATAAGGTACCTATGCTTAATTATTATTTGATTTAATTAGCAGATTATTCCATTATTAAGTAATTATAATTAAAGACAAAAATCTGTGTTAAGACTGTTATATGTATCAAAAGTTATGTTGCATAAAACGAATTGGAAGTGGAAATGGTTGTCATTTTCCCACGTTCTGATTGAGAAAAATGGGTTCTTCCTGTAACGTGTAGGCGAAGGGTTTGTGAATTTATTACGATCCTTAAGTTCCCATAGTAACCATACATCTTCCGGCTGGTGCTTACTTCTCTTAGATCTAGTATAAGGACGTCAGGATTTATGTGACACAGTTCCAATGTCAGAGTATAACTGAATGTTAAGGCGCTGACAAGAACCAATTGACCAAAATAGGCTTCTCTTAAGAAAAAAAATTCCCAAATCTGTATAGTTTGTGGTAGCGGAAAAAATATATGTTAATTTTGAACATATTTCCCATAACTTGGTTGTTACCAAAACACGTTTAGAATTAAAAATCTCGACACAAACTAACGTTAAACTAACCTCTTACCTTGAGTTCTAATCCAAAATATCAGTATTAAATATCAACATACGTTACATTTTTAAATCATAACAAGAACGCCTTATTTGAATGCAGAACTTGGTTGTTTTTATTTTCGATTACTCAACTCAATTTTGAGTAAATAGATAATTGCTTCATATTTTGCAATGAATTACAAGCGTTGTGTCATCGCGCTTCTCTTTCTTTTCTATGCAATCTGACAGTGACCGCGGTTTAGGTGTTGTCAGCGTCTTAAGCTTTCACAAATCCCATTTCCGCTAGTTAACTGGAACGAATAGGATAACTATATTAAAGTTAATTTATCAAGTTTTGCTTAGTAGCCACTTCACTTAGCACTCTACCTTTTACAGGGTGAAAGCTTGAGTCCCAGCAGTGGGATAATGTTTTCACTTCTGGGACATATGCCTTCTCTCTGTGAGAGGGAGAAAAATTATACTACTTAGGTTCATTTTATGTGAATCAACACAAAGTGATGATCATAGTACCCTAATGAAAACACAGATAGCCCATAATCTTGATCACCCACGAAGCGCACGGTAAGAGCAAAGGAGCAAAAATACATTTAGTAGCATGCAATAACGCACCTAATGTCAAGCTTGTGAACTTGCACAAGACTAATGTATCACATAAATCTGCATAAATCAAACACCACAGTGACCTTGAAAACTGTGAATCCGATAAGTCACATGATTTTCATTATCTCGAGCTAAACGCTGTAATGGAATGTCCACATCGCAGCCCCGTGCGAGATATTTGCCTTAATTAAAACTTGTCCCAGTCCAGTGAAACATAGATAAACAAGTGCTGGATCCGACAGAGATGCTTGTTGCAATTTTTTGGATTCATGGTAGGTTGAAGACAAAAGTGTCCGTTGCAATTCTGTAAAACAAAAAACGTAACATCAGCATTAGTTAAATCTGAACTAAGTAGGTATTGAACAACCCAAAAACTCAATGTCACACCATTTTTCTTAAAATTGTGTCCAACTCACTAAACACCAATTTTCTGTGCAAACAATTCCACCTTGTCTGGTATTCAGATACCAGACAAGGTTGAATTGTTTACCATGTCTTCCTACCATAAGATTTCGCCCAAATCAATACGTATTCACCTAATTCATGACCGTCTTCGTAGTCAAGATCCTATAACAAGCTTCAGGTGCTAAGAATTTCAAAAAAACAAGATACGTAAACTCATCTAGTGGCTCTCTACATGTTGGTTAGCGCGCTCGTGTCCAGTAGCCGAACAGTTTGTCTTACAACGGAACTCATTAAGTTACGAGCAATATCGAATCGGTGCTTCTCAGCCCGTTAATTGGCGCAATGTTCACTGCGTAATAGCTCCTCATCTTGCTAGGATTTCAGCTTGAATTGTTTTAAAATAATGGTATATTTTGTGGGGTTACGTAACGAGTTTTGAGTAGTAGTGCGTTTGTGGGTTTCATTTGTAATACTGACCTTTATATACACCAGTGATCTATTGCTCATGGAGGTAAAGATATACGAGTACCTAAGTGTATGAATGGATTCAGGTGTGGATAGCCTATTTATAAATAATTAATTATTGACTGCCTCGTTGGTCTAGTGGTCGCAAGCGCTACTGCTGAACATAAGGTCCTGGGTTCAATTCCCAGGTCGGGCAAAGTGTTATTGGGTTTTCCTATCTGGAATTTCTCAGTAGCAACCTGGAGTCTCGATTTGTGCCCGGTTGATGGCAATAGGCTCGCCCCCTATTACATGGGACTTAAAAACATAAATCTTAAGGGACGTTTCAAGTTCCTAAATGACACGCATAATAGATATGAGGTCATCGGAAAACTTGAGATTGGAGATGCCGATGCATTCCACCAGTTTCTATGATAAATCTTTTACGGTTCAAGCAGTACGGTTGTGGAATGCCTTACCCGTGTCGATAAGGCGTGCTCAATCTCTGTCCATTTTTAAAATTATGGTAAAAACCACTATCTCTCTCCTTAAATATATTTATTTTTTATTTTTCTCTGTTCTTTGCACCTGTTTTGATTCTATGATTAATTATTATTGAATATATTATATAGATAATTTTAATATATTTTATGTATGTATGTATTTCTTGTATATATGTGAATGGTACACCACAGACTACCTGTAGTAATGTCTCTCCTATCCCCCCTAATCCATCCAAAGATTGTCTTTAAAAGATCGCTTTTAGCGATAAGACCGCCCATTGTGTCACCCTATGTAAAATTTCTACATTTATAGCTGTAATTTTTATGGTGTACATAATAAAGAGTATTCTATCTATCTATCTATAACTGTCGAAATGTGGGTGTACTACAGGTACACCTCTGCCCAACCCTTCGGGGAAACAAGGCGTGATGTTATGTTATGTTATGTTGTTTGTTATGTAATAAAATAAAAGTAATAAAGAATATTATTAATTTACCAATAATTTAAAATGTTTTATCAATTTAAACAATTTTTATAATTCTTATCAATTTTACCAATGTTATATGTTAAGCAATATTCAATTTCAGCTTTAACAAGATAATTAATTAATTAATTATTAAATTTAATATATTTTTTTAATTTAATTATTTAATTTTTAATCATAATTTCATAAATTATATAAATGTAAATTTTTACCGATGTTCCCAATTTTTTTTTTATATTAGCGCTTATTATCAAGTAACTTAGCTTATTTCTCTGATCCATTATTTTATGCACGTGGTGTTTACCTGTAAGTATCTGATGTTTCAGTGTAATAAATTGTTGGTGAACCTAATAAAATAAATAAATAAATTGTTTTTCTTTCGTCTCTGCTATCAAAATTCGAGGATCGGTTGAATCTTGGCATGTATAGAAAAAAAACAGCTGTTAGTCAGTTACAATTCGTTTATTTACTCAAAATGATTAGATCAGATTCTAGGAAACTTCTTCGACTTTGTCCTCTGAACCAAAATCTAATCAATTTGATCAATCATTGACCAGACCCATCCGTACTTATGTTTACCCTGTTAACCCCAGTATCATCACCGATAAATAACAAATGCACCATTAAATGGCCTTCTTGTCCAAATAAAACGTACATTTGTCCGATTAAGTCCGGACCGGACAGAATTCATTGATGTATACGATGGAACGGCGACGTGGACACGACTGCGGAACGGGACCGGAACGTGAGGATGACGTGCGCTTTCCGGATTAGGAAAAATACAGCCTTTTTTGCGGACAGAATGTTGAATCGGCCTGAAATATAAATTGGTCGAATTTGATGTTGTTTTCCTGGTCATATTACTTGGAGATTTTTTTATATTTAATTGACACGAAAATAAATCGTTTGATTAGGACCATCATCATTCGCCTGCCCTTATCAAAATTTATTTGTGGTCGGCGCAACATGTCACTTTCTTCCATACTTCTCTATTAGTTGTCATCTCGGTAGTCACCCTCTTTATAGCCATATATATCATCTTTCACACAGTCCATTCATACTCAAGACTTTCCTCTCTACATTTTCCTGATTCCTCCGCATCACATGCCCATACCATGACAACAGATTTCCGCACAACTTTTCAGCCACCGGTGCCACTCTCAGACTTCCTCTTATGTACTCATTTCTTATTCTATCCATTCTTGTCACACCACACATTCCTCTTAGCATTCTCATCTCAGCTGCATGCCTTTCATTCATCCCTTTTGTGGCCCAATATTCTGATCCATACCAAGACAGCAGTTTGATTAGGATCATAAATCGGAAAATAAAGTTCCTTAACATTACTTTTCCTCTTTACAAACCACATTTACAAACGCAGATATAAAATGCAGCCCAAATTTAAAGTAAATGTGGACTGTACAGCACTGCAACCGTTTGTTTCGGTCATATTTCACCGGTACTTACACACCCGTCGAGGTGTGTAAGTATTGGCTTCTCCATGAGGCCAGCCTCGATTAATGACCCCCGCCTTTTTTTCGCTGACGCTAAATGTTGCGGAATTAGACTGCAATTGTTTTTTAAACTGGCTAGTTTCAAAGACTTATGCTAGGGTTATTTATCTAAGGTTCCGTGTTTCACTAGTAACGTCTAGAAATTCCACGTTTCCTATTAATAAAATATGAAGAGTATTAATTTGATAAGAGTGAAAATTAACATTTTCTTTGTTTTCAAACAAATAACCGACAAGTGCCTACTACGTGAAAATGTTTGGGTTATATGAGTATATTAAAGAGGATAAAAATATATACTCTGGATTAACTTCTTATACTAAATTGACTAACAAACTATACAAATAAAAATATAATAAACTAACCTAACTAAAACTATTGATAAATTAAAATATGGCGTCGAAAAATTCCTCCGCATCGTGGTCGACTGGTAATGTACCCAAGAGACTGGTGGCATTGCCACATTGTATGGTAATGCTTAGCCTCTGGCCAAGGTAAAAGTCAGCCTTTGGGTCACGCGAAGTGTCCACCAGCCATATGGAGACTTCGTTGATCAAACCATGAGCACTTCCGAGAGCTCATCCCCACGGCTCGAAAATATAATTACCGATAAGGTTTATATTATACTTTCGCCGCTTGAGGTTCTTTTGCAACTGCAGCAGCAGCGCCAGGACAGCACGCCGAGCTAGGAAGATGGGATGGCACAAGAGTATCGACACACGTTGTGTCCCACACCGGCGGTAGGCCTTCCATGGAAATACCGTCCGGTTTCTTACCATAGTCGCATGCCAAGCCATTGGGTTCCAATACAGCTGAAACACCGACGGTGACGAGAGCTCGTCAGATAATGACGTCAATATCTGCTGCTGCGCTAAGCGACCCGCACTTCGGTTGCAAGACAGGCCGTGGTGTCCGAGGCTGTTGACAACTTCACCACAGTGAAAGCAAAATCAAAATCAAAATCAAAAGTCATTTATTCAAACTAGGCTGAAAATCAGCACTTTTCGAACGTCAAAGTTACATAAGACAGTCCCCCAAAATGCCCGCCCGTCACCACTTCCTAGTGCTTTAGCTGGGAAGAAGAAGTGGTGGAACAAACTCCCCAGCAGCACGTCTGTCTGTTTAGTTATATAAACTTGATTCTATACAAATAGTATGCAAAGTAATTAACATTACGAAACACAAAACATTGGATTAAATTACACACTTGCCATACGTTAGCTAGCACGCGCCAGTATACCAACAAAACAATGAACAAACTGTACTCAAGCAGATAAAAATTTCAACATAAAAAAAACGTAAATAGAACTTAATACCTAAATAAAAGCCTCCAGGCATAAAGGGCGTGCCCGCTTACATAAGGCAATTGCTGTAGCTCGAAGTGAGAAATGATAAACTAGTAACCCCATCGAAGTAAAATAAGTAAACAATTACTAATAACAATTAAAACCATGATCAGCAAGACGACCAGTCACCACAAGCAGCACCCGTTCACGAGCATAACGCAAAGATCAGCCATCACCATCATCGCCATATTGGAGGGAAGGAGGCAACCCGACCCCCGACGCTACCGCAGGCTCCAATTTAGTTGACAAGATCCATTTTTTTTTAAGAGACACTTTGTGACACAAATTTTTAAAACAAAAGATTCGTAGCTTATGTTTAAAAACTATGTTCGGTTTCAGCACAGAACACAAACAAAGGTGGTATGTGGTTTGGATAATATATATATATCAGTGTATGTCTATAGTTTTGACAGAGGATAGTTTTGGGCTAGATTTCGGGCTAGAGGCTAAATCATTATATTTGGGGCTGAACAAGAAGAAAAAGGACTAGATCTACCACCGAAGGGGCTAAGTTGGCATCCCTACCAAATACTCGATTTCCGCTTACCCACAGCCAGCAGGCGCGCCCGCTCGGCAGTAGAAGCAGACGTGTCAAGTAAATTGTTCTGTAAGAGCGGCTCATCTCACCATCTCTGGGAAGACGGATTGTCGAGTGGATCTGAATTCGGGCAAGCGAGTCTCCAGGTATCCATAGCCTCGGTGAAGCATAGCGCATCAAAATTAATCAGTGTGGAGGCTAGAATGTAACTGACGAATTTCTCGGTGCTGTGGACCGAGTATATGAAGTCAGTAAACTAATATTAGAAATTTTCTGGACGCCGAGGCCTCTCATACGAATGGGAAGAGTAGCTTGTGCCCAAGCTCGGTCGTCCATGGCCACATTTAAAATCGTTAAAGTTAATTTATGCCGGATAATTTGGTCCATTTTATCTAAAACGTGAGTGTGCTTAACCATACATGGGAAGCGCGAAGAGAGAATTAAGGTTATGGTCGAATGAATGTTAATTTGGAACTATAATTCCAAAACGTCATTGAAATTTTGTATTGTAATGGGTTATATTGGATTACACTATAAAAGTGGGTTAAATAGTAATATTTTGTTACACCATTAAAGTTTTAGTTACAGTGCTGATTTATTAATTTGATTTTAGAAATATTCAAAAGGCATTAAAATACCTTTTAAATAATATTTCAAACGTATAAAAGCTTTGTTTCAGCATTCAACAACTCAAATAACAAAAAAGGTATGTTCTGTTTCATTTGCATAAATGTTTTGACAGATGTGTGGGTTAAAAACGTAGTCGACGTCCTCTGCGCAGAAAATTATGCAGGCGAGAACATTTCATTTTAATTAACTTTAATTACCTTTGACTCCGGTCATAATAGTAGCATTTTGCAAATTACAAATACTGTGTAAAGCTCTAATACAATAAAAGCTTGGTGTTAACAAATCACACCGAGGTAAGGACGACATTAAGCGAGTGCGAAATATTAATTTTAATATATTCAGACTGTAAGCCCGTTTCGGCCGTGGCAGTAAATTAAGTAAGCGGAAGAAAGCTCATTTATTTTTGGGCGGATGCGGCGAAATTCACATCCGCGTTAAATACACAACCCGACGAAACGCGCACTTTCTCGTTTCGAGTGTTTTCTATTAAAATTTAATTTCACGCCGAAATTACTGTCTTTTTGTTCATTCACTTTCTGAATTTCTGATGAAGAAATTAGCTCGTCTCTTGATCATTAATTCATACGCTGAAACATGTTTAATTGAGAATTGTTGTTAAATATTAATCATAGATTTTAGCTCAGCGATGCGTAGATAAAACATACATATTTATGGATATTACTTTGGTAAATTAATAATTCGTGATAGGATGGAGAAAGTATACTAATCCCTGCGTCGGAAAAGTGGATTCTGCGAAGAGACTTAGTGAGTGGCGTCGTGAATAACACAGTTGAGCTCCCTCGGTGGGCTTCCGTACATTAACGAACAGTATCATGCCCTTTCCGTAACTAAGTGAAACCGATGGTAATCTCGGCTTTCCAAGGTTAATTCTGTTAACAAAATTCGGTTGGCGGTGTTGTACTTAATATTTTTTTATGATATAGAGCCGCAACTAAAACCTTGAAGACTGTTGTAGCAGGGAGGTCTCATCCCCGCTTTGGAGGTCCTTTGTTAAGTCAGTCATCTAATATTTATCTAATTTTCCATGTTTGTCATGATCATCATCATCATCTGCCTTGCCTTTTCCCAACTATGTTGGGGTCGGCTTCCAGTTTGTGATGATAATGATAATAATATCTGGAATAAAATATTTTAATTTATTTTAATGAATACACAACACAAGAGCAATAACGGGTTGATACTGCCTTTATAGAGTAGAATATGGGTCTCTATTCTACTCTGTTTGCCCACTGGCAGTATCAACCCGTTATTGTGTATTGGTATTACAATAAGGACCAGCGTCCAAAGCTAATAATAAAGAAATTCCTACCTACATTATAGTTACTACATATACTTACACGGCAACAAAGCAACAACCCTTCCTTTGATCTTCGGTCCAATAAAATGAGACCTTCCCTGAACCACCCAAAACCTCATTAAGGCAAGCTAATTGCGCCAAAACTTTGGCCGCAACTAATATAGCCGAAACATTCCGAAACAACCTCTAACACGCAATTACAAAACAAAACGACATATCGCCCAACAACAACTGTCCACATGTTGTTCTATTCATTAACCCCCGGCTGCTGTATCGTACATCTAAAATACAACAGCGAGCCAATTAAAGTTGACCCTATAGCGTTCCGGTACTGCACTCTTAATCAGCCGGCAGATACACGGTTAATTAATGTGATCCGCTTTTATTATTCTCCTTGTAAAATGGGATATTCGTCAGGATTTTAAACAGTGGTGCTTGGTAAACATTTTGGTACTACGAGTACGAGTATAAGGACGAGTTACGGTCTGTTAAAATAGTTTATTTCTGGTTGGCATAGTTCCTGGTAAGTAAAGCTTTTAATTTAAAATTTAATTTTTAATTAATTATATAATTTAACATTATCAATTGTGTTTTTTTTCTAATCGTGGTGCTTTGTGAATACACAATAATCTTAATTATAAATATTATTAATTAATTATTTAATCTAACTACCATAATCATTTTTTTGTTCTAAGTACCTCAGCCGATAATTAAATACTCATACGCATTCATTAACACTTACAACATCTTCCCTTTCATCATCTTATATGAATATTTCTTATTAATAAAATTAAAATTACGAAATACCAACTCAGTGGGATATGATAGCATTAGTACTAATATGATGAAACAAAATTTATTAACTTTAACAAAACCCTTGACTTACATAATTAACTTATCTTTGGAGAAGGGTATATTCCCCGTCAGTTTAAAATTTTCTGTTGTAAAACCCCTTCATAAAAAAGGACATAGATCGGAGGCAAATAATTATAGACCAATTACTTTGGTTCCCATACTTTCAAAAATATTTGAGAAAGTAATGAGTAAAAGGCTTATAAATTTCTTAGAGAAACATGATGTATTATGTAGTCAACAGAACGGTTTCATTAAGCGAAAATCTACAACTTTGGCGTGTTTTAAATTAGTAAAAGAAATTATGGATGCTATCAATAAAAAAGGAATACCAGTAGCTGTTTTGTTGGATATGAGTAAGGCGTTTGATATGGTATCTCATGAAACCTTACTGCGTAAACTTGAGCAATATGGCATACGAGGCATTGCTTATAGGTGGTTCGAAAGCTACTTAACAGGCCGACAACAAAGCACGGAGATTAAAAAAATGTGTCTCGAAACTAACACCCAGAAAACCTTTAGGTCACCTTACTTAACAAACTATTGTGGTGTACCACAGGGAAGTGTACTTGGCCCCTTATTGTTTATAATATATATAACCGAACTGCCCAACTCCACGAACCAATATACTATATTGTTTGCAGTTGATACTACCGTGTTGACAAAAGAGAAAACTCTAGATAACAGTAAAATTGTTACGAATAAAGCATTGACAGATTTAATCAGTTCGCTAGACAGGAATAATTTAAAAATAAATACAAATAAAACAAAATTTATAACATTTTCGCCATATAATAATCACAAAAAAATAGGAAATGGAAGGAAATTAAGTTTAAATTACAATAATAATGACATAGAAGAAGTTAATAATATCAAATTTTTAGGAGTAGTAATGGACAGGCATTGCAATTGGAAAGCTCAAGTAGATAATGTATGTAAGAAAATAAATAAATTCGTATTTGAACTTAGGAGGATCAAAAATTCAACAGACATTCAAACAGCCCTATTGGTATACCATAGCCATGTTTGTTCTGTTTTAAGGTATGGAATAACAATATGGGGTAATTCAACAGATGCCCAGAGGGCATTCATAGCCCAAAAAAAGTGTGTAAGGTCAATTTTCTATCTGAAGTGGACAGACTCCTGTAAACCCGTATTTATTAAGCAAAAGCTGCTTACCCTCCCGTCTTTATATGTATTTGAAACCTGCAAATTTGTAAGAAACAATTACTCGCGTTTTGAAAAGGATGAAAAGGCTATGTCAAAGAGGAAAATAGTACAAAAGCCACTAGTAGTCCCGCGTAATAGACTAAAAGTATGCAACAAAAATTGTTATACCATGGCGGTGAAAATATATAACCACTAATAATAAGTGAAAATATATAACAAATATACAGCCAAAGAATTTAGAAATGCTACAGATTTAGAATTTAATAGAAAGCTATATAGTTGGTTGTGTGAGAGATGTTTTTATTCCATCAATAAATATTTTGATTATAAAATGTAAAACTTATGTATTATAATTATTATGACATCCACATATTATTATTGACATTACTTAAATAATATTGAAACAATTTAATCATTCTTGCTATTTTTTATTCACTTGACATCATTATTATTGATCACTATTTTTTAATTTTAATTATTATTTTAAATGGATAGAATTGTATTTAATTTGAATCTTATTAATTGCATTGTAATCTAAACTTAAATTATGACATTATTATTAGTATTTTTATGTTATTGCTAATAATTATTAAATGTGTACCTACTGCATGCTTATGTATAACCAAGATGTAAAAGCTAAATATTTGCACGGCTGGAATGCCGAATATAGTGAAACCCATAGATCCTAAGAACTTATGTCGGCTACCTATATTCTTGCAAATAAATAAAATATATAATTCATTCATTCATTCAATATTTATTTACTAAATACAATATTTTTCTAGACCACGGCTTCGTCAGAACATCGTCGACTCCTAAGCCAAAGTAAAATATCTTGTATTTCATTTTAATTTTCCGTCATAATGCTAGATGTGAAACGCTTAAGTGTTGTAAGCGACCATTTTGAGTCAAGAAACAGAGAAATAAGACGAAAAACTACGTAGAATTCAGTAAATAGCTTTTGAAAAGTGTTTCAACGTCGTCTGAAAAGAATAATTGTTCAAAATAAACAACACGAATAACTACTTTGCGTGTTTAAGACGCAATACATTAACTGTTTTGTTGTGCTAGACACGAAAGCTAATAATACGTATTCAGTAATGTAAATGCAATATTTCGAGGCTTGTCGGATGTCACTCAAGCGGGTTGCGTGATCGTCATTGCAATCTACAGACTGTGTGGCAGGGGTTGTGCGCTTATATTATTTTTATTATTTCAGGTACTTTTAGTATTTTCCCTGGAAACTGAAAAAAGTTTTTACTACTTATCCAGATTCGAATAGAATCTATAATGAAGTGACGTTGGTAAAGAGAACTGAACTACTCGGGTCAATGATGCATGTAATAATGTAATTTAAATGAGTGTGCACTGACATTTTAAAGTTGTACTGTAGAGCTTGCCTAAGAGCTAAATACTACTTTAAGAAATAATTGATCGCAAATTCATTTTCCGACCCATCGCAGAGACTACGCCCAAATACGAAAACGTGCAGAAGACTTCGAAAAACCTGATTCTTGTAGGTCCTGTAATAATTTTCATGACAAAAATCGTAGTAATGAACGTGAAAATCGTTGAAAATAAAGAAATTTTTTATTATGTATCACTTTATTGTATATTTTGATATTCGTTTTACGTAAGTAAGTATAATATAATGTATGCAAAATTCAAGATCATATTTCATATTTATTCAATAAGTAGTTACACCAACAGCGTCATATAACATTAGCTAGGTCATGTACGCTAAACTGAATATTGGAGTAGTTTCAAATTAATTAAAACATTAATTTCCCAGAATCTTTATAATATTTTTCCGCCACGTGCTCCCCTTCCCCAAGCGTAGAAGATAGATCTGAGAACCTACTAATGGTTATGTTCTCTACTCACTGATCCGAATTAACTTATTGACTGTAATATCGGGATGCCATCGAAGATTATTCTTAGATATATTGTGTTTATTAAAAACAGGAGCTATCTTTACAATAGTGCCATACTTTATTAAAAGATTTTTAACGCGGTATACCGACCTATTGTTAAAATATCATCATATATATAGATTTCTGCAATATTGTTCCTATTTATGTGAGTGGACACTGGACACTAACCTGACACCCCGATCACAACATCAGAAAACTGTAATCAAAGTAAATATTCCAAAATGTCCCCCACTCGGGTTGTTTAACCAACTTACCAACGTTTGCCTGGGGCGACATATTATTCGTCTGCTAGGGTACGTCACTCAACCGCTACGTCATGGCTATACGTGCTCGCAATCCGAATACGGACAACGCAATCGTGCAACGCAAACTTTGTTATCAAAGTATTGATTTTTAGATCAACTGCGCTTAGCCGTCAACGACTTTATTGAAGTCTGAAACTTTCATATTGTTTAATGGAAACGAGACGTTCACTTATAGTGTTCCGAGGTACGGTTAGCTACAGAATTGGAAATATAAATTAGACTTAAATGGGTTTTCGTTCAGAGCTCTAAAATATTGGGCAGTTAGGCTTGGGATTTCAGGAACAAAATAGGTATAGCCGGTTTTGTCAATATTAAAGTTTTGGGGTCTAAATTGTTTTGTTAATCGGTCGGCGGTATTTGGAGACAAACCATCAATTTAGTTGATTAGACAAGGTTCGTGTTGTCATAATATTGAAGGTTATGTAATCCATTTAATTTTTTTTAAAATACCGTTACATAATTAGGAGATCTTTGTAGTAAAAAAATGTAAAGACTGCAAAAAACTTCAGCAGTTAAAACAGAAAACTATTGCTTAACACCGTAATAATGCGCAAAGTGAACGAATTTATAACTTTTAATCATGCAAGACGCATACGCGCATATATCTTAGTTTGATAGAGTTTCCTTGCATTCTTGAACAAGGAACTACAATCAATAACAAAGTTTGTACCTTTTTCATTGGCGTACTCACTTTGAATTAGACTTGCTATGAAGATATAAAGTATTGCCATAACTTCTACGTTTCCAATTGCAGAACTTGTTCTTGTGAAATATTTTTCTTCTGCAGTTTAGGTGAACTCGTATTAAAAGTTTTAAATTACAGCTTTGGAAAGTATGGGTTTTCCTGTTTCTGTTTATTGTAAGGAATGGCTTTGAATGCATTTTTGGTCGGATTATTTTAATGTCAAAAAATTCATGAAAAGTTTCTTCTACTTAGATATTGGGACCCAAAATGGGAAATATTTTTTTATATACAAATCTTTAAAAAAAATGGATTCTCAGATGCCTTTATAGAATAATGACCTATCTCCATAATATATCTCCACTAATCACTTAGAAAACCAAAGTTTGAGGAGGTTTAATTTTACATAAAATTATATCCTAGTTTCTAAAGAAAAATAATTGTGTGTTCTAATCTTAAAGGTGTTTGTTCTATTTGGCTCGAAGCGATACTCGCCACTGCAATCAGTAGCCACTGTAACAAGTTTCCTCGCTATTATTAATTTGCTATAAGCTGCTAACACACTTTACTGTTTTCTTTTTAGATCGTGATTATGGCGATATATTTGTTTACGTTGTTCAAGTGTTTATTAAGTAAGAGTTGCTTGTGGTGACTAGTCGTCTTGCTGACCATGGTTTTGTTATTAGTAATTAACTGTTTATTTATTTTACTTCGATGGTCCTAGTTTATCATTTGTGACTGCGATACAGCTATAGCTATATGTAAGGCAAGCACGCCCTTTATGCCTGGAGGCTATTATTTAGGTATTAAGTTATGTTTACGTTTTTATTTTTATTTCTGCTTGAGTATAGTTTTCGATATTTTTTTTGTAGGTATAGTGGCGTGTGCTAGCTGACATATGGAAAATAATTTAATTGAATATTTTATGTTGCGCGTAGTGTAAATTATTTTGCATACTATTGTATTGAATCAAGTATTTTTTTAACTGAAAAGACAGTTGTGCTGCTGGGCAGTTTGTTACGCTACTTCTTTTTCCCAGCTAAAGCACTAGGAAGTGGTAAAGGCGGGCGTTTTGGGGTAATTTTGACGTTCGAAAAGTTCTGATTCTTAGCCTAGTTTAAATAAATGACTTTTTCACTTCTCATGTTCTAAAATTTCGTCTTTATTTTGTGAGTAGGCGACGTAAAGTCGCTTTTTATGCTCTAGTGCATAAAGTATTTTTTCTAAGACTAAGATAAACCGTCGCAGATTAAAGTCATTATTTTATTTCATTTGCTTGAATTTAAATAACTTCCGTGTTTTCTATCGTTAATTTAATAAAATCAGATAAAATTGCTGTCATTTATTATTCAAAAATGTTAAGAAACGTTTTTATGACTTGGCAGTACGAAGTACCCTAGTGGAATGACACATGTTGCAAACAAAAAAAAAACTTTTAAATAGTTTCGTGGCAGGAATTTGCTATTCTCTTCTTCAATTTTGTAACATTTTTCAACAGTGAAACGTGATTAAACTAAAACAATGGAATAATCAAGTGACAAAGAAATTATACTCACGCTAATGGAGCAGAATGCGAAAAACGTGGTTAAAGAAATTGTAGAAATTTTACTGTAAATTTTAATTAAATACTGTTATATACTTTATACTTGTTTCATTTTCTCGCAATCAAAGTGAAAAACAGAGTGTATAACTCGGGCATAAACGAGCCATTTTACCCCTCGACTTAACTATCCACCTTCGCCTGCGGCTCGGGTGTATATAAATGTCTCGGGGTGAAATGGCTGATTTTATGAACTAGTTGTTCAGTCTACTATTAATTTGAATTTGAAGACTACTGTGAAAACTAAAGTTTACTAAACTAAAGTTTGTATTTTGTACTACTTTCGTCTTACACTATCCTTACATTCTGTGTCTTCTCTATACTAAAGTTTCTGTCTTTAGTACCAGATTTTTTCATTTTAATTCGAGATCATGACTATAGATAGGTAAAGATGGCGATTACAACTGCTCATGTTCTGATGGACACTTTCGTCTCATAGGCAAGATATTCTTTTCAAGAAAAGAAACGAGCTCTGTTCTGAGTAAAGCTACCATAAGATTTTGTTAGTGTATCAAGTAAGTTCATACACTAAATGAAGGCTTGTTCGGCGCTCACATATACCGACTTTACGTTTATGTGCCTAAATAACAATGCAGCTCCGGTGCAAGTAAACCTTTAGAAGCATAAGCTCCGAAATTGGGCTAAATCCCAGTTTACTTAAGTGCGATTCTAACTCCAAACACAGGGAGCACTGTGTTAAACTCGGCTCAAAACTGAGTCTCCTACATAGGAAGTGACAAGAGTCATAGTGCTGCGTAGTTCTCCGTGTACGTAATGGAAAACGTCCCATGTATAGCGACTAGCATGCGTTATTTGAATGTGTAATCCCTAGCTCTCGCGTGCCAAGGATTTTCTGGATTAGAACAATCAGCGGCATTACGTTCAGAAATATTTCGCAATAACCGTTATTATCCGTACACAACGTGCTTTTTCACTTGAGCAATCTTGCCTAGCAGCGGAGTTTGGGCCGAATTTGCAACGCAGTGTTGTTTGATTATTCTGTTTAATAACACTGCGGGTTTGCCTGTATTTCGAGCTACTTTTCCTAGTTTGTGGCTCCAGAATGTGCAAGTATTTTGTGAATCCACGAAAGTTCTCGGTGAATATAAAATTATAAATTGTTGTTGCTTCTTAACTGGGCTCTACGCGGTTTGTAAATGATTGAACATGAAATGGTACTTTATACCTGGGTGTTTTAAAAATTGTTTTAGTCATTTCTCATTGGATATTATTAGTACCTATCTTCCTATTATCAATTTTAACGTTCAAAATCATTACAAGCGATCTATTGGTCTAAACTATAATCCTTTGATGTGATTCCAAATGACAACACTTTTCAGCCACACATTGTTTTAGAACTACAGCGAATCCATTACAGTAAATTGAGATCGTATTTTCGCTACAAAGCGCTACATTTGCGTAGTCAAGCTCTATAATTTACAAACGTGACAGATAGCTAGAAATTTAGCTGCATTTCAATTGCAAATTCATCACAAATACACTATAGCATTTTACTGCAGCGCTGCAGCGGCTTTATAACAAAAACAACAGGTTATACCAACTTGAGCCACAAAGCTGCAGACTACCTACCTATCCGTTATTCTATACAGTCTTATTCTCCGAAAGGTTCTTCACAATGTGTTCAGTCGTGTTATAAGCTCTCTTAAGGCCACTTTACGATGAGCGTATAACTTACATTCTACGCTTTACTTTGTGCTTTGTGAACTATGAAATTATTGCTGCATAATTTCAGCGGCAGCTTGAAACGACGTCAGGTATTATTTACTGTCTAGAAACTTTCGATTACAGACTAGTTATAACTTAAAGAGCACCATTTCAGGTTTCGTTTGAGCAGATGAAAACTTAGCTAAGACGTTTAAAAATCCATTGAATTCAAAGCAAACTAGAGATATTTTTAGCGTCTTACGCAAGTATTTTCAGAAATAGGCCTTCATACTCTTGTGATAAGCTACTTAAGATAAGGCTGCACTTCATTTCGTGGGCGGATATCTCTGTGGTCTCAAACGAATTTTGCGGAACCCGCTTATCAAGGGAATGCCTATTCACGTTAACAAATACGCAAATTACAAGAGCCATGGGAACAATCCGGTTCATAGTACCTACGGCTTTGATGGAGGGACGCGTAATATTTGCTGGTTGTGGCTAAATTGCATCTCTCGCGTTCCTGGCTGACAACTTTAATCAACTCGATGGGAATTTGTCTTACTTGCGAGTTCAACTCACGTCTCCGCGGATCCACTGAACAATGAGATTTGCTTTAGATAAATTCTTGCGTTGGGAGCGCGAGAGCTGAATGGATGCCCTGTTCTGTTATTCTGTGTACCCACATCTGTTACATGCTGCAAGCGAGAAACTACTTTATTTTCTTAACTAGTTTAAAGAATAGCTTTTGTTATATAGTGTTTGATACTACATCTTTTTCATTTTAAAATTTTCTTAACTGTACATGACTATGCTACGTTTAGAAGCTTTATTTCTCTTGGCTTGGTTTCACGAGACCAATTACACTTTTGTTATTACCAAAAGAATATTAAAATGTCATACAATTACCCTCCGCGTTGCGGATGAAGTTAAAACATTATAATGAAATACCAGCCCATTCTTTACGACTCCATTAAGTTGTTGGAAAAAAAATAAAGTGAGAGAGGAAATGGCAACCACTCAGCACCGTCCAGCCCTCGTCAAGATTGGATGGAGCCGCGAAAATTCTTTTCTCGATCGACTGACTTCCATGAATACTAATGTCCGGAGGAATGGGTGAAACATCACCAATACAAATGGCGTCGCAGATAATACTGTGAAGGTGATAAGTAAGTGCCGGGTAATTCTATTTAGATAAATAGAATTTCGCCGCACATAATTATCACCTTTACAGTATTATCGGTGACGCCATTCGAGTTGAATTCGAACTAGATAGTTTGAACTCAACTCGAATCGCACGAAACGTACCACTTTTACAGATTTGTTCGAAACTCTCCAAAATACAGTATGCAAAGTAACTGAATACTTATAAACTAGAAGCTATGTGGACATATGTGCAGTAATCTTCCTCTGAAGTAATAATTTACACAAACGGCTGCCTGTGCAAAAGCGAAATATTCCCGGTAAGGTGGTGCGGCGTTCAGACGTGGTGGAATTTACCTCAATTTCCATGCAGAAAATTCCATGAAAATGCACATAGGGGAAAATGTTGTTCTTATAATTGGACAGGTGCAACACCTAAGTCGTGCGTGGCATTTCTACAGCGCTGCATTAGCATATAAATAAGCGACACCCCCCTGAAAGCCGACGGCAAAGGGCGGTTCAGATACCGAGCAGTTTTTTACATTTTTATGACCGGAAATCCAATTATCACAAGCAATTATCGAGTCAGCTATATAGAAAGCGAATTGCTTTTTCAAAATGCGAAATGCAATTTAGAATTCAATGGTCGCAGTCATTTCGGTATTTGAATTTTGGCGAAAGAATTTTTGGGTTAGGTTAGTTGAATTTCGTAGGTTTTCGAGTGGTGCTGGCGAATAGTGCGGATTTGGGTATACATCGAATCTCACACATCACTGGCGCAAACGTTAATCTGGTGATAAATTGTATTGTACGCTTACGCCCTCAAATTTAGACAGCGTTTGGGGCAAGAGTGGAGCACAAGCGATACGGCATTAATAAAAAAATATAAAATACCCCCAATAAGCCAGTTACAAAGAGTTTTGCAACTAGAATTCGCAAAAAATTGAAAAGTGTAATTGGGCTTTCCTACCTACTACTATTTTCTCGGTCAAAATCTTTTTATATCTAAGCCAGCTGCAAAGAGTTTTGCATCTACCTAGACTTCACAAAAATCTGAAAAGTGTAATTGGGATTTCTAATAGATGTGTCATCTTCTGCTTATTATATTTTTTGTGGTAATGAAACCATCGCCCGATCTAATTCGATGCCAACGCCATCTAGTTGTAATAAAAGAAGTACATATTTTAAATTTATTAATTTTAAGGACATAAGTCCTTAAAATAATTTAAAGAGAGGAATTACTTCAAAAACAGTCAAACGCCAATTTTTTTTCCCGCATAAAATATATCTGACGATGGAAAAATCAGCACTGAAAGAAAACGTGCAATGCAAATTTTCAGTTAGGTAAAATTGTAAAAACTAAGAAACGCAAGTAAGGCGCCATTAGTTCTTGATGTCCTTCTCCATTATTAGAGTCTAAATGTACATACATAACTTAACATAATCAGCCTATAATGTTCCCACTGCTGGGACACAGGCCTCCTCTCTATGAGAGGGAGTGGGCTGTAATGCACCACGCGGGCCCAGTGCGGATTGGTAGATGTCACATGTCTTCGATTTTTTGGTTCTAGGACATGCCGGTTTCCTCGCGATGTTTTCCTTCACCGTTTTGAGAGCAGTGGTGATGAAATAATTTACACAAAGTAAAGCGCCTGTCTGGGTTCAAACCTACGACATAGAACTCGTCAGTTTCAATGTATTACCCTTAAATTAATTAGACAAACAATCGAGCCCAATAAGTAACCTCTCTACAAACTTGGTAAACCGACCATCTGCCAGAAATTATACTCGTAATAATTAATACCAAAGTCTAGTTTAACTTTGAGGCCCGACTCATATTTAAGTTCACTTTAGACCGATCTAAGGTCAAGTGTAATTATTAATATGACGTGACGTGACGTCACAGCCCGCTGGAGGTCATCAATCAGAGTGTAGGGTGACGTCGACGTCGCGCGCCGGTTAACCGCAACGCTGATGTAGCATGCTACCCTTCGTGACCGATGCTGGGTATGGCGGTGTTATATGCAATTGTGTGTATTGATATGACCAATATTATTGCTAGGCTTATACATACTTGATCATACGCCTTTAGACGTCATCTGTCATTAACAGTATTGATCAGATACGTGGACAGTCAGTAGACATTACGCGATGTAGTCTTTTATGGCAGTTTAATAGAATACTTAGTATTATGTGCACCGTATAAAAAACAGATATAAATGTAGAAATGTTTCATGGTTGTTTTAAAAGATCGCTTTTAGCGATAAGACCTTTGATTGTGTCACATCAAATGCGTGGTCTTATCGCTAAAAGCAACCTTTGGATGGATTATTACTTTATTAGGAAGACAAATTACGATTGCTTGATCAGTGAAAATAAAGCCAAAATAATATACAAATTAATTAATGTACATTCTCTTATGTTAGTTGAACTGGCAGTTGTTTTCTATTAAGATGTCGATGATCCGACTAAACATTTTTTTACAAAATAGTGAAGAATTTACAGCGAAAAAGTAAAATGGCGTAGGTTGTTCCGTGTCTTCAAGCGTTCTGAAAATAAAACGTAAATTAATAAAATATCAAAATCAATTTTATTTTGTAAGATGGCTGAAAGGATTTCCGTTTAGTGTTGATCTGTATTGCTAGTCTGCTACGATCGTTTTACAACATGTTGATAGATTTATAGACGTTGAAATAATTTATATTTCCTCACCAATAAATATTTGTGGCACTAAAATGAAAGTTGCAACACGATAATTTTTAAAGGGAACGTAAAATAGGAGTCTAAAATTAAATATTTCCAAACGAAATATAAAATTCTTTAGGTAGGTAGTTATATTATTCCCAAAACTCAGATACCGTGAGTGCAACATATCAACAATAGGTGACTATATAAAATAGAATACCTTCGTACTTATGTATGTGCATGAATAATAATAATGATAAATGAACTAAGAAGAAACTAATAAAACTTTCAGTGTTATTCACTACGCGGTAACTGATATAAATGCCATTTATTACAGTCA
This sequence comes from Atethmia centrago, assembly GCA_905333075.3. NCBI lineage: Eukaryota > Metazoa > Arthropoda > Insecta > Lepidoptera > Noctuidae > Atethmia > Atethmia centrago. The sequence continues at coordinate 13,403,886 of HG995381.1, read as the reverse complement.
AGTAGCCACACATGGGAACAATGTCTAGTTCGCCTGGAGTTCGATAGATGGTGCGACTAGTAGCTTCATATTAAACTCTTGAAGGATGAGTTCGTTTTATCAACTTTATAGCAGCGCGTGATTTGATAGAAAGATCTTGTATAAGAGTATTTGTATGAATGAACCAAGATTGAAGAACATCTGTAATAAGATTTTCAACAGAGAGGAGACTTGTGTCCCAGCAGTGAGAACGTTAGAGGCTGATTACGCTAGTAATGAGTTTTTGAGGCTTAACTTTGACAAAATGTTTTTATCAATCAGAAAATTAGCTCGGCTATAATTTTGCGAGTAAATATTTAGATTTAAGAATATTATTCTGGTATCTTGTGTGTGTTGTGTGTGAAGTCTGCTCGGTTCGTCAGCCCCATCTGATACTTTCTACTGATAATTATTTCTTGATGTGCCATTTTCAAAACAAGAATGTTAAAACAAACCAGGCACTTCAATCATATTTGGCACTAATAATGGCACTATAATGGCACTTCAATCATATTTGGTCCCCAATGAAATTACTTTAACTTATTTTTGTAGTCATTCCTCCTAACTGTCATAAGATAAGACTCAGATAGAAAATATCTCGACAAGAGATTAATCATAAATCTCGGAGTCTCAGCATTACATATTATCAACTTTTTACAAGTCGCCTAAATCATCCTTATACGTTTACAACAGTAACAAAACTTCTTCCGGCCTTATTCGTTCGTGATGGCAAACTTTTTTACTCTGGCCACCGATCAGGGTTCCCAAACTAGAAGCAGTTTTTAGGACACAGTATTTTTTTTTCGACCTTTATTTGAACGCATACCAAATTTAAAATCCGACTGACCTGTTTTAAGTTCTTAGTGAAAATCTACTTCGGTATTATCCTGTATTTTTTCAGGATAAATTATATTATCGCTGGTTTAGGATTAGTGTTTAAATACTGGCACTCAGCCAGTCGGTCACGGAACTGTTTTACAGCACGCATAATATAATATAAATTTTGTTGATTGAATACGATAACATACCTTTTCGTTTTTTTTTTTGTTCGGTCAAAGTGTTATTGGGTTTTTCCTTCAGGAATTTCTCAGTGACAGCCCGGAGTCTAGATTTTTGCATGGTTGATGGTACATGGGACTTAAACATAACTGACAAATGTGGGTCTACTATAGTTACACCTCTGCTTAACTATTCGGGGTATACAGGCGTCATGTTATAATGCGTTTTTTTTGCTTACTACGGAAGTCATAATAATCATGTCAAACCAAAAAGCAACCGCAGACGACTATGAGCTTTTCAATGATTGCTACAACGGAAAGTCAAAGGGATGATTGCTATAATCATCCACGCTGGACAGAAGGATTAGTGGTTGCAGTTTGTTTGTTACTAGCATACAGGAGGACGTTGTTACCGATGTCAACCCTTTTGAGTTTATGCTTTAGTTATCTTTAATGATACTCACGTTGATTCCAATCCTGAATGATTGACTCAAATGTAAATCAGCTGATGTTTTTATTTTTGTACATCCTCAGATTGACTCGGATTTGTATGTTTTGAAAAAAAACAAAAAACGTTCTGTTTTTGGATTTCGCGCCCTTTTTTATTAGATAGGGGAAATTCCCTAAAAATCCCGAAAACTTGGAAGCTCTACCGCCAATAACTCAAGATACGTTGTCAACTTTTTTATGACTCAAATGTTGGCGTACAAACACTATTAGTTTATGCGGTTATCGTGTCTGCCATGAATTATTATTGTATTTTGATCAACATTGTCACAAAGCGATGTTTCTTGCAAAAAACTTGCGAAAAGAACCTATGGAGTTCTCTAAACGTATGTGTACCGTTTCAGCAAAATACTGAATTTTTACCAGAGAAGTAAGAAAATATTTAAAGTGCTCATTCATGGTAGCAAAGTAGGCAATTCGTCGTTTCAGATGAATTCATTAAGTTGGGTTTAATTAACTGGGGATAGAATTTCACTTCCTATGTAAGAAGATATTTTTTCCATAATAATAGTAATTATTAAGATGACATTAAAATTTCTACGAAATACAAGCTTCTCAGTCTGTTAACAAATTATGTAAATGAATTTATTGAATATGTAAGTCTTTGAATAAAGTTAAATAATTGTGACATGGCTGTTTTTTTTTTGGGTGGGAAGTTATCAAATAACTTCTCCCGCTCTGGGCGGAGCGGGAGGGTGTGTCAGGCTCTTACTGACTAAAACCCACCCGTAATCCATCCGTTGCCTGTGTTGCCAGGGGCCTCAGTAATCCTTTTGCAGCAGGCATTGGCCCTAGTGGACCCCTACACTTGTGCTGACATCTCTTTGATGCGCGCGTGGAACACAACGCGCCGTCGCGTCGACCCAGGCCTGGTCCTTATCGGACGGTGAGCTACCCATTGCTCACCGTCCGCAAGCCCGCGCCTACGGTGGCCGGAAATCCGCCCGGGATTGCCGACGCCCAGGGCGTTTCCTGCGGCGGCTAGGGACGAGAGGGCATGAAATTTGCCTTTCCCTCAACCGTCCCGCCTCCTCCTCCGCGAGCATTACTGCTTCGCAGAAGAAGGTGACGGCTGCCCATGCCCTCTCGCTCCGTACCAAGGCCTGAACCAGGGCCGGACGCGAGAGATCTCTGCCGCCGATCGCCTCCACGATGACACGGCGGTGTACCGGCTTGGGCAGAGCACCGACTCTGCCCAAGCCGGGCAGACCTCCACCATATGCTCATAGTTATGACATGCCTGTATTGTAATTTCAGAATACTCAGTGATTTTGTAAATGTTGTCTGTAATAAAATTACTTTTGTGCACAAATCACCGTAGTAGAACATAATAGAATTCATTCACGATTATATTTTTCGTGGAAAATAACAAACTTCGATCGCTCGTGAGGTGTTTCGAAGTAATAAAACAGTAACTTTGAACTTTATTTCTAAGTATACTCTTTTAGACCCATCAAAGTTTTCATCGGCGATTTTTGAAATTATTCTAGCTCGTTGGATGAAAAATTTCGAAGCTACTTTTGATTTCGCGTTATATTATAGCTGTAATTAAAATTTAATGGATTCACTCCCAAAAGCCAATTTGTGATGGACATTATAATACCACAAAAGTTTATTCTTCAGTATAGTTTTGTGAATGATTTGGGGTGCATTAGAAAAGCAATAATGCCACGGAGCGAGCAATAAATATAAGGCAATCAAAAAGAGTGTGTCATGCTTTTGGAGGACAAAATTCATTATATTTAGGAATAAATGTAAGTCATTTATATAAAATTAAATTATATAAAGGTAAATTTTTGGTATTGTTGACATTAGAATGAAGGAAACTAAATAGGAAGTAAATTGTATTCAGCTATCACGTAAAAGCAGTTAGATAATAGTTTCAATGGACAGCTTGTCGCATATAAATTTAATAATATGTATAGGATTTGGCGTTAGACAGCTGCGAATATTGACATAAATCATCCCAATACTCGAGTGTTAGCGAGCTGGTTATGTGAGTGGATTAGACATAATAACACGTAAACTGTCGTAACCATTCAGACCTTTACACCTAATGCGTCAATGCTGCATATTGCTTGGAGCGCTCGATACGTTAAGCGATACCCTTTAAGTTCCCGTTACGCCCATACTAGAAGAGAAATTGAGCTTCAGTTAACTAGTTAAGTTGCCGTGCATTTTCTGGTATTGAATAGGCCACCCGATATTTTCACGTTGGTGTTGTAAAATGGTACTATTGATCCTCATAAAGTTTTTCGTTGAGTGTATGAGCAGCAGTATCCACATTATGTGCTACTTAATGCGTCTGCGACTGTGAGCTATCAGTGTGCCGAATATTATAGTTTTTTTTATTTGAAAATTATAGTGTACTATACAGAGGATCAGGAACAGAGTACTCGGTACTAGGAGTCTTCGCTTTATGTTGAAAAGTAAATTATTCGGACTACTGCCGTTTTATTTCAACATTCAAATATATTAAAACGAGTATCATAAAACCCTGCCTTGCGGAACCATGAAACTGGAACGTAAAATTTGAAAAAGGTGTATGTTAAAGATCGTAAATTAAGTAGATTAATAAAAATTAAACACGCTATCGCCAATAAACAAAGGTGCAGTAGAGTTTAACAACGCTGAGTAGCGAAATTTGAAATTTTATAACAGTCGTTAAAGTGAAGGTTAACGTTTCGAGTTGGCGTATCCCCTTAACTTGCTTTATGCACGAATGTGAAGCTAATGAAAGCAACCTAGCATGTTTTATGATCCTCTCAAATGTGGATGACATAGTTTAGAGTTGAGGTTCGCATAATCTTCAATGGACTTGACAAATTTGTCTGTAAGAATAAATACGTTTGACCGCACGACAAAGTTGGGACTTGCGGAAGGAAGTTTGCATGGCTCGTTTTATGGGCTTTAATTAAAGTTGATGTTACATTGTCGTATTAGTGCCTACGAACCCTTTGACGAAACGACTGTTAGGATTACTCTTTGTGGAATTAAAATAATTTATGCGTGTAAGTTGTCTGGCCCGCGTAAATGTCAGTTGTTGTGGAGGGCGTGTGTATCATCACATTGTTCTGAGTAATAAGTTGTTAAATTGTTGAAAGATGGTTGTTCAGTGTTTTCAGACGTTAGTCAAAAATCAAAATCAAAATATTTTATTTCACATAAAACCTACATGGGCACTCATGAAACGTCAGAGGCTAGGTGCACGGTTCCATTTGGTCGTTTCCTATGGAGAAGAGCCGGCAAGAAAGAGTAACCGTGGAGACGGTTACTCTTTTAAAAATAATTGGCTTTTACAATGTTTTCAAATCACAGTGTTAATAAGTATGGGAGGACAGTGTAGGCCTGTCAAGAAGTAGGTACCAGGTACTTAACAAATGGTCTACAAATCTAGTATATTAAGCCCAGTAGTAGAAACAGTAGCTTGTAAGATCTACTTTCAGGTAAGAAAGCCTTAATATTAGATGAATTCCAGTCATCTATACGGTATTTTTGTAGTTTTTTTTAAATGAAAATTTCTTTAGGCACTTTGAGCAACTTGCGTGTATAGAGGCATGAGGAACAGGGTGTAAAGTTCACTCATCCTCCATAGAAAAGGGAGGATCCTCCGACCAGACGGGTGTCGTGTCTGGTGGGCAACTGCCCAACGGTTGATGTCGGGATGTTGTATATATGCTAGTTGCGCGGTAAACTCTGCTTGCGCGATGCAGGATTTTTGCGTGACGTCAGTGTGATGCGTAGTTCGTATGTGGCGCTGTAGATGCCGCCACACGTGAGTCACGCTCAGATACATATACAGATGTTTACAAGTTTGTGAAGCTAAGGAGTTTTCACTTCTGACGTGCAGTCCTACAAGTTACAGTTGAGACAGAAAATTCAAGATTGAAAAGGGTAAGCCTCTATAAAAGGTGTCGTTTTGCATCCTCACCAAATTCAAGGTAACTATGCTAATGATTCTCGACACGAATCCATAATAAAATAAGTAGTCATTATTTTTTTTTTTCTAATTAACGGAAATCGGCATTTGTGGGACACGCATGTTAAAACGCGGCCCGTGTGATACCGCACTGTAACCGCCCTTTTACATACACACTACCGCATACGCAACGGGGTGATTCTGTTCTGTGAAAGTGGTGTATTTTAAAATACTGACAAACTTAAAATAAATAAAAAACAAGTATGTATTAATTATTGAGCAGGTATCGTAGTTTTATTTGATTATATATGTCTTTCATAGCAGCCTCCTGAAATTTGACGAGGATGCAAAACGACACCTTGTATAGATTGTTATTAACAGGACCCATATTTATTTTGAGAAATATAGATACATACTATAAAATTAAATGATACATAAATTGTACACAAATAAATAACTAAAAAAACAAACAGGTACTATTTTTTGTTCTGTTTCTTTCAAAACAAAACCTTTTTCTACAGTTAAACCTTACGTTTACGGATCATAAACTAATATCCTCTCCATTTTTCTTTTACTCCAAGTTAAGCATAGCAGAGCAATATAAATAGCGTTGGGTACTATATTTTTCGCGCGGCTCTGCTCGCATGGTCCTTCGGGCTTATTCGGGATTTGCTTTATTGCTCATTCACTTTAGACAAACCGTACTCTGTTGTTACCGGGACCAAACTTGGGGTTTTTAGTACCGAGGCCAAAAAACCTGAAATTTTCTTATAATTGTACGGCGTATCATGTGCTCTGTGGTAGGTTTTCCACGTGTCTTCTGTAATTAAATAGGTAACAAGACTTTTATTTAAAAGTCTTTTTACCTATTTATTTACAGATAATGAATAATGAAGCGTCACAAATGATTAAAATTCGCACTTGTTCGAGATGGTCGTGCATTGCGGATCCCTGATGTACAACTTTAACGCCAAACTTCCGTCGAACTATGCAAATTTTAGTTAACACTTCCAACAAACCCGCATTTCTACACTACGCCCGCACTACACCAGTACTACGCCGCCGCTACGCTGCGTTTTTATTAACTACCCTCGTTTCAATGTAATGAAAACATTATTTTGTTACTTTACAATACTTCCCGAAGAGCGTTGAAGTTAGAATTTTAATTACTTTTGTTTTTAAGTTCTAAGGCGGAGAAGGATAAAGGAAAACAGGAATACAAAATGAATTAGCTTCGGAAACATATTCTAGAGTAGTATGTTAACTTGGTTACTGGAGTTGCTGATAGAAAGTCTAAGTAATTTGATTATTTGCACCACTGTGTAAGGGGGAGAAAATGCCTGGAAGGATGCCAGTATTCGATTTTTACAATAAGATTAAGTACTTCTTTTCGTTCGTCTTTCGTATCCCAAACAACACTAAGGGCGATTTGCCATAATCACTGTTTGGTGGGAAGCTTCCTTCTAGACCCTAACTAAGATTCATCATTTTAATTGGGTCCTAGAAGCAATTTGCCTTGATTTGCTCTAAATCATTCCAGCTCGTCATGCCAACAACTTTGGCTGTCAGATTGGTGACTATACAGGATGTTCCACGACTTTGCCACATAGAGGGAAAGTACCTTAAATACTGTAGATAGAAAAAAATACTGAATGAAGACTTCATTTTTATTTTAAAAACAATAGAAACTGCATTCAAAGAATTGTAAATAAACGCATGTCTTTTTTTTTTTTTTTTGATGTTGGGAAATCATCAAATAACTTCTCCCGCTCTGGGCGGAGCGGGAGGGTGTGTCAGACTCTTATTGACTAAAACCCACCCGTATTCCTTCCTGTTGCCTATGTTGCCAGGGGACTCGGTGACCCATAAGTACCTTCCCGCGACCCCGGCAGGCATCGGCCCTAGTGGACCCCTACATTTGTGCTGACATCTCTTTGAGGCGCGCGTGGAATACGACGCGCCGTCGACCCGCGCCTGGTCCTTACCGGACGGTGAGCTACCCAATGCTCACCGTCCGCAAGCCCGCGCCTACGGTGGCTGGAAATCCGCCCGAGATTCCCGACGCCCAGGACGTCTCCTGCGGCGGCTAGGGGCGAGAGGGCGCAAAACGTGCCTTTCCCTCAACCGTCCCGCCTCCTCCTTCGCGAGCATTACTGCTTCGCAGAAGGAGGTGACGGCTGCCCATGCCCTCTCGCTCCGTACCATGGCCTGAACCAGGGCCGGACGCGAGAGGTCTCTGCCGCCGATCGCCTCCACGAGGACACGGCGGTGCTCTGCCCAAGCCGGGCAGACCTCCACCGTATGCTCCACCGTGTCCTCCGGGCGATCCACACAGTGGTGACACCCGGACGTTTCCTCCCGCCTTATCCGACACAGGAACCTCCCGAAGCTGCCGTGTCCGGTGAGGACCTGCGTCAGGCGGAAGGTGAGGACGCCGTGGCGTCTCTCCAGCCACTCCTCAAAGAGGGGACTTATCGCCGCAATCGTGGCGTGCCCAGCACTGGGTTGCGACAACCGTACTTTCCATGACGCCATGAGATCCCGCCGGAGCTCCGTCCGTTGTGCCGCGATTTCTCGCGGCAACGGACTTACGCCCCGGCGTTTCGCCTCCTCGCGCCACTCCCATACGTGCGCGAGGACTTTTGCCTCCAGATCCCATGGCGGCAATCCGGCAAGGAGGCTCGCTGCCTCACAGGAGACCGTGCGGTATCCCCGGACCATCCGGATGGCCATGACCCTTTGGGCCACGCTCAAGCGGCGGGCTGGCCGCAGCGCCAGAGAGCGCGCCCATACAGGAGCCCCGTAGAGGGCCATGGACCGCACGACCCCCGCGTAGAGCCTCCGGCAGGAGGCGTTTGGACCCCCTAGATTGGGCAGGAGCCGCTTCAATGCAGCGCCCGCCCGCTCCAGTTTGGGAGCCAAACGTCGGAAATGCTCCACGAAGTTCCACCGGCTGTCGAGGACGAGTCCCAGGTACTTCATCGTCGACTCGACGCCGATAGAAACCCCTCCTACCGTTATTTGGGACCCCAACGGTGGCGCGTTCCAAGGACCATGAAAACACATGGCTTTGGACTTGTGCAGGGCCACCTCGAGTCCCAATTGCCGGATCCTTTCGACGATTGTCGCAACCCCGCGTGCCGCTAATTCGGCCGCCGCCTGGTGCGACCTCCCCTGCGCCAGGACCAACGTGTCGTCAGCGTAGCACACTACGCTGACGCCGCAAGGGAGGTCGGCGCGCAGCACCCAGTCGTATCCGATGTCCCACAGATGCGGCCCCAGGACCGATCCCTGTGGGACACCGCACGACATCTCTTGCCGGTTCCACACTCCCTGGTGACCGAGGTAGATGACGGCCCTGTCCGTCAAATAGGCCTCGACCACACGACAGAGGTAGGTCGGCATCCGGTGATACCGGAGTGCCTCCCTGATGCAACTCCAGGGCAGGGTATTGAAAGCATTGGCGATGTCTAAGAGACACCGCCAAGACGACCCCACCCTGTGCAACAGCATTCCCCGTTGTCAGGGCTCGCACACGCATGATGGCGTCCACCGTAGAGCGCCCTCTACGGAAACCAAACTGGCTCTCCGCCAAATCCGGCCCCACCTGCACCAGCTGGCCGACGAGGTGATCTGCAATGACTCTTTCAAAGAGCTTGCCAACCTCGTCGAGCAGCACGATGGGCCGATAAGCGGACGGAGAGTCCGCAGGGCGCCCTGCCTTCTTTATGAGGACCAGTTTCCCTGTCTTCCAGCGAAGCGGGAACTGGCCCCTCTCCATGCATGCGCTTAGGAGCCCCCTAAGTCGAGGCCCGAGAGCCTTCAAGGCCAGGACCCAGGCCTTGCCAGGTAAGCCGTCGGGTCCTGGGGCGGTATTTTTGGCATTAAGCCTGCGTACCGCCACTCTCATTTCTACCTCGGTCACCTCCGGAGCATCGTCGTCGTCGTCGGCGGTGTGGTCCGCATCGGGACCGCAGTAGGCGGAGCCATAGGCGGGGAGGTGTGTTCCCCTCGGGAAGGGAACAGAGCGCTCACCACGTCCTCCACAAGCTGGGGCCGGAGACTCTGCGTTAGCGGGGGAGCCCATGTGCGGAGTTTATCCCGCACCACTTTGTACGGGCGTCCCCACGGCAGGAACCCGTGGGGACGCCCAGAGTCCCCAGCGACTCCTCGCGGGCCAACCCCCTGGCCCGCAGGATCTCCGCTTGGAGGGCGGTCTTCACCGCTCTGTACCCCTCGTACAGCTCCGCCTGAATGGCTTCCGTATCCGGAGGTTTGATACGGAGCCTGCGGTGCCTGGTGTACCGGCGTCGCGCAGCCACGCACGCAGTGCGCAGAGCCGTCAGCTCCTGCGACCACCAGTACACCTGGCGCGAGGCACGTCCAGGCTGGACCCGGGGCATTGCCACGTCACATATGTCGGACATGGCCTCCCGGAACCACTCCGCCTCGTCGTTGATGTCGGCAGGCCTGTCCGGTGGTGACACCCAGGCCTGCACGATCGAGGCTTCCAGGAGGAGCTCCCGGTCCAGCTGCTTCAGCGCCCACCGCGGACCACTCGGGGCCCGTCGGACCGGCACGTCCGAGGTCTGGGCGGAGACGTCAAACCGGATATACCGGTGATCGGAATAGGTCTCCACCCCCTCTATGACACGCCAGTCAACTACACGCGGCGACAGAGCGGGGCTGGCGAACGAGATGTCCACCACTGATTCACCCCGCATCCGCACACACGTGGGGACAGAACCCCGGTTTAGGACGACCAGGCCTGTCTCCAGAGCCCAGTCCTCCACCATCCTGCCCCGTGTGTCCGTTAACCGGGAACCCCAAGCCAAATTCTTGGCATTGAAGTCCCCGAGGACGAACACGGGGAGGGAGCCAAACCCGACGACGACGTCTCTCAACTCCGCAAGGGAGTTGTGGAACTCGGCAAGAGTTCGGTTCGGAGAGAAGTAGACCCCTACCACGACAATCTCCCCGAACCGTGCTGCTACGCAGCCCCGTCCTCTCTTGACGGCCTCGAGGGACGGAGTACCGGCGGCGGCCGACGAAATTAGGGTCACTGAGCCGCTCAGGTCCTCCACCCAGTCATCCCTGGGCGGGACAAAGTACGGCTCAGCGACCACGGCGATGTTAATCGACCACTGCGCCATGCTCTGGAGCAACAGATCCTGAGCGGCGGCGCAGTGGTTGATGTTCGCCTGGAGGAGGCGTAATGGGGCCATTAATGGCACTCCATGTCAGCCCCCTCTTGGGCCTTCTTCCCAGCCCCCTGAGAGGGGCCTGCCGCAGCGGCCACGGTGGCGACGCACTATGGGACCAACCGGTATTTTCCATCTCAAAAATCGATAACTCTGTTGTTTTGTGATTTATCTCCTTGATTTTTTTTTCACGTATTTGTGAATATCTAGGCAATAAAAGAAATCAAACATCATCATTCAAAAAAAAAAATTTTTTCCGAAAAAAAATGACAAAGATAAAGTTATACGAAATTTCATACAAAAAATCATACAGTTATATTAAAATAGCAATAAAAGTTACACTTATGCTTAAAATAAGTTTAAAACTAAATTATTATTATTAAACAAACAGTTACATGACAAAAAAAAATTATTACTTAAACTTATCCTACTCATCACTTTCTATTTCCAACAATTCTTTAGCTTCGTCAAATAATTCTTTGGATATTAGAAAACTTGGTTTATTTAAGCTAGATATATAAGGATCAGATGTATATAACAAAATATGCAGAACGTCTTCGTTTGTTGCTGATCTGGAACACTTCCTAGCGTGATGTAACCTATATTTCTTATAATCTTTATTTCGAGCTTCCTGGGCATCTTCGGATAATTGTCCTATAGGCAAAACTGCATAATGCTCTATTATTTTAGCACCATGTATAAGTACTTTATGGACCGAAGATGGCATGTAGTACCAGTTATATTTGCTTACATATAATTGCGCGGTTACCAATGTATACTGACCAAATTTTTCTGCGTTTATAGGAAATCCCGATGACATAGTTTGAAGAATTACATATAGTCTCTTGATTAATTCTTCATCAATTCCGGTTATCTCTGCAGAACATTGGTAATTTTGGAAAAATCTCCTTGCCGTATTACCGTCATTGCTATTACCGGAACCTTGACGTGGTTTATCAATATGCAAGCCAAGCACTTCTCGGAAACGTTTTTGGACAAATTTTTTCTTGTCTTCTTTAAGTTGCTTGTTTTCTGGAGTTGTTGCAGACCACTTCTCAAAACCTAAATTGTAAGAAATATGGAGGATCATTTCCATAAATCTTATCCATGCGTGTAGCGTCGACAATCCGTATTTAAACGCATTTTCATTTTCAACTCTCGTTGTAACTTTTAAAAGATCATTCATTTGTCTGGGAGTGGCTCCACAAACAGTGCAGGTAGCACTGGATGATGTGTTTGTCAACACTTGAGCAACTTTCCCATCAATCATTGTCATAAACAGTTGATGTTTAACTTCGATGACTTTGTCTTCTATTGACACAAGAGTTGGAATCAATTGATTAATTTTGGCTTCAATTTCACTGACAACCGCTGTAGTTTTTTCGGGAGTTTCTTTTGCAAATTCTAATGAAATTGGTCTGCAATATCTAACAGATGAGCAAGTAGGGTTTTTCCATATGACCGTAGAAGTTTCTTCGTCTACTAGTCGCAGTGGTACAAGGGACACTATAAACAAATTAGCGTCCGATATTTGTTCGTTTTCTTCCGGTAGAGTTTGTTTATACTCACTTTGCCCGGAGGATCCATCACATCCCCATTTAGTGAAAAGCTTGAGACGATTGTAAGTCGATCCTGACTTTATCCTTATAATACGGCAGACTGTATGGTCTAAGAGATCTTGCAGGTTGATTTTTGCGCTTATATTTGTCACCGTAATGCTGGATGCAGGCGGATAGCAAGCCTTTTTTGCTTCACTTAGTGTTTGATACGAAGGCAATACAGAACTTAAATTCTTATCAACGAGCCTTTTTCTTAGGTACGCATATTGTGCTTTGGTTAAATCAGTTTCAATGCATATACTCAATGCTTCCTCTTTTGTAAAGGAAAGTGCGTTATCTGGATTGAGTATGTTTTGTAGAATAACTTTTTTCTCTTCTTTTTCCTTATTTCTGATAATAGTCACAATCGACGCTTCGTCATTTTCCCCCATGGATCTTAAACCTTGCACATAAGCGTTACGGACATGTCCCATTCCATACTCCTGGACCAGCTCCATATTTTTTCGTTTCTTTGTGTTTTCCGAGCAGTCGTCATATTGTTTTGTTGGTTTTCCACGTTCACCAGAAGTATTCAAACCAGAATTTACAGTGGTTGAGGTACTGCAAGAATTCAATGATACTTTAAACTCACCATTTAACCAATTTGAGTATAGGCTCTCGAACCGGTCCGGCTTTCTTTGAGCTTTGGTCCATTTCTGGTTGCAACTCGATGTTAGATTTTTTTGAATACTCTCTATTACAGTATTAACGTCAGTTTCCGATAGTTGAAAATTTTCCAATAAATATTTTTTGAGGTCTGAAGTACTTTTCCCTTTTATTATTTGATCACAAAGATCGCGTCGAACACAAACGAATTCACTCATTGTTAGATAATAATGTTTTTTATGCGTTAATTGTTATTGAAAAGAAGTATCTGAACACTTTGATGAATCGTATGCTGAACATACACGGGTATTTAAAGGACTAATATTTTAGTGCCTTGTGCAAAAACCATGGGACAATTGATTATAACAGTTCTCATCGAAATAGTGTAATCAGTACTGATTGTAATTATTTACCACAACAGATAAATAGAACTTCCGCAGCAATATAGTTTATCATACTTGTGGTTAAGGTGACCACCCCAAACAAAATTGCCATGGGAAGATTCTTTCAAATATAGTAGCAGTTTTTTAATTTGCAAATGTATGTTTTTATCATAGAAATAGAAAAAAACAATATAGACATCAAAGGATAATAACTAAATATAATATTTCATAATAAAAAAGAAGAACCGTAATTTTCGAGGATTTTTCCCCGATTGACATTATTGCTTCAAAATCACCTCTGGCGCAAAAAACGCGCAAGTTTTTTTTAAATCCTCATATTACTGAGTAGATAAGGTCTCTAATAGAGTAATTAACTTGACACCGGCTGCTTTCGGCAACAACGAAAACTCCAATTGAAATTAACAAAAACTAAATTTTCTTTACTTCACTAAAAAAAATATTAAAAAATTAAATAAAAATATTTTTTTTACAAAAACTGAACGTGGTTGCAAAGTGTATATTCTAAGCTATCTAATGATGTATAACACTAATATGTTTCCTTGGAAAACTTCCGAATAATTATGTGTTGAACTCCCTTAACGGTAATTTAATTGGCATGAAAATATTTATGCCCAATGTTTGAGGTTCATTTTATACTAACTAATAACTTTATATTTTTTTATATTTTGTAATTTATTCGTAAGTTCCATCTTTTGAGAGTATAAAACCATAAAACAATCTATGGATTTACGACTTTCGACAAAACCATTTTTGAGATGGAAAATACTGTTTGGTCCCATAGTGCGACGGCGACGACGGCGGTGTTGGAGGCGGCAGCGGCGGTGGCAGTGGTGACGGCTGCGGCGGTGACGGCGGTGGCGGAGGGCTTGCCTCTGGCCCTGGCTTTGGTGGGTTGGGCGCAGGCCTTGCCCCCCATCCGGTGCTCGGCCGGCTTGCCAGCCGCCGCACTTACGGCACAGTGCGGCGTGGCATTGCACGAGCCGGCCTTGTGCCCGGGCAGACCGCAGCGGTAGCAAAGACCGCTGCGGTCCACCTCCGAGGTGCAATTCGCTTGCACGTGGTTGCCCACCTGGCAGCGGAAGCACCTCAGAGGTCTGGGTTCCAGCAGTTTAACCTGTGCTGACACCCAGCCCACCAATAACCTTTGGCCCTCTCTGGCAATATTTTTGGCCGCCGACACGGGGCAGCTCACCATAGCGGTTTGCAGCCCCGCGGAGTCAGGATGGATGGTGGCCACCCACACCTGCTCGGCAGAGCACCCCCCAGTCCTAACTACTGCGGCGACCACCTTTTCCTCCGTCACGGAGTCGTCCAGGCCCATGATGCGCATGCTAGCGCACTTGGTGGGCCTGGACACTCGGACCTCGTCCGCATTTAGGGACGCCCTGAGCCTTTCGGCCAGAGCGTCAGCGGCCGGGCCACTGGCCGCACCGGGGACCTCCACCATTCGGGCCCCAGTCGCCGTTACCTTCATTTTTAGCCCAGTGGCAGCGCCGAGCTCCTCGAGGCGCACCACCTCACCCACCTTCGACATAACAGTCCTGTAGGACACGCCCTTCTTTTCCGCATCCGGCTGTAGTGTAATCACTACGGCTGCGGAATTCGGGGCGCGGAGCCTAGCCGCGGCGGTGCGCTTCTTGCGCTGCTGCCGCCTCTCCCTTTTTTTGGCCGCTCTTGCTGCCTTACCCGCTTTCTTCTTCTCCCCGGCCACTTGCCATTCGGCATCGGCCGGAAGAGATTCAGGAGGCGGCGGCGGCCGTCTCACCACCAGGGCCGATGCCTTCGCCGCCAAGGCCGGCACCCTCTTCACCTGGACTGGAGCTCTCGCTGCTGGGGCTGGAGCCCTCGCCGCCTGCAAATAAACGCATGTCTGGACCGAGAATCGAATCCCCCTAAATGTGGAAAAAAACCTGTACCTGATTTTACTGTACCGATCGAAAGGCTCAATCATATACATTTATTTCTTCTAAATAACATAGCATCTAAAATAAAAGTAAGACCATGAAATTTAACATTTATTTAAAATAATAAGGTACGTTTAACTGCAACTTACAAACAATTTAATTTATTAAATGCTCAAAATGTCTCCCTTCCTGTTGCATACAAATTGTAACTATTTTAATAATTTCGCTTCCCATTGATTTCTTTATTTTTCATAGTGAATGTTTAAAATAATATTTCTAATTTCAGTTTATAACTCCTGCACACTCGCATACTGGTTCCTGTAAACTAAATCTATTGCGTATAGTAATGCTCGCAACACAGCCCCTGCTATTTTATTTACGTATTCATTCAGCCTTTTACGAAACCTACTGTTTGTTTCAAAAGTATCTTATAAAATTGGTATATAAGAGCAGTGGTGGCTCAGTGTTAACGACCGCGACTTACGAGCTGTAGGTTTGAATCCAGACAGGCACTTTACTTTGTGTAAATTATTTCATCACCCTCTTACTCTCACAACGGTGAAGGAAAACATCGTGAGAAAACCGGCATGTCCTAGGACCAAAAAATTGAAGACAAATGTGACATCTGCCAACTCGCACTGTGCCCACGTGGTGGATTACAGCCCACGCCCTCTCGAAGAGAAGAGGCCTGTGTTCCAGCAGTGGGGACATTATAAGCGAATTATGCTTATGAAATTGTTTACAAACCTTGTTTACGTTAAATTCTTAAGAAATCACTCACTGAAGGGAATTTGTACCATATTCACCAGTATTAAGAATGTTAACTGTATATCTGACCACTGTTTCCAACAATAATTTGTTTGAATAACATTATTTAAGTCTATAACTGAAAAATCTGATACTAAGATACTTTTGGAACAATCCATAACGTGGAAAGAGCTAGCGTCATAGAAAAAAAACCGGCCAAGTGCGTGTCGGACTACGCACAATGAAGGGTTCCGTAATTGGGAAGTTGGGATGAATTTATCCCAAAAACAAACTTAACATTGTAGTTGAAAAACATGTTCTTCGATACATCGATATATGCCACGGTCAATTCTCCAACTGCAAATGTAAGTTGGTCGACTATTGCTCGTCAAGCCCTGTGATAGTTTTCTTTTTAATTTCATTATATTTACCACTGCCATGTTTTTTTTCATATCTCCATATAGAACCATTTAGCTGGCAGGGGGTGCTGAGAAGTGTCCCCCACACTTGACTCTAACAAAAATTAGCACTTTAATGCTTAATATTGCGCAAGCGGATCCTTGAATCGAGTGTAATGTTCACAGAACAAAAAATTTTTCAACATTTACACATGCCAAATTACAGCTTTCTAGTACTAAGCGTATCTGAGCTACAGCGGGGACAGACAGACGAACATTGCGAAACTATAAGGGTTCCTTGTTTACTACGGAACCTTAAAAAGGACCAGCGTCTGGAGTTTAGACGGAGTCAATTCTTTTAACAATAGAACATGGTAGGAGATACTTTGCCTAAATAAATCACTCCAAATTATAAAACACCACCACTTAACGTGAAGAGCCCACAATTGTATCAAGTCAAAGCAAACAAATCCTTACAAATTGAATTCAAAAAGTAAATAAAATTTGAACTGGCAGTGAAATAATTAATTAACATCGGTCCCGTCTCTAGCAAGAAACTAAGTTAATGTTTGTCTTCCCCTACCGAGTTCGAAGTTACATATAGACGAACAATTATTACCTGTTCATTCCTATCCGAAGAAGGTTGTGCTTGTTCTAATAATATTGATTTAAGTTACCTCACTATTAATGCATAACTTAAGGGTATACCCTTCTGGACAAGTTTCTGTTAGTTTTGTACAAATATTATTGTGTTCGCGTCTGTTTGGTCAGCTTGAATGTGAAAGTGATATTGGTGGGTTAGATGTTTTTGAGGTATTCGTGTTGAGTGGCCTGTAGGTACCAATTTTATGTTGGTAGTTCGGAAGGTACCTATATTTTTGTTGGTTATTGTTTATTACAATGTCTCTGTTTTTAGGGTTCCGTACGTCAGAATGATAAAACGGAACCCTTATAGGATCACTCGTGTATCCGTCAGTCACAGCCTAATTTTCTCCGAATCTAATGTACCGATTAACTTTTAAATTAACAAGATACAAGCGATGCTTAGTTTGTGGCTCACTGAATATGTCACAATGTACCTATTGTTACTTTTTGATGAAGAATCTTTATTATTCTTAACTTGAATTTTGATACACATATGAATTTCTGTGACCCAACCACGGACGTCGAACTTAAGTAAAAGAATTTTGAGTATGTAATGAAATAAAGGCTCCTACATACTGGCGCGACTTGTCGCGCGACGCGTCGCGACACAAAGGCACCGCTTGTAGCGCTACACGCGGTGTCTTTGTGTCGCGTCGCGTCGCGCGACAAGTCGCGCCAGTATGTAGGAGCCTTTATTTCATCAAATAAGAAAATTTACATACTATATATATATATTAAGACAAATTAAAAAAAATATGTTTAATCTGTACCGCGAGACACACCCAAAGGCCTTACTGTTTAGAGTCTCAAACAATTATTTTTTATGTTTTAAAGTTATTTAAGAAAATAGATGAAATTTGAAACCCCCTTATCTCCGAATCTCTGAAACTAGTGGGCCTAAATTTGTTTTAAAATATAGATAGATTTCATTTATTTACATAACCATATTACAAGATGATTATAAACATTAACTAAATAACATTTAAACTAAGTTAAACCTAAAAAGGCCCGCGAGACATTGTACCGAGGATGCTGGCGGCATTTCCTCGCTGAATTGCAATGCTGATGCGTTACGCGAGAAAGCCGCCAGTTTTTCGGTCACCAGTTTCGCGATTTCCGCAAATAACTTACCTATGCGCACTGGGTGATCCACGGATCGAGGGTCTCGACGCCAAAGGGCACAAAGTTGTACTCGCTGCCAAGGTGGAAAAATATAGAAAATAGTTCTATACTTATAGACTACAGGAAAACCTATAAGAAGTCTTAAAATAACATGGTAAATCTCTCAAAATTGTGCGTACAAACTTACATTTGTAGTTGGATTGTTTGGGAGACCATATTTTCTAACTACAATGTTAAGTTTGTTTTTGGGCTAAATTCATCCAACTACGGAACCCTATGTTGTGCGTGGCCCAACAAACACTTGGCCGGTTTTATTCTGACCAAGATTGTGAAATAAATTTCAAAGACTGTTTTGCTTCCACCTTTTCCGAAGACTCAAGGATCTTTCGCGCAATGTCCCGCTTATCTTTCTTCTTTACAAATTATGTAACCGGTCTGAATACTATTATATTTTTGTAAGCTGTTTTATTTCTTTTATAACTTGATTCAATAAATTCCTATGAGCTCTTGTTTGTCTGAACTAAAGAGAAATCTGTTTTATATAAATACCCCGTTCGTTTATTAGCTTTTAATTTTACGTTTACTTTGTATAATATTAGCCTGAAACGATCGTATAAAATGGATTGTAGTATTCAATTGCAAATGCCTTGTGATTTCAGTGCTTATGTTTGAATGTTCGGTTCGGTTTTATTAATCTAGCTGTTAAATTCGATCAATGTTTTGAAAAGTTTAAGTCAATTAAAACCCAAATGTGTTCCAAATTAAGTCCAATTTAGAGATATTTATTGAGTAGTAAACCTATTTACCATTGTTTTTACATTCATCTTTAGTCATCTACTGTCACTATACAATGCCTCTTTAATGCTGTCTTTAATATTTTTCATGTTATTTTTTTTTTTTTTTTTTGCGTAGCGTTTCGGAGATTGCTTTACATTTTTTGCCATATCTCCGATGTTATTGGCTCGATTTAGATTCTGTTTATTATTTCTAAAAGCTTATGAGTTATTTTATCAGATTAACTTACGTTTTTTTATTAAAATTTGTTACTCGTTGGATGTCGACTATTTAAAAAAAAACGGAGATGAAGACATTTTTTGTACAAAAAATCTGTATTTAAATAAATACAGATTTTTTTTTACAAAAAATGTCTTCATCTCAGATTTTATGGACTTACACTTGTGTGTTTTAAATAAAACACACAATTGTAAGTCCATAAAATCTCCCCTTAAGAAGACTTTTTAAATCGCTATTAATACTGATTTCTTTTAGCAAATAAAATGTCTTCACCTCCGTTTATTTTTTCATAGTCGACAAATTTTAAAACAAGGCAACGTTGTAAAGCAAGGTCATAAACGCTTATTAAAAAAATAAAAAGTCGAATAACATGAAAAATATTAAAGATTTTAAAGTTAATTTCGATAATTTTTCATGAATATTCAGAAAAATACGAGCGGTCACATGCCCATGGGCGGCATTGTATAATTGAACCTATTGTTTATCCACGGTATCATTATATCGGAATATTAAAGCCAGTATCTAATGGGCTTCAGCGCATCACTAAACTTCCATTCACGCGTATGTTGCAGCTATCCATCAATGTAAACAGAAGACCAGCCAACAACGGCCATTGTGTGCACAGCAATAAAACTTTTTATACAAAAGCATTCGCAACAGCGAGCCATATCATAAAATCATAACCCGTCCACTGCAGCGGGCATAAACCGCTCCGTATTATAATGACGGATGACAAACAAGTCACATCATATAGCCCACGTACCCCACGAGCGGTACCGCGTTTAGAAACAGTATTTTATATAGTAGAAGGTATACGAGCATATGGTACGCTATAACCGTAAAATTTTATCGCTTTCGATGCTGAAATGATACACGAAACAATCTAAATTATAGCGGGCGGCGTGTCCCTGGCATCGGGCCAGTGTATTGGTAATGACAGGGTTTATCCAATTTGTAACGATATCTGTACGAAAGGTTTGACAGCTACCGCGTCTGGACCTTAACTGCTGATGTCAAAATATCAAATATTGTTGGGACCGTCGTATGTTTGGCTATACTTAAATGGATTTTGGTGTACAGTGACAGCTTTGTTGACGTCAGTTTGTTTATTTATAAATGGTTTATTTCTTTTGCTAGGTACTGCACTAATACAAGCCTGTAATCTACCTCAAAGATTGCATCAATCAATTTATTCATCAATAGCTGTGCCCTCGGCTGCGCTTACGTGACTGTGGATTATATTGGCATTTCTTCTCGTCTGATTAAATATCGCTGTAAACTGTTGAGGAATACGGACATAATGCAATATTGGTAATGCCTTATAGTAAATAGCGTGATAACATTATAGCTTATGCGTTGACCAGATCTTTAAGGAATAATTGGGCTGAAATTTGAACAGAATATATTCAGTAGTTTTTATGTCAATCCGGAACATACATCCAGACAACTAGAAAAACGGACAAAATTAAAAAAAAACTTTATTTTCGGCATCAGAATCGTTCCCACACCGACTTACGACTTAGATTTATTTTGTCGTCGGGGATTTTTGATTGTAGCGGCACTTCCTCCAAAGAGGGGCAAACAAAAAGGTGTGGGCTACTGGATATCTTCGCCCTATGAGATCCGATTTCGATGGTTCTTTTTTATTTGAAAGGTTAAGTTTAAGTTAACTTTAAGTTGGTCTCATAGTTTGGTGAAGATCTGATGACGATTTTCGACGTATTGACCAGAATAGCTCCTCAAAATCCAGTAAATACTGTACTGTACTTTCATATAATTACTACTAAACGCTTCCACACTGTGTCGTTGTTGTCAACAGTATCGACACCGGCATTGGCCGTTTTCACACTACGACGAGAAGGACACCGACACGTCTATATTATTGTTATTATTTATTTATCATAAACAAATTTTATAAAAATACCTTTACATAATACTATGCCCCGCAAAACCGTTTTCACGGTTTGTCTGCGGGAACAGAACAAACAGTTTTACAAAAAAAAAAAAGGTTTATTAGTGCGGACACTTAATTTACACTTCTTGCACTTCTAAAGTAACCAATGATGTTGTCTTATCTTATATGTATCAAATTACTATAATCTAAAAATATCTTACAAAAATCTTTACCACTTAATTGCTCTCCCTCAACAATCTGCAAACCACTTTCCTAAGAACTTAGTTTAAAACTCCCGAAAAAGAACTGCTTAAGTAATTTGGTAAATTTACCTTTTATTTCCTGACTTCTTATATCAACCAATTGCCTCAATCAAGCGTTCGGTCGCCAAAATAATTCCTTATCCTAGGTACATCAATTTACCTGCTGATACCATCCTAGTTGCGTGGTTATGGGTAACTAGCGAGTGACGCTCCCAGCTGCCATGGCTGTTAACCAGAAGTAGGTATTTATGTTTGAAGCTGATAGGAAGAATTTTGCAAATTTTAAATAATCATCTTTACATTTATTTTTAGTTTTCTTACTTACCTACTAATAGTTTTAAAAATCTAATTTGTGCTTCTAACTTTTCTAAGTTACTTTTGAATGTGAGTCCATAGCAGTCGAGGGCGTAACTTAATATTGGGTCAACTAATTGTAGATAAAGACACTTAGGGTATTATTGTTATCGTCCGACGATATCGGGATGCGACACGATCTAACCATCAGCAGCTTATTGTCATGTAGTATGCCACAGCAGCCTGGAATGGTCGCGTTGCGCTAGCAGAAGCGGTGATGTAACCGCGCGAATCCAAAAGTGTAATAGTGGCAGAGAAAGGCAGAGGTAATAATGGCAGCAGTGAACAAGTTACATTTGCTTTATCTTTTATGATTATGGCGGAAAAACCTTTTGGGTTGATCCCTACTGGTTGATTACTACCTTCTCTTCGATAAACTGTGTGCGCGAAGTAACATGTTTTATAAGTTTTTTGGAATGAGCCAGGACATTTTCGAGTTTATATTGCCTCATCTGGTGAAGAGTATCAAAAAACAGTACACTAACAAAGTCAATTGCTTTTTACTTTTTTCTATTTTTTTTACTTTGCACTAACAAAATCATTTATTTTAAATTGGCACATAAAAGGCACTTTTGAACGTCAAAATTTATAGAAAGTGATTCTAGTTGCTCCTTCCGAAAGGTAGTTTTGGATGGAGAAGAATGGGCAAGGAACTCAACCGTTACTCCTTTAAAAGGTTTTACAATATTTTGAATACATTAAGTATATAATTATATGTTAAGACGATACACCTACAACAAAATTACTACATCACAATAGGTAAAAATAATTATAAATGAAGCAATGACAAATTAATTATGTGATAGATACATGGTGCTCACATATTTATAAACATTGTAAAAGTAGACGATTTTCATAACATTTAACAAGTTATAAGTCAATATGTGAGGTAAAGTAGTTACATAATGTAAAATCAATGTCATAAAAATGATAAATTATATACAATTGAATTAAGGCGCTGACAAGACCCAATTGACCAAAATAGGCTTCTCTTAAGAAAGAAAATTGCCAAATCTGTATAGTTTGTGGTAGCAGAAAAAATATACGTTAATTTTGAACATATTTCCCAGAACTTGGTTGTCACCAAAACACGTTTTAAAAAAAAAATCTCGATACAAACTAACGTTAAACTAACCTCTTACCTTGAGTTCTAATCCAACATATCTGTATTAAATATCAACATAAATTACGTATTTAATTAAAAAGAAGTACGTCTTATTCTAATGCAGAACTTGGTTGTTTTTTATTTTCGATTACTCAACTCAATTCTCAGTAAATAGATAATTACTTCATATTTTGCAATAAATTACAAGCGTTTTGTCGTCACGCTTCTCTTTCTTTTCTATGCAATCTGACAGTGACCGCGGTTTAGGTGTTGTCAGCGTCTTAACAACCAGTTTGATTTTGTCAAGACTAGATTGTCCTATGGAGCAGGACCACCATGTTTCCAAGCATTATTTTTAGGAATATAATCCTCTAATTTGTAATATGTTTGTTTACAAAGTGTACCTACTTTTATTATGAGTTTTAAATTTTCTTTCATTTTAATTGCGTTATCACAAGATTCACAACATTAAACACAATACCCCAGAAAAGATGTATATAATTTAGATAATTTGAAAAATGGTTGATTTACATATTTTATCTTTATTTTTATTATTAAAATATAAATGAATTGGCAAGGTGCCGTCATAATATTGATCTTTTTACATAGTTCCCTAAGAGGTTCGCGGTGATGTAGATTATAAATGGTTCGGACAGCTCTCTTTTGCAAAAAAAAAAGATGGATTCAATGTCAGTAACCCGACCCCACAGTAAAATGCCATACGACATAATACTGTGGAAGTAGCTAAAATAGACCAAACGCGTGGTTTTTACATCTGTTAATCGTCTTATCTTTCTAACAGCATAAGCGGCCGAGCTTATCCGTCCCGCAATACATTTTTTTTGAGGTCCCCACTGTAATTTACGGGCAAGTGATTCCTAGGAAAACCGTTTGATTAATAAATTCCAGTTTTTCTCCATTCAATATGATGCCACATTCACTACTTCTAACATGTAATTTAAATCTAATGCATTTGGTTAGTTTTTTCATTTATTACCAAATTATTTACCGTAAAACCAATATTGGGCCTGAAAAATGGAGTTATACATGTCGTCAAGATTTTGTGACCGTCGCCGCGTCGGTCTTTTTTAAAGATCAATGATGTGTCATCTACAAATACCAGTATATTCTTTTTTTTTTAATAATTGGGGTAAATCATTAATGAAAACTAAAAAGAGGAATGGACCCAATATCAAACTTTGAGGAACGCCCATTTCCATTTCGGGCCCTAATGAGTTTATGCCGTTTACTTGAACTTTAGCCTTACCATCTTTCAAGTAGGATCGTAGTAAATCAAGAGCTGTATTCCTAATACCATAGTGCTCTAGTTTCAGCAGAAGTGTCTTATGGTTTATGCAATCCAACGCCTTAGATAGGTCGCAAAAGATTCCAAAGGGATCTTGTGCTTCTTCTCAGGCGTTAAAAATGTTCTTTATTAGGGTGACACCGGCGTCAGTGGTACAAAGCCCTTTGATGAAATCGTATTGTTGTTCATGAAAGATGGATTTTTTATTCAAGTGACGTGATCAACCAAGTGTGATCATGAACATTTCAAACACCTTACTGAGAACTGGCAGAATTGACACAGGGCTATAAATTTTTGGTTCTTTACTATCACCAGATTTGAACAACTTCAGGATGGCAATACCAAGTCAGGACTGAGTTCCGGCCAGTCCATCGTAGCGATTCCAACTTTACTAAGGAATCGGGTTGTTTCACGTGAAGTGTGTCAACGAGCGTTGTCGTACATTAGGATGAAATTCTCTCCGATGTACCCGGCGTAAGGAACGACATGTTCCATTAAAATATCGGTGATGTATCGGTCTGCGGTTACCCCTCTCCTCCCCAACCTCCACCAGGCCTGAAAACAAGCGCAGTTTTGCCCTCTAGGGAAATGCCGGCCCCTCATCATACAGAAGCCGCCTCCGTAAGCAAAAAAAACACTGAGCGAATCGCTCACGAAGTCGTTTATAGACTCTTCTTCTGTCGTCGTTACCATGCAGGCACATTCTGCTTTCTTCCGAAAACATAACTCACCTCCATTGCTCAATTTCCCAATCGCAGCGAGCACGAGCAAATTGTAGTCGCGCTTGTTGGTGTCTAAGGGTCAGTTTTGGGCCTGTGGCAGTACGTTTTGGGGTAAGGTTTGCTTTCTTGAATCATCACCTGACTGCCCATTTACTGATGTCCGTCCCTCGTACCTGCCTGAGCTCTTGTTGGATGTGAACGCCATTCAAATGTTAATTTCGAAATCTCTCATTCAGATTAGAAAGAATTTCTCTTTCAGATGTGGACCGGTGGCGACCAGATCCACGCCTCCATGTGAAATCTCTAGTTTCCCTGTTCCGTCTGTATATCTTCGACACGCAGGACTGGCTTAAGTGGAGCTAATGGGCTCAGCCCTTGCAAGGCAACAACTTGAGCTGCTTCTGCAGGCGTGGTATCCATTGTTATCCAAGTCACAAGGCGTAATTAGCTGAGATGTGTACCGGTCAACGTGTGATAGCCGACTGATATTTTTTATTGTTTTTGTGTATGTCGTCTCGTAGTTGACCTTGAGAGGTCGTCACTACTCAACCGGACTATCCTGTGGCTGCCTTAAGCGGACTCGAAGCCTCCAGCCAGGGGCGAATTACGTACATTACTAAGCGATTGCACGCTAAGGGACTTAGGGCGTCGCTGGGGGGAGGACAGCAAGGTAGGACAGGCTGGATCTGATCTGTATTATTATTATTAAACGGGGAATTTAAAACTACGGGCTCATCTGCGGCGCGGGTTGGCACTTCGTCGAGCGAAGGGTCGGGGGGACAATTACGTCGGAGTTTTCGCGAGGGACCTCGGCGGCGAGGTCGGAAGGTCGGTCGGTGTGATTTGTGCACTGTACTCGTGGCCCTACTGCTCTCTTGGAGGAAGGTAATGGGGTCATCAGGGTCGGTGAGTGTATGCCTTGGACGGCGAATAGAGCTAATAGCGGAGGGCCTATAAATGGCGGCCTTCACAACCAGAGGGTTGTGGTGGGTGGCGGCAGAGCCAAAGAATCGCTTCGCGGTGCGCTTCATGAACTGCTTGATGGATTTTAAGATCGAGATGGAGGATCTCGTTTCGGACGAACCAGGGGGATCGCGTTGCCTTTCGGAGGAAACGGTTTTGGAGGCACTGTATCCTGTGGATGTGGTCCCCACCACCTAGTTTGTGCGAAGACTGCACAGGCATATGTCATGATGGGACGGATGCACGCTGTGTAAATACGCAATTTGCAATTAAGGGACAATTTGCTGAGTGCATTTAAGACGGAGTGTAGTCTACCGAGAGCGAAAGCAGCACGCGAACGCACACGCTTTATGTGCTTTGAGAAGGAGAGATGGTGGTCGAGGGTCACGCCTAGGTATTTGGCTCGCTTCTCCCAAGGGATAGGCTTGCCGAACATGGTGAGGGGTCCGGGGGGTGAGGTTTTTACGCGGTTTGGTGAAAAGAACCGCCTGACTTTTGTCGAGATTAACTTCGATTCTCCACTTTCTAAACCACGCGCCAATCTTGTTGACTTCGGTTTGGAGGGTGCGAGATATCTGGTCATGGACTAAACCGGTGTAGTAAATGGCCGTGTCGTCTGTGAACAGAGCCAACTGCGCCTTTCTACTTTTGGGAATGTAGCTAGTGAAGAGAGTGAAAATGAGAGGGGCTAACACAGAGCCCTGAGGGACGCCTGCGCGGATAGGATGGGGATAAAAAAACCTGATACCAGGCCCTTTTATAGGGTGTCAAAGAGCGCCACTCGGGCAGAGTGTGCCATATTGCAGCGCGTAAAAATGTGTACAGGAATGGTTTTAAACCGTATATACTCATAACTAAGAACAATTCTAGAGATTGCTTTAATTGGTAATGTACACGAAGAAATAAGCTATACACCTATTTTATGTTGTTTAAGTACATGTGACATCTACCAACCCGCACTTGGCCCGCGTGGTGGATTACGGCCCACTCCCTCTTACAGAGAGGAGGCCTGTGTCCCAGCAGTGGGAACAAAATAGGCTGATTATGTTAAGTACTAAGACGCATTATAAACCCTCCTAATTAGCCGCCATAGTGGTGTTTCCATTGTTCTGCTCGCGAGTGTAGTTATAAGTAGGTTATATGTGTGGTGTGGTATTGCTACATTATTCCTATTTATAATGCTTTTCATAGTAAACAAGACTTCAAATGATATGATAATCATATTAAAAATAAGTAAGCAAGTCCTAAATGGTACAAGTAAAGGAGAGTAATTTACTGAACTCTGTAGCTCCTCCATAATTATACTGTTATAGAGACGAACTCCTTATTACGAAATATGAAATAACCTTGAAGGTCACAAGATTTCTCAGAAATATATATTGATTAGAATATGACATTATTGTGTTTAAGCTGTGGGGTTAATTAATTACATACGAAGGGCGATCTATTCAAAATAAAACGTCTTTTTCAATGACTTATATCTCATTCATTGTATAAATAAGACCGCAGCGAACTTCTCTTGGTATAGAACGTGCTCCGATCAAATTACGATAAAATACAATTTTAAAAAGTTTCCAACTTAATCTAGAAGGCCAGCTTAAAAGGTTTGTAGTGATTTCGCCGCGGCTTCGCTATATTTCTTACAGCAAGTAGCTACTTTTATTGCCAAGTGAGGCGGGCTAAGTCCACTACTTTACGCCTATATTGCCTGGCCGACGACGTCGTAAGAAAACTTGCTCCCAGCCACTGATCTCTCCTTATCAAAACACTGGAGCATAACCCTGAATGATCTCAGTAAATAATAAACTTTACTTTTTTATGTCGAGTTGTCATTTTTTTGTTGGAACGATGTTATTTCAATGTATGAGATACGTTTATTGATTTCGGTTTGCTATTTTTTGTGTGTTAGCCCTTTGTTTGACCGGTTCACATACTGTTTCGTAGGCGGCCAGTTAGCGGAGGAAATTCTCTTTTTATTCTTATCGAACATTACGATATATGTGTTTCGTAAGTATACGAAGCAAAATATGAACTTCGAATAAGTTTTGGGCTATGTTAAGAAAAGAAAGTAATCAATAAACAATAATGCAAAGAATCTTATACAGGGTAGATTTTAGAGATGGGGATGTAAGGAAAGGTTACCTTAACAGTTGTCGCTACAACAAAACGGTCATAGGAGACTGTGCATATTTTTTTGAGAAAAATGATCTGCATTCACAAATAAAAAAAATAAAAAAATATGTACAATCAGCAAGAAAATGGGCAGTATCCACAAAAACTTTTATTTTTGCCAATCGAACCTGTTTCTTATAAGGATCAAAAAGTCTATTGGACTAACTGAGGTTTGATTACTAGAAACGTCAGAAATCACAAAAAAACACTTCCCATACATTTCGTAGGAAATGAAACAAAAACATTGAACTTCAAATTTCGAACGAGTACGCCATTTTTTTTATTTGTTTGGAGAGCAAAATTTAGATAGTTTGATGTTTTTGAGAAAGCTTTTTTCATACAAAGGTTTTTCGCGATTTCTGACTGAAATCTAAAATAAGATCGTCGGAAATCGCAAGCAACAAAATGTCTCAAAAAGTTATCGACAGTCTCCTATGACAGTTTTCTTGTAGCGACAAATCCTTACTGCACCATCTCATAAATCCACCCTGTATATTAGTTATATAATGTTTAAAAATAATTATGGAGAAAAAGCCACCGGCATCGATATCAGCAATCTCCATTGTTATTTTTATCCAATAAAATATAATAACAAAAAACATTAGGACTATCCTAATGGCAAAAAAATCACTGTGTATTCTCATAAAAAGGGCCCTAATCGCTTTAGTTGAAGAGCATCATAAAACCATACCCCTACAATTTTTTGATAGCAAAATTGAACCGCAAACCATCAAATCTGCACTGATGATTAACCCTAAGTCGCCATTAAAAATATATAAAACAAAATATTGTCGGAGCTGGGTCCCTAAGGCCCCGAGCACGTGACGTCGACGCTCGCTTGCTGGCAATTCAATTACCTATCTACTATTCTGGTCTACACATAGCTGCAATAAAATCAAATAACTACGAGACACCGAGCAGGGGAGGGTTGTATTTTATATATAAGATTAGAATGTTATTTTCAGAATGGACGAATAAATCAGCATTGGGAGAAAAACTGTTTGAACTATTGAAATTTGATTCATATTGAAGGTATCATCGATATCATTTAATTCTGAGACCACATTTAATAAACAATATTTTATTTTACACGGTGAATTTATTTTTTTAATATTCCATTGAACGCACACTTCATAACACTTTAAAACCCGTTTTCAGCCAAATCCAAAACGTCTATTTTCCCATAAAACAATTTCATAAAAATTCCCCTCTATGTATTAACGAGATAAATAATGTAAGGGAATTTAATCACTACAAAGTACATGACGTGCCAAACAACACCGAATTAATTTTGCATCCGGCAATCTGGGGATGCAACGTGGCAGCAGCTGCCGTGACACATACTGACCGATTTGATATGCACCCTTCCTCTGGGTCTAGCCTGTCATGATTATTCTGTGCTTATATTTCGATCCATTGAGAAATGAAATGATGAAATGAAATGATTTTATTTTCTGTAAGTAGGTTTGCACAAACACTTTTATACGTCAATCATATTTAGAAAAAAAAAACTAGATGAGCTCGGCGTTTCCTATCTGACTACTCTGAGAAGAAAGGCCGAAACAAACTCAGAGGTCACAGTCTCTTTTAAAGTCCAGACATTTTCTTGGTCAGATCATGTGAAGACCATCTAGATTGGTGTCTGAAATGGTCTTTTGAGGAAAGAACCACACAGAATGGACCTATCCAGTCAGTGCACGCATTTGTCAGTAATCGTGCAGCTCAACTCAGAACTTAAGGAGCTCAACGATTCGACGAACAAAGTAAATATTAAATTCCACACAATATATTAAGCTCCACAAAGTAAAGTGAGAGTAGGTATCAATATATACACACATACATACACATAATCAGCCTATAATGTTCCCATTGCTGGGACACAGGCCTCCTCTCTGTGAGAGGGAGTGGGCCGTAATCCACCACGCGGGCCCATTGCGGGTTGGTAGATGTCACATGTCTTCGAATTTTTGGTTCTAGGACATGCCGGTTTCCTCAAGATGTTTTCGTTCACCGTTTTGAGAGCAGTGGTAATGAAATAATTTACACAAAGTAAAGCATCTGTCCGGGTTCGAACCTACGACCTACAACTCGTAAGTCGCGGCCGTTACCACTGGGCCACCACTGCTCTCAGAATATATACAGACTTCTACAAATCAATAAATCTGGAGATGAAGTCGGTTGTTTTTTTTGTTTTTGTAAAACGTTTTAAGGTATAAAATCATTTGGAGAAATTTGACAGTTTGATATAACCTGATGTGCTAGCGACTGTACTTACATAACCCAAGGGCGGTAATCACACGATGTGTACGCTGGTGTGACAAGCGACACTAATACGATAGCGGTGTGTGGTGCAGCAAGTGACTTTATACAACACTAGCGATTCCGCCCCAGCTTCGCACGGTTTTTACGACTTGACAAAGCATGGAGATTTATTTTTTATGACTGTGTAAGTTTACTCTAAATGGTGGTGAAAACCGCATGAAAATCTGTTGTGTAGTTTAGAACGACACAAACGAAAAGCGAATTTAATTTATAATTATGTGTAGATAGAATAATGCGACGCTAAAATCGCAGTGTCGCATGGAGCTGCAAGATTTAGATTCAGAGTATTTATTTGTAAACATAGGTATGTGTGATATTACGTTTTTGTAAGTTTGCTATGCTTTGCCATAAGGCGTACAAAGGCGCGGGCTTGCGGACGGTGAGCAATGGGTAGCTCGCCGTCCGGTAAGGACCAGGCCCGGGTCGACGGCGCGTTGTGTTCCACGTGCGCCTCAAAGTGATGTTGACAGCATAAGTGTAGGGGTCCACTAGGGCCGATGCCTGCCGGGGTTGCAGGAAAGTCCAAAAGGGATACCGAGGCCCCTGGCAACACAGGCAACGGAAGGAACACGGGTGGGTTTTAGTCAGTAAGAGTCTGACACACCCTCCGTTATTTGATAATTTCCCTCCCAAAAAAAACAAAGCGTAGAAATATTAGTATAAATTTCAATTATTTCATTATTCATTTCACAATATCAAATAAAAATTAGAAAGAGCTAGAGTGTTGGATAAATCAATATACTGTTCCCCTGACAATGAATTAAATTTCAAATAAAAAGTACAATGTCAAAACAAGTACCTACCAAATTAATAAAATATTAAATTCAAGTCAATTAATCAAATTAGCACAAGAGTGTCAATGGATATAGGAGGCATTATAGAATAGCTGTCATCCAAATAGTCCTTTATTAGTAACATTTATCAATTAAAATTTTCATACGTACACTTTTGAATTTGTCCAGATTGAATGATTTTAATGTCTTGTCGCAACTTGTTAAATATTTTTGTGGCCATACAGAAAGTACTTATATTTATTAGGGCTTACTTATATTTATTATATTTAGCAGGGGTCCACTAGGGAGTAGGGGTCCACTAGGGCCGATGCCTGCCGGGGTCGCGGGAAGGTACTTATGGGTCACCGAGGCCCCCGCAATACAGGCAACAGGAAGGAATACGGGTGGGTTTTAGTCAGTAAGAGTCTGACACACCCTCCCGCTCCGCCCAGAGCGGGAGAAGTTACTTGATGATTTCCCACCCTCGAAAAAAAAAAAAAAAAAAAGGGCTGTTCTGCCATGTGTTATTTCGAGCTCTAGCTTATTCTATACGAGGGTGACACTGAAAGTTCTTGGAAAATCAAAAACTGAACAAACTAGCAAGTTATTAGTTTTATTATATCTTTTCAAAATAGTGTCCATTTACATCAATACATCGCTGCATCCGATGGAACCACTGAGAAAAGCACTTTACCCACTCGGTCGTAGGGGTCTCTTCAACGGCATTTTGAAACGCAGCCGCAATGACTGCGTTTCCTCGGCGTCCATAAAACGTTTTCCTCGAAG
Organism: Atethmia centrago; assembly: GCA_905333075.3. Lineage (NCBI taxonomy): Eukaryota > Metazoa > Arthropoda > Insecta > Lepidoptera > Noctuidae > Atethmia > Atethmia centrago. Next base: position 13,372,145 of record HG995381.1, on the reverse strand, counting down.
TTTTTCTTTTATTTTCGGAAATAAATAAAAATCGCAAGGTGCGAGGTCGGGGCTATAGGGCGGGTGACCCAGTAATTCCACTTCTGACGTCGCCAAGTAGTCGATTGTTTGCTTGGCGGTGTGCGACGAGGCGTTTTCGTGGTCAAGGTGGATCCTACTGCGAGGTCGTTTCTCCCAAACTTTTTCCAAGACAAGTGGCAAACAATTGTTAGTGTACCACTCTGCAATAACTGTTTTTCGATCCTCTAAAACAATTGTTGCGTCCTGTCCTGTCCTTCCGAAGAACGAGGCCACCATCTTTTTTCCCACGCTTTGACCTCTCTTCACTTCAGTTGGCAACTCCTCGGAAGAAAACACCCAGACAGCAGACTGTCTCTTAGTTTCAGGATCATAACAACAATAAATCCAGCTTTCGTCACCCGTAAGTATGTCGAACACAGCATTTGAGTCACCTCCGTTAAATCTTTGAACCATTTCACGACACCAATCAACACGACGGAGTTTTTGGGCCTCTGGCAAATTATGAGGTATCCACCGGGCAGCTAGCTTCCTGACCGCTAAATGTTCATGGAGGATTTTGTGCACTGGACATGAGTCCATGAGACATGAGTCCATGCCTAAGCTTGTTCGAATCTGCTGATAAATCATTCTTTTGTCAGTCTCTATCATACGCCGCACAACACTGATGTTATCTTCAGTCGTCGCCGTAGAAGGCCGTCCCTCACGCAGATCATCGATGAGATTAGTGCAACCACGTTTAAACTCATTAAACCAGTTGTAAACAGTGGCACGAGATGGGGCTTCATCGTAAAAGGCCAATCCAAGTCTATCATAACATTCATAACTTTCTTGTTGACTTAAATGACATCGAAAGTCATAAAAAATCATTGTACGAAATTTTTCTCGCGTTAAATTCATGCTAACGTGACACAGACAATTTTCAATTTGCCGCTAAATCGTAAACAAATGACAAAGGAATAAAATACATACACAATAATATTGGCAAAGAGTTCCATTTTCAAAATTTGAACTGTTTTTTTATTATATCGTTTACATGTGGCCAGTTCTAAAAACTTTCAGTATCGCCCTTTTTTTGTTATGTTAAAAGCGCCTTACGTATATGAGCATTGCGAAGCTTTATAATTAGCTATGGGCTACTAAGCAAGATGAAGTAATGCGATGCTATTCCCAGGTTGGGTTCGTGCCCGATTGATGGCAATAGGCTCGCCCCCTATTACAAGGGATTTAAACATAACTGGCGAAATGTGGGTGTACAATAGGTACACCTCTGCCCAACCCTTCAGGGTAACATCATGCATGATGTTATGTTAAGAAGATGCAAGTTCAAAAAACAGTTCCTACATTGACACAATATTTTCTGTTGGGTTAGCGACCTACGAAATAGGAAGGTACCTACCTATGTAGGTAGTTCGTAGGTCGCTTAATATTGAATAATGTGTAGGTGCCTACATACTTTTCTTAGGCTACGGTGTCTTTACAGCGTCAGACGCTACCGACAGTGTGCGGTGACGTCACGACGGACGACCGACACGTCGCTGGTTGCCAAAATGTTCGCAGCCGCCCGCCGTCTCAGCTGAGCGTCGCGGGCGGCGTACGAGCGAGACCGCGCCCGTGCCCGTGTAGTTACGAACATAGAGCATTCGGCCGTCGTCGGCAGGCGGGGTCGTCTCATTGGGTAAACGTAGGAATGCCTACGGGGGCTACACCTATGTTGCCATGTTCTCCTCTATTATGTGAGACCTAAAAACTTCGGTCTTCAATAATGACGTTTTCAAGGATGGCAACATAACATAAACTAAAAAAGTTCATAAATGTTAAAAAGCTACCATTTGGTAGTTTTATCAACATTTTTGTTTTATTTATTAATCAACAAGTTAGCCGAAATATTATTTCGGTTAATTTAATCAATGTTAATATTATTAAAATTGGATAAATATTAATATAATGTATGCATAATATCATAGATATACGCTCGTATAGCGTTGGTCGTAACTATAAATAGACAAAAGAGTTATCCAATCAAGCCAATACAGAAATAAATAATTAATTTAATTTACTCCAACGCAGACAGAGCGAGCAGAGCGCGGAGGCTACTTATTTTCTAAAATGAATTTAATAAAATTCAGTGGATAAATTTTGTTAAATATACCCGGCAGCCCCAGTTCCTGGCCCCAGGAACTGGAGGCTCTCGGGCCTCGACTTAGGGTCTCCTAAGCGCATGCTTGGAGAGGGGCCAGTTCCCGCTTCATTGGAAGACGGGGAAACTGGTCCTCATAAAGAAGGCAGGGCGCCCTGCAGACTCTCCGTCCGCTTATCGGCCCATCGTGCTGCTCGACGAGGTGGGCAACCCTACCTCTGTCGTGTGGTCGAGGCCTATTTGACGGACAGGGCCGTCATATACCCCGGCAATTGGGACTCGAGGTGGCCTTGCACAAGTCCGAGGCCATGTGTTTTCATGGTCCTCGGAACGCGCCACCGTTGGGGTCCCAAATAACCCTAGGAGTGGTTTCCATTGGCGTCGAGTCGACGATGAAGTACCTGGGACTCGTCCTCGACAGCCGGTGGAACTTCGTGGAGCATTTCAGACGCTTGGCTCCCAAACTGGAGCGGGCGGGCGCTGCATTGAAGCGGCTAGCATAGCCTTCTACGGGGCTCCTGTATGGGCGCGCTCTCTGGCGCTGCGGCCAGCCCGCCGGTTGAGCGCGGCCCAAAAGGTCATGGCCATCCGGATGGTCCGGGGATACCGCACGGTCTCCTGTGAGGCAGCGAGCCTCCTTGCCGGATTGCCGCCATGGGATCTGGAGGCAAAAGTCCTCGCGCACGTATGGGAGTGGCGCGAGGAGGCGAAACGCCGGGGCGTAAGTCCGCTGCCGCGAGAAATCGCGGCACAGCGGACGGAGCTCCGGCGGGATCTCATGGCATCATGGAAAGTATGGTTGTCGCAACCCAGCGCTGGGCACGCCATGATTGCGGCGATAAGTCCCCTCTTTGAGGAATGGCTAGAGAGGCGCCACGGCGTCCTCACCTTCCGCCTGACGCAGGTCCTCACCGGACACGGCAGTTTCCGGAGGTTCCTGTGTCGGATAAGGCGGGAGGAAACGTCCGGGTGTCACCACTGTGTGGATCGCCCGGAGGACACGGTGGAGCATACGGTGGAGGTCAACCCGGCTTGGGCAGAGCACCGCCGTGTCCTCGTGGAGGCGATCGGCGGCAGAGACCTCTCGCGTCCGGCCCTGGTTCAGGCCATGGTACGGAGCGAGAGGGCATGGGCAGCCGTCACCTTCTTCTGCCAAGCAGTAATGCTCGCGAAGGAGAAGGCGGGACGGTTGAGGGAAAGGCAAGTTTCGCGCCTTCTCGCCCCTAGCCGCCGCAGAAGACGCCCAGGGCGTCGGGAATCCCGGGCGGATTTCCGGCCACCGTAGGCGCGGGCTTGCGGACGGTGAGCAATGGGTAGCTCACCGTCCGGTAAGGACCAGGCCCGGGTCGACGGCACGTTGTATTCCACGCGCGCCTGAAAGAGATGTCGTCAGCACATAGGTAGGGGTCCACTAGGGCCGATGCCTGCTGGGGTCGTGGGAAGGTACTTATGGGTCACCGAGGCCCCCGCAACACAGGCAACAGGAAGGAATACGGGTGGGTTTTAGTCAGTAAGAGTCTGACACACCCTCCCGCTCCGCCCAGAGCGGGAGAAGTTATTTGATGATTTCCCACCCTCAAAAAAAAAAAACCCAGTTCACAAAAAAAATGTCTGCTGGCGTGAGCGCATGATAATCTAGGAACGTAATTATTTACTTTAGATGTTATTTCTTGTGAATTCTCTTTTTGCAACGTTAAGTGTTATCCTCGCCATTAACGACGTTGAGTAGTCTTTGACTTTTACAAATCAACCACTAACTTATGATTTTGTTGTTCAAAGTTTTCTACAAGCAAGAATACATTTTCTCCTATTTACCTTTTTATGTTAATTTCATCAATAAGGCTGCTTGACCACCAAAGCGGAGCTGGAAAATTGTAACCTGTGAAATTGCACAATCATTAAATATCGGTTACAGTTTCCCAATTCTGCTTTCGTGGACAGGCTTATATATAAGTATCTCAAAGAAATGTGATTTTGAATATCCCACTTTCGCGAGTTTTCGGGGGCGTCCACCAGGAGGCGCCAAAAACCGTACCATTTTATTTGTTCGTAGTTGTCATTCTTCTCCCTAGAGTAAATATGTTCCTTGGTTGTCGGTGACGGACGGCTACACGTCGCCGGTTGCGGTCGGCATGTGGTCAGATAAACCGCAGCCTTAAGTTCCTGCTACACGGTTCCAACCGCGTCCCTGACAGAGGTGACCTTGGTTGGTGACCGCCAGAGTTGTTTCAACTTCATGGTCGCCAACATGCCATTCTGTTGTGATATTCGAGCAGTACAGACGTCATGGTGAATTTACCAAATTCAGAAGAGTATAGGAGTGGCTTGGGCACTTTTGTGCGCGTGCGAAGAGAAAGTAATTTAATGACCTAATTAAATACGAATGTCATCATGAAAACTCTCTTTTTTACGAGGCTTTTAAATTGATATTTTTCTTTTTGACCGATGCACGATGCCTCATTGGCGTTTGTATCATTTTTCTCATTTAGAAACCAAGGCACTTTTGATTGTGGTCTTTGTACTGTTCGCAGCTGTGATCCCACAGACAGGGTAGGTATCTGTACTGCTCGATCAACTCAGTAACGATATCTTTTTCTCCCGACATTTTGTACTTTTTAATATATAGGTAAACTTGTAAAACTTGCGCGCCTAACACGTGTGCCTCGCGCGACGATTGACAATGAGTGACTTATGTACTCGCGGTTGGTAACCGCCGTCTACACGGTCGGCTGCCGACCCAACCTCCTCCTATTCGCCCTTGGTCGCTCTTTAAACCAAGGTTGTTTGAAGGTCAAATGGAATTTGGTCGCAAACCACAATCTACACTGTTGTAAACCACCAAGGTCACCTCTGTCAGGACACGGTTGGCGACCGTGTGGCAGGCACTTTACAAAACCGCTATACATATATTTCAGCTGAATACGTATCTATCCCGAACATTAGTTGATGAGATCTTGGGACTAGAAAGAATAATCATTATGGTATTACTCGTATATCCTCGTCGTATATATTCAACTGAACGAAGAGTTCAATCGTTAGGTAATAGATACCTAATGATTGAACTCATCGTTTCTTCGTTAGTTCAGTTACTCCATAAATAACTGCAGATCTGACCCATTCACAGGAAAATTGAGAAACGTAGAAAATTAACATCACAAACCATAATGACTCGTTTTGTTAAGTGAATTGCTGGTTTAAACAAAACGCAAATTAATTCGCGGAACCCAAACATTACGCTGAATCCGACGAAATTATCACGAATAATTAAATTTGGCACTGTTATAATAAAATTAAAAACGTATAACACAAGTGAATGTCGCTTAATGAGGCTTCCGATGTGAAATAACATTTCAATATAGTGAAATTTCAAAATATTTCAATTTTATTTAACGTTAAGTAGAATAAACGGGTATGTGGTCGAAAGTTCGAGTGTTGCCATTGCATACGAATCACCGTTTCCGTTAATGCAATTACCCGTTATCGTTACATTGAAACATTTATACAGCGTAATTGTTTAAGTACGCTTTATATGCTGACATTTTGGTGGTTTTACAAACAGGCATATTGTATCGATTTTATGTTAATATTTAATTTTTCGCTACTTGAGTGTGCGAACATTTTTCGCTTTATATTTCACGCACTACAATAAAGTGCATTACATTATTACGAACGTATCGATTGATATAACCAGTAAAAATTTAAATAATAAAAAAACGCCCTGCATTTTTCCCTCCTGATATAAATATTATCTGGATTAACTTTTAAGTAATTATTTTGGATAATTTGAGTCATAAAGATCTTCTGTGCATAATTTACTAAAACATAATTACGATTTTAGAAACGGCAGAGGAGAGACGAGCTCAGCAACCTATAGATAGGTAGATAGAATACTCTCTATTATGTACACCATAAAAATTACAGCTATAAATGTAGAAATTTTACATAGGGTGACACAATCGCTAAAAGCGATCTTTTAAAGACAACCTTTGGATGGATTAGATTACCATTCACATACATATATCCAACCCATATCACCATTATAATTATTACGATATAATAATGCGTTGTTTGGTAGCTACTAGCTAGGCTTATTGAACGTTATTAACTAGTATTGTTTAATACCGAGAACATAATTACAGTTTCGTAACGGGACAGGTTTATTGACGAGACAATTTGTCTCAAAATACTTTAGTAAATTGGACGTAGAAGGATTTCCTCATACCTCTTTTTCCCGGAACAGTGTACATACCTGCAATAACGTTGTATTTTCCTTGGCTGAGAACTGCCTCAGTAATTGCCAAGTTTTGGAGAGAAAAATAAGCTTGATTGGTAAAACTGCTTTATTAGTAGTAAAACAGGAAAACCCGGCCTTATCCAGACGCAAAACTTAGGAGAGTTTATATGTTACATGTAACTGATTTGCTTTAAAAAAAAACCGGCCATGTGCGTGTCGGACCACGCACAATGAAGGGTTCCGTAGTTGGGATGAATTTATCCTAAGAACAAACTTAACTTTGTAGTTGAGTGAATGTTCTCGCGTACCTCGATATACGTTGCGGTCAATTCTCCAACTGCAAATGTAAGGCGTTTGAAATCAGAAAAAAAAATGTGATAAAACTTTAAATTAACAATTTTCGGACATTTTCTCTACTTGTGCTGTAAAACCTAGCTTATTGCCAAATTTCATCATTCTAAGTCAACTGGAAGTATCAAAATATGTCGCATAAATTAGTGTATTGTTTTATAGCGTTGACTTAGAAGCTTGATTTTCTTGCCTCCACGCGTTCCTGAGAAAAAGAGTTTTGTCAGACTGACCACTGACGGACGGACGGACAACGAAGTGATTATAGGATCCGTTTTTCCTTTTGAGGTACGGAACCCTAAAAAGAAAAAAAACAGATCTAATGAATTTAAAATATTTGCATAAAACCGTTATATCAACTAACTGAAATCAAAACCATTATTAAAACATTGCCGTTGTTATCAACAACAAACTGATTCGAGTAGCGAAAAATGAAACAAAATCGTTGTACCAATTGCATTAATTCAACTGCATAAAAATCAGCCAATTATTCAAATCGGGAGCGCCATGGACCGAAGACCGTATCAATGAATATTAATTGTTTTCGATCGCAATAAAAAAGAGTGAAATAAACTGAAATAACTGAATAATCGAGTAAGATTGTGTGTTTGCGTAGACAATGGTAATTTTAAGCAATTGGTTGATGCCATTAAAATTGACAATTATTAATTGCTATTACGTGTTTGTTGCCACTACTTATTTTCACGTAATTTCCCAGTAGGATTTTCATTTGAACTTTTCAATTATTTTGTTCTGCAGCACTATTTTTATATTACTGTCCAAAGTGTCCAAAATGTCCTCTAAAGTTAAACAAACGTCATTACTTAGTTGAATTTCTGTGAAAAATGATTTCTCATTTTCCACAGAAAGTCAAATAAATGAGTTATTGTGCAAAAGGTAATTCAAATCATATTATGATTGAAGATTTTTCATTATTCTGATGAATTTGAATTTAGCTTTATCGATAATTTTAAACCTTTTCATACCAGTTTCACGAATAGACTTATGATTACCTAAATTGGCTTACATTATTATAAGCTTACTTTTGATGCCTGTATCTACCTGCGTACAACTTTTAGGTAGTAAACACAGCCTTAGGTACGTTTAATTTGGTAACACAATCTACACACAGGTCGTCCTAGCAGATATTTGTACATGAACACGGTCCTGTACATTTGCACCCAAATTAGTACATTTCTGTACTGTTCCCGCTGTTTCCGTAATTTTGTTTACTTACGGTTATTGAAGGGTCACCAAACTTAACTTCAACGTTACGTTGTAATTTTGTAACAAGGGACTATTTTAAAATGTTAAACATTTAATTAATTTTTACATTTTAAAATTAAAATATTTTAGTGACATGTAGTACCTACTTACCATTTTAATTAGTTACAAGAAGGTGATTCTGCAAGACTGTTGCACTTTTAGATAAAACTGATAGTAGATACATAAAATGAAAACTATTTTGCGATCTCGAAATGTGTGTCACATTGCGATCTTTTTTTTTTTGGGTGGTAAATCATCAAATAACTTCTCCCGCTCTGGATGGAGCGGGAGGGTGTATCAGACTCTTACTGACTAAAACTCACCCGTATTCCTTCAGTTACCTGTGTTGCCAGGGGCCTCGGTAACCCTTTGGTACCTTCCCGCGACCCCGGCAGGCATCGGCCCTAGTGGACCCCTACGCTTGTGCTGACGACATCTCTTTGAGGCGCGCGTGGAATACAACGCGCCGTCGACCGGGCCTGGACCTTACCGAACGGTCAGCTACCTCCACCACCAGCTCACCGTCCGCAAGCCCGCGCCTACGGTAGCCGGAAATCTGCCCGGGATTCCCGACACCCAGGGCGTCTCCTGCGGCGGCTAGGGGCGAGGGGGCGCGAAATTTGCCTTTCCTTCAACCATCCCGCCTCCTCCTTCGCGAGCATTAATGCTTCGCAGAAGGAGGTGACGGCTGCCCATGCCCTCTCGCTTCGTACCATGGCCTGAACCAGGGCCGGACGTGAGAGGTCTCTGCCGCCTATCGCCTCCACGAGGACACGGTGGTGCTCTGCCCAAGCCGGGCAGACCTCCACCGTATGCTCCACTGTGTCTTCGAGGCGATCCATACAGTGGTGAGACCCGGGCGTTTCTTCCCGCCTTATCCGACACAGGAACCTCTCGAAGCTGCCATGTCTGGTGAGGACCTGCGTCAAGCGGAAGGTGAGGGCGCCGTGGCGCCTCGCTAGCCACTCCTCAAAGAGGGGACTTATCGCCGCAATTGTGGCGTGCCCAGCACTGGGTTGCGACAACCGTACTCTCCATACGTACGCGAGGGCTTTTGCCTCCAGATCCCATGGCGGCGTCACATTACTATCTTGAAATGCGTGTCACATTGTAATCTTGAAATGCGTGTCACGGTCTTCCTCAGTAAGGAAGAGACAGGCCCAGTGGCAATCCACTGGGACTTGCGGAAATACTTTCTATAAATCCTAGGATTAAATAGAGTTTCCTTTACATGGCTTTAATGGCAGGTAATTCACAAATCCGTAAGAGAAATGTGTGCTATAACGGGAAAATATAACCACCTCTTTATCTCCACACCCGGCGTATACACGTGAAAACAATAAACGCGAGATAATCAAATTTCATTTGAACGAATCGATTTGGTATAAATTTCGGAATACATTAATCCGTTTGTTACAGTTGTGCATTTCATGGCAATGGATGACGATAAAATTATTCCCTCTGGTTTAAATTATATTGTGCTGAAAGTGTTGTTCGTTATGGCAACCACGGCCTCTTAAAGCAGTATTATTTTAATATTGCTTTACAGTGCGAAAGAGATGGAGCTAGACCCCCTGTATAGCTTCATCTCATTCTCACACTGATGTAATATTAAAATAATACTGCTATAAGAGGCCGTGGTTGCCCCTCTGATCATTTTTAAAAGGGATAAGTAGGTATTGATTTTTTTACTGAATTCTTTTAACAGTAAACAGGCCTTAAAATTACATTGTGCACTTATCTTTAAAGTAATATGGATGACGTTCTGTCTATAATTATTTTTATCTACTTAAATTACAAAACTGCCCATTGGCCACTGCCCACTGCCTATTGAACACGTATATATTTTTACTAAATAGAAAAAGTTTTTAGTTTAACCTTAACTAAAAAAATATTTACCTCGTAATCAACCTAAACATATTCTTCTGTACACACTAAATGCCCTCAACCTAATATGGATTCAGGATCGCCAAACGCGCAACCTCCCTCAACGTTTCATCAAAAAAGTAAAAAAAAATGCCTCACGCAAGCAAATATGCAAGTTTAGTGCGGTCGAGAATGGGTCGGGTGGTTCGAGTAGCCCGCGAAATCGATGCGAGCCTTCCTCGTCATCCGACGTATAGAACCAGAAACTGCTTTTTCAATCAATCGGTAAACATTTCAGGTAAGCATTCGACGTTAGATGCAAATATTCACCCCAATATGGTCAGCGGTCGTCAGTTTGGCCAAAACTTGTAGGTACAAATTACTTTGGAAATTCCTTTCATTTTCGGATTGAAAAATCGTCCTTTATGTAATATATATAGGGATTATGACGTCGACGTATAATCCGAGTAACAGGATATACCTGGGGTGTGCAGATTTTAACTAGGTTCGATAATTTATTGTACCTACCTATTGCTGGTGCATCCTGGATAGCTGATGGTCTACAACCACCTTGCAGACTGGCCACAACTGCATGAGCGATTCTTATATTAGTTCGAGCCGATATAAGAAAATAGTGATACACGCAAGCTTTGTCTAAGACGAAGTGAAGTCATTTACTTATTTGTTCAAGGTGTGTAAGGTACGTATAATTAACCGAGCGAGCGAAGCATCTCTGCTTCATGTCTGGCAAAATTTGCTTTCCTGTGTCAGTTTGTTGGTACTCCTCTGCAGGTCGTATTTTGCAACCGATCGGGACGAAACTTGGTATAAAGGTTGTACGACTTTATAGATATTTTTGTCGTCGGCGATTTTTGGTTGGAGGGGAACTTCCTCCAAAAAGAGAAAAAAGGGGGCTACTGATACTCATATATCTGCCTTATGAGATCCGATTACGATGGTTCTTTTTTATTTGAAAGTTGTTTATTTTTCACTTTAAGTTGCTTTCATAGAAATTTGGTGAAAATCTGATTAGGATCTTCGGCGTGATGAGCAGAATAGCTCCTCAAAATGCAGTAAAATGCTCACTTTTAGCTTTCTACCAGCGGAATTGGGCTTTTAAGTACTAGGTATGGATAAATGGACCTGGGGCCACCTTCTCATTGGAGGAGGCAAGTAAATATCCCATTTCAAATAACTTTAGTGGTACGAGTATATATATTAATTTTTGCAAAAGGTTTGTGCCCGCGAGGTCTACTGTTCGCAGAACTACTAGCAATTATAAGGTAGACTACTACCTCATTAAAACTACCTACACCCTACATAGTCCCACCGTACACACTACATGGAAACCCTATTCCCATTATCACTTGGAACTAGGAAACGTATTTCACGTACAACACTTGTACATTCCTATACATTTGTAAGTCCTTAATATATGCCTACTGCAGACTTATCACCTAAACATTATCGTGTTTCTAACGATAATGGAACTTTCGAGTGTCTGTAACCCAACATTAATTTAACTGGTACCTTCACGTAATGGCGTCGGTTTTGCTAATTGTACGTTAGAATAATTATATTGCGCCACACGCGTATTCATTTTAATGGATTTTGAGTGTTATATACGGTTAAATGTCACTTGTACTGGTATTTAATGTAAACTAATTTAAGCTAGCACTTTATCTGCATGGCTTTGTGTCGGTTTAAAGATAAATACCAGAAATGTATTTCTGCCTATGCTTAGGTAGATAGAGCTACAAAATTTTGCATCTGTTTTTACTAGGGAGAGAAAGTCAGAGGAAAACAAACATAATCTTCGGTGAGTTCTTCATTACATATTGATTTTATGTAGATGAGTTTTGTCGCATCATGTAAGTAGGTTTTTATGAGCACAAGTTGTTTGTTGTTTGCCTATTATAATGTGACTCCAGCACCTTAATTGCGTAACACAATTTTAATCAAAGAGTTTTGTAGCATATTGCTAATCCATTGATTCATAGGATTGAAAAATTCGTCTGCTCAACAACGTAAATAACGCAATGAATGTAGGTGAACTGTCAAAATGAAACCGATTGCAATCGCAATCGGTTTCATTTTGACAGTTCACCTACATTCATTGCGCATTTACGCAATTGCCCCGCTGGAGTGGTAGAGAAGTTTTGAACTAGGTATAACATCATGCCTGTGTTCCCCGAAGGGTGGAGCAGAGGTGTACCTATAGTACACCCACATTTTGCCTGTTATGTTTAAGTCCTGTGTTATAAGGGGCGAGCCTATTGCCATCAACCGGGCACAAATTCAGACTCCGAACTGCTACTGAGAGATTCCAGATGGAAAATCCCAATAACATTTTGCCCGACCCGGGAATCGAACCCAGGACCGCATGCAATCACTAGACCAACGAGGCAATCAATATTAAATTATAAATCACACACCATAAATATTCTTCTATAGAAATACGCGAATTTCGTCAGTTACGAGCATGTAACAACGTACTACATCTCCTCGTTACAAAGCCAAAGTTCCAAGAAGTACCATAATGATCTATACTTTGAACAAGGCACTAAACACGGTGAGGTCAAAGTTCTCAGATGTATTCGAAGATACCTTGCTAACTCATCGCTTACGAACATTATTAAGTTACACCCATAACTTGTGATAACTTGGTGGGTTTTCTATCTGTTGCTAATAATATAATTTCCCTTTTTTAGGGTTCCGAAGTCAACCAGGAACCCTTATAGTTTCACCATGTCCATCTGTCTGTCTGTCTGTCCCCGGCTTAGCTCTAATACTCTTAGTCCTGGAAAGCTGTAATTTGGCCTGGGTATACATATTTATCACGCCGATAAAGTGGTATTTTTTTTTTTTTTTTATATATATAATCCCCACTTTAGGTGCAAGGGAGTTGTTTAAAAATGTTGCGGGTCTCTGAACACCATTTTTCGATTCTGGGATTAATTTGCGTAATATTAAGCTTTAAAGTGCTATTTTTTGTTAGAATTTGGTGTCCCCCCGCCCCTGCCAGCTAAATGGTTGTTTTTGGATTTTTATGTGAAAAAATTCATGACACCTTGTATACCTATACATTCTACTATGTATATATGAGGTGTTTCAAAATTAACTCGACAAATTTCATGAGTGCTTTAGACCATCGAACTGAATATTTTTAATATGGGACCAACTTTGGAATCGTGAAAATAACATCAGCTGTTCCATACTGCGTGGAACAGCTGTTTTTATTTCGCGATTTCAAAGTTTGACCCTTACTAAAATTTATCCAGTTTAATGGTCTAAAGCACCTCTTAAAGTTTGTTGAGTTAATTTTGAAACACCTTATATAACGAAATTAAAAGGAAAACTATTACAGCTAAGTAGACTTTACAAGTTAACGAGTAATAGTTGCCCAACTTACATTTTTGTAGTTGAACGATTGACCGTGACTTATATCGATGAAAGGAGAACATGTTTTTCAACTACAATGTTATGTTTGTTTTTGGGATAAATTCATCCCAACTACGGAACCCTTCATTTTGCGTGGTTTGACACGCACTTGGCCGGTTTTTGTTTTCATTTCCTGTGGCTGTAGCGAAAACTGTCAGTAACTAAATGTGGTGTCGTTTTCTTTGGAAGATAAAGAGATTGATTGAACGCTTATGGACGACAGTTTTAAGTATTAGTGAATTATTTAGGTACTTTGGGTTTGATTTGCAACAATGACGTCCTGACGATTTCCTTGTCTCCTTAGGGCCAAAACCAGTATAAACTGGCCTCACATTCTATTAAAACACTTTACTACGCCAGCTCAAGGTCAACCTCGTGTGTTTACCACCAACGCGACGCGATCGACTGTAGAAAAATGTTAATGGTGCCTCTACGCCTGTCTGTCCGTCTGTTTTAGTCTCTTGTTAGCAGCACCGTTTTTATTTTCAAGGAATGATTTAATTACAAACAAGTTATTTACGGGATAGCGGAAGGGACCGTGGTGTATTAAAGGAATACCCCAAAAGGCTTAGACAAAGCATGACAGTTTGCATCATCATTGTTACCATGTCCTGCCAAGCCGTCAGGTGCAGGCGATTAGCGGAGAGTACATGACAATGCCACACTTCTGTTGAATGCTAATCATAAGCTGATTGACGTGATACATACCTGAATAGAATGTTATACAATCTGTATCTGAAATTTTGATCATATTATTCGTAGAATCAATTATGAATTATGTATTTCATTAGAAATTCTATAATAAGTGACACTTAACTTTACTTAAGGTAATGAAGGATATTGAGAAAAACTTGGACTTTCTCGTTCTGTTCTGTCAGCATCTAGTTGACAACCACTTTGATGCAGTGGCGGTACCTTCATATAAGCCCAAAAGCCCGGCCGGCATGCCTTACTAAAATGCTCGATAGAGAATTTATTGTACCTAACCAGTAGTTTATGAGAAAATTGCGATGATACATACGTAGATACGTAGGTACCTACATACTCAGTCGAAAACTGAACTTTCTTTTTTGAAATCGGTTAAAATTTTATTGGGCTTGCGTTATTTTGAAACCCTAGGCACGCCACTGCTTTGATGATGGGTTAAGAAAAGGCCATTGTGCAATAGAGAAAAATGATATTAGTATTTCAACAACATGTTAAATAGTTATAAATGTTATTTAGAAATTGCAATTTGTGCATAATGTCACTTGCCAGTAGCCACTTCCCTGAGGGCCTAGACCAGGGATTCCCAAACTATTTTGGGCAAGAGACCCCTTTCCCAAAATGAACTGATACCTCGTGCGAATTTGTGCACTCTTATCGACTTGTTGAGTTTTTTTAAAGTACAACAATGATATTTTCCTACTAAAATATTAGTCATTCTTTTAACAAGTTGGTACACGTAACACAACTTATACAATATCTTGAAAGTTTCAAATAAGAACTTGTGTTAATTAATAGGGGTCGATTTTTAGACCTCGTCGACCTCCAAATTAAGTTTTCGTTTCTGTCGACTTGGAAACCGTGAGTAATGAGTAGCTCGCCGTCCGATAAGGACGGGGTTCGGGTCGACGGCGCGTTGCGTTGCGTAAAGAGATGTCAGCACATGTGTACTGGTACACTAGGGCCGATGCCTGCCGGGGTCGCGGGACGGTACGAAAGGGTTACCGAGGCCCCTGGCAACACAGGCAACGGAAGGATTTTAGTCAGTAGGTAAGAGTCTGACACACCTTCCCGCTCCGCCCAGAGCGGGGAAAGTTATTTGATAATTACACTTTAACTTTAACTATCTATCAGCAATAACGATAATGGAAAGTCAAAAATGTATTGAATGGACATCAGCTACCTAAAAGCTTGATGTCGTTATAGAAATACAAAATGTTTTGAAAGTGATTGCCTATGTGGGCCCTCTGTGAGCATCAGGAGCATTCTGTGCCTTTCTGTTAAAAAATAACCACCATGATGATACCATTACATAATCTTTAATATCTAATACCCAGACATAGCTACCACGTACAAGCTGTAACATTAAATCACAACAAAAAGTTTTACGTACAAAAATGTTTGTGTATCGGAGTAACAAGCCACGATGGAGCATAGAAAATGGCGTCTTCAGTGCCAATATATTGCTTTCTCGCGTGCTGTCGTTATCCACAGCTGCTGCCGTAACCTACTTGTTTTTGCCGCCAATGTTAAAACATTATAAAATTTTCTATTTTATCATTCCCTGGTTTATAAAGTTTACTTTGCTATATTAATTGCAGCAGAAACATGCAATGCGACGATCGCTTAGACATGGGTCGATATGCGAATTCGTAATACCGAAACTATTTATTGGTATGATTGTCAATACCAGGTTTGGAAACTATTTATTTTAATAACTATGTATTGGTGATACTGAGCATCGAGTTCGCTTTATATAGGTTTTGGAATGGTTTTGAAACTATTTATTTTATTATGTAACTACATATGTATTGGTGATACTGAGCTCGGGTTCAATATTTGAACGTTTGGGCGGTATTAAAAATAAATTTAAATAAACATTTTTGAGTGAATGACCCTGTGTCATACTATATCCAGGCTCGTTCGTATTATTTCGGCAGCGCAGCGCTCGGCTCGGTCCGCACGCCGACTGCCGTGGACTACGCATCAATCGGTTGTTGTCGCTAGTAAGTACTCGGTAATTCGTCAACGCGTATAAAGCCAATAAATAGTTTCGCGCAATACATAGTTATTGTGGAAGCCAATACCATATTTAAGGTACCAATACATAGTTATTAAAATTATTTATGGTAAATACCACCTCAAATCGGTCATGATCGTGTTTTATAACACGCAATTTCAGTTTTGTGAAGTGCAGTAGGGTTTTTGCATATTTTAGAGATTGGTAATGTAGTGTTGTTGTGGAATTGTTACTTGTATTGTTATTGTTTGTTTACGTAACAACTGATTGTAGCTGAAACTTAAATTTTGATTCTGCAGTTTCCACATAGGTTTTTACCTTAGGAATAAATGGTGACAACCTATGTGGAGTTCACGATATCTTCGAAATAATATACCATCCTTACAGTAAACAAGATAGAGCTGCAATTTTATTGTTTGAAATGATAATTTTCTTGCAGAATATGAAAATAATGAGATTTTTTTTTCTGTTTTCAGTTAGGTTGCCACAAGTTTCAACACTAATTACAAACTTTTCATATTAATTTTACCTTAAATCTAGTCTACAAAATTGTATTCTGTGGGTGTATGTTCACAACAAAGAACGAATTTATACAAACAGCAAAACAAAATCGCAATAAAAACATAAAACGGAAATATGCCACGCATAAATTAAAAGGATTTAAAGAATTTGGCATAAAGAAGAGGAAAGCATAAAAGGAAAATATGAAATATTGATAAACGCGTTGTAACACAATCCTTAAAGAATCATTATTTCGATGTCGATAAAAAAACGTATGGATAAAGATAAAACAAACACTAAAAATGTTTACAAGCAATACTCGTAACTTTTAGAATCGTTCAATACATCCGAGGCCCAAATCATAATAAATGGAGTGGAGGTTAAATAAAGGATAAAGGAAGATTGACAGCGGTCTTTAACACTGCCCCGGGGCAGGCATCAACTTGTGTTTCGTGGATAAGTCTCAATTTTATCGAGAGAATCCAGCCGTAATAATTTTTGAGGAGTTTATGCTGAAAGCTTTTCCCTTTTGATTGTTAAAGGCAATTTGGAGGTCCGACAATACGGGCCCGGTCCTATTTTTTGTTTCAAAGACCTCGATTCCCTTATGTCTTTTTTATATGATAATGTTTTACTTTAGCGAATACTTTTTGTTCCTTGGATATTTTGAGGTAGGTAATAAAACATATTTATAGTCGACTGTTTGACCTTTGCTATAAATATTAGTATTTTAGAATAGTGTATTCTTTTTATGGTACCTATTTAACATTTTGATGCTCAACGAGCTTCCCTTTTTTTATAGGTACTGTAGTGTGCGGGACGTACTATATTAATAAATAATATTCCTTTTTGATAACTGTTAATATATTTATCTTTTAAAATTCAATACATATTCGTTTGTGAGTTCCTTAAAGACTCCCTCTGTGACAATTCATCATTTCAAATCCATCTTCCGATTTTACGATCCAGATACAAATTATTTTGTCAACATTGTCGTACTTGATTATGTATGAAACATTTACCAAAAACCGTCCTAAACGACCGTTCCGAAGAAAACGTTTTTGTCACAAAATGTAACGCCTTTTCGACGAAGGTGTAAAACTTTTACGATAATGGAAAGCAAAAGAGGTCGAAAGAGAGTTTAAAATTCATATGCTCGAAACGGAAAACACCTATAAAAACCAATTTCAAAGGGTGTTGGTGTGAAAATAGGGCGTTTAATAGAGCACTCGGGCCTCACGTGTGATGACGTCCCTATCGCGTTCTAAATCTGTCCTACATTACTTGAAGGCTCTGCTACCTAGAGAGCGAACGATGGTGGCTGTTTTCTATGGGTGAGGATGGAAGTATGAATGAACAACGGTCCCACTGTAAGCGAGGCGGAAAGGCGAAGCTATTGTGAAACAGCAGCACCGCGTTCAGTGCGACGTAGCCTATTAAAAAGTACGTAAGTAAGTCGGCCTGCGTGTACGGTCTGACAAATAATGATGACTTTTTTAAGGGTATCAAAACACACTTGTTCCGCTACCGAACAATTTCACCAGCTTTCTGGTATTTAAGCTGGCTGTATAAATATTTGAAGGAAATCTGGGTTGAATCGTAAAAAAATAGAATTCTTTTGTCAAAAATCTTATTTGGTTTCAAGATTTCGAGGCCAACAAACATTGATTTAAGAGGAGTGTCTCATAATTGATTCCGAAGTCGATTCGTGAATACACGTAATCGGTTTCAAATTCGATTAGTTGGCGATGACACAAAAAGCGGATGCGTTCCCGATTCTAATTACGTATACAACTGAACATATTATCTGAGTCGAGGCTATAGGAATGTAGGTAGGTACGAGTATGTGTATCAAATTACCAAACTGTAGTATGCTTTAGATAATTTAATTTAAAAAAACATAGGCAGTCATGGGGACTGGCGACAGAAGTGAAGACTTATCGCACAACGCGCCTAAAGAAGTTTCCAATTCAATAAAATAATGATTATTTAAAACACAATTTAAACAATGGACGATGAAGTATACAAAAACTAAACTTTTCACGTGGTCAAACATCACTTAGGGCCTTATCATACTAGCGGGTTGCGAGCGTCCATTGCAAGCGTCCTCAAAGCGGAGCGGGTGCGCAACGAACACGCGGCGCATGCGCAGCGAATTCGTTGCAGACGCGCAACGAGTTCGCCGCGAATAGTAGAGTCGTCGACGCTTTCGTTTTCGTCTCCGGCGTCTTCGAAGTAACAAAACCAACAGCAGTGTCTCCCCATCGGAATCCATTTTGTTATTGAGTGTATTGTATGTCGTTAACTTGCTACAAACACGCGATGAAAACGTTGCGAAATTGCCATGCGTCCGCGACGTCTTCGCAGTGCAACCGCGACGTGTTCGCGACGCATTTGCTGCGCGCCCGTCCCGCCCCGCAGCCGCTCGCAAACCGCTAGTGTGATAAGGCCCTTATTGCAACTACAGCACGTCGGCGCGGGCATGTCAATGACACGAACCAATAAGTTATTCCCCTACCAAAAATCGTTCAACGCACCTAAAGAAGTTTTCAGTGTAAAAACATGTCCATATGATTTATGATTGTTTAAAAACATGATAAATGATAAATGATTTTATTTCTGTAAGTAGGTTTTTACAAACACTTTTACACGTCAAACCTATTTTTTTGAAACTAGATGAGTTTGGCGTTTCCTATCTGACTACACTGAGAAGAAAGGCCGAAACAAACTCAGAGGTCACAGTCTCTTTTAAAGTCCAGACATAATCTTGGTCAGATCATGTGAAGACCATGTCGATTGGTTTCTGAAATGGTCTTTTGATGAAAGAACCACACAGATTGAGTGGATCATGAATCACAGAAACCATTTTGATAACATAACTATCATAGTTTGCTTATCTAAATTACGTTATCAGTTAGCCGTATTCAGGTCACTCTATTTCCCATTTCCTAAGTGAATATTTGCATGCCGCTAGTGGACTCTAGGTAACGTTGAAATGGCCTATAAAAAGTAACTGGCTTTGTCTTCAGCGGTTTAATTAAAAAAAATACGGTCAACTTTTTCATGTTGAAAAAAATAATTAGGTTGTGAAAATTGATTCATACCTCGTAAAAGAAAACTTAGTTAATTAGTTTTTGCTCTTGAACTCACTGACTTTATTACCTACGTTCCTACTTTCTATAAAATAATTTACTACCATGAAGAGAATATAAGACACGTTTAATACAATCTAACATTAATTATGGATATATCCATCCTGTTAACGCGTAGGCAGTGAATGGCCATATCAACCGCTGACCTACGGCAAAAATAATTCATTTCTCTGAGAAATGATTAATGTCTAAGATATACTAAGCCGTATAGCCGTGGTCGGTCATAAACAGCAAGCATGCAATGAAATCGTAATTTATGAGCAATTAATAAAGAAGACAAATGCAGAAGTGTGTCGGTTAGCGGTTTTCATTTGTTTTTAGTCAAAGTGTTAGGAATCTGTGACGATGACCAAAACGATATGGTTGAACGAAACCGTTCAACTATATTGTTTTAGTCTTACGGTATGGCTGTATTGTATGCGTCACAAATTAACCTTAACACTACATTTGTCTTGGCATCTATTGCATGTATTCTGCTTTAACAGTTATTGTGGCCAGCCCGTAAACATTCACCAATAGGTACCACCATTGTTAACTCTGCATTGGTTTCCCATTGGTGGGTTGGCAATGACATCATTTTGGCTATCAATGGACCAAGTTTTAAGGCTCCTACATACAGGCGCGACTTGTCGCGCGACGCGTCGCGACACAAAGGCACCGCTTGTAGCGCTACACGCGGTGTCTTTGTGTCGCGTCGCGTCGCGCGACAAGTCGCGCCAGTATGTAGGAGCCTTTACCGTGATTGCTAACCACTTCGAATCGAGCTTTTATAAGGTCTCTAATAAAAATACCAACTTTCACAGCCCTGGAGCCTACTAACAAATGACAAATGATGCACTCGACCACACCAAATTGGAGCCAACACAGAAATGACAAACATACGCTCTGGCTCATCATCTTACCCAAGCAATAATCATTAAATACTAAATCACGGGAAGACAACGCAACAGCTATCAAAGCTGTGACCAATTTCAACACATTTGAGGCCGCAAGCGGAATACTATTAATCATAAGTCAGCATATCCACACAGTGTGCCGCGTGCACAATATATTACCTACGATAGTAAGGAGAACCAATGTGAACAGTTGGCGTTAATGGGCGGCCTTACCCCAGGGAAATGCGCTCTTGATAATGTGAACAGTAATTTTATGTTGCAACAAAAGCGATAGTAGTTTGATTCCTTCATATAGATAATGTCCAATTTAAATATTAAGAGATGGGTAATGGATTTTTTTGATGGACTGTACCTCGTTTTGAATAACAATTGTGTATCTGTTTCGCTTGTCTTTTGTTTCTATTCATATTTTTTTACGTATTTGCATAATTATCTTGACTTTTTCTCTTTACCATTTAAAATAATATGATAAGTTTTTTTTAAATTACATCTAAATAATTGTGGGCTATTGTAGATTTCATTTGTGTCTTTTTATAACAAAGGCTATCTATTTTTTCTGTTTAATTAAAATACAACAGTCTCATTCCCAACAGAACTATCAAAAGAATAATGTGAATGTAAAACAATTGGCCCTAATAACATTATTTCTTCCAAATTCTAATTTATTTTTAGTCTCTCTCTTCTCTTATTAGACCGTCTAAGTTAGGAGTCCTTAAGTTTTATCACATCTTTAAAAATAATTACGCGCTTTAAAATCAAATAGTATCTTAGACTACATCATTAGCTGTAATATCTTTTAAACCATAATGGTTCCATAAATATTTTCATATCACAGTTCGAGTTAGAGTTCGAGTGAGAGTCGGTTCAAGTTTTAACGGTAACTGTGTTCTGTCTTATTGCGAGCTTTATCTACCCTCCTTTAGTCTCCCTTTGAAAAAGTAAGTACTGAACTCGATAAATCAATGGGCATCAGATATATCTGGTGTAGTGTTGTGCTTTTATCGATTTGTTTGATTCGATTAGGCGAAAAGCTTTCAATGTTTTTTTAGAGTATTTATTTTAGAACTCGTATAGATGAGAACTCGTTTAATTGAGTTTTCAGTATTAAAGTGGCTACTAAAACATTTTCATTATTGTACTTACAAGAATCACGTCTACTTAGTATGCTGCACGAATAATCTGCCACTTCAATTGAAACTAATTGTCATTTTCTGATGAAGGTGACTTTGCTTCACCCTAATTTACACTTGTGCGGAGCTCTAGAAAGATTTTATCTTGAAATCTTTGAGCTTCAGGTCAGCATTTATGTCGATTATACTCAATTCACTTGAGTTCAATATCGCACCGACCGTACCCACTACACAAATCTGAGCCGTCAGGTTAGGACCCCAGATAAGCCCTATTACTGCCATGCAGGCATCTAAAGGAACGATTTGAAAGAACATATGTATCTAGCTCATGTTTGACATTCCAATTCAAGAATTTAAGGGACGTAGTGACATTGACGAAGAAAGATATATTGGATTCTTTAGACGCCTACCCTTACATTTTATTAGGGCAAAGAAAAGGGCAGACCAGACTTAGCACTTTCTGAACAACCTGCGCAATAAAACCGTACCTAACTTTTATTTTTCCGACAAAATTATTCCTTGATGGGGTGGGACCACAGTTTTATATTATCATAGTATAAATATCATTACAGAAATGTTTGCAGACGAGTTCTCTCGGAAGACGTGAAATAACAAAGACAATTTCTAAATATTGAAATACAAAGACGACCTACGCAAATAATGTATGGGATAAAAAGGAGCCTAAATACATACGCAACGGATCTCGTGAGGATTCTTTCGCTATAAACATGTATTTGCAAATCTTACCTTTTGAGATGTAAGGTGTCTGAAGAACGGATTGCCGAAAATCTTTACGCATTCACAGGCTCTGTCGTGTAATAGTACGCAAATCCTCTCTGACAAACACTGACGCAATCCCTTCACGTCCGTTAAAGAGGCCACGTATTAAAGTATTGAAAGGACAGGATTGCCCAACCTCTAATTCCGATGAGAATCGTCTTATTCCAGTCGCTCAATGAAATCTTCCTAAAAGCTTCTTTGTTGTCGTCCAACAACGCGAAATAAAATACTGTTTTTTCGGCCATTTTCTTGAAATTACATTTTTGCTTGCCATTTTAATAGTACCTCATTTCTAAACGTCCGTCCTTTTTGCCTTGACACGGTACAAGATAACTGAATAGAAGCTAAAATTGGTTTATACGGCTTACAAAACATTTTCATAATTCTTAAACGAAATTAAAGTTCCGGCGCTGGAACGGGAGTTCTTAGACCTATTTGGGGTTAAGGATGCGTTTTGTTTGAAAAATCTGCCCGTAAGTCGGTAAACACTGAATTTATGTGCAAATTATGCAGCAAAAAGTAAAGTTAATGCATACCAATTTTCTGTTAAATTTATCAAGCTTATAATTTGGTCCGCGTGTAAGCGGGGAAGTTATCTATTCAGACATATGTATCGGTGCCCCCAATAATTAAAGCCTACGCATCCGTTAAACAAAAGTAACACATGTTTAATTACTCGCCGTAGCGGCATGACCTATGGCTTTGGTTGTTTGTCCCTGAAGTTGGGAAGAGATCCTTGATTTTAACAGTCAAACAGTGGCGATGTTTGCGCAAACAAAATATGCAAAGTAGGTGCGGGCGAGGGAGATACGGGCCTCGCTAATTATGTGGGAGCACGGCGTGCTGTGTCCAACCATCGTCCTATATTCGGGGAGGCTAATAAAAATGCAAAAAATGTGGCAAATTATCAATTATAATTAGCCGCTTGCTTCGTTGGTGGTTTTGAATTCATGCCGAGGCTGTTAAGATCTTGGTTGCGGCCATTGTTACACAAATATCCAAGGTCAACGAAAAAGTACCTAAAAAGAGTTTGTTTCTCGGTCGTTGGTACGACGTGGTCTATAAATATTGACTAACTCTTTGTTTGCTGGGCAAACACGGTGCATCTTACACGCGGTATTTCGCCGAATAAGATTTAATTCGGTTCAAATATTACGAAGTGGTATGTCTCGCTTCAAATTATGAATATTTATGAAGTGTCTAGAAGATTATTTTTTGTTTAAATAAAAGCAGACCCTTCTCGTCTTAAGCTCACTCAGTTATCTTATGATGCTCACAACTTAACACCTAAATATCGTTTTTCTACCGGATGACGTCATGATTTATTGTCAGTAAGACGAGCTAGCAAACGAAGGTTTTATCTCCCCCTCCAGCGCGATTTATATAACACCAAGATGTTTGAGATATTTCAATAAATCACAAAAAGCGTGTCGAATTTCTAAAGTAAAGTCCCCTTCTGTTATTTCTTTTTGCCGGGTCGTCCAAGGGTTGGAAGGAATGTTAATCTTTAAAGTTCATTTTTAATCACGTGTCTCGAGCGTATCGAATCTTTTGTGATCGAGTAATCCTATTAGTTTAAACGATTATGGATTATGTATGTAGGAGATTTCGAAGCGTTAAGACAATGTTGTAATTTGTAAACACGTTTGTGTCCGAGTGTAAGGAGATTGATAAACGATAGCGACCGTGGGCGAGCGCTAACACAACAAAGCAATGTTAAACATTTGTTTTGCTCTATAGATTATTCTGTAAGATGTCGTGTTGGTAAATATTTTACTATGATGTTGCTTCGTAGACAGGCGTGATTTGCACCATGAGAAAGTATAATTTGTTTGTCGAGAGTGCTTTGTGGCGTGTATTAGGGTTTATTAATATTTTGCGGCTAGCGTTAGCAACGTAGGCAAGTTATTTGCGTGCAGAATTAATCGAAATGAATTTCTAATAAACCCACGATTCTAAATCTGAGAATCGTATGGGCGTTGCTTTGTACAAACGTTGAAATTAACTTGCTATATTGAGTAAATTGATCAACTGAAAACTTTGGACTAGGTGCTTGGAATAAATATTTCGGTATTTTAAATGATATGTTGGTGGCACCTTATATACGATTCTAACTGAATAAAGCACATTATGAAAAATTTTTTTCAGTATCGTTTACTGAACCGATTTATGTCATTTTTAATTTATGTAAATTTTTATCCCAAAAATGATTTAAACTATGTAAACTACAGTCACACTTCAGCTATACAGTCAAAACAAACCAAAATGGACGAAATGCCTACTTTGCTAGACCCTTATACGTGTGCGACTGTGTGCGTGCGAAAATTTGTAATGTGACAACAATTTTCTCCCACAATCATTATACATAACAAACTTAATAAAAAAAAATACATTATAGTAAAAAAGAAATTGTATGATTATAAATTTATAACATAATATTCTAATTTGGGGGGTTTGGTGAAGTGCTAATTCCGGCTAATTCCGGGACATGTCCTATAAATATGAAGAAACCCCATTTAATTTCTGGTGTTAACCGATAACCTACCTACATGGTTCATTTCCGCCTCCACTGAAAGCAATTTCTCAAAAGTCTCGATCACAACAAAACGATATTTCCCATCGCGAAAGAATACGAAATTCAAAAAGTTAAAAACTGGCATCTCTGCGTTTGGTTCACCGCGAAGGCTGCATCGTGTGCATCGTGGATGTAATGAATACCTGTCAAGCGCGCGTGTGGGCGATCCACCGGCCCGCTCTAAGTCGAACGCAAACATTTACCCTTCGCTCAACAGTAATTGTTTAAAATTGAGCCTAACTGTGTGGGCCTCGCCTGTTGCCCGAGTCCTGCCATGCACTCAAATACACCGTCTTTCTTTGTTCATACACAATAAGTATCCACTAAGTGATACTGTATAGTCTGTACCAATTTCCAATGTGAGTTACGCGGTCGAGCAGTTATAATTTCAGGTGTATGGATGTACGTTGCATGCGTTTTGAATTAAATCTTCCGCCTCAATAAATAGAGATATCGACAAGTTAATAGAATTAATTAGCCGTTTGCTGTAAATTAAAATGGTCGCTTCGTTAATTTTAAGCTTCGCATTTTGTATAAAATAATCGTTGCTACGCCACCTAATACGATAGTAAATTAGGGTGTTTCGGCGCAGTGGCACGGCGGCCATGCTGACGCGAACAGTTTTAGCTGATTTATGTCGCGCCGTTATCAGGATTACACCGTTGTCACTAAGCTCTAACTATAAGGTATTAAACAATGTTTGCCGTGAAGTTTGTACTTTAATTAATCGTCTTATGAAAACGCTTCGCAGCGGAAAATTCTCCACTTTCACTTGATAGTCTCTAAAATTTTAATTAAGAACGACAATGGTTGATAGTTACTTTTAATAACTATACTTACATGCACAACCATCGCTGTGATTGAGCATCCTATCCATTATAATATTTTCAACATTTCATAATAATCTTTGGACTCTATCGATAAATTTTGCACTATTCCATTCAATCATAGCTGTGCAGCACAAAAATAAAAGAATTCGAGACAGAAAACGAAATTCGTTACAATGATACCCGTGCCCAAAAAACTCCAATGATTTCACTCATACGTTAGCAGTTAGTTCCGTTCATTATCGATCAACAGCGTCCCATACTCAGTATCAGACTGCAGATAAACAGAACGAACGACAAAAAGAACTAAAAATAAATCAGCCTTTTGCTTTATAAATGGAAAGTAGAACATGATCGGGGGTTGGAAGGAGTACAATGCACAACCAGTGGACCATTGCGATGGCACAAAAGAGTATTGTTCTTGCCATGTCGAATGTATCGGATGGGAACGGCAATACGTGAACTTTATTACCTTCTTTATTATGAGGAAATGATAGAAAATGTCGGTAATGAAGGTTCTGGGAATTAGGTTATCGACGAGTTGGTACCTAAACATTTCGATGTTATTAAATATTATTGTAGAAAAAACCCGGCCAGGTGCGTGTCGGACCAATCACAATGAACGGTTCCGTAGTTGAGATGAATTTATCTCAAAAACAAACTTGACGTTGTACACTGAAAAAAAGGATCTCTTCAGCGAAGAATATCAATATTCTCAGAAAAATTGTTTCAATCCAAGTAAATATTTTCTTAACGTAAGTAAATGTACTCAGTCCAAGAAAACCTGTTTACTCAAATTAAGAATAATAAATACTTGGTTTTTATTCTTGACTTAAGCAAATATTTTTGATTCAAGACTATAATAATCTTAATTGAAGAAAATATTCTAAGAGAGAAATAATATTCTTAAAATGAAACTTAATAATTCTTCATTTAAGTATAATGTCTTCGAAGAAGACAATAAAACTAAGACAACATTTTACTTCATTCAAGAATATATTGATTTCCCCATACATGAATCAATATTTGTCTTGACCAAAAGGATATTGTAAAAAGAAAGAAAGAAAGAAAAATTGTTTATTCTGCACAAACAAAACGCACATTACAAAAATTTACGTAAACTAAACACATATACAAAGTAGCTAAAAGCCTCGTAATCAATCCATTTTAGTTTGACAATCCTGTCGATTATGTAATATTTACTCTGTGTTGCGACACTGGCAGATGACAACCAATGACATAACATACAATCATAACAAAAACAGAATGACGATTACAAAGAGAGGAAATAACTACTATTATAACAAATAAACAACTATAGCTAGAACAATTAAACCGCGCGTCGCATCTGTGCAAGAAAAGGTCGTTGCTCAGCGAAATGCTGTGACTTCGGACAAGCCTATCGTCAACAGCGCTGATTTTCAGCAATTACCTACTTGTCGAATGACGTAATGACGTCCCCTGTGTGAAGTAATAAATCAGGTAAGTGAAAATTTTCCACAGAAATATTTGTGATTCAAGCTGAATAAAGTATGTGTATATATGTATAAATAATAAATATATATCTGTAACAATGCGTAACTTTAAAAAATAAAAAGATACATAATCTTTGTCTTAATTTAAGACATCCTTTTTTTCCGTGTAGTTGAAAAACATGTTCTCCCATACATCAATATTATGTCACGGTCAATTCTCCAACTATGTTATAAAACAACAAACTGTTTTCGGCCGTTTTCCTTTACTTGTGCTGTGAGATCTTGCTTCTTGTCTCATGATTCTAGGTCAACGGGAAGTACCCTATACGTTTTGATTTATTTGCGAGTATCAAAATACTTCGCATAAATGGCCGTATTTTTTATTGCATTGATTTTAAGAGCTCCAAGAGACCGTAGACCGTAGACGTATTTGATATTAGTTTCAACTTGCTATCTCTACGCATTCCTGAGAAAAAGGGTCTTAACACACTGACAGACGAGCGGACGGACGGACAACGAATTCAATTCTATAAGGGATCCGTTTTACCTTTTGAGATACGGAACCCTAAAAATGTAACTGACTTTCTGTGGAAACCAGACTGAGGTAGCTTATGGAGCACTTGAGCGAAGCCTCAAATGGTATGTCAAAACGGGGACCAAATGTTTAGGCTCTCTTTTGACTAAATATTGACTTAACTTTATGGCGAAAGGTATTTTTTTTATTTATTGTACAGAAAATAGGTAGCAAATGGGGACTTATTAATGGGAAAAATAATTTAAAAAAATTCATTACAAAAATAATATTTATTATTTAAAAAAAAACTACGTGTTGCAGGAATGCAACATTGCTTCATTATGCTTAAAAAGGTAAAAGAAAGTTATGAGAGATAATTTTTTTTAAAACAGTTGTTTGTTTATTGTAGCATAAGCTAACCCCACATTTTTCGCAAACTGCGTATACCCTGTGCAGCCTGGAAATTTGCATCTCATTCTTTTATCTACCCAAACTGGCCAGTGCCCGTATTGGTCTAATCTCACATCTTTAGGAGGAACATGTTGAGCTGGACCTTTCTTCTTTTTATCTTGAATGAGACATTCAATATCACTTTTGCGCTTTGTACGGTTAATTGTCTTATATTTGCATAACGTCTCTGCTATAGCTACTCTAAATTCGGCAGAGTTGAGAGTTTTACTGGTACCACCATTTGCAGCATTTATTCTTCGGTATAAAAGCCATGAATTACACATAGCCATGTCTAAGAAATGATAAAAAATTCGTAAATACCAACGTTTACTACGGAGTTTGATCTTATAGTGGCCCATCACACAATCTAATAGATCAACACCACCCATATGTCGGTTATATTCTGCTACGACAAAAGGACGTTCAACAGGAATGTATTTCTTTCCAGACTTATCCACCTTCTTACTACCGATGTTGGGTGTTTTCCTGCGAAATTGGATGCTAGAGTGACAATTTTATTATCTCTCCATGCCACTACAGCCACATCAACGCCGCTGCAGTTACCGACCTGTTCTATTGACGTATCACGTGGATCCTTTTTAAAAACTTTTTAATCTGCCTGCTTGCAATTGGGAATTCGGTTTATTCTTATCGTTCCCAAAGCTAAAATGCCGCGACTGGACAAGTATTCGATAAGCGGTATCGAGGTGTAATAATTATCGAAAAACAGTCGGTAGTTCTGATTGGTAGGCACATCGCGGGCTAGACGAAATACCACATTAGATGATGCCCCTAACTGGGGCTCGTCTGCTGCGCATTTGTTTTCCTGTCCACTATAAACTTCAAATTTATATCCATATCCAGATACACCACATATAACAAAAAGTTTGAATTCCTATTTATGGGGTTTGTCAGGTAAATATTGTTTCAGCAGACTTCGAGCCTTTGTTGAACACATTTGTGTTCATAAATGGGCTTCATATGGAACTTTTTGAAAGTTGCGGTTGAGTGCTTCTATCAGTGGCCGGATTTTATATAATGTCATATGGCAACATTTTACTATTATCATTGAAGTGTAACATTTGCCTAAGTAATTCGAATCGTCTTCACGGCATTATCTCTTGTATCGGCGCAAAGGCAGTAATTTCAGACCAATACATTTTACATTTGGCATACGAACTATTGACATGTAATATACAACACCAATAAATTGGCGTATTTCTTGGCTAGTTACATTTACGGGTTTATTAGCATCTTTCTGGACAGAGTATAAATTAGTCTGGTCTCTTATAAGGTTGATAATATCTTCAGTAAACAAATATGAAAATACCTCAAATGGAGTGTCCAATCGAAGTATTTCTGGAGGTAACGTGTCAGATCCATGAAAACGTAGTTGGGCATCATTTAGGTTCAAGCTTTTCGTTTTCCATACGATGTGTGTCCTAGGTATACCATTAGATGTACTTGGAGCCACTGTAGAACTAGTACTAGGAGAAATGATGTCTGGACTTGGATCCGTTGCAGTACTATTGAACTGAGTATTTATAGATGTAGTTTCTAGAGTGGTGGCAGCCTGAACTTCATTTTCTAAGTCAGGGGGCTCCTCTAGGTCCTCATCAGAACTTTCGTGGTCATTCGGCTGGAAGTGATATGTTGGATCGGCGATATCATCGTCGTCTGAAAAATCTAGGCCATCTTCACTGTCATTCCATTCTCCTAGTATATTTTTCAGGTCTTGAGTAGTCAAAGTACGTAATATACGACTCATTTTGATCCTAAAAAGGAAATATGCAAAATTCAAATAAACGAAAAAAAATCGACCACAAACGCGCAATGTTGCATTCATGCAACAAAAGAAAACGAAAAAAAATAAACAAGAAATACTTGAATCTGCAAAAAAATATTGTTGATTATTGAAATACATCAACTTACCTTTTACTCACATCAATTTTGATAGCCAAATATCAGTATTTCACCAATAAATCACTTTTCGTAAACTAATTCAAAGAGAGAGAAACCGGTTAATACACATTCATCACATAAATGCTAATTTAATAAAAGTGTCGCCATCTAGTTAGCCGATTTGTTACTAAATCGGTAGAATGCTTTGTTGCTAGTGTACAACACCGAGTTAAGTCGATCTATCTGGATTTGATATAATTTTACGTCTATTGGAATGGTGTGTTGCAGAAGTACAACATGGCTCCATAAAGGGTTAAAAACACGTCGTGTAGATAGGTCAAGCTTTTTTCGGGAGTTGTTCATGTTTTTCACATATATGCGTCACTTCTGACGACAATGCGCCCCGTGCCAATACAGGACTTGTTGGCTATATTTGGTTCAAAAATTTTAATGTAATTAAAGGCTTCGGATATGCAGCGAGTACCAATATGCTTTTAGTCACCTCAAGGTGCGACGGACATGTCATTGCCTATTTTATTATTTATGACTTACATTTTATCAACAGGGTACCAATTTATTCTGGGCCTAGTGAACGCGACACCTAGTCCACTTTAAAAATCCAGTCTGAAGGCATATTCAATCAAGTATAATATAACATTTGTAGTCTATGCCATTTATTTTGTTGCCAGTTCAAATTAATTTTAGAGTCACAGTATATTTGCAAAAATTAATATATTATGTTACTGTTTAAAATGATTAACGAGCTTTTGTTTTTTTCTACTTGGAGTAAAGGCTCTCGCAGACAGGCGCGACGACGCGACGGTGCGACGCGATTCTAGTAGAACAATTTTCAAGAAGTTTTAATAGACACTGTTCTCGAGAGACGCGTGGGGCTGTCACGTCGTGCCTGTCTGCGGGAGCCTTAAATCCATAGGAGCTCTTTGTACAACGTGCACGATGAGCAGGTTTTTCGAAACTGTGTCTGTATATTTAATGGCGCTGTTCTAGGGACTATTTTTTCAAGTATAATATATCTAAAACATTGCACATTTGTAGTCTATGCCATCGATTTTGTGGCCAGTTCAAATTAATTTTACAGTTACAGTGTATTTGCAAAAGGGAATTTATGTTAATGTTTGGAATTATTAACGTGCTTTGGTTTTTTCTACTTGAAGTAAATCGAAACTGTGTCTGTATATTTAATGGCGCCGTTCTAGGATCTACTTTTGATATGGTAGAACTAAACAAAGTTATTTTTTATGAATGTTAGTCTTTGGCAGGCATCGAAAAGCAAGAATAAAAAGACTTGGCGTGATTTTGACACAAGTAGATATTGTTATTGTAAGCGTATGTTGATATTGAAGTCAAGAATACCCATTTGGTAATACCTACGAGAATGTTCGTATTATACGTATGGTCATCGCTGCAGCAGCTGCATTTGACAGGTGACCTGTCAATCTATTCACACTATAATTAATCAGCCATAATTATATCACAGAGCATTATGCAGTTGTGTTACGGCTTTGTTATGAATATATATATTACCACAATAAATTATTAATTAACAATTATAATACATAAATCACTGATATTCTAACTGACTGCAAAATTCAGCTAATATTTCGCAACAATAACTATGAATAACAGTAGACTGCGGTAAATACATTTTTTTTGTTTTTTTTGCAATTTCGAATGTTTTAGATTACTCGTCTATTAATGACATTGTATTTATTTATAAGCGATTTTTTATTTATTTTTTATTTTTATGGTTGTTGTTTTAATGTAGTTTGACGTATCAGATTTTGACATTACCAGATAATCAGTTATATACCTAATAATAATTGTGATTGTTGTTAATGATTTTGAATATTTTTTTATTTTTTTGGGGTGGGGTTTGGGATCTACCTCCTAGTGGTCCACCCCGGGCAACGGCACCACAGGCTTGCCTGTGGTACGGCTGAATGATCCCACTTAGCGGTGGTAGGCTCCGCAAGGAGCCGCCTGGCTCGCTACCACCCTCCCACCGGAGTCCGGCGCCAAGCAGCTTGCTGTGTTCCGTCGGTGTGTGGGAGTGCCAGTGCCTTTGGGGGAGTAGGAGATTTGTCAGTTGCGCTGTCCAGAACCGGTCTTGGTCTCTGGGCTTAGCTTGCCGGGTAACTCATTGTGGAGGGTAGCGGGATCCGAAGCACGGTGCCAGCCGTTGGCCGACCGCAGTCAGTAGGGGGCCCAAGTAGCACGCCAGCCACGTGCCAAAGGCTGCCCCGCCAACTCGCGAAAAATCCCGGTATGCTCCACCGTGCCAGCTGGCGACTGGACGGGAGGACCCGGTGGCCATATCCGGGGGGGTTCGGGCGTCCCCGCAGTCTCCAAATGAGTTCCCCATAGGTTTAGTTGATTCTAGTGTTCCACATGGATCTCTGAGCAGCGCCTCGACAAGTCGACTTCTCTCCCCAACAACTCCACTCAAAATGTCTAAAGCAAAAAAGAAAGATAAGGTTAAACAACGGCTGCACTTCCTCCCACTAAAAGTGCACCTCACTAACATCAGGGGGTTGCACTCCAATCTCGATCCGGTCCATCACCACCTTGAGCCGCACCTGTTTTTCCTAACGGAGACGAAGATAACAACCCCGTCGGACGTGGCGTACCTCAACTACCCGGGTTACTCTCTTGAACACAAGTTCAAGAAGCAAGCTGGGGTCTGTGTGTACGTCCGCGATGACATTTGTTGTCGTCGTCTCCGTTGCTTTGAGCACTCGGGTTTTTCTGCCATATGGCTACTTGTGGACTCTGGCGTGGAGAAATTTCTCTACATCGGCGTTTACCGATCGCACAGCGGTGACGAGGAGACAACAGCGCTCTTTAATTTCCTCGTGGAGACGACTGACGTCGCCCAGCAACGGTACCCAACAGCGAAGCTCGTTTTTCTGGGGGACTTCAATGCCCATCATAAAGAATGGTTGTTCCCGTACCAGAAAACTGACCATGCTGGGTTAGAGGCGCGCAAGTTTGCTATTACGTTAGATCTAACCCAGATGGTGAATGTGGCAACGCGGGTACCGGATGTTGACGGCCATACACCCAATTGTTTGGACCTTCTGCTGGCATCTGATCCGGACAATAATTCAGTGTCGGTCTCAGCCCCGCTGGGAACGTCCGACCACTGTCTGGTGAAAACCGTATCGACCTGCTCTCCACCAGATGAGAGTCCTAGAGGCACGAGACGAGTGTGGCGATACGAGTCAGCGGACTGGGATGAGATGCGGCACTTTTTTGCGTCTTATCCATGGCGGTATGTGTGCTTCTCTTCGGGTGACCCCTCGTGCTGTGCAGACGAGGTTGCGGACGTTATTCGGCAGGGAATGGAGTATTTTATTCCATTCTCCGACATCCCACTCGGCCATAAATCCCGGCCTTGGTATAATGCAGAGTGCGCCCACGCTGAGGCCCGAAAAGAGTCTGCCTACCAAGCCTGGGTCAAGGCCCGCGACCGTAAAGTTGGAGCTCGTAGGGTTCGCGCGAAGAAGAGAGCCTTTAACACTGCCGCTAAGTCCTGCAAGCGGGTTTTACGTGAGGCACGTTTTGGCCATGTCAGACGTATTGGGGCCAAGCTGGCATCGCACCCTCCGGGTAGTAAACAGTTTTGGTCCCTGTCTAAGGCGGCCGAAGCGAATTTCTGTCGTCCCACTTTACCTCCAATGCTGAAACCTGATGGGTCGCTGGCCCACTCCGCAAGAGAGAAAGCAAATTTATTTGCATCTCTCTTTGCAAGCAATTCACGTCTGCACGCTGGCTCCAAGCAACCACCTACAGTACCTCATTGTGACTCCACGATGCCGGAGATCGCAGTTCACATTAGAGAGGTCCGAAGAGTATTGTGCAGTCTAGACGTGAATAAGGCCAGCGGGCCTGACGGCATTCCGGCGAGAGTGTTGAGGCAGTGTGCGCCTGAACTGTCTCCTGTGTTGACACGTTTGTTCCGCCTCTCTCTTAAAAAAGGCACGGTACCAAAATCCTGGAAGCTTGCTAATGTACAACCAGTGCCCAAAAAGGGCGACCGTGCTGACCCTGCCCATTACCGTCCGATCGCCATTACCTCCATTCTATGCAAAGTTATGGAAAGGGTACTGAACAGTAAGTTGCTGACCTACCTCGAAGACAATGATCTCCTCAGTGACCGTCAATATGGCTTTCGCCGGGGACGGTCAACTGGTGATCTTCTTGTGTATGTCACGCACCGCTGGGGCGAAGCCATCGAGAAACATGGCGAAGCACTTGCTGTATCGCTTGATATCTCGAAGGCTTTCGACAGGGTTTGGCACGCTGGTCTGCTCAGCAAGCTTCCTGCTTATGGCATCCCAGCTGATTTTTGTAGCTGGATATCAGACTTCCTTAGTGAACGGTCGATCAGAGTAGTCGTTGACGGCTGCTCCTCTGACCTTATGGCTATTGATGCCGGAGTTCCTCAGGGGTCTGTTCTCTCTGCAACTCTTTTCCTGCTGCACATCAATGACCTACTACAGACTGGTATTGTTGGGTACGCGGACGACAGTACTGTTTCAGAGAGATACTTGTCCAGCGCAAAAACCAACGGGGCCGCAGTTCGTTCCTTGAGAGAGGCCTTGGTAGAGCGGACAGAGTTGACGTTAAGCCTTGTCTCCCAGTGGGGTGATGATAATCTGGTCACTTTTAACGCCACCAAAACACAAGCGTGTCTTTTTACCGCAAAAAGGAGTCGTTTCGACCTGACTCCTACTTTTCGGGGTACATCGGTTCCTGTAACTGATCGGCTCGAGCTCCTAGGCATGGAGTTGACATCTAACCTCAACTTCGGCGCCACCATCGAGTACAAAGCCCAGACTGCGGCCAAGAAACTGGGCATCCTAAATAAGGTGAAGCGATACTTTACGCCTGGACAGCTTTTGACCCTTTATAAAGCGCAGGTCCGATCCTGCATGGAGTATTGTAGCCACCTTTGGGATGGCTCGGCTAAATACCAACTTGCCGCGCTTGACTCGGTGGAACGCAGAGCTAAGAGGCTCATTGGCGACGTAAATCTGGTGGATGCCAAGCTTCACAGTTTGGCCCATCGTCGCAAGGTTGCCTGCTTGTCGGTCTTCTATAGATTGTACTTCGGAGAGTGTGCTCAGCAACTCCACGACCTCATTCCACCGGCCCCCTTCTATTATCGGTCATCTAGGCGCACTTCAGGTTACCATCCCTTCCTGGTGGCTATCCCACCAACTCGCACTAAGCGTTTCCAAACTTCTTTTATAATGCGCACAGCAAAGGAATGGAACTCTCTGCCTGCGTCTGTGTTTCCGAACGCATATAACCCTAATCTCTTCAAAGTGAGAGTGAACAGGCTTCTTCTGGGTAAGCTCGCTCCATCGTCGACTTTGTTTCTGTCGCCTCTGGCATAGACTAAAGTCAAGAGCAAACCCATCACAAATAAAAAAAATAAAAAAAAAAAATATTAAGCTTTTTGACATTACACATTACGACATATGTTCTTCATTGTATAATATGCGAGAGATTTATATTTAATTAATTAATTATTTTGATTTATTTAGTCTGATCCGTAACAACCTATTAAATTCGACTATGGCTAATGATAAACGTAATAGCTGTATTTTTATTACTACTGGTTCAAACCTAATATTTTGCATGCCGTAAGGTAAAATGTATCGGGACACTTAATAAATATTCCAACATATATGTATACCTACATTATCAGCAAATAAATGATTTCTTTCTTTCTTTCTTTCTTTCTAATATCTCAGCATCATGCTGAGATAGGAGCCTTTTGGCCTCGCACAGGTCTTTTTTTTTTGTCACTATTATGTTATTGTATTTCCTGTGCATTTCCCAAATAAATATTTATTCTTTCTTTTCATCATTATAACGTTATTTAGTTCAATATAAAAACTTGGCAAACGGCAGGTAGTGTAGCGGTCGAAAATAACTAATAATGTAACTGCGAATGCAAACAGAGCGTCATAGCGGGGATCATACATCATGTGATTCTAATTATTGTTGCGGCCGGTCTAAATCAATTCTGTCCCGGCACACCACTCGATTTACTGCACATTTCTATAATAAAATGGATTAACGTACAGAACAGTGTCCCGCGCCACGCAATAACTTCGCTTCTTAATGGTGCATACTCCACTGTTATGGTTATTACACATAACTCCTGGCGTTTTCCCTTTTCAAAACAAAACCTCGATACAATTTTGTTAGTCTTATTAAATAATGTCTTCAGTATTTACCTCGGTTATAGTAATTTGGCCGCGCAAACAGACGAGCGGTGACCCTACGGTCACAATTTGCCCCAGCGATGCCCCTCGGCCTTGCTTGAACTTCGGTAACGTTGTTACATCGCCCTTGCGTCCCTTGAGGCGCTGAATGTCCCTACATCTGTTCTACAAGTTCAACTGTAAAACTGTAGCGTAGTTAACAATACACAATTTCATTTTATAGATATTGTACCATCAAACATGATGAGTAAGACTTTCATTTCGTCTCTTTGTTCTGTGGTGGTTAAGCCCGGATCTAAAGGCTCTCGGCCGATTGCAATTGAAAAACTGCAGCCTCATTTTCTTCGTTGCTATCGTTTTATCTGCCTTTATTTCAATGGGGTTTCCTGTTTTAATATGGAAGCTAATTGTTTTCTCCGAGGAGATATCTGTATTCTGAAGTCGTTAACAAAGGAGGGTGGTTGAAGATTTACTAAGATTTCTTTATTTATTCGAGCAGGTGTCGTTTCCCAGTACAAAATGTTTTTCTATCGTGTCGCCCTGAAGCGTCCACCCTCCCCCGGGACGAAGCAAGTCGTCTTAATAGACTTAGAGACGTACCTACCGTAGACTGCATCCCTTGGGGCTAACGTGTCCCCATCTCACCCTATGGCTATACCATCAAAAAATGAGATTAGCTTCTTTTGTGAAGCTTCCGTCGTACTCGTTTATCTGGAGACATTTCGGGTAATTCCATGGCTTAAACGAATCTCTTTTTAATGTAAAGCGTTTCCTGTTTTATTATTTCCTACTTTGTTGCATTAACTAGTGAGTAGTGTAACGTTTTAGGATTCATAAACAATATGCTAACGACGTAGCTTGGGTCATAAACAGTGGAAAACTGGGAATAACGTTTGTAGTAATGGCACAACTTCAATTTACCTAGTTTTCGAACAAAAGTTTGAGTTACTTGCAAAATATCCCAAACATAGAGTATGTTAAAACATGTTAAAACGAGGACTTATTGAAGCAAAAGAATAATAAACGTACGTAAATGGCAGTCCCCTGGAATGTAATTACCAATATGCGAATTTCGTGTTACCATTATGGCAAATCAGCACGTGCCTCCGACATAAATATTCACATTATTGCGTTGCCCTAACGTTTCGCGATTTTTTTCTCGATCTCCTGTTGTGCATTTAGATGTGAAAGGGACCGGGGCGTAACATATCGATGCAAAGCGACGGAGGGTGACGCGCGTTCGCCTACTGTTTAGCCATTATTTGCTATAATGTGGGTGAAATTTAGCTCGTTTCGTACACTGCCATAATTGTCTCCGTTCTTTTATTGGGAACGGTTTTATTTATAGCGTGGTGGGGTTCGCATCGAAATCCCGGATTATTTGGCTAACAAATTATAGCGAATCTGTTAAGAATAGGACGGGCATGTCAATAAATCAATGTGAGGATTTATTGATGAAAGCTGACAAATTTTTCTATAGAATTTGGAGTCTCTCCCTTATAATATTGATGACGATGTCAAAATTGTTTGGTTTAACGTTAGCCATGTGATTAGCTACAGTAATATAATGTGTAGACATTATGTTTAGTGAATGTGTGTAAATGTTTTCATAATGGAGGTGTTAATTGTACTAATATTAGACTAAATCAATTTGGGTTTTATAATTGAACATGAAAGTACTAATATACTTTGTAGGTTGAGCATAAGTTGTCTGTAACAAAAACACTCGAATTTTATCGGACAATTTATACCAGCAATCATGAAGCGACACATACTAAACCCCAAAAACCATACACAAAAACCTCAATCTAGGAAATGACAAAAGAGCACAAACAAAAATAAATAAAATTATCCGGAATCACTAAGTAGATTACGTACATTTCTGGCACAAATATTGTCTAGGTCAGACGGGGAGGAAAACAGTGAAATATAGAAGCACATATAGCCACAAGGCACAGCAAGGCTACCCACAGTGATTAATGAATCCACACTATAACAAATATGTCGCATTCGTAAACGTATTCTGGGGTCTACGAAGCAAATGTTCGTGTCGAAAATGTTATTTCTAAAGTCATTGTTATTCTTCGATCCACACACTAGTAGTGTGTGGATCGGGGAATACTTTCAATTGAATGTATTTTTTTGTGGAAATTGCTAAGCACTACTAGTAAGTTTTTTGTTTTAAAAGTTAATTGAAATGGCCAGGATAAAGGGTTAATTTCTGCTGCGGTAGGTACCTACATAGATCTCGCTTAAATTTTGCCACTATGATTTGGGTAGGATTAGAATTATTTGAACTGAAAGCATTTATTAAACCATATGCAGGCACTTTTGAATTGTCAAGGAGTCGGTCAGTTAGAAATATGGAGCTAGTTGCCCATTCCAAAGTGTTGTAAGTACTTATGGAGAAGAACGGGCAAGAAACTCCACGGAGACTCTTTTGGATTATATTG
Organism: Atethmia centrago; assembly: GCA_905333075.3. Taxonomy (NCBI): domain Eukaryota; kingdom Metazoa; phylum Arthropoda; class Insecta; order Lepidoptera; family Noctuidae; genus Atethmia; species Atethmia centrago. The sequence continues at coordinate 13,333,192 of HG995381.1, read as the reverse complement.
TTACATAAATAACGTTGAATTTGTAACTAATTGTGAGGACGATGTGAAAAAACGTGTCCATAGTACAGCAAAATAAACAAAAATAAAAAAAACCATTTAACAATAAAATAATTAAAAATAAGCCGAGGCAGCTAAGAGATGACCAGTCCCAACTGACAGCGCCCGTTCACGCACATGATGCATGGATCAGCACCATTCAGCTCAACCATTTTGAAGGGAGCTAAATGATCCAACACACGCCACCACCAGCGAGACATCTGAGTGAGCATGACAAACTCTCAACCACCAGGGTACTGAAGAAGTTAAATATAAAAAGTTACTTGGTGAAAAATTGTTTTGAAATTAGAATTGAAATATTTAACTATAAGCACCTACATACGTTTTAAAAGTACGTCAATCCAAATTATTTTCTTTTAATAGCTAGGTAGTCTCCTGAATAAGGACAGCCGTCGAAACAATTCTAGCAACGTAACGCCCAGTTAATCACGTGTTACTGACTGAGTTTGTGTCTCTACCTATCAGGACAAATAATGTATTTACGTACCTGAAACAAAACATTCTTTAGTAGAAAAAGAAAGGGTGTATACTAAGAAAAAATCAGTAAAATCTTTTGGTGTAGGGATTTAAGTGAATTCAGAATGAATGATGAATGAATGAATGAATGCTACGCTTGCCGCGGTAGGTCCGTGGATGGGTGACCATCTTTACATACCAAGACCCCTCCGTGCCTCGGAAAGCACGTTAAGCCGTTGTTCCCGGCTGTCGTTTGTAGATCTTTGACAGTCGTTACGGGTCGTCAGAAGCTCGAAAGTCTGACAACCAGTCTTACCAAGGGGTATCGTGTTACCCAGTAACTGGTTTGTGGAGGTCAGATAGGCAGTCGCTCCATGTAAAATACTGGTATTCAGTTGTATCCGGTAAGACTCGAAGAAGACTCCAACATGGTTGGGAAAAGGCTAGGCAGGTGATGATGATTTAAGTGAATTGAGACTGTTGGCAAAATCGGAAATAGCTGTCAAATATTTCGTTGTCTTGATTAATTTGTTATTAAATGAAATTACGAAATATCGCTCTGTAGTACACTAAAACATTGATTGCGAATTGGTGAAAACACCCTCTTAACTGAAAAAAATATATCTTTCTATGATGGTGATTATTCATAATAGAAAAAAAACTTTTTTTTAGACAGGTTTTTTCTGTCTTCAGTTTATATATGTTTCACTGGTTAGAATGAATGAATGAAATGCACACACCCAAGTGTGGCTTGACGTCGCGGGAAGGTACTAAAGGGTTACCGAGGCCCCTGGCAATACAGGCAACGGAAGGAATACGGGTGGGTTTAGTCAGTAAGAGTCTGACACGGGAGAAGTTATTTGATGATTTCCCACCCAAAAAAAAAAAAGTGTGGTTTGACCAGACTCGATTACTCGAATGAACCCAAAGATTCACACTAGCCCCCGGAGCCTCATATTTCATGGGACTACAGAGACCATTGCTTAACAAAATTGTATACCGGGAATGACAAAAAATATTCAGAAGCTTACTATAATAACAAACACATCCTGCCAATCTAAAATCAAGACACAACAGACACAAAAAGACACAATGGGTCTAAACCTAAGCTCAAAATGAAATCTCACTAATAAAGCTGTCTCCTTAAATCGCTCCGGTGATCCCATTTCGTCGAGGATCGTACCTCATATTGCAATGAACGCACCATTACACACCTAAATTACAAGTCGGACACACGATATGTCACAACGCTTTATAAAGCAAATATCTCGTAAAGCCAGGGCAGAAGTACAGTCAGCCTTGACCATTCATCGACAATAATTTATTTGGTTGTCTAATTTTGTGTTCCATAATACTGTATACGAAGAAACGCTTCGAGAAAAAAAAATAGTGCTTTTTAGGATCGTATGTAAAAATGGAACCCTTATAGGATCACTTGTATCTGTCTGTCTGTTCGTCTGTAACGGTCGATTTTCTCCGAATCTACTGGACCGATTAAGTTGAAATTTGGTAAACATATGTACTTCTGTGACTCAAACACGAACGTGTATCGTAAATAAATTCATTTTTAATATGAAGGTCACTTTTGGGAGGCAAATTAGAAAACTAAAAAAAAGCCTTGCAAACTACTGTGTGACATGTCAAACCAAACGTCTTGTTGTGGGTCTATATTTTTTATAGTTTTAAAATAAATAGTTTTACAAATTACTTAAGAAAATAGATGAAAATTGACTACTCCCCCCTTATCTCCGAAACTACTGACCCCAAAATATTTGTTAAAAATACAGAAAATATTTATTTACCTATATATTACAGGAAAACCTATAAACAGTCTATGGTGTTAAAATAACTTGGTAAATCTGTCAATAATGTGCGTACAAACTTACATTTGCAGTTGGATTCTATGGGGGAACATGCTTTTCAACTGCAATGTTAAGATTGTTCTTGAGATAAATACATCTCAACTACAGAACCCTTGCCCCCCAACCAATGTGTAGTACCAGCTTAATAAGCGTAGGGCTTAACAGGTTAAGGAACAAACATTGTAGACAATTAAATGAATTCTTGTCGTTGTCAAAGTGTATACATCTTTTTGTGTCTGACTGTACTTACATTTAAATTGACAAACCCGAGATTGAACAAATTGACCCAGCATTATCAAGTGAAATTGGCAGATTATTCTGATTAGGACAAAGTTCGCGATTCATTGTCGAACGTTATTTATGTCAATGATATAAGTAGTCGATTTAGATAATTAACTCGCTAATAATTTTCGATTTATTTAGCCGGAAATATTTGTACTATATTTGAAACTTCCACACCGTGAACAACTAATTTGCATTTTATCCCGGATCAATAATGTCTAAATACTAGCTGAATATTTTCGTATGATAACAAAAATGAGCGAAAATCTCAATGTCCTTTATTCAGGTCAGTTAAAAATAATATCCACCACTAAGAGGAAACGGAAACAAAAGGAAAAAAATACGTTAGTCGAACATTCATTTCCCACGATGATAAGGGGGAAAATCTAGTTAATGTGAAGTTGTATGAAAAACTGAGCACATAAAACTAAGGGCAATAACAATTACAAACATATAACCTATTTCAGGACGCATTGAGTACATTTTTTTATTACTCTTTCTGTACTTTTTATAGCCTGTGAATGACTTGTAGCATCTGTGGTGGATTTCAATTTCCTTTACTTACACAACTTCCGTTTCTTAAGCTATGTATCGGTGATAAAAAATTTACAACTCTTTTATTTTTCAGTTGACGTGTGAAACGAGAATAGCTTTAATGTTTTCCTTTCAGTAGGTACTTACGCCTCAATTCTTTCTCTTGTACCTACTACATACCTGTAACATTACAGCATAACATTACATTAATATGATGTTTTTTGAATCTTTGATCAAACATTTTGAAGATCTATTTAATTTATTCTTGTTTTAAAGATGCTTAGGACAATTAAGTTACAATAAGTCTACATTATAAGGGAAAATAATAAAATAAGCAGATAAAACTAAACATTATGATGAATAAATAAATGGGCGCCAGTCCGCTAGTAAAAATATAAACCAAGAGATGTGTACATTAAACTAATTCAAATGCAATAAAAAATATAACACGTTCATTAAAAAAAATACTTGGAGAAATTAATTATTATATCTTGTTGACAAAGTAATTCGGTCCCCAAATGTGTGCCCGCGCAGCCATCAACAGAACATTCGTTTGAAACATGTGGCACCAATTAAAGTTCTTTTACAGAGAGGATAATAAAGATAAGACTTGAATAATGATCTGTGGAGAAACGTTTTACGAATGACTGCCACTTGTACAAGTGACAAACTTATAAATAACTGTGTAATACACACATTAAAATTAAAACATAAGAACCGTAAGTCAGTGATTCCCGTCGAGGTAGACAAAGGCGAACTTCCTCCACACACCCACATTTGGCCAATGACAGTTTTAGGTCTTAACTTGATAAATGGCGGGCCTATCTCTGTTTATCATAATCACAGCTTTAATCCTGCATTCAGGATATTCTAATACAAAACTGTAATTTTATGCTGTCATACATTATGGGCCTTAGAAATGGTGCTTACTTTATAGTACGAAATTATTTTGAACATGACTATTCTGGCTGGGTTTTCGAGTCGAAGCAGTTTCACGAATTGAGTAGTCCAACAGCTTTGAATCGGTGTAACTAGGTAAGTGCCCCAATCGATAAATGGTACGCCGATTGAAATCGAAATTGCTTGACTAGGGCAGTTGGAAGCTTCACTATAGAGAATTCCAAAAGCATTCCTACCTATTTTGTTGAACAACAGCAAAAAATACTCCAACCTGTGCAGATTATTTAGGCATCCCTTTGTGCCTGTCCCTTTTTTCCCATTTCCTAGAAAAATGAGGTTTTAAATTTCGGCTGTGACCTATATTCGGACTTGCAAATAATTGACAGTTAACTGACGGCACAACGATATAATACGAGTATCATTTTAAGAATACCAATTGACAGTGTGATTGACACTAAATACATTATTGAAAAATGGCTCCATAAAACCAGCTCTGATTTAAACCTTATAAGTACGAACTTACACATATACGTAGTAAATTCACATTAAAGCGTCGCGACACAAAGGCACCGCTTGTAGCGCTACACGCGGTGTCTTTGTGTCGCGTCGCGTCGCGCGACAAGTCGCGCCAGTATGTAGGAGCCTTAAAGCTATAAGTAGTAGTTATACAACAAAACTTATGGCGATAAGGTTATGAAGTTTCGCTTACAGATTAAGTGTTAGTTACTGAGAAACATGGTTATAGAATTTATTAAAGTACTTTCAGACATCAATATAAGATATTTTACAGTCAAACACCAATATTTCAAATAGCACAAGGACATAATCGTAGCCTGGCAATAGCCAGCTGCAATCACTAATAAAGTACAATATTCATAATAATAAAATACAATAATCTGCAAGGTAAATAAAAATTATTGCCGTAAGCGTTGAGTTCTATGCTTTGAATGTCACAGTAATTCTTTTAAATTACAAGCCAGTATTAAGGCAGGAAACTGCAATAATGATTTTGCATAAGCGACTGCTCGACGGGTTCAATTAAAATTGTAATTAATTGCTTTGCTCAGAGCACTGACAGGTTCACGGCGAGCATCATTCACTTTTATATTTATGCGAATCCACTTGACAGGTGAGGAACGATGCTCATATTTTTCTAATAGTCGTCCACTTTATTCACATCACCTCGAATAGTTTTGCGAATAATAAAGTGAACCATTTTACTGCTAAACATTTTAGATCGACTTCGTTGTTTACGGTTAATGCTAAGTTAGGTTATGATTATTTTGTAGAATGTAGAACCGCGCCAACTCTTTGACATAAATACCCCTAGTAAAGAAATATTTGTAACAAGATTGATATTCCAGAAACTCCTGTTTTGTGACTTCTAACATCGTCCTAAACTGGAACACTTGGTAAATAAAGCAAAAGTATTCTCAATATGTAAATATCTTGTATGTATATCCAAACGCGTAATGTGTGTCAAACTTGTCAAAGCCATAAATACTTTGTATAATATCTTGACGTAACTGTGATTGGTTAATCGCTGGGATATTCAGCAAATGTATGGAGATAACTCCGTAAGTTAGCTACTTATCGAACTCGTGTGGAACTTGAGCGAATTTATCTTACTTTGGCATAGGCATGTAAACGACATTAAATATACGTTGGCTCCGATGTACTCGGGAACTTTGCCAGACCTTTCTTTGGTAACATACCTAATATTTAAATAATAACACATAGACAAGAGACTTCTGACAATGTTTTATCTAAAGAGAGCAAACATGAAATTATATTTACATTAAAATAATTGAGCGTCAAATGTTAAGTTGTCATGTTATACGACGGACAAACATGGTTACCGATGTTTATTTTGCTGCAATTTTTAAATGTGAATGTGTGTACACCTTTTTAATTATCCAACGAAATGTTCTTTTTTGACCTTTACGAGGTAGTCTGAAAAACGTTTGCCTAACAATAAATGTTAGCCGTATATCACAGAACCAATATTTTGTAAATGGTTATTGATTGTTAAAAAAACATTGTAAAGGCAGCTTGGTATGGATGTTGGTATTTTTTGGCGTAAAAAACATAGGATTTTAGGACTTTGAGGGACATAAAATAAATATTTTGATGCTTAATCTGTGTTTGATGGGGTATTTGTGTTTCGAGGAGAATGACTCGATATTGTGAAGGACTCTTACCTAGTGGTTATAAGCGTGTCTATTGAGAGGTCCTTGTTTGATTCCCAGGTCTCGAGTAGTGTTATTGCAATTCATAAGGAGTGTGAGTTTGATTTGGACATTCTAAGCGATGCCTACATCATAGATTTTGTTAAAGTGTACAAAAAAATCAGTTTTCAAACTGTCAAAACAATGTACAAGTAAGCTGTATTCTCCAATTCTTACTTATGTAAAAGTTCATTTTAACAAACTTCCTACGAAGAAAGTCCCACTATGTGTTCACAAATACCGTGTGTTAGTTTTAATTTCATAAATCCCGTATTTTAGTTACCTACAAAACTAATTACAGACAAGAAGGTTGATCTGCAAGCAGGATCAACTTACGAAACTGCGGAAGCTGTAACAGTCAACTGTAACAGACGGGTTGGCATCGCAACGAGTGATTTAGATGAACCAAGCTGCCTTTGAGCTAACTTGTTTGCCGTGTGACCTTTAAAACTGGTAGAGGTATATAAAATAAAGCTGTTTACTTTAACCAGAGCGGTTGAAGCTAAACATAAATTAATCTAGGCTGGAACTAGATCCAGTCTAGATTTATTTATGTTTCGATTCAGCTATAAATGCGTTAGCTACAAATACATTAAATTAACACAATGGACCCTAATTGCGTAACACACTTTATCTGCCCAGCCTTTTCCCAACTCTGTTGGGGTCGGCTTCCAGTCTTACCAGATACAGCTGAATACCAGTATTTTACATGGAGCAACTGCCTATCTGACCTCCACAACCCACTTACTGGGTAACACGATACCCCTTGGTAAGACTGGTTGTCAGACTTTCGAGCTTCTGACGACCCGTAACGACTGTCAAAGATCTACAAATGACAGCCGGGACCAACGGCTTAATGTGCTTTCCGAGGCACGGAGGGGTCTTGGTATGTAAAGATGGTCACCCATCCACGGACCAACTGTGGCAAGCGTAGCTTAACCTGATCGATCGACCCGTGCGGCTGTTATCACTTAGCCACAAGCCCCTCAAATTGCGTAACACACTATCAATCACAATCTGAATGATTTTGAAGTCAATTGGTAATCCATTGCTTTATATGTTCGAGAAATGTGTCTGCTCAACAAAGTAAATAACGCAATGAATGTTGTTGAAACAGTTCAACAACACACACTAAACACACAAAACAACACACACACTAAATTAAGACCTGCGGGGTAATTGCGTGACACACTGTTAGTAGCAATGGGTTTCATTTTGACAGCAAAATGAAACCCATTGCTGTGTGTGTAACGGATTTTTATTACTTAATAGTAAAGTTATGGTCTGTTCAATAATTATCTGATGTATATGTGAACAAATGGATCAGAAAACGTACCTGCGGTATGGATGCCAATACAAATTGTAGTCATCATTCTCTTGCCCTTATCCCAATTTATTTGGGGTCGGCGTACTTCTCTATTAGTTGTCGTCTCGGTAGTCTCGCCCTTTCTAGCCATATCATCTTTCACACAGTCCATCCATCGTTTCTTTAGCCTTCCCCTGCTCGTATAGCCATCCACATTCATACTCAAAACTTTCCTGGCGACATTTCCATCATTCCTCCGCATTACATGCCTATACCATGACAATTTATTTCCACACAACTTTTCAGTCACCGTTGTCACTTTCAGACTTCCTCTTATATACTCATTTCTTATTCTAGCCATTCGCGTTCCACCACACATCCGTCTTAGCATTCTCATCTCAGCTGCATGCGATTGCCTTTCATTCATCCCTTTTGTGGACCAACATTTTGATCCATACAAGACAATACAAAGTATAGTGCCACTTACAAATTGAGTCCTGTTTAGGGTTCCGTAATAAACAAGGAACCCTTATAGTTTCGCCATGTCCGTCTATCTGTCTGTCTCCACTGTAACTCAGAGATGCTTAGTACTAGAAAGCTGTAATTTTGCGTAGGTATACATATTAATCACGCCGACAAAGTGCTAAAATAAAATTCGGGAATTTTAGCGTACCTCGCTTACACTTAATGTGGGGATGATATTTTTTTTTTTCTCGTCTGTCCCATGGTGCGGGGTGTCGTTGGATAGGCCGTTCAAAAATATTGCGGCTCTGTGAGCACCACTTTTCGATTCAAGGATCCGTTTACGTAATATTAGTCATTAAAGTGCTCATTTTTGTTAGAGTCAGGTGTCCCCCCTGCCAGCTAAACGGTTGTTTATGGAAATGTGAAAAAAAACATGGCAGAATAATGAAATTAAAAGGAAAACTATCACAGCTAAGCGGGCTTCACAAGTTAACAAGTAATAGACAACCAACTTAAATTTGCAGTCGTAGAATTGAACGTGGCATATATCGATGTATATGAGAATATGTTTTTCAACTACAAAGTTAAGTTTGTTTTTAGGATAAATCCATCCCAACTTCCCAACCACGGAACCCTTAATATGGTGCGTGGGCCAACTCGCACTTCGCTGGTTTTTTTTAATTAGTTGAATACTTAAACCCAGCATAATCAGCTTACAATTTTCCCACTGCTGGGACACAGGCCTCCTCTCTATGAGAGGGAGTGGGCCGTAATCCACCACGCGGGCCCAGTGTGGGTTGGTAGATGACACGTCTTCAAATGTTTGGTTCTGGGACATGCCGGTTTCCTCACGATGTTTTCCTTCACCGTTTTGAAAGCAGTGGTGATGAAATAATTTACACAAAGTAAAGTAAGTAAGCCTGTAAGGGTTCGAACCTACGACCTACAACTCGTAAGTCGCGGTCGTTACCTCTGGGCCACCACTGCTCTACATCCGAAACCTGAAATTATAATTTTAAATCACCTTAAAGATATTTTTCATTTGATAATAGAGACTAATTTTATAAATTCAATTTTCATAGATGATATTTAATTAAAATTTAATAATGCTAGTCAAACAACGATTGTTGGAAAAATTGATGATATATAAAGTTGAAACCTTCTAAATATAATGTGATGAATGTCTTTGCTAATTTTCTTTAGTGAGATTACTCAATAAAGGATGCGTGAGGATTTAACCTGAACAGAATTTGTTTAAACTTTCAATAGATACTTTTGGAAGAGACAATAGATACAATATGAATAAAAATAATAGTCATAAGCTAGAGCTTTTGTAAAAAGATTAAGCTTAATCAAATAATTGTTAATTAAAATGAGACTTTCTAAAATATCTCGTGAAAATATTGATTATGTCAGCATAGATGTCCGTAAACTAACCTTTCATAATCTTATTCCAGTCGCGTTGAAAAGTAAAGTGACTTTTAGCCATTAATATGAAATGCATTGCCTTCATTTATTATCATTCTGGGATTTAACTGCACCATATTTCACAGGGATTTTGTCCTACTTTTGGTCACTGTTCTGGTTTTAACCAACTTATCTGAGTCTGAGCAAAATCTCATTTTTAAAAGGGTTTAGGTTGGCTTACAGTTCTTCATGAAATGAGCTTATTCTTACTCTTTAATCACGGTTGTTATAATACCTATTTTGCCAGTGTTTGAAAGTAGACTTACAGAACAATCATCGTCAACATTTATGAGCACATAATGCACTTTCTTTAAAACTATGTCCAGTAGCAAATATTTTAATTAAGCATACCTACACAAGGCGGTACCTACTAACAGTTTGTTACACTGTACGGAGTGTTGCAATGATGGTTACCTTCTTTCTAAGTTATTCATGCAGCAGGCTTAGCACGATAATTTCGCGCCCTCACGCCCCAAGCCGCCGTAGGAGACGCACTGGGCGTCGGGATCCCAGGCCGATTCCCGGCCACCATAGACGCGGGCTTGCGGTCGGTGAGCAATGGGTAGCTCGCCGTCCTAAAGGGACCAAGCCCGGGTGGACGGCGCGTTGTATTCCATGCGCGCCTCAAATAGATGTTAGCACAAGTGTAGGGGTACACTAAGGCCGATGCCTGCCGGGGTCGCGGGAACGTCCGAAAGGGATACCGTGGCCTTTGGCAACACGCAGGCAACGGAAGGAACATGGGTGGGTTTTAGTCAGTAAGAGTCTGACACACCCTCCCGCTCCACTAAGAGCGGGAGAAGTTATTTGATAATTTCCTAGCCAAAAAAAAAGGCTTGGCACGTTAACCGAAGCCGAGCGTTTTGTCTACGGTAGAGTAGACAAAAATGACGTTTCCGTTGTGAGTTGACAGTTTTCTACCGAGAAGTGTAGACAAGCGATTTCTATTCTACAGTAGAGTAGAAATAGAAAGCGTGATGCTAGGTGTCTCTACAATGTCCTGACAATACATTAACCGAATGTCGACAACCACCAACATTTAGAATAGGGTATTTTACTATATACGAGAAAAAAACTATAAATATATTATGGAGATAGTTTAGGCAAAAAGGAGTCGGAAGTCGGTTAGTTTTAGTTCATAAAATAACAAAATACATTTTAAAATTCAATTCAACGTTTTCAGTTTTTCTAATCTGTTAAAAAACACCATGAAATAGTAGCCGTTATGTTATTACGTCATACGGCTATGTTAACAAAAACGGGTCAATTATTTATCATACAAAGATCAGCGCATTTGTTTTCATAGCCCAGTGACGTCATGACCAAAGAGCAACATGGCGTCCACTGCATTCAGCGTTTTCGTCAACCTACGCGCGAAATTTGAAAATGTAAAATTTTAAATGCATTTTATCGATTGAACAAAGAGTGTTTTTTTTTGGGCATATTAGCACTATATAATTTAATTAAGACACTTTTCAAAAATGGGTGAAAGACCCTATTCTAATAAAATAAGAAGACTATTTAGAGGCTCGACTGGCTGTTCATAATGGTGTGCTGGTGCCTACACTTATGTATGGAAGTGAATGTTGGGTGTGGCAAAAGAAGCATGAAAGTAGAGTAAATGCTGTGGAAATGCGTTTCTTGAGAAGCATGTGTAGTGTGACTATAAATGATAGGCTGAAAAATGATGTGATAAGGCAACGATACGAAGAGTATGCTTAGATGGTTTGGTCATGTTGAGAGGATGAATGAAAGGCGACTAACAAAAGGTATTTACAAGGCAGATGTGAGTGGAAATGCCGGGAGGGGACGCCCCAGAAAGACATACAGTGACCTCATTAATGATGTTCTTCAAAAAGGTCAGGTGCGTAGTACTCGCAACTGGCGTGCGTGTATGACCAGATGTATGAACGTAAACGAAGCAAAATGAGTGTGTAAGGAGCGTAGCAAGTGGCGTTCTATAGTTTCTGCCTACCCCCATGGGAAGAAGGCTTGAGTTTATGTATATATGTGTAAGAAGACTATTTAAGTTTTCTTAGACAGAATAATAGAAGCAATTTTTAGATTGTACTTGTACCCTTTTGACCCGCCCTAAATAGATACTCTATACAATACCTATCTAAACATGAAGGAAAATCTCTCACAAAGAATATGTTACCCACATAAGTATGAAAAGACTTTGTATCGTTCACAATAGGTCGGGATTGATCGGCTCCCTTCGGACGACCATTTTATCAGTCCGTGGCAGTTGAGGGGCATCCGTTGTCCCGCGTTCACATAAATAGGACTTGAGAGGTTCTGAGGATTAACCTGGGAAGATACTAATAGCTACGGCCTATCAGATGAAACATTTTTGGGTCTTTGTTAAGCTTTTCTTTACTCCAAGTCTCCATTATTTATGATGCTCGACGAAGCACTAAATAATGTAACGTAGAATTTTGCCAGTATATCAATTGTAGGATTGTATTTAACTGGACCGTATTTTCTGTTTTGCTATATTGGCCAGGGAACTCAATAAAGATATTTACCATTATTCTGCTAGTTATTTCTTCAAATTTAAAAGAAATGAATTTAAAATCTACTTTTTAACTTGGTTTCCTTTGTGTATACCTACGTTAAATTCACAAACTATAGTAACCATGAGAAGGTGGGCCGTCCATCAGTTTGCCAGCCTAAAACATAAGCTAACATGATTACAACTTATATACACACAAGAAAAATATCAACAAGAAACCAATATCATTCTGGCTGAGTAGATATTAAAGGAAAAATCTCAAGAAAGAAAAGACGAGCGTTACTAAAACTGTTCAGTAATTCGGCAACACTGTTCAATAAGACGCTGACATCACACAATAGATGTACCATCAATTTTGTTCAGTAAATCGTTCAATCTTGTATAAAATTCATGGGGTGTAGCAGCGAGGAGAATGATAAATAAGGCGGAGGCTCGGCCGAATATTCTCATTTAATACGTGACTTGTTTAGAGAAAACATCCCTTAGATATGAGTATCGCGATGGATGGTAATGCTGGAATGTTATCTATCACACGTTGTTATCAGTTGTGTGGCTGTGGTTTTAAAATGGCGGTAACGGGAAACGTGACGTTTTCTTAGAAGTCGTTTAGTGCTCTCGCAGTGGAGTAACTTCACTGAAATACACGATAGAATGTATTATTGTATTACGTCACAACGATCATTTCTGACTTCTGACAAAAAATAGAACACTCATATTATTTATATATGCAGTTCCTCGACTACCTATAAAAAAAAAACCAGCCAAGTGGGTGTCGGACTACGCACAATGAAGGGTTCGTAGTTGGGATGAATTTATCGCAAAAACAAACTTAACATTGTATTTGAAAAACATGTTCTCCCATACATCGATATACGTCACGGTCAATTCTTCAACTGCGAATGTAAGTGGTCGACTATTACTCGTAAGCTTGTAAAGCCTACTTAGCTGTGATATTTTTGCTTTTAATTTCGTTATATACGAGAGTGACACTGAAAGTTCTTAGAAAATCAAAAACTGAACAAACTAGCAAGTTATTAGTTTTATATTATATTATTTTGTGTCAATAAACATATTTTTATTTATTAGATCTTTTCAAAATAGTGTCCATTTACATAAATACATCGCTGCATCCGATGGAACCACTGAGAAAAGCACTTTACCCACTCGTCTTTAGAGGTCTGTTCGACGGCATTTTGAAACGCAGCCACTGCTTCCTGGGCGTCCATAAAACGTTTTCCTCGAAGTTTTTCTTTTATTTTCGGAAATAAATAAAAATTGCAAGGTGCGAGGTCGGGGCTATAGGGCGGGTGACCCAGTAATTCCACGTCTGACGTCGCCAAGTATTCGATAGTTTGCTTGGCGGCGTGCGACTAGGCGTTGTCGTGGTGAAGGAGGATCCTACTACGAGGTCGTTTTTCCCGAACTTTTTCCAAGACAAGTGGCAAACAATTGTTAGTGTACCTCTCTGCAGTAACTGTTTTTCGATCCTCTAAAACAATTGTTGCGTAATCCTAAATCCTTCCGAAGAACGAGGCCACCATCATTTTCCCCACGCTTCGACCTCTATTCACTTTAGTTGGCAACTCCTCGGAAGGAAACACCCAGACAGCAGACTGTCTCTTAGTTACTGGATCATAATAATAAATCCAGCTTTCGTCACCCGTAATTATGTTGAACACAGCATTTGAGTCACCTCCGTTAAACCTTTGAACCATTTCACGACACCAATCAACACGACGGAGTTTTTGGGCCTCTGTCAAATTATGAGGTATCCACCGGGCAGCTAGCTTCCTGACCGCTAAATGTTCATGGAGGATTTAGTGCACTTGACTCATACCGATGCCTAAGCTTGTCCGAATCTGCTGATAAGTCACTCTTTTGTCAGTCTCTATCATAAGCCGCACAACACTGGTGTTATTATCAGTCGTCGCCGTAGAAGGCACGCAGATCATCGGTGAGATTAGTGCGACGACGTTTAAACTCATTAAATCAGTTGTAAACAGTGGCACGAGATGGGGCTTCATCGTGAAAGGCCAATCGAAGTCTATCATAACTTTCTTGTTGACATCGAAAGTCATAAAAAAATATTGTACGAAAATTTTCTCGCGCAAAATCAAGCTGACGTGACACAGACAATTTTCAATTTGCCGCCAAATCTAAAAAAAAATATCGGGGAATTTACGTGCAAGGTTTATTTTACCACTTTTTGGCGTGATTGACATGTACTAATTCATGTAATAAGAGTCTCTGAGCTAAGCCGGGGACATACAGACAGACAGACGGACATGGTGAAACTATAAGGGTTCCTTATTTACTACGGAACCCTAAAAAGGGAAAAGGATTACTAATAACGGACGGATATTGTTAAGCAAGGTTGTTCTGTTTAATGGGTAGCCCACCGTCCGGTAAGGACCAGGCCCGGGTCGACGGTGCGTTGTATTCCACGCGCGCCTCAAAGAGATGTCGTCAGCACAAAAGTAGGGGTCCACCAGGGCCGATGCCTGCCGGGGTCGCGGGAAGGTACTAATGGGTCACCGAGGCCTCTGGCAACACAGGCATCCAGAAGGAATACGGGTGAGTTTTAGTCAGTAAGAGTCTGACACCCTCCCGCTCCGCCCAGAGCTGGAGAAGATATTTGATGATTTCACATCAAAAAAAAAAAAAAGGTTGTTCTGTCAGATTTGGTAAAAGGATTGCAAACCCATAGTTCATGACCTAAAGTTGTTCTTCGTCATGCAGTTCATGGTTTTTAGGGTTCCGTAGTAAGGAACCCTTATAGTTTCGCCATGTCCGTCTGTCTGTAAGTCTGTCTGTCCCCACTGTAGCTCATACACGCTTAGTACTAGAAAGTACAGCTTTTGGAATAGGTGTACATATTAAACCCGCCGACAAAGTGCTAAAACAAAATATTGAAAAAAAAATGTATTGACCTCCCTTGCACGTAACGTGGGGATGATATTTGTTTTCTGGGCTACCCCATGGTGTGAGATACCGTTGGATAGGCCGTTTAAAAATATTGCAGGTCTGTGAACACCCACTTTTCGATTCAAGGATTCACTTGCGTAATATTAAGCATTAAAGTGCTAATTTTTATTAGAGTCCAGTGTCGTCCCCCCTGCCAGCTAAATGGTTGTTTATGGAGATGTAAAAAAATTCATGTAGTACATATAATGAAATTAAAAGAAAAACTATCACGGCTAAGTAGACTTTACAAGTTAACCGAGTTACAGTCGACCAACTTAAATTTGCAGTTGGAGAATTGAACGTGGCATATATCGATGTATGGGAAAAACATGTTTTTCAACTACAATGTTATGTTTGTTTTTGGGATAAATTCATCCTAACTTCCCAACTACGGACCCCTCCATTGTACGTGGTTCGATACGCACTCGGCCGGTTTTTTAAGGAATAAACTGCACGAAATTATTATAACCCAAATTCATTATTCAATAACGTGTTGTGTCAAATAGTTGTTATTGAAACATCGAACATGTTGTCTCTTACATAATATCAGTTGTTATTGTTGAGAAAATAGAAGAAAACAACTAACGCAAGAATACAAACTGAATTGAAAACTTGGAACAAGATTTTGGATAGATATGATGCATGTTATATATTCAAGTCTGCATATAGTCAAGGAAACACAATAGTATGGCACGGTTCATTGCTTCCACAACAACTTTGGAATACCATACAACTAGGTATATTTGCAGAATTCAGAACTATGTGTTATGTACAATCAGCGACCTGCATAACCCGACCCCTATTCCATTCTTCTTCTTTGTAAGAGGGGTCAAGTAATGGGGAGTACTGACCGTACCATGAGTTCTATCTTTGAAGGAAAGGTTTTGCAGAAAGCCAAGGATTTATTTATTTATGTGAGTGGGTCTAAAGAATCTTAGTTGACTTGGGCAATATCAAAAGCTTTTTTTTTTAAGAGACTATTCTGCAACAGACGATTGCTTTTTTAACTGTTTCGTTTTTAGGTGTAGTCTCGTACAACTATGGCAGTGGAAATGCTAGGTTGTTTCTGAGTAAAGTAAACTTTAATGCTAACCAATTCAATCAACATACAGGTTCTACTAATACGTTCAAAATCTCCATTTCAGACCGACAGGTTTACGATATCTATCTGCCTAACATTTTTCCAACTATATTGGTGTTGGCTTCCAGTCTAAGCAGGATGCAGCTGAATACCAGTACTATAACATGGAGCGACTGCCTATCTGACCTCTACAACCACCATTGGTTGTAGAGGTCAGATAGGCAGTCGCTCCATGTTATAACGAACACGGTAATACGGTAATACGATACCCCTTGATAAGACTGATTGTCAGACTTTCAGGCTTCTGACGAACCGTAACTACTGTCAAAGATTCATGATTTTTGTTGCATGAACACTGTTTTTAGGGTTCCGTAGTAAACAAGGAACCCTTATAGTTTCGCCATGTCCGTCTGTCTGTCTGTCTGTCTGTCTCCGCTGTAGCTTAGAGACGCTTAGTACTAGAAAGTTTTCATTTGGCAAAGGTGTACATATTAATCACGCTAACAAAGTGCTATAACAAAATCTCGTCTACCCCATGGTGTGGTGTATCCTTGGATAGGCCGTTCCAAAATATTGCAAGTCAGTAAACACCACTTTTTGATTCAAGGATCCGCTTGCAAAATATTAAGCATTAAAGTGCTAATTTATGTTAGAGTCAAGTCCCCCCCCCCCCTGACAGCAAAATGGTTGTTTATGGAGATGTGAAAAAATAATTCATGGCATTTGTACACATAATTAAATTTAAAGGAAAAGTATCATAGCTTAGTGGACTTTACAAGTTAACGAGTAATAGTCGACCAACTTAAATTTGCAGTTGGAGAATTGACCGTAGCATAATATGGATGTATGGGAGAACATGTTTTTCAACGATAATGTTAAGTTTGTTTTTGGGATAAATTCATCCCAACTACGGAACCCTTCATTGTGCGTGGTCTGACACGCACTTGGCCGGTTTATTATCTATAATTAATTCTGTGATTTTTTTTCAAAAAATCATATTTTCGTAACTAAAAATAAATATTCCCTATGAAACCGAACGGGCGCGCGGGCGGCGTGAGCGCGACACGCACATTTGTATGGCCAAGGTCAACGGCGATTACCCGACTCTTAATTCCAGTTCTAGTCAGGTACCTGTACTTAGAGCTAATTGCATCATTCCCGAACTTTATCCAAATTAAAGCTAAGTAGTTAATTCAAAAACCTTACACAAATAGAATTTCTTTCTTAATCACCGCATCGGACCGTTTTTTGTAGAGACGAAAACAATAAAAGTGAACCGTTTGCACTGTCTGCCATTTTCAGGAAACGGATGTTAGCCGGGCGTCCGGTATCGTTCGAGGCACTATGCCAACAGCCCCCGTGACGAACGTATTGGCCACAGAAAAGAAAG
Source organism: Atethmia centrago (assembly GCA_905333075.3). Classification (NCBI taxonomy): domain Eukaryota; kingdom Metazoa; phylum Arthropoda; class Insecta; order Lepidoptera; family Noctuidae; genus Atethmia; species Atethmia centrago. The sequence continues at coordinate 13,315,685 of HG995381.1, read as the reverse complement.
AAACGTGTAATTAATGTGGGATATTATTGAGGATGCTGTTTGTTTGATGAATCGTTTTTGTTAGTTATTAGGTGCGTGAGCTTATTTGTTGTAGTGACAATGTCTCATCGTCAACAACTTTAGTATTAGGAATAAGTTCAAAAGTAATTTGTGGTGTTCCACATCACGAACTGAGATGACGGCTTATACAGGTATATGGAGCAGCAGGCATGCGCGGACCGCAAATAAAAATGGCATGTATTTAACGCGGCGACAAATTAATCTGAATTTGGAATTAAGTAGTTTGTTAGTAGTTAAGTAATAATATTACTTTTTATGCTTTGGGTAAAGATTAATTTATTTTATAAAGTATTTTAATACAATACTTAAATATTCACTTAGAGAATTGATGTGTATGCGTTCTAGTTTAACATATTTTTTTTGCTTAACTTACTTGCATTATATGAAGGCGTAACAACGGATTTAAAAGTCACTGAAATCTGCGCCGTATACGTAATACTCGTAGTGTTGTTAGAATAAATGTGTATTTTGTGTGGTGAGAATAAATGTAGAAATTAGGTTTTTTTTTTTTTCGGATGGGAAATCATCAAATAACTTCTCCCGCTCTGGGCGGAGCGGGAGGGTGTGTCAGACTCTTACTGACTAAAACCCACCCGTATTCCTTCCTGTTGCCTGTGTTGCCAGGGGCCTCGGTGACCCTTTAGTACCTTCCCGTGACCCCGGCAGGCATCGGCCCTAGTGGACCCCTACATTTGTGCTGACGACATCTCTTTGAGGCGCGCGTGGAACACAACGCGCCGTCGACCCGGGGCTGTTCCTTATCGGACGGCGAGCTAGGCGGGCGCAACCTAGGAATGCAAGATGAATGAATGAATGGTTGGAAGGTTGATTGGGTTGGTTGGTTGGTTGGTTGGTTGGTTGGTTGGTTGGTTGAAGATTGGTTTTATTATTAGTTAGATTCCGTATGAAGAACATGATGTATGATGCGAGAAGTATAGTAAAAAAACGTCAAAACAAACCCTTGTTACCAACAAAACTGAAAATAAGCAACTTTTTTATGGATTTAACTGGCAAAACTTCACAATCTATGAAGTTTCGTTAGTTTACTTTATTCGACCTTGTGTAAATACAAGGTTAACCACTTTCACAATTAAACATAACTTGAAGACATTAGCCACAGTTTCCATTCGGTAGTGGAATTGCGTTTCGCCTGAATCTTTCGATATGGACGAGGTAACGTTGCTGCGCTTAATTAGTTGCCTTAAGCTCAGCTGTAAGTGTAAGTCAAGAGCAAATAAAAAGTTAATTAGGCTCGACTTGGAATTCAAACCTAGGGCCATTGAGGGAGTGGGACCCGATTTAAGTTTACTGTGTGCTAGTGAAAAAAGAACAGACTCTTGAAGGTCTTCTGGGTCCTGTAAAGATCTATTTGTATTAGTTTTTTTACCCTATCATCATCATCTACCTAGCCTTTTTCTTACTATGTTGGGGTCGGCTTCCAGTCTTACTGGATACAGCTGAATACCAGTATTTTACATGGAGCGACTGCCTATCTGACCTCCACAAACCAGTTATTGGGTAACACGATACTCCCTGGTAAGACTGGTTGTCAGACCCCCTAACAACTGTTAAATATTTACAAATGACAGCCGGGACCAACGATTTAACTTGCTTTCCGAGGCACGGAGGGTCTTAGTATGTAAAGGTCACCCATCCACGGACCAACCGCGGCAAGCGTAGCTTAAACTAATCGATCGACCCGTGCGGCTGTTATTACTTAGCCACAAGCCCCACACACTACACTATCCAACTATGAAATTAAGAGGCCGACAACACCTAAAGCGCGGTCACTGTCGGATTGCATAGAAAAGAAAGAGAAGCGCGATGACACAACGCTGGTAATTTATTGCAAAATATGAAGCAATTACCGATTTACAAAAAAGCTATAAATTGTATAAAAAAAATAAAACACTGTTATGCTAATATGTTGCTTGTAGAATAATCTGACAAAAAATGAATGATTGCATGTATATTAGTGTGGTTTTTATTCGTTAAAATAATGTTTTAGAGGTATCTTCGTTATATTATGTTTTCAATACACCATCTACCTAGCATATGTCCTTAAGAATATCATATATTTTTCTGATTTTGTTTACTGCAGCTGATCATATACTTTAACGCATTATAAAACCTATAAAAATTGCGTTTAGGTCCTGTAGTCCCCTTAAAATAGGATGGAATAAATGTAGTACTATAAAATGGACCGATAAGCTCCACCATCCATCCATGTCAACAAACCCGACATAATAGAAAAGCAAATAAAATAAATAGACCTATTATGAAATCCAAACAGAGGAGCATAATAGAAAATTAACCGGCTACACTGAAAACAAATCAAGAAATATATTCGTGTACAAATTAGTTTTAGAATAGACTCAATTTCAAATTGTTAACGCAAACAGGGCCTTAAATTGAAACAAAACACTATCCCACACCCGTGCTGGGGCGACCCTGGAATGTGTGGGAGCGTGCACACATGGCGACTCAGACGCGCGATTTTATAATGCGATTGTCTACGTGTATCAATCTATAGTTCATTAGCTACATTGTTAATGTGTATGAAAGCAACTGTAAAAAAAAAAAACGGGCTGAGCCTATTTTCATGCAGTAGTAAATAGAATTTCTCATGCAAGTACTTAAATTCCACCGTGAAGTCGGAAGGGACTTAATGTAAAAAAGTTAATGATCAAATTTAAGAGTTAGGATACCTGTGTAATGTGTTTGCCGCTCTAGCAGTATGACTACTGAAGTTAAAAAACATAACCAAAACACAACTCGCCTAAGAAATAATTGTCGCCAAACTTTTCTTGAAACTCACTGTTTTTCAGTCACCTTTTACCTTGTTTTAGCTGCATACATGACATGAGATGATTCGATTTTAACTTATTGATAAATATAGACATACAGGTTGTTCTAAATACAATATACCTGCTTATAAATAATACACCAACACACATCATAATCGCTACGTACACAACCGACCTAGATTATTAATTAGTTTATACGGATCCTGGCAAATTGCCGCCGGCGAATTGGAATTAAGTAAAAACATTGTTATCACCGTCACTGTGTTGTACCAAAACATTATGAAAAATATTACCTACAATTAATTCATAATACATCGTCGTGGCTTAGGTTTTTTTAGGTACGATTATATATACATATATACACTCTGTATATACAGTGATGACTAAAAACTGTTGCTACACTGGAAAGTTTACATGTCTAAAAATAATGAAACTACACAGTTAATTCAGGAGGCGTATCCAAAGTTATTTGTCACAGCTTGGTGTTTATTTAAATCTACTGAGTCACAAAACTAAATGTAGTTGCCAATATATAATCCCAAGGTGTGGGACCCCTCAGCTGCGTAAACAACCAAACTACCTAACATGCACAGTCCTCAGGACTTACATATATCTCCATAAGATTATCGCGCCCTCGATCGCATCTAATCTAACAGTGTGCAGCCGTCGTAAGTTCATTCAACCTCAATTGGTCGCACTTTTTTGGCAATGGGAATTAAATCATAAACGTCGGATGGTTAAACACGGCATTTTTCTTCGGGCTCTGCTCATCATTCAACGTCAGGCTGTAATGAGCCAGGACTCGCTTGCGTACAGCCGATATACATAAATCAGGAGAAATTATTCACTCACGCCTCTACTTATTTCGATGTATGTTGACGTGTCCTATGTGGTTTTAGATGCATTTAGTTACATAGTGTACTCTATTCCAGCATTGATTTAGTGTAGCAATGTCTGTTATTGTTCGTATAAGTTTTGAATTCCTTAAAACAATAATAGTATCTATCTGATACAATTTATATGATCATATGAGTCTTCTATGCTGAAGTAACTGTTAATTAAAATTCTTTAGACAAATACCTAATTATTTTTTCGCAATAAACTTGTCTGTTTTGATTTACAGTATGAGTGTTCAACACAAAAATTAATTTAAAACTCTCTGCACATACGCCGATGTAATTTTATTTAACTCCTTATAGTAACCGAGACTTTTGCAACAGAATTATATGCTAATATAATCAACCGTTTACCCACATGCCTGTTAAACATGTTCATTGGTGCAGATATTAAAATAATTGCCACAAAAGTATTAAAAATGTAAATAAGCATACAAACCGGTAAGATAATTAAAGTCAGTTAACATAAACATTGAATCATAAATACAAAATTATGGTGTTCATACTTTAATTGAATTTAATTCGTACATTTAGATGAACGGAATTACTGCAATTGCTGGGAAAAATAAGAAGGAAAATAAAAAACGAGACCATATCCTCGTAACTATGGATAATGATAAAGTGACCACCACACCGGGACTATTTAAGGAGGATTAAAAAACGCTGACATGGAACTTAAAACCGCCAAGTTAAATTGATAAACAGGTTTGGAATACATTAAATAAACCACAGGACTTTTACAAGGGTTTTTATAAGAAAGAATAACAAATATGTTATTTATCACAGCCACAAATCTCTTAACAAAGCAATCTTTACGATATCGACTGTTCTAAATGTCATAAGCTAAAAAATATTGATTAAACTCATAAATAAAATTGATCCGTAAAACCGTACCCGGTAATTTCGGAACACCGAAAGCGTTCGGGCGAATGGTTTTTTAAAAAGGCGTCGTAACTAAAAATTTTACCTACACCATCTTAATTGTTGGCCGATCGATGGCTTAAGTCGTAGCGATTTAATCTCGAATCGGACGCGTTATTCTGCAACACTTTTTTTTTGTTTTCCTTCAAACTTTATGACGATAATCAAAGATCTGGCCCGATTTTAGGTGTCTTTTTTTTGGTATTTGGGAGGAATTCGTAATGAGTTTTGTTATATTTCATTATAAAAGTTTCAGTTAGACTATAATAATTTGTCTCGGTAATTTTGTTGTGATAATTTAGAGAGGGTTCTAAGTAATAACTTCGGCGAATAAAGAGTAATTTGGAGAAATAATTACTTGGGTCTCATGTGATATGTAGGAGTCATTTATAACCATTTGTCTTCTGTGTTGGAGGTAACATAATTATACCTAGTTGGTTATAAAAACAGACTTATTATAAAAAAAAAAATTAAAATAAATCAATATTATTATAATAAGAATAATTTTGAATCTATTCACAAAACTTTATTATTTTCGAATTCCACAAATCTTATCTAATATTTAATTTGCATGACTAATATAGAAACTAACTTTGTTTAAGTATCTGTTGTTTGTGTATCTGTGCTTCTCTCCGGTAATATAATCGTTTGCCATCAATTCGCTAAATATTACTGGGGGTAACCATCACCTGTTAAAGCAATATTATTATAATATTACTTCACAGTGGGAAAGTGATGGAGCTATACAGGACTTATAGCTCCATCTCTTTCTCACACTGAAGTAATATTGAAATAATACTGCTATAAGAGGTGATGGTTATACTGTGAAACGGCAGTTTTAGAAAAAGTTATTAAAAAAAAAAAACTGTTTTGGACCAAACACTTGTACACATTTTATAAACCTGCCAAACTGCATGACAGTTTGTCGGCACGATTAGGACTCGTCTTAAAACACTTGGTTTAAACAATTAAAACATCAAAGTAGGTAGATACAGATAGTTTTTAAATGGATGGTAAAAATATTTCAATCCAATAGTTCAGTGCAGTGTCCCTCAATCGATTAATTATTGTACCCGTGTGAAAGTACTTACCTATCCAAATTGTTTCAGAATAGACCATGGATGTAAGCCCGGAGTCAGCGCCGCCCGCGGCCGCCCCGCACTGTTATTAAACCAGCTCCCGAGGTAAGCCACTTCTGCAATTGATTTTTATCGTGACGACGTTATTACTTAACTTATTTGATGAAAAAAACCAGCCAAGTGTTGGACCACGCACAATGAAGGGTTCCGTAGTTGGGATGAATTTATCCCAAGAACAAACTTAGCATTGTTGTTGAAAAACACGTTCCCTCATACATTCCAACCGCAAATGTAAGTTTGTTCGCACATTATTGAGAGAAATTCCATGTTGTTTTAAGACCATAGATTTCTTATAGGTTGGGCACGCCACAATTGCGGCAATAGGTCCCCTCTTTGAGTGGCTAGAGAGGCGCCACGGCGTCCTCACCTTCCGCCTGACACAGTTCCTCACCGGAAACGGCAGCTTCGGGAGGTTCCTGTGTCGGATAAGGCGGGAGGAAACGCCCGAGTGTCACCACTGTGTGGATCGCCCGGATGACACGGTGGAGCATACGGTGGAGGTCTGTCGTTTGGGCAGAGCACCGCCGTGTCCTCGTGGATGCGATAGGCGGCAGAGATCTCTTGCGTCCGGCCCTGGTTCAGGCCATGGTACGGAGCGAAAGGGCATGGGCAGCCGTCACCTCCTTCTGCGAAGCAGTAATGCTCGCGAAGGAGGAGGCGGGACGGTTGAGGGAAAGGCAAATTTCGCGCCCTCTCGCCCCTAGCCGCCGCAGGAGACGCCCTGGGCGTCGGGATTCCCGGGCGGATTTCCGGCCACCGTAGGCGCGGGCTTGCTTACGGTGAACAATGGGTAGCTCACCGTCCAGTAAGGACCAGGCCCGGGTCGCCGGCGCATTGTATTCCACGCGCGCCTCAAAGAGATGTCGTCAGGACAAGTGTAGGGGTCCATTAGGTCTGATGCCTGCCGGGGTCGCGGTAAGGTACTAAATGGTTACCGAGGCCCCTGGCAACACAGGCAACGGAAGGAATGCGGGTGGGTTTTAGTCAGTAAGAGTCTGAAACACCCTCCCGCGCCGCCCACAGCGGGAGAAGTTATTTGAAGATTTCCCACCCAAAAAAAATGACTTCTTATAGGTAGTTCTTTACTTATAGGTAATCTAAGTAAAGAACTATATTCTGTATTTTTATTGTTTTTTATTTTAGGTTCAGTAGTTTCAGAGATAAGGGATTGGTAAATTTTCATCTATTTTCTCAAATAACTTAAAATTTAAAAATACATCTGCAAGTCTTACAACAAACCCTTTCATTTGATTAGTCACACGGCACAGTTTGCAAACCGTTTTTTTTAACTTTCTATACTGCGCCCCAAAAGTGACCTACATATTCCAAATTCATTTATTTATGTTACATGTCCGTATTTGGGTCACAGAAATTAATATGTGTTCCAAATTTCAACTTCATCTGTCCAGTAGATTGGGACATAATTGGCTGTGACAGACGGACAGACAGACAGACAGACACATGAGTGATCCTATAAGGGTTCAGTTTTTTCCTTTTGAGGTACGGAACCCTAAAAACCAAACTCCAGTCTATATATTTTTATTTATTACAAAAAATCTCTTATCTATAGACAAAAATAATATTTACCAGCAAATCGCTTCGGCTTGAACGAATTCCTTGTTGGTACAACGAATAGTTTGTTTTTTAGACGATTAAACGAGCTTTGAGATAACCGTGAAATGTTGGGACTGTCCTTGGATGTTAGATAATAATAGGAAGCAAATAGAAGTTTAATAATATGAATGTTGTCATCTGATTAGATAAAAAAATGCTTCAGCCACTCAGGAATAGAAAAAGACGACATACATGCAGTGGTTTTGCATTCGAATTGTGTTGTTACAATGTTGGCACCAAATGCTTTGCATACCATCTGCAAGTGTAAACAATTGTTGTAACAATGTGTCGAGTTCGGAATTGCAACATTTCATAAGTTGTAACACATTGCTCCCTTATTCAACAGGGTCGCAACTCGTAACAAAAAAGGAACATTCTTGATAACAAAACAAGTAAGTTTTGATGAAACCATTTTACGTCTTCAGAGGTCCCGACATCTCTATCTAGTAAAGGTTCTTGCATAATTCAAAGTTCAACCGAAAAACTTGTGTCAAACTGTCGAAGTAGGATAATCTGGTGGATCGGTGGCAGACGAGACCAGACGTTCCACACAGAAATTTATGCGTTAAGTTTTGCACATCACTTTTTCTTATCGCCAAGTTTGTTTGAGCCAGTAATCTGCGCTCTTTAGTGGCGTTTCAAACCGTTAAATCCGCTTATTTGAATCGAACACCCGTGAATATTCATAGACCGCGTCCACACACGTAGTAACTTCGCTATTGAATATCTTTAAGGGCTCCAACTGAAGGCATTTATTTTACGATTCAAACTATAGCTATTAGCTACCGTTCGGGATGCATTATTCTACTGCACCGCCATCCGCTGACATAAAATGAAGAAATTATTGCTCGCAAAATTATGTTGATAAATATAAATTACTCGCATTCTGGCAAAACGAAAATTAAGAGGTGTCTTTAGCGAATACTGCCATTATATTTTATGCTTTCAAGTTTATAGTGAACTATAATTGGTATAAAATATTAACGATATGGTCACTTAATGCCAATATGTATTCATTGGTGATCAGATAAGATTACTTTAGCGTTCCTAGGATGTTTAACAGTATTATAATTCCAGGTTACAAGGTTGTAGCATGCAAGCGCCGTGGGTGGCGTTTACTCAGACTGCGCTTATCGAGGCACGCTTCTAATGACAGCTAATCGGTAATGGGCTCACGACTACAGCAAGGATGTACTAAGACTTTTATGATAATTAGTACGATCCAATATTTATTCGAGCGGCTTTATAGGCCGCTCTTTTATCTTGTTGTTTATTAGTATTGCCCCTGCTCCCAATCTGGCTTACTCAATGCTAATTACGTGTGCTTCATTTGGCTTTAAATTTTTGGTTGATCATTACGACTTCTAATAATAACCTGTTTATAAATGAGCAATTAATCTTTAATTGAAACATGGAGATAGTTTTTGTTCGCTCAATCTTTTGTTTCTCAGAAACATAATTGTGTAATGATGTAGGAAGAATGAGCGATAATAACGTGAGAAATGGTAACAAAGCTCAGAGCGATACGCTTAGTCTAATGTTTGCTGTAACTACCGAAACATGTTACCTACATCTTTCCGTCATTACCCGTAATCGCATTACCCGTAATCGCGGTAATTTTTCACACATTTTTTTAACACGCAACACTGAACACACTTAGACCGTAATTCATTTCCATCGTGCATCAGAAAAAAAATGATTGATGCTACACGAGTAAGTTTTTACTCAAAATTGCGACACATTCTCAAGTCATTAAATAAGTTCCAGCAAAAAAATCAATAATCAAGCTTGTCTCATATACAGGGCATATAAAAACGTAATAATTTATAGAGTATAAAAAAAAACATTAGCATCTTAATAATCTTGGCTGACATGTAATGGCAATAAAAATAAATTAAGGCGTTTGTTTGGCAATACCTGACCATTATACATATATATAATATAGTAATAACATTAAAGCTTATATTAGACTTGAATTTAATTAGAAGCGGTCGTTTTTAATCTTTTAGGTCGTTTTTTAGGGATCCGTGTTTTGAAGTTTCTAGTTTTTTTTTTATTCAAGGAATTTATTGTCATTTGATACATACTTTGGTTTGGCTAAACTAATAAATTATAAAAAGAGAAAAAAACATTTTTTTTAATGTTAATTTGTAACAATTTCATGCTAAAACGGCTGAACGGATTTGGATTAAATTTGGCACATGGGTAGACCATGACCTGGGTTAGGACATTTTATCCCAATATTCCCACGGGATCGAGACTCACGCGGGTGAAACCGCGGGGCGCAGTTAGTAATCTATGTATATTTATGACCGGTTTCATCACCACCAGATTTCGGGATATTTTATGTGACACATTTTGTCATACAAATTTTATTCCACTACTTTATTTAAACCAAGTCAATAGCACCTTTCCAGTTTTTTTAATGGTACGGAATCATTTCATTAAAAAAAACTCTCTATTATGTTTTCCTCAACGTTATATTAAAAGCCAGTAGGCATTTTGTGAAGTAACCAGTTACAAAAATACCATGTCGAATAAGTCAGGTTATCGATAAGATTTAACTAATAAAAAGTTTAGCATCTTACTCAGTAACACCTGGTTTTAAGGTATTTTTTGTTTTAGTTTTTTTTCCTACAAAGGAGTTATTTTCTTCCATTGCCTAGATTTATCTAAAACAAAAAAAATACAAGAAAAATACGTAATGTACATTTATTATAGACGGAACTCGTACATGGTGAGAGCGAGTCATATGTACAACGCAACCTGCAGGAAGCTGATATCGACATTTTCAATACTGGTGTTGCTAAATTGTAGAAAATTTTATCCAATGGCTTTTTCAAGCGTAAATAGTTTTTTTTTCTGTTTTGTGTTACATATATTTAGTCTATTATCAATGTTCTGTTTTGTTCATATGATTTATATACTATATGTGGAAACTTGTAATTGGCCATATTTTGTATATTATTATACTGTTAAATACTGTATCTGTTTAGCTGTAAGTTTTCCTAAAAATAAAATAAATAAATAAATTTATAAACATGATTCACTTTACTACTACAGATTAAAATGCTACTTTAATTAAACCCATCGCAGAATTGAGATACTAAGCAAATTGAATTCAGTCTTCCACCAAAGCACTAGAAGGAAAATATGTGTGTTATAAATCACTAGCAAAAAGATAATAAACATTTCATTGTTACCGGCTGACGGTCCAGACATACCGTATTTCATAGAGATTTCATTCGAGCATAAATTTTGTTCACATTGTTCAGTAATTATGCTTAGAAATACATTTGATATTACACTTTCTGTTTGTTCTTCTTTTCAGGTTAGTTTCGTATCGTAAATCATGTGAGCTAATCTTATATTTAGCGCTCTTCGGAGAAATGTGTTGTGATAAACAGTTCTATGTACAAACTATGTCGCTATTGTTTTATTATTTATCTTTTTTCCATTTGCAGCTAAGTTTATTGTTGCTTCGCGCTTTTATTTATTCATCGACTGATTTCGAATTCACGTTACGAATAACTAACCATTTATCAATATAGGTACTGTTAGATGGGTTTTCCATCTGGTATTTCTCAGTAGTAGCCCGGAGTCTGGATGTGTGCCCGGTTGATGGCAATAGGCTCGCCATCTATTACATGGGACTTAAACATAACTGGCGAAATGTGGATACTGTAGGTAATAATAAATAATAAAAATCTTTATTTTCAGTTTAAAAATTTACATTACCACTTGATTATCGTACCATTTATAGTCTCATAAAATTGTAGGTTTATACAGAGTTATATACCTCTGACACCCAAGCTAAGATTGAACTTGTGTTATGGGTGTGTCAGGGCTCTCAAGTTAGTACGGGTAGACAAATATCAGTTTGGAATTTCGTATTGTAGGATGTAAAGACAGAAAAATAAAAATATATCTTATACATTTTTTTTTTTTACGTAAACTAATATAAACTAATCAAAGAGAAAAATCATCTGTATAGTGTTAATTTATGTGTTGTGTTGAGTAGTATTGTGTAGTGTTGTGTTGAAATGAGTGGTGTAGTGTGGTGTTGGGATGTGTTGGAAAGGTGGGTGTAATAGGTAATAGGTAATAGGTAATACGGGCTGGTGTCCGCAACTCCACGTCAATGCGCGTATTTTGCGTACGGGTGGGAAATCAATTATTCGATCCACCCCAGCTCCTCAAGGAAGGCCAGTAGCGCCTTGGTGTTACTGACCATCTCACGGAGGGTACCTGGGTTACCGAAGTACTTTGCCCTGTATGTGGCGACCACTGGGCAGTTTAGTAGCACATGTGCTGCTGTCTCGTCGTCCTCCATGCAGGCTCTGCACAGCGGACTGTCTGTGACTCCTATGACAAAGAGGTGTTTGTTAAATGACCCGTGGCCTGTTATATCTGCTGTAACAGTGCGCAGCTGTAGTTTAGTTAGTCGGAGAACCCGTTTCGTGAGGCGACCATCAATTGTAGGAAGTGCTTCCTTGGCCTGCCTGCACTCACCTTGGTCCGACCATAGCTTGAGATGTTTATCTTTGGTGCGTTTCCTTACCAGAGTGCGTAAATACCCGAAGGGGAGCGGCACGATGGGTTCAGGTCCCACTGGTGCCATGCCCGACCCCCTTCTGGCAAGTTCATCGGCTGCATCGTTGCCTAGCGAACCGCTGTGTCCTTTAATCCATTGAATGGTTATGTTGTTGAGGCTACCCACCTGGTTGAGGCGCTGGTGGCACTCGTGTATTAGCCCAGAGTCAACTGTGTGACTGTTTAGCGCTTGCAGGACAGCCATGCTGTCTGAGAGTATGCGTATCGAGTGGTCCTTAACTTCCATGGCCATGATGGCTGAGGCGGCCAGAGAAATACCCAAGCACTCGGCCTGGAACACTGTGTTATGGACCCCCAATGGTGTGGCTATGTGTATGTTGAAGTCCTCCGAGAAGATTCCAGCACCTGTGCCACTACCTGTTTTGGATCCATCTGTGAAGATGCGCAGCTCTGCGGGGCACAACCCCTCGCATCGGTCATCCTCGTGAAGTTGGATTTTGTATTTTTTATCAAAGATGAATTGTTTGGGTACCTGATCATTTATTGCTTTCGTAATGGGGAACTCTTTATTGAGTCCCTCAAGCAGCGCGGTGTGTAGTGTGTCTCTCTTGCCCCAGAGATTCAGTGAATTTATGCGTACTGCCGCCATCGTCGCTTCCTGCTGTATGAACAGGTGGAGCGGCGGCAGTCCCAGCATGGCTTCGACTGCTGCAGTCGGAGTTGTCCTCATGCAGCCCGTGGTCGCCATGCAGGCAAGTCTTTGCATTCGTTGTAGTTTATTGGAGGCTGTGACTAGCTTGGTGCGGGGCCACCAGACCACGGCCCCGTAGGTAATCATGGGGCGGATTACCGCCATGTACAGCCATAGTATAATTTTGGGGGATAGGCCCCACTTCTTACCTATCATTTTCTTGCACTGCCAAAAGGTGATGCAAGCCCTGTTTAGTTTGTTGTCTAAGTGACTACTCCAGTTTAACTTACTGTCTAGAATAACCCCGAGGTACTTGACTTCGTCGGCTAACTGAAGTTCTGTATCGAACAGTGTTGGTAGGCGGAAAGGGCCTAATACTCGTTTATGGGTAAACATAACTAGTTCAGTTTTGGTGGGGTTCACCGAAAGGTCGAATTCCCTGCACCATCTTTCTACGATACGTGCCTGCTGAGTGAGGTTGCAGATTGTTCCCGTTACTTTCCCCGAAACAAGGATTGCAAGGTCGTCTGCATAACCTATTGTGTTTTTTTTATTATTTTTATTTATTGTATTCGCGTTGAGTTTGGTGATAAGGTCGTTAATCACCAGATTCCATAGAAGGGGGGACAGCACTCCTCCCTGGAGGCAGCCTCTGGCTATCATGGCCAGCTGTCGCTCATCCTCAAGGCGAACCACTCACTCAGTACTCCATGTCTGGAGAGGGCGCTGCTGATGCTAGAAAAGTTGGTTTTGTCGAAGGCTCCTTCGATGTCTATAAAGGTGCCCAGGCAGGTGCCTTTCTGATGAATCGCTTCCTCTATCTGGCCAACCACTAGATGAAGAGCGGATTCGGTCGACTTACCCGAGCTGTATGCATGTTGGTTACCGTGTAGCGGTATGGTTTTTAGAGCGCCATCCCTCAACTCCCTATCACACAGCCTTTCCAGAGTCTTTAGTAGAAAGGAGGTCAGGCTGATTGGTCGATGGGATTTGGCGTTTGTGTAATCCCCCTTGCCTGGCTTAGGGATGAATATGACTTTCACTTCCCTCCATCCTTTGGGAACGTATCTAAAGGCCAGGCACGCTCTCATTAATGGCACCAGTCTTATTGCGACAGAGGTTCCACCCCATTGTAGTAAGGCGGGGAACACTCCATCGGGACCAGCTGCCTTATAAGGATGAAAGCTCCGGATGGCTCATTGGAGTTTCTCCAACGTGATCACCCTGCGTGCGTAATGCCAATCGTTGTCTGATGGCGTTTGAATTACATCTTGCCAGTCGATTACCTGCGTGCAGACGCATCCAGGGAAGTGAGTCTCGATAAGGACGCGTCTCGTTTCTTCTGGCGAGGAAGTGAGTGTGTTGTCAGGTTTGCGGAGGGTAGTGGGTCCAGGAGATTTCTGTTGCGCCAGTACCTTCCTTACCCTGTTAGCTTGCTGGCATGATTCAATGCTACCACAGAATTTGCGCCATCCCGCGGTACTTCTGAATCTAATACATTTTTGTAACTGGATTTGGCTGCGTAGTAATTATCCCAGTCCTCATCCGCACATGTGTTCATGGCTCTGTTCAGAGCTACCCTTACCTTGCCACGCTTGCGCTCTAGATCAGCGCCCTACCATGATTGTTTGCCCGGTGTGCTGCGCGGGGTGGTCTCTGGGCAGGCAGTTAGGTAGCTATCTATTATTTTTTTTTTGTAAGATAGCTCTGTTGTACCTCAATCTGTGTCGTGTCCGCAAACGTCGCCGGATCGCTTGTTGTCGCAAACTTGTATTCAAGGTTGCGTGTGTAGGTGGTACGATCCGTGTTTCGCGGATTGCGCCGTGGTGGTGTTGGAGAAACACAGACCTGGATGTCGAAGCGGATCCACCTGTGATCAGAGCAGGAGGCATCGTTGGAGACCTGCCACCCAGCAGTGATTTCCGCCGCGCCCTCTGTTGCCAGAGTGAGATCTATGATTGTTCGGCTTCGCCTGGTCACGAATGTTGGTTCGGAGCCAGTGTTTAGTAGTGATAGGTTAGTCGAGAACAAGTATTCAACCAAGGCCTTACCCCTCTCGTTTTGCGTGTCCATACCCCACAGTTGATGGTGAGCGTTGGCGTCGGCCCCTACCACGACCTCAAACCCACATCCCTCGCAGTGGCTCACGAGGCGGGCGAGGTCGTGCGGAGGCGGCACCTCCGCCTCGGGCATGTAGGCCGAGGCGAAAACGATCGTCATTTCCGTGTTGTCGTCACGCTGTATTAGCAGCTTAGCTGCAGAGACATCTCTGCAACAGAAGTCAGTTACAAGATGTGTTTAAGGTTACCTGTGACATAGATGCACGCTTTAGGGTGATCGGGATCTGTGGTTACCAGGAGCTTACCGCCAAGATTGGAAAGTCCTTGTATGCGGCCCGCCCTAATCCACGGCTCTTGGATCAAGGCAATGGCCGTGTGTTGCGCCTCCAGCCACTTGCGAAGCTGAGCTGTCGCGGTCTGACTGTGGTGGAGGTTTGCCTGCAGGACTTTACAAGTTGACGAAAGGGACGCCATCGCTGGTCGAACCCTCTTTGTCCCCCCCAAGT
This sequence comes from Atethmia centrago, assembly GCA_905333075.3. Taxonomy (NCBI): domain Eukaryota; kingdom Metazoa; phylum Arthropoda; class Insecta; order Lepidoptera; family Noctuidae; genus Atethmia; species Atethmia centrago. Next base: position 13,300,437 of record HG995381.1, on the reverse strand, counting down.
TTAAGCCCGGCAAACAAGTCGCCCTCGTCGAAGCCGTCCCCTCCCGGGCCCGAAGCCGGTGACAAGAGCATGTCATCCAGGTCCTCACCCGGTGGAGGGACGGCGCCCTCGGAGGCGGCGGCACAGTCGGCCGACCCTGCTGCAGCAGGTTCAGCCGCGGATGCTTCCGGGTTGTTTGGCGGGGGAGTTGTCTCCCTTGCTGGTATCTGGGGCAGCTGCGTCGGTGCCTCGCAGATGGTCATAGTAGTAGGGTCCCATCCCTGAGGGACATCGGTGAACCTGCCGTTCCGACCCTGGAACTTCACGTACACCGTCCCCAGTCCAATTGAGAGACGGCGTCCGGCCTCCATCAGGATCGGGATTTGGTCCACAGGGACACCAACTACCACAAACTATGCTGCGGCCTGTTTGTCGGCATGCAGAAGTACCCACCTCTTTATGTCAACCCAGGGGATTTGGTAGCTGAGAGCGCGCCCAATATTGGTCGGCTCTCCGTAGACTCCCTGCTCGTCTGGAAACACACATCGCCACATCGTGCTCGCTTCAGGATCTCCGATTGGCTCTTGACAACTAGCGGGATGCTAGTTGGGAGAGACAGGTCGGAGACTGTCTTCCTTAGCCAGGCTAAGGTGTGGTCGTTACCGCACCAAAGTTTCAGGACACCTTCGGTGAACAGCGGCTTGGCGTTGAAGGTCGGTCCTGGAGTGTCTTGCTTAGGGGAGCAGGCCTCGAGAATGATCTGCTTCTGGATAACAGCGAGTACCTGGTCCGATACGTCCTTGCTGAGCATTCCCGTGCGGTCGCAGGTGATCGCGACATCTAGGGTCGAGCTGGCAGCTTGGGCGTAGCTTCGCTGGTCGACCCGTTTGGATTGGTCAAGACGCGGCCGCTTATGCTCCCCCCGAGGTGTCAATGTCTCGTTGAGAGCTCGCTTGGCCGCGGCCTGATCCTTCCAATCGGGTCGCTGTTTGTTTTTATTGCCGGCAGCCGGGACACTGGTTGGCGGTTGACTTGGCGCTGGACGGCTTGCGCCGGCCTCTGCCTGTGACCTCTTACCAGCGGAGAAACTTAGTTGGCCGCTCGTCGTTTTGACCATACTAGCGGCTGTGGCCTGTTTATTGCGGGAGCCTTTACCTGGCCTCCAGCGGGCTTGGCGTCGCTCCGTCCTCGTCACTCCGTCCCTCTGCTTGCCTTTAACTGCAGCAGTTGATGGACCTGAAGGGTCAGTGCAAGGGCGGCGGGCTTGTTGAGTGCATTTACCCTTGCCCTTGCGTTTCTGCACTTGCCAGGCATGCGAAAACGCATCCTCTGTGCAGTTGGTCGTCTCCGTTTGACCGGTGACGGCCGTCTGGTGGGAGGAGGCTAGAGGAGCCTCAGGAGGAGGAGGGTGTTTGGCTGGACCCCTGGTGCCGGTGTTACCCAGCACCGGGATCGTCACCTTGGTATGGGAAGGGTCGGTACTGGTCCCAATCAGCGCCGACGTCCTTTGTTTGTTTTGGGACTTTTTTGTTTTGGTCTTAGCTGTGGTTCTCGCCACAGCCAGACCTACGCCCGCACTGGTACCCGCTGCGTTAGCCGCAAGGCCACCAGGGGCGAGAGAAGTGCTAGCACCTCCCTTCGGAGTCTCATTGGCTTTCGCCTCCACTCCGGTGTCTGTTTTTTTAACTGGCCTATTTTGATCCATGTTAAAATTGGTTTTGGATTCATCTCTCTGGCTCCCACCCTCCATGGAGCCCGCACCTGGGAACGTCACACTATGAAAAAGCGCGAACGTTAGGACTACTAGAGATATAGGGGCGCAAGGCTGGCTTACAGTGCGAGATCGGGTGCTCGATCGGGTTGGCGTAGGGTGTCGAAAGGCCCACCTCCAAACGAACTGATCAACCCTCACTTACACCGTCAGCATGACCTTTACCTACCGCTTCAGCCGTCCGAGGACGACCTCAGCGGACCTCACGCACCTCGCCTGTGGCCCTCTGACGGGACACTATGACCATTTCCCTACCCCTGGCGATTGGGTAGGGCCACCGTTTCGCTTGAAATTCGGACCAAAGAGGGCACGTTGCCTTACGGGCACATTACAGCCAGAGCCGCTCGGCTCAACCCCCCAGGACTCCTTCATCCCCGCTCACGGCGCTCAACTGCGCAGGTCCTTGCGCAGGTGACTAATTTCTCCTACTAGCCGTCAGCTGGTTTTAGTGACAGTCGAGCCCGCAACCACCCAATCACAAAGGGGTCACGGTTAGGAGTGGAAATTGGACAGGTGGAGGAGTGGAAACAAGGATGTGGATAGGATGGGGTAAGGAGGGATTATTCGATTTGGGGCAGGAGAGTGAAAGACGGGAGAGAATTTGGTTAGGGGAATTGGGGAGAGGAAGTGATGACGCCTGGTGGTTTTTGTTACGTCTATTTCTTAAGGAACTAGACCAAGAAACGGGGTGGCAACCTCGGGAAGGTGCATCCGCCAGACTTGCCTTGAGGATCTACACGACTGTAGCGCTCTCCCTCAAGACACCACCACCCTACCACCTCTGAAGGAAGCGGCAGGATAGACCTGTATCTATACTACCAAGCAAAGCAAGCAAAGCATGTCGTTGTGCAACCGCAAAAGCATAAATCCAGACCCCCCCCCAAGGTGGGTGTATTTGATGATATGTCGGACGGGGTACTGTTTGGGAGAAAGGGGGTTTACGGCAAAGCTACCTCTTGAGATTTTTTTCATACATAGCTCAGGGTTATGATCCATTCACAGACCTTTGCTTTGCAATCAAATTTATTTAACTTGCAGATACTACATTTCTTGTTAAGAGGCCGACAACACCTAAAGCGCGGTCGCTGTCTGAAATACTGGTATTCATTCGTATTGCATTCGGTTACACTGGTTGCCGACCCCAATATAGGTGGGAAAAGGTTACGTAGATTTATTATCTATTCTTCAAATGACCTAATCAATATTTCAATGAGCCCAATTCAACTATAAGTAAGTATATTATTATGGATTAATTTAGCTAAACCACAATTGATGCCATTTCCGCTAATTCCAAATCAACCGCATTTAATTCAGGAACTGTCTGTACAATTGATTTAGCGGTTACAGTTTTCAGTTAAATTTTCGAATTGTTTTTGTGTATTTTAGATAAATATTGTTTTATTATTCGCTCCTTAGAAACAAAAACAACTAAAATAATGTTATTATTTATTAAACAAGGTGTCGTTTTGCATCCTCGTCAAATCCAAGGAGGTAACTATGCTAATGATTCTCAACACAAATCAATAATAAAATAAGTAGGTCTTCTTTTTTTTTCTTTCTAATTTTCGAAAATACACGGGACACGGATGTCAAAACGCGGCCCGTGTAATACCGCACTGTAACTGCCCTTTTACACACACACTACCGCATAAGCAACGGAGTGATTTTATTCAGTGAAAGTAGTGTATTCTAAAATACTGTCAAACTTAAATAACTAAAAAAACAAGTATGTATTAATTATTCAGCAGGTATCGTAATTTTATTTGATTATATATGTCTTTCATAGCAGCCTCCTGAAATTTGACGAGGATGTAAAACGACACCTTGTATATTTAGTATTTTATAAAATATAATTTTAAGGAATTGAAATAATTGTATGTAAATCAAAATATTGACAAGATCACACCCAATTCCCTAATGATAGCTCGTTGCCTTCGAACAGTTCGAACTACATGCTCTATGTGAATGTCACCCATCTCCCAACCGCAAGGATTACACAAATCTAAGCTTACACGTATACTCACTCGTATGTTAAGGTAGTAGAGTTTATTCTGGCTTGTCGGAAATACAATGGTATTTGCATAAGAGCACCTAGATCGCACTTCCAAGCGGTCAGCTGGGAGCGATGGCTAATTAAGAACCTGACCTCAGAGGCTCGGTGGCCTTAGGTCCGCTAAATGTGAACTAAGTGAGCTTCTGAGCTTGTCTTCCAAAGCATTAGTGAGGTACCAACTACGTACTTGGTATTTACATTCGGTATAGACGCGCAATGAAGCGTTTCGACGTTCAACGATAAATTTTGCATGAATTGAATTGCAAATAGTTGTTAAGTTTACAGTTTCGTATTGATATGAGGGACACTGTCTGTGTGTGTTTGAAGATTTATGATTTGATAATTTGTAGGTAGTGCATCTCTCCAGTGTTTGTGTAGAGGAAATAAATTATAGGTGAGCTGTGATTTGTTACATGAAATACAGTGGCTTTCATAAACTCTCTCTCTCAAATACACTTGTTTAATTTCTGTGCAAATAAGCGTATTTATTTCCCTAAAAGCTCTTTTGTTAAAATAACTTCCATTTTGTATTCAGAACCGTAAAGTATAACAATACAATTTTCTAGTCTATTTATTCAGTCTCGTCTGTAACCTAGTATTTTGACAGATACAGGCTAAGTCTGCATTAACCTAATATTTAGTAGTTTGGGTAATTTTTCTGAAAACGTGACGTATTATCATAACTGGCGGCGTCTTTTGGCTCGAGTTTTGTAAGAATGAACGTTTCAAAGCGTTCTCAAAGAATAGCGAAGCGCATTAATATTCTGAGTATGTGCGGAACATCAGAGAATGCGAGTGTGCCTGCGGATCTCTGGAGACGGTTATTACGTTCAAAAACTGTATTATCTTATTTGAAACTTTGCATGAGAGGAAACTAGTGCACAAGCAGGTAGGTGAAACTCTACGTTTAACACTAAATTATGTAGGAGTCTATTGTATTCTCTACGGATTCAGTGTTATACTAATACAACCTAGGATATATTATTATGTAAGATTTTACAATAATAATAAATAATATAAATAATAATAAACCATTTATTATCAGGTTACAAATACCCATAGATGAATACCTAAACCTAAGTATACATATATTAAAATAACAATTGCGTTAGTAAATAAAACTTAAAGCTATGTTAGTATCACATAGTTGCAATATCTCTTTGTGCGTTCCAGTGGCACTTGTCCGTGAAAGCGGCGGAATACCACATCCTGTGGCCAAAAGCTTTCTTCCATCACCTGGTGCAGGTAGCATGTTGGTATGCGCACCACAAACGCCTTAAAGTTGACGTTGTGATGCGACTCCAGCTGCTGCACTCTCGGCGCGTACTTCAGCCTTTGGCGCACGTACTTCACGATGTCTTCCGTCGGTGGTGTAGTGAAGACGGGATATTATACACCGGGGGGTTCGGCTTCGCAGCACGCAGTTTTTCGTTGGGGTCCGTAGGACCCTTGCCGCAGCGGTTCTTACAGCTACTCTGTCAGCGCTTCCTCCTTTGCACCGTCACGAAGCCGTCATCATCAGCCCGGTTCGTTTCCTTAATAGCCACGGACTTTGCGGGGGGAGCAGTGGGGTTGCTCACAGTGACCAGCGGGTCAGATGGTCGAGTCAGTCGGGCAGCGCTGCGGGGAGGTGCTGCGGGGACGGGAGCGGGGCTACGAGGTACGCTTGCGTCGCAAAACGCATACTCAGCAATCGGCGCCGGCGATAAAACCGCTGACGCAAAACTCGTGACCGATGTGTCTAGGCAGCCGACATATTGGCTCGTATTTACATTACTTTTACGCGCTGGTGACCCAATTAACGCCACAGAGTTGCGCAACTCATCGAGTTCTGTGCGCAGGTCTTTTTTTTTTTTTGAGGGTGGGAAATCATCAAATAACTTCTCCCGCTCTGGGCGGAGCGGGAGGGTGTGTCAGACTCTTACTGACTAAAACCCACCCGTATTCCTTCCTGTTGCCTGTGTTGCGGGGGCCTCGGTGACCCATAAGTACCGGGTCTGCGACGGTAATCTGGGATGTCTCTAACTTCCTCTGCACATCGGCTAGACTAGCCTTCATAGACACAATGTCCTTCAACAGGCTCGTAACATCAACGTGGTCGAAAGTGACTGGAGGTAACCTGCTCAGATCCCTCGCCACAAACGTCGGCACGTTCTCAGGATCGGTAGCCTTTAGTAGCGTGATGATGTCTTGCTCACTTTTCTTTGTCCCGTCGCGCCGACGAGACACCATCTGGTCGATTTTATTAAGCGACCGGAACAGCAGTAGCTTCGCAGCAGCAATGTCGTCCTCGCTGAAGTTCGTAACACAGATCTGGATGGCGGACACCTCGTCCATCACGTCCAGCTTCTGCTGCAGGAACGTCAGCAGTTCATTTGACACAAGTTTATCACTCATGGCAACAAAATTACGAGCGTCGGCTTGCGCCGCGCTATACGATAATACCCAATCTTGGAGAGGCTGTGATCGGCGGCAATATCGGTAGATTAGACGAAATTAGGAATCTAACTAATACACTGAAGAAAAAAAACTAAAAGCTCCCACCGACATACGCGACGTGACTCTGCAGCTCTGGTGGAGCTATTTCTATGAAAATTCACGAAAATTGTTCTACCGGTGTCGCGTCGCGCCTGTCTGCACGAGCCTTAAAATGGAACAGGCAATTGTATAACAGCCTACCAACCGATAAGATGATCATTTCCAAAGTGCAATATGCTTCTATAAATCATTTTAATAAACAACTCCTTAATTTTTTTTTAACGTACTTAATACTTAATCATCGTCCTACAAATATCAATTTAAGATCGACAATACATCGAAGGTTGACTAGAAAATGCCTCAGGCATTAAGTCCGCCTTTGTATGGTATTTTTTTTATTGTGCATAAATTTTTAATAAATAAATAAATCGAAAACTTAATAACGTTATTCAATAATTATTTATATTGGAAAAAAGTATATTACATAATAACGTAATATTTCACCGCTTTGCAGAGTATAATAGTGTCATCGTCATCTGCCTCGCCTTTTCCCAACTAGGTTGGGGTCGGCTTCCAGTCTTACCGGTTGCAACTGAATACCAGTATTGTTAATGGAGCGACTGCCTATCTGACCTCCACAACCCAGTTACTGGGTAATACAATACCCATTGGTAAGACTGGTTGTTAGACTTTCAGGATTCTGTCGACCCGTAACGACTGTCAAAGATCCACGAATGACAGCCGGGACCAATGGCTTAACGTGCTTTCCGAGGCACGAAGGAGTCTTGGTATGTAAAGATGGTCACCCATCCACGGACCAACTGCGACAAGCGTAGCTTAACCTGATCGATCGACCCGTGCTGCTGTTATTACTTAGCCACAAGCCCCTCAGAGTATAATAGTGTATTCTTTTTATTTTCATGTAATCCCAACTAATTTTAGTTTTCTAAGCACGTCTTTCGTGATAACGAAGTCCAATATAGACGGAGATGGGCACACCGATAGCGTTGTATCGTAGGTAGATTTATAAATAAAAATATTATTGGATTTAATTTTAAATCAAACATAAAAAAAAGGTTTGACTTGCTGTTTGATGCCATTTTCATATAGGCAGGCTTTTCATGAATAATTACCTACTTCTTATACCTACGCAGTAATTAATATTACACTTACTACTTGTTCCTTTCAGGATATACCTGAAGCAATATTGAGAACTCTGTACGGAAAAGTCATTATGCTTGACTTGATCCTTCGGTTCAAAATATACAGCACCGAAGGCAGCACATCGTACCTTTGTTCGTCAAATAGTACACAAATACAATACAATATCAAATATTCACAAACAATAATATATTGCCATTATATTTTATTACAAAAGGTTCCTCGCCTACACTCAAACTCGACCCGGCTTGTGAGAGAAATGTCTAACAGATGAGTAGGAAATTTTCAAGATACTTTATTACCTCGTAAAACCAACTAGATTATTTATATTGAAGCACTTTTATTACCGATATCTTTTTTCATGGAAGCTAATTATTACCTACTTCCTTCCTCAAATTAATCGCGCTTATAGATTTAACGAAAATAACCTCGGAATTCGCTGCTCGTAAAAAAATGGAGAAGAATTTAATAAGCACGCTTGAGAAAACGTTCTGACAGAATTGATAATTATTTTAATGGAATTTTTAATTCATGGGAGATGTTTGATTATCCACTGCCTTTCATAAAAAAAATATGGGACGATAAAATTGAAATTAAACAAAAAACAATGAATGATCAACAGCCTTGAAGAGATATATGTAGATACCTATCCGAATATCAAAGAAGGTAGTATCGAGAACGATGTTAACGCGAAAATGTACCTTATTCATTCATAAATCAAAAGAACGACGTAAAAAATGACATCCAAGAATTTGTCTATTTTACTCGAGCAAGTTGCGATGGAAAATAGAGACGTTCTGAAAGTTCCCAACACATAGGTTTTATTTTATTGGCAGATGCCTCCGTGTATCATTGAGGTTTACGATGCACAACCCCTCTTTATTTCCGAGTGCAGGCTTGCATTTTATTGTAATAAATTCTCTGGCTGTTTAGAACAAAGCTTCGACTTTGGAAAAACTATTATGAAAGATATTTTATGTTTCGTACCAGTTATAATTTGTAGAACTTATAAATAAGTATAAAATAGTACACACATAAATAACACATATAAATAAGTTTGTGTGACTTGCTGTGTGGTAACGTCAGATTGAAATAACACTGATATAATAAATCGATTGAGTTACCTTTGGACCAGACCACAACACTGCGTTGCGACGACTCGTCGCAAAAACGACGTCGAATTATAAATACGATTAGACGTAATTGACGACCTAGATTTCTATGGTGCGTCACCATATCGCAGTGTTGCGGCCTGCCTTTGGTGCCAATTGCTTCTGACGTCATACGAGCAAAATCTGATCAATGAAGTGCAGCAATCACTTTCAAAGTTTCAATTAAGGTGTCAAATAATTGTTTGTGCATAATTTGATTTGACGATAAAAAAGTATCAGCTAATTTTGACATCGATGACAACTTTGGTTCAGGAATAATAATAGAGTCTTGTAGCATTAGGTATCTAAAAGCCTTACTTATACTTAATGTTGATCAATAATATAGTTAATCATGAACACAAAAATGTAAACAGCAACAATAAAGACATGACCAACGTCACACTTAAGCATCTCTAAATAGCAAAAATAGGCATCACTTGAGTTAGAAAACAAATTGCTGAGTTTAAGATTGTAGTGAATAATGACTTGTTGGGCGTCTATCTTGTAACACCATCGCGCTTGCCAGTTTCCCTCAGCTGACCTTACAAGTCGCGTATTCTAAGCACTTGATAAATAGCTTCATTCATTGTCAGATCTTTAAACTATATATTGTCTTCTATTACTTTATTCTGGTGTTTTCTTGTTGCATTTTCATGTTTTGATTTGCTATTATTAATGTCACTACTTGTACCATTTGGTGAAAGTATATGAAATTGTTATTGTCTATTAAAAGTTTCACTAAAATAATTATAAGCTTAGGTTCGATCTTCAATCACAGGCAGATAATATTCTTCAGAACCATGATTTGCCTGTTTACCATTGACGACATTTTCCCATCTCTTTTGGCTTGATCTTACAACTCACGTATTGATAAATGATTTATAAAGTGTGTATTATCTTCTATTACTTTATTCTGCTTTCTTGGTGGAGATTATTTTGCTTAGCATTGATAGGTCTTCCCCTTTTTGTTGCTTGGTCCTGCTGAAGTTATCGTTGCTATTATCAATTTTGGAAGGTGTATTGAGTTGTTTTACTTGTCTTTCAATCAGCGAAAGATTCCTCAAGATTATAATTTGTCTTCAAATAGTTTCTAGTAGCAATATTACATATTGTTATTTTGGCAAAACGGCTCTTTTCAGTAGATAATAATGAAACCAATCTTCTTGATCACAACTTCAGTAACATTTTACAACATACAACGAAATCATGATAATATTTTATACATTTTAATAATTTAATTAATCTCAGTCTGCTACAAGATAAGAAGTTATTTAAATTCAGCCTCACAGTATACAAAACTTATAATAATTTCGTCATAGACTAATTTAATGGTAATTTTATGTAATATTATACAGTTATCAACTACTAATCATAGCCACGGATTTGTCACAAACCCTGATATTTGATCACTAACTTTATAATTGAGTTATGCCCAATAAAATAGATAATTTAGATAAATTTATTGCGGTTCTAGTATTACTGAATCATATTCATTAGCATTATTGACTTTAGGTAACTACGTAACGGGTGTTAATTTAGTAAAAGCATTGAAACTAACTTTAAACATGAGGATGGAAAATCACAAACAAAATAAAGATTTAGGAGATTATATCAAAACCACGTAAAGAAATACAACTACCTACGTATTTGATTAGCCCTTCGTATTTCATAATTACAGAAACAATCAAAAAGCCATATCCACGTACAAAGGGTTTGTAAAATAATCTTCACGAGACATGACTCACGTTGATGACATTTATAACTGAAACAAAGTTATCATAATAAATCCTTAGTAATAATAATATGAGTCAGCTGAAGTGACAAATGGGAAGCAACTCTGTCAATATACTATCCCGTAGAGCGAAGGTTCCTCAATAGCTACCAACGATAAAGCAAAAGGCAATGCGTAGGTGGCACTATGTCAGATGTAGAGATGACCTGGTAAGAGCCACGGGGAGGCGTTGCACGTTGGTAGCAAGAGTCATAGAGTCGTTTGTTTTGGAAATCCAGTTTGAATGTATATATATTCATACTGAAGAATATATCAATCGATACTCAATGCACACTTGCGCAGATCTTTCTCGAAATCAAGTTTTCTGTAGTTTTCGATATAAAAAGTTACATATAATAAGAAAGGATATAAACCTTGGATTAGATACTTGGGGAGACAAGTTCATTTTGAACAGAAGCTACATTTTTGCATCAGAAACTTATGCTTAAATAAGATCGACATTTCCACCTCTAATTTTATAATCAAATATGATACGTTTTGGTATTTAAGGCGCTGACAGGATCCAATTGACCAATATAGGCTTATTCGAAAAAAAATTGCCAAATCAGTATAGTTTGTGGTGACAGAAAAAAGATATGTTAATTTTGAATATATTTCCCAGAACTTGATTGTTACCAAAAATCGTTTTAAAAAAAAATCTCCATACAAACTAACGTTAAAGTAACCTTTTACCTTGAGTTCTAATCCAAAATATTTGCATTAAATATCAACATACGTTACATATTTAATAACAAGAACGTCTTATTTGGATGCAGAACTTGGTTGTTTTTTATTATCGATTACTCAACTCAATTTTGAGTAAATAGATAATTGCTTCATATTGTGCATCGCGGTGTTGTGTCATCGCAGTTCTCTTTCTTTTCTATGCAATCTGACAGTGACCGTGGTTTAGGCGTTGTCAGCCTCTGAAGGAAACAGTAAACTGCAAGTCTGTGTCACTGAAATCACACTAGTAATGTAGCTTAAAATATCCACAAAACTGAACTCTAAATACAGCTCACTGTTGTAGACTGTACCATACCATAATGCAAAATCGGCGTACTATAAATTTGCTCACGAAATAGACGTGCGTGCGGGTTCGCTTGCAGTAATAAATAAATTTTATGTGTACGTATGTGTACCTTTGTTTTGGTCACTTAGGGCTTGGACAGATGATCGACAGTGCTGTTCTACTGTATGAACGGTTTTTTAAAATATTTTTCCAATGATAATAATATCAGGGAAGTATTGTCCCACCACTGGGCAAAAGTCGTCATGCACAGAAAGCATGAGCAAAATTTTAAATAAAAAATTAGCCATTAAAGATGTTAATAATCGTAATTATTAATTATTGCTAAGTTTAAAACTCATGAAAGAACAGAAATTATAAAAAAAAGAATATCTTTCTTCTCGTTCTTGTAGAACTGAATAGTAAAAATCAAACTCCATTTGTTGAACAAAATGGAGAACTTTAATCATTCACACAACAAATGGTTTTCCGAAAAACCGATCGTGTGTCCGTTTCCTTATTTATTTGCACAAAATAGTTTCAGTTGCGGTTCCACAAAGCTTTGTCCCGAAAGCCAACCTTATATCCTTTGTTAAAATAAAAGTTTAACCAGTATAAAATCGACTTTTTAGCGGTATTTATTCGCTAGAGGTAAAATAAATTATATACACGGTTAAAATGTACGGAACTACCCATGTTAAATTGAACTGTAATAAATATTTGTATACTTCGCTATTTTATTATAAGTACACATAAAAAATAAAAAATAAATATCTGGATTGGGCTTTTTAAAATATTCTTTAAATAAAAGTTATGCCATTTGATATGGAACGAATTCGCTTTATGGTCTGACGACTGATTGAAATAGAACGCATATAAAAAATTAATATAGTAGGTACTTAATCTCAAGTCGCAACGTTGATCACCATAATTATTATCTAAGCCTCGACTGCTTCGTCGGTGTCGTGGTCGAGAAGGCTACTGCTAAGCATGAGGTCCTGGGTTCGATTCCCGCGTCGCCTTCTATTACATGGGGCTTAAACAGAACTGGCGAAAGGTACTATCTATAAACCACAAAGGGGAATTAAGTTTTGTAATCCCCATAAACAAAACTCCCTTACAAAATAAACGTAAGCACTTCAAATACACCGCAAAATAAAGTTTCCCATGAGATTAAAATAATCCGATCCAAAAACACGATGTTACGGAATAATTTCAAAATTTTGTGAACGGAATAACGATTAATTTAAAACAGCGCATTAACTCGCAAAGTTTTTACCACAAAAGTAATGAGAATCGATCGTATCAGTATATTCTGGAGTAATAAAATCCTCTTCATATGATATTCCGTGATACAATTCGATGGAAATCATATAACATTGTTTTGCAATGAAAATAAAGTTTTGCGAGCCGAGCTCATCATAATCATCATAATCAGCCTATAATATTTCCACTGCTGGGAGCCAGGCCTCAAAAACTCAAACTCAAAGCATTTATTTCAAATAAATGCTTTGAGTTTGAGTTTGTCGGCCAGTCAGAAAGATGAGCTAGTTGCCCATTCCAAAGCGTAAGTACGTTCCTATGGAGAAGAACGGGCAGGAAACTCCACGGATACTATTAAAACAAAATATTAGTTACATCATTCATGTTAAAATTATACATGTAAGAACAATGTAGAAAGACGTGCACGTTAAAAGCGTCCGAAAAAAAACAAAAATACAATTCAAAAATTATAATTAATTAAAATAAGCCGTGGCAGCCCGCAGATGGCAGATGACCAGTCCGTACTGACGGCGCCCGTTTACGAACATGACGCATGGATCAGCACCATTCAGCTCAACCTTCAACAAAAATGTTGAAAGGAACTTAATGATCCAACACACACGCCACTACCACCGTAGAAATCTTTCTACATGTAAAAGGACCTAGACAAAGATCGTTAGAAACGGAAGACAAGATGACAGATTGTAGAAGGATTTCTACAGTGAGATGTCAAAAACTGAGAAACGAAATGTCACTTTGTATAGAAAGAGCCGTCTCTATTCTTCGAAGAAATAGAGAGTGTCATGCTAAGCCTGCTGCAAGACATTTGAGTGAGCATGACATACTCTCAGCCGCCAGGGCACATTCAAGTCAATGAAAGAAGTACCCAGTAAATGGTAGATTTATAGTAGGTTCACAGTGCTCACATATGTGCTATGCAGCAATATGAGATTGAATTTAAACAATGCAAAGGTAGTTTTTAAAATCTTCAACTCTCCTTCTCTCTGTGAGAAGGATTGGGCCGATCCATCACCCGGGCCCAGTGCGGGTTAGTGGATGTCACATTTTCTTCGAATTTTTGGTTGTAGAACATGCCGCTTTCCTCGCAATGTTTTTCTTCACCGTTTTAAGAGCCTGCCTGGGCGCGTAAGTCACGGTGGTTTCCACTGGGCCACCACTGCTCCAGGTACTAAAATCCTCTTTATATATATGTTCCGTGATACGATTCGATGGAATCGATATTACATTGTTTTGCAATGAAAATAATTTTAGTTGCGCGAGCCGAGCTTACTGGAATATTATTATGAGCCTCCCGACATAAACTATCATGTTAGATTATAAGGTTGTGTTCCACGACCATATTCCTTTGGTATAGAAACCGTTTAATGTCAGTTTTCCTGCCTATAATTGACACTCATTGTTTTTACGCTACATCGCTAGCTGTATTGTTCTCATGGTATACAGTAACAGCAGGCAAAGGTTGGACAGAATATTCAATATTTTATGAAGATAATTTTGCTGGTGGTAGTCGGACCTAAAGGTGGCTTGGACATACTGGATGAGGTAGGCGGAGGACAGGGTATTGTGGCGCAGCCTGGAAGAGGCCTAAGTCCAGCAGTGGACTGTTATAGGCTGAGTTGTTTTATTGTAATAAGATTTAGAGAGATTGTAATAAGTCTAGCTTAGAGGTACTAGAGGCCCGCCGGTTGAGCGCGGCCCAAAGGGTCATGGTCATCCGGCTGGTCCGGGGATACCGCACGGTCTTCGGTGAGGCAGCGAGCCTCCTTGCCGGATTGCCACCATGGGATCTGGAGGCAAAAGTCCTCGCGGACGTATGGGAGTGGCGCAAGGAGGCGAAACGCCGGGGCGTAACTCCGCTGCCACGAGAAATCACGGCACAGCGGACAGAGCTCTAGCGGGATCTCATGGCGACATGGAGAGTGCGATTGTCGCAACCCAGTGCTGGGCACGCCACAATTGCGGCAATAAGTCCCCTCTTTGAGGAGTGGCTAGAGAGGCACCACGGCGTCCTCACTTTCCGCCTGACGCAGGTCAGGAAACGCCCGGATGTCACTACTATGTGGATCGCCCGGAGGACACGGTGGAGCATACGGTGGGGGACTGCCCGGCTTGGGCAGAGCACCGCCGTGTCTTCGTGGAGGCGATCGGCGGCGGAGATCTCTCGCGTCCGGCCCTGGTCCAGGTCATAATACGGAGCGAGAGGGCATGGGCAGCCGTCACTTTCTTCTGCGAAGCAGTAATGCTTACGAAGGAGGAGGCAGGACGGTTGAAGGAAAGGCAAATCTCGACCCTAGCCGCCGCAAGAGATGGGCGTCGGGAATCCCAGGCAGATTTCCGGCCATCGTAGGCGCGGGCTTGCGGACGGTGAGCAATGGGTAGCTCGCCGACCGATAAGGACCAGGCCCGGGTCGACGGCGCGTTGTGTTCCACGCGCGCCTCAAAGAGATGTCGTCAGTTGGGGTCCACTAGGGCCGATGCCTGCAGGGGTCGCGGGAAAGTCCAAAAGGATTGCCGAGGCCCCTGGCAACACAGGCAACGGAAGGAACACGGGTGGGTTTTAGTCAGTAAGAGTCTGATACACCCTCCCGCTCCGCTCAGAGCGGGGAAGTTATTTGATAATGTCTCACCCAACAAAAAAAACGAAAAAACAAAGAGGTACCTACTAGAGAGTATCTAATATCTACGGGGCTACGTCATAATTTTCTAACAGACAAGCTACTCGTAAGTCACCCTGTGTTTTAAAGTATTATTCCTGTTTATTAAATACTGGATGATCAGTAGCCCTGTTTACCCGTTACAGCAATACGAGCGGTTATTATACAACTACAGACTGCATAGATAGTCAACCAATAGCTTAACTTGTAAAATTATTTTTAGATTGTAGATAGATAGGTATATACAGTAGATGGTTACAGCTTGAAACACAAATACTCCTCAAAAATAATTATATTGAAAAAAATATTTCATAACATAACTATATTTTATCTTTATTTAAAAAGATTGCAAAATTCTTGCTTTATTGCTTTCGACGCTGACTCTACATCATAAACTTTTGTAAGGTTTTCACTAGATCGAATCAGGAAATTATAAATAGGAGTAGAAATATTATTTATCTGTTTATATTTTTATCGGATTGGTGCGGAAACGGCTATGGCCGTGCAATTGATCATGGTACCTTACACCTGATTAAATACTCAGATATTTACCATATCTACTGCAAAGGAAATGAGTGAAACGCTCATTAATAATACTATTTAAAGCTTGTTCAAAGTTTGTTATTTAGTACTAGATACTAAATAACAAACTTTGAACAAGCTAATAATGTTGGGATGAAATTATGAAGACATATTTTTTTTACACTGGTTTCTATCTGTGTCTTTAGATAGTTAACTGCCTATCTACTAACGCAAAATAATATTTGCAGTGAAGTACCAACTAAGGGGGAACAGGAAGAAACGAAACTTACTTATTGAGCAAAAATTTGTTTCAGTAATCAATCATAATGTCAATAGCTACTTAGTACTCGTACCTACACATACTACATTTTTAAGAAATCAATAAAACCATACCATAAATGAAGAGCATAATATAACGCAGCAGGATAATAAGAGTAAACGCAATAATACGAGATCACATAACGTCATGTATTTTATGAAAATAAAATAGATCTAAATAACATGCATATTCTATCCGAGACATGTTTATTAGCCGAACGGTAAGTGCTGAAGGATATTATTGCACATCTTTATTATATCTCAGGATATAAAATTCCAATTGATATATTTATTGCTCAATAAATTGTTTTCTTTTCTATTTATACCTTGTGTTTATTTTTGTTTTAAATAAAAAATCGTCGTTGCTTTTACATATATGCGTTCAGTAAGTTTTAATTAAATATTGAAGTATATATTACTTCATATTTTATGTCTTGCAATGGTAATCATGAGAGTTTTTGTAATCAAAACAGGATAAGAAATTAAATCATGAATACTGGGTAATATTAATCAATTTAATTAGCTTCGGAGTTTATGTTCAAGTTTATAGCCACAAGGTGTAGTGGGCAGCCGTCACCTCCTTCTGCGAAGCTGTAATGCTCGCGAAGGAGGAGGCGGGACGGTTGATGGAAAGGCAAATTTCGCACCCTCTCGCCCCTAGCCGCCGTAGGAGACGCCCTGGGCGTCGGGAATCCCGGGCAGATTTCCGCCACCGTAGGCGCGGGCTTGCGGACGGTGAGCAATGGGAAGCTCACCGTCCGGTAAGGACCAGGCCCAGGTCGACGGCGCGTTGTATTCCACGCGCGCGCGCCTCAAAGAGATGTTGTCAGCACAAGCGTAGGGGTCCACTAGGGCCGATATAAATAGTTTCATCACCACTGCTCTCAAAACGGTGAAGGAAAACATCGTGAGGAAACCGGCATGCCCTAGAACCAAAAAAATCGAAGACATGTGCCATCTACCAACCCGCACTGGGCCTGCGTGGTGGATTAGGGCCCACTCCCTCTCACAGAGATGAGGCCTGTGTCCCAGCAGTGGGAACATTATAGGCTGATTATGCACAAAACTAATCAAGCATTACCTTGATGGGAATATTTTTTTGGCTGTCTTTCAAATTATATTAAAATATCTTGGCTGGCTTGTTGGTCTAATGGTCGCAAACCCTATTGGGTTTTTCTATCAGGAATTTCTCAGTAGCAGCCCGGAGTCTAGATTTGTGCCCGGCTGATGGCAGTAGGCTCGATCCCATTACCCATGACTTGAACCTACACCTCTGCCTGACCCTTCGGGGATGACAGACGTTACGTAATGTTATGACAAGTTATTACAATATCTGTTAACTTTGACATGATTGCATCTTTAGCCAGTTACTTTTATACAAATCAATCTCAAGTTTGCACAACACGATGACTATACCAGAACACTTGTGCCTTATACAGAAAACCGTTAGCACTTAAAGCACGACCACAGCTACCACATCTAAACTACCAATCAGCAGACTGAATGTGTGGCATTAAACATCCATTCCCGAGCCCATTGCGAAGTTAATTAATAATTATACACAAGAACACTTTATTACACTGCGCAATTACTAAAACGCAGACAATATCATCGATAATTTAGCGGTTCGCAATTAAACCGACACTGCGCTGACTGGAATCAGTAATAAGTGCTCCAGAACCTGCGAGACTATTGTTTATGTAAATAAATCAGAAATCGCTGTCACAAATTACGGAGATTACAGAGTTGGAGGAACGCATGTGGGCAAAGTGCTGTGAGACAATCCTTAATAGTAGGTCAGGGTGTACCTAGATGTGCCTCAGGCAGACTATTGCGCTCTCCAGATTGCTTTCTGTACCTAATGGAGACGCGTTCTGTGGCTTATGTGTGGCCGTACGAAAGAGATAGGTATCGAGCATTGTTATGTGAAATGTATTCTTCGGTCTGCACGTTATTAAGTGTTGAGAGATCTGATTTGGTGTGGTTAGAAGTACTGTTTGTTACTGTTATACATTCTTAGATATACTAAGTTGCAAGAGTGTTATACAATTTTGTATTATCAAGTGCGGAGTTTAGTGACACATTAATTAAATGTTTATTAAAGCATTGGTCACATGTTGCACATTGTATCTTTGACGATAGTAAGCTATTACTGTCAAGACTGGGAATGCATTTGCGTGCAACACATTAATCTACATTGTAACATAATGTACCTTAGATTACGAACATTACGATGTCTACATCATTTACACTGAAAATCAAACAATTTTATTGGTATGTAATTAAATTATTTAGTAGGTATTATAAAGTTGTCAGTTCTGTTGATTTTGTAACTTATATTAAACTTTAAATTGACTCAAGGCAAACCACTGCCGATCTAATCCCGCTGCGAAATCGTACACCAATTGAAATTACGACAAAATTGTTAACTTCAAAATTTATAAATTAAATATAACGTGAATGTTAAACATTGTAAGCATCGGTTTTCGCATATTGCACACGACACTTGACTGGCTCAGTTGAAAATTTGTAATAATTTGTAATTGTAATTGAGACAGGACGACAGAACATAAAATTTTACGACTGTTGTCATTCGTTGCAGTTTACGATATGAGCTAAAATATGCTTTCTTACGTTACTAGGAACCCGTGTCTCGTTCACAATGAATTATTTATTTGCCAATTCACGTACGAAAATTCATTATGTCCATCCTCTTTGTCTGCCTAACCGGCTGACTGTAAAACTGCATTGAAACTAAGTGAGAAATTGTAAATCTGCAGATACGACTCATAAATACAAACTTATTTAACTTCAAAGTCTTGAGACCTATAATTTTTGCAGTTTAATGACTCAATTTATTGCATGTGAACGTTTGTGCGAGGTGATAGAATTCTTTTGAGAACGATTTTACATCCACGTAGCTTAATGAATTCATAAATGGATGCGAAATATTTTTAAAAGCACCTAACAATTCTACGAGAAATATTTTGTTTAGACAAAAGATCAACTGCTTCCGCCCTACACACAGGCTGATAAGCCAAACTCTCAGATGTCAAATGCAATATCTAAGAAAGGGTACTCTATTTTCAAACTCACAAAGCTACTCCCGGGGCGCACCTAACTAACCGTGATAAGAAGGGGATTCAAAAACTTCACAAACTAAATCTCCGCCCAGTTTAGGTAGATCCATATCTCCCTCCTGAAACATTCTCATCGCTAATTCAAAACATTTAAATCGTCAAAACTTCCGTAGTTCTAGCTTCCCTGGTCAGCAACGCAAATATCAATATCACTCATACTTCGAAATACACAAAATATTAAAAACATGCCCGAAAACTAAACGCCAAGTTTTGATACAAGCCAAAATTAAAAACAATTCTGTGGAAATCAGACTGAATATCGAATGCTATAAACATGAATCGTTATTTCATATGGAACACGTCGGCTACCGAAAGCGAAGTGAAATAAAACTGTAGCGATTACAGTAAATGAAGCAAATCGTTGTTTGTTAAGTGGCATAAGCACTCACAGCGCACTTTACTTAAGTTCTATATTCAAATACTTTTATCCCACTCACGGTACGCTAATGCACTTTTTCGTTGAGGTGGCCAGTAATAACGTAGTCCATTAGTTGTTTCGACCAAAGGAGTCAATGCCGCATTAGTGCTGTGAACACAACTAACTATCGATAATCGATTTCAAGTTCAGAAAAAGGATAAAAACAATTGTCTCGTAACGTATTCGAGTCGTAGAGGCAGGAGAAGGCTATATCGATAGATCTGATGTACGCTATCGACAAACTTAAACAAACATAGCATTCGACGTTCATAAACTTTCTCACAACGGACAAAACGCTTGAAAGTAAAATATTGTGACAACAGTGACATAAGTTTAACATTCAATGTAAACATCGACTTCTCGGAATCAAAACCATCGACTGGGTAATAGAGTTTACGGAGTAGAGTGCAAATAAAATAACAAACGGGTAAGGAGTGTAGGTACATTCGCAATGGTACACGAAGACTGGCTCGTTACCAGCGCCGGGTGTTTCATCCATTCTGTTTCTTTCTTTGTACTCTGCTACTTACGTGGGTACTTGTATTTAGTTCGTATCGAATTTTATACTAAACTTGATATAGGGTTAAGTGTCTTGAAATTACTGCAGAGTTATTTTTAGTTCGAATTTTATGGTGATTAGTAAAATGTAATCGGCATTTGAAGGTTGAATTTTATTGCCGTCTAGATTAATCGAAGTCTAGATTAAAATCCGGCCGTTAATTCACATTAAAGACAGAATGGTATCGTCATCCTGTATTAGATTAAAGCGGCCTCTTTGATGTTTATTATTTTGTGTAGTACTTATGGGTGCATGTAATGTAATTTAGTCGTAACTTCTTTTAGCTACTATATTTTTTATCGTTACAAGCCGTGCAGGAAGTTTTAGCTAGTTTAAGAATTAGATTAACACACATTTTACTATTAACTAAATACCTATAAGTCATCTAAAATAGTTGATTCATTCGTATATAAAGTTAAATATTAGTAATATAAATTGAAACAATGATGAAAAACAAAATATGTAAGGTTACATTTTCGGAAACGATGCACTTTTTACATCGACTTCTGTCTGACATTCCATCGATCAATCTGTACATTGATATCATACCTTGACATTGCAAATAAACGCCTTGCATACCTGAGTCACGACGCATAATCAGAGGGTCAACCCTCCTGTCATTCAAATTGAACAACATAATCAAAGCCAAAACCAGTAGCACTTAACTGACAAACGAACAGAATCATCACACGTATTTATCAAGAACACATTCGTTCATATTTCAACGTCCTAAATAAAGATATGTAAAAATGTTTATAATGGCTGCGATAAAAAGGGCTTAAGCCCTTGTCACACGTTCAAGTAGCAGTCTCATAATTTATCATTGCCCCCACTAATTTATTCACCGACCACGACTCTTACATTATTTTTATACACGAAACTAACGGGTTAATTTATTATGTTAATTGGTGTTTGTTAAGTTATATAAATGTAGGTAAAGTCAACAAGGGTATAGGTGTTTTTTGTTGTGTGAAACAGGAAATATGTCACGTAACCTATACTTATGTATGTCTGAAATTCTTGAAGCTTTTCATGATGAATACCCCATAATTTCAGAGTTCAAAAGAAAACTATTAACGAAAATATTTAACGTCATGAATTTATAACAAAGAAGATTCAATGCCAAGATGTTGGTGGAAATAGTAACTGTTGCGGTGTTTATAACTAAGAGATAAGAGGCTTCTAGTGTTGTAGACAGAGTATTTTCATTCATGCCAGACCTACAAAGAATACACGCGGTTGATAAAACGACACAAGATGATTACAGTATATGTTACGTACTTCTTAGGATTACAAATTCATAGCAACGTATGTCACAAAAATATTACTGCTTACTAAAAATAAATAAAATCTTGCAAAGTATAATATCATGATAATACAAGTAACAAGACTGAATAAGTCAAAGTCAAATTATTTATTTCAAATAGGCACATAAAAGGCACTTTTGAACGTCAAAATTAACAAAAAAAAATAGAATTGATTCTAGTTAGATTCGAGTAGAAGCTTAAGTTATATCATAATTATGTAGCTAAAAAAAGGAGTGTGGCGTCAAATCCGACGCGCTATATATTTTTATATATTATATTATTTTAGTATTTTTCTTTTATTTTCTTCTTTTCTGTTAATATAAGTGTGTATACACTATACATAAATGGTTAAATAAATAAATATAGGTGCTTGAAACTCTCAAGATCCTCTGTTACATTTCGATGACAAAATAACAATAGAATTTCCACCACAATTACACCCCAACATACCAACTAGATGAACCCATGAGCTGACTAGCGGAAGCTTGGGGCAGACGGGATAGGAAAAGTGTTGGACTAGGTAGGTAGGTATTATATTACTAAAACTGTAGTACGCGGTATAGTACAGGTGAAATTGACGATAGTCTGAATTGACTGATTGAATTTCAATAAGCCAACGAGTAAAAACGTAGTATAATTCCAGTCTTATAAGACTTCGTGTTATATAACAGTTATCTAGTGGTGTTTAGCTAACTATTACGTTATATAGACGTTCATCACACGATGCATCAGTCGCGTGACTGTACTGTAATATTAGTTGAGTGAACGTTTTCCAGACTACCTTATACGACGTCCTTTAATGGTTTCAGTGCGTAATTATGTTGACTAAATGTTTTCAGGACTAAGTTATACGACGACGTATAAATTAGTCGCACGCGGGGTTGCGACAGTCGTTGAAAGGATCCAGCAATTGAGACTCGAGGTGGCCCTACACAAGTCCGAGGCCATGTGTTTTCATGGTCCTCGGAACGCGCCACCGTCGGGGTCCCAAATAACGGTAGGAGGGATTCACATTGGCGTCGAGTCGACGATGAAGCACCTGGGACTTGTCCTCGACAGCCGGTGGAACTTCGTGGAGTATTTCCGACGTTTGGCTCCCAAACTGGAGCGGGCCGGGGCTGCCTTGAAGCGACTCTAGGAGGTTCTATGCGGGTTCGTGTGGTCCATGGCCCTTTACGGGGCTCCTGTGTGGCCGCGTTCCCTGGCGCTGCGGCCAGCCCGCCGGTTGAGCGTGGCCCAAAGGGTCATGGCCATCTGGCTGGTCCGGGGATACCGCACGGTCTCTGGTGAGGTGGCGAGCCTCCTTGCCGGATTGCCACCATGGGATCTGGAGGCAAAAACTTCACAACAACACATATATTATATACATTGTCATAAAACTAAAGTTCCCTGAAAGATTAACACAACTAATACTACATATCACATTAATTTCAATAATGTAGGCACAGAATAGATATTTTGTAATTATGGAAACTTATTTGATGTAGTTTTTTCTGTTATTCTTTCATACAAGCACAATAGATAAAAACGAATCAAAACGGTTGTCATTGAGTCGTTTTTGACACTAGTCGTTCAGTCGTTTCAGTTGTTTGACAACGTTATTATGACTACTATATGAGTCACATAAGGGTTTAGGGGATAACGGATAACGAGTATTGGACCGTAAAGTCGGTATTTATACTTTATTTAATTTGTGTATAACATTCAAAGGTCATTGGCTGACTTTTACGTAACTACCAGACGGTCATTTATCGTGTAATTTGGGCCTAATTCTTGTTTTATACACGTTTATATTTATACGATCGATCTTAGAAGACTAACAGAAAATGAAAAACGTTAACTTGACGGATAAAAAACAATAATTTGTTAGTTGGGAAAGACACATATTATCTATTCAGGATCGTTTCACAAACAAATGAAGAGAACATGATGTCAGCACAAAATTAATTCTGTCTACAACATATTTCTTGGTAGGTCAAGACAGTAATATCTTATATTTGTTTTCTATTTCCTATTCCCGATAGTATAAGTCGTTGGTAACGATTTTCTTTATCATTGACTGTGACCCTCAGTAATAACATTATTCGGAACAGATAGCTTTCAATGCTGCTAGATGGATTCTTTATAAAGAAATATGTGGAGTTCTTACAGGCTTGAGGCGATTTCTTCTGTTGTTGCTGAGTGTAGTACTCGTGTTGAATAAATTTTGTTGTGCTGATAATTTTTTCACCGATTATAATGACGATGGAGCACAGCATAATGGGGGGTCGACTTTCGGACCGTGTAAGGAATACAGTACTGCGCGCCTAAACCAAAATCACGGGTGTTACCCGGAAAGCTGCCAATCATAAGTGGGATTGGGCCGGACATGTCTGCCGCATGTCAGATGAGCTGTGAGCTAAAAGAACTACCGATTGGGGCCCATTAAATTCTAGACGATATCGCGGCAGACCAAGGCAAAGATTGAGGGACAAATTTGACTCCTACTGAAAGAACTGACCTGCAATGGCAATAGGTGGGAAAGGCAGGCCTTTGCCCAGCAGTGGGACATTATGGACTAAGTACATAGATACATGATGAATGGAAATAAATCTCAAAGTAATGAAATACTTTGAGATTTATTATTATTCATTTTCTTTTGTTTTAGAAATAAATCTTTGAATGTAACTATTAACCTCACGGACGGTGATAACAATCTAGTTTTACAAGAACTAGTGCTAAAAATGAGCCGTCAGACACTGATAAAACCTTTGACGCACATCTTTAATAGCTGTCTCCGAGCAGGTGTTTTTCCGGAGGCACTTAAGAAAGCAATTGTGCACCCGATCCACAAGGGTGGGAGCAGAAGCTGTGTCAACAACTATAGACCAATTTCGGTTTTGACTGCTCTCTCTAAGGTTTTGGAAAGGGTTCTTAGCAACCGGCTTAAAAACTTCTTGGATAGATACAAGATCATATCAGATAACCAATATGGCTTCCGATCCGGTGTCTCGACTGAAGATGCTGTACTTGATTTGACACAGTTGGTTGCTGGGAATCTCGATAAGAAAACCAAATGTCTAGGAATCTTTCTGGATCTTTCGAAGGCCTTCGACACAGTTTCTGTTCCCATACTTGTTGGCAAATTACAGCGACTTGGTGTTAGAGGTATAGCACTGCAAATCTTCAAAGATTATCTGAACAACCGTACCCAAAGTATCAAAACTGAAAATCACCTCAGTGATGAAGAAACCTTGTCCTACGGAGTGCCCCAAGGTAGCATTTTGGGCCCTATTTTGTTTCAAATATACATCAACGACTTATGCAGAATGTCCCTCCCCAACTCAAGGATCTTCGTATATGCCGATGACACTGTAGTTGTAGTTGACGGATCAACATGGGATCGTGTTAAGAGTAGCGCAGAATTGGCACTACGTGAAATAATTAAATGGCTCAACCTAAACCTGCTTACGCTCAACTGTAACAAGACATCATGTATTCCTTTCGCCATCCGTCAGAGCTCTGCACCAAATGCCACCTTTTCGATAATAGCACACAGTTGTTCACTACAGTCATCTTCGTGTCAATGTCCAACTCTTACACGTACCGATCACGTCAAATACCTTGGTGTTGAGATTGATGCCGGGTTACGCTGGAATAAACATGTTGATGCCCTAACCTCAAGAACGCTGAGACTAATACATACCTTCAAGTCCCTCAGACTTTCTGCTAACCCAGATACTCTAAAAATGGTGTTCTATGCTCTGTGTCAGTCTGTTCTTGGTTATTGTATCAATGTATGGGGCGGCGCAACCAAAACAGCTATTCTTAGAGTGGAGAGAGCCCAGAGAGCAATACTGAAAGTGATGCTACGAAAACCTTTTCGCTACCCAAAAACTCAACTCTACTCTGATTGTAAGGTACTAACAGTTCGTCAACTCTACGTCTTGCAATCCGTTCTCAGAAGGCACTCCAGCGTCCCTCCGTCTGATCCCAACAAACGAACCAATGTTCCCCCAGGTACACGACACAAAACCGCTTTTGCCAAACACCAATACTTCACATTAAGTACACTAATATACAAGAAAATTCATAAAGAACTAAATATACTCGATTACAATAAATTTAAATTAAAAGCTAAGGTTTGAATGGTTACTTGAACAGGACTACGCACAAACTGAATCATTACTCAAATATATGTCCTAATATTGCTGTATACTCACATTCACTACTCTCATACAAAAACTCACCACATTTACATCATAAACACATACTTTCACACACACACACACACACACACACACACACACACACACACACACACACACACACACACACACACACACACACACACACAAACACACACACACACACACACACACACACACACACACACACTCAGCTTCAT
This sequence comes from Atethmia centrago, assembly GCA_905333075.3. Classification (NCBI taxonomy): domain Eukaryota; kingdom Metazoa; phylum Arthropoda; class Insecta; order Lepidoptera; family Noctuidae; genus Atethmia; species Atethmia centrago. The sequence continues at coordinate 13,274,475 of HG995381.1, read as the reverse complement.
TTTACATAGGTACATACATATTTTATTTGATACCTTAGATTATTTGTAAAGTTGATACAAACCATATGTTGCACAGTCCGCAGTAGTATAATCCCTATTTTTATGTTACCCCACAGCTGAACACTGTCTCTTAAGTTACAGGTTTATCCTAGTTTGAGAGGCAGAGAGACAGTATCTGTATACCGACCTCTGCAGCGTAGATAGTATCTTGTTATTGTATACTAATGTAATGTATTCTTTGCGACAATAAACTTATTATTATTATTAACTCACACACTATTATTCTTCGTTTTATCGATGATTCCATTTCCGTGTTTTAAATAATCGACCAGAATTCGGTCACTTTGACAGCATGAAGGCTCGTGCAGACTAGCGCGATATCGCCTGCACGAGCCTTTAGCATTGGCCTCGCAAAAGTATTGAAAATATAGTTACTAGAATAACAGTTCACTGTTTGATCAAAGTATATTTTAAGTATTATGAAAACGTTGCTGCAGACCAATTCTTGACTGGACGATGTTACTCAGCCGATCCTCATGTAATCATTTTCCCTTCTCTTCAAAAGTGGATCGCCGAAGAAAAATAACTGTTTCAAAATGATTTTAAAACATACTTTAGTATTGTCTGTTCTCCACTTTCTGGCAAGATTGTTACCTATTTACGTTGGCGTTAAGAACGTTGCGTGGGACGCTAGAACTATGTACACACTTTGTTTCTGTGTAAGTGAGTACTAATACTTGAATATTGACTCAAATCGAAATGCCTTTATAGGCACATTGAGTGCGGAAGGTACTTGTAATATTTATACAATAAAACAGTTCAGGAGTGGGAGTGGCAGTCTATCGGTTTATAGGTACTTACCTAAAGGTACCACACGCATGACAAGCCTGCATGAACAATCATTTTGTGCAAGAGTGCTTGAGCGTCTGTATGATGATTTTGTGCAAGCATTTTGCTTGAGCAAGCAGCATGAAGATTGATACAATTTTCATTATGTGGCTTTAACAATCAACGCTTGTGCAAGCATGATTAAACTTGTGTTATGCAGGTTAAGCTACACGCACTCAGTGTGAATAGTTATTTGTTCCGTTCTAAATCAGAACAAAGAACTATTCACATTGAGTGCGTGTAAAAAAGCAAGCAAGCCATCGTCGTCCATCGCTCAAGCAAAAACTGATGCTGCTCCAGCTTGCTTGTACAGTGTGTTGCCTATAGGAAAGCTCGGCACGCTTGTACAAAATGATTGTTCATGCAGGCTTGTCATGCTTGCAGTTACGTGTGTGGCCATTTCAAGCAATATGCTGAATTGAATGGTCGTATTGTATATCTTAGCAAGTAAGTACCACATGATCTTTCATTTTCATGATCTTTACGGCCTAAATCCAAGTATACAGTAAGTTTCTAAATTGGGATCACTATGGCAGCTATCCCAACCGTTGGGAGTCGTCTGTTGATTCTGTATGTTGGTATGTTGTCACAACTTCCATGCTGATCGACTGAGAGAGTCAACTCTTGTTAAAAAACCCACCGTTGATTATGTTTCGACGACCACCAAAAAAAAAAACAATAATATTATTCTAGTAAAAACACGTTCTGTGTTAAACAAGGGTTTTCCCCAATGGTTTGGTCCCATTGCAATAATCACCAACCTTCCTACCGTTGATAATGGCAATAAGAAGTCATTAGCACAGGTGGATGTAACTGCCCATCCCCCTTCTGTAATCCCTTTGTCACATCTATCGACACTCATGGGAAGCGATGGGGTGGTCCCGTTAGTAAACGGAAACTATACTGTAATAAAAGATGCGTAAAAGGTTAAATTAATTCGCCAGGCACATTATTATGTAGATGTTCTCTAATTCTACCTGTATTCGGATTTCTGAAATTCTATAAAAATGCGCGGTGCGTCGTGATTGTAGGGTGACATTACGCTTGCCAATTTTTTTCGTGAACAATAAGTAACGCTCTTGAACTGTACTGATTGAGAAAAGCTTCAATCAATCAATCTGCCTAGCCTTTCCAACTATGTTCGGGTCGGCTTCCAGTCTGACTGGATTCAGCTGAATACCAGTATTTTACATAGAGTGACTGCCTATCTGACCTCCACAACTCAGTAACTGGGTAATACAATACCCCTTGGTAAGACTGGTTGTCAGACTTTTGGGCTCCCCTCTTTGAGGAGTGGCTAGAGAGGCGCCACGGCGTCCTCACCTTCCGCCTGACGCAGGTCCTCACCGGACACGGCAGCTTTGGGAGGTTCCTGTGTCGGATAAGGCGGGAGGAAACGCCCGGGTGTCACCACTGTGTGGATCGCCCGGAGGACACGGTGGAGCATACGGTGGAGGTCTGCCCGGCTTGGGCAGAGCACCGCCGTGTCCTCGTGGAGGCGATCGGCGGCAGAGATCTCTCGCGTCTGGCCCTGGTTCAGGCCATGGTACGGAGCGAGAGGGCATGGGCAGCCGCCACCTCCTTCTGCGAAGCAGTAATGCTCGCGAAGAAGGAGGCGGGACGGTTGAGGGAAAGGCATGTTTCGCGCCCTCTCGCCCCTAGCCGCCGCAGGAGACGCCCTGGGCGTCGGGAATCCCGGGCGGATTTCCGGCCACCGTAGGCGCGGGCTTGCGAACGGTGAGCAATGGGTAGCTCACCGTCCGGTAAGGACCAGACCCGGGTCGACGGCGCGTTGTATTCCACGCGCGCCTTAAAGAGATGTCGTCAGCACAAAGGTAGGGGTCCACTAGGGCCGATGCCTGCCGGGGTCGCGGGAAGGTACTTATGGGTCACCGAGGCCCCCGCAACACAGGCAACAGGAAGGAATACGGGTGGGTTTTAGTCAGTAAGAGTCTGACACGCCCTCCTGCACAGCCCAGAGCGGGAGAAGTTATTTGATGATTTCCCACCCTCAAAAAAAAAGACTTTTGGGCTTCTGACGACCCCTAAAACTCACTATCAAAGATTCACGAATGACCATCAATATCAATATCGTTTTTCTATTGGATTTAAAACCATGGATTTAACTCATGTTAAAAAGGTTCATTTTAAATAATAACTGATGCAACTCGACTCCGGTAAAACAATTTCCATAAAGTTTTTATAGAAATTGCTTCACCTGCGTGTGTTTGCGAGAGCCTTAATAAAATCAATATCCGTACATTATTTTTCCCTTCTGTACGCGGCTTGTCTGCAATTTCTGTAGGTAGGTACAAGATTTCCATCGCTTTTTCAATAAGCAATTTACAGTCCATGAAGAACTAAACCTATCATTTATTACTCAACAATGAGTTTCATATTACTCTATACACACGATAAACCACCAACAATGACAGGAAATATAATTTGCAAAATCGTGGGTACATTAGCAATTTAACAAAGCAACACACTGCCCCGTGTGTTCGAATTGTCAATCAATCTACGTAGTGGTAGGTTGTCACGCTAACCACGCACGTGTAGCGCCATAGCGACGTAAACGTCACGGTACGTACACATTACTCATGTAGTGTTGATTTTTGCGAAGCAGCTTTCGTTTGACACAAATACAATGCACCGTTGGCGTTGTGAAAAAATCTAAGTTTGGTTATGTTTTATAAATAAAGCCATTCTTCACCTTTTTATTAATTCTGACAAAATACGTAAACTCCTGTTTCGTCGCAAACTCCTGTTTGCTGCAATGAACACCAGTTCTTAATTCTAAAAAAGTAAGAAAACGTTGTCTTCTTTTAGTAATCGTTCGTTATTACAAGTTTCTAGGCGTTTTCCGTTTATCTTCATCGTCCACAATACGTGTCATGTCCAAGTGACACGGTAATAGTGACTGCTTTTTGTGAAACCAGGATTTTAGTATTTAATTAGTTTACCTGCTTACATTGTCAATCAATCTTACAGGAGCCGGTTGTCACGTTTTAACACGCAGGTTTTACGCGACGTCACGCTTGGCTCCACATGACGCACGAACTATTAACTGCTTAGTTTTGAGTTGACCTTTTTTTCCCACACATGATTCTTCTTTCATTATTAGAAATGCATCGAAACACAATCACCATCGAGTTCTTGACGTCTATTATCGTAAAGATAACTCGTTCTCGTTGCATGCTCATTGCAAGTGCAACGAACCAGTTATGAATTATTTATCGGACAAAGCAATATATTCTAATTATGCTGTCTTATTTACGACGTCAAACGCACTCATTTTGTCACATAAATCGGTATTAGGCACAATAGCTACTGACTGTACCGGACTATCGTATACCGATAATCATTTCGTAGATAGTAATAAGACGGAGCACTAGTCTGTAAAAAAGGTGTTTATTTCACACGCGATGCACGCGAAAACCAAGCAATAGCTTTACAATGTTTTAAACCCCCGCGCAGTCACAGGGCGATACGTTGTCACGGCAATGTCACGCTGTCGACGCGCGTGCGACTGTGACACGCAAAATTTCAATCGGATTTATTGGTGTCACAACAAAAGGTATCCACGCGACCGTTGGAGGGTTATATTGTCTTGTCTTTTGTTGTTTTGAGGGACCGCACAGACAATCATTTGACAAAACTGACTCTTTGTATTGATGGTGCGACAGCGGTTCGATTTGAATTGATATTTTTGTCGATTCAATCGGTTGTAAACTTTTTGTTGTAATTTCAGCGGTAAATTTGATTGTGAACCCAGAAATGGGGGGGGTGAAACATGCCTGCACATTATGCAAACGAAGCCGTTGGCTCTGTTTTTTTAACGTGATAACGTCTTATAAATCGATGATCGCTTGCTGCACGCCCGAAAAAGTGTCACGTTGCGCCTGAGCCGAGCGTGCAAGCGAGAGCGTGGAACTAGCGATAGAGAGGCACGATCGGCCCAAGCATTCGGCTTGTGACGCATCTCTCTCTCGTTATTACGTAAACTTATCTTCCGTAAGAGCGGAGCGGGAGGGTGTGTCAGACTCTTACTGACTAAAACCCACCCGCGTTCCTTCCGTTGCCTGATTTGCGGTATCCCTTTGGGACTTTCCCGCGACCCCGGCAGTCTGGGAATTGGTTCAAAAGTTAATATAAAATACTGGTCGATGTCTCGTTTCAATAAAGTGCAAAGGGTCCTTCTATGTTCATAAATAGAACACTAGTGTTTTTGATCTAAAGTGTGTCGATTCAATTCATATCTTAGATACCTAATCGATCGAAAATCATACCGTTATGGCCATTGTCTTTCTCCATATTTCAAAGCTCGAAGCCAATACAATCACTAGATAAACTTACATTAAACTGTCGCCATGATTTAATATATTAAGAAAACTGTATAATGTCAACAACATTTCGCGACCGACGATTGTCGTATCCTTTATACAAACGGCGCACGGTGCCAATCTAAATAGAAAAACTAGTCGACGAATGTCGTATAAATTGAAAAAGAGATCGGTTATCTTTAAAACAAACAGAGTTGCAAGTATATAAAACCAATTTATGCCCAGAGACTTGGTCCAGACCGGACTAGAAATATCCACTGGAAGTTCTCTTTCCCAAGAGACTATTGGATGCACACTGTGTAGGGATGTGTTTTCCAATTTTTCCTTTGTTTAAGTTATTTGGTTTGGTTGTTGGGTTGCACTTTTAATTTGTAGAATGATATTTCGTGACATTTTTGAACAAATTCACCGTCATTAACTGTCATACGCAATTTTTCGTCTATTGTAGATGTTTGCATATATAAACACTAACCGTTAATAGAATACCTACTCGTTAACCTCAAAAATACTACATGCAATTCTTACATTAAATAACAATTCATTACAAAAAAAAAGTTAGGTACCACCATTTTTTTATAAACTTGGAAGGTAACGAAAATCAAAGAGATGACTGCTACGAGAAAAATGAACTTACATGTTTTTCTGGTTTCAAACATTTTTTTTATTAACCCTCTGCCGCTGAGGTTACGTCTGACAGACAACGCAACATAAAATTTTGGTTGCTATGCCGCCATTTTTCCGAGAATCGTCCTGCGCCGCTCAGTAGCTTCCTGCGCCCGCGCGCCCCTCCCGTCAGTGCGGCGACGACAGCCGCAGCGTGCGTACGTGACGAGTATTACAGCTGCGGTGTCCGTGATACGTAAGGTCAGTAATAAGTGATGTGTCGTGTAGACGTATTGTCAGTAAAATGATTATATCCCAATACTGTATTATGGACGTAACGTCAGTATTTTCATAGTGTATTTTATACTACACGACAGCAAAATAGTTGATATTTACGTAATTCATTGTTTATTTTGAAATATAATATATATGCGTTATTATTTTTAGATGGATTGTAACCAACAACAACCAACTGACCGACCGTCTAGGAAGAGAAAGTGTACCGACGACCATATTCAGCAATGGTTGGAGGAAGAAGATGAGTTAGAGTTTAGTGATGTCGACGATGAGGTTGCCGATCGGAATTTCACCATTGAGGAGGAAATACATGAAGACAGTGAAATATCGAGTGGTGATGAACAAGAAACATTCCAGGAGCAGCCGGCCAGTCCTGGAAGCATAGACTCTGAAGAGGTTGTTTTGCCAAATTCAAGAGATAATAATAAGTACGTAGGTAAGAATGGTTTCGTTTGGACGAAAACTGAATTTTCAAGGACCTCACGAACACCAAAACTATGGCAAAAACTATTTGATGCTGAGATGATAGAAACATTGGTTTCCTGCACAAATAAAAAACTTGAAACCTATCGCAGACACTTCGCAAATTTTGCCAAGCATGAGCTCAAAGATCGCAGTATGGTGTTAAAATGCATAGAGAACGCTGCTGCCCATTCTTTAGTAAGAACCAACCATCTTTGCCAACCCGCCTGCCAAGCGTGGCGATTATGGCAAACCCCCCCAATATTGGGGGAGGCCTATGTCCAGCAGTGGACGTCTTTCGGCTGGAATGATGAGCTCAAAGATACAACTTCTATAGAAATGAAATCACTACTTGGGTGCTTATATTACTCTTCGGTTTTTAAATGTAATGATGCCGATTCAAACTATTTGTTTGCAGTTGATGGAACAGGTCACGAAATATTTAGATGTGTAATGTCTAAATATAGGTTCAACACTCTTTTGAACTGCTTGAGATTGGATAATATTGATGACCGACAGGAACGCTTGCAAACAGATCCACTTGCTCCTGTTTCTGCATTTTTCGATAAGTTTATAGCGAATTGTCAAGCTCATTTTACACCCGGTCCTTACACCTGTATTGATGAAATGCTTTTAGCTTTCAAAGGTCGTTGCAAATTTGTTATTTATATGCCCAATAAACCTGCTAAATATGGTATTAAAATTATGATTTTAAGTGATGCTCGTCAATTTTACGTTTACAATGCCTACATTTATCATGGGAAGAGTTCTGATGGTCTGGGGCTTACCGAAGCAGAGAAGAAGTTAGCTGTGCCTACGCAGTCTGTATTGCGACTGGTGAAACCAATAGAAATTTCAATAGAAACGTAACAGCTGATAATTGGTTTAGCTCCATACCCTTGGCTGAACTTTTACTGCAAAAAAAATTGACGTATTTAGGAACACTAAAAAAAAAACAAACGCGAGATTCCACCTGAGTTCAAACCAAGCAAAAATAGAGCTGTTGGAAGTTCTTTATATGGATTCACTAAAGATTTGACTTTAGTTTCTTATGTCCCAAAAAAAGACAAGGCAGTGATCTTGCTCTCTTCTTGCCACCACCATGCCAGTACCGATGAAGTAACTAATAAACCTTCCATGATTGTGGATTATAATCATAGTAAAGGAGGTGTGGATGAAATAGACAAAAAATGCGCCATTTATTCATGTAGCCGCAAAACTCTACGTTGGCCACAAGCAATTTTTTATCGATTACTGGATATAGCTGGTATTAATGCATATGTGCTTTACAGTGAGTATCCAGAATGCAAAATAAGAAGAGCTGACTTTCTTATGCACCTTGCAAGGGAATTGGTACTGCCAGCTCTAAAACAGCGAGTTTATAATGAAAGACTTCCAAGAGAATTGCGTATGACTCTTCGGCGCGTTTTAGGACAAGATTTGCCACCTCCTCAGCCACCAAACGACACTGGCGCATCATCAACAAGAAAGTTGTGTCGTATCTGGCCAAGTAAATTGAAGCGGCAAACGAGATTAATTTGTTGCATTTGCACAAAACCGATTTGTTTGCAGTGCGCCGCTCAAGTTTGCGCTGATTGTAAGACTGAACTTTGAGACTGTATTGTAACAAAAGTACTCTAAGAATTTCTATTTTTTATTTTTTTATGAATAGTTTCAAACCAGAAGAAGGCAAAACTAAGGTTTTATTGTTATGTTTTTTAATATTTTTCATTTTGGTAATTTTTAATAGTCATTGTACCAAAAGTTCCTTGATCTCGTAAGTGATACAAATATAATTATAAGTTCTTAAATCTGAGTTTTATTGCAACTCTCATTGTGATTACCATTTAAAATTATGTCAAATGTTATATTAATTCAAGTTCCATGACAAAATATATAATACCTACAACATAAATAGTACTCTACTTACACGTCTGTCAGACTACTCCTCAATTTAATAGACATAAAAATGGCACCTCAGTTGCAGAGAGTTAAATTAATAATTGTTGTAAATTACTGTAACAAATGAATAAATTCGTGCTTAAACTTTGAATACTGGAGTAGTTTGTTTACTTAAGTGTTCTGTTGAGTTAAAACAAAGTTCTCACTTCCTAGAAAAGGTTTAAAGTAGGTTCAATTAGCACGGTCTGTCTCATAAAGGTGTATACATCGACAAGAATTCATTTGCCTGTATATAAATTGTGTTTCATAATACTGTTTCAATAGCCAATGTGTTATGTTTTATGGCTACTAGTCGATACAATTTTATGGAACAAAGATTGTAGATAATTAAATGAAATTTTGTTTGCAGACCGTACTAGCTGAACCTATTTTGATGTAGACCAGGGGGGTAACCATCACCTCTTATAGCAGTATTATTATAATATTACTTCACAGTGGGAAAGTGATGGAGCTATACAGGACTTATAACTCCATCTCTTTCTCACGCTGAAGTAATATTGAAATAATACTGCTTTAAGAGGTGGTGGTTACCCCCCAGACAAAAAAGAAATAGTTTTCAACTACAAAACACATTTCCCAGTTTGTAGAAGTTTAATAACGGACATCCTAAATGCGTTCAACATACAAAAGCCAAGTTGATGATATTGCAAAAAGTTGTTCTAATCTACATATTCGATTCATTTGGAAGCATTATTATAAATTAGTCAGTGAATAGGCCGCTTTAATTCTGCGAATGTTAATCTAAAAATGCTAATGTGATGCTCTAAATTGGTATTTAACAGAAAATAATCCCTGGACTGCCCGGTTGGTGTCGTGGTTGCAAGCGCTGCTGCTGAGCATGAGGTCGTGAGTTCGATTCCTAGGTCGGGCAAAGGATTATTGGGTTTTTCCATGGGAATTTCTCCGTAGCAGCCTGGAATCTGGATTTGTGCTCGATGGCAATAGGCTCGCCCCCTATGACATAGAACTTAAACATAACTGGCGAAATGTGGATGTATTATAGATAAACCTCTGCTCAAACCATTCGGTGATTACAAGCATGATATTATGTGTATAATCCTTGGTTAATGTATGCAGTTTTTATTAGGCTAAATCTTTTTAGTATTACACGCATTGTCCGTCTGTGTATTTGTAACTAAAGGATGCCATTTGCCTCCGCGGGTTGAGTATCAAGATAAAATATTGTGTTTAAATGATACAGTAGAAGGTTTCTGTTGATACGAGATAAGGCAACGAAGTGCTAAGCTGATATGAAAAAAATAAAATGTTGAAACTTGTCAGAAGCGAGTCGGATTCGCGGACACGCGTTTTGGCGGACACGCGTTTTGTTTAAATATTTTTGAGAGTAAATTTTTAAAGATTTATTGTAAGGTAGTGCGTACATCAGACTCCAAACAGTTGTATTTGCCGTATAGCAGTCTCCACTCAGGCGCAGTCCTTATTATTAATCCGAAACCCAAATAACAATAATTAATTTTAGCGAATTGATAATGAAACACAATACACAGAAAAAGCCAACCAACCTACAAATACTAGAAATTAATCAAATTAAAGCCTTTTCCTCTCTCCTACTTCGCTGTGCCCGACAGGATCCACATTGATCATGGCTTTGTAAAACGTACCACCAAAGTTAAGAATGTGGAATGAATGAATGAAATGCACCGACCCCAGCGTGGTTAAACCAGGCTCGATTGCTCGAATGAACCCAAGGGTTCACACTAGTCCCTGGAGCCTCATGTTTCATGGGACTACAGAGACCATTGCATATCAAAGAGTAGACCGGGGGGCGCGGTAATGGTCAGGAAGACGTACCCTTAGGATATGGAAGGATTATTAGAGCCGTACCGGAGGATATATGCATCCTCCACCAAAGTTCAGAATGTGGAACGTAAATAAATTATGAGTATTGAGCTTTTCATAGAGCTTTTTTATAGAAGTACTTGTAGTTCATACATTATTATTTTATACTTATATCTTTTATGCATATCTCTAAAACACGTTAAAAGGGAACATGTGCATTCTTCACATGTCGTTAAGCAGATGACGTTTTAAATTAGCCAACTATGTTGCACCGAGTAAATGCTAATACAATTAACGCATGTGCATGCATATAAATGTGTTATTTAAATGCATTGTGTACAGATATTGTTTTTGTTTTTGAACTCTAGGTGAGGATGTAAATGTAGTTGGTAGATGTACAGTCGCAGCACATCAAGTGATTCCAAATGATTTTAAACCATAAAAAATTGATGCTTAAATTCAAAATCGAATGAGAAAGGACAGTTTGTGGTAACTTGATGTGCTGTTGACTGTACCTATATGACATGCTTGAACTTTAACTGACTTTTAACGGACGTTATAGTAATAAAAACTTTTTACACAAAAAACAACCGAATTCTAAAAATAACTGAAGTTTGGAAGTCAGTAGGTAACTTTAGTTTTGTTTAATTTTTGTCACCGACTTCCGCAAATTAAATTATTTTTCACTTTTAAGTATTTTTTTGAAGTCGGTTGTTTTGTTTGTGAAAACAAACTTAACTTGTTTGTTATGTGCATTTGCAATTATACGTATATACGAGTACATCTAATTCATTTTTATCATCGTAAAAATGAACTCGAGGAATCCATAATACTTTGCGGTTGAATCTTTATAACTTGCATCGATTTCAACAAGCATGATCTTTATTTTTATGAGTTCTTCGTATAAGGATACCTATAATATGCTTATACTTATTAAGTTTGAATTCTGATTATAATTAGGTATGTGAAATGTTAAAAAAATGTTAACATTTCTGCTTTACGCTTGATTTTGTGAAATATTTTCTTAACATAAAGTTGGTATACCAATTTTGTTGGCTTTATCGTCGCATTAAGGCTGGTGCAGAATAGTGCGATATCGCGGATGCGACAGGCATATTCCTGCCAGTCGCGACCGCGATATCGCGCTAGTCTGCACGAGCCTTTAATCTTCTGTAGGCATCTAGGTATTAATTAGTAAAAGATATAGCTTTTATCAGTAAAAACTCTCAGTCGCTGAGTTTTCGTAATTATTATTTTCCCGGTATTCTATTGTGCATTAATCGTAATCATTCACAAAGTCTACCAGTTCTGTACAATTATTGTCATAAAATCATAACCGGTCCGAGGAAGGCGATGCAACGAACAAACAAGTTTCAACAATTTATGGGTTTAAACAAAAAATGTCTTGCCCAAAGACCGACTGAGTATTACGTTACATGAAACAAATATAAAAAGAAAATCACATTTATGATTAGTTTTAGTTTTTTTAGTAAAGAATTTCAGTATCAGTTTTATTTCTGCCTCTTCTTCTTTTACGTCATCCATTATAGCAAAAGTATGTAAGTATGGAGGGAGGTCCCCATACTGAAAAGGCACGAGGATTGATCGCCACGCTTGCTCAAGACGGGTTGGCGATTTCAGACTTATATTAACTACTAGCTGCTCCCAGTGGCTCCGCCTGCGTTAGCCTAGCCTAGCTTTACGGTTGTCACAACCCAGTGCTGGGCACGCCACGATTGCGGCGATAAGTCCCCTCTTTGAGGAGTGGCCAGAGAGGCGCCACGGTGTCCTCACCTTCCGCCTGACGCAGGTCCTCACCGGACACGGCAGCTTCGGGAGGTTCCTGTGTCGGATAAGGCGAGAGGAAACGCCCGGGAGTCACCACTGTGTGGATCGCCCGGAGAACACGGTGGAGCATACGGCGGTGCTCTGCCCGGCTTGGGCAGAGCACCGCCGTGTCCTCGTGGAGGCGATCGGCGGCAGAGATCTCTCGCGTCCGGCCCTGGTTCAGGCCATGGTACGGAGCGAGAAGGCATAAGCAGCCGTCACCTCCTTCTGCGAAGCAGTAATGCTCGCGAAGGAGGAGGCGGGACGGTTGAGGGAAAGGCATGTTTCGCGCCCTCTCGCCCCTAGCCGCCGCAGGAGACGCCCTGGGCGTCGGGAATCCCGGGCGGATTTCCGGCCACCGTAGGCGTGGGCTTACGGACGGTGAGCAATGGGTAGCTCACCGTTCGGTAAGGACCAGGCCCGGGTCGACGGCGCGTTGTATTCCACGCGCGCCTCAAAGAGATGTCGTCAGCACAAAGGTAGGGGTCCACTAGGGCCGATGCCTGCCGGGGTCGCGGGAAGGTACTTATAGGTCACCGAGGCCCGCGCAACACAGGCAACAGGAAGAAATACGGGTGGGTTTTAGTCAGTAAGTGTCTGACACGCCCTCCTGCTCCGCCCAGAGCGGGAGAAGTTATTTGATGATTTCCCGCCCTCAAAAAAAAAAAAAGCGTAGCCTAGCTCAGCGTAGCTTAAATTACTCCTTATAAAATCAGCTATCTGCCAGTGAAAGTCCCGTCAAAATCGGTCCAGTCGTTTCGAAGATTAGTCGGAACAAACAGACATAGAGGCAAACATTTTAAAAATTGTTTTTTGTTATAGGTACCCGTATACTTCCGTATGCATTTAGTAAAAAGCTGTTATTTTGACATTACAAACAGACACTTCAATTTTATTTATTTGTATGTTTATACAGGGTGTCCAGTAAATAGCACGACATACTGCAGGGGGTGATAGCTAGGGTCACTACCTATCAATACAACACAATATACGAGTATGTTCAGCAAAATCTTACGGATTTACAGTTTTACAAAATTTTCCGAAATACCGAAAAGTCTCTACTAGATTTTTAAGCATCTCGTAATGAAAAAATCCTTTTCTAGTACTTTTTTTTACATCAAATTATTCGTGAATAGTTACTTTACTCATTGATAAGTCTTTTTTCTATCAAAGACAAGAATGTTTTCAAGAAATACTATTTTTTGTTTAAATTTGCACAGAACTATTTTCTTATCACTTAAGTTTAACCTACAGTGGTGAAAAAAAAATGTATGTGGCAGTTTTGTACAACAAACTTAAAAAATATCTTGTTTAATGGTGATTTTGGAAAGATACAATACTACTACATTTTCGTTTTAAAAAATACGAAAAATAAGCTATTTCAGTTAATAAGAGCATTTTATTTTAAATGCAAGTAATGTGACTTTGAATTCGAATCGTTGTAAGGTCGTACTACGGTTCGAATTACATAATAATTAATCTACAGCCGACCGGCCGGCCGGTCTGTAAATGACATCTTGAAGGATAAGGTGATAGTAAAAAAAACAGAGGAGTTAACTTTAATAAACATTTATTTAAATAAATTACAATAAATGCTCAAATTGCTTCCCTTGTGCCCTAATACACGCTCGGCATCTTCTTAAAAATGAGCTTTTGAGTCTTCTCAGGCTTATTTCCGATATTTTTCTTGCTGCAATGTTAACCCTTGCTCTCAATTCATTGTCATTTTGGATCGGTTTTTCATAGACTTTGTCCTTCATGGCATCCCAATAAAAATAATCCAGGGGGTTTAGGTCCGGAGACCTAGGTGGCCATAATATCGGTCCCAGTCGCCCAATCCACCTGCCTGGATAAGCTTCATCTAAGTAGGCTGTTACTTCCCGGCCATAATGAGCAGGGCACCCATCATTTTGAAGCCACATCACCTCTCTTAGCTCACTCGGAACATTTTCAAGGAGCGTGGGTAGGGTTTCTCGTAAAAACTCCAAGTAATTATTGGCATTTAATGTAGGTGGAAGCTCGACGGGACCCACAATCTGGCCATTAAAAATCCCACACCATAAATTTATTTTGAATTGGTACTGGGACCTGTCTTCGGATTTTATAATTGCCAACTATGTAAATTATGCAAATTCAAGTAGCTGTCCTTTCTGCAGGCTGACTCATCACTCTATAACACCTTATTAAAAAAGTTTGGGTCCTCCCGATGCATTTCAAGCATGCGGCGGCAGAATTGAACTCTCGGAAGGTAGAGAGACTACCTGCCGAGAGTTCAATTCTGCCGCCGTCCGTTAAAAGAGTTTGCACGCGTCGTACGTGAAATGGATGGTATCCATACCTCTTAAGTACTGAATGAACAGTGGACTTCGGTATCCCTGTGCGCCGTTGTATCGCCCTAACCGAAGTTGTCGGGTCTTGTTCTCGTTCCTGAAGCACTATGTCTTCGTCAACAACTTGAGGCCGTCCACCGCCACGTTGACCAGGGAGTCTGCCTTCCATGTAGGAGTTATGCACTCTGGTAAACATTTCATGGTGTTCCTATCGGGAAACCTTTCCCTGTAGAGGGTGGCAGCAGCTCGGGAACTTTGGCCAGCTTCTCCGTAAATAAGGTGCATCTCAGCATACTCTCGCTGCGTATAACCAGGAAAAACGCGGCGGTTGGCCATGTTATAAAACACAAAAGTCCAGGTGGTCGCCAAGTCGTCGTAGTGATCACAATAAAAAATTCAAATCGTAAGGCAAACAAAGTCCGGGGTCCAAGGCACAAAACAGTCGTCAGTACGAAACAATAATTTGTGAACACAGAGATGCGTTGCGCACGGTTTAAGGTAGCGTACTGACAAGTGTCGCAAATAAGGTTGAGAGTGAGACACAAAATCACAATGCAAGAAAGAGCGGGATAGCACATGCGCTTCTTTTGTTAGACAGTAACCGGTCGGGTCGGGTCGGTCCGCGAGCAGGTAAAAACCTTTAGTCATTACGCGTGCACGTCGCATTTTACGTGTCACAACTAGTTTTATAATAATTCGCGTAAATGAGCAGCTATTACTTATTCTCATAGCGGTTTTTGTCAAAATTACGTTAATTACATTTTCAACAAAATCAGCTTCTCTGGAACTAAAATAGCATTTTTTTGTATTTTTTTAATGAAAATGCACTAGTAGTGTATCTTTCCTAAATCACCATTAAACAGGCTATCTTTTAAGTTTGTTGTACAAAACTGCCACATACATTTTTTTTTCACCACTGTAGGTTAAACTAATGCGAAAAGAAAATCGTTCTGTGAAAATTTTCACAAAAAAAACTATTTCTTCAAAACTTTCTTGTTTTTGATCAAAAAAAACTTATAATGAGTAGAGTAACCTATTCACGAATAATTTGATGTAAAAAAGTTCTAGAAAAGGATTTTTTCATTACGAGATACTTAAAAATCTGTTTCGAGGTAGAGGTTTTTCGATATTTCGGAAAATTTTGTAAAACTGTAAATCCGTAAGATTTTGCTGAACATATATTGTGTTGTATTGAAAGGTAGTGACCTAAGCTATCACCCCCTGCAGTATGTCGTGCTATTTACTGGACACCCTGTACAGATAAGTCCAGGGGGGTAACCATCACCTCATATAGCAGTATTTGAAATAATACTGCATTATTATAATAGCAAATAATACAGTATTATTATAATGTTACTTCAGCGTGAGAAAGAGATAGAGCTGTAAGTCTTGTATAGCTCCATCAGTTTCCCACTGTGAAGTAACATTATAATAATACTGCTATAAGAGGTTATGGTTACCCCCCTGGTTGCCACACGATGTTTTTCCTTCATGATGTCAGTTATGTCCAAGATGAACTCGAAAGTATACATATTAATTGGAGAAGTCACATTGATACTTCCCTGGAATTGAACAGCATCGTTTAATTAGCAACCTCTTAAAATGAGTCTACATTCACCTACTACTGCTAGTAAATATTAATTTCGGAAGAATTTCTTTCTTTCAAAATGTGGTTCGGAACCAATGTTTAAAGGAAGATTACTCTTGAACTTTACTCTTTATCAAAACAAAAATTCAAGAACGATCAATAATGGCAATCGAATTTTCAGCAATGGACATTTACAGGATTATTTTAATTTATTTACATATTTGAGGATTACCAATGAAATTCATTACAATTATCTTTAACAATAATAAAAAAATATATAACCATGGCTTATACATTATCGAGTACATATCTATGCTTTACATATTTAAAATTAAGAATACATAAAAAAAAACAATACAGGGTGACATTGAAAACATGCGACAAATCGAAATGGGAGATTGTACTCATCATTATGAACAACTTTTATTAAGGGACCAAAGCTACAATCCCAAAAAAAAAACTGCTGTCCCCTACATTTATGTTCGCTATACCTCATCAAAATGTAGGAAAAGCAGATTTTTTTTTTGGGATTACAGCTTTGGTCCCTTAGTAAAAGTTGTTAATAATGATGTATACAATGTCCCATTTCAGTTTGTCGCAAGTTTTCAATTTCAACCTGTATACATGCTATTATAAAAGTTTAAATTTACAATAATACAATACAGTAACCAAGCATTAACTTGATTTTCAATATTGTCTGAATGTTTTTTTTTAAATTAATATGAATAGTTTAAAATATAATTATAAATTAAATTAAATAATAAAAGTAAATAAAGTGGTATTTTTTTTATTATTGAAATGATACTAATGTCCTCTAACCGAAAGTGCTTATATAATTTATTTTTAAAAAGTGTTAAGACTAATATTGGCCATCAAATTCATAGTTATCATCACTACTAATAACCTATACTCAGCGTAGGCTATATATGTATATTATCGGGTACACATCTGACGAGTTAGATATACATATGTTACATAATGAGAAATATTTATGTTCATTTTATGCATTCGAGCAAATATCGGCTTGTATTAATTACTAAGAAAGCCGGCTAACGAACAAACAATCATAATAACTTTTTATGATTGTGTCGTGTTTAGATTGCGGTGACTCCTCTGAATCGCTATTTTAGAGCTTCATTATTTTTCTAAGATTAATGTTTCATTAACAGCCTAGCAAGATGGACGATGGGCTTCTACTTAAACAAAAAATCGGCCAAGTGCGTATCGGACCACGCACAATGTAGTTCAGCACAACGCAGTTCCGTAGTTGAATTTATCCCAAGAAAAAAACTTAACATTGTAGTTGACAAACATGTTCCTCATACAATCTAACTGCAAATTTAAGTGTGTACGCACAATATTGAGTGATTTAACCATTTCATTTTAAGACCATAGACTTCTTATAGGTTTTCAGCAAGTGGCACTGTATAGTTTTGTTACGAAGTTACTGGAATCACCGAAAAGGTTGGAAAACAGTGACACTGGCTGGTGACAGTCATTCTAGCACAGCGTCGCGTCGATGGTTGCGTGGCCGTTGTCTTCTGATGACAGAAAATGATGTGAGCGAGAGCCGCTGTCGTACCACGTCCACGACGAACTGCTATATTCTTGCAGTCTTGATGATATTGAAGCTGCTGAACGACTAATACGATGATCACTTCTGGTAAAGGCTATCCTGCGCCGTTATTATAAGTATAGAACTTTTCTCTGCATTTTTTTTCAAAATTGTATGCTCAGCAGTTTCGGAGATTAGGCCCCGGTGGTCAATTTTCATCAGTCTGTTTTCTTTAATAACTTTAAAACGAATTATTTGAAATTACCTACAAAAAAAAAATATTTTAGATCCTCATAATAAGTCTTATCATTTGATATGTCACAAGGTGTAAGTTAGCAAAAATGTATTATAAATTTTAAAATTTTTGTTCCAAAAATGAACTCCATATTCAAAATTCATTTATTTAAGTTGACGTTCGTGTTTGGGTCATACAAATTCATTTGTGTCCCAAATTTCAACTTAATCGGTCCAGTAGATTTGGAGCAACCTGGCTGTGACAGACGGACAGACAGACACAGGTACGGAACCCTAAAAATATATTGTCATTTTAGGAACCTCCAAGTGAAGCAGGTTCAAAAAGAAATAACCGCTGTTTGTCTATGGAATCAGAAATTCCTTATGAACTGGGTCTGACTGGTGGCTGGTCTGATGTATTGTGTCTTTCAAGATAGATAAAAGTTTAAACTTGCAAGGGCCTGATTGTCTTTTGCAAGGAGGACACTTGAAGATGTCTTATAAAATATAGAAAATCAGCTGTTGATCGTGTCATATTACAAGCTGCCATGGTGTCTCATGCTGTCTGGTCTACTTTATTATTTTAATCTAAAATGTTACATGTGTCTATAAACTCACGCCTTCTTCCCATGGTGAAAGGCAGAAACAACAGACCGCCACCTAATACGATCCTTATACATACAAGGTGTCGTATTGCATCCTCGTCAAATTCAAGGAGGCAACTATGCTACTGATTCTCGACACGAATCAAAAATAAAATAAGTAGGTCATTTTTTTTTCTAAGTGTCGGAAATCGGCTTGTGTGGGACATGCATGTTAAAACGCGGCCCGTGTGATACCGCACTGTAACTGCCCTTTTACACACACACTACCGCATACGCAACGGGGTGATTCTGTGAAAGTGGTGTATTCTAAAATACTGTCAAACTTAAATAACTAAAAAACAAGTATGTATTAATTATTGAGTAGGTATCGTAATTTTATTTGATTATATATGTCTTTCATAGCAGCCTCCTGAAATTTGATGCAAAACTACACCTTGTATACTCCTTTTCCTTCGTTTACGTTCGTATATCTATAATGATCTATGTTATTAATTGATTCCCAAGTAATCCTATAGGTTGTTCAATTAACCTTTCCAAGAGAGTTACCGTTGCATCATTAATCCACAAAAAAAAGAAACTCGAACGTAGACTAGATCAGCTTATTATTACCTACGAAAGTTAATACAAACTCTTACAAATAACATATAGGGAGCGTGACGCGGCTTACTAACATTATTTATTGACGTATTCGTTATCATGCTATAAATTACAACAAAATATTCCAAACTAAATGTTTTCTGACTCATAAAAATATGGAACTCATTTCAAATATTCGGAGAGATTCATTTGGAAGCGGCACAAAAACTCATTCTGTTTACTTCGTTTTGTAATTAAGTTGGAGTCTCTAAATAACTAGGAGATGTGGACAGGTTTCATTAACTTGACATTGATTGTGGTCAAAATATTTTATTGACTGTCGACTGATTTAGTCGTGTCAATTTTTTTTGCAATAATTTATGTGATTTTGATTATGGAAGGCTTGATTAAAAAAGTTTTTTCTAACTATCTAATCAATGAATACCTACGTGATTCTTATTAATTATTTTAATTATTATTTTACAATATCGTAAGAAATAGATTTATCTTTAATAAGTTTACTAACAATGTAAAACTAAATTTTTTTTCGCCACAAAACACATTTATAGTAAAAATAAGCGGTTTCGAAATTACAACATGTCACAATGCACTGACCAACAAGACTAACCAGCCCTATACTTTACATAACCAATTAAGTTAGAAAACCTAAGTTACGTAATTTCTTTAATTAAGTTATTATTGCTTTGGCTACCAACCGAACTTATCGTTGAAGGAAAATTAAAATAAATGAGAATTGCGGAGCAGAAGATAACAGTAATTAGATCTAATAGTCGGTCCAGACGTAGCCACGGGGTTTTTTGTTCAATTGCAGCCTGCTGGAGATAGCACGTCCATCAAATTATATGATAATCGGTCCGAGTTAATTCCATTACCCACAATCTCAATGCAGCTACCATACGGTGGAGTACAACTTAAGTCACTTACAACCACAGTGTAATAGAATCTCTTACTGCTCTACATACATAACTTCCAGCATCTTACTGACTTTCTTCGGTTGTTCGTGACTCTGTGGCTGTGTAACTTGTATCGTCGGTGCAGTAAGAACTTGTAGTTACCGGCAATGTTGAATGGTATCCGTCGCTACCATTACGACGGATTATGACATCAGTATAATTATATATTAGTGCAATAAAACGAGAAAGTTCAATTCGGTAGGACGATGATCTCTTTTTAATTTTTCTTTTTGAATAGATTCCATATTTTGGATCGGATTGAAGTTCGTAGAGCTTTAAAGAAAGATGAATTCTTTTCATATATTTATGAAATCGAATATCACATAACAATAAAGATTGCAATAATAACGATGGCAATAGCTCGGGGACTAAAGGCTTCCGCAGACTGAGGCGATATCGCTGCACGAGCCTTTAACCATAAAGGCTCCTACATACTGGCGCGACTTGTCGCGCGACGCGTCGCGACACAAAGGCACCGCTTGTAGCGCTACAAGCGGTGCCTTTGTGTCGCGTCGCGTCGCGCGACAAGTCGCGCCAGTATGTAGGAGCCTTAACACTGGCGAATTGTGGGTTTACTATAGGTAAACCTCTGCCCAATCCTTCGAGGACCCAAGGCGCGATCTTATGTTATGTTAATAACGATTGTGATTTTTAGAACTCCAGTACAGAGTTTCAGTAAAACAACACTCAATTTATTAAAATTGACTTTTGATACAGTCATATTCACCACAATTTTAATAAAACCATATTCAAGCTCAACCCAAATGGTAAACTTTAAAAAAATACCACTCGATCACTTAACAAACAGTCATTAATCGAGCTTAGACACTAATAACCTACCGCTGAAGATTAATCGAGCAGCCGTAGTAATAGAATATTCAGTCACACATGCAACCTGCACGTTATTATAAAATTGAAGTACGCTTTGATAAATTAGCCCTATCCGTCACGATTGGTCACGGAAGTCTGGTACAACACTACGGACCGAGCCAAGCCAATGTTGGGACGCTGTTACACTTGTTTCTTTTACGCAGCGATCACGGTAAGCCTTCGGACGTTTCTTTTTTGTACGCCCGCTGCGTCCTAAATTACGATACGAGTCAATTAATTTGGGACATTTGTTATGCTACTATGAAATTTTAGGTGAATTAACTGTGAACTCTGTATGGTATCATCACAAATGTACCTGACGATTCTTGAGCTCAAGTCATTACGCATTATTATTTTTTTAATGATGCTCTATACGTCATAATTTTATATATACGCGTAATAATTTAATAAAAAACAACAGCGAAATTATTGGGGGGTAATACTTTCTGTAGTTTTTTTTTCTGCACTTTCTGATCTGATTTTATCGTAAGATAACTTTTATCTGAGGAATAGATATGACGGTTTAACAGGTTTTGTATAGAAAATATGTTTTGTTTAGATAATAGTTATCCAACGATTGAAAAATCGGCCCTCAATAAAGTGTCAAGTAGATATTTCTACGCATGCAGATAAAAATATTTTATCTGGATGCGTATAAATAATATCTTTCATCAATATCAATCTCAATAGGATAGGTGAGTACGTAAGCGAAGCAAATCCTGTGACTGTCGGAGTTCCACAGGGAAGTTTACTTAGTCCTCTTCTTTTTCTGATCTACGTCAACGAACTTTGTCAGCT
Source organism: Atethmia centrago (assembly GCA_905333075.3). Classification (NCBI taxonomy): domain Eukaryota; kingdom Metazoa; phylum Arthropoda; class Insecta; order Lepidoptera; family Noctuidae; genus Atethmia; species Atethmia centrago. The sequence continues at coordinate 13,252,763 of HG995381.1, read as the reverse complement.
GTCTCTTCCATCCACAAAAATAATAGCCTACGCGGATGACACGGCAATTCTATCTTATGGCCGTGACTGGGCCTCAGCTAAAGAGACAGCCGAAAAGGGACTCGGTGAAGTGATGTTATGGCTGGAGCAAAACAGTCTCACACTAAACGTTGCAAAAACTAATTTTATCACCTTTGGCTCAAGACGTTCCAACCTACCACAAGACGGTTCACTGCTTATTAAAGCCCACAAATGTCCAGACCCTCTCCTCCTTTGCACATGCCCCGTTGTAACTAGGGTAGCAGTGGTACGATATCTCGGCCTTCAATTAGATGCCTGCCTATCCTGGAAAAAGCACTTACAAACAGTGTCCGCACGAATACGAAAACTTATTTTTCTATTTAAGAAGCTAAGGGCCAACAGCGAAATCCTTAAGATTGTTTACTCGGCACTGGCCGAATCAGTACTGACCTATTGCATCACTGCCTGGGGAGGAGCCGCAAAGACCGACATTATACAGGTGGAACGAGCCCAGAGAGCCGTAATTAAAGTAATTTTAAAAAGATCGTTTAGATTCCCAACGCGGCAACTTTACAGGGACTTTAAAACACCAACGGTTCGACAACTTTACATACTACGCGCAGTCATGCGAAAACATGCGACTCTTTCATACAGCTTAAATAATAGCCCGACAATAAGAAGAAGACCCAAACCGGCTTGTCCCACAACGCATACTAAAACTACATTCGCTAGACGGCACTACCCTTATCTAAGTACGCTTATATACAATAAAATACATCAAAAACATAACATACATACACTAAACAAACACAAATGTAAAAAAAATAACTAAAGAATTCCTCCTCACCCTAGATTATGATGAAACAGAAGCACTGATGAAACCCCATGCAAATAAATAATTATTAGTATCACGAACACTTACACACCCACACAGACACCGAAAATCATCTTCCCTCTCTACACACACACGACATACATCACACAGTTATACTCACATCACACACCACATACTCACACACACATCACACACACACATACATCACACACTCACACACACATCACACACTCATACACTTTCCCCATTACACCATTACACGCGCTTACTCACACACTATTGCTGCTGTTACACGTTTTAGCTTCCTTAATTTTGTAAAACAATCTTATTGGACGAATTGATGGCCCCTATAACACAGGATTTTCCTAGCATCGGGGTCATTATTCACAAAAATTGAGCACAAATGTATTATATAACGTAACATGCATTGTATTTCTTCTTTTGCTAAATAAATTATTATTATTATTATTATCTTTTATTTCATTATTTACACATTTTAATTTTATTTTTAAATATTAGAATATAAAAAAATATATAAAAACATTTAAAAATATTAAAAAAAAAAAAATGGTAGCCCACCGGTATCGGGAACAGGGTCCAAGCTACCGGCGGTCAGGGCTCCAGAGAGAGGAACCTCCTGACAATGCGAGCCGTGTCCAGGAGTACCGCTTTCTGAATCAAGCCCTTAATCCAGCCGTCCAACGTGAGCCTCTTTAGGTGTTGGTCGAGGCTCTTGGCAATTAAGCCATTGGCTGATACGACTATCGGCACAATGATTGCTGAATCCACATCCCACATGTCGACAACTTCGCGAGCCAAGTCAAGATACTTGATCTGTTTATCTTTCTCGGCTTTCACGAGATTCCCGTCATGAGGGACTGTTATGTCAACAATCATTGCGCGCCGCTCTGTTCGATCCACCACCACTATATCAGGCTTATTGGCAACAATAATCCTGTCAGTGATGATGGATCGGTCCCAGTACAATGTGATATTTCCATTGTCGAGAACTGGGTCGGGCACATACCTGTAGTACGGCACTTCAGATTCTACAAGGCTGTATTTCAGAGCAAGTTGCTGATGGATAATCCTGGCTACAAGGTTGTGTCTATGCAAATACTCTTCGTTAGCTAGACGAGAACACCCGGAGATAATGTGTCGGATTGATTCTCCCGGACGGTGGCATGCCCGACACACGTCAACCGTGCCGTCCTTCACAATAAATCTCCGGTAATTCTTCGTCATGATAACTTCGTCCATAATTGCACAGACAAAACCTTCGGTTTCCCCAAAGAGGTCACCAAAACGTAGCCAGGCTACGGACGCTTGGAAATCTACATCGGGTTCATGTAGGGCCCGGAAAAAGCGTCCGTGAAGCTCCTTACTCTGCCATACCTCCCTGCGATCGTTAGTGTCAAGCACTACAAGCTTGCGCCAGTTCTCTTTAGCCAAGGAGAGTGGGGTGAGGCCCTTGTCCACCGCGACCACATCTCGATGCATCCCCACGTCGGCTTCTAAGAAATATTCCCTGAGACTGCATACCTCGCGATTGTGGAGGGTCTTAGCGTTTAAAAAGCCTCGACCTCCACACTTTCGCGGGATATACAGTCTCATTACCGATGACCGTGGGTGATGCATTCGATATGCAGTCAGCAGCGTACGGACCCTCCTATCCAGGGCGTCGAGTTCAGTCTGAGTCCATTTGAGTATGCCGAAAGAGTACATCAAAACGGGCATGACCCAACCGTTGAAGGCGCGCACCTTGTTTCCGCCTGATAGAAGACTATTAAATACTTTCTTCAGGCGGCCAAAAAAGCGCTCCTTCAACGATTGCTTCATGTCAGTAACATTGATGCCCAACGCTTCCGACATACCCAAATACTTGTAGGTTTCGGATGCGGAGAGGGTTCTAAGGTTTATGGAATCCGAGAGTTGGGTTCCCACGGATTCCACAATCTTCCCTCGCTTTACATGCATGACCGCACATTTGTCCACTCCAAATTCCATCCTGATGGCGCTACTGAAACTTTCAGTTATTTTCAGTAGCTCCATCAGTTGCAAATTATTGGAGGCAAAGAGTTTTAGGTCATCCATGTAGAGGAGATGAGATATAACCTGACCACCTCTCCTCATACGATAGCCTAGACCTGAATCTTCCAGTAGTGTGCTTAGAGGATTCAAGGCTAAGCAGAACCAAAGCGGACTCAAACTATCGCCCTGAAATATGCCCCGCTCGATCCTTATCGGTTCGCTATTCCTCTGGATATTTCGACATCCTGGATAGCGAAGGACCGTCCTCCATTGCCCCATACACGAAATCAGGAAGGTGCGCAGAGTTGCATCTACTTTATACAACTCCAGCACCCTCATGAGCCATGTATGTGGCACCGAGTCATAGGCCTTCTTATAATCTATCCAACATGTCGACAGATCCTTTCGGGAATGACGAACTTGTTGGCTAATGGTCATATCAATGAGGAGTAACTCCTTAGTACCGCGGGATCCGTTCCTACATCCATTTTGAGAGGCAGACATGATGGAGTTGGTGTCTATATGTTTGTTAATTTTAGCTCTCAAAATAGATGTAAGAAGTTTATAGACCGTCGGTAAACACGTGATCGGCCTATAATTTTTGGGTTCCGCGGTGCTACCTGATTTATGGAGCAGGTGGGTAACTCCTGTCGTTAGGAATTGGGGTAGTTTATATTAAATGTAGTTTTCTCGAAGCCAGTGCCTGTCAAACTCAAACTCAAAGCATTTTTTTTTTTTATTGTTATGTAGTCTTTCAGTGAGAAACATGCAGCTAGTTGTTTTAAAAATATAATAGACGGCGAAAAAAAAATTGTATTGTTTAAAAACATTTTTATTCTTTAATTGCATATTTTTCGCTATTATGAACCTTTATTGACAGGTTTTTTTTTATGTAAAATGTACTTTTACACTCTAAATTAAGGTTACAAAATACAATTAATTCAGCTTTTATGAGATTAATACTGGCCTTATTGCGAGCATTTCGTATTGAAATAAAAATATAGTAGTTTCGCCTTATATATTTTTTCTATAGATAGGTATATATTATTTAGGCCTCTAATATATCAGGATACTATATTATATATTAGGGTTGGCAACCCTAATCCCAGGTGCAAAAATAGGTCTTCCAGGCTGCAGAGAAAGCAGGAGTTACCACACTCCTAGCATAAGGTAACTCTTTGGAGGAATAGGTATTTACCAAGGGAAGTTTGTAATAGTCCGACATAACCATTATTTTTTCCCGGACATAGGGTTTTGTTACGACGGGCTTGTGGCTAAATAATAACAGCCGCGCGGGTCAATCGATCAGGTTAAGCTACGCTTGCCGCGGTTGGTCCGTGGGTGGGTGACCATCTTTACATATCAAGACCCCGCCGTACCTCGGAAAGCAGGTTAAGCCGTTGGTCCCGGCTGTCATTCGTGGATCTTTGACAGTCGTTACGGGTCGTCAGAAGCCCGAAAGTCTGACAACCAGTCTTACCAAGGGGTATCGTGTTACCCAGTAACTGGGTTGTGCAGGTCAGATAGGCAGTAGCTCCATGTAAAGTACTGGTATTCAGCTGCATCCGGTTAGACGGGAAACCGACCCCAACGTAGTTGGGAAAAGGCTAGGCAGATGATGATGATGATGGTTTTATTACGTACACACGGCTACACATCAAGCTATACATTTCCAGTATAAGCTGATCTCGCATTGTATAGGATTTCCATACAATGCGAGATCAGCGTAAACTGGAAATGTATAGCTTTTTTCCAAAGAAAGGTTATTACAAGCTTTCAGTTGCTGAGTAAATTTTGTTGAACTGCGAAAGAAAGTAAGAAAGAACAACGTTTATTTGGACACAGTTTGTGAAACACAAAATACAGATAACATAATAAAAAAGTGAAAATAATGTTTTAACAACAATAGTGTGCCTTACGTCTGCGCCAAAAAGGTTCATTTCAGCATTAATGCCAGACAGATGCTGTCTGACGCTGGTTTTCTAATGAACCTTTAGATACACGTGACGGAGAGTACAAATTTTCAGCATACCTAATACATAGCCTAACCTAACCTAACCGTAGCCTTGGTGTTAAAATGCATAGATAACGCTGCTGCCCATTCCCTACATTCCCTATTAAGTTCCTTAGTCGCCTTTTACGAAACCCATGGGAAGAAATAGGATGGTGCTATTCTTTACGTCCGGCACCACACGGACGCTAAAAAAAATAGTAATTAAATATAATAAAAAAAATAAACAATATATACGAAAACAGCAAGAACTGCTAAGATAATCTATTAACACCTTTACATTGTGACACCAAAGGTGTGTACGAAGGGGTTGTAGTAATGACTCGTTATATTTAACTATTTCGTGTCCGGATGTACGCGTTGGTATCACCATTGTACTGACGTGGGACTTGTCGGAGGGAACTAATTGTTTTCATTATGTTTCTGGTGTAATAATACGAGTGTTTTTATTGTGCGTGTTTTAATTTAGAAAGGGTTTTTATTATAACAGTGTGGTGGAAAAAAAACTGGTAATATAAAAACTTTCAGTCCATAATTGAGCACAGAAAACCCAGTGAATCCAAAAATTAAAAATAATAGTACCTTGTGGATTCTGATAAGAATATTAGTTCAGGTTTTAACTTCTCTTCATTTTCAAAGCAGTTTTCGAAACTCGATAATTGAGTTATATATAACTATAAAACCTGCTTTCAAGTTACAATTAGTACTATAATTATTTTACTAATTCTAATTATAACACTATACCCACGCAATAAACTCTAGTTTACGACATTATCACACGCGTGTATTGAAATGAGCCCTAAATATGTTGAGGTGTTAAAAATGTTACAAATCTAAGCCTATAAAGCCGTTAAAAAATAAATTTTATTATGTGCCGACGTCGTTAAGAGCACGATTTATATAAAACATGTGACTCGATGACAGGGCTTATTTTAAAATTGTCTGGGACAAATTCATTAGATACCGAAGGAGCACACGTGAGCTGAAAAATATTAAATGCGCAGCAAATAATCTAGAAACTGTAGATAAAGCTGTGTTTAAAAATTGTTCAGCAAAATCAGGGTTGATGAAATATTTGTTGGCAGATTCTTGCATTTTGACAATACTGCGAATCGATTCGCAGAATACTCGCTAAGTTTAATTTGGACATTTATTGACCTCATTGGTGATGTTCTTCAAAAAGGTCAGGTGCGTAGTACTCGCAAATTTTGCGTGTATTACTGGTCATGAACGTAAACGAAGCAAAAGGAGTATGTAAGGAGCGTAGCAGGTGGCGTTCTATAGTTTCTGCCTACCCCCATGGGCAACAAACACATACATACATACATAATGGACGTGTTTAATTTGGTGACTTCTATTTAAAAAAATTAAAGCCATGCATTAACTATGATAAAGATTTATTTCTCAACGTATTCATTAAAAATATCAGTAGTCTGACGAACTGATGCTGCATGTGGCCTCTTTCATCATCATAAAAATTACTCCCCTTCTAAATTAATCATGCGTAGCACGTGTCCTCAACCTCAACTTCTCTTCAACGCAATAAATAACCTTCACAAGTCTGAGGATCCCATCTTTCAACAATACTCCGGGAATATTAAAAAAAATGTCACACAAAATACATTTAAATGACGCAAGGTACCTACATATCACCGAAACTGGTATGACACCGAGCACATGGTGCCGTAATGGTTTCCTGTTTCCTCAACCCATGCACAATGGAACCTTCGGACTAAAATTATAAATATTCTCATGCGAAATTCCCCTTTTTTGGAAGATATAATAATGCTCGTTGAGTTGTGAAAGATGATATTGTGTGTGGTGATTTAAAAAGCTGCTCTGAAATGCTAAAGCGGTGATATTCACAGATGGTAGTGTGAAGTTATAGTGTAGATCCAGTAATTGATAAGTCCGTCTAGATTAAAATGTTGAGTCAAGAAGATTAATGCAAAAGAATCGGGTTACAACCTTTAAGAATTCAAGTCAATGAAATATACCAATTTCAAGCGAGATCCTTTGCATAGCAAAATCTGAGGAAAGCCTTTGCCTCCGATATACTTCAATGAGTGATATACCGTTCTATTCAAAATAACACCTAACCGCACACAACACATTTCTCAGTAACCGTCCCCGTTTTGTCATTCAGAAGTAGGGCACTACAACCAAAAAGCTCACAACAGAACGTACCAAAACTGTCGAACCAAAAACAAAACAGAATTGAGACATTACACCATTCAAATGGGAGATCGCAGTAACGAATGGCCAGCATGGTCGCATCGCGTATTTGTTTCACGCAGGGGGGTCGAATGGGGGTCATTGGGGGGTCAGCGAGGAAGCACGTTCCTCACATTCTTTCCGAAATAACACCCCGTCGCATGTGTGAGCGCCGACATCGATTAATCACTTCACACTTGCGTCCAACTACCAAATGTTTAGGAGTGTAATGGTCTATTTTTTTGACCTATAGCTTTTCGTGAATGCTGATTTGGGATATGTGATTGGTTCTCGGTGTCCTGATGATCAAGTATTGAATTTAATGGTTATATTGTGTGTGTTAGTCGAAGCGTAAAACGTTGGCAAGTCTTTGAATAAATTACATAGGTAGTGATTTATGAAGGAATCAGGAATTGGTAGATTGAAAATAACTAACCTGAAAGTATAGGTAATTGAATAATCCATCTGTCAAATGGTGATTGCAGCAATGTTTCTCAATGATCGTTCATTATAGCAGCGGGTTTTATGGGCTATTAATGAGTGAGTGACAGTTTTTATGTATTGAACAGCAAAAATTTCTCTTAAGTGGGGATAAAAGGATGCTTCTCCAAAACTCCAACGTTCCTATTTCAACTGCTAAGTGTTTTTGATATATTATCGGTGCTTAACTGTATCTTAATTTGTTCCTCCATTTTCCAATATACTTGGAACTCTCCGAGCGTTGTATCGTGTGGGAAAAAGAAGCTTGAAAGTGCGACTCTACAATAAATTATTACAAAATTAAACTTTAGAATTTTATAAATCGCATCATGTAGCTTAAAAAGCTCATCTAGGACAAAGCTTCAAACGTATTTTCTGTACGTGACTTCAAAAGCACTTTCAAGATAATAAAGGATAACTTCTTTAAACAGGCTTTCTTTTTTAATTTCCTTCAACCTGCGCCCTTCGTACGTTGCAGCGAGCGGTCACGTCCAGCGCAGGTGCTCGGCTTAGCCACGCCAGCCAAATTGAGCATTGTTCCGCTTATTTAGATTCGCCTAAAGATGACTACCTCTGCTCTGGTTTAGCATTAATTTACTTTTTTATATAAAAATGGGAAATAAAAAGTGGGACTTTTCCTAAGATTTTATGTTATTTTGGAATTCCACTGGCATTTCGAAAGAAATACACGTCTACAACGGTCTAAAGAGAAACTGTTATTAAAATTTATGTAGGGGGATGTTTTTTCCTCAAGAGAGAGTAAACATTAAAAATTGAATGTGTTTATCCTCTTTGTCACGGTGTCTCTGATGTTCACAATCGTTTCTTCATGTGTAAAGAGAGAGAAAAAATCAAAGAAAGGATTATCTTTCTGAAGCAGGTGGAACTGAGATTATGCGCATTTTCCGCCATCCGCGTACATAATGTAAACGTTTTAGAGCACAGCTACGTGACTAAATACGCTCCGCTCACTAATATGAACAATGGAATTGCTGGAACGGATTACTTTATGTGACTGGAATGCTCAAACATTTGAATGTTTCAAACGAACACTTTGTTGGTTTTACATGTCAAAGCCAACCAAGTATGAGAACACGGATTATTACACTTCCGGGCACACACAAAGAAAAGGTGCTGTAAAACACCTAATTCGATTATAATTGGAAAAAAGACCACTAGATAATTTTAATGAAAAAGCAGGAATATCCGTATCATCGCAAATAATGAAGGTAACGTACAATTGAGCCGAGCACTCTGCGCCGCTCTGTCATTATAAAACAAAAACTAAATTCGACCCAAATGATAGTTAGCCCGAAAAAAGCTCTCAACCTTTTGGGGACACAAAATGACAACGAATTCGCGTTATAAAGTAGCGTTTTATCGAAAGACGGGCACTAAACGAACACGGCAGACCGATTGCTACCATAAAGATAACAATAATTAGCCGTAATGACCACGTCGTCTGTGGGCCCCGGTCACTTTTTTAAGTGCAGTGGGCGGCACGAACCAGTGATCGGGAGATAGTGCGTCCATCAAATCATATGATAATCGGGCTCGGTTAATTCCATTACCAATAATAAATGCACGCATTAAATTAGACCTGTCGGATGAGTCGACGGAACGCGGTCCCGCGATCGCTTCCATCACTCGGATTATGATATGAATAATTTATCAGTAAAAATAAAGGAACTCCAACTTATTATTGTTTTGAATTTCGAACGTCAAGCGCGATATGTCGTTGATCGTAGACGCGATTGTGTCTGCGCTCAGAAAATAAAATGATTACGAGTGCAAATGTCGCGTCCAAGGTAACTGATGTGACAGTTCGTTTAAATTATTCTTTTTTATTCTTTGTGTCATGTAGCTTTGCCTTTTTTTAAACTTCTTGCTTTGTCACAAAAAAAGGACATCTTGACGTTGAATGACGTAAACTTCTCCTAAGTAATGATCGCCAGCTGAAAAAAAAAATGTTCCTAATAGGTATGTAATTATTAAACTTAGTGCCAATACATAATGCATGTATTTTGATACAACACAATACTCAGTATTTTATTGATTAATGACCATTAAGCAGAAGCCTCTATAAAAAAGTACTTTTATTTTGCAATTATATCTTTGCGGACGGTATGGCAATGTCTTCTCTGGTGTCTACATGGTCTCCTATCAAATGGTCACTGAAATGACTTATGTTTGTCTATAGTTTCATCAATATTTGCCTCATGAGAACTGACTGGCTACTATCAGAATGTATGGTATTCGTACATCCGTTATCCCGCTGATGTTGGTAACGTTTCAAAAGGAAATAAAAAAGTACGAGTTAAGGAACAATGACGTGTCAGAATTAAACAGCAGTGGGTGGTTTACAGGCTTAAGGAGAAGACAATTAATGACCCAAAAAAGAATATGTCCACATTGTGCCTTGCATAAAATTTATTTAACGCGCTAATATATAACCCATTCTGCGTTTTTAATATACGTAACGATGTCACATCAAAAGTCGGGGTTCCATACATCATACCAGTATAAGGCACTAAACAATCTAGACGCCTACGTAGAGAGACAAAGAGAAAGCTGCATTGTTAGCAAGTGTCGCGTTTAAAAGGACATAACTCATGAGAGATTTTGTTTCGGGCGTAAATCACCGGCTGTCACAATTTTATACACACTGATATTTTTTTAGGATTTTTTTTTTAGGAAACAGTGCCGTAACTGGTGTTACAATAAATTCTGGATATGCACGAATAAATTGATACGACGCCTGTTTTTGGAGGTGGGAATTAATTGGGTTAAAAACGTAAATATTTAGAATGGGCAACACGCAATTGTTGGATAGCTATTTAGTTCGTGGCTGAGGCAGCTGGAAGCTTTTTTTTTTTTTGGATGGGAAATCATCAAATAACTTCTCCCGCTCTGGGCGGAGCGGGAGGGTATGTCAGACTCTTACTGACTAAAACCCACCCGTATTCCTTTCTGTTGCCTGTGTTGCCAGGGGCCTCGGTGACCCATTAGTACCTTCCCGCGACCCCGGCACGCAGCTGGAAGCTACGGCAAAAAACAAAAAACTTTTTTTTTTTAATGAATACGGCATTGATAAATAAAATCCCTCTCTTACCTATCAAGAGCAGTGGTGCCCCAGTAGATACGGCCGTGACTTACGAGTTGTAGGTCGTAGGTTTGAGCCCAGGCAGGCACTTTACTTTGTGTAAATTATTTCATCACCACTGCTCTCAAAACGGTGAAGGAAAACATCGTGAGGAAACCGGCATGTCCTAGAACTAAAAATTCAAAGACATGTGACATCTACCGTATTGGGACCGTGTGGTGGATTCTCGAAGAGAGGAGGCCTGTGTCTCAGCAGTGGAAACATTATAGGCTAATTATGCTTACCAATGCAAGGCTGGTACTATTTGCCACACCAGCCTGGAAATTTAGGCAATCAGCAGCTCTAAGATCATCTTACACATTATGAACTCATGATCCCCTTACCAAACCGCTACAACAAAGAATTTTGAATGTGCTGGTGTTCACAGACTCAAGTAACTGAAGTTCATGAGACGAACTTCATTAAACTTAAGACAAATATGTTGAACGTTTCCCTAACGCAATTAATAAGGCAGATGACTTTCCTCTTCACAATGACGATGAAAACGATTAACTTAATTTTGTTGCGTACTAACCGTTACCAAGTTTATTCCTGACTCACCATGAGCCGCCATATTCGTACTGAAGCTGCCTAATAAAGTGTTTTTTATTCACGTGTCACTTTTAATTACGATATGATTCCTTTTTGATTTTATTGTCTCGTTTTCCAGGTAGCAGTTAAGTGTTTTATTGCATTGTTAATAAAATCCGTGAATAAGAACGCTGTTTTGAGAGCAAACATCTTTAAAGATTGGCATAAAAATATTTGCGTGAAAGGATTTTCAAGAACTGATGCTAAAAAACATTTGGACTTTGTGGTCATATTAAAAAGTAGGTAGACGTATTCTCTTGAAACAGATTTAAGACGTTGACAACACCTAAACCGCGGTCACTGTCAGACTGCATAGAAAAGAAAGAGAAGCGCGATGACACAAAGCTTGTAATTTATTGCAAAATATGAAGCAATGCTCTATTTACTCAAAATTGATTTGTGTAATCGAAAATAAAAAAACAACTAAGTTCTGCATTCAAATAAGACGTTCTTGTTATTAATTAAATACGTAACGTATGTTGATATTTAATCCAGATATTTTGGATTAGAACTCAAGGTAAGAGGTTAGTTTAACGTTAGTTTGTATCAAATTTTTTTTTCTAAACGTGTTTTGGTAACAACCAAGTTCTGGGAAATATGTTCAAAATTAACATATATTTTTTCCGCTACCACAAACTATACAGATTTAACATTTTTTTTTATTAAGAGAAGCCTATTTTGGTCAATTGGGTCTTGTCAGCGCCTTAAGATGAAATAGGTGTAAAATATGGCCAGATTTCTTTTCACCAAGAATTATTAAACAAAAAAATGATTTTGGATGCGGTAGCAAAAAACTAGGCAGGCTTCGCCAAAAAGTTGGAACAAGCGCGCTTGTAAGTCAGTGGCAGATGTTGGTCCAAAGTTCCCAATTTCCAGTTGTAAGGTTAAACTTTTGTAACTTTTTCCAACATCGTTTGTACAGATCAAACCGCGTTTTGTGTTATAATTAATGGACTGTCTCTAGTCGTTACAGAAGCTAATTAGAATGGGACGAGTCGCGACACAAACAAAGTCAATGCTTCGAGACAGGTGGCTTTGGTAGATAACAGGAAAGAAGCATTAGTGTGCGCGCGGGTGCTCGTATTAGCTTGCTCTTGTTGATGTGCTTTCTGTTGACTTAAAGCTTATAATAGCTGTTTGAGAATGTTTCAAAACTGCTATTGAAGTAGTTTAGTTAGATACAGCCTAATTTGGAAAACAACACTTAACCTCATAATAATAGAATCGGAAAAGACCATAGTTGGAGTGGGCAAACGGAAGGTCAACTTAAGATAAGAAAACCCCATTGTTCTTATAATTTAATTGGGAGAAACCTCTGTGTTCAGTAAAGGACATTGATATTTTTTTTATGACATTATTAAATACCTAGATAATAAAAACCATCGTATAAGTTATCGTCAATAATATAATAATGAATTAACGAAACTTAAAACGTCTAATTAATCTGATTAACCTTTTTGACTTTGATCGAAACACTTAAAACATTATTGTAATAATGAAACGCTTCCAAGAAGTCGTTTCAAAATGGTGATGCAGAACGCATTGACTTGTTTTTTATGCCAACTGATGTGATTAATGTTTTCAATCTTATGCGAATAACTCGACCCATTAATTTGAATTATTTATGTGGCACGAAACACTTCGAAAATTCGCGACAAACAATCCATAAAACTCGAATTAACTTTTTCTCTCTTAGAAACAAAAAAGAGTTTTTAATAGTAAGCAATAAAAAAGGCGACGCGTCATAGGTAAAAAAAAAGCAAGAGGACAATGAAAGAATTCGTAAAAAAAAAAGGTTTTCAAACAAAACAAAAACGAACATGGACGTAATTAGAGCACAGTGTTGTGTTAAATTAAAGGTAGCTAAATGTAAGGGAAGGAGGAACAAGCGAGTTGGCGAACCTTTAAGTCAGCACTTAATTTATGGTCAATTAACCTGGTGTTAAAGTTAAATAAGGTGACATTTAGATAGCCTCGGCTTAACGTAGTGCTACTGTGAATCTAAAAGTGGCAATTATGTGGCGATAACTTGGAAGTTGATAGCCGATTGGTCGCGCGGTTAAGTAATTAAGAATCTATATTAATTTTGTTGTAACCGGCATGTCCTAGAACCAGAAATTCGAAGGCATGTGACATCTACCAACCCGCACTTTTCCCGCGTGGTGGATTACGGCCCGCTCCCTCTCACAGAGAGGAGGCCTGTGTCCCAGCAGTGGGAACATTATAGGCTGATTATGTATTAATTTTGTTACAAAGAAATTGATGCGGATGCTAGTGTTGGATAAATAAATATGAGCAAAAATATTGATACTCTTTGTGAGTATGTTTTAGGAAGATTTGATAAATATAATGTCCACAAAGAGAGCGTTTAGTACGTTATTATGTTTCGTTTAGATTCATAAGGATATAAGTCTTTTTATTTTGTATTTAAAAAACTTTAAGAATTTAAATAACTAGTTTCAGGCACTTACCTTAAACTTAAAGATGTTACTGCATGCCTATGCAGTTACATCATTGATACCATCAAAATAATGTACTAATCTTCTAAATCTCGCTCATTTACAAGCTTAATTTCATCACCACCTTCATTCTACATAAATATTCCCCCGATATGGTTGTACAAATTTTTTTTCTCATCCTCAAAAATGTCTTAATTTTTTTATACTTACTTACTTTATAATTTAAACCATCAAGACCAATAAACGTCACAGCGCCATTTAACGTTATACGCCTGTTATACTTGTTACATTGCCTTACCAATCTCAATATCGGATCAAGATACCATAATAGATACCGCAGTGGATAACGTCGATCAACGCTATGGATTACTTGGGAATTAATTAACTATTCCGGTGAAACTATAACACCTTCGGATCTATTAGAAAGTTGTCTTGTTAGAGGTGCATTGTTCACGTTTATTATCTTTTGAAGGGTACTATGAATAATGATTTTGCGAAAATTGTGGCTTGTTATACACTTGCCAACGGTTTTAGGTGTTGGATTGTTAGAAGTTGTTAAGTTATTAGCAGTGTGAATAAAGGGATACCGTTACTAAGTAGTGTGCTGCAACCGATATCCAAGTTTGGCGTCGACTGACTTATCTGTCTGTGAGTTCAAATGACAAGTTTGCAAGTTCTGGGGACAGTGAGCAATGGGCAGCTCACCGTTCGGTAAGTACCAGGCCAGGGACGCCACCCGCGCCTCAAAGAGATGTCGTCAGCACAAGTGTAGGGGTCCACTAGGGCCGATGCCTGCCGGGGTTGCGGAAAGGTACTAAAGGGTCACTGAAGCCCCAGGCAACACAGGCAACAGGAAGGAATACGGGTGGGTTTTAGTCAGTAAGAGTCTGACACACCCTCCTGCTCCGCCCAGAGCGGGAGAAGTTATTTGATGATTTCCCAAAAAAAAAAGTTATCAAATAACTTCTCCCACTCTGGGCGGAGCGGGAAGGTGTCCTGGGTGGGCCCGTTCCTTCATGTGTTATAATCCTAACTAATATTATAAATACGAAGGTGAGTTTGTTTGTTATGCGCTAAAACGACTGAACGGATTTGGATGAAATTTGGCAAATGGGTAGACCATGACCTGGATTAAGACTGGATATTTTTCTCAAAAAATTATGCAGTCTCCTATGACCGTTTTCTTCTAGCGACAACGGTTAAGGTAACCTGTCCTGTAAATCTACCCTATACCTATAAGATTCATTGCATTATTATTATTTATTCATTCAAAATCAAAAGTCATTTATTCAAACTAGGCTGTGAATCAACACTTTTCGAACGTCAAAATTACATAAGATAGTCCCCCAAAACGTCCGTCCTTCACCACTTCCTAGTGCTTTAGCTGGGAAGAAGAAGTGGCGCAACAAACTCCCCAGCAGCACACCTGTCTGTTTATTTAGATAAACTTGATTCTATACAAATCGTATACAAAGTAATTAACACTACGAAACACAAAACATTAAATTAAATTACGAGTACTTGCCATGGATTAGTTAGCACACGCCAATATACCAAAAAAACAATGAAAACTGTATTCAAGCAGAAATAAAAATTACAACATAAAAACGTAAACAGAACTTAATACTAAATAAAAGCCTCCAGGCATAAAGGGCATGACCGCTTACAATAAAGCTATAACTGTAACTCGAAGTCACAAATGATAAACTAGCACCATCGAAGTAAAATAAATAAACAGTTAATTACTAATAACAATAATAAAACCATGGTCAGCAAGACAACCAGTCACTACAACCAGCACCCGTTCACGAGCATGACGCAGAGATCAGCCATCACCCCCCTCGCCATATTGGAGGGAAGGACCTAACCCGACTCCCGACGCTACCGCAGGCAGTGACATCTAATCCCTTAGATTTGTCAAGTTTGTCATGCTCCCGCATGACAAACTTGCTGCCGGATGCTCAGGCAAATATAGTATGATCAAGTGTTGAGGTCGTGGGAAGAATTTATTACTTTTGAAAGCTTCTTTTTGGACACCGTAATGACGTAGTTTACGCAAAAGCGTGTTATGGTGCACGCAATCAATGGCTTTTGGAGAGATCACAGAAAACTCCAATAGCATTTTGCGAGCTCTCCCATGCGTTAAATATGTGTTTCAGTAGTGCAACACCCGCATCTGCAGTCGAGCAATATGTGATTTCACCTCAGTCTACATGAGCCTTAATACGGTTTTTTCATACAACAGTTTGGTTTCACGTGCCGCCAAAAAACTTATCCTTACCAGATTCTCAGAAACACGACGAGCTTCTGGAAAAGAGAATAACATTAGCTTTTAGATATCACAAGAAGAAAATAAAGATTTTTTAACAATTATGGTGCTCTTCGGCCTCTGAAGTCTTCGGGCTACGGTGGTTACCTTGGTTCTCCTTTGGATCTCTTCATTCCTGATTCGATCTCGTAGGACTCCAAGCATAGCCCAGCATAGCATAGTATAGCCCTCGCCATTGCCCTTTGGGTGACGTTCAGCCTTCTAATAAGGCCCATTATGAGCGACCATGTTTCAGTGCCATAGGTCATCTCTGGTTAACACAACAATTTAACTCGTACTGGTCAAAGACTTTCGTCTTAAGGCACTGATATAGAAGACGAGAAGATATTACGTAGCCTGGCCAACGCGTCCCAGCCGAGTCGGTTTCGACGATTGACTTCTTTCTCGAAGTTGGACCTACCTGGACAGTTAGGTAGACTGCAGTACAGCCCAAGTCTCGATCAAATTGAAGGCTTTCTCGTTGTAGGAAGGCAGTTTATACTCTTCGGTCTTTTGTATAACCGGCCGCAGCGTGATTCGACATAGCCCGAAGATTACCTTCATCCGATGTGCCGAAATAGCCCGAAGAATTGCCAAACTTAAATGACAATGGGCAGGGCACATTTCTCGCAGAACAGATGGCCGATGGGGAGGAAAAGTCCTGAAGGTGGTGATCGCGTACCGAAGACGTAGCGTTGGAAGGCCTCCCATAAGTTACTGGACCGTTGACTTGGTGAAGGCAGCAGGAGTCCGCTGGATGCTGTGTTTCTACACAGAACCGGTCTAAATGCGGTGCTTGGTCCCTCAAGCACCGCATTTCGACCGCATCGGATGGACGCTTTTCGGCTGAAATGATGATAGTGATCTCGGTATAAGGACAAATCGATCAAAGCAAACCCTGGAGTCGTGATGGGTTGCCATATTAAAGCAGCTAGAAAGTGGCCATTGCGATGTTTGATAACTGCAAAAGTGGTATTAGATAGAATCATAATCAGAATGCAGAATGCAGAGCAGTAGTGCCCCAATGATATCGACCCCGACTTACGAGTTGTAGGTGGTGAGTTCGAACCCAGCCCAGCACTTCACCCAGCACTTCATTTTGTGCATATACTTTCATCATCACTGCACTCAAAATAGCGAAAGAAAGCATCGTGAGGAAACCGGCATGTCCTAGAACCAAAAAATCGAAGACATGTGCCATCCATCAACTTGCACTGGGTCCGCGTGGTAGATTATGATCCACTCCCTCTGAGGCCTGTGTCCCAGCAGTAGTAACATTACCTATAGGCTGGTCATGCTATAATCTGAATAGTTTCAATCATAAAATATTACTATTTTAAAGCAATAAATATAACGAAATTAGCACCCAGTGGCTATTTAAACTAGAAAATGCGGTTCCCAAACTTCATTAAAACATCAAAGTAAAAAGCCATCAATTTTAAAGTCTATAATTATTAATCATTAATTTACTTGTACAATTTGGTTATTTAACAGAGGCAAATGTCTACATAAAGTAATTTATAGCATGTGTATACGTATAAAAATGAATGTGTAATAAGTTGGAGGTTCTGATACAGTATAAAGAGCAAACGGCTGATTACACTGACCCCGGGCGAAACAAAGCACAATTATTCCCCTTTTGATTTATAATGTTTGCTTTTAATAGCTGTGAAGCGTAATCGTTTATTTATATTACTCAGGTATATTACGGACCGGTTCTTCTTCGTAGTAAGCGTTCAACCGTAGATTATCTACGGATAAATGCTTGGGACTACGGCGGAATTTACATTTGCTTGAAATCAACTGTCTCGCGGAAATTGGCGAGAAGACTGGAAACTATTGTAATTCTAAGCTCGACTGGTTTAAATTCCAGGCTAGATGCTTCATAAGATGGTTTAGTGTACCCTACAACTATTTGAGTCTTGTATGTAGGTCTGTTCTCTTTTTGTCTTTGAAAATTTTGGATTCCAGACCACACAAAATGTAGGGAAGCACTATTTATTTTTTAAATAATTGTTTGCTGGTTGCTAATTACCACCTCATAACATCATGTGACTGAGTATATTCTAAGTGGGAAGTATAGTCAGAGTCCATGAATTCTAACGTATCATAAATTGTATTAGTTTAAAACTATATGTAGGTACTAAATTGTAACGGCGCAATTTGTATTAGAGCCAGAGCAGTAAAAAAGATTGCTTAAGCGCTGCATCTAATAAAAACATATTGGGTGTAAAGATTTCAATAGTGCCTTTGAGTAGTTTACAGGCATTAAGCAAACGACTTTACGGAGCAAACGGACTGAGCCTTTCAAGCCACCCTTCTGCAATATCCTGTGTATTAGACACCTTATTTAGTAACTAAATTGAGATTCCGATGCTGAATAGCATCATGTAACCCTTCGTTTTACGTAAGACGGGAAACGAAAATTATTTTGGGGTTCCTTTAATAAAGAGTACAATAGAAAGGCAATATGGTGCTCGAGGCAACGGGTACAAAGAACCGGATTAACCCTAAATTAGACGTATAAAAGAGACATAATTAAAAAACCAATTTGCGAAATACATGTACAGAAAAGATGCCGCGAGCAGAAATAAATGACTGTGCCTACTTATATCTTATTTTTGTGTTGTTGGTATTTATTGTTCATAATAATTCACGTATGTTTAAGTCAGAAAATTATTGTGCTCTTTATTTTTTAACTACAATTTATTTTGCGGTCTACTGGTTTAGAATTGGAAATTGAAGCTTTGAAAGGGTAGGTAAATATAAAAATACGATATAATAACAACAAAGAACCTTTTGATTTGAATAGACACAGATTTTTTTATAAATCATATTTTACATTACACTTAACTAACGAAAGAAATTAAAAGCTTATCACAAAATTTTATCCTCAGTAATATTATATTAGTATTTTTGGAAAACCATCAACTTTTATAATTAAATCTAAACCTGTCACCAGCATATAAACACAAATAAACTAAATACAATACATTGTTATTTCCAATTAATGCTGAAGAGCCGCCTGTCAATGGTCTGTTAGCGCCGAGATGAGATATAATCAGTACCTACCTACTCTGGCGAAACAATAAGTATCCGTAGGGCGCCGCCGTGTTATTGTTTGTCATGTCTCGAACTCCCAGCGGGAACCTCACTACGAACAAATTGACAAAAATATTGTAACGGAGAACCGTTACATGATTTATATTTATAAATATTTGATGCTGTTATAAAATGCAAATGCTGATGTTTGACCGCCAATGATTATAATATTATAACGTCCTATCAAATGCTATTCGTAACGTTATAACGAGAATTATGTGCTTTCTGATTCGAATTTTTACAATTTTGTCTGCGCTTTATAGTGATTTTACTTCTTAAGAGCTTGTTCCAGCTGTGTTAGGTGGTTAATAGTGTAAATCTAGACACTTTCCCTATTATAATTTGATTCGAATTTACTAAATATATTTACATATATTTAAAAAGTATATTTATTGCTGTATACGACGTTCTATATGAGTTGAAATTGAATAATTCAAATTCTTGAAATGTTAGCCTTGTTGAACTCGAGCTTGGTTGGACCGTATGCGGCATGTTTACTGTTTAATTTAATATGTAGTTTAGAGGAAATATCTTGTAGTAAAGTACTATAAAATATAACATATTATTAAAGACCAGCTTTTGCCCGCGCCCGCGAGTAGGTCGGAAATTATCCCACGGGAACGTATTACTGAGATAAATCCTATATCTAAGCCCAGGTCTACCCAAGTGCCAAATTTTATCTAAATCCGCTCAGCCATTTTAGCGAGATAGCGTAACAAACGAACAAACTCACTTTCGCATTTATTATATTAGGAAGGATTTAGTATATGAAAACGATTGCACCGATAGCAATCTTCCAAATGTAAGTACCTACCTCCGTTTTCAGGCCATTACAGACGTTTGAATTTTATTACGCCATGATACTAAAATCTAAATGTTTAGTTTCCTTTCGATGTTTCTCCTTAACGATTGTTTACAATAAACCAATTTTTTACTTTGTGTTCAAAAAGTACAATAACTATTAACTATTTTAGTTACATATCAAATAATATAATATAATAGTCTACTCTACTTATCCTAAGTCCAAATTCATATTGTGTTTATATACTTAGTGCGGCGTTGGCTCCATCTAAAATGTTGGCATAATATTATTCAGTTCCCATTACCTTTCAGTTTTCCTTCTCGAATTTAATTTTCAATTCAATAAAAGCTGACTGAATCAGCTCCCGTTTGATTCACACGTCATCAATGAAACCCAATCAATTGTTGAAATCGATATCGCATCCACCCGTCGGATCCCTTACCCTAGCCAGCTCATTGTGGGACATAATTAGTTTTTGACACTTCACATTGACAAATCCCATTCGAATCTATGGCCTGATAGCATGGGCCCCACCACTTGTCCCGCTGCAAACCGGTTCTTATCAAAGAGAATATTATTTCAAACGCCCCTGTCAACCCCGATGGGCTTTTCGAACCCCAAATCCAGTTTGTTATGAATGAAATTACAGAAATCGAATAAGGTAAACACAACTCGGAGGCAACAAAAGCTTGCTCGAAAAAAAGCTAAATTGAATTCAAATTGGTTTCGTCGGGTATTAGGGATAGCCGGGGGACGTTACAAGACGAGCTCAGCAACATATAGCGGGCAATAATTTAAAGTTAGTTTTTTGTCAGAGGGCGACAGACCGCGTCAGATAAAACCTACAGAGGTGATTGAATGAAAACAAAAAACAAAACACGAGAGTTTGAGTGCTAATGTTTTAATAATACAAAAAAGTGAAAATAATACAGGTATTAATTGATTTTGAAATAGGTACCGCTCGATCAACGAAAACAATTCCAAATCAATCATGGAATATTGCGAATAATAGGGTATTTTACTATAAACGACAAAAAATCTATAAATATATTATTGAGAGACTCGTAGTTTAGGCAAAAAGAAGTCGGAAGATGTTAGTTTTAGTTCATAAATTAACAAAATAAATTTTAAAATTCAATTTAACGTTTTCAGTTTTTCTAATCTGTTAAAAAACACCATTAAATAGTAGCCGCCATGTTATTACGTCATACGACTATGTAAACAAAAACGTGTCAATTATCATACAAAGATCAGCGCATTTGTTTTCATAGCCCAGTGACGTCATGAACACAGAGCAACATGGCATCCACTGCGTCCAGCGTTTTCGTCAACCTACGCGCGAAATTTGAAAATGTAAAATTTTAAATGCATTTTTATGGCACTTATCGATTGAGGCATAATTAAATTCTATAGTGCTACTATAGAATTTAATTAAGACACTTTTCAAAAATGGGTGTAAGACCCTATTAAGCTCGATTTCATTACAAATGCAATTTCTTTTTTGCTAACGAAATTATTTAAATACTGTAACTATTTTCAATAATATTTATGCAATGCGATTGCGGCGACGTGTCGACAGCACATTTCAAACATACAAGAAATAATGTGAAACAAAATCGTTTCACGCCCAGAGAACCAATATGGCGAGAATTTTCAACCGAGGTTCAACAGGTATGCAAATAGTTGGTTAAAAACATTGATGCGCTATTTGAAATATTGAAGGGTTTCGGTTACAAACCGAGAACTTTAAGTTTAAACGTAAACTTTCAAATCCATGGTTTACCTGACAGAGAGCGTTGTGGTTAACCGCGCAAAACGATTTGACTTTGTTGCCTGCAGCTTATTTTATAACGGTTTGTTGAATTGAATTTTGCGGTTATTTATTTAACTGGAGCTTAGAACGGCTACATAAAGTTGCTTGATGATGAAAAATGGGATACTGTTTACGCTTTTGGTTTGTGATTATTAAAACTGCAATTTGTATAAATCAAGAAGTTTTACGAGTTTGTGTCTCTAAAGTAATTGTAGGTCATCAAATACGAAGCACTAGTTGCGATTTTCGAAATCTAAGCTTATTTCCGCGGTCGTATGCAAGAAAGAATTTCAAAATTCCCTGAATTCAATGTCTGGAACCCCGAAAAGTTACTTACGTCTCTTTTTTCGCTGTACTGTTGCTGAAATCCAATTGTGTAGGTACTTTGCCTTCCAAGGACAGCTAAACCCAATAAAATATTGTCATGTTCAGTGTTCTGTATTCAGTTTCCATGCCTATAAATTCCCAAGAAGTAGGGTAAAACTTTTAAGCCTAATAACCATTTTAATGAATCCGATAATCTTTGATCTTTAAAACGGGGCCGTGATATAAAATACATTAGAATTCGCATGGGACTAATAGAGTAGCAGATTAAAGGTAATGTCTCAATGGTCATAAATTCAGTCGTATCTCCTTTATAGTCAATTCAAGAGCTAAAAGATCGTTAAAACGTGGTATCCATTAACGAAATCATTCGGGAGCCAATAACGCATACGAACATGCACAGGTTGGACGTAGAGAGAACATTCGTTGTATATCTATCGACTGTTAGAATTCCATTAATCTTATCTTATATTTACATGAATAATTAATATGGCTATTAATATTACTTTGCTCTTTTTTCCACGTTTCAAAATAGAGATGTGTGGCTATATCCACCGTTTTATTATGAGTAAATCTTAGCTGTACGATTGCATCGGAATCTTGCTTTTTATTTTTCTTAGACCTACTATCATTACTTCCAGAGTCATCAATCATTGTAGTTCTCTCGGCGTTTTAAAAATATTTTGTAGATTCAAAGATGATTTATAAAACAGGTTCTCTAAATTTATCATTTTTAGAATCATTTTTGTCGATATGAATAAAAATCTCGAATCTGTTGCCACTAAAATAGCTCAGTTGAAATGAGGCATCGGATAGACGTTATTATTATTATATTAAGTACAATTTTACCATCTGCCAGCTGCAGGAGAGAGGCGGGTAGTCTGCACGTGACGTCACGTTGGCAGTACGTCGGCCTCGCCGCACTGACGTCCGGCCGACATATTCGATCATTTGAAGCTATATCTGCAATACATTATTTACAAGGATTTACATAACCAGTAATTCTGGCTGAATTAAAGTGTCATACTGCAACTTTAGAAATTTTCATTACTATGGTACAAGCTAGGTAGCAAACAAAGCATTAACGTGTTTGTTGATCAGAATATGCTACAATCACTGACCAGTCTGGCAGTCTGGCAGCTTTACACTATGTTGAAGAAAGTGATCCTGAACTTATACATAAAGAAAAAGGAAAAGCTTTTGCTAAAAAAAGAGTACCGAAATTAATTAAGTAAGTTAACTTACCTAAGTACTTAATAGTTTTCATCTGCTTCCTATTTGCTTATGCTCTTTTATGCGTTTTTTTTTTTCATAAGTTATTATTATGTACTCGTGGCTTGAAATAACACTAAATCATCATCTGCCTAGCCTTTTTTTCCCAACTATGTTGAGGTCGGCTTCCAGTCTTACCGGATACAGTTGAATACCGGTATTTTACATGGAGCAACTGCCTATCTGACCTCCACAACCCAGTTACTGGGTAACACGATACCCCTTGGTAAGACTGGTTGTCAGACTTTCGAGCTTCTGACGACCCGTAACGACTGTCAAAGATCTACAAATGACAGCCGGAACCAACGGCTTAACGTGCTTTCCGAGGCACGGAGGGGTCTTGGTATGTAAAGATGGTCACCCATCCACGGACCAACCGCGACAAGCGTGGCTTAACCTGATCAATCGACCCGTGCGGCTATTATTACTTAGCCACGATTACTATAATAATTGTTTCTTATATAAATGTCACTAGTTTAATTGTATGTTAGGTACGAGAAGACTCATTACCACAAGTCGTTAGCTAGTTTATAGGCCACGTTTCTAAGCCAAATGCTTAGTTAGAAAGGTCAAATAAAGTTATTATCAAATTATTTATTATATAGGTATTTATGTCAAGATATATCGTGGTAGTAGTGGGTAGTGCACTATGCAACCAGCCTCAGTGGGCGTTGTGATTGGTCGTAATGGTTGCGGTAACAGATTGTTCCTAATTTAGATAATTCAATATTTTTTTAGTGAACTAAAAAGCTATTTGTTTCTTAGACGGAAACCAATAAAATTATATATTATTCGTAATGTGAATAAACTTTTTTAACTTTATTTACATAATAATACAAAACAGTTTGTTTGCCATCGAAAATTCGTCTTAATAACGAGGAAAGGTCAAAAGACAAAATTAAAGTGTAATTTTCGACTCAGACAAACAATTTCCGTTTACTTATGAAAGTGTGGGCGTCTTTCTGCCGTCTAATAATCTCCGGAATAATTTAAGCACCTGCAGTTCACCAAGTAATAAATTTTTAACGTCACAACATTTACGGGTAGGAACTTAGTTAAGTTTCCACTATTTTCTGCAATTTCATAATACTGGAAATGTCACTGGTACGGCTAATAGTTCTTATCTGTCGGATTTATCGTTCCGTGGGATTGCTAATTTACGAATGACTCGGACAAAATTAAACTTTAACTCTAATTATTAAGGTGCTAAATCTAAATGTTGCTTTGTAAGTGCATTCGTAAACTAAGCTCAAGTAATCAGAGATTTCATTATGGTAACTGCCATTGGGAGATCTGTCAGCGGTCTTGCATTTCCTAATAATGGATTGTGAATAATTTGATTACTACTTAAATTTATGTAATCGTTAGGTACATTCATCATTGCCTAACTGAAACAATCGGTTACACGAAGTTACCAAATACCTAGCATCTATCATCTGTTCCGATATAATGCTACAATATCGATGAAAACCTCAGTAATTTATCCTTAAACAAAGTTGTCTACTTGAATTTCAGGAGGTTTAATGAATCATAATCATGTAAAGTTCTGCAGTTCTAATTAAATTTACGACAGAGAGACAAACTCTCTACTTCTTATCGTAGAATATTTTGTGGTTTTGTTATGTAATCTTGGTCTGGGCTATTTCAGTTGTGGTAAACATAAGACATAAAAAACAAAATTCAACTTTTTTAAAGCCAACATCATAAAGTTGAACCTCTAGCTAGAAAAATCTCTTTATAAACTGTTTTAGAAATAGCATTTTATTTACATCTTCAGTTAATTGACATGATACTGAAGTATTGACACAACTTAGATTTTTGATCCTTTGCCACACAGGTCGTAGACCTCAAGTCATCTGGTTAAATTAGGTACACAAAGTCGTGACATGATATAGTGAATGTTTTATTTTGTCAAATTGCAAAGGTGAAAAAACT
The DNA here is from genome assembly GCA_905333075.3 of Atethmia centrago. Taxonomy (NCBI): domain Eukaryota; kingdom Metazoa; phylum Arthropoda; class Insecta; order Lepidoptera; family Noctuidae; genus Atethmia; species Atethmia centrago. The sequence goes on along the minus strand of HG995381.1, from coordinate 13,227,444 downwards.
TGTGCATTTAAATTTAAATTATTCAACGTGCTCTGATTTGTATTTCTTTTATTTGATAAATTACTTCGAGTAACTGCACGAGTTTTAAGATTGACGTACAGGTACCTAAGTGTAATTTGACACAAAATAATGAAAATTGGATGAACATTACGGTCCATAAAATATTTGGCTGTGATTTTAACATTAAGTAACTAATGATGTGTAATTTAGAATTCAACAATTTTTTTTTGTAAATAAAAGAAATTTGAAAGAATTGATGGAAGTACTTTTCTATAAGGGTAAATGATTATGATAAATGATTATATTTCTATAAGTAGCTTTGTACACACACTTTTAGACGTCAATCATATTTTTTAAAACTAGATGAGTTCGGCGTTTCCTATCTGACTACTCTGAGAAGAAAGGCCGTAACAAACTCAGAGGTCACAGTCTCTTTTAAAGTCCAGATATAATCTTGGTCAGATCATGTGAAGACCATGTCCATGATTGGTGTCTGAAATGGTCTTTTGATGAAAGAACCACACAGATTGAGTGGACCTGCCCGGTCATTGCACGCATTTGTCAACTCAGAACTTAAGGAGCTCAACAATTCAACGAACAATACCAAAGAAAGGGTACATATGTATATATATTTGAGGAGGGGGAGGGGGTGGAAATTCCCTCCCTGCATAGGGGAAGTTTAGGATATACATAGTTATTTTTAATGAATTTTTAAAAATATTATTTTGAGTTTGTGTATTGTTAAGTTTTTTGATATCATCTAGCTGATTTATGGGGGACAGAGTAGAGGAGAGTGAGGAGATCCCACTCGACGTGGTCGTAGTCGACGGGGGGCTTCGTGGGGTTCCTACTTCTGAAGAGTTAAAAAAAAAATGACCACAAAGGAGATGGCGGGGTCTGTTCACTCGCATCGCTAAAAATGATAACTTTAGATTGTCACAAGATCAACATTTTCGTAGATTTTCATCCAAAAAAAGCTCAAATCACTGTGAAATTGTTAAACCCAAATAAAATAACGATAAATAATGTTAATTTGCAAAAAAAAGAAAGTGCGCTTCAACTTGTTATTTACAAAATCAAGCCACATAATTAAAACTCCCTAAAATAGCAACCCCTTCTGTCAAAATTACGTCAAAAGCAATAAAATACTGCAAAAGTTGAGGTTATATTATCAAAGTTTGATATTTTTAATTTCTGAAAGTATCTATTGTCTAAACTTGAAACTTCATAAGATTGCTGAAGATAATAAGAACTTTGCACAAAAACATCAAGAGTCTACTGCTGGTCCCGTATATAAAAGACGAGCCGAATTGATTGTCATTATATGTATTATAATTTAATTACTAATGAGTAGCAAACCAATAGAACTGAGCAAATTGGGCTTTGGTAAAATATACACAGCGTATTATTACAGTCTGGTTGCTTTAGGTATAAAACTCATTTTTTTAAATCAATCCTTTCAACTTTGATTCATGCTTCAAACTCTTTATCGAAATAACAATAGAATAACATCGCTTGAATACATACACATATAATCGGATTTTGTAAAGCTATGGATGGTCAGATGTCAGAATTCAGAATTCCGTCTGCCCGCATCGGTTAACCACAACTGTACTGCAGGCGACATGCTCTCAGCTTTACAATTCAACCAGTAACAATGTTATTGCTAGGCTGTACTTCGATACATTGTATAGCTTAGTCTGTGACCTGCGGTTCTAAAGGTAACTGAGTAATCAATACAATTCAGAGATATAGAATTATGTTGGTGTGACTTTCTGATTCCCACTTGACCAATATTTTATTAGTATTATTTATAATATATCTATTTATAATTAGCATACCAACAGTACAATCGCGTACGACTCAATAAAAAACAACTACAATCGGCATCCCAATATTACAAAAATAACAGGTATGCCTTATTTTAGTTATTTCTCAAGGTTTATAATGTGCTGAAAGTATACAGGGTGACATTGAAAACATGCGACAAATCGAAATGGGAGATTGTACTCATCATTATGAACAACTTTTACTAAGGGACCAAAGCTACAATCCCAAAAAAAAAACTGCTGTCCCCTACATTTATGTTCGCAATACCTCATCAAAATGTAGGAAAAGCGGATTTTTTTTTTTGGGATTACAGCTTTGGTCCCTTAGTAAAAGTTGTTAATAATGATGTATACAATGTCCCATTTCAGTTTGTCACAAGTTTTCAATTTCAACCTGTATACAACATGTCCCTCACACCACCAAACACTGGGGTGTTTGGTGGTGTGAGGGACATGTTGTATCATATAATATTCTAATTTAAATTTAATAATAGTCAAAATTCATTGTATATATTAACATACACTAAATTTTAACTATTATGTATAAAACATTGTTTATTTATTAAATTAGTTAAACTGATTTTGGGAGAAAATTGTGCTCACGTTAGATATTTAGATTGTGCGCACACAGTCGCACACGTATAAGGGTCTAACGTAGTAGGTACTTCATCCATTTTGGTTTGTTTTGATGTACAGCGGAAGTGCGACCGTTATTTACGAAGTTTTAATAGTATTTGGATAAAAATCACCTATATTTTTAACTAGCTGTTGCCCGCGATTTCGTCTGGGATCCAGGATGAAAAGTTGTCTTTGTTCTTTTTCAGGTGCCAGGCTACCTAGCTGTCAAATTTTGTCCAAATCCGTTCAGCCGTTTTAGCGTAAAAGCGTAACAAACAAACTTATTGTCGCATTTATAATATTATACAAACTACTTTCATAATTTTCATTAATTTAGTTACACATTGTATATGTATAGGTAGTTGATCAAGAATAAGGTCTGCAAAGTGTCCGATCAAATAAGATTAGGTTCCAACTGAAACCATATTGGTACATTGAAATCTCGAACATGATCATCACAATTCATTTTTTCTCACACAATGTTTTGCCTTAGCCCAATGGTGCTATCGAGTTGACAGCAATAATAATATCATAACTCATTAATTCCTTTACAAACGTAATTACACACTAAGTATTGACCTGTTACCGGTCTAAATTCAAATCTCTGGTATCGAAATCCCCACTCAATCAGCTCTCGAGTTTACCCTTCTGCCGTCCTCGTTCCACGAACGGCGACAGGAGGCTCTATCATTCATATCTGTGTTTATTTAGTCATTTCCCCAGTAAATTATCGACATAACGACCATCCTATCTCGAATGTTAGTGTCGTATGGACTCCCAACTGTAATGCGAGGGAAATAGTGATGTTCTGTCACTGGAAGTGACTTAGAATCAACGATTTCTGGAAGGGCGAATTTCAGAAAACGAGAATCAATAACTTGTTTTTTTTTAATACCCAGAGGATGTATGGTAAGCGAAAATGCCTGAAGGTTTTGTTTGGCTTCTAAGAAATACTTGTAAGTCGCTATGTGATTGCAGTATTTTAATTTAATTAATACAATATACTCACAGGGTTTAACATAATTGAAACGGGTACAAAATGATATCTATCAAGTACAGCATTCCCTATAATATTCCCGCCGTAATATTATCATTTTAATAAGTTATACTTTACAAAAAATATTTCTAGGTATTCATTTTAATGGTCAATGTAATGTCACTTACAATGAAGTCGGAATAACATTTAAGTTGCTGTCAATGGCAAAAAATATCCGTTCTGAAAACAATTGAGCAATTAAAGACACACATTTATTTTAATCCAATTAAATACGGAGTAGAGACAGGCAGCCATCAAGGACATCAGCTACCTAGCCGCTCGCCGATAAGGGCATGCGATGTTACCGGTTCTTAAAAGATTAATCTATACATTTTTTCATAGCATTATATGTCAATCAACATCAATTTACCATTAATACATCTGTAAGAAATATAAGGTTTTTGTGGTCTTGTCAGTAGTTGTATTATGTGTAAATTTATTAACTACACGATTATCTTTGTACACAAAAGGCAAAGTTTATCGTCCATTCATCAATTCTCGTTGGAAATATAAAATATCAACATACTTTTTTTTATGACTCTGGTCGGTTGTCTACTAAAGCTACGACCAAAAACTGGTATACGAGGAGCAGCTTTGCTTTGAAATTAATTCATATGGGTTTTACTGTGGCGTTTATTTGTTGGCCGACGCCTTTTCCATGTGTTCTAATATCCATGATTCACAATAAAGCGCAACATGGTGTCCAACCATTACCATTATCATTTTTGCTTTACAATGAAAAGGGCTTGTCCTGATCTGATTCAAAGGAAACCATTTCGGCCTAATAACATTAAACATAAAGAAACAGCAGGGTGTATCAGTGTCACCCTTTTATATTCGTGTATGAGTTATTTTAGATTCTAAGGGCTATTGCAAGTAGGGTAGTATTTGAAAAGCATTAGATGATGTCAGTTGCATAATAAGATTGTTTTGGGGCAAGATTTTAATTTTTTTAGTAGTGACAATTTTATTAAGGTACTTTTTAGGCACCATCTGTGGCTTGTAAGTTAGCGTACCCCAAATCAAAAAAAAAAAAAAAACAAAAGTCATCTATTCAAACTAGGCTGAAAATCAGCACTTTTCAAACGTCAAAGTTACATAAGACAGTCCCCCAAAAATGCCCGGCCTTCACCACTTCCTAGTGCTTTAGCTGGGAAGAAGAAGTGGTGGAACAAACTCCCCAGCAGCACATCTGTCTGTCAAATGGTACGCTAACTCATTTAGTGAAGTACCTACTCACAAGAAGACCCAATCGACTAAAAGTTGTTTAAAGAAGTCGGGCATTTTAAGGCAAGTCTTATGTTCTTATTGAAATAAAAATAATAAGTAGGTACTTACCTGGTTTGTATTTTCACCTTTCAACATTTTTAATAAAAATAAATTCAAACACCACCACAGTTTTACACAACTTAAACACTTCCTATTCATTACCTTAACTAAAGTTCTCTTAGGTAATCATACTAACGAAGCCTTAGGCACTACATAACAACTCTACAACCCTTAAGGCTCCTGCAGACAGCCGCGACGCGACGGTGCCACGCGATTCTGGTAGAACAAATTCCATGAAGTTTTCATAGAAATTGTTCTATTAGCATCGCGTTGCGCCTGTCTGCGGGAGACTATAAACGCTGCCAATAAATCCTTGATCGACTTCTTAGAATAATAAAACAGAGATAAACAGTTAGTCTACCGGTAATAACAAACACTGCCTCGTTTGCGGGAAGTCTTGGGGCGGCATACAATTGCTGTTATTATTGACCGACGGGAGCGGAGTATTCCGACGATAACGGACATTTTGTATAAACAAATAAGTTGAATGGACGTCCTGTCTGTTCAGTTTTTAATTTTTTCTTGGGTTGAAGTAGTTTTTTGAGGTGACACTGACAACGGCTCACTCCGGAAAATTACGTTTGAGTACTATGACTGCTTTTCAGAAAATATATTGAGCAATTTCAATGCAATAGCTCGCAATCAAACATAAGATCAGTGGTAAACACATTAAAATAATAATAAAGCAATCTGAGATGTAAAATTCTATCAAATCGTTGTCACCTGCAACCTTAACCTAACCTATATTTCATTTAACCTCCAGGAAATTCAGTTTTCTGACGTTTGAGGAAATGGCTGGATGATTATTGTTCTTAATAATAACTAACGAATTGTAAAGAAATATTTCGTGGCTCTAGTAAATTGTTTACTAGTCACATACACCTCTCGTCAAAAAATCGAAACACTACCAAGATTTTCTTTCTGGCGACAAATAACCAAAACAGAGGATTCATTCTATAAAAAAAAAACTTAATTTTATTAGCTGGCAGTTCGGCTTTTTCCCAACAACAAACACATGACGAAGAGATAATAATATTAAAAAATAACTGATAATATTTGAAATCACACCACAGCTTTCGTTACTTGGAAACATTGCAGGAAATATTTCAGTTTAATACATTATAATTTTGATTTTGAGTATTCAGTCTCCCCGAATACTTGGATCAAAATTATATTTATGTTGCCAGTCTTGGAAATATGGTGGTAATTGGGAAATGCTTATTGCAAGAATTGATATGATTTCACGAGTATTTTTAGAATATAAAATATTAACACTGTATTTTTAGCGTAGGTATTAAATAATAAGTAGACTGTAATGAACATGATATTTAGTAATTGATTAATGCACCAATTTCATTTTTAAATCAATAGATTAGTCCAGTCTTAAAAACATGTAATGGCAGCATCTTCTTTAGCTTTCATAATCATTGTCACTGCCCGTCATTGTCATGCATTTGTCATATGTCACCCCGGTTGACCGTAGGCTCATAACATATGTTATCTTTTTGGAATCGTCTCCTCGAGCCCTTTATTTTGAAGTACTAAAAACTTTTTTTCACGACTTTATTTATTAGGTTCTAAAGTCCGCCATGTTGATTTTTGTGAAACGTCACCTGTCACCTATTGGATTAAGAATTACGATTGTAAGTGAAGTGCGTTACACTGGGCGCACCACAAACCTAACGACATGTAAATCATTAAAATGCATCCAGACGTTCAGATGCCACGAGAGACTAAAGATTCCTACATCATACATAGGGCGTAACTATGTACCATACAAATACATGCGCTGAATACATAACCCTTCTTGTCAATCGGGTCTATTTGCATTGAAGATTTCTATTTTATTTATAAATCTGTGACGCTCCTTATGACAGCATCATTAATGTTTTGTTATGATATCTTGTGATTTGTTCAAAAATATCATTGGCTGGGTTTGTGTCTGTGACTTCGCCTTTCTTGGACTATGGGTCTTCGCATTACAGTTTAGCTGGGCTACAATAACAATACCTATAACTCATATTTGGCCCACTCTAATTTTGCCTGGTTTCCAACGGAGAGCCAACGTTCTTTAAACTAAGACATAGCAAATGAATCATTTGGAATACAGTGGTTATATTTGAGCAACTTTCAACTTGCTGGAAGACAGTGGATTACTCCGCGATCGATAGGTTTGAATGTATTTTTTGTAGGCATCAGATTTGCAAAAGGTTAAGACCATTCTTAAATCTGACGCGGAAGGGTCATACATAAGTGACCCTTTTTTTTTTTGGGTGGTAAATCATCAAATAACTTCTCCCGCTCTGGGCGAAGCGGGAGGGTGTGTCAGAATCTTACTGACTAAAACCCATCCGTATTACTTCCGTTGCCGTACTATGGCCTGAACCAGGGCCGGACGCGAGAGATCTCTCGCCAATCGCCTCCACGAGGACACGACGGTGCTCTGCCCAAGCCGGGCAGACCTACACCGTATGCTCCACCGTGTCCTCCGGGCGATCCACCCTTCACAGAGTTTTACGACGATCAAAAATGTACAGGGCTATAAGACACTATTGTAGCTTCTTATTACATTTTGTTTTATTTGTGTTAATTTCTAGGCCACGCATGTATTGAACCAAAATTTAAATTTATTAAGATAAATAAAATGAAAAATTGTTTTCAGGCCGCGCGTTTAATCTCCATACAACATGTGTAACTTGTTAAACAAAAGAAGAAGCATACAAAATTTAATTTGAATATGGAACATAGGGAATTAGAAACCTCTAATAATCCATTAAAAACAGATAGATTACTAAGAAGTGTTTCGATTTTTTTGATGATAAGTGTTTTACTTACATGACGTTGTGCTTGTCGACCCCGCCGACGACGCGACGACGGACGGCGACACGGTGACGCGACGCGGCACAGCAGAAGACAATGTAACACAAATAATATTACGCATGCGCTGTTAGCAAAAATACTATTGTTTAAGTTTTATCGCCCCAAATCGCTGTCACTTTACCTATGTACCCGCAGCCTTACATTTTACGAACAAATTTAATATTATTAACTTAAAATTAACTTGTCTAGAGTTACTTCAACAAAATAATATTATTTTACGTTATTTTTAAGATAATATTGTAAATGATAGGTATTGAGTACATTTTATTCCTACTGAAACATAATACCTACTAGTTTATATTCATGTTAAACTGCATTTATTATTTTATGGTAGAATGAAGTTTTTAAACGTCTCGAACTTAAATCACAGATTACTATTTTATGTTAAAAGTACTGAGTACAGCTCACACGTTTATGTGAATTATATTAAGGCGCAGGTATATGATTTTAGTGACTTTAAAATCTGATATTACGCCTTCAGATAATGCAAGTGAGTTATGCAAAAAATGTATGTTAAATATATACTCACATTTATAATTAATGTGTATGCGATCTCTAACCCCAATTCTATATGTGAATATTTAAATATTGTATTAACATACTTTATAAAATAAATTCAGGGAAGTAATGTCTACCCAAAGCATACAAAAACAATATTTTATTCAAAACCTAAGACATTTTCATTTTTTTTTTGTTTGTATGAACATACTATTTTATTATCTATAATTTTAACTGTGTTTTTTTTCAAATATTCATGTTTTCCCTACGAAACCGAACGGTGGCGCGAGAGCGCGACGGGCATTTGTAGGTACATACAAATGCCCTGCTTAGACATCTAAGGTCAACGGTGGTTATCCGACCCTTAAGTAATTCAATCGCTCGCTTGTTAGCTGCCTCATTGCCTAGTGGTCGCAAGCGCTGCGCATGAGGTCCTAGGTCGACGGCCAGGTCGGACAGTGTTATTGGATTTTTCCATTAGGAATTTCCAGTAGCAGCCCGGAGTCTGGATTTGTGCCCGGTTGATGGCAATAGGCTCGTCCCCTATTATATATGTGTGTGTACCTACTATGGGTACACCTCTGCCTAACCTTTCGGGGAAACAAGGCGTGTTATATTATTAAGATGAAATTATCGTTTATTTATAAATAATTATCTTGTAATTTATCCAAATTACAAGATGATTATTAACATTAACTAATTTAAATTAAAACTAAATTAAACCTAAAAAAGGCCCTCGGGGCATTGTACCGAGGATGCTGGCGGCATTTCCTCGCTGAATTGCAATGCTGATGCGTTGCGCGAGAAAGCCGCCAGCTTTTCGGTCACCAGTTACATCAACTAGACGTTTCGCGATTTCCGCAAATAACTTATGCGCACTGGGACCCTACGCACCGAGGGTCTCGACGCCAAAGGGCACAAAGTGTACTCTCTGCCAAGGCCTCTATATTTAATAAGTTTCAGAATTTCAGCATTTTCTGCCGCTGGACCCGCTTTATAAGTAATCCGTTGGAGGTGGGACGGTGCCAGTGTGTCTACACAGGTAGCGTCCCACACAAGCATCCATCCCAAACTCCACGGAACCAAAGACACCATCAGGTCTTTTGCCATCATCTCTGACAATGCCAGTCGGCTCAAGAAGAGCAGGCACATTGATTATGTATGAAGTAGTTTCAAGAAAATTATTATGAAGGAATCATCTTTCTTTGCAGTATAATAATAACAGTTTTAGCATTAGTCATCCTATCTGGAATGTATTATTCATCACAAAACCATTGTTCCACTTCCGCCATTTAAATGACGAAACAATTGAAATAGACATATGCTTTTAATTAATTTACCCAGAACTTGAAACCTGATAAATGAATAAAATTTACCAGGAAGCAACCCCAATTTACATACAAAGTTTCTACCTTGCTCCCGTAACCCAAATAAATAAACCATAAAAGTAAAATCTTATTAAATATAACATTAATTATTATCGCGGTAATGACACAGCCACTGTTTTTAACGACACACCGCAGAACCCGTTTCTACTTGCAGTTATCAATCATATCAGTACAAAAACTGAAGTTCACTCACGAGGCGAGTATCTCAACGTACGGAAAGTTTTTGCAATCCGTAATAAAATCGCAAAGAAAACTACAGCGTATGTTTCGCCTGAACTCATCTTTGGCTAAATTGAGCTTTTTAGTTCTATCTTTAATGATACCCAGCCTCTTCGTTCGTAATATTATAGTACATACTTCATGTAATATATGTATATTTTTTTGTCTATCCGCAACCATGAAGCTTATTCAGTTTTGCGTTGTAATGAGCAAAAACTCGGTCATGCACGAGCGGAAACTTTATTTATGGTTTACGAGAGCAGAAGGAACCGTGAGATTTGTGATCGTTCTTAACCGTGGCTAATTTTATTGGTATATCATTTGAAGGAGCTATCCATCGAAGAAATTACGAGAAGAGATTCCAAGTTTGTCGCCATTAAAACGAAGTAATAAAGATTCAGAAAGCTTAGTTGACATATATTTATCTGGAGACTAGTTTCATACTAAGTTAGTGAATACAGTCAGTTCGCGTATAGTGAAGTATGAACAAGCAAAGTCAACGAAAGAGACGTGTGTAATTTTATAAACGAAAGCGAAGTACATACATAATCAGCCTATGATGTTCCCACTGCTGGTACACAGGCCTCCTCTCTGTGAGAGGGAGTGGGCCGTAATCCACCCCGTGAGCCCAGTGCGGGTTATAGATGTCACATGTCATGCCGGTTCCCTCACGATTTTTTCCTTCGCCGTTTCTAGAGCAGTGGTTATGAACTTATTTACACAAAGTAAAGCGCCTGTCGGGGTCCCACCCACGACCTAAAACTTGGTAAGTCAGGGCCGCTACCACTGGGCCACCACCGCTCCCTTGCTGAAGACTTATTTTCACGGAATTGCTAAAAGTAGACTAATATTACTTGATATTTGAACCTTATTTTTTTTTTAAACTTGAGCCCAATTTCTTATTCAAGAACTAAATATTTTTAAGTAGGTACATAAGTAAGTACCTATATAAAAAGTAATTATATATATAGAGATTATGTCCTACAGTTTTAAACAGAAGGCCCCTATTTGATATTCTGAAATTCAAATGACTTCGGGACCAACTTCAGAACACAATCGCATTTTAGTAACAAAACTTTGTATACAAAAGACCTTTTTTAATTTATTCTGATAATATCTTTAAGGTACAACATAACATACAAGCTACAGAATATAAGTAATAATAATGTACGTAAAGCCTTCTGCTATATCTGAAAATTACAATTTATAAAATATCAAAGAAAATGTTTGAGATAACATAATGACCGAGACTTGTAAGTTTTAACATAACAATTTTATTCCGAGAATCGAATCGTGATAATTCTTCAAAGGCCCGATAATAGGGTAAATGGTTACCATCTCTGCGTATCTGAAACGATGCTGAGACGTTTAACAATTATGCAAAGCCCGAGGCTTCTTCGAAGGTACTTGATCAAGAACCACTTATTAAGATATCGCGGTCACATCGACCATTACGCATGGAGGAGGTTGGCAAGGCAATTTCTTTACCCCGTAATACCAGCCCGTGGAATTACCATGACAGTCATCAATAAAATTTTACCGTTCCTCCAACTTTTGCGAACAACGAGATCATCGATTTTCTTAATCTGATTTGGAAAAGATAATTTATTCGATGCCTCTTTTTTAACGAAAATGGCTGGCATTTTGGTTTGAATATTCAAATTATTCTACGATGAAACTAATCTGTAATACCAAGTTTATAAGTGAGGGTCCGAAACATCAATCACACCTAAATTAAACATTAGTCAGGTAACAATTTCATAGTTGACACGTTGCGTGGCCGCTCCTGTCGGCCGGGGCGGTCAATTTACATCAAATTACATCGAGTGTCATTAACAAAACCCGACACTTTTATTTACCTCTCAGAAACTACCAAAAAGACTTTGTTTCATGGAGATAATGATTAAAATGCAATAAAAATACTCCGTGGCGCGCCAAATGAGATTTGGTAGCGATGTAAAACTAAAAACTGCAACAAAAAGCCGGTCCCACGAAAACGGACGTCGCAGATGACACTGAGGTGACTTTAATGACAATTTAATAGCATCGCCTTCTGATGCCGGAGAGAACGTGTAATCAGCGCCAGCGATAAGATCCCATTACGGCAGGATGTTTTTTGTCACTGCACACAAATTGTCAATTTCTAAGAACATGATCCAGTTCAGGTGTATCTAATGATGTGGATTGATATTATAGACGTAGTGCTGGTTATTTTATAAACTAATTGTGGCGCTTTTGTTATGATGACCCTGTCCTTGAATAGATTAGAATAATAAGTACCATTGTTAGGACTTTAGGACCCTTTCAAGAATTGGCGTTGAACTCGTTTTGCATAGAAATATTACCTTAAATTAGTATTTTAGCACATTGAATAACAGCGGGCCGGTACCACTTTATAAATTACCAGTTGATCCACAACCCTTCTCGTTTTCATAAACAGGAAAACAATTCTGAGAACAACATGTTCATATTCATTTCTTATCCTTTCCGTCACCTGCGTGTCTAAAATTCTCCTCATGTTCTCCGGTAATATTTTTTAAAAGGGGTTTTGGGTTAAAAGTTCACAAGCCGACTTTTCGCGTCCTCTGAGCTTATTTAAGAATTTTGACACGTTAGGTACATTTGAACGCTTTGATATAGGTGTCACGTCCTGGGTTATCTTAAACACTCTGACAGCGGCACCCTCTAAAATGATAGGTAGGTAGATACTGGCATTTTATATTCCCTCCGAGTTCCTATTACCATGCACGGGATGCCTCTTTAGTATGCGGGCTTTGCTACGACACTTATTAGTCTCAAAAATTCCGAGGTTCTTACAAACTTTTCGATGTAAAACGCCCCTACTTCGACCACATTTAAAACTTAGGTACCTAATGTTTAATACATAGACGATATTGCTTTTGATAAAGCGGTTTACGAATCTAAAATTTAAAGCACGATCGAATACTAATGCGGCCATGTTTTGTTTGTGTCGCGGTCATAAATATTAACTTGGTACACGGAGAGGTGAAAATTTCCAAGATGCACTTTTTAAAAAATCCCAAATTTTGAAACGACTGGACGGGACTTATGAGAGCTTTGTTGAATATAAACGAAGCAAATTTATATGTATGTAATCTTGTAATAACAAATGAAATGCTTTGTTTTGAGACAGCGTGAAGATGAATGATAGCTAAATGCACAAAAACCTTATGAAAAAACTTGCTTTGTGAATTTGAAATTTCTCCTAAAAAAATGGGCAACGTAAGCACATAACTGATCAAAACATATTTTTTATTCTGGACAGTCATTGTTCTCCAATGATCTTACAAGATTTGGACGTGTCTACAACATCGGGTGATGGCAACCAAGAAATATTAATTTATTCTTGTCACTTTGATGTTATAGTATGGAAATGGTTAAACCTACCCATTGTTTAGATTTGGAACACAATGTTTCATGTTAGAATGATATTTAATAAAAATGTTCGTGCTCGACTTGTTGAAAAGTTCTCATTGTTTGAGGCACTGGAATGCGAGATTCATAGAGTTTCAAACAAAAAATGTTAGAATGTATTTTTTTAAATTCAAAATACTCGTATGAATATCTGTTTCCTATATATTTTTCTCATTTCAGTTTTATTAAAAACAAACGAAGAATCAAAGAACATTTGGTCGAAATACAATAAATATATCAGAATTTCCTCTTTTTCCATAATTCTGTGACTATAAGAATATGCGAACTTTATTTCCTTTCGTCGGGTAACAAAAGTATAACCGCATTAAGACTGTGAAACACTTGCAACACCAACTGTTTAACATAAAGTTGCGACTCACAAAGTTGAGGCTCATTTCGCCTCGTTTTAAAATGTCGAACGTGCTATTTCCGCGGCAATTGTTTCTCTCGCAGCACAGTTTCCCTAGACTACCATATCACACGTCTGTTCCCTATAATAATTTAGCCGATAATGCGAAAAACACGTGCCTTTAGCCCTCTCAGCAATACGTGAGTGGGACCGTATTGCCAGTTATTGCTCTCGAATAAAGTAAAATTATAATCTTAATGTGGTAACATTCCTCTTTGATTGGATCATGTTTTATCTACACGCTTCTGTTGTAATGAGCTCAACAATAAACAATTGCTACCGTAATTAGACGTTAGACGTTTTACGTCATTTCTGGTGGTTATTAGAGAATTGCGGTGTAACGTTCATTTGCCGTTCAGAAGTTTTATGTTTATTATACGCCATCACGGCTCGCTTATTTTATAGAGCTTTGTAATTGCAAAAGTGGTTGAATTTCTGAAACTATTTACAGGTTTAGGAAACTAGAGAATACCAGTGGGAAATAGACAGGCAAAACACGAACTGGAATTCATTGCATAAAACATGTTAACGAAAATAGTTGAAAGTATAAGCTTTATAGCGAACAGATTTAAACATTGGCACAGTGTATTGCTAATGACAAGCTGCTTGCTTCGAGTCTGTGAACACGAATCCGCCATCGCTTTCAATCAACTGTTACAAATTGCGCTGTGGAAACCTATATTTTATTATTTCCTATCATCAATAACCCGTATCAGTTCACCTGCCATTACTACAACGGAAGTCTATAAAATAATACAATTTAGATACATAATCAAAATAAAGCTTAGACTAAAATAATGTGGGCGTACAAAAAAGGTACAATTTTCCGCTTCTGTGCGTCGATATTGACGTCCGTAAATTGTATGAAGTGACGTCATATTTCGTGAAGCTGGCTGGATTGACTCGTCTATCTGCGTGGCGTCGATCTTATGATAAATCCGTGATAAATGATGAGCACGGCGTGCAACTGCGGAGGTTTGTTAGGTCCTATCTATACGTCAATCTGTTATTTAGGTGTTACTGTATGATACAACAGTTTTGAACGAGCTCACAAATTAATCCAGCAACAATTTGCGAGCGTGCTCTAATTAGTGTTCTAGAATTCGAAACGCTTTATAATTTAAATACATGTATTCGAATTCCATTTATGAACATTTATCAAAACACTAATTGGCCAATATCACAACTTGACTGAAAAAAAAAAAGCATAAAACTGGATGATCTTTTTAAAATTCATATTTTAAATCTAATGTGCATGTCATTTCTAAGAACTTTATTAAGTGTGATTAACTCTTGTGATATTACATAAAATTATACTATCACCAAGACCGATTCATTAATCATTCTTGAGCGTTAAAACTGATTTATGAATTTGATAGTACAAAAGTGAGCATTTCGTTATAAAAATTTAAGATTATGTATACTTATAACCTCTAAAAGTCCGATTTTGTAAAGTGTAATTATTTTTATCAAGACCACAAGATTCCGTTGAATATTGCAGTAACGATGAATTGATAAGATCGGTTATTCGAAATTTGAATGTTGATATCAAACTAATCTTGAATTTCTGTGCGCAACTTTCACAAATTAATATTTTATAGCAATGACAAATGATTGTATTCAAAGCAAAAACATAGCTCAAAACATTTAAATTGTTTCATATCTGCGTCCTTTCAACTTTTCTGTTTCGGTCACTTTAACTAAACATTTTAAGTATTTGAAGAAATGGATGCAACCTACATTTCAAGATACCTACTCAACCAAATTCAATCCGTATCCTGAGCAACGTATAAAGCAGTTAGGTAATCTTATCTTACACACTAGAAGACTACCAAGGAATGAAATTGTATCAGTGTTCTTAGACCGGAGTAGTCTCTGAAGCTACAAGCCGAATAGTGAACAAGCTTTTACAAATAATGTACTACACTACCAGATCTGCATTTGTCTATAGCACAAAAACAAAAAAAAGAGAGTAACTTTAGTAAATGACAGTTTTTCTTTTTTTTGTAAAATGATTTATCGTTCAAGAACAACTTACAGGACATTTTCGAACTTCATCATCAGATCAGCTAAGTACAGGGTGGCATCGACGCGCAACCTGTTAACCATAGATTCAAGACATGATTTTGCGTTGAAATTTCTCGCCGGTTATAAAAAAAAAATCACTTTATGTATGAAACAGCTTTTTTTTTTGATAACCGATGAAAAATTTATACACTGGTCTAGAATCATGTTCTGATTACATGGTTACAGTTTGCACGTCAAATAGTCAGTCGTCCCTGTATAGTAAATAGTCATTAAAGTATTCACTACTCAATTCAACAAAGTATTTTATGGGGTGAAGTGATGGCAAAAGAAATTCGAAGATTAAGCTGTTAGTTCATTCGAAGGAAGTGTAAGGTAAGTGTTCAAGTTTCCCACAGACAGGCACGACGTGACAGCGCGACGCAACTCTAGTAGGACATTTTTTATGACAACTTCTAGTGTAACAACAACAATGGAAATTGTTCTACTAGAATCGCGTAGCACCGTCGCATGGCGCCTATCTGCAGAAACCTTTATTGAATAAAACCAAGTTCCCTAAGTAGTACACTTAACATAAAAAATCAAAAGCAATTTATAAGAATTGCATAGAACAATGTACGGGCATCGTGATCAAATTCTAGTTCTTATTACCAGTAAAAATCGTGACCATGCGTGCGTATTATGAATCATACATTACTTTCCAATTCTGAGGAATCATAATTGAATTTACTGATCCTAACGACACGTGCATGACAACGAAAGATAGTCCTGACTATTGTTATCCAGCGCACATATACATTCAAAGTTGACTGTCATG
The DNA here is from genome assembly GCA_905333075.3 of Atethmia centrago. NCBI lineage: Eukaryota > Metazoa > Arthropoda > Insecta > Lepidoptera > Noctuidae > Atethmia > Atethmia centrago. Next base: position 13,210,961 of record HG995381.1, on the reverse strand, counting down.
GCGATGGCAAATCACATTCATCTGTCCTTTATCTTACAAACCATCTGCTTATAAAATACAATGTGATATAGAAAACAAACATCTACGTTTTAGAAACAATATATCACAGTAAAACAACGATTTATAAAAGTCTCGAATCAAAACAGAGATCCGGTCACAGTCTTAAGCTCGTACGTGCCTACTTGTGTTTTTGTTAGAGAGTTATTCTTGGATTCCATTTTTTTTGTGTCACTGTTCGAGATTAGGCTTAAAATCGGTGGATTTTACTATTGCACCTTTGTTTTTTACTACTAGCTTATTTGATTGTCCCAATTGTCCAACCTTTTTCAGGTACATTTGTATAAAAAAATATTCCACATTCGGATGAGTGCCTTTGAGTCTGGTCTAGTGTTACAGTGTTACACGGAAAAAAAGGATCTCTTCAGCGAAGAATATCAATACTCTCAGAAAAATTATTTCAATCCAAGTAAATATTTTCTTAACATAAGTAAATGTACCTACTCCAAGGAAACCTGTTTACTCAAATTAAGAATAATAAATACTTGGTTTTTATTCTTGACTTAAGCAAATATTCTTGATTCAAGACTATAATAATCTTAATTGAAGAAAATATCTAGTTTTTATCTAGTTTTAGAAATAATGTTCTTAAAATTAAACTTAATAATTCTTCATTTAAGTATAATGTCTTCGAAGAAGACAATAAAACTAAGACAACATTTTGGGATCCTGCCGTTTTGCCGAAAAGATTTTGCCAAAATTTCACTACCCAAACAAATTTTAGCAACCTTTTTTTATACCAATGCAATGTTTGGAATGATTTTAGTACGCACATTTTCATTTGGTCAAATTTTTACTTTTTTTTTTTTGGTTGGGAAATCATCATATATCTTCTCCCGCTCTGGGCGGAGCGGGAGGGTGTGTCAGACTCTTACTGCCTAAAACCCGCTCGTATTCCTTCCTGTGTTGCCAGGGGCCTCGGTGACCCATAAGTACCTTCCCGCGACCCCGGCAGGCATCGGCCCTAGTGGACCCCTACTTTTGTGCTGACAACATCTCTTTCAGGCGCGCGTGGAATACGACGCGCCGTCGACCCGGGCCTGGTCCTTACCGGACGGTGAGCTACCCGTTGCTCACCGTCCGCAAGCCCGCGCCTACGGTGGCTGGAAATCCGCCCGAGATTCCCGACGCCCAGGGTGTCTCCTGTGGTGGTTAGGGGCGAGAGGGCGCGAAACGTGCCTTTCCCTCAACCGTCCCACCTCCTCCTTTGCGAGCATTACTGCTTCGCAGAAGGAGGTGACGGCTGCCCATGCCCTCTCGCTCCGTACCATGGCCTGAACCAGGGCCGGACATCAAATTTTTACTTGGCAGCATATTATCAAGGATAATGTCATTTAGGCATTTGTTCATTAATCAAATGATTTATTACAGCAAACAATCTTTAGACAATAAACGTTAGAGAATGTGTTGTGTGAATGAGATGTGCTTGAATTTGTCTGAAACAAGTCAAATTTATGGTTACTTATGGAACTAATTAGAGTAGGTTAATTATTTTAAATACTGGTTAGGTTAGGTTAGGTTAAAACTGTGACCTCCTACGCCAGAAACGAATAGATTATATAGAAAAAAATATGGAAAAAAAGAGATTATTTTTAGCAGGTTCTCAATAGCAACCGAACTAGTTAGACAAGGTAGAAATTTTATTTTGCGTGAAATGAATAAATGTAATTATAAATGAATTCCAACTGAAATATTTGACTACATAAAAATTGGTAAAAGTGCTAGTTGGTAAACAAGTTATTGTTTAAACGTTCACTTGCCAAACATTAGGTTTGCGTTACAATTATTTGTGAAAAGATTATTTGCTAAGTAATAATTTGGCAAATTAAATTATTCGGAAAATTGTTTGGGAAGTGATAATTTGGCAATTTCTTTTTGATGAAACAAGAGAGACCCCAACATTTTACTTCACTCAAGAATATATTGTTTTCCCCATATATGAATCAATATTTGTCTTGACCAAAAGGATATTGTCTTAATTTAAGACATCCTTTTTTTCCGTGTACATATTATATTATTAAGCAGCATTTATCTATATGATTCAGTAACTTACTGACTAACTTATTATGACTTTTGGTACAGATATTCTCTCGTATCATAACTCAAAAATGTAACACATGCGCTGTGAAGAAAACTGGCACAAATGCTGTTCACATTCAAAATTCAAGAATACAGCCGTCGCAGTACCTACAGACGTATAGTCAACACGCCTAATGCATAAAATATGAATAGCCTCTTTGAATTTGTCATATCAAAACGATAGCAGTCGATGCGGCACGGATAAACCACGCCCACCATACAAACTGCAAGAGATTTTACTCGTTATGACAAGTGAAATATATGCGCATAATTTGTATCGACTGAGTGTCTGATTGGTAACAAATTGAAATTAACCATTTAAGACCTGCGTTCCGACTCTGGTTATATTTGTGAGCGCCGCAATAATCTACGTTTTGATCTTTTTAGAGCTGGCTTTATGACGGAAGAAGGATATACTATAAATGTAAAAATAGTATTACAGTAAAGACGCTGGCAGCACCTAAACCGCGGTCACTGTCAGATTGCATAGAAAAGAAAGAGAAGTGCGATGACACAACGCTTGCAATTTATTGCAAAATATGAAGCAATTATCTATTTACTTAAAATTGAGTTGAGTAATCGAAAATAAAAAACAATCAAGTTGTGCATTCAAATAAGACGTACTTGTTAATAATTAAATACTTAACGTATATTGATATTTAATACAGATATTTTAGATTAGAACTCAAGGTAAGAGGTTTGTTTAACATTAGTTTGTATCGAGATTTTTTTTCAAAACGTGTTTTGGTAACAACCAAGTTCTGGGAAATATGTTCAAAATTAACATATATTTTTTCTGCTACCTCAAACTATACAGATTTGGCCATTTTTTTTTTCTTAAGAGAAGCCTATTGTGGTCAATTGGGTCTTGTCAGCGCCTTAAGCAGTACTAGCTTACAAATGTATGATGCAGAAATACAGCTTAACAGAGTAGATAAGTCAAGTATTTTGCTTGAAAAAATCAACAACCTGAACAATGTTTGCAAAACCATAGTGTGTTTATTTATACTTGAAATAAAAGCATTCCCAGATACTGGTAACGGTGATATTTCGGTAAACGTATAGTTAATGCAAATAAACGCTTAGTCACAGCGCGTCGCATCAAATAAAGCGAATTCAAACAGACTGTAAAGTGGCTTTTGCATTAAATCTTTGTTTATTTACGACCCACATCGAAGCCTCGTTGTATTGTAAATTATTACCGGCTGAGTTTTAAAACGATAAAATGTACGTGAAATACAGTGCCCCGATCAAGCGTAGGGTGTAAAAACCGGAAAGCAATTAAAATTAGTCAAACGGCAAAACTGGAGATCTTTATAGGCAGCTAGAGTCATAAAATCATTCGATTTATGTTAAGAGACGAGTCGCCCGACGGGCACTGCTATGTTGATGTCATTTTGCTCAAAAACCTGACGCTCAATCAGGTTTGTAAGGTGCTAACAAAATGTTCCGGAGAAAATTATGAAGTCACTAACTCGAGAAAAATAGCATTTTTATTACACTTTAAGCTATGAATAATAAGTTTTGCATAAAAAGTTACAGATTTAATTTGATACGGAGATACACCCACGCCTCTGAACAAGGTAGAAAACGTAGATTCCAATTGCTAGGAGATTTAAAGACGCGATCAAATTACGCGTGTGTTTGTATTCGATTTCTTTCTATTTGTTAAAAGTATCAGATTTTTCTTATCAGGAAGATCTACCTTAATTTAACAACAGAAACTTAGTGGTGATTTAATTTAAAAAATTGTCTATGAGTTTACTAAGTTGAAATTTTATGATCCAATTCGGCAATACAAAATCTCACATTACATTAAGGCGCTGACAAGACCCAATTGACCAAAAATAGCTTCACTTAAGAAAAAAAATGCCAAATCTGTATAGTTTGTGGTAGCGGAAAAAATATATGTTAATTTTGAACATATTTCCCAGAACTTGGTTGTTACGAAAACTCGTTTGAAAAAAAAAAATCTCGATACAAAATAACGTTAAACTAACCTCTTACCTTGAGTTCTAATCCAAAATATCTGTATTAAATATCACCATATGTTACGTATTTAATTAACAACAAGAACGTCTTATTTGAATGCAGAACTTGGTTGTTTTTTATTTTCGATTACTCAACCCAAGTTTGAGTAAATAGATAATTGCTTCATATTTTGCAATAATTTACAAGCGTTGTGTCATCGCGCTTCTCTTTCTTTTCTATGCAATCTGACAGTGACCGCGGTTTAGGTGTTGTCAGCGTCTTAAGCTTAAGTTAGTGCTTAAGTTTCTAATATTAAGAAACTCGTAAAGCTATTGAACCGTCCTGTATCTAAGCACAAAGCTTTATTAGAATCGCAGTGGGTCCTTAAGTTATGAGTGGAAACACATAAAACAAGCAGCAGGTATTAAGCTATAAAATTCGATTCAAACGCCACAATTCGATTTAAAAGTAAATTATTGCGTTGAGTCAGCGCAATGGTAAATTGAATATCCGATCATAATGACCTTCGTTTGTGCATAAAGGCGAGTCCGAAGGCGGATGCCGTCCAACTTCTTATTACCCTCAGTCGGGACACACGGCCGGCCCGCTTATAAAACCCTAATTACTTGGAATAAATTATCATTTTAATCGAAAGTTTCCATTTCGAGGACGAAACAAAAAAGTTTGCGAAACGAATTGGTTTACAAACACCAGGCAAATGAGAAAGATGATGATGAAATATTCTTAATTAACGAAAGAAGAAACGAGTTGCTGTTTTTGTGTGTAATTATTATGAGTTATATAATGGATATTGTCAAATGTGTTAAATATATTAATGTATATAATCATATCAAATACAGCCAGAAGTATTTTAGTGTTAATTATATTGCTATAAATAAACACCTACTGTGCGCAAAACAGAATACACTAATTAACTAATTAAACTATGCAAACACGTTTCTTAAACAATGACACCTACATATTTTCTTCCACACAATATTTCAGTGGCACCCTTTTCTTTATGAGACCGAAATTACGCATTTAGAATGCTGATCGCATTCTAAATGCGGTAATTTCGCTAAGGTTTATGCAACGCACAGTTACATCGTTTTGAGCTTAAACATTTCAATTGCGCATAAGTAGTGATCGCTAGGCTATTGTTATTTACCGGTTTCTCAGTTAACTCTTGCAATAGCCAACAATTAGCTATTGTTTGTCGAAGTCAATTTAATGAGCGAATGATTGAAAATGACCCTAACAAACTTTATGTTCGTGTTCAGAAATATGTTTCTATATCATTGTAGCTTTTTCCCAAGCAATGTGGGGTCGGCTTCCAGTTTAACTGGGCTAGGAAAACCTATTGAGCTCCTTAAGTTCTGAGTTGAGCTGCACGATTACTGACAAATGCGTGCACTGACTAGATAGGTCCACTCAATCTGTGTGGTTTTTTTTCTCAAAAGACCATTTCAGACACCAATCTACATGGTCTTCACATGATCTGACCAAGATTATGTCTGGACTTTAAAAAAGGCTGAGACCTCTGAGTTTGTTTCGGCCTTTCTTCTCAGAGTAGTCAGATAGGAAACGCCGAGCTCATCTAGTTTTTTTCTAAATATGATTGACGTGTAAAAGTGTTTGTATAAACCTAGGTACTAACAGAAAAAAATAAAATCATTTCATCATATTAATATTTTACGGAGCAAACGACATTTGATCTTCAAAAGTCAAAAAAAATAAAAAAATTGGCACTATCTTCTTTAAGCTGCACGCTTGATCAGACCCTGTTACAAGTTGTTAAAAAAATTAACGATACCCATCTAGCAATTTTCAGTGGCCTAACATCGTCTCAAAAGCGCAAATAAATCGCAATGTGTAAAGATGACATTTAGGATGGACTTAGTTAGATGGACTATTTAGTGACTAACTATCATTATTTTCAGCATTCCAATATGCTCACGCCCAATCTGCCTTACAAAACCTTAGCCTGCGACCACATGTCATCAACATTACCGAGCCCTATGTCCCATGACATAAGTATAGTTTCACGCATCGATTACTATCCAATTCTGTACGCGCCGAATACCTGTCGGACGATCTTTTGTCGCCTTGTCACGTGCCTCAGGCTACCTCCCGGCCTTTATTTTCCAACGAATCCAATGAAAAACGTGCTCTTTCTTATGTCAACAAAACTACATTGTTGTGTTCAGTTTATTTAGCCATTCTGTTACTGTTTTTGCGGCTTTGTTGACTGATTATAACAAAATTGTGAAGTTGCCAAATGTCAACCATCTTTTTAGTTTTGAGATGATACAGATTCCGTATTTAGTATGCGAATAGAACGGCAAACCAGCGTTGATGGTAATAAAATGTATAGGTGTGCAATTAGTGGCAAGGGTGCAATAGATGGGTCACCGAGGCCCCTGGCAACACAGGCCATACGAAGGAATACGGGTAGGTTTTAGTCAGTAAGAGTCTGACACACCCTCCCGCTCCACCCAGAGCGGGAGAAGCTATTTGATGACTTCCCATCCAAAAAAAAAAAAGGGTGCAATAGATAGACGAACATTTTTGAGATAAGATGTCTTGTCGAAAATATACTCAACAGGATAGAAAATGTTGGATGCAATGAAAATCCTAATAAAATAGGTACGACAAAAATGGTGATTTGATAAGAATAAATAAAAATGCGTAGAGTTGTCAGGATTTGGATACGTAAAGCGACGTGCAATAATCAACATTCATATGAACAAATTTTGTATATTCCTATGCAAAACGAACTGGAAAAAGTGTTCTAGCACTTGTTTAAATTTGTCCTATATAACATATGTAACAACGGTTATGTGTGTCGGATTAAATTCTGGATAAAATTACTATTCGCGCCTCGCGACTTGCCCGCAAAAATAGTTTTTCACAATGTAGCTACCAGTTTTTTACGACTACAGTTTTTGATATTTGCAAACGGAAATATTTATGGGTATAATCTCGTAGTAACAAATTGATTTCACGAAATGATTAACTTTGTAAATAATTGTAATGTTGTTGATCCATGACAAAATAATTTGTATAATTTCCATGATAAAATAAATATCGTTAGCAATATTCCTATACTTACGCAAATTTTCACAAATTGTCGACAGTAACATTACTGGAATCATGGCAGATAATGTTAAGTTTTTGTTATATGATCATATTACACAGCTGATTGGAAATGAAAATAATGAAATCAGAGAGTCGGAATATAATGATTTTCCAAAATGAATAGGTACTGGTGGATTTACAAAGTTTTGTTCCAATATTTTAAAAGTAGAGCATTGGCTCTAAGGATAACCAATCTTTAAGCGATATTACAAAGTCGGGATCAGGAAGTCCTCTAAAGTTTAATAATAGACATTTTACCCCTGTTGTAAGTTCAGACGAAATCTTAATGCGTTTTTTTTATATCTATGCTAATGCGGGAAATAAGAAAATCTTTGCTTTTTACGGCATCATAAAATCGTTTGACAGATTCAAACGATTTTATGATGCTCATTAGTAGTAGTAGGATGTAGATGTTAGATTATCTGCAAGTTTCCCAAAGTGACGCCTTTCTTACGAGGCCATTTTAGTGAGTCATCAATTCTTAATCAAGGTGCATGATAAGCGTTACTAATCCGGACAAGCTTGAGTACCACAATCGGAACAATTAAAGCAGGATCACCAGAATAAATTAGAGTGTCATATACGCATAAACGCGGCAATCCCACTCTTATCAAGATTAGATCATAGTTCTGATTATGACACGATTAAAATATATATTAATTTAAATTTCCTAACTACCGCCTCACGGTTAATTCGATTAAACTTATATTGTAAGGGATTAAAGCTCATGTCAATCACCTTAATAAGCAATTCAAATTTGGTTAATCCAGTGAAATTGGTGCATATGTAATTACTACCCACCATATAGGTTAATTAAAGTGCCACTATTTTCCGTTTATGGCTCCGAAATAATTGAGGTTTTTTTTAAAGCTTTAATCGTACTCAAGTCATTTACGTAATGTTTAATGCCTTGGGTACGATTATAGCTTTATTACACATGTTCCGATGTTTTTTTTTTTGTGATTTAAGTGAAAGTTTTTCGTATTTACTCATTGCATCATCGAAAAAGCCTAAAATACACTTTATTAGTATTTTTCTATTAGTTGTCTTCAAGAAGTTGTTTTTGAGAAGCCCAATGTCACCATTATTTTAATTTCAACAGAACACGATAGTCCTTGAATTTAGTTCTGAAACTAAATTCAAAGACTATCGTGTTCTGTTGCCTCTAAAACTCATATTCCACGTGAAGAAATTCAGCAGAAACCTTTTTGGCCTTGGCATTTAAGCCTTATCATTTCTATCAACATAAACAACTAAATAATTTATTATCCTAATTATTTATTGCAATTTCGGGCAGAGGAAAAATATATTTATGCCCCATAAAACTTCACATTTTACCCTTTTATCATTGGAGATCTAAGATTTTAAATTATTGATATGTCACCTTTTTTATTTACAACATAATTATATTTTTATTACTGTTCCTGGATCAAATAATAAAATTCCAGATCGCCATATCGTAAACTATAGTTGGACTAATTAGCATTATATGAAACAACAAATAATTCGTTTATATTAAAAATCTGGTTCTGAATTAAGTATTAATCATATATAGTGTGGTAATTAACATACCTACTAGCAGATATTTTCTTTGAAATGTTCATTATAGTATGGCATTAAATGATGTCGGCGTCTATAAATCGTTTAATGTCAATTATGCTGGGAATTGCCATACCAATTAAGATTAGGTTGTAGTGATTCAATACATTGAATAAAACATTCTCCTCTGATACATACAGGACGCATTTAAACTGAAGCGGGCTTAAACGAGGGAGCTGTATATTGATTCAGAATCCCAAATTGTAAAAAGGACACTTTGACTGAGTTTTGCCTTTAAGGAAATACTAGTTAGAGTGTCTGTCAAGGTATACCTATATTTTTACAACATAGGCGTCCTTTGTCAAATCAATCCATGATTGTTCTGATTTAACTCAAAACATTGTCTCCAGAGATTCCTTCTCTAATCTTGACCAACTTACTGGCCGTCTTGGCCAGTAGGTAAGTCAAAAAACTTATATATGAAAGTTGTAGTTTCCGATTCAAATACTGTGCATACCTACACGAACTTAAGCTATATGCTAGCCTCTTTGGATACCATTGATTCACCCTGTATGTTAGGTTATTCGCTAAAGCTGTTAACGCTATTCCTATCTTAAAATCCTAGGTCGTAGAGTCTATTATTCATCGAACCTTAATTATGATAATTTTGGATCGTAGGCGTAATTAAGTCTATTTATTAAATATGGAGGCCTTGGCAGAGAGTACAACTTTGTGCCCTTTGGCGTCGAGACCCTCGGTCCGTGGGGTCCCAGTGCGCATAAGTTATTTGCGGAAATCGCGAAACGTCTAGTTGATGTAACTGGTGACCGAAAAGCTGGCGGCTTTCTCGCGCAACGCATCAGCATTGCAATTCAGCGAGGAAATGCCGCCAGCATCCTCGGTACAATGCCCCGAGGGCCTTTTTTAAGCCTAACTTAGTTTTAATTTAATTTAGTTAATGTTAATAATCATCTTGTAATTTGGTTATGTAAATAAATGATATTATATAGTCTATTTTCATATCATATTGTTTGGGTGTGTATTTGTTTTTGATACCTTAGCGTGCGTCTTAATTGTTTTTATCTTAATGGATTTAAACAATAAAATTAAAACTTGTTTTAGTAACGATATAAGCTAAGAAATATAGATATTTTGTGCAAATAAGATAAACAGAAGCCATTTGCGTGGTATTATCGGAGATAGTGATAATGCAGAGGATATTGTTATCAATTTTAGATTACTGGTTTACAAAGTTTGAGAACTGTAAAGTTGAGAAGATAGCAAAATTGTTCCGCAAATTCATAATTTCATTTAGAACCTTAATATATCATTGGACTTATTTATTACAGCTCCGTAAGAAACGTGCAATTACAAATCCATTTTGCAGATAAACAAACGGAAGGCTGGTAAATCGTGATTTGTCATAGAACCGCAATTTATATAATTGTATCAGTTCATAAATGCCAATTCGTTGCAAAACTTGACATTAATACGATTTACCAATACTGTCATCCAGTCTATTGCAGCACCTGTAATAGATTAAGCAGAGATAATAAGTTTCATAATGTATTAAATAGGTACACACCTGCATTATGGGGAAACAGAAACATGTCTCATGTCTCTTGAGTTCGTTAGTCATGTCCTTTATATTGGTTGATTATAATATACATCCAGTTCTCTGTTTTCTTGACGATGTCATCTTTATACCTACTATGAGTATTTTGACGGTCTGATCAGTTTGAAAACTTGTTCATGAAGATTATGATTGGCATATTGTTATAACTATTTATACATAAAAAAAAACATTTGAAATAATGACTCAAATAGTCAAATACAAATAGGATTTGTAGAAAAAAACCTTTCTACATACATTCTACTAATCTAGAAATGAAAGAAAGCACTGCTTCAGATGGTTGTTAACCCGCACAAGTTGTAAGAGTCAATTGCAGAAACCAGTTCTGATGCTCGCAAGCGATGGATTACTAACCTGTCACTGCTACAGCATCTAGATGCCAGTACTTATTGCTACACACAGTCTGAATGATGCTGCCGCAATTGCGATAGATACTGCATGTAATTTAGTTCAACTTGTTAAAGAAACTGGATGGAAAGATTTTAATAAAGAAACTATTGCTAATTCAGAAATCAGTGAAGATATAATAAAGCTAGCGGCAATCTCAACAGAAAATATTGAAATAATGAAAACACGTTCCGCTACAGAAGCTATTATTTATACTAAACACAAACAAAATCAGGTTAATTTACAGTACGCTAATAGAAAGGTACAGGGTCTACGGACGTCCATAGTTTGTAACGAAATTACCTTTATTGCGGGTTGAGACAAAGCGGAATGCTGGGATGTCGGGCGGTTCCTATAAATCACTGGTCGACGCAACTGATTCAGATTACCGGTGCAGTAAACTGTGAGGTGAGATGCAAGGGTTGACTGCGACATGTGATATGTTGGCTTTTCTCTGTAATTTAATAATATGTTAGAAAGTCCTGAAGTGGGTTCAGGTACTGCATTTGATCCTTATTTATAATGTAACTCATAGACAGATTCAGGGTATATAAAAGAGCAATAAAAAAATTATTCCTAGTAAGTTAGAATATATCAAAACTATAGCTGTGAGATATTTTAAACTATCGAGATAGTCTACCAAAGTGTTCAATTAAAATTAAAAACTATTTTCTGAATAGATAAACCATCGCATCAAAACAATTTATCTCACATTTTTGCATGTACTACATCTAGGCCTAAACATCCGTACAGTGAGATTGATTATACTGTATTACTAAAAAGTATAAAACGAGAAGCAGGCTAGACCGGCGCGCGTTGCCGCAGGCGCTCTGCGATAGAAAATTATTAAGAAAATTAAATGATCTACCGTGTGCCGGTTCACAGATATGCCAATTATTGATACCATCTAAAGGCAAGCCCTGAAAAATGTGTAGGCTCTCTGGTTCCTCTCTGGTTTCTCTCCATGCTGCAATTTACTTACGCTTTATCTGTAAACCGTCTTGGTTCTAAAACTAATAGTAATTGATTTTATGTTTCTAGCAACGTTGTGAGAAATGAGTTCGTTCGGTACGAATGTTTTAATGAGTCGAAAAATATGCAGCCTTATTTTATGTCTATTCTGACTATCAGATTAACATGCTTGTAATAGAATTTCAAGTTGAATAATTCCATTTGGCATTTGTGTTTCGTAAATTAAATGATAATAGATGGACAAGTTTATGGTTGTAATGGGGTGATTGATCGTATTATAGGCACTTATGGTCGATCCCCTATGACTTCATAATAGGTTACGCACTTTTGCAGATTCTTTTGTAAACTCATCAATCTCAATTTTGAAAATTATTGGTCGTTGGTGCAATGTAACATGACTGACGTAGAGTGCCATTATTTGAAATTGTTCATGTGGGTTACTAGAGTGGAAAGCAGTAATGATATTTTTGTATTTCTCGGACTTCGGCTACAGAAAAGATTTAATTTTGTTGTTTCTACTGTGCCGTTTAATGAGTTCATTGAATGTCATTGTCTGGCCATAAGATAAAGTCGATCAAAACGATTGTGCTATCCAGAGTACAATCATGTTGATGCATTTCTCAGCTATACAACCTATGTTGTATAGAATAAACTGACAAGTGTATGTTTACGACTATAATGCTTGCACTGAAGAAAACACTTTTACGTCAGTTTTTTATTTTATTTTTTTATTTAGGAAGACGAACAGTTGATTTCTATATCAGTTGCTTATTGTATGACATTCTCTGGATCGCCTGACCCAGACGTCATTTAATTTTCAACATAATTCTTGTACGCACCAACTCTTGGTCATTCATTTACACTCCACTTTTTATTTGAGTGCTATATTTCCATGACCCACGACAATGTTATTTACCTCCACATTGTGTATACAGGATGCATGCAGGCTATCAGATGCCCCGTCACGTACACAATAAAACTCACAACTTCACCACGAACGTTAGTTTGTCACAAAAACTCCGCCGCCGGGGCTTGCAAGTGAATTAGACTATTAAAGCTGTACTAAGCCGACATGAGATTGGTTCAAATGTTTGTGATTGAGTTGGTTAAGGTATGGAACACAAGCTCACTAAGTTTCTTTTAATTCGGACTTGGAATAAAATGTTGTGCACAAGCCCAGGCTTGTACGAAAACAAACAAGTTGAAGTATAACTAATAGAATATTTTTATCATTGAAACACCTGAGACAGCTGAAACTCTGAAGTGCCTATTGAAATTTTATTATATCTATCAATTCCAGGCTTTATGTAATACAAGACATTTATGAGTATCGATAGATAAAAATAAATGTGCGACGGACACATGTTTTTTTAATATTCAAAACCTAGGCTTTATTCCCCAATACGAGTATCCATCTAGAAATTATGATCAAATGTTGGCCCCAACATTGGTCTACAATGCATCCATTGAGTCACGCGCAGTACGCACGATCAACGCACGCGCAGCGCAAGCTAAGTAGAGTTTAGTAAATTGTGCGCTGATTGCTACGTGATATGGAGTTATTATTTTGTTTTTTACTGCAAAGTAATGGGGTTTAACATGAAGCTACTGATGTACCTACATAGCTATGCAAAAAGAGGTTTGAGTGTTACGATGTGATAAAAAGTGGTGTGATCGCCTGACAACAGCCATGGTTTGATGATCCTTCTAAGAATTTTATTGTTGGTCAACTATTTATGGCAAATTAAATTCAAGTGTATCGCCGTAAGGCTAATTTAATACATACAGGTCAAAAATTCTATTCGTGACAGACATTGTATGCAAAAACAATTTCAAGATTTGATTTCAGATCTTGTGCTCGCCGCTTAAGGTCATTTGCCCACAAAATCTCAGACCCAAACAAAATCGGATATCACCATAAATGCTCACAGTTACGACATAGTCCACGTGTTAAATTATACATGAGTTGAGTCGCCGAAAAGCGACCACGCCTTTACGGACAGCGGCGTGCCCCTCCCACTACCGCCCCTTACTAATTATTATAACCGGTTTTGTTTATCGTAATTAACCGGTAACGCCACCTGTTGTACTCATTCAACAACATACGATCTATTCGTAATTGCAACTTTGGAAGCAACAGTTCAGCTATCGGATATCAAAGTTGAATGCTAATTTCAGTTAGAAATTCGAGCAAAGGAATTAATTAACTTGAACTTGGTAATCCGTGGATTTTATGTAGTTTCTTGAATGGATTCGTTGAGATTTTTATTGGTAGCGATTTTTATTGTATCAATAGAGTTAGTTCATTTTATTTACTATATCTGTTGCTTTTATATCTTTGTCTTATATTATTTATGATTTAATAGAATTTGATGTGTTTTTCTAAAAAACTTTATCATCCATTTTGACATTATATTCTGCTATAAATTCTGAATATATTCAACATCAGTTTAAACAAGAACACCTAAACTGCGATGATATAAAGACTCTAAAATTAAAAACATGCTCAATATATTCTGCCTAACTCCGTGCGTGTTAGTCGTGAAGAAGTAGAGAAGTCAACTAAAATAAGTTGGTATCGTAACCGCAAGCGATGGGCGAGCGATTTGTCTCGTCCCAGCGCGATATTTAAACCTAACATAGCTTTGCTTTGCGTGGTTTGAAGCCAACACTTTTTTTTTTTTTGGATGGGTATCATCTAATAACTTCTCCCGCTCTGGGCGGAGCGGAAGGGTGTGTCAGACTCTTATTGACTAAAACCCACCCGTATTCCTTCTTGTTGCCTGTGTTGCCAGGGGCCTCGGTGACCCATTAGTACCTTCCCGCGACCCCGGCAGGCATCGGCCCTAGTGGACCCCTACTTTTGTGCTGACGACATCTCTTTGAGGCGCGCGTGGAATACAACGCGCCGTCGACCCGGGCCTGGTCCTTACCGGACGGTGAGCTACCCATTGCTCACCGTCCGCAAGCCCGCGCCTACGGTGGCCGGAAATCCGCCCGGGATTCCCGACGCCCAGGGTGTCTCCTGCGGCGGCTACGGGCTAGAGGGCGCGAAACATGCCTTTCCCTCAACCGTCCCGCCTCCTCCTTCGCGAGCATTACTGCTTCGCAGAAGGAGGTGACGTACCATGGCCTGAACCAGGGCCGGACGCGAGAGATCTCTGCCGCCGTGAAGCCAACACTATAAGGTCAACACTTGGAAATGTGTTCATTTAGCCCTAGTTATATTTCTTGTATATGTATATGGGGCCATTCAAGTATTACGTAAGCACCAAAGGGAGCTGGGGGGGGGTCTTTGCTTTGCTTATTTTTGATGACATGGGGGACGGGGGTGTCTGGATGGTAATTACGTTAGCAATATTTATTTACTTTTTATGTAACGTTCAGAATATTCTGTTTTGAACAAATATGACAACCCTACTTGTCCATGCTCGAAAGCAAAAAACATGTTCTGGGATTCCCCAAAATAATTAATATTACAAGCTCGCTCTCACGCGGTGTTTTATGTTTAATTTATAAAGCACCGAAATAGAGAAATTACTTAAATGTGCCTTAAATTCTTGTATGGTCTATAAGTTCTTTATTTCTAGACTCATGAACAATAAAGAAACCTGAACTAATAAAAAATATATATACTAATGTTTACGTAAGCATAGGTAAGCATAGGGTTAGAGCTTTGTTTACCAATGCTGACAAGGGGGACGGAGGACGGGGTTAAAAATTACTAAAATTCTGCTTACGTAATACCTACTTGAATAGCCCCTATGTATCTATACGCATTTCATCTTCATCTCACTAATACTGAGGTAGTAACTGCAGGTCTATTCTGTATAATTCTCATCGTGAAAACTCAGGTGAACTGAGCCTGAAGTGAGCGTCATTTCACCTGATGCTAGGGAGTGACACTATTGACAGTTCACTTCAAGCTCACGTCACCTAAGTTTTCACGGTGAGACTTTTTGTTGTTACAGAATTGCAATTCAATGGTGCAGTTCTGTAAACGGAGATTAAACAAATTGAAATTATCCATTGAATCATCATTGCATCCATTTGTTTAATAATCTTGACTGTAACAGCGAGTTTTACTAATGGTTCATCTAGATCATATTCTGTTTTCATAATGGATGGAGAAGTACTCGCCCATTAAATTTCCTAGTTAGTTGACAATCAACTAGGAAATGGTCTTTGGTGTTTTGTTCAAAAGTATCATTAGTATCACTCTTCTATAGCTTCATGGGGCTTGACACCGTCACTGCCAACATTTTTATGAACGGCAGTCCCTTTCACCTTTGTGAAAAATTTCGACGAATTAAATCATTGTGTGTGTGTAAATTAACGTAATGTTACGATATCAAAGCCTATCGTCTACTGCATCTGTTTCGTAGAACTTCTTTACCAGAATAATTATGTTTGCAAAAATGTCTCTTCACATGAATAAGAAACATTATACAGGTACTTGCTTAATGCCGCAGGAGACGCGTTGGGCGTCGGGAATCCCAGGCCGATTCCCGGCTACCGTAGGCGCGGGCTTGCGGACGGTGAGCAATGGCTAGCTCGCCGTCCGATAAGGAGCAGGCCCGGGTCGACGGCGCGTTGTGTTCCACGCGCGCGTGTTCAAAGAGATGTTAGCACTACTGACGGGGTCCGCTAGGACTATAAATGCCTGCCGGGGTCGCGGGAAATTCTGAAAGGGATACCGTGGCTATGGCAACACTCAGGCAACGGAAGGAACACGGGTGGGTTTTAGTTTTACGAGTTATTTGAAAATTTCCCACCCAAAAAAAGGTACCTGCTTAATATCAATGTAAATTCAAGTATTTACCATAACGTGGTTGCTGCTGATAATAATATAATTAGTAATGAGAAATCATTTTCGTCCTTCCGATTATAATGAATTAAAATGCATACTCGTAACTTAACATCAACAGAGGAGAGGTTGGGCAGAGGTGCACCTAGTACACCCACATTTCGCCAGTTATGTTTAAGTCCCATGTAATATGGGGTGAGTCTTTTGCCATAAACCGAGCACAAATCCAGACTTCGGCCTACTACTGAGAAAGTCCTGATAGAAACACCCAATACTTTTTGCCCAACCTGGGAATCGAACCCAGGACCTCATGCTCAGCAGTAGCGCTTGCGACCACTAGACCAACCGGTCAGTCACTAAAATGCATGTTATTTTTAATTCAGTACGCCAAAGAAAATCAAAAAGGTTTTCTTGCTTTTTATCATTTTGTTCAGTCAAGTCAGCGTGTAACCTTTTGCAGAGTGATTGCTTCATTCAAGCTTCAATTTTGTGACAACAAAATTATCGACCGGTGCAGGATGTTTGTCATTTATTCGTACCTATGTTCAGTGATATTTCGTTACTATCAAGAAGAAAATCTTCCAAAGTAAACCTTGGAAAATCGACGTTACTTCGACGAAGTAGGTACACGACGATAATTAACTCCGAGGAGCTTCCTTCGTATTTGATCTAGCAACGAACAGTATGTAATTTCTAAATGGTTAGAAACAGTTATTTCGAGATAATTCCCGGCTTCCGCGAATTATAATTGATTGATTGGCAACGGGAGCCAGTGCTTTGCTGTGGGTTGCCTCATATCAGAAAGTTACCCTTAAATTGAGGTGGCATTAATTTGTGTGTGGTTTTTATTTAGTCGACCTAAACAGAATAAGTTTACTTTAGAACACATAGATTTGTTTTGTTTTAAGTGCTAGTAGATATCATTTGTTCGAGTTAACTTATATTTTTTAGGGTTCCGTACCCAAAGGGTAAAACGGGACCCTATTACTAAAACTCCGCTGTCCGTCTGTCTGTCTGTCTGTCACCAGGCTGTATCTCATGAACCGTGATAGTTAGGCAGGTGAAATTTTCACAGAAGATGTATTTCTGTTGCCGCTATAATAACAAATACTAAAATGGAGAATAAAATAAATATTAAAGCTCCCATACAACAGACATGATTTTTTCACCGTTTTTATAGATATTGGTACGGAACCCTTCGTGTGCGAGTCCGACTCGCACTTGGCCGGTTTTTATTTATATGCACGTGTTTGTATGACACCAAAATGTTTTTTTTTTCTTTTTTCTTATATGGGTTGGACATTGCCATTCGTATATAAAGAAGCCCTAGAACTTCTGTGGCTGTTATGGGTTCATTTACATAATAAACGTACAATCTTATAGTTACCATAGCCAAATTCCGAAGCTTTAATTTGTTTTAAAAAGTTAGAAAATGATTCTGCAGCCAGATCCTAACAACTCTAAAGGCCATTCAAAGCAACCTAATTTTAGTAATAATCACTATAATCCATTCAAGATTCCAGTATTCACAGGCAGTTACCAGTTACATTGAGTGCTGGGTAAATCGAACATGGCAGCTTGCAACCCCAATGATAGGCGTAAACGGGCTGCATTCAATATCGGTAAGTGTTTATTCATAAGTACCGCAGATATCGGTACCTATCAAGAAGAGTAATGGCTATGTGACTACAGGTTCTTCAGATATAATCACTAACCCTCGTCGGGCTTTGTATTTTGTGTTTTATAGTAGTAGACAGAGAATAGAATAGAGAGAGGGAGCTTCGATGGCATATTTGTAGGTTCAGAAGTGACTAGGATAATGTGACGTGTCAAATTATCCTCCCCGACTCGAAAAAAACTTGATTCTTTACAACAGGAAAACATTAAATTAAAGGCTCCCGCAGACAGGTGCGACGCGCCGGGTCGCATGATTCTAGTAGAACCATTTACATGAAGTTGTCATAGAAATTGTTCTACTAGAATCATGCGACCCGGCGCGTCGCGCCTGTCTGCGGGAGCCTTTTGTGTTGCGTAATGTAAATTAATTTGCATCCTATTGTAAAGAATCAAGTTTTTTTTAACTGAACAGATAGCTGTGCTGCTGGGGAGGTTGTTGCGCCACTTCTTCATCCCATGTTGAAGCACTAGGAAGTGGTGAAGGCGCGTTCTGGAGGACTGACTAATGTAATTTTGATGATCGAAAAGTGCTGATTTTCAGCCTAGTTTTAACTGAACCAACAGCTGTGCTGCTGGAGAGGACGTTGCACCACTTCTTCATCTCAGTTAAAGCACTAGGAAGTGGCGAAGGCGGGCGTTCTGGAGGACTGACTAATGTAATTTTGACGTTCGAAAAGCGCTGATTTTCAGCCTAGTTTGAATAAATGACTCTTGATTCTGATTTAGTGATCTTCTGTTTCAGGATTTTGAAGATTCAAAAGGGAGGATGATGATTGTATATTATTATACACTACAACTCTTTATTCTTTGGAAAAGCTGCATCTGCTGATACCTCGTGCGTACCTAGCTACCTGATACGTATAGTCAGGTAAATGAATCAAGGCTCATTCAATTGACACGTTACGTATTTTTTTCTTATTATAGCCATGCCATAAAACTGTCAAAGAATGACAGGTGTGATTCGAATATACGGACAATTTCAGTTGGTAGTCAATATAAATTTCCCTGACTTTACCTACGTATTATCCTGAAATCTTTAATTTTACAAGTCTACACAACGGCCTTTACCAAACACTAGACTAGACGTACTTGGTAAATGTTGATAATATTTTAACTAAGAACACACATTGAACAAACACTCATAGACTTCGTTACGTTTGTTTGGATTATGTGAAGTAGGTTAAGTATTGCCGCGTAACTTAAACACCAAGTTAAGGGTTTATAGACTTGTATAAGTGGTCAAGTCGAACCTTATGTCGTTAGTTTAACCATTTCAAAACATATAAAAGACTTGGTTTTACTTTAAACAAATGGGAAACAAAATACTTAGGGTTGTAAGCAGTGCCAATCAGCACAATAATATGCAGTACTGATTGTACAATATTATTTGCCACAAAAAGGTTAACAGGCTTCGAATTATAGTATCAGGATGTTGTTAAAACATTTTAGTACCCATTTAAAATCGTCGTTCTTTTTTTTTCGCTGCTGAGTGGTTCAACTCTTGCGCAGAAATTAGTTTATTAGAGGTGCTAATGGCCAGGTATTAACCTGGCCATTAGCACCTCTAATAAACTAATTTACACTTCAATTAATTTAATGAACTCCACGTCAACGTCTTCTACAATTACAGTAATTATATCGAAGACAAATATTTACCTTGTACTTACAACTGATGTTTAGTCGATCGCCCACGCGTTGACAGCCGCCCATTACTGCGCCTGCGCACCGGAGGGCTAAAGCCCCTTCACATTAGCTAGCTTGTTGTATCAAACTGTCAGAAGTTCTGGGCGCTGTGCTGTGCTAAAGCGAGCCGGTACCTAAGGAAAATTTTAAGAAGCCAATTTACCGAACGTTTATTAAAATAATTGTTTAAAAAATTGACATACAACTGTCAAAGAATGCCAGATGTGATTTGAATTCATGTTAGTAGTCAATTTGTTTAGTAATTAATTTCCCTATATCAATTTTAGATCTTTTCTTAACTATTTTACAATCATAACACATGAAATATTTCAAGCGGTAGGTAGCAGAAACACATAATTCTAAAATGGATAAATGAAATTAAAACATACAAAACTTTTACGCATTCACCCTTGGGAAAATATTTACATATCTCTATGAGGATTTAGTATGCTCGTGACATATGAAACATAGATTTAGTTGTTATATAAATACGGCTAAACAAAAATCACGCTTAACTTAGCCTCGTATAAATAAAAATTGTTCAACTACTCAATAAAATATGACAAATGTAGGTTCGTCCAATTTATCTACGACTAAAAACGGACTTGTAAAAAATGTTACTACATACAACGATAGTTTATAGGCAAACAGCTATACAAATTGAGCACTTGTTCCCAATGTTATATTTAATTAAATTTTGTTCGTTGTTTTCGACAGAATCTTCATCATGTTCCAATTCACTGGTATTTCCCTAGGGTTAGGGTCAACTATTGCAATGTAATAAAACAGTCAGGGAAAATAATTGTTAAGCATATTGACTACCAACTTAAATTGTTCATAAATTGAAACCAAAACGGCCATTCTTTGACAGTTGTACCTATAAAATAGCTATAACGCGACTAATTGACGTAGGGTGTCACTTTGCTTAACAATTAATGTTTCTATCTGTATGTAAACTAAGTTTTTTTTTTTTTTGCATAAAAAGGACATGAATGTTTTGTTTATACAATCCAACGCAATCCTCTAGTTTAAGATTCATGGAAACCATAAAATAAATGTCGTTCCAAACGTTTGAATATAAATTGTTCATCTTCACTGTTTTATCCGCGTCAACCTTCTTTATAATAGAGTCATAAAAACAGTTTTTAATGCAATAAATTACTTTTAAACGTTTTTGTCTTCAATATTGATTGGACTGTAGGTAGGTGTCTATGTGAATCCTTGTTTGATCTTTATTCTAAAATTCCAAACAAAGATTATAATAGCTGTATCGCAAAAACAGTGTAATTTAGAGTTATATGAGTATTGAAAAAAATTAGAACAACCACTGAAAAATAAATGTATTAGAATCGAAAAGTTTTCTAGCTCTACACATTTCCTGTATTAATAGTTCTCAATAATCGATAAAGCCTATTTATTTATTTATTTTATTTGTTTGTTAACATAGGTAACGAAATACAGACCTAATAAAGTAGGTAATAAGCAATTGAAGGCTAACACCTTTTTTGTAATATTAATATTTTATTTGTAATTTATATAATTTTTATATTTTCATATTTTGACATTTCAATTTGACAATTTTATTTTCACATTTTGTATTATTTAAATTTAATTAATCGTAATTTTATTTTGGTTTCTATCTGTTTTTTATGTAGTCTAATTTAAATGATAATATCATTTATTTACATAACCAAATTACAAGATGATTATTAACATTAACTAAATTAAATTAAAACTAAGTTAGGCTTAAAAAAGGCCCTCGGGGCATTGTACCGAGGATGCTGGCGGCATTTCCTCGCTGAATTGCAATGCTGATGCGTTGCGCGAGAAAGCCGCCAGCTTTTCGGTCACCAGTTACATCAACTAGACGTTTCGCGATTTCCGCAAATAACTTATGCGCACTGGGACCCCACGGACCGAGGGTCTCGACGCCAAAGGGCACAAAGTTGTACTCTCTGCCAAGGCCTCCATATTTAATAACTTTCAGATTTTCGGCATTTTCTGCCGCTGCACCCGCTTTAGAAGTAGTCCGTTGGAGGTGGGACGGTGCCAGTGTGTCTACACAGGTAGCGTCCCACACAAGCATCCGTCCCAAACTCCACGGGACCAAAGACACACCATCAGGTCTTTTGCCATCATCTCTGACAATGCCAGTCGGCTCAAGAAGAGCAGGCACATTGATGCTGGCAAGAGACCGGCGGATTATGTCATTAAGTGTTGCATGTCTTGAAAAGCGGCCTGCACTTTTTTGACAACAAAGTCCGTGGTGACCCAGTCGGTCCACGTCCGTGCCACAAGGGCATGTGTGTGGAGTGCATACCGTGACCCCAAGCCGCAGACCAGTCGCCAGACGAAGCGAGGTCGGATCCAGGAAGGTACCGGTATATGGAGAAGGATGGGCATGTAGCCAATGACCGGCCTCTCTGGTTCCGACCGCCAAAAGTCTTGCGCGATCCGGCCCTGAACTGCGGCTCAGAATCGATTTGTATGTTAAATCGCAATAAATATCGTCCCAGCTCCTCTGAGATTTTCAATTTAAATGTATTTTTGTAAAATATGGACTAGAATTATGTCTGAAATAAATAATTAAATTAAATTAAAATTATCATTATTTACGTGATAGATTTTGTTATGACTAAGTATAGTGTTTATTTGCACTTTCACTCCATACAAATTTGCTTGACTTTCCATACATCCAATAATCCATACAAACCTTCCACCGGAACGTGGTGTGTGAAACGGCTTCCTTTTGATAAATGCACTCTCGCGAGTTCAGATAAGCAGACGTGCAGCTCTTGATATGTCCGTCTGACAGGCACTAAGACTGGTGGTAATTGCTTCACGAGAGGTTGCCATCAATTAACATTCAATTCTTAAGAATTTATTCGACCTTTCGTTAATATTGCCAATCCTTAATTGCCGTCTTTGATTGAAAGGAGGGCTGACATTTTGAAGAGAATAAATTTACAAAACCTTTGACTGAACTGTTGATGAAATTGACGATTTTATTGCTAATTAGTAGTACCTACTAACAGTTAAAAGGTAAAGTAGATCTAAAATTGGAATAAATAGATACATTACCCTTTCTTCCTACACTCCAGCTGTCTATTTCTACACTATGAAGTTACATTGCCAATAGATTTTTTCTTATCGTCGTCAATGGTGCCGATTCCCTTGTTCACAAACTAAACTAAATTTAAGATCAGTGCATCTTTTTCTTTATATTTTAGTTTAGTCCCGTCAAATTAATCAGCGCCTGTCACTACTCCATACAAGTTTAGACGTGATTAAAAACTTGCCTACTAAAATTAAGTAAATTTACGTCAAGCGCTGATTAATTTGACAGGACTAAACTAAAATTGATCTTCTGTCCTTTTCCTAATGAAATATAAAGAAAAAGATGCACTGAACTTAAATTTAGTTTAGTTTGTGGACAAGGGAATCGGCACCAATGTTCCCCTAATTTCTTGGAGCATGAACTTAAATGAGTCTGCTTGTATTGCTGTTTTCACTAACACTAAGGGACTCCTGAATGCCTAAAGTAAGTCAAAGCACATTTTTGGGTTTTTAAGGAATGATGACAATTTTTTTTGCCCGTCAGGTACCTACCAAGATTATTAAAAAAATATTAGACGCGTGTTTTTTCTTTACTATGAAATTTTACGCGAGTTTATTCGATAAATTGAGTCAAAATGAGACATGACGTCACGCCTTGCTAGATTTTATACTGAATTGTGACGTAGCGAGCCCCCACTCCCCAACTTTAATGCGTTTTATCTAAGTATTTTTTTATTAATATGATATAGCAAAAAATACGTGTCTAATATTTTTTTTATTATCTGACAGATGGACTAAATAGGTTTTTTTTACCCAGGCATCATATCTATTCTCGACGCTTTGGAATATACGAGTATTTAGGCATTACATTTAGGATATTACGTCTAGGTTCACTAATAAAGGGCATTCTAACTGTCCTACCATAAGGTGGATTATAAAATCCAAACTAATATTCTAAATGCGAAAGTCAGTTTCTTTATTTGTTTGTTACTCGTTCACGCTAAAACAGCTGAACGGATTTGAATGAAATTTAGCACATGGGTTAGACCATGACCTAGGTTAGGACATACGATACTTTTCATCCCGGTAGTACGATCCCGTGGCATAATTTCCGACCTCCACGCGGGCGAAGCCTTGGGCAAAAACTAGCTAGTCTATAGACGTAAGCACTTCCAAATACGTAGGTGTTCACCTTTCGGATGGAACATTGACGCTATTTACATAATCAGCCTATAATGTTCCCACTGCTGGGACACAGGCCTCCTTTCTGTGAGAGGGAGTGGGCCGTAATCCACCACGCGGGCCCAGTGCGGGTTGGTAGATGTCACATGTCTTCGAATTTTAGGTTCTAGGACATGCCGGTTTCCTCACGATGTTTTCCTTCACCGTTTTGAGAGCAGTGGTGATGAAATAATTTACACAAAGTAAAGCGCCTGTCCGGGTTACAACCTACAACTCGTAAGTCGCGGCCGTTACCACTGGTCTACCGCTGCTTAGCATTGACGCTATTTATGACGGAATAATTGGTTTAGTATATGAAAGTCTTTAAAGACCTTGATTTCTGCTTAGTATTTCTAAGCCTCCAACTACTTTGCAGTATGTAGGTAACTATTTTCCTTTCAAAACATAAAATCTCCATACGGCTGCTAGTATTTAGATTCAAACCGCAACTTTAGATAAGCAGCCACGCTTCGGGCTCTTGAAATGTCCATCTGACAGTCATTAGGACTAGTTTAGAATAGTGGTAATCGCATAATGTTCCGTGTGCGTTTGCATTGATATTAATGTTATTAAAGTATTTAAGGGCTAATGCGTCCTGTGGTAGTATCCTGGAACCGTTATTAGGAAAATGAAATGTTATGGCCTTACTAAGCCGTCTTTAAGACTTATACAGCGTGTGAACAGTTCTGGCCACGACTTAGGAGTTGTAGATCGTAGGTTCGAACCCAGATAGGCGCTTTACTTTGTGTAAATTATTTCATCATCACTGCTCTCAAAACGGTGAAGGAAAACATCGTGAGGAAACAAAAAAATCGAAGACATGTGACATCTACCAACCCGCACTGGGCCCGCGTGGTGGATTACGGCTCATTACCTCTCACAGAGGGGAGGCCTGTGTCCCAGCAGTGGGAACATTATAGGTTGATTATGTTTATACAGCGTGTATCAGAATTTTGTGGCCATATTTAAGGGTGTGGTACAGGCCATCAAACTAAATAACTGTGTCCATGGGAGCAACATCGTAATCGCGAAAAAGTTCTCAGTTGTGCATTCGGGTCACGTTGGTATTGAAGTTTTATATGGGACAACTGATTATTTTTTCGCGTTGGTCCCATGGATTATCTTGTAGATACTATAGATTTCGTTACTGCGATACTTACTCCTTTTGTTCTTTTCACATCCATCTTGTTTATATGTTCATCATGTAATACTGTCACTTTAACATTTGTCTCTTGTCCCACAATAACACATTTGTTACGATCAATCTTGCTAGAAAAAGAAGCGTAGTGAGTCTTAAGTAGATTTCTTTCATAAAGTGGATTTATTTACTTACATCGATTTATTTTTTGTCTTCAGTTTTTTTATGTTAAATCTGTTACCAAGCTTTTGTTGCATACCTACTCGTCATCTAACAAAAGATTTAATTTTAAGGCGATTCAGAAATATAAATTGAATTCCAATAACGTAATTGAATTTCTATTTCTGACTAGCCTTAAACAATAATAATAATAATCCAGGTCTAATCCTCTGACCAATTGGAATGCCTGTTATAGCCAAGAATGGAGCGATAAAAAATAATTGAATTACTTTCACTAACTCTGTTTTGTTAATCTAGTGTAGTAAGTCCAAGAGCTAGCATCACAAAACAATATTCATGACACTCAATTCTGAAGTGTTACAGATACAATTTAAAAGAGTACCACATCCAGCTTTTAAATAACAACCTTCGGTATCAGACAACATTTCAGTTACATAAAAGATAGTTGTACTGTGAGTCGTTAACGAGAAAGTCTGTCCCACACATTCGCTTTGCATCGGCAGTTTAGATAGGATCAACTTAAAATATCCCGATTGCAATATCTCTGACTATAAGTTAGGATATCTATCGACGTGGAATAAGGATTTGTAATCGCAGGATAATCCAGATCATGGAGCATAACATGTTGTGTTATTGGGGATCGGAACTGAGCTGATATCTCGCAATTTTCCTTGTAACTTATGAGATTTTTGTATAGGTATATATTTTGTGGTAGAATTATTTATTGCTATAAGTAATCTTTTTTTGAGAGCAGTGGTGGCTCAATGGTAACGGCCGCGAATAACGACTTGTAAGTCGTAAGATCGAACCCTGACAGGCTTTAGTTTGTGTAAATTATTTCATCACCACTGCTCTCAAAACGGTGAAGGAAAACATCGTGAGGAACTAGAACTAAAAATTCAAAGGCATGTGACATCTACCACACCGCACTGGGCCCGCGTGGTATATTACGGCCCACTCCCTCTCACAAAGAGGAGTGTGTCCCAGCAGTGGGAACATTTATAGGCTGATTATGCTAATATTTTCTTTGATAGGTAGTTAGAGTATCTAGTAAGATTAGTCATGTCATGATCGTAGTTCTACAATTGAAAATTAAGCACCGACTTTTTAATAAGTGCCTTCATTGGCCGCTCATTTAAGTCAGAATCAGAATACCATAGAACGGAAGAGTAAATCATAAACAATTTATTTACAAACTTAATACCAATCAGTATGAATTAAAGCGAACCGAAAAAATGTCTACATTTAAGGGACTATCGTTTCAAAAGGCACATATGGAATAACTAACGTGCTCAAGTTCTGTAATAAATCTTAAAAGAATGCTTTGCCCGCTCCCAAAAGGATACTCTTCTAAGCGTTCACCTTCTATTTTCCTCGTTATTTATGAGCCTATGCTTTATACTAGAACCACGGGCCAAGAATAAAATGGGTAACTAAAATAAATGGCCCTACGTTACCATAATCATAGATTTCCAAAGCAAACTGAATAAGTTTTTTCTTAATGAAAACGAATGAGAAAAACTAGAAGCCGATACCAAAAGGGCGACTATCTAAACTGCCTTTTTATAAAAAAAAACGATACCGTGATTCGACTTTAACGATGTGAAAACAAAAAGCCTATATCTAATCTTACGACGTGAATTATGGGGATCCGTGGATGCAGTCGTCTATTATAGTTCAGAATGCCGACTCTGTCTTCCACTTACACGTAATTTACATTAAGATGCCTTCACATTTGCATGCCGGAATAACCTTTTCATAATCGTCACGTCGGTGGCTCCCAACTTAGCGATTAGCTTAATGGATTTCTCAATTTAATGAAACTCAAACTTCGTAATTGGCTTTTTAAAAGATAGGACGGAATTTACGATTACTTAGGTACTTATTTCGGTTTTTTCTGTGCATCGCCCGCCGACGGACTTTTTTGGGGCGACGCGTTTTAAAAACAGAACTCATTGTTTTGCCCCGTTATTCGAAAAAAATATTGGTTAAGTATATAAGCTGGCACGGACAGAACGACAATAGTTGGAATAGGGGGTACCTTGGTTGTGTGAGGCACAAATCTTTTTGTTTGATCAGGCGTTCGTTGACAACAAATTCGTTGACGTTAATCCCCAGACAATAGTACCGTTTTAACCGGGAAGGCTAGACGGCCCCAACGGTATCCTTTAACCGAAGTTAAATCTCAATGTTTGTTTAAAGGATTCTTTGAAATGATTGATGTTTATTCGAGCGACAAATTCCCTCTAAACCCACAAAGTATTAAAAATTAATATCGATATTGAATTGTTATATTGTATTCTTGACATTTATTGCTAACGCTCCAGCGCACTATGATGAAATGCTTAAATCTTTTGTTACGAAATCAAATCTATTATAAAACCATTGTTTGGTATTTTGTTTTTATACACAATAGTCTTATATAAAAAAGAAAAACACAACAACTTTTTCCCTTTGTAAAAATATCTGTTGACTAAATGTTGAAGAACTAAAAAACTGCACAAGGCACTAAAACTACTCGTTGGCATTTAGCGAAATACGTACTAATGTTAATGTCTTCGATGCCTTTAAAGTATATCGTATAAAAACGGTAATTGCCCAACACTCGTTTATAAATCGTCAAGAAAGTTCGAGAATGTAATGAAAAAGTTCGGTAATCTCGCTTAAGGTGTCAGAACCGTTCGTTAGCCGTCATTCTCTCCGTCCACTCTAAATTATATAAATTACCAAAGTATTTAGTTTTTATACAGACTTCGTTCCGGGAGCACTGGACAGATTCTTTGTGCAGTATTTTGAAACAAAAGACGATGAGAACAATAGCACATCTATTTTTTTTCCGTCAGTGGAAACACTGTCGATAAATTAAAACACGGCTGTAATTTGGCAGACATATTTATTTATACACGTTAAAGATCAGCGTCGTCATTTATAGCAATTCGTTTATTTACAAAATCGAGTGAAGGTACTAATAAATCACAAAAAAATAAATAAATTTAATTAAGCTCCTAACTTACGTCCTACTCGGATTTTGGTTGTCACAGAACCAAAATTTGTTTCAAATTATATATAATTTTGGTCTCTTTTACACTTTTGCACTACGAAACAAAACTTAAGTTATTAAGTACAAGTGTTTAAAGGCTAACATCAACTTTAAACAAATAATTATGACACTACACTGTTATATACGTCATATTACGTGTATAAGAGATTCTGAGAGACATATATCATGGGAATGGGCATATCGCATTAGAACCAAAACTTATAATTTGTGGAAAAAACCTTAATCGATACATACACCCGTAACTTCTACAAACATCTGTCATAGGCCAAGAAAAATATAATTTCTCTGTTATGTTTTTACAATAAATGTTTCCATTATTTACAAATACATACATATATGTTTATTGCTGAAGAAGACGTCGTAAAGTTCACTAGAATGAGTAAGAACCTCATCAAAACTATTATCGTAAAATATACCTAATAACTATGTTATAACTAAACGATAATAAGGACTAGTTGTAAAAATAGTTCTAGATATTTATACCGATTAGTTTAATAAACTTGATTCCGTATAACAGTCGACTACATTAACATGAAACAAATTGAAATTTCATGTTATATTCCATTTGAAAGATAACATTTTTGTTGATCCAAACTCGAGGGATTCTAAAATGAAACTTCATATTTCGTACTCTTGTAGTAGATCCCGATATTTTCCTTAGAAATACAAAACGAATTGAAATTGAACATCGAAATCCGGTAAACGCATTACAGTTATTTATTTACAAGCAGTATATAAATCAAGTCATATTTTAGAAAATTATCATTTAGGTACTATTTTTCTTCTTAACATATGTACATAACTAATTTTTCTGGTGTTAACCTTACTGTGTTTCATAAATACATTTATAAGTAGTAACTTTTTTAATTTACAATCGCCTATCTCTACATACAAACAAAATTACACGAGTAATTTTTATTACAGCAGCATTTACATACAGTGTTCCAAAGTCCATTACAATTTACAACGTAAGAAGTTACACGACATTCCACAATAAATGCAATTTAACTTTCACTTATTATCTCTCTTTAAGAGTTTTAGAGTATCACAAACAGCACTTCTATCCACTCGAACTACTTGTCTTTTAGGGAGTTCGTCCAAATGCTTAGGAACTGAAGACGCGGTCGTCCACCGACAGCATATCGAAGCTGTGACGTCACACGACCACGTCACGCGGCACTGAATCGTTGGTCGGTGTCTCCGGCACGAGCACCGGCTGGAAACAATGCGCGGCTGGAGCAAAATCCTCAACAAGCTTTCGTTTTAACACAGACGACGAACCGATGTAAACGTTGGTTCCTGGGAAGGTTCCTCGTCGTCTCCGCCTCCATAAGACCGCGGCTAGTACAGCCAATCCAAACGCAATCATAGCCGACAAACAGCCTAGTACTAGCTCAGAGTCAGGTGATCGCTCTGGCACACGTTCCCCTCTCATAGAGCTGACCAAAACGGACATCAGGCGGTCTCCTTCACTCACTTGAACATCCTGCACGCTTTCGGTTGAAACGCGTTGAGCTCTGCTGGTATCGATAGTCATGGTCTCTGACTTTTCATTGTCAACACCCGGTGTGCGAGATACAAGCTCCACTTGAATGTGGTAGATCGTATCCGGCCATAATGATAGAGTAACTCTTGTGGAGTCCGTAAACAAATTGCCTTTCAGGCCTCCACCGTCAACTTCCCAAGTAACTAAATACACTCCGCGTGCTATTCTAGGTTCCCATGCAATTTCACCAATAACTAGGACTTTTTGGTGGATGAGGGATATTTCTTTGAGTGTCCACTTGTGTTCATCGTGATTGGATGTGTTTGTATCATGAGCTACCCAGGTTTCGTCAGGACTGTAGATAGTGACGAGTCCTAATGGATCGACAACAAGTACTCGAAGAAGGGCGCCTTCGTTATTTGAAGGTACTCTCGTTGCTAGGGCTTGAGTTTGTATAATTTGCCGCCAGGGGCCTTCCGCGGCACGTCGCATGACGACGTATACGAGGGGCACGGGGCGGGACGCGGCGCGGGGAGCTGGAGGGGGCCAGCGTGCGAGCGCTCCACTCACACGCATCACCCCTTCGCCCTTCGTGTGGATGACAGGCTGGGTTTGAGACGCGCGCGCCGCTTCCGAATGGAATTCACATGCGATCTTGCATCCAGGGAACTGTAAAAACATGTAAAATTAGTTCTACTGCTTGTTAAAATAATAATTAAGAAATTGTATGAAGTCGTCAACTTACACAAATATCTTTCTCGTCGCAGATGGCTCCCCAAATCTGGTAGTTTGACTGCAGAAGTTCACAATTTTCCCAACACTGGAACAACAAACGCATCTTGTTCAAAACCATCACATCACAAATTCGTCACAATTAAACTAGTCTTTTGAACTCCTTTGATTTATTATCGTGTCGGTCATTACGACGAGTGAGGAGTGTGTACTGACACAGACAAATTTAAAAGTTAATGCTCATCCCAGAGACAGGCAGAGTGTGTTCAAACGGAATCTTTTTTGTCAAATTAGTGTGCGTTATCTGGTGGTCGTCGACTTGAGTGTGGATACAGTCGTTTGTCATAAAGGCTTGTACACACTGGCGCGACTTGTCGCGCGACGCGACGCGACACAAAGACACCGCGTGTAGCGCTACAAGCGGTGCCTTTGTGTCGCGACGCGTCGCGCGACAAGTCGCGCCAGTATGTAGGAGCCTTTAGTTTTGGAATTGGGTCGACCTCGTTACTGACATAGAAACTCGGACACTGTAATGTGTATAGCATAATTATGTTCAGATAGCTTCACCAAAACGTGTTATTATGAACAGATAAGCAATTATTGGAAATTATATTTGGAGCAAAAACTGTTTCGTTTGTAAATCGTTATTCAAATTTTAAGGTATTCCTTAGAAATACATCATATTACAATTAATTACTGCTTAACTAGCACTTCCATTGTTCCATAATTATTACATGCCGTAAAGCAGTTACATTTCTCAATTCTGATTCGAAACTTAAAAATTCTATATCTTTATTTATTTATTTCATTTTGTAAGCTATACATTAATTTGGTTAATCCCCAGAACAGCGCCACATCCAGCCAAATTTGACTACTCCGTCGCTTCGAATGCAGCATTTGTCATTGGAAACGCTCATTAGTTGGAGTTGACGTTAACTTGACGCCGCTCTCGCCTCGGTAAGCTTTAATAATTATAAGAACGGGCGAACCACGATTATTAATTACTGGTATTGACAAAAGGTACCGTCGGAATCCACGTTCCGAGTGAGAATTTATAGGTTTTAGCACTGTACTGATGTTTTGTAACAAAAAATCATTCATTTTATTTTCAGCCTTTTAGTGACATGAAAAACGGTACAGAGCTTAGTCACGATACTGACGTTATAAACACTGATTGAAAAACATAAGACGAACTGTCTAATAAAATTGAAATGGGTTTCAAAAATGGTTGAAGTTAACTTTTACAGCTTTTGTCATAAAGAGAGTAGCTTCCAGCGAGTTAATAAGGAAGCTTGTACTGTTTCGTCCATGGTGGTACTATTTAGTTTTATGGTTACTGCATGCCTTTAATTTAGAAAAATAGTAGCTTCAGGCTTAAAATGATCATAAAGCAACAGGAATGTCTAGAAATTCTAGAATCATAAATATATTGTTATATTAAAAGAGAGAACTCGTAATTAAATGTTATTGAAAAACCAATTACAAAGTTTCCTGAATACTAGCCCCTAATTGTTGGGAACTGCATATTTTAATATTCACAATTAGTATTTATGTGACGCTAGTAAAATATGATTGCTGTCTTCAAGCAGCTGAGCCTTGAGAATTGTTTGTTCAATAATTGAAAAGCTGTTTTTCAAGAAAAGGCTTTATATAATCGTTGGAATAATTGATTAATTTATCATTCTTATCATTGAAGTGACTTCCTATTTATCTTGTTATAATCTGTGGTGTGTATGATGTTTTGTTACTTGTCATTAAATTTTTTCATTCAGTCAGAACTTTTATTATTGAAGGTTCGTAAAGACTGCGACAATATCGCGGGCGCGACAGGCAAATTGCTGCCTGCCACGCCCGCGATATCGCGCTGGCATAATTATTTTATTCTAACCTATGTATAAAGGAAAAGTAATGTTCAATAAAGGCTCCTACATACTGGCGCGACTTGTCGCGCGACGCGACGCGACACAAAGATACCGCGTGTAGCGCTACAAGCGGTGCCTTTGTGTCGCGACGCGTCGCGCGACAAGTCGCGCCAGTATGTAGGAGCCTTAATGAAGCATGATACAATAAGCGGAAAGGGAAACTGTATTATTTTTTCCCTTTTTAATTGAGTTTAAGTATAGTTCATGATTAGCTAAGCTATAATATATTATTACTACTGTTTGAAATAATACTCGTACCTGCGAGTTACAGGTTATTGAAGGAGTTTATTGGTTAAATTCTTGAAGATTGTTAGGTTTAATGTGTCTGGCTGTAGTTTTAAGCCATCTAAGCACATTTCCTTTGAACACTCACCATAAAACAGTCGGGACCTTGCAAACACGAGGACTCCCCGCCTGGCCGCGGCGTTGCAAACTGTGAACAAACATCAAAAATCAATCAAAACCACCCTCATTAAAATAGCTAAATTAACAAAAAATCTGGCGATTTTGAAACGATTATAGTCTTTTTATTACTCAATAATATAATTTTATTGCTTTTGTTTAATATGTAGAGTGGGCTGTTAAAATTCATCGCTTAGTTTTTATTTTTAATATCATATGTCCCGGCCATTTTATAGTGTACCAGCGACACTTGAAGAAACTATAAAATATCGCCTTACAGTGTTTATTGCGTGGTTAAATACAAATCCGGCCTTCTAATCGTCAAACCAGGAAACCAAATCTCAAAGAAAAATCATTATTACATACTTGAAAATTTGAACAACGTACATATTATTATGTTAAAATCATAGTTAATTAGATACAATTTAAAGTAAGTACTGATATTTCTGAAGTTTGAATAACAGAAGATAATATTAATATGGTTGCCAATATGCAGTTAGTTCATGATTTTAAGCTTGAAAAGGAAAGTAATTTTCTTTGCCATGTAAAGAAAACCGGAAATAATCACTATGTACGGTTTATGTAAATGTATTATTTGCATTTGTCGTTACAATCCAAGTTATGAGGATGACTCATTAAAAGAACATGATTTGAAGAATGGTAAATCGCAACTATTTTTGTTGTCTTATTTTGTGTCCACAGTGGGAGTGGGACACAATAAAGGACACATAGGACTCAAAATAAGACACAAGATATAACATAAGACACTAAGGAGGCCTCCCGTTTCTCCTTCCAAACCTCTCTGCTTTTTGTGATTTCAAATCAACCTTTAATGAAAAAAATCCATCACCCTATAGTCAAACAACTAAACAAAACCTAAAGCGCTTAATTAGCGCTTCAATCGCACTTTAATTTCGGCCAAACTCAATTCTCAAAAGGGACATTTAATTATTCGACGGAGGATCAATACATTACTCGTTATCTGAACAGTGTTCCGAGAGATTTTATGTGCGGGCCAAAAGAAAAAGAAAATAAATGTTCGATTCGAGCAACCAGTTTAATGTATTTGATAAAAGTGACGGGCATCTGCTTACCGTCGGCTGGACGGTCGCTTTAATTGCCTGATATGCCATGGCCCATGGCTGGGGAAGGTTGAACCACAGTGCAGTGGCCTAAATGTCAAATGTTTTAATGTCGTGACGATTTGTTGGCTTTTAATATTTTTGTTTGGCGTAGTGTCAGATTCTAGTTCACTGTTTTGTAAGAGGAACGATTTTTTATTTAGTTACCGAATTATTTACGACCGTCAAAACAAACGCTGAATTTGTAATTTACTCTGGCACGACATTCTTTCACATTTTTCAGAGGCATTGTTAAGAAGTATTTGCGTTATCTTTAAAACGTACCAAGCTAATTACAAAACTGATAGCTTATTCAAGTGTTATCTAAATGACAGACATTAAAATAACCTATTTCCTTGCCGGATGCTATTATTGACATAAAGATAACTTTACACAAGAACGATAATTCCAGAATGTACAAGCTTTTATTTACGACTGTAATTATTAGAACTAACCCATAAAATAAATGCTTTAGAAAGCAAGTAGCGAACAAAGAGTAGCAAAGGAAAACAAAATTACTCTTTTAGGTCACTATCATTGCGGCTAATGATGCCAATCTGTGGCAGAGGCCATCAAACGACTCCGTCCATCCACCCGTTATTAGATGTAATCATCGTAATTTTTCACACAATTTATTTTTTTTTCTACCACGATACAGCTCAGGAGTGTTATTTCACGTCAACTAATGACAACAAAAAATACACTCGAGATTGAGTGCGCAATGCGCCGACAATAAAAACATCCGCTATATTTACTACATTCTTATTCCCGCCGGACTTAAAAATAGACCTCATAAATCAAGTGAATTAAAAAGATACCATGCTGAAGGCACCTCCAATCTAGACTAACAGTTTTACCTTATTTTTATGCTCCAGCAAGTTTTTATTAAACAACAGATAATCAACTTTCGCCTTTCCAAATACGCAAACAACGGACTTCTAACCGATTCAATTATTACAAGTATTGTATCGCACGACTTCGCCTTTGAGAGTTTGAAATATGAAAGTTAAACAAAACAAAACGACGTGAATATACTTCGGCAACTGCAAAGGGAAGTGAGTGAATAACGAATGACGGTGATTGAAAACAGCCCGTCGAGTGGCCTCGTATTTGTGTTAGATGCCGCCGCAGATTACCCTTTTGTTAATCAAACAACGCTTATTGAATATTATTTAATTAATCTTTCGTATTTGACTTCGGATAGCATCCCCCAAAAATGCATCACTTAGAGATTGAACGTTAGATACTTACAGAAAGAATTTAAATATCTTGCAAGCCAATAAATTGAATCGAGGAACAAAAAATAGAGAGTCGATAAACGTTCTAACACGCATCTTAATAGTTATTTCGAGTCAACCGTTAATCTGAATAGAAAATTAGGGTTCAAGGATGTATTACATTTTAAAGGCGAGCCAGGATATTGCATACCAACACTTAAGCGTTTACGAAATCCATTAAAGATAATCGTCAATAAGTCAGGCCCGGGGCTGCGGCCGAACAGGAACTAATCGATCGATGGGCACACACGGTCGTTTACAATCAATCCATCAGCGTTTATGTAACGCGCAACTACCGATGATCTTCATTTATCATTTTGTTTTGTGGGTAGCGAGCGCGCGCTCTTGGGGGTCAAACCAGAGGTCCATACAAAATAAATGCCAGTGACTTACGAAATATGATATGTAAACAACTTTTTCTCCTTTAATCTAACGACACATCTTCGAGATTAATCACTTGTGCAATCGGTAGTTTAGAGTTGATTAACTTTTGATTTATCGCTTTGTATTGCGAAAGAAATATTGAAATTATAAATAGAAGAGTGGTTTATTAAAAAAGAGGTAGCATCAATTAAAGTATAGCAGAAATTGTGATCTTATCGACTATAATAAACAATGGTGAGTGCGACATTCGCGTGTAAGTTAGATAGAAGGAAAACATTAAACACCTAACAGCCTCCGTTGGCGAAAGAGGCAAAAACAGCATGAATTATATGATTTCGCATAAAGATAAAATACAATCTAAGCTAGCGCGCCAAATGGCGAAGAAAAAATGAAATTTCTCCGCATAACAGATTGTAAGAGTTGAAGAGCGTAACAAGAAATAGGGGTAGACCTAGTGCCTGATGCGGTTTACGATTAAACTGATGGAGCAAAATAATTTATTGAATACGCTTTGATAGAGTTGGGTTATATTTTGTTATTTACATGAGAGTATAATTTGCCATGAGTGGATGTCATTATTTGACATCACAATCAAAATGTATTTGTTTCTAAGCAAATTTAATAGTAATGGAAGAGTTTAACTACAAAACCATGTAAATAAAGCATCTTTTGTGCCAAAAGAAAACGATGTACATTTCATCAAAGAACTCAATATTACAACTTCACCAAATGACAAAACATAGAATGAAACACTAACTCTAGAAAGTTACAGTTTCATCAAAATAGACACTTACACAGGCCGAGATAACCACACCATTTCTAATGCAGTTTTCAATTCAATTTAACGTTTCCCAATAAAAGTCGGTCAAAACTATCAGACTTTAATACCGTATGTGGTGTGGGTAAGTATACCGAGGCATCTGTGTACCCTGTCTTCCCTTCTAGTTGCTATTTTATTTGATCTGCTGTAGGTAAACTCTATTACCGGTCCGTTTTTACAAGTAGAAATTCAATTTCAGTCCCGTTCGGTTTCAGGTTCTTAGTGGAAAGTAGGTTAGTCGAAGTAGAGAGATAAAAATAAACGAAATATTTGATGAGACATACATTTTCTATAAATTTGTCTTGCGGTCTGGGTTTCCGGGAACAAATTGATTTGGGAAATGATTGGAAATGTCGACCATATTGCTTTATTTTTTATGGTTAAGTAGACATTGATTATGTATCTAGTCCTCGTAAATAAGAAGGATATTAACTATTATATAAAAATAAAAAAAAATATGAAACAGCTTTAATACAAAAAAATAAATAAACTTACAATTTAAAAAAGGTCTTCATGTCCATACATCATCGAACCTGTCTTCTAATTAGTGATACCGATTTTATTTAGTTTCTTTTATAAGGCATCAAGTATACGATGTATCGCGGGCATGTAGTATCATAATATACGATTAATGAAAAATATGTCCCCGGCGGCAATAAAAGATGGCATCGACATCATTAGGTACCAACGAAGATATGAATTTTTCATGAAATATGGACTCGCAGAGCTCTCGCACGTCGCATCGAGTAGAAGGACCGAGGTATCAACATTATTATTTCCATCAGTTCCATTCGTTGTACGACTTTTTGCGATTGCCTGACAGACCACAACAATTTTATCTTGCCTTTAGAACAAGACCATAAAATGTTTCAAAGTCGTCGGAAAACGTGAGACGGAATTCATTATTCACTTTTGGAACAAAGCACATATAAAAATCCTTGTTGGACAAAACTGTACAGAATAGTTTTAAACAAAAATGTTACATATACTCCGAGCAAAGTGTTGACCCATTTACTTATTATGAACACATCCTGCCAATTTACTTTATTGATGTTATATTATAGCATCATTAACTTTTTATACCCATTGCCTCTCTGACGGACCGCCTATAATTATGATGATATGAGGCCGCAGTCCTTAAACTATTTTTAAATTATACCAAGACGATCTAAAATCTGCCCCAGTATTAAGTATAAGGATCATGTATATTATGAGGTCGATATCTTGATTGGCGCCCGCCACAGAGTTAAGTTAAGGCTTTTAAAACAATTGGTTTAAAAAATATGAAAACCGCCCAAGTGCGTGTTAGTTTACAATGAAGGGTTCCGTAGTTGGCATGAATTTATCCCAAGAACAAACTTCACATCGTAGTTGAAAAACATGTTCTGCCATACATTCCAACTACAAATGTAAGTTGGTCGACTATTGCTCCTTAACGTGTAAAGCTTACTTAGCTGTGATAGTTTTGCTTTAAACTTCGTGATAACTAGGTACTCCCGTGATTTTTATAACATCTCCCAAAACAAACATTTAGCAGGCAGGGCGACACTTGACTTCTAACAAAAATTAGTACTTTATAGCTTAATATTACGCAAATGGATCCCTAGAGCAATATTTTTGAACGACCTATTCAATGATACCCCACACCATGGGATAGACGAGAAAAAAATATCACCCCCACTTTACGTGCAAGGGGGGGTTACCCCATAATTCTTTTTTCTACGTTTTATTTTATCACTTTGTCAAATTACAGCTTTTATAGTACAAAGAGTCTCTGAGCTAAGCCGCGGACATGGCGAAACTATATGGGTTCCTTGTAGACTACGGAACTCTAAAACGACATGCCATTAAGTAAACCCTTTAATAATTACGTATGTAAATAAAATTGTATGTTATGTAAAGCAAACGTCTCTCTGAATACAGTGTCAAGCTTATCTTTGCATCTACTCCGTAATTTCGCGATGATTGCAGAGAAACGAACACTTTAACAGCTCATCCAGACGTGCATTTAAATAGGGACAATGTCGCGGCGCGCAAGTCTCCGTAGAAAGCAGAATTAAATCAAGCTGCCACTGTCGACCTAACAATGATATAAATGGTCACAAACACGTACCAAATTTGATCATGCGGCGAATAAATTAAATGGGAACACAATCAAGGATTAAATTACTGGTTCATTCTGCCTCCCACACGAGCGGGCGTTGCGACACATGTGCGACACATCGCTTGCAGCCGACCGATGCGTTCTATGTATGTAGGTGCCTTAACATATAATATTGTGGCACATTGTGCGGCTCCGCGACCGCATATAAATGCGTTGAGAGCAAATAAAACGGTGCTATAATTTCAAATCATACGGACAGAGAATGGGTGTGGACGGCGCTCTCATTGTGTGGAAATGATGTAACCGCTATTAAAAGTGTGGGCTGTATCCCTTGAATATTTCTTGCAACGAAGACGTCGTAGGGTCATATCGGTATTTTATATCTCACCGGAGACAATAGCATACATTTCCAACAAGAAAACTGGCTTCGTACGTTAAGTGATCGTGGGCCCGCATTTCAATATTCGCTCCGATCTACCACCGGTATTGCTCTCTTGGACGATTATGTTATTAAATATTCCAAATCAGATAGCAATCAATGATATATGTGTGGAATGAACGTCTAATGATGGAGTGTATTATCTAAAAACGCTTTGTTATTTGATTTCTTATCATAAAAATACTGATTTTATAGACAACGTCGTTCTATTTGACATATGAAACAACGGCGATAAATTATAAGACTTTATGTAAAAATAAAATGGCTACTTTTATGGCATACTAAAACGTTTTAAAATTAGTAGGTAGCGTTCAAAACAATATTTCGTTAGTACCATAAAATCCCCAATTTATTAAGCCTGTCGTCCACAATAGGCTATCAACGGCTTAAACTGTCGGAAAAATCACTAAAACGACACATCAATTCACCCCTTAAACGCGCTCACCATTTTCAAAACTACGTTAAAGCCACTAAAGAGGAAATAGTATAAGTTCAATGCGCTTTGTCTTATACCAACAATTACGAACTAATACCAAATCTATTTCGTATCAAATCCCGGTCACAAATCACTCGCCCTGAGATAAAGACGTGTAAAGGATTACACGAAACTATAATGTTCTGTTTAGTTTCGGAGAACCCTTTGCTTTGGATGTCCGGATTTCTGACTAATTTTGGAACATTTGGAAGCTCATAAAACAACACAATAAACAACGTGTGGGTGTAATAAAAATAACTTATCATTATAGACTTCTTGAGACTGCCCCGTTTCTGTAGTGCGTCGGAAATGTTTGCACAGAATCTAACCGACGGCTTTCATGCGATCAATCGAAAAAAAATCGCATTGCTAGTAAATAGAACACGGGCCAGTAGCAACAGCATTCTGAAAACAGTGTCAGAGAGTTTCTAATCTCCGATTTTGAGGCATTTTGTGGAGAGGATGGCCAGGTGAGTAAATTGTACCTTGCTTGGTCATCTTCTGTGCAAATTGCTTCAAACTCTTATAATAATAAATTTCTTTGCTTACTAACACTAGCTTTAAGGTTTACTATCATTATGGATCTATGTGGTCTTTATTAATAAATTTGGATTTTTTTTTTATTATAGAATACGAAGTCAATAGAAAATGCGCTGACGATATATGTAGCTTATGACAGCTTATGAATTCTGATTAATGCAATTTCTGTTAAACCAAATAAGATTTTTCTTCGAAATTCATCGAATTCGAAGGACATTCTTGGATCCGTGGGGATAATATGATTCAATGTCGTCCCTTTCCAGCCAATGGCAGTATCATATGTAGCTATCCTTTTCGGGCAGAGGCTGTCGGTTTTTGTGAGTCTCAGAAGTTCTGTGGACCATGCGACAGATGTGCGCATGGCTGCGGTTGCTAACGAACCATGATTCAATCGGAATAATCTATAATATAAAATATCTTTGATTGTTTGACCGCTGCTTGCTTCTTTGACATTCGATTGACGAAATAATTTTGGTGACTTGTTTCATTCTCCATTCGTAATCTGACAAATTGACTTTCCAGTCCTATTTGAATACTTGTGGTGTCTTTATCTTAAACCATGAACAAATCGCAATAACTTACAGTAATCAGTCGGAAACGTTATAGATCAAAACCTTGTTTGTTGTTTTACAGACATAATGCATCCTTAGAACTCATTTCAGATAAAGCAAAGTATAATCAAGATTCAAGTTAGAAGGAAATCGTGTAGAATGCAGTCTCGATGCAAGGACCGTTACGAAGCGATATCGGCACCGAATCCGATTGCCGCAATGCGAAAATTATCCGCAACCGTAGAGTACAGTGGAGGCGTAAAGAGGTCTCAGAAATGGTTATGTTTTGCTATGTATCTGATTTAAGTTGTGACGTGTCGCTTATACTGCTTACATTGAGTTAGATGAAATCAGTTTATTCCTATTTTATGGTTATTCCATGTCAAATATAACTAAAATAATGCCAGGAAACCTCACTATTTTAGCTTCGCTTACGACGACATTTTATTTACATTCACTACATTAGTCTCAGTGCAATGTTGAACAGAAGTTAGTGGCATTTTATTCATAATCGTGTTGTTATTTCTTTATTGCATTACATTACGTAGAAACGAATGTAACGTGAGAGATTAATTAAATCGACGCCATTCCTGAAATAACAAAATGCGAGTTTGTAAATTCCGATCACGAATAAGTAACATTATTTACACCGAATCGTAAAAATAATTCAGAGAAGTACTTTATTTTGAGACGGGAGCTTACCTACTAATACAGCTTATAGCCGATCGACGATATTCTAAGACTATGTTACATAATGTAGTTAGTATTTTGCTCACGAGCGTACTTATCGATCAGAAACGTGAACCATAGAGATATCATTAGTCCGAATGTACAGTTGCACGAAACACTTAGGCCGATCTCACAATCTAAAGGGCACTTCCTTTGATCTAAGCCACCGATGAGAACGGTACCCATATCAAATCGAATATGATCTCTAATGAGATCAGCGCTACACTTTTTTAACTAAAATGGAGCACACGTTTTTTACGAGTGCGTTTACGATCGGCGGCATAACTTAAAATTATCAAAGACCATATTTCAAAGGCATAAAATAAGAAGAGCAATTAAAGCGCTCATAACCGGGCTAGTAAATGGCCGCACAGTATTACAAATATTTATGTAGGCGGTCGAACAAACAGTAGCGTTAAAAGCAAAGACATGCGTTAATCCAAGACAAACAGGGCTGAAAGAATTACACGAGAGAGACACAAACACTATAAAGTCTTCTCTTTCCCGTAGGGTACACAGGAGTGCGTGAAGTGAGGTAATCCTTCCTAGGTGTAGCTATGTAGACCTATTAAGGCCGAGTACCTCCATTCAAAATGTAAATGGCTTACTTAGAAATTCTCTAGGGGATTAAGCTGCAATCTGCATGCGTATGGTAATTCTATACACATTGTCAATGGGTCACAATAAAAACGTTTATTTATAATGTACAGTTTAACACTTTAGATTTACGTGTTTCGGCAAGCGTTAAACACTTAGTTGGGCCTGGATTTACATAAAAATACTTTGCTTAGCAACGCAGTGTGCAGAGGATTCAATGCACTAAAACAAACCAAAAATATTTTCATTGCAAGTATCCAAGAAAAACAAATAAGTAATCTTTAAACATCGAAACTTTATTGCACCCGAAAAAATAAATAAAAGAAAATGCGCAAGAAACGGCATTTTAAAAA
Source organism: Atethmia centrago (assembly GCA_905333075.3). Lineage (NCBI taxonomy): Eukaryota > Metazoa > Arthropoda > Insecta > Lepidoptera > Noctuidae > Atethmia > Atethmia centrago. Next base: position 13,168,429 of record HG995381.1, on the reverse strand, counting down.
TGGAACACAAAAATTTAAAGTTTATTCTGTTGTCACTGTGCCTTAACAAACTAGCATCCCGTGCGTCGCAAAGGTGGGCGTACATCAGACACTTAGGTACTCTAGTTTTGCCGCTAATTGTGACTCCACCTGTTTTAAGCTCCAGCGACTAGGAACATTCTTGTGTTAGCAAGTGCCTAGGGGAGGCATCAGTATGCTAGTGTGTACATGTCCTTATGAATCATTTATACTATGTTTCCCTATATTGGCTTCTGTGCGTGTGAATGTGAACTTCCATTGAGCTTTGACGTGATTTGCAAAATGGTATCTGATTGATTTGATTTGAATTTGGAATGCCAATTACACTGGTGCAAAGCACTCGTGATTATGTGAGGACATGGGAAAACCAGACTAGAATTTTCATTAGCGAATTCGATTATCTTTGGCTACTGATGTGAATTTAAAGAATTCGCTGGAAGAGACTTAATATCGCGTATACAGGGTGACATTGAAAACATGCGACAAATCGAAATGGGAGATTGTACTCATCATTATGAACAACTTTTATTAAGGGACCAAAGCTACAATCCCAAAAAAAAACTGCTGTCCCCTACATTTATGTTCGCAATACCTCATCAAAATGTAGGAAAAGCAGATTTTTTTTTTTGGGATTACAGCTTTGGTCCCTTAGTAAAAGTTGTTAATAATGATGTATACAATGTCCCATTTCAGTTTGTCGCAAGTTTTCAATTTCAACCTGTATATGTATTTCGACAGGATTGTCAAAATTATATGGGTTGATTACGAGGCTTTTAGCTACTTTGTATATTATGTGTCTATTTTACGTAAATTTTTATAATGTGCGTTTTGTTTGTGCAGAATAAACAATTTTTCTTTCTTCTTTCTTTCTTCTATTTACTTACTTACATCGAAAACAAAATGAATGTGAAATTCAGGCACCAAAATGGCTTTTATGCTTCTCTCAACGTGGGCATTAATTTTTATGTAGTCTCAAGTTGCACGAAATTACGTACTCGTAACAGTCACTTAAATGTCTCGAAACTTGAAACGGGCTTAAATTTTCATACAATCCGAACTAACCGGTGGCGTACTAAACAATAAGTATTTATTACAGCTAACCGTGGGGACGTACATAACATACATAAATTTCCCGCATTTACCCAGTTACCATAGGCAGATCTAACAAGACGAGAAAGCGTACCGTATACTCGGCAACTGGCTAACTTGCAGTCGCTTAATTTATAGCCAATTAAGTTAGTGTTAAGCTAAATAAACTGACATGAAGATAGCACAAGTAACCGTAATACGAAATACTCGCCCCCAGTTGCTTAGCACAACCAACAAGTTTGCGTAGGCCCACGTTTAATGCTAAATCGCTGTCGACAAACCAACATTTTAAATAGCCCGGTTTAGCTACAACGAGCTTTGATATTGCGGCACTGATGACAAGAACACGACTATTTGATTTATAATATTAACCACTAAGCTAGAAAGTGCCCCTTGATTTTACTGCTATAGGTCTTGTCTTTCAGTATTGCTTATTGAATCGGCTTCCAAATGAGGATTAATAAGGATTTATGGACGCAGAAACAGAATGAAACTTTCCATTACTGAGTCGATTAAATATAGTTCATTTGCTATTCATCTGTCGCGGTGCGCATTTGTTCTTCAATCTATTGAGCGTCGTGATTTATTTTGTACTGCGCAGATTGCCATTAGGGTACGTCGCACCGAACTTTTCGAGCACCCCTTAAAATCATTTTACGTACAAAGTTTAAAATGACAAAGTTCTTAAAATCCCAAGTAAAAACTGAACTAAAGAAGCCAGATGCTGCAGACAGTTGAAAACAACTGGCCGGAGTTGCTTTATAAAAAGTTAGCTTTTAAAACCCTCGCTATAAATCAATAGAAAGGAGTTCAGAGGAAGTGGAAGCGTAAGGCGGATATTTACGGTGATGGTATACTCGCTCTACTTGCAACGCGATAAATCTTTGGCCAGCACGCTTTGTAGCTTGACTTTATGGAAGAGCTAATCATTATTGTAATAGAACACGGTGCCCTAAAAACCGTTGCCGAAGATAGGACGAGTGGGTCAGTAATATCCGAGTGTTTTGTTTTCCTATCCACTTCAATTCAAGTTAAAAACGTTCTTTGAATTCAGTCCACTGCATTCTTTATTGTACGAGTATTTTCCTTAAAAAATGTTTTAGAAATTGGAGCGGTTTCTTTTTCTTTTATCGCGAATCTGGAGCTACGTAACGGTCTGATGCCAGCATAGCGAATAAAAGCAGACGTTCGGTGGTATCGTAACATTTATTCACAATATCATAATATTATTCTTTACGGGAAGATAGAACTGCCGCGACCTGTCCATTGTGTGCTCAGAATTACGTAAAAGTACTAAAGAAAGGGTAAGAATTTTTTTATAAGATAAAATCGTCACGCTTCAATTGGTATCCAATTTACTTAGGAGAGGCCGCGGTTCGATGTTACCTGAGTCTTTGTCGCGTGGTCACGCCAGCCGAGGCCCGGCCGTTTGTAAACGTAATAGCTTCTTATTTATGTTGGTACTTTCAAATTAAAATATTCGAGAGACGATATCGTGCTGGACAAAAAACTACTATAAGATGAGTTTGATGAGAATAAATTGGATTGCGTCGGAGACTGGACTGTTGAACTTAATGGAAATGCAGGTGGGGTGATAAGCGTGCTAGAGCTAAATGTCAAATGAGTTGCGTCACGGAAATGTAACCTCACTTATGTAAGGCTCGGGTACATTAAGCTTGTACCTACTCATACAGGTATAAAAGCTTTCTAAGGCTAGTCATTAAGTAGAAGATCTTAACCATAAGTCAGAAGTCATAACTCACGTAATTCCCAGCTTTAGGCCATTTTGATAAGTTACGTAACAATTTCTTTGCTTACTTTGTTGTTAGCGAAATTGAAGACAACAGTTTTATATAATCTTGAGTAAAAGTGTTTTAAAAAATTGCTAATTAAAAGAATTTTCTTTTTTAAATAATGTTTTTGTAATAAATTTAAATTCTCATTCTTTGTTTCTAAAGCTAATAAAAACAACTCGAGGTCCGAACACTCCTTATAAAATCGCAATAATAACTGCGCATATAATTAGTGTAACAATACAATTTCTTTCTGGAGAATTTTCATAAATATCGGACAAAAGCTTTTGAGAGAATTTCCTTGGGAACATTAGGGGAAACAAAGGAGAAAAAAAGATTATCTACTTACAGAGTCTGACTAGCCACTTAGAGTATAAACGGTAGTTAAATCAGCAAAAACAAAAGCCGACTAAGTAAATGCTTTTGCCTAGTGCCAGCACTTTGTACTTATGTATCTTATGGTTATCTATGTCTGGACCAACTTTATCTGGGTAATACGAACTGGGTTTACGTGTAGGAGGATTTTCTGTTAGTTTTGTTTGAGTGTTATAAACAGACTGATCTGTGTTTCGATTTCTGGGTCTCCATAAAGGCAATTAATAATAGACACGATTATGTGGTTTGATTTGACTTTCACAAGTCAGTTACACAGAAATCACTAAAAATAACTCGATTCGAGACGAGTCTATTAACATGGATATTGTCCGATACTGTTTTTGAGTTAAAGTGCATAATACATAATCAGCCTATAATGTTCCCACTGCTGGGACACAGGCCTTCTCTCTTTGAGAGGTAGTGGGCTGTAAATCCACCACGCGGGCCCAGTGCGGGTTGGCAGATGTCACATGTCGTCGAATTTTTGGTTTTAGGACACGATGTTGCTTCACCGTTTTGAGAGCAGTGGTAATGAAAGTATTTACACAAAGCGCTTGCTCAAACCCACGATCTACAACTCGTAAGTCGGGGCCGTTACCACTGAGCCACCACTGCTCTAAAGTTATCTTATTTATTTACCTGAATCATCTAAAAAAATACGAGATGAGATAAACTACTTATTGTTAATTAAGAAACAACATTATATACGTACTGTTTGCCCTTTAGATTAACTAAAGCTTACGTAATACTACTGCACCTTAACTTCAAATAAATGGATGTATTTTCAGTACTTGCAACTGCTAATATAACGATGTAATCAATCTGCCTCTTGCTGGACATAGGCCACAACGCCTGGTACTTTTAGAATTCCCTGTCTTCAACAGGTCATCGGGTCATGTAAATCTTATATAATTGCGTATGCTGTAAATTATTTATATGAGTAGCGATTACTGAAGCTTTAGCCTAAGATAAGTAACATTTTGCTAGTTAAGGCGCTGACAAGACCCAATTGACCAAAATAGGCTTCACTTAAGAAAAAAAATTGCCAAATCTGTATAGTTTGTGGTAGTGGAAAAAATATATGTCAATTTTGAACATATTTCCCAGAACCTGGTTGTTACCAAAACACGTTTTGAAAACAAAATCACGATACAAACTAACGTTAAACTAACCTCTTACTTTGAGTTCTAATCCAAAATATCTGTATCAAATATCAACATACGTTACGTATTTAATTAATAACAAGAACGTCTTATTTGAATGCAGAACTTGGTTGTTTTTTATTTTCGATTACACAACTCAATTTTGAGTAAATAGATAATTACTTCATATTTTGCAATAAATTACAAGCGTTGTGTCGTCGCGCTTCTCTTTCTTTTCTATGGAATTTGACAGTGACCGCGGTTTAGGTGTTGTCAGCGTCTTAAATTATAATCAATGTTAGTTATACCCCGTCAATTACTCTATCACTGGAAACTGGTCATAAAACTTAAATTGTTGGGCATATGTTTCAAAAACTGTAGACAGTCTTTTCTGTGGACAATAACGTCACTGTCTCGACCACATAACTGTCACATTACGAGTAACCGTTAAATGTCGAACATAAAAGTTGAAAGCTTCTAATACAACATGAAAAGGCTTTATTGTTAAACTTGTACCCTAATCGTGTACTTAAGAGTTTAAAAGTTATAATGGACAACAGTTTAAGTTTCCGTTACATGTCATGTTTTTTGTCTAAACATGTTTCCTGTATCTATAATGACGCATTCTAATTGCTGTCTGGTGTTAAAATTAAACAGATGAGTTTGGACTCTTAAGAGATAAATGATTTAGATAAGAGTATTAGTAAAATTAATCAGCAAAAAAAAGACAAAGGTTGGAATTTGATTCTAACATACTGTATTTCAATGACAGTCTACTCAAATTACCTAAATATCTGGATTTTATTTTCAATGTTATAAGTACAAACAATCTTTGAAACGTCCTTCTATTGTTAAGATTTACCAATGAGCTTTTCTCTTCGGGAAAAAGTACAGAGTTTTCCTTTATCTCTGACATTATCGATAGAGGAATTAACATAATCGAAAGAAAAGAAAAGAAAGAAAGAAGAAGGAAAAATTGTTTATTCTGCACAAACAAAACGCGCATTACAAAAATTAACGTAAAATACACACATAATATATACAAAGCTAAAAGCCTCGTAATCAACCCATATAAGTTTGACAATCCTGTCGATTACGTAATCGCTCGCCCCTTATTACACCTCTGCCTATCCCTCTGGAGAAATACAGACGTGATATTAAGTCATCATCTGCCTGCCTTTTTCCAACTATGTTGGGGTCGGCTCAAACTCAAACTCAAACTCAATGCATTTATTTTAAATAAACCAATTACAGGCACTTTTGAATTGTCAAGGGTTCGGTCAGTCAGTCAGAAAGATGAAGCTAGTTGCCCATTCCAAAGCGTAGTAGGTACCTATGGAGAAGAACGGGCAAGAAACTCCAAGGACGCTCTTTTAAATCAACGTATTATGGTTACAAAATATTGTTTACATCATTCATTTTGAAATTAAACATGTGAGAACGATGCAAAACGTAAAAGCGTCCGTAATAAAAAGATTACAACAAAAAAAAAAAGCAATTCAAAAATTAAAAAATAAGCCGTGGCAGCTAAGAGATGACCAGTTTCTACTGACGGCGCCCGTTCACGAACATGACGCGTGGATCAGCACCATTCAGCTCAACCATTTTGAAGGAAGCTAAATGATCCAACACACGCGCCACCGTCAGCGAGACATTAGAATGAGCACGACATACTCCCAGCCACCAGGGCACATTCAAGTCAATGAAAGACGTATCCAGTAAATGGCAGCTTTATAGTACATAGGCTTCCAGTCCAACCGGATAAAGCTAATTAGCAGTATTTTACACGGAGCGACTGCCTATTTGACCTCCACAACCCAGTTACTGGGTAACACGAAACCCCTTCGTAAGACTTGTTGTCAGACTTTCGGGCTTCTGACTACCCGTAACGACTGTCAAAGATCTACAAATAACAGCCGGGACCAACGACTTAAGACGCTGACAACACCTAAACCGCGGTCACTGTCAAATTCCATAGAAAATAAAGAGAAGCGCGATGACACAATGCTTGTAATTTATTGCAAAATATGAAGAAATTATCTATTTACTCAAAACTGAGTTGAGTAATCGAAAATAAAAAACAAGCAAGTTCTGCATTCAAATAAGACGTTCTTGTTATTAATTAAATCGGTACGTAACGTATGTTGATATTTCATACAGATATTTTGGATTAGAATTCAAAGTAAGAGGTTAGTTTAACGTTAGTTTGTATCGAGATTTTGTTTTCAAAACGTGTTTTGGTAACAACCAAGTTCTGGGAAATATGTTCAAAATTGACATATATTTTTTGCGCTACCACAAAACTATACAGATTTGGCAATATTTTTTTTTTTTTCAATTTTATTTTGGGCAATTAGGTCTTGTCAGCGCCTTAACATGTGACGACTTGTGCATTAACAAAAGATATTGTTTTTTTTTTAATTGTAAATATCTTTTTTGGCTTTATAATATTTTGTAAAACCATATATAGTGCATGTTGTGTTAGCCTGTAAGTAATTGCTGCACTTATAAACGTTTTATTAAGGAAATAATGTTAAATGTATTGTGTAATCAATTGTTGGCTAACCTAAATAATAAATAAATGAAAACAGGCGTGATGTTAAGTATGTTATGAAAAAAAAAAATATGTAAGTACAAGAATAAGGTACTACTACCAGTATTTTAAGCTTTCTTCCACATTATTTTATAAGTAAAAAACTACTAAAATACATGAGTTGCTTACCATCCCAAACAGGTTGTAAAAGTCGACCGAGGGTAAGGGTCGCTATTGCAAGTAAATGGGTGGTAACTTGGCAACGTGCCATAACCCAGTTATATAAATTTTCATGCACCGTATTTGTCTTAAATGTGGTACACAACTACATTTTGGCAACGTCGTTGTTTAAACTATAATAAGTTTAATCTTTCAATGTTTTTTTTTATACATTTTAGACTTACATTCCTTTGGGAACATCCTAGAAGGTTACCTGTAGGTACAATTATTTCAATTTAAAATTAAAGGGTCCAGCAGACAGGCGCGACGCACTAGTAGAACAATTTCTATGAAAACTTCTTGGAAATTGTTTTACCAGAATTGGGTCGCACCGTCGTTGCGTTGCGCTTGTCTGCGGGAGCCATAAAACGGTCAGCTGCTAACAGTAACTTGAAAAATATCTACCCCATAATTACAAACCAGTAAAACGAATAGTAGCGAAACTCAAATTATATATAATTTAACAAGTGAACGTAAAGCAAAGACAGTCCATTTAAGGCAGAGATACAAAATCGTTTAATTTTATCTGCCTACTTAAGGCTAAGATAATTGAACACATCGGTGCCCGCAATTTATTATCCTTTACTAAACCAACATAATCTTAAACCCTTGCAATTTTGTTCTGCATTATATTTGTGGTTAATACACGTTCAATATTATCTTCGAATAAACGTCAAAATGGCTATAAAGTAGGTCTCATAAATTATAGACTAATAAATCTGTATAGCGCCTCGATGCCGTATCGAGTCAGGATATTCAGTGTGATATGGAAGTAAAGCCAGCTTTCTTAGATAAGTCGAGCTCAGTGCAACGCCGGCTCAGCTTGACAAATGGTGCTGTGACGTCAGAGTAAGTCTCGAGCTACGGGAGACAGCGATATTGAACGCTTTGATACGAATTTTGGATTGGAACAGAATTCGAGCTTTAGCTTTAAAGTGCTATATGTGAAAAAAATCATGGCAGTAGTATAATGAAATTAAAAGGAAAACTATCACAGCTAAGAAGGCTTTACAAGTTAACGAGTAATAGTCGACCAACTTACATTTGCAGTTGGTGAATTAACTTTAACGTATATCGATGTATGGGGAACACGTTTTTAGCTTAGATAATATAAGATAAGATGTTAAGGTTGTTTTTGAGATAAATTAATTTCAACTACAGAACCCTTCATTGTGCGTCGTCGAACACGAACTTGGCCGGTTTTTTAGTATAGATTGCCTGAGTCCAAATGTGGCTCGTTTGATTGACTACTCATATATGGATAGTCAAACCAAAGGACTACACGTTAGTTCATTAATGTAAGAATGCGGTCTGTAGAAGAAAAAGTTTCATCAACAGAATTCACAGTTTAGCATCTGAAAAATGCCCAAACACACCATAACCACGATGAAATGAAAAATCAACCAAGTGCTAGTCAGACTCGTGCACGAAGGGTTCCGTACCATTATCTATAAAAACGGCAAAACAATTATGTCTGTTGTACGGGAGCCCCCTTAAATATTTATTTTATTCTGTTTTTTAGTATTTGTTGTTATAGCGGCAACAGAAATACATCTGTGAAAATTTTAACTGTCTAACTATCACGGTTCATGAGATACAGCCTGGTGACAGACGGACAGACAGAAAGACAAACAGGGAAGTCTTAGTAATAGGGTCCCGTTTTACCCTTTGTGTACGGAACCCTAAAAATGAAGCCATTATGAATATTTAGCAACGTTCCATACAAATCGTAAACTTGAATCATGTATCGTGCTTAGAATTTCAATAGAGCGTTTTAATATAGTTCACAAACGGCAATAAAAATCACATAAACAGTTAACGATTGACCCACTAGGAGGTCCATAGTCCGCCACGCCGATAGTAAAAACAGACCAGGATAAGATGACCTTCCAGAACTACATTGTCTGGAATACAATATCGTTTAGTTATGGAAGATCTTGGTAAATTGGTTGCAGTAAGGCACTCGATGTATCAGATGCAGATGGGACTGGAGATAACGTCTATCATGGCGTATGAAATATCGGGGAATTAATTATTAACAGACATAATGCGATTAGCTATCGCGCATTCTCGCGGTAGCCATTGTAATCTTACTACTGAGAAGAGATTATACGAAAATTCTTTAGAAAATGTTTTGACATTTTTTTGCGCATCAGGGATTATTGTTATGCAAACCTTTTTAATACATACATACATAACATCACGCCTTGTTTCCCCGAAGGGTTGCGCACAGGTGTAGGTACACCTCTGCGCTCTGTGGGTGTACTACACCCACATTTCGCCAGTTATATCTAGTCCCATGTAATAGGGGGCGCGCCTATTGCCATCAACCGGGCACAAATCCAGATTCCGGGCTGTTAATGAGAAATTCCAGATAGAAAAACCCAATAACACTTTGCCCGACCCGGGAATCGAACCCAGGACCTCATCCATTTTTATATACAGGGGTTTTATTGATTTTAATAGATAACTTGCCACATATGTTTAAAATATGGAATAATCAAATAAATAATAATAAATAATAATCTTTTTTTATTCAGAAGTTCACATAGAAATTACTAGGAGTTACATCATTACAAAGTTACATATTAATATTAGCATACATATTATTATTTTACATATTATTACATATTATTATTTGTTTAAATGGTAGAATGTATTAATTTACTTTTCAAACGCTTATATCCTATTGGGCACAGTTAAACATGGAAAAAAAAGGTCGGTTTAAAAGAAAACATAAATGTATTCATATATTAATCAATTTAGAACAGAAAACTATGCTGATACTACATTTATATTTTAAGAATGAAATGATAAAAAAGCTTAGAAATATTGCCCCAAACTAACCCCGTAAATGTTCGCTTATCCTCTTTTGAAAGCGATCCATGGGTCGATTTACCCACAACGTCTTCTAAAATGTTGTGACTACCGAAATTTAGACAGTATCCGACTGTCCGGATATTCGGTCTACCGCGCGTAATACCGCGAACTCTTTTATCCGTCAACAATGGTCGATCCCCAAAACGATACAAAAACCGTATCAGTAACCGCCATTCATTCACAATTTTTCCATCAATTACGTTATTTATCTGGATATTTGTGCGTAGTGTGAAAACCAATTAGAAGGGAAGTGCATCGGTCGCTTGTGCGCGAACAATAGCTTTGGCGGCCACTGGACACGTTCCATTACATACCCACAATGGACAAATTATAAACAGTCCACTTGCCTCCATACAGGACACATCACTTCCTCTACCTATTGTCAGTTTTCAATACAATAACTTTTATTGAAATGACGCTAGAACGTGTCTTTTGCCAACTTTCAATGGCCACGATTTATTTTGTGAGCCCGATTGTGTTGCGACCTATACGTTCGGTTTCCGCTCTATAAAAGGTTCGGATGTACAAGGAATACGTCGAATACCTCTACTACAAAGAGGTTTTATTTCTGACTTGTGTCAGTTACGTATAATTGATGCCCATTCATAGGTGCGGTTACTTACATTACTTACAATAAATTGTGATCAATGGTTGCTAAGGAAGTTGATTATAAATTACCTGAAACAAGAATACAATTTGTTAGATATTTGTAGCAAAATAAGGCACATGTGAAAAACATGAGCTGAAATTTACAACAGCCGGTTCATTCTGTAAAAATCTTGCCGTGATAACTTAGGTGAAGGGACTTAGGTGAACTAACGCTAACGTGAGCTGTCAACTTCTTCAATCCATCAGGTGGAACAACAGCTCACTTTACCTCAGTTTTCCCAGTGAGATTTTGACGAAATAGATCGACTGTTCTCTTTGTCACTCTTTGAGCAGCGATGCACAGACCGCGGCCAGCGGGCTGCGGGCTGCATGCGACCCGCGGGCCATTTCTTTTAAAACGTTTACCTAGCTATTTTTCTTTGGGCACATTTAATTATTGAGTGGCGCCTATTCTCTATAAGTCTGACTACGTATACATGATTAAATACGTATACATGAAAAACAGCAATAGCCTTATGTAAGCGGGCACGCCCTTTATGCCTGGAAACTTTTATTTAGGTATTAAATTTTTATCTGCTTGAGTACAGTTTTCATTGTTGGTATATTGGCGTGTGCTAGCTAACATATGCCAAGTAATTTAATTTAATGTTTTGTGTTTCGTAGTGTTAATTACTTTGCATACGATTTGTATAGAATCAAGTTTATATAACTAAACAGACAGGTGTGCTGCTGGGGAGTTTGTTCCGCCACTTCTTCTTCCCAGCTAAAGCACTAGGAAGTGGTGAACGGCGGACATTTTTGGGGGACTGTCTTATGTAACTTTGACGTTCGAAAAGTGCTGATTCTCAGCCTAGTTTGAATAAATGACTTTTGATTTTGATATGAAAATACTGCTTTTCAGCTGCATCCGGCTAGACTAAGACAGTGGTGGCCCAGTGGTAACAGCCCCGAGTTACTAGTGACGTGGGTTCGAACCCAATACAATACTCAATTCTTTATTGCATTCCATATGTATTACATACGAGTAGATGGTATAACAAAGTAAAATATCAATATGGACCCTGTCGGGCACAGGAAAATTAGGAGAGAGGAATAGGCTAAGTAGCATTTCAAGCATTATTGAATTACTTATCACATTTCTGCAGCACATTTCTTTGCGTAATTATTTCATCACCATTACTCTCAAATCGGTGAAGGAAAACATCATGAGGAAACCGGCATACCCTAGAACCACAAATTCGAAGACATGTGACATCTACCAACACGCACTGGGCCCGTGTAAATTACAGCCCACTCCCTGTCGAAGAGAGCAGTGGGACCATTATAGGCTGATTATGCTTATGCGGTTAGATCGGAAGCCGACCCCAACTTTGTTGGGTAAAGGCTAGGCAGATGATTATGAGTGACTAAATAACAATATTCATCAAAGACCTTTCAGAAGACGTAAATTCGGCATTTGACATCTAAGGGCTTTTATGCATGTAACTTAAATTTCCTAAACCCCACCTCCGTACTCTAGTGGGAATATTCTAAGGTAAAAAGGTAAGCATCAAAGGATACGAAGGGTCGAGATACTTTTTCAAACCCTTTGTCCCCTGAATTACTTAAAGTAAGGAAAGCTTTCCTTGAAAATCTTGCATCGAAAATAACTATCAGTAGAAAATCATTATGTCTGAAAAGTTTAGTGTATAGTTGTGACATATAATCTAGGCTAGTAACAAAACAGAAGCAACTTATGTGACGTAACGCCTTCATGTAGGTCGTACAAAAACTGGAGCTGTCATATACTCATATATTGCTATCCATTATGAAGACTGAACTCTGACAGACGGATCAGATCCAATAGATAATACATTTAAATTGGAACTGATTTCTTCGTGATTGATGCATTCCGGGCTATCAGAATTCGAAGAAAAAGAATCAAATGAAACAGATCTCGTAGTGCAAAGATCTTGTCTTATACCGTTTATAATAGAACTTAGATGCTAATACCCGACACAGTTCAGTGTATGCCGATTTATATTTATTATGTGGCCGATTTAGCCTTTAGATTAGCCGTTCGGCTGCCGTATTAAAGTTTACCCTGCCTTAGGCAAAAGGCGTAGTAATAAATATACTAATCGGGTAGTAAGAGTGATCCCTCTAATTATAGACTGTCTACTGTGCTACAAGCATTGAGTAAAAAAAAAAAAAAAAACATGCTAGACCAGATGTTGTCACATTTCAATTCAAATGGGATTTGAAAGTTAGGTCGACGACCGACACAGAACTCATCAGTCACATTTTGGAATCCTGGTAGAAATCCCAGGATGCCATTGGCATTTTCTGTGACCTCTCAAAAGCACCAGCAGCTTCTGACGTTTCATAAGTTTATGTAGGTTCCATTTGAAATAAAATATTTTGATTTTGAATATAATATCCTGATTATCTGTTTGTTTTTATCTCAATTATAGGTTAGCGAGTTGTAGCTATGAGGCTACTGGAGACGGAATAAGCAACCCTTATGTTGGAAGTACTTTACCTAGACTTTGACTTGAATTTTAAGATTTCAAACACCTGTTTAATGTATTTATTATACCTACTAGTAAAACCATCATTTTATTCATCACTAGCTACTGCCTGTGGCTACGCCCGCGTGGCTTTTTCTAAAATAACAGAAACATAATATGACGCCTTGTTTCCCCGAAGGGTTGGGCAGAGGTGTAGGTGTAGGAGGTGGTGGAGGTGTAGGTGTGTGTGTCCCACTGGACCCACAGGACTGTCTCGTTGGTCTAGTGGTCGGAAGCGCTACTGCTGAGCATAAGGTCTTGGGTTCGATGGTCGGCCAAAGTATTATATTGGATTTTTCTATCTGAAATTTCCCAGTAGCAGCTGGGAGCCTGGATTTGTGCCCGGTTGATGGCAATAGGCTCGCCCCTATTAAATGGGACTTAAACATAACTGGTGAAATGTGGGTGTACTACAGCTACACCTCTGCCCAACTTAAAGTAGCCTATGTTATTCCTTATAACATCAGCTATCTGCCAATGAAAATCCCGTCAAAATCGGTCCAGCGATTTCGGAGATTAGCCGGAAAAAACAAACACATTTTTAGTATCATGTATACTTTCATATGTCAAATGTCATGTATATGTCATATGTACTTTCATATTTCATATGTTTGTACATGATACTAAAAATGTGTTTGTTTTTTCCGGCTTTATTACATTATAAACAGGCCTTGTTTATTTTTTTGTTTAGATGAACCGAGAATGTTGCCAGTACCCTATATATGCAGTAATTCTCATGAAATGGTTTGTGACCATGCTCATGACCAGCCATGAATGCATGATTCAAGGTGAAGAAACAAAGATAAGGGGGTTGGATTCATTGGAAAGAATGCTGATTGATAACTAATGCTCGTTTAATTAATTCCAAAACATTACAATAGAATTGGTTATAGTTTATCAATGTATGTTATATGGTCTATGTATCCTACCTACATTTAAAGCAACACTTGCAGTGATATTATTGAAACCACATGTAAAGGAACACATCTTGTTTAAATACTGCACTAGCGGTAAGCGGTTGTGAGCACATCCGTTGTGGGCATTAGCTAACACATTTCCTTTAATTAAAACGTACTTGAGGCAAACTCAAGCATTTTTTCTAGAAGACTCGATTTTATAATCTCTTCTTCTCTGGATCATGGAAGCCTTAAAGGCTGAAACTGAGATAAATCTCTACTTCCTTAGGAACGATTTTTTTTTGCCTCCAAAATTACATCCTCCTTCTAAATATCAGCTATCCAATAATGAAAGCGCAATATCATAGAGATATTTGATTCCTTTCAAACATATTCCCATTACATTATTTATATTATTAGCATGTTTATTCTACAACCGCAAAAAACAAAATCTATTGAGTAGGCCTTTGCATACTTCTCGCACTCATAGCTTAACATAAAGAAGAAACGGCCAGATGTATCGCAAATAAACGTTAAGAGGAGAAACGATGAAAAAAAACAATTGATATTCAGCCATTTTATAATCGTGAGCGTGTTATTTAAAGTCTACATTGCATGTGGGGGTCACTTAAGACGCAGATATATTATTTTAGTGACTTTTAAATCTGTTATTACGCCTTCATATAACGCAAGTAACTTATGCAAAAAAATAAAAATAAACTAGAATGCATACACGTCAATTGTATATGTGATTTTTTAAGTATTGCAAAAAAATACTTTATGAAATAAGTTCAGGAAGTAATGCCTAAAAAACGATTTTATATGAACTGACTATTTTATTATGTATAATTGTATCTGTTTTTTTTTTCAAATACTCATATTTTCGTTACTAAAAATTATTATTCCTTATAAAACCGTACGGTGGCGGGGCGTGAGCGCGACGCGTATTTGTATGGCCAAAGTCAACGGCGATTATCCAACCCTTAATCAGTATGTACGCAGCTCCGCTACTAAGGCTGCTTCCAGATTATGTTATATATCCCATAAACTTTTGTTATATAAGAAGTCCACATTATTTAATATTCCTAATCTCTCTATAGAAATATATTACATAACTATGTTTCTATGTTTTGTAACGTGTTATGTTATACAGTGTGGACGCACCCTTAGGAAGTGGATACAAGTAAGTTGGTCTGAGACATAGCTGGTTATACATCGTGCTACTATTAGTACTCATTTACAGCGTGAACTGGGCTTGTACAGGTCAATGCACTGATTGTACCGTTATCTTAGGTCCCATTCTAACACTGGGTATGGGATTACGATTATAGAATAAGATATTATTATGAAATATTGTCAGGAGATTTGCCTTTGTAATTATTGTAAATTGCAATTTGCTTTGTATGTTGCCTCTATTCTTGTGGGTATTGGTGGGGCTTGTGGCTAAGTAAAAACAGTCGCACGGGTCGATCGATCAGGTTAAGCTACGCTTGCCGCGGTTGGTCCGTGGGTGGGTGACCATCTTTACATATCAAGACCCCTCCGTGCCTCGGAAAGCACGTCGTTACGGGTCGTCAGAAGCCCGAAAGTCTGACAACCAGTCTTACCAAGGGGTATCGTGTTACCCAGTAACTGGGTTGTGGAGGTCAGATAGGCATTTTAAATTCAATGTAAATTTTAATTTTGTTATTATCTTAAATTTCCATTTAAGTCTTTATTATTGATTATACAAGTGCTGTGCACACCTATAAGTGACGAATTCACCGCAAAGCTATTGAAATAGAATATATTTAATGTAATGATTTAGTGAATAAGTCGTTGGTGTGTCAATAAATAAATAAATAAATCAATAAATAGGCAGTCGCTCCATGGCTCCATGTAAAATACTGGTATTCAGGTGTATCCGGTAAAACTGGAAGACGACCCCAACATAGTTGGGGTATAGTATGGGGTTCTGCTTTTTGTACAATTCTTTACCAAATAAGAAGTTAAAGCTTTACTTATTTAAACTGTTTAATTTGACCGATTTCTATTCGAAAAGATCTAATTTCCGGATGTCAAGTCAGTCAAAATGTTCCATTGTCAATTTTATACGCTTCCAATAATTGTTTTGAACGAGTTTTATAATAGTTGATTAAAACATAGTTCACAAAAACTCTTCAATTGGATAGTTGAAGCTAGGTAGGTATCCGATATGTATATTTACGAGACAAGGTATGCAAGTACATAATTATGTAAAACCAGAAAAGTCAGCATAAAGTAAATCTTGATATTATTCTGGTTTACATACTATTCAGGCAAGGGCGTCGCCAAGGGGGGAAGGGAGGGGCAGCTGCCCCCCCTAGAGATAAAAAAGTACCCAAATGCAAAGCAAGCAAAGCACCCAGCAGCTCACTTGAATTCGTCCAATTTTATGATTTACCGAACATAACAAATTAAATCGAAAGGCAGCAATTGTATATAAATGTAACCGTTGTTGATTTGAAAATTTTGATCGCTCTACCGTGCACAACGTGTACAATTCACAGTTTTCCCATCCTCTATACTTATATCAATTTCCCCTCCCCTGGTTCATCGGCTGGCGACGCCCTTGTATTCAGCACTATGCCTTGTAATCTTTTATATTTTATTAACTTACCTAGCAGCCCAGAACCTAATGATTTCGAAACTGAATAAAGCTTAATCGTAAAATTATCTGAAGCTCTTCCTTCCAATTATAATTATCTTAACTATAAAGCACATCGCTTTGTTAAAATGATTGATGGTTCCAATAATACATATCTAATGGCTGCGATACACCTACTGAACAAATATTTAGCTACAAGAAAATTTGACAGCAATGATGTATGGACGCGCTACTTATTGCTGTTGCTCTGTTTTTGTTCCATTGCGTGTTATTTTTTCTGGTAAAAAGAACAATAACATAAATAAAGGAATGCCTTCCTTGTTGTCATTCTAATGAAAAGAAAATAAATGTGTTTAAACACTAATAATTGTAGTGACATCATCAAAATCGGCGCATGAAACTTCTATAGAGTCCAGTTTCGACAAGAAAAAAACCTTCAATTTTCCAATACTGAATCTAGGCAGGTACCACTAAACAATCAGTTTGCTTATCTTGCTAAAAATACCATCAGTTTTTATAAAAAAAATCAGTGGTACATTGTCCACGCAACCGCAAAAGTCCTAATGAGAAGATTAATCACTAAATAAACTATTCCAGGCGCACAGTGACGTCTGTTTTTTGTCCACGAAATGTAACAATGGACGAGTGATCAGGGCAGTTGCCTGATCTTTTGTATGTGATCATACTGATCATTTATCATTAGTTGGACTCATCATTTGATAGTACCTGTGTATTCATTAACATTTGAGCAACTGATAATTGTGCTATTGGTTCCGTATACCTACTGTTTGTTCCGTCTATACATATATCAATTAATAACCGTTTATTTAATTATTAAGTGTTTCTGGTCGTGGAAATATCGTTTTAGGTTGATAAACAATTTTGACATTATCAGGCCTACTTATTGAAGTGTACAAAATTATGGTGAGACTTAGTAGCTTTCCGGACCAGGTAGTTGCCTGCCTGACGGGGGATCGAGCTCGCCTCGCTCGCTCTCGCATCCAAAGTTCTCTTAGAAAGATCACCGTACTGCCGGCACCATCAGCTATGCGAAAAATCAATAATGTAAGTTTTTACAAAATACTATAATTTACTAATTATGTACTATAGTTTACTAATTATAGAACTTTTGTCAAAACCTACCTTGTTTAAATAAAGTACGTTGATTTAAGTAGGTAACTTGAGTGTAAAGGAATAAGAGGAAAATAACGTCTTTGTTTAGAAAAGTCTATTTCTGACGACTGTTGACGTAACTATGGTGACTTACATAACACAGACTTCATTATTTCTGATATTTAGTTATAGTAATTAAAGTCAGTTAAAATTTGTTTGTTCTGTGTCATAATCAGCCTATAATGTTCCCACTACTGGGACACAGGCTTCCTCCCTGCGAGAGGGCCGTAATCTTCCACGCGGGCCCAGTGTGGGTTGGCAGTGTGATTGGTTCTGTGCTGTGGTGGCCTCAAATGTTAAGTGCCTAGGTGCCCTGAGTCTCTCAAGTCTATGCCTGCTTAGTTGTGATAAAAAATGCAGATCATCTAGTAAACATAGACGACAACTAAAACGGACCACCTATATAATTTACTTGTATCAGTTTCCTTTGTTGTGAGTAGTTCGAAAACACCAAAATACCTTCGAAAGGGCGCCCAAAGTTCAACTAAGTAAAGGATCTAATTTTCATGAGACATCGAACCGTGATGTAACCACTAAGGAGATTAGGCACTTGTTACTTCGGCCTCCCTTGGACAGATTCCCTTAATAATGTGTCGGGTAAAGGGTCTTTGAATAGGAATTAGTGGTCATCAGAGCTTTCAGGTTGAACGATATTCGAATACCTTTGCTTGTGTACACTCTGCTGCCTCTCCAGGGTTATATTTTATTACTACAGTACCGGTAGAAACTACAGAGGTCTTGGGTTACTTCTAAGAAAATGAATCTTGGAAAAGTTTATGGAATTTTAAGCTAAGTAAAGCAATAACTGCTTTACGACTCACGTTCCTAAACAATTGTTCATATCTCAAATAAATGTCAGCTAGCACTATCAAAGTATGTGTAAGTTGTTCGGCTATCACGGTGCGTGTCCATGCGCGCGCCACCTGCGCATGATCATGAATATGAGCGGATTGTATGACAATTATACAGACCTGCTATTAAACCACCGCCATAATTATATCGAGTCAATGACTCTCTGATTATCCACCTTACAACGTTGCAGCTTTGCAAGCCATATTATTCAAATTATATACGCAAACAAGAAATACGCAGATCAAATACCCCTTACCCGTTTAATTAAAATAAAACCTTTTAAATAATTTATGCAATCCAACGTTGCGTAAAGACTCCACGGCGCAACAATAAGAATACTTCATTCCAAACTTGACGTCACATAAAGTCGTGGGCGAAGAAGACAGCGCGAATAAAAACAAAATCTTTTTTTTAATTTAAAACGAAGAGACAATGAGCAAACACAGCTGGCGGAATGCAAAACGAAACTGAATAAAGGGAGAAATCCACGAGTTGTGACATTAGCCGAAGCAATCCTCGGTAGCACCGAACAGTCGAATAATTTATGTGGAAACAAACTGTCGGGGATAAAAGAATTGTCACGTTACGTGCCATAAACGAGAGCCAGGATAGCGGGAAGAAAGACTTGGGTGTCCGCGGTGAGCGCTGCAACGAGCAGCGGAAAAGCTTTTTATTTAATGTATACTGTGCAGATAGTGCAAACAGGACAACGGACGTCTGACGCAGCCCGATAGCCTCCCCCGATACTCCTTACGACATCAGATAAGCCAAGAAGCGTCATCGGGCAACTGAGAAAGGAAACGCGACTGCTCGGGATGTATTATTGTTGTGACTATTGCCTACCATAAAGCGTGGCCGCAGATCCTTAATTAACAAGCAACGGAACTGTATCGACGAGCGTCGCGTCCGCAGCTATAAAACTGTGTACGAATGGCTCACTTAGGGAGTGCGCTTCCACGCTTGATAGATTGGCTTCGTTACTCGACAGCGAAAGAGAAGCCTGTAAAAAGAAAATGACAAGTTTACTGGCATCATTGAGGAGGGAAAAACAGAAAACTAAACAATCAACTGGTACTGGAAAAGGTACGTAATTATTTATTAAGTTTAACGCGGGTTATAGTAGGGGGGGGGGGTGGAAATTAGTGAGGGAAGTAGGTGTTTCCAAGCTAGTGTGGGGAAAACAATATAAACTCGGTATTAATCTGTATAGTGCTTCTTTTTATTTAAAATAATTCAATATTAATTACAAATTAAATTTCAGGTGCAGATGAAGTTTACCACAGCACTTGGTTCGCTTACAAATCCATGTTATTTCTACTGGATAGAAATACACCTCGTGACACAACAGATACTGTAAGTCCATTTTAAGCATAATTTTCTTGCCAACTTACAGACCCTTGCTGAATACAGTATTCAGCAACTTCATTACGAATATTGTGAGCAGATGTTGTAGCCCTTCGCGGTCTTATTTGCAAGGGTAACATACTAGTCATATCATTGTTACCTTCTCTCCAGTTTCCTAATCTGACCTGGCCGTTCAATTCTTCGTCAAAACTACCTGCAGGGGTATATACATGAGCATTATTACCTTTTCTTAAAAAATTGTGGAGAGATGTTATTGCTGTTACGACAGATGTCGCGGTTTTCGGTTCTAACAACATTGGTTTCCGCAAAACTCTAAACACTGCTGACAATATGCCGAACACATTTTCCACTACTCTACGAGCTCTGCAAAGTCGGTAGTTATATATTCTTTCTTTACAACCACGTTCATGATATCCTGCATATACTTTCATCATATTTTGGGAAAGAGCAAAAGCTTCATCGCCAACGAAGTAAAATGGAATTTCTTCTGTTCTTGCTGGCAACGCAGTGGGCTGAGGGAGGTTTAGTGCATTATTTTTTAGTTTTTCGTTTAAAACACAGTTGTTGAAAACTCCTCCATCAGATATTCTTCCTTGACACCCAATATTTACATACAAAAAGTTATATTTCGCGTCAACAACTGCCAGTAATACGATGCTGAAGAAACCCTTGTAATTATAAAATTCACTGCCACTGTTGATCGGTGATTGCAGTAAAATATGTTTACCGTCGATTGCACCTAAACAATGTGGAAAATTCCACAAAGTGTCATAGTCATTTGCTACAACCAGCCATTGCTCCGGTGTTTCTGGCGTCTGAAATAATAATTAATATTTATTTTCAGCTACGTGGACATGAAGGTGCTTCAGAACAACTGCCTGATGATTGCCCTCCGTCTGCCAAAAAAAGCGACAATGATTGCCCTCCTCCTCCAAAAAGGAAGAAATCAGTAGCCCCAAGCCCAGAAGAGATAATGGTATCTACTTTAAATATATTAAAAAAGAGAACCGAGCAAACGGAGGCAACTTCGCACAGACCTGACGAATGTGAAGCCTATGGTATGTTTTTGGCAAATAAATTACGATCTTATTCAAAGACAACAAAAATACATGTGCAGCATTATATATCAAATATATTGTTCAGTGCTGATCGCGGAGAGTATGACTATGTTGGAAATGGAATGAACAGCTACAGTTATTCAGGCTACTCTACACGACCAACAACTTCCAGAGCCTCATCGATGCCACAGACCGAAACTCCTGCATCAAATACGTCCCATCAAAATGACTATGAGCCACAGCAAAGCCCTGAAACTCCTGCATCAAATACGTCCCATCAAAATGACTATGGGTCACCAGCTATGAGTGAACAATTTATGTCAGAATTTGGTGATTTAATTTAATTTGATATGTAATGACTACATTTTCTGAATTAATACATACATAATACATACCTTTACATATTCTTTTAATGCTCCAATAAAGGCTTCGCTGACCTCTTTCACTATAAATCCTATTCGTTGTTTTGATATCTTGAAAAGATATTGCATACTAGTATAGGAATCTCCTGTAGCATAAAAACGAAGCGTTAGTGCTAACCGTTCCGTGACACTGATAGCTTTTCTATAATTTGTATCGTTTTTATGTACTTTTGGCCCAATTAAATTCAATAGTTCTTCAAAATCAATCGGAGACATGCGTACAAAGTTTTTATACTGTCCAGTAATCATTTGGTTTTTTAATATTGCTATCAATGACAAACCACCACATACGCCTCTATTTTTAAATAAGTTTGATGTCCAGTAACGTTTTTTCTTTTTCTTCACTTGGATGAAACAATAACTAAGTAGAATCAAAGTTCCCAATACGTCCTCGCTGTCGGCCATTTCGGAGTGAACTGGCGGCGACGGAGCACAGAGTTTTGACGAGCATGTTACGTCGATTTTAAGGACACTGCGTAACATGCTCGATGAGTAACACGCTCGATGCGAATGTTACATTACACCTTGTAACGTTGGTCAGTACCCACCTTTACGTGCCATAAACGAGAGCCAGGATAGCGGGAAGAAAGACTTGGGTGTCCGCGGTGAGCGCTGCAACGAGCAGCGGAAAAGCTTTTTATTTAATGTATACTGTGCAGATAGTGCAAACAGGACAACGGACGTCTGACGCAGCCCGATAGCCTCCCCCGATACTCCTTACGACATCAGATAAGCCAAGAAGCGTCATCGGGCAACTGAGAAAGGAAACGCGACTGCTCGGGATGTATTATTGTTGTGACTATTGCCTACCATAAAGCGTGGCCGCAGATCCTTAATTAACAAGCAACGGAACTGTATCGACGAGCGTCGCGTCCGCAGCTATAAAACTGTGTACGAATGGCTCACTTAGGGAGTGCGCTTCCACGCTTTCAAATAAATATGTCCGATTAACACGATTCATGGCCAAAAACAGCGATATTTAGGAGTCAATTAAGAATAAACACGTTGGAACGCCCGGCGTGTTTCACGTAAAACGTAACTAATAGCCGTTTAGATAGCAACACTGAACAGCAGGAAGCCATGTTGAGAAAACCTGTGGCACTTGCACCGCGGGCGCCGCCGACCACGGCCGTGTTTACGACACTTCTCCTGTTCTTATTGATTGAATTCGCCACAAATTAAAAAGTTTATTGCCCCATTCTGTAAAGTTTCGCTCGAGGTTTTTTGCGTTCGTTAATAAACTTTACAATACCGTCGCCTTCAGAGTTTTCGAA
Organism: Atethmia centrago; assembly: GCA_905333075.3. Taxonomy (NCBI): domain Eukaryota; kingdom Metazoa; phylum Arthropoda; class Insecta; order Lepidoptera; family Noctuidae; genus Atethmia; species Atethmia centrago. The sequence continues at coordinate 13,145,556 of HG995381.1, read as the reverse complement.
GCACGTAAATTAAAGTTAAGGGCCAGATATACTATGCCGTAGCTAAACGTTTCACAAAAATACTCGTATAGTGTATACTTTATGGCTAAACCAAGTGGCAGCTTAAAAGGAAACTAAGTTTAACCGAGAAAGATAAAACTAAAGATAAAAAGACCCGAACTGACGATTCACTTTTGAATACTAACCAAGCAAAACACAAAGATCAAATTAATCTTGAAATGAAAATACAGTATTCCTTATAAAAAGACAATAGCATCTATTGTGTAAGGTGATACCATTTTACGACTTAAGAAGCCATACGAAGCAGACTGAAGGAGCATTGAGGTGTCATTTCGTAAAGCACAAACGATACGTTAAGTAGGTTTTAAAGACGGTCGAATTCACAATAATATTAAGAAATGATTGATAAAGCGCAAGTGTAGCGTTAATAAAACGTGGAACGTGAAAGTTTACAAAATGTATACCAGTCATCTCGTAAATATTCAAAAAGACGCGTCAAGTCGTCAAGTCGGGGTCCCCTTCAAAGTACGTCCCGAACACGTCAATTTGTTTACGAATTACGCATAAATTCGTCCCCGGAGACAAGACATCTCGTGCGGCGATCGCTGTTGCGACATTTCAATAAAATTTACGATTGTGACTTAAATGGCGTGTCCGATGAACAAAAAATGTCCCGACATGTTCCTCTTTTATTTTAGACGTACATTCGGTTCGTTAAAATATCTTGGCCGTGATAATAAAACTGTCCGTGTACTGTACCACTAATAAATACACCATTGAAATCAATATTATTTGGGACAAAATAGCTAATTCGATTCTGAAATGATGAGTTTATAGACACTTTATTGGCTCGTTGCGTTTCTTCTCCAAGAATATAACTGTCACGTATTTTCATTCCTATTCATCGAGTAATAAAGTCGCCTTTATTTTGTTATATTTGCATTCAGATACACGGGTTTGGGAATAATTTAAGGTTATATACTATACTACCGAGCTTCCAATCAAACTGAATATCAAATCAATGTATCAATGTATCATCTAAAAATGATTCCATAAAAATTGATTAGATCTTAAAAACGCACTGCCATCAACAAAAAAAAACAATCTGAATCTTAATAATATCCATATCAATTTTAAAATCTACTTTAATTTCAGGCTGAGCAAAAATACAACTCACTGCATCTGTTCGTTTTATTGACAGAGGAGGAATGTTATTAGCTGAAAACAAAAGAATAAAACATGGGTGGTAGATCAACAACGCTGCTGACATAAAAAAAGAAATTGAAAATACAATTTCAAAGTTACAATTCGTCAGTGTCGCAACGCGTAAACTTCCAGATGCTAATACGACAATAGTTGAAGAGGAAGAAAAAGAAAAATATTATTTTAAGATTCTAAAATAAGTGTGTTACGTGCTTCAGCCAAATACACGGAACATTGATGGGTGCTATTGGGCATGACAGGCAAGTCTAAGACGAATGGCTTTGAACAGTAACCCCCGGTATTTTAGTCTACTCGACGTTCCAACCGGTCGTATGGAACGTGTTTACTCAGATGAGTCGGAAATTTAAAATTAGGAGGTGATTTAGTGGATCTACATGGGAAGAATTTGGGTTTTTTTGAAGATTTGGTGACTCGTTTCGCAACTATTGTAAGTTTTCAGTTGCAGATATAGATGATGATCATGCGGACAATAATATTGCAACGGGTGTTTGATGGTGGACCTACATTTTTATGGGTATATTTTTATGGCCCGGGATTTTCTACTCTACAATGAATAAGTTATATTAAGCTCAACTTCACACAGACAAATAGATGAAGGAACTGACTATATATTTGGAGTGGACTCAATTCTATAGTCCTTTCCTGTTCATTCACATGAATAGCTTTAATTTCCACACACAACCATCTGTCCAAATTGAAGCAACCCATTTTGTATGACAAACTTTAATCTATTATAATTATTCGTGCTAGTTTAATTTAAAACGCTACCTTACGCGTTTTATGCATACACGAATTTATTTAAATGTGTTATTATATTACTCTATCAAATATAAATACACACGAAATATTAGATTTAATAAAAATAAAATTCAGTTATACCTATATTATTAAAAGTTAATTTTTAAAAACAAACATTCAATATAAATAAATGCTCAATATGAATTTGTTACCAGGCACAAATACGTTCACCGCGGGTTGTACTTTTAAAAGCTAAGGCGTTTAAAACTCTCAACGTTTAACATAAAAAACTCTATAAAGAGTTATATTTCATTATTTTTTTAGCTCTAAAACAACGGGGTGCCTGGTGTTTTTTGTATGAAGAATACCAACTGCGACGCAGCCCACGCGAGCCCACAATGATCGTTTCACACTTTAAGTGGCAGTACAGTAGTGATACAAATGCCCCAACTATTTTTAAAACAACTAGAGGACGTAGGAACTTTGTACGTGGGATTGTAGTCTACCACTCTGCTACTTTTGCATATTTTATATATTTTAAAACTTTTTTAATGACTCTCCGGACTGACAATCGACAATATTTTACTTTATGCAAATATTTTCGTATTCTACCTTTATAAGACGACGGTAAAATTAATTAGGGACTCAGAAAATAAATGTCTTTCAGAGTAATAAAAACGACAGTAAAATTAATAACTGGACTTCGCAACGATTTTTTACCTTTTCCTATACATATAAACAACGGCCCTTAATGTTAAAAAATAAACCATAATAAAGTACAATCTTATACATCTGTGACATACTCTTGGCTTGTATCGACACCTCTAGGAATTTTGATCGTCGTATTATAGATTTGAGCTCTAGATAAAAGACGGTCCCCCATCAATTTCGTACAAAATATTTTGTAAGATCCAAAGATTCGTTTTATGGGTTTTAAAAGATTAATGCGGAGATAAAGAGATTTGGGGCGGTTCTGACGGACCGGAATTTTCGGAACACCATAAATTCTGACACCTTTACTTTTGAGGGAAACAAATGGATCGGAATTATCCCTACTTACTTTTACTTTTTGTGTTAATGTTTTTATGTCTTTAAAGTTTAAACGTTTTAATTAGGGTAGAAATAATGACTCCAATCCCCTCTTTCATTCCCTCCCCACGCTATGGAAAACGTTTTTGCTTGCGCGTACGCAAAGGCTCCGCCCATCGCAGACATCCTACTGTGCTTTGTTTAATAACGAATTTCTTGAACCATGAAGCTTTTATGTTTTTATTTATCATTCTAAATGACGTAATTTGATATCCAAATTAGGTATTACAGTCCCTTTTATATTGAAATGTAATTTATTGTTTATGTTTTGTCTTCGGGCACTACAAGAACAAAATATCAGTTTCATTTAAAACATGGGTCTTCAGCGTAACATGGAAGGTTTCAAGTTTCCACTGAAATAGGGCACGTGGCAAAAACTTTTCTCAACTAATAGCAAAATATTTTGAGTGCAAATTTTAGTTTTGAAACTTTCGCAAATACCCGTACGAAAGTGATTAGTTGATCGGACGTCGGAGTCTCGGAATGAAATTTACGAGCATTAAAACTATCTCCATTTCATCGCAGACTATAGGGCTTAGTCTACGCCTTTAGTGAGGGCAGCTGCTTTTAATCGAATCCCAATCAACTACGGAACGTTGTAAAATAGTTTACTGAAAATTTAAATATGTAATCAAAACTGCCGCTCTGCCGCACTACACGATTAAAACTGATTAACTGTTTCATAATTTTTAATCTCCACATCACTGCTGTAATGTTTATCTTACTTCTTTGTTTATGAGCGATCGTAATTTGTAACCGAAGGGGATTTTTAAAACGTAAAAAGAAGCCATAATTATGAAATATGTGTTCAAACAAAACGAAGTATTTGACAGCTTAAGTCCTTTTGTAGTGAAAGTACCGCATTAAAGGATAAACAAATAGGAGTCATTAGATAGCACGCATAGGTTGATTGATTGTATACAGAGATAAATGGGAAAGGATCATTAATTTCTTATTTACTGACCTAAACAACGTGTGTGTCGTTTGTGGAAGAAAACGGTTAACGTCAAAAATTGGACGGGGACACAATGGTAGAGCCAGGATTAAAAGCGAAGCGGTGTAGCAGTAGCGGACGCATCATTTATCAGAACAAGTCGAGTCGGCCGCGCCGAGCATTAACAGCGATGGGATACTCCACCCAACAAATAATATAGAATCAAATTACCCAAACATTTCTGGCTCAAATTAAAAATGTCCGATATGCCCAATAAATTAGACTTGTTTTTGGTAATCAAGAGGTCACAGACCATTTGTCATTGACTATCTGGAATTTCCAATTTGATAAACATTTACAATATTCACACGCGTCGGCAAAACATCGCCAAAGGTAATTTTACGATCGTTACTTCGGTACGATTTATTGCAGATTCATTATCTTCGATACAATAATCGTTGTACAAATTGATTTCAGTGTTTTGTTGTTTTATGAAAATTCCGTCGTTGACACAGGCTTTAATAAGACTCTTAATTAATTATCAAGAGAATTATTATCGAGTAAGCTATCAAGAAAGTCCACAAAGCAGTATCAATCAGTGTTTGCGTTAGAATCCAGTTGGAGTCCACGTTTTACTTAGTAAAGTCCGAAGCGTGCTTTATCGCCATATCGCGTGCCAACAGACTCTCCGTCAACTTTAGGACTAACGGAACGTCATGTAATTTCTAGTAACGACGTGTTTCTTTTATTGTCACATGGCACTGGAATATTAAAATATTGACTTATGTGCGGCCAATAAGCAACCATAGCGTCAAATTAAAGTTATAGCCATAATCTCTTGCCTTTGTCTCTACAGAAAGATCATATCATCATGGGAAACTATATAAAAATATTTTATGATTCCGCAAACGCCATAACAGAGTTTATAGCAGAGAAAATAGATTTATTATTTGAAGGTTTTTTTTTTATATGTTTGTATGGAATATTTTATGTTCCTTTCTCTTGTGTTTGGCGGCATGAGAGGACGACGACGACGGTCCACACGATACGTATCAAAGTCACATGAAACCTATAACTTCACACTAAAGCCGATTGTAACATCAGCTTATTGCCACCATACGAATAAATTGCTTCACCTTCCTTATCTTAAATCTATAAGAGAAACCCGAAACCGTAAACATGCACGTTGAGCATACAGTGTTAACTATTCATTCGGTGTCTCTAGGGAATATATTGAACAAAAGACGGGCTCAGCATCCGACTACACTATTTCCCACTACATCGGTGCGATGTAATCAGAGAAGACGACGTGTCGCGCTTATTTATGTATGAACGGGGCGCGGGCGAGGGTGGGCCAAACGCGCTAGATACAAACAGAATAATATTGATGACACTGCGCTACGAGGGGTCATGAATCATTAATCGTCTGCTCTGGTATACGGCTCTATTACGACTGCTTGCCGGATAAGCCACCCTTCACGAGGTGAGGCCGTATGAGCGCGAGCCGCGCCGCGAGCTACGCTTGCCTTTTTCACATTGTTATGAGCTCTGCGAAATTTCCGTCTTGAAGACGCCAAAGACCTTTCTCTCTGGTTTATCTATCCACTATTTTCATAATTGTATTTTGCTTAAAACTTCATAGAAATGGAACCATAACCTGTTCAGTTGTGTCAACCGTTACCAAAATTGTTACCTCTAAAGAAACTTAGAGCAATTTTCTCCAATACAAAAAAGCGAAGGCAATTTAAGTTAATTCAGTAAGTAGCAGACATGGCTACTTCCAAATGAACTCAAACGTAACAAAAACGAAAACAAATCGTGGACAAAAACGCAGGTCATTTCGGCGTGGACTTTCTCGTTTATTTTTTCTAAACGCTGTGTAGCCCGAGGACGTGCATCCGAAGCCTTGAGATGTTTTTTTTTTCTATTTTAACTTCGAAGAAAATTATTATTCTACCTCTTGTGCATGGCTGAACAGCGATAAAATAATAATGCTCCAAGTTAGAGTGACTACTTCAAAAAGGAACCGTAAGGGAAGGCCGGAACGTTCCTAAATTTCTAATCGAGATTTTATTTCACGATCACCCGGCCCCGTTCTTTATGGTCTCATTTTGCAGTGTTTTTGGTCTCAAGGTGAAATCAGCATTATTCTTTTTTTTTGAGTACAGTACGACGGTTAAAATATTTGGGTAACTTAAATATTGTGCAATAAAATTTACAAAATGGAGACATAATAGTTATTGATTCAAAAACGTTGAAACTGTGCCAACAATCAGCTAATGGTTTCGACAAAATTATTGTCCGAAAATGGTATGACCTGGTTTCAAATTGTTTATATGTACCTATAGGTTACATTTATTCGGATATGAAAACACAGTTCCCAAAGGTTGTGTGAGAAAAATATACTTTTTCAATAGAAAATCCAAAGTTGACAACTGTTTGTACCAAATGCGCTCAAATTTACCAGGCCGCCAAATAAAAATATTTTAAGCAAAATAAATTCAAACATGACTGTAAAATAAATAATAAAATACCTCATTCTGATTCTAAGCATACACATCCCATAACAATTTCCCAAACATGAAAGTATTCAAAACGATTTTTTATAAAGGAACGACACATAAAATTTACATGACAAGTCAACTTACATGCCATAATATAGTCATAGCCATATCTATATCTTGTGGCACTTAAAGTACTTTTTAAAATTCATCACGTGTTCCTAAAATTCAACTTGCCTTCGAAGGAGGCACGCTTCTAACAAAAAGGTTACCCAAAAAAAAAGACATGAAAAAAACACAAGCCAATATATTTTAAAAGGACCATGTTTCAATGAGACACAATAGGAGAAAATAGTTTCTGGCGACAGCTTAGCCCGTCAATGTCTGCATTTTTTTACAGGGACATGGACAGTTACTGTATTGCCACAAAGGTTTTTAAAAATTAGCTTCTATTTGTCTTAGGGAGTTTTTTGTCTTAGGTTATTTTCTAACGATGGCTAATAACGCAAACCGTTTACACATCAACCCATAAAGCAAAAAATCTAATTTTATAAGATCACTCCTGCCTACAATTTAGTACAAAGGCAGGTAGGCGGCCAATTTCTAAGCCTATAGTTAAGTAATTTGCGTATTTCCTCACGTACCCTAATAATGTTAAAAATAAACTACCTATCCTTCCGCCTCCGGCAACGTCACGCACATCCCTTAATAAACAAAAAGAAAAAAATGGAGATCATTGTGCCCTTGTCGCAGGTAGAATTGAATAAAAAACGCCTACTAAAAGCAAAGCATTAGGTCTGCAAAAAATGAAAGCGTGATCGCAGTAAATACGTCCTGGATTAGCAGCAGATGTCGATTTCTGAAATGTAGATGATGTGCATGATATGGGTCCAAATATTTTTTGTAGTGTTCTTACCTGATATGATAAATATAATATCGCTAAATTCAACAAATAATACAATACTTTATACTGTATAGACAAAACTTTCGTGTGCGTGTCTCATGACGAATTTGGGATAAAGGATTATCATGCTGCTCCGCAAAAAAAAAAACGATATTTAGCAAAACGCAGAGGAATGTCCCAGACCCAAAATCTTGCGTGGTTGGTTTTTTTTTCTTTTGAGGCTTTTAGGAAATCAAATTATCATAAGGCATTCAGACAATATGTGATTGATTGTTTAATATGCAAGAGAACATTTCTTCAAAGCATGTAAATCATATAAAACGGTGATGATGATGATAAAAGAAATGTCAAAAATGTGCGTGTTAAAAATTAACACCAAAGTACATAACATCTATGGCATCTATGGCATCCATGATACCAATGTATGCGATCAATTTTCACCAACAAAAGGTTCGATTAAGAAGGCATTTTCGATATAAGTAATTTGATTCATGTATTCATGGTACTTAAATAGTTAACGTTGCTGACACTACTAATTTATGATTCCATTGAAATCTGATTTGAAACGTGGTCCTCGTTTGATAAAGTTAATGGACTTTGAAGGTATTTATTGGCAGCCACAAAGTTTTTTTTAGATACATTCTGTATAGCTTTACTATCTAAACATTCCTTGATATGGGCTCGGCGAACAATTTTATCTTTGTTTTATTCTTCTCTAAATTAAAAACGCAGTGTTAGGATATTTTAATTTCAGAATTAATCGACTAAGTAATAGATTCTTCGGCTTTTGGACTGCACTGATTATCAACCATGATTATATAATTCCGTATTCATTGGTAATACGGAATTATATATCAAGTTCGAATAAAAATATGCTGGCACATACACAAGAATAACTTAATTAAAGTTTACTGAACCAAGAAATTGATTAACCAACAAAATAATTTATGGCGTAATCTCTTAGGGGAGAGCTGAAACAAATAAGTTTATTCCAATTTAAAGGGGATAGCCGATACAAATTACGTTTATGGAGGCATGGTCCGCGCACCGATAACCAGCAGGCAACCTGTTCCGAATGATTCGAATAAATAATGCGACCAGTTTAGATAAATCCTATCTGTAAATACTGATCGATATATTATTATGGGTATGGTTTTTAAATATTGATAAGTATCAATTTGGTTTTGTTGATAATTGATAAGAATAAGGAATTTAGTTTGTTATTATGCCATCCTTTCACATTTTTTTGTAGAAAAACAAGTTAATCAGGATCGGCAATTATATAAAATCTTTGTAACTGGAAACAAACAACAGTAAAGTTTGTCTTTATTTTTCTGTGCTTAATTTATCTGTGGTAAACTACTACCAGTTTTACCATCCCGGCGCGATGTATTCCACGCGCGCCTCAAAGAGATGTCGTCAGCACAAGCGTAGGGGTCCACTAGGGCTAATGCCTGCCGGGGTCGCGGGAAGGCACCAAAGGGTTACCGAGGCCCCTGGCAACACAGGCAACGGGAGGAAAACGGGTGGGTTTTAGTCAGTAAGAGTCTGACACACCCTCCCGCTCCGCCCAGAGCGGGAGAAGTTATTTGATGATTTACCACCCAAAAAAAAAAAGTTTTCAACGCTATACGATACTATAATATGCTCGATGCTTTTCCACAAAAGTGCACAGTGCACACAGATCACAATATACACAGATCTTGGTATTTTGTTGATTTTGTCCCAATTTTGCTTCGTCTGGAGAGTGATTGACAGATCCCGCATATAGGCCTACTTAGAGCGGGCATTAGGAGTTAAGAGTACCGAAGTTATTGCTGGTAAAGGGTAATTATAAACCAAAAGTATGCAAATGTAACCTTTATTCATAAAATTAATCCATATTTTCTGCTTTTTCTGAAAATATGTGAATTTTGATGGTACCTACAAAAGTAATAATCATGAACTTTCTGTTTTTTTGGTGTCAACCATAAATAAGAAAACGACTGTTTGATGTGTTCCCCAATATCAATATTGAAGTTCTGTTAAACAATACTTCAATATTGTTATCATCAATAAATTTCCATCCAAGAATCTGAATGAAATCAATAACATGTAGGTGATGTTTTTGCAACTGAAATCAATATGGCTATTTTTTTAAATTGGAGAGTTAAAAAATTCAAATCTGCTGATTCAAGTCCCAGTTGCAGAATCGATATTCTTTAAGGAGGAATTAAACAAAAAGCTCAAATTGTCATTAAGGCCTCGATAGGAATTAATTAATTTGGCCCATCTTCCGCTTGCATTGCAGTGACGCAAATTTATTGACATTTAATCAACCACTCTAAGTATATATTCGTGGTATATTATGACATCGGAGCTTTGGATTTGGGATTGTCAGTCAATATAGCCATGTTGATTTCCTAATGATCCGCAAAGTGCTACTAGTGTAAAGATTCAACTATCGCTGCACATGTACGATGAAAATCGTGAAATTTTAACACGTATGTCTTCAAATGTCTAACAGGTAGAATTAAACAGCTTGATCGAAGGACAAACGAACAAAAAGGCACTTCCATTCTATTATGTATTCCAATTCCGTACAAGATTCGATTTTGATTACAAGTTCATTCAAGATTTGGTTCAACGATAAGTAATTTGGAAAAGTCAATACAATCAAATGGGATCAAGACCTTGTTCTCTTGTTTTCTTTCAAATGCCTTCAATTATTACAGTTGTTGAACAATGAGGGAGCTCTGTAATTGCGTCTCTTGCTTTTCTTTCACTGTTATTTGTAAAAGCTTTGACAGCTGTATTATAGGTTCATCTTTCTTTCTTTCAAACACATGGTTCAGTGTTTGTGTCTCTTTAATTTTATCATGTTTCACAGCGTATTATTCAGTAGTACGATCGACAGACCATGCTGTGTTTAAGTTGTAATCATTTATAATATAGCAACTCAAGTTAAGACATTCTAACACATGGGTGTGGGCGCGCAACGTATGACGGAAAACAGCGTTCGGTCAAAGGATCGAAGGATAGCCTGAAGGGCATCGTTAATATATGAAAGTTGATTCAAAAGCTCAGAATTTTCTGACAACTACTCCAATTTTGTTGTTACCTTCATATCTGAGATGCATTGTATTTGAACTATCCATCCATAAGCAAACGTCAGACAAAACTGATGTAGTGTACGTTGAATACGAAATTTATCGTTTCCTTACCTTTTGTAAACATGTTGCTCTGCATTGTGCTACCCGCAACGGAGATGACACTTCCTCTTCAGCCGACACTCCAATCCAAGACATTATGAGGGTAAACAAGGAGAAACAATAAAATAACATTTTGGCACACATTTTCTTTGGTATTCCTCTTTTGATAAATCCAAGTTTGGTTAAAGCTCCGTGCTTATCATAACCGGCACATTAACCTAAGCGACGAAATATCGCTCATAACTTTTCCTTGATTTTTCTTCAGTGTTTACAATTCCAATCTTACAAGTTTTTCGTCACAAAAACATCGTACATTATAGTACCATTAAAGTCTGTTGCTCCAATGTTGAAATCCGAAATCCAAAATTAAGCGGTGGCCGAATCATATCAATAAAAAACTTAAAATAAACACAAAACGTTAACAGTATGAAATCGCACTTGAAAAATATTTTTCACAGTTCGAATCGTTTCCGGCGGAATATTCCTCGAGAGGCGACGTTGCCGCCGACGCGGTCGAATGCGGACTAACCACCCCGCTTGAAGAAGCTCAGTTCCTCTCCCCTCTGTTGGTTAATTTTTACGTCCGTCTCGCTCGCACGCTAGCTTTCCCTAGCCTCCGTCCCTCCCGGCACAAAGCACCCATCCATGGCTACGTTCGTACTACTACGTGTGCCGCTCTCTCTGTTCTCTGTACTAGTGCATATACATTATCTATCTCGTTTCATCTCGGGCGGTTTCACGTTGTTTTTCCTTGATGCAGTTTAACGGATGGGAATGTAGTGGTTATTGTTAGACAAAGACGGTGGTAGTAAAAATTTTAGGGTTGCTCAAAAGGGGTGACAAAGAATCGAGCTAATTCAGGGCTTGCGTTTTTATGGGAACCCACGCGGTAAAAAGTATCCCGCCTCCCTCATTTGTTCAACTTTATGGTCCTCGCATCGTGCAGCCATATTAATAATATTAATGGCTGCTGTATCAACTAAGAATACAACTTTTTTATGGTGGTGTTTATGAATTCTTAATTTTATAATAGTTTATTTGGCCATATAAGGTTTTATGAAGGACAGCTGAAACAATTTTCATCAAAAAAGTATTAAGTTATAAAACCTCAAGGGCAACTTAGATAGTTTATGTTTGCGTATGTTGACCATAAATAACAATCTTGAGAATACTTGGTAATATTTCACCGTTGAATGCTGATGATAGAAGAAACAATACATTGGGAGAGGAAGCTGTCAGAACCCCTTGAGCAAAAAGATTAAATAAGAATACAGTGTTTGTGACAGCGCACAAACCTTTACGTAAAGGCATTTTTCGTTTTCTTTCTCCAGAATCTAGGCTCGTTCTATTCATCTCGCTGTCTTTAATCTCCCAGCCTCTTGGCAGACTTTGTCTAGACGAGGCCGTCCTGAGGTAACTGCGCACAATTTCGATACGGTCGAGCTAGGACGAATGTTTCTGTCGGACCTAAGTTACTAGTTTTGTACTTACTGAAGAGCTACAGCTATGTACAGGCTTTACTGTTATTTTTCTCTAACTAGATGGTTAGGCTTAGGCAGAATTATGTTGGTAGTAGTATATCTTAGGCATTGAAATAGGAGGGGCTTGTGGCTAAGTAATAACAGCCGCACGGGTCGATCGATCAGGTTAAGCTACGCTTGCCGCGGTTGGTCCGTGGATGGGTGACCATCTTTACATACCAAGACCCCTCCGTGCCTCGGAAAGCACGTTAAGCCGTTGGTCCCGGCTGTCATTTGTAGATTTTTGACGGTCGTTACGGGTCGTCAGAAGCTCGAAAGTCTGACTACCAGTCTTAAGGGGTATCGTGTTACCCAGTAACTGGGTTGTGGAGGTCAGATAGGCAGTCACTCCATGTAAAATACTAGTATTCAGCTGTATCCGGTAAGACTGGAAGCCGACCCCAACATAGTTGGGAAAAGGCTAGGCAGATGATGATGATCTTAGGCACTGAAATTTTATTTATTTGCAGCTCTATTACCTACGAAGATTCTGCAACTATCTTACTTATCCATTCTTGATGCTAGCCTACAGCTCCGAAGAATTACTGAAATTATTATGGCTTAGTGTGAGGAACTTCTTTTTGAAAACTTTTGCATATACGTAATGGTCAATATTGCAGATGAGCAATAAATTCGCACCTTCTAAAAATATATTTCATAGATACAAGAAAGCTTACTTGAATACTTCCTGAAACGTCAATGTTAATGTTTTATTTGCTTTCTAGAGCAGTAAGTATAGGTACTATCGATTATTTTCCAAATTTGCGTGTGGGTTTTCGCGATTATTTTGTTGCATGCCATATAATTCCAATTAAGTTTACTTTTGGTGCACGCCTACAAACTCCACATGAGGTAATTGGTTGCTACTGTTTTCCTAACATTGTTGTCGTGTATATTGTAATTTCTAAACAATCTAATGCTGTATAGTTTATACAAACAACACCCTAATTGCCTAACGCAATTTGGCTGCAGGCTCAGCTGCTTCTGATATCAAACAAGTGAGACCTACCAATTATTTTCACGTTTATATGGCATTACTAATTTCTAATAATTTATTAAACCAGGTAGGTAAGTATGTAAAAGAACCTGTCCTAATCATGTAAGACAATGTAAGACCACCAGAACAGAAGAAGGTAAAGAAGAATCATGGATGCTATGCACAGTGGTTGTAATTTTTTTTATGAATTTCGTTTATTGGATCGATTTCAAATTTGGGGCCACAAAGCATTTATATATGATTTAATTCTCGTGCTGTTCCACGAGAATTAAATCAAAAATAATACTTGATGTTAACGTAACTTAAATTACTTGAAATCGACTGCTTCTTTGAAATGCTTATGGGACTTTCTTACGACCTTCTTATCACTGTAAATTAAGGAGATAGGCATATAAAACTAACCCACTTCTCATTAATGTCACTAGTTCTAAGGGCTTATTTTTTCTAAATTGCTATATAAAACAAAAACATGTGCAGAAAACTGGAATGTTATTTTTACACTGTTTGATACTCATATAATTCTAAAGGAAGGAAAATTTCTAGTATTAGATTACCGACTTTCATAATCTCGGTCCACGGCACTGAGAAATTAATCAGGAAAATCCTAGCTTCCACACTGATTAATTTTGATGTACTCTATTTCACCGAGGCTATGGATGCCTGGAGACTCGCTTGCCCGAACTCACACCTACCTGATAATCTATCTTCCCAGAGACGGTGGGATGAGCCGCTCTGTAGAGTAGTACAGAACAATTTACTTAACACTTCTAGTACTACTGCGAAGCGTGCGCGCCTATGGCTTCATGCACTACCGTCGTCTACCATAGCTACTCTGTTCAACGACACTACTTTAGGCCTCGCTGCTTCCCTAAGACTAGGAGCTTCATGTTGTTCTCCTCATCGCTGTCACTGTGGCGAAGTTGTCAATAGTCTCGGACACCAGGGGCTGTCTTGCAGCCGAAGTGCGGGTCACTTAGCGCGGCACGCGAACATTCATGACATCATCCGACGAGCTCTTGTCACCGTCAGTATTCCAGCTGTATTAGAACCCAATGGCGTGGCACGCGATGATGGCAAAAGACCAGACGGCATGTCTTTATTTCCATGGAAGGCCTTTAGTGTGGGATGCAACGTGTGTCGATACTCTTGCGCCATCCCATCTTCCTGGCACGGCGTGCTATGCTGGCGCTGCTGCTGCAGCTGCAGAGAACCTCAAGCGGTGTAAGTATAATAACCTTGTTGGTCATTATATTTTCGAGCCGTTTGGGGTTGAAACCCTCGGGCCGTGGGGTCCGAGTGCTCATGGCCTTTTTAAGGAAATCTTCAGACATCTGGTTGACACTTCCCGTGACCCAAGTGCTGGCTTTTACTTTGGCCAGAGGTTAAAGCATTGCCATACAACGTGGCAATACCGCCAGTCTCTTGGGTACATTGCCAGTCGACAGCGATGTGGATGAATTTTTCGACGCCCTATTTTAGTTTGTGTATAGTTTTAGTTATTTTTATTAATTAATTAGGTATATTTGTTTTTTTTTATTTACAAATCAATATTAATAAACCATACAGAATATTATAAAATGACGAACAATAAAAAAAGAAGGATAATTAATTGTTGAAACAGTCTTGAGTAAAATAACATTTAATAGCTTTTAAAAGAGTATTTTTATGTAAATTAATTTGTGTAACTGTAATTAAACGCATTAATAATCATCTGGGATTGGTCAAGGACAGCTAATGACACACAATTGATTTTCTATTGTTTGACTCCGAATCGGTGTCGCGCGGGGCTTAACAGGTTAATACCCTGCTATACCCTGCCTCTCACCCTGCGCGATCACTGATTGTCATGTGGTTGTTAATTACTGAACGCACCTAAATACAAAAAAAAGAAAATAGCATACGTACATTTTAAATTCATGAAATTCCTACTTTTTTGGCCCTAACTTTGAAAACAACCCTATCCATAAATATCTTAGCAAAAAAACAGCAAAATCTCATGAACTATTACCAGAAAAGATGAATGAACCCTTATCCGCGATGCTGGGTCCTTTTCACCAGCAAGGGCTTAGGTTTATATTGTTGACAAATGCGATCCGTCCACCACGTCGGCAGTTTATAGCGCGCCATGACAGCCGACGCATTGTCGAGCACGTTGAAAGGTTTACTACGACCTCGTAAAAACAAGTGTTCCTTTTGGGAGGTCAAAGTTTGCTTGATTGTTTGCTTGGCGAAGCTGGAGGATCGATTTTATTGAACAAATTGGGGTCAAGTTGCAGGTTAAACTTGTTAATACTGATAATCTAACCCAGCTTAGTTATTCGGGGAATAATATTATACTATCTGCCAATACAGCTAAATTAACATTCATAATGAAGATCGACAATGCCGAAATTTCTACATGTTCTCATTACGACTGATTGTAATAAATTGGATCTGTTAGTTCCTTATATCAACCGAGTAAGTATGGAGTCTGATGCCAAAGCTTTTTATAAAAGAAAATACACTTCTATTTTATATATCATATATACAGTAAGGATGAGTGTTGCTATCGCTACCCATATATGCCCATATTATCCTGCTTACAAGAGGAAAGCTTCAGTGAAAGGAGACTATAAATTACGAAGTAAACAGATCTGCTAGCGATACCGAAGGCTTGAAACTATATTGTGTGACTTCGATATTCCAAAGGCAATAATGTATGATTTAGTCAGATTATCATAATCTACGACATACGCTTATGCGTTAATTGGTCGTCGATATAGGATTTATCGTGTGAATTTGAGTACCAATGATAGAGATTGTAGGTGACAATAATCTAGCCATTGCGCTGATCATAATTATTAGTAAATTTATTTTATTAGCAAACTTATCTATTTTAGACTCCTGTTATTTGAGGGGAGGGTGTGTCTCAGACTCTTACTGACTAAAACCCACCACTGTTCCTTCCGTTGCCTGTGTTGCCAGAGGCCACGGTATCCCCTTCGGACTTTCCCGCGACCCCAGCAGATCGTAAAATAAACAGACGTGATGGGTATAAACCCATCACGTCTGTGAAAACACAAAAAAAAAATGATTTTTAAAAAACTGATGTTTGTTGTGACTACTCTACCTGCGGTTGATGACTTCAAAAAACTCATCAAATTAATTGAAGAAATTGAAATGCCTTTTTTATTTTCATAAATTAATTATATGATTATATAAATGTAATTTTGGTAGTGTTGTGGCTTTTGTGTTCTAATCCTTAGTACTGTAGGAGCGATGACACATCGTTTTGTATTCTAGATTCGTGCAGCGCCCAGCAACACGCCAGTTCGCCCGTAACCGCCGTTACACGCACACAAAAGTACTATTTTTTTTATAAAAAAAATAATTTAATATTAATTGTAATCGATTCTACTGTCGATTTTAAATTGTCTCTGCACATAGCGGGCGTGGCGTGGCGGGGCGGCGACACTGCGCTGGCGCGGCGCCAGTGGTCACACTGCGAGCGCGAACACGTCCCGTCCCGCCGCGCCCCGTCACAACGACCGTGTCGTGACGCGATTCATTCATCAAAAGATGTTGAGCGATTCATGGCCCAGATCGTACAAACATACGTGAGCACGACCCATTCGATTAGTTTTTCGACATACATTTTTCTAAAACAATACAAAATCACATTTACGCTCCGTCGCATCCGACGTGACGTATCCACGCCCCGCCGCCGCGCCGGCAGTGTGACTACTGCATACGTAAACCATACAACACAAATCATCGGCGTCCTGCCTGTGTTGCGCTCGCGTCCCGCCACGCCCCGCCCCGCCGCTTGTATTCCCGCTAGGCGCGGCGGCGGCGTGGCGCGACGGTTACCGTCGCGTCGATCGGGACGGCTCTGTGTGGCGTCGTCCGTAATATCTAGTACATTACAACCTGTCAGCGTCGCGTCGCCGTCCCGTCCCGCCGCGCCACGCCCGCTGTGTGCAGAGACCTTTAACTAACTAGTTTCCCTTACCCATTGTGCTACCTACATGGGAGTTAAAACATAACTGGCGAAATGTGGATTTACTTAGGTACACCTCTGCCTAACCTTTCGGGAATACAGGCGTGGTGGTGTATATATGTGTACTTCAAGTTTTCAGTTACTTTAATAACACTTTGTATAGCTTTTGCTCTAAATAACACGGCGCCACCAAAACTTGGTTTCATGAAGCTAAGATGGACGTCGCAAAGAATGGCGAGAATTTCGTTCATTCCATGAATGAAAGAGCTGGTTGTGCTAATGAGTACACGACTAATTGCTTCAAGCAAAGCCAACGAACAATAGCAATTCGTTAAATAAAATGAAATATTCTTTCATCTCAGACGTAGTCCATAAAAAAGTTGTTGTGTCGTAACAACTAGTAGATATAATTTTGTTATTTTTATTAATTAGGACCAAAATGTATTTATATAAAAGTTTTCATCAGAATAAAATAACATGGTACAGTCAAAATTGAAAAAAGGTATAGCAAAGCATGTAAGAATTTTTATCATAATTATAGCTAATGAGAAACGGTAAACCTTTTCCAGTGAAAAATATCTACAACACTATTTTACCATGGCCTGGGTTAAATATTATTGTATTTTTGGCCCACAGACAAGACACAGATAGTTCTGAAACTTGCCATGCGATGGCGGTCTAAACTCATTTAAAACCATAAAAGAACCATGTCATAAAAATAAATATTTCTGTAATCTTAGGTCTAAAGTCTAAGCTACGAATAAATTAGCAGTAACAAAACATTACTTCATGCCAGCACAGCCAAGCCAAGCAAATGTAATAGAAATAACCGAACACCGTTGTAGGTAGCTGTTTCAAGAAACAAGGGGGCTAATTAGAACTTGTAAGATGGTCGGAGTAACTAACAGTGAGGGCTTAGGAACAACTTGTGGCATTAGCGCGACAGTACGGGCTGTACATAACAATCTATGTGATACGTGGGTACCTATGTAGTGCTGCTACCGCGCCTTCACATTGTACCCAAGATTTGTGCCCGAAAAAGCCGGTTGGATTAAAATACCCCTTGTAAATTCTAGGGTTTAGACGTCTTGGGTTACTTTGTTGCGAATTAGAATACCGTAGTTTTATTAGAATTTGGGTACATTTCTGAGGAAAATTCCACTTGAGGATTTAATCAAATTGTATCATCTACCTGCTTCTTATTCTAGAGGGGAATTGAACACGTTTGTGTTCTAGAATGGTTGACTCGTTACCGCTTGCAATTTTACACCAGTGAACTTTTACTTTATATTCCAACTTGTGACCACAGACGTCATGTTGTGTTTGTGGTTATCGCTTGAATTCACACGTTGCAGGTTCATCTGATACCTTTGTATTGTTACATCAATCCGAGTAAAGTTTATCGAATATTTCTTTATCATCCATTCACAAACCACTCCACCTAATCCTGTGCAAATATTGTGTGACCTTATGAGCATTATTTACGATCCGTATGTTTTTCTATCCAAAATGTTCATCCACCAGCAATCCCTTGAGAACTTTCATCCAAATTAAAAGTAACTTCTCATGTTTTTCGTGTTATGGAACACAGAGGAACATAAAAAGCAATCGTCAATAATTTTCATTCGTATATTTGCGGAAAACCAATATGCGTTCCCTAAAGCCGATCGTAAATTTTCACTCTTACAGTAACAAATATAAAAAATAACTTCTGTTGTGTATGTTTTTCCGACGTATCATCTAGTATGCATAAAACCTGCAACCGGGGAGGCTGGGGACCGCAATTCTCTACTCCTTCATTGATTTTACAGGTACTACGAGTGGAGCCGAGTCGACATTTGAATTTAAAATCTGTAAAATAGGCGATTAGTGCAAAAATTGTGGTATTTAATTTTAAGTAGTTTTGACAAATTGTGTCTTAACTAAGTAGGTACCTACCAAGTCTTAGGTAGACTACGACTAGAGAAATGTTTCTCCAAATAATTTACAGAGATAGATGTCAAAGTGGTTTTTTTCAGTACCTTATAATGAACGAGCTATGCCCGCGACTTCGTCTGCGATCCAGGATGAAAAGTAGCCTATGTCCTTCTACAAGTCAAGGTTTATCTATGTTTCAAATTTCATCCTAATCCGGTCGGCCGTTTTACCGTGAAAGCATAACAAAAAAAACAAACTCACTTTCGCATTTATAATATTAGTTAGAATTATTTTGAGAATAATTACGAACTATAAAAGTACCTAACTCTAAATAAAACCATAATTATATTTTATTTTGCATTCCTCATTAATCATGAATGCATGACTACTACCATAAACGAATTGCCATTAAAGATGGCGCCACTAAACAAAGAATCATTTTTACGATCAATTTACTTTTAACCATATTCAGCAATTATTACCACAGTATATTATACAATATATATTATATATTCAATGCGGTCCCTTTAACTGTGCCATGTCAGTTATTTATACAATTCCAATTAAGATTCTCTAATATAATTAAGAGATAACGATAATATTAGGCAGTGTATTTTTAAAACTGAAATTTTTGTACATCTAAGGAATCTCCATGCATTCCTGTTCAGGATCGTCATCATAATAATGCATACTTTCGTTTATTTCTTCAGTCTCAGCATTTTTATTTCACTCGTTCTGTCTGCTGTGCGACTACAGCTCTTAAAACAACAGAGATTACCGTGACAATTATCGCTTTGGATCCCTTCCCTTATTGGAAGCATTTTCTTGTGCCATTGTGAGGGAAAAAGCTTTGGCATTTGATAGCAAGTTAATGTCTTATGTCTTGTGCATTCAAGATTACCTGTTTTCAGAGTGTTTTCTTCATTGTGTTTTGCTGTATAGGTTATAGGTAGGCATTACTTATTAATTAATGGATGCTTAATGATAACGACTTTCCGGAACACATGACGCACTTTATACGAATTCACCCTTTTTGAATTTTCATTATTCTATTAGTATAAAAAAACTACTTTTCGAAAACATTCTGAAAACAGTCTCTCGCGGTATTCACACAAATTATATGAGATTTGCCGAAGCAAAAGATAGAAACGATGTTTCCGTGGAGTTTCTTGCCGGCTCTTCTTCATAAGAAACAACCAATTGGAACCGTGCACCTACCATCTGACATTTCATAAGTGCCCATGTAGGTTTAAGTGAAATAAAATATTTTAATTTTGATTTCAATATTATTCGACTCTCATGGCACTTTACGAGATGAACCAATCAAATTATGCACCACGACCACTATACGGGTTCAAAATTTTGACAAATTACGATTCTCTACTTGCGTAGCCTACTCTGTGTACAGAAATGTACAGTGTTGAAGATGTAACTGTTACACCAAAGGAAGGACGGAGCCATCTCTCCTTATTTAACAATTTTTATGACATTATTTTTAAAATGAAATGAGTTTTGTAGTTTTCATATTCATGGCGATGTCAAAAGGTATTTACAATTTCCAAGATTCAATCTTGGAAGTATCTTTTCTAGGGTGTATTTAATCTTGGCGTCCTCCGTAGCGTTTGAAACATAACAAAATTCTACATAAATGTTTGTCCTTCAGCTGTGGCAGGGTTTTAAATAACTTGTCATCGCTTCTGAAATGGGATTTGTTGTTGTTTGTTTGTCTGTAAATGAAGTTAGGTATAGAAAAATATTTTCTATTCGGTTCGCATAATGGCAATACAAGAAAATACAAGAAAATTGGTAATTCTACTAATTACAAACAATGTAATGTAAAAAAAAAACCTTACTTTAACAGTTTCTAACGGTAAAGTGCCAAAAATGGCCACACATCGTCCCTATAAAATTAATCCTAGAAAAAAACTCGTGTTTCAAAAGTTTGCGAGTTGCTCCATCGTTCTATTCTTTGAAGATATAAAAGAGTTTTCGGTCTCAAAGGAGGATGAGCTCACGTCGTTACTTTGATTAGAACTTCGCTGGCTGCCTATTGTGGGATGAGATGGTTGAAGGCGGCTGATATCAATAATATTCTTGTATCTAAAAATAGTTTATTATGACGAAATATTATTCTTATTACTATTCACATCATTGAGGTTTTTTATTCATGACCTTGTTCGTTCTCTCAAAATGAATTGTTCTTAAATAGTAAATTCATTAACAGACTTATATTGTACTGGATGTATTGCTTATTTATGAACAGGTAGTCTGCTTAGTATTAAAACTTTTTAGTTAGCTTATAAATAAAGTCTTAGTATTACATTTATTTACGAAATCCACATCATATTTGTTCCTATTTTTGACCATTTTGGTGTTTAAATTCCTTAGAAAGCTGTTCTAAGAATGTGTGGATTTTCGAACACAGGTCATGTTTCGAACAAAATTTTCTATTAATATTCATCATCAACCTACCCTTTTTCCTACTATGTTAGGGTCCGCCTCCAGTCTAACCGGAGGCAGCTGAATACCAGGGAGCGACTGCCTAATTATTATTCATCATCATCTGCCTTTAGCCTTTTCCCAACTATGTTGCGGTTGGCTTCCAGTCTAACTGGATGCAGCTGAATACCAGTATTTTACATGGAGCGCCTGCCTATCTGACCTCCACAACCCAGTTACTGGGTAATACGATACCCTTGTTAAGACTGGTAGCCAGACTTTTGGGCTTCTAACGACCCGTAACGACTATCAAAGATCCCATGCTTTCCGAAGCATGAAATGGGTCTTGGTATGTAAAGATACGACCATCCACGGCCCAACCGCGGCAAGCGTAGCTTAACCTGATCGATCGACCCTCGCGGCGGTGATTACTTAGCCACAAGCCCCTCTTTTCTTAAGCCTCAAGTTTTATTCATATTATGAATTATATTAAAATTTTAGTAGAATACGTATATACAGGTTGAAATTGAAAACTTGCGACAAACTGAAATGGGACATTGTATACATCATTATTAACAACTTTTACTAAGGGACCAAAGCTGTAATCCCAAAAAAAAAAATCTGCTTTTCCTACATTTTGATGAGGTATTGCGAACATAAATGTAGGGGACAGCAGTTTTTTTTTTTGGGATTGTAGCTTTGGTCCCTTAGTAAAAGTTGTTCATAATGATGAGTACAATCTCCCATTTCGATTTGTCGCATGTTTTCAATGTCACCCTGTATATATATGTATAAACAAATAATATAAAATAACGTGTAGATTAGCTATAGTAAACTTGCTCATACATAGTTTGCTCTCAGAAATTTATATTAAGATTATAAGTCGGCGATGTCCGTCGGTAGCTTGTAGCGAGTCCAGAATTACTTGGCCAGTATCTTTGGCCAACTTTAATGAAGTTTCCCTTTTATTACCACAGAGTCTTAACCAAAAGGATCTTTGTGTTTATGATCCTGTTATAACTTTAAAGAGATTGCACCAGCAGAGTAAGGGTTGATTTTTTATTAACGTTCATAATAAGAATTTTGTTTTTATGTGTACGAGTAAAGCACGTCTCGGAATAATCCGTTAACTTGTAACATGAGAGGAATTTCATTAAATACTTAAGTGGTCTTGTTTTTGGGAGCTTTAAATCAAACGCTTTTAAGCTTTCAGACCTTCTAAAACAGCGTTTTAGGTAACGTTATAAAAATGCTGTTCAGTATCATAGTTTTTCCCTAAAGAAAATCTTAACGTGAACTTACATTTCACCCTCATATCAAAAATAATGCGGAAATGCAATTTCCATAAATTTTACACCCTGTGAGCAGAGTCCCCATCCGAAAAGATTGTACGTGACCACATGATAGGTAATAGTGAGACCTTTATTACTGCACTCTGCAGTTTTTGAAGTTACTACATAACTTACTTTATAAACGCAATCAAAAAGCTATTCAGATCCCGCGAAATGAGAATTCCGAACGAAATAATTTAAAAAGAATTTTCATGAATGACAAATTTCAATGTGCATCCACCGGGACATACATTTTCATGAGAGTAACTGGGGAAGTGCGGTCGTAACAAACCAAATAAATTATAAAAATAGATCTCGGGAAAGAGACAAGGCTTTCCTTGGGACAAGTCGTAAATTTAACGGTCGAAGGAATCCTTATTTCCCCCGGCTATTCACGTGGTTGAGCTAGCAAAACTATCTCCTTTATGAGTAATAGAAAAAACCCGTTACCACTAAAATATTAACCGCTACCGCCACCGCATAATTCCATTTCGCATAACGTTCAGCGTATACAAACCGTTCGTGTTTTCTGCAGCTATTATTTCATTAATAACGTCCATTTTTTCCTCCGCTAACAGCAAACGTAATCCCAAATGATCCATTAAAATGTAACTCCGTGTGTAACTCCCTTAATTAACGCAGTCGATCTCCCATTCGCCTCAGAAACTGCTCCATTGTACAAAATTTGTAACGTAGTAAAATTCTTCGACCGCAACAGAATTACCACGAAATTATGAGAATAATTTAATTAAGACATAACAGCACCTTTAATACCGATTAGTCACACGATCCGTGGTTTGGGCGTACTAGGTAATTTGAGATCTTAATCGGTTTAGTGCGGCTTTGGTCATACCTCCTCCTCCGCACTGACCAATCACGAGCGCCATGCTGTGGTGCTTCAACGGCTTCACTGATTCATCATGTCATTAACACTTGCTGGTATTCTGTGTTAATTTACTCACGTTCGCTATTTATGTCTAATCAAAGTTTCATTAGACGATTTTAATAATCGCTCATAAAACAGGAGCTCACGTCAGTAATTTAATATAGAATTTCCCCTTCATTAGGCACTTGCTTTGATCTAAAAGATTGCAGGGCAGAAATTGTTTTGTTTTCACAGCAAATAACATTATTCTTGTCAGTTACAAATGCCGGCTATTACTGGGATATTTTATTATTTTTTAGCATGGAAACAAGTCATTTATATAAAGTAGCGGAGTCTAAGACAAAGCGGAGCCTACTGGCCGTCACAGCGGGCGTGCTAATAAGCCCCTCACGTCAGTTGACTCAAAGCTAGTATTATTTTTCTTAAAGATAGCATTGCGGGAGTTTTCAATGTAATTGCCCCGGTTTCTTCAAGAGGCTGACAGCTCAAAGGCCAGTCAGTGACGTGCTCATTGTCGGAACGCCCACGGTTTACCTTATTCAAAGTTCGTGGGTTTTTTTCTTTAAATATTCACCAGGAGTCAGTCGGTAATAAGTGTTTTATTTGCCGTATCTTGCGTAAATTTTTATGTTTCAGTACTAAATCCACAGCTTTGAGGTTTTCAAATATTTTATTTCTATTTAACTTCGTATAAACTGGCTGAATATTCTTCCGCAGTATCGCTATAAACGCGAATGATTTAGTATTCTATTTTGCTTTGTTTCTCTAACTTTCCTTTAAAAAATACAAAAATTTTGCTAACATCGTTTTATAACTAACTTAAAATTATAGGATAACATGATAATTACTTTAGGGATCATCGGTGCCCTTCAATAGAAAAAACATCCAATAGTCATAAAACTGAATTGTGACTGTAAAATCGTGTAATTAGTGAAACTAATGAATGATGGTAATCGACTTCCATATAAAAATTACAATCGTAAACTTTTTTCCATCGTAAAGCCTTTAAATGCTTTTATAAAATTAAATTGTTTTGATTATTTTAGAGAAAGTTAATATTATTTATGAGAATAAATAATCAACATATTTAGCTTGCGGTAGTATATAATGGTATCGATTCACTTTGTTCGTATTTCCTTAGGTAAATCGTATGACAAAATATACAAAAGGACAAAAAGTGAGACCATTCTTTCCTCTTGAGTAACCTGATATTGCTCATTCAGTTGTTTTCTGGCTGTTTGGGTATAAGATTACAAGCAATTTATTTCAATATGGCAATCGAATTTACGAACGCACTCGGATTGTTTAAGAAGACCATTTTATAGTCGACAAACTTTTATTTTATTTGCTTTTCCTTCCTTTTTAGCGTTCCGTAGTCAACAAGGAACCCTTACACTTTTGCCATGTCCGTCTGTCTGTCTGCCCCCGGCTTAGCTCAAAGATTCTAGCTCAGAAATTACAGCTGGTACAAAAAGTTGTAATTTGGCATGGGTATACATATTAATTACGCCGACAAAGTGGTAAAATAAAACGCAAAAATATTTTTTTTAGGGTAGCGCTTCTACCCTAAAGTGGGATGATGTTTCTCGTCTATCTCACTATGTGGGGTTTCGTTGGAGAGGTCGTTCAAAAATATTGCGAGTATGGAAACCACTTTGGTTTCAGAAATCCGTTTGCGACATAATAAGCTTTTTTTTTTTTAAAACGTTGCCCCACACTAGGAATTTCTTCCTGTATCCTGTATCGTGGGTGCGTTTACAAACATAGAAACTCACAAACACAAACACCCAGACCCGGAACAATTACTTGCAGATCATACAAATATTTGTTCCGTGCGGGGATCGAACCCGCGACACGCTGCGCAGCAGTCGATTGCTCAGCCATTACGCCAACCGTGTCGTCAAAAGCGTGTCGCTTTAAAGTGATATGTGAAAAAATTCATGGTAATAGCATATAAAACGAAGTTAAAAGGAAAACTATCACAGCAAAGTAGTCGACCAACTTACATTTGCAGTAAGAATGTATGGCAAAACAGGTTTTTCATCTACAATGTAAGTTTGTTCTTGGGATAAATTCGTCCCAACTACGGGACCCTTCATTGTGCGTGGTTCAACACGCACTTGGCCGGTTTTTATAATTAGAATATTTTATGCATAAATTATGCATGAATTAACGTCCAGTGTCGCTTACTTACCTACTGAAGTTGTCAAAAACTATTAAGTTGGTATGATTATTGGCCTCGGTATGTCAAAAACCTGTCAATTTAACACTTTATTAGCCTTATCGAGTTCATCTTACATGGGCACTGACAGTAATTTAATATTGGGTACATGGGTAATTATGTCAACGTTCTCATATAACTTACTAATCAAGTAATGTCGTAGGAAATCGGAAAATCTATCAAAAACAAATGAATAGAAATAGGTAGTTTTATTATGACCCGATTCTATACAGAATTCTGATATCTCACTACAAAAATAACACCTAAAAGAAAACCTTGGGAAAAAACATATAAAATTAAATAGATTTACAATTTATTTACTCACCCCAACTAAAAACGACTCCTGTACACCTTTCTAAGAGCAAAGTTCAAAGAGCTGTCACATCAGACTTCAAACAACTTTTTTCAATAAACATTACCAACTTAAAGTAGTATAACTTCAACAATAGAGAGTCTATCTAAACTCCTAGACCTTTCTGAGACGTTTTTCGAGAATATCGGTTATCCGTACAATTATCGATGGCGGGGCACTGCCGGCCGCAAGATCGCAATCTCCAGATAGGTTGGTTTAATCTACAGATTTATGGGTCCAGCTACCACACTTTAATCCGTTTACGTTGAAAAACCAACTCGTATTTTATTTAGCAAAAATTCTTGCTTTGTGATAAATTGATAATGTTTAGTGCTTTTCAGGCGATCCAGCTGGCTAGTCGGTGCCGTGTATCTGCCCCGGTAGTGAAGAATATGGTCAGTAGGTGAGCAATTTTCACAGGTACCGGTACAATTTACCCAGCTTTCTTGAGCGCATCACCACGGCTGGGAACCCGGGCAGCCAGAGCGTGTGTAAACTTGCACTTATTCTGTTAATCCTCAGAATAGCATCCCTTCTTCTATATTTCACACGTCACCTCTCGGTCAGTGCCACTAACACTAACATAACTCCTCACTTCTGGTTTATAATTTGGAACTAGTAAATTCCAATAAAGGGACATACCTAGGTAAAGGATTGGCAAACGAATTGTTTGTCATAAAATCTTGTAAGCTTTATGTTTATAGATTTAGCATTCATCTAAACTTAATCATATTTTTTTTGCCTTTGATTGCCTAATGCTGGATTACAGTTTATACACACTTCATATTTCTTTGATTTAATAAGTCTTCTTCATCTAGTTCTTTCCGCTTTGTCTGAAGATATCATAAACCTATCCGGCTTCGCCAAATCAAGGCCACGTCATATTTTATAATAAGTATTTATTACTTTAAATTATCGCTCGTCAAGTTCGCCTTATATGGGCATGCACTTATGACAACCCCTTATTTGGATATCTTAACGAATGTAACAATTAAAGCCAATCAAAATGTACCCATTAGTGGTCAGATAACAAATCTATTACTTAGATAAAACTATAAATAATTCCTAAATAGAGATACAGACACACCTTGTATAGTTTTTGTATACACAATTATACGAAAAATATACAAGGTGTGTATACAAGGTGATCAGTTTTTGCGCTTAAGGGGACTACAGAACCTAAACGCAAATTTTTATAATGCCTAAAAGTATATGATCCCCTGCAGTAACAAAATCAGAAAAATATATGATATTCTTCAGGATATAAATGCTATAAATAGTGTGTTGAAAACATGATACAACTAATTTTATAGGATAGAAAAAAATCACGAATATACCTCTAACAATTTCTTATAACGATTAAAAACCATACAAATAGGTATACATGCAATCATATATTCTCACATATTATTCTACAAGCAACATATTAGAATAATAGTGTTTTATCTTTTTATCCAATCAATAGATTTTTTGAAAATAGATAATTGCTTGATATTGTGCAATAAATTACCAGCGTTGTGTCATCGCGCTTCTCTTACTCGTACTTTTCTATTTGTACGACAGTGACGGCACTTTTTGCTATTGTCAGCCTCGTAAAGTGGTAATAAAGATAAGTTACACTCCTGCTTTTTATTTCTTAACTAACTTCTGCCCGCGTCTTCAGTCGTGTGAAATTTCGGCCCCCGACCCACCGCGTCGCATCCCACCGTCCGCCCGCGCTTTTACCTACTTCGTTTTTGCTTAGCGTTCTTTCTGTTTTTTTTTCTTTTTGCTCAAGGGTCGTAGTGTGCTGTTAAATACCCTTTAACCATTCTCAGGAATTAGGCTGTATAATGCAAATTTAAACAATTTAAAAAAAATCCGTCTAGCAGTTCCAGCGATCATCGCGCATCATCTTTCGATTCTACCCGTGTTTTGATTGACTCATTCGAACAAAAACAGTTATTGCTAATAGTTAGACATATAGTCCCGCGGACTTTTTTGTGGGTAATGATGAGTAGGTACTTTAAACATGTAGTACATTATTTTATATAGGTATCATAATCGCGAAATATTGTCTTTTAAAGGCAATTTTTTATACTTTGGGTTACATTATTGTAATTTTTGTAAGAGTTTCTATTTTTTTTTAAATAATATACCACCCATGTTACTCCTGACAATGTCGCTTTCTATAGGCGAAAAAAAAATCAGTTACGTATTTTTTGAGTTTACCCGTTACAAACAAACAAACAAAAAAATCATATATCTTTTCTCTTTATTATATTATTATTATTATAGTATAGAAAAAGGCTATTCGTGGTCTGTTAATTCCAGTAACTACCAGATGTTCTTACTGAGACATCACTAATAAGTACAAACTTAAGGCTTAGTTTAGCTTCTTCTTCATAAAAAAAGGTCCACAATTGACTGAGAAATCGGCGAACATTCATAAAAAAAATATATAAACATGTCGAATTGATAACCTTTTTGAAGTTGGTTAAAAATAATTTAAAAAATATCCTCTTTACTTTAGAATTTAGATAATAATATTTTAGATAATACTAATAATTCAGATGTAGGCAATATTTATGAATTAAAGTCGACAATCGACTGCTGCGCAGCGTGTCGCGGGTTCGATCCCCGCACGGAACAAATATTTGTATGATCTGCAAGTAATTGTTCCGGGTCTGGGTGTTAGAGTTTGTGAGTTCTATGTTTGTGAACACACCCACGATACAGGAAGAAATTCCTAGTGTGGGGCAACGTTTAAAAAAAAAAAAAAAAAAAGTAATGATTCGATAATAATTGCAGAAATAAACCGATCAGACCACAGGCTCTCGCTGACAGGCGCGACGCGACAGCCAACGCAACACTAGTAGTAATTTCTATGAAGACTTCATGGAAAGTGTCGCGCTATGCGTCGCGCTGCCTGTCGCGCCCGCGATATCGCGCCAGTCTGTATGAAGGTGCGCTTACACAAGCCCCATTATTATGAAAGCGAGCCTGAAATTCAGAAAATCTGAACTATATTCCAAACTTATTCAGTATCGCCTTTTTAATTCCATTTTTTTTATTATTTTATAGTTGGTAGTAAAGTTAAACTACAAACAGACAAGAAAGGATGAGAATTGTATAACACCATTTTCTATGGAGAACATATCAAGTCGCTTCCCGTTAAGACACTGACAACACCTAAACCGCGGTCACTATCAGATTGCATAGAAAAGAAAGAGAAGCGCGATGACAAAACGCTTGTAATTTATTGCAAAATATGAAGCAATTATCTATTTACTCAAAATTGAGTTGAGCAATCGAAAATAAAAAACAACCAAGTTCTGCATTCAAATAAGACGTTCTTGTTCTTGAATTAAATACTCGTACGTAACGTATGTTGATATTTAATGCAGATATTTTAGATTAGAACTCAAGGTAGGAGGTTAGTCTAACGTTATTTTGTATCGAGATTTTATTTTCAAAACGTGTTTCAGTAACAACCAAGTTCTGGGAAATATGTTCAAAATTAACATATATTTTTTCCGCTACCACAAGCTATACATTTTTGGCAATTTTTTATACTAAGAGAAGCCTATTTTGGTCAATTGGGTCTTGCCAGCGCCTTACACTACAAACAGACATGAAAGGATGAGAATTGTACACCATTTTCTATGGAGAACATACAAGTCGCTTCCCGTTAAAACGGAAACTGTTTGCGTTTATAGTTATTATGATTAACAATGCTTTAAGTTTGTCCAGTTCGTGATTTAGAGGCTTAGGCGTATTCCTCCTGCCGGGGTCGCGGGAAGGTACTTATGGGTCACCGAGGCCCCCGCAACACAGGCAACAGGAAGGAATACGGGTGGGTTTTAGTCAGTAAGAGTCTGACACACCCTCCCGCTCCGCCCAGAGCGGGAGAAGTTATTTGATGATTTCCCACCCTCAAAA
The DNA here is from genome assembly GCA_905333075.3 of Atethmia centrago. Taxonomy (NCBI): domain Eukaryota; kingdom Metazoa; phylum Arthropoda; class Insecta; order Lepidoptera; family Noctuidae; genus Atethmia; species Atethmia centrago. Next base: position 13,115,412 of record HG995381.1, on the reverse strand, counting down.
AAAAAAAAAAGGCGTATTCCTATTAGAGTGGACTGTTTGTAAATGGCGGAATTTTGTGGTACAACGTAACGGGCCATGTGGCCATGTGAAATGTTTTGGGCCGTTTTTAATCATCATAATTTAAAATGACCTTAGTAGGGCTGATGGGCGGATTTGACTTTTTGTTTTTTTTTTTATTTGGACTTCGTAATGTTTGTTTAAGTAATTAGATAGGCAGATTATGTTTTTGCGAATGAATAGTACTTCAGTAGTGACATAGTGTTTTTTTTTTTCTTATTTCTATCTCACTGTGTGCTGCACCGGTCGACGTCATCACGTTAGTGAAAACCAGCGCTGGGGCTCTGTCTCGCATAGGGTCGCAGCATTATGCTGAGCGATGGCCGTTTTGCGTGGATGTGACGCATATTTCCCCCATTTTTTTTATTTTTTGTATTTGTGTTCTTTATTTGCGCCATGTTTACAAATAAACGTATTTTCTTTCTTTATTTTTTCTTTTACCTATTTAATGTTTATCTTTCTTTAGAATGCTGTCACCTACTGCTTGTCTACTTTTCTGGTTACAGGGAATGATATCAAAGTAATATTTTTTTTATGAATATTTACCTTATGTACATGTCGACGCAAGCCCAACGTAAAATGTAATAATATTAACTTTAAGTTCAAATTTAATAGTTAAATATGTTTGGATAGTTTTAAAATAGTTTAGATTTGATTTTTGTAGTCAGTTTGGTACTTTTCAATGTAAAAAGCCGTGTTATAATTTGCAGTTACTATAACTGCAAACCATAACTGAATGTTTATTCAAACTTAGGTTTAAAAACAAGTTATCTATTGCTAAATTCATTTCTTGATTAATAAGCGATATGCGTAAGTTTTAAAATGATTTTTAGTTATTTTTGTTTAACGGAAACAGTTGATTGAACTATTGTTGTTCAAGCGGAAAACATGGCGCATGCTTAAAATCTTTAATTGTTTTAAGTAACAGAGAATTAATTCAATGTTAAAATCAAGTGCTAAAAATAGTAAAACGAATTAAGAAATCATAATTTGTTACTTCAATCAATGTTACTTGCAATTTGTTAAAAAATAAGTGTAATGACTTCGCAACGACGACGCCATTTTTAGATGGGTATTAAGATTTTAAAAAAATGGCGAGCCGCTGCGAGGACACATTCAGAAGGAGAATTTTGTAAGGACAAGAGGTGTTTTCACTAAAATATCTTGTGAGTACAATTACAATTATTATTTTAGATTTTAAGGCTGTTTTTAATTGTGATTCCCAGAAATAAGAATAAAGCTAAACTAAATAGATTGTGTGTATTCATTTTTGCAATGAGTGAGCCTAGCGGTGGAGATGGTGACGTCAGCTCTGCTGACGTCACGGTTTCTAAAAATCCGAATGGTCTCGGTGCTCCGTTATCAGAAGTGGGATTGACCCCCACTTCTGCCCGTCCATCTGACTTGAATAATGAAAACCTAATCACTTCTGTTAATGGGGTACCGACGGAGATTTTCACTCAGATGTTGCAAATGATGAAGCACATGTCCGATCGCATCACGACACAACCAGATACGCCTAAAGTCAAAATAAGTGATGTGTTTTTGCCGTCATACGATCCGGACACCAATATTGGGGTTAGAGAGTGGTGTCAACATGTGACCACAGCCATGAAAACTTATGACTTGAGCGATTATGAAGTGAGAATGAAAGTTGGTAGTTTGCTCAAAGGTCGCGCGAGGTTATGGGTTGACAATTGGCTTGTGTCTACCACGACGTGGCATGAATTGCGTGATGTTCTAATAACGACTTTTGAACCAGAGAATAGATACTCCCGAGACATTGTGCGCTTTAGGGAACATAATTATGATAATTCCAAAGACATCGCGCAATTCTTGTCACAAGCTTGGGTATTATGGAGACGTATTACTAAGGATAAGTTATCGAACGATGACGCAGTTGAGGCAGTTATCGGTTGCATTGGAGATGAGCGGTTGAGAATCGAACTGTTGAATGCTAGGGCCACATCAGTACCCGAACTTATTTCAGTTGCATCTTCTATACGAAGCGTTAAGCGACCTCAGCCGGGTACATCAGGTGCACATCTGGGTCCCGCTAAGCGACCACGTTTTGATAAGCCCTCGCTGTTTTGTCAAATCTGCAAAAAGCTCGGTCATGATGCACGTGAATGTCGTTTCCGTGACAAAAAGGATAATTCTCAACTGCGTCAACATGATAATAAAACCGCACCTCAAATTATAGGTAAACCTACGTGCACGTTCTGTTCAAGGACAGGTCACACTTTTGAAACATGTTATAAGCGAGAACGCGCAGTGGTTTCCAACGTCAACTGTGTAGGTACATCTAAATTGAATTCGATTCCAGTGGTAGCTGGGAACTTTAACATTCTCGCGATTTTTGACAGTGGAGCCGAATGTTCAGTAATACGCGAGTCTGTAGCTGCTAAACTACCAGGGAAACGAGTTGATCGAGTAAGCTACTTGAAGGGATTAGGTCAATTTACGGTGATATCTCTTTCGACATTGACTACGATTTGTGTCATCGATAATTTACAGATAGAACTTGAATTCCACGTGGTGCCGGACTACGAAGTGTGCTCTGACATTCTGATAGGTATGAATCTAGTGGAGAAAAATAACTTAAGCGTGCTAGTGAACTCTCGGGGAGCAACTTTGGTTCATCAACCGGTTGTTTACCACGTGCGATCTCAAAGTGAAACGTTTGATAACCTAGATTGTGACTTGACTGATGACGATCAAATCAACGAATTAAAAATTTTGTTGAACAAGTTCAAACACTTGTTTATTCACGGGTACCCTCATTCTCGCGTCAATACTGGAGAGCTCGAAATACGCTTAAAAGATGATAACAAGTGTGTCGAACGCAGGCCTTACCGATTGAGCCCAGTTGAACGCGAAAAAGTTCGGGAAATAGTCAATGAATTACTCGAGCATAAAATTATCCGCGAAAGTAAATCACCTTTTTCAAGCCCAATAATATTGGTCAAAAAGAAAAATGGAAGGGACCGCGTGTGCGTGGACTACCGCGAACTAAACAGAAACACTCTGAGAGACCACTATCCGTTACCGATCATTTCAGATCAAATTGATCAACTGGCGGGGGGTTATTATTTCTCGACATTAGACATGGCAGCTGGGTTCCACCAGATATGTATTTCAGAGGGCTCAATTTAGAAAACAGCCTTTGTTACGCCGGATGGTCTATATGAATATTTGACCATGCCGTTCGGACTCAGTAACGCGGTGTCAGTCTATCAGCGTTGCATAAATAGGGCTCTAGCTCACCTCTTGAGCTCGGTGGACCAGGTTTGCCAGGTTTATGTTGATGACGTTTTATCAAAATGTAGGGTATTCGCTGAGGGACTAGCCCATATCGAACGCATATTGATTGCCCTCCAAAAAGCCGGTTTTTCTATCAATGTTGATAAAACTGCCTTCTTTAAACGTTCCATCGAGTATTTAGGCAATATTATTGCAGACGGACAAGTCAGTCCTAGTCCAAGAAAGGTGGAGGCTTTAACGAGGGCACCGATCCCGAAAAATGTCAAACAAGTTAGGCAGTTTAACGGATTGGCCGGATATTTCAGACGCTTCATTCCCAATTTCTCGCGTGTGATGGTTCTTCTCTATGAACTGACCAAGAACGATGCGAAGTGGGAATGGAACGAAAGGCATGATGAGGCTCGAAACCATATCATACAACACCTGTCTACTGCGCCTACCCTTACGCTATTTCAGGAAGACGCACCAATCGAGCTCTACACGGACGCCAGCAGCATCGGCTACGGGGCGGTGCTCGTGCAGACCATCGGCGGTCGCCAGCATCCAGTCGCGTACATGAGCCAGCGCACCACCGACGCCGAGAGCCGCTACCACTCGTACGAGCTCGAGACCTTGGCGGTAGTAAGGGCAGTCAAGCATTTTCGGCATTACGTGTACGGTCGAAAATTCAAGATGGTGGGCCTTCTTGCAGAATTACGAGTTCGAGGTCGAATATAGGAAAGGTGAGCGGTTACAGCACGCGGATTTTTTTAGTAGGAATCCATCCACTGAATTATCCGTCAACGTCATGACCAGAGACACTGAGTGGCTGCAGATCGAGCAGCGCCGCGACAACGTGCTACGCCCACTTATAGACACCGTGAGCAGCGACAGCCCGGCCGAAGGCTACATCCTGGAAGAAGGCGTGCTTAAGAAAACTTTCACAAATTCTATACTCGGTATAGATAAACCAATTGTAGTCCCTAGGTCATTCCAGTGGAGCCTGATAAACTCTTTCCATGTTGCTCTGCAACACCCCGGATGGGAAAAAACCTTACAGAAGCTGAGGGAAACTTACTGGTTCCACAAAATGAATACCACCGTCAGGAGGTTTGTAGACAATTGTGTTGTATGTAAGACGTCGAAAGGACCGTCCGGCGCTATCCAAGCCCAGCTTCATCCGATTCAGAAGCCCACTGCAGCGTTTCAGGTCATCCACATGGATATTACTGGCAAGCTGGGTACGAGAAGTGCTGAGGGACGAGATGAGTATGTAATTGTTACGATTGACGCATACACCAAATACATCTTGCTTAGCTACTCAAATAACAAGAGCCCAAGCAGCAGTCTCGCAGCTTTGAAACGTGTCGTGCACCTGTTCGGAACCCCAGTGCAAGTCGTGGTGGATGGAGGTCGAGAGTTCCTTGGGGAGTTCAAAGTCTATTCGGACCGTTTCGGAATCGATATACATTCCATTGCGCCAGGAGTAAGCCGAGCAAACGGCCAGGTCGAAAGAATTATGGGCACTTTAAAAAACGCATTAACCATGATCAAAAACTATGACACTGAAGAATGGCAGACGGCGCTAGAAGCTTTACAGCTCGCATTTAACTGCACTCCACATAGAGTAACGGGTGTCGCACCGCTTACACTACTGACCCGTCGCCAACACAGTGTACCCCCAGAACTATTAAGGTTAGTAAATATTAATAACGAATGCATAGACTTTGACTTGCTTGAGCAACACGTGCAAGAGAAAATGACAGCTGCGGGACAACATGACAAGCAGCGGTTTGACAGGAGCAAGGCGAAAATGCGTCCGTTTCAGCGAGGAGATTACGTACTCGTCAAGAACAATCCCCGGAACCAGACTTCTCTAGACTTGAAATACAGCGAGCCATACGAGATATATAGGATCCTGGACAACGACCGATACATAGTGAAACGTGTAACCGGCAGAGGGCGTCCACGTAAGGTTGCTCACGACCAGCTGCGCCGAGCACCACAACCAGGCGAGCAGGAAACCGTGTCGACGAATAACGAAGATGACCCTCAGCAAAGGGCCACCCAGCTAGCTGATGACTCATCGATGAACTTGGTTGATGACACGCTACAACAAACTACATCTCAGATCATCAGTATGCTGCCGTCGAAGGAGCCACAGCCGTCTACCTCCCAAGCTGCCCAGCTGCTGGACCCTTAAAAAAAAATGTGAGTTTCTCCCTTCTTACTATTATCTTGATACTAACTGTGAATTTAAGCTTGAATGACTTATAAGACAGCAACAATAATAGGGAGATTCGTTATTGGCCTTTGTCTTTGTTGACTGGCTGACACCATTATACACTACAAAGTAGTAAGACTGTACGATCTGTATTCCCCGCTCCCCTCCTACACTCTTTTCAGAGCCTCTGTGGACCACGGTCAAAATAATAAGGCCTAGGCTACAGCAACGTCCCTTCCAAATCCTTTAGAGCCCCTGTGGACCACGGCGTACAAGACCGCCCAGCACCGCAGCATCATTCCCGTGAGTTCTTATCAACAAAGTTGCAATATAAGTTTTCAGAGCCCTGTGGACCCCGGTCAAAATAAGGCCTAGGCCACAGCATCGTCCTTCCCAAATCCTTTAGAGCCCCTGTGGACCACGGCGTACGAGACCGCTCAGCACCACAGCATCAAACCCTAACAAGCTGCATAAACAGCTACATAAAAACTTTATTCCTACTTCGTTTCTCTTAGAGCCTCTCGAGGACCACGGTCATAAATATAAGGCCTCAGCACCACCCTAGTTCTCTTTTCCTTTAGAGCCTCTGTGGACCACGGCGTACAAGACCGCCCAGCACCACAGCATCATCCCTGTCTACGAGAAATCAAGTCATGCATGTATGCGTGGAGCATTTGCGTTGACATAACTAAATAAACGTGTGAGTAACCGTGTAGCGTTACAAGCACTTCAATATCTTCACTCACTTCCCTATATACAGTAAATCCTATTTATTTACTACTCATATGAACTTTATTCGACTTTACTTCGATATCTGTAACCTAGAATACCTAACTACATAACCTTATAATCTAGTCTAACAAGGTATAAAAGTAATGGCTGATAACTTGGATTGTTGGAATCGGTTATCATTGAAAAGTTTAGGCTACATTGTGCTAAGGTACTGAACTTTTTGAACTCATTTTGAAACAACAGCAGCTCCGACCACAAACAAGTTGTCAGCTAGTGTACCTGTGAATGGATACCTAGCTCAAAAAAAAAAAATATTTTCAGAAACGCGACTGGTGCAGGGCACGCACACCGTCTCGCAGAATGGCCGTGTCGACGCAAGCCCAACGTAAAATGTAATAATATTAACTTTAAGTTCAAATTTAATAGTTAAATATGTTTGGATAGTTTTAAAATAGTTTAGATTTGATTTTTGTAGTCAGTTTGGTACTTTTCAATGTAAAAAGCCGTGTTATAATTTGCAGTTACTATAACTGCAAACCATAACTGAATGTTTATTCAAACTTAGGTTTAAAAACAAGTTATCTATTGCTAAATTCATTTCTTGATTAATAAGCGATATGCGTAAGTTTTAAAATGATTTTTAGTTATTTTTGTTTAACGGAAACAGTTGATTGAACTATTGTTGTTCAAGCGGAAAACATGGCGCATGCTTAAAATCTTTAATTGTTTTAAGTAACAGAGAATTAATTCAATGTTAAAATCAAGTGCTAAAAATAGTAAAACGAATTAAGAAATCATAATTTGTTACTTCAATCAATGTTACTTGCAATTTGTTAAAAAATAAGTGTAATGACTTCGCAACGACGACGCCATTTTTAGATGGGTATTAAGATTTTAAAAAAATGGCGAGCCGCTGCGAGGACACATTCAGAAGGAGAATTTTGTAAGGACAAGAGGTGTTTTCACTAAAATATCTTGTGAGTACAATTACAATTATTATTTTAGATTTTAAGGCTGTTTTTAATTGTGATTCCCAGAAATAAGAATAAAGCTAAACTAAATAGATTGTGTGTATTCATTTTTGCAATGAGTGAGCCTAGCGGTGGAGATGGTGACGTCAGCTCTGCTGACGTCACGGTTTCTAAAAATCCGAATGGTCTCGGTGCTCCGTTATACATACATAAACAATGTGTATTTGAAATAATGCCCATTATAAAAGTAGTCTATCTTGTAGGACTACTTTCATACTACTTGACTGATGACCTTGTGAAGGCCGCAGGAATCCGGTGGATGCGGGAAGCACAGAACTGGTCGAAGTGGCGGTGCTTGGGGGAGGAGAATAGTTTACTGAATCGATTTTTGTCATATTTAATATAGGTAATTTTTTATCCCAATGGACGAAGTACCTTTTACGCTTGACCATTATACGTCCTGCTGGGGTCGCGGGAAGGTACAACAGGGTTACCGAGGCCCCTGGCAATGGAAGGGACACGGGTTTTAGTCAGTAAGAGTCCTACACACCCTCCCGCTCCGCGCAGAGAGAGGTTATTTGATAACTTACCAAACAAAAAAAAAACGGTTGTACGTGTGCGACTGTGTGCGTGCGTAGATTTGTAATGTAAGCACAATTTTCTCCCACAATCAGTATAACTAACTAAAACATTGTTTGTTTATTAAAATAAATAAACAATGTTTTGTACATAATTGTAAAAAATCAGTGTGTGTATTATGATTAAAACATAATATACTAATTGGGGTGTTTGATGGTGTGCATTAATTCCGGGACATATTGTGTAAATTTGCTGCTAAGTACCTAAATGGCGATCCATGTGAAGGAAATATGTTCCGTAGTTGGGTAATTGGTATGAATTTATCCGAAAAACAAACTTAGCATTGTAGTTGAAAAACATGTTCTCCCATACATCGATATATGCCACAATCAATTCTCCAACTGCAAATTTAAGTTGGTCGACTATTACTCGTTAAGTTGTAAAGCCCACTTAGCTGTGATAGTTTTCCTTTTAATTTCATTATATGCACTACTTCCATAATTTTTTCACATCTCCATAAACAACCATTTAGCTGGCAGACCCCGACACTTGACTGTAACCAAAATTAGCACTTTAATGTCTAATATTGTTATTTAATTTTTGAACGGCCTAACCAACGATACCCCACACCATGGGGTAGACGAGAAAAAAATATCATCCCCACATTGCGTGCAAGGGAGGTAACCTAAAAAATTTTTTTTCCAAGATTTTATTTTAGCACTTTGTCGGCGCAGTACATCGCACACCTTCGTTTTGCCGATGACATCGTCATAATGGCAGAGACGCCGGAACAGTTACACCAGATGCTGCACAGCCTAAATGGAGCCTCTCGGCGGGTTGGCCTCGGCATGAATTTGGACTAGACGAAAGTCTTGTACAATTCACACGTCTTGCCGAGTCCAATCCACATCGAGGGGTCTCTTCTCGAAGTTGTGAAGGAGTATGTCTACCTAGGACAAGTTATTCAGCTCGGTAGACACAACTTTGAGAAAGAAGCTGACAGGAGGATCCGATTGGGCTGGGCAGCGTTTGGAAAACTTAGTCAAGTCTTCTCGTCGCCAATCCCGCAGTGTTTGAAGACTAAGGTCTTCAACCAGTGCGTCCTGCCCGTTATTATATACGGTGCCGAAACGTGGACACTGACAGTCGGGCTGGTCCACAAATTCAAGGTCGCTCAGCGCGCCATGGAGCGGATTATGCTCGGAATTTCTTTGAAGGATAAGACCAGGAATGAAGTTATCCGGAAGAGAACCGGCGTTACCGACATAGCCTGCAGAGTCAGCAAGCTGAAGTGGCAGTGGGCTGGCCATGTGTGTCGAAGGACCGATGGTCGGTGGAGCAGACGAGTCCTGGAGTGGAGACCGCGTATCGGCAAGCGTAGTGTAGGATGCTCCCCAGCTAGATGTACCGACGACCTTAAATAGGTGGCTGGGACAGACTGGATGCGGAAGGCGGAGGACAGGGTGTTGTGGCGCAGCCTGGGAGACGCCTATGTCCAGCAGTGGACTATTATAGGCTGAGTTGATTGGTTGATTGATTGACTCTGTCGGCGTGATTAATATGCCAAATTACAGCTATCTAGTACTAGGCGTCTCTGAACTACATCGGGGATAGACAGACAGACAGACAGACAGACAGACGGACATGGCAAAACTATAAGGGTTCCTTGTTTACTACGGATCCCTAAAAATGTGCTAGTTAAGTACACTTTTACAGTTCACCAAAATAAACTTTCATTCGTAAATGTGACGTAACCAAATGAAACAGTATTTTACAGTATATTTGAAAACACCCGTCCCGTTTTATTTACGGTATCTACCTATTGCAGCTGCATTGCCAATTGCAAGGCCGTAATAAAAGTGCATGGGGCTGTATAAAAACAAAGGCAATAGACGAACGGCAGATCAATAGTGAACACGAAAATTACGCGTTTTAGATGAATGCGGGTAGAATTGAAATGTTTGCTGTAGCTTGCGCTGGATTAGAAGCGAGTGGTTCTATTGAAATATGGTGATATTTTAGAGTATTTTTGTTCTGGTATTGTGGGGTATTATTATTAATTCTTACTAGAGAATGGGCAGCAGCGTTCTCTATGCATTGTAACACCATACTGCGATCGCCAACCCGCCTGCCAAGCGTGGCGATTATGGCAACCCCCCCACCCCCTATTTGGGGAGGCCTATGTCCAGCAGTTGACGTCTTTCGGCTGGAATGATGATGATGATGATGATTATTAATTCTTGGAAAGCCGTATAGCGCTGAAGCTGAACATGTTTCGTATTAAAAAAACTAGTGCTTCACCTTGGTACTGAGTCTGACCCAACTTGCTCGCTTTGATTTTTTTTCTCGGCAACTTGGATAACGTTGGTATATTCTTGAAAGTGACAATAAAATATTAATATATAATAGGCTCGCTCCCTATTTACACGGGAATTAAACATAATAGGCGAAATGTGGGTGTAGTACAGGTACACCTCTGCCCAACCCTTCGGGGAAACAAGGCGAGATGTTATGAGTTTGCAATTTGGTGCCGGTGGATTTTGGATGGAGATATAATAGGACGCGCCTATCATATCTACGGTTTCAGGACATGACGTCTTACTTTTTACCCAACTACGGCAAAGCCAAAGGAGGGTTATGATTTTAACAGGCTATATATCTATGCATGTTTGTTTATCTCATAACTCCTAAACTATACTTTTCGTATTTTGACAAACAAAGTATCGTTAAATAAAATCGGTTTTCCCACGTAACCCTTTACGAATTCATGTGACTCCAGCTATGTGAAAATCGTTTTTTTTAACTAGCTGTGCCCCGCGGTTTCACCTGCATAAGTCTCGATTCCGTGGGAATATCGAGATAAAAAGTATCAATCAATCATCTCAGCCTATAACAGTCCACTGCTAGATAATTATATTAGATAGGTCTTACCTAGGCTGCGCCACAACACCCTGTCCTCAGCCTTCCGCATCCAGTCTATCCCAGCCACCTTTTTACGGTCGTCGGTTCTTCTAGCTGGGGGGCGTCCCACACTACGCTTGCCGATACGCAGTCTCCACTCCAGGAATCGTCTGCTCCACCAGCCATCGGTCCTTCGACAAACATGGCCAGCCCACTGCCACTTCAGCTTGCTTACTCTGGAGGTTACGTCGGTAACTTCAGTTCCCTTCCGGATAACTTCATTTCTGATCTTATCCTTCAAAGAAACTCCGAGCATAGCCCGCTCCATGGCGCGCTGAGTGACCTTGAATTTGTGGATCAGCCCGACTGTCAGTGTCCACGTTTCGGCACCGTATGTCACAACGGGCAGGACGCACTGGTTGAAGACCATACTATGATAAAAACTATACTATGTCCTAATGCAGGCCATGGTCTACCTATGTGCCAAATTTCATCCAAATCCGTTCTGCCGTTTTAGCGTGAAAGTGTAACAAACAAACAAACTAATTCACTTTCGCATTTATAATATTAGCTAAGAATCATTGTCATTGTCAAAACGACATACTCGTACTTGGATGTCTTGTTTTTTACTGTTCCGTTTTTTACTGTTTATTTTTTAACTTTTTTTATATAAAACTTAAACATCATTATTTCAACTCTGTCCAATGTTTCAATAAACATATACGAAAGACTCGATCTTCAAACAATTTAATTTTCAAAATTACGCCTCCGAGTCAGCTTTTTGCTCAAAAACAAAACACGCACTGAGGTACCGGTGTGGTATAATTCTGATGACTTAATAAGACCCAATGTCCAGAGGTTAACAAGAAAATTACATACGTAAAACCTACCTACCTACAGACGTACTGAGCAAACAGAATGTTGTAATTATTTTATGTAGAGCAATTTCGTTGTACTTTACAAAAACGCCGCTTATGATCCTAAATTACAATCGAAAAAGTTGGACATTGCAAGTTGTGCTCAGGTACCTACAGTGCATTTTTCTTGCTGTTATGTCTTATTTATTTGGTAAACAAAACCGTCTTTGTTCAAATTCAAGAGTTTTCGCATAAAGGCTGAGCAGACAGTTGCGACGAGACGCCGAGGCGACGGTGCGACGCGATTCTGCAGGCTTAGCAGAGACGCGTTTTGTCGACGGAAGAGTAGACAAAAATGACGTTTCCGTGTATACAGTTGACAGTTTTCCACCGAGAAATGTAGACAGGCGATTTCTATTCTACAGCAGAGTAGAAATAGAAAGCGTCATGCGCATAAGCCTGCTGGTAGAACAATTTCCATGAAGTTTTCATAGAAATTATTCTACTAGAGTCGCGTCGCGCCTGTCTGCGCGAGCCTTAAATCTCCCACTTTAAGTTAGGTATAAATATAGAATTGTAAAAAAACATTTATATTTTTATACCAAAACAAACAACAAACAAAATTTGTATACCTATACATTATTTAACAAAACTGTAAGAAAATAAAAATAGAATCGTTTTTTTTTGGGACAGTGGTTTGTTGTCGTTGGTACCTACAATTAAGTGCATAAAAATATAATTTATTAATAAAATTGCTATTTGCCAGTCACGCTAACCTATGCGTAAATAAATTAGCGAATGGATTTATTGTATTGAAATTAATTATCCCTGAAAAGTAAACCTCTTAAAAAACTCTTTTATCAGCAACTCTTTTAAATTGATCAAATAATAAAATATGTCGAGGACTGCGTAATGTGGATGTTAAGAATAATTTCAATTATACCATTGCACATTGCAATAATTATGCATAGTTAAAATATGAATAACTACTTTATTTTTATTATGGGAAGTATAACTAACCACATGGTATTACTTGCATAACTGTGACACGGCCAGTTTAAAGACTACGTTTAATTTAATACCATATAATTATAGGGGCCATTACTATTAATATTTTAATGTAAAATGAGTAATTTTATTGACTTCATGTCCTGCAAAATGTAAATTACTGTGATGTTTAAAGTTACTGCTTTCCTGTATTGCGAACATATGTAATTAGACTCTTTACAAATGTACGTGCATTTATAATAACAATCTAAGTTTATTTAATTATTTACCTTAAACTAAATACCTACATTATTAACATGATAATGAGTTTTTTTGTACTCTTCGCAATAATTATTTCACGAGTAAGTAATACCTAATGTTTTTTAGTAGTTCACCGACCTACAACAACTTGTGTTTATACAAAAACAAAAGTTGGAATGGTTAATTAGGGACTGTTATAATAAGTTCATTACTTTCCTTTTATTTATTTTAAAGATTATTCTTTATTAAGTTGACAATTAAGTAGTCTTGATAATTTAAATAAGACATTTTATAATTTAACAAGCCTCCTATCATTTTGATAAAACTACTACTTAATGATCTAATTATTGGTTCAATGAAAACTGTTGACCACAAACTCAACAATCATTGAACCAATGGATGATCCTTTGCTACATTTTCGTATTCAATTATCTTTAACAAAAGCAATGAAATAAAAGGGGCAAATTATTTCTCTCGTAGACCCAATAATAGATTCAAATAAACTGTAGAAACGATAATTATTTTTCATTCAATCCAATGCCTGTCGTCTTCGATTCGTCTAAATAATTATTTTCTTCCGCATAACTAGCGTCGAACAAAGACAATCTGACAAGGTGGGTACTGTTTCTTCGACCCGAAGCGTTGTCCCGTGAAATTGACAGATGTTCAAATAATAACAGAAAGTTACAGTCCAACGGGTACGGCTGAACGTAATTGGGTTGCCAATGGCCTCAAATCAATTTTGGAATAACAAAAATCAACGAACAAAAGTTTAAAATACGAACATTGAATTTCGGGGATTGGAAAATAACAGATTTATGCCACACACCACAACAACGTTGTTTCATCTGTCAAGTTCTAAGTTTGAACTTGATTACAAATCGACAAAATGTTGATATTACTGGTGCCAAGAATTTGCAGAACAACTTGCAACACTGTTAGCAGAACGTGGTTTCGATTCACGGACCTCTGGGTTATGGGCCCAGCACGCTTCCACTGCGCCACTCTGCTTACGAGATAGCTCGGTGAAAAGTCATTGCTGTACCTATATAGCATAGCTGATGCAATAGCAGGAAAAAACTGATCATGTACCTACCAATAGTCTGTTCCAAAGGTATCTGATGAAATTGTAAACAAACCCTGTTCGTGTCAATTTTTTACGCAATCACTCATTGAAGGGAATTAGTAACGCATTCATCTATATTAAGAAGGTTTTAAATTTATTTCATACCAGTCATCATCTGCCTAGTCTTTTCCCAACTACGTTGGGGTCGGCCTCCAGTCTAGCCGGATGCAGCTGAATACCAGCATTTTCCATGGAGCGGTTGCCTATCTGACCTCCACAACCCAGTTACTGGGTAATACGAAACCCCTTGGTAAGACTGGTTGTCAGACTTTCGGGCTTCTAACGACCCGTAACGACTGTTAAAGATCCACGAATAGCAGCCGGGACCAACGGCTTAACGTGCTTTCCGGATTTCTAACAATTGTTGTTTAAATAACATTAATTCTTACTGAAAAATCATCAACGAAAATTGAGGTTTTTAAATCGGAGCAGTTGTCGAAGACAAAACAACTTTAAGATGATTTAAAATTAGAATTTCGGGTTTATTAATTTTTAATTTAAATCAAAGCACAAAATTTGTAAGTAGCACTACAAAAAGTTACAAAAAGTAATTGTTAGCAGAGCATGGTTTCGATCCACGGACCTCTGGGTTATGGGCCCAGCACGCTTCCACTGCGCCACTCTGCTTATTAGATAGCACGGTGAAACGTTACTCCTGTATACAAGAGCTGATGCAATAGCAGGATAATACTGAACAAATGTTTAGTTCCTACATAGGTAGTTTCTACTGCTATTGGAAATAATATATAGAAAAAGTTATATTAAAAGAGCATGGTTTCGATCCACGGACCTCAGGGTGCAGAACCTATGGGCCCAGTACGCTTCCACCTCGCCTCTCTGCTTACAAGATAGCACGGCGAAATGTTACTCTTGTTTATATGACTACTGGAATAGCAACAAAAGTTAATAAGTCTTTTTACTTAAATTATGATTAAACAAAAGTTATATTAGCAGAGCATGGTTTCGATCCACGGACCTCTGGGTTATGGGCCCAGCACGCTTCCACTGCGCCACTCTGCTTATATCTCTACGTCGAGTAATATCGCTTCTGTATCTACAATAGCAATACTACTTTAAAAGGTATATAGTATTTCCACACAGTATAACTATTTTCTATGTTACATTTAGTAAACTCTTAAACTTCAAGATCAAATTGAAAGAAACAATTAAAATATCTTCGTTTGTAACTACGTGTAGTATTTAATACAATAAATAAGATAAGCTATCTGGCCTAGGCTTGTAATATGGCAAAGTTCCAAAGTAACCAAATTGTTCCAAGATTCCGAAACTTGGAAGTTTTTAGTAATGAAATACTGAAACATGCTGAGCCTGTAACTCAGAAGTATGTGTATTGAAATCACGTACTACTAATATTGTATATTGTACGATTCAAAAAACAAAAAAAAAAAAAATATTCCAAGCAAAAGGTAATATTGGCTGGAGAGTGTGTTATTGTTACTGCTTTTTATTCATAATTGTCTCATTTTGTTTGTCATTTAGGTCATGTGAATCAAAACCTTATTCTGTTAACATGACGTTTTAAAGAATGATTTGGCAATGATAACTTTATGTCCACGCAAATTACTGTCCATCCCATGGTTGCCTAGAAGAGATCGCAGAAAGCGATAAGGCCGCCCATTGTATATTTTGTAGTGTTTGATTTATTTTTTGTAATGTTTTTTTGTGGTGTACAATAAAGTATATATAAATATAAATAAATAAATCTTGAAAGCAGAGTGGCGCAGTGGAAGCGTGCTAGGCCCATAACCCAGAGGTCTGTGGATCGAAACCATGCTCTGCTAACGTCACTTTTTGTTAATTTCCTATGGCATTATTAATTAAAATAAGTACGAAACACTTGATCAACATTTTCCCGCTATTGAATCAGCTATGTATACAGGAGTAACATTTCATCGTGCTAACTTGTAAGCAGAGTGGCGCAGTGGAAGCGTGCTGGGCCCATAACCCAGAGGTCCGTGGATCGAAACCATGCTCTGCTAGGATCACTTTTTGTACATTTCCTATGGCATTATTAATTTAAATAGGTACGAAACACTTGATCAACATTTTCCCGCTATTGAATCAGCTATGTATACAGGAGTAACATTTCATCGTGCTAACTTTTAAGCAGAGTGCCATAGTGGAAGCGTGCTGGGCCCATAACCCAGAGGTCCGTGGATCGAAACCATGCTCTGCTAGCATCACTTTTTGTTAATTTGCTATGGCATTATTAATTTAAATAGGTACGAAAAACTTGATCAACATTTTCCCTCTATTGAATCAGCTTGGTATATACATTTCATCGTGCTAACTTGTAAGCAGAGTGGCGCAGTGGAAGCGTGCTGGGCCCATAACCCAGAGGTCCGTGGATCGAAACCATGCTCTGCTAACATCACCTTTTGTTAATTTCCTATGGCATTATTTATTTAATTAGGTACGAAACACTTGATCAACTTTTTACCGCTATTGAATCAGCTATGTATACAGGAGTAACATTTCATCGTGCTAACTTGTAAGCAGAGTGGCGCAGTGGAAGCGTGCTGGGCCCATAACCCAGAGGTCCGTGGATCGAAACCATGCTCTGCTAGGATCACTTTTTGTAAATTTCCTATGGCATTATTAATTTAAATAGGTACGAAAAACTTGATCAACACTTTCCTGCTATTGAATCAGCTATGTATACATGAGTAAAATTTCATCGTGTTAACTTGTAAGCAGAGTGCCGTAGTGGAAGCGTGCTGGGCCCATAACCCAGAGGTCCGTGGATGGAAACCATGCTCTGCTAGCATCACTTTTTGTTAATTTCCTATGGCATTATTAATTTAAATAGGTACGAAAAACTTGATCAACATTTTCCCGCTATTGAATCAGCTTGGTATATACATTTCATCGTGCTAACTTGTAAGCAGAGTGGCGCAGTGGAAGCGTGCTGGGCCCATAACCCAGAGGTCCGTGGATCGAAACCATGCTCTGCTAACATCACTTTTTGTTAATTTCCTATGGCATTATTAATTTAAATAGGTACGAAACACTTGATCAACTTTTTATCGCTATTGAATCAGCTATGTATACAGGAGTAAAATTTCAGCGTGCTAACTTGTAAGCAGAGTGGCGCAGTGGAAGCGTGCTGGGCCCATAACCCAGAGGTCCGTGGATCGAAACCATGCTCTGCTAGCATCACTTTTTGTTAATTTCCTATGGCATTATTAATTTCAATAGGTACGAAAAACTTGATCAACACTTTCCTTCTATTGAATCAGCTATGTATACAGGAGTAACATTTCATCGTGCTAACTTGTAAGCAGAGTGGCGCAGTGGAAGCGTGCTGGGCCCATAACCCAGAGGTCCGTGGATCGAAACCATGCTCTGCTAGCATCACATTTTGTTAATTTCCTATGGCATTATTAATTTAATTAGGTACGAAAAACTTGATCAACACTTTTCTGCTATTGAATTAGCTATATATACTGGTGTATCATTTCACTGTATTGTCTTATAAGCAAAGTGGCGCAGTGGAAGTGTGCTGGGCCCATAACCCAGAGGTCCGTGGATCGAAACCATGCTTTGCTATAAATAACTTGTTATATATTTCCTATGGCATTACTAATCTCTGTGCAGGTTTTCAAATCAACCAAAGATGAAAACAACAATGGCCGCTTTGAACCTGTCTGTGGTGTAGTGATGCGATAGCATGAATTTTAAGTTCTGATGCCATCGTTGTTACATTTCCGCGCGTAGAATATTTAGCATCATTTGAATTTTTATATTTTCCGTCTATTTTTATTATTGTAGAATGAAAATTACACTTCAAGTGAGTAATTTTATTGATAGATTAATTTACATGTATAACTAAATTCGAAAGCTTCGATTCCATTTTTCTTGGCCAGACGGTAAGACATCCGTTTATACACCTACGAAATTATATTTTTTTTAATAAATATGTATTCTCTTTGTACATATTGTCGATATTTATTATTATGTCGCATCAAAAATTTCAAAGACATAAAAATAATACGGGACCAAAAGGATGTCAGTCGTTTGACGTCTCCTATGTATTTCAAATCATCCCAGATTGAATATATTTATTTAATAGTCTTGTGGTGATCCACAGGATGAAAAAGTGGGTGTGTACTATTTAGCGAAGATATCGCGTAAAATTCCCAGACAAGTTCAAAGTTATTGCTTCTAGATCGCTGTCAAAACCTCTAGTATAAATAGGTAGGTAGGTACTAGATACTTGATTAGCATTTTCCTATTATTTGATTCATCAGCCTTGTATACGGAGTAACATTTCACCGAGTTATCTTGTAAGCAGAGTGGCGCAGTGGAAGCGTGCTGGGCCCATAACCCAGAGGTCCGTGGATCGAAACCATGCTCGGCTAAGATCACCTTTTGTTAATTTCCTATGGCATTATTAATTAACATAAGTACGAAACACTTGATCAACATTTTCCCGCTATTGAATCAGCTATGTATACAGGAGTAACATTTCATCGTGCTAACTTGTAAGCAGAGTGGCGCAGTGGAATCGTGGTGGGCTCATAACCCAGAGGTCCGTGGATCGAAACCATGCTCTGCTAACATCACTTTTTGTTAATTTCCTATGGCATTATTAATTTAAATATGTACGAAACACTTGATCAACATTTTCCCGCTATTGAATCAGTTTGGTATATACATTTCATCATGCTAACTTGTAAGCAGAGTGGCGCAGTGGAAGCGTGCTGGGCCCATAACCCAGAGGTCCGTGGATCGAAACCATGCTCTGCTAACATCACTTTTTGTTAATTTCCTATGGCATTATTAATTTAAATAGGTACGAAACACTTGATCAACTTTTTACCGCTATTGAATCAGCTATGTATACAGGAGTAACATTTCATCGTGCTAACTTGTAAGCAGAGTGGCGCAGTGGAAGCGTGCTGGGCCCATAACCCAGAGGTCGGAACCACGCTTTGCTACGAGTATAAAGAAATCTTTGCTAAGTTTTTATTCATTCATTATATTTTTTGCGGCGTCAAATAATTTATTCTTGATATATAATATTTTCTAGATATTTTAGCACATACTTATTTTTAACTATTACGATGAAACAAAAAAATCACTTTATTTTTATGAATAAGTAATAAGCCGAAATAAATAAATAATAACATTGGGGTACCTACATCATTATAACCGAAAATGCAAAATGCAATTGCAAGAATCATCAAAATTTGTTTTGTCGGTCTACTACAAAGTGAGAAACACCTATAGGAAAATACAGAACATCATTTTTTAGTGTCGGCTAAAATCACCGGTCACTTTTTCTACCGACCGTTTACATTACGGAACCAATTTTATTAGGGCAACAGAAGGTACCGGCAATTTTATTAGACTAGTACAACAATAGTTTATGTTCCTCAGGGTTGTTTGAATAGGATGACGTAATAAAATTCAAGGAAGTTAAAGATACCGCGGCATAAGGTTTGTTTGTGCATTTTATTGTAATGCCCATGATTCCGGCAAGACGGTTTTTGCGTGGCTAAAGCCGCCATATTACGTCAGGGGGCCATGATTATTGAACCGTCTACGTAGCGACCACCCGCATGGGACACACGGCCATGCACTTGGAAGCACTTGTGTGTCAGGTCCCCCTAAGTTGTTGCGGGAATTCGCAAAAAAAATGCGACAGGATTGGCAGAAGTAGGTTAAGAGGTCTGTGTGGTGTCGGTGCTATTAGTACACGTTTTAATATTGATTTTCTTCCTTGACAAATGAAATATGAGGTCTTTTTAAAGTGGTCCTATTTTTTCTTGTTATTAATGACGTACCAGCAAACATCAGTACAGAGAAAAACAAAAGACAAAAATAGCTCGACTGTCATTTGTTTTGGTACCGTTTGAATTGTGCTCACTATGCCATCGTCCAAATATAGTCAAGACGATTCTTACGTGATCCTAATTTTAAGGCTACACAAGAAGCAACTTTTCCTTTCGATTGAATTCTCTTAATTATTTCGTTGTGGGGTCCACCCTGTGTGTCCACGATCGATCTAGTCGGTGGTCGACCAATTCTGCTAAGAATTAGTTAAAAACCAATTCGAAGTATCTAATGCTCGCGGGCCGCACATCCAGTGATCCTCTGCTATGTTCGTTGGTGGCCGCCGCCGGGACTATTCCAAATATTTCACAAATTGCAAGATTGTTCGAAGCGCCACGACATCACGACGCGATACGGCGACAAACCATGGAAATGTCAAAGATCGATCGTTTAGCGATACGGTGAGTTTTTGCAGTCTGATAGAAAATCGCAATCTTTTATAATTGCAAATATTTTTTCACAAAAAGGTGAAATTGTCCGCCAGAGTTTTAATTTACGTGCTCGAATTTCTTTCTAAAATTTATCTAATAAAGATTTGGACCCGCTTTCATTAGAACAACCAGTTTTTGTCGAAAATTTAACAACTAATTTCACCTTACAAGTGGAGTCCTCTCTAAACTTTCTGAGAACATAATTAATGAATTTCCTGGGAAACTTAGCTCAAATGTTTCATTAACGGCACGTGCACAAAAACTCGTATTAATTGTTTTGTTTTTGTGCTTTATTATGAGTAAGTGAATTAAAACTGAGCTGAACAATTCTTTCAAGGAAAATGTAAAATGCAAGCAACCTTGACATGAATACGTAAGTGAGGTAGGTAGGGCTCTTAAAATCGGCACTATTCAGGTATTTTATGACGATTAAACAGAAATTCTGCTTTCAGAACAAGCTGTATATATAAAAGTAAAGTAAAGTAAAAAAGGTTTATTTCACAAAAAGCATTCACAAGAATTTGATACATAGCTACAATATTCATATAATGATTACATAAGGTACTGAAACTGATACCCAAACTAAGCCAGGGCTTGTATTTTGAGTGAAAAACATTGCAGGTATGCAAAAACCAATGAGCACTAGATTCCACTACACACGCCAATCTGTTTGCCGAGTTTAGTGATCAAGAAAATTTTATTTCAATATTTTACAATTAGGATCCACCATAATACAATAATGAAGGTGATTTTGATCTTGACTCTAATAAAGGAAACATAACACCATAACATATTACGCACATTACGCAACCGAAAATAGTATGAACCGAGCAAGATCTTAGCATAATCTCCCATTTGCGATACACAAATACAGCTTGCAATAAATAACAAAAAGACCCAGGACTGATGCTTGCACTTGTCTACCGCTCCAGATTCCAGCCACAGCTTCATTACAGCGGCTAAATAATGACTTCTGATGGAAGTTTTCAATAGTCCTGGCTTGGAATAAATCAAATAACTCCGTTGGATTCGCTGTCGTTGGCAAATGTGTCTTCATTCATGACGGTAGGACGAGGGATTAGAATGGTATGGAGATGAAAAGGGTGGCGAAGATTTTAAGTCGTTCAGGTGTCCCGTTATGTTAAGAAGGTAAAGGAGAGTAAAAAAGTACTGCTCAAGCCAAACATCTTCCTAATAACACAAGTAGAATCATTTGATATAGAGGATAGAAATAACTTAATCAAAGCATTGAAGATATAATGAAAGAATAAAATTACACAAAAACAAAAGGAAAGCCAATTACTTAAAAAAATAAATAAAAATGCTAACTACAAAATGAATTCATGAATTCAAGCTTAGACCTCAAAAAACTAGTTCCAACTTTTTGTCCGCGTATCTATAACATCCATCCAAGTCATGAAAAATACATAGCGTCGTCTCTTTTCTAAAGTTTTCAGTCATTGTAACAACTCCACGGACATTTTTTCCATGATGGACGCGGACAGGTTCGAGCAAAAATAGTCTGGACTGTGATCGGGTACCTATAGTCTATTGAAAATGTATCTGACGAAAGTGTAAACAACCATTTCAGGTTAAATTCTTATGCAATCACTCAATAAAGAGAATTAGTAACACCATCATCTATAATAGGGTTTCAACTTTATATATCACGAATTTTCCAACAATTATTGTTTGAATAACATTACATAATCAGCCTATAATGTTCCCACTGCTGGGACACAGGTGTCCTCTCTGTGAGAGAGAGTGGGCCGTAATCCTCCACGCGGGCCAGTGCGGGTTGGTAGATGTCACATGTCTTCGAATTTTTGGTTCTAGGACGTGCCGGTTTCCTCACGATGTTTTCCTTCACCGTTTTGAGAGCAGTGGTGATGAAATAATTCACACAAAGTAAAGCGCCTGTCTGGGTTCGAAACTACGACCTACAACTCGTAAGTCGCGGCCGTTACCACTGGGCCACCACTGCTCTAATATTGAATAACATTATTACATTGTAACTGAAAAATCATAAAGAGAAATGAGGTTATCAAGTTAACTTCAATTGTCAAATGAAAAACATATGTAGGGTGATTAAAAATTAGAATTATGGGTTTAAGTATTCGAATAATCAAAACTCGATCCTTAAGTAGCACTACAAATTCCAGTGGTACGTTTTCCGATCCATTCGTTTACCTTTTTAACAAATACTTTTGGAACAGACTATACGTACAGCGGGACAATACATTCATTATTGAGATGCGAGCGGGCACAGCTGCCCCAGTCACACTCACTACTACGGACGGACACGAACACGCGGCTCAAAAAGCCTTCGGACGTCGAAACCTTATAAATACTTTGAGGTGGTTATTGAATTAGTTTGGTTATATAAGTTTGTGTGTTGGTTTATTTTGCTTGTGTAACGTAAATATTGCTTACACGTGTACCTACTACAAAATCAAATTAGTAATTTACACTACATGTCGCGTAGTGTAAAATATTAATATGATTGGAATAAGCAAACATTATTAATCGTAACCGAAGCTACCTTTGGTTGGGTTTGTAACAAGTCAGGTTGATTCTTGAAAGATGTTTTCCCAATATCTAAGCTTAGTGAAAAAAAATGTTAATACTTAATAAACACATCAGTAGTACTTAAATAGAGAAATATCTGTAAATAGATCAAACTACTTGTAAATAACACAAAGAAGAAAAACCTCAAATATAAAAAGTTAACAAAAGATGATAATATTCTGATATGATCATAAACTTATTTAAAGGTATTTAAAAGCCTAATCTCAAGCTTCAATAACTTCAAATAATTTCTTTAACAAAAATAACCAACTAAATATAACCTTATAATATCCGAAACATTTCTTTATATCTCGCAATAGTAGAGAACCATGGGAACGTCATTCTATCAGCAAGCGATCTCGGAGCAAAACGAAATAAAAACTTAAAGATCACCGTTCGCCGACCAAAATAGTATTGGACTCTATTCAAAACTCTTTGGAATTACTGCACTATTTGTTTCCATCGCCCATTCAGTAAGTCAACGCGTCACAGTAATTTGTTACTGCAAGAATTCGACAGTTATGAGACGAATATAAATTTTTAACGTTACGCGGTGTATGTTTACATTAAATCCACTGGAACGCCAATGGTCCACGTTATTTATTATACGTATTAATTTTGATGATTTGAAGCAAGCATTTTAATATGGTGGCTATTTATAGACACTTAACCACGAAACGTTTTAGACATATTGAATGCGACATATTGAATGCGTTTATTAGTTTACAAAGCGGGGAATCCCATTGAGTATGTTATTGTTATTCTACAACTTGGATAATAGTTTTTAAGTTAATCATTTGCTCCATATAAATAGATGAAAAATGTTTGAACGGATATGCTCAGAATTATAGCAAAAACTTGAATGTGGATTTTTTTCAGCCTTGTCTCACGTAACTAAGTATGTTTTATATAGATTATTTCTCCAAGCCACTGAGTAGTCAAACAAAGCAAAGATAAAGTTAGTATAAGGTGAGCTTTTATTTTTATAAAATAATTACAATTCAAAGGTTAAAATCTAACAAACTGAATTATTCTGTCGAGCCTGACCCCACTCTAGCTGGAGATAAAATAAAACGAATGAAATATTCAATTGTCGTCTCTTTTGACTGACTGGAAACAATAGCTCAAGATAGCCTACCTATCTGCTTAATAGAAAATATTTTTTTATTTAAATATCAAAGGCCGAGATAATGTAGCTTTTACGAGGGCGTTCCAGGCTGTACCTACTATTTTCTTAAGCAATACGTTATTTTATGAAAAAAAACAATAAAGTCAGCAGAAAGTGAAAAAAGAAGCGCAGTCGAAGTCGTGCCTTCGATGTTATGTCCAACCAGGCCTCCACTGACATTCTACACATTAATTACGAACGAAAGGCAGACCACAAACGTTAAACAAAAGGTAATATACACTCCGCACTTAATCTGATTCGTATTATTGCAGTCGTAACGCAACATTCCCCTGGATTTATTACAAAAGAGCTGAACGTTTTCCACTGAAGACGGCATCGGACCTTTGGATCAGCAGAATGAAGCGTTAGAATGTTTTAAACGAAACATGATTTATCGAGGCGGCCCGTGGTTTAAGAGCAAGCATTCGCTTTGATGCTTACGCGAAATGTAGCTTCGTGCAAAATGGTATTCTACTTTCACACGCAACAAATGTGCTCATTATCTGATGAACTTTGTGAAGCGGCGCGTTCGGCGCGTAGATTAGGCAGCAGACGTGGAAATTAATATCGATAATCAAAAACCATAATCACAAAAGTGTGAAAAAAAAAACGGCCAAGTGCGAGTCGGACTCACAAATGAAGGGGAATATTTAACACGACATATTTTTTCGCTTCTTGTGTTCACCATTCAGGGTCAAATTAAATTCGAGATTGATATTATTATCTTTAATTTTAACTTAATTTTTATTATATGTTGTTATAGCGGCCATAAACTACCAACATTGGTTGGTGACATCTACCAACCCGCACTGGGCCAATGTGGAAGATTTACAGCCCACTCTCTCTCGAAGAGAGGAGGCCTGTGTCCCAGCAGTGGGAACATTATAGGCTGATTATACTATAGCGGCCATAGTAGTACACACTCTGTGAAAATTCCAAGTAATCTACCTATTACGGTTCAAAAGATACAGCCTTGTGACAAACGGACGGATGGATGGTATGGATTAGATGTATGAAAAACAGTGCAAGTTTAGGACGATATAGGCCGTGTTTTTTTTTTTTTTGGGTGGGAAATCATAAAATAACTTCTCCCACTCTGGGCGGAGCGGGAGGGTGTGTCAGACTCTTACTGACTAAAACCCACCCGTATTCCTTCCTATTGTCTGTGTTGCCAGGGGCCTGGAATGAAAGCCCGTTAATGTATTGCACACATTTCAGAAAGATTATGAAGCCAGTTATACTGCTGCCAGTAACACCAACTTGAAGTCCATCAGCAAATAAAAATTCTAAAACTGAGACATTAACCGCCTCTGTGGTCTTGTGGTAAGACCACCTGTCTCAGACCCAGAGGCCCTGAGTTCCCGCATTCCCAGCGGTGACAAAAAATTTTGCTCGGTTTGGTTGGTGGTAGGGCTTGTTCTAAATCCGCCTGGCTAGCTACCACCATCTTATTTAAGTCTGTCGCCATAACAACAATGTTAACAGCATTTTTTGCGTTTCGGCAATTAGAGGTACCTAAGATAGCCAGTTCTTCTGTGGTTGAGGATTCCGGGTGAAGCTCGCTTCCACCTTCGGCCTGATCGTCACTTACCATCAAGTAAGATGAAAGCCAAAAGCTTGCCAGATGAGGATTAAATAAAAACAAAGGCAGTCATGGGGACAACCGACAGATGTAAAAACTTATAACTCTGCATAGCTGCAGTTATACTGTTAAAGTGTTAACATTAGCATGTCGGTGTCGCAAAGCCATAAGTTTTTGCCCTACCAACAATCGCTCAACGCGCCTAAAGAAGTTTTTACTTGAAAAAAAAACATATTTTAGTTGACTGGTAGCCGACTCGCAACTGGATAAATAATGACAATAAAGTCTCTTAAACGAATATGACCATAGAAATTTCGATAATAGGTGGATTAGTAGACGGCTAGATCGGATTCACTGTGATGTAATTACACGAGGCATTTCATTATTGCGTGCCAGATTGGGTTTAGTAGCCAATAAGACTATTGGATGAGCTAATTCGTGCAGCTATTCAGTGCAATTCGATTTCTTGCCTTTTAGTTTAATGCAGTTTATAAAGTCGGGGTTGGTTACTATGAAATATAAATCATTACTACATTTGTATCATTTTATCTGTTATTTTTTTATTGTTCAACTTTTCTGTTGTTTCTGCAGAGCGTCTTCATGCTTAACTTTGTTAGCAAATTCAGGGGTACCTGAAATTGATCGATGATTGATAAGAGCCTTATAATCGCCATTATCAGAACTTATACTCATCTCATCAACAAAAATGTTAGCTCACAAAATAATCGCAAAACCTAACCCACAATCTCCATACAAACCCAACAACAAAGTCAATAAAGGATGCAACAAAAACCTCCATACATAACGGTCGTAAATCGTTGTTCACCTCTGGGCATTGTTACTCTGTGTCCCCTGCGTGTCGTCGTGGTTCGACTGTTCGATCCCGATCACATCGTATATGGGAGGTTCGATGCTGTGTGGCTCTCGCTCTGATATCATTAATGCACAACGGGAGATTGTGTTGCGCAATCAGACTTAATTACCTCTGCAATAATTACCAACGGTACTTTTTTAGAGTTGCGAAAAAGTATTGATAAGGTGAAGATCAAGTGTGGGATGTGAAAGATTCTAATTGTTGTTCCAGAGGTATTTAATAGTCAATTGATAATAACGTAATTTGCTTCAGAAAATTGCTTATACTTAATTTTATTAAGCAGTCGTTTGCGTTTTGTTAACAGTGGAATGAATTCTAGCATTTTTAATAACAACTGTTCCAATTCCAACCCATTTTCCATGTATTTTTAAAGCTTGCGTTCAAATAATGAAGGTCCTGCAAATTCTAATTTGTGTAAACTGCTCGAAGGCAGTTAGAATTAGATCTCGAACGATTTTGATACTGACTTCTACATAATGATCTTCAGCTGAGCATAACATGCTCTTCGAATGAAAATTGTGCCGAATTACGTTAATTATCTCAAATTATCGTCTGACTGGGTTACTGTGGACGCTACCCATAATCATTGGGAAGCATTAAGGCCTGCCTTGAGGCAACCCGTCGCGTGACAGCAGCGAAATATTAATAATTATGATAAGTAATTACGGTCGATCAGATCCTTACGGGCGCACGATTCTTATTTTATGCAAATAAGGTTTAATTTGCCAAAAAATAAAATCGCCTTTTTATGTTACGGAGAATTCTTAAGCGATTTTAAATTGCGCTATGAATTTTGTGCTGAAATTGTTATATGTTGGGAGAATGTTTACAAACAATGAGGAAATTGGAAATATTGGAAAGCAAAGGCCTCTTTTAATAACATGTTTTTATTGTATTTACAGATACTTATTTACATATATAGCTGATGTAAACAAAAACACCAATAAGTATACAAATTGTTTGAATAGATTTCACCTGACTTACGCATAAATTGTATCAGCATAATACGGTATTAATTTCCACATCATACCTTCATATTTTATTACATTCGTCGAACTTTAACAATACTGGCGTAATAATATACAAAATGCACATTCCCATAAAAATAATATCTAGAAACCAAACGGGTTGAAACCAGAAACTTCCAAAGAAATCAAAATAAAGTGTAATTAATATTGACACTGGTATAATGCTTACGATAGATGCTTAGCCCTTTAATACGATATCTAATATTTTTATTTGTGTGGTCTAAACGTCAATATGTGACGAAGATCTACTTACAACGTGCCGGCCGCACGAGGATTATGGACCCATCTCAAATTTTAAAAGAGAAAAAGTTTAATGTAAAGATCACTGACAAATTTGTAACAGAACAATGAATCGGATATTAAAGTATCCTCTTTCATGACACGGGCGAGTGGATGGGTAGGTTAGGCTGCGGTCACAGTGGCATGAGAGATGAAAATTTATTCGATAATATCAATGAAACCCATGCATAGCATGCTGAAGAACAATTTTCAATTCTTACAGTAAACAATCCATGCAAATACACAGAAAGTACTGCTTCTTTTATTTGTTTCGATAGACTTAAAGATAATGTTTTACTGCCTGTAGACCTTTATCTAAGAGCTGAATTTACCTTGTCGTGTACCTTTAAAGCTTTGCCAAAGTAGTACAAAGCACGTACCAAACGTGCGTGACATCTAGTAGTCTCTAGCAAGATTACAGTCGTTGTGGAATAACTTAGCTGCGCTGAACTATCGACGGCGTCCTTCGACCTACGCTCGCCGCATCGCTCATCGCTCCGCTTAATGCTCTGCGCTCACGCGACGCGACCGCTTGCGAACCTCTCGTTGGTGTTAAATGTATCCGCCTGCTTGTATCAGGTTACCGTACCAAAGGCGTGGGCATTGACATGTCCAACTTGTTTTGTTTTGTTCACTCGACCATCGTAAAGGTTGACTTTCTACGCGCATCGACGTGACGTCCATGCCGGTTGAATTACTTTAAACTTTATAGGAGACGCTTGTCAAATGTCACGTCGAAGCACTGTTGTCCCGTTACGAGGCTGTGAACAGTAAACTCCGTGTTGTATCGGGAAACTAGTCATATTATGATCACGTTATTCGAAATCGAACACGCATTAAACCAATTCGAGCGACAAAAATTGATGTTAAATCGGATTGGTTAATTTTGTGTCGGAATAATTAAATTTCGTGTTGGCACAAAATTATTTATTCGCACATTTGAATTAATGTAGTCGTAATTTCTGGGCGCATCGGAATTATTTATTTCTGCGTAAAATGTCACTCCGTTGAAAAATAATTATGGTTGTGTTGGGTTTGCGTCATGCTGCGCCGACATGGCCCTTCAGCGGATTATTAAGATGTTCAAGTGCAGTGCGCATTTAGCGGGTTGTCTCTCATTGTTGTCGGACGAAGATATGCCAACTGATAATCGGAATGACCGAACCCGGATCGACGACTCATTTAATGCTTGTCGATTCGAATGCGGGGGAATATCACAGGTTCATAATTAATATTTGTACATCTTCTTTATACCTTTTTCCTAAAGGGAACGAACATCTTTGCGGTATATTAAAAATGTGCAGCCGTAGCGATAAAAAATGCCTTCGGTCTCATGTAAGCAACATAAATCTTCATAGGTGCTTCACAGTAATTACAGCGGATAATATTCAGCAAGCACGTCTTTTATTCTTCGCCTAGATCACTTTGATCAGTTTTATAGCTTGAATTATAATTTTTAAGCGCTTTCTTATATACTGGAAATATGATTATATTTTAATGGCGTCATAAATATCTAATGTTTTCATGCCACCATGCATCATTTATGAGCTATGCTATCTAATAAGGGCAAGGAACTTTTAGTTGCAACAAAACGCCACCACGCGGCGCCACTAGTGCGTGAGACCATTCTATTACTTGAACAATGATATTTTAACTTTATTTCTAAGCTCTATTAAAACGAAGTAAGGTTGAAAATTTGTTGGAGTATGTATGAAAATGTTGTAAGGTAAAGAAACACTAAGCACCACACTTGAATACATATTCGGTTATTATGTTGATAAAAACTGGCGCAACATGGCTGGAACTAAGTCGGGACATGGAGGGAATACATTTGAAAGCCCGTTATGTGTGACAGAGAACATTGTGATGATGTCATTTGCCAACGTAATGTCCTAATTATGTCCAATAGTAATATGTATATAAGTAGACGTTTTACATATGAATTTAAAGTTTCGAACCTACGACTAGATGCAAATGATATTGAATTTAAACGCTTGATTTTAAAATAAACATTGCGGTTCGTTTAATTGTACGAAAAAATAATGTCATTAACAACATTAGAAACCAATAATTGAAAATCGTTGGCATCAATTTCTTAGAAGGATCTGACAAGAACTATTGCGCAAAATACCTGTAAGAATAAAAATTGCGCTCATTCATATTCCGTCCCTCTTCCCAAAACATTCTTCAAACCAAATTGCCAGACGACAAACATGAAAACTTTTCAGTCTCCAATTTTAACTCAAAACAAAAAACAATCTGGACTCCATAGCCTCATATTTCAACTTGAACAATGAAACTAACAAATTGATATAGCAAGGATAAAAATGTTGCCTCAAGTCTAAACCTTACCTCCCTTTATGAAATCCACTGCTTACTTATTCAATAAACGTTTACAGTGTGGGAACGAAATATAACCTACTTTGTTCTGAAGAAACTACAGCTATTTGTCAATGTGCATCCGTATTCTGGGAATTTAGTTTGAATTTTATGCGTGTAGGACTTTTATTTACTTCTTTGGGTGTGTTGAGACTTTTTACATGCATGACATGTTGCCTGTTTACGAGTCCAACACTATCCGTTTTCACTTTGTTAGGAAGTGATGCTTATGTGAGCTTAATGGTCTTATTAAATTATTATAATTACCTATCTAATTATGTGTTTTATTGTTTTGTTGACCGACATCTTGCATCTGCCTAGCCTTTTCCCAACTATGTTGGGGTCGGCTTCCAGTCTTACCGGATACAGCTGAATACCAGTATTTTACATGGAGCGACTGCCTATCTGACCTCCACAATCCAAATACTGGGTAACACGATACCCCTTGGTAAGACTGGTTGTCAGACTTTCGAGCTTCTGACGACCCGTAACAACTCTCAAAGATCTACAAATGACAGCCGAGACCAACGGCTTAACGTGCTTTCCGGGGCACGGAGGGGTCTTGGTATGTAAGGATGGTCACCCATCCACGGACCAACCGCGGCAAGCGTAGCTTAACCTGATCGATCCACCCGTGCGGCTGTTATTACTTAGCCACAAGCATGTCACATAATTTAACAAGATTGGGAACTTGTACCTAATGATAAAACTATAAAATGGCAAACGATAGTAGTGCCAACTGAAGATACGTTTAAATTTTTCTTGTACTGAATGAAGAAAAATTTCCTCCGAAATATTCCTATTTGCCTTCCACAATTCTCACACACCTCCACAAAACTGCCAAAAGATGAATATATTCCGGGACCTACACATGTCAAGTACACCGTCCTGAGACAAATGCGACATCATCTCCACCACACGGAACACATCAGGAGCATTACATCTAAATTTCACAGCCAAAAGCTCCCATAAACAAATACCACCTATTCGGCGAACAATTTCACGCCTTATTTTAACCCTCACGAAATTTTCTAGTACGGCAGTTGAAAATTTCACATCGAGACTCCACCACGGCTTTTTTATTACGCACCATTTTAGTTAATCTGAATGAATGACTTTTATACATAATAACATACATAATCAGCCTATAATGTTCCCACTGCTGGGACACAGGCATCCTCTCTGTGAGAGGGAGTGGGCCGTAATCCACCACGCGGGCCCAGTGCGGGTTGGTAGATGTCACATGTCTTCGAATTATTGGTTCTAGGACATGCCGGTTTCCTCACGATGTTTTCCTTCACCGTTTTGAGAGCAGTGGTGATGAAATGATTTACACAAAGTAAAGCGCCTGTCTGGGTTCGAACCTACGACCTACAACTCGTACCTCGTCGCGGCCGTTACCACTGGGCCACCACTACTCTACTGACTTCCATCCTTTTTTCAATTTAGTTTTCAAGTTGTGAAATATTGAAATAAATTACTTAATTTATTTCTGGAATGCTATAAATACACAACTATTCTCTATAGCTACTGTAAATAATGAGGATTCAAAAGCAGTTAGTCTGTGAGGTTTAAAATGCACTTTTTAATAGTAGCATTAGGGCTCGTGCAGACTAGCGTGATGTCGCCCCAGTCTGCGTGAACCTTTAAATATTCATGGCTTGCAATTAGAAGACTTGGGTTTATTTTAAAATCAACATTATCAACTTACCTAATTATTAAACTTTAATCTTATTATTGTTATCTTTCATTAAAACCCCAAACCCTTGTTAATTAATTGGTATCAATAACAACTTAAGGGTTTAAATTAACGGCACATAAATAGAATCAGTTATTGTTTTGGTAGATAACTCTTCTGTAGGAACTGCTTTAGTTTATAGGTCATCTAAAATTAGATCGTTTTAAAGAGTCTGAAATTTTCAGAAATATAAATAATTGTGAGAAGTTGTATCTGATATTTTCCAATACACAGATCTTTCCGGAGTTAACCTACAACACTCGCTCTAGCTTAGAGAACTTAAAGAAAGTAGTGACGCTAGACTTAGTAGATGCGGAAAGCGAAAATTGAATTTACAAACAAACTGCAGCGTGAAAACTGAGTTGAACTGTTCGACTCATACTCCCCACCCAATCGCATTAGTTGAAAAAACAAACAAAGAGAAAATTAAAAATGAAATATGGTTATTTCATTTTTAATTTTCTCTTTGTTTGTATTGCAATAAAATCAGTTAAAATGAGCTGACACATAGATTTTGTTTTCCATACATATAGGTAGGTTTTTTCCTTAACTACCTGCTTGAATTCTAAAGGCCTTCTCCCAGACACCTATACCATTACATAACTACATACTCTGATGTTTTAATCGGACAGATGTGGCGAAATCCAACTGTGAGAATTAAAGTTTCTTTAGAGACTTCATTTCTTTCGTAATAGCATCCGATCGTGTTTTATTTATTGTTGAAATACAAGACGTAAAGGATACTCTGGAGCTTTGGAAATGGTAAGCGATTTTTGATGTTTTGCAGATGTGTATTATTTTATATTCAATGAGTTCACTTGCTCGGCTTGGTATTATTCGTATTCACAATTGAGCGTGTTAGTAAAAAAAAAAATGTAGCGTTTACAAATTCGAAGCAAAATATTTTTCCTTTTATTATTAAACGTTTTACCAAAACACAGCATAAGTGAATAAAGTTATTAAAATTGTTTAAATGCACTTCTTTTAGCAATATATTAAATTTTGCCCGTGGCTTCGCCCGCGTGGATGTCGGAAATTATCCCACGGGTACGTCCCACCGGGATTAAAAGTACCCTGTGTTAATCTAGGTCATAAAATATCTATGTGCCAAATTTCATCCGAATCTGTTAAGCCGTTTTTGCGCCAATCCGTAACATTCATTCAGACAAACAGACAAATAGACAAACGTTCCAAAAACTATATTTTCAGCACCGGACTCGTAAAGTAATTTCTACGAGGTTTGGGGCACCTCGTGGAAATTACTTTTTTTCACAAATATTCAATGTACAGTTTTGACTTGGTTACTTTTTATTATATGTATATACATGAATATATTCAAAAAACATAAACTCTGCTGTCTATATCTCTTTGTTTACTTTTATAACTATTGTATCTTGCAAAAATCAGCATTCAACATTTGGCGGACCATTCTAGCTGCGTTTTGTTTCCTTGTTCACCGCAGTGAGCGGTAGATGTGCTCTGCAGGACGCCACTTCTCAGCTAAGTGATTTTATTTGTGTCCACATTCCGATGTGTATCAAATTACGCGGCTCTGCGACCAGCTGCTTGATCGATTGTCTGCCGCCTCGCTAAAAGCACTATATTGACTCAAATAATTATCTCGGGTTAACTGTGGGGTATGAATTCATCTATAGGCCTTTCATGGGCGGTACAAGTAATTGTTTAAGGCTTAGAAATGTTGTGGAGCAAGACGTCAAGTTTTGTTCCTTGGTTGAAAGCATTCTTACTACTTAATGGGAATATTTTTGTTGGAGCTTGTGGTCTAAATGCAAACAAACAGTTGCCTTAATTATCTTTTATTGTAGTAAATTTTTGCAAGATTTCAAAATTTTCCAGTTTCAACATATTTTCGTCATGTTTGTATATAAGCACCCAATAGTTATAGATGTTACCTTAAGTGTTAGACTAAGGAGGTCTTAATTCTAAACCGAAGCAGTGCAGCATAGCGGAATAGAAATTATACGTACGATATTGGACAACTTCACTGGGTTCGTTGCGTCGTGTCTAACACAGACCTATTCATTTGTGCACAGTTATCAGGCATGGCTGCGCTCAACAACATTAGTTGTGTCGGCACCGCCTCAGGACGTAACATGTTGGGTTTAAGGGTTATTACTTAAAGTAAAGTTTCAAGAGAAAATGAGCTTTGATCTAATCATCTCTGAAGCCTCGAGGAATTTCTGTTAAGTTGTGTGTGAGGAAAATTTTTGACACGGAAAAAATAACTCTAACTCTATTATGGATCAACAATTACTGTTATTGATTTGCGGTTCGACTGACGCCACTCAAAAGAATGGTTGTTACAATAATTCAAGATTGAATCAACCAATAACTCTTAAGACGCTGACAACACCTAAACCTCGGTCACTGTCAGATTGAATAGAAAAGAAAGAGAAGCGCGATGACACAACGCTTGTAATTTATTGCAAAATATGAAGCAATTATCTATTTACTCAAAATTGAGTTGAGTAATCAAAAATAAAAAACAACCAAGTTCTGCATTCAAATAAGACGTTCTTGTTATTAATTAAATAAGTAACGTATGTTGAATTTTAATACAGATATTTTGGATTAGAACTCAAGGTAAGAGGTTAGTTTAACGTTAGTTTGTATCGAGATTTTTTTTTTCAAAACTGGTATTGGTAACAACCAAGTTCTGGGAAATATGTTCAAAATTAACATATATTTTTTCCGCTACCGCAAACTATATAGATTTGGCAATTTTTTTACTTAAGAGAAGCCTATTTCGGGCAATTGGGTCTTGTCAGCGCCTTAAGAAGAAAAATCTAAAATTTATTCTGATGCCAATGT
This sequence comes from Atethmia centrago, assembly GCA_905333075.3. Taxonomy (NCBI): domain Eukaryota; kingdom Metazoa; phylum Arthropoda; class Insecta; order Lepidoptera; family Noctuidae; genus Atethmia; species Atethmia centrago. The sequence continues at coordinate 13,080,736 of HG995381.1, read as the reverse complement.
ATTCCATCCAACGAATCAAGCTATAGTCGACACAGCTGCACGTGATGCTCGAAAGATATAAACCAAAACTCAAATAAAATTGATGAGAAAATAGATCAAGAAAATATCGTTTTATCCTCACTTAACGAATATGATGCCTCAAATCTCTTCAATATAATAATGTTCAGACCCCCAATAGGTTGATGTGTTAAATGACTCGAGCCGGCTGCAATAAAACTGTTGCGGTCGGGATAATGTTAACATTTGACATTTTTATGTTCATTTCACGCAAATAAAACTTTGTTGCTTCCTCCTATTCGATTATTATGACTTATTTATACTTATATTGCTCTGTAAATACTCGATCTTATGGGTTTTCAGAAGTCTGTCAGAGGAAATTCAAAGCATGAAAGTTGGATACTGTATGTAAATGTAGAAACGCGCGAACAATCTACGGAATTGCAGTACATGCATTGTTATGACTTTGAATAAGAATACTTTAAAAAGAAAACGGCAAATTGCAAACCCCTGTCGCAGATACTCTCCAATATTCGTCTTTCTATTCTTTATGCAAATGTAGAAACGCCGAGACGCGAGCCAACCTTATCCAAGGGTGTCACTCTCAGCTGTGGAATCGATTTGGAAGTTTATTCAGGCTGACAACGCGTGAAGCAGGGCTCAGCTCGAAATCTATTCCACTCTGTACACCTATATAAGCCGACGTCTCAACTCGGAGCACGCGTATTACCAGAGCGTTCAAACGCCGATTCGAATTTGGCATGCGAGTGCTATCCAAATCCAATCTATCGAAAAACATTAGACTCGTAACTTGACTGAATGACTGAAACAAGCTTGTATTAGAGTCGTCGGCCTATAGGAATTTCAGTTGAAATCTAAATTAAACTGGGTAGGGTTGTCATTGTTATTGTTCGCATCGGACACTTTACGTTAATAATCTTTTGTGATGTTGTACATTTAAATAACTCTGTAGCGTTGTGGAGATAGCATCGAAATTTATGTGTTGGGGTTGCGAAATGGTGGCAGTGTACAATTGGATGTGACAGACAACACGCCCTGTTTCCCAGAACATTTCAGTCGAATACAGACTTGTCGCGTAAAATGGGAATATTGTAAAAATAAATGAGAACGTAGACGAGTAAACGGCTTTTATCGGCTGTAAAAGTTGTAAAGGTGATAGTTACGCAGAATTTATTTAAAAGAAAATGTCTACTGTATTCAACTGTTTTACTTTCTTTCTGGGAGATCTGAAAGGCTATAAAAGATACCTTTGTCCAACAAAAGGGGCAGTAGAGTTTAAGAATTTTCTACATTGATGCAGAAAATATTGTCTAGGTGGAGAAAATGAATAGTGCAAAAAAAAGGTATCATTACATCATTTCCGACTACTGCTTCCAAGTGAAACAGGGTGAAGCGAAATCAAGATTGTTTGAAGTGAAAATTGATGTACCACAGGGATCTGTTCTTGGCCCAGTGTTTTACAACATATTTACATGATGACATAGCCTATTTATCAGTTGATGACAACCCAGAAAGGCCCAGGAATAGACTCCAAAAACAGCTAGACAAAACTCATAAATGGATCTGTAAGTGACGGATATGTGCCAGTGCATCCAAGTCTAACCAAATCACCTTCACGCTCAGGCATGGAAACACCCCTCCACCATACCACACCTGTTAGACTTGGTCGCTACCACCCAAATATACTGTAAAGTATCTTGGCTTCCATTTAGATAGGCGCCTAACTTCCGTATTAGTCGCCTATCTAAGTGCATCACATTTAAAATAAAAGGGACGAGATAAAGTACAAGTTCCGCAACCTGTATTGGCTCATGGGAAGAAAGTCTGTGCTCTCTGTAGACCACAACCTCCTCTCTCGGTCTCTATCTACAACTCGGTCCTCAAGGCCAATAAGGACCTACGGATCCAATTGTGGGGCATTACCAGCAAAACCAACATATTCTGCCTGCAAAGAGTTCAAAATGGTATCCTAAGATCAATAGTAAATGCACCTTGGTTTGCTAGGAATGACGAAATCCACAACTATCTACAAATGCCATCAGTAAACTCTGAAATTGAGCGGAACAAAAGAAAACACAAGGCACGCCTAACCTTGCATCCAAACCCACTAGTTACTGAACTGTTAAACCGTCGACAGTAGTGGTAAAAAGGCTAAAGAGGAACCACCTTCTATAAGTGGGAGGCCCAGCACTGGCTGTTCCACCACAATACCATTTCATATGGAATGAATTCGTTTATGGTCTGACGGCCGATTGCAAACAGAAGAAAAATGAAAAAAAGATGTATCATGTCACACATATTTTTAAATCGTGAATCATTATCTTTACTTCTATCCTTACAAACTTGCTCTTCTATTCGGTATTCAAATACAAAACAATGCATACAATTAAAATCTGATGTTATCTATTTTTTCATATCCATAATATCGAATATTGTAAGCGATTCCAATCTTGGTGTAGTCACTTTCATTATGTATTCCACGTTAATCCTATCTTCCAAGTGTTAATATCGAAAAGTTAATTTCACACACAATTACGTAGCACAGTAATAATCTTTATTAAGGTCAAATTCATACATTATGCAATTTAAATTAACATAAAGTACACTTTGAAACAGCTCTAGCCTGTAATACTGACGTGGAATTACCTTGATGCAGTAAAATATGTGTTTTAAGACCACAGGTTTGCAACAGTGTTCTTGATATGGGGCGAGAAGAACAATTATCATTACTTACACGTTTCTTTTATTTAGTTCATACACAAGACCGTAACCAAACATGTGTTTATCGGTTGTCGAACAGGGCTTAATATTTGAAACGTTCAATTTTATCGGTGTGTCTTAACTTCTGCATACATTATCGGCGTGTATCGAAGCAAACTCGATAGCGATTTAAATTTTGTTTCGCTTTCCGTGGCGTATTTTAACAATGATTCGACATGGTTTCTTTGTTTTGTTCGAATAACAAAATACGAGTGTAAATCAATGTATCGGTTCCTAATTTATTGTTTTATACCAGTCTTTTTTACCGATTGGTTTCGTTTTTTTGTTTTTTTGTGTTAACCAGCCAAAGTTGGTGATTAAGACAGTATCAATTTATCAGATTGTGTAACAATGTTTGCAGTCACCAAAAGATTTTGTACTGGGAACTTTGCAGGCTTGTCCGTAATGTGAACAAATATTTGTGTTCATCGATCATATCGTGCAAATAAACGTTTCAATAGAAAATGCGTCAAAACAGCCCAAATTACTAGTTCAATTTTGCGAAACGACCCAAGGTATATGTAGATTTAGGGGCTCCCAGACATCTTGCGTTAGGATCGTTCCTAAAGAAAAAGCATGTCAGTTCCATTGATAAAATTCAAATAGAAAAAAACCTTTGACTGGTTCCGACTGACGGTGCTCAGCCTATCTGCGCATCGATACATGAAGACACAGAGACTTTGTTCCATTCATCTTTGCTATCGTATGGACATGGTTGCTCGTATATATATCTTTGCGGACTCTATGTAAGAAACGATATGATCTTTCTTGAAATACTTACCGAGATTTTCAGTCGGATCCCAGTGGTGGAAATAGATGTTTTTAAATTAGGAAACCACCAAATAAAAACAACACCATTGGCTTGTCTACATAAAATTAGATACCTAACCACTTTCTTTTTGACAGTATAAGCTACTCAGCATGTTTTTTTTTTATACAACGTAACTTTTTCAAATGCTTGTATAGGTACAAATTGAACTGCATCTTAGTCATCTCATAACATAGACCACGAAGACACAGAATTTTAAATCAAGCAACCGTTTTATAAATAATGATAATCCTTAAAAACGCGACTTTCATTTTAAATCAAAGAAAAATATATTTAAACTGATTGGATACAAGAAACTAACAGTAAGCTCAAATTGCGTGGCTAATATCAATATTAAAAAAGAGTTTATCTAAAATTAATGGTGTTTTCTGAAGCTTTCATTTAAAACCATCCTCGTTTTCTGTAATAAAATAGATATCACTTTGATTAGTCTAAAGTTTAATGAGCAAATTAAATATCATTATAGTACCAGGAGATGGCAAAGACGCTACTGGTTGTAAAGAGTTTTAAGATGCTATAAAATCGTTAAAATGAAGATACTTTAATAGCTCTTGTAAACAATAGCTTATTTAAGTAATACTTCAACGGGCTTTATTTTTATTTTTATCTATTTATGATAAAAAATGGTGTGAAAACTTCATTAGGTATAACATTCCCGATGATGCGTAAAATTTTAACAATGTATTGGAATTACAGTATTTACTTATTGCTTGGAATTCAATATAATTATATACCTATATCTACCTACTGCTTTATTGAATATAGGCACATAACGTAGCACAGTTTTAACGAAGATTTTAGCAGTTAATGGAACACAAACTGCAAGCTAAGAAATGTTTGTGAAAAAATTGACAAGATGTAAGAATTTATGTTGCTTTGTAAGTGTAAGTTCTAAGACGAGACTTAAAGCTACAGAAGTATACAAGCTTAATCAAAAAGGCGAAACTCGTAGAAAAACTTTTTATGTGAGGAACCATGAAACCTTAAAAGTCACGCGTACATAGTAGAGAGAGCTACAAAATTTTACGACGAATTGATACGCCAAATTAAGAGCAAACTTCGTGATGCTGCAATCATTCCAAGTTTCAATGACATCGTACTAAGAAAGAGTGCCAACTTTTGCAAGTACACTCGTAAAATTACGAAAACTTTAGCATTTTCTAATTTTATAGTCTTACTTAGGTACTAATGATGGAATATATTTGAAGTCAAGTATGCTTGTATCTGATCTGATTCTGAATCTAAATCAAAGACATAAAAAAGTATAATCTAACCACTTTAACTTGACCGATACTCATGAATTATTATATCAGACGATTAAAATGTTTTTTTGGCGTTAAAAGCGTTTACGCAAAACATGTACTGAATTTCTCTAATTGGTCTTAGTTACGTGTCAAAACCAGTCAGTAACGTCAAAGTAACCCATAACTTAGAATGAATTGTAATTCAATAATTTCCTTCCAACTAAATAACAGTCATTCACTAAAACAAATTTCGCACGACAGTCTAGTCCTCTCTATTCCGAACGCTACACTGTGTGGCCTTATTACACGCGATGGGACCTGGGTGGGCCGTTCTAGGCCCAATGACGACAGAATTATCGACAATTACGCCTCGCCGTCGTCAGCTCTCGACTGTCATCCACAGATGACGTTTAAAGGGCCTTAATTGCTCCCGCGCCGACTTGGTTGTATTTGAAACAATGTGTACGAGTAATTTCGAGTTCGTGGAATATGTTCAATGATGTGTGAAGGATCCTTTGTCTTATTTGGAGTCGATTGATTGTGATTATTTTGGGACACTATTTATTTAAATGAGGTGTTTTTCATTTGGATTCGGGTATTGAAAGGACATATTGATACACAGATATGCATGATAATGAGATTTATAAATCTTGGGACTTTTTTAAGAAATGTTTTTAATGTTTGTAAGACATAAGTATAAGAGTAATAAGAATAAGAGCGTTTACTTCATCAATCCTCAGACCATGATCTTCTAGGTTTTAACTAAAACTACATAACGTAATAAAGTTTAAAGTCACTTCTAACTCAGACCCTGTCTCTTAACACCCACAAGAGTAACATAACATCAGAACTTTCTACTAAACCATGGACTTCCAATAAATATGTGATATGTAACCGAAGAACCGAACACATCGTCCACAAAGCCTCGCCCCGGCGCGGTAAGCCCGCTTGCTCGCAGCCGATTGGTCGACGAACCATGGCTTACCCACTGTATAGGGTTTCAGCACCACATGGATCACACTGGTAATTCCACGTCACTCCGATAAAAGTTTTAAGCTGTTTTTTAAAAGGATTTTTGTGGTGGCTTCTTAGGTGACGTAAAGGTGTGAAGTTTTTTCTTAATCCGGGATATATTACGCTTTGTTGGGCGCACGTTAATTTTAAGGATATAAAAGGAGACAACACTAACATTTTTTTTTATTAAAAAAATGGAAGTTCTCCATGTGCTTTTTTCATAATTTAACTTTTAAGTTAACTTTTGCGAGGATAGAAGAGGGCAACAAATTAAACTGAAACTAACGATATGGAAAATTGCACTAAGATATAGGTTTGCAATAGAAACTAAACACAGATCAAGTATCAACGTTTATAACCCCTGAACTTACATAGATACCCTACAAGAGAGAACAGAATATATTACAAAGAAGCGATTTCCACAAACACATTCTCTCCTCAACAATACATTCATAACCACCTAACAAAAACCAGAAACAAGACCGAACGACCTCGCAGTATCTTCGACAAAGTTCGTAGCCTCATTGCCAATTGACATCCAGACACGAATACCGCTTTTGGTCGTGATCGAAAGAAAGAAGATACTCGTTATTTGCGAGCGGCGTTCGTCCATAAACGTTATCACTAACTAGCGATCGGGGCGGATCGATCCCCTTGATTCGCTCACGAAATTAAGGAAATCGCTCATGGGGATATTATTCTCGGTGTGAGATACCATCTGCTCTGGATGAAGAAGATTTTCGCTGTACTTCGATGAGATTATTCGGCGTTCGCACAAGTTTTTTGTCGATGATCTAACCCTTATCTGTTGATGAATCTTTGCCAATAGGAAAAGCTACGACATAGGAAAATCGCACGATCGAAACTTATAGAATAATTCTAAGAAGACCAAAAAGTAAGGCAATCATGATCTGTAGTTATTAGAGCAGCAGTGGGTACTTATTTTGTGAAAATAATCAAATTTTTAATTTGATTATTTTACCTAAATCTGGAATCGAATTGACGACCCATTGAATTGACGTTATGGCCTTTCAAAGATAGAAATTAATATGTATCTATCAAGATCTCTCTTCTTTATTAGTTTGTTTAATGGTCAAGATTAAATTAACCTTTATCTAGATTTTTAGTATCATATAAATAAAAAATTACATCGTTTCAATTTGCAGTAATAGTGGGCTACTGCAGCCATCTGCCCAGCATAAAATTATATTCAATAAAATATATCCATTAAGCTCTGAATAATCTTTATTCTAATTGAATATAATTTATTCAATATTTTATTGCTTTTTCATTTGTTTCTTAACTAGAATTCCTTTTATATTGCCAACTATAAAATGTCTACTATAAAAGAGGTTCGCGTACCTACCTCCCATATTTGAAAAAAGAACTGTGCAGATGTCAACCATCTTGAATCGTTCTAAGACATCATTATGTCATTCACATACAATACTAAGAATGACACCATTATTTGGGCCCAAACAAAAGCAAAACGCCCACTGCCTACAATTATCAACTTACCTCCCTTTTTGTGTGGTAACAAATTGTTTTAGCCGGCCCTAGCTGACGGCGTCACCGTATTGACGAGTCCTGGGTGGTCCCACTAATTGCCCTGTGACGGCGATGCTGGTGACAAATCGGACAAAGTCAACAGGAGATAACACATAGTTTGATCAATAACCTTTGGTATTTGAGTAGATGTGGTTTTGTTTTAAATTCGGTTAGTGAGCTTTGAAAGTAGGATGATTTGTTAGTGTTTAATTGATAAAGTTTTTATTTATTTAGAATACTGTTTATAATTTAAATGTTGTTTAGAATAGAACTATAAAACATAATAATTATAGAAGTATAGACAACTGGTACCAAAGTTACAATAATTTTATTTAAAAAAAGATTTTGTCAATCTTGCTATTTAAATACGCACGCCGCGCACGCCACACACGCCGATTACCTAACTCGCTGCTCCAAAGGTAGCGAATTGGGTAATCGATGGGTGTGTGTGTAATGTGAATGTATTTATTTATTTATGATATTGTCAAATTACGTTAACTGTGTGTATTTATTGAAAGTTGTATGTGGTTTTATATCTAGAAATTAAATATTTTATTTCGTTTCAAAAACAATGAGACCATTATCAAAAGGGCTTTTAAGAATTATTTACGTTTTGTGTACATTGGCATTACATTATTTATTTATTTAATACTTTAAGTACACAAATGTACAGAGGCGAACTTAATGCCACAGACATTGGTGCCGATTCACTTGTTCAAAAACTAAACTAAATTTAAGTTCAGTGCATCTTTTTCTTTCTATTTCATTAAGAAAAGGACAGAAGATAAATTCTAGTTTAGTCCTGTCAAATTAATCAGCGCTTGACGTAAATTGGCGTAATTTTAGTAGGCAAGTTTTTAATCACGTCTAAACTTGTATGGAGTAGTGACAGGAACTGATTAATTTGACAGTAAGTTCGCAATATGCTGTGAAATCATAAACTCACTCAGCAATAGCTTAATTAGCCTATAATGTTCCCACTGCTTGAACACAGGCCTCCTTTCTTGCCAGGTTCGCGGGAAATTCCGAAAGGGATACCGTGGACCCTGGCAACTTAGGCAACGGAAGGAACACGGGTGGGTTTTATTCAGTAAGAGTCTGAAACACCCTCCTGCTCCGCCCAGAGCGGGAGAAGTTATTTGATAATTTCCTACTCAAAAAAATGGGAATAGAGTGGACTATAATCTACCACGCGGGCTCAATGCGGGTTGGTAGATCAGTTTTCTCACGGTGCTTTACTTCACCGTTTTGAGACTAGTGGTGATGAAATTATTTTTACAAACTAAAGCGCCTGCCTGGGTTCGAACCCACGACCTTAATTCATCTCGGGCCGTTTCCACTGGGCTACCACTGCTCTCTCGAATAAACTCACTCGCCAGTCGCAAAATAGTACTAATGAACCCATCTATGTTTTTTGACACTGTTTTTTTTTTCAATGTCAGTTTTTGCGAAAAATTGAAGGTTCCTATTCTGCAGGCGTAGCACGAGAACCATAGAGAAGCGTTTTGTACAGAAATAGAGTAGACAAAAATGACGTTTCCGTGTACTTGACAGTTTTCTACCGAGAAATGTAAATAAGTGATTTATATTCTACAGTAGAGTAGAGATTCATTCATTCATTCATTCACATCATTCATTCATTCATTAATTCATACAGTAGAGTAGAAATAGAAAGCGTTTATTTTCATTACTTACATAAACTCACTCTTCTTTCTCATGAGGGTAGGCCGGAACTACAGAACGTCACCTACTACGATCCTTAAATACTCCTTTTGCTTCGTTTACGTCCATCCTACTTATGGAAGGGTTAAAGTAAAAATACCAGTTTTATACAAACTTCAATGATAGATAATTACATAATAGATCGTTTACATAAACACTATTGATCCCAGAAGCTTTCAAACAAGAAAACAAAAGACTGATAAACTCTGTTTTCATTCTCATTTTTAGATCAAAGTTAAAAATACGAAACGATGAAAACGTTACACAACCATTAAAATCAAAAAACATCTCAAAGGAATTCGTACAGTTTCATTTACATATAAATAATGCATTGGTAATTTGAGAGAAATTACTCCTGGGATCTCGTGAGCACAGAAGGATATTAAATGCATATTAATCAGTTTAGTGCCGGCTTGATGCTTTACCGTTCTGAATAATTTCCTGTTGGTCCATAGACAAATACGAGACTACCGCCCTTTTGTAATAGAATATTTTTTATCCTGTTATCGGATTTTTATCTGGTAAATAGTGTAAGTTTGTTACTACGATGTAGGTAGTGGATTTATAAATAACTAGCTGTGCCCCGCGAATTCATCCGCATAAGTCTCTATCCCGTAGGAATATCGGGTTAAAAGGAATTATGTGTTCTAATCCAGGTCTTGGTCTACCCACGTGCCAAATTTCATCGAAATACGTTCAGCCGTTTTAGCATGAAAGCGTAACAAACAAACTCACTTTCGCATTTATAAAAGTTAAGAGGATAGGATTGTGAAAAATACAATAACAGTTTTATACAGTATATTGTACTGAAAAGTAGCTCTTTGTAAAAGTCTTTGCATCATATACCACGAAGGTATACGACTGGATACGAAGGTAATCTTAAATAGCTTGAAGAACAAATCACCTGCTACTGTGTTGATAGTCTTCAGAATCCTGATATTTTACATAACTATAATTGCTGACCAATTATCTTCACCAATTTGTTTATCTTTCTCATTATATCCGGATGAATATACAATTATTAACCATTCCGAAGTGGAATGTCAATCCGATAGCAAATTCAAGAATCCCAATATAAATTTTCCGCGTTTTAAGACAGAGTCATAAATCGCGATAGAACTGATAACCCCGCCGTGCAGTTTTAAAATAACCCACCCAAAGGCAACTTGCAAGTCGTAACGTCGTCCTGAAAGTGACTTGCGGCCACTTGCGGCAAGTCAGACGCACATATGAAAGCACTTCGCGCTAAGTTGCATAATTCGCGTCATTTATTTTATCAAAGATCGTTGCTACCGCTCGGCCAGTTATGGCACCAAAGCATAAAATATTTCGCCATAAAAGTTTAAGCATACTTAAAATGTTATCTTGAAAGTCGACGTTGTTTGTCACTGTGCAGGATTATCAGCAGATTAGTTTTATACTCTCTTTCAAATGTCTTATATAATTTAAAGAATAATCGCTGAACAGCTATTAATACATTACAATACGTAAGCAGAATGTATTTTTCGGAAAATAATTTGATTACTTAATAATGCGACAAATTTGTTTTGTTGACAAATTGTTAAAATTATCTTTCTTAGCCATTCTCCTTGTTCTGGGGACTTGTGCCTAAATAAAATCTCATGATTACATTGGCGACACATCAATAGCCTATAACCATTCTCTATTTTTTTAGGCACTTACATATGTACATACCTTTTTTCCATGGGGGTAAGTAAGTAGGCAGCAACTACAGAATGCCACCAGCTAGGATCCTTCCACCCATAGATCCTTGTTAGGTACTTTTATACACAAATCTCAGAACATCAACTAAACTTCTGCTATCTTACTTCTCAATTTACCTACCACATTGTCGGCTGTAGTTACTGTTAAAGCGCACATGTCCTGCCTCCCGTCTGCCTTAATACAGTTTAGTCTACAATTATTTTCGTCTGATGACATTACCGAAGTTAGGGTGAACTCTTCGGCGAACAGATACTGATCATGACTTTAATTGTACGTGGCGCTAACGTAACGTTTCAGCTACAAGTGACGACAGACTCGGTTTACATGCTGCTAGCTGCACCAATATTTGATGGGCGATTATATGTGGGATATTTCTTTAAATCACTGCTCTGGTGAACAACCAATGATGCTAATAATGATGAAAATTTAAATAATAATAATATGTTGTGCACAGTAAAATTTTATTTTGAATAACTTAATTCAATAAACATGAAATACTTAAATTATATAAGTTGTAAAATAAAAATGTTTTGGACTGGATTTGGATGATTGAATAAAATGTGGTTAGCTTAATAGTGGCCCACGCAAGGTATGCAGACACCAAGCAGGTGAAACAGTTACTCATAAATGTTATTACGATTATTAAAATGAAATGAAATGAATGAATGGAATGATGAAATTATCATTGTAAGTGTCGCTAATAATAATGTAACAAGTTTATCTCTTAAAAACCTTACAAAGTTATAATAAGTGGCGATAAAACTGCAGTAAAAGTTAAGGACACGCATTCCCGTATTCTATCTATTTCCCGTATAAATTCATGCATACCTTACATCGCTGACAATAAAGTAATAGATACCTCTATTAGCGGACAGAAAAGTGGTTCATCGTGTAATTTACTACTATTTATTAATGAAAGGAAGTAACCCTAAATTTGAACCAAGTATACATAACTACAGTTTTACTGCTCAAAGTCACGGATGATTTAACTAACGAAGAAATTCGGAAAGGGCTCGCCCTTTCACATCGTTATCGAGTTATACTATCGACGAACATACATCAAGTGGTAACTACACTAAATAAACAACAGCTAAGTAGGAAAAGAGACGTTATAATAATTTAAATAAACACAGAAATATTAATATCCGTAATCATTCATGTGGATCTCAAACCTGTTTGGTTTTTGATTAACAAAATATATTTCACGATTTGAATTATTTATTGTAAAACTGTTATCTTCACGCTCAGCGTGAAACTTTGTAAATAAATTGAGTTGTTTTGTACAAACAATTTGTTAAAAAATATAGTGATAATCAAAGGTACTAAAAATAATATGGAATTAATTAATAGCGACTATTAATAATAAGGCTGTATCGTTTAAATAAAAATATTATTCACGACATTTTTTTAGAAATTCTACACCAATAAAAATGCTAGTAGGTGCTACTACTCGTACCTATCATGAAGACATTCTGGTTTAATCATTTGACACACAATAAGTACTGATAAAGTGTATTTGGGTTGGGTCTATGGAAATAAGCGGGAATTACCATAATATCAATAAGTTAAATATTATAAGCGCCATGTAAACCGCGCCAGTATGCGTCTAATTTGGGCCAAGTTGAATTCGTCGTTTTCTCATTATAGCGAATGGGTGGCCGTCGCTTGACAAGAGGAAATTGTCCCCAAGGATAAATAAAATTTGACTCGCTTGAAAGTGGCAGCATTTATATGTTTATGACTGTAGTTTAGCATTGCGGAATTTACAAGACACGCTTCATATTTTGCGACCACGAAATTGGGTACGTTAAGCTTTCGAAATGAATTTTAATAATTTTACCATTCATTTCCCCTTCTAAATGCAGCTCATGATGGTCAAAAAAATATAACGGAGGATTAATATCAACCTTTTTATCAGTATCCTGTCATTACCGGAATCGATTACAATAATATTTATCACAAGAGAAAATAATTAAGCAATAATTTCGAGTCAAATTATGTTTACATTGGAGTAGTTCCAGCGTCCAGAACCGAGTAAAAAAGAGCAATATTGATGTCGATGCCCGGAGAGTGGACATGGGCGCAATTACGCTCTCCCTCGACAAATTGGTCCACTTATTTATGGTTAATGAAATTCAGATTTTATAATAACACCCCGAGTTTTACGCTCTCGTTTACGCGTTTGTAGTACAAGCCCATTATTTTAAAGAGCCTACGCGTCCTGTGAAACTTTTAATATAGCAGTTGTCGTTGTTTTGCCCTAGTCTCCTTAGATTTATTACTCATTATCCTGGTAATGTGTTGTAGGACCACAAGGCGTAGCCAAAGCGATGTAATTTGCGGTGTGCGCCAATGTTGTATTGTTCACAAATGAGTATCGCCTAATTTTATTAAGAATAATTAGGAGGAGGATGTTTATATCGTCAGCGAAATGTGGTGAGTTGGTTGTTACAGTGCCTTTTTAGGGCCTAAACTTAAGAGTTAGTGGAAACTGAGAATAAAGCTAACAATATTGGTAGCTTAAAATAACATCTTGCATTTTGTTGAGAAACAAGTTGAACATAACCATAAACTATTAGAAGCACTTTTGAAGTTAATTTTAACTCACCTCACTTAATTCATCAACACCCTATGACATACTGCGACCACTGTGCCCGTAATACACTGTCCCCTCGACGCTTATATACTTCGGCGGAATATTAACTAAGTCCATCCCTTTGAATCCGTAACGGAGGACCTCAACCATCGAAAAGTCCATCAAAAAGGTAATTAAGATGAAATAACGATCACAAAGCCGCGTTCCGTGCTGCCCTACGCTGTAACCTTTATTCCTTCTAATTGGCTCCCACGCCACATAATTTTTACAGCAAATTGCTGGACTAACGATTAAGTTCACCCGATGTGTAATTTTCTGGGACAATAGTCGACTTGAAAATTAAAGAAATATGTTAATTTCTATCTTTGTCCCGGCCCGTCAGAGCGGAAGATTATAATTATTAGGAAATTGTTATAAAGCACCTTGCTTTGTTATTGGACTCATCCAGCTGGATGGGTGCTTAATGGATCTTTTTACTAAATCTTTTTCAAGTCGAGAGTACGCTATCGTTTTCCTTGTTCGAGAACAGCCGTTCAAAATAAAGAGAAAAGTAGAACACGAAACAATAACGTCACTCAATGTTTTATTTTATATTGGGTTTTCTTTTTTGCGTTCATTTTATTTCTTATTCGGATTGGACTAAGAAAGTCAAGTTATAAAAATGTTTTCATTTATACTCTCGGAAACTATAGTCTAGAGCTTAAATGTATTCTGATTTTGGGTTACTCAATTTCGCAACAACATTTTGTTTTGTCAATATTATTTTAGTTCAGAATTAATTTTGGTGGTACAAGTCTTTGTCTCAGGGAAAACACATTTTAGTTGTTCTTGGCACTCTGTCACGATCAAGTTGTATTTTTCTGTTGACGCTACTTCTTCGTCTATCGTAAAAAGTGATGTCTTTTTAATTAAAGTGACAGCAGTGAACCGTGCACATGTGTTGATATTGACAACGAGGGTCAGGTGTGAGTCAAACTGCTTTTGACTTTAGCATTCGACCAATATACCTCGAGCTCTGACGTTTTGTCCATATAACTTAAATTAATTAAAAAGAGTCGGTTACAGAGAAGAAAAGGAAAGGCTTGTTTCAAAAGCACTTTCTTTAAAATTAATTCGAATCATAATATACCGTAAAAGTTTTTAGAGCAAACATCAAAATACTGATACCGTGTCAAACCGATAAATAGAATCAATCTTTACTTTAAAATTGTAGTTTTACTAATGACTATTTCAACAACTCCTAAGCTTTACACCACCACAACAATTTACATAATCAGACAACAGCTTTGCAAAAAAAACAAAATCTTCATCCTTTCCTTTCCTCCTTGCCTAACTAATAGACAAAAATATCACCCTCAAACACACCAACAAATCCTTGTCTATCAACAAAGGAAACCTTAGAAAAAAATTGACTTTCCCAAAAATTCAGCCCAAACAGAAAATAAAGTATAGCAGGGTTCACAACATTCTGGTCCGCTTATCTACCTCGGCGCGGCGTCAGCGGTCGTTATTCAATAAAGCGTCGCAGTCGTACGCGCCCTTTTGAGCATTAGTCGCAATATCTTTCACTACCAACGGGACAAAAAACCATGGAGTTATTATTGCCATCAACACCACAATCTGCTCCTACGCTCGTCATAAATATGAGGATTTCTATTTCTGATTTTTCGCTGAAGGCTAATATTGTGGGTTTTTGTTTGGTACATATCTTTTCAGCTCGTTCGATTGTTGTGCTGCTTTATTTTTCGTGCTATTCTCGGTAATTGCTTAGACGTTTTTCATTGCAACTTGTAACTATAAAATGTAAACTGACCCGACTTTACGTGTAAATAGAAACATCATTGTCTACCTCATCACCATTTCTCCCACAAACGATGTATGAAATATTTACTCCATCATAGTTTCTAATTGAATCCAACTCAATTTCAGTGAGAAGGGGGATGTAATAAATATTTAAGATAGTTATATAATTTCCCACTCCATTCCTATTCCAATAGTGGAACTTCATCGCCTCAACTTTGGCTAAGTCTCCCTCAAACTGTCTGTTTCCACAGAACGAGATAAATTAAATGAATGTGGGTGTTAAAAGTAATGCAAATGTTAGGAATGGTGTGTTGTGTGGTGGTTTTGTTAAGTATGTGAATGTTATAGTTCGGGTTCAGTACCTACCTCAAAAGGAAAAAATGGAACCCTTACAGGATCACTTTGTTGTCCGTCTGTCTATCAGTCAAGACCCTTTATTTCGGGAACGCGTGGAGGTATCGAGCTGAAATTAAAACCATATACTCAGGTCTAAATTTTAAGTTAACGTAAAAAAAAGATATGGCCGTTTATGCCGCAAAAAACGTATATTAAGGGAATCAAAATTTATAGGGTACCCTATAAAATAATACCCTATAATATTTCATTTCATTTCTAACTATGAAATTTGGAAAGTAATATCGTCTTATACTACAAGTACAGGGAAAAAGCTGAAAACTATACATTTGTAATTAAACCATAAAAATATAGCCTTTATTTAATACCTACAAATTTGTACGGAACCCTCCGTGGGCGAGTCCGACTCACACTTGTCCAGTTTTTTTTAATTAAGGTAACTATTTTTGATCACCGAAACTGAAGAGAATACACGTTTTGTTGGTATACTATTATCCGCAGGAGACGCCCTGGGGGGCAACCATCCCCTCTTATAGCCAGTATTTTATATTTCAATATTACTTCAGCGTGAGAAAGAGATGGAGCTATAAGTCCTGTAAAGCTCCATCACTTTCCCACCGTGAAGTAATAGTATAATAATACTGCTATAAGAGGTGATGGTTGCCCCCCTGGGCGTCGGGAACCCCGGGCGGATTTCCGGCCACCGTAGGCGCGGGCTTGCAGACGGTGAGCAATGGGTAACTCGCCGTCCGGTAAGGACCAGGCCCCGGTTGACGGACGGCGCGTTGTGTTCCACGCGCGCCTGAAAGAGATGTCGTCAGCACAAGTGTAGAGGACATGGGGCAACTAGGGACACACTAGGGCAAATGCCTGCCGGGGTCGCGGGAAGTCCGGAAGGGATACCGAAGCCCCTGGCAAAACAGGCAACGGAAGGAACACGGGTGGGTTTAAGTCAGTAAGAGTCTGACACACCCTCCTGCTCCGTCCAGAGCGGGAGAAGTTATTTGATAATTTCCCACCCAAAAAAAAAAGAATCTGTTATAGATACTTATCTACAGGTACTTATCTATCGTTTCAAAGTTTCGCCACACAGAAAATACACACCACTTTTGTGGTCTAAGTATGTCCTGCTAAAAACATTCAAAAATATTAATTATGATTAACTGCAGCTTCAGAGGATATCTCACGACAAATTTCTATATGATCACTATTAATGTTTTGATTAATGCCAGCCGTAGGTATATTTCAAAATAGACTTTAATTACGAATGCTAATTCCGCTACGAATGCTGTTGCCTACCGTTTATATTATGTAAATCTAAACAGGCAGAAATACTCCAGATTTAAGGAATATCTTAAGTAACTTTCTAATTACCGTCTCAAACTTTAGTGATCTTACATTTCGGATTTAATTTATTCGTATCTGTCTTTCATCGTAAAGAAATACACGAATGAATGAAAAGACTTCAACGAGAGAGAATTTCTTAGAGAGATCCGAGTAATATCTAATGATGAGACACATAATCCGTCCTCGATCGCCTCTCCGCACTTATTGAGTTGGAATTTTCGATTAGTCTGTGATTGATTGAACCAACTTCTCTTCGAGAGACGTGCATTTTATGATCCGTTCTACTTCTTCGATCAGTCCCCTTTATAGTAAACGGCAAAATGAGGATGCTACATTTGCTTTCTCAAGATAAAAGTAAGTTTTGCTACAAATCCTTGTAAGTTTCACTACTCGAAACAAACTTCCGTATACTGTTTTATCCGATATTCTAGGAGTTTTCTCAGTTAAAATACACACTTTTTTATTTATTCTACGCCGAATTATATGTTAAGGAGAACTTGAGAACCTTCAATCTTTAGATCTTGAATTTTATCGAAGTTTTTAGTAGTTACCTATCTACGAATAGAACTTGCTACAAGAACCATCCAACGAAGTATGTTCTCCAGGAGATAAATAAATAAATACGTGAAATTGAAAAAAAATACGAAAGCAGCGATCTCCTTGAATCATTCCAACACACAAATAAAAAATGCTAGTAGAAATACAGTAAGCTATTCTCCCATTCCCGGATCAACAACAGAATCATTTGTTTTTGAATACACTTACTCGAAATTCTTTCCTTGAAAACTTACCTACAACAATAAAACTTTGTACACTTTTTTGATATACTATGGAATATCCACACAAGCCTTAATGCAATTTGCGGTAATGTAACATGGAGCCGTGTACGAACCGTCGCCGAGCGCGGTACGATTCCAAACTTACCGGCTCTACGTCACTGCCTCACTAAAATACCACCGATACAGGATTACAGTCACGCTTATCTAATCATGTAGCCAGATTGAAGATCACATTGATACTTTGTAATCTGAAGGTAATTTAGAAACCCGATTGAAGTCCTTGCGAATAAAGACTCTACCTTCTTAGGCTAGATACTTAAAGAATGTGGAGATTGGATCGAGATAAGCTTTTAGTTCATTACCCAATTCAGCCTTTTTTATCTGTTCCAGGAAAAAAAATCCTTGTTGAAGGGCGACTTTATTTTGGTACTCACTTAAATTAAAGTGCTACTCTTCCTGAAATGCGTTATTTCCAACGCAATATAATATTAACGTCCAAATATGAGAAGACATCTTCACAGCCCACTTGAATTCACCCCAAATATCCATTCCGTTAATAAGTTATAATCCATTAAGTTAATAATGCAATATTCTTTCCCGTTGAAAACAAACCACTATTTCATTTTGTAAGCGCGAAAGCTGTAAGCTGAAATTTTTATGACTCCCAACGTCTGGCTACGTGGGAAATTTTTAAAAAGGTTTTTCAAATTTTCGTGATTCATCTTTCCATTCCCCGGTGACTGGGTACCATCATACGTATCTTTGTTTAACCTCGCCACATTAAACATTTAACATTTGTTCTTTGCAAACATTGTCCGAGATTTGTTCGCTGGTTTAGGATATGCAAACTTATATAAAAAAGAACCATCAATGACAGATTTATCATTGTTTTCAGATGATAAATATGATTCTGGATCTGGATTTTCGTATAGGTATCTAAGCATAGCAGGTAATAATTTACGTGCTATGCTTACCCATGTAAGTTTTAGATGAGAAAAAAAACATTCACCATCATTATGTTCAGGCTTTTCCACAAAATATTTTCCTTGGGTAATTTATCGTTCGTAATTATTCGCCGAAACAACAAATCCGTGTGTTTCACTTTGATTCGGTGTCGTCCGAATTTTATTTATGTGGTGGGCATTTTTCCACAATAGCACGCGAGGTCAGCTTAAGAGGGAGGAAACGACTTTGGCCTAATCCGCTGACTTTTATTTATTCAGTGAATTAATCTCGCCCTGGCCGAGGGTGGGGACATTGGCCCTTATTTCCTGTCGCCTGGCAGCGATACCACGGTTTCTCGACTGCATATAGTGATAAAACTCTAGTCTGTGTCCCTTGACAAGTACGATTTATAGGTGTGCCAAGTATCGCAGCTGTCCAGTGCTTCACTAAGCTCCATGACGATGTTTAACGAAATAATAATAAAATCTTTTTGAGGCATTTAAGAAAAAGAAAGAAAGAAGTTGGTTGAAATAATAAATGTTCTTATGCAAAGTATCGTTCAAGTAAACATTTAACGAAGTTGCGGTGCATAATAAATCTACAAAGTTTAGAGCGCCATGGGTTCACGCAACAAAACTTTGCTTATTAAAATGTAGTAGTATAGTATCATGGAACATTATTCTCCTTTAACAACATATAGGTACATGCACAAACATATAACATGGACTAACATATAGTTTTATTTTCATAACTTTAACATGACTTTACCAAAAATTCGAAGACATGTGACATCTACCAACCCGCACTGGGGCCCGCGTGGTGGATTACGACCCATTCCCTCTCACAGAGAGGAGGCCTGTGTCCCAGCAGTGGGAATATTATAGGTTGATTATGTAAACCTTTGACACTGCAATTATAAATTGGTAATCAAGTATCATCGCAGAGGGGCTTGTGGCTAAGTAATAACAGCCGCACGGGTCGATCGATCAGGTTAAGCTACGCTTGCCGCGGTTGGTCCGTGGATGGGTGACCATATTTACATACCAAAACCCCTCCGTGCCTTGGATAGCACGTTAATCCGTTGGTTCCGGCTGTCATTTTGACAGTCGTTACGGGTCGTTAGAAGCTCGAAAGTCTGACAAGCAGTCTTACCAAGGGGTATCGTGTTACCCAGTAACTGAGTTGTGGAGGTCAGATAGGCAGTCGCTCCATATAAAATACTGGTATTCAGCTGTTGTATCCGGTAAGACTGGAAGCCGACCCCAACATAGTTGGGAAAAAGGCTAGGCAGATGTTGACGAAGTATCATCTCAGTTTTCCACCAAACTCAGAAACAATTTCAGAAGTTTTACTCAAAGAACACGTAATAAGTTACATCCATATCAACAAGTCAAGTCAAACCACTCGCGCCAAGCTAGATCGTTCACTTCTACAACTAACAACTTACACTGCTCCGTGAACTACTGACTCAAACACAAACTTCTCATTCCTTAGTGGAGCTGTCTCTTTATTTTGTCTTCTGTGATTCTGTGTTTCAGGGTTTATGTTGCTTTGCGTAACGGGAAATTGGTAATTAGGGAATTCTGTTTACGGTATCAAGAAACTCATTATAACGAGTCAGATAATTTGATTACAAGCAGGTAAGTAAAGATAGATTCTGCGTCAGGTCTGGCAAAAGATAATGTAATTTAGATTAAAGATAAAAAGTTGGTAATAAGTAAAAAAGAATGAACGAAATAAAATAAATATTAGAGAGAAAAGGAAAGTAGAAAGAAACAAGAACGACTCAATAAGAAGATGAGACAAACCTTCTTGACGATCTACTATTACCAGGGAAGAAAAACAATAGTTTATTCGTCAAAACCAAGACGACAAAAAACACTTTGTGTCAATTGTGACGAGTTCCAAGTTCATGGTAAGCTTGTTCGACTCACAACAATCGCATTTAGCTTCAGAACGCTAAAAAGCAAAATAGAAGCAACACCATTGCGTGGGCTTAGCGGATTGGAATTCCATTCTTTATTCACGCCACACTCCAGTTTTAACTTAGTACGAAAGTAGCTATAGATTTTGTTGGAAAAGGTAATGATTACAATTGGGGGCACGTTTCTAAAGTGGAGGATGGAACGATGTCTTCATTAATAAGGAATTTGTTGATGGTTCTGCTCTAAAAAGAAGTAAGTTGTAGACTTGAAGTATTTGAGAGTTTGTGGAGATATCCTTAGAGACAAGAGGTACAGACTCATAATTTCAGCCGAAAGACGCCCACTGCTAGCCCCTTCTAAGCATCGCCATATTAACTGGTTCTGTGCTTCTCGCATCCAGCAGATTCCTGCGGTCTTCACAAGGTCATCGAGGTGCTTACTAAAATATAATATTGAAGTATTGAAATAATAAAAACAACACTTATGAGAAACCGAATCAAAAGAAACGTGAACCAAAAGCAATACACGAACCAAGAAATAGAATAGAAGATATATTTTCTAATCTAGTTTTTCGCAATTTAATCTCCACATAATCCTCCTACCTTTGAAAGTACCATTTCTAGGACTCGAAATAAAAATACTTATAAAGTATGCTTAAATGCTTGTTTTCCTGCCACAGCCCATCAAAGCCAGGTCGAAACTATTAAGCTTCGGTAAAGGTTATTTAGATAAGGTTCAGTTACATTTAGTTACGTCAAATTGTTGTTAATTTGTTTCAATTATGTTTCTCTAGACTTTGAGTCGGCCTTGAGGCCAATAAACGTTGGAGTACAAACAAAGGAGGATTTCAGGCTTATGATAGTGGAAATGTTTTCTCCAAAAACTTAAGCAGCACTTGAGGAAATTGGGCGGCGAAATAACGTTGTAGGTATAGTCTGTTCCAAAAGCATTTGATAAAAATGTAAACAACTGAAATAGAAAATGTACCTGTAGATGCCATTTGTAGTGTCACTTACAAATTGAGTGCTTTGACTTTTACATTTGGAACATTACTGACATCGGTGATGGCAAAACAACGTGAATAAACCTGGACTTATAGTTAATATAAGTCTGAAATCGCCAACCGGTCTTGAGCAAGCGTGGTGATCAATGTGCGTGGCTTCTCTGTATGAGAAGAGGCCTTTGCCCTGCCGTGGGACAATAATAGGCTGGTATTATTATTATTATTTATAATATTATTGAAACAATAATTGTTGGAAAAAATGTTGAGATATGTAATTGAAACCTTCTAAATATAGACGAATGTGTTAATCCTCCTCCTTTTAGTGAGTGATTGAGTAAAAAACCTAAACAGGGTTTGTTTACACTTTCGTCTGATACTTTTGATACAGACAATAGTTTTACCTTATTTCTTGTCCTAGTGTTTCTCAGCCCAATTTTCTCAGTATTACCTAATAGTGTTAGAAATTCCCACGTAAATGCCATCTTCGGAAAAACATAAGAGTACCGGTAGACCGTCGTATTTCCTTCCGCAGATTATAAACTTATTGATATTAATACCCTGTTTCAGAGACCCGATATTTTTTTGCTGTTTTCGATTAAACTCTGATTATTAATTTGCTAGACCAGAATGATAGCTGCGATTGATCTTTTTTTAAAAATAACACGATAAGTATATTACAGAGATAATACGACAACAGTGAAAATTCTCCTGCAGAAAATGATTCAGTGGTCCTTAGTGGGAGTCACTGGGTAACCAGATTATTTACTAGGTTATTTTTATGTCGAAGCCAAATGTCATTTTAGTCTAGCAAATAAAAAATCAGAGTATAGGTACATTGTTATTTATCCTACTAGGTACTCTAAAAATAGATGACCTAAGGAAAACTCTATATTTTCTATCTATATAGCTCTATTTTAAACCACACAGGTTATGAAGGAAATATTTTTTTTCAAAGGTTAGGTACCTAAACTCTTACATAACTTATGTGGGTGGAGTTTACTGGAAAAAACAGTCTATTATAATATCGGGATTAGAGAAATATTTTTAACCCTGGTGATTCATGGCACGCATGGCATTCCTTTAAATGAATGATAATCACCAGGGTAAAAAAATATTTCGTTATTCATCACTTTATAACCAATAGTTCTTCGTAAATTATTTTAAGTTACCTAACTACACTCTATTACAGCAGTTAATAATATTAAGTGTAGGAAAACAGTTGAACATTCATAACGAAAATAAAACATGAGTTCGACATTTACAAAATAATATTTTATAATTATGTTTTTCCTGAAATCCAATTCCATAAATGTGTTCAAAGTAATCAAAACTAGTTATTTGGCATTCAATATCAATCATTTTTAAGTCTCTAACAGTTTTATCTAGGGCATTATTTTTCCAAAAATAAACTTTAGCATTTCGGAGCTAAATGAAAAATTCCTGTGAACCGTAACATGTTGACTGCTGATGCTGATATGTTTATTATTACAGTTTCAAACAGAGAGAAATCGAACGAGCTATTTCCAAAAAAAGATCTTTTATTGCTCAAGTCGCTTTGATCGCGTGTGGTCCAGGTTTTTATCGAAATGTAGTGATATTAACATTATATTTATTGCTCGTTACTTTTCTGTATCTATTTGCTGAGCTGTATTGGTATTGATGGCTTCCTTACTGTTTGTGGAAGTCATTTCATTCGGCGCAGATTTACAAATTGGCTGCGTGAAAATGATTTAGAAAACTTGATGATGTCAAATCCGATCAATCCTAACCAATATTATAAATGCCAAAATGAGTTTGTTTGTTTGATAAGCTGTCACGCTAAAATGGCAGAAAAAGCCTCAGGCATTAAGCCTGCCCTTGTACAACAAAAGCTTCATCTTTCTGACTAACCGACCCCTTTTTTTTTGGTTGAGAAATTGTCAAATAGCTTCTCCCGCTCTGGTCGGAGCGGGAGGGTATGTCAGACTTTTACTGGCTAAAACCCACCCGTATTCCTTCCGTTGCCTGTGTTGCCAGGGGCCTCGGTAACCCTTTCAAACTTCCACGCGACCCCGTGACAATTTAAAAGTGCCTGTAATTGGTTTATTTTAAATAAATGCTTTGAGTTTGAGTTTGTACGGTATTTTTTTTACTTGTGCATAAAGTATTAATAAATAGATATATAAATACATCGGTTGAGCGGATTTGGATGAAATTTGGCACATGGGTAAACCATGATCTATCGGTTAGGACATAGGATATTTTCTATCCTAGTAGTACGTTCCCGTGTGATAATTTCCGACCTCCACGTGGGCGAAGCCGCGGGCATAAGATAGTAAAATTATAATTTGAATCAATGAAAATATTTCTTGGATTCAAGACGTATAGGCGTAAGGTATGTAGATGGATCGACGACCTTAAAACGATGCCTGGCACAGACTGGGTGCGGACCGCGGAAGACAGAGAGTTGTGGCGCAGCCTGGGAGAGGCCTATGTCCAGCAGTGGATTGCGATAGGCTGAGTTGATTGATAGATGTATAATTGAACACCTTAAGACTAAGATTATGTCACGGGAAGGTACTAATTGGTCACCGAGGCCCCTGGCAACACAGGCAACAAGAAGGAATACGGGTGGGTTTTAGTCAGTAAGAGTCTGACACACCCTCCCGCTCCGGCCAGAGCGAGAGAAGTTATTTAATGATTTCGCATCAAAAAAAAAAGACTCAGATTATGATTTTAGTGACTTTTAAATCTGTTATTACGCCTTCATATAATGCAAGTAAGTTATGCAAAAAATGTATGTTAAACTAGAACGCATACACATTAATTCTATCTGTGAATATTTAAGTATTGTAGTAAAATACTTTATGAATTAAATTCAGGAAGTAACGTCTACCCAAAGCATAAAAAACTATATTACTTTCAAACTTTATAAGATATTTTCATGGTTTTTTTTTGTATGAACATACTATTTTATTATCTATTATAATTCTATCTGTGATTTTTTTCAAATATCCATATTTTCGTTGTTAAAAATAAATATTCCCTATGAAACCGAACGGCGGCGGCGCGGTGGCAGCGCGACGCAAATTTGTATGGCCGAGGCCAACGGCGATTACCGTCCCTTAAGTCGAGTAGGCATGACACATATAATATAAACTCACATAACCCTTGTAAGAGGTGCTATTCTAAGCAGATTTGTTTGTATTGTTATATCCTACTGACTCTTCATTATTATGCAGTCGTGTTTATATTATTTCGTCCTACAACAACAAGTCACGTAGTACAAAGTCGCCGCCTAACGGATTAAAATTGTGACCCAAAGGTGACCAAGCCACTAAGTAGAAATATTTGTACCCGTTACTCAAACACAGGAAACATTTACTTTTGTTCTAATGCCACGCGCTTTATAAGTACCTAATAAAAGAATAACAGTCGTAAACTTGTTAATTAGGCCACAATAATGGTCCTTAACAGCTCGGACAGAGGGACCAGAGTTGATTAAATTATTTTAACTTTGTGTTACTGACGTACAAGTTCGGTTTTGATTATATAAGCCTGTCGTAGGCTGTTTCTCTTTTTTATTAAAGAAAATTGGTCATAATTATAGATATAGCTATGTCACGTCAGTTATAATAATCATTACAGCTATAAATGATTAGCCAATATAAAAAAGGTAGGTAATCGCAATCATTATCAAAAAATCGTTTACTCTAAAATTTTCCATCATTAATTTTTCATACAATTTCCAAATGAGCGTTTCCACGTACCATTCGCGAAAAATCAATTCTAAAAACATAAATTCTGAAAAGAATTTGCAAAAATTTATTCAACTTTTAGGTTTAATACAGCGACCTCCATTGTGAGCAAAGTGAACTACAGCAGAACTTTCTGAAGACGGAAGGAAGACTCACAAATTCAGTGGAGTGTCTAATTTATGATTAATTCTGTAAAGTTTTATCGTGGGACAATACAGGGTAAACCGAAATCTATTGTTTCACTTAAGAGCTCAATTTACATACCAAAGCTCGCGATGGCATGCCTAATAGAAGTTTTTGCATTTGTAACGAACCTCGAAAGTCGATAGGAATTAAATGAAGCGTGCTCAGAACCTCCCGACTAGCTAGGGTTTCCATTTATTGTCAATTTTGCCATAAAAGTCCGGATTCTATTGAGTAGGCATGACTCAAGGCTCGTGCAGACTGGGGCGACATACATATTGCTGCCTGTCGCGCCCGCGATATCGCGCTAGTCTGCACGAACCTTCATGGTCAAATCTCTTTAATTTTTACTGTTAGGCAATTTATATCTCATACTACAAAAACTATCTCATAAATTGGAGCTTTCAAATCATAAGCATCTTATATTCTTTTAAAAACTTTGAAGCCTGTACGAAGTTAGCTCTTAAATTATTCAATGACTTAAAAAGAGAAAAACTTGTAAGGTTACGTTACGTAAGGGAAACCTGTGTCACGGAAAAAGACAGGAGATTTTTATCCGGCTAAGGTAGCTGGTCCCCTGAGATATGGAACGCTGGTCTGAAATTCAAGTATTCCCAAATTTTAAATTCATGAATCTGAACTTAGTAATATAAATTTAGCTCGGTATCAAACTAGAGTAAGTAAAAATTGGCCTGCCGACACACCTAGTAGAATATGAATAAAATGTTACGCAAAAATTCTTTGGGTAATGGAAAACCAGTACCATTTTTCACCTGGTTGGACACTAACCCAAATACACAGACAGTTGCCTTCATTTGCCAGGCGACTGCATTTCTAATGGTAGGAAACATTAGCTTGAATACCTGGCCTATTTCCCCGTCATAAGTGATACATGATTTTATTTCTGTAAGTAGGTGTGTGCAAACACTTTTACACGTCAACCATGTTTTAATAATAAGGAACCCTAATAAAAACTAGATGAGGTCGGTCGTTTCCTATCTAACTAAGAGATCAAAAGGCCGAAACAAACGAAAATATCACAGTCTATTTTAAAGTCCAGACATAATCTTTGTCAGATCATGTGAAGACCATGTAGATTGGAGTCCGAAATGGTCTAATGAGGAGAGAACCACACAGATTGAGTGGACCTGTCCGGTCAGTGCACGCATTTGTCAGTAATCACGTAGCTCAACTCAACTTAAGGAGGTTCAGGGGGGTAACCATCACCTCTTAGAGCAGTATTATTATAATATTACTTCACAGTGGGAAAGTGATGAAGCTGTACAGGACTTATAGCTCCATCTCTTTCTCACGCTGAAGTAATATTACAATAATACTGCTATAAGAGGTGATGGTTACCCCCCTGATTCGAATTACAATACAAAAGAAAGGACATTTGGGTAGGCCGCATAAATTACTGCCAGAGACCAAGATTCAAATTAACGGAAAGATAAAAAAAACACAATGATCCACACAGTCTTCACATTCACAATAATAAAAGTAATATAATACTTTACAAAGTAAATATTCATGTGATTGCACACATAAAAATTATCAATTTCAATCTACACTCTATACGAGTACTAATATTATAAAGAGAAAAGATTTGATTTTTTATTTGTTTGTAATGGATAAACTCAAAAACTACTTTACTGATTTTAAAAATTGTTTCACCTATAGAAAGCTACATTATCAGCAAATAACAAGGGCTGCGTTTTATTTTCAAAAATATTAGAGACCTCTTCGAAAAGGTTTTTGGAAAGGAAATTGCCTATAATAGTCATTATTTGGCGTGCGCTGCGAAAAATATTGATGATACATAAAATGATGTACTACATGTTTATAGTACTCATCATTACCTACCTACAAAAAAACCCGTAAGGTGATATATCTAACTATTATAGGTAAGTCAGAATAACCGTTTTTTTATCAAATTAGTAAATCAAAACACGGGTAGAATCGAAAGATAATGACAATCGTATCATGATATAATTAATAAATAATTAATTTCATAATCAAGGTTGATATGTTACGTACATATAAATTCCTCTATAAATTACTTTAACCGGACCTTTCGTTTAGAAGTTACGGCGGTATACAAATGCTAAAAGTAAGAAGAATGCCGCAGTATGAGCGAACAGCGCTACGCTAAGTCTATTAGTTACCAACATAATATTTTATTTTTCGTGGATTATCACATAAGATTTACTACTTTTAATTCCGCTAGTTTTTATATAAAAATCCATAAATAATCTTGGTCAGATAAACCTCTAGCCCAGGGATTCCCAAAGTGGTCGATATCAACCCTTTTTTTTTTTTTTAGGTTGGGAAATCATCAAATATCTTCTCCCGCTCTGGGCGGAGCGGGAGGGTGTGTCAGACTCTTACTGACTAAAACCCACCCGTATTCCTTCCGTTGCCTGTGTTGCGGGGGCCTCGGTGACCCATAAGTACCTTCCCGTGACCCCGGCAGGCATCGGCCCTAGTGGACCCCTACATTTGTGCTGACGACAACTCTTTGAGGCGCGCGTGGAATACAACGCGCCGTCGACCTGGGCCTGGTCCTTACCGGACGGTGAGCTACCCATTGCTCACCGTCCGCAAGCCCGCGCCTACGGTGGCCGGAAATCCGCCCGGGACTCCCGACGCCCAGGACGTCTCCTGCAGCGGCTAGGGGCCAGAGGCGCGAAACATGCCTTTCCCTCAACCGACCCGCCTCCTCCTTCGCGAGTATTACTGCTTCGCAGAAGGGGGTGACGGCTGCCTATGCCCCCTCGCTCCGTACCATGGCCTGAACCAGGGCCGGACGCGAGAGATCTCTGCCGCCGATCGCCTCCACGAGGACACGGTGGTGCTCTGCCCAAGCCGGGCAGACCTCCACCGTATGCTCCACCGTGTCCTCCGGGCGATCCACACAGTGGTGACACCCGGGCGTTTCATTCTGCCTTATTCGACACAGGAACCTCCCGAAGCTGCCGTGTCCGGTGAGGACCTGCGTCAGGCTGAAGGTGAGGACGCCGTGGCGCCTCTCTATCCACTCCTCAAAGAGGGGACTTATCGCCGCAATCGTGGCGTGCCCAGCACTGGGTTGCGACAACCGTACTCTCCATGTCGCCATGAGATCCCGCTGGAGCTCCGTCCGTTGCATTGATTTCATAAGATTCCTTTATTACTGTACTAGATTCAGTGAAGCTTGCCGATAAATATTCTGCAGATACTTTTAAATCGGAACAGTTCGATACAATAAAAACATGCAGAAGTAATCCAATAAACGAAGTTTGCGTACAAACTAGATCATTTGGCGCATATGAATTTAATTTATTCTTGTAACAGTTTTAAAATATGCTCGCAGAGCCAACTAAAATTTAATAAACAGTGAATAATTTAATTTAGTGTTACCACTCGTGCATGGAGGATGGCCAATAAAGGCGATTTTATGGCATTTTTATTATGATGCATAAACGTGAATCACCTATAATGGGGGTCATATAGTAACTGAAAAATTACGTCTGGCACTCGACAAATATTAAATAATACATTTTTAAATACGGTTGGCGGGAATAACAAATAATTTACTGCTTCATCTCTCCACGGTGGGATGCACTCGAGGACACTTAAAAATTCATGATAATATGCGCGTCGTAAATAGCTTACTATGATTTTGATGAGGTTTTGGTTGAATAATGTTTTGTTTACTGCATATGAAACTGCAATAGGGTTATAAAGCTAAATTAAAACTTTTTATAATTTTGGAGTTATATAAAGTTTGTCAATCCATACCAGGTACCAGCACATTGCAAAAAATTTGTACCTACGAATTGAGAAACGTTAAAGAAGGTAAAAAATTTACTTTGTTCCAAAATGCAATGGCATTGAAACTCTAAATACTATGTGCATTTGAATTAGAAAAATATTAAAAATATTTTAAAACTATTAGTGCGACGCTTATATAGTAAAAACCTTTCACATCCGTGATAAAAGCATCTTCAATAATTCACCATTCACTTCACAAATAGAAGCCAAACACACATCGCCTTCTATTAATAAACATTGAACAGTCGATATTATTGAAACGTATTGCACCCCAAAGAACACAACCCCGGGCGTACAATAAATTATCTGAAATCAATTTCTAATACGAGACATGGCTTATCGGTAGGAAGTGCATTGCATTGAATGGCGGCGAACAAGGACGCAGGAGTTGAGAGGTACCTATTCCACCTGCATTATTTATCGCGTAACATTATTAACTGCATATCAGAGGTAGATGACTATCGTGTGCACTACACGCTCGGTCGAGGCGCACGCGCTTTCCACTGAGAGCGAGATATGGATCACGGGGTATGTGTCCATTGTTTTGTGAGGAGTGATGTGGCTAGATTTTTGGTGAATTTATTAAGATAGTTTTTTGGTAAAGTTACAGCTATACAAAAAAACATTTTTGGCAAAGCCAAGAAAACAAAGTCTTCCAAAGAAAATAATTAAAAATATTGTTGCATAATTCCTTAAAACTTTATAGTCAAAGGCACAGAGGACGGAATTGCTACACCCGCCGTCGCCAGTAGCATTCAGAGCCAGCTGTACTTAAAAAATTCGTGGCGCCCAAAGTTTGTCGAGGGCAAAACTTCTGCCACGAACCAACATTCAACGCGCAAAGCTGTCAGTTTTCTATACGTCATCGCGTCATTTGTGTCGTAAGTAGTACGCGGTAGTACACCGTGACACGCTTGGTTTGTATGGAAGATGGAAAGTGTTGACAATGATGCCTCTAGCAGCGGCCGCCGAGTCATCTCCGTCCCCTGTGGTCAAAGGATTAGTTAGATTCTTCTGGACCTCGACAAAAAAGCTCCTTTAGGTGAAACTAGTTAAATAAGCAAAATATTAGATTGTGCTTACACTTATTTTGAATATTGTTGAATGGTTTCTAACATAGTCAAAGGAATTAAGGCCTGCTCAGCTCAAAACTTTATAATACATAAACGTAAGAGTAGCCAAGTGTAATTATGAAAGATTACTTAATATACTGAAACAACATTTGTTTATACCTACCACAGATAGACTTAGATAACACAAGAGCATCTACTTCGCGTGCCCAGCTTACGAACAAAACTCGTAAGCCGCCACTTTCGCGCTCACCTCCCGCCCGTTGAAGACCCTGATTATCCTCTGCCTCCCGTTACTCCAGACGAAGTGCACGACATCATCAAGGGTCTAAAACCTCGCAAAGCTCCCAGCTCTGACAGAATCACCAATAAGGTGCTCCAACTGTTCCCCGCTCACCTCATAATGCTCATGGTCACTATCTTCAATGGTGCCCTGAGCAATAACATCTTTCCACAAGAGTGGAAAAAGGCCACCGTCATCGGCATACCCAAGCCCGGTAAGCCAAAACAGGAGCCCACCGGCCACCGTCATCGGCATACCCAAGCCCGGTAAGCCAAAACAGGAGCCCACCAGCTACCGGCCCATCAGTCTGCTCAATGTCTTCGGCAAAGTCTATGAGAGGCTTATTTTAAAGCGCCTCGGAGATTTTGCGGAAACAAAGGGCCTCATCCCCGACCCGCAGTTCGGTTTTAGATCCCAACACTCTTGCGTCCAACAGGTCCACCGCATCGTAGAACACATAAGCTATGGCTTTCAACGTGGTCTTACGACCGGTGCTGTATTCTTCGACATAGCGAAAGCGTTCGACAAGGTCTGGCACAACGGCTTATTATATAAGCTCTACAAACTCGGTGTGCCCGATCGTCTCGTGCTCATCTTAAGAGACTTCTTGTCAATCCGCACCTTCCGCTATCGCATCGAAGGAGTGCTATCCTCCCCTCACCCTATCCGTGCAGGCGTCCCACAGGGCTCTGTACTAGCACCTCTCATTTTCACTCTCTTCACGACATCCCCAAAAGTAGAAAGGCGCAGTTGGCTCTGTTCGCAGACGACACGGCCATCTACTACACCGGGTTAGTCCATGACCAGATATCTCGCACTCTCCAGACCGAAGTCAACAAACTTGACGCATGGTTTAGAAAGTGGAGAATCGAAGTTAATCCCGACAAAAGTCAGGCGGTTCTTTTCACCAAACCGCGTAGAAACCTCATCCCCCCCCTCCCGACAGCTCACCATGTTCGGCAAGCCTATCCCTTGGGAGAAGTGAGCCAAATACCTAGGCGTGACCCTTGACCACCATCTCTCCTTCTCAGAACACATTAAGCAGGTGCGTTCGCGTGCCGCTTTCGCTCTCGGTAGACTACACTCCGGCTTAAATGCGCGCAGCAAATTGTCTCTTAAGGGCAAATTGCGTATCCCCCCAGCGACGCCCTAAGCCGAGGTCCGTACCCCACAGTGGGTGCCCTTAGCGTGCAGTCGCTTAGTAGTAATGTAAGTTATTCGCCCCTGGCTGGAGGCTTTGAGTCCGCTTAAGGCAGCCGCAAGAAAGTCCGGTTGAGTAATCACGACCTCTCAAGGTCAACTACGAGATGCCATACACAAGAAAAAAAAAACTTTCGCGCTCAGTCTGTATCGGTATGCCACGCGAGTCGGACGTCAGTTATAAAATTTAAAATGGTTAGATATATGTATTTTTATAGGTGAAACAATTCCTCTCTGTCATCACACTCTTCGCAGAGTGGTCGTGGTCGTCATGACAGGGCTGGTGACAAGCTTCACAATTCGTCGCCATTCCTCTCGTACTATTGTGTGGCTCGTGCATTCGTGGAGTGGACCATTTAGTACAGTTTTGACTTGGTCGGTCCAGCACATTGGTGATCTACCGCGCGCCCTCGTGCCCTCAATCTTGCCCTGAACTACGAGTCGCTCCAGTCCAAAGACGACGTTCTCGACGTGTCCAAAGAAAGTAAGAAATCGACCTTGAACGAAGGCAGAAAGACGCTGTTTTATATCCAGTTCTTCGAGAATTGAGACGTTGGTTCGGAACTGTGTCCAGGCTATGCGAAGCATTCGTCTCTAACACCACATTTCTAAAGCGTCTATCTTCTTTCTCTCACTTTCTCTTGAAGTCCACGTTTCGGCACCATAAAGAAATATGGGAAACACTAGTGCCCTGACAAGTCGCATTTTAGTGGCCTTTGTGATGTTTCTGCTTTCTGTTTCTCCATATCTTCCCAAGCCGATCCATGGCAGACCTGGTGATAGCCATGCGCTCTTTGATCTCTTCCGCACATCCGCCATTGTTCGATATCACAAACAATACAGGACAGTCATAAAAATAACAAAATCTCGTACTGATAGTACCTACTAATGTATGTTTTCTTGCGTTGTTTATCTTGTTATTTTTAATACACCATAATTTGTATAATACAAGCTAGCTGGTCTGTAAACATTTGAGGGAGATCCGTGTTTAGCAATAAATGTCTTTCAACAGCTGGCATGATAATAGTGATTGTAATGTCAACGAATTACTTAAATCAAACGAAAACACTCCAAAGAAAACAAGGTATTAATAAAATTGAACCATGCAAACGAAAAAGTTATACATGCTTTTTCTTCAAGTAGTTTTCTTTATCTTAGCGTTTTCGTAACTCATGTAATTTGGATCTATCTTTATTTAATTATAAAGTATTTTACTTGCTTTTCGTTTTGCTTCTAAAATTTATTGAGTCTACAACAATTACACGAAATAAGTAGGAAAATACTAACAATTATGTAAAAAATATAAATCTCTAACTGCCTACTAAGCAGATTAGGAATTAGTTTACCTCTATTTATCTCATTCCTCTGTCTGTCTCATAACTCTGTCACAAAATCGATTAATAAACCTATTTTATTATTGTTATTATTAAACATTTATTTCAGACCAGGTCCATATTCTTGTTAGTAACAATATACTTAAAAGCTAATTTAAACGATTCTCAATAATTCTTTACATCGGACACACAACGGTGATGGGTGCCGCACGCGGCAGCGTCATTGAATCGATTTGATTTTCCCATTACTAAATAGTGCTTGTGACGTCAAAGTAGGTAGTCAAAAAATGCCACGCTTGGTTTTCATACAGATCACGATACTTGCGTTATCTAGGTCTATCTATATCTGTGATACCTACTAATAGTAAAATTATGTCTGAATGAAAAAGAAATGAAATACTGGTGCCGATTCCCTTGTTCACAAATTAAACTAAAATTAAGTTCCGTCCATCTTTTTCTTTCTATTTCATGAAGAAGAGGACGGAAGATAAATTTTAGTTTAGTCCTGTCAAATGAATCAGTGCCTGTCACTACTCCATACACGTTTAGACGTGATTAAAAAGTTGCCTACTAAAATTACGTCAATTTACGTCAAGCGCTGATTAATTTGACAGGACTAAACTAAAATTGATCTTCTGTCCTTTTCTTAATCAAATAGAAAGAAAAAGATGCACTGAACTTAAATTTAGTTTAGTTTGTGAACAAGGGAATCGGCGCCAATGTCCGAAAAACCACAAACTCAATATCGTTACATGAAATATTATATATTGTCAAGTCCGTATCAATATTTTCACGAAATAGGCAAAATATTCGGAAGACCGTTTGACAAACAAGACGTCAATAACAGGGCAATGGAAACACGCGTGTTTTGAACTGTGCGCGCACATAATTCTTTTGTCTTAGCAATTACACTTAAAAATATTGATTTCATCTTTTCCATTATTTTAATACGTACAAGTTTTTTATTAGATCCTTTCAGCGATATTCATGTTTTACAGATTTATGTTTCCACAACTGTGTGAAATGGCTCACCTTTAAGTTACGGGTCTTTACGCTTTTACGCTGGCGATTCAGTGGGGACTGGCAGTAGAGTAGGTCAGTCAATAATCGTTATTAATGTTTCAGTCTATGTACGTATTAGCACATTGCGCTTCCGTATTTAATCATACCAAAACAGGCTCTCATCTATTACAGTATAATTTATGCATTTACAGCAAAGCAATAGATCGAATACAATCTGAAATAATTTAAATAAAAAATTGACAGACTTGCGAAAAATTAGAAGCTGGGGTCTCAAAAGGAAAAATCCTGAAAATATTTCAGCGATATCCTGTAATGTAGTCACGTAATCCTTCCTTCGTCATCTCTTATTGCGATCGTATTTTCAATCGGACTTTGATTGATTGAAACGACTACTGTGGGACCGAATTGACTTTTAAGTAGACTTAAGTAAGAAAAAGCTTTAATAAATCGTCCAATATTCGAAACAAAGACACAAGGGGATGAAATTCTATTTACAGGGATTTGACAGAAATACGATTACGGGATTTTCTCTGCTTATGTATTTCTATTTCGAATTAATTTTGTAAGATTTCTTCGGTTTACTTAATTTAATCATCATAACATTTTCGGCTTGGTGTTTATTTATTTTACTTAATGTATTTTTAATTAAAACTGTAGAAATTAGAATTTCATGTCTTAATAATACATGATTAAACAAACATTATTGTAGTATATCTCTTCGTGTAATAGTTTTTCGGACATTTTTATTTTCTAATATTGTACGCTCGTTACTAGGTAGACACTAGCCGTATCTTATCTAAAATATTTACTACAGAGTGGCTTTTCTGGTCACCGTCGGAAGTTACTCTCAAATTCGTAAATTTACGTTAATTATTTTAATATTATACTTTACGTAGTTTTGTTAGTTTAATCTCTTATTTAATGTATTTACAATAAACATAACTCCAGTTTTATAAAACAGCTTATATAATGTCGAATGAGTTTAATGTTTTCATGAACAATGCCTAATTTGCTACTGTAAAAAAATGCTAGAAAACATTATCATTAAGCTAGGCGGCACGTGCTCACCAAAATTCAACCGACGTTCACTTGATTAGTATGTTTGTGCCTTTGAAAAGAGGGCAAAAATTAATATTAGAGCAACAAGTCACAGGTTTGTAGGCCTTCGGATACAATATTTATATCCTCTATTCCCCTTAGTGGCGCATCGACATTCAGGTGAGGCCCAGAATTACCATGAACACGGGCCCAGTTCATTTAGAGAAGACAGAGGTGGACAGCGATGTAGGGATTAATGGAAGAGACAGCTAACGAGGATATTATACATTCCTAAAATAAAATGAACTAAAAGTATTGAAATAATCGCATAGCACATATAAAATATTTTATTTAGCTCTAAAAAGTTGGCCAAGAAAACAAATTTTCCTTACCCATCTATGCATATGAACTGTAGGAATAAAGTTAAATCAATATATATATAATGTTAACGGTTAAAAATCCGCAATAATTTAGATCTATGTACCTATTTGAAAACAACAAAAACGAAAATGACCAATAAAAGAACCCGATCTTCTTCTAGCATCAAAAATCTAAATCCTTGTCTGTGGCCGCCTCGCCTCGGGACTTGTCCCAATGCCGTAATTACGAGTACACACCCTACTAGCGCAAATAGAAACAAAACCGCACACATTCGCATATGTAAATAGGGGAGGATCACGGCCGAAATTCGGTTTGCTCACCCTACCACCGACTTGGGAAAAATAATAGACATGTTACAGGGTAAGCCTGTTCAATTTCGTGGAACTATTTTGTAGAGGGAATGGGACTTGAAAGCAGGTAGGCTTTAAATATGAATTAATAATTCCTACGAAGTAGGCAGAGATGTTCCACGAATTAAGTAAATGTACAGCAAGAGGATTTCTCTGTAAAGCCTCTTTGACGAGCTCTTACGTACTTGATATATTTGTCTTACAAATGGGCCAAATACCTTAATTAATTATTTTCTTTGGACGTTTTATATCATACTAGCTTTTACCCGCGGCTTTGACGGCGTATATGTCGAAAAAATATATAATAAATATCCCACGGGAACGTACTAACGTCAATCCGGGTTATGAAATTTCAATTAAATTTATCATGTCTGTTAGAGAGATTTCATCCTTATAATTGACCCTAACGATCGATGCAATAAAAGTACAGGGTATAATTTTTTCAGATTTTAGCCGGTTCGATTCCCGGGTGTGGGAGAAGAGAATTTTCGAAAATCTTTGAATGCAGTTTGCTTTCTATTCAAAAATAAAGGAATGTTTCCTTTGAGTAAAATTTTCTATCTGCAGTATTAAGAGTACTTTCCCTCCAGGTGGCATTACAAAATTCCACCCTGTATATATATATATATATATATAGTTCAATACATTTCCTACACATTAAAAAAATATTCAGTGTATCATAATTTCATTTATTTTTACAAAAATAGTACATGCAGTGGAGTGAGAAGACCAGGAAAGATGGCCCTGAAACTATGTGGGACTACAGCCTTGGATCAAAGAGAAAAAAAGTTAGAGGAGGATACAATTAAGGTCTGGTTGGCCAAAAGAAGTTACCGTGGAGCGGAAATCGATACTAATATTATAAAGAAGTAAAATTTGTGAGTTTGTATGTCGGGGGTAATCTTCGGAACTATTGATCAGATTTTGACCAAAAATTCATTCAATAATGGAAAGCTACAAGTATTGCGGAATGTTAAAGTATGTTTTATGTTAAAACAAGAAATTTCACGTAAATGAATTCACGGGCCGGAGCTAGTTCCATAATAAAAACACTAATTTATGTATTAAGTTTCAAAGCCCTTGTAGTCGTGCAATATTCAAGAGTCTAGGGAATCTATAACAAACTTCAATTGTACCACTTTATTAGCAGTTCAATCAGTTACACTGCAGACGAGACACTGAAAACGCAAATTTTTATACCTGTCTTGGGATTGACATCTTTTTACAAGATTTTATTTAGTTTCACCTGTCCGGTGTCTGTAATGAAATCTTGCAAGTTAAATATGACTAACTTACCGGTCTCCGATTTAGCTAAAATTTTGCATGCATATATAAATCGGATGACAATGCAATATTATTATGACATGCCTTGACAAGGACTCTGGTTCTAGATTACATCCAAAGTCTGATGATCGTGCCTAAAGGTGGTCACGGATATTCCTCATCTAAAGAAATCACAATAGGGCTATCTAGCCCTATTGTGTTTTGGCCATTTAGACAACACAACTACCTTACAAGTGAAGGTGATAGAACATATATTTAAACAAATTGTAATGATAAAATGTACAAAATATATGAACATATTGGTTAAAAACATGATTTTAATTAACTAAAAAGTACTAAATAAAACTTACGCAAACAAGAACTTTAATATTTTCTTAAACGTGTAAAAAGCGTGAACGTTCTTTTTAAAAAGCCTTAAGAAAATATTAAAGTTCTTGTTTTCATAAGTTTTGGTTACTACTTCTTAGTTCAATAAAACCTTGTTTTTAAAAAGTTTTCTTTTTTGTAACATTTCTTAAAAACAACATCGTTATGTTATTATTAGACAAGATAGTTTTAGTTAACACCGAATAGCTCGGATACTTGTGCTAATTCATCCCACACACGTTAATGTGGGACTTGTGCAAGTCCAATTTTGCGCAACTTGCGCAGACATACTTGCGCAAGTTTAGACTTGCACCGGTATTGAAAATAACATAAATCTAGAAATTTGCGCAAAATTCTTCCAACTCACGTTACTGTATACTTGCACAAGTACAAACTTTGCGCAAGTATATCGTAACGTGTATGGCTACCATTAGAGTATGTCCCATCTTTTACCTGCCATACTACTTATATTTTGATGAAAATTCATTTGCTGCTTGATGCCCCCTTCAGTGTGTTTTGTGGCTTGTCATGTACCAAACTAACATTCAATTAAACACCAATAAAATACAACCAATTATTCATCCCCCATATCTACCCTAATAACATTGATATAAAATCGCCCGTGTACAACATCTAGCCCCATTTTAATATTTAACAAGGGACCAATATAATTATTTATTCAATGCTCGGTATAGCAAACAGGCTTGTTGTGAACTAGCCACAAACTAAATAAACAAAATATTCGATGAGCCGCCATAATTTTAGTTACATTACGATGTTATAAGCGGTTATGGTTTTACGTAATCTCGTTTTGGCTTGATTTGGCAAACGATATCGAGGTAGATTTTGGTATAACTACTGTGGGGTTCGAGTTAAGGGTCAAATCGCTGTATATTTTGACTCGTCACTGAAAAATTATACCTACGCCTGATAATAAAAGAAAGTATGGATACAAAGTTTCGAAATTGAAAAGACTTTGTAGGAGTTAAGACCAAGCTTGTTATAAATCCTTTCGCTAAAATATATTATTATATTATATTATATTATAATAAAGCTTTTCAGCTAGTCACGTTTTAGTCAACATCATTTTTTGGTAAATCTCTTCTAATTAATCAATGTTTTCCTGCAGAAAAAATATCAAAAAGGTACTCAACAAGACATATTCTCAAATCCTAGCCACTAAAGTATTGATTATCGAATTCTACTTAAACTCATAAATTACATTATAATCGTCAATAAAAATCTCCCACTCGCCACCCCTGTTTATATCAGTACACCAGGATCAATAAATAAATTCATAGATACTAAACATTTGGCAACCCTACCGAAGTCACGTGCAAGTTAAATGATCTGAAACGGGAAGCAATAAACCTATTGTTTACAACATTCGGTTGTCGTTTATCAATATTTATAATATTCAATAAACTGATAATGTCGCCGAAGATTTATGTGTTCACACATAAGTACAAATTAATGATATTTGATCATGTATGTTGATTGATACTTATATTGGGGCTTGTTTCAATACCTTTTGATAGGGACGTTTCCGGGTGGTAAAAGAAGGTCAATACAAGGTGTCGTTTTGCATCCTCATCAAATTCAAGGAGGTAACTATGCTAATGATTCTCGACACGAAGCAATAATAAAATAAGTAGGTCTTTTTTTTTCTAATTTTTGGAAATCGACATGTGTGGGACATGCTTGTTAAAACGCGGCCTGTGTGATACCGCACTGTAACTGCCCTTTTACACACACATACTATACGCCACACTATATCGTATATGCAACGGGTGATTCTGTTCTGTGAAAGTGGTGTATTCTAAAATACTCTCAAACCTAAAAAAAACAAGTATGTATTAATTATTGAGCAGGTATTCTAATTTTATTTGATTATATATGTCTTTCATAGCAGCCTCCTGAATTTTGACGAGGATGCAAAACGACACCTTGTAATATATAAACTAAGTATTCCTATGATTCTTGTTTTCGTTTGCTCAATTAGCAGTCACGGTGAAATAACTCTATGGCTCAATAATACTACCCGGGAGAAGTCTGGTTCCTCACCTCTGGCTTGCCTTTATTGGCCGGCTTGAGTCGATATTACAAAACAGCAAACGTGCTCGGAAGAAGGAAGTATTCCAGTAAGATGGTAGATCTGGTAGGGATCTTGACCATACTTCCGGGATTGTCCTGATAGCCGTGGAATACCTCTCCACTCCTCATAAGCACCTCAAGACATTTTGCCCCCTTGTCGCTGCGACACTATGTGCTAGCGACCGATTTCGAGGGCCCATTATAGAGAGTCCAAGTCCCTGCTATTTTATCTGTGTATTTTATATAAAACATGGGCCATAATATTATCATAGCCATAGATAACCAGTTTACTTGAGTCATCCAAACGTATAGCCCAATATGTTTGTTTCCATATCCTCCCACAAACCGAGGGTTGTCCTTGGCTGCACTTGCATAGTACGAACAGGGGATAATCGCCGGTTGGTGCCTCGTTTAATTAAAAATATCTAACGGGCCTCGGCGAGTTGGCTTCGGCCCCTCGTACACTTCCAAGGTCTGAGATCCCGAGATAAATCAAATCAAATCAAAAATATTTTTATTTCACAAAAACCTACATGGGCACGTAAGAAACGTCAGAAGCTAGGTGCACGGTCCCAATTGGTCGTTTCCTATGGAGAAGAGCCGGCAA
The DNA here is from genome assembly GCA_905333075.3 of Atethmia centrago. Lineage (NCBI taxonomy): Eukaryota > Metazoa > Arthropoda > Insecta > Lepidoptera > Noctuidae > Atethmia > Atethmia centrago. The sequence goes on along the minus strand of HG995381.1, from coordinate 13,040,361 downwards.
GAAACTCCACGGTTACTCTTTTAAAAATAATTGGCTTTTACAATGTTTTCAAATTAGTGTTAATAGGTATGGGAGTGTAGGCCTGTCGAGATGTACCAGGCACAAAAAAAAAGAAAAAGAAAGAGGTCTACAAAATATCTAGTCTATTACGCCTACAACGTTCTCACATTCACTAGTTACACAAGAATCTATGTAAAATATTAATAAAATAATAAAAATAAAAACCTATTTAACCCAAATGACATGTTTGCCATTACAACAAGTCTGAAATCAAAATTGTAGGTATATAATGTCAAACAATGAAAATATTAAGTCAAAATGTATAAAAAAAATAATAATAAACATCGTAATTTGGGAGCAGTTAATAGACATTCACATAGTTATGCCGTTTATGAGGTACCATGCAGGGAAGCCACATGTGCAGAAGGAATTATTGCCAAACTTCCTTGTCTTCAACGTAGTCTTTAATCTTATAATATGCGTTTTTGATAAGGACACGTTTGATGTGGGTTTTGAACTTTCCATCGCTAAGTTCTGTAACCGACTTTGGCAACTTGTTATAAAAGCGGATACTGTTGATAACAAATGATTTGCTTGTTTTTGTTAATCTAAATTTGGGTATCACAATTTCATGTTTACTACGTGTATTTATATTATGGAAATCACTTCTTGTTTTGAAAAGACATAAGTTATTGCGAACATACAAAATACTTTCTAAGACATGTTTGTTATGTCAAGGAAATTTTTTTCAATAATAATAATACCAGTCTATTATTGTCTCACTGCAGCCCCACCCTCCCCCCTGTCCCTCTTCTCATACTAAGAAGGCATGATCTTTGATCACCTCGCGTGCTCAAGATGGATTCCAGGTTTCCTCACGATATTTTTTTTCTTTGACCGATGTCCGTAATGTCCAAGATGAACTCAAAAACTACACGAAAAAGTCACATTGGTCCTTGCCCGGATTTGAACACGCAATCTCCTGCATGAGGGACGAAGACTTAAATGATATACATTTTAGATTTATGTACCTACTGAATATCAAAAAGTTAAAAAGTTCTATTACTTAAGTAAGTATATCTATGGAGTTTGCCAGAAGATTAACAATGTCTTTCATAAATCAACGTTTTGAACCAGATATTTTTCTTAGTTATTTAAATCTAGAATAGGATTTACCTAACTTATTCTGCTTACTTTTAAAAAATCCTTTCTAAAGCATGAAAAATGAATGCTAGTTTTAAAAGTGAAAGTAATCTTAAAAGTTAATGGATTCAACTTTCAGCAGTAATACCAACTTATATTCTGAAAGAGCTGCGTTATTATTATTACGCTAGATAGATAATGGTGCCGATTCCCTTGTTCACAAACTAAACTAAATTTAAGTTCAGTGCATCTTTTTCTTTCTATTTCATTAAGAAAAGGACAGAAGATAAATTTTAGTTTAGTCCTGTCAAATTAATCAGCGCCTGTCACTACTCCATACAAGTGTAGACGTGATTAAAAACTTGCCTACTAAAATTACGTCAATTTACGTCAAGCGCTGATTAATTTGACAGGACTAAACTAAAATTTATGTTCTGTCCTTTTCTTAATGAAATAGAAAGAAAAAGATGCACTGAACTTAAATTTAGTTTAGTTTGTGAACAAGGGAATCGGCACCAATTTCTTTGTTTTTGTTTAACTTTGTGACGATGAAAATTCCCTAAGTAGCTACCTGCCTACTACCTACCTAACTGAAAAAAAAATTGAATTTCAAAATTTAGACTGGAATTATGAACAAAATTTTATTTTGAATACATCTCTTGGCGTTTACTTGCCCTAAGTTAATACTGGGCGGCCATTTTGGTTAATTGATACTCAGGCTCCATAACCGCAATTTGATACTGCAGCGAGGGGGTTGAATGCCGCTATTCTTGAAATTTTAACCAATCAGAACGCTTCACTTTGTTCAACACTATAATATGTACTGGTCTTTGTTCTTTTTGTAAATAGAAACATCTGCTTGTAATGTACCTAATCTATACCTACCTATAATAGGCGAGTACCGACCTACGTACCTATATTCAGTTTCAATAACTAGAACAGGATTGTACCGAATTAGCCTACAGACGGATGGTACGAGGTAAATAATAAGATACAATTAGTTGTGATCTGAACTTGGCACTTGTAAGTCGTTGTAAATTCAAGGCATAGTATATTTTTAATAGCTCGTCTATTTGATGATGTTATAAATTATAAATACAAATAAATGAAATAGTGGGCCCATATGGCCAGTTCCATAAAATACTAACCCTACCCTGCCTATACATTTTAGAAATATGCAAATTCGTTCGAAGTTACCAACACTTTTACACGACTAGAGAAAATATGCATTACGCCGTAAAAATAGGTTAAATTGCCAAATTCTAAGCTAAAAATGCAATCAACAAGCACACTAAAATGTCAATGAAAATATATAATAAATTACCAGAAAAAAATAAAGAAGATTAGAAAAAAATGAATAAATTCATACAAACAATTTCTATTATCTAAATGCTATAATAATACAAATGAATATTTGAATGACAAATTTTAAATTACATGTTTTATAAAATAATTACAATATAATATACAACTAAGTACCTACCTAATCAAATAAAAGCCCTCTTCCTCTCTCCTACTTTTGCTGTGCCCTTGTATGATCATATTTTGTAAAACCTACCACCTTTTTGTTTTTGGGTGGGAAATTACCAAATAACTTCTCCCGCTCTGGAGCGGGAGGGTGTGTCAGACTCTTACTGACTAAAACCCATCCGTGATCCTTCCGTTGCCTGTGTTGCCAGGAGCCTCGGTAACCCTTTCGAACTTTCCCGCGACCCCGGCAGGCATCGGCCCTAGTGGACCCCTACACTTGTGCTGACGACATCTCTTTGAGGCGCGCGTGGAACACAACGCGACGTCGACCCGGACCTGGTCCTTACCGGAGGGTTGGCTACCCATTGCTCACCGGCCGCAAGCCCGCGTCTACGATGGCCGGAAATCCGCCCGGGATTCCCGTCGCCCAGGGCGTCTCCTGTGGCGGCTAGGGGCAAGAGGGCGCGAAATTTGCCTTTCCCTCAACCGTCCCGCCTCCTTCGCGAGCATTACTGCTTCGCAGAAGGAGGTGACGACTGCCCATGCCCTCTCGCTCCGTACCATGGCCTGAACCAGGGCCGGACGCGCGAGATCTCTGCCACCGATCGCCTCCACGAGGACATGGCGGTGTTCTGCCCAAGCCGGGCAGACCTCCAGCGTATGCTCCACCGTGTCCTACGGGCGATCCACACAGTGGTGACACCCGGGCGTTACCTCCCGCCTTATCCCACACAGGAACCTCCCGAAGCTGCCATGTCCCGTGGGGACCTGCGTCAGGCGGAAAGTGAGGACGCCGTTGCGCCTCTCTGGCCACTCCTCAAAGAGGGGACTTATCGCCGCAATTGTGGCTCCATGTTGCCATGAGATCCCGCCGGATCTCTGTCCGCTGTGCCACGATTTCTCGCGGCAGCGGAGTTATGCCCCGAAAATCTACCACTTAAATTCACACGTGGAAGCAATAAATATATATTGAGTATTGAGTTAGTTACAAAAGTGGAATCTGCGATGTAAAAAATAAAAACTTGTCTAGCTATAAATAAATCTACAGTATTTAGCAAAACAAATCAAGTTGTAATATTAAATTATTGTAGTCTCACGAGCGATATCCTGCAAAACAACAACAGTATTGAATAAAAAAAAAAACACTAAACTAAACATAAATTTTCTAAAACAAAAGCCATTTGTCATCGATCCTTTTCAGCAAAGCAAACTCAACAAAATGTTCATAGTTTTACTAACATAAGAGTAGTTTTAAAATAAAGGGGGAAACAGACATAGCGTGGGGGGAACTAGACTTGTAGAACAATGAGCAATGTCTGTAAAGGGACGTTGGACGACCAATCAGAGGCTGTCACGGTCGAGAGTGTACTTTGTTTTAATAGCACTAGGCTGGATTAGTTTTTAAGTACGCTCTAAACAATGCTTCCCGCATGTCTGTAGGGGAACTATCATGCCGCCATGTTGGATCGAGGTAACTTATACGCGTATGAGGTGTCTTTTGTGGGGGTTAGGTACTGAAGTTATTTATTTGCCTTTGGATGGGACCCTCCCCGAAACGATCAATTGCAATTGTCAATGGTTACGTGTATGATTCACATTGATGCGCAAAATGATCGTCTACCAAATGCAATTGAAGCGATTGACAATATTATTACAATACAAATTGATGGCAATTGATCAATTGCAGTCGATCGTTTCGGGGGACCCTTAGTTATGTTTTTGTTACAAGATACATATTGTAACAAAAAAAAAAGCATGAAAAAAGTATTCTTATTATTTGAGTTGGTAATTTAAGAGACGAAAAGAAAATATTTCAACCCCAAAAAAACACTAGCTGTTAATTCCACGCTGTCTAAATTAATTGAATCTCTTCAAAGTAAATATGTCAGTTTTGAATATATTTTACCAGATTTTCATAATCCCTGCGTCAGAGCTAGGTACATCACAACACTTTTAAATAATAAATTTAATTTGATGTTTATTAACAGAATCTAGTTAGTAGCACAATATAAATTAAAAATTTAGCATACACAATAATAATTTAAACACTACACACCACAAAACGCTTCACGAATGTTTTACAAAGCGAATAAAAGATTAATACATACGTCCTTTTTACATTTTTTTTTAATTCACGTAATCTAGGGATTATGTTAGCCTGTGCGAACAAAACTGGCGAGGTACAAGGCTTTACTGGCAACCGCATGAGGATTTTAAGGGATTTAAGCCCTTTATAAAACGCTGTCTGCCATCAACCCGTAATTTCAAATTTTCACGTTAATACGTCAGTTTTGGGAGAAATTAAAGCGGTATTATTATGAATTACGTCAAGGAAAAACCGATAAGTCCTCGATTTTAATTGGAAACTAATTGATTTTGCTGTGGAGTCGTATTGAAAAGTAGTTCACCTGACAGGTAAGTAATATGTTTTCTGTCCAGTTCAAATTTCCATTTAGTTCTTAAAACGCATTATAGTTTTGTTTTCCATTTTCCATTTCGTTTTTTTTTCTTCGTAACCTCGTATTGTGTCGCCCTGTGGTCCCCACTATGTAGGTATATCATCGAACATCTGGCTGGTTTCCCCTTCGAGATAAGCGAACTTGTCTTATCTGCACCTACCGCAGTTGAATTTCGAAGCAGAATTTATTCCACAACATAGTTTTTTGTGAAACGATATCATTGCACCAAGCTAGACTTTGAAATAACAGAGATTTTGATTTATTTGTTGAATGTGATCTTTGAGGGATGAAAATCTAGAGTTTAGATTTAAAACTAGGCTGTAGTTTTTGATTGGTAGGTAGATATGCAAAATCGAAGCAGCAAAAACTGGCACAAAACTGCCGCAGCAATACATTTAGTTCCCAAATTTTATGACAACTAATAATTTAACATGCTGAAAAACCAAACAATTAAGTACCTAACTCAACGCCACAAAAACGCATCCATCTCATTCTTAGAACTGACAAAAGACGACAGTTAATGACAAGCAGATGATACCTGTCTGTCCAAACGTGACAATCAATAAATACTTCCCTCTAACCGGTGTGCCCCATCTGGCGTCAAACGTCAGACGTCAGACGTCATTAGTTGAAATTGTCAACGTCAGTGCAACACCACAGACAAACAACAGTTGTTTCGTTTCATTTAGCGCCGGCCCCTTTACGAATTCGCCACAAAATGTGGACCGCATAAATTATATGTGGCCTGACATATTTTATTTTCGGTGCAAGTGTTGCAACGTTTGTTCTTTTAGTGTTATAAATAGCACCTGTTAAATAATGTGTTGAAATTAAAATGATTAAATCAAACAATGATTTTTTTATAGGTACTCCGCCAATTTCCTGAAACTGAGATACCTAACAATGAAGGAAGAAAAAACCTTCCCATTGTGAGTTTAACAAAACTCAGTAATAGGTTACATTACAAGTCACACCAGTCTGCACGAGCCTTACGTGCAGACTGGCGGGACTTGTAGCGCGACGCGACACGCACCGGTAGAACAATTTCTATGATATCTTAATTTAAATAGTTCTACCGGTGTCACGTCGCGCGACAACACGCGCCAGTCTGCACAAGCCTTTAAGAGAGGAATATTATTTGATTTTATTAATAGTATTTTTTTTTAAAAGAAAATTCCATTTTACAGCTATACAATGCCAGTCCATTCTTTCAATAATGTTTCATTTCTTTTTATTTGTTTCTTATTTGGCTTTATAAACTAATATGTTAAAATCATAAATTAAAAAAAATATGGAGCCAACAAGTAATACCTACTTAAAAATATAAATAAAACAGTAGAAAGTGCAGTAGGTACAGGCGGGAAAAGTTGTTCTAGTTTAAACAAAGAACACTGAAAATCAAACAATATATAAAATTAACGATAATACAATTTCACAATAATTTTCTTGCAACAGCGGAAGCGCTCCGTACAAATGTATCTGAACATAAAATTTATGAAATGCAATTACAGCTACCAACCATAAGTTTCCTTTAAAGTCCACAACAACAGCCAATCAGTGAAAGAAGATTACAACATTGGAGAAAATATTCCAAGTTTAAGATGCAAAATAATGTAAATAATGTTTTTAGTTGTGCAACCGTTGGCAGGACTGGGAGCTCCGCAGTTATTATTGGCCGTGCCGGCGCTAATTTGACCGAATTTGCTTAATGCCCCACAATTTGCACGCTGACCCCACCGCTTATTATAATAATTTAGCAACCAGTTGCAGCTTGAGATTCTATGGGGTAATTTTGGAAGAATCGATATTGTTTGCGGTAAATAACATGCTGTTTTTTTACGTCACTTTAAAACTTTAATTGTTGGCTAATTCTTTGCCATTCCACTAAAATTATTTTCTGACACGAAATGTTTTTTTGGTATCAAAAAGGCTTCTTTTATGGGTTTTAACTTGACTTCTACTGAAAATCGGAGTTTTCTGGTTGAAAATATTAAACTCGTACGAAAAACGACTACTGGACCAAAATTCGTTGTAGGTAAGGTATGAAAATAATTAACCAAATGTCACATCATTCCTGACATAATTGTACATTTAACACCGTGTCGGTTGGAAGTAACACAATGTGGTATTTATTGTACGCGATTTAACTTCATGCGTGCAATTTTTTGGAAAGCATGTGTTTGTGGTTTTAAAGACTTTTTAAATAACAATGCCTTGGCGGGATGCCAAAGCAGAAATACATGACACACCTGACGGACGGCGTAACAAAAATTCTCAAATAAATCATAATTTGGCAACTTTTGTTTTTTTTTTCTAGTTTAACACTTTTTGACAGCAACAACATATTGGAGAGTGATGATAAGTGACAGAATGAGATTACACATTTTATTTCCTATATAGTTACAGGAAAAAAAAATAGTTAACGGTAACAATAGTGAATGAATACACGAATATGTTCATTATGATTTTCCGCAAAATAGTTTTAGTTTAGGTACTTATTTCTTTAATTTTCACAAGTCTTTAGCATTAACATCCCCCTTGTAATATTTCGTGATTTTTCCGAACCCCTCCCCCCTTCTTTTCGAGCCTCATGTACGAGAGATTTATTTCTAATTTTAACCTCAAAAAAGAACTTTATTTCACAACAGAGCAAATCATAATGAACGCAAAAATATTCCGCCAAGTTTTCACAGCTCGACTTCAAACGTTTTGTATTTTAATTTTTCTTGTAGTTTAGCAAAATTTATCTTCAGATTAAAAAGAGCTGAAGCTCAAAAGCAAACATCGCGATTAAGATCTTTGTATACAAGAATAAATTTGTCGTCGGCCGTCCGCCTGTTTGATCTACAGATTAAAAAGTCGACGAGAGCTTCGAGCAAATGGTGCATTTTAAAGTTGAAAACTTCTATAATGTGTAGTTGCTTGTTGCACGGCGCGACGCGTCACATAAGGTGATATATATGTGGATAACGTTTTATAAATAACGTTTTTGAATGTATTTATTTCGGTAAAAAGTTCCTTAAAAGTTTTGGAGATGAGAAATAAAAAACTACAAACTTATTTAAAGAAATCTTGTTTCAATTCTAACTTTGTGAAATAAGTGCTGAAGCGTAAGTTATACACACATACACATACATAAATTCGCCTACGCCTTCTTCCCATGCGAGTAGGCAGAAACTATAGAATGCCACCTGTTCCGCTCCTTACATACTCCTTTTGCTTCGCCTACGTACACATCTGCGCCCTTGTTGCGTAACTCAGTTTGAATCACAATCCGAGAGTTTTGAAGCATATTGCAAATCCATTGCTTCATAGGTTTAAAAAAATCGTCTGCTCAATAACGCATAGGACGGGGAAATGTCAGAACGTAACCAATTGCGATCAATTGTAATTTTAAGTATGTTACGCAATTGCCCCTCTGGTCACACCCAAAAAAGAAAAAGCTATGAGATCTTTGAGATGAATAGAGTTGGGATGAATTTATCCCAAAATCAAACTTAACATTGTAGTTGAAAAACATGTTCTCCCATACATCGATATACGCCACGGTCATTTCTCCAACTGCAAATTTAAGTTGGTCTATTTATCGTTAACTTGTAAAGCCTACTTAGCTGTGATAGTTTTCATTTTAAATTCATTATATGTACTACTGCCATGATTTTTTCACATCTCTATAAAAAAAACTCTTTAGCCCTTATTACGCAAGCGGATCTATGAATCGAAGAGTGGTATTCACAGACCCGCAATATTTTTGAACGGCATATCCAACGATACCCCACACTATGGGGTAGAGAAAAATATCATCCCCATATTACGTGCAAGAGAGGTATCCTAAAAAGAATGTTTTTTCAAGATTTATTTTACTACTTTAATATTTATATCTATGCCAAATTACAGCTTACAAACGGTCTATTATGACCTACGGCGGGGACAGACAGACAGCCGGACATGGCGAAACTATAAAGGTTCCTTGTTTAATACGGAACCCTAAAAAAGTGCATTCGTTACACTCAATGTGTAGATTAAAAGTGTATGAAATGCCTATTAATGGTAGGTATCATTAGCAGTTTCAATATGTCTTGTCCTTGTGGTAAGTATAGGAATACTAGTTGGATTTAGTAGAGACAGCCAGTAATATCTCCACGTTATCGCGTGATTAAAGCCAACAAAAGTGTCCAATATTTCAGGGCTGCCCGATTACCGTCGTCTTGAATGATTATCCTATCTTTAGAGGGTAAATAAACGAATTATTTGTCACCCCTTTTGTAGTTGCTCTGAAGCGTTTATTAACAAAAGCTTAATCGTCTAAATGGAGCATTCTCCTTGTTGTTAATCTTTGTAAGAGGAATATTTTAGCGTTGAAAATAAATCTATGCTTTTGTTTAGAGTGATTCTTAGAAACAGTTATTGAGGATTTGTGAAAGTAGGTACCTACTTGAAGTGTGAGATGCTGTCAAGTCAACACTGCCCAATAATAGTGTGTTACTCATTTTGTAATTAAATTGAAGAGTAATAATTAATGACCCTCTAGTACCTCAGGACAGACCTTAGGACTAAAACAGGCATATTATGTATTTACCATTTTGTGTTGAGGGATTACATGAAAATTTTAATAGGGCGTAGATTATGGTCCCACTTACGGTCTACGTGTAAATTAATTATGTGAGCTCATAGTTATTATTGCCTAATTATCCGGCCAACTTTTTTTGGCTGCTTCGCTAGAAGCAGAATTGGCGACGTCTGTCGTGCCTGAATCGTGGCATCGTTCACGATAACCGCTAACAAACGCCTACGGATCGGCGTCCGGATCATTTCCAGATAACCAAATTTAACTTAATTCCACAGTTAATAATTAAGCAATAATAATAATCAGCTTACATAATTAATGTTTAATTATTTTTCTTCGTAATTTGATTATAATTAGGTACGTCACCAACCTTTAATAGATTTACTTTGGGGCTGTGACAAAATTATAAGAAAATAACATTTGAAGTTAATTTTAATACAATTATTTTACAGGAGCGTCGGACAGTTGAGCGCTAAAGGCTAAAATCATTTGCATATTGCGGTCCTTTGCAGGCCTCGCGCCAGACTCATAATCATTACTTGCCAAGCGAAATTAGCCCCTAAGGTGCTCTAGCTGACTACCACTACGGCTTTATTATCCTTCAAACGTGCCCGCTCATGCTAATTCGGACCTTTGATGTGGTTAACAGTATCGGAACTTATTAGTGTAGAATTAAACACAATGAAATGATGAAGGCACGTACATATTAGATATGGTAATCGCTTTCGGATGGACGCTTGATTGCCAATCTAATGCCATACTTCACTTGAAGATATGTGGTTATTATAAGCAAACCTTACCTGTAATTTTTGGAAGGTATTTTTGCGTTAAACAAAGTCTCGGCTTGGCAGACATTTGCTTGCAATGATTGGGTGCTTTCGCATCTAGCGTTAGTTCTTGATACCTGAAAAAACAATCAAACCACTTAAACAACATAAAATAATTGTTCCTATTTCAAACTAAAATATTGTTCCTTCTACAATATAGGTATTCAATTTCCAAAACTGTTCTCATAGACAAACCATAAATTCTATTCTGTATTTATTGATAACCCATTCATATGCAAACTGTGACATTTAGGGAAACGGTGATATCGACACCAAGCACACCGAATGTGGAATCGATACTACTGCAGTTATCGATAGGAAACTGTGGCATTGTTCTCAACTACACGATTACGATGAAATCTCGAGAGAAGTGGGGCCAAGTTTTAGAGGTGTGCTCATGAAAGCCTAGACTTCAAAAGCACTTTGGTGATTTATTTATAATGTTTATTTTCGCACGTCTATCGTGTTATAAAAGACTCAATTTGTACCTAGATAATGAAATTTATTCTGCATGTCACCGACTAAATTGAATGCTAAATCTCTTTACAGCGTTTTTCTCTTGAAAAGAAAGTGCTCAAAGAAAATAAGTCATCAGCGAACTCTTATCGTAATTGGTTGTGTTGTGGAATTAATAACTTAACATCAACGCAATTTTACATGAAAACACAGTTTTGGTCAGCATAGGCGTGGCAATTGCTGTGATTTAAGTGACCATTTCACATTTACAGCTTTTGTCACGCTTACGTAAAATAAATTGAGACATTTCGCCACCGTTATGTGCGATATTTTAAATTAAACTTTATTATTTATTGTGACACTTTTACGATCATGACTGTTTTTAACGTAATGTTTGTTTTGTGGTTTTTCTGCTATCATTAGCTGGTGCTGTTTTGTGTGATAAGAATTTATTATCGTGTTTTTGTTTTGTAAGTCTTGAAAAGCAAAGTCATAGTTCATAGGTTTTCAATATAAAGTTCGTAGGGTTTCATTTAATTTAATTAGGCTACAGACATTATTACTTCATTGGCTTTGTTTATGGCTTCGGTGTCAATCCAACTTAATGGCTACACCATTCGAAATTGTATTAATTTTGTAAGAGAAACCCGACCAAACTAAAGGAAATTAAAACATTTTTTCTCTCAAAAAAATCCCGTTTTATTCGCTACATCCACTTTTTGGGACAATTGCGTGGAACTACGTTATCGGTGTTGATCCGTCGATTCAGATGTATGTTGAAACAAAACAGAATCCATTGGGGGATAGCCGTGAACCGTGAAATTGCCAAAAAACTTCCGAAATCCATCACGAATCAAATGACACTTTGAAATTGTAAAGCTAACTGAAGAGCGAATTGGATCGACTGGGAAAACAATTAACGAGAACGGCCGATGCGAAAAATTGGAATAATCAACGGATGCCGTGTTGAATAACGTTTGGAAATTTAATAAATGTAATTTTTCAAAAGCGTCGATCTGTCACAGCCCTTATGTTGGACGGTTGAGCCTACAAAGTGCTACTGACCGATTAACATGGTTAAAATTACGAAACCACGGCCTGAAATCTGACAGAGTTTTTGTTTGATGTTGAAAGTCGGTTATGAAATAATTTATAGCATTCTAAATGTTGGATTGATGAAAGCTGAAGTTAGGAAACACTGGCGTTTTATATCTATGTTGACCACGAGCAAAGACACATTGTCGTTAAGTAGACGAGCAAAAGAACGAAGGTACCAATTTATTAAAATGTCCATAAATCGCACTTTGTTTAAAAATATCAAAAGCTCCCATAACATTTTACAGATTTATAAAGTTTAATAGTTCTTTTATAAGTTTTGAATGTTCTTTTATAAGTCATAATTATAATATATAAATTTTAATTACGTTTGTAAATCTTCCGTTCAATGCCTCATAAAACGCAGTTTTACGGTCACATAAACCATTAATTAATATCCTTCCCGACAAACTGTAACAATGACGCGCCTTATTTAAACTGCTAATTATCTATCAACTAATTCATCCAAGTATTCCTATTAACATTTTAGAGGACAAAGTTACCGATAGCTACCCGTTGAAAGCCAGGAAATTGAGCATAACGTACCCATTAATATTTCAACAATTTCCTGGCGATCAACAGTGTTAAACACGTTGTTGTAATTTCGACTTTATTATTTAGAGATAGGGTGTTATTTTGGGGGAGCGGTAGGCCTATAGAGAAAATCCGATGTAAGGATGTATAAGTTGGTAGGTATGTACCTACACGTGAATACCAAAACGCATCGCCTCGCGCACCCCAAAGTTAAACTGTGGAAATTTTAATACATCCTGTCTGAGGGGGTTCAATTCGTGCGTAGCTTACATGGCGGTTTTTTTTTTTCGTTTAGCGTGTTGGGATTTGCGATTTTGGACATTTCATTGAGCAGTCGTTTTTTAAACATGAAATAAACTGCTATATGAGTTTGTTGATCAATGCAAAATTAGTTGTTAGATATATATATTTTTTTTTGTATTGTCCATCTAAATTCGAATTATTAATTCGCTGGAGTAATCTGACATGTGCCAGCTGACATTTGGTCATATTTATTGTATTCTAGACTTTTACACTTATTATTATACATTTATTTTACACGTATATAAATCGATTAAACTAAATGATCACCATTACAATAAATATGACCATTTTATAACACAAAGTGACAGCTAGTACATGTCAAATTACTCCCGTGAATTATTAATTCGGCTTTATGTCTACACTATATTATTCCATTGGAGCTGGGAAATAATACTGTTTTTATTGTATTTATTTAACCTAAGTAGCCTAGATATTTCAATATACCCATCCTATAAAATATCAAACATTACTTGTATTTTCTATCTCCTACACATATTTAATTCAGCATCTTCTCAACAACAGTATGTACAACCGGATGGCTCCGGCAGTACATGCCCAACGGTTCGGCATACCCCCTTGGGGGAACTGCGAGCTCACTTTATAGTTCGACGGGCTCCCTAGGTTATCGGCCCGTTGTCTGACATGCTACTAACTCCACAATATAACTGTTCCATGTGTTGCTTTGCAGATAAGTTCGTTTTGTTGTATTAAGAAGATGCTCAAGTATATACAAACGGAATAATATAGGATGTGTCTTTGGATTAATAGTCGTTTATGAGTGCAGGTGGTGGCCATTGGGCCAACACCTGCTCTACCACAACAACCTACAAGTCACGACCTACAAGTCGTAAGTCGAGGCCGTTACCATTGGGTAACGGCCTCGACTTACGACTTGTAGGTCGTTGGTTCGAACCCTGGCAGGCGCTTTACTTTTTGTGAATAATTTCATCACCACTGCTCTCAAAATGGTGAAGGAAAACATCGTAAGGAAACCCAAAAATTCTAACAAAAAATATGAAAATATGCATGTCCTGGAATTACAAATTCGATGACATGTGACATCTAACAACCCGCACTGTGTCCGCGTGGTAGATTACAACCCACTTCCTCTCGAAGAGAGGAGGCGTGTGCCCCAGCAGTGGTAAAATTACAGGCTGATTCATCATCATTCTCCTGCCCTTATCCCAATTTATTTGTGGTCGGCGCAACATGTCATTTTCTTCCATACTTCTCTATTAGTTTTCATCTCGGTAGTCACTCCCTTTCTAGCCATATCATCATTCATACAGTCCATCCATCGTTTCTTTGGTCTTCCCCTACTCGTATAGCCATCCACATTCATACACAAAACTTTCCTGGCGACATTTCCCTCATTCTTCCGCATCACATGTCCATACCATGACAACCTTTCACAACACAACTTTTCAGTCACCGGTGTCACTTTCAGACTTTCTCTTATATACTCATTTCTTATGCTATCCATTCGGGTAACACCACACATCCCTCTTAGCATTCTCATCTCAGCGTTGTGGCAGATTATGCTATTAAATAACATTCATTAATCAGACGAATTATTTTCCAAAAAAAAAATTAAGTCTGCAAGAATCCGCTGGATGCAAGAAGCACGGAGTCGTGGAAGTGGCGATGCTTGAGAGTCTGCTTGAGAGTGTTGAGAGCCTGTCTGGAGGTAGATGCCCAGCAGTGGACGTCTTTCGGCTGAAATGATGATGATGATGATTTCGGTCGACATTTTATAGGTACCTAAAGTAATGTTAATTTACCTATAAAAAAACTACGTACATGTTAAAACAATCCAAAAGAGCACTGTCTAAAACAAAACTAATATTTTTGTCGTTTCAATTTCAAGCGACATATGAGCTGAATCTAAAATTAAAATCTATCTCACTGTTTCCGAGGCTCGCTCACCAATGTTAGAACTCTCGTAGTACTTTGTATGTTTTTTTTTTTTTATAAAAGTGAGGCTGCTTTGATTCCCCACATGAAAAATCATACATATTCTAGTAATGTTGAATTGTAGATCAGATATATATTTTTAATAAATTCTCCCTTGTGAAATAATCCCGTTGATTTGTAGAATCGTAGGGATTTAATATATTTTTACACACTTACTACAGCAAGCTTTTTAACTTCTATTCTGAAACACGTAGAGCTCATTATTGAATGTTTTGAGCTTTTTGATCATTATTAATTTACAGAAACAAAAGACGGAAGTTTTATCCTCACCTTATTAGCATTCTAGATTACGCTTCCGAATATCTTATTTGAAAAGCCGCTTGAACCCAGCGATAAAACGAAGCAATCGAATCTTAAAACCTGATTACCTCTTAGTATAAAAGGGATCAATTATAACAAGCCTACGAAACATATTGAATATACTGGCAGCGCCCGTGGTTCAACCCATGTGGAGATTTCCACAGGAACCGTCATTTTTTTGGCACAAATCACTATTTGTGCCAAAAAAATGACGGTTCCTGTGGAAAAAAGATATTGAAAAAGATTCATAATCGGTTCAGCATTTTCAGAGATTGCCTTATACAAAGAAACAACTTTACCTGTATAAAATTATTTATTTATTTAAATAAATAAATAAATAACATATTAAAAGATAAAAGAAGAATTAAGAAATACAATATCCCAATAGTAACTAATGAAAGAGTAAAAAAACCCCATTCAGGTTAAATTCTTACCCAAGCACTCACTAAAGAGGATTAGTAACATACATATCTGTATTAAATAAGTTTCAACTACACCACACCGTTATATCTCACCACTTTTTCCAACAATTATTGTTTGAGAAACACTAATGAATTGCAATTGAAAAATCATCGACAAAATTGAGGTTATAAAATGTATTAACCACAACTGTCAAATAAAAAAAAATTATGATGATTTTTAAATAATAATTTCGGGTTAATAACTTCAAATAATCAAATAGAAGCACTCAATTTGTAAATGGCACTACGAACCTACGTTTTCTGATCCATTTGTTTACATTTTTATCAGGTACTTTTGGAACAAATCATTGATAAGTGGAGATATTACTGTTTACTAACAGAAGCATAGAATAGAATAGGCTAAGCCTCTAGTGTCAACCGCTAATACAGTGTTATCTACTAATTGAATATTTATCAATCTGGGAGGCACATAAAGGATAATCAAAGCAGGAGTAGTAAACCAACGAAGAAAGTTCCCGAGAGCCGGGCAACTACAGCGAAGTCAACTAGGACTTGACCCGAGTTTAATTATAAACTGAATGAACAAGTTGTGAGAACAATCACGAACTTAGATCATGCTGCCGGTATCGAAATAAGTGCTTTTTCCGATACATCGAGTTTTAAATGGTACTTTATTAAGGGAAGGGTTTTAACTTGAGGGTGGTTAAGAGAAGATATCGTTGTTTTTTTATGCACGTTCATCTTTTAAATAAAACAAACCAAAAAAACCGGCCAGGTGCGTTTAGGACCATGCACAATGAAGGTTTCCATATTTAGAATGAATAATCTCACTAACAAACTTAACATTGTAGTTGAAAAGCATGTTCCCCATACATTCCAACTGCAAATGTAATTTTATACACACATATTGATTTGCCATGTTGTTTTAAGACCATCTTATTGATGTTCCTGTAATTCATAGATTACAGTATAGAACTATTCTCTGTATTTTATTCAAAATTTTAGGCTCAGCAGTATCAGAGATAAGGGGGGAATGGTCAATTTTCATCAATTTGCTTGAATAACTTTAAAACTAATTATTTTAAATGATTAAAAAAATATATTTGAAATCCTCTTATCAAGTTCAAATTTTCCCTCAAAAGTGAACCCCATATGCAAAATTAATTAATTTACGTTACACGTTCGTGTGAGGGGCTTGTGGCTAAGTAATAACAGCCACACGAGTCGATCGATCAGGTTAAGCTACGCTTGCCGCGGTTGGTGCGTGGATGGGTGACCATCTTTACATACCAAGACCCCTCCGTGCCTCGGAAAGCACATTAAACCGTTGGTCCGGGCTGTTATTTGTAGATCTTTGACAGTTGTTACGGGCCGTCAGAAGCCCGAAAGTCTGACAACAAGTTTTACCAAGGGGTATCGTGTTACCCAGTAAATGGGTTGTGGAGGTCAGATAGGCAGTCGCTCCATGTATAATACTGGTATTCAGCTGGATCCGGTTAGACTGGAAGCCGACCACAAGATAGTTGGGAAAGGCTAGGTTGATGATGTAGATGACATGTTCGTGTTTGCTTCACAGAAATTCATATTTGTACCAAATTTCAACTTAATTGGTCCAGTATATTCGGAGCAAATCTGCTGTGAGATAGTTTTTCTTTTGAGGAACGGAACCCTTAAAATAACCCCTTCTCAGCATTGCTTCAATGTATCCATCAATTATGGAACTGATGAAAATCTTGCAGTAAATACAAGCAAGGTCATTGTATTGTGCGTTTATTTACTGCTGGACACAATTACGAGTAGGTAGATACGGAATAACAGGATTCTACAGGCGATTACCTACTTCATTTTAATTTCATTTGTTTATTTATTTGAAAGTCGTTAATACGTTAAATTCTCTTACCTACTAACTTAAACATCACAGTAAATAGACATGACAATTAATTAAAATAATTTGATTGATATGACTCGTTAATTGTATTGAATTTTTTATAATTTCGATCGCCCATTTTCACATCGTTTGTGAATTTTAATGGTAACCCACATTTTGTTCGTAATTGCCAAGTAATGTTACCATTATTGAAAATTTGACAAACAGAGGAAATTAATAATATTATTGGTATTAAATAGTCAGTACCTCATTTGAAACGCAGATTAACAAGTCTGCTGGATAATTAATACATTTTAAGCTCTATGATTAAAATTACTAGTGTTGCAACAGAACTCTGCTTCCGCTTCCGCAACTGCAGAAGTTCCGCATTTTTTTTCACTTCCGTTTCTGCTTCTGGTTCCGCAAACTTTATAACAGAACTCTGAACGGAAGCGGGGACCCTTATGTGGTGGAATGGAAATGCGCACAAATACCCCTATATTTTGCCAATAGTTCGCCAATACTTATCAGCTCCCCCCACCAGTGTAGCCAGCGAGCAATTATTTAGCGGAGCTGGTTTAATATATAAAGAACATCGAAATAGGCTGAAAGGTGAAAAAGCGGCCAAGTTACTCTTTATTAAATATAACTTGCCACTGTTTAATTTTGACTACTAAAATACAAATTTAATAAAAAAAGTTTTAAATGTACAATTGTGCTTTTTTTTTCATAGTGTTAACGCTTCCGTTTCCGCTTCCGTTAAGATTTACTTTTGACATCTGTTTCCGTTTCTGCTTCCGTTATGCCAGTTCCGTTGCATCACTAAAAATTACCTTTATTAAATTATTTTCTTCTGTTTCGAGTACGCTATTATAATTTTAAATATTACCTATTGTTTTTGACAGTTGACAGTTGCTACGGGTCGTCTTAAGCCCGAAAGTCTGACAGCTAGTCATAACAAGGGGTATCGTCATCATCATCATCATCATCATCATTTCAGCCGAAAGTTCTATGCTTCCCGCATCCAGCGGATTCCTGCGGCCTTCACAAGGTAATCGGTCCACCTTGTAGGAGGCCTTCCAACGCTACGTCTTCCGGTACGCGGTCCCCACTCCAGAACCTTTCGACTTCATCGGCTACCTGTTCTGCGAGCAATGTGCCCTGCCCACTGCCACTTAAGTTTGGCAATTCTTCAGGCTATGTCTTTACCTTGGTTCGCCTGCGGATCTCTTCATTTCTGATTCGATCACGTAGGGAAACTCCAAGCATAGCCCTCTCCATTGCCCTTTGGGTGTTGTTAATAGATTATTTTTATATCAGTTTTACATAAAATCATAATGTCCCAATATAAGTGAATTGTAAAGTGATGGCCTGAAACACAGGTTTGAATAAACCTAGATCGGGCGGGTCGCTACCTAACATTCTAATTCCAAACCTCATTCATTACTTGCACCTGTAATAAAAAATAGTTTAGTTTTAGTTTATTATCAAGCACTATTATTGTATAGAATATTTACTACTGTTGGCTAAATGTACACTTTTTGTAAACGTTTTTATTAAATAAATTATTATTTATTATTATTATTTTAGCTTTTACCTTTTGTGACCACGTTTTAGTGTCCTATGTCATCACCGACAACACTCACAGGTCAAAGTCTTGAGACACTCCGGTATGTGGGACGAGAAGATATTGCGTAGCTAAGGGGTATCGTGTTAACCAGTAATTGGTTTGTGGAGGTCAGATAGGCAGTCACTCCATGTAAAATAGACTAGAAGTTAGACCCCAACATAGTTGGGAAAAAAGGTAGGTAGGTGACCTATTATTTTTTAAACAAAACTAATCATCATGGCCGACGCTTAATATCGTATCCAGCGTGTCCTTTTGTCTGCACGTTACTGAAGGAGCCAAACTCGTAGCCAAATTCTGGACCGACTCAATTTAAATTGCCATCGACACGCTAAGAAGATGGCCCATGTCATTGTTTTTTTTTCTACTTTATTCCATACTACCTGCGCCACGCGGTCTCGTACCCGTATAAGTCTCGATCCTGTGCGAATCACGGGATAAAAAGTATTTTATGTTCTAATCCAGCAGGGCTAACATGACACACGCGACAATTACTCTTTCTCGCGTGAGTAATTGTTGTCTATTTCTGTCAATTTTCTCGTTTTCTGACAGCGCTGCCAAACAAAATACTCGACTCGTTCTGTCAAACTCGATATTTTCTCGACAAATCCTAACATGGCACCAAAGTTATCTCGAATTTTGACAATTCAAAACGAGATAAGCTTCGATTCTGCTGTCATTTAGTCGTGCTCGATTTTGACGACGAGAAGAGTAGACAAAATTATAATACAAAAAATATGGCATTCATGGGGACTGGTGACAGAAATGAAAACTTAAAACTTTGGAATAACATATATAAGTATATATATGCGTATACATGTACGTACACAGGCCGCTGCGCGACGCCAGTCTGAAGCACACGTTACATTAGCATGTCGGTGACTTGGGTAGCATGTTGGTGCCACAGTCTGCATGTCGGTGACGTGGTTAGGATGTCGGTGACGCGGCGTGCATGTTGGTGACGCAAATTGCATGTCAACAAGTGCTTTCAGAATGTCGGTGACGCGGTTATCACGGCGTAAGTCGATTGGCATTTCGTAAATCTGCTAGCATTTCGGTGACGCTGCTAGCAGGTCGGGCTCGCTGTTAGCATGTCGGTGACGCTGTTAGCATGTCGGTGACGCTATCAGCACGTCGGGCACGCTGCTAGCAGGTCGGGCACGCTGTTAGCAAGTCGGTGACGCTGCCAGCACGTCGGGCACGCTGCTAGCACGTCGGGCACGCTGCTAGCAGGTCGGGCACGCTGTTAGCATGTCGGTGACTTGGTTAACGTGTTGGTGACGCATTGAGCATGTTGATGACGCAATGAGCATGTCGGTGACTCGGTTAGCATGTTGGTGACGCAGATTACATATTCAAGGGATGCTGTTCATATGTTGGTGACGCGGCTAGTATGTCGGTGACGTGGTTAGTATGTCGATGACGCGGTTAACATATTGGTGACGCGAACCCACAGGTTTTTCCCCTAACAAAAATGGCTCCCTTATTTTCATTTCCGTCATTTTGTATTTTAATTTCGGCATGCCATAAAAAAATATTAAATTTTAATCAAAAAAGTCGGTTACACAAAAAATTACAACATAAATGAATAGATGTGGATGTAAAATCATTATAGTACATACTAATTCCATGCGTAAAATTTAATGAATGAGCCGATGTTGCTAAAATAAAAATGATTTGTTTTTAATAATTTGCTACATCGGTCTCTCGTCGCGAGATAAAGAACTGTCAAAGTGCCTTTCTCGAGATTACTCGAGCTTAGCGGTCATGTTAGGCATTCGGATGACGTCAGAATCGCGCTTGTCATGTTAGCCCTGCTGGTCAATAGTCTACCCTTGTGTCAAATTTAACAAACAAACAAACTCACTCATTTATAATATTAGTTAGGATTAGAATTTTTGTACAAACACCATAATGTTGGTATCTAAAATTTTATATGAAAAACCAGGACCTACATTTCAAGGTCACCTTCCCCAACTAAGGTTAAAATAATATTTGAACTGGCAACACCGGGGAAAAATATTTGGCACCTGAAACAAATTTCTCCGTTGACATTTAATAACAGGGCTCCGTATATAAATAATGTAGCAAACGTAAGATGATTATGCTTGAAGCTCTCATGACTGATATAGCATATTTTTTAACAGCCCCGAGCTTTACAAAGCAATTTACTTGAGTAAACAATCTGTAACTTTGTGGGATTCTGAACATCTTGCTAGGCGTAGATGGCGTTTACTTGGTATCCTACATCGAATTATGTTATGAGTGCTCCAGTTTTCGGAGAGTAAGTAAGGAATGTCAGCAGTGAGGAACGCTTTTGAAGACATTTTTCTTGGGATTTGTTTCGTCGGCATCAATTCAGCAGTGAGCGGAAATAAAGGGGCTGCGTGCAATAACTTCCTTATTTATGTCTTTCCAGGGAATAATAATAGTTATTTGTGCAACAAGAGAGCAAAGTCGTTTTTTGCTGTGAGTGCTGATTTTGAATCCTGAGTGTGGCGAGGGATTCAAAGGCACGAGATGCAAAAAACTTTGCTCTCGTGTAACACACATAACTTTTCACTTCAGCAGCGAGAACACTTTAGGAGATAAAATAATCTATTGTGAATCAAAATAATTTACATTGTAGGTAGAGTTACCAATTCAATAAAATGGAACATTTTAAAAGTTAAAAGTAAAATTACTGCAATTCTGCAAATGAAAAGTAACAAATTTATTTGGCAACGTTATGCATTGAGTTGAGTTTGATTATCTGGAGGAAGGAACAACGGTGAACGATGGTGACTCTGATCGGCTTTCTGTATAAGTACACTGTGCGTCGTTGGAAGTGGATGGGCGTGGGTGAGACCAAGGATCCGAGGTCGAATTCAGACTTATTGTTTCCACTATACGCTTGCAGATTTAAGACTTATTTTCTATTGAGTCTTCAATATAGCCTTCTGCAACCTATTGGACTTCCACCCGCCGTGACGTTTTAAAGTGGTGAGATCGGCTCCGGAATCAGCCAAGAGCGTTGCCGAAGTTCTCCGAAAGCAGTGACCCGTGTATAGCTGAAGCTCTTCCACTTTTAAGAAAGTGGCAATTTCTCGCGGTATAGCACCTATTTTATTTACTCCCATAGGCTGTCTTGAGCATTTATTATTATGGTATTGTATGAAAAATCGGTCGGTTTTTATATTTGTATTTTTCTACAAAGTTACATATTATTCGCGTACGACAAAAGACCTGACAAGCTTCGTCTTCGTATTTTTCAATTTTACTAACAGTAATTTATCTGAATGCTTTTCGATATTATTAACTGTTAGCTGTAATAGGTCCTTATTGCGATACGCTCCACTAATTCCTATGATCAGTACAACCTGTAATGAAAATATTATATAATTAATATGCATAATTTAACATTCACAGCATCTTTTACATATCGTAATAAATATTTTAACAGCATTGCTGAGCCAGACTAGGATTCATTGCGCCTTCAAAAATTAGTAGTAGGCAGTAAGTACCTTTATACATACCAGTCTACACAAAAATTTTAATGACTAACAACATAGATTCATAGGTACCACTTACTTTAGCGGCAAGGAAATTGCAGTCCGGAGCTTCATTAAGAAATTTTTCTATGTTAAGCCGGATGCCGCTGGCAGCTCCAACTCGGAGCGTGCGGACAGGGTTGTGGAGTTCGTGGCCACCGCGATCAAGGCTGTATCTGTTAAGAGGCTCAGGTCTTCTAAGGATCAGGCCATAGCCGCGGCCGCGGCCGCGGCCGCGGCCTCTATTGTGGCGGCACCGGAGGGCCTTCACGTCGGGCCTCCTCCGAACAGTATGTCCGAGATGCGGGCGGAGATCGCCCGCTTGACAGCCGCCATGGAGCTTCTCCTCAAGGAGAACTAGAAGCTCCAAGTGGACCTGGCTGGGCTCCGATGAGTCGGCCCCCGGATGGAGCCGCAAGGAGGCAGCAGCAGGGACAGGGACGGCCCGTGCCTGTGGAGGACCGGGTTCTGACCCTGGTGCGGCAGGAAATGGCTTCCTTGCGGAGTTGTTTCTCCGCCCTGGAGGCCATCGTCCTGCGCCCCCCGTTGGCGGCGAGCCAGCCGGCCTCGGGTAAGTCGAAGCCCGCCTTATATTCAGCCGCCGTAGGTGCCACGGCCAAACCGGGGTCGTCGGGGCAGATCTAGGGCGCGGCGAATGCGCAGGTTGTGAATGCTCCAGCCCCAGCGGCAAGAGCTCCAGCCCCGGTGGGGAGGGCTCCGGCCCTGGCGGCGAGGCCATCGGCCCTGGTGGCGAGACGGCCGCCGCCGCCGCCTCCTAAATCTCCTCCAGCCGATGCCGAATGGCAAGTGGCCGGGGAGAAGAAGAAGGCGGGTAAGGCAGCAAGGGCGGCCAAAAGGAGGGAGAGATTAATTAAACTTGTTGTTTTAACTCTTCCGGTGTTAGAATACTGTTCTCGTCGCTAGTTTCACTCATATTTTACGATTATTTTAATATTTTTTAACTTATTCAACTCTACGCCAGCCACGAAATTTTTTTCGCGCTCTTTTATTTAAATTACGGCGTGTTCGGAAATAGCACCCATGATATTTTATTATTAAAACTATATTACGTAACATTATTGAAACTAGAAATAAATATTTACAGGTTCAATATCAGTTTTATTTGCAGTAAATACCTACATATTTTCGTTTAAATACAATAATAAGTTAAAATTTCAATAAATTACATTAAAAGACATAATTATCTTTTTGCAAAATTTCTTTAGTTAGTACGAAATTCCGAACGTGTTTGTCTTTGAGGTCGAATTCAAAATCGGAACTTCGAAAGGGCTGGTCTTTGTCTCTCTCTCTTTCTAATGGCAGGAAAGAGATAGAGTGTGAATGTTTCGAATTGTATGGTTAACCCAAGACTGAATAAGATAACCGCGGCTTTATGAAAAAAAAAAAGTTACTTGGTTTCACTCGGTGAGCAAAATCGCATTTTGCTCACTGATTTCAGGCAACAAAACCTACATGTTTGAGCTATTGAAGTGAAAAATTAATTATGCAACTGCAGTAAGTATTAGGAACTGAATCCTTATTTAATATTAAAAATAATGTAAAAACATATACCGCATACTGTTCTTGAAATTTCAGTTCTACTTTACGACACCACAATAGGCTGCGTAAACAACTACACCAAAACGGTTCTCAACCTCAAGCAAAATACACATGTGGTTCCTTTGACAGGTATGTATTACCTAAAAAATTACTAACAAAATTAGGTATTTGGATTTGAAATCCACCAAGCAAACAAATGACATGCCCAATTACATATCTGTGACAAAATTTTAAGATGGTGGCTGGCGTGATCCTTACAATCAGTTAACCACCGAACGAGCGTCGGAAACACTCGCAAGATAATCCAATTATCTGAGAGCAAGCTGAACAGGCGGCCAATTAGAAACCAAAACTACAAGTACGCATTGCCTTTATTAACTACAAAGATAGTCTAGTCCAATTGTCAAATAGACGCTGATTTTTTTTTATGTTTTGTTTCGAGCATTTCGCGAAATTAAATGAACAATGGCACCATTTTTTTTTCTTGTAATCTGATTAACTGAATTTGAAATATTATTATTTCGAAATATAAAACAATATAAAGATGGGAGAAAATTGTGCTGTCAAATTAAATTAAACCAAAATTTCCAAACAATTTTTCGCTTCAGAATTGTTCAGTTCTTCAGTTTTCATAGATTTGGTTTTCAATTTCCACAAAATTACAGAGCAAGTACAAAGTTTGAAATTAGACTCATTATGTTTCTTTATTCAGAAGTTTATCTGTCATAGTCGTGCGCCGCACCGCAAATTATGTTTGCTAACCAAAATACAGTCCCTTTGTTTAATCTGAAAAAGCCACACCTAATCTTTCTCTTTGAGAACAACACAGAAGTAGCAAAACCGACACAACATGCTAATATAACTCCTGTGTCCCGAGAAGCTAATTACTCGATTAAAAACATGGATCTAGACGATAGTGCCCGCCCTCGGGGTAAGTCTGTTCACACAAAACAACTAACGACTCTGTATTTTAGTAGCAAGAATGTGTAGGTGGAAAACTCTTAGTTTATAATCCCGAAGGTTTAAACCATTTAAATTAACGTAAGCTTCTCGTATTTTATTTCGAGCGAGTTAACTTAATTGCGATTGTCTGGTATGTTACTGTACATTTGTGTACGTACGGATTATATTGTACAAAGCAATTTCGTTAATTAATTATTTGTTGAAATATAATACATTAATAATTCAAATATAATATTAATTATTTGTTATAAGATCATGTTAACCAAAACTTGTGAAAATAAAATGTCTGGTTTGGACACTTCAATTTATCCAAAATAAATATGATTGGTTCAATAGTTAAGATACATACCTACTCAGGTACCTTCTGTGAACTATTATAGCCGCCCTATTCAATGGGACTTAAGGTATACCGATTCGGTACGCGATATCGCCGTCGCGCTCGGTGTGCGATATTGCCGTCGCACTCGGTAGACAATAATACCTGCCCTGGACGTCGGGAATCCTAGGCGGATTTCCGGCCACCGTAGGCGCGGGCTTGCGGACGGTGAGCAATGGGTAGCTCACCGTCCGGTAAGGACCAGGCCCGGGTCGACGGCGCGTCGTATTCCACGCGCGCCTCAAAGAGATGTCGGCAGCACAATGTAGGGGTCCACTAGGGCCGATGCCTGCCGGGGTCGCGGGAAGGTACTAATGGGTCACCGAGGCCCCTGGCATACAGGCAACAGGAAGGAATACGGGTGGGTTTTAGTCAGTAAGAGTCTGACACACCCTCCCGCTCCGCCCAGAGCGGGAGAAGTTATTTGATGACTTACCATCAAAAAAAAAAAAAAGGACAATAATACCTGAGAGTGTGGCGGCGTGGTGCCCAGTATCGCTACCGAGCGCGACAGCGATATCGCGTACCGATTCGGTATCTTAACCGAGCGCGATAGCGATATCCCTTATATCTGAATAGGCCTTTAATAGTCGAAATGTGGGTGTAGGTACTACCGGTACACCCCTACCCTCCCTCCGGGAATACAGGCATGACCTTATGTGGGTGTATCATGAATAGAGATCCGTAGATATTTTTTTAGAAGTCGCTTCTATACTATACATCCGACTAATTATGCATTCCCGGTATTCCTGGCATCCGAGGACTTTTTTTTACAGGAAAAATATTTTAAGAAGCCGCTTCCATACTTTCATAGCTATAAATTCACTTTAGGTGAATATGCATCCGAATATCCGATCTTTAATTATAAACAATGGAGGCACAAGCCGAAAAACAAGAGACGAAGAAACAGATCGTGGAAGGCTTCAAGCAGAAAGAAGGACACCACAGTTTTTCTGTAGTAAGAAGCAATAGTATACGATAAAGCAATAACACAAAATTACTATTACAGTAACTTAAAATACACATAATTATTTACCAAAAAAAAGTCGAGAGGTGACTTGGGACACTTGACTGGATGGAAGTTCCTTTCGCTGTACATTAATAAATAACAGGCACAATTAAATAAATTAACAACGTTTGGAAAAAACTAAATAAAAAAACCGGCCAAGTGCGTGTCTAACCATGCACAATGAAGGGTTCCGTAGTTCGGTATGTTGGGATGAATTTATCCCAAAAACAAACTTAACATTGTTGAAAAACATGTTATCCCATACATCGATAAACGTCACGCTTCATTCTCCAACACCAAATGTAAGTTGGTCGACTATTACTCGTTAACTTGTAAAGCCTACTTAGCTGTGACAGTTTTCTTTTTAAATTCGTTATACATACAATACAATAATACATACAACATTCGTTATACATACAATTCGTACTACAGCCATTCATTTTTTCACATATCCAAAAACGACTAAACTCTAACACAAATTTGCACTGTAAAGCTTAATATTACGCAAACGGATCCCTGAATCGAAAAATGGTTTTCACAGACCCTCAATATAAAGGTATCCTTGTTTACTACGGAACCCTAAAAACCGGTTTATCGGAACAACTTGAAAAGTTATTGCTTTATATCTTACCATATTGTGCACCATTTTAACTTCGCCCTTTGAGATTCCATATCAATATTCACTTACAGATAGCGTGGGAAGATGAATAGCTGATACGCTTTACATTCCGATCCAATTGTGAACTTTGATGTAGAATAAAATTATTAAGAAATACAGTGTGTCCCTGGATAAAGTGCACAAACCACTAAATCTTTAAATTCATCACCCACTGTTGCTGAGTCCATATTGAATGAAAATGTTGATATTTGTAACCATGAATTTAATTTCGACTATGTTAGTGCTCGGGATATTATTAAAACTTTCAATACACTCAATGTTAAAAAAACAGCTGATCTATGGGGAAATTCTGTGGAGGTTGCAAAATGCATAATTAACACTGTAGCGCCTGAATTGGCAATTATTTTTAATAAATGTATTGACTGTGGTGTAATTCCTGACTTAATGAAGAGTAGTAAAATAATACCTTTGTTTAAATCGGGCAGCACATCAGACCCCACAAACTTTAGACCAATTTCTGTGCTTCCCACCTTTAGTAAAATATTTGAAAAATTGATGCTAGATCAATTACAAAGACATTTTAATAAACATAAATTATTAAGCAGTAAACAATTCGGTTTCACAAAGGGTCGATCGACTACCGACGCTGGTGTGGAACTTCTTGCACATATTTTTGAGGCTTGGGAGAAGTCACATGATGCCCTAGGTATTTTTTGTGACTTATCTAAGGCTTTCGATTGTGTTTCTCATGATACATTGGTCATGAAATTGCATCACTATGGTGTTAGAAACACTGCCTTGGATCTTCTTATTTCTTATTTGGATAATAGGATCCAAAGAGTGGACGTTAACGGTAAGCGATCGCCGGGTTCTATTGTCACTATGAGAGTTCCGCAGGGCTCAATTCTTGGCCCTTTTTTAATTCTCGTATATATTAATGACCTACCTTGCCTTATAAAGAACAGTCATGAAATAGTGTTATTTGCAGATGACACATCACTTTTATTTAAGCTTAAACGACAACAGACAGTTACTGACGATGTAAATAATGCTCTCTCTAAAATAGTACATTGGTTTAGTGTTAATAATTTACTTTTAAACGAGAAAAAGACCAAATGTATTAGATTTCTGACACCTAACGTTAAGCAGGTAAAAACCAGTGTACTAGTAAATGGGGCGGAGTTGGATCTTGTGGACACCACTGTCTTCTTAGGTATTACTTTGGACTCAAAGCTACAGTGGGGCCCACATATAACCAAATTGTCGAAGCGGCTAAGCTCTGCAGCCTACGCGTATAAAATCCGTCATTTGACTGATGTAGAAACAGCTCGATTAGTATATTTTAGTTATTTCCATAGTGTAATGTCGTACGGCATTTTGCTGTGGGGAAATGCAGCCGACATTCAGGCTATATTTGTGCTGCAGAAACGAGCCATTCGAGCAATTTATAACCTAAGTTGTAGGCATTCACTGAGGGATACATTTAAGGATATAAACATAATGACAGTCGCATCTCAATATGTATATGAGAACCTGATTTATGTCAAAAAGAATATTAACCTATATTCTAGACACAGCGACATTCATAGCATAAATACTAGAAACAAAGACTTACTTATTGTGCCCAAGACTAGGCTCCAAAAAATTAGTAATTCATTTAAGTGCCAAAGTATACGTTTTTACAACAAACTCCCAAGCCATGTCAAAGAACTGAGCCTCAATAAATTTAAATCATTTATTAAACAGAAACTCTGTCAAAAAGGTTTCTATAAAGTTAAAGACTACTTGGACGACAAAAAGGCTTGGGATTAATTAAGCTACTCCAATGTACCCCCAGGCAACAAACTAATTTTATTTTTATACTAAGTGTGACATTGATGATTTTGTTATACTTATACACTATGACATTAATATTTACTTTTTGAAGTATTATATTCTTTTTTTAAATTATTGTGAATGTGAAGACTATGTGGATTATTGTTTTTATTATTTCTCTCATTTAGTTTTCATCTTAGTCTGGCAGTTTGAGTCATTTATGCGGCCTACTCAAATGTCCTTTCTTTGGTATTGTTCGTCGAATCGTTGAGCTCCTTAAGTTCTGAGTTGAGCTGCACGATTACTGACAAATGCGTGCACTGACTGGATAGGTCCACTCAATCAGTGTGCTTTTTTCCTCAAAAGACCATTTCAGACACCAATCTACATGGCCTTCACATGATCTGACCAAGATTATGTCTGGACTTTAAAAGAGACTGTGACCTCTGAGTTTGTTTCGGCCTTTCTTCTCAGAGTAGTCAGATAGGAAACGCCGAGCTCATCTAGTTTTATTCTAAGTATGATTGACGTGTAAAAGTGTTTGTATAAACCTACTTACAGAAAATAAAATCATTTCATTTCATTTCATTTCATTTCAAACGAAAATGCGTGAAACTAGACCATAATTAATCGACAAAAAAATTATAAAAAAAAAACTTTAAAAAGTCGTAATAATTATTATCGATTTTTAGACTTTTTTATTGCCGCCTGATTAAAGACGCCTGTATTGAAAATGTAATAACTTTTTATTAGTTGAGGGAATTTCGATAAAATCAAAACAATAATGTTGGCTGCATAGTAATTAATACAAAGAAACCCCTTAAAATACAGCCATCAAGTAAAAAAATACGTTTCTTTGATTTTTTTTTTATAATATTGTCTAGTTTTCAATAAATTTCGATTTTTTTACACTTCTTTTTCCAATTTTTTTGGCGATGAATAATGGTCTAGTTTCACCCATTTTCGTTTGTGCACTTTATCCAGCGACACACTGTATTGTCTGCAGTCTGTGCCATGTGTCTGTAGTAGGTATGACACGTGCAGCAAAGGAGCAGAGAGTATCAAGAAGATGAAGACAATGGAGGTGTTCACAACAAATTGTACACTGATTATCAAATTATTTGCGACGAGACGTGCCGAAATCCTCACCACTACTGCTTATTAAAAAGGTGCTTATTAAGGCTTTTGTGAAAATTGGTCCCTAAATAATAACTTTGTACCTACACAAAGAGTCTCACTCTAGAAAAAATTCAAAACACTCGGTACAGTCCGCATAACTGAAACTCGGATTGTCTATGAAACACGTTGCAAAAATCTTTTTGAAAAATGTCTGTGTCGAAACGGTTAGATTGTAAACCGAACCAAAATAATTTGAAATTAGTTTTCCCTCAGAACTGCTCAGAATAGAACTTTCATCTGCATCTCTGCATAAAATCTGATCACATCCTTCATCATTACCGTACAATAATCATTTTTCTGTTCGTATCACTTTTTATTAGGGAACAGAACAAAATTTCTTCTTTTCAAGATCTCTGTATTCACAACCTTTCTAGCTATATCTTCTCTACACAATCCATACATCGTTTCCTTGGTCTTTTTCTAGTCAGTTCTGTTTCTGATAATATTGTTGCTGTATTATAAGAGGGTGCATTCTGAATGTTAGCAACGTCGCAAAAAGCTGTCAAATATTTTACTGTATTCATTATTTATCAATGTACATACATATATCAAGCTTTTAAATGAAATCATGAAATACAGAGCAACATTTCATTATTTCATGTAGTTAAGTAAGGAAAAAAAAACCGTGTTATACATTAAGAGGGCACATTCTGAAAGTTGGCAATGTCGCAAATAGCTGTGAAATATTTCGCTTTTTTTGTTCATTTATCAATATTACTTGAATTATTACAGTAAAATATTTGACAGCTATTTGCAACGTTGCCAACTTTCAGAATGCAGGGTTTTTTCTGAAAGTTGGCAAAATCGCTCAAGGCGCTCACAAGACCCAATTGACCAAAATAGGCTTTAAGAAAAAAAATTGCCAAATCTGTATAATTTGTGGTAGCGGAAAAAATATATTTTAATTTTGAACATATTTCCTAGAATTTGGTTGTTACCAAAACACGTTTTGAAAAAAAAATCTCTGTACAAACTAACGTTAAACTAACCTCTTACCTTAAGGTCTTACGAGTTCTAATCCGAAATATCTGCATTAAATATCAACATACGTTACGTATTTAATTAATATCAAGAACGTCTTATTTGAATGCAGAACTTGGTTGTTTTTTATTTTCGATTACGCAACTCAATTTTGAGTAAATAGATAATTGCTTCATATTTTGCAATAAATTACAAGCTTTCTGTCATCGCGCTTCTCTTTCTTTTCTATGCAATCTGACAGTGACCGCGGTTTAGGTGTGATGTCTATATTGCCTTCATTACATAAACATGTCTGAAACAAAACAATCATAAAACAATCTATTTCACGAAATTCAGTTAAATTTCTTATCGAAAGCTTCAACAATGGCAAAGGAGACTGAATGCGAATGTCTAAATGCAGAACATGACGACGCTATGCACTTAAGATTGGTCGACTGTACAAGATGCAATGTTCTTATTGTTCAAGTTCCCACTGGGAATTTCCGATACGAACTGTACTTTCTTTTACGATGCTACGGATTGTTATGTAATGTGTTACGGGGAGAAAAAAGAAGTTATATTTCGTATTAGATAGGTTTCGTAAATGGTGGTTGCAACAAAAGCCAATGACTTAATCAGTAGGAGTAGTGGTGTCTTTATTTTCTTTGCAGCTATTGTAAACTTGATTCCTTAGTGTAAACATTTAAAAGCAGGGTTTCATGAATGCTTGCGAGAAATTAAAAGGCATCGGTCATGGGCTTTTCCGAGATGATTTTTTTCTTCTTTTGATATGTCCAACCCGATCTCGATGCCTCGGCATAAGACCGTTGCCTTTAGAGGATGCTTTAAGTATGCCGCTTCTCGCTGCTGGAATGATTTACCACCTCCTATAAGATCCCTGAAAACAAAACAAAATTTTAAATTACATCTGAAAAAAATCTTTTGGTACAACAAAAGTATGAGCAGCAAATATTATATAAATAACTACTCACCTAAGGTTTATCATCTATGGTCCAGGTACATCAATATCCAAGCGGCTCAAGGCGGCATAGTGAAAATAAATGCTCGATAGCTAATAGACTATGCGTCGAATGCGTCCCGTCGTCCTTCATCGCGGCGATAGGCACTTATATCTAAGTAGTACACCACTGAACACCTCACTTTTGATCAAGGGTCGACTAAAACACAAGTATAAGCCAGTTGCCCTCTGTCACATGTATTCTTTGTAGTAACAGGTCTCGTGCGCTAGATGGCTCCAAAATTAATAAAGTACGTAATTATATTGCGAGCGCGCGCGCAGGCGACGCGAACATAGATAATATGACGCGAAGGTGAGAGTGGGAGCGAGACAAATCACTGTAAATTATTGTGTAGGTACTATGGGTAGGTAGGAATTGTTTATGCATGGTGATGATGCCTACTTAAATACTTTTTTATGTTATTTTATTGCTTGTGTTGTTATTGTGTAGTATTTATCGATCATAATGGTTATATTATTTTCTAAGTACTGTTTATTTTGTTATACTTTATTACCTGTTTTTTCTAATATGTATGTTAAAATCTCATAACCTGACTTGGTTTCTGTACGTCGTTTTCGGGTGACCACTGAAAATCAGCGCTTTGCTGTGGGTTCCCCATAGCACAGCATCATGCTGAGTGGAAGCCTACTTGTCACAGTCACGGCGTGCAGTTGCCGAGTATATGTATATGTTCTGTGTCTCTCTGTGTAAGTTTGTTTAGTTTTATTATTTATAAGAATTACCCATATCTTTTATGTGCACGTGTTTCTGTGACAAATAAATCTATTTTTTCTTTCTTTCTTTCTTTCTTTTCTTTATATGTGTAAAACCCCACTAGAAGACAGTCTTCACAACCCTGTATAGGTTTGTGATGAATTGAAGAGTTGCCTGAGACTGGTTTTTTGAACTAGGAAAGCAAGCATCCTATTAGTTATGCTAAGTTGCTGTCTTCGAAGTTAAGTGAAGTTCTTGAATCGGATGAATACAAATTAAGCATTCGATGTGTATTGTGTGTCCATCGGCACATGCCACAGCAGGTAATAAGAGCTATTTAAATAGTATCTGCTGATTTATTATTCACAATTTATACCCATTTATGTACATTTTTGAGATGTCTTGGTCCTTGTCAGCGTCCTTGAGATGTCCTTCTCAGCGATATCAACGTTTTACCGTACAAAAAATACGCGCATTGGTGTTGTGGACAATAAGCCCGTATTACCTACTTATCAACGTTTTAAAAATTAAAAATGAAATCCTTTAGGAATTTAATGGTGACTTCAAGCATGTGGATCTAAACTTATCAACAGACAAAAGATACGCTCTAGCTAGTCTTCTTCAAATAAACAAGAGGTACACAATAGAAAACTGGAGGAAGATAAACTCAGTTAGGTACCAGTATTTTTCTAAAAATATCAACTTAGTACGTGTACTTTAAAAATGCTCAAAGCCATAAAGCAAAATTATATCTCTATTTTCAAACTAGAATTTTAAACAAAAATAGCGTTGTGAGCAAAAATCGTGAGCACCTGTACAAACTGCAACTGGAGTGAACGATGGGATCGCATTGTGTTCCCGAAAACATAGGCCATTGTGTTGGATATAGGTCGGCTGCATTTTACCTTTAAAACACGCTATTCTCCGTTCAATGTTAGCGCGCTTCTTATAATAATAGCACGTGAAATATTGTATGCGGTAATTTCCAATTTTTTTGGCTTCCAAAACGCTACGTATGTTTTCTCCACGTGCTCGTTTTAAGTCTAGATTTTTGTGGGTTTAGGCCTGATTTATGGAATAGGTAATCAAATAAATAGTGTAGGACTACACCTACGTATATGCATGTTCCATATCGTGACTACTATCTAATATAAATCAAATTGATTAGTCGACACAAGTTTTGAAAACTAGTCAGAGGGACAAATGGAAACAAAAAGAGCAACCACAATCTATGCGCCCACAAAATACTGCGAATCACTGATCCTTTCGTCATCCGTTGATTGCGATCGTCATTTTTATATAGGCTCATGTTCTGCAGTTAGACAAGAAAATGAATGCATAGCAAGTGATGTCACTGATACAGGCACGTGTACTCTCAATACAGTAAGAATTACAAAAGAAGAAATCAATGACAAACATGGAACAAAAAAAGACCGTCAAGAAGAACTTCAACAAACTAATAAACAACCAACCAACACTAATATCAATCAAAGTACTTAAGCAGTCAGGCAAGAGTTATACATTCTAATACAGTCTCGTAATAATTCACTAGTTAACGTCATTATATGTCGCTAAGCATAAATTCCCGGTAGAATAGTATGCGTTAATGAAGTTCCCTGTAACAGGCAAAACGTGCCGAGAACTGATAAACTTCCTCCTCTATTGGTATCTATCTACATAGATAGGTATAGCTGGATTGTTGGAGGTATTGAGAGTTGCGATGATTATGGTTAATGTGGAGACAAATAATGGGTTATATGATCAAGATGTCACCATGTTTCTCAGCTCATCCAATATCCTTTAGATATTGATGGGAAAGTCTTCAAGGTTTTTCATTGGAACAACCAAATTCAATCGTAGTGCGGTCTAGTTTTTCAATTCTATATTTGTTTTCCCGTAAAGATCCGGGTAACGACACGTAGGCAGGTTGAAAGCACACGTCGTTATTTGGCTTTCCCAAAACTCAGTTGATGAGACTCATATATCTCAAAGTAAGGACGCTCATTGGTCAGCTTTGAAGCACTTATAGGAGGGATGTAAGATTCACGATATAAATAAAAAATGATTTCCATATTCATATTCAAAAAATCGTTTGCATTAGCTTTCACGTACATGGCTGTGTAGAATCACGCGTAATATTGATCACAGGGGTCGCCCGGAGTGCTCTCAAACCGAGGGCCGGTCATTTGGTCATCAAAAGCACTGTTGACCGTTGTGAGCCTCTAGTGGTTCCTTTTAATGTACTAATTCATAAAAAAATCGGCTTCCATTTGTAGGCTTTTGAAAGCACCCATTCTTTTGATCAACATGAATGTATAATTAGAACTAAGTGCCACTAAGCCTCGACCAACCCCTCTTTGTTGAGCACTTAGTACTTAAACTAGTGATCGCGTGTGTGCCTACTTGTACTTACATGCATGTTCTATTTTTTCAGTCAAACAGAGTTTCTACCCTAAGTACAGTCGCCAGCACAACAAGTTACCACGAACTGTCAAATTTTCAAACATTATTCAAATTTTTCAAATTTTCAAATTTTTTAATTGTCAAATTTTCAAACAATATTCAATTTCAAATTTTCAATAATTATTTCAAAACTTCAACATTTTAAGGTTTGAAATAATTTGAAGAAATTTGTCAGTTTGTAGTAACTTGATGTGCTGGCGACTGTTTATACTATGACACAGTACCATGAGTAGGTAAAGTTTTAATTGAAACCAACCAAGTCTGAATAAGTCTGTCATTAATTCATCATCATCTGCCTAGCCTTTTCCCAACTATGCTGGGGTCGGCTTCCAGACTAACCGGATGCAGCTGAATACCAGTATTTTATATGGTGCGACTGCCTATCTGTATCTGACCTCCACAACCCAATTACTACTAATAAGATACCCCCTGGTAAGACTGGTTATCAGACTTCTGACGACCCGTAACGACTGTCAAAGATCCACGAATGACAGCCGGGACCAACGAATTAACGTGCCTTCCGAGGCACAGAGGGGTCTTAGTATGTAAATATGGTCACCCATCCACGGACTAACCGCGGCAAGCATAGCTTAACCTGATCGATTGACCCGTGCGACTGTTATTGCTTAGCTACAAGTCTGTCACTAATTAACAATAAAATTAATATTGATTGATCATGTTTTCAGTCCTATTTCCTTCGTCATTTTCAGCTGTAGTGTGATTAACTCTGCTAGTAGTTAACTGACTCAAATGCTAAATATAGTTATTGCGTATAAAGTTATATTAGTTTTAAAGTATTATTATAATACTTTTATCCGATCAAAATAATCTGCAATTCATAACTTCAATGACATTATGACAGATCTGTAACGCAAAGTATCGTGTTAATACCTCTGATGAACGCCGCGAGACCTTTTCAATAAAATAAAGTTGTATTTAACTGATATAAATACCAAACAGATAAGTATTTGATGCTTTTTAGGGTTCCGTAGTCAACAAGGAACCCTTATAGAATCGCCATGTCCGTCTGTCTGTCTGTCTGCCTGATTGTCCGCGGCTTAGCTCGGGGACTCATAGTACTAGAAACTCTTAGTACTGTAATTTGGCATGGGTATATGCTATATAGCATTAATCACGCTGACAAAGTGGTAAAATAAAACCACAAAACATTTTTGTGTATAGGATACCGCTCCTAAACGTAAACCCCGCCAGCTAAATGGTTGTTTCTGGATATGTGAAAAAATTCACGGCAATAGCATTATATAACGAAGTTAAAAGGAAAACTATCACAGCTAAGTAGGCTTTACAAGTTAGCTAGTAATAGTCGACCAATTTACATTTGTAGTTGGACTGTATAGGCGCACCTGTTTTTACCCGACTGCCCCAGAAGGAGGGTAATGTTTTTCGAGAGTATGTATGTATGTCTAATTCTTTGGCACGCTCTGTAGCCTAAACGGCTTGATGGATTTTAACATAAGAGGGGTCGTTCGTTAGATTCGTCTTCACTGTGGGAGTGACATAAGGTATATAATATTTATATATTGCATCTGCAAATACAAAAAACGGGGAGAAGGCGGGGAGAAACCAGTAACCTGAAATATGGTGTAACTTTTGTTTGTGGCGCCTGCGATACCAAAATTCTATAGATTATAATGCTTGTTTTTCTCTTTTCAGTTATGTGTTTTTGCAGTCGGGTTTATTAAATAATTTGTTTTATTCAACTACAATGTTAAGTTTATTTTCGGGATAAATTCATCCCAACTACGGAACTCTTCATTGTGCGTGGTCCGACACGCACTTGGCTGGTTTTATATCAAGGTTTAAGGAAGGAATGACTTTTATTTATTTTAATCCGAACTTGAGTTTATTGCACTCAAAAATAACGACTTTAGTGGAGGTGTTGCGTTTTGCAATAGGTAATTTAGAAATAAGTTAATATTGTGTAACCTTATTTATGTATTTAATATGCCAAGGCGTCCCCAAGACCTTTTCAATGAATGGGTCATAAAACCTCAAAAAATGAAATTTTATCATAATAACGACAACGTTGAAAATGTTTTCCTCCACAAATTATCTCACAAGAGAATTTTTCACAGCACCATCTCCGTAATTGAATATCTCGATACCTGAGGAGCTCCCTTATAAAATTAGTCCATAAATCTTCCCCCCTTGCCTGCGCTCACGACTCTGTAAACTAATCGGTAAATTAAGTAATTACTGTGCTCGGTGAAAATCAATGTGTAGGAAATTTAATTTGTCGGCCAGACAGAGGTGATTTTCAATGTAGCTCCTAGGGGGATGCAATCACTCGTTTTTCTTTATTAGTTGACAGTGGGCATAAATTAATAGGGTGCTGGTTTATGTCACTCTTGATAAGGGTAGGCCACAAATGAAGATATCCCATTTGTGAATATTAAAACTTGGAAAGTAGCCGGTGACTCAGCAACAGATGTTACGCTGATTGTCGTTTTTGGGGAGCGGATTATGGAAAGTTGGAAAATCTGTCAGTTTTGGGATGACACATACCCAAACGAAATGTCGATTATGCTTATTACGAGTTAAGTGCAGGGAGCAACTTAGACACTTACCTTAGTCCTGGCGGAAATTATCAGCAGCTTACGACACCATTTCCACAAATGAGTTTTATTCTTTGTTCCAATGTCGATGCCATATTTGCGACACAAACTTTTGTCAAAAACACGCACATGCAGTGCAGAGCAGTAGTGGCCCAGTGGTAACGGCCGCGACTTATAAGTTGTAGGTCGTAGATTCGACCACGGACAGGTGCTTTACTATGTGTAAATTATTTCATCACCACTTCTCTCCAAACGGTGAAGGAAAACATCGTGAGGAAACGGGCATGTCCTAGAACCAAAAATTCAAAGACATGTGATATCTACCAACCCGCAATGGGCCCGCGTGGTGGATTACGGCCCACTCCCTCTCACAGAGAGGAGGCCTGTGTCCCAGCAGTGGGAACATTATAGGCTCATTATACGCACATGTTTGAAATACCTTTTTCGCAAAATAACGAAAAATTCTCGCAATAATGTCCATGTTAAGCAGGCTTTTATGTCCACTTGGCTATAGAGAGAGAGTTCAGTTGCAAAAAAGCGCACCAGAAAAATTTCATTAGGCCGCGACAACACAGAAACAACGATCCTTTGTCCCATATATTGACTGAGATTGATTGTCAGTCGGCATGTGCTAAACGAGTTGCACGACGAAATAAAAGCAAATGTTCGCAACCCCTGTCGACATCCGTCACGAACACGGATCGTTTTATTGAACTCCACTACCGACCATATTAACTTTTGGTTACGTTGTGTTTATTTGCCTCAAACGATTCCTCTGTTCCACACCTAAGTATATGAAACGGAATGAGAAAGTTTTAATGTCGCTTAATAAACATTTTCGTTTCCACTTTCAGAGTTTATAAAACGTGGTTTTATTTGCGAATTTGTTTTCTTTTAGCGTGTATTTTATTATTTCACTTCGGTAAAAATATTTTCTTAACGTTCTCAGTACTTTACACAAGTTCTATGCTCGCTTTCTTATCAAATCCATCCCAGCGTTCTTTTGTCATGACAAAGACGAAATCTTTACCCAAGAGCAGAATACCATCACCAGAACCTTGTATTTATTTTAAAATTGGTATCATTAAGTGCGTTCTTGGCTTTCTTCTAAGATAACAAGCATTGTTGAAAGTCTCTCGAGCTTC
Source organism: Atethmia centrago (assembly GCA_905333075.3). Lineage (NCBI taxonomy): Eukaryota > Metazoa > Arthropoda > Insecta > Lepidoptera > Noctuidae > Atethmia > Atethmia centrago. Next base: position 13,001,389 of record HG995381.1, on the reverse strand, counting down.
CGACCCTTTTCTCACTTTGACAAGTCACCCGTAAAGATTGCTTAGATCCCTAGTGACTGGCCCTTAACTTGAAACAGCCTTATCGCCGAGATAGGATTAATTGCGGAAACACCGAGACGATAACGAGCGAGTTATAACTAGCCGAGCTTTGTGAGCGTCCGAAGGTTTCAGCTGTTGGAGCGATTGTCTCGGAGCGGTTTTACGGCATTATAATCCATCCCGCCGTTATGGGAATAAATAATTTGTCTGTCAGCAGATAGAGTGTTGATAGATACTCAACTTCTCAGGGTCATTGTCTCCTCTGATGTTTAACGTAACTATAGTTATGTACAATTAACTCTGCAGGTTAGGTTAGACACTTTACACTTTACATAACATGTAAAGTTTCTCACGCCTGTAATCCCTGAAAAGGGTTAAGCAGAGGTGTACCTATTCACCTCCTTCTGCGAAGCAGTAATGCTCGCGATGGAGGAGGCGGGACGGTTGAGGGAAATAGCCGCCGCAGGAGACGCCCTGGGCGTCGGGATTCCCGGGCGGATTTCCTGCCACCGTAGGCGCGGGTTTGCGGACGGTGAGCAATGGGTAGCTCACCGTCCGGTAAGGACCAGGTCCAGGTCGACGGCGCGTTGTGTTCTACGCGCGCCTCAAAGAGATGTCGTCAGTACAAGTATAGGGGTCCACTAGGGCCAATGCCTGCCGGGGTCGCGGGAAAGTTCGAAAGGTTTACCGAGGCCCCTGGCAACACAAGCAATGGAAGGAACACGGGTGGGTTTTAATCAGTCTGACACACCCTCCCACTCCGACCAAAGCGGGAGAAATTATTCGATAATTTCCCACCAAAAAAAAAGAGGGGTACCAATAGTACTTACACCCACATTTCGGCGGTTATTTTTAAGTCCGATAATAGGCGTCGAGCCTATTGCCATAACCCGGACACAAATCCAGATTCCAGGCTGGCTACTAAGAAATTCCAGGTCGAAAAACCCAATAGCACCTGCCCGACCTGAGAATCGGACACAGAACCTCATGCTCAGCAGTAGCGCTTGCGACCATTAGAACAAAGAGGCAGAAACTGTATGCTGCAATATTTCTCTTATATGCAAGTAGTTAGAGTTAACTGCAACATTTTAATAATAATATACTTATTTATTCATGTAACCATGACTCATTTGTTAGTAAAACACTTATCGTGTGTTATTAATTAAGATAATTTTATCTACATCTTAAACAAATTATATATGTATACAAGCTGTCGTTTTGCATCCTCGTCAAATTCAAGGAGGTAGCTATGCTAATGATTCTCGACACCAATGAATAATAAAATGAGTAGGTCATTTTTCTTTTGTTTTTCTAATTTTCGGCAATCGGCATGTGTGGGCCACGCATGATAAAACGCGGCCCGTGTGATACCGCACTCTAACTGCCCTTTTAAACACACACTATCGCATACGCAACGGGGTGATTCTATTCTGTGAATGTGGTGTATTCTAATATACTGTCAAACTTATATAACTAATAAAACAAGTATGTATTAATTATTAAGCAGGTATCGTTATTTTATTTGATTATACCTATGTGTCTTTGATAGCAGCCTCCTGAAATTTGACGAGGATGCAAAACGACACCTTGTATATATATGAATACCTGTACAATATACACAGCGGCAGTACTTACTGTCCGACGCTTCACCGCGCTTTAATGAAATACCTACATTTATATCTATATTTTATTTCGACTAGTAAAACTACAAACTAGGTTTAAAGGTACTCGTAGGTATGACGACGGTAATTACCGTAAAACAAAACGAGACAACACTAAACATAACTTCGTAAACAAAATAGCCAACGACGCTATAATTACAAAACTTTTTATTCAAACAAGGCAAATAAACTGTAACATTAAACTGAACTTTGTCAGTGAAATGTCTTTGATAAAATGCAGATAAGGGAATTTATGGTTTACTGTATTATGTTGCTTTATGAACAAATTCTGCGGACTCACTTTACTTTCTAATTAATGAGAACGGGCACCCTCTGTGAATGAATAATATAACCGAATGATAGTGAGTGAATTGCTCCGGGCGGTATCAATGTTAGGCAGTGAAAGGTGCAAAGTGTTATTAAATCAAAGAAAAAACGGATCACTTTTTTTAAGAAAGTTATAAGAACGATTCGGTGCCGCCCCGCGTGACACCGATTCGGTGTAAAACAATAGACAATCAATTGTGTCTCATTAGCTGTCCTTCACCGAGCCCAACTACGACAAAAACGCCAAGTTAATCAACTCAGCCTATACCTAACAGTCCACTGCTGGACATAGGCCTCTCCCAGGCTGCGCCACAACACCCCGTCTTCCGCCTTCCGCATTCAGTCTGTCTCAGCCACCTTTTTATGGTCGTCGATCCATCTAGCTGGGGGGAGTCCCACACTACGCTTGCCGATACGCGGTCTCCACTCCAGGACTCGTCTGCTCCACCGGCCATCGGTCCTTCGACAAATATGGCCAGCCCACTGCCACTTCAGCTTGCTTACTCTGCAGGCTATGTCGGTAACTCCGGTTCTCTTCCAGATAACTTCGTTTCTGATCTTATCCTTCAAAGAAACTTCGAGCATAGCCCACGCCAACTAAAAAGGTATAAACAAGACATCGTAACAATATAACATCCGTTTTCGTATAACCGGAGTCACTCGTAATCTGTAGGATCTATGCTATTTATTATTAGTAATTACGTGTGACTCCTGAAACGGGGTTATTAAAGTCTTTTGCTTTGAATTCAATTGGAAAAACTTTGTACTGTCTACGAATCAAGTTATTATTATCTAATGCAAACATTAATTTACTCAGTCAGGCAGTCAGTCATTGATTCTATTTGTCCACCTAACGTAAGCGTACTCAATTGCGGGATAAACTCTGCCCATGGGCTCCCCCGCTGACGCAGAGTCTCCGGCCCCAGCTTGTGGAGGACGTGGTGAGCGCTCTGTTCCCTTCCCGAGGGGAACACACCTCCCCGCCTATGGCTCCGCCTACTGCGGTGCCCAATGCGGACCACACCGCCAACGATGACGACGACGACGATGCTCCGGAGGTGACCGAGGTAGAAATGAGAGCGGCGGTACGCAGGCTTAATGCCAAAAATACCGCCCCAGGACCCGACGGCTTACCTGGGAAGGCCTGGGTCCTGGCCTTGGAGGCTCTCGGACCTTGACTTAGGGGACTCCTAAGCGCATGTTTGGAGAGGGGCCAGTTCCCGCTTCATTGGAAGACGGGAAAACTGGTCCTCATAAAGAAGGCAGGGCGCCCTGCGGACTCTCCGTCCGCTTATCGGCCCATCGTGCTGCTCGACGAGGTGGGCAAGCTCTTTGAAAAAGTCATTGCAGACCGCCTCGTCGGCCAGCTGGTGCGGGTGGGGCCGGATTTGGCGGAGAGCCAGTTTGGTTTCCGCAGAGGGCGCTCTACGGTGTACGCCATCATGCGTGCGCGAGCCCTGACGACGGGGAATGCTGTTGCCCAGGGTGGGGTCGTCTTGGCGGTGTCCCTAGACATCGCCAATGCCTTCAATACCCTGCCCTGGAGTTGCATCAGGGAGGCACTCCGGTATCACCGGATGCCGACCTACCTCTGTCGTGTGGTCGAGGCCTATTTGACGGACAGGGCCGTCATCTACCCCGGTCACCAGGGAATGTGGAACCGGCAAGAGATGTCGTGCGGTGTCCCACAGGGATCGGTCCTGGGGCCGCATCTGTGGGACATCGGATACGACTGGGTGCTGCGCGCCGACCTCCCTAGCGGCGTCAGCGTAGTGTGCTACGCTGACGACACGTTGGTCCTGGCGCAGGGGAGGTCGCACCAGGCGGCGGCCGAATTAGCGGCACGCGGGGTTGCGACAATCGTCGAAAGGATCCGGCAATTGGGACTCGAGGTGGCCCTGCACAAGTCCGAGGCCATGTGTTTTCATGGTCCTCGGAACGCGCCACCGTTGGGGTCCCAAATAACGGTAGGAGGGGTTTCTATCGGCGTCGAGTCGACGATGAAGTACCTGGGACTCGTCCTCGACAGCCGGTGGAACTTCGTGGAGCATTTCCGACGTTTGGCTCCCAAACTGGAGCGGGCGGGCGCTGCATTGAAGCGGCTCCTGCCCAATCTAAGGGGTCCAAACGCCTCCTGCCGGAGGCTCTACGCGGGGGTCGTGCGGTCCATGGCCCTCTATGGGGCTTCTGTATGGGCGCGCTCTCTGGCGCTGCGGCCAGCCCGCCGGTTGAGCGCGGCCCAAAGGGTCATGGCCATCCGGATGGTCCGAGGATACCGCACGGTCTCCTGTGAGGCAGCGAGCCTCCTTGCCGGATTGCCGCCATGGGATCTGGAGGCAAAAGTCCTCGCGCACGTATGGGAGTGGCGCGAGGAGGCGAAACGCCGGGGAGTAAGTCCGCTGCCGCGAGAAATCGCGGCACAGCGGACGGAGCTCCGGCGGGATCTCATGGCGTCATGGAAAGTACGGTTGTCGCAACCCAGTGCTGGGCACGCCACGATTGCGGCGATAAGTCCCCTCTTTGAGGAGTGGCTGGAGAGGCGCCACGGCGTCCTCACCTTCCGCCTGACGCAGGTCCTCACCGGACACGGCAGCTTCGGGAGGTTCCTGTGTCGGATAAGGCGGGAGGAAACGTCCGGGTGTCACCACTGTGTGGATCGCCCGGAGGACACGGTGGAGCATACGTGGAGGTCTGCCCGGCTTGGGCAGAGCACCGCCGTGTCCTCGTGGAGGCGATCGGCGGCAGAGACCTCTCGCGTCCGGCCCTGGTTTAGGCCATGGTACGGAGCGAGAGGGCATGGGCAGCCATCACCTCCTTCTGCGAAGCAGTAATGCTCGCGAAGGAGGAGGCGGGACGGTTGAGGGAAAGGCAAGTTTCGCGCCCTCTCGCCCCTAGCCGCCGCAGGAGAAGCCCAGGGCGTCGGGAATCCCGGGCGGATTTCTGGCCACCGTAGGCGCGGGCTTGCGGACGGTGAGCAATGGGTAGCTCACCGTCCGGTAAGGACCAGGCCCGGGTCGACGGCGCGTTGTATTCCACGCGCGCCTCAAAGAGATGTCGTCAGCACATAATATAGTAGGGGTCCACTAGGGCCGATGCCTGCCGGGGTCGCGGGAAGGTACTTATGGGTCACCGAGGCCCCCGCAACACAGGCAACAGGAAGGAATACGGGTGGGTTTTAGTCAGTAAGAGTCTGACACACCCTCCCGCTCCGCCCAGAGCGGGAGAAGTTATTTGATGATTTTCCACCCTCAAAAAAAAAAAAAAAGCGTACTCAATTTAATCTCATACAAACCTCTTAACATTTACGTGGGTAGACTAAGTTCAGTCAATATATTACCTATTAATATAACTTCACTAAACAACTGAGTAAATAAATCAATTACATTTTGATTTGCTTAATTAAAATAATTATTTCGGGCTACTCTCAATATTAAATAATGAACACAGTAAATCTGTTTTAATGACATATCTAATGCTATTAAAATCGGGGACATTAAAATGTATGTGTTTATTAATGAATTCATTTTAAGTGAGCATTATTAATTATTATAACAATACGCATGACAGTTTTTATGGTTCCGTAGTCAACAAGGAACCCTTATAGTTTCGCCATGTTGGTCTGTATGTCTGTCCCCGGCTTAGCTCAGAACTGTTGATCGAAAGAACGTTTGCCCGAAAGAACATGTTTGACATTTATTTCCAACTTTCTTAACTTTTCTTCATTCTCAACAGTGTTTGGGTTGATTTTAGTAAGTATATAAATGTATCTCTATGATTCGACCGTGTGGTAGACAACGACTACATGCTGCCTTCGCACAAGCCAAAAACCTCCGTCTGAATGAGGCTCCCAAAAACAAGGTCGCTAATTCCAGGCAAACAGCACTGTCTCCTAAATTATAATGCATACGAGTACATGCATTTACTAGCGTCGACTCTCTTACTCGACTCGCCGCAATCGTCGACCGCATGTAAACAACCCTCTATATGGGGTGGGTTTTGTTCAGCAACATTAACAAGAGCACGTTGTTGGTCTAATAAGCATTCCCAACTAATGTAATTTCAAATTCTTGTTTGGATTATCTTCTTACCTTTATTAAGTGGGCGGTGCGGTCGATACATATCTGCTTACATAACCTTTATGTGGTTTTTCATACTTCAGTTTTTCTTGTGATGAATTCTCTGAAAGTTAATTAAAATCCAGTGATAAAAAAATTGTGTCAAGCATAAAATTAGAGTAGTTATACCTCGGATTTGCTTTATCAGTTTCGATAGCAACTTTAAGTTGAAATTATCTAACTATTACATAGACAAATAGTGCTTGTCGTTTTACGACGCGAAGTGGCGTTCAACCTTAGGTGGTAAAAAATAAGGGGTAGCAAACAGGTGCGTCGCGATAACGCGACTCTTGTAGAACAATTTCTATAAAAACTTCTTGGAATTTAATCTACAAGAATCGCCTCGTAGCAAAGTCAAAACTGTAAATTGTTTTTTTTACCCGACTGCGGAGGGTAATGTTTTTCGAGAGTACTCGTATGTATGTATGAATGTATGTATGTATGTATGTATGTATGTATGTCTATTTCTTTGGCACGCTCTGTAGCCCAAACGGCTTGATGGATTTTAACGTATGAGGTGTCGTTAGATTCATCTTAATAGTGGGAGTGACATAGGCTATATAATATTTATAAATTGCATCTGCAAATTAAAAAAAAAGGAAGGGAAGTTTTTTTTTTTAAAAACTAACTGCAACAATATTGGTATCAAATAAAAGCTAGTAATTTTCAAATATCTTGCAGGCGGGGACAGTCGAATAACTCGAAATATGGTGTAACTTGTAACAGCCTGCGAGACCAAAATTATATAGATTATAATGCTTGTTTTTCCCTTTTCCGTTATGTGTTTTTGCAGTCGGGTTTTAATTTTTGCAATTTTTTTTTTTTATTTTTGTTGTTTGTCTGAGTGTATGTTCCAGCGTCACGGAAATGCTACCGGATAGATTTTGTTCAAATTTTGCATATATATTCCCTATAAGTCTGATCAGTCTGTAGGATATAAATTATGATGCTATTTGCTATCTATGGGGATGAGCAATATTACGCTTTGTCCTTATTTCTATAGTTCTATTTCTATAGTTTACCGCAAATCGTAAAAAGAGGAGCCAATCGATCATGTTTCTTATAAGGATTTAAATCTCTAATAGACCAACAGGTTCGAGTACCTACTACAAAAGTAAGAAATCGCAAAAAGCTTCCCAAACTATACATTTCGTAGGAAATGAGACTGAGATGAGAGAAAACACAATATATCTGTAGGTATGGCAACAGTCGAATTATTCCATTACTTCACTGGGCTGAATAAGGAACGAATATAGCAGATAGTTACAGATTTAACCTTTTAAATGATCATCATCACGCTATACCTCTATGGAGCTAAGCAGTCAATCATAACATAGAATAGAATACTCTTTATTATATACACCATAAAAATGACTGAGATATAGAATGAGATATAAATGCTGAAATTTCACATTAATATAATCATTCATTGACATAATCTAAGAACGGCTATTTTATTCAACTTTCAACAAAGCAAATATGGTAGTGTATTTGGTTGTATATTTTCGTTTCTGACACCGATTTCCGAAATTAAAGCAATTTTTTACTTTGTAGTGTTTTTTTTGGAAGTTAGTCGGTTTTTTTTTTAATAAAAAAGCTTTTATTTTTTACTTGTTCTTGTGGTTCCTACTCCACACAATTTCGTATCCCACTACTTGCTAAGTAGGTAAGTAAAAGTGTCATGAATGAATGAATGAATGAAATGCACCGACCCCAGCTTGGTTAAACCAGACTCGATTGCTCGAATGAACCCAAGGATTCGCACTAGTCCCTGGAGCCTCGTGTTTCATGGGACTACAGAGACCATTGCATATCAAAGAGTAGACTGGGGGGCGCGGTAATGGTCAGGAAGACGTGCCCTTAGGATAGGAAGGATTATTAGAGCCTACCGGATATGCATCCTTGAGCAAGCAATGGAATAGTGGAGAGACGGGTAATTTATCTTTTAACAACTTCGCTGCCAGGTTGGCTCAGATCCAGTTGCTTTCTTGAGTCTTTTCTGTGTCACTGCTATGCTGTGTTTCACGTTGCTGTTTCCAGTGTCTTCCTCTGAGCTCTCGCTACTATCCGTTTCTGATTTCTTGTAAATCACGCTAGCAGCCTTCCTGATCTTAACTCGATCTTCGGCCGTGTCCATCCAAAAGTTGATTTAACAAAACACTTTTACACGTCAATCATATTTTTTAAATAAAGCTACATGAGGTCGGCGTTTCCTATCTGACTACTCTGAGAAGAAAGGCCGAAACAAACTCAGAGGTCTCTTTTAAAGTCCAGACATAATATTGGCCAGATCATGTGAAGGCCATGTAGATTAGTGTCTGAAATGGTCCTTCTGAGGAAAGAACCATACAGATTGGGTGGACCTGTCCGTCCAGTCAGTGCACGAAGTTCACGAACTCAGAGCTTATGGAGCTCAACGACTCGTCGAACAATACCAAAGAAAGGACATTTGGGTAGGCCGCATAAAGTACTCAAACTGCCAGCCTATCATTGAGGCTAACTGAGAAAGACACAAAACAAAATATGAAAATATAACATAGTCCTCACATTCACAATAATTTAAATAATAATATATTAAACTCCACAAAGTAACCACAAAGTACAGGGAAGTTTTATAAAAATGTGGATTTTATTTTAGTATAATTTGGTTTCTTACGACTTCCAAGTGAACAAAGTCACGGGCAGAGGTCAGTATTCAGTATATCCCGTTATAAGGGAAGAACGATCTATTCAAAAAAGCCTTATAAAAAATAATCTGAATTCAAAATAGTTTTATAAAATCATCAAATTATTGCGCGCACAAAACCAATTGACGTTCCTGTAATTTTACTGCAAATATTGATTATGTTATTGTAAAATTAAACTAGCGACCTGGAAGCATTAAGCTGAAAATGCCAACATTATTATAATTAAAACATACATACACTCACGTATACAACATTGCAACCCGTTGTTAGTACACAAATATTATGTAGTAGGTATATGTATTTACTGGCACAGATGCTACATTTGGGGACATTTTACAATAAACATCAAATCATCCCAGTAAAATACATAAATGAATTAAAATTAACTGGTAACGGAAAAGCTGGCGGCTTTCTCGCGCAACGCATCAGCATTGCAATTCGGCGAGGAAATGCCGCCAGCTTCCTCGGTACAATGCCCCGAGGGCCTTTTTTAGGCTTAATTTAGTTTTAATTTAATTTAGTTAATTAATCTTGTAATTTGGTTATGTAAATAAATTCAATACAAAATTAAAATTACGTAAATGTATTGAAAATATATAAATATATTGAAAATAAATTGTGTCGATTAAAAGATTATTATAAAATTTTAATAAAACCACTTCCTTATTCTGCAGGACTTACTGCTATATACTTACCGACAAAAACAAACACGCGGTCTATTAAAACGACCGCTTGTTTGTGTTGTTCTAAGCATAGTAGTTCATATAGCTTCTAATAAAGGTTTAAAGCAAATACTAAAATTGGTTCCAAAATCTTACCTATGGTTTTGGGCAATTATAACTTTTTGTTCGTAGAAGCTCGTTGCAAAGTATTCAAGGAAAACTCAACACAGTCAGACGTTTCCAAGAATGTCGGCTGTTTAAACAACAGCGCGAATTTTCAACAAAATTAACCCTAATACACACCACCGAGTCATTAAAACACCACACCATTACAGGTTATGTGCCAAAACTACGTTTGTTTCTCCCTTACATGTTAAGGTCGGTTCAAACATAATATAAGCGGTATTCTGTACCTCCACGGAAAACCCTCTACCCACGGGTATCGTAAAAGGCGAGTAAGGGATAATAATAATGTCTGGGGGGCACCGTCCCCCTGTTTGGTAATAAAATTATAACTTACTAGGTTTTGCCCTCGGCTTCGTCCACGTGGATCTCGGAAATTATACCACGGGAACGTACTACCGGGATAAAAATGATCCTATCCAGGTTATATACCTACTATCTGTGTGCCAAATTTTATCCAAATCAGTTCAGCCGTTTTCGCGTGATTGAATAACAAACATCCGAACATACAAACTTTCACATTTATAATATTATATATTATAAATTATATTAGTAGGAAGTGCGATAGTAGGATTGAAATTACCCAATTCGTCTGTCAAGTTTGGCGATTGTTGCCGAATTTCCTAGAGAAGTTCGTCAAAATCAGTGAAAGATTTCAAGAACCCACTTTACTCACTGTTCTTTGCTTGGCATATTAAAAATGTAAAGGCTCGTGCAACTGGGGACTTAATAGAATATAATACTTCCTGTTCAATATAAGCTTATAGCCATAAATATAATATAATTTAAATGACCGAGCGAGCGCAACGTCTCTGCTTCAAGTCTGGCAAAATTTGCTTTCCTCTGTCAGGTTGTTGGTACTCCTCTGCAGGTCGTATTTTACGACTTTATAGATTTTTTTTTAACGTCGGGGATTTTTTATTGGAGGGGGTACTTCATCCGAAAAGGGGCAAAAAGGGGGCTACTGGATATCTCCGCCATATGAGATCCGATTTCGATGGTTCTTTTTATTTGAAAGGTAGTAACTTTAAATTGGTCTCATAGAAATTTGGTGAAGATCTGATTAGGAACTTCGACGTGATGAGCAGAATAACTCCTCAAAATGCAGTAAATTGCTCACTTTTAGATTTCCACCAGTGTTATCGGCTCTTTAACTACTAGGTATGGATTGATGGAGAACCTGGGACCACCTTCTCATAACAAAACTAGGCTGCAGCGTTACCTCTGCCAATTAAAACCTATTAACTATTTTTTCTAGCTGGCCAACAAACTTAATTATATTCTATGTATAATTTTAGCCTATAACGTCGCCACTGCTGGGACACAGGCCTCCTGGGCATGGGCTCTATGCATGTTGTTATTATCACAAAGTGAGCTTGCAGCAAAGCATCCTCTTGACCTTATATCCATTGGAAAGTTTGGGCGTCACTCAGGTTATAGCGTTGTCCGGGAACAGGAAAGTGCTCTTAATATCGCCCGGGAATTTTCACCACAGTTGCCAGAAACAAAATATGATGTCTCATCAAAAGAGGTGCTCTTCTTATGAGATGGCGTTCATTGCGTCTAACCAAAGATTTATCTAAATAAATAAAACAGAATCTAGAAGTGATTTTAGATTTTACTTAAAATAATGAAGCCTCTTTTAAAAGATCTTTCTACTTTTTCTACTGAACGCTGTGTAAAGGAAAATTACCAAATCACTATAGGAAATGGCGCATTTTTATACAGCGGCCGTCGTTGAAACTTTAGTCGGTATTGGAAAAACCTATCACAAAAATGAATTGATAAACGATTTTTCTACAAATGCACTCCGAGATGATATATTTAAACTTGATTTTGTATGAACAAAATAAGCTCTTTGCTGTACAAGCCTGCTTTTAGATGATAGAAAAGGAAAAAAATTAAAATATATCTATAAAACTCGGTTCAGACTGATGTTAGGTTATGTTACGGCATATAATTTTTTGTTAGACATATTATTCTGCATCTAATTAATAATAAGATTGTTGGCCGCGAAAAAAAATTGTATTGCACCATTTTTGATCACCTACTAATTCTCTTTTTTTATAAATCTCTTTAAATTTATGCTAATATTAATATGCTAATTCTCTTTAAATATAGCTACGTATCTACTACTCGTATCAGAATATCTGAACAAGCCTTTACAGACGCATCGAATTAAAATTCAGTGATGTGACAACACTGTGCTGCTGCTGTGGTGTGTCATGGTACTCATGGCGTTTGTTATGACGCGAGATTAGTGGGTACAAACATGTGTTTGCGTGGGGTATGGCTTAATGACATAAAGTAATTAAATTGTTTTAATCAGTAAGTGTACGGTGGTTTGTAACATCATTGAGAGCTGAACAGAAAAATTGAGGCTAGTTTTGTGTTATTATTTAAAAGGTGTTACGTTACTTTACACTACAACACAATAATACAACATTCGGGGCCAAGAAATCATCGTAGTAAAGCTTTCATATCAGCCATAAAACGTCCATTCACAGTCGAGCTAGGTCCCCGAGGATTTTTCTAACGAGTAGCTTTCGGTGGCTTGTCTCCATTAGATATAAGCAACCTGTTGGAATACATAAAAAGTATTTAAAATAAACTGGGCACCTCCTGTCTGTCTAATTTACCTAACATTGCGAATAAAAATACCAAAAAACCTACCCTCAAACTTCCCGACAAAAAAATATCAAAATGTCAAAAATATAAAAGGTATCTCTATTCAAATGTTACAACATTATTCTCCTCATTCATTATACAATTCGTTCTGCACGGACAATTTATTACAACGCAAAGCTAAATACACTGCGTTTAGCGAAATCCTATTTCGGCAGTCTCGGAAATGACGGGGAGAATTTGCATGGCTGATTGCCGTCCGTTGCTCAATCAAGGATATTTAACAAAATTAACTAATTGAGTGAGCGTACCACCACGCCGCCGTCCCCTCGACTAACTTGCCGACGATAAATTGACTAGACAACAGAAAAGCAATGTATCGAGGGAACCTAATAAGCGATAATAAGTTGATTTCGTGCGGTCCCGCCGCTCGCTGTTCGTTTTTCATTAGGCTTGGAGCAGAGTGTAATAATATTTTCGTTTTAAAGGAGAGGTTGTGAATTTTGTTACCTTGTTTTTGTACAGTTGCTGGACCGATAACCAAGATCAATGAATAAACAATTTGTACATTTCTTTAGAAATGTATCTTATCATCAATTTAAAAAAATTACACACATACACATACATAAACTCACGTCTTCTTCCCATGGGGGTAGGCAGAAACTATAAAACGCCACCTGCTACGCTCCTTAGATACTCCTTTTGCTTCGTTTACGTTCATACATCTGGTCATACACGCACGCCGGTTGCGAAAAATATACCATTTTAATATAGTGAACCCTTTTTTTTTGGATGGGAAATTCATCAAATAACTTCTCCCGCTCTGGGCGGAGCGGGAGGGTGTGTCAGACTCTTACTGACTAAAACCCACCCGTTGCCTGTGTTGCCAGAGGCCTCGGTGACCCTTTAGTACCTTCCCGCGACCCTGGCAGGCATCGGCCCTAGTGGACCCCTACATTTGGGCTGTCGATATTTATTTATTCTCTAAGGACACCGTAGCCCACGCCTACGGTGGCCTGAAATCCGCCCGGGATTCCCGACGGCCAGGGCGTCTCCTGCGGCGGCTAGGGGCGAGAGGGCGCGAAATTTGCCATTCCCTCAACCGTCCCGCCTCCTCCTTCGCGAGCATTACTGCTTCGCAGAAGGAGGTGACGGCTGCCCATGCCCTCTCGCTCCGTACCATGGCCTGAACCAGGGCCGGACGTGAGAGATCTCTGCCACCGATCGCCTCCACGAGGACACGGCGGTGCTCTGCCCAAGCCGAGCAAACCTCCACCGTATGCTCTACCGTGTCCTCCGGGCGATCCACACAGTGGTGACACCCGGGCGTTTCCTCCCGCCTTATCCGAAACAGGAACCTCCCGAAGCTGCCGTGTCCGATGAGGACCTGCGTCAGGCGGAAGGTGAGGACGCCGTGGCGCCTCTCTAGCCACTCTTCAAAGAGGGGACTTATCGCAATCGTGGCGTGCCCAGCACTTGGTTGCGACAACCGTACTCTCCATGTCGCCATGAGATCCCGCCGGAGCTCCGTCCGCTGTGCCGCGATTTCTCGCAGCAGCGGAGTTACACCCCGGCGTTTCGCCTCCTCGCGCCACTCCCATACGTGCGCGAGGACTTTTGCCTCCAGATCCCATGGCGGAATACAACCACAACCCTAAGACAGTTAAAGGCTCGTGCGTTCGAGGCTGGTGCGATATCGCAAGCGCGACATTTTCCAAGAAGTTTTGATAGAAATTGTGCTACTAGTGTCGCGTCGCGCTTTTGCATCGCGCCTGTCTGCAAAAGGCACACACACCAAAACATCAAAAATTTTCTATTTTGTTCATAGATTTCCAGATTATAATGAAAAGCAAGCTCAAAACTGTTAAAAGTTTGAGTTTACAGCCATTCAGTGTCATATTTTTTGTGTTGTTTTCGTCTTATTACATTTCAGATTACAAAGCCTATTAATTACTCGCCTACAGTCTGGAGTTGTTCCAAACAAACTCTAATTAGGTGATTGAGTTACAAATTCGTTGCTCTCACGGAAACTCCCTACCATTATGACAAGGCTATTGTTATACGAACACATTAATTTAATATGTTTCTAAATAACTTTGTGATTAATTGTAGCTGAGTTGTTTAATACTGGTCTAGAATTTGTAATTACTTCTCCTCAGTTTAACATGGCAAGGAAAAACAAAGAAAATAAAACAAATTATTTAAAAAAAAACAAAAAACCCGACTGCAAAAAAAACGAACTGAAAAGATGGAAACAAGATGAAAAGAAAAACGAGTATCCTTTACGTACCAAAAATAAATGAATGCAGTCAGAGCTGCATTTATTTATTTTTGGTACTATTATTATTAACCTGTTAAGCCCCGCGCAACACCTATTATTAATATTATTAGTACTATTATTTTTGGTAGTCGTTTTTTTTAGGTTATTTTTTAATAATTAGTTTTTTTTTTTTTAATAATTTCAAGCTTTTTAGTGTTATTAATGAACAAATTGTTCAGGTAAGTATTGGTAAGTAAATAAGCTCTACTTTACGCATAGGCGCGCTTTACTTTGTGTAAATTATTTCATCACCAACGCTCTCAAAACGGTGAAGGAAAACATCGTGAGGAAACCGGCATGTCCTTTAACCAAAAATTCGAAAACATGAGATCAACCAACCGCATTGGGCCGCATGGTGGATTACGGCCCACTCCCTCTCACAGAGAGGAGGCTTGTGTCCCAGCAGTGGGAACATTATAGGCTGATTATGTCAGTAAATAAGCTCTTCGGTAAAGTAAGGTTAGCGAGATAGGATAAGTTTTAGAAAAGAAAATATACTTTTTTGTAGTTTGTGTCAAAATAGTAGATAACTTATAAGTGTTATAATATAATAATATACGGATGTTCGATAATCTTAAAATGAGTCATGGTAGAACTAATAGCAATTCAGTAAAAAAACAAAAAAAAGTAGTACTAAAGATCCGATTTTTTTATAATAATCGGTGTTTTTTTTTACCTTATTTTACATTTTTGTACTCCACCACCACAAATTAATAATTCTATTGGTTTTTTATTGTTTAAGTAATTTACGTTAACTGAGCTGATAGATAATCAATAATAGTATGACTACTAATAAACATCATGACATTCATGTATCACACAAATTTGTGAAAAAATATTCATTTTGACAAAGTTTAAGCATCCGTAGCATAAAAAAAAGTATCCAGACACAGTGACGTACCTGCCCATTGAGGTTTGATAAAAACATCTATTAACTTAATAAGGTAAAATAATAGGCCTATTTAAAATACCGGGGAATCTAACTGGCCAAAGTTATTTAGAATTCCTTCTAACTGATCTTCCAAACTATTTGCAAGAGGTGCCCGAGGAGGAGAGAGAATCATATTGGTTGCAAAATTACAGCTGTCTTGCGCATTATGATGTATCTGTTCGTGCATATTTAAAGCACATACCCAAACAGATGGATCAGCCATCTGGGGCCAATCTTGTGGCCCCCACGTTCACCAGGTCTAAATCCACTTGATTTTTTTTACTGGGGCTGTCTTAAGGACGAAGTTTACGCAAAGCCAATCCATTTCTCAAAAGATTTACGTAGCCGGGTCGAAAATATGTGAACGACGCTACACGCGACTGCTATTCTTAGATGCCTGTATTAGAGTGGGTGGCAGACAATTTGAACATTTATTGTAATTTATAACGAATAATGTCATAATGCCATAATGTCAAATATTGTTTTTTATTAAACCCCAATGGTCAGATACATTTAATGTACCTAAATAAATATTCCAATATTGCAAATTTTGTTTATTAACCAAAATTCACACCTTTTCTACACAAATAACAATAATTCACAATTTAAATTAGACACAATAATGAACAATACCATTTTGCACATAATATTTTAAAATAATTGGTCACTTTTTTTTGCCTGGAAAATTATCAAATAACTTCTCCCGCTCTGGGCGAAGCGGGAGGGTGTGTCAGACAGAGGGTGTTACTGACTAAAACCCACCCGTATTCCTTCCGTTGCCTGTGTTGCCAGGGGCCTCGGTTACCCTTTTGGACTGCCTCGCGACCCCGGCAGGCATCGGCCCTAGTGGACCTCTACACTTGTGCTGACATCTCTTTGAGGCGTGCGTGGAACATAACGCACCGTCGACCTGGGCCTGGTCCTTATCGGACGGCGAGCTACCCATTGCTCACCGTCTCCAAGCCCGCGCCTACGGTGCATGGTGGCCGGAAATCCGCCCAGGATTCCCGACGCCCAGGGCGTCTCCTGCGGTGGCTAGGGGCGAGAGGGTGCGAAATTTGACTGTCCCTCAACCGTCCCGCCTCCTTCTTTGCGAGCATTACTGCTTCGGAGAAGGAGGTGATGGCTGCCCATGCCCTCTCACTCCGTACCATGGGCTGAACCAGGGCCGGACGCGAGAGATCTCTGCCACTGATCGCCTCCACGAGGACACGGCGGTGCTCTCTTCAAGCCAGGCAGACCTCCACCGTATGCTCTACAGTGTCCTCCGGGCGATCCACACAGTGGTGACACCCGGGCGTTTCCTTTCGCCTTATCCGACACAGGAACCTCCCAAAGCTGCCGTGTCTGGTGTCCTGCGTCAGGTAGAAGATGAGGACGCCATGGCGCCTCTTTAGCCACTCCTCAAAGAGTGGACTTATCGCCGCTATTGTGGCGTGCCTAGCACTGGGTTGCGACAATCGTACTCTCCATGTCGCCATCAGATCCCGCCGGAGCTCTGTCCGCTGTGCCGAAATTTCTCGCGGCAGCGGAGTGACGCCCCGGCGTTTCGCCTCCCCGCGCCTCTCTCATATCTATATTGCTTATCTATCAGCTCAGTTAACGTAAATTACTATATCAATAAGAAACCGATAGAATTCTTTAATTTGTGGTGGTGGGATACAAACATGTAAAATACGGTAACAAAATACACCTATTATTATTTTTAAAAAATCATATTTTTTTTTTCTGAATGGGTATTAGTTTTACCTTGACCCATTTAAAAGTTATCCATTAATTACCGTACGCTCTGTATATATTTGGAATTGATTCATAACTAGCTTTTATTTGACACCAATTAACTTCCCCTCCCTGTTTTAGTATTTGCAGATGCAATATATAAATATTATATAGCCTATGTCACTCCCACAATTAAGACGAATCTAACGACACCTCATAATGTTAAAATCCATCAAGCCGTTTAGGCGGACAGAGCGTGCAAAATAAATAGCCATACATACATACTCTCGAAAAACATTACCCTACTTCTGGGGCACTCGGGTAAAAAGGCCAATACGCAACGTGATTAGTTAGGAAATCGCTCCAAAATTTCGCAATGTTGTCCATCTCATGCGGTCCTGATGACCGAACGTCGTTTTTGTAACGTCTCACTCGACCCTTGAGCAAAAACAGGAATCCCAAATCGACCTTCTGTCGGCAAACGCTAGCAAAAGATTTATATCCTAGATGAATGATTGGTATGTCGATAGGAACCGCTTTGAGCATTGAGGACAAAGGACGTAGAAATTCTGATTTAATATTAAGATCTAGCGCTATTTGAATAGCGTCTATATCTCGGATTAATTATTGCCTTTCTTTGAGTCGAAGAAACTTGTTCCAGAATTGAAAGATTCCTTTGTCAAATGTTTGGATTAATTTAACCTTGTTGGTTGTACAAAAAGTCGCCTACAGCCGCAAGGCTAGGGAGTAAACGGAAAATGCGTCGAAGCTCTTTGTGGTTTCATGCGGATGACCACAACGGTCTCTGTCAAAGGAGAAGTGCCACAACGTATTAATTACACCATCAATCTAATTCCGACCGGCAGGTGCTTGGGTGTCGAAGCGGGCTTCTTTGAAGCTCAATGATGATTGCCAGATACTATAACATGGTAAAGTTATTAATGGTTATTTCTGAAAGTGTATATTTAGCGATAATTTTATTTACTTTCAAATATCAACTCTTTTTGTCTTCAAAAAGTATAGAGTAATAGATTCAAAGAATAAATAGCGCAAATTGATATTTGTCTTCCATCTGAAGCAATTATTGACCAGTCCCGTTTTTTGTCCTCAGTAATAAATTACAATATGCCAATAATGATTCACAATCTCGTTCCCAGGGCTTTGCGGAAGTAATCCCCAAAGGTAAAGACACGACAGATCCACGAACAACATCGAACTTTACACTGATGAACTTCAAACTAGCGTATCCACTTCTGGACGCCATGTAACCAGGAACGTAACTAGGCTACTGCCTTAGGCTAGATTGATCGAGAATATAACGGTACAGTATTCATTGGCAGACCACGATGTGGTTGATTTATCAATAGAACCACAACACGCGTATTTGGCTTTGCTATATTTTGTTCATACCACAACATGCTGTGGTCTATGTTTCCGCGTAATTTGCATTTTTAAACATTGTGGCTGGCAACAACTGTTCGTAGTGTGATTAATTTATGTTCAAAACCTCCTGTACTCCGTTGTTTTGTAATAAACAAATGAATATGCAGAAGTTACAGCACAACGTTGGACGGTTTTTTTTTTTTTGGATGGGAAATCATCAAATTACTTCTCCCGCTCTGGGCGGAGTGGGAGGTTGTGTCAGACTCTTACTGACTAAAACCCACCCGTATTCCTTCCTGTTGCCTGTGTTGCCAGGGGCCTCGGTGACCCTTTAGTTCCTTCCCGCGACAACGTTCGACGGTTGCGATCCCAGACGGTCCCCGAAAAGTTTAAAGCGGCACTCCCGACAACAGAACCAATCTCCAATAAATAACTTTTCAAGTACCCAATATCCCAAAGTAAGACTTATAAAGTATTAACTTTAATATAACAGCATTTTGTACCAAAATCCTTGTGATTCATCAATTTAGGCTTTGTTGACATGAAACGTTTAATCTCAGCCGGCTAAGAACAGGTTATTAAGTACTAAACCTTAAGTAAAGGCGCTTGAGCCCCATCATCGGGGTATTAAGTAACTTGACTAATTTCACAATTAATTCAGCCCCGGCTTGGTAAAGCCACAACTATATACCCGAGTTCCTTTAGAGCAGGAGTACTTGTAGAATAGAATGAATATTTTAACAAACTCAAAGCTGTTTTAGCGTTGATGAAGTCATGAAATTTTGAGTTATTTGGTTTATAAATACGATTTCATAAACTGCTTACAAAAATTAAAAAAAAAATCGTCTGCGGTACAAATCTACTAGAAAAAGGTTCTGAAAATTAAAAATTATGTAAGATAACAAACAATTCTCCACCTTAAATATATCTTAAAATGCTGTCCGTTCCTTTCTTATGGCCAAGAGCATGATTAGCTCTTAGAAAAGAAAGATCTCGGAAACTATAAACGTATCCCATCATGTAATTACATTTTCCAGGTAAAAATAAAATCACAACTTAAATTAATTCCAGAAAATCGTCCCAGTTTAACACTCAACACCAATACAAAATAGAGAACCGATTATTCAATTAAATGTCTTGTTCTCCACATTTAGTGTCTCGTTAAACGTTAATGTCATTTTACATTGCAGAACTACATGGAATAGATTACATTCTAAAGTGAAAAGAAATTATCGTCTAAATTGGAAACTGTCTCCTATAGGCCAAGTGCAAACGGGAGATTTTTATCGGTCATCGAATCGTGTCCGACACACCCGATTCCTGGCGGTAACATAATCCGATTTCTAGCGACTCATCGCACTCGTCCTGCATTAATGCGTGTTCACTCGTATGTTTTATCCTTTTATCCAATTCACGCGTACGGTTGTAGTTTCAATTCGACTAGTGTTAGCCGTTAGGCAGGCTTTCACAGTTTTTTTGCGACTCATTTTTTTTACCAAAGTTTGTCAGCATACTGGCACGATTATAATATAGAAAAGAGACATTTGGTGTTTTTAAAAGATATTTTATACCTTGCTGCATCTATAATTATGATTGCAAGAAGGAATAAAAGACCTATCATTATTAAACCGATTGTTCCGAAGACTATTAACGTCGATCGTCTGCGCTCTCCCTACAGGTCCAGAATCTCAATGCGCGCACAGGCCGGCTACAGTCGTGGCGTTTTGTTCTATTTCGCACGCGTCGTTTAATGTGCGCCTAACAATCACTTGCAGCTAGGCCGCTCAGTGATTTGTTGCCTCCTCAATGGTTGCATAACTTGAACTAGGCTTATGTGAGTTATTTACTTCATACTAACTGAAATGATATCTTTTGCGAAGAAGCTCAAGCTCATTTTCAAACAATTAGCTTTATGAAATTGTAAGCAAAAAGACTAACTCTAATTAAAAATTAAAATTTTATTTGTTTTAACCTTTCAAATAAGAAAACTGTCTTTGTAAAACGCAGCGAGCTTTTAAGTCAGGTGAAACGATTCTTAAATAAACTTTTCTCCTCTGTAAAACCTGACAATACTGAAACTTTCTACAACATCAGCACTTCAGCAGTAAGAAACACATTTCTACAAAAATCCCGAAATAAAATGAACAATTACATTGTCTGGACACCTTTTGTCACCACTGTGGATGTCCTGGGTACAGGAAACAATTTTATTTGCTCCAACTAGCGATGCGGTGACATTTTTCTCTTTCTATTTTGTGCGTTTCGCGTGCGTTGCGTGTTTCGTCGACGACATTGAATGAATACGTCTTTTAGTTCATTTTGGTACAGTTTAGATTAATGTATCTTGGACCTAGGTACAATGGACGAGAGATGTTGAAGTGATATATGGTGGGTGAGTCCGCAAAGGTCGCCGTGATTTCTGAATAACAGCGGAATGGAAATATCTTATTTTTTAGAGGGTGGCGGGTTAAGAAAAGAAATAAATGGCCCTCTTCCATAGTGAACCTACAATATGAATTCGCAAAGAAAACACGTAATTACTTTAATTTTACTGGGCCTTCTAATAATATCTTTTAATTTTTGGTACGCAAGAAAACATAACAGCAGTGATGGCCCAGTAGTACCTACCGACCCCGACTTTTTTTTTTTTGGGTGGGTCATCATCAAATAACTTCTCCCGCTCTGTGCGGAGCGAGAGGGTGTGTCAGACTCTTACTGACTAAAACCCACCCGTATTCCTTCCGTTGCCTGTGTTGCCAGGGGCCTCGGTGACCATTTAGTACCTTCCCGCAACCCCGGCAGATCGACCCCGACTTACGAGTTGTAGGTCTTAAGTTCGAACCCCTATAATTTCCCACCCAAAAAAAAAAGCAGCTACTTTACTTTTTGAATTTAATTTCATCACCTCTCAAAACGGTGAAGGAAAACATCGTGAGGAAATCGGCATGCCCTAGAAACAAACATTCAAAGACGTGACATCCACCAGTTACACTGGGCCGTGGTGGATTATGGCTCACTCCCTCTCACAGAGAGGGCCCTGTGTGCCAGCAGTGGGAACATTATAAGCTGATTATGAAGGAAACTAAACTACTAATAGTCATAATTTCGCTTCCTATTAGCATTATACTTATAAAACTTTGAGACAAAAGTCCCATGTTTAAAAAAAAGTTCTATGCATTTTTTGTGCATAGTCTGGTAATTTTAAACAACTGAACATTGGTTACCGACACGAATGCCGCTGAGGTGAAGTGCTGCTCGAAAACCTGAAGTTTGTATGGAAGGGAATATAGATACTGATAGATACTTCTCGATTTCGATTGCTGCATCATTATTGATACAGATTCTGTATTTGTTTGGTCTATTTTTGTACCCCATATGAATATGTCTGTGCAGTCACTCAGTGTGTAAAATACTGGTATTCAGCTGCATCCGGATACACTGGAAGCGAACCCCAATATAGTTGGGAAAAGGCTAGGCAAATGATAATGAATCTGTGTCTGTAATGACCAACAACAAGACAAATATTCGGATACAAAATGGAGTTTTCACTTCTCATGCTCTAAAAGTTCGTATTTATGTTGTGCGTAGGCGACATAAAATCGTAATTTTATGCTCCAGTGCATAAATTATTTTTTTGGCTTAGACTAAGATAATCAGGCCCAACAGCCACACGCACAATAAAACGTCGCAGATTAAAGTCGTTATTTTATTTAATTTGCTTTAATTTATATCACTTCCGAGTTTTCTATCGTTAATTTAATCAAACCAGATAAAATAGCTGTCTTTTATTATTTAAAAACGCAAAGAAACGTTTTTATGTCTTGGCAGTATGAAGTACCTAAGTCAAACGACACGTCATGTCGAAAAAAAAAACACATACACAACATTTTTGAACAGTGAAAAGTGATTAAACTAAAACAATGGAATAGTGAATGTATTTATACTTTATGCCTGTTTCATTTTCTCGCGATCGATGTTAACAGGACAGTGTATAACTCGGGTATAAACGAACCATTTCACTTCACAAGCAAAATGGCTTCTTTTATGCACTAGTTGTACAATCTACTATATTAAAACATAATTATGAAAATAAAATGTTTTTACATAAGTAGTCGACTTTTCCACAATATCATGATAGATTTCTTCCGAAATAGTTGACGGCACGAGATCAAATCCACTCATGTTTCTTAGCCTTACCTTTGTCAACCAAAAAATAAGTGAAATAATTTAAACGCTCCGTAAGGACACTCCTTAAAGCAAATCTACTGAATGGGAATAATGGAGAATACTCGACGGGCCATAGCCGGGGAAAAGAGTGCTTATTTCTGTTTTTATATTTCATTATTGGCCCTCTCATCTCATATTGCACTCCATTCGGATTCATAGAGGCTGCTATAAAAGATTGAAACGCGAGAGGGGCATTTGAATGGCGTAATTGCAAGTGCACTTTTTTTTTAATTCAATTCCTGGCGGCCTCGGTAAAGGTGGAATGCACTTCATTGATATCGCTTTAAAGTAATGAGTTTTTTTTCATAATTCGGTCCCTCTTTTGTTGGTTTCGGAACGATTTACGTTCGATTTTGCGAGACCGAATCAGAGGTTTCATGGGAACGCATTCGGTTTTATTTAGCTGTGAATGTATTTTCGATGAAACTAAGTTTTTTTAAAGTCTTCAGTAGAAGTACTGCTTTTTAGGGCACCATAGTCAACAATTAAGGAACCTGTGTCTGTCTGACTGTCTGTCCCCGGCTTAGCTCAGACACTCTTAGTACTAGAAAGCTGTATTTTGGCATGGGTGTACATGTTAATCACGCCGACAAAGTGGAAAAATAAAATCTTGACAGATTTTTTTTTCAGATCGTTAGGCCGTTTAAAAATATTGCGGGTCTGTGAAAACTATTTTTCAATTCAGGGATCCGTTTGCGTAATATTAGGCTTTAATGTGCAATTTTTTGTTAGAATCAAGTGCCCCCCCCCCCCCCCTCTGCCAGCTAAATGGTTTTTGAATATATGAAAAAAAACATGGCAGTAGTATATATAACGAAATTAAAAGAAAAACTATTACAGCTAAGTAGGCTTTACAAGTTGACGAGTACCTAAAAGTCAACCAACTTATATTTGCGGTTAGAGAATTGACCGTGACGTACCTATGTATATCGATGTATGGGAGAACATCTTTTTCAACTACAACGTTAAGTTTGTTTTCTAAAGATAAATTCATCCCAACTATGGAAATCTTCATTGTGCTTGGTCCAACACGCACTTGGCCGGAATTTTGGGTTAAGGTGCAATATTTTGTATACCACAGTAGATTAAAAATTTACGAATTTTGTCTTGAGAAAAACTAGATGGTAACTGTATTATGTATATCGACGCTTGAAAGGCAAAATTTACTAAGCGACATAGGGCAAATTTGACTTTATATTATTAAAGTAAATTTTTCAGAAAAAAAATCATATAAATTCTTGTAATCATCCTGCAGGCGTAAATCTTCCCGGAGGACACGGTGGAGCATACGGTGGAGGTCTGCCCGGCTTGGGCAGAGCACCGCCGTGTCCTCGTGGAGGCGATCGGCGGCAGAGACCTCTCGCGTCCGGCCCTGGTTCAGGCCATGGTACGGAGCGAGAGGGCATGGGCAGCCGTCACCTCCTTCTGCGAAGCAGTAATGCTCGCGAAGGAGGAGGCGGGACGGTTGAGGGAAAGGCAAGTTTCGCGCCCTCTCGCCCCTAGCCGCCGCAGGAGACGCCCAGGGCGTCGGGAATCCCGGGCGGATTTCCGGCCACCGTAGGCGCGGGCTTGCGGACGGTGAGCAATGGGTAGCTCACCGTCCGGTAAGGACCAGGCCCGGGTCGACGGCGCGTTGTATTCCACGCGCGCCTCAAAGAGATGTCGTCAGCACATATAGTAGGGGTCCACTAGGGCTGATGCCTGCCGAGGAGAAGGAATACGGGTGGGTTTTAGTCAGTAAGAGTCTGACACACCCTACCGCTCCGCCCAGAGCGGGAGAAGTTATTTGATGATTTCCCACCCTCTACTGTTTTGAAAATCTTATTTATCTAATCATCTGGATCAGAATTTGTATGTTTTTTTTTCTGAAAAATTGACTTTAATAATGTAAAGTCAAATTTGCCCTATGTCGCTTAGTAAATTTTGCCTTTCAAGCGTCGATATGAAGAAAGAATTACGTTCAATAATGTAGCAGCAAGAAATTAGCCGTTTGCCTACTGTTTTAATTTCATTCGCTTTTGTTTATTCCGGGACAAATTGTTTTCGCTTTTCGCGTTTTGTGTGCGCGGCACTCTGGGACCGGATTACCGATTTTTATGGGATCGTATAAAAATGTGTTCGGCTTAGGATTTAAACCTTTTTTTCGTATCGTAACTTTCATAATGGTTTAGTACGCATTTAACTAAAGCTTAGTTTGTAAGTAGCACCGCCATTGTTTTTGAATTGGCAAAAGATTATTTTTATTGCGTAAAATTATAAAATTGGTAGTAGGTAGGTACGTCTGTTTATCGATAACTTTATACCTTCCTAAGTAAAGCATTTATGTGAAGGAAGTGGCCGACCATCTAACTTCGATACAAAAAAATTTGAAGTGCAGGCCCATAAGTTTAGGTTAGTAGTTTATTTTTACTTATTTATCAAAAAGATATCTGACTTTGGTCAAAACAGCACTAAGAGAATCTACTTAAAATTAAATGATTTCCTTATATTTCCAATTCTTATTTGTTCGCCAAACTAAAATGTATCTAGTAGTTCTGTGAACAGTACACCTCACGAGCACAAACTTTTTCGCAACAATTAATAGTACGTACCTACCATGTAGGACTAATTAAAAAATTATGAGTAAATATTTGTAGACCAGCTAGAACTACTAATAGGGTTTAATTGGCAGAGATAGCGCTGCAGCCTTGATTTATGTTGAGAAGGTGGTCCCAGGTGCTCCATCAATCCCTACCTATTAGTTAAAGGGCCGATTCCACTGGTTGAAATCTAAAAGTGAGCAATTTACTGCATTTTGAGGAGCTATTATGCTCATCATGCCGAAGATCCTCATCAGATCTGCACAACATTTATATGAGACCAACCACCTATTACTACCTTTCAAATAAAAGAAGAACCATCGAAATCGGATCTCATAAGGCGGAGATGTCCAGTAGCCCCCTTTTTGGCCTTTTTTTCCAGTCAAAAATTCCCGACGACAAAAGAGTTCTATAAAGTCATATAACCTGTATAATCAATTTCGTTCAGATCGTTTGATTGACAAACTGACAAAGGAAAGCAAATTTTGCCAGACTTGAAGCAGAGCCGCTTCGCTCGCTGGGTCAATAAGTAGCACTAACAGAGCTGCTGTACCAAAACACTTAGCCATCACAACAATTATTTTACGAGTACAATTTAAAACCAAAATACTATTAGCCTGTAAGGTTTTTTCCAGGAGATGACGAGGAAAATGAGCAATTACACGACGGCGGTGGCTCGACTTAAACGCCTAATGAAATTTAGAGTATGCCGAATGGAAACAGACGGCCGTGGAGCGGACTTTCGTTGTAAAGATTTTAGTACGACTAGACCTTTATTTTCCGCAACGAATTTAAAACGGGCACAAATTTTTCATCTGTTTCTGAGGAACAGCAATGCATCTTTCGCTTCTAAAAACGTTTACTTTGAATATGAAAAATCATCAAGTGTCCTTTGAATGAATTACAGTTCTAGCGTCCGATGGTATCTTGAGGCATTGATTTATTCATTATTTTTTATATACATATTTTTTTTCTAATTTTGCTTGGAGTTCTGCTTCCATCATGGCTTTGCATCTATCACGTTGCATTGAAAAGAAGTAGATAGGTAATTCGAAGTTTTAAGTTCAAAATGCTATTATTCAATCTTTATCACCTCCACACCACTCAATGTCTCCACATCTTCATACCATCAGCTAGCAACTCTAGAATTCAGGAGCACGGAAAATTATCCTTAAATACAATTAAAGTGTAAAGCAATTTATTTTAATTTTAATCCGCGTCTACCCGCCATCTTGCGCGAGGCTTTGAACCCTAATAACTGGTGTTAATATTCACGAATTCGGATAACGTATATTACTATTACGACATAAGCTTCTTAGTATACTCGTATAAATATAGTAATAATACATAATTATTTTTCGAATAAAAAGTGTCGGATAGAGCTATAAAGATATCGGATTAACTTCAACGCTTTGGTACAGCCCATAAGTCAATTATGATAATCCCAATTGTCATTTTGTTCATATTTAATTAACATTTCAATGCTAACAAATAATAAATGACGAATCGATTCGCTAATGAATTTAGCGTCCCCTCAGTAGTTGGATCGGTCATCAATCATAACCTATTACCTAGTGCTGTTCACATTACGACCACACTTGTGTACGAATGAGACACAGAGTAGCAACTCTTCATACAAAACCTTTGACTTACTGCTTGTTCGCACATTTGTTATCCTCTGTAATTCCTTTATATTGACTATTGCCGGCCAGACCTTGCCGTAGTATGGAGGTGTAATGACACAGTTTGCTCCAATTGGTAGCCATTCAACAAAGAGAGGGTAGCGATTTACTGCACACAATATTGGGTGAAAATGCATCTTTATATTTTGTCAAGTTGATTTATTAGCGCTCAATAAATTTTGGCATTTAGGAATATGGATCTAATCCACGAATAAGGTATCAAATATATTTATTTACATAACCAAATTACAAGATGATTATTAACATTAACTAAATTAAAACTAATTTAAGCCTAAAAAAGGCCCTCGGGGCAATGTACCGTGGATGCTGGCGGCATTTCCTCGCTGAATTGCAATGCTGATGCGTTGCGCGAGAAAGCCGCCAGCTTTTCGGTCACCACATCAACTAGACGTTTCGCGATTTCCGCAAATAACTTATGCGCACTGGGACCCCACGAACCGAGGGTCTCGACGCCAAAGGGCACAAAGTTCTACTCTCTGCCAATGCCTCCATATTTAATAACTTTCAGATTTTCGGCATTTTCTGCCGCTTTAGAAGTAGTCCGTTGGAGGAGAGACGGTGCCAGTGTGTCTACACAAGTAGCGTCCCACACAAGCATCCGTCCCAAACTCCATGGGACCAAAGACACACCATCAGGTCTTTTGCCATCATCTCTGACAATGCCAGTCGGCTAAAGAAGAGCAGGCAAGAGACCGGCGGATTATGTCATTAAGTGTCGCATTAGAATCATCCACGAATTAGATTAAATTATCATTTTCAGCTAGGAAGTACTTATATACGAAAATAACTCGGGATGGTGGGATCTCAGGTCAGACAAAAATAAGGTTCGTGTTTCAGTATTTTATTTTGGTACAGTCAAGGGTTGAAATTCAGCTCAAGAGCACCTGTTTCTAGCTCCGTACATTTCAGCGTTCGTGGTTAGACTGTCTCGTTAAATTATCATCTTTTATCTGGGAAAAAATCTTAATAACATTTTCAAGAATACCAAGAAATAACTAGATATTTTTCCACACAACAAAATGCAAACTGGGAAAGGCAGCAATGTGGCATTATCCGAGAGGAATTTCATTACGATGACAATGTTGGCAAGTTCAATTTTCTTGCGAGATAACGAACGTAGCTGAGATTGTTTGAAGTTTCTAAGTTGAGGCCACTTTGACCCCTGGCCCGTGAACATCGCCAACATTCTCATTAGACGTCCACAAAAGAATACTGTTCTGTTTAAAAAAGAAATAAAAACAAGTGAATATTTAAATGGTTCAGATTAAAAACGTTTTGTGCCTAGGCACTTACGGGTTTTTATTTGCAGCTGTCTCTGTCTCATTTGTAATGTTGAAATGATTTCTTCTGGAAAACAGGTTTGGGAAAGTGCCCGACTTGTCAATCAATTAGGGAGAGTTTTTTACTTTTATTATGAAGCTTTAAACACGAATTTTAGAATTATTCTGTAGCATATTTTTTTTTAATATCTCTGAGGTTGTTTTTTCTTTTAAACTGACAAAATTTCAGCTACTGCTAAAACTGTGGGGTGTAAATACCAGGTTTGATTAAGTTATTTAATTAATATTCTTTCTAATTATTTACTTTACTTTTATTTCCATAAATCATCAACAACAATGATTATTGTTATAATCATCTATAGCTGTGTTATAAAGTGACGTAGACAGACAATTTATGAAGTTTGTTAACATATTTCAGGTTTTCCTGCAACTCTATAATATAACAAAGTTCCTCTATTTCAGGGTCAAAATGAAATAATCTCAGCACATACCTCTATACCTGTACCTACATACACAAAATATGTAGTGACTACGGTACATATAACACATTAGCACAAACACGGCCGGCCGGAATTCCATGCCGTTCCATTATAATTGCATTAATTCCTCGGCACACTAATTACGATTGCTGTTAAATCATTGTCCACACAAATTGCTTTGACCGCAGAAATCGCTTAAAGTTACAAGAGGAGTATTTGACCGTGACGTGATATGGAGTTATTGGCTTGTGAATTATGTTGTGGTTAGGAAACAGAATTCAGTACATACAACCTACTACACTCGCGAGCAAAAGTATGGAATCACTTACTTGGAATTGATTACTTAATAACTAGTTAAGAATAATAAAAATAGTACAATTTTAAAGGTTAAAAAACTATTAACTTTAAATTGATATCAAATTCATTTAAATCACACCAGTATTTAAGGAGCTATCCCGTACGGAAAAAAAGGATCTCTTCAGCGAAGAATATCAATATTCTCAGAAAAATTGTTTTGTAAATATTTTCTTCACGTAAGTAAATGTACTCAGTCCAAGAAAACCTGTTTACTCAAATTACAAATAATAAATACTTGGTTTTTACTCTTGACTTAAGCAAAAATTTTTGATTCAAGTCTACAATAATCTTAATTGAAGAAAATATCTAGTTTTAGAAATAATATTCTTAAAATTATATATATATATATATATATATATATATATATAAAATTATATATATATATATATATAATTTTACTTCATTCAAGAATATATTGTTTTCCCCATAAATGAATCAATATTTGTCTTGACCAAACGGATGTTGTCTTAATTTAAGACTTTCAATTGTTAGATACGTCGCGAGTTGCGGCCTATTGATTCCCAATACAAGCACGTGTTATCGGATTTTCTTTGCTGATCAGATCCAGCCTGTCCCACCTTGCTGTCCTCCCCCCAGCGACGCCCTAAGCCGAGGTCCGTACCCCACAGGGGGTGCCCTTAGCGTGCAGTCGCTTAGTAATATAAGAAATTTGCTGGAGCTGGAGGCTTTTGTGACATCGCTCGGTACTATATATTATTGTATGGTGGTGGGTAGTTAGTTTACATTTGGAAATATACCAGTCTGTCGTTGACCCACGTATTTTATTGACGTTCCATTGGCGACGAGAACGGGATTCGTGTAATTTCTTTTTAATTTCCGTGGTTTCGCGTGTGTCAAGATGCCTATTGGTAAAATTGAACCGTTTAGTTTAAGCTCAAAACAGTGGCCAGCGTATATTCGTCGCGTAAATCAGTACGTACTGCTTAACAAAATCGACGATGAATTGAAAGTGCCTATGTTAATAACGGTCGTTGGGGAAGAAACGTATGCGCTTATGTGCGATCTGTGTTCACCTAATTTACCGGAAGACAAAACATATGACGAACTAGTGAAATTAGTGACGGAACATTTGGAACCGCAACGATCGGAGATCGCCGAGCGCCACGTATTTAGGTTGCGCCGCCAGCGTGCGGACGTTTCCCTCACGGAGTACCTGCAGGCATTGAAACACCTGGCGTCTACGTGCAGTTTCGGAAAGTGCAAGTCATGTTCGACGCTTGAAGAAAATTTGCGCGATCAGTTCGTGTCGGGGCTCACAAGTGACGTAATGCGATCCAGAATATTCGCGGAAAAGAAAGTACAGTACAAAGAAGCAGTGGAGCTAGCGCTGGCTCTAGAGGCAGCGGAGAAGCATGCAGAGGTGAGCGGCACCACAACGACGGCGGCGGCGGACTCAGCAAAGCCGGCAGGCGGCGAGGCGGGCGAAGGCCTGCATTATACGCGCGGCGGACGAACGCGCCCACGCGGGCCGCAACGGGCGTTTAGCGCCGGTGGCAGCGGCAGCGGCAGTGGCGGCGGCGCAGGCGACGGAGCAGCAGCAGCAGCAGGCGCAGGCGACGCGCGCGATGTCGCGGCTGACGGGCGCGCGCGGGCCTGCTGGCGCTGCGGCAAGGCGCACCCGGCCGAGAGGTGTCGGTTTAAAAATTACAGTTGTGATGAGTGCGGTAAAAAAGGGCTAGGTGCCCTTTTTTACCGCACTCATCACAACTGTAATTTTTAAACCGACACGTGATGTGCAAACAAGTGCGCGGTAGTGGCGGTCGGCATAATTATGTGAGTGACGAATCAGACGATGGTATGTTCAACTTGAACGTGGCAGCTCGAGGTAACACACCTTATTCTATTAAACTGTCTGTTGATAATATTAATATAGATTATGAAGTGGACACAGGTAGTCGTATATCAGCCATAAGTGAGGTGATGTACCACGAATTTTTTTCGCATAAAAAGATTGAACGGGACAACTTAGTTTTACGTTGTTACTCGGGTTCAAGAATAGAATCACTCGGTTACATTGCAGTAGACATTTGTCTGGGCGAATTTAAAGCAAAATCATTACGATTATACATTATTAAGGATGGGGCGCGGCCTTTGTTAGGACGAAAGTGGATGCGCGCTTTAAAGATAACGCAAATAAACCTCAATGAAATCATAGATGATGAATTCGTAAACAAATTATGTAAAGAGTTCCCAGAAGTATTTAGCAATAAGTTAGGTACATGCAAACAGCCCATACGACTACAGCTTTCCGATAAGGACGCGGTTTACGTGCGAGCGAGACCCATGCCGCTGGCACTGCGTGCACGTGTTGAGCGGGAGCTGGAGCGTCTGGAGGCTGATGGCTCCATCTACCGCGTCGACTACTCAGACTATGGAACTCCAATAGTACCCGTTGTAAAACAAAACGGAGACATACGCATTTGTGGGGATTATAAGATTACCATCAATCCAAAGTTAAAAAGAGATTATTATCCATTGCCGCGTATCGAAGAGCTATTTGCAAGTCTTAGTGGGGGAGATAAATTCACAAAAATTGATTTGAAACATGCTTACGAACAGTGTCTGTTGTCGGACGACTCGCAGCCCTACACGGCTATAACTACGCATATGGGTACTTTTGTGATAAAATAAATGATAAATGATTTTATTTCTGTAAGTAGGTTTTTACAAACACTTTTACACGTCAAAACACATTTTTTAAACTAGATGAGGCCGGCGTTTCCTATCTGACTACTCTGAGAAGAAAGGCCGAAACAAACTCAGAGGTCACAGTCTCTTTTAAAGTCCAGACATAATCTTGGTCAGATCATGTGAAGACCATGTCGATTGGTGTCTGAAATGGTCTTTTGATGAAAGAACCACACAGATTGAGTGGACCTGTCCAGTCAGTGCACGCATTTGTCAGTCGTTGTGCAGCTCAACTCATAACTAAAGGAGCTCAACGATTCAACGAACAATACCAAAGAAAGGACATTTGGCTAGGCCGCAAAAAAATACTCAAAACTGCCAGACCATGTTAAAAACTAACTGAGAATAAAACAAAATTAAACAATGATCCACATAGTCTTCACATTTACAATAATTAAAACAATATAATACTACACAGAGTAAATATTCATGTCATTGCATAAATAAAATTCATCAATGTCAATGTGTATATACGGACATAATCTTGGTCAGATCATTTGAGGACCATGTAGGTTGGTGTCCGAAATGGTCTTTTGAGGAAAGACCACACAGATTTGAGTGGACCTGTCCAGTCAGTGCACGCATTTGTCAGTTATCATGCAGCTCATCTCAAAACTTAAGGAGCTCAATGATTTGACGAACAATACCAAAGAAAAGACATTTGGGTAGGCCGCATAAAGTACTCAAACTGCCAGACTATCATTAAAACTAAGAGACAAAAAAAAAAAACAAACAATGACCCACATAGTCCTCACATTCCTAATAATTAAAATAATGTAATACTTTACAAAGTAAATATTCATGTCATTGTTTATAATTATAGAATAAGAAAATATAAATAGCTAGCAAAATAAAAAGAGTAAAAAAACAACATTCACTGTAAGTTTATTGGAGCAGCTCAATCCCAAGCCTTTTTGTCCTCAATATAATCTTTAACAGTATAAAAGGCTTTTAGGCACAGTTTCTGTTTTATAAAACATTTGAATTTATTAAGGCTTAGTTCTTGAATGTGGCTAGGAAGTTTATTATAAAAAATGTGTATAGACGTACGCCCTACGGGTTGTCGGTAATACCGGAAAAGTTTCAAAAAATTATGGAGGATACGCTGCGCGGGGTGCCGGGGTGTGTAGTATTTTTAGACGATATTTGTGTGACGGGTTCCAACACGCTTGATCACTTGAAGAATCTGAGAGCTGTACTAGAAAGATTGCGTCACATGGGACTTACTGTTAAATTAAGTAAATGTAGATTTTTGCAAGATAGTGTGAAATATCTCGGTTTTATCATTAACAAGGAAGGTTTGCGACCGGATACAGAGAAACTGGAGGCCATTTCCAGCGCGCCTAGACCAGAGAACGTATCACAACTGAAAAGCTTTTTAGGGATGATTAATTACTACGGGCGATTTATTCCTAGTTTGAGCACCTTATTACAACCATTACACAATTTGTTAAAAAAAGATAGCGGCTGGGAATGGGACTCCAAGTGTGATAAAGCTTTCGTGGAGGCTAAGCGATCTCTCCTGAGCGAACGGGTATTAGCACACTACGAGGAGGGGCGCGACCTGGTGCTGTCGGTGGACAGCAGTGCGTACGGACTGGGCGCCGTGCTAGCGCACCGGTACTCGGACGGCAGTGAGCGGCCAGTCAGCTGCGTGTCGCGCACACTTAGTGCGCCCGAGCGCAACTACAGCCAGCTCGATAAGGAAGCGCTGGCTATTCTGTTCGGTGTCACGAAGCATCACCAATATTTATTCGGAAGGCGTTTCACACTACCCACCACCCAATTGCTCGCGATTACACGGCGAGGGGGGAAAAGTGGACCGAAGCCACAGTTATAAAAAAGACAGGGCCAGTATCATACAAAGTCAGTTTAGGAAATGGGGTTGAGTGGCGTAGACATGCCACACCACACCAAATGATTTCAGCAAGTAGCAAAACTAGGTACTCATTATCGCGAGTGAGTGACGTGGCCGTAGCTGAGGCTTCTGACTCTGGGGCAGCCAAACAGGGGGTCGATAGCGGAGCCGAAGGTGAGATGTTTGAGGACGCATCCAGCGGTGATGGGGATACTAAGGACACGT
The DNA here is from genome assembly GCA_905333075.3 of Atethmia centrago. Classification (NCBI taxonomy): domain Eukaryota; kingdom Metazoa; phylum Arthropoda; class Insecta; order Lepidoptera; family Noctuidae; genus Atethmia; species Atethmia centrago. The sequence goes on along the minus strand of HG995381.1, from coordinate 12,967,320 downwards.
CGCTGGAAGGGTCGAAGTCGACGCCGGTTCAACCCAAACGGCTTTCGTCGTCTGTATCACCACCACCGCTGGGCGCGTCAGCTCGCGCACTGCGTGCGCTCAACCGAGCTAAACAAGCTGCCAATAATTTGCCAAAATAGTTATTAGTTTTAAGATTTATGTACTTATCTACTTATCTGTTGTGTTCAGTGGATTTGATAAGGAGAGATGTGACATCGCTCGGTACTATATATTATTGTATGGTGGTGGGTAGTTAGTTTACATTTGGAAATATACCAGTCTGTCGTTGACCCACGTATTTTATTGATGTTCCAGCTTTGAGTTAGCTTAAGGCAGCCACAGGATAGTCCGGTTAAGTGGTCACGACCTCTCAAGGTCAACTACGAGATACCAATCAAAACAAAAAAAAAACGCCATGTCACATTTTAACTCAGTGTATCGCCGTAATCTTTTGATTACGTATCTTTTGATTAGGGACTGCGAAACTGTTGCTGTTTTTAAAAGAAGAGTGAAAGAACACTATCTTTCCACTTTGCCATAGTTGCATAATAGGTATTTATTATTTTATACTATTAATTATACATAAGTATTTTAGTGATATTTATTTTAGAAGTATGTATTTATGTAAGAAAAAACTATTCACTAATTTAAATAAAAAATAAGAGAATATACTCTTATTTTTTATTTAAATTAGTGAATAGTTTTTTTTTTTGTTGTTCTTATGTATTTTGTTTTCTCTTCTACTCTTAAGGCTCCTACATACTGGCGCGACTTGTCGCGCGACGCGTCGCGACACAAAGGCACCGCTTGTAGCGCTACACGCGGTGTCTTTGTGTCGCGTCGCGTCGCGCGACAAGTCGCGCCAGTATGTAGGAGCCTTTACACACGGTGTCTACTCTCCTATCGCAGGTATGCTGGAACAGATTTCTTTATACATAAGCATCACCTTTGTACGTATTTTTCTGTTCCTTTCTTCTTGTCTCTTTATATGTGTGTACATAAACTGTTAAATAAATATAAAGAAAAACGTTGTCCCATATTTTTTAATAATCTTGGTACCAGATGGGCAAAAAAAAATTGTCATCGTGGGATATTATGATTCGAAATAAAGTTCACGCATATACCAAACATCAGATTAATAATTTAAATCCAGTTATGATCCAGCCTGTCCCATCTCGCTGTCGTCCAAAAAGCAAGGGGGGCACTACCTACCTTTTCTCGAAACGTTTTGTCGTATTTTCAAACCCTCATAGCTTCGGCCTGGATAATGTTAGAGAGCTCTAATTCTCAGGATAAGATTAAGTTAGTAGACTAATAAAACATACAAAGTTTTATTTGGCTAGCTGTTATACTTTGGATTTTATTATAATCACTGACTTACTCACTTATCAAAACCGCTAGGGTAGTTCCCGAAGTCCTAGAAAGCTGAAATTTGGTATGCAGGCTAGGATTTGCTCGCAAACAACAAAACAATTAAGAAAACTGTAACTATCAGCCTCCAACCCCCTTAAAGGGAGGTGCAAGCCTGTATAAAAAATAAAACCCCTAAGGTACTTCCGGAAGTCCTAGAAAGCTGAAATTTGGTATACAAGCTGAGATTTACACACAAACAACAATAAAAATAATACATTTCTAACTTACACCCTCCAACCCCTTAAATGGGATTTTAATATTTGTAGAGTTAGCGCCTTGGCCTCTACATTAGATTTGATACATTGGGTTTGCGGACGGTGAGCAATGGGTAGCTCACCGTCCAGTAAGGACCAGGCCCGGGTCGACGGCGCGTTGTATTCCACGCGCGCCTCAAAGAGATGTCGTCAGCAAAAATGTAGGGGTCTACTAGGGCCGATGCCTGCCGGGGTCGTGGGAAGGTACTAAGGGGTCACCGAGGCCCCCGCAACACAGGCAACGGAAGGAATACGGGTGGGTTTTAGTCAGTAAGAGTCTGACACACCCTCCCGCTCCGCCCAAGGCGGGAGAAGTTATTTGATGATTTCCCATCAAAAAAAAAAACCCGCTAACTCTACAAACCTTACAAATCTAGGTCAGAATGTATGGCTTGGCCATTCTATTGCCCTATTGCATGACACAACATTAAAGACCAGGGACTTAACTTCTTACCATAAAGGCTCGTGCTGAATGACGCGACAGGCAGCCCGACACTTTTTTCATAGAAATTGTAACACTAGTGTCTCGTCGAGCCTGTCTACCTTAAGCCCATAGCAGTGTCTGTCCGACGGCTGCGATAGATAAGACAACCCCACCAAAAACATTTCATTTAAAGTAGGTTGCCAAGACTTTCACTGTTAAAAAGTTATCAGATCGAATGTAGAGCCAAACTGCTAGCTATACAAGGCCTAACTCTACAAACCTTACATCTTGGTATCTCTTTATCTTGTTATATCTATCTCATCTTATGTAAGATTTGTAGAGTAAGCGCCTTGGCTCTACATTAGATCTGATAACTTTTTAACAATGAAAGCGTTATTCTTGGCAACCTACTTTAGATTAACTGTTTTTGGTGGGGTTTTCTTATTTATTTATCTTTAAAGTTTTTATGTTTAAGTACTGTTTTAGTAACAACCCGCTATTAAGATGTTCACCAGATCCCAGGTAAAATATGACGAAAACTTAATATGTATATCTATTTGTCAGCTTATTGTACTCGTTCACTTCCAAATAAATAATATTCTGATTCTTATCCATACAGCCAGTGCTATATTACATAATCAGCTTATAATGTTCCCACTGCTGGGTCACAGGCCCTTGTGAAAAAAAAACCCCCTGTGCGTGTTGTGTGTGGCCTCTGTGAGAGGGAGTGGGCCGTAATTCACCACGCGGGCCCAGTGCGGGTTGGTAGTAGTCAGATGTGTTCGAATTTTTGGTTCTAGGACATGCCGCTTTCCTCACGATGTTTTCCTTCACCGTTTTTAGAGTAGTGGTGATGAAATAATTTACAAAGTAAAGCACCTGCTGGATTCGAACCTAGTGTCCTAAGTCGCGGCTGTTATTGTACCACTGAGCCACCACTGCTCACGCTGTATCACCAACTCATCATTATTGGAGGTTTAGAGGTTACCCTAATCATTGGATCACAAAACCCCTAGGTCTGGCTATTTTCGCAGGCTTGCGGACGGTGAGCAATGGGTAGCTCACCGTCCGGTAAGGACCAGGCCCGGGCCGACGGCGCGTTGTATTCCACGGGCGCCTCAAAGAGATGTCGTCAGCACAAATGTAGGGGTCCACTAGGGCCGATGCCTGCCGGGGTCGCGGGAAGGTACTAAAGGTCACCGAGGCCCCTGGCAACACAGGCAACGGAAGGAATACGGGTGGGTTTTAGTCAGTAAGAGTCTGACACACCCTCCCGCTCCGCCCAGAGCAGGAGAAGTTATTTGATGATTTCCCACCCAAAAAAAAAAGGTCTGGCTATTTTAGAAAGGCATTATTTACAAAGATAAATAAAAACTGTTTAACTCGAAACTCGTAAAGTAAGGTATGTACGTAATATCATGGGCATAAACATGGAACGCAGTATATTTTTAAATAATACGAGCACAGAGAAAAAGTAGCCAGTATATAGCTTTTTATTCTGAAAATAATTTTCATTTCGCTGTTGCTATTTTTACAAAGCAAAACTTGCTTCGGTTGCAGCATTGGACATGTTCAGAGCTCTGTTGCTTTCGCGAATGATATCCGTTTCCTATTTAGATATTATAAAAATAAAAATACTGAATTTATTTTTTTATCTGAATTTACACTAGCAAATAAATCTGTAACAGTTGAGCTTTGGTCAGTTGAGGTTTGCTCGACTGCCCCAGAAGGAGGGTAATATTTTTAGAGAGAATGTATGTATGTCTATTTCTTTGGCGAGCTCTGTAGCCTAAACTGCTTGATGGATTTTAACATAAGAGGTGTCGTTAGATTCGTTTTAATTGCTGAAGTGACATAGGCTATATAAACATAAACACATAACATAACAGCACGCCTTGTTTCCCCGACGGTTTGGGCAGAGGTGTACCTGTAGTACACCCACATTTCGCCAGTATAAGCTATATAATATTCACTTACTGCATCTGCAAATACAAAACAGGAGAGGAAGGTTTTTTTTAAATAAATTACAACAATATTGATATCAAATAATGGCTAGTAATGATTCAATTTCATATATATATATTAATAAAACTAAAAAGCTTGAAATAAAACAAATTATTTAAAAACAATAAACCCGACTGCTAAAACACATAACTGAAAAGAGAAAAACAAGTATTATAATCTATAGAATTTTGGTATAGCCGGGGACAAACAAAAGTTACACCATATTTCAAGTTATTGGTTTGTCCCCCGCCTGCGTTCCAAATTCTATTCTATAGTTTATAATGCTTGTTTTTCTCGTTTTAGTTATGTGTTTTAGCAGTCGGGTTGTTTGTTTTTTAAATAATTTGTTTTATTTGCAAAAGTGCTTGTAGTTTTTCATTTTTAAATGAAAGTAACAATTTGGCAAATTTTCTAGGCTGACATTCGATATTTTCACCCTGCAGATATTACTGTGTGCCTTATGTCTTTCACAGTGTAATGTAATATAATTAACTCAAGCAAGTTCTATGCAAATCCTTAGCAAACAAAACTTTCTTCTACAATATAAACATGTTAAACTTCTTTCTTACATCCAGTGGCTATGTTTATTTAGTCGTCCAACCAGTTGATTTACTCTTGTTATAAAGCCAACATAAATAGCTAATGCATGAATGTAAATCATGAACTTACGTACGTATTGTCCAGAAGACCAATATTGGAAAAGCACTCGACTATACGCTAACGAGATGCGAAGTCTAATGAACTTGAAATCCTGCGCTTCCATTTTGTATAATGGACACAAACGTGGATCTACGAAGGACTGACTTAATAGCTCAAATAAAAGCGCCCATTTTTATAACACATCATCTAGAATGAATAGTAGGTATCATCTGGAATGAAATTAAGGATTACCCTAATAACCGTAAAGTAATTTACCCATCGGAATTGTAGAATTACCCTCGTTAAATACACAATGCAGAATATTTCAGTGCATGAAAAAAGCATAAAGTGCATTTATTGTTGAGGAATTTCTGCAGAGCCGGTTACCTCTTTAGAGATAATTTTGTGATGGTCAGAAGTAGGCCTATAAACACCAAGTAATTAAGGCTACGACTATAGTAACCTCAGGTAGGTATACAAGGCTTTGTTGATTATCATCTCGGCTTGATAGTTTGATCTGGTGGCATAATTACATAAACTGCACCTGGATTAAGACTGTTGTGTGTTCTGATTGCGTATCCATTGGTAATTAGGTCAGAACAGTGTAGGCATCATACATACCACAGTGCATTATCGCCAAAGGTAATTTAGCAGCAAACAATCATGTAATAGAATTTCGTCTTTTGCTGTCTAACAACGAATACCATCGCGAAAATTAAAAAATAAATATACACATTATACAGGGTGTAAAAAGACACATCACAATGCCGTCAACTAAGCATACTGTACATCTAATTAAGTAGCTTTGCGCAAAAATTATTGTTGGGATCCGATTTTTATTTTTAGGCATACAAAAATAGCTATTTTTTATTGTGCGCAATTTAACGCAAAACTAGGCAAACGGACTCAGTGCTGTTGTGTGAGTGAAGCCCCTTCGCTCTAGTTCAGTTATTTGATATTCATTGCGTTTTTGTAACTTCAAATGCGTAATTTGTTAAGAAAAATCGAAAATTCAGGTAATGTTTGTTTGGAAAATAGTTTTGTAATAACGCTTGGAATTCGTTACCGTAAAAAGTAAAAAAAATTGTGACTTTGATCTTCAATATCTCCAGAACCAGTGGATTCCCAGGTATGTTCTAGTGGAAAAAAATGATCCTGATGATGAAATGATGAGAAAAAAGATGATGAATGGATAAAATATGTGGCTTTTGGCTTCGGACTTACTTATCTCGAGTAATTATTATCATAATGCAAAATCTTACCTCAATTGAGAATAAATGCTCGCAGCGTATTTTGGCCCCCAAAAATTACTAAAAAAAATGGTTCTCTATAAACCGCGTTTCGTAGCTCTGTGTACTATTTCATCAATTGTGATGACGCGTTCCAATGTGCTTTTCGTACAACGTAAGCCCCGCAATGCGTTTGTGGCAATGAGTTGATGTTTGTAAGCAGGATTATACGGTTAAAATGTCCGATGTCTACTACCGTATTGACGAAACGCCAATATTTTATGTGCCAGATTATGGCCGTTTGTGTGCCAAAAACATAATGTGATAATTAATATTCATTTACTTAATAGCTTAAATGCTCGTTTGTCGTGATTGGGTCGGGAAAGTTTATTTTGATACTGTTGTGTTTTATTTGCACTCTGTTACTTATTAAAACGTATCATTGTTCCACTGACAATGCGGTTCTCAACACTAGGTTTATGAAGACTTTATTATAATAATAAAAACAAAACTTGTGTTAATAAAAAGGCTTAAGACTAAGTTAGTAGCACTTCTGCACGTCCTGTGGAACTTGTCCGCGGGAGCGATGAAACACAACGTCCTTTAGCCAAAAGTCTTCTTCCATGACGAGGGGCAGATAACATTTTGGTACACGTACGACGAATGCCTTGAAGTTGACGTTCCGGTCCGATTTCAGTAACTGCACCCTCGGCGTGTAGCTCGTCTACTGCTAAGACATCTGCTGTCTGCTGTACATTATGCTGTGAAGACTGTTACGCTGTGTATAAACACTATAATTATTGCGCTATCAGAACTATCTTACGCGATGAAGACTAATTATTTTATGTTATGAACACAACGATTTCCATTAAAGACTTAAAACACAATGTAGACAACGTTTTTCTATGAACACGATGTTAAGCTGTGAGGATTATGCTACTCTAAAAAATACTAAGTTCTATTATGATATTATGATGGACGACTTGCAGTTTAAGCAAATATAACACTACTTCAAATTAATGCCACGTAAGTTTAGAGGTGAAAATGTTGGTGTATGGAGGTATTTTCACCTCTAAACTTGAAACTGCTAAACTGAGGACAGTAACATGCATTATTCACACAAGTTTCACAAAGAGAATGTTTAACAACTAAGTAGCGAGACCGTACTAATCATATTAACTGTTCCTATACTAAGTAGCTGCCGTTACATCCGAAACTGCGTCTAAATTGCTAAGCAACTGGCTTTTAGCTTCGTAAACGTATGTCCAGTTATTGTCGACCCAGCTGCAAGCTTTTAGCTTGATTATACATTATAAATTACTTGCGACTGCTCGCAAATTGTACTTTAAATGTACGGTCAATGTTTTGGGTAAAAAGTGTACTGGGTTTTTTATAATATGTAGTTAGTTTTTAGATGGAGTTGAGTTTATTGCCGATTGTTCTCCACATGTAATGTTTCATATAATGGTATAATACCTGGACTATTTATTAGTAATAAAAAGTTTGACATTCAGGTTATGACGAGTTTTATTATTGACATCATCAGGTACTTACCTACATAAATATTCATATCCATCATGTCAGTTACTTTGCATCTACATCTGAACTTGATCCACTACACTAAATAATCATAAGGTGGTGCATTGTCTCATAGCAAAACACCAACTCATAAGCACAAGGGCAATTGGGTATATTATTTTTGACACCAATGCGTGGTTGAAGCTAACCTTAAACCCAATAATATGTATTACAATATCTCTGACAGAGTAAATAACAGAAAACGCCAATCTTATTTAATTGATCAAGGACAGCTAATGAGACACAATTGATTTTCTATTGTTTGACTCCGAATCGGTGTCAAAGTCAAAGTCAAATTATTTATTTCAAATGGGCCCATAAAAGGCACTTTTGAACGTCAAAATTAACAAAAAAAATAAAATTGATTCTAGTTGCCCCTTCCAAAATGTAGTTTCGTATAGAGAAAAATGGGCAAGAAACTCCACCGTTACTCTTTTAAAATGTTTTATAAAATTTGTATAGGTACATTTTAAACTTATATGTGAAGACGATGCACCTAGAATAAAATTACTACACCAAAATAGGTAAAAAAAGAATGAAAAATAAAGCAATGACAGATAAATTAATTATGTGATAGGTACATGATGCTCACATATTTACAAACATGTCGCGCGGGGTTAACAGGTTAAAATATTATAAATGCGAAATTGAGTTTGTTTGTTTTTTTTTACGCTTTCACGCTAAACCGGCTGAACGGATTTGGATGAACATTGGCAAATGAATAGACCATGACCTCGATTAGGACATACGATACTTTCTATCCCAACATTCCCACGGGATCGAGACTTATGCGGATGAAACCGCGGGGCACAGTTAGTAATTATAATAATTGCTTGCTTTGTGCACGGAAGCGGTTCGAAGCTCCTACCTTATGCTACTATTGCTCCAGTAAGCTAACTACTCCTACTAGTGTATATACGACTTTAGTCGTATATAATTAATTAACGGAAGTGGGCTAACATGGCCCTCGTTGGCTAAGGGCTATACCACCTGCCATGCCAAGCATTGCCATGGTCAATGTGCGACCGTTATGTTTATGGTGGTATTTTGCGAAATTATGTTGAGTGGTTATTTGCGTGGTTGAGTTTGTGAAGAATTTTCAAATTTGGAAATAATTTTATAAAGATTATTTTGTATTGTATTTTGCGGTACTGTTGTTAAATTATACATGAATCGCAAAGAAAACTCTAAACCTGAAAATTGGTTCAGTAAGGAAATCAATTGTAATTTCAGGGTTGTCAAACTTTTAACCAATAACATAAAGTTGCATCTTCTGGATATATATATCTTCGTCCTGTTTCAAACAATGCCATTTACGCCTTATACCTAAATAAATAATTCTGAGCGAAAAACCAGTTTCTATTTCAGTGAACCTTTCTTTCACAAAGAAATACAAAGCATGTCCCAAACTTACCAAAGTAGTCCCAATATTAATGGAATGTCTCAATCCAGGTATTTTCTATCAGCCTATTTCTGAGAAACCCCGATTTTCTGTGACATTATTTTCGGAAATACAAACTAGTTTAGTTAGCAACTAGGTTCGCCTAATAATCAACATTTTGTCACGTTCGGGGTAAAAGTCTTGTTTTCCGACTTTGTGTACTTTTCTATGGATTTGTTTTATGAACAAGCTGTGTCTGCGACTACGCCTATGTTTTAGTTTTTAATATATTGTGACGAAAAATAGAAATTTGCCTTGTGTTTTTTTCATGTACCAACAGCGGATGTCACTAATAAAGTGAAGGTAATTTATTTTAGTTATAACTGACATACACCTTAGGAATTCCTTTAAACCGGAGATTCCTAAAGTGTGTGGTCGACATAAACGAAATCGAGGTCTAAAAATCGACCCCTATTAATTAACACAAGTTCTTATTTTAAACTTTCAAGATACTGTATAAGTTGTGTTACGTGTACCAACTTGTTATAAGAATGACTAATATTTTAGTGGGAAGTATCATCGTTGTACTTTTAAAAAACTCAACAAGTCGTACAAGATGAAAAAAATTGGCTATGGGGGTCTGAGGTATCAGTTCATTTTGGAAAAGGGGTCTTTTGTTCAAAATAGTTTGGGAATCCCTGCTTTAAACGAACATAATGTTTTATTCATTAATTCGATTTATAGGAGGATATACATATAGGAAGAGCTTGTGGCCAAGTAATAACAGCCGCACGGGTCGATCGATCAGGTTAAGCTACGCTTGCCGCGGTTGGTCCGTGGATGGGTGACCATCTTTACATACCAAGATCCCTCCGTGCCTCGGAAATCACGTTAAGCCGTTGGTCCCGGCTGTCATTTGTAGATCTTTTACAGTTGTTACGGGTCGTCAGAAGCTCGAAAGTCTGACAACCAATCTTACCAAGGGGTATCGTGTTACCCAGTAAATGAGTTGTGGAGGTCAGATAGGCAGTCGCTCCATGTAAAATACTGATATCCAGCTGCATCCGGTTAGACTAGAAGCCGACCCTAACATAGTTGGGAAAAGGCTAGGCAGATGATGATACACATTCACAAACCTAAAACTTGTTTCAAAAGTTATCGTAAATATCAAATTTGGCATGAAAATATTGCAGGTACTAGAACGTATCATCATGTGCTGGATTTCGGTTGGTGGTTCGGTTCTGCAGTACGAAGTAATACTTTAGTCCAGGTGCATAGATTTTGAATGGAAACTTATCGACCTTTTAACATGAAATTTTCAGCCTATTTCATAACGTGATAACACGCCTGTATTCGCCGAAGGGTTAGGCAGAGTTGTACCTGTAGTACACCAACATTTCGCCAGTTATGCTAAAGTCCCATGTAATAGGGGCAAGTCTATTGCCATCAACCGGGCACAAATTCAGACTCCGGGCTGGTACTGAGAAATTCCAAATGGAAAAACTCACTCCACCTTAACACTTGCCCGGCCCGGTAATCGAACCCGTTTACGACCAATAGACCAACGAGGCAGTAGCATATTGTGAGTTTAGAAACATTAGATAACAAGGCTGAACGTGTACCTATGTTATTATAGAGAATGACACAATACACACACACACACACACACACAAACACACACACACACACATGACACATGACACATGACACATGATGATGATGATGATGATGATGAATGATGATGTTATTAGTAAGTAACACGTTTTCTCTGCAATCGAACATTACTGGCTTTTGAAAAGAATAACATCAGTCGTCCCCAACTGTCTCCTTTTCTTCTTCAGTACAAAAAGACTACACATTCCCAAACCACTTTGACACGTCAAATCCCCATAGAACTACATACCAAGAGACGTACTTATAAAGCAATTTCGTCACACATTCACATCCATTCACAACATCAACTGAGTCAAGATTATGCGGCGTTTTAATAGGTCAGAATTAACATATGAAAGCTTGGGTCACCTCTCCTCTGAAGGATTACGTGTTAATAATGCCTTAGATGTTAATATCTTATGAAGGGTTAAGCTTATGTGTTGGTAATGGATATTATTCAAGACGTCATAGCTGAGGGACAAAATGGTCTCCGAACACGTTCTAATTGTGCTTTGATGGTCGGATCTGAAGTAGCGACGTTATTCCCGGTGTTATGGACGAATAGAATACTGGTGTAATGTATAATAATGATACCAACTTATATCGCGAGCGTCCCACAGCAGTGCAAATACTTCTTCTCACAAACTAAAAGTACATTTTCTAATTTTGTATGAATTATTGTTGGACAGGATAACGTCTGTCAGGTCAGCTAGTAGTTAATATAGGTAATTCTGAAATCACCAAATCGTCTTGATCGACAGTTGACGATGTAAATCTGTCTGTCTATTCTTCAGGTCCAAGATTGGTTTACGGTAAATAATTTGGTACTAAATGAAAAAAACCAAATGCATTAGATTTAAATTACCTAATGTTAGAAGTAGTGAATGTGATATCATATTGAATGGAGAAAAACTAGAATTTATTAATCAAACGGTTTGCCTAGGAATCACGTTTGACGACGACTTGACAAGATCAAACTGGTTGCTACTTTAATTGTATAATTTATTATTTTTATGACATTGATTTTACATTCTGTGATTACCTTAACTCCCACATTGACCTATTACTTTATTTTTAGGAAAAGGTATACTTTTGCAGTGTTTGTAAATATGTGAGCACCATGTACCTATCATATAATTAATTTATCTGTCATTGCTTATCTTTTTTTCCTATTGTGGTATAGTAATTTTACTCTAGGTGCATCGGCTTCAGATATAATTATATAATTCAACTATAAAACATTTTAAAACATTATAAAAAAGTAACGTTGGAGTTGCTTGCCATATTTGGATGATAAATCTGTAATTCCAAGCCAATGCAATTTTTTTAAGTGAATACTTCATAAGGCGCTTTGAGCAATTTTTGGTACGGGAAAATAATAAGGGTTCGCGTCATCGACATGATAATGTTAACAGTATATCTGTAGCTATGGATATGAAGTGTTACGCTTCGCCAGTAGTGAAAGCATGTTTTAATTTTAAGTTTTCACTTCTGTCGACAGTCCCCATGACTACCTATGTTTTGATGTGTAAGGCATAATGGCATGTGCGACAAAGCCCTATTCCCTTGAAAAAAAAAAGAAGATCTTACCTCTCGCTTTCTGTGGGAGTGGTTTCGTGAAAAGGGACAGAACTGTGTAACAGCAGGGAATAAATAAGTACTTTTTAATAGCATGGAATTAGTGTACTCATGGAATTAGATAAAAAAAAAATAAACAACTCCTTTAGGCATAATCAGATGTACCTATTACTTTAAATTTAGCTTTACTTTAATTTAGAACTTAGACTTTTTTATGTTAACATTTATTTATTTTGTCAACTCAGAGGTTGTCAACATCAGGGGCTAACAGTTTATTAGTTCTCATTTCATTGTCTGTTCGTAAGCTTTTACAGTCTTATGGTTACTCAGGAAAACCTATAATTGGCCTAACCTACATGTAATATGAAATTTTGTAAGTATCTTTTTGTAACGCTCTTGGTTTTATAAATAAATATATTAGTAAGTACCTACTATATAGGTTGTAAGCAGGTCGAATAGAATTTCGATTACATATCGAATTCGACTGGTCGACTTCGACCAGTGGGCGGCCACTAGTAATGAATGATTAGACTAAATAGTGACAGTATTTAGCCTTTTTTACATTTTGAGGTTAATTTCTGACGCTGCTCAGTTGCTTATTACCAAGATGAGATGTCAGATATTAAACATCAACTACTGTAAAGGCTCCTACATACTGGCGCGACTTGTCGCGCGACGCGTCGCGACACAAAGGCACCGCGACACAAGTTTAGACGTGATTAAAAACTTGCCTATTCAAATTACGTCAACTTACGTCAAGCGCTGATTAATTTGACAGGACTAAACTAAAATTTATTTTCTGTCCTTTTCTTAATGAAATAGAAAGAAAAAGAAGCACTGAACTTAAATTTAATTTAGTTTGTGAACAAGGGAATCGGCACCAGTTATATTAAAAAACACGACTTCAGTCTTGTCTTTGGTCGAGCAGAGTCACGCAACATTGCTCATTAAAAATCCAGAATACTGAATATTCACTTTAATTTCATGTCATTTAATGGAAGACGGAGAAAGAATTCTAATATAGTTAAGAAAGTAAAGAAAAAAGGCAACGAACCTTAGTTATAACTAGTTTTATTATGCTGGGGTCACGTCTGGTTAATCTTACTGAAGGTTCTAGCCATATGGTTAAGAAATGCGATTGCTGATGTGATTGTAAGGAAAATTACTCTCGGGAATTGTTCAAACATAGTGTTGGAGTTCATAAAGGTTTTATATAAAGACCAACAGAAGGCAAATTTCAGTAATAATAAAAAAATAAAAAATATCGTTAAGCTGCGTTTGTAATTAAAAAAAATCAGTCAAGTGCGTGTCGGACTACGCACAATGAAGGGTTCCGTTGGGATGAATTCGTCCCAAGAACAAAATTAATTAGTTAAAGTTATAAATACATATTCTCTCATAAATACCAACTGCAAATATAAGTTGGTCGACTAATAACTCGTTCACTCGTAAAGCCTACTTAGGTCTGATAGTTTTCCTTTAACTTATTTTCACATATCCTAAAACATCCATTTAGGCAGGGGGTTTACGTGTAGGAGAGTACCCTATAAAAAAAAATATTTTAAAATTTTATTCACTTACCACTTTGCCAGCGTGATTAATATATACCCACGCCAAATTACAGCTTTCAAGTACTAAGAGTCTCTGAGTTAAGCCACGGACAGACAGACTGACTGACATGGCAAAACTATAAGGGTTCCTTGTTGACTACGGAACCCTAAAAAGTTAAATATCTAGTCGCAATCTCATATTATTCAATGTACCTATAATTATTATACTATTATACTATATTTGTTGATATTTTTGACAGATCGAGACTGAGACTCACGCACTGACCTATTACTTTTTTTTTTGGAAAAAGTTTACTGTTACAATGTTTGTAAATATGTGAGCACCATGTATCTATCACATAATTAATTTATCTGTCATTGCTTCATTTTTAATTCTTTTTACCTATTATGGTGTAGTAATTTTATTCTAGGTGCATCGTCTTCACATATAATTATATAATTAATATACATACATAACATCACTCCTTGTTTCCACGAAGGGTTGGGCAGAGGTGTACCTGTAATACATGGGTGTATTCATTCCGCCAGTTATGTTTAAATCCCATGTAATAGGGGGCGAGCCTATTGTCATCAAACCGGGAACCTATCCAGACTCCGGGCTGCTACTGAGAAATTCCAGATAGAAAAACTCAATAACACTTGGCCCGACCCGGGATTCAAACCCAGGACCTCATGCTCAGCACTAGCGCTTGCAACCACTAGACCACCGCGGCAGTCTATACAAAATGTTGAAAACCATTGTTTTTCAATGTTTTGTATAGGTATGTAATTAATATACCTATACAAAATATTGAATAACATTTTAAAAGAGTAACGGTGGAGTTTCTTGCCTATTCTTCTCCATACGAAACTTCCTTTTGGAAGGGGCAACTAGAATCAATTCTATTTTTTTGTAAATTTTGACGTTTAAAAGCCTCTTTTGTGCCTTTTAAATAATTTGACTTGACTTTGACTTTGAAAAATACTCAGTACTGAGTATTTTTTTAACACAGCTGATAAAAACTGGTCCAACGACAGCTGAACAATTTCCTATAAATATTTCTCAAGAAATAAGTAGGTACCAACCTAATTCTACACCGGAATAAGAATATTATGAATTTTATTTTAAAACCAAACTTTGATCATCAAATTAGCCAGTGTCTTCAGAACTAAGAATTTATTTAAAATATCGTATTTTTCGTAGCAGCCTACAATATATTGATGTCTAGCTTATAAAATTATAATCATCTGCCTAGCATTTTCGGCTTCCAGTCTAACCTAGCTAGATACCAGTAAGTTACTCATTTACCCCCCCAACACAGTAACAGTTGGGTAACACGATGACAGCCGGGACCAACTGCTTAAAGTGCTTCCAAAAGCCTAGCTTCTAAAATATAGAAAGTATTTCTACTTCGTGTTCAGAAAACAATTCTTACGCATCTCAGCACTTCTTTATTGACAGAGGCGTCATCACGCTTTCACATATCCTGTGGGTAATCAGAAATGCATAATCGAATGTCAATCACTGTAATGAACGCGCGGAAATCGCGAACGTTGGCATACAGTGGCGAACACTTGCGCTAGACGAGACAGCCGACGACATGAAACAAGACTTGCAGGAAACAGCTTTGAAGATTGTTATCTTAGTTGTAGAAGCTTTTATAATACAATAACATTGTTTATTCAGAACTTCATAGTTACAAAATTATTTAATACAATAAATTCATCATCATCATCATCATTTCAGCCGAAAGACGTCCACTGCTGGACATAGGCCTCCCCTAATGTGGAGGGGGGATCGCCATAATCGCCACGCTTGGCGGAGGGGTATGTTGTTAAAATGCATAGGGAACGCTGCTGCACATTCTCTAGTAATTCGTTAGTCGCCTTTTACGACACCCACAGGAAGAAATAAGGTATAATAGGGAAATACAATAAATTACCTTCTGGAAAATAAAAATGTACGGTAAATACAAGCTGTGGTTGAAGACTTCAAAACCGTTAGTAGAAGATTCGATCACACTTACATAGGTTACGTTTTACCAAAAAAAGAAAATCATTTGTATTTCAGCACAGTGAAAAAGTACAACTTCACTGGCAGCGGGAAACTAGCTTCATATTTCTGACTGACCGACTCTTTGACAATTCAAAAGTGCCTGTAAATCAATAAATCAATCAACTCAGCCTATAACAGTCCACTGCTGGACATAGGCCTCTCCCAGGCTGCGCCACAACACCCTGTCCTCCGCCTTCCGCATCCAGTCTGTCCCAGTCACCTTTTTAAGGTCGTCGGTCCATCTAACTGGGGGGCATCCCACACTACGCTTGCCAATACGCGGTCTCCACTCCAGGACTCGTCTGCTCCACCAGCCATCGGTCCTTCGACACACATGGCCAGCCCGCTGCCACTTCAGCTTACTGACTCTGCAGGCTATGTCGGTAGCTCCGGTTCTCTTCCGGATAACTTCATTTCTGATCTTATCCTTCAAAGAAACTCCGAGCATAGCCCGCTCCATGGCACGCTGAGCAACCTTCTGTTTGTGGACCACCCCGACTGTCAGTGCATGTCTACGTTTCGGCACCGTATGTAATAACGGGCAGGACGCGCTCGTTGAAGACCTTAGTCTTCAAACACTGTGGGATTGGCGACAAGAAGACTTGACGATTTACAGGCATTTACAGGCATTTTTTTCCGAAAAAAAAATGCCTGTAAATGGTTTAATGAAATAAATGCTTTGAGTTTGAGTTTGACTGCTTGACGGTTCTTACGATCCATACTTTAACGCTAATCGTAATAGTACCTACAGCTTTACTCAAACCAAATCAAATGCAGTGTTTTAACAACACTGCTTGAAACATTCAAGATGGAAATAATTATTTATTTTACATATAAGTAACTCTTCTTTTATCCTTCAACGACGTCTGTAGATAATGCTCGCTCCACACAATTACATTTTCCATTTAATTAATTTCGTCTGCTTCATAAATGTCAGCGTTTTATAAAACTGAAAACCTTTTGAAACTATGTTTACTTAAGCTACCTATTCGATTACATTTACATTGGAAACCATAATATTAGCATTCTAAACGAGATTGGAATCTTGATTATAAAAAAATAAAAGTGAATAAAAAGCTCATCCAATTATACTTTATTGACATTCAGAAAAGTTCAAAAGCAAAGCCTTTGCCCAGCTTTGGGCTTAGTAGCAATCTTATTATAGATCTAATGTCTAAAAATACGGCCAAGTGCCTGTCGGACCACGCACAATAAAGGGTTCCGTAGTTGGGATGAAGTTATCCTAAAAACAAACTTAACATTGTAGTTGAAAAACATGTTCCCTCATACATTCCAACTGCAAATGTAAGTTTATACGCACAATATTGAGAGATTTACCATGTTATTTTAAGACGTCTTTTTTTTGAGACTTCTTTTTTTTGTAATCTATAAGTAAGCAAAGAACTATTTTTTTGAATTTTTTTTTAAACTTTTGGCCCAGTTGTTTCGGAGAAAAGGGGGAGAGTATTGTAAATTTTCATATATTTTCTCAAATAATTTTAAAAGTATCAATTTTAAAATTATAAAAATAATATATCTGAAAACCGTATTAAAGCTCTTTTGTTTGAAATGTCACATGTTTCTAATTTTCCCCACATATTAAAAATATCTATTTACGTAACACGTCCGTATTTGGGTCATAGAAATTCATATATGTACCAAATTTCAACTTAATCGGTCCAGCAGATTTGGAGCAAATTGGCATTGGCAATTCATAAAGTAACTGGGCACAGTCTGAAACTTGGTCAGACTTTGCCCAGTTACTTTATGAATGAGTTATTTAAAAACCAACCGCAACCGCTTTTTAGGGTTCCGTATCTCAAAAGGAATAAACGGAACCCTTATCGTGACTGTCTGTCTGTCCGTCAGTCCGTCTGTCACAGCCAATTTGCTCCAAATCTGCTGGACCGATTAAGTTGAAATTTGGTACATATATGAATTTCTATGACCCAAATACGGACGTGTTTAGGTCCAGATTAATCTATTTATATTAAATTAACTACATAATACCTAATAAAACTGTCAATCTAAATAAGTTGAAGATGACGATGATCGCTATGCCCTTCCATAATCTAGCTTTTATTATTATTATTACTTATTCAGACGCCCATGTTTTGAATTATACCACTTTTTATTTATTTATTTTTCACCCATCATAATTTCAACACATTAGTTTAAAAAATATGACGCATTATTTTTACTTTAGGCGCTGACAAGATCCAATTGACCAAAATAAGCTTCTCTTAAGAAACAAAATTGCCAAATCTGTATAGTTTGTGGTAGCGAAAAAAAATATATGTTAATTTTGAACATCTTTCCCAGAACTTGGTTGTTACCAAAAAGGCTCCGAGATACTGGCGCGACTTGTCGCGACACAAAGGCACCGCTTGTAGCGCTACAGGCGGTGTCTTTGTGTCGCGTCGCGTCGCGCGACAAGTCGCGCCAGTATGTAGGAGCCTAAATAGGTACGTTTTGATAAAAAATCTCGATACATACTAACGTTAAACTAACCTTGAGTTCTAATCCAAAATATCTGCCTACATATCAACATACGTTACGTATTTAATTAATAACAAGAACGTCGTATTTTAATGCCAGAACTTGGTTGTTTTTTATTTTCGATTACTCAACTCAATTTTGAGTAAATAGAATTACTTCATATTTTGCAATAAATTACAAGCGTTGTGTCATCGCGCTTCTCTTTCTTTTCTATGCAATTTGATAGTGACCGTGGCTTAGGTGTTGTCAGCGTCTTAAGTAGGAAGTAAAAGCCTGGTTTTTACTATAACTTATTAATATAACTTGCTACGTATTAGACCAAATACATAAACTCTGCCTGATTCCTTATTTACTCCCATACCCTGATTGTTGATATGGAACATGTGCGAGCCATAAATGCACAAGAGCATTAATAATTTCATATTTTCTTATCGTAAAACACAGAGCGTACCTTTTAAATTTTGAAAGAAATATTGAAACATCAACGCCGCAAAGTTACGATTCTTTTAACATATAACATTGTCGTATATTTTTACGATGCAGGAGCGTGAAGATATGAATATTGGGTGTTGTGGTTTATACAAGATGAAACCATAACTTTTACATGACGAGGAAAATCTACGGTTAACATGATGTGTACTCTGAAACGTTTCAGGTAAATGAGTTAGGCGAAATCAAGTTTTGACGCCGCCCTCAAAATGTTAAAAACAAAAAAACAAAAATCCATATTTCAGGTTATTGGTTGGCCTGCGATACTAAAATTCTATCGATTATAATGCTTGTTTTTCTCTTTTCAGTTATATATGTGTTTTTGCAGTCGGGTTTTTTGTTTTTTAAATAATTGGTTTTATTTCAAGCTTATTCCTTTTATTTATATATATATGGATTTGACTCATTACTAGCTTTTATTTGATATCAATATTGTTGTAATTTATTTTAAAAAAACGGTTCCCACCCTTTTTTTGTATTTGCAGATGCAATATATAAAAATTATATAGCCTATGTCACTCTCACAATGAAGAAAAATCTAACGACACCTCTTATATAAAAATCCATCAAGCCGTTTAGGCTACAGTTCGTGCCAAAGAAATAGACAGACATACATACATACATACATACATACATACATACAAACATACATACATACATACATACATACATACTCTCGAAAAACATTACCCTGCTTCTGGGGCAGTCGGGTAAAAAGATGGTTCATATGTATCGAGAATCACGCTATAGGAGTAACGAGATTCAATTCTAAATTCCAAGACTCTAAAGAGGATTATTGTATAAAGATTTAATGTAGGTAAATTCAAAACAAGCACAACAAAATCATGATAGACAAACAAAACTACGTTCTATATAACATTACTACAATGCCAACATAACGAGCTACAGAGATAATGAACACATAACACTAAAATCTCTGCAAACAAAACTTAACAAAGATATGTTCTATAGGCACATACTCGTATATCTGAGCTTTGAACTCTGCCCTCAAACCACAGCCGCTCCATATGCTCCGAATAATTTATACTGCTCACCAAACCTGACCTTCCCTTAAGAAATACGACACTAAAGACGTTCCTAATAAGGGCGCCGATGACCCTTCACAGACTCGCCTATATTTCGGCATTCCCTTTTACGAGCCAAGGGTGTGAAGAATGCCGTCTACCCCGATACAATGGCGGTAAACGTACGGGTTCCCAATTTAACGAGGTCCTAGGATATTGAGATAGTGAATAAGACCTGAGTCTAAGGGTGGAACGCTTTGAATTTTGGGCCAATCTGTTGCTTAAGGCGGGTGCTATTATTTTCAGATATCTCGAACGTTGGGATTAATGTGGTAGATTATTTGAAGCGGTGATTGTCGTTGTGTTTGCTATATCCAATATACGTTCCTATCTACGAGTATCTGAAATTGCTATAGATTTTAACACATGAGTGAAAAATCAATCTACTACGAATACAATATTACTAAGTCATCCTGAAACTAATATACCTACCAAGGTGCCCAACTCATTAGAGTTCCGTAGTCAACAAGGAACCCTTATAGTTTCGCCATGTCCGTGTGTCTGTCTGTCCCCACTGTAGCTCAGAAACGCTTAGCACTAGAAAGCTGTAACTTGGCATAGGTATACATGTTAATCACGCCACCAATCTGCTAAAATAAAAACGTGAAAAAAAAATTAGGGTACCTCCTTTGCACGTAATGTGGGGATGATATTTTTTTTCTCGTCTGCCCCATGGAGTGTGGTATCGTTAGATAGACCGTTCAAAAATATTGCGGGTCTGTGAACACCACTTTTCGATTCAAAGATCCAGTTGCGCAATATTAAGCATTAAATTGTTATTATGGACACGTGATGAAATTCATGGCAGTAGTGCATACAATGAAATTAAAGGGAAAACTATCACGTCTAAGTAGGCTTTACAAGTTAACGAGTTATAGTCGACCAACTTAAATTTGCAGTTGGAGAATTGACCGTGGCCTATATCGATGTATGGAACATGTTTTTCAACTACAATGTTAATTTTGTTGTTGGGATAAATTCATCCCAACTTCCCAACTACGGTACCCTTCAGTTTTTTTTTATTTATAACTCGTAAGACTGAACATGTTAACCGAGGTTGCTCAAAGCTAAACAAAGCGTTGAACAAAGCTTTTCTGAAGTTTTTTCATAAAAAGCCGAACGTAAAAAAAATCACCCGTCGGTGCAACGTGCACTCGACAAAACCACTAGCTGTAACATAAATCCAGCTTCTCTAAGTATAAATAAAACAGTATTTTTAATATTAAATTTGTCTTAAAACTCCACAAAGTATTTTAAATAATGTAATTGCTAACTCAATGCAAAAAAGAACAGATCATATATAATAGAAACTGCAACTTTTCTTGTTATATTCAAGTTAAACCGAAATGAACATACTTTTAAACGCACTAGACGTTTTTAAAAGGCTATTTTGTGGCTTAAAATTGACGTTTCATTCAGTGGCCAGTTGTAAGAGGTTGAATGAGTAAACCTCGTATCTGGTGAAAGACACAAGACACAGAGATTTTCTAAAAGATAGATTTTTTCTTTGTGCACAAAACACCGCAGAGCAAAATAACCAACTACAAGTCAATTTAGTGGCAGGTTATTTTCAATTTTGTTATTCAATAGTAATTATTAACCTGAAAAATATTATTGGTAGGTTTGGGTACTTTTTATAATAAAGAATTAGATTATTGTTTGATAAATCGCCTTAAATAAAGCCAAATACCATATGGAAACCTGAAATGCCTATTTTTTATTTATTTGTTTTAATAGGTTCTATTTATTACACTGATTCAAACACATAATATTTTTTTTTTTAATTAATATAACAGTTCATCAGTTACTTATAGGTAAACACCACATGCATAAAACACTATAATTAAAAAATCACATTTAAACAAAATAAAACAGACCTGTAGTTATTTTTTGTTCTCTTCAGAATTCTCTACCATGATTGAAAAACAATGGTATGTACGGTTATTTCATGAACAAATTATATAACAAAGATACATCACTATCAGCTATTGACTTGCACCATCCACTTAAATGTGAAGCTGTCGAAGTAGCCGCGGTCAGTCCTCGTGTCGAGTGCGGCATTATGAGCGTCTGCTATGCCCAACCCTCGTTCAGACTCCAAATTGAAAATTTAAGAAATGCTCTTTTGTTCGCTGCGAGCCTGGTATTTATTGTTGCTTATTAGCTTCATGACACTGCAGTTCAAGTTCTAGGTTGTTAAAATAAATAGTTAGGACTTTTGAAAGTTGCTACACAGGTACACAGATAATAAGAATCTTATGTTCTTTACTGAAAAATTACACCAAACAGGGTCAATAAAATGTGTTTCATTTTTAGGGTTCCGTAGTCAACAAGGAACCCATATAGTTTCGCCATGTCTATCTGTCTGTCTGTCTGTCCGTCCGCGGTTTAGCTCAGAGACACTTAGTACTAGAAAGCTTATTTGGCATGAATATACATATTAGAGCAGTGGTGGTCCAGTAGAAATGACATGAGTTGTAGATCGTAGGTTCGAACCCAGGCAGCCACTTTACTTTGTGTAAAATATTTAATCACTGCTCTCAAAACGGGGAAGGAAAACATCATGAGGAAACCGGAAAAAACAGGGTCAATAAAGACATCTACCTACCCGCACTGGGCCCGCTTGGTAAATTATGGCTCACTCCCTCTCACAGAGAGGAGGCCTGTGTCCCATCAGTGGGAACATTATGAGCTGATTATGATATACATATTTATTAATCACGCCGACAAAGTAGTAAAATCTTATAAAAAATAATTGTTGGTTACATTCCTTGCACGTAAAGTGGAGATTATACCTACATATATTTTTTTCTCTTCCATCCCATGGTGTCATTGGATAGGCCATTCAATGCGGGTCTGTTAAAACCATTTTTCGATTCAGGGATCCATTGGCGTAATATTAAGCTGTAAAGTGCTAATTTTTGTTAGAGTCAAGTGTCCGCCCCTACCAGCTAAATGGTTGTTTCTCAGCTAAATATTTGAAAATATGATCACGACGATAACGAAGTTAAAAAGAAAACTATCAAAGCTAAGTAGGCACAACGGTGGAGCATTTTTTTTTTTTTTTTGATTGTGGGAAATCATCAAATAACTTCTTCCGCTCTGGGTGGAGCGGGAGGGTGTGTCAGACCCTTACTGACTAAAACCCACCCGTATTCCTTCCTGTTGCCTGTGTTGCGGGGGCCTCGGTGACCCATAAGTACCTTCCCGCGACCCCGGCAGGAACGGTGGAGCATACGGTGGAGGTCTGCCCGGCTTGGGTAGAGCATCGCCGTGTCCTCGTGAAGGCGATCGGTGGCAGAGATCTCTCGCGTCCGTCCGTCACCTTCTTCTGCGAAGCATTAATGCTCGCGAAGGAGGAGGCAGGACGGTTGAGGGAAAGGCTAATTTCGCGCCCTCTCGCCCCTAGCCACCGCAGGAGACGCCCTGGGTGTCGGAAATCCCGGGCGGAATTCCGGCCACCGTAGGCGCGGGCTTGCGGACGGTGAGCAATGGGTAGTTCGCCGTCCGATAAGGACCATGTCCGGATCGACGGCGCGATGTGATCCACGCGCGCCTCAAAGAGATATCAGCACAAGTGTAGGGGTCCACTAGGGCCGATGCCTGCCGGGGTCTCGTGGAAGTTCGAAAGGGTTACTGAGGCCCCTGGCAACACAGGCAACTGAAGGAATACGGGTGGCTTTTAGTCAGTAAGAGTCACACACCCTCCCGCTCCGCCTAGAGCGGGAGAAGTTATTTGAGAATATCAGACACAAAAAAAGTAGGCTGTAGGATATAACTAGTAATAGTCGACCAACTTACATTTGCAGTAGAAGTGACCGTGACGTATATCGATGTATGGGAGAATATGTTTTTCAACTACAATGTTAAGTTTGTTTTTGGGACAAATTATCCCAAATACGGAACTCTTCATTGTGCGTGGTTCGACACGCACTTGGCCGGTTTTTTTTACCTCACCAAAACATAAAGAAACCTAAAGCTTTAAAAAGCTTTAAAAATAATCATAAAAATTAATTAATCGATGTAAGTAGTAAGTAGATACCAGTCTATAGGAGCGCTGACACATCGTTTTGTATTCTAGATTCGTGCAGCGCCCGGCGACACTTCAGTTCGCCCGTAACCGCCGTTAACTATAGACGCACTCTTAAACTGATAAGCTACTCCTCTGTAATATTTCGTAACAAGTTAATAAGTAAACTTACCACAGAGTCTTCGCAGCATTTCATTTCTCTCCGTACACACAACCCAAAGACATTACATACACGCACACAAAAAGTCTAATTTGCTACCATCTTAGCATTTAACAAACGTTGAAATAATATATTTTTAATCATAAAAATAATAACATTTTCCCTCAATTTTTCTTTGTTCATTATTTCGCTTGAAATTCTTATATGTCTAAAAAATGAATACTGCCCGGGGCTCATAGACTCGCATTTAAGGACGTCAGAGCGGTATTGTATGAGAAATAAAATATAAATTATTCAACAAAGGCAATGAGCCCACGTTTCATCTTTTACATTATATATAAATATTTGGAGAGATACGTTCTTGTTTAACCTTATTTCGTAAATTAACAACGTGCCTGGATTATATGGTATGTTGGCAAATTAATATTTGTTAAATTAATTCAAGTACGTAACTATGATTTATGATTCATGTACGTAGATGTGCAAATATTATTTTTTATCGCGCTGGAGGTTGGCCTGACTCAACATTGTTTTAATATTAAATTATGCTTTTAATTAAATTTTGTTTAATTTCGTGTCTTACAACCCAACCAAAGTCTTTCTAAATTGTCTGTAATGTTGATGGAATTTTATATAAATTCTTTCTTTTAGACAGGTTATTTCGGGATTTTTAATACATACTGAACAGTGTGTGATTTGCACGACAACAAGCTTCGTTCACAAAATGTTTTCATGGCATTAACAAGATTTAAATTAATCATTCCAATCACGTCGATTCCTGTGTCTCATCTGACTTTTAAACAGCATACACTAAACTAAAACAACTACAAACATAATCAACGATAATTTTTACAAATTCTCCAAAGAAAATTATAAAGACAGGCCTATATTTTGTGACATTACTTAACATTTACCGGTTTTTTTTTGTGTGGGAAATCATCAAATAACTTCTCCCGCACCGGGCGGAGCGGGAGGGTGTGTCTGACTCTCACTGACTAAAACCCACCCGTATTCCTTCCGTTGCCTGTGTTGCCAGGAGCCTCGGTGACCCTTTAGTACCTTCCCGCGACCCCGGCAGGCATCGGCCCTAGTGGACCCCTACATTTGTGCTGACGACATCTCTTTGAGGCGCGCGTGGAATACAACGCACTGTCGACCCGGGCCTGGTCCTTACCGGACGACGAGCGGGTCATTGCTCACCATCCGCAAGCCCGCGCCTACGGTGGCCGGAAATCCGGGTGAAATATACCTACTTCCCTAATAAGAATATTACTTGCTTCTCGAATTCGCAAAATTATACTAACCCCAATAACTCTTCGGCTTTTCCGCACTGGAAATTAAAATGAGCCCTATTTATTATAAAATACTGGGGGTAACCACACAGGCTATATTTTATTAAGTAAAAAGTTACGGTTAAAACTAGCCACAACTATTGGACCCAACTTAAAGTATGTACCTACTAAATTAAACAGAGGGACCGTATCATGAATAATTGTAAGACAACAAGCAGTGTTTAGTTTAATCAAAGAGCCAGCGATTGCGTTCTCTAACCTCATCTGTATAAACTTCAGCGTAAATTAAATTAATGCTGGGATCACAACAATAACAGTTTTCGGTAATTATGTTTGGATTCGAAGTGTGGCTTGCATATAACCCAGCCTAATTTACCTATAATTATGTAATCCTCTGTTAATTAGTATTGTAATTTACCGATAATATGATTAGATATTACGGTGGACAGATTGACATTATTGTGTGGCTTGTGATATGAACATTATGGGTTGAAAATTAATATCCGGC
This sequence comes from Atethmia centrago, assembly GCA_905333075.3. Lineage (NCBI taxonomy): Eukaryota > Metazoa > Arthropoda > Insecta > Lepidoptera > Noctuidae > Atethmia > Atethmia centrago. The sequence goes on along the minus strand of HG995381.1, from coordinate 12,941,498 downwards.
TTTGTTGGATTTTATTCTATAGTCAATTGTGCTAGGGGCCGTGCACGAAATCGAATGATTTTAATCAATTTTGGTCATCGTTTGTGAAAAAGGGTAAAATAATTTAAACAAAATTATTTGTGATTTGAAAAGTCGGATTCTTTGTTTCTTTCTGTGGCTGAAAGGGATTTTTCAAATAAAGTAGTAGTAAGTCATCGTCTGCCTAGCCTATTCCCAACCATGTTGGGGTCGGCTTCCAGTCTTACCGGATACAGCTGAATACCAGTATTTTACATGGAGCGACTGCCTATCTGACCTCCACAACTCAGTTACTGGGTAACACGATACCCCTTGGGAAGACTGGTTGTCAGACTTTCGAGCTTCTGGCGACCCGTAACGACTGTCAAAGATCTACAAATGACAGCCGGGACCAATGGCTTTACGTGCTTTCCGAAGCACGGAGGGGTCTTGGTATGTAAAGATGGTCACCTATCCACGGAACAACCGCGGCAAGCGTAGCTTAACCTGATCGATCGACCCGTGTGGCTATTATTACTTAGCCACAAGCCCCTTCCCCTTCTAAAGTAGTAGTAAATATTCATAGCAAATCACTAATATTCGCAACAAGTCTTCCGAAAAATGACGCGCGACTGACGTTTAATCATCCTTTTACAAGAAACTATTTTTGATTTTGAACATTAAAAAATTATATCAACATCATTATATGGTCTACTTGTATGTTACTGAACCACTTTTTTGAACTTCAATATAAAATATCAAAATATTATTTTATGACAATAAGTAAATCAAAGGCGACAAAAACCATATTTTCGAGAGCGCAAAAGTGATGAAACTATTAACAGGTCAAATAGACTTAATATTTCAATTATTTCATGTTTTCTCACAATTAGGTAAGAAATTGACAAAAGAGGGATTTTTCATGCACGGAGCCTTAAATGACTGCTACATTTTAATGAAACCCATCTTTTATATTTTTTAAGGGCTGTATCTATCCTAAGAAAGTGTTTACATTTATTTTGTCTAATACGCACTTCCTCATAATAGATTAGCTGTATAAATCTAAAACAAATGAATCACTTTTTAACCTGTTCGACATTTTAGTTGCCAAAAAATTGTGCTCCCAAAATTTGCAATAATATAAAGTTACTTTGGAATAAAATACCTCATAGAACTTCAACATTTCATAAAAAAAACATCAAAATAATCTATTTCAAAACTGGTTTAGTACAGTTGAAGCGCTACTCATCCCACAAGAGATTACATAAGAATGAAACTTTCAAGAATATCAGAAGCGGAAGCCTACAGCATTGTATTTTGTTTGCTTACAAAAAGGAAGGCATCAGCTAGCTACAAAAGAGCTCTTACCTTCTACAATTAACAACGAGTTGTTAAGAGGAAGACGTTTCTGCATTTTTCACTTTAATATATTTTTGTTTTAAGCTTATCACATCTCCTGCAGCAGTTACTTATTTGACTGAGAAGGCTTCTTTCTACCTACCTTACTTTAATGACTTTGCTAAAATTATTCTGGTTTTACATTAAATCATTTTAATTACACATTTTTATATTGAAATCATAGGCAGTTTGAGCCACAGTCACTTGACAAGACTATTTCAAAATCGATCCACAATTTGGGTAATCTTAGCCAAAACCCCATTTTTTTCAGAATACAACTACGCCCGGTGCTTAGTTATTTATTTTCTCATATTTAATTACAAAGACCTAACGAGTACTATCATCAACAAAGTGTTATAAGCCTTACTTTAGGGATTACGGCTATAGCGCTAACAGTAATACTACACAAAGTTTGATATGTAGCGACATAATTTTCTCAACAACCCATAACGTGGGTAATGAAAACGTTCTATCGCTCTTCAAGGCTTCTACAAATAGGTGTAGGGGTACTCAAGGGAAATCATAAACAAACACGCTATTGTAGCGAAGTGTGAGCTAAAGTTGCCAACATAAATAATTCTATATTTTATTTCATAAATAAGTACCGAGGAACATTTCTAGTGCCTCCTTGAGGATTAAAGGATTAGATTGTATTTTTTCTTCTTTATTTGTTTGACCTACGCCGATAGCCTCCTGAATTCATGGGTGAATAGCATAACTTTACAAATATTTTATCGAGACCTGAATCACTTGGACCTTGTTTTGTTATTGCATAGTAGACCACAACGTTTCTATAGCAGTCAGTAAGGTACTAGTGCGACATTGGCAAGTTGGAAAGCAAAAGTTTATACTAGGCTTCCTAATTTCACAATGATGTTTTTCTTCACAACTTCTTAAAAAATCTAAACGTCAACCAAATAGCAACAACTAGTATATTGAAAGTTGACCTCATCCAAAATATCATCATCATCTCATCTAAAAGCCATTTTTAAACATAAAAAAACGGTCAACCTCTGTTCTCATTAAAGCCTACATTCACATCACCTCATAGACACACTGACCTGCCCTAAAAAGCTTAACGAGCTATTGAAATTAAATATAAAAATGTTCAAACTGTCCACTCATTAACTAGGTCTTAACTCAGTCATCGCAGCTCTGCTAATTACGAGAACATCTGTATCACACGCTTGTACATAATACGGGCATTAAGTTCGCCCCATTGTCTGAAGGGCTGTCTCGTGCATCAAATGACTTGTTTTTTATCACTTATTCTTTGTGTCGCGTCTTCCTTACATAGGCAGTAATTTGTGCTCTGGATTCATGTTTTGGTATGTAAAGGATTTTCGTTTTACTTTTGTTGAGATAGTCATGTTTTGTTGTTATATTCATAAGTTACATGAGTTTTTCTTATGTTTGTCAACAATGTTTGTGTCTATTTGGTGATTTGATTGGTGCTTTCGGAATCGGTGGAACCAAAAAGATGATCATGAACCGTCAATTCGTCAATCAATGTAATGTATGTATGTTTGTGTCGTTTCAATGGATTTTGCTTTTTTGTTGGCAACCTCTTCTAAGTTATTTCCATTATCTGAAGCGCTGTCTCCTGCTTCAGGTCTTCTTTCTTATTTCTGACGTTTGTTCTTTGTCTCATTTACCGTTCATCAGCTGTGGTGTCAACTTTAGCTTGGTGATTTAGTATAACAGTTGTTAGTTTTATATTTCATTGTTCACTTCACATAGCGTAGACTTGATAGGCGTCATCATAAATTCTCAAACATCATTTCCGTTGGTAACCACTCCAACCTCTTTTAGGTTCGCTTCGTAGTCTCAAGGACTGTCTCCTGGTTTTAATTGACTTGTTTTTTTCGTCGCTTGTTCTTTGTGCCTCGTCTACCTTACATGGCCCGTAATTTGCGTTGTCATGGTATAAGGTATAATTCAATGAAAAGTTTCGTTAGCTCTAAAAGTTTCATACGCTTTTAAAGAATTATACATTCATAATATTTATTGATACCTATTAATGTTGTCTATTCTCTGGAGAAAAGGAATGTTTTTGTAGCACTTTACTCTTTTTGATCATTCTTATAGCTCGTCCTTGTCTGTGCAAGTACCATGCTCTTTTCTGCGAAGACTATTCTAATTTAAAGGTAAGTGGCGCCCATCTAAATCGGGAAAAAAAGAATATTATTTTAGTAAAAATATCTTCTAAAGCAACACGCCTGCTGAAACGATACACGTTTAAATGGGATCAATATCAAAAAGTTTTTCGTAGAACTCGTTTGAAAAATCCTTGCGTCGCATTTTCCATCCTACCCGTATAGACAGTAATTTGCTCTTATTTTGAACGACGACATACATTTCCAAGTTGAAATACATATTGCATGGCGTTGTGTGTTGAGTAAAAAAATGAAACTGAAACGGAATCAGTTAGTTATTAGTGGAAAGTTGTTTCAATAATCTTCAATAATCAATAAGTTTAGTTTACAATGTATTTCAGCGCAGTATGTAATCTTTCATTATATAGTATATTTCATTCATCAGTCTTCATTTCAGTTTCACCTTCCCTGGGCATGTAGGCAATTATTTATTATCTCATCTGATATTTCACATAATGCATCTACAGTTTCTTTGGTTGACCCCTGCTCTTATTATCCATATTCCATATATGACATGAACCTCCATTTCTTTACATCACATAGCCATAATATGACTACCAACTTCTTTGAATTGAATCAAAACTACACATAACATAACATAACATAACATAACATATCATAACATAACATAACATAACATAACATAACATAACATGACATAACATAACATCACGCCTTCTTTCCCCGAAGGGTTGGGCAGAGGTGCACCTATAGTACACCCACATTTCGCCAGTTACGTTTAAGTCCCATGTAATAGGGGGCGACCCTATCGCCATCAACCGGGCACAAATCAGACTCCAGGCTGCTACTGAGCCTCGTGGAGGCGATCGGCGGCAGAGACCTCTCGCGTCCGGCCCTGGTTCAGGCCATGGTACGGAGCGAGAGGGCATGGGCAGCCGTCACCTCCTTCTGCGAAGCAGTAATGCTCGCGAAGGAGGAGGCGGGATGGTTGAGGGAAAGGCAAGTTTCGCGCCCTCTCGCCCCTAGCCGCCGCAGGAGACGCCCAGGGCGTCGGGAATCCCGGGCGGATTTCCGGCCACCGTAGGCGCGGGCTTGCGGACGGTGAGCAATGGGTAGCTCACCGTCCGGTAAGGACCAGGCCCGGGTCGACGGCGCGTCGTATTCCACGCGCGCCTCAAAGAGATGTCGTCAGCACAGAGTAGGGGTCCACTAGGGCCGATGCCTGCCGGGGTCGCGGGAAGGTACTTATGGGTCACCGAGGCCCCCGCAACACAGGCAACAGGAAGGAATACGGGTGGGTTTTAGTCAGTAAGAGTCTGACACACCCTCCCGCTCCGCCCAGAGCGGGAGAAGTTATTTGATGATTTCCCACCCAAAAAAAAAAAAAAAAGGCTGCTACTGAGGCCACGCTAGGCGCGGGCTTGCGGACGGTGAGCAATGGGTAGCTCACCATCCAGTAAGGACCAGGCCCGGGTCGACGGCGCGTTGTATTCCACGCGCGCTTCAAAGAGATGTCGTCAGCACAAATGTAGGGGTCCACTAGGGCCGATGCCTGCTGGGGTCGCGGGAAGGTACTAATGGGTCGCCGAGGCCCCCGCAACAGAGGCAACGGAAGGAATACGGGTGTGTTTTAGTCAGTAAGAGTCTGACACACCCTCCCGCTCCACCCAAAGCGGGAGAAGTTATTTCATGATTTCCCACCCAAAAAAAAAAAGGCTGCTACTGATAATTTCCAGATAGAAAAACCCAATAACACTTTGCCCGACCCGAGAATCGAACCCAGGACCTCATGCTCAGCAGTAGCACTTGCGACCACTAGAAAATCAAAACTAAATGCTCAATTTCCTATAGTTAGCCACTTTAAGCTCCGTCCAAGTGTTAACTATCTTCTATGTTACTTCAAAGGGTTCTCACCAACTAGTAACTAACTTGTTCAAATCCCTTCTCAAGTGTACATAAGTATCACCGGAATATATAAGCACATCAAGTCTTAACTTGTCGATAACTAACGGACTTTCAACATGAGACAAAATGGTGCAGAAGGTCGGCTCCATTCAACGAATAAAAAATGACGCACGCACACATAGACGCGTGCGAACTTCAATCTCGGTCTATCTCGGCCGTATGCCAGCCGCGAGTGCGCTGGCACTCACTGTACATGAAGCGTGTCTATGTGCGCGTGCGTTTTCACTCTTTTTATGGAGCTAACCTTCTGTACTTATTTATTTTGTGCTTTGAGTTTGGAAATAATTACTTACACCGTAATTTCAAGTGGCGATACTAGGTTATTTAGTGATATTGGAAACTGTGAAACATTAACGTTCTGTGAAACATTTATGCGGCCACTAACTTCAAATTTACTTGTATGGGTACCTGGGGTCTAAGTGTTTGCTTAGGTCTTCAATTTGGTCATAAAATTAAACTGGTATTAGTTCTTGACAAAGTACGGGCTATTTGTATCCTTTGTTAAGTTAACAAATCTTCATAGTATTATATATTATGTATCCACTGAAAAGCAGCCATTGTTAAACCTAGGCCTTTAGTCATCGTTATGATCCATGCGTCCAATTTTAAATTTTCATGCATCAAATATTTGTATGAATTGTGATAAATTGAAACACACGCATTCAAAATACAGGGGTTGACTGAAATGATGGGTAAAAACCTGAAAGTTTTGTTTTCGGTAAAGAATTATTCGACCGTCCCAATGAGTTTTGCTAAAAGGATTTGGTAAATGCTATGAGTGAAAAATACGGGATACATGTGGACATGTGATTGGATAAAAATCAACAAAGATACTTGCTGCTATCATCATTACTGTAACCATCATTCTCTATAAATCATAGCTGTACAATATTTACTCGATAAGCTGTCTACATAATCAACCTATAATGTTCCCACTGCTGGGACACAGGCCTCCTCTCTGTGAGAAGGAGAGTGCCGTTATCCACCACGCGGGCCCAGTGCGGGTTGGTAAATGTCACATATCTTCGATTTTTTGGTTCTACGAGTAGGACATGCCGGTTTCCTCACGATGTTATCCTTCACCGTTTTGAGAGCAGTGGTAATTAAATAATTTACACAAAGTAAAGCGCCTGTCCGGGTTGCAACCTATGCCCTACAACTCGTAAGTCGCGGCCTTTACCACTGGGCCACCACTGCACACAAGCTGTCTAAAGACATATGATTATTAAAATTATTTTTATTAACCCCCGACGCAAAAACGACGGGGTGTTATAAGTTTGACGTGTCTGTCTGTCTGTGGCATCGTAGCTCCCGAATGCATTAAGAAAATGTCCGATATCCACAGTTTAAATACCAGGAATAAACATAATCTTGCTGTACTTCACACTCGCCTCCACAGAGTAGGCAACTCGTTCATGGGTCAATGTATACGCTTTTACAACAAACTTCCTATTGCTATTCGAAATTTACCCATTAAACGATTTAAAAGCTGTATTAAAACCAAACTTTGTAAAAAAGGGTACTATAAAATTTCAGATTATTTAGAAGACAAAAAAGCTTGGGATTGAGCTGCTCGCTCTGATAAGCTTTGTGCTAAAACCATAAAATTTGATATTTAAATTATGCAAAATCATCATTATATACAACTATATGTACATATTGACATTGATGAATATTATAAGCAAAATTAAGTGAATATTTATGTACCTTGAAAAGTATTATATTACTTTAATTATTGTGAATGATTAAAGTAATATAATACTAATTCGAGTCGTTGAGCTCCTTAAGTTTTGAGTTGAGCTACACGATTACTGACAAATGCTTGCACTGACTGGACAGGTCCACTCAAATTTGTGTGGTTCTTTCCTCAAAAGACCATTTCAGACATAGATCTACATGGTCCTCACATGATCTGACCAAGACTATGTCTGGACTTTAAAAGAGACTTTGACCCTTGAGTTTGTTTCGCCATTTCTTCTCAGGGGTAGTCAGATAGGAAATGTCGACTCCATTTAGCTTATTTTTTAATATGACGTGTAAAAGTGATTCTCATATCCTATTTACAGAATAAACAATTTCATTTCATTTTCATTTCATTTCATTTCATTTCATGGACCGATATTGATTTTGTTTTTTTTTTGTTTGAAAGGTGACTAAATCGAGAGTTCTTAGCTATGGTTCAAGAAAATCAGTTCAGTCGTTTGAAGATTATCAGCTCTTTTCTAGTTGATATTTAACTCGCTCACCAACTTACAGCACAGGTATCGTGTTTGGGCTCATTGTACTGGTCTCAATAAATAGGTTATAGCTAGATGGTGATCAGGGTCTGATGATGGAGAAGGAAAGTGAAATGAGAGTAAATTAGTAAGTACCTTCACTTTGGGAAAAATACCTACAGATGCGCAGATTTCGGCGAGGTACGTATCGATGGCAGCGCGTCTGACCTACTAGTAATATATAAAGTTTAAAAAGTAGGTAATAAAAGTTAAATTTAAAATTTAAAAAACCCCCGACACAAACAAAACCATCTAAAAAGTAACAAAATAATACGTATTGGGCCCTTTCAGTTTAATATAAATTTAGGTAATAGTTTGAGCCAAGCGTCGTCCAGTCGGAGGACGGCTAAAGAAAACGTCAAACAGACGAGGCTTATACCTAGCGATAATGAATGTATGCTATTGTAGAAAGAATTGCCGCTGTTAACTTCCTATTAGCCGTCCCCCGACTTGACGACGCTTGGTTCAAACTATTACCTAAATTTATATTAAACTGAAAGGGCCCAATACGTATTATTTTGTTACTTTTTAGATGTTTTTGTTAGTGTCGGGGGTTTTTAAAATTTTAAATTTAACTTTTATAAAATATTTATAAAAATAAATTATTTTATACGAGTAACATGATCCTCGAATCCGACCATATTAAACTCAACTTAATATGAGAAAGGAACAACCTTTTACATGTATCCGGAATGCGTACATAAAGACAACAATACATACTCGTATAATAATATACTGGATTTATTATACAGGGTACTTCGAAACGATATTGCTTATATTAGATTTTTTAAGGCCCGCGTTCTAGGCCAGTATTAGGCTCTTACGTAATACTCAATATGGTACAGCCCAGCCACGAGTTTGCTATGAATAAATAAGATCTTGCTATCTGGGTTCTGATTCTCTTGCGCTGTTTTTTAGGGTTGTATTGTAATCATAAAAAAACAACTAGAACTATATCGTTCCCCGACCAGTTTTCCTATTCATATTTTTTTCATTTTGAGACTTCAACTAAACGAGGGGCTTGTGGCTAAGTAATAACAGCCGTACGGGTCGATCCATCAGGTTAAGCTACGCTTGCCGCGATTGGGACGTGGTTGGGTGACCATCTTTACATACCAAGACCCTCTCCATGCCTCACAAATCACGATAAGCCGTTGGTCCCGGCTGTCATTCGTGGATCTTTGACAGACGTTACGGGTCACAGAAGCACAGTCTTACAAGGGGTATCGTATTACCCAGTAACTGGGTTGTGGGGGTCAGATAGGCAGCCGTTTCATTTAAAATACTGGTATTCAGCTGCATCCGGTTAGACTGGAAGCCGACTCCAACATAGTTGGAAAAAAGGTAGGCGGATGATGATAACTTCAATTAAAATTATTTCTTTTCATGATAAAACGACGTTGACTACCTGCCTACGTCATTAAGTCCGCCTCTGTACATTTATGTGCTTAAAGTATTAAATATATAAAAAAAAATAACAGTATGTGACCCACACTATTAAAAAAAAAAAAACAACAACATGCAAAAGCTTTTTTTTTTCTTTTTGCCTCTTCTTTAAACTTAATAATTTGTAGGTATACGTATAGGTGACACAGACAAAAAACATAGAGATACGACATAATATTATAACACTTGAGTACAAAGGTACTGCTTATTTCTTAAGAAATTTCCTACGGCAGACTTTCGAAAGGGGAAATGAAAAAGAAATGTAGACATTAATAGTGTGTGAGAGCAAAAAAAAAAAAAGAAGAGACTAAATTAAAGCCCACGCATATAATGCAAAAAAATCACATATCCTTAAATATAAACCCAAACGAAAAAGAAGCTTCGGCTTTAGTCTTATTTTCGGCCGAAAACGAAAATGAAAACGAAAATTATTTAGACATTTAAAAATATTCATATTTCCTCTGTACATCAGTGTAATCTTGTTTGTTTTTTTTCCACCTAGGGAGAGAAAGAGCAAATATAGGCAAAGCTAAAATAACAATAAAAAGTACTCATAACTATGAGTATTTTATTAAATATATAATTTAATATCAAATAAAAGAGCATTACCATACAGCTCAACTGAGAGAAATGGTAATGCTCGTTTACTCGATATTTGAAGAGAGATATAGTTTTTAAATAAGTGAGTTCCACAATCTTACAGCATGGGCAGAAAAGGAATAAGAATAGTATCTTGTTTTATGAGGATGAGATGATGATCTACGCGGTGGGTGTCGCTAGGGCGAGCATACGGGAAGCGCCTTTTCCTCCTTTTTCAAATCAAATAATTTATTCTTTTGTAAATATGTGTAATTAGTTCATAGATATTTCTTTTTTTTCTAATAGTTTTACATGTTCTACCGTACCATGGGCATGCAAATCGTATTTAAAAGACATTATAATTTTAAATATCAATTATAAAAATAGAAAACACAAATTAATGCCAAATCATTTGATTTACAGTAAAAATGTCATATTAATACAAAAATGTCAAATTTTATCAAAGCCGCAGTAATAAAAAATTAATATAAATTATGTCAAATGGAATAGTAGTGATTAACATACTTCTTTTCTATTTGACATAATTTATTTTTATTTATTTTTCCAGTCAGTGATTAATCACTAAGGAAGTCGTCAATTTTATTGTGTAATATTCTTATTTTTTTATTCTTCAAATAATAGATGGCTTATGCCTTAATTTTCTTCTCCGGTCGACTCACACTTGGCATGTTCTCTTTGAGATACAATATCCCCAGACTTGATTACCGCTCATTTGTTATTAGGGATAAAATCAGTAGACGCTATATTCGATTCTTTTGTGTTTTCTTGTTTATTATCCTCTCTTGTGTGGCACGTGGCTATGTGATTATCATTAGCGTTTGGTAGACAGAATCAATTGGCTTCTAAATATGTGTATCAGTAGGTATATCTACAAGTTCATTAGGCCATCAAATCTTATTTGTTCATGTTAGCCCCTAATACTGGATTTTGATTCTCTTATTTTTCTCGTTTTCATTTCCCAGGTTGGGCAAAATGTTATTCGGTTTTTTCTCAGTAGGAGCAGGAAGCCTGGATATGTGCCTGGTTGATGGCAATAGGCTCGCCCCCTATTACTTGTGACTTTATTTTTATTTATTACTTAAACAAAACTGTCAAAGTTCGGCTGTTCCATATGTAAATTTAAGTACACCTCTGGCTAACCCTTGGGGAAAATCAGGCGTGGTGTTATGTTATATTAAGTTGAATTATATTTGAACAGTTTTTATTCTTTTATAAATAAATTTTACAATATCACTCATAATTTGAAAATTAGGTCGATTCGGACGAATTTACTCGAAACGGGTGAATCACAATTTTAAATAATATGATTTTTGCTGTAGGTCCAAAAATACGTATAAGGCAATTGGCCCATTTTGAATTTTATGCAATAAAGTTATGAAAAAAACCGGCCAAGTGCGTGTCGGACCACACACAATAAAGGGTTCCGTACTAGGGATGAATTTATCTCAAAACAAACTTAATATTGCATTTGAAAAACATGTTCTCCCATACATCGATATACGTCACGGTCAATTCTCCAACTGCAAATGTAAGTTGGTCTTCTATTACTCGTTAACTTGTAAAACCTAATTCGCTGTGATTTTTTTCCTTTTAACTTTGTTATAAAATACTACTGCCATCAATTTTTACACATTTAATAAAACCGAGGCACACATTTGACTCTAACAAAAATTTGAATTTTTATAAAACTTAATATTACTCAAAGAGATCTCTGAATCGAACTATGGTTTTCACAGTCCTATCCAACGATATCCCACATCATAGGATAGACGAGAAAAAAAATATCATCCCCACATTACGTGCAAGGATGGACCCTAAAAAATATTTTATTTGACCACTTTTTCGGCATGATTAATAGTATACCCACGCCAAATTACAGCTTTCTAGTACTAAAAGTCTTTGAGCTAAGCCGAAGACAGACAGACAGACAGACAGACATGGCGAATCTATAAGGTTCCTTGTACACTAAGGAATCCTAAAAAGTACACTAGAAACTATATTTACCACTTATTATTGTAAGTTTATATTTTATTTAGCAAATGTATATGAGTAAATTTAAAAGATTTTTTTGTGCCAATTGCCTAATACGTATTTCTGGAATTGTCGATTCACCCTTATATAAATGAACTTCGTGCGAATCGCGCACAGAACAAATCATATTACATATTTAAAAGTGTCGATTCGCCTGTATGTCGCACGGGCGAAAATAGATTCGTACGAATCGAATAACCTGGAAATTACCTTTAATATCAAAGATCAATGGGTTCGTGTAACAGTCAAGAGAACGTTTAAAGTATTACTAATCAACAAATAAAACATTTACTTACCGTCTGCAATTTTATTCTAAAGACTCATTTATAATTTACCTTCTCAACACGAGTTACTAAGTACCTACATACTCATCTAACATATTCAAACGGTGCATATAGAAACAAAACGCTGAACCGTCAGTGCACTAGCACTACTCATATACTGCACTCGAACGAAGTGGAGGGGTGCGCGTTGGACCAATGACGTCATTCCCACCCTTATGCCATGTTTTTACATACACGTGCGATTCGCAAACATGGCAGACGTGCGTTTGAATGCGAATGGCCACTAAATGCCACTGTGTATTAATGACAACGAACATTCATTACCTACGTTTTATTTTGACCTTCGCCAGTTGTTTGCTTGTTCGTAATTAAAATTCTGCTGCATAACTTTTCTGTTTTATCGCTGAGGCAGTATTTACGCTGAGTTTACGACATGATTGTTGTTTAGCTTTTTAAATTGTTAATTTTCGCGGGAAAGTTTGCGTGGTGTAAATGGGGGCGTTTCTGTTTTATGTTCCAATGAGCAGATTTGAATTCTGGCCAAAAAACCTGATTTATCATTCTGGCGAAAGGAGATCGTTTTTAAACAGGAGGAGGTTTTAAAAATTACGGAAACTTTTCTAAAATTACCGTGCTACCGGAACAAACAGCTGCACTATACAAAATAGTAACGATGAAACTTTTATTATATTTACAGCATTTTTGCTTAATATTGTGATCACCATATTATACACACACCAAAAGTGATCAAGGTATTTTTTAAATATATTTTATTGCCTTATTAAAATTAAATAAAAATGTATACATATTTAAATTGATTAAATAAAATGTTTTCGTATGTGTGTATCGACGAAGTACTCTCTGCTTGTGCATTAATTAAGACTTTTCGCGCTTTCTGCTTAATGCTGAATTTTTCACCTTATATAATCTCAGTATTAACTTAAACTTAAACTTAACTTTAACTTAAACTTTTATTTTGTTAAAGTTAAATGTTTAAAAAGTATAAAAGTGTAAGTTTTTAAAGGTTTTAGTGTGTAAAAAAAAATATTAGTCTGTATGTCCGTTACCGCGTATACTCAATATGGGTTCATCCAAAACACGTTGCCGGATAGCCGCCATCCGTTGTAACAGGCGAAAAAAAATATCTGGCGTGTGTACGGCATTCTTATTTGGCAGAGCTCTTCTTTGAAGCATATCCCATGCGTGCTCAATGGGATTTAAGTCTGGCAATTGAGCATGCCATGGTAGGACGTTGATATTAGCTGCGGAAAGTGTTTACTCTGGCAGTGTGTGGACGTGCACCATGAATAAGCAGAAATTAAGCACCAAATTCGTTCCGCAAAGGTATGATAACTTCTGATAGCGTAAATCTAATCGAATCTTTAACATCCCAAAAGAGATATGAAGCCTCGTAACCAACATAATCGTGGTCATTGTGCGATTTCGTCGAACAGTAATTTGTATGTATTAACGATCTTGTCTACGTGTGGTGATGCGAGCTCGTCCTCCATGTGACTCTGCCACGCTGCCAGTGATGCGGTAACGTGTCCAAACACTGCATAGTGCCCAGAGCGATTGCCACAGCACGTTGCCGAGAACCAGCTTCCAACATTCCCACGGTTCTGATCATTTCCTCTCGGCTCAAATGACGTCTTCTCTCCATAATAACATTATTTTGTATTGATTCCACTCAGAAGTATGACAGAAATTTTACTGAGTTGACCTCAAACCCGTTGCATGATTATATGTATAGGAATACAAACTTGACGGAAGATTTTCAGCTTTTGGCCGAAATTCAACTTACAAAAAATATAATTAATATAAAAAATCCTGATTTTTAGTAACTAGCAATCACGTGCTTGATTACTAGACACTTTTATGTGAGTAGTTCCCAGAGAAAAGTAAGCTAAACAAAATAAACCTATTTTTCTTTCTTTTGTTCTTTCTAAGTTACAAGCCAATTGCTTTACTAGAAATGTTCTCACAACAGTGGGTAATCACAGATTAATGGGGTAGAATTTCTCACAACCCCTTAATCACTCGGTACCGGGTATTGGGTAAGAGGACTTCGCTTAATCGAACGTGTCCGATTTGAACGTCCATCTTAATTATCTAATACGTTTGAAGGATGTTGCTGGGTAATCGTTCCATGTACGTGTATGGTAGGCATTTGCGGGCAAAGAATTTACCATCTCTTTCTTACTCATTATGTAAAAAGAGACGAAACAATGGTAGCCTCGCCTAGCTATAACAAACTGCAATCATCATTCTGCCAGCCAAGCATGATGATTGTGGCAGTACTTGCAGTGGGCTGCATTATAAAGTGGCAGGAAAAATATGTTCAAGACATATGTTTAACAGTTTAACAATTTAGGCATAAGACTTATTTCATTATGTAACCAGTTATACCAACTTTAAAACTTTTAGAAATTTTATTCTGATCGTCTATTTATTACAGATGAATACACAAAGCATACGGCGATGTATCATGCTTACGTAAAAGTTATCTAATTTAGCCCCCTAAACATATACCCATGATGAAACAGATAGGTACCTGTACATTAACATGAGAACGAATGGGTACACATTTGAAAAATATTTTATTAACTCCGGTGGGCTTGAGCAAACGTGTGGGTGGCCTTATCGAGTTTTTTTGCGACTCACAAGTAAATGGTCTTTAGTATGCCTCATGAGCCTCTCTTAGGAGCCTGTAACTAAAATTACTTTCTGGAAAATATTCTTGTCGAAATATGTTTTTTGATTACACGTAAGTTTTGGTAAATAGATAATTTTCTAGATGATTCAGGTAAATAAATAAGATAACTTTAGTTAGCAGCGGTGGCCCAGTAAAAACGGCAGCGTCTTGCGAGTTGCAGGTCGTAAGATTGAACCCAGACAGGCACTTTACTTTGTGTAAATTATTTCATCTCCACAGCTCTTAAAACGGTGAAGGAAAACATCGTGAGGAAACCGGCTGAACCTAGAACTAAAAATTGGAAGACACGTGATTCACCAACCCGCACTGGGCCTGCGTGGTGGATTACGGCCGTTTTTTTAATAAACATACGCGTAGGTGGGTAAACACAACATTAGGCTTTACCATGTGGAAATGTAGGAAATAAGGTATGTATAAACTAAAAGCAAACCACCATATCAGTTTATCTCTTTGGGCAAATCAGGACAAATAGCCAACGGGTAAGTATTTTATGGTGTTCGTATGAAATGGTGGTTATACATCACTGTTAAGTGCGTCCCTACAAACCATGGTGCCTTTGAGGCACCTCAAGAGTCTCCAATTACCCCTGTAAAGGACAAGAATAATGTTACTTGGAAATAACACGTCAAATGACTCTTTGCATCATTTAAATAAATTAAATTATAGTAAGTACGGATACTCTACTCTCAGATATTGCAACAAAGATCTCAGCTTGAGTTTTATAAGACTTGGGACTTATGAAAATCATGTTTTTATTAAGGGACATAGTTGGAGAGCAGAGCTGCAGAACAGCAAGCCCAAAAACCAAAAAAAAAGTTATTACTTACTTTAAAGAAAAGCAGAACTGATAATGATAAATGATGGATCAATTTTATTAACCACGTAGACTTTGAGCAGTGCTAGAGCAGTGGTGGCCCAGTGGTACCAGCCGCGACTTACGAGTTGAAGGTCGTAGGTTCGAACCCTGACAGGCGCTTTACTTTGTGTAAATTATTTCATCACCACTGCTCTCAAAACGGTCAAGGAAAACATTGTGAGGAAACCGGCCTGTCCTAGAACCAAAAATTCGAATGTGACATCTACCAACCCGCACTGGGCCCGCGTGGTGGATTAAGGCCCACTCCCTCTCACAGAGAGGAAGCCTGTGACGTAGACTATAAACATAATAATGAGGCATACTTACTGCAAGGTATGCAGCTAATAGATATTCTAATAATAAATAATCTAGCCACAACATAACTTACCTTCATATCGTACGAACATGTTCTAGATACGAGGTAGGTAAAACTTTTACCAGATAAGGTTTCATAAGGTCTTAAATTTCAATTTCAGAGGATCAACGCGAGCATTTGTAGACTGAGGCAGGCAACGGTCGTGTGCCGCAGCTAATTCTTACATCTAACTTCTTATGAAGAAAATTTCATTTCATTACAGCGGATTCGTTGAAGGTAATTTAGAGTTGTAAGTCTGGATTAGAATTTAATTCTTGAATCGTATTAAGCGGGTTTAAAGTGGAATTAATTGAAGTTAAAGTTTTGATTGTAATCTTTGAAATAGAACTCGTTAAATAGTCCCAGTGTGCAAGTATTTCGTTAATATTATTTTTCAAAACTCCATGATCAACTGAAATGAAATGATTAAACAAACTGCATCGCAGTAACGAGCTTATAAAGGCTTATAAAGTTTTTGGAAAATAACGTGTCATTCCGATATTTCAATCAGAATTTCCAATAAATCCTTGTTTCTTTTGTTCCATACACAACGCAAAGTATCAATAAAAACGATATTTTACAAAGCGTACGAGTATTTCGGAGATTTTACATTTGAAAACGACCAAAATATCATAACGTTTTCCTGTTTTATATTCAAGTTTCTTTTTACAGGGCCTTGTCGTTCTGTGAAACAATTTCAGCCCCGGTCCAGTTTCGAGTGGAACATTCGGCGACGGCCGGCGATCGCGATGTATTTGACTGAATATTTCATATACGAGTGTACAGAGCGTCTTGTGGTAAGTAACTGACACTCGGGTCGAAACTGTTTAGTTTGCAGGATCGTACTTGATATTAGATTCGTGGTATTGAATTCCATCTGGTTAAGGACTGCCTTTTGTTATAATATTAATTATGATTAGTTACGAGTGTCAGGTCGTTCTCATACTATTTCAGGTTATCACTAGGCACTGCTCGATCTACATTGTGAAACTGATGCAACTATCTGATCTGTCCGGATTCGGCCCTTGTCGACATAAATTGATCGATTAGATCATGTGCAGGTTCTCAAACATTTTTTCCCTGAAAATTTACCCGGAGAAGTGACCAAAAGTAGAGAGTTTTGAGAGACAGATTTGTGAGATAGTATTGAATCAAGAGAAACTAGAATTCGTCGATAATGCTGTTTTCCTGGGGATTACGCTCGACTCAAGGCTTCAATGAGGGCCTAAGCAGCCAAGCATACTATAAGTTGGAGATTACATCGCTGTTAAAAATGCTTGGCTCAACGCTGATTCTGCTCCACAAAGGCGCAAAAACTAATTGATTAGCATTTGAAAATAGTGTTGGAGCTGATGAAGATTTCAAAAACTATCTTTGCATTGTATAAATTCAATCTCTTACAATTGTATAGTTGCACAGCACATTGTTATGTGAGTACTATGTACTATAAAGCAGCCATTTACTGGATACGTCTTTCATTGACTTGATTGTGCCCTGGCGGCTGGGAGTATGTCGTGCTCACTGTAAGGTCTCGCTGATGGTGGCGCGTGTGTTGGATCATTTAGCTCCCTTTTTAATGGTTGAGCTGAATGGTGCTGATCCATGCGTCATGTTCGTGAACGGGCGCCGTCAGTAGAGACGGGTCATCTCTTAGCTGCCACGGCTTATTTGAATTTTTGAATTGTTTTTTTTTTTGTTATAGGTACTTTTTATTACGGACGCTTTTACGTTTTGCATGGTTCTCACATGTACCTATAATTTCAAAATGAATGATGTAAACAATATTTTGTAACAACATAATATTTTGATTTAAAAGAGTGTCCGTGGAGTTTCTTGCCCGTTCTTCTCCATAGGTACCTACTACGCTTTGGAATGGGAAAATAGCTTCATCTTTCTGACTGACCGACCCCTTGACAATTCAAAAGTGCCTCTACTGAAATGATACGCCTTTTCAGTGCTATTATTTCTGTATTTATATTCTTGCACACATACAAACTTGGTATACAACAATATTTAACGAACCATTTAATTAGGTACGCAATGTAATACAAGCATATACTTTAGACTTCTTGAAGACAACCTTTTCCGAGGTTCGAAGAGAACTGACTTAATAACTACGAGACGCCCTAAATATCATGTTTAAATTCCGTTCTGTTAAAAATCCAGTACTTTTTCGGTAACTGTCAAATGAGATACTTTAAAAGTTCATGACTACCCTGATACAAACATCATTTGAGGCAAACCACATACGTTCAAATTACAAATTATTATTGTATTTAAAATCACTACAAATCTTATTAATATTTGGAAATCATGTCACTACCAATCTAACAGCAACCTACCTCACCGCACCCAACAACGCAGGACCAAGAACTTTAGTTGAACTACAGCCAACTCCCAACTTCTTGGCGCTGAGGAATGGTCCCATTATGCCTGTGACTGATTTGTTATTTATTGGCCACTCGTGAGCTTTCCTACCCTACTTACACGAATTTGCATTTTATGATGAACAGTGTCTGCGGATTTTGGACATAATATTGTCCAATGTTGGCCAAAAAATATTATGGCTTTAATGGTGGTGGAATATTAACAAGTGGGTCATCAGTTCTTTTGGATTTCCGTCTTTTATACAGATGCTATATTGTATATAGGCCACTTGGCACTTCGAACTCTAATTTATAACCTATAATAAATATGTCGGAAATAACACTCGTTTGACTAATCGGGACGCCGGCCGGCACCACCAAGCGGCGCTCGACAGAGTCTACAACATAACGCTTGACCGGAGATAAAAAGTTGAGTTTGTCAGAGGCGGTCAAGAAGTGAACACGTTTAGAAACTGTCGCGCGTTCCGTATAGTTGTACCTACAGTGTGTGAATAGCTAGTGTGATTATTTGATCATAAATTATAATTTGATTATTTAATCGTAAATTATAATTTGATTATTTGATCGTAAATTATAATTTGATTTAAACTGCAAACGGTTTTTCTATTGTGCAATAACCAACACTTCCCATTGTACGCCCACAGTAGTTAAAATATGGCTGATGATAACTAGCGAGACGTACCTTCTCCGTCAAATATATAAATTTCATCTCAGTCTCGCTAATTGTTAGACTGAGATGAAATTTATAGTTTAGAAGTGGGATTAATCAATTTCATTGTATGTTTCTTGTTCCAAATAATTCCCATCCTCAGAATCGTCATAATTTGAATAGTTTAAACAAACTCACCTGGCCCTGTCTGTCTTTTTGTTGACTGAATTCTTCTAAACTACACAATGGATTTTGATGCAGTTTTAATCATAATTTTGAGAATTTATTCCGGAAAGTTTGTGTGTTGTTGTTTGTGTGTTTGTGTGCACTAGCTTCTGCCCGCGACTTCGTCCGCGTAAAATTTTTTGTTTTAACATAAAATTTGTCATATCGCTCCTTGAATACAAAAGGGCCACAATTAAAAAAAAAATGAAAATCGTTTTATTGCAAAAATTACACCTGAACCGACTATATTTTATAGTGAAAAAAAAACTCCCATCATTTTTGCTTATATTATGGCTACACTAACTTACCGCCATTTTTGCATTAGCTCACTTTGACAGGTAATGTCAGTGCAAAACCGCCATTTTGTTAGTTGCGCCCGGAGATTCAACGCAAACGCACGTCGGTTGCGTGAAAAAGTGCCACAATCCAAAATACGTCTGTGTTGGATTCAAAATTTCAGGTAAGTGTGATTATATTTTACAATACAAAAGTGCCATATTTTGGAAAACGTCCGTTTTGCATTCTAACATTAGTATTTGTAACCATAATATATAATACAAAAGTGCCATATTTTGGAAAACGTCTGTTTTGCATTCTAACATTAGTATTTGTAACCATAATATATAATACAAAAGTGCCATATTTTGGAAAACGTCTGTTTTGCATTCTAACATTAGTATTTGTAACCATAATATATAATACAAAAGTGCCATATTTTGGAAAACGTCTGTTTTGCATTCTAACATTAGTATTTGTTATTATATTTTGTAATACAAAATTGTCATATTTGAAATGCGTCCTTTTTGTAATCCAATATTAGTTAAGTATAATTATATTTTATAATACAACAGTAGCATATTTTGAAATACGTCCCTTTTGCATTAAATTATAGTGAAATAAATAATTATTTTTAGCGTGCTAGAATGGGAAGGCCAGAAATATGGCCGTTTTGCATGATAATAATTTTAGTTTTCGTTACAATTTTAAAAATAAAAATTACCATTTTGATGTTAATTTTGTTCTATTCTTATTACTTCAGTGATTTTTAACTTAAAAATCATACAAATGTATTTATTTGTTTGTAAATTAATAATATAAACTAAATTGAAGCCCTGTCCCTGTAGCTTTCGTCACTAATTTAAAGTTTTTCAAATAATATCAGTGAGTGTTTATAGGGACCTATAATAATATGGGTAGATATTCGTAAATGTTGAAAAATATGTGATTAAAATGCATTGCCTCATATTTTCTGTGAATTTGACTGTGAATTTGAATGTTAAATATGAGGTGGTAGCTTAAATTTGTTAAATATAATTAAGGTGTTATTCCTGTCAAATTAGTATTGAAAATGTCATATTAAGGATTGTTATATATTTGATTGTGTGTATGTTTTAGTGTATGTATGTATGTATTGTGTGTATGTACTAAGGACTGTATAATATATGTATAGAACTGTGTGTATTTTATGTTTTTTAGTTATAAAACGTTAAAGATGTTTTTTTTTTTTACAGATTGACAAAATGAATAGAGTTCCGAAAAATGTTGAATATGGCAACCTCCGTTCAAGAATCGGAAAAAGTTCAAGCATTACCTGGCCACAATAATAATGTGCAAAATAAAACTTTTTTAATACTCCAGCTGCACTCAGTCTACCCGTCACGTTACCCATTGATTCTTCAGATAAAAATTCTATAGCAGACAGTCAACCTGATCTTAACCTATCAATATTAGAGGATGAAGACAGTGAAGTAAGCTGTGTAACAAATACCAAAGACACAAATAGGCCAAAAATAGTTGTTGAACAGAGTGACTCGAGTAGCAGTTCAAGCGACTCTGATAATGACTCTGATACCAATTCCAGCCGATCATCAACATCCAGCAGTTCATCAATTGCAGATTTTTCTTCTGATGACAGTGTTTTAGATCCCAAATTTCTACCTAGTCATGAAAGATCTTCTGATTCCGAAGGAGATATACAGTCAAAAGTAATTGCCAAACCATTTTGTATTTCACCCCAACCGGGCCCTTCTCGTGTAGAACCTCACTTACTCATCAATGATAATCTGCCAGTCAATTTGGATACTCAGTCGCCTAATATAGAAACACAGCCATCCATCAGTCATAATCAGTCACCCAGCGTGAATATTCAGTCACCCAGCATTGGCAGTGAACCAGCTAGCGTGGATCCTCAGCGTCTTAGTCGGAAAAGAAAAGCTAATCCAGAATCATGGAAAAGAAACAAAACCAAGACTCTGATCAATAGCGGGAAGGCACACACAACTATGTCTAAATCGAAAAAAATTATTAAAAATTTGCAAAAATATGGGACCTGTTTGTTCAGATAAGTGTAAATTTAAATGTCAAAATGTGTTTTCATTTGAGGAACGATTAGCCATATTTAATGCCTATTGGGACACTGATGATTTAAACGTTCAGAGGCAATTTATATACAACCATATGACAAACATTGAGCCAAAGTATCGGTACATCCGTGTTGGTAGTACCCGCCAAAACTTAAACCACGCATATTACTTCACGAAAATCGATCAACGCATTCGAGTATGCAAGTTATTCTTTATGAATACACTTGCTATATCAGATAAAAGCATTCGGACTGTTGTAAAGAAATTTTCTGGATCAATTACTGGAATTCAAATGCAAGATAACCGAGGAAAACATGGCAATCAATTTAAATTGGATGCTGCTTTGAAGGATAGGGCAAAGGAACACATTAACTCCATACCCAGGATTGAGAGCCACTACTGTCGCGCTCGCTCTAAGCGTGAGTATATTGAAGGAAGCCGATCTATTGCTACTTTGCACCGTGATTACGTCGATAAATGTAAAGCTGAAGGTAAAGGTTATCTTTCTTATAAACTGTACTATAATATCTTCGTGAATGACTTCAACATTTCTTTTTGGAAACCGAAAAAAGACCAGTGTGAAGACTGCACAGCTTTCGCAAATGTTGAAGATAAAACGCTTTTACAAATACAATATGATCTGCATTTGAAAGAAAAAAAATTAGCCAGAGCTCAAAAGGAAAATGATAAAAAAAATATAAGCGATAATTTTATAGTATGTGTATATGACTTACAGGCTGTGATGCCTTGTCCGCAAGGCGAAGTCTCTAGTTTTTACTATATTTCAAAATTGAATATGCTGACTTTTACTGTTACTGAACTGGGTTCAAATAATACGACCTGCTACGTTTGGCATGAAGGTGCAGGAGCTCGTGGTGCTAACGAAATAGGATCGTGTGTGCTCGCGTACTTGAAAAATTTGAATGAGAAAGCTTCTGACTATTTTGACGTAGTATTTTACAGCGACAACTGTTGTGGCCAACATAAAAATAAATTTATGTTAGCAACGTACCAATACGCCATAAATGAGTTATCGAAGTTGAGGAGTGTTACTCATATTTTTTTAATAAAAGGGCACACTCAAAATGAAGGAGATGCTGCTCACTCTCTAATTCAACGCAACATTTCGAATGCTTTAAAATCTTCTCCCATTTATGTGCCGGATCAGTACATAACCCTTATTAAAACTGCAAAGAAGAAAGGAAGACCCTTCGTTGTTCACGAACTTACGCATGAGAGTTTTTTAGATTTAAAATCTCTGGCTGTCGGCAATTACACTACTACAGAAGATGGACAAAAAGTCAATGGGCTGATATAAAAACTATTAAAGTCCATCGAGATTATGAGAACAAATTTTTCTTCAAGACTTCATACGAAACTGAAGATTTTACCTCGGTAGCCACGCTGACAAAAAGAAGGTCTGCTAATCCTATAGTGCCAAAAAAACTGTACAAACAAAAACTTAAAATAACTGAAACTAAAAAACAGGGTATTCTTAAACTTATTGAGAAAAATATCATTCCTAAGTATTACCAAAGCTTTTACGAAAATTTGTAATTTTATTATTAGATACCTAATTGTGATAATATTTAGAATAGTTAATTTTAAAAGTTCCTTTTGATAATAAAGACTTAATAATTTGTAACTTAAAATAGTTTACGTAAAAAGTGCCTTAAAGTGTTTATAACTGTGATTTTGTAAGACTACTTAGATTGTTATTGTGCAATAGTATTATTACATATAAGCTATAATATTTTGCTACTGAATTATGTGCCTTTAGAACTGATCTCGGATTTTGTTTTGTTTAAATTATTAATGTTAAAGAGAGACAAATTAGTGTCGTCACTTGATTATTTTTTGAGTTATTTAGAGAATTTATTAATGAATATGGTTATTTTATGTATATTTTGATAATGATTATTACAGTTTTATCTCTTGTTTTTTCTATAATTCTTACAAATATAATTGTTTTAGAGAGATGTTTAATTTTGCTGAATAATAGTTACGTACAAAGTTGATCTCAATTATATTACTTAATAATAAGTTAAGATTTTTTAGTTTAGATTTTTTAATACAATGTTCTCCTGGTGTCCATTCACTTATGTTTTTACCTAGTAATAAGATTAAACTTTTTGATACGGTTTTTTACCAAAAAGGTACAATAAACCATTTTTATTTGTAAAACTGTGTTTAATTTTTGACATATTTTTTATTATATTGGTTCAAATTTTGAATGCAAAAGGGACTTTTATGCTTTTTTTTCTTAATAGGTAACATCTATTACAAAGTTTATATTGTAGATAGATAGAGCTAATAAATACGCATCTAATGATATATTAACATCTTATTTTTAATTAATAAATATAAGAAATATTATAAAAAAACAGTTTCAAAAATTTGTTTTGGCTGTCCTGTAAAATTTATGGATTTTGATTTGTGTCCCTTTTGTATTCAAGGAGCGATATGACACTCGACAATACTGTAGCAGTAGCTTCCTATTAGTAAACAAAATATTCAGAATCGGATCTGTAGTTCCCAAGATTATTCCTACATACAATCTCACAAGTTTTACCTCTTTATATATTAGTATAGATTTTATATTTAAATTTGATAAAGCAGAGAAATCTCGATGTTTTGCCATGACGCCACATCAGCAGATTGCACCCGTGCGAAGTAGGGGCGGATCACTAGTATCCGATAAATTGTAGTTGCTTTTACTACCCTACCTGAAAGCAAGAGCCTCCTTTTCAGCAATAGGTATTCTGTTCAGAAAAGTAGGTAACAGTATTAAATCACTGCCCAGCAACAAATTTCAAAGTTCACTAATTAAATTCCTTCTCACAAATATCTCAGATATCACAGACGTACAAAATACTCCCATTACACCAAAGGTGATCCATACAAAAAAAACTATCTCATCGGTTTTTAGGGTTCCGCAATAAACAATAGTATATATATAGTTATAGTTTTGCCATGTACGTCTGTCTGTCTGTCTGTCCCGCTTTAGTTCAGATACGCTTAGTACTGTAAAGCTGTAATTTAGCGTAGGTATATATATTAATCACGCCGACAAAAAGTTAAAATAAAATCCTGCAAAAAAAATTTTTGGCGTACCTCCCTTGCACGTAATGTGGGGATGATATATTTTTTCTCGTCTATCCCATGGTGTCGGGTATCGTTGGATAGACCGTTCAAAACTATTGCGGGTCTGTGAACACCATTTTTCGATTCAAGGATTCGTTTGCGTAATATTAAGCTTTAAGGTGCAAATTTTGTTAGAGTCAAGTGTCCAACCCCCTTCCAGCTAAATAGTTATTTGTGGAGATGTAAAGAAATTCATGGCAGTAGTACAAATAATGAAATTAAAAGAAAAACTATTACAGCTAAAGAGACTTTACAAGTTAACGATTAATAGTCGACCAACTTAAATTTGCATTTAGAGAATTGACCGTGACGTATATCGATGTATGGGAGAACATGGTTTTCATCTACAATATTAAGTTTGTTTTTGGGATGATTTCATCCCAAGTAATCCCAACTACGGAACCCTTCATTGTGTGGTCCGATACGCACTTGTTTTATGTATTTTACGGTGCACCGAACTTTGCAAGCGTAAAGAGATTCATAAAATATTATCGAACATTTTCAATACTTTACAAAGGATAAAGGATGCTTAACGAATACAAGTTTTCATTGGCGATATTGCTTTTGTTCACTGACATGAATGGATTACTCTTATTGTGTTGATATTAAACGGAATACGGCGGTACTTCATCACAATGCTTGATAAAAAGCAATCGTATTAATTTTGAGTGCCTGCTTTTAATGATTTTGTATTTCTGCTTTAATAATGATAGGTACGTGATGTGCTTTTTTGTGCGATTTTTTACCCGACTGCGCAACGCAAAGGAGGGTAATGTGTATATCAGCCTATGTTTGTTCCTTTGTGGCTCTCTAGAGACCAAATGCGTGGGCCGATTTTGATGATTCTTACGTCAATCGATTTGTTTTAATCTTGCGAGTGTCACTAAAGACATGGCAACAAAATTCAATATGGCGACAACCAGACGCCAATATGTGATAAAGAAAAAAATTAAAGTCAACAAACTATGTCAAGTGGGGTATCATTGAACAGGTATTTGAAAATCATCTTAGGTGCCGGGGTCGCGGGAAGGAACTAAAGGGTTACCGAGGTCCCTGGCAACACAGGCAACGGAAAGAATACGGATGGGTTTTAGTCAGTAAGAGTCTGACAAACCCTCCCGCTCCGCCCAGAGCGGGAGAAGTTAATTGATGATTTCCCACCCAAAAAAAAAAAGGTTACCCTTAAGTTTCTCTAATATTGTTTCATTTTGAATGAACATTTAGGATCTATAACAATTTAAAGTTGGTTAGCGACCATTCTCACTTCAAAACTTTTAATAAGGCTGTGATCAGTTCTTATATAATCGTATAAGGACTTATTAACGTAAGAAATAATTATTATAATATAACTCAATATAATCGAGTAAACCTAGAAATTTGCTGCTTTGAATGAATGTATGAATATTGAAAGATAATTTAAAAGCATTACTTAAGACGCTGACAACACGTCAACAGTAAACCGCGGTCACTGTCAGATTGCATAGAAAAGAAAGAGAAGCGGGATGACACAACGCTTGTAATTTATTGCAAAATATGAAGCAATTATCTATTTATTCAAAATTGAGTCGAGTAATCGAAAATAAAAAACAACCAACTTCTGCATTGAAATAAGACGTTATTGTTATTAATTAAATACGTAACGTATGTTGATATTTAATGCAGATATTTTGGATTAGAACTCAAGGTAAGAGGTTAGTTTAACGTTAGTTTGTATCGAGATTTTTTTTCAAAACGAGTTTTGGTAACAACGAAGTTCAGGGAAATACGTTCAAAATTAACATATATTTTTTCCGCTACCACAAACTAAACAGATTTGAAAATTTTCTTAAGAGAAGCCAATTTTGGTTAATTGGGTCTTGTCAGCGCCTTAATACAGTGAAATAAAAATATGCTAACCAAAAATAAACAAATAACGATAGCTAAAAAGTTTAAAATCAAAAAGTTAACTTAAAAATCAAAAACTCGACTGTAAGTAGACTGTACGATAGTACGGTATTGGAGACAGAAATATATAGGTCATCTTGTTTCCCATATTTTTTAAAGTTAACTTTTTACGCAGTTGGGTTTTTTTTTAATATTTTTATTTATTATTCACATAGTTAATTAAGTTTACCTACCTACCTATATTAGGAATCTTATTTATACTGAATGGATTTCTTCTTTCA
This sequence comes from Atethmia centrago, assembly GCA_905333075.3. NCBI lineage: Eukaryota > Metazoa > Arthropoda > Insecta > Lepidoptera > Noctuidae > Atethmia > Atethmia centrago. Next base: position 12,914,524 of record HG995381.1, on the reverse strand, counting down.
TTAGCTATTATCCACATTCTACATAATGTTTTTTCATTCAGCAAATAATTTATCAGAGCAGATTTTTTTTAGAGAGCAGTGGTGGCCCAGTGGTAACGGCTGCGATTTACGAGTTGTGTAAATCGTAGGTTCGAACCAGACAGGCGCTTTACTTTGTGTAAATTACTTCATCACCACTGCTCTCAAACGGTGAAGGAAAACATCGCGAGGAAACCAAACCGGCATGTCCTAGAACCAAAAATTCTGGAAAATATGTGACATCTACCAACCCGCACTGGGCCCACGTGGTAGATTACGGCCCACTCCCTCTCACAGAGAGGAGGCCTGTGTCCCAGCCGTGGGAACATTCTAGGTTGATTATGTATGATAGGTAAATAATTTATTGCATCAATTGCAATACTTCGTTAAAAACGATTCCCTTTTTTTTTAAAAGCAACTTAGCACTTGAAAATACATATTCATAATTCCATTTCAGAATTTCCAAATTCTCGGAAACCACTCAGAATAGCTGATGCCTCAATGCTGTCTATTTCAAATTTTTAAAACTAAGCCGAGAAATGGATGTCAAAAATTCATCGGAGCCGTTAACACGTACCTACCTACCTAACCACTGCTTGAATAAAACATTAAAATTCCCGAAATTGCGAAATAATTTATGAAATTGAAGAATTTTATAGCATCAGGAATATGCTGTTATTTTGGAAAATATAAGAATGGAATTTGCCAATATCTGGAGTTTGGCGGTATCGGTTTGGAGAAGATCTGATTGAGACAGATCACAGTAGGATTTTTTGTCGGACCACAGATTGTAATAATTTAATCTGTTCGTAAACTATAGTTACTGCTGCGCTGGTCTAGAGGGTTTGGAGAAGATCTGCTTGAGACAGATCAAGGTAGGATTTTTGTCGGACCACAGATTGTAATAATTTCATCCGTTCACAAACTATTGTGACTGCCTCGCTGGTCTAGTGGTCGCAAGTGCTACTAGTTGAGCACGAGGACCGGGGTTCGATTCCCAGTTCGGGGAAAGGGTTATTGGGTTTTTCCACCAGGAATTTCTCAACAGCTGCCAGGAGTCTGGTTTTTGCCCCTTCGGGGATTACAGGTGTGATGTTTTGTTATGCTAAGTAAACTATAGTGATTAATTAAGCTTGCTTTGTTCTAACTAAATAATAGGTCTTTATTATGTTATCCTGTTCCGTACCAGGAAAAAATAATAGGATATTGTACCATTTTACTTCCATTGTTAGGATTCCGTAGTAAACAAGGAACCCTTATAGTTTTAGCCATGTCTGTCTGTCTGTCCCCACTGTACCTCAGAGACGCTTAGTACTAGAAAGCTGTAATTTGGCGTAGGCTAAGTAGGCTTTACAAGTTAACGAGTTATAGTCGACCAACTTAAATTTGCAGTTGGAGAATTGACCGTGGCATACATCGATTTAAGGGAGAACATGTTTTTCAACTACAATGCTTATAAGTTTGTTTTTTGGATAAATTCATCCCAACTTCCCAACTACCTCCTACCTACAATCCTTCATTGTGCGTGGTCCGACATGCACGTGGCCCGTTTTTAATAAACAGAATATAAAAATAAATACCTACATTTTATCCGACACACTTTTATTACTGCAGATATGATGTAAACTCACAATTTCGTATGGGTGCTGAAAAAAACCTTCTGAAAAATTCTAATTCCGGAGTGAGCTCAGATTAAATCAGTGTCATTTTATTAAAACAACATTCACCGTGACCGCTCGGCCGCCGCTTTTGGCTCGGTATTTGATATAAGTACGGTCACCATCATTGAAATTAGAAGTCAGGACAAAAAGCTGGAATATACAAAAATGAACTTAATTCGCGATACTGTGCCATTGGGACGTACACATAACTTAAGACACACGCAACACATTATTTTTTTATTAATTGTGACATTACAAGTTTCATCATCATTGTGTCTCTTAGCACTCATTGGTACCTATTCCCTTGTTCAAAAACTGAACTAAATTTAAGTTCAGTGCAGAAGATAAATTTTAGTTTAGTCCTGTCAAATTAATCAGCGCCACTTCATACAAGTTTAGACGTGATTAAAAACTTGCCTACTAAAATTACGTCAATTTACGTCAAGCGCTGATTAATTTGACAGGACTAAACTAAAATTTATCTTCTGTCCTTTTCTTATTGAAATAGAAAGAAAAAGATGCACTGAACTTAAATTTAGTTTAGTTTGTGAACAAAGGAATCGCCACCATTAGCTACTAAAGTTAACTGGCTATTTCGTGTTACTTTTTTGGCCCATCACCGTCAGCCGTTATCGAAGATTTGCAGATGAATTTTACGGCACTCCTGTCACCAATAAATAGGTACTAGAAATGTATAAATATCTCTTTTCTTACAGAAACCGCCCCTGTACATTTGTGTGCTTAAAGTATTAAATACATAAATAAATAAACCCCATACGGAAACAGAGAGCTGTGTAAAAAAGTAAAAAATAAACCCAATTCAATTACAATTTTTCTATCAAACCGACACCCATATAAAAAATGACGTAAAAACCCTTAGAATTCAAACCACCTGGTAACACCATACAAACGAAATGTTATTCGGCGCTCGCGGTCAAAAGAGTTCCGTACATCGGACGGTGCAGCCCTGTATTTGCATTATCTAGATTCGACCGGGCCGCTCCCATCTCGCGCTTTGGTTATATCAAATACAATTTGCGATAGAAGATTTTGTTGGATTTTCCATTTTTCCTGTGCGTTTCAGTTTGTGTTGTGCAAATGCAGCTAATATTTTGAAGTATTCAATTTGTTTGACAAAAAGTAAAAGCACACAGCTTTTACGTTATTGTTTTAGAATACTCTGTCGCCCAGTACTTTTAACGAGTAGGTACTTTTTCCACCCGATTTTTCTAATCCTTGATCCTATACTTGGAAATCAAAATAAAAATCAAAATATTTTTATTTCACATAAACCTACATGGGCACTTATGAAACGTCAGAAGCTAGGGGCACGGTTCCAATTGGTCGTTTCCTATGGAGAAGAGCCGGCAAGAAACTCCACGGCCGGCAAATAAATTTTATAATCTTAATAATCATCCTGCATGGGCGGATTATCTGATGTTGAAGTCTGATGCAACCGCCCCTGATGGGCCGATGAGCCGTCTGATGTGCCTCTGGTACAAGTGTAGCACTTCGTAGAACATATCCATCTATGACGTACTTTAGGCATAATTTCATTGTACTTGCCACTGAGAGACGAAGTTGGAAAAGGTTGGACCGTTTAAGGTTTTCAGCATTCTGCCAGCCAGTGATGGCATTTGTTTTACCTACTCCAGTCAGTCGGTGACGCTGAATCGCGAATACATGGCTCCAGTTGTAAGTTTTCACTTCTATCGTGTGGTCACACCCTCGGTTATTTTTCTAGATACCAAAATCAGCGCCAAATCAAACCAAGTCACACTAACACCTAATTCTTAAGCTCCTAAAAAATGTATAGGTACTTACTTACAAGTATTTAGGGCGACAGTAAATTTTCCTTTTATCGCGATTCCGAATGCTACCCCTGGAGTTACGTGACAAACTCCTCACTTCATTAGAATGAGGCGTGACCGGATTGATAAAATACTTCACTATCTTCGGGACATTTCAATAGACTTGTGTTGGTAGGTATTATACTTGTAGATCTTGATCATTAATGATAAGTATTCTTTAGGAGCTGTTTAAGATATACCGTTACTAGATCTTCTCTGATAAAAACTGTATATGTTAACATTACCATTCGTTGCAGCAGTTGGCAACACTGGCGTCAGGGCATGGGCTAGAGGCAACGGCCTTTGGGAGGAGCCGTGCCGTGCCCTCGTCTCAGGAGTTGGCATTGACCTGTCGCTGCTAGCCTTGGTCGACTCCATGGTCGGCAGCGAGGAGTCTTGGGACGCGGTGGTATCCTTCTGCGAAACAGACATGTCGCAGAAGGAGGCTGCGGAAAGGGAGCGGGAGATCTCTTCCTCTCACCCTGCCCGCAGCAGGCGCACCGGGGGTTGGCGGAGGGCGGACAACGCATACTTCTAGCCCATCTAAATGGGTCCAGGGGCGATGGACTCGGGGACATCCGTCGCCCCCCACATAGCAGGACCCGAGGTGGCGGCACGTAGTGTTCCTGTGATGTATATATATGTATATATATATATTGGACGTCGCGGGGGACGTTTTACAACTCATTCCCCCCGCGAGCTTGGCGTGGTGGCCCGCAATGGCGGGCCGGCACCAGCCGGGGATCGCGGAAGTCACACTAGATCCCATGATCCCCGGTGCAGGTGTGGGAGGGGAACACCGGGGTGGTTTTTAGTCAGTAAGAGTCTGACAGACCCCTCCGCCTGCCCCAGGGCGGAGGACATCCATGAGAATTTTCCACCCCGGAACAAAAAAAAAAGTGGCAATGGCCAGCACACTCACAAGTATGTAATAAAACTGTTGGGACTCGAGGTAGCCCTGCACAAGTCCGCGGCCATGTGTTTTCATGGTCTTCGGAACGCGCCACTATTGGGATCCCAAATAACAATAATAATAGGAGGGGTTTACATCAGCGTCGAGTCGACGATGATGTACCTGGGACTCGTCCTCGACAGCCGGTGGAACTTCGTGGAGCATTTCCAACGTTTGGCACACAAACTGGAGTGGGGTCCGAACGCCTCCTGCTGGAGGCTCTACGCGGGGGTCGTGCGGTCCATGGCCCTTTACGGGGCTCGTGTGTGGGCGCGTTCCATGGTGCTGCGGCCAGCCCGCCGGTTGAGCGCGGCCCAAAGGGTCATGGCCATCCGGCTGGTCCGGGGATACCGCACGGTTTCCTGTGAGGCAGCGAGCCGCCTTGCCGGATTGCAGCCATGGGATTTGGAGGCAAAAGTCCTCGCTCACGTATGGGAGTGGCGCGAGGAGGCGTAACTCCGCTGCCGCGAGAAATCGCGGCACAGCGGATGGAGCTCCGGCGGAATCTCATGGCAACATTTAGAATGCGGTTGTCGCAACCCAGTGCACGCCCAAGAACAGCAAAAAGTAAAAAAATGGAGCATTTAAAAACAACAAACAACAAATTCCATGCTATTATAAAGTACTTACTTATTGTATGCTCAAGCTGTCACTGCCCGGGGATAACGCACGGTCTCTTGTGAGGCAGCGAGCCTCCTTGCCGGATTGCCGCCATGGGATCTGGAGGCAAAAGTCCTCGCGCACGTATAGGAGTGGCACGAGGAGGCAAAACGCCGAGGCGTAACTCCGCTGCCGCGAGAAATCGCAGCACAGCGGACGGAGCTCCGGCGGGATCTCATGGCGACATGGAAAGTACGGTTGTCGCAACCCAGCGCTGGCCACGCCACGATTGCGGCGATAAGTCCCCTCTTTGAGGAGTGGCTAGAGAGGCACCCGGCGTCCTCACCTTCCGCCTGACGCAGGTCCTCACCGCACACGGCAGCTTCGGGAGGTTCCTGTGTCGGATAAGGCGGGAGGAAACGTCCGGGTGTCACCACTGTGTGGATCGCCCAGAGGACACGGTGGAGCATACGGTGGAGGTCTGCCCGGCTTGGGCAGAGCACCGCCGTGTCCTCGTGGAGGCGATCGGCGGCAGAGACCTCTCGAGTCCGGCCCTGGTTCAGGCCGGAGCGAGAGGGCATGGGCAGCCCTTACCTCCTTCTGCGAAGCAGTAATGCTCGCGAAGGAGGAGGCGGGGAGGGTCACCCTAGGCGCGGGCTTGCGGACGGTGAGCAATAGGTAATTCACCGTCCGGTAAGGACCAGGCCCGGGTCGACGGTGCGTTGTGTTCCACGCGTGCCTCAAAGAGATGTCGTCAGCACAAGTGTAGGGGTCCACTAAGGCCGATGCCTGCTGAAGTCGCGGGAAGGTACAAAAGGGTTACTGAGGCCCCTGGCAACACAGGCAACGGAAGGGACACGGGTAGGTTTTAGTCAGTAAGAGTTTGACACACCCTCCCAATTCGCCCAGAGCGGAAGAAGTTATTTGATAATTTCCCAAAAAAAAAAAGTATGTAATAAAATAAAAATCTTTTATTTAGGCCCACATTGTGTTAGTGTCTATATTATCTTATAAACTATGTTAGTATATACTTAGAACACAAAAAAATAAAAAGGTGATAATATATCGACCACAGATACGAGTAGTTTCATCAAGCCCCATGTAATATATTAAGTTTTATAAACTGGTAGGCCCATCCAGCCTTTCAGCAAACACCCTCAAGATACTGTTGGTGCTTCCTCCCACTCTGCGTGTCATCGACGCCACCTTCTTACGCATTATTGCAAAATGGTCGTCAGTATGCGCATTGGCGAACATACCTGACGCACTACAATATGGTGGAAGCCTCAACAGCACCCTAAAGGTATTATTATATTGTATTCGCAAAGCATTGTTTGCTTTTTGGGTATGATTAACCCAAAGGCTGCTGATGTAAAATGTTTATAATAACGTGTCTAATTAAAGTATATTATTACTTATTGGTGGACTATATATTTCCTATAAGATCTCCCCGAAGACGTCTTATCTACAGTCGCTCTATGTGGATTGGATTCAAACAGCATACGACTACATTACAGTATAAAGACAGGCAGGTATCTTTAATAGGTAAGTTCCTATTACAGATACCGTCTGTACACAGTTATCCATAGAAATTCTTTAAAATCAAACACAAAAAGTGTCCTGTTCAAAACATATTTTTATTTCCCTTTGTCATCATAATATCCCAATCATTGTTTGCAACCAGTCCACTGCTGGACAAACGCTGAGCTCGATCCTCGGCTACTCAAAGCCATTCTACACTTATTGAATTTAATTTAATAAAAAACCGGCCAATGGCGAGTCGAACTCGCACAGGAAAAGTTACAGTACAGTATTTAGCAAAAAAAGCTGAAAAACCGGGGGAATCCGTGAGCCCCGTGTGGAGTAGTTCTGCCTATGCAAAGTTAGTGGGTACAGCTTTGAATTAAAAACCAACCCCGTTACAAATGCTGTATCCACTAACAGGATAGCTCCACCAGTAGTTCGCAGAGCGGTGGCAAGCTCCAGCGAAAAAGCCAAAATGGTCTGCGTTCACACATGGCACCCTTTTTTTTTTTTTTTTGAGGGTGGTAAATCATCATATAACTTCTCCCGCTCTGGGCGGAGCGGGAGGGTGTGTCAGACTCTTACTGACTAAAACCCACCCGTATTCCTTCCTGTTGCCTGTGTTGCGGGGGCCTCGGTGACCCATAAGTACCTTCTCGCGACCCCGGCAGGCATCGGCCCTAGTGGACCCCTACTATATGTGCTGACGACATCTCTTTGAGGCGCGTGGAATACGACGCGCCGTCGACCCGGGCCTGGTCCTTACCGGACGGTGAGCTACCCATTGCTCACCGTCCGCAAGCCCGCGCCTACGGTGGCCGGAAATCCGCCCGGGATTCCCGAAGCCCTGGGCGTCTCCTGCGGCGGCTAGGGGCGACAGGGCGCGAAACTTGCCTTTCCCTCAACCATCCCGCCTCCTCCTTCGCGAGCATTACTGCTTCGCAGAAGGAGGTGACGGCTGCCCATGCCCTCTCGCTCCGTACCATGGCCTGAACCAGGGCCGGACGCGAGAGGTCTCTGCCGCCGATCGCCTCCACGAGGACACGGCGGTGCTCTGCCCAAGCCGGGCAGACCTCCACCGTATGCTCCACCGTGTCCTCTGGGCGATCCACACAGTGGTGACACCCGGAGGTTTCCTCCCGCCTTATCCGACACAGGAACCTCCCGAAACTGTCGTGTTCGGTGAGGACCTGTGTCAGGCGGAAGGTGAGGACGCCGTGGCGCCTCTCCAGCCACTCCTCAAAGAGGGGACTTATCGCCGCAATCGTGGCGTGCAGCACTGGGTTGCGACAACCGTACTTTCCATGACGCCATGAGATCCAGCCGGAGCTCCGTCCGCTATGCCGCGATTTCTCGCGGCAGCGGACTTACGCCCCGGCGTTTCGCCTCCTCGCGCCACTCCCATACGTGCGTGAGGACTTTTGCCTCCAGATCCCATGGCGGCAATCCGGCAAGGAGGCTCGCTGCCTCGCAGGAGACCGTGCGGTATCCCCGGACCATCCGGATGGCCATGACCCTTTGGGCCGCGCTCAACCGGCGGGCTGGCTGCAGCGCCAGAGAGCGCGCCCATACAGGAGCCCCGTAGAGGGCCATGGACCGCACGACCCCCGCGTAGAGACACATGGCACCCTTGGCACAGCGACATCCTAGTGCCGCAAAGGCTGAATAGTCGAAACAGTTTTTTAAAGTGTGTCGTCCCACTCACTGGCAAACGATCAAAAGAAAGACTGAAGCTGTGGCGAGACAGTGCTTCCTTACCCAAACCATTAGTTCCTTCTGCTAAAGATGTCCCACCTGGATTTTAGTTGCCTTGGCTAACCTGGAAGTCTTTAAACAGACTCCGGACCCAGGAAAACCTGTTCACGTTGAGATTCATAGACGACACCGCCTTAATTGGAGTGTAAATGTGGTGCTGTTCCACAAACGATGGGACACTTAATAGCATGCCCTGCGTGTCCTGTCAGCTGCACGTTACAGAAACTGATGGACGCTAGTGATGGCGCCAAACACGTAACCAAATCCTGAGCTGATACCATTAATTACACATAGGTATTTATTTACATAGCCAAATTACAAGATGATTATTAACACTATCTAAATTAAATTAAAACTAAGTTAAACCTAAAAAGAGGCCCTCGAGGCATTGTATCGAGGATGCTGGCGGCATTACCTCGCTGAATTGCAATGCTGATGCGTTCCGCGAGAAAGCCGCCAGCTTTTCGGTCACCAGTAACATCAACTAGACGTTTCGCAATTTCCGCAAATAGCTTATGCGCACTGGGACCCCACGGACCGAGGGTCTCGACGCCAAAGGGCCCAGGCCTCCATATTTAATAAGTTTCATATTTTCGTCTTTTTCTGCCGCTGCACCCGCTTTAGAAGTAGTCCGTTGGAGGTGAGATGGTGCCAGTGTATCACAGGTAGCGTCCCACACAAGCGTCCGTCCCAAACGACTCGGAACCAAAGACACACCATCAAGTCGTTTGCCATCATGTCTGACAATGCCAATCGGCTCAAGAAGAGCAGGCACAATGATGCTGGCAAGAGGCCGGCGAATTACGAGTATGTCATTAAGTTTCGCATGTTTTGAAGCGGCCTGCACTTTTTTGATAACAAAGTCCGTGGTGACCCAGTTGGTCCACGTCCGTGCCACAAGGGCATATGTGTGGAGTGCATATCGTGAATTCGTGACCCAAGCCGCAGACTAGTCGCCAGACGAAGCGAGGTCGGATCCAGAAAGTACCGGTATATGGATAAGGATGGGCATGTAGCCAATGACCAGCCTCTCTGGCTCCGACCGCCAAAAGTCTTGAACGATCCGGACCTGAACTGTGGCTCAGAATCGATTTGTATGTTAAATCGCAATAAATATCGTCCCAGCTCCTTTGAGATTTTGGGTTGTCTGGAAATTCTTTACCCGGGCAAGCAATTATAAAGCATTCTTGGAAGCCTCCAACAACCCATGAGACCTGACGTGCTATGGGTGGACGACAAAAAGGATGGGGAAGCAACACTCGAAATTTTGCGGATTCCTAAGCCGCCAAACCGAATAGGGAGGGATGCTTGTAACCAAGATGGTTCATTGAGCTGAATATTTAAAATCATTTCTAAACTAGTATTGCCTAAATCGTCTATTGGTGAAAGCAAATTTGGATATTTTCAAAAAGGGCTACAGCGAAGTACATAAGTAAATTTAGGGACAAAAAGGCTAAACTTTAGAATTACAAGAGCATAATGAGGACTGATTTCGAGTAAACAATTTAAGTGACTTTGGAATTTAGAAATAAATAGATTCCATTAAAATTGTCATCACCCTTATCTCCGAAACTACGGAAACTACATTTATTAAATACAGTTAATAGTTCTATACTTACAGATTACAGGAACACCTATAGCAAGTCTATGTTATTAAAATAACATGGTATCTCTTAATATTGTGCGTACAAACTTACATTTACAGTTGGAATGTATGGGAGAACATGTTTTTAAACTACAATGTTACGTCTTGGGATAAGTTCATCCCAACTACGACACCCTTCACTGTGCATGGTCCGACACGCACTTGGCTGGTTCTTTTATTATTTGCTGTTATACCGGCAATAGAAATACACAATCTATGAAAATTTCAACTGTCTACCTACTTTGGTTCATGAGATACAGCCCACTGATAGACAGACAGACAGACGGACGGACGGACAGCGAAGGCTTTGTAATAGGGTTCCGTTTGGCTCCCTTCGGGTACAAACCCTCAAAATCACAATTTAGGGCGCATACATGAATTATTTAGAAGATTTTGATGGAAGTGAAACTTTATAGAGTAATAGAACTTTACACTAATTCCTCCACAGAACAGTCTTCACTGTAAATAATGAGCACACATAGTTCAACTGAATGTAATACCTTTAGAATAGTTTCCCAATTTATACGGTCTCCAATTTATAGCAAAACCTTTGAAACTGAGAGAATGTTCGGACGGTATTCCGATATCAATGAATCTTAGCTCTGTTCTCGATCTTGAGACCCGAGGGCCGAGGCCGGGTCGTGACCTGCTTGCCAGGTGCAACTAAAGGCTACTTCATAACGAAGACAATGGGAAAACCCCGACTTTTCGCATACTCCTTGTCTACGGTTTTAAAAATGGAAACTCTTTAAAAAAACAATCCATGAGCAGTAATGTAAATGAGTCTTTACACTCCTGTCAAAAGCAAGTCAAAAGCAAAATGCGTTTGCTCATGGAGTTTAAAAAAAAAAGAGCTTCCATTTTTAAAACCGTAGACACGGAGAAAGTGAATAAAACCAGGAATTTTACTCAAGATAGAGTTTATGGTTCATCATTAATTCATCGGTCTATTCGTTACATTTCGAAGTACCAATTTAACATTTAAATTGGACACTAAAATGTTAGGAAAGCACTTCGCATTCATTAGACATAATGTTTATACCCTGTTCTACAAATCGCAAGAACAAAACTTAACATATGTATTCTTTAAGAGCAAGTCGACAAATTTTATATGATTTCTTTTAATATCGGTTAACAAAGGATTCTTTTACGTTGGTCCGAACTCGCCTAATGACTATGTAAGAGAGTTGTAAACGCTTGAATAGACAACAATGAGATTATTAGCTAATTATTCAAAGTCGTGTCGCGTCGTCTGTCGCGCTTATGCGCAAGTGTGTCGACAGCCTTAGCTGGACCACCCGAACACCGCGAGCTCGACGACAATCTAAGGCAACAACACTTAATATTTTATTTTACGAGCCACATGTGCCACTGACGTTGTTGGTGCGGTATTCAAATAATGACATTTTGATTTTTATTCACAAAATTCGGGCATTTTCAAAACAACAGAAGACACCCTTAAAATTATATATTATATGTGGTACTATTTATTTATTCGTGATTTCAATAAAAGGTTTTTACATTGTGCTAAAAATGTATAGCAAATAATAAAATATGAAAAGGCAATTCCAAATTCAGTGATCATTATACTTTTACGAGAAAACATTTTGAAATAGAAATTAATGGGTATAGCCATTTTCATCAAAAAATAACCACCCTCGACCTTTACAGAGCAAGGAGCACCTGCGCCTCTAAAACTACGATGAAATAATTGTAAATTGCTAATACGTACCTACTTAAATAACGCTGCAGGCGATTTACGACATTTTAATGTTTTATGCACAACGCTACTAGCTACGTGTTAATGGCCACGATGAGCCCCCAACATAAATTTTAGGGCTTTTATCCCATTTTTGTGGCGTTTTGTAGAGCAATTTCCTCCACGATCAACCCGTATGTTTAATGACAATGCCCCGTACTCTCAAGATTGTCGTAAAAAAGCAATAACACTCGAAAATTGCTGTGAAACGCGGCAATTAGAGAGATTGGAATAACATTTTAGAACAAAAGAACCGAAAATTGTATGATTAGCCTGTTAAAGTACCGAATTGTTATAAATTATATATATATTTTTTATATTATATATATATATATATATATATATATATATATATTATTATATCTTACAAAGGCAACAATAATATTCGTCTCGGGACACGTGGTGTAGCAAAAACACGTTGAAAGTCAAAAGCAAAATGCCTAGCAAACATACTCCCAGATGAACTTGAATTGCAAGGTGCAACGCCAGCAGTAAATATTTTACTAGCTCAGAATGGATGTTTCACGACGCCCAGTAAAGGTAAGATTGATATGGCTTTCTGTTAAGTCCACAGAGATATTAGACTCCACTTTTACGATCTAAAAGTCAAGGAGAAAATAAACATCTAGGGCCACTCTTTACCTAGTTTATTGCCGATCAATGTGCAGCATACGGAGTCAACTTTTCAATTTTGAAAACCCTAAAATGCTCAACAAAATGTGCATCCGACACCTATACAAGAGGGCGTATAAAATTTACTACGTGTTTTGCCGAAACGATGTGTTAGTCTGTTTTTAGTGTCGATTTTACGATAAATAGCACCATTTGTTGTTGCCCATTAAGGCTTGACGACGTATAGAATGGGCACTTGAGATTGTGTGCGTCGTTCTGTGTGGATAAACTGCAGTTCCTAGCGGTCCCAATCGCTGTAGCCGTGATACATTTGAGGCGAACAAACAAACAGTTTTACTGTGACTGCACTAATGGCTAAACGTAAAATGCGTGTAATTAGACACATATTCGAGAAGGTTTCCCACTGCTTCGGTTTAAGTGTTCCTGCTTTCAGATATTGCACACATTTCACGGCTTTTACTCGGAAAATTCAGCGAACTCCCGACTAAATGAAGGATGTCATACTTGTTTTAGTGGTGTTGGGGCTTGTATTCACGTACCTAATTAACTTCAAGCTAAATATGACTACTACGTATTTTCTTTGTATAAACAAGTATCGCTTTATTATTTGTGGTAAACGAGCACTTTGATTTTCTGTAATATAAGTTAGATAATCACAAATATTGCAAAGTTCCTGTCAAAATAATTAGTATAAACTAGCTTTTGCCTGAGGCTTCACCTGCGTGTATGTCGGAAAATATCCCACGGGAACGTACTACCGGGATTAAAAGGAAACGAAGCGACCGCATACCTCATAGCCGAGAAAAGGTCATTGATTCCTAGCGCTGCGCCCGCCTCCGTCACCTATCATTATTTTGTTACGCGTAATTTTTTGTGATATCTTGTAAAGTTTTCATTTAAATTATATGATGTAATGGCTTATTTTAATTTCAATTAAATGCCTAATTTAAATAACATATTTTATTGGATAAGGATTAATATAATACCGGTTAGAATAGCTACAGAAATAACGATTAATTTTTTATCAAATAATGAAAGATTGAAATGGTTACTGCGGGTCATCGTTAGAAGATAGAAATGTGCTATAGCGGACTTGTTTGTTGAACTTTACAAAATGTACAATCCTGTTGAACATAAATTGTATATACGAGTATCTCGTATGGTTTAAGCTCCGATTCGGTATATTTTTTTTCCGACATCTTCAACAATAATCGTCCTGTTTCAGCCAACTTACACAAAACCTTAATAAATTATACACATAAACCTTCCTCATGAATCACGCCGTCCATTGGTGAAAACGGTTTGAAAATCCGTTCAGTAATTTTTGAGTTTATTGCGTTCAGACAGACAGACAGACAGACGCGGCGGGGGACTTTGTTTTATAATATGTATGGAAGCGATGGAAAAGTTAATCATTTGCTTACGAGCCAGACATGTTGAGCAAATCACTCACGATACACTATTTAGTATGATACGAGCTAAAATAAAAAAAAAATATCAAGCTAAAAGTTGACGCCTGTCTACAATCATGTTTCCTTTTAATTACGGCTAGTATGCAAGTGCCTCAGTCGCAATTGTTTGACGATTTATCGCCCATAAAAATTTGGCTGAGAAGTAAGCGAACAGGTACAATGAACATAAAATGAATTTCCAGCGCATTATTGTCTCCAAAAGTTGCCATCAAGTGCTTTATATTAAAATAATTGCTTTGTCGGACACCATTCGGTCAACATTTTTACTAGTGTTAACTTGTACTATCGGATAAAACAAGCTGCTACGGTTTTCAGACAAGAACTTTCATTTCAAGAATCCTATTTAAATACTGTGAAGGGTTTCAAAATATAATTAGTCATTTTCAAAGAAGTATCTTGTTAGAATGCAAAAGAATACGCAAGGCAAACTCAACGCCAACTTTCAAGAAAAAAGTTTGAAAAACAGAACTGTAAACAATTCTTTGGGCGTAACTACTCAGCAGAATTTGCGTTCCATAACTCAGGGGCGTTATTTACTTTTTTCATTAGCCAGATGGTGAACTGTGGTATTTGGACCTCGATTATTTCCCTAATAGACTATAATAATGGTCTGGCCGGATGGCGTGATTTCAGCTCAGCCACTGAATTGTCATTAGGTACAAAATTGTCACCAATTTATTCCCTGTTGCGTTCTTCACCATTTTCTGTGTTAATTGAGACATTTGCACAGAAATTGCCTACTGTAAGAGTGAATTAAAGGTCAGGGAAGCGCGATAACGGTCTGGTTTGAAAGGGGAAAAATTATAACCGCGAACACCTGACGTTGAGGTCTATGCTTTGTAAACATGCGACGTTTGTTTTATAGTGGTACGACACGATTTTATGTAATAGGAAAAGAGCGGGATTTGATGGCTTTTTGAACTCAGCTTGACATAGTATTAAATAAAATAAAATAAGTTTATTTCATATAATTTTGGCTTACATTGCATATCGAGGAGTCTCCATTTAGGCATAGAAATGCCTGTAGTTGAAGGCTCCGCTCATTCCCTTCCATTATAAAATATATACAAGTATGTAAGTAACTAAAGAGAAAAGAAAATGGTTAATTGAATGCATACACACACCATGACATATGTGTGTGTATGTGCGTGTGTGTGTGTGTGCATGTGTGTGTGCGTGTGTGTGGTTGGAAAAGTGGGAAAAACTGAGTTTGAGTGCACAGGGTGTGACTAAACAAGCTTATAACATCAGTAGATATAAGTATTATGACAATGGAGCTGAAATGTATTTTCGGTTAACGTTTTACAGTTTCGCGGTATTATTATTGGGTGCAAAACCTGATTCTCTTGAAAAGTGGTGAATGAGTGTTTAACTAGGCGTTTCAAAAACCAAAAAAAAAAAAAAAACTGAAAACTGACTCATTAAAAACTTAGACAAGAAAAACCGGCCAAGTGCGTCTCGCACCACGCACAATGAAGGGTTCCGTAGTTGGGAAGTTGGTATGAATTTATCCCACAATCAAACTTTTAACATTGTATTTGAAAAACATGTTCTCCCAAACATCGATATATGAACTCAAAAAAACTCAAACTCAAAGCATTTATTTCAATTAAACCATTTACAGGCACTTTTGAACTGTCAAGGAGTCGGTCAGTTAGAAATATGAAGCTAGTTGCCCATTCCAAAGCGTAGTAGGTACCTATGGAGAAGAACGGGCAAGAAACTCCATGGACACTCTTTTAAATTAAATTGATACATAAAGATTAGTACAAAAATAATGTTGAAATTATAACTAAATGTGAGGACGATGTAAAATAAAAAAACGCGCCCATAGTAAAAAGAGAAACAAAAACAATTTCTAAATAAAATAATTACAAATAAGCCGAGGACGCTAAGAGGTGACCAGTCCCAACTAACGGCGCCCGTTCACGAGCATGACGCATGGATTAGCACCATTCAGCTCAACCATTTTGAAGGGAGCTAAATGATCCAACACACGCGCCACCATCAGCGAGACATCTGAGTGAGCATGACATACTCTCAGCCGCCAGGACCCATTCAAGTCAATTACATAACCGGCAAATGGTAGCTCTATTATACATAGTACTCACACCTGTGCAATGCAATTATACAATACAACGTAGGTTGAATTTATACAATGCAAAGATAGTCTTACAATGTTCAGCTGCTCCAACAGTATTTTCAAATGTTAATTATTCAATTGGTTGTGGTTGTGGAGCGGGACCAGCATTGAGCCAAGCATTTTTATCAGCGATGTAATCACCCAACTTATAATATGCCTGCCTGCATAGTGTGCGTTTGATACACGATTTGAATTTCATTTCATTCAGTTGAAGTATGTGGGGTGGAATTTTATTGTAACATTTTAAACAGTACCCCATGAAAGATGAGTCTACTTTAGCCAGTCTGAAACCTGGCTGAGATAATAGGTCCCTATTTCTAGTACTATAATTATGTCTTTCACCTCTTTTACTAAAATGATGTAAATTTTTTCTTACGTACATGATGTTTTCGTAGATATATTGACAAGGTACCGTCATGATGTTAATGTCCTTAAACCAGTCCCTTAGAGAATCGCGCCTGCGGAGATTATAAATGGCTCTGATAGCTCTTTTCTGCAGAATAAAAATTGACTCGATGTCTGCAGCCCGTCCCCAAAGTAAAATACCGTAAGACATGATACTATGAAAGTAACTAAAATAGACTAGCCTCGCGGTATCTACATCAGTAAATTGACGGATTTTTCTGACAGCATATGCCGCTGAACTTAGCCGTCCTGCAAGAGATGTTAAATGAGGACCCCATTGTAGCCTTGAGTCGAGCGTGATCCCCAGGAAAACAGTTTTATCGACGAATTCTAGTTTCTCTTGATTCAATACTATCTCATAATCACCACTTTTGACATTTGGTAAAGAAAATCGAATGCACTTAGTTTTTTTCCCATTTAATACTAAATTATTGGCAGTGAACCAGTTCTGTACCTGCAATAGGGCGTTACTTACGTCGTCAACATTCGTAGCATGTCTATCTACCTTAAAAATTAAAGAAGTATCATCAGCAAATAACACCATTTGTGGTTGATTATTTAATAAATGGAAAGGTCCCAATATCGAGCCTTGTGGAACACCCATTTTTACTTTTAAACCCAGTGAATTGATACCATTAATTTGTACTTGCTGTTGTCTATCATTTAAATAAGATTTTACTAAGCTGAGCGCATGTTTTCCAAGTCCGTAATGCTCAAGTTTCAAGAGTAAGGTTTCGTGGTCGACGCAATCAAATGCCTTGGAGAGGTCACAAAAGATTCCTATGGCGTCTTGCGCTTCTTCCCACGCGTTAAAAATGTGTCTTAGCAAGGTTACACCGGCGTCGGTCGTACACCGTCCTTTAGTGAAACCATACTGTTGATCGTGAAGGATTTTATTCGAGTTAAAATGATTGAGCATTTGATTAAGCATTACCCTTTCAAACACCTTGCTGAAAACCGGCAACACGGATACGGGTCTATAATTATTGGTGTCTTTACTGTCCCCGGATTTGAAAAGTGGTATTACCTTACTGTATTTCATTAAATCCGGGAAGACTCCTTGATCCACGCACAAATTAAATATAAAGGCTAAGTAGGGCGCTATAGTCTCAATTATAGAGGTACAGACTTTAATGGACATTCCCCAAAGATCTTCAGACAATTTGATCTTGATTTGCTTAAAAGCTTTTATTACTATTATGGGATTAATATGCTTAAAGTCAAATTCAATCGTGCAAGCTGAAACGTTTTCCTTTACTAAATCAAAAGCGAGCGAGGGCGAGGAATTTAAGGTTTCAGTAGTTTTAAGCGGGACACTGGTAAAAAAATTTACAAATTCTTGAGCAACTTCTTTGCTATCGCAAATGAGACCACATGACGTCTCCAGTGTGTAATCAGAATCATGCTTTTTGTTCCTATTCGTTTCATTATTGATAATTTTCCAAACTGTCTTTATTTTATTGTCTGCTGATTTAACTTTGTTGCTAATGTACAAGGCTTTAGCTGCCTTACAAGTGTTCTTAAAAATTCTAGAGTAAGTATGGGAAAACAACACAACCTATTCTCCGACTGCAAATTTAAGTTGGTCGACTATTACTGGTTAACTTGTAAAGCCCACTTAGCTGTGATAGTTTTCCTTTTAATTTCATTATATGAACTACTGCCATGGTTTTTTTCACATCTCTATAAACAAAAATATCACTCCCATATTACGAGCAAGGGAGGCAGGTGCCCTAAAAAAAAAAAAATCACGATTTTGTATTAGCACTTTGTCGGTATGAGTAATATGTATACCTGTACCAAATTACAGCTTTCTAGTACTAAGCGTCTCTAAGCTACAGCGGGGACAGACAGACAGACAGACGGACATGGCGAAACTATAAGGGTTCCTTGTTTACTACGGAACCCTAAACAGTATCTGAAAAAGTAAGTAATGCGTATATTTTGGACGTGTTGTGTAACAAGATAAGCTCTGGATTCCAAAACTATTTTGTGTATCAAAATAATGTGTATACTGAAACTTCACTTTTTCATATTTTTACTAATAGTTATATAAGTATGTTAACTAGATGCGCCCCGCGGTTTCACCCGCATAAGTTTTGACTCCGTGGGTATATCGGGATAAAAAGTATCCTATGTGTTATTTCTGGTTATAAACTATCTGCGTGCCAAATTTCATCCAAATCCGTTCAGTACTTTTTGCGTGAAACAGTAACAAACATCCATCCATCCATTCTTACAAACTTTCGCATTTATAATATTAATAGGATTACCGTACCTAAAAAACAGTACGTGATAGAAAAAAATACGCACATATTCTTATTGAGCGATGTGTATGAATGAATAAACAGGCAAAATTTAAATGGGTTCCTTGTTTGCTACGGAATCCCAAAAAGGGGTCAAGACTACAAATTCTAGAGATACTTCTTCACCAAGTATGACCATTTATCAAAGTAGTCACTATTGTTGTTTTTTAGATTACAAAAAACCAATCTAATGGTGATGTTCACCTAACGTCTACTACCCATACAAATATTTATTTCATCTGAAGATTGAACCTGTAACTTATAGTGCAAAATCCAAACACTCAACCATTCCACCAATGAAATTGTTTCTCAATGTCTAGAGTAGTAAGTAAGACATTACAAGAGATTTGCTGGACTGATATGCACAAATTACGTGTCCGTGGATATGCTAAACGCTCGTTTTGCATACACATGACAGATTGCGCCATTGATGTATTATGCATATTGCATTCCATTTTGTCGATCGCCGTTTGATCCAGCACTTTATTGTTTTGTACGGGTACAACTATATAATTGCTCGAGTATTTAGTTTAAAAGTTAATTGGTCAAGGACAGCTAATGAGACACAATCGATTTTCTATTGTTTGACTCCGAATCGATGTCGCGCGAGGCGTAACAGGTTAAAGTTCAGCTTTCATCACAAATCACTAAATGAGTTCAACGCTAAATATGTATATTTAAAACATCATTCCGTCTCTATCATCTTCAAACGATTGGATCAATGTTTTAAAGTCGTTTAGTCTGAACGTACTTAGTGTTCTCAAATAAGATATTTTTGTGCTCCAATTCTTCAACTCATTAATAAAACGCACTATTTAAACATTATTATGTTTTAGCCAAAAGTCAAGTAGTTATACAAAATTTAATTCCCTTATTCATAAAACTAGAGCAGTGGTGGCCCAGTGGTAACGGGCGCGACTTACGAGTTGTAGGGCGTAGGTTCGAACCCGAACAGGCGCTTTACTTTGTGTAAATTATTTCATCACCACTGCTATCAAAACGGTGAAGGAAAACATCGTGAGAAAACCGGCATATCCTAGAACCAAAAATTCGAAGATGTCACATATCTTCGAATTTTTGGTCGGTACACGCACTGGGCCGGCGTGGTGGATTACGGCCCACTCCCTCTCACAGAGTGGAGGCCTGTGTACCAGCAGTCGAAACATTATAGGCTAATAATGTTATTTATAAAACAGCATGCCTATTTTAGTTAAAATAGGTTTTATCACTTTCTAACAAACACAAATGTCAAAGTGACAGATAAGGACAAACGAATTTTAGCAGCATTTTAACTAAATCAAGTTTGATGGACGTTTATGAATAAGAGCCTTTTGTCAAAATCAGACAGGTAACAAAGACCAGTTCTTGAAAATTCACGGTTATAATTATAGCCAATCAAATAGCCAAACAATTATTTGCCTTTTGATTAAATTAAACAATACAGTACACATAAAGTGTACTGTACATATTGTTTAATTGTTGTGTAGTGTTTGCCGAAGCGCGTACGGATGAATTTTACGCAATAACGCAAGCAAGTGGCATCGGGCTGTTACTGTTAGGCAGAGTACGCGGCAGCAGCAACGACATTCTGAGGATAGTCTCGACAAAATATCAGTGTCCGATTCACTCGCTCTGGGTAAGCATTGTGGTTGGGACGGTCAAATAGAATGTTTTAATTGTTTAATTGTTATTTAAATTATTTACACATTATTTACACACTAACATAGTTTATAAGCACCTGTTGTTACTAGCCATAATGGATCATGTTATCTGACGAATAAATAAATAATAATAATAAAGTATGCAATCATAAACCCTGAAATATACAGGGTCAAATTAAATTAGCTAAAGAAACTCCGCAAACGTGAAAGATTTGATGATTTTTCTTGGGGTCCATGACCGCTGGTAAATGATAAATGATAACTGATTATTATTTCTGTAAATAGGTTTGTACAAACACTTTTATACGTCAATCATAATTTAAAATAAAGGTTGATGAGGTTGGCGTTTCCTATCTGACTACTCTGAGAAGAAAGGCCGAAACAAACTCAGAGGTCACAGTCTCTTTTAAAGTCCAGACATAATCTTGGTCAGATCATGTGAAGGCCATGTAGATTGGTGTCTGAATGGTCTTTTGAAGAGAGAACCACACCGATTTGAGCGGACCTGTCCAGTCAGTGCACGCATTTGTCAGTAATCGTGTAGCTCAACTCAGAGCTTAAGGAGCTCAACGACTCTTCGAACAATACCAAACAATGGACATTTGGGTAGGCCGCATAAAGTACTCATACTGGCAAACTCTCATTAAAGATAACCGAGAAAGACACAAAACAAAATATGTCCCACATAGTCCTCACATTCACAATAATTTAAATAATAATATATTAAACTCCACAAAGTGAATGTCATTGTGTAATCATTAAATGTCAAAGTGTATATAATAAAAGTTTCACTAAGCAAAAAGTAGTGTTTTTACTTGAAGTAAGAGTAGATAAAATCAATTGTATCGTGTTCAAATAGATACCTAACACGTTTGTGAAATGTATAAAATTCAAAAATCAATTTTGGGCCTAAAACTACTAATTTCATTTGATCCTGTATATTAAATCCTGTAACGTATCTACATGGCACTTTTAGTGCCAAGCACCCGGCTGCCGGGTAGAATGATAATTTGTTTGTGTACCAACAACTTGCCTTTACCCTAGTACCACGTTTTGATTTGCACCCACTAGGTGGGCGCTGGGCATGGTCATATGCAAAGAGAATATAACCAAGTCTTTGGTCATATGGCACCTACAGCTATTTATATATGTACGACGCGGGAGGCCAGTTGTGGGCACACAAACGAATTATCGTGGCACTAAAATTGTTAAAACGCGCAAAGTTTATATACCTGTAGCAGTTATTTGTTTTTACTAAATTTTTTACTGAAAATTGCATTAAAAAAAAAAATCATAAAACATTTATGAAAAAAAATATTTTCTTCGAAAATAACGTTGCTATCTACTTTCGTTTTAATTAGGCCGAACATAATTATTATCTAAATGAGTGTTATTATTAGAGTTATAATTAAGGTCCTTTGTTCTTCTGTCGTCCTCAAAAAAATGTTCAATCTTTTAATCTATCTAAATGATGAATATTTAATCTAATTTCTTGGTACAAAATTACTTTTATTTTATTTGGGGCGAGTCGTCAATCCGGATAGTATAAAGGGTCGTGCAGACCGGCGAGACAGTGCGACGCGCAGAGCGACACTTTCCATGAAGTTTTTATAGAAATTGTGCTACTAGTGTAGTCGCGCCGCGCCTGTCTGCGGGAGCCTTATAGCTTTTATTATACAAATATATTATTGTATTAGCTTTTGCCCGAAATTATCTCACGGGATCGTACTGCCGGTAGTGGTGGGTTTGTCGAAACTATGACATGACGGACGAAACGCAACCGTTTTCCCGACGACGAAAGCGGTTACAGAAAACAGTCATCGTTGCAACTGGTTTGAAGACAGCCTAAAGGACGAAACTTATCGAACATGGAATATAATTGCGTTTTAGTCGATGAAATAGTTTCAGTTTCTTATAAATATCAACGGGTTTGATCGTCGCATCACGAACGACAGCTTTGACAATCGGTAATACATTATCGACTGTATTTCATTGATAAAAAAATCAGTTTTTGTTTTATAAACGAATGCGGAACGTTATGGACGGCGACGCGCGACGCGACGAGTGTGATAGGCAGTTGAATCATTGCGTTCTCGACTGTATTTTCTTAGGCGTAAAATAAAAGATCGCACCAAGTAATTCGAAGACTGGTTTGTGCAACGATGACTTTTTGAACCCAGGACGTAAAACGGTTTCATCGTCGCAGAACACAAAACGGTCTATGAAAACGGTTCGTTGTCGGAACGCCCACCCCTAACTGCAGGGAGACAAAAGGTATCTTATGTTCTTACCCAGGTCATGGTCTATCCGTATGCCTTTTTTTTGGATGAGAAATCATCAAATAACTTCTCCCGGGGAAGATCATTTCTTAAAACCTACCGTATAAACGAACTATGCTGTGACGATGCATTCTAGGCAAAGAGTCCCTCTACTTGCTACAATAATTTATTATTCGATATAATAATCGAAAGTTAAAATTATGCCGGTCACGCTATTATCGTACCAAAGCACGTTAGCCAAAGCCTTTTATGACTTTAAACTGTAATAACTTTTGACCGAGTGGACCGATTTGAATGAATAAATAATATAAAAAAATACTAAATGTTACATCAAGATACGGACTATGACTACATTTCCAATCCCTTAAATCTCTTATACTCGTAAAGAGGTAAGTAAATAAAACTTTCAATAATAAATGTTAATTTTAAAATCATCTCCTATTTTACCCCAATGGGGTTAGCGTTTGTAAAAAATCATCCCCCAATGAGGGGATGATTTTTTACAAACGCTGAAGCATGTAATGCTTTACTTCTTACCACTCTCCTTACGAAGAAATCCTGGGTTACCCAAACAAAAAAACACTTTCACCGCCTATATCGGGTGATATAGGGGTGAAAGTTTTTTTTTTTCTCCTTTACGATTATTTTTATGCCATCTATCTCTTTGCCAAAATTTATCGAAATTCGTTGATGGTTAAGGCGTGAAAAGGTAACATACAGACAGACAGACAGAGTAACTTTCGAATTTACAATAATAGTGTGAATTGTTTTTAAATACCCTTTTTTTTTGGGTGGGAAATCATCAAATAACTTCTCCCGCTCTGGGAGGAGCGGAAGGGTGTTTCAGACTCTTACTGACTAAAACCCACCCGTATTCCTTCCGTTGCCTGTGTTGCGGGGGCCTCGGTGACCCATAAGTACCTTCCCGCGACCCCGGCAGGCATCGGCCCTAGTGGACCCCTACCTTTGTGCTGACGACATCTCTTTGCGGCGCGCGTGGAATACGACGCGCCGTCGACCCGGGCCTGGTCCTTACCGGACGGTGAGCTACCCATTTCTCACCGTCCGCAAGCCCGCGCCTACGGTGGCCGGAAATCCACTCGGGATTCCCGACGCCCAGGGCGTCTCCTGCGGCGGCTAGGGGCGAGAGGGCGTGAAATTTCCGTCCCGCCTCCTCCTTCGCGAGCATTACTGCTTCGCAGAAGGAGGTGACGGCTACCCATGCCCTCTCGCTCCGCCGTACCATGGCCTGAACCAGGGCCGGACGCGAGAGATCTCCGCCGCCGATCGCCTCCACGAGGATACGGCAGTTCTCTGCCCAAGCTGGGCAGACCTCCACCGTATGCTCCACCGTATCCTCCGGGCGATCCACACAGTGGTGAAACCCGGGCGTTTGCTCCCGCCTTATCCGACACAGGAACCTCCCGAAGCTGCCGTGTCCGGTGAGGACCTGCATCAGGCGAAAGGTGAGTACGCCCTGGCGCCTCTCTAGCCACTCCTCAAAGAGGGGACTTATCACCGCAATCGTGGCGTGCCCAGCACTGGGTTGCGACAACCGTAATCTCCATGTCGCCATGAGATCCCGCCGGAGCTCCGTCCGCTGTACCACGATTTCTCGCTGCAGCGGAGTTACGCCCCGGCGTTTCGCCTACTCGCGCCACTCCCATACGTACGCGAGGACTTTTGCCTCCAAATCCCATGGCGGCAATCCGACAAGGAGGCTCGCTGCCTCACAGAAGACCGTGTGGTATCCCCGGACCATCCGGATGGCCATGACCCTTTGGGCCGCGCTCAATCGGTGGACTGGCCGCAGCGCCAGAGAGCGCGCCCATACAGGAGCCCCGTAGAGGGCCATGGACCGCACGACCCCTGCGTAGAGCCTCCGGCAGGAGGCGTTTGGACCCCCTAGATTGGGCAGGAGCCGCTTCAATGCAGCGCCTGCCCGTTTTTGAATACCCTGAGGGGTATGTAAATAATCATTTAAGGCGACTATAGCAATATTAAGGTTTTATTTTGACCTATTCTCAAATAAGTAGTACATTTTCAGAGAAGAAGGTGACGGGCTTAAGAATAAACCGCTTCAGCCTATTTTAACCTATCGGCAAAGCCCTGCTTGAAGCGGTAGCAAAAAAGATGGTTGAGTTTTACATCCCCATTGAGACCCCTCTGTCACTCACTGAATACGAAAGTTCCAACCCTAGTTGAACTAGGAAACCAGTTACCCTTAATATTAAGCCTTCGTAGTAAATGGTGCCCTTATTACTTAGGAAGTTCAGATGGATGCCACTCAAAAAGACATGGAATTTTCCGTGCACTTAAACTGGAAGCTAAAAATCCGAAAAAGTGCGTAACATCCCTAACGAGGCCCATAGCTGAAATTCCTCTACACAAAATGAACTCTGGCAGCAAGCCTAAAAATCTAGGACGTAGAAAATTGCTATTTTCGTAATAGATGTTTAGTCTCTTCGTGTAATTACATAGGTATTTCACACGAGCTCCTTTGTTTCGGCCGTCAGTTCAAACTGAGGGGTATAAGTGATCGTTCAACGTTTATTTTCGTTCCGGAGTCAGACCTTTTGCACCCTTGTCTAGTCTTGATACATTGTGAGAGGTAAATGAAATACATTGTACTTTTGCTTTTTATTAAAAACTACAGCTGACGTAGTGGGAGCTGTATTGAGGTGGATTTTCTGAATTGGAAAGGGGGAATGAACTTAGATGGGGGTTAACAGAAGGATTAGACAACCCTTTGCTTCTATCTACATATACTTAGATAATGTGGAACTATATGTGGAAATTTGTAATTGCTCATATTTTTTATAAACTATTACCTGTATCTGTTTAGCTGTAAGTTTTCCTCAAACTCAAAGCATTTATTTCAAATAAACCAACTACAGGCACTTTTGAATTGTCTAGGGTTCGGTCATTCAGAAAGATGAAGCTAGTTGCCCATTCCAAAGCGTAGTAGGTACCTATGGAAAAGAACTGGCAAGAAACTCCACGGACACTCTTTTAAATCAACGTATTATGGTTACAAAATAATGTTTACATCATTCATTTTGAAATTATACATGTGAGAACGAAGCAAAACGTAAAAGCGTCCGTAATAAAAAGATTAACAAAAAAAGCAATTCAAAAATTAAAATAAGCCGTGGCAGCTAAGAGATGACCAGTCTCTACTGACGGCGCCCGTTCACGAACATGACGCATGGATTAGTACCATTCAGCTCAACCATTTTGAAGGTAGCTAAATACTCCAACACTCGCGCCACCATCAGCGAGACATTAGAGTGAGGATGACATACTCCCAGCCGCCAAGCAAGGCACATTCCAAGTCAATGAAAGGCGTATCCAGTAGCGTGGCAGCTTTATAGTACATAGTACTCACATAACAATGTGCTGTGCAACTATACAATGCTAAGTGATTGAATTTATACAATGCAAAGATAGTTTTTGAAATCTTCAGCAGCTCCAATACTATTTTCAAATGCTAATCGATTAGTTTTTGCGCCCTTGTGGAGCAGGACCAGCATTGAGCCAAGCATTTTTATCAGCGATGTAATCCCCCAACTTATATCCTAAAAATAAAATAAATAAATAAATATCAAGGCATAACATGCTGGCTATTTACATAACATATAACATCACGCCTGTAATCCCCGAAGGGTTAGGCAGAGGAAGACGATAGCTATTGATCCCAGTTACTGGGTTATGGAAGTCAGATAGGCAGTCGCTCCATGTAAAATACTGGTGTTCAGCTACATCCGCTTAGACTGGAAGCTGACCCTACCTTAGTTCGGAAAAGGCTAGGCACATTGAAACTATACCTAAGGGATATAAAGTAACTAAATACTTAGTTAGTTATTTATTTGTTTATTTATTTATTTATTCATTCATTCAGTACTTACATCTTTATACATAATAAGTTGATGCAAACATAAACTCATTAGAGTTTTACCGTGCACCAAAATCATCGACCACATAATTTAAACAATCAAAACAAACTTAAGTTCATAATCATAAAATGATACAGTAACAAAAACAACATCGAGGGTAATAAGCGAAATATTTATCTATTACTTACGAGCGAACATCGATGACAAATCTGACCGTCCTTAAGACAAAAAGTGGTGGAGGAATGTGATTTAGATTGATACAGGTTGTTCCTAAAAGTATATTATTGTTAGTAACCGTTAATTTTCCAATGGTATCGTTGGCTATTATGTTTATTTATTTACTATGTAACTATATTCATTTATAACATTTATTCACTTAATATACATTAGATATTTATATTTTGTAAGAAATGTTCCTTTAATTTGTACTTTATGTTTTTAGCAATTATTTTGTCCCTCAATGATATAGGTAGTTGATTAATAAGATAAGGTATTATATACTTTAACGATCTCTTGCCGTGTAAATTGTTGTACTTAGGAAGCAACAACTTAGCATTGATGACATTACGGGTATTAATTTCATTATTATTTATGATTTTTGTTTTCTTAAGATTTTCATTAAAAAATTCTTCTTTTGATAATGTAAATTTTATTTTTTCATGTATTTGTATTATTTTACAGAATTCAAATAATTTACCGTAGTCATTCTTGTACTTCTTCTTAATGTGATGCGGGACAATTGCTTTTAATATACGTAGTTGAAGTGCGTAAATTTGATCTAGGTGATTTTTATATGTCCTACAGGCCATAGGATATCGTTGATTCGGCCAGGGCTTTGTAAAGCGTTAACAGTGTTTGATATGGAGTTGTTTTTCTCTTTTCCATTATAATGAGATAAGATATACTTAACATGTTTCCGTGTCATTGTAATTAATTAAAAGATATAAATTACTACAATTGGAAAGGGTTAGTTGGAAATGTACATTTCATCATACTTCACTATTTAATTATTTTGTATAATAATTTAATATTGTATAAAATCTGTGAAACGTCAAATGGTTCCTACACATATGTACCAAGAGTACCTCAGAGGGCTTGCTGTTTCCAGTCTTTCGTTTATTACTGAATTATATTTATATTAAGTATATATTATTATAATATTGATATTTATTATTACTGAAGTTTTTGTTGGATTTTCTCAATAGCAAACCCAACACAAAACTTCAGTGATAAATAGATAACTCCTCAACTTCCAATAAGCCGCAACACCTTGTTTCACTTTCCACGAAAATAACTTATTAGCTCTTAAAATGCCCCCAAAATACTCCATCAAGATTTTCGGCAACGAAGACTTAAATACATTTGAGCACCCTGCAACTGGATTCAATTTAAATCCTCCTAGAGATCCTATTATAACAGTGAGGTGTCGAGAGCTAAGTAACCGTAGCATCTCTCTGTTTCGAGACAAAGTAATAAATTAAACAAATCCGATTTTCACGTGCGAAAGGAAACGAGACTCGTTTACCGAGGACGCTGATCGCACTGTTTATTTGATGACAAAAGACGGTGAAAATAGATATCAGCTGATGGAGAAATTATGAGAAAGGTTTGAGTTATGATTTTGTTTATTAATAAACGTTTTCGTTGAGATATGAAATGGTTTTTAATGAACATCGAAATAACAGCAGCTAACTCAAGTTATAAACGAAACGAATAGCAAATAATATTTTTAAAGATAGTATTTTCGTGTGAATCAACTGATCATCATCATCACCAATTTATTTGTGGTCGGCGCAACATGTCCCTTTCTTCCACACTTCTCTATTAGTTGTCATCTCGGTAGTCACCCCCTTTCTAGCCATATCATCTTTCACACAGTCCATCCATCGTTTCTTTGGTCTTCTCTTACTCTTATAGACATCGACATTTATACTTACGACTTTCCTCACGACATTTTCCTCATACCTCTAAAATCAAAAAATCAAAATCAAAAGTCATTTATTCAAACTAGGCTGAGGATCAGCACTTTTCGAACGTCAAAATTACATAAGGCAGTCCCCCAAAACGCCCACCCTTCGCCACTTCCTAGTGCTTTAGCTGGGAAGAAGAAGTGGCCAACAAACTCCCCAGCAGCACAGCTGTCTGTTCAGTTAAAGAAAAAAAAAAGGATTCTATACAATAGTATGCAAAACAATTTACACCACGTGAAACACAAAATATTAAATTATTAGCCATATGTCAGCTAGCACACCACTATACCAATAAAAAAATGAAAAGAAAAAGACCGAAAACTATTCTCAAGCAGAGATAAAAAACGTAAATAGAACTTAAAACCTAAATAAAAGCCTCCAAGTATAAAGGGCGTGCCCGCTTACATATATCTACAGCCGTAACAGTCACAAATGATGAACTAGGACCATCAAAGTAAAATAAATAAACAGTTAATTACTAATAACAAAACAAAACAATGGTCAGCAAGACGACCAGTCACCACAAGCAGCACCCGTTCACGAGTATAACGCAAAAATCAGTCTTCTCTGCATCACATGCCCATACCACTGCCAAACCAACCCACTTTCAAACTTCCTCTTATGTACTTATTTCTTATTACATCCAGTCGTGTCACACCACTCATCCCTCTTAGCATTCTCATCTCAACTGCCTTTCATTCATCCCTTTTGTAGCCCAACATTCTGATCCATACAAGCCAGCAGGTCTTTCCATTGTTTTATATATCTTCCCCTTAAGTTTAAGGGGAATGCGGGAGTCGCAGATTGTTCCCGTGGCCTGCTGCCATTTCATCCATCCAGTGTTAACTCTATGCTTAACCGTCCGATCTACTTCGCCATCGCTTTGCACGAGTGAACCGAGATACCAAAAGTCAGAACAGACTGGGAGAAGCACGCCATCAAGCGCTATGGTTCCAGAACTGCGTGGTGAATGAAGTGAAGAAAAGAAAAATAGTTCTATCAAACCTACTTACATTCCACGACGTCGTTCTATGAAGCCGATGTAGGTAAGTGCAATCTATCCCTCACGATCGTAATGTATTTGAAATACATTCAAATTTTATGTTAGCACTTTATGCAACAGAGTAGCTCTACATTGCTGAAAGCTCTCGGAGACACGTGTTGAGTTAATAAATTAGTTTCGTTCGTTGCAAGCGCTTATGTGATAACTTTCGTTTCACAGATTAGCTATGCCAAACTATGCTTGGGTCGTTACTCTATTTGCTAATATAGAGGTGGAAACCAATTGATAAATATCGATACATTTATTTATAACTTCTATGTAACACTGTTAGCGAATGTTATAAGACGTTTTGAATTATTTAGTCATCTTTTCAATTAACATTTTACCTGTGTAGTAGTTTATATTTTGGAAAATAAAAAATGTTACAAATTATGTCAAGGCAAAGGTATGTCCCTCTGTTCAGAACTTAACTGAACCGGCTGGAAAAAGTGTTAAACCCTTCAGGCGGGTGGATGGACCTGCCGGGGTCATGGGAAAGTCCGAAAGGGATACCGAGGGCCCTGGCAATATAGGTAACGGAAGGAACACGGATGGGTTTTAGTCAGTAAGAGTCTGACACACTATCCCGCTCCGCCTAGAGCGGGAGAAGTTATTTGATAATTTCCAAACAAAAAAAAAAGGCGGGTAGGTGGAGCTGAGTTCACACCGGGTCAGTCAATAATAAAACCCAACAAAAATATAATAGTCAGCTAAAACCCAGAAAAGCAAATCGCTATTAAAATCATCAAATCGTAAATTTATAGAGCCATACCTTAATAGAGAGCAAAGAGGTAAGAACAGAAGAAAGCTAAAAGAAAATAAAAGGGGAAAACCGTAAGTAAGCTATGCCGAACACGTCCATAAGAGTCGGTTGATTTCTGCGTCACGTACACAGAAAAAAGAACTTTTATTACTTCCGAATAGCGTAATTGTTATGGAGAACTGGTATCTCTTATTACTCAACTTTGTCCTTATGAAGTAACATTACTATCACACCAGTTGAATGTTTTTGTTTTCCTCTGGTCTTGGTTTCGATTTTATGGTAATCTGGGCCCAATTTTTGCGGCCAATATGCCCAAATCAATGAGATGGTGGATTGAATCCCCAAACTGCTATAATACATTCAACAAACATCTATCTCTCAAGCCAATAAAGAATCGTTATTTTATCAATGGTAGTGGCACATGTATAAGACTCACTTTATATTTTTTAAACCGGCCAGGTGCGAGTCGGATTCGCACATGAAGGGCTCCGTACCGTATTAAAATCGTCTAAAGAACGCCGAATAAAACACGTTTCTTGTATATGGGACCCCCATTATTCATTTTAATATTATAATTTGTTTTAGCAGCAATAGAAATACATAATCTGTGTAAATTTCAACTGTCTACCTATTGCGGTTGATGAGATATGACAGACAGCCCGCTGACAGACAGACAGACGGACGGACGAACAGTGGAGGCTTAGTAATAGGGTTCCGTTTGGCACCCTTCGGGTACGGAACCCTAAAACTTCCAATAAATGCCAATGTTGCTAAAAGATACGAGTTTATCTGGTATTTCTTAGTAGTAGCCCGGAGTCTTGACTTGTGCCCGGTTGATGGCAATAGATTCGCCTCCCATTACATGGGACTGTAACATAACTTGCGAAATGTGGGTTTACTAAAGGTGCACCTCTGCCTAACTCTTCGGGAAATACAGGCGTGATGATACGAGTGTCTATATATACCAATATCCAACGGTACCTGTGGCGAAATCTACAACGCCAAATGCGAACTACGCATCAAAGATCTGAAGTCACACAAATCCTGCATCGCGCAAGCAGAGTTTACCGCGCGACTGGCATATATACAATATCCCGACATCAACCGTCGGGCAGATGCCCACCAGACACAACACCCGTCTGTTCGGAGGATCCTCCCTTTCCTATAGAAGATGAATGAACTTTACACCGTTCCCCATGCCTCTGTTCCCAGACACGTTACGATAAGATTGGAAGAAACATAAGCCGAAATAACCTACCGTTAAAGACACGTCAAGACATTAAGCCACAGAATAGCCAATGAAACAGTCTTAAGTCCTCATAACATTAGGAGATAAGACAACGATCCTATTTGTTTTGTTAGGCTGTGACAGGGCAAACAAATGTGTGATTAAGTTTTACTCCTGCAACCATTATATGGCACTCACAAGAGACATCATTACTAATGTTATTCTTGTCACTGATAGTATCAATTGCTTTCATTTACATTTATACAACTAAATTACATTGGAAGAAGAAAACGTTGAAAGGACTTTGATATTTAAGTTTACTTAACTTTCTGACCTGTGACGCTTTAAAATTTTGCTGAAAAATCTTTAGTATCCATTGATCTTTCTGTAAATTGAGCAAGTTGAATCTCCTCGAGTGATTTGTATTCATTGAAGTGTCTCTAACTCTGAGTAGATCAGACTTTTTCTAATATATTTACAACGATAAGTAGACCCAACTATTTTCTTTCTCAATAAATTGAGTTCTATCAAGAATAAAAAATCAAGTTCTTAATTTGCACAGTTAGACTGTCTTCGGTAACTTCAACCTCAAACCTTGTAAGCATCCACTCTACTAATTACTAAACTGTCAGTTTACATGCATCAAGCTACGTAGTTAGTAATAATAAAAAACTAACCCCGGCACCCGAATTGCGTAACACACTATCAAACACAATCTGAATGATTTTGAAGGATATTGCTAATCCATTATTACTACATATCGTCCCCTTAGAGTGAAAAGTCATTAAGTCGAAAATGACCAAAATGATATAAGAGGCCTCAAAGAAAAAAAAAACGTAACTTTCATTTGACATTACGAGTAGATATTTCTGAATTTATATATTGTATCTCATTTTTTTTTGATTCAGGCTTATGTTTTACTATAAAATATTAAACGAGAATCATTTGTTTTAAAGATAATTAGGAAAACGAAAGTAATTATTTTTTACCCTTCAATCATTTAGTTTCGAAGTAAGTTAGTGATTTTTCGATCTGAGTTAGTGATATTTCGCCCATCTTTAAACTAATTTGATAGAATTTTATTGATTTAGTTATATTGTAACTTCTTTCTGAGAGCAACATAACATTCTAAAAATAATGACTAAGTATTTTATCGCTCCTAGTCGTCATAATTGTGGATAAAATCATTAAATTATAACTAAGTTTACTTAAGCATTGTGTCTTGCTGATTTTAGGTAGTCATAAAATAATTAAGTAACTTCGGTATTTGTTCCCCAAACTTTAAGCTGCAACATGTCAACATGATGTGTTTTCGCACAAGCAAAAACGAAACCTATATACTCGTAACTTATTGAAATTATAGTAGTAGAGTAGAAAAATGCAGTGAGTTTTATGACATTCAAAACCATTTTGACCGTTTTTGAACTTACTGACTTTCGTTCTACGGGAACGATATGGACGAAACATTTGTCTACTCAACAACGTAGATAACGCAATTAATGTTCTTGAAATGAAACCCATTGCTACTGTAAGTGTGTTAGGCAACTAACTCGCAGTTCCACTCAATTTTGAAACAAATCGGTCTTTATTTTTCCATCCCCTCAAGATCTAGATTCAAACAACAGTCCATTTTCTTTAAAAATATGAAATAATACAGGCTCACATAATGCGTATAGCCACTGCGGCAGTGTAATCAGGTGTTCTTTCATTTATACATTGTTGTACTGCCAACATAGCCGTGGGGAGTTGAGACTAAGTAAACTTTTCTCTATTCATTATGCCTCAGAAGAAACCAGCTGGAATAACACTCAGATGTTATGTTATATTAAGGACTTTTCCTGAGAATGTATAGTCAGAATTTATCGTTTATTAAATTGATACACTACGTCAATTAGCCGTCATGTAGCCATTTCGTGCAACTGTCAAACAATTACAGATATGATTTGAATAAGACATGATGTGCGTGTATGACCAGATGTATGCACGTAAACAAAACAAAAGGAGCGTAGCAGGTAAGGAGCGTAGCAGGTGGTGTTCTATAATTTCTGCCTAACCCCATAGGAAGAAGGCGTGGTTTGAGAGCTGTGGTGGCCCAGTGGTAACGGCCGCGACTTATGAATTGTAGGTCGTGGGTTCGAACCCAGACAGGCGCTTTACTTTGTGTAAATTATTTCATCACCACTGCTCTCAAAACGGTGAAGGAAAACATCGTGAGGAAACCGGCATGTCCTAGAACCAAAATTTCGAAGACATGTGACATCTACCAACCCGCACTGGGCCCGCGTGGTGGATTACGGCCCATTCCCTATCACAGAGAGGAGGCCTGTGTCCCAGTAGTGGGAACATTATAGGCTGAATATGTATGCTAAATAATTAATTTACCTGACTTTACGTAGGTACAGTCGCCAGCACATTAAGTTACCACATACTGTCAAATTTCTCCAAATTATTTTAAACCTTAAAATGTTGATGGTTAATTTCAAAATCGAGTAAGAAAATTTGGCAACTTGATGTGCTGGCAACTGCACCTATATTCGTTTTATTAATTCAATATTTGATTCCCTATCATGTTTATAGCAACCATGTACTCGTAAGTCATTGACTTGTCAAATAATGTGTCTGACTTCAATGAATAGAGTTTCTTCCAGATTGTTTGTGGTTTTCAAACAAGTTACGGGTTTTATAGACTATTTTATGGATGGCACCTTAGACAGGGATCGCTAAAGGACTTTATTGCCTTGACCTCTGCGTATCACCCCTTGCTCATGATAAGGTGATCCGTCGATAGCTGAAGCAGTAAACAACATTGAAATTACGTACGTTTTAGTACCTACTTGGCAATATATGTAAATTATTGTTAGGTAAAGCTGAACGTAACACAATAAATTGACGTTTCATGATCCAGTTAGTAAAACTAATTTCAAACTGCGGGCAAAAACAACGCTAAACAATTTCGGTCACAATATTTGCCGACGTCCTGTATCATTATTTTGTACAACAACCAACTAAAAATAACTTCAAACAACCTGTATAATTACAGGCGAGCACTTTCAACTGTTATCAATGGCTATAAATATTCAAGTACTGAAAAGCTAATAGGTCAATAAGCTGTTCGTTGGCCGGTTATTACATTGTTATGAGTTAAGTCACGCTTGACCTGACCAGGCCTTTGATTGAGCAATTTTCTTCGACAGCAAACTCACACGATAGCAGTATGATTAACACTTTGCTCTACATAACACGACTTTATTATTTATAATTATTTTTGCGGATATTAATCGGTGGGGACGCCTGAAGTAGAGTCGTTGAGCGTTCGTTTCTTGGCAGGTTAATAGAGCAATTTTCTTCGAGTGAAAGGAAATAGCGTCGCAGTCGTAAAACCGATTAAAACATGAAATTTCCTCCTTCATACTAACTACTTGTATTGTCTAGAAAGGCTCAATTCCGAACGCCAAAACTCAGCAAGTCAAAACGCGTACCACGCTACCATAACACTACAAATAGTTATCTATTTCCATGCATGCAAACTCCCAAAGACATTTAGATTTCAGAACTTTGTAACACGACACGCGTTTCTCTTGGCGAACATATCCCGTGCATGTAAACTATGCTCTTTAAACCTAAACTTTTATACGTTCGGAATCCAATCACATGCAGTTGAGCTATGGCGTTAGTACTGCAAACTCTTGGAGTTCAAACCGACCGAATGCGCCACTAGTCGATTCCCTCTGCGAATAACGGAATTTCCGATCAGACAGGACGTTTCTTCCGACGCTTCGTCACTGTTTGTTTATTTTCTTTTATGTATTCCACAAGGCACGAATTTATTTTGAAGTAGTTGGAAAAGTATGTGTTTGAACATAGTACGTGCTTTTTTTGTGGAACTACGTTAAAGGATAGAGTGTACGAATATTATATCAGTTCAGGACTCGGGGATCAGTTCTTGACTGGAAAGCTTTGAACTGTGAGCCTTTTAGATGGAAAGCGTCAGAAGTGGGTATGTAATACTACTCACCTACAGATCTGCTGCATTTCCATATTTTCCCTTACAATTTTTTCAACGGACGTAATGAAACTATTTAGTGCTCTTAAAAACATCGCCAACACGGTTGCTGGTGCGAATTTTCGCACTTGTTCTCAGCATTCGTTACTCGTAATTAAAATTTTTAGCAATTATTCTTAGCGAAAACTCTATTTTCGACTCGCACCATCAAAGTGATGGTGTCAAAGCATCGTTATGCATTTTTTCGGCGCGGCTCGGAGCGGCGTCGCCGTCGCTCTTGAGACATCTTTCCAACTTTTTTTTTTTCTGCAAAAAGTAAAGTCGTCATATCCTCCTTGGGCAGGCTTCAGATACGATCTGACGGCATGTCTCAAGTGGCCAACGACCTATCGCCTGCACACATATCAGTTACTTTAAAAAAGTAATTAACATTGATCGATAAGTCGATTAAGGATACGATATTAAAATGAATATCGAAATACTGGTAATGAAGTTAATTTTAAAATGTATTGGATATCGTCTGTCTTCTTAAGTTTTATTTTAAGAGTAGCAGAGTAAGTATTAAACGTTGCCGACAAGAAGTGCAGTAAATAAATACTGTGCATAGTATTAAAATGTTGGCATTAAATATTTATATGATAGTACCCTTTTTATTATGTTTTTTTTTTTTATTTTGTCGTTTTATTCGTTGATACCTCGGTACTGCCGTTAGGCTCGCTCGCAATCTCGCAATCAAAAAAGATGAAGAAGAAAGAGACGTGATGCTTTCGCCATCTCTTTCATCTTAGCTTTTTTCGTTTTTGGTGGAAAGAGATGACGTAGCACTTCCCTCAACCCTTTCAGTCTAGTTTTTTCCTGGATTCGCTTTGTCTACAAAAAGCAACCGTGCACTTGTTAGTAAGCACAGAAACCGTTTCCATATTCACATTATGATAAGTTAAAAATCCTTTAAATTACTGCAGACTTATCTCACCCTATTGATAACGTTTAGTCTGAAAAAAGACTTAATATTCGTCTTTTATTTTGATTAAAAGATAAAATTAATCTTCCAAGCAACAGAGACGTTCAAAGATGTTTTAACTTTTATTTTTTTCAATCTGTTCGAGGAAATTAAAGCCTGTTTGTTTCCCAGGCCACGCACTTTAAAGTATTTGTTGTAAGCTTTATTGAGCTTACTTCATCTTATCTAACGATACTTATGACGAACTCGCTTTCGCAATCTACAGTTGAGTAAATATTTTGACTTTTGAATTTTTTTTTTTTATTTTGTATTAAGATCTGGATTATTGGATGATGTTACGTCTTAAGTTAGTGTTTCTTAAAATTGATTCATTAGAACTTTAGGCTAGTTAACCGTATTACGCAGGTTTAGATATTATAAAATTTAAAAAGAGACCAATATACTCGTATGTACAACAAAATGTAATAAAATTAAGTTATAAACTGCCGAATCGGAGGTAAGATGACAGATGTCACCTCCGATAAAACAACAATAGACTAGACAGAAAATATGGAAAATTGGAAGAACGTTGACAAGCTGCACGTAGAGCTCGCCCACCACCTCCGGACTCTTCGCTCAGCTCCGCCTCGCCGCCGCCGGTACCCAACTCCACTGTGAGTGCTGTGACGACATCGGCCGCGGTAGTTGCGTCGAGCTCAAGCGACGAGTATTTCTCTCCGCCCACGACGCCACCACCTGTTCGTGGACGGGGAGGACACCGGCCGCCGGACTGCTTTAGATCTCGAGGCCCACCGGCCTATGATAGGATCCCAGCTCCCGGCGGAAGTGTGCAGTGCATGCGATGGACACGATCCGTCAACGAGAACGTCATGCGCTCATACTATGGGGCTACAGAGGGGGGAAACAATCTGACCGCGTACCGTGTTCGTATGCTCTCTCTTTTTCAGGTGCTTGAGCCAGCTGTCAACGTTTCGGCACAACGATTGTCGGATCAGGTGCGGGTCATCCAGCGTAATCATATATTAGATAACACTGTACTTGATCGCCTGCGAAGTGAAATGCAGAGTAGCCATGTCATCGCCCACCCCCCCCGTCGCAGACTTGTAATTTCACCTCCGTTCAACCCAAATCAAGCTGACAAGGGGAGTGATGACAGGAAACGCCCAGGGCGTCGGGAATCCCGGGCGGAGTTCCGGCCACCGTAGGCGCGGGCTTGCGGACGGTGAGCAATGGGCAGCTCACCGTCCGGTAAGGACCAGGCCCGGGTCGACGGCGCGTTGTATTCCACGCGCGCCTCAAAGAGATGTCGTGAGCACATATAGTACCCCCACTAGGGCCGATGCCTGCCGGGGTCGCGGGAAGGTACTTATGGGTCACCGAGGCCCCCGCAACACAGGCAACAGGAAGGAATACGGGTGGGTTTTAGTCAGTAAGAGTCTGACACACCCTCCCGCTCCGCCCAGAGCGGGAGAAGTTATTTGATGATTTCCCACCCTCAAAAAAAAACGTAGCATCGCAGACTTGTAATTTCACCTCCGTTCAACCCAAATCAAGCTGACAAGGGGAGTGATGACAGGGCTACAAACGTAGGTATCCTGTGCAATGAGGAATTGAGGAGTGCTTTGGAGGATTCGATTCGAGAATATCGGTTTATGTCGTCCGAACTTAGACCACGCTTACCTCGTTTGCCCATGCATAAGAAAAATAGGGCGCTGGTGGCAGTTCTGGATTCACAGTTGTCAAATTATTTGGATGACTGTGAAGACCTCACTGATACTCATTCGATTCTGTACTGCGCGGCTGTAGCGGCATGTCGTGTAGCTCACGTTAAATTTGCTAATGATTCTAGAGCTACACTACCGAAACCAACCGTACCAGTTTGGCAGTGCAGAATTGAGCGTCGTATTGGTGAGGCCAGATTGCTCATCGGCAAATTAATCTGCTTCAGGGAGGGCAATACTCGCACTAGAGTGATGCGCTTTGTGAGGCGGGCGTTCTCAGGGACTGACATCGGCCCTCAGGACTATATCTCTCGTGTCACAGAACGCATCGAGTTCCTGAAGCAGAAAGTATATGCATGGGCGAACCGTATTCGTATATAGGTATAAGTCGGCGAGTAGAGCGATACACTCAGAATCGCACCTTCCAGAGCGATGAAAAATGGGTCTATAGGGGTTGGGAGCGACCGGACCAAGGTGCAGTTGCACCTTGGTCACGCGTTGGCGCGGCAGGCGCGTGTCAACTGACACGCGCCTGCCGGATGATGATACCGTGTGTTCTTTCTGGCGCAGTATCTGGTCGGTGCCTGTCAGTCATACCGAAGGTGATTGGGCTCGAGAAGTCGAGCGGGCCTGCGATCCAATACCAGAAATGGGGGCTATTACTGAACTGACTGAACGTGCTACATCTTGGGGGCAGATGCCCCCAAGATGTAGCTCGTTCAGGCCGTCCGTTACCTAACTGGAATCCTCCAGGGCCGCACGGGCTGCACAACTTCTGGCTCAAATGGTTTCTAAGGTCGCACGTTCGCTTTGCGGCTCAATACCAGACTGCTTTGGAGTCTGGTTCGCTACCCCAATTTCTAACGACAGGTGTTACCCACCTGCTCCATAAATCAGGTAGCACTGCGGAACCCAAAAATTATAGGCCGATCTATCGACATCTATTTTGAGAGCTAAAATTAACAAACCTAAAGACACCAACTCCATTATGTCTGCCTCTGAAAATGGATTTAGGAACGGGTCCCGTGGTACTAAGGAGCTGCTCCTCATTGATATGGCCATTAGCCAACAGGTTCGTCGTCCCAAAAGAATCTGTCGACATGTTGGATAGGTTATAAGAAGGCCTATAACTCGGTCCCACATACATGGCTCATGAGGGTGCTGGAGTTATATAAAGTAGATGCCTCTCTGCGCACATTCCTGATGTCATGTATGGGGCAATGGAGAACGGTCCTTCGCTATCCAGAATGTCAAAATATCCAGAGGAATAGCGAGCTGATAAAGATCGAGCGAGGCATATTTCAGGGCGATAGTTTGAGTCCGCTTTGGTTCTGCTTAGCCTTGAATCCTTTAAGCACACTGCTGGAGGATTCAGGTCTAGGTTATCGTTTGAGGAGAGGTGGTCAGGTTATATCTCACCTCCTCTACATGGATGACCTAAAACTCTTTGCCTCTAATAATTTGCAACTGATGGAGCTACTGAAAATAACTGAATCTTTCAGTAGCGCCATCAGAATGGAATTTGAAGTGGATAAATGTGCGGTCATGCATGTAAAGCGAGGGGAGATTGTGGAATCCGTGGGAACCCAACTCTCGGATTCCATAAACCTTAGAGCCCTCTCCGCATCCAAAACCTACAAGTATTTGGCTATGTCGGAAGCGTTGGGCATCAATGTTACTGACATGAAGCAATCGTTGAAGGAGCACTTTTTTGGCCGCCTGAAGAAAGTTTTTAATAGTCTTCTATCAGGCGGAAAAAAGGTGCCTTCAACGGTTGGGTCATGCCCGTTTTGATGTACTCTTTCGGCATACTCAAATGGACTCAGACAGACCTGGACGCACTGGAAAGGAGGGTCCGTACGCTGCTGACTGCATATCGGATGCATCACCCACGTTCATCGATAATGAGAATGTATATCCCGCGAAAGTGTGGAGGTCGAGGCTTTTTAAACGCTAAGACCCTCCACACTCGCGAGGTATGCAATCTCAGGGAATATTTCCTAGAAGCCGACGTGGGGATGCATCGAGATGTGGTCGCGGTGGCCTCACCCCACTCTCCTTGGCAAAAGAGAACTGGCGCAAGCTTGTAGTGCTTGTCACTAACGATCGTAGGGAGGTATGGCAGAGTAAGGAGCTTCACGGACGCTTTTTCCGGGCCCTACATGAACCCGATGTAGATTTCCAAGCGTCCGTAGACTGGCGACGTTTCGGAGACCTGTTTGGGGAAACCGAAACGGTTTTGTCTGTGCAATTATGGACGAAGTTACCGGCACGGTTGACGTGTGTCGGGCATGCCACCGTCCGGGAGAATCAATCAGACACATTATCTCCGGGTGTTCTCGTCTAGCTAACGAAAAGTATTTGCATAGACACAACCTTGTAGCCAGGATTATCCATCAGCAACTTGCTCTGAAATATAGCCTTATAGAATCTGAAGTGCCGTACTACAGGTATGTGCCCGACCCAGTTCTCGACGGTGGAAATATCACATTGTACTGGGATATTCCATCATCACCGACAGAACTATTGTTGCAAATAAGCCTGATATAGTGGTGGTGGATCGAACACCGGCGGTGCGCAATGATTGTTGACATAACAGTCCCTCATGACGGGAATCTCGTGAAAGCCGAGAAAGATAAACAGACCAAGTATCTTGACTTGGCTCGCGAGGTTGTTGACATGTGGGATGTGGATTCAGCAATCATTGTGCCGATGGTCGTATCAGCCAATGGCTTAATTGCCAAGACCAACACCTGAGGAGGCTCACGTTGGAGGACTGGATTAAAGGGCTTGATTCAGAAAGCGGTACTTCTGGACACGGCTCGCATTGTTAGGAGGTTCCTCTTTCTGGAGCCTTGACCTTATAGCTTGGACCCTGTTCCCGATACCGGTGGGCTACCAGTTTTTTAATATTTTTAAATGTTTTTATATTCTAATATTTAAAAATAAAATTATAATGTGTATATAATGAAATAAAAGATAATAATAATAATACATTTTTATTTTCAGACCAGAGATCCATAACACACGAAAACACTTAATAACTAAACTAAACCAGAACACACTTATATAAACTTATTACTTTAGGTACTTGAATAACGGTTTGTGAGCCGCCATCCAGTGATTTATTATTAGGCCATCCACCCTGCCGGCTACAGTAGCCACGAGGCTGTCGGGGCTGTCGCGCACACGACGCATTAGTGATGCCATCCGCAGACGCAGCAGTGAGCCGAAATCCAGAACGCGTGCGGCCGCGAACATCCCCGACGCGCTCCAGAAGCGCGGCAACCCCAGCATTACCCGGAACGCATTGTTATATTGGACTCGTAGAGCATTGTACGAGCCCTGTGTATAACTGACCCACAGGGTGCATGTATACAGCGACTGGCAGGAGGCCCTGAACAATGTTATTTTAACCTCTCGCGTACACCGTCCGAACCTGCGGGCCAGCATGTTACACCTAACAGACAACGCTCTACGTTCCCTCTCTAAATCGTCGTCATCCGGCAGCCTATCGGTGACCTAGTGCCCCAGGTATTTAAAACGAGTGACTCCTTTAAGCGGAACGCTGCCCAAGGTAACCGGTGGAACAATGTCACATATTTTATTTTGCGCCCTAAACACTAAGAGCTCGCTTTTTGTTGAGTTGTATCTGAGACAATGAGTCATCACAGATTCGAAGGAGCTTTCTCAATGCACTGATCGATGGGCTCATCTGATCATGAGTCATCACAGATTCGAAGGAGCTTTCTCAATGCACTGATCGATGGATGATGAGCAACACCATATCGTCCGCGTAACTAATATTATTGACACATTGTCCGTCAATGGAACAACCGACTTGGGTGTTGCTAAGCTCACATATCAGCCGGTCGACATACAGGTTAAAGAGCCTGGGCAAGCTAAGCCTCACCCCGCACTCCAACCCGTACGCACCCGACATGGCACCTGCCCTTCTAACGTAGTTGGACTGCTTGCTGTACAGCAATCAGTCCCCCAGGAACGTTAGTCTCATGGGAGAGTTTCCTCCAGAGGCAGTCATAAGATACTAGGCCGAATGCCTTGGAGAGGTCCAAAAAACACGCATAAACAGGTATTTTCCTTGCTGCATAATATTGGACAGTATGCTTGAGACAGAGGATCGCTGCTTCAGTCGACAAATGTGGCCTAAACCCCAATTGGGCGTCATGTAGGGTGATATGTTTATCCAGCTGTCTGTCAATCAGACCATCCAACACCTTCGCAACAATGGTTGCCAAGGAGATAGACCTGTAATTGTACTTGTCACTCGTATCTCCAGTCTTGTTCTTTATTATAGGAACGACAATCGTTTTCATAAGGTCCTCTGGAAGATACGAGTGACTCGTATACAAGTTAAACAAGACAGCTAAGACACGTGGTAAATGCTTACCTGCATATCGTAGGTGTTCTACGCTTAAGCCGTCGTGTCCAGGAGACTTACCCCGCTTCAGGTCTCTCAAGACAGACCCAATCTCCCCAGCAGTGAACATGATAGGCATACATTATGATGCTGTTGAAATCCACATAGGATGAATCTTTCTTTGTTCTTTTGACATAGATTCTGCGGGCCAGGGGTTTGGCCCACGAGGAGTCGCTGGGGAGTCTGAACAGGGACCCGAGGGGTCGCCCGTACAAAGGGGTACGGGATAAACTCCGCCCATGGGCTCCCCCGCTGACGCAGAGTCTCTGGCGTCAGCTTTTGGAGCCCTTGTTTTACTTGTTCCCTTCGCGAGGGGAACACACCGCCCCACCCATGGCTCCGCCAACTGCGGTGCCCGATGCGGACCACACTGCCGACGACGACGACGACGATGCTCCGGAGGTAACCGAGGTAGAGATGAGAGTGGCGGTACGTAGGCTGAATGCCAAAAATACCGCCCCAGGATCCGACGGCTGACCTGGGAAAGCCTGGGTCCTGGCCTTGGAGGCTCTCGGGCCTCGAATAAAGGGGCTCCTAAGCGCATGCTTGGAGAGGGGCCATTTCCCGCTTCGTTGGAAGATGGGGAAACTGGTCCTCATAAAGAAGCCGTGGCGCCCTGCGGACTCTTGGTCCGCTTATCAGCCCGTCGTGCTGCTCGATGAGGTGGGCAAGCTCTTTAAAAAGTCATTGCATACCACCTCGTCGGCGAGCTGGTGCGGGTGTAGCCGGATTTGGCGGAGAGCCAGTTTGGTTTCCGCAGGGGGTGCTCTACGGTGGACGCCAACATGCGCGTGCGGGCCCTCACGACAGGGAATGCTGTTACCCAGGGTGGGGTCGTCTTGGCGGTGTCTCTAGACATCGCCAATGCCTCCCTTGCATCAGGGAGGCACTCCGGTACCACCGGATGCCGACCTACCTCTGTCGTGTGGTCGAGGCCTATCTGACGGACAGGGCCGTCATGTACCCCGGTCACCAAGAAGTGTGGAACCACCAAGAGATGTCATGCGGTGTCCCACAGGAATCGGTCCTGGGGGCGCATCTGTGGGACATCTAATACGACTGGGTGCTGCGCGCCGACCTCCCTAGCGGCGTCAGCGTAGTGTGGTACGCTGACGACACGTTGGTCCTAGTGCAAGGGAGGTCGCACCAGTCGGCGACCGAAGTAGCGGCACGCGGGGTTGCGACAATCGTCGAAAGGATCCGGCATTTGGGACTCGAGGTGGCCCTGCACAAGTCCGAGGCCATGTGTTTTCATGACCCTCAGAACGCGCCACCGTCGGAACTCGATGCCGATGTAAACCCCTCCTACCGTTATTTGAGATAACGGTAGTCGACGATGAAGTACCTGGGACTCGTCCTCGACAGCCGGTGGAACATCGTGGAGCATTTCCGACGCCCCGGCGTTTCGCCTCTTCGTGCCACGCAAAAATCATCGCGCACGTATGGGTGCTCGATTATTTTTGGTTCCCAAACTGGAGCGAGCAGGGGCTGCCTTGAAGCGGCTTATGCCTAATCTAGGGGTCCAAACGCCTCCTGCCGGAGGCTCTACGTGGGGGTCGTGCGGTCCATGGCCCTTTACGGGGCTACTGTGTGGGCGCGTTCCCTGGCGCTGCGGCCAGCCCACCGGTTGAGCGCGGCCCAAAGGGTCATGGCCATCCGGCTAGTCCGGGGATGCCGCACGGTCTCCTGTGAGACAGCGAGCCTCCTTGCCAGATTGCCGCCATGGGATCTGTAGGCAAAAGTCCTCGCACACGTATGGGAGTGGCGCGAGGAGGCGAAACGCCGGAGCGTAACCCCGCTGCCGCGAGAAATCGCGGCACAGCGAACGGAGCTCCGGCAGGATCTCATGGCGACATGGAGAGTAGTACGGTTGTCGCAACCCAGTGCTGGGTACGCCACCATTGCGGCGATAAGTGTGTTTGTAAGGCTTTGAGGAGTGGCTAGAG
Source organism: Atethmia centrago (assembly GCA_905333075.3). Classification (NCBI taxonomy): domain Eukaryota; kingdom Metazoa; phylum Arthropoda; class Insecta; order Lepidoptera; family Noctuidae; genus Atethmia; species Atethmia centrago. The sequence goes on along the minus strand of HG995381.1, from coordinate 12,869,890 downwards.
AGGCGCCACGGTGTCCTCACCTTTTGCCTGACGCAGGTCCTCACCGGACACGGCAGCTTTGAGAGGTTCCGGTGTCGGATAAGGCGGGAGGAAACGCCTGGGTGTCACCACTGTGTGGATCGCCCGGAGGACACGGTGGAGCATACGGTGGAGGTCGGCCGGGCTTGGGCAGAGCACCGCCGTGTCCCCGTGGAGGCGATTGGCGGCAGAGATCTCTCGCGTCCGGCCCTGGCCATGGTACGGAGCGAGAGGGCCAGCCGTCAGTTGTCACCTCATTCTGCGAAGCAGTAATGTTCGCGAAGGAGGAGGCGGGACGGTTGAGAGAAAGGCAAATTTCGCGCCCTCTCGCCCCTAGCCGCCGCAGGAGACGCCCTGGGCGTCGGCAGTCCCGGGCGGAATTCCGGCCACCGTCGGCGCGGGCTTACGGACGGTGAGCAATGGGTAGCTCACCGTCCGGTAAGGATCAGGCCCGGGTCGACGGCGCGTTGTATTCCACGCACGACTCAAAGAGATAGGGGCTGGGACTGCCGGGGTTGCGTGGCAGTCCAAAAGGGTTACCGAGGCCCCTAGCAGCACAAGCAACCGAACGAGTTTTTTTATGAATGAAGATTATTTTATTATTTATAATTCTATCTATGTTTTTTTTTTCAAATATTCATATTTTCGTCACTAAAAATAAATATTCCTATGAAACCGAATCGCGGCGCGGTGGCGTGACCGCGACGAGCATTTGTATACCTTTAAGACGTTCACGCTGCCTTCAAAAGGAAAAACCACTTAGAATTTGTCACAAGAACATTACATTTTTTATGTTAGATACCACAAACTTTGCCGCCAACGGCGCCATTGTTTTCTGCAGAATAACGAACGCAAGTTACACAAACACAATAAACCAAAATTGTTTATGAGTTTAGAAATGAAGTTAGCAACTAACACTGACTGAGAGCTTTCTTGGCTTCAACAATAAAAGTTTATTAATTCTAAAGAACAGCCAGCCTTATAACTCCACTAGAAACTTGCTTAAGACGTTGAAAAGAGAGCTCATTTTAAATGGTACCAATTCGGAGATTTATAAATATTTTCTTAACTTATGTATTACAAAAATGAATTTATGTAAATCCTCTTATTTTTAAGAAAGAATAAAGTGATTGAGGAGTTTATTAAAATTAAAAAGTGGAAAATAAGCTCGACTTACATGTACCATAACTAAATAACAGAACACACCACTTAGTACCTGATTCTAAACTTAAGAAAATGAGAGCATGTCGTAATCGTATAGCCACAAGTATTAATTATTACTATTTATTAACGTTAACTGACTAACAGCCTACTGTTACATTACTCGTTCTTGTCAATTATACCACTTATGCTATTCATATAGCTATTCAAATTTCTTCCTCCTTTAGCTGCGCTGTAATCGACATGTAATGCCAACATTTCCATACCAGTAACCGCCTACGCCTCGGCTGTATGGAAATCCGCAACCTAATTTATAACAATTTTATTCAAAGTAATCACTACCAAATCAGTAGGTAAATTCATTATCTTGTAAGAAAATACGTACAGGGCTCAAGAAAGGTCCTTGCGGCAACTCATCGCCCACAGATTGGTTCCTAAAATTTCAGACAGACAGTAACATAACATCTCGCCTATACAGACCTGTTAGGAGAGGAGAGGTGAGGAGGTGTTCCTTTTTTTGGGTGGGAAATATTCCTTCCGTTGCCTGTGTTGCCAGGGGCCTCGGTAAACCTTTTGTACCTTCCCGCGACCCCGGCAGGCATCGGCCCTAGTGGACCCCTACACTTGTGCTGACGACATCTCTTTGAGGCGCACGTGGAATACAACGCGCCGTCGACCCGGGCCTGGTCCTTACCGGACGGTGAGCTACCCATTGCTCACCGTCCGCAAGCCCACGCCTACGGTGGCTGGAAATCAGCCCGGGATTCCCGACGCCCAGGGCGTCTCCTGCGGCGGCTAGGGGCGAGAGGGCGCGAAATTTGCCTTTCTCTCAACCGTCCCGTCTCCTCCTTCGCGAGCATTACTGCTTCGCAGAAGGAGGTGACGGCTGCCCATGCCCTCTCGCTCAATACAATGGCCAGAACTAGCCTTAGCAACTGGGCACGAATCCAGACTCCGGGCTGCTACTGAGAAATTCCTGATGGGAAAACCCAATTATACTTTTCCCGGCTTGGAAACCGAACCAAAGACCTCATGCTCAGCAATAGGGCTTGTGACCACTAGACCAAAGAGGCAGTCACAAAAGTAATATCCCAAAAGATGATTCATTGTTCAACAACGACCAGTCGACCTTTCATGTCATAAAGGAATCCTCTTAAGAATCTAACAGTGGATAAGGGATCCTGATCTGCCGATTTCTACCTATTTAATAATCAATTATAGCCCGAGGGTCGGGACGGATCACCATATCAAAAGAATGCATGATCTCATGTCGAACGTCAATTTGGTAAAACATTCGGCTCAAAAGGCGCGGTTATATTGCGTTCGGGAAAATCTTAGGAATATTACGGCTTTCTATGTAATTTTTTTACTCACATCTCCTTTTCCCTTTTACCTACGTGTCACGTGCCAAAGTTTCCTTTTAGAAAGTTTGTGTGCAGTGTTCGATGACATCGTTAAACTTTGGTGCTAGCGCTTTCCTTCCCTTAACGGGTTTTTCAAACAATAGACTATTCGTCTACTCCATGTGTATTGACTTGACATTTATTGTCTATGGAACGTAGGGTTATTTCTTCTGCTTAGTGTTATTATTACACATCGGATTATATGCATTTGCATGTTTGCATATGCAAATGCACAAAACGCTATTTTTATATCGTTATTGCATATTTTAGTACGTTTTCATTGATAGTGCTTTGTTTTTACTTTTAAAATTTGACAATTCAGAAGCTCATGCAATTAATAATAATATAACTCATTTCAGACTTTGTCCATTTTGTTAGTAACAATGTCCCTAGCCTAGTGTTAGTAAAAGTAACAGTAGTCAGGCGCTTGCCCTCGCGTGAAGGCATATCCAGTGCGCCATAAGTACAGAGACCCATCGGCCGGCGCATGCGGGCAGGATGGCGCTGGGGCCGCCGCGCACCCGCGCCATCATCGAAGCACAACGCTTACGTATGATCGCGTAAAAACCTTCCACGTGCGCCTCCGCGAACATGCCACTCGCGCTACAGTACCGCGGCAGCCCCATCAACACCCTGAACGCGTTATTATACTGTACACGCAGAGCGTCGTATGTCCTCTGCGTGTATTTGGCCCACAAACTGCACGTGTAGAAGGTCTGGCAGAATTCACGCCAGCTGGCATTTGAGTATCCATCGAGAGATTAGAAACTAAAAGGTCAATCATTTTTTTCCAATACTTCCAAGGTCTTCCAAATATAAACAACAATTTTTGCATGCCTATTTTAAGGTAAATTGTACAAGGATCACAACTTATTTTAATACCTAATGACATGTACCTACAATTTATACAAATAAAGCTTTCTTTATTTCTTTCTTTCTTTCTTTCTTTCTTTCCTTGAAAGTATTGGAAAAAATAATTGAACTGAGAAACGCTTTTCCGAGTTCACTGTCGGAAAAGGTCCGTGGCAAATTAAATTCTCTTCTATAATTATAATAAACCGAGTCTTGAAGCAATGATAAAAGTTAACGTATTTATCAACGGTACCGACCAAACTCTGCCTGAAGAGGTTTCTGCAGAAATGGCGCCAAATTTATAGTTCTGTCCAGTAACGTCAGTTGACGTAGAGAGTAGGTAATTTTCAGCCTACAAATTAATATTAAGTGACCAACGTCAATTTTGCTCTAGAAAATCTAGAAAAATATTTAGTTACGAGTACATATTGGCACAAGAATTACAACTGATTACAAATATTAATAAATATATCAAAATATATTGTGAAAATAAATGTACATTCTAATAATAAATAGTATTTTGATGGTGGATATAATCCGATTCTAGTTATTATATATGCCACCGGCATTCAATTATACATTTTCTTTTTTCAAACTCACACCTAATTTTGCGGCCTTATTCCGTAATACATTGGAATATAGAATATAATTTAACCCCAATATCATCGTAATAAAAATAAAACACGAGCTAGCGCCTAAAAGCCTCATTGGCCTTACATCCAGCCGTCTGATGAAGACAGATTGCCTGAAATGGATCGGATGATTAACCAACACGAAAATAGCCAAATTTTATCTAAACAAGCATAAACGAATTATATAAATAGGCCAGTTTCAGCATACTAAGAAGGAAAAGTGTTTAGAAATGTTAATACTAGTCATTCTATCTCATCTTAGTTTTTATCTATAACGTACATTTCCCAATAATGACCTAGTGACTGGTGACCTGTTCCTACTTCGCACGGGCTTTATTACTTGACAAAACATCGAGATTTCTTTATAATATATAATTTTAATATTAATCTCCACTCGCGAGCAACCAAATCGACTCAAGCCTTGTCGGCGCACATGTGAGCGCTGACAAGGCTTGAGTCGATTTGGTTGCTCATTTCAATTTCCATTCATAATTTTAATTGTATCAATGTATGTACATGAGTTGTATCAATGTATGCACAAAAAATTAAAATGATATGTCATTCGAAAGCTTAAGATGTCAGCTTTAATTTGATATCATTGTCATTGAAATCCATCCATCATTTTTGAAATAAATGATGTCTGAAAGCAAGAGAAACGGGAGAAAGAAAAACGGGAATTTAGGAAAAAGGGTATGTCTCGTATTTGACAAATTAAACAAATAATTTTAAAAATAAAATTAATTTATTTAAATCAGTATTTTGTATTGCCCCCTCTAGTCCTAATTACATCCCGCAGTCTGTTTGTCATGGACCTTATCAGTTTTTTGACATTTTCTTGAGGAATGCCGTCCCACTCCTCTAATAATGCTGTCTTTAGCTCGTCTACGCTTGAACGGACTGGATTTCTGGCCCGAACTCTTCTTTTAAGCTCGTCCCATAAGTGCTCGATGGGATTCATGTCAGGAGCGCAGGCCAGTCCATCGTGCGTAATTCGACCTCTTGCAGAAACTGTCGAGTGACTCCTGCCGTGTGGCATTGTCGTGCATTAACACGAAGTCTTCACCGACAAACCCTGCGTAGGGCACAACATGATCCAGTAGAATGTCGGTGATGTACCGATCAGCTGTTAGCCCGCCTCCTCGGCCGCCCCCAGGCACGAAAACAAGTTCGGTTTTTCCCTCTAAAGAGATACCAGCCCACATCATGCAGAAACCGCCGCCATATGCCACTGTTGCAGCGAAACAACATTGGGCAAATCGTTGCCCCGGTCACCTGTAGACTCGGCCTCTCCTGTCACTGCCATGCAGACACCTTCTGCACTCATCAGTAAACAGGACCGATCGCCATTGCGCAACGCTCCAATTGAGATGCTCTCGAGCAAATTGAAGGCGCGCTTGTCGGTGGCCTGCAGTCAATTTAGGGCCCGTCGCAGGTCTTTTTGGTGTCAAGTTGGCTTCTTTCAAGCGTCTTTTCACTGTCCACTCACTGACAGCCACTTGTCGTACACGTCTCAGTTCTTGCTGCACATCAACGCCCGTAAGGTGTCGATTACGCAGCGAGGTTGAGACAATGAAGCGGTCGTCTCTATCTGAAGTGCACCGGTGGCGGCTCGTTTTTGGTCTCCGATTGAAGGCACCAGTCGCGCAAGTCGTGGATTCCTAAATAGGTAATTTACGCTGACGGCCAATTAAAATGTGTCAATAAATCAGCGCTTAGTTTTTTTTTAAGGTATTGATGTTAATTGAAAGCCTAATTCTTCAGCTTTCGAATGACATATCACTTTTGTAATTACCATTTATCGTTTTAGGAAAATCAATGTATATGTGCGCCGTCTAGGCTTGAGTCGATTTGGTTACTCGCGAGTGTATACACACTCAGAGTCAGTGGTGGCCCAGTGTTAACAACCACGACTTACGAGTTTGTAGGTCGTGAATTCCAACCCAGACAGGCGCTTTACTTTGTGTAAATAATTTCATCACCGCTGCTCTCAAAACGGTGAAGGAAAACATCGGGAGGAAACCGGCATGTCCCAGAACCAAAAATTCGTAGACATGTGACATCTACCAACCTGCATTGGGCCGGCGTGGTAGTTGATAGCCCACTCGCTCTCGAAGATAGGAGGCCTGTGTCGTAACTCTCTATGAAATTGTGATATAATTATTGCCCTTATACGTATATATTACCTATTAATGTATGCGGTCCACTCCCTCTTACAGGGAGGAGGACCTGTATCCCAGCAGTGAGTACAGTATAGGCTGATTATGTTAATGTACTGTACCAAAATACCTTGTAGGTATTATTAGTTCGGTCTCATTTTTATCTAGTTCAATTGTTCCACTATAAAGGCTCCCCCGACTTGGGCGAAATCGCGGGCGCGACAGGCATATTACTGCCTGTCGCGCCCGCGATATCGCGCTAGTCTGCACGAGCCTTAATGTCTATTAATTTTCATGATAGTAACTGGACTTTTTTTTTATTATTATTTATAGCGTCACAGAATTATAATTAAAAACTAAAACAAAAAAAAAACTTGAAAAAACTTGTTTTTTGCTTCAAAGACGCTATAGATCACCACAAATTAGTCATTAGTGTCAACTTGTAATTTGTAGTTGATTTCTTACTGTCCTTTATCTGAACTGTAACTCAATTTGTTTGGCTATGAAAAAATAAATGTTACAGAAGTTACAATTTATGAGTATTTTGACAGGCAATTTATTTTAAGACTGTATTGCAAAGAAATTGCTGTGCTTAGTTAGTAGTACGATTATTTTTGATTAACAGTAACTGTAATCTTTAGTTATGAACTTCACAAAAAAAACTGTATTTATGCTGTCTTGAATAAAAATATAAATTTTATAACACCTCAAAAGCAACTATCCAACCGATACAATTTATTGATTTTAACTTCTCGCACTCAAAATGGCTACTACTAAGGCGGACTTAATGCCTTAGGCATTCTCTACCAGGCAACTAAGGATGGAGAAGAGATTAGATGGCAGGTGCTCTGATAGAAAGGAACAATGACAAGAATATATCATAATTCATTTTACAGCACACTGTGACCTAAACCCGCACTTAAACCACGCTTCTCCGTGACCTAAGTAGTCAATTTTTACACCGTGCGAAAATGAATCTATCATTTATTTTCCCGCGTCTTTTAACCGAAGTTCTTTAACAATGTGACCATTATAGTTCGTCGTAGATCGAACATGTAGTTTTATTGCGAAAACGTGACACGAATCTGCGCTACAATGTGGCCGTAGCATCATTGTGTCTTGACAAAACAAGATGGCAGCCATAGTTCCGATTTGGTCACGCGCCTAAATATATAATTATGTCATCTATGAATTCAGACAAGTGAATTCCTAATTTGCGTCGTAACTTGTAATCCCCTTTCGAGTTTTTAGCAAATTTCTCAATTTCTCGTCCTAGGTAAAAAATAATTAAATTTTTATCCCCGCTTGTGTCAACACCCCCGGGATTCTTGAGTACTGATTAATGGATGACCTCTAATTAACCTAGACCGTGCCATTTTTCAAAATATTTTCGAGTTTTTGACCTGATACCTACGGAATTCTTAAGTATAGACTAATGGATGACCTCTAATTAACCTTAACCTTTTTCAAAATATTTTCGGGTGTTTGACTTAATACTACCGGGATCTTGAGTATAGATTAAAGGATGACCTCTAATTAAGCTTGACCGTGACCTTTTTCAAAATATTTTCGAGTATTTGACCTGCAACGTGTATTGATATTGTAATTGTGTGTAATTGCGTTATATTAACGTGACTTTTAACACCTAAAAGTCACTGTTTAACAGTGTTCTTCAAGGGCTCCACTCCCCGAACCTCATAGCCCAGGTTTGAATAGTATACGTGTTGACCGTGTGCTTGTCCTTCTCTCCAATTCCATAATATACCATTTTCAGTAAATCTTTTCAATAAATATAAAAATATGGCGGGTTTATGTCACACGAGCTATAAAATAGTATACGATACTCGTGACATAAGTAAGCCTATTAATGCAAATAATGGACTACTTAAGTCACACGTATCGTATTGTACTTATAAATAAAATAGGTAATAACTTGTAATACACCTACACACATATATATTTAATTCTGCAGTTTCTTTTAACGACCCCCTACCTGTAGATAAGGTGAGGTGACCTATTTTTACACACATCTAAAGCTACGGCTTCCTAGAACATTTAGCTCCCTTCAAAATGGTTGAGCTAAATGGTGCTGGTCCATAAGTCATGTTCGTGAACGGGCGCCGTCAGTTGGGACTGGTCACCTCTTAGCTGCCACTGCTTATTTTTAATTATTTTATTTTTAAATTGTTTTTTTTTTTGTTTATTTTGCTACTATGGACGCGTTTTTTTTTACTTTTTCTTCACATTTACGTAGTCGAGCCATCAGTTCTGTCACATAGGTAAAATTTCGAATTTAGAATGAAAGCCGAGGAAAATATTATGGGCATTCGAAATTTGAATATTTAAAAAAAAATAAAACAAAGGGTTTCTGGAATTTTGTTCATTTTGTGGACGCGCAAAGAAGACAGAGTCGCAGTAATTGCATTGCATCATTACGGTTACGCACCAACTGAGATTTTTAAACTGCTGAAAAATTTGAAAATTCCACTGAGATTTATTTATCAAAATCAAAATCAAAATCAAAAGTCATTTATTCCACCTAGGCTGAGGATCAGCACTTTTCGAACGTCAAAATTACATAAGACAGTCCCCCAAAACGCCCAACCTTCGCCACTTCCTAGTGCTTTAGCTGGGAAGAAGAAGTGGCCAACAAACTCCCCAGCAGCACTGCTACATCGTACTATCGAACGATTCAGGGAAGTTTCAAGATTAGAAGATAAACAAAGGAGCGGTGGATCTCGTACTGTTCGGACTCCAGCGGTCATCAAAGCAGTGAAGGCGCGAATCCAACGAAATCCTGTCCGCAAGCAAAAAATGTTGGCTCTGCAGATGGGACTAAGCAGAACTACTGTTAAAAGGGTGTTAGATGAAGACATAAGACTGCGTGCTTATACAAAAAAAAAACAGCACATGATAAAGTGAAAATCATGCCCTCGTATATCAAAACACAGTCCTAATAAAAATTGTGGAACCTCTTTCACAAACAATGTTAGAAAACAGGCACTCGGTATTCCAGCAGGATTTTGCGCCGGCTCATGAGACAAAAAGTACACAAAACTGGCTCACGACCCGTGGAATCGACTTTATCAGGCATGAGGATTGGCCCTCATCCAGCCCAGACTTGAATCCCTTGGATTACAAAATATGGCAGCACTTAGTGGAGAAGGTCTGCGCTAAACCCCATCGCAACTTGGAGTCACTAAAAGCATCCCGATTAAAGCAGTCGCCGATATTGACATGAACGTCGTGCGTGCTTCGATTGATCAGTTGGCCTTGCAGATTGAAGGCTTGTATCGAAGCAAGAGGAAGACATTTCGAATAATTTTAATGTGGTTTAAATCTGTATTTTATACCCTTTCATTTGATATATACATGTTTGTAGTGCGTAACTCATTGTGTCATTTATTTAACTTTCCAAAAAAATTCAACATTATTTATACCAATCTTTATGTAACAATATATATATAACTTAAAACAGTGTCCATGGAGTTTCTTGCCCGTTCTTCTCCATAGGTACCTACTACGCTTTGGAATGGGTAACTAGCATCATATTTCTAACTGACCGAAAGGTACTGAAAAGGTAAATGGTTTAATTGAAATAAATGCTTTGAGTTTGAATAGCATCTGTAATTTACCGGCGAATGACGTCACTGAAACGCTATTTATGAAAGTCAGTTGGTGTGTTTTCCTAGAAAGCGTTTTTTGACACCGTAAAGTCGAGTATCGCGGCCGTCATTTTCATGACAGCCGTTATGTGGCGGCCACCGTCCTTAGAAACCATAGCTTTAAAGTTATTCATTTCAAAATACTATACTTAGATACTGCATTTTTTTTTCTGCAATTAATTTAACGAACAAATTGCTTCTAGGATTCGAAGCATTGATGCGAAGCAAATTGCTTGCATATATTAGCTGTTTGTCATTATACGTGAGTTCATCATCTGCCTAGCCTTTTCCCAAGCCGGGACAAACGGCTTAACGTGCTTTCCGAGGCACGGAGGGGTCTTGGTATGTAACGATAGTCACCCATCCACGAACCAACCGTGGCAAGCGTAGCTTAACCTGATCGATCGACCCATGCGGCTGTTATTACTTGGTCACAAGCCCCTCTTTTTACGTGAGTTGTAAAACACAGTTGAAAGATACGACTTACAAGGAGCAATTGCTACTGACAAATTTTAAACCCCGTTTATTCGTGAGAAAGAAGTTAGTGATGACTTTTATTAGATATCTTTTCCTTAGAGGAAGGACTAAGGCGCATCCCACCACCTGACGATTAACGAGAAGCAAGTACCTAAAGCTAGCAACTAACAACGAGCTGGCGAGCAGCGAGCAGCGATTACGCGACGGCGACGAGCGATTACTCGCTGCTATGCGTGTAGGTATACCAAGCGTCTCTCAACGAGTGTTCTGCCCACTGAGCGAATCGGCGGTGTAAACAATCAGCGATCAACTATTAATTTAATTTCTCTTTAATTTTAATTTTCTTTTAATTTCTCTTTTACTTACACGGGGCCTATAATCTTTTGTACATTTCTTGAGCGAGAAAGTCGTTGATAGCGTGCCGCTTCCTCGTCGGCGCACGGTGGGACAGATTCCTAAGGTATAAAGTTCCAACGATCGGTTATACCTGCGAAAAACAGAAAAGAAAAAACAAATATTTTATATATTCAAGAGATATGCTTCATGATAGTAACTTTCTCCGAATTCAAATGTGCCTACAAGTTTCCGCGTTTTTCCAAGCGATACGTGCTTGCGTTATTGATGTTAATCTAAGGTATAATAAGCACTTCTTGTTTATCTACCCCTTTATCACAAATGCGAAAATAAATTAAAAAAAAAAAAGGCGAACGGCAGGCTTGTACGGGACTTTCGTACAGCTAATACAATTTCGTGTTTTGGGATTTTTTTTTGTTTTAATTGGTAGTTAATACGATAGACAAACCCTTTTTAAATTCTTGGATTTTAAGAACTTGGGACGTTAAAGTTATAACCAGTTTTATTTTTTAAGGTTATGTACTAGTGTACCAATGAAGATTGTTACTTATAGGCACATAAACATTGTTTCGGTAATAAAGTATATGTTCTAGATTGCTTGTCAATATTCTTGTAGTGTTTTACTTACTATCAAGTAGGTTAATTGAGATGAGGATCGTACCTACTCAGCGGAGTGCATTAGGAGATACCTATGTCCAGCAGCTGACTGCAACAGTTTGATAATGATGAAGTCCTGATGGGGTTTTGAGTGTAGGTAAATAAAACAATATAGTTAATAGTTTTTTTGTAAGTACATTTATTTTATTTATAATTAATTAATTCTTAATATTACTTCATCTAAGAAGGGGGCAGGTCGGGTAATACCCTCATGGTGAGCATAGCTGAAATACAAACATAACTGCGTTTAGTTTACGACTAATTACGTGTAGTTATTAAAATCTTTTTTTTAATGATATAAATTCATCCGAACTTCTAAAAATAATACACTTACATGAAAATAAATGGCTTAGTTGCCTTAATATGTGGTACAAATTCTATATCAAAACAACAAAAAAAGTAAGCGGTACGAAATCTGCCGTTCACCTTTAACCGAACACTAAATACGAAGGTATTTAGTGTTTTTGGATGGAGTGTTTCAAGAATAATATTTATTTGAAGGATATAAATGGTCGGTATGTTTTGGGGTTCCGGTATTTCCACTCACATACACACGATATTATACCCTTTTCGTAGCCGTACGATAAATCCTTCCATCTTTTGTACCTTCGTCTATTTTTACCAAAACGGTACCTTTAGTGGAATTCTCTTCAGCCAACAATAGAAAAGGCAAAAGTATTATCTGTTGGCTCTTTGGCGTAGTGGTTGTAAATGCAGCTTTTAAACGCTATGGGTTTGATTACAATTCCATCAAACGAACTGTTCAGAGGTTCTGAATGTTTCTTGCAAGACTTCCGTAGCCTCCTATTATCCTGCCGGGGTCGTGGGAAAGTCCGGAAGGGATACCGAGGCCCCTGGCAACACAGGCAATGGAAGGAACACGGGTGAGTTTTAGTCAGTAAGATTCTGACACACCCTCCCGCTGCGCCCAGAGCGGGAGAAGTTATTTGATAATTTCCCACCTAAAAAAAAAAACCTCCTATTATAGAACCTAATAAATTCTTAGGTAAACTGTCCTGGTCACTTATCCTCTATCGATTTAAATAAATTAGTACAGGCATGCTGTCTTCAAGGACATTGCGTCATCATTTTTCACCTAGGTACTTCTTCTCCAACCAAGTTAGGATCGACTTCAAGTTCACTAGGTTTCAAATCTAAAACAATGAAATAGGAAACATAATTAAAAATCCATATTTGAAATGGGTACCTACATAAATATTTATTTATTTGTTAAAAACAAATACAACTATCATCACAGGCTTACCTAATACCGGCGGCAGAGACCTCTCACGTCCGGCCCTGGTTCAGGCCATGGTACGGAGCGAGAGGGCATGGGCAGCCGTCACCTCCTTCTGGGAAGCAGTAATGCTCGCGAAGGAGGAGGCGGGATGGTTGAGGGAAAGGCACGTTTCGCGCCCTCTCGCCCCTAGCCGCCGCAGGAGACGCCCTGGGCGTCGGGAATCTCGGGCGGATTTCCAGCCACCGTAGGCGCGGGCTTGCGGACGGTGAGCAATGGGTAGCTCACCGTCCGGTAAGGACCAGGCCCGGGTCGACGGCGCGTCGTATTCCACGCGCGCCTCAAAGAGATGTCGTCAGCACAAAAGTAGGGGTCCACTAGGGCCGATGCCTGCCGGGGTCGCGGGAAGGTACTTATGGGTCACCGAGGCCCCCGCAACACAGGCAACAGGAAGGAATACGGGTGGGTTTTTACAATAGTGTAGTTATAGTTACAATAGCCACACATTAGAGCTCTTTCAGGTAGATAAAGTTCAGCTGCATATGTAGTAAGAAAAATTAGACAGTCTGTTGACTGATACAGCCACAGCTAGGTTGGTATACTTTGCTTATTTCTACAGTATTATGTCTTGTGGCGTTCTGTTGTGGGGATCGGCAGCTGATGTAGACTCAATTTTCATTTTACAAAAGAGGGCAATCCGCGCAATCTGTAGAATGGGTCCTCGTGAATCCCTTAGAAACAAATTCAAAGAAATTAATGAATGAATCTTAGAAAGTACTTTGTATGTTCGCAAAAACTTAGGTCTTTTTAAAACTAGAAGTGATTTCCAATAAACACACGTAGTAAACATGAAATTGTGATACCCAAATTTAGATTTACAGAAACAAGCAAATCATTTGTTATCAACATTATCCGCTTTTATAACAAGTTTCCAAAGTCGGTTACAGAACTTAGCGATGGAAAGTTCAAAACCCACATCAAACCTGTCCTTATCAAAAACGCATATTATAAGATTAAAGACTACGTTGAAGACAAGGAAGTTTGGCAATAATTCTTTCTGCACATGTGGCTTCCCTGGTACCTCATAAACAGCAAAACTATGTCAATGTCTATTAACTGCTCCCAAATTACGTTGTTTATTTTTTTTTAATACGTACTTTTTTGACATATTATTTTCATTATTTGACATTATATAACTACAATTTTGATATGAAACTATTTATTAATGGCTTTTGTGGACAAGATATTAATTCAGACTTGTCGTAATGGCAAACATGCCATTTGGTTTAAATAGGTTTTTACTTTTATTATTTTATTAATATTTTACATAGATTCTTATGTATTTTGTGACAGTGAGAACGTTGTAGGCTTAATAGACTAGATTTGTAGACCATTTATTTTTTGTTAAGAACCTGGTACATTTTGACAGGCCTACACTGTCCTCCCATACCTATTAACACTGTGATTTGAAAACATTGTAAAAGCCAGTTATTTTTAAAAGAGTAACCGTGGAGTTTCTTGCCGGCTCTTCTCCATAGGAAACGACCAATTGGAACCGTGCACCTTCTGACGTTTCATAAATGCCCATGTAGGTTTATGTGAAACAAAAATATTTTGTTTGTTTATTTAATACCTTACAAAGACTTACAATTGTATTATTATGAACCAAAAGTAATATGAACTGTTATGTATCCTATAGAGATACCATTGAACCCTCTCAGCAAACTTCACCACAATTTTACGTATTTATGAAAGTTTTAGTTTCCATCCTCTCTTGATACTCTCAACGGCGCTTGTCTTCCGTTCGGGCTTGCCACATCCTTTGCGAGTTCAACATTTTGGATGTTCGCCCTCAAAGCGGTGTCGCTGGCCGGATGCCCCCACCAGTAGGTAACTATTATGGCGCCTAAGTGCTAATCCATATAGAGATAGTGATAGTAGAGAAACATTTTCAAAGAGCTCGGTTAATAGTAAGATGCCTTAAGCCATGAACTTTTTAATTGGCGAGGTAAGTTCATGAAGTTATAGAAAATTTTATAAGTTTATGAGAAGAAGCAAAGTTAGCATCGTAAAGAAATATGCAGCAACACGATAACTCTTAAAGAACTCATTTTAGACATGCTAAGGAAAACGTGCAGTTTCTTGTTTCCAGAATATCAGAATTCTTGCTCTATAAATATTGTAATGCAAACATTGGAAAATTGTAATTTCTACAAGGCAACTCCAACATACTCCTGATATTGAATCCAGTCTAAAAATCCATTTCATAAATACACAGACAGACGTAAGGTTAGTTAAACAAACGTTGAACGAACAACCTTTTGAATTTAAAACATTGAATTTTATACTAGACCTCCGTTCAGGTGCACCGAAGCGCTAAAGAAAATATCAGCGTTATTTAAATAGCAAAGGGAACCATTCGAACATGAAATCCCCAGGGTATTCGATGGAGGAACTTAAAGACAAGCTTACACTATAACGAGTATTGTTAGCGTACCTCGCCTGGAACGCTTTGACCCACCACCGGCCTCTTAACAATTCCTTTCCTATTAAAATTCTTTCCCCAACTCGGAAAACTTTATCTCAAAATATAACGGGCCCATCTAAATACGAAATAACGGGAAAGTACGCCGCTGCTTATAATTAAACGAATTCTGAACATTTTCGGTGTGTGAACTTCATTTTTTGTAAAAGGAAAAGGGAATTTGTTAGATTTTTCGAGGATACTTTCAGTAGTTGGGATCGAGCGACTGAAAGTCAGTGATAGCAATTTAGGAACTCGTGTTCAGTTTTTTTAAACATTTCTGGTAACAAAGAGAAGAACTAGAAGCTCGAAAAACTCGTGTTCTCATTTCTATATTTCATTCTGAAAGTAATTATTAAGAAAAATAGGTTTATGCGTCACAGAAACACGTGCAATGGCATTATATTATCAGGGCAGAATATTCAAGAAAATCTTTCAGATTCACGACACGTCATAATATTATAAAAAATATCCACATACCTTTTACATCTATCTTAGGTATAACTCTCAAAAATAAATAAAAGGTGCTGTACGAGATAAGTAAATTTATATTCATAAGCATAGTAAGATGTTTCAGGGGTTCGAAATTGTGAATTTTATCAGGGGGCCACTCTCCCCTCTCCCCTCATGTAATCGTCTGACAAATGTCTAAGATATTTTACCAACTTCATTTCGGGGACGCTCCGAATTGTGATGGGTGAAGCATATAAGAACCATCCTATACTTTCCCCCTTAAATTGAAATTGAAAAAAGCACTTCATTTTTGTCGTATATTGATATTGGTTTGGATAAGCTTTTAAAAAAATCGTTTTTCTGACGATGGTTACAAACAGATGGATTTTCGATCTATTAACGGGTACATGACCAACCTATATTTCGATACTAATAGGTGCCTACCTACTACGGAACGTGGCTTACTAAGAAAGTCATAAAATCTAATTTCTGGATAAACGTGTTATTATTATCAATCAATTTCAATATTATGCTCCAAGTCCCTAACAAGTACAATCGGTCCCTGAAAACGAACCTCTATCAAAAATTTACCAAACAACTTATTTTTTAAATCTAATTTCTTCTTATCAAACGAACGCCAACGCAAAACTCTCCCAGCTCTATTATAACATAATAAATAATATTAGGAAGAAAATATAAGGGTAATAAAAGTTCATAGACCTGTAAGCGTGGTGTTGAATTTATACCAAAAAATACCCATTTTCTTACCACCCGCCAACAATAAGGTGCGAAATTAGGAGAAGAATTAGGCTCCCCCGATGTGGCGCGTGCCTGGAATGGTGATGCAGCGGGTGCAGAACAAGAGAGGATAAAATACCAGGGAGCCATCAGCCACCCCTTCCACGATAACAATATATCACACGTTTATTGATTTATGCGATGAAAGGTATTTCTTAATTCAGTCCTGTAGATAAACGCTGTAGGCACCATTAATATAGGTGACAGAGGTACCATTATGGAACTTTATAGAGTTTTGTGGGTACGTAAAAGGAATAACAATGTATTGAATTACTTTTGTACGCACAATGGACTATTTGAGGGAGGCGGGAACCTATATTGGATGGTATTTATGGCCACTTTTTCTATGTTATCGAGGGATTCGAGTAAGGCAGAGGAAAATTACGTACATATACTTGACGTAGTAACTACTCGTATGAGTCCCTATTTATACTTTTAGTAATTCTTTAAAACCGGCCATGTGCATGTCAGACCTCGCACAATGAAGGGTTCCGTAATTGGGATTACTTGGGATGAATTTATTCCAAAAACAAACTTAACATTGTAGTTGAAAAACATGTTGTCCCATACATCGATATACGTCACGAACAATTCTCCAACCCCAAATTTAAGTGGTCGACTATTACTCGTTAACTTGTAAAGCCTACTCAGGTGTGATAGTTTTCCTTTTAATTTCATTATATGCACTACTGCCATGATTTTTCCACATCTCCATAAACAACCATTTAGCTGGCATAAACAAAATTAGCACTTTAATGCTTAATATTACGCAAGCGGATCCTTGAATCGAAAAGTGGTGTTGACAAACCCACAATATTGATATTCGAACGGCCTATCCAACGGGGTAGACGAGAAAAAAAAATATCGTCGCCATATTACGTGCAAGGGTACGTACGTATGCATTACCCTAAAAAAAATTGTTCAAGATTAATATGTATACCTATGCCAAATTACAGTTTTCTAGGTCATTAAGCGTCTCTGAGCTACAGCGGGGACAGACAGACAGATGAACATGGCGAAGCTATAAGGGTTCCTTATTTACTACGGAACCCTAAAAACGAACCTATTTTATACAAAGGCAGACTTCTCTAAAAGTCACAAATTAATCTTAAACTATATTTACTTTTCTTCTTGTATTTTAATATGAGGTTGTCGCAACGTCGGCTGTTATAAATAAGCTCTATGCGGACAAAACGCGGTGAACCACTAGCGACATTACAATTCCCACTTAAATACTTGTTCTTGGGAACTTAGAATTACGAAGCTCTATTTTAACTAAGATTTACATTAAGCCTAACACATAAGTCCAAGACTTGACTACTGCGTAACTTCAAAGGAATGCTGGTAACCAAATCTCCCCGGGGACTAGCGTACCTAATTTTATTTCACAAATGCTTATCTTACAAGCTTTCAAGTCACTCCGAATATCGTCACACTGCCAAGAAAATTCAACTTAGATAAGCCCACATAAAACCAGAACCTTGTTAGCTTACATAACTTGAGACTGACAGAAAAATCCGAGAGGCATATTTTTCTTATTTTATGCGCGAAAAATTTAAAAGCTCTCTTTGACAAAAGCGGGCTCCAAGATAGCGGCTGGCGAAGGAAAAACTTCACTCGTATATTTCGCAGTGTTTTGTTTCGCTACACTACTAAAAAGTAGTGTAGCGAAACAAAACACTCCTGTCTATGTATGAGTCATACGTCGTTACAAAGTTATGTCAATATATAAAGAAAGCCTTGGAAAACAAAAACATTTTTCTTACTGTAACCTCGTGTTTACTGCCAAGTGTTTGCCGTCCTCGGGGCCCAGATGTTATTCGCCATAAGCCTCCCTTATTAGGGATTCCGTATGTTCAGCTGTAGGAACAAGCTGAACTATGTATTTTTATTTTAGCGACATTATTAATATTTCCCTCTTATAAAAATGCGGAGGAACCAAAATAAAGGTTCATGTTTGGGCAACGCAAAGAAAATTAAATAAACAGAAGTAACCTTGTGCGGGGGACACAGGAAATGTTAGCTATTCGTAATCGTTTGTGTGGGAATACATTGAGCACTTTAGTCTTCCTAGACGTTATTGTTTGTTGGTGTGTAACAAGAAATAGTGGTTGAACATTGTGAGGATTTACATTGTTATTGAGCCATGAAAATATCAATTTAAACTGACACAAACAGAGCACTATTTCATGTTTACATTCTATGATGAATTTAACAATCACCAAACTGATTGATTATAGTTTTTCAATATAAATGAGGTCCGGAATAGTTTACAGTGGGTACATTGGCGAATTGTAGACTAGAAATTAATTAAAACCAGTATGTTCTACTCCAACGTTTAATTAAAAAAAAAATATACACGTTAGCTTTTAAAAAGTACAACATGATTTTTCGTTCAAACAATTGTTTTTCCTCCCGTGAAACTTGGCTTCAAGAAACATTAAGTACATTTCATAAGAAACGACTTCTTTAGGAATTCCACCCCATCATACCGGGGTGAACAAAGATCCTAGTTTGAAGGCAGCAACTTCAAGTTGAAGTATGAAAATACGATTAAAAGAGTTCCGCTTTACCTTGTATAAATACTAGGTTTATAAAAAGTATATTTTTAGACATTGAAATTGCCTTGGCCAGGATTTGTGTTGAAGTTTTCCAAGAAGACCTGTTTTGTTGTTTCGAACTTTTCATGCAGACTTAGACTTTTATTTTTGAAGCCGAGAGCCAATTGTTCTTCCCGTTTTTATGAAAAAAAATTGTATCGGACCATACTTGGGAATCTTCTGGTTACGGAAATAATATGGGTTCCAAGTGTTTTTGACGTTTTTTACGAAAGTATTAAATGTTATAACTTAAGGGGACTACAGGAGCTAAACGCAAGTTTTACAAGTTTTATAATGCCTGAAAGTATATGAGCCAATGCAGTAAACTAAATCAAAAATATATGATATTTTTCAGGATATATGCTAGGTGTTGAAATACATAATACAATTCAATTCAATTTGATACGATAGAAAGAAATCACGAAAATACCTCAAAAAAAATATTTGAACGATTAAAAACCATACGTGCAATCATTCTGATTTATTGTCAGATTATTCTACAACCAACATATGAACATAATAGTGTTTGAATGTTATTAAACATCAATAGATTTAAAAAAAAAAATAATAGATATACTTATGCTTCATATTTTGCAATAAATTACCAGCGCTGTGTCATCGCGCTTCTCTTTCTTTTCTATGCAGTCCGACAAAGACCGCGCTTTAGCTGCTGTCAGCCTCTTAGCTTTAAATACTCCCACGACCCTCGTACCGTTGCATGCAGCCATAAGCACAATGTTTTGCGTGCGTTATGTTGCGCTAAACCAGGGATTCCCAAAGCGGTCGATATCGACCCCTAGGGGTCGAAATCGGTTTCCCTGGGGTCGGCATAAACAAATACTGATATTGGGGGTCGACGAGGTCTAATAATGTAATAATCGACCCCTGTTAATTAACCCAAGTTCTTATTTGAAACTTTCAAGATACTGTATTAGTTGTGTTACGTGTAGCAACTTGTTATAAGAATGACTAATGTTTTGGTAGGAAGTAACATTGTTGTACTTTTATAAAACTCGAAAAGTCGATAAGAAGAAGAAAGAAGAAAGAAAGAAAATACATTTATTTGCGGTAAACATGACGCAAGGAAGGAACATAAATACAAAAAAGAAACAATTTGGGGGAGAATATGCGTCACGTCCACGCAAAACGGCCAACGCTCAGCATAATGCTGCGACCTTATGCGAGATAGAGCCCCAGCGCTGGTTTTCAGCGATAGCCGGCGTTGACGTTAAGACGTCGACCGGTGCAGCATACAGTGAGATTGTAATTTGAATAACATAAATACAAATATTAAAAAAAAAGAATTCCATAAATACAAATATTTAAAATGGCAACATTTCGTACCGACGAGAACGACGTACGCGCCGCCGGCCTAAATTAATCTGTGCGCGCAGCTGTCAGAAAACTATTTGTTTCACGTTTTGACATGCAGGTGTTACATAATTGCAACATAATTCTAATTATCTAACATTGATGGCGCATTATGTAAAACTCGATAAGTGTTCTGTGGATATGACTAAAAAACATAAGATGTAATTGGGTGATTGTGTAGGAATAGTTTTTGCAAACCGTGTAAAATGGTGTAGATGACAAACTGTGACTTATAGAAGCTCAACTAATAGATCAATGAACAAACTGGTAAGTGTGAAACAATTATATTAGATACAAGCATTGTGATTGTAGTGAAATTATATTACTATTAAATAAATTGATTGGTTAATTATATAAATTAGGATATTTTTTTATAAATTAAACTATACTTGACCAGCACAGTGTGCCAGTACATTAAATATGTTAACTGTAAATTATAGAATGCAGAAGCGAACCTCACCGAATACAGCCCCACCAAGAGAGCGAAATTCCAAGCAGCCCACGCCCTAGGAGATCCCAAGCCAAAGCCTGCAGGCCATGACCACAGAGGTACAGTAGAACCACTACTAGAGTACAATTAGGGAGCTTAAAGAGAGATTTGTTCTTGTATAAGTAACTTTTTGTGTTGGAATTTGAAGGATTGTACTGTTTTCAGGCGTCGCATTGGTGGTGGGAGATCATTCCAACAGCGTGTGGCTGCGAACTTGAAACTCCCCCTGAATGCTGTAGTTCTGTGCATTGGCACCGACAGTGGGCTTACCATGGAGCGAAGCCTATAGGTGGTTTTGCTTCCAAGTTAGCTTTTCATAGAGATAGTGAGGTTTCTGAGTTGTAATAATACCAAACAACAGGTTGGCTAAATGAAGCTTCCTCCTCGCAGCCATCTTTAGTAATTTAAGTTCATTAATGTATGGAGTAACATGACTTCTTCGCGGGACATTAACACAAAAACGAACACAGGCATTCTGGATACGTTGGATTACACGCTCCGTTCTAGAAAGTAGGCATGGTCCGTAGACTGTATCACAGTAATTTAACTTAGATAGGATAAGACTGTCAACAAGTTGTTTCCTAACTGGTATGCTTAGGTATTTCCGTATTCCATATAACACCTTTAGCCTATAAAAACAATTTCGGAGAACATTGGTCACATGGGCCTCAAAACGCAGCTCTGTATCCATAATTAGCCCCAGATTGCATGTCTGCTCCACTCTCTCAATTTTCTCTCCCATGATAATTATCTCAGGGTTGGCAGACAGTATCGCCCTAACTTGTTTCTTAGAACCCAGCACCATAAATTTAGATTTAAGGGGGTTCAGAGACAGACAGTTCTCCTCTGACCATACAACAACCCTATGCAAGTCCTCGTTTATTCTCTGTACTGCCAAGGATGTTTCAGCTCCTTTGAAGGATATGTACAACTGAATATCATCAGCATACATGTGATATTTACAGTTAACAAAGGATTTTATGATATCCGCACTGTACAGAATGTATAATAAAGGGCCCAGAATCGATCCCTGAGGGACTCCCCTAGACACTGGGAGGGGGCGGATGACACCGTTGATCCGTCCTCCCTATGCATTACTACATATTGAGACCTGTTAGTGAGGTAGCTATTAAACCACTCCACCGCATTTCTGCTGAAGCCATAGAAAGCCAACTTTGTCAGCAATAGAGTGGTATTAATTGCGTCAAAAGCCCGGGAAAAGTCCAGCAGAGCCAGAATTGTTCCCTCTCCCCCGTCACGTGCTTCAAGGATATTACCCACAACATCAGTCAGAGCCGTTACAGTACCTCTACCCTTTCTGAACCCCGACTGAAGGTCGGGAAGAATATTATTGGTTTCGAGGTATTGAATAACCTGCGAGTATACTACACGTTCCAAGATCTTAGACAGGCAAGGTAAAATACTAATCGGTCTTAAGTCCTTCATGTTAACCGGGTTATTGTTTTTAGGGATAGGGCGTACAATAGCGCATCGCCAAAGTTTGGGGAACGTATGTGTGGCTATGGACTGGTTAATGATGTCTGTAATGGCTTGCAAGGAAGTTGGCAACGTGAGAGATATCATATCGAGACTTATACCGTCGACCCCCTGTGCATTTGACCCTAGACTCTTGATTATCTTCAGGATTGACTCAGGATTAGTTATTGTGAGTGTGAATGTGGCCGGGCCAAACCTATGAGACTCAAACTTGGACAATTGTGAGATGTTGTGACGATAATTACCTGGGACGTCCAGAAACGCCGCATTGATGTCATCAGGGTTGTTGAAGTGACTTGGGAGCAATCTTTGCTTATGGTCCGGAAGCACTTCCGATTTTAAATTGCGCCACAGTAGTTTCGGGTCTTTAATTTTGTCATTGATGCTTTTGGCGAAATAAGCTGTCTTCTCGTTAACTAGTGCCGTGACTGCCTGGCGCTTCAGATCCAGATAATACTCTTTATGACCCGGTAGTTTAGATTTACGAAATCTGTCCCTGGCTTCATCTCTCAAAGTCGACATCAGTCTGATGTTTTCAGTTATCCATGGAGTAGGGCGCGTTTTAAATGTCTTTCTTTTAAGAGGAGCGTGGAGATCGAATAACTGGATCATAAATGAGTTAAATGTTTGCACCATACAATTGACATGACTCACGTCTCCAATAATCGACCATGGTATACTTTTCAAATCTATGTTAAAATAGTCTTCTAATATGTCTGTGAGCGGACGAAATACGACAGATCTTGGTTTATCCTTATGCTTCTTGAAAATCGTCTCGCATGTGATAAATGAGTGATGGCTAAGTTCACTAATATGATTCACCACGACATTACGGATTGAAGCATCAGTGCAGATTATGTCAATAAGCGAACTACTATCACCTACAAAGTGAGTGGGTGTTTGGACTAGTTGATTTAAGTTTAAGTAGCTAAAAAAATCTAAAAGTTGTTTAGTTTTTGGGCTGTTGACATCTAGCATATTAACATTAAAGTCACCCAGTAGCACTAAATTATCGTAGGGGGCCAAACCACCAATACTGGCAGTCAAACCCTCGAGAAAAAGCTCCAAGTCCAACCATGGTGGACGATATGCAGTGCTAATGAGTAACTTTTTCTTGTTTATATTTAGGTTTAACCATAGCTGTTCAACATTGGGCTGTTCAGGATGAGCTCTTACACGCGCATTAACCCCACTTTTAATATAGAAAGCAACGCCTCCGCCACGCCCACCTCGTACAGACATAGGTCGCGGTATATGCTTAAGCTTGTACCCAGGTACACTAGGCGCTCGGTCCTCCTCACCCTTACGCAACCAAGTTTCGTTGATAGCCATGATATCCACAACATGGTTGCCCATGGCCATCAAAAATTCATCCTGATTAGTCCCCAGAGAGCCCGCATTCAGTAGACCAAACTTAATACATTTACTAGGAGTCATTTGCATTTGTTATCGATGAATTGTATGTATGTATTGTGTATCTGTATATACATGTTGAGTATGAGTAAGTATATGTATATGTGGCGGTAGAAACTATGTCCAACAGTGGGCTGCAATGAGCTTAGATGATGGGGAGATAATGTACTGTAATTGCAAATAGCGTAGATTAGAATAATTGTATATAATATTTGGATATAATTAGGGTATGTTGCAATAAGATTTTTAAGTGTATATAGAAAAATAATATAAAAAGGTATTAACGTAGACTCACTATGCGCACCTGCCGAACTGTGATCAAGCACCTGAAAGAAACAGTTGCGACGCATATCCTCCCAAGTAGAAATAATTACGATAAAACTAGCACAAAACAACGTTAAGAAAAATAATAAAACTAGACAGTAATCAGGCTGCTTCTTAGACAGGTCCAAATATCCGAGATATGTCCTCATCGGTGCGGACTCTTTGTGTGGGGTCACCTGGTTTCCTCCTGGCAAGAATGCGGCCGCGCTTGGTCCACACAAATCTCCAATCGAAGAGACTAGCAGCGTCCCGTGCCTTCCGAAACAACTGGCGGTTTGTTTTTGTAAGGCGCTCGTTGAGGAAGAATCGCTGGGCGTGTATATATGTAATAAGCGTGCGCAAGTTCGTACAAGATGAAAAAAATTGGCTATGGGGGGTCTGAGGTATCAGTTCATTTTGCAAAAGGGGTCTCTTGCCCAAAATAGTTTGGGAATCTCTGCGCTAAACCGTAAACAGCGAATTTTCACACTAAAAATAAAAGTCATTTTCAGCAATTTTTGAAGTGAAAACTTCTTTAGCCGCATTGAGCGACTTTTGGTAGGGGTAAAAATTATGGGTCACCGACGTGCTAATGTGATGTGTTGCGCCAGACTGGCGACGCGCAGCGCCTGTGTACATGTATCCATCTGCCTAGCCTTTTCCCAACTATGTTGGGGTTGGCTTCCAGTGTAACCGGATTCAGCTGAATACACTGGTATTCAGCTGAATCCGGTTATATCCATGTTGCTCCATGTAGAATACTGATTCTACATGGAGCAACTGTCTGCCCTCCACAGCCCAGTAACTGGGTAATACGATAAGCTTGGTAAGTCTGGTTGTCAGACTTTCGGGCTTCTGAGGAACCGTAACGCCTGTCAAAGATCCACGAATGGCAGCCGAGACCAACGGCTTAACGTGCTTTCCGAGGCACGGAGGAGTCTGGATATGTAAAGATGGTTACCCATCCACGGACCAACCCCGGCAAGCGCAGCTTAACCTGATGGATCGACCCGTGTGGATGTTATTAGTTATCCACGAGCTCCTCCTACATACACCCTGCCTGTGTACATGTATACACATTATTCCAAAGTTATGAGTTCTCACTTCTGTCGGCAGGCCACATTTTTAATTTTTTTTTTTTTGCATAAATTTACTTCTTTTGTCTTACGGAATGCGAAGACGATGGCTTCTTGAAGGGTCTTCTTATACCCTGACCCCGTTTCGCCCCGACCTTTCGAGGTCGACGGCGGTGAAGATGGTATGACAATCATATCGTCGGCGGTGAAGATGGTGTGACGATCATGTTTCCGGGGCAAGCATGGCCAGAGATCGCACAGGACAGAGAGGTTTGGAAAAGAGAAAAGAAGACCTTTGTCCCGCAGTGATACCCAAATTAGGCGATATAATTCATCATCATACACCATCATACAACATCATACTCAAAAGTTTCGTAACGACATTTCCCTCATTCCTTCCTCCGCATCACATGCCTATACCATGACAACCTACGACAACTTTTCAGTCACCGGTGTTACTTTCAGACTTCCTCTCACATCAACATAATCAGCCTATAATGTTCCCACTGCTAGGACACAGCCCTCCTCTCCTCGAGAGGGAGTGGGCTGTAATTTACCACGCGGGCCCAGTGCGTGGTAGAGATTGAACTTTTTGTTCTAGGACATGATGACATGACATACAACTCGTAAGTCGAGGTCGTTACAACTGGGCCACCTTTCTTATTCTATCCATTCGCATAACACCTCACATACTTCTTAGCATCTATCTCTTCTCATCACAGCTACGTGCAATTGCCTTTCATTCATCCTTTTTGTGGTTCAAAATTCTGTTCCATATAAGATAGCAGGTCTAACCATTGTTTTATAAATTTTCTCCTTAAGTGCAAGGGGAATGCGTGAGTTGCAGATTGTTCCCGTAACCTGCCGCTTCATCCATCCAGTGTTAATTCTGTACTTAACAGTCCGATCTACTTCGACATCGCTTTGCACGAGTGAACCGAGGTACCGAAAGTCGAAGCAAACCGGGAGAAGCGCGCCATCAAGCGCTTTGGCCCCAGAACTGGCGAGACCGCTGAAATCGCAAAATGATTTTCAAGTCAACATTCTCCAGCTTCTGTTACCATTTCTCCAATCTGGTCTGGATCACAGGTCAGGTCTTCGCCGACATGCAGCATGCACCAGGGTGTCTATTTCTGTATGTCCGACGTCAGAGCGTCCATAATCACAAGGAGTAGGTACGGACTTAAAGGCAACCCTTGGTTTTTCATGCCTACAACCAGACTGAACTCATCGGTGTGTTGCCAGCAGCCGGCCGGACGTAGGTACGAGATTGACTGTAGTTACTTCCCGGGCAAACCTCTCTCTTTCAAGGCCCACCACAAAACATCCCTAACATACAATTTCTCCAGATCAATGAACACTATGTGCAAGTTCTTTTGTGCATATCTGTATTTCTCGCCCAATTGGCGGAGTGTAAAAGTGTCATCTACTATTCCTCGAAAGTTATAAACCCAAACTGGTTCGGGATAATCTCACTCTCCTCTCGCAATAATTTCTTTATCACTTTCTCCCGTTCCTTCATACTATAATATGTAACTTGAGCTTTATCCTTTGATAGTTATTGCAGTCTTGTACATCACCTTTATTCTTGAAGATGGGCCACTTGCGAACTATTGCACCATTCTTGTGGGATTGATCTCCTTTATACAACAACTTATTGAAGAATAAAATTAGTTACATACATCCATCTTCTTTTAAACACTTCCATACTTCTACTGGTATGGTAGTGGAACAACCATATGGGCCCATGGCCTTTCCGTTTTTCATACTTTGAACGGCCATTCTTACTTTATCCATGCTAATGTCCCTTACCAAACCCATATTTACAACATAGACTATTATTCTATTCTATCCTAGTCCCAATCCTAATAAATAATATCGAGGGGTGAAAGGCTATTTGTTTGAAGCGACATTTTACGAACTTTACAGGAGAGCCATTTAAAGATTCAAAATTTGGAAAAAAAATCGTTATGAAAAAACTACTGCTCTTACTTTAATGGGGATCACAAATCTTTATTGCAAAAAAATCCCTTAACGTTTCGGTATAATTTTCAATAAAAAAACAGTTAAGAATTCCAAGATAAATGTCGCTTAATACAAAATAATCTATATCGCCTTATTTTTAGAGTAAAGAAAAATGATTCAACTTCCAACATTGTCACTAATCAGCAGCAGGCAAAATGGTCTAAGTGACTTTACAGTACTTATGCAGGAGAAAGCAAAATGATTGAATCGACGTTACTCATTAATAATAGGAATAGGCTATTTTGTTTAACTACCAATTGGGTTTTGTTAACGATACAGGCAAGTTGGCTTAAGCAACGATGGACATTCTTAATGAGTTGTTTGATGTCTCAGGTTTCGAAAGGAGTTTATATATCTTGGTTGTTGATACAAGTTAATAATGACAGATTTATAGTAAGTTAAGAGGTTGTAGTATTGAAATGGGTGAATAATTACTATGTCAGGAATGAAAAAATAGTTCTGTTAATTATATTTTTTTATTACGTATCTTTAACTTAATTAATACTCAGTCTTAATGAGATCGTATGTTTCCTTGTATAAAAAATTACAGCACAGTAAATCAAACATAACAAATTATATATATTTTTTTTAATAAAGCAATAAAATTTGTATTTTATTATTGCAGCGAAAAGGGTTGAACCGACATGTCTTAATGAATTTGGCTGACGGCAGATTGGTTGAAGCGACATTGCATAGTGTAAGTAGTCGGAAGCAAAATGTATGAAGGGACTTTTCATCTAAAGTTAGCTATATTGAAAAACGATTTATCTGCCATCGAACTGAAATTTTAGGACGAGAATAACGGCTTATGCTCCGATTCTATGTTTTTGTGTACAGCTTAAATTAAATAATAAAAAAATATAGCAAATTTGATGTCGGATCATACATCATGATTGAGAATTATGCACTAAAATTGCATTGTTTTAAGCGCCATAAAAGTGCTCAGAATTGTACGAAACACGGCTCAGCCGACGCAGAAAAATTCGCTGAATCCGAATATGTATATAACTCAATATCGTCCAAAATGTCGCTTCAAACAAATAGCCTTTCACCCCTCGATATTATAAATGCGAAAGTGAGTTTGTCTGTTTATTTGTTTGTTTATTTGTTACGCTTTTTATTTGTTTGTTTATTTGTTGATTTGGCTGAAATTTGGCATATGGGTAAACCATGACTTGGATTAGAATATATAATACTTTTTATCCCGATATTCTCACGGGATCGAGACTTATGCGAGTGAAACCGCGGGGTGCAGCTAGTTCTAAATAAACTTGATTCTTGTACGAGTACAAAGTTGACAAAAAAGGTTTGTCTTTTTATTAGATTCTCTAAAGTGCATGAAACATTGATGTCAACTACTCCAGTTTTTCTTCGTGATTCTAAAGTATTTGTATTGCAGTATAGATCTGCTGCCTGAAGGCTGAAAATAGAAACTGTAAAACTGGTTAACTAAAGTTAACTTACAAGAATAAACAACTAACTTATACGTTTATTCTTGTAAGTCAACTTTTCATATCTACAAATCATACATCAAATAAAGAAATATCTATCGCATGTCATACCAACAGAAGTCCACGCAAAGTAATAGTTCTCGAAACTCAACAGTATTATCATATTTCAACGTAAACCTGCCTTCTAAAGCATGAAACATCGCGTATATAGTCCTAATCCATCATTTCGGGAGTGGGAAAAAAATCGAGAATATATTTTACGTTCGGTCAGGTGTCGTGGGAGTCCTGAGGGAAATCTAACTTTCCCGGAGGCGCAGACACCAATCGATTCTATTCAAATTTATGACAGAGAGAAACGGTTTGTGTTATATTGATATGGAGTTGATAATACCGGGGGTGAAAACTAAATATATTTTTTAATAGGTGTTGAAATATGAATGAATGCTTGATTACTGCCATTTTTTCACGACCTGCCTGCCAGTTAAATACAAGTAGGTGATAATTTGGTTAAGTTTGCGTATGACTAAAATATCGTTTTACTATCCTACTTAATCAAAAAAAAGTCAAATGTTTTGTAATGTTATGGCCTTCAAGGTTTGATGCAGTCAGACGACTCAATGACTGAATCTCAATGAACATTTTGTAAAATTTGGGGTTATCTCCACATTATATCAGCGGGGAAAATCTGCGAAGGCTTATTTTTGCAAGGTATTTTTCACTCTATGCAGGTGCCATTACATTCGGAACCCTATCGATGGCTGTCTGCAACTGGCAGGCTTGGCGCCCGACTTCTCACAAAATTCCCGCCCTTATTTTATTGCCTTCTGTCCAAGATTAAACTTTCCTTCACCGTTTTTTAACAATCCATTCACTCAAATACACTCCGTAATAAAACTTGGTACAGAACGCGCGAATAAAAATAGAATACGTGGAAATAAAATAACATTACCGTTCATAGAAGACTGATGCATACGAGAATAGTATTTGTGGGTTCGACAAGATACATTATCGTACGAATAGACGTTTGCAACATGCAATGTAACTGATAGTGTAACGCAACGTCGTTGAGCGAACACAAATTGGAGTGACAATGCAATTACTATTGCATTCCATTGGTCGATCAGCTCAGTACCAGATCGGTTAACAGACCAAATCAGTGAATGCTGTTACATTACGTCAGTAATTACATTGCATGTTGTTTTTTGTCTTTTATGTTCGCGTCTACGGGACGCGAACATAAAAGACGGAAAATGTTTTTTTTAGATACAACTTCGCTTGCATCACTGCCAGAAATAAAGTTCGTTCTTTAGAATATCATCTGCTTACCAATGCCTTAGCTTAGCAAAGGCATTTACTTATAGGAGGCCGTAGTGACTTCCGTGTTTATAATGATATCAGAATTAACAAACTTTTTTTTTATATAGTTACTGTTTCGTCTTATACTTCTTTGCAAATATTCATTATTTGCGTTGGAGCTCTGGTTGATAGGTAACTATTTGAAACAAGTGATCCGGAATAATCACTCTTCATTCACGATATTATTACCGTAGTAGGTAACAGGAATAAATAAATCAAATTTCATTCAAATTTTCTTTAGCCGTAAGAAGACGATATTTCTCTTTATTACTCTTACTATTCTCTCCTTATAACAGGGCTGTCGCCATTTGTAAAATTAAAGAAACTTATTGAAATTCTGCCGAGTTCATTAGAAAAGACAGATTTCAGCAAGACTCGACTAATAAATTAAGACACAACATTCATAAACTTATTTGTTTCAAAAAGTCTTGGAGATTAATATTCCATTTGCCTTCAACTTACAGAGGAATCAGAGTGGAAATTGAATATGACGGAAGCAACTGTAGGTACGTTAATAGTCCTATTTTGTAAGGGAACATATTTTTTCTAGAGGTAACTAACATAATGAAAGAAGTCACTGAGGAGTTCCGTGATAGCATCTCTCTATTTTATAATAATATGAGGTGGTGTGAAGCACCCTGCATATTTTACTTAAGTCATCTTCCAAGTTTAAGATCGTTGCTCCCCATCCTTTTCTGGCAACAGCATCGCTGCTTGGTGCAACAAGGAGGTACAACAAGTTCAGAACATTTGCTACGTGTTAACTTCTACACAGTTCCACACTGTGTACGTTAATTCAGTTTAAGTACGTAAATACTGGCTTACAGAATCTTTGAAATTACATTACTTGTTTGTTCATACATATTTATACGGAGTTGGGGAATGAAATTAGTGATACGTTCAGTTTGTATTGTATCCTCCCTCATTTGCATTTTAGGATTGGGACTTGGGACCGGCTTCAACAGCAACGGTATCAAAACCAACATGTTTACAAAAATGTTGAAATACAACATCATTATTTTAGAGACTAAACTCAATAAATTAAAGGAAAATCACATCTATTTCTACACACCACGCGGTACCGACTTCCATTATTTCTAAGTATGAATCTGGGATCATTTTCTGTAATAACATTTCTGTTTCATCCCAAAAATCTTCAACCAATTACGTTTCGCCCGAGGATCGGTAAGCAAAACAATCCTTGTTATGATATTAAATATTATTTCTTTTATACGTACCTAACTACACAGTCTGTTTTAAAAGGGAAAAGAATACGCGTTCTCGTTAAATTGAAACGTTTTTAAAAACTATGGGCATCACTGTTCGTCGTGTAATTTTTTTATTTTAGTTAGGGGAATAAAGCCTGGCGATGTTGTCCTTAATTTTTTATGTAATCTTCCGTTGCTATGGGAAAGCGAATTACTTTCAAGCTGTAACTGTTTTTGCGAACAATGTCTGCGATGAATAAATGGAGATAAAGCGTAGCTCACACTGGCACCCATTTTATGCTGTCTAGATGTAATAAAAGGCCTTTCATGGCTGATATTACTGACCACCTACATCCAGCGGAACCTACTCTGCTATAAAATGTTGCTAACTGGCTATCCTATACCATATCATGAGTTTTTCTTCTTTAGTGTGAACCAACACAGCAGCTTACCATACCATAGCTTGGACAGATGTTCTAAGCTATGGACTAATCACCATCATCATCATCATTTCAGCCGAAAGATGTCCACTGCTGGACATAGGCCTCCCCCAAGCACCGCCACTTCGAGCTGTTTTGTGCTTCCCGCATCCAGTGGATTCCTGCGGCGTTCACAAGGACTAATCATGGAGCTATGGACTAATCATGTGGGGTAACTCAACCGATATAAACAGAGTTTACAAGCTCCAAAAACGCTGCATCCGGGTAACAAACAGGGAATGGTTCTTAGATAGCTGTAAGCCGCTCTTACAAAAAATTAAAATTCTGCCACTGCCCTGTATGTATATTAGAGATATCTGCACTTTTACAACGATACACGTGTATTATTTAAGCAATATACCGAGGTTATACCACGACAAGAAAGGGCTATTTTTCGCAACCACCTGGGCATAAAGATATTTATTAGAAAAATGTGTTTAATATGTGTAAGTATATTAATTTATAATACCATATCAAACGGATTTAAATTGTTGCAGGGTAATCTTTTTAAAACACAATTATCGGAGGGGTTACAAAAAAAGTGTTTCTACTGTATTGCAGAATTTTTAGAACATAAATATATTTATTTAGAGTATTAATTAATGAGTTTATTGTAAATGAATTAATGACATTTGCATGTAATAATAATGTGTGATAATAATGTACTAACAATAATATAATTTGCATAATAATTATACATTTATGACATTTAAACATAAATAATTTGCACGCTTGCTTGCAGGCAGTACCTACCTATACAATGACTTTAAGGCTGTAAGATCTTTCCTTTTATATATTATTAAATAAAGATTTTGAATTTGAATTTTGATTTTTTTTTTAACACGAGATACTTATATTTCTTTCGTGTGTTACTAGCTTTTTTCGACCTGATCGATTTTTGTCAAAACTGATTTCCAATGTTTAAAAAACTGTTTTCTAAATATACCGTTGATTGTAGTTGATTGTAGACTAGTGGACAACATTGGGCGTATATTGTACAGAAAAGGCATTTACGAGTTTTGGGACACGAATCGCAATTTGTGCTCCAATATGGACGAGGCTTAACACCGACACAAAAGAAACTTTATTGGAATGGATTTTATTGATGCCATGTCGACATGTGGCAAGCAGCTTGATATTAGAATTTGATATTGCCGAAAATCCAACATTGTGATGGAAAATATTAAAGACATTGAGCCTGATTCGAGATTATTTAGGTACATTCTCATTATTGATACACGACATATTATTTCAGATCGTATTTTAATGAGATTGAATAAATATCTCTTGATATTTTTATACTTCGCGCTTCGGTAACAAAAATAAGAATTCGGTTTTTGGTATTTCGGGACTTTGGTCCTAAAAAGCCTCTTTTTGTGAAACACAAATATTTCCTATTTTGGTATCCTAAAAATAAAAGTAAATAGACAAGTAACTGCGACCAACTTGGATGTAACGCTCGCCGGCCGCTACCGCTGCCATGGCACCGCTCGCTTCGCCCGCTCGGCTCGCGCGCGGTTGGTCACAGCCATAGCTTAGTTACTGCGACCAACTGTGAGAAAGGAATTAAAAAGAGGTTTAATTATCTAAAAAGTGTGCATCATTAGAAACGCATAAAGTTTTTAGACGTCAATTAATTTAAAAAACGGGCCTTGTGTGCGTCGGACCACGCACAATGAAGGGTCCCGTAGTTAGGAATTTGGTATGAATTTATCCCAAAAACAAACTTAACATTGTAGTTGCAAAACATGTTCTCCCATACATCGATATATGCCAAGGTCAATTCTTCAACTGCAAATTTAAGTCGGTCGACTATAACTCGTTAATTTGTAAAGCCTACTTAGCTGTTATAGTTTTCCTGTTGACAATGTAAGCAGTAAGCGCGGAAATCAGACTCAGTATTCACCAATAACTATGGATTCTGATTCCCTACTACTCGAAGAATTTAAAGAATTAAAGCTGACATGGTAGCTCGCATGGACAGCTAGGAAAATGCGATATCGCTCCTACTAAATCAATTTTCTCAAACAAGAACTGAGATGGGCAACATATTAAAATAATGATGGTGCTCGAAGAAAAAGTAGAAACTAAGCTAACTCAGAAAAACCAAACCTACGAAAAAGCAGCTGATATTCCCCGAAATCCTCGTTCTACATCTTCTTTTGCCGAGGTCGGAAGTCAACAGAATAGTTCCAACGGTTCCGAAAAACGCCTCATACCTATATCGAAACGTAAAAGGTAAACACATGTGGGGCCATGAAGTTTACCGAAATTTTACCGGAAAAAACTTTATGTAGTACTAGCTCACTGGCGACTAGTGAACCACCTAACGATGAAGCGAAGAAGATCGAAACAGGATGGACCACTTTCCAAAATAAAATAATAAAACAGGCAACTTAAAGAAGTCAGAGTGGGAACAAATAGGAAGTTGAAGGCAATACAAGTTAGTGATCGTGTGACACGTGTGATGTGTGGCTCAGATGTTCAAATTAAAATTGACAAAATCAAACACAAAATCGAGAGAGATTATTCGTTGTTTGTTGTAGAAGTACCGGAAAAGTGTTTTGATAAGTTGAACCAGGCCGAAATCTAGCCAATGAATGCGGAATTCTGTGAGTGGATTTGGTTTCGGAACTCAAACAGAACAAAACCAAACATACTCGTATTATAGCCATAACATCGATATATTTTATCAAAATTTACGAGGTCTACGAACTAAACTAGATGAATTCCGAACCAACATTGAGGCATTCAATTTTGATTTATGGGCAATAACAGAATCTGGTTGCAATAATTCCATTGAAGATCCTGAAATAATCCCTCAGGGAGCAGAAGCAGGGAGGAGCGCTTTTAGTGGCCACAAACCGGTATGAGCTGCGACAAGTACAAATCGCGGACACGTCGATAGACACCTAAGTTTTTGAAATGGTTAGTGCAACGGTTTATTTAAAAAAATGTTTTTTATTATGTCGTGTTGTTTACATACCTCCAGAGAGTTCGGAGAATTACTACTTAACTTTATTTACGAGTATATTAATAGAAAAAATATCTGATAAATATGGAGAAATAATTGTTATTGGTGATTTTAATTTGTATTCGTGTCCTGTAAATGTTAAAAATTATTATGAATGTTTTGTGTCCTATTTCGAAATCACTCAATGTAACACAGTACCAAACTATCTGGGTCGTCAGTTGGATTTGGTTCTGAGCACAGGTTTTAGCGGGGAAGTGTCAGTGGTGGCGGCCGACGACGCGCTCGTGCCCGTCGACGCTCATCACCCGCCGCTCGAGGTCAGCGTGCACTGTGCGCGCGCGCACCCCACACACGCCGCCCCCGCCACCTGCGCCCTCTGCCGGCGGCAGTCCCGCAGCGCGTAGTGTTAGGCCGCAGTGGAACTTCTATCGAGCCGACTACGAGTTCTTGTACTCTACGCTGACTTCCACTGATTGGAGTATGATTTACGACAGGCATGATTTGGAGGATATGTTGAATGTTTTTTATGATAAACTGAGTGATATTTTAGATAGATGTGTACCCTGGAAAAAGCTTCAACGTGAAAATTCTCGATACGTTTATCCAGAATGGTACACGGCAGATATTATAATAGATATAAAGAATAAAGCTAGATTTCATAAAACGTTAAAAAAAAACGAAGCTGGATAGCGATTATTCTGAATTTTCAAAGTACAGAACATGTATTAAAAATCAATAGAAATTGCACACAAAGAACACAAGTTTACAATACAAAATCAATTTTCAAAAGACCCAAAATTATTCTGGTAGTATATTAGGTCCAAACGAAGTAGGTTAAACAGGCAAATTATCGTAAAGGATGGTCAACATCTTTCGGATGAGGAGTGTGTTCGACAATTTGCGAGATTTTTTGAGTCGGTGTATAATAAAGAGCAGCCGCGGCTGGAGGCGCGGGCGGCGGGGGAGGAGGAGGGACCGAACAGTGCGCGAGTTCACATCGAGACCCTCAGTTTTCAAGATGTGAGGGAGGCGCTCACAAAGCTCAAGCCAAAGCGCTCGTCAGGCCCGATGGTATTCCAGCTTTTCTGTTCCGAGACTGGCAGGGTGCTGGCTGAACCCCTGCATCATACTCGTATCATTAATACTTGTCTAAAACAGGCAATGTTTCCGCCAAGGTGGAAAATGACGCGAGTGATTCCGGTTCCCAAGAGTAAGTCAGGTCCGGAAGTCAGTGGCTAAAGATCGGTGGCAGTGCTGTCGACACCTGCAAAAGTGTTCGAGTCTGCCATCCAACGCTGCGTGCAGGCTCAAGTGAGCGCATAGCTATCGGACGCGCAGCACGGGTTCCCGCCGGCGTGCAGCATGGGTTCGGGCTGCGCGCTGCACTGCTACTAATCTGATTAACGTCATGGCGAGAGTGGTGCCGGCCGTCGATGCTGGGGTGCAGGTAGACCCGGCATTTTTTTAATTTTAAAAAGGCGTTTGATACCGTCGACTATGATGTACTGCTAATGAAGCTGGCAAAAGTTGGCTGCACTCCGCACCTACTGCGGTTCTTCGCCATCTACTTGAAAGACCGACAGCAGTACGTTAACTACAACGGGTTCGAATCCGAGCCATACTACACCAGGCCAGGCGTGAGCCAGGGCAGCAATTTGGGTCCTCTTGAATTTATTTTAATAATAAATGACTTACGTAGTCAGACATAGTTTATGTTTATTGTTTGCAGATGACCTCAAATTGCTGCTCGAGGTCAGGGGTGAGTCGGACTGTGAGAGATTTCAGGAAGACATAGATAGAGTGGTGGAGTGGAGCCATACAAATAAACTCTATTTCAACACAGCGAAATGCTCAGTGATGAATACAAAGTAGAGGGTGCGCCGATACAGCGAGTGTCTCAGGTACGAGATCTAGAAGTACTGCTTACCCCGGTTCTAACTTTCCGGGATCATATAGTTAAGATTTACAAGAAGGCGTACAGAAACCTGGGTTTCGTGCTGAGACAGTCGCAGGGTTTCACAAACGTTACCACGCTCAGGGTGTTGTATGACGCTTTAGTAAGAAGTCACTTGGAACACAGTGCGGTGATTTGGGCTCCTCATGAAACGAAATACAATATCATGCTGGAGCGAGTGAATAATAAATTTACAAGATACTTGTATTTTAAACTTCATGATTAATATGTATACCTATGCCAAATAACAGCTTTCTAGTACTAAGCGTGTCGGAGCTACAGCGGGGACAGACAGACGGACATGGCGAAACTATAAGGGTTCCTTGTTTACTACGGAACCCTAATCGTTTTTCGGTTTTCGAATGTCAGCTTGAGAAAATCGCCTGACGCACCTTAACCGTAATGACATAATCGTAGGCAAGTTTTAATTTCTCACTTATGCGTAAAGAAATGTGTGCTGAAATCGCATGTTCGCATGGGAATTGTCGCTTCTCGACGGGCGAGAAACCCTCCTCGTGTAAATGTCCCACACTGATGTAAGTAAGCGAACAGCGGACACATAGTATCTTAGCAAATTTAGCAACAAACTGATGAACTTTTAGTTGTAAACTTCTTCCATAATTCCTTTTGAAGCTCCTTTGTACTTAAGGTCGAAATTTAAAAAAAAACTGTACCTCCAAGTTGTGGTTAGGAAAAAAACAACGGAATTAGGGTTGCTCGAGCAACCCTAATTCCGTTGTACAAACATTCGAACTGTTGTACAAACATTCGAACTGTTGTACAAACATTCGAATTGTTGTTGAACATTCGAAAAAAATAGACTATAATATACAAAATCGATGAAATTTCGGTACTGAAAAAACGCAACGAGAAAGAAGACATAACATCTATTTTATTCGACAGACTGATTCTACTTTTTGTTTTCTAGTGATTGAAAATTTGTGAAAGGCTTTTCATAAAAACATTACGGCGGTTCTATCTGGTAACTCCAACAGGCTCTGAATGTACTTAATTGAAATATACACGTGTATCGGATTTACAAATATAACGTGTTTTAAAACTAAAGGCCTCGTACCTACATAGTATGTATTTTAATTAAATTCTGATAAAACGAAAAGTTTTGGGAACAATGTTTTTTTGGTTCGATTGGTTAATAGGCTATTAATAAAGGTCTGTTGGCATTATTCATACAGTTCATTTACATACTTACAGAAACTCACGCCTTATTCCCATGGGAGTAGGCAGTACTCCACTTGCTACGATCCTTACATGGAGTATATAAGGATCGTAGCAGGTGGCATTCTGTAGTTTCCGGTTGCCGTTTTTGCTTCATTTACTTTCATAAACAGGTCATTCATACAGATCATTTATTTAACGTTAATTTTTAAAACAATAAATAAATTTTCTCAATATCTTTATATTAAAAGTTTTAAAAATTAACGTTAAATAAATGATCTGTAGGTATGAATGATCTGTTTGTGTGTTTAAAACATTACATATACATTTTCTCAATATCTTTATATTGAGAAAATGTATTTATTGTTTTGAAAAGTAACGTTAAATATATAATCTGCATGAATGACCTGTTTTGTGTCAATGATATGTTATGTCTGTGTGTGTGAGATTAGGGCGATATCGCGGCCGCGACAGGCATATTGTTGCCTGTCGCGCTCGCGATATCGCGCTAGTCTGTACGAGCCATAAGTGTACCTGATAACAAGGTTTTAACAAATAGTTGGAACAAACACCAACTAACACCAATATTTTTCTCTAACTCCAAAATCGAAATATAAACACGGTTTGGAAACTTTGAACCAATATTGGACTAACCCAAAATTGGCACGAAACTCGTACGGTACGTTCCGAAATACTGTAACAGAATCAGTGTGGGTCCAATTCCCCCATTTACTTTTAACTTACATCATAACATGCGAACGGCTGGCAAACACTGATATTAGTTTTCTGTATAAGCAATTTTCGTAAGTGTCCCCCGTTATTTGTACGTAATGCCGCCCTATATTACCCCATAGTTGCCCCTGTTCAAATAACGTGTTACACAGTTATTGAAAAGGAATAAAAAGGCGACGGAGCGTTGTTAACAATGTTTTTGTTATTTCTAAGCTGCTTGTATAAGTTATTTGCAGAAATCACGAAACGTCTAGTTGATGACCGAAAAGCTGGCGGCTTTCTCGCGCAACGCATCAGCATTACAATTCAACGAGGAAATGCCGCCAGCATCCTCGGTACAATGTCTCGAGGGTCTTTCTTAGGTTTAACTTAGTTTTAATTTAATTTAGTTAGTGTAATTTGGTTATGTAAATAAATTCTTTCAGCTGCTTGTTCAGATTTTTCTGATATATGGGAAAAGTCTAGATCACTACATACTAGTGACTAGTAGACTTTGTACTCGAAATATTATTTAAAAAAGAATTTCTTACATTATAACTTACAGAAAATTCTCCAAAAAGCTACCCACAATGAATAGAAAACAAAAATGTTAATAAATGAAAACGTTATAAAAAAATTAAGTTTCCCGCGGGAAATATAAGTGCGTGTAACACCAAAGGCCGGCTACTAAAATAAAATTCTTCATTCTTCATCTTCAACACAGAAAGAACTAAAATGTCACCGAGCCAGAATATTTTCTAATTTATTTTTTACGTCGAGATAAACAAAACAAGAGAAAACATAATCATAGATTGTAGAAAAGAGTAGCTTACTTTCGTACATTTTGCGAGTTGGGCGAAATTTTATGAACTAATTTCCCAGAGACAACATTCCTTATATGCGAGGGAGACGCCTCGGGCTGTGTAGGCATTTTTTTGGACAAAAACCGAGCTCTGTGTTTAATGAAAACTCTGTACCACAATATGCCTCAGGGGGCCGCTTTCACTGATTGTAGGAATTTTTCCATACTTCGTATGAATATTTTTATGGCACAAAATGGCGCTTCGTGCGGGCCCAGTGACGTTAACTTTGACTGGCCCATGATGAAAAGGTTTAGAGGCAGTTTATTTTTCATTTAAAACGCACATGAAAGGCTTTTCAGGAATATTACTCACTGACGTATTACCTGTAAAACCAATATGTACGTATTCGAGCTGTATTGTTTCAGTAGGTATTTTGAATTATGCTCTGATATTAATTAGGCTTAATTAATAGTTATAATAATTATGTACACGAGATATTTGAGTAAATACCTTTATGCTCTAATTATGTTCGATGTTGTTGCGAGTATCAACATGACGTCTTCATTAATCTAGGATCATAAAGCACAACATCATCATCATTATTACGTAATAATAAAGAATTGTGTTTGCATGGTGACTCGTAGGAATTGTCTTTCATCATATTATTTTACATATAAGATTATTATAATAGCATTGTTTTCTTGTCTCTGGTCACTTTCATAAAATACTAACAGAAACAAGGCAACGACTTAACACGACAAAGGAGATTGATTAGACAAAACGAACGTGCCCCTCTAACGTGTCGGTTCTGAAGAGATTTACAAACATTATATTGCAGTATTGCAAAGGAGGTTTAATAGCAACGCAAGGTGAGCGTAGGAATTTGCAATAAGCTCCACCTTTGTCTCGCAAGCAGCCCCTTTATTTCCCAAGTTCCGTGAATTTCATCCACTATGTACATAGTGTAGCAACACCGAATTGTTCAAACACATTTTTCTTCTAGTCGTGACACTTTCTCGTTTTGTCGCCAAAAGTTCTAGATACCTAACGATGAAACCGACATACTGAACTTCGTAAATATACTTTTTGCTATTTTATGTACCTGGACGATTTATTGTTATTTGTTCATCCCCAGCCAAAACGCTATCGGTTAAAATTAAATAAAAGATTCTCTTTGAAATAATATAGAATCTAAAGTTCATTGTTTACGATTTCATAACGTACTTAAAACGTACGTAATTATTTGTTACCAAACCACAAAAGAAACGAGTTTACTTACAGCTCTGGAAATTAAACTTTTAACAGTTACAAGTCGAAACAACTTTTATTTGTTAATTAAACGAAGGCGTTACGTTAGTCAATCGTACATTTATTCCATTCGACTTTGATTAGATTCAAGCCAAATTGCTTCATCATTGTTCAGCAACTAGTCATCGCTTAGAGAGGGGCTGATTCATTGCTCCCCGAACGCTTACATGGTTCGTTAGAAATGTAAAAACTTCCCTCCTTCTGGATCAATATTAGGAGGAAGATTAAACTTTGACGCAGTCCACGGGTCCTATTCAAATTAACCACACCGAATTGGGGAAACAAACGTTCCGAATCTACTGAAGTTTGTGGTCAAAGTTACAATTCGCGTCCGCCTAGAATACTGATCACATTCCGAAAACTTTATTCCGGCAATGAAAACCAATAAGTTTTTCATTTACCTGGAAGTGCTAACAAGCCACAAGTAGGTCAAGCTTGCCGGCGACATTTCTAACGATCATATCGCTCACAATGCAAGAGTTGGACCGTAAAAAATGTAATTATAACTCCCAGTACTAGGGACGGCCATGATATTTTATAACGACTGCGGAAAATATTTTCACGCCAACGTTTCCGTTGCTCATAGCTCCAACCAAAATGTTAGCAAGGACGTCTCACGTGACAAAAGACTATATTTTCAAGAGTTTTAGTTCGCTCCTCGACGAAAGGGTTTTTTTTATGTGCCTATTTAATAAGCAACAATAATTTCTCAGTATTGTATTGCTCTAGAGCCATGGTCGGCCAAGCTACATACATATATCCAATATCGTTTTCCGATAAGAAGGAAAACTTTGGTCGATATTACGGGTAAATCTTTTCAGGGTTTAGAAAAATAATTGGATTGGTACATTGAAGGAAAGCAATTACATTCGGCAAGAGAAGCAATTTCGATTTACTCAACAACGACGATTTAGGTAAACTTCTCGTATTAAATTGTGCTACCCCATTTTATATATTTGCTTCATAAATCCCGTTTAAGGGTTCGATTACGATTTTCCCTATACTTATTTAAATGAGATAGGAATGGCAACATTACTAGGTCCTGTAACACAGGTTGAAATAAAAACCGCTTTATATGGGTACTTAAATACAGGTGACTTGAAATAAATTGCATTGGTTAAACGTTCCATTCGTTCAGATTACGAATATAATTGCAAATGACTTATTTATATTTAGTACCTATCAATTTTCATGTTATTTCCTATTTATCTGTTTTTTCCCTGAAAAGCAATCACAAAATTCCTTAACCTCCATCACACCCTAAATTACTTCTAACTTTTTTCAATTCCAATAATAAGATACCTACTGTCAGAATCAATTGTAATTTATTGTAAATTCTAAATCTGTCCAATATTGTCAGATAAAGTTACCCTTAATTCCAATCAAGCCTGGGGCATAGACAACGAAATCAAAGACAAGTTACTTGAAATACTCTTCGTGCTAAGTTTTGTTACATGTTGACTGATAACTTTGAGTGGAGACGCACTTTCTATAAATTTCTTATCATGTGACAAAATTTCTATATCAATTTTCAAAATGGTTGTTACATGTATTGTGTTGGTTATCCCTTTTGACTCAAAAATTCAGTTTTTACAAAAAGTTTCTTACAACTCTTATTCAATTTGCCATCTTTAGAAAGACTATCGTTTCATTCATTTTGCTATTGCTTTCGTGGTTTTATCATCCAAGTTATAGTTTGACCTCTTTAGATTGTAGTTTCCTGACTTTGCCATATGAGAGTGCAGTGGTATTAAGACAATTAAGATAGTTGAGTTTAGCTTTCTCCGAGAACTCCACTTTCTCGTTGTGAAAGGTAATATTCGCTTACATAGCATTCACTTCATTATTTCTGCATAACTTTTGTAAAATAAACTGTTTTTCCTACTCCAATATTATAAAGTCTTCAAATGGCAATTAGATAGTAGGTATGAAAGCCTTAAGTAAAAGGTGCTGAAGGGTATCATTCCGTCAGTTCAGTAACAAGTAATAAAGTCTAGACTACTAAACTTTTTATGACAACATTTGTCAAATGAGAATCCTCTCTAAATTTTTAACGAGTCTCTCGGAACAAGTCGGACGTAAAGGGGATTTTACTTTCGCCTGCTGGAGAACTAAAATTGTAAAGATAATGCCATACTAAGCGAGCATTAAAGTAAGCAGCCCGAAATTGTATTTGAAGCTTTTCAGTAACTTAGGCATTAGCGAGCAAGTTTTTCCTGTAACGCACATGGTTGGGCAGCCTCTAATGGCGAACGGTCTTACGAACTTTTAGCCGAGACGATGGTATAAAAAGTTTTCTTTAACACAAAATTGCTAAAGACCAGTCTCATCCTTGCTCTGAACTTTTTTGGGCAAGAAAAAAATATATCTGATGTTGCAGATACAAAACTTTTTGTAGGTACAGCAGCTGGAAAACCCAAAATAAATTTAGTTGTTTTCGGTACTTACTACGAAATTGATAAATATTTAGTACCAGATGACTCCATTACATTCATGGCTGATTCATACAAAAAAGGACATTGACCCAGACCACATTGACTCCAGTGAACAACGGCATAAATTGTGTCTACCCCATACCCATTGATTTTAACCATTCAACTGCCGTTTGTAAGATACAACAAACGTTCGTATCCTCACATGCCGAGTCAGGTGGCGCAGGGTAGAAACGAGACAAGGTTCAGCCAATATTAACTTGCCGACGCTAGTTTGAGGACGATGGTGGAATAAGAATGGCATAGTATTGGCTTTCTCTGACTTACAATTCAGCGACTGTGTGTGGTGGAGTGCATTAATTTTGGAAGTTGGGGTAACGTTGTTCAGCTTAACGTTTGTTTTCACGAAAGTGCTACTCGTAAAGGTACTTTCTGTTACAGTGTTACTGGAACTTTTATATACACACAATCTGTATCTGCTTCTGAATCTGCTTCCTTGGTTAGTAATTAATACAAGTATTGATCACCTCCTTACCATTCAAATGAGCAAATATTTGGAGTAGATACATATAATTAGTAATATTGCGGTTGCATCTCGCGAACCGTAAATGTATTTGTGTCAATATTAAACTAATCACCATTACTGATAATAATTAGTCATGGGATTTGATTGCCATGCAAACTGACCCTTAACATAGATACTGGGGAAGAAGAAGTTCTAGATCGTGATGATGATGAAATGAATAATTAAATTGGAAGTTAGTATGCAGATACAAACTATGCCACTATTTGAAAAAACAATGAAAATGTAACATTAGATCTCCCCAAAGCTAATAAGAAAATAAAACCAGACACAATGATATGATACACTATAAAATATTGTAGCAACTAGCAACACTAAAGGCTGGTGCTACAAGGTCGATAGACGCACAGACTGGGGATCAGATGGCACGTTTACGAACATCGTCTGAAATACCAACAAGCTGTTAGTTAAGACAATGTATTTATATGCTTGTCGTGTGCTTATTGTTTTTATATTTGTACTATTTTGTTGTCTGCGCCATTTTGCTTATTTGGCAGAATTTTTTGTTTTTTTTGTGTTTTCATTGGATTTTTCTCGCGTAAACTCACAGTGACGTGACGTGTAAAATTTTCCTTTTTCAGGCGTGTTATGATTGACTACATTCGGTCTTATTCGTCGATTTATGTGGTAAAAAAAAGAAAAAACCCAGATGACAAATGAGGGTAAGACATACAACCCTCGTATGACGCATTAAGGCGGTTCCTACAAGTCACCTTGCGGCCGCGTAGGGTTAATTCCGCTAACTCAATTATCGCATTGTGTACACACGAAGATTGAGTTGTGACAGGTAACGAGATAACTAGCTAATAGAGATTCACTCACGACCTGATTAAAAACAGGTTATATTATTTATAAGACAATCCTTAATTACAAGGATAATAAAAATAAAAGGAATAAATAGATGATAAGATTTATTGTTTAACAGGGTTTCTTAGAACCACCTCAAAAAAATAAAAATACACAATGATTAGGAGTTTATTTAAGGCTTCTACAGACTGGGACTAGCACGGCAGGTAGCAACATGCCTGTCGCGCTCGCGATATCGCCCCAGTCTGCAGACGCTTTAATAAACGTTGCTTAGTAAGTTATGTACATACGGATTAGCGATTGTGACATTTTTTGACGTTTATACGTCTCTAAACATTAAGTAACGCTTATAAATAAAGGGATTCTTAACATAACTTAATAGACTTGAAGTAATTAATACAATTAAGACATTAATTATCCCAAAACATCATATGGCATTAATTCCACCTCTGTACTCACGTAATTAAGTAAATCTTGAAAAGTTAAATAAGCACTACTAATTCAATGAATTGCAACATTAAAAACTTCACCTAACCGTAATAGCTTTCAAGAAAAAACCCCGCTTGCGTTCTTGAGGGTATTAAGTA
Organism: Atethmia centrago; assembly: GCA_905333075.3. Classification (NCBI taxonomy): domain Eukaryota; kingdom Metazoa; phylum Arthropoda; class Insecta; order Lepidoptera; family Noctuidae; genus Atethmia; species Atethmia centrago. The sequence continues at coordinate 12,824,899 of HG995381.1, read as the reverse complement.
ATTCGAAGGGTTGAACTCAACCCCTGAGCGTTTCATCCATCACAGGGTGTGCTCAATTGACATTGACGTCAACGCTTAACCTCTGGATGCTTGAACTCGTCTCACATGGGGAGATTATCTTTAAATTTGAATGCACTATCAGGACAAAAAGACCCTATAGTGTATCAATCAATATTATTATCCATTCTGGCTGACTGGCCTCGTTGGTTTAGTGGTTGTAAGCGCTGCTGCTCAGCATGAGGTCCTGGGCTCGATTCCTAGTAGTGTTGCCCAAATTCAGTCTTGGTCTTGCAGTCTTGGTCTTGTTCTTGCGTTTTTGCAAGACCAAGACCAAGAACAAGACCGCGTATTTTTAGCAAGACCAAGACCAAGACTGACCGTGCAAGACTTGAGCAAGAACAAGACATAGCCTGCAAGACTCTTGCGTCTTGCAGCTAGGACTTAGCGCTATTTCACTGAGTAGTTAGGTGTAACAGTTCGGTGTATAGGTAGGTACGCTTAGGAATTCTATGAGACGCAAAAAACTGTATCAAAGAATATGAAAAACTGGACCTATGCGCATTACGACTAATACCATAAACATAGCGAATAAAAAAATATCTATTAAAATCAAACTGAGTGCATGCATGTTTTAACCATCGGCACTTTGATAATGCGGCATCAAAGGTTTTGTACTTACTTCTCAAAGAAATTTGCCGCTTTTCGGAAGTACATGGTTATGATACACGCGCCGGGGGCTTCTTTTGAAATCTAAAACAATCGTTGCCGCCACGCCGAAATCATAATATTTGTGACACTATTTGATTGCCGCCATAGGGCGTAGGTATACTCATGCAAAATAATTTCGAATTTTTTTAAGAGTACCTACAGGTGTTCCAAAGAATAAATAAGTTTCAGAGTGCTTTGAATGAAAATGAATACATTATACTGATCACGCAAGTAGTATTATGATTAGGATAAAATGGTAAGGATAGGTAGTAGATGTCATATTAATTCATTCTAGTAAGTATATATTATAATATTGATTACTTATAAGGTTTTAAACTAATTACTTAGGTACTATTATTGTACATTTAGTCATTATATTTCTTAAGTTTTTACAAGAAAAAATAGCAAAAAAGTGTTCAAATATCACCCGTTTAATAAATATTGTAGCCACTTTTAAATATACTTGAAACGTGTAAAAAAATTCTGCAAAACTAATAAAATAATATAAAAAGCTTAGGTACTTACCTACTAATAAAATAAAAAGCCTGCGATAAGAGTTTTGTATTACTTACCAGCCCGAATATCTCTGAGAGAGATGATGAGAGTAAGTATTTACTAGCTGTGCCCGCGACTTCGCCAACGAGTAATAGTAACTTTGGAGGTATAGTGACGTTCAGGACTTATTTATTTATTTTAAAACTTCTGTCATCAAACATACAAACGAACTCTTCAGCTTTATAATATTAGTATAGATGTACGCCAAAACATTCACTTATATGTAAAGAATAGTGATTGGCACTAATTCTATTTTATTCACGCGTCGCGTCTGTACAAGTAGGTAATATTTAGTGTGTGTTTGTACGCCGCACGCGGCATTGTTTGATTTGCGGCGGCATCCTTTTCATAGAGCCGGCACGTGGCGAGGCGGCGCGGTAGAAAGCAAGGAAACGTACTATAAATAAAGGAATTATTTTAATTCCAGTCATTTCCTATGATATATAGCAACCACTCACATGGGCGCGTTATTAGTTAACGCGCCCAATCATCTAGACGTCATATTAATGACATAAACAATGAGGGGCCCGTATTTACGGGCCAACGTATAGACTCCGCGGCCGAGGGGCGACGCCCTGGTTCCGCTAGCCGCGCCCCCTTACGGGGACGCAGCGACATCCCACTGTTCCAGTCATTTCCAATTGAGCTGTGCTTCGAGTCTAACTTAATAATTGTTTTTACTAATTCTCGTTGTTTTCTAAAAACGTATCACGTGTACAATTTAATATGAGTGACGAAGATTCAAATTATTCTAGTCCGAGTAACGAGAGTTTGAGTCACAGATCTAAAAGACCCAAAAGCAAATTTGAGGAGTTTTTCGAAATAATTCATGCATCCCAAACTGCCTTCTGTAAATTGTGCCAACATAAAAAGATTGAAATAAAAATGAAAAACAGAAACACTTCAGGCTTAAGGAAACATCTAATATCTTTCCACAAAAAGGAATCAGAAATATTTCTTCCTGTTAAACCAAAATTAAGTGGAGATATCACAAGCTTTTTAGTAACCGCTGGAAGAAGTGGACAGGTAAGAATATTTTTTTAACAGTTAAAAGAATTTTAACTCCGCGTAGCTATTCATGCGATACTTTCAAAAACGCCATTAACTTACGTAAGTATTTTTGAGTTAGTGGTGTTTTCATCTAGGGGTGCGACATATTAAGTATGTAATTATCGTCTTAAATATTTTTTATAAACACCCATATTTTCATTTAATCGGCCAGTAACAACTAAGTACTTTATTTTGGTAAATTACAGTACAGTGCAACCTTAATATAACAAATATCAATTTAACGATTTTCTCGATTTAACAACAACAAACCTCCTCCTCTTATACGCTCAAACCTAGTATGTTTTAAATAATAACACAAGATTTATTGTTTTGTTTCAGTCGGAAAACAGCAGTGACAACATCACGACAGCTACAGTTGATTGGGTGGTGAAAAAATATCTTCCCTTCTCATTTTTCGATGACGAAGCTACACAAGTATATTTTCGACGTATTTGCCCTAATATGGTGTTTCCTAAAAGGTCTACACTTAGAAGGAAAGTCAAAGAGCGATTTGAAGAGCTCCAATTGAATCTCAAGGAACGACTTCAACAATTATCATCTAAAATGTCTTTTACCATCGATGGGTGGACGTCAATTGCTGGTAGGAGTTACTACGGGGTTACTATTCATTATATAGACAACGAATGGAAGTATCAATCTGTAGTTCTTGATTTTATACCATCACGCGGTCGACATACTGGGGAAGATATTGCAACGATTTTCCATGAATGTTTGTTGGAATATGGCATAATTGATAAAATACAAGGTATCACGGTCGACAACGCAACTGCAAATACCAAATTTATGTATGAACTGGGCAAACAGCTGCCGCCACACTTTGATTCAGACAATCAACATTTCCGGTGCTTTGCTCACATTTTAAACCTTGGTGTACAAGATTTATTAAAGACCTTAGCATTACACTGTGAGTCTGACACTAACGCGCAAGATCAGCAGTACGAAGACTATGCAGACGAAACTGAGGATGAGGAAGATGAAGAATCTGCACCAAATATTGCTGACTCGCGTACATCTGTAACAAAGTTACGCAGTATTTCCAGTAAAATAAAAAGAAGTGAGATAGTGAAGAAGAAGTTTCAGTCTGCTTGTGAAGCAGCTGGCGTGCCATCAAAACTAAATGCCATTCTTGACTGTCCAACGAGATGGAATTCCACACATGATATGATTGGATTTGGTTTAAAAGTGAGAGCGGGCATTGACATATTGTGCAGTTCTGTCACCGAATTAAATGATTTTCAAATCACAGCTAATGAATGGCAGGTACTCGAAAAATTACATAAATTTCTAATAAACTTTAAACTTTTAAGTACAAAACTTGGTGGAGACAAATATGTTACATTACCGCTAGTCGTTGTATCATTCAATCTCTTGCTAGATAAAATTGAATCCATGGTAAAACAGTTAGATGAGAAACCTAATCGATCTGAAGTGGATGAAAGGCTCATTCTAGCTTTCCAAGCAGCTCGAGACAAAATGCTTAAACATTACAAGAAGAGCAACTGGATTTATTGTACTTCTTTAATTTTAGACCCAAGGCATAAGGCTCAGACTTTTGACCTGACAATGTGGGGGAAACAACTTAAAACAGAAAGTCTGCGCAAGTTCAATGAACTTTATGAAGAATATAAAAGTCTACACTCACTGAACAAATCTCTGGAATTACCAGAAAAAGAAAATAAAGTATGTGATGAAGATGGAGACGTAATAGACTTTGATAAACTCTATGAATGTCCCTCGACGTCATCTGGATCTTGTCTTCAAGGCTTAGTGATAGACGAGTTGGAGGAGTACCTGAGAAAACCAAGAACTGCCAGCTCGGAAGACATTTTAGATTGGTGGAGGACGCATGAGACAGAGTATCCGATTTTATCGAAAATGGCCCGTGATTTTCTCTCAATACCTGCAACTTCAGTACCTGCTGAGAGGTTATTTTCTAAAGCATCATTAGTAATTAGAAAACATAGAAATAAGTTAAGTGATGAGTCAGCCAGATGGTTACTTTGTATTAATTCTTGGTCAAAAAAATTGATATAAAGTATCATAACCTAATGATAAAGCTGTTGATTTGTGTTGTATTTTATTTTTTATTCAAATAAATGATAAATCGTAAAACTCTTTTATTAAATTTCTTATAAGTTGAGGGTTCAATCTCTTTCTAGACAGATAAGTATTGTTCTTTAAAATACAGTCAAGTTATTGTAATTAATTTGTTTTTTTACATGTTTTAGCAAATGTAAGCTTATAAATCATAAATGTTTACTAAGAAACAGTTACTTCCATGGAAAACGACATATAGGTCAGTTGATTTTTCGAATTTCTTATCAAATCTTCAGTTATTTATTAATCTGCTTGATCTTTACTATGGCTATGTTAATTCAAGCTCACAATGTTCCAATTCTAATACGTTTTTCTAAGATTTAAAGTAAACTTTAATAAATAGTAATAGACTAATAGGTAATTGCAAGACTTGCAAGACTCTTGCTGCAAGACCAAGACCAAGACCAACACTGGGAGCGCAAGACCAAGACCAAGACCAAGACCAGGTGTATTGGCGCAAGACCAAGACCAAGACTGGCTAAGTCTCGTCTTGTTCTTGCATTTGGGCAACACTAATTCCTAGGAATTCCGACCTAGGTCGAGCAAAGTGTTATTGGGTTTTCCCATCAGGAATTTCTCAGTAGCAGCCCAGAGTCTGGATTTGTGCCCGGTTGATAGCAATAGGCTCGCCCCGTGTTACATGGGATTTAAAAATAACTGGCGAAATGTGGCCATCTCTGCCTAAACCATTCGGGAGTTTTGTTATGTTATTATTATCCCTTATTGGAATCTTTACCAAGACGAAGACATAGAAGAAGATAAAGCGTTATTTCCACTGCTAAGGAGGATGTGCAGAGAGGATTGCCACGTTAGCTGTGCGGTTCATTTGTTTGCCAGCCACACATCCTTGCGTCACAGCGGACGATCCTGCCTACATGTTCATACTAAGCTAAGTATGTGCGTAGCTTAACAGTGCGCTGCTGTGGAGCGGCGCCTTTATCAAGGCATAGACAGCATCGTTTGGTCTAATAGACGCAAGCGCTTCTGCTGAAATTGAGGTCCTAGATTTAAACACCAGTTTGGAGAAAGTGTCATTAGAGTTGTTCTGAGTAGAACACCCGAAGTCTGGATTGATCAAAGAACATTTCTTTAAATCCCTGTAGTTTGTATAAAAGCACATAGGTGACCAACCATCCTGACGTCAGGATGGCCGGTCACCCCCAACAGTGGTATTTTTTTTTAATATATAGCAATAATTTTAAGAACTATTTCGAAGTGTTTGTATGAGTGTTTACCGTCCATCCAGACGTTCACGTTTTATGGTAATCGTTTTGCCAAGTTGCCATATGATGATAAATGATGTTTATTTCTTTGATTCAAAAAACACTTTTACAATTATGTATCAAACCTAGATGAGGTCGGTGCTCATCTAGTTTTGAAACATAATTGTAAGTCTTTTGTAAAACTACTGTGAAGAAAGACCGGGAAGAAAAAGAAGGGGCTTGTGGCTAAGTAATAACAGCCGGGATCGATTAGGTTAAGCTACGCTTGCCGCGATTGGTTCTTGGATGGGTGACCATCTTTACATACCCCTTCGTGCCTCGGAAAGCACGTTAAGCCGTTGGTTCCGGCTGTCATTTGTAGATCTTTGACAGTCGTTACGGGTCGTCAGAAGCCCGAAAGACTGACAACCAGTCTTACCAAGGGGTATCGTGTTGCCCAGTAACTGGGTTGTGGAGGTCAGATAGGCAGTCGCTCCATGTAAAATTAGACTGGAAGCCGACCCCAACATAGTTGGGAAAAGGTTAGGCAGATGATGACTAAGAAGAAAGACCGAAACAAACTCTGAACTTAAATAGGCCTATAGGACTTCAAACCTAAATGGCCAATGGAGGGTATACTACTTACACCTTTGCCTATCCCTTGGATAAAACAGGCGTGATGTTATGTTATGTTATCGAAGCCGCGTATCGATATTGTAAGATTTACGCTACATTTGCAAGTGCCACGTGATATTTCCCGTATGATCCGTTTTGCCGTCCGATCGTATCCGATATAGCCAGCTTTGTGGGCGGCTCATGTTCAGTTCAAGACATTTATAGGCTAATATGACTGACTGGACCGATTTTGAGATAAGTTCCCTCTAAAAAATACATAGGAAGGTGTTCTTTTCGAACAAAAACGTTAAAATAACAGAAGCTTTTTTTCGTAAAGAGAGTATTATTTTTTATGAGATATGAATAAAATAAAGAGTCTCTCTAAATATATCACTGTTATTTAAATAAATGACATAGTTTGTCAATTGTTATTTCTAAGAACTCGTTCCATCTAATGCTTTAAATATGATTTACTGCCATCCGCCACACAAAGCTTTAACAAATCCTAAAAAAATAAGACCATTACGAACAAACAGTTGGATACATGAAGATTCATTTTTAATGCGATCATAAATAACGTAGCTTATTTTCCAACATTTACTCAAGCCGTAAAAGTAATGCAAGTTATACTGAAACTCTTTCCACATACGGCGCCATGTAAGCCGGGGGCTATACTAAGATTTATGAGAGCATTCTTGCCTACGTATTCGTACGTCAAGCGTGATGACTCCTGTCAATCAATCTTAAAATTGTCGTGCACAACAACATCTTATAGCATTTGTGATCCTGGCCAAATTGCATTTGCTATAGTATCAGTCACAACTTTAGCTTAATGGTGGTAGCAAGCTATAAGTTCAAAAACGGATTCTATCAAATAAATGTCTTCGGAGTTATGCAACAGCACAGAAATACTGTTAGGTACATGAGATAAAATTAATAAATTAAGATTTGCAATAGATTCCCAAGAGGCTAGATCCTCTATTCATTCGGAAAGTAAACCCCAAGTTGCACTCTCAAAACTCATTAAAAGTAAATCCGGGTGCATTTTCTAAAGACGTTGAATTAAAGCTTCTTTAAAGAAATTTTCTTAAAACTGCAAGCGGTGAGCGTGCCTCATTTGCCACTATTGAGGCGTTTCCTCATAGTTCAATGCTCTGCCTTCCGTTTAAATGAAGCTAAAGATTGAATCGTTCCGGATTCGTCTCTTTGAAAAACCCGGTTCATCCTCGTCGACTGTGCATTTCACATAACTTGAGAATCCTCAATCTGGCTGTGTCAGACGAATTATCTGCTGTAAGAACTGGCACAGCTCATTATTATTTTCATTCGCGAAAATCAGGTTAAGGAATGTTGAAACGTGACAGTACATTTTAGTTATAATTGTGAATCTAATCAATTGAATCTCGAACACAAGTCCCCAACCGCTAAAAACACAAGGTGCAAAACCATTCAGAGGTCTTCAATTGCGAATAATACTGACAGCTGTAACAACACCAACTGTCATATTATCCTTGAATACCTATCAATCAATACAATCACTCCAAAATCAACAACTCCAAAAATTATAATATTCGACGACAAAGCGCCGAAATCCTTGCAACATCTGCAGGAGCGATGTACAAAGGATTTCAATAATTTACCGACGCTCCTACTGCTTCGTCCGTAGATAGTGATACAACCGCGTATGAGTTGCCTGTTTATTTAATACCGTTGCGACGTCCCGATAAGCGGGTATTGTGTGAACCTTGTAGGAATAGGATTCACTGACGGTAGACGCGCTGTAATTTTGAATTTCAATTTTGTGGATTAGATTGGGTGTGGAGTGGATCGATATCGATCATCTTAGATTTTACTATGTCTGCGTGTTTGTAATTTGCTTAAATCTTTGAATTTGTGTTGTAAGATCATGATTGTGTGCTTACAATTCGGCTTTTAGTCTCATTACCGATTTGCTTGTTACCTGTTGAATCTACTTGATCAGCACTGGTTTGAAACTAGTAGCTAGATCAAAAGCAATGTCTTTATAGGTGTTTTAATGCTACCTCGAGTGAAAACTGTACCTATTTCTTCCTACACAGCCTTTACACTTGCAATAATAACTGTAGGCATAGTAATGTCTTCACTGCAGACATGTCATGTCTTTTTCAGTATAGTTGCAAGACATTTTATGCCATCATTTTCTGTAAACTCTTTCATTTTCCTTCTTTATCACCGCGCAGCAATATTTGGATATAAGCTAATCCTATTCCAAATATTATTTTCTGTCTGCTCTATTAGTTAAATTGTCTATGCTGTCACCCCGATTCTCCAAATGCGAACTGCTTGGCAAACACTGATATTAGTTTTCTGCAAAAGTACTCTTCGTAAGTGTTTCCTTCTATATATCATTTAGACCATAACATTGTAATAACTTATACAGCTTTATTTACATTCTGCTCGTTATTTCGCCCTTAATGTATGTGGGATAAAAACTGTGTCTAAGAAATGAGTGTGAATTCTTTTGACACCCCTTTTCATTAAGGAAAAAGGTTGTATTGTTTGTGTAAATAACAACTTACATTTTCAGAATGTTTCAGTTTCACTGGAATAAACTGATAACAAAAATAAATTACAACAACTTCTCTGCCTTATTTCAGTCATTGGCGTAACAATAATAAAACGACTTTCCTCAAAGTTGACTTCTATCCAATTTTTCTCAAGGTAAAATAACTTAAACGAAAGTAAGATGAAGAAGACGCGAAATTTACCTTTCCAAGTGAAAAGTTGCCCTCGGAATCTAACGTCTTGTGCTCAGCCCACCGGAAAATGGCCATCTTCAAAATTAATGGATATTTTATTGCGTTACAAGTTAAATTATGCGTGAATGCGTAAAATCCCTCAAATATATTCGGAAAACCTTTTATATCGACGTGTCCATTTGGCGACGTAAGCTAAAGAATAGGTGGAGCGATCGCATCGTATGGATTCAATATGTTAAAGCATTTGCTCTTCGATCAATAATAGTACATTTGCTAAAGGATTTTTCAGCGTATTTTTCAAGAGCGAAATTGATTCTGACGTTGTGTTTTACAGACACAATTGAAATGCTTTTTAAGTCTTCGTACCTCTCTTTGGCGATAACAGTCAAATATATTGAAGTTATACAGTGCGCTTTTGTTATACGCAAATTCAATTTTATATATGAAGTTTTCCATATTGGAAATATGATAACCTATTGAAAAATAACGTTTTCCACGTAAAATTGATTTATTTGTGATTTGGTTGTACTAAACAACATTTCTTAAATTTTAATGATACTTAAAAATGGTCGGTTATGGCTCCTATCACATTCAATGTTTTTATTGCTGAAATAAAACTTAAAACGTTTAGAACTAAAATTGCCACATTTCGCAAACATTTCGCTTCAGTATAAAGAGGTAATGAAAAGAAAAGTTTGGATTTCACGACACATAGATTATCCTTAATGCTCTCTTTTGTCCACAATGTATGTGAAGTTTTCATATAAAATTTTATGAAAGTAGCTTTCAAGTGAGGTCCGAATTCAATTTGATGTTCCACATAACGACTGGTTTTTATGGAAATTCTTTTTTTAAATAATTGCTGATACTTTTATTTTAGTACCTTCACTGCTACCTTTGAGAAAAAGCCCAATCAAATACCACACTTTGCAAGGTGCTTTAAGTGCTTTGGTCTGTGATTTTTCTCAGAAGAATCTGTTTTTATCCGTCTACGTTTTTTTTTTTGTTCTTGTTACGAGTATGTATCTCAAATTCTGGAACTATTTTAACAAGGAAAGATGAATTACCTTAAAGCTGCTAACCTAACCTAACCTAACTTTCTGATCCCAAAGACCTCACAAAATCAAACAGCGTTCCCCATTTTCTTCCCCACAGTTCACGTGTTCAAAATCTACATGACAATGAGCGTTAATCCACAATTCATCTCATTGTCATCGTATTTGCCAGATAAACCGTTCAAACAAAATTAAATCTCCTTCACTTCATGTTTACTCAAGCAAAATTCAAATGCCATTATTCGCAACACCATTACGATTCCATAGCACTTTTCCAGCTGAACGGGACGAAATCGTCCGCGCGTCTCTGTAATGGTCTCCCTGGTTCAAATTTGTGCAAGTAAGTGCACTTTACATAAGAGCGGATAAATGGAATCAACAGAATATTTCATAGCTAGTACAACTTGGCTCAAACTCAACCAAGTTTAGGCTGACTGCGAGTGCACGCCATTGTAACACCACCTGATTGGTAATTTATAGCCGCACTTCCCCTTTGGGGATACAGTAATATATTTTCCCCGGTTATCTATATAGTGGATACGGTATCTTCCGGATATTGGTGACAAATATTTTGGCATGAGGTTTGTGGAACAGGAACAATTTGTACAGTCTGTTGTTATGAGTTGACTTTGACTTAGTTCACACAATGATCTAGCTAATCTGTCTACATTTTCAAAATCTAAATCGTGTCTTTCTACAACACCAGTGTAAACGTGAGACTTGATAATATTATGGCTAGGCATAAGTTACCTAAGCTAAATTGCAGAACAAAACATTAGAAATTTAATCAGACTCTAAGCGACCCTACTATGTGGTACCGCTAATTCCGTTCAAAACCCTCTCGCGCCGACAATACATCGGTGGATTGTCCGCAGATATATTAGCAATCTGTTTACTCGGCGGGGCGTTACACGAACTCGTTAATATACGTCGTGATGCCGACAAAATATTGCCACAGAAATATAATAAAGGCGATAGCTGCTTCTCCGTTTGCTTAGCTCCTTTTACGACAATTCGTGTTGACGGGGCGCCACAAATTGGACGTCCGATACTTTTGGCAAGAAGTTTTTAGTGCTGTGACTTGATTAACTAGAAGCTTACTTGATGAAGAGCTCTGTGTACCTATAAAATAAAATGTAACATAACGACCCTCCTTTTTTATGGACTGCTGAAATCTGCCGGTAAAAAGTATAGCTGAATATTTTTGTGATGTTGTTGATACAGGTGGAGGTAAATCTTGAATTCGTGATGATTTACCAAATCTAGATCAAAGTTGGCGATGGAAAATCGATAGATTCCTAGCGCAGATACTTTGAGAGGTACATAATTTCAGAATTGGTTCAAAATCGTTGTCAGAAAATGGTCTAAGTTACGTAACACGTTCATAGTACATTTTTATACAATAAATGTGCAAGTGTTAAGATAAAAATGTATAGGCACTATAACTAATAAAGGTAAGAGCAATTTTTAAATAAAGCTGCCTTTGCTCACACACATCAGCCGTTTATTGCAAAGCTTTATAAGTCTTACGTAAATAAAGGCACCTAGAACTATAATAATATTACTTAGTGTTCATAATCCTACCTTCGAAGTTCAACGTGCTACACCGTTCTACGTAAATGAAGCCAGTGAAAGTCTGCCTTTAAATTTTAAGACTTTTGCTCTCAAACTTCGTCCAGCTTTCCCATTTGACATTCAAGCGGTTTAATTGTTCCACGAGCTCTGAATTTGTTTCAGAATTATCACTTCCACCTCTTTGAAATTCGAACTCTGGACTAAAAGTACTACCTAAAAGAGCAATTAACTTTTAAATAAGACGAGATTTTTTATTACATTTTTTGCGCACCCTACCACAGGACCTCTTTTGTTATTTATTCGCTACCTACGTCATAGCTACCTCTGTTAGTCCATTATCCGAACGAGGAGAATTCCGCTAGGCGGACAAAGAAAAAAAGTCACGTTAATTAGGATGTCAGCTACGCAAATAATAATCCCAGTGTGGCTCATTTCGTATGCAGCCCCGGCTCGCGGCCAAAAAATTTATCTTCGCATTTTTTAGACAACGCAATTACAGGAATATTTACTTAATGTGGGCCACAGCCCGACAGAAAACATGTACGACAGGATTTTTAATTCGGCGTGGTCATGCGCAGGTCGACATTATTAAAGCGATAAATATATCGTCTACGGTGATACGAGTATGTGAAGGTTTTCTGCCCTGTATGGTTTATATGGGTAACTTTACAATGTCGACCTGGCTTTGGTGCAAGCAATGACCGGCAAGTCAATTACTTCGCATAATTTCTGTCGTTGTACCTAAATATTCGCTCTGCTTGTACTTAAATATTTACCCAAATGACAAAAGAGAGTCGACGATTAAAAGGTTCGTTGAATTTGAATAGGTAAGGTAATCCTTGGGCCCTGAAATTACCCTTACATAAAATTCGTATAAAATGGATTATAAGTCTGACCCGATTTTGCAAAAAGCCAATATGAAAATGTAAAATTCTAGGGCGCGTTTACTTCGTTTTCCTATGCATTGGGCGTAAACAAGATAATGTAGTAACAGAATAGATATTCTATTTTTGTATCACCTACTTGGTAGCTCATTCTTATTCGCAGGTTCACTGAACATAAACTGCACGCTCCTTGTGGATCAATAGAAAAGCTCATTTTGTTTTATTCCACCACTCTAAGGGAACGCCCGAACCCTTTCAAGGGTGCTGTGTTTACTTACATTTCGCTATAGAACAGGTGTTCTCAAACTTCTGACTTTAACTACTCTTTTTGAAAATGTTTTTCCAACCACCCAAATTGTTTTTTTAACTTTCTGAAAGCTGAAAGTTTTGTTTATCTTAATGGCTGGAGAGCTTATTTATAAACATTTTTACTTTCTGAGTTAGAATGTGGGTTTCAACAGTTTTAGTGTCAATAATAATTTAACTCCCACCATCTCCAAAAAAAATCTTAGAATTTTCAACTAATGTTCTTGGAGGTTTTATGAGCATTGCCACTACGTATGAAAGTTTGAAAACCATCGTTGCAGACAGTGGGAGTGAAGATGCGGGAACGTAGGCAATTATCGTGGTTGAAACAAACAATCCGAGTGGTTGGTGAAGAATAGATTTTGGCAGAGTATCTATTAGGTGTTTAAAGATCTAAAGATTCGCATTTAATACGAGGGTGGCGACTATTTAAACATCCCTTTGCTCTTTGTGTTAAACTGATATCGTAGGAGTTACTTTTTAATGGGTCTATAAATAACACAAAAGATAGGATTTGTAATATGAGAGGAATACAACAAAGACAAAGTTTAATAAACAGGGTTGCTATGTGTAGGCAAAGAAAAGAACCCTGTTTACATGAGGGAGTCGTAAAAGACAACTGGTGTATTATATCAGGAGGTGTTATCAGCATCCTAAGGCACCCCTCTCCCTGATCATGACGACCACCAACATCTTCGGTCTGTTCTTTGTAACTGCCATTGGGAACCTTATCATCTGTAGTTGTAGGTGGCGGACTGATGGTAGAATCGGTGTCGTATAGCTGAGGGTAGGTACTTCTTACCTAATGATAAAGAGGAACAGTGTCTAAATAACGTCCCTTTTCTTTCGCATTAAAAACATTATATTTCCTTCTACCACGTGGCACACCACAAGTACCAATAAAACCAATATCACAGTCGGGCAGATGTTTGAAGAACTAAGTTTCGAACTATTCACTTCGGAAATTCCCATGTCGGGCCGGAAGACTTTCTGCTACACTTGTGCTTCGAAAGATTCCACTATAATAAAGTTCTCGTAGATTTTTGGCGATATGACGCGACAGGCAAAAACTTGTAAACAGGGCCACGCTCGTAAATTCTTTTGACATGGTAATTTTGCTGGTACTTGTTTCGTGAAACGGCAGTGTTTTGTCATATATGGGCGATGTTTGTACGTATGTGGGAGTGACATCAGAGTTACTCAAATATAAGTAAGTAAGTAGGTAGTTCCATGATGATTTTTTTGGGATTTAGATATTTGAGACAGGTGCCACACTTATTTTGTGGTTAAGTTAGGTTATGCTAAGTTATGTAAACAACCAATGTTTTTAAAATGTACCTAGGTAGGTATTTAGTAAATAAGTAGGTAGGGAAGCGGCACCGTATATCGGATAGTTGCGCAAATTCGGATAGTCGACTATCTCGACATTTTAAAATAGCGACATCTGTTTTTAATTTTATATAAGTACTTATTGACAATCGTAAGACAGCGCCACGGAAAGTGTGACAGTCTATTAAATTAGCTAAAATGGCGGAACAGAGAGCCGACGCAACTTTTCTCGTACGAAAAACAGACAACAAATTATTTTTGTCATTGCTATGTTTCATCAAGGGTAGCATTTATTTTGTGGTTTAAACGCATTTTATTTCAGAAAACAGCATTATTTAAAAAAAAAAGTTTTATCGGAATCAATATCGGATATCCGTTATAAGGACACACGTTTACTTATTGTAACATTTTATTATTACAATGTTTTTCGATTATTTTATGTTTATTTTCGTTTTTCTTTCAGTTTCACCATGTCTTCAAAATTAAATATAAAAGCATGGGATAGCAAATCTATGAAAATTGCCTACCTTGCTGTGAAAAACAAAGAGATGGGATACCTTAAGGCTTCGAAAATATAGAGTGTTCCCAAAAGCACTTTAGAAGACTAATAAGAGTTCCAAGGACATAGATGAGCTCCTGGCAACTAAATTAGACAGAAAATCTAAGTTTGACAAGGAAATAGAAGAACAATTAGTTAAATACAGGCAGTATTTAACTAATTGTTCTTCTATTTCCTTGTATGAGATGGTAAAAAAATATTATGGGCCTCGAGAAAATTATATAAAACACATTGCATTTGACCTTGCTGTATAAAATAACATTCCGCATCAGTTCTCTCACAAGGGTCAGGCTGGGAAAAAGTGACTAGTTCATTTTTTGAAGAGTCACCAACTTGCTTTTAGAAAACATGAAGCTACCACAGCTTTATGAGCAAGAGCACCTACCTCTAAGATTAAGACTAATTTATTTTTTGTGAAAGATTTGTGCTAAGTTTGTACTCCTTTAATTACTCGT
Organism: Atethmia centrago; assembly: GCA_905333075.3. NCBI lineage: Eukaryota > Metazoa > Arthropoda > Insecta > Lepidoptera > Noctuidae > Atethmia > Atethmia centrago. The sequence goes on along the minus strand of HG995381.1, from coordinate 12,809,750 downwards.
AGTAGGGTAGATGAAAAATCAATTTTTACCGTATTGCCTTTATATTTGTGGCTACACTAGTACTACACAGCATATGGCTACTGAGCTTTAGTAATTAAATTAAAAATGATTTCATTCTTATAACATGGTTGTAGTCAAAACAGCGCCATCTGTAAGGACTAAGCTAAACCTTTTCATCGAACACAACATACTTCACTCATTGCACAATGCACGTGGATGGAACCGTGGTATTCTAGGTGCCTCACCGGGACACCATGGTTACGCCCCGTGCCGCCGCCAGGTCTCGCTGCCAACTTACTTAATGTATGCTATACCCTGCCAGCTATATGGTAGGTGGCTCATTTGGTTATGCAGCCAACCATACATTTTGTTGGCGACGCGACCTAGCTGAGGTTAACTGAGGTATGGCTATAATAGCCTCGTCAAAAGCAAGCAGTTATTGTTAGGATTTTGGAAATCTATAATACTTTCTTTATTCGTAATTTTAGACATTTTGCCAATTGTGCCTTTATATGTTTCTAACACAAAATTATAGGATTTTTTCTATGATTTTCGACTACTTTCACATCTGTATAATCAGCTGCTAGAAAAAATGCTGTGACATTCTCATTCCCATTTTTTAATACATGTTTTGAAATACATTGTATTTTGAACGCATCTAAAAGACCTGATAATGATTTGTCAAAATTATACAAGTTAGTTCTCCCTACGTAAAATAAAGTGTTTTAATTGGTGGAATAGTTAAGTCATAGGTAACGTTCCTGTGAACACAAGTCGCAATGTGTTCTAAGTAAAAATAAGAAGGATTTTAATGGTTGTTATTATAATAATTAATTAAATAAAAACACTTTTTGATGCTCAACAAGTTTACGAGTTTGATGCAATATTTTATAGACTTTTTTCTTATGCACTGATGAAAATCGGAACGTATTTTCCTGCATTTTTCTACAGCCATGTAATAGAAAACATATCAATGACAAAGTAAACCGATTGAATTGCTTGTCATCGCCGCCGCAAACTAAAAATATTGTTAGAAATTTCATGTAAAAGTGCTAAATCGAGGTTTTAGCAAGCATTTCGTTTTATAAACTACCACAAACATGAGTTCTATTGGAACGGGTGTAAGTATTTATCATAGAATTACAATTTCACGTTTAGGTTATATTCCATTTTTGTTAAACTAAAAACATTTTTGGTGTAATTTGTTGTGTCATTCAATGCAACATAACGATTTATGTGTACTTGTATCCTTTTAAAAGATATCTGAATGTTGTACACAACAAAACCAATAAGCGACTTGCTAATTTCTGCAATTTTGCATGGTATTGCAGTACGATCTTTCTGCCTCACAATTCTCGCCCGATGGCCGTGTATTCCAAGTGGAGTATGCTGCGAAAGCCGTGGAGAACTCGGGAACAGTGATTGGCCTCCGAGGGAAGGACGGAGTGGTGCTTGCTGTAGAGAAATTGGTTACATCGAAGCTGTATGAACCTGGCGCAAACAAAAGGATATTCCATATTGATGAGCATGTTGGCATGGTAAGTGTTTTGACAGAAAACTATTTCAACGCTTAGTTTGATCATTCCCTGGATTTTTTCTCATCATACATTGTAATTAAGCTTCAAGTTACATTACTTATGCATGTCCGACAACCGTGGCAATCAACCCTGATCCCAACAATCTCTGCCTCATTTTCATTTATATAACAAACTCAAGAGAAGAAAAAGGATAATAAGTTCTAAATAATTCTACTGCTATTTTTGCTACTGTAAGCCGTTAATGTGGATTATCTTTGTTGTAATTGTTAAGTGAAATCTGTTATCTAGTATACCAGAGAACTTACCTCCGAACTTGATTAAGAGAATCACATTGATTAGTTTCTGAAGAATATTCTTTAGGAATAGACACACAAATGGGGTCACCCATTTGTGTCTATTCCTAAAGAATATTCTTATACCTCATATTATTACTGTATGTTCCACATCTCGTAAAGGCCCTCAACACACACCTAAGTTTCTAAAAATAATACTAACTTGAATACATTTCTCAATTTCAGGGAGTAGCAGGTCTCATCTCAGATGCAAGACAGATTGTAGAAACAGCTCGTTCCGAAGCATCCAACTACAGATCTCAGTATGGTGCCCAAGTACCACTGAAGTACTTAAATGAGCGCGTGTCAATGTACATGCATGCATACACACTGTACAGTGCTGTCCGTCCCTATGGGTGTTCCGTTGTCATGGGAACGTGGAATGACTATGAAGGCCCTCAGTTGTACATGCTTGATCCCAGTGGAGTGACCTTTGTAAGTATTTGTGTGATTGATTGTATCCTGTTTGTCATCCACAAGGTACTCTTATGCTGAATATAGGTTACTTTCCGAATGGTGCCTCAAAACACAGTTCTCTGCCTTCCACATTCAGTCTCTTGTCTCTTAAGTTTTTGCATGCAATATTGTATATCATTAAAGACAACTAATAGGGAAGTATGGAAGAAAAAGACATGTTGCATCCACCCCAAATAAATTGGGATAAGGGCAGGAGAATGATGAGGATTGCATGTGATTAGAGACTGACTGAACATATATTTTTTTTAATGTTTGTTGATTGGGTGTTTTAAATCTTCTGTAAATGCATCAGCTTTCCCCCTGTTCACACGGCGAAATAAAAAAGTATTTATTATTTCTCTTAAAATTGGTATACAACTCAGAATTGAGGCAGCCCCGGTAAGTTATAAGTATACTTGTGATGGGATGACCTCGCAACTTCCCCTGCGTTACTAGCTACAATGTTGAGACATAATTAAAATACAAATAATTATAATCCATGGTGGTCATTTAGATATCTAAAAACCAAATATTAAAGAAATACAATGTACAATGTAAAGTATTAATTTGCAGGAAATTATTTTTTGTGTTATTCATGCTTTTCAGCCATAAATAAAAATTGGCGAAATTGGGGTGGAAATTTCGTGAAATTTAAGTTTAAAAGGCTTTTAATGGTTAAAGAAATGATACACTGAATTTCTTTAATATTAGTATTATACTTTTACGAAACAAACACCTAAATTCAAACAATAACGATTTCGGTCTGTCCCTACATGTCATATAAATTTTTCAACTGCCATTTCTTGAGCTCAATATTGGAAGCTGGGCTTATTAGAATAAGCTCAATTTTGAGCCTGTGATGTGTGTCTCGAGAACCAGTCAATTCTTTTGCTATCATTTTCTCAAACAAAAGACTTTAGAACTTAGCCCTTCCCCAGACAGCTCCATCATTATTTTGCCATGCAAATGAGCTAATTCTGTAAATCATAATTATATTTCAGTCATACTTTGGATGTGCAGTAGGCAAAGCTAAACAGGCTGCCAAGACTGAAATTGAAAAACTGAAGCTGGCTGACCTCACTGTCAAGGAACTTATTAAGGAGGCTGCTAGGATGTAAGTAAATTGTTTTAACCTTTTACTAGCTTTTACCCACGGCTTCGCCCGCATGGATGTCGCAAAATATCCTACGGAAACGTTCTACCGGGATTAAAAGGAAACGAAGCGATCGCATACCTCATAGCCGAGGAAAAAGGTCATTGACTCCTAGCGCTGCGCCCGCCGCCGTCAACCATAATTATATTGTTTCATTTAAATGATATGATGTAAAGGCATATTTCAATCTAAATTAAATGCACAATTTAAATAACATATTTTATTGGATAATACCGGTTATAATAACTTCGGAAATAACAATGAAATTTTTATCAAATTGCGAAACATAAAAGTAGTTACTGTAGATGATTATTAGAAGATAGACATATCGACTGCAAGCAAGCAATACCTCCTATCTGACATTTTTGTTTATAAATTGTTTTTAATGCCATCTGTTGTGAAATGTGGAGATCTTTCGCGTGACAAAAACTCGTAAGTATCCAAAGCCGCTAAGTCACGAAAAATCGCTTATAGAAATAGCTACTAACTCGCGCGCAAATAAATGTGGTAGAAATTTCTCCTATCTCGCAATTTGACAGTTCTTTTCGTATTGAGAACCGGTCGGCACCTGTTCGTCCAGACAAAAAGTAAGTATTACACTTGTTTTTTAATATGAATAGTTGTAACTGAATGTTGAAAAAATATATTAAAACGTCGGTCTTTGCCTTGAGAAAATAAGTTGTAAGATTCGAGTGATAGTTAAGAGGTATTTCCATCTCAAGGTTTTTTGTTGTTATGTCGCTACCACTTGTTTGACTGATCAGATCGAAGTTATTGTCACTAACTCTTTACATTTACGCGTCTTACTAACACGATATTTTGTATTGTTTTGTAGGTAAACATGCCGAGTGAACGAACGCTTAAATTAATAAATCTTTGTCTTTGTGATAAAAATGACCCACCGGATACCAGATCTCCACCAAACGAGGTAATGGAATCTACAACTTCTAGCATGTCATTGCAAGTTCCTGCATCGTTGGATACCCCGAGTTCACCAAATGAGGTATTAGAAGTTCCTGCATCTTTCAATCTAAGTCGCTGCAGCAGTAGATCAACTTGTAGTGCAACCACATTATCTGTAACTCTATCTTTGGATACATCCGAAACTGAACATTCTGATTCAGACATTGAATCAGTGGAAACTGAAGAATGTCAAAATGAATCGAATCATGATTCCGTACAAAGTACTTCTAACCAGGACGAAATTTTTTATGGAGATATGAGCAGTGGTATTCGTCGAAGACGTAAGGCAGATAAGAAGTTGTGGAAGAAGAACTTGAATAAGCGTTTGCGTATGGAAGGTAAACCATACTTGGGTTACTCGCGTCCAAGGGGACAAAAAATGAAGCAAAATAAACATCGGACGGCAAGGGTAATGGCAGGCCGTTGTGAATCTGAGTTTTGTAAAAAAAGCAGCGTAAGAGAGTGTGCAGACATATTGGAAGAAGATAGAACTCACATTTTTAATAAATTCTGGAATGAGATGAACTGGGATCAACGGAAGATATTCGTAGCTAGCCATGTGGTATGTAAGAACAAAAAGAAATGTACTGTTCAAAACGATTCCAGACGTAAGGGTTCTTTTGAGTATAGCTTGACTGTGACGGATTCTAGTGGGAACAGTAGCGTTAAAAAGGTATGTAAAAAGATGTTCTTAAACACCCTAAGCATCGGGCCATTTTCAGTACGTTCCTGGGTTAGATCTAGCCAGTACGGGATGCATAAATCTCAGGATAGTGCTGATTTATCTATAGTGAGATCTGTTGATACCTTAAGGATTGAAAGATTAGCTGTGTTACATGAATTTTTCGACTCGTTGCCAAAAATGGCATCGCATTATAACCGACAAAACACAAATAAAATTTTTCTGGAACCAATTTACCATTCTATAGCAAATCTCTACAAAATCTATAAAAGCTTCTGTGAAACTCGTGATGCCGTTCCATACTCAATGAAAAATTTTAATAACATGTTTAAAGAGAAGAATTTGGCCATACATCAATTAAAAAAAGATATGTGCGACACATGCGAAGGTTTCAAGACAGGCAATGTAACAGAATTTGATTATCAGGCTCATCTTATTCGCAAGGATAATGCGAGAGCTGAAAAAGCTAGAGACAAGCTGGAGGCTAGTGAGGGAAAGTGTATAGTACTCACAGTAGATCTTCAAGCTGTCAAAGTATGCCCTTTTGTTACAGCAAGTGCGGTGTATTATAAAACGAAGCTGGCATTGCACAACTATTCGGTTTATGATCTGACTACGCATCATGTGTTACTGGTTCACAGAGGTGGATGCAGACCTTACAGCTTCAACATTCGCTTCATTATTGACGGACTACTTAGTTAAATATTGCATCCCTAAACGTCTCCCGATAATTGTATACAGTGACGGATGTACTGGACAGAATCGAAATAATGTTTTGAGTAATGCGCTACTCAATTTTTCGATGCAACATAATGTAACTATAATTCAAAAATATTTGGAGGTCGGCCACACTCAAATGGAGGGAGATTCTGTCCATAGCGCGATAGAACGGAAGTTGAAAAACCGTTTGATCCATTTGCCCAGTGACTATCTATCTGCAACTTTGGAGGCTAGACAAAAACCTTATCCTTACGAGACGACAATGATTGATTATGATTTTATTAAAGACTACACAGACACGTCAACTTGGCGTTATAATTCTATCAGACCAGGAAGAAAACCAGGGGACCCAAAGGTGACGGATATAAAAGCATTGATGTATGTTCCAGAGGGACAGATACAGTATAAAACCAGTCATTCTGATGATTGGCAATGTTTGCCTCAGCGAGTTACCAAAATTCCCATCGTAACACAATATAAACAACTTCATCGGAATAAGCTCCCTATCACTGATACAAAATTTGCACACCTGCAAGAATTGAAGAGCGTAATTCCGGTGGACTGTCATGCATTTTATGATGCTTTGCCGCATAATTAAAATAAGTTTTAAACTGAATGCTGATTGTTAATTACGAGACTGACTAGGTGTTTATTACTAAGAGAAGACTGTTTTTTTTATAAGTACCTACTTTCTATTAGATTGAACATAATTTGTGATTACAAATAATTACCATAATTATGAAGAATTGTAAGATTATTTTCATTAAATAATTCATTAAATTACTTGTTTTTATTTAGAACTTTAATACCAATAAATTCTATCTGCAATATTTGCATCAGATTTTCCATACCAATAACTCGTATCTACCATAAACTACCCTTAGACTCAAAATAAAAACAAAAAAACTTTATTAATCAATACTATACATAAAAAAAGAAAACTTGGAGTTTCAGTATCTCATTATACCTCGGAATAAGGTTTTTATTAAGTTTTATTGTTCCCCTTTAAAATCCACCCAGAGTCAGATAGGAGGTATTGCTTGCTTGCAGTCGATATGCTAATGCAGACTTTTTGTTGACCTTTTTAAGATGTACAATCCTGTAGAACATGATTTTATGTATCTCGTATGGTTTACGCGGCGCACGCCAGAAAAGCTCCCAGTTGGCATGATTTTTTTCCGACTTCAACCCTCTACATTATTGGAAATGAGCTATCAGATATGTGGAAATCATCTGCTGGATTTAATGTATCTTGGGTATTACCTTACATTACATCCAGCAAATGATTAATCAACATGTTGTTAATAGAAGCACTGAAAAAATATAGTATTTAACAGGCTGTAACAGAATCCATTAGTTAAGACACCTGTTTGAATAGGGGGCAAAGGAAACGGGATAGTTAACATTAAAAAAAATTGTATCACAAACATTTATTATTCTCCTATCACATTTCAGTATCTACCTTGTGCATGATGAGCTAAAGGACAAGCAGTTCGAGTTAGAACTCTCATGGGTTTCCAAGGACACGAAAGGACTCCACCAGATGGTACCCAAAGAACTGGCCAGCGAAGCTGAGAACTTAGCCAAACAGGCCCTGGCTGATATTGAGGACTCTGATGAGGGAGACATGTGAATGTATTTTAGATAATAAATTTTTATAATAATAATTACTTGTTTCATTCTTCGTAGCATATCTAGGTATCAACATCATCATATTCCTGCCCTAGTCCCATGTTACTTGGGTTAGGCGCCAGTGGCGGGGCAATATCTAAATTGAATGTGGGCCAGGTACATTTCGCGAGGCCCTCTGGTGGCGCGAGAAGACGGATTTTATAAAAACATTGAAAAATTAAAAAGAGAATAATTAAAGAAACAGAAATTTCCTGTTTTTAACCTTTCAGAACTCTTTAATAATTGTATTTTGATTCAACTTAGATGCAGATTTATCTTCCAAGTCTTTCTTTCATAAATATATTTTTATTAGTTTTAGTTTTGATTGCTGTCAGCGGGGGCTGTACTTACCGGTATTGTTAACAAAATTCGAACGACAGTGGAAATATTTTGGTAAATTTATTTTAAGTTATTTTCTGTTATGTATTGGAGCAGCTGTTTCACATCTTTAATGAAGCTGGGTAAAGTTGGGATCATTGTTTGTAAGTCTTCATATAATTCGTAAGGTTGGAAGTCACCGGTCTCACCCACTCGCAGGTCTATTTAGATCTTGACTGTTTTTTTTAATATTTGCTCTTTAGGAATATTTTTAATTTAAAAGCCGCGAACTTCGAGGCCTTTATGTAATGCATAAACCTTCGAGGCGCGAGGCCCCTCAGACCGCGAGGCCGTGGGCGGTGTCCCACGTCGCCCACGCCTTACGCCGCCTCTGTTCGGCGCAACACGTTTTCTTCCATTCTCCCCTGTCAACCGTCGGGCCATATCATTTAGTCCCTTTTCTTTCATATCATTCCTTACACAATTCATCCATATTTTATTTGGCCTGCCTCTGCCGTATCAAGGTAAAAATAATAAAACGAAAAATTCAGCTATCTCATTAGTGATGCATTTATTAAGTCTTCAGTACTCACTTGTACAGGTAACATTATTTTATTGAGTCTGAATGGTTTTGTCACTTATATGTAATGGTGACAATTCGACGCAAATACCTTGCCATTCTCTACAAAAAAAAATGTTTATTTAAAAAAAAAAAAAAATACAATTTAGTAGGTACAAGAAAATTGAGTTGTAGGTAGGTTATAATAGGGCAACATTAAAATATTAAAATATTTTTGGCTATCTAAAAACGTTGTATCAAAAACAATTCACAACCGAAAATTTGATTTTAAACAACCGTATTATAATAATATTGACCTACTGACGATGAGTTTCAAAAACTGCAACTTGTGAGTGTCAAAGTGTCAGTCAAAATTGAGTCCGCGTTGTTTTTGTTGTGAGTTTTATGCGTTTATTTTATTGATTTATAATAAAAATAACGTTAAAAGTTAGTTATAAAAAGACTGAACATGGATGTGCACCCCACACGTGTAAAATAAAATATTCAGTCTAGATAGAATGGAGCTGGAAGTAAAACTCGCAACCCAGTTAGCTGTGTATGTTCAGTCTTTTTATAACTAACTTTTAACGTTATTTTTATTATAAATCAAGGAGTATCGACTGGCTTAGGCCAGTCGACACTCCATACCATAATGGGGAGACCGGCTACTAGGCCGTGGCGGCTTGCTTGCTCGCGAATACCAAGAATGGTTTCGACTTCAACCACCACACTAACGACGACAAGCACTTCACCTACAGAAACACAAATCACACACACCAACTCACAACCAGCACCAGCGGTAGTAGCTGCAGCAGCAGCATCAGCCAGCCTAAGACCAGCCCCAAGCACCATGTCCACCACGCAATTCCTGGCATGCGGAGGAGAGTCCCAGGCCTCCGATTGCGAGGCGACGCCCTCTTCATGAATAGGGATGGGGAACGGCTAGGCATACCTTTCTGCGTAGGCTCAAGCCGAGCTGCGGCCTGAATACCAATATCACCTAGCCTTGCCGCCTTGACCAACGGAAGCACCACCAAAACGAGCATGAAAGGCAGCAAGTATGCTGCACTGCCTCGAGTGTAAGTAGCCACTCACCGATGCCGTCTAGTGCGATACAAAGGAAAGACGATTGCACTATTCGAGTGAAGAGAGGAGACACCATTTGCTCAGGCAAAGAGGCAGACACGGGAGCCGCAGCCCGCTCCATCAGTGTAGAAGCGATAACGGTCGGAGGAGAGAGAGGAGATATCGCAGACCGATTCGGCTGTTTAAAAGCCTCAGAGCATCACGAGGTGGTTGTCTACGAGGACAGAATCCCGGGAAACTGAGTTTCCTCAAAACCCCCCGACAGCTACCAGGTGGCGGAGCACCACAACAAGCCCCACCACTCAGAGCGGATCAGAGAGGGCCCAGGAGAAGGCCAGCGCCGAAAAAGCTGCACAGGAGCAGAGCAAAACCGATAACCAGGAGGACCGGGTCCGGTTAAGGAGGCGCCTGAAAGCCGTAGGTACTTTCCTGAGCGCTCTACTCCCAAACACCAGTCGCACATCACCATCCCACGAGCAGGAATGAGCAGTGGAAAGTTTCTTCAGTAAAAAGCCGCAAGAACCACCAGAGTAGAAACCTATTTCAACAAGAGCCTATTAAGGGCAAGTCAGCCCGCCGACCCTCGCAGTGAACTTGGGCACCATGGACCACGTGAAAAACGCTTTCCTCGAGCACGTAGCGATCGTGAGAGAGACCAGAGAGGTCAATCTCATGACATGCAGGAAGATCCTGCAGACCTTTCAGAGAAACACAGAAAGTCTGCTAAGGGTACTACTCGAGGAAGCAGTTTACGACGACATCAGATCTCAAGTCATCACAGGGGATATGACGGGGTCGTACATGGCAGCCTACAGCGCGAAAAGCGGTTTTGTGGCCCTGGATGAGGAGGAAACGGAGCGCTCAGGCAAACTCAAATTCAAAGCACCTGACGACGATCCGATACTGGTTAGCGCCAAATGTACCAAAATCATGCTGGACCACACAAATGGCGCAATCCATTTTGAGGACTTCAGACAGTCCCGCATCGCAGGAAATTTGGGCGGTGCCCAGTATCAGGTGGGCAAACGGAATTCCGGGTTGCGGCAAGACAACCTGGGTGGTTAATCACTTCGACGAGGAGAAGGACTTTGTAGTTACCACGACGACTGAAGCTGCCAAAGATCTCAGGGAAAAGCTAGCGCACCGCTTAGGAGATCGAGCGAAGACAAAGGTGCGCACTATGGCCTCAATCTTAGCCAACGGGTTCAAGCCTGAGGAGAAATGCTACCGCCTCACGGTAAACGAGGCTCTTATGAAACATTTTGGGGCCATTGTCATGGCAGTAAAGTTGTCTGGAGCAAGCGAGATTGTCCTCATCGGAGACGTAAACCAGCTTCTATTTTTGGACAGAGAGAACCTATTAGAGAAGGTATACCTGTCCAAACCTGGTGGCTGGCATCACCCAGGAGCTGCTTTGCCCACACCGCTATCACATGGACGTGGCGTTTGCACTGAGCGAGATATAGTCCGGTATATACTCCTCCAAGTCGTCGCCGTCGCGGGTCTACTCCCTGGAGGTGAAAGGTTACACAGGAGCGCAAATACCGAGCACCGCCCTAAACACTATTCCTGGTTCACACGCAAGAGGAGAAAGCTTCTTTGGCGAGCCAGGGATATGGGTCCGGCGAAGGGTAGCGCCTGTTGACCATACACGAGGCCCAGGGACTGACCTACGATAGCGTCATCATCATAGAGCCATGCAGCATCGAGACGCCGCTGTCGTAGAAGCTGCTAGACCCCACTAAAACACCACCCAAAAAGTCCCCATCCAAACCCCAACAAAGTCAAATAACTCAACCTAACCTAACCAAAAAACGTTCCCTATCTGTACTCCTGTTTGTGTGTCCAAAAATTATAAACTGAAAATGTAAAACTGCGTGGCAGAGTGAGTCAGTCATACTCACGTAAATGTCCTGCCGATGGCGGCGCTGCACGTCCGGTCGTTGAGTTCCCTAAAACCCGACAAAGTGCGTGTCGGTTGACGCACTATGAAGGGTTCCGTAGTTAGGAAGTTGGGTTCGAAATAATGAATGTAAAGAAGAATATGAAATAAAAAGGGTGTCGGTTACATTAAGCCAAACAAGAAAATATGGACGTTATTAAAACGCGCAAGCGCAGCCGTGCGTGGAGGTGTGCAATAGCTGACTGGTGTGGCGTGGGGGCTCGTACGTCGCTGTCCCCGCAGCCCTCGTTTACTGCCGCCAGCGCGGGGCGATGTTGAGAGGAGCGGTCTCAAACTCAACATCGATTTGAATGCCCACACATTCCGCCTGGTAGACGGTGTTGAACATTCCCAGCGGGCTGGATATATTTGTGTTAAAAGCGTGTGAGAAAACCTTCGACTCTGGTTCCGGAGTCGGTATTTGATCCGTCGGTGTATACTCTCATCTCTTGCGAGCCTGAGTATGATTACTCAAGCACTACAATATAATACTCACCGAATAATGGTGTGATCACCATTCTTGAGTGAGTATTATGTAGTAGTGCTTCTGAGAGTGTGTAGTTTCGGGGCTTTGTCGCAGGGTGATGCCATCATTGGTTGCCGTATGCATCGTAGCGGCCTTTGAATAAGAAAGTTGGCTCTTCCGTGGAAAACCAAACGCCACCCTTAGTCGACTATCGACTAGTGTGGGAAAGAGATGGAGCTATACGCCACCTCTTTCCCACACTGAAGTAAGATTATAATAATAAGCATAGGTACATACAATCATAAGGTAAATAAAACTCCAGCCAGTTTAATTCTTCATAATTATTTGTATTGTCAGTTTATGTGTAATAGTTCACAACATTTGCAGAACTAAGATATACAAATTTTATGACCAATAATATCAGTGATGACTCAAAATATTTATAAAATGTACAATATAATCTCATTCATTTGACTTACTCAGTTAAATATTTACAAAATATTAGATTTGATAAAATTGTATACAGCTTCGTTACTTTTAGATTACAGTGATATAAATACATAAAAAATAAAAGTAACTAATAGATATTTACAAATTAATCAGGTCATAATTCAAGACTTTAATCTTGCTGTGTGGTTACTCGTGGATATAACTGAAACAAACAAATTAACAATTATTTAAATCACTAAAAACAAGGTTGCACACATTATATAACTTTGACATTACTACAAAGATTGTGAGTTTATGCATACAGTATTTAGTTGATAAAGCTGTCCCATACAAAACTACAATACCTACTCGACCCGAATGTATGGGGCAGCTGATAATTTTTTCGAGATTACGAATTGTTCAGTTTGATGGTTAGTACCACATATGAGCACAGATTACTGATACAGCTTGTATAAATAAATACACTATTTCATACTTTTATTTAGTTTTTCCGTGTCAAAGGCAAATTATTTATTTCAAATAGGCACATAAAAGGCACTTTTGAACGTCAAAATTTAATAAAACATAGAATTGATTCTATCGCCCCTCCCAAAGGGTAGTTTCGTATGGAGAAGAATGGGCAAATTACTCTTAAAATGTTTTACAATATTTTGTATAGGTACATTCATTATAAAATTATTTGTGAAGGCGATCCAACCAGAATAAAATTACTATACCACAATAGGTAAAAAGAATTAAAAATGAAGCAATGACAGATAAATAATGTGATAGATGCATGGTGCTCACATATTACAAACATTGTAAAAGTATGTTTTCCTAAAAAAAAAAAGTAATATCCGTGTATTCTCTTTCCCACCTATGGTTCTCGTAAAAGGCGGCATGGAGCATCTCAAGCCTAGTATAGTCATAACGCGCTAATCCTAATTAATTCCGATCACCATCACCAATCCAACAGCCAGGGCGGTAACCATCACCTCATAAAGCAGTATTATTATAATATTACTTCACAGTGGGAAAGTGATGTAGCTGTACAGGACCTATAGCTCCATCTCTTTCTCACGCTGAAGTAATATTGAAATAATACTGCTATAAGAGGTGATGGTTACCCCCCTGGTGATTGGAGTTGGGTATGACTGTCTTGTTGGTCTAGTGGGCGCAAGTTCGATCCCCCAGGTCGGGCTGTTTATTGGCTTTTTCCATTAGGAATTTCTCAATAGCAACCCGGAGTCAGGATTTATGGTCTGTTTCAAAAGTATCTGATGATAATGTAAACATATGGATCAGAAAACGTATCTGTGGATGCCAATTTATAGTGCCACTTACCAATTGAGATTTGATTATTTGAATACTTACTTACAAACCCGTAATTATAATTTTAATAAATAAACATAAAAATGTTTTTCATTTCACAATTGAGGTTGATTGTCTATCCTAAATTTTTGTCTATGAATATCAATTAAAATTTTATTAATGTTATTAAAACAACAATTGATGAAAAAATTGTGAAATATAAAATTTAAACCTTCTGTATCTAGAAGGTTTCAATTTTCAAATTAATGTGTTAGTCATTCCTTTTAGTGGGTGATTGCGTAAGAATTTAACCGGAACAGGGTTTGTTTACATTTTCATCTTATACTTTAGAAACAGACATTAAATACACATTAGATTACAGTGTGGATATGTGAGTCGCGGGAAGGTACAAAAGGGTTACCGAGGCACCTGGCACCACGGGCAGCGGAAGGGACACGGGTGGGTTTTATTCAGTAAGAGTCTGACACACCCTCCCGTTCCGCCCAGAGTGGGAGAAGTTAGTTGATAATTACCCACCCAAAAAAAAAAAAGGTTGGAAGTGTACTCAAAGTTTTAGATCTTACTAATACGAAATAAGAAGTTTGATTGTGTTTCAACTCACCCCAAGCAAGTTCCTAGGCACGTAGCCCTCGTTGCCCTGGTCGTCGCGACACCACCACCACTCCCTCTCGTTGTCGTCGCCCTTCCGCAGCACTTGCAGGCGCGCGCCCGTGTCGAATGACAGCTCGTCGTTACGCGCCGCGTTGTATGAGAACACGGAGTAGACTAGACCGTTGTTCATGATACCGAGTTTCTCTTGTACACCTGGAATTAATATTTGAGGATGATTATTTATGTATTTAGTAAACAAACCACACCTACGACATATTTACAAGAATGGTAACAATAGGTAATCACGAATCTTCAATACTGTGTAAACACATTACTTAAACTGTGCATGCTGCACATGAATATAAATATGAAGTACGGAAAACCGCACGTATTTACTATTTAGTAAGACTTGAATTGCGAAATCAGCTACAACACAAAGAGGCTTTCAATATTAACCTTTTTTATATAATTCATTATTATGTCGTGCAGCTGACTACTCAAAAAAATCGATTATCTTAGTTATGATAACACAGGCCTGCGATGGTTTTCTTCTTAAAAAACGAATCAGCATTGTTTGGGTAGATATTAGGTACCAAGATAAAAAAAAAAAATCATCACGTCAATTTTCTGAACATTTTTTTAAATAATTATATATAATTACTTTTTTCATTCATTTTAAGTATTTATTTTATTTTAAATGCACACATTTTTGTTTCTTCATGAAAATTGACAAAAAATCCTAAAATAAGCTGTCATCTATAAAAATAAATCTCGATGTGCTAGAAAATAAAAGAAAGCTGTATTTTGATATACCTATTGTATTAAAAAAAATATATAATTATAGGAAGGGGGAAAAAAAGTAAAATTTCGCAGGCCTGTGTAATTATGGGACCAAGCTCAAACCAACTCTTTAATAAAAATATAAGTATTTAAAAGAGTTGCTTAGATCTAGGTAAAGGTGGGCTAGGTGAGGTAAATAAGTGCAACTAAACGATTGTGTTTAACCTATGAATTGTATTACCAGGACAATAAATATTTATTTGCTATTTGTTATTTTTATTCTCCTATAGGAAAAATCAACCAGCTACATTTAACTGATGGAAATGGTTCCTTATGCCAGCTTCCAGGCTAAAAACAGTCTTTTTTTTTTCTTCTTCTTCTTATTTTGCAACACAGTGATTTTTATTGGCGTTGCTATAAAGTTACTGTCAGATGTAAAATAACTATGGAATGACTGTAGTTTGCTCTCTTTTCAATAATCATAGTTTATTACTGTGAAAACAAGCGCCATCTACCGACAGCCAGCAGGAACTGTTTATAACAAGAATAGCTAAAGGACACTGCTACAAAGGTCTGTTGGCGTTCGCCTGAATGACGTTGACTGGGTGGCGCTGTTGGAAAACATTTAGCTGTATGTGCTGCTGGGGAGTTTGTTGCGCCACTTCTTCCCAGCTAAAGCATTAGGGTGGTGAAGGGTCGGCGTTTTTGGGGGACTGTCTTATGTAATTTTGACGCTCGAAAAGTGCTGATTCTCAGCCTAGTTTGAATAAATGAGTTTTGATTTTGATTTAGAAAACAAGATGACGGCAATTTCGGCCATGCGCCAAAAGAACCATGTAGCGCTGTAACTGCAAAAGGACTGTAGTTAGCTCTCTTTTCAATGTTCGTTACTATGATTACAAGCGCCATCTACCGACAGCCGCCAAAACTGTTTATACAAGAATAGGTAAGGTACTCACTGTAAAGATATTCGGAGCATCCGTCGAACCCTTCCTCGTCTTCTTCGCACTTCTCGGCCGCCGTCTCATGGTCAGACAGCGTGGTTGCGAATATACATGCGCCTGAAACAGTACACAGATGAAACGTTAGGTGGCGGGAAATATGGAGGTACACTCTGATGAGGAACACCACTGGTATTCGTATATACATGTTTGTGCAATCCAGTAACAGAGCAAATAAATAATAAGTTTCGAGGATTTAAAAAATGCTCTAAAACTATTTGACGAACAAACCCCTGAGTGTTTGGGCTGATAGCCCAAAACATGACTAAATTTTCAAAATTAGGATGCTTTGATGTTTCTATGATTTGAAGATCTCCAACTCCATTGAATGGTAATAACGGCAAAACCTTATTGATATCAGCACTTAGAAGCACTAATATTTTGTCAGCCCGCCACGGAACAGTTTATTGTTCAACTCAGGAATGTTAGGAAACTGATATTAATTTGTCAGTCACTAGCATGGCCTCATTTTTACATTGAAAGTAAGGGTTGTTGATGATGTGGTGAAGCAATAGTAACAGTACACCTACCGTTATCGACGAGGAAGCGAACCATGGCTAGGTTGTTACACGACGCAGCGCAGTGCAATGGCGTCCACCCGTCAGAGTCCTGCGCGTTCACGTCGCAACCTAGTTCCACTAGGAATCTGGAAATATACAATGATAATCGTTTTAGTATACTCTTACATCCAACTTAAAAATCATATTATTTTATTTTCTTTGCAGATCCCTAAAACATTTATTGAAGATGTAAATTTAAGTGGCGCAATGTGAGTACCGCTGCCTAACCCTTCGGGGCTAACAACGCGTTTCCCCAAAGGGTGTCGTATTATGTAAATTAATTGTGAAAATTACATAGTCAATTACGCATCTACTTTTCGAGTAATGTATTTTGTTTCAGCCGTCAGGGCATATTATTTGGTATAGAAATTCTATAGAGAAATATTTTCAGAATTAATGTTGAATTTAAGTTTGAATTTTGGGCCTCTAATTATTTGAATAGTAGCCAGTCGTTGCCTAGAAATAATGAATAGGCATTTTGTAGAAGTTTTTGTGGTTGGTTATTTGATAAAATTACAGAATATGTATTTATACTTACTTGACGATTTCGAAGTGCCCTGCGCAAATCGCGTTGTGTAGAGCAGTGATCCCTTCGTCGTTTGCAGCGCTTGCATTCTGCACCTGAAATCAAATTCATAGAAATTAATTCAAGTAAACATAGTCCTATTATTTATAATATACGCTTATTATTGGGGCAACCGAATTTTTAGCATTTTGAAGCTTGGAAAAAAAATTTACGCCAAATAAAAAAATGGGAATGATTTATTTTGTTCTTTCTAAATAAAACATTTTGTAAGCTTTCCCTCTGTACTTAACTGGTGGTGCTCTGTACTTAATGGTTAATAAATAAATATAACATACCTGTGTTGCCGTTTTCTTAACGAGTTCCAACTCGCCTTCTAAACTAGCATCCAACAGCAGCGCGAGGGGATCGAAGCTCACCCGCCTAGCCAGCGGAGCTTTGCCGCTCTGTTTCAAGTTGCCCTTCTTCCGCCTCAGAACATTCTCAGGGCCCTGAGAATCCTGACCGTTCAAGTCTACCGAGCTGATCTGCTCCGTTATATCTGACACTACAATATCCTTACTATCTTCTTGTCCTATTGATATGTTATTATTATTCAATGCTCTGTCAACTTCATCCTTCTGTTTCTTTTCCTTTAGGCCATTCTCATTAGGCATGGAATCAACTAAATGATCCATTTCAGGGAATAAGAAAGCTGGTGGCATTTCTATACGCCTATTTATACTGACACTTATTCCGTTCTTTGCATTATTAACATTTCTAAGTTTGGGCTGTTCGCTCATCGGTGGTTTTCTTATAGTTAGTGGGCGTGCTTTGATGATCATTTCGTTGCTACTCGTACTGCTGACTGATTCTTTCTGGTTTTGTTCACTGTCATTTGACAGGTCTGTAGGCAAGGGTATGGTGGGCATAGGGGTGACGTCAGCAGACTGATTGTAGCCAACATCGGTGTTCACTGACTGTCTCGGTGGTGTCTGAAATGAAAAGTAGTTAGTGTTAAAATATAGGTATTTATTTAAATTATTTTGTAAGTTATAAATGTAATGTAAAGAACAAATATAATTATATTCATAATGAACAGTTAGCAACTTTAGAAATTACTATGAATGTAGTGCAAATGACATGTTGTACTAGCAATGAGTGCAGTGACTACATACCTTAATAGTTGGCTTTGGAGGTAGGGCCGGTTTAGGAGATTTGTCAGTACCGCTAACATCGGGGGTTGAGAGAGGCGTGCTGGCACTCTGTGGTGGTGACAACAGGATACTCTGTGACGACGCATTCTGCCCAGCAAACGAACCGCCCGTACTTGGCAGTCCTGAAGCCGTGTTCCTAACGATCTGGGGTTGGGAGTTCACCACATTACTAGCTACATGATTTGATGATGAAACAGTGATGCTTTGGGTCTGAACGGTCTGTGGCTGGACCGGTTGGATCTTTGTGGAGGATGTCTGGTATATGGGTGACGGTTTCCCACTCGAGACCTGAACTGATGTGGGTGCTACACTCGATACGGGCTTCTGGAATGAATGAATGATGATGATATTTACAGGTGATGTGTGATGGTGTGCAGCAACTGATATAAGCTTTTTGTTGTAACATAAATGGTTGTAGGTGATGAAAATCCAGGTATGTGTGTAGCTGTAGGTGTAAATTAAAATATGCTTGAACATTTAAAAATTAATATTTTTGACCAACTTTTTGGGTCCATGGAAAACAATATAAAATCAGATTTAAAAATTTTTACTTTTAACCATGTCTAGTTTGCAACTAAAGCAATTTTAAATATTGTTTTAAATGACATATGTGAATAAATGTATTCATAAGATAGTAAACACAGTGTTCAACAATAACACATTGTACATTTTTCATTTCAATAATCTGCCTGCACCTGCAGAATGTGAGTTGCAGGCAGAGTATTGAATTGAGCTGCAGTTCTGCAGCTGTAGTTCTGCAGCTGCAGAAACACAACATTGGAAAAATTCCCCCCAAGTTAGTGGTTCTTAAAATTAGACAAAAAAACAGTTGTTATTGTACATATAGGTATGGAAACTCACCCCAAATCCAATAGAACTACTAGCAGATGTTGTACTGGAACCCAAACTTGGTGAGCTGCCTTTTATCACCTGTTGGCCTTTCCCATTGCCTTTCGAAGCTTCATTGTTCTGACTATTACTCTGACTTAGCCTACTCTGTGGATATGCATGGTTCTCCTTCCCTTCTTGATTACATCTACTTGAAGAGTCGGATTTTTGCAACTGATATGTATTTTCTTGCTGATATGTAGTTTCCGTTTGACTTAGAGGTGTCGCTAGACTTTTATTCACAACCGATAGTGGTGTAGAATGTACAGTCATGTGATTTACATTAATCGCATTTTTTGCGTCTTGGCTTTCGTTGTTCTTACCATTGGCTTCAGGTTTTAATTTCCCGTTCGTACTCTGAGGGAATTTAGTGTTGTAAGGCAACGTTTGATACTTAGGATCTGACTTGCTAGCAGCAAATTCTGGGAGGAATTCTTGTTCGTTTATTTTCAGATCTTTGTTAGTTTGATTGCTGTTAGAACTGCTCGTACTGTTTGGACTGTATTGCGGTTGTTTTAGGTAGTCCATATATTTGTTCTGGTCAAGCATTGGCTTCTGATCGTACGCGTTCCCAATGCCTTGCTGAACGTGACTAATGTTCTCATGTTTGTTTGGATATTGCCCCTGATATTGATTCTCCTGCAGCCCCTGCGCGTGAGTGTAACCGTTGAATAAGGGATTGATCATTTGTTTCTGTTGCAAATAATGCGCTTCCTGCGTTAAATGACTCTGAATGTTCTCGCTTTGTGTGTGTTGTTTTAATGGCACGTTGTTTTGTATTACATTCTGCTTCATCGCCTGAAAGTTATTATTAAAACTCACTTTAATGTACAAAACATTAAAACTTTTAACAATGAAATTGAATAAACTTTTTCCCGCCGGGTTCTTTTGAGACATTTCGGTTGGGTTTTGACATTTTATTTGTTTGTAAATCTGTTTTGTTGACATTGACAATGACAGAGTGATTTATCATTGTCAATGTCAACAAAACAGATTTAATTGTGTTGTTTAAAGCAGTAAAAACTGAAATCATTCATTCTTAAGAACATTTATGAGATTTTTGTACAGAAAGTGAAAAAAATACCTGGAAATTCGCATTATGGCTAACGCTCTGAGCATGGGGAACATGATTATAAGGTTCGACAGCAGCAACATTTCCTCTGGCTTGTTGGTTCTTTGGTTGACTGTTTACTCCAGTGCTACCAGCAGAATAGCTGGGTAACTGTTGCAAGGGCGTGGGATTCGTCGTTCTGTAAATTAAATATAAAAGCGTGCTAAAATCATAAAATGTAATATTTATATCTTTTTTAATTTGGTCACTGTCCTGAACTCCTGACTAACGTAATGATAATGAATAACGAAGGCAACTTTCTTATTTTATTAAAATTCGACTGTTCCTAGGATATATTGTGTTTCCAGGCTCTATTGTTCCGCACTGACAGCGACGGAACTATATCACCAAGGAGCGACGGTTTTATGAACTTCTGACGTTATTGAAGTGGGTAACTCGCTGGCACAATAGACCTAATCATTTTGTGAATGAATGGTTTTTGTGGCTTAGTTTAATTTTAATTGTATATAATTAAATAATTAATGACCCTATAGCTAATAACGGCAAAGTAATAAGCTATGTTGCTATGCAGGGTTACTAATCATAAAAATGTAAACACAAGTTTAATCAACAGATATATTAATGTGAAATCTCGGCCAGCCTAATCTGGCATGGAAGTAGGATCCTCAGGTAACGAGTTAACTGGTCTGAGTCAAGTATGTACAAACCTCTGCTGCTGCGGCTGTCGATGCGCGGCCGCCAGCTGCCTGTTCAAGGCCCGCTTCCTGAGGAGTCGTGCCTGCAGTTCGGAGACGCGACGGTCAATGCTACGCATCTCCTCCTGCCGCGCGCCGAGCGCTGCCCGCTGCGCCGACAGCCTGCCGTTCTGTTGCTCGTTCAGCTTGTTGCGGTACTGGAATATCCAAAGAGGTTGTTAAGTATAAGATGTATAGTGCTACATATGTTTTGGCGTCTGAATTCCATTGACAGAGGGGGTGTTGTTGGTAAGCATTTTGTGAAATTGTCACGGAAATTTTATTGAAAAATTAATACGGTGGCGTTAGTTCCGATTTTGGTCGCGCGCCAAAAGATCCCAGTACCGTCATAGTTTGAATAAATGCGAGCGCAAAGGATAATACAAAGTTGAGGACGCATTAAAATACGACTCAGGATTGAGGGTCGATGTCAAGGTTTGTTTTCAAACCGTCAATAAATGATTACTAAGTAATGGAACATGTAAATAAAACATAATGAATCTGCCAAGCTGGCAACCCTAACCTTCAGTTATGGCGCCAAAACGATAAAAACAGCAGATTTAAAACTTTTACAGTAAAATTATGATCAAAGGGCGCCAAGGTTGAATAATGTACGTTTTAATATCGGTATATTAAAAGAAGAATAAAGGCCTAATAGCTGTAAATGGTACCCTAATAGCGCACGCAGCTGAGACGAGTACCTATTTCACACAAGATGACTTTTACTACTTGCGCAAATTACTGTGATGATCTTTGATGATAGTAGGCCAACCTGTCATTATAGTTTGCTTTGTCACGGTCTTATTATTAACAATTATTCTTTTGTGTTCTGTAGGATTTAAAAGCCATGTGGCATTTAGCAGTGGGATTGACATTGAAAATAAAATATGTGTAGGTGCCTAAGTGTAGATAGCTACACATTTCTCCTTCTACTTTCATTTACAAAACAAAAAATTAAACTAAAGACCTTTGTCCTAAGAATTTTGGAGACAGTTCTATGATAAAGTTGAAAGTTCGTTGTAAGTTGTGCCAGCAACTTATTTATCGCCTACATCCATTGAGATCCTACATCATGAATGGCAGAATCATTCCTAAAAAAAATTAAATATAAAAACCGGCCAAGTGTTTGTCGGACCACGCACAACGAAGGGTACCATAGTTAGTTCGGAATTTGGGATGAATTTATCCCAAAAACAAACTTAACATTGTAGTTGAAAAACTTGTTCTCCCATTCATCGATTTATGCCACGGTCAATTCTCCAACTGCAAATTTAAGTTGGTCGACTATTACTCGTTAACTTATAAAGCCCATTTAGCTGTAATAGTTTTCCTTTTAATTTTATAGTACTGCCATGAATTTTTCACTAATACAAATTGACTAATAAAAATTAGCACTTTAACACTTAATATTACGCAAGCGGATCTTTGAATTGAAAACTGGTGTTCACAGACCCGCAATATTTTTTAACGTTCTATCCCACACCATGGGGTAGAAGATAAAAAAAATTTCATCCCCACATTACGTGCAAGGGAGGTACCATATAAAAACTGTTTTTCAAGATTTTATTTGCACTTTGTCGGCGTGATTAATATGTATAAGTACCTATGCCAAATTACAGCTTTCTAGTACTAAGCGTCTCTGAGCTTCAGAGGGGACAGACAGACAGACATGGCGAAACTAAAGGGTGTTTTTTTTAGAGTTTTGGTTTTAAAATGAAATAAAACACGTAAAAATAAATTTAATTGCCATGGTATTGGCTTTGCTTAACAGATATTCTTATGCCATTAATGCTTCAACATGATTGAGGGCATATGGGCGCCACGGCTATCTCGAATGAAGCGTATGCGCTATGGAGCCATATTTGCCGACTTCTTTGTGCCTCAGTTGAATGGTATTGATGTGGCAGAGCTTTGCTTTCAACAAGATGGTGCAACGCGCGACACCATCAATTTATTGCGGGAAACATTTGATGAGCGCATAATTTCGCGTAATGGACCTGTGAACTGGCCTCCACGATCGTGTGATCTCATACCAGCCTATGGATTACTTTCTTTGAGGATATGTGAAGTCACTCGTCTACGCAGATAAACCACAGACATTGGAACACTTGGAAGTCAATATTCGCCGCGTTATTGCCGATATAAGGGCCCAGTTGCTCGATAAAGTGATCGAAAATTGGACTTCCCGATTACGCTTCGTTCGAGCCAGCCGTGGCGTCCATATGCTCAGAATATAAGAATATCTTTTAAACAAAGCCAATACCGTGGCAATTAAATTTATTTTTACGTGTTTTATTTTATTTTAAAAACCAAACCTCTAAAAAACCACCCTTTATAAGGGTTCCTTGTTTACTACGGAACCCTAAAAACGTACTAGCTATGCATAAAATTAACCTTAAAATGAGCTTTATTTCAAAGAATTCTACGCTGGCTCATTCTAAATGCGGGTAAATTGCACTGCAGTCGACAGCCTCTTGGGAAAACTGGCATAAGGCGTGATATACGTATCCACAAATAGAATATAGAAAGGAGATTCTACTTCATTGATTACCCTTGTTTATGGTATAAACTGCTTCGGACTGCAATGGAAATGGCGACCTAATTCGCGATGCTGTTGCCGATAATTAGAAAATAAATTGTGACATTTTACGACTCACTCAATTAAGTTCAGGCGGATATAAGTATGTATGTAGTAAAGGCTCGTGCAGAGTGGGCGATATCGCTGGAGCGACAGGCATGTTGCTGCCTGTCGCGCCCGCGATATCGCGCTAGTCTGCACGGGCCTTAAATGCTTCTACGTAGGAACGTATATTTTACTTGACCTAAAAATAATAAGTGTAACAAAACGTCCTTCTACCTAGCTACTGTAATCTCTTTCACACTGATATCAATCTGAATCATTAGGTACATCTACCCCTGATTTATCTAACCACAAATCCATTCTTGAGCTAAATCAGTTCTATGTAAATGACTTTTTACATGCCAACGCATTTTCTGATGAACATTCGGAGCAAACTTGGAAGAGTAAAAACTATCGCTGTTTATTATTTTAATTTTCATTGTTTACGTGATACCTATTTATTTTAAAACTTAGAATAGTGTTGATTGTACTTTACAGAAGTCCGTTCCACTTTCTCAAGGCATGTACGCACGAATGAACTAGAACATGGTGAACACGAACATCGAACACTTTGTTCGCATGTGCGTAGGTACCACTATGTTCGTCAAAAATGTTCGTGGCGGTCCAATTTCGTTTTTTTGTGTGGACGGTGTTCGAAGAAATTTGATGTAACATTGTTCGTACCGTACTCGAGGGAAGAGCGGCGCGGCGCGGGTCATCAGTTCTCAGCCTCCTATCCAACAGTGTATCACTTCCAACGGCGAATCCATGGCTACTAAATACTAAAGAGAGCGGGGTGGTTGAGCGCGTATACCAAATCGAACTGTGTTCGTGTTCGCTTTGCTAATTTACGTTCACACGTACGAACCAAATGTTCCGTGTTCGATGTTCGTATTCACCATGTTATGTTTGTTCGTGCGTACACGCCTTTAGAGTCTGATATAATAATATGTGGGTGTTACTACAGGTACCTACACCTGCCCAACCCTTCGGGGAACAAGGCGTGATGTTATATAATAGAAACACTTTGTTCATGTGTTATTTATATGTGTGTCATAATCACTATTATTTCTATACTTTTTACACTACACTAACTCAAAAAGGTTTCGAGTTATGCGGTTGGTTGGGTAGGCACCAAATCACTGATTTGCTCAGTTATTCTGGGCTTTAACGTTTGTGCACATGAGTAGACATCAATTCTGTGGTTTGAGCTCTCAAAGTAATGGCTCGCTACATCGCACAGACTAAGAATAAGATATTATGGTTCCAAATACTATTTGAACTACCTAGGTAATATTTAGGTAGCTATTATTCGCTTTCTTAAACCCTCTCTCTCAACACAGCTTTGTTGTTTTATTTTCTGTTTTCTCATGTATTGTGTCTCTACGATTTAGGTACTAACTGCTCAATCAATTCATTTTGATTTGATGGTTTGTACACACGGCTACATATCAAGCTATACATTTCCAGTATAAGCTGATCTCGCATTGTATAGGATTTTCGTACAATGTCATTAGTGTGAGGCACCTAGGAAACACTGTCACCGTAAAATATTCGAGAACAGTAAGTGCGTAAGCCAGGATATCTTTTGTCACGTGTATTTTCTGCGTCTGGTCGCTAGGTCATCCATACAAAGTAATTATTGAACGATATCGATCAACAATTAAAGCAGCGTGGGAAAATAAACAGCTGGTTCACAGCGTTTACTTTTTATTAGTTCGCCTTACCTTACCCATTGTTAGCATTAAGGGTTGTTTTTTGTACGATGAAATATAGTTTTAGGTACAATGTCTGCATAATGGGAAGATGCAACCCAAAAGAGAAGTTGCAGTATTTTTTTCAAGCAGGTAATTTAAGTCCATAAGTTGAAATGAGTTTGTGGTTCTGTATCAAATCGTATTCGAAGATATTTCTTTTATTCGTCAAAAACACACATTTCGTAAGCCTTGAAGACTGATTTAAGTAGTTGAATGAAATGCTTTAAATTTGAATACCAAAAACAAGTAAAAAAAAAAACTATCACTATAATAACACAAGAACCACCCAGTTCTCAAAATAGAATGACTTATGAAAATTAAGATCTCAGGCTCTCAGTTGAGACTCCTTGCGGACTTAATAATACACCTGGGGCTCCTACATTTCGTTAGAAAATGTACTTAGAGGAGACTGGCTGTAATTATAAACAATTTCAAGTCAGTAATAAATGTTTACTTTTGCGTAAAACCCATGTGTGGAAGTAAGAACCTTCATTTCAACTTCTATTAGTCTAAACTACATAAGTTTTGTAATTATAACATTCACTTATCATAAATTTTTATTCAAACTAAAACAGCTTATTTAAAAAACACTAATAGATCGAGTATGTAAGGACTGTAGCAGGTGGCGTTCTGTACATAGTTTCTGCCTACCTCCATTGGAAGAAAGCGTGGGTTTACGTTTGTGTATGTGTTTAAAATATCGAGTTTAAAGTCATAGGAACAAGAAAGATCGTGGTTGGACTAGATTCAATTATTCAATATTGCAATTTACATTTCCTGTTTAATGTGAATGATTAAGAATGTATTTTTAATGCTGATAATTAAACTAAAACTTACCTAAGTATTCGAAAACACCGTGGTTACCTACAGAATCAGAATCAGAATAAAATGAGTCCCTTACGATTCACGTCGCGAGCTCTATTGACTCAACGAAGAAAATGTGGACTCGATTTTCCTTTTCAATTCCACTTTTTTCAGTAACCAAGTTAAATTCCTCACTTACTCATTTAATTTAAAGCGTACCTATAGATAGATGTAGGTACTGTTCTTTCAGGTGTTAATGCTGAAAGTCTCATGTGCCAAGGTAATTCTGTAGATTGACAACGTAAATTCAGACAACGAGGGAATTAAATGGGTAAGATCCTAAGTGCGGATATTAATCCGAATATCCGACGTAGGGATAAGTATCGCCTAGAGGGAGTCTGTTGTACCTAATTACTGTAAAGGGATATCGGGAATTGTACGTTTCTACGTATAATTTTGTTTTATGACTGTTTGAATAGTTATTTCTTAGAATTATTGATCATAAACCAGGTATCGTAAAGCTTTATAAAGCAAGTGGAATTAATAATTACCTATGATGTTTATTGCCAATGTTTAGTCTGTAATAATAATACTGAAACAACACAATATAATTCTAATCATAAAACTTAAAACAGGCGTATTGGTACTCAAACTAATTTTGGTAAATAAACTGAACATCACATTCTACATTTATATAGGTAATTTTGGTAAATAAACTGAACATCACATTCTACATTTATATAGGTAATTTTGGTAAATAAACTGAACATCACATTCTACATTTATATAGGTAATTTTGGTAAATAAACTGAACATCACATTCTACATTTATATAGGTAATTTTGGTAAATAAACTGAACATCACATTCTACATTTATATAGGTAATTTTTATGGTGTACATAATAAAGAGTATTCTATTCTACTCTATTTTATTCTGAACAGTTTTATTGGTTGTATAAGATAAGATTAGAAATCGAAATAAATAGAAATCTAGAAGAATCAAGTATCTAGTCGCTACTTGATTCTTATAAATCATTTAAGCAAGTTAAAGATTACGTATTTATCACAACAAACGTCTCATTGAAATCCGATCCACTTTGAATAAATAACATAGAACTCGGAAAAGGACAGAAAAAGGTCCAGTTTACGAAATAAACGACACCAATTGAAACGGGTACTGGCAGACTAAGTTGATTTACTCTAATACCGACCTTTCGCCCTCGACCCACTTGTTGTATTAAAGGTATTACAGTCACTTCACAACACTTAATTTTACGTTCACTGGTCGATTAATAATTCACTACACTGCAAGTTTTTTTTTCTAAGGTCAACGGATGAACACTGGGTCGGTTGAATGCCGCGTCGGTAACTAAATTGTCAAATTGGACTGAATAAAATGTTGGCATTAGATTCACTAGCGAAATTAGTCCGGTGACGTGGGTTTAGTGTACTCGTAGTTACCTGTAGGGTTGGTGAGTTTATCTAACGAAGTTATGTAATAAAAAAGTTCCCGAAAAGAGTTCTGGAAACTTCTTGTAAAGGTAGGTGTTTTCTGCATGATGCTAGTCCCTCAATCCTTCCAATCACAATTACGACTACATCTTTAGAATTATTGATGATATTAAAAACAAAAGAATCATGTTTATGCTAAATAAACATAGGTGCTACCCTCCCAAAAACACAAAAAATAAGTTGTTCAGCTATTTTTAAGCAAACATTTTCCATTCAAATCCCTTTTTCGTAGAATATGCAATATTTAAGTTTAAAATAGAGTACTCAAGGAAAATGCAGGAACCATATTATGAAGTTCAGTAATTGAAAAACTTTCAGTAGCTTGATCCGACACGAGACACGCTGGTCCGGCCATGTCTCTTGTCGGATCACTGTGCAGTTACGTGTAGCCCACAGGGAGAATGTATCATGGGATAACGTATGAAAAAGTTCCTTGAAAACTGTGTTAATTATGATGAGAAATCAGTAGCAAAACCAAGCTATTATAATTTAGGAACTATCAAAATAAAACCTCAAACCGTACAATTCATAAGGTTTGTTTTATCTACCGATTTCAATTCTCGGCCTACAGAGAATTATTTAAACCGGTAAGTACCTACCTAATGCTGAGAAATTCACAGTCGTAAGTTCCTAACAGCGAATTTCTTAACGTTACTAACCTTCATCTGAAATGGGTTGTCCAGTTTACTTTTTCGAATTCCGGGGCTTTTGGTAAAAGAAACATTCTCCTTTTCTCAGCTTAACAACTGCGCGAATTTCTCGAAACACTTTTATTCTTCCTAACATCGTAAATTAATGCAACCCTGAGTCTAACACGTAGGTATCGCCTACCTAATAACGTGTTGTATAAACGTTCACACTCCATCCCTATCATAGACTAGCATCACGGTCAAAATATTATCGCTTGTTATTTAGATGTCTACTAAATTAATTTACAAATAATTTATTGTCTATGTGTTGATAGACTGCGATGTGCATCTGTAATGGTATATACAGGGTGACATTGAAAACATGTGACAAATCGAAATGGGAGATTGTACTCATCATTATGAACAACTTTTACTAAGGGACCAAAGCTACAATCCCAAAAAAAAAAAACTGCTGTCCCCTACATTTATGTTCGCAATACCTCACCAAAATGTAGGAAAAGCAGATTTTTTTTTTTGGGATTACAGCTTTGGTCCCTTAGTAAAAGTTGTTAATAATGATGTATACAATGTCCCATTTCAGTTTGTCGCAAGTTTTCAATTTCAACCTGTATAGCTCAATGAGTTCGCTAGCACAAAATTTATAGTTGCATGTTTCTCTAACTCGTAGTCATTTGAATTAATTGTTGTTCTATTAGCGAAAATTATTGCTTAGTGTTTAACCTACTATCTAATCCATAAATCATCAGGCTTGTGTTGACTGTACGTCGTGTCGTGTATGCAGTGTCACGTTCAATGAAATCCTTTCGTTTTCTACCTCTTGGTTTGTTTACTCCGTCTATACAGCTGCTACGGCGTACCGACTGTCAATTCAACCCGTTTACAAAATTAACTAACGGGACAAGGAGATATTTTAACCAATATCACCTTTTATTTTTCCTGTTATCCCGATAGAACATATTTTATTATTTCTCTCAGTAATATACATAGTAGGAGTTGGATGTTTTTATACATCGTCTTCAGAAAATATATGGAGACCAAGAATCTTGTTAGACGCATGTCTCATTATTCCAGTTCGACGAATTCAATATTGTTTCTTTGGCAATACATCCGAGCCAGTCGCGCGAGTTTTATGTCGTCTCATACACAGGGACTATTCTCGAATCCTGGTTTCATATAAATAGCAGTATTAGTATTCTCATATTTTTTATTGGTTCTGAACAATACAAATTATGAACACGTGTTCTTTCGTAGATACCTACTCAATTGCTAGAGAAATATATTTCCGTTCGAGAAAACAATTACACTTCTCGTAACTGAGACATCAGAAGAGAAGTGTAATTGCTTTCTAGAAAGAAAATACTGCAAAAAATTTAGAGATAGGGTAGGTACAGTCAGCGTCAATAATATCGGGACGAACACACTGTTCAAAATTATCTAAACAACTATGAAAATTAAATATTAACTCAATGACACAAGAACTGTTTCAAAATAAAGAAAGTACACGACAACTGTCATTCTGACAAGAATTTTATCAAATCGAGATAAAGTTTAATATTCTTAGTTGTTGAGATCATTTTGAACAGTAGGTTCGTCCCGATATTTTTGACGCTGACTGTGTACCACGTTTTGAAATAAAAATATTTCTGTAAAATATTGAGCAGCTACAAGAAGCAGTATCTAAGTACCTACAAAGTATATCTTTAACATATTTAACAGTTTATAAACACAGAAAAACTGATTATCAACAATCAAGTTATCGATTTATCAATTTTTAAAAATCCTTCTAGTTTTACTAAAGTCTAGGTACAAATTGTATTGTGTGCGTCAGATGATGCCAAACGAAACTCTAGCCATTACCATCTTCATCAGGGACAGAGAAACACGAAAAAAGAAAACCCGAATAACGATCAGAATAGCCCCCGACTATCAAGTCCAAGATGCGGATTCAAGCGGCCGAATGCCCGCAACCTAGTTGGCTGGTCACTCCCTCTACAAATATTACTGTGTCCCGTCACCTGGCGTGTTAGCGGTCTCGTTAGCTATCCGTGGCATCTCCCCGGTGAGTGGGTCATCGCCTTTATTATATTATTAGGACAGCCGCTATGACGCTATTGACCATGAAAGAGTATTTGTTTGACACGTCAATGTGAAAAAAAAATAGGAAGGGTAAAACCGACCACAAAAGAATAAAAATATGATAAGTGTGAAACAGTTTTGGACGTCGATGCCTTAGATTGATTAGGAAATGGCACAGAATTCCCAAATGTTTTTACTCATATTTTTTACCCGACTGCCCCAGAAGGAGGGTAATGTTTTTCGAGAGTATGTATGCAAGTATGTATGTATGTATGTATGTATGTACGTCTATTTCTTTGGCACGCTCTGTAGCCTAAACGGCTTGATGGATTTTAACATAGGAGGTGTCGTTATATTCGTCTTCATTGTGGGAGTGACATAGGCTATATATTTTGTATATATTGCATCTGCAAATACAAAAAAGGGAGGGAAACGATTTTTCAAAATAAATTACAACAACATTGATATCAAATAAAAGCTCTAGTAATGAGTCAATTCCATATGTATATTAATAAAACTAAAAAGCTTGAAATAAAACAAATTATTTTAAAACAAAAAACCCGACTGCAAAAACACATACCTAACTGAAAAGAGAAAAACAAGCGTTATATACAGGGTGACATTGAAAACATGCGACAAATCGAAATGGGAGATTGTACTCATCATTATGAACAACTTTTACTAAGGGACCAAAGCTACAATCCCAAAAAAAAAAACTGCTGTCCCCTACATTTATGTTCGCAATACCTCATCAAAATGTAGGAAAAGCAGATTTTTTTTTTGGGATTACAGCTTTGGTCCCTTAGTAAAAGTTGTTAATAATGATGTATACAATGTCCCATTTCAGTTTGTCGCAAGTTTTCAATTTCAACCTGTATAATCGATAGAATTTTGGTATCGCAGGCAGGGACAAACAAATAACCTGAAATGGTGTAACTTTTGTTTGTCCCCGCCTGCGATTCCAAAATTATATCGATCATAACGCTTGTTTTTCTCTTTTCAGTTAGGTAGGTATGTGTTTTTGCAGTCAGGATTTTTGTTTTTTAAATAATTTGTTTTTATTATTATGAGCCTGTTATGTCCTACTGCAGCGTAAAGGTCTTCCTTTTTTCCTCTTTTGTTTTTGTAAAAAACAAAAGAGAGAAGCTTCGTTCGTATGTGTTTTTTTACTATATAATATTTTTTGTGGCGGACTAAACAATCGAGCCCTGTCGATCTATTCATTTAGCCTCTCTCCACTTTTTATTCCATTACATTCTGTAAAAATCTCACCGTGAAAACTTAGGTGAAGTGAGCTTGAAATGAGCTGTCATTCCACCTGATGCTAGTGATTGACACTATAGACGCTCGCTTCGAGTTCACTTAACCGTTTTCACGGTGAGATTTTTACAGAATAGACTGGCTGTTCACTTCGAGTTCACTTCACCTAAGTTTTCACGGTGAGATTTTTACAGATCGGCTGTAATCGCAGTGATATGAAAAGTCGTATACCTAAAACAATGCCTTCTGGACGGTGATAAAAATTGGGCTTGTTATTCGAATTTAGGTTATAAGACCACTCAATAAAGAAACAATAAATCAATCACCATAACCTTTTTGAAAAGTCGGCCTCTATTCTATTCTAGAGCTCGATTGATTGATTCGTGTTACTAACGTCCACCAAGATAGCAATCTATCAATGAACAAAGAAAATGCTTTATTACTCGTACTTGCCATTGTATACAAGGGCCCTTAATAAGGCATAACATATTTAAAGGTATTTCTTCATAATAGTTGGTGTATGCGTTCAGAACGTGAGTTATACTCAGGTAGCCGAAAAAGTTATCTGTTTGTGGCTAGATAGATAATAATCAATATAACGAAAAATATTCACTTGTCTTTACTTAAATAGGCACACTCAGGATACCATAAAAATTACATACTTAGTAACGAACACCCTGCCGGGGTCGCGGGAAAGTCCGAAAGGGTTACCGAGGCCCCTGGCAACACAGGCAACGGAAAGAAAACGGGTGGGTTTTAGTCAGTAAGAGTCTGACACACCCGGGACCGGCTCCACCCAGAGCGGGAGAAGTTATTTGATAATTTCCCACCCAAAAAAAAAGAGTAACGAACTCGTAACAAATTCACAATTTACCATTGGATCTACTGAAGGCCACAATTATTTCAAATCGTCCACCTTTAAAAGCACGAATATCGACGGGGGGCCACAAAGAAACCGTGGCTTCATTGATTTTGACATTTTCCCTAATTACAATTATCGGCCTTCAGGTGCAGTGACTGACATGGGTCGGTATTGTGATGAGGGATCTCCTAAAAGTTTATTTTCAACTAGCTGCTTCAGGCATGATGGTTAAAACCATCATGCCTTAACAGGCATAATATTATTCAAGAAGAGTCCTCTAGCCACCTATTCTAAGTGCACAGCATAATTATATGAAGCACATCATCAGTCTAGTTTTTAATTAACGATTTAATAAAGTGAGGAATACTCAGTATTGCTACCACACCACGGAAAGGCTTTCAAAAAAGTCATAGAATTTTTTTAAGGCACTTTTATTCAGCTTGATTAAACGCAAATTTTTAATAGATTAGAACTAATAGAATTGCACGCACAATGAAGGGTTCCGTAGTTGAGATGAAAAACATGTTCTCCCCTCACATCGATATACGTCACAGTCAATTCTCCAACTGCAAATGTAAGTTGTCCGACCATTACTCGTTAACTTGTACAGCCTACTTAGCTATAATAGTTTATCTTTTAACTTCGTTATATATACTACTGCCATGAATTTTTTCATGTATCAAAAAGCCATTTAGCTGGCAGGGAGGACTTCTAACAAAAATTAGCACTTAATACTTATTACGCATGGGATAGACGAGAAAAACTTTCTAGTACTAAGAGTCTCTGAGCTAAGCCGGGGACAGACAGACAGACAGAAGGACATGGCGAAACTACATATAAGGGTTCCTTGTACAAACGCTTCTGCAAATTGTTTATTTATGTAGGTATTTTAGTGACTTTGTAATTTACTCCAAAAATAACAGGACAACCAAAGGAACATTTTAAGAATCACTGCTTATTTTCTTTCCGAGGCCGTTTTATCCAGCAGACTTGCGGTTATTATCGTCATTTATATATTAAGATAAAATAAACCGCTGCCGGAACTTTGCGTCCTTTCCCTTCAAAGAAAAGAAAGCAACAAGTCAAGTTTATTAAGCGTTTATAAATTGTAGATAATTGTTCTCAATAATTTAGAGACTAAATTGTTCGGAGTTGTTACTAAGTTGAATGAACTGGTAAAGCTTAGCAGACATGGTGTACTTTACGCCTGTTTAATATTTCATTTATGGAAAATACAGAGAGGTAGCCAATTTAGAGAGGGGCTTGTGGCTAAGTAATAACAGCCGCACGGGTCGATCGATCAAGTTAAGCTACGCTTGCCGCGGTTGGTTTGTGGATGGGCCATCTTTACATACCAAGACCCCTCCGTGCCTCGGAAAGCACGTTAAGCCGTTCGTCCCGGCTGTCATTTGTAGATATTTGTCAGTCGGTACGGGTCGTCAGAAGCTCGAAAGTCTGACAACCAGTCTTACCAAGAGGTATCGTGTTACCCAGTAACTGGGTAGTGGAGGTCAGATAGGCAGTCGCTCCATGTAAAATACTGGTATTCAGCTGTATCCGGTAAGACTGCAACATAGTTGGGAAAAGGCTAGGCAGATGATGATGACAGATAGGTAGCCAATTTAATATTATCAAGGAACACGGGAAAGTCACCCGGATGGTTAAGATTTTGTTCTTAAATCATGTTTTTTGAGAATATTATTTTAATTTAAGTAGATAGCTCGATTGATAAAAAGTAATATACATCTGCGTTACGGCTTGCAAGTTTGATTCCCGAAAGGAAAAAAATATTTGCATTATACCTGGGTACGTTTACAGATATAAATCTCGCGTGACGATCCTAGAGAAATCCTAGAGTAAGAAAAACATTAGCCTCCTTCTGGGGCAGTCGGGTTAAAACAAATGCAAGAGACGATACTTTGTATATACCTCCTAAGAGGGTGTAGGTAGGCATACTTATAAGGCCCCTCAACAACCGTGTTACCGTGTTTTCAGCTACATACTAGAACATCACATCAACCCTTCTCACGGATGTCGTAAAAGCTGTCTGGGTAGTAATAATAGCCCAATACAAATGTAAAGATAGTAGAGATGATCCCTATTTGCCTGTCAACCGTAACCTAACGGCCATCTTGCTAGGACATTATCATAATCAGGGACGGTGTCAGGAATATTTGCTCGATACACCTTAATCTGAGCCTGGTAATCCAAAGTCTGTAAATGCGGTTAGTCCCGCTATGGTATGGTCCCGGTATGGCACCCTCTTAAAATACCTATCAAAAAGTCCCGCTATGGTACCCTTCAGTTTTTGGTACTGTTGTAAAGAAAAGTTATACAATGCGTTAAGAAAAAAATAGTATTAATAAAAAATATCTTTTCTTAACTATTATAGTTAAGCAAGATAATATTTATTAATACTATTTTTTAAACAAATCACGCTCGGTAATTGTCGTTTCACTTCAGGTAGTTACCTGACCAACCGGTTTTTTCGTAAAACAATAGAGACGAGCCCTTCCTCGAATTCGTATCTAGCTCTTCCCTTTTGTTTTTATGAAAATAGAGAGAGACAGTATTATTCCGGGTTTAGTTTGCTATTTGCAGCTGTACTTTTGCGATATGAGTAATTAGGATAGCTTGTTAGTTTATCTATTGCAATGTCTGGGTCAAGTAGTTCACGTGGTGTAAATTTAATAATTATTGACAGTCGACGCGGTGGAAAAACTTTATTACGTGCCGGACATAAATATATTAAACGCAGACAAAATAAAAATTCAAGTACTTGGCATTGTGTAAATAGGAGAAATAGTATTAAATGTAGTGGATATATAACTATTGAGAATACCAATAATACAATAATTAAAGATTATAAACACAGTGATCAGTGCGTGCCACATTTTGAAGACAATGAAGTTCAAATGGCTATAAGTGAGTGCAAAAAAGAAGTAAATTCAAATTACGGATCAGTACAGAAAATTTTCGAAAAACACATGGGTAACTTAAAAGACAAAGGGTTACACCTTACAGGAAATGTTCCTGACTATAAAAAATTAAAAACAGTATTATACAGACACCGAAATAAGTCGTTGAACGTACCAAAAACACAATTTAAGAATGTGGAAGAAATTATAATACCAGAAGAATTTAATAAGTATGTATTGGCTGATTATTGTAATGAAGACTGTAATCGAATAATTATATTTTCCTCGACAGAAGTAAAGGAATATATAAAATGTGTAACGCATTACTTTGGTGATGGCACTTTCGACGGCTGCCCAAACCCATTCGAACAAGTTTATGTCATTCATGGAGACATGGGAAGCACTGAGTTATCCACGAATGTAGCACCATTATTTTATATTCTGTTAAAAAACAAAGAAGGGAAAACTTATGAAAAAGTTTTCGAATTGATTAAACAAACTTTGCCTGAATGGCGTCCATCGAAATTTACCTTCGATTTTGAAATAGGAGTAATAAATGCAGCAGCGAAGATTTTTCCTGATATCAAAATAAATGGATGTAACGTACATTTTCAAAAGAACGTTATCAAAAAAGCGAAATCTTTGAATCTCATGGAACACGAAGAGTCCTCGAACCATGTTAAGCAATGCATAGGCTTGGCGTTTTTGCCAAAACAAGATATTGAAGACGGCTGGCTGCATATAATGGAAAATAGGTATAATATCTTGGTTACTTTCCAAAATGATGTTTGAGTACTTAACTCTAATTATATGGCAAAAAAGTAAAGAACAACAATATCAGTAAGGACCTGTTAATTTCATTGCTTTACAAGTACGAACGTTTAATAAGTATTTTTTTCAGTTTCGACGATGAAGCTATGACCAAATTCAATGACTATTTTGTCACTCAGTGGCTTGAATATCCAGACCTCATTTGGTGTTGCCATAATGAACGCCATAGAACAACTAACTTGGCGGAATCATGGAATGGCAGATTCAACAAAATTATTGGAAAAAATCCCAGTTTATTATTGTTTCTGCAAACAATTGGCAACGACACATGTCACTTTGATATAAAACAAGCCAAGTAAGTTGTATTTTTTAGACAATATTTTTAAGCAGATATAATATTTTTAAAAGCAGATATATATTTTTTTACATAATACGAGTACATAGAAGAATTTGAAAATGGATTTGATTTTATTTATTTTGGTAGATATTATTGGTTGTCGCCTTCTATTACAGACGGTTACTGAAAAAAATATAGCTTAACTTAAATAACTGATGATTTTTGTTATAGCTTTCGACTAAAAAGATCACCTATAAATTCAAGAAAAAGAACAAGTATAGAAATCGACCGCCAGATTCAAAAGCTAACAAAAAGTTACGAAAATAAAGCTATCTCCATTGGTGATTTTCTGATTAACATATCAAAGTCAATATTTCGATCAGAACATTTAAAAAAATAGTTTATTTTAATTTTGTTTTTAGCCTATTAAAATGTTTAATACTTTTTCTCGATGTTGATTATTTTTTGTAGTTTATGTTTACAATTTGCGCCTTTTTCTCCATGTTGATTATTTGTAATTAATATATTTGTCTAGTTGGTTGTTGATTATTTTTGTAGTTTATATAAATTTACAATTACTGCCTTTTCTCAATGTTGATTATTTGTAACTAATATTTATGTCTGGATGTTGTTTTTATTTGTAGTTTATAATATTTACAGTAATACTTTTCTGAGATGTGGATTTTTTATATTTTTTTTATTGTTGATTATTGGTAATTAATATTGTTGATTATTTTAAAAATTACATTGCAATTAATATTTCGTTTTACTGTTTGATATTTTTTTATAAATATTTTGAATTAATAAAAGACTGATTTAATATCGCAAACAGACGTTTTATTGATACACTCCTAAAAGTATTTATTTATAGATACACTTTTCTTTTCAGTTGTACCTTCTATTGTCTAACGTAGATCTAAAAGATGGGTACCATAGCGGGACTTTTTGATAGGTATTTTAAGAGGGTGCCATACCGGGACCATACCATAGCGGGACTAACCCTGTAAATGTATCTTCACGTAACCTATTTCAAAGTGGTACGTTGATTTGAACAATTAATAAAATACGATTACTAATGGAACATAATAGTTTCACTACCACGGCATTGGCAAGAGTGGCAACGTTTATCATTTTAGTAGTAGATCATAACACTTTCACAAGGATTATTGCCGATAAGAGCGGCAATTTCCGTATTTTTAAAAACGAACGAGCCTTTTGGCCTCGTACATGACTTTTTTTATTTTAATTTAACTTCGTTTGTTTTTGTTTTTTGTTTCTGCTAGTTTTTTTTTAGTTTGATTTGTGATCTCCTGTGCGAGTTCCAATAAATGCTTTTACTTTCTTTCATATCTTTCTGGTCGCAGTAGTTGGTCCCGGCTATAATTCGTGCATCTTTGGCAATCGTTACGGGTCATCAGAAGCCCGAAAGTCTGACAATCAGTCTTACCAAACGTGTTACCCAGTAACTGGGTTGTGGAAGCCGATCCCAACATAGTTGGGAAAAGGCTAGGCAGATGATGATGATGCATTCTAATCTCAGTCTGTATCTGTCTCCCTACATTTTTGTCATTGATTATCGCTGAGATATGAGATGATCGCTGAGATTGAGACTAGATTTTGGAACGTTTTCGATTACGGGAATTGGCTTGTAGCTCAAACAGAAAAGCAGTTATCAAAAAAAGCAAACAATAAAAAATAATATTGTCCTGCTTACTTCAGAACTCACCATTAACTCCCGACGCAGTTTGTCCAGCTCGTGCGCAGAGGGGGGCGCGGGCTGGACTCTTCCTCTCCTCAACTCCTCAAGCTGTCTCGTCAGCTCCTCCACTTTGGCCACCGCCACGGACAACTCCTTCTCCTTTTCATTGAAGAGCGCTCGTATTGACTCTAGGTCGCTCGCTGGGGGCAAAAGAAAAAATGGTTAGGTATCTAATGTTGAAGACATACAAATTATATAGTGATGGATTTTGGAAAGAATCACTTAGTCCAATTGAAAACTAGGCGACATCGTGGCAGGCCAAGACGAAGATGAAGAAACGAACTGACTCCTGCCGGACGGACTGTGGGCCAGTCCTTTCAGCAGGAGTCAAGTTCGTTCCTCCATAGCAGAGGACCGAAGTGCGTGGAAAAGAGAAAGGGTCTTCGCCCAGAAATGGGACAATACCCTGGTATTGTCCCATTTCTGGGCGAAGGCCTTTTCTCCCATTGTCCCATTTCCATTCCCAAAAGCCATCTATCTATTTAGCCAGTTTGCTTTTTAGATTTCGGTTTGTCAAAATGAGAACAAATATTTATCTGCTAGTTAAACCTTAAACAAATACCTACAGCCCTTCCCAACCGCTCATTCGTATAAATTCCTTTGGTATGGTTGATTATAAAATATGTTACTACTTGAATTTATCAAAAGCCTGAAAGGCGTGTCAGAGCAGGCGGCAGGCAGACGGGCTGACGTAATAGGGGTGTGGAAACTATTCCATTCGTAGGTATCTACCAAATAATGCGATAAAACCGTCTTGATTTAAAAATATTCGATCTATTTTTCGGTTACGCATATATTTCTTCTCAGAGATAGTCGGATAGGAAATGTCGATTACATCTAGCTTATTTTTTAATATTTTTTTTTTTAATATGACGTGTAAAAGTGATTCCGATATCCTATTTATAGAATAAATAATTCCATTTCATTTCATATAAAAATATGTATATGTATGTATATATTCTGTCTCAAGATTATTTTTACCTCAAGTAATGGTTATGATAAATGATTTTATTTCTGTAAGTAGGTTTGTACAAACACTTTTACAAGTCAATCATATTGTAAAAACTAGATGAGGTCGGCGTTTCCTATCTGACTACTCTGAGAAGAAAGGCCGAAACAAACTCAGAGGCCACAGTCTCTTTTAAAGTCCAGACATAATATTGGTCAGATCATGTGAAGGCCGTGTAGATTGGTGTCTGAAATGGTCTTTTGAGGAAAGAACCACACAGATTGAGTGAACCTGTCCAGTCAATGCACGCATTTTTCAGTAATCGTGTAGCTCATCTAAGAACTTGCGGAGCTCAACGACTCCAAGACGAAGTTAGGCAATTGTTACTAAAAAGCAGGAGAATAAAGGAAATCCCATGAGACAAAAGGTTAATCAGGATGAGATGATAACAATTTGAATGTATTTTGGTGTAGGTACAGCTTAAGTGTAATGAAGAAGACATACAAAATAAGAAAATATGACCTTTACGTCACGAGATTTTCCTTTTATATCTGCTATTTTACCGAAATATTAAGGGTCACCCACGTCATTTTGTCTTACTTGCTTCAATTAATGGATGTCTAGTTTCATTAATTGTTATTACATTATTGTTATTTGTTATAACATTATTGTTATTATCTCTAACAATCCTAACAGCTGTTTACGAATATGTTCTTCTCGTTATTAATTACCTATAATTATTCCTCTATTCAAGTTTTGCTTCCTGAGGGAAATTGTTCTACCTTGTTTATAACACATAGCGCTTTTAAAGTATAATTGACAACTTCTTATATTATAACACGAAATGGCGATACTATTGTTTGATTGTCATTCTTCGGAAATACAGAAAAGTGATACCTACCTACCTAAGAAAATATCAGTTACTCATACCTTTCAAAAGAACCGAATTGGAAAACACAAAACTTGGAATTTATTTCAAGCTCAAGTCAACTAAACGAAGTGAAAATTAGCATAATTTGAAGAACAACTGAATCTGTCTACAAGTGCCTTTTCAGACCAAGAAAAATATTTTTATCGTCTATATAAAATATGCTCGAATAAGAGAAAATTTTGAGCCATGAATAAAAACGGCTGAAGGCCGAAAATGTGGTTATCACCTGTCACATTGAAACAATAAAAAATACTTTAACGCGGGACGGATGTTAAAACGTTTAACGTAACCCAGCGACTGTTGACATTTAGGTACAGGTAAGTCTACTTTGTGAAAATGTTTTTGAAATATTGTCCGGATTATGAGACGGCGAGACTCCTAAGAATTCAGAATGAACGTTATGAAAAATCCTTTGATAATGGTTTGACGTTTAGTACTTGTCTATGCGTGGGAGTCAAACGGTGATCTTGGAGATTTATGCTCACATATTGTATAATCCGAATATATATTTTTAGAAGCATAATTTGGTGAAGATCTGGCAACAGTTCAGGTAAGGCCAGCAGTTGCAGGTATCAACACTAACAACTCTTTCAAGTACAGTGTAAGTACTTGGCGACAAGCCAAAAACTCTTCACAACAAACTAAAAGAAACGAACTAACTAATACTGAAGCCTTAACTCTCGATTTTAGTGCCCAACTTTACGAATTGTTCACTTCAATTTATAGGCAAATAAACATTGATTTCGCCATTAGAACAACAATAAAACTAATTTGGACCGAAATAGACGGAATAAAGTTAACAATTGCGAAATTCTAACGTATTGAGCGGCAAAAATGCTATTTTACGTAGCGCGGACCCAGCTGAGACACATTTAAGAGCTCCGAGAGGGAAATACCTCCGACCTTTCAATTACAGAAGACAATAAAGAGGGCTTTATCTGTATGAAGAGTCCCTCCGTTGGTACACGACACGATGGAGCAACATAATTTTTTGGTAGGTATACGCTTTTAATGATAAAAACATATTTAGGTGTGTAAATTATGCTTTTGGGGGAACACTGCTTTGGCCGTGTAGTTTTTAGTAAAGAATTGGTGATTCGCCTCTTCCCATGAGTGTCGTATAAACCGAAAAGGGGAGAAAATATGCAGTTTCCTTTTTTTTTTTTTTCAACCTTTGGATGGATTACAATATATATGATGAGATGGTGACAATTTTCTTTTTAACCGTTGCATTCGTAGTAGCCTACTCTGGTAAGTGGCAATATACCCAATTACCCAGATTGCTTATAGAAAAGCAAATTAAACCCTGCAGCTGAATATACGCTAATGAATTTCACACTGAATGGATACTAAGTAAGGCATTCAGTGGTCTAGCTTGGAGTTACCATATTAAGACTAAAGCTAGCTCAGTAGTTTATAGCATGCTTACATAGATAAGATGATACCGCTTATATTAGTAAGCCAAGATTTAACGAGAAAAGTAATTAAGATCATTATCATTATACCAATCCAGTCGAAGAAAGTTGGGATCGGTTATAATATATATTATACGGTTATGTAATGACAATCTGATCTAGTAATTATAGATTCCGATATCTTAGGACACTTGCTCTATCATGATAAGTTGGTTTTAAACCCGGAGAAGGTTACTGCTCAAGCATCATACCTAAATAGCTAAATCGATTTCTTTCATCAATAAAGTCTCCTTCTTTCTATCCACCTGTTTTGTAACATTTTACGGTTTTTAAAGAACGGTTGGATATTCCAACCGTTCTTTTTTCAAAATGTTTTCAACCACGATCCATTCTCTTTACAACCCAAATGGGAAGAAAATGGGATATCATAATGGTCAGTCGGTATGACTGATTTGCTTACCACGTCACTACACATCAATGGTTGATTTGCCCCGTCAAAGGGTCGTATCGATCGAACCGTGAAATAAAGAGTGCAAATAATGTTATCAGTGCCCTCACACAAGCTTTTTAGAAATACAAAAGGACGTTCCTGGATTTTCATGAAGCTCTGAGGAAATTGATTTTCGTGTTCACTATATTGTAAGCAGTAGTGGTATTGAAATTACGTTATTCGTTGTTTTCTAGGTGGAAATAGAAAGTATATTAACGGTTGGTGGAGACGAGAGAGAGACAGATGAGGGGAGGGGGGAGATGAGTGTAGTCCTTTCAAAAGCTGTTACTTTACAGCTAATGAAAGGACTACACTCATCTCATTATAACCAACTTCCAAAAAGGAGGAGGTATTATTTTCGTCTGTATGTTATTTTTTATTTATATTCATCAATTTCTTCGTCAATTATGAACCGATTTTGATTTTTGTTTTGTTTGAAAGGGTATGCTTCCGAGGTGGTCCCATTGTCACCAAGTCAGAATCTGATGAGAGGATCCCATGGAAATCGAGGGAAATCCTCAAATTTTATAGGCACACCGATAGCGATTTGGGTATGTTTTATAGTAACTCGTGCATTTGCTCTCGGAAAGCACCATTTGGTGAAGTGGAACTGATGATGAAGACCACAGATGGCCACCGGAACTACTTAATAATAAGTATTTAACGGGTTGCGATTCTATTAGGTACTTTAATATGGTTGCTAAGCAATTTATGCTTGTTACAATGCATATGGTGAGTGGCAGTTCTCCTGGTTCATACCAGGTCTCCTCGAAAATTAACGTCCCTCCATTGGGAAAAGCAACATTTTGTAACAGTTGATGAGCAATTGACATTAGGCTATTGTAACTTAGATAAATTACAAACTGACCCACAAAAAAGTGAAAAATAAAAACACTACAATGTGGAAAAAAAGGTTAGTTTCGGAAGTCGGTGGCATAAACTAAACTAGACACCGATTTCCGAAATTAAAGGAATTTTTCACTTTGTAGTGTTTTTTTTTTTCAAGTAATGTAATTGTTTGGTTTCACGACATAATTCTGACAAAGAGCGAGTATTTTCGAAGATATTTATACATCTACAAGTAAGCTATCCACATAAAAGTTTAAAATCACGTAACACGATCTAAGAAGCCACATCCCTGGAAGGAAAGCGTTCGGAAACAAAAGCTCCGAAGGTCAGGCGTCGAATAAACGAATATTTCTCCGGAGCGAATGTATCGCGAGCCGCCCAAATTGATTTAACTACGCCCCTCTAAGAACATATTCTACTTTTAGTATCAATGTAGGAAAGGACCTTTTTCCCCTTTTTTCTTGTGTAACAATTTACGCGCAAAAGATGGTTTCACTCGTTATCTCGCATCAAATATAATGTGCTCAGCTTTAGGAAACCGTTCCTTCGCTATAATAATGACTGTGTTCACTGAATTTACATTTATTTTATTGCTAAGAGTTTTGCTGTATAGCTTTTGTAGGGTTTGTTAGAACTCCTTTTATGCATCTGCACGCTAGGTTACTCAACAATAAAGATGTTATCGTGTTTTTAAAGTTTTAATTTTTTTTTTATATAGAGCTTTTAAAGGATCTAAGAGGAATAGTTTCAGTAGTTTTGTTCAGGGCTAGAAAGACATTTTTCCGTTCGACTGTGATTTAAAATCGATTCCGCAAACGTCGTATTCGAGTGGGTCAAACTAGATTGCCTACATACAAAACTATGAACTAGAGCGGGTCACAATCAGCTTAATGAGGCGAAACTTGTAAAGTGATTAGCCGCAACAGAGTGTTGAACCGCTCCACTAGAACCCACATTTGTAGGAAGGGAGCTAATGTAGGTGTGACCACAAAAACCTCCTTGCTGACGCGGACTGATGCCTGGGGACGAGAACAAATGGAACTTTCAACTTTAACAACGATTAGGTTCAATGAAAAATAGCAACATGTAAATATGGGGTACGATTTTTGCTCGCATTTATTCGCCGTCAGAGTTTTTACGTTTGGCAATGGGATAAAAAGTATACGCGTGTATTGAAAATTTGGCAATTGCAAAGCATTTGACTATTACTTACCATCAGTAGGTTCTAGTGATACGGCTAAGAAGTTCGGTAAGTTTGTTTCATGTCGGAAAAAAACACGTTCAAAACCATGGAATCGTTTTCCACTCAGCGGGTATTGATCAAACAATTTTAACATCTTCCACTTTCTTTACCAAAAGGCTGTGTAAAAAAGTATAACCCTCCCCTTCTAA
This sequence comes from Atethmia centrago, assembly GCA_905333075.3. Taxonomy (NCBI): domain Eukaryota; kingdom Metazoa; phylum Arthropoda; class Insecta; order Lepidoptera; family Noctuidae; genus Atethmia; species Atethmia centrago. Next base: position 12,765,405 of record HG995381.1, on the reverse strand, counting down.
AAGTTTTAACTTGTCATAATTATTCTTTTGACACGTTTAAGGGCTTTTTTTTTGTGTGGTAAATCATCAAATGACTAAATCCCACCCGTATTCCTTCCGTTGCCTGTGTTGCCAGGAGCCTCGGTCACCCTTTAGTACCTTTCGCGCGACCACGACAGGACGTTTGAGGGCTTGTGGCTAAGTAATAACAGCCGCACGGGTCGATCAATCAGGTTAAGCTACGCTTGCCGCTTGCCGCTTGGTCCATGCCTCGGAAAGCACGTTAAGCCGTTGGTCCCGGCTGTTATTTGTAGATCTTTGACAGTCGTTACGGATAGTCAAAAAAGCCCCAAAGTCTGATAACCAGTCTTACCAAGGGCTACCCCTTGGTAAGACTGGTCAATCAATCAACTCAACCTATAACAGTCCACTGTTGGACATAGGCCTCTACACCACAACACCCTGTCCTCCGCCTTCTGCATCCAGTATGTCCCAGCCACCTTTTTAAGGTCGTCGGTCCATCTAGCTGGGGGGCGTCCCACACTACGCTTGCCGATACGCGGTCTCCACTCCAGGACTGGTCTGCTCCACCGGCCATCGGTCCTTCGACACACATGGCCAGCCCACTGCCACTTCAGTTTGCTGACTCTGCAGGCTAAAGACTGGTAAGACTGTTACCCAGTAACGGGGTTGTGGAGGTCAGATAAGTAATCGCTCTATGTAGAATACTGGTATTCAGCTGCATCCGGTCAGACTGGAAGCCGACCCTAACATAGTTGGGAATAGGGTAGGCAGATGATGATTCTTTTTACACATTTACTGCAACAAAACAATATATCGTGCTTTCCAGCAGGCTTATCATGACGCTTTCTATTATATCTACGAAGAAAAGACAAAGCTCTTTCTTTACAAAGTGACATTTCGTTTCTCCATTTTTGGCATCGCACCGTAGAAATCATTCTACATAAAAAAGGACCTAGACAAAGATCGTTAGAAACGAAAGACAAAAGACAGATTGCAGAAAGATTTGTACGGTGCAATGTCAAAAATGGAGAAACGAAATGTCACTTTGTATGGAAAGAGCTGTGTCTATTCTTTGTAGAAATAGAAAGCGTCATGCTAAGCCTGGTGGTACCATGTGAAGTATTGATTTTTCCTTAGTTCAGTCGATGCGTCACCGTTCGTGTCGTTTGAAGACTGGTACTACGCCATTTTTGGTATTATAGTATCATCAAAGGCATAGTTACGTAACCAAACGATATTTCATTTTTATAGACGTCGTATAACAAGAAAAATGACTGTAGATAAATAAAAACCGTAAAAAGAACGGTTATTCTTTAACATCGCTTCATCAATTTTTAATGTGTACCTGAAAGTATCGGTTTGTGATTTTATCGGAAAAATTACTGTAACAATCGGAAAATGGAAGCAAAAAAATTGTATTCGCTGTGCAATTTTTACAAAAGTTTTAACAGTTTTCGTAGTTTGTTTTCCTAGAATTTCTGCTTGACTACAATATTCCATGAATACTGTTAAAAAGCTTAACTTTAGCTCTAGATTCTTATAAGTTAATAAACCTTCTCAACGCGGAGCGGGAGGGTGTGTCAGACTCTTACTGACTAAAACCCACCCGTATTCCTTCCGTTACCTGTGTTGCCAGGGGCCTCGGTGACCCTTTCCGACTGCCCTAGTGGACCCTACATTTGTGCTGACGACATCTCTTTGAGGCGCGCGTGGAATACAACGCGCCTTCGACCCGGGCCTGGTCCTTACCGAACGGTGAGCAACCCATTGCTCACCATCCGCAAGCCCGCGCCTACGGTGGCCGGAAATCCGCCCGGGCTTGTTCGCTGCTTGTCATGTGAATGTATAAAATTTTATTGTACCTGTATATATTTATTAGGTTATATTTATGTGTATAATGCAAGTTGGATGTATATCTGGACAATTAACCATTTCATGCCTCGTTGGCTAGGGGTCGCAAGCACTATTGCTGAGCATGAGGTTCGATTCCCAGGTCGGGCAAAGTGTTATAGGGTTTTTCCTTTAGAAATTTCTCAGTAGCAGTTCGGAGTCTGAATTTGTCCCCGGTTGAAGGCAATAACTTAAACATAACTGGCGAAATGTTGTATACTATAGGTACACCTCTGCCTAACCCTTCAGGGATTACCGGCGTGATGTTATGATAAGTTATGTTTAACCATTTCATTTTATTTATCGCAAGTTTGGTTACAATTTGATTTTGTGTCGCATCGGATATGCATCGCATGTCAATGTAACGTATTTTAATAGTTCCTCGTGAGTCCCTTAGAAACAAATTCAAAGAAATTAATGTACTAACTCTGCCTTTTCTTTATATCTTAGAAAGTATTTTGTTTGTTCGCAAAAACTTATGTCTTTTCAAAACAAGAAGTGATTTCCATAATATAAATACACGTTTACTACATGAAATTGTGATACCCTTTAGATTAACAAAAACAAGCAAATAATTTGTTATCAACAGTATCCGCTTATATATAACAAGTTGCCAAAGTCAGTTACAGAACTTAGCGATGGAAAGTTCAAAACCCACATCAAACGTGTCCTTATCAAAAACGTATATTATAAGATTAAAGACTACGTTGAAGACAAGGAAGTTTGGCAATAATTCCTTCTGCTTCTAATAATTTCTGGCTTCCCTGGTACATCAGAAACGGCATAACTATGTAAATGTCTATTAACAGCTCCCAAATTACGATGTTTATTATTTTTTTTTTTGACATACTTTTTTGACATTATATACAATGTTTTGTTTGTGTTTGGGTAACATGTTTTGGAGGCAAACTTGTTTGTTCGTCACAGTCTGCCATATACTCGAAAAAGTATCATCAATTTGATACGTTCATTATCACAATGAACGTATCAAACTGATGATGAACATTGCCAAATTAGATATAACTTTTATTTACAAATAATATGCTATATGTGGTGGGCTTCTACTGGGCTTATTTGTTTTTTTTCTGCTTATTAACAGAATAACATACAAGACCGTACCCATAGAATACTAGCACTTGTTCCTGTCGAGCATACACCATCCGACACTAGTGATAAATCAAAAACAACAGTGACAACGAATTGCCGCCACCTTCTCCAAGCCCTGTGTCGTCCTCTGCGCCTTCCATTAATTCTTCTTTAGAACGCTTTAACATATTAGACAATTAGTATATTAGTAGTCCCGAACCTGAACATACTCAAAATGACGATGAACAGACGTCAGAACCATCGGATTTATACCACTCAGAAGCTCTCCAATTAACTCCAGTTTTGCAGGAAATTTGCCCTAATACACATCCAGAGAACCAAAAAACTCTTGCAGTTGTTTTTTTACATTTCCATAATAAATCATTTGATTTATTGATATACACAGTGTTTTTATTTTACCTGTTTAAATGACACTAATTTGACAATGTTTACCACAGTGAACATTACAAATTACTTGTTGTTTTTAACGTATTTCGCAGTGTCCACTATGATGAACATTGATTTCCTGAAAACCTGTAAATAAAATACTTTTTTGCCTATTTTTCCTAAGTTGTATTTAACCCTAGGACTTCAGAAATACATCTTATTTCATAAGATAAAACAACTTGGATCTCTGTCAAATTAAGGGTCAAATCAAAATATCCATCACAAAACTAACCTAAAACAGACTGATCAAAAACACGTAACCAGTCTACAGAGTAGGCGTAAAGTTTACTTAATTATATTTTGGTTTAGCCTACCTTGTTAGTTTAACAGTCTCTGGTTACTTTGAACCCGTTTCTAGCCTACCGTTGTCATAATTATATAAGGTAAAGTAGTGAAGTGTGTTTTTAATTATGAACCTTTTTATTAAGAACTTCCCTTGCCTACTTGAGTTTTGTGAGCTAAAAATACTCTTTTATTTGGAAAATTATGTAAAAATCGTTTTATGAAGAGTATTTATGACAAGAAAAATGTTTCACAAAAATGTTATCTATAATCTGATTTGTACAAAAATGAGATCAAGCGATTTGATTAAAATTTGTTTTACTTCAGAAATTATTTTGTTAACTCTACTACTAAGTACAGTCGCCAGCACATCAAGTTACCACAAACTGTCAAATTTCTCCAAATGATTTTAAACCATAAAATGTTATGGTTAAGTTCAAAATTGAATGAGAAAATTTGACAGTTTTTGGTGTGCTGACTATACATTAAACTCGAGGAAATTATATTGATAAATGATAAATGCTTTTATTTCTGTAATTAGGTTTGTACAAACACTTTTACACATCAATCATATTTTAAAAACTAGATGAGGTCAGCGTTTCCTATCCAACTACTCTGATAAGAAAGGCCGAAACAAATTCAGATGTCAGTCTCTTTCTAAATCATAATCTTGGTCAGATCATGTCTGAAATGGTTTTTTGAGGAAAGAACCACACAGGTAGAGAGGAACTGTCCAGTCAGTGTACGCATTTGTCAGTAATCGTGTAGAATTGGGGTGTAAGGGGGAGCACACGACAACCGGACTCCCCAAATGTCAACCTCACCTGCACGCGGTACACCCTGCCACTGACGGACGAGGCGCTGACGACCGGCCGATGGCGGTATAACCATCCAAGAAGCCAATCTAAATTCTCCAGAGCAATGACGGGCAGCAGCGTCATCGGTGCGAAAGGATTGGCACTGCGGTCACCAACCCGCTTGCCCAGCGTGGTGACTATGGGCATTAAAAACCTCCCAACAATGAATATAGTGCCAAAACAACGGTACCCAGTTCCCGGTGACCGGGACGGGGGGTGCGAAGAATCCCCGGGCTACGGCAGGCTACCAACGACGACTACATCTGGCGACGAACAATGGACTTTCGATGAAGCTGGACCATCACCTTGCCGAACTCGAGGTAGAATTAGGTCGCATTAACTGGCATATACTGGGGTTATCTGAAGTCCGAAGACAGGGGGAGGACACGATAACCCTGGAGTCAGGTCACCTATTCTACTTCTGCGAAGGTGATCAGCTCTCCCAAGGCGGTGTCGGCTTCCTTGTCAACAAGGATCTCACTAGCAGCGTTGTGGAAATCAGTAGTGTGTCGACACGGGTAGCGTACCTTGTACTGAAACTCACTGACAGGTACTACCTGAAGGTGATACAGGTATATGCGCCGACTTCAACATGCTCTGACGAGACAGCCGAGGCCATGTACGAGGACATTGCCAAGGCAATGCACAGTACGACAAAGGCACACTCCAACATTGTTATGGGTGACTTTAATGCCAAAGTGGGAGTACAAGGATGCGGCGAAACGAAAGTTGGACCGTTCGGTTTGGGGCGCAGGAATCACAGGGGGCAAATGCTGGTCAACTTTTTAGAGTCTCAGGGGCTCTTCTTGATGAATTCGTTCTTTGAGAAGAACCCCCAAAGGAAGTGGACCTGGCAGAGCCCCGATAACGTGACAAGGAACGAGATAGACTTCATTATGACGGATAAGAGGCACATTATTTAGAGATGTCTCCGTGATCAGCAGGTTTAATATCGGAAGCGATCACAGGCTTGTCCGAGGCACTCTAAATATCAATTTTCGAACCGAGAGAATCCGAATGATGAGGCCTACACTCCGACCTACGCAGCTTCAAGCCGCTCTAGGATCCGAGAAGTTCCAAATGGAACTCCAAAATCGATTCGCCCTACTGGAAACCACAGGCACTGTTGATGAGAAGGCAGACGAGGTGGTCAAAGCACTACGCGTTGTGTCCCGCAGACTTTTCCCGTCACAACGTAAAAGTAAAGTGTCCAAACTTTCCTCGGAGACCCTCGGACTTATGACGCAAAGACGAGAGTTACCATCCACGCCGCCGTCTTCGTCAGATAAGAGGGCCTTAAACCTAAAAATTAGAAAGCTGACACGTCGCGACCTTCGGTGCTCTAACACTCGTGACATTATGGTCACGATTGAGCAGAACCGAGGGTCGAAAGTGTTCGCTCAGCAATTAGGGAGGCCCCATCTGACGAAACTGAAAACTGCGGATGGTAGGATCGTGACTTCGAAGTCCGAGATACTCGAGGAAGTCGAGGATTTCTACGGGCACTTGTACTCAACGCGGATGGCGAAACCAGCGGGGCATAGTGAAGATGACCATCGAGCCGAATTATCGCGCCACTACACGGAAGACATCCCGGATGTCGACCAGTGCGAGATTAGGGCGGCTCTCGAGCAACCAAAGAACAACAAGGCACCTGTGCACCTGTGTTGCCTGTGTTGCGGGGGCCTCGGTGACCCATAAGTACCTTCCCGCGACCCCGGCAGGCATCGGCCCTAGTGGACCGATTGTGCTGACGGCATCTCTTTGAGGCGCGCGTGGAATACGACACGCCGTCGACCCGGGCCTGGTCCTTACCGGACGGTGAGCTACCCATTGCTCACCGTCCGCAAGCCCGCGCCTACGGTGGCCGGAAATCCGCCCGGGATTCCCGACGCCCTGGGCGTCTCCTGCGGCGGCTAGGGGCGAGAGGGCGCGAAACTTGCCTTTCCCTCAACCGTCCCGCCTCCTCCTTCGCGAGCATTACTGCTTCGCAGAAGGAGGTGACGGCTGCCCATGCCCTCTCGCTCCGTACCATGGCCTGAACCAGGGCCGGACGCGAGAGGTCTCTGCCGCCGATCGCCTCCACGAGGACACGGCGGTGCTCTGCCCAAGTCGGGCAGACCTCCACCGTATGCTCCACCGTGTCCTCCGGGCGATCCACACAGTGGTGACACCCGGACGTTTCCTCCCGCCTTATCCGACACAGGAACCTCCCGAAGCTACAGGGGTGCCCTTAGCGTGTAGTCGCTTAGTTTATACGTCTATGCCCTGGCTGGAGGTCCTAATTTATTGAGGTACCTACCAGAAAGTCTGGTTAAGCAGACGACAACCTCCTAGGTTGACCTGCGAGATGCCATTTGTAAAATAAAATTTCGAGTTGAAAACCATATTAGTATCTACCTATCGCATTGACGCCATCGAATTCTAATCGCGGTAAATATGATCGACGGCTACCGATTAGATACTCTATGCAAACTGATGAAGCGGCAGATACATACGAACAATGAAGACAATAATTATGTCGGACCCACATATCGATAAAAACGAATCGGTATATTCATCGGTATCGGACTATTCACTCACGATTGCTAGGTAATGTTCCTATTCGCACAGATTGTTCGATTTAGAGAGTCTATTCGAGTAGGCATTCGATTTTATCTCACATTCAAGCAAATATCCAATTACTTAGAGGCAAGCTTTTTCTAAGATGAACGTCGTTAGGGTGATAATAAAGTGCTACCCGTCGGTGAATACTATTAGGAAAGTGTTGATTTTCCGTTGTTAGTCGTAAAGCAATGTATTGTATCCAACGAGAATGATACGTTCTTAGTCTGTTTAATGATTGGATGAAAATAATGAAGATTTGTAACTCGAAGTCCATTATAACTTGCGGTGATTTTAATGTTAATTTATTAGAAAACTCAGGTTCTTGTAGTAAAATAATAAGTCTGTTTTAGTACTACAATCTTGTTAACCAATTTTGGAGCCCGCACGAATAATCTCTACTAGTGCCATAGGACTAGATAATATTTATACAGATGCTATACCAAGCCACAAATAAATCATAAACTAGATTCTGATCATTGCGGGCAAAGGATTACTACCCAAAACCAAAACAACAAAGTGGCTATGATGGTGATGATTTTTTAAATATATACTGTAAACAATTTCATTCCACCTTTATTCCCAAGACTGTCTCAGTTAAAAGTAACGCATCTTTCAGTGATTGGGCTACCATTGGTATTCATAAAAGTAGAACACGGCTTTATGAGCTGTACAATGAAGTGACTTATGTAAACACTTAAATTTAATCTATATGTTAGAAAAATTTCAAAATTATATATATAAACTTATACATCAACAACTGGTTACTAACGATGTCAATAGCGCCATCTCAAAAGTAGTTCACTGGTTCAATGTTAATAATTTACATTAAATGAAAAAAAAAAACAAATACATTAAGTTTACCGAGCTATGCTAGAAGAATTACCAAACTTAAGTGGCAGTGGGCAGGGCACATTGCTCGCAGAACAGATGGCTGATGGGGCCGAAAGGTTCTGGAGTGGCGACCGCGTACCGGAAGTCGTCCGCATTGGAAGTCCTTCTAAAAGGTGGACCGATGGCCTTGTAAAGGCCGCAGGAATCCGCTGGATGCGGGAAGCCCAGAACCGGTCGAAGTGCCAGTGCTTGGGGCCTATGTCCAGCAGTGGACGTCTTTCGGCTGAAATGATGATGATGATGATGCATTAAGTTTACGCTACCTCACGTTGGGCAGATGAAGAAAACTAATCTATAAAGGGCGAAGAAATGAATCCTGAAGATAGCACAGTATTTTGGGGCACACGCCACATATAGATCAATTTTCAAAAAAACTAAGCTTCGCAGCATACCTACGCTGTCAGAAAAATTCGTAATGTAACTGATATAGAGACAGCCCGTTTAGTGTACTTTAGCTATTTGCATAGTGTTTCGTAAGGTATTTTTTTGTGGGGATGTGCCGCCGACATTCATACTATCTTTGTTTTGCAGGTAAGAGTTGTTCGATCAATTTATAAATTAAGTCCGAGTCACTCTCAGAGAGAATTAAGGAGACTAATGTGATGACTGTGCTTTCTAGGTATATTTTTGAAAATATATTGTATGCCCATAAAAATATAAAATGGTTTAAAATACACAGTGATATCCATAATATAAATACTAGGAACAAACACAAATTTGTTGTACCTACAACAAGGCTCAAGAAAATAGGTGCCTCGTTCAGATGTCAGTGTCGCTTTTATAATAAACTTTCAAGCCACGTTCAAGATCTAAACCTTAATTAATTCAAATCATTCATTAAACGTAAGTTGTGCCAGAAAGCCTTTTATACCGTTAAATATTATATTGAGGACAAAAAGGCTTGGGATTGACCTGCTCCAATGTTTTACACACTAAATGTTATTTTTAAATTTTTATGTGTCCTATGACATTAGATGATTATTTGATACACAATGACATGAATATTTACATTGTGGAGTATAATATTATTATTTTAATTATTGTGAATGTGAGGACTATGTGGGTCACTGTTTTTTTTTCGCTTTGTTCTATTGATGGTCTGATAGTTTGAGTACTTTATGCGGCCCACACAAATGTCCTTTTTTGGTACGAGTATTGTTCGTCGTTGAGTCGTTCAGCTCCTTAAGTTCTGAGTTGATCTACAATTCTACACGATCAACTCAGCCTATAGCAGTCCACTGCTGGACATAGGCCTCTCCCAGACTGCGCCACAACACCCTGTCCTCCGCCTTCCGCATCCAGTCTGTCCCAGCCACCTTTTTAAGGTCATCGGTCCATCTAGCTGGGGGGCGTCCCACACTACGCTTGCCGATACGCGGTCTCCACTCCAGGACTCGTCTGCTCCACCGGCCATCGGTCCTTCGACACACATGGCCAGCCCACTGCCACTTCAGCTTGCTGACTCTGCAGACTATGTCGGTAACTCCGGTTCTCTTCCGGATAACTTCATTTCTGATCTTATCCTTCAAAGAAACTCCGAGCATAGCCCGCTCCATGGCGCGCTGAGCGACCTTTAATTTGTGGACCAGCCCGACTGTCAGTGTCCACGTTTCGGCACCGTATGTAATAACGGGCAGGACGCACTGGTTGAAGACCTTAGTCTTCAAACACTGCGAGATTGGCGACGAGAAAACTTGACGAAGTTTTCCAAACGCTGCCCAACCCAATTGGATCCTCCTGTCGGCTTCTTTCTCAAAGTTATGTCTACCGAGCTGGGTAACTTGTCCTAGGTAACTTGTCCTAGGTCCGATGTGGATTGGACTCGGCAAGACGTGCGAATTGTACATGACTTTCGTCTTGTCCAAATTCATGCCGAGGCCAACCCGCCGAGAGGCTCCATTTAGGCTGTGCAGCATCTGGTCTAACTGTTCCAGCGTCTCTGCCATTATGACGATGTCATCGGCAAAACGAAGGTGTGAGATGTACTCGCCGTTTACATTGATACCCTGCCCAGTCCAGTCCAGCGTCTTAAACACGTCCTCCAACGCATTGGTGAAAAGTTTCGGGGATATCACATCCCCTTGTCTCACCCCCCTGAGCAGTGGCAGTCCAAATAGGGCTGGTTTTTTCATCCTGGATTTGGACAGTCATCGTTTCAGCGTCATACAAACACCTCAACACTTCGATGTAACACCAGTCAATTCGACATCGTTGCAGAGAGGCCAGAACTGCCCATATTTCGACGGAGTCGAAGGCTTTTTCGTAGTCCACAAATGCCATACACAGCGGCTGGTTGTACTCTTCGGTCTTCTGTACAATCTGCCGAACAGTATGGATGTGGTCCATGGTACTGAAGCCTTTTCGAAAACCGGCTTGTTCTGGTGGCTGGAACTCGTCAAGTCTCCTGGCGAGACGGTTCGTGACGACCCTCGAAAACAGCTCATTTATAAACGTGGCTCAGAAGTGAGATGGGTCTATAGTTCTTCAGCAAGGTTTTGTCGCCTTTTTTGAAGAATAGAACCACCGCACCTCCGCTCCACGCCTCCGGCGTTGTGCCTTCTTGGATGACGGAGTTGAAGAGACTCGCTAGCTCTTTCAGGACTGGAGCCCCGCCCGCTTTAAGGAGCTCTGTCGTTATTCCGTCATCACCAGGCAACAGGAAGGAATACGGGTGGGTTTTAGTCAGTAAGAGTCTGACACGCCCTCCCGCTCCGCCCAGAGCGGGAGAAGTTATTTGATGATTTCCCACCCTCAAAAAAAAAAAAAAGGGCACCCCTGTGAGGTGCGGACCTCGGCTTAAGGCGGTGCTGGGGGTGGACAGCAAGAGACGGGCTGGATCAGATTAAAATTCGAAATGAGTTCTGGAACATTATTAAAATTCTGTTTCCCACAAGTTCTGTTTATGAAGACTATCTATATTTGGTACAATATACTCGTATATGTTTTTCCGTAGGGAAATCAGAACGAAGGGTTATGTCGGACTCCTACCGACTAAAACCCCACTGTTCCTTCTAGTACCATGAGTCAGGGGCCCAGGAGAAATGTACTTGTACATTCGCTGCTGCCTTGAAGACTGTTATAGCCGCTAAGTATAATACGTGTATACGTGGGATACGTAGTAGGTACCTTAATTTATTGCTAGTTTATTGTCTCTGACATAGTGCTAGCCTATTTTCTAGAGTTACCCGTAACTTGTGCGAGTTATGTGTAGTTAGAGTATGTTTGCACTGCAGTGCCAATACTATCTCACCTCGTAACATTTGTCTGTTTTCCCCACCAAGCAGAGTTCAGAGTTCACAAAATATATGGTTACTATAACTGTAAATAAAATAAACCAAAGTCAAGAAAACCTTGCACTCAATCACTTGATTTTCGCTCGTAAAACAATCTATCTCTATTACGTCAGTAAAGGTACGCAGGAGTGAAGAAAATTGCCTCAACGAACATTTATAACCCGACAAAATTCAGACGCCCCCCATTTTATCCTCGCAAGTAATCTTAATATGAACTTTATCTATTTTGAGGACAACACAAATTGTGGTTACAACACAAATTTTACGCTCCATCGGCGAATCAATGGCCCATAAAATGTTGACGTTATTTATTTAGGAGCTCGCACTTTCAATCCTATTTTATTTTATAACTGTACAGTTGAAGGAAAACTCGTTTGTCCTAAAAGGTTTATTAAATTGATTTGACAAATTAATTAAAGAATAAGCGATACGTCTCGAAATAAGACCTTGAGCAAAAAAAGAAGAAATTTTCTTTTAAGCTGATACTATTTTCGTTTAGACATTTTAATGAAGTGTGAATAGAATTCGAAGTATTTAAATCAAAATATTGTTATTTTGTGTCGTACCTAAATATTGAAAAGATACTGCAACAAAGTACTTAATTATATTATTTTCTATCTTGGATTCGGAATTTATTTAAATCTGAAACAAATTATCTGGATTTTATTACTTTATTATAGTCGTTAAACGTTTAAGAGTGGGACACATTGATAAACGAAGAGGCGAAGAAATAAAAACGTCACGATAAATTCAGCCGGGAAACGAGTTATTTAAATTTACTCCATTTTCGGCTCAAGTCTATATTTTACTATTCTAAAAATAACTGTCCAACAATATATTAATATCAGATTTTTAATTCAGCAATAAAACACTTATATAAAACTTTACAACGTCGCGAAAGGTTCCCGAATTTGAGAGTAATAAAAGATTTATGACCAATAAAAAAATCGAAATGAACTTTTTTATTGTGTGTGTTGCCAGTGTTGATATATTTTGAGGCTGAATGCGACCTTAAATTATTAATAAAATTTTCAAATTTCATAATACCGAAATTGGATGACTAGGTTTAAAAATTCAAAGGGTGATTTAGACCCGGGAGGGTATAAAACACACCTGGGCCGCTGTAGTGTGTCCTGGCCCTGATAAATCAGGATGAACATTAAGCCGTCTTATTTACGCAATGGGGCGGCTGACTGAGCCGTACGAATAAAACAAGTAACTTAATTAAACTTTGTCGTGATAAAATAATGTTGACAGAAAACCAATTTCATAAGTGGATATTCTTAACAATTAGGAAATGTAAATGGAATTTTATCAAGGAGGTCATACTAAATAAATCATTGTTTGAAGTTAGATTATGTAACAAAATCAAAACGAAATGGTTGGCCTTTTTTCAGTTAGAAAGAATGCAAATGTAATTATATAATTTTTGTGCTAAATATAACGATCTACAAAACTACTAAAGGACGGGCCCGTTTATATGGCACTTAGATAATCTTATTTGAATATAAACGCGAAATCAGGAAGATCAAAAATCTATTTTCTGCTTACGACGTATTTATATTACGAAAGAAAGCGGAGCAAGATCACAATTTTCTTTCGAAGACAAATTCATAAAGACGGTGACATGAAAAATACTTGAAACACGAAACAGACCTCATCAAAAATTCCAAAGATGAAAATTAAAAAGCTTAAACCCACTTCCTATAAACCAAACATTTTGATCCCAATTATTGAAACATTAATTAGCATACAAATGCAAGCCGCATTGCAGTGCGGTTATGATTACTTAGTGAACCAAACTGGATTTAACTGGAATGCTTTTAATTAACGGCGTTCGAAATTCAAATCCAGGATGCTTCTAGAACATTGATTGGCAAACGTCACTTGAGTAACTTCGTACTTGGTCCAAGTATCTGGATTATCCATGTTATGTCTAGCTAGCGAAGTAGGGGACACTCGGGAGCACTCGGCATATTTCGGCCGTTAGGATGAATAGTTTGTCTTAGAAAGCATGGAGCTACAATGTGTATAGGCAGAGGTGGATGGATGTTTGCTAGATTCATGCTAGACTGCTGGAGTGAAATGGTTATTATTTGTTTACTTTCTGCAATGTAACTCCGCGTTTCTTTCGGGGGGTAATTTGTACTACCTATCTGTACTCACTAGGTATAGGTACGCTGCAATAATATGAAAATGTTGGTCAACGACTTTGGGAACTAAACACGTTTCTTCTTTTGTTTTCAATTACTCGTATATATAATATATTCGATTAGTTTAACAGGTTTATTTTTAATATAGGTACAAGTTTTGTACTACCTACAAAAATTGTTAGTACTTAACGAATAATCAGCCCTAAAAGTGCCCCAGGCAAAACAAAGAAATAGAAAAAAAGGACGTTGTGTTTAAGTTCATAATTAAAACTTAAATATTGTGCAATATTTTTGCAAAGAGCTGTTCATCTATAACATAGGTAATGGTGCCGATTCCCTTGTTCACAAACTAAACAAAATTTAAGTTCAGTGCATCTTTTTCTTTCTATATCATTAAGAAAAGGACGATAAATTTTAGTTTAGTCCTGTCAAATTACTCAGCGCTTGACGTAAATTGACGTAATTTTAGTAGGCAAGTTTTTAATCACGTCTAAACTAGTATGGAGTAGTTATGTACTAGTATGGCATGGCATAGTTACTAGTATGGCCCTGATTAATTTGACAGGACTAAAATAAAATTTATCTTCTGTCCTTTTCTTAATGAAATAGAAAGAAAAAGATGCACTGAACTTAAATTTAGTTTAGTTTGTGGACAAGGGAATCGGCACCAATAAAAATGAAAATCACTTTTCGTGTATGTCTGTGTGACCGCGTTGTTTTTCTAAACTACGCAACGGATTTTGATTCGGATTTCGCCATCATTTACAACATTTATTCCGAAAGGTTTATGTGTATAATATATTAATATTAAACTTACATATCATTCGGAAATCTCGTTGTTTTGTCACGTCCTAAAAACTGAGCGAAGCAGAGTCGGGACTTAGTGTTAAATAAAACTTATTTTATTATTTCTATGAAGTAATTAAAAAGAAGCATGAAAGTAGAGTAAATGCTGTGGAAATGCGTTCCTTGAGAAGCATGTGTGGTGTGACTATAAATGATAGGCTGAAAAATGATGCGATAAGGCAACGGTTTGGCTTAAAGGAAGATGTAGTGACAAAAATTTAAAAGAGTATGCTTAGATGGTTTGGTCATGTTGAGAGGATGAATGAAAGGCTACTAACAAAAGGTATTTACAAGGCAGATGTGAGTGAGAGCAGAGAGGCAAATGCCGGGAGGGGACGCCCCAGAAAGACATATAGTGACTTCATTAATGATGTTCTTCAAAAAGGTCAGGTGCGTAGTACTCGCAACCGGCGTGCGTGTATGACCAGATGTATGAACGTAAACGAAGCAAAAGGAGTATGTAAGGAGCGTAGCTGGTGGCGTTCTATAGTTTCTGCCTACCCCCATGGGAAGAAGGCGTGAGTTTATGTTTGTATATAGGTAATTTAAAAAAAAAATCAGTTGTAGGACTGCACCAGCTTTACAAACTTGTAAATATCTGTCTAAATGTATCTGAACGTGACGATCACGCGAGTTCAGTGCTTTTTCCCCATCCCAAAAGTGCCCAACGTGCCTAAAGATTTCACTTAAAAAAAAACAACCTCTGAACACATTATACACCGCAAAACGTTTTATATTCCTCGTTCGACATCTTTACATAAAGTCGTTCAACTGGCATTATAAATGTACTTCCCCAACCAAATAGTATTAGGGAGGCAAAGGAAATCCATTTAGACCTTATAAACGATGACCCAATAAGTACCTACATGTGTATTGATATTTATCGGGCCGTGGCATTTACCGGAGTGCCATGCCGTGCTTATGATAGCCGCCCTTAGATAATATCTATGTTTATGAGCATAGGAACTAGATTCGTGCATTCTTTGTTGCTGTGAATTATTTGGGGTTTTACATTAAATGTGGTTGTTGTAGGTGTCTTTTTAACGAACAGCCATACCGTACACAATATATTTAAACAATGCATGACGACCCCGCGCATGGCGTTCACCTGAGGTTTTACAACTTCGTATGATAAGTAGGTATCACCAAACACTGCGATAGTCTAAATATTGCCTCTGCACACTCACTCACTAACACTAAATGCCCCCAACACCCGACGATCTATTCTTGCCACTAAATTAAATTTCCAAAACAGAAACACCACAAACATTTCAACTGAACCCAGAACTTAAAGGGTTGAATACATCCATCTTTACTTCCAACTCCCAAGTCCCAACAGATAAGCTTCCAAAGATCGCATTACGTAATACAAAGCTGTTGAGTTAACCCTGTTGATTCAAACGGGACAATCGGCCCATCGCCTGGTCACTAAGCGATACGACTAGTCCCACTTGGACTGTGAAGCCGCGATACGAACGGATTGACATTTCTATTAACGGTTATGATTTTTGAAAATGGAATATTGTGCTGTGACGCCATGTTACGGGTAATTGGGTTTGTGTTTATATTTCGAATAGGTAGATTGAGTTTTTGTAATGTTATTACAGTATTTTGTGTATGATAGCTGGTTTTATTTGTTTAAAATTGGTTTCTTCCATTAACACAACAATATTCAGATATTCTTGGGAATATTATATCGATGGTAGTGAAGCGTAAATTTAATTATATGTTTTTGGTTTTTTATATATTTTCACACAATTATTGATTACTTTTTTTGTTTCAAAATTATATTAAATACCCATAGGCATGTGTACTAGACTAACTTGGAATTTAAAATCCCAACTATAACCATCTTCTTACATACCTCATCATCATCATCATCATCATTTCAGCCGAAAGACGTCCACTGCTGGACATAGGCCTCCCCCGAGCACCGCCACTTCGAGCTGTTTTGTGCTTCCCGCATCCAGCGGATTCCTGCGGCCTTCACAAGGTCATCGGTCCACCTTGTAGGAGGCCTTTCAACGCTACGCCTTCCGGTACGCGGTTGCCATTCCAGAACCTTTCGGCCCCATCGGCCATCTGTTCTGCGAGCAATGTTCCCTGCCCACTGCCACTTAAGTTTGGCAATTTTTCGGGCTATGTCGGTGACCTTGGTTCGCCTTCTCTTCATTTCTGATTCGATCACGTAGGGAAACTCCAAGCATAGCCCTCTCCATTGCCCTTTGAGTGACTTTTAGCTTTTTTATAAGGCCCATTATAAGCGACCACGTTTCAGTGCCATAGGTACATACCTTACATACCTACCCACTTTAAAAACTGCTTTCAGTAAGTACAAATGCTATCCTTCCATGAAGTTAAACAATCATAATACTGTTTTCTCATTAGACTCCTAATGAACCGCGTGTAGAAAATTAGGCCGCACCTAGTAACGGATACTTTTACAAATTCTAGGCGTGGTTCCATTCCGTTCAGTTTTGTTTTACAACGAACATTTATTTTCTTTTTCTTGTTTTGTATTAGGTAATCTGATTTAGCATTTCCTATTCACCAAAATCAGTGGGCACGTTTTGGGCAAGTTTAAATGAGCACCTTTTTCTTTAACTTCGGTATGTGATGATTTTTTTACAAAAAAACAACCGACTTCCATAAAAAACTACATAATGAAAAATTACTTTAATTTGGGAAGTCGGTGTCTTTGGTTCTGCATTTTCGTTTCTCCGTCTGCGTTGTCGCCATCGATTTCCGAATTTAAGTAATTTTTCAGTGATGTTTTTTTTGGAAGTCTATTGTTTTTTTTTTAGTGTTCGTACCCACCCCGCATAAATTCGTTGCCACTGCTTGCTATGTAAATATCAGTGACAGGAAGTTATTATAACATCATCAAAATACACTAAGTGGTTAAAATTGGTACGTAACTCAAAAACTACCCAAAGTTAGGCTGCCTGTCCATTGAAGCGGAGCGGGGGCTGCGGAGTGGAGAAACGGAGAAATATTAACCAATAGGATTGCATAAAATCTTCGCTCCGAGATTTTATGCAATCCTATTGGTTAATATTTCTCCTATCCTATTGGTTAATAGTTTCGTTTATCTTTGTATGGGACCACCGCGCGAACTCACGTAAATCGGCCTAGTGATCACGAAAACATTGATGTACATCCATACAAAATATATGCATAGAACCTCCTCCTTTACGTTAAGAAATGAGAAAATTTCTACTGTAAAGAACCCGTCAAATCATTCATGAATGAAATACAAGCAATTGCGTTTAACGGAAAATGATCAATAAAATATACCATTCATTCGATGATCCTCTTTGTAACGGGATTCCGAACAATAAATGATTCGACTTCCTCATCGAATGCCGAGATTATTAATTCAATATCCGTGAATGCGATTTTTCCGAGTGTTCTTAATTTACATTTGACATCAACCAATCCAAACTATAATATTATAAATTCGAAAGTAACTTTTATCGCCAAAACCACTGAACGGATTTCGATAAAATTTGGCGAGAAGATAGCTGGCATCCCGGAGAAGGACACACGTTAGTTTTTGTCTCATAAATAATCTTAAAGTAGGTGTTATAGTGGATGAAAGTTTGTATGGAAAACTTAGCATTTCTTAAGTTAGGGATATGAAAGTTCAAACTTATGCTTCTGGTAAGAAATAAAGAATCCAGCGTTTTTCTAAAATCATATCCCAAGGGGGTAAAATATTGTGTTCTACGCGAGCCTCAAAGAGATGTCAGCACAAGTGTAGGGCTCCACTAGGGCCGATGCCTGCCGGGGTCGCGGGAAAGTCCGAAAGGGTTACCGAGGCCCCTGGTAACACAGGCAACGGAAGGAACACGGGTGGGTTTTAGTCAGTAAGAGTCCGTATCTTGAGGTAATTAGTATAATTATTTCATTAAAATCGGTCGATCTGCTTAAAAGTGATTACAATTTAAAGTCATAAAATAACTCAGCTAATACTCAGGTATTCCGTGGTCAATGGCGGCACTAGAGTATTTCAAATTAATGGTGATATTATTAAAATGAATTATTATCATATATAAGTTAGACTTCTAGAATCATAAAAACCAACTCAGTAAAAAAAATATTATTTGCATTTATTCTGTTTGTTTGTCTGTCTGTTACCTTTACACGTTTTAATGGCTGAATGGATTTGGATGATAGGATACTTTTTATCCCGGTAGCATGTTCCCGTGGTATAATTTCCAACATCCACGCGGGCGAAGCCGCGAGCAGAAGCTAGTATTATCATATTTTTTGCGTGCTTCTTTCGGAACCGTTTGATTTTTCCTTTCCCTTGAAAACGTGTTTTTAATAATAATCCTGTTCATGAACATTTTTTTCAAATTAGATGGCCATTAAGTAAGGCTACCGCAGACAGGCGCGACGCGACAATAGCACAATTTCTATGAAAGCTTCGTGGAAAGTATCGCACTGCGCGTTGCGCTGATTGTCGCGCCCGCGATATCGCGCCAGTCTGCAAGAGCTTTTAACCGGATTTTTATATGCCACACCAATTATGTTTCTCTGATTTTGAAACCAATATCATGACTCTTCATGATATTGGTTTCAAAATCAGAAAAAAATGTGTATCAGGGTCACTCTTCTTTTCTCTAAGAGTGACCCTGATACACATTTTTTTAATTAGGCATTTCGGATCAACAAACAACACTAGTTTATTTTTACGGGTTGCGATAAATAATAACTTGCATCGTTTGAAATAGCGCATCGTATCATTCTATTCAATGCTGCAAGTCCAATGTCAAAGTGCCCGTCTGCACTCCAAATAGACTGCTCTTGATCCAATAATGTGACCCATTTACACCAGTCTGCTGACGTGAATTTGTAATTACTCTAAATATACTTCAATTTTTATGTTATGGTCAGATTTTACTTACGAACTTTATTTTTTAGGGTTCCGTAGTCAACAGAAACCCTTACAGTTTCGCCATGTCCGTCTGTCTGTCTATCTGTCTGACCGTGGCTTAAGGCGCTGACAAGACCCAATTGACCAAAATAGGCTTCGCTTAAGAAAAAAAAATGCCAAATCTGTATAGTTTGTGGTAGCGGAAAAAATATATTTTAATTTTGAACATATTACCCAGAACTTGGTTGTTACCAAAACACGTTTTGAAAACATAATCTCGATACAAACTAACGTTAAACTAACCTCTTACTTTGAGTTCTAATCCAAAATATCTGTATCAAATATCAACATACGTTACGTATTTAATGAATAACAAGCACGTCTTATTTGAATGCAGAACTTGGTTGTTTTTTATTTTCGATTACTCAACTCAATTTTGAGTAAATAGATAATTACTTCATATTTTGCAATAAATTTCAAGTTTTGTGTCATCGCGCTTCTCTTTCTTTTCTATGGAATTTGACAGTGACTGCGGTTTAGGTGTTGTCTAAAATAATGTGTGAACTAAAATAATATATTACTAACTATTTCCTATGACTATGTCGTATAATAACTATTTCATACAAGACTGTACCTGCGCAGGGGGACACTGCAGACGCTCGTCAAGTCTCATCTATCGTGGCGCGTATTGTACCTACCTCCCTTTTGCACGTAAAGTGTGGATGATATTTTATTTTTTCGTCTATCCCATGGTGTGGGGTATCGTTGGATAGGCCGTTCCATCACGACTTTTTGATTCAGGGATCCGTTGCGTAATATTAAGCTTTAAAGTGCTAATTTTTGTTACTATACCATGATGTAGGGTATCGTTGGATAGGCCGTTCCATCACGGTTTTTTTTTATTCAGGGATCCGTTGCGTAATATTAAGCTTTAAAGTGCTAATTTTTGTTACTATACCATGATGTAGGGTATCGTTGGATAGGCCGTTCCATCAAGATTTTTTTTATTCAGGGATCCGTTGCGTAATATTAAGCTTTAAAGTGCAAATTTTTGTTAAAGTCAAGTCTCCCATGCCAGCTAATTGGTTGTTTATATGTGAAAAAAATCATCACATAACGAAGTTAAAGAAAAACTATCACAGCTAAGTAGGCTTTACAAGTTAACGTGTAATAGTCGACCAACTTACATTCAAATTTGCAGTTGGAGAAATGACCGTGACGTATATCGATGCATGGGAGAACATGTTTTTCAACTACAATGTTAAATTTATTTTTGAGATAAATTCATCTCAACTTCGGAACCCTTCATTGTGCGTGGCCCGACATGCACTTAGCTGGTTTTTGAAGTTCGATCCACAAACATGCTCGTATTTTGTTCAGAATGTTTTAGAAGATTCTGTTTACACTTCAAAGGCCTCAGGGGATGTCAAGCCTGCGGGATCAATGGAAATAGCCAAAAGCCTAAAGCTTGACAGCTGAACTACCCATGGCTAACCTGTAATGTTGGAATATAGAGATTAGATATTAGTACAGTACCTACTATACAGGGTGAAATTGAATTCATGGGCATCCTCTTAAGGGGGCGCTGTAATCATCATTATGAAGAACTTTTACTATGGGACAAAACCGGAAATCGCGAAAAAAAAATCTGCTGTTCCCTATATTTTGACGAGTTGAGCGAACATAAATGTAGGGAACATCTGATTTTTTTTTCGCGACTTCAGGTTTTGTCCCATAGTAAAAGTTGTTCATAACGATGACCACAATGACCCCTTAAGAGGATGCTCATGAATTCAATATCACCCTGTATAGTAAATACTGTAAAAAAATGTTACCGAAGAGAAATGATAATATCTGGGGGTAGGTAGGTAAAAGTGGAAAAAGTCAATCCATTTCTGGCAACTGGAAAGCGTATTACGATGTAAATTGCAATGCAGACATGCATATTGAATGTGAATCGGAACATGATTCATTTAACTTTTTTCTGTTTCAAGACCTACATGAAACTCATTCTGATGTTAAATGAAATTGTAGGATACAACGATGAAAACAATTCCGTTTTGTTTGGGTTAGGTAAATATGGAGGATTTTTGCTGTAAATACACAATTAGTAATGTTTAGTTTAATTTAACCTGAATGCTAAAACTTCCCTCAACGTTCGACCTGCAAAAACAGAAGAATTCAAAACATCTGGAGAGAAACCCTTTAAAAAACTTTTTCAACTAATCCAAATTCACTTTTCCCCTCAACTAAACTCGGTTTACGGACTCCTTCGTAAATCCCGTTGCTTTTAATTCCTTTCTTATTTCATCAAGCAACAATCTACCCTTTACTTGAACATTGTTGAACAGTTTGCATGGAAGTTTTCTAGTTAACCCTAACAAACAAGTCTTTGGCTGAACATCGATCGTAGTCCGTCTCATAATGAATGGACGGTTATTGATTATGGTCCACGAACGTTACTTGTAGTAATGTGGTGCATCGGTAGTTTTGACCTCGTCGCAGTTGAAGCGTTAAGTTTTTAATGGAATTTATGGAATTGAAAATGTTGGAATGTTTGAACAAAACACACATTACACAGTACACAATATTATGTGGGAGAAATCCGATCCGAGCGTGTGACCATTTTAATTTGTTGTTTGTTTAATGGGTTTCAGCTTGTGGTAACCAACTTATTGCAGAACTGAAGCTTATCCCTACGAAGAAGCTTTGCAAACCGTACATTCTTCATTAAACTTTGCAATTCATATGTACTTTATTATTATATATATATATATATTATTATTATTTAACCATTTATGTATACACATATAAAAACAGAAAAGAAGAACAGAACAGAAAAATATGTAAAAAGGTGATGCTTATTTCTAAAGAAATCTCTTCCAGCATACCTGCGATAAGAAAGCAGATAAAGAGATGTAGACACCGTGTGTAAGAGTAGAAGAGAAAATAGAATACATAAAATCGAAAAAATTTACAAAACAAACATAATCAGCCTATAATGTTCCCACTGCTGAGACACAGGCCTCCTCTCTGTGAGAGGGAGTGGGCCGTAATCCACCACGCGGGCCCAGTGCGGGTTGATAGATGTCACATGTTTTCGATTTTTTTTTGGTTCTAGGACATGCCGGTTTTGAGAGCAGTGGTGATGAAATAATTTACACAAAGTAAAGCGCCTGTCCGGGTTCGAACCTACGACCTACAACTCGTAAGTCGCGGCCGTTACCATTGGGCCACCACTGCTACTGCATTACAAAACAAATAATATGGGAATATACTAACATACATACATGTATACATACATACATCTAAAATAAATATCACTAGAATATAAAAAAAAATACAGTGTAATTTAAATTAATAAATACATACGCAACTATGTCGAAGTGGAAAGATAGTGATCTTACTTCGTACTTTCTTAGTTTGTCTTGTATATCACAGACATCGGTGAAGGAAAACATCGTGAGGAAACCCGGAATTAGTCTTTAACCGTCTTATTACAAAACGAGATCTAACTTTAGCACGAAATTATACCCTTCAGTCAGTTTTTGTATTTCGAACCTTATTCCATCGGACGTAAGTGACGAACCTTATTCAAAGTTCTTAAATATACGAAATTAAAACTTAGAGCCGGGTTTAAAATCAGTTTTTGTACTAAGACCTTAAACATTGTCGGAATAAAGTTCGTAATTCAAAAATGGGTCGCTAGTTTAAAACTGGGTTTTAAGAAAAACCTTATTTTGTAATAGAGCCGTACGAGTCTATATCTATCTATTTAATAAAAATAAAATGCTGGTCGTTGGTACGCGCATAACTTGAGAACGGCTGGATCAATTTGGCTATTTTTTTATTTTAAAGTTTAATAGTCCGAATCGGGTTCTTACAGAAAGAAAAATTGGAAGAGTTTCCCGGAAAAACATCAAATTCTGGAAAAACTAATCGTCCTTTTTGTATGAATTATTGAAATTTAGACAGAACAACGTCTGTCGGGTCAGCTAGTAATTAATATAAGTCCGTAATCGCCAACCCGCCTTAAGAGCGTGTACGCCGTAAGGCATTTCAGACAAATTTTCAAGTCCTTATTTTTCGAAATGAATGAACCGATTTTAATGAAACTTCACACACATAAGCAGGATACTTAGGCCTAAAATGTTAGCAGAAAACATTTTCGAAATGTCTTATTTAAAAAAAAAGATAATTGGAAATTTCTGTTTGCATGGAAAATTTTAAATCGCTCTTATTTAACTGTAACACTATTTTTCGAAAATGTTTTTTACTAACTCTTTAAACCTATTTATTCTGCCAATTTCATTAAAATCGGTTCAGTCATATCGAAAAAAAAGGACTTGAAAATTTGTATGAAATGCCGTACGGCGTACACGCTCTTAAGCAAGCCCGGTGATCAATGCTCATGCATTCTCTGCATGTGAAGAGGCATTTTCCCTGCAGGGAACCGGCAGGCAGTATAATTAATTAAACTGAGCTACATCTATAAGTCTATAACCACTGCCACCGTCACTACAAAATTGAAGTGTTTCAAACAACATAAACAAAGAGTCTATAACCTTTTTCAATGTAAAGCTATTGTGTCCGTAAAAAAAGTGGCCACGCGAATTGTCCATACGTTGTGCGGAACATAAAAAACGTTTTAGGTTATTGAAACGGCTCTGGGAACTACAAATAGAAATGTGTAACATTCGAATAGAAAAACCAATATAAAAAATATTTTGCTGGTGTTGATGGTTGGCTTTTGACATTTCAACAAGAGTTTTAATAATTGTTTGTGGTTAACAAACAATTATTAAGACTCTTGTCTGACCACACCTGATTTTAACAAAGAGGTAAGTGTTCTATTCTGCCCTTAATTACCCCAGTAATTATTTAAGCCCCACGTAATAATGAGCGAGCGTATTGCCAATTTACCACTAAGCGGCCTCATTTCCAACCGACAGTAATAGATATTTTTCTGACAGTATACTCAATACTGTCCGATACAACGGGAACACTGCCTGTCCTTGAATTAGACCTACCCAGTATTTGTAGACAAAATATCAATATATACAAGGTGTCGTTTTGCATCCTCGTCAAATTTCAGGAGGCGAAAAATGAAGTCTTCATTCAGTATTTTTTTCTATCTACAGTATTTAAGGTACTTTCCCTCCATGTGGCAAAGTCGTGGGACGACCTGTATACGTTAACGAAGCAAACAATTGTGACGTTGCTATAATCGCCGCGTTTAGCACTCAGAATACTTGCTACTCGAATCTCTGCATAAACTTTTAGTTGTAGACAACTAAAACCACAACTAGAGCACAAGGCGACTAAAATTCAAATCAACACAGCACCCTAATTAGAATTAGGAAGGTGACATCTTTACCAGAAAATTATTCAATTAATTATATCCAACTGATCATAAACACAAATCAAAATTAAGTACGGATTACTATTAACACATAACATACACATACACACATAACATCACGCCTTATTTCCCCGAAGGGTTGGGCAGAGATGTACCTATCGTACACCCACATTTCGCCAATTATGTCACATAAATCCAGACTTCGGGCTGCTACTGAGAAATTCCAGATAGAAAAACCCAATAACACCGTCCGACCCGGGAATCGAACCCAAGACCTCATGCTCAGCAGTTAGTGCTTGCAACCACTAGGCAGTCAACTAACTACAACTAGTCAGTAACTATTAATTCAGTTTAAACTCCCGTTAATACGTCAATATTATTCAATGGCTCCGTTCAAATGGCTGATAATGGAGTATCGCGAGATTGTTGACACTATCTCCTCGCATTAATCCTCAATGAGATACATTAGCATACATTTAGGGAAACAGGGTATATCAACATTACTTACAGAATATTTTAATACCGTAAAATATGGTAGAGAATATTAGGTACTGGTTTAAGTATAATAAATGTTGCCTTCGCAAAAGGCAACCCTACTTCGCGTATGCCTCATTTGTAAGGATTGTGAGCCGCAATTCGTAGAAAAAGGAACTTAAGTATGAGGAAAATCAGAACAGTTTTCTCCGACCAATAATATAGCATAAGAATTATTTGTGAAGGAAATCTGTAAATAATACCGCCTGTTAAGATTTGAAGCATATTTACGTCTGTAACTAAAATAAGTTCTACGTAAGAAACAATAGAAACACCGATTTAAAATACCTGAAGAAAAATGTTAGGCATACTGAACTATTAGAGTACTTACTAAGTGCGATATTCGCTTGCTTGTTTCTGTCGAGCTGCCCCCGTAGCGCTCGTAGCCGGCGTAGCTTCAACTCTTGCGCCTCTACGCGCTCTCGTAGCCGTCGTAGCCGCTCACCTTCGACCGCCACCTATCAACAAATGCATGAAATTACAACTTTGAAAAAGTTATTCAAACTACGCTTTTAAATAAAAACCCATTCATGAAGTGTGGTTCCGACATTTGCTGGTTTTTATACGTTTTTTTCCGACCTTATAATAACTTAGTTTAGCTTTTTGTTCAAAACGAGGGCTGTTGAGAGCGTGTGGAAAAGTTCTGAAATATATTTTAATATAGCAGTTGATTTATATTAATAGCCAGTTGGTTCTCTATTCAAAATAATGTTCCATTAATTAAGCTATATTAAACTTAACTGTCCATAAAGTAAATCGATGAAGACGAGGGCTTATTAAATTGAAAGGGAGTGTTATAATGAATATAAAATTAGATCTGTATAAAGGCTCGACGTCGGGCAATTTTGTTTATTTTATGGGCGTTCTTATTGCGTGAGAAGAGTTTATTTTTAAGGCGGCGATAAATATCGCATTAGGCTAACGCGCGTCCGGCCCGCCCCGGAGAGATTTATTAAGAACGGGGAAAATATTTTTTTTTTCCTCTTATCTGTTCACAAATTCTGAAAAAGATTCCGGGACGTCTTTATCCGTGATAACTCAGTTAGTCTTTAATTTCACAATAAATATGCATTTCTTTTTCCAAAATATTAACTGAAGCTGATGGCTAAGCAAACTGGATAACGGTTACGATAAGGAATCCAATTGTATGTTTTAAATACTATATTCCGTGTTTTACTTAAATATGAATGAGTTTTTTTTAATTGAAAATTACGGTCTGAAAAATAGTAGGTCGAACTACATACCAAATGTTGCCTACATTTGGTATGTAGTTCGACCTACTATTTTATGCTTATTCATAACGTGCTCCAAAGGCAGAGTAACTTTTATTTTATTTTAGCAATAAAATACTTCCAAGCAATAAACTGTGTTCTTTGTATTTATTTAGTATCACTTTGAATAATTTTTCGGTTGTAATGAATGTCTCGTTTGATTTTATCAATGTGACACTATCAATAAAATAATTTATCGGTACCCGAAATTGACAGAATATCCACCACTAGAATTGTAAGTTTATCAGAAATAGGTACGATACTAGTTTTTCTTGTAATTGATTTCCCCACGATGCTCAGAAAATGTAATCCGACTTTATCGTAGGAGTTCACTTAAATGATTCGCCAAGATTGTTAATCTTCGCAGTAAAGTAAACAATTTTACCTCGAACTTAGTGATATTCAATTCTAACGTCTTCAATGTTAAACTGTCAGAGTCAATTACGGAACGAAAACAAGGCCGACTTAAATTAAATAACACAGTTATGATTATACAAAAGTAATCTAAAAACTTTGACATACAAAATTAAGTAACTGAGAACAAAGATTTTTCGTTCCATTTACTTTTCGTGTTTCTCTACTTTATTGTTAATCCTTTGTTTTATATCACGGATTTCTGAAACCCTTTTTAAAAATTCACACCTTCCCTTTTCATACGTGTCACCCTTTGTCGAGTCCAGTTATAAATAAAATCTGAGCCCACTTTATTGTTATTCATAAGAAATAACAATGAAAACCATTCGCATATAAATGCAGTACCTACCCTCTTGGCTTAATTAAAAATAAAATAGAAGCAGGGGAACAAAACTTCAAAGAATTCGGAACAAAGTATTTGGGAGTAATTTTTTAAGGACCCTGGAATCTTTATTGCTGCATTAAGATTACGCCTAGACAAAAGCGAATTTAATCTACCTATTGAGCTCTTAAAACACTTAAATATCCCTATAAAAGTAGCTACCTACCTACCTACCTACATGGCAAAAATTTGAGAAAGCGTTTACAAGTCAGGTTTTAAGCTCTAAATAAAATAAAGACCATTTCGGACACCAACCTACTTGGTCCTCAAATGATCTGACCAAAAGTATGTCCGGATTGTTATATACACATTGACATTGATGAATTTTATTTATGCAATGACATGAATATTTACTCTGTGAAGTATTATATTATTTGAATTATTCTAAATGTGAAGACTATGTAGGTCATTGTTTAATTTTGTTTTATTCTCAGTTAGTTTTAACATGGTCTGGCAGTTTGAGTGTTTTTTGCGGCCTAGCCAAATGTCCTTGCTTCGGTATTGTTCGTTGAATCGTTGAGCTCCTTAAGTTATGAGTTGAGCTGCACAACTACTGACAAATGCATGCACTGACTGGACAGGTCCACTCAATCTGTGTGGTTCTTTCATCAAAAGACCATTTCAGACACCAATCTACACATGATCTGACCAAGATTATGTCTGGACTTTAAAAGAGGCTGTGACCTCTGAGTTTGTTTCGGCCTTTCTGCTCAGAGTAGCTGACTACTCTAGACTCTTTCCAGATAGGAAACGCCGACCACATCTAGTTTAAAAAAATATAATTGACATGTAAAGGCTCTGGCTCTGTAAGAGCCTTAAGAGTAAACACTCTTACACGTACAAATCTACTTACAGAAATAAAATCATTTATCATTTAAATATAAGATCCAACGAAAGTTTGCGTAAGAAACCACATAAAGTGTATGTGAAACTTATAATTCTCTCCGTATTTCCTTAAATACCAAGTAAATTTAACTAATGTTTGTAACATATATTTTTAAGTACTCATCAGATGCCCCGCGGAGGCCGCTAGTGGGTCGAGGACTCTGCACTGAGTGGATTATTTGCAAACCCTGTCGATAAACAGCTGTGCCTTGTTGACTGAACTGAGCATCCGTATTGCATAGTTATTTACTAATCATTATTTATTTTTGTAAAGCATAATCAATAACGTAAAGTCGTTACATAGCAGTCTATTGTTAACGGAGTTATAAATAAAGAAGGGAAAGATTTTAATTATTCGCGAAAATTGTTACTGAAGGTGACAGACATGATGAAGTCATCATCTGCCTAGTCCTTTCCCAACAATGTTGGGGTCAGCTTCCAGTCTAAGCGGCTGCAGCTGAATACCAGTATTTACATGGACCGATTATCTATCTGACCTCCACAACCCATTACACAGACATGACTTGGCATGATGAGGTGAATAATGAAAAATATACATGCAGCAGAGATGTTATTGTACAAGATATACGAGTAGGTATTGTAGCAGACAAGGTGACCAAATACTTCTGAACAATTTAAAATGTCAATAAGTTCTATACACTACAAGTTACCATTAATATCTGAACATTCGTTACTTCATTAATATCTGAGCAGATGCTTGTCAATAATTTCTATACACACAACTAACCAACAACATCTGAACACTTACAACGTCAAGTGTATCTACGCAGATGTAGTCTTAGATATCTGAGCAGTTGAGGAAAAATTGCAGTAGGAAGTGCTTCCAACTTTACCATAAATACAATGTTTTTTTTAGGGTAAAATATATTTATTTTATCAAAGTATTCACCCTCATTGTATATTCATTTCTGCCATCTCATGGGATGGTCATGTATGCCTTTGCGGTAGAACTCTCGGAACAATGTGAAAATTCGAAGAGAGCACGTCGACCTCAATAAAATCACCAGTTTAAAAACTTTCCAGACAAAACTACCAAATGACTGGACTTACCACAGATAGTCAAGTCGATGGTCAATTTTGGTTCGTCCTTTATATCACGCAGTAACAAATTAGGTAAGCTCAGTGTTTGTCTGCGTAGATACACTTTTTTTTTCGCGAGAGGGCGCGAAATTTGCCTTTCCCTCAACCGTCCCGCCTCCTCCTTCGCGAGCATTACTGCTTCGCAGAAGGAGGTAACGACTGCCCATGCCCTCTCGCTCCGTACCATGGCCTGAACCAGAGCCGGACGCGAGAGATCTCTGCCGCCGATCGCCTCCACGAGGACACGGCGGTGCTCTGCCCAAGCCGGGCAGACCTCCACCGTATGCTCCACCGTGTCCTCGCGTAGATACACTTGACGTTGTAAGTGTTCAGATATTTTGGTTAGTTGTGTGTATAAAAATTATTGACAAGCATCTGCTCAGATATTAATGAACTAATTAATGTTCAAATATTAATGGTAACTTGTAGTGTATGGAACTTATTGACATTTTAAATTGTTCAGAAGTATTTGGTCACCTTGTCTGCTACAATATATCTGACCGCGACTGTACACGGCAAGGCACACCATGAAATGAAATGTTTCTTAACAAGTAAACCTCGTAAATACGACCAAATTAGAGTTGAAAAAAATGTAACAGCGGAATAAATCATACGCACATGTTTAATAATGTTACAGAAGAAACATGAATTCCCGATGTCGTGTGACGAACGAAACAAAAAGCAAAATAAAAAGACAATAAGCGATTTGTTATTTCCAACGTCAGCGTTTGACTGAATAACACCAAAAAAGAAAATGAAAGTATGAAAGGTAGAGTAAATTAGATATTTCTGGGACGAAGCAAAGAAGAGAAAATATCTTTTGATCAGGCGGGATTGATTAATGACACCGAGTATTCATCTTTTTCTAAAATTACTTTTGTTACTTTTTGAGCTTCAGAAAATCTGGAAAGCTGAGCGAAAAAGAAGCCTAATTGAATGAATGTTCGGAGAGCTATTGATTAAACAATAAGGAGTTTATTGGGCTGTTCGGAGAGTAACGTTCCTTATTTAACTAATAGGGTATCAAACGGGAAATGGAGCGGTAGGTTTATCAGTTGCGTTTCATGAACTAGAAAGGGTGCGATGTGTGGTATGTTCCATTCTCAAACAATAAATGTCGCACTTGTTTTTATCAGTACAAATGTTTTTTCGATCGCTCCGGTATAGACCCTCTTTTCAAGAAAAGTGCGACATGCCCGCTATTTCTGTTATTTCTAAGTCAATATAGTTAATTGAAGTGTCAAAATGTTTTTATTGACGAGGGCTACAATGTACAAAAAAGTAAAATTGAATTAGTCAAATATTTCTTTAAAAAAATAAAGAAAAGGGGCTCTAAAATGGTCATTTTTATGGGGTCCATAATGTACCCAACATCTATTCTTATTTATGAATACAAAAAAAAACTACATGTACATGTTCAGGAAGGTTATGCCTCCGACTATTTTTCGAAATTTAAAAAAAACTATAATAAGTTTTTGGAGTTATAACGATTTGAAGATCTAAGTATGAGCGACCTGGCGCGCGTGTTTCTTAACACTTTTGTGCTAATTTGAGTTCTATGCGCGACGCTTAAGGTTTATGGGTGTTACTACAGCGTTACATGTGCGGTCTACCGTACGACAAAGCTGTAGAAGTATGTAAGTATACTTAAGGCCACTTGCAGCAATATGATACAAATCTCGGTTTAATTAAATCTCGATTTTGCCTTAAACTCGACTTAACTTAAATCTTACTAAGCATGTCATGCACAGTCACATTTCACATTCAATTTAACTAAACTGAGATTAAGTCAGTAACCCATTCACCATTCATTCTTTGCGTTCCATTTTCAAATAAAAAGTGATGGCAACTCAGTTCTGCGTATAGAGAAAAAATAATTTAATCTGTCAATAACGTCAATGTAAGTCCGTGTTGGTTGTAGTCTCGTGCAGTGTTGCCAACTTAGTATCTTTATAGCTACATCTAGCTATTTTTCGGGGTCAGGCAACTACAATTTTATAAAACATGTAGCCATTTTTTTTTTAAACTTCATTGTATTTATTTTAATTACCAAGTTTATATTTTAATAATTAAAATAACGACTGATTTTTGAATACTCTCGAGTTTGATTTAAAACGTGATCGTAAAAATTTGGCTATTTTGATTGTAATCTACCAACTAAGTAGCATTTAGCTACTAAAAATCTATAAAAACTTAAAACCTGACAATCTAGCAACTTTTTGCAAAATGTTTAGCTACTGACTAAAGGTAGCAACACTGGTCTCGTGTTATTTTCTAGTTTTGTTTAGCGTCAGTCATAATATACGAGTTTAAAACATAAATTACAAAGAACTGATCTAGGGCATCAAATTTTACCGCGGCAGAAATATTGCATTTATTACTTCTTGTGGAAAAGTTCCTGATAATAGAAAACAAAAAAACAGATGGGTAGTAGTAGATAGTAGCAAGGGTAAGGGCAAACAACAGGCATTGCAAAACTCTACCACCGAGTACTACTCGCAAACGAAGTTTTCACCAAGAAAACGCAACTTTTTTAAGTTTTTTAATGCCTTAAAGTATATGATCCACTGCATTAAACAAAATCAGAAAAAAAAATATTTTTAAGGATATATGCTAGGTAGATAGTGTGTTGAAAACATAATATAACTAATTTGATACAATAGAAAAAAATCACGAAGATACCTCTAAAAAAATCTTTTAACGATTAAAAACCATACTAGTATATCTTGTACCATACTACTAGTGTATAAAGTATATATGTCATTCTGATTGTTGGTCAGATTATTCTACAAGCAACATATTAGCTTAATAATTATTTATTTTTTTATACAATCTATTGCTTTTTTGTAAATCGATAATTGCTTCATATTTTGCAATAAATTACCAGCGTTGTGTCATCGCGCTTCTCTTTCTTTTCTATGCAGTCCGACAGTGACCGCGATTTAGGTGTTGTCGGCTTCTTAAGCTAAATCGATGACATGCAATAAGTTTAAGCCTAAGTCGAGTTTAAATCGAGATTTAAGAAAAAGCTGCAAGTCGCCCTTAGTATTAAAACCCTGTATTAATCTAAAATAAATTATTACCGAAGTTCATTTCCAATGCTATTTGAAGGTCATGTGGTGCATGAGATCTGTGATTTTTTTTCTCAATTTAAGTATCAATAGGGTTGTCCAACCACAGATTTTTGGGTTTTTTCGTTTTCTGTCATTACAATGGTACAGTATTGATTTTATAGGTTACCTCAGGAATATATGTATCTAAGGTACTTATATCATTTATACCCTGTTTTCTACTTATTATGTATTCTATCATAATCAGCCTGTAATGTCCCCACTGCTGGGACACAGGCCTCCTCTCGGTGAGAGGGAGTGGGCCGTAATCTACCACGCGAGCCCAAGGCGGGTTGGTAGATGTCACATGTCTTCGAATTTTTGGTTCTAGGACATGCCGGTTTCCTTACGATGTTTTCCTTCACCGTTTTGAAAGCAACGCACGGTGTGGTATTAGGCCCTAAAAGTTGGCCAAAAATGATTTTTTATTTTATTGGTAAACTATTCCATATTACCGATCCTTTAAAAGTTAAGTAGTTGGTCAAATAAAAGGCCGAAGAACTCCGTGCCAGCTTGCCAACACGTGCCGCGCGCTCAGTCGAAAGTTGCCGTTCGCTTACAGTGGTCGTGTGATTATTCGATACGCTCAAATTTTACTTGTTTATAAAACGTGATATTTTAGGAACAAATAGTTTTGTGGTGGTTTTTGTGATGGATTCCTCTCAGCCAGGTATGTAACTATATGTAACATGTTTTTTTTCTACAAAAGTCTCAATCAATTTTAATCCATAGGGGCAAAAGTAAGTTGTCATAAACTTTGACAAAAATTCTTACTTTTCTATGTTTAAGAGACTTTTTTTTACATTATTTAGCATTCTTTAAAAACAAATACTATTGTTTCTTGTAGAGTAGACAGTCCAGAACATATTTTTAAAAAACATAGCCGCCCATACCCGCCCCGTTTTTTTTTTGAGATTTCTTTTCGTTAGTACCTCCCAATCTTGTTTAAATATTCGTTCTTAAGATTTAGTATTATTTTGTTACAGGGACTTCAGGATTGAGGTTTATGACTCGGAATGAGTTGTATGCTATTATGCAAGGTTCCAATGAGTCAACATTTGACAGAAAATTGACGTTTTTGAAGCAGCAACTGCTAAGTTCCTACTCTGATGATGATATAAGAATTCATGATATAAAGCAAAAGATCGTACAACACAATTTCAAGCAAAAATGGTTAGCAGCTCGTAAAACCACAGCAAGATACGAAGAAAATAACGTAGATTGGCTATCCGGATCAATATCGTTACCAGCTACAGGTATGTGTCTGAACAGTTTTTTTTTTGTTAATTAGGGTTTCGGGTTTCCAAAAACTTGTTGACACTCAGTTAGCTAGCTCATTGTATTGTTTAATTGAAACTCGTTAATATCTACGGATAAACTTTTTTTTTCTATTGTTATAGGAATCAGCCCTGGTCGCCCTCAGAAATCTTTTGTGGATTCTAGTGAAAGGACTAAAAGACGGAAAACTACAGAACTTCGATCAAAAGACGTGGAGGAATTGACTTACGCTACTCAAATGAAGTTAAGAAAAGTTGGTAAAGTTGATGCTTCGAAAGTCATAAGAGATCTTACGAAAAGTCCCCGGAGAGCTAAAAAATATGTGAAAGCAATGAGAAGAAGTATTCAGACATAAGATCAACCTCGCCAATTGCCACCTTTAAATGCTTTGTCTATGTTCACCGAAGCAGGATTAACAAAAGCACAATACGAACGAGTACGAGAAACCAATAAGTCCTTCTTTCCGTGTTATTCGGTGCTGCAAAAAGTCAAGAAAGAATGCTATCCTGAAATTCATCGCGTTACAGAAACGTGTGCTGAAGTTCAAGTACAAAAATTAGTGGATCATACGGCGAATCGACTGATTTCACATCTTGGAGTAGTTGTAGAACAGTTAAGTGAGGAAGATAAAATAATCATTAATCTTAATAAGTAAATGGGGTTGCGATGGGTCACAACAGGTGCAGTATAAAATAAAATTTGAAAATGAACCTGATACAGATGCTAATATTTCAAAGTTCTGTTGTTCCACTTCAATTAGTATATGGACATGAAAAGAAAATTCTGTGGCAAAATCCGACACCTTCATCTTCTCGTTATTGTAGACCTATTAGAATCAGATTCGTCAAGGAGACTACAGATATAACAACAGAAGAAATAGACTACATCACAACACAAATAGATGCGCTTGTCAGCACTGACATTGGGAACAACTTATCAGTGAAGCATAAGATGTTGTTCACTATGGTCGATGGCAAAGTTTGCAATGCGGCAACACATACAAAATCTACAATGAGATGCTACATTTGCGACGCAACCAGTTCAGAGTTTAATGACTTATCAAAGGAAAGGCCCCCTAAAGAGGAAAATTTAAGAATCGGGCTGTCATTGCTACATGCTCGTATTCGATTTTTAGAATCAATCCTACACATAGCATATAGGCTACCTGTAAAAAAATGGAATGTCCGACTTTCGATTGAGGAAAAACAAGCGGTGGAAGCCAGAAAACAAGAGATCCAAGATCAATTTAAGCAAAAACTTGGATTATTGGTGGATATCCCGAAAGCTAATTTTGGGAACACCAATGACGGTAATACCAGTCGCCGATTTTTCGAAAACTACGAAATATCAGCGGAAATAACCAACATTGATAAAGAACTTATCTACCGACAGAAGGTTATATTAGACACAATGTGCTGCGGGTATAAAATTAATGTTGAAGCCTTCCAGAAATACTGCGATGAAAGGCTTTATATGGGTTTTACCCCATGTCTCCGACACTGCATAAAGTACTTCGTCATGGAGCTGAAGTGATAAAACACGCAATTCTTCCAATAGGACAACTTTCTGAAGAAGCTGCGGAAGCTCGCAACAAAAACATAAGGCAATATAGACTTAACTATTCCAGAAAGTTTTCGCGCGTAGAGTGCAATATGGACGTTTTAAATAGGCTTTTGTTAACTTCGGACCCCTATTAACAAGCATGAGAACAAATCTATATTTTAAGAAAAATAAAAAGACATTGTTTGGAGACGTATTAAATTTGCTTAGTGAGACTGACCCGACCAATGAAAATGTATGTAGTAGTGACGAATAAATATTTTTTTCGAACTATAATAAGTCTTTTATTACCTATTTTAACATTTAAACACTTAATAATCGTCGTTCGAGTCATAAAATATTATTGACCAAGTTTTAGGGCCTAATACCACACTGTGCAACGGTGATTAAAAATTTACACAAATTAAAGCCGCCTCTGAGTTAGAACCTACGCCCTACAACTCGTAAGTCCCCATATTTCGCCAAGTTGTGTTAAAGTCCACGGCCGTAACCACTGAGCTACCACAGTGCTCCCTCGTAACAGTTATTGCACTGATTTGAAACCAAAAATATTGTTAACCCCCATTTTAGTATAACTGGATGTTCCCTCCTTTGCATCTAGGACATGCCGGTTTCCTCGCGGTGTTTTCCTTCACCGTTCTGAGAGCGGTGATGAAATCATTTACATAAAGAAAAGCGCCTGTCAACGTTCGAACCTACGACCTACAACTCGTAAGTCGCGACCGTTACCAATGGGCCACCACCGCTCTCTATTCTATGCACCTTCTGAAATAATTACAAATATGCGTTCTAATCGGAACTTTTACGTTGTAATCGAAAACTTGAAACCCCATTTTTATCCAGAGAAGTAACAAAAGCAATAGACTAAAAGTACCAAAACGTATTCCCGTGACACAATTTC
Organism: Atethmia centrago; assembly: GCA_905333075.3. Classification (NCBI taxonomy): domain Eukaryota; kingdom Metazoa; phylum Arthropoda; class Insecta; order Lepidoptera; family Noctuidae; genus Atethmia; species Atethmia centrago. Next base: position 12,729,370 of record HG995381.1, on the reverse strand, counting down.
GTAATTTATTCAATAAACTTCCGACCTCGATGTCATCTCAGCGATCTAGTAACGATTCCCGTTGAGACTGGAGACTATTAAGTTTCTCTAGAACCGAGTCTTACTTACAAATTGAATCTGTCACTTTATCCCAAAAGAAATAGGTATTCTTTTTAAGAAGAAAGTTAAGTTGGTTGCCAAAAGTACAAGTATGTATTTCTGGCAACCATTTTAACTTTCTTCTAAAAGGGCTGTTTTTATTTGGAAACTTAAGTAAATAATAATCTATTTTTCTAATGACAAGACGAAAATTAACTACACTCCACTTCTATGATCAAATCAGTTCAGTTCTATCAGTGATCAAATCGACATCAAATTTGGTTACGTATGGATACAATAATGTTATAATGAAAATCTCAGTAGCTGATACTCGTATATTGACGGGAAGCCCTCCTTGGGCATTATTGTTACCATAATTGAATAAAATTAGGTACCTCCTAATACCCCCAATATCCTCTCCCCCACAAGCTATACCTTCGTGATTAATCTAAGTACCGTGGCTTTTGCGTTATATTTACGACTACATACTGGTACAGAATTAACAGCACTTTTAGTGGAAATTTCATTAGCATGTATTTGCAAGGTGCACCATAATTTTAACGGTCATAGGTACAGACAACCAAATAGATGAGTAAACAGGCGGGTAACTACTTTTTGCCCATGTTTTGTTTGTACTCATGTTTTTGGCATCACTTTTTTCATTGTGACTTAAGTTTTTTCTTCTCCTTTTCGTTCGACGGTACATCTATGTTTCTTATATTGTTTGGGCCCAGTAGGTGGCTGCAATTATGGTGGCGTCAAAGGCGTTGTTCAGATCAGCAAGGGTGCAGGTGAACGGACATTTGGGACACTCTAGCAAATGGGGCATTGGCTGTTCAGGAGCACCGCACTCGCACTGGATGTTGGATGAATCTATAATGCCCCATTTACCCAAATTATGTTTGCAGAGGCCTACTTGGGTGCGTAATCGATTCAGTGCTTTCCAAATAGGCCACTGCGGTTCACGACCGGGAGGCAAGTGATTTTGGGGCTTTACGAAGTCTTGGGGTGCTGTATACCTCTCTTACCACAATTTACTTGGCTCTTTAGGTGGTCTGTCTTAGATTGCCTGCGTGGAGCGTAAGAAGCCCTTGCGACTTTAAATTCTACCGTGCAGTCTAAGAGGGGATGTTGGGATTCGGATTCTTGGTTATTTTTTTCCAGCGAGCATGCGGCATCCCTTCGTACGGCAGGTGGTGCTATACTTGCTAGCGGGTAGAGCTTATAGAGTGAAGTCGGTATTAAGCAGCCCGATGTTATCCGACACGTCTCATTTAGGGCAGTGCTTGCCATGAGCGGATGGGGTGCCACACTGGACACGCAAATTCGCCAGCAGAAAAGCATGGAGCAGGTACTGCACTCCAGTTAGAGGAAATCAAGCGACGCGACGTAGCAAATTATTGCTTTTTTTGAGGCAATGTGAGTTACACGTAAGAGCCCTCTCACACCTATATATTTTGGGTACGAGCGGTGTTTGACCCCAGTTCCTCGCCACGTGATATTCAGTTTCCGATTTGAGTTTCTGTTGCGGAGATCTGCACGACTGTGCCTTGGACGGGTTTGGCCGGAGAACATTGCTGTCATAATATGTTACCTAGTGAGACAAGGGCCAGTGTCAAATTATGCTCCACATCATGGAAAGTTGCTAATTGTGTGGCTAGGGCCAAGTCATCCGCGTACGGTAAGCGCTCGTATGTTGGGTGATAGACCGATCATTGGTATATATGTTAAAAAGCGTGGGAGGCAAGACACTGCCTTGATTCGAGACCGTTCTTTTACCGTAGCCACCTAGTCTATGCTTTATGCAGCATTTCGCTTAGTATGAGCACAAAACCTTGGTCGTTAGCTAGGGTGTTTACTTTCGCGGGAAGGTACTAAAGGGTCACCGAGGCCCCTGGCAACACAGGCAACAGGAAGGAATACGGTTGGGTTTTAGCCAGTAAGAGTCTGACACACCCTCCCGCTCCACCCAGAGCGGGAGAAGTTATTTGATGATTACCCATTAAAAAAAAAAAGTGTGTTTACTTTGCCAAGTAGTCTCTTGATATTTATTGTGTCGTAAGTTTAAAAAAATATTATAGACGGAATTACAATGAATATAGACAGGATTAGTGCACGGATGTCTATGTTTTGCATGTATGTATACTAAATTCTTTTGTTGGCTGTACTTATGCATATAACTCTGTTTACATGTGTATGTACAGGGTACCACAGGGTATCGTAGGTTTATGTATGTGCCCGTAATGACATCATTGCTACAGGGAATCGCGTCGTAAAAGGCTTGCTAGTAAGTACTAAGTCCACTTAGTCCTGTGGGAGGCCAACTTAGTTACTGTTCTACCTCATGTTTTAGATTTATTACTGAGCTCAGAGACATTTCTGAAGAAGAAAAGTATAAATTGTGACTTCGGGGGGACTAATTCTAAATGGCGTTGTCTGCAAAGTTCCTAAAACAAGTATTATTTGATGTGGTTGGTCACGTAAACATAATAATCTTTAAAACCTTTTAGTTTTACTCAACCAAAAAATGTAATAAATACTTCTTATTTAAGTATTTATTACATTTGGTTGAGTCTGTACTCCCAATGACTCATTTTCTCTGTCAGAGGTATCACACAAATTGAGAAGCCCCGACTAGAAACAGACAGTAGTAACAATGGTACGAACAGCCTGACTCCGTGTGTGGGGGACTAAAGTGCTAATTAGATAATAATTATATTTTTATGACGTCCGGCTAACAGAGTAATCTCACTTTTTGATTGGTCTGACCGAATTTGGATAAGCGTCTTACTTCTGTATAATTTCCTCTGCTCTTTAAGTTAAACATAACATCACGCCTGTATTCGCCGAAGGGTTATGTAGAGGTGTACCTATAGGACACCTAGTCAATCAGAAAGGGGTGACATAATTTTTTACCTGTTGCTTTTGTACTAACCTGATGTTGCCTAGCCTCCTGCTGCTTGAGGTACCGCAGTCGCTGCTCCTTGGCACAGAGCAGCTGATGCTGCGTGTCGATCTGCTGCTGTTGGCGCAGCGCCATTGCGCGCAGCTCGCCCAATGTCAGCTCCACCCCTTCCCCCAACTGAGGACAACATAGAAATGTACCATTAATATCGGCATCCTGTGCTTTCCGAATCCACCGGCTTCCCGCGGCCTTCACCAGGTCATTGGTACATTTTGTGGGGAGCCTATTCGCAGCAATAATTACAAACATTTTATGAAATCTTTGCAAGAGTAGTCTAAACTTAATAACAACGGCCAAAAGAAAATGAGTACTAAACATTTAAAAGCAGTGTTACAAAAATATACTAACGAAATAAATTTTTCAAAGAGTCGTCATCAAAATCTAGGCTACGTCTGGCGATGTTACGTGCCGGTTAAAATAACCTTGCAGTAGTTAATTAGTCTAGCGAAGCTGAAGATAGAAGACAATACCTCACATCCTGTCTACGTAACTTCCGCCAGTTCTTTGTACTATTTGCACTACCGGAAACCGAACTGAAAAACTCTCGATCACTTTTCAAAAGAGGTCTTAATTATAACAGTTCGGATGGCAATGCGACATTGCCAGAAAGAAAGAAAAAGTCGTCCTGTTTTGTGGCTGCGACGGATTGCATTTCGTGGCTTTTAGCAGCTTTAGATATTGGATCTTATCGGAGTCAAATGTGTGAGACTCGTGGAGTTTCGTTACAAGGGATTTTATTTGAAATAGTATTCACGATTCAGTTCGGGACTACTGGGGTAGTGGTACTTATTAGTTTTCTTTTGCAGGGTTTCAGTCATACAGGTTTCAACGACGCCAATATTTCGGCTTGGCTCGAAGTGAGCTGATTCCATTCCTTCTAGCTTGAGTGTGCGAGCTTGGTACTTACATTCTTCCAGACAATTCTTCACGGTTATATTTGAACCATTTTAGTTATTTTAATCACGAAACTTGAAATTCTAGATTCTAATGTTTAATGTACAGTCGACCACATGCCAGTGGTATTGGACCTTGACCTGGCCTAGCATGGCACGGAGAATTAATAGAATAAGAGGCCAGCTTATACTGGTTATGCTACCACTGACATGCTGCCTATAGTACATAATTCTCATACGTGATTGTTATGACCCTGGCTCAAGTATAATTTTACACCTCTTATGTGGAATTACTAGTTTTGATCTCCAACAACGATGAATATTTTTTACATTTACGTATATTTCGCACAGTATATTAAAACGTCTTTACAAAGACCAAAGAAGCCGTAGTTACCAAGAATATTATAATAAAGCTGATCTTCATAATACCAATTTAATGACACAGGATTATAGGAGAAAAATCTCTCGCGAAAGTTCGTACTTTATTATCATGAAAGAGACATTGTGAGTTCACTTCGATATTGTTAAAAGAGAAACTTTAACAATTTTTCTTTAGAACACGTACAATTGAAAGTTTTTCTTGGCTTATATAAGTTAGGACGACTTCATATCGTGAGTAAGTAGAATTGTCATGAGAATACTATTCTCTTAGGGGCTGATTTTACCAAAAATAGATAACTTTTATCTGAAGAATAAATGAGTCATATAGATGCAAAGGGAACATCCAGTTATACTAAAATGGCGGTTAATAATATTTTTGGTTTCAAAGCAGTGTAGTTACTGTTACGAGGTAGCCACTGCTACCTCGTAACAGTGGCTCAGTGGTAACGGCCGGGGACTTTAACACAGCTTGGCGAAATGTGGGGACTTACGAGTTGTAGGACGTAGGTTCGAACCCAGACAGGCGCTTTCCTCTGTGTAAATGTTTAATCACCATTGTTTTCAAAACGGTGAAGGAAAACATCGTAAGGAAACCGGCATGTCCTAGAACCAAAAATTCGAAGACATGTGACATCTACCAACCCGCACTGGACCCGCGTGGTGGATTACGGCCCACTCTCAGAGAGGAGGACTGTGTCCCAGTAGCGGGAACATTATAGAGCGATAAAGCAGTTACTATTCGATATTGCTGTTTTTGCTGCTAGCCTATAATTTGACGGTTATTTGTATGAGATGTTGCTATTCTGTTCTATAGTTTTATAAATGGTAAGCAAAGCCGATTTCGACTATTCTGCCAATTTCTAAAGTGAGATGTTGTTGTTTTAATTACAAACTTATTATGTCAAACAATGAAGCTTATTTGACATGGACAGACTGCTTTCTCGGAAAACATTTAGCTTCCTATCATTAAAAAATAGGATATTGCTGATTGTGCATTTATATTAATCAAATATGATAGTTTAACTGATGTTCTATTCAAAAGCTGTAAAACCACAATCTAGACTTAATATAATCCTAATTTGATTGTTACGCTTTTATGCTAAAACGGCTGAATGTATTTGAATGAAATTTAGCACATGGGTAGGCCATGACCAGGAGTTACAGTCTCAACATAGATAGCGATCGCTTTACGACCGAATTCGGTTGCAAAGTCCTAATGGGGTCTGTAAAATTGCTTGTTGTGGTTTTTTCGTGCTTGTCAAGCAATTTTGACTGTCGGACGAAGTCGCGAGCTAGTATGTTATATTCCTCGGATAAAATCTGATTATTGAAAAGCAGCCCTTAGTGTAGCTATTTTTAGTGTGTAGTTTATTTTAGAATAAAGATTGAGATTGGTCTATTCTTTTTTCTATTCTAAGCTGTTTATAATTAGGCGTAGTTATTTCGACGAATTCAAGGTTCCCCTTTTAGGAGAGACGTATAGACGAGATCAGTTATTCAGACAAAAATAACTTACGTCATAGCGTCGATGCTTTTGGCTGACATATGGAGCGGGTACTATCGACAAATTAATTACTCTGTTATTAGAATATCTTGCATTTTTCCGTATTATTTCGAATAAAAATTTAACCATTCGTTTTCCTCTTATAGCTGCGTCCTAACTAAAATGATCGTTTGCGCGAATACGCGATTGTCATCGTCACTTTTTGTTTGGAAAACCGGAAGGCGCCCTCCGTTGGTGCGACCTCGAGTTCCTGTTCACGGGTTATTAGTGTTGTAATTGGTAACTTATAGATCATTTTAAGAGGATGTCGGTCCATGTCATTAATTACATGGACGTCACGACTCACGGGCGAGCAGTCAGTCCAACAGTAGAAAGAAGCGGTGGCATTCGGCTGATGTGATGTACAATCAATGTGTCACAGCAATATCTTCCTGCTGAAGTTGACATTGGATGCTCAAGACATTTAAGAACTCATTTGATAACATAAATTATAACCATATGCAGAACAGAATATATGATACAACCTACTTTATCAGTTACCTATGCTTTTGTGTTCGTATTTTGGTTGTTCTGAATTAATGTTTCATCTATCTATCTGCACACAAAATCTATCAAGCTACCGTCCACCGTAGTTTGGTTATAACAGGTTAATCAACCACACTTTAGCCCGTCGTCCATCGTGGCTAAAGCTCGCTGCTCACTGCATCGCTACGACATTTAATGTCCACTGACATACGACCCTAGCTAACGCCATCACACACATTAACTCTGAGTTATTGGGTCTCCTTCAGTATTTTCCTGGCTGTCTATTGACAGGGTGGGTTTATGTAATGTGGATACGTTGATTTATGTTTTGTTCCTGTTGGGTATACTTAAACTCGCGCCTTTTCCCCATGGGGGTAGGCAGAAACTACAAAACGCCACTTACCGCGATCCTTACAAGTATGTAAGGATCGCGGTAAGTGGCGTTTTGTACGGGAAGGAAAACCTTGAAAGAGGTTAAGCTAAAACTTATGCTAACTTCAATACGTAAAAGTAGAGAATTTAAAAATATCCCTTTAAAACACGTTGAAATGAGTATTCTTGTTGGACAGGTCTTCTTGCTTGTTAGAAAATGATAGTAATGATTTCAGTATTTAGTAGTAGTACTATTGAGACAGATTGCATAAAATGTATGAATGGGGACGAAACAAAAGATAGGGAAGGATTGTAGCTCATGTCATTTTGTAGTTTCTATGAAACCCCACGGGGTTCGCGTGAATACATTCAAGTTCTACGTGACATGCGCCTGAATCGACGAATGCCTTTGTTCTCAGATACATATACATTATTATTGATGAAACCTAAAAATGACGGCCATATTTTTGCTCGTGTACTACTGGCCTACTGCGAATACTCAGAAGTCAGGGCTATATTTTGGATTTATATGTTGTTGTTATTTGATAAAAAGATCGCAAGCTTTGATTCTACATAATACATTCCATAAAACGTTTTAATCTAGAATTCTGGCCCATAAATTACAATGAACTCAAACCTTTACCTTAACAGTTAAATTCTGTTAACATAAAAATGTGACTTTAGTTCAGCACTTCAGTGCACAGACGTACTACGAATTTATTGATTTTATTACCATTGCAAATGAAAATGATTGAAATCCTCTTTTAACTCCCTTTTTTTTTAACAGAATTTAACAATGTAGGCTCTGTTAAATTCTATTAACATCGAAATTTAACTTCAGTTCTGCACTTTAGAGCACAGGCGGACTATGATTTTTCCTTTTTTTTTTTAGGTTCCGTAGTCAACAAGGAACCCTTTTAGCCTAATATGTCAACTATTATTCGCCATGGTCTTCTGTATGTCTGTCTGTCCGTGGCTTAGCTCAGAGACTCTTAGTACTAGAAAGCTGTAATTTGCCATGGGTATAATACGTATTAAGCACGCCGACGACAAGTAAAATAAAATCATTAAAAAAAAATATTGTATGTTCTCTCCCTTGCATATAAAGTGGGGTTGATAATTTTTTCTCGCCTATACCATGGTGTCGTTCGTTCGTTCGGTCGTATCGTTGGATAGGCCGTTCAACGCCGGCGGGATCTCATGGCGACATGTAGAGTACGGTTGTCGCAACCCAGTGCTGGGATGCCACGATTGCAGCGATAAGTCCCCTTGAGGAGTGGCTAGAGAGGCGCCACGGCGTCCTCACCTTCCGCTTGACACAGGTCCTCACCGGACACGGCAGCTTCGGGAGGTTCCTGTGTCGGATAAGGCAGGAGGACACGGTGGAGCATACGTTGGAGGTCTGCCCGGCTTGGGCAGAGCACCGCCGTGTCCTCGTGGAGGCGATCGGCAGAGATCTCTCGCGTCCGGCCGTGGTTCAGGCCATGGTACGGAGCGAGAGGGCATGGGCAGCCATCACCTCCTTCTGCGAAGCAGTAATGCTCGCGAAGGAGGAGGCGGGACGTTTGAGGGAAAGGCAAATTTCGCGCCCTCTAACCCCTAGCCGCCGCAGGAGACGCCCTGGGCGTCGGGAATCCCGGGCGGATTTCCGGACACCGTAGGCGCGGGCTTGCGGATGGTGAGCAATGGGTAGCTCACCGTCCGGTAAGGACCAGGCCCGGATCTACGCGACGGCGCGTCGTATTCCACGCACGCCTCAAAGAGATGTCGTCAGCACAAATGTAGGGGTCCAATAGAGCCGATGCCTGTCGGGGTCGCGGGAAGGTACTTAAGGGTCACCGAGGCCCCTTGGAACACAGGCAACAGGAAGGAATACGGGTGGGTTTTAGTCAGTAAGAGTCTGACACACCCTAGCTCCACCCAGAGCGGGAGAAGTTATTTGATGATTTCCCATCCAAAAAAAAAGGCCGTTCAAAAATATTGCGGATCTGTGGAAACTGTTTTTCGATTCAGTGATCGGTTTGCGTAATATGAAGCTTTAAAGTGATACTTTTTGAGTCAAGTATCGCCCTAACAGCTAAATAGTTGATTTTGGATATGTGAAAAAATTCACGGCAATAGTATATAGGTACCATCATTCTCCTGCCCTTGTACCAATTTATTTAGAGTCGGCGCAACATATCTTTTTCTTCCATACACTTCTCTAATGGATGTCACACATAGGATACTTTTAGTCCGGTAGTACGTTCTCGAGGGATAATTTCCGACATCCACGCGGGCGAAGCCGCTGGAAAAATCTAGTATAGTATATATCTACATTGAATTTGCTTGCAAAAGTACCTCATGTAGATTTAGGCCAGTAGTTAATTGTTTTCAATACTGTGCGAGGACATTTATCGTCATGATTCTCCTGTCCTTATCAAAATGTATGTGGGGTTGGCGCAACATGTTTTTTCATCCAAACTTCTCTATTAGTCTGTTGTCATCTCGGTAATCACTTCCTTTCTAGCCATATCATCTTTCATACAGTCCATCCATCGTTCCTTTGGTCTTCCCCTACTCGTATAGCCATCCACATTCATACTCAAGACTTTCCTAGCGACATTTCGTTCATTCCTCCGCATCACATGCCCATACCATGACAACCTATTTCCACCTAACAGCAGCAGTAGTACATTATAACGAAGTTAATAGGAACACTATCAAAGCTAAGTAGGTTTTACAAGTTAACGAGTAATAGTCGACAAACATACATTTGCAGTTGGAATGTATGAGGGACATATTTTTCAACTACAATGTTAAGTTTGTTCTTAGGACATCCCTACAAAGGAACCCTTCATTGTGGTCGGATACGCACATACCCGCTTTCTTAATGCCTAAATTAAAATGCTTAAATTGCTCTTAAGCAATTACAACTACAAATGAAAACACGTACGAAATGTTAAAGCAGCTTGTAAGAGAAAAGCTCCCGAGCTACGCAGTAAGATTGGTGCAGGTGCAGGAACGAAGAGAGTGGCATTAGATATACACTAGCACTTGTTCACGAGACGAGAACTAATGCACTTATGGGGCTTACATGTTGTGAGTGACTCAAATAAAACGTACGTGACGCAATAAGGAGAGTATTAAGCTTGGTAGTAACTTGGCCTTTTTCTTTCTCGTCAGTAAACGAACTTAGGTAACATGGAGAGCAGTGGTGGCCCAGTGGAAATGGCCGCTTCTGAGTTTTAAGTCGCAGTTTCGAACCCAGACAGGCGCTTTACTTTGTGTAAATTATTTCATCACTACTGCTCTCAAAACGGTGAAGGAAAACATCGTGAGGAAACCGGCATGTCCTAGAACTAAACATTCGAAGACATGTGATATCTACCAATCCGCACTGGGCCCACGTGGTGGATTACGGCCCACTCTTTCTCACCGAGAGGAGGCCTGTGTCCCAGCAATGGGAACATTATAGGCTGATTATGAAGGTAACTTAGGTAGTGTATAATTAATGAATTTAAGAATATTTTGTTTTGTGAATATGCATGTCCTAACTTTATATAGCATTTATTAATAAGGGAACCGGGTTTTATAGGTAATAATTATTTAAATAAACAAACAGTAAAACTCCTTTGGTACAGAAAGATGGTAAAGGCTCTTACAGACTGGGGCGATATCGCGGGCGCGACAGGCATATTGCTGCCTGTCGCGCCCGCGATATCGCCTCAGTATGCAGGAGCTTTAATAGAAAGTGTATTTCGCGTGATTATTTCGAGTTTGCCTGCTTAGCTTTGAACTCGACCAACCTTTCATTAATGCGTTTTGAATATATCGCAATGTCGAGGGTCTTTTTAAAGATAACAAGAAGCTTAGGTTAGATAGGTATAGTATGCGTCAAACTTAATGACGGCTCTGAAGTGCGCTACTCGCTGCGCAGTACCCCACCCCTCACCCCCGCTGACACGTGAATTCCTTACTGCGCAGTGACTCGCCTGTGTTCCGAGCCGCCATTAAATTTGAGTCGGGCTCTACTAACAATTGCTCTAGGAAGAAGGAATAGGCTATAACAATATATTATTTGCCTTATATTGCATAGTGCAATTTTATTAACTTTTGACCATAGTGACCATCTTTACATACCAAGACCCCTCCGTGCCTCGGAAAGCACGTTAAGCAGTTGGTCCCGGCTGTCATTTGTAGATCTTTGACAGTCGTTACGGGTCGTCAGAAGCTCGAAAGTCTGACAACCAGTCTTACCAAGGGGTATCGTGTTACCCAGTAACTGGGTTGTATAGGCAGTCGCTCCATGTAAAATACTTGTATTCAGCTGTATCCGGTAAGACTGGGAACCGACCCCAAAATGGTTGGGAAAAGGCAGGCAGATGATGATGAGAACATAGTGATTTTATGCATCGCCTTAACAACCATTTTACAATGTATGTTAAGAAGTATTCGGTTATTAACTTTTTATAAAATCAAATATGGCTCTCATGTTTGTAGGTACACATATGTAGTACCTACCTTCAATCTCATTTTGACTTCTTAAACTACATTTTATGATCTGTATTAACATTGACTGGTACCTCTACTACTTCAAACTAATCTAAAGAAAGCATTGAATGAAACATAGTTTACAATACAAAAGACGCCACCCGCGTCCAGTAATTGCATTTTTGTGTACATCAGAAACACCGACCGACCCATTGCACCGTCCGCCCAGGATTAGCGACAGTGCTGCCATATGAGTGTTTCTCAGAGATAACTGTAGGTCAACGGATGAAGAGGCCCGCCCAGTGGGCTTTTAATACCACATTAGTGACCCACGATTGTTTGAAATTGTCTTCATAATTCAGTTGGGTCGCCCTTTTCCATAACTTAGGCGTAATATATCGCCCACCGTGGCGGCCGCGCCTCGGATATCTAGCATTTATTATTTTTATCATCGGCTTTTATGGCTGTTAAAGTTATAACTGGTCTAGTTGGTAAATAGCTTTGTTGTTTATGTCACAATTTCTGTGTGTTCGAGCAATATTATGAAGTATGATTATATGAAGGAATAAGTATGTAAGGATCGTAGCTTGTGGCGTTCTGCATGTTCTGCCTACCCTCCGTGGGAAGAAGGTGTGAGGGAAAGTATCTATGTATGATTATTTATTAATTAATACATACTTTATTGTACACCACAAAAATACATAACAAAAAATTAATCAAACATTACAAAATATACAATGGGAGGCCTTATCGCTTTCTGCGATCTCTTCCAGGCAACCATGGGATGGACAATGATTTGCCTGGACATAAAGTGGCATGATTATTATGAAAATGAGGCCTAATGACCGCTCCACGGGAAAAGGTCAAAGAAGATAATTATTATTAATTAAATCAACATGCTTATGTTGTAATAATTTAATAATGTATAATTACAGAATATTTTGTAATCTGGTGTAAATTTCATATGCGTGTATTCCTGAATTAAAAATAATTTGTTTTTTTGAAGTGAAAGCTTTTTTGGCCGCGTTGACCGATTTTTGGTAGAGGCAAAACTTATGGGTTCGCGTCACCGACATGCCCGCGTTACCGACATGCTAATGTGACGTGTTGCGCCAGTCCGGCGCGCCAGCGACCTGTGTACATGTATACGCTTATATACACACGTTGTATATATGCTCGACTGTATCATGTGCTGTTCAGTTCAGTTTTAAGTTTTCGCTTCTGTCGGCAGTCCCCATTACTGGCATTATTTTGAAATTCGAAGGGTTGATAATAAGGCAGATAGAATGGTGATAATTTGATGAATAATCAATATAATCAAAATTTGATTAGCTTTGGCAGTTTGTCAATTTAAATTCAATTAAAGATAATCAGCATACTATAAATTATTAGCAACATTCCTAACCGATTCAGTCTTGACAATTAGTCATTATTAATCTAGATTACATATTGATTACATAGTATTATAATCCTACGCACTATTAATGAATTAATTTGTACATTTTAATGTCGTATAAATACAAATATTAAACATTACGTAAATGGAACCATAAGAAATTTACTAAATTATTTAGCCGCATTACCTACACTACAAGTAATTCAATGTCATTTTTCAAACGGATAATAGGTACGTGTTATGGCATCTCCAGTAGGATAAACTTCTCTTCCCTCTGGAGCAGCTTGCAATAAACTATCAAACAACCGTCAGAAGATAATACAACAAAATCCCATTGTAAGTTTTCATACTCGTATCTTGTGGTCGCACAAAATTCTTGGGTTTGGTCCCCTTTCGGCGTATCGTCGGAATTAAGGGCGTCTGTGAGCACGATTTATATAATACTTGACACTTGTTGATAGCCGGCCCTGTCTGAGCTCTGATGTATTGGCAGAAAGATAAATTGTATTACTGTCAGACCGTGAAAGAGTATAATGACGCTGACCTCCGCTTGTATTCAGATTTGGAACGAATGGAGAAGGATATCGCGATAAAAATGAAACATAAAGCCACAATATTTATCTTTCATTCATTTTCAGATGTGAATGAGTGAAAGGTTGACGTGATAATATTGATTTAAAATATTTTCGTTTCCACATTTAACGTTTTTAACATAAAAGGTTTCGATATTAGGTAACCATTAAATTCCTGGAAACGCCCTTACGTGGGCAGATTTTAATAACCAACTAGTTTATTTTCAGTCATAGGTACTCATAACGATAACATTGTCTATCCATGTTTTAACATCGTTACTTACATAATATTAAATGGAACGCTCTTATTCAGCAGAACAGCGCAAATAGTCGTAAGCCGGTGGTAATAAAAACACAGTTGCCTCTGCCTTTTAATTTAATTAATTGCACTATCCGACAATATTTTTCTCTTCCGTGTTAGTTTACACAAGAAGACACAATTGTAAAAATGCGCTTGTAGCATGTTTGTTAAACAAAAAAACAAGAGAGAGCTTTGAAATGAAATTCTGTCACTCTCAGGCGCATAATTTAAATGTATTGTAATGGAAATCTGACGTTAATAATAATCAACGTCAGATTTCTGTTACATTTAATAGATTTAAATGCTGAACGTTTCCAATTTATTTATTTAATAATATGTGCGTAGAAATCAAATGAAAGTAATTAAATATAAGAGTTTTTATTAAAAAAAAAAACAGCCCCAAAAGTTAACCACTACAAAAAAAATACATTTGATGTTATGCAGGCTCCCAAAACGGCTCTTTTACTCCAAAATATATTTCGCATTGTACTCTCGTTACAGTATGTAGGTTAAACAAATATTAGGTCTCATAACATAGAGAACTCCGCGTATAATAACGGGTGAATAGTTTAGTAACACATAAACGTAAGTGAATTTCTCTGTCGGTCCGTTGTAAAAATGTGAATGGCAAACCTCAGCTCAGAACCCATGAATAATGTATTAACTGACGGGATCACTAATGGTTGCCACCATTCGGTTTGTTTTTTACAGCCCGACACTTGTTATTTTTGAATGATGGATTGTAACTCCATTTTATAAAGAATACATGGAAGGAGGTCCAATTTACTTTCAGTATTATCATAACTTACTACATTTGAATTGAATCATTAGATACCTACAAACATAAATAAACAGTAATGTAAGTGAGGCAGATGTGAGTGGAAACGCCGCGCCGGGAGGAGGGACGCCCTAGAAAAACATATAGTGGCCTTATTGGTGATGTTCTTCAGAAAGGTCAGCCGGTCGATTCCGTAAAAATATAGGTGAAGTGAGACTGAAGTGAACTGTCATCCTACCTGACGCTTGGTCTAGAGATTGACAGCTCACTTTGAACTCACTTCACCTATGTTTTCACGGTGAGATTTTTAAAGAATAGCGCTACAGGTGCGTAGGATAAAGTAAGAAATGAATATATAAGGGGTAGCTTGAAAGTAGCGCCAGTAACAGAAAAGTTGAAAGGAAATCGTTTGGCTTGGTATGGGCATGTGATGAGGAGGGATGAGACGCATGTGACTAAAAGAGTGATGAATATGAATGTTGATGGGTTGAGAGGGAGAGGAAGGCCAAAGAAAAGATGGATGGATTGTGTGAGGAATGATATGAAAGAGAAGGGAGTGAATGATAGCATGACGGCTGACAGGGGAGGATGGAAGAAGATAACGTGTTGCGCCGACCCCAAATAACATGGGACAAGGGCAGGAAAATGATGAAAAATGATGCTACAGGTGCGTAGTACTCGCAACCGGCGTGCGTGTATGACCATAAAAAAGCGAAGGGAGAAGGGACGTTCTGTAGTGTCTGCCTTTCCCCATGGGAAGCGCGTGAGTTATGTATGTATAAATCTGCTTCTGCATGTTGTGACCCCATAAATGTCTACTTTTAAATCCCCCCAACTTCACTCATCTATCATAACGAGCAATCCTTAGGGGGTTACGCCATAATCAACACGCTTGGATAGCGGATTAACTTCTGCCTTACATCCAACAAAATAAAAATAAAAAAGGCCAGGTTTTTTATGACATTTACCTACATTTTTAGCAAATCTTGTGGGTCAATAAATGATAAGCGAATGTTAAATATGCCTTAGTAAAACATCCATCTAAAATATTTAACATAGGCAAATTTTCCTGTCTGACTGTTCCTGGCCTCGGTGGTACCGTCTGTTTATTTTAAAGAAAGTGTATCCAAGGTTCTCAGCTTCGTATGATCTGGTATGCAAGCGTATACGAGTACTAGACGATATAAAGCTCTCTCAAATCCGCGCCATTTTTCTCGACAACAGAATTATTTTGCACACGGATTAAGATGAAATAAATCCTTCCATGAAGTCCGAGTAAGTGCAATCTTTCGTAGAAACTTTTCACGTTTCGGTGTGTTACAATCGGTAGTGATTTCTCAAATGGTCAGTTATCGCAGTTACTGTAAATCGAATCTTTCTGGGGGTCGGATTGAATCGAGTGAAAAGTCACGAGGTATGCCTTTGAATGGGAACATACGCACTGTACCGTATTAAAATGTTCACGTGCATGAAATAACGATCAACTTCAAACAATTTGAATCCCCTTTTTTATCCAGTCACAGAACGTTTTTGTCGTTGTGAGACAAAAGTTTCGCTGTTTATGTGATTTGACAGCACTGATTTTATTTTTTGTCCTTTTATTTTCAGTCATATTTTTAATATATAATTATTGTGAGATAAAACTGGCAACTATAAAGGTTATAAAAAAAAATCAATAAAGACAAAACCCAAAGTTTTTTAACCCTATATATCTACGTTAACGTAGAAACAGATTTAAAACATTGTGGGTTTTATGATTTTATAACTTTTACACACACACGCAATATAAAAGGTTCGAAATCCACAAAGAAATCGTCCTTATTCAGTACGTTTATTTACGATTACGACTTCATTAGCGATTCAAAGACAATGAAACTTAATTTGTTAACTTTGCCTGTTAGCTTTGAGCTTCGGGCGTTTAAGTTGAAATTAAACATGCGAATAAGCATAAAGTCACAGACGTAATCCGACTTCGGATTGTAAGAGATAATCCAGCGTCAGCTGGGACACTGAGCGGCATTGTATGTAAACAAACTGACGTATTACATGAACTTAACTGAACTGTATTTTAAAACCAGTACGCCGAAATCCTTGTCTGTAAATATTTAAAGTGTACAACGATTTCGAAGAGGGTTTGTTATGTTGAGCTTTATTTTATTATGATCAATGTTGATAGAAAGCAATGTTGAATATAGGATCATTTTTTACTTAATTAGTGCAATGAATTTAGTGCAGTCTATTTCGTATTTCTTAGAAAAAGGCTTGCGCAGACAGGCGTGACACGACAGCGCGACGCTACTCTAGTAGAACAATTTCTATGAAAAGTTCTTGGAAATAGTTCTACCAGAATCGCGACACACCGTCGCGTCGCGCTGAACTTTGCGCCTTAGCGCTACCATTTATGTTTCCGGGTCGGGGTAAGCAAATTGTCATTATTATTCTCCGGCACATTTTATTAACTTCATCACGAAGCTTCGTATAACTTGACCTGGGTATAAGTTATGTAAACGCTATTATTACCAAGTAACAATTTACGTGCAAATACGACACTCAATACACCGCTGTTATTTCTGTTTCTAGCTATTAAATTATTGCATGCACATTCAACATGTTAACAGGAGAACTGGCAAATGCAGCTGTTGCGAAAACTAACGTCAAAGCTAATGACGGTGATAAAGCATAGAGCGGTTACAAAGTTCCTACTTGTAACAGCAGATAGAACAAGGGTTTTAATAATAATAATTCAGAGAGCATTCTAAATGGGTTTCGCGTTATAGTTCAGAAATGGTTAACAGCTTTCCTAGCGACACGAGAGTCGTTTCAAAGGCTCGGCTAGTCTCACACATTAATTACTCGCTTAGAGCAAAACTACTGCTTCACAGAGTCGAATTCAGTTAGGCCCTCGTGGGTGGTTTTCAGTTGAACTCGACCACAACTTAGTTGATGGTTTACACGTGTTTTAATTCCGAAACGTAATTAAAAATGGATGTTTAGTTAACATTATCCTGGATTAATGTCAACATAATTTTCTCAACTGCTTTATAAATATTTTCCTTCAAATAAGTAAGATCTTTATTTTGTTTTAACGTAAAGTCTCACAGATGGTGAAGGTTGGTCATGCGGTAGTGGTTCGTTCGGCTTATTTCCGCCGATGGTCTCGCCGTGCCATCAAATTCAATAGACACTTTATAAATCAATCTCCACTCGGCGATAATTTGAAGGCACAGCGTGACCCTAGCCGCAGTTCTCTCGTTCTTGGAGATGGCGCCTTAGGTGCATATTAGAGGAAGGCATAAAAAGTCAATCCCATGCATATGATAATACAACCTCTTTGCACTTTCCTATCGGATAGGTTACAATGTGCAGATATTGTTTCATCCTTATACAAATATCCCTAAGATGAAATCGCAGGTTCCGTAGCCTAAAGATGGAATTAAAGATTGAGAGGAGTCGTAAAGGCGGGTTCGTTAGGCTCTAAATCTATATGTATTTAATGACTTAACATAAAACTACCTAATGAAAACGGTTTCCTGATTATATAAAATAATTTTAATTAAATTGCACTTATTATTATTATATATTATACCGGATAATAATATTCATTAAGTATTTCATGTTCATTTTAATTACTTGACACTTTAATGACTACAACATAATTAAATAAAATAAAATACACTACTCTGACACTCCCGTCTGTTCCGTACACATATTTCGTTTGCTGAAGGCGCTGCTTTGATAGAAGATCAACAACAAAAATGTCATACAAATGTAATTTCCGATACGTAAACCTAGAACCTATAGAAGCTGCAATTTTCTATTTTTTTTCACTTGACTGCATAATCTTAAAGTAATTAGGTAGGTGCACTCACGTCAAATGGCCCATCGCACCCAGAATAATTGCTCTTAAATAACAAATACTGATTTAATTTATGTTAAACACATTTCTGTTGATTAACTAAAGCAGAGTTTAATAAAGTTAAAATCAACGAACAAAACCCCTGTTCAGAAGGTAATTAAAACTATTGAGTGGACGTGTAAGTCAGGACGTAAAGAACCTCCTATCAGCCGATGAATAAAACATAGAACCGTGTGAGGCCACCCTTACACTGTTTGTCCACCGCCAGTCCGCCACCGTCAACGGGACGTCAACGAGAAACAAGATTATTTGAGTCGAACATGTCGTCCGGTGGTGTGCGGTGGACACGCGGCCATGGTAAATGTATGTATCGCTACTTCGGCTGCGCCGCCGCGCGCCGTCATCTCGTTCTCGTAGACGCCCCGATGACGGTGCCGGTGGACAAAAGGCCTTAGACGGAAAAAGTATGGCGCAATCCATAAACTTTAATTGAGCTAATAAATATTAGCGTGAAGTGTTATTATACGGCGATGTAATGTCGCATAAAAATAAATAGTCTACACCAAAAACGCGGTCATTAACAAGAGTTATTATAGACATCTTTCTTGAAATGTGTGCTAAAGAATTTATAACTGTGTTTATTTTAGGGAGCTATTTTGTAACTTAATGGGCTGTGTAGTCGATCATAATAAAATAAAATTCACACCCCAGCTTTTCATTTAATTTGAATTATATTTATTTATTTATATATAGGTAGATACTTTTTTGTACACCACAAAAATACAAAACAAAAAATAAATTATATAATTACTATTAAATTATTACTATTACTTATAAATTATTATTATATAATTTAAGATTAAACTTTATTTTTATAAATTACTAACTAACCTTTAGTCCTTCTTTATCTATAAAACTTTAAACATACTAAAAAGGCTTAACTTTAGGACACTTATTGTCGCCTCATCAGCTGTGAGTTTCACTTTAAATTAAGGGCCTTAACACGCTTTAGCTCGAAACTTGAACCACCTTCCAACGAATAAATCACATATGGACTCGGCAAGGATCATTGGCTTCATGAATTTATTTGTTATTCGACTCTGTGTGAAAACATACACAAACATTCAACTGTAACATTTTGTACGATGAAAAAACCTAAGTTCCCACTTTGACATAATACGTAAAAAGTAGTAAAAAGAAGTAAAAAGCTGTTATCGATCTCCATGACAACCACGTAGTTACTCGACCGTGAAAAGTTTATCCTTGAATGACGTTCGCATTTTTTTCCACTTTACATGTACATTCATAGAATTTCATTTATGTGGTTTAATAACGAAGTGTGTACAATATAGGGTGGGTATTTTGAAATGTTGCTATGTGAATATTAAATTGTAGCGAAGAAAATAGAATGACTGTGGGTCCGATCCAGTGCGGTGATATAAACACGATACTTTTACGAGCATACAATTTAACCAAGATATTTATCTTAATTGACACCATAATGATGATTTGAAATATAACTAGGACATTGACAGAACGTAGATCTCGGTCGGTACGCTGCAACATGCTAGCCCGCAGGTTTGCGCGATATACAGGAGGAGGAGGTCAAGATTATTTTGTTTAAGGCGCTGACAAGACCCAATTGACCAAAATAGGCTTCTCTCAAGAAAAAAAATCTGTATAGTTTGTGGTAGCGTAAAAAATATATGTTAATTTTGAACATATTTCCCAGAACAGGGTTGTCACCAAAACATCGTTTTGAAAAAAATTCTCGATACAAACTAACGTTAAACTAACCTCTTACCTTGAGTTCTAATCCAAAATATCTGCATTGAATATCAATATACGTTACGTATTTAATTAATAACAAGAACGTCTATTTAAATGCAGAACTTGGTTATTTTTTATTTTCGATTACTCAACTCAATTTTGAGTAAATAGATAATTGCTTCTTATTTTGAAATAAATTACAAGCATTGTGTCATCGCGCTTCTCTTTCTTTTCTATGCAATCTGACAGTGACCGCGGTTTGGGTGTTGTCAGCGGCTTAATTCACTTTGCTCGTCATTTTACACGTTCAGTCTGTGGACTAGTTATAGTTTGCGTGCTTATAGCGATCTACGTATATAAATAACGTACTCAGGATACTGTTGAGGCTGTCATGGCGATGAAGCGCGACAATGATGTTTGCGGAAAGGCAAATAGATGGTTTTGCGACCATCATACGTAAAAGAAGCGCTTCTCTGCTTGCTCGTCTTCGTGGCGGTTCCAACACTATCTTGAGTTTATTCGCAGATAGATGGGAGTCTCCGATGCGATATTGCATGTAACTCCACACTGAATAAAACTTGTATGTCTACTAACACTTACTAGTGTTTAAGTTTAAGACCATTGTTGCTTACACTATGGGCGTTGCCCGAAATAAATGCTAAAATAATAATAATAATAATATCAAACCTAACACTGCAACAAAACAAAGGGTTCAAAAAGTCTACAAAATAAAGGGTAGGTAACAAGGATCGCCAATATTCTGGCCTGTAACAATAATCTACACATCATGATCAGAAAATTTTTAGCTAAACACCGCTTGCCTTTGCCCTTAAGGTGACTTACGTCAAAAATAAACCATACCGAACTAGGCGGGCATAAGAAAGTGACAGAGTCAATAACTTCCACATGCGAAAAAAGAGAGTGTGACAATGCGCAGGAACCAAATAAAACAATGTAAGAGCGCCAAACCAAATAAAAAAGTTTAAAAATAAATTAAGCTATGTATTAAACATATTATCAGCCTTTCAATGACCTAATAATACGCACATTTTGAATGCAATTTCTTTATGAAAGCAATAAAGATATTGAGTATTGAAATTGAACAGAATTACAGAAAAAAAATACAAAAAAGTAGAGGTCTTTTCAGAAATAAATTATATCGAGGAAATTTCACCCAATTGCGTTTTCTTTCACTCAGAGTCAAATTCACCAATAAACCAATAAAATAATAAACAACAATATCCAAAATAAATCCATACATGGTGTAATAGTGAAATAACTGGTTACGAAAAAAACCCTTATTTATATTGGTATCGCCGTAATACAAGATATTTCATAACTTAGTAAGAGTGCTGGTTGTAACCCCTACCTGTTTTGTTAAATAGCTTAAGTCAAATGTACCTACAGATGATACTCGTACTATTTAATGTTAACATTGTTATTTGATTGAATAAATAAATTATAAATTAATTGATAACTAATAATGTTTTCCGACTTTCAGGTTGTTATTAATGCTTGGGATAATTTCTAAGTAATATTTATTTATTTCTTAATTAAACAAAATACCAGCCTAACCTAACCTAACCTAATTCATCATCATAATTTTAGCCGAAAGACGTACACTGCTGGACATAGGCCTCCCCCAAGCACCGCCACTTCGACCGGTTTTGTGCTTCCCGCATCCAGCGGATTCCTGCCTAAACCTAACCTAATTGCCAAAATTTAATTCAATCAAAATAAACAACGTCATAAATAAAATAATTAGGTACAGCACCTTTTTTTTTTTTGAGAGTGGGAAATCATCAAATAACTTCTCCCGCTCTGAGCGGAGCGGGAGGGTGTGTCAGACTCTTACTGACTAAAACCCACCCGTATTCCTTCCTGTTGCCTGTGTTGCGGGGGCCTCGGTGACCCATAAGTACCTCCCCGCGACCCCGGAAGGCTTCGGCCCTAGTGGACCCCTACCTTTGTGCTGACGACATCTCTTTGAGGCGCGCGTGGAATACAACGCGCCGTCGACTCGGGCCTGGTCCTTACCGGACGGTGAGCTACCCATTGCTCACCGTCTGCGAGCCCGCGCCTACGGTGGCCGGAAATCCGCCCGGGATTCCCGACGCCCAGGGCGTCTCCTGCGGCGGCTAGGGGCGAGAGGGCGCGAAACATGCCTTTCCCTCAACCGTCCTGCCTCCTCCTTCGCGAGCATTACTGCTTCGCAGAAGGAGGTGACGGCTGCCCATGCCCTCTCGCTCCGTACCATGGCCTGAACCAGGGCCGGACGCGAGAGGTCTCTGCCGCCGATCGCCTCCACGAGGACACGGCGGTGCTCTGCCCAAGCCGGGCAGACCTCCACCGTATGCTCCACCGTGTCCTCCGGGCGATCCACACAGTGGTGACACCCGGGCGTTTCCTCCCGCCTTATCCGACACAGGAACCTCCCGAAGCTGCCGTGTCCGGTGAGGACCTGCGTCAGGCGGAAGGTGAGGACGCCGTGGCGCCTCTCTAGCCACTCCTCAAAGAGGGGACTTATCGCCGCAATTGTGGCGTGCCCAGCACTGGGTTGCGACAACCGTACTCTCCATGACGCCATGAGATCCCGCCGGAGCTCCGTCCGCTGTGCCGCGATTTCTCGCGGCAGCAGGTGCTGTACCTGCTTGCGGAATTAAACCGTACAGAAACTTACTCAGTACAAAATGGCTTTATGTTTCAGTAGGTGTGTGCATTAAATTTTGATTAATATTTATGGCGCGGCTCTACGTGTGGACGGGAACTTTATCAATTAATTTTCTCACCACCCCTTACAAATATGCAAAAACTCTTGTGTGTGTTTTAATTACAGTTTGGTAGTTGTGACAGGGCTTTCAAGAGTTTGTGCAGTTTATCTGTGTAGTATAGTTTAGTGCTATATATAAACTTATCGGGGCAGTCAACCTCAAAATCAACTTTGTTGTCTATTATAGGCAATAGTTTTACGATAGCGTGGGGGTTTTATTTTAAGCATTTATTTTGCAACCTGAAAGAATACAAACGACTTTATAATCGAAAATACAATAGACTACATAACATAACATAACATAACATCACGCCTTGTTACCCCGAAGGGTTGGGCAGAGGTGTACCTGTAGTACACCCACATTTCGCAAGTTATGTTTAAGTCCCACGTAATAGGGGGCGAGCCTATTGTCATCAACCGGGCACAAATCCAGACTCCGGGCTGCTACAATAGACTATCCTATAGAATTTAGTGTTTTTGTGACAGCACAATTAGTAGGTATCACGTATAAAATGAATAAAATCTGAAACTAATGAAATATTATGTGAAAAAAGAGTATTTTCAATACAAAAATCGTTTGAACTTACGTTACGTTCACGCCGCGCGTTCTTGCTAGGAATACAGACAAGTAAAGTAAAAACATAAGTAATATGAGTACTTAATTCTTAAGGAAAACTTTTACAGATGAATAAATTAGGCCATAGATTCTCGAACAGCTTTTGCAAAGATTCATAAATTAGTTCATATACGATTTCATTTAGTGCCTATAAACATTATAGTACTTTGTGAACTTATAAAAACTCATAAAATATTTAAAACTATAAAACCTTCGAACTAAATCGGTAGCTAAAGCTACTCTAGTTCCGTAAAAATCGATTCAAACAATGACGTCTCACATCGCACGTCCGTTTTATATGGAAGTACGAGTAGTGACAACGGAACTACGCGTATGTAGTTTGAGTTAAGTTGTTTAAGTTTAAGTAACACTTAGGACACTCCAGTTTAAAATCACAACGTGCAAAGTGCTACAGTACTTTGCACGTTGTGATTTTAGGTTTAAAGCTTTTAGGTACCTACAGTTGACAAAAGAGATTGTTATGCAGGCACGAAGAAGTACCTAATCACTTTTTGAAGATAAGCGACACTTGGGTGAGTAGACTTGACTGATCAGCTCCCGCACATTTTTTTTTTGGGGGTGGTAAATCATCAAATAACTTCTCCCGCTCTGGGCGGAGCGGGAGGGTGTGTCAGACTCTTACTGACTAAAACCCACCCGTATTCCTTCCTGTTGCCTGTGTTGCGGGGGCCTCGGTGACCCACAAGTACCTTCCCACAACCCCGGCAGGGGCTCTCGCATATGAATTAAAAGTTACTGTACTTAGCTGCCTGCACTCTTGAATCATACATTGACCTATGCAACACCATCACCGTACCTACAAAAGCTCCGCAGAAAACTGAAATACTTGTAATTATCTACATAATCAGCCTATAATGTTCCCACTGCTGGGACATAGGACTCCTCTCTGTGAGAGGGAGTGGACTGTAATCCACCACGCGGGCCTAGTGCGGATTGCTAGATGTCACATGTATTCGAATTTTTGGTTCTAGGACATGGCGGTTTCCTCACGATGTTTTCCTTCACCGTTTTGAGAGCAGTGGTGATGAAATAATTTATACAAAGTAAAGCGCCTGTCTGGGTTCGATCTTACGACCTACAACTCGTAAGTCGCGGTCGATACCACTTGGCCACCACTGCTGTCTCTGTAATTATCTAAAAGTAAATATATCTTAAGACGCTGACAACAGCTAAACCGCGGTCACTGTCAGACTGCATAGAAAAGAAAGAGAAGCGCGATGACACAACGCTTGTAATTTATAGTACCTTAAACATGAAGCAATCATCTATTTACTCAAAATTGAGTCGAGTAATCAAAAATAAAAAACAACCAAGTTCTGCGTTCAAATAAGACGTCCTTGTTATTAATGCAATACGGAAGGTACCTACGTTGATATTTAATACAGATATTTTGGATTGGCACTCAAGGTAAAAGGTGAGTTTACAGTTACTTTAAACAAGATTTTTTTTTTGTAAACGTGTTACAACCAAGTTCTGAGAAATATTTATTCAAAATCAAAATCAAAATCAAAATATTTTTATTTCACATAAACCTACATGGGCACTTATGAAACGTCAGAAGCTAGGTGCACGGTTCCAATTGGTCGTTTCCAATGGAGAAGAGCCGGCAAGAAACTCCACAGTTA
The DNA here is from genome assembly GCA_905333075.3 of Atethmia centrago. NCBI lineage: Eukaryota > Metazoa > Arthropoda > Insecta > Lepidoptera > Noctuidae > Atethmia > Atethmia centrago. The sequence continues at coordinate 12,704,474 of HG995381.1, read as the reverse complement.
CTCTTTTAAAAATAATTGGCTTTTAAAATGTCTTCAAATTACACAAATTAGGTATGGAAGGACAGTGTATAGTAGTATTTATTTAACAGTTTATGTACACACATATAAACAGACAAGAAGAAAGGAACAGAAAAATACGTACAAAGGTGATGCTTATTTCTAAAGAAATCTCTTCCAGCATACCTGCGATAGGACAGTAGACAAAGAGATGTAGACACCGTGTGTAAGAGTAGAAGAGAAAACAAAATACATAAAAACAACAAGAAAGAAAAACTATTCACTAATTTAAATATATAATAAGAGAATATACTTACTTATATACATACTTCTAAAATAAATATGACTAAAATACTTATATATAATTAATAGTATAAAATAATAAATACATAATATGCAACTATGGCAAAGTGGAAAGATAGTGTTCTTTCACTCTTCTTTTAAAAACATCAACAGATTCGCAGTCCCTAATGTCAGGTGGAAGTGAATTCTACGGCCGAACCGCGTGCACAGTGAAGGAGTAGGAGTAGAACTCGGAAATATGTTTAAAACTAACATATATTTCTCTGCTACCACAAACTTTACAGATTTGGCAATTTATTTTCCTAAAACAAACTTTATTACGCGCGCCTCAAAGGGATGTCGTCAGCACAATTGTAGGGGTCCACTGGGGCCGATGCCTGGCGGGGTCGCGCGAAAGTTCGAAAGGGTTACCGAGGCCTCTGGCAACACAGGCAACGGAAGGAACACGGCTGAGTTTTATTCAGTAAGAGTCTGACACACCCTCTCGCTGCGCCCAGAGCGGGAGAAGTTATTTGATAATTTCCCACCCAAAAAAAAAAGACAAGCTTACTGTGGTTATTTCTCATTATTAATTTTGATATGTGATTATTTATTCAATTAATGTTACCTCCAATCGCCTGAAACACAGGATTACCTAGTTCAGGCACAAATCATGGGTGAACTTGACATAGATTTAAGAAAAACTGTTATTTAACGTAGTACCTACCTTATATTTTTGAATATATTTTTATTTATTATTATTTATTTATTTGCCTTTTGCCAGGATTAATTATAATTAGTACACCCACATTTGTCAGTTATGTAAGTCCCATGTAACCTACCTACCAAGCCTACTGCCATCAACCGGGCACAAGTCTAGACTCTGGAGTTCTACTTAGAAATTCCTGATAGACAAACCCAATAACACTTTGCCCGACCTGGGAGTTGAACTCAGTACCTCATGCTCAGCAGTAGCGCTTGCAACAACGAGGCAGCGAGCAGCAGGAAATATATCTTTAACCGGTTTTATCTGAAAGCATTATGTCCATATTAATGACCGTAACCGTGCTCATTGATGGATGGTTAACGTTCTCTTCATTCACGTTAAGGCTCGTGCAGACTAGTTCGATATCGCGGGTGCGACAGGCAGCAATATGCCTGTCGCGCCCGCGATATCGCCCCAGTCTGCGGGAGCTTTTAGTAACCTGCTTTTCCAAGCAAACTCTTATTAAGGTGGATCCGCAGTCCGCCCACGAAATTCAAATTTTCTTACGGTTTTTGCAATATGTAGGTCGGTGTCAGGTTGTATATTGATAAAGATATGATTCGCGACAATAACAAATAAGTATTTACAGAATAAGGATCATTAATACATCTCTCTCAGTTAGATTTGTTCAATAAAAACAAAATCTCTTATGGAAAACTTTTTATGGAACAAATCTAACTTTGGTAGATGTATTAATGATTGATGTATTGATGATGAAGGACGTTTGCTTATAAAACATTTGCAGTGGAAACAGGCTCGCTCACTTATCAAGAACAAGTCAACCAGACATACATTCACTTTAGACGTAATTAGATATGGTATCAAAGCAATTAGGAAGTTGCTAAGCTTGAGTGATTTATACTAGACATACTATCTTTTCGACCGACCTTAAAAAGAAGAAGGTTATGCATTCGAAATAGCTGTACAGGTTTTAATTTTATTACAAAAATGTTCTTTTATTTTCATTAAAATTGAACGTCCAGCGTTTTACCAGAATATGGGAAAACTAGATTGAAAAAAAAATCACTTTGTACCCTTCTCCAAGAGTTCTTGCTCAATTTACTAATTATTTTCCGTCTTTGTTACTTACCCACTTTACAGTTTAAGCTAAATTAATAAAGTTCTGGCAATCAGTAATTAAAATGTTATCATTTTTAAGAACAACTAAGTAATTAAACAATTAGTTTTGCTAACACAAAGTGCTAGGTTTAGGCTTAGGCTAGGTTCGAACCCCTTGGTGTAAATTATTTCATCACCAGTGCTTTCAAAACGGTGAAGGAAAACATCGTGAGGAAACCGGCATGTCCTAGAATCAAAAATTCGAAGACATGTGATATCTACCAACCCACACCGGGCCCGCGTGGTGGATTATGGCCCACTCCCTCTCACCGACAGGTGGCCTGTGTCCCAGCAGTGGGAACATTACAGGCTGATTATGTAAAGTGCTGCTAGGAGCATTATTATGAAAAGGAATGCAATTTTCTTTGTACACAAATTTTGTAATGTAGTGCTGGAATCCAAGAAAATATAATTAAATTATGTTTTGCTTTACTTTTAACTTGCTGTAGAATAGAATAGGATAGAATACTCTTTATTATGTACACCATAAAAATTACAGATATAAATGTAGAAATTAGAGGAGCAAAATAATTTAATAATTGCCCACCCAAAAAAAAGGAACGTATAATTAGTACGTGATCTGCTGTGAATGTGCGCTTTCACAATTTGGTAAAAAACGGATAAAACGTTTCCTACTGGAGTACCGTTGTTCCAGCAGGAAAATTCTAAACGAATAATCGGAGAGAGAAATATTGTGCATGGGCAGAGAGCTTATATTTGTGTAAAAATGTGCGCCGAAAACATAATTTGTGCGTCTTCAGGTTTTCGAGATATTGCATTTCCAGCTGGAGGAACGTTTTCAGAATCGTGTATCTCTAAAACCATTGTATGTGCGCCTGTAGAATAAACATACACGAGTAGCTCTTTATTTGTGCGTATTTCTGTCAGAATTAGACTTAAGAAAATATTTATAATTTTCAAATAATAGGGCTTTTTTTAATTCGCGAAAAAATATCGCAGCGCCTAAATGAGAAAACGTATAAACTCGCTGAAAACTGTATTCGGTCCTTCTTAGCGCTTATTATAAGCGTCAAGCAGGACCAAATGCAGTCAAAAATATATAGTAAAAATATATATTCAGCTTGGAGTGTTTCACATTAAGTAGATATAAAAAAACAAGACATGTAAACAACGGCTGGTTATCCGACCAAATTCGAATGGCTACAAGAAAGCGACGGATTCGTACATATCGATGACTTCGTAACTACTTCCTTGTTGGTTACGGAACCCTAAAAAGCAGGTGGTGTATCTCGCTGTTACAATAAATCACATAGAGACTTCGCTTTTCCGCGAATAAATCTTTTAGTACAACCTCAAAATATATTTCAGAAGTCCTTTAAAAGGTAATACGAAAAATATTCTAGAATTTATCTTTAGTCCAAGACTTTGGGGAAATCTCGCCATTATTTAACAAACCTCAACATCTATTCATAGAAATTAATCCATTATGGGTTGCCCTATATATTTATACTGACCTATAGGTACATACAGGGTATGATCGACAGAGCAACTATAACATTATCAAGAGCGTCGTTAATCATACGCCACCTGACATTGAGCTAACTTGATTTACGTGATAAACAGAGCACACATTATACTACAGAAACTATTCACGTAGGTATCAACTAAATAATAAACACTTTGGCAAAGTAGAGCAAGTCATTCGGTGAAAGTAAACACATATTTTTAAAAGAATTTAAATTAAGAAGTCAGAATTCTTTCTAAATTATATGAATCTTATTCAACCACCCTTGGTTTTACCTAAAAACAAACGACGGACTTTATTCTAGCGGCAGTAAATTCCAAATTCGAATCTTTAGTATTTCGAACGCAGAAGCAGTATGGGAGAATGAGAAATCATTTTGGTGTTGCATTATGACAAGAACAATAAAACGTAAAATGGTTTTAACTAAAAACAAATGACGGTCAGTTGATTAAGTAAATTCTAAATTCGAATCTTCTAGTATTGTGTACGCAGAAAGAAGCAGTAGATATTTGAATGTAGAAACAAAAGAACAACGCATTAATATGGAAATGGTAGTGACATATCGATTTAACAGTCAGACGACGTTCAATAATGGCGGACCGTACTATTAAATTAAACAGGTACACAAGACTACCATGTTTCAAAAGTCGGTCAAGGTGACATTTATAGGGGTTATAACTTATATCATGAAAGGTCGACGTGGCGTGCGGTAAACTAGCTTACATTATTACTTTCCATTTTTTGTAGCATAATAATAATATGAGAATTTTATACGGACGTTTGTGGCCCGAGCCTCTGGCTACGGTCTGCCATTTCCATATGAAACAAAGTTAATGTCTGCAGGGTTTGCATACGGTTTCAAACAATTACCCACTAAATTCGCGATTAACTAAATACCCACTTACACAATTTATGACCACTCAATGTTATCCGAAGTAATTAGTGAACTAATAAAGTAAAACAAACATAGGAATAATTAAACTGAAAGTGTTGTTTAGTTAAATAATGAGAGAATTCGATTTATGTAAATAAGAACCAAATCAGGGCCATTTGGAGTTTTATCGGCCTATAGTTGTATTTTACCAATGAACAAAGCCCAGCTTGTAAACTCCTAAAAAAAGGACCAGTCAGAGAAAATGTTCATAAAAGAACAGGAGAATCCTGCTGTCTACCCCGATAATAGTAATCCTTAGATTTCTGACATAAATTACTGGACATCATGTCAGCAGCAACAGAACTGAAGAAGTTCAGTAGGTAAGTGTGCAACAAAGAAATCAGTAAAAAAATATCTTAGAATCCACACAATAACAACATGTTGCGTATTTTTACCCGATTGCCGACAAAAAGAAAGTTATATTTCCAGATTTGATGTTTTGTTTTAGTTGTTAAGTTTTTGTAAGTTGCTAGTTTGAAAAAATCAAATTCAGAACTCATTTCCTGCAAATGACACTTCCAGTGAAATGATAAAGTCTATCCTTTTTTTGTTTGCATTCATTTTGTTTGTACACTCAAACATAAAACACAAGTTGTAATTGAATTGGTATTGTTTTAGACCGGTAAAATCGAGCCGACATTGATTTACTGCGGCGACCGCACCTGTATCCCTGTCATGCATAATAAACTTGTTTTATTTCTATAAAAATAAATACGAGAATGTTTACATTTATGCTCAATGTTTTAGATCATGGACGAGGATGCTGGAGCAATATTGAATAGAACACACACATATGCTCACAACCATGCATCATTTTAACACACCCCTGTAGGTACCTAACATGCCTTTGTTCGCGTTTTGAACAATTTTTTGTTAATAGATTGTGTGTTTTAGGGGTGCATGGGTTCTTTTTTGGGAACTAAAACCACTGACCGTTTTGACCCTATTACCGCTGCTGGTTAACTACCGCAATTTTAAGTTTTTATTTTAATTATTTTTGAAGAATCATGTAACTTTATAGGTCATTATTATGATGATAAACATTTAACTGTGAACGTGAATATATCTGAATAATCTGTCATACAAATCTGTGCCTACATCATCAAAATAACATCACATCGACCAATTCATGCCAAATAACCCCAAGAGGATCGAGAATCCATGTCAGTAGGAAACCGTCCACTACTGACCTTAAGCCTGCGAACACTACGTACACGAATGTCCTTGGGGGATATTGCCATAATCATCCCCCCAACCGGATTAAGGGTAGTACGTATGTTACCAGGATGCTGTCCATCCTTAGGGTAATAACCCTTCAGTAGCTTATTACGACACCCCAGGGAAGTAACCTGACAGTATCAGAATATTAGCTACCGCCAAAAAATATTCGCCGTTTTTGTTTTCACCAATCCATCTAAAAGCTTCTGCATACTGAGGCGATATCGCGGGCGCGACAGGCAGCAATATGCCTGTCGCGCCCGCGATATCGCACCAGTCTGTAAGAGACTTAAAGGACTGTTTTTCGTAAACGCAGGAATGTGATGACACATACATGGTATGTAGTACTAAAATAAATGGCATGACATGACCCGTTTGTTTACGTGGCCAGAAATACTTCGGAGATAATGTTACAAAGGACAGCATTCGTTTACCCCTATTATGAGTTGGTCCCTTTTTTTTTGGATGGAATGTATAACTATAACAATAACTTCTGCCGCTCTGGGCGGAAGCTCTCACTAACTAAAACCCACCCGTATTCCTTCCGTTGCCTGTGCGTTGCCAGAGGCCACGGTATCCCTTTCGGACGTTCCCACGACACCGGCAGGCATCGGCCCTAGCGGACCCCTACACTTGTGCTGACATTTATTTGAGGCGACGCGCCGTCGACCCGGCCCTGGTCCTTATCGGACGACGAACTACCTATAGCAATGAACGTACCCCTACCGGTATCGAATAAAAAATCAAACTGAAAGAGAACTAAGCTACTTCATTCATAGACACAAACGGTTTCATTCAATATCAGAAAACTCATCATTAACAATGGAAGAACGAGATAAAATATCAATGCGAGTACAAATAGCCCATATCTGTAGTCCCCTCAAGCTTGTCCCGCGCCATTTGCTGGGCCCATAACTTTGCCCGCACCACTGCCCCCGAACTTACTGCTTCAAGAAATATGTTCTAAGGTGAATGAACTTGTGTAATGTCTTTTGGTAAAACGTTCGGGATGGAAATCGGAATTTATGTTTCTTTGATGTGCCTGTAAAAGTTGTAAGAGTACTAATAAAGTTAACATTGTGAAAATTCTTATTTTGTACCATGAATATAACCTACTTAGTACTTTGTAGTCTACTAAATTCTCTCCTTTAAAAAGGTATCATAAAATGAATTGTATATCTCTCTCTATTGATCTAAGAGTAAGGCCCTGTAAGCACCTGCCGGGGTCGCGGGAAGGTACTTATGGGTCACCGAGGCCCCCGCAACACAGGCAACAAGAAGGAATACGGGTGGGTTTTAGTCAGTAAGAGTCTGACACACCCTCCCGCTCCGCCCAGAGCGGGAGAAGTTATTTGATGATTTCCCACCCTAAAAAAAAAAAAAAAAAAAAAAAAAAAAAAAAAAAAAAAAAAAAAAGGCCCTGTAAGCAATTTTGTAACACAAACTCAGAAGAACGGTGTGTTTTTAATAAAAACATTACACCTCAATTTCATTTACATTATATTTGCAAAATTTTGCTGTTGTTTTTAATGCGTGTCCAATCACGCTATAGCTGCAAACTGTTAGCCTGAAGCTTCAGTAATTACTGGCGTATTCTTTACCATACATAGCACATGTGTGGCTGGAGCTGCAATATCTCGAGCAACAATAGCCCGACCCTGGCTCGCCACTTCAGCCTGTTTTGTTCCACTCTCATTCTTCTGGTTGACGTTATTACCTACTTGCTCTATTGTCTTCCACGGCCTTTGCTACATGTGAAAAATAAAACATTGTATGCTTCAAGAATTTTTCGCGAGACCCGCTTAAGAGTCTCCCATAAAACGTCCGCCTTTTTCATTAAAACCCGAAACGAGTGAATGTAATTTTCTTTACAATCTAACGTCGTCTTAAGTGTATAGTTTAAGAGTAGTAAAGTTTACAAGGTCCATCGCGAAAGCCAAGTAGCGTTCAATAAAAAGCGACATCTAAAGCTCTATTGCGGACATTCTTTGGCCGCGAGCGCCGCCGACTCGCCGACTCGCCGAGGCATCCCGACACTTTTCTGCACTTAGCCTCGGATACATACGTCTCAGTATGTCGGACCACTATGTGACCGCAATTCGTTGCTGGAAAAATGAGAACGCTTTTATTGTCAAGAAAATAAATTGCGATAAAAGCGCGTCTCGCGTCTAGCAGTTTGCGGCAGACGAAACAAAGCCTGTGAAGCCCTCGTTGGTTACAATTACGGAAACCTTAATACGCGGACGACTGCCTACGGATTTATGGGCGCCTTGTTTTTTTCGCAATTCATTAGCGGTCTTCTCGTTTAGAATAAGATTTCCCGCGGTAATGGGACGACGATTCCATGGAGTAACGACGCAATAAATATTTCTGAACGTAAACGAATGCTACACTAGTTTTTCCGAGACGAAACAAGGTTATGTAACTCGGTTATCTCAGCCGCCGAGCTCTCGCGGTGGTTTTAATAAATTAAGTTGTCGGAGTGATGCAAGTTTGAAACTTCTTCTACATTAGCGTTATCTTTGTCATGGCTTAAGATCTACTATCTTTTTAGTAAGTAATTGCTCGTCCTGAGACATTATTTTACTCAAGTTATTTTATGCTCAGCTAGAAATTTTCTGAAGTCTGAAGATGTTTAAATTGAAACTGAGTACCTGCCCACTCAATTTTATGTAAGTAGCTACATATTTTAGGAACAATCTTTGGTACAACAAGTTTATATAAAGTAAATGTGCCTATATTATAAGAAAGACTAAGTATTCGAACAGTGAAAGTAAATATGAAGATTTTATGATATTTTTGTCGACCCTTGTTTCGTTTTCGACAAATAAGGTATTTTGATGGATTGCTCTAACCATCTCAGCCATGAAATTGAAATGAGCTACGTGAAAATATCCATACATTTTTCTGAAATTCACTAAATATTTATTCAATTAAGGTCTACCTACCTAGGTAGACCTTAATTTTCCTTAGGCCTTTCTACCTAGAAAGGCGAGGTGGTTTTACGTTATCTAGAACCAAGGCAAATTGCATTTATTCGGCTCAATTTATCATAGAAACATGAACTAAGTGGCTACACTACACTCTGCCTATGTAGGGTGCTACAGACAAAATTTATCGACTGTTGAATGGAGCCCACATGTTTGTGCGTAAATAACTAATACACGCAGGGTTCTAGTTAGCAAATCATTCTACTTGAAACGGCTCGATAAGTTTGTATCCGCTGTGTAATGGACGGTTATTTGCTTCGATATAAAATGTGGCGATTGGCTACTCGAATAGTAACCATTTGTTTTATAAGTAACTAGCTGCGTCCCGCAGTTTCACCAGCATAAGTATCTGAAAAATGGTCGTATTAAGACTTTTAAAAAAGCATTTTGTAGCTTTCAGATTCTTATTTTCAGATTTCTTGGTTATTTTTTTTTAGGAGCTTATGTTTCTCATGCAATACTAACAGATAGGGTGATTTTTTGGACACGACGTCTGTCGCGTTAGCTAGTACCAAATACTGAAAAGCACCATTCTATGCCTATTCTGATCGCAGAAAAATCCATTAAAAATCGGTCTACCAGCAGTCAATCAATTGAATTACTTAGTCACAATACAATACAAATTTCACTGTATGATGCCATCACATACACACACCATACAAAAGCAAGCGGTGTCGAATTAGAAGTCACAATCGGTCAGGAGTTTACTCAATCAATCAATCAACTCAGCCTATAATAGTACACTGCTGGACATAGGCCTTTCCCAGGCTGCGCCACAACACCCTGTCCTCCGCCTTCCGCATCCAGTCTGTCCCAGCTACCTTTTTAAGGTCGTCGGTCCATCTAGCTGGGGGGCGTCCCACACTACGCTAACGCCGGAGGCGTAGAGCAGAGGTGCGGTGGTTCTGTTCTTCAAAAAAGGCGAAAAAAAACCTTGCTGAAGAACTATAGACCCATCTCATTTCTGTCTGAGCCACGTTTATAAGCTGTTCTCGAGGGTCATCAGGAACCGTCTCGCCAGGAGACTTGACGAGTTCCAGCCACCAGAAAAAGCCGGTTTTCGAAAAGGCTTCAGTACCGTGGACAACACCCATAATGTTCAGCCGATTGTACAGAAGAGAGAGAGTTTACTCATGGAAAATCAGTTCGTGTAAAGAGGTTAAAAATATTATCGGGCTGAAAATTGATGTTTTGGTTTTTAAAGATTGTGAGAACAGTTATTCGCTTGTTGTACGGAAGTACCTAATCTTTGATCTTATTTTTATACATTCATAATCTAATAGTGTGATCTTGTGACACTCTGAATAACCTCGGGAACTATCGTAGTTACATCACGCTAGGGACATGCCCAAAAAGATACTACTTTCAACCCAATTTTGATAATACAGTTAACACTTTTCTTAAGGGCGTAAATAAACGAAATCGTAGTACGCTAACTAGTCCACAAGTCACGTCCCATAGTCCCTTAGGAACGAATTGAAGCGAAGACGGCGCCTGTATTCACAAGTCGGGAATTTGGAAAACTCTCAACTTCCAAGCGTACAACAACAGAAACTTTTGCCGAAATAGGATATTCTTGGAGTTGGCATTTAGCATGACTAAGCTGTATAAACTGCTTTTGAACGGCGCCTCGTCGAAGTTAATATTGGAGCCAATAATCTGAGCATCGATTGCACCAAAATCGAGGAAAATAAAACTAAAGACATAGTCTGATTTATTGCACACAAATCCTCCTCACAGGGGATTATCGCTAGGAAGATTTCAACAGCTTATCATGTATTCTTCGCTCAAATTCAACACTCTATAGATGCAAGTTATGAAAATAAAATAACACAAAAGCAAAGGCAATAATTGCTTGATCATTAATCACGGGTGTGAAAAATTGCTTCCATGATTATGACCGAAAAATGCGGAAGTTACTCTGCCAAAAAAAAGTTGCTTGATAAGCATCGAAAACTTGCGACGATAAAAGGAAAATTGGTCCGTATTAAACGTCATAAATATAAAAAATACATAGGAAGTAACTGGGTTTGTTGTTCTTAATAAATAAAACAAAACGAAATGAAATCCCAAAGTTTTTACAAGAATGCCACAGTTTTACTTCAAGACAAAATTGTATTCAGTTTCTCGTTAGTATTAATCTTCGGAAGCTTCCATTCGTTTTTGGTTACATGGAATTGGTTAAATTTATATTTACAGAGGCTATTAATTACTGTGGAAAGATTAATATTGGATGGAGAATAATTTAGTAGATTAATTTATTGAGATATAAATAATGGTTTGGATTAACAAGAATTCTAAAACTTTTGTCGCGCTAGATTTAATTCAAAAATATACTTTGAAGATTATTAGTGGTTTCGATATAAGGTATGCTGCACGCAGTAAACCGAGAAAGAGAATCGTTGACAATGACTTCGATAAAATATTATTATTAAAGCTGCCTTCTGAAATTCTTAAATCCGAATCTTCATTTACCTGCAAATCTACTCCCTCCCTCACACATTTTCAAATCAAATATTTACTATTGATATTCATACAGGCACGAATTATTGAAAAATCTCACACTCTCCAAAACATTTCAATTACCTTTGGTAATAATCTATACTAATAATATAAAGAGAAAAGATTTGATTTTTTGTTTGTTTGTTTGTTTGTTTGTAATTGATAAACTCTTCTTAACTGATTTAAAAAATTCTCACCTATAGAAAGCTACATTATCAGCGAGTAAAATGAGCTGTATTTCTTATTTTTTTTATTAGAGATCCCTACGAAAATTACAATAATGTAAACCAAGGTATCAAAAATTTGTCTATAAAAATCATATTATTAACTATTGATGATACATATAATAATGTACTACATGTTTATAGTACTCATCATTACCCACAAAAAATTCGCGAGGCTATACATATGTCTAACTATTATAGTTAATTCACAATAACCGTTTTTTGTTCATAATTAGTCAATCAAAACATAGGTAGAATCGAAAGACGATCACATTCGTGTCATGATATTAATCCTTATCCAATTAAATAGTTTCTTATTCAAGGTTGATTATGTACCTGTAAATTCCTCTTTATATTATTCGAATCGGATCTTTCGTTTAGAAGTTGCGACGGTATAAAAATGCTAAAAGTAGGAAAAATGTCGCAGTATGAGCGAACAGCCCTACGCTTAGTCTATTAGTTACATTCACATTTTATTTTTTGTGGATTAACATAGGATTTACTACTTTTAATCCTGGTAGTATGTGTCTGTGGGAAATTATCCGACATCCACGCGGGCGAAGCCGCGAGGAAAACCTAGCTATCAAATATTGCCATTTGTACATTGCCAAGTGAGTCAATAAAATTATACGGGACAGTAATTCCCAGTAAAGGTTGATCCCTCATATTAATTTCGGCTGCCGATTTGTATTTACGATTTCGCAAATATGTGCTACATTCCATTTTGTATGATGACTTTACGTACGTTTGCCATATTAAAATATTTATTTACTTTTAAAGATCCTGCAGACAGGCGCAACGCAGCACTAGTAGCACAATTTGTATGAAAATTTCATGGAAAGTGTCGCGCTGCCTCTCGCGCCCGCGATATCGCGCCAGTCTGCACGAGCCTTAAGAACGATCATTGACTTTCGATACATACTCTTGATACGGATTAAATAACGACTAAGTTAAGAGTGAAACCTTTTAAGTAGATCTCTAGAAGAGTTTTCCAATTTCCATTAACTCTCAAACAAAGTACCACCACCATTACCACCATATACCTAATTTGTAATGCCCAAGCAATCTCAGCACAAACCTATAAGTGGAAAGAATTTGTTTCCCGATAAAACGAGCGATTAGCTACCGAACTAAAAACCAACCGTTAAAAGGCAATGAAGTGTTTATCTATCTGAAAGGACATTAGTATGCTGTCCTGCTCTCTAATATAGTGTCGTCCCTTTCAGTAGTACTACTGCCATACAATTTTACACCATGTAATTACCAGAGTTACATTATATAAAATTATGATTATTCTGCATTAATATTAAAGGGCTTTTGTTATTGTTTCAAACAAAAATTTGGATCGAGCGCTGTTAATACTAAATTAAACCTAACACATAAAAGCGGAAGTTTGATTAAAATTTTAATGACGCCCAGTTCGCTCGCGCTAAGTATGCCAAAACGAACTAAACGTACCTAGGTAAGTAAGAAGGCTATTGTAGGTCGTAATAACATTCAGAGGGTACAACTACGAGTACATACGTTTACGTCCATTTTCAAGTCCGTAAGAAACAAAGGTTTAATGTAGAGTAAAAACTTTTTTACCCACCCACGGATCTTTTGGCTTCCGAATGACAGTGACAGGGGGCGCTTTTTTTTTTTGTGTGGGAAATTATCATATGACTTCTCAAGCTCTGAGCGGAGTGGGAGGGTGTGTCAGACTCTTACTGACTAAAACCCACCCGTGTTCCTTCCGTTGCCTGTGTTGCCAGGGGCCTCAATAACCCTTTCAAACTTTTCCGCGACAGGCGGGCGCTGTTAGCAGACATTTGTTAAATTGGCACAGAAATTATATTAGCAAAACAAGATGGCGGTGCTAGTTCAGATTATGGCCACGCATCAACATAAGCGTGTAGCGTTGTACTATCTATTAATAATTTTAATTAATTAATCAGTTTAATTCATTAAGAATTTTAATAATATTAATCATTTCGTTTCAGAATAAACATTCCATACATTGTTAGTAAATAATATTTGTTATTACTATGTCAGTAAAATCATGAATTATTTATTCATTATTATTTACAATTTACCATATATTAAAAAGGGCACCTCCAGATCCGTGGACGGTATTGCCAGTGCCTCACAACCAGGCTAAAGATGCACCTTCAGCACCTTCACCAACACCAACAAACTTCACCAACAGCCTTCTGAATACCATATTGGTTGATAACCAATATGGTATTCAGAAGGCTGTTGGTACTGCCTCCCAGGCGGTGCATCTTTATCCTTAGAAAGGAAACATTCCCAAAACAAATGGTGACCACCACACAAAAAGGTTGAATCATCATCTGCCTATCCTTTTTCCCAACTATGTTGGGGGGTCGCACAGTGGAACGAATGTATGGGAGCGGTTGGACGTAGACATGTCCGAAAAATAAGAGTAAAATTATGCCAAACTAATGATGCCATCTTATTCGATTACTTAATGCCTTCATAAATTGTGGTGATGAATTTCTTCATAACTCCCATATTTCGGGAGTAATTTGAGAAAATGTGAAATTTTACTATGAAAATGAGTGTATCGAGCTCTCTCCCTCCTGATTCCGGGCTTGTTTCAAGTAGCGGTCTCTAATATCGTAATGCTATTACTAAGAGCTATATTTAATACTAAGACACATAGTGCGCCAAATGTGCACTTTCTGGGATAAAAGGAAATGAAAATTTAAAAAAAAAAACGTTTTTTCCCCATTTGTATTTACTTTAAACCGCAGACAGACTTATTAAGAGGTCTATAAATATATTATATATATACAGAAATATATATTAACAAAAATATTCACAAGAACTGATGAGAGTATGACTTTTAAGTAAGTTGATAATAAATTACCTAGTTTCATTAAAAGTACAATAAATAATTAAGATGTAAGCTCTAATTTACTAAGTTACACATTTTAAAACAATAACATCATTTAATTATCTTCGTCATCATCATCATCATCAATTAATTCAAATTCAGAATCGATGTCCGCTAAATCATTTATGTTAACAAATTCGATATCACTTTTCTCAGAATCCGTAAGCTCATAAAATTCCTTAAAAGAAGATTTTTTTACAAACTTATTTCCTTTTGGACGGATACTTGTAACAAGTGGATCAGAAGACAGTAAAAGATTGTGCATAATATCTTCATTGCATGAGATACTGCTATGCTTTCGAGAATGCCCCTCTCTATATTTTCTAAAATCTTTATTTCTAGCCTCAGATGCCTCTTCGGATAGAAAACCAATGGGCACAATTGACATGTTCTGAACTATGTCTGGCCCATGCATTAAAATTTTATGAAGTGAAGAAGGCATATAATACCATGGGTATAACTCCACGTAAAGCTTAGCAGTATCAAAGCAGAACTCTCGGAATTTAGTTACGTTGATCTTCTCTCCTGATGAAATACACTGCAAGATCACACAGATTTTTCTTAAAAGCATAGCATCTATTCCGGTCAGTTCAGCAGATTTAGTGTAGTTTTCAAAAAATCTCCTTGCCGAGTTGCCATTGTTGGTGGATCCACTGCCTTGTTTCACAACATCGAGAAGTAAGCCCGTTTCTCTTCTTACAGCCTCTTGAACTCTTTTCTTCCTGTCATCAACTTGCCTTTTTGCTATATCACCCCTTACTTGCCATGATTTTATGTCTAATTTGTAGGAAATGTGTAATAAGCATTCCATTGAGCGAATCCAAGCGTGAAGGGTGCTTAAGCTATATTTATACATGTCCTCGTTTGCGTGTTTATCTTTGATTAACTCTAAATTATTCATTTCTTTAGGACAAGCCTTGCATATGTCACACACTGAAGCTGCTGTATTGGATATAATGGAATGAATTTTACCATCAATCATTGTCAACAGCAGTTGGTGTTTGACACTAATTCCATCAGTGATGGTGGATGGAGTTAAGGCTTCAATCTCTGCTTCGATTTCAGCCATCTCTCTCTGCACATTTTCTTTGGTTTCCTTTATAAACTTAAACAATATTGGCCGGCAAAATGAAGTGGAAGATGGTCGCTCGTTTTCCCAAATTGTTACACCTTTTGAGACGAGCCGCAGTGGTACAAGACTAATCATAAAATTACTAGCAAGATCGATTTGCTCATCTTCACTCGTCCTTTGATGATAAATGCTTTGGCTAGATGATCCGTCAAAACCCCATTTGCTGGTCAATACGAGCTGTTGATTGGGATCAACAGGGGTTTCTAACGACCTAATAAGTCTTCTTGAGGTTAAATCCATCAAGGCTTGTAATTTGATTTTTGCAGAGCTCTCTGTAACTGTGAGATCTTCTTTGGCCGGATAGCACTTAATTTTTTCTTTAACCAACATGTAGTAACTCGGGTATTGAAGAGCTCCTTCTTGAGTGTTGAAATCCCGAAGAGTGTTATAGCGCCATTTCGATAAGTTCATCGATACATAAAGAGCCAATGCCTTCAAAGGGGATATTTCCCGTACCTGAATTGATTTACCTTCAATGAAGGCTTTGATTTTTGAGGCCTCTTCTGGATTCTCCGTCAAGTATTTCATAACATAAGCTGTATCGCTTTGTCCTGCCTTTTGAAGCGCCCTTTCGGCCGAAAACATAATTTCAGCGCTGCTACTGCTGCATGAAAGACTATCTTCAGTGCGTCTTCTTTTTTGCCGGTTACTAAGGTCCTCAAAAGATTTACGAGGACTAGGATGTGTACAAGTTGAAGCATCAGATTTAGCAGGAGAAATTATGGGCTCGATGACGTCACTTATATTTTCTGTAGAAGGTTCCATATTTTCATTCTGTAATTCCGGCCATTGAATTGCAGCCTGTAGCCAAATCTCATGTTTCTTCCGAAACTTATCTGTGCTTCTTCCAGACTGTGTCCATTTTGCATAAATGCGGTAGCAAAATCGACGACACCAGTCTTTTAAACTTGTTTCAGCACTTTCACATAACTGAACACAACTGTTATCTTTTAAAACACTGAACAAATAGTTAAAGTCGCGTAAATCTTTATGTGCGCGTGCGCATAAAGCAACGTGAATATCAAGATTTGTATTAAAATTTGGAAAATACATTGCGAGATTAGCTTGGATACAACGAGGTGTAAATCAACACTGATTTTAAAGTTACTAATAGTGACCTATTTATATAAAATCCAGGTATCCCAGGTATCCTTTGTTAAATATTGCAAGGTAATTAGTTATTGTGATAATTAGTAAATGATGCATGCTAAATTAGTGTATTAAGAGCCATTTAGTAATTAAATAATAGCAATGTTCTTATCAGTAATCATTAGTGCATCAGTTTTATATGTAAACCTTAAGTCCCTAATTATATATCCTAATTAGCTTATATCTTCTCTAATTGGCTGCTCAGAAATGTTATTGTAATAAGGTAAACCTTTAGAAAAACGGTTTTAATCAACAAAATAAACAAAAAATAAAAAAATTGTGTTATAAAATAAACATCACTCTTTATCCCAGAAAGTGCACATTTGGCGCACTATGTGTCTTAGTATTAAATATAGCTCTTAGTATTAGCATTATGATATTAGAGACCGCTACTTGAAACAAGCCCGGAATCAGGAGGGAGAGAGCTCGATACACTCATTTTCATAGTAAAATTTCACATTTTCTCAAATTACTCCCGAAATATGGGAGTTATGAAGAAATTCATCACCACAAGTTATGAAGGCATTAAGTAATCGAATAAGATGGCATCATTAGTTTGGCATAATTTTACTCTTTTTTTTCGGACATGTCTACGTCCAACCGCTCCCATACATTCGTTCCACTGTGGGTCGGCATCCAGTATTACCGGATACAGCTGAATTCCAGTATTTTATATGGAGCGACTGCCTATCTGACCTCCACAACCCAGTTACTGGGTAACACGATACCCCTTGGTAAGACTGGTTGTCAGACTTTCGAGCTTCTGACGACCTGTAACGACTGTCAAAGATCTACAAATGACAGCCGGGACCAACGGCTTAACGTGCTTTCCACGGCTCGGAGGGGTCTTGGTATGTAAAAGATGGTCACCCATCCACGGACCAACCGCGGCAAGCGTAGCTTAACCGGATCGATAGACCCGTGCGGCTGTTATTACTTAGCCACAAGCCCCTATATGAAAAAGTTTAAAAACCACAACCTTCTTCAACCATAAGCACCGAGCTTACTAAAATACGTTCTCTACTCAGCAAGGAATTAGCCACCTGAAGTAGCTCTGAACTGTAAGTTACAATCTCAGGACTTACCGCCAGTTCAAGCACCACTTTGTAATTTGCGGTAGGCAAAGCTGTAAAGGCTGAAAGCCAGGTAATAAGCTAAGGAAGTCATATGTGTACGTACTTATCTACTTATCTTGTGAGAAACATTTTGAAGATACGCTTATGTACGGATGTGTAGGTTTTAGTGAGAATGTTACTTATGTGCGTGCAGGTTTTTGTATGTTTGGTTATTTCCGGTTTTGCGTAGCGAGGTGGTTCAGCTCAACAGCCATGAAAAGAATGTTAACGCTAAAGGGATAGAACTCCGCGCTTTGATAACCACGCTTCGACATTTCAGTTTTTGCATCCTGATTGCGTTTTGAACACACAATTTGAAGGATTTTGAAGGAAGGAAATCCATTGCTTCATATGTTTAAAAAAGTCGTCTGCTGGATAACGTAAATAACGCAATTGTTGAATTGTCAAAATGGATGACATGGGAACGTGGGTGTATTACGCAATTACCCTGACGGATATGATGGCATAAGATGTTGTCAAAATACGAACAGTTTGTTTTGACATGAAACTCAAAAGTTAGTAGGACATTGATAAAAACGTGTGCAGGGGGACTCCCGTCAGAAACGAAGTTCCTTCTCACGTGTGATTTAAAACAAACACTTTGGTTTTTGAAACTTGAGACCTTGAAACTGACTTTTTTACCATATTTCTTTTAACTCGCAAACACTGTTTTACCCGGGTACCCACAGACGTAGGTTTAATACAGAGCCATCTAGTATAAGTTTTTAGAAGCTTTCATAAAGTTCCCACACATTAAAAACTTGTATTAATAATTGGTCAAGGACGGCTAATGAGACACAATTGATTTTCTATTGTTTGACTCCGAATCGGTGTCGCGCGGGGCTTAACAGGATTCACACTTTATCTCTCTCTCTCTCTCTCTGTCTCCTTCTATTACATATAATAGAAAGAGAAATAGAGAGAGAGAGAGAGAGATAAAGTAGTATGGAGGAGGCATAAAGGCTCCTACATACTGGCGCGACTCGACACAAAGACACCGCGTGTAGCGCTACAAGCGGTGCCTTTGTGTCGCAACGCGTCGCGCGACAAGTCGCGCCAGTATGTAGGAGCCTTAACGCTTTTCCTTACGTGGCGATTTCTACCAGTCAATTTCTACCGGCATGCCAGTCGCGTTAAAGAACTTCGTTCCAAAAAAAAGCTAGCCATTCTTACTTATTCTTGCATTGGTATTCATGGAATAAAGAATGAAAAGATGTCACTAACATTTTATCGAAGCGGTTTTTTAGATAGATATCGGTGTTCAGTCATTTGTTGAGTGATATCTTTGCTTCTATTTTCAAATACCTATATGAAGGGCCATCTTGTGAATGCTGTCTCAGGGAGTCGTTAGTCATTGTTAAAATGACAGCTTTAGATACTGACATGACGTTTTACACTTTACGCAAACGGGTAGCCTTTAACGTAAATTTTGCTTTTTCTTTGCTTTACGTACCTACAGGACTTTGATGAGTTGAGGTTCAAAACTAATTGGACGCAGAATATCCTCACACAAAGAAACGATGGATGGGCTGTGTGAAAGATGATATGGCTAGAAAGGGGTGACGACCGAGCGAGGTGACAACTAATAGAGAAGAATGGGAGACTAATACCTATTGCGCCAACCACACATACATTCGAAAGAAAGAAAGAATCGTTGATGTGGACTTAGTTCGTGAAACACAAAATACAAATAACAGAATAAAAAAAGTGAAAATAATGTTTTAACAACAATAGTGTGCCTCACGTCTGCGCCAAAAAGGTTCATTTCAGCATTAATGCCAGACAGATGCTGTCTGACGCTGGTTTTCTAATGAACCTTAAAATTGGGATAAGTACAGGAGAATGATGACGATGAATGTCCTCGCACAGTATTAAGAACAATTAACTACTGGTCTAAATCTACCTGAGGTACTTTTGCAAACAAATTCATTGTAGATATATACAATACTAGGTTTTGCCAGCGACTTCGCCCACGTGGATGTTAAAAAATGTCGGAAAATATCCCTCGAGAACGTACTACCGGGATAAAAGATATCCTATGTGTTAATCCAGATCCATAATATAAACTATCTGTGTGCCAAATTTCATTAAAATCATAGAAGAAAAAAATATCATAGAAGAAATTTTAATTAAAGAAGTACCATAATACTAATGATTGAAATGCTATTTTGAATTCATGCAAGCCTAGTACTTTTTGATAGGTTACTGCTCAGAACCTGCTGGTTTTGCACAACGTGTCGTGAACAGAATAACGTCTTGTAAGCATGCAACTTATCCCGGTAGGGGATAAAAAGTATCCTGTGTTAAACCAGGCTATAAACTATATGTGTGCCAAATTTCATCCAAATCCGTTGAGGCGTTTTTGTGTGAAAGAGTAACAAACATCCATCCATCCTCACAATATTTCGAGTTTGCAATTGGTATTATTAGTAGGATACTATAATGCACTTTAGAGGTCTTCTTAAAGAAAAACTAAGCTTATATTTTTTAATCAATGCGCATGACAATAAAAATTCAATCCATTATCTACAAAAAAAAAACAAAGCAATTTCCTCAGTAAAACAATATGTATGTAACTATTTCCGACAAGCCGCGTGGGCGCTGACCAAGTGATAAATTATTAACTTCGAGGTCACTAAGAAGATCCCACAAAGTCATACCGAAATAGTGGGCTTACAATATGTATGACGTAGCCGATAGATCATCTTCAACCCTTACTGGATTTGGAACGAGATTGATATCAATATCCTGCATATTTAATGAAAAAGAATGCTTTATCGTGTATTAGATGAATTAGTTTAATACCAAAAATATTATTTCGTATCGACCATTGTATGGCAATCCTATGCTTACCGGGACTACTGTCTTACTTTTCGCTTTGACATAACTGCGGTTAACTTAATCTAGTCTTAGTCTTAGTCTTCCGGGGTCGCGGGAAGGTACTTATGGGTCACCGAGGCCCCCGCAACACAGGCAACAGGAAGGAATACGGGTGGGTTTTAGTCAGTAAGAGTCTGACACACCCTCCCGCTCCGCCCAGAGCGGGAGAAGTTATTTGATGATTTCCCACCCTCAAATAAAAAAAAAAAGTCTTAGTCTTAACAACAATTTAGTCCACTGCAGTTCATACTCCCCAAAGTTATCCATAGTCTAAGGAAATACTAATCCAGTTTCCTATACAAGTTTATTTATGGTCTCGAAACTTGTCTAAAACTTCGGCGATTGCTATTCAATGGAATTATCAGAAACAGCAAGCTCTTCCTAGGAAAACAAGAAGGAACTTAGTTTTTGATAAATAGCTGGTTACCAGTTGGTCAACGAGAGTAGAGTAGGAGTAGAGTAGTAGTCAACGAGTTGAGTTCGAGTGGTTCGTAGATTAAACGGGCTTTGTGAAAACGAGTACATTATTGAACTACAGCGCAATAGTACACTTTTTTTAATTTTTTTTTTTAATTTTTTTTTTTTTTAGGGTGGGAATTCATCAAATAACTTCTCCCGCTCTGGGCGGAGCGGGAGGGTGTGTCAGACTCTTACTGACTAAAACCCACCCGTATTCCTTCCTGTTGCCTGTGTTCCTTCCTCGGTGACCCATAAGTACCTTCCCGCGACCCCGGCAGGCATCGGCCCTGGTGGACCCCTACTTTTTGCTGACGACATCTCTTTGAGGCGCGCGTGGAATACGACGCGCCGTCGACCCGGGCCTGGTCCTTACCGGACGGTGAGCTACCCATTGCTCACCGTCCGCAAGCCCGCGCCTACGGTGGCCGGAAATCCGCCCGGGATTCCCGACGCCCTGGGCGTCTCCTGCGGCGGCTAGGGGCGAGAGGGCGCGAAACGTGCCTTTCCCTCAACCGTCCCGCCTCCTCCTTCGCGAGCATTACTGCTTCGCAGAAGGAGGTGACGGCTGCCCATGCCCTCTCGCTCCGTACCATGGGCTGAACCAGGGCCGGACGCGAGAGGTCTCTGCCGCCGATCGCCTCCACGAGGACACGGCGGTGCTCTGCCCAAGCCGGGCAGACCTCCACCGTATGCTCCACCGTGTCCTCCGGGCGATCCACACAGTGGTGACACCCGGACGTTTCCTCCCGCCTTATCCGACACAGGAACCTCCCGAAGCTGCCGTGTCCGGTGAGGACCTGCGTCAGGCGGAAGGTGAGGATGCCGTGGCGCCTCTCCAGCCACTCCTCAAAGAGGGGACTTATCGCCGCAATCGTGGCGTGCCCAGCACTAGGTTGCGACAACCGTACTTTCCATGACGCCATGAGATCCCGCCGGAGCTCCGTCCGCTGTGCCGCGATTTCTCGCGGCAGCGGACTTACGCCCCGGCGTTTCGCCTCCTCGCGGCAATAGTACACTTAAGGATAAGTTCAGTTCGCAAGCGAGTAAAGCGCTGTTTTCAATTGCAGCTTTACAATGAGAGAAAAACAATGCAGGGGCTACAGTCTCGACATAGATACTCGTAGCAATCGCTTTACGACCGAATTCGGTCACAAAGTCGTAATGCCCGAGACAGTCAAAATTGCTTGTCAAGCACGAAAAAAATCACAATCTTGCTAAGCAATTTTGACCGTCTAGGACTACATTAGGACTTTGCGACCGAATGCGGTCGAAAAACGATCGCTGTCTATGTCGAACTGCACCCCTGGACGGTATGAACAAGTCTGGTATAGGAACAATATTCACTCGTAGGAATACACATGTAGTGTTTGTTATGTGACCTAAACTTTAATACTCGAATACTTAAACTTAACGAATAAGCTCTAGTTGGTGATTAATGGTGACGTTCTTCAGAAAGGTCAGGTCCTACTCGCCACCGGCGTGCATGTATGACCAGATGTATATACGAAGATGTGTAAACGAAGCAAAATGAGTATTTAAGGATCGTAGCAGCTGGCGTTCTGTAGTTTCTGCCTACCCCCATTGGAAGAAGGCGTAAGTTTATATATGGGAAAAGGTATAATTTGTAATGACATTATAATCCATTCTAAACGCCATGTCAAAACAGGAATAGTATTCATTGGTCCAGTATTTTTGAAACGCCCATCAATTACATTATTTACAAGGGTTCAAACTAAGCGAAGGAAAATGTAATGAGGATAGTCACGCAAAGATACACGATAATGTCGATAATAGTGCCACGATTGCCGATATTCCAATAAAGGTCGTATTCGAAATTACCCGTATATCGGTCTACCTATCGGTCCTGGGAAGTTAATCCACCGACCGTCTGTTAGTTTGGGCGTAATCCCTTCGGAGCATACGTTGAATGGGTTTACCACAATTTGGCTATTCCGAGGAATATGTCAGTCTGTTTTAGTAAAACGCAGCCGACCGATATTGAGAGACTCTCGTGTAAAATAGGCATCCATATTTCTCTACATATAGGATTTACGACAAATCGGAACTGAAAGTGCTTGTAAATTGTGACGTTTCATAAAATAGTTCATGGGAAATAAAATGGTTTGACATTTAAAATATTGTGACGCTTTACTACCAATCAGTTTTCCCAGGTTAAAAGAAAATAAATGTTACCAACGGAATCAGCAACTATTTCTTCAGGCATATAAACGGTAGCTTAGCGACTGTGGTTTAACTTAGTGCGCTATTAGTTCAAGTTCCCAGAACCCATCCGCATTGGTTTGCTTTCATGTGTGTATCGATGTCCAATGGAACTGATTGCAAGCCAGCTCTAAGCAATTTGTAAAGGAAGCAATAAGGTTAATCAAGAGCAAATATTTGACATGAAGCCACCATTACAAAACAAAATGTAGCCATGAAAGGTTTTCATGGATAAATAAATTTCCCTTTTTCAGGCCACATTATTTCTTCAGCAAAGCTAACAAATTTCTCAATAAATTCTATGAGTAAGAAAATGATCACAGCCCATAACAATAAATCTTCATGACCACTCCCATCCCATTCCACAGAGTGACGAAATGAATGATACGAATTCTCACATCACGTAATCCTATTTGCAAGGGACGGCGGCAAGGGCGAGTCGTCTCATTATTATACAAACGACCCGTGCGTGTTAATCCGTATAATTATTTGTATATCTTGACGGCTGATTATTTTGTGTGCCTTTAATATTATAACATAGGGTGAAGGGTCTTGACGATTTTGACAGTTTTGGGTTTGCGTATTGCAAATATTGTTGTTTCGCCATGTGGCTAAACATATTTATGGTTGCAAAATACACATTTTAGCTAAATAATGGTACGGTATTACCAATATTTTATCCATAATAATAAACGGTTTAGCCTTTTAATAAACCGTTCCGTAAGTCACCCAAAGGGCAATGGAGAGGGCTATGCTTGGAGTTTCCCTACGTGATCGAATCAGAAATGAAGAGATCCGCAGGCGAACCAAGGTTACCGACATAGCCCGAAGAATTGCCAAACTTAAGTGGCAGTGGGCAGGGCACATTGCTCGCAGAACAGATGGCCGATGGGGCCGAAAGGTTCTGGAGTGGCGACCCCGTTCCGGAAGACGTAGCGTTGGAAGGCTTCCTATAAGGTGGACCGATGACCTTGTGAAGGCCGCAGGAACCCGCTGGATGCGGGAAGCACAAAACCGGTCGTAGTGCCGGTGTTTGGGGAAGGCCTATGTCCAGCAGTGGAATTCTTTCGGCTGAAATGATTATGATGATGAATAAACGGTTTTACACGCTATTGTGAAATAGAGCACACAAGTCGCGAGAGTTAGATTAATGTGCTAGAGTAAACTTTTCAGCGCGCTTCCTTCCTTAATGCACCGCAATCTTGCTTCCAAGCAAATATACTCCCTTTAACTAACGAGAAAATATGTGAACAAAACTACGTAGGAACCCGCAGGCCACATCCACACCTCGCATTTAAATTTAGAATTCTCCTATTAACATTCACGTCAAGTTTGTTTAGGCTGTGGTTCATGTGTGTAAGGTTCGGACTTCGGACAACCGTTTTCGGTAACATTGTACTGTCTATCTGCAACGGGCCTAAAGCCGTGAATAAGTAAGTAGACTGGGAGACTGTTAATGCCGGTACCCTCAGAATAGCGGTACAGGATACGCCTTTAGCCTTTATAGTAAGAGATAAACACTTATCTACATAAGCGTAAATAGTGATTTTGTTTCGGGTCGGATTTGTTGTCGTCTTTGCACCGGTTTATGGAATTAACTTGGATGTTATTGGGGATTAAGTGGTTGTGGTTGGTTTGGGGTGAGCGGAGAAAATTGAATTCGTAATTACAATAATAGTAGGCTACAATAATAGTACAATAATAGTATCTAGCTCGTAAGCGGCTTTCCTTTAGTTTTATAGACACGCATTGAAAACAGTGCGTCGGTTTTTACGCCACCGTGGAGAGAGCCTAATTGGTTACTTATCGGAAAACCCACAGACGTCGAAGATTTTTTTCTATAAAATCTTAAGGCGCTGACAAGACCCAATTAACCAAAATAGGCTTCACTTAAGAAAAAAAAATGCCAAATCTGTATAGTTTGTAGTAGCGGAAAAAATATATGTTAATTTTGAACATATTTCCCAGAACTAGGTTGTTATAAAAACACGTTTTGAAAAAAAAATCTCGATACAAACTAACGTTAAAGTAACCTCATACCTTGAGTTCTAATCCAAAATATCTGTATTAAATATCAACATACGTTACGTATTTAATTAATAATAAGAACGTCTTATTTGAATGCAGAACTTGGTTGTTTTTTTATTTTCGATTACTCAACTCAAATCAATTACAAGCGTTGTATCATCGCGCTACTCTTCTTTTCTATGCAATCTGACAGTGACCGCGGTTTGGGTGTAGCCAGCGTCTTAATAAACACGTTTACACGTTGACAAACAGATATCCATTAAAGTAGATCCGCCTACACCGAAAGAAACATGAATTTTAAAATTTGCTTGCGAACTTAATTTCTTTTTTTCCGTGTGGTTCTCGGATAAAACCGATGCTATCTCTTTACGTGAACGTCAATCGAAACTCACGTAATAATTATCTAGTTTTCTAGGCATCTGTTTACGCAGATTATTATGTAAATGGTTTCATGTCTGCCCTATCCGTAACTCGTTAAGTCGTGATGCTGTATCTACTGGACTGTTATATACTGGTGGCTACCTTGCTATCAGCGCTTGCTATCTTGGCGGCTGTCTTGACATGATTGGTACATGTAAGCTGCCATTAACATTCTAGAAACGATTTTAATTTATAAGGAAGCGCCTTTTATGTGAATAAGTGTTTAAGCACGTATTTAGTTAAGGCGCTGACAAGACCCAATTGACCAAAATAGGCTTCTCTTAAGAAAGAAAATTGTCAAATCTGTATAGTTTGTGGGAGCGGAAAAAATATATGTTAATTTTGAACATATTTCCCAGAACTTGGTTGTCACCAAAACACGTTTTGAAAAAAAATCTCGATACAAACTAACGTTAAACTAACCTCTTACCTTGAGTTCTAATACAAAATATCTATATTAAATATCAACATAAATTACGTATTTAATTAATAAGAAGTACGTCTTATTCTAATGCAGAACCTGGTTGTTTTTTATTTTCGATTACTCAACTCAATTCTGAGTAAATAGATAATTACTTCTTATTTTGCAATAAATTACAAGCGTTTTGTCGTCGCGCTTCTCTTTCTTTTCTATGCAATATGACAGTGACCGCGGTTTAGGTGTTGTCAGCGTCTTAAGCTTAAGGGACGAAATTAAGATGTTCACTAAAAAAAGCCAATAAAATACATAAAAACGGGATAAAGTTCCAAAGAATCCTAAACAAATACTTTTTCTGATTAATTACGTTATACTTTGGGCCAAAATAATGTACCTACCTAAATTAATAGTATATGAATCTAAATAAGACCACAATAAATAAAACGGATATTTTTAACTAAAATAAACCTATCATTATTCCCTGAAAGCCAAAATAATATTTTAGTGGATTACTGGCATGGCAAACGAATTTGTGTTTAATTAACAACGTAGTTCAGAGAGTGGCCGAGTAAACTTCATCTCAGTAATCTGAACGAACCAAAGCGTCGATGCAGTGGCTAATAATTTTTGCAGATTAACTTTTTCGTTGTAACGGCTAAAGTAAATAATTTTAACGAATTGCAGACAATTGCTTCGTGTGGATGAAATTAAAATAAACAATTTATTTTAAATTAGATGTTTGTTTTAACTGTAAAATCTATTTGATATGAATGGTTTCTGATATAATCTACGAACAATCGGATAACCCGTTTTTGTTTCCATTACAAACACACAACTTTGACCTGTTAATTGTACTTAATAGAGAATAGGGTTGTCTAATTTATACGTTCGCCGTTTAGCAGAAGTTAGAACCAATATTTGTAAGCCACACGATTTTCTGCTTTGTTTAAGTTAGTTCCTACGTAAATTTAACAAAAGAAGGGCAGTTGTACTAACTATGTCAATTGGGGGGACGATTATTAAAGCGGGCGATTAAAATTGAAGATTTGCGGTTAATGCATGGTGCATGTTGGCGTCAAGCTAGCACGAAGAGACATTGGCGCTTGAAAGCGTTTTAAACTATTGATACAGTCACTAAAATTGCATCTAGTGGGTCATTTTATTGTTGCTCCAGTGTCCTAAAAAAACCTTTAAATATTTAATCAATTATATTCACATATTTTTTGTAAGGATAATTTCAGATTTCAAAGTAACCTAGATATTTCCATTAAAAATTTACTTGATATTAAAAAGGTATGTTCAAACCAGAAACGTTATGAAATAGCCGCCTCACTGGTTACTAAACTTTCGATAGAATCTCGCAAACTTCGGAAGAAAAAAAATATACTTCGTTTGCCAAACAAATAGAAAGTTTTAATTGAAAAACAAAATTTCCAAAAGAAAGGCTTCATTTTCCAGATTTCTTAATAAAAGTGGCGAAGTTGATGCCTAATTGAGTGATGTTTTTGATTTCAATTCTTTTAACCGTGGCATCTTTTTTTCGAAAAGGAAGTGTAAAGAAAAGAAAAGTATTTTTGTTTTGTTTCATTAATTACTGAATGTGGAAAATAATCCATTCAAACCGGAAACATTATATTAATTACTGAATGAGGAAAATAATCCATTCTAACCGGAAACATTATATTAATTACTGAATGAGAAAAATAATCCATTCAAACCGGAAACATTATATTTTTCTCCCTACCTAGCTACCCTTATTTTTGTCACCACTCTTTATTCAGCTCCGGTTCTTAAAAGCGGTCCCAAAAGTATCAAAGCACGAAAGCACTTAAGCCAGCGACAACTCAAACCAACTCTCAATAGAGCATCCGTCTTAGTCATAGACCTTTCATTTCGCGTCTAAAAGTCCACACAACGCCAACCTTTGACCAACTGTAAATAGACAAGGCCACGACCCACAAACAAGCTGAACAACACTCCCGCTCATCACGGCCTGTTTTCTTTTCACATTTAAATAAAGAACTAAGTGACAGCGCGTTTTCCGAGACACCCTGTTCGGCCTGTTACCCGTAGGTATATATAACATTAAAAAACACTTAAATGAAGAATAGGTACTCCTTACACGTCTGACTCCTCATTGAAACAGGTTCTCAATGTCGCCCTATTTCTATAGAACTCCCATAAAGCATTATTAACGAACCATAAAATGTTTTCCGCAGTGGTAACCTGCGAAATTCCAATTTTCACAATAGGAAGAAACAATACGAGGGCGACACTGAAAGTTTTTAGAACTGGCCACTTGTAAACGATATAATAAAAAAATCAGTTCAAATTTTGAAAATGGAACTCTTTGCAACATTATTGTGTATGTATTGTATTCATTTGTTATATTTTGTTTACAATTTGGCGGCAAATTTAAAATTGTCTGTGTCACGTCAGCGTCACGATTTTTATTTATTTCCGGAAATAAAAGAAAAACTTCGAGGAAGACGTTTTATGGACGCCGAGGAAGCAGTGGCTGCGTTTCAAAATGCCATCGAAGAGACCCCTAAGGACGAGTGGGTAAAGTGCTTTTCTCAGTGGTTCCATCGGATGCAGCGATGTATTGAAGTAAATGGACACTATTTCGAAAAGATATAATAAAACTAATAACTTGCTAGTTTGTTCAGTTTTTTATTTTCTATGAACTTTCAGTGTCACCAAGAACAAATCTCTTAAGGAACAAATCTAACTAAGATAAATGTATTAATGATTCTAATGATTATAATTCTGTAAATACACATTTGTTATGGTCGCGAATCATATTTTGATCAAGATACAATCTTACACTGACCTAAGAATTGCAAAAAAAAAAAAGTTAATTTAAATTTCGCGGGCTACCACTGCGGATCCACCTTATACATAAACAATGAATATGCAAGGATAATGTGATACTTTGGCTGCATTCATAATTTGTATCGTTTGGCTCTTTATTCGAGTAACTTCGGAGTAAATGGGATTTACTAACGCAGTCTCACGAGTAAAGCAAAAACATTTTCCGTTTAAAAACTGCAAGTATCTAAGTAGTTGAGAAATGACGGATTGTAACGCCGTCTACAGTAATATAAACGTAACTAAGTACGGGAAAAAACTTGTGACATTTTCACAGAAAATATACGAATAGTTGAATTTAAAAACGTTTTCAGTTGCTTCCCAATTCCATTAATCAACTTTGCATTTCGAGTCTACTTGATATAGCTATCTTCAAAGTTCTTATAACTCGGTCCCTCGGCTTTTAATTACTCAGTACAAAAGCAAGTTAGAAACAAATCAAACAATAGGAGAGATTAACAAACTAGGTGTTATAGTCATTTGAGTTATATATAAATGTAGCGTAACGAGTGTGCCATAGCCACAACAAAGAGGTGTAAACAGCCGTAGTGGCCATTTTACGGCGAAAACTAAGTTATGAAACTTGCCGCACGCCAACTTCATTATCCCACCTACAGTGAACGCGGGGAATTTTTGCAACGTTTATTCGTCAAACACCCCTACGAAATTCAGCTTTTGTGCTAAAATAATTAACCCCAAAAACTTTGGTTCCCTGATAACTCATTCGAAAATTACGTTCTGTTTAGAAGTCGAGATCTACCTTTTTCTTTGTACTTAATTTCAATTTGTGTAGTTTGTTGCCCCAAAAAAGGCTGTTTTAATTTGTATGGCGATGAGATTGTTTAAAATACAAGCAATAAAGCAGGGTTTACATTAAGAAACTAGTGTCGTGAAACAGTATCTTGACGGTTCTGTTTCGGGATATAGGTAACTAATACCCGGTTTTTGGAAAGCTGTAAGTTCTATGACTGAATGACAATTATTTCAGCCAGCTAACCTGAGCCTGTCCTCTCGCTCATTGAGCGAGCTCATTCCGGGTCGATAAAAAGGCACGAAACTTACGATTACGAAGTTTACGCGATTCTGCATTTCCCTCGCGCGTATTTAGAATGTAGAGCATACATAAGGCAACGCACATACTGTCACAATATGTTAAACATCTAGCAACATTTCGCTCCGGAACGTATTTTAATAAATTCTATAATAATCTATGGCCACGCCCACATTTTGTTTTTTTCGACCGCAATGTTAGATACCGTTTTATTTGAATTTATCAGCTGTTCAAAAGCCGGTAGTTAGTTAGCTATAGCCCGAAACAGTACAATCTAGCTGCTGTTATCACGACACTAGTTTCATAATGTTAACCCCGCTTTAGTTTGTGTAACAAAATTATGACGATATATCATTTTTATTTATTGATGTGTAACATCTTTCCTCTCGCTGAGTGAGTTCGTGAAAAGGGACGGAAGTGTGTGGACAGGAAGTGACAGCTAGAACATGGAACAAGGAAGTACTTTTTAATAGCATGGGATTAGTAAGTACTTTATATTAGCATGGAATTAGTGTACACATGGAATTAGTAAGTACTATATAGGTTGTAAATAGAGGGGGTCGAATTTAATAATTATTTTAATAAATATTTCAGTATTGAGCTTTTTTAAATTTTGAGGTTAATTTCTGTCGCTGCTCAGTTGCTTATTACCAAGGTAAGAAATCAGATGTTACACATCGTATGCGACTACTGTAAGGCTCGCTCTTTTTTTTACTTTTTCTGTGTCGATCATTGTTTAAATGGCTATTTAAAAAATATTTTTTAAACAAAACACACACTGAAACAAATGACACCTAAAACACATAGTTATAATAAAATATCCAAAATATAATAAGAACCAGTCTACGTGTTTCTAAGTTAGGCGAGAAGTGGATTTTCCTTAATTAAATACCTTTTACACGGCGCGTACACTCGGGTGCCATTATTTAAACTCTTACCTGAAACAAATAAACGGAAACATTTAATTTATTTTTCAAGTTCAAGAATCTGGGTATTTTTCTAGGTGAATTAAAAATTCGCAAAAATTATTAAGCGTAAAAATTTCCATGCAATAAGATCTCCGTCGTATTTTTTTAAGTACAGAATCATCGTATGCTGAAATAAAAAAAACAACACTAACTAATTTACTCTTGTAGTTTGCACAACAAAGCTAATAGTAGTCACCAAAATGAAAATAATCAATGACAGAACATACATTGCTTTATGTGACACAGTATCATTAAGTTAAACATTTATTATACATTGTTCCTTGCACTGAATTTGAATCCAAAATTAGTTACTCAGTTTGAAATATATGTTCAGAGCAGTGCTGAATACAAATATATATATTATGCAACTGGAATACTGGATATAGTGTAACAGGGCTCCAGTGCTCGGTGCCAGTGTTTCTGTTGGCTGTGCCGCCACAGTCGCATACACACAAGAGGCTTTATCATTTCCGAGGCGTCCATAATTCGAGCTCTTAGTGAAACATCTGTTGCTCCAATAGTGTCTGATAAAAGCTTCAACTTCGAAACAAAGTCTTTCAACACTATCCCCTTCATTTATAAACTTTGCTTAATGTTAGGAGATGTTTAAACGTCAAAAATGTATGGTTAAACAGATGCTTATTATTACTTAACTTTAAGCAACATTTTTAAATAAACTCTTAAGAAGACTGCTAAACATAGGACGGTGTAATGTTGACGACACAAGTTATAAAATACCCTGATTTGTATTGTTAATATTTTCGCCATTAACATCAATAAACGGATTCAAACCAAAATTGATTCAGTTAGAGCGTTCACCAATCGTGCTGAAAACAAAAACAAAATCAGCCTCAATACGTCTTAAGCGTCTAATATTAATATTTATGCAAATGTCAATATTAAAATCATTCCGGGCACGAGCCAGAATATCAATGAAGCATCAAATACGACCGAGAGAACCTTTTTCGGTACGCAATCGACACAGAATCGATTCGCAATGAGGTTTTAGCCAAGCCACAATGAAATTATCCGGCCTTTGGGCACCGGATATTAAACACAGATGGGCAGAGACAATCACACAGCTAATAATTCCAATAACGCAGCGAAATACACAGTTTTGTCCAACACTTCAATTAATTAAGTATTTATTTGGGCATACTGTGGCCATACTGGCAATTCACCTACATTTCATGTGAAGTGGGTGATAATAACGTGAAATTTGTTACTAAAATTTTAAATTTACATACAAAATATTGTGAAACTGTTCTATTAGTAACTGCGCCCCGTGGTTTCACTCCCATAAGTCTCGATCCCGTGGGAATATCACAATAAAAGTACCCTATGTCCTAACCCAAGTCATGGTCTACCCATGCGCCAAATTTCACCCAAATCCATTCATCCGTTTTAGCGTGAAAGTATAAAAAACAAACTCACTTTCGCATTAATAATAATAGTTAGGACTAAAACGATAAAGCGATTGATGTGAAATAACAATGTACTTACACAAAAATTATGGTAGAACTCCAAATTCAAACTATGCACTAAAACGAACGAAACGAACAAGTCCATTGAGAGGTAATGGTAATGAAAAAGAGAAGAGATGAGTGCAATCCGAGAGTGTTCCAGGTCGTCATTAGCATACAGATTGATCCACATGCCGAGACGACCGAAATGCTGGTAATGAACCCAATTCAATATACAATACTGAATGATTGTGTTTCAAGTTGTACTAGTGTGCTTTTGAAACGCTGGGAATGCAATTTAATTACTGTTTCCACCACTTTCCGTTGAGTATTGATTTTATTTTTTTGTGAAACGAGATATTATGCTCTTTTGATTAACACTAGACAAGTCTAACTTGCTTACTTGCTACTTGCTTACCTTCATTTCCTTAACTGCTATAGTAGTATCAGTCTTTCCCGTCTCCAATTGGTCATTTCTTAACATCGTCTCATCGGTCATTGTTCCTTCGTCTACTAAAATTTCTCTGCTATTTTTCCTGGAATGGTTAATTATATCGGGTTTCTCGGCGCTCATCAGATTACTCGAATTTTCATTTGTACAGTTCTCTTTTCCAAATTTTCGGTCTTCGACTGAACGTGATTTATCTTCGGAACTTTTTATTTTGAAACAAGATATCGATTTCTTATCTTCTTTACCATCGCTTCTACTAATTGGATCATTTTTATCACGTTTGCGTTCGTCTTTCTTGTGGTTCTTAACTGCGTTTTCTAACTTGAGACGTTTTTTCTTTCCATTCCACTTGGAAGTGACATTTTTGGATCGATTGCTATCATCGCTTGTACCGACGCTGTCGGAGCAGACGGGGTTAACTAGGATTTTCGTTGATTTAGCTTTTCGTTCTATTTTTCTTAAATTCAATAAGTTTCCGGTTGAGTTGATGAGGGTTGGCGATGAATTGTGTGACGGAGAACTGTCTTTCGCGTCATCGCTGGAGCGTCGAATTGTTGCGGGTATCAGTTTCATGGCTTTCATGGCATCAACAGGATTATGACGTATTTTGTGTGTACCAAGTGGCCCCATAGCAACTGGTGGTCCTCCTTTAAATAATAGCGCCGTCTCCGTTGGTTGACACACACAAGCTAACATTTTCAATATTCACATAATTTTACTTATCACTATTATCACTCACATATTTGGTGTATTATTATGGTGTAACGTAACACGTAACTAAACTAAAAATATATGAATGTAAGCGTTAAGTATGGCTGGAAACCCTGTTGATTAACAAAACAATACAACAAATCAGGCTCAAGATTACACCACAGACTACCTGCAGTATTGTCTCTTCTTTCCCCTCTAATCCATCCACAGGTTGTCTTTAAAAGATCGCTTTTAGCGATAAGACCGCCCATTGTGTCACCCTATGTAAAATTTCTACATTTATACCAGTCATTTTTATGATGTACATATTAAAGAGTATTCTATTCTATTCTATTCTATTCTATGAAGACAAATCTTTAGCGTAAACAGAGCTCAATGCGACAGTGTACGTAAGGTGTTTACGTAAGTACCTACATATAAATTTTACATATCTCATAATGCATTACACACGTATGATGCGTACATTAAACTTCCCGCCTGCCGCGGAGACATGTTATTTCTAAATGAATAGCGTAATCATCACCGTCATTTGGAGGCTCAATGTGTCTTTACTTAGAACTGACTTCCTCATTTCTATACAAAACATACAAATTTAGGTAACGAACACATTCTGTACAGAATAATTGGGAATAATCCAGATAGTGTAGTAAACAGCTTTTACATTGAAACTTTTAAACCGTCAAATCTCACAGAAAAAGTATTTGCATCTGAAAATATTCAGTCATTTATAGAGTTTACTGAACAAAATAAGCCAAAAGTGAACCGCAAACATTTTGTCTCCGAATCCTTTCTCTGGGGAGGAAAAAGTTCAAAAGTCAGTTACTGCTTTATTCCGCGTACACTCGTATACGTACTTACGCCACGAGTGAAAAGTTGACGTTATCGGATTTTCTGCTCGAGCATGTCACAATGCCTCACAGAGGTTTGTATTTATCTTAGTATTGATCTGTTGCGGTTCTGATACACTATTTGCTTGCTGAGGTTGCCCTCTTTTCAACTTTAACGAAACCTGAACAACATTGTTGAATATTATTTCAGTGTAGCCCATCGCCCTTTATCATAAATTTTAAACGGTAATATGGCTGCCCGTCCTAAAAGCGTCCATCAAAGCCCTCCCCACTTCCATAATTTTATGAATAATCAATCAGGTAAGAGCAATAAAAGTGGATCATTTGAATGTCAAGCGTTTGCTTTGGTCCAATGTTCAGACTTTGAGTACCCGTAAAAAAAACAACAATTGGACCGATTCCCCTCAATCATTTACATTACGAACGATTCATACTCTAACGAACGGTTACTCATGAAATATAGTCACGGAAGAATGAAAATGAACACAGCGAATAGGTTCGATACAAAATGAAACAATTTATAGGCAGAATACTTTACGTTGTCAATACTATAACGTTTTATTTCGCTAAGTATATTTAACCAACCTAAAATACGTTTTCCTGAAATAAACTGACGTGTTTCAGCATAAAATCTTTTTATTCAAGAAAGGAGAACAATTTATTACGCCCCAAATAAACTTCAAGTATAAAATAAATGGAATCGTAGCGAAATTCCATATTTTTCAGAAAACCCATTAAAATATCATTCGTAATATTATTATAATTCGAACACAAATTGTGAAAATTCCGTTTTGCACTGTGTGTATAATGTTAATTATTATATACCAAATAGTTGTTTTTAAGTGAGACGAAGCGAACATTCCTCGGTGTGTCCACTTCCCAACTTAAAAGCACATTAAACTTTTTACTCTCCTTGTGTGCTCTTCAAGCGAAGTATTAAATGGGTCTAAGCGCATTATACCAGCCTTTTACCATTTAACTCTGCCTTTCATTTAGAAAAACTTTCTCGAGACAAGCACGAGTGACGTAAGTGGATGGTGCTATGCAAAATTTGCACGTAGGGAATTCAGTCCTCGCCGAAATATCTAGGTATGGTCAGGTGTAGTGGACGGAATGCTTAATATTGAGTCTACGAAAACGGTCTCAGCTATGTAGGTATTCAAGGGTTTTCTTCTTATTTGATCTGGCTTGAATTTGCAAGATAAACTATGGTCAAAACATTGTTTTATTTTTTATATGAAATGGCCCAAACGTAAATTGTTTTTACGGACAAGAATGGCTGATTGTTTACGATTAATTTACTTCATCATACAGTTACAATATTTTCAAAGTTTGAAAGTTCATTTGAAGTATATTAATTAAATTAATAAAGATCGGAATTTCAAAGAGAAACCCATGTATCAACGAACGGAAGATATTATCATTGTTGACAATGAAAATTAAAACGCATAAAATGCAGGCCCGTATACGCCACCAAGAAATGTAATTTCAGGTTCCACAATGTTGAGAAATTTAATTTGAAGTTGCTGAAAATCGTTATAAGGCATTCATATTGCAAAGGGAATCGCGTCGGAACATTTCAGAGCCGTTTTAATGTTGTACTGCATTTCAATGTAAATAAATATTGAATGCACGTCGTCGCAGGACTCTCAAAGTCAGTTAAAATTAAATTTGTTAAAGCATATGCTTAAAATAAAATTATAGCAAGCATGAGCAAAACTTTTAGTAGACATTAACCGTGTAGGTTTTGTGTTTAATTGACGAAGCAGCAACTCCTCATTACATGTTTATTTCGAGATATCTAATTAGAATTTCATCCTGGGATAAAGTTAATTACAAAATGAAAGGTTTAGTTTGTTCATTTGCCATACGTGTCGCCTGGATGCCACAAAAAATCTAAACATACTAACAACTGACTGTACAATGTACATAGGGTTATTAACCCTGCCCAAAGTCAGTGACGTTAGAAATTGTCAAGAGTAAGTGCGCACATTTAGGGGGCACACGACACAGCCACATCGGAAGTAGGCTCGGAAGCCAAAGTGAACCGACTCTCCCGCCTCCACCCACAGCTTCCTATCCTCCCCTATCACCTTCATACAGCGACAACTAGCTCGCAGCTAGACAAGTTACAGTTTTGGAAATAGGAAATTACCTACTTTGTGTTCGTGGAGACGTGTTGCTATGGCAACAAGATGTATCTTTTAAATAAATCTTATTAGTTTCCCACTATTCATTCATGTTTGGAATACTTATGCCTTGAACATTCTATTTAAAAGTCCATTCGCGAAAATCCCATTGATTCACTCACAGAAATACTTCACTCTCGAAATAAAGGACCAGGAAAAGCCCATTAAAAGAGCGTTATTATTCAACCCGACACTCTAGCGGAAAATTAAGAAAAATTCTTCACACAATGGTTAGTGAAATTGCTTGTAACTTCGCAGAACCGTTTTCATACTGTGACATCAATCTCAAAAAAGTTGATCCTCGGCGCAACGCCTGTTAAAATAATTGAAAGTTATTGCACGGAAAAATTTAACAGTTTTTCACGCAGATATTTTAAATTTATATCCAGTGTTTTGTGAAATTCTAATTTTCTTGTTTCTCTTTAAAAAAAAAAACAAAGAAATGCAGAGCGCTTTGAGGCGTCGTAAACTCAATTTTAAAATAATTGCGTATAGACGAGAGGAGCTGCGGTCGGAATAAGTTAATAAATATAACGTATTTTCATAATAATCAAAAAGTATGACAAGACGACATCCTAGCACGCTTTTTTTTTTGGCTGGGAAGTTATCAAATAACTTCTCCCGCTCTGGGCGCAGCGGGAGAGTGTGTCAGACTCTTACTGACTAAAACCCACCCGTGTTCCTTCCGTTGCCTGAGTTGCCAGGAGCCTCGGTGACCTTTCGGAATTTCCCGCGATACACTTGTGTTGAAATCTCTTTGAGGCGCGCGTGGAACACCACGCGCCGACGACCCGGGCCTGGTCCTTATCGAACGGCGAGCTGCCCATTGCTCACCGACGGCGCCTGGGAATCCCGACGCCCTGGGCGTCTCCTGCGGCGGCTCGGGGCGTGAGGGCGCGAACTGTGCCTCTCCCTCACTCCTTCACGAGCATTACTGCTTCGCAGAAGCAGGTGACAACTTCCCATGCCCTCTTGCTCCGTACCATGGCCTGAACCAGGGCTGGACGCGTGAGATCTCCGTCGCCGATCGGCTCCACGAGGACACGGCAGTGCTTTGCCCAAGCCGGGCAATCCTCCACCGTATGCTCCATCGTATCCTCAGGGCGATCCACATAGTGGTGACATCCGGGCGTTTCCTCCCGCCTTATCCGACACAGGAACCTCCTGAAGCTGCCGTGTCCGGTGAGGACCTGCGTTAGGCGGAAGGTGAGGACGCCGTGGCGCCTCTCTAGCCACTCCTCAAAGACACTTATCGCCGCAATTGTGGCGTGCCCAAATCCTAGCACGCTAATGACGATACCTACCTAACTACTATAATTAATTATTTTTGATTCAAACGACAAAGTTTGTGTTGACCCAGTAAAAACAAGTCACGATTCTTTTGTCATAATATTTAAATTGTTTATAATCGTCATTAAACTTAATTTGCGTAAGATAAGATTCCAATTAAGCAGAATTATGTAATTTTAATTGAATACGCAATAAGGTTTAATTAAGAACGTACTAATATCGGGTCAAAAAGGTTCTTATCTGAAGATAGGACACTTTTATAATTAATTAGAAAAGATGACATCGTATTAACGCTGTTAATAATATACTGAAGAACCTACTTCAGTTTTCAATTATCAAGTTTTGTTAATAACTGCATACTGTCTTTTGTCTATAAGGCAGGGGACTCACGTGCGAATGGCACTGAAGTATATTTATGAAGGATGGGTACAGCCATCGATCCTTGCTT
Organism: Atethmia centrago; assembly: GCA_905333075.3. Classification (NCBI taxonomy): domain Eukaryota; kingdom Metazoa; phylum Arthropoda; class Insecta; order Lepidoptera; family Noctuidae; genus Atethmia; species Atethmia centrago. The sequence goes on along the minus strand of HG995381.1, from coordinate 12,665,946 downwards.
AATTAAAGTGAGATTTAATTATCACGCCCACATTGAGTAGTCGAATGTGAATCTGTCTTTAGGGAGAGACGTTTAATTTATTAATTTTCCTTACTCTACATAACATTATTAAAGGGAACTTCTCAGTAACACTTGGGAGAGGCGATGTCTTAGTCTGGTCGGTCGTAAAACTTTACAGAAAGTAATCTTTGCTGTGCTAGTTAGAGTTCAGTCTGAAACTTTAAAGTAATTTTGTTACTGTTTCTTATAAAAAATAACTTTGTAAATAAACTGTAACATGCAAACTAAAGTAAGTTATGCTAAACTATACTTTTAAACAGGCTCGTAAATCCTCAAGACAAAATTGAGTTCCATAAGTAATGTATTTCTGGGCTTGAAACAATGTTATCACAACAAGTTGAATTTTTTATCACACCGTTTCGGAGAATGAGTCAGTGTAATTGGAATATTTCATAAATTAATCAGATTGAAAAACTTTTCAAGTGAATAAGTTCAGTTGACGACACCAGAGGATTTCGACAAGTTTGGTTGCGTACGGGGATGAATTTTCATTGGGTTTCTGTCAGGACGACATTCCGTGGGTACCTTGAATTAATAATAAAGGCCGTTGATGACACTCTTATAAATAAAAAAGGCATTTTTTTTAAAACCTACGAGGGAGGTTGTAATCAAAATAGTTATTTATTTTTTTGCCATATCTAAAAGGAAGTAAGTAACGAAAGATAAATTAAAAAATCCGTCCGGGCTGCCATTGCCATCTGTGTTCCAGATTTCAATTTAAATATAGCAAAGTATATAAAAGTTATTATGTGTCTCGTAGAAATGCAGCAATTTATATCAATTAGAGAATACATGTATTCACGCAATTTCAATTAGTCACAAACTCATAAAATTGCTAAATTTTAGTTTTAGCCCCCCGACGGATTTTTTTATTTTTCCATGCCTCCGTTCCGTCGTGGGTAAAAATAGTTATGTAGTACTTAAAAATTAGACCTAACGTAATAGCTTTCTGTAGTTGTGTTGTTATGTAATCATTAACCTTAAACGCGACCAAAAGCAAATTATTTCTAATTTAAATTAATTTGCGAAATTTGGGTGTGCTATGGGTCCACGTCTGCCCAGTCCTCCACCATCCTGCCCCGTATGTCCGTGTACCGGGAACCCTAAGCCACATAATTTCCCACCTAAAAAACAAAAACAAACGCCTCTGCCCAACCCTTCGGGGAAAAGAAAGCGTGATGTTATGTTATGTGTTAAAATACCTATTAGTTTTTATAAAAGCCATAGTACGTAAAAAGTAAATAGTAACAGCTTCTTAATCCACCTATTATCCTAGGAAAACTGCAATTTCATAACCCCTCTTTCACACTGCATTTACATCCTTTCAAGGCAAGTTTAGTTAGTTATCTCAGCCATATTAATATAACCACGTAATGAAACCTCGCTGTTCCGGTCTCATATGTAACAATATCAATTTATTATTACACTCTAAGGCCGCGTCCTATTTAAAATACGCGTCGCACGAATACGCGATCATCGCGCCTATGTGTCACTTTTTATTCAACCTTGAACCTGAACTTTTTAAACTTCTAAAGGCAATGTGACATTCACTTTTTTTTACTTACTAGACAAAACTTCTGCCGTAAAATCAAACACATCACTAAACAGGTTGCAGAGAGAGTTTGTAGAGACCTACTGTTCAGTACTGGCACATTGCGAGGTTAGATTAAATTCCAGATCGGTTGATATCAAATACCAGACGAAGAGAAATTAAATAAATCTCAATTCACAACAGTTGTGCGGTATTAACCCTTCAATTGCCAATAATTCTCAAACATAATAAATTACGTATCCTTTAAGGCTCGTGCAGACTCGATATCGCGATATCGAGGACGCGACAGGTAGCAATATGTCTGTCGCACCTGCGATGTCGCCCCAGTCTGCACGAGCTTTTACAGTCGTTAAACAATTCCATGGGGTCCATACACCTATTGATAACTCCAAGTCTCTCTAATAGGGTCAATAAATAATTCGCTTTGCATAGTGTGCGGGCGGGCCGATAGATTATCTAACGACTATTAAACCCAAATAATCTAATAGAAAACGAGCTTAGTTTTAAACAGCCGTAAATCAATTTCGGCTCAAGCATCTAATTGAGTTGAGAGAACAATTCAGATGGAAGATATCCGTTTAAGATAATTTCCCTTAATTCTAAATTGAATGTTTGCTACATACAGGATTTACTCGTGCCGAAACGTTGGCTATTAAATAATGCACAAAACAGAAGACCGTGAAAGCTGCTTTGATTAATTATAGAATATTAATTACCCTGAGTCTGAGTTGTCCAAAGGAGCGTGATTTATTTTATTAAGATTATCTACAGGAAGCCCTTCAGAAAATGCGGAACTTAAGAGTATCCATTGTCTGTTCTGACATTCGGGATACTTAGATTTACGACCTTTTGTGTTTCCAATCAAGGCAATCAACATAAATCGTCGCACTTTTTTTTTACTTATGGTAGCTTAAGTTTGTGGTTATTTCCCATAGGCAGATAAATCAAAGTTTAGTGCTAAACCCACAAATACTGGTTTAATAATTGAGTCTAAAAACAAGTCCATACTAAAACCAAATTACTAAGACAACAGAACCTCACAGTAAGGCAACAATGTGCAGTATTCCTTAGTTTGAAGTTTCAACTCATATCATCTTTAGAAGGAATTAGCTCAACGAGCTTTACTTCAATGTTCCGCTCCATTGGCGCTCATAGAGACTTAAAGGTTGCTGCGAAATTATATCATAAACTTTGAAAAGTTCCATAACTAGTTGAAACAGTTTTCCAATTGAAGTTTCAAAGATATAATGGAAATGTAGTGCTTTAGTAAGGACGAGGTGGGTGTTGATTATTATCCGGAATATACAAGATCATAGCGTGCTAAATAGACCTTCCGAACAAAACATTGAGATCAAAAGTTATTGAACCAAAAATTCTTCAAATTTTCGCTTGTAAATAATCTACCCGTAAAATTATGCGCACCTCCGAATAAAACTTTATACTGGAAAAAAGCCCCGAAAACAAAAAAAGAACTACAGGATACAGCATTAATTTCAAAATGCGAATTTATACAAAAAAATACGTTCAGCCCTAGCCTTTGCCGATGTGGCTAACATTTATAGAGCCTCCCGTGGCTTCCACGAGCACGTCTCCTTCCACCGCTTATTGGACATCGATACTGATAAAATGGCGCTGTCAGTATCTTTCATTTGTTACCTTCAAGGAAGAACGGCCATTATTCATCAGTTCCTAAATTATCTACTTGTCAAGTTCGGTTACACAACATTTTGGTTTTTCTTCATCAATTTTTTTCGCAATTTTTTTACGTAGACCTTGTTTACTTGTTAAAGTTAAATTGAATATTTAATAAACACATAGTTACAACCAACAAAATAAGCTTTGGCGTTATACTAAAAACCTCAATTTGACAATCCTCCTTGAACCTTTCATCTGAGTGAAGATTAATTTTATATGTAATTTATAACACCTTCATTTTTGCTTTTTAAAGTAACTTTCTAGCTAGACTTTTGAAGACATGATCAAGTAAAGCCCTGCGATGCGTCACAGAATTTTATGAAAAGTTACGAGTTTACGACACGATGCTCATACGCAGACTCCAAAATGTGAATCTGCAAAGCATGAATGAAACACGAAGCTTAACAATACGCTTTTTGCCATTCAGAATAAATCACTTTACAAAAGTAGAGCAAATGTTTGTACTCCACCCTCCGTTTACGAGCTCTAAGAGAGAAAAGGCATTCATTCATCTGAGCGATCATACAAATGTACGTAAATACAGCTCTGTACAACATTCGACTTTTATCCATTGACGCGATCAACGGACGACAATGGCATGGTCTGATCCTGACCTAAATAACAGGCATCCCGCATATTTGCAACTTTTAATCACAAGACGTAATCGAGATGCGATCGCAGAACTGTAGTAGAGAAGTTTTAATGTGGATATAGTAACTTTACGCGACATCTGCTAGCTACTTTTAGGAGTTTATAGCGGCTTACGTTATTCACGTGCCTAATTTGCGGAAGGATTTAGTTAGTAACATTTTGTATTTAAATTTACATTTTGGATGCATGATAACTTGATAAGCCACGCACGTAAATACAATTGTAATCGTTTTATTTCGACAAGACAAATCTAAACGACGAACGCTAACGAACCAAATGGAGTATAAGGATCGTAGCAGGTGGCGTTCTGTAGCCTACTATGCTCTGGAAAAAAGGCGTGAGTTTATGTATGTATTTTTATTATATAGATAAGTTTAATATGTTTTATGTATGTATGTATTTATTGTTTATATGTAAATGGTACACCACAGACTATCTGCAGTATTCTCTCCTTTCCTCCTGATACATCCAAAGGTTGTCTTTAAAAGACCGCTTTTAGCAGTAAGACCGCCTATGAAATTTCTACATTAATATCTGTAATTTTGATGGTGTACATAATAAAGAGTATTCTATTCTATTTTAAGACAAATTTACGGAAGACACAACCGACAAGATTGTACTATTCCATCGAGCTGTACATTTGTCTATAGTCCGTCTATTCTTTAACGGGTGTACCTAGGTTGAAGCTACTTCAAAACATTTGAGACCAATTTTAGAACATTGTAAAGGAAAGTTCCCAAACACTTCGCCCGTGGTGTACGAAGACCATTCTACCTGTTGGATGTGGTTGGATCATTAAGTTAATACCCCCTTTTACTTGGCTTACGGGACCCCCGAAGTGTTTGGGTGTTTACATGTCGCATTTTTGTTCCGTGCCTTCCTTTCTTTCGAAGATTTATTATCTTTCCTCAAGGACGGGTGAAATGGAATTGAAGAGCTATTAGAAGGGAGAACGATCTGGTATAGGAGGGCTTTAGAAGTTGTATAAGACCTTTCATCTTATGAAACCTACTTGAAATCGGATACGTGGAATGTGTTACTGCACAAGTAGATATCTATATATGTAATTAATGTTTTAGCAGGCAAGGTCAGACGTGTCCCTTAAGGATAAGGTAATTAAATTCACTTCACATTAAACATGACACACTACACTACATTACAATATATTATATCCAGGGACATTTCTCATAAATACGAAAATGAATTAAATATTAAAAGATAAAGCCATTAAAAAATACACTAATGAGAAAAGTTAAATGAAAATCCAACCTTGGGAATAATATTTAAGTGGCTAAGTAGTTCGCGGTATTCCAGGTTTACATTTTTAATTGAAACACCTCTTTCCATTTTGAGTTTGATTTATACTTGTACAAGTACATAAATAAACTGCATTTTCACAAAATGTGAAAAAAAAAGTTAGGTTTGTCCAAAATGTTATGTTTCTCCACGTCCGACTATTTCCTACAACCACACAGAAACTACTGTGGGTCATCATGAGGCGTAATTAATCCAAGTTTATGGTACTTACTCATAATGACCCACCAATAGAACTACAATATAGATCATTTATTTATTTATTAAAACTTAATGCACAAGTAAAAAAAAATACCGTATAAAGGCGAACTTAATGCCTGAGGCATTTTCTACCAGTCAACCTTACGGTGATGCAGAAAAGACAAATGGCAGATGCAACTTAAGGGATAGATAACACGAAAATAACTATACAATACAAGTTACAACTATACAATAACTGATATACTCCCTTTTGATTCATTTACGTTCCATTTCTTAAGTAATTAATGTTGTTAATCCCACAACGTTGCTTCATATGAATGATAAATGATTTTATTTCTGTAAGTAGGTTTGTACAAACACTTTTACATGTCAATCATATTATTTAAAACTAGATGAGGTCGGCGTTTCCTATCTGACTACTCTGAGAAGAAAGGCCGAAACAAACTCAGAGGTCACAGTCTCTTTTAAAGTCCAGACATAATCTTGGTCAGAACATGTGAAGACCATGTAGATTGGTGTCTGAAATGGTCTTTTGATGAAAGAACCATACAGATTGAGTGGAAGTGTCCAGTCAGTGCACGCATTTGTCAATAGTTGTGCAGCTCAACTCAGAACTTAAGGAGCTCAACGATTCAACGAACAAAACCAAAGAAAGGACATTTATTGGCTAGGCCGCAAAATATACTTAAACTGCCTACGAAGAACGACCTAATCAAGGCAGTTACTGCAACTTGGGCTAAAAATGAGAAAATAAAGTAATGTAACGAAACTTAGTATGGATTACCTTCTGTGAGCAAACAACCTTTCGGAGGAAAATTATAAAGAGATGACTACGTGTCACCGCAAATATGAGCTTGTAACAAATTCATTGAACCTTTTATGTAAATCGAATGGATCTGTTGTATGTTTCCCTACGGGGCTACGTCACATGTAGGACTTAAAAGGAGGCAGTCCCCATAATTATCTTTACGGATAACATCGCAAATGTCAGCTGTAAGGAATAATGCTAACTTGATGTTTATGGGGTAAACTGACGGATACTTTCCAGGACAAACAAATTGTGGGAAATAAACTGGAGATGTAACAGCAATATTGGGTAAAGATTCGTATCTATCAACTTCCTTTTAGACAAAAGGTAGGCTACAGGCAGATCTTATTTTAGTTACTATGATAAAAAAAAAACTACTCTAGCTGCAGGAATTAATTAAGAGGCCGACAACACCTAAACCGTGGTCACTGTCCGACTGCATAGAAAAGAAAGAGAAGCGCGATGACACAATTTATTTATTTATTTTTTGACGTAATTTATTGCAAAATATGAAGCAATTATCGATTTACAAAAAAGCTATAGATTGTATAAAAAAATAAAACACTATTATGCTAATATTTTGCTTGTAGAATAAACTGATAAAAAATCGAAATGATTGATTTGTATGGTTTTTAATCGTTAAAAGAAAATTTTTGAGGTATCTTCGTGTTTTTTTTTTCTATCGTATCAAATTAGTTATATTATGTTTTCAACACACTATCTACCTAGCATATATCCTTAAGAATATCATATACTTTTCTACTTTTGTTTACTGTCGTGGATCATATACTTTAAGGCAATATAAAACTTATAAAAAATGCGTTTTGGTCCTGTAGTCCCCTTAAGCAAAGGCACATAAATGTAATTATGAACAGCTTGCTACAACATCATAAAGCTCCATAAGATCAGTCAGTAACATGATATTTTTGCCGTTGGTAAACATTTTACATAGTTATGTAGTTACTTTGTGGTGGCTGCACCGTATATCCGTCCCAGGCTGACCAAATCTCGCAATCAATATCGCACGACGCGTTAATATCGAGAGTACGTCCATAAATTGTTCAATTAACACGTTAATTAATTAACCAATTTTAGGTTCTACCGTAAATAATGATCGAGTTTTAAATATTATTTGATCGTGTTTAATTACAAATGAGCGACATTTTCAAGTTGATTTGCAAGCGTTGAAATAATATCGACATTGCACATGACATTGTTGTGGTGTTCATTCAACATTGAAATTCTGTTTTTATTCATCAATGTTCACCTAATATCAACAACATTTCATTCATATTCAAATTATAAAGTAATTTTAGATTTGAATGCAATCTTTTATTAGCATTCAAATAATATTTAACTTTGATCAATGGTTTGTTTTAACATCTGTTGGTATGAATTCATTTAAAAGGGAATACGAAAATTAAGCAAGATAAAGTTTATAATGCTTTACTTATCCTGCACGAAAACTAGCCTGAAAATATGAGAAAATTTCTTATTTAATATTCTAACTTCAGGCCACTCTCTCAGGCTCTTTCAGGCTCTTATAATTGAAGTGTCTGTTTGTAATGACAAAATAACAGCCTTTTACTAAATTCATATGAAAGTATATACATACGGTACTTATAAAAAAATCATTTATTTTTTCTTTTGCCTGTCTGCCTGTCTGTTTGTTTGTTCCGGCTAATCTCCGAAACGGCTGGACCGATTTTGACGCGACTTTCACTGGCAGATGGCTGATGTTATAAGAAACTAAGACCAATTTTATTTTAGAAAAACCAACGCGGGCGAGGCCACGGCCAGCGTCAGAAGCTAGTTTTAAATATATTTCAGCCTAGACGTCATGAAAATGAAATCGTATAAGAGCTTTTACTTCATTTAAAGGGTAAAGCTCTTATATTATTATCAAAAAGTAATGACTAGTTTATGGTACAGTTAACTAGCTATTTAGCACATAGTAAACATTTTGTTAGAAGGAAACAGTTTGTTGTCATCATAAAGAGGTTAATTAAGAGGTGAATAATTTCATCACCGCTGCTCTCAAAACGGTGAAGGAAAACATCGTAAAGAAACAGGCATGTCCTAGAACCAAAAATTCAAAGACATGTGTCATCTACCAACCGGCACTGGGCTCGTGCGGTGGGTTAAAGCCCACTCCTTCTCACCGAGACCCCTCGGTGCCTGTGTCCCAGCAGTGGGAATATTATAGGCTGATTATGCATTATACAAAGAGGTTTCAGAAAAAAGGATGACACATTATGTGGGTCCCTATAAATCACATAATATTAGTTTTTGCGGTAACGCAAATTCTTTGTAAATGACATAAAATATATGTTTGCTGTATTTTGGTACTGAACTCTAGCTGATAAAATTTATTGAGAATACAAATAGGTTTGTCTGTTATTATTACATTTATTTTGCTCGTAGCTAAGCAAACAAAATGCACACCAATCACATCAAATAGAAAGTCATTTAATCTACTAGGGTGAGAATTTCGAACTTCAAAATTACATAAGACAGTCCCCCAAAAACGCCCGCCCTTCACCACTTCCTAGTTCTTTAACTGGGAAGAAGAATTGGCGCAACAAACTCCCTAGCAGCACACCTGTCTGTTTAGTTATATAAACTTGATCCTATACAAATCGTATGCAAGGTAATTAACACTACAAAACACAAAACATTAAATTAAATTACTTGCTATGTTGGCTAGCATACGCCAAAATACCAACAAAACAATGAAAACTGTACTCAAGCAGAAATAAAAATTACAACATAAAAACGTAAACAGAACTTAATATGACAATGTTTTGTTTTTCCATTTATTCCCTATACGTCAATTACGAAATAGTGCCGACCGAAGGGCACCACAGACAACATGTATTACATAACCCTAAATTACTCGAACATAAGTCCTTTCTACCCTGTGGTATGTACGCTTAGGGCTGCCACGCGAACCTTATGCGACCCAATAAAATTTTATTGATCTTAGGTCTCACCAACCCAAACTAAAGTCATTTAGCGTACGTTGTGGTTAATGCTACTGAGAAACTGTTATGAAAATTTATTACCGAGACAATGTATTATCCTGTTTTTACTTTTCTGTTTTTGCTAGGAACAGAGTCAGTGGTGGCCCAGTGGTAACGGCCACGACATACGAGTTTGTAGGTCGTGAGTTCGAACCCAGGCAGGCGATTTACTTTGTGTAAATAATTTTATCACCACTGCTCTCAAAACGGTAAAGGAAAACATCGCGAGGAAACCGGCATGTCCTAGAACCAAACATTCGAAGCCATGTGACATGTACCAACCGGCACTGGGCCCGCGTGGTAGATTACATTCCTTCTCGAAGAGAGGAGGCCTTTGTCCCAGCAGTGGGAACTAGTGATGTTCCGGATATCCGTATCCGTGGATATCCGCGGGAGAAAAAATATCTTTATCAGTATCCCTATCAGTTACATTTTTGACGGATCTTTTACCTTATTAATTTTTAATACATAGATTCAATTCTATATCTGATTACGTAGCAATAAAATATTATTAAATTTCAATCAATTTATGTATTCTTTCCAAAAATTAAATATTTAGCATTTTTATATAGCAAACATTTATCGTTGTGAGTTAACATACCAACAGTACGTAACATAAAGGAAATAAATCAGCTATCTTATATATATTTAAACACTTACTGTATTAATGGAAGTTATTATAAAATATCTTTATAATGAGATCAATTGGGTTTAAATCTTTGTAACATTTATTAAAGAAAGTTATAAGATTTACTTTTATAACAAAACTTAAATCTTTGTAATATTTTAAATTGTAATTAAATGATTATTCTAAGTTAAGATCCGTATCCGTATCCGTATTCGCGGATCTTGACGCCAATGATCCGTATCCGGATCCGTATCTGCGGATCTACATTTTTAATGATCCGGAACATCACTAATGGGAACAAGATCCAGAGTTATGCAAGTAGCATTACTCTGGCTGATTATGCTACTTAGGAACATAGATAAATTACTTGCTCTCTAAGCAACAACTTATCGACGTAGAATATTAAAACTTGGGAGCACAAAACTATAGGTGGCCATGATTATGTAAATAGTATGGGATGTTGCAGAGAAAGGGTTACAACCAAAACCTTTTCATTACGTCCATCGGTTTTCCTGAAAGTTGTTAATTGCCTTTTGAATTTTATAATATATTTTGGTATTGGGTTCCGGAGGAGCTCGTGGCTAATTAATAACAGCCGCATGGGTCGATCCATCAGGTTAAGATACGCTTGTCGGGGTTGATCTGTGGTTTGGTGACCATTTTTACATATAGAGTCTAGTCTAGACAAAACCGCCCTCGCGCACGTACCTATGGGAGTGGCGCGAGGAGGCGAAACGCCGGGGCGTAAGTCCGTTGCCGCGAGAAATCGCGGCACAGCGGACGGAGCTCCGGCGGGATCTCATGGCGTCATGGAAAGTACGGTTATCGCAACCCAGTGCTGGTCACGCCACGATTGCGGCGATAAGTCCCATCTTTGAGGAGTGGCTAGAGAGGCGCCACGGTGTCCTCACCTTCCGCCTGACGCAGGTCCTCACCGGACACGGTAGTTTCGGGAGGTTCCTGTGTCGGATAAGGCGGGAGGAAACGTCCGGGTGTCACCACTGAGTGGATCGCCCGGAGGACACGGTGGAGCATACGGTGGAGGTCTGCCCGGCCTGGGCAGAGCACCGCCGTGTCCTCGTGGAGGCGATCGGCGGCAGAGATCTCTCGCGTCCGGCCCTGGTTCAGGCCATGGTACGGAGCGAGAGGGCATGGGCAGCCGTCACCTCCTTCTGCGAAGCAGTAATGCTCGCCAAGGAGGAGGCGGGACGGTTGAGGGAAAGGCATGTTTCGCGCCCTCTCGCCCCTAGCCGCCGCAGGAGACGCCCTGGGCGTCGGGAATCCCAGGCGGATTTCCGGCCACCGTAGGCGCGGGCTTGCGGACGGTGAGCAATGGGTAGCTCACCGTCCGGCAAGGACCAGGCCCGGGTCGACGGCGCGTCGTATTCCACGCGCGCCTCAAAGAGATGTCAGCACAAATGTAGGGGTCCACTAGGGCCGATGCCTGCCGGGGTCGCGGGAAGGTACTTATGGGTCACCGAGTCCCCTGGCAACACAGGCAACAGGAAGGAATACGGGTGGGTTTTAGTCAGTAAGAGTCTGACACACCCTCCCGCTCCGCCCAGAGCGGGAGAAGTTATTAGATGATTTCCCATCCTCAAAAAAAGAAAATAAAGACAAGACCGCCCATTGTGTCACCCCTTGTAAAATTTCAACATTTGTATCTGTAATTTTTATGGTGTACATAATAAAGAGTATTCTATTCTATTCTAGACTAGAGAAAGCACGTTAAGCCGTTGGTCCCGGCTGTCATTCGTAGATCTTTGACAGTCATTACGGGTTATCAGAAGCCCGAAAGTCTGACAACCAGTCTTACCAAGGGGTATCGTATTACCAAGTTACTGGGTTGTGGGGGTCAGATAGGCAGTCGCTCCATGTAAAATACTGGTATTCAGGTGCATCCGATTAAACTGAAACCGACCCCAGTCCCCAACATAGTTGGGGAAAGACTAGGCAGATTGATTGATTTTGGTATTGTGTTCCATTTTTAGGTAGCTTTACAAACCTGTCTGAACAATGAAAAGAAAACAAAAATAAAAATAAACTCATGCCGATTCAAACGATCAGTTTACCGGGTAAAACGACCCACTCGATTTTAGTGGCCAACGTTGGTTCTAAAAATTACAACGTCTATTTTGAAATTGAAATCAATATGGCCTAGATACACCTGTCCAGACTTGTAATAAGTGGAAAACTTGAAAAGCGAATTAATAATTCAATACTGGACCACAGAATAACATTATTTATACAGTCTTTATAAAGGCCAAGTATTTAACTGATGTGAAATAACTTATTGTAGCCTGCGGGCAACGGGATGCCTTGAACCATTATTTTGTACAATAATATCTTCGTTCTTGAACTGAAAATGAACTTGGAGATAACAAAGTATCTTGTTCTGTCTTATTCTGGTTTTCTGGAACTCATGAAAATATTGAATTTTGTTATATTTTTCTGAGTATCTTAACAATATTTACCCATGATCTGAGAGACCAGTACGACGACCGAGTACCTAACGAGTGAAAAGTTAATTTCTAGGCAAGGGTGGTGCCACTGCGATATAGTGATCAATCACGAGTCTATTCAGTATAAAGAAAATAATTAACATTAAAATGAAAGCCAGGCCCATCTTCAATAATGGACATTAACTTTTATGTCCTGTAATTAAAATGTTAAGACCTTCACGCTCGTTTTCGTTTTAAAGGAGTCTGCCCACTACATCGTGTCGTACCATGACCGTGCTGGGAACGTATTAGAAAAGAAAATATATTAAAAAGTATGAGATTATGCCCTCTAGTCCGTTCCGTCATAGACCAGCACCGACGCGTGCCATGCACGGAGCGTCAACAATTGCCAGTGCTGAAACGCTCCGTGACGTCGCCAAACAGGTGCACGCAGGCGGCGAAAAGTGAGCATACGGACTATGACCGCTTATGATGGCCGTTCTAAACCCGTTATAAACGGTCAATTTACCAATAGCCGTCGCACATTGGTTCAAGGGCGGAAAAAAGTCCTTTGTTTCAACCTTGTTTAAAATGTCTACAATTTGGTACACACATACTAGAATGTTAGTAGAAACAAGTCCTAAAATTAATACGGATAAATAATTATACAGTATTTAATTATATGATGCCAAAGTAGGGTGATCGAGAATTTACAAATTTCGTGCAAAAAATATTGTTATTTCAAGTATGAATAGAACCAAAATACTATAATTATCAACTTTCATTTTTCGTTTAGTCATAAGTTTATTGTGTGTATTAATAAAATAGTAAACATAATGTTATAATATAATGAATAATTACTTGCTATTACATTTTTAGTGAAGAAGGTTATTTGAAACCTTTTGTTTTCAATCATGAGATCATAACTAATCTCCGTTATCGACCGATACGTAATAATATACTTTCGGAGATTAATTAGACCCTATAGATTAAGAATACATTAGTTTTGGCTGCGATAACCTGCGATCTTGGAAATACCAGGTCCTTAACTAATGACGCTCTGTAATTAAGAAAAAGTGCATTATATTAATAAGTGTTTCTAATGAGGGTAATTAACATTTTATCATATCGTGTAAGTATAAATAACATTGAATGGTAGTTTTAACTTCACTTACAATTATTTTCTCTTACGATAACAGTGTTATTATAGTGATGGATAGCTTTACTATTGTCTATGCCGATTTAGTGGAAATCATAATATCAAGTAATCGTGAGATACATAAATGCCTCGAAAATTTAAAACTTATGTATCCACAGCTTACAGAAAGTGTTTGGAATCAAGTTTATGAAAAGTTAAGTCGTAATTTTCTACCCATATTTACAAAAAAGTGGCAAACTGCAGCGAGAAATAAAAATGCTTTTATGGCAAAAAATGAACAGTGGCTGAAAAATATTTTTACCGTTGAGACATCTTCTGTGCAGACTGATGTGGTGAATTGTGACAGTAATGTTCCAGGGCCATCAAAACGCTCTCATAGAGGACGACCAGAAAAATCATTTGATGAATGTTGCGATCGAACAAAGCGATATAAAGTCAAAAGATTGTGTGAAAGCGTTCCTGAAGAAATGATTAAGAAAGCTGCCTCTAAGGTACTCGTACAAGAAGAATCATCGGATACTATCAAGTTTACTCCAGAAAAAGCGTTGGCATTATTACTTGATGCATCACTTTCATCAAACATCAATATCAAGTACTGAGAAATGCAGCAAAAAGTATTGGTTGTGATATTTTTCCCGATTATCATAAAGTACTTGAAGTAAAAAGGCAATGCTACCCCACGGATATTGATGTAACGGAAAGCTACGCTTGTGTAAGTTTGCAGTCATTACTGGATCACACAACCAGAAGATTATTTGAAGTAATGTCTGAAGACGACCTTACACAGATTAGTGTAAATTCAACGTTTTTACGCAAGTGGGGATGTGACGGATCATCAGGTCATGCTGAGTACAAACAGTCATTTATCGACGAAAATGTGTCAGATTCATATATGTTTTTGACATCATTAGTTCCACTGCGTCTGTATGAAAAGGAAAATAAATCTGTTGTGTATTGGACAAATGCAACTCCTTCTTCTACAAGGTGTTGTCGCCCGGTACAATTCCAATTTCAAAAAGAAACTACAGAATCTACGAAAAATGAAATTGCTAGAATGGAGTCTGAAATAGCAAACTTAAATGAAACTGTTATTAGTTTAAAGGAAAAGACTTACAAAGTCTACCATAAACTTGTGTTCACAATGATAGATGGCAAAATAGCGCAGATAGTTACGGACACATCATCATGTGCAGTGTGTTTTATATGCAAGTCAAAGCCATCAGAAATGAATAACCTTGACCAAGTGCGAAATAAAACTGTGGATACGGAGGCTCTCAAGGTCGGTTTATCCCCGCTTCACGCACGGATTAAATTTATGGAATGCATATTACATATTGCGTACAATATGTCATTTACCAGTTGGAGAACGAACGCAACTACCAAACAACAAAAAGATGAAGAGAAGAAAAGAATCCAAAGTGAGCTGATCAACGTTTAGGTCTAAAAGTGGATTTTGTAAAGCAAGGTATGGGAACATCTAACGATGGAAATACGTCTAGAAGATTTTTCAATAATGCAGACATTGTAGCTGAAGTCACAAGAGTCGATAAAGAACTTATTCATCGGTTTGGTATAATATTGCAAACAATTAATTCTAGTGCATTAGTTGATTCGGATAAGTTTGGTAGTTATTGTTACGAGACTGCTGAACTATACGTAAGCCTGTACAGCTGGTATAATATGCCAAATACTGTGCATAAAATCTTGTTGCATGGCAAAGAAATAATAAGTGTTGCTGCCTTACCTATTGGGATGTTATCTGAGGAAGCTCAAGAAGCGCGAAATAAAGATTACCGCAATTATAGGTTAGGTCATTCAAGAAAATGTTCTCGTCTATCATGTAATGAAGATGTTATTAATATGCTCTTAGCTACCTCAGATCCCCTTATCAACAGTTTACGTGCAGTACCGAATAAAAAATACTATCCTCTTCACGATGATGCCAAAGCTTTATTAGTGGATAGCACCCATCTCTAAATCAATGTCTTCTCTATTTAATATTTAGTTTATTAATATTTATTTATTTAAAAATGCTGATTTAATTATATGAAATTCATGTGAAAAAATTTGATGAATATTTTCATGTTAATAAAAAAAATACGTGTTATATCTTTCTCTTTGTAAACTGGTACATCCATTATATCATTTTAATAAAGTATTATGAAGAAACGCAACGTCTTTTCATTTAAAAATAATATTTTCCGCATGCCCGTACTACCTGCACCACTGTGCGTCGTAATAATAAAGAAAAGAAAAAAAATCTAAATATTTACTCACTCTTCCTGACGCGGGAGACGCGTCAGGAAGAGTGAGTAAATATTTAGATTTTTTCGACGCGTCAGGAAGAGTGAGTAAATATTCACGCGAAATCACAGGTAAAATACTACAACCGAGAGAACGGAAATCGTACGGATATGACACGCGGATGATACGAGGATGCTACGGTCACTAAAACCGTTATGCACGGATATGATACGCTACTGATAATTTCTAGTGGGCATAGTGTTTCTTTCCGTGCCTGATACGTACATGGTATGGTACGATGAAGTGGGCAGACTCCTTAATAAATACATAAACGGTATTATAGCTTTGTTAGTTGCCTAGAAACAACATTTCAGCAACATTGGACTCTATTCCGCCGTCATAATTAGAGAAATTATTATTATTGTTTCAAGTAATTTAATTAAGTACGGAGTCATTATTCACTAAAGGAAATGTTGGCTGTTTATACGTTCCATTGTCTGTGCCAAAATTATTAATGCTTTGAAAGCTACGTTTGAATAGTAGGTACAGACTCCTTGTTTTATGTAGTTAGTTCACACTCAAGTATAATTACTTTATGCCGCGTGTGTGGGTACTTGAAATGTAAGTGTGAAGCAACAAATTTTGGTGAAATGGAAACTATTTATATTAGTGTAATTTTGATAGACAGACGCTATTTAAAACTTTGAAAACCTTTTTTTTTTTGGGTGGGAAATCATCAAATAACTTCTCCCGCTCTGGGCGGAGCGTGTGTCCAGACTCTTACTGACTAAAACCTACCCGTATTCCTTCCGTTGCCTGTGTTGCGGGGGCCGCGGTGACCCATTAGTACCTTCCCGCGACCCCGGCAGGACTTTGAAAACCTGCGACTTTAAACCATTTCCTGAATAGGTTAGTCTCCTAGTGCCTACCTATTCCTGTTTACGCTGTCAAAGTTAAGCTAGGAAACGCGTAAGAATCTCTGTGTCGCGTAATTTTACGTTACACTTCAGGTTATTGAAGCTTCCAAGATAGGTATCGATTTTCAATATTTTGATAAGCAAACCGAACACGAAGGTGACACAGAGGAGAAAGCATACAGTATTCTTCACAATGTACGTGTGTGTATCATAAGTACAGTAAAACGTTTTTATGTAGATGACGATCTCGTGTAGGTTTTGTTGTATTATACATACATATAAGTAGGTACGTGTACCTTATACATTTACTTATTTTATTGTTACGCACTAGTCTTAAGCTATACGTGAGTGGAATTCAAATAAGTTTACGAAAATGTGTAGGTAAGTACAATTATTTCAACAAACATAATAAAACAGCAATATCGAATTATAATTCAGTATTTGATTTTAAGGTGGATCCGACATAACAAATCGTCGGTGATATTCTTAAACCGCGGAACTAACAGTGTTTAAAACCGCGTAAGGTAGGTGCAGTGAATTTTACAGGAACGAGGAAAAACGTAATATTTACTAAACCACTTGACTTTCTATTGTTTAAACTTTTAAATTGATAAATTCCTCTTAATATTGTACGCATTACATATGTAAAATATATATTAATGAATTAGAAAATCCGAAATCTTGATTTTGCTACATTTGT
This sequence comes from Atethmia centrago, assembly GCA_905333075.3. Classification (NCBI taxonomy): domain Eukaryota; kingdom Metazoa; phylum Arthropoda; class Insecta; order Lepidoptera; family Noctuidae; genus Atethmia; species Atethmia centrago. The sequence continues at coordinate 12,648,553 of HG995381.1, read as the reverse complement.
AAATGCGCGGTTTTAAACACTGTTAAGGCTCCTACATACTGGCGCGACTTATCGCGCGACGCGTCGCGACACAAAGGCACCGCTTGTAGCGCTACACGCGGTGTTTTTTCTGTCGCGTCGCGTCGCGCGACAAGTCGCGCCAGTATGTAGGAGCCTTTAGTTCCGCGGTTTCAGAATATCACCGACGAAATATGTATTTACAGAATTATAATTATTAAAATCATTAATACGTCTCTCTAAGATAGATTTGTTCCATAAGAACTTTTCCAGAGAGAGTGTAAGAGATTTGTTGTAATGGAACAAATCTAACTAAGAGAGATGTATTCATGATTATAATTTTGTAAACATATATTTTTCCGTTCCTTGAGAAGCATCAACTGTCTGCCTTTTCCCAAGTTCCCAGGTTCGGCTTCCTCTAACTGGATGCAGCTGAATATTAGTATTTTACATAGAACGACTGCCTATCTGACCTCCACAACCCAGTTACTGGGCAACACGATACCCCTTGATAAGACTGGTTGTCAGACTTTCGGGCTTCTGACGACCCTTAACAACTGTCAAAGATCTACAAATGACAGCCGGGACCAACGGCTTAACGTGCTTTCCGAGGCACGGAGGGGTCTTGGTATGTAAAGATGGTCACCCATCCACGGACCAGCCACGCTTGCTGCAAGCGTGGCTTAACCTGATGGATCGACCCGTGCAGCTGTTATTACTTGGCCACAAGCCCCTCCTTTTCACAAGTTCCTTGAGAAGCATGTGACTATAAATGATAGGCTGAAAAATGATGTGATATGGCAACGATGCGGTTTAAAGGAAGATGTAGTGACAAAAATTGAAAAGAGTATGCTTAGATGGTTTGGTCATGTTGAGAGGATGAATGAAAGGCGACTAACAAAAGGTATTTACAAGGCAGATGTGAGTGGAAATGCCGAAGCCCCAGAAAGACATATAGTGACCTCATTAATGATGTTCTTCAAAAGGTCAGGTGCATAGTACTCGCAACCAGAGTGCGTGTATGACCAGATGTATGAACGTATACGAAGCAAAAGGAGTATGTAAGGAGCGTAGCAGGTGGCGTTCTATAGTTTCTGCCTACCCCCATGGGAACAAGGCGTGAGTTTATGTATGTATGTTATGTGTACATATTTTTTATGATCGCGAATCATATTTTGGTCCAGATACAATCTGAAACTGACCTGCAAATTGTAAAAAACGTAAGAAAATTTGAACTTCACCTTAAACGAAATAAACAGGCTTCGTCTACAATAGTTTGTCCGTACAAAAACAATATGTAGAGTTTACAAAATAAAATCGTTTTCAAATGCAAGCACTGTCCTCTGTGGAAAAGCCTTTGCAAAGTCAGCAGGCGCATATACGCTTTGTTTAGGCCATATTAACATTTTCCATATGTTTGTTCAACACTGAAATGTCAATGCCGATTCAATATAGCGCATAAAATGAACTCAACCGTTTTATTTTATACCATTTTCATTGGAATACAGAGCAATCCCGATGAAAATAGTTAATTTGAATATTATTCCCTCTTTTGAAACGCTTTCATATTATTGTTATAAAATATTTTGATTGGTCAATTTTTTTTATGAAAGTCTCTTTATAGCTCATGTTTTAAAGTCGCTTTATTTATTTCACCTACAAAAAATTGTTTGCCGAAAGGATGTATCCGGAACAACTGTATTGATGATTTATAATCTGTTATATATTACACTTTGTCAGTCAGTGCAATCTTTGGTAAATAAATGTGCAATCATCAAATACGTATTAAGGCTCCTACATACTGGCGCGACTTGTCGCGCGACGCGACGCGACACAAAGACACCGCGTGTAGCGCTACAAGCGGTGCCTTTGTGTCGCGACGCGTCGCGCGACAAGTCGAGCCAGTATGTAGGAGCCTTTATGATTAAAACATATTCGCTTTATTTAGTTCATTACGCTAAGTAACTTTCAAAACATTAATTAATATAACTTAAGGCTCCAATTACTATGTCACAAAACTTTTTGTGGTAACTGTTTGTGGACAGGATATTAATTCAGAATTATTACAGTTGTAATGGCAAACATGTCATTTGGTTTAACCTGTTAAGCCCCCCCCCCCCGCACGACTCCGATTCGGTGTCAAATAATAGAAAATCAATTGTGCCTCATTAGCTGTCCTTGACCAATTAAATAGGATTTCATTTTTATTATTTTATTAATATTTTACATAAATTCTTTTGTATTTTGTGAATGTGAAAATGCTGTAGGCTTAATAGACTAGATTTGGAGACCATTTATTTTTTGTTAAGTACCTGGTACATCTTGACAGGCCTACACTGTCCTCCCATACCGATTAACACTGTGATTTGAAAACATTATAAACCCAATTAGTTTTAAAATAGTAACCGTGGAGTTTCTTGCCGGCTCTTCTCCATAGGAAACGACCAATTGGAACCGTGCACCTAGCTTCTGACGTTTCATAAGTACCCAGGTCTATGTGAAATAAAATATTTAGATTTTTTTGATTTTTGAAACACTTATTTATTTACTTAACATCAATTCAATATTTGATTTTTTATTTGATTTGTCAGTAGACAAATCAATCGGAATTTTCCAATCATTGAAAGCCAGGTCAAGGCAACACATTTCAGATGGTAAACAGTATCCTAAATAAATAAGTACGCACATTAAAGGCCCCGCAAACAGGTGCGACGCTACTCTTGTAGAATTTTTCTATGAAAACTTCATGGAAATTGTTTTACCAGAATCGCGTCACGCCTGTCTACGGGACCCTTAAGTATCGGAAACATGTTTGTGGTTGTTTACACAAACATCCTGTATGAAAACAACCTACTTGTTTGTTACGAACGCTAACAGTGTTGGATGTGGTAGTCTGCAAGCGTTCTCCGACAGTATTTCTCCTTTGGACTGATCACCGACAGGACGTTTTGTTTTTGAGAGATTCGTCGATAGAACGTTTCACCTATGGACATTTCGCCGACAGAACTTTTCATATGCGTCACTTTCGACGACAGCCCTTGGTAGCAAATATAGTAGGTTAGCAGCTACAGCGAAGGATAATGTTGGGTTAGATAAGGTTAGCACAGTGACCATTAACGCCAGATCCCCTCTATTACTGTCGTCGAAAGTGACGCATATGAAAGGTTCTGTCAGCGAAATGTCCATAGGTGAAACGTTCTATCGACGAATCTCTCAAAAATGAAACGTCCTGTCGGTGATCAGGGGGGTAACCATCACCTCTTATAGCAGTATTATTATAATATTACTTCACAGTGGGAAAGTGATGGAGCTATACAGGACTTAGCGACAGCTCTATCTCTTTCCCACACTGAAGTAATATTGAAATAATACTGCTTTATGAGGTGATGGTTACCCCCCATTCCAAAGGAGAAATGACTGTCGGAGAACGCTTGCAGACTCTGGATGTGGAAGTACTGCGAAGTTGGTTAGTAAAACTCGTAAGTTAATCCTAATAATAATAAAAAAAACCGGCCAAGTGCGTGTCGGACCACGCACACTGAAGGGTTTCGTAGTTGGGAAGTTGGGATGAATTTATCCCAAAAACAAACTTAACATTGTAGTTGAAAAACATGTTCTCCCATACATCGATGTATGCCACAATCAATTGTCCAACTGCAAATTTTAGTTGGTCGACTATTACTCGTTAACTTGTAAAGCATACTTAACTGTGATAGTTTTCCTTTTAATATGTACTACTGTCATGAATTTTTTCACATCTCCATAAATAACCATTTAGCTGGTAGGGGCGGGGGGGACATTTGACTCAAAAATGATCACTTTAAAGCTTAATATTACGCAAACGAATCCTTGAATTGAAAAGTGGTGTTCACAGACCTGCAACTTATATTACCATATAAGTACTACTATATATATTTTTGAACGGCCTATCCAACGATACCCCACACCATGGGATAGACGAGAAAAAAAAATCATCCCCCCATTACGTACAAGGGTACCCTTAAAAAAAAATGTTTCAAGATATTATTTTAGCACTTTGTCGGCGTGATACCTATGCCAAATTACAGCTGTCTAGTACTTAGCGTCTCTGAGCTACAGCGGGGACAGACAGACACACAGACACAGATGGACATGGCGAAACTATAAGGGTTCCTTGTTTACTACGGAACCCTAAAAAGATCGCTTTTAGCGATAAGACCATTGTTTCACCCTATGTAAAATTTGTACATTTATATTTGTAATTTTATGGTGTACATAATAAAGTATGCTATTTATTCTACAATAATGTAAACTTTTGGCTGATTTCTGTGCTCAAAACAGGACGTTTTGTATAACCATCATACATACATAAACTCAGTCTTTCTTTCCATGGGGGTAAGCCACGATCCTTGCATACTTTTTGCTTCGTTTACGTTCATACATCTGGTCATACAAACCACGCCTAGCGCCGGTTGCGAGTACTAACACTTGACCTTTCTGAAGAACATTACCAATAAGGTCAATAAAAAAGTCCTCCTAGGGCATGGCCGGCGTTTCCACTCACATCCACCATTGTAGCTTTCAGTGAGCTACTCGCTCTGATAAGCTTTGTGCTAAAACCATAAAATTTATATAACCATAGATACCGTAAAACGGGGTGAATAGGGATGCACGGGTGAATTGGGACGAAACTTTAAAATGGATTTTAACGTTGAAATCATACAGTTTGTGGCCAAAAAGGACTCTATGTGTTTACTGTATAATAAATTAATGACTAACTTTCCTTGTTGGCAGCAAACTGTATGATTTCAACGTTAAAATCCATTTTAAAGTTTCGTCCCAATTCACCCGTGCATCCCTATTCACCCCGTTTTACGGTATTTAAAATATGCAAAATCATCATTATATACAACTATATGTACATATTGACATTGATGAATATTATAAGCAAAATTAAGTGAATATTTATGTACCTTGAAAAGTATTATATTACTTTAATTATTGTGAATGTGAGCACTATGGGGGTCATTTTTATTTATTGCTTGTTTTTTTTCTCTCTTAGTTTTAATGATGGTCTTGCATTTTGAGTTGTTTATGCGGCCAACCCAATTGTCCTTTCCTTGGTATTGTTCGTCGAGTCGTTGAGCTCCTTAAGTTATGAGTTGAGCTACACGATTACTGACAAATGCTTGCACTGACTGGACAGGTCCACTCAAAAGTGTTTAGTTCTTTCCTCAAAAGACCATTTCAGACATAGATCTACATGGTCCTCACATGATCTGACCAAGATTATGTCTAGACTTTAAAAGAGACTTTGACCCTTGAGTTTGTTTCGCCATTTATTCTCAGGGGTAGTCAGATAGGAAATGTCGACTCCATCTAGCTTATTTTTTAATATGACGTGTAAAAGTGATTCTCATATCCTATTTACAGAATAAACAATTTCATTTCATTTCAGTAAAGCCTAACTAATCAGTTTATGATACTTTTAAGGCACTCTGATTTTTTTAACATTTACTCTTCAAAAGGACGATGAGGTCAAAGGACTTACCAATGAGTACTTTTATAAAATAAAAAAGGTACACAAAATTAATTGTGAATATACGTGTGATACGAGTGTGCTACGAGATTCGTAGCGATGTTCGTATGATATACTGCATGAAATCTTTTATTATTTATTTGAACTTCATGTACTCGTACATAAAGGTACATATACGTTTTTCTTGCCGTGAAAAACTAGGGATTATAAGCCGTGAGTAGGCACGATCGTCAGCGTTGTATGGATCACTATGCAAGCTTGTTGACAGACACGTTTTTTCTTCGTTTAGAAATCGTGCCGTGTACAAGGGGCCTAATGGTACATAGACACAGGGTATTCCTGCCGGTCAAACTCTTTTCTACTTAAGAAAATGTCTCTTTATTATTCAATAGCGACTAGCGTATATTAAAAAAAGTTAAATTTAAAATTTAAAAATCCCCCGACACTAACAAAAACATCTAAAAATAACAAAATAATACGTATTGGGCCCTTTCAATTTAATATAAATTTAGGTAATATTTTGAGCCAAGCGTCGTCGAGTCGGGGGACGGCTAATGAAAATAGGAAGTTAACAGCGGCTATTCTTTCTACAATAGCATACATTCATTATTGCTAGGTATAGGCCTCGTCTGTTTGACGTTATCTTAGCCGTCCCCCGACTAGACGACGCTTGGCCGACTAGACGACCTATTCATTGAGACCAGTACAATGAGCCCAAACACGATACCTGCGCCGTAAGTTGGTGAGCGAGTTAAATATCAACCAGAAAAGTGCTGATAATCTTCAAACGACTGAACTGATTTTCGTGAACCATAGCTAAGAACACTCTCGATTAAGTCACCTTTCAAACAAAAAAAAAACAAAATCAAAATCCGTCCGTGCATTCGGGAGCTACGATGCCACAGACAGACACACACACACACACAGACACAGACAGACACGTCAAACTTATAACACCCCGTCGTTTTTGCGTCGGGGGTTAAAAAAATATAAAACATGCTATATACAATGCTGTTAAATATAATTACAATGGCACAAACATGTTTGGCTAGCTACAAAAAAGATACAAAGGCGAACTTAATATTGGGAAGCAATTTTAAAACTTACTACTTCAATTATTTGCATTTAACAGGCGTTAAAATTTAAAACTGAGTTTTTAACTATCAAATTGATACAGAAAAATATAACAAAGAGTATCATGTGCTTGAATATAGACCAATAAATAATGACTTACTACGGTGGCTTTAATCCGAACTTTGTCTAACCGGATGCAGCTGAATACCAGTATTTTACAAGGAACGACTGCCTATCTGACCTCCTCAACCCAGTTACTGGGTAACACAATACCCCTGAAACCCAAAAGCCTGAAAGAACCCTGGAAGCCTGAAAGTCTGACAACCAGTCTTATCAAGGGGTAAGACTGGTAGTCAGACTTTCAGACTTCTGACTACCCTACTATTACTTGAGAGAATACGACATAGACTCATGCAGTGTAGACACTCCATGACCATGCCATATACCAATTGCTGACACAACACACCAATTGTCCTCACACTCATCTAACAAGGACACTCAGCAATTCAACACAGGTCAACTGTCCCTAATTGCTACGAGTAATTAATTCTGAATCTCATACAACACAGTTATGCAATCAATGTTGATCACAAGTTGCTTGTTAACAAGTAATCCATAGCTTAGTACTTATGTACAGTTAACTTGAACTAGTAACTAGAAACTAGTCGAGGTATGATAGAAGTTATAAATTGCAACCACCAGGCCCAATAAGATATGGTGAGACATTAATAAACTGTGTTTTGCTAATTAAGTTTAACACAGACTATTTATCAGATGGACTATTAAGGGATTATAATAGTTTCCGTTATGGGTTCGGGCGGTTTAGACGTATTAAGTGATATAATTTTAATAGTTTATGTTGGTATTATGGGTAGTTTAATGAGTTTTATTGACGTTTTCCTCTGTGTAGTGAACTTGAGACGTTTGCGTTTTGAATCGTTTATCGAAGTACAATAGAGCGTCCATTATCCGAACGTCGGTCAAGCGAACGAACGCGCTAGTATAGTCATTAAATAACGTGTGTAAATGAAATGAAATTATTATGATATACATTTTATTTTTGTTCTGCACGGACTCTGACGCTTAGCTTAAGACGCTGACAACACCTAAACCGCGGTCACTGTCAGATTGCATAGAAAAGAAAGAGAAGCGCGACGACAAAACGCTTGTAATTTATTGCAAAATATTACAGTAATTATCTATTTACTCAGAATTGAGTTGAGTAATCGAAAATAAAAAACAACCAAGTTCTGCATTAGAATAAGACGTACTAGTTATTAATTAAATACTTAATTTATGTTGATATTTAATACAGATATTTTGGATTAGAACTCAAGGTAAGAGGTTAGTTTAACGTTAGTTTGTATCGAGATTTTTTTTTCAAAACGTGTTTTGGTGACAACCAAGTTCTGGGAAATATGTTCAAAATTAACATATATTTTTTCCGCTACCACAAACTATACAGATTTGGCAATTTTCTTTCTTAAGAGAAGCCTGTTTTGGTCAATTGGGTCTTGTCAGCGCCTTAATTAGCTGCTCATTAGCAGGCTTGCGTCGACAGACCAAAGTTAATTCCTTTTCGTGTATGAATTATTACTATATGTACCTATATCCTATATCCTGTATCTATTACTATATCTATTGTGTTTACTGGATTACCTACTACCTAATATATTGTAATAAATTAAACATATTTATAAAGATTACATTATGTTTTATTGGAACAGTTTTTCATACAGTTCGATTATCTGAACACCCTTGTGGCTAATTAGTTCGGTTAATCGACGGTCTACTGTACCTACATATAAGGCGGCTAAGAATTATTTAAAAGAAAATAGGCTGAAGCTTCTGCTATTTCCAAAATTGCAGGTAATGGCATATTTATTTCAAATAATTTCCGGCATATTTCCCATTGAAAACACTGCCACGCTTACTTGAAAAGGAACATACACAAAGATGATTAACCCCGCAAATAAAAATGTACCTACAAACCACGTCATAAATATTGAATAGAAACGCAATGGTCGTAACAGGTGCCTTGACCCGACTCCCATGGGTAAGGTGTCACCCCAATAACCCCAGAACACAAAAACCCCTTACAAGACTCGCGCCAACTCCACTAAAGTCGTCAACCCTAGTATAAAAGTGTCAGATCTGTTTCGAAGAGCTGCGTTCGGAAATGTTTCTTAGCCAATAGGGGTAAGATAGAAAGGTAAAGAACCAATGATGGATCGTCTTATGTTTTCGGGGTTATGAATAGTAAATACTTTAGGGTATAGGTAGAGCAGTGGTGGATAGACCAGTAGGGGCCCTGTTGCCCTAACTAACGAGTTGTAGATGATGGTGGGTTCGAACCGAGCACGTGCTTTACTTTGTGTGAATAATTTCATCACCATGCACTGCTCTAAAAACGGTAGAGGAAAACATCATGAGGAAACATTATAGGCTGATTATGCTAGGGTTAGTGCTTGTCCAGATAAAACTTTAGGCGCTTAAATTGGACTCAAAAAGGCGACCTGTGTGAAATTCAATTGAAGCAAAACGCGCATATGTGCGACGGATTGTACGCGCGTTTGTAAGCGTGTTGAAAGCATGTTTAACCCCTTATCTGAACAAGGTCTTTTGAAATCTCTTCCCCGTATTAGAAAACATTGATATTGGACGCGAAAGCGTATTTCAGGAATTACCTAGGAACTAGGTAAATATTCAAAAGTGGAATAGAGATTTGACGGCATTACGGTTGGCGCAGTTTGTCAAACGATAGCATCGAACTGAGTAAATGTTTGTATGGCCAGATAGTTGTTCCTGATTTGATCGTTTGTGCATGTGAGATTTGTGTTCGTACACGCACCTACAAAACATGAGAAATTCGTAGTGTGTGTGTGATTGGGTCAATATTTCTATAGAATACGGATTTTTACTACAAGATTGACAAGGTCAATCGATGCAAATATATACAGGCAGACTCGGTTGAGTATGTTGCATTTAGCTGAACGAATTTAGAATTCGTAAGTGGAGAACCTGAGTAATAGCCCGTGGGAGTAGCTGTGAAAAAAGTCTGACAAAAAAAGAAAATCTATTTATTAAAACGGATTGGTGTTCACTGGAAATAGTCAGTAGAGTGTAAAATCATACAAATATATTAATTCAGGTATTACCACTTTTATGCTGTGAGAGATGTAAAATATAACTAACGGTATCTATTTGTGTAAGGTAAGTCTGCAGCAGCAGCTGGTTTGTTAATAAAAACATACATAGGTACTGTAAACATTATAATAACTAATGGTAGTTTGGTAATATTCCTTTATGACCGTAACTACTGCTTGGTCTGTCTGTTATAAACAAAACCGGCCAGTCAAATGAAGGGTTGGGGTTGGGGTTACGATGAATTCATCCCAAAATCAAACTGAACAGTGTAGTTGAAAAACATGTTCTATCATACATCGATATACGTCACGATTAATTCTCCAACTGCAAAAGTAAGTTGGCCGATTACTTATTAACTTGTAAAGCCTACTTAGTTGTGATAGTTTTCCTTTTAATTTCGTTATATATGTACATATACTACTGTCACGGATTTCACATGTCCAAAAACAACCATTTAGCTGGCGGAGGGGGGACATTTGACTCAAACAAAAAGTAGCACAACGCAAACGGATCCCTGGATCGAAAAATGGTTCTGACAGACCTCCAATATTTTTGAACGGCCTATCCAACGATACCCATACACCATGGGATAGACGAGAAAAACAATATCATCCCCACTTTACGTGCAAGGGAGGTACTCTAAAAAATACAAGATTTTATTTTACCACGTCTTGTCGGTATGATTTATATGTATACCCATGCTCTCTCTGAGCCAGGTCTCTGAGCTAAGCCAGGGACAGACGGACATAGCGTAACTATAGAGGTTCCTTGTTGCCTACGGAACCCTAAAAAGTACTTAGGCAAATTAAACATACATTTATTCAGTCAGGCATAATATTTAGATTTCCAAACAGGAAAAAGTTTTTTGGTGATCCTATAATTAATTAGACGACAAAATTGAGCACCAGCTGTTAATGCTCTCACGCAATTCGTCGAAATATACATTTCAAGCTGTAAATAATCATACCGCGTTTGTAGTTACAAACTTGGATGAGTACTTTATTACGGATATTTATTATTGAACATGAAACGACTTCAAAGTTGTTTCCCTTGTCATTTGCGAGAAATTTGCATTTCACTATGATTTGACACCAAAAGACAATCTGTGTTCCAGAGTTCGAGTTTCAGGTCAAAACTATAAGTGGTATAAGGTCACCGTCAGGTCCTCAAAGGTCCTATTATAATAAGATACCCAAAGTGCCCTAAAAGTCGACATCAAAGAACTGTTGGTCCGCCTATTCCACTTCAAAGTAGAACTCTTCAAGAACTTAAGAAATAGTTTCTACTCTATGAAACTCAAGTAAGAAACCTCTTTGGAACTTGATATGAAATCCTCATGCTAACCACAGCGATAAGTTGCGGTTAGCAATATAAAAATATCAAGTGTAATGTGCATGTTACTCACTTAAGCATAAATTCTGAACAATTTATTTGCTTAAGGTAGACCTTACCCGTTTCAGATCGTGGGAATATGCGGGAATATTTATGTTATAAATAAACCTGTAAAACTTTCAACTGAAAAGGTCAAAAGTACGCATGAAAGGTACCGATCTTTAGTTCTGCTTAAGTTGTGTATTAAAAAATGAGGAAGTCAGTTTTGATTTTCAAGATATAAGAATGTTCGTTCATGTCCTTATGGTTGCTTACGTGGTACCAATATCGATTTGCCTGTAAATCCATTAAGATAATATGTGTAAATATTTCAAAGTCTCCACACAACAGCTTCTTTAACAATTTTATAGCTTTCAATAACGTATTCAACTACTTGACTATGATTTCAAGTTGTAACATATGGCCACAAGATGAATAATCCCATTGACCTGCCGTAACATTATAGATACTTGAACTCAAGAGTTCAGCTGAAATAAAAACAATTCCAACAAAGCCGACACCTATTGTACAAAAAACATAGGTACCCGCAAAACATAACCTAAACACGACTTAAGTTATACACTATACTTACAAGTTTCAGCTATTTACATTATACTATGAACTAATTTTATTTACAAAGTAAATGTCCATGAAATAAAATACTTTCCGCCCAGAACCCTCACAAAATTAAATTTAAAAGATTTATTAACGAAAATCTTTTATCAATAAATAAGTTCTTCAAAGTGAAATAAATACGAAAATCGAGGTCAAAGGAGCCCTCGTCGAAAACAATCATAAAGGTTTCCAGCCAATTGTAAACGCACGCGTAATCCAATTAACATAAAAATGTCTTTGAAAATAAAACTTCACTAAAATACACGGATGTATCGGAAGAGGCCGTATTGCGGCATCGCGGGAGAGCGCACGACCACCCCTTACCAAGGGCGCGAAGCTACTGAACTGAGGCAGACGGGCGCCGGAGGACGACGACAGAATGAAAGCTAGACTAGTGTGCACCCCCCATCCCTCGTCCCCAACACCTCATTCCAAAAAATGCACACATTACAAGAGAAAAAAACCCAGCAAAGAATGTAAAAAGTGTTGCACGTTCCATAATTACTTGTACCTTAGATTTAGCCTTTGTTTATGTACGACGTAAACGAGGCCGCGAGCAGGAATGCGCTACCTGTGTTGTTCTGAAGCACTTGTTGGAATTCATTTATCTACCACCCCCGTAATTATCTTCCGTGTTCTTAGCATTTTGAGTTGGTAACACCGAGATAATTAAATGTTGTTCATCATAACTGAGCCGACATTGTACAACATGTTGTTACTTAGTTCATGTATACGTTCAAAGTTGTGGTTGTTGCAGCTGACAGTTCGGTCGAGAATAGAGACCCTGTCTGTGCCCAATATTTAGAATCAAATAGGTATTTACTTTAGCGGTGAAGAGTTAACTCCGGAATACGACCCCGTGTATCGCTTCGGGTTAAAATAAAAATAGTCGTCATACGTTCCTTTCAGTGAATGCATTAACTATTTTTAAGGAATAAAACTATTTTTGAATTACCTTTTAAAGTGCATTTTCGTTGAGCGTCGATTTCCAATAAAATTCTCCGGTGTTCGTCCGACTGCTGTAGGCGTTCGCTCAACTTCGCACTGAATACTGAATTCATATGACGCTGAATTGGCGATAGGAGAAACGAAAGGAAGTTTTTGATATCTGTTTGAATAATACGGACCGTCGAGGAGTTGTTGGAATTTGTTTGTCATTTTTACGCAAACGCTGGTTCGGTCAAAGCATCGGGTGTTATGACACCAACCAACCTTTGGCTAACCGAAACAGAATGAACCAATAAATAAACTAATTAAATAATTAAATAACTGAAGTAATTGAGACTGTAATCAGAAGATAAAAGCATGGAATTGAATTACAGAGTGCCAGTACGTCTGACCGTCGTCCGCAAAAAGAATTACGAATCTCTGAGTTGACGTTGAAATGGAGCGAATTAATCGGAGACCGCCAATCTAGAGGTGTCCCACTTTGTGCAAGCTCTGAATGGAAGAGAGGCGAGCGACGAGAGCCCACACCTGGCCGTAAATCAGATACCTCGGTCACAAAGGGAGAGCGGAATCACAACCGTAACATCTCAATAAGAAGGTCTAAAGTTACTAAAATAACTTAAGACTTTGTATCTTTCATACTGTCGAGAATGTACTATTGAGAAAAGGGCGCTCCCAGATAAGGACTTTATCGATGCATAAAATATGTTATTATGAAGTTGGTCGGCGGCCTTTCTAAGCCGCGCCCGCGCCGCCCAAATAGAAGTATGCCTTTATTCATTGAGGTATTTGTAGCATCTCTTTATTTGCACCTGTCGTAGATTTGCGACCTTCTCCCAGCATATTTATGTGACAGATCGCGTGAGTGGATTACATCAACATTGCCTTACGGGATTCATTTTACTGTTATCATTTAAATAAGTCAAGCTTACCCTAGTATATACAGGGTCAAATTACTTTGATATCATATGAATAACTCAAGCTTACCCTAGTATATACAGGGTCAAATTCAATTAGCTAGCGAAACTCCACAGACGTGAAGGGTATCAAACATGTCATTTGGTTTAAATGGGTTTTTATTTTTATTATTTTATTAATATTTTACACAGATTTTTGTGCACCTTGTGAATGTGAGAACGTTGCAGGCTTAATAGACTAGACATTTTGTAGACCATTTTCTTTTTTTTTTGTTAAGTACCTGGTACGTCTCAACAGGCCTACACTGTCCTCCCATACCTATTAACACTGTAATTTGAAAACATTGTAAAAGCCAATTATTTTTAAAAGAGTAACCGTGGAGTTTCTTGCCGGTTCTTCTCCATAGGAAACGACCAATTGGAACCGTGCACCTAACTTCTGACATTTCATAAGTGCCCATGTAGTGAAATAAAATTATTTTGATTTTGATTTTGATCGCTATCTAAACACGAAAAAATAAAGATTTCAGATTGTTTTTAGGTCAACGGCCGTTAGTAGTATTGTTACTAGAATTATGAGTTGAGAAAATCTGTTTATTTTTATTTTATCGTGTTAACTTATAGATATACAGCACGTCTCCGTAGTTCACAAAAAAAAAATTACTGATATTTTTATAATTAACTTATGAAATTAATTTATTTTTGTTTTATCGTGTTTAGACATCGATACCCATCACATATAATTAAAACACACACAGCTAATTTATATTGACCCTGTATATACGTGGTGGAAACCGCGAAATAAAAAAAAAAAGAGCGAGATCAAGTATTTAACCTAAAGAAGGTAGGTAAGGATAGTATATACCTAAAGAATATTGTAACGGATTTGGAGAAATAAGTAAACTTAGACCAAAACTTTGAAACACAGAACTCGTTTTTTATTCGAGATAACAAAAACGAAAAACGTGTTTTCTATCAAGTTCAAAAATGATTTTTAAAAAATGCTCGCTTAGGATTGAGCAATTTCACGTAATTAATTCTGAAAAGAGATTTGTTTCGAGATAAAACAACGAATTTAACTGGTGCAGCGGGATCCCAATTTAGTGGAATTGTTGAATGCGATTGTCCGAGATGAAAATGTTATTTAAAAGTTCATAGGATTAATTAATTTGAGAGACAACCATTAGAACATTTCTGCACGTTTTCTTCTAATTAAGGTTTAACGCTGCGGTAGCAGGTAATGTTTTAGAAACGTTCCAATAACTTTGACATAGTATTGTTGATAAAACTAATTAGATTACCAAAATAACTGTCAGGTTTGGTATGATCATTATTAAAATATACACTCATTAGAGTTCATAATAAAGTCATATTCAGTAGAGGAACTTCTTTAGGATCATTTTCTTAAAAGTGAGGACGCAACTCTGCAGTCCAGCAATCCAGGACCGTGGGTGATGATGATGAATATTTTCTTTGACGTTCCGCTCTGAATTGGATTCGGATTAACCATGTGAACATTTTCTTAAGACTAACTTGAAAGGATTGATATACTAGCTGCGCCCCGCGGTTTCACCCGCATATGTTTCGATCCCGTGGGAATATCGGGATAAAAAGTATCATTTGTCCTAATCCAGGTCACGGTCTACCCATGTGCCAAATTTCATCTAAATCCGTTAAGCTGTTTTAGCGTGAAAGCGTTACAAACAAGCAAACAAACAAACTCACTTTCGCATTTATAATATTAGTTAGGATTAGAAAAACATACTAAAGTTTTTGTCCAATATTGTAGGAAATACACTTAGTTTTCTGACTTGAAAGTCTGAGAAACATTCGATTGAAAATCAAGTCAAGTAAAATCAAACAAGTGCTCATTCAAAAGTTCAATACAGGGGGGTAACCATCACCTCATATAGCAGTATTATTATAATAGTACTTCACAGTGGGAAAGTGATGGAGCTATACGGGACTTATAGCTCCATCTCTTTCTCACGCTAAAGTAATATTGAAATAATACTGCTATAAGAGGTGATGGTTACCCCCCAGGGCAAAGATAACCTATGAAATGGAATTTATAGTTGAAAAGCTTGTGACAAGTATGGTATTCATGTCACAACGTACCACGTGGCATGTCGCCAAGAATGTGGGCTGCAGTAATTCACCGTATATTATATACCTAGTGCTGGATTCAAGCCTCGGATTGCCTGCGATAGTTTGTGGCAGTGACGTCAGAGACAGCTGATGTATGCAGAAACTGTCTTGTGAATTCTGGCCTCGTGATTAGTGCTGATTAGTTAAGAATCATTGAAATGTTGTTGAAGAATGCTGTTGCCATTCTCACAATAAGCTACTGGTTATTATTCGGTTAAGCAGCAAGAGCAGTTCTTATTTACAGTAGCATAGAGTAAAAAATAAAGCAACAGATGAAACAGCTGCATGTTTTCTGAATACAGCATTGATTCATTTTCAGGGAAAAAGCAAAACGAAATAAAATTATACGAATAGTACTCATTAATATTCCTCTTTGAACACATGTGTGAATAAAACTGGAGACTATATCATTTGATTATGATTTAATTAATAAAGCCAACTGGCTATAAAAAAACCCTATTTGAATAAAAGGCTGCCTTAATAAATCTCTTTGGAATAAAATGGCTTTAAGGTACAGACGTAGGTACTTTTTGGATTTTTATTTAATTGCAAATAGATTTTCCACGCCAACATACTGCTAATTTCAATAACATATGTATTTATGAATTATAGTTTTGGATGTCTCACAACTTTTTAAGGCAATCCACGCCCTAGGAAATACTTGAAACTTCGTGAAAAAGATGTAGGTACCAAAAAATATGCAAAAACCACCTGTGGGTTATGAAAAGTTCCATGCAAATATGGATGCAACCTACGATCGTGGAAAACCAAGCGCTTATGACACCATCTCTATCATTGGGGTGGCTAAAGCCAATGACATGACGAGATATTTAATTGACATCCCCGTACTAACGTATACCCTCTGTTAACTACCGCTTCAACCTTGTTTATATTATAATAGTTTAACTCTACAGATTAAATGTAAGACAACAGTTTGCCATTGAACAAAGTTTCTTCGATAATGTTATGCTAAACTACAGACCAGTTAATTAACATAAACAATAGTATACTCGTATAACAAGAGCAACAGAAGGCAATGACAACGCAAGTAATGAAGCTGGGGCTGGGTCAACGGCGCGTTGTGTTCCACGCGCGCCTCAAAAAGATGTCGTCAGCACAAGTGTAGGGGTCCACTAGGGCCGATGCCTGCCGGGGTCGCGGGAAGGTGCAAAAGGGTTACTGAGGCCCCTGGCAACACAGGCAACGGAAGGAATACGGGTGGGTTTTAGTCAGTAAGAGTCTGACACACCCTCCTGGTCCGCCCAGAGCGGGAGAAGTTATTTGATGATTTCCAACCCAAAAAAAAAAGTAATGAAGCAGAAACTTCATAATTTATTTTCAGACTTTATACTTGTGAAAGAGTGATGAACGCAGACTTCAATCTAGCCAATACTTGGAAAATCCCTACCTACCTACTCTTGCTGCCATTCATTTTATTTAATTAAATTATGATTTACTTAATTCACATTGCCAATAAAATTAACAGCATCTGAAAGAAATCGTAAGATCAACATTAATCTGATTCAATTCCAACCGTCTTTTAAGTCCTTTTAAGATCTACACAAACATAACACATGCAATGTTTGCACAACATGTTGACACGTTAGGGATAATTCGTCTGTGTCAAAAGGACTTCAGAGGCAAAGTCGTGAAAATGTAAAGATCCGCCTATCCTCTAATGACCTGCAAACATGGGGATATCACACGCGATTTACGCAGGACGATTTAAGGCTTCCGCGAACAGACGCGACGCGACTCTGCAATGGTAGAACAATTTCTATGAAAATTGACCCAGAGAGAATTCCACCAGAGTAGGGCCATGCGGTATTGGGTGTCATGAAAATACAGGTATTGAACAAGTGCAAAAAAAAATGGATACCAGTATTTCGGTATTTAAAAAAAAATCTAGAATTGAAGTTAACCATCTCTTTCTTTCCGTTGTGTCATGTTTCTTTTCATTGTTTTCTTTTATTTTATTGACATAAAACCACTAAATTTCCCATTTAAAGTTATCAACATTGTTTCTTCTGAAATCACAATCATTTTTCAAATATCAGAAAACTGCCTACACTTCAAGTACAAAACAAAGCCACCTTGTACGCGGCAAATTTGAAATTTAAAAGTAGATTAAGCGATAAGTCTTTTCCCTCCTTTATTATATACATGCACATATTATTATACTTATTATTTTAAGACTGTTAGTTTATAATATATAATATGTATATGTTATCTTACAAAACATAATTATCTAGATCATCAAATAGAAGTTGATTGACGAAACTAATGGTTTTATAAAAGTGACATCGATGAAAACTGTGAAGCAACATTAATTAAATAATTCAAAGTCAAAGTCAAAGTCAAATTATTTATTTCAAATAGGCACATAAAAGGCACTTTTGAACGTCAAAATTAACAAAAAAAAATAGTATTGATTCTAGTTGCCCCTTCCAAAAGGTAGTTTCTTATGGAGAATAATGGGCAAGAAACTCCACCGTTACTCTTTTAAAATGTTTTACAAAATTTTGTATAGGTACATTTTAAAATTATATGTGAAGACGATGCACCTAGAATAAAATTCCTATACCAAAATAGGTAAAAAAAGAATGAAAAATAAAGCAATGACAGATAAATGAATTATGTGATAGGTACATGATGCTCACATATTTACAAACATTGTATAAATATACGTTTTCCAAAAAATAATAAATAAAGTCAGTGTGTGAGTTAAAGTAATCACAGAATTAAAATTCAACATTGATTTATTATTTGTAACAAATAATAAACTGTACAATTAAAATAGCAACCAGTTTGATTTTGTCTAGTTAAAAGCGTTAAGCAATTTATAAAGCCATTGAAGTGCTGGCTGGTTTTAAATAAAAGTCGACTACAAATTTTAATCGCAACTCAAAATAGATACCGAAATATATGTTTTACAAGTTTCAATCCCGTGATTATATATATTATATTTTCGGTAATACCGAATACCGGTATCCATGCTCTACACGAGAGTTACGTCGCGCCTATCTGCGGAAGCCTTCACGGAGCGACCTTTACTCTGCTACGTCCCGTAATTGATAACGGATAGGCGTAGATAAAAGTAACCGGTGGGTAATGCTGGTCAGCTGACGAGGCTTAAGTAAAGCTAGCTTAGGTTTTAGTTAGAGACTTAGGCTATTAGCACAATGGACGCTAAATATGATGTTTTTTATTTGCTTTCGGCTATCTGAAATGATAGTGATGATTTATTAGGTGGATTAATAACGAAGATACTAAAATGGTCTACCTGTAAAACATACCTATTGGCTTGTCATTTTGTGCAGTTCAGTATTGACTAGACTTGAAAGTTCTGAGAGAATCCCGAAATTCCTACACACTATGTATAGGTATCTACATAGCTAAGAAAAGCCGCGCAGGTCCGATAATCTAGTCACACAAGGTCAAAACATTCAAGCAATGCCTTATTTCTGTATATTACATTCTGTATGAAGTTAAAGCCTATAATATAACACAAGTCTATGATAATAATTATGTGAACGAAATAGCTAAAAAGTTTATCTATAAAATTAAATTCAAATACAGATGGTACTCTCAGTAAGTGTTCCTTCATTTTCTCATACATTATCGGCTTTAGAGCTTTTAAAATACGCTTTAGATATAACATTAAATACTAATAGAATTAAAGGTGAAGTGAACCTTTGGAATTGGTTACAAATTGGCCTTTTGAAATCCAATAAAAATGGAAATATTCGGTAATATGAGAATAATAAGAGAGAAGTGAGAATGATGTAATAAAATTCCATGAACGCCATAGTAATAATATAAAAATTATGTATTCTGACCCCTGAGATAATGCCCGAAAGCATTGACGTCCCAGCATCGCCTTTGTTGTATTATTTGTGGGGACCAACTTACAAAAAAAAATGCCTTATTAAGTTTGACTTTAAAAACCATCACAGCCTGACACTCATACTCACACCATGAAACTATTCGCAGTCTTGTTCTCCCCCATGATAAATACCAAACCATCTAACCAATGTTTGTAAATTGATCTACAAATTCGTTTCGCTTCTACCATCAATCTTCTTAATAATTACATTTACAGTCACGTAGAAAGTTTTTTTAGATGGCAAAGACTAAAGAGCTCACACAACACCACATTCGTTTGGCCCCGCCCCCGATGCCCACAAGTGTTTCCTTTGCCCATTTTTTGCTTTAAAAAGATAAAAGCTGATATTTGGGGTTTACAAAAAATGTTTTTTAATTTGGCACCCAGCGTTCCAGAGTCCTATTGTTATGTCAATTTGGTTCCAGTCCAACCGCTAAAAGTGCTAAGAGAGCAACACTTCATTTGACTTGACAATTCCACAGATTGTGTATTGTTTTGCCACTCGTACAGATTAAAAATTGTATTTTGTGGGATACGGATTTTTAACAAATAATACTTGGTTAATTTTACTTACATACATACGTACATAACCTCACGCCTTTTTCCCGTGGGGATAGGCAGAAACTACAGAACGCCACCCACATACTCCTTTTGCTTCGTTTACGTTCATACATTTACTCATACACGAACGCCGACTGCGAGTACTACGCACCTGACCTTTCTGAAGAACATCACCTATAAGGTGTAATATGTCCTCCTAGGTATATGAACTTGGTGGATTTTGTACATAAATATTATGAAATCTTTTCCGATAGATTGTAAGTTATCAGATCCACTTCGATCAAAATGGTTGCAGGTCAAGAGGTCAGATTTGCCATTGATTGTGAGTTATTAGACAGATGCAGTCTCACGAAAGGAAATTGTCCCCATGGGGCTTTGTCAAGATTTATGGCGTAGATCCCTGGGCGAAAAATACGTGACTAGTTTTTGTAGAAAACTAAATTGTCCTATGTTGATACTCGCTCTGCTAATAACTACAATGAGATTTTCTTGGAAGCAAAAGCTTTCTTAAATATTAGATAAGATAACCTAGCAACTTCTTATTTCAACAGATTACGTAAATTACTAACTCAAGTAAAATTACTTCGTAATTTGGTTGTAGGTGTAATAAAGTTTTAGTAACTAAAACGTAAAGGAACGCTCAATTTAAACTTTGTCGACTCAAGTTTAACCTATGCTCGAATTACCGTAACACACATTACGAAAGAGAATTCCTCCTTCACATTCTTCTAAAAAGATTGTACAGTCACATAAAAAATCATCTTACAAAAAACCTCTGATAAAAACAGGTAATGCATAACTGTACTTCAGTCAAAAACATCTCAGGAATGTGAAGAAATGCGTCCTTGACATGCATCCCTTATCAGCAAGTTTTATGGTAAGCAGACATCTTTGAGACCACTAAAAGGACTCGATAACACGCACTCCGTTTTAAAAGGATTCTGACCGTAAATGGCTTACCCAAAAGTGTTACCGGCAGTGGTAGGAAATGCTAGTTTGGCTGAAATGACGTTATTTTAAAGAATAATATTTTATAGCTTTATACAGCTGCTAAACTTATAAGATAACATCCATCGCTAGATATGCATAGGAGAAACATATAATTATTACACTTTAATATAACCTTTAAAGCTCCGCACAAAACCGATTCGGTGTCAAACAATAGGAAATCAATTGTGTCTCATTAGCTGTCCTTGGCCAATTAAAATATGACTACACAAGCACAGTATACAAAAAGGAACCTTAAGAATTAGTAGATTTTATCCTAAAGATTTATTCCTTCCTTGTACGCAAACAACTTTAATCTACCCTAAGACTTTAATTTATATCTTTACCCCTAAACTCACAATCCCTTACAAAGAACAAGAAACATACACGTAAAACACACACATATAGACATACAAAACGACCTCCACCACCATTCCTGTTTAAATGCCCATTTGTATGGAATTTTAATTCCGTCATACATGCCTTTGTATGGATTGACAGCAAGCCGGGGGATTTCACGCCCTCCCCTAATTTATACTTCCTCGTTTCTTCTTTGAAAGGCTCGCTTAGCCGACGGGCTATTAAGTTCAGACTCCTTTGTTTATACAACCTTTTATTTTGTGGCTAAAAGAGGATCTTTAACCGTGTAATCATATTTTTTTTATTTTAGCTGAGATACATTTTCTCCACGAGGAGAGCCGTGGTGGCCCGTGGTGGCCCGTGGTAACGGCCGCGACTTACGAGATGTAGGACGTAGTTGCAAACCCTGACAAGCGCTTTACTTTGTGTAAATGATTTCATTACCACTGCTCTCAAAACGGTGAAGGAAAACATCGTAAGGAAACCAGCAAGTCGTAGAACCAAAAATTCGAAGATGTAACATCTACCAACCCGCACTGGGTCCGCGTGGTGGATTACGGCCCACTCCCTCTCACCGAGAAAAGGCCGGTGTCCCAACAGTAGGAACATTATAAGCCTAATATAAAAATCTAAAATTTAATTATGATGTTGAGTGTACAGAAAACATTATATTCAGGTAAACGTTCTGTCTCACTCAGTTCATCAGTTGATTGTGGCTTCCAATAACTACATATGATTTACTAGAGTCGTATATTGAATCAAAGACTTAGGAATGATAATGCTAAATAAAAGAACCAGCGAAATCTGGAAATAGACCGAAATAACAGCATAATACAATCAAAATAAACGAAAGCGCTCAATAGGGCTGCTTTCTGCAAATATATACAAAAACAGCGATGAATTTGATAGTATTTATTTATCGAAACTCTTACCTATAACTTGTTTATTGAACTTGCCAATTGAAACAACCCTGTATACAATATCAGGACTGTAACAATGCTGCCGGCGTTTTAACGCAATTACGCATTTTATATTTCCTCACAACTTCTGTTGGTTCATCCCCTAGCTTTATTAAAAATGTTTGATTCAATATACAATAAATACAAAGCAAGTCTAAAAATAAATTTTAGATTAAGCGTACATTCTCGTGGGATTAAACTCGGTCCGGCTTGGTCCGACTCGCACGAACTGTACGTACCTACGGCTGCGGTTAATTTAATGTCACTATTCTGACTCCGGTATGCTTTATGAACATAAAGTGAGAGATAATAAAACAATCCGACTCCAACAAAACTCCTGTCGGATGTTTCAGATATTTATTTAATACTATCTTTTATGAATACGCGTCCGTCATTTAAATCTCTTTTATTTCGCCCTTGGAATAAACGCGGTGTCCAAACCGGCCGGGCGGCCGCCCGTTTTTCCCGGACGAGTGAATCATTAATGTGCATAAATGTTCGGTTTTGTGGATATAATGGAATAACTCCGTAGTTTGTCCGGACGGGTATCGAGCTGGTGTTTATCACGATATTAGTGCTTCCTGAACCACTATTAAAATGTCATTAGAACGCCATTTTGGTTGTTATCGAAGCGCCTCTCATGTTTAATGTTGCCAACAAGAAACACATTAAAATACACACATATGCAAGTAATTATAGACATGTTTGCACGAAATATATCCTTAAGCATTTCTACGAATATATCTTAAATTAAAAATAATAAAATACACCACTTCATTCCTTGGTAAGTTTATGCGTCATCTTAATGATCGTCAGGAGGACGGACATCAAAATCGGCTGTCTTCTTAAGCTTTTGTATCAAGAATGAAGTACTTAAACTGCAATCAGAAAAAATGTTGGCCTAGCGTGGCGTTGATGCATTTCTAATAGACATTCTAGAAGGGATCAAGACATCAAATTGTGAGCTACATATTGAACTTCAGCGAACAATTTCTACTAAAAGCAGAAACCAAATTACGGTAGAGCAGATAACGTTTTGGTTCTAATGAAAGATCTGAAATGTAAACAGAAATATTTGCACACAATGCTGATTAGATGCAACGCGATCTAAGAGCAAACTCAACGTGTTTGAATTAGTGATGAAGGCTACGTATGTAACTTGAGCCCCCATCAAATGAGTGTTTACGATGTAATCGCTAATGAACACATCTATTTACATTGGGGCGAACGATTATGGCTGCGTAAACACGTGAGCAATCATGTTTTTGTACGATTGCAAATTCTAACCATTGTAGGAAGGCAACGAATCGGAGTTAATGAAAGTCTTTATAAATGAACCATCGAGTCAACCATGAAAAAAAAAAAACAAATGTTCTCCTCAAAGATCCAAAGACGACTTTAAATGCCATAAAATTTTACTTTCACGTCTTTATGCAGATACCCTTTTATTTGCAGATCAACTGAACGTGGATTGACGGAATTTTCCGACAAAGCTCTGAAAATATTCTGCTCTATAAATATTTGTATAAAACAGCACACTATTCGTGATTGCGAAGACACAACATTAGACCGAAGTCACATTTACATATATGAATAAGGCAGGCTCAGACGAACTCCCTTTTACGCGAAATACCCGACGAAGGCAATGTACTCGCGACCTCAAAGGATGTCGCATGACCATTTCCTGATAGGAGTAAGCTGTCATCTGTGGGGCTCTATCGACGTATTTTTCCCATTTCCATTGTAGGGTTTGGTATACAATACTGTATACCGGATGGTAACACTTTTTTCTATGCGTGTGATAAAAACCTTACTGGCTGTGACATATTTCTTTGCTACGCTGAGAGGCTTAGCATTTTTGGGTGTGGATTATAATATTTGTGAAAAAAAATATCCTGTAATATTCACTCATCGTTTTCAGGAAAATGCGTTTGAATTTACCTTGTCAAAATACACGTGTAACTTGAAAAATAAATATATAAGTATCTACGACACTGAAAATCCTATAATTACCAAAGTAAAACATTGATACCCCGTAATCTTTTTGCACATGCTCCAATAAAGAATAAATAACCCTGAACTCTTGTATTAAGCCTTCAATATATCTTCATAAACGGGGTTTAAAGTAATCTTAGCTAAGTGTGATATATTATTTGGAAAACAAACTCGCACGCATCTCGGGGCTCGGGGGTTTCAAGTAAATCCTCTCGAAGAAACGAATACAAGACTTTACCATCGGTTGATAAGGCAGCTTTTTGTTGTTTTTTCGGATATACAGGATAAAGTTTTAGTACGTTTTTAGTATAATAGAATTTGGGTCAAGTTCCATTGGTGTTTTGGTACGATCTTCAAGTTAGATTCATTCTCAGGTTGGGTAAAAGCTAATGGATCTGATTGTAGGTTTTCGTTGATTAGCTGAAGATTGGAAATGGATTCGGTAAAGTATGTAACTTGTCTTCAGGTTAAAGTGAATTAAACAGGTTTTAAAATTCGGAAAACATTTTTTAAAGGATCACTCTATTTCGTGAAGACGATTTTGAATGAACGTATTTTTATTCCTATCAACCACAACTTAACGCATCGCAACGTAAGTAATTTAATTCTTGTAACCAATTGACTTTAACTAAATAATAAGAGTTAATTAAAAAGTGCCTTTATTAGTCCTCGTGTGCACAGTGTTGTAATAGCTTGTGTGTCCCCGGGGCAGAAACTATCCATGTTGCCTTAACTAAGTCACTATTAGCTATTTAATACTTTATAATTAGCTTAGTTCAGAAGGTCATGTTTAGAAAATAATGCAGAATTATAAACTTATTAACCTCTACTGTAACTGTAAACAGGTTGCTGAGAATTATCTCAGCAACCTGTTTTAAAGTGCTATTATGAATATTAAAGCTATTATGAAAATTTAAAAATAATAACAAGAAACGATGTTACCTACAGAAAGTTATCAAAAAATAACATATTTTAATTACAAAATCTTGTATCAGCATTAGTATCTGTCTGTATATTCGTCTGGGTTCAGTTATATGTAAAAAAAACTTTTTTACTAAAATACAGCTGACTTCCAATAAACAAACAGTACTAGTAAGATTCATGAAAATATCGATGAACAAACATAAAAAACACATACAGACGAACATAAAACCTCTTCCTGTTTTGAAGTCGATTCAAAATACAAAGATAATGGTGCCGATTCCCTTGTTCATAAACTAAACTAAATTTAAGTTCAGTGCATCTTTTTCTTTCTATTTCATTAAGAAAAGGACAGAAGATAAATTTTAGTTTAGTCCTGTCAAATTAATCAGCGCTTGACGTAAATTGACGTAATTTTAGTAGGCAAGTTTTTAATCACGTCTAAACTTGTATGGAGTAGTGACAGGCGCTGATTAATTTGACAGGACTAAACTAAAATTTATCTTCCGTCCTCTTCTTAGTGAAATAGAAAGAAAAGGATGCACTGAACTTAAATTTAGTTTAGTTTGTGAACAAGGGAATCGGCGCCAACGTCAGTTTACAAGAAATACACCAGAAACTGCTACTTTGATGAAAAAATATTGCAAACAGACAAAAATTCCTTAGCAGCACAAGATACTATAAAAAAGTCAATAGAAGAAGGAAGTTCAAACACTTGTCAAAGAGATTCCCTATGAAAAGAACCTTTGAACGAACCCTCCATCATTTCCTATAAACTTTCCCTCCTTATTCAGTTATATTTTTATTTTTTGATACGCGTTTTAACATACAATAAAATAACATTACGCCTGTATTGTCAAGGGGTAGACAGTTGTGCATTGATGCGCAAAAACATTTCGCTAGTTATAATATGTATACCGAAGTCCTACAAAAAAGTTGGTGAGCATATCGGCATTAAACGAGCACGTATCCAGACTCCGAAATAAAGAAAGTAGCCGGGAAGACCTGCACCCTTTTTTTTTTGATGAGATATCATCAAATAACTTCTCCCGCTCTGGGTGGAGCGGGAGGGTGTGTCAGACTCTTACTGACTAAAACCCACCCGTATTCCTTCCGTTGCCTGTGTTGCCAGGGGCCTCGGTGACCCTTTAGTACCTTCCTGCTTCCTTCCTATGATCATACTCTAGACTGCTACTAAAAAATTTCCCAAGGAAAACCCAATAAACATTTATTCTACCTAGTGATCGAACCCAGGATTGACCACTAAACTTAAAAGACAGTTACGGTCTCCATATTCCGTTTATTTGTATTCCCTAACACACGTTATTACATTCTGTGGTCCATAACAATGCTGACTGCGTTGAATTTAAAGTAACACTTTCCATTTTATGTCCTCTTTGCTAGACTAGTTTTAAGAATGGAGATTTTGAAATGGAAATGACTGGATTATGGTTATAAGGTAAATAAGGATTTCGGTTTGAATTTCTAGAATTAAATTGGAGACTGATTTTTTTAAGCGACGTTTTACAATCAAAATTATTACTGAGCGTACGGTCCCGCGGACTTACAGTAACAATGGCTTTACTTTCAACAGCATTCATTGCGTTAATTAGGTTTTTGAGCAGACAATTTTTTCGAACACATGAAGCAATGGATTAGCAATATTTAGCAATATCATTCTGATTGGAAGTGTGTTACGGAATTAGGGTGCCGGCACCACTTCAGTGGTAAAATTTGAACTACGAAAATACTTTTTAATAATTAAATTACTCATAATAACCATGCTCTAGCTCTTATCCCACTTACTGCTAAGACTTAAAGTAAGTCATCAATTAAGCACAAAATAATAACCAGTGCAACATAAAGACATAACTCCACATAATGTGTTTGTTATTAAATCCCAGGGCTATCATTGTAAGCGTACCATCTCACTGAACTGCGTTACCTGCGTGCAGTAAAACGTTTTATAGCTCGAATAACGACCTCCTTGATCACCCTTTACCATTTATCTCAGAGTACTAGATGTCTGGCCGTATATGGCTATATGTCCACGACAACAATAAATTATTAAGTAATTAAGAGGAGATGTGTGTGTTTTAGAAAAGTGGAAATTAGCCAGACGTAATATATTTTAAATAATTTTTACCGTTTTAAATTACTTTCCTAGGAGGTGTAAATATAATTAAAACCCAAGGCTCAAACATCAAAGGGCAAATTAAAATCTATTAAAAGTTAATCAATGAACGTCGTCAACAGTTACGTGGAAAATTCAATAAATATTTCAATCAAAATAAATCACAAACACCGACTAATTTATTTTTAGATCACACAATAATAATAGACACATCAACAGATGAGTGGAGTTAACTTTGAAAAACGACTTTCTTAGCGTGTGTGCGATCAAAGGCGAGAAGCGAAATTCGGGCCATAAATATGAATAACTCTGAGAAACTTCACTCGCGAGGATTCACAAAATATGCAAACGTGTCGCGTTTCCAAACAAATTTATATCATGGCTCCTCGTACTTTCAGCAATATTTATAACAGCTCATTCTTCTTCATATGGGCACTATATCAAAACATTTATTAAGAACCGAAACGAGACTTTTGAAACCATATGCATAACGAGAACAAACATTTGCGTAAACATGATTAAAACCAGCGAATATGTATGAGGTGACTTATAGATGTCGGGCCCTGGGAGTGGGTGCGCCATGAATGGGTGGTAATGGAACCGAGTGGCCTGAACTGGCCTGCCTACCCTCTGTTTATACAATACGCAAATATGTGGCCAGTGCTAATTGAACGTGTTTATACGTAGACTATCGTTAACCTACATCTGATAGGTTTTTATTCACGTCAGATGGAAAAAATGTGCCGGATAAAAAATGGATGAAATGTGACATTTTCTTTGTAGCGGTGCCACAACGTGGACTTTATGGCAAGTGATAGTGACACCAGGGAAATGTGCGATGTGGCCTGTATCCGATGTTAGCAGATGTTTTATATTTAGGCACAAACATGTTGTCGCTTCGAAGACAGACATACATACCTATTACGTATAAAATTTGATATTTGATTTATCATTTAATGATTAGTTGATTTATTTGTTAAAAACAAATTTAATTAATAACCTTTTTAGGGCTACTCAAAATTAAATACGTTTAAGTACCTATTTAGAATTAAAATATTATCTGATTAATATTTAGGTTGGCAGCACTGGTGTCGCGCCATTATTGTTCCGTTACGAACTTCCGGAGCAATGGTGGGGCGACACTTTCCACTTAAATATTCGAACGAGTGATCGGCACTTGATCGTGGGATTCAGTGCGGATAACATCTACACAATTGGCATAAAATAAGTGTGGTTATAGTGAGGTTATATTTTGGGTTAGAAAATAAAGTTATAATTATTGTTTACGTGCGCAGTTTGATTAAAGTCTTACAAACATGAACATGAACATCTTTTTCCTGAAACTCGCGGTAACTTCAGAATTGGGATCTTTTTTGACGACAAAGCTATGGTTGATTTTCTTGAATCTGAATATACAAGAAAATCTAAGCCACAGCCTACATAAACGCAAAGTTAATACGTAGGTCCACGGTCCCTTGGAGCTCTAAAAAATCCAGCTTCTAAGTCAACGCAATAAAAAAGTACGGCCATTTTTAAGACGACAATATTCTGATATAAATTCGCAAAAAAAATCAAAACCTATAGGGTACTTCCAGTTGACCTATAATCATGAAATTTGGAAAGAAAGGTCTGAAGGGGAAGAAGCAAGGTCTCATAGCACAAGTAAAGGAAAAAGTCCGAAAATCGTTATTTTGTAGTTCTTTGACGTAAATAAATATTTTGTTGCAATTACAAAATTGGAGAATTTACCTCTTTCTTTAATGGACATGAACTGTTTTTAAACGGTTTTTTTTAACTAACTATAATTATGTTTAAACAATACCTTCTTTTGCATTTTCAGTTGTTTGCATGTCAAGATGTTTTTTCGATCATTCTGAACACTTACGTGGCTTTACGAAAATACGATCACTGATCTCACAATTATTTTTCTCTGACTCACATTATGATCTGCCTGCCTTTTCAAAACTATGCTGGGGTCGGCTTCCAGTCTAACCGGATGCAGCTGAATACCAGTATTTTACATGGAGCGACTGCCTATCTGACCTCCACAAACCATTTACTGGGTAACACGATACCCTTGGTAAGACTGGTTGTCAGACTTTCATGCTTCTGACTACCCGTAACGACTGTCAAAGATCTACAAATGACAGCCGGGACCAATGGCTTAACGTGCTTTCCGAGGCACGGAGGGTTCTTGGTATGTAAAGATGGTCCCCCATCCACGGATCCCTGGCAAGCGTAGCTTAACCTGATCGATCGACCCGTGCGGCTGTTGTTACTTAGCCACAAGCCCCAGCCCCCTCTGATTAACATATAAACTAAAAAAAATACTTTCGCCATTGCCCGGGGGTAGGCAACACACACAGAACACCGCGTCGCTATGATGTTCTCTCACTACCCAAAGTATCCTTTCAGTAACCTAATACAACGTTCAATTAAGTTATCATTCCACAAACACACTACAAACGTACATTTATACAGATAGTTTCAACATAGTTCCGGATCCGGCTGTCCATTTCATAAAGCTATAAGCTTTGGGACCCACTAATTTAGCGACGTCTGAGACTCTGAATCGACCGGACTCACTGAAACATTCCCAAAGGAAATACATTAAGCGACGCTATTGCAGTTGTCATTTTAGAGGAAACTAGTTAAGTACAGTTGCTTGCATTAAATTAGGTTAAGTGACATTTGGTCTATACGAACATTCATTGATTATTATATAAATACATAAACTCACGCCTTCTTCCCATGGGGGTAGGCAGAAACTATAGAACGCCACCTGCTACGCTCCTTACATACTCCTTTTGCTTCGTTTACGTTCATACATCTGGTCATACGCATGCCGAGTTGTGAGTACTACGCACCTGACCTTTTTGAAGAACATCATGAATGAGGTCACTATATATGTCTTCCTGGGGCGTCCCCTTCCGGCGTTTCCACTCACATCTGCCTTGTAAATACCTTATGTTAATCGCCTTTCATTCATCCTCTCAACATGACCAAACCATCTAAACATACTCTTTTCAATTTGTGTCACTACATCTTCCTTTAACCGCACCGTTGCCTTATCACATCATTTTGTTATAGTCACACCACACACGCTTCTCAAGGAACGCATTTCCACAGCATATACTATACTTTCATGCTTCTTTTGCCACACACAACATTCACTGCCATACATAAGCGTAGGCACCAGCACACCATTATGAACAGCCACAATCGCATGTATATCACCATTCACTTTATTTCCCGCATTTACTCTCCTTTCCACATCTTCATCAATCTTTCCATCCCTTGTAAACAGACTACCCAAATATACAAACTGACTCGCTTCACACTATTATTATTTATTTTCTCATCACACACCGACATAATCCTCTTCTCTTCATTGATTGTATATTAGTAAAGTTTAAACACAAACAAGTTAAAAAGCAAACAAACAAATTAAAAAGGCTCAGTGGTTAAGACTTCGCCACTCAGTCTCGAGATTATGGGTTTCAAATCCAAAGGCAAGTACTGTCAGTGTGACTTTTTTCATTCATATGTACTTTCTGATTTTATTTTGGACATTGCTGACGACATCGGTGAAGCAAAAACTACTAAAATCAACAACCCGTCTTGAGGAAGCGTGGTGATCAATGCTCATGCCTTCTCTGTATGAGAAGAGGCCTTTGCCCAACAGTGGGACACTATCAGTTTGCTGGTATCATTATTATTATGTTACCTACCAAATAATAGTGAGGTTACTTCTAGAGAAGCGTGCATGATTATCGTCCGCGTTATCGCTTGCCATCAGATGATGACGTGGTAAAACGCGAGTATCCAAAAAAAAACCAAATCAGCCAGAGATTTTCCCCCTGCAGGGGATTCTAGCTACGTTTTATACAACCCTTGAACACAGGTTAGAGGGACGATACTAAGTCGAGCACTT
Organism: Atethmia centrago; assembly: GCA_905333075.3. Lineage (NCBI taxonomy): Eukaryota > Metazoa > Arthropoda > Insecta > Lepidoptera > Noctuidae > Atethmia > Atethmia centrago. The sequence goes on along the minus strand of HG995381.1, from coordinate 12,617,081 downwards.
TATGCAGCTTTGAAAAGAGAATGAATACACGGGTTTCCCTACGGGTTTTCCTTGAAGCTGCTACCAAAACGTCATAACATATTAAAACTACCTACTACATTGTACACATCTCGTATTCAACCGAAACCTGAACAATAACTTTTCCTCGGTAAATTCGTCAAAATACTTGGATACAAAGTGAACAAAACCGCCCAATTCAGGGTATAGAAAAGTATAGTCGTAATATTGCTTTATTATTATGACCCTAAGGTTGAATGTCACTTACATGTAATTTAACAACAAGGTCTATTTGTTTATGTGACGATTAGATAGTTTCGAACTAACTGAAGTATTATTAAATGGGAATTGTTGTCAAAAGTGATAAACTACTACACATGTAAATAACACGACGCAACCACCTTAATTAGGCTTCTGTGTTCATAAAATCCAAGAAACTTAAACATGTTTTAGAAATCATATTGTTTATTACGCAACCAGTACATACTCCATAACATTCCATCCATCAACATTGTTATCCATCCATAACAATGTTTAAGAGGCTGACAACAACTAAACCGCGGTCACTTTCGAACTGCATACAAAAGAACGAGAAGCGCGATGACAACGCTGGTAATTTATTGCAAAATATGAAGCAATAGTCTATTTACAAGAAATCTATTGTTTGGACTAAAAAGTTATATCAATATTACGTTAATCTGTTGCTTGGAGAACAATCTGACAAAAAATCAGAATGATTACATGTATATGAATATGGTTTTTAATCGTTAAAAGAATTTTTTAGAGGTATTTTCATGTTTTTTTTTTTCAATCGTATCAAATTAGTTGTATTGTTTTCAACACACTATCTAACTAGCTTATATCCTGAAGAATTACATATATATTTTTATTTTGTTTACTGCAATGAATCATATACTTTTAGGCATTATAAAACTTGCGTTTAGCTCCTGTAGTCCCCTTAAATGTTTATGTATTATACCCATTTAGTTCCAGTGTCGCTATCTTATAGGTCTATCATCACGTTTTGTCGCTCGACAAGTGAATAATAATGGTAAGTCGGTCACTTACCGAATGCCTGCCACTCACTAAATCGAGTTGTAGCGATTGTATTTACATAGTACGCCATGCTATTTACACTAGGATACCTAGACTATCCGCCAGCACATAGACTATTTATAGCCCATTCCCTCACACAGAAAGGTGGTCTGTGTCCCAGCAGTGGGAACGTTATAGGCTGTATGTGTACATAATACATCTTTCTACTAGGCCCCTAACAATTTTCTCAAAGTCGCAACACAGGCAAGTAAGAGTCAGTAAGAGTCTGAAACACCCTCCCGCTCCGCCCAGAGCAGGAGAAGTTATTTGATAATTACCCACCCAAAAAAAAAATGGCAAGACTCATTGGCAGACTTTTTGGGCTTCTGACTACCCGTAACGACGGCCAAAGATCTACGAATGATACCTGGACCAACGGCTTAACGTGCTTTCTGAGGCACGGAGGGGACTCGATTTGTAATGAATGGCCACCCATCCACGAACCGATCGCGGCAAGCGTAGTTTTACCTTTGTTCGACCCCTGATATAATGACCAATGAATTTCTTTATCATAATTATTCTTTATTCCTTTTAAAGGTCAAGATAGCACCGTTCGAAGGGCAAGGCAAACAGGCAAGAGCAAAAAACTACTTAAAAAATGTTGTATATGAGGTAATTTGAGCACTGGTGCTTCTGGTGAAGAAAGTCATCGCGTGGATATTTTGTAAATCCAGTGGCCTCTAAACGTCAAAGGCGGTGATTGATTGTCATTCATTTTCTGAATAAGACACACAGAAGTCTTTACACCGCAGTAAGAAGTTTACAGACAGGTATTATCACTTCTTCAACAATACAGAAGTGAAAATCAATCCAAGCGGCAACAACACCATTTTATCAACTGAGTAACATTCAGTTGTCACCACACCTTCCAACAAATATACTTGTTTCCTCCAGTTCCTCCGTGATATTGCGCGAGGTAATCTGCGTGATTTACACGCCACATCAACCCGCCGCGGGAGTGTGAGCTCGATTGATGGCGTGTGTTTGACTACAATCACATCACATCACATCTCGTTTAGATAGATGACGGTTGGCGTGATCGAACGTTCAGTGCCTTTATAAACCATTGTTGGAATCGTTTACGAAAATATAGAAAGGGTGATGTATAGGTTAGTGGGTTGTGTATAGTTGTGATATTGAAAATGCGTCTAGACAGACGGTTTGTTCCTCTTTTGATTGAGATGGGTAGAAACTAAGAACTGCATCTGCAGTCCCTGCTGTGACAGAACAGCATCCAAGGCCATCTATTCTGCACCAAACTGGGCTTACTATACAAGGTGTCGTTTTGCATCCTCGTCAAACTTCAGGAGGCTGCTATGAAAGACATATATAATCAAATAAAATTACGATACCTGCTCAATCATTAATTCATACTTGTTTTTTAGTTATTTAAGTTTGACAGTATTTTAGAAAACTGCCTCTTAAAGCAAGTTAAGCCGTTGGTCCCGGCTGTTATTTGTAGATATTTCCAGTCGTTACGGGTAGTCAGAAGCCCGAAAGTCTGACAACCAGTCTTACCATGGAGTATCGCGTTACTCGGTAACTGGGTTGTGGAGGTCAGATAGGCAGTCGCTCCATGTAAAATACTGGTATTCAGCTGCATCCGGTTAGACTAGGCAGATGATGATGAGTATTTCAGAATACACCACTTTCACATAACAGAATCACCCCGTTGCGTATGCGGTAGTGTATGTGTAAAAAAAACGAAAATTAGAAGAAAAAAAAAAGAAACAAATTATCTACTTATTTTATTATTGATTCGTGTCGAGGATAATTAACATAGTTACTTCCTTGAATTTGGCGAGGATGCAAAACGACACCTTGTATTCATTGTGAATCTAGGTTGATTTGTGTGCATGCATGCAGTTTTAACTGTGTGGTCCGAATTAAAAACAACATTAACTTCTTACACAAAAAGTTTTGAAGAATCTTTGGGTTAACCTTTTTAAGATTCTCGGCACTGGCCACCATTACGGTTTTACGTCCTTTACCATATTGCATACGGGTGACAAGGTTTACCCAATCACAAGCCATTTTCCACAGTCATGTGCAGAAACTCATTCAGACACTGGGACTTCCTCAACCACGTCTATTATGTGTCGAGGCTATTAAAGGAACCGAAAATAGCCCTCGCCATAAATAAAACCCTCAATAAAAAAAAGATAAATTCTATGAATAGCTCCCTATGATTGATTGATCGTTTTCGCCGAGCTGTGGAACTTTTTTATTTTCATTGCATGATCTATAAAAAATCTTTACAATTTATTTGTGTAAAATGTTTTCCGTGTCGAAAAAAATATAACCGGGAATTGGTAAAACAATAGCAATAAACATGATGGAAGTTGAAAGAACAATTTTGCTTTAAAGGTAATTAAAAGTATTGAATATCACGCACGAGTAAATAACGTACTGAGATACTACTAATCACTGCCTAATACTACTTATAATTATGTAAAAAACCTGATATTCCTGTAAGCATATAATCTTCTAAATAAACCTTTTAATTTTAACTTCTACACGAGCATATATAAGACATATAATAACCTCATTAATGATGTTCTTCAAAAAGGTCAGGTGCGTAGCACTCGCAACCGGCGTGCATGTATGACATCCCACCGTAGAAATCCTTCTACATAAAAAAGGACCTAGACAAAGATCGTTAGAAACGAAAGACAAAATGACAGATTGTAGAAGGATTTCTACGGTGAAATGTCAAAAAAAGAGAAACGAAACGTCACTTTATATAGAAAGAGCCGTGTCTATTCTTCGAAGAAATAGAGAGTGTCATGCTAAGCCTGCTGCAGGCTTAGCATGACACTCTCTATTTCTTCGAAGAATAGACACGTCTCTTACCATACAAAGTGACATTTCGTTTCTCCTTTTTTGACATCCCACCGTAGAAATCTTTCTACATAAAAAAGGAGCTAGACAAAGATCGGTAAAACGAAAGACAAGATGACAGATTGTAGAAGGATTTCTACGGTGAGATGTCAAAAACTGAGAAACGAAATGTCACTTTGTATAGAAACAGCCGTGTCTATTCTTCGAAGACATAGAGAGTGTCATGCTAAGCCTGCTGATGTATGAACGTAAACGAAGCAAAAGGAGTATGTAAGGAGCTTAGCACTTAGCGTTCTATAGTTTCTGCCTATCTACGTGTATTCTACGCGAGCGTGAAAAGTGTCAAGACAAGATTCATGACTACGATACAACTAGTAAGTACTTTAAATCAGCGTAATGGGGCGGTTGGTAAACAAACACTTCTAAATTTTACATTAAATCGAAATGAAAACCAATATCAATCAATCACCATAGACTATAGCCGACCACTTATAAATATAAGCTCCGTAGGGACGTCATTCTCTGTACCTAAATATTGTAGGTATATTGTAAACATAGCGTGAATTAAATTTCTATCAAAGCTTTACACGACGCCCTTACGTGTATCTTAGTAGCGTAATGAACGACGAAATTAACAAAATCCCGAGTAATCCCTGGTAAAGCGACACTCTGTAAAGGATTAAATATATCTGCGCGCGGAATAGATTAACATAAGTGTCTCACTATTTGGAGGTCCTATTGTGATGAAGGCCACGTTTACCTGGCCCACGAATGCTCAATAACACCATCTGGGTTTTAAAGTGCCTACTGGAAAATTTTCATGCAATAGAGATTTTTAGTAAGGGAAAAACTTATGGGTTCGCGTCACCGACATGGCCGCGCCGACATGCTGTAGTAGTAGAAAGTGAAGTTAAATTGTAGGCGCGTTGAGCGATATGTTTTTTTTTTAATTAGAATTTTTAATTGAATTTAAAATGACAATAGAAAGGTACGAGTAGTAATGGTACGAGTACTAAACTACTTTTTCAACTTATTTCCAACTGCGATTTTTGGAATCCGCGACCTTAAAAGCTACTTTAAACACACATATTTTTTCTTTCATTAACAGTTGAACACGCAAAATAATATGGTAATAGTGACCTACTTACAACAAAACTTGGAAAACATGCATTCTTTACGAACAAACGACCTGAAAATAACAATAACGAACCGTAACTCAATCGTCAAACTTGGTTGAAGAAAAATATGAAAATGTCTGTATTGGGTCCGTTTTGCATTGAATTTTCACTTGGAAAATGTTCTGTTCAACGCTGTGGGCGGAGCGGTCATACGTGGAATGAAATTTTTGGTACAATGTCGGTGTCACATCCATGACACGGCGCGCTAGATATATATTTTGGCCTATGACGGCCCAAAATTTAATTAGAATTTAAATAACCTTCCGAGCCTTACATGCATTATTGCTGGAGATAGTTTTAATTTAGTTTGAAATCGTGTTTCACGTTATTGGATCTGAGAAGGATTGTAATAAGAACTTTCGAAGCTGAACTTTAAATAGTCCGTAAACTAAGGCTTCAACAGGAACTTCAGTTCCACCACGTCACTACAAGTTCTCAGTATAACTAATCGAGTTGTCTCAATATGTATGAAGTGAGATGTATGAGTTTAAACGTCTCTCGTGAAACTTTGCCGGGGAGCGAGAAGCGCGCATTATTACAATTAAAAGTCAGTCACCGTGCATTCAAGATGGCGACGGCTCATTTAATACATTAGTTAGTTTAATTACCGCATTTAAGTTTCTCTGCCACACTAAATGCTTAATAAAACTGTGCGATATAACGCCGATGTGAGTTTATATATACGTACAAGTTGTTGAAATAATTAGGGGTTTATGATCTACCAAAGTAGACTGTGTGTAAGGATGCTTAAGTAATTGCAACGGGCATTAGAAAGGAAAAATATTATCCTACTTCCTACTAATATTATAAATGCGAAAGTTTGTAAGAATGGATGGATGGATGTTTGTTACTCTTTCACGCAAAAAGTACTGAACAGATTTGGATGAAATTTGGCACACAGATAGTTTATAACCAGGAATAACACATAAGATACTTTTCACTCCGACATACCCACGGGGTCAAAACTTATGCGGGTGAAACCGGGGGTGCATCTAGTAAGAAATAAGCTTAGAAAAGTTTGCACATCGGAAAGTTAATGTGCCAGCATTTCTTATTATAAAGCCTGTTTATACGGTGCAATTTAATTGCCTGTGGCATACCATAACTTGCAGCAACAATAAAGAGTTTTTAGACGATGCAAGTAATTTTATGCTTCGATTTTATTGCATGCCACAGACAAGAAAGTTTCATCGCGTAAATAGGGATTTATAGATTCATAGAATATATATATAACTCACGAATTTAGGAAACTAAATGCATCGCAACTGAAACATAATGAATGCAATTCCATTTCAGCTAATAACTATATTGAAACTCTGAAACTGTGTTCCACTCCACGTCTAACTTGTATGACTGTCACACACAAACTTAACTGAACTAGCCAACCGACCATTACTTCGCAAGGTTCGGCCAAACTTAAACCTAATTAACTAAACGTTCACTCATCTACGTTTCGCATGAAAGGACCTGAAGGGTCGGTGACCCCTTTGTGATGACTTCAGGTACACCCATCGTAGGCCCTAAGGATTAACAGACGATAATGCCCTAAGTATAACTATGACCCATTCTAATTCACATAGATCGTTGTAACTTAGCAAGTTGGAGTAGGAAACTTGGTCAAGTGCTTCCATCTTGTAACCGAGACTCATTGCTTAGCGGTGTCCTAATGGAGTTCCTCAGATATTCTGCCTCTAAGTTGAAGTCAGCAAATGAACTAACAATAATTTAACAAATTAATCGAAACGACTTAAGTTTGATACAGAAATGTCACTGTACCGGCTTGAGAGAACTTTGCATGAGACTGTAAAGGCTTAATCCATTACAGAACAAAGATTTAATAAAAAGTATGTAATAAATTATCCTCTTAGCTCTGCTACTTACCTGTCCTTGTTACTCTGCTGACTCTATTACTCCTATTATTGTATATCAAAGGCCAATCATTACACCTTTAACAACATACCTGAAACAAAAAAAAAATACAAATTAGAACAATTATCAAGGATCACAATTATCTTGTTACAAGCGAGAAAAATTACCGCATAATTTTTCAATGCCATTCCAAGAACACTTAAAGTAAACGACTTGTAAATGAGTAAAAATTAATTAGTTTGTTCTCGGCCACGGTTCGTTGGGTGTGACGTCAAAGGAAAAAAGATAATTGAGGGAGAAAGAAAAAACGGGGAAAGATTAGATTGATGTTGTTAGCCATTAGTGGATACTTAATTGTTTCACGCGTTACTATGAAAAAGGAAAACCTTATGTGAGTAGAGAGAGAGAGAAAGAGAAAGCGAAGTGTTTATTATCTTTGTTGGTACTCGTAGCTGTCAGCAGCGCGAGTCTAAGATCCTAAGGATATGATCCTAGTAGATAACAACTTACAGTTGTTATCTACTAGGATTATTGCTGTAATATGAATTATAATCAAAATCAAGTAGGTATTGTTGTTTCCCTACAAGCACATAATATATATATACATTCTCAGTTCGAGTTTTAAGTACTATACTGTACTTAATCTTAACCATGTAAGTAGGTAGGTTATTTTAATTAAAAACATGTATAACTTTATTTTATAACTTTCTTTTAATGTTATTTTCGTGTAACCGTATTTAGCAGTAGAAAGTGAGACGTACCAACATTTACTTTAAATTAAGAAATTAACACTCATTAGTATTTAACACAACATAATTCATTGCTTTGTAACGGAATCACCCTGCAGCTTTATGTAGAAAGTTCCATTAATTAATTTAACAAAAGATTGTTTTTTTCATTTTGCAAACATTCACTTACCTACTTTAAGTATTTATTTTTAATTTCACGGTCTAAACAAGTGCCAAGCCAAGAAGTAGTAAAACTTCTTCATCAGAATCTTAATTTGTATTAAGAAGTCCCGTGTCATGAGTGTCTCCTTGGATAAAATTTAAGCATTTTTCATATAAATTAACCTAAGCAAAGTTTCTTTTTGGAGCGACATCCAGTAAATTTTAGCAACGAACGGTATGAAAAATCTCTAGTTGGTCGTATGCAACTTATTTCACGGTCGAAAGCCCGCAGAATCCACGGGATCAGTCGTCGCCGTCCAGCACCTAATTGCACTAATTGCGTGACACAGTTTGAATCACAATCCGAGAGTTTTGAAGCATATTGCTAATCCATTGCTTCATAGGTTTGAAAAATTCGTCTGCTCAACAACGTAAATAACGCCATGAACGTGGGAGAACTATCAAAATTAAACCGATTACAATCAATTGTCATTTTATGTGTGTTACGGAATTGCCCCGCTGGTTGCGAGTACTGAGTGAGAACAAGTAAATTGGGAAACAGAGGAATACATAGATAGGCCTGTCAATAGAACCTTTCATACAAAACCGAGAATTCGGAGTGAGAACGTATTTTGTATGTATGTATGTGTATTCGCTCTGCCTGTTCTGTTCGATCTGAATCTCAGTACTTGAAAAACATGTTATCTAGGCTATTTTGAGGAGAATTCTGTAATTGTCACATCTGCGCCTAATAATTATAGTCACAGGTGGCTTTACACGCTTTGGTCGATGTTTACTTTGGTCGATGTTTACTTTGGTCGATGTTTACTTTGGCCGATGTTTACTTTGGTCGATGTTTACTTTGGTCGATGTTTAAGGGTCCTACATACTGGCGTGACTTGTCGCGCGACGCGTCGCGACACAAAGGCACCGCTTGTAGCGCTACACGCGGTGTCTTTGTGTCGCGTCGCGTCGCGCGACAAGTCGCGCCAGTATGTAGGAGGCTTTACTTTGGTCGATGTTTACTTTGGTCGATGTTTACTTTGGTCGATGTTTACTTTGGTCGATGTTTACTTTGGTCGATGTTTACTTTGGTCGATGTTTACTTTGGTCGATGTTTACTTTGGTCAATGTTTACTTTGGTCGATGTTTACTTTGGTCGATGTTTACTTTGGTCGATGTTTACTTTGGTCGATGTTTACTTTGGTCGATGTTTACTTTGGTCGATGTTTACTTTGGTCGATGTTTACTTTGGGCGATGTTTACTTTGGTCGATGTTCACTTTGGTCGATGTTTACTTTGGTCGATGTTTACTTTGGTCGATGTTTACTTTGGTCGATGTTTACTTTGGTCGATGTTTACTTTGGTCGATGTTTACTGCAGATAGATTTAGGTTTTCTTAAAAAAAGTGTGGAAAATTGTTTCTTGGATTTTGTTAAGTTAGGTAGGGTGCCATTTAATTTCGACGTCATTGAATTTGGCGCTCCCCACTTCGCTTCTAATGGAAATTCGGCTATGTCGTTTGAAATTTCCGCTGAATTAGGACTTATATCCAGTTGGAAATAAGAATTAACTTCATCCTTATACCCCAAGGAAGCTGACGCCAAAGATTACGGGTATAATAAAATTATAATACCGGCTAAAAGTCTTTATGCTTCGTGATTTTATTAAAGAACGTAATATTTTTTTAATACTGGGAGGTGAAAATATTATGGTGGCTGTCATTGAATTATGAAGTTTTCTTTTGGGTAATTTTTTTTTTGTTTTTATTCTCGTTTTAAACAATATGAATATTGTTGGGTAATTTTTAATACCTTGCGTGGTAATTTAAGTCAGTTAATGAATATTGGTCATTGTAATGTTTTAAACAATAACTGTCGCCATCCTTGTTGTTTAAGTTTTCCTCTTAGCTATCTAGTAACAGTAGTAACTCCGGGAAGACATAAATATGTAATCTTATTGGAAATCATTTGCTCCTATAATAGGCCTAAACAAAATATATTGTTTAAGACCTCGCTACCGATTTGGGGCAACCTGAAATGCTAGTTGTGTTAGGAATAATAAATAAATATTTAAGGGTCGAGCAGACTAGCGCGATATCGCGGGCGCGACAGACGGAAATATGCCTGTCGTGCTCGCGAAATCGCCACAGTCTGTAAGAGCCTTTAGTCTAAAAATACAGAGTCCTAGGGGACCTCTCATATTTTAAACTCTAGAATTATATATTCTTAACGCTTGCCTCAATTTTACCCAAGATGAATATCAGAAAGCGAATTTTGGCAATTTCCACTAAAACATCGGAATATTTCTGACAATATTACATTTTCAGTATAAAGCAAGCGTCGTCCTTTTATAAGGGCACTAATTTTTCCGACTGTCATTGATGGATGGTGTTTAGGGAACCTCAAACGAAAGTAGATTAACATTGATATTAACGCAATAAATAGATATGTGTGAGTATACCGAGTATAGGTAATATATATTGAAGTCGATTCTAGTACTGAACTAAAAATAATTCTATATAAATAATTATAAACGTTGCTTAAAGTTAAAAGACGTCTTTAAGTCAAAAATGTATGGTTAAAAAATCGCTAAATCATTGCTTAACTTGAAGCAACGTTTATAAATTCACCCCAATATGATACTCTATTTTGAAAAAAAAAACAAGGAATAAAGAGAGCTGTCAATTAACTGTAACTTTTACCTTTAAATTATTTTAATTTTCACCTTGTATTAAAATATTGACATTCAGCCGCATCTTTTTAAGAAGTGATACATTCATACTTCTCCTTATCGTGTCGATAAGGCAATTATTGCAGAAAAAAACAATTGAGACATTTTATGATTTATTCAAAAAACCATCACAATTAATTAAGCTTTGATCTTACCTTATAAAGACCTTTCCTTGCATCTACATTCCTTGTCAGCTGTCTGACTTTATCTCACCAACGAGAATAGTTATCAATAGATACCAGAACTATTCGGTTCGATAAGACCGGCCACGACAGCAACTACTGAGATAACTAGCAACTTTCACAAAGTGATCTCAAACTTATCGCTATGTTGAAAGACAGAGCTTCATCTCGATAGCCAGGTCGTTATATTGTTTGTAAAGATAGATATTTGTAGTTAACTGCAACTTTGGATAATTATTTTTAAGGGGTCAAAAGTTTTGAGCGTATATTAAGATGAGACTTTAATGGGATTGTAGCTAAAATGAATTCAAAATCACGACTGCCCAGCTAAAAAACGAAGTAAAAAACAAGTTGTATTAGTTGATCTGTATACAAGGTGTTTTTTTTTTATATCCCATAACTCTAGGGTATGAATGAGACCATATCAAAGAATCAACTGGCATGTGAATTATTTTTCATTTATCTTTTTTTATTGTTTTCATTTTTCATACAAAAAAAATCGACAAGGTCACGGTTATTAATAATAATATCTAAATAATAACAAATAATATTACTAAATAAATTTATTTTATTAATGTAAAACACTCTTACGTAAAATATGACACCGTCGCATTTTATTAGCTTTAAATATGTATGATTGCTTTGAATGTAAATTAATTGATTGTATTTATCAATGAAACTTAGATACCGACACACATCGAGAGTCTAGTGTTAGTATTATGATATCTTCGAAACTATGCATTTTTGGACCACATATTCTAAGATTTTTTGTATTATTTTTACTTATAGACTATAAGCCCAGAGTTATGGGATATCAAAAAAAAAAATAAGTTGTTTAGGTACAAAGCAAAAGGTCATTTACTCGCTGACTAAACAGATAAATAAAATTGTCATTGCAGTCGGGGGACCGTTCAGTGGAACACTTTGTAATCTAAGAGGTCCCCCGCCTGCAATGACAATTTATATAATAAAATATAGCCAGTGAGTGTGTTGTTCAACATCTGCCCAACCCTTCGGGGGAACAAAGCATGATGTTATGTGTATGTAACCAGTGTCACTCGGAATGATGTAATGATTCTAACGATACCCAAATATGTTCAGGCATTTAAAAGTAATGGTTAAATAAAGAAACTCACATACGTGAACCCTGAAAACACTCCTTTTTTGGGCGGTCGTGTTAAAAAGCTATAATTTATTTAATTTCTTTGTTGAAAACAGTAGTTCAGTTTCAGGACTATTACTGTTTTCAGTACTAAAATAAAAAGTTCACATTTAATTATGTAGGATTGAAGAATTAAATATCTCGTCATTTCTTATTTAGACAAAATCCCTACGCTCCTAAAGACCAAAACTCAGGTAAATATACCTCGTTCTAATTTAATACGGAGTTATTTCAATACTTGGCTTCGGACTCCACGTACGCACTTCATGTCACTCAATGATAGACGATCGTCGTTCTCGAATCCTATCTACCCGTATGATCTGCCGCTGGATATGGATATCCGCTACATGCCTACCACGAATCCTGCAGATAAACATATGACCTACAGGTGGCTACAATATATTGACAGGTGGACTGACGGCTAGGTACTGTAGTAAGATTGAAGTGTTTTAATCTCGATTCCGAATGGCCCAATTCGTATGAAGATGACAGTCAGAAATAAAAAGTTAAGAATATAAAGAGGTCTATCATAAAAATATTAGGTAGTAGGTATAATAAAAAGTTTAACTTTTCATTACCATCTCTTTAATTCAGCCATCTCGCCAATATCAACAAAGATTAAATGAAACTTCAGTAGCAGGTATTTTGCCTATAGTATCATTTGAAATTCTGCCAAGAACAAAATTAAGGCGCTGACAAGACCCAATTGACCAAAATTGGCTTCTCTTAAGAAAAAAAATTGGCAAATCTGTATAGTTTGTGGTAGCGAAAAAAATATATGTTAATTTTGAACATATTTCCCAGAACTTGGTTGTTACCAAAACACGTTTTAAAAGAAAAATCTCGATACAAACTAACGTTAAACTAACCTCTTACTTTGAGTTCTAATCCAAAATATCTATATTAAATATCAACATACGTTACGTATTTAATTGATAACAAGAGCGTCTTATTTGAATGCAGAACTTGGTTGTTTTTTATTTTCGATTACTCAACACAATTTTGAGTAAATAGATAATTGCTTCATATTTTGCAATAAATTACAAGCGTTGTGTCATCGCGCTTCTCTTTCTTTTCTATGCAATCTGACAGAGACCGCGGTTTAGGTGTTGTCAGCGTCTTAAAACGAAATTTGCAGAATATCGGTCCACAGTCCGGACAAATGAAAAACAAACTCAATTGTACTGAAAAAGGTGCTTATGAAATTGTTGCTTATCACAATATCACTTTGTGAATAATAACGGGAATATTGCCAACGGTGAATATAAACAAAGCTTTTGGCCAAAGGAATCTGTTGCCAATTAAGTTTAGTTTCATCCCGTAAAAGTTTACTTTAATGTACGAAATAACATCAAGGTTTCATTGTTGGATCAACTAATTAGAGGACGCTTGTCAAAGTAAGATTTTAAAGAACTCTAAGAAATAATATAGTAAGTAGGTACCTCTGTTATTTCTACAAGTATGGTATGATATTTTCAAGTTTATGACAGTAGAATATAAAAAGCTTCGTGCGGCTTGCGTGTATGACCTGGGCCTCAAGTCTGCTATTACAATAGTGTCAGAATGGTCAGTTCCGATCCTCATTAATGACGCCATTATATTAGTAGATTACCAAACGTCAAAATCAACAATTATAAAATCAATGATCTACCATTCTGACACTATTGTAATAGCAGACTTGAGGCCCTGATATACATATATGAACGTGGTGCAGGTGGCGTTCTGTAGTTTCTGCCTACCCCTATGGGAAAAAGGCGTGAGTATGTATATATGTAATAAAAAACATAACATAATATCACGCCTTGTTTCCCCGAAGGGTTTGGTAGAGGTGTACCTGTAGTACACCCACATTTCGCTAGTTATGTTTAAGTCCCATGTAGCAGGGGGCGAGCCTATTGCCATTAACCGGACACAAATCCAGACTCCGGGTTGCTACTGAGAAATTCCAGATAGAAAAACCCAAAAAATAATAAAATAATAATAATATATTAATCATTGTAATAAAGAAAACCTTTAAAAAAGTAGGTACCTATTGATGTTAAATAATGACTCAACAGGTCTGGTCAATGTGGCGGCGCTTGGGGAAGCCTATCTCCAGCAGTGGACGTCTTTCGGCTGAAATGGTGATGAATGACTCCAAAAAATCTCAAACTAAAAGTTTGAGATTACGTATTTGCATACTACCATAAGTAAGCACTCCATTTCAATATATATTTAATATAATATATAAAATATATATTGAAATGGAGTGCTTAAATGTTAGTTCGATGGGCATCCAAGGCATTTCAAATATTGAGGCCAATTCTAATGAAAATGCCCATAGAAACCAACCCGATTTCCGGCACCGATACCCGGCGGACACCTTAGCAATATCCGGAATTATAATGACTATGTTACTATCATTAGTATCTGGCATTGATACATTTTCTGTCTTGTCATGGCAAAGATAATCTATAGAGAAAATAGGCTGTGTAATATAATAGACCTTCCTATTACTAACTAAGTCATCTTACAGCCCATATTAATTTGCGAATACGTCTTCTTCATTTAAAGGTACATTTCTGTGAGCTTATTGTTCACTTAGTTTTTAGCCAAATCATTTTTCACACTATCCATCAACCTTTTCTTTCGGTGAGCAATGGGTAGCTCACCGTCCAGGAAGGACCAGGCCCAAGCCCGGGTCGACGGCGCGTTGTGTTCCACGCGCGCCTCAAAGAGATGTCGTCAGCACAAGTTTAGGGGTCCACTAGGTCCGATGCCTGCCGGGGTCGCGGGAAAGTTCGCAAGGGTTACCGAGGCCCCTGGCAACACAGGCAACGGAAGGAACACGGGTGGGTTTTAGTCAGTAAGAGTCTGACACACCCTCACGCTCCGCCCAGAGCGGGAGAAGTTATTTGATAATTTCCCACGCAAAAAAAAAAACCTTTTTTTTGGTCTGCTTAATCTCTTATTTCCATCAATATTCATACCCAAAGCTTTCGTAATGACCAATGATAGAAAAATAGGTTTTATAAATTATTTTTTTCTATTGACATAGTTAACATCTTCCTGCCCCAAATTCTTTGCTTCCATGGATAAATCTCTACGAGCCGTTATTATGATGTTCTCATCCTTCCTAGCCACCTCATCACCCCATCACTATCAACATCTCTGATCTTTAATTTCATACTACCCATCCATCCTTTATTTAGTTCTTCTTAAATACATTCATATATGAATATGAATGGATTTAAGGACTAAATAAAGGATTCACCATCTCTGATCTTTCATTTCATACTACCCATCCATCCTTTATTTAGTTCTTCTTGATTATGAGGAGAGATGATGATGTTGATGGTGATGGGGTGATGAGGTGGCTAGGAAGGATGAGAACATCAAAATACAAAAAAATACTCGAAACTTTCGTCATGATCAAAGAAATTCATAGGAAAACAGACTGTAGGAATATTTAAGCTATTGCCATTAAGAAACTGAGGATGTACCTATAATTCTAAGAATGAGGTAGACCTAAAGGATTCAGGTTGTTATGTTCCCACGCGTGTTTTAGAAGTCAAGAGGGATGAGTCACAGACTTCTGTTGTGGGCTTATAAGTTATCGTTACTTACGCATTGTTACTTTCTCAAAGCTTCTAGTTTAATTTTAGATTTCTAGAGAAACTATAAAGTTGTGATAGAGTCAGTCTTATCTTTTAGATAAAGCGTTTTAAAAGTACTTGACACGGTATTTCGGATAAGTGTTTCAGGTACTCCCTTTCCTAATATCTATTCTGCCTTCTGTTAGTCCAAATGTAGTTTCGTCAAAGTTATGTCAGAATTGTGTTCGTAGTTAGGCAAATCGCTGATAGAATGGTTGATTTTTTGTAAATAAAACTAAACTAAATTTAAGTTCAGTGCATCTTTTTCTTTGTATCTCATTAAGAAAAGGACAGAAGATAAATTTTAGTTTATTTCTGTCAAATTAATCAGCGCAAGCGCGATACAAGTTTAGACGTGATTAAAAACTTGCCTACTAAAATTACGTCAATTTACGTCAAGCGCTGATTAATTTGACAGGACTAAACTAAAATTTGTCTTCTGTCCTTTTCTTAATGAAATACAAAGAAAAAGATGCACTGAACTTAAATTTAGTTTAGTTTGTGAACAAGGGAATTGGCACCAATGACTCTTACGGCCTTACAGGGTATTTTCAACAGACACAAACACACTTCACAGGTACATTCACTCGCAAAACAACATTAATTTACACTTGTGTAACATGCCGTACACAAAGACAAACAACAACACGTGGATCTCACCTCCATGTGCAGTTCAATTAGGCGCTAGTCCACGTGGGCGTCCCTTTTGTGCTCCGAGTGGTGTTATGACAAAAATGCTCCATTGTATACATGCACATTGTTAGTTACGTTTTGTGCCTAGACAACTTCAAATTGAAAATAAAATACCTGTCTGGTTTCTCGCTAGTAACCTTTGTTCTGTAATTTGTTCTTTTCTGTGTAATATGAAAGAAACATTAGCTCTGTTGCAGTGAGGGCTGCAATTTAGACAGGCGTTTTATTTTCTCAATTAGGCTTTCATTTAACTTTGAATGTTATTCTATTGACTTTCCGCCGAACGTTTATTTTATTTCCATTATACTTCTCTTATAGTTTTGCATACCAATGAGGGTTTTACTTGAGGGCAAAAAGCTTGATTTAAATTATATTAGATTGAATAAAAACAGTTCTATTTTCTATTTTAGTTTGCTATTATTATACAGCTCAGCTGAGGTCCGCCATGAGAATATTCATTATTCTGAGGGTCTGCGTTAATTTTCTTCCGACGTCTATCTAATTAGCCAAACTCTTCAGAGTTGTATAATAATGAGATTGGCTTACAAATCGGCTTTTCCTAACAAGAAATTTTGTTTCACGCAGCTTTCTCGTCTCTCGCCCTGTACTCGTCTAATTATGTTGTCTCTCTTAGATGATAAAATGTAAATAAATAATCAAACAACAAACTTCCCTTTTTAACGCTCCCTAAATAAACGTCGCGACGAATAAATTGAAGGCGAAATATCACTAGTATGTAAATTGTAACTTTGGCTTGCGCGTCGCAGATTAAAATACTTTACTTATATGTACAGGGTGTGTCGTGAATAGTGGTCCAACGTTAAGGGGTCGATACACCGTATATTCAGCTACCACATACCACAATTTGAACCATTTTTTCCCACAGATCTGTTTTATTTTTTTTAAATTGACTTCTTTTGCTTTTGGCTGTAACTTCTATAAATAAATGTCATTATATTTTAACTATGTTATTTTTTATGTCTGTGGAATACATGTACTAACTGCTAGCGAAATTAGTAAAGCAAGGTGTAAATAAAATAAATATATACAAATATTTTATTCTGAGACCTATGGAAAAAAGTGGTTCAAATTGCGGTATCTGATAGCTGAATATACGGTGTATCGACCCCATAACGTTGGACCACTATTTACGACACCTGTATGTATATATAAAGTTTGGCGCCTGGCACCGAAATATTTTCGTTTCAGTACCTACATTAGTATAAACATTGAGTATGGTTCTCTTTATCTTCATCATAAAGTTTTTTAGGGAAGTTTTCCTTACGTGATAGATACTTGTCATATTACGAAACGATATATTCATGTAACGTATCTACTTCGTATGCTGTTTTATATCGATGGTCAAAGTGGATAGGCACGATAAATCATTCCATTGTTATTTCTTCTAACTATTCGATAAGCTCTCGAGTTATTTATGGTTTTTGCTATACAATATTGGCAGAGGTGAATTATTATGGTAAAAACATACGGTTCTCTATAAATAAACGACGAAATATTGACAGTGTTTTGATATTCCCGTCGAACAAAGTTTTTTAATAAAACAATTAAAATGTAGAGCTGTGAAACACACTCAAATAAAAAGTTTTTATGCGGAGTACGGTCAAAATAAAATTGCAGTTTCTATTTTCCGTAAAACTTCCACACATTTTATGTTCTCTTGAAACTGTAACAAGTACAAATCTCGTGTTTGTCGAAGCGTAGCAATTTTCTAGTACAAATTGATGCACTACAAACCGATTGCAACATACAAGAGGATGACGTCATAATGTTGTATAAAGTGGAAATATACAACAGCTGTGGTGTTGACTGAATGAGTGAAAATCGTGAGGAGCAATGAGGCTGCGGTGAACTATTGTGTGGCGAACTCACTCTTAGCAATACCTATTTTGCTTTTTGCTGTGTTTTGCAGTGACTTCAGCGAGTGTCGAGTGCAGTAGTACCTAATATCCTTACAAGGCTGTCCTCATTATAGGTTTAATTGTGTTTGAAAGTATGTCAATGCATGCTTTGCAGGTACACATACTTACATATTTAAAACATTCTCAAACAGAATAGCGAAAAAAAAACTTTATTTGACAGTCGCATCAACCACCAAACTGGTTGATTCAAGAATCAATTAACCACTAAAACGCAAATTGACATACTCAAACACATACCAATTCACTCATTAATTTTCATCATAATTCAGCGTAATCTATTAATTTACAAACGCTGTTACGCGCTACATAGAGGCTTACACAAGTAATCCCCTACTTATAAGTTTAAATTAAAGAGTTTGAGAAGGAACTGAATTCCATTTTCCGCCGGTAGGTGTCGTATTGTCTCGAACCGCATCGATGGAAGCGTCGAGGAAATTGGCCGAGATCGACTGCGCCGTATATTGTTAGGTATAGGGGCGCCTGGGTGAACTTTGAAAATTACACTAGTGCTGCTAAATCAAATCTGCGGTGAAGGTGAGATCTGTCTGTAACATTTCAACGCTATATTTGGGATATTTCAGTTGTACCTAATCTACACTATTGTTTCCCACTTGACGATTTTTAGCAATAAGAGTTTGAATGCCTTATGCAATGTTCGGTTTATCCCTACTAATATTATAATGCGAAAGTGAGTTTGTTTGTTACGCTTTCACGCTAAAACGGCTGAACGGATTTGGATGAAATTTGGTACATGGGTAGACCTGGATTAGGACTAGGATACGTTTTATCCCGATATTCCCACGGGATCGAGACTAATGCGGGTATCTGCGGGGCGCAGCTAGTTGATACTCGTATATAATATAATTTATTGTACTCCTGAAAAATACATAACAAGAAATAAATTAAACACTACAGACCATACAATGGGCGGCCTTATCGCTTTTTGAGATCTCTTCCAGGCAACCCATGGAATGTACAGTGATTTCCTGGGCATAAAATAGGGTTATCATTGGTGCAAATAACACAATAATAGTTCAGTTGCACGACACACAATGACCTAATTGAAAAAACAAAATGGATTCACCATAAAATTTTAAGCAAAAGCTTAAGAGTTCCTACGTCATCCGTAGGCACTCTAAAATGGAAACTATAGAACACCATTGACCAACGACGAAGTCCTTCAAAAATCGACATAATACATAATATTATACTCCCATATTCGTGGGTAATACAAAAAGCCAAGCAACTCAGTATTCGCGCGACTTGCTTCGGAATGCGACGACACTTCCCGTGTGGAACAGAGCCAACCGTCTGCCAGTAGAAAAAAATGTATGAAATACGTCTGTGGCCTGACTGACATAGACAGCCGGCTTACCTTTAAACTGTTTAAGGTTATTGACCGCTGTTCGGTACTTACTGCGAACGTTTAATTTGAAAACTGTATATTTTTCTGTGAAAATTAAACATGGAAAATCTTATCCAGGTATTTTGTGCATCTTTATGCCTGCCGCGTTATTGTAGTGCGTTTGGTATGTTCGCATTTGCGCATACCGATGATTTTTCATAAAGCGCAAAAAAGCATATTCCATCTTGTCAAGAGCGCGGTCTGGTTCTAACAGCATCCTAAGTAGTTAATAGGAAAGTAAGACGCACCTTGGTTGTCGCACGCTGTGGAGGTGCTGGTTAGGAGGCCCCACAGCTAACCTTACAATTTTCCTTTTAATTTTTGTTTATGTGTTTGTTTACTAACAATAGTTTCTAAGAACAATGTTACTAACAATTGAGCCTAGCTGCCTTATATAAACTAATATTTAATTTATTTATTCCGATGAAATTGTTTAGGTAGGTACGTACAGAACGAGAAAAAAAATTGCCTTTAAGTAATAATAACAAAACGTGGATGGAGGTCGTCACGCTAAACCAAATTAAGGTCAACAGAAAAACTATGAGCAAGAAACGAAACATAAGCAAAAAATGCCGCACATAAATCATGTTGTCTTATAAATTATATCTAACTGCGAACTACTTTCGTAGAACAAATTGTGGCACTATTTTATTATTATATTCACGCCCGTTTTGCGTCACGCGGCGAGCCATATTAGAGCCTATGCCACAAACACAAAAACAAAGATGAAAAGATCCACAAAAGGCGTTTTCCCATAGCCATATAGTGGAATTCAAAAGTACCTAAATCATAAAAATCGTGCCACCTTAGAAAAGATACACAAGCAGTATGTCAAAAAATAAATCTTCATCAAGCTTAAATACCTACTGCTAATGTTATTTTCGCACAGAAATAGTCTAGCATTCCAATATTAATCACTAAAGCCACATTTAGCTACACGAGTGCTAGAGATGACACTAGCTAGACAGACACTAGTTTGCTAAAAGCTATGGCCATCACAATCTTCCCAAGATGACTTTTAGACCCGATTCCCACTTACACAAACCACACTGTATTTTTATTCCCAGATTGACATGAAGAAAAAAAAAGCCTCGTTTTGTTCGTGCCCCAAAAACCGTTTAGAATAACGTTTCGTTATTTTGACAGTTCTATCAGTGGTTTACATGGTAAAATAAGAACTTCTTGATCGAACTGATATAGACATCAACTGTTTTCCTTTGATGCCTTCAAAGGAAGAAATAACTGATAAAATAGTTAGCCCTCAAAGTACAGAGGTTGTTGTTATCGATCAATACTAGGAAAATTAGGAAATATAATAACTACAGCAAGTAGTCAATAAAAAATAATCAATATACATACCTGTTGTCTAATAAGACAACAGGTATATTGATTACTTTTTATTGTATTTAGCATAATCACTAATCAGCCTATAATGTTCCCGCTGCTGGGACACAGGCCTCCTCTGTTCGAGTGGGAGTGGGTAGTGTAATGTATATATTGGCTATAATCCACCACGCGGGCCCAGTGTGGGTTGGTAGATGTAACATGTCGTCGAATTTTTGGTTCTAGGACATGCCGGTTTCCTCACGATGTTTTCCTTCACCGTTTTGAGAGCAGTGGTGATGAAATTATTTAGGTACACAAAGTAAAGCGCCTGCCTGGGTTCGAACCACGACCTCGTAAGTCAGGACCGTTACCACTGGGCCACCACTGCTCTTATTTATTGTAGTTAATTTAAAATAAATGGGCTAGGCATTGATGATTACAATACCAGCCTATTAATGTCCCACTGTTGGGCAAAGGCCTCTTCTCGTATAGAGAAGGCATAAGCATTGATCACCACGCTTGCTCAAGACGGGTTGACAATTTCAGACAATGGCGGTTGGCGGCGGCGGCTGGCGATGATAATGTTAGGAACGCTAGAACACAAACAAGTAATGAAATGATGTCTTAAACCTGATAATCAAATAAATTCAGAACAACACATGTTATTATAATAATATTTTTCCAGGTTTTGACCAAATCATAACAAACTTTTAAATATCGTGTATTATATTCATTAAGATTTAAAAAAAAAAATCACTATTCACGCTAAAAGCATAAAATTCTATTTAGAAGCCTCACGAGCACGTTTTAATATATAAAGATGCAAGATTTATAAATCTTGGTTCAAGATTCAAGGTGTATTACGCTTGCAAGGCATCTTATATTCCTTTAATCAAAACATCCGCCGACTCCCACAGCCTGAAAAGAGCGGCTCAGGTAATATGAATGGGGATTAACTGGTACTACTTTCGTACCACCAAACGAGCTGTGATGCCTTTGAAATTCGTTAAACAATGTTGGTAACTAAATAACTTGACGGGCTCGTTGCTCTGAAGACTGCCGCTGTTGTGTCTTGGTGACTGGCTCCTTTATATTGAAAATACCGAGCATCCTTCGACGGATAATGGTCCCAGTTATCATAAGAATACCTGTGATAGTCGCCTCAACTTATTACTGGATATCAAAAATGAGAAAAGCGAAAGTCTGAACTTATCAGCCGTAGTCAAGCTAATCATCCTGGCATCCGATGACTGTGACATCTAGAATAGAATAGAAAAGAATAGAATACTCTTTATTATGTACACCATAAAAATTATAAATATAAATGTAGAAATTTTACATAGGGTGACACAATGGGCGGTCTTATCGCTAAAAGCGATCTTTTAAAGACTTCGAGTTACATTCTTCAATGAAAAGAAAACTATCTGTAATTAGGTATCTACTTTTACATAGCTGTATTTCCCTCTAAGATTTGATGTAATATCGTATTCGCATAATTCATGAATTCAGGAATACCACCAAACTCCAACCTAGAGTTATCAAATTATTATTGTTTGCGGAACAAGGAAAGTCTGATGTTTCTGGCTCCTATTTCACAAAAGTTTTTATGTAGCCCTTTATTTTATTCCCCTGGCATGTTTAATTTACAAAATAGATGAAGATACAGCGATGGGAAGGCATTTTATCTTGCAGAAATCTTGCCTCTTTTCTTTTTCGTATGTCACTTGAGCTCAAGCACCTCTTGTATCTACGGATACCTCATCAATGAAATTTCGAACACAAATGGACTCAAGATGTCGCGACAGAGGTCTAATCCCATTTCTGTTTATTTTTTGCCCTCAACAACTCATGTTTGTCGTCCCAAATTACAATTGTTTAGTAACAATTTGTCAGAAATTAAGTGTCATGCTCGAGTAATTCATCGTCGATAGTTTGGAAAATTAATTTAACCTTCATAACGAGCCTTGGTTCTGAAGCCTCGTCTGAATTAATTAAAATCTTTAGCAAATGATTTATAATTTTCTGAAGGCGGTAAACGGACCATTCATGTAACGAGGCAAGTTCAGATGTAGAGCTATTAAGGTAAAGAAAGCTTTGCTTAAGTGAGTTGCATTTATAAAGTTAAAGTTCAGAGTGAATGTGTTTTTTTGTTAACTTTTGAATTAATACGATTTTTATTTTACTCCAGTTTAAATATAACTAGAATGACTACCGCTTTTTAAAACGCAGCTAATAGAATATACTGCCCATCTTTGCAATTTCTCCATTACGTAATAAGAGCTCAACTAAAGTAATTAAAAGCACCAATCGAGTCCAAACAAGGGCAACAAAAACACAGACCTAAGATCTAACTAACTATTTATGTTACCGTCCGATAAGATGATTGCGATTTATTAGCGCCAGACGAGGCCTATCCAGTCATTCCCGTTTTAGTTCTAACCGGCTACTTAGGAACGCAACTCCTTCCCAACCATCCACGTTTTTATTTCATCTTTCTTTTAAAACAGGCTTACAGGGATTTAAGGAACGGAACGCTAGATATTGGATAGAATCGAACAACCCAAGTGGCGTTACGGACGGACCGAATGAATGTTAAAGACTCGGGTTGCTACTATAAAAGGCTTATTTGATTTCGATTCAATCTCGTCTACATTGTTCTCGTTTTCTTGTGATTTATATAAATGAGCGTGAGTTTTTTTCGCGCTGGGCTATATGTATGGGAAACTCTTTCAGTAGTCTTAAGTTCTATTAGCTCTATTATATCTATTAGTACGGACCATTGTTTTCTGTTTCGGTAAAGATTTTGGTAAAAGTAGAATAATGTTATTTTAATTTCATCCCCTTTTTACAAAAACCTACACATGTACTTAACCTTTAGGGGTTGAAAGTCACAACGTTAAACAAAATTAAACGAATAATACAGCAGGCAGTGTGCAGAATTTCTGTCAGTACTAATTAAAATCGTACAGCATACCGTGAATCGCGGCGTGCGTCCGCATCGAGTGTTCGCGCGCGACTTGCTACCGAGTTTTATTTGCCCAATATGAAATTCGATTTTTAAATGCATTCTAAATTTGTTTTTTCAGTGGAAAAGTAGAACGTGGTAAACTGGCTGAATATATACCTACTTATGAGAAATAGAAATGGTTTTTGTATGTTCTGTAAATATTGGAGTTTTGTGGAACCAATTAGTCTATACTTCTATACTAACAGTATAGAGAGAAAAGATTTGTTTTTTTTTTTTGTTTGTTTATTTGTAATGGATAAACTTAAAAACTGCTTAACTGATTTTAAAAATTATTTCACCTATTATTTTCTTTAAAAAAAATCCCTACGAAGATAACAATAGGTAATGTAACCCAAGGTATCAAAAATTGGCCTGTAAAAGTCATTATTTGGCGTGCGCTGCGATAACTATTGATGATACGTAAAATAATGTACTACATGTTTATAGTATTCATCATTACCCTCAAAAAAGTCCGCGAGGCTATATGTCTAACTATTATAGTTAAGTCACAATAACAGTTTTTGTTCAAACTAGTCTATCAAAATACGAGTAGAATCGAAAGATGATGATGCGCGATGATCTCTGGAGCTGCCAACCTGATTTGAAAAATTCTTTTTGTATTTTATAGCCCGATCCTCGAGAAAAGTTAAGCAAAAAGAAAAAAAGCCAGAAATAATGCTTAGCGAAAACGAAATAATAGCGCGGACGGGCGACGGGATGCGACACGGTGGGTCGTGCTCGAAATTTCACGCGAACAGAAACTAGTAATATTAATTTTTGGATTCTGTATTCATAAAAAAAAAAAACAAACCATTAAGGCCTACTTCTCACCCCAGCTATAACTCTACCAAGCAGGCTATATTTTTAGAAAATAACTGCAAACTTCCGTGTAATTTCTAAGAATATACGAAGACTTTATAAGGAAGCTCTTGCCATAAAGGAAATTAAAGTAGCAGCAATTTATCGTTGTTTTATTTACAAGTCTGTTTATTTAATTAAAGGGACGTTCAAGAGAAGTGTAGAAAAGCAAATATCACTGCTGCACTGAGCTATTGCCGAGCACACTGACCTACGAGACACGCTTCGAACTACCTCACTACGTCACTGAACTACGTAAATATGTAACATTAAACAGACGAACTTTGTCATATGAGTTCATGAAGCATCCAAAGAGAGAGCAGTTATTAAGGTAAATGTCAAGGAAACGAAACTTCGTTAATATACTTTGCTACTTGATACTACTTGAAAGTCACCAATGAGCTCACTGACAAAGATATATTTATGTATACAAATTCGAACAGAGGATCAAAGTATACCATCCATCCGCACTAACTAGTCTAACCTACATACATGAAATATTAACAACAATAATTAACTAGCTAGACGAGGACAACACACCGGATTACGTACCTACACACAACGTAGCACTAATTGAACACTATTCACGGTGTTGCTGCAACGTTCGTTATTTTTGTGACATTTCAATTTAATCCCTTCGAAACCGACAAAAAATATCTTATTGAACACACCAACACGAGTGTTGCGAGAAAAAAGAAAACTAAACATTAATTAGCTGTCTCAAACTTTGACTCCAATGAAGTCTGGCATAATAAGAAAAAAAAAACGTCGAAAAAGAATGTTTTCATAAAGAGCAGAAGCGATATTAATAAAGAGAGAGGCTCACCTTTTTGTACCCGCCGAGCCGCAGTGCCCTCTGAAGGCGCGCCGCCCGCGTCGTCGACAGGTACACTATCGGCACCGCCTCTCCCGCTTCCAACTCGATATCGAAGTCGTTAACTGCCTCACAAAACTTATAATCCTCAAACTTTTTTGCCTCACTCTTCATTAGTTCCTCACTGTCCCCATCTTCACTTATCTCGTCTTTTAATACTTCGCTGGCTGGGATGAAAAGAGGGTTTTCGTAACAACGATTAAGAAGTTTAGGAGCTTCATTTAAGATGTCTATTTCTTCGGAAATCCGCTTTTTGATATCGTGAGCTGATTCGGGCTCGCTGTCCTCTTCCGGGAAAGTTATTAGATAATTGTCTGTAACCGGGCACTGTTCTTTTGCGTACAACTCTTCGATCACTCCGGCCGGAATGTTTCCGTCTGAAGACGCGGAAGAGTATGCACTCCACCTCAACCCGTTGTTGAGACGACCGCACTCCATTGTTCCCAAAGTTATGATTGCACTGATTGAATAACTTTGTTTATTATTCAAGGGACATAAATATGTATGTTCAACTTTCAGTGCGATAGTAAAAGTAGAATAATGAATTGCGTCTGTCGACGAGTGGGCGTATTGGGTATCTGATTTCAATCTGCAATCATCTGACCGCTGCACGCATCCACGTGACGTTCGTGAAAAATGAGCCTTGTGGCGCTAGGCAAAGAAGTTATTTTTGGAAGCTCCGCAGTCGTGCGAATAAAGCAATGTAAACATTTTTCTAAAATAGCTGAGGAAAATTTAAATTCAGATGTTCGAAAAATAACGTTATATTTTTTAAGGGCGCACTTTGCCCACACGTGTCAAAGCACATATTTTGTTAGTTTCTACTTTCTTTTTAGGGTTCTGTAGTAAACAAGAAACCCTTATAGTTTCGCCATGTCCGTTTGTCTGTCTGTCTATCGGTTTAGCTCAGATACTTTTAGTACTAAAAAGCTGTAATTTGGCATGAGTATACATGTTAATCACGCCGACAAACGGGATTTTTTAGGGGGTGATTTTTTTCCGTCTATTCCGTGGTGTGGATAAACTATTTTTCAATTCAGGGATTGGTTTGCGTAATATTGAGCTTTAAGGCGCTGACAAGACCCAATTGACCAAAATAGGCTTCGCTTAAGAAAAAAAATTGCCAAATCTCTATAGTTTGTGGTAGCGGAAAAAATATATGTTAATTTTGAACATATTTCCCAGAACTTGGTTGTTACCAAAACACGTTTTGAAAACAAAATCTCGATACAAACTAACGTTAAACTAACCTCTTACTTTGAGTTCTAATCCAACATATCTGTATCAAATATCAACATACGTTACGTATTTAATTAATAACAAGAACGTCTTATTTGAATGCAGAACTTGGTTGTTTTTTATTTTCGATTACTCAACTCAATTTTGAGTAAATAGATAATTACTTCATATTTTGCAATAAATTACAAGCGTTGTGTCATCGCGCTTCTCTTTCTTTTCTATGGAATTCGACAGTGACCGCGGTTTGGGTGTTGTCAGCGTCTTAAAGTGCAAATTTTTGTTAGAGTTAAGTGTCCCGCCCCGCGCCCCCTGCCAGCTAAATGGTTGTTTTTAGATATGTGAAACATTTCATGGCAGTTGTATATACAACGAAATTAAAAGGAAAACTATCACAGCTAGGTAGACTTCACAAGTTAACGAGTAACTTACATTTGAAGTTGGAGAATTGACCGTGACGTATGTCGATGTATGTGAGAACATGTGTTTCAACTACAATGTTATGTTTGTTTTAAGGCGCTGACAAGAACCAATTGACCAAAATAGGCTTCTCTTTAGAAAAAAAAAATTGCCAAATCTGTATAGTTTGTGGTAGCGGAAAAAATATATGTTAATTTTGAACATATTTCCCAGTACTTGGTTGTTACCAAAACACGTTTTGAAAAAAAAATCTCGATACAAACTAACGTTAAACTAACCTCTTACCTTGAGTTCTAATCCAAAATATCTGTATTAAATATCAAAATACGTTACATATTTAATTAATAACAAGAACGTCTTATTTGAATGCAGAACTTGGTTGTTTTTTATTTTCGATTACTCAACTCAATTTTGAGTACTTAAATAGATAATTGCTTCATATTTTGCAATAAATTACAAGCGTTGTGTCATCGCGCTTCTCTTTCTTTTCCATGCAATCTGCCAGTGACCGCGGTTTAGGTGTTGTCAGCGTCTTAAGATAGATTCATCCCAACTACAGAACCCTTCATTGTGCGTGGTCCAAAATTCACTTGGCCGGTTTTTTTCCAGTATACGTAGAGAGCACATATTAAAAATGTTTAGACATTTTAAAAATGAGTTTCAAATTGTAGCGGGAGCTGTCCACAGGTGGTGAAAGGTAGGTGATAAGGGTCACCGAGGGAGCTCGCGCGTGGTTCTACCTCTCATCTCAAATACAATACAAATACTTTATATTTAATTTTCCCCTGCCGTTAGCATTAATTTGTTTATTTTGAATCCGTGTTGCTGACGTTACACGTGTAAGTCTTTCTTACTACCTGAATGCAGTAAAAACGTGAAATATAACTAACATGAACGTATTGTGTTTATGAGATGATGATGTGTGATAAGACTAGTCCACGAAAATGTTCGTAGTTAATTTTCAAACCCACTCATGTAAACCACGAACGAATCTGTACCCGTTGCCATTTATGAAGGCGTCTGAAATAAATCAGACGCAGTCCAGACGGCCACAACCAAAAACGTAAATGTCATGCAACAAAACTATGGTCGGTACACTCGGCATGGTGTCATCGCTCCCGACCATCTATTTAGAAGCCACTACGTGCACTAAAAGAGTATCATCACTTATAGTCTGTTCGCTGGAACTATTTAATAGAATGTCTGTCAGTGCAGCGCTTGGAGAATGCTTGGCGTTCGGTGCGACCGCTGCTTCGGTATATCAAACGTCCTAGTGTACCTATAGTATAGCGCCATCTATTGCCAATAAGGGTTATTATTTTATTTTTCTATAAATATTTAAGCAGGTATTGTATAATTGCATGGCACATGTGTGAGCACTTGGTACCTGCTATAAAGCTACCATTTGCTGGGTACGTCTTTAATAGACTTGAATGTGCCCTGGCGGTTGAGAGTATGTCATGCTTACTCAAATGTCTCGCTGATGGTGGCGTGTGTGTTGGATCATTAAGTTCTCTTTAAAATGATTGAGCTGAAGTATGCTGATCCATGCGTCATGTTCGTGAACGGGCGCCGTCAGTAGGGGCTGGTAATTTCTTAGCTGACACGGATTATTTTAATTTTTCAATTGTTTTAATCTTTCTATTACGGACACTTTTAACGTGCACGTCTTTCTACATTGTTCTCCCATGTATAATTTCAACATGAATGATGTAATCAACATTTTTGTAACAATATTTTAATTTAAAAGTGTCCGTGGAGTTTCTTGCCCGTTCTTCTCCATAGGAACCTACTACGCTTTGGAATGGGCAACTAGCTTCATCTGATCGACTGACCGACCCCTTGACAATTCAAAAGTGCTTGTTTTTGGTTTATTTGAAATAAATGCTTTGAATTTGAGTTTGCAGGTAACAATAAGTCAATACATATATTTTGGATTCTATCAAAAATCTGCCATCTTTAGTTCTTTGGACTTTAAAACAACATCGGTCAGTGACTTTAAAATGCAATCTTCTCAGGGGTATCTATTTAAATTCTTGCCAGTTGATAACGTCCTGATGATACATTCATTGCCTTAACTCCTTTACTTTAAGATCTAAATTCATATAAAACGAGATTTAAAAGATTAGATAAATAAATCATGTAGAACGTCTTATTTATGGACTAAACTTAATTAAATTCAGACATTGAGGAGTAGTTCTAATAAATATTCACTACTAGTAATTTGTTCGATATTATAGATGTTGTATCCGGCTTTACTGTTACTTTATTTTAATTTAGGTCAAATTATTATTTCATTGTTAATTAATCTTACATATTATTTTAGCTAAGTATGTATTTTCACTTCAGACTGAATGCAGACTGCGTAGAAAGAGTGGTTTTCCAAAACTTAGGGAGAGCATTGACTTAGGCATGTAAATAGGTCCAGCACTGTAGGTACTATTAAGCCTGATTTACACGGTGCGATTTTATTGCCAGTAAGTAGTATTAGTATACCATATGTTGAAGCAAGAACAAAAATTGCACCGTGTAAACGGTACAGGGGGCCAACCATCACCTTTTATAGCAGTATTATTTCAATATTACTTCAGCGTGAGAAAGAGATGGAGCTATAAGTCCAGTCCTCCATCACTTTCCCACTGTGTAGTAATATTATAATAATACTGCTATAAGAGGTGATGGTTGGCCCCCAGGTGCTTAGATGATGCAAGTCATAAGACGCTTGCAGACGATGCAGTAAGTTGCTTAAATTTGAATGTATGCCACAGGCAAGAAAATTGCATCGTGTAAATGGGATGAGGCCGATAGGTAGAAATAAACAACAAAACAAAATCACAACTGGTAAGTAAGTATGTAAAGGTTTATTTGGCTAAGTTCTTAAATAACGTTTCAAGTTACTTCATGACACACATAATAGATACCAGCAGGCTTAGCATGACGCTTTCTATTTCTAGGAAGAGTAGACACAGCTATTTCTATACAAAGTGTATTTGTATAGAAAGAGCTGTGTCTCTTCTTCGTAGAAATAGAAAGCGTCATGCTAAGCCTGCTGAGGTCATCGGAAAACTTGAGTATATCACCAGATTCTATGATATTTTTTTAGAGTTCAAGCAGTACAGTTGTGGAATGACTTGCCCGTGTCAATAAGGCGTGCTCAATCTTTGTTCATTTTTAGGGTTCCCTTCCCAAAGGGTTAAACGGGACCCTATTACTAAGACTCCGCTGTTCATCTGTCTGTCTGTCTGTCCGTCTGTCACCAAGTATGTACTGTATCTCATGAACCGTGATAGTTAGACAGTTGAAATTTTCACAGATGATTTCTATTGCCGCTATTACAACAAATACTAAAAAACAGAATAAAATAAATATTTAAGGGGGCTCCCATACAACAGACATCATTTTTTGCCGTTTTTATAGATGGTGCGGAACCCTTCGTGCGCGAGTCCGACTCGCACTTGGCCGGTTTTTTAAATTATGGTATTAAAACACAATCTTAAAAATATTGTTATTTTTTTTCTTTGCACTTGTTTTTCTTCTTACACTTGTTTCATGATTATTATTGAATATATTATACAAGGTGTCGTTTTGCATCCTCGTCAAATTTCAGGAGGCTATGAAAGACACATGTAATCAAATAAAATTACGATACCTGCTCAATAATTAATAAGTACTTGATTTTTTAGTTATTTAAGTTCGACAGTATTTTAGAATACACCACTTTCGCAGAACAGAATTACCTCCTTGAATTTGACGAGGATGCAAAACGACACCTTGTATAGAGAAGTTTAATAAGTTTTATGTATGTATGTATTTATTGTACTTAAGTAAATGGTACACGACAAACTACTTGCATTATTGTCTCTCCTTTCCCCTAATCCATCAAAACGTTGTCTTTAAAAGATCGCTTTTAGCGATCTTGCCCGTTATGACATACGGTGCCGAAACGTGGACACTGACAGTCGGGCTGGTCCACAAATTCAAGGTCGCTCAGCGCGCCATGGAGCGGGCTATGCTTGGAGTTTCTTTGAAGGATAAGATCAGAAATGAAGTTATCCGGAAGAGAACCGGAGTTACCGACATAGCCTGCAGAGTAAGCAAGCTGAAGTGGCAGTGGGCTGGCCATATTTGTCGAAGGACCGATGGCCGGTGGAGCAGACGAGTCCTAGAGTGGAGACCGCGTATCGGCAAGCGTAGTGTGGGACGCCCCCCAGCTAGATGGACCGACGACCTTAAAAAGGTGGCTGGGACAGACTGGATGCGGAAAGCGGAGGACAGGGTGTTGTGGCGCAGCCTGGGAGAGGCCTATGTCCAGCAGTGGACTGTTATAGGCTGAGTTGATTGATTGATTGATTGATTTTAGCGATAAGACCGCCCATTGTGACACTCTATGTAAAATTCCTACATTTATATCCGTAATTTTTATGGTGTACATAGTAAAAAGTATTCTATTCTATTCAAATTCATACATAAGAATGGTGTACTTAAAGCAGTAGTAGGAACATAAGATACGTCCACAGATGGTTGCAGCCTGTCAAAGTTCACAATGAGTAGAGTTTCAAAACATTAGCATACATAATTAGACCACAAAGTGATTTCAATAACTGATCACAATATCCAATTGTGTGCTAGAGATGTTATTTAGTAAACACTGCCAATGTAACGTTGAACAACAAACTCGATTCTTTGTTGTTAGATAACAGGGGGGCAACCACGGCCTCATAAAGCAGTATTATTTTAATATTGCTGTACAGTGGGATAGAGATGGAGCTATAGTATAGCTTCATCTCATTCTCACACTGATGTAAAATTAAAATAATACTGCTATAAGAGGCCGTGGTAGCCCCCCTGAACAACGTTTAGTCAATAATAATTAATAATAAGTATTTGTGTAGTTAATCGTATAATTTCAATAGTAGCTTGTATTTTGTTCGTATCAACTGTAAAACTGAGTGAAGCCATTTTATGTACCCAAACAAATCTAACATTTAAAGGCTCTTACAGACTGGGGCGATATCGCGGGCGCGACATGCATATTGCTGTCTGTCGCGCCCGCGATATCGCCTCAGTATGCAGGAGCCTTAATGTGTAGGTTTTTGATTAAAAAAAAACGGACAAGTGCGAGTTGGACTCGCTTGATGAGGGTTCCGTACAATAATATGTTTTTTTATCCCAAGACAATTTATCCCAAGAACAAACTTAACATTGCAGTTGAAAAACATGTTCTCCCTTACATTCTAACTGCAAATATAAGTTTCTACGCACAATATTGAGAGATTTTCCATGTTATTTTAACACTATAGACTTCTTATAATCTATAAGTAAAGAACAATTTTCTTTATGTTTTTCAAAATTTTAGGCCGTCGTGGTCAATTTTCATACATTTTTTTAAAACAGCTTTATAACTATTTATTGTAAAACTTACAAAACACAATATTTTAAACCCTCACAACGAGCCCTTTCATTTGATATGTTACACGGTACAGTTTGCAAAAGTTCATTTTTTTTAGTTTTAATTTCTGCCTAAAAGTGACGCTCATATTCAAAATTACTTTATTTTCGTTACACGACGTGTTTGGTTCACAGAAATTTGTATGTGTACCAAAAAACTTAATCGGTCCAGTAGATTCGGAGAAAATCGGCTGTGACAGACGCGACAGACGAAAAGACAGACAGACAGACAGCCATCCAGCCAGACAGACAGACACACGAGTGATCCTATAAGGCTTCCGTATTTCCATTTGAGGTACGGAACCCTAAAAACAAAGTTTTAAAATAAAAACTGAAAATGTATGCTTTAGGTATTATTTTCTTATTTTACCACTAAAATCAAAACGACTTGCGAAGTTACCAAAAACAACTGATAAACTTATCCTAAAAGAAGGATAATTGATTCCCTTCAATGTTAAAAATATTTTTGTTGTGATCCAAACTCAAAAAAAATAATAATAAGTAATTCGTTTTTCGTTTCATCTAGGGAGAACCACTTTTCACAATAAAGGCTTTCAAGAGAACAGTGTTTAGAAGAAAAAACGAGAAAAATATACGAGAAAAGTGATTATAAAAGCAGGTAGAAAACATTTGACCAAATTGCAGATTGATTACAGTTCACATACAAATCAATGCTTTGTTAACGGGTGCCAAACACAGTTTTGAAGGAAGCCACTCTTGCCAAATTTCACGAAACGTCAATTTTTGTCGCACATAAAAAAAAGTTTACGTGATTATGATCTACGGATAAACTTGTTACATTCGTTTCAAATATGTCCTAACTATAATATTTATTTCTTGAATTATAGTTTCCGATTCAAACGTCAACCGACCGCGAGTCGGCGCACGCGCCGCGCGGGATGAATCGAGACTGAACGTTCTAATTTTGAAATGAAGTGGGTTTAATAACATTGCGTATTTTCCCGTTTTCTCCCGGTGACATCCGCGATGACTCACTAATCCCAGTTTTTGCGCCTGCACATTACTAAAACAAATTTTCTTGGCGCTTATTGAAATTCAGACGATATTAAAGTAGTCAACGTTAAAATGCCTGCAGTCATTATACAGAATCAAAGAGTAAAACAGAATGGTTTCAGTATTGTTTTTAAACTTCTTAAAATCTGCTAATTTTATGCAACAAAAGGATAGTTAGAGAATGATTGTCTGATGGATGATTGATATGGAAACATTTAGCGATCCTAAGTAACATGGGACAAGGTCAGGAAGATTATGATGAGAATGATGACATGTCTCGTCCTTAACGGTCCGTTCAAGGCTGCATAGGCTGCATAATAATATTATTTGGCAGCAACTATCGTGACAAATTATACGAGAATTATTTGAAGCAACAATTATTATGACTGTTCGTTCCATATCTGCTTTCAAAATTATAGACTTCAAACTCGCAATTCTCGGCACTGACGCGAATTTACGTTATTTTTTTTAATACTTTATTTTATACATTACAAAAATAAAAATACACTACAAAATATACAATGGGTAGATCATCTTTGTGTAACACAAAGTTAAGTCAGACTTGAGAATATTTAAATATAAATGTATGTACTGGTAGGTACTGTTCTTTTAAAAGAGTAAGCTCTATCTAACCATACCTAAAAAAAAGTAAAAAGAAATAATTACGCATCTCTGGTTAATGTCTGTGCTAGGTTCAGCATGATGCCTATATTTGCACAATATTTTAACGCTATTTTATTTATTTTTGCCCTTGATCAACCACACAAAGCCAAAGAGTGATTTACATATGCATAACATAGAAAAACAATACTGAAATAAGTGAACGATTTTTTTATTTATTCTGAATAATGCTGAATCATTGACCTTCCAAACAAGACCTTCAAACGATCTTCCTGACTTTTCCGTCCCCGTAAAACATGCAGACAACCTTGGACATGGACTTTGTTTTTATTTATTAAACAGCAGTATGATGTAGACTGATCTGCGTGAATTTATATTAGCTAGTAACCGCGACCTTGCGTTGTCCGTCATCTTGATGCCGTGCCAGGAGAACATTTGCACCGAACGAAAACATTGTGGATATCTCTCGCAAAAACTTCGAGTGCCCGATATCAAACATTCAGTAGCCCTCCGCCTCTGAAATATTACAAATCTAATCACCGACAGGGTTTTTCGATCGGCAAAACGAAATGATAACATGCCTCGCAATGTACACTTTGATCTTTCAATTTCCACTTTGAGAAATCGTTCTTGCTTCCACGCTCACAAATTGTAGTGTCAATAACATTTTCTTTTTTTATTTCAGTCTAAAAGCTAACCTAATTGTTTTGTTACCCAACCTAACCTAATTGTTTTGACCTTACCTAATAAGGTTGCCAAAATATAACACCAATCAATTTATCTTCATGACAGCCCAAATCCCCCAATATGTCCAAAGCATTATCCGCTAACTGTGTAAATTATTCAATACCGTAACATTCATTAACATGAAATAAAATGGTTCACAAAATAAATGATAATGGGTCCTCCATTATTGAAATTTCATACTCGCGAAGAGGCTTACAAAGTGGGTAATAAACCTTGGTCTAAATAGTCTATTCGACCGTCGCGTCGTGCCATAGGTTCATGTATACACTAGTAATCCCTGGAGATATGGTGCGAGTGGTCCTGGCTCCCAGAGAGTATATTCGAAGTCACAGTACTGGCAGAACTCTAGCACAACAATCCTCTTGGGATACGGGCTGCGACTGAGAACTATCTGAAAAAGAAAATCTAATCACACTGTCGTTCAATCTTTGGATTGATTCTAGGGCAAAAGTCTGACTCTAACTAGGCCAATGACACTATATCGCAGGTAGTTGTTTCTTTCTACATAGTTATCACAAAGGGAGGGATTTTTGTTTCCCCTCCGCCTGTTCAAATGTTTGTGGTAACAACGCTAACGAAATCCCGGCTGCGGCGAGCTCGCACACATGTTGCGGAGATATATAAATAAGCTTATAGCGGATTTACATGATATATTACGTGTAAAGTGTACCATTAATGCTGAATAGCTTTTTTTGCTTGGAATACTAACAAAATTGTACAGTATTTACAAACTTTATGCTAACCTAACAGAAGTATCAAAGGATTTTACAGCTGCTAAGTAGGTACTAGTAATTTAGACATCAACCATTTATAAAGATTAGATTCGATAACATTTATTAATTTACAAAGAAAATTAGGAGCACGAAATTAATTTACTAAATTCTTAGAATTACATCAAATAAATCCAGTGCTGACCTCGTAACACATATCGACCTCGTAACGCCAAGGTAATTAGAGGAAGTGTGAGTGAACCTGCGATGGTGTAGTAATTTTCTCAAATGAAGTCCCTATGTCACCTGTAGGATATATTAAGCGTATCTATTAAAACAGTATCGTTAGAAAACATGAGTCTATGATTCAGAAAGTGACCTACCTAATGTGTTTCATTTCCAAATATGCAAAGAGCCTGAAACAGGTTGTTGAGAGATACTTTTAATTATTCAGAACTGCACTTTAAGTGTTCGTTAATAAATTATGGGATACATTTGCATTTAACGCATGTATTAGTTATTGTTGTACTACAAAATTTTAATCAGATTGACTCAGAGTGGTGATGCATTTCTGTTGGTTGTTTCGCTATAATGTTTATCGGTTGGCTCGTTTTACCAGTCTCTGATTAACTTCAGACTAAACTATTCCTAGCTTTTATTGTTACGTGTGTTCCAGTTTAATTGAAATAACGAAACTCATTATTTGTTATCGAACGATGCTAATAGAAGATGACGAACTACAGACGATGAAACCAAATAGTTCACGCAAATTAATTTTGCATTGGTTTCAAGATTGAATATGAAATCTTCAATATCACACACACATTATTTATTACGTGAAATATTCGTGGCTTCGTGGCTACTTGTTTTTAATAAACATGTGAAAGTTTGTAATTAGCAAATTTATCGACCTATGCATGATATTTAAGTTTGTTATTAGTCTGTAATCTTTGTTTTGCTTTGTTTATATAAAATATGCCCTATATTCTGGCCATTGTAAAGACATATGCCATTGTCCACCGCCATTTCTTTTCCAGATTAAAAGCTGGATAAATATACGACCCACTCATTTCCTCTCATTATAATAATCGTGACACGTACAAGAAGATTACCTACTTCTTATATTTGGGTAAAACCCACATAATTACTTCTTACTCGTGTCATGTTTTCTCTGCCGAACAATATTTACAAAGATAAAAAAAAGTAAACAAGACAAATTCAGTGATAGAAGTTCGTAGATTACTTTCGACCGTATTCTGGTGTTTACTTACATGCCATTCTTCTGGTCATATTATTTTTTCTACAGTTGCTGTCCACCTAAACCAATTTGTAAAATATATTTAATTATGGTATCTACACTCGCGGTCAAATAATACGGGTGAATGATGAAAATCCCTGTAACTCGCATGAAACTAACATTATATTATAGAGAACTTTAATATCGTATGAAATAAAACCTTAAATGATTCTACAACGTAATTTGGAAATAAATTCAATTCGTGGTTGTTTTACTTTCACTGGTTTTTTCACTTTTATTTTCAATCTATCAAATCGAAATGATAAAAGGCGGTCATTTTCATATTTCACCATCATTATTGAATTACTATCATGTGCTAACACCAGAAGAGTGTACACGTATCGTCACTATGTTAGAAGAAGGCAGAAGACAGTGAAGAACAGCAAAACCAATAGGCGTGTCACTTTCTACAGGTTGAAATTGAAAACTTGCGACAAACTGAAATGGGACATTGTATACATCATTATTAACAACTTTTACTAAGGGACCAAAGCTGTAATCCCAAAAAAAAAATCTGCTTTTCCTACATTTTGATGAGGTATTGCGAACATAAATGTAGGGGACAGCAGTTTTTTTTTTTCGATTTTAGGTTTGGTCCCTTAGTAAAAGTTGTTCATAATGATGAGTACAATCTCCCATTTCGATTTGTCGCATGTTTTCAATGTCACCCTGTATAGTGCAGCGAGTCGTCCAAAATTCCGAGAAACTGGACAGAACATATGAAGACCAGGAACCGGCAGACCAAGACGTACTACGGCTCTAGAGGATCGATTTATTGTTTGGACCATGCTTCGAAATCAGCACCTCACGGCAGTTGAAGTAACAAAAAAAAATCGGGAGACCCATAAAGACGACGTCAGCGAGCGGACTGTAAGGCAGCGGCGCGCCGCGCGCTTGAAGATAGTTTGACCCCACTTTACCCGCAAATGCTCCAAAACATGAAATGGAACATCGGGTAGCAAGATTACGTTACGCCCGCGAACACGCACAATGGGGAGACGAAGAATGGGCAAGAATAATGTTTTCTGACGAATCAAGATTTATGATGTATGCACATGTTGGGCGGCAAAGAGTCTACCGACGGCCAGGGGAACGTTTTATCTCAGCTTGTTTTGAGGAAGAAGTGCCGTGCGGCGGTGGATCTGTTATGGTTTGGGCTGGAATCTCTTCAGAGAATCGCACGGAGTTAGTGCTGATAGAAAATGGTACGCTAACTAGTGCAAGATATGTGGAAGAAATTCTTAATGAGCATGACAGCCCAAATTTAATTAATATGGGTGAAAATTAAATTTTCATGCATGGCAACGGCAGGCCACATACAGCCCAATTTGTAAATGAGTATTTTCAGGACATTGGCATCAAACGCATGAAGTGGCCCGCAATAAGCCCGGACCTGAATACAATTGAACACGCGTGTGACGAGCTTAAGAAATCGAAGGTGTGTAAGAAATCGAAGCCCCGCCCCAGCTACACTTCTACACTAGAAGCATGCGTTAGTGGAAGAATGGACCAATATCCCGCAACATCGCATAAGAAACTTAATAAACAGCATGCCCAAACGTCTGGCAGCTGTGAGAAGAGCACGTGTGGGCAATACAAAGTATTAATTTTGTATTTAAAGTTCTTTTTTGTGTTGTATGTGAGGTACAAACCATTATTTTTTCAACGTATAAATGATTGACATTTTGTTTTTTATGTAATTTTGACAATTAAATTAAAAATGTTTCCAACGTTTATTGTTGTTTTACTAACTGGCAAATTTAAATAATAGAGCTGCATGAATGAAACTGTATGTTCTACAACATACAATTTCATTCATGCCGCTAGATCTATTATTTTATGAGTCATTTTAGTTTTTCATACTGACCTATATTCTTTGTCCGCGAATGTATTACGTTGAAAAGAAATATCAAAGAGCTAGAACAATGGCGATATAGATCGGCAAATTGGGGCAATTTTATATAGTTAACTAATTTTCTCTAACACAAGATACAAATAGAAACCGTCCTAAATGCGAACATCGCGTGCTTTTTCTAATTGAGGATCCCAATTTGAATGTTCGTCCATCAGCTTCCAGACAGTAGCTGTTAGAAATTAGGTTGGCTTGCCAAATACTTAAACGTACCGTCTGGACACGCAACCTGATGCACAAAACTCTCGACTTTCACACGACATGTTATTTTTCGCCGTTTATTTTTATCTCCGATATATTTCTCTTCTACAACAAAAGCGAGCCAATTGCCAATTTAGACCACAACGAGGTTTCACCTAATGACGCTGTTAACAACACACATAACACTCAAATCAAGTGAATCAATAAACCACTCGCCGGGTTCCCCATCATCAATCAAATGCGGGGTCCTTTTGAGCTCATAAAAACTGACGTCACACTGGCGTGTACATATTTATGAAGCATCCAAGTGATCTGCTATTGATGGGCTGTCCCATTCATCAGTCAGGGAAGCCGTCGACTAACAAAAACTTGTTCGTAGCAAGATTTTTGTGGGTGGACAGTGTTAGACGGAAATGCGTAGATGTCTGCGGGATTTAAGTGGTGGAGTTACACAAACGAAACCTTGGCGAGAAGATTGCTTAAGAAACGATTTGTGTGAAATAAAACACAACTAATAGCGCGTTATTTGAAAGAATGCATAACGATAACTTCGCATTGTTTAATGGCTTTGTTAAAGTGCTTAGCGCTGTTTATTGTTGAAATGTCAACTTCAATGCCGTTTGCTTTTTCCAAGAACGAGAAAAAAGCAGTTTACATTAGAGAGAGTTCATCATACTTTTTCGCTTGATTAATCGAACCGTCATGCACAAAGCAATGTATCAAGTAAAGTCCAATAGTGGGTGATTGCGGTTGATATCAGCTCTTTATTGATGGACGACGAGACACAGCTCGTAAATTGCCCCTTGAATATGCATACGGGGAGCGACGGATTGGCAACGGTGCACTCGAGCCGCCATGACAGTCGCTCCAACCTACGCTGTCACAATTAACGGATGTTATGGTATTTTTTAACAACATTTTTCTTTATGAATGGTACATATGATGGATTCAGTTCTGTACAATTTGTGCCAGATATATTTGGGCATTGTGCTTCGTGACCCAATATGTATAACTGTATTCTTTAAAAGGAAGGCGTTAAAAAAAACAACGTGACTGGTTGAATTAAATCTATATACAGACAATACTAAATTGAAACTAAAATAAAACAAAAGTTACAAAGATTGAAATCAGATCCAACGACCAAGCAAAATCTAACCGTTCAACTCGATAAAGCCAACTTAGAGTCTATAAAGCTAATGTTTACATTTATCGAAAACCCTCCAAAGATACCTACAGTACGTTTGTATTTGGAAAGTGAGGATGAAACGATAATCCATACAGTCCGTCCATCAACGACTGATATTTATTGAAGCGTTTATCGCGCGACCGATTTGGCACAAACAAGTAACAAAAATATTTTCGGTATATATTTTGCTGAGATAAAATCGTGAAACGGGATCAGTGCTCTCAGCTCCGCGTACGTATATTGAACAATTTTAATCCAAAATATGTAGGTGTACGTTGCTACCTTCCTATCCTATTGCACAATAGCACTGACATTTGTTTGGGAACGAAACGTTGGGAAAATTTTCAAGCTTCGGCTCGTCTGACCACGGTCCGATGGCAGTGGAACGCCACTCAATACCAGCATAGATAAACCTCAACCATTCTGTAACATGCAACTGCAACCGTTATATTATATATAAATAAAGGATAACATACTCTTACATTAACTTTTCCCCAAAACTCTGTATTAAGTATACCAAAGTTAAATGAATGTTAATCAATCCCACAACAGGTTTCAGCAAATCAAATGATAGCACAAAACTTATTAACTCACTTCATACATCAACCTGATTGATCCACTTATCTTCATCAGCGATGCAATCGGTCGCACAACACAACTGACAAGTGACAACTATTACATAATAACACTCACGCGTCGGCGTGTGGACACAACCTAGTCAAAGTCACGTAAACGCTGTAATCCGGTTGGTCGACACGCCGATCCTGTTAACGCAATCAAATGTTGGCGTATTTAAATGAACTTGTGGAACAAACGTCGGGAGTCGCTCAGAGCTGTTGAACGAATAATTACTGCATGTTTCACGAGAAATGTTTGCAAATTAAGTTATCGTCAATCTTCATGTCTTACGAGTGTGAATACAGCTAATGATACCATTCGCTTGGAGTAACTTCAGGTTATGCTCGCATCTGATTGTCATTGAACCTGTTTGCATAATAATACTGCAAAACTGGTTTCAATATGATGTCTGATTAACGGTTACAATGTTCGATACTTTTAACAACTGAATTTTCTAGAAGACATTGGATATCTTAAAGGCGCGTGCAGACAGGCGCGATATCGCGGGCGCGACAGGCAACGCGACACTTTCCATGACGTTTTCAAAGAAACTCTACGTGCTACTCGTCGCGTCGCATCTGCCTTAATACAATTTTAACATTCGGTATGCCCTTCCTCAAACTCGCTAATTTCCTTAAACGTGTTGTTCCTTTAATGGGAATTGCACAGATTATTATTTCAACTTTTAATCTGTTATCTAATCGAGCTTCAATCTTATAGCGTCACACGTCTCATGTAACGCGAACAGTGTCGATTAGTCCGTTACGCCTGCGAAGCCTATTTGCTGGCGGCCGCGCCGGCCGGCCGGACGGCTGCACCGCGCCGCAATCGGGTTAACCTCAATGCAACGTCTTGTTGACCAGCTCTAATTGACCTACATCTTTAGTACTAACTTGGTAAATAAAAAAATAAAAGGTAAATATGAACGTTTGTGCGACTAAGCGACTTCAAAAAAGGAGGAGGTTATATTATGTTCGTCTGTTTGTATTTTTTTTTTATGTAAATTCCAGGCCGCTCGGAAAGTATTGCGCAAAAAAAGTTTTTATGTATGAGAGACTGGCCAGTTATAATCTATTTTAAAAATAAGTTGAAAATAAGTAATGTTAGTAAAAATTGGTACCTACGTTCCAATTTCAAAAATTTCCCTCCACATTGTTTGCGAGCTAATTTAAATTATCGTGTCTCATTAAAAAATGGATCTGCGTCGAGAACATTTTCGCGCTATGATTTTTATCGATTTCAAGTGTCGCCTGAAATCGGACGAATCGTACGATAGACTTTAAATGGCATTCATGGATGAAGGCCCTTTTAAGGTAACCGTGTATCGTTGGTATAACGAATTCAAGCGCGGTCAACTAACTTCGGGGGATGAAGAAAGAAGTGGTCGCCCTTTGACGGCAGTTACGGAATAAAACGTGCTAGCAGTGAAAAAATTAATCCATGACAATAGGCATATTACGTATCAAGAGATTCAAGCACATACTGCAGGTTGGATCGGGAAGCCTTCACGAAATTCTACACGTGCATCTTCGCGTGAGTAGGTTAGTTTCACGCTGTGCCGCACAACCTCACCGATGCTCAGAAGCAGGCCCGGGTGGAAGAGTGCCGTGATATGATAAACAAATATGAAGCAGGCTCGTCTCAGCATAATGATGCTGAGACGAGCCTTCTTCAAATTTGTTACAGGTCTTGGAATTATTAATACGATCCAGAAACGAAGCGACAGTCGACGGTTTGGTTGTTTCAAAACGAATCACGCCTACCAAA
The DNA here is from genome assembly GCA_905333075.3 of Atethmia centrago. Lineage (NCBI taxonomy): Eukaryota > Metazoa > Arthropoda > Insecta > Lepidoptera > Noctuidae > Atethmia > Atethmia centrago. Next base: position 12,574,219 of record HG995381.1, on the reverse strand, counting down.
GTGAAGCGATCTAGAAGCGGGGGAAGATTTTGATCGCGAGCTTTTTCAATTTGACTGGCTACTTGGTGTCAATTCCTTTACGGAACCAAATAAGCATCAACGCTGAATGGTATACTACCAAATGCTTAGCAGAAGTTTTCTCTGTTATGAGCAACAAACGACCAAACACAGGGCTTCGCGGGCTACTGCGCCACCACGACAACGCGCCTTCAGACACCGCGCTCAAAACGAGGGACTTCCTGGACCGCACACCGGTCAAACTCCTGGGTCACCCTCCTTACAGCCCTCACCTAGCACCGTGTGACCTCTTTTTATTCAAATAAAAAAATAGCTTAAAAGGATACAACTTTCTTCGCCGGAAGATGCGCTGTCCGCGTTCGAGCAGGCTGTAAACGAGGTGTCTGCGGCGGACTGGAAAAAGTGTTTCGAAAACTGGTTCAAACGTCTGAAACTTTGTATAGAGGCTAGTGGAGAGTACTTTGAAAAGATTTAATAAAAAAATATTTGTCTATACGAGTAGAACATTTTTTTTAATTTTCGCAAATCTTTCTGAGTGTCCCACGTATATTCATCTATATTTACGTCAATTGAGGACAAATTTACAAAAAACTTGCGCGGTTGCCCCATATAAACTTAATTATCTTTGCTTGGGTAGTTTTTGAGTTAGCTTCGATAATGTATTTAATCCACTTTGTATATCTTGAGACTAACGCGATATCCCGAGCGCGACAGGCATCAATATGCCTGTCGCGCCCGCGTTATCGCCACAGTCTGCGCGAGCCTTTATAATACTTCCTGTCACTGTTGCTTACATAGCAAGTACTGGTATACAAATTGGGGTACCATAATCAAAAGTGAAAAAAAAAGAATACAACGTAAAAAATAACTTTAATTTCGGAAGTCAGTGGCAAAAAACTAAAATACAGATCCAAAGACACCGACTTCCGAAATTAAAGTTATTTTTCACTTTGCAGTATATTTTTTTTTTTTTTGAAGTCGGATGTGTTATTTTTTGTATAAAAGTTTTTTTCTTTTTCACTTTTTAGTTATGGTCACACATTTTTTGACATATCGCCATCCTCGACTAACGAAATGATAAATTATCCTAGGGGCTGCAGTCTGGACAAAGATAGTGATTGCTTTACGACCGAATTTGGTCGCAAAGTCCTAACGGAGTCCCTAAACGGTCCAAATTGCTTGACAAGCACTTGATTTTTTCGTATGTGTCTAACAATTAGGACACCACATTAAGACCCCATTATTTAGGACTTTGCGACCAAATTCAGTCGTAAAACTATCGCTATCTATGTCGAGACTGCCCCTGGCCTCATCCTTCTTTGTAAAATTACAGCATGTTAGCTTAGGATTTCAATTTGAACCTAAAGTCACGCGTCCGAAATGCTGTTCTCTTTCATACTTCATATTTTGAACAAGTACCTACATATAATTGTGAGGTAATTACACATTATTGATTTGGTATCACTTTCTTTTCCTACCAATTAACGTTGCCTAGTAACGACCTCAGGGAAATATCACTGTACCGACATCAGAAACCAAATCCTTTTGCTCTTTGCACAGTTCAATAATTTCAAAATATCGGGAAACAGAGATAGAGCTCGGTAACTGAATTTGATGCATGACCAAACCAATCGCAAACTTCCCGGAAAAATAGATATTTCTGAACGTCAACGTTGAACAAAAATGGAAATATTTTTCAGATTTGCTGGTGTTAAGCTTCAGATCGACAAATGACAAACAAGGAATAACGACCCCTTGTATTTTAAAACTGGATCATACCACTGTATATACGAGTAATACACTTTATTTTCTTTTAGAAACTCTTCCTTTTAATTATAAAAACTTTTGCCTTTTTTTTTTGGTTTTCTGGTGACTAGCGTTTCCTTTTTGTCTGTTTTCATTCGCAGTCCTCCACGTACTAAAATAAATAAATAAAATACCTAAATCTATTTAACAAAATACACACCTCTACATGCCTAACCGAAATTAGTAAGTCCCTGAAAACCTCTACGTATTTTACATTTCTCACATAAGTATAATCGTCGAAAGGATTTACTAACCACCAGCTTTGAATTTCAGAGAACTTGAGCCATGACAGTACGTGACGGACAGCAGATTACGGATATCTCATCGAATCGGATCCGAATCGGATCGCGCCCGCTTTGACAATAATGAGAGTGGGCATGGAACTAAAATGGACTTAGATGCGGATTACAGGGGGACCCGTATTCAAGATTGCGTGTTGTGAACTTGTGACGTAATACAGTCTTTTTTTACTTTATATTTTCTGACTTACTTATAATATGATCGGATAAGTACGAGAAAGATGTGGGTGTAGCTTTGCAAGAAACCAACAATGAATTTTACATTTTCATGTAGCTTTTTAAAATAATCATATAGAGTAGGGACATTTGTCACCTGGTATTTACCAGGCATATATAGACATGCATAAGCCTAGAACATATTTATGTTCTAGGCTTATGCATGTCTGTTTACCAAAAATATGTTGATGAGCCATACATTTATCTCCCATTATAAATCCTGTAATGTAAATACTTTAACAATACGTAAGTCAGAGCGTGTAGCGAAATCCAAGAACAAGTCTGTGATAAAGAGTAAAAAGAACAGCTTTTCAATTAAGAGGTGCTGGTGCCATTTCTCCGTAGATTTTCATCAGTCTTTAACATGATAACAAATGAGTATCGTATCGTTCTGTTTTATTTATAATCGCGTCGCGACGCCACGACAGACTTGGCAATACTCCAACTCCCATTTTTTTAGGAATTTATTTCAATTCATACGTTTTGGCTTTTGTGTTCGTGAATCGTTCGAATGATTGACAATAAGTGCTGAGCAACAGATATTTAATCGGTTTGTTTGCATTTCGATGTAAGTGTGGGAAAATTCCGTAGGTAATCTTGACCACAATTTGTATGTTTTATCGTACAATTTGATTTCAATCAACGGACTCTTTTGCAATCGGTGATAATTATAGTCCTCCCACTATATTATACCCGAATCTATTGAATTGAAGAGTGATGTGCATTTCTGAAGTTAATCTTCTAAGATACAATTCAATTTTGTGGCCAACATTTTAAAAATAGATGGCGCCGACATTTCAGGCATCAGTCGGCTAGACTGATCCCTGAGAAGTAATGCCCAAACTAACTCAGTGGTCATGGTCTTTTTTAAAATCCATCCAGTCCAGTTACTATTATTTCTAATGAGAAAATTATTAAATACAACTTCAATCACCTGCAAAATTAGAGTTTCTCATAGCCTTAAATGTACCTTAAATGATGAAATAAATACCCCCTACCCACACTCCTTAGCCACGATAATTCACCAGCCAGCAATTAAACGTGAATTTGAAGCGAACAATCGCAAAGGGCCGGAGAGTAATCGATCATCGACAGTTCGACAGGTCATCTGTTGAATACGACCCTAACGTCCGAATCGTAATCTAAACGCGGTTTGATTGGCACATGTGACGGTCGCTAATGGCTGATAAACTGGAGAAATAGGCTGTAGTTTTAAGGTTATATTTATACGAATATAGGCATTATTTTGGACACGACTAAGTTAAGGCTCCCGCAGACAGACGCTACGAGACAGCGCGATGCGACATTAATAGCACAATTTCTATGATAACTTCATGGAAGGTGTCACGCTTTATGAAATCATCAAAATTATTGACGTCACCTGGGTTCTTCTGCAGAAAGTATATTCTGTTGCACCCCACGAAATCCACAAAGGGGTTTGTGAATTGTTTCGATTTTATGTATTCTATTTTCTCTTCTACTCTTACACACGTTGTCTACATCTCTTTATCTACTTTTCTATCGCAGGTATGCTGAAGAGATTTCTTTGGAAATAAGCATCACCTTTGTACGTATTTTTCTTTTCTGTTTATATATATGTGTTTTAATAATATATGCGTTTTGTTAAATGTATTTATTTTGTTTAAAAATATTTAATAAAATAAATAAATAAAGGGACATTTGTCTAACACACAGAAAGTATAACATCTCGAAACTACGATCAAATTCATTAGTTCAAAAATAAATTCACATAACATAACATAACACATCACGACACAGGTGTGATGTATCTACGAAGGAAAAAATCAAATAATGGTAATAATATCTTTAAAGGATAATGATAAAGGCTTAAATAAAACGATCAAATAACTCCGATAAACCGTAATTTCAATAAAATATTACATTACAATGATATCCGTTACCTACCAAACAGAGCGATATCAAATACTTGGATACATAAAAGGAGTAAAACGGTAAAACTTCAAGGCGATTGGACCGCCTCAAACAAGATCTGCAAACGAATCGCGTAAACCGCCTGATTTCGGATACCTTTGGATCTTTGCTGAGATCAATCCGATTCCGATTGTAGGTAACGATGTGACCTTTGTGTATTAAACAGACGAGCTATAAAGTACAGCGGCAATGTTATCTTTTAGTACGCTAAACAAGCTGCAGGCTTAGCATGACGCTTTCTATATATCGCACGCTGAGAACGAAAGTGACCTATCTCAAAATTTTAGTAAAATAAGTTAAATATACAAAATGACTAAAAAAAGTACACTCTATCAGACTTATATTAAAAAACAGCCCGTTTATGGTCTGAGAGGGGTAGAGGTATTTTCGGTCCCTTTGTCTTTGAGCATTTCACTCTCCCTGCGCCGGAATGAAAGGGACGCAATCAGTTCTTGTTCAATCAGTTCAATTTCGACTTGAGTCACTTTCATTCTCAGCGTGCGATATATCTACTCTGTCGAAAAAAACTGTCAAAATGCACTCTACGGTTCTCGTGCTAAACCTGCAGCTGATATGAGCAGAATTATTGTCAAGCACTCGGAACTATCAGAGGTAGACACGCACAAGCATAGACGAATTCATAATCTAGGTACTTATATTATGAAAATAAAAACCGAAAAGTGTGAGTCGTTCCTTACCACCAAAACTGTTATTTTCATGACACTGACCGATCAACAGACGATCAGCTCTCTCTCAGGTCTTGTTTTTTTTATGTATATCTTTTTTCTCGCTTTCTGTGGGTGTGATTTCCTGAAACGGGACGGAAGTGTGTAGACAGGAAGCGACAGCTTTTTTTTTTTGGTGGGAAATCATCAAATAACTTCTCCCGCTCTGGGCGGGGCGGGAGGGTGTGCCAGACTTTTACTGACTAAAACGCACCCGTATTCCTTGCTTTGCCCGTATTGCCAGGGGCTTCGGTAACCCTTTTGAACTGCCACGCGACCCCGGCAGGCTGTCGACCCGGGCCTGGTCCTTACCGGACTGTGAGCTACCCATTGCTCACCGTAGGAAGTGACAGCTTGAGCATGGAATAAGTAAGTACTTTATAATAGCATGGGAATAGTGTACTCGTAGAATTAGTAAGTACTGCATAGATTGTAAGTAGAGGGGGTCGAATTTCGACCAGTGGGCGACCACTAGTAATGAATAATTATTCGAATAGATGTTTCAGGATTTAACTGTTTTTAATTCTGAGGTTAATTTCTGTCACTGCCCAGTTCCTTATTACCAAGGTGAGATGTCAGATGGTACACATCATAAGCGACTATTGTAAGGATCGCTCGTTTGTTTGTTTTTTTGTATTTTGTTTTTCGAACAAATATTTCAATTTTGTAAGTTTTAAATGCTTATTTTTTTTACTTTTTATTGATTTAGGGCGTGTCCCAAATAAATTAATTTTCGTTCATTCTTTCTTTGGCTTGTTAGTACCTACTCATACTCTAAGATGTGTGCTGACGTCATTTGAGATATTAAGGTATATTAGCAATTGTAACATGTCAATCATGCAACGTTGTCGGAGGGGCTTGTGGCTAAGTACTAAAAGCCGCACGGGTCGATCAGGTTAAGCTACGCTTGCCGCGGTTGGTCCGTGGATGGGTGACCATCTTTACATACCAAGACCCCTCCGTGCCTCGGAAAGCATGTTAAGCCGTTGGTCCCGGCTGTCATTTGTAGATCTTTGAGAGTTGTTACGGGTCGTCAGAAGCCCGAAAGTCTGACAACCAGTCTTACCAAGGGGAATGATGTTACCCAGTAACTGGGTTGAAGAGGTCAGATAAGCAGTCACCGCATGTAAAATCAGTATTTTACATGAGGCTACTGGGGCGAGGTCGGCTACCAGTCTAACCGGATGCAGCTGAATACACTGGTATTCAGCTGCATCCAGATCTCACCATAGTTGGGAAAAGGCTAGGCAGATGATGAAATGTTCTTTGGCTTGTTAGTACCTACACTACCTACTCATACTCTAAGATGTGTGCTGACGTCATTGGAGATATTAAGGTATATTAGCAATTGTAACATGTCGATCATGCAACGTTGTCATTTGCAATTGGATCAGAACGGAATGTGTTCAAAATCGAATACCTATTTTCTCTCGCTCCAAATATGAGTAGGAAATATGTAGTCAGTGGTGCCGATTCCCTTGTTCACAAACTAAACTAAATTTAAGTTCAGTGCATCTTTTTCTTTCTATTTCATTAAGAAGAGGACAGAAGATAAATTTTAGTTTAGTCCTGTCAAATTAATCAGCGCCTGTCACTACTCCATAGAAGTTTAGACGTGATTAAAAACTTGCCTACTAAAATTACGTCAATTTACGTCAAGCGCCGATTAATTTGACAGGACTAAAGTAAAATTTATCTTCTGTCCTTTTCATAGTGAAATAGAAAGTAAAAGATGCACTGAACTTATATTTAGTTTAGTTTGTGAACAAGGGAATCGGCACCAGTGACTGATTTATGAAAAGTGGTTGGTTCTTAAAAATGCAGTCATATTTTCATACACATAATGTACCAATGTTACGTAATAGCTAATAGGCTAGATTGTAATGTGAATAAAGTATCACCAACTGTGACACTTTGAACGCAAATAATAATAAGATCATGTCAACCTAAAAAAGATGGCTACCTTTCTGCTCTTAAGTAAACTTAAAAAGTATCAGAAATAAAATACAATAGATACATACCAGTTCCTCAGGTGATCCCGGTTCCTTCATACCATTGCTCTTATCCGTGCTCCCCGTCTCTGTAACCAAAAGAAATAAAGTATTATTTTAAAGCCAATATTTAGGCAAATTTAAAATCGATACATTTTGACATTAACCATTTTCATCTTTATTGAAAATTTAACCTTCACTATCCCATAACTAAGCTAAGACTCTAATGCTGCGGCCATATTGTCGAGGTAAGGCGAAATACACTTCGCACTCTCTCTGTTTTACAGCGAGACGTCGAACGGTGTGCGAAAGAGAGCGCGAGGTGTAGTTCGCCTTATCGTAGCCGTAGCATAATACTATAGACTAAAGTCGAATTTTTAATTTAATGGAGTAATCTGACATATGCTAGCTGTCACTTTGTGTAAGGAAATGGTCATATTTATTTTATTTATTGTATTCTAATAATCCTTCCTATCCTAAGGGCACGTCTTCCTGAACATTACCGCGCCCCCCGGTCTACTCTTTGAAATGCAATGGTATCTGTAGTCCCATGAAACATGAGGCTCCAAGGACTAGTGCGAATCCTTGGGTTCATTCGAGGAATCGAGTCTGGTTTAACCACGCTGGGGTCGGTGCATTTCATTCATTCATTCATATTGTATTTTACACTTAGATAAATCGATTAAACTAAACGATCACCATTACAATAAATATGATCATTTTATTACATGAAGTGTAGCTGTCACTTACTCACGTCAGACTTTAAATTCTGAGACGACGGCTAATAGAGAGTATCACAAATTAATTGGGATAAGTGCAGGTTGGTGATAAAGGTAAGCAAGGTGCCTCCATAGCTTTCCACACTTCCCTACGCGTTCCTCTTACTTTCTGTACTCATCACCCCTGTAATCTCCGAAGGGTTAAGCAGAGATGTACCTTAGTACACCCACATTTCGCCAGTTATGTTTAAGACATAAATATTATCTTCCAAATCGCATGATTATACCTAAAGCCACAAACCACAATTAAAACCATCATAAATTCATTTAGTGGAATTAGAATAATGAACCTAAATCACAAATTGGAAATCCGAACTGGCGATAATGAATTGGAGCGTTACTGAATCCCGATATAACATTAATTAGCTGACCAAACCGAGTTTCATCAACCACATTTTCCAGTGCGGTAAATATAAATGTTTTAATAAATATTAAGCTCGTAACTAGCCTCTAAATATAAAACCACTGCAAAACAATATAAGAAGAGGGAGAATTATAGGCTGAGAATAAAGGCTCCTGCATACTGGCTGAGGTTGAGGCGATATCGCACCAGTCTGTAAGAGCCTTAAAGAAACTATACAGATGAAATAGGAGAAGAAGGAAAAAATGGTTTGAAGACATAATACCTAACCTACCTAGTTACAGTGCTTCTATTTTCTTAATGTCTCTCGGTAAACTTCGTGTCAGTCGTCAGATTTCTATCAGTTGCCCTTTGCAAGATAGAAAATTCAGAAGTACTTAGTTCTGAATTCCAATTTAATAATAATTATTGATGGACATGGAAATTAGCATTCGATTGTATTCGGAAAGATGATGATTGCCGAGAGACATTAAGAAAATAGATGCACTGTACCTATATACCTATTTATAGGGAAGTTTAGGAATCGGCATTGAATCTGCATACATAGGTAATCCTGCCGGGGTCGCGGGAAGGTACTTATGGGTCACCGAGGCCCCCGCAACACAGGCAACAGGAAGGAATACGGGTGGATTTTAGTCAGTAAGAGTCTGACACACCCTCCCGCTCCACCCAGAGCGGGAGAAGTTATTTGATGATTTCCCACCCTCAAAAGCAAATAAAAAAAAATACATAGGTAATGAGTTTGGATAAACTAATTAAACCGGTTATCATGAAAATAGTACCTAGGATCACCATAATGTTTTGTCAAACAATCTTCTATACAGATTAATAAAATTGGAGTGTCTGTTTGTAATATTAAAATAATCTTCTATACAGATAAATAAAATTGGAGCAACTGTTTGTAATATTAAAATAACCGCTTTTTACTAAATGCATATGGATGTATACACGGTACATATGTATAAGTACCAAAATAACATTTTTTACATTTTTTGTCTGTCTGTTTGTTCCGGCTAATCTCTGAAACGGCTGGACTGATTTTTACGGGACTTTCACTGCAGATAGCTGATGTTATAAGGAGTAACAAGCTATTTTTAGAAAAAGTAACGCGGGCGTAGCCGCGGGCAACAGCTAGTCCATAATAAAATACTGCCGCTGAATATTATAGGTACCTACTAAAAGTATTTACATTTTGGTACAAAGCATCTTATGTAACATTTTCACACGTTATTAAATAATTTATGCGACAAGTTGTTTTGCGATATTACAGAAAGGAAATTCCTTTCTTATATGTACGGTCGGTTGTCGTAGAAAAGTATCCATTCAAGTAAGCACTTTACTTGCGTAGAGATGCTTATATTCATACACTGATTATACTCGTTGGTCTAGTGGTCACAAGCGCGACTGCCGAGCGTGGGATCCTGGGTTCGATTCCCAGGTCGGGCAAAGTGTTATTGGATTTTCCATTAGAAATTTCTTAGTAACAGCCCGGGCGGATTTCCGGTCACCGTAGGCGCGGGCTTACGGACGGTGAGCAATGGGTAGCTCACCGTCCAGTAAGGACCAGGCCCGGGTCGACGGCGCGTTATACAACGCGCGTGGACTATACCACGCGCGCCTTAAAGAGATATCGTCAGCACAAGTGTAGGGGTCCACTAGAGCCGATGCCTGCCGGGGTCGCGGGAAGGTACTAAAGGGTTACCAAGGCCCCTGGCAACAGGAAGGAATACGGGTGGGTTTTAGTCAGTAAGAGCCTGACACACCCTCCCGCTTCACCCAGAGCGGGAGAAGTTATTTGATGATTTCCCACCCAAATAAAAAAAGCCTTGAGTTTGGAAGTTGTTAGCGGTGCGATACCCCCATGCCCCGGCAAGCACATTAAGCCGGTGGTCTTGGGCCTGGTGTCTCTCCAGTCGTGTCGGATTGCCGTCCCATCGGAGACGAAAGAGTGAAGAAAGAGTGAAAGAAAGAGTGAGGGAAAAGTGAGCGTCGATAGCTAGTATCCGCAGAAATTGGCCACCGTAGCCTAAATTCAGTCTAGATAACTATTATGACTCGTTGGTGTACAGCTGACACTACAAAGGACTACTTATAATCAACAACTCAATATTTCATCAAACAATTAATAACCGCAGTTTCGTGGTTTTAAACATAATTTTAACTTATTGAAAATTAATACAGCGAAGTGCAGAATTAATACTTATGATAAAAATATCAAAAACGTATTTCAGATAAAACAGATGATGACATTATCCTACTGTACTCATGTTAAGCAATTATTTTCTATGTACAAATTACTTTGGAAGCTAAATAATATGTAACACGTGTTAACAGATTTTATAATATTAAAGGAGATTTAGAAAGAAAAGAAAGAAAGAAAATACGTTTATTTGCGGTAAACATGACGCAAAGAAGGAACACAAATACAAAAAAGAAACAATTTGGGGGAAAGTATGCGTCACATCCACGCTAAACGGACATCGCTCAGCATAATGCTGCGACCCTATGCGAGAAATAGCCAAAATAGGCTTCGCTTAAGAAAACAAAATTGCCAAATCTGTATAGTTTGTGGTAACGGAAAAAATATATGTTAATTTTGACCATATTTCCCAGAACTTGGTTGTTATCAAAACACGTTTTAAAAACAAAATCTCGATACAAACTAACGTTAAACCAACCTCTTACTTTGAGTTCTAATCCAAAATATCTCTATCAAATATCAACATACGTTACGTATTTAATTAATAACAAGAACGTCTTATTTGAATGCAGAACTTGGTTGTTTTTTATTTTCGATTACTCAACTCAATTTTGAGTAAATAGATAATTACTTCATATTTTGCAATAAATTACAAGCGTTGTGTCATCGCGCTTCTCTTTCTTTTCTATGGAATTTGACAGTGACCGCGGTTTAGGTGTTGTCAGCGTCTTAACACGGTTCAAATCTACATTTGTATCACCATAAAGCCTACTTTCTCTGTCTAAAACTTGCTATCATAAGCCTTCGAGAAAGTAACGTAAAACATTTTTTTTTTTATATGTAAGTGTTACCATTGGGTACGTAACATTCTCAAATTTAAAAAAAATGTTGATAACGTCATACTGCGAAATGGTTTGATCCTATAAACAGTGTTTTGGCATAAAATCTCTTAGCTAAATATTACAAGGGAAGTTAAGTTTTCTCACGAGGAAAGTATATTTCTTTAGGAAAATGAACTCTGATACGATCTAAGAAATCTTGAGGATAGTATAGGATTAAATTATCGTCAAAGAAGTTTATCCTCCTTTAAAGCTTGTTTGCTAAGTAGAGCCAGCTAGCACCCCATTGACACACTTACACAGCAAAGTACCGCGTCTTGCACGTCACGAGTACACACTCGTTTTTCTTTTCCATTTTCCCTAACTCAGACATATTTTCCTCCAATTAAAATACGTTAAAACGGGAACTGCATAGTTGAACAGTAAAAAAGCTGACACAGAGGCTGAAAACGCGAACGTGAAAACTGTTGATGCATTTTATTCGAATGCTCGGGAGCATTGTAACGTTTAATTGAAAAGTCAAAAATCGTACATTAATTAATTCACGAGAGTTACAATAAGGCACGGAGCGCGCTAATTAGTGTAATACAATTTTGTAGAACAATGAGTGCCGGGAGGTTGGGTGGTTCGTGATAAACTATGGACGTAATAAGCTCGTGGTAACTAGAATTAATAATTAACTACACGAAATTATGGCTTTCAGTGGATCTGTTGGTGCTTGTTTCCTCGAGGGCGGGATTACTACAGTAGGTACTCAATCGAAACGTTGCTAAGTCAGTTATGTGTGTGATGTACCTATTTACCTAATCTAGACTTTTTAAAGAGAAAACCTAATAAGTAATAACTCTTTCCCGGCCAATGGAGCCGGATGTTTCGCGGCTGCGCTTGCGACTACTTAACAACCGAGATGATCTTCGTAAACCATTCTAAGCACTAAGGATGTGTTAATTAAACATTGGCTCAGTTTAATTAATGTAAATCTCGTTAATTAAGGACGTAATTAACATTAATTTCTTGTTTGGAGCGTGTGTATATTTTAACAAAGCCGGTTATTTTCCGGTGATTTATTTCAATTTCGCCTAATGAAAAATAGAGCACTTTCCATTTTAAAAACTTAACATGAAATACAAGTAGGTTGGCATTTTAATAATCAAATTCCTTTTACAGAATAAGATACCTACGTTAAAATTCTTGCCGCCGGCTTAGTCAGCCTCGGACATACGAATTTACTCATAACGTAATCATGAAAAATATTACATTCCAGATTACCTTCGAAAACACTTTTAGGGAGGATTTCTCCCTAACTATGTAGGATTTGGCTCGCAGCGTGGCTAGTTACAGGTGATTATTAGGCTGTTCCCAATCTCAAATTTATGTATTAATTGCGTAACTAATTAGTAGATCTTATATTCTCAGTAATTAAAACTAAAATAAGACACAACCCCAACATCAAATAATTTCAGCAAAGGAGTTATAGCGTGGGAAATTATCAAATAACTTCTCCCGCTCTGGGCGGAGCGGGAGGGTGTGTCAGACACTAGAGACTGTACTGTGTAAGACTGGGGTGTAAAGACTGACTAAAACCCACCAGTGTTCCTTCCGTTGCCTGTGTATTGCCAAAGGCCACGGTATCCCTTTCGGACTTTCCCGCGACCCCGGCAGGCATCGGCCCTAGCGGACGTCTCTTTGAGGCGCGCGTGGAACACGACGCGCTGTCGACCCGAGCCTGGTCCTTATCAGACGGCGACTTACCCATTGCTCACCGTCCGCAAGCCAACGCCTTCAATGGCCGGGAATCGGCCTGGGATTCCCGACGCCCAGGAAGTCTCCTGTGGCGATATTTGAACTACCTTGGCTCATAGAAATTCAGGGGTATTCGTTTTATGTTCCACAAAGGAACACTGTACTAAGGAATACTAGGAACCATAAATCCCTGTAAATTAGTTTTGTGTAAATTAAAGTTAATGTCACCAACAACCGGAGGTTAATTTGTTTCGATTCATCGCCCCTGAAGCGACATTGATTGCGTCATACACAGACTCAATCAACTCCCTTGTATACTCACAAATTATAACAGGGTTTACATTGAGTGTACTGATTTTTAATATAATACAATTTCATGTTTCGTAGTTGTTTATAGTTGCGAGCTTTTGAGGCAAAGCTTGTGAGAAAAGCTGAGGAAAACTCAAGTTCACTTCAATTTTGTTGCAACTTTGCAAGTCTAAAAAAGTCTGTTGTGAAAAGAAGCGCACTTGCCTCACTAACTTTATAATTGGCCGAGTTTAAAATGTAGGTAGATACCTTTCTGAAAAAAATGAACATAGAAAATGTTGAAAACTGCTATTTATTATTAAATTAGTAATAATCAAGCTTTTAGAGGAACTAATGATACTATATTTATAAGTATGTACCATTTCGAGTAGATAGGTAGGTAGATAGGGTTTGGGACCAGCTAACGTTTAGCAGAAGCCTAATTACTAACTCAGTAATTATTGACCACCTGCACACGACTCGCCATTAGGCCGCCCTGTCTAAATTTTAATCCATTGACAGATAAAACCAGGCCAGCGTGTTATTTTGCTGGCAGTTAATTACCTAGATAGGAGTGCGCTTTCAGGAAACTACACTATTTCAGAATACGTTATAGTTTCTGGCTTAGGTACTAATTAAACGATACAAATCTTTTGTAAAAATATAAATAGTAGGTCCGTAATCTATATCTATAACATAACATCACGCCTTGTTTCCCCGAAGGGTTTGGCAGAGGTGTACCTATAGTATACCCACATTTCGCCAGTTATGTTTAAGTACCATGTAATAGGGGCGAGCCTATTGCCATCAACCGGGTACAAATCACTAATAGAATAATAAAAGATAAAATTATTGGAAACCATTCGTTTTCTCTTGAGCAGTGGTGGGCCAGTGGTAACGGTCGCGACTTACGAGTTGTAGGTCGTAGGTTCGAACCCAGACAGGCGCTTTACTTTGTGTACATTATTTCATCACCACTGCTTTCAAAACGGTGAAGGAAAACATCGTGAGGAAACCGGCATGTCCCTGAACCAAAAATTCGCACTGGGCCCGCGTGGTGGATTACGGCACACTCCTCACAGAGAGGAAGCCGGTGTCCCAGCAGTGGGAACATTATAGGCTGATTATGTTATGTTTGTGTATTCGTTTTCTCGACTGCACATGCGAAAAAGCTGCAAAATTGTTTTAATTCAAGGCTTTACCGACATTACAGGACGTCACATGATGCAAAGCAAGCGAATACCAGAAATACATGCACATAAACAATTCATTAATCAGTTCATTCTTAAATTAATTAATTGAATACAGACACACGACTCCATGTTTTTCTCTGGTTTCAATTTTAACATGCAAATTAGTATTCGGCAATAATATATTGATTATGAGCTGTAATAAAACTGTATCTGGCAGCACTGTAATTATTTACCAGTGATAAATATACCCACTACTAATTAATTAAAATATAAATGTGTGGGCGTTTTCATCACAGGAGCGACTTTAATTACGTTAAAGTTTCATTATACAGGATGACTAATTCTTCGACGTGTTTCTTATAAGGCGTGATATTTTGTCCAATGACAAGTTTAGCACACAATATACCTCTTATTCATCACTTCTAACATAAATGTTATCACTTACATAAAATAAAAAGTTGAATAAATAGTCATCCTGTATAGATGCCACGACCAACGCACAACAACGGTCTGAATAATCATAATCTTTATTTATTTCAACATCATATTACAGGCACTGGTTATAAAAATGCATAATCTTAAATAGAGAAAGGACTGACGTAGGAGGTTCCTGAGTTACAGATAAGCCGGCTATTCTTAGATAGGACATTTTAACTTAAAAACAGTTAGGCAAGATATTTTTTTTTTGTTTAATAAAAGTCTGAAATTGCAATTAAGTATACGTGGAGTTAAAAATGTATACTTTAAAAAAAATGCAAATTATATTGTCTAATATCTAAGTTGACTGATTCATAATTATTATCTGTTACTTGAATGTTATTACTAGTTTAAAAAATTAAGAACATAAGTTTTTTTAAAACAAAATCAAAGAAAAGCAAGTCAAATAAAAATTCAAAGAAATATAAAATTTATGGATATTTTTATTCACTAATACCTACGTACTTAGGTATCTACAAAACAAAATAAAATAATAATGAGCATGACATGAGCATGACATGACAATCATGACGTGTCTCTTTGTATTTTATTGTGTGAACTTACTTAAATAATAAAATAAATAAATAAACAACAAATGAAGAATGGAAATGGGGAAATGAAGAATGGTGTGTGTATTGAATGTTTGTAGGTGTAAAAGCCTGGGTGTTAAGACACTGGTTTTGACGCTAAGTGCGGAAAAGGGAGAGTCCACTTACAACTAAATGTCGTAACTTGTGAATAAGCTTGTATCACTGTTGTAATGAAGACTTCTGAGATACATAGGATGTACCAGATGGCTATTCAATAGCCTACAAATACCACAATAACCCGATTCTCTCACGGGACTCTCGGACAGATAACGGAACAGACAGATTAGTTGCGCCATCCGCTGAGCTAGCCAAGCCGACAGGGGAAGTCAGAATGCCTTGCCGAATTAAGTACATACATACCTATATGTACTTAAATCGGTTGTTACAGACTTGCTTCCGAATTAGGCGATGCTATTGTATTTGTCTACTTGATTACGGTGGCTTACACACGATCGCCTACGCGAACAAACATTTTTCTATGTGATAATAGAAAATAATAGAATCAGGACTTCAAAAATAGTCTTGGGTTTATTGAATGAAAGTCGCGACTTGGCGTATCGAAAGGTGACACTGACTTATCAAAGCAGACCATGGATAGGTTTTATACTTATTAGCCACAATAAAGGTGATGTAATGTAGTAATTAACAATATTATGTAGCTAATTATCTTAATTTCTAGTTTAATTCTTTTTATTTATGTTTTATGCGGTTTTCTTTTGTGGGGCGTGTGGCTAAGTAAAAACAGCCACACGGGTCGATCGATCAGGTAAAGCCATGCTTGCTGCGTTTGGTCCGTGGATGGGTGACCATCTTTACATACCAAGAACCCTTCGTGCCTCGGAAAGCACGTTAAGCCGTTGGTCCCGGCTTTCATTAGTAGATCTTTGACAGTCGTTACGGGTCGTCAGAAGCTCGAGCCTGACAACCAGTCTTACCAAGGGGTATCGTGTTACCCAGTAACTGGGTTGTGGAGGTCAGATAGGCAGTCGCTCCATGTAAAATACTAGTATTCAGCTGTATCCGGTAAGACTGGAAACCGACCTCAACATAGTTGGGAAAAGGCTAGGCAGATGATGATGATGATGCGTTTTTTTTTTTATTTGAATTTGATTTAATTAATTAATAATATTAAAACATTTTTTTTTTATTTGATTTTATTTTTAATATTATATATGTATTCACTGTACCTTAATTGGTTTTTTTTATATAAATATGGTGGAAACGTAGTGGATTGTACTTTAACCATCCTTAGATCTAATTTAATTTTATAATACCTCGTTAGTCCAGTGGTCGCAAGCACTACTGCTGAGAATGAGGTCCTGGGTTCGATTCCCGGGACCGGCAAAGTGGTATTGGAATTTTCCATTTGGAATTTCTCAGTAGCAGCCCGGAGTCTGGATTTGTGCCCGGTTGATGGCAATAGGCTCGCCCCCTATTACAATGGGACTTAAAACATAACTGGCGAAATGTGGGTGTACTACAGGTACACCTCTCCTCACTGTACAATTGTTTGTCTTCCCAAATAAATAAAATAAATTGGCATCAGGTTGAAACGTATGAATAAACCTTACAGAGAGCTGTGCCGTTGGAGAGTTTGTTGCGTCACTTCGTCTTCCCAGCTAAAGCACTAGGAAGTGGTGAAGGGCGGGCGTTTTTCGGGAACTGCCTTATGTAATTTTGACGTTTTAAAAGTGCTGATTATCAGCCTAGTTTAAATATATGACTTTTTATTGGGATTGATTATAATTTTGAGCGAAATTACGCATCACCGAGGAATTTGCAACCTGAAGCCCGTATAACAACGCTAGTACCAAAATTACTAATCGTAACAGATTACGTAACTGCCAAACCAGACAGATGACAATAATAGTGTTTGAATAAGTCCAACAGATACTATCACAGAGTACGCTGGGA
Source organism: Atethmia centrago (assembly GCA_905333075.3). Taxonomy (NCBI): domain Eukaryota; kingdom Metazoa; phylum Arthropoda; class Insecta; order Lepidoptera; family Noctuidae; genus Atethmia; species Atethmia centrago. The sequence goes on along the minus strand of HG995381.1, from coordinate 12,556,827 downwards.
ACAATGAAATATAGCCATGTCTACAGCGACACGTACAATTGTGCAAAGCCTACACAAATGTCATATCAGATTGTCTCGCTTATTGGCACAGCAGGCATAATGCCATCACAGTGCATTTTACACAGAATATGGTCTGATCCATCCACGATTGTACCAGACGCTGCAAATTCCAACTTTATTCATCACAAAATAAGGATAATTTTAGAGCATAAACAGAGTTACAAAACAGACGTGCATCAAAACTGAGATTAGCTGATATATATGGTAAAACAAAAAACAATCACCACTACGATGCACAGATAAATAACGTTGCTATTTCTAAAGCGATATTTTGTGAGAATAATGGCTATGTAGGTAAATTGTATACATCATTTGGTTCGGCAAACAATCGTAACAATATAAAATTATGCTTGCTTATATTATAAAGTTCTGAAAATTTCCCACGGGTCCCAACGTTTCCAAACGTTCATGAATTATTTTGAAGCCTATTATAATATCAGAACCTAGTCACCAACATTAACATCAGCACTTGAAATAGGCAATTAGTGACAGAATTGTTAAATAAATTACTACTTAATCTTACCTCCTATTTCCTATAACCGGCCTATAAGTGTCTCTCTTGGTATACGACAAGCAGTTACAAAGCACTGACTGATTACACCGATGGGACTATAAAAAACACTGTATTCGTCGCACGTCCTTTGCAAGCTTTTACAGATACTAATTCCACCGCTTCATTGTTAGTCTCGCTGCAAAAATAAACGCCCGGTTACGTGTGACCACGCAAATTATATCATATTAATGGACTCTACATCCATCAATGAAATTCTAACTCTATTGCTGTAGAATAAAGTATAAACTCGACCAAAGAAACCACTTGTCGCAATTCTATAACAGTTAAGTAAATCGTAAATTCGTCCGGTCCCAGGAACATTACATCACTGAGCGGAAACATTATGCGATTCTTTGCTTTGAGTTATAGTAACGTAACAAATCAGGGGTCAACGATGTCTCGGCGGTCCTCCCGAACCGGCGCGTAGTATAAAACGGGTATGGTTTATGCAATTGACGATGGGAACCGCTTTCAAAACTTTCGCCGTCAATTAAAAAGCGGCTACCGCTTTTAGCGAGACACCCGGTCACGATCCACGACGTGACCGATGACTTTCTATTACGTAAACCACTATTGTTTTCTACTTTTAGCATCTGTCAAAGCTAGACTGTTATGGGGCGGTATTGTGTCATAACTCGCTCATCAATCAATGTTACTGGACGTAGCGGACAATTAATCATACTAGTATTATAGGTACTTACACTATCTATGGCTGTGATTTAGTTTCCTCTGGCTCCGCAATATTGATTGAAATAGATTTAATCAAATTCTCCATTCCAATCTCAGCAAATCTCAGTACATTAGATTACGCTATAATAACTTGGACTAATATAGCACTGTACTAAGAAGTATGTTTATTTATAGCCATTCTTATGTTGTGAACAATATATGTAGCGTGTTTAATGGAAATTGACACGAAGAGTCACAGTTCAGAGTATCATCCCTCACCTCAAAGTAATACGATACAAAACTGATCCTAAACTAAAGTTTTGATAACAATATTAAGTATTCAACGAAGGAATAACTTGCTGCGGTTCAAATATTAGAAATATATCTTTGAATACAGCTGATGGTGATTTAAGTTTTAAACCTGTCATTAATCATGTGTGATAAATTCATAACAGACGGGAGCCGTTGGTGCTATTTTGCATTGTCTCGTTCTTTATTTTCGTCTCTTAATAGGTTCATATTTATTTATGTGGCACGATCGATATGAGAATAGCCTTGATAAAAATATAACCAGCCAAGCCAGTCGGCAAGACTACATAACACTCATTTTTCGACTTCGACAGTCGGCACCCGTGAAGGGTGTTTTAATTATAATTATAACACACGTCATGTCTATAAGCTTTACGTAAACTCCATAATTCCTTTACCAGACATGTTAACTTATACCCATTAGCTTTTCGAAACATAAACAAGTTATTACCATTTTAATGGGCCGTGTACCTAAGTGGTGTGTGAATACTGACGGTAATTACTATTTCGATGCCATTCGTCATGTGCCTGTCACGGTGCAGCCAATTAGTTTAACGCCGAAAATTTCTGCTCAAATATTACTTAAGGTGGATTCGAAGTGGTAGCCCGCGAAGTTCTAATTTTCTTACGTCTTATGCAATTTGCTGGTCAGTGTCAGGTTGTGTTGCGGGAAGGTACTAAAGGGTTACCGAGGCCCCTCGCAACACAGGCAACTGAAGGAATACGGGTGGGTTTTAGTCAGTAAGAGTCTGACACACCCTCCCGCTCCGCCCAGAGCGGGAGAAGTTATTTGATGATTTCCCACCCAAAAAAAAAAGTAATAGGTTGTGTCTTGATCAAAATATGATTCGCGACTGTAAGTTATGTATTTACAGTATTATAATGACTAGATAAAGATAAAAATAAATTTATTTGTCAAAACATGCGTATACGTGCAAATTAAGCATGTAGGATGTCACAATATTTAATATTTCACCCGTAATGCGTATAAATTTATAAAATTTACAAAAAAATAAAATCCTCTAAGTTAGATTTATTCCCCAATGTCATGATTTCATGAATAAAGGACTTTTTACAAAAGAAAACACCACAAAGTGAAAAATAACTTTAATTTCGGAATTCGGTGTCTTTGGATCTGTATTTTAGTTTTTTGCCACCAACTTCCGAAATTAAAGTTATTTTTCACTTTGTAGTGTTTTTTTTGGAAGTCGGTTATTTTTTTTTTTTTTTTTTGTAAAAAGTCTTTTATTTTTCACTTTTTAGCGGGTCAGCGTGTAATTTATCTAAGTTACAATAGCCTAATGTCAACTGTTCATCACCTTTTACAAAATATTGCTTGATGCAGGGACGTTAATTGTTGAGGAGTTCTCCTGGTAAGAACCAGGAGAACTGCCACTCACCATGCATTGTGAAGAGCATAAATGGCTTAGCAACCATATTAAAGTACCTAATCGAATCGCAACTCGTTAAATACATCTTATTAAGTAGTTCCGGTGGCTATCTGTGGTCTTCATCATCAATTCCACTCCACCAAATGGAGCTTTCCGAGAGCAAATGCAAGTTTCTATAAAAAATACCTAAATTGCTATAGGTGTGCCTTTAAAATTTGGGGATTTCCCTCGATTTCCATGGGATCCCCTCATCTGATTATGACTTGGTGACAATGTAACCACCTCGGGAGCATACCCTTTTAAACAAAAAAAGATTTTTTTAAATCGTTCCACAATTGACGGAGAAATCGGCTAACACACATTAAAAAAATTAATTATGATATACTACGGTCGAATTGAGAATCCTCCTTTTTTGGAGTCTGTTAAAAAGTAAATCAAAGGAATTAATTATTGATGACTGACCTGCAAATTGCAAAAAACTTAAGAACATTAGAATTTCGCGGGCTACCACTGCGGATCCATCTTAAGCTTTTGGTGGAGGAGTGTTTGAAGACAGGCAATGTTTTGGTTGGTTTTATGTAATTAAAATAATCTTAATGCTTGGAGCAGTGATTTGACATTTGTTTCAACTATCATCATCTGCCTAGCTTTTTCCCAACTATGTTGGGGTCGGCTTCCAGTCTTACCGGATACAGCTGAATACCAGTATTTTACATGGAGCGACTGCCTATCTGAACTCCACAACCCAGTTACTGGGTAACACGATACCCGTTGGTAAGACTGGTTGTCAGACTTTCGAGCTTCTGACGACCCGTAACGACTGTCAAAGATCTACAAATAACAGCCGGGACCAACGACTTAACGTGCTTTCCGAGGCACGGAGGGGTCTTGGTATGTAAAGATGGTCACCCATCCACGAACCAACCGCGGCAAGCGTAGCTTAACCTGACCGATCGACCCGTGCGGCTGCTATTACTTAGCCACTAGCCCCTCAAGCTTTGTTTCAACTATGAAAACTGAAATTAAATCAACTCATTCATTTTTGAAAGTGTATTATTATCCTCATTTACATCGTTCTATCTCTCTCTCCAAATATTTAAATAATAATCATACATCGAGATTTTTTCTGGCAGTATGTGTATGTTATTCAAAATAACATTCATGTTTTGACTTTACCGAGCAAAATATCAAAACATTCCTCACATTTTCGAAAGACGACTGCAATTTACCTTTTAAGAATTTCCGTTTTTAATCACATGAATTTCTCAACGAGTCTCGTGTCTGTCGGAGCGAACGAGGTAAGGCTAGCGGCGACGTCGCCAAGAAATCAAGATTTCGTCTCGTCGCATCTCCACTTACGTCCATAAGTGTCCGTATAAATAAGTATTTGGAGCAGAAAACGTGGACCAAAAATGCATGAATCTTTTCAAGTATATTTATATTGTATATAAAAATGAATGTCGGTATAAATATGATATTGATAAACCAAAACTCCAACACCATGAAACTTGCCACGATTATGACGTATTTTTCATAGAGAAATGGTTATAAAGGTGTTTTCTTTCTACTTTCACACGGGCGGAGCCGCGGGACAAAGCTAGTAAAATATATTATGAGAAACAAATTTGAGCCTAACTTACCTTAAATACTTTAATTTAGGTACTCTCACGTACTTGTAATTACTCCTGCAAAATTACTGCACTAGGTGAATGCGATGTGCCTAGGAGAGGCATAAATTCGACTTTGAGGCAATACGTTAACACGCTTGACATAGAAGTGTGGTGCATTTGTAGAGAAAATATATAATGTGCAGATGACGACACGACAATAAACTTCGTATATAAAAAATCATGACGTACAGTCTGCTTACAAAAATTATATCAACTATTATTTTCAAATAGTTTTGTACTATAGATAGTCTGTTGATCGGCAAAACAGGCCCATAGGCCATAAATACTTTTTAATTTGTTTGAAAATTTTTATTTATTTATTTAATACTTAATTTATTTATTTACAAACAAATGCAGTACCTACAGAGAGTTTCTACCAGTCAACCTATAATTTAATTTTATTCCTTGTTTTTCCTTATATATTTTTTTAGATGTTGTTAACATTTATTCGATAGTTTCAAAATACTCCGAATAGGATTATTTTCATTTATTGTCGTATTGTTGTCTCCACATTGTATATTGCGCACGATTTCTTATTTCGAGGCTCGAGGTAAAGTGAATCCAGTCAAGTGTAGCCCTATTTGCGACATCAAGCGAAGAAGAGAATATTAGTACACAACAAAGTAGTATTTTCCAATTAGCACCTCAAATGCCATTCGTATCCCACAGTTAGACAAGAATAATGAGCTCAGTTCTTACACCGCTACACCGCGGTACTCATGTGTTTGACAAAGACGTATTGTTAGAGAACGTGTACATAGGTAACGAATAAACTACGCTGTCTATATAGGACATTACTTCCATGACCACGCTAAGTAGTTAATTTAATTTAATTGGAAAAAGGAATGTGGAGAAATGAGAACGTCAGTTGAAGAAGGAAAGCGAAAAGAAAATATATTTGTTTACAATTACTAAATAATATAATGCCGTTTGTTACTTTCCTTCCATAGTTTCGTGAAAGATTTTTATAATAATTGAAATTCTATTATAATTATTTATAATAGAAGCAGGCCCTTAGTAGAACATTTCTCAGGAATCCTTTAATATTGTTACTACAGAATTTAATAACGAAGAACTCTATCCCCCAATTAGGAAAACTTGTGCGGTTGCGTCCCGTATCAAAGTTGGAAAGTATTGAGAGACGTAGCCATTAGTTAGATACCTATACTTCTTATAATCTACCTATCTGCAAAGAATCAGACATTATGCAGAGAGTATGCTTACAATTATATGTATGTACATGTAAGTGTAAGCTTATAGAAACACTAAAAAAGGTTCAATCATTATTTAAGCCAAATGTGATTACGATCGGCTTTACGAATCCTCACAAACTTTACAATTATGAAATACAATTTGATAATATGTACATTATTTTTGGTTTGGAAAATAATAATCTAGGAAAACTTAATGTTTTGCTGACAAAAGTAAACTGCAAAAAATACCCGAAACCCAATGACATAACGAAACGGATCGTGTAAAGGGTCCCCAACAAAAATGGAAGAACTCAACCTGTATTTACACACAGACTTTTTGCATTTTTTATGTAGTTAGCAACTCTATGTAAAAAAATGTTTGTGAAGAAGCAACGGACAGTTACCGCTGAAAGGTTTTGTTGTGAAGTTAGAAGTTTTCTTGACCGACTTTTACTTAGTTGGTCTAGATGGCGCAAAAATTACTAACTGAGAGAGAAGTCCTCATTTCGATCCCTAGGTCGAAATAGGGTTATTGGGTTTTCTTCTCGAAAGCAGCTAAGAGTCTGGATTTACACACATACATGAAGTCACGCCTTTTTTGCCATGGCAAGCAGGCAGAAACTACAGAATGCCACCTGCTACGATCCTTACATACTCCTTTTGCTTCTGTTACGTTCATACATCTGGATTTGTGACCTAGGCCGTTAACGGGTTTGCCCCCTAATACATGGGACTTAATATAATTGGCGAAATGTGTCTCTACTATATAACTCCACCTAGTAGTGGGTGGAGTTGTATAGTAGAGACACATTTCATAGGGTTCCATAAAGACGTGACATTAGGATTTCAAGTTTCTTAAACTTAGTATAAGGCGGTCACAGGTACATTCGAAGGGTTCCGTCTAATATCGTTACACAAGTGTCGCAAGTTTAAATTAAAATGACCGCCGTTGGTTTATTTGCGGTCGTAAAGTTGTATCTGTAATCCCCAGACGTGAATTAATTTGTACGTATGTGGGTTTGAGTGTAAATGTTACTTCTTGGGTAACTGACCTACTTGAAATTAGATTAACTGTCTATTTCGCCCCTAGGCGTTAAATTCGAGATCTTTGTTCAAATTGTTTGAATATTTTGTTGAAGTTCGAATTAAAGAACCCATCTTCATTTTGTTTTTATAACTGCATTGAACTGAATACGAGTATTACGAGAATTAAGATTAGTAGGTTTTGTTTTGTACCTGTAAAGGCTCGCGTAGACAGGCGCAACGCGACGGCGCGACGCGACTCTGGTGGAAGAATTTCTATGAAAACTTCACGGAAATGGTTCTACGCGACGTCCCGTGGCGTCGCGCCTGTCTGCACGAGCCTTAAACCGGAGTTGGTACACGGAAAAAAAAGGATCTCTTCAGCGAAGAATATCAATATTCTCAGAAATATTGTTTCAATCCAAGTAAATATTTTCTTAACGTAAGTAAATGTACTCAGTCCAAGAAAACCTGTTTACTCAAATTAAGAATAATAACTAGTTGGTTTTTATTCTTGACTTAAGCAAATATTTTTGATTCAAGACTATAATAATCTTAATTGAAGAAAATATTTAGTTTTAATATCTAATATTCTGAAAATTAAACTTAATAATTCTTCATTCAAGTATAATGTCTTCGAAGAAGACAATAAAACTAAGACAAAATTTTACTTCATTCAAGAATATATTGTTTTCCCCATATATGAATCAATATTTGTCTCGACCAAAAGGATATTGTCTTAATTTAAGACATCCTTTTTTTCCGTGTAGGCTACCTTTATTTAGAGGTTAATAAAAAAAAATCGCTATCGCCCCAGCCTGTAAGAGCCTTAAGACTCAAAACTTACACAAACACCAATAAAACGTATACATTTCCCCTGTAATAAATAATAATACATGTATAACCCAATTATTAAGCTTAGTATACACTCGAACTTTTTATTGGCCATAAAGGGTACGCGCCACTAATAGCAGAATTTACTTTTTATTATATTTTTGAAAACATCATGGAAAATGTCGCGCCCGCGATACGCGCCAGTCTGCATGAGCCTTAAGAGTACTATTGTAATCTAGCCCGGGAGCCAGGAAGCATAAGTCAGGAGTCGGGATAATTATTCCTTTATGGCGAATGCTAAGCGTGCTTCAGTTATCATTGTTCAAGATTTGAAGGCAGTATAAATGTTACAATGTTATTTAGAGTATTTTAAAATTAATGCAAAAAAAAAGCAAAACATATTTATCAAATTCTTTCATAAATATTTTTTGTTTTTATTTTTTCATTAGTTTTTATGATGTTTGAGCCGCATTAGTACTTCTTAGCTTTTAAATGTTCATATTACTCGTAATATTAGGAAGAGCGCTGTTGTCTGAGATACAGATATTAAATTATCTAATTCAGACACAATGTCCTGTTAAACTTATTAGATTATGCGTAAATGATCATAATGTATTGTTATAAAAGGAATGTAATTGAAGGTGAAATAAATTATTATTATTATTATTTTAGAGCGTAAGGGTAGCGGTTAATTAACTAGACACATATTGCTTCTGTAGTCATTGTATCTAGTTACTTCATTTGGAGAAATTCTATAAGTCGTAGTCGTAGGTAGTCGTGGTTATAGTGACAGTACAGTCACTATAACCTTAATAATAATCAATATTTTTAATATTAATATTTTTTTCCGAGTAGTAGCCCGGAGTCTGCTTTTTGCCCGGTTGATGGCAATAGGATCACCCCCTATGTGGGTGTACAGTACACCGAAAAAAGGATGTCTTAAATTAAGACAATATCCTTTTGGTCAAGACAAATATTGATTCATATATGGGGAAAACAATATATTCTTGAATGAAGTAAAATTTTGTCTAAGTTTTATTGTCTTCTGCGAAGACATTATACTTAAATGAAGAATTATTAAGTTTAATTTTAAGAATATTATTTCTCTCTTAGAATATTTTCTTCAATTAAGATTATTATAGTCTTGAATCAAAAATATTTACTTGGATTGAAACAATTTTTTTGAGAATATTGATATTCTTCGCTGAAGAGATCCTTTTTTGTCGTGTGAAGTTAGTGGGCGAGGTCACACGATGACAAAAGTTCAAGTTTATTTTTATCAGAACTTATGTCATCGTATCAATTATTTCATCCACCTACATATAACTCTTCGGTCATTGCCTTTTCCTCATGCGACTACTCGTAAGACACCTTGGTTTACCTCCCACAATCTAATCTAGTCTTCACAGATAGCTTGTAAGTTTAAGATTAAGCTATTGTTGTAGTCAACATCAACATCTGCCTAGCCTTTTCCCAACTATGTTGGGGTCGGCTTCCAGTCTAATTGGATGCAGTAAATACCACTGCCTATCTGACCTCCACAACCCAGTTACTGGGTAACACGATACCCCTTAGAAAGACTGGTTGTCAGGATTCTGACTACCCGTAACGACTGTCAAAGATCAACGAATGACAGCCGGGACCAACGGCTTAACGTACTTTCCGAGGCACGGAGAGGTGTCGATATGTAAAAGATGGTCACCCATCCACGGACCGACCGCGACAAGCGTAGCTTAACCTTCGATCGACCCGTGCCGTGACCGCTGTTATTATTTAGCTACGAGCCTCTAAAAAGGCTCCGAAGAAGTCAGCGGGAAACCAAAAGTGACAAAAACATGGAAAGTCAACACGAAACAAAACTTTCACCATTTGCCATCAGCGTAATGAAGATAATCTTATTATAATAACTAAATTACGCAATTATCGGCACATAATACGTGATCAAAACACAAAATAACTCTTATGTAAATGATAATAATATTCACAATAATAAGGCATGCTGGTTCGTCCAGGAATCCCGCCCACCCACGTATTGGGTCTTAATCACAGATTACATGGCTAATAGGCTTAATCGACGACATTTGTTTGAAACGAAGCGACGTTGAGAACGATAGCCCTAATGTATTATAAACCGATATTCATTTATTTATAAGATAGCTATTCGATAGCGAATCGTCTTGGCTTCGTTATAAGGTTTTTTTTTTCAACATTTTATACGTTATTTACGAAATAAAACTTTATTTTGGTTTACAGGTGACAAGAAACTTATAAAGAACAATGCTAACTTATTTTAACTTGATACATGATTAAAACACCACTATAATTATAATAGCGTATTCTTTGCTTTCTACCAAACTTTTACATACGAACTTTAATATATATACGAACTTTTTAATATAACATATTATCGGTGTGTCCGGATGTCACGTCACATGCTCGGTATTCGACCGTTAAAGAGTCAATCACAATTTAATTTATATCGATTGGTTCCCATCACTAGATAAAGTGTCCCTGATTTTTTGTACAATTACACATACCTACTCGTTCGACCGGATTTTTTTCTCGTAACTACATCAACTGGTTCAAGTTACAATAATATATGTAGTGGATCAAAATTTTCTATAATTTATTGGTAATTTAATCGCTGTTAAATTATGCCGTGTTTAACTGTTAAAAAAAATATCTTGCTATTTTATCCAACTCTGCTAGGAGAGTTATTTCAAGAACAAGAAACATTTGCAAAATTAAATGTTATTTATACATGCTTACGAGAAAACAACATAAAAATGTCCTTATAATTACAAGGCATGCGTGCACATACTGAATATAATATCATAAAAAGTCACTAGTAATCTCAGTTGTCCAAGCACCATAGAGTCGGTCGCTTGGCCTGGCGGGCTCTAAGAATGCCGCCGATCTTGCTCCGCAGCTTCATAAATATGGAGTTGGTGATTAAACGGCGTACTCTCTGAGTTTTTGTACGACACCCCCTCCCTAACCGACTGCCAGTTAAACCTTGGATTAAAGCATGAGTTACGGGCAGACGGTATTTTTTCTCAGCACTATCTGAATACAGCCGCATGTCTCACTTCCTTTTGCTTTTTAAATTGGAACTGGTTTGATGATTAATCGTCTTGTATTTAAAAGAGACTATTGATTACAATAACACCATTAAGATTCTTCTACATTGATTCGCTTCAGAGGCAATTAATTCAGTAACCGTCAAAAGAATCTTGTTTTTCTTTGATTGTATTTAAGATACCATCTCCATCGACTCGCTAAAGCTTGATATGTTAGACCAAGCCCGTAATGGCACCCTTTAGTACTGAATCATAGGTCCCTAGAGCGATGTTAGGAGGCGTGCGCGCGGTGAAGATCCAAGACACGATGAACGCACCACCATTTTGCAGATACATACTGGAATTACTGGATTATTGCGCAAACGTTTGCAACCAAACATTAGTGGTTAGCCTAATCACCGGCAATGAAACTGATTCTTAGACGAATTATAGTCTTTAAAGATTGCGAGTTACGGCTCCAGCCTTTTACTAGGAGCTTAGTTTGTATTACATTGTAACTTGCAGTGGAGATTCTAGTTATTTCAATGAAGGTTGGAGAGGCAGAGAGATTATGGTAGAAAGGAGTTGTCGGAAGCTAGACACAAGACTAAATAAGTGTTTGTTTGTAGGTAGCACAGAACGCTATCCAAAGTATATGGCGTAGTTAAATTGCGACTGCACGAATTGCGAAAAATACAATTTCTTCACGGCTAAAGTAAAATATTTAACATATATATTTTCTTCAAATTCAACCTTCAACACATAAAAACGATGAATAGAATACGTAAGAAACCATTACCTTTTAACCTAAAATGAAACGTAATACTTCCTTTATGTAAAATAAACCAGAATCACAATCGTTCGCGTTCTATTTGATACCGATAAGTGGCTGCCTACACAAGCTGTTTGGCGTCGAATCAAAAGAAACATTTCAATTCATCGCATCAGCACGGCTCCCTAAAGGCGTCTAGCGGAGGCTGAGATCGCGGAACAGGCGCCCCGGGCCGAGACGCAATCTATTGTGGGACCTGAGGACCCATGCCTCGTTTGAACTCCCTGCCCGGATTAAGCACCTTTGGAGCTTTTGTTGATTATTTGAACCTACTATTGCATTTAATATTGTTTTAATCTAGAATATTTTATCCATTTCATCAGTTCCGGACGTAGGACGACGTTGACTGAATTATTTATTTAAAGGCTCGTGCAGACTGGGACGACATCGCAGGCGCGACAGGCATATTGCTGCCTGTCGCACCGGCGATATCGCGCTAATATGTTCGAGCATATATCTTATAGATTCTATCTGTCATTATATCTGAATAGATTCGATACCGCTCTCTTATTCAACACCGCAATAATAAATTATGGATTGAATGACATTTCATTATTTTATTTTAAAATCTTTTCTGCATCAAAATATTAAAAAAACATTCATAAAATGAAAGAGCTTTATTTTTACAGTTGCAATATTTAATTTTCACGCCCGTATTTTATACGACCTCGATGGGAAGATGACTCAATCAATTTTACCGTTAATCATTTAGCAGCATAATTACATTGTCTGTCCCTCAGCTAACTGTATTTCACACATCTGATGAAAATAACACGGGACTTTTGCTATTTGTGACAAATAATAAGACAACTTTCTACTACAAATATACCCGGATTTAGGTAAGATAAACCGAAGTAAACGTATCTATGTATGTCAAGACAGATACACTCAACACCCCAATCCACTCATCCATTTCCTACCATTAATTGACGATGTGATCTAGAGACAAACGTAGTAAGATGTTATAAAAGTGGATTACTAGAATGCAAGTGAACTAGCACAAAGTAATATGGATAGCAAATAGCGATCTAAGCCCGCTGTGTACTTGTGTAAACGAAGCTGCGCTTAACGATTCCCTGTCTTGTAACCAGCCGCTGATTGTCCAAGTTCGATTGAATTTATCCCACACTCTTGCTTCTTTTCTACCAATATTTATTTACGATCTTTATGCCAATTTTTATGTTATAGACATATTAAGAGTCATTTCCTTATATTCTGGCTCAGAAAGACCCGATTAAATCAGAAAACCACTTGTACCAACGTTCGAGTATAATTCCAGATTATATGATAAAATAGGCATTATATTTCAACCCGATAACGATAAACGTTTAGCTGCTGAAATATATAGCCAGAATTGAAAACTTATAGCTCGATTCGATATGTATCTATCGGTAGCCGTGTAATTTAATAAATTATTCACTTCGAATTTAATTTGCAAACTTGTGATGTTGCAATAAAAGTAATTTGTAGAAGTAAATAGTGGACGTGGACAAGCTTTAAAGCTATCCTTTAGTCGTAAACTATGAAGGTCTCAAGGTAGGTGCAGTGTGAAGGTCTCGCGGTAGGGGATAACTGCAGAGTGAAGGAAAAGTACTTTAGAAGTCATTCTATGCAATCAGCGTGCATGCTAGACCAGACGCACCGTATAAGGAAACCTACCATAGAGCAGTGGTTGACGTCGGTCACTATACTCTGCTCACCAACGTAAAAACTACTGGTTCTTGCTTTTGTTCCATGGGAATTCATGAATATAGACGCTATTGTTTGCTGTGAAAAATGGTACTCAGAACCTATAAATAACTTTATCGCTACATCTCACCGAAATGTCCAAATTTGTAACAGTGAATAACCTCAACAAAACACATGCTATTTTTTTTTAAATCAAATAATAAAGGTATATTACAAATAGTAAGTATCTTGGTGAAATCCCGTTGATGGGAAAAGGCTTTCTTGGCGTCTATTGTCGTCCTTAAATATAATAAGGGAACATCAAAGCAATATTCAAGGTCTGATCTTTTCACTGTTCCAAGTCAAACAATTAAGAATTTACGTCAGACGGGAAGCGGTAAGCCCCTTAAAGATATTATTATAATCATCATAAAATGTTATATTAGTGATCGCGACGCCACTTCTAACAATTTTAATAAAATAACTCAGCGCCCACAAAAAGAGAGCCTGGCCGTTTTCGTCACCAAATCTCTCAAATTGATGCATTCAACAAAAGGCGTCTTAATTGCATTCTACCTCAAAAGTGAAGAGGGACAAACAGCAATTAAATCGCGTAAAAGGAAAAATGACTTGCAAATTGAGCCTCGCTTTGGAGCTGATGCAAAGTAGTTCTCCACACTATCTTCACAAACTTTTGAACGAACTTGCAGTACCGACGAGGTACAAAGAACGTACTCTAAACTTAGCTGGAAGATAATTTGCTACATGGTAAATATTCACATTAGGTCTGGAGTCTGGAGACAGCTGAATGTTTTTTGTCAAGAGACAATTTTCTTTCACGGATTACTTCGAAGTACTCGTATGCACGTGTTTCTGCGACAATTAAACCAATTTTTTTCTTTATTTTTTTCAACGCTCAAGCTATCACAAAAATGAGATGCTAGCAACAGATTTTATAGAAAATAAAATATAAAAGAAAAAGTATCTTTGAAAATAAAAAATAAAAATAAGTAGACATCCCTTTTAGTTGAGCTGCATAAAGTGAAAATGAATAAAGAACATCTATCAGGAATCTCGCTAGTGACCCGATATTCATTTTACTTTTTAGAACGAACAGCTACATTGTCTGTCACGGAATAAAAAAGGAAATATGAATCAAGCTGTATTTTTTATGAAGCAAGCTGTGAAAAATGTAGCCTTGATATCGTTCACAAAAGATTATTATAAATAAGTCGAAAAAAATTATGTAAGGTATTTTTAATAGTTCCTCAAAAATGTTATTAATTAAGGCGCTGACAAGACCCAATTGACCGAAATAGGCTTCGCTTAAGAAAAAAAATTGCCAAATCTGTATAGTTTGTGGTAGCGGAAAAAATATATGTTAATTTTGAACATATTTCCCAGAACTTGGTTGTTACCAAAACACGTTTTGAAAACAAAATCTCGATACAAACTAACGTTAAACTAACCTCTTACTTTGAGTTCTAATCCAAAATATCTCTATCAAATATCAACATACGAGTACGTTACGTATTTAAGTAATAACAAGAACGTCTTATTTGAATGCAGAACTTGGTTGTTTTTTATTTTCGATTACTCAACTCAATTTTGAGTAAATAGATAATTACTTCATATTTTGCAATAAATTACAAGCGTTGTGTCATTGCGCTTCTCTTTCTTTTCTATGGAATTAGACAGTGACCGCGGTTTAGGTGTTGCCATAGTCTTAAGAACGAAACATTCGAGCTAATAATACTAGAAAAAAACCTTCACTTTTCCTTATATTGTTTAGATTCTCCGTGATAAACGCATAGTTCCTTTCGTGTCAACTTACATACTTCTGTTCCACGAGGACAAAATACTTGGTGATTGCTAGTCACAGGGCATACTTGAATAAGTAAACATTAGTGTCGCGCAACATAGGAGAGAGGTGACGTCAGACATCTGAATGAACGGACTCAAACAAAACTAGAGGTCTTTGTCCTATGAATATGATTATCATTTTGACAAACCTACCTAACTCCCTCTAAGAGTGACAAGCTTGGTATTATTTTGCAAATTGGTGTTACTGTAAGCGATTCTATTTATTGATGTTTGCAAGTTTGTCAAGCTAAGAACTTTGACGTGCAGTCCTACGACTAAAAAAAAAATAACGTAATAACGTAAAAAACGTAACGTAATAATAATATTTTTTTTTTTTTTGTTAAACTTCTTTAGGCACTTTGGGCACTTTTGATGGGTAAAAAGCACAGTTCGTCTACCATGAGTAACAACTCATGGTAGACGAACTGTGCTATTTTCCCATCAAAGCGAGTAAATTTTTCGATAACAATAGAAAAATTACTCGCTGGCGTTAAGAGGCCGACAACACCTAAAGCGCGGTCACTGTCGGACTGCATAGAAATGAAAGAGAAGCGCGATGACACATATATTTTTCTGATTTTGTTTACTGCAGTGGATCATATACTTTTAGGCATTATAAAATTTACAAAATTTGCGTTTAGGTCCCTTAAACTCGCTAGCGTATTAACGTGGATCAAATAGATTTCGATAATGCTGGCACCATGAGTTTTACGGAGTCATACGCAGACGATAGATCGACGATAGACGTGAAACTAAGAAGTTTTCACTTCTGACGTGCAGTCCTATGTAGTGATGGGTAACTCATCAATTTTATTTGAGGATGAGGGAGCACCTCATTTTGCCTCGTGAGGTCCTCACGAGGTACCCCTCATTTGAGGTGAGGATTTGAGGAATCCTCAACGGCGTATTCACCTCACGAGTCGTGAGCCCGAGCCGAACTCAGCCGAACGTGCGAGGGAGCGAGGCGGGCGGGCGCGACGACATTCACGAGTACTCACGACTCTCCGTCCGTTTAAGCAAATCTCTCTCACCTCTCACACATATTATTTTCTTTCGCTCATAAATTTTAGACCGCCAAAATAAACGAATCAATGACACTTGCTGATGCTTTTAGAGTTCATAATAATTAACCATAGCTGAAATAAAAATATTTTCTTTAAAATTCGTTTTGACTAATAATGTTACATACTAATTTTAACAGTTTACGTAATGTTGACCTTGGAGGTGCACGTGATATTCTTGTAACAATTACGTAGACTTTCGTTTCTTTTTTTGTGTTCGTACTTTAATCTAAATAATTAATATCCTACCAAACATCAGCATCACACTCACCACACACACATGACACAACTAACATCATTACATACTTAGGTACCTACATTATTTCATTAGGTACATACCAAAATCATAATGTTAATGTTTATTATGCTGCCAAAATTTCGAGACCAGACCTCACCTCACTCATTCTTTAATTCTATACAATTTTTTAAATCGGTTCATTCGCTCACTCGTTGAGGATCTCATCACTCAACCACTCAATACTCACTCGCGAGTCAAGCCTCACACCTCACCTCGCTCGCCTCACCCCTCGCCACAATTTCATATTGTCAATGTCAATTTTTGAGGACGCGTGAACGAATGAGGTGAGGTGAGGTAATGAGGTGGTTCATTGTTGAAAATCGAGTAACTCTTTCAATTTGCGATCACGAGGACCTCAAACGAGGGACCTCATGAGTGAGGGACTCATCACTAGTCCTATGACTGACATTTTTTTTATTAAAATCATTAACTTAAAAAATATAAATAATCCTGTGCATTTTTTTTGCTTCAAATACTTAATTTTCTTTCGTCCCCAGATTAAAGCTTGTTCCTTTTTAACATAAGCTACAGCGTTTTAATCCCGTCGCTTCCCCGTTATGCCCCATAGCTCTGGCCAGTCGTAAAGGTCCCCTGGCCTTGACTCCTCCACGGCGAGTCTCGCCGGCGACCTTGCACCTTATTGAATATACTGAGTTACTACACAAAGCAGAAACGGACAGAAGAACCACTGTGCAATATTAAATGCATAAGGAATAGGTATTATTGGGGGATAGGTAAGTAAATAACTGTCTAATAATCGAGAGATCTGATTTTTATTCATTACCAAGTAATATAATAATAATATATAAAATAATAAGGGCCGTGCAATCAATTTTGTTCATTGTTTGTGACAAAGGGAAAAATAATTTAAATAAAATAACTTGTGATTTGATAAGTTTAGTTTAAAATTGACGCGCGACTGACGTTTGATCATATTTTTAAAAGAAACTACTTTCAACTTACAAAATATAGCAGGAAGATAATGTTGAAAATATGTATATATTTTTCGAAAAAAAATTAGTGAGTAATGTATTTTTTCCTATTATTAAGCAAACCACGTCAAAAAATTTTAAAATTGCACATTAGTATTCAGCTGTAGTTGAAATAAAATCCAAATTGAAAATTTTGAGAATAAAATATCTTCATTAAGTAAATGAATGGCGAAATTAATTATATTTTCGAGAGTGAAACTATTAACATGTGCTGTGACTGTTTCGAACGGTTTAGTGCCAAGAAACTGTACTTTTATAGCCACACAGACTTAATGTTTCATTTTTTTCAAGCCTTCTCCAAATTAGATAAAAAATTGACAAAAGAGGGTTTTATTCGCGCACGGAGCCTTAATTGTCGACGTTGATGCTTATAAACTAGGCTTATAGCAACTCAAACTTTTTCGCAAGGCGGAATAGATAGATCCGTTAGACTGAATTGCAGCATAGGACAATTGCAGCATAGGACAAGTTAATCTATCTGTATTGCTCTGCTATACGTCTGTAAAACACAACAAGTGAGTCTTCTGCAGCCATTTGTTTGACGTTTAAACTGCAATGCGCGCGCGCCCCGCCCTGTCTTTTGCGCCAGGAATGCTAGAGCGAGACAATGTAACCAAACCAGTTCCAGAAACGCCGGAAGCCTTTCTCTTGTAGCGATAACCATGTGTAGGTACATTCATGTGTTCATTGTAATATATGTATAAACCATTTGAAATATATGAGCTTTTTATTACATTGGAACTTGATAAAGGCAGGAGCAATATTTCAAGTCGCCCGTATGTAGATACGGGTACGGGTATTTGAAAGTTGCAGTTTATGATAATGGTCTTATAAAACAATGACGTTTCCTGTCATTAAATTGACTGTGTGCAGTAAAACTACAGGATGCATATTTTTTCACAGCAGCCATGACTTCCCTAGCTCACCGTCCGGTAAGGACCAGGCCCGGGTCGACGGCGCGTTGTATTCCACGCGCGCCTCAAAGAGCTGTCGTCAACACAAGTGTAAGGGTCCACTAGGGCTGATGCCTGCCGGGGTCGCGGGAAGGCACTAAAGGGTTACCGAGGCCCCTGGCAACACAGGCAACGGAAGGAATACGGGTGGGTTTTAGTCAGTAAGAGTCTGACTCACCCTCCCGCTCTGCCCAGAGCGAGAGAAGTTATTTGATGATTTCCCACCCAATTAATGACTACCAGCTTTTAGTAGGGTTCGCCCGCGTGGAGAAAAGTATCCTATATCCTAACCAAGGTCATGGTCTACTCATGTGCCAAATTTCACGCAAATCCGTTCAGCGGTTTTAGCGTGAAAGCATAATAAAAAAACAACATGTATAATATTAGTTATGATTTAAGACTCGTGCAGACTGGGGCGATATCGCGGGCGCGACAGGCATATTAAGCCTTTACAATTACTCTCGTTGCAGTCACCAAATAAACTTATAAATATAAAAGGCTTTTACTAGCAACAGAGTAAATTGATACCAACTTAGTTATTCAATACTAAAATATCCATTAAAAAAACCTAAATCACTTATCGAAATATTGCCTGAATATTAAACAATCCCTCCGCAAACTCATCGAAAATTGATTGATTGACAAGTTGAGATTATATTTATTTTGTTCAATATTTGTTCGCCGATGGCCCAATAAAGCCTTCTGACAACTTTTTATCTGTAATTATTTATTCCGCAAGAGTTGCCTAACCAAATTATCGAAGCCTATAAAAGTAATTTAGCAATTACTGTTCAGTAGAATTTGATTCAAATCTAATACAATTTAATTATAGGTTACCTATGTAGTATCGTTAATTTTGCTGTCTTTACAAGCACCATTTTGTCTGTTGCCACACGCTACAATTTTGTCTTAATGCTCGACTAATGTTACTAGATAGACTTAATTACAGCTTTCATTGCCGCCTAATATCAAACGACTAGGCATTAACTTGGTGAAACCGCAG
The DNA here is from genome assembly GCA_905333075.3 of Atethmia centrago. Classification (NCBI taxonomy): domain Eukaryota; kingdom Metazoa; phylum Arthropoda; class Insecta; order Lepidoptera; family Noctuidae; genus Atethmia; species Atethmia centrago. The sequence goes on along the minus strand of HG995381.1, from coordinate 12,537,396 downwards.
GCGCACCTAATCGACAGCGAACCGAGATTAAATTCCCTGTCAGATCCCTGTCGGCAGTACCCGAGGCTACCCGAGGTTCTCCGAGTCTAACCGAATTGAGACCGAATCTCTAACATTCCTGTATCACCTAGATCAGTGCTTCTCAAACTTTTTTGGCAAGGGGACACTTTAAGAAAACGAAATTTTTGGCGGAGCCCTAAAATAATCAAAAATGGTTTTTTACATTTCTTGTTAATAATCATATTACTTTACATTGACTGGGTATTGTGTTACCCAGTAACTGGGTTGTGGAGGTCAGATAGGCAGTCGCTCCGTGTAAAATACTGGTATTCAGCTGTATCCGGTAAGACTGGAAGCCGACCCCAACATGGTTAGGAAAAGGTTAGGCAGATGATGATGATGATGATTACTTTACATTGACATTTGCATATTTTTTTACTTTATGTTGGAATATTTAGATATACATATTTTATTTTACTCAGGTTGCAGAGTAAAATATTTAGTTTTTTTTTTTATTATGACCAGTATTTTTGCGGAAATATTATATTTTATTTTACTCTGCAGCCTGAGTATCGAGATATCTATAAATATTCCAACATAAAGTAAAAAATATGCAAATGTTGTCACAGAGGCTTTGCGGAGCCCTAGGGCTCCGCTGAGCACACTTTGAGTATGGCTGACATAGATGAATCATAATCTAAAGTTTATTGCTCTCTGAATCATGACTATTCAACTATGTACCTATGTACATAGGTACAGGCTCTAGGGTAAAGTTACGAATTGTTAACCGAAGCAAATAGTAATTACTGTGACATAATTACTGCGTGGATTTTTGAACAATGACGCGTAATGAGAGTTAACGGTTCTCTTAAATTATAGTCGATATTTGCTAACATATTTCTGTTATGTCCAGTTACAGATTAATACATAAAAAACACTAAAAAGCAATATATAGAACCAAACAAAGTGATAACAAAAATCCTATTCTCAGAACTTCTAGTTAAACAACACAACTAATTGCAAATAGAACTGGTAACTACAAACACTTTATCGACTACACACCGATATATCATATGCAAATAAGTTTATTTTAGTCACCAATCCTGCCAGCAATCGGCGGGCCCACCCTACACGGGTGTACTGGCGACTGTTGTGCAAGCACCCACGTATTCAAATAAATATGCCAGTAATAACTTTCCTATAGAAACTAAATCGTCTAGTCACGAGCAAACAAGTCAGTTGGTATGGACTGGTTACCTATCAGCTATCTGTCCTGTCATTATCTATCTGTAACAGCGGACAGAGTAGCTCGAGATGGGTTTGTTTGGACAAATACAAATTGTATGAGCTGATTGGTAAAATATTATGTACAGTCGACACAACAGACGAGTATTCAGGAGCGCTAACAGCAAGCCTCACTTTTTTAAATCCATGTCGTGCGGAATAGTCAAACCTAAGACAAGAATAGTCAAAGTTTGTCTCTATAATATACAAAAATTAAGCATCAATTTCTAGCGTAGTGTACAAAGTGTTGCAGTATTTACGAAATGTACTTAAGGCTCGTGCAGACTAGTGCGATATCGCGGGCGCACAGTGGAACGAATGTATGGGAGCGGTTGGACGTAGACATGTCCGAAAAATAAGAGTAAAATTATGCCAAACTAATGATGCCATCTTATTCGATTACTTAATGCCTTCATAAATTGTGGTGATGAATTTCTTCATAACTCCCATATTTCGGGAGTAATTTGAGAAAATGTGAAATTTTACTATGAAAATGAGTGTATCGAGCTCTCTCCCTCCTGATTCCGGGCTTGTTTCAAGTAGCGGTCTCTAATATCGTAATGCTATTACTAAGAGCTATATTTAATACTAAGACACATAGTGCGCCAAATGTGCACTTTCTGGGATAAAAGGAAATGAAAATTAAAAAAAAAAAAACGTTTTTTCCCCATTTGTATTTACTTTAAACCGCAGACAGACTTATTAAGAGGTCTATAAATATATTATATATATACAGAAATATATATTAACAAAAATATTCACAAGAACTGATGAGAGTATGACTTTTAAGTAAGTTGATAATAAATTACCTAGTTTCATTAAAAGTACAATAAATAATTAAGATGTAAGCTCTAATTTACTAAGTTACACATTTTAAAACAATAACATCATTTAATTATCTTCGTCATCATCATCATCATCAATTAATTCAAATTCAGAATCGATGTCCGCTAAATCATTTATGTTAACAAATTCGATATCACTTTTCTCAGAATCCGTAAGCTCATAAAATTCCTTAAAAGAAGATTTTTTTACAAACTTATTTCCTTTTGGACGGATACTTGTAACAAGTGGATCAGAAGACAGTAAAAGATTGTGCATAATATCGTCATTGCATGAGATACTGCTATGCTTTCGAGAATGCCCCTCTCTATATTTTCTAAAATCTTTATTTCTAGCCTCAGATGCCTCTTCGGATAGAAAACCAATGGGCACAATTGACATGTTCTGAACTATGTCTGGCCCATGCATTAAAATTTTATGAAGTGAAGAAGGCATATAATACCATGGGTATAACTCCACGTAAAGCTTAGCAGTATCAAAGCAGAACTCTCGGAATTTAGTTACGTTGATCTTCTCTCCTGATGAAATACACTGCAAGATCACACAGATTTTTCTTAAAAGCATAGCATCTATTCCGGTCAGTTCAGCAGATTTAGTGTAGTTTTCAAAAAATCTCCTTGCCGAGTTGCCATTGTTGGTGGATCCACTGCCTTGTTTCACAACATCGAGAAGTAAGCCCGTTTCTCTTCTTACAGCCTCTTGAACTCTTTTCTTCCTGTCATCAACTTGCCTTTTTGCTATATCACCCCTTACTTGCCATGATTTTATGTCTAATTTGTAGGAAATGTGTAATAAGCATTCCATTGAGCGAATCCAAGCGTGAAGGGTGCTTAAGCTATATTTATACATGTCCTCGTTTGCGTGTTTATCTTTGATTAACTCTAAATTATTCATTTCTTTAGGACAAGCCTTGCATATGTCACACACTGAAGCTGCTGTATTGGATATAATGGAATGAATTTTACCATCAATCATTGTCAACAGCAGTTGGTGTTTGACACTAATTCCATCAGTGATGGTGGATGGAGTTAAGGCTTCAATCTCTGCTTCGATTTCAGCCATCTCTCTCTGCACATTTTCTTTGGTTTCCTTTATAAACTTAAACAATATTGGCCGGCAAAATGAAGTGGAAGATGGTCGCTCGTTTTCCCAAATTGTTACACCTTTTGAGACGAGCCGCAGTGGTACAAGACTAATCATAAAATTACTAGCAAGATCGATTTGCTCATCTTCACTCGTCCTTTGATGATAAATGCTTTGGCTAGATGATCCGTCAAAACCCCATTTGCTGGTCAATACGAGCTGTTGATTGGGATCAACAGGGGTTTCTAACGACCTAATAAGTCTTCTTGAGGTTAAATCCATCAAGGCTTGTAATTTGATTTTTGCAGAGCTCTCTGTAACTGTGAGATCTTCTTTGGCCGGATAGCACTTAATTTTTTCTTTAACCAACATGTAGTAACTCGGGTATTGAAGAGCTCCTTCTTGAGTGTTGAAATCCCGAAGAGTGTTATAGCGCCATTTCGATAAGTTCATCGATACATAAAGAGCCAATGCCTTCAAAGGGGATATTTCCCGTACCTGAATTGATTTACCTTCAATGAAGGCTTTGATTTTTGAGGCCTCTTCTGGATTCTCCGTCAAGTATTTCATAACATAAGCTGTATCGCTTTGTCCTGCCTTTTGAAGCGCCCTTTCGGCCGAAAACATAATTTCAGCGCTGCTACTGCTGCATGAAAGACTATCTTCAGTGCGTCTTCTTTTTTGCCGGTTACTAAGGTCCTCAAAAGATTTACGAGGACTAGGATGTGTACAAGTTGAAGCATCAGATTTAGCAGGAGAAATTATGGGCTCGATGACGTCACTTATATTTTCTGTAGAAGGTTCCATATTTTCATTCTGTAATTCCGGCCATTGAATTGCAGCCTGTAGCCAAATCTCATGTTTCTTCCGAAACTTATCTGTGCTTCTTCCAGACTGTGTCCATTTTGCATAAATGCGGTAGCAAAATCGACGACACCAGTCTTTTAAACTTGTTTCAGCACTTTCACATAACTGAACACAACTGTTATCTTTTAAAACACTGAACAAATAGTTAAAGTCGCGTAAATCTTTATGTGCGCGTGCGCATAAAGCAACGTGAATATCAAGATTTGTATTAAAATTTGGAAAATACATTGCGAGATTAGCTTGGATACAACGAGGTGTAAATCAACACTGATTTTAAAGTTACTAATAGTGACCTATTTATATAAAATCCAGGTATCCCAGGTATCCTTTGTTAAATATTGCAAGGTAATTAGTTATTGTGATAATTAGTAAATGATGCATGCTAAATTAGTGTATTAAGAGCCATTTAGTAATTAAATAATAGCAATGTTCTTATCAGTAATCATTAGTGCATCAGTTTTATATGTAAACCTTAAGTCCCTAATTATATATCCTAATTAGCTTATATCTTCTCTAATTGGCTGCTCAGAAATGTTATTGTAATAAGGTAAACCTTTAGAAAAACGGTTTTAATCAACAAAATAAACAAAAAAATTGTGTTATAAAATAAACATCACTCTTTATCCCAGAAAGTGCACATTTGGCGCACTATGTGTCTTAGTATTAAATATAGCTCTTAGTATTAGCATTATGATATTAGAGACCGCTACTTGAAACAAGCCCGGAATCAGGAGGGAGAGAGCTCGATACACTCATTTTCATAGTAAAATTTCACATTTTCTCAAATTACTCCCGAAATATGGGAGTTATGAAGAAATTCATCACCACAAGTTATGAAGGCATTAAGTAATCGAATAAGATGGCATCATTAGTTTGGCATAATTTTACTCTTTTTTTTCGGACATGTCTACGTCCAACCGCTCCCATACATTCGTTCCACTGTGGGGCGCGACATCGCCCCAGTCTGCACAACCCTTACTAGTTTACACATACACAGGTCTATAACAGGTCTAACTGAACAGACAGCTGTGCTGCTGGGGAGTTTGTTGACCACTTCTTCTTCCCAGCTAAAGCACTAGGAAGTGGTGAAGGGTGGGCGTTTTTGGGGACTGTCTTATGTAATTTTGACGTTCGAAAAGTGCTGATTCTCAGCCTAGTTTGAATAAATGACTTTTGATTTTGATTTTGATTTTTTTAACAAAAGGGTTTTAATTTGTGAACAGTAGGATTACGCCGAGCACCAGGGTTACCAGACGTCCCGATTCTGGCGGGACGTCCCGATTTTTAGCCCAATATTAAATGCGGGACCGGCTCAGTCCCGCTTTTCGGGGATAAAAAAGAGTAATTCGTTATATATCAAAAGTAATGTATTACTTATTTATATTATTATATATCCCTCTGAAGGCTCGGGGCAAGCTGGATCGCCTCAACGCAAATGTGCATGTACATCTGTGGTGGGGAGACCCAGACAGCCACGCACTTCTTCTCTTGCAACCGAGCGGGTGGGCAGGTTGCGGATAGCCCAACTCCGGCTGCGGGACCGACTGTTAATGTCGACCCCGCACCCGGAGCATCTCGAAAGAGATCCCGGACAAGAGAAGCTCCCGAAGGCCAAATCCCAGGCTCAGGGAAACCTATGTTACCTTGTCCTATGCTCCTATCACCAAACAAACCATCCCTCCGCATACATAGATCCCGTCGGTCCCCAAATCCCTAGGTCAAATCCCAGGCGTAGGGTGACCCCCAAAACCACACCACCTCACCTAACCATGCCTTCCTTCCTATCCCTATATCCCGTCGATCCACGAGGAGGGGTAACCTCGATTCCTCAAAAGCCCACCCCCCATAGCCAAAAAATATGCAGAACGAGAAAAAATCTACCCAGGTGGGTCCCGGCCGAGCCGGGGAATCCCACACCGCTTCGGCGGTCAGCCCCCATCGTATTCTGGGGGGGGCATCTGACTGCTCTTTGGTGCCGCGCTCTTCAGCGCGGCCGGCTGCTGACTCAGCGCCCACAACACAGGCTGCGACTTACGCGCCATCCCACCCTACCACGGCTGCGACTAGTGCGCCAACAATCTCAACTCCGGCTGCATCTCACGCGCCAACACCCACTACGACGTGTATGCCTACCACAAGTCTCTGGCAACAGAGCCTTGTGCGTAACAGCATCACCAACCCGGACAAGGACCGACTACAACACAGACAGAGAGTGACGGGGAAGGAAGACGGACCTGGCAGCTCTAACACTTTCCCGGCCGATGGAGTACGCATGCTGTACAAGCGCGGAAAAATCATGGCTCGAGGGAAGAAAGTAGGCGACCGAAAGCGCAACACTCGCGAAGGCTCTAGCCAGCGCGAAGAGCGATCGGACGCCGAAGAGGTAGTACGCGACCAGCCACGTGTACGCGAAGGGGCAACCCAGCGCGGAAAATGGCCGGACGCGGAATCACGTGACCAGCCGCAAGTACGCGAAGGGGAAACCCAGCGCGAAAAGCGGCCGGACGCGGAACTATGCGGGCGAGGGCAAGTACGCGAAGGGGAAACCCAGCGCGAAAAACCTCCGCACGCGACTGAGCCTGCCGGGGCCGCCAGCCGACCCCAGGACACCGACTTGACCCACGACCGACCTCGACCCCAAAGGAAGAGGGGTAAGCGCGCTGGATCCTCACGCCAACCGCTACCGGCGAGAAGCACCCAGACGGGTACCTCCGATCCGCAGCCTGGACCAAGCGGTACAGGGCCGGTGAAGAGGGAGCGCCCCGACGACTCGGCCTCACCGAGCACGCTTCAGGGGGACGCCAAACGCGTGAGGGTCCACTCCGCCCAGGGAGTGCAGAGGACCTACGCGCGAGCCACAAAGGACATTCCTGCGCGGCTGGCCGTAGCAATCTGCTTCCCTACCCCCTCTAGAGACCTGACCAAGGAAGAGGCCATACACATCAAGACCAAACTTGAGAGCCTTATGCTGGACACGGACTCCACATCGCAGCTCCCTGCCTTCCGCGGCTACCCTCGGGTAGCGGAAGGCACCGTGCAGTTGTGGTGTGAGGACGACCATGCTCTGACCTGGCTGACTCAGAACGTGCCCCGTATACAACTCCCAGACACCGACCTTACCCTAACGGTAATGAAACAGACCGACGTGCCGACCCGTGCCCGAGCCTCACTCTTCGCCCCACGCTACAAGGGGGACATTGCCCGGCTCCAAAGTATTCTGATTCGTCAGAATACTTGGTACGACATAGGCAAGTGGTCGCTGCAAAGGGCAACTACCGTCGGTGGCGACAACTATGGGACATATTTGACCCTAGGTGTACCACCGGAGGAAGTTGAGAAGGTCCTAGCCCGGGAGCGTCGGATATCGTACCTGCTTGGGTCGATATACGTACGCTTCTGGCCCACGACCCAACCCCCTGACACCGCGACCCAACCCCCTGCCACACTGACCGAAACAACGACGGACCTGACTGTGACGATACCGACGTCAACAGACACACTGGACACGGACATGGACAGATTGGAGGAGGTCATGGCCCGAGCGGCAATGGCCGACGAAGACGAAGCCATACCGCCAACATCGCCCGGCTGGAACGAGCAACTGTTAGCCTCGTCACCGGGCGGTCAACACGACGACCAGCATAGGGCGGAGGAAGCGGAGGGATTGTCCGATGGATCCATCTCCGACTAACTCCACCCCACCGTCGCCATCGCCCCCCCTCAACATCATACAGACAAACCTCCAGCATAGCCAGACTGCCACGGCTAGTTTACGCAGGGCGCTGGAGGTAACACCCCGAACCATCGCACTGATCCAAGAGCCTTGGATCAGGAATAATAAAATATGTGGCCTCGGTAACATCGGAGGTAAGCTGATCCTGAACACACACAGCGCAGACAAGCCAAGAACCTGCGTCTACATACCCAAAGGAATTCCTATCACACCACTTACTCAATTCTGTTCCAGAGACTTAACAGCTGTCAAGCTCCACAGCGATGGTAGCGCTCCAGATGTTGTACTGGCCTCGGTGTACATGCCAGGCGAGGACGCAAACTGTCCTCCAAAGGAGATGGCCGACCTAGTGCAGCACTGTGAGCGCGCCAAACTGGAGCTGATAATCTGCACCGACTCGAACGCTCACCACCCTCTATGGGGCAGCGACGCACCGAATTCCAGAGGAGAGGTATTATCCACCTATTTATTTTCTACTAATCTTAACATCATTAACCGCGGCTCTGAACCCACTTGGGTCACAGTCCGAGGACAAACGATCATAGACTTAACACTTGCTACAGAAAACGCGACTAACTTTATTATGAACTGGCACGTATCGGACGAGCCATCTTGCTCGGACCATAGGAGGATACGCTTCACAATAACTACCAATACAAAGAAACCAACACCAAGGCGGAACCCGCGGCGCACCGATGTACCCGGGTTTAAACGTCTACTAGCCTCTCTATTAGATAGACACCTATCACAGGTAACTATAAGAGACCAAACGCAACTGGAATACACCGTGACAAAGTTATCAGAATATATAACCGAAGCATACCATGCATGCTGCAAACTAAGAGCGCCAAAAACCAAGGGCGAGAGGAACCCCTGGTGGAACGCAGAACTTAGTAAACTCAGAGATGCATTGCGGAAACAATTCAACAGAGCCAAAAACACCAGACTCCCGGACGACTGGGAACTATACAAAGAAACCCAATATGCATACAAAAAACAGATTAGAACCGCCAGGAGATCTGCTTGGCGGAAATTCTGTGAATCCATAGAGACAAATAACGAAGCCGCTAGGGTAAGGAAGATCCTGGCAGCAGACCAGGACCGAACTCTTGGCGCGCTGAAAAAGCCTGATAATTCATACACACTAACCGACCAGGACACCAGTAAGGTCCTTCTCGAAACCCACTTCCCAGACTGTAGACTCCTGGAGGATGGGAGGTGGGAGGCTGAACCAGAATGGACCCCAACGGATCAGGACTGGTCCACAGCCCGCAACATAATAACAGAAGACCGGTTAAGGTGGGCTATTGACACCTTTCAGCCGTACAAGTCCGCAGGGCTGGATGGCATTTTCCCAGCCCTGCTGCAGTGGGGGGTAAATCATCTGGTGCCATTGCTGACGGAGATTTATCGAGCCTGCATGGCACTCAGGTACATACCCCTCGCGTGGCGCGAGGTGAAAGTCATTTTCATACCGAAACCTGGCAAAACCGACTATACACAACCCAAAGCTTATAGGCCTATAAGCCTCACATCCTTTCATTATATTTTCATCTACTGAAGACCCTCGAGAGACTTTGCGATAGACACATTCGAGACGGACCACTTCGAGCCGAACCCCTCCATAAACAACAGCATGCGTATACCACAGGCAGATCAACAGAATCCGCGCTGCACAGCGTGGTTTCCAAAATCGAATGCGCAGTGGATCACAAATGCTCAGCACTGGCCGCCTTCATTGACATCGAAGGCGCCTTTGACAAAACGATGTTCAAAAGTATCAACACGGCCCTTGACAGGCACAGCATAGACCAGACCATAAGTGGCTGGATCTCAAATATGCTTAAACTGAGAGCGGTACAAGTCACAGTGAACGACACCACCAGGGCCATAGTGGCGAAGGGCTGCCCACAAGGTGGCGTCCTCTCGCCACTCTTATGGAACCTGGTTGTCGACAGTCTTATCAAAACACTCAACGATAAAGGTTACTTCACCGTAGGCTACGCGGATGACTTAACCATAATAATAAACGGCACCCACGAGAATACCCTGTGCAACCTTATGCGCCAAGCCTTAAAAATAGTAGAGGTTTGGTGCAATAAGCACCAACTATCAGTAAACCCTACAAAAACCGAATTGGTTCTTTTCACAAAGAAGAGGAAATTGCCGCTACTACAGCTACCACGATTCTTTGGAACCACCCTAAGCCTATCAACTGAAACCAAATACCTGGGCATTTTCTTGGACAAACAGTTGAATTGGGCAAAACACACCAACTACATCATTACAAAAGCCAGCATATCACTGTGGCAGTGCAAAAGACTGCTCGGCAGGAACTGGGGAATTAACCCCAAGATTACCCACTGGCTATTCACCACGGTCATCCGGCCAACTATCACATACGGCTCACTAGTCTGGTGGCCCAGGACAGACCTGAGCACAGCCCAAAAAGATCTCGAAAAACTGCAAAGGTTTGCTTGTGTAGCAATCACAGGCTGTATGAGAACTACGCCCACCGCCGCCCTACAGGCGATGCTTGGATTGCCGCCTCTGCACCTCATCGTGCGAGAGGAGGTGGCCCTGGCCGCCTTTAGGCTTAACATAACAGGGACCCTGAGCAAAGACTCTAGAGTCAAGCACATACGCATAAGGGAGGATGCGATCAAACGAAGACCGATGATGGCATCACCCTGCGACAGAGCCCCAAAACTACACTGTTTCCAAAAGCACTACAACATAATACTCACAGAAGAACGGTGCGACTATTCAGGCCCGCATGAGGTAAGAGTATACACCGATGGATCAAAGACCAACTCCGGAACCGGAGCTGGCGTTTTCTCACACGACCTTAACATAAATATATCCTGTCCGCTGGGAATGTTCAACACCGTCTACCAGGCGGAATGTGTGGGCATTATACAAGCGGCGCATGCCATAGAAGCCAGGAGAGTTACTGACACTCATGTACGTATACTCTCCGACAGCGCCTCAGTTCTCCAATCCCTAGGGAAGAAACATAATACCTCGAGATTAACACAAGAATGTCACAATGCGCTAGAACGTATAACGGTATTGAACCGCAACACAGTGACACTGCAATGGATAAAAGGACACAGTGAATCCCTGGGCAATGACGCAGCTGACGAACAAGCCAGGAAAGCATCCGGCACGTCAGTCTGCGGACCAGAGCCAATCGTGCCCATCCCCTTCAACCAACTACGCAGGTGGCTACAGGAGCTCACCCACACACAAGCGGAGAGCTGGTGGTCCTCGGTACAGGGGTGCAGACAGTCCAGGGAGGCTATGCCATCCTTGGATAGCAAGTTAACCAGGCGCCTGTTACGCCTGAACAGGACCGGCCTGCGCCTGTTGACGGGGACCATCACGGGCCACTGCTCGCTAAACAAACACTTCCACACAATAGGCATAACGGACAGTCCTCTGTGCAGGGCTTGCATGGAGGCAGAGGAAACCGTTGCGCATGTGCTCTTCGAATGCACAGCCGTCACCCACATTAGAACAGAAACCCTCGGGGCACCTAGATCCTACACAGAGGTTCTAAACAGACCAGGAGATGTTATCAACTTCTGGAGGGAGGTGGGCTGGTTGGAATAACCACCAAAAAACGGCCGCCATGGCCCACGCACAATGGTCCACTTGAAGGACTAAGTGCGGAAACCAAACCCTCTAACATAGAACATCCCTCTGAAGACTTAACTGCCTTACAGAGCAAACCTGACAATTATTCTTATAACTACAGTACCTATAGTAACGTATTTTCTTAAAAATATTTTTTATGGCTAATAACATTATAAACTTAATTTGAAACTCAATTATAAGGAAAAGTAATAATAAATTATATACTACTCATTATTACGTTTTTGTCCCGATTTCGAAGAAAGAATCCCGCATTTTTTACTCAAAAGCTTTACCCGAAAAAAAACATGTCAACGGTGCCGAGCACCCTTCGATTTCGTTGGAAAAATGAATGGAAAACACTTCCGGAAAATTCTCAGCGTAACACGCGCTCCGCTAGACGTATTGAAAGACACTCCCACTCCATCATTTGTGGGGATTGGTTCTGTGGCTTAGAGATTTTCAAGGGCATTGACAAAGGATATAAGGCTTCCTTTTTGTTCGAAAACAGAGGCGTCAACTTATTGATAAATCAATTATTTACTTCGACAGTTCGACTCATATAGATAAGTTTTATTACATAACACAGTATACAGTCCGTATCTGTCTGTAAGTGCTCTTATATAACTACGTCCACTATAACTGCATTACGGTAGGTAGCACAGGATACACCTAGTTAGGAATATTCAGCTTATTTGACATAAGGGATCTACCAACAACTTCAGACTAATTTTCCTCGTCACTGAAGTCACGTGGCAAAAAAGCTCAATTTCTGTGTCATGTAATAAGTAATAACCATCAAAACAAAAACTCGTCACGTTTTGTATTATATACCTTCGGGAAGGTAATGGAATTTTCAATTTCATTTCGTCAGTTAACACGTTTTTGCGGAACTGAAAACATACACTGTACGAGAGGCCAACATTTATACTAAGACAGGGTTGCGGAACCTTTATGGATCAACGTGCCAGTTTCTCTAAAGAAATGTTTAGTGAGGCCATAGACGTGCTCTCAAGGACACGGTGCAGCATACGGTGGAGGTCTGCCCGGCTTGGGCAAAGCACCGCCGTGTCCTCGTGGAGGCGATCGGCGTCGGAGATCTGCCGCGTCTGGCCCTGGTCCAGGCCATGGTACAGAGCGAGATGGCATGGACAGCCGTCACCTCCTTCTGCGAAGCAGTAATGCTCGCGAAGGAGGAGGCGGGACGGTTGATGGAAAGGCAAATTTCACGCCCTCACGCCCCTAGCTGCCGCAGGAGACGCCGTCGACGTCGGGAATCCCTGGGATTCCCGGCCACAATAGGCGTGGGCTTGCGGACGGTGAGCAGTGGGTAGCTCGCCGTTCGATAAGGACTGGTCCGGATTGACGGCGTGCTGTGTTCCACGCGCGCCTCAAAGTGATACCGTCAGCACAAGTGTAGGGGTCCACTAGGGCCGATGCCTGCCGGGGTCGCGGGAAAGTCCGAAAGGGATACCGAGGCCCCTGGCAACATAGGCAATGGAGGAACACGGGTGGATTCTAGTCAGTAAGAGCCTGACACACCCAGAAGTTATTAAATAATTTCCTACCCAAAAAAAAGACATAGACATATCAAATAATTTAAACTTAGTGATTATTGGCAAAATAATAAAACTAAACACTATCAACTCAAACCTCTTAATTTACTGCCACCAAAACATTTTGCACTGTATTATATTAAATGCTTAAATTATACGTGTAATTCAAATTAAAGTAGGTAACATTAGTGTGACGTTATAGATTAGCTGATTACGGTTGTAAGATGTTACTTTCTACTACTTCAAACTCTTTCTAAGTGAGTCTTTAATGTTATTCATCACTGAAAATAATGATTCGCAGGCGTAGGTAGATGAAAGTATTGTTAAAATAGCACGAGCCAGCTCATTCACTCCGTAGCGTAGGCTCACTCACGTTCGTTCGTAATACTTCATAGTAAACTTTGTTACTTTGAACGAAAATGCAAACAGTTTCGATCGGTGGCGTGCCCAAAATATTTTGTCGCGTGCCATTTGGTTCGCCACCCCTGTACTAAGAAGTACCTTAGTTGGTCGTACCGAAGTTACTGCAAAGTTCGTTTAATCGCTTCATTACGACGTGTTAATAGACCAACTTAAGGGTCGGATAATCGCCTAATTAAATATTCACAGATAAAATTGATGTGTATGCGTTGTAGTTTAACATATTTTTTTTTGCATAACTTTCTTGTATTATATGAAGGCGTAATAACAGATTTAAGTCACTAAAATCTGCGCCTTAACATTTCATACAGTCTTATTAAACTGCTAATAATCACCAAGATAAGTATAATAGACACGCTTGAATAAAGCCATTTGTATTACTTTCGCGTTGCCGACAACACCAAATCTGGTATTACCATTTAAGCTGTCTTACGCCACTGAATAAACACCTGGATATTTAGTTGAATATGCGGAAAGAGCAATAAAAACTATTCGCAAGTCATAAGAACAAAGCTCTTATGAAATAGTTTATATGGAACAAATCTAACTTATAAGAAGAGATGAGATATCTAAGAGAGATGTATTAATGATTTTAATGATTATAATTCTGTAAACACATATTTGTTGTGGTCACGAATCATATTTTGATCAAGATACAACCTGACACTGACCTACAAATTGGAAAAAACGTAGGAATTTAACACTTTTAGTGCCAAGCACCCGGCTGCCGGGTAGAATGATAATTTGTTTGTGTACCCACAACTCGCCCTTACCATAGTACCACGTTTTGATTTGCTAGGTGGGTGCTGGGCATGGTCATATGCTACCTACAGCTATTTATATATATATACGACGCGGGAGGCGAGTTGTGGGCACACAAACGACTTATCGTGGCACTAAAAGTGTTAATTTCGCGAGCTACCACTGCGGTTCCACCTTAAAGGCATAATGACTACAAGACAAATAATAAAATTCATAAAACAAGTCAATAGGGTTTTTTACTATAGACGAGAAAAATCTATAAATATATTATTGAGATAGTTAAGGCAAAAAGGAGTCGGAAAATGTTACTTTTAGTTCATAAAATAACAAAATAAATTTTAAAATTCAATTCAACGTTTTCAGTTTTTCTAATCTGTTAAAAAACACCATGAAATAGTAGCCGCCATGTTATTACGTCATACGGCTGTGTAAACTAAAACGAGTCAACTGTCAACTGATAGTTAGACAATAGATCAGCACATTTGTTTACATAGCCAAGTGACGTCATGACCACAGAGCAACTTGGCATCCACTGCGTCCAGCGTTTTCGTCAAACTACGCGCGAAATTTGAAAATGTAAAATTTAAAAGCATTTTTATGGCACTTATCGATTGAATAAAAAAATTGAGATTTTTTTTGGGGCATATTAGCACTATAGAATTTAATTAAGACACTTCAAAAATGGGTGTAAGACCCTATTGCCCACAAAAAAAAAATGGCGTCTAGAATATTTTGACAGCCTACGGCGGCAAACAGCAATGATCTGTCAAATTCAGCGCATATTATAGTTCCCACCTGGCATGACAAACACATTAAGACTTCGTTGGGATTAGTCGGGTTGTAAGAATAAAAAGTACCGTCCGCGTCTCAGAAGCCAGGTGTTTCCCATCATTGCATACCATTAAAGTTCTTAGCCGTAACAGTAGTGTAACAACCTGTTTCGAGCCCTCCCGCAATGGACTCCCTTACACCAGTTTTCTCTTTTTGCTTGGTGAAATTCGTCAAGATCCCAAAGACTACGCAGAACTTTCTAGCTGATAAATTTTAGTTGTGTTTGTATGTTTCATGATGAACTGCATTAATGTTTGCATGACAAAATGGTAGAATGTACAACGATTCTTCAATATTATTGTGACCACCTTATTGTAAATACCTACATTCTGAGCAAATAAATCAATATTCTATTCTATTTATTCCTTAAGAAGTTATCAACCATTTTAGTTCGCTTCCTCTTCTAAAATGCTGACCTCTTAGGAGTATAAGATAATCGCCCTTTATTCGTAAATTCCGAAGAATTGCCAAAGTTTAGTGTCAGCGGGCATGGCAAATTGCTCGCAGAACAGATGGCCGAAGGCTGAAAGGATCTTGGAGTGGCGAGCGCGTACCGGAAGAGGTAGCGTTGGAAGGCCTTCCTCCACACGGTGGACCGATAACTTGGTGAAGGCCGCAGGAATCCGCTGGATGCGAGAAGCACAAAACCGATCGAAGTGGCGCTGCTTGGCGGAGGCCTATGTCCAGTAGTGGACGTTTTTCGGCTGAAATAATTATTCATAAATATCCAATTATGTCCTGTTTCAAAACTTCACCCAAATTATATCGTGTTTGACAGTTAACCTTAATTATAACGATTGCAGTTTTGGATCCCATTTGCTGGACCCAAAAAAACGAAAATGCTTATTACTTTTTCAATAGGTATGCATGAGTATACACCGACACAGGCGGGCTTCATGCAACAAGGTGACAGTGGAAGACACGGCGCGATTACTCTCCAGCCGCGACTCGACCCGAGCAAGTGCCCTCGAGGCGAGCACAGAGATGTGGCTCAAGTGGCCGTGTCGAGCATTGTTTTTAATACTACCCACTAGCGACGCTCTGGAATTTTCATATACGATACCTTTATATTAACTCGTTTTGTAGGATAAATAAAAGAACATACGCGGGCTGTCTAAATAATTTGATAGAAAAGTCAAGAGGTCGACTTGCGACTTCGTCAGTTTTTCGGTCTGTAATTTGGCACTTAAGTACCAGTTTTGCGCCAAAGCAATTATTGTAATGTCGGTGTCGCTTTCCAGCCAGGCCCTTAGGGCAACCAAGCGTAAAGCTATAAATAAATTAATGAAGTTCTTCGAGAAGCTGCATTTTTTAGTAGCAGAAGATTTGCCGCAATGTAAATCTTTCTAGGTTTTACATTATTCACGCTCAACGTGTGACTGAAGTATCAAGTTGTCCAGCTGACCTAACTTGACTCCTAACCTAATTCCGTTCCTCAATTTCGGCAAACCAAACAAGAGATCAAAGCTTCCGACTTTAGGCGGAATACAGATTAGCTGAAGGCTTATTTTCGGACTCAGTTCTCTGCATAATAAAACCAAAATGTAAATTTAGATTCGGGAGAAATGGCTGACTTTAAAAACGGACCTTAAAACATAAATTTAACACCCTTTTCCCATGTAGACAAGAAGTAAAAGGTTGTTAAAAAGCCCCGAATGTAAGAAACAAGACAGAGCATTACGGCCTGCGTGACCTTCGTAATAAGTTACCTGGACCCGAACAAACAGTGTAACGGACCCGTTCGTCGTTTACGGATCGTGCTTGACAAACAAAGACGACTCTGTAATCCGATCCGGCGATGTGCAATTAACATTCTAAGTGTTACGTTTCCGCTCTCGAACAATAAGCGTACTGCAACCCCTGACCATTCAGCGCCGTTTGAGTACAACCATTGTAGATCTCTGTGCAAGACTTAGGTCCGCAGTCGTCAAACATGATGAAGTGGACGTGTTAGTTATTAAGTCAAACTGATTCGAAGAAATGCCTTTTAATTAAGTCTGTTTGGACTCGAAACCAGTGTCAGGTTGTATATTGATATTATTCGCGACCATAACAAATATGTATTTACAGAATTATATTCATTTAAATCATTAATATTCAACTCTCTGAGTTAGAATTCGCCCCAAATGTCAAGATTCCATGAAATAGTCATTCAATAACTTAGAGTTTCGCAGGTTACCCCGAATCTTTTGCCTTGAAATTCAACTTTAACGTGACAGGATTTACCTTTACCTTTTATTAGGTTATTTACGGCTTCTATGATAAGTCTTGGATTCATAAAGACTTCATTATATTTCGAGCTTGACTTTGATCTTGATTAAAACATTACGGGCTACCATCCGGGCATAATATCCCAAATATCTTCCTGGAATTATGTTAATTACCTTGGTTCAGTATCCACGCTTAACCTTTTTTATCAGAAGAAGACAAACGCCATTATTTCATAAATCAATACGCCTTGCCTTTAAATTCTAGGAATACTTTTACCACGTTTATTTATTTAGAAGAGTATTATATCGCTTTAGTTTTTATTTTATACAATTTTAAAACTATACGAATTTACAAACTTTCATCATTTTTTTAATTCATAAAACAAATTAGAACTGCACTCCTCTGATTGGAAATTAAAAAGTCTAGGTACAGCCAAATGTTTAACAGAGGAAAATCATTTCCAAATGATCTGGAAATTGAATACCTATGATTATACCAATGAGAACATTTCTGTAAAAATATCGGGTGTTTTAAAAACAATGAAAGCTTGGAAAAAGTGGAACGCGGATGATTGGATAGCAACAAGTTCTTATTTATGTAACGTTCAATCGATATAGGTAATTGATTTACGTACTGAAATGAATTCTTCTCGCTCCAATAAAGAGTAAAGAGCTCCAACAATGAGAGCAGTCACACTCTTGATACCAATACAATACAATTCAACTTCAATTCGGAAAATATGATGAAAACCAGAACATATCGAGAACGCAACGGTATTGGTTTGGCACTCTAGTACGAATTGGTTTCGTGTTGCAGCTTTGCGTAGATTTTTCTCATGGAAACTTGTGATTTGTATCCTTAAAACTACTGTATATTACTATATTCTCCTATCTAGTTACCAAATGTGGCTTCTAATAATATCAGTACCAGTTCATATTCTCTTACCGCAGCATATGGTTCGCCACAATAGTTCAACGGGTTCGAATTTCGAATTATTTTCAAATTTCGATCTCATTGGTCCCATAAACTTTTTTATAATTCCAAAGGAATGTAAGGTACAACGTGGGGCCACAAGGCGGCCATTTTGTGCGTATGTTCCGTTTGTTTACGTTTTATTGAATGTTGGATAGCGCTACAAAACCAGTTCCCGACAATTTAGCAATCCACAGAGGTCAATCTACGCACGCTATCCTATCCCACGTCGGCTATCAAGGTTATACTTGTGTGTTTAGTATCAATTTAACATAGGATGTTATGTGAACGGTACGGGTTCTATCCGTATTCTATCTGTTGAGATATTGACTGGAGGCTCGGCTTTAAGCTTTAGCTATGGCAGTAAAATTTAATGGGAACATGGTTTGTACTGTAGAGGTTAAGATTTGTGGAGATTTGATTTTAATGTGTACTGATAACTTGGATCTCCTGAGGGATGAGGAACTTATATTGGAACGAGTTTAACGCTGAGACAACTTTTTCAGTTATGTTTAAAAGGTTATTATTATGTGTTTTGGATCTCTAAAATTAAGATATGTAGGTTACCGATGGAGCAACGATGACAATAAACTGAGCCGTGACAGGCCATGATTACAACCTCGTCTTTCTCTTCAACTTTCACATCAACAACTCAATCAATAAACAAATAAACCATTACATGTCCATAAACACACGCATGGCAATGTTATGCGATATAATTGGCCATGATAATTACAATAAGCGTCGTACGTTATTATGATACAGGCACACAGCCAATAACTGTAACCGCAGCATGCAACACGCAACGTCGCCTACTTTCTATTCATAGCAACGTTGGCGTTGCACGATAATGATGGCATAAAATTAGCGAAGGTGCTTTATATGCGTTGTAAGATGCTTTAATGTGGAGAGACTTATTTGAATAGTAGTCTATGCGATAATGTTTTATAGGGTTACAACGTAGACAAGGATGTCTTAGCCCTGATGAATCAACGTCTAATATAATGCAAGACACTCCTGCTATTGTCAAAGGTTTAATCAGACAAGAACAGTCGTACACATGCAGTTTTCCTAGTCCCAATGGCGATTTGTACATAAAAACACAACCGTATTATAAAGAACAATATCATTACTAAAGTTTGTCCGTCATGGCAATCAAACAATAACCAAGATGCCTTGATTTAAACCTCCTTCTTGATATCAGACCAAATGTGAGAAATTCTTCTACCAGAAGCTGTTTATTAAGGTCTGAGGACCTTAATTAACAAATTCTTCAACAGAAAAGAATCAAAGAACAATAAGGCGTTGCATTAATGAACTCAGTATTTAATACATTCTCGACGGACGGCGGCGTCGGCAGTGCACTCGATCGTGTAATACCCCAGACAGTGGACTGGCTCGTGACACGGGGCTTCACATGTCCCAGGAACTGACAACTTAAGCCCCGCCGAGTCCCCGTGACACTAGATGTAACCTACGTTGCTTTAACTTTTGCAATTAAAAGTAGTTTTATGTAGGACGTCTATTTTGAAAAATATTTTATAGGAAAAGTTTCTACGATACTTGGACGTTTAATCGAATTCAGTAACCTGACAGTTCGAAACAAAACAATGTGACCATACTTTATTATCGTCATTACTTATCGTTTGAGTTTAATGGTACAAACGAATATAACGTGTTTTAATGTTTAAGTTGTTAAATTCAATTAAAACATGCAGTTTTAATTGAATTTAACAACCAAAACGTTAAAAGCACATTAAGCACATTACAAGACAGTTTCGCTTGTTCTTTTTTCACCTCAGTTTTATTTTTTGTCAGGTACTGGTATCCCTCCAACTGTCAAATTACTGAATACGATTAAAAGTTCAATTTTTTTTTTTTTTTTGTATGGCATCTCGTAGTTGACCTTGAGAGGTCGTGACTACTTAACCGGACTTTCCTGTGGCTGCCTTAAGCGAACTCAAAGCCTCCAGCCAGGGGCGAATTTCTTATAGTACTAAGCGACTGCACGCTAAGGGCACCCCCTGTGGGGTACGGACCTCGGCTTAGGGCGTCGCTGGGGGGAGGACAGCAAGATGGGACAGGCTGGATCTGGTTAATATTATTATTATTAATCGGGGAATTTAAAGCTACAGGCTCAGCTGCGGCGCGGGCTGGCACTTCTTCGAGCAAGGGTCGGGGGGGACAATTACGTCGGGGTTTACGCGAGGGACCTCGGCGGCGAGGTCGGAACGTAGGTCGGTGTGTTTTGTGCACTGTACTCGTTGCCCTATTGCTTTCCTGGAGGAGGGTAATGGGGTCATCGGGGTCGGAGAGGGTATGCCTTGGACGGCGAATAGAGCTAATGGTGGAGGGCCTATAACTGGCGGCCTGCACAACCAGAGGGTTGCGGTGGGTGGTGGCGGAGTCGAAGAAGCGCTTCGTGATGCGCTTCATGAACTGCTTGATGGTGGGGATTCTAAGATCGAGATGGAGGATCTCGTTTCGGACGAACCAGGGGGCTCCCGTTGCCTTTCGGAGGAAACGGTTTTGGAGGGACTGCATCCTGTGGATGTGGTATGGTTTAGCGTGTGCGAAGACTGCACAGGCATAAGTCATGATGGGACGGATGCACGCTGTGTAAATACGCAATTTGCCCTTAAGGGACAATTTGCTGCGCGCATTTAGGACGGAGTGAAGTCTACCGAGAGCGAAAGCGGCACGCGAACGCACCTGCTTGATGTGCTCTGAGAACGAGAGATGGTGGTCAAGGGTCACGCCTAGGTATTTGGCTCGCTTCTCCCAAGGGATAGGCTTGCCGAACATGGTGAGCGGTCGGGGGGCGATGAGGTTTTTACGCTGTTTGGTGAAGAGAACAGCTTGACTTTTGTCGGGATTGATTAAAAGTTCAAGTAAAGATTGAAATATTAACCGGATGACAGTGTGCACCGTTATTTTTTTTTGGGTGGGAAATCATCAAATAACTTCTCCCGCTCAGGGCGAAGCGGGAGGAGTTTTTTTTGATGATTTCCTTTCTTTGGTGTGTCAGCCCCACCCGTATTCCTTCCGTTGCCTGTGTTGCCAGGGGCCTCGGTAACCCTTTAGTACCTTCCCGCGACCCCGGCAGGCATCGGCCCCAGTGGACCCCTCCACCCCTAAGTCAAAACAGTTTTTTCTGTGTATTTTTGACAGCTTTTCCTATGAGACTTTTGTTGTAGCTGTGAGCGCTATCGTTTCAACACAGTGATTGACTCGGGTCTGCGCACAGCCTAAGTATGATGCAGCATGGCAACTCAATATGCAAATAACTGCCTACAAGACAAAGAGTAATTTTCCTTAACTGACAGACTTTTCCGTAACAATATTTATTTAAGTCACTGTCATTAAACAGGGCACTTACAAAGCCAACAAGAGGAAAATTTAAGGCCGTCGCGGGAAATTTAAAAACCATAGAGGTAACACACTAGAGCGTGCTATTGTTCTAAACCGGAGACAATGGGTAGTTAAGGGCGGAGCTGGTCCATAAATTTAGAAATACTTTCTACATCCCGCCCACAAAACTTGTCACAATTGTCGCTGAGAGGCTGAGTGACATGACAAGTAACCACAACTGAACTGTTTACTAACTTACTCATAATGGAGTTGTATCTTTCTCCTACTCGTCATTTTATTTCGGTATAGATAAAATCTAAGTGTGGCCACGTCCTTTTAAGTTTATCGATAATTTACAATCTTAGAATCCTTAATCTGTAGGCAAATATTAGCTAAACATTTGAAAAGCTAAACTAAGATTTTCTTCTGAGCTAGCCTTACCGAAACTAACTAGCAAAACAATGGTGCCAATTCCCTTGTTCACAAACTAAACTAAATTTAAGTTCAGTGCATCTTTTTCTTTCTATTTCATTAAGAAAAGGACAGAAGATACATTTTAGTTTAGTCCTGTCAAATTAATCAGCGCTTGACGTAAATTGACGTAATTTTAGTAGGCAAGTTTTTAATCACGTCTAAATTTGTATGGAGTAGTGACAGGCGCTGAATAATTTGACAGGACTAAACTAAAATTTATCTTCTGTCTTTATCTTAATGAAATAGAAAAAAAAAGATGCGCTGAACTTAAATTTAGTTTAGTTTGTGAACAAGGGAATCGGCACCAATGTCAAACAAAGTACAGCCTAGTACACCTAAATGTTGTCACTAAGGTGGATCCGTAGTGGTAGACGTAAGAAAATTTTAATTTCGTGGGCCACCACTGCGGGTCCACCTTAACAACAAATTAGTCAAATCCAGTTAAGGTGCAATGTCTATGGTAAGTTTCGTATAAAACCAGCTACGAACCAGTTACGAAACCGACCATAGCTAACAGATGGTCTGACACCTACTGACGTCAGTGCGGAAGTTGCACACAGATAACGTCGCACTAGGTTCACAAGAAGAGCATTTATGTAGTGTTGGGCAAAAAGGTTCATCGCTTTGTGTTTGCATTAAGTAGTTAATGACTAGAAAATTGCATGTTGTTGCGGTTTAATAAAGGGAAATTCAGAATAAATAGCCATACCTACAAAAAAAAAAACCTAGATTCAATATTTCGGTGGGTCTAATTATTTTCCTGGAACCAAAAGTTCCACGACATATTGTGACATCTACTAACTCGCACCGGGCCCGCGTGGTCAATTACAGCCCACTCCCTCTCGAAGAGAGGGGCCTGTGTCCCAGCAATGGGAACATAATCGACTGATTATTATATTTATAATTACTTAAATTAAAATCTGATCATACCGTTCAGATTTGTGTTGATATAAATTGATATTTATTACTCCACTCAAGATTTTTCGGAATCCAGAACAGGAAATTAATTTTCATTCAAGAATATCAACAGTCGTAGCAGAAACGCAGACCTACAAAAAGCTTAAGATTTTGCTACGACAATGCTTACTACTGCCCGTTTAAACTGACACAAGGCGACACTTAAATTAATGCCTAAATAAAAGCGTGCTGTTGGATTATCAACTTTCGGCGCTGAGCCGAGCCCTTGAGAATCCCACTAAGCATTCATTTAGGTGTTGCTTAATGTTAGTGAAAACGGGAAGTACGAACTCGTATGTTTAGTTAGACAAATCAAGATTACGATCGATAACCTCCAATATTAGTTATAACAGCAACTATATACCTACGTATGAGATAACTGATTTAATCAAGTGAACAAGCAACGCGAATGCATTCACTATCTGACCGATTTAGCATGCAAATAACGTTACGTTATTTTAAATAAAATGCCGTATCGTCCGCTCATCCAGTCCAAGCCAATATTTTGATTCGTCACAAATTGAACATTTTATTTATCTACTGGTGTAAACATAAAAATAAAAACGTTTCAGTCAGATTTTGTTTACGAAACTTATAAACCAATCAGCTTGATGTTTACAATTTTAAATTTAATTCAATTCGTTGCTGCATTGCACTCTTGAGCAATTTACGAATTAAATTCGTTAAGAATATACTTTATAGGGGATTACTTAAACCAATGAAAATCCATTTTTTTAAAAGACCTTCGCTTGTTACAGGGAGCGTTAACTTTAATGTCATGATACGTTAATCTATGCAAATAAAATGCACTGTGCCAGAATGATAAGAAAATTATTGTTATTATTGCTAGCTTTTGCCCGCGGCTTCGCCCCCGTTGATGTCGGAAAATAGCCTTTATGGACAGGATATTAATTCAGAATTGTTACAGTCATAATGGCAAACATGTCATTTGGGTTAAATAGGATTTTATTTTTATTAATATTTTACATTCTTTTATATTTTCTGAATGTGAGTTGTAGGCTTAAGACGCCGACAACACCTAAACCGTGGTCACTGTCAGATTGCATAGAAAAGAAAGAGAAGCGCGATGACCCAATGCTTGTAACTTATTAAATATGAAGCAATTATCTATTTACTCAAAATTGAGTTGAGTAATCGAAAATACACAACAACTAAGTTTTGCATTCAAATAAGACGTTCTTGTTATTAATTAAATACGTAACGTACCTGTATTGATATTTAATACAGATATTTAGGATTAGAACTCAAGGTAGTTTAACGTTAGTTTGTATCGAGATTTTTTTCAAAACGTTTTTTGGTAACAACCAAGTTCAGGGAAATATGTTCAAAATTAACATAATATTTTTTCCACTACCACAAACTATACAGATTTGGCAATTTTTTTTTTCTTAAGAGAAGCCTATTTTGGTCAATTGGGTCTTGTCAGCGCCTTAATAGACTAAATTTGTAGACCATTTATTTTTTGTTAAGTACCTGGTACTTCTTGACAGGCCTCCACTGTTCTCCCGTACCTATTAACACTATAATTTGAAGTAACCGTGGAGTTTCTTGCCGGCTCTTTTCCATAACAAATGACCAATTTGGAAACGTGCATCTAACTTCTGACGTTTCCTAAGACTTATTTTTGTGTATTACTTGTTCATGCGGTCGGGAATCCGCACAGTGCCCATGTAGGTTTATGTGAAACAAAATAATTTTGATTTTATCCCACGGGCACGTACTGCCCGGGTTTAAATTAGTAAATCCTAAATAAAATGTGTAGGTAACTAATAGACTAAGCGTAGGGCTCTTCGCTCACACCCCGGCATTTTGCTTAGGTACTTTTAGTATTTTTATACCCGTCGTAACTTCTAAACGAAAGATCCGATTCGAATAATTTAAAGAGGAATTTATATGTACATAATCAATCTTTATTATGATACTATTTAGTTGGATAAGGATTAATCATGATACTAATCGTGATATAATATTCTTAAAATTAAACTTAGGTAATAATTCTTCATTACATCACAGACATCCTTTTTTTCCGAGTAGCAGCCCGGAGTCTGCTTTTTGCCCGGTTGATGGCAATAGGATCACCCCCTATGTGGGTGTACAGTACACGGAAAAAAAGGATGTCTTAAATTAAGACAATATCCTTTTGGTCAAGACAAATATTGATTCATACTCGTACATGGGGAAAACAATATATTCTTGAATGAAGTAAAATTTTGTCTTAGTTTTATTGTCTTCTTCGAAGACATTATACTTAAATGAAGAATTATTAAGTTTAATTTTAAGAATATTATTTCTAAAACTAGATAAAAACTATATATTTTCTTCAATTAAGATTATTATAGTCTTGAATCAAAAATATTTGCTTAAGTCAAGAATAAAAACCAAGTATTTATTATTCTTAATTTGAGTAAACAGGTTTTCTTGGACTGAGTACATTTACTTACGTTAAGAAAATATTTACTTGGATTGAAACAATTTTTCTGAGAATATTGATATTCTTCGCTGAAGAGATCCTTTTTTTCCGTGTAGGTACACCTCTGCCTTAACCTTCGGGGATTACAGGATTGATGTTATGTTACGAGTATGTTACGTGGAAATAGAGAATGAAGATCACGATTCAGATTTATTAAAGATATTTGGCAAAAGGTTAAGTAACCTGGGTACCTTCCTACATAAGTTCGTCAGAATTTATTAAGAGTTGATTCAAACTCAACAGAACTGAATTTCTTACTATGGCAACAACCGCTTATCATTAAGACATTATGTAAATTATGTAAACATTTCCGCTCGTGTGCGTTTTAATCGAAAAAGGTTAATGTAAACGGTCTAAAAACTGCAGTAAACGAACACGAGTCAAGGCTCGTGCAGACTAGCGCGATATCGCCCCAGTCTGCACGAGCTTTCATAGTTCAAGAGTTTTAATTCATTTCAAACATATAACAGCGGGGTAATTGATAGGGGCTTGTGGCTAAGTAATAACAGCCGCACGGGTCGATCGATCAGGTTAAGCTACGCTTGCCGCGGTTGGTCCGTGGATGGGTGATCATCTTTACATACCAAGACCCCTCCGTGCCTCGGAAAGCACGTTAAGTCGTTGGTCCCGGCTGTCATTTGTAGATCTTTGACAGTCGTTACGGGTCGTCAGAAGCTCGAAAGTCTGACAACCAGCCTTACCAAGAGGTATCGTGTTACCCAGTAACTGGGTTGTGGAGGTCAGATAGGCAGTCGCTCCATGTAAAATACTGGTATTCAGCTGTATCCGGTAAGACTGGAAGCCGACCCCAACATAGTTGGGAAAAAGGCAGGCTGATGATGAACAGCGGGGTAATTGCGCAACACACTATCAGTAGCAATTTGTTTCATTTTGACAGTTCAACAACATTCATTGAGTTATTAACGTTGCTAAGCAGACACATTTTTCGAACATACGAAGCAATGGATTAGCAATAGGTTTAGAAACCGTTCTCCTAAGACCGATTCGCCATTGGACTGTTCGTCGACAGGATGATTCATTTATTTCCGTTTCCCCAGCAGGGTCTTTCACCTATGGACATTTCGCCGACAGAACCTTTCATATGCGTACTTTCGACGACAGAAGGATTATTGAATCATTTGGGTTAGGTTAGGTTAGAACAGTACAGTGACCATTAACGCCAGATGTTGGTGACTCTTAGTTACCAAAACAAAAACTCGATGCCAGTTTAAATTTAAACAAAGCTAACACTGATTATTAAGCTGCTACTTTTTACTTAAAATTATCCTTCGCTGTAGCTGCCAACCTACTATATTTGCTACCAATGACTGTCGTCGAAAGTGACGCATATGAAAGGTTCTGTCGGCGAAATGTCCATAGGTGAAAGACCCTTTTTTTGTTTTTTTGAGGGTGGGAAATAATCAAATAACTTCTCCCGCTGCGGGGGGAGCGGGAGGGTATGTCAGACTCTTACTGACTAAAACCCACCCGTATTCCTTCCTGTTGCCTGTGCTGCTGGGGCCTCGGTGACCCATAAGTACCTTCCCGCGACCCCGGCAGATATAGGTGAAAGACCCTGCTGGGGAAACGGAAATAAATGAATCATCCTGTCGACGAACAGTCCTATAGCGAATCGGTCTTAGGAGAACGGTTGCTGAATCTTAGCAATATCCTTCAAAATCATTCAGACTGTGATTGATAAGTGTATTACGAAATTAGGGTGTAAGTACCTACATAATTCGCGGGAAGGTACTTATGGGTCACCGAGGCCCCTGGCAACACAGGCAACAGGCAGGAATACGGGTGGGTTTGAGTCAGTAAGAGTCTGACACACCCTCCCGCTCCGCCCAGAGCGGGAGAAGTTATTTGATGATTTCCTATCCAAAAAAAAAGGGTGTCGGTACCTACATAATAAAACGCATGTTTGTAATATTCACTCCCAGTCCCGTTTGAAATAAGTATTGAACCCGATACAACGCACGCGAACGTACTGTTACTTTACGACGCCACTATAAGTACCGGTACCGGCGGTACTAACAATCCCATACTTTAACTGTTATAATTATACACTACAGACTATTCTAGAAAGCAAACTTTCCTTTTCAACTTTCATGCATCACACCTACTAGATAATAAAACGCCGAAAACGCAAACGAAAACGTTACGTAAACGAGATAAAATTCATGTAAAAATATTCGAAAGCGTTAAAATCTCTAGTAGGTAATTACACTGTTCAGCGAAATGCAACAAAACCGGAAAACGGGTCCCGCTATACCGGATATTAATATGACGTCATTGGATCCCTCGACGCCACGAGGCGTACTTCCGGCCACGACTGGAACAATACACCTACATTCCATATTTTATGAGTTTTATTAACGTTCTGTAAATCTCCCAGCAATCATGATGTCTGTGAATTATTAAAATGGTCGCTTCTGTGTAGTACATACTGGCGCGACATGACGCGCGACGCGACGCGACACAAAGACACCGCGTGTAGCGCTACAATCGGTGTCTTTGTGTCGCGACGCGTCGCGTGACAAGTCGCGCCAGTATGTAGGAGCCTTTAACCATTGAAAGCAGTTCATACTTGCGTAATAAAAGCTTACAACCCTTTGAACGCTAACTGCTTATAATATATTCATTTCTAAACCATGGGCATGAAAGCTTCAATAATGTCGTAAAATATTCCTAAAATTATACACAAGTTAAACCAACATAACACAAAAACGTAAACAATAACAAACCACACCCATTGACGTTTAAAATTCAAGCCAACAAACTTTTTTGTGTCAACGTTGGAGACGCCAACCAAAATGCCTGTAATAATAAAATAAAAAATCGCTGCGTGATACAATTTTCACTTTATAGACTCCGTAGGGGTGAGCCCAACTCCGGGGGACGGGCTTAAAAACGGCAAAGTTTCAATTTTGTTCCCCCAAGTGGCGGATAAACAGGATGATAAATGAAAGCTGAAACGTCATCATTCTTTCATCGTCTTCCAAGAAATCAAATCAACTGGTTCTGTATTAAAGCTGTTTGATAAAGTGGAGACAATGGCAAAGTTTTCATAAACAACGGGATTTTGGTATTGTGTCGCCGCAACATGTGGTTACAGGAAATATTACTAAGCATTATACAGTTATAAAATAAGTGGTCAACTGCACCCGTATTTGAATTGTCAAAAGTAGACACATACAAAATAATTCGTAAGTTTAAATTCGACACATTCACTCTTTCATACTTATTTACATAAGTACATAACACATAATCAGCCTATAATGTTTCCACTGCTGGGACACAGGCCTCCTCTCTGTGAGGAGGAGTGGGCCGTAATCCACCACGCGAGCCCAGTGCTGGTCGGTAGATGTCACATGTCTTCGAATTTTTGGTTCTAGGACATGCCGGTTTCCTCACGATGTTTTCCTTCACCGTTTTGGGAGTAGTGGTGATGAAATTATTTACACAAAGTAAAGCGCCTGTCAGGGTTCGAACCTACGATCTACAACTCGTAAGTCGCGGCCGTTACCACTGGGCCACCACTGCTGTCTTGTACTTATTTATCACATCGTTATTTTATTAAGCTGCATTTGTAAATGCAGGCTATATTTAATGTAATTTGTTTAAATATGATTAGTCGTTTAATCAATTAAGTAAATAATTTTGCAACGAGCGAATGCATATTGATAATTCGTTTAATTGAATCAAACGACTGAAAACAATTAACGCATAGTGTTTAAAAGTCTCAATTAAAATATTAAATTACACAACTCAATCCGCGAAATACGAGTATATCTTGAGTTTAAATAAAAATAATCTCTCAATGCATACAAAATCAATTCTCAACGGGATCTTATCAACGCTAATAATCAATTTGGCATCACAAAAGATTACATCAACAAAGCAATCTTTACCTAATCGCCATTATGATAGCTATCCCACGAGATTTATCTATACTTTCGCCGCAGGAAACTAAAGTGAAAGCTTATTTAACTCACGTTAAGGAACATTGCACATGGAACAAGGAATAATAGAACTTATCTCATTTGAACGTCAGCGCACCGCTGCAGTAATGAAGATGAATTCTGCATCAACATACATAGTTACACGACTCCCACGATTTACAAAGTACATTACCAGCGTCGTTTATTGCGATACTTCTTAGAATATAAAACGTTTTGTTTCTCAACGCAATATTTAGAATTATTTACAGATCAAAACAGTGGTGGCTGCGACTTTACCGAGTTGTAGGTCGTAAGTTCGAACCCTAACAGGCGCTTTACTTTGTGTTTTAATTATTTCATCACCACTGCTCTCAAAACGGTGAAGAAAAAGATCGTGAGGAAACCGGCATGAACCAAAAAATCGAAAACATGTGACGTCTAAAATAACGAGCTGATAAATAAGTACAAGACAGCGGTGGTGGCCCAGTGGTAACGGCCGCGACTTACGAGTTGTAGTGCGTAGGTTCGAACCCAGACAGGCACTTTACTTTGTGTAAATAATTTCATCACCACTGTTCTCAAAACGGTGAAGGAAAACATCGTGAGGAAACCGGCATGTCCTAGAACCCAAAATTCGAAGACATGTGACATCTAACAACCCGCACTGGGCCCGCGTGGTAGGTTACGGCCCACTCACTCACACTGAGAGGAGACCTGTGTCCTAGCAGAGGGAACATTATAGGCTGATTATGCTTACAGATCGATTAGATGAGTAACTGCACTGGCTCCGAAAGAATAAACAGTACTTACTACACCTGAGAGGCTCTAAAATAATGTCACACCCACATAAAAAATCTAGTAACTTCTAAAGGTTTTCCAACAATGTGATGGTATGGTAATAGGGATGTAATAGTCTGTGACTGGTACCGTTGCATGTGACTTGCGAAATACGTCCCCCTCTGTCGCATTAGCAACACAAAAGTTGTGGTTGTGCCACAAACAAACACATTTGAAAAGTTTATAGATGTCACGTGTCAACTACTTATAGTAACTTAATCCTACTCCGTGTCAAATATTAAAGAAGAACAAATCGCAGAACAGTTTTCTATTTACTTTTTGTAATAGTGTTTACCAGTAGAGATAGTTCTCATTCCCTAGTCTTAGGAAGAGTATAAAATGTGTGTGCATAGTGATAACCTCTTTTGCATGATTGCGATATAACGTTACTATGGCAATCTGCTTTTATGCTTCTGAAAACTACTTTTCCAAAGCGTGGGTGGGCCATTTCCTTCTTCAGGCGAACAAAAGGGATTTTGAACACTTAACAGAACCTCTTTAAATAACTTTACAAATGGATGTTCTATACTTAAATGATAAAAATAAATAGGGTAACTGCTATAGTAATTGGCCACGGTATAGTAACTGGCCACTCATTACAAAAGAGGTAGAAACAAGGTAATGCAAGCAAGCCCATTAATGTAAAGGACAAAAACTATTTGCTTGCATTACCGTGTTTCTACCTCTTTTGTAATGAGTGGCCAGTTACTATAGCGTGGTCAATTACTATACCAGTTACCCTATACGTTATTATAAAATAAAAAGTTTTCTTTTATCTACTGCCTTACGTAAAAAGTGAGTTAGTTTTATCTATCCGTAATGTCTGCTTTGCCCATATAGCTGATGAAATACTCCGGGGGAATGAACCATCAGACGTGTGACACCACATAAATTGAAGGGACTTTATTGGCATTCGAAATGCGGTCTCGCCGAACGACGATTAAGGTAAACGTCAAATGAGGTAATTCCAAAACTATGGTGTAGGAACTAACTGTTTATTCCTTAAAAATCATGAACACAGAAAACATTACCTGAACATTCGGTGCCAACACAAAAGCTCAACCTCATTTATTCACTACGCAACGACTACATTTTAAATTCCCGCTTTGAGCGTTCCTTATAGAAGCCGACATGAAACATTTCATCACATACTAGGTGCATGAGCAACTACCTATTTAATAATGTAGCTGACTGAGTGTGGCCGCTCTTGTAGAGCGACTCCGACGTGCAGGCATGCGACAGACGTCGGGACGAACCACTGCTGCACTGCCCAGATTTTTTTTGTAACATGCTCTTACTGTTATTGTGAATACGTATTTGTATTGGAAAGATTCGATTCCAACATGCGGGGTAATTGCGTAAAAAACTAACAGTAGCAATGGATTTAATTTTGACAGTTCAAAAACATTAATTGCATTATTTACGTTGTTGAGCAGACAAATGTTTCCAATATATGAAGCAATATACATACATAAACTCACGCCTTCTTCCCATGGGCAGAAACTATAGAACGCCACCTGCTACGATCCTTACATACTCCTTTTCCTTCGTTTACGTTCATAAACCTGGGCCTCAAGTCTACAATAGTGTCAGAATGGTCTGTTCCGATCCTCATTAATGACGCCATTATATTAGTAGATTACCAAACTTGTCAAAATCAACAATTATAAAATCAATGAAAGACCATTCTGACACTATTCTAATAGCAGACTTGAGGCCCTGGTCATACAGGCACGGTTTAAAGGAAGATGTACTGTCAAAAATTGAAAAGAGTATGCTTAGATGGTTTGGTCAAGGTTGAGAGGATGAATGAAAGGCGACTAACAAAAGGTATTTACAAGGCAGATGTGAGTGGAAATGCCGGGAGGGGACGCCCTAGGAAGACCTATATAGTGACCTCATTGATGATGATTAGCAATATACTTCAAAATCATTCAGATTGTGATTGATGGTGTTACCCAATGAGGGTCTGGTCGAGATACAACGCTCAAATGTGTCTCACGTTGATTTTAGGTTGACTTTCCAGTGAAGCTTTTTGGAATCAATATTTCCAACTTTTATCAATTTAGATTTCGTATTTTGAAGCACAAGCCTATTGTACACAGCATGGCACGTCGTGTCAGCCATAAATTGGAATAAAAAATATCGAACATGGAACGCACTTGTAAAAATGACGTACGAATATCTCGACCGTGTATTTTTGCGTTCGTAAAAAATAACCTTTACAAAGGGCAAAAAGACGGTAAAAGGCTGGATTCTGTTGCTGAATAAGTCTGTGAGAGGCTCGTGACTCGCACGAGCGATCCCGGCGAACATTACGGCGGCGTGACCGCGCTCTCGGTTTAGTAATAACTCTCCGGACAACTTAAGCGTAATTGCATAAAATCGTTTTTGTTGGAATTTCGCTTGCTCAATCCGCGGAGGGTGGTATCTTTGCTGTTTCCTCGAAAATTTTGCAATTTCTTTCACGAATAGTGAACGTCTCACGCTGTAATCAGTCATGCGCACAATACTATCGTTTGTTGTTCAACGTCAATTCTCATGTCATACTTAACTTTTGTAGCGCTCAATAGATTGACCTCTGCTACGAGCATCGTACCACATGTACTGCTTACTCGTTTTTAAAATTATGCAAGTAATGTTGGCTGAATAAAGGCTCGTGCAGGCTGGCGCGATATAGCGTTTCCATTAAGATTTAATAGAAATTGTGCTAAGATTGTCGCGTCGCGCTGTCGCGTCGCGTCTGTCTGCGGAGCTTTAAGTTTTACTTCTAAATAGTATTGATATTCAAAAGAGTGAATTCAATTTATTGAAGCATAAATCAGTGTTTTTCAAGAAATTTATCTAGACAGGAGCGCCCGTTGCTCTTATAGATACAACATAACATTTAAGTGATTCAAGCGTCATTTGAAATTCTAATATCTAGTAAATATATAGAAAACGCCAGATTTACTATTATAGTAAACCATTTTTCTTCCCCGACGTCTCCGTGGCATAAAAATTCTAATGTAATCGCTATACAATACGTTGAAGGCAATAAATTCTTATCTTGAGATAAGCTACTATTTCAAATACTACCTCCATAAGATTACGACTCACACGTGCGTCCCCGGTTTTAAATAAACGCCTATTTTTGAGTTTAGTCTATAATTATTTACTTTTAGGATTTTTAGGGTTCCGTACCTCTAAAGGAAAAAAACGGAACCGTTATAGGATCACTCGTGATTTGCTCCTTGAATCTACTAGACCGATTAAATCGAAATTTAGTAGGTACACATATGAATTTCTGTGACTCAAACACGAACGTGTAACGTAAATAAATTAATTTTGAATATGCTGGTCAACTTTTGGGGGAATAATTAGAAAATTAAAAAAGGAGTGACTTTATTTTTTTTATAACATCAAAATAATTAGTTTGAAACTTATTAAAGAATCCAAAATAGATGAAAATTTACTATTTCCAACCACATCACCGAAACTGCTGGGCCTAAAATTTTGAAAAAAATAGTTCTACTATACTTATAGATTACAGAAAAACCTATAAGAAGTCATATATTATATGGTCTTAAAATCATTGGTAAATCACTCAATATTGTGCGTACAAACTTACATTTGCAGTTGGAATGCATGGGGAACATGTTTTCGACTACAATGTTAAGTTTGTTCTTGGGATAAATTCATGCCGACCACAGAACCCTTTATTATGCGTGGTCCGACACACAATTGTCCGCTTTTCAATACTCAATACTCAATCATTTATTGCATTCCACAATGTACCTATAGGTTTAGGTGGTAAGTAGACATTTTTTGTAACAAGTATGGACCCTGTCGGGCACAGCAACAGAACATTTTTAAGGAAGAGGGCTTATTTAATACATGCAAATAACTTATTCTAAGTATTAGTCTAAGGTAACATTTTATTAATTAAGTATAATAATTTTCATAAGTACACTTATAATACTACTTATAATAAACAGTCCTAACCCGATCACGCCTAAATTACCTAAGCATACCTATGCCAACATGTCACGGACTTTTTAACAGGTACCTAGGTATATGGTCAGAGATGTCAGCACAAGTGTAGAGGTCCGCTAGGGCCGATGCCTGCCGGAGTCGCGGAAATGTCCGAAAGGGATACCGTGGCCTCTGACAACATACAGGCAACGGAAGGAACACGGGTGGGTTTTAGTCAGTAAGAGTCTGACACACCCTCCCGCTTCACCCAGAGCTAGAGAAATTATTTGATAATTACTCATCCAAAAAAAAAAGAAAAGGTATATGGTATCTTTCGCCTAAAAGTACAAAAGGTACTTTAAAATTACTTTAGATCTGTGATAACAAATTATTGTAAAAGTATTATAGTAGTAATTATTTTAAAAGTATTTTATTAAATAAAATACTTTTAAAACACACGCCTCACGCCTTCTGCCAATAGGGGTAGGCAGAAACTATAGAACGCTACCAGCAACCTTAGCATGACGCTTTCTATTTCTATTCTACTTTAGAATAGAAGTCGCTTGTCTACATTTCTTGGTAGAAAATTGTCTACACGGATAAGTCATTTTTGTCGACTCTTCCGTCGACAAAACGCTTCTCTATGGTTCTCGTGCTAAGCCTGCTGATACGCTCCTTACCTACTCCTTTTGTTTTTAAATATGGTGATTAATACGAGCGACAAAAACACAGTCAGTGGGTCTGTACTAATTAAGAAAACTTCTGGAAAATCTTCTAATTAGAAAGGTAGGTACTAGTTAAAAATTGAGAACTGCAAACTAGCAGAATTCAGTTTAGATAAAAAATAAGGAAAACGCAACATTTACCAAAACTAGCTCATGTTTGTAGATAGTTCATTCAGACTTAACAAATGTTCCAGCGTTTGTTTAGATAGATTTTACTCCTAAGTACTAGCTGTCTGAGTAACGTATTGCTGCAAGTAATAATAAACGAAGTTGCAAGACATTCTACTAATTAGCTAGAGCTCTAACCCACTGTTCAGGACTTCAGGACGCTCACAAAGTCTGCTTGTAAGTTATTACGAAAAGCAATAACAGAGGATTGGAACTAGTACCTAGACTAATAAATGAAAATTAGCTATGGCGAAATAAACCCTGGTCTCGGTGTTTGAGTACGTTTAAGAAATAATGAAAATCTAGAAAAAAAAATTAAAAAAGAAATTTAAATTAGTTGGTTTGCTAAAGAGCAGTGGTGGCCCAGTGGTATCGGGCCCGACTGCGAGTTGTAGGTCATGAGTTGGAACCCAGACAGGCACTTTACTTTGTGTATTTAATTTCATCACCACCGCTCTCTGTCCTAGAAACAAAAATTCGACATCCACCATCAAAACGGTGAAGTATAACATCGTGAAGAAACTGGCATGTCCTAGAACCAAAAATTCGAAGATGTGACATCCACCAGCCCACACTGGGCCCGCGTGGAGGATTACGGCCCACTCCCTCTCACAGAGAGGAGGCCTGTGTACCAGCAGTGGGAACGAAGAAGGAAGAGGAAGTGATAGGCTGATTATGTAGGTAATGTGCAAATAAACGTTCATATGAATAACGTATGAACACAATTTATTTACATGCATAAAAATAATTTTATAAGGATAAACCTTGAAAAGGTAATAAAAACGCAAATACTAAACCACTATGGCGAACAAGGTCATTAATTTATAACAGTTTCATATCTAATTCTAATTTAAACAATACGTCAGTTTTTCTACATAACTTACCTACATAGATAATAAATAGCAAATGATTTCGTAATAGACACGTCATTGTTATTTATCGCAACATATGAACATATTCACCTAAATTAAACCTCGATTAAGTGTTGAGTGGATCGACAAAGTTTGATTTGAACTTACGACCTTCTTTGATGTAAGTTCAAAGACACGTTGGAAATCGGTAGGTGTTCTGCCATTGCCGAATGTATCAACAATGTGGGATTTGAACTTGATTGTAAGTTCAAATCAACAACTTATTCATAATATGCTTACTATGAATAAGTTGTTGATTTGAAAAAAGTTATATTAGGATAACTTTCAACAAGTTTTTCAATGTGACGTACACACGGCTACACACCAAGCTATACATTTCTAGTTTAAAGGCTCCTACATACTGGCGCGACTTGTCGCTTGTCGGTGTCTTTGTGTCGCGTCGCGTCGCGCGACAAGTCGCGCCAGTATGTAGGAGCCTTTACACTGACCTCGCATTGTAGGGAAATCCTATACAATGCGAAATCAGCTCATACTGGAAATGTATAGCTTGTTGTGTAGCCGTGTGTACCTACATACTTCTACGCACTCACGTCGTCGTCGTCGTCGTCTTCGTCGTTCTCGTGTCTTATTGGCATTTATGTCCATAATAACCATGATTGTTATCAGAAATACCTATTGGTGATCGCGGTCATTGAATATGTTTTTAGCATACAAGTAGCCCTTTCTGTCACTTTCTTAGCTTACACACCATTTTCAACACCAAACTCATACCAGCGACCCATTGTGTAACACAATTACAGTAGCAATGGGTCTCATTTTGACAGTTCACCCAGGTTCATTGAGTTATTAACGTTATTGAGCAGACAAATGTTTCGAACATATCTTCATATGTTCGAAACATTTGTCTATCATTCATGTCAATTGTCAATGGATTAGCAATATCCTTCAAAATCATTGTGATTGATAGTGTGTTACGCAATTACGGTCCGGGAAATGGAAACCATACGGCATATGTTCACCACAGCCTAAAAACACAATTCTACAATGATGGCAGATGTGTAATTTAATGAACTCACTATAAAGTGTATTGAGGCGCCAACTCCGAAGGGTAACGACAGACGTCACGGCAGTGCATGAGTCACGTACGGGCTGGCACGCGACCGAAATATCGATGTTAGTCTGTGGCTGTGTACTGCCGTGCAGGTGTAAACAAACGTAGGTATGGAAGTACTTCTGATTGTTTGCGTTGCGGTTGTAATGGGGTAGTTTTGTGGGGCATGTTTGATTGGGTGCATCGAAGTGTTGATATGTGAGATATTTTATAATAAACGTGCTTGTATGATATTATGATACACTATTATGGTCACAAAATATAAAAGAATCTATATAAAATATTAATACAATAATAAAACCTATTTAAACCAAATGACATGTTTGCCATTACAACTGTAACAAGTTTTAATTAGTATCCTGTCTACAATCATCTGGATATCCACTATTAGTAGCCCCCTATAGTTTAAAGTATCTCCTTCCTATTTATTACTAAGTACGAGTTGGCACGTGCAACCCTTTCCCACTTCAACAGCTGTTCTTCATAAAAAATGCAGGTGTAAGTACCAGGCACGCGTCTTGATAAACTGCCAGTACCACCTTTGACGATTAAAGGTTACTTGCTCGACTGCTCCTTAATCGGCACCCTAGTTTGACGACGGCACTTAATTAATTGTTATTTTAAGCCTATTACACCTTTCAACTAACTGCTCGATTAACATTAAATGGGAAACTTTGTATAATTTACTTACAAATCGTCTGATTACATTCATTGGGTTTTGAATAGCGGTCGTTTAAGGGATTAAGTTACCAAACATTAGTTTTAATACGGCTCCAAACTTGTAAGTTACAATAAATAAATAAATAAATAAATAAGCAATCTAGCCTTCAATTTTTTTTTGCTGGAAAACCAAGCGTCACCTAAGTTATAATAGGTTACCCAGAAATTTCCGGCTTTTCTTTATTTTTCTTTGCCTTATAGTGTAGCAGTTTATTCCTATAACATTCCAATCGGACGATAAAAACAATTTTATATATTATTCTAACAAAACGATAGATTATCTCGACCGTAATGAAACGTCAATATAAAAGGAATGCGGCCGAGTATATTATACGTGATGTTACTTAAACTTAGTTTAAACTAACGACTTCAGTCATCAATGTAAACAGAGATTAAGTAGAGGCAAGTCGATTAAATACTCCATACTGTCACACTGCGATAAGAAAATATGTAAATAACTCTCAAAGAAAGCTTAGCTCATTTAAATGGCTATCAATATCAGATATCAAAGTTTCTGATATCGGTTTTATTTATCGCCTTTAGTTGAAGAATCCCTAAAGAATGACTCTTCGGTGTTTTATTCTTGAACATTTTGTTAGTACTCTAACTAGACTTCCGAAGATATTAAGTTCTTAGAAAAGTTATAACATCTTTAAAAGTTCGAAAGTTTATCCTAATTTAGTAGACAGGTTCATACCAACGATGATCTTAATTTCGCTAATAAATACCTTTTCAAACAAGTATGAGCCAGCGGGGACTAGAATTTTCGTCCAAAGTAGGGAATCCACTTGCAGCCTCTTACAAAAATTCTTTCGAAGTGCTCGGCATTAAACACGTATCCTATGGTAATCCCCCAACAGCCCATAATAGTGTGTTGTATAAAATTTATGATGGTGTCTGTATGACCTTATTAATTTTATGGGACCACTTGGTCCACTTGAAAACAGGTTTGAAGAAGTCAGCGACGAGACAAGGCTTGGTAGACCGCGTTTAAGCCGCTTAAGAAATATCGGTTAGTATTACTGCGTACTCCCGAGCTGAATTTATTGAGTGCCTTATGGTATGAGGACGCACCATGTGTATGGATTAGAACCCATTATCACTATTTTATTAGGAGAAACTTCCCGTCTTGAAAATTCTTCGGACGTTGTAAAACTTTAAGCTTTAAGCTGTCTTCTCATTTCGGTATATACAAAAGCTGAACCTTTTACAATCTTTTGTTGATATTTGAAATTAAATTCTTCAAACCAAAGCCTTTCAAGAAGTTATAAAACACATTACATCTAACCTTTCAATCGTCCATTGATTTTTTTATCAGTGTCACGATCTCCGATATTTCATCAAACAATTGCCGTTACACGAAATAACTCTCAGAATAATCGCTAAAGTTTGGCATTAAGCGTTAATCAATGAAATAGTTTCTACTCCCACATTGCTCAATATAATTAGACAGCGCGATAAGATCTGGCGACCGGTAACCAATAGCTATTTAAATGTAAATATTTGTGAGATAAGCTGCGCCGGTAACCATTGGCACCTTTGTTTACTCAACTAAGACCGGCCAACTAGCAAGCTCAACTGCTCAAATACTAAATGGTATTTAGTTCACACATAGCTAATGTTATCTAGTATTATAAATTATTATAATCCACTGTATAACTTATATGGTAAGGTAAAAACGATTTCCTAACTTTTCAATGCGATCTCGCACGGTTTTTTTTATGAAACGCAATGCGAACGCTGATATAATACAATACTACATAGTATTATGTATCAGATATACATTATGTAACACCATTGTCTTTCAGACTAAAAGGGTGGCGGGATGGGATTGATCCACGCTTTTACAAGAGAAATAAAGAGTGCTTTGGGAAAAGGGGAATTTTCCTAGCGGACAGACAACACGAGTTTAAAATTGTTATTGTTTGACTACTTATGACCTATATGTTACCTTTTAAAACGAAAGCATAGCTTAAAGAAAACAATTAGCTTACAATAAAATCACGGTTTCGTAAAAAAATAAAACGGTTGTTGGAAAAACTTGAATGAAAGTTGAAAACCAAACTTGTTTAAGTAAGCACAGACATACATTATGGAAGTGTGACTTCAATTCTTCTTTTATTACTAGTGATATTAACTTTGAGATATAACAATTTAGTGCCATAAGTTAAGTAGGTATGTTGTTGATTTAGAATATAATATGCATAGCAAAATAATCTTTAAAATCTTCTCGAAAGGTGTTCAAAGTCACACAAAACAAATGTTGTAACTAATCTAAGGACTTAGTCTATGTCTGTACCATTGCCGTGAGATCTCAGATAGCAGTGACAATGAGTCCGCAACAATTAAACGCCGCATTTAGATAGCTGGAACAATCCACAATGGCACGTGAGAGGAATCGCATGGGAGATTTTTTCTCCATTCAAATGAATAGGTCACATAAAGTATTCAGTTGTTCACGGCTACGGATATGGTGCGTTTAACGCGGCATTTGTGCCAGAACTAATTATTGAACTGCAATTAAGCCGAACCACAGCGGAACGGTTACGTATTCTTTGTTATTGTTATGGGAGCCATTGTAATAAGTTTCAACATTCGCAAGATTACGAGTTGAGATTCATGGTGGCTGTTGACCGCGAGGCTAAATGAGCACGTAAATGCACGCCTCTCGCGCGTGAGTCGCGATACCCGTTGCGGCTACGCATTCCACCAAAAACTATTATAATGGTCCTGACATTTTACTGCTATTATGAATTTGCCATTTTAATATCCATACTTGACATTTAACACATTTGCGTGCGCCTTATCTGCCCCACACGTATACTTCATCTCATAGAATGGTGATTTTATCACGATCGACCATTTGAGTGAATCTCGTTTTTTAGTTCGGTATATTTATTAATGATCTATTTCCTCAGACCTGTTGTCAGCTCGGCCGGTTTCGCCGTAGATTCCTAACTCATCGTTGCCTACACTTGCCGATTCACAAAACTGGTTCCGCCGACCCATCCACTTGATCTTGAGCGAGTGTTGGCCAACTTTCACGAGATTCCTCTTGGGGCCCGCAACGCCGCCGCTCGCGCTGCGTCGTGAGAACATCTGACGGCACGACGTCGCTGGTTACGCGGTCGATGTGCCACCACAACGACGCCCTTTTTCCCGTTTCCTCAATCTTTACTCACTTTCCTTCGCCATAAGTGCTTTAGAAACTTCGGAAAAGCTTTCGGCTCATTTAAATTTGATGTAGAGCCTTTATTTAGCTTTTATTAACTTTGGCAGGAATAAAAAAGCAACAACATAACCTTTGTGTAGATTCTTTCCGACGAAATACAAAGTCAAGCTTAATCGAATACTTGGTAGCAATTTTTACTTGAGTAAAAAGCTATCACATTTTTATTGACAAAAAATGGAGTAACAAGTTCGAGTTAATCTTACATCATTTTCAAACAGCAATTATTTACATCCGCAGTTAATGAACGTGCTATTTATCTATAGAGATCGTTGACGAAATGAATATAATTATATTCCGTATCAACCAATTTGTGAAGTAGGTAATAAAGTTTTCCTATCTAATACCTGACAACGTGTTTTTGAAATATCCTGTCGCATGTTATGTTAGTGAACATTCAAGATTATATTATAATATATTCGTGGAATATATTTTTGCCAAGACATCTTTGCGTGGGAAGAATTATCTAAACACCTTCATTTGTAGAGTAAAATATTCGTTCGCAAATGTTCATTTATACCTTCCAAGTTCCAACGTGGCATTTTATTGTAAATACTTGAAACACGCTTTTGTATTCATGAATAAATAGACACAATAGACAAGTTACATTAGTTTTCTATGGAGTGGATAATTAATAGCTTCCTTCCGCCATTATAAGAGCTTTTAGCTTTACTTAAAGATTTATATTTATAATTTTATAAACAAACTTATGATTTTTTTTATTTAGACAGTTATCTATTATTCAAGAAGATTATATACTTTTTCGAAGATTTATGGAAAAAAGGCAGTTATATGAGTATTATTTACCTAATTCTACCGTCATTCAGGACCGCAGTTTTTTTAACAACCTGTTATCATCATCTCAATTTTACTAACCTTGATTGCTGCAGCGTTAATGTAGGAAACTGAACCATATTTGTGATGAGGAGGTAAACGTTTGATACAGAGCAACATGAATATATACCTACCTACATTCGTAAGTAACAAATACAAAATTTGTTTCAAAGAATAAGTAGGCACTTGGCAGGCAGCCTTATAAGTTGAGACGTTAACGTCTCGCCTGAACACAACGGGGCCGACTTTACCTGCCTCTAATTAAAGGTATCTCCGGAATGTGCTGCGTTGTCACCCGAGATGTTTTACGAATCCTACCTTCAACACAATCAAAAACACACCCTAACTTAACCAAACAAGGTTGTAGTTTCCTTAATATAAAATGGCAGATTTATAATTGAAATCTGAACAATAGTAAATTGGTGAAGTTTGTCGAATATCTTTACGATGTTGACACAATATTTCCTTTGAGTCGAGTTAACGTTTAATTGTTCGTTAGTTCAAGTAGTGTTGATTTCAAAAGGATATCGTGAAATGTTTTTTTGGAAACGTTTAGCGGTTTTTATTCATATTGACTTAAATGCGGTCATCGGAGTTCACACCTTAAGATTTTGTGCATTTTTATTTGCAGTATCAATTATCCTTCGTATTATTACATAATACCGACTTATATTTCTCCTTCAAAAATACGTAATAATCATTCATAATTTCTTACCACAGTTACGTAATCTTAAGTGCCCAATGATCAACACAAATCATTAATCAATAACTGGGTTTAAAATAAATTTTATCTAAACGAGACAAGGAAAAAAATCAAAACATTTTCTTTCCGAAACTTTTCTAAAAGCCTCGTCCCGTGGTGTCTTCAGTATCTACCATTTACTTGATCAACTACTCACCTATCCATAACAACATCAATGATTTCCCATACATTAAACTGCAATGTTTTCTTGATAATCTGCATTATCATGCACGGCAAGCGTCCTATGTTCCTATAACACTTCTTACTATGCCGTGCGTTGATGTTCTTTTAAAGGCAGATTTGCTCAGTACGGTCTCTGACTTTTTCCACTGTAGTGACAAAAAGGTAAACTTAAGTTACTTTTTTTAGTTAATTTTATAAGTGAAATTCATTTTCAGTAGTTTTCCGGCTTTTCAGCGAAATTGAACAATTTATTCATTTCAAACTAAATCGAATATTCTAGTCATGACCTGAGCAGTTAAGTGATTCTGATCCTACCGCGTGATCTGACCAGCTCAAGACTAATGGCTCCTCCAATTGAGTCCGAAAATACATCTAAATTATCAACAAAAATTGGGACTTGAGAGAAAGACCACACTCTTGTGATTGACTCTTGTGATTGTAAACTAACTAATAATGATTTTCATACTGATACCTACCTACTGTTGTTTTTGATTTTGATGAGTTGCAGGTATTTTATTGATCCGAGGCCTATGTGCATTATTGTTTGTAGACATTTACCAGTGTGAATGTGTGATAAACAAATGATGACGGATGCTTCCATATACATCTTCTAAATTATTTTTACGATTCGTGAATTTAATACCTATAAGAAATTAATCGTAAGCAATGGAAAGAAACGCGTGCGTTGAACTTTCAGTAATATAGGAGAATAAGCCCTAGATTAAAATATGTACTTTCTTAAACTATCTCGAATATTCGTAATATTTTGATTTTCCCGTTGGCCCCACCTTTTATGATAAATAACAAGACTGGACTGACCACGATAGTAAATACCGGTGTCAAGGTTCGAATCCACGACCACACGAGTAGTCACGCCGCTCTAAACCACTCCGTAATCGAAACTTTTCATAATAATAATCATTCTACCTCATAATAATACATAATTTAATGTTGATAAGAAAAAACGTGATAACTATAGTCGGACTTTTAATTAGCTGCGGTAAAATGACACTTCTTGCTGTCATTTCGTAAAAAAAATATAGTAAGTTATTTACGAAATGTTAGTAAGAAAGGTTATTTTACTGCAGCTAATAATTAAAAATTAATAATTAATACTCCTAGTGTAGTGCTTGAATAACTTTAGACCTCGGTCTAAAAGATCTTAAACATGAGAAAAACAGCGTCAT
This sequence comes from Atethmia centrago, assembly GCA_905333075.3. Lineage (NCBI taxonomy): Eukaryota > Metazoa > Arthropoda > Insecta > Lepidoptera > Noctuidae > Atethmia > Atethmia centrago. The sequence continues at coordinate 12,493,419 of HG995381.1, read as the reverse complement.
CTCATGATACCAAACACCTACCATATAAAAGTGTTTTCGACTACCGATACCGTTAGTAGATAGATACAAATCGATATAGTAGAAAGTATTGGAACTAAAGTACACACATACCCTGTTTTAGTCTGAAGTTAATCTCCCAATCCTTTATCAGTTGCACTTATCCGCTTAACACAGTCGCACAAAGTATAACGTGTTAGAACCTTTTTTATCTCCACCACAAATTCGAATTTTAACTTTGCACTGGCACTTTTAACGAACCTACATAGCACTGTGGTACATGGCGTGATTTAAGCATTCACCGAACGAAGGCTGTATCACAACAGGCTTTCACAGCCAACACATAATATGCACATTTGTCGTCACAAAAACCACACAAACGGTTCTCTAATTCAAATTGTGACGTGTTGAACACAACATTGCTGAAAACCGACCGTTAAATCGAATAAAACAAACGCTGCGTTACAACGTTAAGTTAAAACTAAGTTAGGTCCGCTACGCGAGAAAGACCGTTGATCCAGTCGGCGGTCGGTACAACAGCGCGGGCGCTGCTTTACCGACACTGAAAAGTTCAACGCTCTGTCTCTTTCACAGCCGACCAATGAGAGAAAGATAGCGATACTACTATGGCAGTATAGTGGGAGAACTTACAACCTGCGCCTGCGCAAAGCCTCTCAATACAACCATAGCAACAGGTGAATTGTGCGCGTGTGTGCGTGTGTCGCTGTGACGACGTGTGCGTGCTTTCTTGATTGTGGTTTAATGATAACGTAGTATTTTGTTCGGTGCTATTTTATCAGTTCCCCGCTACGGTAATGATCCGACTAGTATGCAATTAGTGTTATTTATTAAGGTTAAACTTTATTTAAATGCATTTAGGTCGATAAACTAGACGAGACCGAAATTTAAATCTATCTATGTGATGCGTTTACAGCGCTACTCGTTTTGTTCTGACACTGATACTCCTAATACCTAAATACTAAATATAAACAAGTTTTTGACGTGTTACAAAATGTATGCTTAGCTCCATAGTAATCTAACCGCTATTTACATTTTTACGTATACGGACAGGCAGGAATTCTTATGAGTTTAATTTTCCTTTTGTTTTATCTAAAACAGTCAAAGAATCTAAATAAAACCGAGTAGGTAAATCAATCACTTTGGAAGAGAATTTTAAAACGCTATGAATTCCGAAATAAAAAGTTTATGTAAATAAAACTTTTCGACTTTAACATAATTGGACGAATGGGATTTTGAAACATTTATTTTTGCTACAATTTATTTATCCGAGTGATATTAATAAGAAGGGCTCTTGAACAAGTAACAAGAATCTCATAAAAATTAGATTTATCCATTTTGATCCACACAGACACTCTGTCCCCTCCCTCATTTGCCTACATCAAGAAAAATGAATTAGATGACCAATTTATTTCTTTAAAAGTAAACTGAATATTTTATTTCCATATTCTATTTCTGAGCAAAATTAAACTGGATAATAGGAATTCATATTTTTAAGGTTGATTTTTCTTTCTAAGCACAATGACTATTATGGTATAAAAACACCACGTTGCACCCGGAAGACCAGCTGCAACCTGCCGGTAGCAGCTGGTCTTCCGGGGGTAGGTATGATAAGAATACGCGACTCAATCCCGGTCCAAGGCAGTTGGCGAAACACCGCGATGGACACACAGCGCACAGTGGAACGAATGTATGGGAGCGGTTGGACGTAGACATGTCCGAAAAATAAGAGTAAAATTATGCCAAACTAATGATGCCATCTTATTCGATTACTTAATGCCTTCATAAATTGTGGTGATGAATTTCTTCATAACTCCCATATTTCGGGAGTAATTTGAGAAAATGTGAAATTTTACTATGAAAATGAGTGTATCGAGCTCTCTCCCTCCTGATTCCGGGCTTGTTTCAAGTAGCGGTCTCTAATATCGTAATGCTATTACTAAGAGCTATATTTAATACTAAGACACATAGTGCGCCAAATGTGCACTTTCTGGGATAAAAGGAAATGAAAATTTAAAAAAAAAAACGTTTTTTCCCCATTTGTATTTACTTTAAACCGCAGACAGACTTATTAAGAGGTCTATAAATATATTATATATATACAGAAATATATATTAACAAAAATATTCACAAGAACTGATGAGAGTATGACTTTTAAGTAAGTTGATAATAAATTACCTAGTTTCATTAAAAGTACAATAAATAATTAAGATGTAAGCTCTAATTTACTAAGTTACACATTTTAAAACAATAACATCATTTAATTATCTTCGTCATCATCATCATCATCAATTAATTCAAATTCAGAATCGATGTCCGCTAAATCATTTATGTTAACAAATTCGATATCACTTTTCTCAGAATCCGTAAGCTCATAAAATTCCTTAAAAGAAGATTTTTTTACAAACTTATTTCCTTTTGGACGGATACTTGTAACAAGTGGATCAGAAGACAGTAAAAGATTGTGCATAATATCTTCATTGCATGAGATACTGCTATGCTTTCGAGAATGCCCCTCTCTATATTTTCTAAAATCTTTATTTCTAGCCTCAGATGCCTCTTCGGATAGAAAACCAATGGGCACAATTGACATGTTCTGAACTATGTCTGGCCCATGCATTAAAATTTTATGAAGTGAAGAAGGCATATAATACCATGGGTATAACTCCACGTAAAGCTTAGCAGTATCAAAGCAGAACTCTCGGAATTTAGTTACGTTGATCTTCTCTCCTGATGAAATACACTGCAAGATCACACAGATTTTTCTTAAAAGCATAGCATCTATTCCGGTCAGTTCAGCAGATTTAGTGTAGTTTTCAAAAAATCTCCTTGCCGAGTTGCCATTGTTGGTGGATCCACTGCCTTGTTTCACAACATCGAGAAGTAAGCCCGTTTCTCTTCTTACAGCCTCTTGAACTCTTTTCTTCCTGTCATCAACTTGCCTTTTTGCTATATCACCCCTTACTTGCCATGATTTTATGTCTAATTTGTAGGAAATGTGTAATAAGCATTCCATTGAGCGAATCCAAGCGTGAAGGGTGCTTAAGCTATATTTATACATGTCCTCGTTTGCGTGTTTATCTTTGATTAACTCTAAATTATTCATTTCTTTAGGACAAGCCTTGCATATGTCACACACTGAAGCTGCTGTATTGGATATAATGGAATGAATTTTACCATCAATCATTGTCAACAGCAGTTGGTGTTTGACACTAATTCCATCAGTGATGGTGGATGGAGTTAAGGCTTCAATCTCTGCTTCGATTTCAGCCATCTCTCTCTGCACATTTTCTTTGGTTTCCTTTATAAACTTAAACAATATTGGCCGGCAAAATGAAGTGGAAGATGGTCGCTCGTTTTCCCAAATTGTTACACCTTTTGAGACGAGCCGCAGTGGTACAAGACTAATCATAAAATTACTAGCAAGATCGATTTGCTCATCTTCACTCGTCCTTTGATGATAAATGCTTTGGCTAGATGATCCGTCAAAACCCCATTTGCTGGTCAATACGAGCTGTTGATTGGGATCAACAGGGGTTTCTAACGACCTAATAAGTCTTCTTGAGGTTAAATCCATCAAGGCTTGTAATTTGATTTTTGCAGAGCTCTCTGTAACTGTGAGATCTTCTTTGGCCGGATAGCACTTAATTTTTTCTTTAACCAACATGTAGTAACTCGGGTATTGAAGAGCTCCTTCTTGAGTGTTGAAATCCCGAAGAGTGTTATAGCGCCATTTCGATAAGTTCATCGATACATAAAGAGCCAATGCCTTCAAAGGGGATATTTCCCGTACCTGAATTGATTTACCTTCAATGAAGGCTTTGATTTTTGAGGCCTCTTCTGGATTCTCCGTCAAGTATTTCATAACATAAGCTGTATCGCTTTGTCCTGCCTTTTGAAGCGCCCTTTCGGCCGAAAACATAATTTCAGCGCTGCTACTGCTGCATGAAAGACTATCTTCAGTGCGTCTTCTTTTTTGCCGGTTACTAAGGTCCTCAAAAGATTTACGAGGACTAGGATGTGTACAAGTTGAAGCATCAGATTTAGCAGGAGAAATTATGGGCTCGATGACGTCACTTATATTTTCTGTAGAAGGTTCCATATTTTCATTCTGTAATTCCGGCCATTGAATTGCAGCCTGTAGCCAAATCTCATGTTTCTTCCGAAACTTATCTGTGCTTCTTCCAGACTGTGTCCATTTTGCATAAATGCGGTAGCAAAATCGACGACACCAGTCTTTTAAACTTGTTTCAGCACTTTCACATAACTGAACACAACTGTTATCTTTTAAAACACTGAACAAATAGTTAAAGTCGCGTAAATCTTTATGTGCGCGTGCGCATAAAGCAACGTGAATATCAAGATTTGTATTAAAATTTGGAAAATACATTGCGAGATTAGCTTGGATACAACGAGGTGTAAATCAACACTGATTTTAAAGTTACTAATAGTGACCTATTTATATAAAATCCAGGTATCCCAGGTATCCTTTGTTAAATATTGCAAGGTAATTAGTTATTGTGATAATTAGTAAATGATGCATGCTAAATTAGTGTATTAAGAGCCATTTAGTAATTAAATAATAGCAATGTTCTTATCAGTAATCATTAGTGCATCAGTTTTATATGTAAACCTTAAGTCCCTAATTATATATCCTAATTAGCTTATATCTTCTCTAATTGGCTGCTCAGAAATGTTATTGTAATAAGGTAAACCTTTAGAAAAACGGTTTTAATCAACAAAATAAACAAAAAATAAAAAAATTGTGTTATAAAATAAACATCACTCTTTATCCCAGAAAGTGCACATTTGGCGCACTATGTGTCTTAGTATTAAATATAGCTCTTAGTATTAGCATTATGATATTAGAGACCGCTACTTGAAACAAGCCCGGAATCAGGAGGGAGAGAGCTCGATACACTCATTTTCATAGTAAAATTTCACATTTTCTCAAATTACTCCCGAAATATGGGAGTTATGAAGAAATTCATCACCACAAGTTATGAAGGCATTAAGTAATCGAATAAGATGGCATCATTAGTTTGGCATAATTTTACTCTTTTTTTTCGGACATGTCTACGTCCAACCGCTCCCATACATTCGTTCCACTGTGCAGCGGGGTAATTAACCTAACCACACTTGCAATGGTTATTTACGTTGTTTAAAAGATTTAATTTAAGTGTCTTTAAATGTTGTATTTTCTTTTTTTATGTCCTTTAAGTATGTATTAACTGTTTCCTAGTTTTACCTTTCATTAATATTTTAACTTTGTTAGCTTACTTGTCAACTTTATTGTGCAGGCTGTGGTCTCCTATAAGTGAAGGAGTACCTACACCTACTTAATACCTGATGTCGCCCTTTATTTATGTGTCATGTATTGTGTACATCTTTTGTTGGAGATCCTAAATCATAAATAAATAAATTAGTAATTTCCTTCAAAATCATTCGATTTGTGATAGCTATTGACGCTATTGGGATGAGCTTTGTTCAACACGGTGTTCTCCCAACTATCTCTGTACTAATCTGTGCGAACATGTGATGATTACCCGTTAATGTCATGTCTGCTCTAAATGCTTGCTTGACTTTCGGCAATCTGAGTAAAGACTTTGAATTCATGAGTTGAAAATACACATGATCATGAATATATTTAGGTCATAAGGAGCTAACTAAGCTTTAAATACTTGATAAGGCATTTTAATACAAACCATCAGATTTTTTAAATATTTGATTACTTTCACCCCCTGAAAGATTACCAATTAATTCAAAGTCATACTGTATAATTCAGTTTTACGTAAAACAAATCTTAAATTGCGTTTTGTAAATGACAGACAGTACGACGAAATATGAAGAAAGCCAGGATTCATAAAATGACATAACCTTTTTACTAATTTATTTGTAAATAGATATTATTCTATGAATTCAGGCTTACTATGTCGCTGAAGTGGGAATCAATTATTAAAATACCCACTTCAGCGACATAGTAACTCATAAGGAATAATGTAACATACGAGGGTCATTCAATAAATACTTAGCCTACAAAAAGTAAACGAAAATTTTGGAAAAGTGGCAATTTATTTTTCAACAAAGTCTCCTTTTAGTTCGATACACTTAACCCAGCGATGCTCCAACTTTTTTAACCCGTCCGAAAAATAGTTTTTGTCAAACTCTGCAAAATAGGCCTCCGTGGCGGCGATGACCTCCTCATTCGATCCATATCTATTCCCGGCGAGTGATTTTTTCAGATTAGGAAACAGAAAGAAGTCACAAGGGGCCAAATCTGGAGAATACGGTGGATGGGGCAACAATTCGTAGCGTAATTCGACCAATTTGGCCATGGCAACGGCAGACGTGTGAACCGGTGCGTTGTCGTGGTGAAACAGCACTTTTTTCTTCGCCAGATGGGGTCGTTTTTTCTTTAATTCGGCGTCGAATCGGCCCAATAAATCGGCATAGTAAAGCCCTGTAATTGTTTTACCCTTATCGAGGTAATCGATGTAGATCACACCTTGTGAATCCCAGAAAACGGTGGCCATAACTATTCCGGCCGATTTTACAGTTTCGGCTTCTTTGGAGCACGTTCCCCGGTCTGGATCCATTGTTTTGATTGCTCCTTGGTCTCTGGTGTGTACCCGTGGATCCAGGTTTCATCGACGGTCACAAAACGACGCAAAAACTCCGCTGGATTCCGCTTAAACAGCGCCAAACACGTCTCCGATGTGGTCTCACGGTTGCGCTTGTTTTCTGGTGTGAGTAAACGCGGCATCCATCGCGCCGACAGCTTTCTCATGCCGAGTTCCTCGTGAAGAATATGATGCACTGTTCCTTCTGAAATGCCTACAGTCTCAGCTAGCTCCCGAACCTTCAATCGGCGATCTGCCAATACGAAATCATGGATTTTTTTAATGTTTTCCTCCGTAGCAGCTGTTTTCGGTGCACCTGGACGTGGTTCATCAAAAACCGACGTACGGCCACGTGCAAACTCGTTGAACCAATTCTTGACGGTGGCCATCGATGGAGAAGAGTCACCGTACACAGCATCCAAGCGCTCTTTGATTTCGATGCGCGTTTTCCCTTCCAAAAATAGGAATCGAATCACCGAACGATATTGCTCTTTTTCCATTTTTGTAAAACCGATCGACACGTTCGCTTCCATAAGTTGTCAAATTAAAACAAATGAAGGGATTGGAATGAAAATTTGAAAAAAGAATTAAAAAAGAATGTGTAGTCTTACTACATCTTCTACATGAATTTTGGAAATGAAAACGTGAATACCAAACAAATATTAAGATGCTCAAGTGAACATCAACAAATGTCTGGTTGAAATTCATGGTCTCTTCCGAACATAAATTCGCTTAGTATTCATTGTTTTCTAATAAGAGTCCGTCGTCTCATGAATAAATATTGTAATTAGGTCCGTCCGGGCGGGTAACAGACGACACTGAGCGAAAAACTAATAATCTATTCTCCCGAAGTCCAATTTAGAAGGAGTGTTTTCCCCCATTAATCTTTATCCGTCCATCAGTCAAGAGGAAATCAAGCAAAAATAAGAAGGCAATTTGGAAAGCTCTTATAAGAAGTATCGGATGACGAAAGTGACAATGATCGTGGTAGGAGAATGATATCCGCGTTCTTATAAGCAGGTGGATTACTTTACTTAAGTTCGAAGGATAAGGGTACCACTACTTCCTAAGTTTGTACAAATACTTATGTCGGATGCGGTGTATAAACTAGAAGATATTTTTTTCTACCAGGGAACTAACATAACTTTTGTTTGTTTTTATAAGTTCGGAATATGCATTTCCGCAGAGGAATTATATTATAAATATTATATTATATTTATTATATTGTATAATATATTATTATATAAAATTAATAGGTACATAATATAAGGACTATTTACTGCAATTAATTTTACGTTTTACGCTCTGTGAGGCCTGTCACGAAACGCGTGGAGTTAACGTAACGTAAATTCGAACAATTTTAAAGTCCCAAAAGCAAAGTAAATATTATTATTTACTTTGCTTTTGGGACTTTGCGAAACGCGTATTTTCAATTTTAAAATCGTTCGAATTTACGTTACGTTTACTCCACACGTTTCGTGATAGGCCCCACAGGAACTAAGTAAATACATAAGTATTTACTTAGTTTTAGGACCTTATTTAATCTATGGGTGATACGAATTGTGGTTCTCGCAAAAGTTTCAACAAAAATGCTAAAGGTTAATTGTATTTTCGATTCAAAAATTGTTCGAATCTACGTTACGTTTACTCCGCGTGTTTGTGCTAGGCCCACTTTAGGATTTATTACATGAAAAGAGGTACTAAGTCGATAACAATAGCCGACAACACCTCATTGCTGCTACAATATTATCGTTTCCACGTAAAAACAACAGTGTAGCTGTCGTGGTCCGATCGTGGAAATGGTCATTATTGTGATCTGCCTGGCCATTTCACGATATGCCGGCCATTTCATGATTTGACCATCTAACATCCGACATATCTTTCAACGCCCAGTTTTCGACGATTTGCCAGCGATGCTTGGGCATATGGACTCAGATACGCGTAAAATACATAACCCTGTCTTTGTGGCCACGCGGTTGGGTAATAATTCCTATTCGACCCATTCCTACTCAAATTATTCCTATTTTAGTGTCCTAAAAATACTTAATGGTGCCGATTCCATTGTTCACAAACTAAACTAAATTTAAGTTCAGTGCATCTTTTTCTTTCTATTTCATTAAGAAAAGGACAGAAGATAAATTTTAGTTTAGTCCTGTCAAATTAATCAGCGCCTGTCACTACTCCATACAAGTTTAGACGTGATTAAAAACTTGCCTACTAATATTACGTCAATTTACGTCAAGCGCTGATTAATTTGACAGGACTAAACTAAAATTTATCTATATATAATACCACTTCTGCGGCACCACTCGTTTCGCTCGCTCGGCTCGGGCGCGTTTGGTCACTCTTCTAACCTAACCCATTTGCTCGGGGTGCCTCTAGCGGTGTGAAATGCAACTACTTTGCCATATGTCATCTGGAAATATCGATAAATAGGTTGCTTTCGTCTTCGTTTAGACGCATCGAGATGACCGGCCAAATTATGAAATGGATCACGATATGGCCATTTTTACAATCGGACCACGACATAGCTATTGCATTTCCACTTTTCCAGCAATAAGAACACCCTTTCACCCAATACTTAGAACTCTTCCCCTAAAGATTTACATCTGAAACTAACACATCAGTTACAGACCTAACTAAGTTTAAAACTAACCGTATTTCTGAAGTAAAGGCGAGACTAGACAGTTATCAGGTCGCCCCAGACCCTCGCTAATGAAATGTTCACAGCACGAAACTGATAATTGGATTGGCAGCCCTCGGCTGGCAGTTTTATGGTGTCGTCTATACGGTAAGGCGGTAATTACGAGCTCGATAAACAAACACTCACGACGTAATGTTGCTTACAATGTCTCTTAATTAAATACTTTGCTAATGTTGCTTCGTGAATGTTTCAATGGTCGCGTGGTCTTCAGTCATCTTTGGTTTTTTCCGTGTTATTCGGCTGTACAGTTTTAAGTAGACTGAAGGTAATTTTTGAAATTAAAACTTCTTTAGCTTTTAAATTTGAAATTTACCCATTAAACGATTTAAAAGCTGTATTAAAACCAAACTTTGTAATAAAACTAAAATTTCTGATTATTTAGAAGACAAAAAAGCTTGGGATTGAGTTGCTCGCTCTGCTAAGCCTCGTGATAAAACCGTGAAACTAGACATCTTAATTATTATGCAAAATCATCTTTATGTACAATTTTATATACATATTGACATTGATGAATATTATAAACAAAATTACATGAATATTTACCTTGAAAAGTATTATATTACTTTAATTAATGTGAATGTGAGCACTATGTGGGTCATTTTTATTTATTTCTTTTGTTTTTTTTTTTCTCAGTTAGTTATAACGATAGTCTGGTATTTTGAGTACTTTATGTGGCCTACCCATATGTCCTTTCCTTGGTATTGTTCGTCGAGTCGTTGAGCTCCTTAAGTTCTGAGTTGAGCTACACGATTACTGACAAATGCTTACACTGACTGGACAGGTCCACTCAAATTTGTGTGGTTCTTTCTTCAAAAGACTATTTCAGACATGGATCTACATGGTCCTCACATGATCTGACCAAGATTATGTCTGGACTATTTCTTCTCAGGGGTAGGCAGATAGGTAATGTCGACTACATCTAGTTTATTTATTTTTTTTCTTAATATGACTTTTAAAAGGGATTCTGATATCCTATTTACAGAATAAACAATTTCATTTCATTAATTTATTATTTTATTATTATACGTTGAGCGATTTTTGGTAGGTGCAACACTTATGGGTTCGCGTCACCGACATGCTAATGTAACGTGTTGCGCCAGACTGGCGAAGCGCAGCGGCCTGTGTACATGTATACGCATATAGACACACATTATATATAATCGACTGTATCATGTGCTGTTCAAAGTTTTAAGTTTAAGTTATCACTTCTGTCGGCAGTGCTGGGTACTGAATATTTTTTCTTCTCTCTTATTTTCATAATTATTATTTTCAAAAAGACGGGAGCTGTTGATCTGCACTTGGTTCAGAGTACGGCAGTTTTTATGCTGGGAATATACACTCGCTTGCCTACTATATTATACAACTGTTTGTCTGTCAATTGGCAATCTACAACTACTTCTATCTACGTATCTATAATCTATAATAATATTATAAAGGCTCGTGCAGACTGGGACGATATCGCGGGCACGACAGGCGTATTGCTGCCTGTCGCGCCCGTGATATCGTGCTGGTCTGCACGAGCCTTAAAGAGGTAAAATTTGTTTGTTTATAAAGTTGTATGTAGGGGGCAATCTCTGGAACTACCAGTCGGATTAAAAAAAAATATTTTTGCATTTGATAGCCTAGTTCCTGAGGACGGTTATTGGCTATTTAACACAACGCTACAACCCTTAGGAGCCGAGCAAAAAGAAAAAAAGTCAGAAAGAACGCTAAGTGAAAACGAAGCAATAACGCGGGCAGGCGATGCAATGCGACGCAGTGGGTCGGGGGAACAATACATAGTAATATTATAAAAAGGTAAAATTTGTGAGTTTGTATGTAGGGGGTAATCTTCTAAACTACTGATCCGATTCAGAAAATCGATATCCGAAGATCTTTCACTAATGGGAAGTCACAGTATCCGTGAGTGCCATAGGATATTTTTTATGTTATAACGAAGTCACGGGCAGAAGCGGGTCATTGATAACTTTAGTAAATAGATCTTCAATTACTATCTGAAAGCTTGAATAAATCGGAATTCCTATCTATTGAGTAGAAAATGTCACGTAAAACTGTGTTATTACAATTTTCTTTGTATAGTCAGCTTCAAAAAGACGTATTAATCGACAAGAATTAATTAAATGTCTATAATGTTTGTTCCATAGCCATTGTAGACAATCAATAAAAATAATTCAATGAAAATGATCAAAACATACATATAACACATTCGAGTACTTAATTGTAGCTACACATTGATGTAGTATTTTGGAACACAAATTGTAGACAATCAAATAAATTTTAGTCGATGCATACCTACATATTTTTGAGGCTGACTGTACCTACTACTCTTGTGATGTGTTTTTGGCAAAAAAAAAATGCTTACCGTCGATGTATTTGAGTACAAACTGGACGTCTGGTCCTAAGGCCGAGGCCAGTTCTAGTGGCAACTCGGTGTCTCGTAACACGTGCACTGAAAATAAAGTTATAAGTTATTAATCAAACATTGTAGGATTGATACTTGCTAAGATTGATACAATTAGTAAATATCAATGAAATGCTATGAAAAGAGTTCAGAACACTTTTTGGTGTAGGTATCCTATTTCAGCAACTACAGGCAAAAGAGAATTAAGGCTCGTGCAGACTGGTGCGATATCGCGGGCGCGACGGGCAACGCGATACTTTCTATTAAGACGCTGACAACACCTAAACCGCGGTCTCTGTCAGATTGCATAGAAAAGAAAGAGAAGCGCGATGACTCAACGCTTGTAATTTATTGCAAAATATGAAGCAATTATATATTTACTCAAAATTGAGTTGTTTAATCCAAAATAAAAAACAACCAAGTTCTGCATTCAAATAAGACGTTCTTGTTATTAATTAAATACGTAACGTATGTTGATATTTAATACAGATATTTTGGATTAGAACTCAAGGTAAGAGGTTAGTTTAAAGTTAGTTTGTATCGAGATTTTTTTTCAAAATATGTTTTGGTAACAACCAAGTTCTGGGAAATATGTTCAAAATTAACATATATTTTTTCCGCTACCACAAACGATACAGATTTGGCAATTTTTTTTCCTAAGAGAAGCCTATTTTGGTCAACTGAGTCTTGTCAGCGCCTTAATTTGTCATAGAAATTGTGCTACTAGTGTCACGTCACGCCTGTCTGCGGGAGCCTTTAAGGTTCAGCGTTTAAAATAAAAACATTGCCCTCTTTATGGACTTCGACGCAGTCGGGTAATAGAGAAACATTGACTGAAAACTGGAGGAGACATAATATTTGCTACAAACTACGTAGGCGTAGCTCGTAGCTCATTGAAACAGCTAATTACAACAAGGCAACAACAAAGTACCTAACATTGTTTTTCTTCTAAGTACCAAAATTAAATATTTTAAACTAAGAAAATGGTCAACAATGTCTAGATAAATCCAAGAAACAACATCAATGTAAAATGCTTAGATATACGATACCTAATTTAAAAGAATATTACTCAAACGAGTCTCTTTCATTACGTCAACGAGGATTGTTTGACTTTAAAAATCTCGAAAGAAAAAATAAGTGAAGATTTTTTCAGAGTTTGAATTGATCTCATTACCTCTCGGGACCACGTCGGCACACAACACAGATTCACCGTCTGATTGTTTGATTAAAACCTACCTTAGAATATGATCTTACGGATATTATTAAAGGATGGTGATTATAGCCTGCAGAATATGTAACTTAGTTGCTAGGTCGGTAGGTACTGGTTTTATGACGCAACTGGAAAGTCACACAAAAATCAATCAATTTCAAATTCGAATCAACTTTACATAAACGAAAACCAATTGAAAAAGTGCATCATTATCGGTCAGAGCAAACGCCACTGCTCTGGCGCATTCTCAAAGCACCCCTACCTAATGAAACCTAGTAGTCCTACCTAATGAAAATCACAGCGCTGATTTTATTTAGTCCATCAATATCTTTTCAGGCAATACAGTATTTAGTAAGTTCATCGTGCATGCTTATAGTTTCATCAATAGCCAACTAACCGTCTTCAATATCACCGAAAAGTGTTTTATTAATATTAACTTTTGGTTTAAGGCGATTCCAAATAATTTCTTCGGAAACTTTGTCAACTGGCAAGCTGAACATACCTTCATTTCATTGAAATTTTCCGAGAATTTTTCCTTGGAACCAGGTGTTCACATTTTTCTCTTTAATTTACTTATTTGAAAGCGCTTTCCAAAGTTCCGATATTCCACTTAGGGCTCCCGTATTTCCAATTTGCTTTCCGATTGTCTGATTGATTGCTCGTTGAGCTCGATAAAGACTAAATCTAGAATTGTGATCTAATTTTTAAAGAGCTTTTGTTAGCTTTCTGAGCTTTCATATTGATTTGTAGTAATTTTTACTCCAGAGTTGCAGTCAGTAGGTATCTCCTTATAAAGACCAAGTAGTACCTACCTTGAAACTTAGCGACGCACTTACCTATTTCCGAGCTAACCAAATAAAATAAAAAAATAAATAGACATAACTGGCGAAATGTGGGTGTACTACAGGTACACCTCTGCCCAACCCTTCGGGGAAAGAAGGCGTGATGTAATGTTTATGTTATTAAATAGACATAATTGTTGATCTGTTCGATCTGATCTGGGTTCAAACCGGTGTAAGCCAGGTTGGTTTCTATCTTTTAAAAATTTGAATATTTCGAATAGATTAAATATTTAACTTAAATTTATATTTTTGAATTATATTAAATTATTTTATATAATTTAAAATATAATAAATAGACTCGCGAAAGTCAAAAGACTAATTTCTTATTATATCTCGAAAGTCTATTTCAAACATAAATAATTGTAATTGGACTTTTACAAAGTAAACAAACCCTTCTTCAAAGAGCCAATGAGATGATTTATATAACGAAGTTGTTCGAGATGTAATTCCTCATTGTTCTCTCGATTAAACAAGACGACCGGTACTTGATTGTTTGCACAAGAGCGACGGGCCTGGCTTGACTAAACCAATTGCATGAGCCCCCAAGTTATAAGATAATTTATGAACAACCATGAAATATTAGTGCGACCGCTTTATTGAGGAGACGCTACAAAGTGGCTCGGTTGTCGCCAGCTTAACTTTAGAGTAGGCGTACTAACCTACTATAAGTAGTACACTAACTATTAAATTCATGCTAAAGTTACAAAGGCCTCTATTAACAAATCATTTTCATTTGAGAACACTCTCTAAAGACCCGTTTTATTATCTTTTGAAGTGCTGGTTTAAAGGAGTGTGAAATTCAGCTGACGATTTTAAGTTTTTGAAGTGAAAACTTATAAAGGCGCGTTGAGCGATTTTTAGTAGCGGCAACACTTATGGGTTCGCGTCACCGAAATGCTAATGTGACGTGTTGCGCCAGACTGGGCGAGTGGCGACGCTCAGCGGCCTGTGTATATGTATAGACATATAATATACACTAATACATTGTATATACTCGACTGTATCATGTGCTGTTCAAAATTTTAAGTTTTCACTTATGTGCCGGCCGGCAGTCGATGATGATGACTGCATTTTTTGTTAATGATACTGGCAATGAAAAACCGGTCGCCAATGGAGGTTTGACATGTATTTAATTAAGTAGATAAGTTAATGCTTCTGTGCACCTACAATTTTTTTAAGTCAATAAAACAAAAAGATTAACAACATAAAATTATTATTATAACAACCTCGATACCTCTTGTTAAAATAATAATTTCACAATTATCTTTAATAATTGTGTATGTGTCGAAACTAAAGATCTACCCTTCAAGCCTGTTGGTTCATAAAAGTGTAGGCAGTATTTTCCGATAGCTGTAATTTCTGTCATCATCATAAACATTTTTATAACCCCGTAATAAAAGCGTAACCAACTAAATTACAATAAACGAAGGACACAGTGGGAATTTCTTCTATTAAAATGTTCCATAAATGTTGAGTGTCTGAAGTAGGGTTATAGGTACTAACATACATCCTTATTTACCTAGTCCAATTAAGATCCTACTAGGTAAATAACTTTTCCTGCTTACTTGTACTTTTCCTGACATTTTTGAAGCTTTTAAATTCTTGTAAAAGCACCAATTAGGTAAAATAGTTATATTTTTTTTGTATAAATTGAAGTTAGAATACCATTAGTATTTACAAATAAATGAATTTCCAAATTAAAACCAAATAACACTGAAAATAATGTTCAGGTTGCAGAGCGCCTACGCAAATTCTATAAGCAATAATTACCACAAGAGATAATGATTGCATAAGGCTACGATGTAGGACCTTCACAAAGTTGCCGTAGTATATTTATTACCGAGTCAGTTACCGCTTTAACAATCAAAATTGCAATTAGGACATAAAATGAGGCCAATTGTCAAAACAAAAGAAAGCTAACGAGCAGATACAAAGCCGTTCTCACACATTGTGTGAGGCCACCCCTTTATTCCGTCGCGTGCTAACCTTATCTTGACCATTCTTTGAATGTGAGTTCATTATATCAAATTATGGTTGTTATGTTGCAATTTGCGAATGTATGTTTCGCTGATGAGTAACAACATTAACATGCACTTTGTTCACGAAGCTAAGACATGTCTACATGGTCGCGATAGGCACCGCAATAACAAGATCGGCAACCACAAGAAACCGATTGTTATGCCCAATCGGTTTTAATTTGAGATTTTGATTCAAGTAACTCATCGCCGAGTTCACAGCTAGACATAACATACTACAAGAATTTCATAGCTCATCAAATATGTGCGTATTTATCTCACTTCTAAACTATAAAACCAACATACTCAGACCCCATAACGATTTGAAAAAAGCGAAGGCATCCATCCGTATCGTTTACGTAATGTTAACATCCGAATATGGGCATAACACCTTATCTATGTCAATAAAAGTTCTAAGACATCCGTCGTTTACTTTTCCATATAAAACTAACCTTAGGCTCTGTGCAGACTATCAACATTTCAAGCTACGTTTGAGACATAATGCACATAAGGCCCCTTGGTTTCCGCGGATCAAAAACTTCGTCTGGATCTGTCCGTCGTCTGCCGAAGGCCTAAGTTACTAGTTCATAGAGGTTAGGGAGGTGGCGACATGGGTACTGCCAGTACACCATGTGTCGCATAATAAGGCGGCTCTTTGCGCCATTACACTGTACATGGGCACGACGAGTAAATATTTATGAGGCCCATTGTACACGGAGCCTGTTCCACGATAACATCTGAACGGATAATTACGCTAAAGTACACTTTCACTGTCCAAATTCACATACGAACTTGTGAGGTATCGCCGAATCTTTACTGTCAATTAAATTGCCAGTTACATCGTCAGGAGCAAGGAATTCTTTAAATATTTGGCTATTAGGTCTTAAATATTTATCTTGGTTTCGACATTATGTTTATGAACTTTTAAAATTCCGCCGATTCACTTAACCTTGGTAACCACCAAGGTTAAGTGAATCGGCGGAATGTTCTTTACGAGAAATTTATACACTATTAATAGATTACGAAACATAAGAAATTACTGCCAGAAAACCCATATCATGAAATGACTACGCTCAGTAGGTATACTAAATTACGGGTTACTTCAATTAAACCAATATTTTTCTGCCAGCTGATACCTACGTCAATAAAGAGACATGGTCTACAAATAAATAAATGCCTGTGAAAGTATTTATCATTTATCCTAAGGTCAAAACGATTTCTAGAGGTACGCTTGCTGAGTGAATATGACATTTCGGGCATATCTTTCCCACGGACTGGTCGATCGGGATGCAATTACTGCCGTCTCGAGTTTTTGCATCGAAGTAAATCGAGAAACCTTTTCTTCCGAGATGTACGATCATCGATTCTCCACGCGGTGACATAGTCGCTAACGGTGATATAATATGCAAATGTTGTAACACGGAAATAATGCGGTTCAATACAAAAACTAGAAGTTTTCTGTCGTAATTCAGAGTGGCGTGGCGTTAGATTTACGAGATAATTTATTCGAGCGTGCCTTGTTATCGTATGTGTCAATCATTAATTACTGTAAAATATGTGGATGAACAGTCAAACTGACTTTTGGAGGTACTTAATTTGAAATTCAAATCTGATCAGTAATAAAATTGCATAACATGGGTTATCAGAATTAGAATAATATACTGTAGAGCATATAATCAAGCTGCATTATACATACAGGTGAGAACTTACGAATTGTGTTAATTTAGCCGTGGTCCTCTGCCTTTTCAGATCACAAAATACTTAGAAAAAAATACATGCATTCTCGTCCAAGTAGGCCGTCTAGGCCGGTATCCCACGTCGTGTTGACAGGGTTAGAGGCCCATCAAGTACTGTTAAGGCGAATTAAAGTGACATCTTGGAGTAACGGAGCGGGACGTTTTTGTCGAGCCACATCGCAGGCGCAGACGGTACAGCCATGGACGGCCGTCGTTCGATTTCCAGATACCGCAAACTTAACAGGATGCTAGGCGTTTTTTTCTTAGAACGGGTCAAGGTATATTAGATGTTCAAGAAAGGAGATATTTTATGTTATTTCACTTAACAAAACTTTTTTTTTTGATGGTAACCAAAGATCAGGAAAGACTTTCTTACTAAAACTACTTATTGTTCTAGATTGAATATAGTTCGGTACCGATATTCAATCTAGAACAATAAGTAGCAACAAAAATATGATGGTATCACCTTCATATTTTTGTTAATAATTATGACGGGCTTTAATATACTTATACAGTTTTACTGCAATGTCAACTTCCTATCTCTATTTCAATCTATTTCAGGTTGTCTCATT
The DNA here is from genome assembly GCA_905333075.3 of Atethmia centrago. NCBI lineage: Eukaryota > Metazoa > Arthropoda > Insecta > Lepidoptera > Noctuidae > Atethmia > Atethmia centrago. Next base: position 12,475,304 of record HG995381.1, on the reverse strand, counting down.
CCTATTTCCACAATAAAGATCGTGACCTTTTATATAAATTTCTAAAGCACACTTAAGTATATATGTACATTGTCTAACCGACTATAGCTCATTATTACACATATACGAGTATCATAATAACTGATGAGGTACATATTCAAGATGGCTCATCTCAATTATCTCTGTCACGAACATAGGATTTAGTGCGCATCGTTTGCAGACAATCTGGCTAACGAGCATCTAAACCAACGATGGCAACCATCTGGCAATAAGAATCTACTATAGACATAGAGGCTATGCATCGGCAAAATACATATACAGTCTCAAAAAGATTTATACAAAGAAATGAAATGAAAGGAAATGAAATTGTTTATTCTGTAAATAGGATATCAGAATCACATTTAAAGAAAATTCATATCATTATTATCAATCTTTGTGCCATAATATTTTTTGCTTGTAAAATTACTGTTATGGCAACGCATTTAGGTTCATAAGTCAGCTTATTTACTTATATTACCACACTAGTGTTTTTTACATTACATTTTTATTTTCAATCTCCGCAAAGTGTTTTTATGTCTAAAAACAATGAATATATTTGTGAATAAATAAACTATTTTAGGTTACATAATTATGATAAATCAATCAACAAAATTATCATCATTTCATCAAATTACATCTTTTTTACTACCTAATTACCTATTAACCTTAATTTGCGTATTCATAACATTATTTTGTGTTTATTATATATTTTTATATAGCTTGTTTAGCGGTTTTGCCTTTATTTACGCGGAAAAAACAAAACCAGCGCGCGATTTTCCATAAATATTTGTTAACGTTTTCGGTTAATTATTATCAAATATGTCGACTTCACGTAGGGAAGAAGTAATACGTAGAAATGACCCCGCCGGAAATACTAATCGGGGCACGAAACGCGAGTGATAGCATGTTGCCACCAAAATCTAGAGAGAAATACCTAGCGGTCTACGAAACTTTCATTCATCATCATTCAGTAAAATAACAATCGAAGTCTGTTGAAAAATATTGCTTGAAACGCGTGTGCATTGATCATAAAATCATAACACACTTGTATCATAATGTTCTATAATCACACACATTTATATGTGTAACCACAAATCATATTGCACATTGGGTACTTAATTACAGCTGCACATTGATACAGTATTCATCATCTGCCGGGTCGGCCTCCAGTCTAACCGGATGCAGCTGAATACCTGTATTAACATGGAGCGACTGCCTATCTGACATTGATACAGTATTATGAAACACAAATTGTAGACAATCTCACGAATTCTTAAACATTTTAAGGCTGACTGTGCCTGTGTGTGCCTGTCTTTTTGGTTTCACATAGATTAGCCCTGAAGAATTTCCCGACCAAAATATAATTTAATACAAAATAAGTCCGCAATCCTAACATAATTGAAAAAAGACAGATGACGTCAAATAATGTTTTAAAGCGTGTGTCCCGGAGTTTGCGTTTCCGATGGAAAGAAAGAAGAAAGCACTTATACTTACGCTTCTAAAAAAATAACTTAAAACAATTGCTCCATTTCTATTAAATCTCGAACTACCTTGAAGTTTGCCTTCAAAGTAACAAAAATTTACTTAGGTACAGTTACTAAGGTTAAAAGTAAGACAATATTTTCAAAAGAATTGTAGAAGGAAGCTGCAGCGGACATGTGGAAACGATTTATAATCTAACGCAGGAAAAGCTAAACATAACACGTAAGAATGTTTTCTTACGTGTTATGTTTAGCTTTTCGGAGCATACCAAATACAACTAGTGGATATGTTTCGCATTCTTATGAAGGACCCTTTGTTTCGTAATACTATCCATTACTGAGGAATGTTTTACACATGCCTTTTATAATAGAAATGTGAAGAATGTTATTCAATGAAAGCAAACATCTGCCCTAAAATTAGGACGGACTCAAAATGTAACGAACTGTGAAAAGGTTCACTATTGTGAACATTCGAAAAAGTCACTGCCAACCCACATTCTGCTAGTCCTTAGATAATCTAGTAAGATAATCTCACAAAACCTACAATATCTAACTTTGGATTTCTGGTAACTAGCATAATAATAATAAAATTATGTTTATTTTTCTCCACAAATTACATTCATAAACTAGTTATACATATTAAGTTGACAGATATTTTGAGAAAATTTTGTATTTGTGGGAGATACTCTAATCTATTCTGAAATCTCACGGTGATAACGTAGATGAAGATGTTAATAGTGTCAATCCCTACCATCGGGTGGATAGATAGATAGATAGCTCACGTCAAGGTCACTTCACCTAAGATTTCACGGTGAGATTTTTACAGGATCGACTGGCTGGAGTCTAAACTAAGCCTAAGCCTGCAGGGGCGTGCCGTCCATAGAGGCAATTAGGCCTAGCCTACCCTACCAACAACGCCAAATGCATTTATTTTAACTATGTAATACAATAACACAATATATAAAAAAAAGTTAAACTCCTGTTAAAACTCTTATAGCAACTTGTCGCAGACGCCACGTGACTCACAGTTCGACGGAGCTTACGTACGCAAGGCAAGGATTCCTTTCACCTACATTTCGTTCATAAATTTACGCACACTCGTGTATATTTTCGTGTGTATGAACGGCACACAATAGTGAAATGGTTTAAATTAGGGGCGTAACTCCGGCAGCAGGAGCTTGGTACTCATTGGTTGTGTGTAAAGTGAAGATTTAATGAATGAAAAATATTGAAGACCAGGGTTCCCAATTTTTGGACAATTCCCCGAATTGCGGGGAAGTTTCCTTCATGACTACCAGACTACTAGAGACAATTAAAAAAAAGGGTGGTATTGTTGAATTTAAACCTTCCAAAAAAATATAAATTGTAAGGAATAGCAAAAGCCCTATAAAAGTAATTAAAAACTTCATAATTTTTTATTTTTCTTCTAATATTTGGGAAATTTCGCTTGGTTTGTGGGGAGTTAGGAAAATAAGTTTCGGCAACACAGTCCAGTGTGTCAGTGTTATCCGGCAAAATATGATAGTCCCTTTTGTGGAAGAACACGGTATGACAGTGATACAATTTTAATTGGTAGTGTTTGTTTCATGTGACAGTGACACGTAATTTATGTGATCTTGAATGTTTTGCTGTTTTAGATCTTATTAAGTTATAAGTAATTGGTTTTGAAACGTAAAGTAGTGTAAAGATTATGTGTTGTGTTATTATTTGTTTATTTACCTAAGAATGGTGTTCTGTTGTGAAGTTTGGGCCGATAATGTGTTGGTTAGGTTAGGTTAGTCGCACTTGTCGTTTAATGATAAGATTCAAGTTGTGTCTAAAGGTAGATGTGTGCCCGAATTACAAGAATTTATCCAAAAATATGATAATTCATGACTTCGGATATCTTGCAAGTGACGTGTTCTGTAATTATCACCCACCCACTTGGTTATGATATTTGAGGTGGCCGAATCTTTCTTCTGTTTGCATCGTTAGAAAATCGTTTTTTAAACCTTGAATAATGTGGTGAGTTCTTGTATGTAGAGCCGCGCTGTGATGTTGCGCGAATTCGTTTCTTTTTGGTGTCAGTATGCGTGGCCTACCCTCTGTGGAGAACCACTGCACGCCACTGTAAGCTTGTATTTTCGAACTCCGGGTAGACATGTCAACCGGCTGTCTCTCAATATAACAAATTGTTAGAATATATACTTGTAAATCTGTAGCCTTGTTTACATGACATTAGAATGTTCTTTTCTAATCTATTGCATAAGTTATTTGCGGAAATCGCGAAACGTCTAGTTGATGTAACTGGTGACCGAAAAGCTGGCGGCTTTCTCGCGCAACGCATCAGCATTGCAATTCAGCGAGGAAATGCCGCCAGCATCCTCGGTACAATGCCCCGAGGGCCTTTTTTAAGCTTAACTTAGTTTTAATTTAATTTAGTTAATGTTAATAATCATCTTGTAATTTAGTTATGTAAATAAATATATCTATGGTCAATGTCATATAGCCAACTCTTTTTAATGTGCTATCTCGCTCTCCCCCTTTGCAAGTCTGCCATTGCATAGTTCGCATGTGTCGCTCTTGTGTTTTTACTAATATGTAGAACTGTTATTTTATCAAAAACCTCGTTTAATTTAACAACAATGAAATAAACATTACCAATTCAACTACTAATGAGGGTGGAACTTAGCATACCTACCAGCTACCTACTAGCTGGTAGGTATGCTAAGTATGGCATCTTGTCTCTATGATTTGCAATAGTAATAAAAAACTACTTACAACAACGATAAGTATTGATGACATAATTTGTGGCACAATAAAATACTGAAGGCTTTATCTGAAAACATGGTTAAGCACTTGCGCACTAAGGGAAACCCTGCTGTTCCTAGCTAATTGAACAGTTAACAATTACAGTTGCTACCAAAAAAACCGGCAAAATCGAGTTGAACTCGCGTGGAGAGGGCTCCGTACGATGAATATTTCATTTACCATGTATGTACAAATTATTTATCCCATGAACACACTTAACATCGTAGTCGAAAAACATGTTTTTCCATACATTCCAACTGCAAATATAAGTTTGTACGCACTATATTGAGAAACTTACCAATTTGTTTTAAGACCATAGACTTCTTTTAGACTTTCCTGTAATCTATAATATCAAAAAACTATTGCTTGTATTTTTTTCAAAATACTCCGTTATTTTGAAAAAAAAAATACAGGAATAGCTTTTTGATATTATAGATTAGGTACATGTTTCGGAGATAAGAGTAATGGTCTATTTTCATCTGCTTTCTTAAATAACTTTAAAAATATTTATTTTATATTTTATTTTTTTGTTGAGAACCTCACAACAAGTTCTTTCATTTGATATGTCACACTGTACAGTTTGCAAAACTTTTTTATACATTTTTAATAGTGACCCCCTTATTTAAAATTCATTTATTTATTTACGTTACACGTCCGTGTTTGGGTCACAGAAATTCACATGTGTACCTTTCATCTTAATCGGTCCCGTAGATTCGGATCGAATTGGCTGTGACAGACGGACACACACACACAAGTGTTTGGCCCTATAAGGGTTCGGATTTTCATCCGGACGTATGGGACCCTAATAATTTAATATTAGAGGCCTACCGAACTGAGGTAGCTGCACGGTGCAGGAGGGGTTTTGACGCTCTTCAGCGGGCGAATAACTAAGCTCCGCATCACGTCTCCATATGGGAGTACTGTACCGCGCAGTTGCCTTTAGGTACCATCTCAGGCCTATAGTAGCCAATCTAATCAGTCTAGTCCATTCAGGTCAAAAAACACTTTCTCTCTCCTTAAACATCATCATTACTTATTACAGTTCTTGATCTTGTTTCATGTTTATGGCATATATAACTGTATGTATGTAACTGGTACACCACTGACTACCTGCAGTATTGTCTCTCCTCCCCCCTTTAATCCGTCCAAAGGTTGTCTGTAAAAGATCGCTTTTAGCGATAAGAACGCTAAAAGCGATCTTTTATAGTAAAATTTCAACATTTGTATCTAATTTTTATGGTGTACATATTATAGAGTATTCTATTCTAGTCATACCTCCATGTTGAGGGTGCACGCTGAACAGCAAACACGGTTCGTCTCCGGGCTCCCGGCAGCACTCGAGCACGTCGCGACAGCTCGTGTGCGGCGTGACCGGCACGTGAGTAGGCGCCCATCCGGCACCGCTCTCGCACCACACTCGCACTATCATCTGGGGAAAGAAGATAAAACTGTATATTTTAACGACACACAATATTATACTAAATTTTTACCACGGCAAAGTGACTTTCGTCTGATGGCGCCGACGGGTGAAAAGCTCGTTTTTTCCGTCGGCATCTAATAGAACTTTACAAGTCTATAGACATGTGACATCAACCAAGTCAACCTACATCAGACCACATTTTATAGGCGTGTACGCACCAACGAACAAAACATGGTGAACACGAACATCGAATACGGAACATTTGGTTCGTACGTGTGGACGTAAATTAGAAAACCGAACACGAACACCATACCAACACAGTTCGGGGCTGTTGAGCCTCGCTCTCTTTAGTAGCCATTTTCCGTCCACACAGAAAAACGAAATTGGATGGCCACGAACATTTTGAACGATTATAGTGTTTGATGTTAGTGATACGCACATGCGAAAAAGTGTTCGATGTTCGTGTTCACCATTTTCTTGTTCGTCCGGCCTCTCCCAAGTTGCGCTACAGCACCCGGTTCAAAGTCAAAGTCAAATTATTTATTTCAAATACGCACATAAAAAGCACTTTTGAAAGTCATAATTTACAAAAAAATAGAATTGATTCTAGTCGCCCCTTCCAAAAGGTATTTTCGTATGGAGGAGAATGGGCAAGAAACTCCACCGTTACCCTCTAAAATGTTTTACAATATTTTGTATAGGTACATTAATTATACATAATTATATGTGAAGAAGATGCACCTAGAATAAAATTGCTATACCAAAATAGGTAAAAAAAATAGTTAAAAATGAAGCAATGACAGATAAATTAATTATATGATAGATACATAATGCTCTTCAACTACGCATCTAGTCTGTCTCTAGCCGCCTTTTTAAGGTCATCGGTTCATCTAGCTAGATACATCAATAATTTAGCATTGCAACGGAACGTGCAAGCATAGTACCGATTGTATGAAGCTAGGCTTTTTAAACTTTAAAGTAATCTGTACTAATCATAACACGCTGCTCCCGAGTTCCTGACCCTACAAATCTAAATGTATGGAAATTTTTGTTTGCATTTTGCATTGCTTATGTGTAAACCCAGGTTAAAGGCTCGTGCAGACTGGCGCGATACCGCGGACGCGACAAGCAGGACGACACTTTCCATGAAGTTTTCATAGAGTGTCGCATTGCGCCTGTCAGCGGGAGCCTTAATGTAATCAGTTAACAGATGGGATGATACCAATAGGTGCACCAACCAACTGTAATTCCAAGGGATATGACGCCACTATACATGTATTGTTACGACTAATAGGACATTTTCGAAGTTCCCGTGACGACTGTCTACGCGGAAAAGTCGTAGAATTTTCTGGTAGTTAATCCTAACTAATACTATAAATGCGAAAGTGAGTTTTTATTGTTTGTTTGTTACACCTTCACGCTAAAACGGCTGAACGGATTTGGATGAAATTTACCACGTGGGTAGACCATGACCTGGATTAGGACATAGGATACTTTTTATCCCGATATGCCTAAGGGATCGAGACTTATGCGGGTGAAACCGCGGGGCGCAGCTAGTTCTTTACAAATCCTGATACCGTTGACTTTGAGCATAAGAAGTTTTCTACAAAGTAATGATTATGATACAGTTTTATCCTAACAGATGATTTCAAATACCGCTGTGAAGTTCATAGCTCCATAAAGTTTCACATTTCACCCTGCGCAGACTTTGTAACATTAAAACGAACATCAAGATAAAGTAAGCTGGCGGCAACTCTGATATAAGGAATTATTGCTGACAAGCAGAACTCAATCTCAGTTAAGCAACACTATAAAAGCCTTACGGAGGCTTCTTCGTGAAACTTACATAGTGAAATGGCTTACAATTAAGATTTATACAGCAGCTGCTGCTGCTTAAGAGCGCTTTTATGTACGAGAATGGACTTTTACTCCTGCACTTTGAAGTTACGCAGATATTTGAATCTTTAAATGACCAAATATAGAAAGCATTAAATGGCAGTTAATTGACAAATTAGGTTAGAAAAATCAGAGATCGAGATATAATCAACTGCCAACGGCTTTGGAAAAATATACTTCCAGCTCCGTTCGCGAACATCTTCACAAATTAAATTTCGGATTAGTCATAGGATGCGGAGGTGTACGAGGGCGGCAGCTAGCAGAATTTCTCCATCAATTAAACTTTCTATGATACTCGTCAAACAAGATCCCTTCACGGGAACACGCGAAGTGATCAAAGAGAAAATGGAAAACGTGGTAACTACAACTCACGTATTTCTTATTCGACTACTTGTAAAGTTCGCCACAGGATGCGAACGATGATTTTAGAATAAGAAAGAAAAGAAATAAATAAAATACGTTTATTTGCGGTAAACATGACGCAAAGAAACACAAATACAAAAATGAAACAATTTGGGGAAAATATGCGTCACATCCACGCAAAACGGCCATCGCTCAGCATAATGCTGCGACAAGCAAGACAGAGCCCCAGCAGGGTCGCGGAAAGGTACTAAAGGGTTACCGAGGCCCCTGGCAACACAGGAAACGGAAGGAATACGTGTGGGTTTTAGTCAGTAAAAGTCTGACACATCCTCCCGCTCCGCCCAGAGCGGGAGAAGTTATTTGTAGACATCCCAACCAAAAAAAAAAAGCGCTAGTTTTCAACGATAGCCGGCGTTGACGTGAATACGTCGACAGGTGCAGCAGACAGTGAGATTGTAATAAAAAATAGAATAATAAAATAAATACCAATATTTAAAATGGCAACATTCCGTACCGACGGAATATTTCCATAGGCCGCCCGTCCGACTTGGCAACGGACGTATACATTAATTAATCATCGGAGCCTATCCACTGCTGAATATAGGACTCTCCAAAATTGCGCTGCAGTACCTGGCTCTCCGCCTTTCACATCCAGCCTGTTACTACATTTCATAAGTACAACTACTTCATAAACCAAAATGAATTAGCACCACAATGAGAAATCTAACGCCTAACTGCAGCCCAAAACAATAGCTTCCACAGTCATGTGCGTGATAATGATACTACACATTCTAATACTCCACAAACTTTATCAACCGCAAGATTACCTAATAGGGAACTCTGGCCTTATTCCGAACACAATTTGTCCAGTACCCATTCATTCGCTAATTTGATCGTATTCAGTCCAAAACGCACTTGGAATTCTCAGAATGTAAGTGCAACTTGTGTGGTTTAATGAATGCAGTGCGTATTAGGAAATAGTTATTGTGAGCTGTACGATTTAATAAATAACAGTAAGTGTTTGAAATGCAATAGATTCTATAACTACATAATATAACACAAAGTCACTTTTCGTGTCTGCCTGTGCAGTTTTCAACATCTTTTAAGACCATTCCTTCCGGAAGGTTTATTTGTATAATACACTAATGTTTATGTTTTGACACGTCGCCATTGTACCCGTGCGAAGCAGGGCCAGTTAGCCACAGTCCAGCCGACGAGAGAATGCGTTCTTGACACCTGTCACCTGTCAATTTAATAGTAACGAATATATGTATTACGAATTGGGTGTCAGGAACACATTCTCTGCCTGCCGGGTTCGCAGGAAAGTCCGAAAGGGTTACCGAGGCCCCTGGCAACACAGGCAACGGAAGGAACACGGGTGGGTTTTAGTCAGTAAGAGTCTGACACATCCTCCCGCTCTGCCCAAAGAGGAGAAAGTTATTTGATAATTTCCCAACCAAAAAAATAAAATAAAAAACCGGCCAAGTGCGTTGCAGACCACGCACAATGAAGGGTAGTTGGGATTACTTGGGACAATGTTATTCCAAAAACAAACTTAACATTGTAGTTGAAAACCTGTTCTCCCATACATCGATATATGCCACGGTCAATTGTCCAACTGCAAATTTAATTTGGTCGACTATAACTCGTTAACTTGTAAAGCCTACTTAGCCGTGATAGTTTTCCTTTTAATTTCATTATATGTACTACTGCCATTAATTTTTTCACATCTCCATAAACAACCGTTTAGCTGGCGGGGGGGGACACTCAACTCTAACAAAAATTAGCACTTTAATGCTTAATATTACGCAAGTGGATCCTTGACTCGAAAAGTGGTGTTCACAGACCTGCAATATTTTTGAACGGCCTATCTAACAATACCACACCATAGGGTAGAAGAGAAAAAATATCATCCCCAGATTAGGTGCAAGGGAGGTACGCTAAAAAAATTTTTTTTCAAGATTTTATTTTAGCACTTGTCGGCGTGATTAAAATGTATACCTATGTCAAATTACAGCTTTCTAGTACTAAGCGTCTCTGAGCTACAGTGGGATCAGACAGACAGACAGACGGACATGTCAAAACTATAAGGGTTCCTTGTTTACTACTACGGAACCCTAAAAAATGGAACGCATTCTCTCGACGGCCGGACTGTAGTAAATAAATAAGTCACTATTTCGATCAAAAGACGTTATTTTGGCGTGTCTGTGATGGAAGCTTCACCATCAACCATACATTATTTCGGACCATCCATCTAGCTGTCATATGTTTGACAGTTGGAATGCCCAACATTTGTTTAAACAGCGAGTTTGCTGTCGTTGTTCAAATACCTTCCGTCTCTTTTGCAACAAACTTCCAGGCATTGTGGCTGTATGAGAGTGCTTACAATTTTCTACACGCTCTGCTGCTGCAGTAAACTGTTCAAGTTTCCTTAAAAAATCGAATTTGCTATTCTGAAATATCCCGCTGTCCCACTTCACACTGAATTTTTATCCCAGTTAGCGGCCAGCTGTGGAAATATTACAATACGACAACTACGTAATATCTTCATCTTGCGAGAGTCTAAGTAATGGAAGAACTATTCAGAAAGGCATTTTTCTGTGCTGTTATTTTACTAATATACTTTGTTGTAATTAACTTAAATCGCAAATCTTAAGAGCACTACTAAAAACATTCTTTTGGGAGAATTGCGCAAATTATAATTTATGGTCGAGACAAACGCGCTATTTTTCGGAGAAAATTAGTAAATATAACAATTTACCTAAAATCCCTTTGTACGGTTCACGCACAGGCAAATTGCTTACGCCGCGACCTACTTTTCGCTACTCGTTTTATTTACTTTTATAATTATAATTATTTAGTTGCCCAATTGCTGCCGTAGCGCTATAACCACGGATTAGCATCCAACGCAACTTTCGTGTAACTTTTACGAATAAACTAAATTATCGTGAAGTCTGTGGTTTTCGTCAACTCACATCCAACAACTCAACTGTAACTAACTGGCTACCTCTGAGCCATACACCCTTTATGACAAAAAAAAAACTTATAAAACACAATATTTGTATACCTCACACATCAATGTAGAAATATTACATTCTGAAAAAAGCCGCCTTTAATTTCCTGAACATCTAATTTATAGAAGGATAATCTGTGATAAGCCCCTAATATTCCTTTTATCTACTAAGCCAATTAGGAATAAACGCTGACTTCCGCCTCGGGGGCGACTTAGGATGTACTCTTATAGTACTTATCCCAATTTGTGGGTCGCTAAGTACTTAATTAATCCACAAGTACCAGGGTCAGTTTTATAAAATTAGAAGAAGGTAACTGCTTCGAAGTCAAGTTTATTTTCTACAAAAATGGTTTAGTTATGGACATTTCTACGCTTATAAAAATATTTGTGCAGCTCTTTCCAAAATGTTCATAATAATAACAATACCAGCCTATTACTATCCCACTGTTGGACAAAGGCCTCTTCTCATACACAGAAGGCACGAGCATTGATCACCACGCTTGCTCAAGACGGGTTGGTGATTTCAGACTTACATTAACTATTAGCTTTTGCACACGGCTTCGCCCGCGTTGATAAATATTCCACGGAAACGTACTACTAAGATTAAAAGTACCCTGATGTGTTAATCCAGGTTATAAACTACCTCTGTGCCAAAATTCATCTAAATCCGTTCAGCCGTTTTTGCGCAAATACGGAAGATCATCATCATTTCAGCCGAAAGTCGTCCACTGCTGCATAGGCCTCCCCCAAGCACTGCCACATCGACCGGTTCCGTGCTTCCCGCATCCAGCGGATTCCTGCGACCTTCACCAGGTCATCGGTCCACCTTGTGGGAGGACCTTCAAACGCTACGTCTTCTGGTACGCTGTCGCCACTCCAGAACCTTTCGGCCCCATCGGCCACCTGTTCTACGAGCAATGTGCCCTGTCTAGTTGGCACACTTTGCTAAACTTAAGTGGCCTTAAATTTAGCAATTCTTCAGGCTATATCATTTACCTTGGTTCTCCAACGGATCTCTCCATTTCTGATTTGATCACATATGTAAACATCAAGCATAGCCCTCTCCATTGCCGTATGGGTGACTTTCACTCTTCTAATGAGGCCCATTGAGCTGTGCGAGTGACCTCGTTTCAGTGCCAGAGGTCATCACTGGCAACACGCACTGGTCAAAGACTTTCGTCTTGAGACACTGTGGTATATGAGAAGAGAAAATAGTAAGTAGCTTCCGGAACGCTGCGCAGCCGAGTGGAATTCGACGATTGACCTCTTTCTCGAAGATAAACCTACCTAACTGGACATTTTGTCCTAGGTAAACAAAATCGTTCACAACTTCGAGTGTAGTCTTCTAGTTCAGGGTGGGCGTTACATAGGCATTTAACATGACCTTAGTTTTGTCCATGTTCATTTTAAAGACCAAGTCTTACGGAAGCTCCTCTGAGATCTTCGAGCATTGTACCCAGGTCCTCCATAGTCCTTGACTACTATATCGTCGACAAACCAGCCCTTTTCAGTCCAGAATTTTGAAGACATCCACCAGTACAGCGGTGAACAGTTTTGGACAGATAACCTCTCCCAGTCTCACACCTCGCTGCAGAAGGATAGGTTTCGAGGCCTGATCCTGGAGTCGGCAAGACTGACATAGTGGCGTTTTCGTACAGACACTTCAGCGATCCCGATAGTAGCGGTACCGATAGTCGATCTGGTGCCATTGAAGAGACTGCAGTACAGCCCATATGTCGATCGAATCGAAAGCTTTCTCGTAGTCCATAAACGCTAAGCAGAGTCAAGTTATATTTTTCGGTCTTCTGTATAACTTGCTGCAGCGTATGTATGTGGTCGATGGTGCTAAAGCCTTTACGGAATCCGGCTTGTTCGGGAGGCAAGTCGACAAACCTGCGCGCGAGACGGTTCGTGATGACTCTTGAAAACAGCTTGTTGACATGGCTCAGAAGTGAGATGAGCCTATAAATCTGAAATTATATATGTCGCATCCGGTCATTAGTACGGACACGAACGAATCGCAAGCGCGCCACGAGCGACATTACGTATTCTACCCACACCAACTGACAGTGCGCTTCTAAAGAGTCGTGATGTTTTAAAGCCGGCGAGGAGCACATTCAGTGTCTGATCGCATTGGAATTAAGACGTCGCGGAACTGTACCCGATTCGTTGTGCCCAGTCATTATAATTAGTCATTTGTGATTTAATAAAAGTAGTGTATCGTACCCAGTGTATTTTCATTGCACGAAACCCATCTTCTGCCCACATGATGTCCGAATCCAACGGAATAAATCTTGACCATCCTACATATATATAATTCCTGAAATACAGGTACTCTAACCTAGCTCTGGAGCCAGTGTCTCAATTTTTCTGTAACCTGTTTATGGCAATAGAGAATTTATTTATTATTATTATTAAGTATTTGTCGCCCTTCTTAAAGAAAGTATCACCACACCTCTTTTCCATGCCTGTAGCGTTTTACCCTCGAGTATGACGGAATCAAACAGCTATTGAGGTACCGGCACGTGAGCGCATCATTTGAAGACTGCAGGGTCATCTCGCGTCTCTCCTCCAGGAGCTATAAAGTTAGATCAGAAAGCCTCTTGTTTCGATTTTTAGGGCGGGTCTTGAAAATCTTAGACCTGACCGTATGATCAGTTTTCGCGAACCCATTGTTATACACGTCCACGGAGCTGCCTAAGCACTCGAACGAATCTGAAGTTCGAGCTGAAAGCTCTCGGGGTTTTGGACTTGGATCGGTGCTGGACGGAATGTAGACTTCATAAGTCGAGAAATTTCCAGCATGATATTTAGGAACAATGTGGCTCTTACCATCGCGTTGATCACAGATACATCATTGAATATTTGCTTATACGGAACATTTATCCAGACAAACGGACAAAAATTCGAAAAACTATATTTTCGGCATCAAATTCGTTCCCACACCTCGTAGCAATTAGGTACTTTTTTGAAAAATATTTAATGTACAGTTTTCACTTGGTTATTTTTTTATTGTATGTATAGATAAGTCCAGGGGGGCAACCACCGCCTCTTATAGCATTATTATTTGAATATTGCTTCACAGTGAGAAAGTGATGGAGCTGTATAGCTTCATCTCATTCTCACACTGATGTTATGTTAAAATAATACTGCTATAAAAGGCGGTGGTTGGCGCCCAGGTTTCCTCACGATAGTAATGTCCAAGATAAACTCAGAAAGTACATATGAATTAGTATATACGAAAAGTCACATGTTTAGGTACTTGTCCGGATTGGATTTGAACCCACAACCTTGTGCATGAGAGGCGAGACCGTAACCACTGAGCCATCACGACATATGTTCATGTGTTCCATAAAATATTTGATGCATGCAATATTTAAAAAAAACAACCAATAGATCTATCGATAAACACACGATTTTGGGAAACATTACATCATTTCACAGTTTTGTTAAACAAACAACCAATCGATGCTCGAGTGCAAGATGCAACACATTAACAAAATGAACCTATAAACATATCAAAAAGTAGCTTCTGCCCGCGACTTCGTTCGCGTGAAATTTCTTGTGCCCCCAACCTACCACGTCGCATTGCATCGTTCGCGTTGCATTGCATTGCATACACGGAAAAAAAGGATGTCTTAAATTAAGACAATATCCTTTTGGTCGAGACAAATATTGATTCATATATGGGGAAAACAATATATTCTTGAAAGAAGTAAAATTTTGTCTTAGTTTTATTGTCTTCTTCGAAGCCATTATACTTAAATGAAGAATTATTAAGTTTAATTTTAAGAATATTATTTCTAAAACTAGAAATTTTCTTCAATTAAGACTATTATAGTCTTGAATCAAAAATATTTGCTTAAGTCAAGAATAAAAACCAAGTATTTATTACTCTTAATTTGAGTAAACAGGTTTTCTTGGACTGAGTACATTTACTTACGTTAAGAAAATATTTACTTGGATTGAAACAATTTTTCGGAGAATATTGATATTCTTCGCTGAAGAGATCCTTTTTTTCCGTGTAGTTTTTATATACGAATTATATTATAGCCTCCGCAAGTTCTAAACCAGTTACTTGTCGGTTTTTGTTTTATTATTCCGAAAATTTGGCTTGCTGGTAGAAACTAGCCATCGAACATAATAATTCGTATATGAGAACTAGCCATGTCAGACCTTAGGCTACAATATATTATCCTAAGTTACAAGAAGAAATGATATTTTATGTTGTTATAAATAAATTTCAGGACTGACTATTGAACTTGCCACCCATTTAGATCTCACTTCTGTTGTCGTTGAAGTCAACAACCAAGGCATAGGTATATCATAATATTGAACTTGGCTCTCATTTCACATTTACGTTTTTGATGGGATCAAATCACACTGTAACAGTTTTCTTCATAACTGCCCGCAAATGTGATTTCGGGCTAAACTTTTTAGTAGGTATTTTACGAGTCGGGCATAGCGGGACTAGAGCATAGAGGGACGAACCGCAAATTTAAGCCTAGTGGCGCTAGAGTATCTCATACATATTTAATATGTAGTCGGCGACCACTAGTAATGAAGAAATCTACATGTTTCGTCAAGCCGTAAAAACCGTGCGAAGCAGAGGCAGCTCACTAGGCCTACAATCGACACAGCCACTTAAGTAATCCATCGAAGTTCACACAAACGTTTTCTATTTGAACAAGAGTCACATTACCCATCTTGTGGACTTCAAGAACATGAGGAAGCGGCTCATTTACATTCCAACGATAATTTGTGAGATTTTTTGTAATTAGCACCGCACTCACTTTCCTTGTTGCGACGTGATTACACGTACGCCCCATGCTTGGAAGCAAATGATGAACAGATAGTCGTAGATTTGAATGTATAATTGTGTTTCCTATGTTAAAAAAACCGGCCAAGTGCGTGTCGGACCACGCACAACGAAGGGTTCCATAGTTGGGATTACTTGGGTCAAAGTCAAAGTCAAATTATTTATTTCAAATAGGCACATAAAAGGCACTTTTGAACGTCAAAATTAACAAAAAAAAAATATAATTGATTCTAGTTGCCAAAAGGTAGTTTCGTATGGAGAAGAAAGGGCAAGAAACTCCACCGTTACTCTTTTAAAATGTTTTACAAAATTTTGTATATGTACATTTTAAAATTATATGTGAAGACGATGCACCTAGAATAAAATTACTATACCAAAATAGGTAAAAAAAGAATGAAAAATAAAGCAATGACGAGTGATATGTACATGATGCTCACATATTTACAAAGATTGTTAAAGTATACGTTTTCCTAAAAATAATAAATAAAGTCAGTGTGTGAGTTAAAGTAAAGTAATGATGAATTTATTCCAATAACAAACTTAACATTGTAGTTGAAAAACATGTTCTCCCATACATCGATATACGTCACGATCAATTCTCCAACTGCTAATTCAAGTTGGTCGACTATTACTCGTTAACTTGTAAAGACAACTTAGCTGTGATAGTTTTCCTTTTAATTTCATTATATGCACTACTGCCATGATTTTTTTTCATATCTCCATATCCTTGAATCGAAAAATGGTGTTCGTAGACCCGCAATATTTTTGAACGGCCTATCCAACGATACCCCACATCAAGGGATAGACGAGAAAAAAAATATCATCCCCACATTACGTACTCTAAATAATTATTTTTTTTAAGATTTTATTTTAGCACTTTGTCGGCGTAATTAATATGTATCCCTATGCCAAATTATAGCTTTCTAGTACTAAGCATCACTGAGCTACAGCGGGGACAGACAAATAGGCAGACGGACATGGCGAACCTATAAAGGTTCTTTGTTTACTACGGAACCCCAAAAAGTAGAAGAGAATAGCAGTTTTAAAACCAAAATGACATTTTCAGAAAAATAAGATAACTAACTCGAAAGTTCATGTTTTGACAGCGGAAACGCATAGAAAGGGTAGATAGATAGATTCATTTATTTGCCTAAAATATGGTATATTATAGATTTTATAACACATACACATTCCGCGTTCTTCATATTCCGCCTACTGGCATGCAAATTTTGTGACAATAATAATACATTATTGTAATTTAATAAATTTAAACAAAATAATTAAATTCCAATGTCAAAAAAAAAGAAAAGTATTAAAGGAGGCGAAATAATTAGCTACACCACGCGACAACGTACTCATTAACAGACTGCAATAACTTTAAACCTAATATAACCTAGTTTATATACAATATATAATGCTACTAACTGTTTACATTAGGTACTAAATTAAATTACTAACTAAATAATTAGCTACACCACGCGACAACGTACACATTAACAGACTGCAATAACTTTAAACCTAATATAACCTAGTTTATATACAATATATAATGCTACTAACTGTTTACATTAGGTACTAAATTAAATTACTAACTAAATAATTAGCTACACCACGCGACAACGTACTCATTAACAGACTGCAATAACTTTAAACCTAATATAACCTAGTTTATATACAATATATAATGCTACTAACTGTACACATTAACAGACTGCAATAACTTTAAACCTAATATAACCTAGATTATATACAATATATAATGCTACTAACTGTTTACATAAGGTACTAAATTAAATTACTAACTAAATAATTAGCTACACCAGGCCACAAACGTACACATTAACAGACTGCAATAACTTTAAACCTAATATAACCTAGATTTTATACAATATATAATGCTACTAACTGTTTACATAAGGTACTAAATTAAATTACTAACTAAATAATTAGCTACACCAGGCCACAACGTACACATTAACAGACTGCAATAACTTTAAACCTAATATAACCTAGATTATATACAATATATAATGCTACTAACTGTTTACATAAGGTACTAAATTAAATTACTAACTAAATAATTAGCTACACCAGGCCACAACGTACACATTAACAGACTGCAATAACTTTAAACCTAATATAACCTAGATTATATACAATATATAATGCTACTAACCGTTTACATTAGGTACTAAATTAAATTAATAACGAAATACGTTCTATCCTAACCTAACCCAAATGATTTTATACATTTCCAAGCCATTTTTTTTGGTAGCAAATAGTTACTCGCTCTTTAAGTTGTTAGTCGCCTGCATAATAATTAGCCAAAACAAAATGTGTACCGACCTACTAGTACCAAAAAAAATTTAGTTTTTCAATAACAGTATTAAAACTTGCCTTTTCAAGAACTGAAGTAGTTTCGTTCGAATTGACTTCTACGAATGGTTAAATCTCAATATTTCAGAGCGAATCGTTTTTCGAAAAGCTCAATTCGTCCACTGGAAATCCGAGTGCTGTACGGATTTTTCAAACTCCGGCAGAGAAATTTAATCAACCCTATTGGAGTTACTTTTCACCGGCTACTTCACATAGAAATCAATAAATAAAAGCACTGCGACGGAACTTCGTATTTGTGTATTAGTTGGACCTTTAAACTCCATCTGCCTAGTTTTTTGGTTTCTGTTTTACGGATGACTGAAATCGAGGTGAAAGTCCGGACTCTAATTTTGCCAAATGTACTTACCTCAAACTTATTTTATTTGTAAGACATCCCCAATTCATTAAAAGCCTGAAAGTTATAAAAGTATATATTCTATGATATTTATAGTTAAGTATTTTATTGGTTTTTGTTGTAGGGGTATCGTATTGCCGAGTAACTGCGTTTTGGAGGTCAGATAGGCAGTCGCTCCATACAAAATACCTAGACCTACCTTACCTACCTTAGACTGGAAGCCGACCCCAATATAGTTGAGAAAAGGCTAGGCAGATATGTGTTGTGCCGGTAAACAAACAAACCAGCTCTTGATTTTACCAAGTTATTATAGGTAGAATTTTGCTTAGCACCCCATTTAACTACACACCAATTCTATAAAATAAAATCTTTCCTACTATTTAATTATTTAATCTAAAATTCTAAACTATCGAACCGATTTTCTAGAAATTACAAAAGCCAAATTAATACACGTTTCAAACTCAAACTCAAAGGAATTACCCGAAATTTATGGTTTTATATGGCAATGTTACAGGTACCCTTCAAAATTATTATACAAGGACAATGTTTTGGAATCTGCAGTAGGTGACCCTCTCGGACCAGTCATTTTCAGCTTGGCTATTCATCCAATTATTCAGAAACTAAAGTCAAAATTTAATGTGTGGTATTTAGATGATGGAACACTAGGAGGTGATGTAGACACCGTTTTGAAAGACTTAAAATTCCTCAAACAGCAATTTAAATCTATTGGCCTGGACCTTAACCCATCTAAATGTGAAATTTATTTTTCTGACATTACCGACAGACAATTGACCCTAGAGAAATTTAATGAAATAACCCCACAAATCAAAATTTTAGAAAAAAGTTCACTGCACCTCCTAGGTTCCCCAATTTTAGAAGATAGTTTTTCTTCTTTCATCGACGAAAAAATCAAAAACTTCCACGACATTTCGGACAGATTCTCCAAAATTAATTTACATTCGGCATTCACCCTGATTAGATACTGTTGTTTTGGCCCAAATTTTATATATTTTCTACGCTCTTCCCCTTTATGGAAGCAGTCACACCTCTTGGACAAAGCCACACTACCCATCCGTTTTGGTGGCCTCGGTGTCCGTAAAATTACCAATATTAGCTTACCGGTTCCTGTCCTCTGTCCACAGCACTGAAAAGCTAAACAGGGAAATTTTAGCCCCCTCCTTGGTTGACTGTGAAGTGCCGTTCTTGACCGACGCGGTGAACGCCTGGAAAATGGCTTGCCCGGATACAGATCGGCCCGTGAACCCATCTTCCCAGAGGCCGTGGCATGAGCCGCTCTGCAGGTTGGTACGGAAAAATCTTATTAATACGTCCACCAATACTGCTGAGCGTGCCCGCCTGCTGGCTGTGGGTGAGTGGGAGTCGGGCCTCTGGCTTCAGGCACTACCGTCACCCAACATAGGCACCATGCTGGGTGACACCACGTTCCGGCTCGCTACTTGTCTGCGTCTGGGCGCTCTTTGTGTGGCTCCGCATCGCTGCCAATGCGGTGAAGGTGTCGACTGTCTCGGACACCATGGCTTATCCTGCAGTAAAAGCGCAGGTCGGATAGCACGGCACGCCAGCATCAACGACATCATCCGTCGCGCTCTTGGCACCGTCAGGGTGCCCGCTGTTTTAGAACCTAATGGCTTGGCACGCGACGATGGGAAGAGACCAGACGGAATGACCATAATGCCTTGGAAGGTAGGTAGGACTTTGGTGTGGGATGCAACGTGTGTCGACACCCTTGCGCCATCCCATCTTCCTAGCACGGCGGGCTGTGCTGGGGCGGCTGCGGCAGGTGCGGAAAACCTCAAACGGCACAAGTACTCAAATCTTATTGGGACTTATATGTTCGAGCCGTTTGGGGTTGAAACACTAGGGCCATGGGGTCCGAGTGCCCACTTAGTTTTTAGAGACATCGCATAGCTGTTGGTCGACTCCTCACGTGACCAGAGGGCTGGTCTATTTTTTGGCCTAAGAATCAGCATTGCCATACAACGTGGTAATGCTGCCAGCCTTTTGGGCACTTTTCCTGTTGACAACGATGCGAACGAATTTTTTGACGCCCTGTGATATTTTACCCTCCCTTTTTATATAATTGTACATATTATTATTATTTTAAGTTTGTTAGTTTATAAATGATCTATCTCATGAATCTTTAATAAAATTAACTCAAAAAATTTATTTCAAATAAACCGATTACAGGCACTTTTGGATTGTCAAGGGGTTGCGTCGGTCAGTCAGAAAGATGACCCTAGTTGGCCATTACAAAGCGTAGTATATACCTATGGAGAAGAACGGGAAAGAAACACCACGGACACTCTTTTATATTAAAATATTAATCCGTGGCAGCCGAGAAATGACCAGTCCCTACTGATGGCGCCCGTTCACGAACACGACGCATAGATTAGCACGTTTCAGCTCAACCATTTTGAAGGGAGCTAAATGATCTAACACACGCGCCACCTTAAGCGAGACATTAGAGTGAGCACGACATACCCCCACCCGCCAGGGCACATTCAAGTCAATGAAAGACGTACCCTGTAAATGGTAGCTTTATAATAGGTACACAGTACAGTCAGTAACCTACATAGCCCAACCCATCTTACCCTCTTCTTCTTTGTAAGAGAGGGTCAGGTAACGCAGAGAAGTGACCAAACTCACTCATGTGTTAGTGTTTGTAAAACTATTTCCATCCCGGAAAATGAAAACTTGCTCTGGCAGTAGTGCATCCACTTTTAGTTTTGGCAATTTTCATTAGGTTTATTTTGTAGTTCGAGTTTGAATTAGTCCTATACTTTTAACAAACTAGGTATCTTATGTAAGCTTTGTACTTCTATCCATCTACCCTGGCAGGACACAAAGTGAGTACCTACCTACAGTCGTACTTTCTGCCAGCCTTTGTAACGTTACGATTGGCCGGAGGGCCAGTCGTAAATCACGTTAAAAAAAGAAAACTAAAATAAGAGTACTTACTAATAAATATTTAAAATATAAGACTTAATATTAAAATTTTCTATGGTTCCGGTCCGAGTGCACGGGACGTTTGGACGGCAAGATGTAGCATCGGCTAGCAGCAGCTGGACAGGGTTGGCAGGTAGTTGGTCTGGATCGGCAGGCAGCAGTGGGACAGGGCTGACAGACGAGGCGGAGCACGAAGACTAGGATCTCGCCTTCACAGTCAGTCGGCAACTCTGTCCCAAGGAGTAAAATGTCTTTTGTAAGACAAGAGGTTCTATTCTATAGTAGGTACTTAAATTAGTGGTATTGTTGGTGAGGTTGGTGGTATGATGTGTAGTCGGAGTTAGTGTCCAACGCCACGTTGATAGAATGCCCCAATAATGATAGAGCTCTCAGTCACGGAGCGGGCTAGTAAGACTGTGGCGTAGTCCGAATCTCGCCGATACGGCCGACTGCGGAGGCACTCCACAGCACCCCACGCTCCACGAGACGAGTTTCTGGACCTCCTAAGACACACGGGTGTGGTCGGCTATGGCGTCCTAAGCCACGCGACTATAACGCCTTCGGCCTTAGAAATCTCCCAAAGGCGGAAGTGAGAGGGCCGGCGGCTATGTAAGGTGAATCACAAATCACACACACTATGAGATTCTTTAGATATTATATTTTTTACACGTTACAATTATTAGTACAAGAAATAAGTAAGTAAGTAAGCTATAGAACTGAACTGAACTGTCTGACTGAGTGAGTCAACCGAGTGAACCCTTGTCAGGTCCGATCACCGCTTTTATAGATCCAGGCAAAGGTTCTAGAAGTTTCTGTGAAACATAATTCAAATGATTAATTTGAATGCCTGCCAGGATCAATAAAAACGGTTTACATAGCGAAGTAAGTCTGAAACTAGCTTTATCAAGGCCGGTACGATTCATAGAGAAAGAAAATATTAGACAGATGACAATTTATGATTGAAGATGTCAATGGATAAAAATATGTTATTTTACAACAAGAGAAAATTAATAATATAAAATACAGTATTCGGTGTTAAAAACAGTTCATTGTGATGTTGCTTTTCAGCTGTGGTGTTCAAACATATGTAAGAAAGTTAGAGAAATAATATGATTTCATATGTTTGAAGCAAGGAAAATAGTACAGGAATTATAACAAAGGTAATTTTATAATTATTAACATAAAGATGTGGCTTTGAGTAGCAAAATACCACACCTTGCAAGTGTTAAGGGATAATTTTAGAAACAAAAAATACAGTCCATATTAATTCATCCACCGTAATGGCATTACCCTACTTTTTAATGATTACTAAATGGAACCGTGTTTCGGAACTTCCTTATTTCTCTTATATTTAAGGGGCTACAGGACCTAAACGCAAATTTTGTAAGTTTTATAATGCCTAAAAGTATATGATCCCCTGCAGTAAAGAAAATCAGAAAATATATATGATATTCTTCAGGATAGATAGATAGGTAGATAGTGTGTTGAAAACATAATACAACTAATTTTATACGATAGAAAAAAATCAAGAAGATACCTCCAAAATTTTCTTTTAACGCTTCAAAACCATACTAATATACATGCAATCATTCTGATTTTTTGTCAGATTATTCTACAAGCAACATATTAGCATAATAGTGTTTTTTTTATACAATCTATAGCTTTTTTAAAATCGATAATTGCTTTTTATTTTGCAATAAATTACCAACGTTGTGTCATCGCGCTTCTCTTTCTTTTCTATGCAGTTCGACATTGACCGTGCTTTAGGCGTTGTCCGCCTCTTAAGCGTAAATTGAGGAAAAGGGCTTGTTCGTTGTAGCGGTAAATGTAAATGTTGAGTGTTACAGTAACCTATTATCATTCGTGGACTGTTGCAGTTATTAAAGGTAATAAATGTTGTAATTATAATAAACGTTTATTTCTGTTGCAGCCGCTGTTACGCTACAGACAAAACTTGTACTTTGTGCCAAGATTCATGGTCCACATAACCAGCCTATTAATATGTTCCCACTGCTGGAACACATGCCTCCTCACTGTGAGAGGGAGTGGGCCGTAATCCACCACGCGGGCCCAGTACGGGTTGGTAGATGTCACATGTCTTCGATTTTTTGTTTCTAAGACATGCCGGTTTCCTCACGATGTTTTCCTTCACCGTTTTGAGAGCAGTGGTGATGAAATAATTTACACAAAGTAAAGCGCCTGTCAGGGTTCGAACCCACGACCTACAACTCGTAAGTTGTGGCCGTTACCACTGGGCCACCACTGCTCACTAATTATTCATGGTCCACTGAATGTTAAATAAATAAAATATAAACGGCACAATTAAAACTAAACTAAAACAAATTATTGTTTAGAGTGTGAAGACTTTCTAGATCAAAAAACAAATACACACAACACCAAACGATCGTATTAATCTATGTCACCCCGTAAGCATATCACGGCGAAAAAGCTTCCCTACGCGTGTTTAAATCCAAATCTAACTTCAAAAACCGGTCAAGTGCGTGTCGGACCACTCACAATGAAGGGTTCCGTAGTTGGGATTACTTCGGATGAATTTATTCCAAAAACAAACTTAACATTGTAGTTGAAAAACATGTTCTCCCATACATCGATATAAGTCATGATCAATTCTGCAACTGCAAAATTAAATGTAAGTCGGTCGACTATTACTCGTTAACTTGTAAAGCCTACTTAGCTCTAATAGTTTTCCTTTTAATTTCATTATATGCACCACTGCCATGATTTTTTTTTCACATCTTCATAAACAACTATTTAGCTGGCAGGGGGGGACACTTCCTGCCGGGGTCGCGGGAAGGTACTTATGGGTCACCGAGGCCCCCGCAACACAGGCAACAGGAAGGAATACGGGTGGGTTTTAGTCAGTAAGAGTCTGACACACCCTCCCGCTCCGCCCAGAGCGGGAGAAGTTATTTGATGATTTCCCACCCTAAAAAAAAAAAAGGGGGGACACTTGACGGCAACAAAAATTAGTACTTTAAAGCTTAATATTACGCAAACGGATGCCTGAAACGAAAAATAGTTTTCAGAGACCGGCAATATTATTGAACGGCCTATCCAGCGAAACCCAACACCAAAGGACAGACGAGAAAAAAAATATCATCCCCACGTAAGTAAAGTCCGTAAGTAATCCCCCTTGCACGTAAAGGGATGATATTTTTTTTACACACCCTACTTACTAAGTTTTGCACGGTTTTATTTAACCACTTTGTCACATTACAGCGTTCTAGTATTAAGAGTCTCTGAGCTAAGCCGCGGACAGACGGTCATGGCGAAATAATAAGGGTTCCTTGTTAACTACGGAACCCTAAAAAGCAATAAATATTCAAAAAGTTCTATCACAAGTTTTATACATGCGAAGTAAAATTGAAGAAAACTATTGAAGACAGGCAATTTACAAGGAGCGCGCGATATGGAGGCACCACTAACGAGTTACGAACTACCACACTACCGCCACCTGCTGGTAAGCTAACGGAAAATCGCATTATTGGAACACCTAACCATACCAGCAAGTGCAACGCCACCAACAATTTTAGTGACAGCTTTTCCAGAAGTTGTGGCTTCCTACCAAAGTTGTGGTCCGTAATTTGAGAACTATTTATGCACTGAAATGTAGAAGTTGAGTACTTGTATCCCACTCCGGCAATTAAAAAACTTTTTGCTGAACATTTGGATGCCTAGTTTAATATTATATTCTCAAATATTTTTACTTTGGCTGTAAACCTGTAGGCTTAGCTTTAACTTTAATTTAAGATTATTGCTATTTCTGCTTTAAGCTATTCTACAAACAGAATTATATCATCATCTTGTGTCATCTTAACACTCAAAACCATCTCTATAATTTCGTAAAACTCTTTTTATACTAATTCTTTGATAACCATTCAGTCCTCATTACCGGTAATAAAATATAAAGGTTGTCTGTAAAAGATCGCTTTTAGCGATAAGACCGCCCATTGTGTCACCCCTTGTAAAATTTCAACGTTTGTATCTGTAATTTTTATGGTGTACATAATAAAGAGTATTCTATCTATCTATCTATCTATCTAAAATATAATAATACAGCGAAATACCTTACACCAATATTTAATTATGTCATCAAGTCATACAAAATTAATAATATCACAGCACGCAACACGTTTCTCTTGTACTGAGAGAAGTGGTTACAAAGTAAGCAAACGTTCGGTTGAAAGTTTTTTAATTTATTAAAGTAAGATATATCATTCCTTTACGACAATCGCCATTAGTGTTAGATTTTCGAATATTTCTATACCCCTTTAATATACCTACTTAAGGGACTACAAGACCTAACCGCAAATTTTGTAAGTTTTATAATGCCTAAAAGTATATGATCCACTGCAGTAAACAAAATAAAATATATATATATGATATTCTTCAGGATATATGCTAGGTAGATAGTGTGTTGAAAACATAATACAACTAATTTGATACGATAGAAAACAATCACGTAATTACCTCTAAAAAAATATTTTAACGATTAAAAACCATTATAATATACATGCAATCATTCTGATTTTTTGTCAGATTATTCTACAAGCAACATATTAGCATAATAGTGTTTTAATTTTTTCATCCGATCAATAGATTTTTTGTAAATAGAGAATAGCTTCATATTTTGCAATAAATTACCAGCGTTGTGTCATCGCGCTTCTCTTTATTTTCTATACAGGCCGACAGTGACCGCGCTTTAGCTGTTGTCAGCCTCTTAAGGCGCAGATATATGATTTTAGTGACTTTTAAATCTGTTATTATGCCTTCAATGAATGCAAGTAAGTTACGCAAAAAATGTATGTTAAACTATACCGCATACACATCAATTCTATCTGTGAATATTTTAGTATTGTAGTAAAATACTTTATGAAATAAATTCAGGAAGTAATGTCTACCCAAATATAAAAATCGAAATTTCTTCCAAACTACTAAAGATATTTTCATGGTTTTTTTTTGTATGAATAGACTATTTTGTTATCTATAATTCTATCTGTGAATTTTTTCAAATATTCATACTTTTATTACTAAAAATAAATATTCCCTATAAAATCGAACGGAACGGCATGCGGCGCTCTGCGCGGGCGACGGGCGGCAGTGTACCGCTGACCACTGTCACGGGTAGACGCTGACACTTTGCGCGACCGCTGAACTTACGTATTTTTTCGACAATATGGGTAAAACAACTAAAGTTCTGAAAGAGAAATGACGTATACATGAAAGAAACATGATACTGAGGTAAGTTTCTCATATATTATTATAATATAATGAGGTTAGCTAAATGTTATTTTGATAATAATTTGTGCGCGAGTATATCCATTATTTATTTACGAGTAAGTACAAACATAACTTCAGATCCGTATCAATTTTTTTTTTTAGTAGGATAGGAAATAATACAGATTCCCGAAACGAAAATGCGGAGAGCAAGTAAGTACCTAATAAATTGTAGATTACTATTTATTATGGTTTTTTGAGGACAATCTCGTTACAGCAGGTTTGAAACTTACCTAGCTTAAAAAAACAGGTCTAGTACATTAATACGATTATGTTTTAATATTTTTGTTGTTGCGACCCGACGGAAATAAATAATGATAAAAATAATGAAAGAACTGACAATGATTCCCAACATGAAAATGCGGAGACAAAGTGAGTATGAATTTGTAGATTGTAGGCGTACCATTTATTATGGTTTAATGGGGACAATCCCGTTATAGTAGGTTAGAAACTTGTCTAGTTTAAATAAACAGGTGCAGCTCATTAGTAAAATTTTGTTTTAATATTTTGGTTTTTGCGACCCGACCGAATTAATATTGACGAAAATAGTGAAAGAACTGACAATGGTTCGTTATTTATTATATAAAATGTAGATTTACAGGTTTTGTTTATATTTCCAGGACCATCAACTGGAATGGAATTAATGATTTTTGTTCAAGGCAAAATACAGACAAAGAAGAGACAGAGAAACAGGATGATCAAGACCCACGACAAGAGAAACATTTTGAAAAATGACTACATTTCTACGAAATGTAAAAAAAGTAATTAGTACAAACATAAACACGTACATAAATTCACGCCTTCTTCCCAAGGGGCAGGTAAATACTATAAAAAAAAACAACCGACTTCAAAAAAAAACACTACAAAGTGAAAAATAACTTTAATTTTCGGAATTCTGTGGCAAAAAACCTAAAATACAAATCCAAAGACACCGACTTCCAAAAAAGTTTTTTATTCAAACACCATGTCACCTTCCACATACCTTATTCACATTTCCTGCCACCTACCACCTTCGTCTTATTCACATTTATATTCATCCCATTCATCTTATATGCGTCATCCATCACAGTCACTATGTCTTGCAGCTGTTCTGCTGACGCTGCAAGTAGAACTTGATCATCTGCGTAAAGAAGGCATTTGACAACCCACTCATTAATTCTCTATCCACACTCACCCTCTTCTAAATCTATCAGACAACTATCCATATACAAGTTGAACAGCCACGGTGACGCCACACAACCCTGTCTAACACCCCTTAACATGCAGAACCAGTCTGTATATGCCCCATTTATCCTAACACAAGCATTGGAATCCTTGGATAAAGATATCAGTGCCCGTAGCAAGCGCCAGTCCACACTATACATGGATAGTGTTAACCACAGTTCTTTTCTCCACACTGTCATAGGCATTTTCTAAATCAACGAAAGCACAGTAGACTTTCTTGTGCTTTGCCAGATGTTTTTCGGCTATGCACCTTAAGGAGAAGATCTGTCCATACAGCCTATTCCCTCTCTAAATCATGCCTGCACTTCTCATATTTTCTCATCTGTCACTAAAGAAATTAATTGTTTTATTTTGGAAT
The DNA here is from genome assembly GCA_905333075.3 of Atethmia centrago. NCBI lineage: Eukaryota > Metazoa > Arthropoda > Insecta > Lepidoptera > Noctuidae > Atethmia > Atethmia centrago. The sequence continues at coordinate 12,446,926 of HG995381.1, read as the reverse complement.
TAAAGGTGAACGGCAGATTTCGTACCGCTTACTTTTTTCTTTGTTTTGTTATAGAATTTGTACCACATATTAAGGCAACTAAGCCATTTATTTTCATGTAAGTGTACTATTTTTAGAAGTTCTGATTAATTAAAAATATAAAAAAAGATTTTAATAACTACACGTAATTTAGTCGTAAACTTAACGCAGTTATGTTGGTATTTAGGCTATGCTCGCCATGAGGGTATTACCCGACCTGCCCCCTTCTTAGATGAAGTAATATTAAGAATTAATTATAAATAAATAATGTACTTATTAAAACTATTTAGGGTATTGTTTTATTTAACTACACTCAAAACCCCATCAAGACTTCATCATTATCAAACTGTTGCAGTCAGCTGCTGGACATAGGTATCTCCTAATGCAATCCGCTGAGTAGGTGCGATCCTCATCTCAATTTACCTACTTGATAGTAAGTAAAACACTACAAAAAATAGCGACGACCAATCTAGAACATATACTTTGTTACGGAAACAATGTTTATGTGCCTTTAAGTAACAATCTAAATTGGTACACTAGAACATAACCTTAAAAAATAAAACTGGTTATAACTTTTACGTCCGAAGTTCTAAAAATCCAAGAATTTAAAAAGGGCTTGTCTATAATATTAACTACCAATTAAAACAAAAAATATCCCAAAACATGAAATTTTGTTAACGGTACGAAATTCCCAAACATGCCTGCCGTTCGCCTTTGTTTATTTAGATTTTTGGCTTTTTATTTCACATCAAAGCCAAAAATCTGTATATTGTTTCTATAGCTAAAGAGCTCGTTAGTCGCATCACAGCCGCACGGGCCAATCAATTAGGTTAAGCTGTTCTCGCCTGTACCGAGACTCCTCCGTGCCTCGTAAAGTTGCGAAAAAAAAAATCTGCTGTTCCCTACACTTATGTTCGCTTAACTCGTCAAAATGTAGGGAACAGCTGTTTTTTTTTTCGCGATTTCATGTTTAGTTTCATAGTAAAAGTTGTTTATAATGATGAGTACAATGACCCCTTAAGAGGTTGATGGTGTTTAAAATGACACCCTGTAAAAACCAACTTATTCAATGTAAACTATTCAAATAATATAATATACTTATTACAATCTTATTTTATTATCTGAATATTACCTTATTTATTAACACTACATAAAAAAAAATTGGATGATGATAAAAAATTAGCCAGGACAGTCCTCACCAACTGAAACGTATGGTTACCCTACGTTACGTGCGTATGGTTGCGGGGTCGCGGGGGGTGACGCAAGCTCCTCCCAACCGCTCAAGGTCGCTGGTATTTACCGTCCTCTTAAGACAACTTTTGTAAATTTTCCGGGACTTACGCCAATATTCGAAAGAACTTCGTCGACTCATACTCACTTCAGGTCGCCATTAAAACGGCCGCAGAAAAACTTGTTTAACTTCCACGTGACTTTTAAGGTACTTTTAATAGCTGCAAAATATCTACAAAAATAAATAATCAAAAAACCAATCCGCCTAGCCTTTATCCAATACGTTGGGGTCGGCTTCCAGTCTGACCGGATGCAGCTGAATACCAGTATTTCACATGGAGTGACTGCCTATCTGATGTCCACAACCCAGTTACTAGGAACAAAAATAAACGTTTGTTTCAATTAATTTTAGCACGTTGTTGAGCTTAGTTTTTCATAGAAGCGTTGAGCTTACAGTGGCTTCTGCCCATATCTTTACAACGCTCTGTCTAATTACTGAATTCCTAGCACACTAACATCGATACAAAGAGGCATAAAAACGTTGTATCAGCTACAAACAACTTAGTTGTTTTGTAATTATAGTTAGAAAAGGAAAACCATGTTCAAAGGTGCTACGAGAATTAAAAACATGTAACAATGCCTTGGGGCTTCCGGTGGCCTTTAAAATCAGCTCAACATTTTATTTTTTTACTAAATACCTCTATAGACTGCCTCATTGGTCTAGTGACCCCTAGCGCTACTGCTGAGCACGAGGTTCTGGGTTCGATTCCCGGATCGGGCAAAGTCTTATTGGGTTTTTCCATCTGGTATTTCACAGTAGTAGCCCGGAGTCTGGATTTATGCCCGGTTGATGGCAATAAGCTCGCCCCCTATTACATGGGACCTAAACATAACTGGCTAAATGTGGGTGTACTATAGGTACAACTCTGTCTAACCCTTCGGGGAATACAGGCGAGATGTTATGTTTTACTGGCCTGTGAGAGATTATATTAAAGTTATGAAACTGTGACACACAATAGGGTCTTACACCCATTTTTGAAAAGTGTCTTAATTTAATTCTATAGTGCTAATATGCCCCAAAAAAACACACATAATTTTTTTTCAATCGATAATTGCCATAAAAATGCATTTAAATTTTACATTTTCAATAAGTTTGACGAAAACGCTGGACGCAGCGGACGCCATGTTGCTCTGTGGTCATGACGTCACTTGGCTAGTAAACAAATGCGCTGATCTATTATCTAACTATCAGTTGACAGTTGACAGGTTTTAGTTTACATATCGGTATGACATAATAACATGGCGGCTAAGTACTATTTCATGGTGGTTTTTAACAGATTAGAAAAACTCAAAACGTTGAATTGAATTTTAAAATTTATTTTGTTATTTTATGAACTAAAAGTAACATTTTCCGACTCCTTTTTGCCTAAACTATCTCAATAATCTATTTATAGATTTTTTCTCGTGTATAGTAAAATACCCTATTATTATTGAGAAGACTTTTTTATTGATAAAGCAGGAAATGAAAGATTAATAAGTGCCATATGTTTAAAGTCTTCAACGTGTGTAAGTAAATAGAGGGTTTTGCTAAGAGGATGGGCTGCAGAATCCCCTATCACGAATAACACAATGCTGCCATCACAAATAAGATGGGCAATTCCAGTAATTTTATAAAAACGTTCACAGTTGATCTCAGTTTCAATCTGCCCAAAGTATCTCTAATTTCTCTACATTTTTGACAAGTTTTTGACATTGATTGTCGCTGAGATGGCATTGCGACTAGATACTGAACGTTATTAATTCCGGGAATTGGTCTTCTGATTGCCAAGCTTGGTCTTGTGACAATTTATTCCGTTAGGGCCTTATCACACTGGCGATTTGCGAGCGTGTTTCCTGCGAGGCGATTGTTTATCGAGCTTGTCACAAGTGCGCAACGTGATCGCCACGAGTGCGCAACGCGTTCACCACGTTTTCACAATATTTTACACTCGCTTGTTTCGCTCTCACTTGTACACTCACGTCAACCGCTCGCATTCCGCAAACGCGGCGAACACGTTGCGCACTCGTGACGAACACGTTGCGCACTCGTGACGCATACGTTGCGCACTCTTGGCGACCTCGTTAAACAATCGGCTCGCTGGAAACACGCTTGCAAATCGGCAGTGTTATAAGGTCCTTACAGTCGTTGATTGTAGGGGTCTTGTGAAAGCCGTATGTGACCATTTACTTAATCGACAATTTTAATGTTTATGTAAGTTTCAAAGAAATTAATTATTTATCTATCAGCAGTTTGAAAGACACAAGTCGTTTCATTTATTAAGTTAAATGTGTTTCTCCAAGCAACAAAAAGTCGATTAATACTTATTGCTTTCGATAATAACTTGTAAATGACACTTTTATTGCAATTTGTAGATATCGTACATAAGAGAAAAGTAATAAAAGGAAAATTAGCTCTTTAGAAACTTTACCTAAGAAACTACTCAATATTTTACACACCGTATCGAGTACTCAGACTTTCAATTAGTAACTTGTAGTTGCTTGTATGTACGATCAAGTAATACGTGGATATATAAACATATACATACAGGCAAATATCTGAAATAAACTTGTAACTTAAAGCCACTCTTGAACAATGTTAGAGACATGTTCTGTTAGAATGTTATAATGTTCCTTGATAAAACATAGTTGGCAATCACGAGATATCAAGTATTCGAAGACTGCTAACACCACAAAATACTCTATTCTGCTATGTCTCCAACAATCTTTGAAATCTATGCAAGCACTTCGTCACACGGTTCAAGCAATGACGGAATACATGGTGCGAAAATTCACAACTCAGAAAACGGAATGCTGATCATGAATTTACACTAACAAGTCATGGCGTAACCGATTGCGTACATGGACTCATTGAAACCATACTCTTACGAAAAGTAGAGATAAACGTTCATATAAACAATACTTATAGTTTTCTTGTCTACACAGAAAAATCATCGGCATTGCAATATCCAGGGGAAATTTGTGGTGAAATTCCATGACATCACTGTCTCTGATCATAATTGTGTACACATAATCAGCCTATAATGTTCCCACTGCTGGAACAGAGGCCTCCTCTCAGTGAGAGGGAGTGGGCCTCGCAGGCCCAGTGCGGGTTCGTAGATATCACATGTCTTCGAATTTTTTTGGTTCTAAGACATACCGGTTTCCTCACGATGTTTTCCTTCACCGTTTTGAGAGCAGTGGTGATGTAACTTACACAAAGTAAAGCATCCAGGTTTGAACCTACGACCTACAACTCGTAAGTCGCGGCCGTTATCACTGTGCCACCACTGCTCTCACATAATTATGCTATTAATTATTATCTTTAAACATAGGCCTCAAATATAAACCTATGTTTATCTACAAGCCCGGTGTTTATCTATGCGGATTTTACAATCGTTTCTATACCAAAATGATATATGTATATAAAAACGATATAGCCCTACAGTGTGAAATGAACCTTATCATCCATACAAACAATAGAATATTATAACTTCGTATTTAATGTTTCCGTTATAAGTAGATACTGGAACTGTTAACAGCGAAGTAGGTGGTTCATGTGGGACGCGGATATCCCAAAATACCGAAGGTTTGACGACGATGGCCAAATCCTTACAAACATTTCAAGCAAAGCAATGAAACATGCAATAAAACGACGATCAAATATCTATAAACTACTAATTCTTGTGGCGAAATTCCAATTGCTGTTAGAATAGTAGGACATATGCAAACTCTTCCTGAACTATCAAACGTAGATGGCAAGGTTAATAAATCATTGCAAAAATTCCAATAAAATTCAAAGTAGGAAATGTAATAATGTCTTTTAGAGACTAAAGGTCATGTCATTCTAGACAATTCCTGATTTATCCCCCATATGACATGTTTATATTTGGTTTCAACCAAATGAATAATGACAGAAAACAATGAATATGGTACTCATTTCAACATTTGTTTCGTCACACGCCAGAAATAGAACTGATTTATTTTTTATATTTAGTATTCTTATAGTTCTTACAAACACATTACACCGTCTCAAGCCGTCGCAGTTCGATAGCTCGAGACCTCCGTTCATTGTCTCGAAACATCAATAAATAATGTCTACAAGACGTTTCTTTATTCGAAAGAAGCTACTGTATTATGTAAAGTCCCACCTAATCACTGTCAACTATGAACAACTGTCCATCCGTCCGTCAGTCAAAACTGAAGGAAACATATGGCCGCGTTAAGAAAACTTTCCTTTATTTAAATCAGTCTTATTTCAATGTTGACTGCCTCGTTGTTCTAGTGGTCGCAAGCGCTACTGCGGAGCATGAGGTCCTGGGTTCGATTCCCGGACCAAACACCATGTCACCTTCCACATACCTTATTCACATTTCCTGCCACCTACCACCTTCGTCTTATTCACATTTATATTCATCCCATTCATCTTATATGCGTCATCCATCACAGTCACTATGTCTTGCAGCTGTTCTGCTGACGCTGCAAGTAGAACTTGATCATCTGCGTAAAGAAGGCATTTGACAACCCACTCATTAATTCTCTATCCACACTCACCCTCTTCTAAATCTATCAGACAACTATCCATATACAAGTTGAACAGCCACGGTGACGCCACACAACCCTGTCTAACACCCCTTAACATGCAGAACCAGTCTGTATATGCCCCATTTATCCTAACACAAGCATTGGAATCCTTGGATAAAGATATCAGTGCCCGTAGCAAGCGCCAGTCCACACTATACATGGATAGTGTTAACCACAGTTCTTTTCTCCACACTGTCATAGGCATTTTCTAAATCAACGAAAGCACAGTAGACTTTCTTGTGCTTTGCCAGATGTTTTTCGGCTATGCACCTTAAGGAGAAGATCTGTCCATACAGCCTATTCCCTCTCTAAATCATGCCTGCACTTCTCATATTTTCTCATCTGTCACTAAAGAAATTAATTGTTTTATTTTGGAATTAAAGGTGAACGGCAGATTTCGTACCGCTTACTTTTTTCTTTGTTTTGTTATAGAATTTGTACCACATATTAAGGCAACTAAGCCATTTATTTTCATGTAAGTGTACTATTTTTAGAAGTTCTGATTAATTAAAAATATAAAAAAAGATTTTAATAACTACACGTAATTTAGTCGTAAACTTAACGCAGTTATGTTGGTATTTAGGCTATGCTCGCCATGAGGGTATTACCCGACCTGCCCCCTTCTTAGATGAAGTAATATTAAGAATTAATTATAAATAAATAATGTACTTATTAAAACTATTTAGGGTATTGTTTTATTTAACTACACTCAAAACCCCATCAAGACTTCATCATTATCAAACTGTTGCAGTCAGCTGCTGGACATAGGTATCTCCTAATGCAATCCGCTGAGTAGGTGCGATCCTCATCTCAATTTACCTACTTGATAGTAAGTAAAACACTACAAAAAATAGCGACGACCAATCTAGAACATATACTTTGTTACGGAAACAATGTTTATGTGCCTTTAAGTAACAATCTAAATTGGTACACTAGAACATAACCTTAAAAAATAAAACTGGTTATAACTTTTACGTCCGAAGTTCTAAAAATCCAAGAATTTAAAAAGGGCTTGTCTATAATATTAACTACCAATTAAAACAAAAAATATCCCAAAACATGAAATTTTGTTAACGGTACGAAATTCCCAAACATGCCTGCCGTTCGCCTTTGTTTATTTAGATTTTTGGCTTTTTATGTGAAATAAAAAGCCAAAAATCTGTATATTGTTTCTATAGCTAAAGAGCTCGTTAGTCGCATCACAGCCGCACGGGCCAATCAATTAGGTTAAGCTGTTCTTGCCTGTACCGAGACTCCTCCGTGCCTCGTAAAGTTGCGAAAAAAAAAATCTGCTGTTCCCTACACTTATGTTCGCTTAACTCGTCAAAATGTAGGGAACAGCTGTTTTTTTTTTCGCGATTTCATGTTTAGTTTCATAGTAAAAGTTGTTTATAATGATGAGTACAATGACCCCTTAAGAGGTTGATGGTGTTTAAAATGACACCCTGTAAAAACCAACTTATTCAATGTAAACTATTCAAATAATATAATATACTTATTACAATCTTATTTTATTATCTGAATATTACCTTATTTATTAACACTACATAAAAAAAAATTGGATGATGATAAAAAATTAGCCAGGACAGTCCTCACCAACTGAAACGTATGGTTACCCTACGTTACGTGCGTATGGTTGCGGGGTCGCGGGGGGTGACGCAAGCTCCTCCCAACCGCTCAAGGTCGCTGGTATTTACCGTCCTCTTAAGACAACTTTTGTAAATTTTCCGGGACTTACGCCAATATTCGAAAGAACTTCGTCGACTCATACTCACTTCAGGTCGCCATTAAAACGGCCGCAGAAAAACTTGTTTAACTTCCACGTGACTTTTAAGGTACTTTTAATAGCTGCAAAATATCTACAAAAATAAATAATCAAAAAACCAATCCGCCTAGCCTTTATCCAATACGTTGGGGTCGGCTTCCAGTCTGACCGGATGCAGCTGAATACCAGTATTTCACATGGAGTGACTGCCTATCTGATGTCCACAACCCAGTTACTAGGAACAAAAATAAACGTTTGTTTCAATTAATTTTAGCACGTTGTTGAGCTTAGTTTTTCATAGAAGCGTTGAGCTTACAGTGGCTTCTGCCCATATCTTTACAACGCTCTGTCTAATTACTGAATTCCTAGCACACTAACATCGATACAAAGAGGCATAAAAACGTTGTATCAGCTACAAACAACTTAGTTGTTTTGTAATTATAGTTAGAAAAGGAAAACCATGTTCAAAGGTGCTACGAGAATTAAAAACATGTAACAATGCCTTGGGGCTTCCGGTGGCCTTTAAAATCAGCTCAACATTTTATTTTTTTACTAAATACCTCTATAGACTGCCTCATTGGTCTAGTGACCCCTAGCGCTACTGCTGAGCACGAGGTTCTGGGTTCGATTCCCGGATCGGGCAAAGTCTTATTGGGTTTTTCCATCTGGTATTTCACAGTAGTAGCCCGGAGTCTGGATTTATGCCCGGTTGATGGCAATAAGCTCGCCCCCTATTACATGGGACCTAAACATAACTGGCTAAATGTGGGTGTACTATAGGTACAACTCTGTCTAACCCTTCGGGGAATACAGGCGAGATGTTATGTTTTACTGGCCTGTGAGAGATTATATTAAAGTTATGAAACTGTGACACACAATAGGGTCTTACACCCATTTTTGAAAAGTGTCTTAATTTAATTCTATAGTGCTAATATGCCCCAAAAAAACACACATAATTTTTTTTCAATCGATAATTGCCATAAAAATGCATTTAAATTTTACATTTTCAATAAGTTTGACGAAAACGCTGGACGCAGCGGACGCCATGTTGCTCTGTGGTCATGACGTCACTTGGCTAGTAAACAAATGCGCTGATCTATTATCTAACTATCAGTTGACAGTTGACAGGTTTTAGTTTACATATCGGTATGACATAATAACATGGCGGCTAAGTACTATTTCATGGTGGTTTTTAACAGATTAGAAAAACTCAAAACGTTGAATTGAATTTTAAAATTTATTTTGTTATTTTATGAACTAAAAGTAACATTTTCCGACTCCTTTTTGCCTAAACTATCTCAATAATCTATTTATAGATTTTTTCTCGTGTATAGTAAAATACCCTATTATTATTGAGAAGACTTTTTTATTGATAAAGCAGGAAATGAAAGATTAATAAGTGCCATATGTTTAAAGTCTTCAACGTGTGTAAGTAAATAGAGGGTTTTGCTAAGAGGATGGGCTGCAGAATCCCCTATCACGAATAACACAATGCTGCCATCACAAATAAGATGGGCAATTCCAGTAATTTTATAAAAACGTTCACAGTTGATCTCAGTTTCAATCTGCCCAAAGTATCTCTAATTTCTCTACATTTTTGACAAGTTTTTGACATTGATTGTCGCTGAGATGGCATTGCGACTAGATACTGAACGTTATTAATTCCGGGAATTGGTCTTCTGATTGCCAAGCTTGGTCTTGTGACAATTTATTCCGTTAGGGCCTTATCACACTGGCGATTTGCGAGCGTGTTTCCTGCGAGGCGATTGTTTATCGAGCTTGTCACAAGTGCGCAACGTGATCGCCACGAGTGCGCAACGCGTTCACCACGTTTTCACAATATTTTACACTCGCTTGTTTCGCTCTCACTTGTACACTCACGTCAACCGCTCGCATTCCGCAAACGCGGCGAACACGTTGCGCACTCGTGACGAACACGTTGCGCACTCGTGACGCATACGTTGCGCACTCTTGGCGACCTCGTTAAACAATCGGCTCGCTGGAAACACGCTTGCAAATCGGCAGTGTTATAAGGTCCTTACAGTCGTTGATTGTAGGGGTCTTGTGAAAGCCGTATGTGACCATTTACTTAATCGACAATTTTAATGTTTATGTAAGTTTCAAAGAAATTAATTATTTATCTATCAGCAGTTTGAAAGACACAAGTCGTTTCATTTATTAAGTTAAATGTGTTTCTCCAAGCAACAAAAAGTCGATTAATACTTATTGCTTTCGATAATAACTTGTAAATGACACTTTTATTGCAATTTGTAGATATCGTACATAAGAGAAAAGTAATAAAAGGAAAATTAGCTCTTTAGAAACTTTACCTAAGAAACTACTCAATATTTTACACACCGTATCGAGTACTCAGACTTTCAATTAGTAACTTGTAGTTGCTTGTATGTACGATCAAGTAATACGTGGATATATAAACATATACATACAGGCAAATATCTGAAATAAACTTGTAACTTAAAGCCACTCTTGAACAATGTTAGAGACATGTTCTGTTAGAATGTTATAATGTTCCTTGATAAAACATAGTTGGCAATCACGAGATATCAAGTATTCGAAGACTGCTAACACCACAAAATACTCTATTCTGCTATGTCTCCAACAATCTTTGAAATCTATGCAAGCACTTCGTCACACGGTTCAAGCAATGACGGAATACATGGTGCGAAAATTCACAACTCAGAAAACGGAATGCTGATCATGAATTTACACTAACAAGTCATGGCGTAACCGATTGCGTACATGGACTCATTGAAACCATACTCTTACGAAAAGTAGAGATAAACGTTCATATAAACAATACTTATAGTTTTCTTGTCTACACAGAAAAATCATCGGCATTGCAATATCCAGGGGAAATTTGTGGTGAAATTCCATGACATCACTGTCTCTGATCATAATTGTGTACACATAATCAGCCTATAATGTTCCCACTGCTGGAACAGAGGCCTCCTCTCAGTGAGAGGGAGTGGGCCTCGCAGGCCCAGTGCGGGTTCGTAGATATCACATGTCTTCGAATTTTTTTGGTTCTAAGACATACCGGTTTCCTCACGATGTTTTCCTTCACCGTTTTGAGAGCAGTGGTGATGTAACTTACACAAAGTAAAGCATCCAGGTTTGAACCTACGACCTACAACTCGTAAGTCGCGGCCGTTATCACTGTGCCACCACTGCTCTCACATAATTATGCTATTAATTATTATCTTTAAACATAGGCCTCAAATATAAACCTATGTTTATCTACAAGCCCGGTGTTTATCTATGCGGATTTTACAATCGTTTCTATACCAAAATGATATATGTATATAAAAACGATATAGCCCTACAGTGTGAAATGAACCTTATCATCCATACAAACAATAGAATATTATAACTTCGTATTTAATGTTTCCGTTATAAGTAGATACTGGAACTGTTAACAGCGAAGTAGGTGGTTCATGTGGGACGCGGATATCCCAAAATACCGAAGGTTTGACGACGATGGCCAAATCCTTACAAACATTTCAAGCAAAGCAATGAAACATGCAATAAAACGACGATCAAATATCTATAAACTACTAATTCTTGTGGCGAAATTCCAATTGCTGTTAGAATAGTAGGACATATGCAAACTCTTCCTGAACTATCAAACGTAGATGGCAAGGTTAATAAATCATTGCAAAAATTCCAATAAAATTCAAAGTAGGAAATGTAATAATGTCTTTTAGAGACTAAAGGTCATGTCATTCTAGACAATTCCTGATTTATCCCCCATATGACATGTTTATATTTGGTTTCAACCAAATGAATAATGACAGAAAACAATGAATATGGTACTCATTTCAACATTTGTTTCGTCACACGCCAGAAATAGAACTGATTTATTTTTTATATTTAGTATTCTTATAGTTCTTACAAACACATTACACCGTCTCAAGCCGTCGCAGTTCGATAGCTCGAGACCTCCGTTCATTGTCTCGAAACATCAATAAATAATGTCTACAAGACGTTTCTTTATTCGAAAGAAGCTACTGTATTATGTAAAGTCCCACCTAATCACTGTCAACTATGAACAACTGTCCATCCGTCCGTCAGTCAAAACTGAAGGAAACATATGGCCGCGTTAAGAAAACTTTCCTTTATTTAAATCAGTCTTATTTCAATGTTGACTGCCTCGTTGTTCTAGTGGTCGCAAGCGCTACTGCGGAGCATGAGGTCCTGGGTTCGATTCCCGGGTCGGACACAGTGTTATCGGGTTTTTCTATTTGAAATTTTCCAGTAGCAGCCCGGAGTCTGGATTTGTGGCGGTTGATGGCAATAGGCTCGCCCCCTATTACATGAGACTTAAGCATAACTGGCGAAATGTGAGTGTACTACAGGTACACCTCTCCCCAACCCTTCGGGGAAACAAGGCGTGATGTTATGTTATGTTATTTCAATGTGCTTGAAACTTTAAACACGCAGCCGTATATTTGTTGAATAATTAAGAGATATTACTGTTATTTTTTACTTGATATTTATTAACTTTCCTAAGAATTGTGACTGACGCAATAGAAAGGCTAACTATGCTAATACTTGCACTGCCTCTCACAAAATATTTTGATGCCTAACTTTCATTTTTGTTTGACATTCTTGCTTATACGGTTGACGGTTGGCAGGGATGAATAGAAGAAGAAAACGTGTTGCACCGACTCCAAGTAACATGGAGCAAGGACAGGAAGATAATGATGATTCTTGTTATTATACTTTGCAATAATTCCACACTGAATAGCGAAAAAACAATCCATTAATTAAGATGAACCTTTTATCATCATCATCATAATCAGCCTATAATGTTCCCACTGCTGGGACACAGGCCTCCTCTCTGTGAGAGGGAGTGGGCCGTAATCTACCACGCGGGCACAGTGCGGGTCGGCAGATGTCACATATCTTCGAATTTTTGGTCCAACACACACTTGGCCGGTTTTTTGCTTTTACGTCTTAGAAAACAAATGACCCTCTATGAGCACCTGTGAACAACTAAATAGTGTTCACAAAGTACTAAATATGTCGAAAAACGTACGTACGTACCTACTAGTCTGTCGGCATTCAATAAGGGCCAGCTTCCTTTATTACGATGGCAATAAGTCTGCCAGCTGCCCGAGGCAGATGCTGGTGTAATTATTTCTAAGGGGTGACTGGCGTTAAGCAAATTTCTCATTATATGTTAGTACTAGCTTTGTATGTGACGTTCCTGTGTGATGCTCTTTGTTTTTAAGCTTAAGTTGTTAGGATTTTAATAAAGAACATTCTATTAAGTTTCAATGAGTACAGTCTATCTTAATTAAATTCGTCATGATTGCCAGCTTTAATTTTGCGTACAAAATAAGTTAGTCATTATTAAGTCGGTCGATGTTAATGAAATCCTTCTTTATGTTGGTCTTACTTTTCGGTTTACGTAAATTACGTCAACTACAAGAAAAGTGTTTCATATGCTTTATATTTCAAAAAGGATCTACCTTAATATCTGTATTATCTGACTGCAGTAATTTATTATAAGTTATTTAGGGATAACCCCAAATATTATTTAGAGATGGAAAATGTTGTACTCACCGGGATCATTTTTGGGGGACATGTGTGTTTCCCCCTTTAGTAACCGCCACACCTGAAACAAAAAAGATAGTATTAAAGTTATTATAAACAATAACAAAAACTCTAGAACCTATCACAAGGCCGTGCGGTTTACCAAGAACATAATCCAACTTATGTTATTTGATAGAGCCTACTATATTAGGTCAGTATCATTTATTTCAGCCGAAACACGTCCACTGCTGGACATAGGCCTCCCCCAAGCACCGCCACTTCGACCGGTTATGTGCTTCCCGCATCCAGCGGATTCCTGCGGCTTTCACAGTCATCGGTCCACCTTGAAGGAGGCCTTCCAACGCTACGCCAAGGTCAATATTAATTGACATTATTATAGCAACTACCTAACCGGGATGTATTTTTTGCCCCAATTGTATTATACCTTCTCACGCTAAACATCGACATCAAAAAAGTACGTGCGTATGGAATGAGGAGGCATTTCTCATATTTAAACACAGGTACTACCAATGTTTAGTAGTAAATTAGCCCAATTTGTAGGCCCGATCTTGGATATTGTAGTAAAACCTTTAAAAAGTTACAGGACGTTTAATGCGGCTCGAAAATTAGCCGACGGATGTTTTTGAAAATTTGGTAGGAATTAGTAGTGTTTATCCGTAATCTGTACAAAAAAAAGTGTTGTGTACGGCTGAATTTGTGATAGCTACAATGCTTTGATGTCATAAAAATCCATAAATTTGACCGCGCTGTTTTTCGGAAAGTAATCAGCCAATTAAAACATTTTTTTTAGTACAATTTAGTAGTAAATTTATTCGAATTTGTAGTATACAAATAAAATGGAAAAAACTACATAATTTCGGTAATACAACACATTTTATGTGGCTCGTCAATCCAGATGTTCTATAGGAAATTTTGAGTTGAGCAGACCAATTTTTCAAACCTATGAAGCAATGGATTAGAAATATCCTTCAAAATTCTCGAATTGTGATTCAAACCACATGAATAATAAACCGATGTGATTCAAACTGCGTAACGCAATCAGGGCACGATGCGGGCCCACAAATTCGGCTAATTTACTAGAGACATGACTCCTCAATTCATACGGACACTTAAAGTTAGTAAACAGCCGTCTGAAATTACAGATATTATAAATCTTCCATAAAATGCTTATACAGCAATTGATAGAAGACGTTAACGCAAATGCTTAGGAAATTATAAGTTATGTGTGGTGGGGCCTTGGTGCTCAACCGGTTGTATGGCCCGATCTTGATCTATAATCATAGGAAGCTGGCTACCGTTGAACTACTTTCTTTTGATGTACTCACTATACCTACTTTGTTGACTGCCATTAGCTATACAGCGCCATTATGAAAAGTTTTATGGGGCCTAATATGGTGCCCGTAGGAACACCCGAAATGTTCAAATGTTAGAACGGAAGCATTTTTAGTTCGGTCATCCCTCTAAAATTACAATAAACTTTCAAGAGCTAAGTCACATTCTTCAACATAATAATTCGACGTACAAAAAAGTTATTGTTACATTTCTTGTCAGAATTAATCTGAAATAATTCGTCATCTATTGTTACATCTTTCGTGTTGGATTCATATTCGCTAAGTCTCAAGTTAGGCGTGGGTCGACACGAGTCATTGTTTGTCCCCGACCTAGCCCCTGAATAATAACCGTATTAAAATCTTAACTAGTTTATCGTACATTCATCTATGTGCCTCGCCTTTTTCACTTTGATTGCACCTTGGAATTCAACATAAAAAAATATTTGGTAAATATGTTTGCTTGGTGGAGCTACCATTAAAACAACCAACAAATTCAGACAAATAAATAGGAGCTCTCTTTAGGTAGGAAACTCCAATGTACTTCGTATAACAAAGCGGGCCCCTATTCAATATATTTCGAAGTCATTACGCTAACGGTCAAAACATTTTGTACGCGAACTCGTTTAAAGTTCACAGTTCAATTCAGAATTCGTATTACTTCAAGACATTTCAGTGCACATAAGAATTCAAGGAACACATCTCGCGTGCTAAATATTCATACATTCAAACCGCAAACGCGTCGTATGAACGTGTGGGTGTGACATAAAACGGGTTATTAAGATTTCAACTATAAACACAAGTCGGCATTGCAGAGTCGGGCATACAAGTAGTGGTCTGATGTAGGCGTGGTGAAAAGTACCAATAGTAGGTAATCATAATGAAAGTGATATAATGACGGCAAGAAGAGTATGGGATATACCACGATATGCAGTTTCATTTAGAATACACAAGAGCTGTTCTGCAAATGACATGTCATATGCGCTTTGGTCTCGCATTTTTATTACAGGGTTTTACCAAAGTCACAAACGTTGGACATAGACATCTTCCAAAGTAGGTCTCTGTGCGTCTTCTGTAAGTTTAGTACTCATTATTTTTTCGTAACGACAAACAAAGGGTTTATGACCCGTACATAACTATTTTAGGGCCACATCTGGACGTCATGTCGAAATTACGTATGGACAAAACAGCAACCGGCGGCGCATACGCCATGCATATTTGTTTATTGTCAGAACGTTGAATGGAAAGGTGTGAGGTGTTAAGTGGGTATAGTTGTGAGTTGTGTGAGACGTGGCGCGAGTGAGGTACAGCGGGCGCTCCGGTCGGCGGCGCCGGCGACGACGTGACGGTGACGATACAAATTACATTCAACATCTGAATGGCAGCGACGTTAGGAATTTCTGACAGCCAATTTGTCTTTTGCCGTACCGGAGCGAAGCCGTAGTGCGAATGCAACACAATAACATTATAATATACGGCCCTTTACATTCGCAGTTATGGTCGAAAAGCTCTACGTTATTCATACTATAATTGGAATCCGGAGACCGCTTTGGCAGGAAGATAGCTTCGAAGCAATATTGCAAAATCAGAACCCATGTCTGCGGTATAGATAAAATTAATTAGATATCTCTAATATTCAGTAGGACACCGAGATTCAATCCCTTATAGAGGAAATCTATTTCCACAAAACCGGTCCCAGTGGACGGCGGCACTTTATTAGCGCGATGCCTACGGGAATGACAAAATCACTGGCACGGAAGGGACAAATTGGTGGTCGCGCGGTTTCTGGAATGCTTATGGGACCGTTCGATAGTTGGTGGGGTCGCGTAATTTGGGCGTCCTACGCGTCGTTCGCAGGCCGCCGTCAGCGTGAAATATTTGGAATATTTATATTTCAGTGGACCGATTTGCATACAATGAAATAAACCGACACAATCGAGGGTGGGTCCCTCGCTGGAAAGCTTAGCCTTCTTACTATCCTTTCGGAAGTACCGTTCTAGTGGCATGCGATTTAATTTCGGTTATTTGGGTCTAAATTTTCCATCGGTCAATGAGATAATAGAGCACAAATTTGCCTTCTAAACGTTCCATATTGCAGACACTCTAATAAAACTTTATTGGGGCCCCAAAACTTGAGATACGAACCGTTCCGATTCGTTTAATACTTTGTGTAAAAACTTAAATGGTAAAAATATGTTAGTTGTAAAAGAGCTGCCGCAAATGGAAATAGAATTTATTTTCGTTGAGGTCCACATCATGATCTAGGAGGCTTTTCCTACCCATATTAGGGTCCGCTTTTAATTTCCCTAAAGATCCAAAGTCAATATCTACAATATACATATATATATCGACTGTTAACATAAAAACAATTTGGCAGAATTCACCGATATTCTGAATCGAAAGCGTCGTCTCTCGTGCGTCGTCTCTGCCCTCCACTTTATAGAAAAAGAAAGAATAACGTTTATTTGAACACAGTTCGTGAACACACAATATAGGAATCCCCTTATCTGCTAATCATTATTGTCATTAAATCACGTTTCCAATAGCTGACAATCCCTATTTTCGGCCAGTCATCAATAGACCACCCTGTAAACAAGTCACCTTATCGTTACTCGAATAAGAATAAACGTCAAGAAATGGCTCCTTGTCGGTGATTCAAGTGTTCTTTGTACCGCCGAGTATCCGAGGTACTTTAAGAACGACAAATTTAAATTGTGGCCCTGAAGGTGTCTCTTTTTTATTGGAATCGGTACAGACGGTTCGCACTTACCACTCTTCGGTGTTCACATCGTAAACAGACCTTGTAATAGGTGTTTTTTGTTATACACGCCTCTCACAGAAAAAGGCATGTTTACTAGTAGCTACCGCTGAGCTTGAGTGTACCGAAGAGGTATTGCGTGTATATTATTCACGTGTTTTGTTTTTCCTTTTAGCTGAACAGGATTATTTAAAACTCTGACATTCGTAGATAGTTATTATGAGTATGCTCCAAAAATGGTTCAGATATCGCCTGTAGAAGTCAGTTTCATTCATGTGTAAAATTGACCTTCGATTTCATCGTGTTTAAGAGCTTTCTTTCATCAAGAAGAAAAATATTTTAAGCAAGATGGTGCCTACAGTAAGACATGACGTTTCACGTTCATCTCGCTGGGATCGACTGTTGATGGACAACTACAAAAACCTTCAAATCGTGCAGCAATGTTTTCGTACTTTTTTCTTTAACCCTGTAGTTCACGGTCATCTGCTGTCGGGGGTAACTTCGTGAGTGAATGCCAAATGTAATTGGTAGAAACGGCATTTAGCATGTGCAGTAGAGGCGCGGGTTCTCCGATACTTACGCCCAATCATTCTGTCAATCCGTCCGTCGGCGTCGGTCGGGACGCCCGTGGGAACACCGCCAATCGATAAACAGGTTAATAGTACTGGAATTTGGATGTTTTTAAAGGGTTCAATTGCAATGAAATTGTAATGTACCTACTTTTCGTTGGGTGAGTTCTGTTGTGTGGATGTTTTGTAACAGAACTCACCCCACGAAAAGTAGACAACTTAATGTTTACGCATGTTAGTACCACAGTAAACAGCTGACATCTCGAGATCAAAGGCGGAAGCAAAAGTCGTTTCAGGAGCAATTTCAGTTTCATGCTTTTGCACATGATCAAAAATAGCTGCCGCTGCAGCCCTATGCCGCCAATTTAGAAACCAGTGTGTCCACATGTCATTTGAACGTAATCTGGTCCACTTGTGCGACAAATAGTTTATATAACAACATATTTTAATTGAGTGACAAGCAGTTGATTAAGTATGTTGCGATATTTGATTTTGACTCGTATCTGCGTAATTTAGTAATTATTTTCATAAACAAGACAGCTCATAAATATTTGGTACACGTGTTCGCGACACGGTCAGGTTAAGAAATCAGCATTTTTGATTCAATAGCAAAACTAAAAGTTAAGTTAAATAATTAAATTTCCAAAGTAGCTCAATAGCTACTTTGGAAATTTAAATAAATATTATTATTAAATATTTAAGTTATACTTATTAAATATTTAAGCTATGAGAGATTATGCACTGCTGAATACTTTTAGTCATATATTTCTTCTGCCTTCTTTGACAAAGGATATTATCCCGAATTAAATGTACGAGTATAAACAGAAAATTTTAAAAAATCCTAACTAATATCATAAAATGCGAATGTGAGTTTGTTTGTTACGCTGTCACGCTAAAACGGCTAAACAAATTTGGATGAAATTTGGCACATAGGTAGACCATGACATGGATTAGGACATAGGATACTCTTTATCTCGATATACTCACAAGATCGAGACCTTATGCGGGTGAAACCGCGGGGCGCAACTAGTATGAAATAATCCAAAACTTGCCAGGCAAAGAAATAGATCGGTATAAATATCTTCATACATAATCATGTGATATTCAAAAAACAATTACGACGAAGATGTACCTACTATTATTATGTGACAAGCTTCAGTACCTACAAAGTTTCGTGCCGAAAATATTCTCAGAGATACAAAGACCCCATCTTATAATATGTTCAATGCCACGTACTGTGTTATTATGTTCAAGGCTGTAGATAAGGCGAAGGCATTTCGGTTTTTTGTGAATGAATTCTTAAATAACATTATGTGTGTTATCGTGTGAACTTTGTGGTCATTAAACATTTAAAAACAATTGAAATAATTTATGCTATACGTACACCGTTTAGTATTTATGACTCAAAGATGGAACATTATTTTTTTTGCAACCGTTTTACTGTTTAATTAGAACAGGTAACCTATCTCCGTTTCGTAGTTGGGAAGTTGTACTTCAAAAGCATGTTCTCCCATACATCAATATTCGTCACGGTCAATTCTCCAACTGCAAATTTAAGTTAGGTGTCTCCCTCTCTTTTCGTAGATGTCGTAGCAGGGCGTAGACATTCGTAGAGGGTGCGTAGAAGACGCGTAGCACACCGTCTTGCGATCACCAATCAGATTGCCAAGCGCAGTAAGTATACGACTTCGCAAGGGTTAACCTTCTTCTTCGCTTATCGCATCGTTTTTTTTTTTTGGATGGGAAAGCATCAAATAACTTCTCCCGCTCTGGGTGGAGCGGGAGGGTGTGTCAGACTCTTAATGACTAAAATCCACCCGTATTCCTTCCTGTTGCCTGTGTTGCCATGGGCCTCGGTGACCCTTTAGTACCTTCCCGCGACATATCGCATCGATGGAGCGACGTATTAATCTTTTAGATCATTTTTATAAATGAAACTTATTTAGTATAAAGATGATATAAGTACGTACACCTTTAACAATAGAAATGAATGCTCCGCTAACCTTTGAATGCATAATTCAAAAAAATACTCTACTTTACATTCCGGCTGAACGTTACATTTCAAAGTTAGGACTGTTCTCATTCTCATGCACTGAGTTGAATTTCATGCAGCCTTTATTCGCGCCATTGCATTCTAAATGAGAGCTTTTGGGCTTCCTTCCTTTTGCAGTGAAGCCATCAAAGAGCCGTAAAGCTGTATATTTTAATTTCGTTAAGTAACTCTAGAGAGCAGTGGTGGCCTAGTGGGAGAGCAGTGGTGGCCCAGTGGAAACGACCGCGACTTACGAATTGTAGGTCGTAAGTTCAAACCCAAGCCGGCACTTTAGTACTACAACTGCTCTCAAAACGGTAAAGGAAAACATCGTGAGGAAACCGGCATATCCTAGAACCAAAAATTCGTAGACTTGTGACATCTGCCAACCCGCACTGGACCCGCGTGCCAACTTCCTCTCACCAAGACGAGGCCTGTGTCCCAGCAGTGTGAACATTATAGGCTGATTATGCTAATTGCCCTAACTAAGTACACCAATATAAAATTAAGTTTTCACTTGAACTTACGCGATGACCTTAATAGTTAATGCCTCTTCATATAATACAACAAGGTAACTCAAAGTTAACCGCAAGAATCACCCAATTGGAGAATTAATAATAATGATTGGTCGAACTTTTTATCCTAAAGAGTTATATAAATTACTCGCACAGTGCGAGAGCACGGCAACCAGTTGCCTATATAAATATGTACACGATATTATATTAGATATATATTAACGTGTAAATATTTTAAATACAAAATGAAATAATGATCTGTTTCCGCGAAACGCAATATTGTAGGTACCTAATATATAAATAATTATTTAATCCGTGGAACGAGTGAACTCTTTGTTCCATCGTTTTTTCTTTTCAATAGGGTTGTACAAATTATTTATGCAATAACTTATTGAGTTACTAATAAATGTTTTTTTTTAATAATATTATGACAAACTCCATGAAATATGTATTACAAAGCTCTTTAAAAGAATCAACAAATATTTAACAAATAAATAACAACAGGGTAGCTCGTATCGCTAATTGAGGAAATATCCTAAGTCTCGCCCAAGGCCACAGCGCTGCCAAATGAATGCAAAAACTGTCAGGTCAAGGCACTCTACATGACTAACAATATTTTAAAACATAAAAAACAAGAACAAAGAGCAATGTTTGAAAATCAGACTTCACATCAATCAGGGAAACAATACACAAATTGATGTGAAAAGATTTTATCTAAATGACTCAAAGAACTTAGGAGTACGTCGCAAAAGCAATTTCTCAAGTCTTTTTCAACTGGCAGCATCGTCGAGTTTGCTCTGTAGCAAAACTGAGACTGACAAGCAATTCTCAGTACATATCGATCACTCTCGAGATCCACAAAGCGATGATTGTTCAGAATCCTTGAATGGAACACAAAAACTCACATTATTAATTTTATTGTATTCGAAACGAGATGTCGCCTTGAAGACAAGATCATTACACACACCATGACCATTGAGAGCTGATCTCTCGCGAGCAGTAATATTACGCTTCGATGACTAAATGCAATATACTACATAGAAGAAGTCACGAAAGGTCAAAGTAAATTGGTGGCGCTACCCAAACTTCACTCTCCCACAAACCTATTGTAGAAACCGGTTACAAAGAATCCGCCTTGCGTCATTTAGCCACGTGTAAACATTTTAATTGATGATATGCGGAAGACAAAAAGCTAAGATAGCGATCGGCATTTTGATACTGGTTTAAGTATGTACATATCTTTCGGAGATGGTATAAAAAGTACGGTTAGCAGACCATCATCTATGTAGCGCTTGAGACAACGATCTCTTTGCTTGACTGCAGGAAGGCAACCTCAGAGAACACTTCTGAAATAATATCAAAGAAGCCTCAAGTAAAACCTCCGGTGCGTAACAATTTGCACTCAATTATAGGGGACGCCAAAGAAATGGGAAATATGGTAACGAGTTCACGAAAATGGGAAATATCCTTTGAAAGGGCAAACATTAGATATTCGTTTTACACAAACGGACAAAGGGCAAATATTATTCTGTAGAGATACTTAACTGTTTCGTCTGAGATGTTAAGTCCCGCTATGGAAAATATTTGCTATTGGACTAACTTTTAAATCTCACGTTGTTACCATTAAGAACAATTTACGTATATTACCGAGTAATTTAACAAATGTATGAACAACTTACACTCATCATGTCGTCGTCTAGATTTCTTGCGGAGGTAATAAAATTGTGCGCAAAATTGCCGTGAAATGCGCGGTAGCGGATTGATATTAACGGCATTTTACAATTGAATTAACTCCACTAGATATAAGCGTACGTATAATGTCTATCTTTTGTGCGCATTATAAAATTAATGTAACGATCGTCCATTTATTGGAATCCAATCGAAAACCACTGACTCGGCACTTATGCGGTTTTCTCTTCTGAATATAAGCATTGTTACATGAAAATACATTTTATGGCTACATTACAGCTTTTATGGCTTTATTTTAGCAAAATTACCTCATGTTTTGAAGAAAACATTAAAATTTAGGAATGCCTAAAGGTCCTGTTGTCTTCGACATTTTATTACCTTCTTTATTTATTCATATAGCTCATAGACGTTGCCGGCGGAACATAAACGTCGACTAAACACGGCCTTATAAGGTCGCGACCACCTTGAAAATGGCGTTAAAATCTGACATCTTACTTAGAAGAAATAACCCTGTGCCTAAGGCAGGGAGAGGACACATTAATAGACCTATTACTTTGAGCTAACACTGATGGGCACAACATAATGTGAGTGAATAGACATAATATAGAAACAATCTCCAAGAATTTTAGCCTCATGGAAACATGCGATATCTGCGTACTGATGTTTATGCATAAATCCCATGCGATTTCCATTATTCATGTGAAGCTGTGTCGAGTCCATCCCCTGACATAATTAACGACCACTAACAGATGGCCGTTCATGGCCTTATCCCTATTTAGAAGTAACCAAGTAAAACATATAGTTTCTATCTCTATAGTATCT
The DNA here is from genome assembly GCA_905333075.3 of Atethmia centrago. Lineage (NCBI taxonomy): Eukaryota > Metazoa > Arthropoda > Insecta > Lepidoptera > Noctuidae > Atethmia > Atethmia centrago. The sequence continues at coordinate 12,424,000 of HG995381.1, read as the reverse complement.
ATATTTAATTAGTTACATTTAGTACCTTATAAAATTATTATAAGCTTTATCATTTTGCTTAAGAGGCCGACAACACCTAAAGCGCGGTCACTGTCGGACTGCTTAGAAAAGAAAGAGAAGCGCGATGACACAACGCTGGTAATTTATTCCAAAATATGAAGCAATTATCGATTTACAAAAAAGCTATAGATTGTATGAAAAAAATTAAACGCTATTATGCTAATATGTTGCTTGTAGAATAATCTGACAAAAAATCAGAATGATTACATGTATATTAGTATGGTTTTTAATCGTTAAAAGAAATTTTTATAGGTATCTTCGTGATTTTTTCTATCGTATCAAATTAGTTATACTTATTATGTTTTCAACACACTTGCATATATCCTTAAGATATATGCAAATGTGTTGAAAACATAATAATATATTATATCATATATTTTTCTGATTTTGTTTACTGCAGTGGATCATATACTTTAAGGCATTATAAAACTTATAAAATTTGCGTTTAGGTCCTGTAGCAACCTTAATTACCATGTTATTCTCATCATAATATGCGGCACTTTGCATATTTCCAATACACAAATTAAATATTTAGATTTCACATACTGTTAATTACATAATGCTAATTACCGAACGTCAATAATTAACTCCACGGATATGTACATGACTGTTTAATTACGTTACATAAACATGTCCTATATTTCAATCGTTTTGTGGCACTTAATTTAAGACCTATGATAGTCACAAATTACTGTACTTATATAAATCGTGACGCTATGCCCTTAGGTGACGCCATAAAAACCAAACCTGATTGGTGAAGAGTAGGCAACAGTCAACCGAAGATTTCGAAAGGAAATTTTATGGTGTATACTAGATAGTATTTTCACATTACTGCATTTATCTGCCGCTGTGATCTCTACCATTGGCGGTGATTGCTTCAGTCAGGTACGCCTTAAATAGAGACACCTAATTTACACTGGAAAGGACAGTGAGTGGTACCTTAGAAACAAGTAAATCATGACGTCACGAGCCGAGGCGTGAATTGATTTAAAATTACATTCAATCGCACAGATAGTGATGATCGATGGGTATCAATCGGTCGGTATGCGATCGACACATAATTAAGCGGCGATCGATCGGTTTCTGTCGATAGGCACGCCTCGCGTCGTAATAAGTGTCGAGTACGATTGACGAGTTTAGAACGATATCGATTTGAACTCGTAACGTCAGCACAACTTGTACAATAGGTAGACAGTTTATTTTACGTCTGCACTAGATGTAAATTGATTTTAGAATGACCCCGACCGAAGTTCTGTAGCACAAGTCTCACTAAAATAGGTAATGAAAATAAGCTAGAATATATTATTATTATACGAGTAGGTTCCTTTATATATATATATTAAAGTTTAATATCTAATATGAGATGCTACATAACCGTGCGTGATATTAAATTATCACTGAATTCAACCAATTTCAACTTTAACCCGAACTTAGATCATAATACCTATGTTTTTTTGTATCATTTCCAAAACCATTTAAGGCTAATGAAAATCATTCAACACGATTATCTTAATATTTTGATTTAAAGCATTGATTAACTTATAATTTATGTGTTTTATCAGGACGATCAACGATGGCTGCTTCAGTCACGCTTCTCGTAAAATGTGTAGCCCATCCAGTAACTCTATTGGTGTGGCGGCGACCGCATTCGATACGTTCGAGAGATGGAGCTTGTAAATCTGTCAACAGCCAAATTACAGCCACGCGAGGACTCCATGAAGGGCCCTTTGTGAAGTCGTGTATGCGTGCAACACCCATTCGTGACGGATATTTATAACCCTATACGTATTCTAAATTGCATGAATATTTGTCCATATTCCGCCAGAAAGGGGGTAGATAGTGAGATTACGAACAACCCAAAAAAATTGGGCAGATGATGATGATCATCATCTAATTTGCTCAAACTGTCTTCTAAATTTACCGTTTTAATTCTTTTCTCACAGCTCTCTTTCCTACAGGCTTAGCTTTTTTTTTGACATCCCGCCGTAGAAATCTTTCTACATAAAAAAGGACCTAGACAAAGATCGTTAGAAACGAAAGACGAGATGACAGATTGTAGAGGGATTTCTATGGTGAGATGTCAAAAACTGAGAAACGAAATGTCACTTTGTATAGAAAGAGCCGTGTCTATTCTTCGAAAAAATAGAGTTTCATGCTAAGCCTGCTGGTATCTAGCTCAAAGTGGACGCTTGCAATGTAAATTAATTTCAGTGAACTTTGTACCATGTAAGCGTGAGTTTGACACTAACACGCTAGCCTGCAAATTTCATTAAAAGAAAATTTGGTCAGTTTATACATATTCGTGTTTCCCGAATTTCGATCCTCATTTAAGTTTTATGTTACATTATTAAAGTGGAAAAAACATATTACAATCGTCCTTTTAATTACCAAATCATTAATCAAAGACATTCTTACATGGAGGGTCCAGTGATTAGTCCAGTGGTCGCAAGCCCTGCCGGGCTCGCGGGAAGTTATTTATGGGTCACCGAGGCCCCCGCAACACAGGCAACGGAAGGAACACGGGTGGGTTTCAGTCAGTAAGAGTCTGACACACCCTTCCGCTCCGCCCAGAGTGGGTGATTTCCCAACAAAAAAAAAAAAAGTGGTCGCAAGTACTAATACTGCTGAGCATGGGGGTCTTGGGTTTTGGGGTTTTGGGTCGGGCACAGTGTTACTGGGTTTCCTATCTGTAATTTCTCAATAGAGCAGCCCGGAGTCTGGATTTGTGCCCGGTTGATGGCGATAGGATCACCCGCTATTACATGGGACTTACATATAACTGGACTAAATAATGTGAGTGTACTACAGGTACACCCCTGCCCAACCATTCGGAGAAACAAGGCGTGATGAGAAGATGTTCTATTTGTCGCAACACGACTAATGACGCAACAATAGTTAGCATTTACTTCTCTTATTTCACACACAAAAACGGTGAAAGCCATTTAAGTTGCATAATAATAACTAACAAAAGCAAATTAACAATTAATAAGGGAGATCTGTAGCAGTTTTCACACAGTTACTGATTCATTACTTTATCTTACAATGAGTTAATTAAAATTAATTGAATATTCTTTTTCCCGTCTCCATTAACACCGAAACGTTTAATGAGAAGTTTGTATTAATCAAGGGACGGCTCGTGACTAACAGTCGCACGGGTCGGACGAAGGTTAAGCTACGCTTGCCGAGGCCGGACCGTGGATGGGTGACCGTCCATTACAAATCAAGACCAGGAAGAAGGGGGTCTTGATTTTTAAGGCAAAGCTAGTAGGTATGTATTTGATCAGATAGAGCTTTGCAGATCTTTACATACCAAGACCCCTCCGTGCTTCGGAAAGCACGTTAAGATTCTGGCCCCGGCTGTCATTTGTAGATCTTTGACAGTCGATACGGGTCGTCAGAAGCCCGAAAGTCTGACAACCAGTCTTACTAAGGGGTATCGTATTACCCAGTGACTGGGTTTTGGAGATCAGATAGGCAGCCGCTCCATGTAAAATTAGACAGAAAGTCAACGCCAACATAGTTGGGAAAGGCCTAAAAAAGATGACGATGATGTTTTGTAATTAATCAAGATATTCGTTCAGTAATGCATACGTGAATGACATTGTTTGTGCATCCTACGTGAGCTAAGCTAGGCTCAAGTCAGGCGCGATGCAAAGGCCGAGTATGCGGGCACGTGTTGTATGCACATTGCCCCAGGTATGTAATATATCAGATATGTAGGTGCTTCTGTTTAGAATCCTGGTTTAACCAAGCCTGCATCTATACTATGCATGTAAACCTGAAATCCGATTCTCGCATATGAAAATCCAACATCTGATCGTGACAATAACATAATAATAATAATAATATTTATTCCACATTTTTTTTTATTGTACCTACCACTGTTTGTCTGCATCACCCAAAGGTTGACTGGTAGAAAATGCCTATGGCATTAAGTCCGCCTCCGTACATTTGTGTGCGTAAAGTATTAAATAAATAAATAATAATAATATTTAATAATAAATGTTTATTTCAATAACTTACAAACTCGTATTTTTTTTTTTAAATAAATAAACAAGTTTATTAGAACTGTTTGAAAACCCTCCATGGCAATGAAGTACATCAATCAATAAATTTACATTTACATTTCATTTTTCGTGGAGCATTTATCCTTACAAACACACAGTACTTTTAACACAATGTCCCATAACCTATGAATAAAATTATTTATCTACATTAACATAGCTCCCATGCAATACGTCACCGGAAACGCTTCCGTCAACAAAACGAGGGTATTTTTGACAAACGCTGTTGACTGGTGTGTGAACCGCTGTGAATGAGTGACGTCATGGCCTGACGGGTCCCATTACTCACTCTATCATTCTGTTTAGTTGACCACCTCCGTGACGACTTTTACACCTTCCGATTAACGGAATAATTAAAGTGTAGAGTTATTGAAAAAAAACTTATATTAACACATTTAAACGCAGAAATTATGTATCTCTCACATATAAATTTAACCTGTTAAGCCCCGCGCGACACCGATTCGGAGTCAAACAATAGAAAATCAATTGTGTCTCATTAGCTGTCCTTGACCAATTTCATACAAAGCTGTTCCGTATCAAGCATTTATTTCGTTTAAACCATTTACAGGATATTTTGACATTGCCAAGAAGTCGGACAGTTAGTCAGAAAGTTGAAGCTTGCCCATTCCAAAACGTAGATCTCTATAGAGAAGAACAGGCAAGAAACTCCAAGGACACTCTTTTGAATCAAAATATTTCAAAATCCTTTGTACATTATTCCGACCGATTTTAAACGTACTCGCACGTACATTCATTTATATAAATCTTTGGTAAGATCACAATTCTGCCGTCGTACGAGAGAAGGGCACATCTATCATTTTGGTCAAACTGAGATAATTGGGATTAAAGTTTTTACCATATTCTGCTTCATAGTGTGGAAAACTATTGCTTAAAAGAAAAAAAAATACTGATGATATATGCTTGAAGGTTAGTACTATTTATATTTTGTACTTTTTAGTTTTATATATAATTAGTTATTAAATAAATTCAAATTATTCCTCTCAACTTAAAAAAAAAAATATTTTAAAAATACCACTTACTACAAAGAAAAGGCATAGTTAACCAAATGTGACCTTTCTTTTTAATATTTCAAGCAAATTGGTCATTGAGTCTAAAAGAAAGGGCACATTTGTCTAATTGTGCCTTTTTAATGTAAATTGACTTAATGTTTTCTATAAAAAAAAAAACAAATAATCATGTGAAGAAAGTTTAATAAACTATAAAACATATTTATTCGTCATGCCATTTTTGGTTAGCTTATCCAAATAACTGAAACAAAACTCAACAAATCTTCTTCTAGGACACCAACATTTAAACAAAAAAAAACGTTCTTAATATTCAATAGTTATTTATAAATTAAGGGATAAGCATCTATCTACCTTTATATTTTGGTTAACAAATAGAACTTATGAATTAGAAACAAAAAATGCTAATACTTAAACTCAATTACACTTTTTAGTTAGTTAGATACTTAAGGAAAGTAAAAATTAAATATTTTTATTCTTTTTACTAATAGGTTGGACCCCTAACTTAAAAATTTATAAAAAATAGTTACTCTTAATCACAATATGAAAAATAAATCAAAATATTCTTAATTCTTAATAGAGGTAGTAATAGGAGCATAAATTTTGGTTTTGAACCTTTATTAAGCTACTCTATTAGCGTTTATTCTAATTATTTAATTGTTCATTTACAGGAAATAGCTTACACCCGTAATTATTAAAGGCACTCGTAGTTTAATATTAAAAAATACTATTATTATAAAAATTAAATGTAACTATAACAAACATAACATGGCACTTGGTTGAATTATCACAATGCAATATATTGGTAATAACTATAATATTAAATATTTATTAAATAATCAGTTTTGCTTAAAATATTAATTAACAAATTGGTCTTTTATTTCAGTCTTCATAAATTTCTGTGAGATCAGTTGAACTGTCGCTAACGGGTAGGGTTTCCCAAAAACCTCTTCTGTTGTCAGGCATGAGTGGCCCAAGCTTGGATAATATAGCTGATTTCCTCTCAGATGTTATACCTCGTGGAGAAAGCTTCTGCTTAGGCAATGGAATGCCTATTTTAAGATTTTTAACTCGTAAGAAATCCAATTCTATTTGCTCTTCAGTGTCATGGCTGTTCTTGTAGAACATCGAATTGCTCCCTCGCCGAAAAGTGATTTCAGACATGTTTCTTAAATAAGCTCGCGGCACAGAATGTTTTAATTTAAACGACGAAGAGCAGTCTTCAAAATCGTGAAAATCCTGGACTGTCATTTTTTTCACCACAGTATTTGAACCAGTATCAGCGACAGCTTTGCAAAAATCTTCAAAGTCATACACTCGCTTGTTCTTTTTAAGTGATTGCTCCACTCTATGGTGAAATTCGTCAGCAGCCATAAAAGTATGACCAACTTCCAGATAACGCAGCACAACACTTTCAATATTTACACCCTTGGAGTTGACTAAATATACTAAGTAGGAAAAAAGGCACCAATTTTTGTTTTGGGCCGCGCAGTTATCCAGCCACAAAATCACATTTTTGCAGTCCCGGTTTTCAAGGAAAAATGCTTGAAAGCAGCTAACTATGTCTTCCTTTTTTCTCCCTGCAATAGCTTCATGCCATAAGACTCCCAGTGTTTTGCCAACTCCATGTAACCTTTTGTCACCTACAGGAACAAAACTCTGATTGAAAACGATAAGCCTTGGACAAAACATTACCGTTTTAAATTCTTCCATGCGAGGTAACATAATTACCTTTTCTAAATCAACTGCAAATATTATGGTGTCAGTACTTTTTTGCTTCGTTTGGCTTTCAACATCCTCTTCATATTTTTTTCTCGCTGAAATGTACCTAGTGTGATGATCTTCATATTCTTTGCATTCTTCGCAATTCCTGTGCCTTATTTCTGCGTTAGGGTTGTGAATAGAAAATTTTTCGCACAATTCACATTCCTCGTGCCCAAGCTTTGTGAAGGATATTTTAAGCTCATTTACGACATTCCTATAAAATCCATAGGACACATTTATTTCAGGCTCTTTCTCACAGTAATTGTCGTACATCATGCGGATATTGATATCCGAGGGCAAATATTTCCGGTTTGGTGCATGAACTCTCCTATAATGCGACACAACTGGACGAAAAGACATAATATGTTCTTTTACCTTTGTACTGTCTATTTGTGATGGGTTCGGGTTATGACCTCGGCCGTCAGCAATAGGCTCTGCGTATTGTGTTTTATAGTATGTGTCAATAATGTTCCTCACAGCCTTACAGTTACTTTTCTTGTAACCCAAAGTTGTGAGAAAAAACGTTTTACATACCGTAACTTTCTCACCGTTTTCATCACACAAGAAATACGAAACACTCTTAGTTCGATCATAGTGTTTACCATGCTCATCATCATGACTTTGTTTCTTTGGTCTTGCAGGCTTTTGCTGGATAGTATTAGCTAAAAAAAAGTGTTTTTGTTCCGACCAAGACATTTTCCAGAAATTACGATTAATAATTTTGCGATAATCCTCTGAGAATTTCGTTGAACATTTTTTTTTACAAATGTTCTCCTGGCATCCGGGTTTCACAAAATACTTGGTATATATTTTTTCTTCTCTTTTAATCGTCTTTCGTTCTTTAAGACTAACATCATATCTTTTGCGCTTTCTTACTGTCCCTTTTTTTGTAAGCTCATCTTTTGTAGATTCATCTGAAGATTCTGGAATCGTTTTTTCCAAACACGGTTGAGAACATGGAATGCAGTCTGATTCGGAGCCAGAATCATCCAATAAAATATTGGCTTCACGTCGTTCATAGTTTTCATTATGACCCCTGATATTTAAGTTTTTAACCACTGATTGTTTTGAGCACTGAGCGGCAAAAATGTATGTTTTGTGGTTTCTTGGTGGCTCATAATCTTTATCGGCTACTGAATCGTCCGAATCAAAATCTGATTCTGATGCTAGAATTTGTGGCGACCAGTAATTTTGTAGACCACTAGTGGACGGAATCTGTTCGTCAATATCAAATCTAGGCTTTAGATTTTGTAAAGCGGCGCTTACTAATCTTTTACCACGTGACTGCATTTTTAAAATTATCTGAAATAAGGGAAAAACAAGTGAAATGAATGATAAATATATGTTTATCATAATATTCCTACTTAATTCATTAAATATTGTGACATGTCACATTGATAGGTGTTAAGCTAAGGCACGGTAATATGATCTATACAGTATTCCAACTTCATACAAACGGACGAAGCGCGAGCTATGCCTACGCGCCTCGACCTCCGGGTGCAGACAATATTATTATATAGTCTGTTAGATAAATAATAATATTACCGTGGCTTTGTTTGGCACATCTGTCTAGAAACCGACAGGTTACTGTTGAGATTACCTAGGTGTACGACCTAACCTACAAAGTTATGTACCTACCTACTTGAATTAAAAACAACATGTAAATATGGATAAAACGTAAATAAACTTACCCAGCGCGGGCAGGCTGCTGACAAGCGTGGAGTCACTTCGACGTCGCAGGCACAACTGGCGCGTTTCAATCAAACCCTGCCCTTCTTTCCTCACCCCTAATCGTAAATAATTTAAAGAAAAGGCACAACTGGTTATTTTTGCATTTTATACGTAAATTAATTGAGACATGCATTGATCATTAATTAAGTAGACAGGGCACATCTGGCATTTGAGCCTTTTCTTTATGTTATGTTGTAGGTGTGCCTTTTCAAAGTATTTTTTTGTAAAAATCTGTATGAAGTAATAGTCACATCTACGTATTTGTGCCTTTTCAATATAATGGTAAATAAATGTGCCTTTTCATTCTGTAAAACATTAATATTAGTCTCATTTGTGTCTTTTGAGCCTAACTGATCTCCGAATTCATTGAAGACAAAATTCTACAAAAAATTGAGCAGATGTGCCTTTTTTTTCTGATTCTAAATATGTATATAACTCAATTTTGACAAAAATGTTAGTTGTGCCCTTCTCTCGTACGACGGCAGAATTAGAGTATGCTGTAATGGTATGGAATCCCTTGTACAAAAAATACATGGATAATCTTGAAATCTTTCAACAAAAAATCCTTAAAGGCACACATTATTGCTGCTTCCGAAAAAAAACATCCTACGTTGATTTATTTAAATATTAGCAATAGACGCATTTTTTTGGAAACTAAGTTTCTCTATGATCTGTGTAACAACAAATATGATTGCTCAGAGTAAAGGCTTCTACATACTGGCGCGACTTGTTGGAGTTACCGGATCTACTTCATTTTTGATGTGTAAAAGGGATGAATAATGAATGAATGAATGAATGAAATGTGATTTTAATGTTAAACTTTGTAGGAATAGATAAGTATTATATATTTCTGAAAAGCTCATCTTCTGAAGATTTTAGAACAACTAATATGATTATAAGTTAACGTTTACGTTAAAATAATCGCAAAATAAAATAAGGTGATATAAAGTTTTTTTTTAACTCCATAAAGACTTGACAGTTACCCACGTTTACCCCTGTTTTACATTTAAGGCTCCTACATACTGGCGCGACGCGACACAAAGACACCGCGTGTAGCGCTACAAGCGGTGCCTTTGTGTCGCGACGCGTCGCGCGACAAGTCGCGCCAGTATGTAGGAGCCTTTAACCAACAAATTGTGTTATATACATATAGTACCTAGAACTGTTATGCGGCGTGGGGTGCGTGGACGCCCGTTATTTGCAGTATCCTCTTGTCGTACCAACGCGGGTGTCCGCGCACCTCTACGTCGTTTAGCAAAAAATTATAATACCCTTTTTTCAGAATTAAATGTATTCTCTTTGTCAGCTAACAAAATTCGCATTGATCTACTTAAAATGATCGAATAAACAGATTATAAACCGTGTTTTCTTTTTATATATTATACCTATGTATAATTTTCACTATTATAAGATTAAGATTTACTCATCTGTACGATTAATTAGTAATGTTGTACTCGTGCTCTTCCAAATATCAATTCTATTAAGTAATATGTGGATAACGTAGTTAGTTACGCACTGGGGGGTAACCATCACCTATTATAGCAGTATTATTATAATATTACTTTACAGTGGGAAAGTGATGGAGCTATACAAGACTCATAGCTCCATCACTTTCTCACGCTGAAGTAATATTGAAATAATACTGCTACAAGAGGTGATGGTTACCCCCTGATATACCTAGATTATTAGATATTGTTAACCATGTATAGTGTGTAATTGTTGGCTTTCCTTAATATAAAATAAAAATAAAAATTATTCTTGTTGCTTCTATTTATTAAAAACAGTAGGGGTAAAATCGGGTCGAAAGCTATAAGGGTTTCTCAGTATGTGCGAGATATGTCCACAAATGTATCACTTGTCTCCCTGTAGAACAATGGACCGGATTCTCAGTTTATCCGCGTCACACGTTTTGTTTCCATTTATCTCGGACAGCGCCATTACACACGTATCACACATATCTTAGGATAGTCAATACGATCGCCTAATGATATTTCAGACATCTGTGTAAGTACGTTGAATGTACCATAGATTATGAATAATAGCTGAATTATCATTTTTTTCTTTCGTTGAGTTCTTCGCCCGCGTGGGTTTAGCCTAATAACTTAGGCTAAACCCACGCGGGATAACTCCCTATAGCTATCTGCCAGTGAAAGTCCCGTCAAAATCGGTCCAGCAGTTTCGGAGATTAGCCGGAACAGACAACAGACAAATATAAAAAAAAATGTTTTTTGATATAAGTATCGTAACTATATATACTTTCATATGAATTTAGTAAAAAGCTGTTATTTTGACATTACAAACAGACACTTCTATTTTATTTATTTTTATAGATTTACACGTAGCACTCTTTATTGACCAATTTACCAAGTCGGGATCGTAATATCGAATTTAAAAAATAAGTTTGAATCGTTTATTTACGAAGGTAAATAAAGGATTGTAACTTATTCTTTAAATTGTAACTTTCAATACCAATATAAGAAGCTGTATTGGTATTTAAAGTTACAGTTTCTACAGAATTTTAAATGAAAATCTAAATAAACCGCTAAATACTGGAAACCCGGCAAACCGATAGATCGCAATCATTCACTGATCTATCAATAACAATATTCAGGCGCTGACAAAAGGCAAATGACAAAAGTAGGCTTGTCTTAAAAAAAATATTGCCAAATCAGTATAGTTTGTGGTAGCGGAAAAATAATATGTTAATTATGAACATGTTTCTCAGAACTTGGTTGTTACCAGAAAACGTTTTGAAAAAAATCTCGATACAAATGAATGGTAAACTAACCTTTTACCTTTAGTTCCAATCCAAAATATATGTATTAAATATCAACGTACGTTACGTATTTAATTAATAACAAGAACGTCTTATTTGAATGCAGAACTTGGTTGTTTTCGATTACTCAACTCAATTTTAAGTAAATAGATAATTGCTTCATAATTGGCAATAAATTACAAGCGTTGTGTCATCGCGCTTCTCTTTCTTTTCTTTGCAGTCTGACAGTGACCGCGGTTTAGCTATTGTCAGCGTCTTAAATTAACTGCGCTGTAGGCGTAAATTAAACCACAGCATTAAATTACTTTCATTGCAGAATTATAGGTCGGCTTTTTTACTTGCATAAAACATGATTTGTCGATACGTACAAAAAGTTGTTGAAATGAAGTAAAACTGGAGAACGGCAGGTAGACATGGAGGCCACTGGATCGACGGCCGGTGTCTCTTACACCCGAACCCGCGGCCGATCAGATTACCACTGCCTGCGGTTTGCAACACTGCAAAACACTTGAAAACTGCCATTACTTTAAAATCGTTGAATCGTAATTACAATTTAAGTAGGATCATCAAGGCGAACTACTCAGTCCTCGCAATCTGAACATAAAAATAGTATCGTGAGATTTTACTGAAAAAACTGCGGCAACAATGGGACTATAATACATTTCAACCGTTTTCAAATTGCCTCAACAACAGTTTTATAAATATTTTAACGCAATCGACAGCCTTCTATTTTTATACGAAAGCATAAAAAATAACAATTATGATTATTGTCGATAAAAAACATGTCTTTAAGTATTTGACTCTGAAACAGCGAGTTTATTATTAAAATAATTGATTTTATTGTCTTTTTCTCACCTCTAGGCAATTTTTCGTATTCCGATTGGTCATGGATCAAGCCGGATTCTTTGTTTTCCTCAACAATTCGTCAGAGGTCGACCGAACCAATTAATATTAAACACACACGATACAAATAAAATCGAGGAGCAACGTCGAAACTTGGTTTGTTTGTGACAGCCGTGAAGTCAAACAGAGAACATTATACAAACATCGTTTTACTCGCAAAATATTTAAAACAGAACTTTATATCCTACTCCATAAGGTGGTAAATTCCATAAACATTAAAACGTCGAATGTGCCACTACATCGTGGCTTGTTCAGCGGGCAACCCCGAACTTAACGCGCAGTATGTTATCAAGAAATTGTTGCACACGTATTCTGATACAATATTCGTAATTGAAACATGCAAACATTTCTCAACTCTTAGTAAATGGTACAAAACAAACACAATTACTTCACCTTACGTATTCGTTCGCTGGTAAAAGAATGAAGGCTTCTACATACTGGCGCGACTTGTCGCGCGACGCGTCGCGACACAAAGGCACCGCTTGTAGCGCTACATGCGGTGTCTTTGTGTCGCGTCGCGTCGCGCGTTAAGTCGCGCCAGTATGTAGGAGCCTTAACGGTGGAGTTTCTTGCCCATTCTTCTCCACACGAAACTACCTTTTGGAAAGGGCGAATAGAATATATTCATTTTTTTTTTTTTGTAAATGTTGACGTTCAAAAGTGCCCTTTATGTACCTATTTGAAATAATTTTTTTGACTTTGACTTTGGTAATATTTCTACCAAGTCAATGTTTTTTGCACAAACTACTAGATATTTGGTAAAATACAAAGATTAAAGGTAAGTTAGTCCTACTATAAATTCCACTCATACAGATTGACATACAGATTTCAGACATTTATCTTTTGAGCAACTTTTAATTGAACCAACTTATCAAGTGGAGAACGACCAACGCCGAAAACAGCCGCTTCTTTCATAAAAGCTGTTTTTTTTAACTTCCACTACTAACCAGCCGTCAGGTGCTGAATGTCATTTTAATTTGGACTGACATTATCAGTCCCAATTCAATACTACTGATGAATTTCAGCCACACGGATCCTTTAACTGAAGCTGAGAGTATCTCTATCAAATACAGACTCATCCTTCCCACATCACATTGTATTAGATTTAAGACTCTTACAAACAAGCGCGACACGCGACGCGACACAAAGGCACCGCTTGTAGCGCTACACGCGGTGTCTTTGTGCCGCGTCGCGTGTCGCGCCTGTTTGAAGGAGCCTTTAGGCTACATTGGAAACGACACTTTATATTTATAAAGTCGCAGATTCTTCGATATTTTTCTTTTAATTAGGTAACTATGTAGGTATCAGTGGCATGGAAAATGAAAAATCCTTTTATGTTTAAACCAATGTTTTCGACAAACTTGGGTTACTGTTGTTCCCAAACAAGATCAAACCTGGGTACATTAACCTAGGAACGTAACAAAAGTGAACCCCACTTGGTGATATCGGTATTCTACATTGACATTAACGAGGAAGCTTAAGCTCAGGTGACATAATCTGTCACGGTCTACCAGCTTCAACACCATTCTGACTAACCACGGTTATTGAACGAGCGTCTTTTTTTTTTTGGATGGGAAATCATCAAATAACTTCTCCCGCTCTGGGCGGAGCGGGAGGGTGTGTCAGGCTCTTACTGACTAAAACCCACCCGTATTCCTTCCTGTTGCCTGTGTTGCTAGGGGCCTCGGTGACCCATTAGTACCTTCCCGCGACCCCGACAGGCATCGGCCCTAGTGGACCCCTACATTAGTAATGACGACATCTCTTTGAGGCGCGCGTGGAATACAACGCGCCGTCGACCCGGGCTTGGTCCTTACCGGACGGTGAGCTACCCATTGCTCACCGTCCGCAAGCCCACGCCTACGGTGGCCGGAAATCCGCCCGGGATTCCCGACGCCCAGGGCATCTCCTGCGGCGGCTAGGGGCGAGAGGGCGCGAAATTTGTCTTTCCCTCAACCGACCCGCCTCCTCCTTCGCGAGCATTACTGCTTCGCAGAAGGAGGTGACGGCTGCCCATGCCCTCTCGCTCCGTACCATGGCTTGAACCAGGGCCGGACGCGATGAACGTGCGTCTGAAAGGCGTTTGAAAGTTCTTTGAAAGAGAAGATTATTGCTAAATCATAATTATGGCAACAATAAAATATCGTGAGTACCTACTGATTTCTGCCTAGAGACACCATTTGTCTGTTTCTATTTTTGAAAGGCTTAATAATAATCTAAATTTCGCTACCATTTAATTTCGCCTGTGCCTAATATTTTTCCACATACAGAAATGTGTAAAAATATTGGGCACAGGCGAAATTATTTCATCCACATATTTTATTTCGAATCTGAAATATTCACTTCTAACATCTGACCCCAAAAAAGTTTGGGAGTTTTTAACATTCGTAATCCCAGATTAGCGATGCCATACTTTTAGATTTTTCATTTCTGAATAAAATATCCGGATAGAAAACAAGTCACAAAAACCGGCCAAGTGCGAGTCGGACTCGCGCACGAAGGTTTCCGTACCATTATCTATAAAAACCGCAAATTAATCATATCTGTTGTATAGGAGCCCCCTTAAATATTTATTTTATTCTGTTTTTAGTATTTGTTGTTACAGCGGCAACAGAAATACATCATCTGTGAAAATTTCAACTGTCTAACTATCACGGTTCATGATATACAGCCTGGTGACAGACGGACAGACAGACGGACAGGGGTCTTAGTAATAGGGTCACATTTTACTCTTTGGGTAGGGAACCCTAAAAACGGGCTAAAATTAAAATATTTTCATTGAACGGATGTATTCCTAATGGTCTATTAAATTGATTAAAAATATTTATCAATAAAGAGACTACAAGTGTGCCTTCGTCGGAACCTACCTAAGTTCCTATACAAATCCGTTTGTTCAACCATCCCGACGTGATTGAGAAACATCAGAATATGTCAGAATACTCTTCCGTAACTTCACCACGCTCCGCAAAGATCTAAGATTGACAACTTCAATGTACGTGCATTCCTTATTAACATAGAAACATCTATATATATATACATATACATACTATGCGGAGCACATAGATAAGTAGCTAGTATTAACAAAGTTCTAAAGTAAACGGATTGTTGTGATGTGAGGTTAATCTTGTTATTAAACTTCGTTTGCCTAAACTTGTTGTTTTACTGTACCTACTTACCTATTAGCGTTAGTTTAATTAAAGCATGTCATAGTAATCCGGGGTACATTTTATTAGGGTTCCGTAGTAAACAAGGAACCCTTATAGTTTCGCCATGTCCGTCTGTCTGTCCACAGTGTAGCTCAGAAACGTTTAGTATTAGAAAGTTGTAATTTGGCATAAATATAAATATTAATCACGCCACCAAGTAGTAAAATAAAATCTTAAAATTTTTTTTTTTTTTTTGAGTATCTCTCTTGCACGTAGCGTGGGGATGATATTTTTATAGGCCGTTCAAAAATATTCGTGTCTGTTAACGCCACACGGAAAAAAAGGATGTCTTAAATTAAGACAATATCCTTTTGATCAAGACAAATATTGATTCATTTATGGGGAAAACGATATATTCTTGAATCAAGTAAAATTTTGTCTTAGTTTTATTGTCTTCTTCGAAGACATTATACTTAGATGAAGAATTATTAAGTTTAATTTTAAGAATATTATTTCTAAAACTAGATAAAAACTAGATATTTTCTTCAATTAAGATTATTAAGGTCTTAAATCAAAAATATTTGCTTAAGCCAAGAATAAAAACCAAGTATTTATTATTCTTAATTCGAGTAAACAGGGTTTCTTGGACTGAGTACATTTACTTACGTTAAGAAAATATTTACTTGGATGGAAACAATTTTTCTGAGAATATTGATATTCTTCCCTTTTTTTCCGTGCACTCTTCGATTCACGGATCCACTTGCGTAATAATAAGTTTTAAAGTGCAAATTTTTGTTAGAGTCAAGTGTGTGTGTGGCGCCAGCTAAAAGGTTTTTATAGAGATGAGAAAAACATCATGGATGGCAGTAGTACAATGAAATTAAAAGGAAAACTATCACAGCTAAGTAGGCTTTACATGTTAACGAGTAATAGTCGACCAACTTAAATTTGCAGTTGGAGAATTGACTGTGATGTATATCATGTATATCAATGTATGGGAGAACATGTTTTTCAACTACAATGTTTAGTTTGTTTTTGAGATAAATTCATCTCAACTACGGAACCCTTCATTGTGCGTGGTCCGAAACGCACTTGGCCGGTTTTTTTGTTTTGAGTACCTTCACTGTTGTTGATTCCATAAGGTAAGCTTAACTTTTTTCAACATACAGTCCCATTTTGTTTGCAGACACCAAAAAATCTTTATGTGTAGGTACATACCTACTACTCAAACATAAGCGCTTTGCGAACGTAGACGGGGCTAAAAAACCTAACACAAGAGTATCAATAATGTCAAAAGAATATCTGTAACAACGAAATGCAGTGAGACGGAAACTGGAAGTACGGAGCTTAACATTTTGCGATCCGACATCGACACCGCGTTCGTCGCATCACTGCGAGACTCCGACACTGCGGTTTTGTCACACGACACAAATGTAAGTCGACACTGGAAAAAGAGTGCGTAGTATTTAGCGACGCGACGACGGAGATGCGCCAGGCTTTGTCGCGCTACGTTTTGTCTATGTGCATATCCTGAACAGTCGCGGGCCGTTGACCTCCGATGAAAAGCCGATTTCTAACAGCTCTTTTGTGCGAGATGTGAACGTCCGACAGAGCTATTTTACGTGCTGTGCACAATTATTTTTAGGGCCCCGCGTAATTGCGTTCATTAAATCATGACTTGGCTCTTACATTCGCAGTATAAGTAGCAAGTGACGGTGGAAATTATTATATGATTATAGAAAATTACCTGCCATAGAACTTAGCCGGAGATTAGGTGATGATTAGGTACTTATTTGTTAATATAAATAGCACACTCCTGTGTGCTAGTTATTTCTTTCGCCGGTAAAGAATTAGACGATAAACTTAATAATCTACTGATGATTGATGAACATTTTGTCGGTAATAAATAAGGCTGGCTGGAATATGACCGCGTTCATGTATATTGAGTTTATATGCCTGAAGGTAACAACATGTATCAGCCTCTAAGAATAATAATCTTCTATCTAATAGATCTCGATAACTGCCATAATCCTGTACACTCCATATTAAAGGCCATTTCTTTCATAGTTACTGCTTTTTAATGGATTTTATTTGATGTCAGCGGCAATCTTACGAACAGTCGCCACGTTGTAGAGTGATCATTAAACGTTAATTTAACTGCATTTTGATAACTACAATAAGGCGGGAACATTACGAAGCTAGCTATGATATCAAAGTGCCACTTACATTAAGTAAATGCTACTTACATAGTCAGTAATGGACGGAGACCATGTTTAATTTATTTTGTAGTAAGATTACACGCGTAATGTAACATTATACTGTTGAAATACTGAATCTTTTAATGCCGTCTGACTGATAGGATCATCGCTTTCGTGTTCATTTCGTTTTACGTGATTGTATGTTTAAATTATCTATTTCAATTGCTGCGTCAGATATACTTTTGTCATGCAGTACTTTTCTTGAATTATTATTATCAGTCTTTGTCAGTATTACGTATCTACTATCTACCCACTACTTCAGCAGCCCTGTGGTAATTTCGTGAAGTTTAATTTCGAAAGAGAAATTGCCATAAACGCTATTGCAATGCTACCTTACTGAGTGGAAGGCAAAGCCGTCCTATCTTTCTCAAACCACTCCATTGTACTGTCACCTCACGTTTTCAATTCTTCTGCAAACAATATGGCTGCTAGTAACGCAATCGTAATAAGTACTTGGCAACTTCGAAATTAAAATACTTACGGCCGAACTTGCGTAATGAACTTGACTTTTGTAGACGATCGAGTAACTTCGTATCGGAGCAAATATCTGTAATATACGTAGGTACATATAGAGCTAACCTTGGCGCTGGAGGCTGTGCCTAACTAGCTAGGATCGTGGAATGAAATAACAATGCTAAATCAAACAGTCTAGACATTGTTTCTGACAGTCTCGTGACAAATGCATGCACAGTATTGAGGCCTAGCAGAATACTAAAATGTATCTATGAACCTACTTGATTGCATGGAGTGCATGCACCACACTACTTGTTGTGTCGTAAATATCAAATAAGAGAAAAAAGCATTTTTGCCTATTCCCGACATCGTTAGTAAAGTTATTCATAAAATGAAGCTGGGCAGAAATTACTTTGCTACTAAAATACGCTGGGGAGGCAAACCCAAAATTTCGAATACATTACCTAAAACTATTTTCATAAACATTAATAACAATAATTTATTCATGATATTATAGTTAAATTTTCCATGAATGAGTCCCAAATTCTAATTCTAAATTCACCAAATATTGCAACAATCACACGTATCCCGTATGCAATAATTACGAGACATTAGTCGTTACTAATGTCGCATTACCCGTACATGGCGCATTTAATGCATTTTATACTGCAAGTGAGTTCTTTGCCGGCCTTTGAATGGAAATTTATCTCCTCACAGGAAATATAAGACAGCGCGGAAACGCCTCCGCGTGCCCTCAATTTCACTTTGATCTATTCAGATGCGACATCCTATACTATGAATGTATACTACGGTTCAATCGCAGTATATCATTGTACATTTCTCTTTCCTCATACTTGAGATGCGGAAGCTATATTGTATGATACGTGGATTTTTATAATGTGAGGCCGATTTGTAGTAGGTTTTGAATTTGTTTTTGGTTTTGTGTCGATATTAGACATTTTACTCTCGTACCATCGGGTACTCGGGTAATGTAACTATTATTCTTCAGTATTTTAAACAGATAGATTTATTTCCTTTTTTGTACACCAAAATTGTAACACATCTCACAAAAAATATCAAAATATCAATTTTAATATTACCCTTCGGCAATTAGTCTGTCTCTGACAGTTCTTTTCTTAACTTTTATACAACATTTTTGGACTACATAGCTTAGCCAGCAATTCTGATTCTGGGAAGGGTAATCAATAAACTTTCCAAGGGTTTTCCTCAAAATAAGATAAACTACAAAATACTCATAAGACTATCAGCAAGCCTTTCCGTAAAACCAAATTAGCAAGCAACATATATAAACGACGCTAATCCAGATACGACTTAAGGCGCTGACAAGACCCAATTGACCAAAATTAGCTTCACTTAAGAAAAAAAATTGCCAAATCTGTATAGTATGTGGTAGCGGAAAAAATATATGTTTATTTTCAAACATATTTCCCAGAACTTGGTTGTTACCAAAACTCGTTTTAAAACAAAATCTCGATACAAACTAACGTTAAACTAGCCTCTTACCTTGAGTTCTAATCCAAAATATCTGTATTAAATATCAACATACGTTACGTATTTAATTAATACCAAGATCGTCTAATTTAAATGCAGAACTTGGTTGTTTTTTTTTTATTTTCGATTACTCAACCCAATTTTAAGTAAATAGATAATTGCTTCATATATTGCAATAAATTACAAGCGTTGTGTCATCGCGCTTCTCTTTCTTTTCTATGCAATCTGACAGTGACCGCGGTTTAGGTGTTGTCAGCGACTTAACACATTTCCAACCATTGGCCACCGGTAACAGTACCAACTATTAGCCACAACACTATACCTGTATTGTACACTATAGGTACTTTATAACATTCACGATGAAAACGTGGTTGGTTGTTCTCATTCGAGCATTTTATTATGAACGGCTGATAGGCGCGTGCCGCGAAATTGATTGTGCGTGCTCTCACGTACCTGACAAATTGCTATTGCAATGCCTCTTTATTCCTTAGTACGAGAACGATGGCTAGCTTGCGTGGCCTAAGGATTTACTTAACTGTCATAATTTATAGCCAGACACTCGTATAAATGTATAATTTGTTTTGTTGACTTACAAGGAATGTTCCAGTCGTAAAGCATTATTGTGGTGTTTGGTAACTGTCGAATTATTATGGTGCTCACGTGTATTTTGTATCTGATCTGATGACCTTTTTGAAGGTTGATTTATTTACGAATTCGGTTCATATAAAAACAAGAAAAACTCTAGAAGCGTATAGAAGTTACTATACCAATTCATTTAACAGAAAAGTCCCATTCATTAAATCGATCGTTTCCAAGTACGCACATTATACAAATTAACTACGCTTTAATGAGATAAAAAGGGATGTCAGATTTAATATAAAATTATTGACCGAAACAGATTCCATAAAAGTGAATCTGCTCTTTTTATGATATTGCAAGCTCCCTTTGAGCTTAAAAGCCGTATAAATGTATTTTTATTGGTCACTTACTTTGTAGTAATCTCTGGTAATGTAATAAAGTGCCACTAAGATTATGTTTTAGTGACAAACCTTTAAAAGGAATGTCGTTCCGACTTATTTACTGTTAACGACTAGAAAAAAAAAGTTTGTATTTATTGATAAGGTAATAAAAAAACTATAAGGAAAAATAAGTATGATTGTTATAAAAATTAATGCATAATGATCGCTAGGCAAGTCTCTCTCCACATAACTGCTGCCTGAAGATGGACGATCGAAGTCACCCAGGGGGGTGCAATCTCGGCATAGATGGCGATCGCTTTACGACCGAATTCGGCCGCTAAGTCCTAATGGGATCCCTAGACGGTCTAAATTGCAGATGATTTTTTCGTGCCTGTAAAGCAATTTTGACCGTCTACCTATCATAACTTTGCGGTTGAATTCGGTCATAAACCGATCGCTATCTATGTCGAGACTGCAGCCCCTGGTCGGTCCAGCCTCGGTTGTCTATCCCCGGATCTCACCGTGATAACTTAGGTGAAGTTAGCTACAAGTGAGCTGTCACTTGTAGCAGCTCACTTGTAGCTAACTTCACCTCGAAAACTTGGCTGAAGTGAGCTCTCTTCTAGCTCACTTCAGCCAAGTTTTCACGGTGAGAGTTATACAGAACAAGCAGCACCCCGCGGCTTCACGCGCACTAGTTTCGATCCCGTGGGAATATTAAGTGGTTAATCCAGATTATAAACTATCTATGTGCCAAATTTCATCCAAATCTGTTCAGCCGTTTTTGCGTGATTGAGTAACAAACATCCAAAAATATAAATTTTCACTTTTGTAATATTAGTAGGATACACCCGCCGGCTGAACCTATCGAAAGGAAAGAAAGAATTTGGAGGAGGCCATTTACTAGCAGACTGACAGTTCAGGATACTTTCTTAAAGAATGATGCATTGAAAATGTCAAAGGAAATCCTAGACCGTAGATAATACTTACGACGAGTATCAGTGCGAAGCCCTACTGAAACCTTTGAAGGAATAAGTTATAATCCGTCTGTCTGGTGTAACCCTGCCGGTCTGCCCTTTGACATCTGAACGAAAACATAATAATGTCGGCACACATTTGATGGTAGGGGAAAGAAGCCCCCTAGGCTTCTTTCCCATCGATCTATATAATTGCATAGAAACTTAAGCAAGTTTAGAAGCTTTCCGACAATACAATTTTTTTTTAATTTCTTTAGCTTCGTTTATCGATTCGTATATTAGTATGTATTATTAGTAAATATAGGTTTTTTTAACAAAATAAAATTTATCTCATAATTTAATTCAGGTTGTATTTTTCTAAAACAAAAAGGTAGAAAAAAGATTCAGTGTATCGCCCGCATAAGTTGTTAAAGTTACCTAACTAATGAAACAAGTTGCTCAGTGTTTACTACTAACAGTTGGCGTCACTTCACGAAGTTACATCTATTGACTTTAATCGAGCCGAAATTCAACATGTTATAACTTGTGCTTTTTTTGAACACGTCTACACTTAACTGTTAAGTTACAGGTTCTTGGTAGAGCGAATAAGAAAAACGTAATTGCTAATCAATTTCCGTCATTCTAAATTGTAATTTCAAATTGATTACCTACGGTACAGTCGCCAACACATCAAGTTACCACCAACTGTCAAGTTACTCCAAATGATTTTAAACCTTAAAATGTTTATTTATTTATTTATTTAATACTTTAAGCACACAAATGTACAGAGGCGGACTTAATGCCGTAGGCATTTTCTACCAGTCAACCTTTGGGTGATGCAGAGACAAACAGTGGTAGGTGCAATAGCGAAAACTGTGGAATAAATATTTAATAAATATAATGTTGATGGTTAAGTTCAAAATCGAATGAGAAAATTTGACAGTGTGTAGTAACTTTATGTACTGGCGACTGTACCTACTTCTAAATTAATTATTAAAATATACATATTCATTACAAATTAATTTACCAATAGTCATTCATTCTACATAATATGTTGGCAATCTTAATTTTAAACTAATTCAATAATGATCGTGATTCATAACCAAACTGCTTGAACTGTCGCAATTTAGAAGCGCAAATAATGAGTCAACCTGCAGAAATAAAGATCATGAACAACTTGAAAGAGAACAAAAAAAACAAAGGACTCGTGAAAAACACATCACGAAAACTATTCACATAAGTCATTGACTCAATAGGTAATGTGAATTCCAACGCTAATTCTAATACGAATCCTATTGTGTTAGACACACAAAGCCATGCTAAATGTCGAAAATACACATTAGACACGTCATAATTGAATTAGCTACCAGTAGCCGAATTCTTATTTTTTTTTAAGCCTTGAAACTTGGGAAATCGATGCCTTTATGGGATTACGTTATCTTAACCTTGACGTGAGTTGGTAATTTATAGTACAACACTACGGCAGGCACTAGAGCAGTAGTGGCCCAGTGGTAACGGCCGCGACTTACGAGTTGTTGGCCGTTGGTTCAAACCCTGACAGGCGCTTGACTTTGTGTAAATTAATTCATCACCACTGCTCTCAAAACGGTAAAGGAAAGCGTGAGGGAATCGGCATGTCCTAGAACCAAAAATTTGAAGACATGTGACATCTACCAACCCGCACTGGGCCCGCGTGGTGGACTACAGCCCACTCTCACCGAAAGGAGGCCTGTGTCCCAGCAGTGGGAACATTATAGGCTGACTATGCTACTAAAGAGTGGTCAGTTCGATAAAACATCGTAAAAAGTTCCCGGGTCATTGCCAATATTCATGGCGAACTTAAAAACACAGTTAAATATTGGTCAGAAAACCCATACTCTCTGCTATCCGATTCTCATTGATGAGATTACAAACGAACCCCTATTGGGTACACCGCATCAGCAACGTAAACAGAATCGCGGCTAAATTCGATTGTAATACGGGCTTACCTATCAAACGGCTATTTGACAATACGCCGCCGACAAACACTGTGTCGTGACACACAAGCTATTATTCAGACGCACTTAAATCAACATCTCTCACTGATTGACGATACTAGAATTAATTTACATCACAAACGGCTTCGCATAAATCCCAACTACATGAGATACAAAGCTAATAACATAACTGCGTATGTTATGAAACTATTTTGTGAACATGGTACTACTGTAAATTCAAAAATGTGTCTGTATGTATGTATGTTACATTTTCACGGCTAAACCGCTGAACCAATTTTGATGAAATTTCGTAAAATGGTAGCTTTAACACTGAGGAAGGACATAGTCATATTGAAAAGCAAACAATGTCAAAAGGAATGAAAAAGGGGTGTTATAGATTGTACGGAAAGTCCGAAATCCACACGCACGAAGTCACGGACAAAAGGCTAGTTATTCATAAACTTAAGTCACAAAGATTTGTTTGTCTAACAGTTACAAAAGAATTCTTGTTAACTCACCTACTTTTAGGTGAAGAATGTGGATACAGATGTTATGTTACCCACTTTGGGCAAACGTTAATATATGCGTTAGCTATTTATATTTTATAGTTTAATAAAATCAATTCATTTTTTACGACAGACGATAATAAATAATATATTCGTGTCTAAAGGAACTTCATGATAAAGTGTTTTTGTTTGAAATAATGTTATGTACTCGTAATTAAAATACTTTCAAACACCTAATGAAGACACAAACAGATCGTATTTTATTTTAAGAGCAACGCCGCGTAGTATGTTAAGGGTGCGTAGTGGACGTACGGTTTCATAGAGAATATTTATTTTTAGTATCGAAAATATAAATATTTGAAAAAATCACAGATAGAATAATTATAGAAAATAAAATAGTCTGTTCATACAAAAAAAAACATGAAAATATCTTGAAAGTTTGAAAGTAATATTGTTTTTTTTTTTATGCTTTGAGTAAACATTACTTCTTGAATTTATTTAGTAAAGTATTTTACTACAATAGTTTAACATACATTTTTTGCATAACTTACTTGCGTTATATGAAGGCGTAATAACACATTTAAAAGTCACATACTAAAATCTTATATCTTTTTTTTTTTTTTTAGGGTGGGAAATCATCAAATAACTTCTCCCGCTCTGGGCGGAGCGGGAGGGTGTGTCAGACTCTTACTGACTAAAACCCACCCGTATTCCTTCCTGTTGCCTGTGTTGCGGGGGCCTCGGTGACCCATAAGTACCTTCCCGCGACCCCGGCAGAAAATCTTATATCTACGCCTTAATAACAAATAAATTACCTTTAAGTGTATAAATCAATAGACTTTGTCTTCCATCCAATAATTATATGCGAACCGACTTTAAATATTCCTTTTTCGGAAATTCCAATTATATGGGCAGCTTTGAACGTCGATTTCACTACTTGCCATGAGTTTTGTTTACGATGGCGGCTGATATATGGTTTCCTAGATATTATACTGTTTCCCATAGCTATGTTAACTGCCTCTCGGTTCAGTTTCATTGTCAACTCAAATATTTATTGTAATTTATTCCGACACTCAACAAAGTTTCTTGAGTTTGCATTATGTTCTTACAATAAGTATGTACACACACATAACTCGTGGTTGCTATTTCAGAATTTGCATAACGCTAAATAATAGTAAGGTTAAGCTTGTTCAGCAACATTACTGACGCCTGTCGCACTTTTGTTCGCATATTTTTGTGGCGTTAGTTTAGCACCCTGGTGTATGTTTCATTTTGACTTACAGCTCAGAGAGTCTCATTATAATAGTTATAAAGAATTTTTCACAATAAAGGCTCCTACATACTGGCGCGACTTGTCGCGCGACGCGACGCGACACAAAGACACCGCGTGTAGCGCTACAAGCGGTGCCTTTGTGTCGCGACGCGTCGCGCGACAAGTCGCGCCAGTATGTAGGAGCCTTAATATTCCGTGCCATTATGAAAATACGTGTATTTTTATATCATTTCGAACTGCGCTAGTAGATACAGGCAGCTGTTTCCGTCGAATTGAATAGAGTTGAACAGAAAGAACATTCTCAATTTTAAAACAACTTCTTGAGCCGTCGTCGGGATAATAGTACGTCATCTCTTTCCTTGTTGATAACTACGAGTTCAATCTTTTCTACGATGAACTTTTCTAAAGAAGTTATAACTTCCCTCCCGCGCGACCTAAGTACATTCTCCTCTTTTATTTTCATCTAGGATAAATCTTAGTTAAGATAACGGAAGATAATTTTGTGAATTGATTTGAGATTCTGTGCACAACTTAAACATTAAATATTATTTTCACGTAGAAAAGCTCATTTATTTCATAATCCCTAGTACAATAAGTACTAAAATATCACTCTTGCTAGGTCATCATAGGGAAAATTTTCAGACTATTTTTCTCATCGAGTAAAACTGAAACAGGATGGGTAATACATATAGCTGCTATGACGTTACTTATTATAACAATACGTCATTAAAACAAACTTGTATTTAATTTACATTCCTACCGATCTAGTTCCCTTTACATCTATGTTATGAATGAACGCGTGGTACAACAATTCAAGTCCATCAACCGCCTACGATTCGCGAGTCACTACTTCCGTGGGAGGTTATTGTTCCAGCTTCAATATCAAGTCCATAGACATGGAAACGTTAACGTGCGCGTTATGCAGACCACGATTCAGGTCAAGAGACTTGCTCGATTTGTTGTGAAAAATAATAAAGTCGTGGTATTGATAACAAAATGGTGGCTGGAACAGACTGGATGCGGAAGGCAGAGGACAGGGTGTTGTGGGGCAGCCTGGAAAAGGCATATGTCCTGCAGTGGCAGTGCAGTGTCCTGCAGTGCGATAGGCTGAGTTGATTGATTTATTGATAACAATGATGGCTTTTTTATTTGTTTAAATTAAAGGCTCATGCAGACTGTCGCGACTTGTCGCGCGACACAACACTGGTAGAACAATTTCCATGAAGTTTTCATTCACGCGTCTTTACACGAGTCTTAACACTACGAAGTGAAATCGTTTTATGATAGAATGTTTTTACATTAAGATAGGTTATATTAGCCAGATAAAAGCATAAGCTTGTAACCCATAGCCGTCAAAAACCAAAATTATCACCGTAGCCGAAATCGGCGTAGAAATAGGTATCCCACCAAAAACATTTTCATGTAAAATGTTGCCAAGACGAGACCACATGGCTCGCACTATCAAAACTTTATCAAATCTCATGTAGAGCCAAGCTTCTAACTCTACACGCCCTAACTGTACAAGCTCTAACTTCACAAACTCTACACCTTAGTTTTGACTAAAACGGCCAAGCCACATACTTTGACTTGTATGTGGCTTGTGCAGTTAGGGCGTGTAGAGTTAGAAGCTTGGCTCTACATGAGATATGATAAAGTTTTGACAGTGCGAGCCATGTGGTCTCGTCTTGGCAACATTTTACATGAAAATGTTTATGGTGGGATTTACGTTGCTAATGACAATATTTTTTTATTTTGTTTATTTATTTTTTATTTTACAATTATTTATAACAAGGAGTGCCTATATCAATTTTCAGACCTTTATCATCAAAATTTGCGGAAGTCTCATACAAACTTCCATCCCCAAGTTTAAGGGGTTTTTTTTTTTTTTGAGGGTGGGAAATCATCAAATAACTTCTCCCGCTCTGGGCGGAGCGGGAGGGTGTGTCAGACTCTTACTGACTAAAACCCACCCGTATTCCTTCCTGTTGCCTGTGTTGCGGGGGCCTCAGTGACCCATAAGTACCTTCCCGCGACCCCGGCAGGCATCGGCCCTAGTGGACCCCTACATTGTGCTGACGACATCTCTTTGAGGCGCGCGTGGAATACGACGCGCCGTCGACCCGGGCCTGGTCCTTACCGGACGGTGAGCTACCCATTGCTCACCGTCCGCCAGCCCGCGCCTACGGTGGCCGGAAATCCGCCCGAGATTCCCGACGCCCTGGGCATCTCCTGCGGCGGCTAGGGGCAAGAGGGCGCGAAATTTGCCTTTCCCTCAACCGTCCCGCCTCCTCCTTCCACACCACCAAACACCCTAATTAGAACATTATGTTATAATCATACATACATACACTGAATTTTTATGATTTTGTATAAAACTTTGTTTATTTATTCAATTAGTTACAGGTACTCATTGTAGGAGTAAATTGTGGACAAATCTACGCAGGCACACCGTCGCATACGTGTATGGGTCTAGCATAGTCTTAGCGTAGTCTTAGCGTAGTCTAGCGTAGTCTTAGCGTAGTCTTAGCGTAGTCTTAGCGTAGTCTAGCGTAGTCTAGCGTAGTCTTCGTCTATTTAAGTTTGTTTTGACTGTACAGTGGAAGTGTGACTGCAATTTACGAAGTTTTAATTCTTTTTGGGATAAAAAAATACGTAGGTTTACTAAAAATGACAGAAATCGATTCAGTAAACGATTCTGAACAAACTAATTTGCTTTAATTCACATTGTATGTATATACTATGGTTCGTTTTTTTAATCCCAGGGACTAATTTGACATTTCAAATGATTGTTGTTCGTTTTTTTTCAATTTGGAGTTTGACATTTGCATGTCTCAATTTAGTCTCCGAGGTTAAAAACAGACGATAGACAGACGATAGAAGAAACTTAATACTGTCGATGAATTTAATCATTTAACTGCTTGGTCCATTAGTACAAGAAACCAAGCACAAATCTAGAAACATCACAAACTTAGAAAAACCACAAACGACCGGAACTTCCGGCTTATCACACAATCCACAAAACGACCTACGACTTCGATTCCGATAAAACCAGTTCCCACCTACCTCTCCACTTCTCTAGTAAGCACGCTTCATTATGATTATGATTAACTGCAACCTTTAGAGCGGCGTGCGCTCACGCATTATTTGATCATAACCTGTCGCTCCCCGAACGAGTCGTAACGTTTAATACGTGCCCATAATTTGTTAAGATATCGGTACTTAGGTTGATAGGCCTTTACTAGAGTTCATGAAGTCATGACTAATCAATCAAATCAAAAGTCATTTATTCAAACTAGGCTGAGAATCAGCACTTTTCTAACGTCAAAGTTACATAAGACAGTCCCCCAAAAATGCCCGCCCTTCACCACTTCCTAGTGCTTTAGTTGGGAAGAAGAAGTGGCGGAACAAACTCCCCAGCAGCGAAACTGTCTGTTTAGTTAATATAAACTTGATTCTATACAAATCGTACGCAAAGTAATTAACATTACGAAACACAAAACATTAAATTAAATTACTTGCCATAATGTTAGCTAGCACACGCCAATATACCAACAAAACAATGAAAACTGTAACCAAGCAGATAATAATTACAACATAAAAACGTAAACAGAACTTAATACCTAAATAAAAACCTCCAGGTATAAAGGGTGCCCGCTTACATAAAGCTATTGCTGTAACTCGAAGTGAGAAATGATAAACTAGCACCATCGAAGTAAAATAAATAAACAAAGTAAATAAACAATTAAACAAGAAAATAAATAAATAAACAAATAAACAAGACTACGTGGAGTCGGTTTTGCAGCGATTCTTTTCTGTCACTAACATATTAACTATTTTTCATAATATGCCAAGTGAAATTGTACTAAATAATCGTCGCTTTAAATAAAAGTTATGCTAAATGAAATTATGCGGAATTTTAAATTTTCCAAATTTAATTATGCCAAATAAAATTCTGCCATCTTAAAGGTATGCCATTGTAAATTCGGACATATAAACATTCGGCCAAACAATAATTACTTATATTAAATATTTTTTAGCGTGAAAGCGTAACAAACAAACAAACTCACTTACGCATAAATAATATTAGTTAGGATGTAGTACTTAGTATAGATAGATAGTCAGGAATCATAAATGAATAAGTATTCCTTAGAATGTCAGATGTATAACTTTTCCTTTTGCTTGCGCCGCAGACGAGTAAAAAACTTAATTTCCTGTTACAAACATTTGTATTACTTTCCCTAGAGAAGACATCGCTGTCTATACTAATGTTATAAATACAAAAGTAGCTAACTCTGTCTGTCTGTCACCTTTTCTTGCCTGAACCACAGAACCAAACGTTATGTAATTTGACACATAGGTAGCCAGGGACCTGGAAGAGGCCGCAACTTTTAATCCTGGATTAGTATTAAAAAAAAATCAACACAAATACCAACACGCAAACGGAGTCGCGGACAACAGCTAGTATGAAATAAGTGTTAGTTTTCAGTGGTTCCTACGTTAACATCAACACCTACGTAATTATACAAGGTACCTATATGCCATGACCAATTTAGCCTACCAAGAGTGGTTGTTATCGCTAAACTCTAAGATTTGTTCTTGTAAAAGTTAATTGAGTGAAAAGTAGAACAAAAATGGCGGAAAAGCGTTTGTAACCTGAAATACAAGAGGAACCTTCTTATCTCGGGCTATAGGATTTGTTGTCCAACTTATTTTCATACCTACCCAGAAATGCTATTAAAATCTTATTTTAATTCAGCTCAGTATTGCGTTGCGTACCCTAATACCGTTTTGCTCTAACTACAAACAACATCGAAATTTAATCAATAAAATCAATCTAACCTCAATTTGATAACCGCGTTCGTCATGCCATAATTCACGACACACGCCTAGCCTAGCCACATGTAGGTAGGGGAGACCCGTACAAAACCGTATACCGGGGTAAAACAGTACAGCATGTCTATTCCTGTCAATAATTCAAATTTCCCGCATGCAAACTGCTCAGCGGCGTCTATCAATGGGAGCTATTTGTCAACAAACACCTGTCGCTGCATGCACGCGCATTATCATAATATTCGATTTTATTGTTTTTCGGCGTATTTGATCTTATTTTTATGAAAATTCAATCAATAATAGTAAAATTTACGTATATAACAGGTAAGTGTACAATTGACTATGTTAAAGTGCGTGTATTTACTCGTGATTAACAAATATTTTAGTAGGCAAAATGTGTTTGCGTATGTAGTAGTGAGTGATATATTTATACATGGAGCCGTGGGTCAAAATCGTACGGGGTAAAACCGGCCACTATACGATTTTGACCCGCATGAATGAATATAAACTTACTTACGATGGGATTTAACATGGTCAGTGTCAACAATTTTTTTGATTAGCTAGAGGAACTTATAGATCAATATCTGCCTAGAAATATTTACAATGTGGATGAAACGGGCCTGACAACGGTACCGAAAAGACAAAGCAGAATAATCGCTTTAAAGTGAAGTAAACAGGCTGGCTAGTTCAGCGGAAAGAGGCCAACTGACTACTGCTGTCCTATGTGTGTCTGCTTCTGGAAATTATATTCCTCCGCTGCTAAGATTTCCACGAGTTCGGATGAAAGCTGAACTTCTAGATGGTGCTCCACCAGGGACAGTTTCGGTTTGCCATCCAAGTGGCTGGATACAAAGTGATATTTTTGTTGAGTGGTTGAATCACTTCATATCATCAGTAAAGCCCAAAAAAGAAGATCCTGTCCTTCTTTTACTCGATGGACACTCGACCCACACAAAAAATCTCCCACTGATCGAAAAAGCTAGGGACAATGGAGTTGTAACTTTTAAGTTTCCCCCCTCATTGCACCCACAGACTTCAACCTCTAGACGTGAGTATCATGGGTTCATTGAGCACATATTATACCATCAATATCTCCACTACTCATTGATCCGACGCCATTAACTAACACTGCAACGGCAGTTCCTACTACGTTGAATCTGAACCGTGTAACGGTTTCTCCAGCGGATATAATGCCAGTTCCTAAAATTAGCGTAAACCAAAAAAGAGCAACCGATCACCGAAGAGGAAAAACTGCTGTTATCACTTCCTCTCCATATAAAAATGAGCTAAGAAACATCTCACAAAATATTACTCCTAAGCTTAATTTGAATCAACCGCCTAAGACCAAAAATCCAAAACAAAAAATAATAAATGATAACATTTGCTTGTACTGCCTCGAAGAATACGGTTCAAGCCGCTTGGATGAAGGTTGGGTGCGCTGTGGGGAGTGTGAACGTTGGGCTCATGAAGGCTGTGCAGGTTATGACTCAGAGGATTTAGATAATTTTGTATGTATGGTATGCGTTGCTTCTAGATGACTCCTGGGGCAGTATCGTATATAATATACGGTTTTGCCCATGTGTCGGGGCAAAATCGTAATTAGAAGAAGTTTAATAATCTTTGGTTTTTATTGTTTAATATTTTGATTTTTCCAAATATGTGCTAGTGATTATGTTCTTTAAGAGACCGACTAATTATAATTGTTGAGTAGATAAATAAGTGTTTTGAAATGAAAGACCTACAACCCTAAACGCTTAGCTATACGATTTTGACCCGGTCTCCCCTACCTACATGGCAAAAATGGCCGCGTACCCCGAGCTTATGGTAAGCCAACATGCTTCATTAGTCAATCCCACGCATTCTGTGACAATAGAATGAGCACTATTGTTTACCGATGTTGTAATGTGGACGTTTGATTTAGATTTAAACTATCGGGAGTGTAGAGAAAGCTTGATTAGAATTTGAACTTTGCTGTTTAGGAAGTAGGTCACGATGACGTCATGAATAAATAGTAGGTACGGTATGGACTAAAGTTTTTATTGGTCGTGGTACTGCCGCTAAAGAAAAACCTACCTGTTATTTTGAGGGTGTCATAAAAATAATTCGAATTTGACAATCAGTCGCCTACTCCGATGCAATACAAGGTCAGTATCAAAAACTCTACTTTGGTACTAATTCGATGATTGATAAGCCAACGTGGACATCTTTAGACATGACACAAGGCTTTACCATAGGGGCGGACGTCCGGAGTTCGGAGCGCCTTCAGCTAAGTTTGCCTGAATGGCAACGGAATGAAATAGCATGTTTTAAGAGAAAAAACATATGCTATTTCATTCAATGCTAAAGAGTGCTGAATTTGCCCCGTTCTCATGTCGCGGCATCGTCTGCAGACAGCTGTTAGTTTCCCTGTGTTCTAAAGTCTAGTCAAGTATCCATTTTAAATTTTGAGGCAAAATAGAAAGAAAGAAAAATAGATTTATTTCACAGAAACACGTGCACATAAAAGCTATGGTAACTCTTATAAATAATAAAACAAAACAGATTTATGCTTATGAACACAGACCACATACAGTCAGCGTCAATAATATCGGGACGAACAGACTGTTCAAAATAATCTAAACAACTATGAAAATTAAATATTAACTCAATGACACAAGAACTGTTTCAAAATTCCGATAGGGTCCATTATTGTTACAAAAAATGTCTACTTACCACCTAAGCATATACATTGTGGAATGCAATAAATGATTGAGTACTGAGTATTGAACTGTTTCAAAATGAAGAAAGTACACGACAACTGTCATTCTGACAAGAATTTTATCATATCGAGATAAAGTTTCATTTTCTTAGTTGTTGTCAATAATATCGGGACGAACCGACTGTTCAAAATGATTTTGAACAGTCGGTTCGTCCCGATATTATTGACACTGACTGTACATATAGTAGGCAACTGCACGCCATGACTGTGACAAGAAGGCTTCCACTCAGCAAAATAATACTTATTTAGGTATCTTACTTGCTGTAAATTCCGTGTCCAACAAAAATAGGTGGAGTTAAATAGATTGCAAAAGGTAGTGCTTTAGTAACAGGTATCCCCCATCGATCTCTTGCCTCTACAGCAGCTATATAGTGGGTGATCCATTTCCCACCAGTGACAATACAACCAACAGGCACTATTCATGTTTTCTTTTATTTGCAGGTCAACTGGTCAACAAATAAATTTTTCAGCCAACATTTTATTAACGACTTCAAAAAAGGGAAGTATGCGTTTCTTTGTAGTGTATGGCTGATGCATCGGGCCGCAATCAAAAACCTTGAAGATTTATAACACCTGATGATAATATTTCTTTTTTCCACATTTTCCTAGACAGTGCAGCTTAAAACCATAATTATTATATCATTTGCTTCATTTCTTCGGTGGCTGATATGGCTAAAGCCAGGCTTTACGTTAGAATTAACATAGTCGATATCAGGCTGTCTTCGAATTTTTTTCCTGGAAAATCCTCTTGTAATGTATACTGTATTTTTTGTATCTTTTATGATACTACTACATTGTACTGATAATTCCATTAATTTTACCCGCCATAATAATACATCGACACAAGTACTCAAGCTATAGATCGCGGGCCATCATTTACAACAACTGTAACCCGTTTTCCCACAGCTGGCATTATAAACAGCTGATACAATCTATATTCCCTTTCATTCCCAACTCGGCATGGATATAAATCTCGCATTGCATATATTTATTTTTATAACCTACTTAAATGCAACATACTGATCGTCTGACGTCCAGTTTAACTTGGCATATCGCGATGGCGCTCCTTGCGAAGTTATTATGACAGCTGTCAGCTATGCGTCAAATTCAGTACATTTATAAAAATGTTTAAACAAACTGGTGTCTTTGTACTTTCCTCTTTTATAAACAATCGCCCTACGCATGTCTATGTGTTTTACATAAACATTTTCTGTTGCCATTTAATTTGTTATTCACGCACTATTGCACTCAGTAATCGATGGGGTTAAAAGTTTGCCTTGAAAGGTATAAATCCTAAAGTAATGGGTATAAGAATAAATCAGTCTTTTGTTTTTGTTATGCTGTTTTTTACACATAGTTAGATTTGCATGGGACTTTTAACTTATAGGTAAGGTTTTCCTTATTCAGTGTACAAATATTTATAAATGTTACGCTATATTTAATACCAGTCTTCGTCGCCGTAGGTCAGTGAGCCAGTCACAGTTGTTAGTAGTTCAATTCGACAGCCCATTGTAGGCGACAATGGGCCTTATTTAAAGTTTCTGAATGACGCCTACTGCCTACAGCGATTCGAAGGCAATTTTTACATTTAATTATTATCTCAAATGTAACTGTTAGTTCGGTCATACACTATTGGCCATTAGCGTACACGTTCCAAAGATAAAACTTCGATGGTTATAACTTATAATAGTTATAATGGTATATGTACACAATACTTCAATATTGGCGGCTCAAGTCAATTATTCCATCGCATAAATCTATTAAAATCGTAGTGTTGTACCGATAACGACTTGAACGTTTAATTTTAATACGTGTTGAGTGTTGAGGCTAATAAAATAACACATACTCCCTTATTATAGTTAGTAATGGAAGCTTTGCTGAATCAATTGGTTACACATACAAATATAATGGCTAGGTACACAAGCTCAAGTCGTTGACCTC
Source organism: Atethmia centrago (assembly GCA_905333075.3). Taxonomy (NCBI): domain Eukaryota; kingdom Metazoa; phylum Arthropoda; class Insecta; order Lepidoptera; family Noctuidae; genus Atethmia; species Atethmia centrago. The sequence continues at coordinate 12,389,109 of HG995381.1, read as the reverse complement.
TAAACTACTCGAGTTACAGTTAATAATTAATAAAACAACGGTATTCAGCTGGTGAAGAGCGAAGCACGCGATGTAAGAACAAAAAATGTAACGAAAATACTTAAAAGTATCCCTATACGTTTTAAAAGTGTGATTATTAACTCGTATAGTTATTTGCTTTGAGTCTAGAACACCTCTTTAAATATTAATGTCTTGCTCTGCACTCTACAATTTTGTCAAATGAAAGGGTTAAATAAGTAGGTTGTTCCTAATTAATTCTCTTACATCATAATTAATTTTGTAATAATACCTTTAGGTAACGTATTGTTATGAAGATACTGCTGAAATACCACCTCTTTCCAAAAATACCAAACGTATACCTACACGTATCTACGTACAGACAGTTCCTGAACAAAACAATTTTGTACGATAAAGACTTATGTAATTTTCTTGAGTATTGTTATGTAGAACACCAAAACACCGGAAGCATAAACATATCAACCTGGAAATTTAGTAAAATAATAACTCGATGTTCAGCACACGATCTGCGCTCAAGCATACATAAATATTATATGGCATTCGTCATGTGCATGCATGCATTGTCGGTCAGCACTAGCCTGAAAATAGAATTTTTACGAGGGAAGTGTCAGACGTCCGTATATCTAGGTATTCGTGAACATGCGCGGTAGTTATGAATAAAGATGGCGAATTTTACTGAGATACTTTAATGGTGTCATTATAGTGTTAGGAAATCTAGTTAGACCTTTGCCTTAATGCCATGCGAGACGCTTAATAACAGCAGAGGATAAATCTTATGCAGAACAGGGACGAGTTATTTTTGAGAAATCTTCCATAACTAGAAGTAGAACATATGAAATAGAATTCCGTACCAAAGGACCGAAGTGAACTCAATTGCTATTTCAACAAACCATTCAAATGGCGAGACCTAACGGTCACTCGCGTGAAGTGCTTTAAAAGCACTAAAGCTGTGACTAAAGTATCACAATAGCATCAGTGTTGCCAGAGGTCATCGGGGCACGTAATTAAACGCTCAAGTGTGGCAAAGTGCAACAATGGGCGTTTCTTAGCGAAGTGTCGCGATTCTCATTAGATGAAGCGTGAGGACGTTAATGAGGGGAGATGATATCGCCTGCGCCCATAGCGGTCGCATACTTTCACTTCTTAAGGGCAATGCTGACTTGGAGCGATGAATGTAGACTTGACGCGCGATTGAGACTGAGGGCTTCGTTTGTGGAGCCGCCACGATCATATTTATAAACCTTGGTTAGGGACTTGTCTCCTACAACTCCTAGTCTTTTAATAATTATAAATGGATTTGATAATTGACCCTTCTGAATAGTTCTAATCTACCCAAGCTATTTCGAAATTTGCCATTACAAGTACTACGGCAGTTTTTCAATCCTATCCTACTAATATTATAAATGCGAAAGTTTGTAAGGATGGATGGATGGATGGATGTTTGTAAAAAGTACTGAACGGATTTGGATGAAATTTGGCACACAGATAGTTTATAACCAGGAATAACATACCTATAGGATACTTTTTATCCCGATATGCCCACGGGGTCAAAACTTATGCGGGTGAAACCGCGGGGCGCATCTAGTAAAGTTTAATTTTGCCGCTGTCAACGCTCTACTAAATCTGAACTACTATTCAACACAATAAAATATCTTCATCATACAAACAGTAGAGCACATTATACATACATTAACAAGAGAGTACTACCTACACGCTTGAAAATAATTTCACCGCCAAGTAGGCATTATGTCTACGAGTACCGAGCTACGATGCAATGACGCATTGACTTTGAGTGGAGGCTTTGCGTGTCATGCGTGCTTGTTGTTGATATACCAATTTATTAGTAGTTATTATCATGTTTACTACGAAACTCCTCTTTGCTTCTAATGTTTAAATTATGCTTAAGGCGCTGACAAGACCCAATTGACCAAAATAGGCTTTACTTAAGAAAAAAAATTGCCAAATCTGTATAGCTTGTGGTAGCGGAAAAGATATATGTTAATTTTGAGCATATTTTCCAGAACTTGGTTGTTACCGAAACACGTTTTGAAAAAAAAATCTCGATACAAACTAACGTTAAACTAACCTCTTACCTTGAGTTCTAATCCAAAATATCTGCATTAAATATCAACATACGTTACGTATTTAATTAATAACAAGAACGTCTTATTTGAATGCAGAACTTGGTTGTTTTTTATTTTCGATTACTCAACTCAATTTTGAGTAAATAGAGAATTGCTTCATATTTTGCAATAAATTACAAGCGTTGTGTCATCGCGCTTCTCTTTCTTTTCTATGCAATCTGACAATGACCGCGGTTTAGGTGTTGTCAGCGTCTTAACTAGATTTTGCCCCGGCTTCGCCCGCGTGGATTTTGGAAAATATCCCACGGGAACGTACTACCGGGATTAAAAGGAAACGAAAGCGATCGCAAACCCTCAAAGATCATAGCCGAGCGCTGCGCCCGCCGCATCAACCATAATTATTTTGTTACGCGTAATTTTGAATCTGTGATAGTTTGTAAAGCATTCGTTGAAATGATATGATGTAGAGGCATATTTTAATCTAAATTAAATGCCCAATTTAAATAACATATTCTATTGGGTAAGGATTCATTTAATACCGTTTAAAATAGCTTCGGAAATAACAATTAATTTTTTATTAAATTCTGAAAGATATAAATGGTTACTGTAGGTCATCCTTAGAAGATAGACATATGCTATCGGCGACTTTTTTGTTGAGCTTTTGAAAACATGTAAAACATAAATTTTATGTATCTCGTACGGTTTACGCGGCGCACGCAAGTAAAGCTCCTAGTCGGCATATTTTTTTCCGACATCATCAACAATAATCGTCATATTTCAGGCAATTTACACAAAACCTTAATGAATTGTACACTTAAACCTTCCTCGTGAATCACTCCGTCCGTTAGTGACAACCGTTTGAAAATTCGTTCAGTAGTTTTTGAGTTTATCGCGTTCAGACAGACAGAAAGATGCGGCGGGGGGACTTTGTTTTATAATAATAATATATAAGGATAGTAGTAGGGTAGTAGTGTATTTGACTTTTCTGACAAAATGATAAATATTTTGTTAGTCTAACGTACCTTACAAAAGCTTATTTCATCACATTTTTGACCTCATACTTAAACGATAGTGAGGTATAAATAAAACAACTCCATAAAATAAAGGGCGTAGGGAAATCCGTGCACGATTTAATTTCATATCCATTGTGCCAAGAACCCCGCGATCGTCTGTTGAAAGACATGGATATCGGAAGTTCCGCTCTCCCCTGCGCTTGCACACCACAATACGTGAAATGCGAGTAGGTAGGTAACTAGGTAAAAGGTGAGTGATCTCGCAACGCGCTCGCTCACAACGACGAAGCTAGACTATCAACGCTCTCCCGTGTTATTTGCACAACAAAACAAAATATAACGATACAAAATTATTGGTCATGAACTGTATTGAACGCGTGTGTTTAAGATAAAGGGTAAAAACGCTAATACAACAATGAAGAGGGTCCATTACATCACAGCAGTAGCAATGGTGTATAATTGGCTGCGTTCATCGACTATTCATTAAGCGTAAAATTATTCCCAGGCGCTGACACGGCAGGTGCTCAGTCTGGTTCTGTGGGGTTGTTACCATCGATGGTTAAATAGAGAAAAACAATCAACGACCGACGTCGGTCAACCGCGGCAGTGCGAGACTTACTTATGCACAAAAAATGGACAAGCGCGAATCGATCGTGCGAACATTATGCGCGTAGCAGAATAAAGTTAAGATTTATCTAAGAGCGTAGCAGGCTTTAATTTGGATTAACTATTTTTTTTTATTCGATGATCTGAACTAGATCTAGGTACTTAGAATTCTAGTCGTTTTGAATTTCCTTTATTCACAAATCATAATTCCTAATCCGATTTAGCTAATAACACACCTACCAAGTGCTACGTAAAATTAAAGGCACATCGAAATACATTAAAGATTTTATTATTATATTATTTAATTAAGAGCAACATTTTATAATTCCTTCTTTAATGCCGCGGAACCCTAAAGCACATCTAAATATTACAGCATAATTGCCGGGAGCTGTCTCGAATAAATTACTGAGGATTACTTACCCGGCAATGTTGCTCCTCCTTAAGGAATATCTTGGCTCTAGAAAACATGACGAGTATATATAGGTATATACTCGTTACCCCTACTGGTATTCCTAATAGATACGATTCTTATCATGTTTTCCATTAAGGTCAACGCACACCGGCGAACGGTGGGGAACGGCATCGAGGAGGATTTGGCGAGGAGCATCCTGCGGCATCCCGTGGTAGGTACGCCACGGGGATATGCGGAGTGCGCCCCCTCGTGCACTGCATCTCCCACGCGATCGAATGCCAGCGGACTCCGGCGCATACCGTCGCTTGCCTTCGGATCCCGCCGGTATCCTCCAGCGCGCTCTTCAAAACCGCAGAGAAATCCCCTTTGATGCGCCGTGGTCGGTCTCTGAACTTTAGAATCTATATCTCGTTACCATTAGATACGTACGAATTTGCGTGGGTAAATTTAAAATACTTTGCCCTGCCTTCCGCCGATGTGCGCTGGTCTTTAGTCTTCTAATAAGATCTTTAGATAAAATGTATTTTTTATATTTGTAAATATGCATGAGCTTGTGTAGGTACTAAAATTGTGCATTATGTAGGTACTATCGATTAGCCAAACTTCCGCATGCTCACCCTTAAGGCGATAATCGCATAGCACGGCTAACGACTCGATCGCCCGATGCATGCGTTTTCACCAGTAGGATGTACGAAGCGTGTATTTGTCGTGTTCGTATTAATATAATGATGTAAAGAAGTGTAACACTCACACTAAGCGCGTGCTTTGATCACTTGTTTGTGAGATGATTTTTCAATGGGCACGGCTAGCGTGGGCTCTATGAATTATTATTAGACGTAACCTGACACTGACCTGCCTATTGCAAAAAACGTAAGAAAATTTTATTTTTGCGGGCTGCCACTGCGGATCCACCACTTGAGAATATGTCAAAAAAGAAGCAATTTACGTAATTTTGTTAGAAATTTACAACATATCTTTTTCTTTTATTGTTCTATATTTTGATTGAAATAGCACAATTACAGTAGTATTTGAACCAATACTTGGCGCATTTCATACAATGTTATCAGAGCTTTTGACTATTGCTGTCGCAACTGCAATAAAAATAAGTTCATATCTAAGTACCGTTGTTATTTATTGGGAACGCCTGAAAATCCGGTTAAACAATAGGACGAAGTTATAAAGGCCTTAAAATACGTTCGAATAAAATTACATTTTTTTTTTATATTTGCTGTTATTTTTTGTTACACGCCCTGTACTTACATAAATGCATATTGTCTCTAATTGAGCGAAACCAGGAAGGGGTGTGGTCTGTCAGTAGCTGGACTTGCCGCAGAAATATATTCTATACTGAGCATACTTAAGTTTTGCCAATAGTACATAGACGCTGAAGGTTATCTGTATTTTGGTCATTAGGCAGGTCCATTTTACTTCTTAAATCCTTGCGGTGGGTAGGTATATATGGGTACCTATGTTTAGCTGAAAATAAGACCAATGGCAGGAATGCAATCACATAAAGGTTGGTATCCGCATAAAGGAAGGACTAATTCAGAATTTTGCAAAATATATTGCGCCTGTACAGCAATGGAGGGCGTGAAATTGAGTTTAATTTATAATAATTATTCGAAGTCAGCGTCTCGTATTATTGTTAACGATTGCAAATTATTCTTAGCTGTACACAGCCGTAATCATTGGACTAAACGTGATCTTTTCATCCTTGCATCAGAATGTGATAAATTACGATCATCAGAGAAAACTGAGTTCTACCAACTGTAATAAATAATAAGTACGTGTCTGTTTCGAAGCTCGTGCTATTTTTCTTCATGATTATTATTTTCGATATGAAATTATACAGATCGTCACATAACTTGAACGTTAATGCCAGAAGTACCCACATATTTTTGTTCTTTTTATTCGGGCCCAGTTCGACCCCTCTTTTGATTGAACTTATTAGCTTATCTCACGACATATCTTAAACTCATTACCAAGTTTCTGGAATTTGCACCAACGACCATATCAATTAGTCAAGACAGATCTGTGATTAGGAATTGGACCGAAAAAAATATCTGTTTCTTGATCTACATTTACATGTTTTAGATTGGCCATTATGTGTGCCTCTAGGATGTTTCGGAATAAGTAAATAACAGACGCCATCTTAGAATTAAAACTACAACATTTCTGGCGCAGAACCTACATATTGTTCAAACATTTCTCAATTGGCCGCCGGCGGAGGCGCAAACACCCGATATGGCGCCCTCGTGAACGGTAATCTACATGTAGTCCGGTACCGACACACAACAGGCACGCAAACACACACGTATCGTGTGTCTTCTATTACACAAAGACGATACGACTTTAATGGCACCGCAGACAGGCGCGACGCGACACTAGTTCCTAGCACAATTTCTATGAAAAAATTCTTCATGGAAAATGTCACGCTTCCTGTCGCGCCCGCAATATCGCGTCAATCTACACGACCCTTAACAGTCTGCGAACTAATCTACGACGCGTGATCATATTTTAGTAAGTTTTGTAGATATTAATTTAGAGAAAGTATGTAAATTGTAAACTTGGGTGGATTTGCACTAGGGCTAAGAGTCTAGACTAGCCGCAAATACATATAATGCTACAGAAATAGAACAAAACAGCAGCATAAAATCGTTGTACCCTCGCAGAAACAGTAATGAAAATCCCATCAATAAACTGTAAGTCCAAGCAAACAAGAGGCGAAAGTTTATGCAATTATTGAGCAAAATTTCTATTTGGCAGCCAAAGCGTAAACCGAAGCTCAATGCTATAACAACTTTCATAGCACTTACGAGCGAGTTTCAAAACTGCCTCGGTATCGGAACTGAACTTTATATCCCTTATCGAGCACTGTACGATATAGAGTCAAATACCTACAAAATTCCCACAGAAGCAAATAAAAGTTCGTACCATGAATAATGTACAATGTTAGGTAGGTACCTTCTACATAACTAGGTAAAAACACACAACACTGACTTTCTCAGTCTCCTTCATGTTTCGGTAGAGAAACCCTGAAACAAGTTTTAAGAAAACCAGCATTGTCAAATGTTTTGAGGTTTTGATGCGTTTTCACTTAGCGTTGAACAGTTCCACGCGAGCAAGCGATTGTTCGCGCGGTAAATAAAAACACTTGAGCGAGCGAACATGTTTGTTCAGTGATGATCGGTTGGACTCGGTGAAAAATACTCGCCGGCTCATTCTTTTAGTGAAAACGACGTCACGGCGAGCGAGCATTTGCTCTAGTGTTCGTTTTCTTGTTGTAGGTACTGAAAACAGTTTTTTTTCTGTTTTGAGCGAACATCGGCAGAACAGCAAACAAAATGTTCGCTTAACAGGATAGTGAAATCGCGGCCTAATGCTACAATGCCTTGACGTTTTGTCTTCTGATAGATTTTGTCGACACCGCAAATGAAACGTTTGAAAAAATGCGTTTATTCCCGTTCGTCCCCTCGACATCGTCCACCTAGTGGGACAAACGGGAATTTACAAAAATAATAATCAATTTGTTGCCGATCGTCCCACTCGGGATTTTAGAGGGGCGAAAGGGAATATGTTCTTAGATTAGTGCCATTCGTCCCCCTAAATAATATTGTGCATGAAATGTTAATCGTGTTGTTTTACAGTTTACTTTTCAAATTACTTGGTTGGATTTAATAATTATTTTACAAAATAAATTGTTCTGTATAAATATTACATGGCTCGGGCGAGATGCACCGGTTGGCGATGCCGCTACTCAACAAAAGAGTGCCAATAACATTGTCACATTTGCGTGAACCCTATTGAACAACCAGTCCGAAATTATTTGGTGGGACCAATGGGACTCAAAAAAAAATTAATAAATTATTCCCGTTCGTCCCACCAACAACATCAGTGGGACGATCGGGAAAAAAACAACGAATTCCCGTTCGTCCCACTAGGTGGACGAAGTCGTGGGGACGAACGGGAATACACGAAAAATGCTGAAAAATACGCAGTATTTTTTTTCTTTTATGGCTTCAGCTGTATAGTATATACATACCTACCTTATTCTAAAAGATGACGAGAATCAGCCAGTAATTGTAGATTGTCAGTGTTCACAAAAACTTCTCGATCTTATAAGTAACCTACTCAATACGAAGAAATCGCTTTAGCAGTTTACGATTCTTTTACATTAACTTTTCAAATGTCTTATTACACTCAGACGTAGGTATTCTCACAAGGACTTGGAGTTTATGACATGTGTCCATCCCGTGTCAAAAGAATGATGGACTATTTATACGACCAAGCAACCTTGACCTGTCTACAGCCTTGTCCACACTAAATAGTGTACCTAACAAAAATAATCGTCAAAAACTTTTACATAACAAGAACGTCACTGAGCGTGAACAAGCTGCAAAAATATTAATTACCGTGCCATTTTAAATGCGAAATTACTGCGATGATTAATTGTTATGCAGAATATTTGAATAATTAAGGCGAATAAGGAAGTACATTCACCTCCACGATAGGCCTTGATCAAAAATCTACACCAGATTTATACCGTCAATTAAAAAGTTGCGGAAGTTCGGGTGATGACGTGAGTATTGTGCACGATACAGATGTGTATCGGACGTAGATACATGCACATACAAATAACATAATATTTTCCTCGCGAACAACGGCAAATATTTTATTTACGCCAAACGATTCGTCATCTCTGTGCTACCGACGAGCTTTGTCAATATTTACTCCCTCGATAGTACTTACTTCGCAGAAACCTAACAATTTACCAAAGAACCAACCTGAAAGGCGCCTCTGAGACACGAAGCCTACACCATTAAAACGCCTACGCTACACATTGTTTACTATCAATCTTTATTTATCTATGAAAATCATTTTAAGACGGAATTCCGACTACTACTACTCTGGATAAATTATCATATTTTTACAATCATTCAAAACGTAAAATCATGTCGTACGTAGGTTAGCTGCTGCTAAATGTTGATAATTATGAATCATAAATCACATTTATTTCGTATTTTAAACTACATTTACCTATATGGATGAGGCTTTTTTGTAACTAAGTTATTCTTTAAATAATAAAAATATATACGAATGAATGAAATGGTCGACATTTGTAAGAGAACATACAATAGTTAGGTACCTATGAGAAACTGCACGCGTATAATAGGTTTAAGGCTCCTACATACTGGCGCGACTTGTCGCGCGACGCGTCGCGACACAAAGGCACCGCGTGTAGCGCTACAAGCGGTGCCTTTGTGTCGCGTCGCGTCGCGCGACAAGTCGCGCCAGTATGTAGGAGCCTGTACTTCTTACCAGCCAGCATTTTAAACAATCGATTTAAAGTGATAAATATTTAAAGTGATACACACTTTGACCATGACACTAAAGGCTCCTACATACTGCCGCGACTTGTCGCGCGACGCGACGCGACACAAAGACACCGCGTGTAGCGCTACAAGCGGTGCCTTTGTGTAGCGACGCGTCGCGCTACAAGTCGCGTCAGTATGTAGGAGCCTTAAAGTTACAAACGTGCTGCTTATTAGAAAAACCTTGCGTTGCGTTCGCAATGGGACATATTTATGCGACGTAGATACCAAATGATATTGGTCATCGCACCCGACACCGCAACGAAGACAGAATAATGTGCACAAGTAAGAGTACACCTACAAAATAACTTCACAGTTCGTTGATCTTTCGCGTGTTTTCTGTACAAATACGTACCCGGGTCGAGTAGCAATATTTATCCTAGAATTAGAAAATATGGATGATATTATGGATATATTTTTTTTTGACACGAAGAGCTGCTGTCTCTGCATTGTTTTACCAAAATAGCTTTTGTTTAATTAGCAATGAAAAGTACCAATTATTAGGTAGATTGTATTTCCATCACGAAAACGAAGAAGCTTCAAACACCGAAAGTATTTGGACTGTAGACCAGTTATATTCCCCCTTAAAAGGTCCTCCTTAAGAAATATTTTTATAGGCGGATGCAAGATTGAATTTGCTCTCGACGACACTCAAGCATCACCCACCATCCGCTTCTTCTATATACACAAGTGCTTTGGAAAAAGTCCCAACTGTCCGGAACGCGTCCGATCCTATTACAGAAAAGCCAAACTAGTTTTACAGTTACCACGAGACGATTCGATTCTGGAACGATACGTAGTCGAAGGCCGCGGGAACTCGGGCGGGACCAATTCGGAATTCGTTCTGCAAGTTCAGACGATCGTGGATTTCGATGACGCGAACATTGGTCGCACTTGACACAAAGACATCGAAAACTTTGAAAATGAAGGACTATCAAAGATTTCGATGTGTTCTTCTGGAAATGCCTGAATTTAGCCAAAGAATAGGACCTAAGTATATCCCGCCAGAATCGTAACACCTAAGGAGTCTTATTATTTCTCTTACGTATTCCAAACATTTTTGCAGAGGTTATCGCAGCGCGAAGGTAGGACGCCTTCGGTATAATTAGTAACGAGACATTACTGAATTTTTATTTAATTGGTCAAGGACAGCTCAGACACAATTGATTTTCTATTGTTTGACTCCGAATCGGTGTCATGCGGGGCTTAACAGGTTAATTTCATTTCATTTATTTATTCATCAAACAATTTACATTGTGTTCGAATTAAAAAAAAAATACATTTCAAATCACAACAGAAGCGATAAAATCAAACATAAAGACATAAAGATAACAAAAATAAATAAAAAATATTACTATGTCATCAATCAAAAACCGTTTACATGTCAAACCCTGAATTCAGTATAGATATTTCGAATTTCCAAACGTAGACGTACCTAGTGTAACTAAGTACCTACCAAGCCAAAAGCTAATTTTTCTGAAGAAAAATTAAATTGATGAATCCTTTATTTGCACATAAGAAAAAAGGAAAAGAATTTCGCCTTACTCTGAGTAGGCCCCTTCACAATAATTACAAAATTATGTAGTTCAATAAACTGAAGTTGTTAAGGTATTTCAGCTCACTATTTAATAGTCATAAAAGTTAAATAAAATTCAAAATAGGTAGAGGCGCACTAACAAGTAATGTGATTTGCATATATTTTTCGTATTCGTACAGTTATTTAAGTTCTCACGTTTTTTATTGTTCTCAAATGTTTCTAAACTACTTTTTTTTTCCAATTCACTATCTACCTGAGCATGCTGGGCCCAATAAAATCGTTGGACCTTGGCTCATTGCAAGTTTGTGGTCTAACTAAAAATTTCTCTTCATCAAACATATTTCGCACAAGATTGTGTTTTCTTTAAACTTTAAGTACTCAACTCGAGTTGGAATTTATAAAAGTAAAAGATAGCTTGTTTTATAGACGTAATAAGTGACCAACTCGTTTCCTCGTTTCTTATAGTATTATTATGTCCAATCAATAACATGATGCCCGACTTACCTTCGTCCGATGAAACACGTTTTAACGTCCATACACTTCCGTTTTATCCACACAACACCTTTGACACAGATTCGTTAATTAGTGCTTTCGATTACACGCATCACTTAGGTCGACTAACTGACAGATTGGCGGGTAGTTAGTAACACAATGCGATACCGGACAATACAGTGATTGAACAGATCATAATCGCGCAACACTCACTGAGATAATAACAATTCACTGTTAAATCAAAAAGCACATTTAAAAACACTATTAAAAGTAATCACACACGATAGGTATTGTATGCAAAGAAAAAACTAAGAAGTGCAAGACGTAAAATTCGCTCCGAATTATTTGGATACGCGCGAAAACTGCGGCGGAGGCGAACAGGCCTGCGCGCACGTCGCGCGTGCTTTGTCCGCATGTGCCGACAGCTGACTGAATCGCAATTCAAAACAACGCTGCAATTACAAGGCTGAAGCTTCCAATTTTTCGCTAACAACCTTTTTTAACATCTACCGACCACCGGTCGTCTGATGATCTTCGACATCAATTATTGATATATCAATGAGTACCTAATTGATGCTCTGAATTCCCTTTTTTAAGTGATGGTTGTTGAACAGTTGAAGTATCCACTACTGTTGCAAAATAGAAAGCAGTGGATTTTATGCCCAACAAAACAGAGACAACGAATAAATAGTCATGAATTTATTTTATAAGATAAATTCATGAGACAGTGAGCTAGCTAAGATCATTATTTACGTATACCAAAGGAAATATGACTTCAGAATATTAAACACGAATAAATATTGAAAATTTCATAATGTCGCTAGGTCGCTACTACAATCGAGGTATATTTAAATGTGTAAGAATAGAACAATAAAATAGGATATTACCTTCTCTATCTAGTTTGAAATGTTTCGTAGCGGACGCTAATGACATTGAATCTGCGATCTAGAATCGCTTCCTGTGTTTTGAATGCGACGAAGCGGCCTGTGTACACGGGCTGGGATTGCGTACGGTAATGTATAATAAATTGTACAGATTCGCTTCTCTAGCTGCAACTAGATGTGATTTATGTACAGACCTGTGTCGAATTAACAATTACCGCCTTTATGGTAACGTTAACCGAACACGACCGTTATTGTGCTCTTACGTGGGTTCTTAACTAAGAAATGGTGTTATTAAGTTCAATATTTTATGTGAAATTGATTTAAAAGGCATTTGTATTGGCATCAGGTGTTTATATTAGATATTGCTATGAAAATTGTTACAAATTACAGTTTGATTATTACATCGGAAGATCTTGGGATTGAACAGCCCTCTTAACGTTTGATATTCTTATATTACGAACAACTAATTTACACACTGTATTATTATTTTCTACTCGTCTTTACCAAGAGCTAAACAGCTAGACTTAATCAATCTTGAAATATTCCTTTGTTTCGCTCAGGTGAACAGAAAAGGGAATAGGCTTAGTAGTAAACTTTCACCTCCTAATTATACCCATTCGTTGTTACTACCTAAGTATATAGTCGGCCACTTCGACTTTCACTAAGTAATCAACTTCATAAACTGTGTAGGAGAGAAGCTAGGGCTCGGGTTACGCCTTTTATTAATACAAGTATTTGCCACTGACCCGATGCTCTCTAACCGAACAGCTTATGGTACTGTACCTTCTTACTAGTACTCGATAAATATCTGTAATATACCTAGTCGGGCCATAAGTTTTGTGACATAAGTAAAATTTCAAATTAGAATGCAAGCCGAGGAAAATGTTATAGGAATTTTGTTCATTTTATAAAACGGAGTGGACGCGCAAAGAAGACAGAGTCGCAGTAATTGCATTGCATCGTTGCGGTCTCGCGCCAACTGAGTTTTCAAACTGCTGAAAAATTTGAAAATTCCACTGAGATTAATTTATCGTACTATCAAACAATTCAGGGAAGATCCAAGATTAGAAGATAAACAAAGGAGCGGTCGACCTCATACTGTTCGGACTCCAGAGCGGTCATCAAAGCAGTGAAGGCGCGAATTCAACGAAATCCTGTCCGCAAGCAAAAAATGTTGGCTCTGCAGATGGGACCACAGACATATCTTTAGATGTCTGTGGATGGGACTAAGCAGAACTACTGTTAAAAGGATGTTAAATAAAGACCTAGGACTGCGTGCTTTTAGAAAAAAAACAGCACATCTTAACGCATGGCTGAAGAAAATCAGACTCGAAAGAAGCCGGGTTTTGCTCGGGAAAAAAATACCGCGAAATACTTTTTTCGGACGAAAAAAATTTAATATTGAGGAGAGATTCAAACACAATGATAAAGTGTATGCACACTCGAGTGAAGAAGCGAGCAGACGTGTGCCACGTGTTCAGCGTCCGGCATTCATGGTTTGGCTTGGGGTGTCCTATTTGGGTCCAAAGGAGGTGTTTTTTTGAGAAAAAGGAGTGAAAACCAGTGCCCTCGTATATCAAAACACAGTCCTAACAAACATTGTGGAACCTCTTTCACAAACAATGTTCGAAAACAGGCACTAGGTATTCCAGCAGGATTCTGCGCTGGCTCATAAGGCGAAAAGTACCTAAAACTGGCTCACGACCCGTAGAATCGACTTTATCAGGCATGAGGATTGGCCCTCATCCAGTCCAGACTTGGATCCCTTGGATTACAAAATATGGCAGCACTTAGAAAGAGAAGGTCTGCGCTAAACCCCATCGCAACTTGGAGTCACTAAAAGCAGCTCAGCAGTCGCCGATATTGACATGAACACCGGGCGTGCTTCGATTGATGACTGGCCTTGCAGATTGAAGGCTTGTATCGAAGCAAGAGGAGGACATTTCGAATAATTTTAATGTGGTTTAAATCTGTATATACCCTTTCATTTGATATATAAATGGTTGTAGTGCGTAACTCATTGTGTCATTTATTTAACTTTCCTTATGTGACAAAACTTATGAACGGACTACGTAAATAAACATTTAAATATGAACGCACTTTTAAGGGGACTACAGACGCACGTGCTTAAAGTATATGGTCCACTGCGGTAAACAAAATCAGAAAAATATATGATATTCCTCAGGATATACGAGGGCTGCACTAAAAGTATCGGGAATGGAATATTTCCACTGTTCCTGTCATATTAAAATCTTTTTAATTGAAAACTCCTTGGTTTTAAAAATCGAATACCATTTATTTATTTATTTAAAAAAAGATTCTCGGTCGTGTCACAAGGTTTTGTCAAACTTGTTTAGTCGTTGAGAAAATGGAATTGACTCGAGATTATTCAAGAGCGATGATTTATTATGACTTTCGAAGTGGTTTAACACAAAAACAGTGTGTTTACCGGGTGATTTCTGTATTTGGTGATGAAGCCCCATCCAAAACCACAATTTATCGTTGGTTTGCTGAATTTCAACGTGGTCATGTCAAGCTCAGTGATGATCCCCGTCAAGGTCGTCCAAAAACTGCAGTCACCCAAGAAAACGTTGATGCTGTGCGTAAGCTGATTGAGGAAGATCGACATGTGACATACCGCGAAATTCAGGCAACTTTAGACATTAACATGAGTCAAATACAAATAATCTTGCATGAACAATTAGGTGTAAAAAAATTGTTTTCCCGATGGATACCGCATTCGTTCTGAAGAGCAAAAAGCGGCTCGCGTTACTTGGTGTGTCAGAACTCTCGAAAGATTCCACGCAGGATCCTCAAATGCTGTATACAACATCGTATCATGTGACGAATCCTGGATATACGCGTACGAACCCGAAACAAAAAACCAGTCACGAGTTTGGGTGTTCGAAAATGAGTTAAAGCCAACAAAAATTGTTCGTTCACGGAGTGTTGCAAAAAAAATGGTGGCCACGTTTGTCTCCAAAACCGGTCATGTTAAGACTATTCCTCTTGAGGGACAAAAAACGGTTAATGCAGAATGGTATGCTAGCATTTGTTTGCCACAGGTCGTTTCTGAACTCCGTAAAGAGAACTGCAACCGCCGAATCATCCTCCATCACGACAATGCGAGTTCTCACACCGCGCACAGAACAAAAGAGTTTTTAGAGCAAGAAAACATAGAATTATTAGACCATCCGCCGTACAGCCCCGACCGAAGCCCTAATGATTTCTATACTTTCCATAAAATAAAGAATAAATTGCGTGGACAGAGATTTTCATCACCTGAAGAAGCTGTGGATGCCTACAAAACGGCCATTTTGGAGACCCCAACTTCCGAATGGAATGGTTGCTTCAATGATTGGTTCCATCGTATGGAAAAATGTGTCAAATTTCGCGGAGAATACTTCGAAAAGCAATAAATACATTTTTAAATAGTAATGTTGTGTCACTTCCTTGATTCCCAAAATTTTTAGTGCCGCCCTCGTATGCTAGTTAGTAGAGAGAGTAGTAGTGTGTTGAAAACATAATGCAACCTTAATATGATAGAAAAAATCATGAAGATACCTCTAAAGAATCTTTTAACGATTAATAACCATATTACTATATATAGGTTGCATGTATAGTAATGTAATGATTGATTTTTTGTCAGATTATTCTACAAGCAACATATTAACGTAAGAGTATTTTGATTTTTTTTTTTCAATTAATAGGTTGTTTTGTAAATTAGTAATTGCTTCATATTTTGCAATTTATTACCAGCGTTGTGTCATCGCGCTTCTCTTTCTTTTCTATGCAGGTCGACAGTGACCGCGCTTTAGCTGTTGTCAGCCTCCTATGGACGTTATTTAATTTGCATACATCGACAAGATGACAAGATCATGTTCACACAGTCTACGAATCAATCTAGAGCACTGTCAAGAGCAAAAGCTTTTTAGAGATCTGAGTAAGAGTTTTGATATGGTTAACAAGGAAGGAGTTGTAATTTGAAACGTAAGAATAGATAGGATAGTCTTTGAAGTTGTTAAAAATTAGAAGCTCTTGCCTCAAAACAATAAGAGAAGCAATAATATTCGACAGTAATTACATCAGAACCGTTCGAAATTTGCACCCATTTTTTTTTTTTTGGGTGGGGAATTTCAAATAACAGTTCCCGCTCTGGACGGAGCGGGAGGGTGTGTCGCTCTTACTGACAAAAACCCACCCATGTTCCTTCCGTTGCCTGTGTTGCCAGGGGCCTCGGTAACCCTTTTGGACTTTCCCGCGACCCCGTAAGGCATCGGCCCTAGTGGGCGATGCCTGCTCGGACCCTAGTGGGCCACTAGTACATTCGTGCTGACATCTCTTTCAGGCGCGCGTGGAACACAACGCGCCGTCGATTCAGGCCTGGTCCTTATCGGACGGCGAGCTACCCATTGCTCACCGTTCGCAAGCCCGCGCCTACGGTGGCCGGGAAATCCGCCTGGGATTCCGACACCCAGGGTGTCTTGCGGCGGCCAGGGGCGAGGACGCGAGATTTGCCTTTCTCTCAACCGTCCTGCCTCCTCCTTCGCGAGCATTACTGCTTCGCAGGTGACGGCTGTCCATGCCCTCTCGCTCCGTACCATGGCCTGAACCAGGGCCGGACGCGAGAGATCTCCGATCGCCTCCACAAGGACACGGCAGTACTCTGCCCAAGCCAGCCAGACCTCCACCGTGTCTTCCGGGCGATCCACACAGTGGTGACACCCGGGCGCCATGTCCGATAAGGACCTGCGTCAGGCGGAAGGTGAGGACGCCGTGGCGTTTCTCTTGCCACTCCTCAAAGAGGGGACTTATCGCCGCAATTGTGGCGTGCCCAGCACTGGGTTGCGACAATCGCACTCTCCATGTCGCCATGAGATCCCGCCGGAGATCTGACTTTTGCCTCCAGATCCCATGGCGGCAATCCGGCAAGGAGACTCGCCGCCGAAATTTGCACCCTTGGGTATGCCTCAAGGGTGCATACTCGTACCAATCCTATTCGCGGAAAATACTTCTTGTTATTTCTGAAGATATCCTTCAAGGTCCATCCATGAAGGTCATCAAGACGCATTTTCCGAATAATTATTCGTCGATGCATTGACAAAGTTTGAAACGTTTACCCAAGCAATTCAAAGAAGCCCGTTAGGTTATCGAAAAGATCTCTATTCCGAAGATTCAATTAATTAGAATATCAAAGTTCAGAGGCTTCACACATTTCTATGATAAATTGATGCACTAAGCTAAGTATTTATGGACAGAATAGAAGTGGAAAAATAATAAGACCTGTATTGCAATAATATTTTCATAATTAACGATAAACTTTGCAAAAAGGCTTCGTCTTCTCAGAAAAGTGCAGAACATTGACAATGCTTTAATAATAATGATCACCTGAACGTTTATCAACTTTCATTGTTTGTTACGCAACTCGTAGCTACTCAAATTGGACCACAAATTCGACTTGAACCTTTTAAAGAATTATTACAGTAGGTTTTTTAACATTTTCCCATGTCAATACAAGTCTTAATATACTCCGTGCCACAAAAATAGGATGATATAACAACTAATCACAACATAAATTTATGAATCAGTCTCCATCAAAATAATACGTTTTTGATAAACTTGATTTAAGGAATGGTACACTAATCGTGTAATTCAAAAACAGCTTAATACAAACTTGTACATCTAGCATACTAATTACAGAGTATGAAGTTTATTTAATCGTAAATAACAATTTTAAATTTGTAGAAACATTTTGTTCATAGGCCAAATCATTACCCGATTGAAACCTCACACATAATATGGATAATATAAAATTCAGGACCACTTCAAATACACACTTAATATAAAATATACGTAAGTGAAGTATATAATTTAATTATTCTATGTGCTATATTGCATGTAAAAATAAAGTGCTGCTAAAATGCGCAAAACAAATCTAATAATAATATTTTCACACATATCACCCTCTTTAAAAAAAGGTAGCATTTCAAAACCAGGAACTATTTAATTCAGTAATAATCACAATTGATAATTATTTCTTATTCAATAAAGCTTATTCTATTCACAAACATAAAGGTCCAATTAATGAAGCAAGAAACTAAGCCTGCTCTATTGAAAACGACTTATCACAACTATTACTGCAGAAAGGCAAATTAAAGCAACCAATCCAGCAAGTATTTCATATATATTTTAAAACGAACACCTTAGCCTATACGAGGCACGGGCGAGCCACGTACAACCAATGAATGAGACGAACATTTTGTATGACGATGAAGAATGTTCATCATCATCGGTACAGTCTACACAGAGCACGGAATCGCCGCGCCGCGTCTAATGACGACTATTTATTATTCATTTATAGCACACTGTAACCTAATCCCGCACTCAAGCCACGCTTCTTCGTGACCTAAGTAGTCTATTGTTACACCGTGCGAAAATTAATCTATAATTTATTTCCCCGCGAGTTTTAACCGAAGTTTTTTAACAATGTGATCAAAAGAGTTCGTCGTAGATCGAACATGTAGTTTTATTGCGAAAACGCGACACGAATTTGCGCTACAGTGTGTCCGTAGCATCATTGGGTCTTGACAAAACAAGATGGCAGCCACAGTTCTGACTTTGGTCACGCGCCTAAATATTTAATTATTTTATCTATGAAAACTAGACATGTCATCAATAATTACATTTTCACCACCCTTTGTGTCAACACCCTCCAGGATTCTTGAGTACAGATTAGTGGATTACCTGTAATTAACCTTGACCGTGACCCTTTTACAAAATATTTTCGAGTGTTTGACCTGATACCCCCGGAATTCCTGAGTACCTACAGACTAATGGATGACCTCTAATTACATTGACCTTTTTCAAAATATTTTCTAGTATTTTTCTAGTATTACGGAACCATAACAAATACCACGGCACTATCATCACATACATTAGCAACCGACGACTGTAGGTGACGTGCAAGTCACTGCAGCGTCTAATGTATAGACAGTCGCGCCATAATGTATGGTCAGTTGAGCAACCAGACAATAGTAATAATATTTTTTTACATCGTCCTCACATTTAGTTATAAATTCAACATTATTTAAACTAATCTTTATGTATAATTTAAAAGAGTGTCCATGGAGTTTCCTGCCCGTTCTCCTCCATAGGTACCTACTACGCTTTGGAATGGGCTTCATATTTCTAACTGACCGACTCCTTGACAATTCAGAAGTGCCTGTAAATGGTTTAATTGAAATAAATGCTTTGACTTTGAGTTTGATTCGTGGCGCCGCCGAAAGTGCGTGGAGCACATTACTTCTGTCATTGGTGTCAAAGCCGTCAGTTTCTTTAAGTTATTTGTGTCGTAGTACGAGTAACCAGTGGAGTAAACTGTGAAGCCCTCTGGTACGCTTGGTTTGTATGGAAAGTGTTGACAATGCCGCCTCTAGCAGCAGCCGCCGAAGCGTATCCGTGCTCTGTAGTCTACTATGAGGGTGCTTACCTATCATTAATTTTGGGACAGTACAGCTTAACACATTAATTTTATTTTAATTAGAATAAAGGCAAATGCGAACTCTCTGTATAGGAAATCCTAGAAGTGGCCATGTTAAATATTTTTCCTAAGACAGATTACAAAACTTGTGATTATATATTTGGCTCTAAATCTATGTATATAAGAAGTCACAAAGTTCAGAAAGTTTGAACAACATGGAGATACATACTTATTTATTTTAGTTGACCATAGAAAAATAAATGATGTCGTATAGAAACGAAAACGGGCTTTTGGCTAAAAGCACAATTTCTAACACGTCCAAAAGCGTACAAAACGTTCCACATGTCAAGACTAGCTCGATGCGCCCCGAAACTATAGGGTTATGGAGTGATTTTGAACGCGTTCGAGGCGTACAAAACGTTTAACCTGTTACGATTGTACCCGATACATACGCCACGAAACTGAAAAGCCCGATGCGCACCGAAACTATAGGGTTATCGTGTAGTTTTGAACGCGTTAGGGCGTACAAAGCGTTCAATCTGTCACGATTGTACCCGGTACATACGCCCCAAAACTGTAGGGTAATTGTGTCATTTTGAACGAAACGGAAACGCGAAGGTTCAGTTTCATATGTATACGAAATATTATTTCTCTTCCTATTAACTTGACTTAACTATTGAAATTCAATTCCATTTTGTAAGCGTATGTGCGATATAATTCCTATTTGATTAATTTAATGACTATATCAGTCTTAAGCCCGTACTATTGGTACATAATATATCATAAAGCAAATATATAAACGATTCTGGTTCTCAATATGTATGGACCATATTATTATACATTATAAATATACCGTAGACACTTAAATAATTGTGTTAAATACTATGTTTAGATCAAAACTTTAATTTTTTTTATATTAATATTATTTGTACGCAAAGTGCGTACAAACAATATTAATATAGTCCACATCGGCACACGGCTAAGGGACTTATAACATGAATCACAATAGCTGTGATAAGTAACTTTTCGCGTTTTTAACCTTTTGACCGCCACAGTCATGTATAGATCAGACAGACCAAAATGTGCCCAGCACGCCACGGTCACGACTACATGACAGATTTTAAGGAATAATTCGTAGCTTGGCGCCGAGGGCACGTTTTTGCATTTTTGACGTGGCAGTCAAAGGGTTTATCATTATCTTTTGTCGAGATATTGCTGATGTGTGCACACACCCTTATATGCAAAGCTTGTAAATGCATAAAATAAAAAATCGCGATAACTTCATAGTACAATTAATGCTGGAATGCAAACAGAAATGCCACTTTACAATGGAATATACAATGAAGTCCGAAACACATATTTAAAGAGTAAATATAACGTGACGTAAATATAGTACACAGAGGCATTACATTAGTGTTTGTTTAGGCACTAAAACTTGAAAACTATCATTGTATAGTTGGGTAGTCGAACTATAATTTTTACATTAGAAATTCACATTGAAGACGTTAGAATCACAAACTCCGAAGTATACAGTAAATGGAGCATAAATAGAGTCAAAAACTGTTTCCTTATCTTAAATAGATATCTCTTATGTATTTTTAGTTAACTCTAACAGTTTTACGAACTTTTCTTTCTGCTTATTCCCGATTGTGATTGCTTTGGTAAGAAGGCATATCTCAGTAGTGTTGCCCTCGATAAACATTTCAGATCACCAATGAAATAACACTACAGACTAACTACACAACAATGTGACGCAATGTTTTATAGTCTGTCGAATAAATGTGTTTCCTTGACATTATTAATAGTTGTTTTATCTTAAATTAAATTATTTTCTACAACGTAAAGTAAAATAATTTAAACTACAAACAATTTACTCATTTGAGAAATGTAAACACATTGATTTGACAGACCATTTATTTACACATCTATAATAAATACACAGTCTATGAAAATGTTTAGGGGTAAGTAGATTTAAAGATAACCTTTTGCTATTATGGAAATAGAAAATAAAATTGAAAAGGTTTACATTTGCACGCCATGTTATGGCAGGATATGCTGAAACAAATTTACTGTAACACCTTATGTACTATATTCTAGCAAATAATATTTTTGATTTGATTTTTTATTTTGATTTTGAAAGATAAGATTTATTTTCTTGTATGTTAATTCGAAAGACTAATTCAAACAAAAGTTGCCAGTTCAAATGAGTATCTCCTAAACATTTTCTATTTACTAGGAAAACTGAGTATAGAAAACTAAAATAATAATCTGAATAATATGAAATATGAGTGTGCATAAAATATAACATTACACATGTGTAGAAAAAAAAAATATTCGCATAACATTAAAACGACTGATAACAATACTTACACATATATGACTCATTGAAGCAATCAATTATATTCAATAACAATAATATCAATACATACATTTAGTGCTTAACAATCAATTAATATTCATACCGGTTACACCAAATTTTATTGGATCCATTCCAACATTTATTAAACCATTTATCTTATGACCTAAATATTCTTCTTCATAGGCGCCATTACAATCTCCGTTTGTGTATACTTTGTTCATATTCCTATTTTCAGCCTCCTCTATGGAATCTAAGAGATGTTCAAAGAAGTTGGGGAAGTTATCATAGCTTGGATAGACGTTAATGTCTATGACTGCATGTCCGCCGGTGACATTGTCTATGACGACATCGAAGCCAGCTAAGAGTAGGCCAATCCTCTTTTTTAGTATCCTTATGATAGTTATAATTTGGTCCTCATTGAGCGTCATTGTGATATCGGCCTTATCGTGAGGGTCGAGGATCGAGAGTGTGGACTGACTATCTGCCTTACAAACTTCTCCCGTACTATAGTAAATTGGTTCTAAATCTTCTGATGCATAGAAGTTTTTCAGGCTTGGGCGCTCGCAAATGTGATACCTGTAATCGAATAGAATACATTTTTAATTTTATTATTGGTAACTAGACGGACAAATAATTAAATTTCAAACATTATTAAGTTGTACAATGGTGCCGATTCCCTTTTTCACAAACTAAACTAAATTTAAGTTCAGTGCATCTATTTCTTTCTACTTCATTAAGAAAAGGACAGAAGATAAATTTTAGTTTAGTCCTGTCAAATTAATCAGCGCTTGGCGTAAATTGACGTAATTTTAGTAGGCAAGTTTATAATCACGTCTAAACTTGTATGGAGTAGTGACAGGCGCTGATTAATGTGACAGGACTAAACTAAAATTTATCTTCTGTCCTTTTCTTAATGAAATAGAAAGAAAAAGATGCACTGAACTTAAATTTAGTTTAGTTTGTGAACAAGGGAATCGGCACCAATGTTTAATGGTAGCCATACACGTTACGATATAGTTACGCAAGTTTAGACTTGCACCAGCATGCATTACGCAAACTTGAGCAAACATAAATTTGTACAAGTTCGGATCCAAAATTGCAAATCACACTAGTCTAAAAATTTGCGTAACTATCTTCCAACACACGTTACTGTAACGTTACGTTACATAACGGTAACGTGTACGGCTACCATTACACAAAATGCGTATAATCCCATAAAGCAACAGAAATAGCATAT
The DNA here is from genome assembly GCA_905333075.3 of Atethmia centrago. NCBI lineage: Eukaryota > Metazoa > Arthropoda > Insecta > Lepidoptera > Noctuidae > Atethmia > Atethmia centrago. The sequence continues at coordinate 12,365,615 of HG995381.1, read as the reverse complement.
ATTTGTTTGTAAACACACAGTTTGAATTTGTTTCCTGTTTTTATTAAAAGTTGGGTGCATTGAAATTTCATAAATATGACATTCAAAAGGATATTGGAAAAACAAGGTAATTAAATTCAACCTTAATATTTACAATGTTCAAAATTTTATAACATCAGTATCAAGGTAGTTATATATGAGTATGAGTCCTGACTATGACTAAAAATTAGTTAATTTGGTACCTATTGGAATATTAATTCATTAGACAAGATACTGACCTGTCTCCTATTAGGAATACTTTGTGAAGTACTGCATTGTGGTTGACGAAGCTTTGAACAACACAGGGTGGCTTGCAAACATGCAGTCCTTTCTCATTGAAAATGACGATCATATCGTGCGCAGACTTAGATCCATGGGCTATAGTCGGCTTGCAGATAACAGGGAACCTGACACCCCTCTGCCTCATTATCTCTATGTTCATTTCTATGTTGGTTGTGGTAAACTCTGCGAATGACGGCGTAAATATCCCTTGTTTGTGCAGTGATGGCTCATCTTTCAGTATTGTGTAGTAACAGTATCTGGAAATGGTATAAGGAAAAAGATTAGTGGAGTATATTGGATAGGGAAGTGATATAGCCATCATTTTTCCATTGTGGAAAAAAGGGATCGCACTATTTTTTTTTTTTTTTTTTTATTTGTGATGGGTTTGCTCTTGACCTTAGTCTATGTCAGAGGTGACAGAAACAAAGTCGACGATGGAGCGAGCTTACCCAGAAGAAGCCTGTTCACTCTCACTTTGAAGAGATTAGGGTTGTATGCGTTCGGAAACACAGACGCAGGCAGAGAGTTCCATTCCTTTGCTGTGCGCATTATAAAAGAAGTTTGGAAACGCTTAGTGCGAGCTGGTGGGATAGCTATTTGTCATGTAACCATCTCTTTCTCTTACTACTAGAACAATGATGAGTATGATATCCCAATACGGATAGCCATCATTTTTCCATTGTGGAATTAAGGGATCGCACTATTCGTCATGTATCCATCTCTTTCTCTCACTACTAGAACAATGATGAGTGTGATTATCCCAATACGGATAGCCATCATTTTTCCATTGTGGAAAAAAAGGATTGCACTATTTGTCCTCTTTCTCTCACTACTAGAACAATGATAAGTATGATATCGCAATACGGCCCCTATGTATTGCATTTTAAAATTTTATTGCAAATTCAATTTTCTAGGTACTTTGTTTTGTTACAAAGTAGACTACTATCTCGATTTTCATGTAAATCTACAGATTATGTCTGTCTGAAATTGCTATTAAGATAAGGCTACATTGTATAGAATGCTAATATAGGCACTTTCTATCTGTAGGTAAGTAATTTAAATAACATTACAGTTAAATTGTATTTGTAATTTTGTTGTATCAACCTAGTAATTGTATTACCACTTTTGGCAAAAATTCCCAGAAAATTGAAACTTTACTAAGGTTGACACCAATGAACTGAACTAACTAACTAACCAGTCGGTCTATTCTTTAAAAAAATCACCATGAAAACTAAGTCGAAGTGAGCTATCATTCCACCTGACTAGCATCAGGTTGATGCCTAGCCGGATAAGATGACTATTGACAGCTCACTTCAAGCTAGGTTTTTATGGTGAGAATTTTACAGAATAGATTGGCTTGTTGATTTATGACGTGCAAATGACATCCTTGGTACCTGTGCTGTGGTAAAGTATGAGATTAACTATATTTATATACCAACTATTTACCCTCGGTCCGTGGGGTCCCAGTGGGCATAAGTTATTTGCGAAAATCGCGAAACGGGCCTTTTTTAGGCTTAACTTAGTTTTAATTTAATTTAGTTCATCATCTGCCTAGCCTTTTCCCAACTATGTTGGGGTCAGCTTCCAGTCTCACCGGGATACAGCTGAATACCAGTATTTTACATGAAGCGACTGCCTATCTGACCTCTACAACCCAGTTACTGGGTAACACGATACCCCTTGGTAAGACTGGTTGTCAGGCTTTCGAGCTTCTGACGACCCGTAACGACTGTCAAAGATCTACAAATGACAGCCGGGACCAACGGCTTAACGTGCTTTCCGAGACACGGAGAGGTGAGAGGCGCATGGTATGTAAAGATGGTTACCCATCCACGGACCAACCGCGGCAAGCGTAGCTTAACCTGATCGATCGACCCGTGCGGCTGTTATTACTTAGCCGCAAGCCCTTCTCCTTATTTTCCTTTTTAATTTAATTTAGTTAATGTTATTAATCATCTTGTAATTTGGTTATGTAAATAAATTCCTACTTATTTGTAAATGATTCCTCACTTCTTTAATAAGAATTTAAAACAATTTTGGTTATGGAAAGTAATTTAATTAAACATATACATACCTATTGAGTAGAATCCTCACATTGTCCAATGGATCAATTACAGTTATATTGGGATGGTTTGACAAGTACTGCTCCACTCCACTAATGGTTATTGATGCCTGATAACACAAGAGTGAGAAAGCAATTAATGGTGAAAACCCATCACACTTGAATAAACAACATTATGCTATCAAACACTTGTGGAGCACTTAAACACTAATAGGAATTATAGGGCCTTGAGGCTTTTAAATAGGAATAAAGTACCTAGTAATAAAATAGACCTGAAAAGCATTTCATACTTAGTGAAGGATTTAATATCTCCAGGGAACAGCAAAGAAAGTAACTTTGATTTATTGGTAATTTCTAAGATTTACCATTACCTATAATTGTTGTGGCCATTAATGATAAATAACTCAGTATCTTATAGTCTCATTAAAAACCAATTGATCATCAATCAGAAATCAAATGGTACAATGAATCACAAAACAAAAAAGTAAATACAGAAGAAGTAGCGATTGTCTGGTATTTTTCCTTTTTGTGCGTTACTCATTCAAGTAAAACCAATTGTTTAGTTCTTTTTTATTGACACTGCATAGTAAGGACACTGGTGACTCATAATGAACAATAAAAAACACTGACCATGAAACAAATTCTAGTCAAATTCTGGTTGTTAAGGTGTCACTGTAATGTTTGTTTTTAATAAACAAACATTACAGTGACTTAACTGTTAGGAGGGCGCTCCGTGGGTCCTTTTAAAAACACGGAAAAAATGTAAATAGAATAGAATTTTGTGGGTTGACTGCCCCGCTATGCATTTGCATTGCAGTTTTATATTGCACATTATAGTAACATCAGCAACAACTACTGTTCAGTTTAATATGTATAACATAACATACACCTAAGAAGACTGCATTGTTAACATGATTAGCATAAATATGCATAATTAAATAAAGGACAAAATAAATAAAGGTGTTTCTTGACCATTATATTACTCATCTGAGTCAACTAAATACTTGTCCATGAGTCATCTTTCAAGAAATATGAAAATAAGTAACCAACCAATGATATGATCTTAATCATTTATTTAACTTGTTCAACAGATTTTAGAAATAAATGATGGATAATATATAATGACGGTTAAAAGGTAATAAGGCATAAGCAACATTTTGGTCGAAAATGAGTTATAAATGCCATCCCACTTAATCTCTATTTTTAAGTAGGTTGGTAATCATAACTCAATTTCGACCAAAATGTCGCTTATGCCTTATTACCTTTTAACCGTCGATAATGTAAATGACTATTATGGTGTTTATTATAACAATTATATTATTAGTTTGGTGGTTACTCCCTCTTGAATATTGAATACCAGTTGCTTTGACCTTGTTCTTGTGTACCTTTAACTTTTTATAGATTTTTTGTTTAAATTAAATTATTATAATTTAAAAAAATATATGTATATTACCTTTGAATCTCCATGATCTGCTGCAGCAATGACATCAGTTAGTTTGTGTAAGAACACATTGATTGGTCCCTGTTCTTCCAAAGATGTGTCCAGGTCCAACTGTAACCAAAGTTCACAATCTAGTAAACAAACATTTTTTTTTAATAGATTGTAATTCAAGAGTTATTTGGTAAAATATAATTAGGCAAATAAGTGGAATGGCAAATAATTATTTAGTTACTGCTTTATGTAATTTAAGGCCTAAATAATAAGACTGATATGAAATGTAAATTTTACATGTCAGTTATTTTTTTTACTAAGATTGTTTTCCTGAACCTTATTCAGTTTAAATATTTATTTTATATGTTAAGTTTGAGTGATTCAAGTGTGTTTCATGAGTATGACATGTGAATAAAAAACAAAAAATCTTCAACAGGCATTCCTGCTGATGCCAATTTAAATTAACAAAAAAAATACTGCGGCACTACTAAGGTCTTATAAATTACCTAATTCAATACTGGTATTACTCACTCTGACTAGATTGTATCCATGAGAAGCACACGCCTTTAAGAACTCTTTCCAATTTAGCTTCTGGCTTTTCTTCTCGGACATCCACAAACCAATGGTTTTATTTTGAGACACGCAACTATCCATTTTAACGTTTAAATAAAAATACAAAACTTAATTATACTTTAATAAATGTTTTCGTTCTTCTAAAACCTATCCGCAGTTGTATATACTACTATTGGATTTAATTTGTAAAAGAACACCAACTCAATGGACAAACAAGAATTTAGGAATCAACCTTGAATGCAATATAGGGAAAAGCATTTTCAATATTTACTTAGAAACTGTTACGAACTACAAAACCAGAATTTTACAAAACAATAATACACTACACGGCTAACGCGGCGCAACAATCACAAATGTCAAATTTCGAGGAAGGAAGTTAGTGATGCGATCCCTTATTAGATGGAATAAAATATCCGACTCAGGGCTAATTTTCAATCGTCAGTTGGCTTGTAACCAATATAACCAGTAATCGGGAAAGATCGTGAATCTTTCAAATACCCAACTAAATGCTTCTTTGAGGATAATCAAGTGTGGTATTTTATCTGAAGAATGTAGCGGTTTGACATATTTTCTATAAAGTTTTATAAAGAAAATATGTCAAACCACTTTACAAAAAAAACAAACAACCGACCAAAACAACACTACAAAATGAAAAATAACTGCATATTAGTTTTGCCACCGACTTCCAAAATTAAAGTTATTTTTCACTTTATAGAGTTGGTTTGGAAGTCAGTTGTTTTTTATTTTGTAAAAAGTTTTTTGTTTGTCACTTTTTAGTGGGTCAGTTTGTAATTTATCTTAAATAAAATAGCCTAATGTCAACTGCTCATCACCTTTTAAAAAATACTGATTTTACCGATACAGGGACATTAATTGTTGAGGAGTTCTCCTAGTAAGAACCAATAGAACTACCACTAACCATATGCATTGTGACGAGCATAAACAGCTTAGCAACCATATTAAAGTACCTAATCTAATCGTTCATCAGTTCCACTTCACCAAATAGTGCTTTCCGAGAGCAAATGCACAAGTTACTATAAAAAATACCTAAATCGCTATAAGTGAGCCTATAAAATTTGAGGATTTTCCTCGAATCCCATGAGATCCCCTCAACAGAATATGACTTAGTGACAGTGGGACTTAGGAAGCATACGCTTTCAAACAAAAAGAGAAATTTCAAAATCGGTCCACAATTGACAGAGAAATCTAAATTGAAAAAAATATATATAAACATCCGAATTGAGAACCTCCTCCTTTTTGGATGTCGGTTAAAAACCTTTCAAACCGGTAATTTTATTTTATTCATTAAATACTTTTTCTTTCTTTCGACTATTTCCGTTCTGTGATCGTGATTAGATCTATTTTGTTTTATTTTCTTATAATTAATCGAATTATCTTATTATTTTTAATGCACGTTTTTCTGTGGCAAATAAAACTACTTTTCTTTCATTTGGTTTTTTGTTTATCATGTTAAAATATCGATACCGAACACATCTGCGCATTTTCGCTAGCGAATTTAATTTGTCCCTGTCTTAAGGTGTAATATTTTTCATAGATATGTATGGCGATAGGTATGTAGGGATGAATTATATATCATATTAGCTCATGAAACCATCCGATAATGGCCTGCCTCTGATATGTATGTACCTACTGCTAGGCATCCAAAGTCACTTTTGCTGTTTGGTGTTTTGTTTTCGTAATTTACGATCGAATCCATGTATAGCGTAGTAATAGTTATTATTCTTTGTCTATAATCTGTCCAGAGCCTGGCAAACGGAATAGAATTTTGTTTGATTTACACAGAACATGGACCGTGGACGGCTAATTATATTAATTTAGGATATTTTGTTTCAGGCAACTGGCGGCAATCTACCAATCATAATGAGATATTTAATTATATCCGTAATGTATTGGGCATCACTATCGCAGCGCAATCCGGAACTGATACAAAAAAGTTTTTTTGTATTTGAATGCATTTAATTAATAAAATAAATAGTGTATTGATTGACTTAGAGAATTTAACCTAATTGAAGATTTGAAGAGACATTCGACTATAATTGTTTACGTAAATTGTACAGCTCAAAAATTAAATGTCATTCATCAATTCAATTGTCATTTTTCTTAATGTCAAAGTTGTCAAATCGCTGAAACCGCCGCGAGGGTGCTGCCTATGTTAAACGGCATGGTTTGGTTGATGTTTATTTTGATATATTTGGTACTGATTTAACCATTTCTATGAATTGAATACTTACCTGGATTTAAGAAAGCTTTAAACATTCTGGGACGTATTTGGAACGGAGAGGCGAGCAGTGTCATTATTGCTTTCCGTATGATCATGTCTGATAGTGATGGGTAACTCATCAATTTTATTTGAGGATGAGGGAGCACCTCATTTTGCCTCGTGAGGTCCTCACGAGGTACCCCTCATTTGAGGTGAGGATTTGAGGAATCCTCAACGGCGTATTCACCTCACGAGTCGTGAGCCCGAGCCGAACTCAGCCGAACGTGCGAGGGAGCGAGGCGGGCGGGCGCGACGACATTCACGAGTACTCACGACTCTCCGTCCGTTTAAGCAAATCTCTCTCACCTCTCACACATATTATTTTCTTTCGCTCATAAATTTTAGACCGCCAAAATAAACGAATCAATGACACTTGCTGATGCTTTTAGAGTTCATAATAATTAACCATAGCTGAAATAAAAATATTTTCTTTAAAATTCGTTTTGACTAATAATGTTACATACTAATTTTAACAGTTTACGTAATGTTGACCTTGGAGGTGCACGTGATATTCTTGTAACAATTACGTAGACTTTCGTTTCTTTTTTTGTGTTCGTACTTTAATCTAAATAATTAATATCCTACCAAACATCAGCATCACACTCACCACACACACATGACACAACTAACATCATTACATACTTAGGTACCTACATTATTTCATTAGGTACATACCAAAATCATAATGTTAATGTTTATTATGCTGCCAAAATTTCGAGACCAGACCTCACCTCACTCATTCTTTAATTCTATACAATTTTTTAAATCGGTTCATTCGCTCACTCGTTGAGGATCTCATCACTCAACCACTCAATACTCACTCGCGAGTCAAGCCTCACACCTCACCTCGCTCGCCTCACCCCTCGCCACAATTTCATATTGTCAATGTCAATTTTTGAGGACGCGTGAACGAATGAGGTGAGGTGAGGTAATGAGGTGGTTCATTGTTGAAAATCGAGTAACTCTTTCAATTTGCGATCACGAGGACCTCAAACGAGGGACCTCATGAGTGAGGGACTCATCACTAATGTCTGAAGATAGTTTAGTAAATGCGAAACACCGCATGTTGGAATTGTTCTCTGAAATGGATGAGACCGAAATTGATACCATCGAGCAATGGATATGTAATCATTCTTACAGAAAGGGTAGGTGTACAGTAAACATAATTATTAATAACCTAGTGAGTGTTTCTGCTGTATCTGTAATCTGCACTGTGTTTTATTCCTACAGATTTGGAACGCATGAAAATGCTAAGAAGTTCAGAGAAAAAGCTCATAAAGATAGGAAATTCCATAAAGAAGATTGTGCCTTTTGAAGCAGAAATGCCATCTGAAACAATAAAACCGCCAACAGTGGGGGACCAAGCTGATTGCAATAATACGAACACCTGCCATGTCGATGAATTTCTTTATGATGATGACGCAGTGGATGACCTTGTCAAGAAGGGAAAACTAGAAAAACATTACTGCATAAACTGCAACAGTCGGAATATAAAAGTAATTATTATTTGTTTCTTTCATATTATTCCCAACCCTAAACTGATCTAGGTACTGTATTTTGCCCTACCACATCTGAGGCATTCATTTTCTGTATTTAGTTTTGGCTATTATTATTTAATAAGAGAGGTCAACACATAAAATCATTATTTTATGCATCAACATGTCCTATATAAGTATTTTTGCTTCAGTTAGATTGATATTGTGTAGTGCAGCATTAATACACAATGTATGTGATATAATTTTATGTTTTCAGGACTTGATATACATTTCACACTCAATGTCCCGACAAGCACTTCAGTACATATTCAAAGTCTTACTACCAAGTGATTTAGAAGAAAAACAGATATTGGATGTTGGTTGTCGATTAGGTGCGGTTCTCTACGGTGTAAGTTGTAAATCTATGCAAAGTGTGATAATGTTTTTCATAACATTTATTTAATTTAGTAACATTTGAATTTATTTTCAGGCATATTATTTCTCAAATGCAGGCACAATCATAGGAATAGAAATGAATGAAGAATGTTGTGGTGTTCAAAAGAGGATTATTGAACAGTACACAATGGATAGTAACAGGGTAAAAGTAGTCCACTCTGATGTGTTAGAAAGGTGTGATCTTGTTGCAAACTCTGACATTATAGTAATCAATATATTAGAGTTCTTTGTGGATAACCAAAAGCATAAAGAAATGTGGCAGTTCTTCAAAAAATATATCAAAAAAGGAAGTTATCTAGTTTGCAACAGAAGTATGACTGACACATTAGTAAATCTAGATATATTTGAAGAATTCATGAATTGGTTAAGTGTTTGCAAACCAAATCAATTAGAAAACGAAATATTTTTTGATGTTGAAGATTGCAATGATCTATACTTGTACACTGTTAATTAAAACAATTGAAATAAGATATTGCTGTTTTGACCAATTTTGACCTTTCTTTTTGACATCAACTAAAACCTTACTAAAATTAAAGTTGCATGGATTTAGAGGAATTTGGATGGAGGAGCTGCTTGTAAATGAATATCTTTCAAATTCAGCTAATTTCATGTTAGTTCTCTATTTCGCCACTTTCCTAGTACAAAATTCAAAGTTAATTTTAGTTTTAAATGGCTTGAATGTAGGTAGCACTTATTTAAGCTATTGGTACTATTTAAATAATTCTTAAACACACATCAACTGTATATAGTTGATGTGTGGATCAAAGTATTTTTAAATATATTTTATTGCCATATTGAAATTAAATAAAAAATATATTTTCGTTTGTGTAGATCGATGAAGTACTTTCTGATATTTCATTAATCACAGACTAAGTACCTAGTACGCATTAATAAAGAACCAGAATTCGCGATCTGTATTTCGCCGTTAAGAGCGTACACGCGGTCCGAGCGCTGTTTGGCAAAAAAAACGTGATTTTTCAAACCAGATTGTCCAATGACTACTTATCTTACAAACATACCAATTACTGGTACTTTTAGGAAATATTGTTGTCTAGTTTGTTAGTTAAACACTTTTTTCGATTAATAAAGTGTTTAGGAATGCCATCAAGATAACTGAACAGGGGTTTTCTTGATTTCACTTTCAGTGTCAATTTCGAAGCTAAAAATATCTGAAATTCCTGACAAATTTCGCAAAAAAATTTAACTAACTGCAAAGATCCTTAGGAAAATAGTTAGTAGTTAAACAGATTTTTTGTTTTCGACTATATACTTATGAAATTAAAATCCAAACAATGTGATGTTTTTTCTGAAATTACAGTCTAGAAAATGATTATTTTTACCAATATATCTTACTTAATTGAATATAATTAATATTTAATATAATAGAAGAACTTCTTCTTTATAATATACACTTTAAAATTTTAACTAAATTATCTCTATTATTTTCTATAAATATTTTAAAACTACTATAAAACTCTGCGTGCGAATCGATTCAAATCACCCACCCGATTCGAGCTGGTGTTCCACAAGGCTCCGTGCTCTCCCCCTCCCTCTTCTCGCTCTACACAAGCGACATACCCAAACACAACAAGTGTCAGTTGGCCCTATTCGCTGACGACACTGCAATTTACTACTCAAGTCGCAGCACTGAGTACATCCATAGACACCTCCAATCAGCAGCCAGCGCTCTAGAGCAATGGTTCAAGAAATGGAGGATTGAAATCAATCCATCTAAAAGTGCAGCTGTACTGTTTGTCAAACAAGGCAAAATAAACAGCCACTTACGCACCCTTACCCGACCCATCACTATGTCAGGCCAACAGATCCACTGCGACCTAAAGGCCAAATATCTAGGGGTAACTCTAGATCACTACCTCCGCTTCAACGAGCACATAAAGACAGTACGCAACCGTGCTGCCTTTGCGCTCGGTCGCCTCCACTATCTTCTAAATGCAAGTAGCAAACTAGCCCTTAAGTCAAAGGTGCGAATTTACACCACGTGCATTCGCCCCATTATGACATATGCAGGCGTCGTGTTAGCACACGTCAAGCCATCTCTATTAAAAAAAATGCAAGTCCTCCAAAACCGATTCATGCGTAAAGCCACGGGCAGCCCCTGGTTCGTACGCAATAATGATCAACTACATGTAGATCTAAAATTGCCCACTATCCGGCAATTTCTCAAAAAAACAAGCAAACGCTTTTTCGATTCTGCTACCACGCACACTAATCCACTAGTGACAGCAGCCACCAGTTACACTCCCTCACGCATTTCACGCATACGACGACCAAAACTCGCACTAACCGACATAGATGACGACATCACTCTCTACCAAGAGAGTATTAAGTTAGCCCATCAAAAACAAAAACACACCACACTGACCTCCCGTACTCGACGGCGAGTACCTCCGCGAGCTAGGTTAAAAAGAGTGATAAGTCACTCCCCCCGACCCTTGAACCCGCCCGCCCGCGCGGAGCAAGCTAATACAAATCATTTCTCCAATATTAATAATATAACACAGTTACGACAAGTCCCCACTTGCTCAGTAACCGGTAGCGCCCTAAGCCGAGGTTCGAATCCCACTATGGGATGCCCTTAGCTGTGCTGCCTAATTTTAAGTTAAATAGGTGAGAGGCCCTTCTGGCCCCACCGACGCCCGGTAAAGCAGTCGAGGACCCCCGCGGCCTTTTTCGTGCGTATACGGGTGTTTTTCACAAAAAATGACCCTAGCAAAATCGGACTGTCCCACAACTTCAAACATTTTTATTTTTGTTTTTTTTTTTATGGCACATGTAGATGTGAAATGTTATATGATTAAGTCAGACATTTTAAAATCAAGTTAAATTTGAAAAACACCATAAAAAGACGATAGATATATTTATATTTAAAAAAAAAAGCACCACAGGAGGTGAAGATTTCGTGTGTCCCACAGTGCTCTCAGAGATTTCGAATACTTCTTACTTGTAGACTATTGAGCTTTAAGTATGTTCAGGTGTTCGAACATAATATCTTTATGTCTAAAAGTGTGTTTTTGGTCTTTATGTGATTAATTTATAGTTTTTTTTAATAAATATCATTAAATTAATGTTGTCCTACGAAAACCATAGTACCGGAAAAGCCGGTATCGTCACGGTGAATTTGATATCTTACATAAGACAAAATCTATTGATTTGTGTTTTTTCTACTTTCCTGGCAACATTGTGATCGTATTTTGATACCACCATTACTGTTTAAACGTCAGTTGCGACCAAGGAACATATTTACTCTAGGGAGAAGAATGACAACTACGAACAAATAAAATGGTACGGTTTTGGGCGCCTCCTGGTGGACGCCCCCGAAAACTCGCGAAAGCGGGATATTCAAAATCGCATTTCTTTGAGATACTTAAATATAAGCCTGTCCACGAAAGCAGAACTGGGAAACTGTAACCGATGTTAAATTATTGTGCAATTGCACAGGTTACAATTTTCCAGCACCGCTTTGGTGGTCAAGCAGCCTTATTGATGATATTAACATAAAAAGGTAAATACGAGAAGATGTATTCTTGCTTGAAGAAAACTTTGAACAACAAAATCATAAGTTAGTGGTTGATTTGTAAAAGTCAAAGACTACTCAACGTCGTTAATGGTGAGGATAACACTTAACGTTGCAAAAAGAGAATTCACAAGAAATAACATCTAAAGTAAATAATTACGTTCCTAGATTATCATGCGCTCACGCCGGCAGACATTTTTCTTGTGAACTGGGGCTGCCAGGTGTATTTAACAAAATCTTACCCACTAAATTTTATTAAATTAATTTTAGAAAATAAGTAGCCTCCGCGCTCTGCCCGATGCATTGCAGTAAATTAAATTAATTATTTATTTCTGTATTGGCTTGATTGGATAACTCTTTTGTCTATTTATAAGTACAAACTTAGGCTATACGAGCGTATATCTATTATATTATACATACATTATATTTTTATTTATCCAATTTTAATAATATTAACATTGATTACATTAACCGAAATAATAAATCGGCTAACTTGTTGGTTAACAAATAAAACAAAAAAGTTGATAAAACTACCAAATGGTAGCTTTTTAACATTTATGAACCTTTTTAGTTTATGTTATGTTGCCATCCTTGAAAACGTCATTATTGAAGACCGAAGTTTTTAGGTCTCACATAATAGAGAAGAACATGGCAACATAGGTCTAGCCCCCGTAGGCATTCCTAAGTTTACCCAATGAGACGACCCCGCCTGGTTGCGACAAAGTCTGTGACGAAACTGTTGGTGTCTTCGACGTGCAGAAAAAGTTTTCTGGATAGTGAATGTATTTAAAAGGTAAATAAACTCATTTTCTTTACTTTGGCATATTGTATTTAAAACATAAACTAACCTATATTAGATTAATAAAGCTTAAAACAAGTTAATTTAACAGAGTATTAGTTATTTTTAATTTTAAAAGTTTCGTCGTATGAATATGTCGCTTCCTGTGCGTCATGTGACATACCAGCGGAATAAAATCGTGACGAACTTGAATTATAAAGCTTAGTGTACAACGAAATATTTAATCTTGTAATAGGTACTTACCTACGTGTTACCTAATTTTTTTTTCAAAGTAAATTGATTCCTAAATACTTGTGCTAATCCTGTAGGTGTAAGTAAAAATATAAAATAATCACCAACGACTACTAAGTTGGTTCTCGTAATATAAGTTATGTGATCTCAAATTGATAATGTTATGTCTTTTAATACTTTTGTGTGTGTGTTTATCAAAAGGTTTAATGAATTTTATGTGTTTATCAAAAGGTTTAATGAATCTTAAAGATTAATAATATTAATTTTACGCTCCTTGTGATTGTGTTTTTGTTTATTGGCAGTGTGGATACTGCTCAAATTATTTTTATTCGTCACGCAATTTTCGTAATAGTCACTGTCCTATATTCTAAATTGTACAAAACTAGACTCAAACTCAAACTTAAAGCGTTTATTTCAATTAAACCATTTACAGGCACTTTTGAATTGTCAAGGAGTCTGTCAGTTAGAAATATGAAGCTACTTGCCCATTCCAAAGCGTAGTAGGTACCTATGGAGAAGAACGGGCAAGAAACTCCATGGACACTCTTTTAAATTAAATTGATACATAAAGATTAGTACAAAAATAATGTTGAAATTATAACTAAATGTGAGGACGATGTAAAATAAAAAAACGCGTCCATATTAGAAAGAGAAACAAAAACAATTTCTAAATAAAATAATTACAAATAAGCCGAGGACGCTAAGAGGTAACCAGTCCCAACTAACAGCGCCCGTTCACGAGCATGACGCATGGATTAGCACCATTCAGCTCAACCATTTTGAAGGGAGCTAAATGATCTAACACACGCGCCACCATCAGCGAGACATCTGAGTGAGCATGACATACTCTCAGCCGCCAGGGCCCATTAAAGTCAATTACATAACCGGTAAATGGTAGCTCTATTATACATAGTACTCACACCTGTGCAATGCAATTATACAATACAACTTAGGTGGAATTTATACAATGCAAAGATAGTCTTACAATGTTCAGCTGCTCGAACAGTATTTTCAAATGTTAATTATTCAATTGGTTGTGGTTGTGGAGCAGGACCAGCATTGAGCCAAGCATTTTTATCAGCGATGTAATCACCCAACTTATAATATGCCTGCCTGCATAGTGTGCGTTTGATACAAGATTTGAATTTCATTTCATTTAGTTGAAGTATGTGGGGTGGAATTTTATTGTAACATTTTAAACAGTACCCCATGAAAGATGAGACTACTTTAGCCAGTCTGAAACCTGGCTGAGATTTCTAGTCCCTAGTTTTAAAAGTATCTAGATTTCTTTAGAGTATAAGTTTTGTCACTATTAGAATTTTGTTATTGCCGAAAATTCCTCACTTTGCTTGATTTTTGAATTTGTAACACGTATCATTAGTAAACAAAAACTTTTCTAGGGCGATATGTCTAAGAAGTGACGAAAATGAAACTATTTGGCTGATTATTTATTATTGCGATAGAATTATGCTGACTTGTTCTTATTTTTGGAAACATTTTAAGCATATATTTATGCTAATAAGTTGATTTTGTTTCAATACCTGGTTGTTTTATTTCTGACTGATTATATTGTGTGACGTACAGGAACATTGCGTCATATGTTGACCGAAAAACTTGAATATTTCTCATATTTATGTTTAAATTTTAATTTAAATAGCATATTTACCTAGTTAATTACATATTCTTTGATACCAGAGTAAATTTAGGCAATTTCATTTAATCCCAAAATTATATTTCCTGATCGTCACGGGGTTAATTTTTCTGAAAATCACCCATACAAGGATAGTGCAAGCTTATAGTGTGATCGTCAAATCTTAATACTTTGGAAAGTAAAATATTTTATTTTTGACTGATATGACTGATAATATTTTATATTGTGATCGTACTTACCAAAGTACTTACTCTAGTAAGTATTTTCGGAAGTGAAAACTTCTTTAAGCGCGTTGAGCAATTTTGGTAGAGGAATAACTTATGGGTTCATGTCACCGACATGCCCTGCCGACATGCTGTCGTAGGATTAATTGAAGTTTTAATTTGGAAAATTTGATTTTATTATCATTTAATTTGGTTAAAATGAAAATCCAAGATGGTGGCTGCGAAAATATTCACATTATTCGTCATGGATATCGTTTTCATAGTTTTCGAAGGTGCTAAAGCCGATAGTGAATTCAAAATAAAAATCCAATATGGCGGCAGCGAAAATATTCACATTTTTCGTCATGAGTATCATTTTCATAGTTTTTGAAGGTGCTAAAGCCGATAGTGAGTTCAAAATGAAAATCCAAGATTGCGGCAGCGAAAATATTCACATTTTTCGTCATGGGTATCGTTTTCGTAGTTTTCGAAGGTGCTAAAGCCGATAGTGAGTTCAAAATGAAAATCCAAGATGGCGGCAGCGAAAATATTCACATTTTTCGTCATGGGTATCGTTTTCATAGTTTTCGAAGGTGCTAAAGCCGATAGTGAGTTCAAAATGTAAATCTAAGATGACGGCTGCGAAAATGTTCAAATTTTTCATCATGGGTATCGTTTTCATGGTTATTGGTGGCCTATATTTTTTTGATGAACGACATATTATTTTAATAGAAATAAATTTATGTTACAGACGGAATGGGAAACAAAACGAAGGGATATTTTGGAAAAAAAAAACGCAAAAATTTTGAAAATATGGCTTAGGCAAGGGCTAAAAGGTTGGGATATTTATGTTATATGAACTTCCACTCGCGAGGGGGTTGTGGCTAAGTGATGAACAGCCGCACGGGTCGATCGATCAGGTTAAGCTACGCTTGCCGGGGTTGGTCCGTGGATGGGTGACCATCTTTACATACCAAGACCCCTTCGTGCCTCGGAAAGCACGTTAAACTATGATGAATACGATGATACAGGTCATGTAACTGACGTTCGGTTGACCATGCTTATTAGGTAGATTTTAATTTTGGCATTTATTGTTTTCAGATAAAATCAAATTTATTTTCAATATTAAAAAATGTTTGCAAGGCGCTGAAGTATATACCTAATCAAGACCTTTGTTTTTTAGCTTTAAAGGGAGAGCTAAAAATTGTAACAGACGGCATCGGTACTGCCGAATATTAGAACACTTTGTCAATTGCTCTGCACGTTTCCTATGACAACTAGCACTGCCAAGTAATCTTTCTCCACCTTACGTCGATTCAAGTCATATCTTCGCAGCAGGATGACAGAAAAGCATTTGCATGGACTGGCTTTAATGCACATCCATCGAGACTGCGACAAAAATGAACGCTAATGAAGTGCTGGACATCTTTAGCAGGAAGCAACATAAAACTGCCTGTATTAATCATGTATTTTTTTATTGTTTTCATATTTTAATAAATCTTTATATACTATAAGTTTATTTTTAACAGATGTGATTGATTATTTTTGCCTGTCTGCCCCTTGTGGGGCACAAGGGGCAGAAATAAATCCTGGATCCACCCTTGGTTGCCAGAGATGATCGACCCAAGAAAAAGTCGCTCAATGCCAATCTTAATAGATATGTGCGATTTTAAAATTAAATACTTACTTTAAACTTCGCTTGTTAAAATTTATTTCAACAATTAGAAAAAAAAATATTAAATCATAAATAAATAAAAGTATCAAAATGATTTGTGCAAACGGTTAAGCGCTCACGAGAAACCATTGTAGTGTGTCGCAGTGTGTGCCATTTGATAGATCGCGCAGATTTTGACTTGCGCTAAATTGAACGCGCGCTCTTAACACGTCTAACACACAGACTAAGTAGTACTAACAATACTACATAACACAAATAATCGCAGCGATTTACTTAATATGAGTTCATGCAAATCACGAACTACTAAACTTGTAACAGGCGAAAAAGATTTTCTGGTGTTTGTACGGCATCCATACTTAGCAGAACTCCTCTTTGAAGCATATCCCATGCGTGCTCAATGGGATACAAGTCTGGTGATTGAGCAGGCCATGGTAGGACGTTGATGTTAGCTGCGGCAAGTGTTTTAGCAACGACTCTGGAAGTGTGTGGACGTGCATTATCATCAAGGAACATATTTACTCTAGGGAGATTATCATGCACAAGTAGAAATGAAGCACCAAGATGGGTCCGCAAAGGAATGACAACATCTGATACAATCGTTTCAGCATAAATCTGTGCATTATTGAGATCGATCCAAATCAGTTTGGTTCATCCGCCGATCCAAATAACCGTCCATATCATGATTGTTTCATCACTGTATGCATGGGAGTTCCTGGCCTGCTTTTAAACGTTCTAGGCGTCCAGGAGTTCTTCAATACCATGTACCACACTACCAAACTATATATTTCCAGTATAAGCTGACCTCTCATTGTACGGAAATCCTGTACAAAGTGATATCAGCTTATGCCGTGTGTACCTACGTCTAGTATCTGGCCTCATACCAAAGCGAGACAGAAAAACACAAAACGCCATTCTTCTGCCCAATTTTCACGAGCCCATTTTAAACGGGCTCAGCGATAACCAACATCATCGCGGTCACTGTACGATTTCGTCAAGCAGTAATTTGTATGTTGTCTGCGTGTGGTGAATGGTGATGCGAGCTTTTGCTCAAATTCGCGCCCGCCCGTTTGGTCGTAACAAGTATCTACGCATATAAAAAAGCATGCTTGAAATAAAGCATATACAATAGTATGCTTAAAATAAAACGCATATAGCATTAAGCAAGTGATTGCCATAAAGCAACTTTGAACACCACTAATTTAGGAGTAGTTTTTAACGCTTCAGTATTAGGCGTGTTCGCGGCTTCTGGTTCTTTCTATATTCTAAGGCCAAAATGTTGTAATGTTTTTGTATTCAATATGAGGTCCAACAATTCTCAGTAATCTGTTCAATGTTTGAAATTTCATTATATAATAGCCATAGATTTTTTTGGGATATAGCCGAAGATAATCAAAGGAAAATCGTGGTGCGCGCTAGGTCTCAGTGTAGTTTCAAATTGCGAACATAGAAGGGGGCTCCCGTGAACTTTCTAAGGAAATAGTTCTGGATGGTCTGCATCCTATGGAGATGGTGTGGCTTAGCGTGATAGGACGGATAACCGCGGTGTAGATGCGCAATTTGCACTTGAGTGACAATTTGCCGCGTGCGGTCAATATGAAATGGAACGAGAGCTAAAGCGCCTCTAGCTCTCGTTCCATTTCATATTGACAAACGAGTCGTCTTTATGTGCTCACTGAAGATAAGGAGATGGTCAAGGATCAAATACATAGAGATCGGGCTAGGTGATTTGGCCTCAAACCTAGGATTAATAGTGTTCTGCTCCTCAAACCTGTTGCAGGATTTTATAGGAATACGAATTGACAGAAGTTTTTCATCTTTTGACCGAAATTCAAAAACTATTCCCTTTTCAAATGTACTAAAAAGTATCCGTCGTTTTGCTGACTATGGTTTTATTATTGTTATTTGTAATTAACTGTTTATTTATTTTATTTTGATGGTGCCAGTTTATCATTTCTCACTTCGAGTTACAGCTATAGCCATATGTTATATCTGTAACTCGAACGCACGCACTTTATGCCTGGAGGCTTTTATTTGGGTACAGTTCTGTTTAGGTTTTTACGTTGTAATTTGCTTGAGTACAGTTTTCATTGTTTTGTTGGTATATTGACGTGTGCTAGCTAACTTAAGGCAAATAATTTCATTTAATGTTTCGTAGTATTAATTACTTTGTGGCGGCTTCTACAGCGCCACATACGAACTACGCATCACACTGACGTCACGCAAAATCCTGCATCGCGCAAGCAGAGTTTACCGCGCAACTAGCCTAAATACCAACATCCCGACATCAACCGTCGGGCAGTTGCCCACCAGAAACGACACCCGTCTGGTCGGAGGATCCTCCCTTTTCTATGGAGGATGAGTGAACTTTACACCCTGTTCCTCATGCCTCTACACTGGTGACCCCGAATATGAACGTCAGCGCAGCCTTCGTGCAACTACTTCAGCTTGACGTCATCATCATCACTTCCTCAAGCTTTCGAGCGGCGAGTCACACAGCCAGCCAGCACCCACGGCTTCAACGGGTATCCTGACCACCAGCATGCAGCGACCGCGCATCACCGTAAGCCTCATCAGCAACCTTGGCACAGCACACTGCACAGCACTGTGATGCGTAGTTCGTATGTGGCGCTGTGGATGCCGCCACAACTTTGCGTACGATTTGTATAGAATCAAGTTTATATAACTAAACAGACAGGTGTGCTGCTGGGGAGTTTGTTGCGCCACTTCTTCGCAGCTACATCACTAGGAAGTGGTGAAGGGCGGGCGATTTTGGGGGACTGTGTTATGTAATTTTGACTTTCGAAAAGTGCTGATTCTCAGATTAGTTTGAATAAATGTCATTTTCATTTTGATTTTCATCCATAGGAGTTACAAAAAAAAATCTAAGAGACCCACAGATACAATATAATAGTAGCAACTTGATCCCTAGACACTTTTGATCATTTTGATGTGTGTACTTTACCTACTCATTCATGTTAAAAAAAGTAATTTAGTGGGGTTAAAAACTCAGAGCTCGTCATTAGCCCTTTAGGGTATATAATTATGTTCTGTGTCGTCATAGGTACTCGTACAAACCGCCAGTTTTATTGTTTACTTTGTTGTCAATCACAAATTAAACGAAAACTCGATAAATATGTATGCGACTTGGAGTGTACCACTGGTAAAAAAGCAGCTGTAGTGGAGAGTCAATAAATTATGTTTTTTTTATTATTATAGGTTATTTTGTGTTTGTTGACTTTAAGTTCTTTTTTTGTTGAAGACTGGAAGCGTACGACAGACGTAACCTGGATCAGTATTGAAAACCAACTCGAGGATCATCTTCCTGACTACAGATATGTTAATTCTAGCACTTATATAATATGTTAATAAGAAACACACCTGGCCATACTTTTAATATAATTTACATAATATCACATCACAAGTGCCTGTAGGTAAAGAAAACAGAATACGAATTTCTCCCTTACAAAAGTCTAGGTTTCAAAAGGATAGCGCATAGTCTCAACGAAGTATCGGGTTGCCTTTTCTTTTCTAAAAGCTTTCTTCCAGTTTTCAACTTTTAACATCTTTTGTATTTTTGCGTTCAACAGCTGTGCAAATATTAATTATACGTAAAAGAAGTCACTTGTTTACAAAAAAAATATGTATAGTGACAGCTAGCTGCCAAATTCTTAGACGCTGGATAGTAGCGACATTTTAATTTTTTTTTTTTTTTTTTTTATGTATGGCATCTCGTAGTTGACCTTGAGAGGTCGTGACTACTTAACCGGACTTTCCTGTGGCTGCCTTAAGCGAACTCAAAGCCTCCAGCCAGGGGCGAATTACTTATAGTACTAAGCGACTGCACGCTAAGGGCACCCCCTGTGGGGTACGGACCTCGGCTTAGGGCGTCGCTGGGGGGAGGACAGCAAGATGGGACAGGCTGGATCTGGTTAATATTATTATTATTAATCGGGGAATTTAAAGCTACAGGCTCAGCTGCGGCGCGGGCTGGCACTTCTTCGAGCAAGGGTCGGGGGGGAGCATTTTAATTGAGCAAGTGGCAGTTTTTATCCTCATTTCAGTCAGATGGCAGATCCTCGCCGCCACCCACTAATCGACTAAAATTCACTGATGCCGTTTACTAAACTTGCAACACTAGTTGAAATATCAAAATGGCGTGTGTGTGAAAGAAAAAAATTGTAATTGTAACAATCGCAGAATTTGATACGTTTTTCGAAGCGAGTCGCGACCGTATTAAGTTACGGCAATAGGTGTTTTCATTTACGTTTATTTTATATATGTTTACGTGTTCAGTAAACAAATATCACAATGTGGCACGAAGCAAGGAAACAAGAGCGGATGATCCGAGGAATGATTGTTGACTATCGTCGAAGGGCGGAGCGCCGCAAGGATTTTTACGAAAAGATTGTGAGCCAATCGTTTGTTTACTTGTATATTATTTATTTGTCATGTATTCAATGAACATACAAACGTAATCTTTCCTGAGAAGAATGGAAATCCCAACAAAGCAAACCTTTTAAAATCAAGGCTATTGATGACTTCATTTCAGAAAGCTGAGCCAACTCAGTTCTTACAGCTCCACGGACGACCATGCAAGGTACATTTGGACCCGGCTATTGCTGCGGCAGGAGAAGGCCCAGCTATCATGTTAGTACCTGATAAACATCGCATTACTGAACCTATTCTTTGTTATAATTAGTAAAGATGTTTGAAGTCGAAATGAGGAAGTTTTAAAAATCAAAACCTGACTTATAAAAATTACAAAGAATGCTTAAAATATCAAGTAGGTTTTTGCCTACTGATAATATTTGTTACTTGAGACTAATTTATCAAAAGTTATCAAGAATTACATTTATAAACCAATGTGCATAGAAAAGTAACAAATAAACTGTATATTTATTTACTTAAGATGCCTTGGCAAGGTGACACCAACAACATGATTTACCCTTTGATGTCTGTGAATAACAACTAAACTGTATATTCATTTACTTAGGATGCCTTGGCAAGGTGTCACCAACAACATGATTCACCCTTTGCTGCCTGTGAATAACAACTAAACTGTATATTCATTTACTTAGGATGCCTTGGCAAGGTGACACCAACAACATGATTGATCGTTTTGATGTCCGTGCTCACCTGGATTACATACCGGAAGTAAGGATCCCTGAGATACCACCAGAAGAGCTGAGTCCAGAAGAAAGACAGTGCAATTATGAGAGATACAGAATCCTGGCACAAAATGTCTTTCTGGGAATAAGTAAGGAACCAATTTTTTACAAACTGATCTTGATAGATTTTGATTTTTTATTAAGTTTTTATTTCTACTTCTACTTTTACATCTAGTAAATGATTAAAGTTTTGAAAACAACACTAAACAGTAGTAATTCCTTCTAGGCGAAGACAAGTTCCTCCAACAGCTGGCTATAGAAGAACAGTTTGGAGTCACCATAGAAGAAAAAGAACAGCAAAAGGAAAAACTTCATGAAAAGAAGGGCACGGGTGCTGCTATAGGATACAATTATAGTGATCCTGGAGCACAACCCTCTGGTTCTAACGGTAGATTCAGCTTTACTGTTATACCTCAATGTGCTGTGATGGCTACTTGTCTGGTCATGGGGTAGTATATTCTACGGTCATTTCTGGGTATTCTTATGGCATGCAGTATTAAATTACAGGACCAGAGACTAAAAAAGTGGAACCAAAAGATTCAGATGATGAATCGGATCTGGAAATCATTGATGTGGACTTGAGCATTGATGTGAACAAAATGGAGGCTTCACAGGTGAGTTTTCCTGCCAGTATGGTTGTTTATTTTAACATTTTGTTACTTGGTTATGGTTACATGATTACAAATTATTTTTCTTGTTTTTTTACTCTACTAACATTGTTATTACTTGCTGCCAATCTGTCAATACATGCAATTTCCTATACATACCATTCTAAAGCCTATAATATTATTCTTATTAGGCTAAAAGATGGAAATGCACCATTAGTAGGTCCCATTGTGTATACACAGTGAACAGTGACTGCTGGTCCATTGTTTATTATTAATGTAACAGAATGTTGACTGTGTGCGTAACTGTGTAACAAGGAAATGTTTTTCTCGATAGTCTCCTATTTTTTATTTGTCATAAAAATATTGTTATCTCAGGCAGAAATGCTTCATGATTATGAATTGATTAGGCCATACTATTACTTCATCAGAATAACCACCGACGGCCACCATGGCGCAAGCTCAATGGTCCACCTGAAGGACTAAGTGTGGAAACCAAACCTTCTAACATAGAACATAGTGCATCAGAATGCTCTTTCTTAATTTTATTAATTTTTCTATAATAACTTGATTCATAATTTCGTTGTGATTTCTGTTTTTTTTATGAGCACTATATTGTGCTTTAAATGTTTTTAGGAGCACTCTATTACAATATCCTGCTAATGACCCATATTCCTATTTCGTATGACTCAATTGATGTTGAACTAATTGGCAAAGGAGTGGAGCGTAAATGTCGCGGATTCGATTCGTGCATCGAAAACTGCATGACTGACCTACATTAACAAATGTTTTTGTTCGTTTGTTTGTGCATGTAATGTGTATAGGTATTGTTATGGAACTGTCTTAAGTAGACTCCTTCTTTCTGTACATACTATTAGGTAAATCTTGCACAATTTCATTAAAGTATTTCTGTTTATAATACCTTAATTCCAGGAACTCTATACATATCTGTCATTCAATTAATGCTGCAAACATAGTGTTGTTTTTATGTATTAAATTGTTTTTAATTAAGTACGTATATTCCATCGAATACCTTCGCTCACGGTACGTTTTGCGGAGCACAGGCGCACGAGTTGAATGGCGTGGGGCCTCAGTTCGGCATGGCAGGCTGCGATCTGTTCTCGTTCCTGACGGGCGATGCCGATGACGCGGAGCATCAGAAACAGCTGCTAAGGGAAGAAAAGGAGAAGGCTATGTTTTCTGGGAGAAAGAGTAGGAGAGAGAGGCGTGCGCATCGGTGAGTAGACTCGAATATTCTTGCTACTTTTACTTCTAGTTATGCATGTGGCTAAGACTAAGAACTAATAAAATCTTGTGTGTGAACTATGTAAAGCTTTCTGCGCATAGATAGAATATTGCTTTATTGTACACCTAGTAACATTGATAAAATGCTCATCTCCTACACCTCATGAGATTAGAATAGGGAAGACCATACTGTTTAAAATAATGTTGTAACTAAATAAAAAAAAATAAAAAAAAACTGATTTCTGACTGAGTCTTTAGAGTTTTATAATTTTATTGTTAAAACAAATGGTTATAAAACGTAAAATGTCAATTGTAAAGTTGTTTTACTTTAATATTGTTATTTAGCGTATTCAAGTCAAGAACTAAAATATTTTTACCTAGTATAACCATTACTTAAAAAAAATCAATAACAATTAGGTAATGTCCTAGAAATGTACCATCGTAATAAAGTAAGTCCGTAATTTAATATAATAATGATGGTATAATAATAATAATAATAAAGCAAAAATTCCAATTTCATGCTGACGCAAGAAGTTGTACTATTGAGGCACGCAAGTAAGGCCGTCTCCTTTTTATTGTGTTGCCGTTCGACGTGTCTTGGAGTAATAACGGTTTATTTTCAGCGACAAGAAGCTTGCTACGAGGGTGGTTAGTCCTCCAAGTTACGCCGCCCCGTCGTCACTGCCGGCTCGGTCGCCGAGTCGATCGCCCAGTCGAAGCCCTTCGCCAGAAACGGGCGAGAATATACAGTTTATCACGTCTTTCGGTGGAGAGGAAGAAGAGAAACAACGTGAGTTTAAGTGTTATTGATTTTTCCTTATATTTCTAGACCGAGCAATTAACACAAGTATATTGGCTCAGTCTAGCCTAACATTAGATCTAAAGTTCTGTCGCTTATATCTACATTCTTGAGAAACGAGTTGTCACCAAAATCACCACCACTTAGCTGTTCTTAGAGCGTTATCGCACTGACGATTTGTCGGCGTGTTACCAACGAATCGTTTTCTGCTCTTCTCGGTTGCGAAACGAGGTAGCCGCGACTACGCGACGTCATCTCCGCGTTTTCATAATATTGTTCAGTCGCTTGTCTCGCTTGCTCTTGTACAGTTACGTCAACCGCTCTCGTTACGCAAACACGGCGAACACGTTGGGCACACGCGGCGTGCTCGCTACGCACACGCCGGGAGCACGTTAAACTATCGCCTCGCTGGAGACACGCTCGAAAATTGCCAGTGAGATAAGGCCCTTAGAGCATAATATAATGCTGCTGCTCATCTTCTTCCATATCTCATCTTTAATGTGCATCCGCAGTGGTAGCCTGTGAAATTCACGACCATAACAAATAGGTACATTCCAGAATTATAATCATTAAGGCGCTGACAAGACCCAATTGACGAAAATAGGCTTCTCTTAAGAAAAAAAATTGCCAAATCTGTATAGCTTGTGGCAGCGGAAAAAATATATGTTAATTTTGAACATATTTCCCAGAACTTGGTTGTTACCAAAACACGTTTTGAAAAAAAATCTCGATACAAACTAACTTTAAACTAACCTCTTACCTTGAGTTCTAATCCAAAATATATGTATTAAATATCAGCATACGTTACGTATTTAATTAATAACAAGAACGTCTTATTTGAATGCAGAACTTGGTTGTTTTTTATTTTCGATTACTCAACTCAATTTTGAGTAAATCAATAATTGTTTCATATTTTGCAATAAATTACAAGCGTTGTGTCATCACGCTTCTCTTTCTTTTCTATGCAATCTGACATTGACCGCGGTTTAGGTGTTGTCAGCGTCTTAATACATCTCTCTAGTTAGAAATCAAATCAATCCTAAGGAACAAATCAGACTTAGAGATATGTATTAATGATTATTATAATTCTGTAAATACATATTTGTTATGGTCGCAAATCATATTTTGATCAAGATAAAACTGTCACTGACCTGCAAATTGCAAAAAACGCAAGAAAAGTTGAATTTAGCGGGCTACCTCTGCGGATCCCCCTTAGACAATCAGTCTTTTGGTCATCATGATTATGTAATTTTTTTTCGGTTTAGTAAAATGTGACTTAATTGTCTTGTTGTCCACAGCAACGGCGGCGAAGGCCCTGTATGCAGATAAAGTGAAGCAGAACCTGAAGATGTTATACGCGGATGTAGCACGCAAACCTCGTAAACGGTATGAATAAACAAAATTGGTGAAATATGGCTGTACATCTCTGCCTCGTCCTTCGAAAAATACAGACGTTATGTTCTGTATGTTAATTTGTTAAATCTTTGTAGGCCAACACCACCAACCAGCCGACGCACCCGCCAGATAGGTCCAAGGGGACCCAACTCAAGGTCAAGATCATTCTCGCGCTCGCGGTCAAGGTCACGTTCTTGGAGGAAGTCGCGTTCCAAGTCTCGCTCCTCAAGATCGCGTTCCGTCTCCTCGCGGTCTCGTTCAAGATCCTACAGCCCCTACAGACGGACCCGCTCGAGGTCCAGGTCACGTAATCGTAGAAACAGATATTCTCGAAGCCCTGCAAAGTTTGTATTACTCACCCGATACTAATTATCGAATAGTTTGCTCGTATTTTTAGGTTGAAACTAAATTGTCTTTGTATTTTCCAGTCATGCTAGTGGCTATGCCAAGCGTAATAACTCCAGGTCGATGTCATTTGAAAGGTAAGCTCGTTTTGAAGTTAGATTTATTTGAATGGTGAGGTGAGTCAGATAAAGTGGAGGAGCTATTAAGTTTTAGTGGTATTTCGACTGATATCGAGACTAAGTTATGTGGTTTTATGTTACAGTAGTGACAAGAACGCGAGCAAGCCGGCCGTGCCGCGGTACTATGGGCGGCGCAAGGAGGACCAGTCGTCGAGCGAACTGTCCATTGACTCCGACTCCAGTGAATCTGATGACGACGCGAAAAAGTGAGTTTCGACCTTTTTCTAAACAAACTTGTTTAATCTACAAAATTTGAAAGCTATTTATTTCATCAAGAGTTTCTCTAATAATTGTTATTTATGGGATGCGATTTGAAGGGTCAAGTTTTCAGCGATATTCAACATAAACATGCATAGTAATGTCAACGAGATATTATCGTTAATATAAAAGCGGCGGAGATCATATTTTAATCATTATAATCCAAGACAATCCCTTAAAAAAATGATACCATACGTCATTCATTTCATGATTTCAGGAGAGATCAGTACAGATGTTTTTAACATACCATTAAGTACTATTATTTGCCTGTTATAAGAACTCTGAAGTTGGGTTGTATTAAAACCTTACCAGAAAGATCATTCTGATCTTGTATACAACCAATAGAGGGAAAAGAGACTGAATACCTCTCAATATAGTTGTAATTATGAAAATCTTGTCAACCCCATGAGGGAATCAACTAAATTTGTCACATTCTCTACAAAGATCTTCAAAAAGTTTCAGCACATCACCAACTTCTCTGCCTGCCACAACTCTGACACAAGCAATTTTTCCACATTTCAGAACGGCGGTGGGCAATAAATCCAATACAAACCAGAATCAGTTACGATTGTCTGGATCCAGCTCCAAAGTCAGTAAGAATCATTTGCTTTTATAAATTTGTTCTGCTTTCATTTTAGCACCTTACAACATTACTGGCAGTAGTTTGTACAACAGCAGATTATTTCGCTTTTTACTATCTGTGACGCGAAACTAAATGACCACATGACAGTTTGTGACGATACCTGCTAAATTCCCGGTTGTATGTATATTTGAACCCATGGCATTGTCTTGCTCGATTTCTTAGAGATGATTGTTGCTTGAATATCAACCTATTGTCTTCCCCGCCGTATCTAAATGTCCGTTAACATTCGACTTTGATGGATTGTTACTAGTCCTCATTTTTGTTGTGCAGAACTTTCTTGGATTATATTTTTATTACGTAAATTAATGTTGGTCGTTTGATTCTATTCAATGTGCATTTCTTCTGTTATTTGTATAAAATATCATAAATTAAGTTAGAAGATTTTCTATCTTATTCTAAACTGAACATAAATATATAAGTTTGACTATATTATTAATAGTTATGTATAGCTCATAACAAGTTTATCCCTATATGTATAAACGGCAGATGTATGCGCGGACAATGCGATTCCGTAAGTACATCAAGGGGAAGCGTACAAGACATAATATACCAAACGAGTAGGAGTGCTGAAACAGTATCTATACTATGTTGACGGACAGCTTTTTTGGGGTAAGGTATTCCTTACAGGCCAAACTACAATATTAATATCACTTCATTCTTAGGCTTGAACCGACATCACCCTATGTGTAGGTATTACGCAGAGGCAACCTTTATTTTACCACCAACGAGGAGTGGGACAGTCCTGTAATACTTTTATGAGAATTGTTCTCAGAAAAGAGACATTTCTCCTATATTTTATCTATCAAATTAACTTGACGACTTTTGCAGGGTGCTTCGCGTGAAACGCTTTCACTAAAAGAAAAACTCAAGAGGAAAATGCAGGCACAATTATCAAGGCAACGTGAGTTTTATATGAGCTAAGAATATACGATCCATAAATTATTGATTGAATATATTTATATCACTTATATAATAATATTATGTATTATATTAACTAATATGATACTCTATCCCGCGTTTAATAAAACCAATCATTTATGTTAGGTAGTCATAGCATTAATTTACAATGTTTTATTTATAGTTCGCGCAGACAAGCGGGCTGAAGCCGAGCGTCAAGAACGCGAGAGCCGTCGCCAGGCACGTCGCGACGAGGAGATGAGAGAACTAGCCATCAAACTGCGGCGCAAGTCTGTGTCACCTATACTTTATATAAGCATGAATACCATCTGATCTTATTATGCCCCCTGCCCTATGTTACTGTGGGTCTGCGGAAAATGTTTTCTTCCTTATTCTTCCCCGTCACATACTCGCTTACTCCCTTTTCATTCATATAATACCCCAACCGTCATGAACAGTCTGATGCTGAAAGAATTTCATTAAAAAAAACATGAAGCATAAAACACCTGCATTCATATGATTAATTATGTAATCATATCCGAGACAAATTGTATCACATTTATAAAACTTTTTATAGGGAAAAGGCTAGGCAGATGATGATCTATATAATTTTGTATTACGGAAATATTTTTGATGTTGGAATTCAGACTTGTTCAATACTGGTATTTGTTACAGGCAGCGTGAAATGCGACACCAACAGAATAGAAGATCAAGCGAAGACGACTCTGATAGAAGTCACAGTCAGTCATCTTCAAGGTATTATAATTATATATATTTTTAAATAGTGATTTAATTAATTGTGCAAAAAGTTTCTCGTCACTGCGTTGGGTTATTTTGTTTCTATACCATTCGATTTTAACTTTGCAGAGAATCCTTGTCGAACGACAAGAAACGAGAGGACAAAAGTAAATCTCGAAGCGTCTCGCCTCCTCCGCCGCGGATACCGGTGTGGGAAGTCAACAGAGAGTCCACATCGACGTCGCAGAGACCACGACCATCCGAATATGGAGAAAACTCACACTATACAGAGAGACGGCGGTATCAAGAACCAGAGCCCAAGGAAGACAGGAGAAACGACGAGGAAAGACCGCCACACTACTCAAATAGATACGATAAGTATCCGAATCGCGAACAAGGGCCCCCTCGTTATGACAGCTATAATCGTTATGAAAGTCCAAGTCATGACGGCAGGTGGAAAGAAGAGTATCCTCCCGGGAGGAGGAGGCCATACGGACATAGAGGTGGGTACAGGGGCCACGGGTTTAGGCACACCGAGCAAAGCAGTAGTCCCTCACAAGAATACGATAAAGACGCTGGCGACGCATACGCTAGAAGCAAAGTGAAACTTGTTGACTATTAGATAGGGTTCAAAATGTGTTTATGCCAAAATAGGTAGAACGTATGTAGTTATTCAAATGTTAGGTGTGTAGGATGTTTTAAGTAGATTCTTACGTTGAACATATCGTAGAACCTAAGTTCGTAGGAATTACCATACTTTTGTGTTAGTCTTGTTACTCCCAAATTAATTAGTCAAGTATCTATGGCAAATATTTTGCAATAAGTATACATTTTTGTCGACGATATTAGCCTTTTTTCAAATAACTTTTGTGATTAATTTCCTTTTAGTTATTATTTTAAAAACTACCTTTAATATTTTGTCATGCACTGTCCTTTTCACCTATCAAATGTTATTGTACATTTACATTTTAATACCCATCCTTGTTGTGTAGCAGCTCTTTCTATTTGTAAATTAATTTAAATGTAATAAAAGGATGTATTGCACTATTGCGTTATTTTATTTAGATAAAATCCTCCACTCCCAGCTGAAGCACATAAGTATTTCTACCTGCTTATGCCACTGAAACGTAATTTCCTCATCACAAACTGCACATGATTATATTCATTTGTAAAATCGTGGTGTAATCTTTAGCGACGATTAGTAAGTCCCTTCCCTCCCGGTCTCCTACCATGTGAGCAATGATATGATGTTCAGTAATCATGACATAGTGCAGATTCATAAATCTAAGTGTAGGTTCACTCTAAAGACACGCACGTTTGGGTGGGCCGCACCGCAAAAATCCTAAATCACTTACTTACAATTTACTTATTTACATCACGTACATTTTGTGTAATGTGCGCTGCCCTTACACAATCGTTACAACTATAGGTGTACGTTACTCCAGCAGGAAAGTGGCTCCTAGTGATATGAGTGGAATGTATAATTACTGCGTAATGTGCGTCACATAAAAAAACTGTGCGCTTTCTCGTTTTGGAACAAAACGGAAAAACCGATTCCTGCTGGAGTAACGTTACTCCAGCAGGAATCGGTTTTTCCGTTTTGTTCCAAAACGAGAAAGCGCACAGTTTTTTTATGTGACGCACATTACGCAGTAATTACACAATCGTTACAACTATAGGTGTACGTTACTCCAGCAGGAAAGTGGCTCCTAGTGATATGAGTGGAATGTATAATTACTGCGTAATGTGCGTCACATAAAAAAACTGTGCGCTTTCTCGTTTTGGAACAAAACGGAAAAACCGATTCCTGCTGGAGTAACGTTTCTCCAGCAGGAAAATTCTAAACGAATGATCGGAGAGAGAAATATTGTGCATGGGCAAAGAGCTTATATTTGTGCAGAAATGTGCGCCGAAAATATAATGTGTGCGTCTTCAGGTTTTCGAGATAGCATTTCTTGCTGGAGTAACGTCGCGTTGTGCAGAATCGTGTATTTCTAAAACCATTGTATGTGCGCCTGTAGAATTTTCGTTTAGAATTTTCCTGCTGAAACAACGTTACTCCAGCAGGAATCGTTTTTTCCTTTTCTTTTACAAAACGACAAAGCGCGCATTTTATTTTTTATGTAGCACACATTTACGTCTGATTAAGCACTAGTTATACGTTCCACTCTTATCACTCTAGGAGCCACTTTCCTGCTGGAGTAACGTAGATTAATTACAGTCTGCTCTTATGCTAATAAAGCCTACAATTAGTTAAAATCACAGGAGGTATAATAGT
Organism: Atethmia centrago; assembly: GCA_905333075.3. Taxonomy (NCBI): domain Eukaryota; kingdom Metazoa; phylum Arthropoda; class Insecta; order Lepidoptera; family Noctuidae; genus Atethmia; species Atethmia centrago. The sequence continues at coordinate 12,334,392 of HG995381.1, read as the reverse complement.
TTTTTTTATTGACTACAAAAATATTATTTAGAACGATTTTTAATAAATTAATTAAAGTCTATTAAAAAATCTGATATCAAATATTGTTATACATTTGTCTTATGTGCAAATAAAAGTCAAAGAAATGTATGAAATTGGCTTAGATATAGTAAAAAATATTTTGACAAGATTTTTAAGAATAATTGTACTCCAATCACAACGTGCCTTAAATCTGTGATGAATGAAAACATGGTAAAATATAACAACAACGCTACCAATCAGTTTTATTTTCTCGCCAATTATTGTTTTTAGCCAATTATTTGAACTCTTGACAAATATCTACTGCCTGCAGCAACCCTGCCAGTGTTTACACATAATTAATTCAGCCAAAATCTACCCCAATCTGTGTACCGGGCGGCGACGACGGCATTCACTAGTTCGGACCAAGAGGACTTCTTTAGTAACCCGCAGGCCGCAAGTAGGTATGCAGTAGATTGAATTGAATAAGGTGTAAAACCAATAGATTTTTGAAGAGAAACATTGGTTATAACCTTGCAGCACCCGGGATTTGCACGTCCGTTGCAAACTTTAAATACCTACGAAAGGTCGCCTCGCATCTGTTTTTTATGACACCGGCACTTACACCTTTTAAGCCAAAACAGCCATGCTGCTTCGCGCCAAAAAGGCACGAAACTCAAGACAAGAAATCTCATGAAACTGATTCATAAAATGTTTCGAATTAAAACACTTCAATCCATTGTTCCTACTAATCACTGAGTGTGTCGACGTCAATATCTTCGTTGTCATCGTTGGTGGAATCTGGGTCCCGTCCCGGTAAGCCGGGGGTGCCTGCTATGCCGCCGCGCCCTTCTTTCGTGTGCCGCCATTTCATGCGACGGTTTTGAAACCACACTTTGACCTGTGAACAAAAATATTCGCAATTTCATTACACGGGTTAGTTGGGATGTATTCGAGGATATCGTCGGGTTTCAGTCCCCACAGGCTCTGTATCCGACGGCCTTAGTATCATGTTCTCAGAGCCACACATTGAAATCGCTACGATTTTGGCTTAGATACACTAATAGGCGTGATCTACGGGTAAGCCGTACAAAACGGCGACAAAATATGCTAAAAATAAAAGGGGTGATTTTTCAATCAATAAGGAATAAAAAATTCGGTTCGATAGTTTTTGTATTGATATAATAATATGTCAAAACGCCATAAGTACTTATTATTCTTCAGATAAAAGTTATCTGGCGATTGAAAACTCGGCCTTTAGAATGTTGTGTGACCGCCGCATTCGAATAAGACGCTATAACTGGTCTCTCTTCCCACTTAATGCTATTGATATACCTATGTATCTATGTTTATGCAATAGTGTTAATTAACTTTAAGAGTAGACAACTAAACAGTTTCACACCACGCTAGCGCCGACGTCGGCGTCGGCGCCACACCGCCTGCGGCGGGCGCTGTCGTTTAAAAACCATTATCGGATACAGATGTTTTCGTACGACATCGACAGCTTGACGCAGCGCTAGAGCCCCGCGGTGCTACCACACAGACATTGCTACCTACCTAAGTAGGTAATATCTGATTGGTAATGATTTTCGATATTAAGTGCTAATCTTCATCGGTTAAATAAGCCTTATTCCTAGGCTCTTTGGCCTTCTGGCCGTCTAGCTATAGGTAGGGGACGTCGCAAGCTCGATTGATGAGCGTGAGGACTAATATACAAGGTGTAGTATTGAAATAACTGAAAACCTCTTAGGGGGGGTCATTGAACTCATCAATACTAACAACTTTTACTGTGGGGCCAAACTAGAAATGTTTACCCCTACGGAAAATATAGGCATGATGTTATTTTTAACGTTATATTCTGATAAAATAGCTTAAAGTCGAATTAATTATTAATTCACTAGTAATCTGACATGTGCTAGCTATCGCTTTGTGTAATAATACGGTCTTATTTACTGTATTTATTATATTCGTGACATTTACATACATACATACACATACATAAACTCACGCCTTCTTCCCCTGGGGGTAGGCAGAAACTATAGAATGCCACGTACTCCTTTCCCTCGCCTCCTTCCCTCCCTTCGCCTAAGTTGGCGACGCGACGGGACTCTAGTGGAACAATTTCTATGAAAACATCACGGATATTGTTCTACCGGTGTCACGGGACGACAATAATAGTCTATTATGTACCTGTGTACGGTGTGCTACACCATATAAATTGCAGACATGTATACATTTAGAAATTTTACAAACGGTGACACAAAAGAAAAGGCGATCTTTTAATAACAACCTTTGGATGGATTGTTCATGCATCTCATTAAAGAAGAAGGAGAGGAAGAGACAGGTACCAGTATGCTCTACTTCAAACTCAAATGATGAAGTTGACTTCATCATGATACACAGCAGAGAAATCCCGCGCTATGTAGCTCATACGAGTAGCTCGTACCAGAGCTTTCAGGAAAAAAAAAAACAAGAGCGTCATTGCAAGTATCAACATAGGTACCTAAAACACTGGCATTTCATTAAAATAATAAAAATTAAATTGAAACCGAAACTAACTTTGGACTGAAAATTTATTTTTAGTTCATAAAATAACAAAATATTTATTTACATGACTAAATTACAAGATGATTATTAACATTAACTAAATTAAATTAAAACTAAGTTAAGCTTAAAAAAGGCCCTCGGGGCATTGTACCGAGGATGCTGGCGGCATTTCCTCGCTGAATTGCAATGCTGATGCGTTGCGCGAGAAAGCCGCCAGCTTTTCGGTCACCAGTTACATCAACTAGACGTTTCGCGATTTCCGCAAATTTAAATAAAATTTATTTAAATTACTAAATTACTAGGTACTATTTTTAAGTTTTACAACTGCCCCCAACCAGTGTTACAACCGCCCCTGGCTTGAGGTCGGTGGTAACAGTCGCATATACTCATTCAAACGACTAAATTCTTGGAAGCTGTTTTATCTAGGCCTCTGATTTTGATATATTTTGATAAGTAATTGATTAGACTTTTATATCAAATGTTTTAATCCTTGTATAAAGCCACAATGGCAGTGCTATGGGCGATAAACGGAAAATTGTCCGCAAAAAAATCTACTGCTAGGAGCTTTATAATTAATAGAAAGGGGGTAAAAGAACATTAAGGTTCAATGTGAACGGTAAAAACCATTAACACGTAGCATAAAAGATATTTTCTATGCTACTTACTTAGATCACGAGCCGCAGCCAAGCGGTCTCGCCGCCCGCGCGCCTTGTGTGCCATGTCTTATATGGACACGTTGCATGAACTGCTTCATATTTAGAGGTAACATCATGTTTACGTGAAATAGTCATAATTATGTTGCAGAGACATTTTTTTTTATCTACTTTATTTGTTAACCACTTGCAGCAACAATGAACACTTAATACTCTATTCTATTTACTTCAAATATAAATTTTATGGCAATCAGGCGCAATCAGGCTAGAAACAATGTTACACCATGGAGTCGCGCTCGCTGATCATCAGTGCTACTGTGCTACACTATTTACTTACTTTATTTACTTTATAATGTATCGTGAGCGTATTCGTACGCGACCGACGATGTCAGCGTAACCATATTCCAAGGCATGTTGAAGATCTCCTTAATAGTGTACGAAATCTATTATGTGTTATATTCGGGATATTCTTCACTTTTAAGTTCAACTTTTTTCAAATAGGTACCTACATTACAAAACTACGGAAACGGGCCTTTTAATATTAAAGTGTTTGTCACAAGTCATTAAAGTTTTCTTTTTCTTTCATTTTTAAATTAATAAATGGCTATTACCTACGTTAAACTATAATATGAGCATCATGTACCTATCACATAATTAATTTATCTGTCATTGTTTTATCTTTCATTCTTTTTTTAACTATTTTGGTATAGTAATTTTATTCTAGGTGCATCGTCTTCACATATAATTTTAAAATGTATCTATACAAAATTTAAAATTATATAAATTAAATAATATAACGGTGGAGTTTCTTGCCCATTCTAGTCCATACGAAACTACCTTTTGGAAGGGGCAGCTAGAATAAATTCCTTTTTTTTTGTAAATTTTGACGTTCAAAAGTGCCTTTTATGTGCCTATTTGAAATAAATAATTTGACTTTTTGACTTTACTTTTATTTGTCTGTGCCTCCACCTTTTTGAATTAGTAGGCTATCTTTTGGTGCTCAAAGAAGTTGACAGGTGGGGAGCTGTTGGTAAACATTTGTGCATTGTTTTGAGAAATGTATTGAACAAACAAGATGGAAGCGTTAGTTGCGACTTTGGCCGCGCGCCAAAATATCCATCCTTGTAGCGCTTGTATATGGGTCAGGACCAAATTTTTGATCAGGTGTAATCAAATTAATTACACTTGCCTAAAATATTCCGACGATTTACACACACTCTAATAATTATATTGCGCGCATTTATTTTCCAGTGTGATACATTTCCGTTGTGATTTCCGTTGTGCAACACGTCAAAAATTTGGTCCTGACCCATATAAACCTTTGCTTCAATTTCAGTTCTCTATACCTACCTACTTACTAAAACTAACATTATAAGTACCTCTATACCTCCCTATATTAAAAGCTTGTAACCCACTCATTTCTTACGTTTTTTGCAATTTGCAGGTCAGTTAGTATCAGGTTGTAGGTTGATTAAAATACGTTTCGCGACCGTAACCAATATCGCTTTTTATAATATAATCATTAGAAGTCATCATTTCATGAAATACGTAGTCATTAAATAGGGTACCTAATATTTGTTACGGCTGCGAATCATATTTAGATCAACTACAACCTGATACTAATCTGCAAACGTTGACGCTGACGCTTTCGGATTATGGGCCGATTTTTCAATGGTCGGATAAGTACCTAAATATAACTGAAGAATAAATATGTCAGTTTGGCAGCTTTTGCATAGATAAAGTGTCAAAATGACGTTTAAATTCTGCATTGTAAAAGTTAATCTTTAGAGAGTATTCCATGAAGTTTTCATTTCTTATTCCATGAAGTTATTTGACTGTTGAAAAATGGACCCTAACAGCATAAACCCTTCATACCTGAGCATCAGTAAGGCCTAACGTCGCCGCTAACTGCCGCCTGTCTGGCTTCGTGATATACTTTTGAATTTGGAACCGTCGCTCGAGTCCCTTTCGCTGAAGGTTGCTAAAGACTGCGCGGGACCACGACCGCTTCCTCTTGCCGCTCGATGTGACGTCACATCGAGGAGCAGATGACTGTTGCGGCGGTGATGATGAAGGAAGAGGGAGGCGATATACTGAAAATAAAGAAAATGTTTGAAAGAGGAAAATATGATAATTTTTAACTTTTTATTTTTCGGAATTTATCAAAAGATGTGCCAGATGTTCTATTTCAAGCACTTGGAATGTAGAGAATGCTCCTATCACAGATCGTTGTAATTATTTTAATGATGATGCCACCACAGACCACAACCAGTGTACTGCCGATGGCGCTGCCAAAAATGGGTCCATACACTACTATAACAATAAATTATCAAAAGGGAATAATAGATAATCTATAATAATATAGTAAAGCATAAAAGTTTGTTTTTTGTTTAAACGCGGTTTGTAAAATCTCTGGAACTACCAGTCGAATTTGAAAAATCTTTTTGCATTTGATAGCCCAATTCTTGAGTAAGGTTAAATGCTATGCTTATGCTTAGGAGCCCAGCAAAAAGAACGCTAAGCAAAAACGAAGTAATAGCGCGGGCGGGCGATGCGACGCAGTGGGACGTGGACCGAGGAAGTTTTATAAAATGTGGCTGTTATTATACGTAGTATATTGTGTATCTTACGACTTCCACGCGAACGAAGTCGCGGGCATCATGGATGGACAGTGGGCAATCATCACGCTTGGCTGGGGAACAGTCATAAACTTTGTTAAAGATTCCAGAGTAACTATTTTGGACGCCTAAGAACTGCGACAACCGCGGGTAAGGTTTGGGTGGATTAGATTGATATGCCTTTGAGCCACTGGCGTAGCTATACCGTTGAGGTCCGTGGCAAATTCATCGGATGGGGCCCTCTCTCAATGTAAAGAAGCTCAACCATCGTTGTAGTTTCATTTTATAACATCACGTAAAGTAGGTACCAACTCATAAAAAATGCTCCAAATCAGAAGGTCTATATGGGAAAATGTCAAAACTCATTTCTATACATACCTACACACGCACACACATTTCTTGCTGATTTTCTAGTATATTTTTGTTAAAAAAGCGTATTGGATTGAAATATTAACCTAATTAATTATTATTTACTTTTAATTAAAATTTTAATTCTTAAAATTCCTTTTTTCGGGCTTACTGTTCAGCAAGTTTCAATGACATCATCCAGCTACAGTTTAGCTTCAAGTTATACGAGTAGGATAGGTAAGCACAGAAAAAATAATTATTAAATACGTTTCATTTCATCAATGACATGAAATGCACCTATTTATTAATTATTTTTGTAAGATCATTCTTATAAAAAAATCATCGTTTATGGAAAAGAAAACCACTCCGGTTTGCTGGAATGCTGGAGTGTCAAAATAAAAGACCGCGCTACCATCCCGTACGCAATCTTAAACAGCAATAAAAATATTTGCAACATCGCAAACTTCGCAAGATCAAACTACTGTTTGTTAGTTATTTTAAGGATGTTTACTATCTTATAGGTTATAGGATCTTACGAGGGAGCATGGTCCTAGCACCTATAGTGATCATAATAGGAGGTACCTACCTACTATAACTTATTTCACTGGGCCATTGCAACTTTGTATGACCACGGTGCCGGTTGTTTTCAGCAATCCTAACACCTAACATGATATCAATATCTGCTTTTAACTAATCTACAATTTAAGGGACTATTTATTTACCTAAAACGGAGGACCAGGCATATAAATATGTAAAGACAATCTTTGTAATTATGATGATTAAAAAAAATGGTTTTAATTAAAACTTTTTCGATTATCTACGTGTAAAAAACTGGGAAACTGGCCATTTCATATCAAAGTGATTGTAAGATGACATTAAAGTTTTCTTTTTCAAACATTTTTAAAATTTGTTATTGGCTTCAGTATCAATTTTTACGAGTAAAATGGCTAGTATTTTGAAAGGCAATGCAGCAATCAACCTTATTTAAATAATTACTTATTAACCTTGTGCCATGTGCCCGATGGGATAGGAAGTAGAAAATAACGATAATAAGCTTTCTATATAATCAAAATCTTTTGCTTAGTTATTATTATTTATTTATTTCAGTAAAAAATTTTACATCGTATAGAAAAACTAGATTATTAAATTAAGAATTAAAATAATTACCTATAATATAAATTAATTATATAACAGTAACCAAAATAAACAAATTAAAAGTAAAACATTTACAAATCACTTTTATAATATGTTAAACGTCCAAATAAATATTTAGAAAAAAAAAATAAATATCAATTTTATCAATACTTACAAATACATTTTGATTCCACCGTTTCGCATGTCAATACAAATAGTGATGTTATAAAATGATGTATTTCAAATAAAGAATATAAAAACAAATTAAATCAGATTCATCTATTACCCAAAGTCAAAAATAAAAATATATTGTCAATAAAAATAGTATACTTAATAATAATTAAAGTCTAATTGTATGTGTCACAGAGAAACTCATCAAGGGTGTAATAGCACTTTTCTCTCAAAAATGTTTTTAACTGCTGCTTAAACTGATTTAAGTTGCATAATGACTTTAAGTGTACAGGTAGTTTATTTAACAGTTTAATTGATTGATAACCTGCAGCATGACTCACTAAGTTAATCGTATCGTATAGTTCGGAAGCGCTCCCGATTGAGCCCGAACACACGAACCTCCGCGCGCTCGTTAGTGGGTCCCATTGGACCCAACAAACCCCAAGACGACATTACAACATTACAACACACTAAATTGAAGTCAAAACTTATAAATGTGCGTAAATTAAGAGAGTCGGATAAAACTCATATGTGAACGCCATTAAATCTTTCATATTTAGAGCGCAACTTTATTAATCTACCTTTATAAAATCCAAGTCCGTGAATGCGCAAATCGTCATTTTGAAGACAGTGGTAGTCGAGGCTAAAAAAAAAATACAAAATTGGGATTTCGAACATCTAAACTCCACCACAGGTAGGGGCATCATTTAATTGTTTCATGAATTCATCCATAGTTCAAGTTAAATAACTAGTGGTAATCAAGTTTTTTGCATCCAAAGTCGAAGTTTCGCGCCAATCTTGCGTGTATACATTTTTAATTTTCAAAATATCACACACACACATGTAGATACGATTTAAGTGTGACAAATATTATTCAAAATATTATAAACAACAAGAAAATGCAAACACAGGTCCAATAACACTATTCATTACCACTACTTAATTTGTGTTCAAAATCGCCGACCATTATTGTTTTTATAATATTATTGTCATGATGTGCGAAAGCGATTATACCGAACGATTCTTTTTTTAAAATTTCGATCAATTCATAAGAAATATGATAAATGTCAATCGATACTTTGAAATTGAAATAAAATTCTTTTAAGCATTAAAAACAATAAGCATTATAATATTAATGATTTATACTTTTCTAATGCAATTTTAATCGTTTTTATGACATTATTTTGAAACCGAGTCAACAGATGGGACCTAGACAGAAGACTATAGGTAGGTTTTTATTTATTAAATTTCGCGCCGAATTGTTTCTATATTTGAATTTAAATTCAGAATGCACTGTACAAAAAATATTTTAATTTATTAACAATTATTTTTTGTCGATTTTATTTTTGATACTTTCTGATAGTTTGCTACAGAATGCCCAGTATACCTTTTTTTGGTAGGCTTAGCAAAATTTTGATAGGAATGATGATAAGTTAATTCTATAAATTGGGTATTCCGCAAACACTTTTACAAGTCAATATTTTTTTGTTAGTGGTTGAGCATGGTAGTTTTTGTTTCTATTAGTTTACTTGAGTAACATAAATAGTTCTTTTTTGTGGTTTACCCAAGGAAATTAAAAAAAAAAAACTGGCCAGACCGGACCACGCACAGTGAAGAGTTCCGTAGTTGGGATGAATATTTTCCCATGCACATTGCAACCAACCTCTGCCGTTTAAAAGAACCTATTTCAGATAATTTACATTCGAAATCAGAAAATGACTGCTCTTAAAATTATATCCCAAGCTGCAGAACGGAAACTTGGGGCATAAGCCGTGCCTACTTCGTCCCGGATCCCCTGCATGAATGTCCTGCAAAAACGCCCGCGTTTACCCACTGTAAGGAAGACTGGACTGTGCAATTTGGTTAAAATCTAGATTTTACGAGGTTATGACAGACAGACAGAGGCACATTGACAGACGGTCATGACGAAATTTTAAGGAATCATTTATTACTACGGAGACCCTAAAAGCATCAATTCGGTTCATATTCGGCAGAGATGCACATGTATTAGATGAAATATGAACCTCCTCCTAAAAGTCGATTAAAAATATCTAAATAATTCCTTTGAACTTATTAAGGAAAAATAGGACAAATTGGCTGTGACAGACATACAGACAGTCAGATAGACAGACGCACGTGTGATCCTGTAAGGTTGCCCGGGTGTCACCACTGTGTGGATCGCCCGGCGGACACGGTGATGCTCTGCCCGTCTTGGGCAGAGCATCACCGTGTCGTAGTGGAGGCGCTCGGCGGCAGAGATCTCTCGCGTCCGGCCCTGGTTCAGGCCATGGTACGGAGAGTTCTGTTTTCAGGTACCTATTATAAACAAATTTCGCAATAGACTGACGCGGTTTGATCAACCTCGACATATTATTAAAGATATTTGCCTCAAACTTATTGTATAAAATAGGCGCGGTAACATATTTTTCTTAATAAATTCGAATACTGAAAGTTGATGTAAATTCCTAAATTTTACGACGTAATTTACAAGATCCCGTCGAGTCAGCTGATGAGTCATATGTCAAAATCTTGTCGAGCAGAGTGGTTAATAACTTTTATTTCTTTTTGATTTTCCGATGAATAACTCTTAGACCATTTAATAAAGGGTTCTTCGGACAATCTAACCCGGAAGCTCTGCTGTCTATTATTATTGACTTATTAAGTTATTCGGCAAAACCATTTCTGTACAAGTTTTATATTTCTGCAATGTCTCTATGAAAAAAACCTTTTTGACTTTTTTACAAGCAGTAAGCATCGCGTGAAGCTAATTTTAGAAGATTAGAAGATCTGCAATATAGGCTTTTTCTTCAATATTAAAGGTATTTAAATATAATCTTAAGAACCTTCCAAATTGGTTGAATTAAATGTTTTTTTTTATATTTTTTCATTCAGCTAAAAATAAAGCGTTTTTATAGAGTAAAAGACATAAACGAGGCGCTCAGCTTTACAAAATAATGCAACCATATTTTTTATTTTTATAAAATGTTATGTTAGACCAACATATTTATTTTATATTAAAAAGTATAGGAACTAATACGAATGAACACAGAATATACCAGCTTTACAAAATAATGCAACCATATTTTTTATTTTTATAAAATGTTATTTTAGACCAACATATTTATTTTATATTAAAAAGTATAGGAACTAATACGAATGAACTAAGAATATATCCTCTGTTTGATTGAGTGAGTTGGTAGGTACTACGTGACCTATAACACAGATTAAGAATTGCTTGTGCTAATTATTTCAGCATGGGATGATCTCATTCGTTTCAAGAGAATCGCTTCGGCAACCACTATGGTTAGGTTATTTTTTTAAGGTTCCATACACAAAATGGCAAAAACGGATACCTATCTTATATTTTCATCATGCCCGTCTGTCCGGACACAGCTATTTTACTCGGGTACTATTGGCACTAGATCGATGAAAATTGGATAGAAGGTGATATATGCATCGCTAAAAATGGTGCACTGAAACTATTAAAACAATTATTTGGGGGTGGAGACATACATGTAACTGAGAGACGAAAAAAAAAACTTAATGCACATGAGCGTGTGGGAATAAAAAGATTATGATGTTTCTAAGTGACTTTGCTATTTGAGTCAAAAGTTTTCGGAATATTTTCGGTTACAACTGCAGAAATAACTTAGATTTTCGTAGGTTTTACGAGAAATACCATGAAATACAAACTTATTTTTGCGGCCGGTGAAATCTATACTATGCATGCGTTTATCTCGACTACAGGAACCCTTTACTGTGTGTGATCCTTGACGCACTGGGCCGGTCTTTTTTCATTCAGTCATTTAATTTTTAGTTTAGTTTCGTTTTGTTAGGAATTTCCCAGTAGCGACTCGGAGAGTGGATTAGTGCCCGGTTGATGATTGCCATTAGGCTAGCACCCTTTTACATGGGACTTAAATATAACCTGTACTACGAGTATGTGAATTTTTTTTACCATTTGTATAGGTTTCATAAGGAAAGTTGTTGTACTTAACTACATATTCTTTAAAAAAATAGTAATAATCACAAAAAAAATATTCAAACGCTGTGTTTGAAGTTTTACAAATGTTGAATTTAATTTTTGGTTACGTATCAAGTTTACCTAATATTGTAACCAAAAACTATTCAGCACTTCCATGAGAACTTTTCAAACAACAAGAGACAAAAGTTTCTGATAACACCCGTAGGTATGTTAAGAAACCCTAGGTTATAAACTACAGAAAATATGCGAGAGGAATCAAAACAATAGAGCTATTACCAAGTGCACAAAGAACTTCTAAGTAGACGCATAAGACACAAACGACTTGGAAGCTCTTGATGGAAACAAAAACTGTACTAAAATTAAAAACGCAAACTCACCAGTAGTAGGCCTTAACGCTGGATGTAAATGTGTGTATGAAAGAGGCAGCGGTAACTGGAGCAGGGGTGGTTCATCCCTGCAGCAGCGGTACAACGCGGCCACGCACCCCGCGCACGGCGGCTCCTGGCTCCGAGCCACTTCCGTCACCGCCGCACTCGACCGAAGATTATCATTGTTCCCCAAAATACTATCTACACTAAACTTCAATTTACTCACAGAATTAACATCACCATTCAACGACGTCATTGTCACTTAATTTCACTAACGAACCAACAGGAAGACCTTCTGTTATGAAAGCAACTGAAAAACTGACAAGCGTCGCGCCTCCGTTATCGGCGCAAGCACAGGCTGGGGGCGTGCCGATTCTAATGAAGCGTTCCGATTGGTTGCCGGTTATTGGGCGTTGCGGCCGCGTTATGGAGTGTGCCAGCATTGACTGATCGTCATGGTACCAACAACTGCACTTGTTTACAATAAACTGCTTCTTTAATGTGTTTTATATGACTTTGCACTTTAGATTCAATTTTATTGCTAAGAAACTTGCGTCATTCGTCAGTTTATAGGGATATTCTTAAAATTACATTAGGTACCTATACCGATTCAGTGAACTAGGTACTCGTATGTACTTTACCTACCTAATTACCTCGGAATATATTAGATACGTACCTATCAACATCAAATTATTGGTTGTTATTATAAAAACAGCACAGTCATTTACCTCATTCAAATCCAGAAGGGTGCAGCAGACTGAGCAGGAAAGAAGGTGTCACAATTCCAGCATTGGGCAACCCATTCACACTGTTCTTGGGATGAGTCACTGATGTTCCTTTTGTGCAATTTTCCTGCTGTGTCCAACCTGACTCTGCAATTAGTTAAGAGATCACATCACCGTTTCGTTTACCATCAATTGATAAATGAAGACAACATCTGTTAGAAAACTTTTAGACCTCCAGAAAGGATGGCGGTCGACCGGGTACACGACGTCGTGTGAACTGTGCTTAGATCGCCCCAAAAACAAAATGTTTGTGAGTAGACAGACTATGTGATAGTTTGTTCCAGAAGTAGGGATCTGATGAAAGTGTAAACAAACCCTGTTCAGGTTAAATTCTATTTAGAAGTGTTTGTAAAAGAGTATGCTTAGATAGTTTGGTTATGTTGAGAGGATGAATGAAAGGCGACTAACAAAAGGTATTTACAAGGCAGATGTGAGTGGAAACGTCGGGATGGGACGCCCCAGAAAGACATATAGTGAACTCATTGGTGATGTTCTTCAAAAAGGTCAGGTGCGTAGTACGCGCAACCGGAGTAGGTACGTGTATGTCCAGATGTATGAACGTAAACGAAGCAAAAGGAGTATGTAAGGAGCGTAGCAGGTGGCGCTCTATAGTTTCTGCCTACCCCCATGGGAAAGAGGCGTGAGTTTATGTATGTATGTATGTAGGTATGATTTATTTTTGTTAATTATTTTTGTGGTGTACAATAAAGTATCTATAAATATTTTTTTTTTTTTAATATTTTTTCGTTATTTGTCAGATAGATCACATAATACCTAAGACCATCTTGTGTTTTATGAGGGTATAAGTTATCCAAGTATATAAAGCTTCGTCACTGACACAGCAAACAAAAAACTGATGGGCAGTTAAGCTGACAAGCTTGGGGCTGCTGATCTATTTTGTAAAACTCATAGTGAAAACTAAAGTGAAGTAAGCTTGAAGTGAGTCAACTGTCAAAAGTAGCTTCAGGTGGAATGACAGCTGACTTACCTGAAGTTGAATTATTAATTCACTGTGAGTAATCTGACATGTGCTAGCTGTCACTTTGTGTAATAAAATGGTCATATTTATTGTATTCTAGACTTTTACACTTATTATTATACATTTATTTTACACTTATATAAAACGATTAAATTAAGCGATCACCATTACAATAAATATAACCATTTTACACAGAGTGACAGCTAGTACATGTCAGATAACTCTAGTGATACACAGTTAGTCATACATAGATAGATAAATATAATATGATATGAAAGAAAAATCGTTTATTTACATAATCAAATTACAAGACGGTTATTAACATTAACTAAATTAAATTAAAACTAAGTTAACCCAAAAAAAGGCTCTCGTACCGAGGATGCTGGTGGTATTTCCTCGCTTAATTGCAATGCTGATGCGTTGCGCGAGACAGCCGCTAGCTTTTCGATCACCAGTTACATCAACTAGACGTTTCGTGATTTCCGCAAATAACTTATGCGCACTGGAACCCCACACACCGAGGGTCTCGACGCCAAAGGGCACAAAGTTGTACTCTTTGCCAAGGCCTCTATATTTAATAATTTTTAGATTTTCGGCACTTTCTGCCGCTGCACCCGCTTTAGAAGTAGTCCGTTGGAGGTGAGACGGTGCCAGTGTGTCTACACAGGTAGCGTCCCACACAAGCATCCGTCCCAAACTCCACGGACCCAAAGACACACCATCAGGTCTTTTGCCATCATCTCTGACAATGCCAGTCGGCTCAAGAAGAGCAGGCACATTAATGCTGGCAAGAGACCGGCGGATTATGTCATTAAGTATCGCATGTCTTGAAAAGCGGCCGGCACTTTTTTGACAACAAAGTCCGTGGTGACCCAGTCGGTCCACGTCCGTGCCACAATGTGTGTGGAGTGCATACCGTGACCCCAAGCCGCAGACCAGTTGCCAGACAAAGCGAGATCAGATCCAGGAAGGTATCGGTATATGGAGAACGATGGGCATACATGCCTGGCTACAGCCAATGACCGGCCTCTCTGGCTCCCACCGCCAAAAGTCTTGCGCGATCCGGACCTGAACTGCGGCTCAGAATCGATTTGTATGTTATATCGCAATAAATATCATCCCAGCTCCTTTGAGATTTTGGGTTGTCTGGAAATTCTGAGTTGTGGAGGTCAGATAGGCAGTCGCATACGATATATGTTGAATTAACCTGACCAAATAATTATTATGTACCACAACGTATAACTGATCTCAACAAAATACATTTTTATATTTACTTAATTAATGTTGATAGTGTATTTAAAATGTTAAAATTATTGATTGTTGATTTCTTTCCTAGTTTTATTTTTATTTTATGAATGATAAAACTTTTAATTTTTTTGCTGTGCCCTACAGGGTCCGTAATAACACCTTTAAAAAAAAATTATGGAATGCAATGAAGCAAAGCAAAAAAAATATGAATATGAATAATAACTTAAAGTTTTAACTGTGAGATTTCGAGAGAACCGACAGGATAGGTCTAAATAAATTTTTTAGGTACAGAACTCACCCTGGCTGGGAACTCCTCCTACAGCTAAGACTGCTACCATGCTGCACTTCTTCTACTTCAGCCCTGTAAATAGCTCATCTGGAAAGACTTGTTAGAGCACTTGTTCAGTTACCTATATGTGGTGGGAGCTCCTTTTTTGGTTCTGGGGTGGAAAATCCTCATGGATGTCCTCCGCCCTGGGGCGGGCTGAGAGAGACCCCTCAGCCCGCACCAGGGCGGAGGACATCCGTTCAGACTCTTACTGACTAAAAACCACCCCGGTGTTCCCCTCCCACACTTGCACCGGAGATCATAGGATCTAGTGCGATTTCCGCGATCCCCGGCTGGTGCCGGCCCGCCATTGCGGGTCACCTCAGGCTCGCTGGGGGAATGAGGTGTAAAACTCCCCCTGCGACGTCCAATACACGTGCGCGTGTGGAACACTACGCGCCGCCACGTCGGGTCCTACTATGTGGGGGGTGACCGAGTCCGTTACCCCTGGACCCGTTTAGGGGGGCTGGAAGAGGGCGTTGTCCGCCCTCCGCCGACGCCCGGTGCGCCTGCTGCAGGCAGGGTGAGTGGAAGAGATCTCCCGCTCCCTTTCCGCAGCCTCCTCCTGCGACATGACTGTTTCGCAAAAGGATACCACCGCGTCCCAGGACTCCTCGCTGCCGACCATGGAGTCGTCTACGGCTGGCAGCGACAGGTCACTGCCTACTCCTGAGACGAGGGCACGGCGCGCGGCGTGGCTCCTGCCAAGCGGCACACTCTGCCAGCGTATGCCACGCCATGCCCTCACAGCAGTCGACGCAGTGGTGACACCGGGCGTCCGGCCCCCTGTTTATGCGACACAGGTAGGTACTTCCCAAAGCAACCATGCCCCGAGAGCACCTGCGTCACCCGAAACAACAGGGAGCCGTGCCTCCTCCCGAGCCAGCGCTCGAGTACCGGCCGGACCGCCTCAATGGTTATGAGGCCGTGAAAGCCGGTCCCGCCATTCCGCCACCAGGGCTGCGCGAAGCTGCGACCGACGCAGCTCCATTTGTCGCTGCATCAGCCGCTCGCCTCGCGCAACCTATACAGTGACGCGAGAGCTGCGTAACCTCCTAATTTAACCATGGAAACCGAACTATACAAAAACCATTCTACCTACATAAAAACATAACATAACATCACACCTGTCATCTACGGAGGGGTTATTTTTAAATTAATTGTTTGATGCGCTTATTTTGCCGTTGCTTTTTGCTCATATTTTTAGAATTGTTCTCATTTTTGACAGCATCTGCGATTTGATACGGATACGGTTATCTACGAAGGGTACGGCAGAGTTGTACGAAATGTGGGTGTACTTTTAAGACCCATGTTATAGAGGTCGAAACCTATTGCCACGAACACGGCACAAATCCAGATTCTGGGTTGCTACTGAGAAATTCCTGATGCAAAAACCCAATAATACTTTGCCCGACCTGGGAATCGAACCCAGGACCTCATGCTCAACAGTAGCGCTTGCGACCACCAGACCAACGAAGCAGTCAATTGCCATAACATAAGTACTAAGTATTGTGATCACATGACATAGATTTACAGAGAAACTCAAAGTAAAAATAAAAATAAAATATTTAAAAAATCGAATGAGGAATTCGCTTTTTTAAATATTTTATTTTTATTTTACAGGGACCGCCGAGGTCGAGGTTGTTTTCCAGAAATATATACAACAAAATACCCACATCTATGTACCTATAATAAAAAAAATACACTCATTCAACGCATTCAATCTGCCTGCCTTTTTCCAATGATGTTAGGGTCAGTCTAACCGGATGCAACTGAATACCAGTAATTTACATGGAGCGTCTGCCTATCTGACCTCCACAACCCAGTTACTGGGTAACACGATACTCTTTAGTAAGGCTGGTTGTCAGACATTCGGGCTTCTGACTACCCGTAACGACTGTCAAAGATCTACGAATTCCAGCCGAGACCAACAGCTTATCCTTCTTCTAGAAAACTTAACTTTCGATTGACCCGTGCGGATGTTTTTATTTAGCCACGAACCCCTCCTCCTACTCATTCTATGAATTCATGACTAAATTGCTCAATATTTGATCGCAAATAGCACCCTTCCTTAAATCTAAATGCTTTGGTTAAATCTAAATACATATTATTCTGCAGCAACAAATTAATGATACAGAATAATAATTATGTATGTTAACGAATCAAAGGTTTGCGCTGAAAATAAAATGTTTCATCTTTGTGCAAGATGGCTCAAGTGAACGAACCCCCTTTGTTATTGTTATGTTTTCGCTAAAAGTACAATATGGATATACTAATTAGGTCCCAGTGCGCATAAGTTATTTGCGGGAATCGCGAAACGTCTAGTTGATGTAACTGGTGACCGAAAAGCTGGCGGCTTTCTCGCGCAACGCATCAGCATTGCAATTCAGCGAGGAAATGCCGCCAGCATCCTCGGTACAATGCCCCGAGAGCCTTTTTTAGGTTTAACTTAGTTTTAATTTAATTTAGTTAATGTTAATAATCATCTTGTAATTTGGTTATGTAAATAAATAAATCCTACTTAGGTACCTACAAGTTTTGAAAAGCAAATTGACAATTAAGCAAGAAATTCTTACATAAAAATTGGGATTTTTCCTGTCTGCATAACATTATTAAATCCACAGGATTTAGACTAGGTAGAGAGATTTAAGATGTAACTTACTACTTAGCGACAAGACCACCATTCTGTCACTCTATGTTAAATTTAAATTTCTACTTTTATTAAATCTGTAATTCATACGGTGTACATAATAAAGAGTTCTTATTAAAATCTTTATACTAAACTAGCTTTCGCCAGCGCCCGTGTGGAGGTCGGAAATTATCCCACGGAAACGTATTACCGGGATAAAAAGTATCCTATGTCCTAATCCAGGTCACGACCTGGATTAGGACATAGGATACTAGGGTTAGACCACGGTCTTACCATCTGCCAAATTTCATTCAAAACCGTCCTGCAGTCGTTTTAGCGTGAAAGCGTAACAAACAAACAAAATCACTTTCGCATTTATAATCTTAGTTACGATTCTTAGAGGGTGCAGGAATTAGCATTACTTAAAAGTCAGATCAAATTCTGCCTTAATAAATCTTTACGTTTTCAACCGAACATACACATCAGAATGTGGGTTGCAGTACACAAAACAGATCCAAGAATAAAACTGAATATTTCGACCACACTCGATTATACCCACTTACCTAAACATAATACAGAATCAATCGATATAAGAACAACTGTTAGCTCTAAAACGCTCAAATCGATTACGGTTGAGTTTATTTTGCTTGTCAGAGCACACCTGTGCTACATCCGCGGCAACAGATATAGATCCCATCATTACAGAGCATCGGCACGCTGCGCAGCGCACATTGTTTACTCGATAAGTATCAATGATCTGTGGCCAACGAAATTATTATGCATGTAAGTCGGTACACCTAGCTACTAATTATAGCGAGCTCCGCCAGATGTGGACGTTTTAATCGACAGTTTTATTTAAAATATTCGCCTATGCCACGTGTGGTTGGGGAAGCCATTCAGGATTTTTCCGCTATCAGACCATATTTTAGAGCACAGAAATACCACACACACGTCTTGTTCTAAACTAGTTGCTGAGGCGGCAGTAACCTAAAAGTCGGATACGAACAAAGCACATTGAAAATAATATTTTATCACCATTGAAACCATTTAGCGTTCACGAATTACACAACTATAAAACGCTACGCTAAAAGGCCAGTCGCATTAGTGCTGCAAGGATTTCATGGTCGATATCAGCTGACCATAAATCACTAATATAGTTTAGAGTCAAACGAGATTGGTGTCAGTCGCCCTCGGTTGGCGAACGCAACGCCAATAGGATCAAAAGATTGGCTCGAGAACGTATTGCTTAGCACACGTGTGAAATATATGAACGGCTGCGGGAGCTCTAAATCACAGCTATGGTTTATTTACCAATCATGATACTTATATTTTATGATATCCGATAATTTGTAAATTCCTGTTAATCTTCCATGTGAAACTTTTGCACATCTTCGTTCTATAGGTAGGATCCCAGATATCTCAATTTATTACAGAGTTTTATAACACATTTTAGTCATAAATTATAATCTGCTCCATTCGTAGTCTGGAACTAATAACTTAACAGTTTACACCAATCTTTCAGGATGCTACACCCGTATAACATTTTTATATTATTTGGCAAATATTTACTCTGTAGAGCTGAAGCTGATGCAATGGCCTTTTCCGGCAAGACAATGAACAATCTGAAGGATGAATTGAATTTATGACCAGATGGCTGGCTCGTTCTTTGGCCAAAGAATTAGCTTTGCCATTCAACGTGGCAATGCTGCCAGTCTTCTGGGCACGTTTCCGGATGACAGCGATGCGGACGAATACTCTGACGCCCTGTCCTTTTGTTTTTTGTATTCATTTGTATATATAGTTAGTAATTTAATTTAGTGTCTACCTAGTGTAAATAGTAGCATCAATATTGTATATTTGTCTTTTAAATTTCAGGATGAATTAGAAAGTAATTGGAGTAAGTTGGTATTTAGAAAAGAAAGACACGTCTTTCTTTTGAAAGGGAAGGAAGGAAGTAGATGTGCCTAGGCATGTTAAATAACCAACTGATCTGCCAGGGACAGCACGAAAATCGGACAGAAGACATCATATATAATATAGATATCATCAAATTCAAGTCATTTAACGTCATAATAACATAAAACAGTCCCCCAAAGCGCCCACCCTTCACCACTTCCTAGTGCTTTAGCTGGGAAGAAGTGGCGCAACATCATCATCTACTTAGCCTTTTCCCAAGCCTTTTTTGGCCTTAGCCTTTTTTGTTGGGGTCGGCTTCCAGCCTAATAGGATGCAGCTGAATACTAGTATTTTACACGGAGCGACTGCCTATATCTGACCTCCACAACCCAGTTAATGGGTAACACGATTCCCCTTGGTAAGACTAGTTGACAGACTTTCAGGCTTCTGACGATCCGTAACCACAGAAGACAGAGCCAAGAAAGTCCATAATATTATAACTCTATAGTTTATAACGCTGTGGGCATAACGAAGATACCGTTGTTGAGCAATTTCAGTATGCGAGTATTGTAAAATAATTAACATGTGCTAATCATTAATTACGCAAGTATTTTAATTTAACAATAACAAAGAGACCTCCCGCAACTTCACAACAGTTAATTCATTTAAAACCCCATGAAATCCTATAAGTATTGGACCGCTTTCTTTTATTAATCATCTGCACAAACTATAGGTACTTCCCTCACAAAGTACAAATAAAGTGGACACTAAATCAACTTTTAATAGTGGCGCCTCGTATATTTATCGTAACTTGGATTTAAAAAAACATGATAGTCCTGGAATCAAATGGGAATAGCAGTGACGGGTGTTCCGAACGACTTCCTTATACAATCGCCATTCCAATTCAATCACTTTCCGGAAATCACATCTTGAGGAGATTTATTAAGTCTGCTCTTGTTTGTGAGATAGTAAAATCGACATTAATGTCTATAGCCTACCGAGTTACGTTGGATCCTTGTACAATTAGGCCATCGAATTCGAAATAAGTGAGTCAACAAACACAGCATCCTTTGGGGAGCGATGCCCGTTCATCGTGGCCTTATTTATAGATTTGTGATTGTTATATTATCGTGTAGCTTGATTATCATGGTAATGACTTTTATGATCCTCTTCTGAATAAATATACAAGTGGCAATGTTTACTTAGTATAAATATTGAGGCGTGGTGAGGCGCAACGCGTACCAAAGTAGGATGCTACTTTAGATGCAGTAACACTTTGTTCACAGATTCAATTAAACTGCTTCCTTTGTCCTCGCTATTCCCTGTACGGATGTGATTGAATAGTATTTTTAATTAATTTATCATCCTTTTAATTGCTACTCCATTCTATGCTTCATTATTAATTTACACCTTTATTGTAATTGCTGAGAACTCGTGTTCTTATTAGCAAGTTGAACTCACGATCCGTGACATACCAAGTTTATGGTTTTACGCAGAACTGCTACTGTACACATGAATACTGTGCTAATATAAATTTCCGAGTCACCCGTTCTTTACACGGAGAGAAAATATGCATTCTGGTGTCAAAAGTAAAAGCTTGCTATAACCAACCATTGGGCGCCATGGTTGGTGATAGTAGATAGGTAATATAAATAAAACTAAAGATTACATAAAGTTTAGATTACAATAATCATCTACGTATACGATTAAAAGTATTTCACTCCATGCGAGAATGCAATTTGCAATTTCATTTTGAGCCACCTTCGACATCAATCCTTCAAGATTAATATAACATCAAACCCATAATAAACATTAAAGTATTTTCCGCTAACATCGTAGAATGTCCCGAGATTATCAAAAAGTATTGATATGAGATAATTATTTATACAAATCGTTGTTTCATATTGGGTGTCTGTGTCGCAATAAATATTAAATATCGACGCCGTTAAAAATATCCCCTTACACTTTACGAGAGCGCTGGTCGACATATTTACGTACAGGAGGAGGCTATCAATTCCGTTTTTTCATTCGACCTTATGATAGAGGCACCTTCCTTGCACGCGAGCTTTCTCTTAGCACTGAATGCTATATTGTTATGATTGGCGTACTTAATTCTGTATGAGAAACGATGTTTGTTTTGCGAATTTTAATAATCGACCTAGAAAACACAGGGAGCTACAAATTGTTCAGAGTTCAGTTTGAGCAATTACTGAAAGAGCATCAATATATATTATGTATTAGGCATTCAATCCAATCTGCTGCTGTAGAATCCAGCCACTGGGTTCAGCTATAACTTATAAATTTAAGCATAAATTTAAAGGGCAGACAGTATTGTTTGAAGAGATATAAATTGAACATAATTCTGTCTCCGTATTTGATGTTACGTAGGCTGTATTATCTAACATCCCACAGTATATGGCCTATCCAATTAGGAAATTCTATTCAAAATGTCACTACAACGAACTATATGTATACTCGTATTTACCTAGTTATGAGGCAATTTCATGCTTTGCATAACTTAATCATCATCATTCATTATCCATGTAATTAAGTCTATCCTTTTTATTATTCTCTTCCTATTTTGACTCAATCAAAATCATCCATTTCTTTAGCATCAAGGTCGTCAACCCCTAATCTATCTTCTTTAGCCGTCCCTATATTATGCATTTGAGCAAACGTTTTGAATGAATTTTGTAAGTTTAGAAACCATTGACTCAAAATCCAACTTAGGAGAGCCTAAGCAGTCCAGCAAGTCATGATTAATCCCACTAAGCTAAGAAGCAGTTCATCAAAAACCGTCCATAAATCGAGGCTCACCTATGACACACATTGTTACCAAGTAGGAGGACATTAAACAGCTGATAAATCTCGTTGGATCGCCCACGACCTTTCGAACACATATTAATATTTAATTGTAGGCGCGATATCATCACGGAGCGCATAACTAACTGTTAATAAAGTGTATTGTTGACTTGAATTATCCTCATAAGTCTGCCGAACGAGACTCAGATCGCGGGGGGTTATTCTCATGTACAGGATTTACGGATCAAGATTGTTGTATTGAACCTAAGTAAGCACTTTATTTGTGATGATTAAAAAGTCGTAAGTTATTGAAGTTACTTACTTTTTGATTTTGTGTAAGTAACTTTTACTTACTTTTATTAAATATAGAGGCCTTGGCAGAGAGTACAACTTTGTGCCCTATGGTCCCAGTGCGCATAAGTTATTTGCGGAAATCGCGAAACGACTAGTTGATGTAACTGGTGACCAAAAAGCTGGCGGCTTTCTCGCGCAACCTATCAGCATTGCAATTCAGCGAGGAAATGCCGCCAGCATCCTCGGTACAATGTCTCGAGGGCCTTTTTAGGTTTAACGTAGTTTTAATTTAATTTAGTTAATGTTAATAACCATCTTGTAACTTGATTATGTAAATAAACAAACTTTTACATACTTACCTACAATGTAGATGAAGAATCTGCATCTACATTTTTACAGTCGTATAGAGTAGATACTTAGATGGTATCTAAGAATTCTAAAATGTAATTCAAATACCATAAAGACGTTTTTCAACGTGATCAAATATTAAAATCAATACAATTTTATGTCCAGCAGTTTGTAATAATTAGACATCAATAAAGTGAGTCTTCGGTTTACTGCTGCGAATCACTACTGCTTTCATAATGTATTCTAGTTTTTATCAATAAAAGCAAATACATACTACGATCGCTATAAACTTGCAAATATTTTGATTTATCAAAAATATCGATTCGCTGTTGGTAATCAAGTGATTTTAAATTATACCTACTTATTTCTTTTTTTTCTCTTTTTTTTCTGTTTAGTTGAAATCCAAAGTAAAACGTTTCATTTTAGCGTACGAAATGACTACTAATTATGGATGATTAATTTTTAAGAATGCGTTTTTTGGAAACTTATTGTATGTACTTATTATGATTAATACTACTTAGTCTTAATATAAGTTGTGGTATACAATGTAACACTTACGTTGGAAATAAATTCTATTCAATTCAATTATTAAAAAAATAAAAACTTTGCATCTTTCATCTTCAAAGGCTTGGATATTCAAATACAGCGAATCCTCCATCAGAGAGTATGAATCCAGAATTAGATACTTTTTTGTGATTTTGGAACTCTGGTACTTCTATTAGTTATTTTGATAAAGCAAAAATAAGAAATGCACCTGCTCGTATCTTCAAATATCATCTTGAACATGAGAATACAACCCCACGTTAGTCGCCGGCGTACTTGGATGTCGCCCGGGGAAATGCTTTATATCGACGCATAAGCTCGCGCCCAATAAATGCAATAAATAATACCGCGTCGTGTGAGTCGCCACGGATCCCATAACAACCGCCTTAAATATCTGTTCCTGCTTGTAATAAAACAACCTGACAAACATTATTCTAAGCTAATTGGTTCAGTATTCTTACTGTAGTTTTATGGATCTTAGATTATTGATTTTTTTACTTAAACACCGCCAAATAACTAAGTCTTATTCTACCTTAAAATTGAAATATTTTCATTTGAGACAAACATATTTGCCAGATTTTTTTAATAGATAGATAAAAATCTTATTTTTGCATATTTCTTAGATTTACGTAGAAACTAATTAATAGTCAGCACACAGGTGGCATTTATTTGATTCAGATTATTTTATTCGCATGGTTTAAGATAGGTATTATAAAAGGAAATGTGTGATATTTTTAATTAATAAAATATAAGAGTATACAATTAAACTCCAGATGCGTTTCAAGCGCTTTATGATTATTTAGATGCTTAACGGTGATAACAAAATAATCTGTGCAATTTGGTCATCTTAGGCTATCGCATTTTTGAGGTTCTTTTTCGTAAAAGTTAACGGTGGAACCCTAAAAAATATATAAAAGCCGATAACCGTACATCACTTTTATTAGTTCCGATAAATAACACGAATAACTTTCCGATGTGATCGATTCTAATGTGTTGTTGTATTTATTGTAATTAGGAGCGGGCCGGCTCCGGCGCGCGGCTGCGGTCGGCCGCTATCCGACGCTCTCGTGTGGCGCGCCCATCAAATGTATAAACTGTTTATTAAGAACTAATAATATTTGCATAATCGCATTTTAATACCATATTCTATATGAAATTCAATATTAATCGCCCATTAATAATGAAAATTAGCTCAATATCCATGTATTCAATGAATTTTTTATAATAATAAATGCACAAAATCATTAACTCCAATCAATAAAATATTATTAACAGACTTTGGAATAGATATCCCATTAACTAAGTGGGAAAAGGAAATTGTATTTTTATTGCTATGCTAAGCATACCATAGCATACGAATAGAGATTTCAAAATTCAATATCCATCTTGGATTTTTTTGTTAATTTTATACTTGCTATTAATTTTATAGATATTAATTTTATAGATATTAATTTTATCGAGGTCTTCGATTCCTATTAACTAATTTTGGATGATCTCAAATGATCGGTTTAGTTTTCCCCGGTTCTCAGGGACATTGATTTTATCATGGAATATTTTAGAACGAACTCAAATTATATTTACACACCAATACCCAAAGCATCGCATTTATCCTCCCATGCATTATAAACATGTCCTAAAAGTTCAACACCAGCATCAGTAGTCGAACGACCCCTTGTAAAACCGAACTGTTTGTTATGCATTAATTTATGTTTTATCTAAAATAAGATTCTCGAAAGAAAAGAAAAGAAAAGTTTATAAAGTCATTGCATTGCTCAAAAGAAGCAATTTGTTTAGCCAAATATTTGGCTGAAATAGAAAAAAAAATGATAGCGACACAGCTATCTGTCTTTTGTGATAGTTTGAAAGTACATAACAATATTATGTCTATCTTTAGTCAAATACAAATTATTGCCAACATAATTGTTAGTATCAATTAAATGATAATCTATATCATTATAGGTCAAATTGTGCAATGTCATGTTAATTTCAAATCTTAAGTTATTTTCTTCCTGTGGCAAACTGTTACTATAGGGCAATGTAAACAAAACAATTTTTCTTAAACTAAGATTGCACAATGTTCTATGATATTGGAACAATTCTCCTTTGTTCACATTTCCCCTATTTCCCATAAAAAATAATAGGCTCCGCTACTGAATGTCGAAGTTTGAAATGTCGACGTATGTTAGTTCTAAAGTACAGGATCTCGATGTACGCCAGTTCGAAAGTTCACTGGAGCGAAGTATGCAAGGCCGACGTATCTTTCATATAGCGAAGGATAATGTTAGGTAAGGTTAAGTTAGAACAGCGACCATTAACGCCAGATACAGTGTTGCCAGAACGTTACTTTTGTAACGTTTTGCGTTACTTTTTGTACCCCATACGTTACACGTCTGAAAACGTTACTTTTCAGAGTAATTTTAATTGCTCAGAGTTGAATAAAAAACTAGTTGAAACGGAACGCAAGCAAGTGTCCTGCTGTGCGTGCGTGCGTAATGTTGGCAATTCGGCAATCGGCATTGCAACTAAACTAAAATGAGTTAAGTAATGTGTCTCTCTCTCTCTCTCTATCGCACTGGTAGAATGAGCAAACAGAAAGAGCGAGTTGTATGAATACAAGTTTGTGTACATTCCTGCCATAATTTTATGTTGTGTGTAGGCTTGTGCGTACAAGTTTTGTTTTATTTGAGTGGATGATATACTTAGGTTAAAGAAAAACTGAAAGGATCAAAGAAAATAAATAGCTTTTTCATTCATAAGATAGGTAAGTACATTCAACAACGGGGTGTCGTATCGTATTTGTCGCGCGAGACGCTTGTCAATTTAATACATAGGTACTGCGTTCACTTGTATAATACCATGCACTACTAGGAACCTATGTGTAGTATAATCACAAAGTATTAAATTATTTTACGTCTTTTACTGTCAAAAGTGATTTGTGTCATATTTTTGTGTCTGTACGGTAAAAACGGCGGGAATTTGGTGGCCGGCAATCGATATTTTTTAAAACAAACTTTGCAGTTGACTGGCAGTGCTGCCAACTCCTAAAAATATTTCATACTAAACCTACGTTCAGAAACAGTCAAAAATAGGCTATTTTCGTATGAATGATCATACGAAAATAGCCTATTTTTGACTGTTTACTGTTGAAGAAAAATACTACATGACAAACAGTAAATTATTGTTACTTACATGAGTAAGTACCAATAATTTACTGTTTGTCATGTAGTATTTTTCTTCTTTTCCAGGATTACACCCGTCGATTAAAAAAAAAATAATTAAAAAATGCTAAAATAGTGATTGAAGTGTGTTAAAAGTTCTAAATACAATTCAAATTGTTTAAATAGTATTAAAAAACAAAAAAAAAAATTAAAAAGCGTTACTTTTTTTGTGAAAACGTTACTTTTCGAACAGTCTTGGGTAACTTTTGACTACAGGGCACTGGCAACGCTGGCCAGATCCCCTCTATTACTCTTAATTCTAATGCTTTATACGTCGGCTTTGCATACTTCGCTCCAGTGAACTTTCGAACTGACGTACATCGAGATCCTGTACTTTAGAACTAACATATGTCGACATTTCAAACCTCGACATTCAGTAGCGCAGTCAAAATAATAATGTTGTTTCCTGTTTAAAATTACATTTAATTATTTTTTTCATAATATCAAATAATGAACAGCCAGGCATACAGTAATTTATTATGGACTGTCCTGGGTATTCATCTGTCATCAAGTCCTTCCCAATCTCATCACAAAATAATACAATATTTACAATTTGTTTACATTGATTATTGGAATTATTAGTATAGGGAATTGTCAAATCAACACAAGGCTGCGGTAAGGTGGTATTGCATGTTGACAATGAATGGTCTGGAGTTGGTATGTTAGATGCTGATTGACAATGCTCACAGTTGTTTATTTGTGAGTTTTCCAGCTCATTCATTGCCAACACATATTCCCTCATAAGGTCTTCTGAGGTAATGGCGCCGATTCCCTTGTTCACAAACTAAATTAAATTTAAGTTCTGTGCATCTTTTTCTTTCTATTTCATTAAGAGAAGGACAGAAGATAAATTTTAGTTCAGTCCTGTCAATATAACTAAGCTATTATTTTTTTTACAATAAGGCTTAAGGCTCCCATAGAAAGACGCGACGCGACTCTAGTAGGACAATTTCTAAGAAAACTTCATGGAAATTGTTCTACCAGAATCGTGTCACACCGTCCCGTCACGTCGCACCCGTCTGCGGAAACCTGCATTTAAATAACGTGAAATATGCAACTTATTATACCTGGGGGGTAACCATAACCTCTTAAAGCAATATTATTTCAATATTACTTCAGCGTGAGAAAGAGATGGAGCTATAAGACCTGTATAGCTCCATAACTTTCCCACTGTGAAGTAATATTATAATAATACTGCTATAAGAGGTGATGGTTACCCCCCTGGATTGTAATTATACCTACCTACAAAAAAAAATCATGTTGCTTATTATCATGCTCACTCAAACTGTAAACTGTTGAGTTTCAGTCGTATATAGTTTTAGTCGTATAACAATAGTATCAGCCTTCAGGAACACCTGAATCTGCAAAGCTCTCATCTGCCTAGCCTTTTCCCAACTATTTTGGGGTCGGCTTCCAGTCTTACCGGATACAGCTGAATACCGGTATTTTACATGGAGCGACTGCCTATCTGACCTCCACAACCCAGTTACTGGGTAACACGATACCCCTTGGTAAGATTGGTTGTCAGACTTTCGAGCTTCTGACGACCCGGAACGACTGTCAAAGATCTACAAGTGCCAGCCGGAACCAACGGCTTAACGTGCTTTCCGAGGCACGGAGGGGTCTTGGTATGTAAAGATCTGCAAAGCTCTATCTGATCAAATACCTACATACCTACTAGCTTTTTGCCTAAATTAAAATATTCTGATCATACGTTTCTGAACCTATATATTATGATGACGTTAGCTAAAATTTGAGCCTAACTATCCCTACATCAAAAATGGCTCATGCTTTCACAACCCCATTTCCCTAACCAGCTCGATCAGCGATCACAATCCACGGAATCGGCATTTACCCGCGTAAATTCAGATCGTGCGCGTTGCAAAAAAGGTGCACAAGGAGTAACAAAGGTTGTTGGGGTGTAAATCACAATAAAAGTCTGTAGAGACGCCTGCGAGGCCGGCGGAGGCCCAGAGACGAATTATGATTGCCGCGGGACGCTCGTAAAGCACCGAGGTAGCGGTTGTACGGTGCACTCAATTTCGTACTGTGTATTTAATTAATTAATGAGAAAATGCTCCCATGTTGCTGGAGATGAATGAAATAGTAGTAGTTGGACGTGGTAGTCGACAACAAGACGCTTTTTTTTGTTTTTCATGGGTTTCTACAAATTTTGTGACTTTTGCCTTAGTGCACTTTTTGATATTTCTACTTTTCAAGCACGATTAATTTTGACCTCCAAGTATTTTTCACTGCCCACCTAACGGGCAAGTTTTCAGGCTCACAGAGGGTTATAAAATGTAATTGTTGTCAATTAAAATAACCTTCCCCTCGATCAAGCTAGTGCGTGTGTAACGCAACCCATTTTCTAAGTACAGCTACCACATTTATCACTAGCAGTTACACTGTGATAATACTATGCAAACTAAATTGTCAATTAGTGGTGTTGTGACAGTATCATAATTTGTTCAGTGTATAATTGCGTGTGTAAGGGTGCGCGGGCGCCAGTCCTGAATCTTGTGTCAATTTCTCAGGAAGCAGCCAACATAAAAATAATTTAGGAACGGCCCAATGGGACATGATCAATACCCCTGTAACGCCTGTTTTTAGAATTTTAATAGCTTATTAGATAGATGAATTACTTTTTAAAAGGGCATTTTGTTTTTGATGTTACACGTTGTTTTATTGTTTTAGAAGATGATAAGTGTGTAGGGTTGAATTAATTTCAAGGAAGGGAATTTATATTGTTAAATTTCTCCTCCATTTAATAGTCCTGGATGAGTTAATGGACAGGAAAAACTGTTTTTTTTTAATAGGTGGTTGAAACCTGTCTACAGACACCTTTTTACCTTCCTATGCGAATAAGAAACTGCTTGTATTTTTTTTACAATATTTCTCAATTTAAATGATACGACTTTTCGTAGTGTCCAATAACACATTTTCCTACACATAATTTGGACAAAAGCTCGTAACAAGTCTAATAATGTACCAATACCAAAAACGGCATCACCGCTTCCTCAATATCCCATCGTGGGCGTGTACTGGCGTTGTGGCTGATATGGTGACCCTACATACACGGTGAGGGGGGGACGTGAGGTGTCCGGCGCGGGCGCAGCGTGCGATAAAGCAAGGCGCCGCGGGGTCCCCGGACCTCCAGCATGGCGGAACTGCTGGTAAGGTTAATGTGGACGTAGTTTAGTGACCGACCTCATGTTGAACATTGATATTTATTATCCCTATTGGTGTGGTTTTGGCAAAACTCTGTTATGGAAGGTAAGCAAAATCTACGTAGGTTTTTTTTAAATATATTTAAAAAAAACCTACGTAGACTGTACTGTACTGTGACTTTCTTTTCTAAAACTCTTAGGTATACCTAAGAGTTTTAGAAAAGAAAGTCACACAGACGACGATCCACCAAGCCGAACTTGTTTTAAAGCCGATAGAATAGAATAGAAAACTCTTTATTATGTACATCATAAAATTACAGATATAAAATGTATATATAGTTACGGCCGGATACCAACTTAGGTGCCAATTTGTTTTATTTCTAATTAAATTAAACCACAAATGCCTTTAGTCTGGTTAATCGTTGTGCTATTTAAGCGCTACAATTGTATTTTCTTAATTTAATTTATGAACACATTAACGTAACCGTAAATCTTTTCATGAATAATTGATACGCTGTAAACTGTAAGTTCTTCATTTCTATTAATATTCAGATCAAGGTTCATTGCATCGAATTTGTGTGCAGCTAATATATTACAGTGATTAGTGTAACAATTGATAAACTTACATATTTCGACCATTTTACGAGGATTTAGTGAGTACAATATAGAATAATTTGGGTCTAATAAACATAAGAACATCGTTCATATTCCAAAAATATTCCGCGGCTTATCCACTGCATTCCATCTTCAATTCTCGCGCCCACCGCACCGTGTAAATAATAATTAATTTTATTGTAAATGCTTATATTTTATTGCAGGATTTGTCAACAGAGTGCGCGATGTATTTTGTTGCCTGAGATATTTATTGTTAGTTTCTTAATGTAATGCCTAAGTGGGCATGTGGCCATACATGAGTGTTGCAACTAGCGACTATCTGTGCCAGTACGTGTTCACTGTATGAGCATCGTGCCATTTTGAATGGTAATTTGTTGGGCCTGCGTTCATAATAATAATTCATAGTCCGATTGGCGTATTATATGACGTACTGCTAGTATCTATTTGCATACCTATAAAAAGACTAGATATATAATAATACTTTGAATTCCTTGTTTTTGCATACAATGTCTAATTAGTGACCCGTTTAAGATGTTGATTCGGAAATTACTACGATTTTCTTATCATTCACACCATCGTTATAGAACAACGGGTGTCAATATCATCATTATCATCCCATATTCTAGTTGTCAAAAATGTCTTTGAAAAGTAATAAAATATTATGAGAGTAAAACAATAGTTATTTATGCTACAAGAGAGCAAAGTCGTTTTTTGCTGCGAGTGCTGATTTTGAATCCTGAGTGTGGCGAGGGATTCAAAGGCACGAGGTGCAAAAAACTTTGCTCTCGTGTAACACACATAACTTTTCACTTCAGCACCGAGAACACTTTAGGAGATATAGGTAATAATAAACAAAAAAAATCTATTCCAGATTGAAATAACTATTTATTGTGAATCAAAATAATTAACATTTTAGGTAGAGAACAATTCAATAAAATGGAACATTTTAAAACTTAAAAGTAAAATTACTGCAATTCTGCAAATTAAATGTAACAGATTTATTTGGCAACGTTATAGTTGCATTGAGTTGAGTTTGATTATTTGGGGTTAAGGATTCTGTTTCGGTGGCGGATTGAGAAGGAACAACGGTGAACGTTGGTGACTCTGATCGGCTTTCTGTATAAGTACACTGTGCGTCGTTGGAAGTGGATGGGCGTGAGTGAGACCGAGGTCGAATTCAGACTTATTGTTTCCACTATACGCTTACAGGTTTTCGACTTATTTTCTATTGACTCTTCAATATAGCTTTCTGCAACCGTATTGGACTTCCACCCGCGGTGATGTTTTAAAGTGGTGAGATCGGCTCCGGAATCAGCCATGAGCGTTGCCGAAGTTCTCCGAAAGCAGTGACCCCTGAATAGCTGAGGCTCTTCCAGTTTTAAGAAAGTGGCAATTTCTCGCGGTAAGCACCTATTTTATTTACTCCCATAGGCTGTCTTGAGCATTTATTATTGTGGTATTGTATGAAAAATCGGTCGGTTTTTATATTGTCTGGACGTACATTTTGGTATTTTCCTACAATAGGTACATATTCTTCGCGTACGACAAAAGACCTGTTCCTCTTCGTATTTTTCAAATTTATTACGAGTAACAGTAATTTATCTGAATGCTTTTCGATATTATTAACTGTTAGCTGTAATAGCTCGTTATTGCGACACGCTCCACTAATTCCTATGATCAGTACAACCTGTAATGAAAATATTACATAATTAATATGCATAATTTAACATTTACAGCATCTTTTACATATCGTAATAAATATTTTAACAGTATTGCTTTACCAGACTAGGATTCATTGCGCCTCCAAAAAATAGTAATAGGCAGTAAGTACCTTTATACATAACAGTCTACACACAAATTTTAATAACTAACAACATAGATTCATAGGTACCACTTACTTTAGCGGCAAGAAAATTGCAGTCCGGAGCTTCATTAAGATTTTTTTCTATGTTAAGGGCCGTGAAAATTTTGGACTTTTTAGCCTTATGTCTAGCTGACATTTTTTTTTTTTTTATTTTTTATTTTTTTTATTTGTGATGGGTTTGCTCTTGACCTTAGTCTATGTCAGAGGCGACAGAAACAAAGTCGACGATGGAGCGAGCTTACCCAGAAGAAGCCTGTTCACTCTCACTTTGAAGAGATTAGTGTTATATGCGTTCGGAAACACAGACGCAGGCAGAGAGTTCCATTCCTTTGCTGTGCGCATTATAAAAGAAGTTTGGAAACGCTTAGTGCGAGTTGGTGGGATAGCCACCAGGAAGGGATGGTAACCTGAAGTGCGCCTAGATGACCGATAATAGAAGGGGGCCGGTGGAATGAGGTCGTGGAGTTCTTGAGCACACTCTCCGAAGTACAATCTATAGAAGACCGACAAGCAGGCAACCTTGCGACGATGGGCCAAACTGTGAAGCTTGGCATCCACCAGATTTACGTCGCCAATGAGCCTCTTAGCTCTGCGTTCCACCGAGTCAAGCGCGGCAAGTTGGTATTTAGCCGAGCCATCCCAAAGGTGGCTACAATACTCCATGCAGGATCGGACCTGCGCTTTATAAAGGGTCAAAAGCTGTCCAGGCGTAAAGTATCGCTTTACCTTATTTAGGATGCCCAGTTTCTTGGCCGCAGTTTGGGCTTTGTACTCGATGGTGGCGCCGAAGTTGAGGTTAGATGTCAACTCCGTGCCTAGGAGCTCGAGCCGATCAGCTACAGGAACCGACGTACCCCGAAAAGTAGGAGTCAGGTCGAAACGTCTCCTTTTTGCGGTAAAAAGACACGCTTGTGTTTTGGTGGCGTTAAAAGTGACCAGATTATCGTCACCCCACTGGGAGACAAGGCTGAACGTCAACTCTGTCCGCTCTACCAAGGCCTCTCTCAAGGAACGAACTGCGGCCCGGTTGGTTTTTGCGCTGGACAAGTATCTCTCTGAAACAGTACTGTCGTCCGCGTACCCAACCACCAGCGTATTTATTTATTTAATACTTTAAGCACACAAATGTATAGAGGCGGACTTAATGCCGTAGGCATTTTCTACCAGTCAAGCTTTGGGTGATGCAGAGACAAACAATGGTAGGTGCAATAGCGAAAACTGTGGAATAAATACACAGACATTCATTCATTCATTGTGGACATTCTTTTTAGAAAAGATACGAGTTTTGCGTATGTTTCAATATGCACGTTATGTTTTGTTTTTAAAGTAGCTTTCAACATTGAGTAAATACTTCACATTGTAGATGATCGCCTCGTCTGTGATAAATCTAAAAAATAAGATAGCAACACCGTCTCCGAAAAACTGCTTGCGCCCTTTGTAAGTCTCCATTCATTGAAGACATGGTATGCTTTCAGATATTTCTCGCGAGACTTCTCAGGTAGGAAACTTAATTCTGCATTAATAACTTGTTGTTTTAACTCTTCCGGTGTTAAAATACTGTTCTCGTCGATAGTTTCACTCATACTTTACGATTATTTTAATATTTTTTATCTTATTCAACTCTACGCCAGCCACGAATTAAATGAAAATTAATTATATTCCCGCTCTTTTATTTAAATAAAGGCGTGTTCGGAAATAGCACCCATGATATTTTATTATTCAAAATATATAACGTAACATTATTGAAATTAGAAATAAATATTTACAGGTTAAATATCAGTTTTATTTGCAGTAAATACTTATTTTCGTTTAAATACAACAATAAATTAAAAATTCAATAAATTACATTATAAGACATAATTATCTTTTTGCAAAATTTATTTAGTTAGTACGAAATTCCGGACGTGTGTTTGTCTTTGAGGTCGAATTCAAAATCGGAACTTCGAAAGGGCTGGTCTTTGTCTCTCTCTTTCTAATGGCGGGAAAGAGATAGAGTGTGAATGTTTCGAATTGTATGATTAACCCAAGGCTGATAAGATATTCGAGGCTTATTGAAAAAAAAAAAAAAAAAGTTACTTGGTCTCACACAGTGAGCAAAATCGCATTTTGCTCACTGATTTCAGACAGCAAAACCTACATGTTTGAGCTACCGAAGTGAAAAAAAGTTTACTATTTCCATCAAAATCCGTTAATTTCTTGCTCCTTCGATCCGAAATAGTCTCTTAGATTCTTTTTGATGTTAGCACCTCAAAGTCTATTTCAAAGAATCATATTCATAGCCGAAGTAGTTATCGGTCGCCAAGCTTAGCTGATGACATTCATATTTATCTCAGGCAAGCAAATTAATACTAAAACGAGTTGATGTCTAGCACGAACTTGTAGAGCCAAGTGAATACTGAATTTATTTAAAAGCACATATTATTTAGGCGTAGGCAGGGAAATGAACAAATTACCACGTATGTATAGTAATATGTAATTTGCTGGATAATACATATTTTTATATCCATTCCGTAATCTATTCTAACTCCACCACTAATATATCTAGTAGAGATGGGTGGTATAAACTATAAAACGTTTCAATAACTATGTACTGGCGTAATTCCTTAAATATGGTATTGGCTTCCACAATATCTATCTATTGCGTGAAGGCTTGATACACGATAACGAATTACCGAGTACCAGCGATTACACTCCATGTATGCCCGATACGGTACCATCTCGGCTGGGACCCGTATCGGGCATAAGCCGTATTAATACGAACTGGAACTCAAGGCTTAATTTAATTTGTAGCCAGTCCTAATCCTGGATGAAGTATGAAGAAAACTTAATTTACTCAAAAATGTTTATCTCAACTTATTATTTATACCGGCCAAATGTTCAAATATTGAACCTGAGCTCAGTATCACCAATACATAGTTATTAAAATAAATAGTTTCCAAGCCTGGTATTAAATTGATAATCATACCAATAAATAGTTTCGGTATTATGAATTCACATACCGACCCATGTCTACTATCTACTACTGTCTGTCTGTTAAAAAACCGGCTAAGTGCGTGTCGGACCACGCACAATGAACGGGTCCGTAGTTGGGATGAATTTATTCCATGAACAAACTTAATATTGTGGTTGAAAAACATGTTCTGCCATAAATTCCAACTGCATGTTCAAAATTAATTTATTTACGTTATACGTCCGTGTTTGGGTCACAAAAAATAATATGTGTACCTTTCAACTTAAGGCGCAGATATATGATTTTAGTGACTTTCAAATGTTGTTATTACACCTTCACATAATGCAAGTAAGTTATGCAAAAAATATATGTTAAACTAGAATACATACACATCAATTATATATGTGAATATTTAAGTATTGTGGTAAAATACTTTATGAAATAAATTCAGGAAGTAATGTCTACCGGAAGTATAAAAAACGATATTACTTTCAAACTACTTAAGATATTTACATGTTGTTTTTTTATAAACAGGCTATTTCATGATCTATAATTGTATCTGTGATTTTTTTTTCAAATATTCTTGTTTTCGTTACTAAAAATAAATATTCGCTATGAAACCGAACGGCGGCGGCGCGGCGTAAGCGCGACGCGTATTTGTATGGCCAACGTCAACGGCGATTACCCAACCCTTAATCGTGTCATTAGATTCGAAGCAAATTGGCTGTGACAGACACACGAGTGATACTATAAGGTTTCCGTTTTTTATTCGGATGTACGGAACCCTAAAAAGTTCACAAACTCATTGATAAATACTAAACAAACCGAGCAATGTTTTTTTAATTCCCTTATTACCGTAGAATCCTATCGAACTCCCATTTACATAGATACTTGCCAGATATATCGTTACTAGTTTTCATGGCGATTATACGACGTCTAAGCAATATCGTTATCGATTACTTACGACTGCGCCTAGGCACCATGTTACGATCTTTTACTATAAGGACCAGTCCTTAAGAAACTAGTTGTTGAGCCCAACTACTCCGTAGATCTTACTTATCAGCGAGTGTGACTCCAATGTGTGGTAATGAATGATTTTAGCGTGGCTGAGTTATCTTAATGAGTGTTCTCCGAAGTAATTGCTAATTTGTATAATTTCTTATTATGATGTAGATGAGTTACGAAGTTGTTATTACCTATTTCTAGATGTTTATTTGCAGGTGTGTGGCTTCGATATGTGTGATGTGTCGATTATTGATGTGTGCTGTGTAAATTTCTAGTAGCCAGATAGTTGCAGAAACTGCTTAAGCACGTCTACCTGTAGGTAACCTTCAATTAGACGTGTTGCTTTAGAGAAAAGCATAAATGTATTCGATTTCAAGGAAAAGCTTTAGAGAGTTTCTTTTTCGGTTTTCAGTTTATCCAAAACTGTCTCTAAATATAAAATTTCTGTAAAAAAACACACCATTAAACCGTTCCGTTTTATCCTTTCCCTGGGATACTCTGAGATTTGAGTCAAACCAGAACCTTTGACACTTCACTGTTCACTCGGTGTTTGTTAATGTTGACTTTGGTTTTAAACAGTCAGCTGGGCTCACAAATTATTGTTAAACAGTCAAATAATCTCGAAATAAGTTTTGTTATTCCACATAAATTTAAGCAGTGGTGGCCCAGTGGTAACTGCCGCGACTTGTGAGTTGTAAGACGTACCTACGTTCGAATCAAGACAGGCGCTACTATGTGTAAATTATTTCATCTACTACTACTGCTCAATACGGTGAAGGAAAACACCGTGAAGAAATTTCCTAGAACCAAAAATTCGAAGACATGTGACATCTACCAACCCACACTGGGCCCGCGTGGGAGATGACGGCCCACTCCCTCTCACCGAGAGGAGGTCTGTCCCAGCGGAACATTATTAGTATTTCACATAATGTAAATAGAAAAATCCGTTTTTGCTCAACTTCAAATAATATTGGCCTAGAATACCAATACACAACCCTGGATCAAAAATACTTAGGTATCTATCGTTGAAATCGCTTCTAGTGAATGCAAACCGGGTTCACCGAAAACCGAAAAACCGTGTTTTCGGCATATTTGAAATGATTAAAAAACCCGGGTTCTTTTTTCAAGTTTCCGGTTTTTTGAGTTTTTATTTTTATTATCAAATGGCAACACCGTTACTCCACGTGTCAGTCAAACTGATGCATTTGATGTCAGCCATTTTATTTTTCCAAACGTTTCCAATGGTTGATAGTGAAAAGACGTGTTGTAAGTATTGTTTATCGTATTGGTAATTTGGTAACTTGGAGTTAAGTGAATTTGACCTGCACTTCATCTATATCTGCGTCAAAATTAGAAGCCGAAAAAATGGTGTTATGTGAAATGGCCTTGCACGAAAATGGCCGTGGGACGTGGCAGTTTTTTAACAAAGGCAACTAAAGCACTCATTACGATCAAGCCAACAAGTGTCGAATTAGAAAGAGCATTTTCGACAGCTGGTTATTTCTGCAGCAAAATACGGTCTCGTCTTAACGATTCTACTCTGGATGCTTTGCTTTTCTTAAGATCTCATTTTCTTACCAAAAACGTTTGAGTAAATTGTTTTTAAAGAAAATCTGTTGATATTTCAACCTATGTTTAAGAGATATTTTTTTATTTCACTAGATTTTATAAATTCTTTATTTTAGTTACTAATTAGAACCAAGTATAATTAACCTGATTGCAATTATTACTGACCTTTTTTAAAATACTTATTTCTACGTTATATTATGTTATTTAAGGTTTAAGTTATTAAAAACATTGAGTAGCTCAACTATTGTCAGAGGCTATTGAGACTGCTATGGGTTCCTTTTAAAAGTTAGAGTTTATAATTAAAAAGTTTTTAATATGGTTAATTTTATGTCAGATTTAAAGTGTTATAAAATGTTGATTTTGTATTTTATAATACTTTATTTTCATGTTGGATATTTTTAATTACTTAATTATGTTTAGTTGATGATGCAAAATGTAGGCGACCGGATTTCATAAGCAATTTAAAAATAGTACGTAGGTAGACGAACAAAAAAATATAATTTGCAAACCGGTTTTACCGAAAACCGGGTTGTTCTTATAAAAAAACCCTAAAATAAAACCGGGTTTTAATCTTAGTCAGTTTTGCTTTCTCTAATCGCTTCTCTGCTTCATAACTAGATACCTGCTGACAGCTTTCTAGCAATTTTCCAACTTTGTCTTATTCGTCAAAAGATTAGCTGACAATTAACAATAAACGTAAATCAAAGGAGCCGCCAACTATCAAGTTAAGTATTATTGATTGGTGACACATTCCTGAACCTGAGGTGGGCGGCAGATAACATAAACGTTGTCGTTAACTCGCTTTTATGTAATAGCCAATAGATTACGAAATGCGTCCTTAAGGCACGTCCTTCCTGTAACACTTTTATGATATAACTGTTTATTAAAGTAAATTAAATTTCGGAAATCGGTGGCAAAAACGAAAATACAGTAAAAGGAAATACAGTACTGTTTCTTATTATTTAATGTTAGTTTTGGAAGTCGTTTGTTTTTTTATGTAAAAAGATATTTTTATTGGTGCCAAAAAGACAACTCATTTGCAAGGTAAAAACGTGAGTATTTTTCCGTTTCATGACCAGCTATCATCTTCTGCCTAGCCTTTTCCCAACTATGTTGGGGTCGGCTTCCAATCTTACTGGATACAGCTGAATACCAGTATTTTACAAGGAGCGACTACCTATCTGACTTCCACAACCCAGTTACTGGGTAACACGATACCCATTGGCAAGACTGGTTGTCAGACTTTCGAGCTTCTGACGACCCGTAACGACTGTCAAAGATCTACAAATGACAGCCGGGACCAACGGCTTAACGTCCTTTCCGAGGCACGGAGGGGTCTTGGTATGTAAAGATGGTCACCCATCCACGAACCAACCGCGGCAAGCGTAGCTTAACCTGATCGATCGACCCGTGCGGCTGTTATTACTTAGCCACAAGCTCCCCCCCCCTTTCATGATCAGCTATATGAACGTATTTTCATTTTCGTATTTCCCCTTTTTAAAGTTAATTTTCGATATTTTTTTATGAATATTCAGAAAAATGCGAGCGATCACATGCCCATGGGCGGCATTGTATAATAGACGAATTGAGAACCTTGTGCTTTTTCTACATCGGTTAACAATAATTTATAGCCAGATTGCTCAGCTGATTTGCTTTTGTATCATGACAATTCCAATAAGCCCCAAACACGGCTAGGATACATTGTTTCATTACGGAGAACCGGCTTCATCATCAGATCAGTTTGATGGTACAATTTTGATCAAAACAATTTATTTCAATTTGCTTCGTTACAGTCGCTTAAGTATCTTCATCGAAATATCTTATCTCCCGCTTATCATTGAGGAGTTCCGGTGTCCATCTGTGGTCTTCTTCATCAGTTCCACTTCACTAAATGATACTTTCTGAATGCAAATGCTTGACTTGTTAATGAAAAAAATACAAAAATCGCTATATGTATAATAAATAATATAAACGACGGAGATCTGAGAAACTCCAAATACAACCGAATTGAGAAACTCCACCTTTTTTTTTAATTCGGTTAAAAAAGTAAAAATAATTATGATACTTAGGAGTGGGTTCACCTCAATAGTACATCTGGCGGGATCAGGCCTCCAATTGCCGGAGCGGTTTGGCCATAGTCGGATTTTAAGCTAGCATCACCATATCAGTCGGTAAACGTCTACTTAACGGACTCTTAATATACTCCCCACGAACGTCCGTCAGGCCATTTTACCACCGTACAGACACCAAACGTTTGTCTGTGTGGCATGCTGTTTTTGCAGTTGAGTTTTAATTCATTACTTGGTGTCTTTGAATAAGAATTAAATCTGCTACGGTGGGCAGAAAATGTTTAAGGTTGGTATGTTTAAGAACTACTGAACAACTTTCGTAGAATGCCTTACATTCTGATCAAGTCGGAGATACCGGTACGTTCGCTTTCGCTCGTGTGTGACTGATTAAAAGCCAAGAGGATCAATATTTTGGTCCTTCAAGATTATCTCGGTTCCTAACAGGCTCGTTGCTCAATCAGATATTAAAATCATGATTGTGATAGTCCTGTTTATAACAGACACAAAAAAGAGTGTCATAGTTCGAGGGTGGGCCTACTGTGCTATTTAAATTGACGACAACATTACCTGCAACATAGCGCGGGGTGCAGTTGCTTTCTTATATTTTATTTTACAGCTCGTTTTCGAATGTCCCATAACATTCGAATCGATTGTAAAGTCTTACGATGAGTTCTTTTACGATGCGATTCCGAGTCGAATTCAATTTAGTTTAGAGGGTCCTCAATCGTAAACCTTTGACCTAAACACACTCGATTATTCGAGTCATATTAGCACGAATAAATCGAGCCATTAAAATAAAATGTTAAATTATTCAATTCACCATCGATTTAGTAAACATGATATATTATGTATTGTGTAGATTTTTTGAGTAGGTGTTAATTATATGATCTGAATTATGAATAAAATACATTAAATATTATGATAAGTAGCACCCATATTGAGTGATTAGTGTCGTGTTTTAAATAATAATGAACGTTCAGTATTTATTCTGTTATCTTGATAAATCTAATAATACCTAATGCATTAAATGTTTATGTTAGATCTTCAGATCATAATGGTATTACAAATCTGCACCCCAAGGACCATTCACAATCCCAAGGATTTTGAAGGAAATTTCTATTTCATTGCTTCATGTTTGAAAAATTCGTCTGCTCGCAAATAACGCAATGAATGTCGACGAACTGTCAAAATGCCGTTTTAATTGTTATTGTGTAACGCAATTACCTCGCTGGAGATCTTCATTAATTTCCGGTTATTTAACACCATTGTTCATGCAAAAGATACCGAAATAGTAAAATAATCGGTAAGGCAAATATCCTGTTATTTTCTCAAGGTTTCTTACAGGCATTCCTGAATTTTCAGTATCTAGAACACTTAAAATAAATTAGGATATTTTTAAATGATGAATTCGGCGAACAGGCGCTCATTCCTTTGTGCGCAGACTCCGCACCTACTTGAGAAATGACTCACGTTATCAAGGTGCTAACTGTAGTATTATATATACCTAGTTACATTTATTGTTATAATAAGATTAAATACAAGTCGGTTAGTCGGACTGGACAGGAGCTGCTCAATCACGCATGAGGCCTGGGCAGATTGATTGATTAATGACATTAATTTTATTTTCTCCACAGAAATAGACTTATCTGGGAAGGAAACATAGGTATAGGCAAGTACGTAGATTCCTTACTCCTCGCAAAATGGTTATAAATATCTTAGGTACAAAACTTCCACGGAAATGCTACTTATGTATTAGTCTAGCGTTTACTGGCCCACCCGATGGCAATAATTATATCCGTTGCTGTATTTTACTTATCCACTTTATTAAGGCAAATGACTTTAAATGAGCAATGTAAACCAAATGTATTCCATTAATGTTTAAAAAAAATCTTTCGATTTCATTACAAGGCTTGTACTATTTATTTTATTAGTATTTTTATTACTCTGCAATAAAAAAAAATATGTATCGAGCTAGCAATACAGTAGCGACATTTAAAAGATAATTATCTAAGATACAGAAGTGAGGTTGTTTATACGTCTTCGTCAGTGGCAGGCATGTGGTGTGTAAGGGTCTTTATCTCAGGCCCACAGGGAAACAGCCGGCATGCACCGCTTTTAGTTAAACTTGGTTTAACATTACATGGTAAGGTTAACCTTACGTTATATTATGAACACAGCGTAATGATGGAACGACTGTTGCAAAGTGATGTAAGTATAAGATTGTCTACTATGTATGACTATACATAGTAGATTATCTTATACTCATCGCAGGCTCTATTATTAGATAAGACTTTATCTAATAGAGAGAGAGCCTGCGATGATTTAATCAACTTGACGTTGTCCTCGTAAATCTTCATTAATCTACGTTTATGTATAGTTACCTATCAAACAACAGTAACTACCTAGTTGGTAAGTGATCAATTCAAATGGTAAATTAACATAATGGTTGCAAATCCGGCAAAAAATGCAAATTTCAAATTATAAAACCGTATTATTAAAATAATTTAATGCAGCATTTGAAACAATTTTTTTTTAACAATCTTAATGAGTATGAAACAGAGTTTTTGTAAATTACAAACAGTTTTATAGGTGGTAGATAAATTAAAAATTTATTTTTATAAGACGCGTTACACGGCTATTTCGCATCACTAACTGCGTATGTGGGCACCGGGCTGTAAACACTAGAGCGGCCCCGATGACAGACCGAACGCAGCCCCTCATTACAGACTCTTACAAACAAAACGCAACACTCGCTACATGCTAAAATATCATAAAAATCTTACACGCTACATTCAGATTTAAACTCTAATGGGATAGGAATAAGAATAATGTTTAGTTTGAAAAGTTGAGAACGAATCTTCACATGATAGGAATGTACAATAGAATCTTTAAAGCGTAGATGCAGCTATTATTAGGTGTTAGCGTGATTATTTGACAGTTTGAAAACGTTTACAGATTGTAGGTATATTGCTGGGCAATCTGGCTTCCTGCTTTTAATGTAAACAGCGGTTTGTAACTCTCGGCTTTTTAGTGAAAAATAATAATATCTTCATAGTCTTTATGTGCTGAATCTTATTAAGATGGAATACATAAATAAAATTTAAAACTTAAATATACCTGTAAAAATGAAGATTCTTGAAATATTTCACTCATACACTTCTCTACATAATTATATCCACTATAAGGTGGTTTCCTGCACTAGAAAGTAACGTATAAGAACCACACATTATACCTACAGGGTCTAT
Source organism: Atethmia centrago (assembly GCA_905333075.3). Lineage (NCBI taxonomy): Eukaryota > Metazoa > Arthropoda > Insecta > Lepidoptera > Noctuidae > Atethmia > Atethmia centrago. The sequence continues at coordinate 12,291,017 of HG995381.1, read as the reverse complement.
ATCGGTAAATACATCAAAATAAATAAATTAGATTATTCGACGTCCGTCACCATGCACGGAGTAATATCAAGTCCGTCACTAAAACTCACAAACAATTTTAATTAGCTCCAATATCTCCTCTCCTCTCACTCCATTTTGCGTAGCCCTCACAAACTTGCAGTAACGCTTCAAACAACTGCTCAGGAGGCAGATCCACAATTTTCAAACTCCTTCTAAATCTAATGTCTCTCCTCCTTCTTCCGTACGACGATGCGAATTGAGTTTGAGGCCTCTTCTTAATTCCTGCACTCAAGAAGAACGTCGTTGGCTGTGTTGTGGGAATGGCAGGACTATAAGTTTGCTTCGCTTTCACCGCTTGAACTATTAAACATAGCAAGTAGCCTCCAAAAGCCAAAAACGCAAGCGTAGTGACAGACATTGAGAAAATGTTGCTGATCTTGCCGTAACCTTCTTTCTTGTACAAGGCTTCTTCATAGTCTCCTCTTTTTACGGGTGGCGCTTGTATAGCCATTGCTTCTGCTCCGAATCTTTGTATGTACGATGGTGGCGTAGTTGTCACATTCTCGTATTCAGCTGTCACGAGTTCTTGAAGCGAATTTTTTAGTCTTAAAAGCTTATCCAATGGCATCTCATTGAGGAATTCCACGTCTGTCGGTGTGACGTCAGCGGAAGAGATTTTGAATGTAGAAAACATGATGATGAGTATTAACATGTCGAGAGACTACCACTCATGGGCTGGTTGGTTTTGAAATAAAGTTGAGCATAAAGTTGACGGTGTGATCATTATGGTCTGCTAAGCGCGACAATCGTCTAGCGGTCATGATAAATGGAACAGTGTATTTTTATCTTAACACTGCGTAGAGCATTTAAGTTCTTGTACTCAATTTGTATAATTATGCCAAGTCTATATAACAAGCCAAAGCAATTAAAGTTGATGCTTTGTTTATTTTTGGCATGCAAATCAGATTTATATTTTGCCTTCTGCGACAACCATCAATATGCAAGAGATTTTGAATGTGGTTCATCATTCAGTCAAGCTGATTTTTAGGATTCCGTACATCAGAAAAAAAACTGATCCCTTATAGGATCACTCGTGTTTCTCTGTCTATCTGTCACAGACGATTTGCTCCGAATAGAGATTCGGAGCAAATCGTCTGAAACACGAACGTGTAACATAAATTAATAAATTTTGAATATAGGGTTAACTTTAGGGGGAAAAACTAGAAATAAAATAAAAAAGGTTTTGCAAATTGTACTGTGTCATATCAAATGAAAGGACTTGTTATGAGGATTTCAAATATTTTAAAATAATTAGTTTTAAAGTTATTAAAGAACATTGATTAAAACCGGCCAAGTGCGTGTCGGACGCACAATGAAGGGTTCCGTAGGTAGCCATGAATTTTTTCACATCTCCATAAACAACCATTTAGCTGGAAGGGGAGGGGGGGGGAGACACGTAACTCTAACAAAAATTAACACTTTAATGCTTAATATAACTGAAGTGGATCCTTGAATCGAAAAGTGGTGTTGACAGACCTACAATATTTTTGAACGATCTATCCAACGATACCCCACACCATGGGGTAGACGAGAAAAAAATATCATCCCCACATTACGTGCATGGGAAATACGCTAAAACTATTTTTTTTTCATGATTTTATTTTAGCACTTTGTCGGCGTGATTAATATGTATACCTATGGCAAATTACAGCTTTCTAGTACTAATCGTCTCTGAGCTACAGTGGGGTCAGACAGACGGACATGGCGAAACTATAGGTAAGGGTTCCTTGTTTACTACGCAACCCTAAAAAAAGACCATTCACCAAAAAAATACAAAGAATAGTTCTATACTTACAGATTACAGGAAAATAAGAAGTCTATGTTCTTAAAATAACATGGGAAATCACTCAAAATTGTTCGTACAAACTTACATGTGCAGTTGGTATCTATGTATGCTTTTCAACTACAATGTTAAGACGCTGACAACATCTAAACCGCGGTCACTGTCAGATTGCATAGAAAAGAAAGAGAAGCGCGATGACACAACGCTTGTAATTTATTGCAAAATATGAAGCAATTCTCTATTTACTCAAAATTTAGTTGAATAATCGAAAATAAAAATCAACCAAGTTCTGCATTCAAATAAGACGTTCTTGTTATTAATTAAATATGTAACGTATGTTGATATCTAATACATATATTTTAGATTAGAACTCAAGGTAAGAGGTTAGTTTAACGTTAGTTTGTATCAAGAGTTTTTTTTTCAAAACGTGTTTTGGTAACAACCAAGTTCTGGGAAATATGTTCAAAATTAACATATATTTTTTCCGGTACCACAAACTATACAGATTCGGCAATTTTTTTTCTTAAGAGAAGCCAATTTTAGTCAATTGGGTCTTGTCAGCGCCTTAAGTTTGTTCTTGCGATGAAATCATCCCAACTACGGAACCCTTCATTGTGTGTGGTCCGACACGCACTTAGCCGTTTTTTTATTCGTACGTTATATGCGAACGATTTTGGTGTAGCTTAGTACCTTTTAGTTTTTTCATCTAACTACAGCGATTAGCTGTTTCCTATTTCTTATTTTGTAACAAATATGAAAGCAACGTGCTCTTCCATAGCCTACATTTCCGTTTCTATTGTCCTCTGTCAACGCGTCGCAAAATGTAGATACAGGATGCTGATTTTTGCTCTACATTGATATTTACTGTGTGGGCTTAGGTATTTTGCACAAGGAATTTACGAGAGACTTATAATACTCAATTGAGATAGACAAACTGTTTTCAGGGAGTGTTGCAAACAGGTGCTGTAAACCGATTACAGAGAAAGTAATGCAAGTTGATGTACACACGGTTGCATATCAAGCTATACATTTTCAGTATAAGCTGATCTTGCATTGTATTGGATTTCCGTACAATGAGAGTCAGCTTATACTGAAAATGGATAGCTTGATATGTAGCCGTGTGTACCTACTTAAGGGCATATGCGCACTGTATAGATTTACTCGCTGTCGACCCATGTATATGCGCTAGAAATAGGGCGTGTCAGACTCTTACTGACTAAAACCCACCCGTATTCCTTCCTGTTGCCTGTGTTGCCAGGGGCCTCGGTGACCCATTAGTACCTTCCCGCGACCCCGGCAGGCATCGGCCCTAGTGGACCCCTACACTTGTGCTGACTACATTTCTTTGAGGCGCGCGTGGAATACAACGCGCCGTCGACCCGGGCCTGGTCCTTACCGGACGGTGAGCTACCCATTGCTCACCGTCCGCAAGTCCGCGCCTACGGTGGCCGGAAATCCGCCCGGGATTCCCGACACCCAGGGCGTCTCCTGCGGCGGCTAGGGGCGAGAGGGCGTGAGATTTGCCTTTCCCTCAACCGTCCCGCCTCCTCCTTTGCGAGCATTACTGCTTCGCAGAAGGAGGTGACGGCTCCCATGTCCTCTCGCTCCGTACCATGGCCGAACCAGGGCCGGACGCGAGAGATCTCTGCCGCCGATCGCCTCCACGAGGACCCGGCGGTGCTCTACCCAAGCCGGGCAGACCTCCACCGTATGCTCCGCCGTGTCCTCCGGGCGATCCACACAGTGTGTGTACCTACTTAAGGGCATATGCACGCTGTGTAGTTTTACTCGCTGTCGACTCGTGTATATGCGCTAGAAATGCAAAGTAGCTAGTGCTGCCTTTTCAAGGCAGCAAACGCGCCATGTGTCGACGCGACAAAGACATGTGTTACCATTGAACGCGCGCATGAAAAACGCCCTTAGATGAAGACATGATGTGAGATGTCATCTCGACTTTACTATTAAACTCTGAATACAGGCCCTAAAATAGAACCTTAATAGCTCTAGCAAAAGTATCGCAAATGGCCATAGGTACACACAAAGTTTTTTTTTATGTTTTATAATCATAAACCTCTTTGAACTCGTGTTAACAATACATAAATTTAAGTAAATTGTTGAATCAGTAGCGCCATCTGTTAAAAACAATGATAACAAAGAGACTTAACTTTAGACCGGAATTCTAACTTTTCGCTACTGGCTGCCGAAGATACATTCAGTAAATTATTTAAAAATTTGTCTCATTTGTCTTGCAAACACCCTTTACATTCCCAGAGACACAATTATTCGAAAATGTTATGCTCTAGTACGACAATTGCGTTTGCGCACCCATTACAGTAAGAACCGAACCATGGCACATACTCCCGCGCCGCATCTCCTTGTAGTTCAGTACGCGACTTCAAGATGGCGCCACGTGTTCTTTGCGTGCTTTTCATTACTTTCCAAGTTGTGTGCGCTAGTGAACAATACAGAAATGATGGATTGATGGACCGATTAAGCAGCGGGATGAAATTCGCTCAGAATTTACTCGGTATGTTAGAACAATGCTAGTAGCAATAGTTTTTGCCGTTATTTAGCATCAGACGTGAATTAGACCGAATAATGCACAACTCGATACACATTATGATCTTACTTGATACATATCGTCAGCAAAGCATAATGGCGCCGATTCCCTTGTTCACAAACTAACTATATTTAAGTTCAGTGCATCTTTTTCTTTCTATTTCAATAAGAAAAGGACAGAAAATACATTATAGTTTCGTCCTGTCAGATTAATCAGCGCCTGTCACTACTCTATACAAGTTTAGACGCGATTAAAAACTTGCCTACTAAAATTACGTCAATTTACGTCAACCGCTGATTAATTTGACAGGACTAAACTAAAATGTATCTTCTGTCCTTTTCTTATTGAAATAGAAAGAAAAAGATGCACTAAACTTAAATTTAGTTTAGTTTGTGAACAAGGGAATCGGCACCAATGTTACCCATAGTATTTTTTTTTAATTACTACAATTAATATTACAACGGCACCTAAACGGCTTATACCCTGACCAAATAGCTAACGATTAGTTAGATATGATAAAGAACAACACCAAAATGACTCCAGACACTATTACTCCTGTGCTCGCATTCCGGCCCTCCGGAATTTCTAAGATAATGTATGATGAACGTTCACCTTAATTACTTCCAGGGTCCGAATCAGTGGCATTAAAAGTAGCAGAGTTCGTAGTAAAAGCTTTCCAAACGGCGAACAAACCTGTAACATCAAATAGAAGATGGCCTCAAAATGATCTTCACAACGAGGAATCATCTTCATACAGTGAAAGCGAATCATACACCCACAAAGGCCCGGATTATGAAGTCAATGAAACGCAGAGTCCCCTAACACCTTTACGACAAATAGTTCGTCTGTTTGGACTGCAACCGAACCAAATAAGTGCTGTGGCTGTCAACGCTTTAGTATTTGTAGCGCAAATGGTAAGTAAGACTACCATATTGTTAGGTCCGTACTTCCGTAGCGATAACTTTAGTACCGTATGTATTTTAAGGATAACCGGAAACAAATAGTTTATATGGATGCTGTATATCAGTCTAGTCAAATTATTAATAATTATTTTCGGGTGGTGTTTGCGAGTTTATTAATTCTTATTGTAATGTTATACTTTCCAGATATCAACGTTCCTGTCAGGGCCTAAACGGCCAAATAAACCCTACCGATCAGAGGACCCCACAACATGGATCCTGAACAAGAACTCAAGAAACCTTCAGGATCTCATCGCAGCTGCTAAAAACGAATCCCTTCCAGACACTATTGATGAATTGATTCAAGAACAAGGTTCGGGGGAAGAAACAAGTTGTATTCGACTTTTGGTTTGCAAAGTTACTCCATTTATTTCTAGAATGCAGAAGACTGTGTTCGGTAATGAAGAAAAGACAAAAGATGAAACGTTTTCTAAAGAGCTTCATGGTTCGGCAATCATGTACCGCCATCTACCGACGGCGGAAGAAATTAACGCACGAAACGACATCTGTGAACAACAACATAAAGATTGTAATCTGAATGAAAATGAATGAAATTGCTGCGCAGACGCAGCGCTGATCTGTTTGTTTCTAGATTGTTGATACCATTAAGCATTTGTTTGTAGTTCAAATTTATTTTTTATTTTTTACTTTGTTTGGATAAAATATTTCATATACGTTTGTTTTACTAGCTAAGAATTCATACAAATAATTGAGAAGAAAGTTCTTTCAGAAATGATACGACTCTAACTAGTACCTACTGAAGTGGCAGTATTTTTTAGATTGTAATAGAATCTGTATCAAAATATGGAATAATAATTTTGCTCACACCATTATGAGATTGAAGACATGCCCCAGGCTGACAGTGGGGATAGGCGTTATTTTACGTCATACCTTCATCGGAGATAACAGGCACATGACTGTTGTAACAAGGATGTACGCTTTCAAGTAATACCACCTACACATTTAGTTCCATAGCAAAGGCACCTTGTAACCTAAGTAGGCGTTATATCACTCTGCTTAAAACTATGGGCTTTCATATATTTATTTGCTATACTAACAGACGTGACAAGAATCTCTAGGCACTGTGAGCACTTTCGAGCAAATATTATGCAACAGAGGGTCGATGGACGTTAAAACAACATATTCGGTTATACATGTGCTATTTTTGATATTACTTATGTAATGTGTCTGCAGTCACAGACTGCGCGGCGTAGGGGCCTCTTTTGAGCGAGTTTTGTACGCTAATCTACATGACATGACACAACGTTTAGCTAGTTACGGGAATAATGAAATCTGGCAACAATTAACATCAACAACTAAAGTTGCCTAGGCTGTTGTAGTTGCGAAGTCCAAACGGGATTTGTAGCAGAAAAGAGTGAGCTGCTTTTATTTTTTTCTACTATTCTATTATATACATATGTATAGGAGGAGCTGGTGGTTAAGTAATAATAGCAGCACGGGTCGATCATCAGGTTAAGCTGCGCTTGCCGGGGTTGGTCCGTGGATAAGTGACCATCTTTACATACCGAGACTCCTCTGTGCTTCGGAGAACACGTTAAGCCGTTGGTCCCGGCCCCGGCTGTCATTCTTGGGTCTTTGAGTGTCGTTAGGGGTCACCAGAAGCCCGAAAGTTTGATAACCAGTCTTACCAAGGTGTATCGTATTATCCCAGTTATTATACCAGTCTTACCTCACCCAGCTAAGTACAGAGGGTGTTTAGTTGCCAAGGAGATGCAAATGATGAAGAACAAAAACTCAAAACATAATTTACCCAACAACCTTGCCAATAAGCAAATTGTTAGTAACACCGACAAACAAACAACAAAACAAACAGCACCGTTTGCACAGACAACCATGAAAACTACAACATCTAAAAGTGCCTCATACGCACAAGTGGTGAACCAACACAACACAACCATTAACTCTTGAGGACAAGCTTTACCAGATCTTGAAGTGTATATCTTCATTTGACAAGAGACTAGAGAAATTAGGATCAAGCACTACAAAAATCAATCATGAATAACACACTAAAAATGATGGCTTGGAATTCCAATGGACTGCTGCAACACAAAATATTGATGTGTGTTTGATCTCTGAAATGCACTTTACTAAACAGTCTTTCGTAAAGTTTAGAGGCTATAAGGTTTATCACTCACTGCACCATAACAACACGGCCTGAGGAGGTAGCGCGGTTATCATAAGAGAAAATATCTGTCATTACGAACAGTGTAAATATGAGGAGCCAGTCACGCAAGCTGTGGCGATATCAGTTAAAACAAATAAATTTAATTTTACAGTAGCGGCCGTATACTGTCCCCCAAGACACAAGATAAACAAAGAACAATATGTACACTTCTTCAGACTCCTTGGACAGAGATTTATAGTAGGCGGTGACTTTAACGCTAAGAACACTCATTGGGGATCAAGATTAACTTCAACTAAGGGAAGACAACTTCTAAGTGCAGTGCAAGATATGCGCTGTAAGGTCATAAGTACTGCAAAACCTACTTACTGGCCGACTGACCACCAGAAACTACCAGATCTTATCGACTTTTTCATAGTCAAAAATATATCGACCAATTATCTGAGTGTGATATTATTACAATTAAGTCACAAAATATTACTAAGAGAAAACCACCTCACATTAATAAACAAGTTAATGGATTGGGAAAGTTTTAGCTTAGACCTACAAAATATTATTGACCTAAAAACTACATTAAAAAACAAAGATCAGCTCGATTCTGAAGTAAATAAGTTTAGCAACAATATCCAACAATGTGCATGGAACAACACACCACAGCTATTAAACAAATTCAAAGGAAATACCTACCCAAAGGAAATAAGAAATATGAAATAAGATAGACATATTATATGAAAAAAGGACTCAAAGAAAAATATGGCAGCAAACTAGACTCCCGCAAGATAAAACTCTACTGAATAACCTTACGAAAAGACTGAAGAGAAAAATACCCACCTTTCAAGATGAGGTTTTGAATACTAACCTACGTCAGTTAACCAGCGATTATACAACGCAATACTCTCTTTGGAAAGCGACAAAGTCACTCAAAAGGCCAATTACACCAATGCCCCCTATCAGAGATGTTAACGGAAAGTGGGCCATAAGCAATGAGCAAAAAGCTCTAAGATTTGCACATTACTTAGAAGAAACCTTTCAGCCAAATGACGGATCTGTAGACAACCTATAGTTTGACAACATTCTGCAAGATCAAAGAATTAAGCTTGTGACCCCGAAAGAAAAACACTAGCCTAAAAAAATCCCCAGGGTATGACCTTATTACGGGAGAAATCCTGAAACATCTGCCGCGTAAAGCCATCGTTAAGCTTACTAGACTCATCAATGCTGCATTCATGCTAAAGCATGATCCAGAGCCATGGAAAGTTGCTGAAGTGATTATGATTGCAAAGCTCGGTAAACCACCTCACGAAGCTTCATCATACAGGCCCATTTCCCTGTTGCCTATATTATCAAAGCTGTTTGAAAATTTGTTTTTAAATGCCTGAAACCTATCATAACCGAGAGTAACCTGATCCCTGACCATCAGTTTGGTTTCAGAGAGAAACACTCAACAGTAGACCAAGTACATAAAATTACCAACATCATTGAAAGAACGCTTAAAGATAAAAAAGTCTGCTCCACAGTATTTTTAGATGTGGCACAAGTTTTGATAATGTTTGGCATAAAGGCTTGATATAAAAGCTAAGACTTATGCTGCCCAATGATTTCGCCGATATCTTGCAATCATACTTTACAGATAGAATGTTTCAAGGCACGAGGATGCCCTCTCCACGTTAAAAATGATTAAAGCTGGCGTGCCCCAAGGTAGTGTGCTGGACCCAGTCCTCTACCTGTTGTATACGTATGATATACCAGAGCTGGAAAATAATACTATTGCAACCTTTGCGGACACTGCCATTATGGCTACAGGGTCATGCCATATGGAAGCAATAAAAAAGGTACAAATCGCTGTAAATAAAGTTCACGACTGGGCACAAAAATGGAGAATCAAATTGAATGAATCGACGTCACTTCTTCTTGTCACTTTGAGTCTTGGTTAGTCACTAACCAAAACAGTCCTCGGTGGAGGTTAAAGAGAGACTAGAAGAAGGCAACTAAGACTGCATGCGGAAGACCAAGAACCAATTGTGGTAGCACAGCTAAGGAGAGGACTATATATCGCACTCTGATCGATTGGGCCATAACATGGACATATGAGACTCTTGGAGGGCATTATCATTAACACAGGGAAGAACAAACTGAGATATTGATTGAACACTTTCAAGTATCGATGAGGCCAGTAAGAGTTTAAAATGAGGCGGACATTCTAAAACCAAAACTTATAAATATAAGTAGGTTTATCTATGTTAAAAATAATGGTAACCACAACTCAAAAGTCCAAACTATTTCTGTATCCGCCCTACAAATGGGACGAAATAGATAACAAAGCCGGAGAAAGCCCGCTTATTTTATATGCTCGATGCTAATAGTGGCTTGTTATTGAACGCGGACTTGAAGGTCTTGGTAAGTACGGCTAAGGTTATTAGCCAAATGCTAAATAGAGTAAATAAGGCGTTAAGCTAGAGACATTTTGAAGATATTTACTAGTAAATATACACCTACGTAATTAAGTTACAGCTTTTAAATATACGTCGTATCTTTCTACTAAGTGAACGAAACCAACTAAATATCAAAATATCTTCTAGTCTTTGTTTCTCGTTATAGGTTCGGGGTGGCTTCTTTCTCGTTATAAACTGACCCAACTAAATATCAATACTTAACGTGGAAGTCAGGTGAGCAGCCTTCTGACCTCTACTCCCCAATTAATGAACATCAATTAGGAAGCCCACGCGATCACAAGGATACGACTCTAAAACGAACGTATTTAGAACAACATTTTTACTGAGATCTCTACTATCAAATAAATTAATCCTCATAAAACTACACAGCCGTCAAATTCGCCAGAAGAGTACATCAACATCAAGCGACTTCACGATATTATAGCTAAATAAACTATTTCTTTTGCACGTAATAAATATGTTTGTACATACTTACTCGCTAATTATAAGCTGAATATTAGTAAACATCATTGATAATAATACTCCACGTCAGCTCATTGAAGAAATATGAACGCAACCTTCAGTCATGTTGACGAATGGTACCTAGTACTCGTATTACTAAAGTGTCAAATTAAAATACTATCTACTGCTTCCTGTGTCCTTGGAACATATTGTGCGTTCACTATAACTTGACGCGTTACGCGTAAGGTAGCACTGAATTTTGCAGTCTTAGTTTCAATACAAATAGACTTCAAAATGGTGGCTTACAGAACCAACTACCAATCACATGACTGCAAAATTCAGTGCTACCAATCGCGTTACGCCTCAAGTTATACGCCAGTACGTATAGTACGAAAGCCACGCTGTCTTATTTTTATTCATTTCTCTTATTTTTATCTAATCATTCACACAGATTTTTTTTTCAATCATTAAGAATACTTACGTAAATGTTAGTAGTGCTTTTTAAAAGACACGGTGCTCTTCATCTAAAAGATATAACCACGATCAAACCAGTCTTCGCGCATCTTATGTTTGGTATATATTCCATTTCTCTTACACCCACATGTAGGTACTTATTACACATATCTTTTTATACTAAAAATTATGAGTAATCAAATCTTACCCAACATAAAACTCAATGAATAACGCTTAAGCATTAAATCCGTGGCTATAAGTATATGTCATCCACAACTCACAAGGCAGCGGTCATCGAGAGAAAGTGAACTCGGGCCGTTGACCCCACTGCCCAATTCCCGCACTCACACGGTACTTGGTAGGTAATAGTTATAATTACAATTAAATCCTTGTACACCTGCGTGACGTAATACACACGTGTTAGCTGTTGTCAGTGTATTGTTTAATACCTAGGTAATTGGTCAATTTTTTACTGTTATTGGTCAGTTTGGGAGTGGAAAATTTTGGACAGAAGAAAGTTTTTTTTTTGTTAGCTTGAATAGTCCTTTTATTCTAAATAAGTGGCTTTATCAAACACTGCAGTATTACCCGGCCCTGCCCTCATAATATCACATAACACACATAATAAGCCGATAATGTTCCCATTGCTGGGACACAGGCCTCCTCTGTGTGAGAGGGGTGGGCCGTAATCTAACACGCGGGCCCAGTGCGGGTTGGTAGATGACACATGTCTTCGAATTTTTGGTTCTAGAACATGCCGGTTTTCTCACAATTTTTCCCTTCACCGTTTTGAGACCAGTTCAAGCAGTTGTTATGAAATAATTTACATAAAGTAAAGCGCCTGTCTGGGCTCGAACCTACGACCTACAACTCGTAAATCACAGCCGTTTCCACTGGGCCACCACTGCTCTCCTCGTCATACTATGGTTCAACTAAAAATACCTTCCTGCTGACGAAGACAAGACGAATACAATTAGTTTCAGTATGGTCCCAAAAGTTAGCTAATCTTTATGGCTGGTGAAAATTACCATAAATCATAATCCATGCGAAAAGAACCATTTGCATCATTACAACTGTAATAACATCCGGTATCAAAAGATGGAAATATTGCGTGGATGCGTAAACGCAACCATTCATTCATACTCACTGCCCATCTGTTACATTACGCTTTCTGTTTCCTTAAATTAAAAAAATCGTACATAGTTTAAATAAAAATACCATTCGTTACTTAATTAGTAAAACAGCATATGTACCTATGCTTTCAGTAGGGTGCTTCCTAGTATAGGTACCTAGGCACAACATGAAGTTTTTTTCAATTTTTAACAAAAACTTTCTTTTTTTTTGTTTTTGGTGGGAAATTATCAAATAACTTTTCCCGCTCTGGGCGGAGCGGGAGGGTGTGTCAGACTCTTACTTACTAAAACCCACCCGTATTCCTTCCGTTGCCTGTGTTGCCAGGGTCCTCGGTAACCCTTTTGGACCTTACCCTACTGGGAACCAATTATACTTTTTTATTTATTTATTTATTTATTTATTTAGGGACAACAAACAGCAGTGTAATAATAAGTAAACATAAGTTAGAACTTAATAATAGAAGTAACAAATACACTACTCACAACGTTATCCACATATTTTATTACTGAACAGATCTACTAGTTGTTAGAAAGAACGATATAAAAATAAACAGAATAAAAGTAAACATGACTTATTTTATTAGGGTTCTGATCACTTAAAATAGTAACAATTTTATTATGAGCCCCCATATGTGATAGAAGACACTCTGTAAAAAGGCATTCCCTAATAAAGGATAAACTTGAAAACGTTGTTTCTAAAATAAAATTAATGATCTAAGATAAAAATAATAACCATTTGTCCTACTCACTCATTTTCTCATACAAAAGACTTCAACGCACTACGCACTGCTACAACTTCAAATATGTTTAAAATATTATAATTTAACACTTTATTGTTTAATTTGTTAAATGTGGAATTCATAATGGGTACGAGTACATAATACGTAATAATTAAACGCTACGTAATTACTAATTAGGAACTTTCAACTAAATAGTTTTTTGGTGAGAGTTGTTTTTGGTTTTGGTTGTCATTATCGGGCGCAAATCATTATTCATTACTGAATACAATTCTAAAAAGTTTTGATATAAGTTATAACTAAACAGATAGGTACGTAGTAAATAGATAGTTAGGTAGACTGAACGGTAGAGTAGAGATCTTAAAACTTGAACTGCTATTTGGATACTTATAGTGTTTGTCCACCGTCACCACCAACGGGACGCCAACGAGAAACGAGATTATTCGAACCAAACATGACGTCCTGTTGATGGACGTGTGGTGGACACGCGGCCATGGTAAATGTATGTATCGCAACTTCGGCGCCGATTGCATCTTTGTGCATTTGTTTCCCAAAATATTTTTACACTGACATTCAATAATATCTAACTTGGGTTCCAATAAGCCAGATATACAAATACAAATTAATAAAAATGTTCGGTAACTTAAAACTTGCCCTCAACCTCTTAACATCTGACCACAAATTACTATCAAGGCAGGAAAATGCCACTCCTTTCCACTTAATGAATAAATAAAAACCAATTACACTCAAAATTCACACGCCGTCACAAACATAATACGCGTGCAGCGTCCGAACATCGTGCGTACCCATCGGCGAATGTCAATATTTAAATTAGCCGTTTCATAATAATGATTGCGTCACAATTAGATAATATCTAGGAGATCGATGACCGCCAGTGAGCGGCCTTACGTAACACTTTTTGAGTAGTTACTTACCTACATGAAAGAAAGTTTGGACGAAGTGAGACTTAACACTCTGTAACCTATTGTAGTCTATTGATATGTCTCGCTACAAAAACTACAATAGAGATGACATACGATATTGTATTGTGGGTAAATACGTCTTCACGAAAACCCCAACAAAAACCATTGTTAAGGCGCAAATAGTATATGATTTTAGTGACTTCTAAATCAGTTTTACGCCTTCACATAATGCAAGTAAGATATGCAAAAAATTTATGTTAAACTAGAACGCATACACATCAATTCTATATGTGAATATTTAAGTATTATAGTCAAATACTTTATGAAATAAATTCAGGAAGTAATGTCTACCCTAAGCATAAATACGATATTAGATATTACTTTCAAACTACTTAAGATATTTTCATATTTTTTTTGTATGTACAGACTATTTTACTACTTACCTATAATAATTCTAATTGTGATTTTTTTTTCAATTATTAATATTCTCGTTACTAAATATAAATATTCCCTATAAAACCAAACGGCCGCGCGGCGTGGGCGGGACGCGTATTTGTACGGCCAAGATCAACGGCGATTACCCGACCTTTAAGTGCAACATCGATTAATGTGTAACAGCATTGGTTTTTAAGTCAATAAAGATCATTCAGATAACAGGCTATAAAGCTATCCCACCACTGAGCCTGGCCCCTCCACTCATTACATTCTATTTCAGTACTTTCTTACCGTCATGAAAAGACAACACAATACTTCAGCAGCGTTGCAACTAAAATAAATGCACAAACAAACATTATCACTATTTCGCATCGGACGCTTTCATTTCAATTTAACGACGATTTAATTCAGTTCAAGTTTCAAATTAATGAAGATGCTCAAGACACAGATTCCAGCGCATTCAAATAGCCGACATTTATATAAAATGCTATAAAGCGATTCTCTCCGCGTATTTCCGTGTGTTTTCCTGTTTTCCGATAGAAAGCGTTGAGGAAAAACGTGTCTTCTTCTATCATAATGCACGCTTAATTTATTGATTTTATTCATGTTGTATTCAGTAGATACTTTTTAGATGACTATATTTTGCTTAATTATAATATGGAAAGGGAACGCAGAACATTGACGTTCAGGGCTAATATCAGGGCTATATCCAGGGCCCGCAGTTTGCTCGCTGCACAAGAGAGGTAAAGATGTTGTTATTTAAATCCTTTTGTCAGACATTTTACTCCAGCAGTCTGTGGACAGCATATACGCAAAGGGCTGTCAATGCTCTGCGGATCCAATACAATAACGCATTCAGGCTGCTGCTGAGCCTTCCTACGTTTTGCAGCGCATCTGCCATGTTCATGGAGGCACGCACAGATGGTTTCGCGGCAATCTACGCAAGAAAGCGGCGTCACTGTTGCACAGAGTACGTCTGAGTAGCAACAGTATCCTGAATGTGATAGCGGACAGGTACCGTCCATTCTTCAAACATTGTATGCGTTTATGTGTAAGCTAACATAGTTGTATTCACTTTTTTACTTACACAATGGATCATGTTGTCTGAAAATAAATGTAATTTAATTTAATAATTGTGCGGGATTTTGATGACCCCTTATTCTGGATTTGAATAAAGAGGCCTATCATCATTGGTGACCTTATTGCTTCTTTTTACCCGACTGCCCTAGAAGGAGGGTAATGTTTTTCGAGAGTCTGTATGTAGGTATATATGTATGTCTATTTCTTTGGCACGCTCTGTAGCCTAAACGGCTTGATGGATTTTAACATTAGAGGTGTCGTTAGATTCGTCTTCATTATGAGAAGTGACTCTATATAATATTTATATATTGCATCTGCAAATACAATAAGGGAGGGGAAGGTGTTTTTTAAAATAAATTATAACAATATTGATATCAAATAAAAGCTAGTAATGAGTCAATTCCACATATATATTAATAAAACTAAAAAGCTTTAAATAAAACAATAGAATTTTGGTATCGCAGGCAGGGGCCTGCGATACCAAAATTCTATACATTATAATGCTTGTTTTTCTCTTTTCAGTTATGTGTTTTTGCAGTCAGGTTTTTTGTTTCTTAAATAATTTGTTTTTTACATACATAATTTCTAATTTATTTTTGTACAAGCTGCACCCCGCGGTTTCACCCGCATAAGTCTCGATCCCGTGGGAATATCGGAATAAAAAGTATCCTATGTCCTAATTCAGGTCAACGTCTACCCATGTGCCAAATTTCATCTAAATCCGTTTGGGCATTTTAGCGTGAAAGCGTAACAAACACATAAACAAACAAACTCACTTTCGCATTTATAATATTATAATCAGGATACTATATTGTAGGTATATTTGTGTACAAAAAATGTTTGTCAGAAGATATTCTAGGCAACATTATTGATTCAAAATATTAAAATATGTTAATAGAATTAGTTTCCGATGCTCGTTGCGATGCAGCTATCGGGGTCAAACATTTCTCAATAGTAGTAACTTATAGAAATATATTTTATGGTTTGTCAAAGCGAGTCGCCAGAGAAAGTGAGCTGGTGGGGTCGGGCAGGCGCAAGCGTCAGTAAAAAGCGCCCAAATTATGTTGAAGACAAAAAGTAAGAGACTATCAGACTACAGACGTTCACCTGCGACGGAGGGAAATATACCAAGTGTAATTATTTCAATTTAACTTAATGTTAACGAAAATTTGTGTAGTAGTTTACGCGTTTTTATTAAATTATTCAATTGACGGAACTGCCGCTCTACGTATGAAGAAGTAGCTGCTTGCATGGTTTCTAATATTGACCAAGAGTTTTGGTTTAGAGAGTTGTAACATCAGAAGCTATTGTTTATTTGTAACAAACTCTTCAATATATTAAAAGCTCATATTGTTTTTTTTTTTTTATCAAATGTCGCCGTGTAAAAAACTTTATGATTAATTTCGTCTATAGGTTATCGTGCCAGTCTGAGGCGCCACTTTCTCACAAACTTTAAACTTATTGCAATTTAATTTGTTTGAATGAACGAGCAATTTCATATCGTACTTGAACATCTATAGTGAACCATGGGAGAAGCGGCATCCATTCAACTTTGATTGATGAAGAGAAAATGAGAGAAGAAATAATCGCCTACACGCGGGATTAAATAAAGGCCTTTTTGTTTCGTAAATTAATCAATGACACTTTTAATAGACCTTATTAAATGTTAGTAAAAGTTTTGCTTACTATTTGCCTTTTTAATATAAAATCATTTTTTTGTAGACGTGTAAAAATTGCGGAGTGTTTCAAATCTAGAATCCC
The DNA here is from genome assembly GCA_905333075.3 of Atethmia centrago. Lineage (NCBI taxonomy): Eukaryota > Metazoa > Arthropoda > Insecta > Lepidoptera > Noctuidae > Atethmia > Atethmia centrago. Next base: position 12,274,096 of record HG995381.1, on the reverse strand, counting down.
AGTTAGGTAACAATTTATTCTCTCTTTTCAAACTGTAAAAAGCTGAACCTCCTACTTAATAATGTTATATAATTTATTAAGCATCTACTTATTTATGTTTATTTTTCGTGATACGTGTGTCTACACATCACTTATTTTCATTTTAAAGTTTATGTTACATTGTAATCAAGAATAAACAGATTTTATCGTCAGTCATAGGTGTGTTTAAAGCCTAGAAGGACTGTTTAGTCATTTTGTGGTTTTATATGACCTCAGGGCTTAAGACTATGCGAATTACTATTTACTAAACCTTGTGCCACTTTGATAATTAAACCCAACCCTCTTTGTTAACATTCTTGAGTTACATAAATTTGTAATTACATTTTTTTTAAACAAAGGAACATCGTCATCATTAAGTACCTTAGTTTAAAAACTAATTATTTATACTTTCTTTGTACTAAATAGGCAAGCAAAAAGAACTTGAAGTTTTCCTGTAAGTACACGCTATAAATGTTTAATCGTATGGTGATTAAATAACTTACTGCGTACTTATAATGATACTTTCAAAACAAAGACGCTTTAAAAATCGAAGAAATATTCCACGCACGAGTTGAATGCCTGTGTCCTACTTGTCTTTTAATCTAATCCAAAATGACAAAAACTGCAATCTCATTTAGGATCAGGATTTAAGCAGGTCAACTTGAAAACTTCACTTTCTTTTGAATGACCTAAGCTAAGAAAAACCTCTGATATTCGCCCAACTATTGTTGTATTTCAATACGGTCAGAATGTTTGTAAATAAAACATCATTGGACTTTGTACCATAGCTGCATAAGTATAATAAGAATAAGTAGGTAATTGCGATCTCGAGATTTATGCGTGAGAAAAGTGATTGTCAAAAAACGTTCCAATACGCATAGGCGGTGATGAACACGCCAATATTATAATTAGGGGCGGTCCACACTCCACACTCGTAATCGCAACCCATTGTTGTTTGGTACAAGCGATCCGTTCTGCTTCACATTGGGGCAGTCTTCACTTTCTATGACTGTGACATTGCCAACTTGTTATTTGTATCAAAGCCAAGCCATTGTTGATGTCTTCAGTGAAAATATCATATATTGCAATGTCTGTATTCAATAGACCTAGCTATTATTATGTGAGGTGATATCTTTACGATAAATGCCTTGAAACTATATGTAGCTAGACATTATTGTGATGAAACATGAAGCCTTACATCTTGGAAATAATTCATTTATCGCTATTTGAATTAATGAAGTTTAGTTTTTTATCCAAAGCAAAATAATGATTTTACTCTTACAGAGTAAAATCATTATTTTGCTTTGGATAAACATACGTACTAAGAATGTACGTACATGCCTTATGGGAAGGCTCCTGATGAAAATGCTACCTACTTCAAAAACAGACGTAATCTACCAGAAGTTCAACGCAATTTACTCTGATCTTCAATGCGTTTGTCGAACAAATGATTTAGTTGATCAACCGAGTTTACCTAGCTTCGGCCTAGATGGGTAGAAAATAAGTTGTACAGAGCAACCTGTACACCTGTGGCAAGTGCTTAGCCTAAACAAAATGATTATCGAGTCACGGTGACACGCATGCTACCACTAACACGGTCGGAATGCGGCGTATCCTTCTAGGTCACGCTGCCTTGCTTTGATAATAGTCAGTCATTGGTAGTAAGAACGAAAGCTACCATTTCGCTGATGCCCTACTGGCCCACTGTGCGCCATGTTTACACATCGTATTATTTATTTACCTTGAACATATCTTTATATCCACACCTACCTACGTTTCAAATTCCCTTTCTAATGTTTAAGCCAGAAACATATTTGGGTGTTTTCTTTTTTATAAAAACAATTGTAATTTTGACAATTACAATGAAAGGTAATAGTTTTAACTCTCTATTCTCCATGTATCCAATTAGTTTAAATAATAAAATGTCTGAACTCGGAAGTGAAATTGATTGACGCAAGTCCTAGATAAGTATTAGTTGTTCAAAAATAGCGACCAGCTAGCAGCATTCTCTTTACACATTAAATTAGAAGACACTCGAAGTAATTCTCACTGCACCATGAATTGTGATATTTAACTGAATAACAGGTAAGTTTGAGGTCAGCTGGCAAACTTGAAAGAAAAGCATACTTTCCAGTTGCTTGACCAGTATTAAAAATTACCACCAATCAACAACCAATCTGCATTTTTCAAAGTTGTAATAACCAGGTATATGTATGACACAAACCCATTTGAAGTTATAAGTATTAAGGTCTCACTAAAGCTAAAAAAATATTATGGTATTTTAGTACCTAAATGTCTAACGTGCTACCAACACTGGCTGAAACCGCTAAACTGTTCTTTTATCTAATATTAGCTTTTCCCGCGGCTTCGCCGGCGTGGATATCAGATAATATCCCACGGGAACGTACTACCACGATTTAAAGTTTGTATGTGTTAATCCAGCGGGGTAATTTAATAACACTATCTATCAATGCATTCATTTTGACAATTCAACAACAGTCATTGCGATATTTACGTTGTTGAGCAGATAAATTTTTCGAACAAATGAAGCAATGGATTAGCAATATAGGTACTTCAAAATCATTCAGATTATGATTTAAACTGCGTTACGAAATTAGGTAGGTTATAAACTATCTGTGCCAAATTTCATCCAAATCGTTCAGCTATTTTTGCGCCAATCCGGGACATACATCCAGACAATCGGATAAACATTCTTCGTTACTATTTTCTTATAATTTACTTATAGAAACTTAACCTTTTGACCGCCACAGCCATGTATAGATGACAGACCAAAATGTGCCCAGCACGCCACGGTCACGACTACATGACAGATTTTAAGGAATAATTCGTAGCTTGGCGCCGAGGGCACGTTTTTGCTTTTTTGACGTGGCGGGCAATAGGTTAATATCTCTATGCAACTGCTAATTACAAATTAATTAATTCAGCAGTCAGATTAGTTGTTAAATTATAAATTGTGCGCGTTGGTATGCGATACTCAATTGTTTCTATTCACGCCACAACCATTACTCTAGTATCTACTGAGTTCCGTAACTTAGGTCTCATATAGCTTAAAGAGACTGCACTTATCTTTACTTAAGTTATTACTAAGGTACTTACGCCCTGTGGTTGTCCAATTATACAGTTTATTCAAACAGGTATTATCTCAATAAAGCCATGATTATCATGTTACCGAAATAGCAACTTTTACAAGCGCATGACCCCATACCTCAGTGATGAGTTGGATCTAGTACCGGGCCCGCCTTCTGCGGTTCATTTATAAACCACTATGGGGACAAGATGATGGTGTCCCAGTTCTCAAGTTCCGTTTACGGTGAATAGACACTAAAAGTGATCATCTATAACTCATGTCTGAGGAAAAGGTTAATCATGGTTTTGCTTTCTCGTGAATCCAAGTACGTGTTGCAACACAATCGATATGTAATTGATCACATTTTCGATAATCATGTTTTTGATGTGCAGTTGAATACTAAATTCCAGCGTCATGATGGAAAGCTGCTGGCATTTTATTCCACTGCCCGAGGATTTCATTTCCATGTCGCCCCATCCAGTATTGTTTGCCCATTTTAACAAATTACTATAACCAGCGCCTTATAAGCGGTGCTAAAGCTTATATCGAATGCAAACTCATAATAAGGCTATTAAACTCATTGATATGCACCCGATTAATACCTGTAATGATATCGCAAACCTTAATCAAAACCGATGATTATCGAAACTGCTTCTCATATTTAGATCAGTGGAGTGGAGGAGAGAAGTAGGTAGGCAAGTCGAGCTCACATTCCAACTTTACAGTTACCCTCGAATGGTCGCAGCCACATGCAAATTGACAAATATTACCGGACACGCAGCTATCTACCAGCACTCTGTACTGTTTATGTACGTACTTATTGCTGATTAATTTTCTTCCGTCCTTTTTTGTGTTCAATAAAAATTGTACTGTTTACGAATTTTCGAATTTTAGAGCAGTAGCGACCCAATGGTAATGGCCGCGATTTAAGACTTGTAGGTCGTAGGTTAACCCAGATATTCGGTTTACTTTGTGTAAATTAATTCATCACCTAATGCTCTCAAAACGGTGAAGGAAAACATCGTGAGGAAACCGGGCATGTCCTAGAACCAAAAATTCGAAGACATATGACATCTACCAACTCGCACTGGGCCTGCGTGGTGGATAACGGCCCACTCTCTCTCACGGAGAAGAGGCTTGTGTCCCAACAGTGGGAACATTATAAGCTGATTACTTATGTAAATAGGTAATGTATATGGGTATGAGTAGTTTATACATAAAACTAACGTAGTTCTTTGTAACGTACCTAATTAATTTCAAGCCTATTATTAAGTGCCTTTCTTCAACTCACCTCGTTAACTCAAAGTTAGTTGCTGAACTTATTCTGGTATCTTTGTCTACTCAAATATAGCGCCACAGCATTAGGATTCTGCATATGCTATCCTGTCTGCACCAGCCACCTTCAAAACGCCAAAATACCGTGCTTTTTGTTACCGTCTTTCTCTACCTTAATGTGATGATCTTAAAATCATTACTAAAAATAAAAATATTATGAAGATGGAGTACGGATAGTTATCATATTTATACAAATTGTTCTGAGTTTACATTTCATATTTAACCCTCTACTTACTCTGAGGTCACTTTCTATGCATCGAGAAAGTCCACGACTAAGTCGTAAGATTAAATTACTATTTTAATTCTTCAATTGAGGATTAATCTCGACTAAGGATAAGGCTTTTAAGGCTTTGTCTGTTCGAGGATTTACTAGAGTAGAATGTTCGTTCAGAGAAGTGGGGTTTCCGAATAAGAAAGTGAAATGCAATCAAATGAGTCAGCGGTAGGTCAGTGCTCTGACGCGTGAGTCCTCCGTTCATTATGAACGATACTGCGACCCCCTACATTGAGTATCTCTTCGAGGAACCTAATGAAGGTATTTTTTATGTTTTCCTTGTATTCCAACTTTCATTCTTTAATTTCTTTCTGATTTTAAGCGACGTTTTAACATTAAATAACAAAACCGTTTAATTTTAATAGCTTCGATAAGTTCTGCGACATCTTTCTACTGTAAGGAAGCTAGCGAAAGTAAATTCTTGTTCTTCCATGCATTCCAACTTTCGGTCTTTAAGTCCGTTAATTAATGAATACAAGAATAATGTAAGTATTCAAAACACCGTGGCTACTCTTGCTCATACAATTCTGCGTCAAGCAGTACAGAATGAATTTACCACTCACCCTTTTTTGTTCTGATATTTGACTGGCTTATCCAACACAGGAACTCTAAAAGCAAGCCTACCTACAACTTGTCATAACGTACAGTCACTGACGGGTCACCAACCTTCTTACCCTGCACAGCGTGGTTGATGACCCTCTGGTGTTAGGTGAATTTGTTTGTACCTCCTTTCACAGAAGAAATTGCTAATCCATTACATCAATCCGTAACGGTTGATAGCGGACCTGTGGTCAACATGGGCCTCCCACTGAACGGGCTAAGAAGAAACTGGTAATTATTTCAGAGTTATTAAAACACGATATAATGAAGACTCATTTATTGCTCAGAGTAAAAATAAACATGCTACATACAAGCACAAGCAGTTGTCCTACTATTCTACAAACGTACCGCCATGGATTTAGATCAAATGCACCGTAGCGAGCGGAAACTTGCTTTTTAATTAAGCAAGGTCTATTATTTTCTAAACAGAAATGAGAATTAAATAAACAAATGAATTTGCTTAACAGTCCCTTGCAAGATAAGTGTCCTTTACCACACAATCCTCACTTTTGAAAACTTTATAAAAATTAATATTGAGAACGCCAAAAATAGTTAAGAAATAGTCATAAATAGTCACCAAGGTTAAAAAATAAGGCACCAAATTCGAATTCAAAACCTAAGCATTCCGCGGTAATCAGGTGAGGATTGTGGCGAGAAAGGCCTACCACGTAATCCTCACCGAAACACCTTTGTATCTCTGGAATCTCTTAATGACTATTTTCGAGATTTGGCATAGCGTTACGACTATTTCTTGACTATTTTTTGGAATTGATCCCAAGTCGATAGTCCCAGCCGTTTGCTTGCACTGAGGTTAGGATTGTGTGGAGACGTTCACCCCGCATTCCTCACTAAGTTATAGCTATAACTTCGGAATCTTAATGCGACTATTTTTTTAACCTTGGTGACTATTTATGACTATTACTTGACTATTTTTTGGCGTTCTCAAAATAGATTTTCATGAAGTTTTCAAAGGTGAGGATTGTGTGGTGAAACAACGATAATCGAGGCGTTTGCAGAAGACTAGTAACTTTACAATCCGGAGAAAGGCCTCTGATGCAATAGTGAATTGTAATCAGATCACTCAGGCAAAATCAGCTTTTAAAATCAACTTACAAATATCTTCAAGAAAATGCAGGAACAAGTACCTGGAAATATTTTGATATCAGTGCTTATTTAAGCTAACGTGTGTTTCATCAACACTTGTTTAATTAGATGGCATTAACAATCATAATCTAGTAAAAGCAAACATATAGATAAAACCAAAGATAAAAACAAAATTTGATCTGCATCACCAATATGCACATGGCCAAGCTAAGCATATACCAAAGAAGCATGCCATGTAAGTTACCTTAAAGTACCTATTTGATAAAGCTCCATTTACACGGTGCAAGTCTATTGCCCGTGGCATACCATAAAATAGAAAGGCAACTAACTGGCATCGTCTAAATAACACGTACAATATTGTTGCACGATACGGGCAAGTTAGTTGCCGTTCTAAACTAGTATAGGTGTAAACAGCACGTACAATAATATCACATTCAACTCTAAAGTACGAATTAATTAAACAAGTTAAAAAAAATCTTAAGCAGACGTTCAATAAAATTTTAATGGAATATTTGGCAGCGCAAATACGAGCAATACTCGAATCAATTGTATAAGGACGTGTAACTCTGTATTAGGACGAGGCAAAACTTGCATGCAATAATCGTCTTGCAATAAAATTGCCTTGGTGTAAGTCGCATACAATTTTATTGAACGGCAAAACTTGCATTCGATTATTGTATGCCAAATGGCATACAATAATCGAATGCAAGTTTTTTCCATAAAATTATGGAAAACGCACGGGTTAACACTTGCATGCAACTCTTGAATGGCAATAAAATTGAACGTGCTTTATGGCATGCGATTATTGCTCTTGAACGTTCCAGAAACTTGCACCCGTGTAAATGGAGCTGGACTATACTAAAGTATAGTACTGACGCTAAAACTAAATAAGCGCTTTGAATGAAGGATATGGACGAGAAATCATAGGCTTTTCATCGTGCTAGGCGAGGGAGCAGTGAGAAGGCTATGCAAAATACTGCTACACCTACCTGAGAAACGCTAAGCGAGGATTGTATTTTTTTTTTCAATTGAACAAGTACAACGTTTTTTTTTAATAATCTTAATTTAATTTCTGCGTCTGTGTTTCTAGGATGCATTGTGACTTATTTTAATATCATAAAAAGTAAAACATGCAGACTCTAACAAATTACGACTCTAACAAATTACCATTCATTCAATTCTAAAAAACACCATTCATGGAAAGAAAATCAAATTAGATATGCCTTTACTATGCCCAAGCAAGTAAGCGATCGCAGTGTTATTATGTACTTAAGACAAGCGTGAGAAGCAAGAGAATGTAACCCATTGGATCTAAGCGTTAGTCGCTTCAGTTTCCACGAGACACATCAACTATACTGGGAAAAGTAATTGATAAGACAAAGCCATCGAATGGGAAATATGTGACATTGGACCTAATTGTATGTATTTGATTGAGGGATGACATCGTTAACGATATATTCAGTGAAGAACTGTTATGTCTGCCGAGAAAGGGGGGGCAAATATGCGGAGCTGATGGCTAATTTTCAGTGGTGACGCTGCATCACACGAATAAGATGATGTTCGTATTAAGGTACCAAAGAGAGCGTGTCGAGGGAACGAACTGTGTAGACTCCTTATAAAGGTGAGTACTAACGCTCATAGGTTTCCTTTTGAAGACGTGATTGTGGTTTAGCTACTAAACGCGGCTATAATCTAAAGAGTGCTTAGCATACACTACAGATACACATGACACACGTGACATTAGTTACTAATTATAGACTAAAGCTCTACGAACTAAAGGTAATACTCGACTTCATCGAGTTGATTCCTATTACTATTGACCGACAATCGAATGATGATTGTTTTTCGGTCATCATCATCTGCCTAGCCCTTTCCCAACTAAGTTGGGGTCGGCTTCCAGTCTAACCGGATGCAGCTGAATACCAGCATTTTACATGGAGCGCCTACCTATCTGACCTCCACAACCCAGTTACTGGGAACTGATACGCCTTGGTAAAACTGGTTGTCAGACTTTTGGGCTTCTGACGACCCGTAACGACTTTCAAAGGTCCAAGGTTGTTTTTCGGTCTTAGCTTATTTTATTAGACGTCTGTGGGACTAAACCACGCTTGCTGTTTGCGACATTGGGTGGCGTGACACTCTTAGGTTAAACTTATAGGTATGCATCGTACATCGAGGTCTTCGTGCTTCGAAGAACGTGTTTGATTTAGCTTTGACGACTTCGATTGTCATTATGAGCTTTTAAAAGTGGCGGAGGTAATTAGAATCCGGAATATGATCACTTGGATCTTACCATATATGTATTCTTCAGACATTTAGATGGGGGATCACATAGCTTTTGTACTGCATTTGGACCCAGTTCATGGCTGGATTTGACGATTGGATCCCTAGAAACCCTGACTGCACTCACGCAGGAAAATTTCTTCTATTCACTTAATTTGACGATATTTAATGGTGACCATAGATGGCGGAAAATTCGGGTTAACAGGCAAAGACCCAATGTATCAACAGTAGTTCAATGACCGCTTTTTGTACTTGACTGACATATTCATAAGCAAACTAATGAACGTTAGCAGAAAATCCGTTATGCGTCTGTAACAATCTAGAGATTAAAACTAATATTTTACCTGTTTCCTGTTTCAAATACTTGAATGTATAAATGAAAATGTATGTTTTTTCACTTACCCTTCTCCTTCTTTTACCTGATCGTCAGAGGCTGCTGCTTTATCCAAGAAATTACCTGAAACAAGATAAACAATACTGTTACTTTCAGAATTTTCGTCCACAACGTTATTATACTAGAATGTACCTAATAATATTTTGGGTACTTAAATAACTGAACCATTCGTGGCATTGCATAGGAATCTCAACTATTCAAAGTCAGGCGTTTTCGTCGGTTCGGTAACCGAATGTCCTTGACAAGGTCCAGTCGGGAACAGTGCGTGCAACGGGATGGGAACAGGTTGGACACACGGACAGACGGTCCGACTAGCACAGTTAGCCACTGCCACCATAACTGGGTCATCATATATATATAGTGAAGTTCAAGGCGCAACACTCATTGCAAGTTAAACTCTCGCACAGACAACACGCACTTTCACCGGTGACGATAAGCTACCTCGTGGAAGATAACGTGATTCAGTGTTAGTGATATACCTCCAGTTCGAGATAAGGTAAGGTTTTTAAAGGTCGATCCCTTAGGACGCATAGTGGAATATCTTAAGTGTTCGGTGTTTGAAATAATTGTGTGAAAGTTGGACAGGACGCTGATGATTGCAAGTGACCACGTGATTTAATAAATAAGGTTTTTCACAAGTGATTTTGGTGATACAAGATGTTTGCTTTTCTTACAAAAAGCATTTTTTTAAAAAGTGTTTTTTTAAACTATGTTGTGAATAAACATTTTTTATTGTATCAAAATTGCTGTGAAATGATTTTTATTAGTGCCATTATGAAATGCCTAAAATGTGCTTAATTATTTGATTTGTATTTGTGTTCAGACACTCCCGAAAAAAATGGCAGTGGTCTGATAAAAAGTTGACACAGAAAAAAATTAAGTATCCATTCTATCTGTAAGGAATACATTGGTAGTGCAAAGAAAAACATATTTTTTCAGGTTACCTGGAAATATTACAGAAGCTTACGTTTGAGTTCCTTATGCATTGTATAAATCAAAGTATAGTAAGTATAAATAAATATGTATATGGATAGTGCTTAAAATCAGTCAGATTCGTGTCTTTGTGCAGTTTGTATGAATTAATGTTTCAAATGAAAGAATGTACGATGAATGTAAAGAAAATCGCATGGTATTATTTTAGTTCTGCACTTGATTTTTCTAATGTCTTGTCATTTGATATTAGTGTATTGAATTTACTTTAACTTAAGCTTTTGAGTGAATAACTAATGTCTTACAGCGTTTGTTTAACAAACTTTAAATAACTAGCTAGAAATAAGTACAGAATTTCCAATTTCCATAGGTAATTCACAAAGATACACAAGACTCCCGGAAATCTCGCAGCAATAGTTAATTAACTGTCTCATTATTTGTCACTAGACACTCAATAAGTTCACCGCCAAATTTATCCAAAAAAAGTACCTCCACAACCGGAATTGGCAGCTTTCTACCAATTTCCAGTACCTAAATTGATAAGCCAAGTTCCGACTTTTTACACGGCCCAAATATAATAAATATAAAACACACGAACACAAACAAAACTGTCTTCCGAATCAATTATCATTGAACAAATGACGGAACAATTATACTCATCAGTCACGAGCATTTCACACTGGTTATGAACTTCCACACGGCACACTATTTTCACTGTCCGCTTTAGTCATGTAAATATGAACCCTCGCTTTCTAAAATGTGAAAATGTTCACATAATGCGGTCTAACCCTGAATTCGTCGCGGAGAATCTAAAGAATACAGACAGACAAAACATTCTTGAGTAGCTAATTTGACGTAACAATGGCGTTAGGTGCATTGAAAATATAGTTTTACACAGAGATTTTCCAACGCTTCCAACGGTATTTTTTGCTCGTAACATGTTGGATTTACGATAGATACTCGCGTTACAAATGATAATCAATTTAATCTCATCCGGTGGCTCGTTTAATTGCTCTATTCTTCAAATAGAGCGAAGAAATCAATCAATTTATTATGCTTAGGCAAATATTCAAGTTCAATAGGAAAAGTAAGTCGCTTTCCTGTGTTAGTTTTGTTTATTATTTGAAATGACAAGATATAATTTCAAGCAGATCATTGATTTAAAAAGTACCCTGCCTTTTTAAAAGGAAATTCAAGAATATTCCTCGTATCTTTCATTAAAGTTTGTAAACAAAGGATGAGATCTTGACGCTTGACGAGTGTTATGATACTTGTGACAGGTTCTGAAGTAATTAAAAGTCTTGAAACGTACGCCGGCGCGCGTTGAAAGTAGCGAGGAAAGCTGCTGCGATCGGAATGGCCAATAATCCGCTTGCGTGCCGGCTGCCCGGGCCCGACGCGTCGTCGCCGCGTTTCTCGGTCCAACATATAGCTCGAATGTAATAACGTATTCCCAGAAATTAAGAAACGTTATATCATCGAGCAAATATCGTTTTCACGTTGATATTGATGCGCAACACTATGTACAGTCGCCAGCATATCTAGTTACCACAAACTGTCAAATTTCTCCAAATGATTTCAAACCTTAAAATGTTATGGTTAATTTCAAAATCAAATGAGAAAATATGAGTTTGTGGTAACTTGATATGCCGGCGACTGTACAACCGATATTATAGGTACTTCGATACCGCTTATTCTAGTTTTATGAATATAAAGTTAAATACTTAAATCGTTACTTAAACGTGGCAAAAGTCAGTCAAGTATCTCCAAAATCGTAATTAAAACGCGTAAGCCTACAAAAAGTTAGTTACGCTATAATTAAATAACATCCTTTTAATTTAATGTTAGTGAAAAAGACATCAACGCTAGAAATAATTCATAGTCGCGACTCGCGATGATAAAATCTCCGCAATCGTCATCTTGTGGCGAGACTAACGAAATACTCGTTCCACTCATGTCCAAAAAACTTTAAAGTGAAAGTTGTGTCGACGGACGTGAGAGGCAATCTCGTCATTCACCGGCGACGTTGGGTAATCGAAATGTTTTTAAAACGTAAATTATATACCTACTGACACCTTGCCTTCGGGATTGGGTGGGCCCTCTCGGATGCATGGAGAAATTTCTTTCTTATTATTATCGATTTTTTATTATCGTTGCAAGACATGTAAGAACGAGAAAAAGTAATGAATCTTCCAAGATCCGGAATACAATTGTACGTACCTATGTATTTCGGAAAAGTTCGGCAAACAAGTTAGACAATCATTCTTTTCAGGATACAAGATTCAGAACACACCTTAGGTGTGGAGTAAAATGAGACGTTGATACAGCTTTTTGTAGTAGAAAATATCTTCTATGGTTGGCTTCTTAGAAAACAATACAAAACATAAGGCAGTCGAAGTTATTTATGCATTCCCATTGTACGTTTAGAAATCAGATACAATGTGAGCATAATAATTGAGATGTAATACGGTGATTGACACAATTGAAGACTAAAGTAGGCGCCGACCCAAATTGAACATGTGCATCTTGAATCAGGTGTACCGTACGATTGATCCGCATCGAGAACATGGTAACGGTGTGTAACGCGCCTATGGATCACTTTGCGGAACATCGCTTAGCTATTTTATCATTACAGCTAGAACTAATCAATCGCGGGAATCAATGATACGTCTCTATCATCGTGAGTGTTACACTAGTCTGTGAATCTGCCACTGAAACACCTTAGATTTGTCCAGCCATTCGTGTTTTGATGCGTGGATTATGGATCTAGGTATGTCCTTAAAATAATAATGAGTTACCTAAATGTTATTTATTTTGTTAAGACTGCGAAATGATTAGGTACAGATGCAGATGCAGGTACGTTATGTACTTTGGTAGGTTAATGGATAACAAGACTAACTGAAAGGGCCTGGGCTTAGGAAAGTTTGGCCAGGCATGACCATACATTCTTAACATCAACGCAGACTTTAAATGCGTGAAGTCTTACGTAATAATAAGACTGAAAACTGAAAGACATAAACACTTTAAATAATCAGATAGGTCTGTATAATATAATAATACCTAAACATGTGACATAACTCAATTACATGAAGTTATACAGTTAGTCACGTAGTTTTCAACGATGTATGTTTATTACGACTGAATAAATTTCAGTCCATGCTCATATCCGCGTACAGAACACGCACGGGCTTACGGATGGTTTTAGAAAGCGGATTGCACGCTGGACCGGTCACTGAGCAGGCAAAAAAAGCCAAAAAAACGCGGAAGATGAAAACAAGAATAAGAGGTTTTCTGATGATAAGTAGATAATATTTTCCGGCGATGAAAACTTTCTTCTCTCATTTTTTTTTCATTTTTGTTAATGTTATTTGATTTTTATATAACAAAGTATAGGTAAGTACTAAATCTGCTGCATTCGTTCGCATTCTTCATAAAACATTACTTGCATGAACCGCCAAGAAGTTTCATAAAAGAAAATCTAACAAATGCAAACGTCGCGGGCGGCACGCACAAGAAGAAAATTGCCAAATGGCTGGTGAAATTTGCAATTCTCATTTTTCTACGGTGAATTTCCGATGAAAGTTGGGAGCGAGTTGGTCACAACACTCACAACGTAATAGCAGGTCTAAGTCCTCGCTCCGAAATTAGAAAAACGTTAACCTTGCACGGCAGTGGCACACACGCGACCGGACTGCGTTGCTTTCACCCATCGCCATGTTTGCCGCGCCTTGCTAGTCGTTCTGCGTTACTAGACAATATAATTATACTTGATGCTGTAAAAATATACCTTCAGCCAGTTTTTTTTAGGGGAAATGTGGTATTAGACGATACCAAGACTATTTTGAATAGAAGTTAGAAAATACTCCCCGCGCTGAAAACAGAGGGAAACGACAGCAAAAGGGACATCTAAGTACAAGTATCCAAATTCGTCTCTTAGCAGTAAGCGGATTAGAGAAATGATAAGCAATCCGCTGCAAGGGGCATTGATTAGTACCTATACCTAGGCATTTTACATTGTTTAAAGTAAAAAGTGGAATTATTAGGGAGATAATTCACGTTGATCCTTTTTCATACTGAAACAAAAAACCTAAAATAATGAGTCACAAATACGTGAAGTCATCAATAAAATAATTATTAAATTTAAGACGACATTTTTTATAAATTACCTAGATGAATTCCACAGTACCTACCTATGTAAGTATGAATAAATAATAATCAATTAATTCTTATTATTTATGCAAATGTGGGTCGGCTTGGACGTGAAGATCCGCGACGAACGAAAGTGAGGCTAAGTTTCTCGTGCGTTGCAACGCCAAGTTCAGTCACCTGCGCCAGTGCAGGGTTACTGGGTCATGGGGTCACGCCACCTTCAAACTTGAGCGTAAATCGATCTAATATACGCTGCGGTGTGTAAATCATCATTTTATTTCACGGGTAAACTTTTACTGGTGCTTATATTGCGAAGCAGCTTTCCAAACAAAACTTATGACAACAGTAAAGACGGATTTACAATTACGACTGTTTTTGACGACAATTGCGGCATACCTATACGTAGTTATTCTATAAACTGGACATCGTCATTCCATAAATAGTATGTAGCGGTTTACCAGTAAATGGCGGCAACAAAGCACACATAAAACAGTGATGACGGCGCAAGTCTTGCGACAACAAATTTCTCCAGAGAGAATCTCGGCGGACCCGCTGTCACAGGCGACCGGTGCGCGAGCGCAACACTGTTCCACCACTTTTTATTTTATACGTATGTAACACGTTTCTTCAACTGATGGACGACAAACTCAGAGCGTAACAATTCCTCTCTATTAAAGATATTTATAAACTCATTCACGTTTGATCATCCTGGCCACGCGAAGGCCGTGATGCAATATTTGTCAAGTGAGCCGGAAGTCACAGAAAGTGCTAATAGCTTGCTATTTTCGACCGAAGAAAGTAGACCGATTGGTTTGGCATACCGTGCATAGCGAACTGTTAAAATTTACGTCAATTTATATAAGTAACACCTTATTAAGTATGGTAAGAGGTGACATCCGAGGAACAGTTACAAAAGACCGGGTCACCTGCATTCGAGAGAGGGCTGTCGGACATGCGGGTAACACACTTCTAAGCCGGATGTGGACCGTAGCCCTAAAAACTTTAAGATCTGCCTGAATTTAATAGAATGAATATCTTTAGCTGTGTTGTAATTTCATTACTTTTCTGTTATTATCAAAAGATAATTAGGTGAAATAGAAATAGTAAAAAAAAATGTTTCACATAGATAATATCCGAATAGGTAGGTAGGTAGCTACCTACCTAGTCTACTTGGTACCTACACGAAAATGCGACGCAAAAAGATCAAAGATTTAAGAGTAAATTAGGTAAATATTTATTTAGGTTTCCATTGAGGGCGTACGATTCTGTCCATGTCGGTTTGTTGATTCAAAACTGATCTTTAGAATTAAAAGTAGGTACCTACCTATTTGTTTCATTAAATAAGAAATCAGAATGCTTTAAAAAACCGGCCTACTGCGTGTCGCACCAAGCACAATGAAGGGTTTTGTAGTTGGGATGAAAATTTATCCCAAAAACAAACTTAACATTGTAGTTAGAAAAACATGTTCTCCCATACATCGATATACGTCACGGTCAATTCACCAACTGCAAATGTAAGTTGGTCGACTATTACTCGTTAACTTGTAAAGCCTACTTAGCTCTGATAGTTTTCCTTTTAACACTTTCACCGCTAAGTACATAGAATACATACAAATTGGCATGCCATATAATGTTTATTGCAAATCTATAACAACCCGTCAGTCGTGGGCATGAACAGAAGTCATCTTTAGCTACATATAGCGACGACTCGGATGCGAGTTGTGGGCACACGAACGAATTATTTTTCGACCCATATGCTGGGTGCTTGGCATAGAAAGTGTTAACTTTGTTATATGCATATGATTTTTTCACATATCCAAAAACAACCATTTAGCTGGCAGGCACACTTGACACAGGATCCCTGAATCGGAAAAATGGTATGCACAGACCCACAATAGTTTTGAACGGCCTATCCAACGATACCCCACACCATGGGATAGACGAGAAAAAAAATATCATCCCCACTTTAGGTGCAAGGGTACCAAAATATCATCCCCACCATATATTCCACTTTGTCGGCGTGATTAATATGGAAACCCATGCCAAATTACAGCTTTCTAGTACCAAGGGACTACAGAACAAAGACAGGGAGGGGACTACAGAACCTGACTCAAGCATTACTAAAAACTAGTTTCAACCAATCAAATGGTTTTATATTAAGCCGCGGACAGACAGACAGATACATGGACATGGCGAAACTATAAGGGTTCCTTGTTGACTACGGAACCCTAAAAATACACTTTACAAACGTCCTCTAATTAGAGACGCGGCATCTTCGTAAAAATACAGAGAAGGCGACGCTAGGGGCCACTTTCTAAGCAAGTCTAAAAGCAGGCAATCAATTCGCGCGAATCACTCATCAGAACACTTTCTAATCGACGTCCATTGCGCCAGAGCACAATTTTAATTCTCAGAGGTTTTATTTTAAAATAATTACGCATTAGGTGTTGTGTCCAAAATAATTAGTTTACTTACGAAAATATTCTTTGTCTACAGATGCATCACACAGTGACGGGATGGGCGCTGTTGGCGCTAATAAGTTCATCGGCAGTTCTACATACGCTGGCATATCCCCAGCATGTCCCTCTTATATCACAGGTATGGTTCAGTACTTACATTAAATAGGTACTTACCTACCCACAACCGCGTAAAGGCGAGCAATAAATTCACGTCGTGCAAGTTTACAGAAGAAACTTGCATTAAATGGTTGTATATATCTTTTTAATTTTACTTACACAGTGTTAAATCATATTTTCAGGCGACGAGTAGTGTTCGGACACATAATCCCCAATATTACAGCAACTCGTTACCCCAGCAAGAACAAGCCCAAGAGCGGAAATTCGCAGAGAAGTCCAACGCCTTGAAGAAAGTCGCCTTAGATGACATTGATGAAATACAAACAAACTCTATCTCTGACGGAGGCTTCTCATGGTCGAACATGCTTGGTAAGTAAATATGAGCTTAAAAAAGTAGTACAAACTTTGGGGGCAATGAAAAATGTTATTTTGATGACTTGTATAAATTAGTAATATTAGTATAGTATTAAAATCTGATAAATTGCATTATTTCAGGTATGCTTATGCAAATGATCTTCAACCCTGGCACAACAGGACCCAACAAGAGTGACAGTATCGATACCGACTCAGTGTCGCCGTCACCTTGGGCCAACTTACTCTCTATGGGTCTGAAAATCTTAACTGCAATTCTCGGAGGAGGAGCATCAAGTGATGGTATTGACAAAGTAGACAACGGCTCGTCTCCCATGCAGGTACATCAATAATTACGATTTCCAAAGGAATTTTGCAAAATTCCTTCCATTTACATCTCAAAATGAGAAAATCACACCCATGTCCACCGCAAAAGCTTCAGGTCTGAAGTTATCATTAATGTACAAAAAAAGCAAACTTCATTATTTTATTTATCCATACTGATCCACTAACACAGTTTTTGTAGATACTTATTGATATTTAGTTAGAATATTTAGAATCACTCCAATAATGTAAAAAAGCACCAAGTTGACCCTCACCTGTAGCAGGCATCATTTATCAAGTAGTTTATAGAAGCCTTAATTCACTACAAATAACTAGTACCTTCACGTCCGGGGATCACCTCAGAGAAATCGCTAAAAAATTTAGTAACTATTACTTCTCCATTTTATTTCATTTTATGATTAAAAATCATTTTTAATTTTCCTTGAGGTCTTTCCTATCTTCGGAATGTAAATAGTAAAATTTGGTTACGGAGACGGTGTTGCTTCTCGCTTGCTTCAGGGTATATTGGCTGCGGTTCTGTCGACGGTGCTCGGTGCAAAAGATCCCGACCAGGTCGCCTCCATGGCAAAGCAGGCTGGAGAGGTACGCTACCCATCCTTCCTTCTCCCTTTTTATGCAATTATCTGTCTGCCATTCTTTTTAGTTAATATTAAGCAAAGGAGTTTTAAATAATGTTCCTTCCAGGTCTTTTAGGCCCTAATAAGCAGTTCTTGAACGGTATTTTTTTTCCACAGTTCATCAACATCGTCGTAAATCTTTTGGACGCCTTGAAGACCTCATTCTCTCACAGATCGCTGGCTGCACGATCAATGGGCCGCAAAGATTCAGTCAGTGACGCAGCGCTCGCTGGCATTGCCATGTTCAAAACCTACGTAAGGTCTTTCGGCACTAATGACGACAAGTGTCTGCAAAAATACGTATGTGATGCTAACACAGAGTGTTCTGATGACATCGGTCCCAAGAGTGTGTTCTGTCAATTCGGAACGTAAGTACCTAATCAGATAACATAACATAATATAACAGCACGCCTGTTTTCCCCGAAGGGTTAGGCAGAGATGTACCTCTATAGGTACGTATACCTCACCTCGTCAGTTACGACTTGTTCACTTCAACCTTTACCAATTCTGTATTACGTATAAATTAACAGATGGTGTGTAACGTGTCTTAATATTTAGATTTTCCGGAAGATAATAGTTAAAAGCTTAACTATGTTACCATCATTCAAGCATTTTACCTTTCTTGGTATATTATACTATTTATCATTACTTCTCAAGATGAGGATATCTCGGACTGACAAACTTTAGGGTACCTATGTAGTTTTCATAATGCTGGACAGCCTGGTTGATTCTTCTGTACCTACGCACCGGTCTCCGGATCGACTTGAAAAACAATTTTACATGGACTTGAGATTGGAGGTTAACAGGAGAATTCCCTTAACCTGGGTGTCGTTTGGATAACTACGTCAAGTCTTTTCGTCGCCTATTTCACATAGCGTCAAGACCAAGGTCTACAATCTGTGCGTAGGTACTACCAGTTATTACTTCCGCAGCCGAGACGTGAACACTCGCGGTACCTACTGCTGGTCCACAAATGCATGTGAAGTTTCTCAAGAAAGGGCTATGCTTGGTCTATATTCGTGAATGAGGTGATCCAGCAGAGAACCAAAGTAGATGCCCTCAGGATAAGCAAGCTCAAGAGGCAATGGGACGGCTATACTAGCGAACATAGAACCCATTGATATATTGTCTCCCGTAGAACCGATCCAACCGTTTGGATCAGGGATTCTTCTTGAGTGGAAAATGCTAGTCGGACACGTAAAGTAAGACGCCCTCCGGTTAGGTGGAGCGTCGGTCTTCGCAGGGTAGCTGGTAGAGCTAGATGAGAGTAGCCGAGGATTGAGTTAAATCGTATGCGATTAAATAGGCTTATGTTTGACAGTGGACAGCTATGCATATGGAGATCTTGTAATTACTAGATTACTCAAACAAAAACGCATATGTTGGTATATAAAGCAATGCCCGGTTATGGCAAAAGAGGTGGAAAAACGTATCTTTCATACATGGAAGGAAAGTAACTTAGGTTGAGATCGTTTCAGATAAACTTGTATAAGGCTATCATGCTTGATCGGAATTGCTTGTTGATGTGCAAACCGTCGATTGCAGCTAATGAGCGTCTTGACCTTTTCTCCATCCTGTTTGCTCGTACCACTAATTACACAAGTGTAAACCTCATTATTTTAACGAAAAATTATTCTTATTACAGCTACGCTGCAAGTTTTGTTTTGGAGAGACAATCTGGAGGCACTTTCGACGACTTTTACGAGGCAGGTCGTCGAGGTCGCTCGGGTGTGGACTGTCGCCAGATGTATCTTCAGTGCAATGAAGTTTAATGCCAACAGAAAACTCCGCCAAAACATCTTGTAGTGCGATTTCAAAATTAGTGATAACAAATCTTATAAGTAACGTATCGTTTCCAAAGTTTTATCTCTTGGGATTGGCATTTTTATATCCGTTTCCACAATAATATGAAGGAAGTGTTACAAAAATAGTCAAAATACGATTTTGTTTTGATTTCGGTGGGTACATTAAAGTATTAAACTACTGACACAATTAAATATGTTGGCATATTGTGCTCAAAACTTATCCCATCGCACTAATTAAAACAGCGTCAAGTATAGTGTTTAAATAATTTATTAAATTATTTATTTATTTAATTTATTCTAGAAGTAAATGAGTAAACGGTAAAATTGTCCCACATTGTTATACGGTCTATTCCATGAAACCCTTAGAAATGAGTATTGTAAAATGTTGTGTAATTGGCACATTGTTTATTGTATAAACGATGAAATAATCCGCCAGTTTCTCGATAGTTGACGACTGATGTAAAAAGTTATATGTGATATAAATAAATATTTATATCACTTAATAGTTAGTATTTATGTATATTTTGTGCGACTGTGTGATTGAGGACGTCCTTGTGTGCTTGTGATTGTAAAATAATAAAGATTAATAATATTTGTATTTGTCTTTCTTTTGATGTTACCCGTTTACTTACGCGAGTTATAAAAGCATGTACTCGTAATTATCTCGCGACATAGAAACGTAGGTTTTCTAGAAAATAGCTACAAGAAAATACCGCTATAATAACTTCACATAACAGAGTTCGCAAAGCCAAGTAGAGCGTATTATACACTCATAGCCATGGGCGCTTGCACATCCCACTGTCAGTTAAACCTTGACATTCGTTGACACTGCGTGATATTGAGATGACGTTGGAAAATCTTCTCTCCCAAGTGGGAATGGGGACGAAGCAACTGACTGACAGGTGAGTACCACTAGAAATTAAAAACGTTCTATACTATATTATTAATATTATCACCGATCAATTATTGTATGGGCTCGAGCCTGTAGGAACAGTCAACCAGGTCCCGATAGTAACAGCCAACTGTCTGATTAAATATTTGGAAGTTTCAGAATAATGGTTAATCACTTCGTCCTTTGTGTTGCTTTGAAGTTTTTTTTTTTTTTTGTTAGTAGCTGCTTACATTTAGAACTATAAAAAATTATGATAAGCGTAATGTGCCAACAATACCTAAGTAGGTAAAAGAATACGTTAGGTATCTCATGGGATGTCCTCATTTTTTCGTCAATTTTAAGATTCTCCATCAAAATGGTACCGGTACCAGAGGAAATAACCAAAATTGCTTTAACTGGTTGTAAGTACTCTTTTCGTCGATATCCCTTAGACAGTCCTCTTTAGCTATCGGTTAGGACGTAGGTTACCGAGATATAACTTCGCGCCGAAAAAAAATCCAAACTGAAAGAGCCCGCGATAAAACTCGAACTCAAAGCATTTATATCAATTAAACCATTTACAGGCACTTTTGAATTGTCAAGGAGTCGGTCAGTAAGAAATATGAAACTAGTTGCCATTCCAAAGAAGTAGTACATCTTTAATATTGAATTTATAACTAAAAGTGAGGACGATATACAAAAAAACGCGTCCATAGTACAGCAAATAGAAACAAACAAAACAAAAAACTGAATTAAAATAGGCCGTGGCAGCTAAAACATGACCAGTCCCAACTGACAGCGCCCGTTCACGAACATGACGCATGGATCAGCACCATTCATCTCAACAATTTTGATAGGAGCTAAATGATCCAACACACGCCACCATCAGTGAGACATCTGAGTGAACATGACATACTTTCAGCCCCCAGGGCACATCATAAAATACTTTATATAAATAAATAAATAAATAAATAAAGATCATAACTTGATAAGTTCATCTATTTATACCTATCATACTTTCGAAGCTTTTAAACTCCTAAGTTTTAACTTATTAGGGTTCTGTAGTCAACAAGGAATCCTTATAGTTTCGCCATGTACGTCTATCTGTCTGCCTGCTCGCGGCTTAGCTCAGAGACTCTTAGTACCTGAAAACTGTAATTTTGGTATACACATACATATTTATCACGGCGGTAAAATAAAACCTTGAAAAAAATATACACTCATGGACAAATTTAAAGGAACGAAAAAAAGTGCGTATAAAACAAAATATCATGGATGTTTGTGACAATTAAGTATATTAATTTGGATTATGCTTATTATTCGTTAATTTAAAATTACAAACGTCGAAAAAAACAAACGATCAAGTGACAAAAATTAACCAAATAGAAAAGAAAAAGAAAAAATTTACACGAAATATACATTTTTGTACTTAACATGTTATTCATTTTTTTCATAAATGTTTAGGAAAGGCTGTAACGTGGGCTATAATCAGTACTTAGTGTTGCCCCTCTAGCTCTTCGAACTGGTTGCGGTCTCCTTGGCACACTCCTAATCAAGTTATATGTGACAAAAAAAACACGGCAGTAGTATATATAACGAAATTAAAAGGAAAACTATCTCAGCTTAGTAGGTAGCCATTACAAGTGAACAAGTAATCGGGCAACTACGGAACCCTACACTGCGCGTAACCCGACACGCACTTGGCCGGTTTTATTGTTTCAAATAATTTTTTGCCCGATGCCCAATGTTTGTCCGACCCCGAAATGTATACCTATTATAGATTTTTTTTTCTGTCCTTTTTTCTAATCACGGATTAAAATTAGAAGAAAATGCTTTTCCGTGGTCACAGATAGTCCAGTCAATAAAGAAGTTGTAGAGTGTGTGCGCCTAAGCTATTCCTTTAGAAACTTTCCAGGGTGCTTAGGAAGTGAACATACTAAAGATCCTGACGTCTATGAGGTGAGCCGGAGTGGAGGGTTTTTCATTGTTGGGTTTTTTTTCGCTTATATCTCAAAAACGGGGCGTCGTAGGTCGTAGACCAAATGAAATCTAATAAAATTTTCTACAACTTTTAATCTATACACTTTTCCGAAATTCCAACCGTTTTCGAGCTACACCCCTTTTTGGGACATTCGTTGACTGAACTAAAAAGCCATATAATAAAATGTTCCGTATGTTTGTGTTTCCGAAAAATTTCCCCGAAATAAGACGAATGTTGAAACACCTAACCAAAACCTTAAAAAATCCGGCCAAGTACGTGTCGGACCACGCACAATGAAGGGTTCCGTAGTTGAGAAGTTGGAATGAATTTATCCCGAAAACAAACTTAACATTGTAGTTGAAAAACATGTTCTCCCATACAACGATATATGCCACGGACAATTCTCCAATTGCAAATTAAAGGTGGTCGACTATTACTCTTTAACTTGTATAGCCCACTTAGCTGTGATAGTTTTCCTTTTAATTTCATTATAATTATCCACTACTGCAATGATTTTTTTCACATCTCCATAAACAACCATTTAGCAGGCAGGGGAGGGGGACACTTGACTCTTAACAAAAATTAGCACTTTAATGCTTAATATTACGCAAGCGGATCTTTGCATCGAAAGTGGTGTTCACAGACCCGCAATATTTTTGAACGGCCTATCCAACGATACCCCACAACATGGGGTAGAAGAGAAAAAATAATATCATCCCCACATTACGTGCAAGGGTACCTCCCTTGCACGTAATGTGGGGATGATATTCCCCCTAAAAAAAAATATTTTCTAGATTTTATTTTAGCATTTTGTCGGCGTGATTAATATGTAGACCTATTCCAAATTACAGCTGTCTAGTACTAAGCGCCTCTGAGCTACAGCGGGGACAGACAGACAGACAGACAGACAGACGGACATGGCGAAACTGTAAGGCAGGAAGCCTTACAGTTTCACCCTGTCCGTCTGTCTGTTTACTGCGGAACCCTAAAAATGAAGTTGCTAAAAGCTAAGGGTTATAAATCCCTACCAACCTAACCTATCCCAGTCGGATCCGCCTTTGAAGATTCAATGTTGATGGCTTTTTTTATCTCAAAGATGTAAGATGTGTAAATTCGCCCTAAACGCGTTCGTGTTCAGCACATCTAAACCGCGGTCAAGAGCTGTCAGTGCCAAAATTTTTGTGGAATATTGACACTGACAGCTCTTAAACGCGGTTTAGAAGTACTGATCGCGTTCAGTTTCATTGGTGAAATCCGCACTTAAATCTCCCTAAATTAAAATTAAAAAAAATTAAAAATCGAAATTGGTGTCTAGTAATTTTATAGCAAAAGTTGCTTCGGTCTTTCAAAACTTCGTACAAACGATAATTATTTCAGTGTAAAGAAAAGAAATGGTACTGATAAAAAGTTCAAGTAGTGTTTTCTCCTAGATCTTGAAAACAAAATTGAAATTACATCACATTAGAATTTTGAGAAAAATATTCGATGGAAAACTTACTCCTATTTATGGCAGCATATAGGTATCATTAAAAGATGTTATCAAAAACTTCTTAGGAAATCATAAAAGCCCACCCCAATTATGAAAATATTTATAAATAACATTTCCAAAAATTAGGTTGCCTTATGAAGTTATGACATAAAGAGTCTCAAAGCTCATTTCTTTCATTCGCTTTTTAGCTGCTTTCCTGATGATTTGGGAGCATTTAGTGAGGAACAACGAGAAATATTTTTCTAATATTCCACTTTGCTTGGTACCTGCGCTCCATTTGTTTTATATCCCGATGAAATCTTCCTCCTTGTTCCTCACTAACAATAGTAAATCGCTCAACAAAAGCTTCGCAGAAAAGAAGACAAGGTTCCACAAGCCTCTGTAGTATTTTAAACTACTCACTTATTTTATTTAGGTACTTCAGTTCTTTTCACGTGATTTTTATTGTGTTGTAAAAAATCTTGACGTAACAGAAAAATAAACGATTTCAGATTCGCGTTTCGGAAGTCTCAAAACCCTATAAATCAGCACTGAAATAAAAAAATACTTGAATAACCCAAATTTTACGTGACTTTTATTGTTGTAAAGAAAACTTACCTTGACAGAAAAAGAACCGATTTCAGATTCGTGTTTAGGAGGTGCCAAACCCCTATAAATCAGCACTAAAGTCAAAAAAGAAAAAAAAAATTGAAATTTGTAACTATGTGTAATTTAACAAGTGTTTCCAACAAATTATACTTCTATCAAGTGTACTAACGGAATACCAAAATTATGTATAAGTACAAAAAAAAAATCTCAAATTTGAATTTTCTGCCAACAGTTTTCGTTGTATTAAAATCCGGAATCGCGTTTTTCTAAATATATATGTAAATTTAGTAATTTATTTAAAAAAAAAAATTATTTTGTGTTCATATTTCGTAGGACAGGTAAAGCCTACTGGTCCGTGATTGTAAGCGACACGCCGCGTAAACACGGAGCGTTTGCGTTGCGAATAGGTATGTCATACGCCGATTAAAGCTTTTACAGCGGGAAAACCAACATCACAAAAAAAAAGTGTTCTAAAAAACACACATAGTTTTACTTACCTCACAAGATTATTTCTATATTTACTTATTTGTCCTGTTATAGGTACTCGGAGATGCCAGTCCACGATCATCATGTATACTATGCATACGAACCATCTGTCCCTTCACACGGATCTGTTGCAACTTCCAAGAAGTAAGATTGTATTTTCTATATAATAATATGTTGATCCTAAAACAGGCTTAGAAAAGTAGGTTGGTAATGCCGAAGTCATAAACTTGGGTGAAGCAGACTATCGAAGCCTGATCTCCCCTAAAAGTGAGCTAGCGCCGGTAGTGACGACGCTGGGAAGTCAGGTTGACTACTACTCGTAATAACTGTCGAATACAAGTTATCACCTAGGATAAAAAAGCTAGACTACACCATATGCGAATATGTACGACGGTGTTGCAACGGTAGTTGCAATATTATAAAACGAAAACAATTAGACCGTACGACATGTACCGAGCGTCGAATTGGTCATTTCCAACAAGGAAACAGCGCACAACGGTCGCCAAGTGTTCTAAATGCCGCATTTGGTGTGACCCACATTTCCCTTGTCTATAAATCGCACGCATTTCTGGGATCCCTTTTTTATTCAAAAAGAGTAACGTTTTGTAAGTTATTATGTTCATTATTATTATAAGTGTTTGTTTTGAGAGCTCTGAAATGCTATGGATTTATAAATACGGGCTTTGGCGAGTTCTACGGGTTTTCGCGCCATCTGTAGGTCTTTAAGGGCTTCGGTCGTCGTTCCGTCGCGAGTTGCACAGCGAGCAGTTGGTGGTGACAAGAGCACGTAATAGACGTCACAAAAGCACAACATACCCAAGTGTGGAAGTAGCTGCCGTAACAACTTCTGATTGGTGATTGTCACAATAGCATGCAAGCTACTTCCACACTTTTGTGCAGGTTACAGGCAAGTGTACCTGCCTGTTTTGTGCTAATAGCTTAATTACAATATTGGGCAGTGGCGCTTACGCACAAAATAAAATTATTTACGGGGTTGAGAAGATTCATACGGAATGACGGGAATTTAGTATGGCAATAAAACCATTAATACAATCATTATTTATTCAAAATATTTGTCAACGCTACACTCGGACGACTTGAAAATATTATTTACAGTTACTTATTTACCGAAAAATATTTCGATAGGTATCTACTCAGATATTAACAGATTGCGCGTCAATGTCCCTTAAACCGTGTAGGTATTGTCAATAATAAAATGGTTACATTTAATGTTTTTCATTTCAGCAACTACGGAGGAGGTCATAAAAGCGGCGCGTCAATGTCAGCGCTTACGCTGCTAGCGTTCTTGTTCTTTCTTCACATTTTGCAGCAATGCATTAAAGATCACATGACAGACATGAGCGCGGCTCCCGTCATGATCATGACGGCCGGAAGAGAAGGCGATGATGCAATTACAAAATCAGCAACTTTTAACAAAATAGATAAAACCGGCATGACAGAAGTTAGTTTTAAAGACTTGCCCGAAAATTACCGAATGGATGCGACTAAGCAAAATAAAATAACTGAAAAGTATGGTGAAAAAAATCCGTACGACATTGACGATTTATCATCAAATAAACATCAATTAATGAAGATAAAAACCGCACATGTATCAAAATCAGAAGAAACAAAGCACAAACATGTTTTCAAAAATTACGCAAACCGAAGTTCAAATTACGCTGGGTTTTATAGTGCTATGGATGAAGAATAACTGAACGTTTTAATATAATGGGTGTAAAAAGACGCTTTACGAAGCGTAGAGTAACTCGCCGACATTGTGTTAATTTTTTTTGTACTGGCTCGACCATACCTGCATCTTTTGGTGGTGGTGGTCACAGTTCCAATTTTTTGTATTTTTTATCATGTAAACAAGTTTTAAATGTTAAAACTTTAAATACTCTCACAACTATTGTACGGTTGCAAGCATCCAAAAGCAGTTTTGCGTGCGTTACCTTGCGCGCTGCTGAACAGCGATTTTACACACCAAAAATAAAATCGTTTCCAAGCAATAATTTTTGCTCAATGTTACGTAATTTGATTTACAGAATGCGTGGATAACGGCTATGTGATGGGTCTTTTTATACCCTGTATAAAGTTGGTGAAATAAAAATACACAATATTGTTTAACTTAAGATTTATTATGAAGTATTATTTTAAAATGTACATACTTTTTCAATCTTGTAATGAATAATTATTAATTGAGCCCTAAAATATCATATAATCATAGGCTGGGGAAAGTTTATTTGTATTTTATAAAGACATCTTTTTAGTTCAATTTAATTTGTGTCGGTTCGAACCCCAATTGCAACAAGTGACTGAGCAAGTCCAAGCGCCAAATGTAAGTGTACAGTTGTTGGTAAAACACCACCCGCCACCAACCAACTTCGTCAAGCCCCAGTAGCACCTGCCACCCGGAGGTGACCTGCAGTAACCTATGTGGAAAGTAATCAATCGACTGAGGACCAAGTAGGCCGCTGCAAGCACAATCCCCAAAAGTCCCATATGTGAGTGTCTAAAGTGCCCTACACCTAACCTATACACCTGCACTTCTGAGGACCTAAAAATGCCACTGATTCCCCGACTGGCGTGACCAAATGGGGATTATTGGCCTAACCGACACCCAATGAAAATGCGGTACTCCTGTCCAAACCACGTCCCATATGTGAGTGTCTAAAGTGCCTTACACCTAACCTATACACATGCCCTTCTGAGGACCTATAAACGCCACTGATTCCGCGACTGGCGTGATCAAATGAGGATTATTAGCCCAACCGACACCCAATGAAAATGCGGTGCTCCTGTCCAAACCACGTCCCATATGCGAGTGTCTAAAGTGCCCTACACCTAACCTATACACCTGCACTTCTGAGGACCTAAAAACGCCACTGATTCCGCGACTGGCGTGACCAAATGAGGATTATTGGCCCAACCGACACCCAATGAAAATGCGGTGCTCCTGTCCAAACCACGTCCCATATGTGGGTGCCTAAAGTGCCCTACACCTAACCTGTTCACCTGTACTTCTGAGGACCTAAAAACGCCACTGATTCCGCGACTGGCGTGACCACCTACTGGGCTCAACTCATCAAACATATCTACAGCATTTTTACCTTTACCATCGACTCTGAAGAAGCAAGTGGTTTAATAAAATCTTTATTTAATCCATACCAGTACTTTTTTAATGCGAAAGTAACTCTGTATGTCGGTCCGTCAGTACCTTTCACGCCTTAATGGCTGAACGAATTTAGATGAAATTAGGACGAATTTAGGCAAAAATAGATAAGTAATCATTTTAAACAGATTTTTTTTTGGGAAAAGAATGTCGGGGTCACCAGCATAGAGGCATGAGGAACAAGTTCACTCATCCTCTATAAAAAAGGGAGGATCCACCGATCAGACGTGTTGTCTGGTGGGCTGCCCCGCGGTTGATGTCGGGATCTTGTACAAATGTCAGTCGCAGTTGGCATGTTGCGCCACAAGTAAAATTGTCTATCATAAATATTTAGTATAAATTCTATCCCACTGGTACCGTATTTATTTCAACCTAACCTAGGTACTAAAAAAAGATGAGTTCTTGAATGTGTCTATTAACCTATTGACCACCCCAGTCGGATTAATACGACAAAAATGTTTCCGTGCCCGTGCCGCCTGAAATATTAGACAAAAAAAGAACATAGGTTCTAGGAGCCGATGTTCTTTTTTGTGTATTTCATTGCACTACCCAATAATAACATAAATCGACAAATCAACGATTTTTCTATTTATGAGCTGGGCGCTGGGGGCACGGCAATTGATATAAAACCAAGCGGTCAATAGGTTAAATACAGAGAAACTTTTTTCCCGACCCTAAGATATAGGAAAGTATTTAGTTTTCAATTAATAATAAATTAATAAACTCATAATTGTTAGCCTTACAACATAATCACAGAAGGAGAAGACTAATAAAAAAATAAAGAAAGGAGTCACACGTTTCAAATTAAAAAACTCATTTTGAGTTATCACATACATACCTACCTACTACTTCACCAATAAAACAGGGCAACTGTCAATCTTAAATGAAAAACTGTTTCACGATCGACTGTCGTCTACTTCAATTGGCCGAATAGTATCATGACCTTCGCATACCATATCAAGTCGACACCACTCCAGAGCCATCTCTAATCTATTTGAATTTTCGGTTCAACGTCTTTATGTCGTAAACTCGTTGATTATACTGTCGACTCGGCGTTTTTAGTCGACCACGTGTCAAATAAGTATCAGAATCAGGTAAGATTCCAGCAAGGCATGGTCAAGTAGACCTATACTACTTTCACTTGCTTTTGAAAATTCTACCTTACGTAGCAGGATTAAAAGCTCGAACGACTCGACTTCGAGTATTGAAACATTTCAATGCTTTATATTAACTCAAGTCGGTGCCCATTCGATAAGGTGTACGATGGCCTTAAATATTATAATAGCAGTGGGTTTAATTATAAACGTTGCTCAAATAATTAACGTCTGTTTAACCATACATTTTTGACTTCTCCTAACTTTAAGCAAAGTTTAAAAATTAAACACACCTATGTGAAGGGAATATGGTACAAGATGAAAAACCGAACACCAACATAATAAATTGTGACTTAGTAATATTTTCTTTGTGTGTATATATATTCTTGTATTCTATATTATTATTATTTTATTCGTTTTGTCTTTCTATTATATTGCGCCACATTTTATCTCTACATAACCTTAAGATAGACTGGTAGAAAATGCGTAAGGCGCTTTTGTACTTTTATTTTGTTATTTGTGCATAAAGGTTTAATAAAAAAATATTACCCATGTTTATGGTAGCCTAGCAATATCTAATGAGCGATATTGCTGACTCAAGATTGTTTATTTTTTTATTTATAGAAGACCGGACCATAATTTCATTTACACATCATTCATTTAATCTACCATGAAATGAAGTCATTCCAAAATTGGTTGCTTGCAAAAACAGCATCCTAAACAAAATAATAACATATGATTTGAAGCAGCGAATTAAATCGCAGGCAAGGATTGTTGGCGTGCGGTTTTTCTATTTATTTGTATATAATAGCTTTAATTTGATTTTTCATTTCATTTTGTAAACCAGTAGGTTCACCGCATCTCACGTAAATTTTGAAAGCGCTTGTGAAAAAGTTTTATGAATAACAAGCCATTATATCTCACAGTTAGGTATAAACTATTCCCATCACTATGAAATTTACATAATGTACCATTTTTTCTTTACATCCTATATTGGTTTAAACAAATTCTTTCGATCACATGAAACAACACCAACTTTTTTAGTGTTTAAGATCTCTAAATCTAAACAAGATAGCAATAAAAGACTTCATCATTGAACAAGAAGTTGTTACAAAACTTGTTGAAGAGTTGCTACAAAACCGGAAGCTTCTGAAATGAATGCTCTAATTGCGTCTCACTCGTTCAATGTATTTAGTTTGAGTGAGCGCACTAGAACCCATTGTTGGGTCTGTCATACGGTTCCAGTCAGTTTGACCTACAACAAATCCAATGGCACGCATCTTCTCTTGTTGTCTTCTTTCTTCAATGTCCGCCCATCGTACCTGTTTTAATTATTACATGATGAAAATTCTGTCACACGGTTGGCATACACGCAAAAAGAAACTCACCTTCCCAATTAAATTGATCACGTAAAAACATTTTGGAACAATTTGTCAAAGCAACGAACCTCTCATTTGCGAAAAAGATTCGAAATTTTACGACAACTTCTTTGCCAGGTACACTTTTGAAGAAAAAGGATATTTTTTTTTACGTTTCAAATTAGTACCTAAAAATATTCGCCAACTAATATTGACTAGGGATATGGTTGTAAAATTGTTAAAGATAGTCGATTCACGACGGTAAATGAACCGAACTTTACGAAGCGGTAAATATAATAATAAAAACCATTTTACGCAATCCAATTAAAATTATAAATGGATTGAAGAATCACACACAGTACAACGTTCATGTTGATGTTTCTTAAATAATACAAATAATTTGAAAGCCGCATACCTTTTGGCAGCTATGAAACACTTAATCAAATCGAGGTAGGTCGTTTTGTGTTAAAATGTAACGTATTTGATCGGAAATCGGACGTAAGACGCCGAAACACATTTCCACAACCATATCGCTATAAAAGTGCAAAATATACACGGCAACAGCCCAGTTAAGGTATGGACTGGAGAGTTCTATGTATAACCTCCATCCCTTACACTACTGACGTGAACCCACTCCTAGCACAAACATATTGAGCTTGTATGGATTGGTTCATAGAAATACTGGTAATGTGTAAGGTTAACAAACATTAAAAACAAGAACAAACAATTAATGTGTATACTTACAGATTTCTTTCCTGGCTTTGCTTGGTTTGGCGTCCAGTCGTCTAGTTGTAGGTAGTCCTCCATGGAAAGCTGCGATGGCCGGAGAGGTTTGCTGGTGCCGTCGAGGCGAGCTGGAACAACATACAAACATATTTAATTTCACGGCAATTACCATCGTTAATACAGGCCATCCTATTAGCTACTCCATCAGATGATAGAGCCAGCAAAAGATTCTTTATCAATACTAATTCAAATGCAACTTAAACTAAGAATTACAACATATTTTTAACCAATAACCTACCTAGTTGCGCAGCGTCGTCCATTTTCTCCCACTTGGATGTAAAAACGCTTTCGACCTGTGGTGGAGCAGCACCTTACGAGTTTAGTTACAATGCTGAAATAAAACTTATTAATCCTACCCTAACCAAATGAAAAAATAAGACATAATAACATTCTAATAAAAGTAGGTATAAATAAATACTTAAAATTTAGAATAACAGAACACATAAACAATGATTGGTTGCGTCGTGAGCTTGGCAGGATGCTTGCATCACGAGGATTAAACACCGTAGTCGGTTGGAGCTCGATAACGAGGCCTCACCTCAGGTTCTTGGGCATCCTCCATAATAACTTCATCGTCGGCGTCCTCCATCTGGACTTCGGTAATGGCTGCACTCTGCAGTAATGTAGTAGCGTCCAGCTGTATATGATGTGACGGCGTAGTAAAGAATCGGGCACAAATTACTTCAATATCCTCTAATTTCCTATTGTGAATATTTCTCTTATAACAGATTTGTGGTTCAAGGTCCATGGTACAAATGTAGACCTATAAGAAGAAATAAAACGGTGTTACCCAAGTGTTAAGTTAACACCATGTCTTTTATATTTAATTATTACTACATACTTGGAAACCCTGTTGTCTTGCAAAATTCCATATATCTGCATAACCCTTTAATTGATCATTTACTGCATCATAAATTAAAAATGTGAAATATCCATCAGTCAAACTTCTCTTAAATGCTCTCTTTAAAGAATTAGAATATGATTCTTCAAAGCTCTCATCATATTCATATTTTAGAGTTGGTTTCTTAACCTGAAAACGTAATAAAGGTTATTTTCGCATAAGTTGAGAAGGTCTAAAGAACAAAGATGCGAAACGGTTATAGTAGTAGGAACATCTCACCAGCTTTCCTGTGGAAGGATCTCTTTCTTCAACTTCTCCCTCTTGCATAAAATAATCATCAATAGACATAATCCTGACAGTACCACCATATTCAGCTTCTCTGTCTCTTATTAATTTAGCTAAGTATGATTTTCCACTCCCAGGGGGTCCTAAAATTATTAATGTGTATTACAGTTGATTTATATAATCAAGACCTTAAATAAACTACTTTATATTTTCCTTTATAAAAACAACTGCCTAATTGCATCCTAATCCCTTCTGCTAGACAAGTACTTTCTCCCCTTTCTATCAAAATAGGTTGAGTTTTCAGATATTTTTTTATTCAATTCAATATTGAAACAAACGATTTTATAAAAAAAAAACTACTAAATTACTATTGCATCCCATATTTTACATCTTAAAAATAAATATTTTTTACTAATTTGTCTGTTTACTAATTTAAAAAAATATGAGAATTTACTCCTGTTCTGGAAACAAATCTATAAAGCTGAAGAGTTTGTTTGTTTTTTTTTTTATTTGAACATGGTCGAACTACCAGTCGCATTTGAACTGTTTTTGCACTTGATAGTCCAATTTTTCAGGTTATAGGCTATTTAACATCACGCTACGAACCTTAGGAACCGAGCAAAACGGAAAAAAAAACAGAAAGAACGCTAAATGAAACCGAAGTAACAGAGCGCGCGGGTGACGCGATGCGATGCGACGCGGTGGGGCCGAAATTTCACCCAGATGAAGCCGTGTGCAGAAGCTAGTTATATTATAATGTAGCATAAACAAACAACTGTTACAATTACCTCTTAAAATAATGACTATTTTATCAGGTCTCATAGTTCGTCCAGGAGATTCTAATAAATCATCAATCATAACAACATGCTTTGACTGAGAATCATCTTTATCCCTAGATTTTTTATTAAACTGGGTATTGCTATTTTCGCTATCTCTACTTGGTCCTCTTTTACGAGAATCTCTTTCACGACTTCTACTGTGATGACTAACTTCTTCTCTTCTACCATCCCTACCATGGTCACGGTCTCTATGATCTCTTTCCCGGTCTCTGTTAAGATCTTCGCGTCGGCTATATTTGTCACGATCATCTCTTCTTCGGTCATCGTCACGTTCGTCTCTTCTTCGGTCATCATCACGTTCATCTCTTCTTCGGTCATCGTCACGTTCATCTCTTCTTCGGTCATCATCACGGTCATCTCTTCTTCTATCATCGTATCTATTATCTGGTCTTCTTCTATCGTCATAATCATCTCTAGGTGGAATTCTTGGCCGGAAGTCATCCCGTAGATCTTCTCTTGGAGCCCTTCTTTCAAAATCTCTTGAGTAATGGTCACGGCTATACCTCTCTCTACTATAATCAATTTCCTTTTCAGGTCTTCTAGGTTTTCTTGAAAATAATTCATCAACTTCTCTTTCAAAATCCTTCCTTTTGACCTCACCATCCTTTGATTTGTGATTATAATCAAACATATGAACTGGTTCAATAAAATCTCGAGCTAAAAGAAAATAATAAACAACATTTACAAAACTACAAAGATTTTCAGGAAAAGTCAATCTACTGTGATATTTTTCACAATATACCTACAATACAGTAAAATACTCATATTGTTAACACATTCATAATTATTAACATTGACTGTTTAAGATAAGAGAAATAATAAGCTAGCAGAAAAATAGGAGCTAAAATGTAATGCACAACAAACACCTTGCAAATATTACCTTTTAATCTGAGAGGCTTGTGCTCATATTCAACAATTAGAGATGGTGTGAACATAGGTTCATCTATCCACTGGGGTCGGACAAGTTGTTTTGGAACAGGGTTAATGTTACTTTCAAGTAAAGGTTTTCTCTCAGGGGGGCCTCGAGGGTAGTCATTACCCATTTGGTGACCAGACATTTCTGGAATTAGAGGGCGTATCGGAGGCCTGGGTGCAGGCATGTTGGGCCGTACAGGAGGTGGACCAACCCGAGGTGGCCCATTATCTTGATATGGTGATCCCATGTCATTGCCACCATACTGCATATTTCTATCATAATTATACTGCTCTTGGGGCATCTCCTCATGAATTCTATTTGGAGGTGGATAATTGGGGTTTAATTCCTGGTTTTGTTGTCCTGGGTAATTTTGTCCTTGTCGGTTGAAGGGCATAATATTACTTTGTCTGTTAACATATTGTTGATTATTATAATTCTGATTATTCTGATTTCTATTCCCATGACCATAGGGAACACTGTTCTGATTATTAAAATTATAAGGTCCACTAGGAGGTGGAGCATTCATATTGGGTGAAGGAGTTGAGGAGTCTTGAGAATTTTTTCCAACAACCATAGAAAGGATATTCATAATTTTCGCATCACCAAGAATATTATTAATTCCTTTAGAAATCTTTGTATAGTCTGGAGCCTTTGCAATTCCTGCTTGTTCTTCTGAAATATCTATAACATCTTGATTTGCATTAGTACCATATGATTTCTCTCCCTCAGGTACTAAATCTAAGCCAGGAATACCTTTATTAGAACCACTTGAAGGCAGAAAGCTAGTACTAGGAGGAGGAGCAGAAAAGTTGGCAGTTGATTGATAATTATTATCACTCATACTGTGGTAGGAATCAAACCTATCTTGAGGATCAATATTTATATTACTTCTATTGTATGTAGTTTTAGGCACATTATATTGCTCTTGCTGATATTGGGCCTTGCCATGATCTGAATAGTTTTGTGAAGAATTATTAACATAATTTTGTGTTTGTTTACTAGCAAATGCATTGTTATTTGAATTTTTTAAATTAGGAGGAAGAGTTGTTGCAACAGTAGTGGCCAGGGTAGTATTGGCTGGCTGAACAGGTGGAATGTTACTCAGAAGACGAGCTCTTTTTTGCTTCATCTGCTGTCGGCGTTCCATTAGTTGTGCACGACACGCCTCAAATTTCTGCTCATACTCTTTATATGCCTGTTTGTCAGGGTGATTCACATTGTCTTGTCTCCATTTCTCAATTTCCTCTTCCCATTTTTGGAATTGAATATCAAAAAGCCTCTCTTCCTCTGCTAGTTTCTTTAGAGCTTCAGAATTAACTGAAGTTTGAAGTCCTTGAGTTGGTTTATTTGGTTGAGCTGCTTCTTTAACATAGGACCAATTTGGATTATTACCTGCTTGTGGATGTATGTTTACGTTAGCAGGATTGCCGGAGTTGTTATTTTGATGCTGATTAGCTGTAGGGGCAGGAACAGGTATAGGTTTAGGAGGGGCACTTCCATAGAGCGGCTCGTTGTTCTCATGCGGCGGCGGTGGCGGCTGGTCAGGGGGAGGAGGCGCGGGCGGTGGAGCGGCGTTCGCCGGTGGAAGCGGCGGCATTCCACCCATTGCTTGGATAGCTTGCATTTGCTCTGTATACTGTAAAACAAGAAAACTTAGCTTTAGAAACTTATTAATAAGTACCTACTTACTGTATCAGTTAAGAAAAAGAAAAAAGGTAGCTATTGCACATGGACACCCAATGACCAAACCTACTAACCTTCTCTCCATACTGGCCCTGCCATTGTACGTATTGCTGCTGCCACTGAGTCCACTGCTGCCAGTTTTGATGCTGCACTGCTGCCCATTGCTCAGGCGTATAAGAGCCCATATTGGCCATATTTATGTCAGGAGCCATAGCCATACCCGAACTCCATTGACCCGAAGTGGGCATTGGCCAAGCCATAGTGACCAACTCTTAATAGTTCGGTCACTCGTGAAAATAATTAAATTATTTCATACAATAACGCGAATTACGACATACGGCGAATACAATAAATGAAATCTGTAGACGATAACGTCGTACAATAGCGTTAGTTTATTAGCACGGCGGCCATTTTGTTTCATCGATTTTCCTTCGTATTCGTCAACTCGTCGTGTTTGACGTTGATTTGACATGCGCTGAGCGCGTCGCATTTCCTTCTAGTGATGTTCAATGTCGATTAATCGATTGATGGAAAAACACTAAAATTTTCAACGGAACAGTATTTGTACCCGAAACGAGGTCCAAATATGGCACTACCAGCACAAACAGTAGGCAATTAATGGTAAGCTTTATTTGAACATCTAACGAGTGGCACTAATGCAATAATGTCCAAATCGTTTTTACAAAATCAAAAGAATAAGATTATATTTATATGTTAATTGTTACAAAAACGGCTTTACAACTATTAAATAATTATTAAAAATCTGTTTGTTTGGATGGACTGTATCTTGGGGACCTACTAATCAATGGGAGAGTATACTGCCAAGTATAATTACTAGCAAGCCATTGTGTAACAAGTCAAATTAGATTAGAAAAGAATTCACATGATACTTCTTAAATTTATTTGAGTAAACCTAAACATTATAGCACCAATGCTGCGTAATTGGAGGTTCAAATAAAACGTATCATTCATAGCACGAGCAATAAACCTATTATTTAAATTTATATAACAGGTAGTGAACATCATCATCATCTTTCAGACTAGTTGACATGCTGTGAGAAAACATTGTTCGCTGTTTATAATACCACTGACGCAACAAGTGGTGAAACTTGTACAGTATACTGTCCATCCTATTCAAACACTACTATCAAACTGAACAACTTCCTCACGGGGACCAACATCGTAATTGCAAAAAGAGTATCAGTCGTCGAGTAGGTATTAAAGTTTTGTATGGGATGACTGATTTTTTTATTCTATATAGATTTGAAAAATACGTCTGTTAAACAACGTAAATAACACAATGAACGTGGGTGAACAGTTAAAATTACTGATGAGTCTCTCACTCATGAGGTCCCTCGTTTGAGGTACTCATGATCGCAAATTGAAAGAGTTACTCGAATTTCCTCATTGAACCACCTCACCACACCTCACTCGTTCACGCGTCCTCAAAAATTGACATTGACTATATGAAATCGTGACGAGAGGTGAGGCGAACGAGTTCG
Organism: Atethmia centrago; assembly: GCA_905333075.3. Taxonomy (NCBI): domain Eukaryota; kingdom Metazoa; phylum Arthropoda; class Insecta; order Lepidoptera; family Noctuidae; genus Atethmia; species Atethmia centrago. The sequence goes on along the minus strand of HG995381.1, from coordinate 12,236,336 downwards.
TGACTCGGTCGCGAGTGAGTAGAGATTCGTGAATCGTTGTCGCGCCCGCCCGCCTCGCTCCCTCATACGTTCGACTGAATTCGGCTCGGGCTCACGTGTCGTGAGGTGAATACGCCGTTGACGATTCCTCACCTCAAATTAGGGGTGCCTCGTGAGGAGCTCACGAGGTAAAGTGAGGTCCTCCCGCAACCTCAAATAAAATTGATGAGTAACCCATCAGTAGTTAAAATGAAAGGCATTGCCATAGATTGCTATTTCATGTGTGTTATGTAATTTCCCCGCCAGATGAGGCTGGCACGGGAGCATCAGGGTTGGCCCAAGAAAAGAGAGGCCTATGCCTAGTAGTGGATGGAGTCTGGCTGTGGATGATGATGATGAATTATGTAATTACAATACATTTATTCATCAGAAATATAAAACCGGTTATTAATCAGGATATAAAATAAAAAACATTCGGCATATGAAGATTTTTTGGTCCGTCTGTTAAAACAGTACAAATGAATTCTGTACAAGGTCTAAAAAGACCCATCACATACCCAATAACTCCGCATTGTGATTAAAATAAGTAATGGAGCCAAAGTTATGGCCAGGAAACGACTTTTATTTTTGTTGTGAAAAATCGCATTTAACGGCAGCGCACGAAGTAACTCAGGCAGAACATTGTGCTAATGGGTGCATGCAATGGTACAGGCGTTGTGGGGGTGGATAGAACATAAAAAAAATGTTTTTGTGAAAAAAAAAATTATGAGAAGTGTAACAAGTTCAAAAAAATATCACAATGGCCGGCAGCTTAGGTGACGCTCAGTCTCGGCTAAGGGTCTTGGTCTTTTCACACCCGTTATATATTTCGTTAAATGTACACTAGCCGCCACGGATCTTTATGTATGTGGAGTTAGCTGCGGGTAGTCTTTCGATATTCATTTATTTGGAAGTTATAAAAAACCGGTGCCCGCCATAGAATACGCTCTGTATGTACAATCTTTACTTTTTTGCCTCGGTGGTTTCGATGAGTGACTCGTTATGTGTTGGGCTGTCACTTCAAAAGCCCGAACGGTCAATTACTACGGTCAATTATTACGGTTCAATCTACAACTCAACTTACCCAGTAAGTTGAGTTGTAGATTGAAGGTCATATAGGCAGATAAATCCATGTTAAATACTGATATTCAGCTGCATCCGGTTAGACTGGAAGCAGACTCCAACATAGTTGGGAAAAGGCTAGACAGATACTTCGACAGCCGTCAGCAAAACACAATCAAAAGAATGTTATAATATTAAATATATTCATGTTATCTGTGTGTTATGTGTGTGTGTGTTTATATGTGTTTATAAACTGTTAAATAACTAATTCAATAATATATTCCTTAAGGTCAAAGTAGGTTTAGGGTTTCCTGGGCTAAACTATTAAGGTCTAATGAGGGTCAGATTCCATAGTGCCCTGTTTCATATCCATGAAGCGGGGCACTATGAATTAAAGGACGGAAACAAATAATGAAAAACCATCGCCTAATCAAGCCTTCGGGACCCGGTGGGATGTGGGATTAGTAGGGTGGGGTACACCACGGGAGTAGTAGGGTGCACCACGAGACACCTCTAGGGCATTGACAGGCCTAGTGACTTGAGGTCAAGGTCAACGTCTACTCTGCACTCCTTACGTCACTGACCTACCTCAGGATCAGGGACAAGTCAATATCCACGGTGCACTCCTTAGGGTCGGAGACCTTGAGGTTAAGGTCAATGATCCCGAAGTTCAATGTGTCAGGTACATTCACTTATTAGGTGAAGGTAATCTCCACTGTACAAGGACCTTGAGATCAAGGTCCTTGTACAGTGTACAGTGGACAAGTGACTTCGGGAGTGGTTCCTGGAATTCGAGTGCCCTGACACTACCAGACACTACCAACACCTAGACTTTAAGTCCAAAAACAATGTGCTTTTTCTTTTCTAAATTATCTGGCAGATAATTTAGCCTCCGGTTCTAAAAAACACTCTCGGGGTAGGGCAGAGAAGTACCACGTGGAGTCGGGATTGGCTATCTCGGTTCTGTGACAGTTTTTGAATCTAATCTATCCTGCCTGGCCGGCGAGCGATGGACGGGGCGAGATTTGTTTAAACCATGGTCACTAATACACATAGTGCATACTCGCTGGACGCCGGAAGGTAAGCATTTGTCTGCAGCTGCCAAAGTATGTGACCTGCGGGAAGCATAGGTACTTGGGAAGGAGATCGTCACGATATAAATCTAAGGCCGCCCGAATAAAGATAAGGCCCAGTGCGATGGCGCGCTATGCCTCTCTATAATTGGCCTAAAAAACTTCGTCACGTCATGAATTTCTTCACGCCTACAACTCAATGCGATATGCGATCACTGCGTTGATTTCTGACGCACTTTTCTATGGACCGTAATTTTTATGTTTTTTTGTTAAATTTTATAATTAAATTAATGGCACGCTTTAATGACAAACACAGCAATTTTTATTATTTCCCCTTCTTCAATAAATGAAATGGGAAGATGAGTCCCATTGAATTTTATTGATTCGTTTACCACTTTAAATTATTCATATACATACCATAATGAATAGAAGAAAAAACCGGCCAAGTTCGTGTCGGACCACGCACAATGAAAGGCTCCGTAGTCGAGATGAATTTATCCCAAGAACAAACTTAACATTGTAGTTGAAAAGCATGTTCCTCCATACAATCCAATTGCAAATGTAAGTTTGTATGCATAATATTGAAAGATGTACCAAGTTATTTTAACACTGGCGCCGATTCCCTTGTTCACAAACTAAACTAAATTTAAGTTCAGTGCATCTTTTTCTTTCTATTTCATCAAGAAAAGGACAGAAGATAAATTTTAGTTTAGTCCTGTCAAATTAATCAGCGCCTGTCACTACTCTATACAAGTTTAGACGTGATTAAAAACTTGCCTACTAAAATTACGTCAATTTACGTCAAGCGCTGATTAATTTGACAGGACTAAACTAAAATGTATCTTCTGTCCTTTTCGTAATGAAATAGAAAGAAAAAGATGAACTGAGCTTAAATTTAGTTTAGTTTGTGAACAAGGGAATCGGCGCCAATATAGACTTCTTATAGGTTTTCCTGTAATCTATAAGTAAAGAACTATTTTCTGTAGTTATTTAAAAAAAAAAATAGGGTCAGTAGTTTCGGAGATAAGGCACTGGTTAATTTTCTTAAATAACTTTAAAATATTTTTAAATGTTAAAAAATATATTTGAGTCTGTTGTTGTAAGACAACAAGCCCTTTCATTTGATATGTCACACGGTGCAATTTGCAAAACATTTTTTAAATGTTCTAATTTGTCCCAAAAGTGATTTATTTACGATACGCGTCCGTGTTTGGGTTCCAGAAATTCTTATGTCTACCAAATTTCAACTTAATCGATTCACTAGATTCGGAGCAAATCGGCTGTGATAGACGGACAGACAGACAGACACGAGTGATTCTATAAGGGTCCTGTTTTTTCTTTTTGAGGTATGGAACCCTAAAAATGAATAATATTTCTAAATACAGGATGGCTTATTGAGACGCCCGTCTCAAAAATTTATTTAGGCTTCGGTTTAGCTCATTTTCGGCCAGTCTTCATTGTAGCGGCCAGTCTACGAAATGTTTGGGAAAAGTTTTCTTTTGCGATTTCCACTTTTTCTAATACTCAAACCTCTTTTTTGAATCCATAATATAAGAAACAGGGCTTATATCAAACAAAGTTTTTGTGAAAATTGGCCATTTTCTTACTGACTGTATTTTTTCAAAATATTTGAATGGAGATAATAATGTCTCATAAAGTTAGGGACAATCTCATAACACCGTTTCTTGTAGCTGCAATGGTTATGATATCTGTCCTTACTCACCAACTCAAAAATCCAACCTATAATAATTTACTTTGGGAACAGTTGCGTAACACACTATCAATCACAGTCTGAATGTTTTTGAAGTACCTATATTGCTAATCAATTGCTTCAAATGTTCGAAAAAAATGTCTACTCAACATCGCAAATAACGCAATGAATGTTGTTGAACTGACATAATGAAACCCATTACTACTGAGCCATTACCCATTACTGTGTGTTACGCAATTAACCCCTTGGTAGGAACGTGTATTATACCAACTGCCTAACGGAAGCTCCTTCTATTCAAGTAATGGTCGAGGTCCTAGAAACCATTGGCCGTAACAACTATCGGGTGGGCTGGCACAAAGACCACAGAGGTATTCCATAATGTGCATATGATTAATTTTCATATCAATAATGTATACAAAATAGTTTTTAACGGTAAATAAAATATTTACGGTAAAATATCGATATGAACTACCACTACTTCAACTTGTACCAGTGACTGATAATCGAAAACCGGGGGTACATCACTAGAGCGACGCCATTTTCGCGTTGGATTTGATTGTGGTGTGTGTCGTCTGTTAAGATTTTTGATTTTATAAACAAATACAATTTCATATTTTGATATATAGTATTGAATCTATCTGCCTTTTAGTTATGCAATGTGAGAAACCAAATTGTGACATCAAAAGTTCAGTATTTGTGGTACTATTCTCTGCGCGGGAAATGTGACTACATCCAATATCAATTTTGTTAAAAGGACATTACTCGATTGTTAAGACAATAGTGCAAAAGGTTATAATTAATCGAAATGATTCCAACTAAAATACGTGAAAGCCGGAGAGTGAAAGCTTTAAAGCTTCCTAAAAACCTAGAACGCTTATATAAAGAGGGAAAATGTCGCGAGTGTGCAGTTGTTGTTACTCGCATGGACTTTGCCAAGATATTGGGTAAATTTACCAAAGTTAAAATCCAATATGAAAGCAGTACAACTCCCAAAACGAAGCTAAACACAGACTCAACTTCGCCAAGCACAATTGCCAGGTTAAAAAGCAATGAGAATGGTATGGTCCTCATTCATAGAAACACTTACAGTGAACGACCAGTCAAAGACGTACAGAATACTAAAAAAGCGAAAAGATCTTCGGTTGCTCCAAATATATTAAGAGAAAATAACAGGCTAAAAAAACCTGTTTTCAAAGACCAAAACTCCAACTACAATGATAAGAAACAGAAAAGTGACACTAACTTGAAACAATATGGTATTGTATTTGAGGATCCTTTGGCAAATAATAATAACAATAATGAAATCAACATGAAAATTTCACTATCTGATTTATTACCTGAAATTGGTGATAGTATACTTCCTTCCGAAGAGTGGTGTATTGATTATTTCCCCAAGAAAGATGAACCTAAGGATGACCAAGTTTATGATCGCATAGCTGCTGAGTTGGAAGATCTCATGTACAATGAGAAACCAATTGCTAAATTGGATGAAAAACCAGATGTAACTGAGAACAAAGTGGATGACTTCCCATCAATAATGGATATTCTGAATGATAACAGTAGTGAGTGCAAATCAAATGACCAAAGTAACACCCTGGAATTCAAATCTAATCTAGAGTCTAGTGATGTTGAAGCCATGCTCCTTGGGAAGTCTAATGCCGGTGAAATTGTAGCACCAACACCTATGGAAGTTGACAACACCAGTATAGGTCATTTAATTGAAGATGTTAATCATCTGAGTACCATTCAAGATACGTTAACTAATGATGAAGAAAATGTGAATAACAGTGAAGATATTTTGTCCAAACCAGACTTATCTGATGAGGTTGAAAACCCCCATAGCCCTTCCATACTTGATGAAGCCTTACAAAAAGGTATTGAAGAACACATACCAGTAAAACAAATCGAGCCTAGTCCAGAGGTTAACACAGAAGAAGAGCAAACAAATGATGAAATAAAAGAAAATTTAAATTCAGACAATGATACAGAGATGAAGGCTACTGAGATAAAGGTAATGGAAACTAATGTTGATAATGAAAATAGTGAGTCTAATGACAATATAAAGAGTAAAGACATAAACATATTAGCTTTGAAAGATGGCATCACTCATGTCGTATTTAAAAAGACTAAAGAAGGTATATGTTCAAAATCTGTGACATGTCCAAAGAATTTAAAATATTGTATTGAAATAGAAGAAAAACCTGTAGAATTTTTAGGTGCACCCAAATTTATTACAAGTTTAGAAGACTTACAAGTGCTTTTGCAAATTGTAAATGAGAGTGAATTAGATAGTCTATATGTATTGCATTGAGTTATTCAAAAGAATACAAATATATGTAAATATATTGTAATACTTACACAAATCCATACATAGTTGAGTCATTTCAACATTTTAAAATTTAGTGCCTAACAGACTATTACCGTCATGTATGAAGACTAAAAGGCGGTTAAGCTCAAAGCTTAAGTGACAGCTGCAATCATATAAATATCAGAAAAACATACTAGAAATTGGTAATAGAAAGACATCTATGGAAAAATAAATCAGGCATGTAAGCTAACCTAGCTTAGCTTTCACCTAGGCATTGAGCTAGGTCCTTTCAAAGAAATCTCAAAAACTAAAAATACAATTTCTGGTTTCTTATTTTATCTCAAATCTAACACTATTACTTAACAGTCTTTAAGTCTGACATAGCAAAATGAAAAAGGTGAAGGTATAAAATGCTTTCAAACTGTTTATGTTTAAAAAGGAAGTATGTATCTGGTAAGTGATGCTCTGTTAAACTAGCCTTTCAAGGCTTCGCCATATAATGACAGCATGTTTTCCCTAAATGATCATAAATCAACATGTGTGCTAAAGTAACATTATGTTAATGACTGAAATACTGATGTGTATTGAGCATTAGTTACATATATGATTATGTATTGTTATATATTATCTTGAAAATATAATTGCAATTTAATGAATAAAATATTTTTAATAAGGTAAGTTAAAACAGGTTAACGTTAACTACAATTTTAGACAAACTGAAAGGACCTCTTTAAAAAAAAACAAATGGTAGAGGAATAAGAGGTACTAAAAAAAAACTGCTCAACTTATGCATTTCTGAGTACAAGAACAGTCAACCATTGTCCATAGCTAACAATTTTACTTTGACAGACCCTTTATTTCGTAGCTGTAGGGGCCAGTATTTGTAGTTAAAATGTTACTTTGGATGTGTGGTTGAACATTCGAATCTTGAGGTTATAAACTGAATGACAGCAGGCAGTGGAGCGACGCGCGGCGGCGGCGCGGGCTGTAGTGCGTGAGATGCTTATGGTCCGTTCTAAAAGTATCTGATGAAAGTGTAAACAAACCCTGTCCAGGTTAAATTCTGACGAAATCACTTTAACACAAATATAAGGGGAAAAAAAAAAAAGATTTCAACTTTATACTAGGAATATCCCACCACTCTTTTCAGTTTTTTTATGTGAATACCCTTTTTAATTATAGTCTTAAAATCATCCACAAAAAATGAGGTTATAAAATTGACCTCAATTATCAAATGACAAACATCTTGGTGATTTGTAATTAGAATTTCGGATGTAATTATTCAAATAATAACATCAAAGCACTCAATTTGTAAGTGGCACGACATAATAACCACAGGTACGTTTTCTGATCCATTTGTTTCAATCAGATACTTTTGGAACAGACTACAGATTTGTATTGCATTGTTCTCGGATGGCAGCGGCGGTACGCACACCACAGTCGCCCGCGCCGCCGCTGCTCCGCTACCCGCTGTCATCCAGAATAAGGCTGCCTTTCCACTAGAGAAGTGGAAGTGTGGAAGGATGCGTAGCGAAGATTGTGTGTGAAACTAACCAATAACATCGCTTCATTTTCATAGCTTGAGCTAAGGTAGCGATGTTATTAGTTATATTCTGACCACCGAGAAATGCGTTCCTGGCACCTTTCAGTTGGACACGCTAGGAAAGTTAAATTTGTAAAACACGTTGTCTTTTGTACTCCGCTAACAGGTGTCAAGAACGCATTCTCTCATCGGCCGGAGTTTAGCTTACATTTTCATGAAATACTTTTGGAACAGAGTATACCTAACGTCAAATGTGTTTTTCTGTTACATTCAAATCTTGTTTTTATTTTTTCGTTTAAATTTTAAGTAGGGCAACATTTTTATGAAACCATGTTACGGACATTGACTCATCAATGGATTGAGTATTTCCAATTATTCAGAGAAGAATTGTTTAGAAAAACGCTTCCTCCACCAGAATGTACCTACTTGAAGATGACGATTGCGTAGCAGTTGGTATGTTATATGTTGCTAGATATTCTTATGTTTAAGATTTCCCTTGCTAAACCATTTTTTTACTATTTCTAAAGACGATAAACACACCACTATTTTATAGTTTTTCAATAACATTTTTTTCATGTTGGCAACTGATCAAGAAACATTGTAATAGCTTTATAAAAAGATAAATTAGGTACAGTCACGATCATAAATATGTGGACAGTTTGGCAATAATATCTGATTTCATGGTGCATTCATTAATATCTAGTCTCAAGAAGACAGCCAATATAAGTGATCATCTGTGGAAGCCTTTAAGATAAGTAGTGGCACAAATATTTGACATCGAAGGAACACCAAAACTATCTGACGAGACGCAACATCGAAATGTAGAATACCGCAACGGCTGACAAAAAGATGTGGCATCTCTCAGAATGCAAAAATATCGGACATCTCTTGCGTTTTATATATCTGCCTACTTAATTTAGTTCAGAAGAATGTGATACCTTGTCGTGATCAAAAATATTTGTCATCACTTTTAGCAGCATAACAATCTGACCGTATAATGTTTCGAGCCGTTTTCTTGTCAAAATCAGTGCTGCTCTTATTGCAAAAATATGTTATACATAAATTGAGTAAGCTGATATTTTTAACGCCAGACATGTCTGCTAATTATGCGTATTGATAAGCCGCTGCGGGATCCTATATTTCGGCGTTGCGTGTCGCATCAAATAGTTCTAGTGTTCGATCTCACATGTTTGTGCTGCTACTTTTAAGTGCCTTCCACAGATGCTAACATATATTTGCTGTCTTCTTGAGTACGTACATTAATGAACGAATCATGAAATCAGATATTCTTGCCGAACTGTCCATAGTAAGAAGAACATTTATGCTTGTGCCTGTATAATGTCTAATACCGACTTAAACACAACGTTTTGGGATCTATGAAATAGGCTACACTACAATTAGAGCGTTTTTTATAGGGTACTTATTTTTACTTAGAACCGAAAATTCAGTAATGTATGACGCATTACAAACAAAAAACAACTTTAAATAAAACTAAAAGTAAAAACTTGAAATCCTTTAATTCAGAGCTTTAGTTTACACACATTCGTTTCACTGTTAGTTTATCCCCCGTACCTAAACAAGGTTGCCGGATTTGATTCTAGGTAACCAAAGTTTGAAGATTGTAAAGTCGAATTATTTATTCACTGGATTAATCTGACATGTGCTTGCTGTCACCTAATAAAATGGTCATATTTATTGAATTCTAGACACTGATTATTATACACTTATATAAATCGAAAAACGATCACCATTACAATAAATATGACCATTTTATAACACAAAGTAACAGCTAGCACATGTCAGCTTACTCCAGTGAATTAATAATTCAATTTTAGATTGTTCACATAAAAACTTTTTTTAAATTACATATTACAAAAGCTTAGCAAAGATTTTTGCTTAATATTTGTTCTACTTGTTTTGCAATAATCTTCTCGTGACGCGCCATGCCTTCGATGTCACTTAACAATACACGCACATATCAATACGAGCACGTGTTCTCAGATGGTATGTGTCCATCCTAAAAAATATTTTATCTCTGATCAATAAATGATCTGCTGCTTTTTTAAAAGTTCATTTGTGACGTTAGAAGTCAAATAAGCTGTCAAACGAACCACGAGTGCACGGTGTTGTGCTCTGTACTGATACCACATTGGATGAAAAATTAACAGCCCGTTGAGGGTCAGTATTTTAATACTATTTCTTTTTATGGTTAGAAGGAACTCTACATTTTCACCAATAACCATCCACCGTTCTCCAGTTGAGAGCGTCGATAAAAAAACCAATCGTTAACCAAGTTATTTGTAATACCTATTCATTGCTATTAAATAAAACTTCTACCGACTTTTTGAGCAAGTTATGAAATTCTAATCACATTATTACTTCATAATTTTGTAATAGTCCTATCTGCACTTATTTATTATTACTTATTGGAACCATAGAATAACTATGTATGTTGGATCTTCAGAAAGATTTATGTTATTATTAGTAAGGTTAATAAACTATTATATTAAACCTACTTAATAGTGGGTAGGTACATTCGTAGTTTTAATTATTAAAAATCGCGGGTTTCATAATGTTATTCAACTTGTGATTTTCTTATTTTAAAGTATGTACATAAGTAGGTAGTCTACTGCCTGTTTTCACTAAAACTTTGATTTCCCGATGTGGTTTTCCACTACAAAACACTATTGAACGGTCACACAATAACTGTTGTCCAATAAAAGAGCGTATTTTGACACCTTTATGTCAAACACCAACGGGTGAAAATGACAGATGTTCATGACAGCCATTATAACGTGACGGGACCGCTTCCTTACGAAACCAAAGCCTTAACACACTAATCACTGTTATTTAGGCGTTATATTAAAGCCCGATCGCATGTACAGTCAGCGTCAAAAATATCGGGACGAACCGACTGTTCAAAATGATCACAACTACTAGGAAAATTAAACTTTAACTCGATTTGATAAAATTTTTGTCAGAATGACAGTTGTCGGGTACTTTCTTCATTATGAAACAGTTCTTGTGTCATTGAGTTAATATTTAATTTTCATAGTTGTTTAGATCATTTTGAACAGTGTGTTCGTCCCGATATTATTGACGCTGATAGTTTATTCACGGACCAGATTTTGCCGTCAAAATTAACCGTATGGGCGATACCGACCACATCAAGGCCACAACGCAACCACTAGCGCCACCGCGCACTAGCAGCTGGCCAATTCGCAAATACTTTAATACATTCAACCATTTGATTTGATTTGTAGTTACCACAACGCACCAAGAATGCAAGAAGCTTCAACGACACTATTCACATAAAAGAAAATTTTGTCGCTGCGATATGTTGTGGTTGTAGAACGTGTGATCGGGGCCTTAGTGATAGTGAAAACGGGCTTACGTCAGTCATTTTATGGAATACTTTGTCCGCTCTGAACATGAGGTGTATGCTTGCGCAATTCAGTAACCCGTGCGTCATCCCTAAGGAACATTATACTCACCCACGGCGAGGCCACCCCACGAAGCAGCCGTCTCCGGCATAGATGTACCTACCTATTCAGCGACATGGATAAAACTGAGTGACAAAATTACTGTGTAGTACTTACTAATTCCATGGGCGAAATAAACTACTGGATTTGACAGATTTTTGACAACTGCCCTTTACAAGTATTTCCTTTTTTTTTTTTAATAAAATGGTTACGGTCAGCAGCGAAGGCCAATGAACAATTCAGATTTTAAATGTTTCTCTAAAGAGTAACACAAAACTAAACAGAACAGATGAAAACTTAAACACTTACCTACTATTATTTTGCGTGTCTTATTTAACTCAAAAATAATGTGACAAATCGTCAAGCGCGCGTAAACTGATACGATTGGTTGAATGATTTATCAACAGCCAATCGCAGCAGTTAACCTTTTGACCGCCACAGTCATGTATAGATGACAGACCAAAATGTGGCCAGCACGCCACGGTCACGACTACATGACAGATTTAAAGGAATAATTCGTAGCTTGGCGCCGAGGGCACGTTTTTGCTTTTTTGACGTGGCGGTCAAAAGGTAAATGCGCACTTGACAATTTGACACATTCATTTTGCGATCACTTTCGTTCGAGAAACTGGAATATAATGATGATAATGTTGCTGGCTATACCTACGCGTTCTTTTTTTTTTTTCGGTAATTTTCCTTAGTTCAGAGCGGTCATGTATGCATGAATAAATAATGACGAATTATTGTATTCTTTATAAAGAACATCGCGCTCATACACGTCGGACAATCGGTAGTTAGCCGATATTTTGTCGGAGATAATAGAACAGTTGAATTCCATACTATCTCTCTACAAGAAGCTGGCCATTCACATAAATAGGTACGGTAATCTATTACAGATTTTGTGTCGGGCCGTTTATTGGGCATGTAACAAAAAATCAGATGTGTGAGAGCGCATCTTGACGGTTTGCCTTATTGGGGTGCGTTCAATTATTTCTGGAACGAATAACTAAACTCGCATCTGAAGTAGAGAATCTTCATGTGGGGGTTACCAAACGTATGGACTAAATCGAAGAATCGGATGATTGCTTAATCCGTAATTCAGGCATTCACTTTTTTTGGTCGGGTTTGGCACAACTCCAACTAAATATAAATGATAACCCCTATATTTTAGGTTTGAACAAGGCAAACCGCCGATAAATCTGGGGGTTTAATTGGAATGATATTTTACTTGCATACTTAAAATATAACCATGTAGATTATGGACATTTTATTTAAGTAAGTATATTCAATATTACAATAAATACCAATGTTTTAAACTTAGTTAATGTATATTAAGTTCTTCTTAGTATTAGTTTGTTCAATAAAATATTCAAGATTTAGAATTACAAAGGCGTGTTTTATTTATACGTATTTACACATAATAATTTTCGAATTATAGCTCGATATATTTATATTCCTTTCTGAAGGCATCTAACTTAGGTGGGTAGCTTGTTTGGGTACCTTCCTTGGTAACAGAAAGAGTGGCCACATGACAGGCAGCACCAATGATTTGATGCATGGGTTGATCTCTATAAGTCACTAAGTATGTTGCCAAAGCACCAACAAACGCATCACCTGCTCCCTGTAAATGGAATAGGGTTGATATTATTATGTTAGACAATTTTTTTATCGCAGATGACTATACGACCAATACCTAATAATTGGCCAGCAAAAAGTCGCCGATAATACCTATACTAATATAATAAAGCTGAAGAGTTCATTTGTTTGAACGCCTAATCTCTGGAACTTCCAGACAGACTTGAAAAAATATTTTTGTTATAGGCTATTTAGCAATACTCTACGACCCTTACGAGCCGGGCAAGAAAAACATTCTGCAAGGACGCTAAGCGAATACGGAGTAAAGGCTCCTACATACTGGCGCGACTTGTCGCGCGACGCGTCGCGACACAAAGGCACCGCTAGTAGCGATACACGCGGTGTCTTTGTGTCGCGTCGCGTCGCGCGACAAGTCGCGCCAGTATGTAGGAGCCTTAATAGTGCGGGCGGGCGAGACGAGGCGACGCGGTGGGTTGAGGGCGGAGAGCGGCCGCCCGACGAGAACCGAGTTATAATACTCTTTGGAACCGAGCATTACCAAGAAGAACCTCACTGTGCATGCTTATGTCAACGAGGTACTATGCCGCGCGGCTTAGACACTTGTTTATATTAGTATAGATATTAATGTGGTGTCTTACGAATTCCACGCGAATGAAGTCGCGAACAGAAGCTAGTAACCAAATTATTATAATTATCTATGGAAAGCGTTGTGATGCGACGACGCATTTGTAAAAGTCGCCGACGACGTCACCCGAAGAGATTCGGAAGTGACTTTTGCATTGCGACATCACACCGCTGTTATGTCAGAACTAGCCGCTTGTCGTCTCACCGACTATAGTCGGCTGTTGGCATGTCGGACTATCACTAAAGGTAGGGTCAGCAACGAAAGTCCACTAACACTTTTACTTGAATATCTTCTAAATTGACACAAAAATATTAGATACCTACACTTTTTTTATTTTTGATTCATGAAATAGTTAATAATTTTAAATAAAGAAAATTAAATTGATTATTTGTGTTTTTCTTTCTTCTTCTTTGATCGACTTTCTTTGCTGACCGTACCTATAAATATAAGTATAAATAAAAGTCATACAGTTGTATCCACAGGTGTAACATGTTCACATAAAACATGTATAGCTTGTTGATCATGTTTAGACAAATAAACAGCCCCTTCAGGTCCCAAAGTAATGATAACTGATTCACAACCAGTTTCAAGTAACTTCTTGAGGGCAGTCAGTGCATTTCTGTCATGAGAGTAAATTTTTATAACAACAACATTTTTCATGATAAATTATTATAATAAGTTAATATTATTGTATGACATGTATCTCTAACAATAAATTTCCCAGTAACTTACCTAATATTGACATCAATATCAGTTAGTAAAGATGCCTCAGGTTCATTTACACAAAGGATTGTACAATAAGGCAAAATTTGATCTATGCCTGTTCTGGCTGGTGCTGCATTTAGAAGTTTAATCTAGGTACAAGAAAAAACGAATGATTACCTAGGTACTTATTAAAAGTGATGTTGACTAAATATCTTTATATCTATAAAACTTACTCCTTTGTTCAATTTGAAAGCTTCCAATGTAGTTTCAAACGGTGTCTCTAACTGACCAATCAATATATCAGCGTTTGTTATGAATTTTGCAGAATTTTTCACATCATCTTTACTAAGCTGACCGTTAGCTCCTGGTACTATCACAATTTGGTTCTCCCCACTTTCGGCAACTGATATTTGAGCTATGCCTGTTGTAACATTTGGTGTTAATTTGACATGAGTAGTGTCTACTCCCACTTGTTCCAAATTATCCCTGTACTTATCACCCCATTGGTCATTTCCGAGCTAAATATCAAAATAATACACATTTATTTATTTATTTATCTAAGGATTACTAACAATTAAAAGTGGATTATAATCTCAGTAAATAGTTATGTAGGAACTAACTACTTTTTACCACTAGTAAATAAAATATTTATAAGTAGTAAGGTATGTTAGTAAGTAATTTATCATTGAATGTTATACAAATTCTACATTTATGAGTAGGTGCATAAAGTAGCATTGGTAGCTGATTCTCATTGAAGCCACAGTTTTGTGTTGTAAAAAGGCGAGTTAAAAAAATAGGGGATTTTATAATGAGCCACACTTACTCTACAAATCATGGAGGTGTTTCCACCCAGTTTTGCAGCAGCCACACATTGATTAGCCCCCTTTCCTCCATAGCTTGTTGTAAACTTCGTACCAATGAGTGTCTCTCCAGGATTAGGCAGCCTTGGTGCATATCTAGATTACAAACAGTACCTAGTTACATATTATGATGAAATACCTGTAGAATTATTTGACTAAACATTATCTATACTTAATTAAGTACTGAAGATTTCCTAACGTAAGTCAGGTATTGTCTTTTATTTCTAGTATAAGACTACAGTATTAATTGGTTTACAATATTGACTGCAATCTACCTACCCTATTATATAATCTGCAATATAATATCACCTCTCGGACTCCAAAATAATGTCTATTTATTAAGAACTTATTTAGTAAATAAATACCACTTAATTCGTACATACGTGGTAAAATCAATACTGCATGATCCAATTACTACAATTTTTGACATTTTGTTCGTAGTTTTCTTCAATTCAATCTTGAATATTCTTGACGCAATCACGCTAATGTGATGATAAATGCAGAATAATAAAATTATGTATAGGTACATGCGCGACCGATACGGACACAATCTTGGGGAAACTAATTTAACTTACTTACATAGGTAACGTCTGTGTGCGTCTGAGTAACTACTTCACAGTTGTTTTTTATGACAATGATAACAACTTAAAAACAATGCGATAGGGTATCAAATCAGAACAAATGACAGGCTGACAGCCGCAACGCTATTACAAGCTATCATTCAATGACAAATGATGACAAAAATAATGTCAGATTGTCAGATCATGTCAAAACTCAGACGAAATCGTCTGAGTGTCAAATGCTACGAGTATACCTGTACCCTGTGAATCCAATACTGTAACTACGAATAATCAATTTTGAAGAAAATTACGATCAATTTTTTTTTTGTTTTTCGGAGATTACTCCAAAATTTTCTTTACAAAGTATTTAGTGTTTGGTATCAAGTTAAATAAGGTAATTTTATGAGTTATTAAGCCCAGTATGTTTTATACATATGTAAAACATAGATAAGTAATTATCGTGGATAACTTGTGTTGCCGTAATAGTCGTCAGAAGCGAAGGAAGAAATTGTTAAGGCAATACACTGTATTTTCAAGATGGGGAGATCGAAAACCATGATGAACAGCTGTTACAAAAATTATATGAGCTTCACTGAAAAGAGTATTAGACATAATCCGAAACTCTTTTGGTCCTTCGTTAAAGCGAAAAGGTCTAAGTCTAACGACATTCCCTCAGAGATGTGTCT
This sequence comes from Atethmia centrago, assembly GCA_905333075.3. Taxonomy (NCBI): domain Eukaryota; kingdom Metazoa; phylum Arthropoda; class Insecta; order Lepidoptera; family Noctuidae; genus Atethmia; species Atethmia centrago. The sequence continues at coordinate 12,220,107 of HG995381.1, read as the reverse complement.
AGGAAATGAAACAGCATCTACTGGTGTTGGAGCCTGCAACCTTTTTGCTAAGCATTTCTCCTCTAACTTTACACCTTCGATTGGTTCACCTGCTGTAGCTCAAATAGGACCCAAGTATCATCAGCATGCATTAGGTAAAGTAGTATTTACGGAACGAAACGTCCTGAAAGCTATAAACAAACTGAACATCTGCAAGGGGCCAGGCCCAGATGGTTTGCCGCCATTATTTGTAAAAAAGTGTGCTTCTACTCTATCCTTGCCGCTTAAAATAATATTCAACCATTCGATTGCATCATCACAGTTTTCGACGGTATGGAAAATGGCTAATATCGTACCGATTTTTAAAAAAGGTGATTTTAATGATGTGCTGAACTACCGACCTATTTCACTTCTCTCAGCATTCGCGAAACTTTTCGAATCCCTGCTATGTCCTTTACTTACATCACACATCAATCCTCAGTTAGTACCCCAGCAACATGGTTTCTGCGTTCGTAAATCTACGACTACTAATTTGGTCCACTACGTCAACGAATTAAGTAAACTTATGGATTCTCGCGTCCAAGTTGACTCAATTTACACTGATTTCAGCAGTGCGTTCGACAAAGTGGACCATAAAATCCTTTTAAAGAAACTTGAATGTTTCGGCATATTTGGTTAGCTACTCCTTTGGTTTAAATCGTATCTCACAGAGAGGAAGCAAAGAGTGGTTGTAAAAGGGTATGAGTCACCAGTTTATTTTTCGCCATCCCCCAAGGTTCACACCTAGGCCCAATTCTCTTTCTAATGTTCCTCAATGACATAGTTCTCTCAGTAAAACACAGCAATTGCTCTATTTTCGCTGATGATTTAAAAATCTATAAAGAGGTAAACTCATCCGTCGACATCCATTTACTCCAAGCTGACCTCGACGCAGTTCACGATTGGTGCTTAAAAAACCGCATGTCTCTCAATGTGAAGAAGTGTTACCACATCACATTCACTAAAAAACGGAAACCTATTCCTACGTCTTACTCATTAGATGGGGTAACACTGCAAACAGTGGACACGATTCGTGACCTGGGAGTCCACCTCGACTCTAAATTCACATTCGTTAGCCACTTTGATAATATCACCGCCAAAGCTGCAAAAATGTCTGGCTTTATAAAACGAATATGTCGGGATTTCCAGTCGATCTCTACCCTAAAGGTGCTCTTTAATACGCTGGTCAGAAGTCTACTGGACTACTTACCGCGTTCACGTAAACAGGATTGAACGTATACAAAGAAGCTTCACTAGATACCTTCGTTTAAGAAGCCCTAGCTGTCCACGAGAAACTTCTTACGATCAAAGGCTCAATCATTTTAAAATGTGTTCACTTGAACACCGAAGAGAAGTGACGGACCAAATCCTCCTCTATAAAATTATAAACGGTTTACTAAATGTTCCCGATCTTTTGGGGGAATTAAGTATAGCTGTACCTCGACAGATTTATTATTGTATTTACTTCCATACCCTTCTTTGCCAGCCTTTTCTTTCCTGGTTTTTTTTTTTTTAATATTTTGTACTTTTTTTTTTTTTTTTTTTGTTTGGGAAATCATCAAATAACTTCTCCCGCTCTGGGCGGAGCGGGAGGGTGTGTCAGACTGTTACTGACTAAAACCCACCCGTATTCCTTCCTGTTGCTTGTGTTGCGGGGGCCTCGGTGACCCATAAGTACCTTCCCGCGACCCCGGCAGGCATCGGCCCTAGTGGACCCCTACTATATGTGCTGACGACATTTCTTTGAGGCGCGCGTGGAATACAACGCGCCGTCAACCCGGGCCTGGTCCTTACCGGACGGTGAGCTACCCATTGCTCACCGTCCGCAAGCCCACGCCTACGGTGGCCGGAAATCCGCCCGGGATTCCCGACGCCCTGGGCGTCTCCTGCGGCGGCTAGGGGCGAGAGGGCGCGAAACTTGCCTTTCCCTCAACCGTCCCGCCTCCTCCTTCGCGAGCATTACTGCTTCGCAGAAGGAGGTGACGGCTACCCATGCCCTCTCGCTCCGTACCATGGCCTGAACCAGGGCCGGACGCGAGAGGTCTCTGCCGCCGATCACCTCCACGAGGACACGGCGGTGCACTGCCCAAGCCGGGCAGACCTCCACCGTATGCTCCACCGTGTCCGATCGATCCACACAGTGGTGACACCCGGACGTTTCCTCCCGACACAGGAACCTCCCGAAGCTACCGTGTCCGGTGAGGAAATATTTTGTACTTGCGATCTCAACTAACTATTTGTGAACATAGCTCATTTTAATTCTATTTTATTTTCTTATATGTCATTCAACTACATGTAACAACTACTTGTACGTATATTCTGTGCTAGTGATGTGCACTTCTTTAAGTGACGAATTCACAATAATTCCTAAAACTATGTGATTTTTGTTTGTGTATGTCCTAGTGAGTAAGTCGTTGAAGTGCCAAAAAATAAAAAAAAATTAATAAAAATTTTAGAGTTACAGTGTATTGACTTGGTAAAACAGGGCCTAGAAATATACGATTGGGAGTTATAGTCGGTTTTTTATTAGATGGGAGTAAACTGAACGAATCAAAATGTATTGGAAATTTCAAAATAAATAACAAACGAGTTTATTAAATTAGTAAACAACTTTTATATTTTGTTAAAACACTTAAATATAAACCAAATTAACAAAATCAATCTTGCAGCATCATAATTATTGCTGTATTTAGTCAATTAAATTAAAAAAATTACATTTTCAAATGTTAAGAAAACAGATTTTTAGTCTTACAGTTTCATTTAGGAACTTCAATAGAAAAACTTAAAATTAGGTCTTACAATTCTTTAAAGATAGTGTAATAGTTTAGACCTAAACTTAGCGTTAAGAGAAACAAAATGCTAATTAGGCGATTAGGGGCATGTTTAATGTTGTAGTGGGAATGAACGGGTTTATATTTTAAGATGAAGTTCCTCATTTGTTCTTGATAAGTTGTGGAAAATGCTGTCGAAGACTGCACTGTGTACTGCTTCGTCATTTGTATAACCCAATGTGCTGAGGAAAAACTTCTTACATACTTTTCTTCCATTGAGTGTCCAGACTAATGTGTTGTGTCTTCTTGAGTTATAACCAGCAGTTTTGATAGCAGTTGGTAACTTTTCCACCTGTCAGACAAGAAATCGCGACGCCTTTGTCTGTCCATGCTCCAAAACTGTTCATGTATTTCTTCTCTTTTCAGTTCATCTATGTGTTCAGTACATGACTTCTTACAGCTGTTACTGCAAGCTGATTTTATGGGATGCTTCTTTTTCTGATTTCTAGAATATCTTTCGGGTCTCTCAATCTCTTTGTTTTTTGGCTGTAAAATTTCTATATTTCCTGGGTTTTCATTTGGCTTGCCGTTACTCGTAATACTACGCTTCATTGAATGCACACAATTATCTTCAGTTATTGGTACAATTTCGTCCCAGTCGATATCAGTAGTTACACGTGGCCGCCTGATGTTGGAGGTGAGGGTGTTGGTGGTTGGTGGGATAAGCATGTCCGTATTTTCGCAATATGGTTGATGCTCTATAATGGAGTTTGTAGTGATTTTGACAAAATCATGTCTTGTTTGCAATTTAGGATGACCTTCTAAGTTATTGGGAACCGATTCTGAGGCTTGTAAATATTCCTGCGAAATTGAAGACGTAACTACAGCTAATAATTCTGTGTAGTTCCCTTCACCTATTTCTTCACACAAGCTTGGATAGTACTGAGATTTATTTAATGGGATTAATGGACTGATAACACGATAGTCTATACTTGAGTCCATACGGTCATGACAAGGTACACAGAGACTTGGAGTGTCCATGTTTGTATCTTTATCTTTTTGGACATCACTGTTTAGTTCTGACTCTGACGCCATTGTAGCAGAACTAGAGTTATTGTAATATGTAAGATTGTTTTGGGCTAATTTTATCAACAATTTATTACGATAACCACTCATTATTAGAACTTATTATCACATTAATCCGGAAAGAAACGAAAACTGTGAATTACGGCGCGGCGCGTAAGCAATTTGTCAACAAACTGACGCAGAAATTAGCAAAATTTCCCGCCGCCGTCACTCTCTGCCAGATCGACCAATAATCATTGAGATCGATCGCCCGGCCTCACTCTGATTGGCGCGCCCGCGTCGCGCTAGACCTTTAACTTTGTTTTGACAAGACACTGTATCTTGCAACGCGAGGAGATTATTTTGGCAATACACTGCATCTTTAATTGCCGTGTTTATCTGTTTTAGGCAGTAGTTATAAGTAAATACAGTGTAATTTGCATTGTAATATCTCAGAACTTTTCATACAAACTAAAAAAACTATGAATGCGATAACATGAAACAGGCTCAAAGAAATCGAATGAAAGTTGTTAATTCAAAACACTGTATCTACAGATACAGTGTCTTGGATTCACAGGGTACACCTATTACTGTAATGAAGTTTTGTCATAAATGTCCATAAGTCACACACAGCACAGGGAGGACCGTGGCCGCGTGGGTACAAAACATCGCTAAGTCAATTGTACAAAATCGCCAACGACATTTGAATATAGGCATAGAGTTTGCCCTGTTCACCCTTTTTATGTGCCAGAAATGAAAGACCGTGCCAGAGCCGCGTCGAAAACGTTATTTCTTAAACGCTTGTCCATCTGGAGTTCCCACTTCGGGTACTTTCATTTCTAGCCAAGCCCTGCATATGCTGTAAATTTGAGCGAAATCCGTGATGACGAGTAGGCGCCCTCTCCTTGTAAGTTAGATTTGTTCCAGAACTTTTTCTTATGGAACAAATCTAAATAAGAGAGATGTAATAATGATTGTAATGATTATAATTCTCTAAATTCATATTTGCTAAGGTCGCGAATCATATTTTGATCAAGATAAAACCTGACACTGACCTGCGAATTGCAAAAAATGTAAGAAAATTTGAATTTCGCAGGCTTCCACTGCGCCTGCAGAGGTCGCGTGGAAGTTCGAAGGGGTTACCGAGGCCCCTGGCAACACAGGCAACGGAAGAAATACCGGTGGGTTTTAGTCAGTAAGAGTCTGACACACCCTCCCGCTCCGCCCAGAGCGGGAGAAGTTATTTGATAATTTCCCAACAAAAAAAATAAAAAGGCTACCACTGCGGGGTGACCTTTGCATTTTTGCAGATGTTTATTTCTGGTAATTTAGGTCGATTAAAAAATACACACATCAACACGGTCTAGGGATATTTTTAAAAAAGCGAATTACTATCAATGTGTTAATTATTTATATGACATGTATATATTTAAAAGATACGTTATTTAATATTCTACCATTTTTTAATAATGGTTAAGGTACTTCGATTAAAATTTCAGGATTTAATGGAAAAAAAATTAAGCATAGACGGAAACCGTATATGAATTAACTTTTAATTTATGAGTAAAAACTGAAAAAAATAGAAAAATTATTAAATTTGTGTTTATAAACTTGAAGTTAGTAGTCTGAGAAAGCGCCCATGATGTTCATAACACATCGGCAACGATTCGGCATGCTCAGAACAAGGTTGTCAATGTCTTGCTGCGGAATATTGTCCCATGTCCTTCTGAGGTGCGCAAAAAGTTGATCTTCTGTAGCCAGATTTTCAGGAACTTCCTTCAGAGCTCTTCTTTGCAGCATATCCCACGCATGCTCAATGGGATTTAGATCTGGCGATTGAGCAGGCCAGTCTAAGGCCCTAACATTGTGTGTATGTAACCAAGCTGCTACCGTTCTCGCCGTGTGTGCCCGGGCATTGTCGTGCATGAGCAGGAAATCTTGCCCCATTTGTGTTCTGTGGGGCAAGATTACGGGCCCCAGCACCTGTTGGACGTATCGTTCTGCCGTCATATTGCCCCGCACCCAAACGAGATCCGTCCGTCCTCCAAGACGAATTCCTGCCCAAACCATAATTGTTCCTCCTTGGTATGGGTGAACTTCCTGAGGGTTCTGAAGACGGCTCCATCGTCCAGGAACTCGCCAAACACGCGTCCTTCGTGAATCTGGATGGAAGCCGAACCTGGATTCATCCGTGAACAGCACATTGGACCATTGCTCACGGCCCCAGTCCACGTGGTTCCGAACCCATTCTAATCGTCGTCCACGATTGCCTCTCCGTAAAGGTGGGACCCGGAGTGGTCTACGAGAGCGTAGATTGCTTTCATGCAGTCGCCTTCTTACAGTTTGGTCACTCACAAGCACTTGGTGTTCCACTCGCAGCCTTTGGACCAATTGAGTCGCCGTTGCATTTGGTTGAGCTCGCGCAGTAATTTGCAAAAATCGATCTTGTCTGGGGGTAGTGATGCTACTTGGCCCCCGGTGCCTCTCCGCTACTTCACCTGTGGCACGATAGCGTGTCCACAATCTTGAAATTACATTTTGGTGGGTCCCTATGGCCTCAGCAACATTACGCTGAACAGACCCAGCTTCCAGCATTCCCACAGCTCGTAACATCTCCGCCCTCGTCAAATGTTGGCGTTGCATGGCTACAATACCTCAATTTTAACTTTATCTTTCGTTTAAAAATGAAAAAAAACTGTAACTAAACGTAATTCGTATTGTTTTCTAAATTTCGCACAAATGAAAATTCCCTCTCCTACACATCAAGACATTTTTATGCCACCGCAACAAAAGAATTTTCAAAAATTTTAATTTGGAATTAGTCTGAGATAAATTACAAACAAATCGGTGTATGAAAGATTACAATGCGGCCAGTACTTTTCGAGTTATTTAATTGAATATGAAATATCCCTAGACCGTGTTGATGTGTGTATATTTTCTGTACTAGTAAGTTTATTTCCAAAATGGCTTTGTGATGGAAGGGGGCGGGGGGGGGGCTTAAAATGTTAAGTGCCTAGGGGCCCTGGGTCTTTCTTTACCGTCCGAGCCCGGGCTTGCTACTAGAGATGTTATATTAGGGCAATTTTTAGGTAAGTAATCCTATTATTGAATATGTCGGCGTCAGCGATGGCTGAGCGATAGTGCCGTCATCATCTCATTTCGGTAGTACGGAATCCATAGTGCAGGTTTACAATCAAACACGATGATACAGGAAATCAGTTAGTATGATTTACTTTCGCAATAATTAACACAGTACAAAACTAATAACGTTCACGCACTATTTTCTAAGTTCGGGCAAACCGACAGTTTCGCATAGGAGAAGTAGAGGTCTGCATCCGTTCGTTCTCCTCACAAGACCACAGAACATAATTATATACCCTGACGGGCTCAAGACAGACCCGTCGTTTAGCCACTTCCCTTACCACGACTCTGCCAGTGTGACCAGATTCAGTATTTTAATACTTTTTCAGTATATTTCATCGATTTTTCCGAACATCAGTATATTTTCAGGTATATTGCTGGCAGTCAGTATTTTTGGGTATATTTTGGTTGAAGTTATGGCAACACCGTAGTGAGTGATCGTCTTTGCGACAATGTTTGTGGAATTCCCCGGAACGCGAACATTGGGGACTTTCCCGGATTTAGTTTATACTTATACATGTTATCTATGAGCAAAGATGAGTAAGTTACAGATATGACAAGAAAGACGGCTGTTGCCGGCGTTGTAGTATTGTAATACTACATATACAATCCGTTCCGTGCGGTGCCGGACGTAAAGAATAGCACCATCCCATTTCTTCCCGTGGGTGTCGTAAAAGGCGACTAAGGGACTAGACTACTAGAGAATGGGCAGCAGCGTTCTCTATGCATTTTAATACCATACCGTCAAACGCTGCAACATTGCCTCGTATACCCAACTTTGCCTATTATATAAATTTACCAATATCTTTTGAAATATTGGTTGTAGCAACTTCGAATTGTTGGTAGTTATTTAAATCATTACCAGGCAATACGAAAAACCCGCCGCCATGTTTCTTTTCTTTGAAACCACATGACAGTGAGTTGTCAAACGCAATGAGTGATAGCCGCACACAACATTGCCTAAAAAGAACACAACATTGCCTAGCATTATTTCTAGTGGTATAAGCAAAAAGTGGCTATTTTGCAATTCTTATCCCTAAGTCCTACTAATAAGGGTTAACTTCCAGTGCAAGAATGATGTACTTAAGTTGTTTAGTCGGTCAAAATTGAAGCAGGCAATGTTACAGTTTTGTGGCCCAACTTTGCCTAGTGATTAAGACTGTTATATTTCGAAAACGAAACAGAATAATCATAGTTCTAAGTACACTGCCAATGACCAATAATATAAGCTTTATCCCCAACCTGACAAGGGTGAACATTTATTGAATTTTTTCGAAATATGTCAATGTTACTATAAAACTACGGCAAAGTTACAGCATTTTACCGGTACTGCGATCGCCAACCCGCCTGCCAAGCGTGGCGATTATGGCAAACCCTCCCTATTGGGGGAGGCCTATGTCCAGCAGTGGACGTCTTTCGGCTGGAATGATGATGATGATGATGATGACATATACAATTATCAAGCAATACATAGTATTAATCAGACTTGCAGAATGTATGTTCGCCTAAAACTTTACAACTGCTGGACCGATTTTAATGCGGTTTGCACTATTAGATAGAGCGTAATTTCCAGATTGCATACATTGAAATTCGTTGTGTTTCATGAATATCAGTCTACCCGGACGAATTCGGGACGGACCGCTAGTTTATCTATAATTTTCAAAACAACGTCTAGTTTTTTAAGCGTTTATTATTCACGTATGCCTATTAATCTCGAATAACTCCATTTGTAAGTGTATTGGAGCATTTTGTACATTACATTTTGTAGGAGTAGCAAATAAACTGAAACAGTCCTCCATGTTTTTGAAGTCGCTAAATCTGTTCGAAAATTGTTCCGACAGTAACTTGAGTTCTTCAGCATATTGAGCATAAGCAATATTTTCATACGCAGAGAGCGTGTTGAAATGGACAGCATCTGTGACCCACAAGCGTAGTTTGATCTGAAACGCTTTCAAATGGCTGTACAAATAATTTACTAACTGTCCTTGTTTTTGAAGTTTCAAATTTAAATCATTCAAATAGCCTGTAAGATCGACCAGAAATGCTAAGTCACATATCCATTTTGGGTCATTCAGATAGTGGTTTATCTTTTATTTTCATAAAGTCTGCTATCTCATTTCTAAGCTCGTAAACCGTTTCAACATTTTTCCTTTGCTCAGCCATCTGACTTCACAACAATATGTTACGTCGTTATATTCAGCTGATATTTCATCCAAAAACGCCTTGAACTGACGATGGTTAAGATAAGACCTCGGGATCGAATAAAATTGATGGTTTTTACTACCACATTCATAACATTCTTGAGTCGAATGGACTTAGAACACAAGTTTTGTTGGTGGATAATGCAATGAAGGACTATCAAATCATCTTTCTGCACATTTAATTCTGTTGCTTTTTCATTCAAAATTCCGATGAAACCTTTACGTAAGCCGACCATAGAAGGTGCACCATCAGTGCATACTCCAATTAATTTTGACTATGGCAAGCCAAAACTTGTGAATACCTTTTGAACTTCAATAAAAGTATCCTCTCCTGCAGTGGTTCCTTTAAGCGGTTGTAAAGCAAGCAATACCTCAGTAACAGTGAACTCCTTATCAACACCTCGAATAAATATAGCCAGTTGAGCTGTGTCAGACAAATCGGTGCTCTCGTCTAATGCTATGGAAAATGATTCAAATCCATAAGTTCAGTCAATGTTGTTTTTATATCATTAGCCATCATTTCTATACGTCGAACAACAGTTCGTCTTAACAAACTAATTTTTTCAAATTCATTTTTCTTTTGGGACACAAAATACTGCAAACTTCTAACATACACTCCTTGATAAATTCTCATTCGGCAAATGGTTTTAATGCCTTTGCCAATTTTGAGCTAACTATAAAACTAGCTTTCACAACATTATCAAGTTGTGTTCTTTGTTTATGAAACATTTGTTGCTGTTTTTCCAAATTTGCAGTAAGCTTCTGGATTTTGTCTGTTCTTAATTATCCTGTCAGTGAGTGCAGCGTAGCATGCTTAGTTGAGTAATGCCTCTTTATATTGAATTTTTTCATTACTGAAATGGATTCAATACACAGCAAACAAATAGGCTTACCATTGTGCAAGATAAAAAAAGAATTCTTCAGTCCATTTTTCTTAAAACTGGCGACCCTCTGTATCTACTTTTCGTTTCTTTCCACCAGACATCATTTTTGTTTACTTTTCGTTCAATAAACTTAATAACAAACTATAGTTAGTACGATTATACTCAAGATGCACACAAAGTCACAAAGCATGTTGACGGCTCGAGCAGTTCGTTAGGATATCGCTTGTCCAAGTTATCACCTCGGTAGCTCAAACAGAACTGAACTAACGTTCTTTTTTTTTTTTTTTTTGTTTGGCATTTCGTAGTCGACCTTGAGAGGTCGTGACTACTTAACTGGACTTTCCTGTGGCTGCCTTAAGCGAACTCAAAGCCTCCAGCCAGGGGCGAATTTCTTATAATACTAAGCGACTGCACGCTAAGGACACCCTCTGTGGGGTACGGACCTCGGCTTAGGGCGTCGATGGGGGGAGGACAGCAAGGTGGGACACGCTGGATCTGATCAGAATTATTATTAATAGGGGAATTTAAAACTACAGGCTCAGCTGCGGCGCGGGCTGGCGCTTCGTCGAGCAAGGGTCGGGGGGGACAATTACGTCGGGGTTTACGCGAGAGACCTCGGCGGCGAGGTCGGAACGTAGGTCGGTGTGTTTTGTGCACTGTACTCGTGGCCCTACTGCTTTCCTGGAGGAGGGTAATGGGGTCATCGGGGTCGGTAAGAGTATGCCTTGGACGGCGAATAGAGCTAATGGTGGAGGGCCTATAACTGGCGGCCTGCACAACCAGAGGGTTGCGGTGGGTGGCAGCGGAGTCGAAGAAACGCTTCATGATGCGCTTCATGAACTGCTTGATGGTGGAGATTTTAAGATCGAGATGGAGGATCTCGTTTCGGACAAACCAGCAGGGCTAACATGACACACGCGACAATTACTCACTCTCGCGTGAGTAATTTTTGTCTATTTCTGTCAATTTTCTCGTTTTCTGACAGCGCTGCCATACAAAATACTCGACACGTTCTGTCAAACTCGATATTTACTCGACAAACCCTAACATGGCACCTAAGTTATCTCGAATTTTGACAATTCAACACGAGATAATCTTCGATTCTGCTGTCATTTAGTCGTCCTCGATTTTGACGACGAGAAGAGTAGACAAAATTATAATACAAAAAAATATGGCATTCATGGGGACTGGTGACAGAAATGAAAACTTAAAACTTCGTAATAACATATATACGTATATATTTGCGTGTGTACACAGGCCGCTGCGCGACGCCAGTCTGAGGCACACGTTACATTAACATGTCGGTGACTTGGGAAGCATGTTGGTGCCGCAGTCTGCATGTCGGTGACGTGGTTAGGATGTCGGTGACGCGGATGCACACCGCGTCACCGACATCCTAACCTTGGTGACGCAAATTGCATGTCAACAAGTGCTTTCAGAATGTCGGTGAGGTGGTTCTCACGGCGTAAGTCGATTGGCATTTCGTAATCTGCTAGCAATTCGGTGACGCTGCTAGCAGGTCGGGCTCGCTGTTAGCATGTCGGGCTCGCTGTTAGCATGTCGGTGACGCTGCCAGCACTTTGGGCACGCTGCTAGCAGGTCGGGCACGCTGTTAGCATGTCGGTGACTCGATTAGCGTGTTGGTGACGCATTGAGCATGTCGGTGACTCGTTTAGCATGTTGGTGACGCAGATTGCGTATTCAAGGGATGCTGTTCTTATGTCGGTGACGTGGCTAGTATGTCGGTGACGTGGTTAGTATGTCGGTGACGCGGTTAACATATTGGTGACGCGAACCCACAGGTTTTTCCCCTAACAAAAATGGCTCACTCATTTTCATTTCTGTCATTTTGTATTTTAATTTCGGCATGCCATAGAAAAATATTAAATTTTAATCAAAAAAGTCGGTTACACAAAAAATTACAACATAAATTAATAGAGGTGTATGTAAAATCATTATAGTACATACTAATTCCATGCGTAAAATTAAATGAATAAGCCGATGTTGCTAAAATAAAAATGATTTGTTTTTAATAATTTGCTACATCGGTCTCTCGTCGCGAGATAAAGAACTGTCAAAGTGCCTTTCTCGATATTACTCGAGCTTAGCGGTCATGTTAGGCATTCGGATGACGTCAGAATCGTAGACAAATTTCGACAAATCGAGAAAGAGAGCGTTCTCGCGCTTGTCATGTTAGCCCTGCAGGGGGCTCCCGTTGCCTTTCGGAGGAAACGGTTTTGGAGGCACTGCATCCTGTGGATGTGCCTAGCATGTGCGAAGACTGCACAGGCATATGTCATAATGGGACGGATGCACGCTGTGTAAATACGCAATTTGCCCTTAAGGGACCATTTGCTGCGCGCATTTAGGACGGAGTGTAGTCTACCGAGAGCGAAAGCGGCACGCGAACGCACCTGCTTAATGTGCTCTGAGAACGAGAGATGGTGGTCAAGGGTCACGCCTAGGTATTTGGCTCGCTTCTCCCAAGGGGTAGGCTTGCCGAACATGGTAAGCGGTCCGGGGGGTGGGGGTGGGGGGGGGGGGGGGTGAGGTTTCTACGCGGTTTGGTGAAAAGAACCGCCTGACTTTTGTCGGGATTAAATTCGATTCTCCACTTTCTAAACCAAGCGCCAAGCTTGTTGACTTCGGTCTGGAGAGTGCGAGATATCTGGTCGTGGACTAACTCGGTGTAGTAAATGGCCGTGTCGTCTGCGAACAGAGCCAACTGCGCCTTTCTACTTTTCGGGATGTCGCTGGTGAAGAGAACTAACGTTCGGGCCATCCACCCACTTATATAGGCAAAATGAAGGAATAATCTGGAATAAACTGGTTTAGAATAATTGAGAAGCAATAAATCTTTTGATGCGTCACCCGTGAGGCGGCAAACCTCAAAGAATTTGATCGAGCAAGCCGAGTGGCGGCGATTCCAAAGAGTGAGGCGGCAAACATCAAAGGATTTGATGTTTGGCGCCTCAAATTCAGTCAGAAACTCAATTTGGTTTTTTTTATTCCAATAAGTTTGGTAATTGTCACAGCCACAATCTTGCTTTTTTTATTTGATCTCACTATCGGCTTTAACACCCCTGAAAACCATGAAAACGACACCCATTACGCAAAAATTTGAGCATTTTCGCAGCCGCCGTCTTGCTTTTTAGATTTCACCTCATTATCGGCTTTAACACCCCTAAAAACCATGAAAACGACACCCATGATGAAAAATCTGAACATTTTCGCAGCCGCCATCTTGCTTTTTAATTTTGACCACACTATCGGCTTTAACACCCCCGAAAACCACGAAAACGACACCCATGATGAAAAATCTGAACATTTTCGCAGCCGCCATCTTGCTTTTTAATTTTGACCACACTATAGGCTATAACACTCCCGAAAACCACGAAAACGACACCCATGATGGAAAATCTGAACATTTTCGCAGCCGCCATCTTGCTTTTTAATTTTGACCACACTATAGGCTATAACACTCCCGAAAACCACGAAAACGACACCCATGATGGAAAATCTGAACATTTTCGCAGCCGCCATCTTGCTTTTTAATTTTGACCACACTATCGGCTTTAACACCCCCGAAAACCAAGAAAACGACACCCATTATGAAAAATGATTGTTGCCGTCATTTTGGATTTTGATATAAAAGTGTTAAACCAAATTTTTGTTTATCGCGCATTTAAAAATAAAAAATGGCAAATTCAATTAGAAAAACTGAACTTGATATTAATAACAGCGCCTCACGCGCATGCGCGGCGTGATCTTATCACTTCACCCGATTCTCGTAACCATAGTAACCACCCGGGCCGAAGTGAGTCGGCTAGGTGAAGTGAATCGGTAAGCGCGACTAGTGGAGTTCAAAGTTGCTTTATGGCAATCACTTGCTTGATGCTATATGCTCAACTATTTTATATGCTTTATTTTAAGCATGTTACGGGCGGGCACGAATAAAACCAGCGCAGTGTTGTCAGAGCTGAATATTACGCGAATAAAATAAATAATCAGCGCTTGACGTAATTTTAGTAGACAAGTTTTTAAGCCTACTAAAATTACGTCAATATAAGTCAAGCGCTGATTAATTTGACAGGACTAAACTAAAATTTATCTTCTGTCCTTTTCTTAATTAAATAGAAAGAAAAAGATGCACTGAGCTTAAATTTAGTTTAGTTTGTGAACAAGGGAATCGGCACCATTGTGTGTCCTATCACTGTTTATTTACACTAAAAACGCACGAATCAAAACAACATTGTTTATAATATTACGTTACGTACGTGAGCCGCCTGAGATCGCGATAACGCCTAAAACGATTACACACGCGACCGAAAGCAAACGCTAGCATGCGACGACTAGCCACCCGGCCGGCACCTGCCGCTTTGCTATGCCTGGTTGCTTTGCTTATTACTACATGCGCTTGCGATGTGCGACGGACAGAGTCAGAGAGTGCGATGTGCGATGTAAAGCAAAAAGCAAATAGCAACAAGTGAGAGCCACGATAGCATTAGCTTTATGTTATGTATGATAAGCAAGATGCTTTATTATGCTATATGCTTTATTAACCACCACTAAGCGCGACGCGCGAGTGTCGTGATCTTATCACTTCACTCGATTCTCGTTGCCATAGCAACATCACTTCACTTGGGCTGGATGAAGTGAGCCTAGCCGTCCGCCGGCCGCGGTGCGCGCGCTGCGCGAGTGTCTCTTTAAGTATATAAACTATGTCAACTATCGTTTTTTACTAAAAATGTAGTTAGTAACTGTTAAGTAACACACATAAGTACCTATGTGTTGGTTTCAAGGAATTCACAAAGTAAAAAAGACGTTTTACCATAGCTAGATAAGTGTTCTTATTTTAGACTAAACTTCGAGCTTTAATAATTCGTTCTAGCACATTTATTTCTGTATTATCTATTTGGTAACGGCAAATCCTAACCTAAAAAGAGTAAAAGTAATATTAAGGCGCTGACAAGACCCAATTGACCAAAATAGCCTTCTCTTAAGAAAGAAAATTGCCAAATCTGTATAGTTTGTGGTAGCGGAAAAAATATATGTTAATTTTGAACATATTTCCCAGAACTTGGTTGTCACCAAAACACCTTTTGAAAAAAAAATCTCGATACAAACTAACGTTAAACTAACCTCTTACCTTGAGTTCTAATCCAAAATATCTGTATTAAATATCAATATAAATTACGTATTTAATTAATAACAAGTACGTCTTATTCTAATGCAGAACTTGGTTGTTTTTTATTTTCGATTACTCAACTCAATTCTGAGTAAATAGATAATTACTTCATATTTTGCAATAAATTACAAGCGTTTTGTCGTCGCGCTTCTCTTTCTTTTCTATGCAATCTGACAGTGACCGCCGTTTAGGTGTTGTCAGCGTCTTAATAGTTTTTGGTCTTCGTAGCGCTTAAATCGTAAAAATAATTAGAAGACATTATTGTCTAAACTTATAGGTAGTCTTTCTACTATACCTCATAACTATACATTAACTTTCATTATCAGGTTTTTCAATGTATGGGAAGTGGGCATTGTTCTTTACCTACCTATAATAAAATATTAGAAAGGTACATTTTAAATAATCCGCATGTTTTTTATTCAAATGGCTTATGTACACATACTCAAACATCGTTTAGTTAGGTTTCCACATAGTTTGTGAGGGGATAAATTCTATGGTCCGTCAGCCAGGCACCCTTTCTCACTCGATCACTTGGCACACTCGGTTATCTATTCTTATTGAATAGATTTGGGTTAATAACAGCGCTGAATAACGTCGCACAGTCTTTAGTCGACTCAATGCACTATCGCTTCTTCAAAACACATCCCGGTTGGGTCATGGGATTGCGTTTATTTAATCAGTTAACTGATTATTATGACCATTATAATTAGAATAAAAATATTATTAAAATCTCGATTATGATTGTAAATGTAATCCTTGATCCATCCCTAGTATCAGGTGGGATGACACTGACAGTTCACTCCACGTACACTTCACTTAAGTTTTCACGGTGAGAACGTTACAGAATAGCACTGCTGCTTTGCCACCAAGGAACATTATTTACTCTAGGGAGAAGAATGACAACTAGGAACAAATAAAATGGTACGGTTTTTGGCGCCTCCTGGTGGACGTCCCCGAAAACTCGCGAAAGCGGGATATTCAAAATCGCATTTCTTTGAGATACTTTTAGATAAGCCTGTCCACGAAAGCAGAACTGGGAAACTGTAACCGATGTTAAATTATTGCAATTATGTGCAATTGCACAGCTTACAATTTTCCAGCTCCGCTTTGGTGGTCAAGCAGCCTTATTGATGAAATTAACATAAAAAGGTAAATACGAGAAAATGTATTCTTGCTTGTAGAAAACTTTGAACAACAAAATCATAAGTTAGTGGTTGATTTTTAAAATTCTAAGACTACTCAACTTCGTTAATGAGGTGAGGATAACACTTAACGTTGCAAAAAGAGAATTCACAAGAAATAACATCTAAAGTAATAGGAGAAAATGTATTCTTGCTTGTAGAAAACTTTGAACAACAAAATCATAAGTTAGTGGTTGATTTGTAAAAGTCAAAGACAACTCAACATCGCTAATGGTGAGGATAACACTTAAGGTTGCAAAAAGAGAATTCACAAGAAATAACATCTAAAGTAAATAATTACGTTCCTAGATTATCGTGCGCTCACGCCGGCAGACATTTTTCTTGTGAACTGGGGCTGCCAGGTGTATTTAACAAAATCTTACCCACTAAATTTTATTAAATTAATTTTAGAAAATAAGTAGCCTCCGCGCTCTGCCCGATGCATTGCAGTAAATAAAATTAATTACATATTTATTTCTGTATTGGCTTGATTGGATAACTCATTTGTCTATTTATAAGTACAAACTTAGGCTATACGAGCGTATATCTATTATATTATACATACATTATATTTTTATTTATCCAATTTTAATAATATTAACATTGGTTACATTGACCGAAATCATAAATCGGCTAACTTGTTGGTTAACAAATAAAACAAAAATGTTGATAAAACTACCAAATGGTAGCTTTTTAACATTTATGAACCTTTTTAGTTTATGTTATGTTGCCATCCTTGAAAACGTCATTATTGAAGACCGAAGTTAATTATGTTTAGGTCTCACAAAATAGAGGAGAACATGGCAACATAGGTCTAGCCCCCGTAGGCATTCCTAAGTTTACCCAATGAGACGACCCCGCCTGGGTTTGCCACGCACTTCACTTGAAATAGTGTATGCGAGTTTGGTGGCCACAGCTTAATATGCACAACGTACAACGGGCGTTTAAAATTTCGCTTTCAATTTTAAAAGGAATATTATTTTATTAAATGCATTTAAAATAAACGTTCGATACTTCCTAAAGGACTTTGTACAATATGCGAAAAAAGGGCAATAAGTCTATTATTGTTTAGAAAGGCACCTACTGAGGAGATATCGATTTAAGAAAAACAAAGTTTCGTTCAAAAGTGTTCGAACAATATACTTACTCGTACTTATGTAAATAATTGCTCAGGTTAATTCAATACGTTTATCACTTATGAGTCGTATTTTAATAGATTTTCCAATAAGCCAATGGAAATTCGACCTAATACCAAAGTTTTTACAATCTCAATTTTTGCTAAGTAATATTGGTGCCGCTGCCGATTCCCTTGTTCACAAACTAAACTAAATTTAAGTTCAGTGCATCTTTTTCTTTCTATTTCATTAAGAAAAGGACAGAAGATAAATTTTAGTTTAGTCCTGTCAAATTAATCAGCGCCTGTCACTACTCCATACAAGTTTAGACGTGATTAAAAACTTGCCTACTAAAATTACGTCAATTTACGTCAAGCGCTGATTAATTTGACAGGACTGAACTAAAATTTATCTTCTGTCCTTTTCTTAATGAAATAGAAAGAAAAAGATGCACTGAACTTAAATTTAATTTAGTTTGTGAACAAGGGAATCGGCGCCAGTGTACAAGTATTGCCGTCGCTTAGCAACGATCGGCTGCGGGTGTGAAGAGGGGTGCGGGACGCTCGCGCAGCGGAGCGGTGGCGCGGGCGGCACATTTTCTTCGTGATTTTACCAAGAGGTATTTTATGTTTATTTATTGTTTTCTACAACATAATTAAATTTTATCGGTGAACGCAGATGCTGAAAAAAAATTACAATAAAATTTTTATATAGAATGTACCAGAAAAGTGTGATCAAAAAGGGTGTAGTACAGATCATCAAACTGAACAACTTTCTCCATAATCGCGAAAAATTATCAACTGTCCCATAGATCACAAAACTGTCAACTTCAATACCTACTGGATGCAAATGTATGCGACGGCTTTTTTTCTTTTATTATTTCGATCTACAACAGCCCTTGAGCTTTAATTCAAGCTTTAAGGCACTGACAAGACCTAGTTGACCAAATTAGGCTTGTCTTAAGAAAAAAAATTGCCAAATCTGTATAGTTTGTGGTAGCGGAAAAAATATATGTTAATTTTGAACATATTTCCCAGAACTTGGTTGTTACCAAAACACGTTTTGAAAAAAAATCTCGATACAAACTAACGTTAAACTAACCTCTTACCTTGAGTTCTAATCAAAATATCTGCATTAAATATCAACTTAGGTTACGTATTTAATTAATAACAAGAACGTCTTATTTGAATGCAGAACTTGGTTTTTTGATTTTCGATTACTCAACTAAATTTCGAGTACATAGATAATTGCTTCATATTTTGCAATAAATTACAAGCGTTGTGTCATTGCGCTTCCCTTTTTTTTATGCAATCTGACAGTGACCGCGGTTTAGGTGTTGTCAGCGGCTTAAGCAGTTCCAGGTTCAATCATCCGCATCCTGGGATGCGTCATCTCGTTATTTGATTTATTAGTGTTGGTTAGATTGGCGCTATTCGTTCTCTTTTAAGTTTGTTGGTGCAGTCTGTACAGCAAGTTCAGTTTTATGCCGTTGAAGTCTTTCCTTATAATTCTTGCAGGACCTTTCTACAACCTCCTTGATAGTTGGGATTTGTAGGCATTCATGCACTTCAATGTTTTTTATGAACCAGGGTGCACCACTTAAGGTTTTTAGTGCTTTAATTTGGAAGCGCGGTTTTATCTCAATATTTGAGTGGCTTGCCGATCCCCAGAGCTCTATTTTATATGTCTATACAGGTTTAAGGATGCATTTATAGATTAGAAGTTTATTTTCGAAACTTAGTGATGACTGTCTGTCTGTGAGCCAGTTTGCTTGGTCCCTTTTGGTCTTTATATGTTCACGCCAGGTAAGTCTTCTGTCGATGTGCGACGGTAATATGGACAGATTTGGCAGCACTAGCCTTGATTCTCTACTTTTTCAGCCATGATCCAATCTTGTTTGCTTTGAGGTAGGTAGGTCAGCAAGGTAGACTGTGTACAGAACAGGGCCCAGCATAGAACTCTGGGGTACGCCAGCTTCTAAGGGATAGAATGAAGATAGGTAGTCTCCAGATTTAACTTGGAACATTCAGTCTTCCAAGTACGACTTGAACAGTATGTAAGCGGTGTGTAGTAAGCAAATTTTTAGTTTCCACAGGAGGCCCTTATGCCATACTCAGTCAGTGCTTGTTGTACGAGTATGTCAAGAAAAGCTGCTGAGCAGTACTCCTTTCTTTCAAAGGATTGCCGGATTGTGTGAACCACTCTATGTATTTGTTCTGTCGTTCCATGGTGTACTTGGAAACCAAATTGATGCTCTGGGATTGTCCGTTCGTCCTCAACGTAGCAGTCGTTG
The DNA here is from genome assembly GCA_905333075.3 of Atethmia centrago. Classification (NCBI taxonomy): domain Eukaryota; kingdom Metazoa; phylum Arthropoda; class Insecta; order Lepidoptera; family Noctuidae; genus Atethmia; species Atethmia centrago. The sequence continues at coordinate 12,200,250 of HG995381.1, read as the reverse complement.
TAGCAATAAGTTCTCGAACAGTTTAGACAATAGGGGAAGAAGACTTATTGGTCTGTACGTGGAAACTTCAGTAAGAGGCTTTCCAGGTTTAGCTACCATATTTATCATTGAGACTTTCCAGATTAGAGGGAAATAGTGTAGTCTCAACGCTGCATTGAACAAAATGGTTAGCAAGACAATTCTTTTTCTCGGTAGTTGATTAAGGACTTCTGATGTAATCAGATCAAAACTTGGAGCCTTTTTCTTCTTCAAGTTATTAATAGCTTGCCAAACTTCTCTTGGGGTACACAGTCGCAACGGTAGAGACATTTGCTGATTACTCAAGAATTTTGTCCTTTTCTTCTTCTAGATACATGATGACGGGTTCATTTGGTCGGAATACATCTTTTAAGAATATAGCAAATAGCGCGGCTTTATCAAACAGGTTTTCTCACCCATTCATCATTTGGCTGTCTTAAAGGAGGCATGAGTTGTTATGGCCGTTTTAGTGACTTAGTTATTTACTATAGGGAATAGTCGTCTGCTTTGTGGGGTTATAAAATCTTTAGTTTATCTTGCAGAGTGGCGTTATCGTATTCTTTAAGCGTTTCCTTTTGTGCTTTATTGAGGGCTCTTTTATCGTGTGCGTTCCTGCTTGTTTGCCATTGTCGTCCCAGTCTCCATTTTACAGCTACCTTCTCCCATATTTTTAGTGTATAATCCTGTTTATGAGTATTGTATTTTATACATGGTGGATGCGCGAATAAGCGTCGCAAGGAGACCCATTAGGGTGCCTATTTGTTGTATGAGAATATCTATTTTCTCTGATTGTTTAGTGATGATTTGTTCTAGTGGATTTGTTGGCTGAGATTGTATATTGTCTTGTTTTTTGTTCCATTGTACAGTGTTTCCTGTGTCTTGAGTGCGTGGATTGGGTGGATGTTGTCTAACGTGGCTTCTTGGCTATAATTGTGGTTGCACACAGGTCGTTTCTGAACTCCGTAAAGATAACTGCAACGGCCGCATCATCCTCCATCACAACAATGCGAGTTCTCACACCGCGCACAGAACAAAAGAGTTTTTAGAGCAAGAAAACATAGAATTATTAGACCATCCGCCGTACAGCCCCGACCTAAGCCCTAATGATTTCTATACTTTCCCTAAAATAAAGAATAAATTGCGTGGACAGAGATTTTCATCACCTGAAGAAGCTGTGGACGCCTACAAAACGGCCATTTTGGAGACCCCAACTTCCGAATGGAATGGTTGCTTCAATGATTGGTTCCATCGTATGGAAAAATGTGTCAAATTTCGCGGAGAATACTTCGAAAAGCAATAAATACATTTTTAAATAGTAATGTTGTGTCACTTCCTTGATTCCCGAAATTTTCAGTGCCGCCCTCGTAGCCTATGTCACTCCCACAATTAAGACGAATCTAAGGACACCTCTATGTTAAAATCCATGAAGCCGTTTAGGCTACAGAGCGTGCCAAAGAAATAGACATACATACTCTCGAAAAACATTACCCTCCTGGGGCAGTCGAAAAAAAAAAAAAAAAACGTTCGAAAAATCGTTGGATAAAAAACTGTTTTAATATTAAATCATATGACTTATATATCTTTGAAATCGAAAAAATGTTGGATGCCTTTACAAACTTATTCCAAATAGTACATAGGTACGTACGTATACAGAAAGTATTTCAGTCTGAGGAAATATTCTCAGAGAGTTATAAGCGATTTTCATGTTTAGGTAAAAATACCTAACTTCTCGTAATAAAATTTGTTGGCTTATTGTGCATCTGTAATCTGTATTACCTAACTTCATCATATGCCAAATTTCATAAGCAGGAGAATTTTTCGGAATCTCCATACAATAAAAATCCTCGTTGATTGGTCTATATTATTTCTATTAACGCATGCATGTACAATTTTGAAACTTTTTATAGTTATAATAAGCGTCAAGAAGGACCGAATACAGTTTTCAGCGAGCTTATACGTTTTCTCATTTAGGCGATGCGATCTTTTCGGTTTTTCAAAAAAGCGCTACTTATTACTTGAAAATTATAAATCATCATCATCATTTTCCTGCCCTTGTCCCATGTTATTTGGAGTCGGCGCAACACGATAGTTTCTTCCATCCTCCCCTGTCAGCCGTCATGCTATCATTCACTCCCTTCTCTTTCATATGAAAATTATAAATATTTTCTTAAATCTTTTTCTGTCACAAATACATACAAATCAAGAACTACTTGTGTGTGTTTATTCAACAGGCGCACATACAAGGTTTTAGAAATATACAATTCTGCAAAACGTTACTCCAGCAGGAAACGCAATACCTTGAAAACCTAAAGACACAAATTATATTTTCGGAACACATTTTTGCACAAATATAAGCTCTCTGCCCATGCACAATATTTCTCTCTCCGATCATTTGTTTAGAATTTTCCTGCTGGAACAACGTTACTCCAGCAGGAATTGTTTTTTCTAAAATGACAGTGACAGTGCAAAAATTCTTTAAGTGGTGCATATTTACAGCAGATTATACACTAATTATTATGTTCCACTCATATCACTCTAGGAGACACTTACCTGCTGGAGTAACATACACTGAAGAAGTAGGCAGGATTGATATTGCAAACTCGAGATTTTCTCGAGTGTCACAGAGCATGAATCAGTGTAGTTTAAAACTGCTCTCAAAATGCAAATAATCTGACACTACTAACAATTATCTATGTAAAAAATAAAATAATGTGTATTTTACATTTTATATTACATATTTTCTACATACTTAAATTAAATGTAATTTGACGATAATATTTAGCTTTCAGTGGGTTTTTCTGAGGCTTGTTTATTTTTGCTACTTTGATCCAGTGAAGCAAATTTTGGTTTACCAATGTTATTAGCCATCTCAGTGATTTTTGATTTCCTGTAATCATACTTAGCTGCATCCAGTAATACATTTTGGATCAACCACTTATTGTTAGTTTTCTTAGTTAACAGGTCAGGGAACGGGTTTCCTCGGAGTTCTAATACAGCTTTTTCAATGGTACGTCCTAATTGTGGCCTTGGTGCATTGTACAGTCTTGTATAAGATAAATTTGAGTTTTCATATCTCGGTACTAAAACTTTGAATAGTTTATGTATAAGTTCCTTTTCGAGAAGCCAAAAGTCTGCTGTATCCATTGTTGGTTTGTGACAGTCTCCATGGCGTATGGCTTCAGATATAAGCTGAAACACAAGAAATATAACTTTAAATAAATAAATATAAATAAGTAAAACCGATTTTAATCAGCTGAAAAATAAAATATCATGGAAATAATGATAGGGTTATGACAGAAAATTTCGTTTTAGACTTACTCTTTCTGTATATTGGCGTGCTTCATCAGCTCTGTTAAAGTTTAACTCAATCCTTTCGAATTTAATTAAACCAGTTATTGTTTTACGTAATTTATCTATTCTGCCTTCAGGACCCTTCGGATTTTTTAGATTCCGATGTACCGGTATAACCGGTATGCGAAGCTTGGAGACTAGTTTAGACACGTCGGCTTGATTCATCTTTATGTATTTCCAATTCTATTAAAATAAAGAATCGTCGTAGTTCTTAATTATTAACAAAATAAACTTGACAAAAGTAGGTTATGTTTTATTCATTTACGCATAACTCCGTAAAGTACCTACCACAGTACCTACACAGATTAATAATATGTAGAGTACCTACTTAGAATATTTAGGTCACAGAACACTTATACCCGATATATTATTACTTTCTATAAAAGACATATACTCATAGAGATATATATGTTCTGTGCTAACGCATAGACAAAATTAAAATCGCGACCATGAAGATAAAACTCATGATCGCGACACAGAAACAACATAGACAAAATGAAACTCGCGACACATAAATACAGACTACAATAAAATTGCACATAAAAAGTTACAGTAAGTAGGACGATCGACGATTAGTTATGAGTTGAGCTACATAACGACTGACAAATGCGTGCACTGACTGGACAGGTCCACTCAATCTGTATGGTTCTTTCATCAAAAGACTATTTCAGACACCAATCGACATGGTCTTCACATGATCTGACCAAGATTATGTCTAGACTTTAAAAGAGACTGTGACCTCTGAGTTTGTTTCGGCCTTTCTTCTCAGAGTAGTCAGATAGGAAACGCCGACCTCGTCTAGTTTAAAAAAATATGTTTGACGTGTAAAAGTGTTTGTAAAAACCTACTTACAGAAATAAAATCATTTATCATCTTTGATCTCGTGGTAAAAGCCGAAAACGGGTAGGCAATGTCGCGACAGCTAGGGTTGTCCCAAAAGTATACAATATTTATTTATTTTATATCAAAATCGTTATCAACATTATTATTATTATATTTTAAACTTTCAATTATATCATATACTTTCAGGTATTTTCTTTCTGCATCGAAAATTTATCCGTATATTCATACAAATAAGGACTACAATCACGTATGTAAAAAATGATACTTCTTATTTCCAAGCCTTGTTGAAAAAATAATAACTCCATAGAACATTGATCCCTAATTAAATATAAATAAGGAGCAGAAATGCGTCGAACGTCGACGGAGTGAATAGTCGAGTATAATAGTAAAATACTTTGAAGTCTTGCGAGTATTTCGGGTCGGCAGTTGGTACATGCAAGTAAAAACCTGGCATAAAATGGAAAAACCTAAGCGTATAAATACGCACCTTCCCTTTTAAATACACAATATTTATTTGTTTACTTTTCATCTGTACGTGGAAGTTGATGACAATTTACAATCTTTCACAACACACGTCGTATGCACCATTTTAATTATTATACATAAATTAGTATGTAATGTCATCAATTTTGTCGCTTCAACGGATCGGCTTCCAGGCTTACCAGATGCAGCTCAATACCAGTATTTTACATGGAGCGACTGCCTATCTGACCTCCACAACCCATTTACTGGGTAACACGAAATCCGTTGGTAAGCCTGGTTGTCAGACTTTCGGGCTTCTGACGACCCGTAACAACTGTCATAGATCCACAAATGACAGCCGGGACCAACGGCTTAACGTGCTTTCCGAGGCACGGAGGGGCTACCTATGTAAAGATTGTCACCCATTTACGGACCAACCGTGGCAAGCGTAGCTTAACCTGATCGATCGACCCGTGCGGATGTTATTACTTGGCCACAAGCCCCCCTCTACCTAAAAAATCAATAATGGCGCCGATTCCCTTGTTCACGAACTAAACTAAATTTAAGTTCAGTGCATCCTTTTCTTTTCATTTCATTAAGAAAAGGACAGAAGATCAATTTTAGTTTAGTCCTGTCAAATTAATCAGCGCTTGACGTAAATTGACGTAATTTTAGTAGGCAAGTTTTTAATCACGTCTAAACTTGTATGGAGTAGTGACAGGCGCTGATTAATTTGACAGGACTAAACTAAAATTTATCCTCTGTCCTTTTCTTAATGAAATAGAAAGAAAAAGATGCACTGAACTTAAATTTAGTTTAGTTTGTGAACAAGGGAATCGGCACCATTATCCGTTATTCAAGCAAGAAGTACGAACTAGGCAACATAACTAAAGAAAATGCACCTTGCATTCTCGGTTACCCGACTCAATTGTGTAGTTAAAAATAAAAGCAATTCAAAAAACATTCGCTTTGGCTAAGGTTATAATGACACTGTCAGTGACACGACGTAACTGGTTGACATTGAGTCAACCAGCTAAGTCAAGTTTGACAGGATGGCAGTGTCAGTTGGTTTCGTTCGTTGCGACTTACATTTGCTTCGGCCCCGGTCGTAAACAATATTTGATCTAATATTATGCGTTTACCGAAAAATACATTTTAAAGGGTCGAATCTTGTAAACAATTTTCAAAGAAACCTGCTGAAGCCATGTCTAAAACAAATCTCGAAGATGCGGGTGTTTACGATCTTCTCACCGATCTGTGCACTAAGACAGCAACTAAGTACTGCAATCAGAACAGGATATCTCATAAGCGGCTCATGACTAAAATGAGATCGAATGCTTACGAAATTATATTAAAAAAATCATCCAAAGACTTCTCATTGTCAAAAGGAGAGCCTATTGTCGACTTGTTGTCATATTACTTTGTGTATCAACAAAATGCGAGGAACGTGGCTGAGTATAAAAGAACAGTAGAATTAAAGAAAATAATCAGCACAATTCGTCAAACAGATTTTGGTGATAATAAAGAAGTTGTTTACAATATATTGAGATTCCTAAATGGACTTAGCAACACAGTCAAAGAAGATTTGACAGCTGAAATGTTTCAGGTGAGATTGTCTCAAGACTATTACTCTATTTATTTATTGCATTAGACCAAAGCTAGTCCAGACATAAACCACACACTGCCACAATGTTATTTTTATTGTGTTCATTTTTAACATAGGAATATAATTGGTATTTGAACTAAGTATTGATATATATCCCATTCAACGTAACTAGACACCTCGCTGGAATGTGTCCCCGTTCTGTACTAAACAGTATTGTATGGTTGACATCAAGTGCCAGGCAGGTGTTTAGTTATCTTGCACGGGTTGTATATTCCTTGCAAATTATATGACAAATACAGAAGATTTGGTAATCTATTTAACTTGGTTACTTTCCTTTTAGAAACCCTTTTCATTTGGCCTTCTAGATGAGATGCTCCCCAAGCCCAAGCGGGAGGCATTTGGTTCTCCACAGCCCTACTCATATTACCCATCTCATGTGTTTGAGCTGCCTTTCACTTTGAAGCATCAGGGGGCAATGTTGAACAGTCCAAAGTCACAAACGTATACTGAGTACACTGTTGAGAGTTTTGATTCCAGAGCATGTAAGTACATTATTTTTATGCATTACAAAACAAGGGGGGTACACTATAGGGGTACACACTATAGGGGTACACTTGAAATTAGCAAAAACTCAGCTATTTCGTGTTTGTTTCTAATAAGAGATACAAAACATTCACAAAGATTTACAACAAAAAATAGACAGCTTTTATATTTTTGAAATAAGTATGTTAATTTAAACGTCTCATTTATTCAACAGTTTTACCCACTGGTTCGAACAACTCTCAAACTCTGCAACAAATGGAGCTGAAAACCTTTCTGAGTCCAATGTCACTGGCTTCAATGACATCCTCCCATATGTCCCCATATTCTGAAGGTGCCATGCTGCACTACCCAAGGTTGACAGCTCCTAGAGATCTGCAAATACCTGGATCACAGACCAATGCAAATGTGAAGGTAATGAGAACTTAATGTAAGATTTTCATAGATTTCTTAGTACTTATTTCTTGTAGTTGATGTAATTAAAAAGATGACTGTGTACCTATGCCATTAGAATTTTAAACCTGTTTTCTGGATTGCCATTCAGTTTACTTTGTTGTTAAAATTGTAGTTATATTTTTTGGACCTTCCAAAACCACCAATATGAGACTTATAGTTAGATTCGTACAGACCAGGGAGACAAGGACAAGGCACAAAAAGGATCTCATCATCAAAAAGATCAATAGATTACTGTAGTCTATTCTAGTATCACCTATCATTTGACAAACAACATTTTTTTTGTAACTGTTTATTTGATTTGAGGTATCACTGGCCAGTACAAGTGTGAAGTCTGATGTCAAGGAAGTGTTCAGAGCTAAATCCGGTGATGATTTAATTGACATATGGGAGCTGGCTACTCAAATAGACAAGGACGTACCTGATGACATATGGGAGATTGTTGGTGAGTCTCAACAATGTGTTTCAATTCACACCTCAATGGTTATTGAATGTTGTTTAATAAAAGTTCTTGATATTATGATTGTATGTAAATTGTTACATGCTATGCAGATAATAGGTCTTAATTTGGATCTTGTTTAGTAATATCTGGTTGATAGATTCTAGATAATGTTGAATATTTTATCAGAAATGTTGATACTACACTGGGGGCCTTTAGACATGTCTTCAATGCAGTTTATAATATTTCAAACTTAAACTCAAATATTTATTCAATTAAACCATTTACATGGACTTTTGAATTGTCATGGAGTCAGTCAGAAATATGAAGTTAGTTGCCCATTCCAAAGCGTAGTAGATAACTATAGAGAAGAACGGGCAAGAAATTCCATGGACACACTTTTAAATTGTATTGGTATTAAAAAAATATATTCCTCGCCATACCCTGATCTATATTCTAAATGAACTTATTTCATTATGTTTCAGCGAAGCTGCCACCAATCAATGAGAGACAGTTGCTGGCATCATCATCAAGAGAGCATTGTCTATGGCGACAGAGATATGGCAACATGATTTCAGATCTGAATGTCATATCAGAAAAGCAGTTTATCAGACATATCATGTATTTAATAAGTGAGTATTATATCTTAGCAATACAATTCAAGGGATTAACAAACTTAAAAAGGCGGCCGAGTCTGAAGCTGGATGAGAAAGGTGGAGTATAGGGTGCTATGGCGCAAATTAGAAGTGGGCTATGTCCAGTGGTGGACTGCGATAAGCTGAGTTGGTTGATTGATTCATTAATTGCTTGATTGATTGAGTTGATTGCTTCTTTCATATGATTGATTGATTGATTAAATTGATTGATTGATTGATTGATTGAATTGATTGATTCATTGAATTTATTGATTATTGCTCGTTTTCACCGGGCGACGCCTTAATGAATGCCTAAATAAAAGCACGCTGTTGGAGTTTCAACACTCGGCTCACCTCCAGAAGTTAAAAGTTAGTTTACCTGTCTTCTGCTTCTTTGGTTCGACGGCTCATACAGCATTTGTGTCTGTCTTCATAGAAACTAATATTTCTATAATAAATGAGAATTATTTATTTTGCAGTTGGTGTAGAAACAAGTTCCTTCCCCTTCAGTAAGGAAACAAATAGTTTCTACATGAAAGAGGGATTAATATTGGAGTGTATATCGCAGGAACATATCAGAGGCTACGTGTCCGAGTTATTGCTAGTTGGCACTTACTTTCGACGACTGTACAAGTTTGCATTTAATGATACATTGGATGATCATTTTCATACTCATGGGCTAGTTTATGAGGCAAGTGTGAAGGGGATATGACGCATTCGTAAATCTAAAAGAGCTGTTCTTAATAAATATAAAATCAACATCAATGGGCAAAAACAACGGCACAGGTTGTCTCAATTAGCAGTTAACGACAGCTCAGAACGAAAGAATGTTTAAACTAGACAGTTTTTCGAAAATGAGCTCTAAATGGTAGCAGATAAGGATATGTCGAATGAAGTAAGGAGGTCTTTACGCAGCGGTGCAGTGGGACAAAAATAATTAATTAATTTACAAAAAAAACGGCCAGGTGCGTGTTGGACCACGCACATGAAGGTTGTCCGTAGTTGGGATAAATTTATCCTAAGAACAAACTTAAACTTGTAGTTAATAAACATTTTCTCCCATAAATTCCAACTGCAAATGTAAGTTGGTCGACTATTACTCGTTAACTTGTAAAGTCTACTTAGCTGTGATAGTTTTTCTTTTAAGTTCGTTTATACTACTGCCATGAATAATATTACGCAAAAGGATCCCTGAATCGAAAAATGATTTTCACAGACCCGCAATATTTTTAAACGGCCTATACACCATGGAATAGACGAAAAAAAAATATCATCCCCACTTTACTTGCAAGCGAGGTGCCTACAATTATCTTTGCAAGTTTTTTTCCACTTTTCGGCGTGATTAATATGCCAAATTACAGCTTTCTAGTACTAAGAGTCTTTGAGCTAAGCCGCGGACAGAAAGGCAGACGGACATGACAAAACTACACATTATGTTGACTACCTTAAAAAAACATTATGCCAAAAAAAAGTAACTATGTACTCAGCCACTATCGACGTCACACGAAAGCTTTTTTAGGGTTCCATAACTCAAAAGGAAAAAAACGGAACGCTTATAAGGATCACTCGTGTGTCTGTCTGTCACAGCCGATTTTCTCCAAATCTACTAGACCAGAATATGAAATTTTGTACACGTATGAATTTCTGTGACCCAAACACGGACGTGTAACGTAAGTAAATGCATTTTGAATATGAGGGTCACTTTTGGGGGCAAATAAGAAAATTAAAAAAAAAAACTGTACCGTGTGACATGTCAAATGAAAGGGCTGAGGGTCTCAAAATGTTTTTTTTTAACTGTTTTAAAATAAATATTTTTAAAGTTAGTTAAGAAAATAGATGAAAATTGACCATTAGACTTACCTATAGGTTTTCCTGTAATCTATAAATAAAGACAGTTTTTTTTTCAAAATTTTAGGCTCTGTAGTTTCGGAGATAAGGAGGGGGGGGGCGCCTTATCTCCGAAACTACAGAGCCTAAAATTTTGAAAAAAAAACGTTCTTTATTTATAGATTACAGGAAAACCTATAAGTCTATGTTGTTAAAATAACATTGTAAATCTGTCAATATTGTGTGTACAAACTTACATTTGCAGTTGGAATGTAAGGGAGAACATGTTTTTCAACTACAATGTTAAGTTTGTTTTTGGGATAAAAAAAATGGTAGATAACATATTCATTGTACGAAACCCTAACCATGTGAGTTCGACTCGCACAGTCGCACCTGTCCGGTTTTTTTAACGTTGAACGTCTGATGTACTTCGATTGATTGAACATTGAATTGAGGCTCGTCCATCGGCCATCAATTACGCCTAAATGGAATATAATAAATAATACAAACGGGTGCCCTAGGTTTTTACGACATGACAAAACATGGAGAGTTTGTATCTAATTTTAATATTAATGATTTATGCTCAAAATCTTCTAAAAAAAATCGCTAAATAATGCTGAAAATAGCATCAAATCAGTTGCGTAGTTTAGAAGAACAACGCGCACACAGATGACGAAAATTGAAATAATATAATATTTTTATACAGGAAGGATTTTTGAGACGGGGCAGTAAGGGCAGCTCCCTTAACCGTTGTAGCTACAGGAAAACGGTTTTAGGAGACCGTTCTTAACTTTTTCGAGACATTTGGATCTGCATTCACAGATTAAAAAAAAAAAATGTACAGTCAGCAAGAAAATGGGCAGTTTTCACAAAAAATTTTTTTAGTGCCAAAACTTTGTTAAATTTGTAGTTTACTTCCATAAATTTAAAAGACAAATATACAATATTGATGCTACTAACTATTTACACTAGGTAGACATTAAATTAAATAACTAACTATATATACAAATTAATACAAAAACAAAAGGACACTTAGGCGTCAAAGTATTCGTCCGCATCGCTGTCATCCGGAAACGTGTTGGACCAACAGAGGTTTGAGTACTAGAAAAGTCAGAAATCACATTACACTTTTTCCATGCATTTCATAGGAAAGAAACTCAAACTTACATTTTTATGATGGACAGATTAGCCGAAAATAAACAAAAAAAGATGAACTTCTAATTTCGAATGAATAATATAATTTGTTTTTTTTTATATATATAATTATATTTAATTATTTGCAGGCATCAAGGGAAGTAATAAGGCAATATCTATTAAAGTTTCGCTTGAACGCCACAGATATTTACGAAGAATCGTGTAAAAACGATGAAGAGGATTTGAATAGAATGCCTACACTGTTACAAATACTTCAGCATATGGAGCCGCTCGAATATGAGATAGAAACTATTGCTTCTATTTATAAACTTATAGATGCGGGTAATATATTTAATATCTTTATTAGATTTAAGGTTTTATAATAATACATAAATATTTTTCTGTAATCTTTTAATAATTTTAGGGGAACTCGGTTTTGGCCAATGTTATTTAAAATGATCAATCATTGAAATAATTTTTGGACAAAGATTTATGGTCTCTTTGGTCTAGTATACTTACCTTTTAAAACCTCAAAACATTTTAAAGTGTAAATAAAGAAACACACATTTTCTGTCGACGAAACTGCAACAGATGATTTTTTCAAATCAATAAAACATTTTGTTTTTGTAATGTAAATTAATAGATATCAAATTTGTAACCATAGTTATGTTATTTTCAGATCCAAAATCATCTATCCCGCACGGAGCAGAGCTCATGTCGTATTTATTTAACGAAATATCGTTAATTACTCATAGACAGACCACAGTTACTATGTTCCACGCACTGCATTCTATCTGCACAGTTTATTTTAAGTAAGCACCTAACATAAAAATAACTTTATATTTATATATTTCTTTGTTTTGGGATAATTGTCACTTAATGGAGTTAGCACGCTGCCGCATTAAGTATTCATTGATTCATAGATAACTTTATTAATGAAAACTGCTCAAGCGTTTTGCCTCAGTGAGCAATCACTGAGGCAAAACGCTTGAGCAGTTTGACTGTAACGTTGCGTCGGGCGATACTTTTTATCCAACTTCGGAAAAGGAACGGTAAAAGTGCAATTCATAATTAAAATGACCGGGTAGATTATCATTTTAAGACAGCACTGTATCACAGACAAATAATAAATATTTTTAACATTTTTAGGTTTATCGAACGATTCATTTTCGAAGGTGAACTGGACGATAGATTCAACGAGTTCTTCATACGGAAAGATAATCAGTACGTGAACAATCGTTCTAAACGATATTGGGACAAAGGGTTCCATATAACGCAGAGTGTGGCCGTGCCAGAGTTTTTGAAGGCATTGGCTAAGTTCATACTACTGTGTGGAAAGTCTTTAAGGTTGCTGAAACTGTGTAATCCGACCGTGAGTATGAACTGTTTATTGCTAGTTTTTTGGTTTAAAATTACATTTTGGAGACATTTCCGAGCAGTCTCTTTTGGCCTTTTAGGATTTCATCTACTAGCTTCATCCACGAATATGAGTATATTAAAACGACGCCCTCTTCTTCTTAGCTTAGAATATATTTAGCTTAGTAGCCTGCGGTTTACTGAAATTATAATAAAGAATGAAGAAATACACAATTTATTTTCACTTTGTTCAATAACTTGCTAGATGTCTCTAATGCTATCAGTATCTTAAATCTGTTTAAATCCTTGTTTCCAATTGATGTTATTTCCACTTAAACAAATATCAACTTCATGCTCCTGTAAATTAAGTAAGTTGATTTTAGAATGACCAAGACTACTATTTTATATATACAATACCACGACATGAATATATACTTGTAAAGTATTAGATTGTTTTCAATTATTGTGAATGTGAAGACTATTTGGGTCATTTTTCTTTTTTTTTTCTGATCTCAGTTAGTTTTAATCATAATCTGGCAGTTTGAGTAATTTATGCGGCCTACCCAAATGTTATTTCTTTGCCATTGTTCGTCGCATCGTTGAGTTTCTTAAGTTCTGAGATGAGCTGCACGATTACTGACAAATGCGTGCACTGACTGGACAGGTCCACTCAATCTGTGTTGTTCTTTTCTCAAAATACCATTTCAGACACCAATCTACATGGCCTTCATATGATCTGACTAAGATTATGTCTGGACTTTAAAACAGACTGACCTCTGAGATTGTTTCGGCCTTTCTTCTCAGAGTAGTCAGATAGGAAACGCCGACCACATCTAGTTTTAAAAATATGATTGAAGTGTAAAAGTGTTTGTACAAACCTACAGTAGGCGCGCGATCTGAGTGCGGTTCTGAGGAATGCGCAAGTGATGTGACCTAATTAGCGACAATGAACGGAGTTCGATATTTTTCTTTGACACCTTAAAAGTGGACGTTCAATCTGTTAGTATTTTAACACATTTTATTTATTATATTTGCGCTAGATATTTTTATTACAAGCTATGGTATAAAAAAAAGAAAATATGCATATATTCCCTACTTTAAGAAAACTATGGGAAAGCCGGAAATCTTAATCAAACAAGTTTATTATTGTAAAAAATATATATTGTAATTTTAATCATCATCAGTTTCGACTATCACAGATATGGCAGAATCGGAGTCACTATCATCACTGTCATCGCCGACTTCAATGACAAATCGGTCTACGGTATCTTCCATTAATCCATCCCTTTGCCAGTATTGTTCTTCTAGAACAGGGATTCCCAAAGTGGCCGGTATCGACCCCCCTTTTTTTTTTTGAGGGTGGGAAATCATCAAATAACTTCTCCCGCTCTGGGCGGAGCGACCCCGGCAGGCATCGGCCCTAGTGGACCCCTACCTATGTGCTGACGACATCTCTTCGAGGCGCGCGTGGAATACAACGCGCCGTCGACCCGGGCCTGGTCCTTACCGGACGGTGAGGTACCCATTGCTCACCGTCCGCAAGCCCACGCCTACGGTGGCCGGAAATCCGCCCGGGATTCCCGACGCCCTGGGCGTCTCCTGCGGCGGCTAGGGGCGAGAGGGCGCGAAACTTGCCTTTCCCTCAACCGTCCCGCCTCCTCCTTCGCGAGCATTACTGCTTCGCAGAAGTAGGTGATGGCTGCCCATGCCCTCTCGCTCCGTACCATGGCCTGAACCAGGGCCGGAAGCGAGAGATCTCCGCCACCCACCACCTCCACGAGGACACGGCGGTGCTCTGCCCAAGCCGGACAGACCTCCACCGTATGCTCCACCGTTTCTTCCAGGCGATCCACACAGTGGTGACACCCGGGCGTTTTCTCCCGCCTTATCCGACACAGGAACCTCCCGAAGCTGCCGTGTCCGGTGAGGTGGCTATAGGGGTCTGAGGTATCAGTTAATTTTGGAAAAGAGGTCTCATGCCATAAAGAGTTTGGGAATCCCTGTTCTAGAACAATAACGTGATCGTCGAAGCCACGCCAATCTTCTTCTGTGACTTGACTGATTGCTAGCTCCGTAACTTCTCGCAGTCTTGTTAGGGATAGATCTGACTTAACGTTGTGCTCCCTCACTATTCTCTTTACTTTCGCCCACGCCAACTCAATCGGGTTTAGGTCTTACATGTATGGCGGTAGTCGCACTACGATATGACCATGACTTTTGATATACTCATATATTTTAAAAGTTTTTTCTGAAGGCTTATGTATTTCGATCAAACGAAAGAGCTCATCTTTCCACATTGAAATTGAAGCTTTCACGTTGTTTTTAATTAACCATTCCAACATTACGGGTTTGGTGCTGGACTTCGTGGGAACTTTATTTTCCTGTACACTATGGTAGGGTGCATTGTCCATTACTACAACAGATGATGGTGGCAGATTAGGAATCAACATTTCAGTCGTCCACTTCTCAAAATTCGTTTGATTCATCTGCCCGTGATAATCACCTGTGAAGGAACAAAGAAACGGATTTAAATTAAAGGTCGACGGTTTTATATGTCTGATACTCAAGTAAATTTCAACGAAATAATCACCTGTTGCAGTACCAGCTTTAAAAAGCAACTCCCACCATTTAAAAATCCTGCTCGAGATCCTGCGTGAACCAGAATAAGCCTGTTTGAGGAGCTTGTGTCTGTCAATACTGCGTCGATCATTTCATTTCGCCAACATTTTTTAAAAGTGAGGTTGTTATCTACCCACGTTTCATCAAGAAAGAAAATGTTTCGCTCCTCTTGCCTATACCGACGGATCGCTCGTAAATAAACTGATCGTGCATAAACGACAGCTGGTCTCTCCACCAAAATTCGTCGTTTATTGTAACATTTTTGCCATTTATATCCCATCGCTTTTAATCATTTTCTCAAACTTGTTAATACCCACGGAAAATTGATCTTTTCTCTAACGGCTGTCAGAAGTTTGGGACAAGTAGGGACAACTTTTTTTGCTAAATAAAACTCTTCGATAGTTCGATGTATCACACTTCTATCAAAGATCGAAACCAGAGAACGATAAGCGCGCGAGCGAGAGACATCAAGGTCAGCACAGCAGTAAACTACAGGCGGCCGTGGCGAGGTGTCGACGGGCAGGGGGAGTTGCACCCGCCCCGCTCCTCATACCCCGACTGCACTCAGATCGCGCGCCTACTGTAGTTACAGAAATAAAAATCATTTATTATTTATCATTATTGAAAAACTCATTAAAAAAATAAGTTGTAGCGCAAACTGAAATTTATGTATAGGTATTACAGTTATTTTTCCAAATTCACATACATACATACATAAATACGTAAAATCACGCGTTCTTCCCATTGGGTTAGGCTGAAACTACAGAACGTCAACTGCTATTTCGTTTTGCCTCGTTTACGTTCATACATCTGGCCATACACAGACGCTGGTTGCGAGTACTACACACCTGACCTTTCTGAAGGACTTCACCTTCACAACAAGGTCACTATATGTCCTCCTAGGGCGTATACACATATTTGTTTATATTCTTGGAAACTAAATTGCGAATGCAGAATTGCTTACTTATAACCATTTAACAATTCAAAATCATCCCTAGGACCCCCTAGTCCTCCTAATATCCTCGGACCATCCATCAGTGAAGTGTTGCGCCAGTTTCCAAGAGCTGGAGAGCCAGCAACAAGACCTGGACGTGTATCGCACAAGATGTTTGTTCGTCAGCGGAGAACTGGTGACCTTCGACCAGATACTGCTGAAGAGAGAGGCCGAAAGAAAAGCTTTCACTGAAATAGCGTCCTTGAAGCAAGCTGAAACTATGGAGAAGATTGTTGGTAAGTTATAATAAGTCGATGTCTAAGAATTAAATGAGATCTTCCTATATCCTTTATTCGAAATTGGTGTTATTGGTATTAGTACATTTTATGTTAACACCAATTTCGAATACTTAGGGTTTCAACTTTTTTTAAATTTTATTTATAAACTTACTTAGGGTTTCAACTTTTTTTAAATTTTATTTATAAACTTAGCCTTAGTTATCAAGTGTAACGATGTAATTGCGGATTCGCTATAATCAATTCAAACTGTTCAAGAAAAGGAGGATGGGCAAAAATGTATGGGACGCGTCCCCAGCGACCAATAATAACCAGGTATATGTCATTGAAAAGCTCTTTTGATAACTGTCACTTGTTACTATGGCGGTCAATCTCAATTCTTTGTGGGGAAATAGTTACAGCTGAAAGAAAAACCTGTGTCATTGTATTAAAACAATCGTTTCTTAGAGTAAAAAATCGTTAATCAATCGTATTGCAGGAAAACAAAAAGGGAATTAACAAGCAGTGAAATGATGTTATTGTTGACTTCCCTTAAGTTAAGGGAAGTCAACAATAACATCATTTAAACACGCAGCTGGAGGACTGAAAGGTTCATGACTTGCGAAACCGATGTATCATATTATAGATGTTACTTGTGCACAGCTTCCCAGTGTCCATCGCCCAGTTAAACAATTGTATAATAATGTGATTTTCGATGTATGCCGATCTGATCTCTGCCAATTAAAATATAACTGTACCTTATATGTTTTCGCAACCGCCTGACTCTTATCGGGGTTAACCACGGTTCTACATTTGCGGAACCAAGCGCCCAAGACTTTTGTGGAGGTTTGGTGAGTGCGACCGAAACAGGCCTTTTTTTGTGGGAAATTATCAAAAAACTTCTCCCGTTCTGAGCGGAGCGGGAGGGTGTGTCAGACTCTTACTGACTAAAACCCACCCGTGTTCCTTTCATTGCCTGTTTTGCCAGGGGCCTCGGTATCCCTTTCGGACTCTCCTACGACCCCGGCAGGCATCGGCCCTAGTGGACCCCTACACTTGTGCTGACGACATCTCATTTTCGAACACCCAAACTCGTGACTGGGTTTTTGTTTCGGGTTCGTACGCGTACATCCAGGATTCGTCACCTGATACGATGTTGTATACAGCATTTGAGGATCCTGCGTGGAATCTTTCGAGAGTTCTGACGCACCAAGTAACGCGAGCCGCTTTTTGCTCTTCACAGAGCGAATGCGGTATCCATCGGGAAAACAACTTTTTTACACCTAATTGTTCATGCAAGATTATTTGTATTTGACTCATGCCAATGTCTAAAGTTGCCTGAATTTCGCGGTATGTCACATGTCGATCTTCGTCAATCAGCTTACGCACAGCATCAACGTTTTCTTGGGTGACTGCAGTTTTTGGACGACCTTGACGGGGATCATCACTGAGCTTGACTTGTCCACGTTGAAATTCAGAAAACCAGCGATAAATTGTGGTGTTGGATGGGGCTTCATCACCAAATGCAGAAATCATCCGGTCAACACACTGTTTTTGTGTTAAACCACTTCGAAAGTTATAATAAATCATCGCTCTTGAATTTTCTCGAGTCAATTCCATTTTCTCAACGACTAAACAAGTTTGACAAAACCTTGTGACAAGACCGAGAATCTTTTTTTAAATAAATAAATAGTATTCGATTTTTAAAACCAAGGAGTTTTCAATTAAAAAGATTTTAATATGACAGGAACAGTGGAAATATTCCATTCCCGATACTTTTAGTGCAGCCCTCGTACTAGAAATTGTGAATCAATGAGCATTCTTTTCTTGACGAATTCTATCTGCCTTCCATATTCGGGATATCTCATAAACTTAATTAAAATTTTAGCCGAACGTAAAAGACTAGCACAGTTAATAATAGCCGAAAAACAGCATTCGCTGAGAGTGCTAGAAGCCGCTATGGCGGAAGCTAAGGCAGCTAAATGTAAAGCTAGACAACGAGAAAGAAAACGCTTTGAGTTAGAAAATGCTGCTGAAAAGGCCACGGAAGAAGTAGACTCCAAACTCAGGGATGATGAAAAGTAAGTACTTAATAATAATAATATACCAACTAATTTGAATTATTTCGACCACCCTTAATAGTAAGGGTGGTCGAAATACGAGGATCATTCAATAAATAAAGAGCCTACAAAAAGTAAACGAAAATTTTGGAAAAGTGGCAATTTATTTTTCAACAAAGTCTCCTTTTAGTTCGATACACTTAGCCCAGCGATGCTCCAACTTTTTTAACCCGTCCGAAAAATAGTTTTTGTCAAACTCTGCAAAATAGGCCTCCGTGGCGGCGATGACCTCCTCATTCGATCCATATCTATTCCCGGCGAGTAATTTTTTCAGATTAGGAAACAGAAAGAAGTCACAAGGGGCCAAATCTGGAGAATACGGTGGATGGGGCAACAGACTCATAAAACTGAGCTATTAAAACTAGAAAGAGCTCAAAGGGCTGTGCTAAAAGTAATTCACTTCAAACCTCGTGACTACCCTACACATATGCTATATTCAGAATGCAATGTCTTAACTGTTAGGAAATTGTACATCTTAAGATCCATCCTCTACAAGCACTCTATGATCTCATTCAATAAGCAGCTTGTCAGTCAGCGGCGTCGTGGCTTTCCTTTATGTCCTGCTGTCTCTTGCAGGACTGCCTTTGCAAGACGTCAGTTTAATGGCCTAAGTGCTAGGCTGTATAATAAAGCCCATAAACAATTAAATATTTACGCCTTGACTAAGGGCGAGTTAAAAAATAAGCTAAATTCCTGGTTACAGACAATGACATATAGTGATACCGAAGAGCTTCTAACCACTGTACAGTAAAGAGATAGGTTTACACACGGAACACAACACATCCACTAACACACACGCACACACACACACACACACACACACACACACACACACACACACACACACACACACACACACACACACACACACACACACACACACACACACACACACACACCCACACACACCCACACACACTCATGTTTTTATTTCATCTTTTGTTCTTTTAATTTTATACCTTAATTTAACATAAGTACTTTGTTCGCCTACTGCACGTACCAATACTTTTGTAACCGTAATAAGACTCACTGTGAATGGATACTCTTTCCTAAGATACAGACAGATTTTCTGCCTAGTTTAGGAAAGGGAGTCCTATGACCCATTTATATGTGTTGTACTGGTTCTATTTATTTATAACATCTAATTATATAAGACAACGTTGTATACCATGTACAAACTACTTATTGAATAAATTATTATTATTATTATTATTATTATTATTAAATTCGTAGCGTAATTCGACCAATTTGGCCATGGCAACGGCAGACGTGTGAACCGGTGCGTTGTCGTGGTGAAACAGCACTTTTTTCTTCGCCAGATGGGGTCGTTTTTTCTTTAATTCGGCGTCGAATCGGCCCAATAAATCGGCATAGTAAAGCCCTGTAATTGTTTTACCCTTCTCGAGGTAATCGATGTAGATCACACCTTGTGAATCCCAGAAAACGGTGGCCATAACTTTTCCGGCCGATTTTACAGTTTTCGCCTTCTTTGGAGCACGTTCCCCGGTCTGGATCCATTGTTTTGATTGCTCCTTGGTCTCTGGTGTGTACCAGTGGATCCAGGCTTCATCGACGGTCACAAAACGACGCAAAAACTCCGCTGGATTCCGCTTAAACAGCGCCTAACACGTCTCCGATGTGGTCTCACGGTTGCGCTTGTTTTCTGGTGTGAGTAAACGCGGCATCCATCGCGCCGACAGCTTTCTCATGCCGAGTTCCTCGTGAAGAATATGATGCACTGTTCCTTCTGAAATGCCTACAGTCTCAGCTAGCTCCCGAACCTTCAATCGGCGATCTGCCAATACGAAATCATGGATTTTTTTAATGTTTTCCTCCGTAGCAGCTGTTTTCGTTGCACCTGGACGTGGTTCATCAAAAACCGACGTACGGCCACGTGCAAACTCGTTGAACCAATTCTTGACGGTGGCCATCGATGGAGAAGAGTCACCGTACACAGCATCCAAGCGCTCTTTGATTTCGATGCGCGTTTTCCCTTCCAAAAATAGGAATCGAATCACCGAACGATATTGCTCTTTTTCCATTTTTGTAAAACCGATCGACACGTTCGCTTCCATAAGTTGTCAAATTAAAACAAATGGATTGGAATGAAAATTTGAAAAAAGAATTAAAAAAGAATGTGCTACACTGTGGTAAAACTCTTTTGAAACTACAGCGCCCTCTGGCGATGAGGCTAGGTACTTATTGAATGCACCTCGTAGTGCCGTCATAAAAATATAGATTTCTCATGCCCAGGGGTATCCGAAAATACCCCATGCATGTTCCGCGATTCTTGATAGTTTTCGAGTTATTGTATTTTTGTTCATATTTTGAAAATTTCGTGGGAACCGCTTTAACAAAAATTCTATTTTGTTTTTTTTACACGGATTTTTCACATTATTTTTTTGCAATTTTCATTCTTATGGAATATTCTTTAGACCTAAAAAATCATCTTCCTATAATGAATTCAAGATACAAAAAAAATTGATCGAAAAGGAGGAATTTAAGTTCGAGTGATATTGAGTCGAAATTTCTACTTCTTTCTACTTGAAAGAATATTCCATAACAATGAAAATTTCAGAAAAAGAATGTGAAAAAGCCGTGTAAAAATAAAACAGTTTTTTTAAGCAGTTTAAATGTTATAATAAAATATAAATATTTCAAGTAATTTAAAAATGTTATTATAACTCGATAACTATCAAGAATCGCGCAATGTGGTATTTTCGGATACCCCCTAGGAATAAGGAATCTATTGTTTTATGACGTCACTATTTGGACCACCCTGTATTTAAATACTATTGTTAGAATCAGTCATTTTGTACAGTCAGCTATTAACTAAAAGTTATTGATACGGATAATCTAAAAAGTTTAAAATTTGTAGAAATAAAATAATGGAGTACTACTCTAAACTAAACATGGAAGTAGAGAAGAGCAAGATGCACACAGAATGGAAAATAAAACGTTTACAGTTAGATCAGAGTAGGATGCAGCTATTGTCCACCGAAGAAAGGAATTTGAAGAGAGAGAAATTGGAACTCGAACACCAGAAAAATGAAGAATTGATGGCGATGTCTATACAGAGCGATATGTTGCGATCAGTAGAAGAGGAACTTGATAATAAAGAAGAGAGTACAGACGAAAACAGTGTCGATACAGACCCTAGTCTCACATTCTCTTCTGTTATTGCGGAACAAGTAGAACAATGCGCTGACCGTTTAGAGTTCGACAATAATAAGATGAGGGCACAAACTTCCGGGGCAGTTTTGAGCGCTCTATGTAATGTTGCCAAAAGCTTTTTCGGTGTTTCTAAGATTACCGAAAATGGCAATGAAGACGATAATAATAAAGAACTAGATGCTCAAGGCAATATCGTTCAACCTGAAGCTGACAAAAATACTCGTACACTTCATACTCAATCTTCTTGCGAAATAGGCAGCAAGCTAGATGATGGTTACGATAATTTACAATATCAAAATAGTAGAAAAGATGCTTTGACAAATAAGCAAAAGGTCATGTCTCACGAATTTGGCCAAACTGATAAAGAAAACAATCAACTGAAAGATCCGCCGCTTATACAAGTCGCAACGATTGACGAAGAAAATAATTTGCAAGAATGGTCTCCATTCCTAGAAGCGAAACTTAATAAATTGAAAGTTTTAGGTACAGAATTTGATATCGTCAAACCTGTCGTAAAGCCATCTGAGACAAAAACGGATGCACAGAAAGAGGCGTTGATAAACAAGCAAAAAGTGTTAGGAGTAGAATACAACCTTCCTGCCGAAGCTTATGTTAAAAGGGAACCTGCGAACGCGGCGCAGGAAGAGGCAGTTCGAAATAAGGAAAAGATTTTGCACGTGGATTACGATATGATGAGTACAACTTTAGGAATTCTTAAAAAGGAACCTGCGAACGCGGCGCAGGAAGAGGCAGTTCGAAATAAGGAAAAGATTTTGCACGTGGATTTCGATATGTTGAGTACAACATCAGGAATTTCTAAAAAGGAACCTGCGAACGCGGCGCAGGAAGAGGCAGTTCGAAATAAGGAAAAGATTTTGCATATGGATTTCGATATGTTGAGTATAACTTCAGGAATTCCTAAAAGGGAACCTGCGAACGCGGCGCAAGAAGAGGCAGTTCGAAATAAGGAAAAGGTTTTACACTTGGATTTCGATATGTTGAGTACTACTTCAGGAATTTCTAAAAGGGAACCTGTGAACGCGGCACAGGAAGAGGCAGTTCGAAATAAGGATAAGATTTTGCACGCGGATTTCGATATGTTGAGTACAACTTCAGGAAGTCCTAAAAGGGGCAACAATAAAAGGTCGGCGCTGACATTAAACTTGAAGCCATATGGAGAACCTGCTTCATCCACGTTTAGACTCGGAGTTACACCTAACGCAGGCTCCGTCACTCCAGGTGAATATTTCCCAAGGGTAAGTTTGTATAGTGAATGTTTTTGTCAGTTTTTTAGGGTAACGTACGTCCGAATGAAAAAAAACGGTACCCTTATAGGATCACTACTGTGTTTGTTTGTCTATCCGTCTGTCACAGCCAATCCTTCGAGTCTAATGGACCGATTAAGTTAAAATTTGGTACACATATGAGTTTCTGTGACCCAAACACGGACTTGTAACGTAAATGAATGAATTTGAATATAGGGGTCACACTTGGCAGGAAATTTTACCGTGTGATATATCAAATGAAAGGGCTTACTGTGAGGGCCTCAATTTAAAAACAAATAATTTTAATATTTTGGTACACATATGAGTTTCTGTGACCCAAACACGGACTTGTAACGTAAATGAATGAATTTGAATATAGGGGCACATTTGGCAGGTAATATTTTGTTTTGGTTAGTTTTTGCAAATTTTACCGTGTGATTTATCAAATGAAAGGGCTTACTGTGAGGGCCTCAATTTAAAAACTAATAATTTTAATATAAATACTTTTAAAGCTATTTAAGAAAAAATGCAGGTATGCTGGATGAGATTTCTTTAGAAATAAGCATCACCTTTGTACGTATTTTTCTGTTATTTTTTACTGTATGTGTGCACATTAGTAGTTAAATAAATAAATAAATGAATAAATAAATACAATTGATGAAAATTGTCCACTCAAAAATTTAATTGAAAAATTGTTCAAAGTACAGAAAATAGTTCTATACTTATAGATTACAGGAAAACTTGTAAGAAGTGTATGCTATTACAATAACATCGTACACACTTGACGCTAACCAAAATTACGCAAGTGGAGCCTTGAATCGAAAAGTGGAAAGTTCACAGACCTGCAATATTTTTGAACGGCCTTTCCAACGTTACCCCACACCATGGGGTAGACGAGAAAAAAAATATCATCCCTACATTACGTGCAAGGGAGGCGCTAAAAATTTTTTTTTACATGGTCTTACTAGCACTTTGTCGGCGTAATTAATGTGTGTGTGTATACCTATGCCAAATTACAGCTTTCTAGTACTAAGCGTCTCTGAGCTACATTGGGGTCAGACAGACATTGCGAAACTATAAGGGTTCCTTGTTTACTACGGAACCCTAAAAAGACTATATAATTTGTCGGGATACTAACTCTGTAAAGCTGTACAGTCCCACCATCTTATCTGTAAAGTGTTTAACACGGGTGAAAGTCACCAATTTCTACTCGGACTATAGCCACCCTCGCTGCGCTCGTGAGTCTAAATAATAACTCGTATGGGAATTGATTCCTTTCGACCCTTGTGTAACAATCTACTATTTCAACTACAATGTTAAGTTGAACCCTTCATTGTGCGTGGTCCGACACGAGATTGGCCAGTTTTCAATCCTTTATTTACGACTTAGATTTTCATCTTATTTCAGCTTGACCTAGAAACACCGACTACGGCTGATATACCTCTGGAAAGCGCGATGACATCCGAAATATATACACCTAGAAGTGATGTTAGTAAGGCATCACACTTGAAGTCTAAAGGCAAAGAATTTCTAGGGTCTGAAGGCTTTAATTTCCCAATAATAGTCGACGAAGAAAACGTTGAATCAGAAATGACTAGCGAAATTCAAACTGGTGACACGCCTGATAATTCCCCACCAAAATCTTTGGATTCGCCAGTCAGAAGAGTGAAATCCAAATATTCATATTTAAATGTATTAGATGGATCGTACAGTTTGAAAGATTTCGATCCCTTTGGAATTAAAGAGATGAATCATTTCTCTAACGACCACTTTACAAGTAAAATGAATTTGGAAATGTCAAGCTCTTGTTATACTCACCCTTCAGTTATAATGGACGAAGTGAAGAAACGACCTTATAATAATATATTTGCTTCACATTTCCCTCCTGGCGATGAAGAACAAAATAAGATTACTTGTGACAATATTGCTTCACTAACAGCTTGCCTCCAAAGATCTGTAATGTTACCGCTAACATACCAACTGGAAGTTGTAAACAACTCTATTTTAACTTACTTCTTAGTAAATCAGGACATGTACGAGCATTTAAGGAGTTTGAAAGATTATTTCTTTCTGATGGATGGAGAATTTTCTAGAAGTATTTGTCATAATTTGTTTACGAAGTTAGTAAAGACTTTGAACCCTCAAGAGTTGTTGAACTTCGCTACTTTGCACAATATTTTGGATAAAGCTCTTGGGTCATCTATTTCACGTGAGTATTGTTTATACCGTCACCATTCCTATTATTATAGGTAACACTATTTTTTTTTATAGTTTGTAAGTGTATGCCCTGGCTGGGGGGGCCTTAATTTATTGAGGTACCCACAATAAAGTCCGGTTAAGCAGACGACAACTTCTTAGGTTGACTTGCGAGACACAATTTACAAAAAAAAAATATGATGTCCTTTATTAAATCAGGGTAAAGATGCAAGGACAATAATTAGTTACTATTTTAATTGCAGATGTGCACAAGTTTTCGGAGAACTTATCATTCACGATCTCTGATTCTCCTCTGAGTTTCCAGCACAGTTCTCCAGATGTGTTACAATGCCTTTCCCTGACTTACACGGTCAGTTGGCCTCTCAATATATTATTGTCGCAAGAGGCATTACTTCGGTACGCCAAAGTGTTCCAGTTTCTGATCAAAATGAGACGAATATTTTGGGTTTTGGGTGAAGATTTTGAAGTAAGTATTATGCTGTATAAAATGATGAATATTTCATGTTTTAAACGACTTCTTAAAAAAGGAGGAGATTCTCAATTCGTATGTATATTTTTTTATGAATATATCTTTAATTCATTTTCCATAATATTTTGCAGTTTTTAAAGTTATCGGCAAAATTATCAAGACAGCATTCTCGAAAACTGCTTCGATCTCCACAATATATAGCTGTGCAAATATATCGACACATAATGGCTTCGATGATTCGAGCCCTCGACAACTACATAGTGACGACATGCATTCTGACATCTTGGACGGAGTTTGAGAACGATTTGAAGAAAGCTCGAACGTTGGACGATCTTTACGAGTGCCATGTGGTTTATATAAAGAAGGTGCTGTTTAGATGCCTGCTCAACAACAGATCGACGCCTGTGATGAAGCTTTTGAATGATATTTTCACTGTGATATTGAAATTCAGTCGGGTGTTGAAAGCAGGGTAAGTTTTTAACGTTCTGTTTTAGCAGTTTATATATTGTTCAAATCAACATCCAATGATGTTGCTGAAGGCGCTTACACATTTTTTTTTTGTAGTTTTTAATCATATTTGCCAAGTACTTCGTTATCTCTTAAATAAATACTATATTTTCCTTTCTCCTAGTGAATGGCAGCTAAAGGAGCCCGAAGGATCGTTCACACATACAAGTTTTCCTCAGTTGGAAGAACTATTCCATTTGTTCGAGAAACTCGCTAAATACTTGCACAAAGTGGTGACAAAGTTGATGGAATGTGGTTACCAAAGACATTTGGTAGAACTCTTGACTATGGTCAATTTGAATGGGTACTATGACCCGGAAAAGTCTAAAGATGATCATAATACAACTGTCCAGTCGACAACATGAGAATTCATGGTAACAGAAGTGTAAATACAGTCCCCAATCTCGAATTCTCAAGTACTTATCAATTCTGCGTAGTTTATATCCATTGTGGTATATAAGTGTTATGAGAATTATACATCAGTGACGCAATAGTGTAAATACACTTCTGAAATTAACTTTACATAACATTGTGTAGTATTGGCAATTATAGATAGTCCTGAATGGCTGTAATGAGGTACAAAAGCCAATAGGGCTACGGAATTTATTTTTGAGCGATTTTTAATGTAAACTTTTAAAACAGGCTTGTTCAGATGATAGACGTATTAGAGCCAGCCATTGCACACGAATCGTTGCGGCACCGCACCGCAAAGATTACGCCGCATTGGCGGTCACACGAGAGCTGCGGCGCCGCACCGCAATGACTTTGCCCTCTCTTCTGCCGCACAAACAACTGAGCATTGCCGCTCCGGCGGCGTCGCAACGCGTAGACCGCTCCCCGCCTCGTCTCGCGGGTTACAAGTCCGGTGTAAGTGCGGTGTGACGCCGGAAAGCACCGTGTGTATGGCATAATATGGATATTTGTATGTAGGATGTCGCAGCGTCACCGTTCCGGAACGCATCGTGTGCACAGGCCCTAAGAGTGAGAGTCTGTCATTTGCTTGTGGGTGTCTGTCGTCTGCGTAGGCCTTTGGAGTGCCAACGCTTAGCGCTAAACTAAGTGGTACACAGTGGTGTACCACTTAGTTTAGCGCTAAAACTATACTCGTAAAAGTAGGTTACTTTTAAAAGATAAAGGTATACATAATTTATGTGAAATTCGCTTCCGAACTATATTTACAAAACATTTTCTCTGTTGATTCTCCAATGAGTTAAAGTGTGTTATTGTTAGTGTTAGAATCTCTTAACTTATATTGCTTTTTGCATTAGATAGGTAACCATTTTATACTTGCATTATTGATTTATATATGCTGAAGTATTTAGGCACAATAATGTTATGCTTTAATAGATATTTGTGAACGTGTAGCGGGCCCAATCCATGACATTAATTATTATTAATTTTCTTTTGTGCGTTAGTCATCTTGGGTAGTCGCAACTAACAAAGTGCGTCCTAGCACTAAGAGCGAGATTCACAGATGGCACTTTGATTTGCTAAGTAAGTGTCTTTTACGAATCACTCGAATAAATTATCTAACGCCACGCCTCTCTGAATTACGACAGAAAACTTCCTGTTTTTGTATTGAACCGTATTATTTCCGTGTTACAATATTTGCATATTAAATCAACGTTAGCGACTATGTCACAGCGCGTGGAGAATCAATTTAAATGTTTTATTTAGATTCTTCTGAAACGAAAGTAAAGTCAAAGTGCGGTCTGTGAATCTCGCCCTAAGACCTTAAAGTTACGTTATAGTTAAGTATTTCTCGATAGCCAGATTATGTGTAAAGTATATTAAAATTAAAATAAAATTGTCGATTACGATTTCTATTATTACGGTTATTGGCGACTCGATAATGGCGCCTATACAATTTTATAAGTGATCGTGTTAAGGGAACGTTTTCAATTACGTTACCGATTGTAGCGATCAAAAGTATTAATACTTTTAATTTCTCCCACCTAATAATCATGTGATATAATTATTATTTTGTGTCGAATAATGTTAATTGATGGTCTTGTTTCTAGACTGAATGTTGAGTCTTTATCAGTCTGTTGTTAACTATGGCTTATGTAAATAAAGTAATAATGATTATAAATACAATGATCACCTTATGTTATAATTTAATAAAGTATAGTTATTTTCTATCGTTTTTGTTTTATCGTTTTTAATTTAATCGGAAAATTCCCTCAAAGGGTCAAAGACTCCGAAATTCCTAAACACTCATAAACATGATTTTTCTGGAACGTACTCTTCTATACATGGTGAATTTTTGAAAAGACCCTTCTCAAAAATTCGTAGTAGTAGTAAGGACAGGTACCTTGACCGTTGTCGCTACAAGAAAACGAGGAGACTGTCCTTAACTTTTTGAGACATTTTGATCTGCATTCTCAGATTTTGATAAAATGTACAGTCAGCAAAAAAGTGGGTAGTTTACACAAAAACTTTTATTGATGCCAATCGATCCCGTTTCTCATAATGATCAAAAATTCGATAGGATCAACTGAGGTTTGAGTACTAGAAAAGTCAGAAATTGCAAAAAACTCTTCCCATACATTTCGTAGGAAGACTCCAACACGTTTTTACTATGGATAGACTGGCCGAATATGAACAAAAAAAAATAACTTCAAATTTGGAACGAATAGGCGTTATAACGTTATTTGCTTTGAGAACAAAATTAGTTGGTTGTTTTTCGCTTTTGAAAAAAACTTTTTCCATACAAGTTTTTTTGCGCATTCTGAGTTTTGTAGCGGACACTGTTTTTCAATGTTTCCCATAAAAGTTTGAACGTTCTATATATTTTTTTCTCAGAACGTCGGAAATCACAAGCAACAAACTATCTAGCTCTTAAAGCAAATCAAATTATAACGCG
The DNA here is from genome assembly GCA_905333075.3 of Atethmia centrago. NCBI lineage: Eukaryota > Metazoa > Arthropoda > Insecta > Lepidoptera > Noctuidae > Atethmia > Atethmia centrago. The sequence goes on along the minus strand of HG995381.1, from coordinate 12,171,140 downwards.
TGTTTGTTCAAAGTTCAAATGTTTGTTAATTTTCGGCTAGTCTGTCCATCATAAAACTAAGTTGGAGATTGTTTCCTACCAAAAGTATAGAAAAACTAAAGAAAATCTGACTTAGTACCCAAACCTCAGTAGTTCCAATAGGTTTTTGATCCTTATATGAAACAGGATCGATTGGCATCAAAAAAGGTTTTTGTAAAAATTGCCCATTTTCTTGCCGACTACTTTTTTTCAAAATCTGAACGGAGATCAAAATGTCTCAAAAAGTGAAGAACAGTCTCCTGAAACCGTTTTCCTGTTGCTATAACGGTTAAGGTACCTTCCCTTACTTCATAATATATTTCCATACATTTTAATTCCCTGTGATGTGATATCGTGACGTGGACGTTCACGACAATATCGTCACGTTAGAAATTATAAAAGCGCACTATGACGTGAGGATTTTTACGTAGTTGGCAAAACATTTTTTGTTTACATTTGCTTCATAATGAACAGCTGTTGCTTCTGAAGAGTTCTGAATCGTTACTTGATTCAAGATGGCGTTATTATAAAGTAACAGTCTCAAAAGCGCCATCTCTTGCAGAGTAGCTAAACTATTATTTACCGCCATCCATTGACGAGTAGACGGACTTAAGGTTTGTTTACTGTTACTGATTCATTTTTGTTGTTATCTCTAATATCTTTCGGCCATCAATTAATACGTAGAAAATCAATAACTGATTTATAATTTTGCATTATTTATAACTATAGTTCTTGCTTTACTAATTCGTTATCAAGTCAACAGTGATAGAGCTTGGTTTCATTTATTATCCGTCGCGACGGTGGCGCCAATATTTTCCTTATAATCAGACTGTGTTTTCATGATACTTCATTCTACCGCAATTCGTCCTAGGGTTAACATCCTAACCTAATCAGTGCGTGACATTGAAGTGAAAGCCGGCATTTTCTGCAATCTACTGTCGCTTTCCTTGGAAAATTTTGAAAATAATTCCTGTTTTTACTATAAAACACATAACTTTCGTGAAATTTAAAAAGTTAAGTGAACATCAATAATTGTTTATAGTTATCGATCGGAGAGCAATTTTCCACGATCGGACTCAGTTTTCGTCGCGTCGAAGGCGATATTTTACCAAAAACGTTAAAACCGAAGAATCACCGTCACCGCCGCCGAGATGGCGTTTATGATGCCTGTAGTGAAGAAAGATTGGGACCTGTACAACTCGAATCGGAGTCGGCGGGTATCCGAGTCCGCGGAGAAGGCGGCGCTAGGCGGGCGCGTGCGCAAGGTATCGGAGTCGCGCTCGGAGGGCCCGTCGCTGCCGGCGCGCGCGCACCCGCTGAGCCCGCACCGCAGCGCGCCCGCCATGCGCTCGCTGTCGTATTGCCGCGCACCGCCGTCGCGCGCCTCGCTGCGCACCGCCGACAGCCCCAGCAAGGGTTCGGCTAGCCCGAAGAGCGTCGCGCGCGAGGACAAGTTCCACAGCAGGTTGGTGGAGAAGTTGAAGCGAGCCCTTGGCCGTTCGGATTCGAAGCGTGACGAGAGGAGCTCGTGAGCTAACGCGTGCTTGTGTGCAGGGCGCGCGCAGAGTCCCCCGAGCGGCACTCGCGCTGCGGCGCGTGCGTGCCCTACCTGTGACCGCGCAGCGAGCCCGGCCCGAGCGCGCCGACACACTATCTGTGATATGTTCCCGATAGTGAACACGAAGAGATGAGTAGACATTTCATGAATGTGCTAACTAACCGCCCTATGGTCTTTCGGATGCTGAGAACCTAATGTTTGAAGTTACACCGACACAATGCAATAGTTTTAGTTGTCATACATTTGATTCGCTTTCCTTAACTGTTGCATGTTTGTTAGTCGTCATCGTACCGTATATTATTATATCATCAAGATCAGGTTGTCAGATTTAGTTTGTAATATGAAAGTACGTTGTATGGATTTTAAGACTGCGTTTAGTTTAAGCACACCCTGGGGTTTGATAAGTATTATTTGAAAAATCACCCCGGTGGTCAATAGAGATTAGTTTGTGGCAGTTTGCGAAGGGTATCTGTGATTCGTTCTTTGTAAGTAACGTGGATTTATTTATTTAAGCTGAAAGGGAAATTGCATTCAGTTTTACCTATTGTTTGTGAGAGTCCTTGTAATATGTTTTGACATAATTGTATTGTTTACCAACACATTGTATTCGTTTAGTTTAAAATTTGTTCAGAAATTGTAAATCTTTGGTAATTTAATGGAAATTCAGCAGCAGAAATTCATTTGGCGATTGGTAAAGAATTGAAAACATTGAATTCAATACGATGGATTATGAGACATTTGTTATAATATTTGTACTGTAGTTGTAATAAGAGTACCTTTATATTAATGTACACGTACACGTAGTGCAAACTGTCGATATTGATGTAAGCGGTGTTGTATTGTAGGTAGTCATCGATGTAATAATACAATGATAATTTATTTATATAAGAACGGGCTCGCCCTTGTTTTATAAACAATTTTGTTATGATTTCGCTTGATTTTATTATGATGTTATCTTGTGACTGTAATTGGACCAGCTTTGTTAATAGTTTTATCTGTCAGTGTAACTGAAATCGATAATAGTGATATAAAAGTAAGATGTATCATAAAATTCTAAAATTAAGGCATATCTCGATGAGATTTTGTTGCGGGCATCAAGGAGCGGTGTATCGTGTGTTTATTTCGTTTGCTTATCAAAGTTCCTCCCGTCTATTGGACTGCCACTAGGTAGTTAGGTAGGCCTACTTCAATGTTTAGATTTATGCTGTAGTTTTATACAATTCCTAATTCAAAATCTTATATATCATTAATATTGTTTGCAAACACTTTCAAAAATGCATGTATTGTCAACGATGACTGATCTGGTGATTTTCAACTATTAAACACTTAAATATAAAGCTTATTCTGAAACATATTTTTTATTTAACACCTAATACTCTAATACCCTGACATCGTAACTCATTGCCATACTTAACGGTTTTGAATAATACCGTACATAGTGAAATGATTAAACAAGGAAAAGTTTTTGATGAATTGGCACCTATAAGTTGGCGCTCGCTGAAGAAAACATTACAAGTCCTACGTAGATACAATTGGCCACGTGTGCTGTTGACGAAAATAGAAGATTTTAACGACGTATGTCTATTAACGTAACGAGGAATGTCCGCATCACTAAACATGGCGGTCAAATTCTGGCAATTGAAGCACATTAGAAGCAGAAGTAAAACATCTTGTACAAATCAAAGGAATTTTCATTACTCCTAAAGATATAGGTACGGACAGAGCAGGAACGAAGATTAACATTCACGAAAGATGTAAGAGTTCAAAGAATATAAAAAAAGTTTGCTAATAAACACAAACTGGCGTAATGTGGGTATTATCTACCTACTATAGAGCACTGCTTTACACTTCGGGAAATCCAAGCGTGATGTTATAATGCTACGGTTATACATATATTGTCGCAATAACGCGACAATGTAGTTTAAACTCAACTACTAAACTTCGCGCGCTCTCCCCCGCACATCGCTCGACATCTCGCTGTACAATAAAGAGTGCGCAAAGTATAGTTCGCGTAATCGCGACAATGTAGCCGTAGCATCACACAAACATTTTTAAGTAGGTAATTAAATTTTAAAGTGCCACTTCGCGTAGGTCATAATTTATTTACACTAAGCTACCATTTCCTTATACTGAAGTCGTTACAAAGGGAGAACTTTCAAGATAAATTTAACCGTACTATACAGGGCATACAAGACCATCACGAAGTCGTTACCTAAGCATTATGTACATCAAACTAAGTAACTTTGTGCAAAAATAATTGCTGGGAAAAGACTTCTATTTTTGGTGTGAAAGTTCGCTGTTTATGGTAAGTGCGCAATGTAACGCACGCAGAACACTGTGCTTATGAGTGCATGCTACGTACAGTGATCGTGGGAGTATTTAAAGGTAAGTTATTATAATATAACATTTATTATCTTTGTTCGTAAAAAAACATCAAAAGAAGTTAGTAGGTACTTTGATTTTCAGGCATGGTATAGTCCAATGCAAAAAAAAATCATAATAACGGGAAGAGCAAGTAGCACTTGGCTTCGTTAAGGGTATTTATACACCCGTTATACATAGTGTGTCCTATTTTATTGGATCATCACTAGAGATCGGATATTCGGATGCGTATTCACCTAAAGTTGAGATGTTAGCGAATGTGGAATGCGCTTTTGTATCGAAAAAATCCCGCGGTTCCGGGATCAACAAGGTATCTGACTATTGAATCAGATTAGTATTATAATCTACATATAACTTACTTTCAAATGTTGACATATATGGAATGCACTATAGTAAAAAAAAAAAACCCGCGATTACGGAATCGACCAATTTTGTTTTTCCTGACTATATAAGCGGATGCATAATATCTACCTAGCTAATATTTCGCTTCTTTATTATACACCCGACTAGCTATGCATTCCCGGTGTTCCTGGCATCCCGTGTTTTTTTATTTACAAATAAAAATATTTTAAGAAGCCGCTTCCATACTTTCACAGCTAAAATGTAACTTTAGGTAAATATGCATCCGAATATCCGATCTCTGATCATCACCTACAATAGGTAGATCTGCTGACCAGATCTTATCAAACTTTAAAATCCTAATCAAAAGAATCCCTGATCTAACCAATAACCTGATTAAACCTACTGGCACTTAGCCGTTAAACAATATCAGTCGAAATTAAAAGATTCCTGATCTAACCAATGAAACTACTCACTTAACCGTTAAACAATAATTTAAGTACCTATCGATTTCGCTCATTCACCAACCTGTCACCTCAATGATCAGACTTTCAATACGACAACAACTTTCGCGTATAATAGGCAATTAGGCAGTACCTAAACACACAGACTGAAAGCAACCTGGAATATTACCAGGGGTCAGATGGATCACTCAACGGCTTCACTTATGATTGTTCTCGAACTGAGTCGAACTTTCCGACATGGACAAGTAAGTGTTAATTAACATACTTTGCACTTGTTTATTATTGAATAGTCATTTGAATAGTCTTAAATTGGTTGTTATTTATGACTTTAAAAGCTGTTTTGGATAGGTGTTGCAACGCATTATTTTAACATAAAAGATTTTAATGTTTCGAAATCGTGGGATGAAAGGAGATCTTGAATCGAGTTAACTTAGTGTACGATACAAAGACGAAACTCGATCTGTCAAAATCTTGCCAAAATGCACGAATTTTGAATGATCGAATCGAAGTTGTAAGTTTACGATTTGTCTCTGTATTTTACCCGAAATCCCCATTTACACGATGCAAATTTCTTGTCTGTGGCATACAATAAAATTGAAACAACAAATGACTTGTAGGTATCTGTTGCTCAAAATTATGGAATGCCATAAGGCAATTAAATCACACCGCGTAAATCGGGCTTTAGATTAGAGTCGAGTACATTCCGGAACTTTATCAGGGCTCAGGGTACTGATCGATAACTCAATAGCATCGCAAGGCATCGCTTCGCTCTCGAACCTTCCGATGTATAGAGATGTTAAGTGTTACGCTTATGTGACTATTTAGCACTTGTTCAAAGGTTCATTGATTGATTCAAGTCTTGATTCAAGACTTTTATTGACTGGTGGCGTCGTTAAGTAGTTTCTGCCTATCCCCCTGGCAAAAGGCGTGAGTTTACGAATGTATGTATGTGTATATTAACAATAAGTAAACTGTAATTATAATAATAATAATAAAGTGATGATAAAAGTATACCTACACTTTTATAATCACTTTATTATTATTATAATTACAGTTTACTTATGGTCTAATGTATGTATGTGTATATTAACAATAAGTAAACTGTAATTATAATAATAATAAAGTGATGATAAAAGTATACATACACTTTTATCATCACTTTATTATTATTATAATTAAGAAAACCTACAGGAAACCAGAAACCTACAGGTTTATGCTATAGAAAGTCCATATTGCTGTACAATTGATATAATTATGAGTCATACAATTTTCCTTAATTCATAATTTAATACCTATCGATGTACGAGTACCTATCTGTAATAAAGATTTTTACAGCATTATTTCATGGCAGTAATGATAAACCACGTAATAACTTATAAGAAAAGTATTTGTCATCCTTGATAATAGATTAGGTATCTACCTACGTGTAACAACTACCTACCAACTAATCTGTTGGTATCTTCTTACATCTTTACTGTAACCTAAATTAGTGAATAGTTTGTCGTGGAAAATTCCTTCAGACGCCGCAGAAAAGTCAAGTGACGAACTTTAACTTTGTACAGGCATCGCGAGCGTCACAAGTGATAATGGCATTTTGTCATTTTTATAGGATCTAGGTAATTTTGAAGTGGGAGCTTTTTTTGCCCTTGGCTTTGAACTTGATTTCAAACTTCAACACTACATTTAATTTCTATGTTGATTAAAAAAAAAGTATCTTGCCTCAGAGCACAAGACATCAATCACTATACCACACCAAAATCTGTGTAGTAGTTCAGTCGTAAAAACTTAAAAAACAGATAAAATTACAGATTCCTCATAAAATAATATTATTATTATGACGCTGAAAACAGCTAAAGCGGAGTTACTGTCGGACTGCATAAAAAAGAAAGAGATGCGCTATGACACAATGCTTGTAAGAAATTAACTATTTACTCAAAAATAAGTTGAGTAGTCGAAAATAAAAACAACTAAGTTCTGCATTCAAATAAGACGTTCTTGTTATTATTTAAAAACCAACGTACGGTATGGTATTTTATTACAGATATTTTGGATTGGAACTCAAGGTAAAAGGTTAGTTTACCGTTAATTAGCATCGAGTTTTTTTTTCACAACGTGTTTTGTGACTCCCCTATAGGGGGTCCCCTTTAGGGGGGTGCATTTTCTTAAATCCTTTTTTAGTGCTACATTTCGTGCTTCTAGACACAGCAGTTTTGTGCAATGTCTGTCCGTGAATTTAAGATTTAGTAGATATATAAAAATGTGATTTTCATTCTTCAGTTCTGAAGAAAACTTTTCACCTACAAGTTATTTAGGTATAGTTTTTCAGTTTTCACTTATTTTGCTGCTAACGGTACAAGAAAAATAATCTCAAATCAAATTAGTTTGGGATAGAATTCTATTTCATTGGAGCGTAACGAACTAGAAAATTTAAGTACATGAAACGGTTACCTGTGCCGTATTTTTATGCTACTCAAGAAATAAAGTGGGCGGGAAAAATGCGTAGTAACTTACCGAAAATGTGTTGTAAAAGCATTTTTTACTTTACCTAATTACTTTTTTCTTCAAAGGTTGTATTGTGTTGCGAGATTACACTGATTACCTTTATTGCTATGGGAAGGGCCTCAGGCTTAGGTATAAAAAGTGCACACAATCGTACTAATCAATTTTGTTTGTTTGTTTTTTCCGTACTTTGCGTTTCCTCTTTGCTTTTATCGTGCTAATCATGTTTTTTTTTGTAGAATAGTACCTACTGTCGCAACGTTTTTATGACAAACGATCATTAGTGCAAGTGGGTCGATTTAGGCTGGTTAGATGAGATTAGATTTCAATCTACACACAACAACAACACAACAATAAAAAAAGAACTATAGAATAAAATAGAATAGAATACTGTTTATTATGTAAAACAAAAAGTACAGATATAAATGTTGAAATTTTACATAGAGTTACATAATGGGCGGTCTTATAGCTAAAAGCGATCTTTTACATCTATCTTACTTCTTGCTCGATAAACTTATAAGTTTTCAACGACTATGGTTAAATTATTTACCAAATATACGTACAGAACACATGATATAATTCGTGGGATTTTTATGAAATGCTCGTATAATGTGGCACAATTAGGCAAATTGGAGCATGGCATTCCAGTCGTGTTTTTTTTCATGTTTTTGTTATGCTTACCTGAATATAAATGTTCTTTCAGAGGAGAAATATTAAGTAAACAGATTCATTTATTTTAGACTACAGCGTACTACACTGTACCTAAATACCAAGCCTGGTATTTAAGTAAATGTAACAATATTCTAAAATACAAAATTAAGTTGTTATCTACTTACTTATTATTTTTTTTATTTAATAAGTAGTTAATAAATTATTAATCATTCATTCAATAACAGAAAACGCACAAGCGAAACCGTTGGGTCTAAAAACATGAAATTTTGCACAAACGAAAGTAAGCACATAGAAAAAGCACATGGAAAGATAGGGGATGAAAGTTTGTATGAAAGTTTTTTTGCGGACGGGAAATATCATCGGGCACACGGCTTGTGTGGCTGATCTCAAAACGGTGAAGGAAACATCGTGAGGAAACCGGCATCTCCTAGAACCAAAAAATTCGAAGACATGTGACATCTACCAACCTGCACTGGGCCCGCGTGGTGGATTACGGCCCACTCCCTCTCACAGAGAGGAGGCCTGTGTCCCAGGAGTGGGAACATTATATAGGCTGATTATGCTACACGGCTTGTATAATTATAATTTTGCAAGTATTAGTTAGTTATTAGTTATTTTTCGCAAAAAATATAATTTCAACGATACACAATGTAAAATAATGTTAACGTATAGATATCTAGTTAACGTTTATTTTTTATATTATCTACTACTTCCTCCTTTTAATGACCTAAACCCTTTTATATCAGACTAGCTGCGCCCCACTGTTTCACCCGCATATATCTCGATCCCGTGGGAATATCAGGCTAAAAAGTATCTTATGTCCTAACACAGGTCATGGTCTACCCATGTGCCAAATCCAAATCCGTTCAGCCGTTTTAGCGTGAAAGCGTGAAAAATAAACATAAAAAGTACTTAGTTGATAATAACAATAACGCTTATCCGATTGATATAATATTTCCTTTTGCTCAGTTGAATTTAATGTCAGTATAAAAAAATTGCCTGTGACAGACGGACAGACAGACACACAAGTGATCCTATAAGGGTTCCGTCTTTTTCCATGCAAATCTGTTCAGCCGTTTTAGCGTGAAAGCGTAACAAATAAACAAACTGTCTTTCGCATTCATTAGTTAGGATAACAAATGTTCCCCAAACGAGCATACGTAGGTATCCCAATGGCATAGATAATACCATAGATGACTAATAATACTTATGCTTATCAGCCCCAAAGATGTGATGCGAGCTGTTTTCAGAGCTAAAGTCCTTACATAACCTGCCGGGTCGCGGGAAGGTACTAATGGGTCACCGAGGCCCCCGCAACACAGGCAACGGAAGGAATACGGGTGGGTTTTAGTCAGTAAGAGTCTGACACACCCTCCCGCTCCACCCAGAGCGGGAGAAGTTATTTGATCATTTCCCATCCAAAAAAAAAAGTCCTTACATAAACAAAAGTTCTTGAAAAAGACTCCTAAGGGTAAGCTCAGCCTATTGTTAGCTTTGTGAAAGGTCATAATAAAAGGGATTATAACTTAAGTCTTTGTCTTTTCTAACTGGTTTCTATAATAAGCCCTAGATATATTATTTGTAAATGTTTGTGTCTTGTATTATATTAATTTAGATAGATAGATAGATAGATAGATAGATGTGTAAAGAATAGAAAAAAAATTGTAGAAATTTTACATAGGGTGACACAATGGGCGGTCTTATCGCTAAAAGCGATCTTTTAAAGACAACCTTCTCTTCTTCTTTTCTTTTTTAGAAAATGATTGTAGATAATTTTAAAGTAAACATGTAGTGCTACCTTTTTTCGAATCTAATTATGTGCTAATAGTCCATGCTCTGTTAGTTAGAGAAAGAGATTAGATCCTAATTGCAGTTTAACTCAACTCTAAATTGGATTCAAGATACTGCTAAACAAACTTCGTAGTATAAGATTTAATTCATTACCGGTATATGTATAAAACTTCTGTCTGTACAAGGTGCTAATGCTAATTTGAATTAGCCTTTTAATTTATTTCCTTTTTAATTATTTAAAGGCGGGGATGGCATACATTACGCCAATTAATTAAATATCGCAAGTAATTGGCGTAATGTATGCCACATTACGCCAATTAATTAAGTATCGCAAGTAATTGGCGTAATGTATGCCACATTACGCCAATTAATTAAGTATCGCAAGTAATTGGCGTAACGTATGCCACATTACGCCAATCACTTCATCATCATCTGCCTAGCCGTTTCCCAACTACGTTGGGGTCAGTTTCCTGTCTAACCGGATGCAGCTGAATACCAGTATTTTACATGGACCGACTGCCTATCTGACCTCCACAACCCAGTTACTGGGTAACACGATACCCCTTGTTAAGACTGGTTGTCAGATTTTCGGGCTTCTGACGACCCGTAACGACTGTCAAAGATCCACGAATGACAGCCGGGACCAATGGCTTAACGTGCTTTCCGAGGCACGGAGGGGTCTTGGTATATAAAGATGGTCACCCACCACGCGACGGTGGGTAACGCCAATTACGGCAATTACTTACGAATGTGAAACAAGTAAACACTATGATTGATGTTCTTTCCTTCTGTTTACCTTCAAGATGGACTTGCAAACAAGAGTGTACTCTACTTTATTGCTACAACGCCTGCGTAGGGTTTCCGTGCCACTAATTACATTATACTAATCTAATAAAGCCAAGGGAAGTGTGAAAGGGACGAGACCCTGTGCCCTATACGCAGTCGAAGTAGGTACACTGCTGTCAATGTTGATGACTAGACATCGAATTATATGCACTATCAAAATGCCATAATATGCATGCAAATATTAAAAATGAAAATGGTATAAAAGGGAAAAATATGCTCAATCAAAATGCAATTTATTATTAGAATTTACGTTTATTTTCACAATATATTTGTATATTATTATTGTATATTAATAATAAGTAAAAATAAGGTAAAAAAAGGTATTTACAAAGCAGAGGTGAGTTGAGGGGACGCCCTAGGAGGAAATATATAGTGACCTAATTGGTGATCTTCTTCAGATAGGTCAGGTGCGTAGTACTCAAACTGGCATGCGTGTATGACTAGATGTATGAACGTAGTTGAAGCAACAGGCATATGTAAGGAGTGGAGCAGGTGGCGTTCTATAGTTTCTGCCATGGGAAGAACGCGTGAGTTGATGTATGTATGTGTTAATAATAAGTTGTAATTCTTGTGACAATATACAATTAAATATTTTTCTAGATTTTCTAAAGTAAACTTGTAACTTTTAACATAATATTAATTTGTAGGCTGAAAATGACCTCTCTATGTCAACTGACGTTACTGGACAGAACTTGGAATTTGGCGCCATTTCTCCAGAAACCTCTTCAGGCAGAGTTTGGCCGGTACCGTATATAAATGCGTTAATTTTTTTTCGCGTAATAGAACACGCCTAATACATTTAACTACTGAAATAAGCACTATCAATGAAAAAGTACTAAAATATGCAGTAACGCTTGCATAATGCAAACATGCAAATGCATATAATCTGATGTCTAATGATGACTAATGCTCGTTTTCACTAACACTACACGACACCTAAAAGTAATGCCTAATAAAAACACGTCGGATTTTCAACTCTCGGCGCTGCTGGGGTCAGCGCTTTTATTAAGCAATACACTTAGGTAGGGTGTCGCGTAGTGTTAGTAAAAACGGGAATAGGTCTACTTGCCTGAGTACCTATGTTGTTTTAAATTTATTTATTTATTTATTTATAAATGATACAGTTCTTTTTTCCAGATTTTGTAGATATTTTATTGAAAGATAATAAATCAATCCAAAATTATTTTCTAATTTAAGCACTTTATGACGATATTTTAGAATTTTTCCATTCGATAATATGGTTTTATGAAAATTTGAATGCATGGTTATTGTAAAAATAGGTAAAGCTGTTACTCAAGAAACGGTAAAGTACCAAAACTTTGAACATCATTAAAATTTATTGAGTTTTTATAAGATCTGGAGAACATCTTTGCTTTGTTTTGAACAGTAAAAATCAAAATATAAATCGACTTCATATTATCAACTAACAACCGAAAATTAAAGAAAAATAAGGCAGGTAGAGCAGTTAGGAATGTTGCTATACTTGTTCCTCAAATAAAGGGTCTGACTGACTGAAATACAGGAACAAAATGCGCAAACCATGTTGTGAATGATTATGGATCACTAATACGAGTATACAATATTCTCAAAATATATAGACAACTCATGTGTCTGAGTAACATACAGTTACATAAAACAAAAATCATAACCCTCCTTTTTGCTTCGCCGTAGCCGGGTAAACAAGTACATATTATACAGAGTGGCAGGGACATCGAAGCGCAACCTGTTACCATGGATTCAGTACAAGATTCTGAACCCACGTTTCAAATTTTTCTCAGTTATAACCGACGAAAAGTTTCAACGCTGCAGAATCATCTGCGTCGATGTCCAGAAACTGAATCGTCTGCGTCGATGTCCGTCTGCCACTCTGTATATTATTACGGATAATATCCTTAGAATAGCTACCCTTGGCAAGGTCGATAAAAAATGATAATACCGTACATGGGTAACATAAACTACTAGATGCAGTGAACATAGGAAGTAGATTAATATGTTACGATATGTAAAACATTTCCTAGCTGGCTAGTAGTCTCTTGAATTTATATGATGTGCTATTTATAGAGCAATTAATGTGACAGAATACCAAGAGTCAGAAGTAGGAAGAAAAAGAAAATGTGATAGGCTTTTAAAAGACTAATATCATTAAATGCCCACAGTTAATAAATCGTGCTGTGAGTGTGCAATACAGGGTGAATATTTAAGATGTGCTTTCTTTTCTTCTCTAAAATCAAGCTCATGGTTCCTTTGACCATTTTCTTTATTTATTCTCAAAAAAACATTCTGTATAACGCAAAACATATACTTTACTTTAATATTAGTCTGTTTCCCGCAGCAAACGATGTTTAGGTACCTATGTATATAAAGTTCCCATTTTCATGTTTAATAACATTTCGAGTCTGACCCAATTTCATTTCGTTCAGTAGTTCGCTAATCTGCACAGAGATTCAATTTTAAACTTTCTTGCTCGATGCTCTAAATCCGTAATATTGTAAACTTTAATGGTGAAGTAGGAAATAACAAAAGCTGCCCTAAACATGAATGACAGCAAATTTAACACACTGTACAACAAATTGTAAGTGTTTTAGGGACACAAGATTGTTATATTATGCTATTTTGTGGCATTTATGGAAAGCAGCGTGCGTGTGTGACCCGCGGGGTTGCTTAACACACTATCAGTAGCAATAAGTTTCATTTTGACAGTTCAACAACATTCATTGCGTTATTTACGTTGTTGAGCAGACAAATTATTCAAACATATGAAGCAATGGATTAGCAATATACTTCAAAATCATTCAGTTTTTGATTGATTGTGTGTTACGCAATTAGGGTGCAGATGTATGAACGTAGACGAAGCAAAAGGAGTATGTAAGGAGCGTAGCAGGTCGCGTTCTATAGTTTTGCCTACTCCCATGGGAAGAAAGCGTGAGTTTATGTATGTAGGTATGGAAAAATAATTACCTACCCATCATACCTATGGTATCAGTAAAACTACTATATATTCATTGTTATTATGTATCATACTCCACTTTCAGGTGCTTTCAGCACTTATACGACCAAGTTTACACCCGATAACCTTCTTTATATAATCATCCTATGTCATGTTCCAGTCTTACTATAAAACAGTCTTAAATTAACAAGCAATATTATATCATTCTCGAAATTATTTTCCATGACAATATTGATACAAATAACTTATGGTGCACTTTACCTCTGGCTCAAAGATAATAGCGACCACACGCATGTAACAGTAGCAGTTGTTACAAGTGCCTTAATGAAGACTATAACATCAATCGATAGTTACTTGTTCAAACCGGAACACGACGGAAATCATAATAATTTTATTAGTTACTGATGCTCTATCGATTGTATGGCTGCTAAATGCCTGCATACCAGTATGTGTGTGCAAGCTTAGCACGAGAACCGTAGAGAAGCGTTTTGTCGACGGAAGAGTAGACAAAAACGACGTATCCTTGTAGACAGTTTTCTACCGAGAAACGTAGACAAGCGATTTCTATTCTACAGTAGAGTAGAAATAGAAAACGTCATGCTAAGCCTGCAGGAGTGTGTCAGTTCCAGTTGTGGCCGGTTTTGTAAAGTTTTCACTCTCATCACGTCTTCTGCTGTTTTTATAGCAGCAGATTTTTCCAACAGTATCTTCCTCATTCAATTCTAAGCTTTCCATTTTATTATATGGTTCATTATCTTCACAATGGTTCTACCTGCAAAATCTACTTGCTTGTGGTGGGTACTACTAGTCATCAGTACTAACCGTGCTAAACGGTTCTTTAACAACTTCTGTTTTGGGCATCAATGTTTGTGAGTAAAGCTCTGAAAAGATAAATTGGCTACTGAAATACCTGCTGCTACATCGCTTTCTTCTGCAGGCTTAGCATGACGCTTTCTATTTCTTCAAAGAATAGACATGGCTCTTTCCATACAAAGTGACATTTTGTTTCTCCTTTTATTTTTTTATTTTTTGACATCCCACCGTAGACCTTCTACATCCAAACTGGAGCGGGCAGGCGCTGCATTGAAGCGGCTCCTGCCCAATCTAGGGGGACCAAACGCCTCCTGCCGGAGGCTCTACGCGGGGGTCGTGCGGTCCATGGCTCTCTACGGGGCTCCTGTATGGGCGCGCTCTCTGGCGCTGCGGCCAGTCCGCCGATTGAGCGCGGCCCAAAGGGTCATGGCCATCCGGATGGTCAGGGGATACCGCACGGTCTTCTGTGAGGCAGCGAGCCTCTTTGCCGGATTCCCGCCATGGGATCTGGAGGCAAAAGTTCTCACGCACGCATGGGAGTGGCGCGAGGAGGCGAAACCCCGGGGCGTAACTCCGCTGCCGCGAGAAATCGCGGCACAGCGGACGGAGCTGCGGCGGGATCTCATGGCGACATGGAGAGTACGGTTGTCGCAACCCAGTGCTGGGCACGCCATGATTGCGGCGATAAGTCCCCTCTTTGAGGAGTGGCTAGAGAGGCGCTACGGCGTCCTCACCTTCCATCTGACGCAGGTCCTCACCGGACACGGCAGCTTCGGGAGGTTCCTGTGTCGGACAAGGCGGGAGGAAACGCCCGGGTGCGGTGAAACACGGTGGAGCATACGGTGGAGGTCTGCCCGGCTTGGGCAGAGCACCGCCGTGTCCTCGTGGAGGCGATCGGCGGCAGAGATCTCTCGCGTCCGGCCCTGGTTCAGGCCATGGTACGGAGCGAGAGGACGTGGGCAGCCGTCACCTCCTTCTGCGAAGCAGTAATGCTCGCGAAGGAGGAGGCGGGACGGTTGAGGGAAAAGCAAGTTTCGCGCCCTCTCGCCCCTATCCCGGGCGGATTTCCGGCCACCGTAGGCGCGGGCTTGCGGACGATGAGCAACGGGTAGCTCACCGTCCGGTAAGGACGACCTGGGTTTTTCCATCTGGAATTTCTCAGTAGCAGCCTGGAGTCTGGATTTGTGCCCGGTTGATGGCAATAGGCTCACCCCCTATTACACGGGTCTTAAACATAACTGGCGAAATATGGGTGTACTACAAGGTGCACCTGTGTCCAACCCTTCGGAGAAATAGGGCGTGATGTTATGTATGTATATAAAATAGTCGATCAATTAAAACAACAAGCGTAAGAATGCATAACCAGATTATATAAAAATGCTTGCAAAAATCCCGGCTAGAATTGTTCAAACTAGAACCGATCGATATCGTGACGATCAGCGTCTGCGATATTTATAAAACAAATACTAGCGAAGCAGATAGAACTAGAAAAAAGATACACCTACCCTACATTGACTCACTAGTTTTCCATAATAAAAATGGTTTGTTATGAATAGTATATCTAGTGAAGAGAACTCTTTTGTATTAAGTACGGATAACATATTAGCACAAACATTTCAAATACCATGAACAAAAAGCTCTATACAAAATCAATAAGTTCAGTTAATAACAATCAGCAGGCTTAGCATGACGGTTTCTATTTCTTCGAAGAAAAGACACGGCAAACAAAGTGACATTTAGTTTCTCCATTTTTGACATCTCACCGTAGAAATCCTTCTACAATCTTTCATTTTGTCTTTCATTTCTAACTATCTTTGTCTTTTTTTATGTAGGTCTTTTTTTTTTTGGATGGAAAGTCATCAAATAATTTCTCCCGCTCTGGATGGAGCGGGAGGGTGTGTCAGACTCTTACTGACTAAAACCCACCCGTATTTCTTCCGTTGCCTGTGTTGCGGGGGCCTCGGTGACCCATTAGTACCTTCCCGCGACCCCAGCAGGCATCGGCCCTAGTGGACCCCTACATTGTGCTGACGACATCTCTATGAGGCGCGCGTGGAATACGACGCGCCGTCGATCGAACCCAGGACCTCATGCTCAGCAGTAACGACCACTAGACCAACGAGGCAGTTTATTCATTTTATACAATATGCAACCAGAAAGTATGACTGCTCATATGGATATATCCCTGTGGTTAACTCATTATAAGTTTGACACCTAGTATCAATCAGAACAAATTCAACCATTTCATTTTCGCAGAACAATAGATTTGCCGAAATTAACTCACAGGTAGGTATTACGTCAACTAATTTTAAAGTATGTTTTATTTTCCTTCATATCTGCCAAGTCGTATTATAGTATTATATTATATTATAATCTTTGGTAATTTTAAAATTAATAGCATGAATAAAAATAGCGTGGTAATTGCTTATCAGTAGCAATGTGTTTCATTTTGACAGTTCAACAACATTCATTATTGGTTACAGCAGACAATTTGCTGTAACACTGGCCAGTATTATCCAATAGTGTATTTGTGAAACGTTCCATCTAACTGTGTTGCAAAGTGCTGGCTGTAAATCAATTGTGGAAGAAATTACTTTGAATTGTTTAGTCTCCTCCATGCCTTGGTGGCGAATGACTTTAGCGTCCAATATTTGTACCCCTGCTATTTTTGTATGAGTTTTATTTCAAGAAAAACTTTGTTAACAAGCGATGCCAGGGTCCATCGATGTTAGTGATGAATTAAGTTACGTTTTATTGGCAATGTTGGCAAGGGCAGATTATTTGTTGGTCTGTGTTTATTTTGGTAAGAGATGAATAAGAAAGACATGAATGCGTGTAGCTTTCGAAAGTTTCTTTATTGAACACATCTTCATGATAGGAGTAAGAACATAGTGTTGGTGCTGAATGATTGAAGATACAAAAAACCATCATAGAAACTATTTCACAAACATTTCAATTTATTGTTACTGACGTAATGATCTAGTTTATGCTCTGACGCAAAACATCTTCAGACAAATAATACAATTTGTGTTTAAGTACCTTACAATGTTTCAGAGTCGTGCTATTTATAACGACTAATTCTATAGCTGTACCATTTATATTACTTAGACTGTCGTTTAAATGTAGGTTCTCAATTAGGTTTTAAATGGCTGGTTTTTCTTCGTATCATCATCCCAGCCGAAAGACGTCCACTGCTGGACATAGGCCTCCCCCAATATTGGGGGGGTTTGCCATAATCGCCACGCTTGGCAGGAGGGTTGGCGATCGCAGTATGGTGTTAAAATGCATAGAGAACGCTGCTGCCCATTCTCTAGTAAGTCCCTTAGTCTCCTTCGACACCCACGGGAAGAAATGGGATGGTGCTATTCTTTACGTCCGGCACCACACGGAACTGTCTTTCTTCGTATATGAACGTTTTATATGATTTTTGACAAATTAATTTACAGTTCCTTGAATTTAATTGTTAAATGCGGTGGTTCTTTCAGCCTTGGAGGCCTTTCTTTATGTTAAAGTCAATCATTTTATTTTTCGGACCTAATTTACAATGAAGGGTCCCCCGGGCCAATGTTTCAGCTGAACGTACTTAATTTTTTGTCATTGTTTTTTTTTAATGTTTTGACAAGAATTTAACAAGTTCTATGCTTTCACATTTAATTCAACAAGAATGTCGTTGTGCCAATAAATAACAAGTCATGTAATGACATGACTTGTTATTTATTGGCACAACCTAAATGATTGCAATTGTTTTGTGGGTCAATGGACCCACAAAACAATTGCAATCATTTAGGTGACCCTACCATTAGGAGAATTAAGGGACCCAGTAAATAACTATTTAGAGAATTTCAGATCATTTCAGTTCATTTCGTTGGCTGAATTCATTTGAAAGGCTGATTCCAGACTTGGCTTTACGTTTTGGCTTGACTTGTTCTTTCATTCGACTCATATTGGACCACGAGGTGACGTATTTATTGCACCTGATGATAAATTACCAGAATGTATTTCTAGAGCTTTATTATTACATTCTGTTCCTTATATAATAGTACATTTATGATTCCTAACGAGATGAGTGTACTGCCAAAATTGTACTGCAGTCACTTGCTGCATCTCACCGTCTGTTGCACGTAATTTATCTCCCATAACGGGATGATCAACTTCCTACTACGGTTGGCACTAACATCTGAGCTTTTCTCCAGGGTTTTCTGTTAGTGTCATTATTAGTTGTATAGCTCATCCATTAGTAGTCTTCTTTATTAAGCTGTATTGCTGTAGTGGATTTCAAAGTAGTAATTAAGTTACTTACTTTCTTTATTCGTCCCAATTGTTTCAAGCTTTTTCTGTTTCTTTCTGCGTCCTCTATTCAAATGAATCTTTTCAGTACTTGCACTGGCCGAGTGATGGCGTGGTCAATTTAAGCGAAATGTTTCCCCCCCCCCAACATTCCACATCCACAACGATTGCCATTGACGAAGTGCCAGCCCGTGCCGCAGCTGCTGAGCACGTAGTTTTAAATATCCCTGATAATAATAATTATCCAGATATGATCCAGCCGGTCCCACCTTGCTATCCTCCCCCCAGCGACGCCCTAAGCCGAGGTTGCCCTTAGAGTGCAGTCGCTTAGTAATTGGCCCCTGGCTGGAGGCTTTGAGTTATTGTAAGGTATCCACAGGATAGTCCGGTTAAGTAGTCACGACCTCTTAAGGTCCACTGTGAGGACCTTAAGAGGTCCACTGTGAGATGCCATACACAAAAAAAAGAAGTTGATTTTCTTTTAACTTATCGTAAAGCTTTCATAAAGCTGCTAGAAGAAGTGTAAGATAAGGATTATAGCTCAATGTTTTGCTAGCAGCCTGGGGTTCTTTCAAGAAAGGTGGCGCTGACCACCTCATCTTTCTCTATATTGTTGGTACTCAAGTATATCATTCGCACCCTAAAATTTCAGTTTCTATTTCGCCCAAAATAAGACGCATCAACATTCTCACTGATTCATGCATACGAGTACATGCATTTACCAGTTACATTACGTTCGATTGTGATTGTCCGATGCGTGCGAAGCGGTGTGCGGTGAATCCAGTGAGCAATACTGGCCGGTACGATAACACTAACCGGTTTTAACCGGCTCGACGGATGCCGCCGTCACTGATTCCGTTTGATTCGCTAACTCTATCACAGCGCTAAGTTACCATACTTCAACAATTTGTAGGACAATCTAATCAGTGTTTTTGTTACGATAGGTACACGTGGCCTGGCCGTGTGAGAAGGTTGAAATATTTTTTCTTGTATGGAGAACTTTTGTAGTGGAATATTATGCTATTTGAAACAATAATTTGTTTTGAATTTAAAATAATTACTTAACATATTTGTATAAACTTGAGAATATTCCTGGATTTCCGGTTGGCTATATTGGATATAGGCTGAGTTGACTTATATTTTGACAATATTGCTTTTGCTCCTGTTATAATGCTTTTTAGTTTTGACTAGTAATTAGAGACACACAGTTCCTATTTTGTTAGTACTGTTGATACATTAGTGTTTCAGATCCACATCGTTTTATATTATACTTGAACAAAACTACTTTCTATGGGCCTGTGTCGCCTGAATTAAATGGTACCTATTATCTATTAAAAAAACCTATAATCTTGAGACGTGGTCATCACAACCATTGTTATTGTTTGCGGCATGTACTGTGCGGAGTGCTTGCAATTACACTTGAGTGCAATGTCGGGTATTCAAAGCACCGTTATCAAATATTCCACGCCGGCGTTACAAAGGGAACCATTTGGCTTCAGCTAATCTTATCTTGACACTTTATGCATTTTGGGAAAACAGAATTATTCCAAATATCAAAACCAATTGAAAAAGTAAGAGTAATTTAGATTAACACTTTGCATTATCAGGGGGTAGGTAAATAGCTATTAATTTTTTTTTGCCTCAAAATCAGTAGGAAGTGTGAATTTCAAAATTAGTCTGTTTTTTTCGGAAAATATAGTTACACGGTGTAAGGGGAATAAAAATCTGCTGTCAGTGTAGGTATTGAACTTTTGTATGAAACAGCAGATTTTTTTTTTTATAACCGGTCTAGAATCATGTGCTGAAATCATGATAACAGTTTGCGCATCGATGTCCTTAACACTTGTATGTATCTAGTACCCACCCTTCCTAAGAACAAGACGAAAAGTGATGGAAAACATTAGGTAGAATCATTCAGCTTACGAGCTAATGAAGGTATCTTCTGGTACCTATTCCAGAAAATACCTTCATTAGCTCGTGAGCCGTCCTGTTTTGCCGTCCTGTTCTGTCGTACTGTTTTTTGATACTAAACCGAACTACTTCGGACAGTGGTAGGATACAATTCTTCTCCGATGAGGCTACGGTCACGAGCTAATGAAGGTATCTTCTGGTATTCCAGAAGATACCTTCATTAGCTCGTGAGCCGTCCTGTTTTGCCGTCCTGTTCTGTCGTCCTGTTTTTTGATACTAACTAAACCGAACTATTTCGGACAGTGGTAGGATACAATTCTTCTCCGATGAGGCTACGGTCAACCAGTTGTCGCCAGTAATCTGTGGAAGAACAAAGTTTTACATTATTTCAAGAATTAAGGAACTCTTTTTATCGGTTAGAGGAAATATTTGGGCATTAGACAGTTTAGGAGTGGCGAACTATGACAACATTAATTTGTTATATTTCGTACTGTGTACTTCAAACAGGTGCGGCAGCCCACAGATATTCAGTTTCGTAGAAAACAGACAAACAATGGGTTGCTGTTTTAGCAGAGCTGAATATAATCGAACGTTTACCAAAATGGGCTACACACGCTTGTAGTCCATTTTCCTAAGAAAACGTTATTTACGTGTAAAAATAAACAACCAATGTGGTATATGAAACATTACTTCGATCAAGTTTGACGTCATAAGATATATGTATAGTATTCCAGTTTATTCAATATCTAAGAAGCCGAAATGAAATATTATTCAAATGAAGGTGTAGTTTTTAAGCAAGAAAACTGTCTTGATTCATCTTCACGATCGTATCATACTCGTATAAATTAACGTTTCATTCACGTTTGTGACTTCTGGGAGTTTCTTATACAACTGAATATTTCTAATCCTGTAATGCGATCCGTTAATTAAGATTACTTCTTGTGATGAATCTCTGAGTCGACAAGAAGAAAAAGAAAGAAAAATTGGTTTGTGGAACTCGAAAACTATGAGCATCATCAAAAACCCTGATAGTAGTCAGGGTTTTTGAAGATGTTAATAGTTTTCGAGTTCCACAAACCAATTTTTCGGTTATCTTATGTGCAGCAAAAAATAGGCATGGGGAATATATGACCATTACTGTTAATAAACACGGGAGAAACCGGTAACAAGATGATACGTTTCTCCAAGAAAAAAGCAGTTGCTGCTTGATTGAACCCAATTGTTTGACAAACACACGTTGTTACAAACTTGTTCAAATCCAGATTATTCCAGCTCCTAAAACAACACGTCTATAAAAATATGACGCACTTCACAATCCAGATATACATCTTTGTAATATAAATCTGGAACGTGTTACGTGTCTGTTCTATTAACGAGACATCGACCACTAAGAGATGTGACAAACCACGCCTCCGACCGCAGCCTTGAGGACGTAGCTGGATCAGATGGCTAAATCTGAATCCGATGTATTTTTAGTTCTTTGTGTTATTTGTATCGGGTGCTCGCTCACTGCTCACGTGTAGACACCTTTTGTTTATTTATTGTTGGCGTTCTCAGATTTCTATGAAACGTTGAATGTTGTGTTAAGGCTGCCACAGACAGCTGCGACGCAACAGTGCGGCGCAATTCTGGTACTTAGAACAATTTCCATGAAGTTTTAAGAGAAATCGTTTTACTAGAGTCGCGTCGCGCTGTCGCGTAGTGCTGTCGCGTCGTTCTGTAGCGTCGCGCGGTCGCGTCACGGCTGTCTGCGGGAACCTTTATTGGTGTTATTTAAAACATTGATTCAATTTGAAATCTGATGATTTATTAAAATCGTTTAAATTGTTTGTATGTACTTAGTTATATTGTCTTAGTTTAGTCACTCTTAAACTAATTTGGTCACGATTGATAGTCACAGCAAACATATCAATACGAAACTTTCTTCTCTCTGAAATCTTTATGTGCCTATTTGAAATAAATAATTTGACTTCGACTTTGAAACTTTCAAATAAACGACGCTGTAAGAATCTACCGAGACCAACCCATAAGATTCCTTATGCTTCCAATACTAGATAACATATCTATGCTAACATCACCCAATTAAAAACTTTAATATGTCTAAATAAAGGTACAAATAAGGTGTTTACTTCAAATTCCGACTTTACACAGCACAGTCTCCAATTAGCACGCGACTCTTTAATTGGTAGTCAACAATATTTATTGTTTACTTTTGCTGACGCACCCACACAAGTGTCAAACTGATAATTGACTATCGACATGATTTAGAGACGCAAGCAATTCGCAGTACAATGACGTCAAGAATCGTATGTCTGTATCCTTATCAATTTCAATTATTGTAATCCTTATCGGTTGGTGTCACGTTTAGGAGAAATTGGTAAATCCTAACTAATGGTATAAATGAGTTTGTTTGTTTATTTGTTACGCTTTGACGCTAAAACGGCTGAACGGATTTGGATGAAATTTGGCACATGGGTAGACCATGACCTGGATTAGGACATAGGATTATATCCCATTTTATCCCGATATTCCTACGGGATCGAGACTTATTAGGATGAAAGCGTGGGGCGCAGCTAGTCTGATATAAAAGGGTTTAGGTAAATTTTCTGATAAGTTAGTTAAAATGACTTATCAGATTTATGGCTGAATTTTGATCATCCTCCTTTTTTTTTTTTTTTATCAAATAACTTCCCCCGCTCTGGGCGGAGCGGGAGGGTGTGTCAGACTCTTACTGACTAAAACCCACCCGTATTCCTTCCTGTTGCTTGTGTTGCGGGGGCCTCGGTGACCCATAAGTACCTTCCCGCGACAGTACCTTCCTGATCATCCTCCTGCCTTGGGGTCGATACGTACAGTGTTCTTCTATATCTTTACCACGTATATATTTTTATAACCAAATTATCTGAGTCTCTCACACTCTCTTGTAGGCACTCTCACTGGGCCTCAAGTCTGCTATTACAATAGTGTCTGAATGGTGTATCATTGATTTTATAATTGTTGATTTTGACAAGTTTGGTAATCTACTAATATAATGGCGTCATTAATGAGGATCGGAACAGACCATTCTGACACTATTGTAATAGCAGACTTGAGGCCCTGGTGCTTTAATTAATACGTACGTACGTATGCGTACGTATTGTACGCATGCCATGGCATGAATCAACGGATTCAGTACGTATTATACGTACGTACGTATGCGTACGTATTGTACGCATGCCATGGCATGAATCAACGGATTCAGTAGGTAATTTAATACAAGCTTTTGTTTTTATTACACGAAAAAATGCAGCTTTACTCACTCAGGTAATTTATGCGGAGGCCCATCATACGGCTCAATAAAAATAAATCCTGAAAACAAATTGTAAAACAAAATTAAGGCCAAAAGTCAACATTTGTTAACTTGATAAAGGCGGGTGCGGATTAATATTAATCCCACTTAATGTCCTCGTAAACTACCTGCTTTATGAATGGTAAATTTTGTTATCTTTGATAAAAGAAGTAATTAAATTATGAGTCATTAACGAAAGTGACATTAGTGCGTAGTCATAGCAGAGAGCGTCATTAAAGATGGAGACTCAGATTAGCAATATTTATTGCACGTATATACAAGGTGTCGTTTTGCATCCTCGTCAAATTCAAGGAGATAACTATACTAATGATTTTCGACACGAATCAATAATAAAATAAGTAGGTGTTTTTGTTTTCGAATTTTCGGAAATCGGCATGTGTGGGACAACGCGATGCAGGATCGGCATATTATAACGCGGCCCGTGTGATACCGCACTGTAACTGCCCTTTTACACACACACTACCGCATACGCGACGGGTGATTCTGTTCTGTGAAAGTGGTGTATTCTTAAATATTGTCGAACTTAAATAACAAAAAAAAAAACAAGTATGTATTAATTATTGAGCAGGTATCGTAATTTTATTTGATTATATATGGCTTTCATAGCAGCTTCCTGAAATTTGACGAGGATGCAAAACGACTCCTTATAATATGGCAGTAAAATATCGTATCGAACATAAAGACTCTTACAAACAAGCGCGACACGCGACGCGACACAAAGGCACCGCTTGTAGCGCTACACGCGGTGCCATTGTATCGCGCGACAAGTCGCGCCAGTATGTAGAAGCCTTGAATCGACCATTAATATTTAAATGTAACTGGTGAGGAAAGAGAAATTATTATCACCTTTCCCGTTAAAGGCTGGGGAAAAGTTTTCACTTACCACAGTGAAAAGTGTATTAATTTTGTCACTCAAGCTTATGCGAAATTTCTTTGTAACTTAGAGCGTTTGTGTTTAGGCTTCTGTATCTCCAAAGGAAAAAACGGAACCCTTATAGGATCACTCGTGTGTCTGTCTGTCCGTCTGCCACAGCCCATTTTTTTAAACTGACATTAATTTCAACTGAGCAAAAGTAAATATTATATCAATCTGATAAGCGTTATTATCAACTAAGTACTATCTATGTGTAGGCATCGCTCTAAATACTGTTCAGTAGCAAAAGTTAATGAATATTTCCACAGGAAATGCTTCAAGAGCCGTTCATTTCTTAGAAAATATATGACACTCATAATATTGTATTTAGATAAGACAAACAATAAGGATATTGACGTCCTTGATAACAAATAGTAACATGTTGTCCGATGCCACCACTTTACTAATAATAAGTAGGACATACAAAAGCTAGTCAATAATCATAACTAATATTATAAATGCACAAGGTCCCGTAAATTTAATCCAAATCTGATCAGCCGTTTTAGCGTGAAAGCGTAACAAACAAACAAACTCATTGTTTGGTTGTTTTTACGCTTTTAATCCCGATATTCTAACGGGATCGAAACTTATGCGGGTGAAACCGCGGGGCGCAGCTAGAACATAATCCTACTAATACTGACCTTCAAAACTTAGTACCACATTTAAATTGCAATAACTTTTAATGTACACAAGATTTATTTTCGAAATAAAGCAAATTATTTAAAAAAATAATATATCCGACTGCAAGAACACATAATTGAAAAGATTTAATTGTTTTTCACAAGCATTATATCTATAGACTTTTGTTTGTAATTGTCTTTTGCTTGCAGGCAAAAGACAATTACAAACAAAAGTTACACCATATTTCAGGTTATTGGTTTGTCCCCGCCTGCAATACCAAAATTCTCCTGTAGGCATCAGTCCTAGTCAGCTAGGGCCAGGGGTCGCGGGTAAGTCCGAAAGGGATACCGTGGCCTCAGGCATCGCACTGGCAACGGAAGGAACACGGGTGGGTTTTAGTCAGTAAGAGTCTGACACACCCTCCCGCTCCACCCAGAGCGGGAGAAGTTATTTGATAATTTCCCACCCAAAAAAAAAAGGTATCTACAGCACTTAAACTTTACTTATCATGCCTCTTTCACCTGAAGAAAGTGAAAATGATAGAGTCCAATACGGTGGGCGCTCTGTACACGTATGGGCTGGCATCTCTTCAGAAGGTCGCACAGAGCTAGTGGCCATAGAAAATAGCACCCTGACTGGGGAAAGATATGCTCAAGAGATCCTTAATGAGTATGCAGGGCCATATTTAATAAATATGGGTGATGGATCGATACTGATGCAGGATGACGCCCGGCCACACACCGCTCGGGTCATACAAGAGTACATTCAGGAGGTTGGTATCAATTCGATGGCTTGGCCATCAAGAAGTCCTGATCTCAATCCGATCGAACACGCTTGGGCTGAGCTAGGGAGGCTGGGCAGAAACCGCGGACCACCTCACACTCAGGTCCTTAAAACAGGCCCTGATGGAAGAATGGGAGAATGTTCCCCAACATCACCTCTGAAACCTCGTCTTCCGTATGCCAAACCGGCTCGAAGCTGTAATCAGAGCCCGAGCCCGACAATGTAAAAGAGGCGTAAAACATACATATAAAATAATGTCGTTGAGTTTTTTGCTAGTAAGTAAAAAATGGCAATTTTTTGGTTTGTATCTTGTTTTAAGTGAAAGGCTCCTACATACTGGCGCGACTTGTCGCGCGACGCGACGCGACACAAAGACACCGCGTGTAGCGCTACAAGCGGTGCCTTTGTGTCGCGACGCGTCGCGCGACAAGTCGCGCCAGTATGTAGGAGCCTTAAAAACGTTACTAATGTATTATAATTTTTATAAACTATAATTTCAAAGAAAGTTGATAAAACATTTTTTATTTCAAAACCTTGACTTCTGTAGTTTAGAAGAAATTGCAATTTTAAAAATGTGGTGCTAAGTTTTGAAGGCCAGTGAACAGATAAACGCGAACGTTTGTGAGTAAGGATGGATGTTTGTAACTCTTTCACGCAAAAATGGCTAAACGGATTAGGATGAAATTTGGCACACAGAATTTTATAACCTGGGTTTAACGCTCAGGGTACTTTTTATCCCGGTAGTACGTTGCTTGCATACAAGACGGTATTCTGTTCACGACACCTTGTGCATTTTTGTTTCTAGGACATGCCGGTTTCCTCACGATGTTTTCCTTCGCTGTTTTGTAAGCAGTGATGACGAAATTATTTACACAAAGTAAAGCGCATGCCTGAGTCTGAACCCACGACCTACAATTCGTAAGGGCCGTTACCACTGGGCCACCACTGCTCGGAGACGGCGGGTATCTTTGAGGATTTCCCCACAGAAAAAAAGGTAAAGGTATACGAAGTACCTAGATACACTACCATTTCGCCAGTAATGTTTAAAGTTCCATGTACAGGGGCGAGCCTATATTGCCACTAGCCAGGCACGAGTTCTCTGCTCATTGTGATTTACATAAAAACATATTGAAACAATAAACCACCTTGCTGAAACGGGAGTAGAAAATAGAAAAATCATACGTCATTTAGTGGGAAGCAAAGTATTACCTACTGCAATATTAGTCGTTGTAGTTTTACAGCCATGTTTAAATTAAATACATGACAGAAGGGAAATTCTGTTTTTTCATTTCTGAAAGTGTTTGTAAATAGTAAGTACCGTGTGCTTCACAGACTTCGTTTCTTGGAAAATAATTTTGCGCACATGTTAAAAGACCGGAGTATATTATTATGTATTGTAAAATACTACCTCTTGTTAACCTTTTGACCGCCACAGTCATGTATGATGACAGACCAAAATGTGCCCAGCACGCCACGGTCACGACTACATGACAGATTTTAAGGAATAATTCGTAGCTTGGCGCCGAGGGCACGTCTTTGCTTTTTTGACGTGGCGCGGTCAATAGGTTAATGATAAAAATGGTCGAGCCGCTATATATTATACGAGTAATGTAACTACACTCCACAGTTCTTTAAATAATAGGTACGTGATTACGTATGCATTCCAAAAATGGAATGCTGGAGTGTAATGCGTATTTTTCACGAGGAAACTCTTCTGTACCTTTTGCTTTTACCATGTAAATCAGAATTTTCTCTCCAATACTTCTGCTTCATCACGAGCGCTTACTGACGTGACAAAAATGGCCCCAAATAGCTTTGTAAGGAGAGTTTTCGTGGCACGTAGGTATAATTACGGTGGAAAAATTCTTGGCACTAAAATGGGATGGAAAGCACTTGAGTTATGTAAGGCATTATTTTGGAGCGGACTGGAAAGGTCGAAAATAAATGATGCTGTAGTATGTATCTTATGTTCCTTGTTGGGTGACATTTTATATGTGTCTATGTTACATCTGCCAAGCCTTTTCCCGAATATGTTGGGGTCCCGGTAACCTAACCGGATGCAGCTGATGACCAGTATTTTACACGACATTACGCGACTCCACAACCCAGTTGCTGTGTAATGCGATACGCCTTGGTGAGACTGGTTGTCAGTTTCGGGCTTCTGACTACTCGTATCGACAGTCTATAGATCCACAAATGACAGCCGGGACCAACGGTTTAACATAATTTCCGAAGCACGGAGGGGTTTTTTTACCTAGACCATTTTTGTAGGTACTTATGTCTTGATTTCTGTCTGAAATATTTCCTTGTTTCGTACTTTTTAGATTAGGTACTTTTATTATTCCGTAGCCGGGTTTCAGTTTTTTAAACAGATTTTTTAATGCTCGATAAACGTTACGACAACATAAATAAGAGAATACTATTAGGTCAGCTGTAACTAACCTATTTACTCTTGGCTTAACGAGACTAAATTCCAATAGCAGCGAATAGTGCCTTGAACGAAACCATCGCGCCATTTATTTAGACGCCAACACCATTCATCGAGCTTCGAAGAAGTTCAACATTTATTATTTGTACTCAAATATTTCGTTGTACTTGTTTTTCTTCTTAAGAGTGGCATTATAAATCGTTACTATTTATTAAGATATAATTATTTAATCATGCTTTTTTGGGTTCCGTAGTAAACAAAGAACCCTTATAGTTTCGCCATGTCCGTGTGTCTGCCTGTCCCCGCGTTAATTGAGAGACGCTTGGTACTAGAAACCTGTTAAAATCACGCCGTCAAAGTTTAAAAAAAAAAAAATATGGTACCTCCCTTGCACGTAATGTCCCTTGCAGCTACATGGTTGTTTATGGAGATGTGAAATAAATCATGGCAGTAGTACATATAATGAAATTAAAAGGAAAGCTATCACGGCTAAGTAGGCTTTACAAGTTAACGAGTTACAGTCGACCAACTTTAATTTCCAGTTGGAGAATTGACCGTGACGTATATCGAAGTATGGGAGAACATGTTTTTCAACTACAATTTTAAGTTTGTTTTTTGGATAACTTCACTACGGAACCCTTCATTGTGGGTGGTCCGACACGCAGTTGGCCGATTTTTTATTGTAGATATTAATTATACAGGCGCGCCGTACGAAGCGCAGTCTCACTTTTGCTTGTTTTTAACAGTTTAAACATATTTATTTACTTAGACAGTATGGGATATATACATATTTGTAATGTGCTCGTCAAGACCTTTCTTTTGATGTCAGACGTGTCATGATTATCTCAATATATTTTTTTCGAGGTCAGAAATTTACGTGTAAAGTCTACCATATTCAATTAGAGGGAATTTATATAGCTTATGCCACCCGGACCATTATTACGAATCTTTTGATAACTCATTCATCAAAATCGGTTCAGTAGTTTAGGCGCTACGGTGGAACACACGTAAATACAAACATCATACCTGGGGACGGTGTCCTTATAGATCTGACTCAGTCGAGTAAAAATAAAATCAGGCTGTGAACAGTATTTCCGGTAATTTATGGCTTTAAAAGTGCTTAATTTAATTTCAAATCTACAAAAATAATTTCCCTTTTTAACAGAAAATTTTCAGGTGGCTCGGTAATTAATGAAAATCGAAAATGTTACCGTTTTATTTTGACTGTAATCTGATTTTAAAGGCTAACTTTTAAATGCTATTTATTTCAGTTGTATTGTGTGTCTTTTTTTCATCAACTTGCTTTCAGCGATTTCATTACTATAGCGAATTTGAAGTGTTTTCTAAAGTAGTAATCACGAAACACAAAACTGCGAACTCTGCCTTTTTATGAATGGAACAGACATGATGTAGGTACATACTCGTACATACTTAATGCAATTTAAGCGAACGCGACCGAAACGATAATACTATTTTATGAACACAGCCATTGTTTCTTGCGTCATCGTAATAACTAACATTTTTACTGTAGGAAATTTCCATTCGAACCACCTAATCGAATCGTGTGAGGCTAATGTCGGTAGGTATACGAGGTACCTATGCCTGTGTGATTCCATTTTGTGC
Organism: Atethmia centrago; assembly: GCA_905333075.3. Lineage (NCBI taxonomy): Eukaryota > Metazoa > Arthropoda > Insecta > Lepidoptera > Noctuidae > Atethmia > Atethmia centrago. The sequence continues at coordinate 12,140,896 of HG995381.1, read as the reverse complement.
TGATATAAAAATATTAAGTGCGGTTTTTTATGACGGGGATTGTTCCGTAGGTTTGTGTTGGGTATGCGTAACTTATTGCTGAAAATTAACCATTATTTAAATTATTTAATTGTTGCTTTGAAACTTTTTGTTTTTGCAGATGGGTAGAGTAAGCTTAAAATGATTTTGGAAAAAAAATAGGTTAACGTAGGTACCTACATAATTCTTGAAGACATTCAAAATTAGATCACAGCATGATTGCTAATAACTCGTATTAGCGATCTTGCTGTGACTTACTTTACAAAATTAATAAACCCTCTGAAACCATAATTAGAAAATGATTTTAGAAGTTTTAGATTAAATAATAAAGACTGATGTGGGCTTTACCGCCTTGGAATGTGTCTACTTAATCTGCAGGCTTAGCATGACACTCTATTTCTTCGAAGAATAGACACGGCTCTCTCTATACCTACAAAGTGACATTTCGTTTCTCAGTTTTTGACATTTCACCGTAGAAATCCTTCTACAATCTGTCATTTTGTCTTCCGGTTCTAACGATCTTTGTCTAGGTCCTTTTTTATGTAGAAGGATTTCTATGGTGGGATGTCAAAAAAGGAGAAACGAAATGTCACTTTGTATGGAAAGAGCCGTGCCTATTCTTCGAAGAAATAGAGAGTGTCATGCTAAGCCTGCTGGTGTATAAAAAAAACTGATTATAAAGAAGGGCATTAATTTACTTACGCACGTACAAATTCCCAAAACAAAATATGTAATTTAGGAATTAAGATTAGGATCATAATCGCATGGTAAATCGGTACCTAAATTATGAGCAGGTTACGAACGCTATCAGTATTCAGTATCGCCAGCCTGAAATAATATTACAACTTGTTCAACATTTAAATTGTTTACAACACTGCTACTTAAGCGAATTCCCGATTTCGCAAATGAAAACGCATACCTATTACTGTTATCGCATTTCCTTGAGTATGTTGTTGAGACGTGTTAAGGTTGCTACAGGACCTAAACGCAAATTTTATAAGTTTTATAATGCTTTAAAGTATATGATCCACTGCAGTAAACATAATCAGAAAAATATATGATATTCTTAAGGACATATGCTAGGTAGATAGTGTGTTGAAAACATAATATAACTAATTTGATACGATAGAAAAAAATCACGAAGATACCTCTAAAAATTTCTTTTAACGATTAAAAACCATACTAATATACATGCAATCATTCTGATTTTTTGTCAGATTATTCTGCAAGCAACATATTAGCAAAATTGTGTTTTATTTTTTATACAATCTATAGCTTTTTTGTAAATCGATAATTGCTTCATATTTTGCAATAAATTACCTGCGTTGTGTCATCGTGCTTCTCTTTCTTTTCTATGCAGCCCGACAGTGACCGCGCTTTAGGTGTTGTCGGCCAAAGTCTCACAATCTTAAAGTCTTAAAGTCACACAATCAGCCTATAATGTTCCCACTGCTGGGACACAGGCCTCCTCTCTATAAGAGTGAGTGGGCCGTAATCCACCGCGCGGGCTCAGTGCGGATTGGTAGATGTCACATGTCTTTGAATTTATGGTTATAGGACATGCCGGTTACTTCACGATGTTATCCTTCACCGCTTTGAGAGCAGTGTGATTCGAACCTACGACATACTACTCGTAAGTCGCGGCCACCACCGGGCCACCACTGCTCGTTTTAAAGTATCTACTTAGAATCTATAAACAGTGTTGAAAAACCATATCTGAAAGTTAGCACTATATTCCAAAACGTAAAGGATCTCTAAAACTAACTTCAACTAACAAAGTATTCTAATTCAATTAACAAACCGTAAAAGTGAAGTTTATGCCAATATCTTATTCTCTAATTGATCGATAAATGAAAATATCGATCGATAGTACTATTTAGATAGTCTCGTGATCATTAGCAGGGTGACTGTGTACTACAAAGTGTTATTAACTGTCAAATAAGTGCTAAAAGCTTATGTTTAACATGTTTAGAGTTAACTTACTAATTAAAATTGCGAGGATTGGAACTTACGTTAGTGTTTACGTTTTTATGTTTGTCTACTTTAGAATGTGTCTCTTTTATTTTGAACTAGCTTCGGCCCGCGACTTCCTTCGCTTGGAAGTCGTAAGACATCACAATACAGGTTGAAATTGAAAACTTGCGACAAACTGAAATGGGACATTGTATACATCATTATTAACAACTTTTACTAAGGGACCAAAGCTGTAATCCCAAAAAAAAAAATCTGCTTTTCCTACATTTTGATGAGGTATTGCGAACATAAATGTAGGGGACAGCAGTTTTTTTTTTTGGGATTGTAGCTTTGGTCCCTTAGTAAAAGTTGTTCATAATGATGAGTACAATCTCCCATTTCGATTTGTCGCATGTTTTCAATGTCACCCTGTATACTAAAATAACAGCCACAGTTCCGGCCCGCGCTATTATTTCATATTCGCTTGGCGTTCTTTCTGACTATCCATTATCTTTATATAATTAAAAAAACATAAACAACAAATAATGATAAAAAAAACTGTGTTAATCTCATATACCTACCTAAATAATTGATAAAATTAGACGGGTTCTGCTTGTACGTATACTTTATAAACACGGTGTAAAGCGTGTCTAATTTTCCAGACTTCCAGAGAGATTAAAATGTTTTATACGTGTATTGCGCTGCATTTACTTTTATACGAGCTATACGTTTGAAAAACTCCGTCAAGTCTTTTCGTCGCCTATTCCGCAACAGTTATAGATTTGAAGTCTGAGGTCTTCAACCAATGCGTCCTGGCCGTTATGATGTACGGTGCCGAAGCGTGGGCACTGATAGTCGGGCTGGTCCTCAAATTTAAGGCCACTCAGCGTGTTATGAAGCGGGCTATGCTCGGAGTTTCTTTGAAGGATAAAATCAGGAATGAAATTATCCGGAAAAGAACCGGAGTTACCGACATAGCTTGCAGAGTAAGCAAACTGAAGTGGCAGCAGGCTGGCCATGTTTGTCGAAGGACCGATGGCCGGTGGCGCAGACGAGTCTTGAAGTGGAGACCGCGTATCGGCAAGCGTAGTGTGGGACGCCCTTCAGCTATGTAGATGAACCAACGACCTTAAAAAGGTGGCTGGGACAGACTGGATGCGTAAGGTGGAGGACAGGGTGTTGTGGCGCAGCCTGGGTGAGGCCATTGTCCAGCAGTAGACTGCGGTAGGCTGAGTTGATTGATTGATTCTTCAATCAATCAATCAATCAACTCAGCCTACCGCAGTCTACTTATACACGAGTATAGCTCTTCAGGTATACTCGTGTATACATTTACATAATGTACTTACTCGTATAATACCTATCTAGTATGAAATGCTGCCAAATCGTCTATGTTAGTCTGTCTGTCTGTCTGGTTTTTAAGTTGTATTATCGACAAAACCGCTGATCCAATATTGAACCCACAAGAAAAATCAACCCCTAAAAGGGTGAAACGTAAGTTTGTATGGGAAAATCCTTGCGGACGAAGTCACGGGAAAAGGCTAGGCTAGGAACAATTATAATCTTATCATTTAAGCACGGAAAAACAACCAAGGTTTAATTAAGTCCTAGATTTCAAGTATAGGTATTAAAATTGTACGTGACATTAAACACGTCTATTACGTTTCACGTAGAAACATAGAACACGTCATAGTTTCCTTACTAATATTCGCATTTACGTGGACTACGTGGGAAGATCAAATTGCGTGTGATGTATTGTTCTGTCGTATTGTATCGTTGAAGTGTAAGGAATTATGTGTAATGATAATGACTAAGTATTGAAAAGGAAAGGTCGTGCCTGATCGTATTTGTGTTGTTCTTTTGTTTACTAACAACTGAACTTTAATATTGTCCTCGTATAACTAACTCTTTCAACTGTAGTGACGTTGTGAAGGTTATGACCTAATTTCCACGCTACGCACGGAAGAGGCTTTGTTTATTCCCTTGACGATATTGGAATTTGTTTTAGAGATACCCACGGGTAAAGAGTCAGTCTGAAAATACATGACGTTAGCAGCGTATTTTTCCGTAAAGATCGTCATCATTTTTCCATTCTTTTGAAGTAAAGAGCTGTGATTCATAGCTTTGAAAGATGAATGATTAGTGATCTGTTAATTTTATCCGTTCTGTCGTCACATGTTGGATCGTCACAATGCGTTTTACGTTCGGGAATTAACCTGTGCGTGGTCAGTAAACGGAAATACTCGTGACTCCTAGACTACCTCTACTATTGTTAATTAGGTGATTTATTATCCGACGCTTACACTTGAATATGAGTGTCCTAAGAGGCTGCTGCAAATAAACATCCATAGACTGAGAAATTGTAGCACAGGCGTTGCATCCTATACTCTTGATATTGTTCCTTATTTGTCTTCTACGACACCCACACATATAGAATTTTCCATACGGGCTAGTAAAGGGTAACTGCAGTGCGACAGCGGTTGAGTGTGATTGACCTATGAAATTAGACGAGCAGGCAAACTAAACATCTAAATCGAAACTAATATTAAAAAGAGGTAAAATTGTTGCTTTGTTTGTAAGATCTCTGGAAGTATGTGATCCTAAAAAAAAACAACTTAAAAAAAATAAAAAGATACTGAAAGCCAAAGATATTGGTGGTCTGAAATATTTTAGTAGTGTAGTATAGTTTCAGTGGTAAACGTTATTCGCACGTTTCAAACGTTACGTGCGAAGATGAAATTGCTTGTGATGTATGTTTTGTATGTTCTGTCGTACTGCCATTCATGTTGACGTATAGGGAGTTACGCGAACGTTTAAAGTGTATTAAAAGGGAAAGGTCGTGACTGGTAGGGCCGGATTTGGCGGAGAGCCAGTTTAGTTTCCGCAGGGGGCGCTCTACGGTGGACGCCAACATGCGCGACGATTCACGACGGGGAATGCTGTTGCCCAGGGTGGGGTCGTCTTGGCGGTGTCTCTAGACATCGCCAATGCCTTTAATACCCTGCCCTGGAGTTGCATCAGGGAGGCACTCCGGTACCACCGGATGCCGACCTACCTCTGTCGTGTGGTCGAGGCCTATCTGACGGACAGGGCCGTCATCTACCCTGGTCACCAGGGCGTGTGGAATTAGCAAGAGATGTCGTGCGGTGTCCCACAGGGATTGGTCCTGGGGCCGCATCTGTGGGACATCGGATGCGACTGGGTGCGATGGTCCTCGGAACGCACCACCGTCTCACCTCACCTCTGCACTGGTGAGTCGGCGAGCCTCTTTGTGGGATTACCGCCATGGGATCTGGACGCAAAGCACGTATGGCAGTGGCGCAAGGAGGAGGGCGTAGCTCCGCTGCCGCGAGAAATCACGGCACAGCGGACAGAGCTCCGGCGGGATCTCATGGCGGCATGAAGAGTGCGATTGTCGCAACCCAGTGCTGGGCACGCCACAATTGCGGTGATAAGTGGTCTTTGAGGAGTGGCTAGAGAGGCGCCACGGCGTCCTCACCTTCCACCTGACGCAGGTCCTCACCGGACACGGCAGCTTCGGGAGGTTCCTGTGTCGGATAAGGCCCGAGTGTCACTACTGTGTGGATCGCCCGGAGGACACGGTGGAGCATATGGTGGAGTACAACTGAAATTTATCACTATTATTATTCTTGTAGGTATATTGTACTCCCGAAAGTACCAATGCGGGTGTTCGCAGTGGACGTGATAATTTTCACAACACGTCTCTTCGGTTCTTCACGTAAAATGTCATAATTTTCCAAAGGTACCTATTCCGTACACAGCGTGGAAAGATCGATTGTTACCTTGTTAGTGAGGTGTTAATTTTTCCCGTTTTGTCGTCACCTTATAAATCGTCACAAATGTCGTACGTTAGGAAAATACGTTTGCGTAGTAATTAGTAGGAAAAGCACGTAATTGTTACCTTTGTTATTTTATTACGTTAGTAAACGTACTGTTCCGGGAAAATTTAAATGTTATGCGTGATCTTTGGAGACAACGCACCATCTTTTTTAGGATTGCTTTTCCCTTGTAAATAACTACCTACTAGGATAGGGGAAGTAGCACTTAGACTTAAACAGACTGATATTAATCAGTCGGTTTAAGAACTACAGTAGGTAAATAACGTAACATGTTAATGAAGTGCACTCGAAGCCTGGCTTCATCATAAATCTGGCTTTGACTCGGATCCACTCATAGAAAATGCACATAAATAAAGATACCTTTCTATGATCAAAATTTTCAAGAAAGCAATTTATTTGATTTTCCATTTCTTAGGAAAATTAGAATAGATCGTACAGTACCCACATATGTATATAGATACACCTACTCGTACCTGAAAGCTACAGCTGAAAGCTTGTTTTTTTAGAGCGGAACCCTTATAGTTTCGCCATGTCCGTCTGTCCGCGGCTTGGCTCAGAGACTCTTAGACACGGATAAAAGGACGTCTTAAAATAAGACAATATCCTTTTGGTCAAGACAAATATTGATTAATATATGGGGGAAACAATATATTCTTGAATGAAGTAAAATTTTGTCTTAGTTTTAATGTCTTCTTCGAAGACATTAAAACTATATATATATTACAGACAATTTTAATTTGATATTAATATAAATTTGTAATTTTGATATGTAAATATAAATATTCGTCACTAGTAAAAGCATCGCTTATTAATTTTTCTTATAGAGTGGGATGAAAAGCAGAGTGCCACATTGTACCAAAATTATTTAACCTCGAGCGACTTACTTTGAAACCCTCGCTCGGTATTCTACTCTAGAATTCTTCGCTTCGCTCTGGATTCAAACAATCACTCTTGCCCTTAATACATCATTTTGGTCCCTTATGACACCATCTACTATTTCTCGTCTATCCCATGGTATGGGGTATCGTTGGATAAGCCGTTCAAAAATATTGCGGGTCTATGAAAACCATTTTTCGATTTAGGGATCCGTTTGCGTAATTATTAAGCTTAATATAACATAATATCACGCCATGTTTCCGAACGGTTGGGCAGAGGTGAGGTGTGTTGGGTGTGTGTGTGGTGGTTCCAGCTTATTTTGAATATGTGAAAAGTTCACGGCAGTAGTGGGATATACAACGAATATATAACGAAGTTAAAAGGAAAACTATAACAGCCAAGTAGGCTCTACAAGTTATCGAGTAATAGTCGACCAACTTACTTTTGCAGTTGGAATGTATGGGAGAGTATGTTAAGTTTGTTTTTGAGTTAAATTCATCTCAATGACGGAACCCTTCCTTGTGCATGGTCTGACATGCACTTAGCCGGTTTATACCAAGCATCAGCGTTCATGATTACTCACCCCTAAATTCGAAAACTCAACTTATCTTTAAGCTGTTCTTAAAAGAGATCTATGTTGCTTTCATGCTTTATAAAGTTACCTACTGCACGAGACTTAACGTTCGAAAAGACGGGCGTTCGACCAGCTTTGCCTATTTAAAATACATCAGTATAGGCTATCTATAGGGTTGATGTTCACAACAACTAGGGCAATCGATCCAGTCACCGTTTGTCTCACAAGGGTGCGACGCAGACGGAAAATAAAGGTTCACTAAATAAGGTTTTGGTGCAACCCTACAAATGCTGGGAAACTTTTACCCGTTTCATCGTACCTAATGGAAAATCTCGTCTAAAAAGTCTAAAATAAGCGTGTATCGTTCATCCCACTGCCGTCGTTCCACTAGTGGAACGAACGGGAATGTAATAAAGTAATGTTTAATTTATTCTCGTTCGAACTCAGAATTTGAGTGGGACGAATGGGAATATATTCTCTTAGATTAGATTACTGCCGTTTGTCCCACTTGTGCGTGCAATATTAATCGTTATATTGCAGTTTCTTTTCAAATTACTTGGTTGGATATAATAATTATTTTACAAAATAAATTGTTCTGTAAGTTTTTTTTATAAATAAAATAATAATAACACATCCTTTATTTATGTATTATAATAGCTATGCTTGTAGTTTCCCTACGATCAATCAAATCAGTAATGAAGATATCCGTAGAAGTATTGTATCAAAGTAGCCGACATAGTTCGAAGAATTGTCAAACTTAAGTGGCATTGTGCAGGGCACATTTTTCGCAGAACAGATGACCGAAGCCAATGATGATGGGGCCGATGGGGCCGAAGCTTCTGGAGTAGCGACCGCGTACCGGAATCCGTAACGTCGGAAGGCCTTTCACACGGTGGACAGATGACTCCGCTGGATGCAAGAAGCACAGAATCGGTCGAAGTGGCGGTGCTTGGGGGGAGGCCTATGTTCAGCAGTCTTTCGGCTGAAATGATGATGATGATGATGATATTTATTATTAAATAGATTGCTTTAAAATGTTTATTTACTACTAAATATCACAACGCTCGGGCGGGATGCGCCGGCCGGATGCCAGTGCCATGCCGATAACATTCTTTATATTTGCGTGAATCCTATTGGTTTACCTAGCATTCGCTCTCTCATTAGCTTTAAGAGGCTGACAACACTTAAAGCGCGGTCACTGTTGGACTGCATAGAAAAGAAAGAGAAGCGCGATGACACAACGCTGGTAATTTATTGCAAAATATGAAGCAATTATCGATTTCCAAAAAGCTGTAGATTGTATAAGAAAAATAAAACACTATTATACTAATATGTTGCTTGTAGAATAATCTGACAAAAATCAGAATGATTGCATGTACCTATGTATATTAGTATGGATTTTAATCGTTAAAAGAAATTTTTAGAGGTATCTTTTTGATTTTTTTCTATCGTATCAAATTAGTTATATTATATTTTCAACACACTATCTACTTAGCATATATCCTTAAGAATATCATATATTTTTATGATTTTGTTTACTGCAGTTTTAAGGCATTATAAAATTTATAAATGTTGCGTTTAGGTCCTGTAGTCCCCTTAAATATAATAATTAGATACACTTTCTTTTTATCATAAAAAGTAGGTATCTATATTTCAAATTAAAACAATTGAATGGTAATAAAAAAACATTTTATCGTGTGTCTTTTGTTAAATCAGTTGTGATAATTATAGAGCCTTGTTTTAATTATCTCCTCTATACGCAGATTTTTTACTACTTACTACTATTAAAAGGGTAAAGTGCTACTGATATAGCTGGCACGAGACTTTTGAATTCTATTTATGGTACGCAAAGTATTGGCATTCCCTTTAGTTCAGGTGACAAAGGCGACGCGGGACCTCCGATAGGAGTAATAGTGTTCTGTGCGCGGTACTTACTCGTACCTTCTTTCTTTTAGAATATCGGCCTGCTATCCGACCTATGTAATAAAACGACAAGGAACCGTCAAAACAAAAGAGCTACTTTAAATAAATTGAATAACACGCGTTGCTAATCAAACATGCACGACCATGTATCTTGCCAAAAGCGACTGTATCTCAGATATTCAGGCTAGACTAAAGTGGAGCCTGTGGCGGTCGGAGAACAAGAGTGGCCGGTAAACAGTGGCTGAAGCTGGGTCAAATTTTAATAATGGTGCCATGGTCTTTTTCCTTAAGGAAATAATAACCAAAGACGAATGGCGCCGCCGTCCGTTATGTATTAATGGGCTTCTGTATCAAGCTTATGTAGTTATTTATGAAAACGCTAAACCGGAAAACGGCGGGAATATGTATTTTTTCCTATACCTATATACATTTATTATAAACTGATGAGAAATATGGTAATTGGTAGCACAATTGTTACCATAAAATGAAATTGTGGACAAGCTGTTAGTGATTTTTCTCAAATTAATATAGGAATTATGAAACAGAACATAACATCTAAAGATCCTATGGGACCAAAAAAATCAGCTGTTCCCTACATTTTGTTGAGTTATGCCATAAATGGAGGTGTGTGGAATTTTTCGAATATTCCCGAACACTCACGCGACTTTATTGATATTGGTTCTTATCTCCACAGAATTATCTCACGTGAGCGTATCTAGATATGGCCTACATCCTTAAATGTTATCATGATAATAATTGACATAATCATCGAATTCATCATTCATATAAATCCATTTTCCAGCGAAAAACGTCTAAGAAATGCCTATCTAAAGCCAGTGATTGATTAGTGCACATTGCATATATTTTCCGGAAGTCTGCTAAGAAAATAACTTTCTTAATAATTTGATGATGATTATAGAATGCTATTTTGACTCAAGTTCTTGTTCACCTATATTCCTGAGTTCACTGAACTATTGTGATAATTTTGGAACTGCTAAAAATTATGCAAATAAAATATTTGTGTTTATGATATTTACGGAAAACAAACCTGAAAAAGCCAATATCAACAAGGAGGTTTTATCTGAAACTTAAACTTGCAAACAGAACAAGTTTACATACAGCATTACGGATTGTTTGTTTAGTTTTACATGTTTACAGACAACAAACTTGCTTTTATTTACAAAGATCCGTCATAACATGTAATTTTTACATAACGTCCGACCATGCGCGGCCTAGGACAACGCGGTACGTCACGACTCGGGTCGGTGACCTCAGCTGACTTGCGCATTTTGACAGATCGAACGGAAAATTACCGGGCGACTGGAGCTCGGAAAAATGTATAGGTACGAAATACGAGTGTAAAACGAGTGTTTCATGAGCGAAGCGCTCGTGCGTGACTAAAATTCACAATGCAATTACATGGTTCCTGCAAAACTTCTGTTTTATAGCTTTAGAAGAAGAAATCAATTTTCTTCTTCTATAGCTATAAAACAGAATTTTTGGGGGATCGGGATTTCAGGAAAGAAATTTTTCATGGAAGTTATTTTCCAGCTCATCAATAGGCACTTACATGTAACAAGAGGAACATTATAAAACTTAGCGTAATTTAATATTTCACTTTTAAGTATTTTGGCAAAATTGTTAAAGTTATTGAACATATTTACTTAGCTAGTACGTTTCACATACTTCAATACGACAGAAAAGTTTTTCTCTTTTCGTAATCTATATTTGCATTTCATAATGTTTAAATATCTTACAATGGCTTAAAAGTAATGTACGAGACAATGACGAATTTTGTAGGGCACAGCAAAAAATAACGAAACCATGAAACGATGGAAAATTATGAATGTTCTACTGATCTCTTCCTAACTTGTTGTTTGTGGTGCCTCTCAGAGAACATATTTATTAACTTATGAAGAGTGAGACAGCTCCGACACCTACTATTGTAAAATACTTTGTCTGCCTCAATTTGTATGTACGACACAATGTTTAAGTTGAAATAAAATATATGTTTGTTTTGTATTATTTTGTAATTAAATGAGGCTCAACCTTTTGTCTAGCTTTGAGCATCCTATAAAGCTGGTTTAGTACTGAAAGTTTACTGGTTCCACATTTTCACGAGTTATCGATCGAACCACAGACCACAGAGACGCCTCGGCGGCTGCTACTAGAGAGAGAGCTTTCCATACAAACCGAGCGTCACCGTTTACTCGCACTCCGACACAAATGACGTGTGTAGTAGTAGTACACAAGTGACGCCTTTACAGAGGGTCCGTGCAGCGCAGCCGTGAGGAACACAATACTATTTCAAAGGTTTTTCTGGTTTTTGTTTGGGGGCTGCCTCGCTGGTCTAGTGGTTGCAAGCGCTACTGCTGAGCTTGACGTCCTGGGTTCGATTCCAGGGTCGGGCAAAGTGTTATATTGGGTTTTTCTATCTGGAATTTCTCAGTAGCAGCTCGGAGTTTGGATTTGGGCCCAGTTGATGGCAATAGGCTCGCCCCCTATTACATGGCACTTAAACATAACTGGCGAAACGTGGGTGTACTTCAAAATCAAAATCAAAAGTCATTTATTCAAATTAGGCTGAGAATCAGCACTTCTCGAACGTCAAAATTACATAAGACAGCCCCCCAAAACGCTCGCCCTTCACCACTTCCAAGTGCTGTAGCTGGGAAGAAGAAGTGGCGCAACAAATTCCCTAGCAGCACAGCTGTCTGTTCAGATAGAAAAATAAAAAATGATTCTATACAATAGTATGCAAAATAATTTACACTACGCGCATCACAAAACAGTTATTAGCCATATGTCAGTTAGCACACCACTATACCAACAAACAAAAACACCGAAAACTATACTCAAGCAGAAATAAAAACGTAAACAGAACTTAATACCTAAATAAAAGCTTCCAGGCATAAAGGGCGTGCCCGCTTACATATAGCTATAGCCGTAACGCAGTCACAAATGATAAACTAGGACCATCGAAGTGAAATAAATAAACGGTTAATTACTAATAACAAAACAAAAAAATCCGCCATTACCCATGTTTGAGGGAAGGAGGCAACCCGACCCCCGACTCTACCGCAAGCAGTGACATCTAAGGGAGCATGACGAACGTGCTGCCGGTTGCTCCAGTAAGAATAGTATGATCAATTATCGAGGTCGCTAGCTAACCACATATTGCAATACAACTCAACAAAAATCATTGTAAAGAGTAGATTATGTCAACAATAAACGAAGAAAAAAAGATGACTTATACAGTCAAATAAAATAAACAATTATATGTGCTACCGGTACACCTCTGCCCAACCCTTCGGGGAAACAACGCGTGATGTTATGTTATGTCTTTTCTCTAAGTTGTGCGACCAACGCACTTTCGCTGCCACAAATATATCAGCGCTGCCGGCGCGGCATGGTGATTCTGTGTTCTGTGGATCGAACTCTACCAGGCTTTTAGCTTAATCGGTTTGTTCAGCCTCAACCGCAAATATCTGTCCTTTCACATAGCTGTATATAGTATACCCTAATTTATATAATTAAAATAAATGAACTGGGATACATTAAGTAATTAATTGGGTTTCAGGAAGGTAACGCTTAGGACGGTATTTTTCTACAAATCTAGTGTAGTTACCATGTAAGGTTTGTAGATAATGTATATAATTAAAAGAGATGGAGCCAAGTTAAAGTAAGTATCTAAACTCTTAAAGATTTTAATTATTCGTGTTTTTTTTTGTCCAGTAATTCGGTGAACCTTGTAGTCTCACTTGATTTAGCCTGAAAATATTCGAAATATAGACAAAAGATGATGTGCCTATGTTATGAATTTTGCGGAAGCAAGTGTCGAGGCAAACAGCACTTTTCAGAGCGCACAATGTGTGGTGCTGTTTGCAGATATTATAGGTTCTTCGCTGCAGGTGAATAAATAAAATCATCCAATGCCATAAGAAACCTCGAGAGTAACGTAGTTGATATAAACTTTATATTCCCATATACAACAGTCAATTAAAAGTTTTTCAAACACGTAGTGACGAATATAGTTGACCTTTAAAAACTGCAAGGGAGAGGCATTTTCAGTAAGATATAGCAATTCACTACAGTGAATGCAGTCAGAGAAACTTTTGCTAGCCTGACCTTTTCCTCAAAGTAGAACGGAACGCAATTAAGAGCGTTCAAGTTTAAACTGAAAGCACTGACTGATTTGATATCTTTTTCGTGAAAAAGAATATGAGCGTCTTTTAAGTAAGTATAGTCAAACATATAGCATTGTTTTTGCTGTAGATAGGCTTTCGAATTTCGGTAGGACTTGTGGCTAAGTAATAACAGTTGCACGGATCGATCGAACAGGTTAAGCTATTTGACGCGGTTGGTCCGTGGATGGGTGACCATCTTTACATACCGAGTCCTCCATGCCTCGGAAAGCACGTTAAGCCTGGTTCTGGCTGTTATTATTATATGTAAAAGCCCGAAAGTCTGACAACCAGTCTTACCAAGGGGTGTCGTATTACCCAGTAACTGGGTTGTGGAGGTCAGATAGGCAGTCGCTCCATTTAAAATACTTTGGGAACTTGGGTACTAAACTATACCGACAGAATTTTCGTGATGGGGCTTCAGGGCGAAATCTGCAGGCATGACGCTTTCTATTTCTTCGAAAAATAGACATGGCTCTTTCTATACAAAGTGACATTTCGTTTCTCCATTTTTGACATCGCACCGTAGAAATCCTTCTGAAATCTGTCTTTTTGTCTTTCGTTTCTAACAACCTTTGTCTAGGTCCTTTTTTATGTAGACTATTTCAGAAGAAACTTTCTATCCCAAACTGTCAAAATCACACTGACAACTGACAGTTGTCTAAGGTAGTGAAGACAATTTGCGTTTTTCTACTCGGCGGCCACAAGGTACATACGGTTATCTACAAATTCATGATTTTACAGGAGAGCGTTTTGAACGCAAAACTGTGATAATTAATAGAAGAAAAAGGCTATCTTCTCATATTTTACATCATTTAGTTAATAGGGCATTACCATGAAATAGTGTATTACTATAATATTGATTTGTTCCAAAATACGGTACTTCGACACTTTGAGAAAGGTTGTTGTAGTTGTCTTTAAATACGTGACTTAATTAAAATCAGTAAAATTTGAGAATCAAACAGAAAAATCCTATGACAAAACAAAGAATTCTGAGTCGAATTATGTAAAACAGTGAATTTCGTAAAAAGTGCTGTTGACTCTTTCTACTTTGTTGTCGTCGTACTTTCTACACGGAATGTAATTTTTGGCTATTCTTCCGTAGAAAGAACGGTGCTCGTGCTAAGCCTGCTGAAATGATTTCTAGAATGGCTCTATTGTTCTGATAAAAATTGGGTTATTTCCCTTATTAGCGAGATAAGCAATGCAACGTATTATCTTGACAAATCACCATGTAATGGGTTTTTTTCACAGGAAAATATTTGCTACCATTATCTATATATAACATGGTTGGCCCACACATATTCATACATTATTAAAACGTATACCTAGTGCAAAACACTGCATAAGGAAAAATATGATAACGAGTTATGGTAATCGATCGTAACCATTGATATAATAATATGCGTTTTAATTGTTAGTGTTAGATAACAATAATTGCAGTTTCTGAAAATATCCGTAGCAAGTTGTTTATGGAAAATAATAATTTAGATTATGTCAGTATTGCTGTTGTGGTCTACAATTCGACATGTTCAACAGTGGACGTAAACGTAAATAATAAAGAACAAGTAATCAAGAACACGTAATCAAGAAATACCTACACGCCAATCCATTTTTAGCTACATTACATTTAAAGCTCCGGATTTCAATGCATCTTATTGATGTCTCTGAGTTTTCCATTTCAGCAGAGCTTTCGGAAAAATATCCAAATCCAAGTTGCAGTTTATCGTCTCTCCCAAGTTTTATACAAGAAACTAATTTAGTTTAGGCTTCATTGAGTATCAAACATTGGATGTGTAGCATTTCTATGTTAAAATAGCAACATATAACATTGGGCCTTTGCTTCGTAGAACACATGATAGACGCACTTACTAAGTTGGCAGACAAATTGTTGTTATCATATCGTGTTCCTATTCGAAGCTTGTCGATAAAAATACATTGTTCTATTCTCTCCTACACCAACGTGGCAAATGTATACTATAAGGCCCGTTGTACACGGCACGGTTTCTCTACGGTACGGCGTGTTAACCGCGTCGTAGACAAACTACGGTTTTGCCGTGAAAAAGTAACACGGTTATCAGTGTTGTATGCATCACTATGGAAGCTTGATGTCAGACACGGTGGCACTACGGCACGGCACCGTCGCCGTAGCGCATATACAAGCTCACAGGATTTACACGCGCGGTTAATACCGTAAATAAACTGTAGTTCATCAACCGTTCAAGGCAAGAAAAACGTGTGTGTACAAAGGGCCTTAAGATTTAATAATAGAACTAGTAAACACCGTGTTTGTTGGCAAACACATTCCCTAGAGCTTTGAGCTATGATGCGGACGACGACTGCAAAAATAGCGTAAGGAAAACGGCGCTAGACGAATTAATTTAGAATAATATAGTAGAAGCGTGTGTAAATGTTGAAAAGCTCCAAATGTACTATTTCTCTACAAAATAAGCTAACAGCAGGCAGCACGAGAACCGTAAAGAAGAGTTTTGTCGACGGAAGAGTAGACAATAATGACGTTTCATTTATTGGGGGGTTGGTCCGTGGATGGGTGACCATCTTTACATACCTACCAAGACCTCTCCGTGCCTCGGAAAGCACGTTAAACTGTTAGTCCCAACTGTCATTTGTTGATCTTTGACAGTCGTTACGGGTCGTCAGAAGCTCGAAAGTCTGACAACCAGTCTTACCAAGGGGTATCGTGTTACCCAGTAACTGGGTTGTGGAGGTCAGATAGGCAGTCGCTCCATGTAAAATACTGGTATTCAGCTGTATCCAGTAAGACTGAAAGCCGACCCCAACATTGTTGGGAAAAGGCTTGGCAGATGATCATCATTCAAAACAGGTAATAAGGGTCAGATCAGATACTGATTCATTGTTAAGTCATGCATGCACTTTTAATCTTAAATTAGATCTTATTAACTCCCTTCTTGAAAGTAAAGTAGACAAAAAAAATAAGTTAGCAGGTGATAATTATATTCACCCTCAATTTCAAACTCAAAGTATTTATTTCAGTTAAACCATTTACAGGCAGTTTTAAATTTTTAAGGTGTCGGGTGGTCCTAAAATATGAAGGTAGTTGCCCATTCCAAAGCGTAGTAGGTACCTATAGAGAAGAACGGGCAAGAAACTCCATGGACACTCGATACTGCCTTTGTCGTTGCCAATATTAACTATGATTGAGAAAGTTCGTGTAGATTTTCGGATGTTAGTTACTCAGAATTAGGCATTAAGGCACTGACAAGAGGCAAATGAACAAAGTAGGCTTCCTTAACAAAAATAAATGCCAAATCTGTATAGTTTATGGTAGCGGAAAAAATATATGTTAATTTTGTACATATTTCTCGAGAACTTTGTTGTTACCAAAACAGGTTTTGAAAAAAAACTCGATACAAATTAACGGTAAACTAACCTTTTACCTTGCGTTCCATTCCAAAATATCTGTATAAAATGTCAACGTACGTTACTTATTTAATTAATAACAAGAACGTCTACTTTGAATGCAGAGCTTGGTTGCTTTTTATTTTCGATTACTCAACTCTATTTTGAGTAAATAGATAATAATTGCTTCATACTTTGCAATAAATTACAGCGGTGTGTCATCGCGCTTCTCTTTCTTTTCTATGCAGTCTGAGTGACCGCTTTTAGCTGTTGTCAGCGTCTTAAGGGCTAGGGCTAATCACATAGAATCCTGAAATAACACTACTTATCATCTGAATATAAGAAGCAGTTTTCCTAAGATGCTAGTGAAATATCCTGCAACAGTCAGGATAATATTGTGTTAATTGTACACATGATTATGAAACTCTTCCGCCATCTGTACTATTATCTGTAACACGTGTTGTACACTAAACAATACTTCGACTAAGGTATTCTGTTATCGTAATGAATCACTAATACCAGGCTCACGTGAATCAGGGCGTCAAATCTCTTCATTTAGCTATGCGTCACACGCCTACAACCTCATAATGGCTCATTGGTTTGAAATAAGAGTAAACGTACTATATCTGTAATCCAGTGAGGTGTTTGACTAATATTAGATCACCTGGCATCGTTTTTAGGGGTCCGTACCCCAAAAAGAAAAAACGGAACCCTTTTAGGATCACTCGTGTGTGTCTGTCCGTCTGTCACAGCCGATTTGCTCCGAATCTACTGGACCAATTAAGTTGAAATTTGGTACAAATATGAATTTCTGGGACCCTAATATGGACGTAAATAAATCATTTTGAATATCACCTTTGGAGGGCAAATTATAAAATAAAATAAAAAAGTTTTGCAAACTGTACCGTGTGACTTATCAAATGAAAGGGCTTGTTGTGAGGGTCCCAAATATATTATTTTATAATTTTAAAATAAATAGTCTTAAAGTTAATTTAATCAAATTATGAAATTTGATCATTCCCCCACTTATCTCCAGAACTACTGAGCTTAAAATTTTGAAAAAAATAAGAAGGAAAACCTATAAGAAGTCTGTGGTGTTAAAATAACATGGTAAATCACTCAGAATTGAGCGTAAAAACTTACATTTGCAGTTCGAATGTATGGGAGAACATGTTTTTCAACTACAATGTCGAATGTATGGGAGAAAATGTTTGTCAACTACAATGTTTACCGAGGCCCCTGGCACCACAGGCAACAGGAAGGAATACGGGTGGGTTTTAGTCAGTAAGAGTCTGACATACCCTCCCGCTCCGCCCAGAGTGGGAGAAGTTATTTGAATATTACCCACCCAAAAAAAAAAGTTTGTTCTTGGGATAAATTATCTTGGAATAAAAAAACACAGTAGATAACATATTCATTGTACGGAACCCACACCACGCGAGTTCCACTCGCACTTGTACGGTTTTTTTTTAGAAAGGAACACTTTTTAGCTGACAGCCATGATGCCATAGGTGCTTGTAAGATCTAGGACACAGCGCAAAGGGAAGCACTAATAATGTGTGTGTTAGTACCTAAACTACACCAAAAATAGTCTTATCCCAGCAATTATTTTAGTACATACGGCTACATAACAGGTTATACGTTTGCAGAGTAAGCTGACCTCTCATTGTACGGAAATTATATACGATGCAAGATCAGCTTATATTGGAAATGTATAGCTTGATATGTAGCCGTGTGTACAATGTACGAGTAACTTAGTTGGCTGTACAGAATGCGTAGATGTCGGTTTTCGATGGATCTTTTTACCTTAAGCGTTGAGGGTAGTGTGGTAAGAAGTTATAAGACCGAAATATATTTACGTTAAAGTTGATTTACCATTTGTTGACAACTAGCAATGACCTAAGTTGTCTAAAATATTAGATAGATGGAACTCCAGGTAATACTGATTATACCTATTCCTAGGAGATCTACCAGTTCATTAATATTCTCAAACCATTTATCATTACAGCAGCCAGCTAGGTTATTGCTTTCCAAGTAGCGTCCTTGGTACCAATCCGCTGTAAAATATTCCACGCAGACGTGCTCCTGAATACATCAAGAGGTATTAAATCAGGCAATGAATACCTAATGTTTTAGATCCTTTGAGTGCTGGAAAATTGCTATTTGAAAGCGTCCATGGGTGACGTAATAAATAACGAGCATTAAAAAAAATGTTTTTCCGACCCTTGCTGGCTCATCGCTGCCTGAAATGATTTTGAAAGGATTAGTGAGATTTATCATTAGTGATCAAACTAGAAAAACTCAAGAACAATCTTCTAAATGGACATTCTTGAGAATATTTTTATTTATTTCAGCCTATAACAGTCCACTGCTGGACCCCAACACTGCTGGTCCCAAGCTGCCCCACAACACCCTGTCCTCCGCCTTCCGCATCCAGTCTGTCCCAGCCACCTTTTTAATGTCGTCGGTCCACCTAGCTAGGCGGAGTCCCACACTACGCTTGCCGATACGCGGTCTCCACTCCAGGACTCATCTGCTCCACGGGCCATCGATCCTTCGACACACATTATTATATATCCTTACTAATATTATAAATGCGAAAGTGGCTGAACGGATTTGGATGAAATTTGGGTAATTCATTACCTGGACTAGGACATAGGATACTTTTTATCCCGATATTCCCCCGGGATCGAGACTTATGCGAGCGAAACCGCGGGGCGCAGCTAGTTTATAATATATAAGGCCCCCAGTACTATTATAGTTGATACTGTATTACATATTATATCAGTCTCAGACTGAAATCACAGAATAAATTTATATATTTATAGTTTCTAAGTCCTAACCGGTGTTCTCAAATTCTAAGTAATTGTTGTAAATGCCAAACCCAGACCGACCTCATTAAAGATTTAAACAACAATTCAATCTGAAAGCTTTATCAAGGACTAACAATCACAAATAAACGACCCTAAATTACCCTATTCATTCAGTTATTTTCAACTAAAACATGAACTTCTTACAACTGTTACAATAATATAAACAAAATAGTTTTGATAAGTTAAGCAACATGTTGTAGAACAAATAATTATGCCTTTAGTGAGTAATTAAGGGGTCTCCCTTGTTTCATCGAAAAGAAATTGCCAAATTATCCAAAACTTCCCAAACATATTTCCGCATAATTTCATTTGCCAAATTATTAATTAGCAAATAATCTCTTCACAAATAATTGTAACCCAAACCTAATGTTTGGCAAGTGAACGTTTAAACAATAACTTGTTTACCAACTAGTACTTTTACCAATTTTTATGTAGTCAAATATTTCAGTTGGAATTCATTTATTATTACATTTATTCATTTTTCGCAAAATAAAATTTCTACCTTCTATACAATCTATTCGTTTCTGGCACTCGCCGGCCGCTGCCGCGGCACCGCTCGCTTCGCTCGCTCGGCTCGTGCGTCACAGTTTTAACCTAACCTAACCAAACCATTATTTAAAATAATTAACCTACTCTAAATAGTTCCATAAGTAACAATAAATTTGACTTGTTTCAGACAAATTCAAGCACATCTCATTCACACATCACATTCTCTAACGTTTATTGTCTAAAGATTGTTTGCTGTAATAAATCATTTGATTAAAGACCAAATACCTAAGTGACATTATCCTTGATAATATTCTGCCTGCCAAGTAAAAAATTTACCAAATGAAAATGTGCGTACTAAAACTATTCCAAACATTGCATTGGTATAAAAAAAAGATTGCTTAAATTTGTTTGGGTAGTGAAATTTTGGCTAAATCTTTTCGGCAAAACGGCAGGATCCCGTAATTAAGCATTATCTACTTGTAATTTTGCATATTACATGCAATTAGGGTTTATTATGTTATGCTTATTTACGTTATTAAGTATACATATTTTACTTGTGTTTAATAGAGTCTTTTAATTAAATTGTTGTGGCTATTATTCATCCATACATGTCCATTACAGATTCTTCATGATATATAATAACACTGACATATTTAACTGCTTGTGTTTAACTATATCTTTTCGTTCTTTAATTTTATTCATAGTTGGTTCTGTATAGCCTAGATATGCATCTATATTTTGTGTCCTAGCACAAGTTGGCTTGACATTTATTATATTGATTAATTTTGAAATCATCTGGATTATATTGATTAATTTGTCTGTGAATAACGCCATGTTAAACTAAAACAAATAACGCTATGTTCTACTAATTTTCCAACTCTGTTCATTCTTATTCAGATTTTCTTTGGAGTTTTCATTCCGTATTATTAATTTCGTAAACAAACACTGCTCGATACGAGTATCAGACACCCAAACAAATATAATGTAGGTAATAAGTAAGATACGTTCTCATAGCACGTTGTCACTCTCGTTTAAAGTAAATATGAAACTTGGCCATTATCCACAATCCCCTATAGGGTTAATATGTTACGTGGGGTCTTCTGGCCCGGTTGGACCAGCTCAAGGACAATGCATTATTTGGGTCACCCGGCCAAGGACGAAGCTCTCGCACTGAAATGGAACATGAAGGCTTTTCCTATGGATTTTCATTGCTGCGTTGCCCGGGCCTATTTTTCGAATGACGTGTACAGCAGAGACAATTCGGGTATTTAAATGTTTTTAGTTTCTCTGGAGTTTTAAATAAAAAAAGTTAATGAAAATTTAACGTATGAAAATCGATAAGTAGCTCTGAAGCTTTCTTTGCCTGAAATTCATGAATAATAAATAATCTTTGGCTTCTTTACCAACGTCAATCTTCTGTGAACGTCCGTCAGTGCAAAAGTTCGTTCACAGGCATTGCGTCAAACATTGCATTCAAAAACATTAGCGATGTTTGTTGGTTACCACTATTGTGAAAATCTATTTAAGCACCGTTTCACACACAGCTTTCAGTAAAAACATACTAATATTAGACAACGACAAAGCTGAAAACGACAAAAGAAAGAGCTTCTCTGCACTAAGTGCCTTTCTTTATTTCTAATGGTTTCTATATCTATTTTTGATTAATGGAAACGTCCGACAAATGTATGGGATTGACATACCTACGCTATCTAAAAGTCACGTTAATGTCAATGCGTTGTTACTGTTTTCTTTCGCCGCTGTCACAAAAATAAAATTCTTTTATGACGTATTCAGGACCAGTTACGTTAGAGCCGTGCCTCCTCTTGAAAAAATATTTGGCGAGTATTAAAAGGTAGATTTTAAAAACGTTAGGGTCTTAGTATAGTGGTGTAAGCGTGTTGTACATTTTTGGCACTGGTTCAGAAATAATTACAAAGTAAACATCAGAGGAATTTGCTGTGACGTGGGTACGGGCCCCTCCGGATACAAGATTTAAGACTTTCATAAAAGTACCGATGTTAAGAAATATACAAAATTATTTTTGATCAGCTATTTAGGGTTTCATTTGACTAGTCTTTTAAGGTTGTAGGTAATTTTGGCAAGAAATAGTGTGAAACTCTAAATGAGATTTTGCTACTGCTGAAGCAGACCAAATAAATATTTCTTTGCTAAAATTATTTTTTCTTTTCACTCGGTTTGTGGCGTCACTTCGTCAAGTGACGCCACAAAATGTAATCTTCACTTTTATTAGTCTTCTCAAAGATCTTTATTTTATTCTACTCAAGCCAAGCCAATCGTCCATTCCGATCGTTTTATAAAACATTAATCGTAAATTAGCGCTAAGCTTTAAATCTCATCAGTTATTAATTAAACACGATCAAGAGTCAGTGGCAGTGGGCAGGGCACATTGCTCGCAGAACAGATGGCCGATGGGGCCGAAAGGTTCTGGAATGGCGACCGCGTACCGGAAGACGTAGCGTTGGAAGGCTTCCTACAAGGTGGACCGATGACCTGGTGAAGGCCGCAGGAATCTGCTGGATGCGGGAAGCACAAAACCGGTCGAAGTGGCGGTGCTTGGGGGAGGCCTATGTCCAGCAGTGGACGTCTTTCGACTGAAATGATGATGATGATGATGATCAAGAGTCTTAGAACGAAAGTTTTCAATAGAATCACCTCCATATAATTTGTGTTTTCCGAAAATAGAGAGTAAATTCTTCAGATGTTTTATTGTTCAGTCGTTGGAACTTTAACTATTTTAACCTACCAAAGTTATCAAATTAATTGCCAGTCAAACCAAGTACGATCTATTTGTCGTCTCCTCATTGGCTGAAACGGAAGAATAGACAGCATTCACATAAAATATGTATTATATGAATATCGATCATAATGCACTAGAAGCATCCTTGTCCTATTTACCTAGTTACATGTTTCAGGTACCTTTAATGGCTGAAACTGAACGCTGT
Source organism: Atethmia centrago (assembly GCA_905333075.3). Classification (NCBI taxonomy): domain Eukaryota; kingdom Metazoa; phylum Arthropoda; class Insecta; order Lepidoptera; family Noctuidae; genus Atethmia; species Atethmia centrago. Next base: position 12,117,802 of record HG995381.1, on the reverse strand, counting down.
TGTAGTTATTGACCCTTTAAGAGTGTATTGTTTGTGGTTTCCTTGCCTCAAGCGTTAAATGTGATGATAGCATCTCACATAAAATATTGATTACATAAATGTCGATCATAATGCACTAGAAGCGTCCTTGTCCTATTTACCTGGTTACATTTTTCAGGTACATTTAAAGGCTGAAACTGAAGGCTGTCGTAGTTATTGACCTTTTAAGGGTGTATGTTTGTGGTTTACTTGCCCAAAGCGTTGAATATGTTGATAGCAGTGTAGCAAACGGAATGAGAAGAGTCACTACTAGAATCATGCATCCTAGGCTAGGCGATGGATTTATGCTGGCTTGAAAATGTAGATCTGAACGTAGCTGAATATGTATTTAGTGTTTCCAACGATTTCTCTTGAAGATTTTTGGGATCCCAAACTTTGTGACGTTTTTCAGCATCAGTTAAAGCTACCTTGCACGCGGGGTATCGTGTGATCTTTTACAAGCAATTGATGTTCTTAAGTACCAGTTTTACGTATCACATGCCTTTGTTTCAACAGTAAACGTCTTTGATTTGCCTCATAAATATGCTGAAACAATACAATGAACGTACTTTATCGCACTGTATTTATTGCTTTCTGACCGTGTAGTCTGTGAAGTAATGTGTGGCACAAACATTTAGGTCATATGCTTTCAATGTGAAGTACACTTACGCTACGATTGAAGTATTATAAGTTTATCTGAAATTATGATTTACGATTTTCAGGCGTATTTTATCTCATGGATATTATGTTCACAAATTGAATGAGTTAATTGGGTCATAATATGAAGAACCTGTAAATGGATTCTTAAAATGCAATTGCAATTAATAATCGTTCTAGGTAAGCATAATCACAAGACATGGCAAACGGACTGTCAAACGAATGGCTTCATAAGCAATATTAGCGTACGCTAGGATGTTCTCAGAATCTCAATCATCTGCGCTTTTATAATTCCTAACGTGACGATATTGTCGTGGACAACCACATCTACGCCACGGCATCACGATAACACTGGGAAGTGAAATATATGGAACTACATATATGAACACGTTTTTAAAGGCTCCTGCAAGCTGGCGCGCCTTGTCGCGCGACGCGATACCGGTAGGACAATTTCAATGAAGTTTTCATAGAAATTGTTCTACTGGAGTCGCGTCGTGCGACAAGTCGCGCCAGTCTGTACGAGCCTTAAGAAGAATGGCAGTTTTGGTGTTAATTTCAGAAGCATTCATATATGAAAGTATGGACATTATGTGAAACAGTTCCAGGGCTTCACTTTGTGTGCATTAGCTTTTTTTATTAAATTGCACAAAAAAAAAAAATCGAAAAAACAAACGTTTTATTAAATCTGACTATCAAAACGCAATTATTTGCAATCTCTACACACAGAACCTGGGACAGTAGCTATGGAGTTACCATACTAACCAGCATATGGTATTTTTATTTCTATAATTATGGTAATCAGAAGGATGGTATGATATTTTGGTGGTAGTGGTTTCATCGTTGAGAATTTTACTACCTCTCTTGTATGAGAGGAGTAGGTACTACAGGACAAGATGTTAATTATTGTTGTGATAACTCAGTTCCGTTCTATCAAATCTAAGACATTTTGGAGAAGCAGGCTCCTATCACTTGAAACTCAAGAGTATAATTATACACTTAGGTGGCAGTGCCTATTTTTTTACGTAACATGTTTTATATTAATAAATATATACCTATTAGCTTATTGTTAATGACAGTTAAATGAATCCACGATGTATACGTTTTTTGAAGAATTTAGCTTACATGGCAACATTACAATCTATTGTTGTCAGCTGCAGAAATGTCTTAATTGTCACACTTTAATGTCACTACTCTGCAACTGGCAACTAAATAATAATCTGTGCTACTCTGTCTTGTCTTGCTGTGTCGTTGTAAATAGCTATGAATTCATTTCTTTACAAGTTTTATTTGTTTTGTGATAAAGTAAACGCGAGGATTGTACGACGTGGACGTACCTAATCCAGATGTGCAGAGATCACGGTTCGGGGAGATTGTCGTGGTAGGGGTCTACCTCTCTCCGAACCGAACTCTTGCCGAGCTCCAAAACTCCCTTGCGGAGTTGAGAGACGTCGTCGTCGGGTTTAGTTCCCTCCCCGTGTTCGTCCTCGGGGACTTCAATGCCAAGAATCTGGCATGGGGTTCCCGGTTAACGGACACACGGGGCAGGATGGTGGAGGACTGGGCTCTGGAGACAGGCCTGGTCGTCCTAAACCGGGGTTCTGTCCCCACGTGTGTGCGGATGCGGGTTGAATTAGTGGTGGACATCTCGTTCGCCAGCCCCGCTCTGTCGCCGCGTGTAGTTGACTGGCGTGTCATGGAGGGGGTGGAGACCTATTCCGATCACCGGTATATCCGGTTCGCAGTCTCCGCCCAGACCTCGGACGCGCCGGTCCGACGGGCCCCGAGTGGTCCGCGGTGGGCGCTGAAGCAGCTGGACCGGGAGCTCCTCCTGGAAGCCTCGATCGTGCAGGCCTGGGTGTCACCACCGGTCAGGCCTGCCGACATCAACGACGAGGCAGAGTGGTTCCGGGAGGCCATGTCCGATATATGTGTCGTGGCAATGCCCCGGGTCCAGCCTGGACGTGCCTCGCGCCAGGTGTACTGGTGGTCGCAGGAGCTGACGGCTCTGCGCACTGCGTGCGTGGCTGCGCGACGCCGGTACACCAGGCACCGCAGGCTCCATATCAAACCTCCGGATACGGAAGCCATTCAGGCGGAGCTGTACGAGGGGTACAGAGCGGCGAAGACCGCCCTCCAAGCGGAGATCCTGCGGGCCAGGGGTTTGGCCCGCGAGGAGTCGCTGGGGACTCTGGACAGGGACCCGTGGGGACGCCCGTACAAGGTGGTGCGGGATAAACTCCGCCCATGGGCTCCCCCGCTAACGCAGAGTCTCCGGCCCCAGCTTGTAGAGGACGTGGTGAGCGCTCTGTTCCCTTCGCGAGGGGAACACTCCTCGCCACCTATGGCTCCGCCTACTGCGGTGCCTGATGCGGACCAGCCCGTCGACGACGACGACGATGCTCCGGAGGTGACCGAGGGAGAAATGAGAGCGGCGGTACGCAGGCTTAATGCCAAAAATACCGCCCCAGGACCCGACGGCTTACCTGGGAAGGCCTGGGTCCTGGCCTTGGAGGCTCTCGGGCCTCGACTTAGGGGGCTCCTAAGCGCATGCATGGAGAGGGGCCAGTTCCCGCTTCGCTGGAAGACGGGGAAACTGGTCCTCATAAAGAAGGCAGGGCGCCCTGCGGACTCTCCGTCCGCTTATCGGCCCATCGTGCTGCTCGACGAGGTGGGCAAGCTCTTTGAAAGAGTCATTGCAGACCGCCTCGTCGGCCAGCTGGTGCGGGTGGGGCCGGATCTGGCGGAGAGCCAGTTTGGTTTCCGCAGAGGGCGCTCTACGGTGGACGCCATCATGCGTGTGCGAGCCCTGACGACGGGGAATGCTGTTGCCCAGGGTGGGGTTGTCTTGGCGGTGTCTCTAGACATCGCCAATGCCTTCAATACCCTGCCCTGGAGTTGCATCAGGGAGGCACTCCGGTATCACCGGATGCCGACCTACCTCTGTCGTGTGGTCGAGGCCTATTTGACGGACAGGGCCGTCATCTACCCCGGTCACCAGGGAGTGTGGAACCGGCAAGAGATGTCGTGCGGTGTCCCACAGGGATCGGTCCTGGGGCCGCATCTGTGGGACATCGGATACGACTGGGTGCTGCGCGCCGACCTCCCTAGCGGCGTCAGCGTAGTGTGCTACGCTGACGACACGTTGGTCCTGGCGCAGGGGAGGTCGCACCAGGCGGCGGCCGAATTAGCGGCACGCGGGGTTGCGACAATCGTCGAAAGGATCCGGCAATTGGGACTCGAGCCTGCACAAGTCCGAGGCCATGTGTTTTCATGGTCCTCGGAACGCGCCACCGTTGGGGTCCCAAATAACGGTAGGAGGGGTTTCTATCGGCGTCGAGTCGACGATGAAGTACCTGGGACTCGTCCTCGACAGCCGGTGGAACTTCGTGGAGCATTTCCGACGTTTGGCTCCCAAACTGGAGCGGGCGGGCGCTGCATTGAAGCGGCTCCTGCCCAATCTAGGGGGTCCAAACGCCTCCTGCCGGAGGCTCTACGCGGGGGTCGTGCGGTCCATGGCCCTCTACGGGGCTCCTGTATGGGCGCGCTCTCTGGCGCTGCGGCCAGCCCGCCGGTTGAGCGCGGCCCAAAGGGTCATGGCCATCCGGATGGTCCGAGGATACCGCACGGTCTCCTGTGAGGCAGCGAGCCTCCTTGCCGGATTGCCGCCATGGGATCTGGAGGCAAAAGTCCTCGCGCACGTATGGGAGTGGCGCGAGGAGGCGAAACGCCGGGGCGTAAGTCCGCTGCCGCGAGAAATCGCGGCACAGCGGACGGAGCTCCGGCGGGATCTCATGGCGTCATGGAAAGTACGGTTGTCGCAACCCAGTGCTGGGCACGCCACGATTTCGGCGATAAGTCCCCTCTTTGAGGAGTGGCTGGAGAGGCGCCACGGCGTCCTCACCTACCGCCTGACGCAGGTCCTCACCGGAAACGGCAGCTTCGGGAGGTTCCTGTGTTGGATAAGGCGGGAGGAAACGTCCGGGTGTCACCACTGTGTGGATCGCCCGGAGGACACGGTGGAGCATACGGTGGAGGTCTGCCCGGCTTGGGCAGAGCACCGCCGTGTCCTCGTGGAGGCGATCGGCGGCAGAGACCTCTCGCGTCCGGCCCTGGTTCAGGCCATGGTACGGAGCGAGAGGGCATGGGCAGCCGTCACCTCCTTCTGCGAAGCAGTAATGCTCGCGAAGGAGGAGGCGGGACGGTTGAGGGAAAGGCAAGTTTCGCGCCCTCTCGCCCCTAGCCGCCGCAGGAGACGCCCAGGGCGTCGGGAATCCCGGGCGGATTTCCGGCCACCGTAGGCGCGGGCTTGCGGACGGTGAGCAATGGGTAGCTCACCGTCCGGTAAGGACCAGGCCCGGGTCGACCGCGCGTCGTATTTCACGCGCGCCTCAAAGAGATGTCGTCAGCACAAAGTAGGGGTCCACTAGGGCCGATGCCTGCCGGGGTCGCGGGAAGGTACTTATGGGTCACCGAGGCCCCCGCAACACAGGCAACAGGAAGGAATACGGGTGGGTTTTAGTCAGTAAGAGTCTGACACACCCTCCCGCTCCGCCCAGAGCGGGAGAAGTTATTTGATGATTTCCCACCCTCAAAAAAAAAAAAAAAAGGTGTGCAGAGATAATCCGACTCTAAAGCAATACCATAGGTTACAGTTGCTGTAAGTATGAGTGATGAGCATCGTATGGTGATGCCGACGACAAGCATGACGCCTACGCCGGCTACTCAGCAGAGATGTAAATCGATGCTACTCAGTTATTTGAAGAAGTTCTTCTAGGATTAGAATGTTATAATACTCGTATAATAAAAATACTTTATGCAAATACCAAATAAATGTTTTATTTTTGCTTAATCCATAGAAGGTAGGCTTACCTTCGTCGGCTGACCAAGATAATTAGACAACATGATGGAATGCGCGGCCTCCCCAGCCTGAATACCTTCACAGGTCTTTAATTCTACATTCGCCTTTGAACCTTGCATATATTTAATAAGATATTAGGTATAGGCAATAACAATAAGATATTATGTATATACATATACCTAAAAATATAAATATTTGTAAATGACATCACGACTGACAGTTTGTCCCGTTAGGCCCACTTACGAGACACGGTGGAGCATACGGTGGAGGTCTGCCCGGCTTCGGCAGAGCACCGCCGTGTCCTAGTGGAGGCGATCGGTGGCAGTGACCTCTCGCGTCCGGCCCTGGTTCAGGCCATGGTACGGAGCGAGAGGGCATGGGCAGCCGTCACCTCCTTCTGCGAAGCAGTAATGCTCGCGAAGGAGGAGGCGTGGCGGTTGAGGGAAAGGCATGTTTCGCGCCCTCTCGCCCCTAGCCGCCGCAGGAGACGCCCTGGGCGTCGGGAATCCCGGGCGGATTTCCGGCCACCGTAGGCGCGGGCTTGCGGACGGTGAGCCATGGGTAGTTCACCGTCCGGTAAGGACCAGGCCCGGGTCGACGGCGCGTTGTATTCCACGCGCGCCTCAAAGAGATGTCAGCACAAAGGTAGGGGTCCACTAGGGCCGATGCCTGCCGGGGTCGCGGGAAGGTACTTATGGGTCACCGAGGCCCCCGCAACACAGGTAACAGGAAGAAATACGGGTGAGGTTTAGTCAGTAAGAGTCTGACACACCCTCCTGCTCCGCCCAGAGCGGGAGAAGTTATTTGATGATTTCCCACCCTCAAAAAAAAAAGCCCACTTACGAGTATTTTCAGCGATAAAGCCTCGTATTCACTGGACAAATGTCCCACGACACCAGTCGTTTGAAATGTTGTCGGACGATGTCGACTAACCTATCTAGATATCTTGCCTCACGACCTTTTTCTTCTTTTTTGATGTTGCCAGACATGTCGTGGGACGTCACTTGATATCGTCCGACATATCTTGGGACACGTGTCGTGGGTAGCTTTATGCATCCTGAGCTTTATGGAACCTGTCCGGCCGATGCACGACGCAAAGCGATAGCGCGTTCGTTTCCAGTTCCAGGGCAACAAACCATCGTGCATCATGCTGGACGTATCCCTAGGTTGCATTTTTGGTTTTCTTCAGCCAAAAGCGTTGTTTCCTTTGATTTGCTTTTATATAATAATAATATGACGCTCTTCTAGATGTCTAATGAGTAGAGAGCTTAATATGCAAAGTCAGCTAAGTACCACTTTTCCTTCAATAGCCATTATTACTATTCATTTTCGCCATCGTTGAATGTCATATTATACAGTTTACTGCATATTATACTCTTTGGTTTACTGCCACGGGGTCTGTATAAACGGAGTCAGCTACTCTTTAAACCAGCGTTTTTCTGGCGACACCCAACATTAAAAAAATATGCCGAGACTGCCTTTTTCTTAATTTGACCGAGATCTATCTTTTGAGAGTATTTGTGACGTCTAAGTGCGACACCCAGATTACATGGAGTCCTGTCATTCTTCTTTCCGTCACGATAATGTTATATCGTGCGCGTATTTCCATACATATTATGGACGTGGACGTCCACGATTATATCGTCACGTAAGAAATGATAAAAGCGCACAATCCATGTCACCTTTTACATCACCAACATTTTCTCGTTGGTCTAGTCATCGCAAGCGATACTGCAGAGCACGAGGACTCGATTCCAATGATGGGCAAGGTGTTATTGGGTCCATCAGGAATTTCTCGGAAGTAGCCCGGAGTCCGGATTTTTGCCCGGTTGATCGCAATAGGCTCGCCCCCTATTACATTGTACTTAAAGATAACTGGCGAAATATGGGAGTACCTACTCTAGGTACACGTCTGCCTAAACCTCCAGGGAATTCGGGCGTGTTGTTATGTTATGTTTTATGTTAACATTTTATAACTTTCCTGTAAATTCACTGTTCTGCATTAAATAAAAATAAAACCAGAAGCTACAATCGCAAATTCGTATGTCGCGGAAGAAGTTAGCGGTGCCAAATGTCCGCATTGACCTACAATATATTTTTCAGCAAGTTATTTCGTCTACCTAATGGTGAGGAAGCTCAACTATATAATGATTTGACATTGAGACTGGCTCGTTCCTGTATAAACTGACCAGTAGTACTATATGATGGTTATGTATAGTGTATGGTTTGCAGACAAAGTTTTGCTGGCTTATGCTGGCAGTATAATAAATAAAATAAAATTCATTTATTTCAGGTCCTTGACCCATATTAAATATAAAATCTCACAATTATGTATTTCAAATTTACAAGTGACACTTGTGCAATTAAATAAGTAATAAAAAGTTGAGTGATTCATAAATAAATAAAGTTAATTATATGACGTAAAAATATAAGTAGCTAATAAATGTCAAATCAAATCAATGAATGTCAAAAGCACACAGCAAAATAAAAAATAATTAAATAGGACAATGAATTAAATTAAGTAAATGACGTTATGTCAGAAGAAAAAAAAAACTAACAACTAGTATAGCTAGCTGGGTTTAAAATATTTTTAAGAATCATAGGCTAAATGCAAATATGCCTTTTGTTTTCATTATCCCTTAATTTTTTGTACCAACGCCATACCTAATGACTTTTTTAATGGACACTGACTCCCAAGTCACAGGTACAATAGTTATAATAGATTGGGAGCCATGTTTGAGACACTGCTCATGTTGTAAATGTAATGTCTGTAACGCTGTCACTTTTTTTTAATTAATAATAAATAATGAAAGGAATAGGCAGTCAACTCTGCTACCGATCTTACTGACTGCGCATCGCTATTTCCATGTAGTCTTAAGCCGACGCCTAATAGTTATCATCATCATCACCTGTCCAGATTTTTCCCATCTATGTAGGGGTTGATACATATACATACATGGTCATATTTAAGGGTGTGGTGAAGACCATCAAACTGAACAATTTTCTCCGTGGTACCAACATCGTAAACTCGAAAAAATATCAACTTTTGCATACAAAACTTCAATACCTAGTCGACCCAAATGCATGGGACGGCTGATTTTTTCGCGATTACGTGATTCAAGCCTGAAAACAATGTTATTTTCATTTTCATTCGCAAAACATTTTTCAACTTTGTAAACCGCCCACTTAGTTTTACTTCTGTCTGTACAATATTAATTGAGCGTCATGCTAACACGTAGTCCACTCAATGAATATGTTTTCTTGTTGTTGTGGCAATAAGAGAAACGTCACGCACCAATCGTCGTGAATTATAGGTCACCATCATGTCAGCCTGAAATATTATGAACACACAGGTTATGTCTCTGCCTTCATTATAAACTACGTCGCATGTCATTGTGGAGTGGATTATACTAGATTACTACTTTGTAATCACATGTTTGTTGGCATGACTTTACCAGTAGATATTTATTTATTATTTTTTATTTAATACTTTAAGCACACAAATGTATCACCGGTATATCCGGTTCGACGTCTCCGCCCAGACCTCGGATGCGCCGGTCCGACGGGCCCCGAGTGGTCCGCGGTGGGCGCTGAAGCAGCTGGACCGGGAGCTCCTCCTGGAAGCCTCGATCGTGCAGGCCTGGGTGTCACCACCGGACAGGCCTGCCGACATCAACGACGAGGCGGAGTGGTTCCGGGAGGCCATGTCCGACATATGTGACGTGGCAATGCCCCGGGTCCAGCCTGGACGTGCCTTGCGCCAGGTGTACTGGTGGTCGCAGGAGATGACGGCTCTGCGCACTGCGTGCGTGGCTGCGCGACGCCGGTACACCAGGCACCGCAGGCTCCGTATCAAACCTCCGGATACGGAAGCCATTCAGGCGGAGCTGTACGAGGGGTACAGAGCGGCGAAGACCGCCCTCCAAGCGGAGATCCTGCGGGCCAGGGGGTTGGCCCGCGAGGAGTCGCTGGGGACTCTGGACAGGGACCCGTGGGGACGCCCGTACAAAGTGGTGCGGGATAAACTCCGCCCATGGGCTCCCCCGCTGACGCAGAGTCTCCGGCCCCAGCTTGTGGAGGACGTGGTGAGCGCTCTGTTCCCTTCCCGAGGGGATCACACCTCCCCGCCTATGGCTCCGCCTACTGTGGTGCCCGATGCGGACCACACCGTCAACGACGACGACGACGACGATGCTCCGGAGGTGACCGAGGTAGAAATGAGAGCGGCGGTACGCAGGCTTAATGCCAAAAATACCGCCCCGGGACCCGACGGCTTACCTGGGAAGGCCTGGGTCCTGGCCTTGGAGGCTCTCGGACCTCGACTTAGGGGGCTCCTAAGCGCATGTTTGGAGAGGGGCCAGTTCCCGCTTCGTTGGAAGACGGGAAAACTGGTCCTCATAAAGAAGGCAGGGCGCCCTGCGGACTCTCCGTCCGCTTATCGGCCCATCGTGCTGCTCGACGAGGTGGGCAAGCTCTTTGAAAGGGTCATTGCAGACCGCCTCGTCGGCCAGCTGGTGCGGGTGGGGCCGGATTTGGCGGAGAGCCTGTTTGGTTTCCGCAGAGGGCGCTCTACGGTGGACGCCATCATGCGTGTGCGAGCCCTGACGACGGGAAATGCTGTTGCCTAGGGTGGGGTCGTCTTGGCGGTGTCCCTAGACATCGCCAATGCCTTCAACACCCTGCCCTGGAGTTGCATCAGGGAGGCACTCCGGTATCACCGGATGCCGACCTACCTCTGTCGTGTGGTCGAGGCCTATTTGACGGACAGGGCCGTCATCTACCCCGGTCACCCAGGGAGTGTGGAACCGGCAAGAAATGTCGTGCGGTGTCCCACAGGGATCGGTCCTGGGGCCGCATCTGTGGGACATCGGATACGACTGGGTGCTGCGCGCCGACCTCCCTAGCGGCGTCAGCGTAGTGTGCTACGCTGACGACACGTTGGTCCTGGCGCAGGGGAGGTCGCACCAGGCGGCGGCCGAATTAGCGGCACACGGGGTTGCGACAATCGTAGAAAGGATCCGGCAATTGGGACTCGAGGTGGCCCTGCACAAGTCCGAGGCCATGTGTTTTCATGGTCCTCGGAATGCGCCACCGTTGGGGTCCCAAATAACGGTAGGAGGGGTTTCTATCGGCGTCGAGTCGACGATGAAGTACCTGGGACTCGTCCTCGACAGCCGGTGGAACTTCGTGGAGCATTTCCGACGTTAGGCTCCCAAACTGGAGCGGGCGGGCGCTGCATTGAAGCGGCTCCTGCCCAATCTAGGGGGTCCAAACGCCTCCTGCCGGAGGCTCTACGCGGGGGTCGTGCGGTCCATGGCCCTCTACGGGGCTCCTGTATGGGCGCGCTCTCTGGCGCTGCGGCCAGCCCGCCGGTTGAGCGCGGCCCAAAGGGTCATGACCATCCGGATGGTCCGAGGATACCGCACGGTCTCCTGTGAGGCAGCGAGCCTCCTTGCCGGATTGCCATGGGATCTGGAGGCAAAAGTCCTCGCGCACGTATGGGAGTGGCGCGAGGAGGCGAAACGCCGGGGCGTAAGTCCGCTGCCCGCGGCAGCGGACTTACGGACAGAAATCGCGGCACAGCGGACGGAGCTCCAGCGGGATCTCATGGCGTCATGGAAAGTACGGTTGTCGCAACCCAGTGCTGGGCACGCCACGATTGCGGCGATAAGTCCCCTCTTTGAGGAGTGGCTGGAGAGGCGCCACGGCGTCCTCACCTTCCGCCTGACGCAGGTACTCACCGGACATGGCAGCTTCGGGAGGTTCCTGTGTCGGATAAGGCGGGAGGAAACGTCCGGGTGTCACCACTGTGTGGATCGCCCGGAGGACACGGTGGAGCATACGGCGGTCTGCCCGGCTTGGGCAGAGCACCGCCGTGTCCTCGTGGAGGCGATCGGCGGCAGAGACCTCTCGCGTCCAGCCCTGGTTCAGGCCATGGTACGGAGCGAGAGGGCATGGGCAGCCGTCACCTCCTTCTGCGAAGCAGTAATGCTCGCGAAGGAGGAGGCGGGACGGTTGAGGGAAAGGCAAGTTTCGCGCCCTTTCGCCCCTAGCCGCCGCAGGAGACGCCCAGGGCGTCGGGAATCCCGGGCGGATTTCCGGCCACCGTAGGCGCGGGCTTGCGGACGGTGAGCAATGGGTAGCTCACCGTCCGGTAAGGACCAGGCCCGGGTCGACGGCGCGTTGTATTCCACGCGCGCCTCAAAGAGATGTCGTCAGCACATAGTAGGGGTCCACTAGGGCCGATGCCTGCCGGGGTCGCGGGAAGGTACTTATGGGTCACCGAGGCCCCCGCAACACAGGCAACAAGAAGGAATACGGGTGGGTTTTAGTCAGTAATACTACTACAAGTTATTTGATGATTTCCCACCCTCAAAAAAAAAAAAAAGCACACAAATGTACAGAGGTTGACTTAATGCCATAGGCATTTTCTACCAGTCAACCTGTGGGTGATGCAGAGACAAACAGTGGTAGGTGCAATAACGAAAATTGTGGAATAAATATTTATGTACATAACATCACGCCTTATTTCCCCGATGGGTTGGGCAGAGGTGTACCTGTAATACACCCACACTTCGCCAGTTATGTTTAAGTCCCATGTAATAGGGGGCGAGCCTATTGCCATCAACCGGGCACAAATCCAGACTCCGGGCTGGTACTGAGAAATTCCAGATAGAAAAATCCAATAACACTTTGCCCGACCCGCGAATCGAATGGACTTCATGCTCAGCAGTAGCGCTTGCGACCACTAGACCAACGAGACGACAACGATAACGATATCTATTTAAATATAAGGATATACATACATATACCTATTAAAAACTTTAAATGTAATATATACCCACTTATACATAAATATAACACCAAATAAATACACAGATATGTTATAAATAGATATGTTAATAAAGCTTGGGGAATATTTAATCGATACTCTAAAAAAAATTTGGTCTTGTGTTAAGCCCCGCGCGACACCGGTTCGGAGTCAAACAATAGAAAATCAATTGTGTCTCATTAGCCGTCCTTGACCAATTAATGATGATCGCCTTCTTTACTAAGCGGCCGGCGCGCGGCGGCGGCGAGAGCTAAGTACATCGAAGTTCGTCGCAGTTGCAGGGCTAGAGCACATCACAAAAAATTGATCAATGAGTATGTTAGCGTACCGATAATTATTTTTAGGAAAATAAAATGGGAATTATTTGGGAATCAATTTAATACATGCTACATTTATAAAGTGTAACATGCATGCCATGAAGTTTCACGACTCGTTACTTGAACCAACGTCTGTTGCTAAAATATAGGACCGAGGAATAAACAGAGCCGATCATGAATTTTTTTAAAATGAAAAGACAACCACCCATCATTTGTAAACCTAAGAAGAGATTTGTATCTGTACTTAGGTAGGTATACAAATGGAAACGATTTTTACGTTTTCCACGTTTCAGTTAGTCAACACAAGTGGCTGTTAGCAAACATAAGGTGCGGCCTCCATGTATTATTACTACTGGCTTATTATTAACGACGCGGTATTTCAAATTTCAGGGTACACACAGCTACATATCAAGCTATACATTTCCAGTAGGTATAAGCTGATCTCGCATTGTAAAGGATGAGGAGGTCAGATTAAACAGGAAATGTGTAGCTTGATATGTAGCCCTGTGTACTTAATCTAGAATACTATGGTAATCTTATGACAAACTTTAACCACAATTTTTTAATGCCCATTTAGAAAACCCATCGTTTTCAGCTTCACTTTACGTCATAAAATATGTGCACCTTTCCAGTCAATGTCGTTTAATACGCTGTATAACCATTTTCCAACACAAAACGAGATCAAGTAGTAGATAGTATTCAGAAATACACTTGCTCAGTTTGGCCCATCTGTACAGACAGATGGGTCAAACTGAGCAAGTGTATTTCTGTAAGTACAGACTGTTGTAGAGTGTTTAAGTACAGACTTACGTATACATTCTCTGCTTCGTAGAGGTGGATTTCAGCGGTCCTGATGGTGATATAACGTGAACTGAAACTCTATCGATTTTAAAAAGAAATACATTTGATCACTTTTTTTAAATCACTTTATCAATACATGAATTATGAATTCAAATAAAAATCTATAAAACAAAGCGAAGGCACTGAACAAAGTCATGTGTCCCTCGAAGCGAAACCTTTGAAAGACGTCATTCATAGTTTTCGGGCGAGGTGGGGTTAAGCCGAAATCTGAATAAAGGTTCATTTTTGTTTCATTCCACTTTCACACGACAGCGACAAAATTGTATTATAGGAATTGATAAATGACAAAAGATATTTATTTCTATAAATTAGTTCGAAAAAAAAAAACACTGTTCAAGTCTAAATGAAATTATGTTTTAAAACTAGGTGATTTCAGTGTTTCCGGACGAATTACAGTTCTACTCTTTTTATTTAATTTGTCTATCATTCAATAGGAAGGGATGCTTGTAACCGAGATGGTTCATAGAGCTGAATATTTAAAATCATTTCTTAAACTAGCTTTGACTAAATCGTCTAATGGTGAAAGCAAATTTGGATTTCCAAAAAGGACTACAGCGAAACACATAAGTAAATTTAGGGACAAAAAGGCAAAACTTTAGAATTACAAGAGCATGATGAGGACTGACTTCGAGTAAACAATTTGCGTGACTTTGGAATTTAGAAATCCAGAATTAGAAGTTCACTAATTAATTAATTTTTCACTTTTGACTTGACGTTTCACTTTGAAGATGCTGATGATGAAGGGCAAAAATAAACAAACAGTGAGGCGTCTGATATCGGTTTCACAAAGTTCAGAGGAGAGTTCACTGGAGCGCTCTCTAAAGGGTAACTTCGGCTTTCTATTTGCAGCTTTCTCCCACGTATGTGTATAGTAACAGTTCATCCAGATCTAGAAATGTACCTCATGTAATCAATGTTTAAGATGTTCTGTATTTCGTAAGAGAGGAAAGTTTGTATTTTTTTGGCATGAAACGTAGCTTAACTATGCCAAGTACTTAGGTAATATACATTTCATGCTGTGAAAATATGTAAGTACTGATACCCACAAATTTTACAATTTGTTGTTTCTTGCTGGGATGTGTATATTTTTTCAAACATTTGTATGTTTGTAGGAAAATAGCTTGTTTTAATGGGAAAAAAAGACGGTTTTATCAGCTAACAATCTATTTCGAGCAGAATTTACGGCTTCTGGCTTTCAACGCATTAACCGAAAATAAAGTGCGAAAAAAATTAGGTACACAAAGTGTAAATAACATTATTTTGTATGCAGAACATTTTCGGAGATCGTTGGCAGTGAATCAAGTGTTTGACGATGTATTGATGTTTGTGCAGCGATCCATTTGATGCGCTTACATTTAGATGAAATTGAATTTCGTTCACAACCTACATAGTGTTATTTTACTGTTATTGCAGAGTAAACATGTTTATTGCTTCGTGTAGCTCAATCATGTAGTGTATCGAATTCACCATTAACCATGAATAACTCGAATCATTGCGTTTAGCTTCCCTATATCTACCTCACTTTTCAAAGTCTTGATTGCATTCGTTTTGATCAATTCATTTCAAAGATTTTTTTTCTTTGAACAAGGATGCAGCGTTGGTTCCTTTTTTCAGAAGTTTGCTTGAGCATTTCAGTGGTATTTACAGAACTGTAATTCCAGTGGTGGAGATTGAGATTTATATGAAATGTGCAATGTTATTGTAGACATTAGTGGACTAATAACAAATGGAGTAGGTTATCTGTTTTAGCATTCACACCTGAGTATGAAGTTACACTTTAAAAGGTATCATTCTACATACTTCAGACACAAAGAAGTTTGAATAAACAAGTGTCTCGGATGTAAATAAAGTTACATTTACATTATTTGCCTTTGAAAATCTATTCTACAGATTACTCGGGAATTAACATATGTAATAATAATAATAATAATAATAATAATTTATTCAATAAGTAGTTTGTACATGGTATACAACGTTGTCTTATATAATTAGATGTTATAAATAAATAGAACCAGTACAACACATATAAAATGGGTCATAGGACTCCCTTTCCTAAACTAGGCAGAAAATCTGTCTGTATCTTAGGAAAGAGTATCCATTCACAGTGAGTCTTATTACGGTTACAAAAGTATTGGTACGTGCAGTAGGCGAACAAAGTACTTATGTTAAATTAAGGTATAAAATTAAAAGAACAAAAGATGAAATAAAAACATGAGTGTGTGTGGGTGTGTGTGTGTGTGTGTGTGTGTGTGTGTGGTGTGTGTGTGTGTGTGTGTGTGTGTGTGTATGTGTGTGTGTGCGTGTGTGTTAGTGGATGTGTTGTGTTCCGTGTGTAAACCTATCTCTTTACTGTACAGTGGTTAGAAGCTCTTCGGTATCACTATATGTCATTGTCTGTAACCAGGAATTTAGCTTATTTTTTAACTCGCCCTTAGTCAAGGCGTAAATATTTAATTGTTTATGGGCTTTATTATACAGCCTAGCACTTAGGCCATTGAACTGATGTACATGGTGTACCTATTTCTTTTTTACTCTCCCTTTAGTATTTCATTTTGCTTATGCAACAATTTGTAATTTGAATAATAAATGATGAGATCAAGATTTGGTCTGCATTCCATTTACTTATGTTCCAGATACTTCGAACTCAATGTCTTATTGTGTACCTACTAATTTCAGACAACCTGTACTTGTACTCGGTTCATCTTTACTCACATTTTGAGGAGCCTGTGCAGAATTTTCAATGGTACCTTTAGTAGGATAATATTGTCCTCATTCTCACTTAAGTTTTAAAAAACAATGTAATATTTTCTGGGATGGTTTTGGTATAAGTATTTTCACACCAGGTACAATAGTTATTAAATATATATTAAATAATTTACCTGAAAACCTTGAATTAATTATTTATTTAGATATTGTTCGGTACCTACGCATGAAATAATGAATTTTCAATGGAACACTCTAGATTACCCTACAGTAAAAGTAGGTATGTGATACAATACGTTAATACAAAACACACTACTAAGTACCAGCACCGAACATTTACCAGCTCTCTTCAGACAAAACGCAGACAGTTTACATAACTAGAAGAGCCGTATCAAACTTCTATGGCACTCACAACTACGTGCGATTCTCATTCGTAAACCTAGCTTAGACTGTAGATTTAAGGTTGAATTCGGCTTGTAAGTGACAGACTTTACCGGTAGAATGAAGTGGGGCAAGAGTCGGGACATTGTGACGAGTCGACCTTGCCAACCACGTGCTTGCGTCGTGTCAGCGCACCTGATTATTATAAATCGTTTACTAAACTGATTTATTATTCGCTAAAGCTGAGTCAGGCACTTCCAGTGGAAAATATTGTAAATTGTTACTTCGAGTTAAATTGTTCTGATTTTACTTTTTAGCGGTCGTTGGGAGGCACGTGGTTAGCGGTTTGACATTTTCAGGCTGGTTTTGTGTATTGTTCCTCTACTTATAATAAGTTAATAACCGATTGTGGTTAGTAAAAAATAAAAATAAATAAAATGTATTTTGTCTTTCAGTGGACCACGGTCTCACCCCAAATGTAACTTGCTTAGGTGGGGAATGAAATAAGATTTAAAAAGGTATATATATACATATTTAACATTTTAAATTCGATTTTGAATAAGTTATATAAAAAAAATATCAGTAAAGTACACTATGTAGAGCGTGTTGTTTGTGATCTGTTTAGGCACCATTATGGATGTTTTTGTAACCTCTTCCTTTCAGATTCTGATGACTTTTGACTGAAGATAAGTTAGTGGCATAATAAACATTTACTTTTAGTTATGTTTTACTTGACGAATATTATTATCATTTAAATGATAAAATGGGTACCTTCACGTTTTACAAGTAGATTCTCTAAAAAAAATACTATAATGTGTGTGAATTTTCATTTTTTTTTTTCAAATGTATTCATAGAATATTCATTTAATTATGAAATAAAATAATTTGTCGCTATTTCAAACTTGTGTTCAATTCTCGATATCATCAACATTATGGACCTACCTATAAAGATACTGGAATTTTTTACTCGCACGGTAACGTTTGTTTTTTATGGTCTGAGGTCATGAGCCTTCAAATTCGACCTTGTTAGACACGTGGAGTTTTTTATTGTTCTTGTGAAGGCTAAATTGAAACAACTGTGTTATTGGTTTTCAGTTACATATGTGGGTGTTAGAATTTTTGAAACATGATCAAATAATTAAATTATAAAAATACATTTAATAGTAATATAATATATAAATTAAATATTATATATTTCTACTGTTTAATTCTGTACCCGGATAAAACAATACTCATAACATTATTTATTTCTAAGGCCAGTAAATAATAATTTAACCTTTGTGATAAACATGATATGTTTTAGTAGTATCTTATCATTTAATTAGGTTATCAGGAATAATAAAACCATTTAATAGGTAGCCTGAACTAATAAACAACGGATATAAAACATTCATCCTTTATGTTTTTTTGAACATCGTTTGTCTCTACCATTTGATTTTGCAAAGAGTTTGACTTGTTTACGCCTGAGAATTTTCTAGGTGGGTAGAACTCAAAGGAAGTTATGAATAGAGCTTTGTGATGGGATCAAGTGGGGATCAACTCCTTTTATACCTACCTATTTCGGTCTCTTTTGTGTTGAAGAAAACGAGGTTATCTTCAATGTAAGTTGTAAAAATATTAAAATGATGTTCAAAATAAAAATTCCTACTGATATTATTTGTAACCTTTTAAAATACTTTGGCAAAAGAAAATTATAGTTAGGTATAACTTTATAGGTACCTATTAGGTATTTTTTTTATTCATAACATTTGTTCCGCCCCATCCACGTTTGATATCGGATCTATATTACTCAATTTAATAAAAAAAAACCTGCACTAAGATAGAGGGGATAGAAAAAGGAAATATGTTTTGTTGGTCTTGAACTCTTGACATAATTATTTATTTCGGTGTATTTCCACTTTAACCAGACCAAAAGTTACATAAAACGTGTTAGATTCGCGAATCAGCAACACAAGAGTCGAGGTGCGTTGATCACACGAAATAGAAAGCAACACTAGTGGGTCATTGAACCTTGTGACCGTTCGGTACACGCCATCTCCTTAGAATTCGCTTGTCTACAGAATGCGTGCGGGACTGCGGGCTGGCTGCAAGTCTAGCTTTGCTATAATAATGCTGGCCGGCTAGTCAAGAAGAACAAATGTAAAAAAATAAAAACGACGCTCTATTTTTAAAAGTGACTGGTTAGATTTTAATTTATGAGATTGTCTTCTTATCTGTTTCTGTGTCATTTACTGTACTAGGTACCAAAATATACAGGGTCAAGTGAAATTAGCTAGCGAAACTCTGCAGATGTGATCGGGTATCGAAAAACCATTAAAAAAAAATGTTTTTTTCGTGGGGGGCAACGACCGCAATTAGTGTTGTTACTTGAAGTATGTGTTGAGAAAATCTGTTTTATTTGGTTTACATATCGATACCCATCACGTCTATGAAGTTAACACATAATAAAACTGATTTTTTAAACTGATATTTCAAGTGACTAACTGCGGTCGATGAACCCACCTAAAAATCAATTAATTTATTTTTATTTTATCATATTATCGATGGAAGGGACATGGTGCGCCGACCCCAAATAAATTGGGATAAGGGCAGGAGAATGATGATGAGATATCGATACCCATTACGTCTGCAGTTTCGCTAATTTAACCTGACCCTGTATGTCTAATAAAAAAGGGGCAAATATTTTATAAAGATAAAATTAAAATGAAACAATCCAATCACACACAGCAAACTTTCCCAAAGTCCTTGCAAACGAACCAAATAATCTAACTAATAATATTTTCTGACAACACACACAATGCTTTACGAGTTTTCCTTGAAAATTCGCAAGTATTTCCGAGTTGTGTGTGTATCAAACAAAATAGAAAGTCACAAGGCCGAACAGATTTAACGCAACCGCGATCTTGACTTGCGAAAAGCGCCTCGAAGCTAGGAAACAAAAAGGGCGACATAATTTTAAACCTTGTAAAAAATAATTTTCAGTAAGTGTTTAGGTGGTGCTTTGTTTTATTACCATCACTCCTCACGCCACTAATATAATTTTTTCTCTCTTTTGTATTTTGCTTCCCTTGTGCTACAATGTTAACCCTCTCCCATCTGAGTCGAAAAAGGAAATTGGAATTGTCATATTAGTTTGTTACTAACGTGACAATTCCAATTCCCTTTAGGTAATAACTGCTCAATAATCATTACTAGAATGAGTAATTTTCAAATATATATATTAATAAAACTAAAAAGCTTGAAATAAAATAAATTATTTAAAAAAACAAAAAACCCGACGTTGATTGTCCCCGCCTGCGATACCAATATTCTATAGATTATAATGCTTGTTTTTCCTTTTTCAGTTATGTGTTTTTGCAGTCGGGTTTTTTGTTTTTTTAAATAATTTATTTTTTATTTATATTTTATTATTATTGTGTTATTTTGGTGTCCAGTAATAAGCATATTCGTCGTAAGTAAATTGTAACCAAAACCAAGACAAAATATTTTCTCGAACAGGTTTACAAAAATGGACAAAAACACATATTTTGGAATTAGATCATCTTTTATTGAGTTGTTCTAAGCATAGAAACATATTATATTGATTTGTAACGAATAATAAAGGTTTAGGTCGTGTCACTCGTGTAACGAAATACAAACACAACATGTCATGTGAACATGTCATAGGAAATTTTATCGAACACGTTTGTTTTAAAATAATGTTACTGACCCAAGATTGGAAACGAAAAAAAGGAGGTGAATGGAAAATTTTAGGCATTACAGAATGTCAGCAGTACATGATTGAATAAAAAAATACTAAACGCAAATATTAACTTGTTAATAATTCCTGTACTGGGCATATAAAATATTGGCTTGTAGAAAAATTTAAAAGCCCACGTGCAAAATATGTATTTGGGACACCAGAAATAATCTAAATTATTGGGCAATCGACCAAATTCTTTTAATTTTTATTGGGCACACCTCTATCCGTTTTGCTAAATAGATCAGAGACTGTACATTTTTGATGATTTTCCGGTTCGCTTTTTATCCGACTTCATTAGATTTTTTGAGCAGTAGGTATGACACGTGTTTTAAAATATATCAAAGTACACGTATATGTCAGGAAGTAATTAGAAGAAATAAGTAAGTATTGCAATATATTACATCAGACGCACTTCACTTTATACCTGCAAAAGGCTATATTTCAACTTTAAAAAGGCTATGTTTCAGCTTTACAATTACTATTTTACTTATAAAATTGCATCATTAGTGCACATGGCCTATAAAATGGCGTTAGGTATATTTAGCAATTGTTTGCATGTTTTAATGCAATTGTCTCAGTGTGTTGTACTTACATAAATGTATGTATGAGACAGATAAGTACATGGTTTGCTATTTTAAGGACAGATTATTCATTGTGATGACGGAAATGCCCTGACCTATCTTTATCTGACTCATTGGTAGCAGTCGTACCTATCTTTAATACCTATACCTAGGTATGTTTCTTTCGTACGTGCATTTAAGTGATTTGTCGTTGTATAATTTTTCCATTGTGAAATTCTTTTCACGATCTTTATTGAATTTATATTTACAGTTAAGTACTGAAAAATCGTAATTTTCGGTAACGTTATTTAGACCGCAATTATTCCTCATAAAAAATCATGTTGAATTTGGCAAGATGCCATCTTGAAAATAAGTCATTGTATAGGCAAAGAGGCAGACGTGTGTATGACCGTTAAATAATTATGCAAGCAAGCCTGTGAGTTGCAAGTCGGCGGCGAATAGACGACCAAGCAGCCGCGAACGAGGGCTCCGCCGCTAGTGATGTGCGGTTCGAGGTCATTCGGCAATCGATGTCGATGGAAAGTTTTTTCCTTGATGGAGGTGTAATTCCACTTCGGTTTTACTTGGTTAAAGATTTGGCGGAGGACTTGACGAGTCCTTTCGTATAAAGATTATGCTTATGATATTTTGCCCATATCCTACCGTATTAATATTATGAAGTTCAGAATGGCTCTTATGCTTGGTCACTAAGTCTTGGCAGAGAGGTCTTGGTCGGCACAATCAGTGTTATTTTAGAATGTTTAAGGGGACTACAGGACCTAAACGCATATTTTAGCGTTTTACCATGCGATCAAGATTAGGATCTTAATCGCATGGTAAATCGGTACCTAAATTATGAGCAGGTTACGAACGGCTATCAGTATTCAGTATCGCCAGCCTAAAATAATATTACAACTTGTTCAACATTTAAATTGTTTACAACACTGCTACTTAAGCGAATTCGCAAATGAAAACGCATACCTATTACTGTCATCGCATTTCCATGAGTATGTTGTTGAGACGTGTTAAGGTTGCTACAGGACCTAAACGCAAATTTTATAAGTTTTATAATGCCTTAAAGTATATGATCCACTGCAGTAAACATAATCAGAAAAATATATGATATTCTTAAGGATATATGCTAGGTAGATAGTGTATTGAAACATAAAATAACTAATTTGATAAGATAGAAAAAAATCACGAAGACACCTCTAAAAAATTCATTTAACGATTAAAAACCATACTAATATACATGCAATAATTCTGATTTTTTGTCAGATTATTCTACAAGCAACTTTTTAGCATAGTAGTGTTTTATTTTTTTTAAACAATCTATAGTTTTTTTGTAAATCGATAATTGCTTCATATTTTGCAATAAATTACCAGCGTTGTGTCATGGCGATTCTCTTTCTTTTCTATGCAGTCCGACAGTGACCGCGCTTTAGGTGTTGTCGGCCTCTTAACAACCCATTGTCATTCCTCACGCGTTGCTGCCCTTCTGGTACATTCATGAAAGGGAATTGCAGCCTTAATTTGGTCAGTCTAATGATGATCCAGATCTCAGTCCAGTGATGTCATGTTCCTTTTTTAGACTGAATTTAGATGTAACTTTATTTTCTGATATTAACTTTATTAACTTTATTGTCTTCTGTCCCAGCAGTGGGAACATTATAATGTTCCCACTGCTGGGACACAGGCCTCCTCTCTGTGAGAGGGAGTGGGCTATAATCCACCACGCGAGCCCAGTGCGGGTTGGTAGATGTCACATGTCTTCGAATTTTTGGTTCTAGGACATGCCGGTTTCCTCACGATGTTTTCCTTCACCGTTTTGAGAGCAGTGGTGATGAAATAAACACAAAGTGAAGCGCCTTTCTAGGTTCGAACCTACGACATACAACTAGTAAGCCGCTGTCGTTACCACTGTGCCACCACTGCTCCAGTTTATAATTGTCTTGTTACTAATAGTTGAACCATCCTCGCCGAAGATCCATATTATATCGTGTTTATGGAAACACAGCAATGGCATGACTGAGCGGAGCTGGCAGAGCTGAGAAGGTGGATATAAGATAAGCAAACGCTGAAGGCTGAAATTAAATTAAAAATAGGTCTCGTGTATAATTAAAGGTTGATTCTATATATAACATCATGCCTGTATTCTACGAGGAATACAGGCAGCTTGGGCAGAGGCGTACTCGCCCACATTTTACCACTTATGTTTGAGCCTACTGCCGTATACTGGGCTCCAGGATGATGATGTGAAGTTCCAATTGGGAAACCCTAATAACACTGCCCAATTTGGGGATCGGTCTCAGGATCCCATGCATAGATTTATTCGACACTTAACAGAGCTCTTACAACTATTTATTTTACCTAAAGCAAACCCTGGCTATAAGCCCGGAAATATCATGCATCAAAAATCATTCTTAAGTTATATTTGTACTTGAATGTGATAAGTAGGCATGTGTTGTGATCAATTCATGTCAACAATATAATGCTATGAGAACGAAAGCTTTCATGATTAGATAAACTCCGTTGTTGGGCGCGAGCCAACTTATCGTAGAATTGTTTTATAATATATAGCTGTCAACCCGTACGATGTCCATGCCAACATGACTTAAGCTACGTATTTTAAATACTTTGGTGATTTATCAAATATTTATTCAAATAGGTACTTACTTCTTTTATTTTTGTCTGGACAAGGAATATTTTCTTACCATGGGCTTATACATCGGCTGCCAGAAGAACGTCAACATTTAATAATATTTGAACGTGCCATTCTTGTGCCACAATATATTTTTATAAATCTTGTCAAGTCTTCTGTGTTATCAGGAAACACAATTATTATTTCAATAAAAAAAGCTGATTTTATTTCTATTTATAGTTTGCCTAAAGTACTTATAAATAATATCGATATTATGAAAAAATTCCATCACTAACCCTCCCATACGTTCAAGTTTCAATTGTCTGCAGTGGAAATTTCCACAATAAAACATGTAACCTTCGAATGTACTGCTCTTACACGGCTCACTTGGTATATTCGCATCTCTATCGCACGGAATCGACGCAGGCGCTCTGACCTAACCGGTCTAAACTGCTCTCGCATACGGGTACACTTATAAGTATGTCTCTTTCACTTCGGACAACTTATCGTTCTATTTTACGAATAGCTCACTGCTATGTATACTTCTCGGTCGTCGGCCAAATGATTTTTGTTACCTGTCTTTCTCTAGAGCTTGAATGAGGCAAAATTTGTTTTCTTGGTGCAGAGCTACAGCTTCAAATCCAACAAAATACTATAGTTACTACGTCCACGTGCTCGAGAGGTTAACGACTGATACAACAGATAACATTGAAAATAAATAAACAATAATTGAGTCATTTATCCGTTAATGGGAGCAAGAAAAAGCGTTGCTCCACCTTACTTTTCTTCTTCTTTTCTTCACTTGCTGACTTGCCAATATTTTATTTGTTCGCGAAGAGTATCTACTACCTACATTGAAGAGTATTGGCAGGGTTAACTGATGATATCCAAAGTATGCTTTTAATTAGCTTATTATATTATGACATTTATAACATGTAAGTACTTGATTTTTGCAGTGTTTTCAATAATTGTATCATCTGTAAAAATCCGTTTGTAGGTACATAATGTTGGCTGTATTTTAGAATGCAAATAAATTTAAAATTATTAAGTAGACCACGAAGTTGCACATCCTCTTAATTAGTCTTATAATTATCATATGTGGAAGTAATTAGGAATTATTATATTTCTATTATAACTGCCAATTATACAGGATTGGTTCGTTCTTGGATTTATAAGGATGATTTATATCCAGGAAGGCAGGCTGAAAATACTACAGACTAAGACTGAAAATTCTCCACTTCAGCGCACATGATCGGAAGTTCATGAAATATTTGTATAAATATTTTCAGATACGTTTATAAACGGAACGTCCTTAATGGCCATTCTTTTGGTCTCATATTAATTCGCACGTTTAGCAAATACATTCGTTAATGTATCCTTTCATATCGTTATATGAAAGGATACCAGAAAGAAATCATAGAAATATAAGCTGTAGGTATGTTTGGAGGTATTTTACTTTAGAACTCAATCGCTTGAAACAGAAATAAAAAGTAAAAGTAATCGTAGGTAGGTACTTGCGCCACGATACAAGTCGCGCGTCGTGGAATTTTCCATGCGTCGGACGATTGAAGAAATTATTTCTGTATGTTCTCTACATAGACATAACTTTGGTATTTTCTAATCAAAAGTATCAAAGATCCATTGTTGATATTGCGTATTGCCAAAATACTCGTGACATTGGCTACGTCACAGGCGTCGCTGAGACGAGTCGTTTTAAAATTACTTTGCTCCGGAAACCGACAGCAAATGTTCCCGTATCCCTAATAAATCGTACGGTGAGAAAATGTTGCTAAAATTTTTAATAAACAAACACTGGCTGATAGCCGTAAACTCCCACGGAATAACGATCTGAATTATGGATGAATTTGGGGAAATTCTACCACATTTTACATTAAAATATAATTCAACAGCGTTTTTATAAAAGTCATAACTCACCTTGAGTTATGGCTTTTATAAAAACTTTGTTAGTTTTGCCTACTTACCTATTTGTACATATATTTCCAGTAATACCAAATTTTGATAC
The DNA here is from genome assembly GCA_905333075.3 of Atethmia centrago. Taxonomy (NCBI): domain Eukaryota; kingdom Metazoa; phylum Arthropoda; class Insecta; order Lepidoptera; family Noctuidae; genus Atethmia; species Atethmia centrago. The sequence goes on along the minus strand of HG995381.1, from coordinate 12,092,209 downwards.
AATTCCGTTTAGTGGAACTGGAATTATATTTGAGCTCATAAAATAAATACACCGCATGACGAAAGTATTTACTCGTACCTACTCTACATGCTGTCATTTTATAATTTGGCACAGAATTTGTTTATCCCGAGTCCCGTCCGTGAATACTTATTATGTATTTGTGTAGGTTGGTAGAGTTCATTGTTAGACATCCGGATACATTCATAATACTATATTAGGGAATATTATAATAACAGAAAATCGAGAGGAGAAATATCAAAGAAAACATAAACTATTGTTATTGCACGAACTTGATTTTACTGCTTTCGACTCTACGACTCTACCCTGCTGTTACGTTGCTGATAACGTTTGGATTTGAAGCCTTCTGTTTATAGAAATATATAAATGTAGTCTAGACTCAATTATGATTATTTTATACATTACAAAAAAACTTTTTCTCAGACCTGAATTGTAATGTAACTCGAGGGTTACTTGTAAACACTTGTGAATGCAGTATTGCAGTTAGGTGCCTATGTGCTGTAAGGAAGGGACTTCTCGCAGACTATCAATTTATAATTTCAATCGAATTTGATATACCTACACAGATAATAGTCTATGTAAAATGTGTACCGTTACATATAATGTTGGTAAGTATTCAATTACCTAAGGTCTTGCGTACTAAAAACTTATCGAAACAGTCTAATTCAACTATAATAAAATTTATTCAAACATTTTTACAATTATTATTTTAACATAATATATTAAATTTATTTAAACATTGTTACAATTATTACTTTAACATAATTAGTTTAATTAATATAATAATTCTGTCTGTAACTGTTACTGTGATTGTATCTTGGGGACCTGAGTTGTGATATATTATTCTGTTTTATTAATATATGTGTTTTACCGCTTATTTAATTAACTATTTTACCTCATTTCGGTACTTTCAGCTTCAACAACCTATAGCTCATTCTAAAATGCAGTCAGCGCCATCTAGTGTGGAATAGCAATCTTATACGAGATAAAGAGGGTGCAAAGTTCTCCTAATCGGCAATAGATGGAAGCTTAATCACTATATATTAGTACTCTCCTTTGGTAAGTAGTAGTAAATAATGACATTAGATGGCAGTGTTTTAGGTTAAATAACTGAAACTTCACGCCCGTAATCTCCGAAAGGGAACAAAATTACGCCGAGTCGCAGGGAAACCACAAAAGTCGACGACTCCAGGAAATTCAAGCAAGTGTGTATACATCCCTGAAATCATCATTTTTTAATCAATCAATCTATCATTTTTTATCTAAATAATATATTCTAATTTAAATTGAATTGCATGTATTCTCTCTTTAATCTATGAGTCTCTCTTTAATTTATGAGCGAAAGAAAATGATGTGTGTGAGAGATGAGGGAGATGTGAACAATCGGATGGAGAGTCGTGACTCGTGAGTCGTCATCGCGCCCGCCCGCCTAGCTCCCTCGTACGTTCGACTGAGTTCGGCTCGGGCTCACGAGTCATGAGGTGAATACGCCGTTGACGAATTCTCACCTTAAATGAGGGGTACCTCGTGAGCACCTCACGAGGTAAAGTGAGATCCTCCCTCAACCTCAAATAAAATTGGCATATGCATCTCAAAATACAATGCCCACGCACCAATTTAGGACCGTTTGCAGGTCTTATTGGTTTTAAATTTGCTTCAACAAGTCGTCGTCTTACAGTCCATGCACTTGGGTTACTTCCTCCGAGGCGTCGGAACTGATATGTAAGTGCAGTTCCTGTGAGAAAGCGGTTTCGAAGCATTGCCATTGTGTTGACCAAGTATCGATCTTCTCGTGTAGTACATCTGGCCCTACCTATTCCTGGTCTGCGTAGGTTAGAGCCGGTTTCCTCGTAACGTCGGAGAAGACTCGATCCCGCCGCGTCGCACCGACACGCTCCAACCGATCCACACTGATCAGCCTAAGTCTAGCACAGTTGAACTTTCGGTCGCTGTGGAGTCACACGTACAGCAACGACGTCGAATTGCTCTGGCAGCAACAACCTACATTCTTCTCAAATATTTACGCATTTATGTTGCTTGTAAAGGGATATTAGACGACGACTTTCAAAATTTTCCTTAATGTGTGATCGCGCGCTCCACACACAAACGTGTACACCGAGCGCGCCGAGAGACTGAGGCGCCTGTGTGTTGTGTGCTAGTAACAAAAACCATCCAGATCCATGCCTCGTGCTCCCGGATCGCGGATCGCAGGAATTGGCGATCCATTTTAGATCGTCTGGTATGGATCCGGCTATTGAACATCAGCAGATGCAGAAAATTCGTAGTTTAATTTACAAAATCCCATTTTTTATTTTCTCATTTTGAGGGTTCCGTAGTAAACAAGGAACCCTTATATTTTCGCCATGTCCGTCTGTCCCCGCGTTAACTGAGAGACGCTTGGTACTAGAAAGCTGTCAAAATCACGCCATCAAAGTGGCAACATTTTGTATTCATTTTTTTTAGGGTACCTCCCTTGCACGTAATGTCCCTTGCAGCTAAATGGTTGTATAAGGCAGTAGTACATATAATGAAATTAAAAGGAAAACTATCACGGCTAAGTAGGCTTTACAAGTTAACGAGTTATAGTCAAACAACATAAATTTGCAGTTAGAGAATTGACCGTGGCATATATCGATGTACTTATGGGAGAACAGGTTTTACAACTACAATGTGAAGTTTGTTTTTGGATTAAATTCGTCCCAAGTAATCCCAACTACGGAACCCTTGATTGTGCGTGGCCCGACACGCACTTGGCCGGTTTTTTGATAGCATAACTTTATAGTAACTAAGAAGTTTTATTAGGTACTTTCATTTAAGTCACATTTAATCGTCTATTAAACACAAATAATTTCATTATGCTAGCATTCTTAGTTTCCGATAGAGTTGCAGATATCTTTATGTGACCCTAGTTCATTGCTCTCGAGTGTATATATGTATGTACTAGCTTTTGCCCGCGGCTTCGCCCGCGTGGATGTCGGATACTATCCCACGAGAACGTAGGTACAATTATACTACCCGGCATTAAAAAGTAAACGAAGCGACCGCACCGCGCACGCCGCGCCACCGCCGCCGCCGTCTACCATAATTATTTTGTTATTTTTCATTTAAATGATGTTTTAATTTAAATTAAATGCCCAATTTAAATAAAATATTTTATTGGCTATGGATAAATTATATACCGATCAAAATAGCTTCGTAAATAACAACTTTTTTTTGGGTGATCCATTGAATCTAGATGGTACCCGCGACTTAGTCTACGTAAGATTAGTACTTCGTGTAGCTTATTTTCTTCTTCAAGGAATTCATCCATCTATCTTTATTCCAAAATTTATCAAAATTGGCTCTGCGGTTTAGTCGTGAAGGCGTAATACACAGACGGAGAGACCCTTCTATATTGTGTAATGTATATAAATTGAAATTAAGTATTTTTGATGATGGTCCCACAAATAGGTATTATAAACGGTATAGTCTGTGAGGATAGGTGTATGGATGTATATGATGATTGATGGTAATGCAAAAGTTATAGGTAGCTCCTGTAATGAGCTGGCCGTGGGAAAAACATGGCGTAAGTATACCCAAATGTATGCTGCTACTTTTAAGGTTTGACCTTGCGATTTGTTGATAGTCATTGAAAATGCAACTGTTAATGGGAACTGCAGGCGTTTAAAATTAAATGGTAAGTATAATTGGGATGCGTGGTATAAGAACATTGTCTCCCTTGGCTTCTCCAGTTAAGATTGTGGTCTTTACAATATGCCTTCCTAGTTCGGTGACTCACAACCGAGTACCGTTGCATAATCTTGGCGCGTTCAAATTACGCATTAACAAAACAGGTACACCTACCTTTAATTCCAACTTATGACGTGGCACCCCGGATAACTCCAAAGAGTTTAAAAACTCCACGGGATAGCTCGTAGTGTCATCGGATGACATGACTGTGTCGATGGACTTATACACTGATGTTTCGCTGGTTTAAATTTCATCTAAGATTATTTTATTTATTTTCGCACCAGTCTCTTATTTTGGTGCCAGTATGGGTCTTTCCTGCCGGGGTCGCGGGAAGGTACTTATGGGTCACCGAGGCCCCCGCAACACAGGCAACAGGAAGGAATACGGGTGGGTAGTTTTTAGTCAGTAAGAGTCTGACACACCCTCCCGCTCCGCCCAGAGCGGGAGAAGTTATTTGATGATTTCCCACCCTCAAAAAAAAAAAAAGTATGGTTCTTTCACAGAACCAATTTTCGTCGAGAATATATTGTTGCAGATTCGGAAAAACTTGATCAATGAGTTCGCCTTCCGACTCTACAACATGACAACATTGATTTGTGAAAAGAACCATACCTTCTTGGTCGGTGTCTACGCGGCTTTCACCAATTTCTAAGAGTTTTTGAGCATATGATCCTGACTCAACATCGCTGAATAACTGGACTCGCATGTTGGTGGTAAGATAAAGTTTTAATTTCATCTGCTGCAGTGCTTCTCTCGATAACAGGTAAAGTCTGCCGAAAATCCCGTGCCAATAACACTACCACACCACCCATCAACTTTCGATTGCTTTGAATGTCTTGTAGACAGCGATCAAGCGCCTCGATGGCGCGTTTGTGTGACATAGTGCACTCGTCCCACACGATAAGCTTACATAGTTGCAACAGGGCGCTGCGGGCACTTACTGATGTTGCACGTTGGGGTTTCTTCGCTTGCCAGATTAAGAGGTAATTTAAAAACCGTGTGTGCCGTTCGTTCACCGCTCAGTAATGTTGCAGCGATCCCAGAGGAAGCCACAGCTAATGCAACATTACGGTCTTTACGAATTTTCGCTAGAAGCAAATTAAGCAGAAAAGTTTTGCTTGTACCGCCCGGGGCATCAAGCAAAAAAGGCCGCCTTCACCAACCTCAACTTGTAATATTTTTTTGTAAATTTCTTTTTGCTCGGGTAGAAGGCGTGGGTCAGTTTCGCTGACCTGAGCATCTAATAAAGAGGAATCGTAGCTTAGCTCTTTGATCAAATCGGTCAACAGCTCTCCTCGACGCTGTGGTTTGTGACCGAAGTCGGACAATTTCTTTCCAGAAATTGTTATTGTTATGATCTCTATAAGTCACTATGCTTCATTCAAACATATATCATTGCTGACTTGATCCATCCTTTGAAATCTGTGGAAGATATCCTCTGATAACGCAGTTTTATACTTATCCCATAGTTGAAGAGGATTGGATAAACCGCAAGTGCATAGCAATATTGCAAGTAGCTCTCTTATTTGCGAAGGAGAGCGACACAGCGCGGCCTCTTCCATTGTGGCATCCCAGTGGTTGTCATCTTCCAACCATCATCTTTCAACGACCAAATGTGCATTAGAAATATGGTATCAATTTTTATTGTATTTATGGCAGAATTTATTCATACTTACTCGACACTTATCAGTATATTTTGGACAATTCACACAATATCTTTATAAATTATAGCGTATGTGTTATTTTGATGTACGAGTATAAGCTACGAGGGGGCGTTTTTAAGTTCGCGGAATGGAGGGTGAGAAGTGAAAATAAAAATAACTAAATTATTTTTCTTTTTCAATATATTCACCTGCTACCCTTATACATTTTTCAGATCTTTCAATTAGCTTATGTATACCTTCATAAAAAAATGTTTTGTCTTTGTCCGAAAAATAAGCTGAAACCGCGTCCTTCACTTCTTCATCAGTTGAAAATTTCTTCCCACGAAGTTCTTTTTTTGGGAAGAGGTAATAATCACTGAGAGCCAGGTCTGGGCTGTAGGGTGGATGGTCTAAAATATCGAAGCCCACCTTATGCAGGGCAGCCAACGCAACACAGCTCTTGTGAACAGGCGCGTTGTCGTGAAGAAGAAGGACACCTTTGGTCAATTTACCCCTCTTTTTTTCTATAATGCTTTCTTTTAACCTCTTGAGGATAGAAGCATAGTATTCTCCGGTTATAGAAACGCCTTTATCTTTATAATCGGTCAACAGGATCCCTTCTGAATCCCAAAACACTGTTGCCATGATTTTTCCAGCCGATTGTGAAACTTTAAACTTCTTGGGTGGTGGTGTGCCTTTTTTGTGCCACTGCATAGAGTCCTGTTTCGACTCAGGTTCATAATGATGAACCCAAGTTTCATCTCCAGTAACAATTCGACTTAATAGTCCATCCTTATCTTCGTTACAGAGGTCCAAAAACGTGCGAGAACACTCCACGCGGTGTTGTTTTTGAGGCGGCGTAAGCATTCTTGGCACCCATCTTGCACTGACCTTTGTCATGCCAAGATGATCGTGTAGAATTTTGAAAATTGTCGTATCCGATACTCCAACCATTTCTGCAAGCTGTTTCTTCTTCAGTCTGGCATCTTCCAATATTATTTTTTCGACGTTTTTAATGATTTCCGGAGTAGTCACCTCGATCGACCGTCCGGGCCGTGGGTCGTCTTCAAGTGAGGTCCTGCCTTGTTTAAAGAGACTGTGCCACTTGTAAACCATGGTTTTACCCGGGCAAGAGTCCCCGTAAACGGATTCCATCTCTTCCAGTATATTTTGAACTGACTTTCCTTGCTTGGTAAGGAACTTTATTACGGCACGGTACTTGATTTTTTCCATAATTCACACTTTCTTCCCGATTGAGTTGTTTGCTTGACGATAGTTCAAAGACTAATGATCCAATCCATCGGGATGTCGCTGCGCCCCCGCAAGGGGGCGCGGCATGCGGAACCGGAGCATAGCCCCCTGGCCGCGGAGGGTCTGCGTTGGTCCGTAAAAACGGACCCCTCATAATGAGCGCCTATAGCGGCGAATAAAAATTTTAGACGCGTTTTACCGCGCCTGTGTTATTGGTTGCTATGTGTATTTCTGTAGGCTCGCCACGACGCTAGTACATTAGCGCCGCTTTCTTCACGACTCCACGGCGGTCAGTCCCCGCCAGGTGAGACCCCCGGTTACCTGGGGGAGGGCCAACGAAGACGACCAGCGACAGTGGAGCCGACTCGACGTTATACAGAATAGGTGTTTAGTTCCCGCCCGCCCCGCTCTCAGATCTAGCCGATCCGGGCTAAGGAACTGTCGTGTATGTGTGAACGGCATTGTATTGTGTGTAACGCCGTTCAGTGTCTACGTGTGTCGCAGCCCGCGCCGCGCCCGTACGTGTGAGTGAATGCTTGTTTAGTTATGGATGTCTGGTTTAATCACGTGACGCGCCTATATTAACTTACTACACGCCACGCAATAGATGTGTGTCATCTGTAGAGTTCAGTTGAATCGAGTAAGCCGCGTGTAACCTGGGTGCGACTTACTCGAGGCGTCCAGTCCGGTGTATGGGGTCACTCGTCCGTTACCAGGTCGCGGGGCAAGGGTCTTGCGTCGGGGGGGCGCGTATGCCAGGGCGCTATCTGCTTGACATGGGGCCAAGCAGACGCGTCGGCACGCGCGTACATCCCCTTCGCGAGGCGCCGCACAACTCATCCAGGCTCTCGATCCCGAGGTCCCGCTGGATGACATCATTCCTCACGAAGCGAGGAGCGTCAGCAATGGTTCGCAACGCAATGCTCTGTTGCGCGCGGAGCAGCTTCCGGCTCGACACGCTCGTGAGAGCGAACCAAGCGAGGGCGGCGTACGTCAAGATTGGGCGCACGTACAATTTGTACACGCCCAGTTTGACGCGCGCCGAGATGCGGGACGAGAGTAAGGTTTAAGCAGGTTGCGGGCGACCCTACCCTGCGCGGCGACCTTGTGGACATGTGGCCCCATAGTGAGCCAACGGTCGATGGTGACACCCAGGTATTTGACCCGGGGCGACCAATCGATGTCGGCTCCTTGTAGTTTCAAGGGAGGTGGGAGGCGGGCTGATCCTGTGACTATCGCCTGCGTCTTACCCACGTTCACCGAGAGCCGCCATTTCGACAGCCACTCCGGAAGTAGATCGAGCGCGCGCTGCATTTTCACCGCCGCGTACTTCGCATTAAGCGAGGTAGTGATGTACGCGGCGTCGTCGGCATACAGCGCGAGCATCGCATCGGGAGTGGTGGGGATGTCGTCGGTGTAACGTGAGTAACACGTCGGCGACACGAGCTGCCCTGCGGCACGCCCGCCAGCGCCGGGCGCGCGCTAGACAGCGCGCCGTCGACCACCACCCTGAAGGTCCTGTGGGATAAAAAGCTGGAGACCACCATTACAACGCGACGGGGCGCGTCTGAGGTGGCCAGTTTATAAATTAGGCCCTCGTGCCACACACGGTCGAAGGCCTTCTCCATGTCGAGGAATACTGCTACCGAGTATTCCTTTTTATTTTGCCCAGCTGTTAGGTGGAGCAGTACCCTCGACAGCTGGAGCGTCGTGCTGTGCTCCGCCCTGAACCCAAACTGCTCTGGGCGTGGGGCGACGTGCGGCTGGAGATGTCGCAGCAGGAGTGCTTCAAACACCTTGGAGACAGTCGGCAGCAGCGTAATGGGCCGATAGCTCTCCGGCTTCAGCGTGTTTTTCCCCGCCTTGGGCAGCATGATGACGCGCCCTTCCTTCCACGAGGCCGGAAAGGCCCCCGTGCGCAGTATCGCCGTATACAGGCGCGCCAGTGCCGCTACCATTCGGAACGGCAAGTGGCGCAGCACTGCATTGGAGATACCGTCAGCACCGGGGGCCTTCCTCGGTTTCGTCCTCAGGATGGCGCGTCTGACTGCGCCCGGCGAGAAAAAGACGGGGTCCTCATCGGGAGCTATCGGCGTACCGAAATAGTCCCCGAGGTGTTTCTCGACCGCTGCGACATGTTCGGTGTCGTCGGTCGGGTTAGGGCGGAACTGACGCTCCAGTTGTTCGGCGAAGACCTCCGCCCGGTCCTCTGCTATATATTTAAGCGCCCCGTCGCTGTTTAGAAGCGGACGCACCGGGGCTGGGGTATTTGAGAAGTGGCGGCACAGTTTGTGTATCGACGGCCAACTATCTCTAGTGGCGTCTATACGTTTCTCCCAGTCCGCGGCGGTGTGCGCCCGGAGCTCGGCCTTAACCTTCTCCGCGAGACGGTTAAGCTGCGTCTTGAGCGTTGGGCATCTTAGCTGTTGCCACTGCTTGCGAGGGCGCCTCTTCTCGGCGATCATCGCTTGTAGGCGCGCCGGCAGGGGCGGCAATAGCACTCTCCCCTGCGGCTGCGTCGTTGTCGCCGCTTCTAAGGCGCTCTGTATGCAAGCAGTGACGTCACAGGCCGTCCGGTCCACGTCCGCGGAGGTAACTATAGGCCGAGAGGGCGTGGTGGTCTCCAGCTCTTCCTCGAACCTCGTCCAGTCCGTTAATCGACGTGGCGCTATGGGCTTCAGTCGGGTTAATGATCCAATCCATCGGGGATGTCGCTGCGCCCCCGCAAGGGGGCGCGGCATGCGGAACCGAGGCATAGCCCCCTGGCCGCGGAGGGTGTGCGTTGGTCCGTGAAAACGGACCCCTCGTTGTTGGCGCCTAATGTCGGCGGTTTAAAAACGTCGGACGCGTTTTAACGCGTCCGTGTAACTGATTGCTATGAGTAAATCTGTAGGCGCGCCACGACGCTAGTACGTTAGCGCCGCTTTCTTCACGACTCCACGGCGGTCAGTCCCCGCCAGGTGAGACCCCCGGTTACCCGGGGGAGGCCCGACGAAGACGACCAGCGACAGTGGAGCCGACTCGACGTTCCTACAGAATAGGTGTTTAGCTCCCGCCCGCCCCGCTCTCAGATCTAGCCGATCACGGTCCGGGCTAAAGAACTGTCGTGTGTGTGTGAACGGCATTGTATTGTGTGTAACGCCGTTCAGTGTTTACGTGCGTCGCAGCCCGCGCCGCGCCCGCACGTGTGAATTGAATGCCTGTTTAGTTATGAATGTCTGGTTTAATCACGTGACGCGCCTATATTAACTTAGTACACGCCACGCAATAGATGTGTGTCATCTGTAGAGTTCAGTTGAATCGAGTAAGCCGCGTGTAACCTGGTTGCGACTTACTCGAGGCGTCCAGTCCGGTGTATGGGGTCACTCGTCCGCTACCAGGTCGCGGGGCAAGGGTCTCGCGTCAGGGGGACGCGTATGCCAGGGCGCTATCTGCTTGACATGAGGCCAATCAGACGCGTCGGCACGCGCGTACATCCCCTTCGCGAGGCGCCGCACGAACTCATCCAGGCTCTCGATCCCGAGGTCCCGCTGGATTACATCGTTCCTCACGAAGCGAGGAGCGTCAACGATAGTCCGCAGCGCAATGCTCTGTTGCGCGCGGAGCAGCTTCCGGCTCGACTCGCTCGTGAGGGCGAACCAAGCGGGGGCGGCGTACGTCAAAATTGGGCGCACGTACAATTTGTACACGCCCAGTTTGACGCGCGCCGGGATGCGGGACGAGAGCACAGGTTTGAGCAGGTTGCGGGCGACCCTACCCTGCGCGGCGACCTTGCGGACATGTGGCCCCATAGTGAGCCGACGGTCGATGGTGACACCCAGGTATTTGACCCGGGGCGACCAATCGATGTCGGCTCCTTGTAGTTTCAAGGGCGGTGGGAGGCGCGCTGATCCGGTGACCATCGCCTGAGTCTTACCCACGTTCACCGAGAGCCGCCATTTCGACAGCCACTCCGGAAGTAGGTCGAGCGCGCGCTGCATTTTGACCGCCGCGTACTTCGCATTAAGCGACGTAGTGATGTACGCGGCGTCGTCGGCATACAGCGCGAGCATCGCATCGGGAGTGGTGGGGATGTCATCGGTGTAACGTGAGTAACACGTCGGCGACACGCAGCTGCCCTGCGGCACGCCCGCCAGCACCGGGCGCGCGCTAGACAGCGCGCCGTCGACCACCACCCTGAAGGTCCTGTGGGATAAAAAGCTAGAGACCACCATTACAACGCGACGGGGCGCGTCTGAGGTGGCCAGTTTATACAATAGGCCCTCGTGCCACACACGGTCGAAGGCCTTCTCCATGTCGAGGAATACTGCCACCGAGTATTCCTTCTTGTTTTGCCCAGCTGTGAGGTGGTGCAGTACCCTCGACAGCTGGAGCGTCGTGCTGTGCTCCGCCCTGAACCCAAACTGCTCTGGGCGTGGGGCGATGTGCGGCTGGAGATGTCGCAGCAGGAGTGCTTCAAACACCTTGGAGACAGTCGGCAGCAGTGTAATGGGCCGATAGCTCTCCGGCTTCTGGGTGTTTTTCCCCGCCTTGGGCAGCATAATGACGCGCCCTTCCTTCCACGAGGCCGGAAAGGCCCCCGTGCGCATGATCCAATTAAGATAAAACCTGGTATTTATACTAATATTGAGTGGCTGAAGTTGTGGTCATCTCGATAATGACCTATTGTTATCCCCTCCCATTCCGTGAACTTAAAAAAGCACCTTCGTACATTATCGTAAAGTTTCATTAAAATCCATTTAGTAGTTTTTGCGTGAAAGAGTAACAAACATACATACATACATACAAACTTTCGCGTGTATAATATTAGTAGGATGTATACATAGTTTACCAGGATAGATACATAACCAACACTACTTTATTTCCAAAAAATTCAAAATTTAATAACCGTTAATTTTAAAAGCCTACAGAATAGTTGTGTTAACATACATTTAAGTGTGGGAACTCATTGCTCCTGTAACAAGGTACTTGGCCACCCCCGCCGTGATCGGTATCAATTACATCAGCATTAGAACGACAGTGGTTCCGCCTCGCGCCGTTGATTTCCCCAGACAACAATTAGATCATCAATCTAATCAACACGCGACTTGTCACGACCTACGTACTCCGTATTGTTACAAGATTGGAGAAATTACTCATTTTCAACAAGTAAAAGTAAAACATGTAAAAAAAAAATACTCCCGACTTTATTAATTACTAGCTGCACCCCGCGGTTCCACCCGTATAAGTCTCGATCCCGTGGGAATATCGGGATAATTAGTATCCAATGTCCTATTACAGGTCATGGTCTACTCATGTACCATTTTTCATTCAAATCCGTTCATCCTTGTATGACTCTAATGAGTTGCCATCCTTTTAAGGAGTCCTAGAGTTACCAGGATTTAAATTAAGTTAGAATGCGAACAAAGCCATAGGCAACATCGATTTTGTACATTTGACTTGTAATGATGATTTAACTGTTTCAGTCTTTATCGGCACTTTTTCTATTCAGGTGTTCAGCATCTACCTACCTACTTATTTATTTTATCACAGGCTTTAAACCACTTATTTGTCAGGTGGACGGAGGATCACGTAGGTATTGATTACCTATCTACCTAAAGTTTTAGTACTCATATAACAGAAACCTAACCCACCCCAGCATTGCACTTTTTTTTGGGACAACTTCCCCACACTATTCCCATCCGCTGCAACTCCGAAAGCAAGAATCAACCGTGGCCACCACGATAAAGCTAACCGTGTTTTTTCTAGGTAAAATCCCTTTGTGCTTACGGTAGCCCAGCGTAGTCTTATGACTGCTTTATATATATACCAGGCCACTCAGAAAGTATTGCGAAAAAAGTTTTTATGTATGAGAGACTGGCCAGTTATAATCTATTTTGAAAATATGATTATTTGTTAGTAAAAATGGGTACGTTCCAATTTTAAAATTTCCTTCCACATTGTTTAGCAAGCTTATTTAAATTATCGTGTCTCATTAAAAAATGGATGGAATCCATGACAAGACGCGAGTTACGTATGTGTCAGCAGATTCAGCACATACTGCAGGTTTGATCGGGAAGCCTTTACGAAATTCTATACGTGCATCTTCGCGTGAGGAGGATAGTTTCACGCTGGGTGCCGCACAACCTTACCGAAGTTCAGAAGCAGGCCCGGGTGGAATGGTGCCGTGATATGATAAACAAAGGTGAACGGCACATTTCGTACTGCTTACTTTTTTTGTTGTTTTGCTATAGAATTTGTACCACATATTAAGGCAACTAAGCCATTTATTTTCATGTAAGTGTACTATTTTTAGAAGTTCGGATTAATTAATAATATAAAAAAAAGATTTTAATAACTACACGTAATTTAGTCGTAAAGTAAACGCAGTTATGTTGGTATTTAAGCTATGCTCGCCATGAGGGTATTACCTGACCTGCCCCCTTCTTAGATGAAGTAATATTAAGAATTAATTATGTATAAATAAAATAAATGTAGGTACTTAAAAAACTATTAATTGTATTGTTTTATTTACCTACACTCAAAACCCCATCTGGACTTCATCATTATCAAACTGTTGCAGTCAGCTGCTGGACATAGGTATCTCCTAATGCACTCCGCTGAGTAGGTACGATCCTCATCTCAATTTACCTACTTGATAGTAAGTAAAACACTACAAAAATAGCGACAAGCAATCTAGAACATATACTTTATTACCGAAACAATATCCTTAGAGCCCTGAGCACCGTGTGACTTCTTTTTATTCCCGAAAATAAAAAATCCGCTCAAAGGCATACAATTTTCGTCGCCAGAAGATGCGCTGTCTGCGTTCGAGCAGGCTGGTGCTTGCGGTGTCTGTGGCGGACTGGAAAAAGTGTTTCGAAAACTGGTTCAGACGCATGAAACTTTGTATAGAGGCTAGTGGAGGGTACTTTGAAAATATTTAATAAAAAAAATATTTACTTAAAGAACATTTTTTTTAATTTTCTCAAAACTTTCTGAGTGTCCCAACAAAATTGGTAGACTCCGGAATCCGGAAGAATTTCGATTTCGATTCGATTCGATTCCGAATTGGTTGGCTTTTGGTTGGTACCCAAAAGGACATTTTATTGCCTTTTTAATATTACATTGCAGCTTTGGGCGCATAATAAAAAGACCGCGGCGCCTAGATACTCAATTGCAGCATTTCTTTTCACTCCTTCCAATTTGGTCACGACTCTTTGTAAATTATATCGGCCACTCACCCTTAACACAATATAATGCCCATTAAACACGTGTTCACCTCGGCAAGAAATTCACTTACGATCCTATTACATTTTGGCTAACATCTGGGGACTACTCTCCAAGTCCGTCAATGAAGATACGAAGATATTTCGTCCGTTCGAAAGTAGTTGATCCGCCAAAACAAGAGACAAATAAATTTTTCAAACGAGTAAAAACAAAAACACATTGCGAGTAGTACAACTGTCAAATCGTGTTGTCATTCATTCTCAGTTCGGGCTCCGAAGTAATCTTATTTCCTTATGGAGTCGAAAACGCCCGTTATTTCGGCCGAAGACACAGATTTAGTGCTTATGGAGTAGGCCCCCTGATTAGGTGTTAAAGGACGAGTTATGACGAGAAATGATGGCTTTGTCTTTTAATGAAAGTACCAGATAGATCATTGTAATGGTGTGAAGAATTTAACATACTAATTTACATATTAAAGTATACTATTTTCAGGTTAGTTCATGTTCTTTTCTGACCCCAGGTGAACTATTATTGTGTAAAACACTGTCTTATTTCTTCTCAACAACATACCGATTTTAATATTGAAGAATCTGCACTGGCCGTAAAAAGGCGGCGGCGATCAGATTTGTTGAAACCAGTTAAAGCATGAACACTGTGACGACATATTTAAAAAAATGCATGCAATATGCAACATGATATCAAGTCGTCTGTTTTCGCATATTATTGACTCATTACGAATGCATGGACATCGGGAAACGTGTTGGAAAGCAGCTGCGGTGTGAGCCGGGGACGTTGTTCCCCCGAGACACTGGGGGAGTGAGGGCTGAACAGTCAGCACCTGTGTACCTACTCATTTCATTTTATTGCCGTCTTCAAGATAAAGCTTCGAAAAATTTCTATATTATTTTAATCAATGACACTATTATCTTACACCTGCGTTATTTTTTGATAAGCTATCGATTACTTAGCAGTCAGATTAATTTAAGCGGCCGCATTTATTCCATTTATAACACCGTAGTAGCTGGCGATGACAGTCCGACTATCATAGCAATGTTTTTTTATTTATAAATTAAGTGATTATTAAATAAGTGAATCTGCCAAAATGCAGTTTCTTATTGCATTTTTATCTTTTCTGACTCTGTGGTGCAGTGTTAATGCGAAATGTGTCGCACGTGGTGAATGCTACGAAACGCCGAATGGTTTGTTAAAGCCATGTCATGTAGATCATGAAGCACCACCATTAATCGAAGGATTAACCGAAGAACGGGCAAGAGAAGTCATAGATATCTTCAGCAGGATATGCCCAACTTTTGTTGTCGACGATGAAGGCAATAGATTACCAGATAGCGAGATATTTACTTGTTGCGATGCAGACCAAATAGTCAGGACGTCCGAAAGTTTAGTTCTCGCTGAGGGTGTCCTCGGCCGTTGCCCAACATGCTACAGAAACTTCGCGAGGCAAATCTGCGAAATGAACTGTGCTACAGACCAGGATCGATTCTTGGATGTACGGAATGCGACCACAGACGGTATTACACACGTCGATGAAATAGACTTCAGAATGCATGAAGATTTTATGTTGGGAGCCCACGCATCTTGCTCCGGCGTCATCGTACCTCAAACTGGCTTGCCAGCTATAAATATGATGTGTGGTAATGCAGTAATTTGTGATGCAGAAGCTTGGTTTGGATTCACTGGCGATACTTCAACCAATCCTTTAGCGCCGGTTCAAGTGAATTTTTATAAGTGGCCTACTACAGAAGATTCTATGAGCAAGGAGGCTCTACCTTGTAGTTCCACCTTCGACGATGACCTGCCATGCAGCTGTGTGGACTGTATACAAACCTGCCCGGCGACTCAACCTATCGTCCCTGATATTTGTACTGTTGCATCACTAAATTGCATTGGATTTTCTGTTGGATTAGGTTTCTTTGTATTCAGTGTTCTCATATTTATACTTCTAGCATATCTAGAACGTAGAAAAGTAAACAGAAATTCTGAAACAAAAGAAAGTGGATCAGGTGCAAATAAGCTGACAAAGGTATTTCAAATATTTTTTGCTAAAATGGGAGGTATGTCCGCGAGTCACCCTGTCTTAATTATTATGGTAACATCTTGGGTCACTTTCGCTATGTTTTTCGGTTTGATAAACCTAAATCTGACTGCAAATCCTATAGAACTTTGGTCTTCGCCTGATTCTCGAAGTCGTCAAGAGTTAAACTTTTTCAATGAGAGATTTGGTCCGTTTTATCGAACTGCGCAGGTTTTCTTAACATTTGATCTTGATTCTTTTGTCAGCGAAAATGGCGTCACTTACGGCCCGGCGTTTAGAATAGAGGCATTACAGGAATTAGTGAAACTTGAAGATGAAATTATTGCAATAGGCGAAGAAGATGGGGGTGTCACGTTAAAAGAAGTTTGCTATGCTCCACTTCGGCCTCGTGGTGGAGATAAAGACACTGGACAGTGTGTGTCAATGTCTGCAGCCTCTTTTTTGGGTAATGATAGGGATAATATAAATCCTTCTACATATCTTAATAATCTCCAAAACTGTATTAACAATCACTATGGTTTCGGTTGTTTGTCGTCGTGGGGAGGTGGTGCTGAGCCCGACCTGGTATTTGGAGGATTCGAAAGAGGAAATATTTTGAGTGCCAATACCCTTCTGATTAATTTTCCTATTTCAAATTTTCTTTTGCAAGAAGATCTAGAACCTGTGTTGGAATGGGAAGCAAAGTTTATAGATCTTTTGCATGATTACCGAGATAACAGGAAACCAGATTATGTGTCTGTCGCTTTTGCTACGGAAAGGTCCATTGAAGATGAGATTCAACGAGTTTCTGTTGCAGAAGCTGTACCTATTGCTATTAGTTACGTTCTTATGTTTATTTATGTAACATTAGCTTTAGGAAACATACGATCATTAAAAACTTGGTTTATTGACAGCAAAATAATGGTTGCTCTTGGCAGTATTGTAGTAGTTCTCGTGGCCATTTTCTGTGCGATGGGTACACTGGGGTATGCCAATGTTACCTTAACGTTACTTGCTATTAATGTCATACCATTTTTTGTTCTATCAGTCGGTATTGATAACGTTTTTCTTATGGTCAACTCACTGCATGATATTCAAAGTAATTTAAAATCGTTTGAAGACTACAAAGAGGATTTTAGTTTTGAGAAAAAAAGAAGGTTTGTGTTTGAAAAAATGATGGGCCAAGTCGGTCCTTCAATGTTTGTGGCGTCAGTCACTCAAATAACTTGTTTCGCAATCGGTAGTCTTTCTAACTTCCCTGCCGTAATGACCTTTGCAATATTTGCATCAGTTTCTTTAGGAATTCTGTTCGTTTTTCAGGTAACTACAGTCGTTGCATTATTATCTATTGACTACACACGAGCCTCTAAAAATAGATTTGACTTGTTCTGTTGCATTCAGAAAAAAATATTAGACGACGAAAACCCTTTACATTCAGAAATTCCTTACAAAGGTGTTACTCAAAGATTGATGGAACCATATTCTAAATTTCTTCTTGATTGGCGCGTAAAAATTGTAGTAGCTATTCTATTTATGGGCATGGTTTCTTCAAGTGTTATGTTAATTCCTCAGCTAGAAATAGGATTAGATCAAGAATTAGCATTGCCAACCGATTCTTATGTGTATCAATATTTGCAAGCTGTCAGTAATTATATACGTATGGGACCACCAATATATTTCATTCTTAAAGGAGGATTAGATTTTACTAATCCTAACCATCAGAACGTTATTTGTGGTGGGCAGATGTGTTACAACGACTCTTTAACCACTCAAATATTTTTGGCTTCGCAATATAGCGAAATTACTTCTATTTCTAAGAGTTCAAACTCTTGGTTGGACGATTTCATAGATTGGACTAATTTATATGGTGGTTGTTGTAAATACAACATCACAGATGGTGGATTTTGTGAAAGTACAAGTGTTTCACCCAATTGTGCTTTTTGTGAAATCGAGAGGTCAGACTACGCTAACGGCATGTTGAGACCTCACAGAGAAGCCTTCGAGAGTTATATACCATTCTTCTTGCAGGATCCACCCACTGAAATTTGCAACAAAGCTGGATTAGCCAGTTATTCAAGTGCTGTTAATTATATCCTTGATGCAGAGGGTCGTGCAACCGTCCATGATACTAATTTCATGGCTTATCTAACACCGTTAAGTACCTCGAAAGACTATATTAATGCTGTTGATTATGGTTATAGGATCAGTGCGAACATAACCGCTGCAATACAAAAGCACACAGGTCTGAACGTGGAGGTTTTTCCTTATTCTTTGTTCTTTGTATTTTATGAGCAATATTTGACTATGTGGGTAGATACGTTTGTGTCAATCGGGTACTGCCTTATCGGCGCCATGGTGTTCAATCTGCTGGCTTCTGGGTTTAATATTGTGACTACATTTGCCGTCATGGTTAATGTAATCTTGGTAGTTGTGAATATGATGGGTGTCATGTACATTTGGAATATTCCTCTTAACGCTGTCTCCAATATTAATTTGATTGTGTCCATCGGAATATCTGTGGAATTCTGTAGTCACATTGCTCACGCATATGCCACAGGTGAGGGAAAAAATAAAGTAGAAGAGGCAATCCAAAAAGTCGGAGCGACGATAATTACTGGTATTACGTTTACTAATATTCCTATCGTAGTTCTGGCCTTTTCATACACTGAAATTATTGAAGTATTCTTCTTTAGGATGTTCTTGTCTTTGGTCATCTTAGGTTTCTTACATGGAATGGTATTCTTCCCAGTGCTCTTGAGTTATTTGGATAGTTTGAAAAGAAAATGATGTTGCGTTATATAAAGTACTAGATCTTGGAAATATCATTGTAAAGTAATATTAAGGAAATAGCAATAAATAAAAAATTAAATGACTCTGATATATCTTATGGATTGTGTATTAAAGTTACCTTTTGATATGACATAGGGTTATATTATCTTCTTAAAATTAGGACTAGAAAGTTAAGATGTAAATAAATAGTATTAGTTTTATTTTGTTTTGTTTTTATTTTATTTTATATTATATAATATTTACAAGAAAACCTTAATAACTGTGGATACCTAAATTATTATTTTAAAATTATTAGGAAGACAATGACTAGATAGCGTTCTACATCGTTTCTGTAACATCTCTGTTGTATGTACCTACCATATTCGGAAAAAAAAATGATTATGTAGATGCCTACAAAAAATAAAAACACTTGTCGTTCGCACGTGGGTTCAAACCTGGTAAAAACCCATATGGTATTCTGTGTATTTTATGGAATCGTGCTTTCTAAATCCAGGTGAGCACTGACTGAGAGTGAAAGAAAACAACTAAAGGACACCTTGAATTTTAACTGTCTGAAATCACTGATATCAACGGTCGTTCCTCTGTAGACGAGGCCTTTGCCTGCAGTGGGACAATTAGTAATCGCGATAAAATAATGATATCACTAAAACATTGGGTAATATGCCTTACGCATCTAACACGTGATTGAGATAAGCGATATAGCAGATAGCTAGTCGCAGGATTTCGATTTTTGATAGCTTTTTGTCAGGTGGTAATGTTGGCAGTAGTCTTCTGAGGGCTCCGAAGGCTGCGTTGAATGCTTCAACACGAATTCTTTCGCGGGTGGCGTGGGCTGTCCTGTACTTGAGGGTAGCCCGGCGTCGTCTGCGTCGTTCTTCGCGGGAGAGACCTGCACAAGGGGATCCAGCTCCACTTGATAGATAAGCCTCTTCGGGCATAGCACATGGCTCCAATGTTCTGTCCCTATAACAAGTTGTAGGATGTTCAGGTTTCGACTTTAAAGACTGTCTTATCTTATGAATTACTAAATTGAAAGATAGATAAAAATATCTAGAAAGTTTAAACTTTTTGTAGAACGAGTTAAAAAATTAATAACGCAGTTCAAATTCAAATATTTTATTTGTAGAACATTGGTAGGTAAACGATAAAAAAATACAGACGTAATTATTAATCAATATTGACGCCATGACTGTTTCATATTGGTTGCAAATGTTGGTAATACCCTAAAGCTCATAAGAATTGTTACCAATTAGATGCGCATCATCATTCACAAATCATTGAGTGTGTATTAGCACCAAATCTGGTCCAACAAAAAAAAATCTGTTTCAGGTTTTCAGGGTTAAATTCGTAATTTCTGACTTTAACTACATATTGAACTTGAATTATCAGTCTGGTATAGAATCCTTACATTTTATAAAATAAATATTAGAATAAGCGGCTTATTAGGTTTGATGGATGGGTGCATTCTCCATGCTACTTTGAATTCTTTCGGTGGCGCGCTGCACGCATTCCTAAACCACTGGTTATGGTTATAACGGCTGGTACCAAAAGAATTGTAGACAAGTAAATTATAAAAATAAACGAACTACTAACAGTTTGTTTCAAAATCTGACAGACTGTCAGAATGTCATTTTTTCCATTTATGTAGCCGACTGGATACATAAATGGAAAAAATGACATTTTTATTAATGGCAGGACTAAATTCATGCACGTTGCAAAGACAGTGGTGCCGATTCTCCTGTTCACAAACTAAACTAAATTTAAGTTCAGTGCTTCTTTTTCTTTGTGTTTCAGTAAGAAGAGGACGGAAGATAAATTTTAGTTTAGTCCTGTCCAATTAATAAGCGCCTGTCACTACTCCTTATACATTTAGACGTGATTAAAAACTTGCCTACTAAAATTAAGTCAATTTAAGTTAAACGCTGATTAATTTGACAGGACTAAGCTAAAATTTAGCTTCTGTTCTTTTCTTAATGAAATAGAAAGAAAAAGATGCACTGAAGTTAAATTTAGTTTAGTTTGTGAACTAGGGAATCGGCACCAGTATTGTTTTTATGAACTGGTTTCAAAGTTTAATTTAAAAAGTATATCAACCTTTTATCTATGTAGCCGATTGACATTCTTTTTACCCGACTGCCTCAGGAGGGTAATGTTTTTCGAGAGTATGTATGTATGTATGTATGTATGTATGTATGTATGTATGTATGTATGTATGTATGTATGTATGTATATTTCTTTGGCACGCTCTGTAGCCTAAACGGCTTGATGGATTTTAACATATGAGGTGTCTTTCGATTCGTCTTAATTGTGGGAGTGACATAGGCTATATACTATTTATAAATTGCATCTGCAAATACAAAAAAAGGAGGGGAAGTTTTTTTTTTCAAATTAATTGCAACAATATTGGTATCAAATAAAAGCTAGTAATGAGTAATCAAATAAAATACTGTAAAAATAAATTATTTAAAAAACAAAAAACCCGACTGCAAAAACACATAACTGAAAAGGGAAAAACAAGCATTATAATCTATATCATTTTGGTCTTGCAGGCGGGGACAATCAAAAGTTACACCATATTTCAGGTTATCGACTGTCCCCGCCTGCAAGACCAAAATGATATAGATTATAATGCTTGTTTTTCCCTTTTCAGTTAAGTGTATTTGCAGTCGGGTTTTTTGTTTTTTAAATAATTTATTTTTACAGTAGAAGATAAACCTTGTACACAACAATACTGTCCTTGCAACTTGCTTAAATTTAGTCCTGCCATGAATAAAAATGTGTTTTTCCCATTTATGTAGCCAACTGTTGACTGTCCCATTTTGACTTAAACTGTTGAGTCAAAATCTGACAGTTAGTCGGCAGTATTGTTTTTATGAACTGGTTTCAAGGTTTATCTTTTACTGTAAAAAGTATGCATAGTCAGCCCATTACTAGGACACAGGCCTCCTCTCTATGAGAGGGAGTGGGTCACGACGCGGGCCCAGTGCGGGTTGGTAGATGTCACATGTCTTAGAATGTTTGATTCTAGGACATGTAAAAAGTATATCAACCATTTATATAATAAAATATCACGCATGTACTACCCGAAGGGGTAGACAGAGTTATGTTTTAATCCCATGAAATGGGGGAAGCGTGACATCATCATCCTCCAGCTCTTATCCCAATTTGTTTGGTGTCGACTCAGCCTGTCAAAACTTTCCTCACGACATGTTCCTCGTTCCTCCGCATCACATGCCATTACTATGACAACCGATTTCCAGGGGAAAAGAAACATGTTCTCAATTAGTTACCTTTTTCTTGGAGCCAGATTCTCCCTGCCAGTGATGGGCAATAGAGCCTCCCGTGGTTCCGCCAGCATACACGACAAAGAGCCATCATCCATGCCGCTAGCCTCCAGCCAACTCTTCATGGTCTCTCTAAACGTGGTGGAGGAAGAGAATTAAGCATTATTTGCCATTATTTAAAGTTTGCGGAACTTCTTAGTAAAATTCTAACGTCCAGATCTAAATCGAAATATATTTCACTAATACCCGACTACGGCAAACACAAAAAGAAGAGTTATGTATGTAGGTTTGTATTTACGTATGTTCCACCGTAGCGCCTAAACTACTCATTCGATATTGATGAATGACGTGTCAATCGATTCGTTATTATATTCGTTCCGTGTAAAGGCTAGCTTTTTTATCCATTATTTATCCAAGTAATAGGTTGGGGAAAAAGTTTCTTCGCATTTTTTAAGAAAATTCAAAACATTTTTTAATATAGTTTATTTACATTTTACTAAAGTATGTAGGTACCATTTTGTTCGATAACTTTTTGCCATCTTGTAGGTAGGGACATAATCCCATTGCTATAGAAATTTTGGGACTTCTGATCAAAATACGGCGACAAGTGGTTTTGGCAGTCCTCTCGTGATGTTAACCTGACGCTGCCTAAAGAATTCTGAAGAGACCGAAACAGGTGGAAATCAGAAGGTACAAGGTCAGGACTATACGGCGGATGCATTAACACCTCCCAGCCAAACTCTCTTAATTTTTGCTGAGTGGCTAAATATGTGTGAGGTCTAGCGTTATCATGATAAAAAACCACACCCCTTCTGTTGATTAATTCCGGCCGCTTTCTCTCAACTTCTTGCTTTAATCTCATCAGTTGTTCGCAGTAGAGTTCAGAATCGATGGTCCTGCCTGGTGGTAACAGCTCATAATGAATAATGCCCTTCCAATCCCACCACACACACAGCATCACCTTATTGCGAGTTATCCCGGGTTTCGCCACAGTCTGTGAAGCCTGACCGGCCTTTGACCACGACCTTTTTCGCACGTTCTTGTCGTACGTGATCCACTTTTCATCACCAGTTATCAGCTTCTTCAAAAATGGTTCGGTTTCATTACGTCGTAATAAAGAATCACAAATGAGTACACGGTTCATTAGGTTTCTTTCAGTGAGCTCGTGAGGTACCCAAATATCGAGCTTTTTTGTGAACCCAGTTTTTTTCAAATGCGCCAAAATTGTTTTGTGGTCAATTCCCAGTTCTTCAGCTACGTCGTAACTACTGATATCTTGCTCCACTTTTTCAAAAATGGCATACATTTTATCCGTAATAGGGCGACCAGAGCGACGTACATCTTTGACATCAAATTTCTGGATTGAAAACGCTTAAACCAAATTTGTGCTACTCTTACAGACACTGCACTAGGTCCATAAACATCGCAATTTTTTTTCGCGGCTTGCGTTGCATTTTTACCTTTTTGTGTAGTAAAATTTTAAAATGTATCGAATTTCTTCATTAGATTCACTCATCTTGACGGTACGAAAAACAAATGAAAATCACATATTTTCCTAGTTTGAATTTGGAATTATGTTCTTTAAAATTTAAACTTTCAATGATACCAAAACCAGCCAGATACAAATAGTATACCCAAAGAGATTTTATTACAAGTTCATACATAGGTACTATGTATAATGCGAAAACACTTCTTCCCCAACCTAATATATGGATAACGTACGTACGTTATCCATATATTCCCAAATCGGTATAATACGTATTATACCGATTTGGGCATTGTCAAAATATAAAATAGTAGTTTTGACTATTTAATTACTATTAGCCTGGATTTAGTTAACGATAATTAACAAGGCTTCTAATACAAAAGCCAAAACTGCAGTAACAAATAAAGTGAGATCCGAGAAAGCCATCAAACGAATCGATTCGATACGGTTAGCGGGCATGATTCGATTACCAGAAGGGTTGGGGCGATATAAAAAGAATAAATACGGATTTATTATCCCCTAAAGGCCCCGCTTAGTGCTAGGTGTGAACGCGTGTTGTAATATTTATCTCAAGCACTCTACCCTTGCGGGCAGTAAATTCGATTTGATCGGGAATCAAAACATACGTGTCTCTAACGGTTATTCCGTTATTCGTAGCGTCTTTATCCATGTACTTAACAGTTCTCTGTTCTTGTAAGTTCTCTTTGCTTGGAGGGCTGAAAACTGCTTAGGCTGTTTTTTTTAGGATTTCGTATTAAACAAGGAACCCTTATAGTTTCGCTATGTCTGTCTGTCTGTCCCCACTGTAGCTCAGAGACGCTTAGTACTAGAAAGCTGTGATTTGGCATAGTTATACATATTAATAACGCCGACAAAGTGCTAAAATAAAATCTTGAAATACATTTTTTTTAGCGTACCTCCCTTGCACGTAATGTGGGGATGATATATTTTTTTTAAAAATTAAAAAAAAAAATCATTTGATAGGCCGTTCAAAAATATTTGCAGGTCTGTGTGTGTGTGTCCCCGCCAGCTCTATGGTTGTTTATGGATATGTGATAAAATTCATGGCAGTAGTACATATAATGAAATTAAAAGGAAAACTATCACGGCTTTACAAGTTAACGAATTATACTCAACCAACTTTTTGTAGTTGGAGAATTGACCGTGGCATATATCGATGTTAATCCCAATTACGGAACCCTTCATTGTGCGTGGTCCGACACGCACTTGGCCGGTTTTTTATTTAAAATTTTCGCTGGTTTTTTTACATTATCTCATGGATGGTTTTCGACTAGAACAAGAAGAGTTTTTAAATATTATTTTGTCTCTTCTTAATAACGTTGATAAATCGAGCCTAAATGCGTTACACACAATGCAAATGTCGAATTCATTGCGTTATTTACAGACGTAGTTATTGTTCAAACAAATGATGCAATGGTTTTTTAATTCCCTTGATTGTCACTTAGGTACAGTTACGTAATCGGCATGGAGTTACCCGACTCTAAAAACCAGAAAAGATAACATAGTGAGGCAAATATAACACAGAGAGGCGTAAAATACTATGCATGACTAGGCAAAGAGATCTAAAGATTTCAGTAGGTCCTACCTTCCTACAAACATGAGACTGAAACAGGGGACAGAGGATCGTAGCAGGTGATGTTCTATAGTTTCTGCCTACCTCCATGGGAGAAAAGGTGTCAGTTTATCTATTTGTAGGTATGTATGTATGTGACTGTACGGTTAAAAACATAACAAATTTGCCTTTTCCAAATCTAGTTGGGGTCTGCTTCCGGTGTAGTAGTGAGATTCTTCATCTTACACAAAGTCGCTGCCCCCTGGGCCCTGACGTTATAACTGGGAGGATTAAATACAAGGTATAAATGCATTATTCTTAGTCCTCTGGCGGATCGTAGAATTGTTAATCTGGGATAATTGAAATTTTCACCCGACGGTTTACGCGATTTCCGATGTGTTAATATTTCTCGATATTCTTAGTATTTTACTTAGAATAACGAGAAATATTAACACATCGAAAATCGCGTAAACCAATTAGAACCAAATCAATTAGGTAAACGTTTCTTTGCTCTCTATGTTTCTGGGGGCCTACTCCCTTTTTTTTTTTGGATGGGAAATCATCAAATAACTTCTCCCGGTGTGTCAGACTCTTACTGACTAAAACCCACCGGTATTCCTTCCAGTTGCCTGTGTTGCGGGGGCCTCGGTGACCCATTAGTACCTTCCCGCGACCCCGGCAGGCATCGGCCCTAGTGGACCCCTACATATGTGCTGACGACATCTCTTTGAGGCGCGCGTGGAATACGACGCGCCGTCGACCTGGGCCTTGTCCTTACCGGACGGCGACAACCATACTTTCCATGACGCCATGAGATGTTGCCGGAGCTCCGTCCGCTGTGCCGCGATTTCTCGCGGCAGCGGACTTACGCCCCGGCGTTTCGCCTCCTCGCGCCACTCCCATACGTGCGCGAGGACTTTTGCCTCCAGATGGCTTTTGCCTCCTCCCATGGCGGCAATCCGGCAAGGAGGCTCGCTGCCTCACAGGAGACCGTGCGGTATCCCCGGACCATCCGGATGGCCATGACCCTTTGGGCCGAGCTCAACCAGCGGGCTGGCCGCAGCGCCAGAGAGCGCGCCCATACAGGAGCCCCGTAGAGGGCCATGGACCGCACGACCCCCGCGGGGGGCCTACTCCCTAAGCACTAAATCCGTAGTTTCGGCCGAAATTACGGGCCTACTCCGTATCACCTATGGATATACAATTACTTCGGAGCCCGAACTGAAAATGAATGACCACACGATTTGACGGTTGGCCCAACTGGCAATGTGTTTGTGCCCATTCGAAAATTTTTATTTGTCACTTGTTTTGACGGATCAACTACTTTCAGACGGTTCGTATCTTTGACGGATTAGAGTAGGTAGTCCGCGAGGTCCAATCTAAACATTATGTAGAGCTAGCTTTTGCTTGCGGCTTCGTCCGCGTGGATGTCGGAAAATATCCTACTGGAACGTACTACCGGGATTAAAAAGAAACGAAAGCGATCGCATATCCCATAGCCGAATGCTGCGCCCGCCGCGTCAACCATAATTATTTGTTACGCGTATTTTTTAAATCTGTGATCTATTTTAAAGCATTCTTCTAAATGATATATGCTGTAAAGGCATATTTTACCTAATCTAAATTAAATGCCAAATTTAAATAACATATTTTATTGGGTAAGGATTAATATAATACCGGTTAAAATAGCTTCAGAAATAATTATATTTTATCAAATTCTGAAAGGTAAAAATACAGACGCAAACATGCTATCGCGGACTTTTTTGTTGAAATTTATAAGATGTACAATCCCCAGAGATCATAAATTTTGTGTTTCTGGTATACCAGACACACAAACTTACTACTAACTTACTGAAGCTCCCAGTCAGCTTGATTTTTCCGACATTTTCATGTCGGATAAACCAAACAAAAATGTCATATTTCAGCCAATTTACACAAAATCTTAATGAATTATACACATAAACCTAAACCTTCCCCATGAGTCATTCGGTCACTCCGTCCGGTCCATTGGTGAAAACCGTTTGGAAATCCGTTTAGTAGTTTTTGAGTTTATCGCGTTCAAACAGACAGACAGACAGCGGCGATGGGGACTTTGTTTTTATAATTTGTAAGGATGATAGAAAGTTATTGGATTTACCCCCGGGTATTCAGTTTTTCAGAGTTTATACAAAGAAATTCAGTAAGAATTATCTATAATTATGTAAGAAATTTCATTACATAAAATATGAATTACTTACGTTTTTTATTGACTGGGTTGTTAATAATCCTTCAAAACATGTTTAAGATACTTTACACAAGAAAACGGAGAATATTCACAATATTTTGAATATTTATGACCTAGACAAGTTTTTTTTACTAATATTACCAAAAAATAAAAGAAAATGTATGTAAGTTGTGTTCACTTATCACTTCACAGTATCTCACTCAGATTCACACTAGTTAGGAGGTCAGCATCCCTCAGCTTTTTATCCTCTTTGGAAGGGGATGGACCAACCCTCTCACAGAGAGGGCGGCGCCTAATAACATTTAGACGAAAATACAAACAAGAAAATTCACATATTAAATATGTTTGTATTTGTATATTTCCTGAAATTTTCAGGATCTACGAATGTTAATATTGAAACATGTTAATATTTAAATCAAATGTATAAAATAAAACATAGTATTAATATTAATAACATGTTTTATTTTGTTTTCGTTTAGTTTAATTAGTAAAATCACCTTTTTTTGTAAGTATCAGCGGTAAGTTGCAGAGAAAATTACCTTTGTCGAACAGACGGACCACAGATACCATCCATACCTAAAGAAAACAAAAAAAATGTGGTCCTGAAAATCTGAAAGCCGATTATGCCTTGGATCACTAGAAAAAACGTCAAAGAATTCCCGTTTATTAGATACATCAATAAATAAGATTTTCACCTACAAGTTAGGTACCTATCTCCTTACTTATTATCAAATTTAAATGACCGATAAGGGGATTACGTCCAAGGCTGAAATTAATTAATACTTACCTACTACTTATGACATATTTAGGTATTTGTAACAACTTAATGTGTAATTATTATTTCGTTTATTACATTTTTTGCCATATAAAATACATTTTAAATATTTCTTAAAAAGAAAAAACATTGAAATATAAAAAAAAAAGTGGTCCGCCGGTATCGGGAACATGGTCCAAGCTACCGGGGGTTAGGGCTCCAGAGACAGGAACCTCCTGACGATGCAAGCCATATCGAGGAGTACCTTCTGAATCAGGCCCTTGATCCAACTGCCTCACGAGATATTATTAGGTAGATGGACCGACGACCTTAAAAAGGTGCCTGGGACAGACTGGATGCGGAAGGCGGAGGACAGGGTGTTGCGGCGCAGCCTGGAAGGGGCCTATGACCAGCAGTGATAGGCTGAGTTGAGTGTGTTCTTATGAAGTTACAAAATTCTGTGAATTTCACTGATTGTACGTAAGTATTTGTAGAGAGGGGAGGAATTCAACTAGCAGTGGGGCATTAAACATAGGCTCTAAAATCCTGCAATTACTAAGTAACAAACGCACATTTTTGGCGCAGTCGTAAGGCACAAACTATTGTTGTTTTTTAACACGTTTTGACGTTCGAAAAGTGGTGATTCTCAGCCTAGTTTGAATCAATGACTTTTGATTTTACAATTTTCACTTTTTTATTTTGTTATTTGAATTTTGTGTTTCACGAACTGTGTGCAAGTAAACGTTATTCTTTCTTTCTTTCACGTATCTGCCGAAGGTACTTACTTTGTATATAATATATCTAAGTATAGTTTGAAATGGACGGACCACAGTGACCTCTCATTTAAAACTCTTAAAATTGTAATAATATTCCAATTTGTCTCATCTGCAACATCCGTGTGTCTCAGTCCCCGCCCAGCCTAGAGATGAACCAATCCCGGTCGACTCCGCCTATCGATCCCGGCCATCCCGGGACTCAGGTGTTCCCGGGTAATTGACGATGCGAAATGGATTGTACCCAAAAACATCTCGATATGTCTTGCCAATATTCAAGTTTAATTATGCGTATGTTTGGTTGGTATTTGTTGCTGAAAAGAAATAAGGTTTGTCATTTGTTTTATAAAGAGCATAAAAAAAAATGTTTTACAGTAAACGTAGGTCTCGCCAATGCTATCATAGATACCCTTTTTTTGTGGTGGTAAATCATCAAATAACTTGAGGAAGAACTTGGAGGGTGTGTCAAACTCTTACTGACTAAAACCCACCTGTATTCCTTCCGTTGCCTGTGTTGCCAGGGGCCTCGGTGACCCTTTAGCTTCCCGCGAGCCCGGCAGGGTCATAGATACCCTACATGAGTGACATTGGCAGACCACGAAAAACCACTGTCAAAATTAGGACTCTTTATAGATTTTCTAATCGCCAACAATTACGGGAGGAAAGGGCCTGACAGCCAACAAAGCTGCAACATTTAAAATCAAAATAAACTCATATACTACTTACATCAGCTTTTTGGTTTGTTGAGTAAGCACTCAAAAGGTAATATATTGTCTTCCAGACCAAATTTCGGCCATGGCGACCAGTCTCAGTGGAGACCAGCCTTCGGCGCGGGAGATATCATAGTTCACAAGTGTTTGCGCAGACACAGGTGCACTCACTCTTTCCTCACTCTCACATTCCGATGGCAATCAGACATGACCGGGTACAGATCCAGCGCAGGACCAACGGCTTATCGTGCTTTCCAAGGCACGGGGGTACCACAACGCCAACATCCAAACTCCGGGCTGTTACTAAGAAATTCTTAATGGAAAAACCCAATAACACTTTGCCCGACCTGGGAATCGAACCTAGGACGTCTCGTGGTCGAGACGAACCACGAGACCAACGGGGCAGGGAAAGTTACGTGTTCTTTGTATAAGAACTAAGTTATAATGCCGAAGATAGAATTTCTGCTAGTGAGCCTTAACTTACTTCCTCCAATCACCAAATAGTGCGGCTTCAAAAGCTTATGTAAGTAATTATCAGCCGAGGAATGTGACCGTGTTGCAGAAAAATAAGTAACCTTTTATTGACTCTACATTTAGAAGCCAACACTATAAATCAGCAGCAGTGATGGCTCAGTGGTAACGGCCCCGACTTACGACTTGTACGGGTTCGTTCGTTCGTGGGTTCGAACCCAGGCAGACGCTTTACTTTGTGTAAATAATTTCTTCACCACTGCTCTCAAAACGGAGAAGGAAAACATCGTGAGGAAACCGGCATGTCCTAGAACCAAAAATTCAATGACATCTACTAACCTGCACTGGGCCCGCGTGGTAGATTACAGCCTATTTTCCAGCAGCGGGGACATTCTAGGCTGATTATGCTACTAGAAATCACAAACTACTATAATTGTTACAGTTGCCTATATTTTTTGGATGAATAAAGCCTACATATCTAATAATTGGGCGCCTAAATTTATTATAATTGCTATACGAAATGTCTATGATGAAAAAGTCCACGATTATGGAAGAATATAGCCATTTGTTGACTTTCAGAAGTTATTAGATAAGAAACAAACGTCGACCTGTTAAGGTTCCTACCTAAGTTAAATTGTAACCACCGCAGAACACAATAGGTTTTTTGTATATAGCATAATCATCAAAGTTTTGATGCTTTTTGTCACAAAACGTTTATTGAAGTCATTAGTTCTACATTATTCCTGTGTAAGTAGTACACCAGCATCGGCGATGGGGTCAAAGTTACTAGGAGGTCCCCTGACCTCCTAATAACTTTGACCCCATCGGGCCTAGCGCCCTTTTTAGGGAGAGCAATCTCTTGACAGTGCAAGTTGTATCCAGAAGTAACGGTTTCTGTATATCAAGTCTTTGAGTTGGTCTAATTGGCCCATTGAACGCCTCCTGAGATGTTGGTAGAGCCTCTTGGCTAGTCTTGTCTTGTCGTGTGTTGCCTTGTCTTGTCTATGCTTTATGGAATGCAAAAAGTAAAAGAATATTAATACATTGACCATTCAGAAATCTGCATAAACCGACCCCTCTTTCCCCCTTCTCACTTCTAAGAGGGATTAGGTAATGCAGAGTACTGACGGTGCTATCATTACTTTTTAATTCCCGGAGCTGCAGTCTCGATATAGATAGCGATCGCTTTACGACCAAATTCGGTCGCAAAGTCTTAATGGGGTCCTTAGACAGTCACAATTGGTTGACAAGCAAGCACGAGAAAATCATAATCTTGTGAAGCAATTTGGCTGGCTTTTTTTTTTGGGTGGGAAATCATCAAATAACTTCTCCCGCTCTGGGCGGAGCGGGAGGGTGTGTCAGACTCATACTGACTAAAACCCACCCGTATTCCTTTCATTGCCTGTGTTGCCAGGGGCCTCGGTAAGCCTTTGGTACCTTCCCGCGACCCTGGCAGGCATCGGCCCTAGTGGACCTCTACGCTTGTGCTGACGACATCTCTTTGAGGCGCGCGTGGAATACAACACGCCGTCGACCCGGGCCTCGTCCTTACCGGACGGCGAGCTACCCATTGCTCACCGTCCGCAAGCCCGCGCCTACGGTGGCCGGAAATCCGCCCGGGATTCACAACGCCCAGGGCGTCTCCTGCGGCGGCTAGGGGCGAGAGGGCGCGAAATTTGCCTTTCCCTCAACCGTCCCGCCTCCTCCTTCGCGAGCATCACTGCTTCGCAGAAGGAGGTGACGGCTGCCCATGCCCTCTCACTCCGTACCATGGCCTGAACCAGGGCCGGACGCCAGAGATCTCTGCCACCGATCGCCTCCACGAGGACACGGCGGTACTCTGCCCAAGCCGGGCAAACCTCCACCGTATGCTCCACCGTGTCCTCCGGGCGATCCACACAGTGGTGACACCCACAATTTGGCTGGCTGGAGTAGATAGTGTTCCGTCGCTATCAATCAATCAACTCAGCCCATCGCAGTCCACTGCTGGACATAGGCTTCTCCCAGGCTGCACCACAACACACTATCCTGCGCCTTATGCATCCAGTCTGCCCCAGCCACCTTTTAATGTCGTCGGTCCATCTAGCTGGGGGCGTCCCAAACTACGCTTGCCTATACGCGGTCTCCACTCCAGGACTCGTCTGCTCCACCGGCCATCGGTCCTTCGACAAACATGGCCAGCCCACTGCCACCTTAGCTATAGCTTGCTTACTCTGCAAGCTATGTCTGTCAGTAACTGCAGTTCTGTAGTCATAGAGGAACAGAATTTCTATAACGACGTAGGTAGGTAATACGTTCATCTCATGACTGAATTCGCGTTCAGGCCATGGATGGGATGATCATTGTTTACTTCGTTTAGGCTTTGCAGATGTTGGTAGACTCAGCTGCCATCAACCATCCAATATCAACAGCAGTCCTGACGACTGTCTTGTCAAAGTTTCACAGGAGTCATCCGTAGAATATCAGTCAAAATCGGCTGGATAGTAGTCTAACCGGTTGCAGCTGAATACCAGTATTTCATATGGAGCGAATGCCCATCTGTCTGTAGAATATCAGTATTGCCCATCAATAGGTAATAGGGTAATAGGGTATTATAATTATTATATATTATAATGCCCGGTAATAGGGTATTTTACTATATACGAGAAAAAATCTATAAATATATTATTGAGATGGTTTAGGCAAAAAGGAGTCGGAAAATGTTAGCTTTAGTTCATAAAATAACAAAATAATCTTTAAAATTCAATTCAACGTTTTCAGTTTTTCTAATCTGTTAAAAAACACCATGAAATAGTAGCCGCCATGTTATTACGTCATACGGCTGTGTGAACAAAAACGTGTCAATTATCATACAAAGATCAGCGCATTTGTTTTCATAGCCCAGTGACGTCATGACCACAGAGCAACATGGCGTCCACTGCGTCCAGCGTTTTCGTCAACCTACGCGCGTAAGAAAATGTAAAATTTTAAATGCATTTTTATGGCACTTATCGATTGAATAAAAGTTTTGTGATTTTTTTGGGGCATTTTAGCACTATAGAATTTAATTAAGACACTTTTCAAAAATGGGTGTAAGACCCTATTGGGTCCAATAATAGACAGATAGACGTCACAGTCACAGTCGATGTTTATAAGCATCTGGTTAGAAGAAAACCTGTATCTTTGGGTGTGTTCATATAAACAAAATATTCAGGAAGCACACCAGTGGGGTAATTGCGTAACCTACATAAAACGGCAATTTGATCGCAATGGCTTTCATTTTGACAGTTCACCCACGTCCATTGCGTTATTTTCGTTGTTTAGCAAACACATTTTTCGAACATATGAAGCAATGGATTAGCAATGTCCTTCAAAATCATTCAGATTGTTTTTGATAGTGTGTTACGTAATTAGGGTGCTGATTATGCAGCTATGTAGGATTATTTACCTGTATAATCATTTTCAAATATACCTGTATCTTCTGCTAGGATTACATACATTAGGATGATAATGAAGTTGCTAATGTAGGTTTATTATAATTAATAAAGATAGGTACTATATAATAAAGGGGCGGAAATACTTATAGAGAGAACAGAAAGAGATATTATTTTATGGTTTTATTAATATTATTATTGAATTGAATTTCTTAAAATCTGAATTTAATTAATTAATGATCTTCTAACTGAACAGACAGCTGTGCTGCTGGGGAGTTTGTTGCGCCACTTCTTCTTCCCTGCTGACGCACTATGAAGAGGTGAAGGGTGAGCGTTTTGGGTGACTGTCTTATGCATATCATATGTTTGAATACTTCTTGTTACTTTTGTGTTTGAATATCTTCGCATGGACTCTATACATTGTAAATGAATTGGGAATTCGAACTCTAGTGTGATGAAGGAGCGGGCAAGAAAGTACCTACAGTTTTTAGGATTCCTGCACTATGACTGGTAAAATATCTGCGGTAACCCTTTCTTATAAGTGTTCGAATACCAACCTATTCAAGCTCATTTTGCCTAGAATTTCTGCCTCTGTTTATTTTCTTTACCTTCCTTGAGCTTACAAATGCTCCATAGCCAGCGCACACTACAACCCAAAGAGCATTACCATAGATTTAAAATAAAAAATACACCAGCTCCAATCCATCTCCAAGCTATCATAAACATTTTACAACCATTGTATACTCGATAGTGGTTCTTCGCCAATAAATTCGAAATTCAAAACGTCCGTTACCTATCTGAATTTAAATGCCCACTCATTTCCATTTTACCGCCCAGAAATTGATTTACTCGATCACAAAGTTATATAATTTATGCAAAGAATCATGTACCGGTCCGCGACGTCCTCGGTCTAATGTCAGTTCGCAATTCTGTATTAATACTCTAATAAACAGTTATACATAACAAATACAATACTCTGACATATTTCTCGAAGGTCACGGCAAACGCTAATTTTCTTTATTGCGACGTCGCAACGGGACACGCGATGTAAATAAAGCAATATTTTTTTATTTTTTCGTTTTTATGAAGTTGCAATTATAACTCTTTGTTTGATTATTTTGCTGTGGGTCGAAGAGACATAATAAGTTTTGTTACAGGAATCCATAATGCCTCACGCCATTAAATGGCGTTGTCGTCCTTGGAATCATTAGTTTTAAAAGGTGAAAAAGCTCGATTTCAATTGCAGGGGGGTAACCATCACCTCTTATAGCAGTATTATTTCAATATTACTTAGCGGGAGAAAGAGATGGAGCTATAAGTCCTGTATAGCTCCATCACTTTCCCACTGTGAAGTAATATTATAATAATACTGCTTTATGAGGTGATGGTTACCCCCTAGGATGATGTTTCTATATCCCGTCATGTGAGCTGTTAAGTAAAATTATGTAGAGGTAGTAGATA
This sequence comes from Atethmia centrago, assembly GCA_905333075.3. Lineage (NCBI taxonomy): Eukaryota > Metazoa > Arthropoda > Insecta > Lepidoptera > Noctuidae > Atethmia > Atethmia centrago. Next base: position 12,057,388 of record HG995381.1, on the reverse strand, counting down.
TCTATTTAGGTACATTTTTTTCTTAGTTTTGCAATGGGTTTCATTTTAACAGTTCAAAAACATTCATTGCGTTATTTACGTTGTTTCTTTAGTAGATTACTGCAAAATCATATAGAGGGGCAACCACGGCCTCTTAAAGCAGTATTATTTTAATATTGCTTCAGAGTGGGAAAGAGCTATAGAGAGTATAGCTTCATCTCATTCTCACACTGATGTAATATTAAAACAACACCTACTGCTATAAGAGGCCGTGGTTGCTCCCCGGATTGTGATTGATAGCGTGTTACGTCTTTAGGGTGCTGGTGGTTCATGTATATTTTCATCTCCTTCGTGGAGTCTGCTGTACCATCTTTATATTCTCCCTCACCTTTTTTTCCAATATAAAAAAAATATATAACTAGTTTTAAACTACTTTTGCTTTTATTTTGAAGATACCGCAGTTTATAAAAGCTGTAATATTGATGAACCTAAAAACATGTCATTATTTTTTGGGCCTATTATCTTTAAAAGATAAAAATCTACGTGCCCTGGTATACAAATTAAACCATTAAACCAAACATCATTTAGCATAACAATTGCGTTATTAAGGTAATGCACGATAGATAGTAATCGATAGTAATCTGTCATCCAAAGTTCAAGGTATTATCAAAAAAGCTAGGTAATAGAACGTTCTGAGTTGAAAAGAACGAATTGTAATTTCAAATATATTCGTTGAATGAAAGGTACGGTACGTATATTACTTTCATGGCATAGTTTTGGTTAAATTTACTGCTCCTAATTTGTTCAGGCCGCATGCAAGAATTTTCTATTCAGGGGAGGCATTGAACTTTTGAAAGCAACCTACGCCGTGAACGTACACACGTGGGGAAAACTCCGTCGCCATAACGACCACGCAGTTAGGCCAATAGGCTTTCCCATTTTCCGGCAAACAAATGAAGTCTTCCTGCTATTTTGACAAATAAATTTCATTTTTGACATCTATAAAGTGCCCAAGAAATCTCTGATAATTTTACACAAGGTTTTTTAATCATTTGTAAATGAAGTAGTGTTTTTTTACGAGAATGTCCTACAACTTCGACAGTGGTCAAGTAAGTGTCCAAGTTTTTCCTGTAGAAGGCTTCTTAGAATAATTTCTTTTCCTTTAGCGGATTTAAAATTAGTTGTAATCTTCTATAACGGGGATTTTAATGTGATATGTTCTTGATTAATGATAATTCTAGTTGCTATGTACGTCCTGCGTTGATACTCTAGTTATCGGTCAATTTAACCAATATGCGACCTTAGGTACTAATTCGTTTCTAGTATCAAGGTATTACAATCTACTGTAATATAGTGTGCATGTGAATGAAGTCCATTATACGTGTCTTTATCACAATTATCCACAAATCCATTACAATCACGCTTGTGCTGCTTTGACGGAAAGGCCTGTCTGAAAGTTGTTGTAGGTTAATTTACTTTGGGAAGATCAGGTCTTATGGTATTATGTAGTAAATTACGAATACTAGCGTGGTGAATATGGACAGCCAGGAAGGTGTCTTCTTTTCTATCCTTCGTAGCCTGTAACTGTTAACTTACCTACTAGGCAAATTCTCTGGTTTATGATCAATGTATTTTTTGAGGATTCACATAGTCCGGTTCAGCTGATATCAAAAACTTAAGTTGGTGTGACTATTGTAAGGCGAGCCTTAGGTCTTCTTCTTTTCGCGTCCATGGCTCGACAGTTTATTAAATTTAGTTGGCCCTAAATTTCGCCATCCCCACGGCGGCGCACAGAGCGGCCAGAGTCGGTCAAAAATCAATTTCGAATAGTTGAATAGGTCAAAAAAAGTGATTGCTAATATTATTTGAATAGTTGCTCCGTGAAAATGCACGGTTAAGGATACGTGCACAGTAGAAATTGCAGTTCTCTGTTGCTTTAGAATTACAAAACGACAAGGTAATTGTGGTTCTGGAACATGGATTCTGTAGTTCAAGGTAAAAATCTATAGTTTCTTATGATACTATAGATTTTTACATTAAGCGTTTACTTAATATGATAATAGTGGTAAGTTTAATAACCTCAAATTTTACAAATACAATTTGTTTCACAAGAGTAACAGTTACTGTTCGCAACAAAACTTATAGAAAAATATATCTCAAACCTTCTTTTACTATGATATGAAACAAAATATTGCTAAAGTTTGCTAATCTTTTTTTTTTTTTTTTTTTAGGGTGGGAAATCATCAAATAACTTCTCCCGCTCTGGGCGGAGCGGGAGGGTGTGTCAGACTCTTACTGACTAAAACCCACCCGTATTCCTTCTTGTTGCCTGTGTTGCGGGGGCCTCGGTGACCCATAAGTACCTTCCCGCGACCCCGGCAGGCATCGGCCCTAGTGGACCCCTACTTTTGTGCTGACGACATCTCTTTGAGGTGCGCGTGGAATACGACGCGCCGTCGACCCGGGCCTGGTCCTTACCGGACGGTGAGCTACCCATTGCTCACCGTCCGCAAGCCCGCGCCTACGGTGGCCGGAAATCCGCCCGGGATTCCCGACGCCCTGGGCGTCTCCTGCGGCGGCTAGGGGCGAGAGGGCGCGAAACTTGCCTTTCCCTCAACCGTCCCGCCTCCTCCTTTGCGAGCATTACTGCTTCGCAGAAGGAGGTGACGGCTGCCCATGCCCTCTCGCTCCGTACCATGGCCTGAACCAGGGCCGGACGCGAGAGGTCTCTGCCGCCGATCGCCTCCACGAGGACACGGCGGTGCTCTGCCCAAGCCGGGCAGACCTCCACCGTATGCTCCACCGTGTCCTCCAGGCGATCCACACAGTGGTGACACCCGGACGTTTCCTCCCGCCTTATCCGACACAGGAACCTCCCGAAGCTGCCGTGTCCGGTGAGGACCTGCGTCACGCGGAAGGTGAGGACGCCGTGGCGCCTCTCCAGCCACTCCTCAAAGAGGGGACTTATCGCCGCAATCGTGGCGTGCCCAGCACTGGGTTGCGACAACCGTACTTTCCATGACGCCATGAGATCCCGCCGGAGCTCCGTCCGCTGTGCCGCGATTTCTCGCGGCAGCGGACTTACGCCCCGGCGTTTCGCCTCCTCGCGCCACTCCCATACGTGCGCGAGGGCTTTTGCCTCCAGATCCCATGGCGGCAATCCGGCAAGGAGGCTCGCTGCCTCACAGGAGACCGTGCGGTATCCCCGAACCATCCGGATGGCCATGACCCTTTGGGCCGCGCTCAACCGGCGGGCTGGCCGCAGCGCCAGAGAGCGCGCCCATACAGGAGCCCCGTAGAGGGCCATGGACCGCACGACCCCCGCGTAGAGCCTCCGGCAGGAGGCGTTTGGACCCCCTAGATTGGGCAGGAGCCGCTTCAATGCAGCGCCCGCCCGCTCCAGTTTGGGAGCCAAACGTCGGAAATGCTCCACGAAGTTCCAACGGCTGTCGAGGACGAGTCCCAGGTACTTCATCGTCGACTCGACGCCGATAGAAACCCCTCCTACCGTTATTTGGGACCCCAACGGTGGCGCGTTCCGAGGACCATGAAAACACATGGCCTCGGACTTGTGCAGGGCCACCTCGAGTCCCAATTGCCGGATCCTTTCGACGATTGTCGCAACCCCGCGTGCCGCTAATTCGGCCGCCGCCTGGTGCGACCTCCCCTGCGCCAGGACCAACGTGTCGTCAGCGTAGCACACTACGCTGACGCCGCTAGGGAGGTCGGCGCGCAGCACCCAGTCGTATCCGATGTCCCACAGATGCGGCCCCAGGACCGATCCCTGTGGGACACCGCACGACATCTCTTGCCGGTTCCACACTCCCTGGTGACCGGGGTAGATGACGGCCCTGTCCGTCAAATAGGCCTCGACCACACGACAGAGGTAGGTCGGCATCCGGTGATACCGGAGTGCCTCCCTGATGCAACTCCAGGGCAGGGTATTGAAGGCATTGGCGATGTCTAGGGACACCGCCAAGACGACCCCACCCTGGGCAACAGCATTCCCCGTCGTCAGGGCTCGCACACGCATGATGGCGTCCACCGTAGAGCGCCCTCTGCGGAAACCAAACTGGCTCTCCGCCAAATCCGGCCCCACCCGCACCAGCTGGCCGACGAGGCGGTCTGCAATGACTCTTTCAAAGAGCTTGCCCACCTCGTCGAGCAGCACGATGGGCCGATAAGCGGACGGAGAGTCCGCAGGGCGCCCTGCCTTCTTTATGAGGACCAGTTTCCCCGTCTTCCAGCGAAGCGGGAACTGGCCCCTCTCCATGCATGCGCTTAGGAGCCCCCTAAGTCGAGGCCCGAGAGCCTCCAAGGCCAGGACCCAGGCCTTCCCAGGTAAGCCGTCGGGTCCTGGGGCGGTATTTTTGGCATTAAGCCTGCGTACCGCCGCTCTCATTTCTACCTCAGTCACCTCCGGAGCATCGTCGTCGTCGTCGGCGGTGTGGTCCGCATCGGGCACCGCAGTAGGCGGAGCCATAGGCGGGGAGGTGTGTTCCCCTCGGGAAGGGAACAGAGCGCTCACCACGTCCTCCACAAGCTGGGGCCGGAGACTCTGCGTCAGCGGGGGAGCCCATGGGCGGAGTTTATCCCGCACCACTTTGTACGGGCGTCCCCACGGGTCTCTGTCCAGAGTCCCCAGCGACTCCTCGCGGGCCAACCCCCTGGCCCGCAGGATCTCCGTTTGGAGGGCGGTCTTCGCCGCTCTGTACCCCTCGTACAGCTCCGCCTGAATGGCTTCCGTATCCGGAGGTTTGATACGGAGCCTGCGGTGCCTGGTGTACCGGCGTCGCGCAGCCACGCACGCAGTGCGCAGAGCCGTCAGCTCCTGCGACCACCAGTACACCTGGCGCGAGGCACGTCCAGGCTGGACCCGGGGCATTGCCACGTCACATATGTCGGACATGGCCTCCCGGAACCACTCCGCCTCGTCGTTGATGTCGGCAGGCCTGTCCGGTGGTGACACCCAGGCCTGCACGATCGAGGCTTCCAGGAGGAGCTCCCGGTCCAGCTGCTTCAGCGCCCACCGCGGACCACTCGGGGCCCGTCGGACCGGCGCGTCCGAGGTCTGGGCGGAGACGTCGAACCGGATATACCGGTGATCGGAATAGGTCTCCACCCCCTCCATGACACGCCAGTCAACTACACGCGGCGACAGAGCGGGGCTGGCGAACGAGATGTCCACCACTGATTCACCCCGCATCCGCACACACGTGGGGACAGAACCCCGGTTTAGGACGACCAGGCCTGTCTCCAGAGCCCAGTCCTCCACCATCCTGCCCCGTGTGTCCGTTAACCGGGAACCCCAAGCCAAATTCTTGGCATTGAAGTCCCCGAGGACGAACACGGGGAGGGAACCAAACCCGACGACGACGTCTCTCAACTCCGCAAGGGAGTTGTGGAGCTCGGCAAGAGTTCGGTTCGGAGAGAAGTAGACCCCTACCACGACAATCTCCCCGAACCGTGCTGCTACGCAACCCCGTCCTCTCTTGACGGCCTCGAGGGACGGAGTACCGGCGGCGGCCGACGAAATTAGGGTCACTGAGCCGCTCAGGTCCTCCACCCAGTCATCCCTGGGCGGGACAAAGTACGGCTCAGCGACCACGGCGATGTTAATCGACCACTGCGCCATGCTCTGGAGCAACAGATCCTGAGCGGCGGCGCAGTGGTTGATGTTCGCCTGGAGGAGGCGTAATGGGGCCATTAATGGCACTCCATGTCAGCCCCCTCTTGGGCCTCCTTCCCAGCCCCCTGAGAGGGGCCTGCCGCAGCGGCCACGGTGGCGACGGCGACGACGGCGGTGTTGGAGGCGGCAGCGGCGGTGGCAGTGGTGACGGCTGCGGTGGTGACGGCGGTGGTGGAGGGCTTGCCTCTGGCCCTGGCTTTGGTGGGTGGGGCGCAGGCCTTGCCCCCCATCCGGTGCTCGGCCGGCTTGCCAGCCGCCGCACATACGGCACAGTGCGGCGTGGCATTGCACGAGCCGGCCTTGTGCCCGGGCAGACCGCAGCGGTAGCAAAGACCGCTGCGGTCCACCTCCGAGGTGCAATTCGCTTGCACGTGGTTGCCCACCTGGCAGCGGAAGCACCTCAGAGGTCTGGGTTCCAGCAGTTTAACCTGTGCTGACACCCAGCCCACCAATAACCTTTGGCCCTCTTTGGCAATATTTTTGGCCGCCGACACGGGGCAGCTCACCATAGCGGTTTGCAGCCCCGCGGAGTCAGGATGGATGGTGCCCACCCTCACCTGCTCGGCAGAGCACCCCCCAGTCCTAACTACTGCGGCGACCACCTTTTCCTCCGTCACGGAGTCGTCCAGGCCCATGATGCGCATGCTAGCGCACTTGGTGGGCCTGGACACTCGGACCTCGTCCGCATTTAGGGACGCCCTGAGCCTTTCGGCCAGAGCGTCAGCGGCCGGGCCACTGGCCGCACCGGGGACCTCCACCATTCGGGCCCCAGTCGCCGTTACCTTCATTTTTAGGCCAGTGGCAGCGCCGAGCTCCTCGAGGCGCACCACCTCACCCACCTTCGCCATAACAGTCTTGTAGGACACGCCCTTCTTTTCCGCATCCGGCTGTAGTGTAATCACTACGGCTGCGGAATTCGGGGCGCGGAGCCTAGCCGCGGCGGTGCGCTTCTTGCGCTGCTGCCGCCTCTCTCTCTTTTTGGCCGCTCTTGCTGCCTTACCCGCCTTCTTCTTCTCCCCGGCCACTTGCCATTCGGCATCGGCCGGAAGAGATTCAGGAGGCGGCGGCGGCCGTCTCACCACCAGGGTCGATGCCTTCGCCGCCAAGGCCGGAGCCCTCTTCACCTGGACTGGAGCTCTCGCTGCTGGGGCTGGAGCCCTCGCCACCTGCGCTTTTGCCGTGCCATTGCTCTGCCCCGACGACCCCGGTTTGGCCGTGCCACCCGCGGCAGCCGAGTATGAGGCGGGCTTCTGCTTGCCCGAGGCCGGCTGGCTCGCCGCCAACGGGGGGCGCAGGACGATGGCCTCCAGGGCGGAGAAACGACTCCGCAAGGAAGCCATTTCTTGCCGCACCAAGGTCAGAACCCGGTCCTCCACAGACACGGGCCGTCCCTGTCCCTGCTGCTGCCCCCCTTGCGGCTCCATCTGAGGGCCGGATCCTCGGAGCCCAGCCAGGTCCGCTCGGAGCTTCTCATTTTCCTTTCGGAGAAGCTCCATGGCGGCTGTCAAGCGGGCGACCTCCGCCCGCATCTCTGACATGCCGTCCGGAGGAGGCCTGACGTGGAGGGCCTCCGCTGCCGCCACAATAGAGGCCGTGGCCGCGGCTATGGCCTGATCCTTAGAGGACCTGAGCCTCTTAACGGATACAGCCTTGATCGCCGCGGCCACCACCTCCGCAAACCCATCCACACGCTCCGAATTGGAGCCATCGGCGTCCGGCCCCCCGCCGGAAACCTCAGAGAGGGGCCCCTCCATGGCGAACTTCTCAGCTCGCTGAGCTGGCCGAGCTGGGCTGGTTGCCTCGGCTGGACTGGCTCGGCTCGGCTTGCTGGGGTCCCTAGTGGAGGGCCCTCTGTCCACCCCTTTAATTCCTCGGGCTCCACTCCGCCGGCTGGAGTGTATCTTCTTCGTCCTCCGCCCGACCCCTTCGTCGGAGGACGACCCCGAGTTGGGGCGCTTCGGGGCTCTTAAAGACCCTCTCTTCCTATCCCTGGTCTGTTCGCGCTTTGAGCTCCCAGAGCTCTTTGCGCCGGATGCAGCGTCGGATTCCGACCCCGCATCGCTCTCCTCCTCTTTACGTCCGGTTGTTTTTTTTTGTTTTAAAAATGTGTCCATATTGTTCCCACGAGTGTGGGGGATCTATTCAGTCCACCAAGGTTCACCCCCTGTCCCTAGGTAAGTGTAAATTTATAACCCAACCAGGGGGTCCACTGGTACCCTGGCTGGGGGTGCGCTAACGACTGATGCGCCACCTACAACTACGAAGTTGCAGATGACACTACTCCTCAGCCATTCATATCCTCGCCACGCACCAAAACTTGATATTAGAGGAATTGTTTATAGAGGTTATCTTCCTCGCGATCCGGGCGACCAAGCCAAGATCCTCGTCCCGTTCCAAGTCACAAAACATGACTGTGATCTCTTTACGGATTACGATTTCGACGGTTGCAGTCAGGAGAATCAGTTCTCCCGCTGCTAGCTCGCTGGCAGGGTGAGTGCACAACGAGCACCGCCCTTGCTTCTCCCCTATGTCCTCTGTTTGGATCAGAGAGACACGAGGAAAAACGTCGGCCCATATTGGCCCCTCCTTCGCGGATCTTCCCTTCCGCCTCGCCACTCTGCGCCCACTCGACCTGCCCTCTGTAAGCAGAGGGGGGAGTGGACGACCGACGATGGAGCATGAAGCTCCCCGCCACGCAGAAATTCGCCACGGTCAATACTCTCTCCGAAACATGGAGAGACTATTGGCCGTGCCCAGGATGCACCGGCCCGACGACTGCTCTTTCCCTTGAACGTATTCGAAGGGAACCAGCAGCAATCAGGCACACGAGGAGGTTTTCTGCACGCACCCCAAGTTTGCTAATCTTGACGTTATATTTTTTTAGTGTATGGCGCGTATTAAATTTTGCTTATCGTGCCTTATCCAGATCCTGCTTAAAGTTGGGTTTATGAGAGAGAACATTTTCAAGAATTAATTATATTAACAAGTCCTTAATTGTCCCCGTGACGAACAAAATTATTTTCATAAAAAGATATTTTGGTAGGTATGTATTACGCGCTGACGAGTTGCTGCAGATAAGTTCAGAAAGTACAATATCTAGAAGACAAAAGCTTGCCAAGTTGTGAAGCATCGTAATGAAACTGAATTAACTGTAGTTTTTAATAATTGTTTTTCTAAATTAATAGTAAAATACGTGTGAAAAATACCTGCTTGATTTTTTATTTTAATACTCGTTAAGTGCCTATGTCTATTTTACCTATAGTAGGTACTGTAAATAAAAAAAACTTTTTACCTTGTAATTATTACTTATTATCACGTTCAAAAGAAAACTTCTTCTATGAACTGAAATAATGACAATTAAATAAATTAAGTAGTTTTTATTCATTCTACATCATTAATTTGTTAAAAATAATTTTGAGCGCTTCCACTCTATGCGGCGAGGCGTCGCGCCTCGGTGGCAGCGCAGAGGTTGCTTTGACTAGTTTTTTTTTAATTTTGGTCCCGTCTGAGGTACTACATAGTTACGATCAAGGAAAACTTGGTGACTATTGATCACTAGTTGGTTCTTTCATATGAGAAGATGATTTTGCCCTGAAATGGAACAATTGCACCCTGACATTGGTGTAAATACCGATAGGAAGTTTTAGATTTGTTTTGGTTAATTGAAAAATTAATTCAACAGTTTCGCAGTCAGGAAAAATTATCCCACAAATCATCATGTCTAGCTGATCAAATGCTGTTAATCCAATAAATTATATCGCCACTGCACCTGCATCTCGCTTTACTTTCCCCTACACTAGTGCAGGACGGACGTTTTTTACTTAGTTACAAATTGTAATTCCTTTAATCCCAGTTAGATACATCCAATTACATCATAAACATCCTTAGCCTTACTTACATCACTCGATTATTAATCGTATTTGAGATATTTATAGGGTTCAAAATCGTTTGTATTTTTATCCTTCTAATGGGTCATTTGATAGAGGGGTGATTTTTTATTTGCTAGCGAATGACAATTTTTTACACCATTGTGTGCAATGTTAATCCGTGTTTGACACATCGTGCTGGTAGTCTTTAGTTAATAGCTCTCGTGTATTCGCGATAAATTGTTTTCTGTACTTTGTTTTGATAGAAAAATGTTTTTAGTAAATCTAGAGATTATAAGGAGACAAATGGTGTTTTTTTATTCGCCAGTTCCACTTGCTATTGTATGTCAACTGTAGGAGTCAACTGGGACTTGGACTGTGTTTTGTAGGCTAAACAAGCGGCCAGTTATTGATTATTACTTAAAATGGACCACTCTGTCTGATACGTAATCAATGACTGACCGAAATAAAACTGGTGTTTACCTACTCAAATAAAAAATATTGATCTCTTGAGTTTAATTTGGGTCATTTCCATTAGGGTACACACACTTAACCCTACCTACATTGTTACGTGTAAAACCACGATAAGATACCCGTATTGTGTACATAATGTCTATAGGTAAGTACTTACTTAATGCTTGCATTTAATAGAAGAATCTTTGCCCTACCTACTTAATGCTTGCATTCTGATAGAAGAATCTTTGCCCTACCTACTTAATGCTTGCATACTGATAGAAGAATCTTTGCCCTACCTACTTAATACTTGCATTCTGATAGAAGAATCTTTGCCCTATCTACTTAATGCTTGCATTCTGATGGAAGAATCTTTGCCCTACCTACGAAGAATCTTTGCCTTACTTAATGCTTGATATCATCTGATAGAACAATCTTTACCGGTTTCCACATTCTAATCATAGATGTTACTAATCACATCAATCCACACTGTCTCGCATTGCAAATCAAAGCAGTCTCACTATGTGGAGAATAGACACCTAGGTAATAGCCTTAATGGAACTCAACTCTAACCGAACGCCAGTCACAAATCATGCCATCGTTAGTAGCTAATTGCAATTTCCTATTCGATATGTAGGTATGCTTCTAATTATAGCCGTATAAATGAAATTAAATTTATTTATTTACTTAGACAACAATGTTCCATTTGTTAGTGTGTTACAATAACTAAATACTAAGTTTACTAAAAAACTAAAGTGATTCATTATCGACCGCGTTCTCTCTAATAGCGACAAAATATAGTGTACTAACGTTCATACTAATAATAAAAAATCTGGTCAAGTGCGTGTCGGACCACGCCCAAGGAAGAATTCCGTAGTTGGGATGAATTTAGCCCAAAAACAAACTTAACACTGTAGTTTAAAAACATGTACTCCCATACATTGATATACGTCACGGTCAATTCTCCAACTTCAAATGTAAGTTGGTCGACTATTACTCGTTAAGACGCTGACAACACCTAAACCGCGGTCACTGTCAGATTGCATAGAAAAGAAAGAGAAGCGCGACGACAAAACGCTTGTAATTTATTGCAAAATATGAAGTAATTACCTATTTACTCAGAATTGAGTTGAGTAATCGAAAATAAAAAACAACCAAGTTCTGCATTAGAATAAGACGTACTTGTTATTAATTAAATACGTAATTTATGTTGATATTTAATACAGATATTTTGGATTAGAACTCAAGGTAAGAGGTTAGTTTAACGTTAGTTTGTATCGAGATTTTTTTTTCAAAACGTGTTTTGGTGACAACCAAGTTCTGGGAAATATGTTCAAAATTAACATATATTTTTTCCGCTACCACAAACTATACAGATTTGGCAATTTTCTTTCTTAAGAGAAGCCTATTTTGGTCAATTGGGTCTTGTCAGCGCCTTAACTTGTAAAGCCTACTTAGCTGTGATAGTTTTCCTTTAAATTTCATTATATGGACTACTGCCATGATTTTTTTTTAAATGTCCATAAACAACCATTTACCTGGCACGGGGGGGGGGGGTCACTTGAAACATTTTAAAGCTTAATATTACGCAAACGGATCCTTGAATCGGAATGTGGTGTTCACAGACTTGCAATATCTTTGAACGGCATTTCCAACGATACCGTAACAAGGGATAGGGAAGTACCCAAAAAAAAATTAGCCGGCGTGATTAATATGCCAAATTACAGCTTTCTAGTTCTAAGCGTCTCTGAGCTACAGTGAGGACAGACAGACGGACATGGCGAAACTATAAGAGTTCCTTGTTTACTACGGAACCCTAAAAATGTGAAAGTATCTCTGCCAGTCTGTCTGTTACTTTTACACACCTTAACGGCTGAACGAATTTCGATAAAACTTGGCACACGGGTAGACAGGGACCTGCGTTAGAACACAGGGTACTTTTTTATCACGGGAACGTAGGTACGTTTCCGTGGAATTTCCGACGCCTACGCAGGCGAAGTCCCTCTCACAGAGAGGAGGCCTGTTTCCCAGCAGTGGAAACATTATAGGCTGATTATTATGCAGGCGAAGTCGCGGGCAAAAGCTATTATAGTGTAGAATAGTATACAGCACGCTCGTTGAACTTGACGATGACTTAAGACGCTGACAACACCTAAACCGCGGTCACTGTCAGATTGCATAGAAAAGAAAGAGAAGCACGACGACAAAACGCTTGTAATTTATTGCAAAATATGAAGTAATTATCTATTTACTCAGAATTGAGTTGAGTAATCGAAAATAAAAAACAACCAAGTTCTGCATTAGAATAAGACGTACTTGTTATTAATTAAATACGTAATGTTTGTTGATATTTAATACAGATATTTTGGATTAGAACTCAAGGTAAGAGGTTAGTTTAACGTTAGTTTGTATCGAGATTTTTTTTTCAAAACATGTTTTGGTGATACAACCAAGTTCTGGGAAATATGTTTATGAACATATTTCCATAACATATATTTTTTCCGCTACCACAAACTATACAGATTTGGCAATTTTCTTTCTTAAGAGAAGCCTATTTTGGTCAATTGGGTCTTGTCAGCGCCTTAACGAGTGCGTGGTTCTCACTGGAAGTCGATAGGGAGAGCAGCTATCGTGTCGTGACTCAAGTCGAGCCGAAATTGTTTAACAATCGACCTTAAGTTTCACAGGAAGGCTATATCTGTAGGAGATATTGATTAAAGTCATGAAGTTTTTGCGAACGGAAGTATGGAGAATAGGACTGTCGCCAAAAACGTTTCACAGTCGAGCCATAAATTGTCAATTTACATATTTGTATGGGAAAATTTTATGTTAATTGTAAATCTAATTGACAACACATAGGTACATAAACTCAAGCCTTCTTCCCGTGGGGGTAGGCAGAAACTATAGAAAGTTCCTTACATACTCCTTTTGCTTCGTTTACGTTCATAAATTTGGTCATACACGCACGCCGGTTGCGAGCATTACCCACCTGACCTTTTTGAAGAACATCACCAATGAGGTCACTATATGTCTTTCTGGAGCGTTTCCTCTCACATTGGCTTTGTAAGAACTTCTTACTTATTAAACAGCGACATACAGGTTGTGTCAAAGGCTAATCGTAAGATGATACTTCCTGACATCAGTGAATGTCCACCCAACTTACTAAACATACAAATGACTAGATATTTCTGGTGTGAAATATTGATCTACAATACGGCCCAAACTTACGAGTTGAATGTCGTGGGTTTGAACCCAAGCAGGCATATTTCTTTGTGTAAACAATTTCATCACCACTGCTCTCAAGACGGTGAAGGAAAACATCGTGAGGAAACCGGCATGTCCTAGAACCAAAAAATCGAAGATGTGAAATCTACCAACCCGCACTGGGCCCGCGTGGTGGGTTACAGCCCACTCCATCTCGATGAGAGAAGGCCTGTGTCCCAGCAGTGAGAACATTATAGGCTGATTATGCAATTCTCATAGTAGATCAGAATTTCACACTAAAAATGTTTAAAAATATCAAGATTGCACTTACCTAGGTACCGACAATCCTAACTAATATAATAAATGCGAAAGTGAATTTGTTTGTTTGTTACGTTTTCACGATAAAACGGCTGAACGAATTTCGATGAAATTTGGCACATGAGTAGACCATGAACGGGACTAGGACATAGGATACTTTTCATACCGATAATCCCACGGGATCGAGACTTATGCGGGTAAAACCGCGAGGCACAGCTAGTATTCAATAAAAAATCTCCGATCGTTCAAATCCAAACCGCATAAATACAAATCAATAGAAACGGTTAACAAAGCGTAGTTTTATTGATGCAAATTGCCATGGAATTGACCTAATCTCGAATAGGTACCTTGTACTCTTTTATAGTCCATTGCTATATGATATGGTAATGCTATGGAAATTGTAATGCTAAAAACGCAATGGATCGCTAAAACGTTTAGATTACTTTTTGCGATAACACATACATCACACACTCACACACACTCATACACTTTCCCCATTACACCATTACACGCGCTTACTCACACACTATTGCTGCTGTTACACGTTTTAGCTTCCTTAATTTTTTTAAAACAATCTTAGTGGACAAATGGATGGCCCCTATAACACAGGATTTTCCTAGCATCGGGGTCATTATTCACAAAAATTGAGCACAAATGTATTATCATAATAAAGTAACATGCATTGTATTTCTTCTTTTGCTAAATAAATTATTATTATGATTATTATTATACTGTCTTAGTAGTTTCAATGATAGCTAACACAATTTGTTTTAAGTAGGTCTACTCGTTGGCCGGGAGCTATTCATGCACGCAACTGAATTATAACAAAAAGAACATACGAATTAGTTTTCAGTTTTAGTCAATATAATTCTATATTTAGCTCACAATGACGTTACAAAAAGCCAATCGCGTAACCCTTTCGTAAGCTGCGGTTTTAGCCGAATAGGTATTTAAATGTGGGTGACTGAAGACCGTGAGTCCATGACAAATGATCAAATTCAGGGACGTACCGCAAATTGATGTCATTCCGCAACACGCGGAGAAATCAGTCACAATTGGTTGCGAATGTGGCAGTGCCATAGGTATACTTAGGGTAAATCTAGGTTCTAATTGCCATTCCGTTGCCAGTCGCAAACCGACATTTCAATGCTAAATGCAGCTGGCAAATGACATTACCCTTCTGATTATCGTGTATCGTGTTATATACAGGATGTCCCGCAAATAATGGATAACCTCGAAATAGCATGTAATAGACCGTATGGCGGTTCTAAAAATAATACAAAAAATATAAATATGTCAAGTAGTACCTAAAATAGGGTTTTTGAAAAAAAATACTCTGATCTTCCTAATCACCTTATTTACTGCCTCTCTTTCGGCAGACCACTGTACGTTGACTACAACGTACAGTATTACAACAACAAATAACGGATGGAATTCATTCGTGGTCGATTTTTAACTAACTTTTTTTACCTTATTTTACATTCTTCACCAGTATTCACACTGGTGAAGAATGTAAAATAAGGTAAAAAAAGTTAGTTAAAAATCGTAGGTACTACTTGGGATATTTTTTTTTAATTGTTTTGTATGTATTGACTTATTTAGCTCACATACGGCTGTTATCAAAATTGTATATAAACATAAAACTATCATAATTACGCGCTTTAAGAACGCACGCCGCGTTTGCCCCAATTCGTGGAGAAGTGATAGTTAGGTACTATAGTTGCTATGGTTTACTTAAAGAAAGAATATATTCAACAAAAGCTATCCAATTATTATTCTAAGTATCCAATTTTCAAAATGTACAGCTATATAAATGTTGTCAGTGAAAGATACCACCATAAAACACATATTTTCATTGCCAAAAGTTAATCAAAATGAAAATATTTATTACACAACTCAACTTTGCGAAAAGTATGACGCACTTGCCCCGACCCCCGACTGACCTTATTTACTTTAGAACTTTTCCCTAAGAGATTGTTTCTTATGGAACAAATCCAATTAAGATAGACGTATTAATGATTATAATTCTGTAAATACATACTCGTATTTGTTATGGTCGTGAATCATATTTTCATCAAGATACAACCTGACACTGACCTACAAATTGATAAAAAACGTAAGAAAATTTGAATTTCACGGGCTACCACTGCGTATCCGACTAAGTATAATAAAGTTGCGATTGAGAGCTCGTCCTCCACTAACTTAAGAGATCACCAGCTCTATAAAGGCACACGTAAAAAAATAAGTCAGAAAACAACACTCACATAATAACACACAAACAATACAACACAACAACAACATACAATTATTACAACACAACAACATATAATTACTAGTCTTTTAAGCTAGATTGTAATTAAGACGCTGACAACACCTAAACCGCGGTCACTGTCAGATTGCATAGAAAAGAAAGAGAAGCGCGATGACACAACGCTTGTAATTTATTGCAAAATATGAAGCAATTATCTATTTACAACTCAAAATTGAGTTGAGTAATCGAAAATAAATAAAAATAAAATAGTTAATAATTTAAAAAAACACGCCTGCATTGTCAAAAAGTGAATTACAAAAATTGAACTAAAATATTAAAATACTATACTAATATACCAATATCTTCAGCGAAGTCGGAAGACCTCTAAAGAACTGTTCCAAGGAACCGTCCCCCGACTGCAATGAAAACATTGGTTTCCAGTTTTCCACTTTTTTTCCTTTTGATATTTAGCTTGTTTTTAATTTTTTAGTTCAATTTTTGTAATTTACTTTTTGACAAGGCAACCGCGTGTTTTTTAATTTATTAATTATTTATTTTTTATTTGATACCTTTTAGAAAAGGATATCGAAAAATAACTTTTATTTTTTAGGAAATCGATATCGCGCAAACAATAACGCGAAACTATTTTAATTTAGATTTGTGATTAAGATCGCTGAGGCGATTTACTTCTATCTATAACAGATAGTTATATATTTTTGTTATGTACTAAACAAGTTCTAGACGATAATAGTATACGTAGTCAATTTTTTATGAATGAAAAAAAAAAACGGTATTTTCATAAACCATGCCCCCTGTTATATTTTTTTAAAATTTTCACCAGTCTATGTTACCTAAGATAACGCAACGCTTCTAACGATACCACATACATTGATATCAGTTAGGCCGTTTAGAAGTTATGGTGAAATAAAGAAACTCACAAACATACATGAACTCTGAAACAACACTCCTTTTTTTGGGCAATCGTGTAAAAAACAACCAAGTTCTGCTTTCAAATGAGACTTTTATGTTATTATTTAAATACATATGTAACGTACAGATATTTTGGATTAGAACGCAAAATAAGAGGTTAGTTTGTTTGTATCGAGATTTTTTTCAAAACGTGTTTTGGTAACAACCAAGTTCTGGGAAATATGTTCAAAATTAACATATATTATTTCCGCTACCATAAACTATACAGATTTGGCAATTTAAGAGACTTGTTCTTAAGAGAAGCCAATTTTGGTCAATTGGATCTTGTCAGCGTCTTAATTATTAAGAATCTGGTTCTTTTTAATAAAGGATAAAAAAAACAAAAAATACCTATAAGCACAAACAATTTGCAAATTCCAGCTAGTCCTTTTGCTTATCATGTTTGAGGCGGTTTATACCTTGCACTTGGAAGTGCTGGTAAATTGTAATAAATTTCCGCGTTGCAAGAATAGACCAGACACATGCAAAACTTCGATAACACATAATATTTTTCTATTTTCCTCAAGCCTTTTCACTTACAAGGCTATTCTGCCTGCCTGTATTTTCATGTTATTTTTCTTGCCACGCGATGCGATTCAATGCAAGTAAAAGGGCACGCTCGAGAAAAAAACATCTTTGTTGCTGGACAGAATTTGCTGCAGTATTCCGGACATTGATCACTTGGATCACTTGGATTGTCTAATCAACTCACTTTATTAGGGTAAATCCCTTTTTTATTTCATACAGCTCTGTTGGCTTATCATCTTAGTGTTCACTTTCTTCCTAGTCATATAAATTTTCTTTAGTCAGTTTCTGCTCTTTTAGTGATTCACTTTCAAGCTTAGTTACTTTGGGCAAAGGTTTCCCAAGTATGCCCCATCAAGCAAATGTCGTATAATTGCAGTCTTATAAGACTTAATGTTATATAACGGTTATATAATGGTATTTAGCTAACTAAGACGTTATATATAGATACGATGATCTGACCATGCTTCAGTCAAGTGACTGTAATGTCTTATTATATCAGTTGAGTAAATATTTTCAGTTCATTTCATTAACTTATACGACGTCGTATAATGGTACCAGGCATGGCGTTTATTGGACAATATATTAGTCATACAAACATTTGTGCATGACCTTTGTATAACAAAACACGTCCTGATTTGTCTTCCATACAACTGAAAGACAAATCAGGACGTGTATGCGACTAAAATGTTGAATTTCAATAGCTAAATAACTTTAAGTATACTTTTAGATCATTTAAAGGTCAAACTTACAATTTAGTTAAACCATTCCCATATTTTTTTAACATACAAAAGTGATTTAATTAAAACGTAAGTAATAATTAGGGAAACCTAAATTGGACTGAATATGGCCCCCGTCATGGGCTCAAGGAAAAGTCTATTCGACCTTTTTGTTATATTAGTGCATTATAGAGGTCATCATTAACTAAGACAAGATGGTTGGAGCTTTGTTATGAAAACTTCCTTTGAATAATTAACTAAAACCATTGAATTACAAAGAAATAGGTTCCGGGCATAGATATCCGGTCCCGGGCGTTAAAAACTTCACAACAACACGTATGTATATACATTGTCATAAAACTAAAGTTCCTTGAAAGATCAACACAACTATTATTATATCATAATTATTTAAATAATAAAGGTAATATTTTATATGAGGGGGCTGAAAGCAAAAGCGCCACTGTCCAAGATTTTTTTTTGGCGACAAGTAGGAAAAACTGTTTATCGTTTACAGGGACTTCAAATTAGCAGATAACTGATTTGTCTAAGATCAAAGATCATTTTAATAGCCATTAAAAACACCCAAACCATGAAACCAGCGTATTTTTATAGAAAAATTTAAATTTATGACAGGACAGTATTGTTTTTGCATCTGAGCTATGGAAAGTGTAAGATTTGCATCCAAACGCTTGGACAGTGGCGCTTTTGCACGTAACACATTTTCATTGAATGTATGGTTTACTATAATATAGTGTAGATAATTTGTAATAATGGAAATTAACATAATTTACTTTTTAGGGTTCCGTAGTTAACAAGGAACTCATATAGTTTCGCCATGTCCATCTGTCTGTCTGTCTGTCCGCGGCCTAACTCGGAGACTCTTAGTACTAGAAAACTGTAATTTGGCATGGGTATACATGTTAATTATGCCGACAAAGTGGTAAAAAATAATAATAAAAAAAAATTGGTACCTACCGCTCCTACTCGTAAAGTGGGGATTTTTTTATCGTCGATTCCGTTTTGTGGGGTGTCGTTGGAAAGGTTGTTCAAAAATATTGCGAGTGGGTGAAACCCGTTTTTGGATTCAGGGATACGTTTGCGAAATAAGTAAATAAGCTTTAAAGTGTTGTTAGTCAGTGTCCTTGCCAGCTAAATGGTTGTTTTTGGATATGTGAAAAAAATCACGGCAATAGCGTATATACGTAGGTACAACTAAGTAGGCTCTACATGTTAAAGAGTAATGCTAATAGTCGACCAATTTACATTTGTAGTTGGAATATACGGGAGAACATGTTTTTGAACTATAATGTTAAGTTTGTTGGGATAAATTCATCCCAACTACGGAACCCTTCATTGTGTGCGTGGTCCGACCCGCACTCGGCAGGTTTTTCTGTATTCTTTTATACGACGCGAATCAAAACATGAGTCGTTGTTTGACACTAGTCAAACGTTTCAGTCGTTTGACAACGTCATTATAACTGATAGTCTGTCTATACGAATAAGCGGTCTCATTCAGTATTGGACCGTAAAGTCGGTTGTTGTACTTTTATGTAAGTTGTAAGTACATAAATATGTCACCGTACGTCGTGAGCACCGTTAGTTTGTAATCTATCTAGCGAGATTATAAACTGTCGAAAAATTGGAAACTGTTACAATACAACATAACATAACATCACGCCTTGTTTCCTCGAAGGGTTGGGCAGAGGAGTACATGTAGTACACCCACATTTCACCAGTTATGTTTAAGCCAGGACCTCATGCTCAGCAGTAGCGCTTGCGACCACTAGACCAAAGAAAGAGGCAGTCACAATATAACGCCTTCATTTCCGCTAGTTTATAGTCTATCAACGCCAAATTGTGAACGAACCTGCACTTATCGACAGGGTTCATATAATCTCTCCGATTTTATCACCCGTAAAATTGTGCACCGTCCCTGGTTGTTATGTCTTGGGGGTAACTGAATTGGTCGCAGTAACTAAGCCAAGGCATCCCGACCAAATGGGTTCGGTTAGGTTAGAACTGTGACCAACCGCGCGCAAACCGCTTCTTCCAAGTTGGTCGCAGGTACTTGGCTATTTAGTATTAGCACAAGGTGCGTTCATCGCATGCAAATTTGATACCAGCCGATCTATTGTGTAAAAATCTCACCGTCAAGATTTGGCGAAGTGAGCTCGGAGAGAGTTGTCAGCAATCCCGAATGACAGCTACACGTAAGTGTTCACGGTGAGATTTCAGAATAGCACCCCTTTTCACATTTTGGCGGTTTGCCTTGAATAGATTATAAACTATCGAAAAATAATGCGTTAAATTGTAAATGGTTTATTGCAGTTCACAATTTTTCGATATTTCGCTAGTTTATAATTTCGCTAGATAGATTAGGTAGGTAGGTACCTATAAACTAACGATGTTCATAATGATACTCATACAAGTTCGTAACTACTAAACGATAATTTTGTCGTGTAATTGGGCCTTTTTCGGGTTTTATGCCAATCTTTTAAGACCAACTGAAAATATAAAACGTTAACTTGACTAGTATTTAACCTATTGACCGCCACGTCAAAAAAGCAAAAACGTGCTCTCGGCGCCAGGCTACGAATTATTCCTTAAATCTGTCATGTAGTCGTGACCGTGGCGTGCTGGGCACATTTTGGTCTGTATACATGACTATGGCAGTCAAAAGGTTAAAAACATTAATTTGTTAGTTGGGTGGTCACCGAGGCTGTTCCCCACGATCGTCTAAGTAATGTAGAAGTCTCTAAGAGGGTTTTGGATAGGGCATTTACGATAGTTAGTTTAGTTGATATAATAGGATAGATAATGTTGTATTCGGGAAACTTCCTCATTTTCAGCATGCGTATTTGATAAGAGCTTCAAATGCGCATCGCGCTCAACCCCCCCCCCCCCCCCGCCGTTCGGTTTCAAAGGGAATATTAATTTTTGAAAAAATTACAAGTACACATATAGAATTAATGTGTATGCGTTCTAGTTTAACACACATTTTTGCATATGTTATTTGCATTATATGAAGGCGTGATAACAGATTTAAGGCTACTGCATACTTAGGCGATATCGCGGGCGCGACAGTAATATGCCTGTCGCGCCCGCGTTATCGCCCCAGTCTGTAAGAGCCTTTAAAAGTCACTAAAATCATATATCTGAGCCTTGACATGTACTGTACCATTTTATATCTTTTTATGAATGCGTTTTTATCGACGTTTTCAAGAGCTTGGAAAATCAATGCTTCTGCTTTCCTTGCGTGGCCATTATAATAATAATAAATATTTTATTTCAGATCAAATTACATGATCCATGTTGTTAGTAAAAGTCATAACCTTAACCAGGCCTATGTTTATCAATAGATCTTAGGGGCTGATATCTAGAAATTCTTTATTTATTTATTCTATTTTCTTTTATATTTTTAAGGAGTCACAAAAAAAAAACCGTAACTTTTTACTTAGGTCTCTGTATAGCAAATTTTTTCACGTCCTAAAATTTTTGACAAGATAATTCTAAGTTATTGCGGGCATTTATAATTTAGTCAAATGGGCGCGTGATGTATGGGGTAAATAACAATTTGCAACCCTTTGTTGAGGGGATGATTATTATAACGCCCTGCTCTACGGGGGGTGAGTTGACACCTGATCAATGGGTGGCGGGTGTATGGTGCTATTGTTATATTTTATGGCATCATTTTTTATTT
Organism: Atethmia centrago; assembly: GCA_905333075.3. Taxonomy (NCBI): domain Eukaryota; kingdom Metazoa; phylum Arthropoda; class Insecta; order Lepidoptera; family Noctuidae; genus Atethmia; species Atethmia centrago. The sequence continues at coordinate 12,035,715 of HG995381.1, read as the reverse complement.
GAAGATCTCTTGACAAAGTGACATATTTGCACTTGTTGTCATTCAAGTTTTGCAAGCTAAGGGCCTCGCAATAGAAAATCATTGCTAGGGACCGGGCTAAGGTACTTTCCTTCGTTTTTCCTTACTTTCCACTTTCAATCTACTTGACAGCTAACCAGTAAATAACCACAGAAAACTGATTATTTTTTCTGTGGGGAATAGTGCCTGTCTAAATTTTAATTTTATAATGAGACTGGCACGTGCATCAAATTGTCACCACAGGCACGTGTCAGCCGTCGTCGCGTAATCACAAGTGTATTGAGTGAAAACGTCATCAACTTTATTATTCTTCGAGACCTATATTTATTCATAATGTTTTGTCATCAGTTCAACAAGGAATCAGCACCGAGGCGATTGGGCAACTGGCAGGTCCCACGATGGGCGCCAACAAGAGCAAGACCTTTAGAAATGCGACCAGATCCCAAACCCATATGTGACCAGAACGGCCACTTCCTACCCGGAGCCCCGAGGGGCACGTCGCGATGTTTCGGTCATTACACGGGTACCTGGGAGCTCCCAAGGAAAATAACAAGAAAAGTCGGTACGTAAAAGCGTGTTTCGGCACCAATAGAACTCCCATCCCTGATACTTCGACGAATTATATCATTATTGCTCGACCTTGGTGGAAGTCATAAAGCTCCGTCATTTATTTGTCAACTTGCACGCAAAACACTTCCTACTTCCCAAAAGTATCGTGTTACGCAGTAGTTTAGTGACTGATTTTGAATATTTCGCTACCTACCGATTTGCTCAATGGCTGCATAAATATGGACTTTTGTTAAAATCGATGACCTATTAATGTGTCTGCACGCACGCGAATATTTTGTATATGGGTGAAATTAAAATCAGGACATGTAGGTATCTGTCACGCGCATATGGAGCATAGGGTTCTTCAAAGCAAGACGTGCATTGTTATCGAGTGCTCATTTGTTTCTTTTCAGCGGAGGATCTGGCTAAAGAGCCGCCCATTGGAAGATTTCCAGACTGGCTGAATCTTCGTGTTCAAAGGCCGAAAGCGGCAGCGGCGGCGCGCCTGCGCTCTGAGAAACGCGGCAAACTTAAAAAGGAGCCAGGCAAGACTGACTTGCTGGACGCCCAGACGTTCGAAGTGAGTGAATAAGGTTACACGCGAGTTTCGATTCAAAGACGGTTGCGCGCGAAACGTGCTCTTGTTTGTTTGTGGTGGCATGGTAGTGTGTCGACTTGTAGGGTGTCGACGTCACCTCTACATACGTCTCCTTGAAACTTTTGCATTTCGAAGTAGGTCAGTGTCGGTGATAACTGTAGTTATGATTTACAATTTTATTTTTGTACTTTCTTGTAGTCAGTGACCAATACCTTCAACTTTTCCTTTGGTACAGATAACCTTGCCCAGCTTTTCATTTTAAATACGCTACATACATACTAGGTTGTTGAAAAGGAAAAGAACATGCGTAGGGATAAATTACTTAATTAACGCTTTCAAAAGACGGAATAATTAAATAATTAAGTCGAGTCTGGTTTAACTACGCTGGGGTCGGTGCATTTCATTCATTCATATATTAAAAAACTTAATTGTACGCCTATTAAAAGTGTCTGCCTGAATCAAGATTGTATTAGTGTTACCCTATTACCAATACCTTTAACTTTTCTTTTGGTAAAGATAGCCTTGCTCGAATTTTTATTTTAAATGCGCACCTACTAGGCTGTTGAAATAAACATATAGCATAATCAGCCTATAATGTTCCCACTGCTGGGACACAGGCCACGCCGGCCCAGTGCGCGTTGGTAGATGTCACATGTCTTCGAACTTTTGGTTCTAGGACATGCCGGTTTCCTCACGATGTTTTCCATCACCGTTTTGAGAGCAGTGGTGATGTAATAATTCACACATAGTAAAGCGCCTGTCAGGGTTCGAACCTAAGACCTACAACTCGTAAGTCGCGGTCGTTACCACTGGGCCACCACTGCTCTCTCAAATGAACATGGGTAGCCACTGGGCCACCACTGCTATCTGAAATGAACAAGGGTAGCCACTGGGCCACCACTACTCTCTCAAATGAACATGGGTAGCCACTGGGCCACCACTGCTCTCTCAAATGAACATGGGTAGCCACTGGGCCACCACTGCTCTCTCAAATGAACATGGGTAGGAATCAATTAACTAACGTAATTAACACGTTTGTATTAGTTTTATCCTATTACTGTCAGTAAGACATACCTACCTACAAATCGGGCATAAGAACAGAGCTTTAAATGAGCTCTTTAACTATTTAGAAATAATTGGTAGTTTTAATGTCTCACAGTATTTTTAATGGAAAATCCACCTATTTGTTAGTGTTTTATAAGTTCACAGTTAACATTTAGTAGATTATTAATTTTGTTTTGTTTTTATTTTATTTCAGCCACGGAAATGCCCGTTCCATCGTAAAAGAAAGAAAATAATTGAAAGATCTTTATTGGATGTTAATTGATTGAGGCACCGTTCAGTAGCGTAATTAATTATCTATTTAAAAATCATTATAGTTTATTTATAGTTGCATTTGTAAAAAAATATGAATTGTTTCTTTTAAATTTTTACATGTCTGTACTTACATAAAGGAATCTGCATCTAAAGAAGAAAAACAAACGAAAAGAAATGGACATGAAAATGTTGGAAATGAAGTAATTAAGACAGACAACGATCCATTAGAGTTAAACGATAAGAAAGAACCAACAGACACCGACGGTCGCGGACCCTACGTGCCTGGTTTATTGACCGACCCGGACAAAAGGCACGATAGCCACGAGATTTTGGTGAAAGACGCTGTCGAACAAGTACACGGACCTCAAGAGGAAGACGTTGACAAGTTTTGGAGAAAAGTAGCTGAGAACGCGAAGAAAAATGATCAGGTTGGAGAACAGAATAATATGAGAGAAAGCAAAAGTGGAACTCCTAAATTGCCTCACGTTAACGTCGCGCAAAACTTTCAGTTTGCGAGGAAGATGCACGTCGGAAATCTGGAGCATCAGCCCTTGCCTGATACTTTAGGATACCGAAATTTGACAAAAATCGCCGAACATCGTGATTCTGATATCATTGTTAAGCCTTACGCTATCGGATGGAAAGGATACGGAGCATCTGGACCTACGTGTTGCACTAAGATGCGCGTTCATAGGCCCAAGACATGCGACCCCAAGAAAACTGACGGTGATAAAGGAGAAGGTCAAAGGCCATCGACATCTGCCCTGGATTTAGGAGGACAATATACAAAGGCTATGTCCCTCATGGACCTCGCCATCTGCTGGGATTTCAGACCAGAAGACCCCAAAAGGGAACCGAGACCACCAAAGCATATAGACGGTTCAAACGGCTCTAAGGCGCCAGCGGTATTCACTATGGTGCATACACCAAAGGAAGAACAAGAGGGCCTCACCATTGGTCATACGAATCCAATTTTTAATCAAAATCGTGTGGTAGGCGATGCAGGACATCACCCTGTGCCGTATTTCGAGAAGGATATGGCAAAAGACAAACGCAGAGATTCTTGTGATGTTCAATATTGTCCTCAACATGTTGGTGCTAATGAGAGAGGTTCGAGATCGGCATCATCTAGCAGGAAGAGCTCAGGTCAGTCTGGGAAGAAGCCGGAGTGTGACGGCATCCATGGATGCGGCACTCCGAGTGAAATGAGTCGTAAGTCTAGTCACGGCGACACAAGGCCGGAAAAATTGCAGCCTATAAAGGATGCATGGAATAATAAAAACAAGAATAACAAAAGTGCCTACGACGTCAATCGCGATCGTCATAGTTTAGAGTCGTATGAGAAGACTCCCCTAGCGCAAGGAAAGCTGCACCACAGCTCGCCAAATGACTCGCAACAATTTTCACGACATTCAACTAAAGACGATTTATTAAACATCAAACATAAGAATTGCGTGTCTTGTAATGGCGCAAAATTATCCCATGACACGAAACAGAAGGAAGACTATAAGTTCGCGTTTAAAGCTGGTAATCCTAACTCAGTACAGAGCGTGACTGGCTCCACTGACTCTAAAGGAGTAAAAATGCCTAAGATGCGTCATCCGTACAGTAAGAAGTCTTATACGATTCCGACGTTGGCTCCTCCCTTTAGCATCTGGCGCGACGCGGACGCGTCCGGCTACCCCGAACATTGGAGACTGGCGAGCGTGTACCAACACGCTTACAAACCACTCGAGCAGAGGCGCAAGCCGCTTATAGACAGCGTATATCAGTGATAATAAAAATGCACCTTACGATTATCCGTTTATTGGGTCCAATAACCAATAACAAAATGTACAATTAAATAATTTTATTCAGCTGTTCAGAATTAAAATATTTCTTAAATGATGTATCGCGTTTTAATTCTTTATCATTACAGCTGCGCAACACCTGCGTGTAATCCGTCTTGATATAGAAATAATCCTCGTGCGTGAGGTTGATAATTATTCATGGTAAAAACCTTTCGTATTCCATGAAGAAAGTGCACTTCCTTATGGTTTCCCAGGCCTTGCTGCAGTAGTGGAACCATCCTTTTTCTGAAAGGTTGGGTACATTGGTGATTTGATGTCTGTTAACGCCGAGGATCATCCAGCGCAGTCGTTTCGCTAGTTGCTCGAAGGCTGGATGGCCGCGGTATATGTCTCGATTATCTGTGGAGTCAACATTATATGGTAAAGCCCAGCTCACTCACACAGAACCTAACTCAAGATTCAATCATTTCTTAAAACTAGTTTCAACCAATCAATTTGCCTCAAACTAGTTAGTAATGTTGTCTTGAGTTAGATTCAATAATATCGGCCGTGTTATACTTTTTCGTCTGTGAAATACACTTAAGATTATATGCGGCACTGTCAGTCGTGTGCGTTTTACTGTGCAGTTCCCAGTATTTTATTTTTACGGGCATAAAAATGCCTCAAGGATTATTTTTGTCTGCTTTATAATAAAAAGATTGTTATTAGTCAAACGCAGCTGTTCATTCCGGCGATTAGATAAAATGTTAATAATCCTTTAGGCTAGATAACAATTGTTAACCCTAAAGCTTCATTCACACATGCATACGATTATTCACCTATATACATACATACCTATATACGTACATAATGATAAAACCTCACATTCATAATGATTACTAATAGTGTTGCATTTGCCGATCAATAACAAAAGTTTAAAAATAGCACCAGCGGCAGAAAAGTTGAAAGGAAATTGTTTGGCTTGGTACGAGCATGTGATGAGGAGGGAGGAAACACGTGACTCAAAGAGTGACGCATATAAATGTTGATGGATGGAGAAAGAGAGGAAGGCCAAACAAAAGTTGGATGGATTGTGTGAGGAATGATATGAAAGAGAAAGAAGTAAATGATAGCGTGACGGTTGACAGGGGAGAATGGAAAGAGAAAACCTAACGCCGACCTCAAGTAACATGGGACAAGGGCAGGAAGATCATGATTTCCCGATCAATAAAGTTAAATTAAACCTTATCTCAATGACATAAAAGATACATGACTAAAGGTTTGGTTACCAAAGAAGCGGTAAACGGTCACACAAATTCTCTTCAAATACAGAGCATGTTTTGACAACTTAAATCTTAATGTACTGATGAAAATGTAAGATTTTTATTATAATATAATGGCCACCGCTCTTCTAAGAAACCGTAGCTTGTAAGGTCAGTTTCTCAAACAAAATTTATCGCAAAATGAATGTGGCAAAATTGTCACATTAATTGACATTAAACTGCTGTGATTCTTTGAATGATTTATGAACAGCGAATCGCAGCAGTTTACGCACGCTTGAAAATTCGTCACATTAATTCAGCGATAATTTCGTTCAAGAAACCGGCCCTAAGCGTTTTGCCTATTTTGTTTACAGACTGTTACCTAACTCGACATTTCTCCTAGTGTAGACGAGCCCTTAGTTTTATAATTGATCGACTCAATTAGTCATAAAACAAGTGCACGTTGTCATATGCTTCAGGATTCAGTGTAGGATTTCTAGCGAAATGATTTTGGTAACGAATATTCTCACAAATATGAATCAACTGCTAAATCATGTTTGGCAGAATATTACTTATTGACATAAACTTTTGTTAATTTCACCTTTCATCATAAATCACAACGAATTATCCAAAAAACATTAACAAAACTTGCTAACTACAGCTTGATTTATCACAAAACTTTTACCGACGAGTAACGTAACCTTCCCAAAGACAAATGAAAGTGAGCGACTGAATGAAGTGACCTTGGCATTGCGAACAAACTTACCGAAGTCGCTGTATATTTCCGGCAGTAGGAACAGATTGATGGGGTTTCCACATTTGTCTATGCTGTACCCTTTACAGACACTGTCCACGTTCAGGCTATTCTTGTTCGTGTCGCTGTACATGTACATTCCCGAATTCAGTTGCAGATTAGATTTTTGGAATGCTTTTCTGAAAATGTAATTTAGGTTAGTATTTTTCATTGAATGAATGCTTAGGTACAGTTGGAAGCATTTCTTTTTTTTTGGGTGTGTAATCATCAAATAACTTCTCCCGCTCTGGGCGGAGCGGCAGGGTGTGTCAGACTCTTACTGACTAAAACCCACCCGTATTCCTTCCGTTGCCTGTGTTGCCAGGGGCCTCGGTAACCCTTTAGTACCTTCCCGCGACCCCGGCAGACGCCAGCTCGCGACCCCGGCAGACGCCAGCTCGCGACCCCGGCAGACAGTTGGCAGCCTGACAAGTCGATGGCCTGGTTTATTTACTGGATAAGTTTTTATAGGTAAAGTTCGTACTGATAAGCTCTCAAATCACGACGACGACGGACACGACGGGTGTTTTAAAGTTTTTTTTATAACTTCATTAAGAAGAATGGTGTACCTGGTTTAGTATTTTGAATGGAATGAATACTTAGGTACAGTTGGAAGCCTGAGAAGTCGACGGCCTGGTTTATTTACTGGATAAGCTTTTATAGGTAAAGTTCGTACTGATAAGAGAGGACACGACGGGTGTTTTAAAGTTTTTTTTTATAACTTCATTAAGAAGAATGGTGTACCTGGTTTAGTATTTTGAATTGAATGAATATTTAGGTACAGTTGGAAGCCTGAGAAGTCGACGGCCTGGTTTATTTACTGAATAAGGTTTTATAGGTAAAGTTCGTACTGATAAGAGAGGACCCGACGGGTGTTTTAGTTATAATAAGTTTTAAGTTATAAGTTTTTTTTATAACTTTATTAAGAAGAACGGTGTACCATCCACGAACTGACTGCAGAAGCGCAAAGCTATCTTTAAAATTCATCGAACCAGACAGCTTTCTCAACGCTAAATAGTTTCTTGCCTGGAAATTTACATTATTCACACAGCCTGTTATGTCAGGTCAAGGTTGAACTTCAATAAACCCTTTGTAGCATTGGCTATGACGTCCTATTACGAAGCTACCTTCGTAGTGGAGCGCCACGGTCAATGCTTAAAGGTTATTGACTTAAATAGATGTATAATCGAAGTTCAATTTAACGAAACGCGTTTTTCAACACTTGGTTGCACTACAACAAAGGATGATGTTGTGCAAAGAGCGATGAGTTGTGCGAAGAGATGTCGACCTATTTATAGGTCGACATCTCTTTCCCATATTTTTATTTTCTTTCTCTTTCATCTCTTTTCTTTCTACGTGTTTAAGTTTTTAGACTTAAACGTGTAGTCGAAACTGTACCCAACACGGCTGGTGTATTTCAAATAAATATTTTTGCATGGGTATCCCCATGCATCCCACAGCAGTCTTTTTAGGAGTCAGTGACCACTGGCGAAGTTTTACTAACATCGGAAGTGAAAAAGTTGAATTATGCGAGGACTTTGCCGTGGCAAAGATCGATTATGCAAAATCATCATTATATACAACTATATATGCATATTGGCATTGATAAATATTATAAGCAAAATTAAGTGAATATTTATGTACCTTGAAAAGTATTATATTACTTTAATTATTGTGAATGTGAGCACTATGTGGGTCATTTTTATTTATTTCTTGTTGTTTTTTTTTTCTCTTAGTTTTAATGATGGTTTGGCATTTTGAGTTCTTTATGCGGCCAACCTAATTGTCCTTTCCTTGGTATTGTTCGTCGAGTCGTTGAGCTCCTTAAGTTTTGAGTTGAGCTACACGATTACTGACATTTGTCAGTAATCGTGTAGCTCAACTTGCACTGACTGGACAGGTCCCCTCAAATTTGTGTGGTTATTTCCTCAAAAGACCATTTCAGACATGGATCTACATGGTCCTCACATGATCTGTACAAGATTATGTCTGGACTTTAAAAGAGACTTTGACCCTTGAGTTTGTTTCGCCATTTCTTCTCAGGGGTAGTCAGATAGGAAATGTCGACTCCATCTAGCTTATTTTTTAATATGACGTGTAAAAGTGTTTCTCATATCCTATTTACAGAATAAACAATTTCATTTCATTTCATTTGGCCCAAATCTGAGAACCTCGCATAATACAAGCTTTGGCTTCACAGGCCAATGGTTTAATCAATTCTTTAAGGTCACAAGACAGTGGCTCACGTTAGGCATAATGAATAACTCACCTGTAAAGATCCTGCATAATGCTCAAAGATTCCGGAGTAAAGTCTTCCAGCTGACAGCGGTTGTGTAGCAGCAGTAAGTGTGGGTGACTCTCACCGTCACCCGTAGATTCTGAACCTTCTTGGTTGGTTGCGATCGTGTTTGAAGCCGATAGAGAAGGTTTGAGCATTTCAGCTGCTTGAATGTATCTGGAGAAAATTAAGAACATATTTTTAATGCTATTGAGTATAAGCTAGTCTGTATGCATTTAAGAGGAAATTCCAGCAATGATGTCAATACCGTGATTTTTTTACAATTCATTGTTAGTGGTGATTGTGATTGGCAAGAATTGAGAGAAAGAATTGGGGCAATTGTTCGTCGATTCGCTATTACCGTTTGTATCTTTTTAAGGGTGATAGGTTGTACGGTCTCAGCAACCGTACAGTTACTTTGCGAACGCAGCAACCTACTTGGATGTCGTGCGTTTTTTAACCATTGGCTCCTACATAGGTAGCCAGTTGAAAGTTTCACAGAACATGTGTTGTTTATACAAAAAAAAATCTATAGAGCCAAAAAAAAAATTCTGTGGTACTTAGCACTTAAGTGGGCGAGTCCGACCAGCACTTAGTAGGTAACATACAATCACTGCCCCATGAACATTTGCAAATACATACTTTAAATTGCACAAAAAAAACAATTTTAATTAAATTACCTTAAGAAATTATAATCTGTGAACCAGTCCTGCACAGCAATAAGTACGTGACATGTAGCCATCAAATAGGATGCTATTTGGAGACAGTCTACCGTCACAACGTTAGCACTCCTGGCCGTGATGGCCGTGTTGGACTCTTCAATCAATGATGGCGACCACAGCGCTTGGCAGTCCAAGAGGATCACACGATCGTTAGTGATGTACATGTCGATACCTGGAATTGGTGTAGTAAGTATTGTTTAATAATCTGTATAAGGCAGGTTTATTATCATGAAAATTGTAGATAAATCCCTAATGTCTAGCGCAGATCGGTGCGGGTCGCACCGCACTTTTTTGTATGAGAATGCGTTGCGCTGCGGCCCTAATGTGCGCTTTAACGCAGGTCAGTAGTCACATTTAAGGCGCACTGCCGAAAAAAAAACCTGCGCGAATATTCGAAGTGCAGTGTCTTACTATAAGGAAAGAAAACAAGGAGTTTTATTTTTTATTATGAATAGATTTGCTCCTCACCTCGATCCTGCCTGATGGAAAGCGATGGAACAATTGAATTTTAAAAGAAGACAAAGGGCTACTGCTGAGGGTCTACTCTACCATCTATTTATCATCATTTATATTTATACTAGCGACCCAACCCTGCTTCGTACGGTTTTTACGACTGACAAAAAAACATCAAGATGTTTTTATTATACAGGTTGGATTTTTGAGCAATAAGGGCAGGTAGGTACTTTAACTGTTGTAGGTAGCTACAGGAAAAAGGTCTTAGGAGGCTGTCCTTACTTATTTCAGAAATTTAGATCCCCATTCACAGATTTTGAAAAAAAGTCTTATTAAATTAAAAAAAAATCTTATCAAATTACAGCAGCAAGAAAATAGGCCATGTTCACAAAATATTTTTTTGATGCTAATCGATCCTGTTCCTTATAAGGATCAAAAACCCTATGGGACCAACTGAGGTTTGAGTAACTACTAGAAAGTCAGAAATCGCAAAAAAGTTTTCCCATATATTTCCTAGGAACTGAGACTCCCAACTTACTTTTTTAGTATGGATAGACTGGCCACTACAATGAAAACTGGTCGAAAATGAACAAAAAAAATGACAACTTCGGATTTCGAATGAAAATGCGTTATAATTTTGTTTCTTTGGGAACAGTACTTAGATAATTTGTTCCTTGGTTGCTTGTTATTTCTGTAATTCTGAGGAAATGTCATTCAATAGTTCAGAATGTTTTTTAGACTAGTATGGGAAGTTATTTGCGATTTCTGACTTTTCTAGTATGTACTCAAACCTCAGTTGGTTCTATAGCTTTTTGATCATTATAAGGGTGCTTTCAATTTAGACGGTTGGTCTGCTGCCGCACGGTTGTTGCAGAATTATTACGATCGTGAGCCGTACTGCTGCCGGACGTGAATCGTTTTATTTGAAGAGATACGCAGCTGGAGTCCGATCGAATTTTAGTGATTTCCATCGAAAACACGATGCGTTCACCCGCACTAGCGAACAACGACTGAGGCAGCTAGTATATACATTGTTGCCGTTCTGCCAACGGACGTGCGCCGCACTGCTCTCGCACGACCTAGCGTCGAGACATTTTGTATGAAAAACCATAACCGCCCGTGCGCAGTAGGTACGATACCCGGACTGCAACAGTCTAAATTAAAATTAAAATTAACCAACCGTCTAAATTAAAAGCGCCCTTAGAAACAGGATCGAATGGCACCAAAAAAAGGTTTTTGTGAAAATGGCCCATTTTCTTGCTGACTGTAATGTTTTTTAAAATCAATTAGAGGGGAACAAAAAAAAAATAAGGACCCTCTCCAAGACCGGTTTTCTATAACTACAAAAGTTCAGGTACTTACCCTTACTGCATCACTACTCATCACGTCTGCAGTTTAGCTAGCTAATTTAATTTGATCATGTTTAAGTTTAATATATATTAATGTATTATACACATAAAGAGTAAGAGGGGCTAGTGGTAAGTAATAACAGCCGCACGGGTCGATCGATCAGGTTAAGCTACGCTTGCCGTGGTTGGTCCGTGGATGGGTGACCATCTTTACATACCAAGACCCCTCCGTGTCTCGGAAATCACGTTAAGCCGTTGGTCCCGGCTGTTACTTGTAGATCTTTGACAGTCGTTACGGGTCGTCAGAAGCTAGAGTCTGACAACCAGTCTTACCAAGGGGTATCGTGTTACCCAGGAACTGGGTTGTGGAGGTCAGATAGGCAGTCGTTTCATGTAAAATACTGGTGTTCAGCTGTATCCGGTATGACTGGAAGCCGACCCCAACATGGTTGGCTAGGCAGATGATGACACATAAAGAGTAAATTCTCTAAATGATGGTGCAAACCACATCAAAATCCGTTGCGTAGTTCAGAAGAACAACACGGTCACACAGACAGACACGAAAAGCGACTTTAACGGTCAGTCCCCATTGACTCCAAATAGGAGTTTCACTCCTCCAACCGTCAGTCCCCACTGACACCTATTCGGAGTCTTTGGGGCGCGCGGTTTGCATCTCTATTATAACGGATGAGCACCTTATTGCATTATAATAGAGTTGCAAACCGCGTGGCCCAAGACTCCTATTCGGTGTCAGTGGAGATTCAAGGGATCGGGAGTGCGACTCCTATTCGGAATCAATGGGGAGTTACCGGTTAATTTATAATGTGTATAGATTACCTTTTGTGCAATGGACTCCCCTCTCTATCTGTTCAATATCTTGCATTTTGAATTTGAAAATATTGTCAGGTGTTTCCTGTATTTTTTGTTCTGGGAGCCCAGCATAGTCAAGTGATTCCAGTTGATTCTCCAATCCAACCTCATTGCTATCAAATGTGTTTTCAGTGGGCATTTCGTGAGAGTTCAATATTTGTGTGCAGAGATTCTGATCGTGAACATTATTAGCAATCAGGTTCAGTATCATTGATTTGCCAACACCTTGTGTGCCTGAAAACAAAATGCATTTTTTGTTAAATATAATTGTAAAACACTGTTTAATTAACACATACTTAATTACAATTTGATAGACTTTATTTATATACTTATCAGTGGACTTAACAGTTAGCGCAATCAAATATTTTTTTAATTTAAGGTACTGTATAAAATTATCTTGTCTATCTTATTTATGCTATTAGTCTGAAAACACACAGCTACAATTCTAGAACTGTAAAGTGAAAGAAAAACCGGCCAAGTGCGAGTCCAACTCGCGCACGAAGGTTTCCGTACCATTATTTATAAAAACGGCAAAATAAATCATGTCTGTTGTATGTGAGCCTTAAATATTTATTATATTCTGTTTTTTAGTATTTGTTGTTATAGCGGCAACAGAAATACATCATCTGTGAAAATTTCAACTGTCTAACTATCACAGTTCATGAGATACAACCTGGTGACAGACGGACAGACGGACCGTGGAGTCTTAGCAATAGGGTCCCGTTTTACCCTTTGGGTACGGAACCCTAAAAAAGAAAAATACATTTATTGGTCACAGAAACACGGGCATACAATATAGCGAAAACATACACACATTTAAACATGCGCGCACGCACAACCCGCCCACCCCACCTTATCACACATGTACACCCTGCCACACAACACTCATCTTCCACTACATGCACACACACCCTCACACACATATACATACGTCACAACACAGAATCACATAAATTATTACAGTGGTAGAACAACACCTTTCATTCATTGTTGTAACAATAAGTGTATAAGAATTTTGTGGCTGTACAGTTTCTCAAAATACGGGTTATAACCTAGTTTGAGAGGCAGGGTTTTAAAAATTTTAGTAGGTAGAGATTTTACAACAAACCTAATTAACTTACGCAAAATTTCTAGTATTAGTTTACCGGCTTTCATATCCTCGGTCCACGGTGCTGAGAAATTAATCAGGAAAATCCTAGCTTCTACACTGATTAATTTTGATGTACCGTATTTCACCGAGGCTATGGATGCTATGGAGCAGTGGTGGGCCAGTGGTAACGGCCGCGACTTACGAGTTGTAGGTCGTAGGTTCGAACCCTGACAGGCGCTTTACTTTGTGTAAATTATTTCATCACCACTCCTCTCGAAACGGTGAAGGAAAACATCGTGAGGAAACCGGCATGTCCTAGAACCAAAAATTCGAAGACATGTGACATCTACCAACCCGCACTGGGCCCGCGTCGTGGATTACGGCCCGCTCCCTCTCACAGAGAGGAGGCCTGTGTCCCAGCAGTGGGAACATTACAGGCTGATTATGTATGTATGGATGCCTGGAGACTCGCTTGCCCGAACTCGGACGTACCTGACAATCCATCTTCCCAGAGACGGTTAGACAAGCCGCTCTGCAGAGTAGTACAGAACGATTTACTTAACACCTCTAATATTACTGCGGAGCGTGCGCGCCTGCTGGCTGTGGGTAAGTGGGAGTCGGGTCTGTGGCTTCATGCACTGCCGTCGTCGAACATTGGTACTCTGTTCGACGACACTACTTTCCGCCTCGCTGCTTCCCTAAGACTAGGAGTTCCATGTTGTTCTCCTCATCGCTGTCACTGTGGCGAAGTTGTAAACAGTCTCGGACACCACGGCCTGTCTTGCAGCCGAAGTGCGGGTCGCTTAGCGCGGCACGCGAACATTAATGACATCATCCGACGAGCTCTTGTCACCGTCGGCGTTCCAGCTGTATTAGAACCCAATGGCCTGGCACGCGACGATGGCAAGAGACCAGACGGCATGTCATTGTTTCCATGAAAGGTGGGTAGGCTTTTAGTGTGGGATGCAACGTGTGTCAATACTCTTGCGCCATCCCATCTTCCTGGCACGGCGTGCTATGCTAGCGCTGCTGCTGCGGCTGCAGAGAACCTCAAGCGGCGTAAGTATAATAACCTAGTTGGTAATTATATTTTCGAGCCGTTTGGGGTTGAAACCCTCGGGCCGTGGGGTCCGAGTGCTTATGGCCTTTTTAAGGAAATCTCCAGACGGCTGGTTGACACTTCCCGTGACCCAAGGGCTGGGTTTTACCTTGGCCAGAGGCTAAGCTTTGCTATACAACGTGGCAATGCCGCCAGTCTCTTGGGTACATTACCAGTCAATAGCAATGTGGATGAATTTTTCGATGCCCTATTTTAGTTTGTGTATAGTTTCAGTTATTTTTATTAATTAATTAGATATATTTGTTTTTTTTTAAGTACCTGTATTTAAATGTAAATTAATGTAAATAAAAGTCACTCCTAGAATTAACTGTGTAACTCTCTACCCATTGATTGTTGATGTAATTAACTATCTGTAGTTTTTTATGAATATTATTATCATACTTTAAAAGACAAAACAGATTGGAGCAGTTGTATTGGGAATGGTGGGGTTATTCTAATCTAATTCTGAGTGGCAAGTTACCTTTGAGGGTTTTTTTAGCAAATTGGTATGTCATAGATTACTATGACATAGATTCTATGCCACTAAGCAGCCTCAATTCCTTTTAAGACATTCATATCTTACCTATTATCCCAACTACTACATAATTGGTGCTAGAGTCATGCAGGAACTCTAAAGCAGCAGTGTTAAGTTCCAGGTTCTCATCCAGAAGTTTCACTGGTTCTGTCATAAACTTGAGTGATGGACTCAGCTTTTGCTCTGAAATTAAAATAACACTTTTAAAGTTATTTTTATATTGGTTCTTTATGGCAGTGTCATACTAAGTATATTTGGATGAAATATTGGTCAAGCAAAACTGATAATACCACTATCTTTAAAGGCAGTGGGCCCTCAAGTAGAGACATGGAGCAAAATGGAAACACACTTTTTTGAATAACTTTTAATTAGCTGAATAAAATGAAGTCTAGGAGGAACCTTATTAAAATGGACACACATACAGGAGAAGAGAAAAAATATTGCTTTACCTGAGTTTTTCTTTTCCTTATTTTCATTTTGAGCTATTTTATGAATGGATGGATGTCCATCACTCTCAGATGTAGAGGTTTTGATAGATTTTGGGCTTTGTGGTCGTTCCTCTTTGGGAGCACTCTGTTCTCTAGTCTTCAGTATGATAGTGGGCTGTTTTTCCTTTTCCTGCTTCTCTTTGGCCAGATCTTTAGAAGATTCACCGCGATCTGATTTCAATATTACCGGCCTCCTTGGTGTGGTAGATTCCTGTGTAAAATTGATAGAGGTTAACTTCAAATGGGTTTGACCAATGACGTTTTTTAAAGGTAAAACATCATTGGGTTTGACTGCAAGAAGAGTATCAAGTACCTACGTCAGAAATAAAACAATGCTACGAAAAGCCAGTAGCATTCCAGTTAGCAGGTCAGTGTCCCAAAGAGTATAATAAATATACAGGAAGGCTCGCCTTCTGTGTACATCTTCTATTTACCTCCTGCTCGAGGAAACCAGGCGATATGTTATTGTAATAAATTGATTTCTGAACCTACCTTCGAGGTAAATATTTTTTTCTTTTTATCGGCCATGTTGGGTGCCCTTTTCTGTGCAGCTGGGGGATGTATTTATATTTTACTTACTAACCCAACTTCATTCTAAAATCAATGTTTACTGTTGGTTGCAATTTTGACATTAGTTATTCTCATGTCATTTTGACTTCGACAGCAGAAACATTGACATCAGTGTTGCCAGACGCCGAAGGCGTGTCCTCGTACAGATATGGTCTGAAATATCGTATTTTGTCAACACAACCTCGTACGTACCATTTATTTAATAAATTGCCTAAAATTTATTGATTTTCTTGTCAACTATCTCATAACCAAGCACTCTACAAAGCAGTTTCGTCAAAGTGTCCAGGTGGTCGCAGGTGACAGGTCGTACAAACGGAATTTTGCTTTGGATACTGTATGTAGTATTCGAACTGTACCTATTATAGTGGACGTGGAGTAGAGTGGAATTAACATAGACATATTTTCTACGTTAACTTAACATCTTAAAGAAACAATACAA
Source organism: Atethmia centrago (assembly GCA_905333075.3). Lineage (NCBI taxonomy): Eukaryota > Metazoa > Arthropoda > Insecta > Lepidoptera > Noctuidae > Atethmia > Atethmia centrago. Next base: position 12,019,516 of record HG995381.1, on the reverse strand, counting down.
GTAAAATGAATTAAATGAAACCTTTCGTACGTACACACCATTCATTAATATCGTATAGTCAGAGGCGCGTTCCAAAATATGACCTGTATCAACGAATCTCGTACAAAATCGTACGAGGATGGATGTAAGCTCGTACCTCGTACCAGGACCACTAAATCTCGTACATGTACTGGATGGCAACACTGATTGACACACATGTTTTTCCTATTTCAATGAGCAGAAAGCTGTGCTGCTAGCTATTAAATAGCGTTGCAGTCCGGTTACGACCTCTCAAGGTCAACTATGAGATGCCAATTAAAATTTGGTTTTGCTGTATTTGACGTATTTGACAACAAGCGAGAAAGCCCCAAAAGACTATGAATTAAATCATTTAAAAAGTAAAATTTCGACAGCCAGCTGTCTATTTAACTTCCTAATTTGTTGATTGTGATTGGGTAAAGAATACGTCGTCGTAAGTCGTACAATATTACTTTCCTGGTCGTACACAGAGTGAAATAATCCACACGGAAAGTATTACGTTTTTAATAGAGTTATTTCCATCAAAATGATGGGTTTCTGGAACGTTTTCGGTTTTGGTGTGGTTTATTTGGTCTGCACATCGTCTTTCACTAATGCAGAGCCTTGTGTATTGAAGACTCCGTGTTCATGTGAATTTTCGAATGGCACCGGAATCGACCTTACGCCCGCAATTTCATCTGAGTTTTATACAGCGGATACCTATGCGGTCAAGATGAATGGTACGCAATATGAAATGAGTACCTATTACTATCATCCTTGTTACGACGTTAGTATGAACGTGAGCCAGCCGAGCACGAAAAACACCTGTACAACACCTTTGTCGGTAAGTACGTCTTCGATATAATTATGATATTACCTTAGTATTCTAGACCAGAATGCTCACATTACATAGGTAGAGGTTTCACATTATGCCAGTGTAATTTGGTTTAGGGCCTCATTTGTTACAATTCGTTAACTCCTACTAAACAAAACGTGTTTACTGAGAGGCATTGACGAAACCTGTTTTCCCATAAAAAATGCGTAATCAATACATAATTCTATTTTAATGAAGCCCAATGTTTCAACATGCTATCTATGGAACTACATAGTAGAGATTGACTGAATCATAAACCACTATTTTGATCATTATTATTTCAATGCTATCATTTTCTATACATATTAATATGGGACAGTATTATATGTTATAACTGATGTTCATTTGGCTGTATGGCATTTAGGTACTTCTTTAACTACCGTCTATTATTCAATGGTATTGTAAGTATTTTTAAGTGTCTTGTTTTAAAAATAACATAAATAGGTTTATGTTGTTGGGCTAATAGATAAAAAAGTTAATGTTAATTGCTTGAACAGTATATTTTATCCTATTATTAGATCTTTCAACTATCTTATCAACCAATCACTAAGACATTTGATGCTGTTTAGTATTTGGTTCAACTAAAACTATAGCATGACTATCAAATGGGGTACAACCCCATTAAAACACATGAAAATGTTACTATTATTGTATGTGTAAATACAAGGAGTTACCAGAGTTTTGAAGTTGGCAGTGTGATACCCCTGTCCCTCAGAAAGTATGTTAAGCTGTTGGTCTTGCGCCTGATTGCCGTCCTATCGTACTATGAGAGTGAGTGCACCTGTGTCTGCGCAAACACTTGTGCACTATAATATCTCCCACGTCTACATGGGAGATGGCGGCCAATCTCAACAGAGACTAGCCTCTGCTAGTCTCTGTTGAGATTGGCCGCCATGACTGAAATTTGGTCTGGAGGACTATTATTATTATTTATTTATATTAAAATGATCAGAATACATCATTTATATGTACGTATGCATATCATTATGCATTATAATAAATTGCATTGAACTTCTCCGGATTTAATGAAGTCATATTTTACTTCTGTGTATATTTATAGGCTGAGAAAAATTGTCAATTTTATTGTTCTCTATTCAAATTATTATATAGTTAAACAAAGATTTTTAATTTTCAAACTCCTTATTAGGGTCCTAAAGTATCTAATTAAAAAAATTAAGAGAGCACCATGAGTCTTTGAATTTAAAACGGTTCAAATGTAATAAATAAGATGCTAATTATGTTTTTGCATTTCAGATCTGTCGTCATGTAAGCACAATGAATTTATTGAACAAAAATGCTAGTACATACACATATGATGAAGGCTCATATGACTTTATGGGCAGAACAAATATATCACAGTTTTCTGATCAAGGCAACTCTATCATTTATGCCAATGGACCATCGTAAGTGTGCATTAACAAAGACAAATAACAAATTATAAAAGAATTTTAATATTATTGGTACATTAACAAATTAGAAAAGAGTTTTACTTAATATTATTGTTATCATTTACATAATTATATTAAATGTTTTCAATGGGTTGTTATGAAATTTGTGGGTATAATGGAGAGCATTCTTATCAATTATACTAGAGATAAAAGCAGTGAGCACACACAACACACAACAACTGCACAACAATACCCTCAGTATGCTTGATAAAAACGAGAATTAAATAAAAGGAAATGAATTAAATGTAGCATTTTTATCATTCCAGTGAAACAATAGTTCTTTTGGAGTGTGCCGAGACAGAGAACAAACTACAAGTGTATTCATTATCAGAACCAGATAAAATTGTAAGTCATTCTTGTTTGCTCATTATATAGCTTAATTATAATATTTTAGCTCATTATGAAACATATGGTTTAACAAGGCCACTTGGCATAAAGCCAAAGGTATTTTTCACTATAACAGTGTTATGATTGTCAACATAATTTCAGTAATATTTTGTTTAGTACTTTCTTTTAGAAAAGTTACAGGTTCTCTTGTTTTTTTTTTATTTCGTTTGGCTAATAAACTTACCAATTCTACAGTACCTACTAGTATGCATTATTTTGAGTGTTTACTTTCAGAAATAGGCTGCCTGACTGAATAAAAATATGAAATAAAAAAGTCAAATGTAAGACTTTCTCATATGTTTCGGTTTCATCGGAGTAAAACCAAAAACCATTCACAGGGTCAAAATTACGCGCAGTCTTAGTTATATATAAACGGAATTACATCCGCCTTAGTAAATTCAATGAGGGAAAACACTATCTGCCCTTTATAGCTATAATTGTTTCGCTGCAAAGTTAACTACACACTTCCCTAATAAAATATGTAGTTGGATTAAAGATGGGCTATATGTTATTTAATACCCAGATAATCTGATTGCATTTAAGAGCCCATCTAAGTGGCGGTAGCTACGAAGGGTGCACTGGGCACCTTGGGCAGTCAGTTGCAATCCTATCAGACCTCTTTTAAATTGTAGTGATTCTCATGGGTGACCATGGCAATAATTTGGTCTATTTAGCAACTAAGTCATACTTTGGATTAAACTTTATTCATTTATTTGGTAGTTCGTCATGTGACGACCCAGTAAAACCGCCACATGACACAGACACAAGTTACGATTAAACGAGTTTTACAGTGGTGTTCATTAAAACACAGTATTTTATCTATTTCTTGTCTTTTCGTAAATTAACATAGCAGTTGATAATTTTTATAATGTATTTCAGGTGCTGGCATTCTATTCGAGAGACGCGTGTTTGAAGCAAATAGAAGTAGTTGGACGCTCTTTTGGCTCAACGCTCTTGATCATATTCTTCTCGTTTGTTGTATTTTACCTAGTACTTGGGATCTGTACCAAGAAATTCTTGATGGGAGCGACGGGCGTCGAAGTTATACCCAATCTCGCATTCTGGTCGGAATTGCCTAACCTTGTCAAAGTAAGTGTAGATTGCATATTTATTTATTTATTTGCTAACCTGTAAACAACTGGTTAGTATAATAGGCATGCATTAAAATTTCATGACCCAGTGTTAAGACATGCACCCTGTAAAGGCATTGCAAATTCGATATATCAATTTTATTAATTAAATTTAATTAAATTACATAATATAATATTAATCAATAATTAAAACATTTTATTTTAAAATAAATGATTTGTATCAACTTGTTCATACATTTTACTCTTAAAAGTAATATAGTCGGAAATTATCCCACGGAAACGTACTACCGGGATTAATTTATCCTATGTGTTAATCCAGAGTATTACCTATCTGTGTGCCAAATGTCATCCAAATCCGTTCAGCCGTTTTTTCTATCGCAGTAATAGCAGAGGAAAAGGTCATTGACTCCCGCACCGCCGTCAACCATAATTATTTTGATACACGCAATTTTGAATTTGTGATATCTTTTTTAAAACCATTAAAATGATGTGATGTCAAGGCATATTTTAATCTTAATTAAATGTCCAATTTAAATAACATAATATCTTATTGAATAAGTGTTAATAATATACCGGTCACAATCGCATCGGAAATAACGGTAATTTTTTTATCAAATTTTGAAAGATAAAAATGATTGCCTTGGGTCATTCTTAGAAGATAGACATAAGCTATTTTTCGGACTTTTTTGTTGAACTCTTTAAGATGTACAATCCTGTAGAACATTAATTGTATGTTTCTTTTAAGGTTTACGCGGCACACCTCAGTAGAACTCCCAGTCGGCATGTTTTTTTCCGATATCTTCATATTTCAGCCAATTTATCCAAACCCTAATGAATGATACAGCTAAACCTTCCTCATAAATCACTCTGTCCATTGGTGAAGACCGTTTAAAAATCCGAAAAATGAGTTTATCGCGTTCAGACAGACAGACGCCGCGGGGGACTTGGTTTTATAATATTATATATATTATTACCTATATAAGGATTCATTGAAATTCAAATTGATATATGACACCTTTTGAACCCTTAGGGACGACATCAAGACGCTTTTTATTGCAAAAACAATTGTTCAGAGTAGAAAGTGCGAGTCTGTTTATTCACCAACTAAAAATAGTTTTCCCAACACGTGTCTCAATTGCGTCTCGATGCAACCGAGACAAAAATACCTGCAACTATTGACATTGTTCTTGTTACCTTGCAGGATGGTTGGGTATTCATGTTGAATGGTTGCAAGCTGCCAGCGCGAGGCGCCGGGCCCACCGTGTCACCCGACCCCAACAGCTACGACAGCATATAACATCAGGGTGACGAAGACCTCTCTGAAGGTCACCTCGTCTTTGTGGAATAGACAATCTGACTGTGTTCTTAATTTCTCATTTGTTTTTCTTTTTGCTCAGCTGTAGTTACATTTGCCTGCGCAAACTAAGGGTTTTATCTCGATATTTTTATTTAGTTTTCTAGTGATGTGATGTGAGGTACACTTTAATATCATATTTAATTTCTTTGGAGAAAATATCAGAATGAAAGTATTCGCAATATTTCTAAAATATAAGGACTGTAACGCAAATGTAAACATAGCAAGCTCATCGGTGATTGAAATTTAGTTAACTATTTAAATTTCAAGTCATTAATTTATACACGGTTATATACAATTCAAGAGAGTTTTTCAATAACTTTCTGTGTAGTAGTGATATTAAAAACATTTAACAATTCTTGAATATCTGTACAATACAATCTCCGTATTAAGTAATAATCTCAACATATTTACAAAACTAATGCATAATATTATAGCTTCTGTGAACTTTTATTTTCAGTTAGTGATGTCAATATTTTTAGCAAATTGTTTTTTTATTTTAAATTATAATAGTATCATTTAATAATCCAAAGTGAAACATGCGCACATCAATATTAAATAAATCAGGATGCGATATCATTTTTGTACCTATTGGCATTCGTATATTTGCAAAAGGCCTATTTATTGTGATAAATACTGATTACATATATATATATATATATATATTAAAAAACTTGGCATAGAATTAAGATGGAATAAATTTACCATGTGCTGCTAATAATTATTGTTAATTCTTTTAATCTATTTCTGTTATTTCTATCAGATAGTTTTTTCGAATTTCAAACCATTTTCTTCAATACCTATATATATATTTTTAATGTTTTAAGTATTTCAATTGTGCCAATTTATTCCAAATTTATTTTGATTTTTCTTTTAAGTAGTTGATTGTATCAAAATATATGCTGTATCTTCTATAACTGCTATCCACGTATTTGTATTAAATAATATAATCTATTTGTCTGCATGGCAACTAAACAAAGTTCTGCCTTTTTGTACTATTTTTGTAACTTAGGATATATTTTATTTATTCGGTAACATGTCTATGCAGCATATTTTCCTATGTATTTAATGCAGAAGCATATCTAAGTAATGTAGCATTTCGATACTGATTTATAGAATCTCCAAAATCTTTGGACCAAAAAGAATATTTTCATATTTCACATACCGTTTCTACTATTTTACTTTATTATAGTATGTCATTAATATAGTAAATAATTATACCAGAATTAAAATATATTATATTGTGAACTTAGATGATCGTCTATAAAACAATATATTTCTATTTTCACGAATTAAACTGTTTGCACAAATATATATCAGTTAAAAACAAATATGTAATCGAATATATTGACCGGTCTGTCTGTAATCCTTCGAATAAAATTTGCGAGTGAGTGTGTGTATAACTGTATAATGCATAATAATAATAAAATCGTAAGCACTAGTCATTTCTAGGTTCACTGTAACGCTTTGGTGTCCCAGGAAAGCGGTTCCATCATATTCTAACTGCCTTCATGAAAGTCTGTCATTTTCACCAGTATTTGACATTAACTTATGAAGCCCGGCGCGTACCCCATGTGGTGCCAAACAATGGAAAATCAATTTTGTCTCATTAGCTGACGTTGACCGATTAAGGTGTCAAAAAACGTTCTTTATTTGGGCAGTCGTTATTGTGTGACCATTCACCGCTTTCTTAGGAAACCAAAGCTTAAGAGGGCTTTTCCCAGTCCGTCTATCGTCAACGCGAGGATGGTCGAAAAGCTTGTTGTTTCATCCAGCACAAGTGAGAACTACTAACAAAAAATAGTGTGTGGAAATTTCATAAAACTTGTTCCAGGAAATACGTGTTTTTGAGTAAACCTTAAAGTTTGTGAAATAAATGTTTGTCATCAAAAATCTCCATTCCATGTGCGAGGTTTCTATGTAGATGTTTTCATTACTTTTACAATTTATGAGTACATTATGAAAGGCCAAAGTTCAGGTAAGATTTGTGGAGAAAACAGCAGATTTGTGCAGGCTTATACTGAATTTGTTTCTTCAAAATTTATATTTTTCTGCTCTCATAGAAACCTAGTTATAGTGCTCAAGACAATTGTGCCGATTCCCTTGTTCACAAACTAAACTAAATTTAAGTTCAGTGCATCTTTTTCTTTCTATTTTGTTAAAAAAATGTCAGAAGAAAAAATTTAGTTTAGTCCTGTCAAATTAATCAGCGCTTGAAGTAAATTGACTTAATTTTAGTAGGCAAGTTTTTAATCACGTCTAAACTTGTATGGAGTAGTGACAGGTGCTGATTAATTTGGCAGGACTAAACTAAAATTTATATTCTGTTCTCTTCTTAATGAAATACAAAGAAAAATATGCACTGAACTTAAATTTAGTTTAGTTTGTGAACAAGGGAATCGTTACCATTATTTAATAATTTAGAACTAATAACTAAATACTTTAAATTAAATTTTGAACTGATAATCATGTACGAGCGTTTGTAAGAAAAGTATGACGGGTTGGCCGCTCTTACCGCACCGTTTTTTCACAAGGTTTGGTTAAGTTTTTTCACTGTCACCTCAATATCAATGCATGCTGTATATTATTTTCATAAATATAATACTACTTTAAATAACTAAGTGTGATAATTTAGGAAGCTGTTGTAATTGTACATCTACGGAGATAAAAAAAACATGAAAGACGTGAAAACTTGAGTTAGCTGTATAATATAAAACAAAAACTTTATCCTTATTGTCTAAAAATAAAATAAATGTTTCGCCAGTCAATGTTATATTTATACAACTAAATAATATTATAATCATAAAGATAAATGTTAAAATAATTGATGTAGGTGACTAAATCGAAAAACACTAAATATATTTCTTGAGGATAAAACTAGTATTTGATAAAGGCATGTTTACACACTAGTAGCGCATATATTCATAGACAAAACTTTTCTTAATAATGTTGTTTAAGTAATTTATCAACATCATCAAATGTATTAGCACTAGTTGTAGTCAAGTATATTTATGCGAGTCTCGTAACAAAACGTATGCTTGATTATTTAAGACATAAAAATGTATTTGTACAGCAACTCGACAAGGTATGAGAAAAACGTTAGTTGGATTGGAATATGTAGATAAATTCCCTCTTATTCATAAAAGACTTATGAAAAAAAGTGAGATTTGAGTTTTTTGCCTTTTCACTTCATTGACCTTATTACTTTTATTGAAAGTCTACATTGTCAAGTTTTTATGAATATGTGGGTTGTTTTTAAGGAGAATATTGGGATCATCTCGAATAGATTGTAGATTGATATTAATATACAACAATATACACGTTGTTAGAGTCTGAGCATGTATTTTGAAAAGTTGTGTCATTTACACCCTGTGTATTGTAGAGAAAACACGAAAACAGGACTAACATTGTGTTTGTAATGGTTTGATATTATGAGTTTTTTTACGATGTCTTACGATCAACCCACTGAGCAGCAAAATGCTCGAGCACGTCCTTTTTTGCGCGAGCATTATCTCGAGAATGATCTCTTGCGTTATATTGTAGTTGATAATATTTGGTTAATTATCAATGTATCTTAGTCAGCTTTTGAGTGAGAATAAACGCTATTATTTGAATTGTGGTTTAGTTCTTTATCAAAGAAAAATTGCTCGAAAATGTTGCTCTCGGTGTGCGATGATCTTTAATCGATTCAAGTGGTATTCTTACATCGTGTGTAGTTTTCTCATTATTAATTGTTGAAGATCAGTGTGATATCGATATATCATTAAAAACGTCATCCTAACCCTAAGAATTGCATAATACGTATATTGTAATAGATATTTTGTATTCAATATTTTAGAGTCCCCTGTTGTTTAAAGTGTTTTCTAAGGTTAATAAATAAATAAAATTATTATTGCTCATTAATTTATTTTTATTTCAACTTAATTTTTACTCTATATATATTTTAATTTTATGTGGAGCATGTTCTTAGTGTAGTTAAGGCAGTGTTATCCCCAGCTGAAATCAAAACAAAGAATTGTATAAACGTATGACGGTTCAGTTAACAAAAATGTATAAAGTTGATAAAATGTATGCTGGCAGCTCTTAACAATACTTTTTACCCACGTTGTGCTAGAGAAAATGTATGCTGGCAGCTCTCAACAATATTTTTTACCCACGTTGGGCTAGAGAAAATGTACGCTGGCAGCTCTCAACAATATTTTTTACCCACGTTGGGCTAGAGAAAATGTATGCTGGCAGCTCTCAACAATATTTTTTACCCACGTTGGACTAGAGCTAAGTATTCAGTTTGACATAGTTGCTCTTAGGGCTTTTATTTTTGGGTGGGAAATTTTCAAATTACTTTCCCGCTCTGGGCGGAAGGGTGTGTCAGACTCTTACTGACTAAAACCCACCCGTGTTCCTTCCGTTGCCTGTGTTGCCAGAGGCCACGGTATCCCTTTCGGACTTTCCCGCGACCCCGGCAGAGGACTAAATTCATAAAGCGCACTTTACTTTGCTGAATAATGTTAGCTCTTGATACGAATGTGAGCAACCGTCCATGTTATACTAATATTGTTTACATTCGTATGCAACGTTTACTTAGCTAAGTAAAGTAAAGTAAAGAGAAAGACCGATCTGTGCGTCTTGCCCTCAGTGTGCTTGAATATTGTTTGCGTCGTAGTTGCAAAGATGTTTCTGATAATTTCTTCCCGAACCTGTTTTGTGGACTGTACCTATTTAAATTGTGTTAATATGGTTAATACTTTACCTTAGGTGCAGTTTCAACAAAACATTTATGCAGAAGTGCAGATCTTTCACAGCCTTTCTCGCCATCGGTGACTGCTTGGTCGTTCACTAAAAGAAAACAGATAATGCAAATATTCATCAAACATGCACACAAAACATATAAGCCTCTTTTCACTCATTTACGAGTAGTGCCTACATATGATTCTGTGATGGTCATGTTATGTTACATATTGATAATGAGGAAAGCTTTCACAAGGAAGTACATCGGCACAATTTACCCTACTTACATTGACCACGCTAGGCTATCCGGTAGCCATAACCTGTAAAACTGTGCTAAGTGTCTATGTTGCTTGTTCGTTCTACTCTTCTAATTCCTGATGAACTTATGTTAGTTCATTTTGAAAGTTGGTGACTTACCACTTTTGCACGATTCCAAAAGCTTTTTAGAGCTTTCTTGCTTCTTCGGGTCGTCAGTAAAATCTTTTTCGGTTATTGCCACTGAGGCTGCTGGATCGAACATACCTTTGCTGTCCATCTGCAAAATCATAAAATGTTTTATTTTTTAAAGTTCTTACCTACGAGCTCCGGACAGATTTCCTGTTGTACGAAATTCTAAGATGTCAATCAATCAATAAAAATATTTTATATCACATAAACCTACATTGGCACTTATGAAACGTCAGAAGCTAGGTGCACGATTTCAATTGGTCATTTCCTATGGAGAAGAGCCAGCAAGAAACTCCACGTTTACTCTTTTAAAAATAATTGGCTTTTACAATATTTTCAAATTACAGTGTTAACAGGTATGGGAGGACTGTAGGCCTGTCAAGGAGTACCAAGTACTTAACAAAAAATAAATGGTCTACAAATCTAGTCTAGATTTGTAGACCATTTCTTAAGCCTACAAACGTTCTCACATTCACAAAATATGAAAGAATCTAAGTAAACTAATATAATAAAAATAAAAACCTATTTACCAAATTACATGTTTGCCATTACAACTGTAGGTATATAACAAGTCTGAATTAATATCCTGTCCACAAAAGCCAGTAAATAGGTAGGTATAATGTCAAATAATGAAAATATTATGTCAAGAAAATATGTATAAAAAAGAAAATATCGTAATTTAGGAGCAGTTCTTAAACATTTACATAGTTATTCCGTTTATGAGGCACCAGGGACAGCCACATGTGCAGAAGGAATTATTGCCAAATTTTCTTGTCTTCAACATAGTCTTTAATCTTAAAATATGCGTTTTTGATAAGGACACGCTTGATGTGGGTTTTGAACTTTCCATCGCTAAGCTCTGAAACCGACTGGCAACTTGTTATAAAAGCGGATACTGTTGAGAACATGATTTGCTTGTTTTTGTTAATCAAAATTTGGGTATCACAATTTCATGTTTACTACGTGTATTTATATTATGGAAATCACTTCTTAGTTTGACAAGACCTAAGTTTTTGCGAACATACAAAATACTTTCTAAGATATAAAGAGAAGGCAGACTTAGTACATTAATTTCTTTGACTTTGTTTCTAAGGGACTCACGAGCACCCATTCTATAGATTGCGCGGATTGCCCTCTTTTGTAATATGAAAATTGAGTCTACATCAGCTGCCGATCCCCACAGCAGAACGCCACAATACATAATACTGTGGATATAATCAAAGTATAGGTAGGTACTAACCTAGCTGTGGCTATATCAGTCAACTGCCTAATTATTCTTACTGCATATGAAGCTACACTTAATCTACCTGTAAGAGCTCTAACGTGGACCTCATTGCAATTTAGAATGTAAAGTAATTCCTAGAAATACAGTTTCCGTAATATCATCTAGTTTCTTGCCATCAAGTTTTAAATTTAGACCCACTTGGGGTACCTACATATTTTGGTAATGCGAACTTAAGACATTTTGTTTTGTTCCCATTAAATAAGAGATTATGAACTGCCAACCATTCCGAAAGAACAGCCAGACTATCGTTGACGTCTAAGACAACCGTATGTTTTCTATCTATTTTAAAAATAAGATAAGTGTCGTCAGCGAACAGAATTATGTCCGATAAGTTAGCCATCATGTAAGGGAGATCATTAATATAAACTAGAAATAGGAAAGGGTCAAGAATTGAACCTTGAGGCACGCCCATCTTTACTAGAGACCCCGAAGACGTCGCCCCGTTAACGTTTACTTTTTGCTGCCTGTTTGATAGATACATAGTTTCAGTTCCCATTGCTACAAACCTATGCCTTCTCTCTGTAAGAGGGAAAGCTGATTGGCCCAATCAGCATCCATCCACCAGTCCGTGGACGGCACATACCTGCTACCTACCTATGTCTTCGAATTTTTGGTTCTTGGACATGTTGGTTTTTTACATGTTTTCTTTTAGCGTCTTTATAGCTGCTATATTTTTCGGATTATTCCTGGTAGTCATACACTTAGCACTTACCATATGTCTAATTGAAAAAAAAATCCATCAAGTCTACAGTTATGTATGACTAATTGGACTCCACCAAATATTTTATTACACTATATGGTAAGTAGCAACTTACCATACCAGTTTTCTTAAAAATGCAGGCAACAAAACATCTACCGTTTTCATTATCGGGTAATTTGTTGTCCTTTAACATCAAAATTTCCTTTGGAGCAATAGGGTATTCGTTGTTACACCCGATGCCCTCACTGAAGAACCATGCTTTGATTTCTTGATCGGTCCTAGCCTGTTAGAAAAAGAGTTAAAAAATATTGTGCTAATCTACTTGGATAAATCCGTAACATTAGCATTTATTTCCATAAGACAAACTATAAGAAACTCGAAGCTGACGGACGTAAAGTCACTGGATATATGTACAACAATGGTACTTACATGAGTCCCATAAAATTCTATGAAATAGAAACACAATAAAAACCGAAAGATCATTCTCACTCAAACGCCAAAAACTAGAGTGTTCCTAAATAGAAGGGGTTCATTTTATACTTGTTTGGACTGAACTCATTATGTAGGAGATCAGATCTATTTAATGGCTACTAAGATTAAAGGTCGATATCATCTCTGTATGTAGGTAATTATTTTTCATTTTGTGTTTCAGATGACAGCTTGAACGCTTTAGGCAATGCATATTTAATTATTGTAGGTATGTTTATGATAGTATCGTAGCCCGTAAAAGGTACCTAGATACAGCTGCGACTCTGAAATCTTGATCGACACTAGCCCACATAAACACAGGGTTGAAGGAGAAATTGCCATAGGTAATCTTCAACCGTTCTTTGCATGGTGTATCGTGATACCCAGTACGTAACTGGGTCCTGGAGATCAGATAGGCCGTCGCTCCATGTAAAATTCTGGTATTCAGCTGCTGGTTAGACTGGAAGCCGATGCCGAAATAATTGGGAAAACCGGCCAAGTGCGTGTCGGACCACGCACAATGAAGGGTTCCGTAGTTGGGATTACTTGGGATGAATTTAACCCAAAAACAAACTGAACATTGTAGTTGAATAACATGTTCTCCCATACATCAACATATGCCATGGTCAATTCTCCAAATGCAAAGAACAATGGCGAAATCATAGCTGAAATTTATTGGAGCGTCTAAAAGTAATTAATATACGAAAGCATTTCTATTATTTTTCTACGTTTTTTCAAAGTATCACATTAACTAGTTAAAGCCGGATAAAAAAGATATTTGAAATGAAAAGTTTTTTTTCTGCCAAGTGACAGCAAGTACATACAGCATTATTGTATTAAAATCAGTTTTTGTTTATTATTATATGACGCTAGTCATGACGCTAGTCTGGTATTTAGGATGGGCCAGACATCAGCAAAATATTTCAGCACCTGCAGAATTTCTGTATGAAATAATTATAAGAGAGGATGACGAAGAATAAACATTACTTAATATAAAAATAAACTTGTTTTATTGATTGTTATGAACATAGGTACTCAACATATTCCAGACGCATTCCAGGATTTTATACATTCTTATTTATCTGAATGTTAGCAAGTATTTATAAAATCCCAGAATACTATTATAATCCTATTGCTTCAATACCTAAAAAAATGCTGACGGTGACTGGCAGCCTCAGTCAGTCAGTCCTATAATTGTACACAGTCATGTAGTAAGTATACCTAAGGTAAGGCCTACCAAAGAGTATTTATACCTTTTACAAGGCATTGCATGCTAAAATAACTGGGTAAGGGAAAAACTAATGTAATATTGCCCTTTTAACTTTCTCGAATTGAAATTACCATTGACATAACCTACAAAAGTTCACGACTGAATTTCTATTAATTCCGGCTTTCTCGAACAAAAATTCTTGCACCAACTAATTCAGAAATTGGCGCCGAGTTTAACAAGATATTTTTCATTTAAAGACGCAAGAGTTTAATCTCAGCTAAATTAATGTATGGGTGGCTGCCATTGTTCTTTAAGTTGGTCGCTATTACTCGTTAATTTGTTAAGCCCACTTAGCTGTGATAGTTTTCCTTTTAATTTAATTATATGTACTACTGTCGTGATTTTTTTCACTTCTCCATAAACAACCATTTAGCTGACAGGGGGGGGGGACCTAACTCTAATAAAAATTTGCACTTTATTGCTTAATATTACGCAAGCGGAATCTTCAATCGAAAAATGGTGTTCACAGACCCGCAATATTTGTAAACGGCCTATTTAACGATATCTGATGATAGTTTTAAAATATTATATTAAATATTATATTTTTTTTTAAATATCATCCCAACATTACGTGCATAGGGCGTGATTAATATGTATACCTATGCCAAATTACAGCTTTCTAGTACTAAGCGTCTCTGAGCTACAGCGGGGACAGACAGACAGACAGACGGTATTGGCGAAACTATAACGGTTCCTTGTTTAATACGGAACCCTAAAAAGGCGTGGCAGATGATGATAATTTTGTTGAAATTAATATTCCTATAATATTATCATCACCTGCCTACCTATTTCCATAACATTAGTCACGACCCGCTTGTTAAATTAATTGTACCTGCACCCATCTAAAACTTCCTCTAGTTAAACATTGCTTGACGTAAATTGACGTAATTTTAGTAGACGAGTTTTTAATCACGTCTAAACTTGTATGGAGTAGTGACAGGCGCTGATTAATTTGACAGGACTAAACTAAAATTTATCTTCTGTCCTTTTCATAATGAAATAGAAAGAAAAATATGCACTGAACTTAAATTTAGTTTAGTTTGTGAACAAGGGAATCGGCACCATTACCTACCTATCTAATCAAAACAATAAAACTCTTTCCATTTATTTCTTTGTGTGCAGGGTATTGCGATAGGTTAGGTGATGGTACACGTTAATGAACAGCGATAGGTTAGGTGTTTTTTGGAGCCTCGTTTCACAGCTCCTTATTCTGTTTGAATGGTCAGAAGAAAACCAGGCTGTATTCACTCGTTCCTCTGGTTATCTAGTAGGTACCAGTCATCACCTTCGTTTCGGCGTGCCCTGAATGTATGGTATCAGACTGTTTCGGGTTACCGTTCATTCGGGATAGAGTGATTCGGACTAGGGTTATTTCGGAAGGGTGATATTCGAGTTTGGGAGGTAGGCACAGTAATTCGGGCTTTCATTTAGTAGTTTTCATGTCCCAAGTGGTTGGAGACAATTTGTGCCGATTCCCTTGTTCACAAACTAAACTAAATTTAAGTTCATCTATTTCTTTCGTCTAAACTTGTATGGAGTAGTGACATGCGCTGATTAATTTGACAGGACTAAACTAAAATTTATCTTCTGTCCTTTTTTTAATGAAATAGAAAGAAAAAGATGCACTGAACTTAAATTGAGTTTAGTTTAAACTACGAGAGCCTGGTGCCAATTCCCTTGTTTACAAACTGTAAACAAGGGAATCGGCACCACAGGCTCTCGTTAAGACTAGATATATAGGTATTATAACTTGTACCTCGGCAAGTTAAATTGGACGTAACACAATCTTCTCATCATATGGGCAGCTCCAAGAAACGTATAGGTGCCTACATAAATAAGTGTTGGAAAAATTGCAAGTTAACGGGTCATTATCTACAAATTGATGGTGTTCGTTCACGTTAGGCGGAAGTAGGTAAATACGCTCCACGCTATACCTACAATGCTGTATTTTTTCTTTGTTGTTTCCTAAGTTATACAAATAATTACGACGATTCCAACGATATCTCATTTGTCAAAATACAACGAGCAGCTAGGAGGGAAAAGATGAACATGCATACATAGCCTGTTAAAATCATTAGCATAATAGCTTCCTTTGGCTTTGCCGTAGTCGTGTAAAAAAGTAGAAAGAAAACATGTGATTTTGTTTTATTATTTATTTTACGGATAATTTACAGATACAACAAAATATGAAGTAAATAAAAATTAAATATTTATTAACAAATACATCACGGAAAGTAAAATATGCCTGGATTCTGATTGTAGATACATTTGGTGACGTGAAATGATACGTCACAAATATCCTTGTGGCCATCCGCTGAAAAACATAATGAAGCCAATTGATGCACAATGTTAGGGAAGTAGGCAGGTAGAAGGTACCTACTAGAAATAATTGGCCAACCCAAATGACTTCTGGTAGGCAATAATATGTTAGCAAGATAAACCACTAATGTGATTTTCATGACCTTCTATAGCGATTTTAAATTGTATTCATTAGGTAGGTGGTACGTTGGCCTTGTATTAATAATATTTACATACACATGCATTTTCATACAAAAGTTTAATTATTATTTTTTCACTAAAGAAAACCAATCCTTTTTAACATTTTTTAAGTAACTTAAGTCACTTAGTACTTTAAGTTATAAGTTACTAGATGCGCCCCGCGGTTTCACCCGCATAAGTTCTGATCCCGTGGGTATATCGGGATAAAAAGTATCCTATGTGTTATTCCTGGTTATAAACTATCTATGTGCTAACTTTCATCCAAATCCGTCCAGTACTTTTTGCGTGAAAGAGTAACAAACATCCTTCCATCCATCCTTACAAACTTTCGCATTTATAATATTAGTAGGATAAGCCTCATTTCCATTCTTTCATGCCAAATAACCTCATTTGTGGATGATAGTCGTTACATAATGGGGCTGGTGACCTGTAATACAGGTTTTTATAAACCTACCTCAGGCTCCAGTCTCTCACAAAGTTAGCTCCTTGTGCACTACTGTCTTAGCATTAAGTTCATAATTTGTGAAGAGAAAATAAACGTTTTATATTATATATTATTATATATAATCAAAAGCCTGAAATCCTAAAAAGTTTTATCAAGGCGTATCGCGTTCCCCAGTTACTGGGTTGTAAATATCAGATAATGCAATTGCTTTATGTGAATTATTGGTATACTGCATTCGGTTAGGCTAGAAGCGGATTCCGAACAAGTAGTTGGGCAATGGCTAGGCCGATGATCCCCAATAATCTTGGACTCTATTACTTCCTCTTAAATTGATTAAAATCAAACGATGGCTACCTATGTGATATGGCAAGCTGAAGATTGGGATACGTACCAGCTTTTTTGCATGCTATGATAGCTTCCTTCGCAGGTTCCTTTACTTCATCAGGAAGCAATAAATCAGCTTGCTTTAAGGCTGCATCGAAATTTAATTTGCCGTTTTTGATCTGAAAAAATAAAAGTATTATTTTAAGTCTATCTAGCTCATGTAAAGTTTCTTGGTAAATGGTAATTTTAATTTCTTTATAGTAATTATTTTAGTGGTCTTCTATAAGTATGAATTATAATTCATACCAACCGTGTTAGCCATTTTCATGATGCAAGCCATGTAACACTTTACTTCTTTCTCGTCGATGAAGATTCCTTCGGTAATTGGATCGATTTTCTCTGAGAAAATATAATATGAGTTAGCCTTAATCATACCATAAAAACTTTGGTCCCCGAGCCTCAACATTGTTATTTTATAAAGATTTTTACCATCTTCAGCATTGTTCTTTGGTTGACATGTTTTCCTCATCATTTTGCCTGTATTCTTGATTTGTTTCATCGTCATCTAAAATGTTATCAAATATTATTGAAATGGGATTTTAAAAAGCATTCGCATTATCTGACTATATTTCTGCAAAAAGTTTTATAAAGTCTTTTGGTTCACGAGTACCTATCAGTTCAAGTATCTTCTTAACTTTTTACCACCTTTGGATGGCTGGCGATTTTCAATGTAAAACATCTGGTAGGTATTTCAATTTGGCACTTCTTGTGAAATGTCGCGTGATACACCATTGGTGCATAATAACACTGACAGTATTTTAATGTTTCAGGCGTACGTAAAAAATATGGGTCTACTCACTGCTTCACACGTTGCAATCAGTATCAAAAACTTCACAATTTCAATGAGGAGCATACTTGTAATCTTCCAAGGTATCGTGGAGTAGTGTCATGGCCTCCAATTTAATGGGAACCTTGATCTTCAATAACAGCTTTATATGAAGTTCGAAGGCTGATTGGTTAATTAGAGGCTGTAACCGTTTAACACCTGAATTATTAAAGTATCCATGAATCAAGTTGGTTTTGAAGACAGCAGATTTGATTTGTTCGGATACGGTTATGAAGAGCAGCATGGTAGCGTTGGCTTCAGAATGTATATAGATATAATAGGCTGATGACGGTATTTCAGCAGTGTTGGATTAATTTGGATAATAAGGGTTCTTTTGTCAAAATGTCGTTATGGATGCATTGAAAGTGCTCTGGTGATGTTGTTTTTTCTATGATCAAAGTCTTCTTGTCTCAAAATGAGCAATTCAGTTTACCTATTGTTTGAGTATCTATTTCTCCTGGTCACCCTATTCACACTATTGTAAGATCATTAGTTTAGTAATTGTTAGGTACTACTAAACTGGTGACTTCCTTGTGCTCGACCCACAATTTCAATTAAACGTGTATATGTAGTTAAATGACATGTGATGCTCTCACATAACATTTACTTGATTGAGCTTACAATGTAACCAACTGGTAATTGCTTGGCTATGTTCGGAAGCAGTGATCTCAAGCAATTTCATGACATGGATATGGAAACCAGCAAGTTTGGTGACGAAAGAGTTAACAAGAGTTGAATCCCTATGAAGAAACTCTGGTCCACACACAATGCTGTAGAAAAGCCATTTGCAAATCCAGCTATCAGTTGAAAATGTAGGTAAGTGCTCCGTATTGTGTAAAGGCTCCTACATACTGGCGCGACTTGTCGCGCGACGCGTCGCGACACAAAGGCACCGCTTGTAGCGCTACACGCGGTGTCTTTGTGTCGCGTCGCGTCGCGCGACAAGTCGCGCCAGTATGTAGGAGCCTTTATTGGGTTGGATTCACAAGGCGATACTGCACAAAAATAAAATTAGATATCCTCGTATAAGTACCAAAAATACATTATTACAAAAAAAAGGTTTTACAAAGATGCTGCTCTATTCAACGTTTTTATCAATTAACTACTGTAAGGATATCATTAACTATGTACTGAAATGGGTTGACGATCAAATAACAAGTTATTTTATTGTCTAAAGATACTGTAATCAATCATACATGTCTGCTAAGTAGGTAAACGCCTCCTTATAAATAGATCTAAACGTTTTTTTGCAATACTTTGCTGAAGTGAGCCTAATTATGAACACGTTTTACTTTAAAGTCATCTGTTGCATTTTGAGCATTATTTGTTTCTTTTTTAGCAACAGTTATGCGGTAAGAAATCCTTAAAATAATACCGGTTACTATTATTATAGTAATGATGATAAGCAAATTATTAATTTATTCATATAATATATACAAGTTTTTTTTGTCATGATTTCTTTCGTCTATATTCGAGATCTTATTATGTTTATTATCGCGCACTTATTAGAAAAAATCTTAACATTTTATTCTTGTAGATGACAAGGCAACAACTCAAAAACTCCGGCAAACTCATGAAAAAATCATGTATGCCAAAAAACGACGTTACAGAAGGTGAGTTAGCTTATTATTAGAAACGCTAGCTGCAAAAGAAAAGGGAAAATAAAAGGGATTTAACTTCTAAAATTGCTCCGTAAAACAGTACCAGTTTTACAAGAATGTGCCTACTGATTGTAATGAAATGGTTAAATTGATTTTTTTAGAGGAAGTTGGTGATATTGAAAAGGGGAAGTTTATAGAGAGCCGTAACGTCATGTGCTACATTGCCTGCATCTACACTATGACTCAAGCGGTATGCAATTTTAATTTAATTTAATTTGTTTCATCAAAACCAATCATCTTTTTAATGTATTTAGCAGTTTTATAACTGTGGTCATTTACTTCACCAGACTTAATTCAAAACTAGTCCCAAGATAGTACCCCGGGGGACACCGACATTGTTCACACTGTTCACCGATGACGATTCCAGTCTGAAATAATTTCATCTGAGTAAATTAAAACAGATAAAATATTCTAAACAGGTGAAGAATAACAAACTGAGCTACGAAGCTGTGATCAAACAAGTGGACATCATGTTTCCAGCCGAGATGAGAGACGCTGTCAAAGCAGCCGCCGCCAGTTGTAAAGATACAAGTGAGTCACACGAGTACCTGTATTATGTATATTATTTTTTTACAGGCTTCTAGCTTGGGCTAGAAGCCTGTAAATATGAATCATACCTAACTATACACGGTGCAACTGATTACACTGTGTTTTACCATGAATTCAGCACTTGTCGTGATTCAAGTGCTGAATTCATGGTAATAGTTTTCATACGTCCCGTAGGCAAGTTTTGAATTAGGCGGAGATTACAAACATAGCAGACTCTTTTTTTTTAAAGAGTCCGCTACGTCTTACGTCTTCTTCCTATGGGGGTAGGCAGAAACTATAGAACGCCATCTGCTACGCTCCTTACATATTCCTTTTGCTTCGTTTATGTTCATACATCTGGTCATACACGCACGCCGGTTGCAAGTAAGTACTACGCACCTGATCTTTTGGAAGAACATCACCAATAAGGTCATATATGTCTTCCTAGGGCGTCCCCTCCCGGCGTTTCCACTCACATCTGCCTTGTTACTTGTACCGTTGTTACTACCTTTTGTTAGTCGCCTTTCATTCATCCTCTCAATATGACCTAACCATCGAAGCATACCCTTTTCAATTTCTTGTCACTACATCTTCTTTTAAATTGCACCGTTGCCTTATCACGTCATAGCTGTTCTGCTGACGATGCAAGTAGAACTTGATCATCTGCATAAAGAAAGCATTTGATAGGCAACTCAATCAATCCCGACTCACCCTCTTTCAAATCTATCAGACAACTAACCATGTACAAGTTGAACAGCCACGGTGACGCTACACAACCCTGTCTAACACCCCTTGAGATGCAGAACCAGTCTGTGTATGCCCCATTTATGCTAACTGGAACAAGCACTGGATTCCTTGTTTATAGATGTCAGTGCCCGTACCAAGTGCCAGCCAAAGAGACCGTAAAATCTTGGTATACTTAACTCAATTTTGGTATTTTTGTGGATTGGATCCTTTTCTTGTAACTGCGTCCAATTATACATAGGATTTAATTTTTTTATTTCTTCACACCATACATGGATAGTGTCGACCACAGCATCCATACACTGTCATAGGCCTTCTCCAAGTCAACGAAAGCACAATAGACTTTGTTGTACTTTGCCACATGTTTTTCGGCTACGCAACTTAAGGAAAAGATCAGATCCATACAGCCCATTCCCTCTCTAAATCCTGCCTGCACATCCCATATTTTTTCATCTGTCACTCTTATCACTCTCTATTTTAAAACCTTCGCATACAGTTTGCCATCAACAGTCAACAGACTAATGCAGCGGTAATTTGTACACTCCTGCTGAGAGCCTTTTCCCTTATATAGTGGTATAATTACAGCCTTGCACTAGTCATAGTTAAAGATCCGACACAACAGGCTTGCTACCACCCCGTCACCGCCCTTCCGCATTTCAGCAGACACTCTGTCATACCCTGCAGCTTTCCCACTTTTCATCCCTTTCAACACTCTTAAAATCTTATCTATTTCTATATATATATCGAGCAGTGGTGGCCCAGTGGTAACGTTCGCGACTTACGAGTTGTAGGTCGTAGGTTCGAACCCAGGCAGGCGCTTTACTTTGTGTAAATTATTTCATCACCACTGCTCTCAAAACGGTGAAGGAAAACATTGTGAGGAAACCGGCATGGCAGAGAGGAGGCCTGTATCTCAGCAGTGGGAACATTATAGGCTGATTTTGTAATGATATACATATATATCATTATTGGTTCTTCAAAACTGGCTTCTGCCCAATTACCTACTCCTTGCACACTATCCTGACAACTAAATAAACTTTCAAAGTATCCCTTCCAGCGTTCCAAGACCTTACATTCTTCGCTTAATAAACATCCATCTTCAGCTCTTATAACATTCATACCCGATGTTCCTGCCACTCCGCGAGCCAATCTTACCTGTTTCCAGAACAGCTTAATATTAGCCCTGAAGTTATCAGACAACTTCCTGTTATACATTTCTTCCTTTTTATCCTTCTTCATTTTTACAATCTTTTTCGGTGTATTCCTTCTTCACTCTTTCCAAATCATTTGCCACAGTCGTTGCCTGATTCATCCTATTTTGGGCCTTACAGGCTAGCAAATTAAGTCAGGCCGCTTTCTTCTTCCTTACAAATTCTTTAACTTCACCCAAGAACCAATTGTTCTACTACCACATTTCCTCCCGCTGGGCCACATACTTTTGTGGCTACTTGCACTATACTATTTTTCACAAAATTCCATACTTTTTCTAAACTGTAGAAGACGGATAAACTATTTGATGATACGAATGACGTATCATCAAATATTTTATCGGTCTTCATTTTTACTTCCCTCTCATATTCCTCTTTTACTTTCACATCTTGCAGTCTTTCCACTTTTATTCTTTCTAGAACAGTCACGGGAACTCGAACTTGGTAACGCCAATGGCTGAACAGACCATCCATCCGACACGTAACTAGATAATGATCAGTCCCTACATTAACACCCCGATATGCTCTAGTATCTATAACTTTACTCTTTAATATTTCATTCACAATCACAAAGTCAATCATACTTCTACAGTTTTGCCTTTCCTACGTATACCTGTGAACCTTTCTTTGACCAACAATAGTGTTCATAACACACACATTCTTCTCTACACATATTTCTAGTAAACTCATCCCATTCTCATTTACTCTATCACCCCCAAATGCACCTAATACTTTTTCGTACCCATTTCTCTTCACACCAACCCAATAAAAGTCTCCAAGCATAACAATCTTCTCGTTTGACCTACATCCATTCACTAAATCCCTTATACTGTCCCAAAGTTATTCCTGTCTCTCCGAAGGTGAGCTTCCTGTATCGGGCGCAAAATAAATAAAGAGTTTAGGCCTACCAAAAGCCAAGCCAAAGAATCCTGGGACTCACACAAACAATCTTTTAGACAATTCATCATCCGCTTGGAGAGGACAACCCCCACACCCTGTCCGGTCCTATGTGTCTCTTGAACACCGGACCAGATAGCAATCAGAGAGCTGTGTTTGGATATGTCCAGTCCCTTATATTCGTCTCATTCATACATAACACATATATTCTTTTATCCTTCACCATCTCACACACTTCATCCATCTTATCTTTCGTACCTCCCGCACATTCAGCGTAGCTAAGCGACACTCCGCAGCTCGCTTTTCGCCCCGTGAGAACAACTGGCGTGGTGTGTGGCGAGATTCATCACCGCCTCCGAGTTGCTTAGTATTTAGATTACTCATTTAGTTTTCACGAATAGCACTCTACAGAGCCCCGCTTGTAGAAATAAGGCTTGTTAGTGCTTGGGGGCGCCCGATCCCAGACAACCGGCACGCGACTAGGCTCCCCCCTAGCTATGCAGCTCTCGGCACGGCAACCTTAGCTTGGGTGTGTGTTGTTAGTACCACACAGAGGAAAACAATAGAATCCTCCAAACCCCTTAGTCGCCTTTTACGACACCCACGGGATGAGACGGGTGGGTTCTGTTCTACTACCCGGAAACCACACTGGGCCTTCTTGTTTGTTTCCATTCTTGTTGTCTATCTGTTCTAGTAAGATACTATCGATATTTTAATTAATGTGTTGACAAGCGCTACTGCTGAGCATGAGGTCCTGGGTACGATTCCCGGGTCGGGCAAAGTTTTATTGGATTTTTCTATCTAGAATTTCTCAGTAGCAGCCCGGAGTCTGGATTTGTGCCCAGTTGATGGCAATAGGCTCGCCCCCTATTACGTGGGACTTAAAACATAACTGGCGAAATATGGGTGTACTACAGGTACACCTCTGCCCAACCCTTCGGGGAAACAAGGCTAAGTGTTGTGTTGACTGTTATGAGAAACTATTTAGTGGTACAAAAAGGTACCTACTTAAATAATTTTAGTTTACGTTTTAGATCGTGACGCTTGATTACAATATACGTACATATTTGACTGTCGAAATATTGTTAAAATAATTTAGAAGGTCGCAGATAAATGCAACTATTTAGATAAATAGCTGCTGTTATGTACTTGTGACTTTGAGGCTGAATCACTGAATTATAGTTTATTCGGTACGATCTACAGTTAAGTGGCTTTTGAAAAATGTTTAACGAGAAACGCTCTTGAAAATCCTCTTCTTCTAAAGCTACGGTTTCTCATGACTGCGGTGGCCGCCACGTCGCGTTTGCAATTTACCGTCGAATGACGTCACTGAAATATTATTTACGAAAGTTAGTCGGTGTGTTTTCCTAGAAAGCGTTTTTGACACCGTAAAGTCAAACCCCTCTGCCACCATTTTCACGACAGTCGGCCGTTATGTGGTAGCTACTGCTCTTCTGAAATCGTCGCTTTAATACATACTTATCAAAGGGTAACTAATAACTATACTGGATTAGTTCTACAGTCTCTCTTTTGTTTCAGCCAAAAAATACAAAGATTTGTGCGAAGCTTCTTACTGGACCGCTAAATGCATGTACGATTATGACGCAGAAAATTTTGTTTTTCCTTGATCTATTGTAGTCTAAAATAAAAAAGGGTATTGCGTAATAGATCTTGTAATTTGTTTGATTTTCTAATTTAAGACCTACGAGTATTTTCAAGTTCTACTGTAATGATATCTACTGTACCCCTAGAAGTTATTGATCTAGCAAAACTGTTGTTCCTCTATCTCATTTTAAGCTATGGGGCTTGCTACTGTCCTTGCTGACCAACCAATGTTTTCACTGAGACTATGTTTGGAAAGATACCCTTTCCAAAGATACTTTCAGTGAATTTTCATTTTTTATTTCTTGGGCTACAATTTAAAATAGTTACTAAAATTTTATAACCCCTTAAGGCTTTTGTACTGTTTTGTGACATATTTATGCACCGTTTAACAGACAACCTTCATCTGTCATGAATATTAGCCACCTCAAAACTATAATGTAGGAAGGTAGTGTACTTGATGTCCTCTAAAATAAGTACTCTCATAAATTATTGTTTGCAACTAAGTACCTGCTTTGTAAAAAAGGCTCTCGGAGTAAATAACTTTATTATGTATCAACAAGCGTTTAGCTAATGAGTGCTTATTTAGAACAAAATTATGGGCTCTTAAGCTAAATATATGTTTGATTTAAAGTTGTCGAACATAAATTGAAAGATTTTTTAAATACTCTTTTCAGTTTTAATTCGGTTTGTAGGGGCTAAGTTGTGTGCGGATAAAAACTTACATTCATCACAAATGAATCGATTAATTTTATTTGTTTTAATTGCTGCATGTGTAGGAATTAGTTACGGGGTAAGTGAATTGATTTTCCATTCAAGACCAAAACTGAAAACATATTAAATCTGAAAACATATTTCATTCAATAACAGCTCTTAAGAATGCATAATTATAAGGTTAATACAGACAATTTGCTGTTATAGATGACTCGAGCACAAGTTAAAAAGACGATGAGCATAATAAAAAATCAATGTATGCCGAAAAATTCTGTGACTGAAGGTAAGAATAATAATAATAGCCATTTATTTCGGACATAATCCATATACATATGTGTTAGTAACAATATTTTTAAGATCTATGGTAGTAGGTACCTAATACAAGAAATTTACATTTTTAAAATTTAATTGTAATATTCCATTTTATTACCACCCAGTGTGCCTGGATATAGAAAAGATAGAAAAAACTAAAGCAAATACTGTATGTTTCCAGCTCAAGTTGGAAAAATAGAACAAGGCGTGTTCAATGAAGATCGCAATGTAATGTGCTATGTCGCTTGTATCTACAAAAGCCTTCAAGTGGTGAGTGCTAAAAATAAAGTATTCTGATATAAAGAATAGGTTATATTTATTTTCTTTAAAACATGGTAGTACATTAAGGTCTTTATTAATAGTATTATGATCGCTATGGACTGTCATATGAAATATTTACATAACATGTTACATGTAAAAATATTAATTTGTTAAAATAATTAACAATAACATGTCTAAAAATAACACCAGACCAGTTATTAGGGTTTCGTATCTATTTGAAATTTTAACAATAATATATACCTACTCATAATACTATAGTATCATATCTTTTATCTATTTACTTTTTATCAGTAAATTCTGACCCACTATAAAAACAATTAACTATAAGCCGTTAATGTAGTTTGGATTTAAGATGTTTTAGAGGGAATTCCCTTATTTCTTTTAGAATATTGTTGAAGATTGCTATCATCAAGCTATTTTTATGAATTATTGTGCTTTGATGTGTAGGAATTCTTAAAAGTTTTGGGTTTCGACGGGTATACTTTGAAAGCAATTCGCATGCTATAAAAAATTTAGAGTGCTTTTTCACAAACGCACCAGCTTGCATTATAAGAAGACCTGTTAGAGTCAAAAGTTTAATTTAATAATGCCGCAGATAGCTCTTAGCCATTTTTTCTGCTAACTAGAAATCTTAATACTAAACATTTTTACACTGGTGCCGATTCCCTTCTTCACAAACTAAACTAAATTTAAGTTCAGTGCATCTTTTTCTTTCTATTTCATTAAGAAAAGGACAGAAGATAAATTTTAGTTTAGTCCTGTCAAATTAATCAGCGCCTGTCACTAATCCATACAAGTTTAGACGTGATTAAAAACTTGCCTACTAAAATTACGTCAAGTGCTGATTAATTTGACAAGACTAAACTAAAATTCATCTTCTGTCCTTTTCTTAATGAAATAGAAAGAAAAAGATGCACTGAACTTAAATTTAATTTAGTTTGTGAACAAGGGAATCGGCACCACTGTCCGAGTTCCCTTAGAGCAGGAGCCCAGACTTGAGTAAAGAGGAAGCATACCATTACTTAAGGAATTTTGTTTGCTCACGCTACCCTCTATGTACATTTATATGAAATGGCAGTATTTTTTCGCTGTAACCTTCATTTATTTGGAAAACTAAGTTCACTAGCCCCAAAAATATATAATACTATTAGAAATAAAGAGTGTCTAGGATCCTTTAAGAAGTCATTGTTTAAATTCCTTTTACATGCTACTCTACTCCATCACTGAGTTTACTACTGATAAACAGAGGTATGACGATTCCGACTTGCTAATTAAACATTTATGATTTTATTTATTGATTAAGGCGCTGACATGACCCAATTGACCAAAATAGGCTTCGCTTAAGAAAAAAAATTGCCAAATCTGTATAGTTGGTGGTAACGGAAAAAATATATGTTAATTTTGACCATATTTCCCAGAACTTGGTTGTTACCAAAACACGTTTTGAAAACAAAATCTCGATACAAACTAACGTTAAACTAACCTCTTACTTTGAGTTCTAATCCAAAATATCTCTATCAAATATCAACATAAGTTACGTATTTAATTGATAACAAGAACGTCTTATTTGAATGCAGAACTTGGTTGTTTTTTATTTTCGATTACTCAACTCAATTTTGAGTAAATAGATAATTACTTCATATTTTGCAATAAATTACAAGCGTTGTGTCATCGCGCTTCTCTTTCTTTTCTATGGAATTTGACAGTGACCGCGGTTTAGGTGTTGTCAGCGTCTTAATGTGTTTATTTATCTAAACTTGTAATGACTGTTTACCTATCAGACATATTTTAAATTTTGTTATTTTATTAATGTCATCTATTGGCATGCCACCATTAAAATTGCTTGTTTATGTTAATTTTGTACGCCATATATTGGCCAAACATCGTGTACATATTTTAGACTATATTAATTATACTATCTGTAACCATACTTATGTTTTAAAAAATACATGATTGATTGATTGAAAATACTCTGAAGGTCAGTCCAAGAATAGTAATAGTTATTTATTTCAAAACTTCGGTACACGTTACATCAATGAGGTCTCGACCCCTGAACTAGGACATCCTGTATGACAGGGGTCGATGTTTCTCCTGTTACATGGGTCAGCATGAGAAGGCTTAGACTAGATTCAATATAATTTACACTAAATCTTTACAATAATTAAAATAAAATATAAAAAATATGACAATAATTACAGACAAAAATAAAAGACGAAATACAAAGAAAAAATAAATAGAATTATAAAACGGACAAAAAAAATTTATGAAAAAACAATAATAATAATAATAATTCTAAAACATATTCAGTTTTAGATTAGAATAGAGATTATTATTTTAGATATAATTATATTTATATAAATATACAGGGTGTCCCACGACTTTGCCACATGCCAGAGGGAAAGTACCTTAAATACTGTAGATAGAAAAAAATACTCAAACTCAAACTCAAAGCATTTATTTCAAATAAACCAATTACAGGCACTTTTGAATTGTCAAGGGGTCGGTCGGTCACTAAGAAAGATGAAGCTAGTTGGCCATTCCAAACCGTAGTAGGTACCTATGGAGAAGAACGGGCAAGAAACTCCATGGACATTCTTTTAAATCAACGTTATGGTTACAAAATAATAAAATAATAATATTATTACTGAATGAAGACTTCATTTTTATTTAAAAACATTACGAACGATTTTTAAATAAACGCATGTCATGACCGGGAATCGAACCCCCATAAATGTGAAAAAAACCTGGACCTAATTTTACTGTGTCGTTTGAAAGGCTCAACCATATACATTTATTTCTTCTAAATAACATAGCATCTAAAATAAAAGGAAGACCATGAAATTTAAAATTTAAAATTTAGTTCAGAATAATGAATCGGTACTCATGGACAAATGAGCAGGCTTAGCACGAGAACCGTAGATAAGCGTTTTGTCAACTGTCTAGTTGACAGTTTTCTACCGAGAAATGTAGACAAGCGATTTCTATTCTACAGTAGAGTAGAAATCCGTCACGCTAAGCCTGCAGATGGCCTCAACTTCATCTTGAAAAATACCTTGCCAGAAATGAAATTCTTGAGCACGAAATTACCCCCAGTAATTAATGTTGAATAAAAAATTACAAAGTGGCAACTGGCTTTCTGAAGTAAGATCTGCTAACCACAGTCATATCATATGACAATCTCCTGGATCATTCAAGGCGTTTCCTTTCAGATCGATTGACCAGCGCAGGTCTTATTCCATAGACTCTTAAAATGTTATATTTTGTAAGCATTACATGCATATCTTAACCCATAGCATATTTAGCCTACACACTGGGACACAGGTCTTCTCTTTTTAGAGGGAGTGGGCTGTAATAAATCACGCAGATACAGCGCGGATTGGTGGATGTATTTTAAGAAGAGAAGATATTTCTTTTCAAATCATTGTTTTAGAGCTCTTATTGGTTTTAGGTAAAAAACGACAAATTAGACATGGTGTTAATATCGAAGCAGATAGATGCACTCTATCCTCCTGACCTAAAAGAGCCTGTTAAAAAGTCCGTTGCATTGTGCATACACAGCCGTAAGTACTTATTAATATCCTTGTTCTTCTCTCGTTCTTTTTAACCCTTTTGAATCAATATAACTTCGACAGGTAGATTCTTACTTAATATCTTATTTTCTCTTAATTTCAGAGGACAATTACAACGATTTGTGTGAAGGAGTATTTCATGCTGCAAAATGTTTGTATGAAAAAGACCCGGCCAGCTTTATTTTTCCTTAATGTCTATAGTTTACAGTACATTAAACGCATTAATGTATTTTCGGATTAATAAATGTCTAAATAATTTGAATTCATTATTTTGATACAATTTTGTTCCAATAGTAATAATGATGAATAGATTGCTCAACCGAATACATATATAAGTCCTGCATCTAATATAGTAAAGTAGGTTCATTCAGCTAGTTGCTAACTATTTTAAAGTACTTTTTGTCATTACAAATACGGTGTTCTATGTTTATAAAACAACTCCATCACGATTTGGTATCATTGTTGCATCTTCAAATTCCTAAAGATCTTTCAAAATGTTGTACTCCAGTACCATTTTCCTTTTCTCGGTCATTTTTATTATTACGTTAAACAGTTCTTTCGTCAGTTCGGTAAGTTTTATTTTAAATAATATTGTTATATACAAAAATGTTAACACAGCTGAATATTTTTTTTCTGTGGACAGATGACGAGGGAACAAATTAAGAATTCTGGAAAATTGATTAAGAAGACATGTTCGGCGAAAAATGACGTCACTGAAGGTAAACCATTTGAAATGGTTAAATATCTCTTCTACAGTCTCAGGTCTTCTATTACTTGTTCTATCAACCCTGCGATTTCATTCAAAAAAACGTATTGCTTAAATATCAAATCAAAATCATTCGTGATGCTTAATGTAACCATTAAGCATCACGAATGATTTTGATTTGATGCTGCTCACAAAAGATTCGAAACCTCCTTCATTTTTACTAAATTTTTAATTTTGCAGATCAAGTGAAAGATATAGACAAAGGAAAGTTCATTGAGGAGAAAAACTTCATGTGTTACATAGCTTGTGTCTACAGGACGGGACAGAACGTAAGTTACAATGTACGATCAAAGTAAAAACAATGATGTTCGTTCCCTAATTGAAACTAAATTCATGTCTGTATTCATTTTAGATAAAGGGTAACACGCTAAACCATGACATGATGGTAAGACAGGTGGATATGATGTTTCCAGCAGACATGAAGGTTCCTGTCAAAGCAGCTATAGAACATTGCAGAGGAGTTGGTGAGTTTCCCAAGTGTTATAAAAATTAATTGATTGTTGTGATGCTATCAGACGACGTCTTCAAAAGTCTACACTTGAGTAGTAAAAATACTTGTAACTTAAGAAAGCTCTGTTTCGAAGATTTCGCTAACTTCAATCAAAACTGAGAAACAAAACGAGGCTTTAAGCTTTAGTTCGACTTTTATTCTACTTAATTATTGTCACAATGTTCTTAACGTACAATCAATCTGCCTAGCCTTTTCCCAACTATGTGGGGGTCGGCTTCCAGTCTAACCGAATGCAGCTGAATACCGGTATTTTACATAGAGCGACTGCCTATCTGACCTCCACAACCCAGTAACTGGTTAATACGATATCCTTTGGTAAGAAACATCTGAAAAAGAACTGGTATACATCAAACAAAAAAATTACAACTTTTTATGACAATGATATGTTTTTTATGTTCATCTCAATTTTATTTCATTACAGCAAAAAAATATAAAGACATTTGTGAAGCATCTTATTGGACGGCAAAGTGCGTTTATGAATTTGACCCAACTAATTTCATATTCCCATAGCTTATAACTTGAAAGAAATTGCACACTTTCAAATAGTGTGTTGATTTAAATGAGAAAGATATAATAAACAAATTATAATAACATTGGTGTTTAACTAACTGTTGTCTGGTGGCGTTTGCATGAAGTTTTTTAGTTAATGTTATGTTGCTGGCTTGCTGCATGCTTTGGTATTTACTGTAGGTGCAGAAATCAATTTTTATATAAATAAATAAATCCGAAAGCAGAAATGTCCTAAATATAGGTATTAAAGACATGCGGAGCAGATTAACATGAAAGCTTTTGCTGCAACTGAATTTGATAAATAGTTTTATTCACTGCAATCTATCCGTATTATATTTTTAAGAATAACATTCAAACATGGTTTTTACAACACTTGAAAACACAGCTATTATTTTCACATCAAAGATCCCGTAAACAAAAAAGAATTATGTTGATGTCATATAAAACTATCACAACCATGTTTAGACCCTCATTTTACATCGTGTTGTGTTATGAAAAGATGCGGAGTTATTAATAAAGACGCTGCGGTGCTAATTAAATAATGCATGTATTAACATTAGTTACTTATACACCAAGTTGCATTAAATTAATGGTGTGAGCAGTACTGTCCTATAATCAGGGTGCAAGAACGTCGTATATACGGTTTCAAGTAGATCTTGATCTTGACTATCAGTGTCGAGATGGGTCCGAAAAGGATGTGTTGGTTGATTTTCGCCATATTTTTGGCCATTGGAAGTGACGCCGTAAGTACAAGAATATATAATAATAATGTAGATATAGGGAAGAGAGCAGAAAACAAACATAATGATGATCAATGTGATAAGTGGACTACAAAAATTTCTTACAGATGACTAGACAACAGATGAAGAATTCGGGAAAAATACTGAAGAAAAATTGTATGAATATGAATCAAGTGACTGAAGGTAAGCCACAAATATAAATGATATGCACTTTCTCGGAGGAATCAACGCCGTGACAAGTATAAAAGCATGAGCCTTTTTTATTTTTTCAGACCAAATAGGAAGTATAGACAAGGGAAAATTCGTAGAAGATAAGAAAGTGATGTGTTATATAGCTTGCATCTTTGAAATGACGAATGTGGTAAGTAGATTAAATACTTGTAATGCTAAATTAGGTTTTTCAAATTCTACAGTTAACTATGAATATTTTTATACTCAGAATTTTTGCGTTAGAAATGCGTACATTTTTAATCAATTTGCAAGCCTTGACTTTGCTAATTTATAATTTATATTTATATCCAACTAGCTGTTGTCCGCGACTTCGTTGGCGATCCAGGATAAAAAGTAGCCTATATACTTCTCCAGGTCATGATTTACCCACATGGGTAGACCCACACACCCGCACGTTTAATTCAAATCCGTTCAGCCGTTTTGGCGTGAAAACGTAACAACTCTCTCTTTCCCATTTATACTATTACTTGGGATAATTATATGTATGTAGTCAATTACGTAGTTATTTCATTGTAAATGAGTACCTAAATATTTATTTGGAGTAACGTGAAACTATTGCTTAAATCAGTAAGTTGATGACATCATAATAAAAAGTAGACCATTTATTTTAAAAAAGAATTCAGTTCTGACGATTTCTTGTCTTTTTTAAAGGAATTTTGATTATTTTATATCTAAAGTATCATTCAAAATAGTTACGGCAACTTATTAAAGACGATTCAATGTCATTATCCGTGTACTTATTCTCTTTCACATAGTTATTAATTTTTGCAGATAAAGAACAATACATTGAACTACGAAGCCTCCATTCGACAAATCAACCTCATGTATCCACCGGATTTAAAGGAAGGTGCGAAGGCTGCTGTCGAAAAATGCAAAGATGTTCGTAAGTGCAATAAAATTAATTTATTAATAAATATCAATGCGACTTACTTGTTGAATTATATTGCATTGGACACTAAGAGAGGAGACAACATAAACATTGATCTTTTTGAGTACTTTGTTTCATTTAACATAAAACGACATCCTATAAGTCGTGTTATTTTTAAGAAAAATTAAGAACTCGCCCAAAGATGACTATTTTATTTTTGTTTATTCAGCATGTTATCCTCCATCGGTTCGATCTCTCATTTCATTTAGTAGTCACAATAGACCAAAATACCTGTGTTTTTTTTTAATCGAGGGTATTGAAATGAATCTTTTTTCATAATAATTTCATATTTCAGAAAATAAATACAAGGACATCTGTGAAGCTTCGTTTTATGTGGCGAAATGCATGTACGAGTTCAACCCAGCAGACTTTATATTTGCATGATTTTGGATTATATCCTTCTTATAATTGGATGTGTTTTATTTGAATTTTCAATTCGAAAGGTTTTAAAATAAATGCATAATACTCCATCATATTCACCAACCTGCACTGGGCCCGTGTGGTGGATAACGGCCCACTCTCTCTCATAGAGAGGAGGCGTGTGTCCCAACAGTCGGAATGTTATAGGCTGATTATGCTTATGCATGTTACTAAAAGAGGGATGAATATTAAAAAGTATGATAGAAGGAAGGGGATTGAAAGATGTGGGTGTGTGGGAGGGGGTGTGAATAACGATATGAATGAAAAGCGGATGAATGATAACGTGACGTGACTGACGGCTGACAGGAGAGAATAAAGAACAAAATCATTTACGCCAACGTAACATGGGGTACGGGCAGGCAGAAGAAGTATAAAACGGTAGGAGCTGAAGATCAATCAACATTTGCCAAGTGAGATCTAAAAGAACCTAAAAAGTTCAAACTGCAGCATAATCAGCCCTAAATGTTCCCACTGCTGGGACACAGCCCACTCCTCTCGGTGAGAGGAAGTGGGCTGTAATCCATCACGCGGGCCCAGTGCGGGTTGGTAGATGTCACACGTCTCAGAATTGTTGGTTCACAACAAATCGTAAGTTACGGCTGTTACCACTGGGCTGCTGCTCAAAAACTGGCTTGGCAGTAGATAATGATGAAAATAGCACTATTGATTGAGGCATGATATGGACACATAGCCAAACAAAAGTCGATCGATAACAGTAACAAAATAAATCTTAGGATAATAGTTAAGTTTGTCAGTTAACTTGATTTCCAAGAATACAATTTTAATGTTGAATCGCTGTGATTGCATCCAAGGCCATAACTCGATGTGTAGTCACGAGTGCCGATGACATTGATGATTTGGATGGTGGACATTGTACTGTTTTATTGTAACTAAATGTATTAATAACCGGTGGTGGGGGATCCGTACAACGAATATGTTATCTACCTTTTTATCCCAAGACCAAATTTATAATTTTAGTTGAAAAACATGTTCTCTCATACATTGCAACTGCAAATGTAAGTTTGTACGCACAATATTAACACCATAGACTTCATGTAGGTTTTCCTGTAATCTATAAATAGATAACTATTACATGTATTATTTTCAAAATTGTAGGCTCAGTAGTTTCGGAGATAAGGGTTCATCTATTTTCTTGAATAACTTTAAAACTATTTAAATTAAAATTATAAAAAAAAAATATTGAGACTCATAACAAATCCTTTCCTTCGTTATATGTCACACGGTAGGGTTTGCAAAACTTTTCTATTTTTTTCCCAATTTGCCCCTAAAAGTGACCTTCATATTCAAAATTCATTTATTTTCGTTTTACGTCCGAGTTTGGGTCACAGAAATTCATGTGTACCCAAATTTAAACTTAATCGGTGCCAACTACTAAGTTTAAATCGGTACCCAAATTTAAACTTAGTAGATTCGGAGCAAATCGGCTGTGACAGATGAATAGCAGACAGACAGACACACGAGTGATGCTATAAGGGTTCCGTAGTCAACAAGGAACCCTTATAGTTTCGCCATGGCCGTCTGTCTGTCTGTCTGTCCCCGGCTTAGCTCAGAGATTCTTTGGACTAGAAAGCTGTAATTTTTCATGGGTACACATATTAATCATACCGACAAAGTGGTAAAATAATTATATAATTGTTTAGGGTATTTTCTTTGCACGTAAAGTGGATATAATATTTTTCTCCCGTCCATCCCATTGTGTCGTTCGATAGGTTCAAAAACATTCATAGCATTAGATTTAAATTACCTAATGTTAGAAGTAGCGAATGTGATCTCATATTCAATGGAGAAAAACTAGAATTTATTAATCAAACGGTTTTCCTAGGAATCACTCTAGACGAGAAACTACAATGAGGACCAAATATAACATCTCTTGCGAGGCGGCTAAGCTCAATCGCTTATCCTGATAGAAAGATAAGACAGTTGGCAGATGTAGAAATTAGTATTATTATTAAATCCATTTTTATTTTGCAAAAGAGAGCTGTCAGAGCCATTTATAATCTACGTCACCGTGAATCTCTTAGGGAACAATTTAAGATGATTAATATTATGATGGTGCCTTGTCAATTCATTTAATGAAAATATGATATATGTAAGAAAAAAATCGACATCTTTTTAATAAAATAAGTGATGATGACATAATTTTAACACTAGAAATAAAGATAAAATAGATCAACCATTTTTCAGATTATCTAAAGTACATAAATCTTTTATGGGGTACTGTGTCAAATGTTACAACAAAATACCTTGTGATATATTGCAATTAAATGAAAGAAAATTTAAAACTCATATTAAAAGTACACTTTGTAAACAAGCATATTATAACAAATTAGAGGATTATATCCAAGATAAGAATGCTTGGAAACATGCTGGTCCTGCTCCATAGGACAATCTAGAGTCTAGACAAAATCAAACTGGTTGCTATTTTAATTGTACAATTTATTATTTGATACAAATAATAAATCAATGTCGAATTTACATTCTGTGATTACTTTAACTCACACACTGACCTATTACTTCATTTTTTCTTTTTAGGAAAACGTATACTTTTACAATGTTTGTAAATATGTGAGCATCATGTATTTATCCTTGAGAGCAGTGGTAGCCCAGTGGTAACGGCCGCGACTTACGAGTTGTATGTCGTAGGTTCGAACCCGGACAGGCGCTTTAATTTGTGTAAATTATTTCATCACCACTGCCCTCAAAACGGTGAAGGAAAACATCGTGAGGAAAACGGCATGTCCTAGCACCAAAAATTCGAAGACATGTGACATCTACCAACCTGCACTGGGCCCGCGTGGTGTATTACGGCCCACTCCTTCTCACAGAGAGGAGGTCTGTGTCCCAGCAGTGGGAACATTATAGGCTGATTATGTATGTTATGTATGTACGAGTATGTACCTATCACATAATTAATTTATCTGTCATTGCTTCATTTTTAATTCTTTTTTTACCTATTTTGGTATAGTAATTTTATTCTAGGTGCATCGTCTTCACATATAATTACATAATGTACGTTTTAAAAGAGTAACGGTGGAGTTTATTGCCCATTCTTGTCCATACGAAACTACCGTTTCAAAGGGGCAACTAGAATGAATTCTATTTTTTTGTAAATTTTGACGTTCAAAAGTGCCTTTTATGTGCCTATTCGAAATAAATAATTTGACTTTGACTTTGACTTTATTGTCTGTGAAAAGCATTTTTCGATTCAGGGATCCCTTTGCGTAATATTAAGCTTTACAGTGCTATTTTTTGAGAAGCGAAGAGTCAAGTGTCCCCCCTTTTTCTTTTTTTTTGGGTGTGAAATCTTCAAATAACTTCTAAGTGTCCCCCCTGCCAGCTAAATGGTTGTTTTTTGGAAATGTGAAAAATATCATGGCAGTAGTATACATAGTGTA
This sequence comes from Atethmia centrago, assembly GCA_905333075.3. Taxonomy (NCBI): domain Eukaryota; kingdom Metazoa; phylum Arthropoda; class Insecta; order Lepidoptera; family Noctuidae; genus Atethmia; species Atethmia centrago. The sequence continues at coordinate 11,982,274 of HG995381.1, read as the reverse complement.
TATAACGAAATTAAAAGGAAATCTATCACAGCTAAGTATTGACCGTGAAGTATATCGATGTATGGGAGAACATATTTTTCAACTATAATGTTAATTAAGGATGTATTTGGAATAAATTCAATACAACTACGGAACCCTTCATTGTGCTTAGTCTGACACGCACTTGGCTGGTTTTTTCTTTTTGAGGTACGGAACCCTAAAAACAGTAGGTACTCTACCCGCATATATATATATATACGAGTATATATATATATATATATATATATAGTATATATATATATATATATATATATATATATATATATATATATATATATATATATATATATATATATATATATATATATATATATATGCGGGTAGAGTACCTACTGTTTTTAGGGTTCCGTACCTCAAAAAGAAAAAACCATACACCAAACCATACATGCATACATGCATATGCATGTAATGCTTACAGAACAAAACATCTGTGGCGGCCATCTACATCGCCACATGCGAACTACGCATCACACTGACGTCACGCAAAATCCTGCATCGCGCAAGCAGAGTTTACCGCGCAACTACCATAATTATATACAACATCCCGACATCAACCGTCGGGCAGTTGCCCACCAGACACGATACCGCTCTGGTCAGAGGATCCTCCCTTTTCTATGGAGGATGAGTGAACTTTACACCCTGTTCCTCATGCCTCTATACTGGTGACCCCGAATATGAACGTCAGCGCAGCCTTCGTGCAACTACTTCAGCGTGACGTCATCATCATCACTTCCTCAAGCTTTCGAGCGGCGAGTCTCATAGCCAGCCAGCACGTGGCAATCAACGGGTATCCTGACCACCAGCATGCAGCGACCGCGTATACCTGGTCATCACCCTAAGCCTCATCAGCAACCTTGGCACTGCACACTGCACTTTTGGCCGGTCAACAAGTAGAACTCTTCAACCCTCTCCTGGTCGACGCCAGCAGTCAGCCCTCAACGCGGCGTTGTACCACATCCGACTCACTGGAGCATAACGCACCGCCACCCCGACTCACTGGGGCATCACCGCAGACAGTTCCGACCCACCGCGAACTATGCGACAACTGGAACCCCCACTGGAACCCCATCTGGCACTGGCAAGCATCGCAAAATACTCAGCCCACTATCGACCTCCGGTCTCCGAAGGGGAGTGATGTGGCGGCCATCTACATCGCCACATGTGAACTACGCATCACCCTGACGTCACGCAAAATCCTGCATCGCGCAAGCAGGGTTTACCGCGCAACTAGCATATATACAACATCCCGACATCAACCGTCGGGCAGTTGCCCACCAGACACGACACCCGTCTGGTCGGAGGATCCTTCCTTTTCTATGGAGGATGAGTGAACTTTACACCCTGTTCCTCATAGCATTTCATTTCATTTGTTTTCAAATCATTGCTTTAGAGCTCTTATTGGTTTTACATTAAAAACGACAAATTAGACATGGGGTTATCGAAGCATATAGATGTGCTCTATCCTCCATACCTAAAACAGCCTGTAAAAATGTTCGTTGCATTGTGCATTCCTACACAGCCGTAAGTATTTATTAAAATCCTTGTTCTTCTCTCGTTTTTTTTTACCCATTTGAATCAATATAGCTTCGACAGGTATTCTTGCAATATTTTCTCTTAATTTCAGAGGATAATTACAACGATCTGTGTGATTTCATGCTGCAAAATGTTTGTATGAAAAAGACCCGGGAAGCTATATTTTCCTTAAGGCGCTGACAAAACCCAATTGACCAAAAATAGCTTCACTTAAGAAAAAAAAAATGCCAAACCTGTATAGTTTGTGGTAGCGGAAAAAATATATGTTAATTTTGAACATATTTCCCAGAACTTGATTGTTACGAAAACTCGTTTAAAAAAAAAACTCGATACAAAATAACGTTAAACTAACCTCTTACCTTGAGTTCTAATCCAAAATATCTGTATTAAATATCACCATACGTTACGTATTTAATTAACAACAAGAACGTCTTATTTGAATGCAGAACTTGGTTGTTTTTTATTTTCGATTACTCAACCCAATTTTGAGTAAATAGATAATTGCTTCATATTTTGCAATAATTTACAAGCGTTGTGTCATCGCGCTTCTCTTTCTTTTCTATGCAATCTGACAGTGACCGCGGTTTAGGTGTTATCAGCGTCTTAATGTCTATAGTTTAGAGTATATTAAACGCATTAATGTATTTTTGGATTAATAAATGTAATTTGAATTCATTGTTTTGATACAATTTTGTTCCAATAGTAATAATGATGAATGGATCGCTCCACCGAATACCTATATAAGTCCTGCATCTATTATAATAAAGTAGTAAACAGTAGGTTTATTCATCTAGTTGCTATCTATTTTAAAGTGCATCTTGTCACTACAAATACTGTATTCTAGGCTGACAAGTAACACTTACGTTAGTAATTAAACATTTGTCGTGTTTATAAAACAACTCCATCACGATTTGCTATCATTGTTGCATCTTCAGATTCCTAAAGATCTTTCAAAATGTTGTACTCCAGTAACATTTTTCTTTTTTCGGTCATTTTTATTATTACGTTGAACAGTTCTTTGGTCAGTTCGGTAAGTTTTCTTTTAAATAATATTGTTATATACCAAAATGTAAATAATGTTAACACATATAAAATATTTTTTTCTGTGGATAGATGACGAGGGAACAAATAAAAAATTCTGGGAAATTGATTAAGAAGACATGTTCGGCGAAAAATGACCTTACTGAAGGTAAATCACTTGAAATGGTTAAATGTATTTTCTGGAATCTCAGGTATTCTGTTGCTTGTTCTATCAACCCTACCGGTTTCATACAAAAAAAAAAAAACGTATTGCTTAAATATCAAATCAAAATCATTCGTGATGCTTAATGGTTAATGCTGCTCACAAAAGATTTGTAACCATTTTACCAAATTCTTTAATTTTGCAGATCAAGTGAAAGATGTAGGCAAAGGAAAATTCATTGAGGAGAAAAACTTCATGTGTTACATAGCTTGTGTCTATAAGATGGGACAGAGCGTAAGTTACAATGTACGGTCAAAGTAAGAACAATGAAACATTAAATCATTGAAACTAAATTCATACCTGTATTACTTTTAGATAAAGGGTAACACGCTCAACCATGACATGATGCTTAGACAGGTGGATATGATGTTTCCAGCAGACATGAAGGCTCCTGTCAAAGCAGCCATAGAACATTGCAGAGGAGTTGGTGAGTTTCCCAAGTGTTATAAAAATTAATTGATTGTTGTGATGGTATCAGACGAAGTCTTCGAAAGTCTACAGCTTCAACGATTTCGTTAACTTCAATCAAAACTGAGAAACAAAACGAGGCTTTTGTGCATTATTCGTCTTAACTATTGCCACAATGCTGCAACATGTTGAACGTTGGAAGGCCTCGTACAAGGTGAACCGATGACCTTGTGAAGGCCGCAGGAATCCGCTACATGCGGGAAGCACAAAACCGGTCGAAGTGGATGTGCTTGGGGGAGGCCTATGTCCCGCAGTGGACGTCTTTCGGCTGAAATGATGATGATGATGATTGCCACAGTGTTCTTAACGAATAAAATCAATCTGCCTATCCTTTTCCCAATTACTTTGTGGTCGGCTTCCAGTCTAATACCAGCAGCAGCTAATGCAGCTGAATACCAGTATTTTACATGTACCGACTGCTTTTATGACCTCCACAACCCAGTAACTGTATAATACGATACCATTTGGTAAGACTGAAACAACTGAAAAAGAAAACTTTTAAAGATTTTTTTTTTGACAGTTTTACATTTTTTATGTTCATCTCAATTTAATTTCTTTACAGCAAAAAAATATAAAGACGTTTGTGAAGCATCTTATTGGACAGCAAAGTGCGTTTATGAATTTGACCCACCTAATTTCATGTTCCCATAACTTGAAAGAAATTGCACACTTTTAAATTGTTTGTTGATTTAAATGAGAAAGATGTAATAAACAAATTACGTGTTATAAAAATGGTGTTTAACTAACTGTTGTCTGGTGGTGTTTGCATGAAGTTTTTTAGTTAAATGTTTTGTTGCTGGTTTGCTGCATGCTTTGGGTATTTACTGTAAGTGCAGAAAGCAATTGTTATACAAGGTGTCGTTTTGCATTCTCGTCAAATTTTAGGAGGCTGCTATGAAAGACATATATAATCAAATAAAATTACGATACCTGCTCAATAATTAATACATAATTGTTTTTTAGTTATTTAAGTTTGCCAGTATTTTAGAATACACCACTTTCACAGAACAGAATCACCCTGTTACGTATGCGGTAGTGTGTGTAAACCTCTTTGAATTTGACGAGGATGCAAAACGACACCCAGAAATATCCTAAATATAGGTACTAATTAACGACATGCAGGCAGGAAGGTTTTGCTGTAACTTAATTTGAAAATCAATAGTTTTGTTCACTTCAACCTATCCCTAATATATTAAGAATAATAACCATCAACCATGTTTCTTTAAAAATTGTGAAAATACAGCTATTATTTTCACAAAAAGGTCCCGTATACAAAAAAACTATGTTGATGTAATATAAAACTATCAAAACCATGTTGTGTTATAATAAGATGCAGAGTTATTAATTGGTGCTAAACTGCTAATTAAATAATGCATGTATTTGCGTTAGTTAATGATACACCAAGTTGCATTGAATGAATGGTGTGGGCAGTACTGTCCTATAATCAAGGCGCCAGAACGACGTATATATGGTTTCAAGTAGATCTTGAGTAAACAGTTTAATTTAGTAAGGGACTTGACTAATAGTGTCGTGATGGATCGGAAAAAGATGTGTTTGTTGATTATCGCCATGTTTTTGGCCACTGGAGGTGATGCCGTAAGTACAAGAACTCATAATAATAATGATATAGATATAGGGAAGAGAGCAGAAAACAAACATAATATTGTTATTGATCTTCATTGAAGGGCGGGCATTTTTGGGGGACTGTCTTATGTAACTTTAACGTTCGAAAAGTGCTGATTTTCAGCCTAGTTTGAATAAATGACTTTTGATTTTGATTTTGATCAATGTGATGAGTGGACTATAAAATTTCTTACAGATGACTAGACAACAGATGAAGAATTCGGGAAAAATACTGAAGAAAAATTGTATGAATAAGAATCAAGTGACTGAAGGTAAGCCACAAATATAAATGATATGCACTTTCTCGGAGGAATCAACGCCATGCCAAGTATAAAAGCATGAGTCTTTTTTATTTTTTCAGACCAAATAGGAAGTATAGACAAGGGAAAATTCATAGAAGATAAGAAAGTGATGTGTTATATAGCTTGCATCTTTGAAATGACGAATGTGGTAAGTAGATTAAATACTTGTAACGCTAAATTAGCATTTTCAAGTTGTACAGCTAACTACGAATGTTCCTATCATTACTGAGAATTTTTGCACATCACCGAAAGCTACGCTTAGGTACGCATTTTGAATAAATTTGCAGGCCTTGAGTTTGCTAATTTATAACAAAGTAGCTGTTGCCCGCGACTTCGTTTGCAATCCAAGATAGAAAGTAGCCGATGTCCTTCTCCAGATCATGGTCTACTCAAATTGGTAGACACACACCTGCACATGCCATGCGCCAAGTTTTATCCAAATCCGTTCAGCCGTTTTAGCGTGACAGCATAACCAACAAACAAACTCACTTTCTCATTTATTATATAGGATACGTATATATATGTAGTCAATTTGGTATCTAAGTATATTTTACTGTAAATGAGTATCTATCTAAATATTTATTTGGAATAACGTGAAGCTATTGCTTAAATCAGTAAGTTGATGACATCATAATAAAGATAGACTATTTATTTTGAAAAAGAATTCAGTTCTGATGATTTCTTGTCTTTTTCTAAGGAATTAATATTAAAAAAAAATCTGATTATTTATATCTGAAGTATCTGTATCTTCATTGAAAATTGATCTTTCATATTAGTTACGGCAACTTATTAAATACGATTCAATCTTCATTTTCCGTGTACTTATTCTCTTTCACATAGTTATTTATTTTTGCAGATAAAGAACAATAAATTGAACTACGAAGCCTCCATTCGACAAATAGACCTCATGTACCCACCAGATTTAAAGGAAAGTGCGAAGGCTTCTGTCGAAAAATGCAAAGATGTTCGTAAGTACAATAAAAACTTAATAATATATATTAATCGGACATACTTGTTCAATTATATTGCATTGAGCCCTGAAAGAGGAGAGATTCATCTTCTTGAGTACATTGTTTCATTTGTTCTGAATATATGTAGGTCATAACATACCACGACGTTTTATAGGTTTAAGAACTCGCCCAAAGTTAACTTTTTATTTTTGTTTATTCCGTATGTATGTCTTACTCTATCTGCCCAATCTCTCATTTCATTTATTAGTAACACATAACGAAGTACCTATGTATTTAATAATCCAGGCTATTGAAATGAATAATTTTTCATAATAATTTTTATATTTCAGAAAAGAAATACAAGGACATCTGCGAAGCTTCGTTTTATGTGGCGAAATGCATGTACGAGTTTAACCCGGCAGACTTTATATTTGCATGATTTCGGATTATATCCTTCTTATAATTGGATGTGTTTTATTTGATTTTTAAATTCGAAAGGTTTTAAAATATTAAAAAGTGTGATAGAAGGAATGGAAGATGATATTATGTTATTATATTTTGATAGAATGAATGGTATCGTGACGTGACTGACGGCTGACAGCAGAAAATAAAGGAAGAAAACATTTGTGCCAAGGTAACATCCCCATGTTACCTTGGCGCAAATGTTTTCGTCTTTTATAGTGCAGGCAGAAGAACGGTAGGACCAATCAACATTTGCCAAGTGAGATCTAAAAGAAACTAAAAAGTTCAAACTGGCTTAGCATAATCAGCCTTTCATAATCATTCTCTTGTTGATAGACAGAGGGCCGTAATCCACCAGTATAAGTTGCTAGATGTCCCATGTCTTCAAATTTTTGGTTCTAGGACACGCTGGTTTCCTCACGATGTTTTCCTTTACCGTTTTGAGAGCAGTGGTTTGAACCTACGGCCATCACTGCTCAAAAACTAGCTTGGCGGTAGATAATGATGAAAATAACACTATTGATAGTGGCATGGTATAGACGCATATAAATAACACAGAACATCACGCCTCTAATCCCCGAGGGGTTAGGCAGAGGTGTACCTATAGTACACCCGCATTTCGCCAGTTATGTTTAAGTCCCATGTAATTGGGGACGAGCCTATTGCCATCAACTGGGCACAAATCCAGACTCTAGGCTGCTACTTAGAAATTCCTAATAGGAAAACCCAAAAACTAAAAACAATAATAATCTCAGGATAATAATTAAGTTTGCCAATTAACTGGATTTCCAAGAATACAATTTTTCTGTTGAATCACTGTGATTGCATCCAAGGTCGATGTGTAGTCACGCGTGCCGATGAGATTGATGATATGGATGCTGGACATTGTACTGTTTTATTGTAACTAAATGTATGGCCGTTGATTATTGTATTCATCATTCTTTATTGTTACATATTTAAAAAATAAGTATCAAAACAGTAGATACTCCGCCCGCAGTGAGATGGCCACCCGCTCAGAGATTCAGGGGGTTTGAAAGTTAAAAAGGGGGCACCACAGGGTTCAATGTTGGGCCCGTTCATATTTTTAGGATATTAATAGTTATATTAATATTAATAGACTGCAAAAGCAACCTCAGATGTTGTTATTTGCTGATGATGAATCGAAGTATTCAAAAACAAAAAATATTAATGCCATTTGCCACGCCATGGTTAAGCCATAACAGATTCAAAGAGTCCAAACATTGATAGTAATACCATATTTTTCAGTTTTGGCCTTTGACTGACTGAATTAGATAAACATTCATTAGGTATACTGAAGGTCGAAGCACAATGGTTCGGACTTTGACCAGACAAGAGTTTAAAAAAACCTTCAAATGTTATTGAATGTGAACATTGCTTGCTTGTCTGTTTTTACCTGTATGTAATGTACATTATTCTCTTTTTATCTCTACTCTAGGGATGTACGAAACTACCCCTTAGCTAATATAGAATATTTTATATTATTTATATTATTATATTGCTGCGTCCATCGTAAACAAGATTAACCTAGCGTGAAAAGTGCAAAATCATGTTTCTTAAGTAAGAAACAGTAAATACGTGGCTATTGTATGTAATTAAGTACCTATAGGTATCTAATGCGTTTTCAGTGCAGTACAGTAACAATTATGTCTCATTTTGATTGCTTAAAAGACTGCTACATACCTGTTAACATACCATACCATATAAAGCACCATGACTTTTTGATTGAGGTGTGTATGCCACCTATGTTTCCTCAGCTGGGCCCATTACTATTTTTACACTACTGCCTAAAAAAAGGAGTGTTATGTTTTCAGGGTTCATATATGTTTGTGAGTTTCTTTATTCCACCATAACTTCGAAACGGCTTATTCGATATTCAATGTATGTGTTATCGTTAGAATCGTTACATTTCCCCGGGTAACATAGGTTGGTGAAAATTTTAACAAGATAATGGGGAAACCATGGTTCATGAAAAAAATGTTTTTATTTTTCATAAAAATATTACTATTTATACTATCATCGTCTAGAGCTTGCTTAGTACATAACAAAAATATATAACAATAGTATTCAGTAAGCATTCGTTCACTAATAATAAAATAACAAAAGAAATTAAATAACAGTAGGTACTAGGTATTTAATATTCCATAGAAAAACCTATTAAAAAATATCGTTTTATCACTAAAAGGTATAAAAAAAAAAATAAAAAAAAAATTCGCCTGCCTTGCCAAAAATTGAACTAAAAAATTAAAAACAAGCTAAATGATTTTGAACTGAATACCAATCTGCTCATTGCAGTCGGGGGACGGTTCCTTGGAACAGTTCTTTACAGGTCCCCCGACTTCGCTGAAAAGATTGGTAATCAGTTCAAAATCATTTAGCTTGTTTTTAATTTTTTAGTTAAATTTTTGGCAAGGCTATGTTTTTTATTTTTTTTAATCATTTATTATCCAGTACAGTTGCCGAACTATCTAACCGTACAACCTAATACCTAATGCTTTGCCCGACTTGAGAATCGAAGCCGTGATTATGAAGTAGGTGCACTTGAGGATCTGAATAACTAGGAGTCTGACATAAGACTAGATGCCCCGAGATAACAACACTGGCATCATGTAAAAACCAGGTTAGGTTGGATGCTGATGGGCAGATATGTAAGCCCATTGCGAAACAATAGATAATTCTACGTTGCAAATTTTTCTCACGAGTTTATGAAGACATTTGGGTTGGTGTACAAATTCAAGGTCACTCAACGCGATGGAGTGGGCTACGCTCGGAGTTTCTTTGAAGGATAAGATCCAGAAAGAAATTATCCGGAAAAGAACTGGAATTAGGTTAGAGCTTAGAGGATAAGAAGTGTATCGTGCAGAGTAAACAAGCTGGAGTGGCAGTGGGCTGGCATGGTTTGTCGAAGAACTGATGTCTTCGAGTGGAGACCGCGTATCGGCAAGTTACCTCTAGCTAGAAGGTGCGACAAAATGTAAAAGTTGGCTGGGAAAATACTTGTCAAAAGAAAAAGTTGCAAAAAAATAAATAAATAGGTACGTAAAGCTGACCTACAGAGAATATTGGAAGTCATTATTACTCTAAAATCTTTCTGTTTTGTAGACAGTAGACTAATATTACAATGCATATTGATGGAGCTAAAACACTAAAGCCATTAAGTATATCTCTTTTAAATAAATGTTTATTCCTTTATTTTCGTTATTGCACCTACCACAGTTTGTCTCTGCTTCACCCAAAGGTTGACTGGTAGAAAATGCCTATGGCATTAAGGCCGCCTCTATACAGTACTTTTTTTTGCTTGTGCAAAACGTTTTAATAAATATATAAATAAAAACAATTATTTTTTCAAAATACGCAAAGTATTACACGAATAAATCGTGCATTCAGTACGACGATTGTCATATGACTGAGTAGCGTGTGCCATTACCACAAGGAAATATTTATGTATTCGTATGTAATTACAATTGGAAGCCTACTTACCTACTGTTTACGAATTATGTAATGATGATTCACCGCACATTGTAGGCTTAATCGGTTGGAGAGAGACCAAAAAACATTTGAGGGAAATGTGTAACGAATCCACTTATATCTAAAGTAAATACTCGTAACTTAATAATAGGTATGAAGCAGTTGTCATTAATCGTTTGCTAAGTAAGGTGATTGGTAGCTGTGACATTATTACCTCAAGATCGTTAGTTCTACTAGTACCAAAGCATTACCTACTAGATGCTTTGGTAAATGGAAGTAAATCGGATTAGGAGGAGCGGTGACTGCAGGTGACCTAAAATTGATGGATGGGAGTGGCCAAATATGTAACTCTAGGTTGCTCTTTTTGATTGATCTAACTAAATGACTATACTGGAATGAAGAAAATGGTGAAGAAAGGATTTTTCTCCGTTTCTAATACTAACCTTACTAATAAAATTTCTAGCGTGACGACATTATAGTGGACGTCCTCGTCCACGTCACAGCATCACGATAACGCAGTGAAGGAAAATGTATGGAAGTGTATGAAGACGCTTTTAAATTTCCGTCCACGATAACGTTATAACGTGCATGGATTCACTACATTTTATGAATGTCCACGATAATATTGGCACGTTAATAATGATATAAGCGCACAATGATTCGTAATTATTTAAAAGAATAGAATAGAATACTCTTTATTATGTACGTATACCATAAAAATTACAAATATAAATGTAGAAATTTTACTTACAGTGACACAATGGGCGGTTTAACCTGGTAATGAAAACATCTCCAATTGACTTTGTCCTCTAAATTAATTTAACTTTACTACCAGTCTGCAAAAAATATAGATACACATTGATAGACACAATGTGCAGTGTACTTAACATGTCGGCATACAATCAAGAAAGATGATTATCTCTTTGTTATCGCGACGTTGTGTGAAAAATTCAGTAAATTGTCATGATGAGGCATAGCAGGAACTACACAGTAATTGCAATATCTCGTGTAGGTTGTCTTAATTGGGCACTGTACTTAGGTTGTTAGCACAAAGTAGGATTTCGAATATACTATATTAACCCGCGGTTTCCGTCTGCGCATTCAAAGTGGCGTTCTGAAAACAAAAATGCTATCATAGTAACATCATATCATCAGTAAATAGTGCTACCCCTTTTATTTGTATGACAAATTATCAAATAACTTCTCCCGCTCTGGGCGGAGCGGAAGGCTATGTCAGACTATTACTGACTAAAACCCACCCGTGTTCCTTCCGTTGCCTGTGTTGCCAGGGGCCTCGGTACCCCTTCCGTACTTTCCCGCGATCCCGGCAGGTATCGGCCCTAGTGGGCCCCTAAACTTGTGCTGACATCTCTTTGAGGCGCGCGTGGAACGCGTGTACAACGCACCGTCGACCCGGGCCTGATCCTTATCGAACGGCGAGCTACTCATTGCTCACCGTCCGCAAGCCCGCGCCTACGGTGGCCAGAAATCCATCTGGGATTCCCGATGCCTAGAGCGTCTCCTGCAGCGGCTAAGGGCGAGACGGCGCAAAATTTGCCTTTCCCTCAACTGCCCCGCCTCGTCCTTCGCGGGCATTACTGCTTCGCAGAGGGAGGTGACGGCTGCCCATGCCCTCTCGCTCCGTACCATGGCCTGGACCAGGGCCGGACGCGAGAGATCTCCGTCGCCGATCGCCTCCACGAGGACACGGCAGTATTCTGCCCAAGCCAGGCAGACCTCCACCGTGTCCTCTGGGCGATCCACACAGTGGTGACACCCGGCCATTTCCTCCCGCCTTATCTGACACAGGAACCTCCCGAAGCTAGGGCCGGAGACTCTGCGTCAGCGGGGGAGCCCATGGGCGAAGTTTATCCCGTACCAATTTGTACGGGCGTCCCCACGGGTCCCTGTTCAGAGTCTCCAGTGACTTCTCGCGGGCCAGTCCCCTTGCCCGCAGGATCTCCGCTTGGAGGTTGGTCTTCGCCGCTCTGTACCCCTAGTACAGCTCCGCCTGAATGGCTTCCGTATCCGGAGGTCGAATACGGAGCCTGCGGTGCCTGGTGTACCGGCGTCGCGCAGCAACCACACGCTGTGCGCAGAGCTGTCAGCTCCTGCAACCACCAGTACACCTGGCGCGAGGAACGACCAGGCTGGACCCGGGGCATTGCCACGTCACATATTTCGGACATGGCGTCCCGGCAACACTCCGCCTCGTCGTTAATGTCAGCAGGCCTGTCCGGTGATGATACCCAGGCCTGCACGATCGAGGCTTCCAGGAGGAGCTCCCGTATGTAATTATGTAATTTTGACGTTCGAAAAGTGCTGATTCTCAGCCTAGTTTGAATAACTGGCTTTTGAATTTTATTTTGATTGACGAAACAGGATACGACTTGTGTTTAATTTAATCACTGATACTCCCCTTTCATTCAGAGAATTTTGGTCTAGTATTGGTAAGGGTATTGGGAAAGAGTCAGTACTGCTGCAAGACATGGGTTTTGAATAGTTAAACAATAATTTCGGGACTGTTTCTGATTCAGTCTTGTAAAGCACTACTGTCGGTCTGGTGTACTACAAAATACTCAGTTGATTGACCTACTAAATCAACTCAACCTAGTGCGTTCACTGCTGGACATATGATTCTTCCGAGTACCACAACACGCTGTCCTCCGGATCTTATACTTCAAAGAAACCCCGAGCATTACTTGCTCCATAACGCGCTGAGCGACCTTAGTGTTATTAAGTAAGTCGAATGATGCCTAACTTAAATTAATTTCCGGGATACATTTTATGCTATTTGAGTCACAAGATAATGTTCCTTTAAATACACAAAATGTTTCTACGCTTTTCATCGTATTAAAAAAAGCTTTGAATATGGTGTGAAATTCTTTTTAATGATAAAATTGTCACAATTATCTTGCTTACACCTCCGTGCATTTTATATAAATGTCGCAGGTGACACATTAGACTCATATAAGTCTAGAAAATAGAAGTACTTAGTGTATTGTGGAGGCTTGATTTTTTAAAGAAATAATGTTTGGTTACGGGTTCCTATTGTTTGGGGCTATGCTCTGTTTGGGAAGCGCTTATGTGAGTAATTATTTTCGGATCAATACAATAATAATTTAAAATAATTTTATTTATTTTCACTTTAAGACACAGGCATCAGTGTAGTCTTGGCTCTTGTACTAGGAGATGCTGTATCACAAGAGCCAGAAACAATGTAGGTGAAAACTAATTTGTGCTTCGTTTGAAAGTGTAAAAGAAAACTTTCTAATATTAATAGTAACTTTCTTTTAAGGTATTAGTTTTATATTGTCATATTAATATTTGAAACAAAAAAGTAATATAAGTCTGTAGGAGTGCGACATAATCCTCCGTTCTCCCTAGACGGAGGGTATTATTTATTTATTTATTTAATACTTTAAGCACACAAATGTACAGAGGCGGACTTAATGCTGTAGGCATTTTCTACCAGTCAACCTTTGGGTGATGGGAAAAAGAATTTATTTTCACCAGTGCCAAAACAAAGTCCAGATTAAGATTTGCAACTCAAAGCTTTTGTTGCCTATCTCTTAGGTTAATAAAATAAAATTACATTACATTTCAGGCTCTGTCGTCAGAGGAAGAGTCCAGCTTAAAAGAAGCTTTGCATCCATTTGTAATGGAATGCGCGGAAGAATATGGAATAACCGAAGAGCAATTCGAAGAAGCAAAGAAAAAAGGCAGTGCAGACGATATTGATCCTTGTTTCATGAGCTGTTTCTTGAAGAAAGCTGAATTTGTAAGTGGAATTCTTTGTAATTAATAACTGGCTAATTATAACGGTCTTCTTCTTCTTCTCGTGTCGATGGAACGACAGTGTAATAAGTTAAATTGACTGGCCCAAAACTTCGCCACTTCCACGACATTGTCGGGGGCAGCGCAGAGGTCGCCCTCGCAAAGTGTGGCTACCTCGACGGTATGGCAGCAGGGTCTGGATTTGGTGCTCGAGGACAAACTACGTGCCAGCTCCTACTCGTATCTTGCCCACTGTGCCCCAAAGCAACTATAACGGTTAAAAAGATACAGGCCAATGACAGACCGCGCGGGTTTAGTAAAAGGGGGTCCGCTGGCACTCTCTCTACATTTACCACGTTTTGCTACCTTGCCTTTTCAGTTTTCAGTGTGGTTCTTGAACCATACTGAAAACTGAAAAAGCAAGGCAGCAGAACGCGGTGCACACGTTAACACCTTTCTAATACACATTTCAGTTTGACAGTGAGGGCAAGCTGGATGTGGAGAAGACTATTGCTTTTGCCAAGTCATACTTGACGAGTGAGCCAGTTATCAAGTTTTTCGAAGCGGTTGGAGGAGAATGTGTCAAAGGTCAGTTAGTAAGAGTCACTTATTTTAGTCTCTGTGGGGACTTAGAATAGAAACAAGTCAGAATAAAATTATACTACCTACAAAAACTGGATCATAAGTTAAACTTATCAAACCAAACTAAACTACCAAACCAAACTAGACTAAGTTTAACTTAGTCTAAAGATAAGCCTTGTTTAGATAATAAGGCCGAGTTTGGCATCTGGTTAGACTGGAAGCCGTCCCCAACACAGTTGAGAAAGGCTAGGCAGATGATGATGATGATAGAACAAATGCAATTTAGAAGCCATCTTTTAGGGCCAGTGGGTTTTTCCGGTTTCTCAAAGATATAGTTATATATAATATTCGGTGCGGCAACGCTAGAAGCCAACTTGCTTTCTGTGCGATACGAGTCAAAAACTTCCCGTAACAAGAATTCTAGCTATGCGTTACGACTTCTCTTTTCCCGCGCCTGTTCCTGACTTCAAAGGTCCTTAGAGATATGAAAACTCATCGGATTCCGATTTTTTTAAACTAAATGATGGGGTACATTATTGAGTATACACGGCTGCGGTTTCACGGGGTTCTGTTGGATATTTCAAGAGTTATAGGTATTTTTCAAATTTTAGATAGACATACAGACCGACACACATGTGATCCTATAAGGGTTCCGTTTTTTCCTTTTGAGGTAACCCTAACAATATCGTTTCTGTCAAAAAAATACTTCCTGTAAATTTTTTCTTCCTTTGAATATACTTGAAGCAAGAATGTCGGCAATATAGGCATCTCTTTTTTCGTTAAAGGGAACTTAATTTTATCACCTCCGCCCGGAGGTAAGATAAGGAAAGCTAACGGCCGCACATGGCGAAACTTGATTACGGCCAAATACTTCCCGTAACGCAGCGAATGTGAACACATTACACAAGGAAATAAAGTCAATGAGCCCGCCTTACAAGATACACGAAAATTAACAATGTTTTTTAGTGTCCTATGGATAGCCATATGACACTAAAAAACATTGTTAATTTTCGTGTAGCATCCCGCTAAAGTATAGACTTTAGCGGGATGCTACCTACATGGTCTTCTTCTTTTTGGTCACGTGCTTCATTACTAAATATCGTTTCCCTGAAAGGCCTTTGTGGCTTTATGTATGATGTTCTTCCACTTTGTTTCAATCTTAGGAAAGTGTACATAATACAACTGGTGTTAATTCAGTGCTTTACGAACAGCTATGTCCCGCCCTTAAGGCGTACAATAAATGTAGGTACATACAGAGAGTTTACATGCATGTCAACAATAATATTATAACAATACAATATAAATTTTAGACCGTTCAAATTTAAAAAAAAAAACAAAACCCAACAAAACGCATCGTCTTTCACTGAGTAATAACATTTGTTTACTAACAGTTCATGGAGATTTTATTTCAGTAATTGCTCTTATAGGCTTTGGAATGTTATTGAAAATACGCGGAGCCGAGCAGAAAATACTTTGGTGCAGGAAATACGTCTTACTAGCCACTATGTCTAGCTTGTCCTGATGCCGTATACGCGTTTGATATTTAAATAGATCTATATTATTTTTAACAAAAACTGCGACCTCAAAAATATATAGACACGGTAATGTTAATACGTTCATCTTTTTAAATACTACGTTAATAATATGTTCATCGTTTGGTTATCGGCTTTTCTCAGGGCGGTCGTAAGTTACGACCGCCCTCGTAGCAGAGAGTCCAATGAGGTCGAGGTCTTTTCCCGTGTAACTTGCCCATCACCATCGAATTGTCAAAGTTCAGTCCCCGGTACACTGGGATATATCGAGTTCTATCGATTTTAATACTCACAGACTTTCAATGATAAAATGTATTAAAATCTTCATCTTGAAAATTTCAGTTAATGAAGCGGAAGTCACTGATGGCGATAAGGGATGCGACAGAGCAAAGATGCTGTTTGACTGTTTACAGGAACTCAAGAAAAAAGTAAGTTTATTATTGTCATACAACGTGGCAGTCTCTCTCAGCCGACAGGCAATGCGGAGGAATATATCGAGGCCATATTTGAGTTTGTTAATAGTTAGGTTAGGATACTATATTTTTTATTTAAAAAAGTAAGAGATAAACCGAAAATATCAGTCTATCAAAATTTTAACAATGGAGATCGAATCGCTTTGTATAAAGGTATTTATGAAGACGTCAAAGCAAAGGGATTTGAAGAAAATAACGGTTTTAAAAACGAAACCGAGAGTCACCTGTTCTTCCCGTCATTGTGACGTGATTTTTTTTGTACTTGACCATACCAGCAAAAATGTTTATGCAATGTTACCAAGTTTCGATGTTTGGGACAGAATAGAATAAAATATAATACTCTTTATTATGTACCATATGTGTCACAGATCGAAAGTCGACAACCAGTCCCAAGGGGTATCGTGTTACCCAGTAACTGGGTTATGGAGGTCAGATAGGCAATCGCTCCATGTAAAATACTGGTATTCAGCTGTATCCGGTAAGACTGGAAGCCGACCCCAACATAGTTGGGAAAAAGGCTAGGCAGATGATGATGTGTCACAGATATAGAAAAGTAGACATTTTACATAGGGTGAGACAATGTGGTAATGGGCGGTCTTATCGCTAAAAGCAATATTTTGAAGACCTTTGGATGGATTTAAAAGTTCTCCTTTTAAATAGGAGAGACAATACTATACCAGGCTTAGCACGAGAACCGTAGAGAAGCGTTTTGTCGACGGAAGATAAGACAAAAATGACGTTTCCGTGTAGACAGTTGACAGTTTTCGACCGAGAAATGTAGACGTAGACGTAGCGTCATGCTAAGCCTGCTGGTAGTCGGTGGTGTACAATTTACATTTACAATAAATACATACATTTGTACAGAATTCGTAGTTGGCTATATAATGGGTCTTTTCACACACTGTATGTACATATAGAGTCTACAAATATATTGAACTTGAAAGACATTAACATAGTACCGTTTTATTTATTTTCAGATTGGTGATTGATACAAGAAATTATAAGTATGATTACACCTTACGTGCTTGACACACAACATGGACCGATTCGGGATTTACCTACTAGTTTTTTTTAATGAAATAAATGCTTTGATGATAGCTTGCGATATTAATGTTCAAGTTATTTTAAGAGTTTTATCTATGTAAGTGGGTTCATTTTAGAAACTTATTAAATAATCCACCTACAACCACATGTCAGTAAGCGTGGTAATTAAAAACTTGTAGTATTTTCATTATTTTCTTTAATATTTTCTCCTAAACCTTCTTTAAATTCTTCTTCTTTCTTTCTCTTCTTTTTCTTTTAATTTTTTTTTCAAAGATTGAATAAGTACCTACTCAGTTACGTACAACGTGCCCGTGAAGGAATAAATATACGCAAGACAGTCACGTTTTCATCCGCAATACATAAACACTGCGTGCACCTTGTAATTAATGTAACAACGGTCTTATAAACAACCTGTAATTTGTGTTGCATTCAGTCGTTCAATATGTCTTACAAAGGAAATGACGGAAAACAACACGTATTCACTGAACTTGCTCAGATAAATATAATTTCATCTGACACCTCATTATTTCCACTAATTGACACAGCTGGTCCGCTCTTATAGATGTGGATGTAGAACGAAATAATAATATAATAATAATAATAATAAAACTCTTTGCCTCCAATAATTTGCAACTGATGGAGCTACTGAAAATAACTGAAAGTTTCAGTAGCGCCATCAGGATGGAATTTGGAGTGGATAAATGTGCGGTCATGCATGTAAAGCGAGGGAAGATTGTGCAATCCGTGGGAACCCAACTCTCGGATTCCATAAACCTTAGAACCCTCTCCGCATTCGAAACCTACAAGTATTTGGGTATGTCGGAAGCGTTAGGCATCAATGTTACTGACATGAAGCAATCGTTGAAGGAGCGCTTTTTTGGCCGCCTGAAGAAAGTATTTAATAGTCTTCTATCAGGCGGAAACAAGGTGCGCGCCTTCAACGGTTGGGTCATGCCCGTTTTGATGTACTCTTTCGGCATACTGAAATGGACTCAGACTGAACTCAACGCCCTGGATAGGAGGGTCCGTACGCTGCTGGCTGCATATCGAATGCATCACCCACGGTCGTCGGTAATGAGACTGTATATCCCGCGAAAATGTGGAGGTCGAGGCTTTTTAAACGCTAAGACCCTCCACAATCGCGAGGTATGCAGTCTCAGGGAATATTTCCTAGAAGCCGACGTGGGGATGCATCGAGATGTGGTCGCGGTGGACAAGGGCCTCACCCCACTCTCCTTGGCTAAAGAGAACTGGCGCAAGCTTGTAGTGCTTGACACTAACGATCGCAGGGAGGTATGGCAGAGTAAGGAGCTTCACGGACGCTTTTTCCGGGCCCTACATGAACCCGATGTAGATTTCCAAGCGTCCGTAGCCTGGCTACGTTTTGGTGACCTCTTTGGGGAAACCGAAGGTTTTGTCTGTGCAATTATGGACGAAGTTATCATGACGAAGAATTACCGGAGATTTATTGTGAAGGACGGCACGGTTGACGTGTGTCGGGCATGCCACCGTCCGGGAGAATCAATACGACACATTATCTCCGGGTGTTCTCGTAGCTAACGAAGAGTATTTGCATAGACACAACCTTGTAGCCAGGATTATCCATCAGCAACTTGCTCTGAAATACAGCCTTGTAGAATCTGAAGTGCCGTACTACAGATATGTGCCCGACCCAGTTCTCGACAATGGAAATATCACATTATACTGGGACCGATCCATCATCACTGACAGGACTATTGTTGCCAATAAGCCTGATATAGTGGTGGTGGATCGAACAGAGCGGCGCGCAATGATTGTTGACATAACAGTCCCTCATGACGGGAATCTCGTGAAAGCCGAGAAAGATAAACAGATCAAGTATCTTGACTTGGCTCGCGAGGTTGTCGACATGTGGGATGTGGATTCAGCAATCATTGTGCCGATAGTCGTATCAGCCAATGGGTTAATTGCCAAGAGCCTCGACCAACACCTAAAGAGGCTCACGTTGGACGGCTGGATTAAGGGCTTGATTCAGAAAGCGGTACTTCTGGACACGGCTCGCATTGTCAGGAGGTTCCTCTCTCTGGAGCCCTGACCACCGGTAGCTTGGACCCTGTTCCTGATACCGGTGGGCTACCATTTTTTTATATTTTTAAATGTTTTTATATATTTTTTATATCCTAATATTTAAAAATAAAATTATAATGTGTAAATAATGAAATAAAAGAAAATAATAATAATAATAATAAAAGCTTTATTTCATAAAATTAGTACTTAGATTGCATCACAGTTGCATGTGCTATGATAAAACAAACATACACAAAAGTTTGAACATCTGGAGCCGAACTAGGAGGAACCTGTATTTCGACTGACAGCGCCAAATCCCTCGAGTTACATTAGATTAGAGTTCTTAAATGCTAGCATTTTACAAAACAGGAATAATAATAGTCTAAGGTTCTATTTAAGGTCTATTAATGATCTGCACCTCTCTTTGTGTTGGGTGAAATGGTGAGTGAGTGAGTGTGAGAGGGTGTGTCTATTTGTGAGTGTGATTGTGATTTTTTTGAGTGAACACATGAATAGTGTGGATACACGGATATAGTGAATATGTAATATAATATGTATGTATATATATTTGTCTGTCTGTAGAAAATTAATTAATTTTTGCTTTTTTTAATTAAACATTAAAACATTATATATGTAATGTCTATCTTGGGACAGTTAGAAGTTGCTCAGTCTCATCATATGTGAGACCCTGTAGGTAATCTGATACTTTTTTCCTGCAGTGATCTGTGTTGAGTGGATAAATATTAAGATTTTTATTAAGTTTATTGTAGATATAGGGACTGAGGAAATTAAAGAATTTAGTACTGAATTTACTACTGCAAGACCTGTGTTGTGTACAAACCATATAATTTCTGCGTGTATTCAAAATCTGGGGGTCAAAATTTGTGCAGGTGTGTTGCATAGTGATTATTTTCAATATGAATAATTGTCTAACAGTTAGTACTCCACAAAACTGGTAAAGTAAAGCAGTAGAAAAAGTATTGGTTTAAAGGTGCTGACCTTTAGAATTGCACGTTGGGCAACCTCAGTGTAGTTTTCGGAGCACCACCCCAAACGGATATACAATAAGTTACGAGCGACTGGCAAAGAGCAAAGTATATTCGTTTCAAGATATGAGGATCAGCGATGTGTCGTAGATTTTTAAAGATATATATGAGTTTCCGAACCCGTCCCGATAAAATTCTTATGTGTTCCTTGAAGTTAAGATTTTTATCAATAGTTACACCTAAATATTTGATGGAATCCACCCGCTCCAATTCAGTACAAGAGCAAAAATCATGCAGTGTACACTCATGTGGAATAATGGCATGATTGTGGTTAATCTCCATGTCTGATCGAATACTAAAGCAAACATATTTAGATTTGCCGGTATTTAACGTTAAGGCATTGTCATTTAGCCATTTTTTTACAGTATTAAATCCAGATTGAGCGGAGTTAAATACTTCATTCCAGGAATCATCAGAAAAAAGGAGAGCAGTATCGTCCGCAAAAGAGATGATTTTACCCTGGGAAAGTATTATGTTAGTAAGGTCGTTAATATATAACAGAAATAAGGTTGGCCCTAATATGCTACCCTGTGGAACTCCGTGTGTGCGTAGGCGGTCAGTGCTGGTAAAGTTTCCCACTCGAACTCACTGGCGGCGGTTTGTAAGATAGCTTTCGAAGAGTTTCAACTGCATGCCTCTGATTCCCAGCCTTTCTAGCTTGGCCAAGAGGACTGAAACAGAGACTGTGTCAAAGGCCTTTGCTAGATCTAAAAATATGGCCAGGCACTTCTTTTTCCTATCCAAATTATCACTGATATAACCTACGAGATTGTTTACCGCTTGTTCAGTACATTTACCATTTCGAAAGCCGTACTGATTGGGTGAGAGCAAGTTATTGTTTACAAGGTATCTAGAAAGTCTCTTATTGATAATTCTCTCCAGGAGCTGTAATTTGTGATGGAATCTCTGTTTCCACCTTTAT
The DNA here is from genome assembly GCA_905333075.3 of Atethmia centrago. Taxonomy (NCBI): domain Eukaryota; kingdom Metazoa; phylum Arthropoda; class Insecta; order Lepidoptera; family Noctuidae; genus Atethmia; species Atethmia centrago. Next base: position 11,960,746 of record HG995381.1, on the reverse strand, counting down.
GTATAGGGCAGACTTCAGACTTTTTTAACGAATCAGGGAAAATTCCATTTTGAAGACACAAATTGAAAATAAAGGTGAGTGGGGGAACTAATAAGGTTTTGAATGTTTTTAAAAATTTATTGCTAATCCCGTCAAATCCCGTTGAGCTACCTGTTTTCAAGTTAATGATCAGGCGGTCTACTTCACATTCATCAGTATCCTCCAATACAAAAGAATTAATTGCACTGTGCTTATCGGAGTTGGCATCTACACTAGTGCCTATTGGGTTAGAATTTTTTTGCCTGATTTTATCGGCTAGAGACCTACCAGCATTCACAAAGTAGTCATTTATTTTAAATAATAATAAAAAGATACGCGTCAATATCCCCTTACAGGGTGTGAGGGATGCCAGGCTCTGCGCACTGCGTGTGTGGCTGCGCGACGCCGGTACACCAGGCACCGCAGGCTCCGTATCAAACCTCCGGATACGGAAGCCATTCAGGCGGAGCTGTACGAGGGTTACAGAGCGGCGAAGACCGTCCTCCAAGCGGAGATCCTGCGGGGGATTGGCCCGCGAGGAGTCGCTGGGGACTCAGGACAGGGACCCGTGGGGACGCCCGTACAAAGTGGTGCGGGATAAACTCCGCCCATGGGCTCGCCCGCTGACGCAGAGTCTCCGGCCCCAGCTTGTGTAGGACATGGTGATCGCTCTGTTCCCTTCGCGAGGGGAACACACCTCCCCGCCCATGGCTCCACCTACTGAGGTGCCCGATGCGGACCACACCGTCGACGACGACGACGACGACGACGACGACGACGACGATGCTCCGGAGGTGACCGAGGTAGAAATGAAAGCGGCGGTACGCAGGCTTAATGCCAAAAATACCGCCCCAGGACCCGATGGCTTACCTGGGAAGGCCTGGGTCCTGGCCTTGGAGGCTCTCGGGCCTCGACTTAGGGGGCTCTTAAGCGCATGCTTGGAGAGGGGCCAATTCCCGCTTTGTTGGAAGATGGGGAATCTGGTCCTCATAAAGAAGGCAGTGCACCCTGCGGACTCTCCGTCCGCTTATTGGCCCATCATGCTGCTCGACGAGGTGGGCAAGCTCTTTGAAAGAGTCATTGCAGACCGCCTCGTCAGCCAGCTGTTGCGGGTGGGGCCGGATTTGGCGGAGAGCCAGTTTGGTTTCCGCAGGGGGCGTTCAGCGGTGGACGCCATCATGCGCGTGCGAGTCCTGACGACAGGGAATGCTGTTGCCCAGGGTGGGGTCGTCTTGGCGGTGTCTCTAGACATCGCCAATGCCTTTAATACCCTGCCCTGGAGTTGCATCAGGGAGGCACTCCGGTACCACCGGATGCCGACCTACCTCTTTCGTGTGGTCGAGGCCTATCTGACGGACAAGGCCGTCATCTACCCCGCTCACCAGGGTGTGTGGAACTGGCTAGAGATGTCGTGCGGTGTCCCACAGGGATCGGTCCTGGGCCCGCATCTGTGGGACATCGGATACGACTGGGTGCTGTGCGCCGACCTCCCTGGCGGCGTCAGCGTAGTGTGCTACGCTGACGACACGTTGGTCCTGGCGCAGGGGAGGTCGCACCAGATGGCGGCCGAAGTAGCGGCACGCGGGGTTGCGACAATCGTTGAAAGGATCCGGCAATTGGGACTCGAGGTAGCCCTGCATGTCCGAGGCCATGTGTTTTCATGGTCCTTGGAACGCGCCACCGTTGGGGTCCTAAATAAGAATAAAATAATAGAATAGGAGGGGTTTCCATTGGCGTCGAGTCGACGATGAAGTATCTGAGACTCGTCCTCGACAGCCGGTGGAACTTCGTGGAGCATTTCCGACGTTTGGCTCCCAAACTGGAGCGGGCAGGCCCTGCATTGAAGCGACTCCTGCCCAATCTAGGGGGTCCAAACGCCTCCTGCCGGAGGCTCTACGCAGGGGTCGTGCGGTCCATGGCCCTCTACGGGGCTCCTGTATGGGCACGCTCTCTGGCGCTGCGGCCAGCCCACCGGTTGAGCGCAGCCCAAAGGGTCATGGCCATCCGGGATTCCGGGGATACCACACGGTCTCCTGTGAGGCAGCGAGCCTCCTTGCCGGATTGCCACCATGGGATCTAGTCCTCGCGCAACTATTGCACGGGAGTTGCACGAGGATACGAAACGCCGGGGCGTAAGTCCGCTGCCGCGAGAAATCGCGGCATAGCGGACGGAGCTCCGGCGGGATCTCATGGCGACATGGAGAGTATGGTTGTCGCAATCCAGTGCTGGGCACGCCACATTTGCGGTGATATCCCCTCTTTGAGGAGTGGCTAGAGAGGCGTCACGGCGTCCTCACCTTCCGCCTGACGCAGGTCCTCACCGGACACGGCAGCTTCGGCAGGTTCCTGTGTCGGATAAGGCGGGAGGAAACGCCCGGTTGTCACCACTGTGTGGATCGCCCTGAGGACACGGTGGAGCATACGGTGGAGGTCTGCCCGGCTTGGGCAGAGCACCGCCGTGTCCTCGTGGAGGTGATCGGTGGCAGAGATCTCTCGCGTCCGGCCCTGGTACAGGCCATGGTATGGAGCGAGAGGGCATGGGCAGCCGTCACCTCCTTCTGCGAAGCAGTAATGCTCGCGAAGGAGGAGGCGGGACGGTTGAGGGAAAGGCAAACTTCGCGCCCTCTCGCCCCTAGCCGCCGCAGGAGACGCCCTGGGCGTCGGGAATCCCGGGCGGATTTCCGACCACCGTAGGCGCGGGCTTGCGGACGGTGAGCAATGGGTAGCTCACCATCCGGTAAGGACCAGGCCCGGGTCGACGGCGCGTTGTTTTCCACGTGCGCCTCAAAAAGATGTCGTCAGCACAAGTGTAGGGGTCCACTAGGGCCGATGCCTGCCGGGGTCGCGGGAAGGTACTAATGGGTCACCGAGGCCCCCGCAACACAGGCAAAGGAAGGAATACGGGTGGGTTTTAGTCAGTAAGAGTCTGACACACCCTCCCGCTCCGCCCAGAGCGGGAGAAGTTATTTGATGATGTCCCACCCAAAAAAAAAAGGGTGTGAGGGGATATCGACGCGTCGTGCACCTTGTATTTAAACGCACAGATACATAATATCTCCATGTCAAACGTAATGAGCTTGAACGTTTTGAACGTGATGACTTATGATGAACATTGCCTTTTTAATTACATAGTCTAGTTATTCATTCAAGGGTCTCTCAAACAGGCGCGACAAAATATTGTGATATCTATCCCTAGAAAATTGTTCAGGCGGACTCAAGAAGTAAGAAGGAATCATGTAGCGGTATCTTAGAACAGCGTCAAGTCGCGACTGTGTGTTGAGTTGCTGTTCATACAACGGCGGTCTAGTAAGGGAAACAAAGAAGATGGCGTCATGATTCTTGCAACAGTCAAATAGATGTAACGTTTTAATGCTTCCCTGACTGTATCTATACTTACTAAATCTAAATAGACAATCTAAATAACAAATTATGAAGGAAAGCAAAACTTATATATTTATATTAAGGTGTGTAGTTGTTTCTAAAGATGGAAGAAGCACTGATTTCATGGAATGGTCTGAACTGTAACATTATTTAAGGGGATTATTGATAGGATTTCTTGCGACTGAATTTTTTTCTATTAACTAAGCGACATGCCTACACGATACTACCAGCAATACTGAACTATTAGAAGGATATTCACTTCGGACATTATATTTTAATGTTAGCAAAATTATTTATGCCATATTCAATGTGTATGTTATTACGAATTAATAATTAGCCTGGTGTTGCTCCATTGTGTGTTCGAATATAATAGAAAGAGGAAGTAGCAAATGATCGCTATGTATTGTATTGATGCACGTTATTGCCTTGTTTATTTTATTGCATATCAGGGTTCCTTATATACTGAAGTAGAATTTTATATTTGTGTTTATAATTCTTGTATATATATATATATCCTCTGATGAAGGTTTGGGTAGAGACATGCGAAGAGAATGACCCAGCATAAAAAAAACTTGTTTAGAAGGTTGTCTTGCAATTTATCTTACTCCTAAAGGATGTTCTCCAGAAAACACAAGATCAAGATAAAAGATTGGTTCCTACACCTATTTCTTTCCAAAATTGAAGAAATATAAGTCCGAACTCCAAAATCCAGGTTGCTGTTTTCATTAGCTTTATGCAGTGCGATACATTTCCTAGGGTGGTTACTTGGTTGATATCCTGGTATCAAGATAGTCAGATGGATAGGGGAGTTTAGAGAGTTTGTAGGTAAATTATATGTATCTTGAATTTTCCACAAACAGCTAATAACTGCCGGGCCATTGGACATCTAACAAAGTAGTTCTTAGTTTCGACGAAGTACCCGTAACTCGCCTGAATCATGGCTTGTGTCATGTGAATCGCAATGGAAGACACCTTTAGGGAGACTGAAATAAAAAAGGGAAAATATTCGTTTTCTTTTTCGGGTCATGTGACAGTTGTGTTGTTGGGGAGTTTTTTGCACCATTTCTTCTTCCCAGCTGATGAAACACTAGGAATTGGTGAAGGGTGGGCGGTTTGGAGGACTGCCTTATATAATTTTTGACGTTCCAAAAGTGCTGATTTTTGTTTTGATGGCACGACAGTATTTTAAATTTCATTGTCCCAAAACCTCACCACATCCACGGCGCCGTCGGCGTCGGTGGCAGCGCAGAGGTCACTTTTGTTTTGGGGGCAAGATAAGAGGTAAGACATAGTCTGCGACACAATTCCATATCACACTCATAATAAATTATATCATTATGCCGTTATTAATTTTCATATTTTACATACAAGATCGTAGCTTACCGATCTGGTTCGAACTTGACATACATATAGCATTATTATATATGTAAAATATAATATATTGAAAATGGTAATTATTTCACCATAAAATTACAGAACCGCCCATAATATAATAGTTTCCCTCACGAGCTCAAACATATAAAATAGGAAGCGTCAATTTTTACACAAGTTGTCTTTTTGTTATTTCAAAATGTTGAAGATTAGTGTTGTGTTCGTATATTTTGCAGTGGTGGCCGTTAATTTTTGGAATGTTAATGTAAGTTTAGCAAAAGACAAATGACTACTAAGAAGTTTTAATTTTAGTAAAAAATCGAGACAGTAAGAGAGTAGTTTGAGAAGATAGAAATGAAAATGATAGAAAATGAAATAGAATTACCTACTTTAATTTTAAATTTTAGTTGAAAGCCATCTCTTAAAGTACTTTCAGGTTTTATATTTTAGTTCTGCTGTTTCAGTGCATATCTGAAGAAGAAAAAAAGGCATTCATGGATGCAATGAAACCCATTGCAGAGGAATGTGGATCAGACTGCGGTCTTTCCGACGACGATTACAAGAAACACAAGAAAGGAGATGATATGGATCCGTGTTTTAAGAAATGCTTACTGCAGAAATTGGGCTTTGTAAGTACAAATGATAAAGTCCAATGAACCTGAAGACAATGCACTCAAGACAATGCATCACATGTGCATGTTATGTAACATAATGTGTAGGAAGTTTGAAATTTCGTAACGGACAGATATAGATGGAGACTTGTGGTTTAATTCATATAAGTAAAAATTATAATGCCGCATCCTAACCGAAAGCAATCGTTGCGTGAGTACGTGATCGTCTCTTTTTAAGAATTTCACGTTCTCGCGCGATCAAGTAGCGTATGTATGTCATTATTCAGGTAAACGATCGCGTAATCGCTTATTCACGCGGCTTTCGCTTTCGGTTGGGACGCAGGGTAAGAATCCTTCTATTCTAGCTGGACGAGGCTGGGAAATACAACCGTGACAATTTAAGTGAATCAATTTCGCAATACACAGACAATAAAGACCAAGTTAAGAAAGTTCAAGACCAATTAGATAGCTGCTTTGATGGTAAGTGCGCTATAATTATTATTTTTAATTATTAATAGTTTCTGGTCTTGACTTCGTTCGTGTGGAACTCGTAAGACACCACGATATACTAAAATAACAGCCACATTTTTATAAAACTTTCCTGTGTACTACGTTTATATTTTTGGTCTCAGCAGCCAAAATATAAAGAAAATCAGGACTGGTGATGCGGGAGTAAGCGACTTGCAGTTGTCCGTGTGAGAAGCAGCTCGTCCTGAGGCTTCTCCGCAGGCTTCATTAGCAATTTCCCATTGCTTGTAAAGTTTTTCGTTTTTGGTGAATTAATGGCAACGCCTGCATTCCTGCATATACAACCCAATGGCATAACACTGATACACTAACTGTTGCATACTTACAGATTATTCTTGACGAACAGCTATCACTAAAATACAGTAGATTGAAAATGCAGATCAACATGTTTAAAAAATTAAGGACAGTTTCCTAAGACTGATTTCTCATTAACAGTCACCTAACCATAGATATTTATTTTTATTGTAACCATAGACAACAGAAGAGGCCTAAAGTTAATGTTTTTCTGTGTACGTTCTACGAACTATCACATAATAGAATTACAAAATGTAAAAAAAAGATCAAAATATATAAGCAAAATAGTTAAATAAAATATAATTGCAAAGTAGTCGCCGAACCGCTAAGCTATTTGCTTTGTTGTAAGCTGACTTACTTAAATAGCCGTTGCTATATTTTTCATGATTTACATCTTAGCTGATAATCATGAAAAAGGTTAAATCTGTAACTATCTGCTATATTCGTTCCCTATTCAGCCCAGTCCAGCGATTTTTTAGCGAGTTCTGACTTTTCTAGTACTCAAACCTCAGTTGGTCCGATAAAGTTATTGATCCTTATAAGCAACAGGATCGGTGTGCATCAAAAAGTTTTTGTGAAAATTTACTATTTTCTTGCTGACGTCGTTTTCAATATCTGTGAATGCAGATCGAAATGTTTCAAAAAGTTAAGGACAGTTTCCTATGACCGATTTCTTGTAGCGACAACGGTATGGTACCTGCTTTGCCCTAAGCCCCTTCAAAAATCCACCTGTATATATGTCATAACATAATAGCTTGCTTCACTTCATAAAGGTATATGGTATGTTTTTAATATGTACATGTATTCGTTTATTATTTTGTAAGAATAATTTGTGTATTTTATCTATGGGCTTTAGTTGCTTGACAATGAAGGAATGATTATTATTTATTATTATTATTGATGATAATTATTTAAAAGGTTAAATTTGTAACTATCTGCAATATTCTAACCTTTTGGCTAGTCTTTTTACAATTTGCGGTAAACTATAGAAGAATACGAATATAAAGCAATATTGCTCATCCTCGTGAATAGCGTGATAATTTATAGCCTTTAGATAGATTGACCAGACTTATACAGAACTAACTGTTGTCCACGACTTCATCTGCGACCCTGGATGAAAAGTAGCATATGTCCTTCTCCAGGTCCCAGGCTACCTCTTTGTCGAAATTATCTAAATTTCATAACGATCTTTTCAGCCGTTTTAACGTAAAAGTGTAACAAACAAACTTACTTTCGCATTTATAATGTTGAAATATTATAGTTAGGATATTTGCGTGATCCTGGAACATACATTCAGAAAAACAGACAAACAGATTAACAGACAAAAATTCTGCGCCTGCGTGGATGTCGGAAAATATCCCAAGGGAACGTACCTGCTACCGGAATTAAAAGTACCCTATGTAATCAATCCAGGTTATAAACTATATGTGTCAAAAATGTGTTATCCAAATCTGTTCAGCCGTTTTTCGCCAATCCGTAACATACATCCAGACAAACAGACAAACGGACGAAAATTCTCAAAACTATGTTTTCCGCATCAGACTAGTTCCCACTCTTCCTAGCAATTACTTTTTTCAAAAATATTGAATGTACAGTTTTGACTTCGCTACGATTTTATTATAATTATAATAATGATAACAATAATTCATTTATTTCAGACATAGTCCATACATTATATAAAAATAAAATCATAAAAAACACATTACCTACATTCAAATAACCAACAACAATAATTAAATTAAATTTCAAAATTACACAAACAATACTCGTTTTTATAAACATAGGTATGTCAAATAATACGAGGAGAAGCGCTAACATGCAGCTGCATCCACTTCTGTATCAGGGACATGTCCCACCGCTCGGACAACACCCTGAGGAGACTGTTCGAGCTGCTTCGTAGGCGACTTAAAAGTGAAGCGCTCCGCTTCCTTATGATCGCGAAAAAATCATCGGTCCGCGCCTCAGCAAACATAGTCGAAGCACTACAAAACCGCGGGAGCCCTAACAGTATCCTGAAAGCATTGTTGTACTGCACCCGCAGTGCGCTGTACGCCCGCTGCGTAAACTTGGCCCACAGGCTGCACAAGTCGTTTTAACGACTGACAATATGCCTTGTGAAGGTGACTAAAGTCACCTTCACAGGTCTAGTACATCGCGCAAACCTGCGAGCCAACATATTACACCGGACAGACAGCGCCCTGCGCTCCCTCTCAATGTCCAGATTGTCAAAGCAAAAGTTTGCGCAATGCACCGATCGATGGGCTCAGCAACACCATATCATCTGCGTAACTAATGTTGTTTATACACACTCCGTCTATGGAACATCCAATATTAGTGCTGCTGAGCTCACCGATCAGCCGGTTCATCTATAGGTTAAAGAGGCGAGGCGAGGATAAACCCCCTTGTCTTACTCCGCATTCCAACCCATACACGTCCGACCGCGCACCCGCCCATCTAACGGTATTCTGCTGCTTACTACTTATACCAGTACCGGAGCAAAGACACAATCTCATGTGGCACATCTGTTTCACATTCTAGCTTCTGCCACAGCTTGTCATAACACACCAGATCAAAAGCTCTTGAAAGATCTAAAAAGCATGCATATACTGGTGTGTTTCTATCCGTATAGTACTGAACAGTTTGCTTGAGACAGAGGATAGCACTCTCAGTTGACAGACCGGATCTGAACCCAAACTGAGCGTCATGCAAGTGGAGGTGGTTCTCCAACTGTCGGTCAAGCAAACTATCCAGCACCTTAGCTATGACAGTCGCAAGTGAGATCGGTCTGTAATTAGACAGTTCCGATGAGTCACCCGTCTTATCTTTAACAATTGGCACTACGACTCTGTGCATTAAATCATCAGGTAAATAACAATGACTAACACACAAGTTAAATAATAGTGCAAGGACTCTTGGCAGGTCTACGCCCGCGTACTTCAAATGCTCGATGCTAAGACTATCGTGACCTGGAGACTTGCCTCTCACCATCTTCTTTATAATTTGGGCCACATCCTTGGCGGAGAACCTAACGTTAGCATGCCCAGGGCGATCCTCAGCTGCGAGCACCTGCGACGCGGACCGGAGCGGTGATACCATACTAAAAAGCCGCTGAAAGGCGCAGGCTATATCCCGCGGCTCATGCGCACCACCGACATTCGCCGGAGAGTCCGACCTTGGATTCAGTTTATGGGTATTTTTCCAAAAATCACCAAAGCTTTTATTAGCATGATGTTCCGCAATGATGTACATCTTTATCTGACATTCATTATTTTGGAAGTACTTTAATTTTTCTTTAAATAGTTTCCTAGACTCACACAATATTATTATAATCATGGCCAGATCTTGGACGTCCATAAGATACCCATGTCTGAAAACAAAACCTGGCCCTCCGGTGAGCGTCACTAACGTGCCTGTTCCACCCCGTTACATACTTAAATTTGTTGCACTTAGGTGTAATGCAGCTTCTCTTAGCAGCTTCAGTCAAAATATTTACAATATTATTATACATCCCATTTATAGTAATTTTATGGTTTTGATCACTGCACATTCCATCTGCGCAGTTACAAAACTCAGATGGGAAGTCAATTTGCTTAAACCTTAAATTACAGTAACTAGTATAGTCTCGTATTTGATTATTGTCTCTAAGTCCCCATTTTATATAATTAAAAGTAAGTAAGTTTAATAATATTCACATTACATTCAATCATTAACGGATAGTGATCAGACCAGTATGTATCGTACAGTACGCACACATCCACGACTGCGCACCGCGCCGCACCTGTCTCTACACAGTGATCGAGCCATCGCTGGCACCCGTGCGCGTCACTCACAAATGTATATGTATCGCGAGGCAGCCACTCAATGTCTAGACACGACCACGATTGTTCGGTGCAAAAAGTTAACAACTCATTAGCGAACAGCTCACCTGGGTGTGCGTTGAAGTCTCTGAGGATGAACACAGATCCCACATCATTACTTTCAATAATCGCGTTTAACTCACTGAGGCACTCTGTAAACTCGGTCAGATTTTTGATCGAATCAGTAGGCATGTACACTGATACCACTAGCATAGACCGGTCCTGAAGCACTACCTTTATCGCAGCGAGACGCACACTCGTACACGCGATCACAGACACTGTTGGAAACATCGCCTTCCTCCACAGCAAAGCGACTCCACCATACGGCCTTCCTCTTTGCACTCCAGCAGATGTATCCACAGCAGACTTTCCAGTAAAGGAAAAAGCGTCATCAATGCTGCCCAGGAACTGTACATCGTGGGGCAAAAGCCAGGTCTCCTGTAGTGCCACAATGTCCGCCGTCTGACAGAGACCCTTCACACATTCCACCGACCTAGTAACACTCTTGCAGTTGAATGTAACAAGCTTAATTGTACTATCCATTTACTGTCCATAATGATAATACTCCATTTATCTCCCGGTAGGTAGGTCTGTCCGCGTTGTGAGTAAAATCAACAAAACGGCGAGTACCCCATCGGGCCAAAAGTCATCCATCATAAACGTATCAAGCTTGTATTTGGGCACAAAAACAATGTATCCATTATATTCCTTATTTAATTTCATAATAATTTTCTCTATTTTTATGTCTAAGTTTGTTTTCTTCAGCAGATAAGATGTTATATCACTTGCAGACGGCTCTTTAGACACATTATAAACATAGATCGGAACTTGCGTACTCGCTGCCTTGAAATTATTGTCCGAATCAACAATACTCGTAGCGTTCCCTGTATTTCCTACAAAGCGGTTTCTCAATCTGTGTCTCTTTTTCTGAACCAGTGTCCATTCCTCACTAGACACTTGAGTTTTGGACCGTGGTTTCGACACTCCATCTTGCACAATAACAGAGAAACTCTTTGTTTTCGACGCGTGACTGCCGACTGATTGGTCGGTCAGAATTTTGCGCACAGTTTACGGCAGAGGTCGGTATCGGTCGGATTATGTATTTTTTAATAAATCTGTTTTAAATGCTGTAGCTCTTCATTTTAATAACGATGATAAGTACTATATACTGTTAAACCCAATATGATGGTACTTATCTCTTCTATGATTAATTTGCCTGAAATGAATGGGGTGTATCAGGAGTTAATATGATGCTGGAAATTGCATTTTTTGATTGATATTCACTTAATTGAAAGATTATAGGTAGTCAGTTTAGAAAAAGATGCACGATATATGCCAAATGCATTTATTGCTCTGGCATAACATAAATCGAGTTAGTTAATTGTTCTATTCTGAATCTTTATCGAACAAAAATGAACAGAGTATACAAAATAAACAGAGAATTGAAAAGTTACTTGATTTTTTTTCTGTTATTAGCGAACGGAGATAATGATGGTGATGATGAAGAATCTGTGACGAAGCGTGTCGAGGTTTTGTTCAAATGTCTTAAGGAGCTCAAAGAAGTAAGTATTTTCTTAAGTTAATTTTATTGGTCAGCTTAGATTGAACATTGTTGTTTTCATTCACAACAAAGTTCAATCTGTCTGGGTTTATACAGATAATATGCTAAACATCAACCAATGCTGAGTAAAATCTCTAGCTGAATTAAGCCGGAATGCTTTCTAAAGTGTGGCATTTTTATCAATAATTTCTTGATTTCACAATTCATCTACCGCAGAGGAGTACGGAATCGCCGCGTCGTCAGCGCCGGCAGCGTCGACCGCCAAGGCCTCTCCGTGCTCCGTGACATGTTTCTGTTGGTTAAGACACCGGGAGTCAGCCTATAATTTAAGTGGGATGAAAATATATCTTATTATTAACCTTATCTTCTCTTTTTCAGTAATTTCTGCAACAAGGGTTGATCCTAACTACAAAAATGGTTTCCGTATGAATATCTTCTTTTGAATAAATTTTTTGTTATGCCGAATGTGTGTTATAAATTTTTGGGTTATACCTTAAGCACTGCAATTGCACTAACCTACCTACCACCATACCAGACCATTTCAGACACCAATCGACATGGTCTTCACATGATCTGACCAAAATTATGTCTGGACTTTAAAAGAGACTGTGACCTCTGAGTTTGTTTCGGCCTTTCTTCTCAGAGTAGTCAGATAGGAAACGCCGACCTCATCTAGTTTAAAAAAAAAATATGTTTGACTTGTAAAAGTGTTTGTAAAAACCTACTAACAGAAATAAAATAATTTATCATTTACCTAAAAATGTTGTTGATGTGGTTTTCGAATAGAAAATATCGATATGATCTTTTTCAAATATGACCAATATGTTTTGACAAAGTAGGTATAGGTACTAAGAAGGGCTAGATAGGAGTACCTTTGCAGATGATATCACAGCTCCAAATGAATTGCCAAAAATCAATGAACAACTTAACCCAATTCGTTTTACCGACAAATCGGATTGTAGCCCGTTTAGTATTGAGTACAATTGTTCAAGCTTAGAGCGGACTTCCGCTTTCAAATCGAAGGTTAAGTTTTGCCAAAATAGTCATTCAAACAGTTTAGCTGTTTCATCATGTATTTTCAAATCTATTTGATATAAATAGGGAAACACAAATATAGTGATCAATAGTGTTCAGGTTTGGTTACATTTAGTTACTATTTTACTGTGTTACAAGTACCTATTACAATATTACTAGTAAATAAAAGTCCTTCGCATATATCGCTCTCTATATATAATATTAGAAATCACTACTCATTGTTTTTAAAAATATATTGCGATCTATGACAAAGGTTTATTGATTGTGAGATATCTTCAGTACCTAATTAATTATTATGAATCCCTCAATGGATTTCATTCGTATTGGTTACGTTATGCTGTTTTGGTTCTTAATAAAACATGTTGCGGTAAGTATAGCTTAATCATTAATATTTAGCATCAGTCTCTTTCTTTCCAAGTATATGCTTTTAAAATATCTCATTTTCGTCACTGTATTCTATTTTGAACTATATTCTTTTTTAGGTATTCAAACTAACTTTTTTTTTGTATGCACTTGTTTCTGTGACAAATAAACCTGTTTTTCTTTCTTTCTTTCTATTCTTATTCGTCATCTGCTTAGCTTTTTCCCAACTATGTTGGGGTCGGTTTCCAGTCTAACCGGATGCAGCTGAATACCAGTATTTTACATGGAGCGACTGCCTATCTGACATCCACAACCCAGTTACTGGGTAACACGATACCACTTGGTAAGACTGGTTGTCAGACTTTCGGGCTTCTGTCTACCCGTAACGACTGTCAAAGATCTACAAATGACAGCCAGCTTTCTATTCTCATTGTTGTACCTATAACACTACTTTTTGATTTCTTTATTATTACATTCTAGGCAATACCGGATGCGCAAAAGTCTGTCATCCAAAGGGAGTTAGTGACTGTAGGTCTCCAATGCATAAAAGATCATCCTCTATCATTGTCAGATATCAGGGCTCTTAAGAACAAGATGATTCCTAATGGAAAAGATCCAAAATGCTTCGTAGCTTGTTTGTTCAAGAAAATTGGAGTGGTAAGTAACTAACTGATAGCATTGCTCTGATAGGTACAATATAAGGAGTAAAAAAGTTACTTCTAATAAATAAATGATAAAATTGTGCGGTAACCCATTGCTATCATGGGATTCTTCATTATAAGGAGTTTTGAGGAGGTCGACGACCATCTTTTAATCGTAACCATAGTTATTATAAAGACTTCAACGGCGTTAGTTTTGCCGTTGGTATATAGATGATTCATTGGTATTTTTTTCCAGATGGACAATATGGGAATGATATCACCAGCTAAAGCACGAGAGAATGCTAAGAAGGTGTTCAAAGGAAATAATGAACATCTAAAGAACGTCGATGAAATAATGGAGAAATGTTCGACAGGTAACTAAGTTTCCGAATAGGAGACTTTAGAGCCGCGAGCAAGTCGCCGGTGGATAATAATTGTATTAATAGTATCATAGAAATAGTATGAAATGCCATTAAATCAATCATCAATCATAATTATTATAACTTGAATGTCCGTCATTCAATGTCAAATACTTTTGCAATTAATATTAAACAAATGCGTATACAACATAAATACATAATTTACTATAGATAAATGAATAAACATTAACCATCAATTAATTGCTGGAAGTACCTATTTCCTAGATCAGATCAGATGCTTAAATTAAAAAAAAAACATGTTTTAAATTAATGTTCTTTGTATTTTGCAGTGAATCAACAAAGTACGAATGACGGAAAAAAAGGTTGTGATAGAGCGAAGCTTGCTTTTGGATGTTTTAATGAAAATGCTTCTAAAGTAAGTTCTTTGAAAAATAACAGTGAACTATTCCTTCATTAGAATGGTTACATTTGAAATTATTCTCGTCGAAAATTATTCCTCGCAGTAAAAGATATTAGTCCCTAGATACACTAGTTGAAATTTGGAAAAAAAACCCAGTTATTTTTAGTTTAATAAAAACCCGAAAACCCGTTATTTTTTACCATAGTTCTTGTGACCATCTATACCCTACAATAAAATAGTACTGAAGTCAAAACTGTATATACATTAAATATTTTTGAAAAAAGTAATTCCTACGAGGAGTGGGAACTAGTCTGATGCCGAAAATATAGTTATTAGAATTTTTGTCCGGATGGATGTTCCGGATTGGCGCAAAAACGGATGAACGGATTTCGACAAAATTTGGCACACAGATAGTCTATAACCTGCATTAACACATAGGGTACTTTCAATCCTGGTAGTACGTTCCCGTGGGATATATTTCGACATCTACGCAGGCGCAGCCGCAGGCAAGAGTTAATAATGAATTTAATAATATTACTAGCTGCGCCCCGCGGTTTCAGCCGCATCAATCTCGATCCCATGGGATTATCGAAATAAAAAGTATATGTCCTAACCTAGGTCAGTCTATCCATGCGGCATATTTCATCCAAACCCGTTCAGCCGTTTTAGCTTGAAAGAGAACAGATTTACAAAAAAAAAAGATATTTTCTGTTTATAACTTACTAGTTTAGATTTTAATTGTTTCTTTTTGTGTGTTTTTTTTCAGTACGGATTCGATTTTGATTTCTGACGAGTCATCGTTGCGAGATGTTTTAGGAGAAGCTGGTGCAAAACTTTATAAATAGCACTTATGTAATATTTATTATTGAGATTGATGTTTGGAGTGACTTTTTGAAATAAATTGTTAAAAAAACACTTAGTTTTTATTTCCGTTCAGTGTATTTCTACTTGAACCTAATTATAAAACTAAAGATTATAAAAAAACGCAGTAGAATGCGGAAATTGCAGTGTTATTTTCAAAACAAATAGTGTAGAGTCATCTCAAGTACCTCTTTTCCTCGAATTTGTATATGTATATTTATATAATATAGTTATATGTTATAGTAAATATGTACGTATGTGTATTATAACTTTATAAACTATTTATGTCCTTTTTTGTGTGTGGGATATTGTCAAATAATTTCTTCCGCTCTGGGCGGAGCGGGAGGGTGTGTCAGATTCTTACTGACTAAAACCCACCCGTGTTCCTTCCATTGCCTGTGTTGCCAGGGGCCTCGGTATCCCTTCCGGACTTTCGCACGACCCCGGCAGGCATCGGCCCTAGTGCACCGCTACACTTGTGCTGACGACATCTCTTTGAGGCGCGCGTGGAACATAACGTGCCGTCGACCCGGGCTTGGTCCTTCCCGGACGGTGAACTACCCATTGCTCACCGTCCGCAAGCCCGCGCCTACGGTGGCCGGAAATCCGCCCGGAATTCCGGGCGGCGAGAGGGCGCAAAATTTTCCTTTCCCGCCACCGTCCCGCCTCCTCCTTTGCGAGCATTACTGCTTCGTAGAAGGAGGCTGCAACCTATTTATGTACTTGTGTACCTATTTTATTTATAATTAATTATATTATCTTTTTAATATGTTTAATTATTATTATCTCCTCTCAATCTGAGCACTTGCCAGTCTTATCTTTTCACCACCCTTGGTTGACATGCCTAAGGCATTAATTCCGCCTTTGCATCTTATTGTGTGTGAGAAGTTTAATTAAACAATTAAATGCAAAATATGCATCCTAACAAGATCCATGGCAACTCTATTGTAAAGATAGCAAAGCCTAACTTTCATTCAGGGGTATAGTCAACTTCACTGATCAAGTGGCCGTACATTATGCAAACCGGAACCAATCCACAAATATGTCAAAATTGAGTTAAGTACATAGAAATATTTTAAAATGCACCTTCTATGGGCCCTATAAAGATCAAAGTTGTCTGATAAATCTTTCCTATAAAAACTTTATGATGACAAATATACCAACTCATATAATAGCAGTTTCCGAATGAAATACAAAGAGCCATGCTGCAAATCGAGTTGGCGGTTCCGCATAAAGCATTTTTTTTATTTAACAAAAGATATCACAGGGTTTGGTTACAATTTGCATAATAAAACAGTGGTTAGCCTATGCTTCAACAAAGATTCACATAGGAAGAAAACTGTAGATGGTGGATGCTGTAGTGGGTGGATCTTGGCTGAGCACAAAAGAAAGAATGCTAAAAAAAAAGTCACCCATGAAATAGTAAACGCTGACTTAATTCCGACTTTAAGATGGAAAAGAGACAGGTCGACAATAAGCAACTGATATTTGGGACACGCACAGGAAATACAACAATAAAAAACCGGGCAAGTGTCGTGTCGGACCACGCACAACGAAGGGTACTGTAGTTGGGAAGTTGGGAACGATTTATCCCAAAAACAAACTTAACATTGTAGTAGAAAAACATGTTCTCCCATACATCAATACGAGGGCGACACTGAAAGTTTTTAGAACAGGGCCTCAAGTCTGCTATTACAATAGTGTCAGAATGGTCTATCATTGATTTCATAATTGTTGATTTTGACAAGTTTGGTAATCTACTAATATAATGGCGTCATTATGACTTTCCAATGGTCAACTACTGACACTCCATTGAAAGAAATGGCATAGAATGGTAATCTCGTACATAATGACAAATGAATGATTGGCGTATGCGGTAATCTGCTAAAATTTTGACAGTTCCTTTGATCAGTGACCTACCATTATAACGTCATTGTGCAGTCATTGGTTTTAATAGCTCGGTTGTCAAAAAGTGTTTGCTATCTATCGTGTTTGTGGAATATTGAATGGAGAAATGTATTCACTACGAACAAATATTCTCGATCTAGCCAACCCAGTGGATGCTAGAGAAAAAAGATGGGCGGAATGCAAAGGACGTCGTCGAGCCCGTCGCAAGTTATACAATTATTACTACCTGTATGCTTCCTACTATAATTCTGCAAGGCTGCCAAAAGAAAAGTATTGCTTACCTGTTGCACTTATTTCACTCTTCTGTGATTTAATTTTGTTCAAAATTTTACTTTTATATTCAATAAAGAACTAAAAAAGTGCAAAAATTACAATCATGATACATTTCATAATGCATACCTATTACTAAATAATACTGTATTTAGGTACTTACAGTGCGCCATTCTGCCGTGTCGTTTTATTGGGGCAGTCCACCGATATCGAATTTAAAATTTGGGCGCACTCCATCCAATATCGTTTGGATAAACTTCTTGGTGGTTTTCCAGAAAATCAATTAGACCCGAAATTTGCTCAATTAGCACCATTTTGTATAAAATGTAATAAATAAATAAAAGATAATTTAAATACACAAACAAAAATATAATTAAAACACGAAGGGTTCCGTACGGCAAAAAAATCATGTCTGTTGTATGGGACCCCCTTAAATATTTATTTTATTCTGTTGTTTAGTATTTGTTGTTATAGTGGCAACAGAAGTACCTACATCATCTGTGAAAGTTTCAACTGTCTAACTATCACGGTTTATGAGATACACCCTGGTGACAGACAGACAGTGGAGTCTTAGTAATAGGGTCCCGTTTTACCCTTTGAGTACGGAACCCTAAAACAGATTAACCTCAGTAAGCAGTAATTTAACATTTGACTTTGACAGCTAAACTGATAAAATATTATTGAGTTGTATAGTTTCACATAAATTTAATGTTTTTGCTATTTACGAACTTCTTGCAACTTCAAATTGCTTATAACACTAATAAGTAGCATGTAAATATATATATAAATGAAATCTGGCATGACTAACTGTTCAAATTAAGTAGTAGTTTTTCGAAAATCATTTCTACTAACGTGTTTTATAATAAAGGCAATACGACAATGTCATTCTACCACGATTCTATTACGAAACCATTGACCGACCAATGATCGACCATTATGAATTTAGCAGATTACGAACTTTTAGCAAAATGACAATGGGATCGTGTTGGAATGACGAGTTTATTAAAATCCTCCATGAACATTTAGCAGTGAGGAAGCTTTGTGCCCGGTGGAAACCTCATAATTTGACAGAGGCCCATAAACTCCGTCGTGTTGATTGGTGCCGTGAAATGGTTCAAAGATTTAACGGAGGTGACTCAAATGCTGTGTTCAACATACTCACTAGCTTACGGGTGACGAAAGCTGGATTTATTGTTATGATCCTGAAACTAAGAGACAGTCTCTCTGGGTGTTTCCTTCCGAGGAGTTGCCAACTAAAGTGAAGAGAGGTCGAAGCAGGGAAAACAGATGGTGGCCTCGATCTTCGGAAGGATAGGTCATTACGCAACAATTGTTTTGGAGGATTGAAAAACAGTTACTGCAGAATAATTGTTTGCCACTTGTCTTGGAAGAAGTTCGGGAGAAACGATCTCGCAGTAGGATCCTCCTTCACCACGAAAACGCCTCGTCGCACACCGCCAAGCAAATAAATCGACTACTTGGCGACGACAGACGTGGAATTACTGGGTCACCCGCCCTATGCGGGAAGGTACTTATGGGTCACCGAGGCCCCCGCAACACAGGCAACAGGAAGGAATACGGGTGGGTTTTAGTCAGTAAGAGTCTGACACACCCTCCCGCTCCGCCCAGAGCGGGAGAAGTTATTTGATGATTTCCCACCCTCAAAAAAAAAAAAACCCGCCCTATAGCCCCAACCTCGCACCTTTTATTTATTTCCGAAAATAAAAGAAAAACTTCGAGGAAAACGTTTTATGGACGCCGAGGAAGCAGTGGCTGCGTTCCAAAATGCCGTCGAAGAGACCTCTAAGAACGAGTCGTTTACCTACTCGTTCTTAGGGTGCTTTTCTCAGTGGTTCCATCGGACGCAGCGATGTATTAATGTAAATGGACACTATTTTGAAAAGATATAATAAAACTAATAACTTGCTAGTTTGTTCAGTTTTTGATTTTCTAAGAACTTTCGGTATCACCCTCGTATATATGGCTCCCACGGTCAATTCTCCGACTGCAAATTTAAGTTGGTCGAAAAATTTATTTTTAAGATTTTATTTTAGCTCTTTGTCGGCGTGATTAATATGTATACATATTATGCCAAATAACAGCTTTCTAATACTAAGCGTCTCTGAGTTACAGCGGGGATGGACAGACAGACTGACGGACGTACATGGCGAATATATAAGGGTTCCTTGTTTAATACGGAACCCTAAAAGAGGAATTGTTCATAATTTTTATGAGAGCTAACTTGACCGAAGATTATAAAAAATAAATAGGTTAAAAAAAAAACGAGTGATCCTTACAGTAGTCGCATATGAAGTGTAATATCTGACGTTTCACTTTGGTAATAAGCAACTAAGCAGCGACAGAAATTAACAATCGACAGAATAATTATTAATTACTACCCACTGGTCGAAATTCGACCATACCTCTGCTTACAATCTATATAATACTTACTAATTCCATGAGTACAGCAATTCCATGCTATTATAAAGTACTTACTTATTCCATGCCACACACTTCCGTCCCTTATCACGAAATCATACAGTTACACATCAAAAATTGTTCGCAGAAGGCCAACTTTTTGTCTTACTAGGAAAATAATGGAACCTCTTTGACCAAACGGGAAACCTGTTCCTGAGGCTAAGTTGGAGGACCTAAAGATCCTTCTGCACCTCATTCTTCAAGACTCCCAGGGCTTTTATGTTAATCCTGTGGGAGACTATAACATTGATTGACCTGGAAGGTTTTTCAGGGCAACCTGATTTCGAGATAGAGAAACTAGATGAGTAAAAATTTGTGACTTTCACGAGCGAGTCGAACCGACTATACAGGGTTACTGGTAACTCGACGTATTCCTTGCAGGACGTCATAGTAGGGTTAAAATGCAACAAATTAAGCCACCAAATGTTCTACCGAAATTCAGTAGTTTTTGAATTAGTTAAGAGTTTTAGTTTTTTAATGAAAAATCCCAGATTAAACTATTTGAAACCAATTTAAAAATGATTTACGGCGCGACTGTACTGAAATTTAAGTTATTATCATAGTTGACGCCGTAGCAGACCTTTGTTAATAATTAAAAGTTCAATAATGCCTAAAACTTTGGCAAATATCACTAACAAAACATTTAATTTTTTGTAATTTTTGCTATTACTTCATAAAAAATGTAGTCTAGTGCAAAAAAAATACTACACCTGGTGTACAAATTACTAAGAAAATATCCTTGTCTTATCAGTTATTCAGAAAGGTATGATTGTCAATACTTTTGCATGTGTGCCAGGGAAGAGAAGAGTTTTATGGGGGGCAGGTAAAATTGCGAGACGGTCAACCTATTGTTTTGTATTCGTATTATTCGTAGTTTTTACCTGCGCTTGAACTCCAACCACTCGGGGAGCTTTGTGATTGGTCGCTATTGTTCTCTCGGCATGACAGGGGGTGCGATTTTGCAAAATTTGGTCGTCAGCGTTAGTTAGTTTCAACTCTACGTCGCGCAAGCTCGTGTTTTGTTACTGGCTATTTCTCTAACTGTTGCTGCGTATCTTGCTCTTGTGCTGTGCTGTGCCTTCATAAGCGCTGACTATGGCTGCATATGCTAATCCTGAATACGCTGACATAATGTACTGTTACGGACTTTGGGACGGTAACGCTGCTGAGGTGCGTCGAGAATATCAACTTCGCTTTCCCAACCGCCGACTCCCCCACGTTAGTGTCTTCGGATCGACTTATCGGCGAATATCTGAAACTGGCAGCGTCCAAAGAAGCAGGCAAGTTGACACTGGTCGTTCCCGGAGATACACGGCTGAGGACGAGGAGCTTATTCTTCAACGTTTTATTGACGATCCTAACACATCGACAAACATCGTAGCGCGTGAGCTTGGTATGTCACAGTGGAAAGTCTGGTCTGTAGTTCACTTGTCAGGCCGACATCCATACCATTACCAACCAGTCCAGTCATTAGAAGAAGGAGATCCGCCGATACGGCTTGAATTTTGTCGTTTTATGCTAAGTGCCGACGCCGACAGCGAAAACTTTTTAAAAAACATTCTGTGGACCGATGAGTCATGTTTTGATCGTGATGGTATCACAAATTACCACAACTTACATTACTGGGCACCGAAAGCAGAAGCAAACCCTAAAAAACTGAAACCAACCGCATCCCAGCGAAGGTTCTCGCTTAATGTTTGGATGGGTATTATTGACGACAAATTAATTGGCCCACATTTTTTACCCCGAACACTAAATGGGGAACTTTATGAAGATTTCCTCAGAAATCATTTATCAGCACTGCTCACGGATGTACCGGAAGAAAGAAGAGCAAACATGATTTACCAACATGACGGATGTCCAGCCCACTTCCGAATCACAATTCGACAATTGCTGGATGAAAACTATCCAAACCGATGGATAGGGCGCGGTGGGCCGATTCCGTAGCCTGCACAAAGCCCTGATCTGACGCCGCTAGACTTTTACGTCTGGGGTCATATGAAAGATCTAGTTTATGTGACCCCAGTAAATTCAATTGAAGAACTAAGGGAGAGAATTACAAATGCGGCGGACCAGATGAGGGCAACAATCACCTCAAGAATAACAAAAACCGAAGTAAGGAAGCGAATAAGAACATGTATTCGAAACCGAGGGCAGCACATCGAACAAGACGTGTGAAATGTGTGTAATTAAAGTTTTTAATATTGATTAAAAAGAATAATAATGTTCACGATTTTGTTTTTGATTTTTCGAATAATCACCTTTTTGTGAAACGCACGCCTGTACTAAATCAAAAACGATTTTCATAATGTAGTCCATGATTTTGTATTAACTTTCATACGTTTTTGGATAGCTGACAAGACAAGGATATTTTCTTAGTAATTTGTACACCAGGTGTAGTATTTTTTTTTGCACTAGACTACATTTTTTATGAAGTAATAGCAAAAATTACAAAAAATTAAATGTTTTGTTAGTGATATTTGCCAAAGTGCCTAAAGGCATGATTGAACTTTTAATTATTAACAAAGGTCTGCTACGGCGTCAACTATGATAATAACTTAAATTTCAGTACAGTCGCGCCGTAAATCATTTTTAAATTGGTTTCAAATGGTTTAATCTGGGATTTTTCATTAAAAAACTAAAACTCTTAACTAATTCAAAAACTACTGAATTTCGGTAGAACATTTGGTGGCTTAATTTGTTACATTTTAACCCTACTATGACGTCCTGCAAGGAATACGTCGAGTTACCAGTAACCCTGTATAAGTATTAACGGTTAATAGCAGATTTTTGTGTCTGTACCCAAAGGGTGCCCAACGGAACCCTATTACTAAGCCTCCGCTGTCCGTGCGTCCGTCCGTCTGTCAGCGGGCCGTATCTCATGTACCGTAACAGCTAGACAGTTGTGATTTTTATATATTGTGTATTTATATTGCCGCTATAACAATAAATAAATAAAGTCCTTCATTAAAGGAGGTCCATACAAAAAACGTGTTTTTTGGCGTTTTTTGCTCGATCTTAAAAAGGTACGGAACCCTTCGTGTGCGAGTCCGACTCGCCCTTCGCCGGTTTTTCAATAAAAGTTAAAAAAAAAACATGAGTTTTTGTTATTTATACAACCAAACAATTTTTGTTGAGTCTACGTTGTCTAGGTCTATTAGACAAAGTAGACTCAACAAAATTTCTAGGGGTGACAATTGATAAAAATGTTAATTGGAAAGCGCATACAGAAGAATTATAATTATAAAAAAGGCTCGGCTCTTCGGCTTACGCACTCTATAAACTAGCACCCATTATAAGTATAGATGCACATCTTACAGCGTATCATGGCTTAGTTGGCTCAATCATAAGATATGGCGTAATATTCTGGGGAAACTCGACCAATAAAGAAACCATTTTTAAATCCCAAAAAAGGTGCATTAGGGCCATGTTTGGTCTAAAGATGACCGAAAGCTGTAAATCATATTTCATTAAACATAAAATATTAAGTCTTCTCTCATTGTTTATTTATGAAGCCGCTAATTTCGTTAAAAGTAATCCTACGTTATTTAACAACCAATCAGACGTTAACATTCGTAGTCGGCGGGTTAAGGACGAGTTATGTACAGTAAGGTCAAGCACGGCTTTGATGCATAAAAGCATATTCTGTTTGGCCCCAAAAATTTATAATAAACCCCCAACACCCCTGAAACAGCTGCCCACTAGGTTGTTGTTGCTTTTTTTTTTTTTTTATTTGTGATGGGTTTGCTCTTGACCTTAGTCTATGTCAGAGGCGACAGAAACAAAGTCGACGATGGAGCGAGCTTACCCAGAAGAAGCCTGTTCACTCTCACTTTGAAGAGATTAGGGTTATATGCGTTCGGAAACACAAACGCAGGCAGAGAGTTCCATTCCTTTGCTGTGCGCATTATAAAAGAAGTTTGGAAACGCTTAGTGCGAGTTGGTGGGATAGCCACCAGGAAGGGATGGTAACCTGAAGTGCGCCTAGATGACCGATAATAGAAGGGGGCCGGTGGAATGAGGTCGTGGAGTTCCTGAGCACACTCTCCGAAGTACAATCTATAGAAGACCGACAAGCAGGCAACCTTGCGACGATGGGCCAAACTGTGAAGCTTGGCATCCACCAGATTTACGTCGCCAATGAGCCTCTTAGCTCTGCGTTCCACCGAGTCAAGCGCGGCAAGTTGGTATTTAGCCAAGCCATCCCAAAGGTGGCTACAATACTCCATGCAGGATCGGACCTGCACTTTATAAAGGGTCAAAAGCTGTCCAGGCGTGTTGTATTTGTATTTGTATTTGTAGTTGTTGCATTTAAAAAAAAATCTTATAGCCAAATTGCTACTACAGCTTATCAGAATTCCTTTCTAAATAAGCGAAATTAGGTAAATGTAGGCACATTATTGCGACATTTCTCCTAGTTACTAATTAGTCTCGTACGTTTCCGAACGCTGGCTTGTAACCGGTTTAATAGGTCAAATAGCTCTTTTCGAACTCGTACATCGCCCGAACGAGAAATGAAATACAGTCTGACTGATTGTTTGACAGAAACGTATACGTTTTCATTCGATGTCTGTGAATGAATGAGATTATGAAAACGAGAGAGAATAGCCGACGAATGACGATGCTATCCGAACCCGACCGACCGAATTCGCTAGAATGAGATGAGATGCGCGTTATTTCAATGCCTTAGTGTCTATTTTAACTTATCGCCCTTCCCTTTTGCATAATATTTTACGTCCAAGTGATATTGGTAAATTATTATGAATCAATCACAAATAAATAATCAATCTCTAGGATTGGGATTGGAAGGGATTGTTTATTTATTTGATTGTTGGGTTTATTAGATCTACCTACATAAAGAGAGTGTGTTAATTTATGATCCGGCCTTGAAAACAGTTTTTTTCACAACATTATCGATTTATCGATTCATATTCGTGTACAATGCGTCAACTAATCTTATACATCATTACCTTGTAATTATTAATATGCATAACGTTGTTATTGAATTATTATTAAAGAATAATCACTGAAGGTCACTGCAGTGGTTTCCTGAATCACGGTGACTTGGCAAAATTTAAAATGTATATCTAATATATAAAAAAAACTGAAAGATATCTAATAATTATCATATAGGTATTATAATATAAGAGCGTCCATTTATTTTATTTCCACTTTTTATTGAAGACTAAGAGCAGTGGTGGCCCAGTGGTTTAGGCCGCGACTTACGAGTTGTAGGTCGTAGGTTCGAACCTAGACAGGCGCTTTACTCTGTGTAAATTATATCATCACCACTGCTCTTAAAACGGTGAAGGATAACATCGTGAGGAAACCGGCATGTCTTAGAACCTAAAATTCGAAGACATGTGGCATCTACCAACCCGCACTGGGCCCGCGTGGTAGATTACAGACCACTCACTCTTACAGAGAGGAGGCCTGTGTCCCAGCAGTGGGAAAATTATCTAGTTGCCTATTCTGAAGCGTAGTAGGTTCCTATGGAGAAGAACGGGCAAGAAATTCCACGGACACTCATTTAAATTTAAATGTTGTTACATAAATATTTACATCTATAAATAATATAATATAAATATTTAAATCTATCATGTTGTCATTCTACATGTGAGAACAATGTAGAAAGACGTGCACGTTAAAAGCGTCAGTAATAAAAAGATAACAACAATAAAAAAAAAAAGCCTAAAACTGACCAGATCCCACTGACGGCACCCAGATCATGGTCTACCCATGTCCCAAATTTCATCCAAATCCGTGTAGCCGTTTTAACGTGATAACCCAGCTAATGGATTCGAGTTCTATAAAATCCTTACTTAGTATGCTTCTACGCCGTTTAAGGACTAAATTGCATGTTACGATAAAAAAAAAAAACCTTAATGTGGTAATCCTTCAAAAGAAAACAATAAAACGTATTGAATAATGTTGTTATAATGTGAATAAAAGTAATCTTACAATAAATCCGCAATCTGTCGCATTGAAAACAAAAATAATTAAAATTCAAAGTCATGTATGTGCTATAAACTAAATATACCCAACAAGGATTGTTGGAACTGCTTTCCAATAAATATAATCCTTTATTCCGCTTTTCTTAAAAGTCGAAGTCGAAACCGAGCTGTAAAAGAAAATTACAGGTTAATTACATTATAATTATACATCAAAAGTTGGTTCATTGCGCTTCTTCTCCAAAGGGGGTTAAAAAAAAGTCTATTGTACAGTCACGAGTATAAATAAAGCAAAATTTCAAAGCGATTTTCTCGTGAAATAACGATTACAACTTTCATAAAAGACTTAGGTATTTCATAATAGTTCGCGCCAGCCCCAACACCTGTCTTAGAACGTTGGCTAAGGGCTCCCACACAAAACTGCGAATTCGCATCGCATCGCAAAAATCTGCGAGCTCGTTGTCATTTTATTATGAAAAACTGACATCGAGCTCGCAGATTTTTGCGATGCGATGCGAATTCGCAGTTTTGTGTGGGAGCCCTTAGAGGTGGGACTCTCCGATCTTGGGGAGGTGGATACAAATGCACTCAGTCAAGTAGACATTCCCCAGGATCAGCGTGCCTCACGCTGCTTATAATGTAGTTTATAAGTTTACATTGTGACTAACAAATATGGAAGTGATTCTGAAATAAATTTTTATTTACTTATTTATTTAATAGTATGGGTATGAAAATACTATGTTCGTAACATGAAAGATGTTATTATACTCTAGATGAGTTTCTGTATAATTATATAATGCTGGCATTTTTAATAGGTACTAATCTTTTAAATTGAATTGACTTTAAATTTTGACCCGAAATGAAATGGACTCTGAATTGTAATAAAATTGAATTTGCATGCATGCGTTAATACAATTAGGTTCTCAAATACTTCTATTGTAATATCTATTGTATTTAATCGTGTTTAATAATTTTAGTCATTTGTATGTCAATATTGGCAAAACATAGTGCACTACCTAATTTTTAAGATCTTTGTGTGTAACTTGTTTCACTAGTAAATTTTTCTTATTCTTAACATCATACAATTTAAATCAAAAGTTTAAGAGAAAATCGCTTCTGAATCTTGCGGACGTGTTAGGCTAGATTAGTTACACGCACATTTCACCAATGTTTAAGTTATGTTTATGTTTAAGTCTGGTGTTAAAGGGGGTGAGTCTTTTGCCATCAATCGGCACGTACTTTGACTTCAAGCTTCTACTGAGAAATTTATATTCTGCTGATGGAGTCCTGATTTCTGTCTCCAGTTTTTCGAATATAAACTTCTCAGAATATAAACTTCCAAACCACAAGACTAACCGAGGCAGTCAACAAAATATCACAATAGAATTTATAGTTTTTTAACGTAATTGTACGTTTCAAAGTTTCATATCAGTCCCTGTGGCGCAGAGGATAGCACGTTAGTTTTCTAATCCAAAGGTCATGGGTGCAATAAATTATGTTGCTGATTGGCTACGTTTTGAACTATCCTCATACGATTGGTGCGACCCGCAAGGCAAAGAAAATCGATCCTACTTAGTAATTGATCCTCCATTACTAAGACTATTATACTACTATTATACTATTATTTAGGTGTCGTCTATCACTAGACGACACCTAAATGAATGCTAAAATAAAAGTGCGCTGTCGTATTTTCAACTTTCAGCGCTAAGCCGAGCACTGAAGCTTCGGGAGGTTCCTGTGTCGGATAAGGCGGGAGGAAACGCTCGGGTGTCATCACTGTGTGGATCGCCCGGAGGACACGGTGGAGCTTACGGTGGAGGTCGGCCCGGCTTGGACATAGCACCGCCGTGTCCTCGTGGAGGCGATCGGGGCGGCGGAGATCTCTCGGGTCCGGCCCTGGTCCAGGCCATGGTACGGAGCGAGAGGGCATGGGCAGCCATCACCTCCTTCTGCGAAGCAGTAATGCTCGCGATGGAGGAGGCGGGACGGTTGAAGGAAAGGCAAATTTCGCGCCCTCTCCCTCTAGCCGCCGCAGGAGACGCTCTGGGCGTTGGGAATCCCGGGCGGATTTCCGGTCACTGTAGGCGCGGGCTTGCGGACGGTGAGTAATGGGTAGCTCGCCGTCCGATACGGACCAGGCTCGGGTCGACGGCGCGTTGTGTTCCACGCGCGCCTCAAAGAGATGTCAGCACAAGTGTAGGGGTCCACTAGGGCCGATGCATGCCGGGGTCGTTGGCAGTCCTAAAGGGTTACCAAGGCCCCTGGCAACACAGGC
The DNA here is from genome assembly GCA_905333075.3 of Atethmia centrago. Lineage (NCBI taxonomy): Eukaryota > Metazoa > Arthropoda > Insecta > Lepidoptera > Noctuidae > Atethmia > Atethmia centrago. The sequence continues at coordinate 11,932,563 of HG995381.1, read as the reverse complement.
AACGCAAAGAATACGGGTAGGTTTTAGTCAGTAAGAGTCTGACACACCCTCCCGCTCCGCTCAGAGAGAGTTAATTGATAATTTCCCACCCAAAAAACAAAAAAAAAAGCGAGCAATAAAAATTCGACAGCACGCTTTTATTTAGGCATTCATTTAGGTGTCGTCAGCGTAAGAGTTGGGAGGAGTGGTTTTTCAGAGACGGCCCTTAAGTGGGTAACTTCATGTTCTTTTATATATTATTCATCTCTATCTGTTCTTAGGACTCTTGCCGATATGAAGGACTGAAATATTACTTACTTGTTCGTAGTTTTTGACGAAACAATCATAAGCCAGCTTGGCTCGGTCGCATCCCTTTTCTCCATCAGCTACTTCTTCTTCATTAACTGTTTAAGATAAAACGTATGTATTAAATTTGGTAGTTGCACAGTTGTTAATAAATATATATTAATAAATAAATATATATAAATTAAAATCGCCTGTCTGACCGCGTTGTTTTTCTAAACTCAGATGTGAAGTGATGATCTATGATGTGGTTTGCACCATCATTTAAAGAATTGATTCCGGAAAGTTTATATGTATCGGATTGCTAGTTTTAATAATTTGTAATATATTGAGAATAATTTAAGGTTTTTAATTTTTAATGATTTTCCTACATACCTTTGGCACAAGTGGTCAAGAATCCTTCAATATTTTTAAAATCTTCATCTTCGAATAGTTTCTTGGCATTTTCCAAGGCTGTTACGTGGGACCAAGTTCCCTTATCGTCGAACTGCAAAGAGACGTAAAAATTTTATAAACTGAAGTACAGAAATGCTAAAGTGAAGTAAAAAGAAGAATAATAGATATAACATCATTATACTTTTATTCTGAGAACAAAACTAAATAATTACTCATGTGTTTATACAAAACCGGCCAAGTGCGTGTCAGATCATAGAAAGGTTCCGTAGTTGGGATGGATTTATCCCAAGAACAAACTTAACATTGTAGTTGAAAAACATGTTCACACAAACACGTAGACTTCTTATAGATTTTTCTGTAATCTATTAGTATATTAGGTTGTGGAAAAAGTCTTTTCGCATTATAGTATGTATGAACTTGTAATAAAATCTCTTTGGGTTTACTATTTGTATCTGGCTGGTTTTGGTATCATTGAAAGTTTAAATTTTAAAGAACATAATTCCAAATTCAAATTAGGAAAATGTGTGATTATCATTTGTTTTTCGTACCGTCAAGATGAGTGAATCTAATGAAGAAAATCGATACATTTTAAAATTTTACTACAAAAAAGGTAAAAATGTAACGCAAGCCGCGAAAAAAAATTGCGATGTTTATGGACCTAGTGCAGTCTGTGAGAGTAGCACAAATTTGGTTTAAGCGTTTTCAATCGGGAAATTTTGATGTCAAAGATGCACGTCGCTCTGGTCGCCCTATTACGGATAAAATGGATGCTATTTTTAAAAAAGTGGAGCTAGATCGGATATCAGTAGTTACGTCGTAGCTGAAGAACTGGGAATTGACCACAAAACAGTTTTGGCGCATTTGAAAAAAACTGGGTACACAAAAAAGGTCGATATTTGGGTACCTCATGAGCTCACTGAAAGAAACCTAATGAACCGTGTACTCATTTCTGTTTCATTATTACGACGTAATGAAACCGAACCGTTTTTGAAGAAGCTGATAACTGGTGATGAACAGTGGATCACGTACGACAAGAACGTGCGAAAAAGGTCGTGGTCAAAGGTCGGTCAGGCTTCAGACTGTGGCGAAACCCGGGTTAACTCGCAACAAGGTGATGCTGGGTGTGGTGGGATTGGAAGGGCATTATTCATTATGAGCTGTTACCACCAGGCAGGACCATCGATTATGAACTCTACTGCGAACAACTGATGAGATTAAAGCAAGAAGTTGAGAGAAAGCGGCCGAAATTAATCAACAGAAGGGGTGTGGTTTTTCATCATGATAACGCTAGACCTCACACATCTTTAGCCACTCAGCAAAAATTAAGAGAGTTTGGCTGGGAGGTGTTAGTGCATCCGCCGTATAGTCCTGACCTTGAACCTTCAGATTTCCACCTGTTTCGGTCTCTTCAGAATTCTTTAGGCAGTGTCAGGTTAACATCACGAAAGGACTGCCAAAACCACTTGTCGCGGTATTTTGATCAGAAGTCCCAAAATTTCTATAGCAATGGGATCATGTCCCTACCTACAAGATGGCAAAAAGTTATCGAACAAAATGATACCTACATACTTTAGTTAAATATAAATAAACTATATTAAAAAATGTTTGAATTTTCTTAAAAAATGCGAAGAAACTTTTTCCCCAACCTATTAGAACAATTTTCGTTATTTTTTTCAAAATTTTAGGCTCGGTAGTTTCGGAGATAACGGGGTGCGGCTATTGCGGCAACTTGCATTTTTTATAGTAAAGACTATTTATAAGTAAAGACTATTTATTTTAAAATTATTAAACAAAAATATATGAGAGCCTCACAGTTAGCTCACTTGATATATTATGTCCCATGGTTACGCAAAACTTTTTTTTTTCTTATCTTTGAAAAATTGTGAATTGCAACAAACCATTTACAATTTAACGCATTATTTTTCGATAGTTTATAATCTATTCCTGGGATACCGACAAATTTTGAACTGGCATCAAACTTGCTTGCGACATAACGCACCATACGCTGATAATAAATTGCCTGCCTAGCTGCAAGCAACTTGGAAGTAGCGCTCGCTGGCCGCCACCGTGACGCCGCTCGCTTCGCTCGCTTGGCTTGCGCGTAGTCACAGTTCTAATTAGACAGTTTATAATCTAACGGAAATAATACCGATAGATTATAAACTAACGGTTCTCATTATCTTACGGTGATATATGTATATACTCGGCACATAATTATTTAGGTATTGAAATATATGCAGAGATAGTCACATTATCGGTTGATGTAGCAACGCTTGAGAGTGGCCTATGTCCAGCAGTGGAGATGTTTTGGCTGAAATATTCATGATGATAGAGTTAGTAATTTTATACATACCAGTCCAAGTTTGTTGAAGATGCAAGCTGAGAAGCAACCAGCATTTTCACTCTCGGGAAAAACTCTGCTCTTGAAAGAAGCAAGGTCATCAATTGATAGGGGATATTCTTTAATACATTCTGCTCCAACTGCCAGGAATTTTGTTTGTATTTCGATTTTTTGTTCATCAGTGATGGCCTGAAAATAATGCACAAGGTAATTATTAGGACTATGCATAGGTAAATAAGGAAGTTTCAGAAAGTAACATAATTTAAAATAATTAGTTTTTTTTTAATATTAATGAAGATAAATTACCAAAACATTTTTCAAGAAAACAGTTAAGATAGCAAAATACACAACACCAGACTTAAACATTTTGAATATTGTTTAGGGATAATTCTCTACAAAACTCTTTAGACGAATGTGGTGACTATGACGGAGTTTCGTGGATTTATACTAAAACAAAGGTATCATAATATACCTAATATCCTGATCGATAGACAGGCCTTCGATACGGAGACAAATCGATTTTTCCTGCATTACAAGATGACAATGGAAATACAAACAATGATGAAGTATCCGTTTGATAATGACATGAGGCAAATTATACGTCAAATCGTTTATTTGAATCTGACATTGGAAGGAAGGCTAAAAATTGTGAATCGAAGTATATCGAAGGACCAGCGTTTAGTATGGAAAATTGGGTCAATATTGAAAAATGTTAGTCGTCAACCTTTATATCTTCAGTATTACTGGTATTTGAATTGAAAATATTTTGTTTAAATCGATATTTACCTACATATTGATATAATTTTTTATTTTTTTTATTTGGTCTGGCAAATCGCAATGTCTGCTGATCTTCAGAGTTTGGTGATCTTGGTTACGCATGATATGTATGTACTTATAGGTAGATAAAGATATCCTCGGAAGTCATCGGATGTTCAGCTCTTGATAAAATACATTGTTACCAAGAACCGGCCTGGCACGACTCGGACTCGCACACGAAGGGTTTAGTTCTATATCGTTTTATTATTTGTTGATATAGTGGCAATTGAAATACATAATCTGTGAAAATTTATGACTTTACAAATTTACAACTTTCTACCTATTACGGTACATGAGATACAGCCCGCTGATAGACAGAAGGACAAGGGAGGCTTAGTTTCTTTTTTAGTTTAGCTAAATTAAAATACTATAAACGGAGAATATTTTCAATCTGAATTCTTTTTTAAACCGGACAAGTGCGCGTTGAACTCGCGTGATGAGGGTTCCGTACAATGAATATGTTATCTACCATGTTTTTTATCCTAAGATAATTTATCCCCAGAACTAACTTAAAACTGTAGCTGTAAAACATGTTCTCCCATAAATTCCAACTGCAAATGTAAGTTTGTACGCACAATATTGAGAGATTTACCATGTTATTTTAACACCATAGAAGTCTTATATCAGTTTTCCTGTAATCTATAAGTAAAGAACTATTTTCTGTATATTTTTCAAATTTTAGGCTCAGTAGTTTCGGATATATAGGGAATGGTCAATTTTCAAATATTTTCTTAACTAACTAAAAAACTCTTTGTTTTAAAATTGTAAAAAAAAATATATATATATTTGAGACCTTCACTATAACCCATTTTACGTGGGATACACAGAAAGTTTTGCGAATATTAAAAAAAAAAGTAAATATTTTTTTATTAATAATATGAAAATGTGACTTATAACGGGGTCATATGATGACCGTAGGAAGTGCTCCATGCATGCTAAAATAGCAACTAATTTAATTGTATCTTTTTTTCTTTTGTCATACGTTTTGGTTTTTTTCGTTAAAAATACTGCTAGTTTTATATCGAAATTACTTTATTGTTTACATGTATAATAAATACTTGTAAAACGCTACACTCACACCAAATAATACATCAAATTACTTACAGTTACACTACACAACAAACATACACACGTACGTAAAATGATCTGTTTACTTATATTACCACACACCTACTGAAAACCAAGGATTTTACGACCTCAGGTATTATAATAATACATAACAATAATCTTAATATTAAAACACTTTATAAAAATTAATATTAAAGCCTCTCTTGAAGAACCTGTTATACAAGAAGCAAACTGCTTACTTATTAAAATTAATAATGATATGGCTATTTTGGCGATATACCGCCCTTTTTGCTTCAAAACCATAAATAACTTCTTATTGACCTTGCAAAAAATAATAGATAGTTTAACATCCTTCAAGAATAGGTATTATAATGGTGGGTGACATCAACATAAATATTGCTAACAACCGCTCTGTTCGCTTCTTGGCGGATTATCTAGATTTTCTATCTCTTAATGAACTTCTTCCAGCATTTAACACAGCAACACGTGCAAATAGCTGTCTAGATCATGTAATCTTGAACATAAAAGTACCAATAACCACTTGTTTAATTGAATCTCTTATTACTGATCATGCATGCATATTTTGCTGTGCGGAAATTAAAAACGTTAATAAACAATTAAGAAGACAAATAGTTAAACTGGACATTGAGGCCATAAAGTTGGCATGTGATCATCTTGATTTCGCATCTATTTTAAATGCGATTAATCCAAATTCTGATATGGATATATTTACATATAAAATAACTCATATTATGCAAATAAACACAAAAGTTTTAAATGTTATAAATTTGCATACAGAATTAGACCTACACACGGCTACACATCAAGCTACCGTAGGCGCGGGCTTGCGGACGGTGAGCAATGGGTAGCTCACCATCCGGTAAGGACCAGGCCCGGGTCGGCGCGTTGCCTCAAAGAGATGTCGTCAGCACATGTGTAGGGGTCCACTAGGGCCGATGCCTGCCGGGGTCGCGGGAAGGTAGGTACTAAAGGGTTACCGAGGCCCCTGGCAACAGGCAACGGAAGGAATACGGGTGGGTTTTAGTCAGTAAGAGTCTGACACACCCTCCCGCTCCATCCAGAGCAGGAGAAGTTATTTGATGAATTCCCACCCAAAAAAAAAAGCTATACGTTTCCAATAAAAGCTGATCTCGCATTGTATAGGATTTCCGTACAATGCGATGCTTGATGTGTAGCCGTGTGTATATACATGATGATTGGGGTCCGTGGCTTAGGCACCCAGTGGTCGAGGCACCTGTGGCCGACGCCCCCGATTCGATTAATTTAATTCAAAGCAATTTTTGATCAAATGTAATGTCAGGCACAAAAATGTTTTACAAAAATAATAAATGTATATTGGTTGTAAGTATATGTATAATAAATTAAATCATAATTATATTTACAACATAGCAATGCTTTTATATTGGATGTATGTTTTAAAAAATAAAAGCCTTAGTTATTTTTCATTATTTATTTATCTCAATAAGAAATCTAGTAAAAAAATTGTATATAAATCACAGTTTTCATAACCTATAATCAAGAGAATCATTTAACTTAATTATAATAATCAGTCTCAAATGTAATCAAATAAGATAGTGAATTTAAATAATCAGTCATAAAAAATACTGCAGAGCAACGAACGTTTTTCGTAGTGAAACGTTCTTTTTATCTTTGTAACAATATAATAACTAAACATAATCAATAGTAAAACATTAAACAAATGACAATAACATTACTTAATTATAACAGTCAGTTTCAATAGCAATAACATAACAAAATAATCAGGCTTAAAAAACAAACGTATTTGTAGAGTAACAAATTTTTTACATGTGAAATGTTTTGAAATTTTGTAAGCATAAAAATAACTGTAAAAACTTAAAAAAATAAAAAAAAATAAATTTCAAAAATTAAAACTTAAAAATAGTATACAAGCAAAATTATCACTTTTCACAAACATCATCTAGCTAGCCTTTTCCCAAAAATGTTGGGGTCGGCTTCCAGTCTTACCGGATGCAGCTGAATACCAATGAATGCACTAAGTAAGTTAAATTATTAATTTTTGGACGGATTGCCACATATGAGCGGATTTGTTCTAAAAACATGATCGTGGTATTTTTTTTTGTTTTCATACGGTTCAGTCAAATTGGCAATCATTTTTTCATTCTTTCTTGTGTTGTTCTTTCGTCTGCTAACCGAAATATTTTTGGTTTTCAGTCTGAAAGGAAAAACTAGGTATCTTAATAGATTTCTTTTCCATTACATAATTTTTGTGACTTTTAAATTGTTTTTTAGATAAGTAAAATAAATAATATCACCTTGCTTGTGCCGCGCCGTAGGCAAAAATATCAATCCTGACCATTTCTAAAAACGACACTAAAGACGGGTTTATCCCCAGGTGGTTTTTTAAACGGTGATTCCAGGCCTCTACTAAATTAATGGTTCTATGGTTATCCTTATAACTACACCACTTTGCGATCATATTTGCAGGCTCAAGCCATTGTTCAACGAAATAATCATTGAACTTAGTTACATGGTCGTCTGGAATACTGAAAAGAAAATAATCGATCAAATGATTGTGCAAAAGTAAAATTATCAGGAATACTACATACAAGCTTTAAAGTGTAAAAATACTTAACTACCTGTTTTCCATTATGGCAAGCCAGCCATCTTCAATTTCTTCTTTTGGCAGATACGCAAGGCAGATGCACAGTTTTACGTACTGTGTGGTCTCCTCATATTCTAGTAACTTATTTATTGCGACTATTGCTGATATTTCAAAATCCAATGTGAATTTTAACGGTTTGAAATCTGGCACAGCTTCTTTAATTTTTTTGAACATCATTTCATATGTCCCTTTTTCTTTATTAACCAGCAGCGCGTAAAATATGGGCACAATGTTGGTTTCATCTGAATTATTCCCAATATCTCCATGGATAGTATAATTCTGTTTAAAGAGACAGGGGCAGCAATCAAATGTACCGTCACAGAAGAAGTGGTGCACATTTTTAATTTCATCCAGAGCTATGTCTGATCCAAATGCGATGATCCTGTTGCCGTCCTCATTATGATCAAATAACAAATGTTTTTGAAAAAAATCAGGTATTATAACTTGAGCTGGATCCTTGAATCGTATTTTTTTTACGTTTAGGGCTGTATTTTGGCTTCTGTAAATCGCTTTTTTAATATTGTTGTAGATTGGAATTTCGTCACTGTACTTTTCACTCTGTAATTTTGCAATTTTCATTTCATAAATTTTTTGAATGGAGCCAAAATTAGTTGTGAATTCTTTCTTTAAGTCATTCGTAAGAATTTTGATGTCGTTTTTAAATACATCCGGCTGACGTTCAGGCTTATGTCCTTTTATCATTTGAACGGTGTAACTTTCATTTATCAATTTAACTGCACCACCACACTGGCCATGTCTTTTATTCACACACACCCACACACTAGAGTTTAGATTTTTTCTATGAATATTATACGAAAATCCTGCGTGCAACAATGTTTTTCCACCAAGTCTATTTTTAACTATATTGTAATTATTTCGCACGAGCCCTTGCGAAGTACCTTCGCTCGTCATTGTGAGATGACATACTAAACTTTTTTATCAGTTACATATTGCAATACCTATTCAATAACTTGACACTGGTGTGAAAGAGATAGACTTAATATCTATTTAGACTTCCTTATTGTTTTCAATTTTGTGGACAAAAAGACGGACTTTTATTGTTCCCCATAACTGATTTGGCTCAGTTAGTTGACGATTTGGTTGAAGTTGAAAGATAAAATTTCCAAATGGTAATTTATTATAAATGTATATTAACAACATTCACTAACATTTTATATTAAGTTTTTAATTTTTTTGGATGTTTGTACATTATAAATATGCTTACAATGTGGAAAAAGGTGTGTAAGGATAAGGTTAAGTGGCGATCTATTCTCTGTGCTATTTGATAGATAACTTTTGTTTAGTAAGGAAAAATATTATTATGGTGAAACACTTCTCTCATTTACTATACTAAGTGAAAAAGCACCATAAAAAAAGATATTAAATTAATCGAATCGGGAGCGTCGGCCACAGGTGCCTCGACCACTGGTGGCCTAAGCCACGGACCCGATGATTGATTAGTGTTGTTCTTGTAATTGTATTTAAGTACTAAAAATAGTTTCTAAGATTTTATATACTAACCCTTGGATCTAGTTATTAAAAAATAAATAATTTTGAATTTGAATTTGAAATAAGTTTAGAATACTAAAACCTTGGATGACACTAGGACTCGTCAGGTGTACTCGTAACGGGGATCGGATGCAACAAATGAAACAAAACCCAGATAACGTAGTGCTCGAAATCATATATAAACGTTACCGGAACTTCTGTAATAAGATTATTAAAAAGTTAAAGCGCGGACACGAAAAGTTTACTCAGAGAAGCAGGTAATAATAATAAAGATATATGGAAAGCTATAAATAATATTACAAGTATAAATGTTAAAAATGATAAATCATTAGATCTTCTTTCAATAGAGTCTACCCCTCACCTATCAGTAAATGCCACAAATGAATTCTTTGCCACTGTTGGTGAAAATTTAGCAAACAAAATCACCCTTCCAACAGAATTACATCACTTTGCGAAGGTTACTCATTGTCACACGTACTTAACTGGTAATTATTTGTTCTCCTTGATACTGACGAAGATGAAATAAAGAAATTAATCATTGGTCTGAAAAACAACTGTGCAGCAGGTGAATCTCATCTGACATACTTAAATTGTTAAAAAATAATATTAAAATCTTTAATATGTGTCTAGATATGGGCATTTTTCCTGAATCACTTAAACAGTCTAAACGGTCGGTGTAAGACCTATTTTTAAGGGTGGTGATGGAAACTGTGTCACTAACTATCGACCTATTTCAATTCTGAACTCTATATCATTTTTTTAAAGGATAATTAATAAAAGACTTACAAATTATTTAGAAAAATATCACCTACTTACGGAAAATCAATTTGGTTTCCGTGCAGGCAAGTCCACGGAAGATGCATTAAATGACTTTACTGATCACATTGTCGAAACTATAGATAGAAAAAAGAAATGCCTTACTATATTTCTCGATCTGGCGAAGACTTTTGACACGGTTTCTATTCCCACCCTGGTTAACAAGGTATATCAACTCGGTATCCGTGGAAATCAACTCAAATTATTGTCTGATTATTTATCTGGAAGAACACAAAGGGTGAGAATTGGCAATTATACAAGTGATCAAAATCAAAATCAAAATATTTTTATTTCACATAAACCCACATGGGCACTTATGAAACGTCAGAAGCTAGGTGCACGGTTCCAATTGATCGTTTCCTATGGAGAAGAGCCGGCAAGAAACTCCACGGTTACTCTTTTAACAATAATTGGCTTTTACAATGTTTTCAAATTACAGTGTTAATAGGTATGGGAGGACAGTGTAGGCCTGTCGAGATGTACCAGGTACTTAACAAAAAAAAGAAAAAGGTCTACAAAATATCTAGTCTATTAAGCCTACAACGTTCTCACATTCACAAAGTACACAAGAATCTATGTAAAATATGAATAAAATAATAAAAATAAAAACCTATTTAAACCAAATGACATGTTTGCCATTACAACAAGTCTGAAATCAAAATTGTAGGTATATAATGTCAAACAATGAAAATATTATGTCAAAAAAGTGGCTTACTGTCACTCATGGAGTGCCCCAGGATAGTATTCTAGGTCCAACGTTGTTCCTAGTTTATATTAATGATCTTACACTACACTATTATATATACAAAAACTATTGAAAACTGCAAAATAATTTCATATGCAGATGATACTACGCTGACATTCCATGGTGATACTTTTCTTTTTTTTTGGGTGGGATATTATAAAATAACTTCTCCAGCTCTGGGCGGAGCGGGAGGGTGTGTCAGACTCTTACTGACTAAAACCCACCCGTATTCCTTCCGTTGCTTGTGTTGCCAGGGGCCTCGGTAACCCTTTTGGCTACCGAGGCCCCTGGCAACACAGGCAACGGAAGGAATACGGGTACCATGCCATGGTACGCGTACCTTGGCCTGAACCAGGGCCGGACGCGAGAGATCTCTGCCGCCGATCGCCTCCACGAGGACACGGCGGTGCTCTGCCCAAGCCGGGTAGACTTCCACCGTATGCTCCACCGTGTCCCTCGGGCGATCCACACAGTGGTGACACCAGGGCGTTTCCTCCCGCCTCATCCGACACAGGAACCTCCCGAAGCTGCCGTGTCCGGTGAGGACCTGCGTCAGGTGGAAGGTGAGGACGCCGTGGCACCTCTCTAGCCACTCCTCAAAGAGGGGACTTATCGCCGCAATTGTGGCGTGCCCTGCACTGGGTTGCGACAATCGCACTCTCCATGTCGCTATGAGATCCCGCCGGGGCTCTGTCCGCTGTGCCGTGATTTCTCGCGGCAGCGGAGTTACGTCCCGGTACGTTTAACTTCCTCGCGCCACTCCCATACGTGCGTGAGGATTTTTGCCTCCATAGTGATACTTGGAGTGGAACCTTCCATAAAGCACAACATGGTTTTAACATGGTCACAAAATGACTTGCTCAAAATTACCTATCTACCGACTAAAACCCACCCGTGTTCCTTCGGTTGCCTGTGTTGCCAGGGGCCTCGGTATCCCTTCCAGACTTCCCACGACGCGAAGCAGTAATGCTCGCGAAGGAGGAGGCGGGACGGTTGAGGGAAAGGCAAGTTTCGCGCCCTCTCGCCCCTAGCCGCCGCAGGAGACGCCCAGGGCGTCGGGAATCCCGGGCGGATTTCCGGCCACCGTAGGCGCGGGCTTGCGGACGGTGAGCAATGGGTAGCTCACCGTCCGGTAAGGACCAGGCCCGGGTCGACGGCGCGTCGTATTCCACGCGCGCCTCAAAGAGATGTCGTCAGCACAAAGTAGGGGTCCACTAGGGCCGATGCCTGCCGGGGTCGCGGGAAGGTACTTATGGGTCACCGAGGCCCCCGCAACACAGGCAACAGGAAGGAATACGGGTGGGTTTTAGTCAGTAAGAGTCTGACACACCCTCCCGCTCCGCCCAGAGCGGGAGAAGTTATTTGATGATTCCCCACCCTCAAAAAAAAAAAAAAAAAATATTTCCCACGACCCCGGCAGGCTATTCGCAACCCTGGTGAACCGCTACAATCAAAACGTCGTAAAACCAAAGCCAAAGTGAATCTACTAATTGTTCTTGTTCATCCCAATCTACCGTTGAATATATTAAATATTTAGGACTCATATTTGACAAAAATCTCAATTTAGAAAAATCATTTAATTATTATCTCAAACAGAATAAGAAAGCTTATAAATGTATTTAAACAAATAAGACACTCAGCCAATGCTAATATTATGAAAATGATTTATTATGCCTCGTATAAAGCAGATAATAATAATAAAATAATAATATAATATATCATGTATTACTTGTTGTAAAAAATTGGTGCCGCTAAAACACATCAGTGATGCGATTTGCAGGCGCAGCAGCGAGCCGAAATCCGGAACGCGTGCGGTCGCAAACATCCCCGACGCGCTACAGAAGCGCGGCAACCCCAGCATTACCCGGAACGCATTGTTATATTGGACTCGTAGCGCATTGTACGAGCCCTGTGTATAACTGACCCTCAGGGCGCACGTATACAGCGACTGGCAGGAGGCCTTGAACAATGTTATTTTAACCTCTCGCGTACACCGTGCGAACCTGTACGCGGGCCAGCATGTTACACCTGACAGACAACGCTCTACGTTCCCTCTCTAAATCGTCGTCATCCGACAGCCTATCGGTGACCTAGTGCCCCAGGTATTTAAAACGAGTGACTCTTTTTAGCGGAACGCTGCCCAAGGTAACCGGTGGAACAATGTCACATAATTTTGTTTTGCGCCCTAAACACTAAGAGTTCGCGTTTCGTTGAGTTGTACCTGAGACCATGACTCACCGCATAGTCTTCACAGATTCGGAGAAGCTTTCTCAATGCACTGATCGATGGGCTCAGCAACACCATATCATCCGCGTAACTAATATTATTGACACATTGTCCGTCAATGGAACAACCGACTTGGGTGTTGCTGAGCTCACATATCAGCCGGTCGACATACAGGTTGAAGAGCCTGGGCGAGCTAAGCCCCCCCTGTCTCACCCCGCACTCCAACCCGTACGCACCTGACATGGCACCTGCCCATCTAACGTAGTTGGACTGCTTGCTGTACCAGTACTTCAGTACAGCAATCAGTCCCCCAGGAAGGTTAATCTCATGGGAGAGTTTCCTCCAGAGTCAGTCATAAGAATGCCTTGGAGAGGTCCAAAAAACACGCGTAAACTGGTGTTTTCCTTGCTGCATAATATTGGACAGTATGCTTGAGACAGAGGATCGCTGCTTCAGTCGACAAATGTGGCCTAAACCCAAATTGGGCGTCATGTAGGGTGATATGTTTATCCAGCTGTCGGTCAATCAGACCATCCAACATCTTCGCAACAATGGTCGCCAAGGAGATAGGCCTGTAATTGTACTTGTCACTCGTATTTCCAGTCTTGTTCTTTATTATAGGAACGACAATCGTTTTCATAAGGTCGTCTGGAAGATACGAGTGACTCATACACAAGTTGAACAAGAGAGCTAATACTCGTGGTAAATGCTTACCTGCATATCGTAGGTGTTCCACACTTAAGCCGTCGTGTCCAGGAGACTTACCCCGCTTCAGGTCCCTCAAGACAGACCCAACCTCCCCAGCAGTGAATATGATTGGCATGCCCTTGGACCCCTCCCTAGCATCCGACCCCCCGCCCGTGGACCCAGTGGTGACTCTGTCCTAAACGAAGCCATAAATAAATTGGCAATAGCCTTAGGCTCGTTTACGCCATCGACGCACACGCACGCAAATGCACGAAGGAAGCCTTCACGAAATTTAGAATTTCGTGAAGGCTTCCTGATCCAACCTGCAGTGTGTGCTGAATCCCTTTATACGTACCTAACTCGCCTATTGTCATGGATAAACATTTTCACTGCTAGCACGTTTTCTTCCGTAACAGCCGTCAAAGGGCGACCACTTCTTTCTTCATCCTCAAAGTTAGTCGACCGCGCTTGAAATCGATACACCTACACATCACCCCACCTCTTCACCTCACCTTAGAAGGGCCTTCATCCACGAATGCCATTTGAAGTCTATTGTACGATTCGTTCGGTTTCAGGCGACACTTGAAATCGTAAAAAATCATAGCGCGAAAATGTTCTCGGCGCAAATCCATTTTTAATGAGACAAGATAATTTAAATTAGCTCGAAAACAATGTGGAGGGAAATTTTGAAATTGAAACGTACCTATAAGTTTTAATTTAATTTAGTTACTGTTAATAATCATCTTGTACCTATTTTTACTTACAAATAATCATTTTTTCAAAATAGATTATAACTTGCCAGTTTCTCATACATAAAAACTTTTTTTCGCAATACTTTCTGGCCTGGTATTTGATATGTCACACTTCAATTTTTTTTTTGCTAACTGTACCGTGTGACATATCAAAAACCAAGCCACTCAGAAAGTATTGCGAAATAAATTAATGAATTTTGAATATGAGGGTCACCTCATATTCAAATGCTCCTCTCTGTAAGAGGGAGTGGGCCGTAATCCACCAGGCGGGCCCAGTGCGGGTTGATAGATGTCACAATATTATGTTATACAGAAGTTTCAAATTCCTAACTTGTTTAGTTGTTGCGGTGGAGCTCTTACAAAAATGGTCTAAAACTGACAACTTTTACAGCCCCCTATATCTTCATTTTTTGAAGGTAAAATATATATAATATCTGTCCTCTACTCGATGAATTCTAGACAATGACACCCCACATTAAGAGGGTAAGTCTTTTCCAAATTAAAAAGTTTATAGCGGCAAAAGAAATACACAATCTGTGAAAATTTCAACTGTTTACCTTTCACGGTTCGTGAGATACAGCACGTTGACAGACATATGGAAGGATGGACGGTAGTAATAGGGTTCCGTTTGGTATCCTTCGGATCGTATTCGTACGGATCCCTAAAAAGAATGCATAATTTAGAATCAACGTTTTGATTTTCTCAAATACTTAAATAAAAATCGAAATCAAAATATTTTTTATTTCACATAAACCTACATGGGCACTTTTGAAACGTCAGAAGCTAGGTGCAAGGTTCCACTCGGTCGTTTCCTATGGAGATGTCGGCAAGAAACTCCACGGATACTCTTTTAATTCAAAATAATTGGTTTTTACAATGTTTTCCAATCACAGTGTTAATAGGTATGGGAGGACAGTGAAGGCCTGTCAAGAAGTAAATACTTTGTTATTCTTATATAAGTGCAGTTATGAAATGATTTACATTCATAAATGTAGTTATCGTGTATTCTTGTTGCGATACTATTTATTACTTGTTGCTTAGTGATTATTTTATGAATCATGATCATAATTAACACCTAAGACCGGAAAATCAAGTTGCATAAATTGTGCGTACAAAGCGTAACAAGGTGCTAATAATAATAATTACCGGTATTATGATAATGTACAGGGTGGATTTTTGAGTAGCACACAGTTAAACAGTCTTAGGAGACCGTCCTTAACTTTTTGAGATATTTAGATCCGCATTCAAGGATTTTGAAAGAAAAATTACAGTCAGGAAGAAAATGGGCAGTTTTCACAAAAACTTTTTTGGTGCCAATCGATCCTGTTTCATACAGGGATCAAAAAACTCTATTATACCAACAGGTTTGAGTACTAGGAAAGTCAGAAATCGCAAAAAAATTTTTACTTTTTACATTAACTTCTCATAAATTTGGTAGGAAAGAAACCACAAAGTTACTTTTTTATGATGGATAGATTAGCCTAAAATAAACCTTAAGGGAATAAGCCTTAAGACCGTTTTCCTGTAGCTACAACGGTTACGGTTAAGCTGCCCTTACTGCCCCGTCACAGAAATTCACCCTGTATAGTTATTAATTATTTGTATTTTAATAATTTATTATTATATAATTTAGACTTTGTTACAAGTTAAAAACAATGCAATTATGTCGGATCTATTGTTGTATGTTGTATTTTCCTTTTATTATCTAACTGACGCACTCAGAGATGTCACGTAATAATAATCAATCGTTTACTTTAATTGATCAGCATGTCGTATGCATAACACATTTTTTTTATAGTTCTCAATCCGTCAAAATTTTGATTGACAGCGTTCGTTTGAATGTATAGCTGTCAATTAAAGTTTATGATTGACAGGCCATGCGCCCGATGAGATTTTCCATCGGCAAATCGTTATAGTTTTCTTTCAAACTAGTTTACATACCCAATTTAACCCCTTTTGGGGAAGAATTTCTAGAAATCATCCCTTAGTGCTCACTTTCGTTATATCAGGCTCTATTGTGTCTCAAATTCATGCTTCTAGACTCATCGGTTTAGGCTGTGCGTAGTCAGCGAATTTAAGATTTTATGAAGACGATTAATTCTAAGTTACGACTCTGAGTGCGCCGGTAAGTCTTTTTTACCTGTTACGCGGCGATTAGTGTCAGGCCCATTGAAAAACGGAACAATCGTTAATGTTTTGACTAACGACGAAGAGATCATGAGTCCAAATCTTTTGTTACTGTTGTTATTTTAGCTAGGAAGTATGTGATTAAAGTACAAAATGTGGCCTTAAATAATGTCAGTTAGTATTGTAACCAAGGTAATGCCGTGATATCGTATGAAGAGCATTTTTTAAAGGTACAGGTAGGGATAATAGTCAGCCAGGGATTTCTGGCCCTTGAAAAACTTGTAGAAAAATGTAAGAAAGCTTAATAATCAAAAATCAAATCAAAATCAAAAAGTCATTTATTCAAACTAGGCTGAGAATCAGCACTTTTCGAAAGTCAAAATTACATAAGACAGTCCCCCAAAACGCACACCCTTCACCACTTCCTAGTGCTTTAGCTGGGAAGAAGAAGTGGCCAACAAACTCCCCAGCAGCACAGCTGTCTGTTCAGTTTGAGAAAAAAAATGGATTCTATACAACAGTATGCAAAACAATTTACATTACGTGCAACACAAAACATTAAATTATTAGCCATATGTCAGCTAGCACACCACTATACAAACAAAAAAAAAAGAAAAGAAAAACACCGAAAACTATTCTCAAGCAGAGATAAAAACGTAAACAGAACTTAATACCCAAATAAAAGCCCCCAAGTATAAAGGGCGTGCCCGCTTACATATAGCTACATATAGCTGTAACAGTCACAAATGATGAACTAGGACCATCAAATTAAAATAAATAAACAGTTAATTACTAATAACAAAACAAAACAATGGTCAGCAAGACGATCAGTCACCACAAGCAGCACCCGTTCACGAGAATATCGCAAAAATCAGCCATTATCCCCCTCGCCACATAGCGCCCAAGTAGCATTTTGTTCTCTTTAATAGTTCACATTTAGTTCACCGGCGATCTCTAAGCATTTACATTGGCCACACATGGTTCATTGGCTGTATTAAAGTGAACAAATTCACTCATACCTGTATAACGCATGTATAGAAGTTCAAAAATCGCCTATTAAGTAACTATTGGTGTTATAATAGGATAACATTAACCTTCAAGTCAGCTTTCATTTTAAAAGCCGAACAAGAGCAATTTAAGCGGGGACAAATACGGCACCGGCTATTTAAAGGTCCACATGTACGGTGTTATATTGCTGGCATTTTAATACAACAAATGTGAACATAAATGCAGCCAAAAGCTGTTATATTTACCTTTTGTGGAGCGTTATTCAGCTTGTAGCTATAGCGGGTCTAGTGTATTAATCAGCCTTTAAATTATTCTTTAAAAGAGCATTTAATGAGTTCACATGTACGTGTAAAGTATATTATAAGCACCACTATTGATATCTAGTAACACTGACAGCTGTTTATTTGTTCACGAGTAGAACATTGTTATCCTCTGAGCAAAATAATTATGTGAACGTGGTTTTCTTTAACACTTGGACGACTCTAATAACACGTAATAACCCAAAATAATAAAAATGCATAAAACCAATTGGAAAAAGAGAGTGAGGACCGGTGGATTCAGAAGAAAAATCTTAAAAGAATATTTACAGGCAGTGAGACCAAATAACCAATATAAACAACAGATTGAACAGCTTCCTGTTAGTACT
Organism: Atethmia centrago; assembly: GCA_905333075.3. NCBI lineage: Eukaryota > Metazoa > Arthropoda > Insecta > Lepidoptera > Noctuidae > Atethmia > Atethmia centrago. Next base: position 11,914,479 of record HG995381.1, on the reverse strand, counting down.
ACGACGACATATAATGATGGTTCCGTAAATAATACAGAGCTAAAAGTAGGAAGCTGAGACCAGCAATACGGTTTCAAGCGTGAGTCCAAACTTAATTTATGACGGTTCCGTACACAACATAGAAGAAACTGAGTGTGGTGATTTCAGTTCTAGTAAAAGTGAATATGAATGCGATTTTGAAAAACATATATCTTTTCGTGAAAAATTAAGAATATGGGCTGTAAAAAATAATATACGTGATGTCGCTCTAAATGAATTGTCAGTCATCATTAACGAACTGATCCCAAAAATACTACCAAAAGATTCTAGACTAATTTTACGTACTCCTGCACAAATTACCATTAAAAATATTGAAGGCGGTCAATACTGGCATAATGGAAAAGAAAAAACCACTTGAAAATTTATTACAAAATTGGATTGATATTCCAGATACAATTTCAATGAACATAAATGTGGATGGTTTGCCTATATTCAAAAGTTCTTCTAATGAATTTTGGCCTATATTGTGTAACATCTTTGAAAATCCTAGAATAAGGCCTTTTGTAGTTGGAATATACCTTGGGAAAGGAAAACCAAGAAATATAAATGACTTTTTTGAAGATTTTGTACATGATTTGTTTACATTACTAGAAGTTAATTAGTGTGCATTGAATACAAGGAATTCCAATACTTCATACCTTTGTTACATACATTTAAATAATAAATAATACAACTTTATAAATGTTTGATAATTTTTATTTTTAAATCACATAACAAAACGTAAACTTTCAGTCTCTTACATCTTGTATTTATTTTAATTCACAACTCCATTAAGAATATTTTTGAAATGGATCGAAAATCTTAAAAATTCCGAGGATTTTTACAATACTTTGATTTTTTTTGGTTTTTCAATAAAATTATATCAATAAAGACGTCTGCATAAAGTTTTTTATCGCCATCTGTTTCAAAAAGATCTTTTCCGATGGCCAAAATAGCTTCCCATTTTCTTCCCAAATAGAAGGTACAATACCAAGTCTACGTCGCCCCTTTTCAACTGTTTGAACAATCTTGAACGGCATGGTCTAAAAAAATAATTAAACTAGTTATCATACTACATTCCACATGGCTACAGTCTAAACAGAAACAAATGAATTCGTTCATCCATCATTCTTCATTTTCATTCATCCACTTAAAGTTCACAAGTAAACTGCTCAGACATGCCTACACTCCTTTCCTTAACACATCACCACAAAAATACTATAATACAACAAACACAGAGTAATAACTATAGTATATATATATATAAGTACCTAAATGTTTAAGTTAAAAGTTTCTTTAACGTAAAGAAACAATGACGTTGACGAAGGCGATAGGCAACGCGGCGTGCGCTTAGTTTCGTGTTTATTTTACAACTGATGAATTGATGAGACAATCGAATAGCGAAATTTAGTGGCATCTCGTTTCCACTTGTAAGCACTTACCTCTCACTTATACCCATAAGTACATCTCTCACAAGGAATGCCCGTGATTGTTATGAATTCGTATTCAGTTGATATAATATGTAGACAGGTATTTATAATTATTTTATGTATCTACCTTTAATTTAACGTCATAACATATTTTTGTTTTTTATTTCAGTCCGTATTCTAATAATACCATCTTGTATATTAAAATTAACGCATTCATTTAATCATAACACCTGCTGCATTTATTATCGTAGACTTTACGAGTATAACCAACATGTGGTATTAAAATAAAATTCAAATTTTCAATGCGGGTCCCTAAAATTTAGTATTCTAAAAAATCTAAAAGGGTATTCACGTGAACTATTGAAGAACTGTTTACCCTGCTTACCCGACTAGGGCTGAATATGAGCTTATCGAGCATAAGTTGTACAGAAATTGACATTAAGATGGTAGACAATGTGATCCTTTTACTAAGCAACATGTGGTATTAAAACAAAATTCAAATTTTCAATGCAGATCCCTAAAATTTAGTATTCTAAAAAATCTAAAAGGGTATTCACGTGAACTATTGAAGAACTGCTTACCCTGCTTACCCGCCCAGGGCTGAATATGAGCTTATCGAGCATAAGTTGTACAGAAATTGACATTAAGATGGTAGACAATGTGATCCTTTCTAGAGCTCTTCGACATTATAATGGTACAAATATGAGACTTTAAAGAGTTCACAACTATAATTTAGAGTTACAATGGTTCACTGTAGCTGGAGACAATGTCCACCATTTTCTTCACTCATAACCTATAATATTTCTAAATTAACTACGATTTTATCGCATACTACGGAGTTTTCATGATTAATTGTGTGGTTAATGTTCAAATAAAAAAACATAGACTGATTTTAATGCCATACAAACACAACTATCAAAAATTGTATTGTTCGCCTCTGCTTATTTAGAATATTTTTTTTGATAAAACGGCATTATACCCGAGGCGCGTGAAAATTTTAACTCTAAAAATGTATATACTTTACAATAAATTTGCATTATCCATAATTTTAACACAATAGAATATAATAAACACAGAGTACTTACCGTAATAATAGAGTCACATTAAAAAATATGGCCGTTTATAGACACTCACGAGCGAAATACGTAATATTTATTACAAATGAATGTAGTACTCAGTTGATAATTTGAAGAAAAAGCGGCCGCTACTAGTTTTTAGGGTACACTTGTGAGCTTAATACGAGATAGAGGCTGTATAATTGTTCACTCGTTACTTCTTATAACTCTGTTGTCTGTATGAAGAACCACATGGAATCATATATGATGCCGTTGATCAGCTTTAAGACCACAGGTTCTCTCTTAAACTGCCGTTAAAATGCTGCTATTCAGCTACTGTATACCTTTTGTGAACTTAAGGCTGCATAATTTGTGCCCAAACCGGTGGTATAAGGACTGTATAGCGTGCTATACAGCCTTCATACAGCTTACTTAGACAGCTTAAAGAATAAATGTGTACCATTAGTCAACCGTTATAGAACCCCTAATGCTACTTGGGCGAGGGGGTAATGGCTGAATATTAAAATGCGCATATTCGCATTTTAATATTCTAGGAACATAGCACCACTACGTTCTGTAATTTGAAGCGGATTCACAAATCAATCAATCAGCCGGCGTGTGTCTATGAACGAAGCAAAAAAGGATCGTAGCAGGGGGTCTACTTCCTAAGCACTAAAAATCCGTAGTTTCGGCCGAAGTTACGGGCGTTGCCTACTCCGTATCATCTATGGACATAAGGTTACTTCGGAGCCCGACCTGAGAACGAATGGCAACATGATTTGACAATTGTCCCTACTCGCAATGTGTTTGTGCCCGTTCGAAAAATTGAATTTGTCACTTGTTTTGACGGATCAACTACTTTCGGACGGCCCCGTATCTTCGTTGTCGGACTTAGAGAGTAGTCCCCAGGTTCTTTGATTTCTATCATTGGAAAAAGTTGTGAGTTTACGTGTGCATCTCGTATGTATGTCATAATCAATTGCATCAATGTTAAAAAGTGTTGTGCCCAGCAACTGTGTCAAAATAGTATATTGTTGAAATGTCAAAATGAAAAAGATTGTGATTGGTTGCGTGTTACGCAATTAGCCTGGTGACCAACCAACTAATTTACTTTAGTTTTGTGGCTTGTTTTCAAATTATAGCGAATAAAAATGATTAGTTCACGGTATACTGATTACCTACTAGAGGTAGCTTCATAAATATCTTTAAAGTTTTTGTTAGAAGCTCGAGAATGGACTTTGCCTGCAATGTTCTGGTTGGCAATTATCATCATAATTACGGGATTTGGGTATTTCCTAGATCTATTTTTACTATTACTAGTTTTCTGAGAAGCATGAGATTGAACTTTGAAATATTCTGGTGGTGTCCTTGGAGTACTTTTTTATTCCTATGGATAGTTTTTTTTAAATATCTGAGTAGTGGTGACACTTGCCGATGGAACACGATGGACGAACATCATAACTTACAATATGTTTAGTATTTTTCCGCCTTGGACTTACACTTCCTATGAGTAATAATATATAGAGCACGCCTTTAAAAATAATCACTTTATTACCTAAATCTATACTAATATTATAAAGATGTAAAATGTGTTTGTTTGTATGTAGGGGGTAATCTCCGGAACTACTGACCCGATTCCTAAAATGCGTTCACTACCGGGATTTATTTATGTTACAACAAGACATTTCAATTGGACGAAGTCGCGGGAACAAGCTAGTCTGTAAATAAAATCAATCCCCAGGTCGTGAGGCAATAACTTTAATTAATGATAATTTTCAAAAAAATGTGGTACTGTCTGTTACAATATAAATATATAATATAACACTGAGAAACTGGGCCGATTCTTAGATCCATAGAAACATATCAAAAGATAGTCAGTCAGGTGAGGGATTAGAATAATCACGAGTAAAAGTAAAAACTCTGATAGGTAGAGCGTTTAACGGATAATATTTAATGTGTTACAGTTCATCAAAAGATCTATTTGATAGCAAAAAGCTTGCTTTACACGATACTTTGAAAAAGCCACTGATAAAGTAAATTAACAACAAAGAGATCTTTTTTCCTTCGTTTCCTGCCGCTGTAGCATTGATCATAGCTGCAATGAGATTTAATGATAATTACTTCGCGTCAAATTACCTATCAACAGGATTTTATATAAATAGGCGTCGTAACGATTCATGGCATACACAGTTGAAGCTTCGAAGGATCAGGAACAAAGCTCATTAGTACAATATGTCTAAGTACACTTGTTTGGTTTTGTGTTTAGTGGCTGCTAGCATTAGCAGGGTTTATGTAAGTAATTTTATAAAGATTTCCGCGTTACTTTTTTCCGAGTGTCATCATCATCCGCCTAGCCTTTTTGTGCCCGTCAAGACGGACCAAGTTATGGATTTCAAATCATTCTACTTACACTGAGGTAGCTAAAATTGTTGCATAGGGAGCGCATAGTAGATTTACAGTATTAAATTTTTATGTACGCTGATTTGGTATCCAAGACTTGGTCCCTCCATCTTGATAGGCAAGCCTTTTTTCCAACTATGAGTATGTTGGGGTCGGCCTCCAGTCAAACGGGATGCCCTTTTTAGGGTTCCATTCCTCAAAAAGAAAAAACGGAACCACCCTTATAGGATCCCTCGTGTGGCTGTCTGTCTGGCTGTCTGTCTGTCTGTCACAGCCGATTTGCTCCGAATCTACTTGACCGATTAAGTTGAAATTTGGTACAGATATGAATTTCTGTGACCCAAACGTGGACGTGTAACGTATATAAATGAATGTTGAATATGAGGGTAATTTTTGGGGGCAAATATGAAAATAAAAATAAAAAGTTTTGCAAACTGAACCGTGTGACATATCAAAGGAAAGTACTTATTGTGAGGGTCCCAAATATTTTTTTTAATAATTTTAAAATAAACAGTTTAAAGTTAATTAAGAAAATTGATGAAAATTTACCAGAAAACTGGCCTTATCTCCGAAACTACAGAGCCTAAATTTTTTACTTATAGATATATACAGAATATACAGACAGGAAGACCATAAGAAGTCTATTTATGTAAAATATATATGTAAAAAAACACCGGACAAATGCGAGTTGTACTCGCGTGGTGAGGGTTCCGTACAATGCCACCACATTTCAACACACGCATTTGTCCGGTTTTTTTTTTGAGTGTATAGTTAATAATTTGAAACGCTCTTTTTCAAAATTTATTTTTATGATTAAAAACACTGTATAGGATGAACTGGAACGTTATTTAATATAATAGTCTGCCTAGCGTTTTCCCAACTGTATTGGGTTCAGCTTCCAGACTAACCGGATGCAGCTGAATACCAGTATTTTAGATGGAGAGACTGCCCATCTTAACTCCACAACCCAGTAACTGGGTAACACGATTCCCCTTGGCAAGACTGGTTGTCAGACTTTCGGGTAGCTGACGAAACATAACGACTGTCAGAGATCTCCGAATGAGCCGTTATTTTATGAAAAAATCTCAAAAAAAGAATTTTCGTTTTCAAAAACTCTCTGTACTAAATTGTCGTTATTCTATTTTTCCAGGCTGGTGAAGAAGAAGACAAAGCAGCTTTCCGTGAAGCCATCAAGCCCTTCATAGACGAGTGCTCAAAGGAGCATGGAGTCAGCACTGATGAGATCCAATCTGCCAAGAAAGCCGGCAGCGCTGAGAGCATTAAGCCTTGCTTCCTCGACTGCGTCTACGAGAAAGCTGGAATTGTGAGTATCGATGTTCCTTGAGACTGACTTTCTTTGAACTTTCTTGAAAAGGAGATCATCCATGTCAAGCCCAAAATCCAAAATGGTTTGTTTTGTAGTAGGTAATACTTGTTCAAGGTAACCTTTCCAGGTAGTACATTTCATTTATTTTCGCCAATCGGTAGTTTTATATTTTGTTATAATGTTTAAAACTAGATTTACTTTCCAAGACTGTATATCAATCAAACTGTTACTGAAAACTGGCTCATGATCAGAATGAGTAACATCGACTGTGAAGTCCCGGGAGTGTTTTGTATATTCTACGAGTATGTTTAGCTCAAGCTTGCTTTTCGGAGATATCAACTGAGGATGATAAAGGCAACAAAAGTTGGTTCAGTAGCCTCATATACAGGAATATATAGGAGAATCGCATGACAATGATCATGATGTCACTAATTAGTCTATTAGTATGCGGATCTAAGACATATGATCGACCATAATGATGATACCTACTTAAAAGTAATTAACTGCATCGTGAGAAACCAATTGTTGTGTCGGAATAATTCTTAAGCTAGTTAGCGTGTCATGTACCTGTCACATCAAGTGAGCTATCTGTGACATCGAGGGAGCCATCCAATTTAAATCTTTATTGCTTTATAATTACAGTTCAACGCCAAGGGAGAATACGATGTGGATAATGCTCTGCTCAAACTGAAGAAGTTCGTGCCCGATGAGGCTAAATACGCTAAATTAGCTGAAATTGCAAAGAAATGCGCATCAGGTATTAGACTTAAATATTTTAGACTATTAGAACCACTGTCTTTAAACTTGTGAAATAACAATTTGGTCACAGTTATTGCAGTTTTCATTTGTCGTGGCTGGAGAGTCAGAAGACCTAATACTATGTATATTGTTTTATATGTATATTACTCTTAAAAAAAATATGGAAATTTCAATTGGGTCCATACTGCTACTTTAATTATTTCCTCTTATGATTTCAGTGAATGAAAAGCCCGAGAGCGACAAAAAAGCCGGATGCGAGATGGGTGCGCGGTTGACAGCTTGCTTCTTGGAAAACAAAGGCGAGGTACATATTTTTACTTATTTTTTTATTAACTCAACCAAATTATGTACACAAAAAATCACAATTTATAAAGAAAATAAGTTTTGTCTGGTGCACTCTTTCAATTACATCCTGTAAATCATGCTTTATGGCTCCGTGCAAAAAAAAAAATCCTCTTTTATCATTTTCTTAGCTAATTCTAAGAAACCTTGTAATAATTTAAACATTAATCCCCTTATTCATAAAACTTAGCATGCCTATTTATGTAAAAATAGGTTTTGTCACTTTCTAACAAACACAAATGTCAAAGTGACAGATGAAGACAAACGAACGTTAGCAGCATTTTAACAAGTATAATAAATTAACAAAAATAAGTTTGATGGACATTTATAAATAAGAGCCAAGTCTGTGTGACTTTAAAAGTACAATTTTCATGGTGCTAAACCATTCGTGTCAGTCACAGCACCTGATAATAGTTTCATCACTTTTGCCCTCCCTAAAATATAGTTTATTTCGCTTTTGATTTACTTAATGAATATATTATATAAACATAAAATATATTTTTTATTTTATCTGAAAGACAAATTTCTTGTTAATGTTTGAAGCTGAAAAAATGGTTCAGCCACATGCAAGTAGACCATATAATGATGTTGAAGATATTTTTTGTTCAAAATCAAAAGTAGTTTCTTGTAAAAAGATGATCAAACGGCAGTCTCGCGTCATTTTTCGGAAAACTTGTTGCGAATATTAGAGATTTTCCATAAATTTGACTTTGAAAAATCCCTTCCAGACACTTGCAATACACGTGAATTTTCAAATCACAAATAATTTTGTTTAAAAAGTTTTCCCTTTCTCACAAACAATTAACAAAATTAATCAAAATTGTGCACGGCCCCTTAAATTATCAATACAATACAAAAATTAATACAGACTACAGTTGCAGCTCTTTAGTGAGGTAAATCTTTGGTGTAATTTGTGTGCTTCGTTAGCGGGCTGATTATGTACCCTTGAGGAACTTTCCTTAAATTTAAACATGTAAAGTGCCAACTGGCTTTATTTTAACGTAAGTTTGCTATTATTAGCCAATATACTGCTGCCCATCCTATTAACATAATCTGGATATGTTATTTGTTGACATGGTAGGACGATTATTCGTCGGGAACTAAACGGAACAATAAATCTTACTTTCTTTAATTTATTGAATTTGAAAGATGGTCCAACATTAAATATTAAAACTTATACTGAATGACGTCTTTAAATTGATTTTTAAATTCTTTCTTTCTTTCTTTCAGATCCTCATGTAATCGATCTTGAAAACGTAAGTGACATGCTATGATGCATGCATGCATGCAGAATTTTAATAAATGAGTTTTATTTTATATAAACTTCTTTTGTTTTATTCCAATATAGTTTAGCCAATGTTGTCCAAATGAGATAAACACTACATACACTTGCTATGCCTACTGAGGACATTTGCCTAACACCAGAAATAAATATTGACAAAGTCAGGACGAACTACTCGGGATAATCTGACACCACGAGAAGTGTCAGTCCAGTTAAATGTTAATGTGTGCCAATGTGCCTCAAACAAACTAACGTCGTCATGTTTAAACCTCGTCGCGCCAAAACTGGCGACACATAGTGGAGGGACAGGCGTATAAAATAGCCGTGTATCCTTGCGGGTCGAGGACGACAGAAAAATTATTATCTGGAATGCATAATAATTCAATTTGCCTTTTTTTTGAGCAAACTTTCAAAGAGGAATTGGTGACGGTCAGGTGGCGTTTGTAGCCTAACTCCAGCAAATAATTATTCCAGTTGGTTCCCAGGTTAATCCAAGGATTTTGAAATTATGTCCATATCAGTATCCATGCCAGAAAAATTAACTGGTAAGCGGTGAGACTCTGGGAGAATCTCCAACAAAGCGGGTGAGTTAGTAGCCCATTTGACCAGGTCAAAGGATCCTAACTTAAATAACTCAATTAAATCGCGGGATAATTGTATAGCAATCTGTTCATCAGGAACAGAATAGACATAATCGTCCATAAAAAACTGAGTTTCTACTAATTTAGAAGCCTCAGGATAGCGGTCGCCATGCTCACACGCTAAATTGCGTATTGTGCGCATCGCTAAATAAGGACTAGGCTTTAATCCAAAGGGAACGCGGTTAAAGTGAAAAGTACGTATAGGTTCATTTTTGTTGAATCGATATAAAATTCGTAAATATTTGCGGTGGTGCTCATTTACACCGATCCGTAGGAACATTTGTTTTATATCCGCTGTCATTGCGACAGGGAGGGTACGAAAATCGAGTAATAATAAAAACAAGTCGGCCTGTAAATTAGGTCCGACATGCAGAATGTCATTGAGTGACAACCCCGAGTGTGTTTTGGCACTAGCGTCCAAAACCACTCGAATGCTGTCTTTGTCCGGTCTAATAACGGCGTGATGCGGTATGTAGTAACCCTCTTCTGTTAATTCAGAGTCGGGTACCTCCGATAAACACCCCTGAGTTATATAATCGGTGATAGTTTTATTGTAATCCTCGCGTAGGGTTGGCACGCACGTGAATTTACGCTCGAGCGCAAGTAGCCGCCGATGAGCGACACCGCGTGAATTGCCTAATTCGGAGGGATTGCGCGCGAAAGGTAAATCGACAAAATATCTACCGTCTTTAAATAAAACTGAAGAATTAAAATTATTTTCACACTCTAATTCGTCCGGACTAATAAAACGCTGAGATGGAATTTCCTCTAGCTCAAAAAACTTCTGCAAACTTGACTCGACGTCAATGCTAGCAAGCGCGGTAAACGAAGATGTCATGTGTGTTACGTCACTACTATGACAATCAATATCACCCATCAGTACATATCCGAAACTAGTCAGTATAGCTGGGGGTGCGCGGTTGCCTGAGTCAACCCTATCACCTAAATAAATAAAAGGGAACAGCTGTGCTCCAAGCACAACATCGATTCCACCAGGTACATTCCAGGTTGAGTCAGCAAGCGGTAAATTATTTAAATATGACATATCGTCATTTAATCTGATAAAACTAGCGGGAAGTCTATCTGTAATGAAATCAACAACTAATGCGTGTATATAATACTTATTGTGAGGATTAATCCGAGATTCTATACTGAGATAAATAAAGCCGTGTACAGGTCGTGAGGTCATACCAACACCTTGTAAAGACGAATTGCGTAATTTAATTATGGGTAAGTTCAAACGTTTACAACAGTCCACAGTAATTAAATTATTTTGCGATCCATTGTCTATTAAACACCTGACAACAAGCTTATCTCGGCCGCTGCTATCATATACGTATATCTGCGCGGTAGCTAACAAAATAGTTGTCTCTGTCGGTAAACATATTTTAGCGGCGGCACTAAGCGAGACAGACGTAGCGGCAGGCTCGCTCGGCGTTGAGTCACCTTTTACTTCGGAGAAATGTAACAATGAATGATGTGTTTTCTTACAAGTTTTACAAACACTCCGTGATTTACATTTAACCAAAGAGTGGGATAGACTTAAGCAATTTACACAGCCATGTTTCCTTTTAATAAATTCGAAACGAGCTTGCGGAGAATTCATATTTTTAAATTGTGGACAATCAACAGTCGATGATCGACGTTATCGCCGTCACACAGCGGGCAGCGGTTATTCGAAGCTGGTTCGCTACAAGATACAAACGCTTTAGCGGTACTTTGAGTATTACTTCGATTGTTAGCTAAACTAGACTTAGCACGCGATTCCGTCTGTGAATTATTAACGTGTGAGCGCTGGAGTACCTTAACATAGTCTTGTATAAATATTATAAACTCCGTATAGGAAGGCAATTCCTTGCCACTCACACGGCTTTCAAATTGTTGAACAGTTTGTGAGTCAACCTTTCTTAAACCACAGTGTAATATCACAAAATCTAATAAGTCTGAAATGTCTAACTGCTTCAATGCAGCGACAGACGCTGAATATCGTTCTACAAATGCATTCAGACTAGCAGCATTGCCGGCGCATCCTTTAATGTCCAGTATATTATTGAGATAATTAATACCTAAACTACGTTTATCTTGATACCTTTTGACAAGACTGTTCCACATAACACTGTATGTATCTCCTGTGGGAACAATGCCTGCAGTTAGTTTTAAGGCATCATGAGTTAATTTACTTATTAAATACTGCACACGCTGCGAATCCGTCAGATCAGTATTTAAATGAACATTAGTACGGAACATTTCATAAAACATGGGCCAATTTTCAGTTCTACCGTCGAACGATGGTAACTCGATTGGTGGTAACTTTATGCTTCTACCTCCCTTCTGATCTGATGTTAATGTTTTGCCACTTGAAAGAATGAGATTACGTTTGTATTTAATAGTTGAATATAAGTCTTCAATAGAACTTAGACTCCCATAGTCGGGTGGGGTTTCATCAATTTCAAACTGCAACTCATTGATCTGGTCAATTATTGTTTCAAACCTGCTGTAAGATTCACCAATAGATTCAGACTGCGCTAGGAATAACTCGTTCGAGCGTGAATCATAATTAGATATACTTTTGGAAGATTTATACAAGCGATTAACTCGCTCAAAAATTACTTCTTTTTTAGCAATAAGCTGAGCTAATTTAGTTTCTTGTTTTTGAGTTTCCAGTATAAGGCACTATCTAATATTAATTGCTGTAAATTATCGTAAGTACTTGCAATGACTTGTACTTATTTAACTGATACCTATCCAGGCTCGAATGGACCATAAGTATGGAGGGACAGGCGTATAAAATAGCCGTGTATCCTTGCGGGTCGAGGACGACAGAAAAATTATTATCTGGAATGCATAATAATTCAATTTGCCTTTTTTTTGAGCAAACTTTCAAAGAGGAATTGGTGACGGTCAGGTGGCGTTTGTAGCCTAACTCCAGCAAATAATGCAAAAGCGGTACCTGTGCTTCTCCTGGCGAAAGTCTTGAAGAATCCTTCTGGGCAGGTGGCCACCTTGCTTGCCCGTACACTGGTCACTTGAAAGTCTATATTTTGGATTTAATCGGACGCGGGTTATTATTTTTAATTTTGAAAACGTAGCACAGTATATCCCCAAGGATTACGGGATAACGTAATAAAGTTTGCGGTTTTGCGGGCGCGATGAACTGAGATTGAAAAAACTTGGTTTGCGGTGAGACGAAATGCTTCCGTTCGGCGCCGGTGCACTATGACGTCTGACAGCCATCATTAGCTGTCACTAGCCGCAGGATTCTCTAAATCCCGCGACACACAATATCCGCGGCTGCAATATAAGCCTAAGACAGACTACAGACACCTTATAAACCGTCCACAATCAAAAAAATGTAAGGGGCAATAACTTGCCACACCACATAGCGATGCGACAAATGAGGCCATTATTATTCTTAAGAATAATAAGCGAAACGGCCAAGCCACATATTTTGACTAAGGTGTAGAGTTTTTGAAGTTAGGGCTGGTAGAGTTAAAAGCTTGCTCCATAGACATATAAATATATGGACTGGAAATACCTACAAAAAAAGGTGCATACCTACAACTCGATATTGGCGCATAAAATGGCTGCCGTTGCTAGGGTTGTGTCAATCAAGGAACATGGGTGTTACTATAACTAGTATCGATACTAGTCTTACTAGATCGTACTATACTAGTCTTACTAGATACGTTTGGATCATAATTACATACTTATAGTCCGTTGTAACAGAAAAACATGAGTAGGTTAACTTACGTTCTGTTACCTGAGAATAAAATTTAGGTCGTGTTGTTTTCTGCACAGAAATAAGAAACGCTTTTTAATTGCATCACGTTTACGTATTTAAGTGAACAGCAAGAAGAGATAGATCCGTTGGAAGGCCATAGCCCAGTAGCTTCTGTTAGGTATGCGGAGCCTAATGAAAAACAAGAAAATCTAGTGATTATCTTGTTTTTCATTAGGCTTCGCAGCTTTCATTATCTTCTCCCTGGTGGGAGAAGATAATGTTTATATTATGTGTTAATGAGTAGTGGATTAAAAATTAAATAAGAATTATTTTTGTACCTTTGTTTATTGGTGTGATAATGATTATAGTATAACGTTTGATTAGAAAAGTAGGCTTACACTTGGACATTATGATACAAGTATGTAATGATCAATACAAGGTAATGATCAATGCAAGGAAATGATCAATGCAAGGAAATGTGAAATATGCACCGTGTCCACAATTCGATGGGGTAACTGCAATAGAGGCATTACAGTAGATGTACCAGAAACATCAGATTTTGAATGTTGCTTGTTTCACACAAAACACTCTTGATATTGTATTTTGGCGGGCACCTGGCAAAATTTGGTACCTACTAATATTATGATAATCACATTTATTTATTTCAGGCCAAAGGGCCAAGCTATTATTAATCAATCATTTTAATACACACTTACCGAAAATACTGTGGGAACAGAGTTATTATGTAATCTCATTACAGCAAGTGTTCTATTGAAACAGCTTTCTTCAAAGTAAAGTGAACACAAGTAGGTACCATTCTTTATTTCGGGATTAATATTTTCTTCACCAATAGCATCTAGCCACTTTTTCTAAAAAAGCTATAGAAAGCTATAAAAAAGGCAAGTATTTTATCAATAACTATTGATAAAATACTTGCCTTTTTATAGCATTCCTAAAAATAAAAGGTTAAAGAAAAAGTGGCTAGATGCTATTGGTTAGAGCTGCGGAACTAAACAAATAACAAAATGCTGACGTCTTGTTTTAGGATCACTTATAAGTCTGTGGGAAGGTCTCTCAGACCGTAAACCACGGGCCGGACCTAACAAGGTCACTCGGACCGATTAAGACATCCAGAATAATTTCTGTTAACATCGCATATTATAACCGATATCGTTTCAGCGGAGGAACTAGTTTCGGAAAGTATTACGGTAAGTATTAAAAAAGGTCTGGTATAGGGAAATGAACCCAAATATCAATACTTTAGCAATAAATGGAATGTGTTTTATTGTATGTAGGGGAAGCCCGGGCAAGAAGCATAGTGCGGGTAAGAAGAATAACTGATTTTTCTAAAAATCTATAATAGATAGCGTTATTATACTTTCTCAAGTCATGACACGTGGGACCGGCGACGCCATGACAGTTCAACCAAAACATTACGCGACAGTATCAGTTGCGGAGATTAAAAAAAAGGATTTTCATTGTTTTCTTACGATTTATGTGAAGGTTTGTATACCAACTTTTTATATTACCAACCAGTTACGCATGAAAAAGTTATATTTATTCAATTGCATGTTTATTTAAGTATAATTTGTGATTGTTACCTTTTATTTACCTACTAACAACAATTCACGTCTCGATCTTCTTTCTAAAAGTGACGCATTGGGCAAAACGGATATGGGCAAAATGAATAGGTATCCGTTTTGACCGTTTTGCTATTTGATTTATTCCTTCATAAGTAGGTGATATTTAATATATAAACGCATAACTAATCAGGCAGCCTGGTCAGAAGCCAGCTCTAAAAGATGATGGGCAATCAATTAATTCGACCGCAAAGAAGTTTACAACTTTACAGAGACACGTGTAGACCGGAAATAAGTAAAAGAAATTAGGGGGTTTACAGCTGTTTTTAGTCCAGAACAAGAAGAAGAGCTGTGTTTAAAAAAAATAGATAGCAAAGCTAAAAATAAAAGATCTCTTGGAAAACCGCAAAACAAAAACCCTAAACAGCATTTTTATTGTTTAGTGTGCGCTGACAAATAGGTACACTGAACCACACCAACGGAAGATAGAATTCAGTGTAATCAGTGCAAAAGTTGGGTGTATGAAAAATGCACTTCTTATGCGAAGTGTGATCTAAACTAAATCAAGATATCCTTTTTGCCTTTGGTGCGTATCCGTTTTGCCCGATCCCTCTGGGCAAAACGGATAATTGATACTTTATGTTAATGCTCATAATTATTACTGAAATTGTTAAAGTTTTTTAATTTTAAATAGTGTTTTCGAATGATGATTAAACATAGTACAAATTAAAAGTACAAAGGGTTCTATTGATTATCAGTTTGTGGTTTTATTTACACTTTTCTTTAACATATGCGTCTTGCCCGGGCTTCCCTAGGTACTATTACATGAAAACCGGCTACTAACCTGTGTAAAGATAATCGACGTTGATTTTCATTCTTTCTTGCACTACACTTCACAAAACAACACACAGGCATGTTGAATTGCCGTTTTCCAACATTCACATGCAGTTTTAAAGGTAAACTCCTCGTAATTTTCTCGCAAATCTCATTAATACAAAAAGTAAACAACCATTTGACAGCAAAGCTACCACGAAACTTGGCGCATAAAATGGCTGATATGCCACCTACCTAGTACCAACAACAGTCACTACGTCACGACAAAATGTTACCATAATGAGCAAGAACCACTTAAATATTGTTGTCTCTTGTATCAAATACGTATATTTTATTAGAAAGAATGAGACTAAACGATATTTCACATTCTGTATCGTATTTCACTCATATTTGTCTAAGCAAATGTAGGTATCTATAGAATAACGCGGCGCCTCCATGTTTTTCCTATCTCAATGGCTTGCTCTACGTGAGATTTGACAACTTTTTGACAGTGCGAGCCATGTGGTCTCGTCTTGGCAACATTTTACATGAAAATGTTTTTGGTGGGATAATACTGGTGCCGATTCCCTTGTTCACAAACTAAACTAAATTTAAGTTCACTGCATCTTTTTCTTTCTATTTTATTAAGAAAAGGACAGAAGATAAATTTTAGTTTAGTCCTGTCAAATTAATCTATTAAATTATTTTGAAAATATCTACATCATTTATAAACTAACAAACTTAAAATAATAATAATTATATGTACAATTATATAAAAAAGTAGGGTAAAATACCATAAGGCGTCAAAAAATTCGTCCGCATCGCTGTCAACAGGAAAAGTGCCCAAATGGCTGGTTTAAATTTAGTTTAGTTTGTGAACAAGGGAATCGGCCCCAATGTCTTTCAAAACCTCTCGGGAAAATGGGAATGCCGCGCGCCTTCCGCCCGGTTGGTCGGCCGCTTCACAATATCAAATCAAACAAAATAAATATGTTCTACGCTACCTAACGACCGGAGCCAATGAGTACGCGCTTCAAAAGTGAAAGGCAGCGGCGCACAATGGATCGAAAATCGGCTGTAGAAGACATAGGATCTCGATTTCTTAAATGTTATTTTTTTTGCTGGAAATGACTTCTGCTGATCATTACTGTTCTATAAAATGTCATATGAAGTAATTGTGTGCATAAATGGAAGAGTTATAATTTTTATAAGAAAAAATGTATGGAGCTGACATGAAAAATGAGGATATCTCTGGAATCGCAAGGTTGGCCGTTATATCCTTGCACACTGTTATAGTACTATTTATATGTGAATTTTTGACATACTTAATATCGCGGCATCACTTGCGTTTTTTTTTTAAATCTTCAAAATTAAAAAAAAAAAGTATATGATACATTTTAATGCTTAAATATGGCTATACCAAGTGTAATTTACAATATTTTTTATGCTTAGACCAAAACATTCTAAGAAATCACAAAGTCGTATTACCTACTTATTTGAAATAACATGGTAATTATGAATTACATAATATGTAATCTTGTCTTAAGCCTCAAGTCCACATTAGCTAATGATTAATAAAACTGAATACCTATATACCTGTTAAAAGGATACGTACCATAATGAGGGTAATTAGATAAACGTGATCATTAGTCAATAACAATAAATGGTAAACTATTGTATGATTAAAAATAAAAGCAAATTATTAAAAAAAAAATATTAACTTAACCTAACCTAACATAAACAATAAAAGTTAACTTATTTTATACTTCGTCACCATCAGAATCCACTTCAGAATCAGGCTCTACAATAGATATAACTTCTAAGAACTCTGTCGGAGCTTCCTGATCCTGAAGTTTCAGTAGTTCTACTGTTTCCTTAAAGTATGTCTGCCTCTTGTGGGCATTTAATTTTGGTCTTGTGGAAGAAATTAGAGGATCAGAAGAGACGATAAGCATATTGAGGATATCCTCGTTTGATGCTTGTCTACTCTTTTTCCTCGAATGGTGTTCTCTGAACCTCCTAAAGTCTTTGTTTCGGGCCTCTGAAGCTTCTTCCGAAAGACTTCCAATTGGTACAATAACATTTTCTGCAATTATGTCCCCTCCGTGAATCAACAATTTGTGGACGGTTGATGACATGTAGTACCAATCGTACAGTTCCACGTATTTTTCAGCGGTTGTTCTAGCGTATTCTTTAAATTTCGGCACGTCTACAATCTCTCCAGATGTGATAGCTTGCAGAATCACAGCAAATCTGCGTATTAGGTCTTCATCTAATCCAGTGATCGCTGCAGTTTTATCAGGAAAATCAAAAAACCGCCTTGCTGTGTCCCGTCGTTAGTTGTGCCTGATCCTTGCTTAACGATGTCAATCAAAAGGTTGAGATCATCTTTGAATCGATCTTGAATGAGTTTTTTTCGTGAATGCAGTAACTCTTGATGACCTTCTCCTCTTGCAGACCACTTTTTGAAGTCGAGACGATACGCTATGTGTAGAAGACATTCCATCACATTAATGCGGGCATGAAGTGATGATAATCCGAACTCATACACACCAGAAGAAATGGTTTTTGACGCAATGACATCTAACTTATTCATTTCTGTAGGCTTAGCCAAACACAGGTAGCAGGCCGCATTTGACTTAGCTTCAGGCAGGCAGTACAGGCAGGAAAATTTGTACATATCTGATGTACAAATTTTGCCGTCAATCATCGTCATCATTAATTTGTGACTAATTTCATGTCCTTGACATTTTGAGGGAACGAGAGCTTCAATGTCGTTATCCATTGCAGTTTTTTCATTTATGACAACGTCTTTGGTTTCTTTCACAAAACTAAACTGGACTGGACGGCAATACCTAGGTGAGCAGGGTTTTGGATTCACCCATACGGTATCACCGTCAGCTGTCAACTTTAATGGAACCAAAGAGGTCATAAATATGCTGGAATCATCTTGACCACTCTCTATGTTTTGCTTATATCTACTTTGGTTAGATGCACCGTCAAATCCCCTCTTTGATATTAATATCAATTGTTTATCTTGTATCGCATCAGGACTACGAATAGTTTCAAAAATTCTGTTCACTGTTAAATCTAGTAACGCTTGTAGTGCAATCTTAGCAGATGAATCCGTTACAGTCACAAATGTCTTCGGAGGGTAGCACTGTAGCTTAGCTTTTTGCACTTTATTGTAAGACGGATATATCTCCTTTGAACCTTCTCGAATAGTCGTTTCCATTAATGTGATATATTGCCATTTCGATAGTTTTAATGAAAGTAGCAAACCCAGTGCTTTTTCTGGTGAAAATATTGTTGAAGGAGCTGGTTTGTTCAACATTTCCTTGATTTTTGCTGCTGCTTCTGGATATTGGAGCATATGTTCAATAACAGATGCAATATTCTCACGACCATCTCCTTTCAAAAGTGCTGCAGCTGAATAAGCTACTTCATTAGGGTCATCGCCTATATGTTCATCAGATCGTTTCTTCTTCTGCTTGTTACTTAGATCTTCAAACGGCTTCGAGATCTTTTTGTCATCGTTGAAGTTGATTTCATTGTTGAAGTTGATGGTACAGGTTCAGGTACGGGTTTAGTAGAAATATTTTCACTTGTTGATTCTTGAATGAACAAATTGGTTTGCACGCAGTTTGGCCAGTCAATATTTGCCTCAAGCCAATTACTCTAATCACGTCTAAAAACTTCACTTTTCCTGTGGGATCGTAACCATCTCTTTTGAACTGCCCGTGTAAATCTTCGACAAAATTCTTTCACGGTAACACTGTCTTCATCTGAAAGGCTAGGCCCAGTCGAATAACAAGTGTGTTGAACAATATTTCATGATCGAAAGACGAAGCATCCTGATTGCTCAGAATAACAAACAAATCCAAATTTGTAATAATGCTTTCCATTATTCACGATCACTGAGTAAAAAGACACGGTAGGATAGATGTTAGTATTAGAAATGCTCTAAATGAACTGAAGTTGTGAATCCAATGTTTGACTATTTATTGTTATTGACTAATGATGGTATCACATTTATCTAATTACTTTCATTAAGTTAATCCTGCACTAATTGCTAAATTAGCGAGTACCCCAAATTATTTTGGTACGTATCCTTTTAACTAGGTATATAGGTATTTAGTTTTATTAATCATTAGCTAATGTGGACTTGAGGCATTAGACAAGATTACGTATTACGTAATTCATAATTACCATGTCATTTCAAATAAGTAGGTACAAATATTATAACTCTTCCATTTGTGCACACATTTACTTCATATGACATTTTATAGAACAGTAATGATCAGCAGAAGTCATTTCCAGCAAAAAAAATAACATTTAAGAAATCGAGATCCTATGTCTTCTACAGCCGATTTTCGATCCGCCGTGCGGCGGCAGCGCACTATGGGAAAAGCATGTATGTTTATTTTCAAAACTCCTCAGTTGTTTCAAAATTAAATGAGCTATAATTATAAAGTTTAATGGAAACTGTAATGTAGGGTAGGTTGTATGCCTATGAGTACGCGCCGGTCATCCAGAGCACAATAAACCGCGTTACTAGCGACACGTTGTTTTACTCAAATACCTGAGAAACCATGTTGATTTTGAAAATTTTGTATAGGAAAAAAAACTTTTTTTTTTGTAATTGATATAAGATGGAATCCTGAAATGTACAATAAGGTATGGAACACGTCTTCATTGGAAGTCGCTCTTGAACACTTTCTAGAATGATGAAATCTAAACTTTTTGTAATCCTTATTTCGAGATCCTTGCGCGGTTTCGGACAATTGTCTAATAGGTAAAATAGCATAGTACTCAATGGTTTTTTTCTCCGTGAATCAGTGTTGCACGGAGGAAGGCATATCACATCAATTATAAATATATACGTACAGTTGGGCTGAACTATATGCGTATTCACCGAACTTTTTTTAATCAATAGCCATTCCAGATGACAGTTTGTAGTATTATGTAGTACATTCGTTTTATAAGTTCTACGTCTACACCTGTAGGTAACGGTCGTAGAGATTTGGTGCCGTAGTGAAAATGGTTGGGTGGACTTCCCCGACTTAGGTGACATACTTTTTTCATTTTGGGTTTTAGGCTTAATATGACTTCCTTCTTTTTCCTTCCTTCTTCTTTCCTTTCCTGGAAATTGTATGGGATTTGTGTATGGATTTTTAAAATTTGGACAGGACAACGTCTGTCGGGTCAGCTAGTCTTATAGAATAAATATGAATTGCCGAACTGATGATAGCGTCCGCTATGACGGCGTAGGACATAGGCTACGCTTTGGAGAATCATATGGTCGCTGCAAATCATCATCATCATTTCAGCCGAAAGAGGTCCACCACTTTTTTTTTTTTTTTGGGTGGGAAATCATCAAATAACTTCTCCCGCTCTGGGCGGAGCGGGAGGGTGTGTCAGACTCTTACTGACTAAAACCCACCCGTATTCCTTCCTGTTGCCTGTGTTGCGGGGGCCTCGGTGACCCATAAGTACCTTCCCGCGACCCCGGCAGGCATCGGCCCTAGTGGACCCCTACTTTGTACTGACGACATCTCTTTGAGGCGCGCGTGGAATACGACGCGCCGTCGACCCGGGCCTGGTCCTTACCGGACGGTGAGCTACCCATTGCTCACCGTCCGCAAGCCCGCGCCTACGGTGGCCGGAAATCCGCCCGGGATTCCCGACGCCCTGGGCGTCTCCTGCGGCGGCTAGGGGCGAGAGGGCGCGAAACGTGCCTTTCCCTCAACCGTCCCGCCTCCTCCTTCGCGAGCATTACTGCTTCGCAGAAGGAGGTGACGGCTGCCCATGCCCTCTCGCTCCGTACCATGGCCACCGTACCACTGAACTGTGTTTTTTGTACAGATTACGCATAAACATTTCTAAATCATTTAAAATTTTCAAAAACATCCATCGGCCAGTTTTCGGGTTCCTTTAAATTGAGAAGTCTGAATTGAGGAGCAATATTAAACGTCCTATGACTTTTTCAGGGTTTTACGACAAATTCCACAATCGGGCCTACAAAATCGGCTATTTTACTACTAAATATTGGTAGATGAGACATGGCTTCTCAATCCATACGGACAAGATATTCTTGTTCGCAACTACTAATCAATAGATCGAACAGACGTCAGATTTTTTTGTTATATTTAGCAGATCATTATGATTATTTATAAAAAGCCTATCTGTCCAATCGTAAAAATAAAACGCAAGGCCAAAAGTTTTGTATAAATAATTGTCGAGCTTACCTTTAGAGTATTAACAGTTGAAGCTTGTAAGAATCAGGAGTTCATCATGTCCAAGTTTATTTGTCTTGTGTTGTGTGTCGTGGCTGCGAGCTTGAGCAGCGTGCATGTAAGCTAAGATAGTTTATTGAAAAATATTTGTACTTTCTTTTTCACAATGTATTTCACAATTTTTTGAAAGTTTGATAACGATGAAACTCTTCAGAATTCTATATTGTTTTAAATTAGTTTTTTTAGGTCTTAGTTAAAATTTGGCTTATCGTTTCTTACGTAGTGCCATTGTCGTATTTAAGGTTACTAATGCGGAGACTCTCCGGGACTCTCTGCGGCCCGTTATAGTCGCGTGCGAACAGGAACATGGCGTCACCGACGCTGATGTCCAAGCCGCTAAGGACGCCGGCAGCGCAGCGACCATAAAGCCTTGTTTCATTGGCTGTGTCTTCAAGAAAGCCGGTTTTGTAAGTACTTGCCATTCGAGATAATTGCATTTACTAGTGACTTCTTTTGATTGGACTTTTAATACCAATACGCGTAGAGTACCCGGTTACTGCAACTATAAATCAGTGGAATTTCTTAAAATGAGTAGAGCATCACTTTTTCCTTTTTCTCAGTACCTAAAGTAATAATATTTATTTATTACAGCTCAATGACAAAGGTGTTTACGAACTGGATATTGGTCTGAAGAACTTGAGGCAATTCGTAAAGGATGATGAGCAATACAACAAACTAGCAGACGTTGCTAAACAGTGTTCAACAGGTATAAACCCAGCAATATAAGATCTTTCTTTATTAATTCAGTGGGTGAAAGATGAAATGGCTAGAAAGGAGATGAATACTAAGATGATGTCTGATAGAGGAGTAAAAGATGAAAATGTTGTGTTCAAATCAATTTACCCAAAGTATTATAATATGAAGTTGTTTTTTTTTAAGTTCCGATTATTTCTTTGTATTTTTCAGTTAATGACAAAGCCGTGAGCGACGGCACAGCCGGATGCGAGAGGGGTGCTCTGTTGGCGGGTTGCTTCTTGGAACACAAGACTAGTGTAAGTGGCCATACAATAATATTAATTTATTAGCAATGTGTTTCCTGTAGAACCTATAAGAATAGGGATTCCTAAACCTGTCAAAAATCACTCTCAACTTTGTATATCCCGTAGGGCTAATTCACGGGTCAAGAACAGTTGGAGAAATACAAATTGTTGCATTACTAAACACGCAGGCTGGTTCTTAAATTGAATCTGAATAACCTCCTCCTTTTTTGAAGTCGGTTAAAAAAGTGCTTTTGGAATCAAGCCTGTTGTTCCATCTCCTAACAATATTGTGGGTCGTAACATCTAGGTACTTCAAATTAGTTTTAAAAGAGTTCCATCTGCTTGTTTATTTTTCTAGAATTTGTTCTCGAGTTTTTATTATTCTTATGATTTTTTTATAGTCTGTGGATATGTCATCAACATTGACCAACAAACATCCCGATGTAAAATATTTCTAATGTTCTAATTTCCTTTTTTCCAGATCATCATCTAAATGGTTTGAAGAACAGTCGACATGCAGTGATACAAGACGAGCATCAGCATTCCTTTGTTTTGTTTTATGAGAATTAAATAAAACAGTTGTTACCTTTACAAACTTCTTTTTTTTTATTCATAGAAAATCAACTACTTAATTGAATATCAATGTTCTAATAAATTAATTGTTAATAAACAGGTATCTACCAACACACACGTCATTTACACACAAACACACACAAATGTGTCTACGTGTTGGTAGGTAAACATAATACCTTATTACGATTTTAAATACATACTCAAATTATTTTATTATTCATAGTTTTCTTAGAAGTTCAAATATGGACTTTGTACCTTACGAGCATGTTTTGGTAACTATAGTAATTTTGGAATTTACCTGATTCTATTTTTATTTTGTAGCTACTGTTAATTTATTAGGTCGAAAACAGACGATCACCTTTTTGTCGTTAATTGGAAATTGCTACCTTTGAAAGTAACAATAACTCGTACTGCTTTTATTATAACAAACATCTACCCTATCACTGATTAGTAAGGTTTTTTCCATTCTTTCGAGTATGGACTCCATGACGAACGATGTCACTTTGACACCCGGATCCCAATGAATTAATTTGGTTTTCGAAGTATAATTGACTCAATATTAAATTAAGAAGATGACCACTTTTAGGAAATGTTTTTGAATGGAGAAGAGAGTGGTGTCTCTTTTTACAAACTCGACAATTGGTTGAATTATGACATGAAATTACCGAATGATTTGGACCAAGACATGCACAACTTATTGTCAATTGAAAGTTACGATGTGGTTTAACATCTTCCTTTGCAAACTTTCTGCAATGAATCAGTTTATGACTTTTTCGAACAAGTCACATGTTGAGTTTGAAGTGACATGCATAACTTTATTTGTGCGAGTACTATTTATTTGCTCGTTAATAACCATATTATCCAAAAAATCTAAGAAATTGTTAAATTCTCTTACTTCTTTAGGAAGCTCAACATTGGCCTTACAGATTTCAACTTCCCATAGTTTCCGTATCAAGATTTTCTGTACTAACACTGTAAATTACAATAATATGCCAAGAAGAAATGTCAATATTAGCATTTTTGAGGGCGTGTAAACATTTATTTGTTGTATCAAGTAATTCTTTAATGGCACTGGAAGATTTTGGCTGTATGTTCTTTTGGTTTATGAAACGTTTTAAAATACAACTAGCAAGATATAGGTAACTCATTATTGAAACGATGTTTTAACTGATCTCTTTTTTGTAATTAACGGCCGTGATAAGAATATGCCGTAAAAGTTGCTCTGCTGTTAAATATCCCTTGAGATAGTGTAACCGTTGAACGTCATCCAATGCCTTGTTTCTATGTATTAACAATATGAATAAATTGCGAAATTTGGTCCGTTCGGTGTATTTACCACTAAAAATAGAAATAGAAATCACAGGTAACCTAACACTAAAGGATTGACCGACGTTTGCCTCATTAACAATATAATTAGACAACGCTACAGTATTGGAATGGATCATACACTTAAGTAAGCTATCCTTTTCCGACGTTTGGCTCCCAAACTGGAGCGGGCAGGCGCTGCATTGAAGTGGCTCCTGCCCAATCTAGGGGGTCCAAACGTCTCCTGCCGGAGGCTCTACGCGGGGGTCATGCGGTCCATGGGCCTCTACGGGGCTCCTGTATGGGCGCGCTCTCTGGTGCTGCGGCTAGCCCGCCGGTTGAGCGCGGCCCAAAGGGCATGGCTATCCGGATGGTCCAGGGAGACCACACGGTCTCCTGTGAGGCAGCGAGCCTCCTTGCCGTATTGCCGCCATGGGATCTGGAGGCAAAAGTCCTCGCGCACGTATGGGAGTGGCGTGAGGAGGTGAAACACCGGGGCCCAGCGGACGGAGCTCCGGCGGGATCTCATGGCAACATAGAGAGTACGGTTGTAGCAACCCAGTGCTGGGCACGCCACGATTGCGGCGATAAGTCCCCTCTTTGAGGAGTGGCTAGAGAGGCCACGGCGTCCTCACTTTCCGCCTGACGCAGGTCCTCATCGGACATGGCAACTTCGGGAGGTTCCTGTGTCGGATAAGGCGGGAGGAAACGTCCGGGTGTCACCACTGTGTGGATCACCCGGAGGACACGGTTGAGCATACGGTGGAGGTCTGCCCGGCTTGGGCAGAGCACCGCCGTGTCCTCATGGAGGCGATTGGCGGCAGAGATCTCTCACGTCCGGCCCTGGTTCAGGCCATGGTACGGAGCGAGAGGGCATGGGCAGCCGTCACATCCTTCTGCGAATCAGTAATGCTCGCGAAGGAGGAGGCGGGACGGTTGAGGTAAAGGCAAATTTCGCGCCCTCTCGCCTCGAGCCGCCCAGGAGACGCTCTGGGTGTTGGAAATCCCGGGCGGATTTCCCGACACCGTAGGCGCGGGCTTGCAGACGGTGAGCAATGGGTAGCTCACCATCCGGTAAGGACCAGGCCCGGGTCGACGGTGCGTTGTATTCCACGCGCGCCTCAAAGAGATGTCGTCAGCACAAATGTAGGGGTCCACTAGGGCCGATGCCTGCCGGGGTCGCGGGAAGGTACTAAAGGGTCACCGAGGTCCCTGGCAACACAGGCAACAGGAAGGAATACGGGTGGGTTTTAGTCAGTAAGAGTCTGACACACCCTCCCGCTCCACCCAGAGCGGGAAAAGTTATTTGATGATTTCACATCCAAAAAAAAAAAGTAAGCTATCCTTTAAATCCGTTTTGTAATCCGCGTATAGTTTCTCAGTAACGCTGTATGCATCCACTGTGTAATAAGTAGACTTCATTAACTCCTTGCTACCAAATTCCGAAATGATGACTATGTGTATCACGATACAAAGCCTAATCATTTTCCAGTGTTTCAAGCCGAGTTTCCAAATAGGATTGCGTTTTTTTCCTTTGGTATAGTCCAAACAACTCCTAAAGTTTATTTCTTCTTGTGTTGAAAGTTTTAATTTGCTGGAATTTTCTCAGTCAATATGTAAAGCGTACTTACAGTTTTTCGCTTCAATACTTTACTGATTTTGGATCCAAAAACATTGTATTTGAAACGCATTTCGATCCGCTCCCTCCGATACTTTACTTACTTTGTATGTCGCTGCGTGGCTTAAACAATGTATCATCAGGCTCGAATAACAAAGTACAATTCTCAAAAAGTTCTGAGGAGCCTGCTGATTTATGGCCAAAGAAAACTCCGAGCTCAGAACGACATAAATTTTATTCGTTCAGGATGTCGCGACGCCACCGTAAGGGCCATGCCAAAGCATCGCCCCCTCCCACAGAGGATGTACGGTGGCCCGTGAACACTCGTGGTCTAGTGTCTCGTGGTAGTTCAGCACGCGTTAGCTACACGCGCCCATGTGAGTGGTTGCTATTTGTTTTCTGTAGGCACGCTGCGACGCTGATCCAAATCTCTCTCTTCATGACACCTCTGCGGTCAGACCCCGGCAGGTGAGACTTCTTGTTACCTGGGGGAGGCCCGGCGAGAGATGATCAGTGACAGGGGTGCCGACTCGACGCTCTTACAGATAAAATATGTGGCTACCGCCCGACTCGCTTACAGATCTAGCCAGTTACGGTCCGAGCTAAGGAGCTGTCGTGTGTGTGAGCCGTATTATACTGTCTAGCACCGCTCGGTGTCTACGTGAATCGTGAGCCCGCGACCCACATTCACGTGTGCATTTAGGCGCCTGTGGGAGGGGAAGGTTTTTGTTTTAAATAAATTACAACAATATTGATATCAAATAATAGCTAGTAATGAGTCAATTCCATATGGAATTGACTCATATAGACTCCAGCTATTATTTGTTTTATTTCAAGCTTGAATTTTGGTATCGTAGGTTTGTCCCCCACAAACCAATAACCTGAAATATGGTGTAACTTTTGTTTGTGCCCCGGCGATATCAAAATTCAATAAATTATAATGCTTGTTTTTCTCTTTTCAGTTATGTGTTTTAGCAGTCGGGTTTTTTGTTTTTTTAAAATCACTTTTATGTAAAGACTTTTGGTACCTAATACCCTGTGTAAAGTTGAATTTTATATTGTGACCATAGTGGTTCTGAGCATTGTCTTTTATCCACTGCTGACGTAAACGGGCATATACCAACCAGCACTGAGCCCGCGTGGTGGATTACGGCCCACTCCCTCTCACAGAGAGGAGGCCTGTGTCCCAGCAGTGGGAACATTATAGGCTGATGATGTGATACTAAACCTAATAAAGTCTTACCTAAGACTTTATTAGGTTTAGTATGTTGCCTCTTATACCATATGTTGCCATGTTATATGTAGAGTTCAGTTGTTTCGAGTAAGCCACGTGTAACCTGGGTGCAGCTTCCTCGGGCGTCAATCCTATGTGTTGGGGTCGTCATCAGCTACCAGGTCACAGGGTAGGTGTCTCGGGTCTGGTGGGTGCGCATACCAGGGTGCTATAAGCTTGACGTGGAGCCAAGCAGATGCGTCAACACGCGCGAACATTCCCTTTGCGAGGCACCGCTTAGTCATTCAGGCTCAATCCCGAGGTTCCTCTGGATGACGTCGTTACTCACGAAGCGAGGGACGTCTACGATGGTCCGCAGCGCAAAGCTTTGTTGAGCGTGGAGAAATTTCAGTACCTCTTCGCCTCTTCTTTTTCTGCGGTTTCGCCGGAGCTCGTCGTGCGTCGCTGGGGTCTTCCAGTTGAAAATCGAAGTCGAACCCCAGCGATGGCGACAGTGATACCGGCGACATTGCAGTGACGTCAACTCCTGCCACGGTGGGCCGCGGGCCGGATTGCGGGGTCATGTCTCGAGACACGTCTTCGCAACCGAATGCGGCCGAGCCCACGGATGCCAGTGACATGTTCGACTTCACGCGTGATGAGCATGCTGACAGCATGGCGGGCGAGGACGTCAGTGGGTCCGGCAGCTACAGTAGTTCCTCTTCTTTGCTGAGATGATCCGGCTAGCGGCGCACTGGATGACGCGTCACGGATGTTTGGCAGCGATGTCGTTCAGTCCAATGCCGGATGCCGAATGGGCCTCCTGGGACCCGGCATCACGGCCCAGAGAGCCTCGTTGGCTAGATTTTGGCATCCCGGGGGTGTGGCCTCCGCGACCGCATTGGTGGTTACTCAGCGAGCAGGGGTGGCTACCCTATGTTCGCCCAAGTGACCACTAGGTTACTTGTGCATTAATATAACATACAGAAAACGGTTAAAAACTTTCGGTCCGCGCTCAACAAACTTAGATGCGTAGGATAACATGTGGGTCGACCCCGGGTGAATCACTTAACACCGCAATTCAGCAAAAAAAAACGAAATATACAACAACAACAGATGTGATTCCAAAATAGCCGTGTGAATACAAACAAGACCGAAACCCAAAAGACAATCAACCTACTAACTTTTTGTTGGAATCAGGTTAGACTGGAAGCCAACCATGCATAGCTTTTATAAAGACTGGTGCTGATTATGACCTGAATATGCACAACGGATCCATTTTATACTTGGTACTGATTAAAGTTAAAAAATTTTGTACTTTTTAATAAAAACAGTAATTTGTTGCACATTTACAGCGGACATGCATCATGTACTCGTATGTAGGTAGGTGAGTTTTGTGAAATAGCTAAATGTTAAATGATTTTGACTGCCTCGTTGGTCTTTTTTTTTTTTGGGTGGGAAATCATCAAATAACTTTGCCCGCTCTGGGCGGAGGGGGAGGGTGTGTCAGACTCTTACTTACTAAAACCCACCCATATTCCTTCCGTTGCCTGTGTTGCGGGGGCCTCGGTGACCCATTAGTACCTTCCCGCGACCCCGGCAGGCATCGGCCCTAGTGGACCCTTACATTTGTGCGGACGACATCTCTTTGAGGCGCGCGTAGAATACAACGCGCCGTCGACCCGGGCCTGGTCCTTACCGGACGGTGAGCTACCTATTGCTCACCGTCCGCAAGCCCGTGCCTACGGTGTCCGGAAATCCGCCCGGGATTCCCGACGCCCAGGGCGTCTCCTGCAGCGGCTAGGGGCGAGAGGGCGCGAAATTTGCCTTTACCTCAACCGTCCCGCCTCCTCCTTCGCGAGCATTACTGCTTCGCAGAAGGAGGTGACGGCTGTCCATGCCCTCTCGCTCCGTACCATGGTCTGAACCAGGGCCGGACGCGAGAGATCTCTGCCGCCGATCGCCTCCATGAGGACACGGCGGTGCTCTGCCCAAGCCAGGCAGACCTCCACCGTATGCTCCACCGTGTCCTCCGGGCGATCCACACAGTGGTGACACCCGGGCGTTTCCTCCCGCCTTATCCGACACAGGAACCTCCCGAAGCTGCCGTGTCCGATGAGGACCTGCGTCAGGCGGAAAGTGAGGACGCCGTGGCGCCTCTCTAGCCACTCCTCAAAAAGGGGACTTATCGCCACTGGGTTGCGACAACCGTACTCTCCATGTCGCCATGAGATCCCGCCGGAACTCCGTCCGTTGTGCCGCGATTTCTCGCGGCAGCGGAGTTACGCCCCGGCGTTTCGCCTCCTCGCGCCACTCCCATACGTGCGCGAGGACTTTTGCCTCCAGATCCCATCTAGTGGTCGCAAGTGCTACTGCTGAGCATGAGGTCCTGAGTTCGATTCCCAGGTCGGGCAAAGCGTTATTGGGTTTTTCCATTAGGAATTTCTCAATAGCAGCCCGGAGTCTGGATTTGTGCCCGGTTGATGAAAATAGGCTCGCCCCCAATTACATGGGACTTAAATATAACTGGCGAAATGCGGGTGTACTATAGGTGCACCTTTGCCTTTGCCTTTGCATCACAGGGGTGATGTTATGTTTATGTACAAAGAAACATTTTTATTTATTTATAAACAAAAATGAATAAATAAATAAAAATTATGTATAAATGATTTTATTTCTGTGAGTAGCATCGAACAAACACTTTTACCCGTCGATACATAATCAGCGTTGTTGGCTAGCCTAGCACGGAGAATTTTGGACTATGATATCACTTCTGTTGGTATAAGTAGAAACCAAAGAAATAGAAAATTAATGAATTATATACCTTAATGTGATCTTGGATACTATTTAATTTATCTGACAATGCCAGATATTTGTCAATAAATTGTATTAGTAATTGTCTTATTTTCACGACAGGAAAAATATTTATTTGATCTCAAACATTGTGTCATACTTGAGTAAATATGTAACGATTAAATATTATATATACAGCAGAGAGAAAGGAAATAGGTCAGCGTCCCTTTTAATAATTGATTCTCGAAGGACGAGACATATATTTTAGAATATCGTTTTAACCCAATTAATACATATACAGGGCGTCCCACGGATATGCCACATGGAGGGAAAGTAGTTTTCCTGTAGCTACAATGGTTAAGAGGCCGAGAACAGCTAAAGAGCGGTCACTGTCGGACTGCATAGAAAAGAAAGAGAAGCGCGATGACATAACGCTGTATATTAATAATGTAATTTATTGCCAAATATGAAGCAATTATCTATTTACAAAAAATATATTGATTGGATAAAAAAAAATTAAAACACTATTATCCTAATTGCTTGTACAATAATATGACAAAAAAATCAGAATTAATTCATGTATATTACTATGATTTTTAATTGTTAAAATATTGTTTTAGAGGTACCCTCGTGTCTTTTCTATCGTATCAAATCAGTTCTATTATGTTTTCAACACACTATCTACCTAGCATATATTCTGAAGAATATCATATATTTTTATGAATTTGTTTACTGCAGTCGATCATATACTTTTAGGCATTATAAAAATTACAAAATTTGCGTTTAGGTCCTGTAGTCCGTTAAGGTAACTGTTCTTACTGCCCCGTCTCAAAAATCCAGCCTGTATATACAGGGTGGAATTTTGTAATGCCACCTGGAGAGAAAGAATACTGCAGATAGAAAGATTTACTCAAAGGAAACATTCCTTTATTTTTGAATAGAAAGCAAACTGCATTCAAAGATTTTCGAAAATTCTCTTCTCCCACACCCGGGAATCGAACCGGCTAAAATCTGAAAAAAATATACCCTGTACTTTTATTGCATCGATCGTTAGGGTCAATTATAAGGATGAAATCTCTGTAACAAACATAAATTAAATGAAAGGAAAACCAGGAAATCTTAAATTAATTTAATTATTTACAAAAAATGGTAAACTAACTAATTAGTTGCTCGAAGTGGGCTCCATTCTCTTGGATACAAACATTTATTCTTTAAACGAATTCATTTCTAGTAACCTTTAATAAAGTGTTGTGGTGAATATTATAAATCGTATTCTGAACTTCAACTCTCAACTCGTTGTCATTCGCATAAGATTTCATGTAAATTTGATTTTTTACATATCCCCACAAAAAAAAATCTAATGGGGTGAGATCTGGCGATCTCGCAGGCCATCTGATTGTGCCGTTTGTACCAATCCAGGTATTAAAATGGTTATTAATGTAGGCAGTAGTGATTCTGCTGTTATGTGCTGGAGCACCATCTTGCTGTAGAATTATTTGGTTTCGCTCTTCCTCGGAGAAACCATTTAACTCTTCTTCTTAAGAGATCCAGTATTTCAATATACTTGACAGTGTTTAAATGACCTTCGTACACGTGGACTAACACTACATTATTTCTCATAATTCCGCACCAAACGTTGAAAGAAAATCTTACTTGATTGTGAGTTTCATGAACACGAACAGGATTCACTCGAGACCAATAATGGTTATTGCGGCGATTGTACATGCCATTATTGCTGAAGTTGGTTTCGTCAGACCATACAATGTTACTCAAAAAATTAGGGTTTCGGTCAATTTCTCCAAGCATGTTTTCACAAAATTGTAATCGTCTGTCACGATCCCCAACATGCAATTTTTGCACCAACCGACCTTCACGATAGCATTTATACTTATACTTTTTCAGCACCACTTTTTCTCTCCATACCACCGCAGAGCTAGATTCACGTTTTTGTTATTTAAAAAATAAGCTTCCATTAAATCAAACTGTTCTTGATAAGCCATTTTCACCGTGAGACAAAATGTAAAATGAGTTGAAAAAACAATCAAATGTGAATAACAACTATGACAATCTAATTTTAAAATTTTAATTTAACATTCCATATTTAAATTACCTCATACACGCAGCTACGAGTATGTCGCAAAGGAATCTGCATTACAAAAGATGGATGTTAGTTAAAGAGCTTTAACTTGACTCATTGAATTTGTAACTTCAGATTTCCTGGTTTTCCTTTCATTTAATTTATCATGTTTGTTAGAAAGATTTCATCCTTATAATTGACCCTAACGATCGATGCAATAAAAGTACAGGGTATAATTTTTTCAGATTTTAGCCGGTTCGATTCCCGGGTGTGGGAGAAGAGAATTTTCGAAAATCTTTGAATGCAGTTTGCTTTCTATTCAAAAATAAAGGAATGTTTCCTTTGAGTAAAATTTTCTATCTGCAGTATTAAGAGTACTTTCCCTCCAGGTGGCATTACAAAATTCCATCCTGTATATCTAGGACCAGCCCTAGAATTAAATATTTAATTAGCTGTTAGTATTAATTTATTGATTTAAAATACACATTGTGTGAATAAAACCACATTCAAGACGTATTCACAAAGATTAAAAAGATTATAAAACTGACACAAAAGGCTCAGAATACTTAAATAATTAATAACTCTTAAAATAAATGCAAAGCGTCATGGCATATAATTAATGGCATTACAGAACCAATTACGAAAATCACTAAGCAAAATATTTTAATTACAGATCCCTATGCCATAACAACATCTTTTAATGATTTCTTTATTGATCAAGTTCAAAATACATCTGAAAAAAAAAACATCCGATAGAATTATTCGTTTAAACAGCATCCCGAATTTAATGTTTATGTCACCGCTAATTCTAGATGATATAACTTGAATAATCAGAAGTCTTAAAATACAAAAAGTCACGGTTCTGACGGTATTACCACAGAGGTTCTTAAGTTCGTTGGTGATATTACAGCTCCACCTTTATGTCACATTATGAACAGCAGTATTGAATCGGGTATTTTCCCTAATAGTCTAAAAAGAGTTGTAATGATGATATAAATGTTAGTTATGATGGTCAGAAGGTGGATCCAACTTGTGTAACTAACCGCAGGAGACACCCTGGGCGTCGGGAATCCCGGGCGGATTTCCGGCCGGCCACCGTAGGCGCGGGCTTGCGGACGGTGAGCAATGGGTAGCTCACCGTCCAGTAAGGACCAGGCCCGGGTCGACGGCGCGTTGTATTCCACGTGCGCTTCAAAGAGATGTCGTCAGCACAAAGGTAGGGGTCCACTAGGGCCGATGCCTGCCGGGGTCGCGGAAAGGTACTTATGGGTCACCGAGGCCCCTGCAACACAGGCAACAGGATGGAATACGGGTGAGTTTTAGTCAGTAAGAGTCTGACACACCCTCCCCCTCCGCCCAGAGCGGAAGAAGTTATTTGATGATTTCCCACCCAAAAAAAAAAACTTGTGTAACGAAAATTCTAGGCATCTTGGTCGACAATAATTTGACTTGTAAACCGCATGGCGATGACGTATGTAAGAAGTTAAATAAATCAGCCTACGTACTGTATAAGCTATCACACAAACTTAGCAATGATACACTTCTACTAGCTAATCATGGGTTGGTTGCATTACTAGTAAGATTTGGAATAATTTTTTGGGGTAACTGTAGTGAGAGGGAGGAGAGATCTAATACACCGTTTCTGGGCCTTAAAAATCTCCTCCCTTAAGCACAGACAGCTGTGAACCTGCGTTTCGGTCTCTGAGGATACTAACTTTCCATGTTTGTATATATTAGAGGTGGCAATTTTTGTAAAATCCAATCGAAAGTTATTTCCGTCACTGGCCAATGTAAGAACACGTAATGGCCCCTTGAGATCCCAATACAAGAACTTGCTACATTCGGGTAGTTACAAAACAGCACTATTAAGGAAAAGTATTATGACAATGGGACCTGTCATTTATAACATACCTCATGGTTTTAAGGATTGTTCTGTAAACATTTTTAAATCTAAGGTAACTGCACTACTTTTAGGGAAATACTTCCCCTACTTCATTTACTTCTACTACTAGACTTATTACTCAGTCAAAGACTTTATAAATGATATGAGTTTATCCAGATTGTGATTGTTATAATTAATTGTAATTTGACCATGTAAGACTCATGTAATTGACTATAATATTGTTAATTGACTTTACTTTATTTTCTATTTTGTTTCGTTGACACTGGTGCCGATTCCCTTGTTCACAAACTAAACTAAATTTAAGTTCAGTGCATCTTTTTCTTTCTATTTCATTAAGAAAAGGACAGAAGATAAATTTTAGTTTAGTCCTGTCAAATTAATCAGCGCTTGACGTAAATTGACGTAATTTTAGTAGGCAAGTTTTTAATCACGTCTAAACTTGTATGGAGTAGTGACAGTCGCTGATTAATTTGACAGGTCTAAACTAAAATTTATCTTCTGTCCTTTTCTTAATGAAATAGAAAGAAAAAGATGCACTGAACTTAAATTTAGTTTAGTTTGTGAACAAGGGAATCGGCGCCATTGTTTCGTTTGTTTTAATGATTTAATTTATGTAATAATTTGCACGCCTTAAGGTAGACTGTATCCGATCTTATTCATTTAAGTACAACATCATATATATGTACCTGCATTCATAGCAAATAAAATTCTGATTCTGTCACAGGAGATATGTGGTTGTGAATTTCATAACTTCAAGATATTTCAACATGACTTTCTATTTGTTGACAGATTTTTATAGATGTTTTAATCAATATGATCTCAGCGTAAAGAGCGGTGGATGCCTATTCTTCCTCACGCACATCGCTCAACTCTGGGAGGCATTTGGTTCCGTATACAACCTAACCGGCTTTGGCGTTGAACTTCCACTTATCACACAGAAGCGATACTGCATGTGGATGGCAAATCTCTGAAGATTTGTGTAAACGGGTAATGTTAACCCGAACTTAAGTAAGTGTACCTACTAACTATTATGCTTAAGGAAGAACAAGCCGTCCTGCAACCCTAAATTAAAGTTTGTTAAGAAGATCAATATTGTGTGTATGCTTATTTCAGTCTAAACCTCATGCGAATTAACTCTTTAGTCTCAAGCAAGCAGCTACCCTGTGTTAGTCGGTGAGTAGTGAGAAACCATCGCTACAAGTATACTTCGAAATATTGCCCCAGTAAATTACAAATAGTACTTGGGTTGAAGCAGTCTCACTTTTCCCTCAAGTGATAGCATAATAATGATGATGCTAATACCTGAGTAAATAGAGAATTTAACGGCGGCGGTTTATCAGGTGCTGTTTAATAAAGCAGAAAAATAGGGAAAAAAACGTAACGAATTTGTTGGATTGTCACATATTGCCTGACGGTTTTATTAAACGGGCTTCTGGCGGGAGTGTTGCAACCGACATTATTAATTTCAACTTAGTCGGCACTGCATCCACAAAAGTGATGCCGGTGCATTTTCATTTCATGTGTAAATCAAAACCAATCAATCACATAATTATCATTACAATTCATATATGTCATTACTTAATTTTCATCTATTTTTAGCTATTTTGGTATAGTTCTTTTATACTAGCTGCATCGTCTTCACATATAATTATATAATTAATGTATACAAAATATTGTGAAACATTTTAAAAGAGTAACGGTGGAGTTTCTTGGCCATTCTTCTCCATCCGAAACTACCTTTAGGAAGGGGCAACTAAAATCAATTATATTTTCTTGTTAATTTTGAAGTTCAAAAGTTCCTTTTATTGCGAAATCATTCGAATGTCAAAGTCTATTTTGAATGTCAAATTTATATCAAATAAGCACATAAGAAGACAGAGAATTTTGATTAGAAAGAAAGAAACATAAGTTTATTTGTCACAGAAATTCGTGCGTACTTGAAAAAGATCTAGAGTAGGTAAACAGAAAAATAAAACAAAATAGATCTACATAAATATCACATTAATCACAAAACACAAATAGTCGGCAGCTGCACGTCATGACTCTGACAAGAAGGCTTCCAGTCAGCATGATGCTGTGCTATGGGGGATCCACAGCACATCGCTGATTTTCAGTGGTCACCCGAAACAAACGTACGGAATCCATGTTAGTTATAAAGAGTTGTACATAATTATGTAGGTAACAAAATAAAATAAAATTAATAGCACTTTTAATATAATGCAACTATACACCCAATTAAAAGTTTAAATATTATTAAATAAGGTAAAAAATTAACCTCAGGCATCACCATGAGTTTATAAATAATGTACCTACTTAAAATCATTTAATTACGCGAGATGATTATTAACTTTAACTAAATTAAATTAAGACTAAGTTAAATCTAAAGAAGGCCATCGAGGCATTGTACCGAGGATGCTGGCGGCATTTCCTCGCTTAATTGTAATGCTGATGCGTTGCGCGAGAAAGCCGCCAGCTTTTCGGTCACGGGTTACATCAACTAGACGTTTCGCGATTTCCGCAAATAACTTATGCGCACCCCACGGACCGAGGGTCTTGACTTCAAAGGGCACAAATTGTATTATTATTACGGGAGAATATCCAATGTTTTGTCTCGCGACAATTAAGAGAGTCTTGATAATTTTTTCCTCATCATTTGCTCGATTATGAGAAAAAGTAATCAAAACTAAAAAGCCAGCGCTAATATGTTAGCGCTTCTAGAACAGTCGAAATACTCCAATATTTTTATGGATGATATTTAATAGGTATATATTTTTTTTTGCGTTGGAAATTTAAGATACTCAGGTCAAATGATTGAAGGACATGAGTTTTGTATAAATACGCATCGAATTTAGACTCATGGGCATAAACGGTTGAAACTTGAAAGGATCAGGAGTGCTAAGCTGAAGAGTGCAATATGTCCAAGTTTAATTGTCTTGTGTTGTGTGTCGTGGCTGCCAGCTTGAGCAGCGTCCATGTAAGTAGCATTTGTGGTCACGTACAACATTTTCTCATTTACTATGTAGTTTAAGAAGCACAGTACTCGTATTGACTGTGACTATTAGCGTATATCAGGCCAACAATTTCGATCCTTGTCAAAGAATCATCATTGGTTTCTTTTTTGACAACCAGTGCTGTGTTACACGGACCATTCGCGACCACCTTTAGTGGATCCTTGCAAACAAGCTACTGTCACTGACCACTTGTTGCCGTCGCGTGTGGTCGGTGTGCGGGAGACCCTTATCATAGCTGTAAATAATATTGTGTGCAGTTGTTATTTTGTATGCACAACACTTAATATAATTTTATCTGGTTGATCCTTAAATGTCAATCTCTTTTTCGTCTTTATTTTAGGTCACTAGAGCTAATAAACCCACTCTACGTGATAACCTCAAGCCCATCTTGGAGGAGTGCTCAAAGGAATTTCCAGAAGTCACCAATGATGATATAAATAAAGCTGCGGTGGAAGGCGATCCAAAGAACCTTAATCCTTGTTTCAATCGTTGTGTCTTCATGAAAGCTGAGTTTGTAAGTAACAATTATTATACTTAGTAGAATATAGGAAAACATGGTGAAAAACCCGGCTATGTCCTAGAACTAAAAATTCATAGTCATGTTACGTCCACCAATCCGCACTGTGCCCTACCATTTTAATAAATGTTTGGTTCTAAGGTTGCTCAGAAGAAATAGTTGAATGCTACAAATTGTTGAACTTTTTCTCTCTTTTAGTTATTAAGATTGCTATATTTTTAAAGTGTTTAACATTTTTATGGATTTTTTAAACTGTAGCTGTGAATAACAAGTATTCTCTATCTTGAATGAGGTTTCATTCAATACCTATCTCAGTTAATCACTGTGGACTATAATAAATATTAAGACAGAAGACCTTAACGTAGTAAGACATGATAACCGAGTTTTAACAGTTATTACAAACAAACACAAAGTACAAAAAAGAAACAGAAACAGTAGTTTCCTTATTACAGATCAATGACAAAGGTCAATACGCTTTGAACACCGGCCTGATCAACCTTAGGAAGGTTGTAAAAGACGATGAGGAATACACCAAACTGGAAGAAGTTGCTACAGAATGCACAAGCGGTAATTATGTTGTTTTTTTTAATTGGTATTCTAACTGCTTATGGCAGCATGGTTGATGAGGTCTACTGGAATCTGGAGTCTCTTTCTATTTCTAAATTGCCATATTTGTGCTGCTAAAGTGATATGATTGGTTTTTGTTATTTCGGTTAACAAACAATGGTAGCTGATAAGATTTCAAAGCAGAAACCAGGTGCTGTACTGTCGTTTATTTTATCTCTGACAGCAACTTATAGCAACGAGAATAAAGATCACTGTAATGCAATATCTGAAGTAAAATTTGAAAACGAACTCTTTTGCTGTAAAGTAAATCATCACGGATCACTCCATTGTAATTTGAATGTGATGTATGTGTTTTTTTGCTTTAGAGAAATATTAGTTAGCAATCCGTATGCCTGATGGGATTTCTCATCGGCAAAAATTAGAAACTGTGATATTTTTTATCCCCTATTTAACCACTTTAGGAGATTAATTTTCAGAAACTCTTGCGCAAAATTTCATGCCTCTAGACCAAGTGGTTTAGGCTGTGCGTAGTTTGTCGGTGTATTTAAGATTTTTATTAAGTCGATTTTAATAAACATTTTTTTTCCGGTTTATTTTAGTAAAAGATACAGTGAGTGATGGAGAAGCCGGATGCGAGAAGGGCAACCTGTTATCTTCTTGCTTCTTGCGACATAAAGCCAAGGTAAGGTATTTACATATTTTCGTTGAAGAATGATTGAGTTTTTCTTTAAGGAATATCTCAGTGTCAATAGGTTTGCCCCCTATTACATGGGACTTGAGAAATGTGGTCGTTGTTGTGTTGTACATCTCTGTCTAACCCTTTTTTTTTGACACACCCTCCCGCTCTGGGTGGAGCTAATACCCACCCGTGTTCCTTCCGTTGCCTGTGTTGCGGGGCCTCGGTGACCCTTTCGAACTTTCCCATGACCCCGGCAGGTCTGTCTAACCCTTAGGGAAAAAAAAACAATGCTTGACGTTATGGTGTTAGGTCATAATGTTAATAAAATATTGACAATACCCTATTTTATGAGAAACTCGCTGACCCGACAGACTGTCCTTTTTTTTTTTTTTTTTGGGTGGGAAATCATCAAATAACTTCTCCCGCTCTGGGCGGAGCGGGAGGGTGTGTCAGACTCTTACTGACTAAAAC
Source organism: Atethmia centrago (assembly GCA_905333075.3). Taxonomy (NCBI): domain Eukaryota; kingdom Metazoa; phylum Arthropoda; class Insecta; order Lepidoptera; family Noctuidae; genus Atethmia; species Atethmia centrago. Next base: position 11,875,108 of record HG995381.1, on the reverse strand, counting down.
CCACCCGTATTCCTTCTTGTTGCCTGTGTTGCGGGGGCCTCGGTGACCCATAAGTACCTTCCCGCGACCCCGGCAGGCATCGGCCCTAGTGGACCCCTACTATGTGCTGACGACATCTCTTTGAGGCGCACGTGGAATACAACGCGCCGTCGACCCGGGCCTGGTCCTTACCGGACGGTGAGCTACCCATTACTCACCGTCCGCAAGCCCGCGCCTAAGGTGGCCGGAAATCCGCCCGGGATTCCCGACGCCCTGGGCGTCTCCTGCGGCGGCTAGGGGCGAGAGGGCGCGAAACTTGCCTTTCCCTCAACCGTCCCGCCTCCTCCTTCGCGAGCATTACTGCTTCGCAGAAGGAGGTGACGGCTGCCCATGCCCTCTCGCTCCGTACCATGGCCTGAACAAGGGCAGACTGACAGACTGTCCTGTCCAAACAATAGTACATACAAAAATGCCATAGAGAAAACTTTAGATTTAAACTTTAGACTTTCAGATTTTCCCGTTTTTCCAATTATCCGGGTAACTTCCAATTTTTGTTTCGCTAAAAACCTTAATCGGACAATAGTACGCACATTTTAAACAAAAAATAGCCAAATCGATATAGTCGTTCTCAAGTGATGCGCTTACGAACGAACAGCGTTTAATTTTTATTTGTATGAATAGATATTTCAAGTGGATTTTATATCTTTTCAGATCCTCATATAAGCAGGTTTGAGAACAATCAATATAAAGCGTAACAAGATAAACACGCTGACTTTGTTTTGTTGTTTTTAAAGAAATTACTTCGGAAACCATTTTAAACAAAAAGGTATTTTCTAGCACTAACATAGTTAACTGTAGAAGAGGGACTAAGCAGAAATCCTTGAAGTTATTTCATCAAAATATTCAAGGTTTTTCTTCCGAAATCGAATTATTTTTAGAAAAAACAATGTTTGACATTGTCTGTATAACTGAACATTGGTTAAAGTATTATGAAATGTTAATTAACTATGAGAATATAGTGTGGCCAGTTGTTTTAACCGAAAATCGATGCTGCATGGTGGTTCATTAATCCTAATTAAAAGTTGTGTCAAATCAAAAACTCGTAAAGACATAGTGGAACTTTCGGTTGAACCATAGCATTGAACTGTCTTGTGTTGAGCTAGATAAGCATGTTATAGTGTGCGTTTACAGACCCCCTAATTATCAAAACTACTCGATATTTGAGTCTGTTATGGAAGATGTTTTGGCTAAACTAGCAAATGGAAATAAATCAGTAATTATCTGTGGTGACTTTAACATTAATATTTTAGAAAATAATTCAAATACCAGTAGATTATTAAATACGAGTATGTTTAAATCATTTAATTTGTCAAATGTGTTTGTGGAACCAACCCGAATAACTACGACTACTGCTATGTGTATTGATAACGTTTTTTGTTGCTGCGACTATTTAGATAAAGCCATCGTTAATTATCTCCCGTCTGATCACAGTGGTCAAACCGTAACTTTTGAGTCCAACCTAACAATAAAAAAGTGCAGATCCAATTCAGACCAATAACATCTATTAATTTAAATAAATTTAATAGCACTTTAATTTGTAAGTAAAGCGATCAGGATCTTACAATGAACAATGTTAATATTTCGTATAAAGATTTTTTTTCGGTAGTCAAGACCAAGTTCAATAATTATTTTAAGAAGAACACTAAAAATATCAGCCTTAGGTTTATATTTAGTGACTGGGCAGCTAAAGGACTCAGGAAAAGTAGGGAAAGACTTTTCGAGCTGTATGGCCTTAAGCCTTAAATAAACACTGAAACTTTTAATAGGTACGAGTATGTTGCTATTTTAGATTTTTTAAGAACACTTGTAGGCAGCTAAAGCCTTGTATATTAGCAACAAGGTTAAATCAGCAGCCAATAAAATAAAGACAGTTTGGAAAATTATCAATAATGAAACGAATAGGAACATAAAGCATGGTTCTGATTACACAGTTTTTTTTTTTGGATGGGAAATCATCAAATAACTTCTCCCGCCATACCATGGCCCGAACCAGGGCCGGAAACGAGAGATCTCTGCCACGGATCGCCTCTACAAGGACATGGCGGTGCTCTGCCCAAGCCGGGCAGATCTCCACCTTATGCTCCACGGTGTCCTCCAGGCAATCCACACAGTGGTGACACCTGGGCGTTTCCTCCCGCCTTATCCGACACAGGAACCTCATGAAGCTGCCGTGTCCGGTGAGGACCTGCGTCAGGCGGAAGGTGAGGACGCCGTGGCGCCTCTCTAGCCACTCCTCAAAGAGGGGACTTATCGCTGCAATCGTGGCGTGCCCAGCACTGGGTTGCGACAACCGTACTCTCTATGTCGCCATGAGATCCCGCCGGAGCTCTGTCCGCTGTGCCGCGATTTCTCGCGGCAGTGGAGTTACGCCCCGGAGTTGGAGTTTTGCCTCCTCCTTAGTCCTTGCGCACGTATGGGAGTGGCGCGAGGACTTTTGCCTCCAGATCCCATGGCGGCAATCCGGCAAGGAGGCTCGGCCAGCGGGCTGGCCGCAGCGCCAGAGAGCGCGCCCATACAGGAGCCCCGTAGAGGGCCATGGACTGCACGACCCCCGCGTAGAGACTCCGGCAGGAAGTGTTTGGACCCCCTAGATTGGGCAGGAGCCGCTTCAATGCAGCGCCTGCCCGCTCCAGTTTGGGAGCCAAACGTCGGGCTGTCGAGGACGAGCCCCAGGTCGACTCGACGCCGATAGAAACCCCTCCTACCGTTATTTGGGATCCCAACGGTGGCGCGTTCCAATGACCATGAAAAGACATGGCCTCGGACTTGTGCAGGGCTACCTCGAGTCCCAATTGCCGGATCCTTTCGACGATTGTCGCAACCCCGCGTGCCGCTACTTCGGCCGCCGCCTCCCCTGCGCCAGGACCAACGTGTCGTCAGCGTAGCAAACTACGCTAACGCCGCTAGGGAGGTCGGCGCGCAGCACCCAGTCATATCTGATGTCCCACAGATGAGGCCCCAGGACCGATCCCTGTGGGACAACGCACGACATCTCTTGCCGGTTCCACACTCCTTGGTGACCGGGGTAGATGACGGCCCTGTCCGTCAGATAGGCCTCGACCACACGACAAAAGTAGGTCGGCATCCGGTGGTACCGGAGTGTCTGATTACAAACTGGAGACGTCATGTGGTCTCATTTGCGATAGCAAAGAAATTGCACAAGAATTTGTATTTTTTTACCAGTATCCCGCTTAAAACTACTGAATCCTTAAATTCCTTGCTGTCGCTCGCTTTTGATTTAGTAAGGGAAAACGTTTCAGCTTCCACGATTGAATTTAACTTTAACCTGTTAAGCCCCGCGCGACACCGATTCGGTGTCAAACAATAGAAAATCAATTGTGTCTCATTAGCCGTCGTTGAGTGATTAAGCATATTAATCCCATAATAGTAATAAAAGCTTTTAAGCAAATCAAGATCAAATTGTCTGAATATCTTTGGGGAATGTCCATTAAAGTTTGTACCTCTATAATTGAGACTACTTAGCCTTAATATTTAATTTGTGTGTGGATCAAGGAGTCTTCCCGGATTAATGAAATACAGTAAGCTAATACCACTTTTCAAACCCGGGGACAGTAAAGACACCAATAATTATATACCCGTATCCGTGTTGCCGGTTTTCAGCAAGGTGTTTGAAAAGGTAATGCTTAATCAAATGCTCAATCATTTTTACACGAATAAAATTCTTCACGATCAACAGTATGGTTTCACTAAAGGGCGGTGTACGACCGACGCCGGTGTAATCTTATTAAGACACATTTTTATCGCGTGGGAAGAAGCGCAAGATGCCATAGGAATCTTCTGTGACCTCTCCAAGGCATTTGATTGCGTCGACTACGTAACGTTACTCTTGAAACTTGAGCGTTACGGACTAGGAAAACATGCGCTCAGCTTAGTAAAATCTTTATTAAATGATAGACAACAGCAAGTACAAATTAATGGGTGTTTCATAAGGCTCGATATTGGTCCTTTCCTATTTTTAGTGTATATTAACGATCTACTCCATTTATTAAATAATCAACCACAAATGGTGTTATTTGCTGACGATACTTCTTTATTTTTTAAGGTAGATAGACGTGCTACTTATGTTGACGACGTAAATAACGCCCTATTGCAGGTTCAGAATTGGTTCACTACCATATTAAATGGGAAAAAACTAAGTGCATTAGATTTTCTTTACCAAATGGTCAAAAGCAGTGATTATGAGATAGTATTGAATCAAGAGAAACTAGAATTCGTCGATAAAACTGTTTTCCTGGGGATCACGCTCGACTCAAGGCTACAATGGGGTCCGCATTTAACATCTCTTGCAGGACGGCTAAGTTCAGCGGCATATGCTGTCAGAAAAATCCGTCAATTTCCTGATGTAGATACCGCGAGGCTAGTCTATTTTAGTTACTTTCATAGTATCATGTCTTACGGTATTTTACTTTGGGGACGGGCTGCAGACATCGAGTCAATTTTTTTTCTGCAGAAAAGAGCTATCAGAGCCATTTGTAATCTCCACAGGCGCGATTCTCTAAAGGACCGGTTTAGGGACATTAACATCATGACGGTACCTTGTCAATATATCTGTGAAAAAATCATGTAAAAAATTACATCTTTTTAGCAAAAGAGGTGAAAGACCTAATAATTATAGTACTAGAAATAGTGACCTATTAGCTCAACCAGGTTTCAGACTGGCTAAAGTAGACACATCTTTCATGGGGTACTGCTTAAAATGTTACAATAAAATTCCACCCCACATACTTCAACTGAATGAGATGAAATTCAAATCTTGTATAAAACGCACACTATGCAAGCAGGCATAAAAATGCTGGGCTCAAATCTGGTCCTGTTTCACAACCACAACCAATTGAATAATTAACATTTGAAAATACTGTTAGAGCAGCTGAATATTGTAAGACTATCTTTGCATAATAATACATTTATTTACATAACCAAATTACAAGATGATTATTAACATTACCTAATTTAAATTAAAACTAAGTTAAGCTTAAAAAAGGCCCTCGGGGCATTGTACCGAGGATGCTGGCGGCATTTCCTCGCTGAATTGCAATGCTGATGCGTTGCGCGAGAAAGCCGCATCTTTGCATTGTATAAATTCAATCTACTTTGTATTATATAATTGCATTGCAGTAGTTGAAATATGGGGTATTCAGATCACAGATCTGTGATCTGAATACCCCATATTTCACAGTTCAACCATTCGAGTATCCATAGGGATACTCGAATGGTGACTATTCGAGTAACCCCTTAATCATTTCAGTTTATTGCTCTGTAACCCCATAATATATTTAATTATTCAAAATATTCATTTCAGTTTATGCCTTAGTTTTTCAATCTACTAACAATATTTTAGAATTGTCTATTCAATAACATTTGTTTAATTAAAATCCTGTGTGTAGTGTAGCATACTCATCAACAGCATCTGTTCGTGTGTGTAAATGAACAGAGCAGTTCAATATGAACTGCTCATTAAAACAAGCTGTTCAGTATGAACTCTCGATGTCGAACTATTAATAACATGCGGTTGGCAGGCGGTTAACTGTTATATTTATAATGCTAGGCGTTTAAGAAATAAAACTGATAAGTAAGTCAAGTTTAGATATTTATTTCTACATAATTATAAAATTCTTATTTTGTACACAGCATTTAATCAGATACATTTTTTAAAAAGCAATGATACATTTCTTACATTATTACTATTATTTACATTTTCACTGACCTAAATAATATAATAAAGGTAAGTTTATAGATTAGACATTCACACCTCGATTTATAAGTAGATTTAACATTCTATAATCATTAATATGTAAACTAAGATCGTTCTTATCTTATCTTATCTTACTGACAAAACACTTTATTTTCTTCACACCATTTATTCAGGCAAAACACATTTTTTAAGGCACATATATTGGTATGATGCATACAACTTATAATGTCAGATGAATCTGAATAATTCTTATATAAAGTTACTAAACTTGGACAGTTTTTACTTTCTAAATTGTATACATTATTAATTTGGAATATATCTTTTAACCATAACACTTTTTCGTTTCCTTTAGTAAATATAGATTTATTTTTTAAAAAATTGGCAAAGTTTGCTTTATAATTAAAATATGATACAAAGCCTTCGTTCCAGTTTATTCCTCTGTTTTTTTCAATCCAAGCCACTTGTAACCGTTCTTTCCTCGTCAAGTCATAAAATGGTCGTGGTGGTTTTATCAACAGTACTTGTATATGTCCTTTGTACATTATGGCTATTTCTTTTGGAATAAACTCGTTTCCTTCACTCTTAAACCCTTGAACATCTACGATGACATTCATGATAGTTTTCTCACAATATTACTCAACGGTTTGTATTCAAACAGTCGATCGTTTATTATTAAACAATAGGCAGATGTATTATCCTGGATATCTTCAAAACATTCAATTTCTAATCGCACGTCAACTGGTCCAGTTTTAAGTGAATCGTTTTGTCTTGAACAGTCAATCACAAAAAGCGGAGCAATTTCTTTAAACTGGTTTAAGCTAAGCAACGGATCAATGCCTAAGTTGTAATACGACTGAAGAAAATTAGCATACATTTCATATAATATACTATATTTACCTTCATCAAATTTCAGATTAAGTGAGTCATACGGATAGTATTGAGAATTCAAATATAATTTAATATTGCTTACATTGCAGTGATCAAATATAGAAGAACTTCTAGTTTTATTATTTTTTCGATCTGTTTGTAAACCAAATATAACAAACCTCGGTTTTTCTAGCTGGGAAGTTGTCTTTACTGACCAGGAATGTTTCGTTGTTTTTGGTAGTAATGGATATTCATACAAATCCCAATTTCTAAAAGCTATCTGTATAGAACGATCTCTCTCCAGGCTTTTAAGCAATAACAATTTATTACGATCAGAAACTTTAATATGCGGCACACGCCATTGTATTTTTTGTATATCTATTTCTACGTTATCATTTTTGTCTATAAGCACACAGTTCAATGTCGAGCTGCTTCGTTGTAATATAAGTTCATGTTTACAATTGATTATTATTTTGTTATAATCTTCTGCAAATCCCAGTATTCTGTTCAATGGCACGATAACACTAAAATATCTGTTTCTTAATTTCGTACCACCTAAGTTCCATCCCCACACTGCTGCAGCTTTACTTTCACCTTCATTCATAGAGACATACGATTTTAAGGTTGTTGTAATACCAACATTTTTAATGCGATCAATTTCAACACCATTTATTTCGTACCTAATATCTTGAAACAAATATGAAATTGGATTATTTATGAAATCAACATCTTTTTTTACTAATTTTCCCGCTGCATCTCTAGTTGACACATTTACATATCCTTCTATATAAATGGAACTACCTGATGGTAATACATATAAATCTTGCTGTTGTATGGGTATTCTAATTTCATCATTTTCTTTAAAGCTATTATTATATGGATTATAGCTATGGATCTCATAAGCCTCAATAGAGGTCTCATATTGTGGTAAATCTGTAATTTGAAGCATATTATGTTTTAAAACCAATATCTTGAAGAAATCTTTTGTTTTCCTTCGAAACTTTTTTAATTTTCACTGCACTGACACGTCTCACTTCTTTGGATATTGGTAGTCTTATGTTATATTTTCCTCTCTCTTTGGGAGTTTTATTAACAACTAGCATGATATTAGTACGAATAAAACGGAGGAGGTTACTTTAAATAATAAAAAAATACTTTTACAACACTAGTGATTGTTATCACCAACAACCAAAGAATGCACGTGCATGAACCAGCAATGTCAGATATAGTTTTCTTGTTTAGTGAAATTTGGATTCATAAGAAATAAAAATCAACCAATTAATTAATAAGCTCCTTTAGTACTTTTCCAAAATGATTTAAGAAATTTTAAACATAAGTGCCCACAATTATATAAGTGATCATGTTGTACATTTTCATAATTATACTGAATATTGTTTCCTAAGTATTTGATCAATTCTTTGGGTGGTTTTAAGTTACCATAACTGTCAAAGTATTCAATGTGATCGTATATTTTGGCAAAGGCTACCCAATGAGAGCCAGAGTTTTTAGAAATATCAAGGTTAATCACTCCACATTCTAATGGTAATGGGTCATCTGGTAATTCATCTCTCATAAATACACCTCGAAAGAAGGGGATATTATTTGAATGCTTCAATATATCAATATTAGTTAAAGCTCTATTGGGTAGCCGACAATTTAGTTTTTTTTCTTCTTTGTAACATAAATTCCTAAGCCTTCTTTGTAAGGCTTAAGATGTAATCCTTTTCCAATCATTAAAGCTTCTATTTGCTTGTTGTGACGTTCCGATTCAAGTAACTGTTTCTTAGCTGTTTTATATGTATTAATAGCTTTCGCGATCCCAGCAGCACCCCCAGCCAAACTCCCAGCGGCAGATAAACCAGCAAATATTGGTACTAAAGGAAGAAATCCTCCAGTTTTAGGTACTGGTATAATTCTGGGTAATTTTATGGGTAAATCAGATGCAAATTCTTGAGCTGCAGCGCAGGCTAATTCCATTAATGCTTTCTTACAGGTAGGCTTTAGTTTCTTGATGTGTTTTTTGGTATGTGATACAATATTTTTAAGTGTTTTTCTAAAACCCGCTCCAGATCTTACTTTGCTCATTTTGACAGATGATAAAACAGCCATTTCTTTATTGCTTGTACTATCGGCCAATCTTCCGCATGCTCACCTCTAAGGCGATAATCGTATAGCACGGCTCACGACTCGATCGCCCGATGCAAGCGTTTTGGCCAATGGGATGCATGAAGCGTATTTTAGCCGTGTTTGTATTAATGTAATTATGTATAGTGTGTGTGACAGTCACACTAGGCGCGTGCTATGCTCACTTGTTTGTAAGACATTTTTTTAATGGGCACGGCCAGCGAGAGCGCTTTATGAATTGTTATTGTTGACAAGAAGTAATTTCGTACTAATATCTTCCGTTTGGTTTAGAAAATGTATTATTGGTATTGCTATACGCGTACCCTAAAAAAACTTTATTTAGCATTTTTGTTTACCACTTTGCCAAATTACAGCTTTCTAGTAAGAGTCTGTGAGCTAAGCCGGGGACAGACAGACAGACAGACGGTCATGGCGAAACTATAAGAGTTCCTTGTTGACTACGGAACCCTAAAACGAAGCAAGTTACGTAGTTTTGTTAGAAATTGTCATTTGCTATCTCTTTCTTTTATTGCTGTTTTGATTACAATAGCAAAATTACTTACAGTAGTATTTGAACCATTACTTGGCGCAGTTTATACAATGTTATCAGATTTTTTTATTATTGCTGTCGCAACTTTTGCAACTGCAATAAAAATAAGTTCATTATCTAAGCACCATTGTTATTCAGTGGGAACGTCAGAACATCTGGTTAAACAATAGATCGGCTTTATAGAACGGCCATAAAATACGGTCGCAAAAAATTACGAAATATTTCTTCAACACACTTGCTTGTAAAGTGACTCAGAAATTCAGCTTATTATATAGAAGTATTTTTACTTTACATTTCTTTTTTCAATATACGCAGTTTTTGTCCAAAAACAATGAATATTTTTGAGAAAAAAAAATTCGTTACATCAGATAAATCAATCATCAAAATTATCATCATTTCATAAAATTATATATTTTTCACTACATATTAACCTTAATTTGCTTATTCAAAACATTATTTTGTTTATTATATTTTTTATATAGGCTGTTTAGCGGTTTTTCCAGCGCCTTTATTTACACCTGCGGCGCGCGGGATAAACAAAACAAGCGCGGTATTTTCCAGAAATACTTGTTAACGTTTTCATTGTGTGGTTAATTATTATCAAAAATGTTGACTTCAATTAGGAAAGAAGAGCGAAGAGCAACGCGTAGATTTAACCCCCCGGAAATACTAATCTAGGCACGAAACGCTAGTGACAGCCTGTTGCCTGCAAAATCTAGAGAGAAATACCTAGCGGCGTACGAAACTAATAACAATACCAGTCTCTTTTTTTCCTCTCAAGTTGAAAACCGTCGTATGAAACGCGCACACACTCGACTCCCTTATCGCGCTCGCTCGCCCTCGGCTCGCGCGAATAATACCGGCTCGTGCAGTGAGTAACCAACATACCACACATATTTATATTTTTTGTTACACGCCCTATACTCACACAAATTCATATTGTCTCTAATTGGACGAAACCAGGAAGGGGTGTGGTTTGTCACTAGCTGCGCTTGCCGCAGAAATATTTTCTAAAGTGAGCATGCTTAAGTTTTGCCAATAGTACATAGTCCTCGTGCTTTATTCATTGTTATTATTTTTTTTTTTTAGAATTGTTTTAACATACAATTGAATGATATATTATGTCTTTATTACATTAAGAACAAAGTGGAAATGACTAGATAGTTATTTGTAAATTGCTTAAATATCATTCAGGAGTTATAATACATTTAATTTATCAATCCAGCTATTTTCACTGGTCGGCAGCCCCAACCATTTAACGTATACTCGCTTTCCTTTTCGTTTCAAAACTTTTTCAACGAGGTATATATCAGGATGATTAGTTTTCTGAAGTTCTTGTGCATAAAATGCACCTAGTATTGGTCGAAATCTATCATCTTCTATTATGTAAGTAGTTGGATTTGTTTCTTGGATTATTTTTATTTTAAATATTTCGGTGGACCAGTTTGGATAGTAACCTTTATCAAAACATCCTTTATATTTACTTATTCTCACAAAATCTCCTACACTAAATTTCTTGCACACCACTTTTTTTCGAGACTGAGCTGCGTCTAAGTATCTTTGTAGTATATTTGTTTTATTCCTTTGATTTATTGAAGCAGGTGACTGGCCGACAGTTCTATGTACATCATTATTGTATTCATGTAACTTTTTTTTTAACATACCGTTAAACCATTTATAATTTCCATTCAAACTAAATTCCTTATATAGTTTATTCTTTAACGTTCTTATTAATCTTTCAACAATCGAGGCCTTTTTAGTAGAATAAGTAGAGTAATGATTAATTTTATACTTATTAACAAAACTCTTGAATTGATCATTATAAAACTCTTTTCCAAGATCGGTTTGCAAATTTTTTGGAACGCGTCCTTTTTCAATTACCGTTTTAAATGCTTCTGATACCTGTTGCTTATTTTTTTGTTTTAGTGGAATTGCCCAAGCATATTTTGAAAAAGTATCTATAATCACCAGTATGTATTTATAACTCGCATTCAGTTTTGAAATTGCTTGCATATCCATCAAATCTGCTTGCCAAAGGTCATCTATATCTTTAAGTATTACATTTCTTCTTGGGAAATTAACTCTAGCGTTTTTATGGATTTCATTTATGACGTCTATTTTGCTCATAATGCTTGCTTAACTTCCCTGCTATTTCTTTTAAATCAATGGTCTTTTCAATGTTATTTAATCTACAATTTAAACTAGTAATTAATTTGTTCAGTTGTTCTATTTTCATTAATATTTCAACTTTGAATTTATTAATGTCTTTGCAATATTTAGTTTCAGTTGATTTTTCTAAGATCTCAATATGCTCAGAGCTTATTTCGTTAATAGATACCGATGTTTGTATTCTATGAACCTTCATGGTCTACACGCGTTAAATAACTAAGTATAAAATTAGTTACAATGCTTTTTATTCTTTTATTACACCAGCTTCTTTTAACTCTTCAACAATTGATATAATTTCATTGTCATGATTAGTATTACCGGCGTTTTTTGAAGCAATTAACAGTCTTAATCTATCGATTAATTCATTAGGATCATCCCAATACACATAATCTGTATTACTCTTATACTTCTTTTTCAATTTAGGTAAGTAGCCACCACTTTTTGACTTAATGACTTGTTCTGCATGTTGAACGTAGCTTTGTTCAGAAAATAAAGGTTTAATTATTTGACGATATTTCAAACCTTTGTCACCTTTTAGTTGACCATTTGGATTAAAGTCGCGTTTGTGAGCATTTGTATCACTGAGCATATCTTTGTAAACAATCTTATCAGTTTCAGTTACCAGACTGAGGTCAGGTCTATTACGTAGTAAAAGTTCTTTGAGTCCAGGAGTTATTTCATAATGTTTGTCATTAACTGTGGCTATAATTGATTTGAGGGAATTATTAACATTTTTTGTAAAAGAAAATGATACTTTAGAGTTCCCCATCATCAAATTTTTGTTTTCACTTCGAATTCCAAATGGTACATTCATGTTATTATCATAGATTTCAATCATATCTTCTTTATTAAGTGACATAAATGTATCGTTCTCGCTATTATTATCTGTGCAGCTATAGGATTCAGAATCATCATTTGAATATTTCTCTATAAACTCTTTAAAATTTTCAAAATCTACGGATGAGCTACATCTTCTCATTATATCATTCCCACCTTTACTCGTATCCAATATGGTTCTACTCTTATCATTCACTTTAATTAAAGTCTCTAGAGGATCTGTTATTGGCTTGAAAAGTTTCTTAAATTTTATATTATCGGTATCTTCTGCATTTTGCATTGTTTTAATTTTATTTTTTATACTATCTACTGATTTTATCAATTGTTCTTTTATATTGGCCTCCATAATACTTTCCAACAATATCCAACCGTTATTTACAGACAGTAGACTACGATTGATCATATTTTACAGTAATATGGTTTATATTACGTATGTTCAAAAGTTACGAATATGTCAAAACCCCGCCTATATCTACCTTCATTTAGAGAGCAATCTTTGTTTATTAATAAAAAATCAAACCGATCTTGCCATATAGTATAGCAAAGTTTTTTAAATTGAAGCCACTCCATATCCGTATTTACATGTTCATTGTATATATGTTTTAAATTTTTATCGTCTTGTTTAAAGATTAACAAAAGATTAACATTGTCTCGTATTAGTTGCTTAGGTATTTTGGAATAGGTTTGTGATAAGTAAAAACAATCTATCTGTTTGTGTCTCCCCATTGCAAAGTAGTTACGAATATTTATTTGATTTTCACATGCGACATCATCGAAAATCATTATTGAATTGGTTAAGGCATCATTAGGATGTATAACTTCTTTATTATCATGGAAGATAAATAAGTTTGCATTCGGTATACAACGGATGACTTGTTTTAAAAAACAATATTTCGGCTGGAAAACTGTCTTCGAGTATAAATAAATATTCTTGAATTTTACTCCATTTTCATGTAATATTAAATTAAGCATTATATTTGTTTTTCCGCAGTTAGATGGACCACATATAATACATCTGATGGTGTTAGGTAAGAGTGTGCTATGTCTCACTTTTTGTGAACGGTTTTCTAATTTTATATTATTGACTTTAAAAGTCTGTGATTGCTTAACGAACTTCATTGTGAAATGTGAGGCAATAAGAAATGACTTGACTATATATACTATTTTAATAAAAGGTGCAATGCTTTATTTTTATACTAATTCTTAACTTGTAAGTAAAGCATGAAGAATATTGTGTAAATGGAAATTAAAATAAAAATTCCTAGTTATTACATATTAAAGATTTACTAAGCAATAATTTTATATTAGTAGGTGCTTACAACAAAGTAACAATTTTAATCTAAATTGTGTACAAACAGCGTAAAGTAGTTTACTATTAGTAATAAAAATAATACACATTTCCAGATTACACATCACTGGAATAATCTACAAACATAGAATCACAATGCCCCCAGGGTAATGTATGAATTTGATCCTGTAATACTTGAACTTTGTCATCGTTTCTTTCTAAAACTTGCTTGTCTACTTGCTGAGTGTATAAAACATGTTTAATTGATTTTATCATATTCATTTTACATCTATGCGCTTTATTTGTCAGCAGTACATTGTTGTAATCATTCAATTTTAGGTTACACGTTACAGACTTAGAAACACCTTTGGCTTTTTTAATTTCAGTTTTCACACTGTTTATGAAATATAATTTAGCTCTTAAACCGGTAAATTCTGTAATTAAATCGTCACCAACTTCATGTTTCCATAATCCAGGAATTTTAGCATTAAGTTGCGGTATGTGATATGGATTATTAATTCCGAAATTACTGGTATCAAACATAGTAAGATCATCATGCATATCATGATAAAAATCATCTGTATAAATTAAATATAATAGGCTATCGGTATCTGTATAGCACAACTCAGCATTGTTTTCGTATTTAGTTTTAATAACGTCATAATGAAATTGGTATAAATGTTGCTTTGAATATTCCAAAACGGTAAATCCAATATAAATAGGTCTATCTAAAACGACCTTTTCACGGTACAATTCCACAGCTACGAAATTTTCTGAAAAAATTGTTATACTTTTTAAATTAGGTTTACATATCAATTTTTCAGCGCCAAGATGCTTATTTGTTTTATTTCTGGTATCTGACCATTTTGAAACTAATTTTACATCGGCTTGCTTACGTTTATTTTCGATAGTTTTTCCGAATATGGCATTATTCAATAATTTAAAAAAGTCCTTCTCGAAAGCAGTTTTGGAATTTTGACGAAGACTAGTATTCAGATCAATGTATTTTTTGAGAAAGCATTCTTGTCTGAAGCTAAGTATACGATGAATCTTTTTTAAAATCAGACCTTTTTTCAAACATTCTTTCAAGTGGACATAATGAATTACATAATTTTGCTTATCATAGAGATTTGCAACCAATTTTACTGATTTTCCATAAGGAGGTACTATTTTTTCAACTGCAAAAGGTAAGTCTTTATGCTTGTAATGTAAATAATTTGGATAATTTAAGTCTACTTCCAAAATATAACCGTAATCATTATCATCTGACACATCATTTACATCAAACTTGCTAATTTCTTTCAGACTCAAGAACTTAAATTCTTTCATTGGAAGTTTCTTCATCATAGCATAGCCATATAGATTATTACAATCAAGATATATTAAAAAACTAGTTCGTTCGAACTCATTAAAATGTGGTAAATATTTATTGTTTGCTACAGCATGACGTAGAGAACACTGTGCTAGCCCACCACGAATTCCTTTTTCTAATAACTCGTACATTTGTAAATCACTTATCAACTCAAGTTCAATGTCGGTATATAGAAGCATTGCATCCCAACTTAAGCTCGGTGACGTTACATAATAAGCCGGATCCAACTTATAGTAATGTAAGCTTGTTTTTCTAAATTTTTCAAATATATCGCATAGTAAAAGCACATCACATTTTATGTATAAATCTGTATATTCACCAAGAGATTTTATTTCGAAAATATTCCAAACTGTTTGAGCTTGTAAATATTCTTCATTAGTTACATGTTTTTCGCACAGACTGTTATAAAAATTATACTTTAAGGGAAGTTTCGTCTCATCAAATTTAGACCAAGAATCAATATAATCATATGGATAAACACCTTTTTTTCGCATTAAATCAAATTGTCTTTTATCAGTAAACTCTCTTGATAAGTTTAAAAAATCGTTTTCTGACAAACTTTTACTTAGTGCATCTAGACTAGAATTAAGAAACTGAAAGGAATCAATAAATTTAATTTGTATAGGATGATTGTTTTTTTCCGTATTTATTACTTTTATTATTGAAAGGTATTTTTCTTTAGTTTTCGGTATTATATTAATAGAACCTTCATACTTTGCTAACTCTTCAATGAATAAATGTGAGTCATATCCAGACAAATTATGAAAGACAACAGGAATGAATGAACAAACTCTATACATCAAATTGCAATGGGAGTGCGCTGCCCCACGATACTCAGATGTGATATGATCATGATCTCGGACTTTATCATTCAATAATAATTGTTTGCATATGTAACATGTCGTCGAATTTCGATAATCCATCTCTTGTTGAGCTGATAATGGGGACATTAGCTTTTTACTACTTAAAATCTTATGTATATATTTAACGTCTTTTATTAAATATTTAACAAATTTTTCCACGCAATCTGTACCTCGATATGAAACATACTTGTTTAATTGATCATTATGTGCGCAACAAATATAATAAGCGAAACATGAAGGTTGATGTTTTTTTAGTATCTGAGTATTCAAAGAGTTACTTTCATTACAGTCTATTAACATACATTCAAAATCAGCATAAATTAAGAAATTAATTTTTTGCTGCCTCTCGTAATGTTTGAACTTTAGTACAGAATTATTTTCAGGTAATATAGTCAAAATCTTAGAGCAGTTATGAGTCTTGTGTCTATTTTCTTTACTAAATAGTTGTAGACATGCATCACATAAATAAAGTTTTCCTTTAGAACGAGTGACTTGACGTCGCACTAGACGTATTAAATCTTTAATTAGGCAGTAGTGTCCGATAGATTTTTTTTCGATATAAAGTAAATTAAAATGATGTTGTCTTCTATTTTGTGTTGCATAAAGAGGTCCAGTCACAATATTATTTTGTATACCATATATATTTAAACTGATGTTAGAATTATTTTTTTCTAACGTTTTAATATCATTTATCGTAGGAGGAAATGAAATACCCTCAATATTTAAAACAGAGGTATAATGGGGGTATGAACTTGTTCTGCATACATTATTTTTAGCTGGGTATAATCCAGCAACTATACTCCATAGTAAACAACAATTATCATTATTTTTAATATTTATACAGCTTTTCGAGTGCTTAATAGCTGATGGCAGTTCTATATAAGACCCACCTCTCATAGGGGAATACTTGTTTATATTAATTTCAAGATGACTCATAGAAACCAATGTCCAACCAGATTGACAGTGCTGGAACTCGGTTAATTTATTATTTAGTTTACTTATTACTTTGGTTAATAATTCATTCAACTCAGTGTTCTTATATATAATTTCATATTTGGTATTAAACGACTTCAATTGTTGTTCGTCTGATTTTGATAACATAAAATAGGCGAATAATTCAAAACTCAATTTTATGCCATTGTGTTCATTAAGTGACATATTTATCAATTCTGTTATATTTGTTAGATGATCACGCAGGAACGCTTCTAAACCGAAGTACTCGTCTTCCTGAGTAACATTCAATCTGTATGTCATTAATCTGTTTTTGAATGCTGTTGCAATAATATGAATATCTTTGAACTTAGTATTCAATAAACAATTTGCTTTGTGTATATTCGTTCTCATATGATAGGAATACTGATTTTCTGGTATTTCAATTTTACATTTATGACAGGTTATTGACTTTCTAGATCTCGATTTGCTGTTGAGGTGTGTAACTGTAAAAAAGAAAACCAATGACGAGATTACTTACTTATATAATATTTATTTATTTATACTACAACATCATACTTCTAATAAGTACAATTATTAATAAGACATATTATATTAAGTATGTAAGTAAATACAATTAAAAGAAGATACAATTTAAAGTAAGTATGTACGAGTATATAAGTAAATATTGACTGACACCTAAGTCATCAAATACAGCCCTTAAGTATCATAGGCACCCATGTGGGTGATAGCACAGTTTTTAAAATCATTTTGAGTTGCTTTAACAAACTCCTTTAAGTGGGACCAAGATTCTTTATTTTCATCTAATTTTGTCTTAATGGTAGTTATAGCCGAGCGCCATCTATTTATAGGCATTATTTTTTTTATTTCTTCCGTATTATAAATTTTCACTTCTACATAATATTTTCCATCTTTAGTCTCGCTTATCTGTCGAGAATATCCCTTGGCCATCCTTCTAGTAAAATATGAGTATAGTGGTGGTATATTACCAGTTTTGTGGGATCTCTGTGTTGGAGTGACGCTTTCTTCATTATCACTGTCTTCACCGAATAATTCACCAGCTGTAACTCGAGCTGGCGGAGTTACTGGCGAAACGATCGGCTTCGATTTTTTTGCGCTTGTTGACTCTTCTCTCGACTTGCTGGACCTTTCCCGCTTCGTTTTTCTTTCCTCTGTCTTCCTGTTCCGCCTCGCCTCTCGTTCAGAGTCATCGCTGGAGACGAAAAGGTCGTTGCTAAGTAGTTTCGACCTGTGAACAAAAAAAAAAAGATAATTGAATTGATGAATTGAATTGATTTGAATTGATGAATTGATGTTTGAATTTATTAGTGCATTGCAATCAATCTATTTCCTTTATTATTCCTACATTTTGAAAAGGAACTATTCGTGACGAAGATAAATAATTATATAAAACAGATATAAATACTATTTGATTAGTGCAGGAATCGATCCAGGACACAAAATGCTTACAAAAATCGATCAGTCAGCCACTGTGCTGACCGTGTTGAAAAAATCTATTTGAGTAGATGAATAATATACATAGCATTTGATCTGTGCAGGAATCGAACCTGCAGCACAGGAAAAGCATCACTCAGTCTCTGAGCTAAGCGTGCTAACTCTTGAAGGTCACCATTTTAATACTTGATAATATCAATCAATACATTACTCTGACCATTCAATAGTTAGATATGATTATGAATAGGTACTTACATTCTCGATTGATGCTTAGACAGGTAGCTTGATTAGGAGCTCGGAGCGTTGATTCCTTGCAGAGAGTACTCGTTCCAGAGAGGATTTGTACCGGAGACTAATTTGCGAGGCGTTTTTATAGGCCTGAAATCACGTCATTCAATCCAAATTTGTAAAACTGCATACTTGCAACAAAATTGTCAATTGCGTACACGAGCGTATAAATCGTAGCAGTTAAGGTTTTAAGTTTACGGTGTTTTATATAAGACGAATGATAAGCGATTTTGAATCTTATGTAGGTACTCACTTAAATCAATAATTGGGAATTTCAAACTTAGAAAAAAAGTTTAAAGGTTGTTGTTTTGGCAGAGTGTTTTCGACGCCGGCGGTACAAACGCTGCGGTTTACACGCTCGCATGCAACTCCTAGACACGTGGAGGAATGGAGATATGACGAGTCAGAATCTCATATTTCGGTATATAAGAATAAGCTTGTTTTTATCTTATAATTTTGAACCTTATTAAACAATATAATAATTTAGAACAAGTATAAAACCAGTACAATCTAAAAAAAGAATCACAATCTCGTTAGCGTTTCTACATCAATAATGTCGGTAAGTAAATCAGCTACATTTTTTTATTAAATTAGCTATTTTTCGCAATTTCTATGATAACTTATTTCAATCTAAGTTTTTATGAATATAGACGAAGTTGGACAACCGATATTAATAATTATAATTTAATATTTGTACTTACCTTATTTATCCTTATGTTTCAGGAATCCGAGAATCTTTTCATTTCAACCCCGCCATACTCACCGAACCCAGCAGTACAACAATTACGTCAAAATGTGATGAACTATTTGGAAAGAGAGAGACCGTTTACATCATACTCTCCAATTTCACCACCATTGTATCAAAATGGGCAGAGGGAAACACCACCCTAGTTAGAAGAAAGGTTGAACAGCGCCGATACCCGTAACAACATCAACAATAAAAGACGAGGGAGCGAAAAGATGTATTCGTATGTTAAAAAGTATGTAAAGGGCCCACACCGTAAAATAATACGTATTCAAATCTTTGATGGCGAACAACTCAATGGTTCTAAATTATGCAATTGTAAAGCTAAAGTATGTGCTCAGCATATTGTTGAAAATATTTTTACTGATGATATATACGTGTGTGCTAAAGATATAATAAATAAAATCCAAAAAAAAATATAGTTAAGTTTGTACAATATACCTAAGACATAATGATTGTAATACACTATGTATTTTTACTAAAGCAAATGTAATTAATTAATAATTTAGAGATAATAAACAGTTAAAACTAATGTGTCTTTTAATTAACATTATAATACTACTTAGTTATAATGTAGTAAGTAAAACCGAGCGTAGCAATAGTATGTTTATATCACAAAATAATTAGGTATAGAAAGCCAGCTTCCTATAACGAGCGATACCTCACGCACACATAGATGTGGAGCGCAGTGCACATAAGCGAGTGGTCATTGTTCGTTACGACCGGCATACATTGCTGAGATCCCTGTAAGTACACGTCTATGTGTGTGTGTGCGCCCGTTTGCACGCGATGTAGGAGCTGTAACGCCCTGTACCTATTTACTTTGCGTCTATGTTGCTATTTTGTTTTGATCAGTCTCCTTATACAGAATTACTTACATTGCAAAACTCATGATTAATGGTATACTACTAGCGTACAATGACTTTGCCTGCTATATCTTCTCAATAAAATGTATGAAGAAAATACAGTGAACAAACTTATAAAGTATTCATTTTATTAATATATATTTACAGTAAACAATAAAATGTTAGACGCCGTGATGTCTAGGGTTTCCATTTCATCGCACCATTTTCGTTCAGTATATCAAGATGCACATTCCACTCCTAACATATTGATAGCTGAATAGACTAATCCTACTGAACTGTTCAATGATAGTTATGAACTGACTGGTCTTTTAATTCACATGAAGACATGTTATTAAATTGATCAATACTGAATTAATTAAAAGCATATTTTAATGAATTCAGTTAAAGTCTCATTTCGAATAGTGAAATATAGGAATACTCGAATGGTTGAACTGTGAAATATGGGGTATTCAGATCACAAATCTGTGATCTGAATACCCCATATTTCAACTACTCATTGCACAGGTGTGAGTACTATTTATAATAGAGCTACCATTTACCGGTTAATATGTCATTGACTTGAATGGGCCCTGGCGGCTGAGAGTATGTCATGCTCACTCAGATGTCTCGCTGATGGTGGCGCATGTGTTGGATCATTTAGCTCCCTTCAAAATGGTTGAGCTGAATGGTGCTGATCCAAGCGTCATGCTCGTGAACGGGCGCTGTCAGTTGGGACTGGTCACCTCTTAGCTTCCTCGGCTTATTTGTAATTATTTTATTTTGAAAATGTTTTTTTTTGTTTATTTTGCTACTATGGACGCGTTTTTTTTTACATCGTCCTTACATTTAGTTATAAATTCAACATTATTTATACTAATCTTTATGTATCAATATAATTTAAAAGAGAGTCCATGGAGTTTCTTGCCCGTTCTTCTCCATAGGTATCTCCTACGCTTTGGAATGGGCTTCGTATTTCTTACTGACTGACTTCTTGACAATTCAAAAGTGCCTGTAAATGGTTTAATTGAAATAAATGCTTTGAATTTGAGTTTGAATTTTGAAAATTGTTATTTCCCTATTGTATCTATATTGTCAGTTACTTATGATTGATCGAGTATATCTATTTATAACGATAACTCAAAGAAATTAATTTCCTGAAATATTTATGATATAGGCTATTTAAATAACAGCAGAAAAAACTAAAATATTCTAAGCTTCTGGGAAGTTATTTTCTTTCTCTCGTATCGGACGAAGTCTGAAATAGTTTATGCCATGGAAAAATAGTATGTACGACTTTTAGTTTTGAATACGATGGAACACAAACAAAGGACCACCTCATGGTATTTTTTTAATCCTTGTTACCGTCTGTTCGTTTGATACGTACGAATTCTGTTCAGTGTAAACTTGAGCGCAAATTTTTTGGGCTTGAAACCGGGCCGCGCGTCGTCGCTCCCATAAAATGGAATTCATACTTTTTTCATACAAATTACAAGACGCATAAAAGCGATTGCGAGAGGCATAAAGGTAATTTTTCTGTGACCTCGCGTTTGACTGCGTTGACCACAATACACTGATCACACCACTACGGAATTCGTGTGCAAGCTGCTGATCTTGTTCTGTCCTATTTATCAAACATGCAGTAAAAAGTAAACGTTAACGGGGCGACGTTTTCGCGGTCTCTAGTAATGATGGGCGTGCCTCAAGGTTCAATTCTTGGCCCTTTCGTATTTCTAGTTTATATTAATGATCTCCCTTACATGATGGCTAACTTATCTTGCATATGCAGTAAGAAAAATTAGGCAGTTGACCACAGCTAGGTAAAGTATACTTTGCATATTTCCACAGTATTATGTCTTAAGGCATTCTGCTGTGGGGAACAGCAGTTGATGTAGATTAAATTTTCATTTTACAAAAGAGGGCAATTCGCGCGATCTATAGAATGGGTCCTCGTGAGTCCCTTAGAAACAAATTCAAAGAAATTAATGTACTAGCTCAGCCTTCTCTTTATATCTTAGAAAGTATTTTGTATGTTCGCAAAAACTTAGGTCTTTTCAAAATAATATAAATACACGTAGTAAACATGAAATTGTGATACCAAAAATTTAGATTAAGAAAAACAAGCAAATCATTTGTTATTAACAGTATCCGCTTTTATAACAAGTTGCCAATTTCGGTTACAGAACTTAGCGATGGAAAATTCTAAATCCACATCAAACGGACCCATATTATAAGATTAAAGACTACGAAGTTTGGCAACAATCCCTTGCACATGTGGCTTCCCTTTTTTTTTTTTGGGTGGGAAATTATCAAATAACTTCTCCCGCTCCGGGCGCAGCGGGAGGGTGTGTCAGACTCTTACTGACTAAAACCCACCCGTATTCCTTCCGTTGCCTGTGTTGCCAGGGGCCTCGGAACCCTTTCGAACTTCCACGCAACCCCGGCAGGCATCGGCCCTAGTGGACCCCTACACTTATGCTGACATCTCTTTGAGTCGCGCATGGAATACAACGCGCCGTCGACCCGGGCCTGGTTCTTATCGGACGGCGAGCTACCCATTGCTCACCGTCCGCAAGCCCGCGCCTACGTTAGCCGGAAATCCGCCCGGGATTCCCGACGCCCAGGGCGTCTCCTGCGGCAGCTAGGAGCGAGAGGGCGTGAAATTTGCCTTTCCCTCAACCGTCCCGCCTCCTCCTTCGTGAGCATTACTACTTCGCAAAAGGAGGTGAAATGTGGCTTCCCTGGGGTGACGGCATGTGGTTTCCCTGGCCCCTGGCCTCATAAACGAAATAACTATGTAAATGTCTAATAACTGCTCCCAAATTACGATGTTTATTTTCTTTTCTTTTTGTGCATACTTCCTTGACATAATATTTTCATTATTTGACATTATATACCTACAATTTTGATATCAAACTATTTATTAATGGCTTTTGTGGACAGGATACCAACTAAGACTTGTTACAGTTGTAATAGCAAACATGTCATTTGGTTTAAATAGGTTTTTATTACTTTATTAATATTTTACATAGATTCTTTTATATTTTGTGAATGTGAGAACGTTGTAGGCTTAATAGACTAGATTTTTAGACCATTTATTTTTTGTTAAGTACCTGGTACTTCTTGACAGGCCTTTTCTTTTTTTTCGGATGGGAAGTTATCAAATAACTTCTCCCGCTCTGGGCGGAGCGGGAGGGTGTGTCAGACTCTTACTGACTAAAATCCACCCGTATTCCTTCCCTTGCCTGTGTTGCCAGGGGCCTCGGTAACCCTTTCGAACTTCCACGCGACCCCGGCAGGCATCGGCCTTAGTGGAGCCCTACACTTGTACTGACATCTCTTTGAGGCGCTCGTGGAACACAACGCGCCGTTGACCTGGGCCTGGTCCTTATTGGACGGCGAGCTACCCATTGCTCACCGTCCGGGAGCCTGCGCCTGCGGTGGCCGGAAATCCGCCCGCATTAGTGTACAGTCAGGAGTATAAATATATTACTATTTATGGACAGCTCGGCAATACTATCTGATTTCATGTTTCACCCAGTATAACGGCAAATATGAGGCATAGACAAGTGGCAGCAGAAATATAATATGACATCGAAAGGACACCATAACCATCTGGCGAGACAAGCAGCGCCAAAATATAATGATTACATATATTTGCCGTTCTGACGCCGCATTGTATGTACACTTTACATACACTTTTTGATTTACTTATTGTACTTACGTACATACACGAAGAGACGACGGTGGTGTGTCAGTAAGCAGGTGCCGGGAGAAATACTTACTTACGTGTTATTTTTAATGAGTGGGCAATGTGGTCTAATATCCCTAACATTCAAGGAAAAGTAGAAAATAGTACAAAAGAAAACTATATATACTCATAGATGACAGAAGAGGCGTAAACTTAATATTCTGTGTTAATTCTACGAACTATCGATACACATAAAAGTCAAAACCATAAAAAAATCGTCAAAATCTTCATCCAAGTGAAGTCAAAATTGTACATTGAATATTAAAGAAAAAAGTAATTGTTACGAGGTCTGGGATCGATTCTAATGCCGAAAATATAGTTGTTAGAAATTTTGTCTGTTTGTCTGAATGTATGATCCAGCACCACGCAAATTCAACCTGATAGATTCTATTCAAATTTTGCATATATTTTCCCTATGAGCCTAGTCAGTTGGTAGGCTATATATTATTACGCTATTTGTTATGGGGGATGAGCAATATTTCATTATGTTTGTATTCTTGTATAGTTTAATAGAGGAATACAAACATACTGCAATATTGGTATAACTTTTCCAATACATTTCGTAAATTCTCATTTCGGGAAATGAGACCCCAACTTACTTCTTAGGGCTACCTCAAAGGAAAAAAACGGAACCCTTATAGGATTACTTCGTTGTCCGCCCGTTCGTCTATCTGTCCGACAGTATGTGAAGATCCTTTTTCTCAGGAATATGTGGAGGTATCAAATTGAAATTAATATAAAATACGTAAGTCTATAGTCTCTTGGAGCTCTAAAATATTAAGCTTCTAAGTCGACAGAATACAAAATACGGCCATTAATGCGACGTGTTTTGAAACTCCCAAATAAATCAAATCTTATACGGTACTTTCCGTTGACCTAGAATCATAAAAGGCAAGAAGTAAGGTCCCATAGCTCAAGTAAAGGATCAGATCTTTTATTCGCAGGTTCATTAAAAAAAAAAAATGCGGTTACAAACTTACATTTACAGTTGGAGAATTGACCGTGATGTACGTATATTGATGTATGGCAAAACATTTTTTCAACTACAATGTTAGGTTTGTCCTTGGGATGTGATTCATCCCAACTACGAAAGCCTTCATTGTGCGTGGTCCGATGAAAGGACTGGCCGCTACAAAAGTCAAAAATCCCAAAAAACTTTTCACATACAAGTCTAAACGATCTAAATCATTTCACACTGTCTAAATTCTGTTCTCACAGCGAATAAAATTATAACGCGTATTCGTACGAAATACAAAGTTAAAAAATTTTGGTAATTTTCGGCCAGTCTTCATTGTAGCGACCGGTCTATACATGTAAGGTAACTGTTTTATTATTTTAGTGATAGCCGTTATTAGGTACATCTATATATAGTACACCCACATTGCGCCGGTTATGTTTAGGTCCCATGTAATAGGGGGCACAAATACAGACTTCGGACTGTTACTGAAAAATTCTAGATGGAAAATTCAATAACACTTTGCCTGACCCGAGAATTGAACCCAACAATTGATGCTCAGCAGTAGCGCTTGCTACCACTAGACCAACGAGGCAGTTTTTTTATAAAAAAGTGCCAGTGATGACCTATGGCACTGAAACGTGGTCGCTCTCAATGGGTCTCATTAAAGGCTAAAAGTCACCCAAATGGCAATGAAGAGGGCTGTGCTTGGAGTTTCTCTATGTGATCGAATCAGAAATGAAGAGATCCGTAGGAGAACCAAGGTAACCGAAATAGCCCGAAGAATTGCCAAATTTAAGTGGCAATGGGCATGGCACATTGCTCGCAGAACAGATGGCCGATGGGGGCAAAAGTCTCTGGTGTGGCGACCACATCCCGGAAAACGTAACGTTGTAAGGCATTGGAGATGACCTAGTGACGGCCGCAGGAATCCCCTGGATGCGTAAAGCACAGAACCGGTCGAAGTGGCGGTGCTTGGGGGTCTTATGTCCAGCAATGGACGTCTTTCGGCTGAAATGAGGATGATGATGATCAAACCTTCCGGAATAAATTCTCTAAATGATGGTGAATACCGCATCAAAATCCGTTGCGTCGCGGTCACACGGACTGACAAGAAAAGCTACTTTAATTTATAATATGTATAGGTTTATATCTACCTAATGGTAGATATAAATGTGAGCCTCTTATTTACCCATGACTATGGCATACTCGATTTTTTGCTGACAATGAAGTCATTTCAGAAAACAGAACGTAGGTATATTTATTTTCCGGTTGCAATTTTCGGTCACAAATTAATTTAATAGAAGTTTTCAAAATTCTACAGAATTTAACATTACTAGTAAATTGTGCATTGTGTACAGCGTTGAGATATTAATATAATTACATCACGTCCATTTACTATAGTTTAGGGTATTTGTATAAAAGACGATCAAGTTGCTATTCTGGGCAAATCCAGTTGAAGTTTCAGTGGATCAGGAGTGCAAAACTGAAAAGCATCATGTTTAAATTGACTTGTCTTGTTTATTGTGCTGTGGCTGTGAGCTTAAGAAGCAATTATGTAAATATCATTTATTTTCATTTTTTTGGTTCCCTGGCAAAGTATTACATACATATAATGGATATTTTTTCATCATTGTTATTTCATCTGCTCATAATTAAGTATTTTAAATCATTCTACTCGTTATCTTTTTTCTGATAGCTGCAGTCTCTAACATGTTTCTTTTTTATGTGTTACAAGGTAGCTGAAGCAGCGGACGTTGCTACAGATGACCCTTTGGACAGCTTGATATAAGAGTGCATGAAGGAACCACGCGAGGTGAAATGAACGCCCGCCGCTGCAGTGACAGGAGACTTCTCAGGTAACCATTAACCATTAACCATATTAACCCCTGTTATTGGAGCTGCTACTTTAAGAAAATTGGATTTGTAAGTATTTTAACTGCTAGTTTGCTACTGCTCATTAACCTAAACTTTTATCTCTTTCATTATTTAAATGTAAAATGTATTTTTGAAGTGCATTTAGAGATCATCATTTAACTAAAAACCATGTTCGTCAGACTTACATAAATAAGTTTCTTTTTTAAATAACATTTTTATATTTTCATAAAAACAGCTCAGTGAAAAAGATCAATACGATCTGGAAACCGGCCTGAACTTTTATAGAAAGTCTTCTAAGGATGACGGCAGCATACGCCGC
This sequence comes from Atethmia centrago, assembly GCA_905333075.3. Classification (NCBI taxonomy): domain Eukaryota; kingdom Metazoa; phylum Arthropoda; class Insecta; order Lepidoptera; family Noctuidae; genus Atethmia; species Atethmia centrago. The sequence continues at coordinate 11,848,102 of HG995381.1, read as the reverse complement.
CCTGGTAAGGGTAGCAAAACAATGCGAATCAGGTACAAAACGTATTTCTTTAGAACATTAAGGTCTATTAAGGTTACACAACTTCTTTTATTTTTATTTGTTTCAGTAAAATATGAAGCCGTTAAAGATGGGGAAGCTGGGTGCGAGAGGGGCGTGCTAGTGGCGAATTGCTTCCTGAAAAAGACGCAGTCACTGAGGCAGGAGTAAACTACATTCTTAGTAAGTCTTTAAAAAATATGTAGTATGAATGATTTCTGGTTTTTAATCTGTAGGAAGTCCTATGACGAGGTCTCCACTTAGCCACAGTACTGTGATTCAACTCACTTAGTATTAGTAAAGTTACGAACACTAAACATTAATACAATTTTCGGAATGGCTGCACTTACAGGTTTTTGCCTTAGAGGTTTAATTTAGCCGTTCCAAGTGTTGCATTTTGATTACAAAACATATTTTAAGAAAACCTTATATTTTTCAGTGTTACAGAACCTTTGGAATGCAGCGCAGCGATAAGAGATAAGCGGTTAATAATTGTATGTGGTTACAAAAATATTAAATAGTTCAAATTCACAAACATTTTGAGTTTTATTACCATAAGTATTGCCAGCTTTTTATTACAATTTTATACAGGCTTCTCATCATTTATATCACTGGTCAATTATATTATAGAAAACACAGTAGAAAAATGAAATTATCTGGGCGACCATGGAAGTCACGCTATATTCGGCTACCTGAAGTTAAAAATAGCTTATTCAAATTGGTTGAAAATTGGCACATGGTTTATTTGAACGTCAAAGACACAAAACGCCTCCTTTCGCCCGCCATCAACTACTTTCTAGTTAGCTAGCAATAAGAAGTGGCAGGAAGCTCGCTTTAAAAAATCCCATTCAACTGTTATCATGTTATGTAGTTATCGTGTTTACCATGCAATTCAATAATTAAAAAAAACCGGCCAAGTGCGTGTCGGACCACGCACAATGAAGAGTTCCGTAGTTGGGAAGTTGGGATGAGTTTATCTCAAAAACAATCTTAACATTGTAGTTGAAAAACATGTTCTCCCATACATCGATATATGCCACGGTCAATTCTCCAACTGCAAATTTAAGTTGGTTGACTACAACTCGTTAAAGCCTACTTAGCCGTGATAGTTTTTCTTTTAATTTCATTATATGTACTACTGCCATTAATTTTTTCACATCTTCATAAACAACCATTTAGCTGGCAGGACTCTAACAAAAATTAGCATTTTAATGCTTAATATTACGCAAGTGAATCCTTGAATCGAAAAGTGATGTACACAGACCTGCAATATTTTTGAACGGTATTTTTATCCAGTGATATCCCACACCATGGGGTAGACGAGAAAAAAAAACATCATCCCCACATTACGTGATGGGAGTTACCCAATTTTTTTTTTTTTTTACGATTTTATTTTATCACTTCGTCGGCGTGATTATACCTATACCAAAATACAGCTTTCTAGTACTAAGCGTCTCTGAGCTACAGTGGGGACAGACAGACAGACAGACAGACGGACATGGCGAAACTATAAGGATTCCTTGTTTACTACGGAACCCTAAAAAGAGGAAACTTATTCTGTGGCGTTTTTGGATTTTTAATAGGCTTTCGGTCATGTTTCGATCTATAAAATAGGTCCTCGTGAGTCCCTTAAAGTCTGTTTTTTAATCTCGGAGACTAAATTGACACATGTAAATGTCAAACTTACAAATAATGTTGCCAGTTCTTTTGTGTAGTGTTGTACCTATGTTACCGGTTTGTTGAATCGTAACTTTTTATATTTATTACACGATTAGAAAAATATGACAGATGTTATCAGTGTTGTTCTCGTACACGATAAAACAGATATATAAACCCTTTTCTTACAAGACGGCAGCACTTTAAAAAAATATGGCAATTATTGGAACTTGACACCGTACAAACAATTACGATGGTTTGGCAATTAGTGTGTGATTTTGAATACGGCAACCCTAAATTTAACAGGAACAACCCTGGACGCCTTTTTATTTACCTTATTCGTCCTTCAACATATGAAGTGTTCGAATGCGCCCGTTGTGTCTATTGCGATACAATATCTAGTGTTATTTGTTATATTTTCGTTCGAGTTTGTTTCTTGCGTTTGGAAAACTTCGTCAAGTCTTCTCGTCGCCAATCCCGCAGTGTTTGAAGACTAAGGTCTTCAACCAGTGCGTCCTGCCCGTTATTACATACGGTGCCGAAACGTGGACACTGACAGTCGGGCTGGTCCACAAATAATTAAAAGTCGCTCAGCGCGACATGGAGCGGGCCATGCTCGAAGTTTCTTTGAAGGATAAGATCAGAAATGAAGTTATCCGGAAGAGAACCGGAGTTACCGACATAGCCTGCAGAGTCGGTAAGCTGAAGTGGCAGTGGGCTGGCCATGTGTGTCGAAGGACCGATGGCCGGTGGAGCAGACGAGTCCATCGGCAAGCGTAGTGTGGGACGCCCCCCAGCTAGATGGACCGATGACCTTAAAAAGGTGGCTGGGACAGACTGGATACGGAAGGCGGAGGACAGGGTATTGTGGCGCAGTCCGGGAGAGGCCTATGTCTAGCAGTGGACTGCTATAGGCTGAGTTGATTGATTTGATTGTTTCTACTTTGTTATTGTGTTAAGTTTTGTGGTTTTGTTACGTTTTTGTTTCGCTGAACATTTTATCATGGATGCTCAGCCTTCTACTTCGTCGCATAGTCGTGATGAAGAAAGTTTATCACCAAGAAAAAAACGTAAGATCTTAACATTTAGCCAAATAGAAAAAGATATGATCATAAACGCTCACAAATATGTTCATACTGAAAAGAAAACCGAATCTCCAACCGCGACGCCGAAAAAACTTCAATCTACAGGGTGCTGAAGGAGCACAAATAGAATGAAAATTTTAGCTCTCCGAAAATACGTCTTCAAATTAAATTTCAAAGATAAATTTCACTCTTTCGGCTATACGTCGAAAAGTTTATCAATTCTTTTATAGAAGCGAATCACCATCCTTGAACAAGGTAATGCTAATTTTGTTTATTTAATATTTTGTAATTTTAGATATCATTGGCAAGTATTTACATATAATGATGCATGCAAACTATAATTATAATTTAAGTTCGTAGTTACCTACACCATTCACAATTTTTAGGTTCTTCAAGTCGTTAATGATGAAACTTGAGACAATTTCAAGAAGTACATCATTTAAAATATTAAAACACCTTCATTTTAAGTACTTGACCAGAAAACGCCGCAGTGCATTAATTGACCGAAATGGCACAATGTTATGGCGTCATCGATATTTACAAAAAATAAAGCAGTATCGGAGGGAAGGTCGCCCTATATATTATCAAGATGAAACGTGGATTAACCGCCACGTCAAAGAAGCAAACACGTGCCCTCGGTGCCAAGCTACGAATTATTCCTTAAATCTGTCATGTAGTCGTGACCGTGGCGTGCTAGGCACATTTTGCTATGCCATTTATACATGACTGTGGCGGTCAAAAGGTTAATGAAGGTTTGGTACTAAAATTACTTGCTTCTCGAGACTATCGTCTTTATAAAATTATTATTTATATTTATATTGTTGACATACATATTATTAATCATTTTAGGCCATACTGAAAATAAGCACTGGGTGGATACCAGTGTGCAATCGTCAAGGCAGGCTTTCTTAGAAGGCGTAACCACTGGACTAAAAGGGCCTTCAGGCAAGGGGAGACGATTAGTAGTGTCCCATGTTGGAAGCGAAGAGGGTTTCGTGGATGACGGTCTACTAATATTCGAAGCGGAAAAAGGGCTACATGATTACCAAAAGGAGATGAATTCCGATCAATACGAAAACTGGTTAAAAAATATTCTCCCAAAATTAAAAGACAACGCAGTTCTTGTAATAGATAATGCTCCATATCACACAAAGAAACTGGCGTTACCTATTTCTATCTGGCGGAAAGGTCAAATTCAAGATTGGCTAAAATCTAAAAATATTCATTATGAAGAGACAATGTTAAAACCTAAATTAATTGAAATGGCCCGAATGCATAAAAAAGCCTATGAAAAGTATATCGTCGACGAGATGGCTGCGGAACAGGGTGTCACTATTTTGCGACTGCCCCCTTACCACTGCGAGCTAAACCCGATTGAGTTGGTCTTTTTTTTTTTGGGTGGGGAATCATCAAATAACTTCTCCCGCTCTGGGCGGAGCGGGAGGGTGTGTCAGACTCTTACTGACTAAAACCAACCCGTATTCCTTCGGTTGCCTATGTTGCCAGGGGCCTCGGTAACCCTTTAGTACCTTCCCGCGACCCCGGCAGGCATCGGCCCTAGTGGACCCCTACACTTGTGCTGACGACATCTCTTTGAGGCGCGCGTGGAATACAACGTGCCGTCGACCCAAGCCTGGTCCTTACTGGACGGTGAGCTACCCATTGCTCACCATCCGCAAGCCCGCGCCTACGGTGGACGGAAATCCGCCCGGGATTCCCAACGCCCAGGGCGCCTCCTGCGGCGGCTAGGGGCGAGAGGGCGCGAAATTTGCCTTTCCCTCAACCGTCTCGCCTCCTCCTTCGCGAGCATTACTGCTTCGCAGAAGGAGGTGACGGCTGCCCACGTCCTCTCGCTCCGTATCATGGCCTGAACCAGGGCCTAGGCTCGAAAAATGGAAGTAGGTGGCGAGTCTGATGATTCAGACATGGAGTCATTATCGGAAAGTGATTAATTATAAAAAATAAACCTTTTATTTCATCCATTAATAGTTTAAAGTATAATAAGTTTTTTTGATTTAAAGTAAAATGACATGCGTGCATGATTAATGAATACCTGTAATTAATTAATTAAAAATGTTTCACATTAAATATATCTGTACCTTATTACTTATGTATTATTTCGTTTTAAATAATTACCTCCACCTTTTACTAAGGATAACTTGTTATAAAAAAAACAATACTACTTGATTTTATTAACGGCTATTTACGGTAGAGGCACATCACTATTTAAGAATTGCAAAAAACTGGTAATCCACGTAATGTCATTTTAGTCTCCGAGATTAAAAAACAGACTTTAGAAACAAATTCAAAGAAATGTTTGTACTAACTCTGCCTTCTGTTTATATCTTAGAAAATGGTTTGTGGTGTCGCAAAAACTAACGTCTTTTCAAAACAAGAAGTGATTTCCATAATATAAATACACGTAGTAAACATGAAATTAAAATTGTGATATTCAAATCTAGATGTGCAAAAACAAGCAAATCATTTCTTATCAACAGTATCCGCTTTTATAACAAGTTGCCAAAGTCGGTTACGGATGGAAAGTAAAAAACGCACATCAAACGTGCTTATGTAAAAGCATATAACAAGATTAAAAACGTTTACGCCGTACGATATTTCATACAAATTTTCAAGTCCTTTTTGGAAATGACTGAACCGATTTTAATGAAACTTTACACACATAAGCAGGATACATAGGTCTAAAAATTTAGTAGAAAAGATTTTCAAAAACTGTGTTACAGTTAAATTAGAGCGATTTTAAATTTTCTAAAATCGCTCTAATTTTAGAAAATTTTAGGCCCATATGTAAAAATTTAGAGAAATTAAACAGTTCTTTGGCCAGTAAACTATGTATTCAGAGTTTTAATAAGATATGTGACCCAAATGAGTTCTACGCCGAGTTCGTTTTACTATTAAAAACGCAATTTAATGACACTCTTCCACTAAAGACTAAATGTATTCACACAAAGTTCTTATTTAGTGATTGGGTGACTCCAGGTATTCGTAAAAGCAGGGAAAAGCTTTTTGAACTTTATGGCCTAAAGCAACATAATATGAATAATAAAAGCTTTCATCATTGAATTACGGCGTAAACGCCCTTAAAGGCTTAGCTACATATGTGAATGTCTATTAACTGCTCCCAAATTACGATTTCTATTTTTATTTTATTGTTTTGCATACTTCCTTGACTTTTCATTATTTGACATATATACTTAGTTTCAATTTTAATTTCGCCTTTTTATTAGTCTTATTTATATTTACATTAATTAACATTCATTTACACATATTCATATAGGTACAATCGAACAGTAATATTTATATTATGTACAAGTATATGAAGGAAAACAAAATAAAAATGGGGGAAGAGCTCATCGGGCATCGAAAAATTCATTCGCATCGCTATCAGCGGGAAAAGTGCTCAAAAGGCCCGGCAGCATTGCTTTGTTGGAACGCAATGCTGATTCTTTGACTTAAGATGGGCCAGCCCTCTGGTCACGTGAAGAGCCGATCAGCCGTTTGGTGATAATCCAAAATACTCGATGAGCACTCGGTCCCACGGTCTACGCAATTTTACTACGGTGCAGGTCAAGCAGGCACAACGCTAAGGATAAAGGACACACTTATGAACAGTGGCGTGCCTAGGGTTTCAAAATAACGCAAGCCCAATAAAATTTTAACCGATTTCAAAAAAAGAAAGTTCAGTTTTCGACTGAGTATGTAGGTAGAGATATTCTATTTCACGAAGTCCGTTCAGCTTTGATTGTAGTAGTGACGTATCCCGACAAGCGCGATATACGATATACTTGTACCTACGTATCTACGTATGTATCATCGCAATTTTCTCATAAACTACTGGTTAGGTACAATAAATTCTCTATCGAGCATTATAGTAAGGCATGCCGGGGCTTTTGGGCTTATATGAAGGTACCGCCACTGCTTATGAACCGTCAGAAGCTAGGTGCATGGTTCCAATTGGTGGTTTCCTAAGGAGAAGAGCCGGAAGGAAACTCTACGGTCACTCTCTTAAAAATAAATGGCTTTTACAATGTTTTTATATTACAGTTTTAATAGGTATGGGAGGAGAGTAGGCCTGTTAGTCAACAAGTACCAGGTACTTAACAAGATAGAAAATGATCTACAAATCTACAGTCTAATAAGCCTACAACTTTCACACATTCACAAAATATAAAAGAATCTATATAAAATACTAATAAAACAATGAAAATAAAAACCTATAACCAAATGACATGATTGCCAATCACAATATGAATAATTTTGAAATATATTTCTAATCCATTGCTTCATAATAAGCTCGAAAAATTTGTCTGCTCAACAATGTATATAACGCAATGAATGTTGTTGAATTGCCAAAATGAAACTCATTGCTACTGATAGTGTGTTACGCAATTACCCCGCCAGTTAAACAAGGAAGTCTAAGGTTAATTCGGCTTAATATTGAGATTATGCCGTAGCATCCGATTTCCCGCAGTTGCGTCTGTGCAGGTGATTTTCAATTCAGGCTATATAAAATTTTGGATCTTTTAATTGTTAGGAAGTACTTAAGGCACTGACAAGAGGCAAATGACCAAAATAGGCTTGTCTTAAGAAAAAAAAAAACAAAATCTGTATAGTTTGTGATAGCGGAAAAAAATATATGTTAATTTTGAACATATTTCCCAGAACTTGGTTGTTACCAAAACACCGTTTGAAAAAAAATATCGATACAAACTAACGTTGAACTAACCTCTTACCTTGAGTTCCCATCTAAAATATCTGTATTAAATATCAGCATAAGTTACGTATTTAATTAATAACAACAACGTCTTATTTGAATGCAGAACTTGGTTGTTTTATATTTTCGATTATTCAACTCAATTTTGAGTAAATCGATAATTGCTTCATATTTTGCATTAAATTACAAGCGTTGTGACTTCGCGCTTCTCTTTCTTTTCTATGCAATCTGACAGTGACCGCGGTTTAGGTGTTGTCAGCGTCTTAAGAATTATGTTAGCAACAACATACTTGACTTTCTTGATTCATTCATAATTGGAAAGCCACGTTTATTCATGGTTTTTCAAGATTGGACAGCCATGTTTATTCATGGATTTTCAAGATTGGACAGCCATGTTTATTCATGATTTTTCATGATTGGTCAGCCATGTGTTTTCGCTAGGGTCTTTAAGATTCTGTTGGATGATTTGGTTTAGAATTGCAGCAGGTCTCATTATCACGATGTTATGAAAAGCAACTGTGAGAATACGGAGTACGTTGAGCGCCTTGGTTGTAATACGAGTAATACGTATACCCATAGGCTGCGTATTTAAAACGACTGGCAATATGATTTACTGAGAGTAATTTTACCTCCTTGGCAAATTATGCGGGAACGCACAAGACAACATGTTCTCCCAGACAGATAAGGCCCTATATATCTCTCAATATCGACATCATCGTTAAGATCCTCAGTTTTTTGGTCCCGAGTATTTAAATTGTGATAAACGAGTATGGTACGATTGTGTCATCAGTGATTGTGTAATGTGCCTGTGCCTGTACTTATTTTGTTACATAAATATTTAGTCTAAATGGAGCATTAAGCGTTACTAAATGAGTTATTATGATAATTACATCCCGTCCAATTATTTCTGTTTAGGATATTTAAATACAGAAGTTGTGAATTTAGTATTCAGACAGTGGAAGCGTCAAAAATGAAAATTGCGACAAGTTTATGTTTACCTGTCTTGTTTTGTTTTGTTTGCTGTAGCTGTAAGCTTAAGCAGTGTTTATGTGAGTACCATTTAGTCGTATATTAGCAAAAACATACTGAGATCACTTCGTTGTTAAAGTAGATATCTGCCCGCATCTTCAACATTTATTTCAGTTATTTTAAAAGCTGTTGGTGCAAATTTTTCATCAAAATAGTTTGTATCATTAACTTTGTCTTTATTTTGAGTGAAAGCTGAAAGTGGAGAATCTGGGTCCAATTAGGAATTTGAGATGTTGAAAGGCGAGTGCTAAAAGAAGTTTGAACTCACAGATGAAGATATAATGTAGAAGCCGTTGTAAAGATATTCGACCTCATCTAGCTTTATTTAAAAAATATGATTGACGTGTATAAGTGTTTGTACAAATCTTCTTACAGAAAATAAATCATTTATCATTTATCATTGATGTTTTGAATATTAATTCTTGCTTCTGGGGCTGCTACTTCAAGAAAATTGGACTTGTGAGATTTTTTTACAATATGTACTGATAGACTTAATCTTTGTTTCGTGGTACTTATTTTTGTTCGTGCACTATTTCGAATTCGTTATTTTGTCTCTTTGCCTTTTTTATTAACTGACTTTTATGAACGTATGACTAGCTGCCCAGCTCTGTTTTCGCTTGGCTTAAATAAAATTAATTCAGTTTAATTATTAATTTATTTCGTAGATAAATAAATACTTACTTTATTATTACAGCTTAATTCTAAAGGTCAATATGACCTTGACAACTATCTGACTACCTTGAAAAAGTTTAGGAAAGATAACGGTTTAACTGGTCTAGAAGAACTAGGAAGACGATTTTATAACATAAAACACACCTGTTTTCCTCTAAGGGTTGGACAGAGGTATAGTAACACCCAGTTTTTGCCAGTTATGTTTAAGTTCCATGTAATAGGGGGCGAGCCTATTGCCATCAACCGGGCACAAATCCGGAGTCAGAGCTGCTATTGAGAAATTCCTGATGGAAAACCCAATAACACTTTGCCCGACTTGGGAATCGAACCCAGGATCTGATGGCTCAGTAGTAGCGCAATCTACCACTGGACCAAAGAGGTTGTCCAAACCTTACACCTTACTTATTTGTATTGTATACGATAAAGATACTCTTTAAGCAGGCTGGGCTTTCGTCACTCACTCTGTCACTCAGTTACAAGTTGTATTGTAATTCAATCTTCTTTTATAATTTCAGTAAAAGATATAGCTGTAAAGGATGGTGAAGCTGGATGTAAGAGGGGCGCGCTGTTAGCGGCTTGTATTGTGAAACGTGACAACTAAGAATTTAACCAGATTCAAGTTGAGCACTCCCTTTAGTTTCAGCTCCAGAGGGCCCAATTGGTAGATACACCTTTTAACTATTAAATAAAATGATTCAAAATCATATTTATTTTGAGTTTTATTCCCTTATGTATTGTCAGCTACATATTACAATTTTGTGCAGCACCTACCAACTACGCATAGTATCCATACAAATCTGAACAGACTATCTGTGACGCTATAACCGCTAGACAATTAAATATAAAATACGGAACCTACAAAAACTTAAATTATCTGAGCAGCAATGGAAATCACGTTTTATTATGACTAAGGAACCTAACTTAAAATAGTCTTTCGAAGACGAATGGTAGTTTAATACAAACAACCTTGAATGGTCAAACGTTCAATTAATAGTAAATGGGCAACAATAGTAACCCTGGACAACTGAATAACGAAGCTCGGTACTTGACTGGATGCCGGAGGGCTACTATTAAAAAAACTGGCCAAGTACGTGTCGGACCACGCACAATGAAGGGTTCCGTATGTGGGAAGTTGTGATGAATTTATCCCAAAAACAAACCTAACATTGTAGTTGTAAAACACACAAGTAAAGGTAACGCTTTTTAAGGCATACTGTTAATCCTTTTACACGTGCAGCCTGTGGGTTAGCTATTTGCAGAGGGCATACAGTGACCTGCGAGTGCAGTATAACATAGCGTTCAGGGTGCTGATGGGGCTGCCGCGGTATTGCAGTGCCTCTGGCATGTTTGCCGAGGCCAACGTCGACAGTTTTGCGACAATCATGCGTAAACGTTGCACCTCGACCCTAACTCGCATGCGAGCTACTTCCAACAGCATCTTGAGCGTATTGACGGACCGGTAGGATTCTCCGATGCTTGAGCGCTGGATGCGGCTGCACGCAGTAAAGTAGCATACGTGCGTTCTGGTGTCGGATTGTCCTAAAATATATGTTTTTGTATATTTGTTTTGTTACTAACATTAGCTCTTAAGTATTTTCGTGTTACTTACTAACAATTTATATGGAGAAATCTGAAATAAATTATTATTATTATTTTCTTTTATTTCCTTATTTACACATTATAATTTTATTTTTAAATATTAGGATATAAAAAATATATAAAAACATTTAAAAATATAAAAAAATGGTAGCCCACCGGTATCGGGAACAGGGTCCAAGCTACCGGTGGTCAGGGCTCCAGAGAGAGAAACCTCCTGACAATTATTATTATTATTATTAAAACATGTTCTCCCATACATCGATATATGTCACGGTCAATTCTCCAACTGCAAATTTAAGTTGGTCGACTATTACTTGTTAACTTGTAAAGCCTACTTAGCTGTGATAGTTTTCCTTTTAATTTCATTATATGTATAATTGCCATGAATTTTTTCACATCTTCGTCATAACCATTTAGCTGGCAGGGGGGGGGGGGGGGGACACTTGACTCTAACAAAAATTAGCACTTTAATGTTTAATATTACGCAAGCGGATCCTTGAATCGAAAAGTGGGAATATCATCCCCACATTACGTGCAAGGGTGGTAACCCTAAAAAAAATTTTTTTTTTGGTTTTAAATTACTACTTACATACTATCGGCCAAAGTTCCGCATGCTCACCTTAAAGGCGATAATCACATAGCACGACTCACGACTCGATCGCACAATGCACGAGTTTTGACCAATAGGATGCACAAAGCGTATTTTAGTGGTGTTCGTATTAGTATAATCATGTATAGAATGTGTGACACTCACACTAGGAGCGTACTATGCTCACTTGTTTCTGCTAAGAGACGAGTTTTTAATGGGCACGGCCAGCGCGGCTCGGCGGCGGCGTGAGCTCTTTGTTATTGAATTGAATTGTTATTTTATTATTGACAAGAATTAATTTTAGTACTCATATCTTCTGTTTGTTTGGTTTAGAAAATGTATTATTGATATTGCAGTATTTACAAAAATAATTTGTAATAACTAATAAACTACAATTTATATGTATTAATCCACTTTAATATTTTCCTCTCTCTATCGGGTCTATAGATATAGGTTATTTATGAACACTTTCACTGCCTCTCCAATTTTCACCATATCCTATGTGATGCCGCATGCCGCAGCAACCGCACCATATTCCCTTCACAATAAGATGAGACATTGAAACGAACCGTTTTATTACAGTCCGTTCCACCGATTTTGACTTCTATTCCGTAGGCTTATGGATGGCATTAAAGGCAAAAAAGTGGTTACAATACCAACTGTTTACTGCAGCTGCCATTTGTCATGCCACCAACACAATAGCATTCAAAATCGATTGAACGGACATTTATGGTTTGTTTACGTTTTATCTCGTTTTATTTTTTTAGCGATAAGACCGCCCATTGTGTCACCCCTTGTAAAATTTCAACATTTGTATCTGTAATTTTTATGGTGTACATAATAAAGAGTATTCTATTCTATTCTATTCTATTCTATTCTATCTCACGGCTCCCTGAATACGTTAGGTATAGGTGCGTTGACCGGCACTGCATGAAGGTATCAAATGTTTATATTGAAATTTTTTGTGTTTAATCGACTTTATTAAAAGTAAATAACTATCTAAATTTCTATGTGTTTGTTTATACTTGGGCAATTTGGGAATACTTGAAAATTACAGTAATATTTGAACCAATACTCTGCGCAGTTCATACAATGTTATCAGAGCTTTTTGTTTGTAGCTAACGCAAGGCCGCAAGCCGCACAACTCTTGCAACTGAAATAAAAATAAGTTCATTATCTAAGACCCATTGTTATTTAGTGGGAATGTCTGGAAATTCGGTTAAACAATCGAGGACGGCTTAATACAAGGGCCATACGTTTTTTTATTACCTTAGGATTATCTCAAATATTTTGCAGTTGTTCCTTGTATTTGGTTTAATACTTTTAACAGTAGGTAATTGTAATATTACCTTTTATTCATTAAAATAATACAGGGTGAAATTGAATTCATGGGCATCCTTTTAAGGGGTCATTGTACTCATCATTATGAACAACTTCAACTATGAGACCATACCTGAAATCGCGAAAAAAAAATCAGCTGTTCCCTACATTTATGTTTGCATAACTCGACAAAATGTAGGGAACAGCAATTTTTTTTTCTCGATTTCATATTTGTTCCCATAGTCAAAGTTGTTCATAATGACGAGTACAATGACCCCTTAAGAGGATACCCATGAATTAAATTTCAGCCTGTATAACGAACAAGGTATCGTTGCAATTAAAATGCCCAGGCATGCCGTGCAGGATGAGCACTTTAAGACTGGATTATAATCAAACCAACACTTTACTCTTTTATAATTCATGCTCTAGTCATAGTTTGACAATTCATGATTTTAAGCGAAATCATGCATGTCAAGTTTTTTTTTGACAAATCTAACAATGATTCAGTTCCTACGCCACTTTAAAATTCAGAAGCTTATCAAGTAATTAAACTGAACTATAATTTGTGCCTTGGCAGCAGTGAGAGTGAAAGGATTGAAATAAAATGTTGGGTACTAGTGAAATATATATTTTTAGTTTGTGTTCATTTAACATTATGCAGGATTAAAGATTTATTTAGGTTGATATTTAAATCTTATCTGTATAATAAAAGATGTATAGTAAGTGCTTTTTGTATGAAACTATCGGCTGTAATCTCAGTGTGAAAAAATAAACAGTTAGTTAAAATCTACTTGAGAACAATTTTAAGGATTTGCTGTTGTAGAAAAAAAACAATATAAGTAACTTAATTTATTTTTAATAGACTTTTTCAAAACATTAAAGATTCATCCAGAAATTAACATATTATAACAAAAAATTACACAGAAATTATCATCAAAATGCAAAATATTATAAGTGAAAAGATTCTTACTCATGATATCATTTATAAACTGTATTTATCTACACTTATATCGTAAAGTTCAAAATATGAAATCAACACAACAATGACAAACAAACAACACAACAACAACAGGCAAAAAGCCTGTCAGTAAATAAGATTAGGAGAATATTGCTCGTGCAGTTCTAATGAAATTGAAAAGTTTTAAGATTAGTACAATTTAAGAATCTTAATAATTTTTATAATTTGCAATAATTACATTACACTACAGACTAGGTTTATCAAGCAAATGAGATCAATTATTTATGAGGTGGACGGATATGATGACACTACTGAATATGTAAAATAACAAACTAACGAGATCGGGGCTTATGACAACATTGATTGTAAATAAAACAACAAATCCACCAATAAAGGCAACATGACACTAAATTGACATCAATAATTTTACAAGAAGACTTCAAAATCGTTGGCAATATTTTAAACTATGATTACGGTCTACAGTCTACCCTGTGACATTAATCAACGAAGTAATATAATACAAATTGGAATAATAAAAATAAACCTAATAAAAATAGCTATACAGGGTTATTTGCAAGCCGCCGGAGTCGCGGGTTGTTCGAAAGAGATACCATGGCCCTGGCACAGGCAACTGAAGGAACACGGGTGGGTTTTAGTCAGTAAAAGTTTGACACGACCTTCCGCTCCGCCCAGAGCGGGAGAAGTCATTTGATGATAAAACACTAATAAGCTCGTAGGACTATAATACTAACATCATAAATAACAACTTTTGTTGTATGACTTTTAATAATTCATAAAAAAATAATTTCATAATACAATTAAAAATATTTATTTTGATCGCTCTAAATTTGAACAACTCTACGCGGTACCAAAATATGTAAGTAGTTAAATAAACAAACAGTGCGTTACGAATGCAGGGTCGCAGCGGTACTTACTACAAAATACAGATCTAAAAAGTGTTATTACAAATATTACAACAAAAACTTGAAAGTTTACTTTTGGTATTCTAAAAAGTCATAGATCAAAAGTGGTTGTACTAATATAGTCCTACCAGGTGTTAGAAAAATAACCCTGTATAATGTAATTATACAGTATGTTAATTAACGAAAGGCGTTCCCGTTAACCCGCAATAGTATAGCGTCCACATGCTACCAAAATATGACCATTCGAAAATTCACGAAAAAAAATCTGCTGTTCATTACATTTATGTTCGCATACCTAGCTTAACAAAATGTAGGGAGCAGCTGATTTTTTTTCGCGAATTTTTAAATGGTAATATTAATTGTAGCATGTTTGGACTATTGCGGGTTAACGGGAACGCCTTTCGTTAATTAACATAGTGCATGTTAAAAATTATATTAACTTAATATTTCGTCGCTGCTCCTCCCGCATCTATCACAGCATCGCAACGGCTACGCATGGACCTAGCCAGGACTTCGCACAAATTCGAACCTCTGAATGTGTCCCAAACTTGTTCGCAATGTGTGACAAGTGCTTCCTTCGTTCTTTCTGCTCTACTATCCCATCTCTGGACCATTAAACCCCACAAATTTTCAATGGGGTTTAAGTCTGGCGATCGGGAGGGCCATGGCACTGTTTTAATTTGTGGTTGCCCTCGCAACCACTCTTGAACAACCCGCGCACGGTGTATCGGGCAATTGTCCTGGAAAAAATAAAATTCTGGCACGTCCAGTTGTGGATACACCGTGCGCACTGTGGGTACCATGATGGTTTGTAGCACCTCTAAATACGTTTGGCCGTTTGCCCTCCCTGGTATAAAAGCGAGCTCGCCTGGTCCAGCAGCACTCATCCAGCCCCACATGTTCACTACAATTCTTCCCGATTCTGCATTTGGGTTCACATTTCGAGGTTCGTATCTTGTGTTATCTACACGCCATAAATTCCGACGACCTTGTTGGCTAGACCTAAAGCACTTTTCATCAGAAAATATGGCGTAAGAGAAATCGAAGTCCCTGTAGTCACGAGCGAATCGCACGCGAGCAGCTTTCTGCTCCTGCGTCAAAATAATTTTTTTTGCGGGACGTCTGTGATGGACTCCAGCTCGATGCAACTCGTTTCTAATAGTTTGCATCGAAACTTCGTATTCTTGTGCGAAACTGCGAGTGGGTGTGAACGGGTTCTCTTCATACGTGGCTATCATATTATTTAACTCGTTTTCGTTTATAGCCCGGGGTCGAGGTGCACGAACGCGTTCTGTAATTTCTCCTTCTTCATATCTTCGCACCCAGCGGCGCACCGTTGTTCTCTAACGAAAAAAAAAAAAAAAAAAACAATCAGCATCGATTTTTTACATAATATAGGAACTAAGTATAATAATACGAGTACACTACAAAAGTCTTATTCAAAGGGCACAACTAGTACACTATAAATAAAAATTATAAGTATTGAAATACTTAAGGTGTGCATTTTGGTTGACTTCATGATAAATAAACTCTTAACTTTTCTATAACTAATTTAAGTAGTTATAACATTCATAACTATATTTTAAAATACAAGTTGTAAATGCAATAACTGAAAATCTCTTAAGGGGTCATTACTCATCATTATAAACAACTTTTACTATGAGAACCAAACCTGAAATCGCGATAAAAAAGCAGCTGGTCCATACATTTTGACGAGTTACGCGAACATAAATGTAGGGAACAGCTGTTTTTTTTTCGCGATTTCAGGTTTGGTCCCGTAGTAAAAGTTGTTCATAATGATTAGTACAATGACCCCTTAAGAGGTTTTCAGATGTTGCAATTTACACCTCGTATAGTATGAGTAAGAAAAATGGCATAGCGTAAATTCCAACATTGTATGAAACTGTCCCAAGCAAATTTGTGCTTTATCTCTACTATTTAAAAGTGTTTATCCCGTGCGGGCTGGCAACGTGGCATTTCTAAAGGTTTTTCGTGGTTAAATACCAACGATCTAGTGCTTGGCCGAAAAAATAGTAAGTACTTGCTATTTTATCGGCCAGCCAAGCACTAAATCGTTAGTATTTAAAACTATGTGTGCAATTTTTTTTAAGGGTTTTTGGTAAGTATTTACGAGCACTACTAACAAAAATTTACATTATTGTCAATTACTTTCCATCTGCAGTATTATGATAAAATAAATGTTAAAAATAATTATAAAAAACAATTATCTTGTGCTTGGGCGAAAAAAAATTGTAGTTTGAAATATAATGATCAAGCCTCTAGAAATGCGACGAATGCGCTCTGGTTTTTCTAATTAAAATGCGGCAACGACGCTGTGAGATAAGGCACCATTGTTTAGGTTGTTTTGGTTTAGGATTTATTATCGGGTCATAAAAGGCTCCAACAACGTCTTTGAAAGCAAAAATAAATAAAAAGAACAATCTTATTTGAATGCATTACTATAAGTAGGTAATATCTTATGAGACTTTTAAAAAGAATCCATATGAAAGTTATAATAATTTTATTATTTTTATATATAAATCTGCCTAGCCTTTTCCCAACTATATTGGGGTCGGCTTCCAGTCTAACCGGATGCAGCTGAATACCAATATTTTTCATGGAATTTGTTTTTAAATTGCAATATAAGGAAAAATGCAAACTATGAAATAATAATATTACTATCACTTTATTTATTTCTATATCTCTCCCTCTATCTGAATACAAAAACATAACTTACTTGCATGTTCAACTCCACTGCTATTTGGGATATATTTAACCCTTGTCTATGCAAAACAATAATTTGATTCCTTTCTTCCTGAATCAGGTTTCGGGTCGTCATGGTTGCACCACGTTAGTCACAGCCCACACACAATACACACACAGTCCAGGATACAAGCTAGGGTCAAGAAGAGGCTTTCGATCACAGTCACCGATACAAGCAGAGGTCACAGTTAGGCAGGCAATCAGTCCGATAGAAATAAACAGGTCGTAAAATGAAATGGCGATAGGAATTTAAGGGAAGCGTCAACAATTAGCGAGAGCAAATTGGCACTGCCGCGCTCTAGCTAATGTTTGTTATTTTATGTTACTCGCTCATTACTCACAGAAATGCATATTGTCTCTAATTGGGGGAAACTAGGAAGGGGTGTGGTTTTTCACTAGCTGCGCTCTCGCAGGAATATTTTCTTAAGTGAGCATGCTTAACTTGGGCCGATAGTACATAAGCTATAAGTCGGCGTATTAAACGTCTCTGAGCTACAGCGGGGACAGACAGACAGACATACAGACGGACGGACATGGTGACACTATAAGGGTTCCTTGTTTACTACGGAACCATAAAAATGACATGATTTCAGAACACAAGTAGTAGGCATAATTATATTCCGGATGGAATTTTCCTAAATTTTTTTACAGAATTTACGAAATGTAAGCAAATTGAGCACTACGCGTAATTTAGTGAGGATATTATAATAATAACGACGCACCCAATTACTTCAATTTTGGATATTTAGGTACGCATATAAAAAGAAGTCAATTTGGTATCCAGAGCACATACAGTTGAAGCTTGAAAGGAGTGAAAATTACAACATGTCTATGTTTACTAGTCCCATTTTTTGTGCTGTGGCCGTAATTCTAAGCAGCATATCCGTAAGTATTTAGGCCAACGTTGTGTTATTTGCAAGAAAAAAAATCCAAATCTGTATAGTATGTGGTAGCGGAAAAAATATATGTTAATTATGAACATACTTCCCAGAACTTGGTTGTTACCAAAACACGTTTTGAAAAAAAATCTCGATACAAACTAACGTTAAACTAACCTCTTACCTTGAGTTCTAATCCAAAATATCTGCATTAAATATCAACATACGTTACGTATTGAATTAATAAAAAGAACGTGTTATTTGAATGCAGAACATGGTTGTTGTTTATTTTCGTCTACTCAACTCAATTTTGAGTAAATAGATAATTGCTTCATATTTTGCAATAAATTACAAGCGTTGTGTCATCGCGCTTCTCTTTCTTTTCTATGCAATTTGACAGTGACCGCGGTTTAGGTGTTGTCAGCGTCTTAACGAATGACTCTCATGAGCGATCACTCAGTCGCTAGTCTATCCGTTCCGTATGTCATAATATATGAGTTGATATTTCATTTTTCTTTATTTATTTCAAAAGGCTGATGGAGCTGGTACTTGCCGGGAAAGTTTAAAACCCTTGGAACAAGCCTGCTTAAAAGAGCTTGCGTTCTCAAATAATGATCTGGAAGCAGCTATGAAAGCCCGGGACGTAGCGTTGATAAATTCTTGTTTTTGGGGTTGCTTGTTCAAGAAACTTGGTATTGTAAGTATTTCTACTTTTACTTTACCTACTGCTAATCTTTACCAAGGGCTTCCTTCATTTTATTCTTTTTAGTGTTATAAATAATAATAATAATCATAAAAATAATAAAATTTATTGATCCAAAAATATACATAGACACAGGTTATATACTAGTTACATGCTAAGACTTAGTCAACTAACAATGGACACAAGGGGTAAAAAACAATTGTCTATATCAAGAAAAAATTAAATCCTGTCGCCTAAACTAGGGATTGCCTGTATCTTAGGAGACAGTAAATGTGATTTAATTAAGATTTTTTAGGGTTCCGTAGTAGGTAAACAAGGAACCCTTATAGTTTCGCCGGGTCCGTCTGTCTGTCTGTTTATTTATTTATAAAGGTACACCAAAAAAAAACCGTCTGTCTGTCTGTCCACACTGTAGCTCAGAGACGCTTAGCAATAGGGTATTTTACTATATACGAGAAAAAATCTATAAATAGATTATTGAGATAGTTTAGGCAAAAAAGAGTCGGAAAATTTTACTTTTAGTTTATAAAATAACAAAATAAATTTTAAAATTCAATTCAACGTTTTCAGTTTTTCTAATCTGTTCAAAAACACCATGAAATAGTAGCCGCCTTGTTATTACGTCATACCGCTAAGTAAACTAAAACGTGTCAACTGATAGTTAGATAATAGATCAGCGCATTTGTTTACTAGCCAAGTGACGTCATGACCACAGAACATCATGGCGTCCACTGCGTCCAGCGTTTTCGTCAAACTACGTGCGAAATTTGAAAATGTAAAATTTAAATGCATTTTTATGGCACTTATCGATTGAATAAAAATTTTGTGATTTTTTTGGGGCATATTAGCACTTTAGAATTTAATTATTTAATTAAGATACTTTTCAAAAATGGGTGTAAGACCCTATTGGTCAAGGACAGCTAATGAGACACAATTGATTTTTTATTGTTTGACTCCGAATCGGTGTCGCGCGGGGGGGCTTAACAGATTAAAAGGAAAACTATCACAGCTAAGTGGACCTTACAAGTTAACGAGTAATAGTCGACCAACTTAAATTGCAGTTTGGAGAATTGAACGTGGCTTAGATCGATGTATGTATGGGAGAACATGTTTTTCAACTACAATGCTAAGTTTGTTTTCATGACAAATTCAACCCAATTTCCTACGGTACCCTTCATTGTGCGTGGTCCAGCACGCACTTGGCTGGTTTTTAAATACATACATTGATGACGATCAATGTTTGTATGAATTTTTTAATGACATTATATAAATACAGTCGAAATGATGATTTTGACTGAATTGCATTTTCTTTGTACAGATCAATGACAAAGGTCAATACGATCTGAACACCGGCCTGATCGGCCTTAGAAAGGTGGCGATAAATGATTCGAAATACGCCAAATTGGAAGACACAGCAAGACAATGCGAGTCAGGTATAAAATATTTTCTTTTTTTTAGCTCTTATATTTTGGGTCTACCCTCGGAGGCCTGTTCCGAAAATATTGACAAATGCAAAAATGGTTTCATAAAAAGAACTTGAAGATCTGCGAGTTTGTGAATGATTTTTTTGGCTATTTTTGTTTCGTGGTAACAAATCCCCATAAGCTTATTTAGCAGCCGGCACGACTGGCCGTCCGCGTTGCATCGGATTATGAGAGTGAGGAAAGCGTGAGTACACCTGTGTCTGCGTACACACTTGTGAACTAATATCTCACGCGCCGAAGGCTAGTCTCTGCTGGGAGGAGAATCCGGCCATGGCAGCCAAGAATTGTGTCTGGAGTA
Source organism: Atethmia centrago (assembly GCA_905333075.3). Classification (NCBI taxonomy): domain Eukaryota; kingdom Metazoa; phylum Arthropoda; class Insecta; order Lepidoptera; family Noctuidae; genus Atethmia; species Atethmia centrago. The sequence continues at coordinate 11,827,377 of HG995381.1, read as the reverse complement.
CTATTATCATATATTTAGCAGCAGACCTAGATTAGGCTTTCAAAAACGGGAGCAGACTAATTTTGTTAATTTTTATTTTATTCCATTTTTTGAAAGAAAACCTCGCAAAGCACACCCTTTTTTTTGAGGGTGGGATATCATCAAATAACTTCTCCCGCTCTGGGCGGAGCGGGAGGGTGTGTCAGACTCTTATTGACTAAAACCCACCCGTATTCCTTCCTATTGCCTGTGTTGCGGGGGCCTCGGTGACCCATAAGTACCTTCCCGCGACCCCGGCAGGCATCGGCCCTACTGGACCCCTACCTTTGTGCTGACGACATCTCTTTGAGGCGCGCGTGGAATACAACGCGCCGTCGACCCGGGCCTGGTCCTTACCGGACGGTGAGCTACCCATTGCTCACCCTAGTTTCACACTAAAACAGTTTATTAACGTGTAACGCCATCTATTACGAGTTTGATAAACTCGCAAACGAACATGGTTTTTAATTTATCAACACATATTTTTATTAATAATAATTTTGTTTAAGATTTTTTTTATGATTACTTACCATGCACTTCAAGTGTTACTTATTATTATAAGTTATAGGTTAGTAAGGCATCAAAATAAAACGGATTGAAAAAGGTAAATCGATTTTTATCCTATAATGTTTCATTAATAAACTCGTAACTGTCACCGGCAAACCATGTTTTTTTTAAGAAAAGCTCGAAAGTAGCATTTTACGCTTTTACGATAATAAAATGAAATATGTATCTTAGGCATCTGAGACTGTATCCAAATTGCACACGAAAACACATATTTGACGAAGCTGTGGTAATAAAATTTTACAAGGCGCAGTTTTTTTTCCTCCTGTAAAGTTGCCTTTGCATATACGAGGTTTTCACTCTAAGGCGACGAATTATATATTTTTTTTCTTATGTCACTTTCAGTTAAAGATAAATCTGTAAGCGACGGTGATGCTGGATGTGAAATGGGTGCGCTGGTGGCTGCTTGTTTCATGAAAACCCCAAGCTCAGTAAATATGTAGATTTACTTTCAATTTTTTTTCAATGTTTTAGCCTCAACTTTATCATTTTATTTTATGTGTGTGTGTCTTTAATTATTGTATTTGGGTTTTAGCCGTTTTATTAAAGTTAATAAATAAATAAATCTATTTGGCTCTCTTATTATTAAGCTGTTGTAAGTCTTTTGTAAGGCTGTTGTAAGGCTTATATATAAAAGATATATAAAACAATGGTAAGACCTGCTGTCTTGTATGGATTAGAATGTTTGGCCACAAAAAGAATGAATGAAAGGCAATTGCATGCAGCTGAGAATGCTTTTTTTTTGGGTGGGAAATCATCACATAACTTCTCCCGCTCTGGGCGGAGCGGGAGGGTGTGTCAGACTCTTACTGACTAAAACCCACCCGTATTCCTTCCGTTGCCTGTGTTGCGGGGGCCTCGGTGACCCATTAGTATCTTCCCGCGACAATGATGACGTCTGAAGTCAACGTCTTGACATACAGGGTCAAACTAAATTAACTAGTGAAACTCCGCAGACGTGATGTGTATCGATATCTAAACACATTTTTTTAAAACTGATATTTCTATGACTTTTTATTTTAGTAAGCACTAAGAACGGATTTTTGAAGGTCTTTAGGGTCAAAACAATGTTAAATACAGGATGAAAACTTGTATGCAAGTTAGTCATTGTTGCCAATGGGGCTTCCCATAGGCATTTAAGAATAAAAATGTGAAGACAGATGTTTTCTACATGTCGGAAATACGTTAGTCACTCGTTTGACTAAACGGGACGCCAGCGCCACCAAGCGGCGCTCGACAGAGTCTACAACACAATGCTTGACCGGACTGTTCAGTATTGTCGGAGGTGGTTAAGGAGTCAACATGTTTAGAAACTGTCGCGCGTTTCGTATGGTTGTGTCGTGTACCTACAGTGTGTGAATAGCTAGTGTGGTTATTTGATCGTAAATTATAATTTGATTTAAACTGCAAACACTTCCCACTGTACGCCCACAGTAGTTAAAATATGACTGGTGATAACGAGAGAGACGTACCTTCTTCGTCATACATAATATTTGAGTACTAATCTTTTATCGTTACTATAGAGAACTTCGGAACCTAAAGTTGTTCCATAAATGATATTGGGTTTTCTCCATGTAGACTTAAATAATCTCGATCAACATAATATTTTCAAAATATTTTTTCAACTACAAATCGATCATGACTCTGCTCTGTATCTCAAACCCACAGATAAGCAAGTCTCAGATTTTAAGCTTGGCTAGCAACTAAACATAAATATAATATATTTCTAGTAAAATCTGTATTCTCACATGATGTGTTAAAAACAAACAGATTCTAAAAATGATTGATTCTTCCTTTCTGTTACACTTCTACTATTTCGTTATAGTTCAGTTGTAGAATTATGCAAGATAGATCAAAGATAGTCGCTGCTAGTATTAATTTCTACAGATCATCATCTGCCTAGCCTTTTCCCAACTATGTTGGGGTCAGTATCCAGTCTAACCGTATGCAATTGAATACCAGTATTTTACATGGAGTAACTGCCCATGCAACTGCTGTAGCCCCAGTTAACACGATACCCCTTGGTAAGATTGATTGTCAGACTTTCGGGCTTCTGACGACACGTAATGACTGTCAAAGATCTACAAATGACCGCGGGGACCAACGGCTTAACGTATTAATTCCTACGGATATTCTTCATAATATACGGGCATTTTGTTATTTTTGTCTATACACAATAATTTTTCAATAATTTGATATTTGCATATACCTCCACATTGACAGTGATATTTTTTAAGTTATGTATTCTATATTATTGTAATCATAATTACTGTGATTGTGAGGACTATGTAGGTCATTGTATAACGGATACATTTCATGATTGTAACCGATACTGGCGTTCACTGTTTTAAGTACTTAATGCGGCCTACCCAAATGTCCACTGTACAATGTACTTTGGTATTGTTCATCGGTTCGTCGGATCGTTGAGCTCCTCAGGTTCGGAGTTGAGCTGCAATATAACCGATACTTGCGTTCACTGTTTTAAGTACTTAATGCGGCCTACCCAAATGTCCAATGTACAATGTACTTTGGCATTGTTCATCGGTTCCTCAGATCGTTGAGCTCCTCAGGTTCTGAGTTGAGCTACAAGATAACTGACACTTGCGTTCACTGTTTGAAGAGGCCCACTCAAAACCTTGCTTTCCTCAAGAGACCACCTTATTCATTACCCTACATGGTCTTCATTTAATCTGACAATTACAATGTTATTTATGTATGGACTAATTTAGGTTTATTATTACCAGGGAGACTTTGACCTCTGCGCTTGTTTCAGTGTTTCTTCTTAGAGTATTCGGCTAGGAAACACGTTTCATTTAGATGAAATTAAAAAAAAAAATAATTAAAACGTTCCGGGACACTAAACGCCCATGTGCGTCATAACCATAACAATACAACTTCTATAGTGTCTCGTTCAAAGTCCTTGAAAGCGTTAAAAGATATTTTTAGCGAAATTACAAAATATAATTAACAACCATATTCGCAATACTACACTGCGCTCCAAAACACAGATTGCTGATGTTACTCAAAAAGCCGCAAAGCTGAAGCGGGGCTGGGCTTGCCCCGTCTGTCGCATGCCCAATGAGCTGTGGGCTAAAATAGTCACTACGCGGAACCCTGAGTCAGCTAGAAGGCGTCGTGGCAGACCCTGTAGAAAATGGTGGGACGAGCTGGACAAAACAAACGACCCCACTGGTCGTTTGTTTTGTTTGTCCAGCTCGTCCCGCATTAGCGTCCACATTAGCTCTGGATCACAAACACTTGAATTCATGGGGAGAGGCCTTTGCCCAGTAGAGGGATGATACAGGCTAACAGTGACCGTAATAACTATGTATGTGTTTGTAGTATATGAAGCCATAACTTAAATCCCTTCCTGATGGTGTTTTTTAGGTCTAAATTCAAAACTTTCCAACAAAGTTGACACAATTTTCAATGAATCACATTATTGTCTATTAAAATGCTAGCAAATTGAGCATCACATAGTGACACATTATTATAATAATAACATCATGTCCAATTACTGCAGTTTATAACAGGCGTCAAGTTGGTGTTCAGGGCATATAAAATTAAATCATTGATGGACCAGGAGTGCGAAACTGAAAAGTAAAATACGCCTCAGTTTACTTGCTTTGTTTTCTGTGCCGTGGTTATGTGCTTCAGCAATGTTTACGTGAGTACCTATCAAATGCTAGTAGTAAAGCTTATGTTTTGTAGGAATCCTTATTGGGATGATGGGACCACTTCGTGGTTATCCCGTTCGTTGGTATTTATTGTATAACTTATTCAACCGTTTTTATTTTTGGTTTAAAGGCAGTTAAAGAAGAACATGCCACCGCTAAGAATTTTAAGGCTTTGGTAGAAGAGTGCGGGAAGACGCATGGACACACAATGATTGAATTGGACCACGCTTTGCTCATAGGCGACGTATCAAATATTAAACCTTGTTTCTTTGGCTGTGCTTTTACAAAAGCTGGATTTGTAAGTAATTCTGAGGAAGTACTGTACTGTAGGAACGCGTTGGTGTTTTTTTATCGTACCTCTTTTTTGGGTAAAATAGGTCTATTTCACTCACAAAAGAGGTTTCTAGTGTATTTTTGAAAACCTCAAAGCCAGCAAAACCAAAGTTGCCGAGAAAAAAACCGCCAAAGTTTTCTTCGGGATTGCTGGGATAGTGGGAGAATTAAGGGGAAGATCACGTGGCGGGTCTAAATTGGTTTCCAAGGGTAGTCGACGGAGGCCAACTCCGCGGGGCGGCTATTTCTGTCTGCGGGGCTTAAAAGAACCTGACACGAAGGGGATGACGGGGGGCTCGTTCGCTGACTTCGAACCTAACTAACCTGTCTGAGCCAGGGTGTCCGAAGTCCCAAGCTCGCTTAACTTGCTCTTGCATTCTAAGTTCTCATTGCGTTTTTATTCGTCGAGATGTGTAATTTTTGTATATTATGTTGGTTTGGTGTGTAATGTAAGAATGTAAGAGGTTAACATAAAAAAACAACAACTGTCAAACGTTAGCGTCACTTACATTCGATTACGTTTCGTTACGCATCATCTTTAAGAGTAGGTACACAAATTAAACTGTATTATTTTTAATTTAATTAATTATATTATTTGCTTGTAGTTGTAATTGAGTTCATTGGGTAGCAGCTATTTAAAAATGAATTATAGTTAAAAACTTACCATATTCATATTAAAAACCATTAAAATGTGCTGTAACATTGTCTGAACTTAGAACGGAACAACCTAGGAGTGAAACTCTTACATTATCTGTGGTAGTCAATTTTATTGCTTTAATAAGTTGTTTATCTTGAAAACTATGCGTTTGCTGGCTGTGACATTTTCCAAAAAGTGTTCTACATAAAGACGTCATCTATACTCATGCTCAAAAAAAATTAAGCTTCTCACGCGCGGGTCATAAAGTACAGTGTTTCCAATTCTGTTACTGCTATTTATCTAGAGTTGGCAGGGATAATCCGCTCTTCAGTCGTAATTTGACTTTTTTATGGCAATTCGGAGGTCAAGCCAGGAGGTTGTTTAACCGGGCTACCCTGTGGATGCCTTATTAAATTAAGGGATCCAGCCAAGATAAAACTAAATGACTACACGCTAAGGAGCCTGTGAGGTACGGACCTCGGCTTAGAAGGCGCTGGGGGAGTTCAGCAAGGGACAGATTGGATCGGATCAAATTTTTCAAGTTATTTTATTACGTTGTTTTTTGAGATACACTGAGATGATCAATTTGAAAACACACAACAATGGTCTGACAGAGTATATATATACTAAATGTGATTAATATTTTATTTTCTAAGAAATAAGTGTTTCCACTTTATTACAGCTCAATTACCAAGGGCAATATGATCTGGACTCTGGCCTGAGTCAAATTAAAAAGTTTATGAGAGATCCTGTGGGATACGCGAAGCTAGAAGAAGTAGCAAAACAATGCGAGTCAGGTATAAACAATACTTTTTTGTTAATCAGAAGCAGTTTACTGATGATCCAACTTAATCAGGCTTTCAGAAAAGTGTGCTGAATTTCTGTTTGTAGGTAAAATAGATACTTGCGTATCTCCCATATTGTCTGTGATTGGTAGATTCAGCGAAAACGTGCCCTAAAGAACGAAACAATCTTCGCCAAATCCTTCAGGCAAACATGTTGATTATAGCATTTTCCTGAACATCGGTCTCCCAATGACCCAACAACGGTCAGAAAGACAGCGCACCACACAAAATCACCTGCATGGCAGAATAATTATTCGTTAGCAAGTTTATTATTACTTTTCTTAATTTCAGTGAAAGATAAAGCTGTAGGTGACGGTGAAGCTGGATGCGAGAGGGGCGCGCTGGCTGCGGCTTGCTTCATGGATAAGTTGAAACTCACACGGCCACAAAATGCAAACTAGTAGTGTTATAGACATAAATAATTGACCCTTCTATAAAAGTTAGAACTATTAGGTACAACGCAAAGAAATTAAATAAACATCTGGGCATTGTTTTGTTGTTCTAATTTTGGTAAAGTATTAAAAAATTCACAAACTTTTTACATTTTTAATTACATGCATCGTGGTGGGGCTTGCGCGCTCCTGAACTCTAGGTCTATGCCGGTAGAGTTTACCTCGTCAAAACTGGTCTAGGGTGAGGAGCCCGACCAAGAGAGATACATAAACCCGCAGGGCAGCATGTGGCAAGCCGTTGGGCAGTAGCGACCCCATGGACCTATCTCTCGGGAAGAGTCGTGTCCCTCACCTGTGGCTTACCTTTATTGGCCGGTTGGAGTGAACACTGACGAGAAACAGAACTCCCACCTGTTTCTTGCCTTTATTGGCCGGCTTGAGTAGAGATTGGCAAACGTGCTCGGAGGATCGAAGTATTCCAGTAAGATGCTAGTAGGGACTTTGACCGTACTTCTGGGATTATCCTGATAGCCGTGGAATTCCTTTCTACTCCTCAAAGCACCTCAAGACATGTTGCCCCCTTGTCGCTACGATATTATGTGCTAGCAACCGTTTTCGGGAGCCCATTATTGAGTGAGCAAGTCACACCCCTGGCGTTTAAAAAAAAATTAACATACCAACTAACGTGTGGTAAAAGGTTTTTTCGAGGTCTGTTTCTTCTAGTACTCAAACCTTAGTTGGAAAATTAAAATTTTTTGAACCTCATAAGAAATAGGACTTATTGTTTGGAATAAGAAAAAAAACGTGTGCGGTCGGGGACCCACGTCAGGAACAAACTTCCTTCTCACGTATGATTTAAAACAAAAAGAAAAAAAATGTAGTCGCCATCTTGGATTTACATTTTTACCTTAGAAGAAGGCTGTCGCAAGAATGAACGCTTTTTCACGTCCCAATTTCTACCAGTTTACTCCTACCGCAAGCAGCGTTAAAGAACTTAGATCCAAACATTTTGTGAAATTTGCACATATTCTTACTGACTGTACAATGTTTTTAAAATCTGTGTATGCTGATCAAAATGTCTCAAAAGTTAAGAACAGTCACCTAAGACCAATTTTGTATAACTACAACGGTTAAACTACCTGCCTTTACTGCCCCATCTCAAAAATACACGCGGAATATATGACACGATAATTGACTGCTTAGCCCTATAAAAATATAGCGTGTTGGTAATCATATATGAGATTAAATCTGTAATTATCTGCAACGTTCTAACCGTTTGGCTCTTCTCTGAAATATTTTAAATAATAATAATAGATTATTTATTGCGAGTAACCATGTGACTCATACAGTGTTAGTGACTAAAATAAACTTACAACTATTTTAGTAATACAAACACACACTACAAAATACTAAATAATCATTGATTCAGCATTCCAGCTGAGATACTGGAGCAACGACTCACAATACAGCAGTCCAGCCTGTCAGTAATAATTCCCAGGATGCTGTTGGAACTGGCTCGCACCCTGCGCACCATGGACGCACATCTTTTACGCATTAATGCATAAAAGCAATCAACACGCAATTCCGCAAACATCCCTGATGCGCTACAGAAGCGAAGCAGCCCCATCAACACCCTGAAAGCATTATTGTATTGCACGCGAAGGGCACTGTACGATCTCTGCGTAAAATGTACCCACAGGCTACAGGTGTAAAATGAGGCTGTAAAAAGTGTTTTTTTAACCTTCGTAGACGCACGCTTAAACCTGCGGGCAATCACATTCGCTCTGACCGACAGCGCCCTCCGCTCTCTCCCAATATCGTCATCGTCCCTAAGGCTAGCGGTCAAAACATGCCCAAGGTACTTGAATGAGTGCACTCTTGATAACGGTACACCATTCATCATTACTGAAGGTACCGTTTCTGGACACTTCCCACCAGGCCCAAACACCATCACGACACATTTTTTTACATTATACAACAGGCCATGAGCACCGGCGGCGGCGTACCTCTCACACACACTCACCAGTTTCCTCAGGCCACAGACGGAGGCACGAAAAAAAAACGAAACGAATTCAATGTCTAATAGAAAAATTATCCTCCACGGCGGTGCTCTGCCCAAGCCGGGCAGACCTCCACCGTATGCTCCACCGTGTCCTCCGGGCGATCCACACAGTGGTGACACCCGGACGTTTCCTCCCGCCTTATCCGACACAGGAACCTCCCGAAGCTGCCGTGTCCGGTGAGGACCTGCGTCAGGCGGAAGGTGAGGACGCCGTGGCGCCTCTCCAGCCACTCCTCAAAGAGGGGACTTATCGCCGAAATCGTGGCGTACCCAGCACTGGGTTGCGACAACCGTACTTTCCATGACGCCATGAGATCCCGCCGGAGCTCCGTCCGCTGTGCCGCGATTTCTCGCGGCAGCGGACTTACGCCCCGGCGTTTCGCCTCCTCGCGCCACTCCCGTATGGGAGTGGCGCGAGGAGGCGAAACGCCGGGGCGCGAGGACTTTTGCCTCCAGATCCCATGGCGGAGGACAGGGTGCTCTTGTGTTATAACTGGTCTTTGATAAAGATATTCTGTAGCATAATATGGTTGGCCGAATGTTTGCTACTCGCTTTATCTACCTCCTTATGGGGACGGTCCCCATGTCTCTTGTATCCCTTGGTAAAGACTCACTTGACAGAGACGGGTATCATATCTTAACACGATAAAACAAAAAAAAACAAACGACTAGTTTTCTTAACCCGAGCGGATGGTTAAAATATGACAGAGTAAGGTGGAATTTATTATTGTAGTGTATTTTTTAATATATTATTATTTTATTGATTATGAAATAATCAGTAGGTACTTATTATTGAACATAAATTAAAATGTAATATATTAAAAAAAAGTAATCAACAACATCCACTATTTGAACTTATATTTATAGCATACGACACTTAGTCGTTCGTTTCTGGTAAAAATATTTAACAAAGACAACGTAAAGTATTTTTTCTTCTAATAAAACATTTTTTTAGTTTTAGTAAAACAAAAAATAAAGAACAGAAAAAACATGCTAGTACAAAATTTGTTACACTGAGCGTGAGGTGTAACTCACCTTTGACCTCGTCTAAACACATCGCTAAGTGCACAGCTGGGTGGTGGCTGACTGAGCCGTGACAATCGGCGCTTCCTTATAACGCGCCGCTGCTTAGACGCATACTACCCCTACTACCTACCACACCCAACCGAATGCTTGCAGGGTTTCTTGTTTTTTGGATGGGAAATTATCAAATAACTTCTCCTAACTAAATAATTTGCTGATGATGTTTTCCGGGTGCTCGTTTTTATTACGTTAAAAATCAATGCAGGTTTCCAACAATGCAGATTTACTATAAATATAAGCAAAACGCTATGAAATTTAAAATTGGACGTCGATTGTGCTATTATAATTACATCACGCTCAATAATCCATTGTTTAGAATATTTGTGAAGGTGTGAAGTTGAAACCTATTTAGGTCAGATACAGTTCAAGTATTGCGGGATCAGGAGTGCAAAAGTGAAAAGAAAAACATGTTATGTTTATTTGTCTTTTTTTGGGTGCTATGGCTGTGACTGTAACCGGAGTTTATGTGATCGTCGTTTTTTCATGTTTGGTGTTGTCTAGCAAAGTAGTACCAACAAACTGTACCTACCCCTCTTGGGATAGTTTTGTGTGTCTTCTCCAAAATGATTAAGACTGTCACAGATGTAATATTTAAAAAGCTAAAAAAACCCACAAGAAAGCGTTTAACACCTAGTTAGTTTCTATAAGGGAAATAATTAACTGATCCTCTAAAAACTTACTGATCTTCTAATGGTGGGCGCTTTTTTAAATGAATAAACCTCTAAAATCTTTTTGGGCTTCTAATGATACAAACTTTTTCATAGTTGGTCACAGTAACTAAGCTAGTAACTAGCTTAGTTACTGTGACCAACTATGAAAAAGTTTGTAACGGACCCCGACCAAACGGGTTAGGTAAGGTTATAATTGTGGCCAACCACGCGCGATCCGTGTGAACGCTACATCCAAGTTCGTCGCAGTTAATTGGCTGTTAAGTATTTTTAGGACCCCAAAATGGAAATTATTTGAGATTTACAAAAAGAGGCGCAATCATAATATTAGAGTGTCCATTCATATTTTAAGGAGTGCAAAATGAGAATTATTTGAGGATCGATTAAATGCATGCCTTTCTATAATACTAATTTAATTTTGTGAGTGAACTTAAAGTAATTCTTGTAAAGTATCCTAAATTATTTCGATTGTTTTTGGAGTTGCCACCATGAAGTCAATTTTCGTTGACTATCGATATCATACATTCTGTGTTTATTTTTAAAGGCATCTGTAAATAGGGGACCTACTAGCATTAAAGACCTTTATATTATGTTTCACGAATGTGCGAAGAATCACGGAGTCACAGATGCTGAATTACAAACAGCTTTGGAAGTAGAAGACTTGACGTTAGTTAATTCCTGTTTCTGGGCATGTTGCTTCGAAAAAGCTGGATTTGTAAGTATTTCTTTAACTTCTTCTATATATCTGCATTTTTATCAGGATTCACCTGGAAGAACCAAATCAATTTCATGTTTTATAAGGCCATTTTGAATTTTTCTTATTTTCGGTACAGGTTTTTATACATATTTAAATATATTCATACATATATATGATCACTGATGAGTTTCAAGAGATTCTTGCACAATTTGGCTGCGAACCTATTTAGCTACTTATATTTAAATAATTGTACTTTCTTAATTACAGCTTGATGACAATGGACTATACGTTCTAGACCCCGGCCTGACCTACGTTAGAAAGATTGTAAATAAAGATGACTTGTACACCGATCTAGAAAACGTAGCAAGACAGTGCGAGTCAGGTACAGATTTCATGTCTCTGAAAATATTTAAAATGTCCTTGATAAAGATGGCAGAAGGCGTCTGCCATTCGTGGTGCTGTCTGCCTCAGCACACCATCATTACTCTTGTATTCCTATAGAGAAGACTCAATTGATAAAAATGGCCAACCAATCACAAGGGCTTAGACTAGATTCAGCAGAAGATATAGGGTGCCATCAAGCTGTGCTGCGAGAGGTGTGTCGCGCGAGTTAGCTCGTATCGCGTCAATGTGACGTGTGCGAGCGAGATAGAAAAGACCGGGCGGACACGATGAAGATCCAGAAAACACGTATCACGTGACCTCAGCAATGTTTTTTACAAAGCGTTGCCGTGGCAATTAATATGCGTAACATACGAGTAGTAGGTTGTTGTTTTTAGTCACCCTTGGTATTGTGAGACTTGATCAGGCTATTAAAAATCAGGTACTGACTTTCTGTTTTTTATCAGATACCTATGCAATTTAATTATTTCTTCTCTTAATTTCAGTTAAAGATGCAATCGTAGGCGACGGAACAACTGGGTGCGGGAGGGGCGCGCGAATAGCCACTTGCTTTTTGGAACAGATAGATCAAATACAGTATGTAAAAAACAATATGACTTGAAAACATAGGGAACATGTAGGTTGAATTATCTCTTTGATTTGAGCTTTAAAAGTGGGTACAAGGTCTGCAAAACCACCTTCTTAGTCTTCCTAGTTTTCTTATTGGATGGATGTAATAAGACTTGGAGTAAACCTATTGATAGTCTCATTGTAACAGCACCCTTACTGTACGGCAAATATGTTTTAATAAAAAAACATATAATTACAGGTTTTTCACAAAAACTTACAACTATAATGGAGATTAGGTATAAGGAGGGATTGTAAATACACCACCACTGCTCCGCACTACACCACCACCGCTGCCTAAACTCTTGATGAAAACCATGTTATATGAAAATAAATATCTGGTTATTGTTTTATTGTGCTTTTTTTGGGAAGGTTCATTTATTTCATATAATGATTATCACTTTTAAACTTTTTACCGCATTTTATTGTATAGAATTATTCTATACAATAAAATGCAAATAAAAAAATCAGCATATCATAATCGGTATCGGTCGCTAGCGTTATATGTGTAAAACAATGAAATTAATAGACGCAGTATTTGTGGACGTATTGGCAGCATACGACACCGTAAATATTAAGCAGTTGCTATTTATAACGTTACCAATCTGAAGGATGATTCAAGGTTTACCCGAATTCTTCGAGAACTGCTCAGTAACCGACGATGTTAACTGAATATTCTTGACAATGAAGTTAGATGGCATGCGTAAAAGAATGGTCTACCTCAGGGTAGTATACAGGTTCCACTACTGTTCTAAACATATACCATCGTCCTTCGAGGCCTTTTCGCACGTCCAGCGTTCAAATTATTTAACGGTCAGAAAATCTAGGAGATCTTCAGTGGCGGTCTTCGGCTGATAGAAGTCCAGCAGGAGCAATTCGGTCAGCAGCGCAGCCTGTCGACAGAGGTTCATAGCAACCGTCCATGCACACGATTGACCAAGAAAAATTGGCGATCGTCTGACAACGAACTATGGACCCGAGCACGGGTTATCTTAGAGGCGAAGAAGAAAGACCACACATACGTCTGCAGTCGACAAGTGGGAGGACATAACCATTGGTACCGTTCCAATTTATCCTTTATCTTTCATTTCTTTGCCATATTTCCATTGAATTCAGCTGCTATTTGGTGTGCGGCTTTGTTATATACTGGTGTTAGTAGTCTGCTTACAGCGCAGCGATCTAATATTAGCTTAAAGTGGTAATTTACTTTGCTACTTAGTTAAAAATCATATTTCATTTCAAAATCTGGCACTTATTTGCTTACAACCGATCAGCTGGCCGCTAGAAAACCGGTTCATATGTACACACATACTCGTAGGTATGTGCACGTCGCAAATAATTATCGCGAGGCATTTCGTATTCTTATTTAAAACTTGCTTTTAGTTGTGATTAGTGCTCAGTGCGTGCGTTTGCTCCTACCGACGTCGAGCGAAAAATTAGAAAAAAATATTCGAAAACGTAGACGTATGAAATCTAATTTAGGTATCTTTGGGAACTATTTTAAACTTATTCAAAACCTGTAGTGACTCAAGTAGTGAACACTCACATTAATTTATTTAATCTTTAATTAAATTAAAATAGATATACTAATCTTAAAAAATACCTACAAGATGTACAAGTATATAATAAAAATAACAAGAAGGCGGAAGAGCTCATTGGGCATAAAAAAATTCGTCCGCATCGCTGTTAATGGGAAAAGTGCCCAAAAGGCCAGCCTTTTGGGCACTTTTCCCATTAACAGCGATGCGGACGAATTTTTTTATTTTTGGCAGCATTGCCATCCAAGATGGCAATGCTGCCAGCAGCATTGCCATCTTGGATGGCAATGCTGATTCTTTGGGCTAAAAAAAGCCAGCCCAGTCACGTGAAGACTCTACCAACCGTTTGGCGATGTTCCGATGTACTCGATGAGCATTCGGACCCCAAGGCCCTAGTGTTTCAACCCCAAACGGCTCAAACATATAGCCCCTAATAAGGTTATTATATTTGCGCCGTTTTAGGTTTTCTGCTCCTGCAGCAGCCGTCCCAGCACAGGCCGCCGTGCTAGGAAGATGGGAAGGCGCGAGAGTGTCGACACAGGTTGCATCCCACACTAAAGGCCTACCCAACTTCCACGGCATTATGGTCATTCCATCTGACCTCTTCCTATCATGACGTGCCAAGCCCTTGGGTTCTAAAACAGCTGGCACCCCGGTGGTGACAAGAGCCCGACGGATAATGTTGTTAGTGCTGGGGTGGCGTGCCATCCGACCAGCGCTCTTACTGCAGGATAGGCCATGATGTCCGAGGCAGTCGACTCCTTTACCGCATTCACAGCGATGTGGAGCCCCGCAAGGAGCGCCCAGACGCATACATGTAGAGAGCCGGAATGTGGTGTTACCCAGCATGGTGCCTATGTTGGGTGACGGTAGCGCCTGAAGCCAGAGGCCCGACTCCCATTCACCCACAGCCAGCAGGCGGGCATGCTCAGCAGTGTTGGTGGACGTATTTATGAGTTTATTACGTACCAACCTGCAGAACGGCTCATCCCACTGTCTCTGGGAAGATGGTTTCTCGGGCTGAACCGTATCCGGGCAACCCACTTTCCAGGCGTTCACCGCATCGGTCAAACACGGCACTTCAGAGTCAACCTGAGAAGGGGCTAAGATTTGTATGGTTAACTCTTCGGTGCTGTGGACCGAGGACAGGAACGCCCGCCGGAAGGCTTACACTTGAAATTTTGCGGACGCCGAGCCCACCAAAACGAATGGGTAATTTGGCTTGCAGCCACGCGCGATCGTCCAATGCCGCATTTAAAATGGATGTAAGAGTACTTCGAATAATATGATCAATTTTGTCTAAAAGGTGTGGCTGCTTCCATAAAGTGGAAGAGCGAAGAAAATACATACATTTTGACCGAAACAGCAATATCTGATAAGAGTGAATGCGGAGTGTAAATTAATTTTAGAAAGTCTATCCGAATTATCTTTAAAATGTTTAATTTTTTCCTCGACGAATGGTGAAAAACTGTCTTCTAAAATTGGAGAATCTAGGAGGTGTATTGAACTTTTTTCCAAAACTTTGATACCTGGATAATTTGATAATTGAATTTTTGTATGGTCGATTGTCTGTCGGTATTGTCACAAAGGTAAATTTCGCATTTGGAGTTGTTGAGGTGAAGGCCTATGGATTGGAACTGCTGCTAGTAGTGAACAGGTTATCAACATAGAAAGCCGGTTTAAAAAAAATTGATGGCTTACTAGGGTGACACTGAAAATTCTTAGAAAATCGAAAACTGAAAAAACTAGCAAGTTATTAATTTTATTATACCATTTCAAA
The DNA here is from genome assembly GCA_905333075.3 of Atethmia centrago. NCBI lineage: Eukaryota > Metazoa > Arthropoda > Insecta > Lepidoptera > Noctuidae > Atethmia > Atethmia centrago. Next base: position 11,812,075 of record HG995381.1, on the reverse strand, counting down.
ATAGTGGTCATTTACATCAATATATCGCTGCATCCGAAGGAACCACTGAGAAAAGCACTTTACCCACTCGTCCTTAGGGGTCTCTTCGACGGCATTTTAAAAGGCAGCCACTGCTTCCTCGGCGTCCATAAAACGTTTTCTTCGAAGTTTTTCTTTTATTTTCAGAAATAAATAAAAACCGCAAGGTGCAAGGTCGGGGCTATAGGGCGGGTGACCCAGTAATACCACGTGACGTCGCCAAGTAGTCGATTGTTTGCTTGGCGGTGTGCCACGAGGCGTTGTCGTGGTGAAGGAGGATCCTACTGCGAGGTGGTTTCTCCCGAACTTTTTTCAAGATAATTGGCAAACAATTGTTAGTGTATTACTCTACAGTAACTGTTTTTAATCCTCTAAAACATTTTTTGCGTAATGACCTGTCCTTCCGAAGAACGAGGCTACCAACTTTTTTCCCACGCTTTGACCTCTCTTCACTTTGGTTGGCAACTCCTCGGAAGGAAACACCCAGACAGCAGACTGTCTCAGGTAATATCAGGATCATAACAATAAATACAGCTTTCGTCACCCGTAAGTATGTCGATGTGGATGTGGGGTGTAAGGGGGAGCACACAACAACCGGGCTCCCCAAATGTCAACCTCACCTGCGCGCGGTACACCCTGCCACTGACGGACGAGGCGCTGGCGACCGACCGATGGCGGTATAACTATCCAACAAACCAATCTAAATTCTTCAGAGCGATGACGGGTAGCAGCGTCATCGTTGCGAAAGGATTGGTATTGCGGTCACCAACCCGTTTGCCCAGCATGGTGACTACGGGCATTAAAACCTCCTTATGAAAAAAGTGCCAAAACAACGGCCCCCAGTTCCCGGTGGTCCCGCTATTCCTGGTCAAGGTAGCGGTCACGGTTACGGCGGGACGGGGGGTGCGAAGAATCCCCGGGCTACGGCAGGCTACCAACGATGACTACATCTGGCCACGTACAATGGACGTTCGATGAGGCTGGACCATCATCTTGCCGAACTCGAGGTAGAGTTAGGTCGCATTAACTGGCATATACTGGGGTTATCTGAAGTCCGAAGACAGGGGGACGACACGATAACCCTGGAGTCAGGTCACCTATTCTACTTTCGCAAAGGTGATCAGCTCTCCCAAGGCGGTGTCGGCTTCCTTGTTAACAAGGAACTCACTAGCAGCGTTGTGGAAATCAGTAGTGTGTCGACAAGGGTAGCGTACCTTGTACTGAAACTCACTGACAGGTACTACCTGAAAGTGATACAGGTATATGCGCCGACTTCGACATGCTCTGACGAGACAGCCAAGCCCATGTACGAGGACATTGCCAAGGCAATGCACAATACTACAAAGGCCCATTACAACGTTGTTATGGGTGACTTCAATGCCAAAGTGGGAGTACAAGAATGCGGCGAAACGAAAGTTGGTCCGTTCAGTTTGGGGCGCAGGAATCACAGGGGGCAAATGCTGGTCAACTTTTTAGAGTCTCAGGGGCTCTTCTTGATGAATTCGTTCTTCGAGAAGAAACCCCAAAGGAAGTGGACCTGGCAGAGCCTCGATAACGTGACAAGGAACGAGATAGACTTCATTATGACAGGTATTCTGTGTGTGTTATTCTGTGATCAGCAGGTTTAATACCGGAAGCGATCACAGGCTTGTCCGAGGCACTCTGAATATCAATTTTCGTGCTGAGAGAATCCGCATGATGAGGCCTACTCTCCGACCTACGCAGCTTCAAGCCGCTCTAGGATCCGAAAAGTTCCAACTGGAACTTCAAAATCGATTCGCCCTCCTGGAAACCACAGGCACTGTCGATGAGAAGGCCGACGAGGTGGTCAAAGCACTACGCGTCGTGTCCCGCAGACTTTTCCCGTCGCAACGAAAAAGTAAGGTGTCCAAACTTTCCTCGGAGACTCTCGGACTTATGAGGGAAAGACGAGAGTTGCCATCTACGCCACCGTCTTCGTCAGATAAGAGGGCCTTAAACCTAAAAATTAGAAAGCTGACGCGATGCGACCTTCAGTGCTCTAACACTCGTGACATTATGGTCACGATTGAGCAGAACCGAGGGTCGAAAGTGTTCGCTAAGGAATTAGGGAAGTCCCATCTGACGAAACTGAGAACTGCGGATGGTAGGATCGTGACTTCAAAGTCCGAGATACTTGAGGAAGTCGAGGATTTCTACGGGCACTTGTACTCAACGCGGACGGCGAAACCAGCGGGGCATAGTGAAACTGACCATCGAGCCGAACTAACGCGCCACTACACGGAAGACATCCCAGATGTCGACCAGTGCGAGATTAGGGCGGCTCTCGAGCAGCTAAAGAACAACAAGGCACCTGGTGATGATGGAATAACGACAGAGCTCCTTAAAGCGGGCGGGGTTCCAGTCCTGAGAGAGCTAGCGAGTCTCTTGAACTCCGTCATCCAAGAGGGTTCTGTTCTTCAAAAAAGGCGACAAAACCTTGCTGAAGAACTATAGACCCATCTCACTTCTGAGCCACGTTTAAAAGCTGTTCTCGAGGGTCGTCACGAATCGTCTCACCAGAAGACTTAACGAGTTCCAGCCACCAGAACAAGCCGGTTTTCGAAAAGGCTTCAGTACCGTGGACCACATCCATACTGTTCAGCAGATTGTACAGAAGACCGAAGAGTACAACCAGCCGCTGTGTATGGCATTTGTGGACTACGAGAAAGCCTTCGACTCCATCGAAATATGGGCACTTCTGGCCTCTCTGCAACGATGTCGAATTGACTGGCGTTATATCGAAGTGTTGAGGTGTTTGTATGACGCTGCAACGATGACTGTCCAGATCCAGGATAAAAAAACCAGCCCTATCCAACTGCTCAGGGGGGTGAGACAAGGGGATGTGATATCCCCGAAACTTTTCACCAATGCGTTGGAGGACGTTTTTAAGACGCTGGACTGGACTGGACAGGGTATCAACGTAATCGGCGAGTACATCTCACATCTTCTTTTTGCCGATGACATCGTCATAATGGCAGAGACACTGGAACAGTTGCTGTTGTTGAACCAGATGCTGCACAGCCTAAATGGAGCCTCTCGGCGGGTTGGCCTCGGCATGAATTTGGACAAGATGAAAGTCATGTACAATTCGCACGTCTTGCCGAGACCAATCCACATCGAAGGGTCGCTTCTCGAAGTTGTGAAGGAGTACGTCTACCTAGGACAAGTTATCCAGCTCGGTAGACACAACTTTGAGAAAGAAGCCGACAGGAGGATCCGATTGGGTTGGGCAGCGTTTGGAAAACTTCGTCAAGTCTTCTCGTCGCCAATCCCGCAGTGTTTGAAGACTAAGGTCTTTAACCAGTGCGTCCTGCCCGTTATGACATACGGTGCCGAAACGTGGACACTGACAGTAGGGCTGGTCCACAAATTCAAGGTCGCTCAGCGCGCCATGGAGCGGGGTATGCTCGGAGTTTCTGTGAAGGATAAGATCAGAAATGAAGTTATCCGGAAGAGAACCGGAGTTACCGACATAGCCTGCAGAATAAGCAAGCTGAAGTGGCAGTAGGCTGGCCATATTTGTCGAAGGACCGATGGCCGGTGGAGCAGACGAGTCCTAGAGTGGAGACCGCATATCGGCAAACGTAGTCTGGGACGCCCCCCAGCTAGATGGACCGACGACCTTAAAAAGGTGGCTGGGACAGACTGGAGGCGGAAGGCGGAGGACAGGGTGTTGTGGCGAAGCCTGGGAGAGGCCTATGTCCAGCAGTGGACTGTTATAGGCTGAGTTGATTGAAGTATGTCGAAAACAGCATTTGAGTCACCTCCGTTAAATCTTTGAACCATTTCACGACGCCAATCAACACGATGGAGTTTTTGGGCCTCTATCAAATTATGAGGTATCCACCGGGCACAAAGCTTCCTGAGCGCTAAATGATCATGGAGGATTTTATGCATTTGACTCATACCAATGCCTAAGCAGTCACTCTTTTGTCAGTCTCTATCATACGCCGCACAACACTGATGTTATCTTCAGTCGTCGCCGTAGAAGGCCGTCCCTCACGCAGATCGTCGGTGAGATTAGTGCGATCACGTTTAAACTCAATAAACGAGTTGTAAACAGACACGAGATGGGGCTTCATCGTGAAAGGCCAATCGAAGTCTATTATAACTTTCTTGTTGACTTAAATGACTTCGAAAGTCATAAAAAATCATTGTACGGAAATTTTCTCGCGTTAAATACATGCTGACGTGACAGACAATTTTCAATTTGCCGCCAAATAAATTTCCATTTCCAAAATTTGAACTGTTTACTTTTTATTATATTGTTTACAAGTGGCCAGTTCTAAAAACTTTTAGTGTCACCCTCGTATATGTGGAATTGCTGATGATGCCTTACAGTGCGACATCGAGATGTCTTGCGATGACCCCGATATGGAGTGTGAGGAACGTGAGCAATTTGAGGACCACTATCACAAACTGTTGGCGAAGGCGAGGAGTCTGCTCAACGCCTGTTCTCAGCAACGTGGGCCTCAAGATGAATTCGTAACGGGCTTCGAGGATGCTCAGGTAAGTGGCGGTAAATCGCATTGCGTCAGATTAAAATCAATTTACCCACCTTTCATGGACCATATCAACACAATAGTGGCTTGAATTTAGAGATACATTTATTTCACAGATACATTCTAGAACGGATATAGATGATATTTAAATAAATTGCATTATTTACGTGCGTGTTTAAAAGGTAGTGCATCGTTGGTCATAGACAGCCTAGATTTTAAAAGCTTTGATTGGCCTAGAATTGCATGTAGTCGATACAGGCAATTCTAGGCCATATACGATGAGAAACAACCTTCATTTAAAACATGGAGCAAATCGCGGAGGAATCGTGTTCATCTATTCGTCATATAATTGATGTGACAAATAAAAACCTCAGAGATGTATCGACCTCGCTTATGATTATCTAATTAATAGAAACAAAATATTGTAAAATCATTTTTATTTGGAAGATTAAGTAACTATGGAGTTTCTTGTCCATTATTCTCTAAACGAAAGTACCTTTTGGCAGAGGCTACTAGAATCAATTCATCTTTTTTTTTAATTTGTGTCTTTCAAAAGTGCCTTTTAATGGTTCTCTTATTGAAATATATTCGACTTGACTTTGACTTCACCATGTTGATTTTATATGAACCCATTTAGGCAAGTCCGCGTATCACTGGTCAGTTTCTCTCAGTCGTCAGTTTATTTAATTCGCCAGTTTCATTGATTAGTCAGTTCCACTGAATGGTCATTATGACTGGCTGATTAGATAGTTGCGTTAACTCGACATTTTCCAGTGTTTGCCAGTTTTTGTCGATTCGTCAGTTTTGTTCAATTCGTCTGCCAAAGTACAGTCAGTAGAAAACTGAGCACACGTCTGCTAATTAAAATATATATTAAGATTTATTGAATAACTTTTAGCCATATTTAGGGAATATTTTATGCAAACTCGTTTTGTGAAAATGTCAAATTGACATATATATTTTTAATTTAGGCTTGGCCCACGATTCAGCGATTGCAGCATGTTCCTGCCAGAGTGGCTTTGCCGGGTCTACGTACTCTTGTGTATATTTATATACACAAGTATATGTATATCTATGTACATATATACACAAAAACAATGCACACACTGTATTTGTGTCCAACAGCTCTGTTATAATTTATTTATAAACTTCGACAAGTTTATAAATAAATTATAACAGAGCAAAATAGTGAAGTCATCGTTACCCTGCTCTATCGACATAGAGCAGGGTAACGATGACTTCACTATTTTGCTTTAGGTACAGTCAACTTGCTTATCTAAATTGTATCTGTTTGTATCATCATTGCACCTTGATTACAACGTGTATAAGTACTTTATAAGTCATAGTAGGTCCTTATCTACTATAACTATCAAAATAGTTTGTACGAATCATTATAGCAGGGAATTACTTTTAATTCTACTATAATGATTCGTACAAACTATTTTCTGCCAATTGCAAAAGCCAATTCAGTATGACGTAAGTAGATTAAATTATTTTCCGGATGTCCTTAGTCATAATAATATACAATTTCGATTGCAAACGCATATTTCGATTGATTGCATTTGCGTATTTGCCAAAATATATATTTTTATAACTATTTTAAATAGGAAATAATTTCTTATTTTATTAAATGGCAAGCAAACCCACAAAGCCCATTTGTTAAGTGGTCACCGCCACCTTAATCATCAATAACAGAGGCATCCCAGAGTTCTAGTATTGCATATGTCCATAGACGTCCACTTTATAAACGCCAGCAATTTCCAGCCCAGAGACAAAGCTGAATATGCATGTAACATCGGGGACACCGGTACTACCTTGAAATTGAAACACAGCAATTCTACAAGGTGGCATTGGTAGTTTTCATTTACACATTCGCCTACAAAAAGACTAATGCTCTTCTGCCATTCCCTTGACATAACTGATTAGTTATGTCAAGGGAATGGCAGAAGCTTAGAACCTGGCTACTTCCAAAGATAAATTTTCTCAGCTATGTTGCCAGCGTTATTGTAAAAATACTTGTACCAGTAACTTCATCGACGCACATATCGTTCAAACAGTAACCCTGTAATGCTGCATCTATTTTGTTGATAACTAAAGACATACGTAAAACGGGGTGAATAGAAATGCAGGGGTGAATCGGGATGAAACTTTAAAATTGATTTTAATATTGAAATAATACAGTTTGCTGCCAACAAGGAAAGTTAGTTGTTAATTATTATACATAATAATAAACACATTAGAGCTCTTTTTGGCAACAAATTATATTGTTTCAATGTTGTAATTCATTTTAAAGTTTCGTCCCGATTCACCCCTGCATTTCTATTCACCCCGTTTTACTATAAGCAATGTCTATCCTATGATTGATCCCAGGGTTTTCTATCCATAGATTAGCATTATTAATGGATGGCATAGTCCTCTTCACCGTATCCAATGACAGCTACCTAGGCTAATTTTGTTGTCGGGGTGCGTCGAACGTACAAGCATCATCCGGGCCCCTGACTTGTGGAAGTAGAAGGAACAGTGGGGTTTTAGTCGGTAGGAGTCCCACATATCCTCCATCTGGGGAGAATCCATGAGGATATGGCCAGGGAAAAAAATAAAACATATTTCTTTCCTTTCGTGAGCTGCTGCTCTCAGATGACTATCAATGCCTATACTAAGTGAGCATAATATAATAAATCAGTAAATATTCCAAAAAGTCTTTGACATTGGCAAATAATGGCTAGTTTTCTGAACAGCGGCTAATAAAAAGATGAAACGGACGACGCGTTTTTGTGCTGCGTTTAAATAACAATAAGCTTCGCGTAGTTAATCTATACTTAATAATATAATAATAATATTATAAAGAGGAAAGATTTTTTGTTTGTTTGTTTGTACTTAATAAGCTCCGAAACTACTGGACCGATTTTAACAATTTTTTCACCAATGGAAAGCTAAATTATCGGGAATTACTTCCCGATAATTTAGAATATATTATACATAGGATGTATTTTATTTAAAAAAATAGAGATCCCTACGAAAATTACAATAACTTAACCCAAGGTATCAAAAATTTACCTATAAAAGTCACTATTTAGCGTGCGCTGCGAAAACTATAAATAAAAAAAAAAATTATATACTACGTATTTATAGTACTCATCATGATCCACACAAAAGTCTGCTGGGTATATGTTTAACTATTATAGTTAAGTCACAATAACCGATTTTGTTCAAATTAGTCAATCAAAACACGGGTAAAATCGAAAGATTATGTACTATGATCTCTAGAATTGCTAGTCGGATTTGAAAGATTCTTTTTGCATTTTATAGCCCAATTCTTGAGAAAGTTTAAAGGCTTTTAACATCACGCTACGACCCTTGGGGACCGAGTAAAAATAAAAAAAGTCAGAAAGAACGCTAAGCGAATATTAAGTAATAGCGCGGGCGGGCGATGGGATGCGACGCGGTGGGTCGCGGGCTGAAGCTAGTATAGTATATTATGTATGATGATAATTACCTCGTATATAATTACTTCTGTTTAGGATTTTTATATAAAAAGGCGTCGAAGTTGGTTTTCAGAGCAAATACATTTGAAGCTTCGAATTATCAGGAGTGTGGAACTGAAAATACAACATGTGTAAGATTAGCTGTCTTGTTTTGTGTGCTGTAGCTGTGAGCTTTACCAGTGTTTATGTAAGTATCATTTAGTTTGATTTTTGTGATTCCCTAGCCAAGTACAAGTGTAGAATTCTTTTGGCATTTCGGTGTATATCAAGAGCGGATGGGATAATGTGATTCTGTGCTGGAAGTTCGATAGTATGGGAAATGATGGGCTTAGGTCGTGCTCATTCCCTGAAGATCGATATCACTATAGCCGTCATGTTTTCGATATCTATGTTTACTTTTTGGTTTCTACTATCCTAACTAATATTATAAATGCGAAATTGAGTTTGTTTGTTTGTTACGCTTTCACGTCTAACTACTGAACCGATCATCATGAAATTTTGCATACACGTTTTCATCCAGAAAATAAATACTGTTCCCGAGGGATAGACACTGAACGCGAGTGAAGCCGCGGGCAAAAGCAATATTTAAATGCGAAAGTAACTCTCTCTGTCTGTTTCTTTTTCACGCCTTAATTGATTTCGATGAGATGGCACACAGGTAGACCATGACCTGGCAAATTTCGTTCCGTGACGCCCCTAGCCGCCGCAGGAGATGCCTTGGGCGTCGGGAATACCAGACCGATTCCCGGCCACCGTAGGCGCGAGCTTGAGGATGGTGAGCAATGGGTAGCTCACCGTCCGATAAGGACGATAGGGTCGACGGCGCGTTGTGTTCCACGCACGCCTCGAAGAAATGTCAGCACAACTGTAGGGGTCCGCTAGGGCCAATGCCTGCCGTGGTCGCGGGAAACTCCTAAAGGGATAACATGGCCTTTGGCAACACACAGGTAACGGAAGGAACACGGGTGTGTTTTAGTCTGTAAGAGTCTGACACGCGAAATTACTTCTCCCGCTCTAGGCGGAACGGGAGACCGTTCCGCCTAGAGCGGGAGAAGTAATTTCATGATTTCCCCACCCAAAACAAAAAAGAAAAAAGTTATACCATGACCTGGGCCACCCATTATGACCCATTATGGTACTTTTTATCCCAGTACGTTCCCGTGGGATACTTTCAGACCTCAATACGGGCGAAGCCACGTGCAAAAACTATTCTGTCTTTATTTCATGTTGCAGGCAGGTGAAGAAGAGAAAGCTGCTTTTCATGAGGCGATTAAACCATTCATAATGGAGTGCGCAAAGGAACATGGAGTCAGTGAGGATGATATCAAGACAGCCAAAGAGACACACAGTTCAGATATTCTTAAACCTTGTTTTGTGGGCTGCGTCTTCAAGAAGGTTGAACTCGTGAGTAGATTGTATCCTTACAACTATAAATATGGATGTTTGTGAAGATGTTTTTCCTCAATCACAAATTAACAGCTAAAAGTTTGACACACATACAGATCTTGTCCTGGTGGAACACTGGTGGAGTACTATATCTGTTTTTTGTTTTCCGAGTATGCAATTGAAGCCGCGGGATTTGTTTATCTACGTATATGGAATACTGTACTTGTGTAATGATTAAATGCATCTGTAACTTAATAGTTTGATTTGCTCCTCCCCCTCATCGCCCCTTTGGTAAACTATACATATGTGTAATATAGATTATATTTTATTTATTTTACAGATAAACGACAAAGGCGAATATGACTCGGAAGCTAATATTGCTAAAATGAAGAAGTTCGTGAAGAATGACGATCACTTCGCAATATTATCCGGCATTGCGAAAAAATGTGAATCAGGTGAGAACTATTCAAATTAATGGAAAGTATAGATTCCAATAACCTATATCGGGCTATGTCTGTTCTTCTAATGTAACGAGAACACTTGGGTAAGATATGGAAAAAGAGGAAGAGTTAAGGCCGCAGCGCACTTGTTACACCCGACGCCATGCCACGCGTGTTTTTTGGTCAAATGACAAACCATGCCTTAACAGGATGAAAAGTGACCAATGAGCGTGCTTCATTGACGTCGCGTGGCATAACGTAACCCTTATTTTAAATAATCAGTTAAGCCTATTTCTCACCAGTTCTTTGTTTTAATGTGGTTTTAAGCACTTTGGGTTTTCAGTTCAAGGCTTTGTACCTATATTTTTTCGAATAATTGACAAGAAATATAATGAAGTGTTGTCTTTTTGTTTGTAATTTTCTTTTGTTTAACTACCGCTATTATTTTTACTTTTTTCTTTCTTAATTTCAGTTAATGCCCAAGCTGTGAGCGACGGAGATGCTGGTTGTGAGAGGGCTGTGCTGTTGGCGAAATGTTTTAAGGAACACAAATCTGAGGTCAATCTATAATTTAACGCGTTATAAAAATATTGCAAGATTATTTCACCTCTTCGATCTACTAGATAGTTTCGTTTGTAGCACTTACCATATCACACACGACGACACATCTAAGTTATGCATTTCTAGTTTAGGCATCTGTCCCACCGCCCGCCGACGAAGAAGTGACTAGTTATCAACATTTTCCTCGTTCAAGAAACGTACATAAGATATATAAAATAAATTGTTGATCGCTGACTGTTCAAACTGCCAACGAATACTCGTTTGTCGCAGCGACAAGAGCTATCAAAGAGAGTAGGTATTCGTTCACCGACGCTCGCTGGTCGGACAGAAAACTCGCCGACGCTTGAGTCTCTACTCTCTACTCAAGCGTGAGTTGCTCGTCACCGTCGTGCACTCCTCGCTGCTCAATGCTCGCCAACTCGTTTGTAGTTTCTACAGTCACTTTGGTACTAATTTTGTGGGCGTAATTTGGTTATTGATCAGTAATTCACGGCAGTGATAACTTGTAATTGGTAATGCCATCTCCTTAACCTATTCAGTTGGTTATAAGGTTGACATTATTACCAACACATCTGTCATGACTTCCATTTGGTCACTTATTAGCTCTACTCGCTTTTCGTTCGACCTTGCATTGTGTAGGCCTTCCGTACAGTAGGCCACGCGTCAGTGGTAACAAAACCATTGAAAGCAGGCCTCGAATTCTATTGAAACTTCGTAAGTTGGCCAGCTCAAGTGTTACCGCTAACGTGCGGTTGACTGTACAATGAGACGTCGGCTTTTTATTAGACATGTATAGCTTAAGGCAGTTGTCCTATCGTCCGCGATCAACGAGTAGCGAGTAGAGCTACCAACTGAAAACGAGTTGGCGAGCAGCGAGCAGTAAGTGTGTAGTTCCGATAGTTTTGTCGCTGGGCTATCAGCGAGTGTTTGAGTGCGACGGGTGATTACTCGTACCACTCGCTCGACCACTGGTTGGTCTCAGCGTGAGTTCTGATCGCCAAGCGAGTATCGCTAAGCAAGTATCGCTGAGCGAGTATTATCTTTGATAGCTCTTGTCGCTCAGGGACAAACTAGTAGTACGAGTACTTGCTGGCGGTGTGAACAGTCAGCGATCAACTATTAATATATTTATCTCTTTTGTTTACACGGAATATGTATCTATTGTACGTTTCTTGAGCGAGAAAATAGCCGATAGTTAGTCGCTTCCTCGCACGCTAATTTAAAACATCCAGATGAAGCCTAAGACACAACACACCAACATCGTCTACATCTGTACTAATATTATAAAGTAGTAAAATTTGTGAGTTTGTGTAGGGTTATTCTTCGGAACTACTGATCCGATTCCGAAAATTCTTTCACTAATGGGAAGCTACTTAGGACATTTTATGTTAAAACAAGAAATTTCATATGGATGAAGTCGCGGGCAGAAGCTAGAGTATAATAATCGTAATATGGTAAATTAAAAGGTGAATCGTCAAGCTTTCTATATGGATCCAACTTGAGTGCATACAGATCCACACCAAATAACAATTTACTGGCGTTTAATTTACAGACGACTTGGGAGTTGAAGCTCTCTGTAACTATACAGAGAGCATCAATTCCCAAGTCATATGTTATTGGGAGAGTATTTTCAGTATCAAATAGCCTGTTATTATTTTCAATACTGACTGTCTCATTGATCTAGTGGTCCCAAGCGCTACTGCTGAGCACGAGGTTTTGGACTCGCTTCCCAGGTTGGGCATAGTGTTATTGGATTTATCGTTAGGAATTTCTCAGTCACAACCCGGAGTCTGGATTTGTGCCCGGTTGATGGCAATGGGCTCGGCCCCTATTAGATGGGACTTAAACATAACTGACGAAATGTTGCTGTAAGTACCTACTATAGGTTATCTCTGCCTAACCCTTCAGAGATAACAGGCGTGAAATTATGTTATTTTATTTTTACTACTGTCTAAAAACACAGCTCTGCTCTGCTTAAACCTTCAATCAGAATGATGGAAGCCGCATATACTTTACGAGTTTTTTCTTTTTTCAGTTCTCTGTCTAAGCAGATTCAAAATACAGGTTTCGTACACTGGCAGAAGATTTCATCAGCATTCCTTTTTTGTTAAAGCAAATAAATAATTTATAACTAAAATAATATTATTATTACTTTGTTCGGTTATTTTTGTAATTTATATTTTCATTATACCTTCATTTGTTTTTACTCTACCTACAAGTAGATTACTCAGGCAGGACAGGAGGATTTGAATCACTATACAAATAATCAAACGATACCTACTACCTATATTTTTTATAAGCCAAAACGTTCCCACTGCTAGGCTTGATTCTATTTGGGTTCGTGCAGAGTAGCGCGATATCGCGGGCGCGACAGGCAGCAATATGCCTACCACGCCCGCGATATCGCCCCAGTCTGCACATGCCTGTTAAGGCGCTGACAAGACCCAATTGACCAAATTAGGCATCTGACAAAAAATTGTCAAATCTGTATAGTTTGTGGTAGCGCAAAAAATATATGTCAATTTTGAATATATTTCCTAGAACTTGGTTGTTAGGTACTAAAACACGTTTTGAAAAAAAATCTAGATACAAACTAACGTTAAACTAACCTCTTACCTTGAGTTCTAATCCAAAATATCATTATTAAATATCAACATACGTTACGTATTTTATTAATAACAAAAACGTCTTATTTGAATGCAGAACTTGGTTGTTTTTTATTTTCGATTACTCAACTCAATTTTGAGTAAATAGATAATTGCTTCATATTTTGCAATAAATTACAAGCGTTGTGTCATCGCGCTTCTCTTTCTTTTCTATGCAATCTGACAGTGACCGCGGTTTAGGTGTTGTCAGCGTCTTAACGGCACAAAATAGCCTTTACCAGAAGTGATAATCGTATTAGTGGTACACAGCTTTAATATTATCAGGATTGTGCCAGAATATAGCAGTTCATCGTGGACGTGGTAGGACAGCGGCTCCCCTGACATACCAACTTATGTAAAAAGTAAAAACCAGCCAAGTGCGTGTCGCACCACGAACAATGAAGGGTTCTGTAGTTAGGAAGTTGGGATGAATTTATCCCAAAAACAAACTTAACATCGATATATGCCACGGTCAATTCTGCAATTGCAAATTTAAGTCGGTCGACTATTACTCATTAACTTGTAAAGCCTACTTAGCTGTAATAGTTTTCCTTTTAATTTCATTATATGTACATGGGGTATGACACCATTTTTTTTCAAGATTTTATTTCAGCACTTTGTCGGCGTGATTAATATGTACAACCATAGGTGTACATATTAATTGTGTGTTTCTAAATTACAGCTTTCTAGTACTAAGCGTCTTTGAGCTACAGCGGGGACAGACAGACAGACAGAAGGACATGGCAAAACTATAAGGGTTTCTTGTTTACTACGGAACCCTAAAAAGTCCTCTGTGCCTAAAATCTTCTGTCATCAGAATACAGCCGCCACGCAACCATCGATGCGACGCTCTGCTAGAGTGACTGTCAGCAACCAGTATTCCTCTTACCCGACCGTCAGATTCTTACTGACTAAAACCCATCCGTGTTCCTTCCGTTGCCTGTGTTGCCAGGGGCCTCGCTAATCCTTTCGAACTTTCCCGCGACCCCGGCAGGCATCGACCCTAGTGGACCCCTACACTTGTGCTGAGGACATCTCTTTGAGGCGCGCGTGTAACACAACGCACCGTCAACCTGGCTTGGGACGTCCTTATCGAACGGCGGGCTACCCATGCTTACCATCCGCAAGTCCGCCTACGGTGGCTGGAAGTCCGCCTGGGATTCCCGCTACTGGAACTCCTGGGGCGGCGCCACATGCTGAGCCGTCATATTTATAAAGAAAAAATATATTTGGAACTTTTCAGAAAAAGTAACACCTATCTACTTTATTATTTAAAAAAAAAACCGGACAAGTGCGGGTTGAACTCGTGTGGTCAGGGTTTCACGTACAGGGAATATGTTATCTATCATGCTTTTTTAACATTGCAATTAAATAACATGTTCTCCCATACATTCCAACTGCATAATATGCACTAACTAAACTGCATAACTTACATATTATGTAAGTTAGTACGCAGAATATTGAGAGTATTACCATGTTATTTTAACACCATAGACTTCTTAGAGGTGTTCCTGTAATCTATAAGTACAGAACATTTTTTGTATGTTTTTCAAAATTTTAGACGGGGGTAGAATGGATAATTTCAACTATTTTCTTAAATAGATTTAAAACTATTTGTTTTAAAATTATTAAAAAAAAAGAGTATTTGGGACCCTCACAACAAGACCTTCAATTTGATATGTCATACGGTACAGTTTCTCAAACTGTTAATGTTTATTTTATAATTTGTACATTGAGGTACAGAGCCCTGAAAAAATTAAGAAATATAGCAATTAGTAAGTTTCCAGTCATAAAATGTTTCACAAACAATCTGTCTAGCCTTTTCCCAACTACATTGGGGGTTGGCTTCCAGTCTAACCGGATGTAGCTGAATACCAGTCATAACCTGGAGTGACTGCCCACAACCCAGTAACTGGGTAACACGATACCCCGTGGTAAGTTGTTAGAGTTCTGGGCTTCTGACTACCCGTAACGACTGAAAAAAAAAAAAACTAAAAAGGTTTCACATAAATCATATTTAGAAATGACTGTTGATCTGTGCGTACCTATTATTAATATAAACTATGTAGATAGGTGTTATATATATCCGCAAACAAACAAAGTAATTCTTGAGCCTTGAACCTGAAATAATTGAAATGCTCATCATCGTGCCAATTACATTGGATCACACCAAATAAAACGTAGGTAGGTAAATGCCAACTTACGAGCATAAAGGCTTGTGTAGACAGGCGTGACGCGAAGGCGCGACGCATGACATATAATTGCACGTAATAACCGTGATAGAGCCAGCATTTTGTTATAAATAGTAACATTGATGCGAATCTTCTTGTTTATCAAATAACATTATCTGCGTATACACAATATTTTTAGAATCTCACGAGCTATATGAGAATATTATTAGTGAGGCAAGCCATAGTAAAGAGATCTAAGGCCCTTTCCTGACATCGTTGGCGCACCAACAAATCAGAAAAGGGCCTAAAACTGGCGGTCAGTAAATCAGGCCGACTTTATAAACGTATTTTGTAGTAAAATACTTTATGAAATATATTAGATATGAATTAAATCATAATATTTCATGATAGCAGTATTTTATTGAATGACATCTAGTCACTATCGCTATCAACATTTTTTTCCGTGTTGACATCCTCATGGATACCCTTCGTCGGGGAAGAACGGTGGGGAGTAGTTAGGAGTCCGAACTCCTAGCTACTAAAACCTCACTGTTTCTTCTACTACAATAAGTTGGGGGTCCAGGAGATACTTATAAATTCACCGCACCCCCGACTGGTATCAGCCTGCCATGCCTGACGCCTCATCACCAAGTGCGGCTGATCCCACGACCACATGTCCTCCTATAAAGGTGCGCATAAAACACTGCGTGCCACCTCTTCGGGCCTGACTGTTCAAGCTACAACCCAGGCTACCAACCTGCTGACTAGTACCAATCTTCACTCGTGGAGGTTAATTTCAGCAATAGTATACCAATTCAGTTTTGTAACATTTGTAATGGCAATCATGTCATATGGTTTAAATAGATTTTTATTTTTACTATTTTATTTATCTTTTATAAAGATTATTTTATATTTGGTGAATATGAGAACATTGTAGGGCTTGTTGACCATGTCCTATTTTGTTAAGTACCTGGTACTTGTTGACAGACCTACACTGTCTTCCCATGCCTATTAACACTGTAATTTGAAAACATCGTAAAAGTCAATTATTTTTAAAACAGTACCCGTGATTAGCGATCTATCGCTACGTTGATCCCGCCCCATCGCCCCATCGCTAATGAGCTCATTAACGTAGGTACCTATCACCCAATTGAGTGCAAATTCTATCGACGTACTGGCTAATTCTATCGACGTACTGGCTGATCGGTACCGAAGCCACTTCTGTCAGTTTGCGCGCGGGCAGCTAAGCTAGCCGCTACTGGTACCTCCTTATTGATCTGTTATCCTGGTATAAATGGACTCGCCGATGAATAAGTCGGTGTCTGACACCGGATTTAATCTAGTGGGAGCAGAGCACAAGACGCCTCCCAACTATGTGTTCCAACGCACTAAAAGAAGTCGCGATGATATATCCTTCTGTGAGCAGCTGGATGATTTCAAAAAGGAAATCAAGGAAATGATGTCACATTTTCTGAATAAACAAAGTAACGAGAAACAACAAAACTTACCTTCACTTTAACAAAAATTCAGCAGAGTAACATCCAGATTGAAAAATCGATTAAGCACATTTCTCACCTCTCAAAATGAGCAACAAAAAAAGGGTTAGCAAAAAAAAAAAAGTACTGCTGAATCTAAGAATGACCTCATTGACATGGTTATCTGTCTTTCACGGAATATTGAGTGCACCATCACCAAATCGGACATCAAGGACATCTACAGACTTCGAGAGGAAAACAGTGAAAGCCTCGATCAGCCAATTGTTGTGGAAACGGGCTACACTATTCTGAAGACTGTTTTTTTTAAATAGGCAGAAAATATCAAATAAAACACAAGGCTAGACTGAACTGTAAGGTAACTGTACTCTTAGGATTTAAATCACAAGAAGATACACCCATATTTTTATCTTAGCATCTTACTGCCAAG
Source organism: Atethmia centrago (assembly GCA_905333075.3). NCBI lineage: Eukaryota > Metazoa > Arthropoda > Insecta > Lepidoptera > Noctuidae > Atethmia > Atethmia centrago. Next base: position 11,794,923 of record HG995381.1, on the reverse strand, counting down.
GGCGGGAGGGACCCAGTAAGATGCTTATGCTCTTAGCTTAACTTATATAACTTATGCTCTTAGGATTTAAATCACAAGAAGATACACCCATATTTTTATCTTAGCATCTTACTGCCAATGGGAGGAGCCTTCATTTCCTGGCCCGGGACTTAACAAAATCAGGAGATTACAAATTTTGCTGGACTGCGTACGGGAAGGTGTATGTGAAGAAGGACAAACACTCACCTACCATTATAATTAGAAGTGAAGAGCAGGTACATAAACTTGTTCAAAGTAATTGACTATCAGAGTGTAATAACCAACTTTGCCTAATTTATATACAACGCAAAGCGCCATTGTACTTTCTTAATAATATGTTGATCATAATAACTTTGCCCACTCTATATTGCATATTTTTTTTCCGAATTCTGTATTAAACATTTAGGTAATTTCGTATTTTGCTTGCTTATTTATTATCAAACTTTTTTTGTTGTGCTTATTCTAACTCAAACTCTCACGATTCACACACACATAAACATGCTCCTTATACCTAGTCGCCTAGTGCATAAGCTAAGCGCAGTTTCTACAACAATTATTACAACTGACTACCTGTTATCAATTTTTTTATAGGCTACTGGTAACAAAAACACTTACGATCCTTACTCATACAATAACACAATCTCTTTAACTAATGATCTAATATGTTGCACGCCCCATAAAAAAATAATATTAATTTACTACTGTTTGTCAAACCCTGATCATTAATAATAATACAATATTACTCACCGCTTGTCAGTCATCTAATGTACAGCATTGCTATCGACAATCGCGTAAGTAACTCTCTATACACATACACCGCAGAGACGTCTATTCAATATTTAAACACATCTTATGGATAACATCCTCCAAACTCTCACTGAGATAGATAATATCGAAGTCGTGCGATCTTTGCAATGTACTTGCACCGAGTTAAATAATCACTTATATGTAGCAAAAAATGATTTGACCATTATTTCGCAAAACATAAGAAGCATATTCTGCAACTTTGGTAATTTCACACTCTTATTGTCAATTCTGACATTTGAAACTGATGTAATTATCCTAACTGAATCATCATCTGCCTAGCCTTTTCCCAACTATGTTGGGGTCAACTTCCAGTCTAAACGGATGCAGCTCAATACCAGTATTTTATCAGACCTCCACAGCCCAGTTACTGGGTAACATGATACCCCGTGGTAAGACTGGTTGTCAGACTTTCGGGGTTCTGTCTACCCGTAACGACTGTACAGATCTACAAATAACAGCCGGCACCAACGACTTAATGCGCCCCACAATGGGATCTCAACAAATTTCGTTCAGGATCCAGAAGCATGGCTTTTAATTTGTCAAAGGCGTCGCCAATACGATTGCGCAGTTCGTCTACGGTTTCGGAAACCCGCGAGTAATCTTCATTTTTAATAAAACCCCATACGAAGAAGTCGAGATGAGTGAGGTCGGGCGACCGAGCTGGTCACCTGCGAGGGCCATAGCGACCAATCCGTTGCTGACCGAACATGGTGTTAAAAGGCCTACAGGAGCTAAACGCATGTTTTATAATGCCTAAAATATATGATCCACTACAGTAAACAAAATCAGAAAAATATATGATATTTTTCAGGATATATCCTAGGTAGATAGTGTGTTGAAAACATAATATAACTAATTTGATACAATAGAAAAAAATCACGAAGTTACCTCTAAAAAAATATTTTAACGCGTAAAAATCATACTAATACTCGTATACATGCAATCGTTCTGATTTTTTGTCAGATTATTCTACAAGCAATATATTAGCATAATAGTGTTTTATTTTTTTGATCTAATCAATAGATTTATTGTAATCGATGATAAATCGTATATTCTTATTTCCGAGCATAATACGTACGCATGTGTGCGTAAACGCCTGTCTACCGACAGTGCCGGCCCGGCCGAGGGGCCGAGGCCTGATGCTATAGAGATTGTTTAATGTTTTTGTAAAGTTTTGTTGAATTCATTGTTTCATATTTTCTTTGCGTAAATATTTTTATTTCGTGTAGATATAAAATACTTTAAGTTAAAATAGCGTAATAAAGTAGTTTGTTATAAAATTGTATCATTTGTAAATAATGGGAAAGAAAGTGAAACCCGTTGCGAGGACTAAAAATTAAAAAACGTTCATATAAATGAAATGCCGAACTTATGAACGAAATTAAAAGGTAAGATAGAGCATTTTATTATTTCTAAATATTTATTTTTATAACCATAAAACTATGGATTTTGGAAACATCTAAGTAAGTGCAATCAGTTCATATGGTCTGTATTTTCAGTACATCTTTCAAATGTTACAGTAGCGTATTTAAAAGTGGTGTGGGTTTACTGTCGAGAATGCCTGGGTTCAAATCTCAGGAATTTTGTTTTTTATTTAAACGTCTACGATGTACATATATTTATTAAGTACATTTCTATACTTAAGTATATAAATAAAAAATAAAACTTTAAAATCGAATTATTTTTTACAGGAGAAAAACGGTCGAAAATATCAACACGGAAGTTATTCCAATACGTAAGTACGAGTACCTCCACCTTATATAAGCTATAATATCAATAAATAGAAGCTAAAAATACGAAATGTTTTTGCTTTTTTCAGAAAAAGACCTCGGCTTATTGATGAAATAAAAGGTTCATTTGAAAATTGCGGAGTTATTTGTCACAATTAACAATTTAATTTTATTGATTTTGTTTATAATACATAGGCACTATAATTATGTACCTACTTATGAATTTTAGGTACCTTCTTAATCTTTTACTTGTAGCTTAACAATTTTACAAAGTCAAATACAAAAATAAACGAAATGCAATTAATTATCTATGTTGTGAACTACAATACATCATAGAACTACAATATTTAGAATTGACATTTCTAAGTAATTTAAAATCTTCAATATTTTTATAGATTGAAAACAGAGGTGCCACAGAAAATCACGATTGTGAAGTTATTGATGAAAGTACATATTCATCTAAGCATGTACTAGAAGAAGCCTTTGCGACAGGTAATATTTATAACATCACCGTGCCCCAAACACGTTTAGATTTGTTTCGATTGGTTTTAAAAATAATAATGGAATATTAGGTGGCTTGTACCCCTATAAGTCAATATCATTTCCAACGTGAAAACCGAGAAACAGATGGGTTAAATTAAAGATTATTATAGAAAACTTAAATTAGTATAGAAGACGGTTTTTCTGCGAACACATTTTACTTAGATTGATTACTTAGAATTCTTGTAGGTTTAATATTTCAATGTTTTATACGAATAAAAATGTATCTTATCTATCAAGAAATTATATTTGTATTCATTAATTTTTCAGATGGAAAACTATACTCCTGAAATGAACATTCAAATTGGACATAAGATTATTAACGTTTCCCATTTTTTGGAAATGTTATATGAGATCTCAAATCACGGACTATTAGATAGAAACCTAACAAAAAGCTTTAAATTAAATTTCACATAACGTTAACCTAAAAAAGAGCGTAAAACTAAATGTCACATAATGTTAACCTGAAAAAGAGCTAAAAACTAAATGTCGCATAGTGTTAACCTGAAAAAGAGCTTAAAACTAAATGCAATAAAAAACTTGCAACTTTAGCATTGCAATTCAGCGAGGAAATGCCACCAGCATCCTCGGTACAATGCCCCGAGGGCCTTTTTTAGGCTTAACTTAGTTTTAATTTAATTTAGTTAATGTTAATAATCATCTTGTAATTTGGTTACGTAAATAAATATTTTTTAAATGTATTATGATGTAAATCTGAAAAAACCCTTAGTGCTTAATGTAAACCATAAAGATGTATAAAGGGCGCCACTTGGTATTTTTTTTGTAATAAGAAATGCCACCAGCATCCTCGGTACAATGCCCCGAGGGCCTTTTTTAGGCTTAACTTAGTTTTAATTCAATTTAGTTAATGTTAATAATCATCTTGTAATTTGGTTATGTAAATAAATATGTTTTAAATGTATTATGATGTTAATCTGAAAAAACCACTAGTGGTTAGTGTAAACCATAAAGATGTATAAAGGGCGCCACTTGGTATTTTTTTTGTAATAAAAATGTTTTAAGTTTAATTGAATCAGTTTTATTTAAAAATAGCTGTTGCCCGCGACTTCGTCTGCTATCCAGGATGAAAGTAGCCTATGTCCTTCTCCAGATCATGGTCTACCCATGTCTCAAATTTTATCAAAGTCCGTTTAGCTGTTTCAGCGTGAAAGCATAAGAAACAAAACTCACTTTCGCATTTATAATATTAGGTAGGAACACATCCTTAATTGTTCAAGTAACACATAAAATAAATAAAAATAATTTCATTGTCCTATCTATTCTTTGTTAGATCTATTTATTTTACTTGGGCGTCGTTGCTGCGCCATCTATTATAATACTCGGGCGTAACCTCGCTATGCTGTTAGTTATATGGGCGTCGTCGTTAGATGGCGTTCACGTCGATTGTGTAAATGTGTGCGTGCGTTTTTCAAGGACACCTAGCTCTTGTAGTCCTCTTAAGCCGCTCTCTCGCAAGGAGTACGGAAAGTGGAGGAGCTCCGTCTAACTGGAACCATACCCGGTTGCAAGCTACCACAGACAATCCTTCAAAATATTCTGTTATTGGGCCGTTAAGAAGATCTAAAAACTTTTGTGCATTCAGTCGTGCGATGTCCCTCAGGGATCGGTCCTGGGGCCGCATCTATGGCACATCGGATACTACTGGGTGCTGCGCGCCGACCTCCCTAGCGGCGCACTAACGAGCATTTTGCTTTTTAAACCGGACAAAATTAATTAGCACTTTTATTTTATTGGAAATCAATAAAAAGACGTAAGTGAATACAGAAAATCGTATATTTTTATGAACATGACTAAAAATAAAAATACACAAATTATTTAAATCTGATGGATCTTATTCCGAATCATCTGAGTAAACATGTCTCGATGATTGATCTACTTCAGTGTCCAGTTCTTCTGCCTCGAACAACTCTATTGTTTCACTTATAAAAGGCTGGCTTTTGCTCGGTTTACGTTTCCGTACACAACTTATGTAAGGATCTGATGTGAGAAGCAGCCTGTTGAGGACATCGTGGTTACATTGAATCCTCGAAAATTTTCGGGCATCATTTTGCCGGTATGAACGATAGTGCTTATTGCGGGCTTCTGCGGCCTCTTCGGATAACTGCCCGATATGCAGGATGGCATATTTGATCACAGTTGTACCGTGCACTAGGATTTTGTGTAGAGTCGGCGTCATTGGATGCCAACCGTACAGTTCGACATACATTTATGCAGTATCTTTGCAGTATTTTCTGAACTTCTCTGAATTAATTTTGAGTCCAGATGACATTGCTTCCAGAATCACCTTAAGTTTAATTATGAACTCTTTATTTATGCCAGTGATTTCAGCAGCTAGATCAGGATCGGCGAAGAATCTTCTAGACGTGTTGCCTGAATTGGAATAGCCGAAACCAGGTTTCGGCATATCTATAACAAGGCCAGTCTTTTCTCTGTATTTCTTTTGTTTTCTTGACCACAGTTTTTTCTTCTACAGTTCGAGCTTGCCATTTTTGCAGAGGAAGTTTGTAGGCTATATGTAAAATCGTTTCAAAGAAACGGATACTTGCGTGAAGAATTGACAATCCGAATTTTAAGGATTGAGGATCCTCCACATTTAAATTTTCAAAGTCATTGAAGGCTTTGGACGTTTTTCCACATATGTAACATCTCATAGTAGATGATGTGCCAGTAGCTGCGTTACAAACTTGCGCATCAACCATGGTTGGGAGCAATGTATGTCGCACAAAAGTGGCTCTGTTATAGTTTTCTAATTCAGTCTTTAACAAATGATTTATTTGGTCTTCTATATAGTTTATTTCATCATTTGTTATATCTACTGTTTCGTGAAGAAATCGAATGCGAATTGGTCGACAAAAACGAGTAGATGACGGTGTTGGATTTTGCCATAATCTTAATTTTTTCTCCGACTCGTGATTGTAATCTCAAGGGAACCAATGAACTTTGAAAAATGTTTGAGTCATCATGAGAGCTGTCTAAAAACTTTTGTTGGTAGGCAGTTTGATGAGAGCCATCACATCCCCATTTTGAAATGAGCTCCAGATTTTCCAATACTTCTATTGTACAGTTTTGGAGTACATCCTCAAGATAAAGACAGAGTCTTTTAGCTGTGTGATCCAGTAAGTCTTGGAGCACAACTTCCACACAAGTTTCCGTAACTCGAACTGCCTCTGGTTTTGGATAACAGAGTTTTTTTACTTCTCCAATAAGAGTATAACAAGGGAATATACCCTTAGTTGCATCATGCAGTAACTCCCACTGCTTCCTTGTAAAGCCACCTTCTATAAAGATGCGCAAAGCTTCTTCAGGTGTGTGCTTCTTTATTTTTGGCTCCTGATCAGTATTTATTGCTTTTCTGTACCGTTTGGCTCTTGTTGGTGTAGAAGTTGCATCTTTTATAAGTTTTGAAGCCGCAGCATTTCCCGACATATGTTGACTGACGCTAGCTGCGAAGGTAAGCACTTCCACTGGTACCTCCTCACGGAGTTCTTTAGTTTTTCGTCTTTTACTGCGATCAGTCAATTCTTGGAAGTCCTTGCTTGGGCGCCCCGGCTTAGTGTTTGGCGTCCATATATGTATTAGTATCGAAACATTAAGCCAACTTTCATTTTTTTTCATGAATCTATCTTCTATATAATAGCACGATGCCCATCCCTTCTTTAAATCTGATTTGAAATATCGTAAATAATGACTTAAGGTTCGATACTCGTTTTGGGGACATTTCGTAATTTCTCGAACCTTGTTTTCCATATATGATAACTTGTCATCTAATCTTCTTGCTGGGCTTTCTTTAAAAAGCATATACAACGATTTCCGAGTCATCTCAATCACATTTGATTTCGAATCTGCAAAAAAAACGACAAAGTGCTAAACGATTAAAAATTTCAAATATCACTTTAAAAGTACAATTTTTTGGAGTGGTGGAATGATGTGGTAAATGTTATTACTGTTTTGATGAGGTAAAACTCTATATTTTACCACAAAGGTATACTAATAGCTCGATCTAACTCGGTACTATTACGAATGTATTAATTAGTAAAAAAACACACGCAATTTTCACTTTTTTCCCCATCTATAGATGCTGCTTCTAAAAGTATAAAATAGTTAATCGTATTAAAGATAACATACATTAAAATTAAGTACATACCTTGTTCTTCAGACTCCATCGTTAAAACTTTTCACTATCCACTTCTAATCACTTTTTAAATCAAATGCAAGTTTGAAAACAATAGAGCGTATCGTAGAAGTCGACGTGCGTACTAAACAATGACTAGTTTCCGACTACCTGAACGGGGCGCGCGGAGGGGAATGGTCCGAGGTAGGACCGGTTTATGATAGTACCATTACTCAGGTGCAATAAAATGGCAACTTAAATGGCATTTACAGAAATTTGTAATTGTCACTTTTGTCCGGATTTGAAATCAAAATGCTCGTTTGTGCGGCGTCAGCGTAGTGTGCTACGCTGACGATACGTTGGTCCTGGCGCAGGGGAGGTCGCACCAGGTGGCGGCCGAAGTAGCGGCACGCGGGGTTGCGACAATCGTCGAAAGGATCCGGTAATTGGGACTCGAGGTGGCCCTGCACACTTGACCATAAAAACGCATGGCCTCGGAATTCCGAGGCCATGTGTTGTTTCAACCATGAAACAACACATGGCCGGCGTGGAATGGCATGGCGTTATTTGGAACTCCGACGGTGTAAACCCCTCTTGGTTTACATCGGCTTCGAGTCGACGATGAAGTACCTGGGACTCATCTTCGACAGCCAGTGGAACTTTGTGGAGCATTTCCGACATGGAACCTATACCCACCGTCTATTTTTGTTATGTCTTATTTTGTGTTGTACCTAACAACACTATTATGTACACTACATTACTACATTACTATACATTTCACAGATAAACACTCTAACACTTACATCACACGAATACTAATCTTACCACAAAACACAATATATCACCCGTACAGCATTATAGTCAAAACTTAACTTATAATACATATTCGAAACAATATGAATAGAACTTTACCCAGCGATCATAACTATCTTTGTTTACAACATCAACCGTGTTCTGATTCACAAAATGTATTAGTACAGCAATTAATTAGGGTTATTACCCTGACACTTTTCCTACTTACCCCACAATTAAGATTATTTCATACCTTCGCCTGTGAAATTATCCGAACCGACAACAACAAACCTTTTACTACTTTTTTAGTTTTTAGGTTATTATGGCCTGGCATGTTGCACATTATATTAAAAACGCGACTGCCAGCTTCTTGCTATGTAACTGAAACATCTATCACTGATCATGTTGCCGTCATCCTCCAAACCTCAAAACAAAACCTTTAAAATAATTAAACGCTTCAATTACGAAACAATGGACCATGAAATTATGAATCTCAACTTTAATGATTGATGTTGATCTTGCTGTTCAATTCTTTGTTAACTCAATTAACAGTATTGTACAATCCAACACACAAATTATAAAAACGTCAAACCGTAAGAAAATTACTAAACCTTGAATAACGACCGGATTATTGCAGTGTATGAGGAATCGTGACAAACTGCATCTAAAAGCAGAAAACTATCCTAACAATCAAACCATAATAATTAACTATAAAAGATATAGAAGTTATGCAACGAACATTTAAAAAAGATAAAAAGGGAACATGATAAATTAGAATTTCTGGATAATTGTCCAGGCTGCGGCAAAAATTAATAACAAAATATTATGGAACAGAATAAAAGACATTACCCACACACAAAAATCTAAAAACGAGGCCAGACAGCTAATTAATACCCTTTTTTTTTTTTTTTTTTTTGAGGGTGGGAAATCATCAAATAACTTCTCCCGCTCTGGTCGGAGCGGGAGGGTGTGTCAGACTCTTACTGACTAAAACCCACCCGTATTCCTTCTTGTTGCCTGTGTTGCGGGGGCCTCGGTGACCCATAAGTACCTTCCCGCGACCCCGGCAGGCATCGGCCCTAGTGGACCCCTACTATGTGCTGACGACATCTCTTTGAGGCGCGCGTGGAATAAAACGCGCCGTCGACCCGGGCCTGGTCCTTACCGGACGGTGAGCTACCCATTGCTCACCGTCCGCAAGCCCGCGCCTACGGTGGCCGGAAATCCGCCCGGGATTCCCGACGCCCTGGGCGTCTCCTGCGGCGGCTAGGGGCGAGAGGGCGCGAAACTTGCCTTTCCCTCAACCGTCCCGCCTCCTCCTTCGCGAGCATTACTGCTTCGCAGAAGGAGGTGACGGCTGCCCATGCCTCTCGCTCCGTACCATGGCCTGAACCAGGGCTGGACGCGAGAGGTCTCTGCCGCCGATCGCCTCCACGAGGACACGGCGGTGCTCTGCCCAAGCCAGGCAGACCTCCACCGTATGCTCCACCGTGTCCTCCGGGCGATCCACACAGTGGTGACACCCGGTAATTAATACCCTGGATCTTATTTCTTCCACTAATAAAATTAATGATTTTTTTTGTTAACATCGGCAAATTTCGGTAGTATTTCATCCCCAGTCGATAGTTTTTTTTTTCCCACGGACCTGGAAGAGATTGAAAACATTATTCATAATCTGATTGCGCTATTGGATATGACAACATTTCTACCGGCATTTTGAAGAGATATAGACAGATTCTCATTACTCCAATCGCTTTTATCTGCAACCTTGCCATTGACTCCGGCAAATTTCCAAATGCCTGGAAAATAGCAGAGATTTGCCCCATTTTCAAAAGTGGCGACGGAGCCTGTGTCAACAACTAGAGACCAATTCAAATTATGCCAGCCTTATCTAAGGTATTGGAAATAATCATGAAGAAGCGCCTGGTTGACTACCTAGAGGACAACTCACTGCTATCACCTTCTCAGTACGGTTTCAGATCTGGTTTGTCGACCAACGACGCCATTTACGGCTTAACTAAGTTTGTTTCTAGAAAACTCGATTAAAACAAAAAGGTTATAGTGATCTTTATGGACTTTGCCAAGGCCTTTGACTTGGTCTCCGTCCCACTGTTGGTGAAGAAATTGGAGAGCATTGGTGTAAGGTATACACAACTAAAGCTTTTTTCTGACTAACTCACCAACCGATTCCAGAGAGTTAAAGTAGACGAGTGGACTAGCAGTGATTTTCCCGTCATGCACAGCGTCCCACAGGTCAGTGTCCTCGGTCCCCCTTTATTTCTGACTTTCATCAACGATCTCTCCTACATACATACATACCCACATACATACCATACATAACATACATACCATACATACATACACATAGATAGATACACACAGTCTTCACGGAAACGTCATTTTTGTCTACTCTTCCGTCGAAAAAACGCTTAACTACGATTCTCGTGCTAAGTCTGCAGGAAGCATATCCAACGTTTGGCTCCCAAACTGGAGTGGGCCGGGGCTGCCTTGAAGCGGCTCTTACCTAATCTAGGGGACCTAACCTGCCGGAGGCTCTACGCGGGGTCGTGCGGTCCATGGCCCTTTACGGGGCTCCTGTGTTGGCGCATTCCCTGGCGCTGCGGCCAGCCCGCCGGTTGAGCACGGCCCAAAGGGTCATGGCCATCCGGCTGGTCCGGGGATACCACACGGTCTGCGGTGAGGCGGCGACCCTCCTTGCCGGATTGCCGCCATGGGATCTGGAGGCAAAAGTCCTGGCGCACATATGGGAGCGGCGCGAGGAGGCGAAACGCCGGCGCGTAACTCGGCTACCGCGAGAAATCGCGGCACAGCGGACAGAGCTCCGGCGGGATCTCATGGCGACATGGAGAGTGCGATTGTCGCAACCCAGTGCTGGGCACGCCACAATTGCGGCGATAAGTCCCCTCTTTGAGGAATGGCTGGAGAGGTGGCACGGCGTCCTCACCTTCCGCCTGACGTAGGTCCTCACCGGACACGGCAGCTTCGGGAGGTTCCTGTGTTGGATAAGGCGGGAGGAAACGCCCGGGTGTCACCACTGTCAGTGGCGGTACCTTCATATAAGCCTTACTAAAATGCTCGACAGAGAATCAATATCAAACCCGAACTATTTAAAAGTTCGCGCGCTTAATTCTTATCAAAATAACACAAAGTATCTTCCTATGCTACTACACATCGCGATTGTTCGCGCGCAGAGTTTCGCATTTGTAGCATCTACATATAGATATCTCGCGTACACGCACCGGCTTTTACCGGGTTTTCAAATACTATATCTGTCACTTTCGCACTTATAGCGATGTGGCGTATAACGAGTTAGGCCTTGTGCATAGAACAAATCGATCACTATGGCAGATTTAAGCCGGGCTTTCGGTATGAAGTTGCGTATGCGTGACCTTGTCAGCTTGCCAACTCTGCAGTGTTGCCGTTTTTGCCACGTTGTGAGATCTTGGAGATTTTTAACGAGTTTGGAAGCTTTTTTAACATTTAGCAACAATAAAAACTAGCGACTTTTTAAAATAACGAAATTAAATATTCAAGCAATATCTTAAAAATAAAAAATTTGCGACATCTAGCTAGATTTTTCATATACCTGGTGACTTTTTTTGCCTAAATGACAACACTGAGTAGTTCCCGACATCCGAGAGTGCAACTAACTTCAGTTTCATTTGCTTGAGTGGAAAAAGGTTTTGTTGTTAAAGTTTTTTGTGTGTTTTCTTAGATTTCCTCAGTGATACAATTGTTTTGGTGACTTACCTACAACAATGGAGGTAATTGTACCTTGTGAGGATTTAAAATGCGTTCAAGTTTTGATTGGCGAAGATAAGGTAAAATCTTTAAACTTTGCTCAGATAAAACAGTTAATTTCTTCATTAAAACCGACGCCTAATCTGTGTATTTCTCAGACTAGTAAATCGCATAAACGAAAATTGAATAGATCAGTGTATAAAACTAGTTGGATTGTTGGCTGTTCGCATACTAATAAGTTGTATTGCTGGTGCTGCATATTTTTTTCGAATGAAGATTCCGTTTGGAATACATCTGGTTATAATGATTTAAATAACATATCTGGCGCCATTAAAAGGCACGCAAATTCCCATAAACACCTGTGTGCAATGGTTTCTTTCGGTAATTTTGGTAAACAACGAATTGAGACATCTATATCACGCCAGTTATCTGAGGAAATTTCAAAATATAACACGCGCGTTGAAAACAACCGTAGTGGTTTTCAAAGATTAGTCGATATTGTTTGTCATTTAGCACAACAGGAACTTCCTTTAAGAGGACATGATGAGTCCAAAACTTCATTAAATAAAGGCAATTTTTTAGAACTGGTCTCGTTAATTTCAAAATACGATGTCGTTTTAGAAAAACATATGCAGCATCAGGAAAGTGACAAACCAGGGGCCGAGTTATTTATCTAACAAAATTCAAAACGATATTATTCATTCCGTAGCCGATGTGATGCAAACTTGCATCGATTACGAACTTAGACAAACAAAATTTGTTTCAATTATTATTGACGAAACCCCCGATGTTAGTCTAGAGAGCAACTGTGCTTGATTCTCAGATATTATTATAAAAATGAAATTCATGACCGTTTTTTGGGCTTTCTTAATGTGTCGGAAAGTCGCACAGCAGAGTCACTCTCTAATATTATTTTAGAATTATTAAATAGACATGAATGCATCGCAAAATTAGTAGCGCAAAGCTATGACGGTGCTAGTGTAATGTCCGGTGTAAGAAATGGAGTGCAACAAAAGTTAAAGATGTTTGTCCACAAGCAATTTACATTTGGTGTAATGCGCATATTTTGGCCTTAGTGTTGTCTAAATCATGCAATAGAATTCAGGAGGTTAGTTTATTTTTTTCAGCCCTTCAGGCTTTGTGTAATTTTTTTAGTAATAGTACAAAACGAGCTGCTTTTTACGATACTCATTGCAGCAAAAAATTGCCTAATGCTCCCGCAACTCGTTGGACATACATGTTGCGAGTTGTAAACACGGTTTTTGAACAAAAAGGTAAACTTATTGAGTTGTTTTTTGATCTGTGCGACAATCCACAGAACTGGGACGGGGATACGATTTTAGCTGCGGAGAATTTTGAAAACACTTTGCGATCTTTTAATTTCAATTTTTTTCTTTTTATCTTTCATCGGATATTTGAAAAAACTGACTAATTGTACAATATTCTACAAAAATCACAAGTTGATGTCGGTTATTGTATTAATAAAATAAAGGAATTTCAGGCATGGTTACGTGCTGAATTTCAATCCGAATTTGATCAAATTTATGAGAACACGTTGCAAAATAACTCGGCTCCTCGTTTGAGACGCAACGTACGCTGTGCAAAAACGGAATACAGACGACTTTTTGTAGAAGTAATTGATAACATTAATACCGAAATTACTGACCGATATTCTGAAATTTATAAATTAAAGTTTTATCCAACTGCTCAGCAACAAAAAATTTGACAATTATCACTCACATTTTCCTACAGAGGAATTAGATTCATTATTTGACATTTATGCAAACTATTTCGACAAACAAACATTAAAAAACCAATTGATTTGCTTGTATTCTAGTCCTGATCTGAAAGATCGTAATGTTTTCGAATTAATTGATTTCATTCATGAGAATAACCTCGAAGATGCCTTTCCCGAGCTGTTAAAGTTAGCGTATCTTGTTGTAACTATTCCGGCTACAAGTTCTTCCGCGGAACGTGCTTTTTCGTCTCTTAAACGTATCCATACCTATCTGAGAAATACACAAGGTCAAGAGCGTCTTTCCGAATTATCAATGATAGCTATTGAAAAACAGTTGTTGGTAGAATTAAAACGATCACCAACATTTTACTCTGATGTAATTAAATCATTTCTTAAGAAAGATAGACGATTCCAATTAGAATATAAACCATAACTTAACTTTGTTCCCTCAAGCAATGAAGCAAACCAAACGGCTTTTTTCAAAGCCACTGGAGGTATGCAATTGCTGATATGTTCATTATATTCAATCTAGCACTAGCATGCCTTCAGTGTGCTTTGGTTACCTCATTCACCGCACGACAAGCAAGAGTGAAATTGAAGAAAGAAGAGGAAAGAAGAAGATGGATGGATGAATTCACTGTTAATTTATCGTACCTAACCAGTAGTTTATGAAAAAATTGCGATGATACATACGTAGGTACCTACATACTCAGTCGAAAACTGAACTTTCTTTTTTTGAAAGCGGTTAAAATTTTATTGGGCTTGCGTTATTTTGAAACCCTAGGCACGCCACTGACCACTGTGTGAACCGCCCGGAGGAAACCGTGGAGCATACGGTGGAGGTCTGCCCGGCTTGGGTAGAGAAAAAAATAATAATTAAATTTAGTTTATTCATTTATGTTTAATAGACTTTTCAAGATTTCAAAAGAAAATATGAAAATTTCACCCAGAAATTAACTTAAAACATAAATTACCACAGGAATTATCATCAAAATGTTCTTATTATGAAATTAAAAATAATATCATAATTATGGCAGACTTCATGCACGCGCAATTAATATGGATTTAAAAAGTTTTGTAATAATATCACACACACTTCCATAACAAAATAATACTTGAAAATAACTATTTTTCTATTAAAGTACAAATTAATTAAATAACGAAACTGACCATTCATGTTATATTCACATTTTACAATAAAATTACCACCACCTTCCTATTATAATATTTTTGAAAAAAAAATACTAGTTTATTGAGTGAAGTAGTGTATGAAAATGCTCAAAACTAGATATTATTAAAATACTTGTGGATACTTACTCGTATTATGCAACAGTTTCATAAAATACTATTGTCAGGTAATCAGTTTAATAGATTGTTAATATTGGGTATAACAAAATATTAATAATAATTTATATCATAAAGTGTATAAAATGAAATTGTAAAATTCATACGTATTACGTATACGTATATTTTGATTAATTGTGTAACCATTATTTACAAACATATTTATTTATATAACTATTCAAGTGTATTTCTAAATAAATAGACGGATAATACTGATTAAAGGTTGATATATTTTGAACTATGACTACAGTCTACACAATGATGACATCAATCAATGAATTAGAAATAACAATTAAAATAAACCTAAACATAGCTATTATGCAGGGTTATTTGTAAAACATTGATAATCACGCAGGACTATAATAACTAAAGGATCGTGCAAACTGGCGCGACGTGACACCAGTAGAACAATTTCTATGAAAACTTCATTGAAATTGTTCTACCGGTGTCGCGTCGCGCCAGTTTGCAGGAGCCTTGACATCGTAAATAACAACTTCTGTTTTATGACTTTTAATAATTCATCGATTATTTTTCATAATATAATTAAAGATATTTATATTGATCGCTCTAAATGTGAACAGCTCTACGCGGTACCAAAAGAAAGCATCGTAAAGAAACTGCGTTGCGTTCGAATTTTTGGTTCTAGAACATGTCGGTTTCCTCACGATGTTTTCCTTCACCGTTTTAAGAGCAGTGGTGATGAAATTATTTACACAAAGTAAAGCGCCTGCCTGGGTTTGAACCCATGACCTACTATAGGTAAGTCGCGGCCGTTACCAAACCCCCCCCGCCCCCCACCCCTGCCCACCTGCTTTACCTAGGCTTTTCCCAACTATGTTGAAGTCGGCTTCCAGTAACCGGATGCATCTGAATACCAGTATTTTACATGGAACGACTGCCTATCTGACCTCCACAACCCAGTTTCTAAGGCAAGGTTGACTGGAGACATACCCCTAGGTAAGACTGGTGGTCAGACATGAAAAGAAAAGGAAAATAAATCAGCTCAAATAAAAGGTTGATTTTAACCCATGTAGATTTATAAAAGGAACCACTAAACACTACTGTAATCTTTTGCTTTCTACACTTGGGGTATTAGAGCAGAAGTAAGAATTATAATGCTCGTCGCAACTAAGCAGCATTCAACAACAATGATAGAAAGGCGAATAATCTTAACAGAATGATCGTTTATAGACAATATTTATAGGTCGATTCGTGAAATCTCGTTAAACACAATACCAGACGGAACTGTGCAATGATACATAAATAAATCAAACTAGAATAATAGTCTTTTTATAAAGCACTCTGCTTTATGCATGTTTTCGAAGACAAATCTAATAGAAAATGTCCGTATGGTCGCACGATCCAATCCCGACTGCCGACTCTTTTGGGTTTTGAACAATGCTTAAGATTTTACATAAAAACTATGAGCAATTTTCATCAATTTTGGAGGACGGACGAGAGCTAATTTGATGTAAAGTGACAAGAGCAATTTAGGTAGGTAGTGAAACGTACTTATGATGTTGCAATCGACATTACTGAGTACAATTGCAATGACATTAACGGCCATTAGAGGGTGAATAATTATTAAATTTTACCTAACATTTAATTATTATATTTGAATTATTTTATATTGAATTATTCAAATTCAATGTTAAGTAAAATTTAATAATTCCTTTGCTAAAATAGAACTTCGGAAGAAAGTTCCTAAATTGTGACTGAATCTTATGCCTACAACGTGAAAAGCTCGCGCTGCAAAACAAGACATAAGCTCAACACTTAATCTTCTAGGTATACTGACATGTTGTTACTTTCCCACATAATTTTTCACGTTTCAATTTCGTCTAGAAACAAAAGCCTTCCCCAAAGATGTTGGGATATTGATAATTATGGGAGTCTCCATAATTAACACGTTAAAAGAAAATAATTGCTTTGTTGCTTTAATAAAGCAATTTTTAACATTTTTTGATAGAAGAATTGTAAACCACACAGTTGTATTTATTTTGACTGCTTTCAGTTGACTGTCTCATTGTCCTAGACGAGCCAAGCGCGGCTGCAGAGCATTGGCTGGGATTTGATTCACAGGTCGTGCAAAATGTTATTGGGATATTCTCTAGGGAATTTCTCAGGCCTGGTTTCCTAAAACACTTCTGGAGAATTCAGTCATTCTGTTATGTTGTCTGATTTATTTTTCTGATTATTTACAATGACGTGAAATTGGTAAAATCTATTTAAACTATCTTGAATTAATTTACCTACAGCTTTCAATAAGTAATAATAGTAATTTTTGGCCATCTCTATACTTACTGGCCATAAGCTGGACTTATCATACCATCACGCCTGCATTCCCCGAAACGCTAGGCAGAGGTGTACCTATAGTACACCCACATGTCGCCAGTTATGTCTAAGCTGGATTTAGTTTACATCAGAGATTCTCTACATCCTACTAAAATATTAGTCATTCTTATAATAAGTTGGTACACGTAACACAACTTATACAGTATCCTAAAATTTTTAAATAAGAACTTGTGTCTATTTTTGAACCTCGTCGACCAACAAAATCAGTTTCCGTTTATTTCGACCCCTTTTTTTTTTTTTTTTTTGAGGGTGGGAAATCATCAAATAACTTCTCCCGCTCTGGGCGGAGCGGGAGGGTGTTTCAGACTCTTACTGACTAAAACCCACCCGTATTCCTTCCTGTTGCCTGTGTTGCGGGGGCCTCGGTGACCCATAAGTACCTTAACGCGACCCCGGCAGGCATCGGCCCTAGTGGACCCCTACTTTGTGCTGACGACATCTCTTTGAGGCGCGCGTGGAATACGACGCGCCGTCGACCCGGGCCTGGTCCTTACCGGACGGTGAGCTACCCATTGCTCACCGTCCGCAAGCCCGCGCCTACGGTGGCTGGAAATCCGCCCGAGATTCCCGACGCCCAGGGCGTCTCCTGCGGCGGCTAGGGGCGAGAGGGCGCGAAACTTGCCTTTCCCTCAACCGTCCCGCCTCCTCCTTCGCGAGTATTACTGCTTCGCAGAAGGAGGTGACGGCTGCCCATGCCCTCTCGCTCCGTACCATGGCCTGAACCAGGGCCGGACGCGAGAGGTCTCTGCCGCCGATCGCCTCCACGAGGACACGGCGGTGCTCTGCCCAAGCCGGGCAGACCTCCACCGTATGCTCCACCGTGTCCTCCGGGCGATCCACACAGTGGTGACACCCGGACGTTTCCTCCCGCCTTATCCGACACAGGAACCTCCCGAAGCTGCCGTGTCCGGTGAGGACCTGCGTCAGGCGGAAGGTGAGGACGCCGTGGCGCCTCTCCAGCAACTCCTCAAAGAGGGGACTTATCGCCACAATCGTGGCGTGCCCAGCACTGGGTTGCGACAACCGTACTTTCCATGACGCCATGAGATCCCGCCGGAGCTCCGTCCGCTGTGCCGCGATTTCTCGCGGCAGCGGACTAACGACCCGGCGTTTCGCCTCCTCGCGCCACTCCCATACGTGCGCGAGGGCTTTTGCCTCCAGATCCCACGGTGGCAATCCGGCAAGGAGGCTTGCTGCCTCACAGGAGACCGTGCGGTATCCCCGGACCATCCGGATGGCCATGACCCTTTGGGCCGCGCTCAACCGGCGGGCTGGCCGCAGCGCCAGAGAGCGCGCCCATACAGGAGCCCCGTAGAGGGCCATGGACCGCACGACCCCCGCGTAGAGCCTCCGGCAGGAGGCGTTTGGACCCCCTAGATTGGGCAGGAGCCGCTTCAATGCAGCGCCCGCCCGCTCCAGTTTCAACCCCTGGGAAACCAATTTCGACCCCAATGGGTCGATATCGACCACTTTGGGAATCCCTGGTCTACGTGATATATTTGAACATAGCATAGAAATCATAGGATGGCTAATAAAGAAGGGGAATTCTAAAAAATCGGATGGGTTCTGTAAAAGATATGAACTGGCTAGAAGGTGGTGAATGCTGAGATGACAGCTAATAGTACTAAGGTTTATAGAAGAAAAAGAAGAAAACATGCTGCAACGACCCTAAAAATTAAGGATAAGGAGAAAGAGTTGCTATCGATACGCTAAGAAGAAGACGATAAGTGCAGGACGATGATGGTTAGGACATGCTTGTCATAATACATATATGAAATCACAAAAACAAGTTATTTTTCGATACGTATTTGATCACATAGCACGTAGAGTGCCTGCTAAAAATACTCCGATCTTAAAAAGGATGAAAACTATTTACTTTGTAGCATTAAAATTACCCTTATTAATCCTGAATTAGTTAATGTGGCCATTACTTTTTGTAAGATTTCTCAGTAAGAATTTGTTGCATCTAGCAATTGTTGAAACAATGGGAAATTCCTCTACTTAAGGAAGTAGGTAGATAATGTCCAAAAAGCTTTTTTGTTGTATTTCGTAACATTGAGTGAGCCTTGGTGAGATATTATGATAATTGCCTCACATCACGCCGACTTTAACGACAGAATTTTGATATAAAAAGGCAACTGGCTTAGACTAAGGCATATCATTTTGGGCATTCAAAGTATCAGTAGTGCAAAGCCAAAGTAACTTGCAAAGATGTCGAAGTTCACCTGCATCGTCCTATGTGTTGTGGCTGCGAGCCTGACCAAGGTTTCTGTAAGTAGCACCTGCATTTCTTGTATCAAGTGTCATGGTCTTCTGATAAAACCGCTTAAAAGTAAGTTCATCGGGATACGATACTCCAGTTTCCTCAAAGTTAGGTCTTGGAAGTCTTCTTTTGGGCTTCTGGTTTGTAGTTTTCTCAGAAAGTGGCTTTCTAAAGCCATTATTCGGTAGTTTTGTTGTTTCAATTCTACTGGGTCGGGCCATTAAGGTTTAGCCACAAAATACTATACTACCAAGAACTTTTTTCATCATCACAATTTCAGTTCTTGTTTTCACGATCCGTTATTATTTCAGCATGCCATCACCGAAGAAGAGAAAGCTGCATTCCGTGAGGTGATGGCACCCGTAATAGCAGAGTGTTCGGAAGAGCATGGAGTAAGCGAAGCAGACATCCAGGCAGCGAAGGAGGCTGGCAGTGCTGACGCTATCAAGTCCTGCTTCTTGGGATGTGTCATGAAGAAAATTGAATCGGTATGTATAAATTGTGCATATGTTGCCTTGGTAAACTATGCATGAGTTTTGAAAAAATCTGTTCTACTGTTGTCTCCGATGAGAGAGGAAGTAGTTTTCTGGAAGAAAATATAAATATAAATTACTAGCGACCTAACCCTGCTTCGCACGGGTGCAATGTCGATATATCAAAACATTGAGATTTCTGTGAGATATCTAAGTTAAATATCAATGTTTTATACACATAAACCTCCCTGAATAAATTCTTTAAATGGTGGTGAAAACTGCATCAAAATCAATTGAGCAATTTAGATGATTTAAGTTGTCACACATACAGGCGCGATAAGCAACTTCATTTTATACCACACACATGTCATTTGTGCCATATGTAGATAGGTATCGCCAAAGTCGCGGCAAATACCTGAAAAAGGGACGCATGGAACCGGGAAGTACAGCAGGGACAAGAAAAGGTGGCCCAGCATTGATTTCTGAGCAATGGTGTCCTACAAGCGGTATTGGCCACAACGGTACGAGTAGGTAGGTAGGTAGGTAGGTCGTAAGTTCGAACCCAGACAGGCACTTTACTTTGTGTATTTAATTGTATCACCACTGCTCTCAAAACCGTGAAGGAAAACATCGTGAGGAAACTGGCATGTCCTAAAACCAAAAACTCAAAGACATAGGACATCCACCAACCCGCACTGGGCCTGCGAGGTGGATCACTTACGATGCGATTGAGGAGCTAAACCGGGATTTAGGTCTGGTCAAAAACTGGTCTGATCGATTTGGAGGGGCGGTTAACTCTACCAAGTGTCAGGCTATCATAATAGGGAGCCCCCACAGCATAAGGAAGCTGAATGGCTTATCTTTGCCATCTGTAATTTTTGACAACTCAGTTATTCCATTTAGCTCCGATGTTAAAGATCTTGGTCTGCATGTCGACATTTGTCTTGACTGGCGAATGCAGGTGACGACTGTTAGTAAAAAAGTCACCGGAACGTTGCGGTGGCTCTATCGATTGAGAAATCTACTCCCATCACACATAAAGGCAATGCTTGTAGAGTCCCTAATCTTTCCCATAACTGACTATGGTGATGTGTGTTACTATGACCTGAATGCAATAAACTTACTAACTTAATTAACTTACTCCTCAATAAACTTGACCGACTTCTCAATAATTGCATTCGATTCGTATTCAATCTTCATAAGTATGTCCATGCACACCGTGTGCTTCTAAAATGGTTACCCTGGTTACGGTTACGTTTGTTCTCTATTCTCAACAAACCCACTTCTCCTTCTTACCTGACTCCCCATATTCAATACTTGTGCTCTGCCCATGGTAAAAATCTTCGTTCCACCAACAATCGTCTTCTTTGATGTCCTTCTCACCGCTCTGGTTTCATTCACTCTTCTTTCTTTGTCCAGGCTGTCTTTCTTTGGAATGCGCTCCCTCTGAACATCAGGTCGGCGACCAGTCGGTTGTCTTTTAAACTGAAGGCACGTGAACATATACGTAAGAAGTTGGCAGAAACATCCCAGCGCTGATATTTTGCTGGATTTGCTTTCTCCTCTACTGATTGTTATTTCCCCACTACCGATCGTTATTTCTCCTGACAAAGTTTATTCTGTTTATATGTATGTATCTACGTATCTATTCTTGTATTGTGTAGTTATTTTCGTGTTATCTATACCTTAAGTTGCACCTACCATGTGTTTTCACTGCATCACCCTAAGGTTGACTGGTAGAAAATGCCTCAGGCATTAAGTCCGCCTTTGTACGGTATTTTTTTTTTGTACTTGTGCATAAAGTTTTAATAAATAAATAAATCATGGCTCACTGCCTCTCACAGAGAGTTGGTCAGCAGTAGAGTAAGGTAGGGAGTGTCCCAGCAGTGGGAACATCATAGAATAATTATGCTATGGGTAATTCCGGGGTTATATATTGATGACGCAAAACAAACTACAGGAATAAAAAAGCACGACCGTTCTCACAGATAGTTAAAACATATTAATAACCACCTACTTTTGATTAACAGTTGGATGCCAAAGGCCTGTTTGACGCAGAAAAGTCACTTAGTAAGTTCAGACAGTTCGTAAAAAGCGATGAGGAGTTCGCCAAATTCGAAGAAATTGGAAAAGCCTGCATGTCTGGTTTGTATTTTATTTATCATTTTTATTTTGAGACCGCCAGTTTCAACATAATGATACGTTTAACGATGGATAATTTGTTCCTCTGTAGTAGCCAGGAGTCTGTATATAAATCCAGCCCAGTAGGTGGAAACAGGCTTACCCCATATACACGGGACTTAAAAAAAAAAATACTGGCGAAAGGGGGTACTATAATACCGACACCCTTCATTGTATTTGGGGAACACAGGCATGATATTGTGATGATTCATTTGTTCAGGGGCTGACGAATTCTCCGTCTGTTTTAGACGCATACATTGTGTGCTTTTTATATGTTCTTGGTTGCTTCAATGATCACTCCTTGTTAAAATTATGTTATTGAAAAGTGCAAGTAAAAATGGTCCCCCCGCAACGAAAAGTCCTAAACGCAAATGGTACCTTTAGCAAAACGACACAATCAAAACGGCACTTTAGACTTTATACGTTTTATTTTTTAAAACAAAGCGATTTTATTAATTTATTCAGAATTACACAATTAATTAATAAAAATAACAAAATGATATTCTAACTTAACTAAAACTATACACAAACAAAGAGGCGGAAGAGCTCATTGGGCATCAAAAAATTTGTGCGCATCGCTGTCAATGGGAAAATGCCCAAATTTAAAATGTAGTCGGTTATCCATTTTCTATTGGTGCTTGTATTCTACTTTTCGCCTAAGCAAGAAGTTGTAATGTTTAATGGCGCCGATTCCCTTGTTCACAAACTAAACTAAATTTAAGTTCAGTGCATCTTTTCTTTCTATTTCATTAAGAAAAGGACAGAAGAAAAATTTTAGTTTAGTCCTGTCAAATTAATCAGCGCCTGTCACTACTCTATACAAGTTTAGACGTGATTAAAAACTTGCCTACTAATATTACGTCAATTTACGTCAAGCGCTGATTAATTTGACAGGACTAAACTAAAATGTATCTTCTGTCCTTTTCTTAATGAAATAGAAAGAAAAAGATGCACTGAACTTAAATTTACTTTAGTTTGTGAACAAGGGAATCGGCGCCACTATCTGTGCTTATCCTTACTGTAGTAGGTATAAATAACAAACACAGCAAGATTTTCTCTGTTACTAATTTAATTATTTTTTGCTGTTTTATTTTTTCAGTGAACGAACAAGCTGTCAGTGATGGTGAAGACGGCTGTGAGAGGTCCAAGCTTGTTCTTGCCTGCTTTTTGGAACACAAAGCCGATGTAAGCGCACTTTTTATATTTATTCTTCTTTGCGAGTCAACTTTCGTATATTTTTTTTCCAAACAATATGTGGGCAATTCGATGCTCGTTCTACCAAGAAAAGTGGGAAACAATTGGCTAGACCATCAGTGTAGTAAATAGATTGCTTGGGGCTTCTGCAATCAAACTGAATGTTGGAAGAATTGATGATTCTCCTCTTAGCGAGGTTGTCTCAACTCAAAAGGAGCAGCTGGAGCTAGAACTTGACAGCTGCTACTAATTAAAAAAAAACAGAAGTATAGAAGTAGGCTTACGTATGTAATCAGCCTAATTGGATTTATGCAGTTACCTATCATCGCTAAAGAAATATTTATGAATCCTTTCTAATTGAAATATGAAGCACTAGAATAATTATGAGAACAAACTCCAGTTTTTTCTTGTAACATTTACTCATGATTTATTTTCTTTTGCAGATCCCGTTCTAAACAACTGGCACGCGATAACAACAAGATGGAGATTTGACTTACGCAATACCAAATGAGGCACAAATGATTCTGTTTATAATTTATTATGTTTATTTAATTCTTAGTTAATATATAAATAAAGCAATTTTTCGTTTAAAAAAAACTTATGTTTTCATTCAGTATTATTTGGGCAGATACGTCATATCCATGTGTACCTACTGCCCCATACTACTATACCAACACTACTGACTGTTACGAGTATAAAGATTTTAGATTTCGACTAATAAATCGTTTATTAGATATCTGATATATTAAAAACAGTTGTTAAGCGTACAAAAATAATAACAAATCAAACAGTATTTTTAATAACGATTTAATTCAATTCAATTAATTCAATAAATGTAACATCAAACTCAAAACATTGATTCTAAAGCAATAAAACAATTCCAAGTCCAGTCCAGGGTTGCAGTCAAGTTCTCAAGGCGGTGTGCGCTTAGATTTCGATGCCAAACTGTAAAACAGAAACATTTCATGTAATAACTGGTCAAGTTTTAGTCAAGCAAGCATCAATGTGATAGTTAACTCTAGGAATGTTATGAAGTGGGCTTAAAATAATTTCGTTTTTGAACAACTATTATGTGCGTTTTTTCTGATAGGGAAAATTATCCAGGATGGCCTTACAAAAACAAAAAAAATAAAATAAAGTACAGTCATGTCTTTTCCAAAGTGCATATTAACGGTAAGGTCAACGGCATCAATCAAACTATGAGGATTCAACTGGTATAACATAACATCTGCGAGAATTTTCAGAGTACTTAATAGATATTTTTTGATTGTCATGAAGGCTCGTGCAGACTAGCGCGATAGGCAGCAATATGCCTGTTGCACCCGCGATACCGCCCAAGTCTGCACGAGCCTTGATGATTTAAATTGTTCAAATCAAAGGTTCAAAATGAAAACGAATTACCTGAGAAGCGTTATCTGTCATACACTTGTACGCCAGCATGGCGCGTTCACACCCAGCCGCACCATCACTTACTGATTCGCCGTTAACTGAAATGAAATATTGCGTTTGTTTATAATGGATAAAAGTCTCGTATGAAGAATCTCAGTTATTATACAAAAACATGTTTTTGAACGCAACACAAAACACACTGTCAAATCGTATGTTAATCTGTGGTTAATTGATAGCAAAATCTATAACACAGAGTGATCAACAGCGAATAAAATTGTCTTTTTTAGTTCTTTTTCGTCTTTTTTAATTTGGGTTTTTCCATGGAAAATTTGTCAGTAGTAGCCTTTTTTTGAGTGGGAAATTTCAAAAACTTCTCCTGCTCTGGGCGGAGCGGGAGAGTGTGTCAGACTTTTACTGATTAAAACCCACCCGTGTTCCTTCCGTTGCCTGTGTGTTGCCAGGGCCTTTCGGAGTTTCCCACGACCCCGGCAGGTCATTAGTAGCCTGGAATCTGGATTACCCGGATGTACCCGGTTGATGGCAATAGACTCGCCCCCTATTATATTGCATGGGACTTAAACATGACTTGTGAAATATCAAGAATCAACTCAGCCTACCGCAGGCCACTGCAGTACATAGGTCTCTCTCAAGCTGCGCCACGACACCTTGCCTTCCAGACCCAGTCTAAATGTGGGTGTAGGTACTTACCTAGGTATACTTAAAAATATAGGGAGAAATGTATAGGTACACCTCTGCCTAACCTATCGGGGAATACTGGCGTGATGATATGTGTGTGAATAAAATTCTTTGCTTATCCTGAGATTTGACAACACACGATGTGTCTACGTTCACTCTAATTGCTTCTTCCAGAAATCAATGATAGGTGAGGTGTACGTAAATAAATTAATTGTCTTACTATGTGAGCAGGAATGAAGGTAATCTTCGATGAGTTTCAGTTCCTCGGGGTCTTCGAATATAGCTTTAGCCATTTCTAGAAGTGTCTCTTTTTGCAGCATACCGTTTTCATCCATCTGTAAAAATCCAAATTCAGGAACTACAAAATCATATCCAAAAGTAAAGTTTAGTGTCGTTTGATCCAAAGAGATTATCAAATTGAGCGACAGAGTATGCCAAACTATGTCAAATGACATTAAATATACGTATACAATAAGTGTATTTACAAGTTACTGTAAATCTTAAAATCTGTGGTACTAACAATGCCAATCTGTTTCATCATACACGCCATGAAGCAAGGTGCATTGGGGCCCGTCGGAACCTTCTTGGCCCTGAGGTTGGCAATATCGTCTGCACTGATCGTATTGCCATCCTTGATACATGACTTGCCAATTGTTTCGAAGTGCTCGCGAATTTGAGTCTTCTGCTCATCCGTCATAGCCTTAAAAAAATTGAATAAGTAACAAGTTAATAACGCAGGTATTTGCAAGAGAAAGCTGATAGGAGTAATTATTTAGAGGCTAAAAATGTGTCTATGGATTATTGTATAAGACTAAAGGATAAATTGAAACGAAGTTGAAAATTTAAACGTAGAGGAAACGAGAGTAGTTGGAAAAACTGTTGTCAAGCAAACTTCTCCAAAAGGTTAAAACGAATTTAGAAAATAGCTTACTAATGTAGTAAATTTGATATTTTAATAAGAAATACATTAATACTCGTATATACTTACAAAAGTTAAATATGGTGTTAATGCACATAAGTATAAACAACATAAAAATACAGATGATTTGAACATTTTGATTATTTAAAGATTTGTTACTGTTGTAGATGGTGATTCTAAATTAAAATCCAGAGGCTTATGGTTAGATATTGGACATT
This sequence comes from Atethmia centrago, assembly GCA_905333075.3. Taxonomy (NCBI): domain Eukaryota; kingdom Metazoa; phylum Arthropoda; class Insecta; order Lepidoptera; family Noctuidae; genus Atethmia; species Atethmia centrago. Next base: position 11,768,372 of record HG995381.1, on the reverse strand, counting down.
TTCGAATTTATATAGTACCGAAACTGTAATGATATATCACTAACTCTGTAATTATTTTTCATAACATCAAATTAAGTATGTCATATTAGTAGTACTAATAAATAGGTTTCAATGTCACGATGACACAGCGACATGGGTTTGCCAAATTGTTGCCAAAATTGAGAGATTCATTGTTTGTCCGAAACCCAAGGGTCGCATTGGTGAATTCCTGATCTTGGTTGGTTGTGTTGAGCTACTTTTCTATAAAAATTAAACTCAAAGAAAAAAGTAGCTGAATAAATATAGTTAAGTTCAAGCATTTAAACCATCTTCCGATATAACTTTTCAATCCCAGTGTTTTTCCTCATCAGGTCACTCCCTGGAATTATGTATCTTTTCAATAAATTTTTTTCTGTGTTTTTAACCGCTTGTTCTGCTAGGTCAGGAGGGTGACCTAATTATTATTCCATGTTAATTGTGTCATTTTCTTCTTCTGTCTGCCCTAGTCCCTTGCTACTTGGGGTTGGCGCAGATTGGCAGTATTTTCCTCTTCCATTCTCCGTGGTCAGCCGTGTAGTACCAATTAGTGTCATCTGAACATCCATAACCTTTTTCTGTTTTCGTGTTATTCATGCGTTGATGGCGGGACGAGCTTGATGCCTATATTCGGGATTGTCCCAGATTGACGCAGGATCATGTTGAGTGGAATAAGAAAAGGGAGGCATTTGTCTTGCAGTGTCAGGCAGTCACAGGTTGATTTATCTATGTAAGTGGGCTTCATATAAATTGACTATGTCTTATCGATTGAATTTTCTCCATTTTGATTTGCAGCTAATCTAGTCGTATTGGCTGCGAATCAGTTTTCAATAAGTTTATTCATTTACCTAATTGGTGTAGTCATTAATATAGATAGTTAAGATAGATAGAGGGGCTTGTGGCTAAGTAATAACAGCCGCACGGGTTGATCGATTAGGTTAAGCTACGCTTGCTGCGGTTGGTCCGTGGATGGTTGACCATCTTTACATACCAAGGCCCCTCCGTGCCTCGGAAAGTACGTTAAGCTGTTTGATTTCGGCTGACATTTGTGGATCTTTGAAACTCGTTACGGGTCGTCAGAAGCCCGAAAGTCTGACAACCAGTCTTACTAAGGGATATCGTATTACCCAGTAACTGGGTTGTGGAGGTCAGATACGCAGTCGCTCTATGGTAATAAATATTCGGCTACATCCGGTTAGACTTTAAGCCGACCCCAACATAGTTGAGAAAAAGGCTAGGCAGATGATGAGTTAAGATAGATGATGATGTCATTTTAACTGGGTTTTATAATGGAATGGGTTTTTGCATCTGTGCAGTCTGTTAATTACATCCATTGTTACAATAAGTTTCTCGTTACGTTGTCACAGGATGAATGAGATTATTTGTCAATAATTCAAATGTAGCGACAACAAAAGTATCGTGAAACAATATAATAATTGCGTTCAAAGGGATTACTTGTAATGTTTAAATACACGGCAATGTGAACCTAATAACTTCGGTGTAAGGGTGCAATTTGAGTTGTAATTTATTATGGTAATACTTATAAAATGGATTACCGACTGCACGTATATGAATGCTTTTGTCGTAACCCAGTGGTTACTCATCATTGCTGTTAACTCATATATATGAAGGATAATTTGTATCAATTCACACATTTGGTTGACAAATGCGCGGGATTTAGTGCGTAGCCATGTTTAACTTATATTTTTGTGTTTTTATTTGTGGTGTTTTCTCCTTAAATGTTAACGTAAGTTTAAAACATTTTTTTAATAATGACGTAATATTAAAACTTACGTTATACGTTATTTTAATTTTGGGTGGGGAACTGGTGATAGTGTTTAAGCAAATCTATTTCTAATTTTATAGAGCAAGAAGAAGGCTGGTTGATTATCAACAGGCTTCTTTTACTAACATGCAGTTTTTACCCAAAACCTTCTCTAAACTAATACTAGTACTTCGCCCGCAACTTTGTTCGCGTGAACGCCTATAAAATCTTAATTCACTCAGATAAGTAATCAGGCCAAGTTTTTAGATCAAGGTAATAAGATTTTTCATATAAACTAAACCCTGATGAAATTTTGTACAATCGTTTGGGAGATTTTCATTATTTCTCTTAAAGATTATTTAAACCATGTTTTGAATTAATCACCCCTAAAAACATAATCACACCATTTTGCCCCGTTGGGGGTCGATTTCCTAAAAACCCAAAACTCATATTCATACTCATCCTTCTTTTTCTATCAAAAGTATAAATAGCGAGTATCGAGTTAATCGGGCCACGCGTAGATTTTTCCATACCAATTTTAACACCCCCTAAACCTTCATTAGTTTTTAAAAACGAATAAGGGCGAACTTTATAATTTACTTAGGCAAGTATTCGTGCCAAGTTTCAGGTTTATTAGCTCAAGGAATAAGATTTTTGATACAAGCAAAATTCCCCCTTTTCACCCCATTAACCCCTTGGTGCTCCCCTACATTATAAAACCCTTGTGCAAAATTCCACGTTCCTAGTCCCGGTAGTTTCGGCTATGCGGTGATAAGTCAGTTAGTCTGTTTCTCCTTTTATAAATATGTAGATTACTATCGATAACTTGTTTGGAAGAATTTAGCACTTTAGTGAATTGTCAGAAAGTTATATGCAATCATTCTTTCGGGATGTCGTTATTATATGGTATTACTGCAAGTAGGCCTTATCTACGTATACTATTTTAAATGTATTTGTATGTGTGTATTGCAAAACCACCACTCAGTGGATATACCAGGAAACGACAACGCGGCAGGTCCAGAAAAAGATGTACTCCTTCCTAAAGAATTAATTAAGAGGCCTCTGCCCTGCCCCGTGGGATAGCACAGACTTATAATTAATAAAATAATGCCAATATCAAACCAAGTTAATACATTTAATGTCCCATCATTTACTATTCCAGGCATCATCATTGGATGAACTGAAAATGAAATACATTGAGATGATAATAGCGTGTTCGGACAACTACCCTATAACGGCGGCTGATATGATACAGCTCAAGAGCAAGACAATGCCCGACAGCGAATCCATAAGGTGTCTCTTTGCTTGCGTTTATAAGAAGGCTGGAATGGTAAGAATTCCATATGAATATTATAAGTCATACGACAATATTTGCTAGAGATAAAATAAAAGATACGTTGACTACAGTAGCATAATAAGCTTATATCTACATATAATGTTCCCACTGCTGGGACACAGGCCTAATCTCTGTAAAAGGGCGTAGGCTATAATCCACCACCACTTTACAAAAACACCAAGTGAGATCAGCAATGTCATCTACAACGATTCAAATAACGTAGCACAAGGTTCAGCGTCGAATCGAAATTTTTGTTTTGCAAAGATTTAACCTGTGTCATTATCGCGTGAATCTTTGACAAAGTAATTCTTAGTAAGAGGCATTTGGCAACCTATTCTGTTTTATCCAGCGCAAGGGCCTACCGCCATGTTTTTTTACATACATTCCAGTTTCCAAAATCCATCCATCTATTTTATCCCTCCGTCCATTTTATGGTCTCCTTTGTAGTTTGTTATTATGACCCTTTGTTTTAGGGCACTAGTTCTGTTATTTGGATGCTACCACGTTTTACGGGTTGCCATGCGGAGCCATTTTAGCCATTTCGGCCTTTATATTGTTTCAATTTTGTTTTACACTGAAAAATATCTGTTTGTTAATGAATGTTTGTTAAATTAAACTAAGCAGGTAATTAGCCCCATAATTTTTGCATATTTTTGGTTGTGATTTTACAAATTAAGCTTATCCTATTAAGTTTATGTAAGTATAGGTACGGTACTAAGTCCAAAGTATTTATTCCTGTAATGTCTGATTTGTATAAAGACCGCACCTCTTTTCCGGTGAACAAAGTTCAATTTTCAACAAAATAACTACAACGACCTTGTTTCTTAATTCGTTTGCTCATCACTGTGTTATTATTTGGTACATACAAATAGTTTAACAAGTAGAAGTTCGCTCGGATTTCTTTTTGAGTAGCTCGCAGTCATGATATCCTGCGCTAGAAAATCTCTACTATGGGGATATCTATCCTCCAGTCGCATCTTATGTGTAGTATCTTCGCCATAATTAAGTCTTTTTTCCGGCTCACATAGGGCTCCCACACAAAACTGCGAATTCGCATCGCATCGCAAAAATCTGCGACCTCGATGTCATTTTATTATGAAAAAATGACATCGAGCTCGCAGATTTTTGCGATGCGATGCGAATTCGCAGTTTTGTGTGGGAGCCCTTAGCCACAAGTCCTTTCCGTTTTACATTTTTAGGGTTCCATATCTCGAAAACGGGATCATTTTAGAATCACTTCCTTGTCCGTGCGTCTATCTATCAAGACCCTTTTTCTTAGGAACGCGTAGAAGTAACAAGTTGAAATTAGTATCAAATACGTAGGTCTACGGTTCTATGGAGCTCTAAAATCAATCTTCTAAGTCAACGCATTTAAAAAATCCTGTCATATATGAGATATATTTTGATACTAGCAAATAAATAAAAACCTCTAAGGTCCTTTCCCTTGACTTAGAATCATGAAATTTGGCAAGAAGCAAGGTCTCACAGCACAAGTAAAGGAAAAAGTCGGAAAATCGTTCATTTGTAGTTTTAAACTATTAAAAAAATGTGATTATAAACTAACATTAACAGTTGGAGAGCGTATATCGATGTATGGGAGAACATTTATTAAATTTCACAGTAAAGTTTGTTTTTGGGATAAATTCATCCCAACTATTCCATAGTCCCTTCATTGTGCGTGGTACGACACGCACTTGGCCGGTTTTGTCTCTGTTTCGTGCCCACAGTCGGGTCTATATACAATGATTTCGGATGTGCAGTTTCAGTTTGGTTTCCAGCGACGAATACTATTGTGTAAAATTACGCAAGGTCGGATGATAAGTATACCAATTACACGGTCCACAGTCACTGTACATTGTACAATGCCTTCTCGTCGCAACAATTACAGCTAATGCTCTTTACTCACCGGAAACATGTATTCCTATGAATCTGATGATGCTTACGGTCGTTATGATGTGCACCATGGCAACACATATATTTACTACTTATATTATAAATGCGAAAGTAACTCTGTCAGTCCGTAACCTTTATACATATTGACGGCTGAATGGATTTCATTCTTAGACACAAATATAGACACTAGTCTTGCCTTTTTTTTTTGGGTGGGAAATTATCAAATAACTTCTCCCGCTCTAGGTGGAGCGTGAGGGTGTGTCAGACTCTGACTAAAACCCACCCGTATTCCTTCCGTTGCTTGTGTTGCGAGGGGCTTCGGTAACCCTTTCGAACTTCCACGCGACTCCGGCAAGCATCGGCCCTAGTGGACCCCTACACTTGTGCTGACGACATCTCTTTGAGGTGCGCGTGGAACACATCGCGCCGTCGACCCGGGCCTGGTCCTTACCGGACGGTGAGCTACCCATTGCTCACCGTCCAGTTTCGGCCCCTGACCCACTGCGTCGCATCCCATCGCCCACCCGCGCTATTGCTTCGTTTTCGCTTCGCGTTCTTTCTGTCTTTTCAGGGTTTTTTATACTAAGACTCCGCTATCCACCTGTCTGCCTGTCCGTCTGTCACCAGGCTGTATCTTATGAACCGTGATAATTAGACAGTTGAAATTTTCACAGATGATGTATTTCTGTTGCCGCTATAACAACAAATACACAAAAAACAGAATAAAACAAATATTTAAGGGGGTTCCCATACAACAGACATTATTTTTTTTGCCGTTTTTATAGATAATGGAATGGAACCCTTCGTGCGCGAGTTCGACTCGCACTTGGCCGGTTTTTTCTTTTTGTTCGGCTTCCTTGGGTCGTAGCGTGATTTTAAATAGCCTTTAACCTTTCTCAAGAATTGGGCAATTTGAAATGCAAGAATCATTCACATCCGACCGGCAGTTCCAGATCTCACCGCGCATCATCTTTCGATTTTACCCGTGTTTAGATTGACTAATTTGAACAAAAATGGTTACTGTGACTTAACTATAACAGTTAGACATATACTACGCAGACTTTTTTGTGGGTAATGATGAGTACTATAAACATGTGCTACATTATTTTTATGTATCATTAATAGTTTTCGCAGCGCACGCTAAATAGTGACTTTTATAGACAAATTTTTGATACCTTGAGTTACGTTATTGTAATTTTCGTAAGGAATTCTTTTTTTTTTTTTTTAATAAAATACGGTCTATGTTACTTCCTGATAATTTAACTTTCTATTGGTGAAAATATGGTTAAAATCGGGCTAGCAGTTTCGGAGCTTATTCGGTACAGACAAACAAACAAACAAAAAAATCTTTCCTCTTTATAATATTAGTATAGATGACCTGGGTTGTTCGGATTATAATAAATCTACATATGTTTTATGATGCAGTGAATTAATTAAGATATTAGTTAAAATGTCAGCGGTACGGACAAGCTTGTAAAAAGAAGATAAACTTATTTAGAAAATCTTTATTTGCTCTGCTGTGGTGTGAAAATACTGAAATTTTAATGTATGAATATCAGCGCTCATAATTAAATAATTAATAAAGAATATGAAAAAATAAGTGCACTATAATTACAAAAACAAAAACTAGATATGAAAGGCAAAATACCAGAAGCAGTCATAATTCTAGATACGTAAACGATACGCTTTTGGTAAAATATGTATAAAGGTTAACACAACGCCTAAAAAGGAGGACCAATTATAACATCAACCAATAATTAATTTCAGATGAACGAACAAGGAGAATTATCAGTTGAAGGTGTAAATGAATTGACTCGAAAATATTTATCCGATGACCCAGTCAAAATAAAGAAGAGTGAAGAATTCACGGAGGCATGCAAAAGCGGTAATAATAAAATACTTATAATGCAAATGGATGAATAAAAAAAATAAACTAGAAATAGAATATATTTCATTATCCTGGTAATACAGATGGTAAGCTGGGACACAGGTTAAACACAGGTTGAGATAACATATGTTGTTTAAAATTTTACCTAGAATACTCTTTACAGGAATAGTAAGTATCTTCATTAGTAAACTAATAATATAGCAACGTATTAGCAGATGCAAACATAACCATTTTTAGTTCCGTAGTAAACAAGGAACACTTATAGATTCGCCATGTCCGTCTGTCTGTCTGTCCCCGCTGTAGCTCAAAGACGCTTAGTACTAGAAAGCTGTAGTTTAGCATAGCTATACATATTAGTCACGCCGACAAAGTGCTATAACAAAACCTCGAAAAAATTTTTTTTTTAACTCCCTTGGACTTAATGTGGGGATGATTTTTTTTGGTTGTCTACCCCATGGTCCACCCCATATCGTTGGATAGGCCTTATTTCAAAATATTGCGGGGCTGTGAAAACCACTTTTCGATTCAAGGATCTGCGTAATATTAAGCATTAAAGTGAAAATTTTTGATAGACTCAAGCGTGTCCGGGGAAAACAACAATGTAGCTGGCAGGGGGGGACACTTGACTCTAACAAAAGTAAGCACTTGTGGGGTATTGTTGGATAGGCCGTCCAAAAATATTGCGAATTGTGAAAACCATATTAATTTCGAGTCAGGCATCCGTTTGCGTAATATTATGCTTTAGAGTGTTCCAGATCTCACCGCGCATCATCTTTCGATTTTACCCGTGTTTAGATTGACTAATTTGAACAAAAATGGTTACTGTGACTTAACTATAACAGTTAGACATATACTACGCAGACTTTTTTGTGGGTAATGATGAGTACTATAAACATGTGCTACATTATTTTTATGTATCATTAATAGTTTTCGCAGCGCACGCTAAATAGTGACTTTTATAGACAAATTTTTGATACCTTGAGTTACGTTATTGTAATTTTCGTAAGGAATTCTTTTTTTTTTTTTTTAATAAAATACGGTCTATGTTACTTCCTGATAATTTAACTTTCTATTGGTGAAAATATGGTTAAAATCGGGCTAGCAGTTTCGGAGCTTATTCGGTACAGACAAACAAACAAACAAAAAAATCTTTCCTCTTTATAATATTAGTATAGATGACCTGGGTTGTTCGGATTATAATAAATCTACATATGTTTTATGATGCAGTGAATTAATTAAGATATTAGTTAAAATGTCAGCGGTACGGACAAGCTTGTAAAAAGAAGATAAACTTATTTAGAAAATCTTTATTTGCTCTGCTGTGGTGTGAAAATACTGAAATTTTAATGTATGAATATCAGCGCTCATAATTAAATAATTAATAAAGAATATGAAAAAATAAGTGCACTATAATTACAAAAACAAAAACTAGATATGAAAGGCAAAATACCAGAAGCAGTCATAATTCTAGATACGTAAACGATACGCTTTTGGTAAAATATGTATAAAGGTTAACACAACGCCTAAAAAGGAGGACCAATTATAACATCAACCAATAATTAATTTCAGATGAACGAACAAGGAGAATTATCAGTTGAAGGTGTAAATGAATTGACTCGAAAATATTTATCCGATGACCCAGTCAAAATAAAGAAGAGTGAAGAATTCACGGAGGCATGCAAAAGCGGTAATAATAAAATACTTATAATGCAAATGGATGAATAAAAAAAATAAACTAGAAATAGAATATATTTCATTATCCTGGTAATACAGATGGTAAGCTGGGACACAGGTTAAACACAGGTTGAGATAACATATGTTGTTTAAAATTTTACCTAGAATACTCTTTACAGGAATAGTAAGTATCTTCATTAGTAAACTAATAATATAGCAACGTATTAGCAGATGCAAACATAACCATTTTTAGTTCCGTAGTAAACAAGGAACACTTATAGATTCGCCATGTCCGTCTGTCTGTCTGTCCCCGCTGTAGCTCAAAGACGCTTAGTACTAGAAAGCTGTAGTTTAGCATAGCTATACATATTAGTCACGCCGACAAAGTGCTATAACAAAACCTCGAAAAAATTTTTTTTTTAACTCCCTTGGACTTAATGTGGGGATGATTTTTTTTGGTTGTCTACCCCATGGTCCACCCCATATCGTTGGATAGGCCTTATTTCAAAATATTGCGGGGCTGTGAAAACCACTTTTCGATTCAAGGATCTGCGTAATATTAAGCATTAAAGTGAAAATTTTTGATAGACTCAAGCGTGTCCGGGGAAAACAACAATGTAGCTGGCAGGGGGGGACACTTGACTCTAACAAAAGTAAGCACTTGTGGGGTATTGTTGGATAGGCCGTCCAAAAATATTGCGAATTGTGAAAACCATATTAATTTCGAGTCAGGCATCCGTTTGCGTAATATTATGCTTTAGAGTGTTAATTTTTGTTAGATTCAAGCCCCTCCCCCCCCTGCCAGCTAAATTGTTGTTTATGGAAATGTGAAAAAATTCATCGTAGTAGTACATATAATTAAATTAAAAGGAAAACTATCACAGCTAAGTAGGCTTCACAAGTTAACGAGTAATAGTCGACCAACTTAAAGGAGAAACCCAAACTCCATAGAAACTTGGGCCTGGCGTTACAGGGCTGGAATTTGGCCATACATTAGATTATTTAGGAAGGTTCCACAAGCCCAGCTTTTACGTCTCCCAGCAATGGCCAAATTGGTAAAATCAGGCAATGTTTATATTTTAGGTTATTTTTATTATGTATTTAAATAAAAATATTATTTTTTAAGCTTTGTAGCACAGCGCATGTGCGTTCCAGATTTACGTAGGAAATCTGGAACGCATATGCGTTGTGCTGCAGCGCCTGCAGCCTATCACGATGCTGTTTTACTCGTAGGTACATAGAAAGCGCTTAGAGGGTGACTTCAGATTTATCTTACTGAAAACCTCAGCTTATTAGACGACGTCCACTTACATCACTGGGTTGCATTGTTAATGTTTTGTCTACTAGGGGATTTGATGCAATCTTGATTACAGTCATCTGAGATTGTAATAATATATTAAAATAACAAAAACATTATCGTGATAAATGATTTTATTGATCACCTTCTTTATTAGGATTATCATAATATAATAATACAGTATCCAGAAATTGTACAAGAGACAATTGACTGCCCTGGTGCCATGCGCAACCAATATACCATATTATGCTCATAGTGTGGTGTGGGCACAGCGACCAACCGTTATTTTGCCAGCGATACGGGTGCAATAATATTGGATTATAGCATCCCTTCCACTTAGAGAGTTGTCAACTAATATATCAACGAAATACATCCTATTACCTGGATTTTATTCTTCCTCTTAACATCCAGGTTGAGTCCGATGTTGACAGCTCTTGCTGTAGGTCACCGTCCACCTTTCCACACAATTCTATGACATGAGCTATTTTCTCTCACGTGCTCCCCATAGTAAGAACGGGCCTGCTTAACTTGTTATGTGCCCAAGGAGATAAGCATTAGCTCGCTGTATGTTAATTCAGGAAACTCGCTTCCTACATCTATTGCTTGAAACTGCTACGTCGATTTATATTGTTGCTAATCACATAGTTACTTATAAGAAAAAATCTACTTATTTTCTACACTTTGCCATTGTAATTGAGGCTAAGATTTAAATGGGTTAATTAAGAAAAATAGACAATTTTTTTAGTGGATATCTGATTCGTGTAACGGTTAGGCCCAGAAACGGGTTTATCCTTTGCAGTTGGAGAATACTGTGACATATATCGATGTATGGGAGAACATGTTTTTCAACTACAATGTTAAGTTTGTTTTTGGGATCAATTCAGCCCAACTTCCCAACTACGGAACTCTTCATTGTGCGTGGTCCGACACTTACTTGGCCGGTTTTTTATTGTGAACCATATTTTGTGTCGAACGTATATACTTAGATTGAATGTAATTTAAATGCCAGAACAATAAACGCATTGATGATAACAATCCATTATGATCACCCATCCATTTTCTAGGTCCAAATTTTATTGCTTTTCTATGATTTCAACTGCTTTAATTAGTAAGTAAGTACCTTGATTCTGTCAACAACGAATGTCGATCGACACTGCTACTTATTAATAGCATCAATATTGCAAAAAAATATTCATTGCACCGGTTTTCAACATTTCATTTGCAAGTTATCAGTTTGTGTTACATATTTTTTACAGCTATTCAATTATTTAACTGTTTAATAACCATGATTTAAAAACCGTTACAACTATTCGTACTTTTAAAGTCATGGATTAGATTATTTTATCCTTGTCAAGATGAGGTGCGGTAGATACGGATAATAACAATAAAGTAATAATAATAAAAAAAAGGTTTTATTGATTCATAAATAAGTGTTACAATATTTAGGTATGACACTAGATCCCGCACTAGGATACCCTGTGTCAGGATCCACTCTCTTTCGCCAGAAAATATGAATTATAAAAGATACCTAAGTTATCAAATGCAACGGGTTGCCTAGCTACTTACAAGTTAACAATTTCCATATCATAATTGAATCTAATTTAATCAATATAGAAAAAGAAAGTAGATTATAATTCATGTAATACAGTAAGCAAAGTACATAGGTTTAACACAGGATAAGACAACATGAGTATCTATCTTGAGATTAAGTACTTACGTAAATTGTGATGACCAATATTTGGTTATTTGTAATTACCACTATGTTTGAGATTAGGTACTTAATTGTAATTACTAATATGTGGTTTTTGCAGTGAACGATGTTGCTGTCAGCGATGGAGAAAGGGGCTGCGAGCGAGCTGCTTTGATCTTCAAGTGTACTGTGGAAAAATCTCCTGATGTACGTCTTTATATGTTGCTATCAAATTAAGCCATAATAGGCTGGCCCGCTGGTAATTTACGAGTTGTAGGTCGTGGGTGGGCCCGGGCAGGTGCATTACTTTATGTAAATAATTTCATCACCACTGCTCTCAAACCGGTGCAAGAAAACATCGTGAGGAAACCAGCATGTCCTTCGACCAAAAATTTGAAGACATGTAACATCTACCAACCCGCACTGGGCCCGCGTGGTATGTTACAGCCCACTCCCTCTCAAAGAGAGGCCTGTGTGCAGTCGGGGCATTACCATTAGGCTGATTATGCTTATACAGGTGTGATCCTTAGGTATTTCTTAAAATCGTTGATTGGAAAGTTCTGGTATCTAATAGCTCTTCATTTTATTGTTTCAGTTTGACCTTCTTTAAGCCACCAGACTACTGTAACATCAAGAGAGCTACTGGTTATATTTTGTGTTCCACATCTAGTTCAGCAGCTGCAATCTTCAGCTTGGTCGATGTTCTCATTTCATATACTATAGAATTACTATCCCAAAGTCCAAATAAATATATTTTAGTACCCACCTTGTTTATTTTTTAATTAATTCGTTTTTAAATAAAAATTATTTAAGATAAAATCAAAAGGCCAAAATTACTTACTAAAATAGCCGTCGTATTTAATGTCACCACCGACAGATTGTATAGAAAAAGTATATGATGAAAAGATCCTATCTAGTCACTAGACGGTAAAACCTCGAAATTATAAATAAGGCTATTATTTCACGTAATAATAACTAAACTTTAATGTTATCGGGAATACGTAATTTCATTTAACACGCGTGTGTTTTAGAACTGTAGTATTTATATACGTTGTTACATATCCATTTCGATTAGTATTGGACGAAGCGCGGGATCGATATGTGGAACTTTATGATTCTGTTTTTAGCATTATGCAGCTCTGTTTATGTAAGTGCCTATATATATTTTTTCTTTGCTTATTATTTAATTGTTTCAGTCAAATTATAATTGCAACCCTTTTCTTATTTATTATAGAATAGAATGGAATATTACTTTTTTGTATTATATATTTTAATATATTCATTATATTACTTCATAAAAAATACAGATATAAATGTAAATGTGTGTCTTATATCCTTTAGGCACGAAAAAATAGTGCAAAAAAGGTAAACGAACGTTCTGTCATATTTTTCTTAGGAAGCTTAATTTAATCATTACAATCGAATAAAGTGTAGTTACATTTTCTATCAATCATGGTAGAATCCGTTTAAATCTGCTAGTAATTAATCCCATTATTGTGAAGTGTATTTTCTAGTAGGTATTAATGCAGTCATAGTTTTGAGTCTTTCCTTCTGTAGATATAGATGAGAGATTGTAATTGGATGGCAATATAAGTAAGTTTCAATTTTTATTTGCGACAAATTACTTCCCATGGTCATTTTTATAAGCTTTACAAACTAAATTACAAAAACCTGTGTTTTAAAGGCTCTCACAGAGGAAGAACTGAAGATGGAGCTCACAAAGCTGGTAATGAAATGTAACAAGGACTCGGAGGTGGATATGCTGGAACTGGTGCAGCTTCAGAGTTACGTGGTCCCTACCAAGCCTGCCACAAAATGTGTGCTGGCTTGCGCTTATAAGGCTGCCGAAGTTGTAAGTAACTTTATTGTACCATGCCAAATTCTTATAATTCTGGTAATAATCATTTTTCAAAATCTTATTGAAATTATAATGCGATGGTTCTAGAGAAGTGTAAAATATGTAATTTATCTATTTTAGTATACTTTTAACCGTTGTTGAAAAGATGTTAGTCTAGTATAAATAATCCAAATCGCTTTGGCTAACAACTAAAGTTTTAGGAATTTAGGACTGTAATCTGGAGTTGTTAAATTATAATTAATGCATCAAATCTACTTAGTTTTAATGCGATTCACGAGCAGGTTTGTGATATGCTAACTATGATGTAAAACCGGTTACATTCGATAGATTGGTGCACAAAATTATGGTTTGATTTATTCTAGACGAATTATTAGTAATGATACTCGTTAAAAATAAAATGTATTAAAGCTATCTCAGGAAGTTTTGACGGCTTTGATGTGGTTTCATTTTAATTATAAATACTTACTGCAAAAATAATGGTACCTCTATTGTTTTGGCTACCACACTTGACTATGTAGTTACACTTAAATTTTATAGATATATAAGTGTATTATATATATATAGAAGAAAATAAATAATGTATATATACAATGTAATGTATATATCCTATACACTTATAGTAGAAAATAAATAAACCATTTGTAAAAATTCACCATTTTCAGATGAATGCTCAAGGACAGTATGATATCGATCATGCGTACAAAGTAGCTGAAATGATGAAAAACGGAGATGAAAAACGACTGGCCAATGCCAAGAAAATGGCAGATCTATGTGTCAAAGGTAAATAAATATATTTATATGTTTAAAAGAGCCTCTGATAGGAGAGCTGTTGGAATTTAACACGCAATCAGATCAATAATAATAAAATAAGTGAAAACCTTGGTGAAAACAATCTTATAAAGAAACACTACGAAGTGATAAATAACTTTAATTTCGGAAGTAGGTGTCTTTGGATTTGTATTTTAGTTTTTTGCCACCGACTTCTGATGTTAAAGTTATTTTTCACTTTGTAGTGGGTCAGTTTGTAATTTATCTAAGTTACAATAGCCTAGTATCAACTGCTCATCGCCTTTTACAAAAACTTTTCCCTATGCAAGGACGTAAATTGTTGAGGAGTTCTACTGGTAAGAAACCGGAGAACTGCAGCTGATGGTGACTTCACCATATGAATTGTAACGAGCATTGTAATCTGCTTAGCAACCATATTAAAGTAACTAATCGAATCGCAACCCGTAAAATACCTATTATTAAGTAGTTCCGGTGGCCATCTGTGGTCTTCATCACCAGTTCCAGATCTACAATACAAACATTGATGAATTTTCCAAAACCCTTCCTTAGTGCTTACTTTCGTTACATAACTGTTGTGCTAAATTTCTTTCTTTTAACCGTTTAGGTTGAGCGTTTTCTGTCTGTGAATGAATGAATTTAAGTTCTTTTTTTTTCAAACTTTTTATTTTCAGTGAATGATATCGAGGTGTCTGACGGAGAAAAAGGTTGTGAAAGAGCAGCTTTGATATTCAAATGCACGGTAGAAAATGCTTCAAAGGTTAGTAATAATTATTCAGTACAGGTTCACACTGTGAGGAGCAATTTGACGTCTAAACCAGCTTAGCTTATTATCGTTTACGACTGGTCATTATCGGCTGCCTATGAGGTGCTTAATGCAGCATGATGCAATTCACGGTTGTTCTGCTCTCAAAACGGTGAAGGAAAATTTCGTGAGGAAACCATCGATGACATGTGACATCTACCCGCACTAGCGAGTGTGGTAGATTACAGTCCAGGATGTGGACTGTAATCTCGAGGAGAGGAGGCCTGTGTTCCAGCAGTGGGAACATTATAGGCTGCTTATGCATGATGCTTACTTCGGTATTTTAGAGATTTATTCTTGTATCATGCCATAGCATTGCAGCTGCATAGCGTATGTTTGTATATCTCTTGTAGCAAAAGCTTCCTTCTTACTATAAAATTACAAAGGTAAACATCTTTTCCCAACTGTGGACTATTATAGAACCGATTATATTATACTATGCAAAAGCACTGCGAGGCGCATGCCAGCCATCCTACATTATTATCAGCATCAGTTCAGCAATGATGATGCTTAACTGCCAATCGACCTTCAGTAGAATCAGGTAAGTTCTGTATAAAGTAAGTAAATGGTAAGTAAGTACATGGTCGGCAGCGAGGAGTCCTGGGACGCGGTGGTATCCTTCTGCAAAACGGTCATGTCGCAGAAGGAGGCTGCGGCATGGAGCAGGCACACCGGGCGTCGGCGGAGGGCGGGCAACGCCCTATTCCAGCCCTCCTGAATGGGTCTAAGGGCGACGGACTCGGGGACATCCGTCGCGTAGTGTTCCACGCGCGCCCCTATTGGACGTCGGCCGGGCACCGTCGGCATCGTCGTAGGTATCGTCGGCAAGGCCAGCCGGGGATCGCGAAAGTCGCTTAAGATCCTATGATCCCAGGTGCAAGTGTGAAAGGGAAACACCAGGGAGGTTTTTAGTCAGTAATAGTCTGACAAATCCCTCCACGCGCCCCAGGGCGGAGGACATCCATCAGGATTTTCCACCCCGGTACAAAAAAAAGTAAGTATTGTATAATAGAGTTATTGGGACGGGTAAGACCCCATTCATCCCCATCTATACCCTCCCCCCCATCACATCCATTTATCAATTTCCCATTATTTTTATTTCCACGTGGTTCTGTAATTAAGTATTATGTAAGCGCAATTAAAATATAAAAATGTTACGAGTTCGCGAATGATTAAAATTCTCACTTGTTTAGGATCAGTTTCTACATCTGTTAATTTTTTGTCTTAGTGCAATTATTATGCGGTCAACAGAATCTAATTATCGTCATACTTATAATATTTAATTTATAACCGCGTTTGTATGCACTGGCAGAAAAAATCCATTTAAAGAGGCTTCTTTTTAAGACTCCTCACAGGATAACACATGGTGTTTTTACGAGTAATATAATCCACGTCCACGTAATTGATTTTCAAGGATTTAAATAATTTATACCATTGTTTGTTACAGTTCGGATTCAAGCTGTGAATGGAAGATTAATGTGATGCTCCACAGTATTTAAGGTTATTTTATAATGTACGTTATTTTTTCAACATTAAAGAATTAAGATTAGTCAATTGTTTTTCTCTTTCTGAAGCAAGGCCTGTAGGAACTGCCATCGTGCTAGGAATTCAATACATAGTCTAGCTTTTTTTTTCTTACTTTTTTCTCATAGCTTTATTCTTTCATGTCAGTGGTTTATAATTTGAATATTTTTAGAGTTGCACTGAACTATAGTGTGGCCATTAGTGCTGTGGACTCCCTGAGGTATGCGCGGCGAGGTGGGAGGCGAAGAAAAAAGTGCATGAGTTCACATGAGATCGATACATGTCGGACAGATCTTACGATATCAGTTTGCATTTCTAAGGCAAGACTTGTGGCGGGACGATGGTCGGAGGCTATCTATCTGTAATATATTATACTTACTTAGTTGATTAAAATGTAACCCAAATATACTCATATTTTATTAAAAATATGCAGGTGATAAATAAGAACTAAACTTATAATTCAAAGCGGGACTTGTTTTATTGAACATTTTTTTATATTTACAAACAATTATATGTTCTAACAAAAGTTATTCTTGCATAGATTCTGTTTCAACTTCATCTTCCATTTCGTCATCATCTTCATCTTCCACTTCGCCACCGGAACTTGAATCAGAGTCTTGCAAATTTATTATGAATGAATCGATAACATTATCGAACCTACTATCGCGACTCCAGTAATCATTTTCATTTTTCTGGACATGATCGTCGCATCTCTGCCATTTTTCCGCCGTGAATTCCGAAAACAATTTATCCAATAAGATTATCTTTTCGTCTAGAGAAGAATTAATATAGCTTTGCGCTATGTTGTTTTTAATATCAGCCCAGACAAACTCAATTGGATTTAAATCTGGATGGTACGGAGGTAAACGCAGAACACTGTGTCTACTGGCTTTCAGGAGTTCGTCAATTCTATACACGGGTTCTTTTTGTGTATTTTTGATAAGAAGGAACAGTTGAGCCTTTGTCATGGTTCCTGAAAATTCTACATTATGGCGTAGCAACCAGTTCTGCATTTCACTTTTGAGGCTTGATATAGTTGGTTTCTTCTCAACCTGAACGCTGTGGTAAGACGCGTTGTCCATTACAACCACAGAATTCGGCAGCAACTTATCTTTTAACTTTTCATCTACCCACTTATAAAAAGTAGGTCCGCTCATATCTCCATGATAGCCACCGGTTCTAGCATCTGATTTGAATATAGTCAATGCATCATCCACTAAGCCATTTCGACACCCAGCGTGGAGAATTACCAATAGCCGTCCTTTCCCAATATTAGCATGAATTCCGGGTTCTGACGATGATTGCCAACATTTGCTGGCATGGTGACTGGCGTTGATGTATGTTTCATCAAGAAAATATATGTTGCGGTTTTGCGTTCTGTAATTTCTGATTTGTGTAAGATATTTTTTCCGGCACACTGTAATATTAGGCTGCTCTATAAGGAGATGTCTCTTTGATTTGCATTTTTTGAAACGGTAGCCCATTTTGTGTAAAAGCTGTCTTAAATATTCCCGTCCACAATTCAATATTTCCTGTCTCAAACTTGATAGTAACTTACGGACACTTGGTATTATTTTTTTAAACTTCGTAAAGCTGATGAATTTTTCTATCTGATAACTCCAAGGTCAAAATCATCCACAACGTGTTTTTTCTTTAGAACTTTTTGTTTTTTTGGCGATTGAAATTTTAATTGGCTTGAATTTTCAATTGATAAATAACCCGCAGAAATCACATTATGCACGGTTCTTTTGCTGTACCCAAAGCTTTCTTTGTCTGCTTTTCTTTTGTTAAAATATTCAGCCACCTTAAAAATGGCAGTCTTCATATCACGAGATAACGCACGACCCATCTTTGAATATTTATCTCATGTGCGTCTGACATAGACAGTCCGATACAGATAACACTACCGGCCGCCACGAGCGTTGACGGCGCACTGACGGAGCGCAGCAGCCGATTCTCCCCCCCGTCTCGCCGCGCGCATACCTCAGGGAGTGCACAGCACTAATGGCCACACTATAGCGGCTCAATTGAGATCGCCTTGTGATTTTCGGGCACAGTGAGCAAGCCTGTAAGTAAAGCACCTCAATGCTGTGTTTGCAAATCAAATTAGATAATCTCACAGTCAAAAGGTACTTATTTATAGCAAAATGTTGACTTCCTATCTTCGAGAGGGACTGGGCTGTAATCTACCACGCGGGCTCAGTACGGGTTGGTAGATGTCACAAGTCTTCGAATTTTTGGTTCTCGGACATGTCGGTTTCCTCACGAGGTTTTCCCTCACCGTTTTGAGAGTAGTGGTGATGAAATTAGTCACACAAAGTAAATCATTTCATCACCACTGCTCTCAAAACAGTATATATGGCTAAGGCAATTTCCAACCTCGGTGTTATACTCGTAATCAAAGGATAGCAGTTCTGTTCCACCACTAAACTATTTTGAAGCGACCTCTACAGAACTGATAGAAAACTAACAGCTGCATCTACTGATTCAACGTGAATGTTATGGGTGTGTTACTGAGTTCACTAAGTAGCGAGGGCGAGTTTTAGTTCGACAGCAAACCAACAGAGAGCGCTAAATACAAAAATTACTAGACAATTTGATGACTAGGTATTAAAATGTATAATCTTGATAACTTTCTCGTTATGTATTTTATTACTGGTAAGACTAACATCAAATATTTCATAGTGAATGCAAAGTAATATTATTATATCATGATAATGCAGTACTGCTTCTGGTTTCAATAGACTACTAGCATTTAAAATACTTCAAAATAAGCTTAGGTAAACAGTCAATTTTAGTTTTAAAGAGATCTTTCTTTTCAAATAATATCCTTATCCAATAGTGACGCCTTGCTAACCGTAACGTGTCACGCCATGACTCACACATGGGCATTTTTAAAGCGAGTTTTTCAACACCCCTTGCGCTCGAACACGCTCAGCCTATCATGCGTGTGCGCACACATAGAAAGGTCAGCAGGCAACTTCATTCAAAACTGTCTCGGCAGTTCGAACTTCACGCGTTTCGTAAGCCAAACACCGTATGATCGGTTCTTTGATGACGTTTGACCAAACAATTGTCGGTTTATTGTTTGTTTTGTCAATATTTCTGTGAGTGTATTATTTATGGACTGAGCTACATGTTGTGCAAGTGATTTGTATTGTTCGGTGTCTGTGCCAATATCTTCTGGTGTAATTAAGTCTGTTTCATTATGAACCGATAAGCTGTTTTGAGCCAGTTTTTCTACTATTTGCTGTTTGTGTTATGTTTTTAAGTTGATTGTGTAGTGTTCTTAGAAAAGGACTTTTCAAATTTTTGGATTTTTTTTTGGTAAGTACTGAGCTGTTAATTTTGCATATACAACATGTACCATTGCAGGCATGCTCAATGTGTTGACAAGGGAAAAATCTTTTAAGAATAATATGTTGTACAAAACATTTATTATACTTATTAAAATAACCTATAATGTTTTATTATAAACCGATAAGCTGTTTCGAGCCAGTTTTTCTACTATTTGCTGTTTGTGTTATGTCTTTAAGTTGATTGTGTAGTGTTCTTAGAAAAGGACTTTTTAAAATTTTTGGAACATTTTTTGGTGAGAAGTGAGCTGTTAATTTTACATATACCTACAACGTGTACCATTGCAGGCATGCTCAATGACTTGGTAAGGGAAAAATCTTTTAAGAATAATGTGTTGTACAAAACGTTTATTATACTTATTAAAAATAATCAATCTATTTTAATTACTTAGTTACTTTCGGAGTTCTTAATTTAATTGGAATTGGGATGAATCTATCATCATCATTATTGCTATTGTAATTTACTGGAGATGTCGTTACTTGTTCAATATTTCTTTTAACTGAAGATCGAACCTTTTTTACTCCAATATTACTTAGCACACCCTTTAGATTATCTGTTTTAAATACTTTTCTTTTAGTAGTCTCAGTAAGGGATGCAATTTTCAATTTTCTATTCTGCTTCCTTTTTTCTCTCAAATCCTCTTTAAGGTGAACAATTTTGCTGTCATTACTTTGTTCATTAATTTTATCTTCATACTTTGTGAATGCATCTGACGGGAAATCAGGTTCAGTGATTTCTTCAGTATCTCGTCTTCTGCGTTTACCAGATACCACTCCAAGTTGGAGAAGGACTGGGTTACTGAACAGTGCTGCAGCTGCACCCAATAAAGCTATTCCAGCTATTGGCCATAACACCGTTTTCGCTGCTAGAGCCTGTGACATAAAAAAGAACGAAAAATAAACTAGTTCAGCATCGCTAGTTTTAAGTAGGCATTGGTGCCGATGCCCTTGTTCACAAACTAAACTAAATTTAAACTCAGTGCATCTTTTTCTTTCTATTTCATTACGAAAAGGACAGAAGATAAATTTTAGTTTAGTCCTGTCAAATTAATCAACGCCTGTCACTACTCCATACAAGTTTAGACGTGATTAAAAACTTGCCTACTAAAATTACGACAATTTACGTCAAGCTCTGATTAGTTTGACAGGACTTAACTAAAATTTATCTTCTGTCCTTTTCTTAATGCAATAGAAAGAAAAAGATGCACTGAACTTAAATTTAGTTTAGTTTGTGAACAAGGGAATCGGCACCATTGACTGGAGACCATAAATTAAATGAGGAATCAATTTATGTTTGTATGTAATAACCTATTCCGGCATCACTAAACTGTAAATTGGGCCTATGTTAAACATTAAAAAAATATTAATTAATGTTTCGTGGTAAACGTACGATCTACTTCAGAGGCTTTCACAAAAACTTGCAAAGCTACACGAATGCTAGCAGAAATTGATAATCTAGTTCGCAATTCCGTAAGAGATGATACATTTTATTACAACCATAAAAATCTAGACTTACAAGAATCCTGTAAAGGAGCCTGGGTAAATTAAAAATTGCAACAAGGAAGTAAGTTACTGAAGGATAATAACAAACATGGTACGGAAGTTTTTAGGACGAACGCATTAGTGTATATGTCTCAAAACAAATGTGTGCATTATATTGGGTAACTTAGGCAATAACTACGCCTAAACACATAGCTTAGCGTAGGACATAGAAACGTAATGATTAGCTAAGCTACATGTTCTAAATTTTAAATTATATAAATGGACGATTTTTTAATCTAACTTTAATCTTTAAAACTGGAAATATTTTACGAACTGCCAAGGGTCCGATCTGAATTTCGTTGCTCGTGAAATTACTGTTCACAAATCCTGATCATGATCCTATTATTGAAGACGTAAGTATGACAAAATAGAAGAAAATAAAATTATTAATTTGGAAGATGAGATCAAAAATGAGATAATTTCTTGAATTACTGATTCACTAATGTAAATGGTTCTGAGATCTACATGACCTACATGATAGACATGGCAAGTGTGGCCAGACAACATGAAAGGCAGAAGTGTCAGGCATGGAAGGGCAGACAACATGATAATATGAAATACAATATATAAGTTTGAAGACAAACTTATATGAATTTTATATCATGTTGTCTGCTTAGTTGCCAGCCAATAAGCAGGCGGCCCATCTACTGGTAATTGGCATCTGCAGGGGCATTGCATTTGCTTTGTCATCCTGGAGAAACAGCTAAAATATCTTGTGTGTCAGTAATTACAACGACACCCATTCCCGTCACACTGGACATAGTAACACTGCTTGGTGGCAAGAAGACTGTGAAGCAGTTCCCCGTTTGTACAGCTTCTCAAATTATTGATTACTTACATGCTTATAATGTTTATTATACGATCCATGGTCTGAGTGATGGTGCTTATGTCCGGAGTAATGGTGCCCATGATCGTGAGAAGGAAAATATTCCGGATGATCATGAGGAACATGATGATCACTATGAGGATAAGAATTATGGTGATCATGTTCGAAGGTGGGAGGAGCATGGACTTCTGGGTGATGATCGTATAGATGATAATCATGTCCGTGAGTGTAATGAGGACCTTCCTCGTAATCGTTTACTGCGTAGCCTGAAACAAAAGCAAATAGGCTTATAAGGAAGTCTGTCTAACTTCTGGAGTTTGATAGTGATAATAATTATGATACCTGAAGTGCAGTCGGTCCTAGATAAATACTCAAAAAGTACTGATAGATTCGAAGCTGATTGTAGTTTATACTAAGTACACAAACATACAGACAGTACAGTTTTATACTTCAAAAGAGTAAGAGGAAAAAAAGAGCCTAAGTGTCTAACCCCTTTGTAAACGTTACTTAAAATTAAGAAATGATTGATTGATGGATTGATTGTAACCATAATTTTTTTTGAAGTTTAAGTTTGTCTTTAGTTTGCCGGGGTCGCGGGAAGGTACTTATGGGTCACCGAGGCCCCCGCAACACAGGCAACAGGAAGGAATACGGGTGGGTTTTAGTCAGTAAGAGTCTGACACACCCTCCCGCTCCGCCCAGAGCGGGAGAAGTTATTTGATGATTTCCCACCCTCAAAAAAAAAAAAAGTTTGTCTTTAGTTTAAGCAACATTTTTAAATAAAGGTGTTTATGTTTTAGCACGTTTACTTGAAGATCACCAATAAAACTGTTTATCTATTAAACAAGCAAAATATTAGCTCTTATGAGGGACTACCAATGAATGATAATTATTATGTTTTCTTATAACATTAAAGAAATGTGTGTGAAGAAAGCAAAAATGTTACGTAGGAGGAGCTCATTGTGTCAGATATAGCTACGGCTATTATAATACATGATGCAGTTTGCCACACAGTAGTGAGCAGTATAATCACTAACATAATTTAGTTATGAAATCCAGTGGCATAATACCAGAAAAGGAAAAAAAATGACACAATGGTAACAAAAAACTGTAAGTATTTCTGTAAAAGCAAGACCAAGAGAACCATAAGAACTCTTTAATGTCTATATCTGTCTTGAGATGAAAGGTATTGTCATGCACTTAGTGATAGACTTAAATATAGCAGTGTAAGTAAACTATATATCGATAGTGGTGATAGTATTGATATTGCAAGATACCTGGTTGATCATGATACAGCAAGCCCCGGCCATCACTGGAGCTGGATAATGCGCTGTCGGGTATTTCCTGCAAAATGACCGATATGATTCATTCATTTTCTCAAGAAATGTTTATCTTCTTTTTGCCTATGTGACAAGATGTTGAGTGTACAGAGTTAAATAAAATTGTTTAATACGAAGTTTATACCAATGTAAAGTAATGTTAGTAAATAAACGTGTTTTCAGAAGGAATAGTTCCCAAAAGTTTAAAGTTCTCTGTTTGCTTACTAAATGCAAACATTTTCACTGTCTGACATAAGCGGCCAACACTTGATCCTAATAAAATAGAATACTTTCAGTTCCAACCATTTGGTCGACATCTGGACAAGGGTCAACATTATACCGGCCTAGTTGAGATACTGTACTACAACAACTTTAATTCTAGTGTGCAATTCGAGAACCTCCAAGCACAAACGTACAACTTATATTCAGATATAATCAAACAACACAACTGTGATGTAAACTATTTAAATATCGGTAAAATGCGTTGACAGAGGTTAATTGTAAACATTTCATTGGCTGTTACTGTGGACACTGACGTTTGCCATAATACTTATTTTTTGTATGGTCTAAATGTTACTTACGAGTCTTAATTATTTCACTACTGATAATCCTTAATTAAAATAAACGTCGAGACCCTCGGTCCGTAGGGTCCCAGTGCGCATAAGTTATTTGGGGAAATCGCGAAACGTCTAGTTGATGTATCTGGTGACCGAAAAACTGGCGGCTTTCTCGCGCAACGCATCAGCATTGCAATTCAGCGAAGAAATGCCGCCAGCATCCTCGGTAAAATGCCCCGAGGGCCTTTTTTAGGCTTAACTTAGTTTTAATTTTATTTAGTTAATGTTAATAATCATCTTGTAATTTGGTTATGTAAATAAATTACTTCTGTCACCTAAATAAAAGTCCTAATATTTGATTCCTCTAAAGTTGTTTCTGTTGTTATGTTGTTGTTACTTGATGATTCTTTCTGATAAAATAATTAAATACAATTAGCCCTTAGCTGCGGTCCGATGGTTCGATACGATCGCGATCGTCTGAACACTGCCTCTTTTCACATGCACTCAATGTTTCTACATCAATTGATGGCGTTACACGGCATTACTTTTAAAATGTCTACAAACGTGTTCTGTTTGAGA
Source organism: Atethmia centrago (assembly GCA_905333075.3). NCBI lineage: Eukaryota > Metazoa > Arthropoda > Insecta > Lepidoptera > Noctuidae > Atethmia > Atethmia centrago. The sequence continues at coordinate 11,743,662 of HG995381.1, read as the reverse complement.
AGAAATATTTTGCTTCGTGTAGTTATTTTAACTACTCGCTAAATTTTGGAAAAATTGTAGATTGAAAAATTTTGGAATTTATACTATTTATGTTGCTGATGTCAAGTATTTGTATGGAATTCTAATACGGCCCTCAATGTATAATTCTTCAATGATGGCTTAAAGCTCGTCAACCAAGTTTATTTAAACATAGGCCTACTCTTATTTCACAGATATTTGAATATAATACTTGCCTAACAAGCTATGTATATGAAAGTGTGTGAGTCATGTATTTTTTTTTCTCATTTCGTATCGAGGTTTTGTTCCGAAGCATTATTCATTACTACGGGGAACTGATGTGATATCTGACTAACTGTTGCGTTGAGGTCGAGGCCGTCACGGGAAAAGATTCTCAGTTATGCATCTTAAAATCCCTCTTTCAATGGCAAATTGTTCTCTTGAATGCTTCTTATCTTTCTACTTATATGTAGTTTATAGAACTTTTAATTATATACGTATGAGGAATTCACTATTTGTATTCGCTCGTGAGGTTGTCAGTAAAGGAATAATCACAAATTGTATCGTTGTCTGCATCATTTTGCTCATAATTTAAAACACTTTTGAATTATGAGATAATAAACTATAGTTGCAATAGATTTAGAGCAGAGAAGAATTGTGAACCTTCTGCTTTTAATTTTTCATCAACCAGCTGATGGAAGGAATAAATAAAAACATTTTTGATAAAAGTATAACGTTTTTTCTACACCACATCAGCGACAAAGTGAATGCTTTCTTTTAATCATCATCTGCACATTAAAATGCTTAACTGTGGAGTACGTCACCACAAATTACTGACACACTTGTGTACAAAAAACTGGAACAGGACGATAAGCAGCTGATGCCCTTCTTGTTTTATGTATTCTCCGATCACATCGAAACTTTATTAAATAAAAATAGTGATAATTTATTTAAAACTGCCAATGTTTATATTGTATCAACTGCCGGTTGAATCACGTTTCCGTTCCAGCAAGTTTATCAAGAATGTGGGCCATGTTCGTGATATTCCCACAAGCAGCCTCGGCCTGTCGTATTTCTGTATTTGAAATGCGCTAAATGCTGTCAGCTATGCGGCGAAGTAATTGCGCCCGGTTTAAGTACTCTCATTATAAATACAAGTTAGCCCTTCGAATACATAACACAGACCCACTACTGCATACTTATCAGGATCATAATTGCAGTTTTTGAGTCTACTGGTGTTATAAGTGCTAAGAATTTATGAATCGTTTAAATCCCTACCTTGAACTTAATTGGGTTTCTGGCTGGCGTAAAGGTTGCATATTTTCCTACTTCCTCTTTCTGTAACGTTTTCACGTTCGTTAGGTTCTGAAACATTAATATGTATCTCATTTTAACATCTTGCTCTTTTGTTTTATTATTTTGAATATTTTCTTTTCTACTTACATTGATATCAACCGCTGAATAATCTCTCAAATTGGAATTGAAATTCGTATTAGAGATAGCATCACATCTCGCAATATCGTATGTCGCAGTCAAAACAATGACGAACAAGACTTGATATTTATTAGACATGAACCACATATCGTCACACAAAACACAAACACATACACTGAAAGCCAACAAGAAGCTTATGGAAACACGAGTAACTATGAAGCTGGCCGGGCTAATACGGTATACTTTATAAAAAATAGTAAAATAGAAGAGGGGGATGGTTTGGATGACAATTTGAGGAGACCGAACAATGGTGCAGTCCAAGATTATGGTCACACCCTGTTGACTCGATTGCGAAGTCGTTTCTCCGGCTTTGTTCATAATAAATTATAATGGTCATGTTTGTTGAATTGTTTCATGGTGGATGAGCATTGCCACGGATGCTTTTCAAATTCCAGAGAATGTGCGTTTTGTTCAAATTGTAATAAGAGATAATGGCGATGTGAAACAAGTAAAATTTCTTAACACGGTGATGAATAATTGGTGGGAAATTGTGGTGTTAATATGAACCATAACAATGACGTCGGAATGTTAAACAGTTTTTCTTCTGGTAGTGAAGATTAGTTAACAACAGACGGTAATAAAATAGTGTTTGCTTTAACAAGAATAGACAATCCATTAAAATAATTCCAAATAGTAAAAACCTCGTCCATTAACAATACTTTCATGTTCCTTTTTCCTTTACATCTTATCTTACATCTTTCTTGAAAAAACAGGATATTCTGAAACATTTACCGTCATCATGAATTATTCGCTAGAAATTCCTCTCAGCGACCAGTAAGCAACCCAGTAGCAGTGTTAGCGTTTAGAAAGCAATGCGTTTCCGTAATGCAATTTCTGTATACGTTATCGTAAATTATCACCTCCATATCTCATAATTAATCTTGTGACAAGGTAATAAGGTATACTTTAGCTTGAAGATCAGGTGGAATTAATTCTGCAGTTGTTAGCGTTTGCAGATTGTCTCATTGGAAACAATGGTATAGCACTTGCGTAAGATGTAAGTGCCTTCTAATGCACTTAAGTTTAACAAATAGTGTTTATGTAAAATACGTTGATGAAATATATTTATACATTTTAATGAAGTTTGACATAAATTCCTTCTGCACTATGGCTTCCCTGTTACCTCATTAAAGGCATAATTATGTAAATGTCTATTAACTGTTCCCTAATTACGATGTTTTTTTACATACTTTCTTGATATGATCCTTCCATTAGTTGACATTATAAACCTACAATTTTAATTAGTGGCTTTTGTGGACTAAATATTAAGTAATTCAGATTTTTTACAGTTGTAATGGAAATCATATCATTTGGTTTAAATATATTTTTATTTTTATTATTTTAATTGACACCTTAATGTCAAATTACTGGTTTTCATGACGGCCATTATAATATAACCGCTTTCCTAGAAAAGTAAAGCTTTACCGAATCTAATAAACGTCGCCATCTTTTTTTTTTTTTTTTTGAGGGTGGGAAATCATCAAATAACTTCTCCCGCTCTGGGCGGAGCGGGAGGGTGTGTCAGACTCTTACTGACTAAAACCCACCCGTATTCCTTCCTGTTGCCTGTGTTGCGGGGGCCTCGGTGACCCATAAGTACCTTCCCGCGACCCCGGCAGGCATCGGCCCTAGTGGACCCCTACTTTGTGCTGACGACATCTCTTTGAGGCGCGCGTGGAATACGACGCGCCGTCGACCCGGGCCTGGGTCCTTACCGGACGGTGAGCTACCCATTGCTCACCGTCCGCAAGCCCGCGCCTACGGTGGCCGGAAATCCGCCCGGGATTCCCGACGCCCTGGGCGTCTCCTGCGGCGGCTAGGGGCGAGAGGGCGCGAAACGTGCCTTTCCCTCAACCGTCCCGCCTCCTCCTTCGCGAGCATTACTGCTTCGCAGAAGGAGGTGACGGCTGCCCATGCCCTCTCGCTCCGTACCATGGCCTGAACCAGGGCCGGACGCGAGAGGTCTCTGCCGCCGATCGCCTCCACGAGGACACGGCGGTGCTCTGCCCAAGCCGGGCAGACCTCCACCGTATGCTCCACCGTGTCCTCCGGGCGATCCACACAGTGGTGACACCCGGATGTTTCCTCCCGCCTTATCCGACACAGGAACCTCCCGAAGCTGCCGTGTCCGGTGAGGACCTGCGTCAGGCGGAAGGTGAGGACAAACGTCGCCATCTTGGCAACATAATTTATATTTTATGTAATCAGCACTCCTTGTATAGTTCTCTGAGATTTCCGGAACGTGTTCCGTGTTTCGAATACAACTAAGAACACAACATTACGGGTAGAGGGCCCGTTTTTATTAGTTTTAAATTATTTATTTCGCGGCAACAGATTTACGATTGGCACCGCGATATATCAGGCGCCCGCCAATAAAATTCACTTAACATAGATTTAAATGAACTGGATGTGTCAATGAATGGCTTTATACGGTGTTTATTTTTACAAATAATACATACTGATATAGGTATATAATGTATATGGAAGTAGCTCAAACAACAACAGATTACAGAATTTATTTATTTATATTTTGTACTAGATGACCCGACCGACGTTGTCCTGTACGAATTTCAATAATTCATAAAAGAATCCTATAGAAAAACGATGTTCAGTTTCCCCGATTTTGATTTTTTTTTCTTTCAATAAAAACTTACTTCGGGTTATTATGAAAGTAACCAGCCGTTCTCAATTGATGCACTTACCAACGAACAGCATTTAATTTTTAGGGTTCCGGAGTCAACAAGGAATACTTATAGTTTCGCCATGTCCGTTTGTCTGTCTGTCTGTCTGACCGCGGCTTAGCTCAGAGACTCATATATATATATATGATATATATGTCAACTGTCAAAGTACGTACAAAAACGTCAAAACGAATAACTGACAAAGTGGTGAAATAAAATTTAGAAAAAATATTTATTGTAGTTGCACATAAACTGGGGATGTTTTTTTTTCTCTCGTGTATCCCGTGGTGTGGGGTATCGTTCGATAAGCAGTTTAAAAATATAGCGGGTCTGTAAAAAAACATTTTTCGATTCAGGGATCCGTTTGCGTAATAAGCTTTAAAGTGCTAATTTTTGTTAGAGTCACGTGTCTCCCTGCCAGCTTTTAGCTGGTTTATTTTGGATAAGTGAAACAATTCACTGGATACTAGGATACTTTTTATCCCGGTATTTCCACAGGATCGAAACTTATGCGGGTGAAACCGCGGGGTGCAGCTAGTTTATGATAATCAATCAATCAATCAACTCAGCCTATAACAGTCCACTGCTGGACATAGGCCTCTCCCAGGCTGCGCCACATCACCCTGTCCTCCGCTTTCCGCATCCAGTCTGTCCCAGCCACCTTTTTAAGGTCGTCGGTCCATCTAGCTGGGGGGCGTCCCACACTACGCTTGCCGATACGCGGTCTCCACTCTAGGACTCGTCTGCTCCACCGGCCATCGGTCCTTCGACAAATATGGCCAGCCCACTGCCACTTCAGCTTGCTTACTCTGCAGGCTATGTCGGTAACTCCGGTTCTCTTCCGGATAACTTCATTTCTGATCTTATCCTTCAAAGAAACTCCAAGCATAGCCCGCTCCATGGCGCGCTGAGCGACCTTGAATTTGTGTACCAGCCCGACTGTCAGTGTCCACGTTTCGGCACCGTATGTCATAACGGGCAGGACAGGAGGAGGAGTTTATGATAAACGATAATACAAATAATGTCCTTTCCTGTATACATACGTAAGTAGGTACTTATATGTCGAACCTAATAAGAATAATGTAATAAATTTATATTTCATGCTGCATGAGAGCTGAAATTTAGATTAAAACATTATCAATGGAATATAATCTCAAAATCAGAGAACTTACCTATACCCAGCGAAGTTAATCAGAATTATGTGAATCACGAAAATAAGGAACTTCTGGTATTGGGCAAGGCGGTCTCATGACGATATTATAATCCGACTTACAAACACGATAAAAAATATGTTTTTTTCATAATCCTAAAATCATCCTAACAGGATAGTTCTTCTAAAAATAAATATTTAACTGTTGAGGAAAAAGTTCGTAGTACATCGTTGGAATTTCTACGTAAAGCCAATTCTAGTTTTTAGAATAATTCCGTGTTTTTCCTTACATTTTCCAGATATCACCCGGCAGGTAGCTCAAACCCCCTTTTATTTTACGATGTTAAATTCTTCACGAGATACATAGGTGAAAGAGAAGTACCCAGTGCTATTTCAACGGTTCTGTTGTAAAAAAAGATAAAAAATTGGGAAGAGGGTAGCGGGTAAATGGCCTGGCCACGATTAATGGGTCATGTAATTATTTTCAGTGCATCCAAGGAAATTGCACAATGGGATCGTATTGGAAATTGGAACCTTGTGAACCGTGTTTGCGAGTTTTTTATTTCAGTTGTTGGTACAAATCACTGTAAATTGTAGTTACCCTTGTATTTATGGATTCTCTTAATGTATTCTACAAGTTAACTACAATAATGAGATCGTTCACAATGTGTTCTCACGCATGTTGTATCAAAGTAGGCCTCTTTTTCACATGATTGAATTGCCTGCAACTTCAACGCTTGCAATGAAAAGCACGAGGAAAGAAAATGTTCCAGCTATTGAATCCAATTGATCGTTGGTAAAATAGAATTTTGTCTTTCAAAATACCAAGTAAATAGGAAAAGATTTTCAAGCTTTTCGTCTGCGATATCGTATTGAAGAATCGTGTTCGCTCGAATCTAATTTCTGGGCTTAGAAAAGCATCGATCAATGTCTGCCGCTTTCAAAGAGCATATCGGAGGCAAAGCAGAAGGTGTCACAGAGAATGGATCGACGCTTTAACGAGTATCAACAGAGCTAAGATTTACGTGATTTGTAATTCATTTTCTAAGTTGCCTTTACGATTCTTGAGCCTTTATTGGGAAGGTAATATTGTATGAATGAATGATTCTTATTTGGATTATAAGAGTTTTTTTAACAACAATCAGTTTTAAAGAACTGGGTTTTCTAATACAAGACGTGCATTTTTAACTACCTATATTAATCATCAAAATTGCAATAATAAAATTGGTATAAGGTATACACACGTATTAGAATGTAAGTGTAATATCTTTAAAGGTGTCAAAGAATATTTTCATCCAGACTTTTCATGCAAAAGTGGGAAGGCATTTGCGAGCGCATTCGCCTATGAGACAGTCCCATTTCGCAATATGAGAGTGACGCCTTATGAAAAATGCGGCAATACCAGTTGAAGCCGACATTAAACCATCTGAATATGCAAGGGGTTGTAAATGTCACGTGTGATGGGGACTTAAAATAGAAGAGGGTGACTTTAGGTGATATCACAAACATATCTCTGGTGAAACTAGTAAGTCATATGAAGGGAAAAAAGTCATTAACAATATTGATTCATGCGGTTGTGATGCTACATTCAATATAAAAGTTGTCTCTGAGAGATTTACGAATAAATTTTGCAGCTTGTTTGGAGTGAATACAAAAGTAGAAGAGTACGCAAACAAGTTTGAAGATTTGTAAACTATTGTAAAGTTTGTTTGTAAAGTATTTCTCGTTGTCTGTACTAGTGTTGTGTCTCAGGAGATACTATTTTTCAAGTTTTTCATAACAATGTAACAGCTGCAGATCTCAGGAGAGAACACTAAATATTTACAGACGGGCCTGCATCTGCTCCCAAAGGTATATTCGTGGTTTAATTTAGAAAACACGGTTTTCAATGGAATGTGACCACCTACAGAAATTTACTTAGTTTTTCCGAAGGCTTCCATGACTGAAATGTGGTATGAGGAAAAAAGGGCTCATTTAAAAAAAATTGGTCTTGCGCAATTCCAGGACATGGCACTGGTTTTCCTAATAGCGAGAGGCCCGACATTCATACCGTGACTTTTCCTAGTTTACTCTCAAAACTGTAAATAAACAAACAAGCCACAAAACAAACTTGAATAATAGATCAATGGCGTACTCTGAACCAACTCGTGAAAAAACACTTTTCCGCCGAAGAAACGGGGGCCGAGAAAAATTGCACTCGTTACGGTACAAGGAATTGGCGTTAATAAAAAACGCACCGTAATTCGGAAGTACGGCTGTTGACAAACGACGAGACTAGAGCCGGACTAATGAGCCACGGCTGAAGCACCTGACGACGGTAAATGCCTATTCGAGGGACTTTATTACCTATTTGTTTTTACCTTTTTGAGGGAGCCGGTAATGTTTGTGTCTTGGTTATTATTATTATTCTGCTATTATAAACATTTGTGGGCGAGACTGTAGTGCCTCGTAAATGGTATTTTTTAATAAGTCTATTAAGTACTAGGAGTAGGTCAAGCGTCACCTGTAAGGTTTCACCTGTGCGTATCCACCTTACGCTAATGCATATTTATAAATTAGCCGCAAAAGAGCCAAACTCAACTCTCTTGGTGTTTTCTACAGAATTTTTATTACAGTTGAATTCGTGTACCTACTTGGATAAATGTATATTGCCAATTAATAATATAGTGCATTCAATCATGTACCTATAATTTAATTTTGATATTTCACTCTTATTTAAAATTTATATGCTCATGTGATGATGTAGTGTATGTTAAATGTGGTATACAAATACGAGTATCGAAATAACACAAATCCCAAAATTGAGGAGGTGAACCAAATAAATCGGAAACCAAAATGACGCCCTAACAATCCCATAATCCCGTACCTCGAACTATACACGGGCGGATTTGAATTTGTGACGCTAAGATGTTGCATTTGGGTTTTTGTATCTAGAATAATAATATTTTCTGTTCAATAATACTAGCTAAAAAATATGTACAGTAATGTACAGTACCTACGTTTAGAACACCAATCATTCAATGTATTTTTATATAAGTTTATTATTTACGGTATGTTTGGTAAAAGAAAGTATACCCTACTTTAAGGTGCTGACAAAAGGTAAATAACCATAGTATGTCTTAAAAATTGCCAAATCTGTATAGTTTGTGGTAGCGGAAAAATATATGTTAATTTTTAACATATTTCTCAGAACATGGTTGTTACCAAAACACGTTTTGAAAAAAAAATCTCGGTACAAACTAACGGTAAACTAGATCTGTATTAAATATCAACGTACGTTGCATATTTAATTAATAACAAGAACGTCTTATTTGAATGCAGAACTTGGTTGTTTTTTATTTTCGATTACTCAACTCAATTTTGGGTAAATAGATTGCTTCAGATTATGCAATAAATTACAAGTGTTGTGTCATCGCGCTTCTCTTTTTTTTCTATGCAGTATGACAGTGACCGCGGTTTAGCTATTCTCAGCTGGAGTGTAGCGCTCATGAAAATGAACAAATTTATTCATTCGACCAACACAGAAATAAATCAGCCTCTTCCATAGAAAAGTATAATACTAACGTGAACAAAATATATTGAACACATACTGTATATCTAAACTTCTCCTTTGATTTTAATGTCTCATGTGGTTGGTGGAATGATTGACTAGACCTGTGTCAATGGGAAATATAATTTTAAGATTACCATGACTTCCTACAGTTTGCCATTAACTATAGCTGAAAACACTGTTTTTTAAAGTAGGTATTGATTATATTTTGAGCTGGACGTTATTTTTCAGACCACGGCGCTGCGCTGGTACTACAGTTTAGCCACCCAAAAATACAGGTTGTTTAAATTTTAAAGCGTCCGGATCAGGGATCAAAGCGTCTATTATATCCGATTCGGCACGAACCGTGTTGTACTGAGCTATTGGCAAATACCACACTCGTCATTTTGAAAAGGATCCACCTTGTTAATCCTTGTTCGTGATTCGTTTCACATTATTCGAGGCTTATGGATACAGTGGTGGAATAAAAACCACTGTTGTGTTTGTTTTCGGAGGAAACTAAATTAATGACATAAACCATGTAAATATGGAGATATTTTCATGGTTGTGTAAATAATTTTTAATATCATTACTACCAAAATCATTCTCATGTGATGCAATCTTTTTATTATGTTATACGCGATTATTAACAGAGAAAATAAAGTGTATGTACTACACCTAAATATTTTTTCCTATCATTTTTTTTCGATAGATGGCGATTATATCCCAGGCTATTTATTACAGTAAGGCAAATACAAATTTCGGAGAAACGACAACTACCCACGTTGCCACCTATCATACACACTCATCTCGCGAAAGCTTTCATCCCCTTATGTAAATTGGCAACATTTATGGTGTGACTACGTAACTCACGCACGACCGGCGACGGCGACGGCTGGGTATAACAGGCCCAACCTACCCTTTTTGTGAGATGACACCCATTTTTGGCAACCAGGAAATTGCGAACAACTCCTAACTAGAAAGCCTTGTGTAATTTGTTGGCGGTTTTAGATAAATCGAGGTGTCATAAATTATGCGTACATGTTTGGCGGTACAAAATATTGCTGGCTGTTGTTTTAGAATGGCATCTCGCAGCTCAATCTAGGAGGTGGTCGGCTGCTTAACCGTACTTTTCTGTGAATGCCTTAATAAATTAAGGCCTCCAGCCGCGGCTGGTAAAGGATATATAACCCTGAATTTATTTAGGCCTCCAACCGCGGCTGGTAAAGGATATATAACCCTAAATTTATTTATTTAACCCGAGTATTCTCTATTAATAGAAAAACGACATTTGCCATTTTTAAACGTTGTCGAACTGAACAACAAAGCATTTAACATTCGCTAGAATGTTCATCAAAAGTGATTGCCCAAGTTTATCAGCGCCTTTATGTAACGGTTGTAGCGTAATCTAAATAGTGTCCGACCGAAAATAGATTTTTAGCCGAAAACGAAATAGAAGCTTCGGCTTTAGTCTTATTTCCGGCCAAAATGATAACAAAAATGATTTACACATTAAAACATATTAATATTTTCGTTGTACACTGAAATCTTGTTTGTTTTTTGTTACACCTAAGGAGAGAAAGAGCAAATATAGGCTTTAAAAGAAATAAAACACGATAATTCCGAGATAATTCAATACTTACATATAAATTTCACAAACCGTCAATTTGATTGAAAAAAGTTAAAAACCCATTAATTTAAGCGCGTGAAGAAAAAATACAATATAACCTCGCTTCACAACTTTCAGCTGAGTGAAACCATGAGCAGACCTGATTCACCCCGAAGTTAGCCGGACGTCACCTGATATTGCCGAGCTTTACGAAGTAGGCCGAATGACGCGAGAAAATTCATGAACTTCTAATTTTCGGCTTGGACAAGGCTTTGGCTGGTTTATGGCAGAAAACTAAATTATGGCCGAATCATGTTTTTTTGACCGAAAATGGCCGAAAACGAAAACGAAGCTTCGGTCGGTCACTATGACTAAATTGTGTATAAGCCTGCACTTAGCTCCATAAACTGCTTTATCAGTCCAGCTATAGTATATTAGTTTAGATATAGTATATATATATACAGGGTGGAATTTTGTAATGCCACCTGGAGGGAAAGTACTCTTAATACTGCAGATAGAAAATTTTACTCAAAGGAAACATTCCTTTATTTTTGAATAGAAAGCAAACTGCATTAAAATATTTTCGAAAATTCTCTTCTCCCACACCCGGGAATCGAACCGGCTAAAATCTGAAAAAAATATACCCTGTACTTTTATTGCATCGATCGTTAGGGTCAATTATAAGGATGAAATCTCTCTAACAAACATGATAAATTAAATGAAAGGAAAACCAGGAAATCTGAAGTTACAAATTCAATGAGTCAAGTTAAAGCTCTTTATCTAACATCCATCTTTTGTGATGCAGACTCCTTTGCGACATACTCGTAGCTGCGTGTATGAGGTAATTTAAATATGGAATGTTAGATTAAAATTTGAAAATTAGATTGTCATAGTTGTTATTCACATTTGATTGTTTTTACAACTCATTTCACATTTTGTCTCACGGTGAAAATGGCTTATCAAGAACAGTTTGATTTAATGGAAGCTTATTTTTTAAATAACAAAAACGTGAATCAAGCTCTGCGGTGGTATGGAGAGAGATATCAAGACCGACAGGCACCAACTCGGTTCGTATTGAAAAGAATGGTAGAAAATTTAAAGAATACGGGTGGTTTCAAGAAGAGACGGCAAACTATTCAGCAAAACTATTTCGATTTTGAACTAGATGTTTTAATATACTTTGAATCATTTCCAAAGGCTTCAAGTAGAGGTGCTGCCGATGAATTAGGAACAACCCACACTCGCGTACTTAAAGTGCTGAAAAAGTATAAGTATAAATGCTATCGTGAAGGTCGGTTGGTGCAAAAATTGCATATTGGGGATCGTGACAGACGATTACAATTTTGTGAAAACATGCTTGGAGAAATTGACCGAAACCCTAATTTTTTGAGTAACATTGTATGGTCTGATGAAACCAACTTCAGCAATAATGGCATGTACAATCGCCGCAATAACCATTATTGGTCTCGAGTGAATCCTGTTCGTGTTCATGAAACTAACAATCAAGTAAGATTTTCTTTCAACGTTTGGTGCGGAATTATGAGAAATAATGTAGTGTTAGTCCACGTGTACGAAGGTCATTTAAACACTGTCAAGTATATTGAAATACTGGATCTCTTAAGAAACAAGTTAAATGGTTTCCCCGAGGAAGAGCGAAACCAAATAATTCTGCAGCAAGATGGTGCTCCAGCACATAACAGCAGAATCACTACTGCCTACGTTAATAACCATTTTAATACCTGGATTGGTACAAACGGCACAATCAGATGGCCTGCGAGATCGCCAGATCTCACCCCTTTAGATTTTTTTTTTTGTGGGGATATGTAAAAAATCAAATTTACATGAAATCTTATGCGAATGACAACGAGTTGAGAGTTGAAGTTCAGAATACGATTTATAATATTCACCACAACACTTTATTAAAGGTTACTAGAAATGAATTCGTTAAAAGAATAAATTTGCGTATCCAAGAGAATGGAGCCCATTTCGAGCAACTAATGACTTAGTTTACCATTTTTTGTAAATAATTAAATTAATTTAAGACTTCCTGGTTTTCCTTTCATTTAATTTATGTTTGTTAGAGAGATTTCATCCTTATAATTGACCCTAACGATCGATGCAATAAAAGTACAGGGTATATTTTTTTCAGATTTTAGCCGGTTCGAAAATCTTTGAATGCAGTTTGCTTTCTATTCAAAAATAAAGGAATGTTTCCTTTGAGTAAAACTTTCTATCTGCAGTATTAAGAGTACTTTCCCTCCAGGTGGCATTACAAAATTCCACCCTGTATATATATATATATATTTACTAGTCGCTCTAGCTAGCATAATAATATGCATGCGTCAGCGGACGCAGGATAAGTTTTGTGTTCACTGATCATAGAGTGAGTAAAGTAAAATTTCAGTTTGGTATCAATTAAATAATTACAAACAAAGTAATCTTAATACACTTTTCAATAAACTGTGCTGTGTCGCGCCAAGAGTGCAGGCACCCAGAAATTATAATAATGAAAATATTTGTTATGATAAGATATGACAAATGAAATACATCGAATGAAATACAATCATCCCGAGCCCAAAACAGCGTAATAACGTCGTATCTATACAAATAAACCCGTAATAGCCCGTAGGCGTCATTTCGCAAACACGATTTGGTGTAAATGTCGGTTGCCTAGCAACGGGCCGCTTTGCCCACATTAGAGCAGTACGAACGCAAATTGCTGCGTCCGAGTTTATGTGGTGTGCTCACACTGGGATCATTACGTGTGGTTACGTTGGAAACGGGCAGGGCAGGCACGTAATAATTCAATGAAATCATTGAGAGTATACAACTTAAACATGGACTCATGTAGTTACCAACTTCAGCATTTGACCTAAAACTATATTATATCTATTTTATGAATAGGACGTTATTGCTGGCTGATTCATAATTCTTTCTATAAAATAAGGAAAATAAATTTAAATTATATTTGATTTGATTTACACCAGACATTAATTATTCATATTTGAGGTAATCCGTTTCAGTATGAGAAACAATGTAACTACTCGTACTACCTAGGAATTTGGGAAAATTGCAATCTCTTATTATAATCTACACTGGGGCTGCAGTCTCGACAAAGATAGCGATCGCTTTACGAACGAATTTGGTCGTAAAGTCACAAAATTGACAAGAACGAAAAACTCACAATCTTGTCAAGCAATTTTGACCGTCTAGGTACCGCATTAAGGCGCCTGCAAACTGGCGCGACTTGTCGCGCGATTCGACACCGGTAGAACAATTTTAATTAAGTTTTCATAGAAATTGTTCTACTGCTGTCGCGTCGCGCGATACGTCGCGCCACTCTGCACGAGCCATTCGAAGTTTGCGACCGAATTCGGTCGTAAAGCAATCGCTATCTATGTCGAGACTGTAGCCCCTGTTCTAACGATGTTTTGGTGTTCCGATGACGTTGACAGAGGGACGCTGATGGGGACGCATTTATGCATTGTTTTTTTGAAATGTTAAAAAAACAAGATGGCGACGTTAGTTCCGATTCTGGCCACGTGCAAAATAATCATGAAGCCTCTACCTATAGTTTAAAAACTAAGTAGGTACTATTAGAAGATTCCTATCTTATTTCTATCAGTAAACTAGTCAGCAGACACAGAGGTTGAGTGAGCAGTGACCTTTTTGCTTTAGGGGACACTTCGTCCGAGGGTGCAAACAAATAAAACGAAATGTTTGGCAGGGTTCGAACAACTCGAGAATTTTCCCTTGATCTTCGAATTACTTCATTCTTTGGAACACTCTTCAAGTATCGACTCGGAACCATCCATTTGGATTATTTTTACCAATTAAAAAAGTTAGGGGGATTTAAAGTTTAAAGGAATTGCTCATTGATGGGAGTCTTATTATGTTGTCTTATGATTTGATTGAAATTGAAAAGAAAAAGTCTTGATAAGGGAACTTTCTGGAGTTTATAGCTTAGTTAGTTAACTATTTGGGCGTCTTATTGTGATTATGTAGATTCAAAGACGTGTCCAATTAGGGCCATGACTGGAGACAATTTTCAATGGTTCTTTTAATCGTATCGACAGTACTTATTTTAACTGTTCCTACGCTAGATATGACCACGTTTTAATTAAAGACAACACAAGACCACATCTCACTGTCTAATATAGCAAAATCAGCCTATAATGTTCCCACTACTGGTTCACAGGCTTCCTTTCTGCGAGAGTGGGCCGTAATCCACCAAGAGGGCACATCTTCGATTTTTTTGGTTCTGGGACATGCCAGTTTCCTGTTTCCAGGATGTTTTCCTTCACCGTTTTGAGAGCAGTGGTGATGAAATAATTAACACAAAGTAAAGCGCTTGTCGGTCCCGTACATCGCGGCCGTTACCACCACTTAACGTTAAAATACTTACACCGGTTCATGTATTGACAATATACAATATACTACCTTTTTTTTTTGGGTGGGAAATCATTAAATAACTTCTCCCGCTCTGGTCGGAGCGGGAGGGTGTGTCAGACTCTTACTGACTAAAACCCACCCGTATTCCTTCCATTGCCTGTGTTGCCAGGGGTCTCGGTAACCCTTTAGTACCTTCCCGCGACCCCGGCTTACATATACTACCTGGCGATCTAGTCCGTGGAAATCTCACCGTAGCTTAAGTGAAGTAAGCTGTCAATAGTGTTAATCTCTAGCTTCAGATAGAATGACAGCACAGTTCATGCTGACATGATTTTTGTAGAATAGACCTGCTGATCATATAAGGATATCTAGTGCATTATTAAGGGGACTACAAGACCTAAACGCAATTTTTTCAAGTTTTTTAATGCATAAAAGTATATGATCCACTACAGCACTTTTTACTGTTGTTGTACAGTAAAGAAAAACGGTTCAGGACACTTATTTTTATGTTAAAATAAGTTTCCTAAAGTTTTCATTGGATTTCAATTGGATTAACATTAAAGTTTACTGAAACAAACAGTTTCTTTTAAATATTGCCGTGTTCAGAGCTAAGAGATGCACTGTAAAATCTACTGTTATACTTATAACTCAACTGTTTTTTTTTCAGTTAGTTTTACTTCTTTGGACAATAGGCTCTATTTTTACTGACCACAGCGGTGAATATTACCGAAAAATCGATTGAGTTTACCGATTTTTTTTCCAGTGCAGGTAGATAGTGTGTTGAAAACATAATACAACTAATTTGATATGATAGAAAAAAATCACGAAGATACCTCTGAAAAATTCTTTTAATGATTAAAAACAATACTAATACTCATGCAATTATTCTGTTTTATGGTCAGATTATTCTACAAGCAACATATTAGCTTAATAGTGTTTTTTTTTTTTTTATCCATTCAATAGATTTTTTTGTAAATAGATAATTGCTTCATATTTTGCAATAAACTACCAGCGCTGTGTCATTACGGTTGTCGCAACCCAGTGCTGGGCACGCCACGATTGCGGCGATAAGTCCCCTCTTTGAGGAGTGGCTGGAGAGACGCCACGGCGTCCTCACCTTCCACCTGACGCAGGTCCTCACCGGACACGGCAGCTTCGGGAGGTTCCTGTGTCGGATAAGGCGGGAGGAAACGTCCGGGTGTCACCACTGTGTGGATCGCCCGGAGGACACGGTGGAGCATACGGTGGAGGTCTGCCCGGCTTGGGCAGAGCACCGCCGTGTCCTCGTGGAGGCGATCGGCGGCAGAGACCTCTCGCGTCCGGCCCTGGTTCAGGCCATGGTACGGAGCGAGAGGGCATGGGCAGCCGTCACCTCCTTCTGCGAAGCAGTAATGCTCGCGAAGGAGGAGGCGGGACGGTTGAGGGAAAGGCAAGTTTCGCGCCCTCTCGCCCCTAGCCGCCGCAGGAGACGCCCAGGGCGTCGGGAATCCCGGGCGGATTTCCGACCACAGAAGGCGCGGGCTTGCGGACGGTGAGCAATGGGTAGCTCACCGTCCGGTAAGGACCAGGCCCGGGTCGACGGCGCGTTGTATTCCACGCGCGCCTCAAAGAGATGTCGTCAGCACATATAGTAGGGGTCCACTAGGGCCGATGCCTGCCGGGGTCGCGGGAAGGTACTTATGGGTCACCGAGGCCCCCGCAACACAGGCAACAGGAAGGAATACGGGTGGGTTTTAGTCAGTAAGAGTCTGACACACCCTCCCGCTCCTCCCAGAGCGGGAGAAGTTATTTGAAGATTTCCCACCCTCAAAAAAAAAAAAAAAAGCGTTGTGTCATCGCGCTTCGAACTCTTTCTTTTCTATGCAGTCCGACAGTGACCGCGATTTAGGCGTTGTCAGCCTCTTAAATCATAAATTCGGCCATCTTTAATAATAAAGAATAGAATCTCATCCCGAGCGTGCTCCCACGTGCGATCAAAGGATTTTCATATTTATCGTCCTTCAGTGATGAGTACTTAATATTTATTCAGTTGTCATACTACATACGTGATAGGTTTTGATGTAATGTTAAGGCAAGAACATATCTTGTAGTGTAACGACTTGCATATTAAGTATTTCCTATTTTGTTCTATTAGTATATAATTGGATGTGGAATTTATTCGTATTTGTGTAGTTTTTCCTGTTCGTCTCAAAATGATATGTATAAAAGTTCAGTAACCAATAACATATTCCATGATCTTTACACTGGATATAATTCTTACATTGAATCGATTATAACTAGATTTTATAAAAAATATGAAAACCCCTATTACATTGCACTTAAATACTAATACTATAGGTACAACTCTGCCTAACCTTTCGGAGAATACGGGGTTGATGTTATGTGTGTATGTGATGAAAACTAATACTTACCTCTCAAAAAGTAATCTGATTCTGTCATTCCAGTTGCAATCGAAACTAATTTTATGTTAGGTGTTAGGTTGTTTTCTTTGTCTCAAATATCCGATGAAATCAACTCCAAGTCATATGATCTGGCCTCAGATACCAAGTTGATTTCATGGAATCAGCAAGCAGAAAGTTTCTTGATGTGTTCCAGAATCAGCAAAAGAGAAAACGAATGGTCGGACCTATTGCCATTGAAGTGAACTATTCTACCTAATTTTTTTTAAGTTTTATTAGAACTAGCTGCGCCCCGCGGTTTCATCTACATAAGTCTCGATCCCCTGGGAATATTGGGATAGAAAGTATCCTATGGGTCATGGTATCCTATGGCCTATCCAGGTAATGGCCTACCAAGTACCAACTTTCATCTAAATCCTTTCAGCCGTTTTAGAGTGAAAACGTAACAAACAAATAAATAAACAAACTCACTTTCGCATTTAAAATATTAGTTATGATTTTTTGATGAATCAGGCGATATTTAGTTTGTCTGCCAAGAAAATCTACTTAATCAGAAGTGATTTGAGAGGCGGATTGGTGTGACTAAACAAGTAACTATTTAGAGCCAAATTAGGTCGTGAGAATTCAAAAAACTTCTAAGAAACTTAATGATCAAACTCAAAATCTAACCAACGACATTAAGACGCTGACAACACCTAAACCGCGGTCACTGTCAGATTGCATTGAAAAGAAAAAGAAGCGCGATGACACAACGCTTGTAATTTATTGCAAAATATGAAGCAATTATCTATTTACTCAAAATTGAGTTGAGTAATCGAAAATAAAAAACAACCAAGTTCTGCATTCAAATAAGACGTTTTTGATATTAATAAAATACGTAACGTATGTTGATATTTCATAATGATATTTTGGATTAGAACTCAAGGTAAGAGGTTAGTTTAACGTTAGTTTGTATCGAGATCTTTTTTCAAAACGTATTTTGGTAACAACCAAGTTCTTGGAAATATGTTCAAAATTAACATATATTTTTTCCGCTACCACAAACTATACAGATTTGGCAATTTTTTTTCTTAAGAGAAGCCAATTTTGGTCAATTGGGTCTTGTCAGTGCCTTAAGATTTAAAACAAGATCCACTGGTACAGACAGCCGTTACTAATACAGCATTATTTACACACACTGCGTACAAATTCGATTCTCTGCTTCCTACATGTCTTCAGTTACTCATTCCGGATGCTAAAACGATTTAAATTCGTCGACCGCCGTGGCTACCCAAAGTGAAGTTTACTCGAAACAGTTCACATGTCGGATTTAGAGAATAGTGAGCTTGAACTTAAATGTTTGGCTTCATTTAGTACCGCAGGATATATAGGTTTAGCTGGGTCTTGTTCTATTATAATAGTGGAATTGTGTTGGAGCTAAAGTTATTACAACAAAGGATAAAGGTCGCGTGTTTGATCAAATAATTCAAGTACCTGACAAAGGCCTATTCGTTATAATATTAAGACTGGTTTCAGAAACAGACATTGAAATTCCTGGAGACCCTAAAATTTATGAACAGGCTATTTTGGGTTCGCTTCATAACTATATATTAAAACACCGGGCCATTGCATATCAGACCACGCACAATGAAGGGTCCCGTAGTTAGGATGAACTTATCCCAAAAAAAAACTTAACATTGTAGTGAAAAACATGTTCTTCCATACATAGACCAACTTACATTTGCAGTTAGAGAATTGACCGTGACGTATATACGTCACGGTCAATTCTCTAACTGCAAATGTAAGTTGGTCGACTATTACTTGTTAACTTGTAAAGCCTATTTAGCTGTGATAGTTTTCCTTTTAATTTCGTTATCATGTACTACTTACTGCCATGATTTTTTTCACAAATTAATAACACTCGTAAACGTTTAGCTGGCTGAGTCGTGTCCCCCACTTGACTCTAACAAAAATTAACTTTAAAGCATAATAATACGCAAACGGATGCCTGACTCGAAATATGGTTTTTACAAATAGCAATATTTTTGAACGGCCTATCCAACAATACCCCACACCATGGGACAGATGAGAGAAAAAAATACATCCCCACTTTACGTGCGTGTATCTTATGATCAGAGATCGGATATTCGGATGCATATTTACCTAAAGTTAATTTTTAGCTATGAAAGTATGGAAGTGGCTTTTAAAAATCTTTTTTTTTTTAACAGAGGCCACGAACAAGGGGAATGCATAACTAATCCGGTGTATATTATGGAAGCGACTTCTAAAAAAATATTTATTTAAAAAAAAACCCGCGATTATTGGATTGCATGTTTATTTAAAATTAATGTTTCTACCTACTTTACATCATAATATTAAGTAGGTACATATGCATCCAATTACATTCGACGGTTAAAAGGTAATTGGGCATAAGCGACATTTTGGTCGAAAATGAGTTATGAATGCCATCCTACTTAAAAAAAGAGATTAAGTAGGATGGCATTCATAACTCATTTTCGATTAAAATGTCGCTTATGCCCTATTACCTTTTAACCGTCGAATGTAGTCAGAAAAAAACATAAAATTTGTCGATTGGGGAATGGCGGGCGGGATTTTTACGATCGATATAAAAGTGCATTCCATATAAGCTAACATTTGAAAGTAAGTTAATGTACATTCGATTCTATAATCAGAAACCTAAATTTGTATTCCCAGAGCCGCGGGATTTTGCGATACAAAAGCGCATTCCATATTAGCCAACATCTCAACTTTAGGTGAATATGCATCCGAATATCCGATCTCTACATATGATTGATATTTTTTCATAGGGCGGAGCCCCTATTAAAAAATATCAATCATAAGATTTTATTTTTCCACTTTGTCGGCGTGATTAGTATGAATACCCATGCCAATTTGATATTTTATTGACAGACAGCTTTCTAGTACTAAGAGTATCTGAGCTAAGTCGGAGACAGATAGACAGACAGACGGACATGGCGAAACTATAAGGGTTCCTTGTTTACTACTGAACCCTAAAGACGTCTGTAAAATGAAGGTACCTACTTCAGTATGAACTTGGTAATTCAAAAATAGCTTTACTGCTCGTGGACATATTGGCTTACAGAAATGGGGTAAGATAATCCTCCTCAATATTTTACTAACAACCTTTCTATCTTCAGCTTATTTAATCTGAATAAGAAGAATGTAGTACAGATGTGTTTGAAAATAATAACGCGATCGTCAATCACTTTGAAGAGTTAACGTGTGCGGCGTAGATCGATTGAGTAGAAGAAGGGAAGTATAAGTAACTACAAGAAAAAAATTATGAATTTGATTTACACTGTTAGAGAATTAACCAATATTTATATTGTGCTTGAAATCACGGAATACCAGAACTGTAGATGACTATGTGGCTTTGAATCTGAGAGTATCATTATATAAAATAATTTGCAAATCACAAAAAGTCAGAAAACTATTAATCCAGCTGTCATAAAGATTTAGGTCACAACTACGTGCTGAGGCGGAGACGGCCGCAGCTGCTGGCTGTGCCGCGCGGCAGGACTAATTTGCTTCTAAAAGCGCCAGTTACTCGCACTTTCCCTACACGCAATAAAGTCGCCGAAAGGATTGACATTTATTCCTGTTCATTGAATGAATTTGCAAGAAGTATAAGCTAAGTACCACCCTATCGCTTTGGGAGATCCTGTAATGATAGAAGCATTGTGTTAAATAAATAAAACGATTCAGACTTGATTGAGACATTTCATAAAATAATTATAATTATGTCAACGTGGTTACGACATGCCTTCAAATTGTTAAATATATTAAACAAGCACCATTCTATCTTTCCTTTTTACTTCAAGAACAATAGAAATAAGTGACAGTATTCTAACAGTGTCCTTCAATGAATGACTCATTACATACCAGTTTACCTAACCCACCGGTACTGTTAAGTAACTATGTACAATATGTCCATAGACACAATAGTATCAACCTAGATGCAGAAGAGATTGAGACAGAGCAAATAACAATGGTTCATTGACTAATTACAATATCTATGTTACCATATACCAGGCAGGTACTGCAGATATGGAGCTTCCAATTAATAATTTACCTTTCTTGGAAAACTTTGATGCACCAGTGCATGTAATGACAATATTTTTCTATTAAATGGTAATATAATAATTAAATAGAATTAATGTATGTATAATCCTAATATGTGGGTGGAACAAGGCTACTTGGACACAGGCCTCCTCTTCGAGATGGAGTGGACTGTAATCTACCACGCGGGGCCAGTGCGGGTTGGTAGATGTCACATGTCTTCGAATGTTTGATTCTAGGACATGCCGGTTTCCTCACGATGTTTTCCTTCACCGTTTTGAGAGCAGTGATGCGCCTGCTTGGGTTCGGACTAGGGTTGCCAAATTTTTATTTAGCTTATAAAGGACATATATCGCACCTTCAGAATTATAGAGACCTAATTCGAAATTTTAAGATTTCAACTTTGACTCATAAAACTTCTTTGCATGCAAGGTAGTTTTATGAGTCAAAGTTGAAATCTTAAAATTTCGAATTAGGTCTCTATAATTCTGAAGGTGGGATATGGTTAAAAGTTTAAAAAATACGCGATTTCAGTTTTTTACCAGGGACAAATAAAGAACAAAATAGTCATATTTCTTTTTGATATTTTTCCGAGGATCGAGTCTGTTTTAACATATTTTTATTCGTTTTAACATATCTGTAAAAATCAATACAATTATAATCGTAATTAAAAACGGTCACCAACTCGCTTTTTATTAAATTAGGGCTACATTTATTTCTTATATCGGTCCACCCAAGTACCATTTGTGAAAAAAAAAAACCCTTTCCACGAAACATTTTGAGCTAGGAATACTAAAAACGAAGGATAAAATTCTGAAAATGTTAGGGATTTCGAAAACTCTTCAATGACTTTCTTCCACATTTTTGAATCTCACCCATACTCTTGACATCAGAAGTTGTGCTAACAATATCCAGGCTTTTTTTGATTATTTGGAATTCTTCATACAAGCAAACCATATTTATTTCTTATATTTTAAAAAGTTCTGCAGCTTCTTGAAATTGTTGTAGTTTATTTCAGATTTAAAGTTTAAAAAGAGTATCTTGGAGAGAATGTTTTTTTCTGAAAAATCATATTGTTATAACAGATAGCCTATGAAGTTATTGTAGAACTGTAGAAAACCGTTTTTTAGTGATTCGTTTGCGTCAGCAATTAATACACGCATTATGTCTCTCGCTTGGCTGCCAAAAAACTTGTCAAAAGACTTGTCTTGTGTGTGTTGTTGTTGTTGTGTTGTTTCATTGCTCGATCTTCTCGCGAATCCCATGCATTTCAGTGTGCATCTCAACAACTGACAGAGTATCTGATTCAATCTTCTTCATTGTTACTTCTACCGAGAATATAAAGTTATGGACAAAGGACAAATATGCCAGTATTTTTCTCTTCTTCTTCATTTGTGATTATTTTCTCTATTAAACGCGGACATTCATTGCGAAATTCCAGGACATGAGATTTTAGGGCAGGCCATATTTTAATAATTCTTTCATCAGCAGGACCAAGAGATAAAAATCTCGTCGTAACATGTTTAGTTATTTCTTCCCACTGCATCTCTTTCTCTTCAAATGGAAGTTGCAAGTCCGCTCTTCTTTTTGCAGATCTACTAAAGTGACCGAATATTTTCAGTATCAAACTTTCAATGTCCACTTCCAATTTATTGTAACATAGTACATGTTTTGCAGCATTATAGAGAATATGGACGGAGCAACCGGCTTTATTAAGTTTTAATTTTTGTATAAAATATGTTCAAATACGGGACAGAGTCAGTCCCGCCGAGACATTTTAAACTATGCCTAAAATACGGGACGTCCCGGGAAATACGGGACGTCTGGCAACCCTAGTTCGGACCCACGACCTACATACAATTCGTAAGCCGCCCGTTACCACTGGGCCAACACTACTCACCTAATGATGATGATGAATGTATAATGCATGCTTATATTGCAATGGTTGCAAAAGGGTGCTAAGTCCTCTCTTAAGTTCTTCTTAATTATGTTGTATGAAAATAATTTAAGAGCAATGATTGTACTCTTAGTATAGATACTTTATATACAAGCTGTTGTTTTGAACCTGCAAAACATTTCAGGAGGTTGTTATGAAACTCGTAAATAATCGTATAACAATACGATACCAAGTCAATAATCAATAATACTTTGTATTTTAGATTTTTAAATTTTATCTTTTCTTTTTTTTTCTTTTTAATTTTTTTTTTGTTGATTCGTTTCGAGGATCACTAACATAATTACCTCCTAAAATGTTTTGCAGGTCCAAAACAACACCTTGTATACTTAGCAATAAACGTTCGGCTGTCATTCGTAGATCTTTGACTGTCGTTACGGGTCGTCAAAAGCCCGAAAATCTGACAACCAGTCTTACCAAGGGGTATCACTTAGTAACATGCAGGCATTTAAAATACTTACCAGTATTTTACATGCCTGTGGAAAGCACGCTTTGCATGCCGGGGTCGCGGGAAGGTACAAAAGGGTTACCGAGGCCCCTGGCAACACAGGCAACGGAAGGAATACGGGTGGGTTTTAGTCAGTAAGAGTCTGACACACCCTCTCACTCCGCCCAGAGCGGGAGAAGTTATTTAATGATTTCCCACCCAAAAAAAAAAAAAAACGTGGATCTTTGACAGTCATTACGGGTCTTCAGAAGCTCGAAAGTCTGACAACTAGTCTTACCAAGGGGTATCGTATTTCCCGGTTACTGGGTTTTGCAGTTCAGATAGTCAGTCACTCTATATAAAATACTGGTATTCAGCTGCATCCGGTTAGACTGGAAGCCGACTCCAATATAGTTGGGAAAAGGCTAGGCTGATGATGAGTTTGCAATAAACGTTGTGACTTTGACTTTAAAATTGATTGGTATCGTCATCTCAGGTTACAATAATAATAATTATGTTGTAGAGAAGAATGCTGTGATTCATCTTGCAGTAAGGTTAACGGCTCCAATATGATGAATAAAACGTCCTATATTTATGACGAAATTTTTTGTTAAGTACCTGTTACTTCTTGACCGGCCTACACTATCCTCCCATACCTATTAACACTGTGATTTGAAAACATTGTAAAAGCCAATTATTTTTAAAAGAGTAACCGTGGAGAAGAGCCGGATGAAACTTCTTGCCGGCTCTTCTGCATAGGAAACGGCCAATTGGAACCGTGCACCTAGCTTCTGACGTTTCATAAGTGCCCATATAGGTCAAATCAAAATATTTTTATTTCACATAAGTGAAATAAAAATATTTTGATTTGATTTAATGAGAAGGGTGTAACCTTATTCGGAAGCCTCAGGTGATGCATGCTTATGATTGAACTATTATTAAATTGAATTATTCTTGGGTTGGTTTTTGGGATAACTACATGTGGCTTTATATTTACATGGGTCTAAACTTCACAGGACAATTACTTTATGGAATATTCCATTATCATAACGGACTTTTGGACTTCTGAATGTCTATGAAATGATTTATCTTAGGCATAATTATGCACACATTAAGTTTATTCTGAAAATAATTTCTAACGGTTAAAACTAATAAATAGTTGATTGCATCACAGGAATATCAGGAAGGTGTTAAAATAGTATGTTATTAGGTTTTGCTATTCGGAGAAGACGTTAAAAGGAAATCGAGTTATTAACTGGTTAGCAATTAGTTGGCCATTCAAGCGCTAATTTCCTTTGACGCAAACATGTTATGGTTTCAGTATTAATATTGCTGTTGCTAAGGTATTTGCAACGGTTATGGCAATTTCTACTTGTTGGTAGGCTAGTTTTATAGTTCGCTAGCAATTGTTTTGTATCTCGAGACATAAAAGTAAAAATTACGTTATAGATAAATGACTCTATCCATACTAATCCATACGACAAATAATATTATAAATCCGAAATGAATTATGGTATGTCTGTCTGCTACCTTTTCAACTTTCCGACCTCCACGCGGGCAAAAGCTACTTTTTCTATTAGTTTTTCATGTTTCTTATGGATCTCATCATCTGCCAAGCCTTTTCCCAACTATTTTGTAATCGGCTTCCGGTCTGTCTAACCGGATGCAGCTGAATACCAGTAGGTATTCAGTAAGTCTACTGGGTCAAATTTCCTAATTTCGAACGGATCAACTCTCAAATTCAGCTTCGTCAAAGCCACGTTCCCTTTTATTTGTTTTATAACATCTCTCGGGATTTCCCATTCCTCCTAACTCCGAACATTTAACGACGGTCTAACATTTTTCCGACACCTACTTACTTAACATCCCGTAGCTAGAAAATTGTTTTTATACAATGATGGAAATGAAATTGGTTAAGAAGTTGAGAACAACTAAATATAACGAGCCCATTGTCTGAACTAACAAGGTTGTTGTACTTTTCAGAGTGGAAAATGTCGAACATTTGCCAACGGTACATCAGGCGCCACTGCGAGGGGAAGGCTGGAGGGTCCTACATGAAGGTACGTAGCAGGAAAAGGTTAATCAATCAGTCAGCGCACTGGGTCCGCGTGGTAGATTATGGCCCAGTCCCTCGCACAACACTTGCCTGTGTCCCAGCAGTGGGAACGTTGTAGGCTGATTATGCTAATAGGTTAGTGAATAAATAGTGTAGCGCTTCGGAGATTTCTCATAGATGTGGTCTGTGTTAATG
This sequence comes from Atethmia centrago, assembly GCA_905333075.3. Taxonomy (NCBI): domain Eukaryota; kingdom Metazoa; phylum Arthropoda; class Insecta; order Lepidoptera; family Noctuidae; genus Atethmia; species Atethmia centrago. The sequence goes on along the minus strand of HG995381.1, from coordinate 11,717,699 downwards.
CTCCTTTAAGGCTTTTTGTTACTTTTTCTGACTGTCTCTTTGGTCTACTAAGTTAGTCGCAAGCGATATTGCTGACCGTGCGGTCCTGGGTCTGGTTCCCAGCACTGGTAAAAAGTATTGTATAACACGAAATTATTTCCAACCGGTCCCGCCATAATCCGCGCGCTTCAGACGGAAACACCTCTCGTACCCCTCTCGGCCAATAAGGGCGAGTCGAAGCTTCTAGAACATTCTAGAATCTTCCCTAATAGATGACGCACTGCCTTCATTTTTGACATTAGTTGTCTGACGTCCGTTAACAGGACTGCGCACCAAAAAGGTAGGTAATCCTTGATACGATTTACGAAACGTTATCTTCGCCCCGAACCCTATTATTTTGTATAATTATATATTATGATGTTTGTATGTTAAAATTGGTATTTTAATTAGGAATTCGTCAGTAAAATACCGCGGTGACTCTGGAATTGTACCCAGTTAGTGGGTGGCTCGTCCCTGATTACATAGCAACTAAATAATGACAACCGGCGATTTGGTGATACACCTCTGCTTATTCCTTCTAGAAATACAGGCGTAATGTTATGTTTATGTATCCTTTATAATTACATTAATACAAAACGAAAAGCGCCTCATGTCAAATATAAAAGAGTTACTAAAGAGTCAATAAATTGAGTGTCAATTACCCAGCTACTACCGACCACGATAAATTGTACTTGATTTAAAACCTATAACGCTGTGGGAATAAATGGCAAGATTTATATAATAATATTCATGTATACTGTGGTTATAAACTGGCTTTTTTTTTTGGGTGGGAAATCATCAAATAACTTCTCCCGCTCTGGGCGGAGCGCGAGGCTGTGTCAGATTCTTACTGACTAAAACCCACCCGTGATCCTTCCGTTGCCTGTGTTGGACTGCCACGCGACCCCGGCAGGCATCAGCCCTAGTGGACACTTGTGCTGACATTTCTTTGAGGCGCGCGTGGAACACAACGTGCCGTCGACCCGGGCCTGGTCCTTACTGGACGGTGAGCTACCCATTGCTCACCGTCCGCAAGCCCGCGCCTACGGTGGCCGGAAATCTGCCCGGGATTCCCGACGCCCAGGGCGTCTCCTGCGGCGGATAGGGGTGAGAGGGCGCGAATTTTGCCTTTCACTCAACCGTCCTGCCTCCTCTTTCGCGAGCATTACTGCTTCGCAGAAGGATGTAGTGGCTGCCCATGCCCTCTCGCTCCGTACCATGGCCTGAACCAGGGCTGGACGCAAGAGATCTCTGCCGCCGATCGCCTCCACGAGGACACAGCGGTGCTCTGCCTAAGCCGGGTAGACCTCCACCGTATGCTCCACCGTGTCCTCCGAGCGATCCACACAGTGGTGACACCCGGGCGGTTATAAACTGGCTATAATATAATAATCTAGTTGAACATGTCAAGAAAACTTGCTGTACCAGAGACAGGGTCTGACTACCAATTTGAGTACCTTAAGCGTTTTTGTTTTTCCTGTTAGTTAATTGATTCGTAATATTTGGCCAGGAATGTGGTTTTTAATAATAATTTCCTTCACAAACATCATATCACTAATCTTTGGTGTGGTAAAAATTGCACGTCCATTGAATTGTTTATTTTACAAGAAATATCAAATATAACAGACAGGCAAACGTAGTTATCCCAGAGATGTTATTTTTTAGCACGGAAGCCTCAAAATATTACGTAGATACATAACTTGCTCTCAAGTATGCCTGGTGTAACCGATCCGTCGGATTTCGATACCCGTTGCGTGTTCCTAGGCCATAACGCGAGTCCACTCAACTTGCTGATGATAAAGTGCCCAGTTATTTGTAAGGATTTCCTTTTTATACATCTCCAGACATTGATGAATAGGCCCACATGTTATATGAAACTTGTGGTGAGTTGTGATTTGTTCATCACATTTATGTATTTATTTATTAGAGAACACCAACTGCATATACATTCAACATTGGTTTACAATTTACGAAAGGTATAATGTATTCACAAATTTTATGTATAGGTAGAGAGTATGTAGAGGTACGAGATAACATTGAAATAGAAAAGGCATTGTACAGAAACTGCTTATAACTAGAAGTAAAATTACATGCTAGACTTTCTTAGGCGTTGAGAGAATACCAGATATACTAAAGCCAACGAGACGAGATCAATTTCATGCTTTGGGATTAAATAGTTTAACCTAATTGCGTATGCCACAGTTTCCATTGGAACTAAAATTATTTTATGACGTTTAGCGATAGTTTTTTCATCCAAAAATCAACTTAGATTACTTGAGTTTAAAGTTGATATTTGTTTATGTTGCAATTTTATGTATTTATTTTGTATCGTTGGCCTGAGATAGGTTATACTATACTGTGTTTTATTTACTTGTCTGATGTGGCAAACAAAGGATTTAGATTTTTAGAATGTGGTTAAATCGGAGCGGTTTTGATGTAATTCACATAGTTTCTTATAAAGATCAAGGCGTTCACACTTCAAATAAAGCGTACGTGTGATTGATGCTCTCGTGCTGTGTTTGTTTACCAAATAAGGCATTGTACGGAAAATGCACTGTAACAACTTTCTTGAGTGAAACTCACACGTCCCGATAATAAGCACTTGAGTGAAACGGTTATTGGAAGTAAGTTCCTATCACACAAAATAACTGAAACAACATTTAACAATGAATTTTATTTAAACAATTTAGGGAAACATGTACTCGTACTTATATTTCAAGTTAGTTTTATCAACAATTAAGTCATTATTTCACACCCTATTTACGCTAAACTAAAGTAACAATACTCCTCGACTATCAAGAGGAAATCCCGCTTGATTCATCAAAATATACCTCCGCAATAAAAAAAACTTGCCACCCAGACATTAACGTTTATTTTCCTACGTATACACAAATCATCAATATTGCCGACATCCAGTGACCACAAGCAGAATCAATTTGCAGGATGGCATTTAATTTTTGCCCTCAGGCCTGCGACATGGATATGCGTTTGACATTTTCCATTTCCAGATTTAAACTTCACAGTGACCACATCCTTTGATGGGGTAGGCAGAAATGTCTGTATTCTTCTCATAAGCTTGTTGTGGATTATTTTTGAATTTGTTGGTTTGTCCACCGTTTGAGGTTAATATGGTTTGTTGGTACAGACAAAAATTTTCAGACGAATAAGGCTTTAGGCATGTTTTGAATTTCTAGAAAGCTTGCTTTTACTTTCTTTAATAATGATCACTGTTTTTTTCAGAAGTTTTGATGTCCCTAGGTTCTCGAAATGCACAGTCAAGTTCTAAGTACCTACGTAACCGTACAAAAAAATAAATAGTTTAATTAATCTAACCGTGCAACATTAAATACCTAATACCTAGCTCGATTGGTTCTTCTCATTGACTCATTTTGAATACTCCTTTGTTACTGTTATTAATAATAATAATTATTGTTTTATTCATGAAGCTAAACATAGTATGTATGTACACACAGTGCTCATAATTAGGTAAGTAACATTTGATTCGGGTGGATGAATACCAAGGTAATTATGGGCACTGTGCGAAGAAAGGCGTTTACAGTCTAAAACAAATAATGATGGAGCTATAAAAAACTGCCTTAACACAGCAAGAGAAATGTATTTTTTAATTTTTTATTCTTACATTTTTTAAGAGGCTTTTGTCCACAGTGGCATGTCAGCCGCATCATAACTTAAACAATTCTAAACTACATCTACAAATGTAATATAAAATAGTCATGTCGAAACAAATCAGCAAGTAGGTTTGCTATCTCAGGTGAAGGCTGCGCTAAAACTTTAACATAAGGACCGATACCATATTCGTTTACATTTATTCGACTCTACTGTGTCTCTCTTTCCTTCTTTGTCTTAGTACATATACTCCTCATCTCATCTTAGATTTTCACCATCTCCATAAGTAGATGGAGAAAATCTTCAAGCGTTCCGCAAAATAAATGTTCGTAAGCACATCTCGATGGTGAAGAACTTGTGATGTGCCTACTGTTTTTTTCTTAGCAAAGACTCGCCTAAGCATGAACGTGGTGTGTTCTGTTTTATACGAGTAGTTGGTCGCCCCTCCTTGTCGGTTTAACTAACCAAGTTAGAATTTCTGTTGATGACGGGGAGTTTATGCAAATGTTCTAATGTAACATTTCACTGAATAGTGAAATTTCAGCCACGATTCCGTCTGCTTTTGTGACCGGTAGTTTAGCTAAAAGCTGTAAGCTGTTGGTAAAGTTCTTTCTTGGAGCTTCAGTAATGTTGATAACAACATTACATACGTAGGTAAGGTCGTTCTGTGATATTTTTTGAGTGTGGTATGTATTTCTGAGAACTGTTCCTACTGAAACTAGTCCTGAATGTGATAATATTCATAAGTGGGTACATTAATAATGTTGGTGGTGGTACAAAAATTAACTATTAAATATGGCAGTCATTACTGGAGCTTGTTGTTTGATTCACGTCCCGCATAGGTAACCAAACATGGTGCAGTCGGTAGGATCCATAGCAAACTGAACGCCCCACTTGGTTTTCAAATTTTTTTAGGGTTCCGTACTTCAAAAGGAAAAACGGAACCCTTATAGGATCACTCGTGTCTCTGTCTGTCTGTGTGTCTATCTGTCCATCTGTCACAGCCGATTTGCTCCGAATCTACTGGACCGATTAAGTTGAAATTTGGTACACATATGAATGTTTGTGACCCAAACACGGACATGTAACGTGAATAAATGAATTTTGAATATGAGGGTCACTTTTGGGGGGCGAATTAGTAAATTTGTGTGATACAAAAGGGTTTGTTGTGTAGTTCTCAAACATATGTTTTTAATAATTTTAAATGAAATAGTTTTAATGTTATTAAAGAAATTTGATGAAAATTGACCGTCCTGCCTCCTTATCACTGACATGACTGAACCTAAGAAATGAAAAATAAAATACAGAAAATAGTTCTTTACTTATACATTATAGAAACACCTATAAGAAGTCTATGGTCTTAAAATAACATGGTAAATCAATCAAAATTGTGCGTACAAAATTACATTTGCTGTTGGAATGTATGGGGGAACATGTTTTTCAACTACAATGTTAAGTTTGTTCTTGGGATAAGCCTATGACAAAAATTCATCCCAACTACCCCTATCCCTTCATTGTGCGTGGTCCAGCACGCACTTAGCCAGTTTTTTAGATATTATCTCTCAATTCAAAATCATAAGCAACGTAAGTCCCTACTGAGGGACCGATTTGTAAATAATATATAATAATTATATTGATTCCTATATCTCTAAATGCATCCCGTTACGACTATTTAATCTCGAACAAAGCCTTTACACCAGCCCGTTTATTCTGTAAAAATGTCACAGAAAAAACTATTGAAAGATTACTTCAAGTAAAAGCTCACTCCGAGAAGGTCGCGGTCTCGGGAAGGTACTAATGGGTCACCAAGCCCCCGCAACACAGGCAACAGGAAGGAATACGGGTGGGTTTTAGTCAGTAAGAGTCTGACACACCCTCCCGCTCCTCCCAGAGCGGGAGAAGTTATTTGATGATTTCCCATCCAAAAAAAAAAAGTAAAAGCTCACTTCATCTAAGATTTTTATGTGACATTTTTCAAATGTCACATAAAAATCTTAGATTACTTTATTACTACTTATTATTATTACTTTATTTACTTCAAGTAATCTGTCAATAGTGTCACATCTCGCTTCAAGCTCACTTCATCTAAGATTTTCTGTGACATTTTTCAAATGTGACACTATTGACAGATTACTTCAAGCTCACTTCACCTAAGTTTTCACGGTGATATTTTTACAGAATAGAAAAGCTCCAAATAGGTACATCCAAATTTCATCAGATTCTTACTGCTGAAACACCCTATTGAAAACCCTCCACGAACATTTCATAGCTGCAACTTGCAACTGTAAACCGTCATGGCGTCCAAACAAAAGGTTCCCGATTAAAGTTGTCGGCTTGTGGGATGGTGTTCAATTTCCGATATCGGCACAAAGCGGCGCCGCTCGTCCGCTGTTTCCTTTGCGGGATGCGTTATCTAGTGCATAGGTAGGCATGGCATAGGCGTAAGTCTATTTAGTATGGAACTTTGTAACTATATGGTAATTTTGAAGTCTCCTGAATGTGATGATGTCATGGTACTTGCCTCGTGTGTTGTCATACAATCCGAGTCGGTTAAGGTGAGATTATTACTTAACTTCAAGGCTGCTTATTTTCCAGGCCAAAGTTTTGTAAATAAAAAAATAAGTTTCAATCAATCAATCAATCAACTCAGCCTATAACAGTCCACTGCTGGACATAGGCCTCTTCCAGGCTGCGCCACAACACCCTGTACTCCGGCTTCCGCACCAGTCTGTCCCAGCTAGGCATGTGTCATTGACGGTTTTTTGGTTAATGTAATTTAACTGTTAATCATCAATGGTCAACAGGTTGAAAAAACTGTTAAATTATTAACTGGTTTTTAAATTTCAATTGTTGGCGTTTAGCGTCAATGTATGTCAACGGTTTCGATCAATAACAGTTTTGTTGCAAACAATTTATTGAATTTACGATCAATAACAATTTTGTTGCAACTACTTTATTGAAGATTATTGTTTTGATAAGAATTAAGATTACTTAATTTCTATTTTGAACTGTAATGAGAATGACTTTCCCTTCGTACTTTTTCCAGGCTTAGGACTGGCTGGGTAAAAATACGAGTAGTATCCAGGATTCCAGGCGTACTTAAATGATCATCTGATTTTATATACATTATTCATCAATTTTATGTAAAAATAACAAATTGAACTATCTTTTCTCGCTCACACGCATAAGGCTAAGAACTCACGGAGCGGTTTTCACCCGCGCCCGCCACGGTGGTGGAGCTGCGGTTTTATTTCTAAACTCACGAGACCGGTGATTTGCGCGGTCACGCAGCCGTCGCGGTTGAGATCGCAAGACGGGTGATTAAACAGTTGAGGTCTAGACCGCCATGGACACACCAGAAACGAGCTGTTGCGTTATACTCACTTTAAAGAAGAATAAAAAAAAAAGCCCAAAAGGTTCTGGGTGCATCCACTGATTCAGGATAGAGATCACTAGTGCAAAATGGCGTCGAATTTCTGTACCCCCCGCCCCGCCAGTTACTGCGGTCGCCCGCCAAACGATCGCACGCGGGCGCAACCCGCCAAGGCGGCGGGTGACTGCCGCCCGCCCGATTCTACAAGTTGCCCGCCGGTGCCGCGGGACCCGCAAACAACCGCGCGCGCCGCGGGTGTAAAACGCGCCGTGAAATGTGCTCTCACTTTTTGCATATAAATCTACATCCTACAGAAGCTGCGGGCCCGCAAACGCGGCGGGCGCGGGTGAAAACCGCTCCGTGAGTTCTTAGCCTAAGTCCGCCTCCAATGCGTCGACGCGACGGTGTTCGCGCCAGAATCGCTAGTGTTCGGTATCCTTCGGAAGTATTCGTTCCGCATACTACGTAATTCTTAGAAATGAATAAAATAATAGTTTAGTGCGTTGACGCAAATTAACAGCTAATATTTTCCACCGGTATTTTCATTGATGAAAAACAGTTAACTCGTTGACGAACGAAAAGTCGTTAAAAAAAACAGTTTATTGATTCAACGCCCACCTCTAGTCCCAGCCACCTTTTTAAGTTCGTCGGTCCATCTAGCTGGGGGGCGTCGCACACTACGCTTGCCGATATGCGGTCTCCACTCCAGGACTCGTCTGCTCCACCGGCCATCGGTCCTTCGACACACATGGCCAGCCCACTGCCACTTCAGCTTGCTGACTCTGTAGGCTATGTCGGTAACTCCGGTTCTCAAAATAAGTTTATTGACACAAAATAACTTTGTATACAATTCCAATAAATTTCACTTAGGTATATTGGATTCTAGGGAAAGGCTACACAAATAATGAAAAACCCTGCCTAAACTAGGGGAACCCTGTGACCTAGGAGTCAGTGTTCTACTGTAACTTCGTGTACAAAAGAAACCTTTATTTATTTATGTGTTTTAATAAACTCACAATGACCTGATTTAATTATGAATCTGAATGTGTGAGGATGTGTGTATAGGTAGGTATGTGTGGCTGTGTGAGTGGGGTGGGATATGGTGTGGTGTGGTGTACGAGAGGTGTACGTAAGGTGTGTCCGTGTGATGTTGCAAGAGTTTTCTTATACGTTTCTGTAAAATAATAAAGGTAATCAATTAAAATTCATTTTTTGACTTGATGCCGCAGCGGCAACCGCAGCCATCGCATTGACAGACGGCAGTGTTAGGACATACTTTCTATTTAAGTCAAAGTAAACGCTTCCGTATATGGCGACTTTGGAAAGAAATGTATGATGTTCTTAAAGGCACCTCTAGTCATAAAAATTGTGGGAGAGACAACTAAGTTAACATTAAATTGCCGCTGATAAAATTGCGTTCTACCAATAAACAGTATAAACACCTTCACAACGACAAAACAAAAAAAAAGAAAACCGGCCAAATGCGTGTTGAACCACGCACAATGAAGGGAAGTTGGGATGAATTTATCCCAAAAACTAACTTACCTAACATTGTAGTTGAAAAACATGTTCTCCCATTATACATCTATATATGCCACGGTCGATTCGCCAACTTTAAGTTGGTCGACTTTTACTCGTTAACTTGTAAAGCCTACCTAGCTGTGATAGTTTTCCTTTTAATTCATCATATGTACCTACTACTGCCATGTTTTTTTCACATCTCAATAAACAACCATGGCTGGCAAGGGGGGGGGGGGGGGACACTTGACTCTAACCAAAATTAGCACTTTAATGCTTAATATTACGCAAGCGGCGTGAGCACTTTGTCGGCATGATTAATAGGTATATCTATGCCAAATTACAGCTTTCTAGTACTAAGCTTCTCTGAGCTACAGCGGGGACAGACAGACAGACAGACAGACGGATACGACAACATCGGACCTGGTGAAACTATAAGGGTTCCTTGTTTACTACGGAACCCTAAAATCGAACTGTTTAATTACAAGTTTCAGCGTAGCAAATGCAAAGGCAAAACAAAAGGTCCTCAAGAACAATCGAAGCTTTAGGGGAAAATAACAAATGCCGGAACAAATCAGACGCGTGCCTTAATAAGAAGAAAAAAAAGGCCAAAAGCCTTGTTTTCCGAACTGAAAATTCCCCAGCGACGGGATCAATGCACAACTTTCTTCATTTACACGGTCGGAAAACAATATAACGTGATATACTCGTAGATGCGGCGAAAGTACACGATTCATTATTTATATTGAACCATGGGAATTATGGGTAATAAATTCTTCAGTTAGATACCTACAGCTTTTTTGTGCGATCGTGTTTCCGCAACTTATGAAAAGTAAAAAAAAATGGCTAGAAATTGTTGATATTTCTAGTAGGTATCATCTATTGTTTGAACTATTTATAATTTTCCGTGTTTTCTATCACAAAGTAAATTCAAAAGTTTCCTTCAATCTTCTAGCTATCTTTCTCTCGTATAAAATTTGATTTCAAGTCTATCTTACACTGAAAATTTTTTCTTTAACTTATTTTTGTTTCACCCCAGCAACGGTAAGTAATTGACTTTTGACAAGTTTTTAATGAGTTTTTAGATGTTGATAGCTTGTCCCTTGGGCACTGTTTCTTTCATATTTGTATACAAACATTATTCTTTTATATTTCACCTTATAGGATTCGTAATTAACGCTCCGACCTCTTACTGGCGGAATTAGGAAGAAAAATTATATAAGAAAACCGCTTTGGAAATCAAATTAAAGGAAGAAACTGAGCCAATGTCTTTTTTTATGAATTTAGAAGAAAATTATGTCGTCTTCACTTGACTTTTCATTTATGATTCCCTTACCACTATGAGAAAATCTTCGCACATAAATCGAAGACATTCAATTAATGTCGTCGCATCGTCGTGTGTGACCATCTCGAACTAATTGCTTTTTATTACTTAGTGATATTTCATTCTGTAGCACTGCCAATGAATACAAGTAATCAATGAACGTTAAGTAAAGGGTACACATACATTATTTATTACGACTGGAAGAGAGAGAACGTGACACTATTCATTATTGTCACATCGAGCTTTTTATCTTTATTTTTCACTTGTTCTGTGTTTTCGCTTCATTTGTATGCAATCAATTGGTCTGTGAAGTCTGTTGTAATGTTGTGGTGTTGATAGGTTTTGTTTTAAGTTTTATGTTGTTTAATTATGATATAGTGATTATTTTTCTAAGAAAAAAAGAAAAAATACGTCAGGGTTAGGTAGATAGCATAGACCTAAATTACATTCCTAAGGGCCACTTGCAGCAAAACGTTACTAATCTCGGTTTAATTAAATCTCGATTTTGTCCTAAACTCGACTTAACTTAAATCTTACTAAGCATGTCTTGCACAGTCACATTTCACATTCGATTTAACTAAACTGAGATTAGGTCAATAAACCATTCGCCATTCATTCTTTGCGTTCCGTTTTCAAATAAAAAGTGATGGCAACTCAGTTCTGCGTATAGAGAAAAAAGAATTTGATCTGTCAATAACGTCAATGTAAGTCAGTGTTGGTTGTGTTTGTAGTCTCGTGTTATTTTCTAGTTTTGTTTAGCGTCAGTCATACATAATATACGAGTTAAAACATAAAGTACAATGAAGACATCTAGGGCTAATTATAACTGAAGAATGCTTACCTGTTAAAATCACTTGGAAACTTATGAATAATTTTATAATAAAGGAGCTTTGTACTCTGTTTACTTAAGCGGAACCATTTCAAAAATTTGTCTTCTCGTAATATACTAAATAAATCACTTCTAATGTACACTCTACGAGAGAAAAACAGAGTGTCTAAATATTGTCCGATCTACTCGTCATCATCAGATAACAAATCATCATGCATAAGCGAAAATAAATCCATTTTCACAAATAAAAAGAGGAATTTAAAATAACACTGTATTGACGTCTGTCTATAAAATCGAGAATTAACAACTTTAAACCGACTTACATGCCGGTTTAACTTTGACGTTTATTTAAATCGAGATTTAAGCTAAATCGATGACATGCAAACCGTTAAATTAAGTTTAAGCCTAAGTCGAGTTTAAATCGAGATTTAAGTAAAAGCTGCAAGTGGCCCTAACTGACTGAAACATGTTGATGGCAGACTACATTAGAGTACATTACTTTACAGTATCTATTAATAAAAATCTTAAATTCACTGACAGAAGCAAGAAATTTTCATAAGAGTTCCTTATAAAATATATCGAAAATAAACACTAAGGACTTTTGAAAATTCATCCGCTAAAGGGTTTAAATATTAGATGAAAGTTTGTATGGAATTTCGTCATTTTTGCCAAAGGGAAATCGCATTGAGCACAGCTTGTGGTATTATATCCTGTTTTGTAGTTACTGGGTACTGGATTTTTTACGATTTGACATTTCAGAATTTCAGCACCCTTTTACTGCTATTGTCTCAAGGCACATAAAGTAACTCGTTAAGAAATTACAAGTGTGTTGTATAAAGTGTCATTTAACAGCGGCAGTAAGGATGTGCCATTATTCATAAACTCGGCAGCGGGGTGTTGAACCGACACCCTGGGGACGCGCGTTTTAATGTCTGCATTTGCATATTGTAGTTTATGTATGACTTTCAGACAAAATTATGAAGTTTTTAAAATATATCCAATCCAAAGCAACAGTGAAATTATAGTACAATTGTTGTTCTGCTTTGAGATACTAATTTTATTTTGGTTTTGAAAGTGCACCTGATATACAACAGACGTTTCTATTTATTGAAAGCAAGGAAATAGATTACATAGCAAATACACTGGGCCCATAACATATTAGGATAAAAGAGGACACCAGAAAAAAGGCCGCTGTAAGTATTTAAATAATAAGTTTATTGTCCGTTTCTTAATGTATTGGTACTAATATTACGTGAGACGTGTGATCCCACGCAAGGCTAATAGAATACAGCCATTATGAGAAAGTAAGGATTTCAATCAAGTGCTAAGGGGGGATAGGGGATAGTACCAAACCTATAAACAATAGTCAAAGCAACAAGTAAGTCGAACTTCTTCCTCATGCAAAGATTAGTTAGATGTATCGCTTTTGAGTCTTGGGATGTAAAAATAAAGGATTGCATTGCCAGCACCTACTTTGAGCTCTGCCTCACGTCAAGATAATGTATCTTTATTCCCCACATGTACTATAATACGAAATATCATCAGTGCCATAACATTAAACGGTGGAAAGAAATAAAGAAGTTATAATAAGTCTAGCGGCACCCCTCGCATAACGGGACACTTCCAAACAATTAGAGAGGCTCGTTAGCTTTACGAGATATTTAGCGCGTCCTTCCTACTTCACTGCATTTTATTAGTGCACAGTGCGTAATACAGTTTGTTTTCGCTGACAAGGATTTTGGGGTGGTATACGTAAAAAGGTGACTGAGGGAAACCAGTGAGCCAATCACGAACGCGCCAACTAAATGTTACTATATAAATTCAAAGGATTTTTTTATCGAAATAGCAACTATTCTATTGCATTTTGGTTAGTATTTTACCATTAATATCACCCATCGATATGAATAAGGCCTTAAAACTTAATAAATAATATAACTATGCGAAATGAGTATTTTCAATTTTATAACCTTCGAAATTACGTCAAGTTTAGGTACTCCGCGCGATCATGTTAAAACCACTGAGGATAGTAATTGTGTGGAGGACACAGCAAAAATATGGCGATCAGACATCGCTTACAGCGTTTTTATCAAACGAGGCGACGCGCGCTTTACTTGTGGTAACGCATTGTACAAACACGCTGTGAATGAGTGCGTGAAGACGAGTAGGATCAGCACATATCACACACACATACTTCCGACGTCGCCCGTGTCTCGTACGGTACCGAGAGCCCCTGCGCTTACACACTCATTCACAGCGGGTTTGTACACTTGAAAACCACAAGTAAAGCGCGCGTCGCTTCGTGTGATGAAAATACTAAACGGTCTGTCAAACGCAGCACTAGTAAAAAAATCTGTGATGCCTTTTTGTTACCGAGATTTTGTCCCGTAATCAGACATCGAGGATGATGATAATGCAGCTGATATCATTATGATGATGATATCTCTCATATTTTTTTTACTAGCGCTGCGTACGGAAAAGAACACTATCCAATGATTCTTGCAGGAAACTCCGAAAAACTGCGTGTTGGTTATACCTGAAGGTATTGACTTTCATGTAGAGCTATTCACCACCTTTAGTTTATTGGCCTAAATTAAGTTTATTCGTGAAATAATGAAATATCTAGGTAAATTGGATGACCTACCTTTCCTTCAGTTTCAACAGACCAGTGACTACATGGTACGCTTTATGTAAATGAATCGTCAATGTAGCAAGTCGCAAGTCATATAATTGATTAAGGAAATGTAGTAAGACATGAGTTTGCAACTTGGCAAAGTGTATTTGCAAAGTAATATCAAGATTCAAAGAAATAGACCTACATGTTCGTATATCGTTTGGAAAAATGAGACAGAACATGGACTTTTTTATTCCTAATAAAGCCCCAATATGTCTTTATTGTAGTGTCTTCATTTTTAGGGTTCCGTACCCAAAGGGTAAAACGACAGATAGACAGTCTTAGTAATAGGCTCCATTACTAAGACTCCGTCTATCTGTCTGTCCGTCTGTCACTAGGCTGTATCTTACTACAAAAAAACTGTAAAATTTCAAATTGATGTATATCTGTTGCCGCTATAACAACAAATTTTCAACTGTTAAACTATCACGGTTCATGAGATACAGCCTGGTGACAGACGGACAGACAGATAGACAGACGGAGTCTTAGTAATAGGCTCCATTACTAAGACTCCGTCTGTCTATCTGTCTGTCCGTCTGTCACCAGGCTGTATCTCATGAACCGTGATAGTTAAACAGTTGAAAATTTCAAAATGATGTATATCTGTTGCCGCTATAACAACAAATACTAAAAAACAGAATAAAATAAATATTTAAGGGGGCTCCCGTACAACAAACATGATTTTTTTGCCGTTTTATGGATGGAATAGTACGGAACCCTTCGTGCGCGAGTCCGACTCGCACTTGGCCGGTTTTTTAATTAATCGATCAGGAAACGCTGTATCTACGGTCTTTTCAAATACCCACATAATTCGTTTGGGTTTTTACCTAAGTATACAACTTTTAATAAAACACATTCAGCATTAAGTATCTACTTACGATCGTAAAAGTATCTAATCAATAATACATTACCGTCCTAATGATCCATATAATGCACCTCTTGACCTGGTTACCATAATTTCCTTTTGGGACTACAAGATGACTGACTAGAATTTACAATTTCAACCTTATGCTATTGAAATAAGGTTCAAGGAAGTTTAAGGTTATCGTTGTAATGTTTGTGTTTCTTTTTATTGCTTAGCAACGGCTTGTGCTTCTATGGAACCGGCAGGACGATGACCTCTGATACTTGATAGACAGGAAAATGATTGGAAAGTCGAGTTTTCCTGCAATGTTATGTTATTTTTAGGGCATTTTGCATGCCATTGTTTTTTGTTTTTTTAATGAGCACTAGACTGAAGTGGAGTTATAAGACTTATCTTTGCCTGAAATAGGGTCAATAAAAAAAACACGAAAGTCCTTGATGATTGTAAAAATACAGTATTTATTTTCACATAAAAACAACATAAAAAATAATAATAGATGGTTGATTGTTATTATAGCTACAGTTTTCTAAGTCAAAGTCAATTTTTTTACTTATTTAAAAGACTTATATCAAAGAAAACCGAACTGTCTTTATCCAAATTGTATTTTGACTGAATAAAAATTTGATGTTCTTTTTTTTTAAATCCGTGCTTCCAAATTGAAATAAAAATCCATGTATTCACTTCCTACGAATGAATAATTATCATAGGTACATATATTATAATAATATGAATAATTATGCAAATATTAATTATACGCTTCACGCCACATCCCTAGGGTGTTGCCAGCCGAGATAATTAGTACAATTAACGCTTATTACGCCGACGGTTTTATCACGGGAGGAAATTTAAAAGAACTATTTTAATTGGATTGGATTTCAATCATTTTTGCTCAGTTTTTTTACTTTGCCTTCATTAGAATACTCTTGAAGATTCAAAGTTTTGTTGTTTTTTGAAAACGTAGCAAAAATATTAATAATATATAATATTAAGTTTTATAACGGAACCTGTAGTAGAAAGGTGTTTACTTTAGTACTTATACAATTACATTAGGTATTAGAGTGAGATTTACATCGTGTTCAATGAGGTAGTAGTGTTCAAAGTTGCTTTATGGCAATCACTTGCTTAATGCACACACAAACTATTTTATATGCTTTATTTTAAGCTTTTTATTTGCGTAGGTACTTCTTACGAACAAACGGGCGGGCGTGAATAAAACAAGCGCGGTGTTGTCTGAATATTACTGTAAAAAAGCACGAAGCAAAACAACATTGTTTATAATATTAGGTACGTTACGTGAGCCGCCTAAGATCGCAATATCGCACGCTGTGAAAAATCGATTACGCACGCGACCGAAAGCAATCGCTAGCAATAGCATGCGACGACTAGCCAACCGGTTATTACTTATTACTAAGTGGTAATAAGCAATTAAGCAATAAGCAACCAGGCACTCTCTGTCTCTGTCCGTCGCACATCGCAAGCGCACTTGCACTTGCGATGTGCGATGTAAAGCAAAAAGAAATAGCAACAAGTGATAGCCACGATATCATTCGCTTTATGTTATGTATGATATCCACGGTGCTTTATTTTGCTATATGCTTTATTAACCACCACTACAATGAGGAGAAAAACTGCCACTTGCTCACTTCAGATGTCGCTACTATCCAACGTCTAAGAATTTGGCAGCTAGCTGTCTTCCATACATTTTTTTTTTGTAAACAAACAAGTGAGTTCGTTTACAATTTCCCGTTGCGCAGCTGTTCGCTGCAAAAATACGGGTACCCATGTATTTCACAAATATGTTAAAGACGAAAACTGTGGAAGAAAGCTCTTGGACAAAAATGGAAACCCGATATTTCTTCGAGACTATGGGCTATCCTTTTGAAACCTGGAAGAATTTTATAGGAGAAATTTGTATAAAGGTGATGCTCCCAAGAGAACTAAGTCTGTTTTTTTTTACTTACAGGCACGTGTGATGTGATATTATGTAAATTATTATTTACTATAATTTATATAATATCACAAGACAACACAAGTGTATGTGTGTTTTGTAATATCATATTAGATTAGTGCTACAATTAACTTCTCTGAAGTTTTTCAGTCAGGAAGATTATCCTCGACTTGGTTTTCAAGTCTGAGGTTACTTTTGTCGTACGCTTCTAGTCTTCAACAAAAAAATAACTTAAAAGTCAACAAAACAAAATAACCTATAAATTTATAAAACATTCATAATTTATTGACTTTTCCACTACAGCTGCTCTTTTACCAGTGGTACACTACAAGTCAAATTCTACAATGGTAGTTTGTGGACGGACAACTGTGCTGCCACCTATGACGAGCTTTCAGCCTTTAACCAAACGAAGAATTTTATTTGTGTCTACAGTTGCTGTTTTTTTTAAGCGCACTTGCTTTTTTAACTCATTAAACATTTGCAGAATGTTCTTGGAAATGGCTTTGCCCTAGTGTTGACAGAAATCATTAAAAGTTAACATACAAACAAGTGTGACTATTTTCCCTTAAACCCCTAAACATCACATTATTATCATCAAAAGATATTGAAAAAAAAAAATATGACGTACTCCGTAGAAAGTTCTCTGCTATTTACGTTTGCTAATTTTATGCTCTAGTGAGGTACGTGCGCGAACTAAAAGCGGCTTACTTTTATGTCAAAGCACCCTCTTCTTCAAAGCACACGCACTTGAGGGCACGCGGCATGACATACGGATGTGACGGTTTTTAAACCGAAGACACAGACGGACACGGTGTTTTGTAGTGAACGATAGTTTCACACTGTGATATTGTGGCTGTGTTAGTGTGAAAGTTTTTGGAATACGGTTTGAGTGAATGCAAGGGAAATTAAAAGAAGAGAATGGTGGCAAAAATATATATTTGCTGGTTTATGAATTAAAATTAGAAAAGTAGAAGAAACTTACTGATCAGGTAATCACATGCGAATATTAGGTTTGTTTTTCTTGCTGTAACAAAGAAATGATTCTTTTTTTAATTCGGCAACAATATTGACAAAAAATTAAGCTCAGATTCACAGCTTTGTAACCAACATGTCATCATATTTGAACAATATCTTTACAAATCGTTTAAAAATAATTATCGATACCGGTACAATATTCCTTATTTAATTTTGTTATAAGACTAGCATTCCCCTTAAACTAATGGGGAAGATGTATAAAACAATGGTTAGACCTGCTGTCTTGTATGGATCAGAATGTTGGGCCACAGAAGGGAAGAATGAAAGGCATGCAGCTGAGATGAGAATGCTGAGAGGGATGTGTGGTGTGACATGAATGGATAGAATAAGAAATTAGTACATAAGAGGAAGTCTGAAAGTGGCACCCATGACTGAAAAGTTGTGCTGAAATCGGTTGTCATAGTATGGGCATGTGATGCGGAGAAATGAGGAAAATGTCGTGAGGTAAGTTTTGAGTATGAATGTCGATGGCTATAAGAGTAGGGGAAGTCCAAAGAAACGATGGATGGACTGTGTGAAAGATGATATGGCTAGAAAGAAGGTGACTACCGAGATGACGACTAATAGAGATGTATGGAAGGAAGCGCCATGTTGCGCCGACCCCAAATAAATTGGCACACGCTATTACTTCGATTTCGCTTAGCGTTCATTTTGAATTTTTAGGATTCCGTAGGCATCAAGAAACCCTTATAGTTTCGCCATGTCCATCTGTCTGTCTGTACGCGGCTTAGCTCAGAGAGTCTTAGTACTAGAAAGGTGTAATTTGGCATAGGTATACATATTAATGACGCCGACAAAATGGTAAAACATTATCTTAAAAAAATCATCCCCACTTTAGGTGCAAGAGAGGTACCCTTTAAAGTGATAATTTTTGTTAGAGTAAAGGCTCCTACATACTGGCGCGACTTGTGGCGCGACGCGACGCGACACAAAGACACCGCGTGTAGCGCTACAAGCGGTGCCTTTGTGTCGCAACGCGTCGCACGACAAGTCGCGCCGGTATGTAGGAGCCTTTAAGTGTCACCATTTAGCTAGCAGGGGGGGAAAAAGGGGGGGAGGGACCCTTCTAGCTAAATGGTTGTATTTTGATATGTGAAATACATCATGGCAGTAGTGCCTATACAATGTATGGGCACTACTGCCATGAGTTTTCCTTTTAAATTCGTTATGTATAGTATACTTACATAACGAATTTAAAAGGAAAACTATCACAGCTAAGTAGACTTTACAAGTTAACGAGTGATAGTCGACCAACTAACATTCGCAGTTGGAGAATTAACCGTGACGTATGTCGATGTATGAAGAACATGTTTTTCAACTACAATGTTAAGTTTGTTTTTGGAATAAATTCATCCCAACTACGGAACCCTTCACTGTGCGTGGTCCAATATGCATTGGCCTGGTTTTTGAATACATAGTTATGACGCGAATCCAACACAACCTGTTCATAAATTTTAGGGTCTCCAGGAATTTCAATGGTGCCGATTCCCTTGTTTACAAACTAAACTGAATTTAAGTTCAGTGCATCTTTTTCTTTCTATTTCATTAAAAAAAGGACAGAAGATAAATTTTTTGTTTAGTCCTGTCAAATTAATCAGCGTTTGACGTAAATTGACGTAATTTTAGTAGGCAAGTTTTTAATCACGTCTAAACTTGTATGGAGTAGTGACAGCCGGTGATTAAATTGACAGGACTAAACTAAAATTTATCTTCTGTCCTCTTCTTAATGGCATGCAAAGAAAAAGATGCACTGAACTTAAATTTAGTTTAGTTTGTGAACAAGGGTATCGGCACCACTGCCTATTTCTGAAACTAGTCTCAGGAATTTAAATTATTTGATCAAACACGCGACCTTCATCCTTTGTTGTAATAACTTTAGCACCAACACAATTCAGCTATTATAATAATCCCTGAACTGTTAAACATTTAATTAGAACAAGATCTAGCTACACCTATAATATATCCTTAATAGGTCCTACATGCACATGGCATTATGTTTTCTTTTTGCTTGGCACGGAAAACAAACTCTTTAACTTTATTATTAATACAGATATGTTATCTGTGATTCCTCATATTATCATTACTAGCAATCATTACAGTGTATTTAAAAATCTTACTAATATTATAAATGCGAAAGTCTGTAAAAATGGATGGATGGATGGATGTTTGTTACTCTTTCACGCAAAGAGTACTGAACGAATTTGGATGAAATTTGGCACACAGATAGTTTATAACCAGGAATAACACATAGGATAATTTTTATCCCGGGGTCAAACGTATGCGGGTGAAACCGCGGGGCGCAATAGGTAGATAAAAAATCTAAACAATCCGAAGTGAAAGGACAAGGTTTATAATGGAAACCGGAGCTACCTACTAGTAAAATAAAACGCCACAGTCAGCGTAACACGTGGGGTGCTACGCGTGGATGGCCGCGGTACCCCGCCAAGAGATTTTTATTTGACAAACTTTTTTCACAGCCACCCCGTCTGCGAACTAAGCAAATAGGTACGTAACTTTGTTACATACAGCGGTTTAGTTCGGTAAGCAAGCTTAATATTTTTCATTGTGAACCTGATTTTTCATAATAATGTTTTTCCTGTATTTAATGACTTGGTTACTAGTAATGTATATCATTCGATATTAAAGTAGTTGATAAATGTTGCTATTTAAAATAATATATTACTGATAGTGCTTAGTTTTAGATAAGGTTAGGTTAGGTACCTATATCTTCTGCTCTGTGACTGGTTAAAACTTGAAACCTACACAAGGATGTGTTCTTTTCAAAATCCTTCTTGCTTTTTAACCTTGCGAAGTCCCATGGTCTTGTGCTGTTAGACTCGCAATGCGTGTCTTTAAATCTTGGGGTACTTTGCAAGGTCGTAACCCAGGCGGAACGAACACAGGATGGGACGTGTGAACCGTGAAATGTAATTTATAAAAAACGAGAAAGAAATTGTTACTTTGTCGACCAAGACAGTGTAAGTGGAATTTATTTTAATCTAACGATCCGCCGCCCGCCGCTTCTTCGCACAATTTTTACGACTTGACAAAACATCGAGTTTTCTTTATTTGACATTTGTTTATTTACATAATTAAATTACAAGATTAACATTAACTAAATTAAATTAAAACTAAGTTGAACCTAAAAAAGGCCCTCGAGGCATTGTACCGAGGATGCTGGCGGCATTTCCTCGCTGAATTGCAATGCTGATACGTTGCGCGAGAAAGCCGCCAGCTTTTCGGTCACCAGCGTCAGGTCAATTTTCAACGTAAAGTGAACTGTCGGGCTATTCTGTACTATGAACACGTCAAATAACAGGCGAGCCAGCTATCACGTGACCAAAGCCGATCAGTAGTCACGTGACACCATTTCATTGGTCTGACCTGCGTTATGCTGTAACATCAAGTGACACCAACATTTGACGAAGTGTATGGGAAATTTTCGTGGTTATCCGGTAGCATACAAAATAATAGATTCTTTAAGCAGATTAAGAGATACAAATAAAAATGTTGTTTTACAACGGGTGCCTTCCCATATCGGCATTGAAGAAAACGAGGAAGTTGATCATTTAGCCAAAGAAGCATGCTTAGAGGGTGTTCCGTTGACATATAAACCTTACTGGAAAGATATTCTAAGTTCTTTCCACATTTCATAACATTTCAATCGAATTACGATTGAAATGTGGAAAGAATACTTCGACGAGAAGTCATTGACAAAGGGTATTTGTTATCGGACGATGCAGCCAACCATTCAGAATTATCCTTGGTTTGATAATGCCGATATGAGTAGACAAGAAATCGTGATAAGTTTGAGACTTCGTTCCGGACAAAGCAAAACAAAGCAAAAGCAAAACTATTCAATGGGATGTCCATTGAATAGTTTTGCTGCATTGATGGGCAAAGTTACATCTCCAAATTGCACGGAGTGCAATGTGGTCGAAGACGTTGTTCATATTATGGTGGAGTGTGTCCGGAACAGTGCGGAAAGATATTTGATTAGAGACCAATTTAATATAAATATGTGTCAATTAGGAGAATGTAACATTATTTTAGCGTTTCCAGCATCCAAAGCCGCTAGAATATTATATAAATTAGTTAATTTAGGGTTAAACGTAGATGTTAAGTTTTGCATGTAACAAAGGTTTTCCTATGAGGGTGGCATGTTCACTATGTGATCAAACCCTCGTTAATAAATAAAGATTAAAAAAAAAAAAACATCAAGTCCTTTTTGACATGTAAAACACTTGAAAACTGAACTGTCCTGCAGTCATATTAAGCAGCCGTGTAAAACTAACTTTTATTGAACTGTTTTCTTTAATTTAAAATAAACAACGGAAGGACATGTTCATTTGTGAATACTAATAATATTGCGGCGTTATTTAACATTATATACAACAAACAAAACAATCTCTTTGCCGTTTATTTTAGATGTGTGACCAAAATGAAATTTTGGAGTTTCTTGAGGAAGTTGATGATAAAAATAGTGTAAAACATATCGCTAAAATCCAAAGGAAAGTTATGAGACGCATGATGAAACCCTTCGACTTGCAGGATGGCATGTTTGTCAAACGGTAAAGGCTCACCAAAGAACTATTACTTGAGCTTTGCAATGAGCTGAGAGAAAGATTTGTTGATAGAGGTTAAGGTTTATACTAAAATAATAAATCTATTTATCGCACTAATTATCATAAGACAATTAAATAGGTACAGTATGATCACAAATGACCTCGTATAGTTTTGTGGTATTGACAATATATTTGACACATAACAAATTGTTTTCGTTCGAAAATAGCAATAACTTTGGTAAGATTTTCAAGATTTTCAACCTTACCGTTCTTTAAGTATCTAAAAGGGTCTCGAACGTCATAATTGTGTTAAATAGAAATGTTTGCTACGAAACATAGTCTTTTAGAATTCTTCTAATCATTATAAACTGTTATTACCACAGAAAACGCCACAGCTGCAGCTGCAGCTGGGATTACCATAGCTTTTATGTGCATGTGTTTCTGAGACAAATAAATCTATTTTTCTTTCTTTTCTTTTAGTAAATTAATTTGATCTACTTCTTTAAAACCGTAAAACCGGTAATATTGCGAAAAAGTATTTCCGAACGTTTGTTTATAATACGGCGTACCGACCAGCGATAACGTAGCAGGTCTGAAGTTGATACATTGCAGGTCAGACGGAAATGCTTATGGTACAACTAGAAAACCTGTCAGGTTAACCTGCTAAGTTGACCTGTCATGTTGATTTTTTAATGTTGATGGTAGAGCCCAGTTACATCAACTAGACGTTTCGCGATTTCCGCAAATAACTTATGTTCTCTTTATTAGTTTAATGTTAATGTATTATACACATAAATCTTCCCGAATAAAATTTCTAAATGATTGTGCATCAAAATCCATTGCGTAGTTTAGAATAATAACGCAGTCACCGACAGACCACCGACACGAAAAGCGACTTGAATTTAAAATTATGTTTAATATTCTGAATTACTTCCTTCAAAGATAGTTATCGACTTCAAGGTTTAAAGTAGGATCAATATTTAGATAACCGTCTTCTTTCATAAATAGACATTAAAACAATTTTTCCCTAATTTATCTAAATCAAAATACCTACCACTTGTGTTCATTTTAAAATCGAATTTCAAGCTTGCTATTCTTAGGGTCCGTAAGTCACATATTAGAGCAAATATCTAAACCTAGAGGCCGTGGCGAACGAGGTTTAACTCATTTCCCGTACGTTTCCAATATGTGGGGCCGCATAGAAAATCGAACAAACCGATATGACTGAATAATAGGGATTATGTGGTATTACTGCGAAAATTTCAATTTTAGTGCTGAATTACATGGTATTAGTTTTGCTTCAGGGATTTAGTTTTCATGGAAATAGCGAGAAGGTAGGTACGTTTTGTAGGTTGGCTATTTGTTTACGCTTTTTGCTGGGATTCAGGGGTTTTCGCAAACTATCCCTTGCATAAAATGGTAATAATACAATATTTGGAGTCAATGAACCTTATGCCATTCATTTAGTTATATAATATAATATATAATCAGCCTATGTCCTGGGCTGTGTCCCAGGACACAGGCCTCCTCTCTGTAAGAGGGAGTGGGCCGTAATCCACCACGCGGGCCCAGTGCGGGTTGTTAGATGTCACATATCTTCGAATTTTTGGTTACTTACTGATACTGCTGCTATATTTAGTTACTGATAATATAATTTACGTTTTTGGAACATAATCTTCTATATATCGAAGAGATTCTCTATAAGGTGTATTAATTCATATTTTTTCCTTATTTTCCAGTTGCTGAACACACTGTCTACAGATCTGGAGGAGATGCTTACTGAACTGTATGAGGAAAAAATGATATCCAGGTGAGTTAAGCTTATGTATGTTTTCGTGCTTGATAATAATAAAGGGAAGGGAGGGGGCAATTGGTAAGAAAAGTTCTTATTTTTTCCTGGTTGAAGCATCTCACGATTTTCCGCCCTCTGCTTATGATATGATTCGGATCGGTTTTTTAGTTTAGTAAGTCCATACACATATACATGACAGCATAGCAATAATACAGACATCCAAATTTTAGGCACACTGAAATTCAGTCAACTCATAATAAAATTGTACGTCATTATGATACAAGTGTGCTATGTTGTTCATTACACTCGAGGCGATATTATTCGCGCGAGCTGTAGGCAAGCGCGATAAGGGAGCCGAGTTTGTAATAATCAATGTAAACGCGTTTTTTAGGACGTTTTTCAATGACTTTTATTATTTTGGGTGATAAATTATCAAATAACTTCTCCCGCTCTGGACGGAGCGGGAGGGTGTGTCAGACTCTTACTGACTAAAACCCACCAGTATTCCTTCCATTGTCTGTGTTGCTAGGGGCCTTGGTAACCCTTTCGGACTTACCCGTGACCCCGGCAGGCATAGGCCCTAGTGGACCCCTACACTTGTGCTGACATATCTTTAAGGCGCGCGTGGAAAACAACGCGCCGTCGACCCGGGCCGGTCCTTATCGGATGGCGAGCTACCCATTGCTCACCGTCCGCAAGAATTAAAATTTTATATATTATATAAAATTTTATTAGTAACCATCAACCAAGCGTTTTGAAAAATATAGGTAGGTACGTGTAAACAATATGCCTACCTAAGTAGGTACCTCCCTACCAGTTGCATATGCTTACCTAGGTACCTTTCTTCGCCAGAACGCGAAACTAAGTGCTTTCGTTTGGAATTTGCCAACGTAAATTCGTATGATAGATAGGTATAGATTCCAAACGACTGGGCGGTATTAGAAATTAGCGGCGCAGTATCAAGCTATAGATTCGCATGCAGAAAATCTATAGTTTGTTACTATTAGACACGTACGAATTTACGTTGGCAAATTAGAAACCACATTATATGCGGCTAGTGTCAAAAATATGTCATAACTTCATAAATCATTTTTTTAATAAAATACATTGTGCTGACATTTTTTTGTGACGATAAAAAAAACTTATTAAAAAAAAATATTTTTATTATTTATTATCTATTATCTACGTACTTATAATTATATTGGATATAGATAGGTAAAAAGAGTTAATCAATTAGGCCAATGGCATGCAGTGCCGCCGTATCGTAGCATGCCACAACATAGAACTGTCACAGTAAACATAAGTAAAGCAGTATTACGTCTTCATACAAAACGGCATTATTCTTTCAGTTCCACTGGATATAAAATGTTATCGTCACCCAATGAACCCAATGTGCAACAATGCAAACCAATTCTATGACGAAGGAGACATGTAAAATTATTTTCGTCACACCTACTCGTAAAGGGTTATTTTAATCCCCCATTTTAGGGGCAAAAGTCTATTTCGCCCAAGCGCGTAAATTTTACGTTATAGCTCATGGGAGGTAATGTAATCGATAAATTTGGTTGGTCGTCTAACATTACTTCACGCTAAAGGCGGCCTTTGATTGGTTTACATTAATTTATTAGGCTACGATTTGTTTTTCCTTCAATTTGATTTTGCCTTGGTTGGTTTTACGATTTTTTTTATTTCAATTTGATTTTTTCTTACATACATACTTGCTTTATTTCTGGTTCACAATACTGTTTGTTGGTGTCCTCATTTAATAGTACATTGTGTTACAAGAGGTCAAAGGTGTATTCCCGATGGTGCACTCCAGGGAGCCACACCAGGGAGCGGTATACTACATATTTTCGGGTTCGATTATCAGATTAGTGCTTTTCCTTATTTCATGCATACAACAAGAAACAATCATGGCGCCGATTGTGGGTCAGACAAATAAGTTTTTTGCGCGTCATCTATTTAGCTATTGTCAGTTGCGAGTTGCGACCAATAAACACATTCAACGTTGTGACTTTATGGCAAAACTAAAACCTATTTACCGAAACCTTACGACAAAATCAAAATGAAAAAAAAAACGTAGCTTACTAGATTTTTTTAGACTAAGATATTCAACATTGTGGGTCTTTCGGCTGAATGAAATGATGAGTAGGTTACACGAGAAACTACATACCTTATGTATAATATCATTTACAGTCTTGCAAATACATTAAACAATTTTTCACCAATTAATCTGTCATACTTGTAATCACACTTCAAAATCCAATTAATAAATCTAACGTTGAGAGAAAAGAAACGGTCCGAATGATTAACAATTAAACATTTTACTTTAAAGAATCATATTGCCACACGATTGTGAACTCTGTTTCAATGGAATAAGATTATTAAAAGGTTTTCTATATCGTAATAAGTATGGCGAAATCGTATTATGGGTACAGTGGCGTGCTTCGGCGGCGGATAAATCGAATTACATGCGGTCCTGACTTCGACTCTTGGCTTGAGCGGTGCCTTTGATACTGAAGCCCCTCTGAAACCCTTTTTAAATGTTTATGAATACGTCAACATACGTATTTTTGGGACAGAATGTTGTTTTTCTTTTTGATTTAGCGACAATGAAGGATTAGTTTGCATATATTAATTTGTCGATTTAAAAGAGGTGAAAACAATTTTTATTTTTGCAAACTTTCTTGTCACGATGCTTTTAGTGTTATTTATTTATATATTTAGTATTTCCAACAAAAGATGTACACAATACATGACACATAAATAAAGGGAAACATCAGGTATTAAGTAGGTGTACTCCTTCACTTATAGGAGACCGCAGCATGCACAATAAAGTTAACTACTAAGCTAACAAAGTTAAAATATTAATGAAAGCTAAAATTAGGAAACAGTTAATACATTTTCAAATGACATATAAAAGAAAATACAACATTAAGAGATACTTAAATTAAATTAAATCATTTATACACTTCTAATATTTATACAGAAATAAAGAGATCTTCTTTTGGTTTCGATGGTACGTCTATGTTTCTTATATAATATTGTTTGAGTTGTAGGTGGCCACATTTATTGCGGCGTCAGAGGCGTTGTTCTGATCGTC
Source organism: Atethmia centrago (assembly GCA_905333075.3). Taxonomy (NCBI): domain Eukaryota; kingdom Metazoa; phylum Arthropoda; class Insecta; order Lepidoptera; family Noctuidae; genus Atethmia; species Atethmia centrago. The sequence continues at coordinate 11,691,031 of HG995381.1, read as the reverse complement.
AAGGGGGCAGGTGAATATAGTGATAATTGATTAGTGATTATTAGTATTATATTATAAATCACCTTTTATTGAAAGAGGAAAATATTAAAAGAAAAAGCATACGAAAAAAAACGTTCGTTTTATTTTTAATAAATCTGCAAAACGGCCAGCTTTTGCCAGACATGATCAAACAGAGACCGCGTTGTTCCAAAATTGAATTAACAGTATGCTTTCAATTCCACGCACAGTTCAATCTAAAGGCCGGTTCCACTTTTTACTTTTATTTCAAACTAGCCAATCCGATGTGGTTTATTGTTTTACATACACGAGTTAATCGTTTACGAGCCTACAGCGTTATTGTAAACGTATGCGTTTTAAGCTGCACAGTAGACTAATCAAAATAATATCTATGAGCAAATGGAGCAGAAAGATGGGTTAGAATGTGTTGGAAAATGGCAGCAAGTTACTGCTTAGTCATCATAGAGCATAGTGTAGGAACACTGATGAACATAGGCATAAGGTATCTGAAATTGAGGTGTTCTTAGATCCAATGGCTGCTATTCACTCTAAAATCTGGTTCTTGCATACGGATTCAAGATCACAACAAACTTTCATTAACTAAGAAATAAGGACACTAATAAATGACAATGGTACCGATTCCCTTGTTCACAAACTAAACTAAATTTAAATTCAGTGCATCTTTTTCTTTGTTTTTCATTAAGAAGAGGACAGAAAATAAATTTTAGTTTAGTCCTGTCAAATTAATCAGCGCCTGTCACTACTCCATACAAGTTTAGATGTGATTAAAAACATGCCTCCAAACGTCCATTTACGTCAAGCGCTGATTAGTTTGACAGGACTAAACTAAAATTTATCTTCTATCCTTTTCTTAATGAAATAGAAAGAAAAAGATGCACTGAACTTAAATTTAGTTTAGTTTGTGAACAAGGAAATCGGCACCACTGATCTGCTTTTTTAACGCATTAAAGTTTTATCTCCTTTCATTTAATGTTTTATTCCAATCAGTTTAACAATCAACACATACATGCAATCCTCCTTATCCAATGTCATCAAAACCGAACCAACATTGTTTTAAAAACGAGACCGAAAATATATTACTGGTATCAGTTTTAAAGCCAATAGCGTGTCCGTGGCAAATAAATCAAATGGGAAACAAGATGAGGACGGTATCGAAAGCCCAACAAATCATCGCTGGCGTTGACGTTAACAGAGAGGCTTTCCAAGCAATGCGAAAAATAATAGTAGAGGTTTTTGGTATGGCCGAAAATATTTCTGTGACAAGCGCAGGAAATATAAAGAGGAAAAAAAAAACCCGGCAAATTACGTGTCGGACCACGCACAATGAAGGGTTCCGTAGTTGGGAAGTTGGGATGAATTTATCCCAAAAACAAACTTAACATTGTAGTTGAAAAACATGTTTTCCCATACATCGATATATGCCACGGTAAAATTTAAGTTGGTCGACTATTACTCGTTAATTTGTAAAGCCCACTTAGCTGTGATAGTTTTTTTTTTAATTTCATTATATTATGTAGATACTATTGCCATGATTTTTTTCACATCTCCATAAACAACCATTTAGCTGGCAGGGGGAAGGGGGACACACTTGACTCTAACAAAAATTACCATTTTAAAGCTTAATATTACGCAAGCGGACTCTTCAATCGAAAAATTGTGTTTACAGACCCACAATATTTTTGAACGGCCTATCCAACGATACCCGACACCATGGGATAGACGAGAAAAAAAAATCATCCCCACATTACGTGCAAAAATTTAATTTTAGCACTTTGTCGGCGTGACTAATATGTATACCTATGCCAAATTACAGCTTTCTAGTACTAAGCGTCTCTGAGCTACAGCGAGGACAGACAGACAGACGGACATGGCGAAACTATAAGGGTTCCTTTTTTACTACGGAACCCTAAAAAGGAGCATTTAAAACTAAAAAAATACATTAAAAACAAAAAAGACCTGTGCGAGGCCAAAAAGTCTCCTATCTCAGCATAATGCTGCGATATATTTAAAAAATAAATACACAACACTTGTATTCTGATAGAGCTTGCTGTGATGCCACCACGGGCACCTACGCATCACAATTAGCTCTGAAAGAAAGGAAGAATAACATTTATTAGGTATATTTTTTTATCAGTGTATCATGAAACTTTTATTCTATTGACACTTTATTACACTCGGAATTCACTGGCCATGAATGTACCTTCGAAGATTTCCTGCAAAGACACATATTTCACGCAAATCATACCGTTCGCACCTCAAGGGATACGCATAAAATCCGCCCACTACGCAGATTTACCATATAAAACTCCACGATAGTCGTCCCAGCATCATCACATTATGCAACCGGTGTAAGATTATCATAAACGTATAATACACACCGTGTTGTGTAGGTAAAGCGAATCGCTTAGTGCTCCCTTGCATTTTATGCCAGAATATATTTCACTCCATCCTGGATTCAACAAGCAGTGTAAAAGATTTATAAAAATAAACAAGCTTGCTGTAAAACCCGCCGCTTATTTTGATATTAAATATTTCTAAGTGGAAAAGATAATTCATTAAAATGTTATAATGTTTGTTTAGGGTACTGCAAATACAGTGGGTATTATAATATTTGTTCCATTTCAAAGCCTTCAATAACGAATTAATTTGAACACTCAAAAGTGTCTTGTATGTAGAGTCGGATAGATGAAAATATGAACCGTCAAAAAAAACAAAACGTGCCCAAACCAGAAGCCCGAAGTTCCGAACAAAGCATTATGAATAATGAAACACCCTCTGTACAAAGGCTCGGTAGGCACTAGGTAGTATCTATGGGTATAACCGCAAAACTGGAAATTTTGCGGTGGGGTGTCGCTGGGCGAAAAAAACGGGAGCGCAAAGTGTTTTTTACGGCTTTAATACGAGTTTATTAAAATATTTAAAGCGGAACTTTAGCGAGAATTTCCCCGAAGACATCTGAAAAAGGTCCCCCCTGTCGTACGGATATGAAACTTTCAGGCTAGGTGTTGGAGTGATAAATTAAAACGAGGCGAAAGAGCGTCGACATGTGTTAGTGTAATGAGATTTTTTCGCTCTGCCTCATAAATTATAGAAAAGTGAGAGTTTTTGACAGTGTGGAAAATGCTCACTTTATTAATGTACTCTTAGTTACAGACGATTGCTTAAAGAATAACTTATTATTATTTAAGTTTTTGGAGATCACACAGTATTGAGTGCCAAACACGTCTTTTGTTTTTTTATCGATGAAGATTCTATTTAACACGTATTACGTGGATTAAATGGTATCCATGTAATACATGTTCAATAGAATTTGCTATTACATAATGCGATTAATATCATTATTGACATTGCACACATTATGCAATTGTAAGTTTTCTATAAAAATAAATTTATGATAGAGCATCACCATAACCACTTTCAATAACGTCGCCTTAGAGTGAAAACCTCGTATATGCGAAAAAGGCAACTTTACTGGAATAATTATTAAATTCTAAGTGTTGGTAAATTGAAAACCACGTCTGTTCTTTTGCGAGAATTTTGAACTCGCCATAGATGGCGCTACAGGTGACTAAACTTTTTTTGTGGGAAACTAGGCGTGCGTTGCAAGGTTTTGCTTTCCAAAATTGTAATAAAATAAAAATGACCAAATAAATTTCCCGAGGTTTTCACTCTAAGACGACGAAAAGCGATTTCATAGATTTTTGCATACAGTGGGCTATTTGCATTATTTTTATCGACGATAAATTAAATTTCAGAAATGCTTTCCCAAAAATTGGTACCTATTGAAAAGCACCCCTTTTCAAAGAACAATGGAACTCGATTGGCGTCCGCGTGAAATTGTCTAGTACCCCTAAATGGACTATTAGGCACAGACCTCGCCTGATTTTGGTTCGCTTGCAGAGTGGAGCTGTGATTTAAAGTGGGGAACTGAACGAAGGGAGATAGTGACTTAGTAGACAAAATAAGTGCATTTGAGGTATTAAGTGTGTATTTTTTGGTACCTATATACCTTCATATACGTCATACAATATCAGTAGGAAATATTCCAGACTATAGGTTAATAATAAGTCTACAAGCAATGTATTTTGGAATTCATAGCGTGTTTATAAAATATCAAAATTAAAATAATATTTAAAGCGGTAAAAGGCCCACGTGGGCGCCGTTATCAATTATTTTTAAGTAATGGCGCCCACGTGGGTCTAAGCTTATTGAAAGTTATAATTATGAATAAATCAATAATCTGACATTAGTATTCAGTTTCCCGACGCTGAAATCGGTTTTCACATAATTTAAACGTTTCTTATTTTACGTCAAAATAAGCAAAAATAATTACTGTTTTATTGAATTTCTAATTTTGAACTAGTATCCAGTTAATAAAAATAAGCTGCCTTTCGTTGAAAGCTCCACATAATAAGCAATATTATTGTCAGTAATATCTTATTGCACGTTGAAGAGCTACCTAAGTTTCTCATATTTTCCCTTTGTGCTGGCTAGACATTGTACCAGAGGCCTTTTGTGGTTTTGAACTCGCCTGCACAGCATAGTACTGCGCTTTTAGTTCTTAAAACCACCCTCTCGTATACCTCTGTATAAGCTGATAATAGTGATGTGCATGTGGTTTTAATATCGATTTTCTAGCTTTAGTGAAACAGAACACTGAATAGGTATCTGAAGTTGTGTATGTAATAACAGCTGCAGTGTACTTGTAACCATTAAGTAGTACGTTTCGTGTGTCCCTAACTGTGACTGTTTAGGCTTGCCATAAGTATATTACACGTTCATATTTTTAATTAAATGTTGGCGAAGGTTTGTGGATTTGAGTTGTCTAATTTGTAGCTTGGCTTTAGTCACATAAAGTTTACTAACTTTCAAAATTATAAATAATTTCTTATATATGGCATTGGGAATTGAAGGCAATTAAATCTGTCCTAAATTATCAAATCTGTTTTTATATCGATATCGACACTGCATTATTCGCAAGCCAACCCTCATCAAAATGGCAGTACTTTTGAGTGATTGCGAGCGAACTCCACAAACAATGCCCACACCGAGTCAATCTCGCAGTGAATGCACTATAGTTATACAGCCCAAGGATGGCGGAGTATAGCAATATTCAGAGATAGTTCATGACAAAAATAAACATTAACGACAACGGAAAGGGAAATTACAGGAACATTTTAGTATTTAGAGGCCAGAGAAAACGATAGAGCTTCGTAAAATAATAAATGAAATAGGCTTTTGCAATGAGTATGATTGTTAAAAATTATTGATAGAAGTAAAATAAAGGAACAAAGTTTTATTTGTTTCTGCCTTGAGATATGTTTTTTAAATACTTTCTTTTACGGACTTTTAAATATTCGTATTCTAAATACCAAGGAATGTGTTACTAATTCCCTTTAGGGAATGATTGCGTAAGAATTTAACCTGAATAGGGTTTGTTTGTTGAGTTGTAGGTCGTAGGTTCAATCCCTGATAGACGCTTTACTTTGTGTAAATTATTTCATCACCATTGCTCTCAAAACGGTGAAGGAAAACATCGTGAGGAAACCGGCATGTCCTAGAACTAAAAATTCGAAGACATGTGTCATTTACCAACCCGCACTGGGCCCGCGTGGTGAACTACGGCCCACTCCCTCTCACCGAGAGGAGGCCTGTGTCCCAGCAGTGGGAACATTATAGGCTGATTATGCTGGGTTTGTTTACATTTTTATCAGATAGTTTTAGAACAGACAATTACAGTTTAGTTACAGTTATAGAGAATATTTTAGAGATGGTTATGAATAGGGAAATCTAATAAATATAACATAACAACGCTTCCACCTTTTATTATCGATGGACATTCGATACTTGAGGAAAACGCATGTAGGACTATGCATTATGCATTAATTTGGTACCATTAATGTTTTTCATTGTGTCGATCGATGAAACCACGATGTGGTGGAATATTATTTATAGTTTAGTTCATTATGATATCCTGTGCCAGCCCTATTCTATATCTAACTCATATGTATAGTCCAAACCGCTATCAGTTTGTACGGAAGTCTGTGAATCAATAGTTACCGTTTCTGTTTCCATCGTACATGTACCTAACTGTTGTCAATGTTAAATCGTTTTGTCTGTTGTTTATTTTATGTGCAGCCAGTGTTTAATGCATGCAATTTATTGAAGAGGCATTAGGGAGCAGCGTTGTAAGCTAAAATGTTTAGCTAAAATTTGTTCATATAACGGTGATATTTCCTAAAATATCAACGTTATATGAACCAGATTTAACTATATTGACTTACTTCAACACTGTGTAACACACAAATAAGTTTAGAGTTTAGGTACACTTGCGTGTGTGTTTAGTAAACAGTCATTAGTCATGTTTACCGCAAATCAACGTATTTTCTTTATTTCTTTCTAAAACATTGGAAGTTTCATGATGAAAATACATACTTAATAAAAACTAAAATAAAATTAGGTTGATATTAATAGTTTTACAGGCTCATATTGTTCAATGTGGTTTAAAAAATGTTATGTTTTTTTTTCAGGATAATACTTAAGATTTCATTTAATTTACTCTCATATTAAATACACAACCGAAGCAATACAATTTCTTTCCTAAATCCGCGATTAGGGGAGAGCAAAAATTATTTCCAAATTAACCGTGGATAACCGCCGGGTGCGCTAAATTAAATCGAACGACAGCCCTCGGATGGACAACCATCGGGCCGTTTACCCTACGTAATGGCGTCATCAAAATCTACAGCAAAAATGTGTTGCAAATGGCGCTCCCAGTGAGGTCATCAACCGTTATTTATGTATTTATAAATATTAAAATTACAGCCTGAAGGTTCAGAGATTGCACTTCAGCAGTTTTGAAACATGAAAAGTAGAATGTTTTGTCCTAATCAAATCGAGGACACCAGTGACTTATTAACCTGTTAAGCCCCGCGCGACACCGATTCGGAGTCAAACAATAGAAAATCAATTGTGTCTCATTATTTGTCCTTGACCAATTAATGTAGTGAAAATATCGTGATTATAAAACTTCAATCACGCGAAATTGTAAGTATGGTAATCAATGCTCGATACGTTGTTTTAACGAGTACAGAAAAGTTAGGATGATATTTTTTTAACTGCTAGCTGTAAGTATTATTCGTAATGGTGGGTCCATTACAAAGAATACTGCTAGCAGTTTAAAAATATGTATAAGATCTATATCAAGCACGAGAAATATCTAATTTCTTTTCACTTTTTCATTAAAACAAGCATTTAAAGACATTGACACTCATCGTTATTAAATTTAGCAAACTATTTAGTGTAAATTAAACCTTAATCACATGTACTTGACAGATGGCTAGTCATTGTCTACTGCCACCAGGCTAACCTGATTAATTCAGATGCTTCTTATAAGTTCCGCAGGATAAGAACCAGCTGTTAACAATGTAATAAGTAATCATATAAAAAAGGTTGGACATTTAAGGTAGGAACGATTATTCTGTAATGTTTCTTCCTTAAGGTGATTCCTCCAATATAGCCCGCGGAATAATATTTACTGGAATTCGTCACATTTTCACGAAATATCCTTATTTTCAGTAAATATACTTTTAGAGTTACATTGATGTTTTTTGATTAGGTGCCTATAATTTAGTAAATTATAATTTTATCATAGTTGCGCAAATTTAATTTTAATCAACATACAACATCGAACAGCGCCGTAATTTGCAAAAAAACGTAAGTTTTGAATTTCGCGGACTATAATGACGGATAACCTTTAAAGTTATAACATAAAACTTACATGACATAACTTCACTCAGTCATTCCATCTTTTAATGATATTTCAAAACTTAATTTCATCTAACTTCTTTACATCCATTTAATCAAAGTTCTGGATTTTATTCTGGGTACAGAATATTTCCTCCCTTTTCCGACCTTGATTTTCATATCCCAAGCAATAACGCCAAGCCATCACTCTGTATAAATATTACCCTAGTCTCGTACCCAACTAAGTGTTGCCAGCTATTACTAGCGCCAAAGAAACAATAACTATAACAATAATATTCGTCTAGCTTCACCCTGTTTGTTGACTGAAGCCAATTTATGAAAACCAAACCGGTTTTGCAGATGATAAACCAATATCCATACCACTTTGTACCTTAAGGCGAGGTCATAAGAGTGTCGAGTACTAAAGTGAAGTGGAAGTTATATTTGTAAGAGTTTATTAGTCGGTCTCCAGGCTGAGGTTTTGGAATGCTTCAGTAGATAAAGATGTTTTTGTGAGACGTGACTAAGTTTATTGAAAACTATGTATGAAAAGTATAATGGATTAGCTACTGGGATGATAAAGATAATTATAGGACATTATTTCTTATTTAAAAATCGAAGACATAAGTAGGAAATAAAATGCAGTTTGTGAAAATAAAGTACGCGAAGTTAAACTTTTTTTTTTTGGTTGGAAAATCATCAAATAACTTCTCCCGCTCTGGGCGGAGCGGGAGGGTGTGCTCTTACTGACTGAAACCCACCCGTATTCCTTCCGTTGCCTGTGTTGCCAGAGGCCTCCGTAACCCTTTAGTACCTTCCCGCGACCCCGGCCCTAGTGGACCCCTACACTTGTGCTGACGAGATCTCTTTGAGGCGCGCGTGAAATACAACGTGCCGTCGACCCGGGCCTGGTCCTTGCCGGACGGTGAGCTACCCATTGCTCACCGTCCACAAGCCCGCGCCTACGGTGGCCGGAAATCCGCCCGGGATTCCCGACGCCCAGGGCGTCTCCTGCGGCGGCTAGGGGCGAGGGGACGCGAAATTTGCCTCTCCCGATTGTAAACTACATCTATTTATTTGGCTACTGTCTGTTACACGGCTACAGACCGGAAGATGGGATACAGAAACATAAAACATATTATAAAAACACTCGGTATATTAAAACAAAGTGACAATGCTCACACGAACCAGTAACTTCGTGATTTATTCCTCCCACATGCAATAAATAACGAGATATTTTCCCATAATAATCTCCACTTTATCAGTAAAAACAATGCACCAGAAATATACTTGAAGATATTTTTACTACTTAGAGCAAATCCCTGTGGAATCCATTGCTTCATCGTGCGTGAAGTATGGAAGATAAGGCTTTGTAAAGGTGTAAGCACACGCACGAAAGGTAAAATAAACGTTGCATCACGTTTGTCAAAATTCCTGTATTACAATTGATGAAAAACTCAGTAACTAGCCTTCTATATGGGGAACTGCACTAAATACGAATTATATAGGGTATACAGACCCCCAAACGTCAACAAATATTGTTAAACAGCCGGTTATCATTAATTAATGATAACGTTTATAAATGTGGGGGTCTATATACTTCGTTTTCAGTGCAGAGTTGACACTTTGGAAATGAAGCCAAATTGGAAAACGGGACCTAAACTTTCTGGCTACCCAAGTTTTTATAAAGTATCATTTTCCTGCCCTTGGCCCATGTTACTTGAGGTCGCTGCAACCCGTTTTCTTCCTCCAAAGTTCAAGTTTTTATAAAATAACTAAAGTACATCACTAAAGTATGCTACCAATGATGAAGAAGTGTAAGCACACCTTACGATTGTTCATATAAGACGGTGCAGGCAAAAACAGTTCCCTCCATTGCGAACTAACAGATGTGTTTGAATAATTACTTTTGCATTAAGCCTTGAGTTCTTGTGCCGAAGGGAGGAATAGATGAGAAAAAAATCTGGAGAGAATCGAGATAGGATGTGTAACAACGTAATGTATTTAAGATTGGTCTGTTTCTTTGATTATTTTCAGATCATACCTATAGTTATGTAGTTAGTTCCTAGTTTCCCAGATGATTCACGTGTCTTCTTATTTTTCTCAATTTTTGACAGAGATAACTTTCATTACTAACAACAGCTACTAAAACTTATGTCCAATATTATGTTATTAAAAATTCTATTATATACAACGTTCGTTAAAGTGTGTTATTAAATATATAGGATTGATAGAGCTCTGATTTTATATTAATTATTCATTATAAATTATTAATTATTTTTTTCTGTTATACAAACATAAATAATAAACTAATTAGTCTGGATCCTGTTATAACATCAAGTTGTAAAACATAGCCTTTCCAAATTTTTATTAACCAAAAACGCTATCCCTAATGAAATGGTCGTTCACGCGTCCCAAACCAAGGTTTAACGATTAATTTAATATGATCTAACAGAGATTAATTTCAGTTGCTGAACGCCTCGGGGCTGCGGTCAGAGACACGACACATGCATCACGCTCTAAACACAATTAACGAGCCGGCTAGGGTTACCATTCATCTACGTTACACTGGTATTTGTCTTCATAACGATCATGAGGAAGTAGTGCGTAGCAGCATCCTTATTTTATAAGAGGTTGTGTTTGGATCTGAGGTCCTAGTGAACGCGTGACTCAAACGTAAGGTAAATTCGAACGATTTTTTAATCGAAAATACAACTATCCTTAGCATTTTGGTTAAAATTTAAAGAAAAGAAAGAAAGAAAAAAAAAGAAGTAAATAACTAACTCGAGTAATGAATACATTAACAGAAAAATAAAATTAAATCGGTACATCTTCTTAAAAGCACAAGCACAAAATAGGAATAGTTGGCAGCTGCTGGCACGTCATAACTGTGACAAGAAGGCTTCAACTCAGCATGATGCTGTACTATGGGGGACCCACAGCACAGCGCTGATTTGCAGCGGTCACCCATATATGTATAAAGTCACAAAACTAAGTAAATATTATTTATTATGTTAAACCAGCCTTATCAATTTTAAAATCTTATGAATTTACGTTATGTTTACTCCGCGCGTCGCGTCGTGTTGGTCCACCATGAGTAGAACCCGACCGTAAACTGATTTTGCTTTTGTTTAGAATAGAATAGAATAGAATAGAATACTCTCTATTATGTACACCATAAAAATTACAGATACAAATGTTGAAATTTTACAAGGGGTGACATGATAGGCGATCTTATCGCTAAAAGCGAGGTAGGTTTAGGTAGGTTTTTCTTTGGTAAAAGTAGAATAAATGCAGTGTCAGTCTTTTAATCATTATATTTAACCGTTTAAAGAATCACACAAAACTTTGTACTTTCCTCAAAGGCATTTTTAATAATAGGTAATCAGATCATCTGGTATTATATTATGCGAGACAAAGCATTTTCTCAGTTAATAGTGCTTTAAGTTTTGGTAACACTGGATATTTGACCACGGCCGAAAATATTCTATTTTTATTGGGTGAAAACGAAAACTACCGAAAATGAATATTTAAAGCCGAAACCGAAAACGGAATTTTGTCGGACTCTACATAATCAGCCTATAATGTTCCCACTGCTGGGACACAGACTCCTCTCTGTGAGGGGGAGTGGGCCGTAATCCACCATGCGGGCTCAGCGCGGGTTGGTAGATGTCACATGTCTTCGAATTTTTGGTTCTAGTTCGTTTTCCTTATAATGTTTTTCTTCGCCGTTTTGAGAGCAGTGGTGAAGAAAAAATTTACACAAAGTAAAGCGCCTATCTGGTTTCGAACCTACGACCTACAACTCGTAAGTCGCGGCCGTTACCACTGGGCCACCACACTGCGCTCTCTGCTCACTGGACTCTACCACTATGTTATTTCGCGCAAGTATAAAATCGAAAAATATAAGTTCTTATAATTTTTACATTTATATTTCCAAAACCTGTAATAAGCAGGCCGAAGGGTCAAATTGTCGTTTTAAAACAATATGTAAACCGTTAAAACAAGGTCTAATATCCAAGACTTTCGGATATGTAGAGGCAGAAAGTATTCTAGTGCTAAACTAAATGCTCATAATTTCTTTGCCAGAAACATTTTTTTCGTGAAAAGTCGATAAGGAACAACCAACCCTGTGAGGGGTGCCTGATGGGGTTGGATGTTCCATCGTTGAGGTAAGGTGTTCCGGTAATTAGTTATGAAGGAACTGAACATGGATTTACATAAATTAAAGCAAAAATATCTAGTGTTTATATAATATCTGATTTATTAAAAAAAATAACATAGTATCACTGTTTCAAACAAGTGACATATCTTGATCCCGAGCTACCGTTTTAAGCTTTCTACCATCTTTGATGACAGCATCAGTTACCCGCTGTCACAGTTCGACTAACTTCTTACCCCGTTCGGTTTTCCTTTCGTTTCTGTTCTCTTGTTAAAAAACTAAAAAGGTAAACTCTGCTTGTGCGATGCAGGATTTTGCGTGACGTCAATGTGATGCGTAGTTTCATGTCGATATAGATGCCGCCGCAACGTCTAATGGCTATGGTACCACGTTCATTGATGCATTTCAATTTTACGACTGTTCGTGTCGGAACAACTAACCCCCAGCACTTTAAACCCCGGCTATCTAACATTTTCAAATATTTGATGACTAAATTTTTCCGCAAAAAATTCTTTGCTCTCTTGTTGCTTTTTAACTTGTTTTAATTCGGAATTTTCGAACTGTTTGTACATTTAAAAAATCCTTTTCAGCGCGCCCATTTCTCGTTTTTTTATCGGGTGGTAATCCTATGCGGAGTGCTCGTACCTTTGGACCAGGCTAGCTAATGTAAAAACCTCGTTATGCCTCGAAGGCACAAAAGGATTTAGCACCGATAGGTAGGTTTATAACTTTATTTCATTACATTGTGTTTAATGGACTACGCAATCGGCGTACATAAAATTATCCAGGGTTTAAACTGATAATAATGTGTTTTTGAACGCTGAATAAGGTTATGGTTAAAGTAACGTTAGTTTAACCACAAAAGAATTTACACCATGGTTTGACAACGTTAAGGGCGTTTTATGAGCGTCAAGTTTTAATAAATAAGCATGTATGAGTTACACCCTGATTTACACAGTGCGAATTAGTTGCCTGTACCACACAAAAAGCTTGAAAAAAATAGTTGAAGCAACAATAAAGTTTGCACCTTGTTTGCGTCTTGTTTTTTTTTTTTTTGTATGGGAAATCATCAAATAACTTCTCCCGCTCTAGGCGGAGCGGGAGGGTCTGTCAGACTCTTACTGACTAACCCATCCGTATTCCTTCCTGTTGCCTGTATTGCCAGGGGCCTCGGTGACTCTTTAGTACCTTCGCGCGACCCTGGCAGGCATCGGCCCTAGTGGACCCTTACATTTGTGCTGACGACATTTCATTGAGGCGCGCGCGGAATACAACGCGCCGTCGACCCGGGCCTGGTCCTTACCGGACGGTGAGCTACCCATTGCTCACCGTCCGCAAGCCCGCGCCTACAGTGGCTGGAAATCCGCCCGGGATTCCCGAAGCTTAGGGCGTCTCCTGCGGCGGCTAGGGGCGAGAGGGCGCGAAATTTGCCTTTCCCTCAACCGTCCCGCCTCCTCCTTCGCGAGCATTACTGCTTCGCAGAAGGAGGTGACGGCTGCCCATGCCCTCTCGCTCCATACCATGGCCTGAACCAGGGCCGGACGCGAGAGATCTCTGCCGCCGATTGCCTCCACGAGGACACGGCGGTGCTCTGCCCAAGCCGGGCAGACCTTCACCGTATGCTCCACCGTGTCCTCCAGGCGATCCACACAGTGGTGACACCCGGGCGTTTCCTCCCGCCTTATCCGACACAGGAACCTTCCGAAGCTGCCATGTCCGGTGAGGACCTACGTCAGGCGGAAGGTGAGGACGCCGTGGCGCCTCTCTAGCCACTCCTCAAAGAGGGGACTTATCGTCGCAATCGTGGCGTGCCCAGCACTGTTTTGCGATAACCGTACTCTCCATGTCGCCATGAGATCCCGCCGGAGCTCCGTCCGCTGTGCCGCGATTTCTCGCGGCAGCGGAGTTACGCCCCGGCGTTTCGCCTCCTCGCGCCACTCCCATACGTACGCGAGGACTTTTGCCTCCAGATCCCATGGCGGCAATCGGGCAAGGAAGCTTGGTGCCAAGTTCCACCGGCTGTCGAGGACGAGTCCCAGGTACTTCATCGTCGACTCGACGCCTATGAAAACCCCTCATACCGTTATTTGGGACCCCAACGGTGGCGCGTTCCAAGGACCGTGAAAACACATGGCCTCTGACTTTTGCAGGGCCACCTCGAGTCCCAATTGCCGGATCCTTTCGACGATTGTCGCAACCCCGCGTGCCGCTACTTCGGCCGCCGCCTGGTGCAACCTCCCCTTCGCCAGGACCAACGTGTCGTCAGCGTAGTACACTACGCTGACTCCGCTAGGGAGGTCGGCGCACAGCACCCAGTCGTATCCGATGTCCCACAGATGCGGCCCCAGGACCGATCCCTGTGGGACACCGCACGACATCTCTTGCCGGTTCCACGCTCCCTGGTGACCGGGGTAGATGACGGAAGTTGCACCGTCTAAACAACGGTTAGACGATGCAGCAATTTGTTGCTTCAAATGTATTGTATGCCACAGGCAAGAATCTTGCGTCGTGGAAATGGGTGTTCAAACATAATTTTAGTTGACGTCAGGGTGTGTTTATCGCAATAAATTATTAATTAGGTTGTAATTATTTAAGCGTGTAGGTAATGTCTCTATGTTGTAGGCGAAATATATTTTATTTATATGCAATTAGGTGTGTGGTGCCGACTATATTGAATGTACAAATTATTGGATACCGCAATATCCACAATTATTTAGGGTACCTATTACTTTTAAATGTGTATTATTAAGTTATTATTTACGTAGCTATACAAGTGGAAACAAACAATTAATGTGGTAATTTATGTCGCAGCCGAATCGTAGAACCGTTTTACAAAACATCTCCGTTCTGTAAAAGGTGGATTAAGTGTTAAAATCAAATCTACTCTAAATAAATTCAATTCCACTGAAGATAAATCAGTATTTATTTTCAATCCGAATCTTTTCCTCGGAGTACCACTTCCAATTCGAAAGGAATAACTGTAAAATGAGTTGCAGCAATTGCCGACCAGCATTAAATCGAAATACGAGAGTAACGTAGTCCGAGCAATATATTCCATCCAGCATATACACATAACATATAAGAAGGATTCCATACGTGCCCAGCGGGCAGCCGACGAGGACATGTTTCATGCAAGAACATGTTCATGTATTTACTATGAACATGAAGCGAGGATGTACGAGTATGTATAGTAGTTACCTGTTGGATATAAACTCGCCGATAGTCATTTATTTTGTTGGTATTGAGAGTTGTGAGTACACTTCTTCATTGATAGAGGTAGCATTCGCTAGTTTTAGAAAACCTAAACGTTGCGACTTACCTGGCGAAAATTATGCGACGGGAATTCCGCGTGCTTATGTTTTATATGAAAACTATGCGCATCCGTCAGGAACGAAGTTCCTTCTGGCGACTGATTAACAAAAAATAAAAACTTTTGTCACTCGAAACTTGAGACTTGAAACGGACTTCTTTTTCATTTTTCTTTCCCATCCACAGACGCCTTGTTTCCCCGTAGGGTTGGGCAGAGGTGTACCTGTAGTACACCCACATTTTTCGTTTTAATTTTTTTATTATAATAATTTTAATAAAGTTACCACACACAACTGTATCAAAAATACGCATTAACAATTTCTTGAAAGAGACAGAGAGAGAGAGAGAGAGAGAAAGTCGCATGGAGGTGGCATAACGCTTTTCCTTACGTGATGATTTCTAGCAGTCAACTCCGCAGATGTCGTCAGCACAAGTGTAGGGGTCCACTAAGGCCGATGCCTGCCGGGGTCGCGGGAAGGTACTAAAGGGTTACCGAGGCCCCTGGCAACACAGGCAACGGATGGAATACGGGTGGGTTTTAGTCAGTAAGAGTCTGACACACCCTCCCGCTCCGCCCAGAGCGGGAGAATTTATTTGATGATTTCCCACCCAAAAAAAGGGATATAAAACAATGATGATAAACGTGGACTCTAAGACCTTAAATATTTCATTTGTTAACCGATATCGGTATATTTGCTAAGTCTCTCATGAATATAACATGCTACCGTTTCCCTGAACACAGATATTTCACATCGAAACCTACAACCCTTTCAAGTAACCTACCGTTAGGAAAGATATCAGCCTATCCTGTCATCCTCCATACTGAATAACTCAGAAACATCATGGGCTCGATGCTCGAACAAATTCCCCGCTCCAATTTACTGAGTGGTACTTAGATATTTTATGCTAATGCTTTCTACAGGCGCCATGAAATAATAATACCCACTCCAGGGATGCAAGGTGCTTACCGTAACATCACGTTCCGAGATGAGTTCTGTACTTATCCGGTAAAACATACGTTTAATGGACTTTTCCGACGAAACTGTTTTAGCTTTGGGTAAATACAAGCTTACCTAATGGCCGCTGTAAATTTTGCTGTGGTATAAAACGGTAATGTTTGTACGTAGACTTGTGTATGCTTTATTTACTTATGAGTTTATGCTTCGCATTTAATGTTAGTTTTAACTTGAAAAACGCCTTTTAACAGTTAGTTGACAACTTTTTTTTTTTGGATGGGAAATCATCAAATAACTTCGCCCGCTCTGGGCGGAGCGGGAGGGTGTGTCAGACTCTTACTGACTAAAACCCACCCGTATTCCTTCCTGTTGCCTGTGCTGCCAGGGGCCTCGGTGACCCTTTAGTACCTTCTCGCGACCCCTTTAGTACCTTCCCGCGACTAGTTGATAAGCTGGAGTGAGAGTAAAGTGAACGAAAAAGCAAAAGGTTTTTGTCAAAGTATAAAACTAAATATTTCCCGCTTTGTTTCTGTTAATCATAAAAACAGAAGTAACAAAATTCGTAGCTCGGTAGGTATACGTTACAATTTGAGTACATTGTCTTTAGCTTGCTTTGTGTAGGAATAACAAGACCGTACTATCTGCATTTCAATATCTATTTCAACTTAAAATCTAACAATATACCTAAACTTTGGATCACCAGATAAGTTATATTTGCCTAGAGGTGCCTAAGTCTACAGTCTGATCCGACTAATTTAAACTCGGTAACACTAGTTAAACTGCCTACTATCTCTAAATATCACTTAACCGCAGCCAACAATTCCAGTCCATATTAGATTCCTTACCAGATGGAACTTAGTTTCGGCATAGAATAAAATTAATAGAAGCGTATCTCCTGCTCTGAACACACCTTTAATGCCTATCAATTTGGAGCATAAGAAACGTTCATGGCTTCAACGCATTCAGGATTGTATACCGCTACCATCAGCAGCTTTTAGAAGAAAGATTTCCACTTCTGAACATAGAGGAATTTGGTCTCCAGGTTCGGTTACTTATTAAAAATAAAGCCTACCCTCTTTTTGGCTTGCAAGCTCAGCGTTCAGGATGGAGCGGTAGGCGGTTCTTCGACATCATCCTCCTAAGTAAAGTCGACGTCGCAATTGTTGTACCACTTTCAACAACAATTTTCCGTAAATTAAATCTTCAGTAAGGTCGAACCTAACTTACTGTCACATAAATCTCGTTCGTTACATTCAACAATAGGGCGATATAGAAATTACAAGGTCGACTAAACAAGCGAAAATACATGAGTTTCGTTTCTCGCTTCTATCCCATTTTATTGTTCTATGATTTCAGCATTAGATTAGTTGTAGTTGAGCGGAGTATCCCTTCGGGCCTCAGAGAGTGCATATCCCTGTATGACATGAGACTCCGTAACTTATTCCGACTTGTACCGTACAAAGTTTTGGATACACCCCTTTTAGACACGAGTTCGTATCAGAAGTGAAAGTAAGGCTGACTGATGAACGCTCTCAATAGGTTCGTTTCATTAGTTGGTATGAAGTTGGGGCTGAGTTTGAGGGATATCTTTCTTACGAATCGTGATCGGTGCATTGGTCTGAAAGTTAGTCAGAAAACGAATAAATACCCGAGCGAGTAGGTATGTACGTAAGAGTACCTAATTACTAGAAGAAAGTAGAGCTAGAAAAAACTTAAAACCAATATTTGCCATGTATGGATAGGTATTTTAGCAATCCCTTTGGTTTCAACTAAACATCGAATGATGATGGACTTCAAAGTGAATATTCGATTAACATCTCATACTTATAATTCTAGTATAAAACGCACACTATGCAGCCAAGCATATTATAAATTGGGGGATTACATTGCTGATAAAAATGCTTGGCTCAACGCTGGTCCTGCTCCACAAGGGCGCAAAAACTAATTGATCAGGTATTGAAAATAGTGTTGGAGCTGCTGAAGATTTTAAAAACTCTCTTTGCATCGCAACTTGTATAAATTCAATCTCTTAGTATTGTATAGCTGCACATTGTTATGTGAGTACTATGTACTATAAAGCTGCCATTTACTGGATACATCTTTCATTGACTTGAGTGTGCCCTGGCGGCTGGGAGTATGTCGTGCTCACTCTAATGTCTCGCTGATGGTGGCGCGTGTGTTGGATCATTTAGCTCCCTTCAAAATGGTTGAGCTGAATGGTGCTGATCCTCGCGTCATGTTCGTGAACGGGCGCCGTCAGTAGAGACTGGTCATCACTTAGCTGCCACGGCTTATATTAATTTTAATTTTTGAATTGCTTTTTTTTTTTGTTGTATTTTTTTTATTACGGACGATTTTGCATCGTTCTCACATGTATAATTTCAAAATAATGAATGATATAAACAATATTTTGTAACCATAATACGATGATTTAAAAGAATGTCCGTGGAGTTTCTTGCCCAATCTTCTCCATAGGTACCTACTACGCTTTGGAATGGGCAACTAGCTTCATCTTTCTGACTGACTGACCGAACCCTTGACAATTCAAAAGTGCCTGTAATTGGTTTATTTGAAATAAATGCTTTGAGTTTGAGTTTGATTCAAACGAATGGTTTTGTAATTTGTATGGGCAATTACGTTTATTAATTAATAATTATAAGTACCTTATTGATGTTTAATCTAACACTCGAATTATTGCAGTCTATCTAGGCTAGGTCCAATGCGAAAACAATACTTAATTTCCTCATATTCGCCTTAATAAATTGTATAGATGGCAAAATAAGCAAAGTTTGGCAAGAAACTCGAAACTGTTGAGACCGTGTATATTCCACTTATTACAACTTACATAAATCTGGGCCTGTTGCTACTGATTTATAGTTTTAATGAAAAAGAAACTGAAATAGTGTCCTAGTTAAAAAGCTTTCATACGTTGTTTAGAGTTTGTAAACCGGCTTTCATAATGATAGCGTTTCCTTATTAGTATGATGAAAAATGTATTTACAATATTAAATGCACTTTCTTATTTGTTTCAGGTATGTACTTTCAAATTAGACAACTCAGGTAAAAGGTAAGTGCATAGATGCAATCTTTAGCCATTGAACCACTATTGGACGCACAACTTATGATAAATTATTTCCTCTAAATAGTAATTCAAATTCTTTATTGCGAACTATGTGTACATAAGAAGATGTTAACAATAGGTAGGTTCTTAGAACATAGTTGCCTGTTAAGGCATTGCAATTTAAATGGTTACACATATTCATCTTTTGCTCCCTGAAGTCTATTTACAGCTTTCATCTTCCCATATTATCCCGCACTTTATCTTGGTTTTTCTTGACACGTGCCTTAGGCGCTTTCGTAATTATTCAGTATCGCATCCGCGTCTTCCTTTCCTGTTACTTATTGTAAGTAAATTCCAAGATTTAACTATTACGGTTTACGTAGTTATTAAGGCAGTCTTATTTTGAGCACCCTAGCCCCCAAGCCTTAATTAATAAAACTTAAAATCAAGTTACACCGAGAGTTGCGTCAGTTTAAAATAAAATCATTTAAAACAAATGAAAATGTGGTTTATTACGAGTTTATTAATAAGAGGTACTTTTTTGGTTTCATACTTTTGCTATGCACCCACACTATGCCACGGCCTTGCTCGGCACGCGCCTCGGGCTTCTCCGTAATTATTCAGCGAGCATTCAGACGCATCTGTGCGCTCCCACTGCCGACGGATTTTTTTATTGTCTTTATAAATATTTTTCTTCAGTAAAGATTTGATCATATTTGGGGTTTACGTGGTTAATTGCGATTTAAGAGTCGGTAAATAAATCGTATAATATAAAAAAAAAAAACATTTTAAAATATTTTTTTTTAAAATCGCTCAGATTATCCACAAGGACATTGAAAGTAAAAAAAAATTATTTAAAGTTGCACGATTTAATAGCATCGCATCGTATTAATTCTTATATCCACTATACAATTTGAAAAATAGGTATTTAATTTAATTTGGACACAGATTAAAATTTAGGAAAACTTAAGAACAATTACAGAATACTAATATAAAAACGTTGCAAATCATCACCCTTATTAAAAACAAATTAAAAATCAAAAACCAATATCTAAGATTGTTCAAGATATAATCTTTAATAACTTCAAATCATTGATACGTAAGTTGTGCCAGAAAGCCTTACTTTTATACCATTAAATATTATATTGAGGACAAAAAAAGGCATACCGAATGTATTTTTTTTTTAAACGTTTATATTTTTGTATACACTTTGACATTTGATGATTATTATATACATAATGACATGAATATTTACTCTGTGGTGTATAATATTGTTATTTTAATTATTGTGAATGTGAGGACTTATTAAGCTCATATTTTTTATTATTTCGTTTCCCTTTCTCAGTTACTTTTAATGATAATCTGGCAGATTGTGTACTTTATGCAAGCCTACCGAAATGACTTTTCTTTGGTATTGTTTACCGATTCATTGAGGTCTTCAAGTTCTGAGTTGAGCTGTAGCTCAACTCAGAACTTGAAGACAAGCAATTGTCAGTAATCGTGTACGATTACTGACAATTGCTTGACTGGACAGGCCCACTCAAATATGTATAGTTCTTTCTTCAAAAGACCATTTCAGATACTTATCTACATGGTGCTCAAATGATCTGCCCAAGATTATTTCCGGATTTTGTATACACATTGACATTGCTGAATTTTATATTGTATACAATGACATGAATGTTTACTTCGTAAAGTATTATATTATACAAATTATTTTGAATGTGAAGACTATGAGGGTCATTGATTTTTTTCTGAGTTAGTTTTAATCATGGTCTGGCAGTTTGAGTAATTTATGCGGCGTACCCAAATGTCCTTCCTTTGGTATTGTTCGTCGCATCGTTGAGCTCCTTAGGTTCTGAGTTGAGCTGCACGATTACTGACAAATGCGGGTACTGATCGGACAGCTCCACTCAATCTGTGTGGCTCTTTCCTCAAAAGACCATTTCAGATACCAATCTACACGGCCCTCACATGGTCTGGCAATGATTATGTCTGGACTTTAAAAGAGACTGTGACCTGTGAGTTAGTTTCGGCCTTTCTTCTCAGAGTAGTCAGATAGGAAACGCCGACCTCATATAGTTTTTAAAATAAGATTGACGTGTAAAAGTGTTTGTATAACCTTCTTACAGAAATCTCATCATTTATCATTAAAACTCATCAATTACGTTTCTGCGTTCAAAACGCTTCTGTAATATAAATCTACCAGAAAATCATCTTCCGTATGAGCGAGCCTTTATAATATTCTTTTGTATAAAATAAAAATGGTCGACAACGCGTCTAACCGGAGGGGATTTAATTAGACAGCGCAACCGCGACTTAATGTACCGTGAGCAGATATAAGGGAGATTTGTAATGATGCATGGACAATGGCGACCAGCCCCGTTTGCAAATAATGAATATTCTTTTGCTTGGATACAGATCTGTCTATATGAAAAGTTCAATAATCCACCGGCTTTAAGGAGGAAACAAAAAAGGCAGGCTTTTCTGTTTCCTACTCAAAGTCGGTGTTTTTTTAAATAAAGAAATACAACTGTAGTATTTTACAAGGCGATTGGTTGGCACTTTGCGAAACCTAAACCGGTTTTTACTTTGGCCAATACTTATCACCGTTCTTTATGGCGATGTTGTCTTCTTTTAGATGATGGTTTTGTGCCTACACAAAAGCTTTTTTGTTTTATTAAGTATATAAAAATGGAAAATATCTTAAGCAGCCATTTCAGTTCAGTTTCACCATAAAAACACTTTGTATGTTTTGAAACAAATTTCCAGCATTAACTTCAGAGAACATTTCACTGTATTGTTGCTTATGAATTTCCAACTTATCACCCGCATCAGTTATCTTGAATTGCTACTTAAACTTCCCTAGTTGGTACACCATACAGCTATAATTACTTTAGAAAAACAGCCGGCTGGCACATAAATGCATAAATAAACTATCGGTTAACTGTGTTCCATAACACACCCGTAAAAAAACAGGTATTGCAATACAGTTATGTTATTGCAAAACGGGATGGCGGACGACATTTTTAATAAAACGGTTTACGATACAAACGACTGTTGTCGTCGACTTTTTGTCGCAGCGCAATGCACGTGTTTTGTTTTATTTTTTGTTACGTTTGTATGAATAAAACAGTACAATATGCTAATGACATTTAGCATAGTGCTGAAATGTCGCACGTTTGCGTGGTGTATGCGTTTTGTCTGATGTCTGATTTTAGCTTCATTTGGAGTAGAATTAAAGTTGTGTTGTGTGACATTTAAAATAATTATATGATACAAAATTCTATTTGTGGATTCTGGCATGTTTTCCTTTCAAGGAGTTATTCACAGTCATTTCTACGTGTGCCGTATTAGAGTGTTCAAAGTCACGTCAAAACACTCTTATGATAGTTATTTAAATAGAAAAGATGTAAGAAAACCTTAAAAACGCTTTCAGAAGACTGGTACTAATAGCATAGTTATGACATCATCAGTTATGCCACAAATACCCCTCAATTCAGTTCACTGTTCTATCAACACAATTTCCTTAATAAAGCTTTATAGGCCATTTGATAAAGTTGCAACGAATCGTTTAAAGCGAATCGTTAACATCAATGTTCAATCATCGAGTGATTGTGCATTGATTGCTTGATGCGATGAACGTTTGCACATTAGCGAGTAAACATGAGTTAACCACTGATCAGTCGAACGACGATTAAGGGTAGTGTGACATCGGACGTCAGAAATGTAGTAAATCACTACTACGGTTTTTGTGATCTTTGCTTGTAATTCATCTCGCTTTTCAGTTGTTTTTGAAAAGTAGATTTCTTTTTCGTGTCTCTCTTGTTTTATCTATGAATGAGTGTTGTTAAGCATGGCGTAGCATGTTTTGCGAAGTAGGTAGATATCGTCTAATTAAAAATTGCGGCTCGATCGACAAAAAAAAAGAAATAGTGTGGGGGCCACTAAAATATATAAACATTTGAAAAGTGTATGCAATAATCAGTGCAGAAGGGCCGTGCAATTTTAAGTTAGATTAGACAAGTCAATAGAGATCTATTGACTTGTATCTGTTTACTCATCATCTGCCTAGGCTTTTCCCAACTATGTTGGGGTTAGCTTCCTATCTGACCAGATGCAGCTGAATATTATTACAGTGTTTTACATGGAGCGACTGCCCATCTGACAGCCACAACCCTGGTAAAACTGGTTTTCAGACTTTTGGGCTTCTGACGACCCGTAACTACTGTCAAAGATCCACGAATGATAGCCAATGGCTTAACGTGCTTTCCGAGGGACGGGGGGTCTTAGTATGTAAAGATGGTCACCCATCCACGACCCGTGCGGATATTATTACTTAGCCACAAGCTTATTTATCTACTGTTTATTATCAATTCTCGCTTCTTTTTTCAATACCTGCATAGAACTACCCGCCTGCTACTGAATTTTCGACAGTCATTATTTTGTTAGTTATTTTATTGGAATAATTTAAACGAGTCTTTAAACAACAATGGATGTAGTTAGTGTCCGAACCGCAGAACTACAAGCTGGGTCGTTAGCGGTCCAGTTTGGAGGAATAATGTTTCTAATATTTTACGTATAATGTATTCCGTATTTTGTAATTTAAAATGGCTCCCAGAGGGCTTGTTGAGTGGGTTTTCTAATTTATTATACTGTTGTTTTAATAATCCTTTGAAAGAATATTCATGAAAGATTTCTAGTGGCTTATTAAAACACGAAATTAATACAGCGTACCTAAAATAAAAAATATTAAAATTGTCCTGCCATACCTAGCCTACAGTCGGGCTGGTCCACAAATTCAAGGACGCTCAGCGTGCTATGGAGCGGGATATGCTCCTATGCTCGGAGTTTATTTGATGGATATGATCAGAAATGAAGTTATCCGGAAGAGTTACCGACATAGCCTGCAGAGTAAGCAAGCTGAAGTGGCAGTGGGCTGGCCATGTTTGTCGAAGGACTGATGGTGGAGCAGACGAGACCTGGAGTGAATTCCGCGTATCGGTAAGCGTAGTGAGGGACGACCCCCAGGTAGATGGACTGACGACCTTAAAACGATGGCTGGGACAGACTGGATGCGGAAGGCGGAGGACAGGGTGTTGTGGCGCAACCTGGGAGATGCCTATGTCCAGCAGTGGACTGTTATAGGCTGAGTTGGTTGATTTGACCTAGCCTACGCCCCCAGCTTGAATCCAAAATAAAGGCATATAGCTGCCTGTCGCGCCCGCGTTATCGCGCTAGTCTGTACGAGCCTTAAACCATGATCAGATTTACTTTAAACTACCTACATAGAAAGAACTTCCATTTAATTTAACTTATTAAACAAAAAATAGAAATTTAAATACTCAAACCATTTTTCTTAAACCTCTATGCAGAACACGTATTTATGCACCTGTACCTACCAATCCAGATGTCTCCTCATTTCAAGCCTCCTTTCCGATAATGAGTTACACAGACCCCCCTCATAGGTAGGTAGTTAACAATGGTCTTGATTGCGTGCCGAGCTCTGTTCGATGCGGTTTCGCTCCGGTTTCGCTCCCCCGCCGCAGACGGGATGCGGTTTGATACACGAATATTTAATACAGCATGTGATTAAATCTGTATTCATTAAAGATTCCTCTTCTGAAACTGTTGAACTTTCGTGAAAGTTTATGGTGAGTTTTTTGGATAAATGTTTAGTTTGGTCTTCTAATTTCGTTGAGCTGCATTGCAGAGCTGAAAGTTTTTTGAATATGAGCGTAAAAGCGACTTATGTGCAATAGATGTGTAATGTATTTCATTATTTATATGAACACATTTTTTTTTATTTAAATTGTAGAGGACATAGGTAAGTAAATTTTCATAGACGATGGTGCCGATTCTCTTGTCACAAATTTCTCTAAACTAGACTAAAAATCACCAAAATTTAGTTTATTCCTGTCAAACGACGTTTCCCATTCTAAAGTTAACTAAAGTGACATACATTAACTATATTATAGTTTGACAGCACTAATGTCATTTTAGTTATTCAATTTAGTGAAAATGGTAATTTTGCTATTCTGAATTTGACGTTTTTCACCTAAAATTTTAATTTTCAAACTAAATCAGACTATTTTTAATCGCGATTAAAAAGGTGTGGAATAAAATTAGTTGTCATGAACTAAAATTTACAAACCACATTGCTCTTAGATTTCTTGAAAGTTTGGATGCTTCTGGTTTTGGAAAATCTTATATCAGTAAGGACGCATAAGTGATTGCAGCTGTTGTCGATGCGGCAGAAAGAAATAATCAAATTATTGTTATTAGAAAACAATACGAAATTTCGACTTCATTTTAATTTGGAAAACAAGTGGATAAATCCATTTCCAGATTCTATGAAACAAGAAACTTTTTTTTTAACTATCAAGAAGAGGTCAGTTATTATTAGAGTTCAACTATTAGTTGGAAACATTGCGAGACCGTTCCAACCCATTCCAAATGGCTCAAAAAAGATTTCCGTTCAGTTCTAGTAAGTAGATATAAAATCAGAGATAAATACCTTTTCATGTTGGACAATTTCTTTTTGTCACATTTTTCTTACAATCTGTCACTATGTATTAGGACATTCAGTAATTTTTATGACATGTTCTAATGTTTTGCTTGGTATGTGTCCTTTGACACATCCTAGTAATCGTAGTGCCGAGTAATCCTTTCTTTATACGACTTGATATAGCTTTTTATTTCCTCTTTAGTGTCGGTATTTTTAGATCATGGTGTAGAGCTTCATTTGGTACAAACAATGGGGCGTTTGTGATTGTTCTTAGAAGCTAGTTCTGAAATCGCTGTATGATCTCTAGGTTAGAGTGATGCTGTTCCCCATAGCTGCATGCCATAGGGATAAAGGCTCCATTATAGCTTTGTTTTATTTTCCAGGTCAAATTGTGACCAAATATCCAGGAGAACTTTCTTAGTGTTAGTCCAATTTGCCTCCATTTTGTGAAAATGTGTTTTTCCAAGGAAGACGTCTGTCAAATTCGAATTTTCCATGAAATATTTTCCTTTTGTCTGTCAAAGTCACGACGGATACAAAAATCATGGTTTTGACAATTTTATTCTGTTTTTTATTCGACTATTTTGAATATAATCTGTGCCGAACGCATAATGTCACCTCTATTTTGGCCTATGGTTTACTCAACTTACGATTGTCGAACTCGAATATATGTAGTTGTGTCAAAATTGTTTTCAATTTTTAATGAAACTTATTTGCAGAATAGCTTTTAGGATTCTCTTAGCCAAAAATAAGAAATTTTAGTGATAGTTTAGTTTAGTTTGGTGAACAACAGAATCGGCACCAATGTTTTTCTGTCTTGCAAAGTACCCAGGCAGTGCTTGAGTTGTCCTAAATACTAAAAAATACGGCCAAGTGCGTGTCCGACCAAGTACAATGAAGGGTTACGTAGTTGGGAAGTAAGGATGAATTTATGCTAAAAACAAACTTAACTTTGTAGTTGAAAAACATGATGTCAAATACATCGATATATGCCACGGTCAATTCTCCAACTGTAAAGTTAAGTTGGTCGACTATTACTCGTTGACTTGTGAAGCTCACTTAGGTGTGATAGTTTTCCTTTTAATTTCATTATAGGTATGTACTACTGCCATGAATTTTCTCACATCTCTATAAACAACCATTTGGCAGGGGGGGGAGACTTGACGCTAACAAAAATTTGAACTTTAATGCTTAATATTACGCAAGCAGGTTAAAAAAATATCATCCCCTCATTACGTGCAAGGGAGGTACCCTAAAAAAAAGAACTTCATTTTCAAGATTTTATTGTAGCACTTTGTCGGCGTAAATTAATATGTATGCCTATACCAAATTACAGCTTTCCAGTACTAAGTGTCTCTGAGCTACAGCGGGGACAGACAGACAGACAGACAGACGGACATGGCGAAACTATAAGGGTTCCTTGTTTACTACGGAACCCCAAAAACTGCGGAGATTACCTATGTCGGTTTGATAACTCACTAAAACTAGCAAAGCAAACTGTAAAGTAAACGTAGGTATAGGTAAGTACGCTTCATAGTAAAATAAGGTTGCCATTGGATTAGATCAATCGAATTCCAGTGAGGATACCTCAAAAGAAAGCGCTTTGATTACTCCTGGAACACGAATGTGACGACCAAGGACGACTGCAAGGCTATTTTTATA
This sequence comes from Atethmia centrago, assembly GCA_905333075.3. Taxonomy (NCBI): domain Eukaryota; kingdom Metazoa; phylum Arthropoda; class Insecta; order Lepidoptera; family Noctuidae; genus Atethmia; species Atethmia centrago. The sequence continues at coordinate 11,663,609 of HG995381.1, read as the reverse complement.
GACGCAGAGATTGCGGGCCTCGTAATTCAATTTATTGTGTCTACCCTCCGCCAGGGGGCGTCGGCGATAATGCAATTTGATCGAACCACTTATTGGCCCTTTACCTTTTCATTACCGCGACAAAATTTCAATTCAAAAGAAAGTTCACTTTTTTGCTGAAAGGGGTGATCTACACCTCAGTGAACGTTGAAAAGTTCTTGAGTGTGAAAATATTTCAACAATAACGGTTCAACAATGAGAACTTTTCAATTTACCTCTTGACACCTGCTTCACGGGAGATGAATTGTGGGACAACATAATGTAGGAAAAGTTATACGTTTATGTTTTTCAAGCGAGAACGACGCCCCACTGTGAATATGCAGCCCTTTTATTTTCAAGGCGATTAAAAAACTTCTATCCCTTTACAAAAGGCTTTAATGTTTCCCCTTCATAGAAAAGAGTTTTCACGATGTTTATTTATATTCTTATAAGAGAAATATTCTTTTATTTATTCACATTCTCTCCTCGATGTAGTGTTTATTGTCAATCAAAATATTTTACGCTGTGAAATACAATGGGGGAGAATGTGTAAGAAAATATTGAATTTAAATACAGTTTCACCCTTGTTCGGGGCTTAGAGGGATAGGAAGTCAATTTTTATTATTTTTCTTTTGCAAACACCTGTAACTTTGTAATTCCGTCGCTCGGATTGGTTAATAACCGCAGTCGATTCGATTGTATCGATTGTTCATTGGTTCGGTCAGCATAGGTGACCGAGGCGTACACGGCAAAAAGCCTGAAAATTGTTGCATGTTGTTTATTTGTCGCAGCTCTGCTTTTATTCGATTTTCTTTGATATAACCCTGGTCGGTTTTTTCTGCAATTTCTGCAAATATTACAGTACCTAGTGCTTCGTTGGTATAGTGCTATAACAGCTGAGTATGAGATCCTGGTCCCGATTCCGGGGTCAGACAAAGTGTTATTGGGTTTTTTCATCGGACATTTCTCAGTAGTAGCCCGGAGTCTGGATTTGTGCCCGGTTGACCGCAATAGGCTCGCCCTTATTACATGGGACTTAAACGTAACTGGCGAAATGTGGGTGTAGTACATAGGTACACCTCTGCCCAACCATTCGGGGAATACAGGCGTGATGTTGCATTATGTTATGTATGATCACAATATTATTAAAGAGGCATGAGGAAAAAAAGCATGGCATGGCATGGGTGTAAAGTTCAACCATCCTCCATAGTAAAGGGAGGATCCTCCGACGGGTGTCGTGTCTGGTGGACAACTGCCCGTCGGATGATGTCGGGATGTTGTATATATGCTTGTTGCGCGGTAAACTCTGCTTGCGCGATGTAGGATTTTCCGTGACATCAGTGTGTTGCGTAGTTTGCATGTGGCGATGTAGATGGCGCCACACTATTGAACAAAATTACAATTGTGACTTACTTAATTGTAGCTACCTAAAGTTCTATGAATTGTTCCTCCACAAAGAAAACTCTTCAAAAGTAGCAGGATACGTTAATAAAGTTGCACAGGCGTCCAGTTTATCTGTATAAAACAACAATGTTGTAATTAAGTAACGAATTGGACAGGGGTGGTTCTCTCTGATAAAATATTTATGTACTTGGTCCATGTTGCAGCCCGTTTCGAAGGGTTGTCGAAGTTTTCAAGTAAACAAATGCGGGCCGGCCTTATTTTCGTAGTCCTACTTGAAGTTTGAATTATGCGGTATTGTACCTATTATTTTAGCGTATTTTGAGCCTGTTTTCATTTTAAAATAACTTTGTGCTATTTTTGAACATGGTTAAGTTTGGTAAAGTTATATGTTATGATGTTTTGTGAAAATGCTCCGTAATTTAATTTAATTTAATACCATGGCCTGTCTTGCAGCCTTAGCGCGGCACGCGAACATTAACGACATCATCCGACGAGGTCTTGTCACCGTCGGCGTTCTAGCTGTATTAGAACCCAATGACCTGGCACGTGGCAAGAGACTGGACGGCATATCTTTATTTCGATGGTTAGTTAATTTGGTGTAAAAGCTTATGATTGAAGTTTATTGCCTTCCGTTCTTCTTTTCTTAAAACATAAATTTTAGTAAGAAGAAACTAAAATTTCGTATCGTATTTAGGTGTTGCATTTAGACTTTGCATTAAGGCTCGTGCAGACTGGGGTGACAGACAGATTGCTGGGGATCGCGGGGGCGACAGGCAGATTGCTGCCTGTCGCGTCCGCGATATCGCGCTAGTCTGCACGAGCCTTTAGCATGTATTAAAAAAAGAACTTTGTCCAATAACCGAGCAGCCGGCGCAAGAGACTGGACGGCATATCTTTATTTCGATGGTTAGTTAATTTGGTGTAAAAGCTTACGATTGAAGTTTATTGCCTTACGTTCTTCTTTTCTTAAAACATAAATTTTAGTAAGAATATAAGTTTAGTAAATGATGTCCTACGGCATCAAACCTGAAAGAAGAGGTGCAGAACTCAATGTATTTCGGTGTTGCATTTAGACTTTGCATTAAGGCTCGTGCAGACTGGGGTGACAGGCAGATTGCTGGGGATCGCGAGGGCGACAGGCAGATTGCTGCCTGTCGCGCCCGCGATATCGCGCTAGTCTGCACGAGCCTTTACCACGTATTAAAAAAAGAACTTTGTCGAATAACCGAGCGGCCGGCGCGGGTGTCATGCTATCGTCGGTGTTATCACCGTACGATGCTCATCACACATGCTAGCAGCAACTGTAGCCCCCATCGAGTCTAAAGCTATGCCGTAGCATAGCTTCATAATCTGCACACCTTCACCCTAATTGCGTAACACAGTTTGAATGGCAATCCGAGAGTTTTGAAGCATATTGCTAATCCATTGCCTCATAGGTTTGAATGATTCGTCTGCTCAACAACGTAAAAAACGCAATGAACGTGGGTGAACTCTCAAAATGAAACCCCATTACGATCAATTGTCATTTTATGTGTGTTACGCAATTGCCCCGCTGAATTAAGGCGCTAAACAAGACCCAATTGACCAAAATAGACTTCGCTTAAGAAAAAAAATTGCCAAATCTGTATAGTTTGTGGTAACGGAAAAAATATATGTTAATTTTGACCATATTTCCCAGAACTTGGTTGTTACCAAAACACGTTTTGAAAACAAAATCTCGATACAAACTAACGTTAAACTAACCTCTTACTTTGAGTTCTAATCCAAAATATCTCTATCAAATATCAACATACGTTGCGTATTTAATTAATAACAAGAACGTCTTATTTGAATGCAGAACTTGGTTGATTTTTATTTTCGATTACTCGACTCAATTTTGAGTAAATAGATAATTACTTCATATTTTGCAATAAATTACAAGCGTTGTGTCATCGCGCTTCTCTTTCTTTTCTATGGAATTTGACAGTGACCGCGGTTTAGGTGTTGTCAGCGTCTTAAGAGCGCGCGTTCAATTTAGCGCAAGTCAAAATCTGCGGGATCTATCAAATGGCACACACTGCAACACACTACAATGGTTTCTCTGTGTGCGTGAGCGCTTAACCGTTTGCACGAATCATTTTGATACTTTTATTTATTTATTTATGATTTATTTTATTTTTCTAATTGTTGAAATAAATTTTAACAAGCGAAGTTTAAAGTAAATATTTATTTTTAAAATCGCACATATCTGATTGGAATTGAGCGACTTTTTCTTGGGTCGATCATCTCTGGCAACCAAGGGTGGATCCAGGATTTATTTCTGCCCCTGTGCCCCACAAGGGGCAGATGGGCAAAAATAATCATATCTGTTAAAAATAAACTTATAGTATTTATACAAAGATTTGTTAAAATATGAAAACAATAAAAAAAATACATGATTAATACAGGCAGTTTTATTTTGTTTCCTGCTAAAGATGTCCAGCACTTTATTAACGTTCATTTTTGTCGCAGTCTTGATGGATATGCATTAAAGCCAGTCCATTCAAATGCTTTTCAGTCATCCTGCTGCGAAGATATGAATTGAATCGGCGTAAGGTGGAGAAAGATTACTCGGCAGTGCTAGTAGTCATAGGATAGCATATACGTACAGAGCAATTGACAAAGAGTTTTAATATTCGGCAGCACCGATGCCGTCTGTTGCAATTTTTAGCTCTTCAGCGCCTTGCAAAACATCCTCTATATCTTCAAACATTTTTTTATATTTAAAATAAATTTGATTTTATCTGAAAAATAAATGGCAAAATTAAAATCTACCTAATAAGCATGGTCATCCGAACGTCAGTTACATGACCTGTATTATCGAATTCATCATAGTTTAATGCATCATTGGATTTACTCGACTGTTCTTTAATTTAATTCTTTTTTGGTCTGACAAAACCTACTCATAAATTTGCTTTTAAATAGTCGAAATTTCAAGTACATTTCACGCGGGCGAAAGCCGCGAGTGGAAGTTCATATAACATAAATATCCCAACCTTTTAGCCCTTGCCTAAATTTTTGCGTTTTTTCTTTCCTAAGAATCCCTTTCTTTTGTTTCCCATTTCGTAACATAAATTTGTTACTATTAAAATAATGTCGTTCATCAAAAAAATATAGGCCACCAATAACCATGAAAACGATACACATGATGAAAAATGTGAATATTTTCGCTGCCGCCATGTTGGATTTTCATTTTGAACTCACTATCGGCTTTAGCACCTTCGAAAACTATGAAAACGATACCCATGACGAATAATGTGAATATTTTCGCATCCGCCATCTTTTTTTTTTTTTTTTGGGTGGGAAATCATCAAATAACTTCTCCCGCTCTGGGCGGAGCGGGAGGGTGTGTCAGACTCTTACTGACTAAAACCCACCCGTATTCCTTGTTGTTGCCTGTGTTGCGGGGGCCTCGGTGACCCATAAGTACCTTCCCGCGACCCCGGCAGGCATCGGCCCTAGTGGACCCCTACTATATGTGCTGACGACATCTCTTTGAGGCGCGCGTGGAATACAACGCGCCGTCGACCCGGGCCTGGACCTTACCGGACGGTGAGCTACCCATTGCTCACCGTCCGCAAGCCCGCGCCTACGGTGGCCGGAAATCCGCCCGGGATTCCCGACGCCCTGGGCGTCTCCTGCGGCGGCTAGGGGCGAGAGGGCGCGAAACTTGCCTTTCCCTCAACCGTCCCGCCTCCTCCTTCGCGAGCATTACTGCTTCGCAGAAGGAGGTGACGGCTGCCCATGCCCTCTCGCTCCGTACCATGGCCTGAACCAGGGCCGGACGCGAGAGGTCTCTGCCGCCGATCGCCTCCACGAGGACACGGCGGTGCTCTGCCCAAGCCGGGCAGACCTCCACCGTATGCTCCACCGTGTCCTCTGGGCGATCCACACAGTGGTGACACCCGGACGTTTCCTCCCGCCTTATTCGACACAGGAACCTCCCGAAGCTGCCGTGTCCGGTGAGGACCTGCGTCAGGCGGAAGGTGAGGACGCCGTGGCGCCTCTCCAGCCACTCCTCAAAGAGGGGACTTATCGCCGCAACCGTGGCGTGCCCAGCACTGGGTTGCGACAACCGTACTTTCCATGACGCCATGAGATCCCGCCGGAGCTCCGTCCGCTGTGCCACGATTTCTCGCGGCAGCGGACTTACGCCCCGGCGTTTCGCCTCCTCGCGCCACTCCCATACGTGCGCGAGGCATCCGCCATCTTGGATTTTCATTTTGACCAAATTAAATGATAATAAAATCAATTTTTCCAAATTAAAACTTCAATTAATCCTACGACAGCATGTTGGCAGGGCATGTCGGTGACATGAACCCATAAGTTATTCCCCTACCAAGAATTGCTCAACGCGCCTAAAGAAGTTTTCACTTCCGAAAATACTTACCAAAGTACTTACGATCACACTATAAAATATTATCGGTCATCAAAAATAAAATATTTTAATTTCCAAAGTATTAAGATTTGACGATCACACTATAAGGTTGCACTATCCTTGTATACGCACGGCAAAGGTCAACAAGGGTCAGGCAGAGCGCTCAGCGACATGTTCTTTCTCTGGAAGAGCTCGCGGCCGACTGATTTGAATCGATTCGCACGCAGAGTTTTTTTTTTTTTTTGATACGGGCTTTTATGCAGTGGTCCCGCGGGGGTCCTCGACTGCTTTACCGGGCCAGAAGGTGCCAGAAGGCCAGAAGGCCAGAAGCCAGAAGAGGGCCAGAAGGGCCTCTTACCTATTTAACTTATAATTAGGCAGCACAGCTAAGGGCATCCTATAGTGGGACTCGAACCTCAGCTTAGGGCGCTACCGGTTACTGAGCAAGCGGGGACTTGTCGTAACTGTGTTATATTATTATTATTGGGGATATAATTTGTATTAACTTGCTCCGCGCGGGCGGGCGGGTTCAAGGGTCGGGGGGAGTGAAAGTAGTTTTAAAATATCTATAGAAAAATAATAGAGATAATTTAGTTAAAATTTTAAAGTGTATATTATAAAGAAGAAGTTCTTCTATTATAGTTAATATTAATTATATTCAATTAAGTAAGATATATTGGTAAAAAATAATCATTTTCTAGACTGTAATTTCAGAATTAAATCACATTGTTTGGATTTTAATTGCATAAGTATGTAGTCGAAAACAAAAAATCTGCTTAACTAACTATTTTCCTAAGGGTCTTTGCAGTTAGTTAAATTTTTGTTTTTGCGAAATTGACACTGAAAGTGAAATCAAGAAAACCCCTGTTCAGTTATCTTGATGGCATTCCCAAACACTTTATTAATCGAAAAAAGTGTCTAACTAAAAAACTAGACAACAATATTTCCTAAAATTACCAGTAATTGCCCCAAGTAACATTTCATTCGGACCTAGGTTGTAAAAAATACCTTTAGGTTTTCTAAAGGCCGTAAATAGGTTAATGTTTTGCTATCTGGTCATATTAAGTACTTGAGAATGATTAATAGGTCTTAAAACTAGTTGTTTTTTAATACAACCTTGGAGCCTCTGACAAGAGTTTAAATTAACGTTATTTTGACTTGTGTTTCAAGAGCATATAGTCCTAGGATTTTATAGTTGTCGTAGACTCCTGATTAAGTTCTGAAAAGGCTAGCATTATGCTGAAATGAGATCTTAAAGGTTTAATTTTTAACTTTGATATGACCATAAAGTTATGGAATGTTGAAATTGCTTATAAGTAATTTTTAAAACCTACCTCAAACCTTAAGGCTGTTTTAGAGTGTCTAGGCAAACAAATTAGGAGTGCGTGGTGATAACACAAACCAATAAGCTATTTTTTATGAGCTGAAAGCATGATAAACGTCCTACAAGAATATTTTAAAGCTTTAGAGGCATACTCAAAAAATATCAGTTGTCTCCGCGACTTCAAAGCATTACGTATACGTTGTCTTGCAAGATGAATCAACACAGGGTGATATCAAAAAAACGGAGTGGAAATTTTAAACGTAAAGTGCGTAAAAATTTCTTACGAATAATAAATACATCGGTAAGTTTTTATTATTTTTATTATTTATTAAGGTAGGAAGTGTGGGAAGTGTGTGTAAGAAGACTGGTAAACTCTGGCTCTGGCTCTTACAGATCGGCGACCGTTAGCGACCGTCGGCGACCGTCACTCGTTGTTCTAGGTGTACGACAAACGCAGCAATACGACGCGACGCGAAAATATCAAATAGTCGTTGTACTGTACATCGTGTTTAGCGAGTTGTTGCAATATTTTTTTTTTGGGTGTTTTGCACATCTTAAAGTATTTCTAATATTTTTGTTTGATTTTTCACCACTTCATCGTTATCATTTTTCAGTAAAAATGAAGCGTTGACATCATTGAGGGAAAGGTCCGTCTGAAAAATAAAAAACAATGTCAGCATGGCGCACATTTATACCTATTAGCACCAGTGATAGAATTGACCTTTTTTCTGCAGCCATTTTGATATTCACCTAGAAATGCAATCCATGTAAAAATTCTTGTAAAGTTAATGAAAAGCTTACCATCACATTGTCACTTGTGGTCACAGTAATTGGTGTCACTATATTGTCATCAAGTTGCATTATGTGGTTTAAATTCAAAACAACATCGTTTTCTTGTGGAAGTTGAATGACTTGAGTGACTTCTTCCTCCGTGTCGGTCACATTTTCCATGGCCTTGAGTTCCAGACGAGCCGCCTTATATGTGTTGCATATACTTTTGATGATACATGGAAAGGTCGAGCAATTTTTTCCAGGTACAGAATTTTCATCCAACATGCTACTGGCTTCTGACCTTGGGGGCCAAGACAGAGTGCCCTCTTTCTCCCAGTTGTTGAGTATAACGGAAAGGCATATTTTTCCATTCTCTATGGTTTGGACGATCTTGTAAGGCATACTGAAAACAAAACACAAATTTAAATTAATGAAAGAGCCGATAAGATACAGTTACGTATTAACCCCTATTCATAAATAAAAAAAAACTAAAACGTTCTACAAAGTTAAAATAGTGTTTTAACAATTTCTTTAGAATTAAGTACCTATGATTTGAGTTTGAAAGAAGAAAACAAAACACTATTTTAATTACATTATGTTTTAGTTGTTTATGAATAGGGGGTTAGAGTTTACCGCTCGGCATTTCGCGGCTTTTATCGGAACAGACAGAAGTAAAAATACCTACACGAAAAACGTTGCTGCATATTCAAATATAGGGTGTAAACCACCTCATCACGAAGCCGTCAACCAAGCATTCTGTACATCAAACTAAGTAACTTTACGCAAAAATTATTGCTGGGAAACGACTTTTTTAGGGTGAAAAATTATGTTTTATGGTAGAACTCAATATAACGCACTCAAAACATTGTGCTGATGGATGGATTGAATAGTACGGGGAGGTGTTTAAAGTAAAAATCTTACATTAAAAACTTGTGTTTCAAAAAAAAGTTGTCAAATAGTTGGAACTTTGAACCCCAATATCTCCGTAACTAGAAGGTTCCCAGGTATGGTGTAAAACAAAAAAAATGATCGCAATGACGAGGAGAACAAGTGCCTTTCAGCTTCGTTAAGAGGTATTTTACACCCTTTATACTACGAAAAAACCGGTTTAAACTTGCTATGCAATGAACGTGGCGCGAGGCGCGGCCGTGCCGCCGTAGCCGGGCGTGGGGGTTAGTGTGAGTGTGAGTGCACGCAGTAATTTTATTTTAACGCACGTATTTTCATAAAAATTAGGTACCTACCAAATATTATCATGTAAGTAAGTCTCAACTCAGCGCCGCGCCCGGCGGTGACCCCTCGGTCCTTGCGCCCTAGGCTCTAGCCTTATTAGCCTGTGGGTAAATCAGGCCGTGCTAGGCAGAGTAGCCGCTTAAGGTTGGAGTAGGTATGTTTTGATGGATAAAGCTGGAGAGTTTCGGGCTACCTACTTACTTATAGCTATTACTCACTTTAGTAGTTTACATCGTGCACTCACACACAATGACAAGTATTAAATCTAGCAAACTAACTAAGTAAACTAACTTACGACGTCATTCTTCATGTAGGTACGTTTATTTTAGTAATCGAGTCGTAACAGCCAGTCTATATCGAACGATTTTGGTTTAGTTTTTTTTTTGTTTGCTTGATTTGGTGCTGGTCTTTGTGTGCGAGTGTAAAGTGCACATTGTATGGATAAAATACTAAAATAAGTACATACCTACAGTCTGTTTGCAGTTAGAATATACCTCGGCTACAGTTACTGTCGAATAACATCGGTCATATTACAGTCGACATATTATGTCGACATAGGTAGGTAAGGGTAGCGATAAGTTAGTTAAACTGTACCTAACAAACAATTATTTAAAAAAAATAGGAACTTACTTGCACTCTTAGAGCAGCCTGTAGCTGTTTGTTCAGCACTCTTGTTGAACCGGAACGCACGTCCTCCTTCAACTAAAACTTAAAAGCAACTAATTGTGCGCAGGGGTTGTTTTCGCGACTAGCAAGTCTTGAACTACTCCTGGCGATTGCCTTAAAGCTGCGAAAACCGCCTATGCGTTTTAAGTAGCTCTGCGAGATTACCTTTAGCTCTTATTTTGGCAAAAATTAAGAGCTTTTAGCTGTAACAGTTCTGAAAAGGTTAATTTTAATGCTTTCTAGTAATTTCCTAACGCCAGCCATTGTTTTTCACTGAATTAAAAAAAAATCGTACCAAAAGGCAATATTTTAATTCAATAAGGCTAAATTAAGTAACTTGTGCTATACCATTTACAATATATGTTTTTAGATGAACAGAAGTTTTATTTCTAATGCAACTTACCACCAACCGTATAATTTTATAATTTTTATTTCATTAAAATATCTTCAAAATTATAAACTAACGCAAGGCCCGTCTCGTATACAGCACTATTATCCTAAAGTTTCACGATGAAGTGCCAGTCGCACAATTTTTTTATATTTTCCGTACTTCAGCAAGATACTAATATTTTTTTATAAATACTACGTAGTTAGCCATTTTGAAACTTGGTATAATGTCAGGGAATATGGCGCCATTATAAATAAGTACCTATTTATATTCACGATTGGTCTTTCTGTGTAAAAAAATCTTACACAGAAACATTTTAAAACCTGAGAGTCCTGGAAAGGTATTTTTTCATGTCCATCAAAAAGGTTTTAAGTTGTCATAGGGTTACATCCAAGACTACTTTAGAACTGAAAAGCTGCCTTGCAAGGTTATATTAACGTGAAATTAAGGTTGTGAAGGTTATAATTGGGTACTGTGTAAGTAGTTCGAAAGGTTCTGGATTTGAGCTATAGGTTTTGCTGTAGCTCTCAGAAAGGTTCTAAAACGTGGGCCCTTTTTGCACTCAGGAGGTTAATATAAGGTTAATATAACGTTATTGAGCCTATTAAGACTTACGAGCAGATTTCCATATAAAGGTTCTAGAACCTTTTCAAAACCTTTCTAAAACCTAAAATGTTACTTGGGTGGTATGTTTGTAAGATAAGCAGTCGTTGGACAATCTGGTTTGAAAAATCACGTTTTAGAGCCAAATAGCGCTCGGACCGCGTGTACGCTCTTAAGTACAATCCTCGTGTTTTATGCTTCACTACAAAACAAATAAAACTAGTGAATGGTTGACAACGACATATCAGCACACAGTAGTGACATTCAAACGTGACAACAAAATTATGACATTCCTGATTTGAAGGAAGATATCAGTAGATTTTAACGTCGTTGCCATGAAAGCTTAATTCTCCAAAAAGTAAAAAATTGTGGATTCATTATATAATTCTCATTAACAATAATCCACGTAAATATTATGTTATTTATAAATAATATTTCAAATATTTGTTTCTTCTTTTTCTTAAGTAACGTAAAGTAAAGCCCTGTAATTGTTTTTATTTCAGCACTCACGGACTGTTGAAATGGTAGCTAATAGGTACTAAATTCATATACATGTGCTAAGACAAATAATTAATCTTTAGAACAGGAAACTTCCGTCACCAGGAATACGATGTCCAGATGAAAGTCACGGAAATCATCATGCATCATATTTTACACACGACATGAAACTGTAGTTACTGGCTACTTCCTAAAGCTGACGAGCATGAAAACTATCTGGATCTAAGATACATATCGGTGGCGGAAGCCAAATGACAGTTCTCTACGTGTTTTAAGACATTCATGCGTGTTTAGTAAAGATAGATGGTTTGCATAACATGCATAATCAGCCTATAATGTTCCCACTGCTGCGACACAGGCGTCCTCTCATCGAGAGGGAGTGGGCTGTAATCTACCACGCGGGCCCAGTGCGGGTTGGTAGATGTCACATGTCTTCGAATTTTTGGTTGTAGGTCATGCCGGCTTCCTCGCGATGTTTTCCTACACCGTTTTGAGATAAAATAGATGATGAGAAGATAGATGGTTTACTAATAAAGGCCACACTGAGGCCTCGTCCTAATTAAAACAATCGTCACGCGAATACGCGACCGCCGCGTTCATTTTGTTCAGTGGACCCGAACGCGTGGTCGCGCCGACAGAAAGCGCCTTTCGGTTTTCCGAACAATAAAGTGAAATGAACGCGACGATCGCGTATTTGCGCGAACGATCATTTTGGTAAGGGCACGGGGTACGGTGAATCATGCGCAGGACGCTGGATCCGACTGCGCTCGACGATTATTTAAAGATAAGGAAGTCACGCGAAAATTCGCGCCAGTTTAAATGACTCCACACAAGTTAGTTCAAACAATCGGCGTGAGCGAATTTTGTCCGAATCCCGCGCGGGTTTCGCTTCAGTTTACCCCGAGTTCAGTTTTTTTACTACTCTGTACTTACGTACTTGCTACAGACTGTAAAAAGTATAAAGTTTCCACTTGACCGTATTTTGCAATGACGGCAGGCTACTTTACCCGTTTCGAGGTAAACAAATAACATTCAATGTGCTTCGTAAAACAAATCTCCTGAAGATAAAATAAAATTTTCCTCCAAGGAAATATAGAATAAACAGTATTGGTACTTGGAACTTCAGTCGCTGAGGCTCTGCATATAAACCACTGTCTCTGGGTTTAAGCATAGAATAATAAAATAGTATAGACGCGAAACTCTTGTACATTCCTTTGTGTGTGCTGATACCGCTTAAAAATAACCTACCACTATTAACCACCCTCATAAGAACACATCAGCAGGGTTGTCTGCAGTTTGTCGATGATATTTACATGCCACAAAGATTCTTTCACGGTCTGTCATAATAATTTTCAGGACAGACAAGTTCATCATCATCATCATCATCATTTCAGCTGAAAGACGTCACTGGTGGACATAGGCCTCCAAAAGCAACGCCACTTCGACCGGTTCTGTGCTTCCCGCATCCAGCCGATTCCTGCGGCCTTCACAAGGTAATCGGTCCACCTTGTCCTTGGAGGCCGTCCAACGCTACGTCTTCCGGTACGCGGTCGCCTTTTGGCCTCATCGGCCATCTGTTCTGCGAGTAATGTGCCCTGCCCACTGCCCCTTAAGCTTGGCAATTATTCGGGCTATGTCGGTAACTTTGGTTCGCCTGCTGATCTCTTCATTTCTGATTCGATAACGTAGGGAAACTCCAAGTATAGCCCTCTCCCTTTGGGTGACTTTTAGCCTTCTAATAAGGCCCATTGTGAGTGACCACGTTTCAGTGCCATAGGTCATCACTGGCAACACGTATTGGTCAAAGACTCTTGATAAACTGCGGTATGTAGGACGAGTAGATATTGCGTAGCTTCTCGAACGCTGCCCAGCCGAGTCGGATTCGACGATTGACCTCTTTCTCGAAGATGGACCTACCTAACTGGAGTTTGTCTTAGGTACGTCCACAACTTCGAGTTTAGCGTCTCCGATCTTCATGAGAGTGGGTGTAACATGCCATTTGACATGACCTTTGTCACCAGGTCAAACTTGACCTGGTGACAAAGTCAAACAAACTATTACCTGCTGCTAACTAGCAGCAGGTAATAGTTCACACTTGAGATCATGTTGTTCATCGATCACACATGGTTCAAAACTGCTTGACACTTCACTTTCTGTCAAATATTGACTTGCCTTTTGTCAAATATTCAGTGCATGATAATCGCCTCCTTACTGTGTTGAACGTTTTATATGCCCAAAACGCATACAGAATACTTTGGACTTGAAGTTTCTCTTCTATACATTCTTATTCTATGGTTTAATGTAGCGCCATGTTAAGGATTTATTGTCCTTCGGAGAATGTTCGCCGCGTAAGATCAGTTTTATTAAAACGAAGAGTTTATGTCTAGGCCTTGGAGATAGGACTTAGGTTAGTGAAATATTTGTTGCGAAATAGAAAAGGGAGTGATTTTATCTTGAGGCAGGAATGATTGGTTGGACCTTATTATTTGAATTTAATACTTAAATGGGGAACAATAACACAATGGCGACACTTTGGTTTTGAGGGACTTTTTTATTTATATGTAACAAGAATTCACTGGAAAAACTTGAAAGTAATTGAATTAATTTGAAATAAGTAGGTTCTAGAGTGGTCATTTGGTGAAAATGAATGTTAATGAAAATGATTTTTACGTTTTCCTTATTCAAAAACAACTTTGTACCATTTGAATAAGTTGAATCAAACCCAACAGCCTCTCAAAATCTTTTAAGGTACTCACCTCACAAAAAGCACACTCAATCCGTTTTAATAAAAAAAAAACGAAACCCTCCAAAAACTGAACAAAGGCTCATAATTTTGTGGTTTTCCTTAAAATAAGCGAAAACTGAAGGTAAGGAACCCAAGACACAGCAGGGTTCCGTATAATTGAGTGCATAAATCAAACTCCTTTGGAATGAGATGTGATCGTTCATAACTTTGCTGTGAAATAGTCGAGCCTATGAAAAATTGATGGGGGAATGGAATGACTAAGCCATCGCTTGTCTGATAAAAAGTGTTAGATGTTGCGAGTTGAGGAGATAAAGTGTTGTTTTTAGTTGTTGTGGTCCTGTTGCCATGGTGATAGCTGTATGGATAATTTGTGTGGTATAGGAAAGATAGTTGGGTGGGGTTGAAGGAAATGAGGTTGTTCCGGTGTAGCTGACATTAGTAACTCGATAGTGTTCCGGTTAGAGCATTTGAACAGGTACTATGATAAATAAGACTATTTAACTTGTAATTATTATTTTTTAACCGATTTTCAAAAAAGGAGGAGGTTCTCAATTCGGATGTATGTTTACCGATGTCTCCGTCAGTTGTAGACCGAATTTGAAAATATTTTTTTTGTTTGAAAGGGTATGCTCCCGAGGTAGTCCCATTGTCATAATCTGACGAGGGAATCCCATGGAAATCGAGGAAAATCCCCAAATTTTATTGGCACACCTAAAGCGATTTGGGGATTTTTTATAGTTACTTGTGCATTTGCTCTCGCAAAGTACTATTTGGTGAAGTGGAACTGATAATGAAGACCACAGGTGGCCACTGGAACTACTTAATAAAAAGTATTTAACGGGTTGCGTTTTGATTAGGTACTTTAATGTGATTGCTAAGACATTTATGCTCGTCACAATGCATACGGTGAGTGGCATTTCTTCTGGTTCTTACCAGGAGAACTCCTCAACAATTAACGGGATTTCCCCTACACGGGGAAAAGCAATATTTTGTAACTGTGATGAGCAGTTGACGTTAGGCTAGATAAATTACAAACTGATCCACTAAAAAGAGACAAATAAATAATTTTTACAAAAAAAAAAAAAAAAACAACCGACCGATGTCCAAAAAAACACTAAAAAGTGAAAAATAAATTTAATTTCGGAGGTCGGTGGCAAAAAACTAAAATACAGATCCAAAGACACAGACTTCCGAAATTAATATTTTATTGATACAGATTTACGAGTATAATTCAAAATGTGGTTATTTTCAAATGTGCCAGTACAAGTTGAGAGTTTTTCTCTTAATGAAACCAACTTCTTGTTTTATTTTTCATCTTCACGTTTCAACCTCTTTGCTTGCTCTCAGTTATGGCCTCGTTCAACTATCAGATAAGTGCCTCCTTTACAGCACTTCACTGTCAGCTGATGCAATTCACTGACAACAAGATTAATGATTAAAGTGTTATTTATTATGGTAGGTAGATTTTCAGGGGTAGTAACTTGTAAGCGGTATTATAGGAATATCACATTACAACAGTGAGTTCTAAAGGAAACTTGCAACACTTCACGAAATACACTTTTCATTTTATTTTTATTTTGCAGGATAAGTGGTTTGCCTTTTAGTATGTGCTAAATAAATGTATTTTCTTATTTCTTTCTTTCTTCTTTCTTTATACCAAGTAATTCTCCAATAATTACTATAATAATACTGTATTAATTATTTTATATATTGAATTTTTCAAGTTCTTATTTCTTTTCAGTTTCAGTTAATAGTTGTCTTTAGGTATACGTAGATGATTCAGAAATATATAAGAGACTTACCTTGTTGGTTTTGGCAATTATCTGAGATGCGGATAGGGATGAGTGTTTATTTGACTAGTGAATAGAGTATTAGGTAGCCAAGTCTTTATTGTTAATTCATGGTAGTCATAAATTAAATAAATCTGATGTTTTATCATTTAATGAAATTTATAAGTAGGTAATATTCTTTAATTAGGGGTAAATATTCCCTTCAGTGTCTCGGAAACCACGTTAAGCTGTTGGTCCCGGCTGTCATACGTGGATCTTTGACGGTCGTTACGGGTCATCAGAAGTCCGAAATTCTGACAACCAGTCTTACCAAGGGTTACCGTATTACTCAGTAATGAGGTTGTGGAGGTCAGATAGGCAGTCGCTCCATGTAAAATACTGGTACTCAGCTGCATCTGGTTAGACTGGAAGCAAATCCCAACCTAGTTGGGAAAACGCTAGGCAGATGATGATGACATTTATTTATTTATTTATATATTTATTTATTTATTTATTTAAACTTCTCGCACACAAGTACAAAGGCGGACTTAATGCCTTAGGCATTTTATACCAGTCAACCAAGGGTGGTGAAGAGATAAGATGGCAGGTGCTCTGAGAAGAAATAAAAATAACGAAAAATATTAAAAGATAACATAATAGATTATAAATAGTATAGTTACAGAAATACATTAATAGGTTACACACTTATAATACAAAATCATACATATTTACTACACTAAATATCTACATTATACATATATGTATACCGGCTGATAAAAAATAAAAAAATAAAAACAGAAAAAAAAAAGAATAAATCGATGAAAAAATATCGAAATTCAAATCATACGCACCCTGTATATATTTATCTGTGTATTTTTTTTTTCGGTTTTTATTGTTTTAGTATGAAAAGTTTACTTCAAATGGGTAGTATTTATTGATAAACCAATTTCTTTACAGGTTGAAGAAAAAAAAAATTGACTATGCCATAGGCTTCTACTCCGTTCACCTACAATATATATAATATACACCTACAATATACCCTATGTTTTTCGAGATGATAAAAAAAATCAGCCGGTATACATACAAATTCAAGGAAAAGAGATACATAATTGAGATGACTCTACGCTATTTGTTTTTTAAATAACTCTGCAATGTCCGCCTAAACACATGACAAATTCCTTTTATGATTACAAGAAATTGAAATAATCAATTTCCTAATATTTTTTCCTTTTACAAACCGTCTTCAAGAACCAGACCACAAAATTCATTGTGTAGCCCGTTCCACATATGGCCTAAGGTCGTAAATATTAAATAATAGCTTAACAAAAATGCTCTGCTGGATTTATGTCTCAATATCGCACGACCCTTGGCACCTGCCTGCTCTTCATATTACACTATTGATTCATATTCGTTAATAGCTTCAGAGCACGCGATGCAATTTTGTTAAGGTTACTTTGAGGTTTTTGTCGGGTAATCGTTATTGTTGAATAATAGGTTTTTATCAAAAAATAACTAAAAAGCTAGCCCCCGAGATTAGACATATTTATTTATTCTAACATGTGTACACATACAAGAATAAAACATGCATGCAGGATAACAAAAAAATGTTTTGACATGTTTGGCGCACATACTATGGCGTGCATATATTATGATTGGTAATAATTCATTTCATTACAATATCATTAATTTAACTTAAATTCAGCAAACATTATTAAATTATAAATGTGAACAGTATAAAATCTATATCAAAATAAAAGATTCTACCAGAAATTCATTTGACTTTAGTTTTATTTTCAACTGTATGCATTATTAATTGGTCAAGGACCGCTAATGAGACACAATTGATTTTCTATTGTTTGACTCCGAATCGGTGTCGCGCGGGGTTTAACAGGGTATCCCTGTCTTGTTTTTTGAAGGCTTTATTACTGATTTTTTCAGGGCATATATTGAAATACCTTCACATATTCACAAATGTATAATGTAACACCTTGGCATAATTAAATTATTCCAATGTTAGTGTGTTGCACTGCTTGAAGTACCTCTCGCATATGGAAAATAGTGTCAAAATAATCATGAATCCTCTTAAAGTCTTCTTCCGAGTCTTGAGCATCATGTACCTATCACATAATTAATTTATCTGTCATTGCTTTATTTTTCATTCTTTTTTTACCTATTTTGGTGTAGTAATTTTATTCTAGGTGCATCGTCTTCACATATAATTTTAAAATGTACATATACAAAATTTTGTAAAACATTTTAAAAGAGTAACGGTGGAGTTTCTTGCCCATTCTTCTCCATACGATCTATCTATGTGCCTATTTGAAATAAATAATTTGACTTTGACTTTCCCCAATGAATACAATGCAGAAGTCGTTCATGGTGTAATTTATTAACTTTGTCTTCAGACCGCTTAGAAGCTGTTTTGTATTTCCGTGTGGTTTTAAATAATGACATAGATTGTAGTTGTTTGGGAACTTGCTTTCAGCTGTTGACAATACGTCGTTTTTGTGGTTCCATAGTCAACAAGGAACCCTTATAGTTTCGCCATGTCCGTCTGTCTGTCTGTCCGCGGCTTAGCTCAGAGACTCTTAGTACTAGAAAGCTGTAATATACTCGTAACTTGAGTATACGGATTAATCAAGCCGACAAAATGGAAAAATAATATTTTGAAAAATATATTTAGGGTAGCTCCCTTGCACGTAAACTGGGAAGGATGTTTTTTTCTCTTCTATCCTATGGTGTGGGATATCGTTGGATAGGACGCTTAAAAATATTGCGAGGTTTCGAAATTATTTTTCGATTCAGCGATTCGTTTGCGTAATATTAAGCTTTAAAGTGCTAATTTTAGTTGGTCAAGTGCCAGCTAAATGGTAGTTTTTAGATATGTGGAAGAAAAACATGGCTGTAGTACCTAAATATAACGAAGTTAAAAGGAAAACTATCACAGCTAAGTAGGCTTTACAAGTTAACGAATAATAGTCGACCAGCTTACATTTGCAGTTGGAGAATTGACCGTGACGTATATCGTTGTATAGGAAAACATGTTTTTTAAATAAAATGTTATGTTTGTTTTTGGGATAAATTCATACCAACTACAGAACCCTTTATTGTGCGAGGTACGACACGCAATAGGCTGGTTTTTGTATTATTAGTACTGAGTAAACATATCTTACGTTTAGGCGTATATTTTGGTTTTTGATGACCACAGTTTAAGTCAGGGTATCTCATCTCCTTGTTTTACGATTTCATGCTATGTTGAATTTCGGTTACCGGTTAACCACCTGGTTAACCGACTGGTTACTGAGAAACCGGTTAACCAACCGGTTTCTCCAATGGATGTTCATTGTTCACGGGCAGTATTGAAACACATTTATTTTTGGCAGATTTTGGTTTGGGTATGCGAATAGTTTTTTCGGCTGTACAGTTTTTATAGCTATCTATTACTTGCTACCATTTTTCCCATTCGCGCTTTAACGTAGCGTTTTCTATGTGTAGAGCAGTTACATCTTGGTTCGCAACTAGTCATTCTTCTTGTAATTTATTAAGTTTATCGTGAAGCTCTGTAGTTTTTTGAGATTCGTTGATTGGCTAGGCGTTGTGAAGCACGTATTGGAGTTTTGTATCCAGCGATGAGCGAATTAGATGCGTCAATCTAAGAAGATCCCTTGGACTACATATAAATAACTAGATGCGGCCCGCGGTTTCACCCGCATAAGTTTTGACCCCGTGAGCATATTGAGATAAAAAAAAAGGTATTCTATGTGTTATTCCTGGTTATAAACTATCTGTGTGCCAAATTTCATCCAAATCCGTTCAGTACTTTTTGCGTGAAAGAGTAACAAACATCTATCCATCCATTCTTACAAACTTTCGCATGTATAATATTTCTAGGATAAAGCTTTTAGCTTTAAAAAACATGTTGAAAGCCTACCCAAAGTGTTAAAATAAAAGACTGTTTTTGTTATCAGATTTATTTTGTTCATATAAATGACTCTTGTCTAATTTCAACTCATTGTATTAATTCCTGGTTTTACTAATGAGACTGAGCTCAGACAATTTAAAATTAGCCTAACAACTTTAGAACCTAGAATCCACAGAATTGTGTATCTAGGTCGACTAGGACCAAATCTCTCAAGCAATTTATAATACAAACAAGAGCTAGCTAGTTTCATAACAAAACAATAGAACGGTGTTAGCTATTGATATGCAGTGCGGTGTCCGCAAACTTGGCGGTCTCGGGCACATTTACTTAATTCTAGGCTGTATCGAGAGTTACTGTTGCCAACGCCAGGCTTGTTTGTTTATGAAGACGTGACGTGTATAGCTATTGATTCAATATTTCTTTGGTATTTTAACTGTATTTTTTGTGTTGGACATGAGTCCAACACAAAAAATAAATACAACAACTTTAGTTCAACAACAACTCCAGTACAACTTTAGTTTTCATAAAACTCATGAAAGTTTTATGTTCCTTTGGGGTTGTATTATGCTTCATCATCTGCCTAGCCTTTTCCAACGGTTGTCTGCCAGTCTAACCGGATGCTTCTGAATACCATGCACCTACATGAAGCGACTGCCTATCGGTCCTCCACAACCCAATTACTGGGTAACACAATACCCCTTGGTAAGACTAGTTGTCAAAATTTTTGGGCTTCAGACTGACTGTAACGTCTGTCAATGATCTACAATTGACAGCAGGGACCGACGGCTGTCATTTGTACTTATGCTTATTAGTTGTATTATGCTTATTGGATTGAATTGGAGTTTCTTTTGGGACCGAGTTCCCGAGAGATTCACTAGGTACGTTCATTTTATTTCGTAAAAAAAGATTGCAAATTGAATACTAACTTAATTGGGCAAGGACAGCTAATGAGACACAATTGATTTTCTATTGTTTGACACCGAATTGGAGTCGCGCGGGGGGCTTTACAGGACACGTGGACGCCTATTGAATGTATATATTTTTCTTATCTGCCTAATTTGATTCACCATCTTACATTATATCTCCACGTTAGGTACAGAGAACAATGTAACGCAAAACAGTTCCTAAAATATTGTTTTTTAATACAAACAGCCATTGTTTTGACAACATTGTACACGTCCTCTTTGTTACATGGCACATTTAGAGACTTGATGTGAACTTACTTGTAAATTCATTTAAACTTCTCCCGTTAGCATTGGATGGAACAAAACGCTAACGTCCCTCTAAAAGCCGCGAAACAACAAAACAACCGTTGAATATGTCGCTGCAATATATTGTGTTGCTTAATTAATTAAAACAACAAAGTTTCAAGTACATTGCCGTTTGACACAGCCCTACGTAATTAGGTTGCACGTAACTTTGTAAACGACGTTAAGTAACTATGTAGTCGTATCCATTTGTCTTATTAGATGAAGTCCCAGTACTTTTAAGTGGCTATAAAAATAAGTTGGTTACATTGTAGAGATGTGAACTGAGCCAGTTGCATGTGTATGTATAAAAACTATTCCGATTTTACAACTCTGGGGATCTCTGCTCTAAGCTGAGCCAAAAAGTTACATTTAACATTACCTAACATCCCTTTCATGAAACCTGACAAACTTTGTTACACATCGTTTTTCCAGATATAACAACCATCGTAATCTAATCATAATACTTACTGAATTTATATTCCTGTTAAAAGCCAGTTTAGTGCTTCCATAAATATTCTTAACATATCTATTTAACCATGGAGGTGTTTAAGTGACCACAGAACCGGCTCCTGCGCACCAGTGACGCTGCTATCCATCACCGACTGTCAAATATCTATAAATGACAGCCGGGACCAACGGCTGTCATTTGTACTTATGCTTATTGCTTGTATTAGGTATGCTTACTGGACTGAATTGGAATTTCTTTTGCTGGCAGGAATAGGCAGGATGTTGGTCTTTTTATTTTATTTTATTTGGGAATACAAACAATTGTACATTGTATATTATATCTAGATACACAGCATGCTATAGGTAAATGTACAATTCACTACGTTTCCACATGTTACTAGCTTATATTAGATACAGTTTTTTTAAATTAGATAAAATCACAATACAATTTTTTGTTATCTTAAAATCTAATAGTTAATACATACTTGAATAAAACATATTAATTAAACATTTTGAGCAAGGCGCTTAATAATTTGTTTTTTATTTTTATGGGTTAAATACATCGATATCGTTAAAATTATTATTTATTTTTTATTTATTTATATATACTTTATTGTACACCACAAAAGTTAAAAGGAAATCGTTTGGCTTGGTATGGGCATGTGATGAGGAGGGATGAAACGCATGTGACTAAAAGAGTGATGAATATGAATGTTGATGGGTGGAGAGGGAGAGGAAGGCCAAAGAAAAGATGGATGGATTGTGTGAGGAATGATATGAAAGAGAAGGGAGTGAATGATAGCATGACGGCTGACAGGGGAAGATGGAAGAAGATAACGTGTTGCGCCGACCCCAAATAACATGGGACAAGGGCAGGAAAATGATCATGTACCTACACCACAAAAATACATAACAAAAAATAAATCAAACACTACAAAATATACAATAGGCGGACTTATCGCTGTTTGCGATCTCTTCCAGGCAACCATGGGATGGATAGTGTTTTGCCTGGACATAAAGTGGGGCTGTCGTGTATTATTGTAAGCTTGAGCCGATCTTTGGATCGGTGCTCTCTCTCCTGCTGGTCGTCAGTCAGCTTTGGTTAGCACCATTTGCAAGGGACGCAATCAAAGTGTTGGTGAAGGTAAAGCCTTCGATTTAATAAAATAGTAACGTATTATCGTAGTCACCAATTAACAATATCATTAACCTACATAAGTACTTGTCGCGGGAAACTTCGAAATGGTTACCGAGGCCCCTGGCAACACAGGCAACGGAAGGAACACGGGTGGGTTTTAGTCAGTAAGAGTCTGACACACCCTCCCGCTCCGCCCAGAGCGGGAGAAGTTATTTGATAATTTACCACCAAAATAAAAACCTACATACTTGGTAAAAGAAACTAGAACCAACAATAAAGTTGGTGTTGTATACATATATACGTTTTGGAGGGTTTAGGTCGCCGTTATCGAAATCAATAAAGAGGACTATATGATTAAATGAAAAATATTAGGCAAACTTGAAAAATAACAAAAGACTTCTACAATAAAATAGTGAAGAAAACAAACACACCGAAGTTGTTTAAACTGCCCCATATCGTAGTTTCTGCGGACCGCAGATACCACGATATATGTGCGGATACTCGGACAGTCTCTTCACGAGTCATTGCTCCAAACTTTCCACGTACATACAGCGATTAAGATTTACAACGGGACTGGTCATAAATAACTTAAATTGTTGGTAAACCTACTGATCCCTCAGTGTTTCAATAGAAGAGGCGATTTATGGACTTGAAACAGTTGAAACTATTTGTTTAGTGACCAAGTTTAGGAGTTGTTGTTGGGTATTCGTTAGCTAGACGGTCTAAAATGCTGGCAATGTTGTTAATAAAGTGAGATTAATTCGGGTATTTGTCTGCTTGGGTTATTAAAGCTTAAGTTATTACAAACTTCAACTATGTTGCTTTTGTAAGTGTCAGCAATAACTTGGGGTTTACATTACTGTACTATACAGATAGAGCTATACATAAAACTAATTGTTATGCCAAACATTAGGCTACATTATATGTAAATATTGGGAAAAATCTTAGAGTGAAGCTCATCATCAGCTCGATTTTGTAGAAAGCGAAAGTAACTTAACCCCGACAGGCGCTTTACTTTGTGTAAATTATTTCATCACCTCTGCTCTCAAAACGGTAAACGAAAACATCGTGAGGAAATTGCCATGTCCTAGAACCAAAAAATTCGAAGACATGTGAAATCTACCAACCCGCACTGGGCCCGCGTGGTGGATTACGGCCCATTCCCTCTCACAGAGAGGAGGCCTGTGCCCCAGCAGTCGAAACATTATAGGCTGTATATGTGTAAAATTGAGCAGTGGTGGCCCAGTGGTAATGGCAGCGACTTAAGAGTTGTAGGTCGTGGGTTCAAACCCAGACAGCTGCTTTACATTGTGTAAATTATTTCATCACCACTGCTCTCAAAACAGTGAAGGAAAACATCGTGTGGAAACCGACATGTCCTAGAACCAAAAAAATGAAAATATGTGACTACCAACCCGCACTGGGATCGCGTGGTGGATTACGGCCCACTCCCTCTCACAGAGAGGAGGCCTGTGTCCAAGCAGTGGGAACATTATAGGCTGATTATGAGTGAAAGTAAATTTAGTTCCTTTGAAAACTGCTGTTTCAGTCGTAATTGCAGCGTATTTTCCTAAAACCCGAATTACAATCACGCTTTTACAAATACAACTGAGCTTTTTGTTCCATACCAGCTCAATTTTCACTTCTAGCTCCAATATTTCCGTGTACTCATTTCCCTCACAATACGTGTGATAATTGAAATACCCTAAAGCGAATACATTTACATAACAAGCGTAATGTTGTTACACACTCGTAAAGTTAACGTTATTGCGAATAATTGGTTCCGTAATCGCTTAGTTTTATTATCATTGTAATGATAATGTTCTAATTTTACTGTTACAGATAAACTTACCTCATCTCTTACGTTGTAAGTTTAATTTTGTTATTTCCAATTTAGCTGTCGTGACGTCTTTTCTTTTGTAACTAAAATAGTGTTGGACCTGAAAAGGGGTCATTATACTCATCATACCTGAAATCGCGAAAAAAAATGCTGCTTCATACATTTAAGTGCGCATTGCTCGGAAACCACGCTAAGCCGTTGGTCCCGGGTAGCTCACCGTCCGGTAAGGACCAGGCCCGGGTCGACGGCGCGTTGTATTCCACGCGTGCCTCAAAGAGATGTCGTCAACACATAGGTAGGGGTCCACTAGGGCCGATGCCTGCCGGGGTCGCGGAAAGGTACTTATGGGTCACCGAGGCCCCCGCAACACAGGCAACAGGAAGGAATACGGGTGGGTTTTAGTCAGTAAGAGTCTGACACACCCTCACAGAAGTTATTTGATGATTTCCCACCCTCAAAAAAAAAGGCGTTGGTCCCGGCTGTCATTCGTAGATATTTGACAGTCTTTAAGGGTGACTACCCTTAACGACTGTCAAATATCTACGAATGACGTCAAATTCGGGCTTCTGACTAGAAGCCCGAAAGTCTTACCAAGGGATATGTAAATACTGGCTGCTGCATCCGGTTAGACTGGAAGCCGACCCCAACATGTGTAGTTGGTAAAAGACTAGGCGGATTTATTGAACTCGAAAAAATACAGGGAACAACTGATTTTTATTTGCGATTTTAGTGTCGGTCCCATAATAAAAATGGTAGTCACCACAAAACGTCAATTATTCTCATTCGATTTCGAACTTAACCATTAACATTTTAAGGTTTAAAATCATTTGGAGAAATTTGACAGTTTCGTATAACCTGATTTATGCTGGCGACGGTACATAACGATGATTCCCTTTTCAGGTCCAAAACCATTTTATTTACACCTTGTAGGTACCCACTTTTCCGTGACTGACCGTCTTTTTTCCACCCTGCTTCCTCTGAGTTACCTACCTACTTCTATTTATATTATAAATTAACTAGTCACTTTTCCTGTCTGTCTGTGTGACCGCGTTGTTCTTCTAAACTACGCAACGGATTTTGATGCGGGGAATTTGTTCCGGAAGGTTTATGTGTATCAGTCAACTGAGCCTATAGCGGTCCACTGCTGGCCATAGGCCTCTCCCAGGCTGTGCCACAACACCCTGTCCTCAGCCTTCCGCATCCAGCCTGTCCCAGCGACCTTTTTAAGGTCGTCGGTCCATCTAGCTGGGGGGCATCCCACACTACGCTTGCCGACACGCGGTCTCCACTCCAGAACTCGTCTGCTCCACCGGCCATCGGTCCTTCGGCAAACGTGGCCAGCCCACTGCCACTTCAGCTTGCTTACTTACTACTTATGTGTATATTAACTTAATAAATGCTTATGTGTATAAAAACTAAATTTAAAACTTCCATACACTTCAAATCTCAATTTTTGTCATGTCGTAATAACTGTGCGAAACAGGGGCGCTAGATTCTTAAACATAAACTTAGCTTATCTCTAAGTTACATTTAATTTACTGATAAGATTTTCTAATTTAGATGTCAAATACGATTGCTTAGTAAAGTTAAACAATTTAGTATTACCGTAAACATTATTTTAGTATTCGGTAAGGTTAAGAGGCTGACAACACCTAAACCGCGGTCACTGTCAGATTGCAGAGAAAAGAAAGAGAAGCGCGATGACACAACGCTTGTAATTTATTGCAATTATGAAGCAATTATCTATTTACTCAAAATTGAGTTGAGTAATCGAAAATAAAAAACAACCAAGTTCTGCATTCAAATAAGACGATCTTGTTATTAATTAAATAGGTAACGTATGTTGAAATTTAATACAGATATTTTGGATTAGAACTCAAGGTAAGAGGTTAGTTTAACGTTAATTTGTATCGAGATTTTTTTTCAAAACGTGTTTTGGTAACAAAAAAGTTCTGGGAAATATGTTCAAAATTAACATATATATTTTCCGCTACCGCAAACTATACAGATTTGGCAATTTTTTTTCTTAAGAGAACCCTATTTTGGTAAATTGGGTCTTGTCAGCGCCTTAAGATAATAATGTAATGGCGATTTATCTTGATTCCTCCCACGATTGAGTAAGTTATGGCAGGCATTTGAGATTTATTTCATTAAATCTTTGTTCAATTCCTTTTATGGCACCTACTATAGATTGTTTGCTGATACTGCTGTGGAATCTGTATAATTTTCATTCTAAAATATCATGAATTTTTCATTTTGTATTTTTTCCGAGGAGTAAATAGTAGGTAGCTTGAAAATAAAATGGTAATACAAATATAGCAATGTTAATAATAGTTTAAAAATCCTTTTCGCTTGTTTTGAAACTGAAAACCACAGTCATGCAAAGTACAGTTACACACTGCACTAAAGAAAACACTGTACGACTGACAGTGATACTGAGTGACTGTACTGACAGTGTTTAATAAATAATAATAAACTAGCTGACTCGTAGATTTAATGTAAGAAAACTATGAGCTAACCCGACGGACGTAGTCCTGTCAAAATTTCAATAATTCATACTAAAATCCCATCTTTTCGTCAACAATCCCGAATTTTCCAATTTTTCTTTCTCTAAAAACCTTTTTCGGACTTTAGTGGAGAACATTAAAAAACCGGCCAAGAACGTGTTGGTCCACGCACAATGAAGGGTTCCGTAGTTGAGATGAATTTATCTCAAGAACAAACTTAACATTGTAGTTGAAAAATATGTTCCCCATACATTAAAATTGTAAGTGTAAGTTTGTACGCACAATATTGAGTGATTTACCCTATTATTGTAAGACTATAGACTTCTTATAAGTTTTCCTATAATCTATATGACGAAAAAGGTAGGTCTCTCTCGTTATCATCAGCCATATTTTAACTACTCTGGGCGTACAATGGCAAGTGTTGGTTATTGCACAATAGAAAAACCGTTTGCAGTTTAAATCAAATTATAATTTACGAACAAATAATCACTCTAGCTATTCACACACTGTAGGTACACGACACAACTATACGGAACGTGCGACAGTTTCTAAACGTGTTCACTCCTTGACCGCCTCCGACAAACTGTACTTAACTCGGGTCGAGCGTTGTAGACTCTGTGGAGCGCCACTTGGTGGTGCTGGCGTCCCGATTAGTCAAACGAGTTTCTAACGTATTTCCGACACGGCCGTCCTGCTTGCACACGTCTTCGTGTGTTAACCTGCAACCAGAAATCAACAATAGTGTTTGTTCAACTCGGCAATTCTGACCAAACTCTAGATTCATCGGGTTGGAGAAAATAAGGAAATTTTTAAAACTCTACAGTTTTGTTCCAACCAAATCTTACTCTCTTTAATTAAATCAAACATGGTAAAATAGGGAAAATACAACAATCACTACCCTGGGCCATGTACCATCAGCCAACATTTAAAACTTTACTGCAACAAAAATTGCCAAGCTTACATACACCCTCGAGTAACACCTCTAACGCCACGGCTCTCCAGCCGACCAGCAATCTCATTGCGATCAATCTGTACGCATATCCATCAAGTGGATCGCCCGTGTGCATCACCCACTATCTACACACTACGGTCTCTCCAGACCTCAACCTCCGCCAGAGCCAAACGCGCACCGTGCACCCACGGACTACTTGGGTATCCTCAAGAGACAACGATTTCTACCGGGCTACGAATACGTAATGACTACTGGTACGGTCGACTTTACTATGGCTGATAGAGAACCCTACCCGCGTGTTTCCCATAACTTAAGCTTGCTCATCACCATTGTGATGACTATCTACTTCGACTGGTAAATGACCTACTGGCATATTTCTTAACCTATCCTGAACGTATTTCTAAGTTCGGTAAGAATTTAAAGCTTTTAACGTATAGCGATCACCATCCAAAACATCGGCTACCCTAAACGGACCTCTTTTTTTTTTTTTTTGAGGGTGGGAAATCATCAAATAACTTCTCCCGCTCTGGGCGGAGCGGGAGGGTGTGTCAGACTCTTACTGACTAAAACCCACCCGTATTCCTTCCTGTTGCCTGTGTTGCGGGGGCCTCGGTGACCCATAAGTACCTTCCCGCGACCCCGGCAGAAACGGACCTCTGAACTTCCGATCTAACTCAGTCTGATTTCGCTCTTCATTTTCTAATAACACGAAATCGCCAACCAAAAATTTTGTTACAGCTGCCTTTGTCCTGTCATAAGATTACTTTGAAGGTAAGTGTTGGGAAGCACATGTAACGATGCACACGATTGTTGGTTTTAGGCACTTGCAGGTCTTCAATCAGCGCTCGCATGTTTGCATTTTGTTGTTCAAACATGGCACGCCAACGGCCACTTTCAGCGTTTTCATTTTGCGCCTGAACCAACACGTAATCCCACTTCTGATGACTGAGTAGGCAGGTCTCTCTTGTTATCATCAGCCATATTTTAACTACTGTGGGCGTACAATGGGAAGTGTTGGTTATTGCACAATAGAAAAACCGTTTGCAGTTTAAATCAATTTATAATTTACGATCAAATAATCACACTAGTTATTCACACACTGTAGGTACACGACACAACTATACGGAACGCGCCACAGTTTCTAAACGTGTTCACTCCTTGACCGCCTCCTACAAACTGGACTTAACTCTGGTCGAGCGTTATGTTATAGACTCTGTCGAGCGCCACTTAGTGGCGCTGGCGTCCCGATTAGTCAAACGAGTGACTAACGTATTTCCGACATATATGTAGAATCCGGACGATGCCGCCACTGATTGACAACGTGAACTTTTGAACGAATTTATAATTTTCTTTTAGTCTGTTGTTTATTTTCATTCCCTTATGTTAGTAAAATTGCGCAGTCACATTGGTTAGCCAATCAATTTGTAGAGATTCAATTATTTCTATGTTGGCACTTCATTTATTTACGTTATACGTTCGTGTTTGGGTCACAAAAATTCATATGTGTACCAAATTTCAAAGATTTGTAGCAAATCGACAGCGCACGCTGTGACAGACGAACAGACGAGTGGATCCTATAAGGGTTTCGTTTTTCGAAAACAAATCTGTCCAGCCGTTCTCAAATGATGCGCTTACCAACGAACACCATTTTATTTTTATTTATACATATAGACTTTATATATATAGATCTACAAATTATGCGTGGAGTGTATTAGTATTGATATACTAATGTACCCAACATTGCATAGATTGCAAACTCCATATTACCCCGTTCCCCTTAGTTAGGCTCACCTCTCAAGCGCGACCGCATGCAAAAAGTCGCAGTGCTGCCATGCCTTGCAAGCAAAACTCAGCAACAGTAAATGCTAATGATGTCGACCTTTTTCTTTTGCCAAGAGTACACAGAATGACGATGACGTCACAAAGGTAGAAAATGTACGGAGAAACATTCGCACATTAATAGGCATGCCGTAAGTCGTATGCTGAGTCTCTTCAGCAAACAACAATGAAATGGATTAACTTCCCTCGTTCCTTCAGGCTATGGTCGCTTTATAGAAAAGTTCAGAAAGTTTATTTTGAACAAGATTTTTTAATTATCTTTAATCATGACTCATGGCTGTTGAATATGGAAAGTGACTATACACTGACATAATAATATTTTAGTAGGTGCAGAAATACAATGTAAAATTTTTGAGGCTTCCATTCACCTTTCATTTTGTGCACACATAAGATGTTTGCGGAGTTTTGCTTGTGCAATCTGTCAAAACTACTAAATTGCCCGTTTTCACTTATACCAGGCTACACCTAAATGTAATGCCCTAAATATTATTGCACGTTGGAATTCCAACTCTCGCCGCTGAGCCAAGCGTTGAAAACCCATCAGCGCGCTTTTGTTTAATTAAGCATTATATTTCAGTGTTTAGTTTTAGTGAAAACGGGCATAAGTCTCATGTTATTATTTCAAGTTAGCTATGCTAGTGTCAGCTTACATAACATAACATTATCAGCCTATAATGTTCCCACTGCTGGGACACAGACCTCCTCTCGGTGAGTGGATGATGGTAGATGTCACATCTACCAGCCAAGTCTTCGAATTTTTGGTTTTAGGATATGCCGGTTTCCTCACGATGTTTACCTTCACAGTTTTTAAAGCAGTGGTGATGAAATAATTTAAACAAAGTAAAGCACCTGACAGGGTTCGAACCTACGACCTACAACTTGTAAGTCGCGGCCGTTACCACTGGGCCACCACTGCTCATAGTCGGCTTAACGTTGTACGAAATAACTTGAATGCGTCATCTGTGTAGAATTTTGTTAGCACAAGTGAGTTAATAATGAATTTAACTTCTGTACATACCTGCTTTATGGCGTGATTGTACAATGAGTAGGTTTTCAATTACACACGAGCTAGTACGAGAAAAGGGCGGGACATATTCAATACGTCTGAGAAACATGGAGGAGTCCAAATGAGTCTGTGGATCGGGATTGGATTAGATTTGTTGCTATTGTCAGCAACTTGCGTCATAATAATTGGTTTTCTATATACTTGTGGCGGTAGGTACTTGAAGGAAAGAATATCATTAGAAAACAAATGCAAATGCAATGTGATTTTTAAAAGACGGAACGTTGTTATTTTTGCTCCTCAGTTTTTAAATAAGTAAAGTGGTAAAAAGTGGATATTGTAACAATAATATACTGTTACCTTAAAGCCAGTGAAGTGACCTATTATCAAAATATTGCAGGATTGTTAGCTAAATCAGATGCCATAACAGTGTGCCTAGAAGAGTTAGCAGATATAAAGTCTTGTGTGGACATACTATGCATTACAGAACATTTTATTATGAAGGGCTATGAACAGTATCTAAATATACCTAATTATCAGCTTGCGGCATGCTACACAAGAAAGGAAAGTAAAAGAGGTGGCGTTTTTGAATGTTGTGCCGTGGAATTGACTAACTATAAAATTGTAATAGCTTGTATTTATAGAGTTCCAAACGCTAATAATTTCAATGTGTTCATGGAAAAACTACATACGTTTTTTCGAGAACTCACTAATAAATCTTTTCGAAATATTGTAATAGCTGGAGATTTCAATGTAAATATTTTAAAAAAATCTTACCAAACTTTAGATTTTGAGTGTCTCTTACTGAATTATAATTTAAGATTATCTGTTAACCAGCCCACTAGAATAAGGAGTCAAACATGTATAGATAATATTGTACATAACTTTAAAAGAGCCTGTAAAGTAGAAGTACTTGAATTCGCGCTGTCCGACCACACAGCGCAATTAATAAAAATACCCGTCAAAAACTGTTGCACTCTAAGATACTGGCGTATGAATAGGCGTGATTACAAATCAGAATATATTTCAAAATTTCAGAATTACCTGCGTAGGTTGTCATTCTCTGAGATATACGAAACAGGTGATCCTAACATAGCCTACAATATATTTATAGAAACATTTTCGCTTTTCTACAATTTATGCTTTCCTGAAGTATCTGCAACCATACATACGGCAAATAAATCTAAGTGGGTATCACGTGGTATCAAAATGTGCAGCAAAAAGAAGCGACAACTTTTATGGCAATACAGACGTGACCCAAATGGAACTAATAAATATAGCTTGACTAAATACTCTAAATTGTTTAAGAAAATTATGCAACTAACGCAATATGCACAGAATAATTATAAAATAAAACAATCTAGTAATAAATCTAAAACCAGTTGGAAAATCATCAATAACTCAAAGCATAACATACCACGAAACCTTATCACAAAAATAAAAGTAAACAGTGACACTATAACAGATGCCCAGAAAATAGCCAACGAATTTAACAACTACTTCATTGAAAAAGTAGTCCCGCTTGTAGATTCAGGAAAGCAAGTCACTTCAAAAGTCCCAAATAGAGAAAAATCATTTTTTATGCCCCCTTGTATACCGCAAGACGTGTTTAGAACAATCAAACTATTGAAAAATACGAACAGCGTGGGTCATGACGGAATATCAACAAAAATAGTTAAGTTGGTGGCTCCAGAAATTTGTACGCATCTTAGCCATCTGATTAATTTAAGTATAAGTACCGGTATATTCCCCGATGCTTTAAAAAAATCTATTGTAAAACCTATATTTAAAAAAGAAAATAGAGAATCCATGGAATTTTACAGACCTATTTCGATTATTAGTGTTTTCTCCAAAATTTTTGAAAAGTATTTTTATAAAGAATTTAGTACTTATTTAGAAAAACACAATATACTAGTTAACGAACAAAAAGGATTCAGAGAAAACCGAACTATAAATATGGCTGTTTACGATTTCCTACATAAAGTTATGATAAATGTCGATAGAACCAACCCCGTCTGTACCATATTCTGTGATATGACGCGGGCGTTTGATTACGTCAGGCATGATATTTTAATAAATAAGTTGGAAGCATACGGTATAAGAGGCACGGTTCTAAAATTAATAAAAACATATCTTGATGACAGAAAACAGGTCACGGAGATATCTAGGATAAACGTTAAAACTAAATGTGAAGAAATATTTCATTCGCACGAGCAAGTAGTCAAGTATGGAGTCCCTCAGGGTAGTGTGATGGGTCCACTACTATTCATAGTATATATAAATGACTTACCTAAACATGTAGACCAACCAGTTACACTCTTTGCTGATGATAGCACTATCACAATTCAATGTAATACTAAAGATAGCTACAATAATGACATTAATAATTCTGTCACATCAATAATAAATTGGATGAATAATAATAATCTAAAAATTAATCTTAGTAAAACTAACGTAATGCACTTCAGTCAACGTTTATCAACCATGACCGATCTTAACGTCCAGTACAATAATAGAATTATTACAGAAGTTGACAACACTAAATTCCTTGGAGTGACGATTGACAAAAAGCTAAACTGGAAAGCACACATAGAAGAACTCAGTAAAAAAATTAGTAATTCTTGTTATGCGCTGTTCAAACTGGTCCCAGTGCTTAACAGTGAATCATTGCTCACGGCTTATCACGGTTTGGTTTCTTCACATTTAAGATATGGGATCATTTTCTGGGGCAACTCAACCGACAAGGACATACCCTTTAAAGCCCAAAAAAGGTGCATTAGAACTATGTTTAAGTTACAGTCAACCGAAAGTTGTAAGCCCTACTTTAAAAAATACAAAATATTAACTCTGCCTTGCCTTTACATTTTAGACATTGTCATGTTTGTAAAATCAAATCGACACTTATTTCCACGACAATCAGAAGTGGTCGATCGCAACCATAGTAGACGCGATGACAGTATTCTCTGTCTACATAGATCGAAAACAGCATTAATGCACAAGAGTGTTTTCTGTATGGCCCCTAAAATTTTCAATAAACTCCCAAATAGCTGGAAGGAGCTTAATTCTCGTCAATTAAAAAATAAATTAA
The DNA here is from genome assembly GCA_905333075.3 of Atethmia centrago. Taxonomy (NCBI): domain Eukaryota; kingdom Metazoa; phylum Arthropoda; class Insecta; order Lepidoptera; family Noctuidae; genus Atethmia; species Atethmia centrago. Next base: position 11,629,807 of record HG995381.1, on the reverse strand, counting down.
AGAACCTGCTAGAAGGGAAAGCATACTACAGTATTCTAGAATTTCTTAATGACAACATCTAATACCGTGTAGTAACTAATATTATCAATACATCTTTGACATAATCTACATAAAGCAACATATTATTGCTATGATGATAATTTTAATTGACATTTAATAATTGTTACGTAACTATGACCATATATTTAATTAAATTGTTTTCATAATTGACATTTACTATTTTGTTCTAATGTAATCTAATACTTTATCCAATAACTTTTATAACTGAAATTTAAATATTTGTACGCCACTAAGGCCAAACATGACTGATCTTAAGACTATAATGTAATTTAATAACTTGCATGCTCTGTATGTGTACTCATGTTTTCACAAATAAATATAATCTAATCTAATCTAATCTAATCTAATCAAATTAGATGAATGTACTCAGTTTGCTGGCGTCTGCTTAGAGTTTTCATATTATTACAGATCTTTAAATTAATTCCATCCTCAGCCCCATGGTATGTACACCATTTTTTTTTTTTTTTGGGGTGGAAAATCATCAAATAACTTCTCCCGCTCTGGCCGGAGCGGTACACCATACAAGTAACACAATAAAATTGAAGCAACAAAAGACTCGCATCGTCCAAACAGCTTGTATGTTTGTTTCAACTTGTGGTAAGTCAATTAAAAAGCACCGTGCAAATCAACTCTAACAAAGTTGAGTCTGATGTCGAAGTTGACATAATAAACTCAAATAAAATATGTTTAGGTACATGGAATATGATAATATGGTATAATCAGCCTAAAATTTTCCCACTGCTGGTAAGTACACAGGCCTCCTCTCTGCGAGAGGGAATGGGCCGTGATCCAACACGCGGGCCCAGTGTGGATTGGTGGATGTCACATGTCTTCGAATTTGTAGTTCTAGGACATGGCAGTTTCCTCACAACTTGTAAGTCGCGGCCGTTACCACTGGGCCACCACTGCTCATAGTCGGCTTAACGTTGTACGAAATAACTTGAATGCGTCATCTGTGTAGAATTTTGTTAGCACAAGTGAGTTAATAATGAATTTAACTTCTGTACATACCTGCTTTATGGCGTGATTGTACAATGAGTAGGTTTTCAATTACACACGAGCTAGTACGAGAAAAGGGCGGGACATATTCAATACGTCTGAGAAACATGGAGGAGTCCAAATGAGTCTGTGGATCGGGATTGGATTAGATTTGTTGCTATTGTCAGCAACTTGCGTCATAATAATTGGTTTTCTATATACTTGTGGCGGTAGGTACTTGAAGGAAAGAATATCATTAGAAAACAAATGCAAATGCAATGTGATTTTTAAAAGACGGAACGTTGTTATTTTTGCTCCTCAGTTTTTAAATAAGTAAAGTGGTAAAAAGTGGATATTGTAACAATAATATACTGTTACCTTAAAGCCAGTGAAGTGACCTATTATCAAAATATTGCAGGATTGTTAGCTAAATCAGATGCCATAACAGTGTGCCTAGAAGAGTTAGCAGATATAAAGTCTTGTGTGGACATACTATGCATTACAGAACATTTTATTATGAAGGGCTATGAACAGTATCTAAATATACCTAATTATCAGCTTGCGGCATGCTACACAAGAAAGGAAAGTAAAAGAGGTGGCGTTTTTGAATGTTGTGCCGTGGAATTGACTAACTATAAAATTGTAATAGCTTGTATTTATAGAGTTCCAAACGCTAATAATTTCAATGTGTTCATGGAAAAACTACATACGTTTTTTCGAGAACTCACTAATAAATCTTTTCGAAATATTGTAATAGCTGGAGATTTCAATGTAAATATTTTAAAAAAATCTTACCAAACTTTAGATTTTGAGTGTCTCTTACTGAATTATAATTTAAGATTATCTGTTAACCAGCCCACTAGAATAAGGAGTCAAACATGTATAGATAATATTGTACATAACTTTAAAAGAGCCTGTAAAGTAGAAGTACTTGAATTCGCGCTGTCCGACCACACAGCGCAATTAATAAAAATACCCGTCAAAAACTGTTGCACTCTAAGATACTGGCGTATGAATAGGCGTGATTACAAATCAGAATATATTTCAAAATTTCAGAATTACCTGCGTAGGTTGTCATTCTCTGAGATATACGAAACAGGTGATCCTAACATAGCCTACAATATATTTATAGAAACATTTTCGCTTTTCTACAATTTATGCTTTCCTGAAGTATCTGCAACCATACATACGGCAAATAAATCTAAGTGGGTATCACGTGGTATCAAAATGTGCAGCAAAAAGAAGCGACAACTTTTATGGCAATACAGACGTGTTTTCATAATTGACATTTACTATTTTGTTCTAATGTAATCTAATACTTTATCCAATAACTTTTATAACTGAAATTTAAATATTTGTACGCCACTAAGGCCAAACATGACTGATCTTAAGACTATAATGTAATTTAATAACTTGCATGCTCTGTATGTGTACTCATGTTTTCACAAATAAATATAATCTAATCTAATCTAATCTAATCTAATCAAATTAGATGAATGTACTCAGTTTGCTGGCGTCTGCTTAGAGTTTTCATATTATTACAGATCTTTAAATTAATTCCATCCTCAGCCCCATGGTATGTACACCATTTTTTTTTTTTTTTGGGGTGGAAAATCATCAAATAACTTCTCCCGCTCTGGCCGGAGCGGTACACCATACAAGTAACACAATAAAATTGAAGCAACAAAAGACTCGCATCGTCCAAACAGCTTGTATGTTTGTTTCAACTTGTGGTAAGTCAATTAAAAAGCACCGTGCAAATCAACTCTAACAAAGTTGAGTCTGATGTCGAAGTTGACATAATAAACTCAAATAAAATATGTTTAGGTACATGGAATATGATAATATGGTATAATCAGCCTAAAATTTTCCCACTGCTGGTAAGTACACAGGCCTCCTCTCTGCGAGAGGGAATGGGCCGTGATCCAACACGCGGGCCCAGTGTGGATTGGTGGATGTCACATGTCTTCGAATTTGTAGTTCTAGGACATGGCAGTTTCCTCACGATGTTTTCTTCACCGTTTTGAGAGCAATGGTGATGAAATAATTTACAAAAAGTAAAGTGCCTGCCTGGGTTCGAATTTCTAACCTACGAACGTAAGTCGTAATCGTAAGTCGCGGCCGTTTCTACTGGTGTGAATGAGATAAACTTAAACGTGTGAATATGTGATTTATGATCATGTTTGGGTTGAATTTGTTCTTGATAATGTGTAAAAGAGAGATGGTAAAATATCTAAAACTACAACAACCGCAAAATGTTTTATGTAAATATTTACAAAGTGTATGCAAAAACATTTTCTCCAGTTTCTGCAATCCTTTGTAATATAATTGTAACAATGCACTAGTTTAAATATTATTTGTACAAGTATCTTTTCATTACGTGCTAGTGAAAAACAAACGGCACAACAATACAACACAATGACACACTACTACATACACTAATACACTACTGCAATATGTAGGTAGGTAACCTACTAAACTTATTTCCTGAAAAATGACAATTTATACCAACCTAAACATTTTGGCTTTTTCCTAGCGAATACAAAAAAAATACTATCGTTTGCACTATTACAAAGTGAACGATATTGCAAATGAATGAATGCAAGTAATTGATATTTTCTCTTATTGTTCTGAGGATCTGATTAAGCCTGCTTCTTCCTTGACAGGAAGAAGACGGACCTAGGCCGAAGCACTTTAAAGAGTGCTTCGGCCCTTCATTGAGAAATATATTATTCATATCTTATATACATGCATATATCGACAATTCTCTTATATAATAAGAGCTAGCACGGCATACAACACATGACATGTGTCAGAGTGTTGATGATTTTGATTTATTCTCCACCAGTGTTCCTAAACTAAAATATTCTGTAAAAACTTCTTTGAAGATCACTAAAACCTGTCCACTCTTTTCTTGATTCTCTCTGAGTACTTAGGTACGTACTTATTCCTACTTTCTCTTGCCTGTCCACTGTTTCTTGTGCTACCCTAATATTGTCAGTGAAAAGTTTTAATTGGCCTTCTTTCACTAATAGTCAACTATCTTTAACCTAGCTGTAAGTTTTCTTAATAATAAAATAAAATAAGTAATAAAAATAAAATTAAGTAAATACCAGCACTTGAGTTTCTATCATGACTAGCTGCGCCCCGCAGTTTCACCCGCATAAGTCTCGATCCCGTAGGAATATCAAAATAAAAAGAATCCTATATCCTAAATAAACAAACAAACAAACTCACATTCGCTTTTATAATATTAGTTTAGGATAGGATGGTATCCATATTCATCACTGGTTATTTGATCTCCTATAATAAGTAAGCAGTTATTATTCTCCGCACGGGAAAACTATTAGCACACATGAATTGCATAACATAATCAGCCTATAATATTCCCACTGCTGGAACACAGGCCTCCTCTCGGTGAGAGAAAGTGGGCCATAATCCACCACTAAAACGGTGAAACGGTGTGTAAATGTGAAAGAAACATCGAGAGGAAACCGCCATGTCCTAGAACCAAAAATTAGAAGACATGTAACATCTACCAACCCGCACTGGGCCCGCGTGGTGGATTACACATTAATTAATTATCGTTAATTACCGATGATTGGCGTCAATGCATTAATAGGTAGGCACATGACAGGTGGCAGAACATTGCAATGGTTCAATAATTACACATTATTTCCAATTTATGGCCTACCTTCACTGAAATTTCTTCACAAATTTGCAATAAGGTTTTCTAATAACGACGATACGATTTCCTCTGTAGTAAAAAGCCTCATTGATTTATGAATCCTAATCAATCCAATATTAACATTTATCAATTAAGAAATTAAATCAGTCTTGGTGACTGTAAAATAGTTTAAAAATAATATTTTATTTCACATAAACCTACAAACTACATGGGTACTTCAAATGTGTTAACACACCACATTGTGCCATGACGACACGACAATCTCTCTTGCCCCATTTTTATTTCAGGATGCAAATAATAGAAATCACGACGATAGGCACCGTCGTGATTTCTTTTATATAATTAAAAAAAAATATTGTGTGGTTTTATGAAACCACGATGCAAGTGAACCTTTTTTAGTAGGATATTTTCGCACTATTCTTGGTTTTTTCTTTGTTGACCGGTTTATTTGACTCACTAGCTGTATCTTTGTCCATCACGATCAAGTGAACAAGAACATTTACATCAATACACTGATCAGAACACACAAATACCGCGGAGCACTTGCACGAATGAGTGAGAATATAAATGCTATACGATTAGTTGATGCGAGCCATGGGCGCTGCCGCACAGTGGGCCCATACTGAAAATTAGTGGACTTAGGCAACAAAGTTCCTATATCGATGCGATTTTTTTTTATATGACGTGTTATATTATTCCTGACAACTTTTATTCTTATAAAATTTCTTCTAAAGTTGATATTTTTTTGTATGGAGCGAATCACGTTTAATTTTTTGTCTTCAATTGTACTAATATGTTGAGTGTGTGGCGTGAGTATATGATAGCTAGGGTCATTCTCTATCCATTAAAAAAAAATCAGCGCCGGCCATCTGCGGCAGCGCGAGTAATCATTCGGTAAAAAAAAATGATTTGGAAGAATTTTTTTGTCATTTAAAATAAATTCAAAGCATATTTTTTGTCTCATTTGGCTGTTTTCACCTTCTTTTTAGTTAAATAAATAGTTTTAATAGCGCATACGTACTTATAACTAGTAATTCTGGTAGAGATTTAGTTATTATTGCATGTTATCGGTAGCACCTGCATTGTGATTGATGACTCATTTGTTTGTGCACTCGGCTAAGCGCATAACTAATGAGTCATCGAAAAATGCTTGTCTCTGATTGGCTGAATAATTTTCACTCACTGTTATGTCCACTACTTGAGTAATTAACACTAACTATAAATATAAAGACATTCATTAAGTCCATCTAGTTTCGCTCTTGTCGCTTGTTTGTGAACACAGTGAAATACTTGTATTTTTATATTTACATTAGAACTATGGCTGGATTTTGTACCAACCTAGATCTTTTTGTGAAATTAAGAAGAGGCGGTGATCTGAAAAATCATATGTTTCTGTATGAAAGTATCATTTCTGTCTTGACTACCGAAGTTTCTGAAGAAGACAAGAACCGAATCAAGGAGTTCTGTCGACTTTTTTGTGTAAATTTAAATAAAAAGTGGATAGAGTCAAGTAGAAATCAAAAAACTTTTATGAATCGTGTAATTAATCGCAAGTGGTTGGAAAAAAACATCAACTGGCCTGTTTGTGACAGTGTTGATCTGAGAAGTGTGATGGGCTTTTCGGACGCAGCCTTATCTGAGCTTGTGGATATAGATTGCCATGTTCCTACTCTTGCAGTATGTACTGCGGAAGCGGGAACATCTACAGAAAAGGAGCACAGAAAACCGTTCGAAGAGTTAAGTAATAAGCAAAAGAAAAGACGTTCTACTTCCATAGTAGAAGAAAATTCCGAGGAAGAGTTGCAGCACTGGTACATAACAAAATTGAAAGACAACGGCAAAACGAATCTGGCAAAAGTGGTCGAATACCTAGATGCGCTATCCGAAGTAGAAGAGAGACTATTCAAAAAGCAGAGCTTAAGTACTGTCTCTGAAGATAAGTGTTTAGCTCTTTATACATCAGTTGCGCTCTCGAAATGGAAGTACTTAGCTCTTCGACAATTTCTGAAAGAAGAAAACTGTGCTGCCTTTCCATCTTATCCAAAGCTTTTAAATGCCAAGAAAAGATGTTACCCACCACAAGAGAGTATGGAGATTACCGAAAACGAAGCTCACATTAAATTGCAAGCGCTATTGGACCACACTATGGAGAGGATATTACTTGATATAAATACTGTTGATAGGTCTCAAAATGAAGAACTCAAGTTGACCTGGAAATGGGGACTTGATGGTTCTTCGTCGCAGAGTAACTATAAACAGAAAACGTCAAACACAGCTACAGAGTTCGATGATTCATCAGTAGTCATGATAAGCATCGTCCCTCTTCGGCTAGTGTCTACTAGGCCATCATCTGGGAATGAAAATCTAGTTTGGGAGAACCCCACACCTTGCTCAACTCTGTACTGTCGACCAGTGAAGTTCACTTTCACTTCGGAGACAGCTGACTTTATAAAGTCTGAAGAGTCTGAGATGAAAAAACAAATTGATGAACGAATATCTACACAGTGTGGAAATATTATTGTATCACATGAATTGCATATGACCATGATTGATGGAAAAGTGGCCAATATTATTGCTGGAGTACCATCATATGCAACGTGTCCCATTTGCTTGGCAAAACCGAGTGAGATGAATAATTTAGACGCTTTGACTTCTAAACCACTTCGTGAAGAAATTTACAAACAAGGAATTTCTTCACTGCATATGTAGATTCGGTGTATGGAATGTCTTCTCCATATATCTTATAATCTGGATTTTCAACGATGGACTGCTCGCGGCGAACATAAGGCTTTTAAAACAAGCTAAAAAAAATACCACACAGCAAGAGTTTCGTGAGCAAACTGGAATGCTGATTGATATAGTCAAACAGGTATGTATTTAATTTTCGCTCTCTTTATGTTGTTTGTGAATTATATCTCTATGTATTGTATATTACAGTATTGTTTTCCCATTTTAGGGTTTTGGAACTACAAACGACGGGAATACAGCGAGGCGCTTTTTCCAAGATTACAAAAGATCTTCCAGAATAACGGGAATTGACGAAAATCTGATTTTCAGATTTTCCGTTATTCTACAAGCCATATCATCAGGCAAAAACATTGACTGTGAAAAATTTAGAAGATACTGTAGAGAAACAGCTGATGTGTACGTGCAACACTATTCGTGGTACTACATGCCAGTTAGTGTACATAAACTTCTAATGCACGGTGCAGACATCTGTAACCACTTTGGTGTTTTGCCAATCGGTAAGTAAAAAATAAATATAGTTTGATGTATTATTTGACTCGATTGCGTTTTGAAATTAAAATGTATGTACTTATTCGTTTTAGGTACCTTATCTGAAGAAGCTTCGGAAGCCCGTAATAAGGACTTCAGAAACGTCAGGGAGAGGCACACTCGGAAAACGGGGAGAATAGCAACAAACGAAGACATCCTCCATGGACTTCTAATAAGCTCTGATCCCCACATATCCTACATAAGGCCTAAAATAATGAAACAGGTTCATAATGAGTTGTTGCCTGAAGCAACTCAGTTGTTACAGACTACTGAGCCTCCCTGTGACAGTGAAATTATGGAGGAAGAAGAATGCCTCATAGCAGAGTCCAAAAATTTGCCGGACCCACTAGCACTTCTGGAACAAGAAATAATGTGATCCGGCTCTAAATTATTCCCACAAAAGCCCATCAGGGTTAGGAATATGACAAACAGCCCTTTTCAGGGTTACAATTACTTCACAGTTTCATATTGATCATACGTACGATAACTTATACTATAATAATATACATACAGTTGATTATGTAGATAATTATCAACGACTTGCCCGTACAAATATAAATTATTTCACCTATCATTAACAAAATTAGTATAACCTGAAACATTACGATATATTTATTCAACAATAGATAACGTGCAGTTAAAAAATAACACAGCCAATCAGAGACGAGCATTTTTCGATGACTCATTAGTTATGCGCGCACAAACAAATGAGTCATCAATCACAATGCAGAGCACCTGCATTGTGATTGATGACTCTTTTGTACCGATAACATGCAATAATAACTAAATATCTACCAGAATTACTAGTTCTAAGTACGTATGCGCTGTTAAAACTATCTATTTAACTAAAAAGAAGGTGAAAATAGCCAAATGAGACAAAAAATATGCTTTGAATTTATTTTAAATGACAAAAAAATTCTTCCAAATTATTATTTTTTTACCGAATGATTACTCGCGCTGCCGCAGATGGCCGGCGCTGATTTTTTTTCGTGGATAGAGAATGACCCTAGCTATCATATACTCACGCCACACACCCAACATATTAGTACAATTGAAGAAAAAAAATTAAACGTGATTCGCTCCATACAAAAAAATCTAATAAATTTTTTTCAAGACAAACTATCAAGTTTAGAAGAAATTTTATAAGAATAAAAGTTGTCAGGAATATTATAACACGTCATATAAAAAAAATCGCATCGATATGGTAACTTTGTTGCCTAAGTCCACTAATTTTCAGTATGGGCCCACTGTGTGCCGTATTGGCATTGGCTGCTCTGCCGAGCGCCTTTCACTTTACCCCTACTCCGCGGCCGGCTGTAATGCGACATGCGATAGATGGACGAAAAAAATTGAGGCGGTGTAATAAAAGTTTCACTTTAAAAAAATCTAATACCGAATTACCACATACCATACCATTACCATAATATTATCCACTGTGGCAACACTGTCAAAGACACACACCGAAAAAAACAAATTATTAATAATGTAACTAACTTTTAAATGTATTTTCATTATAGCAACTGAATCTATTATTTTACTTTTGCAACACTTAGAAATAACAGTTATGATATTATCGTTATTTCTGGGTGGGCAAAAGTCATTTTAAATGGTAAAATATAGAGCCAGTCGTCGTTTGATTGTGAAATAGTACAGTTGTGCGCAACAAAAGAGTGTTTTCATATAACTATAGCTACAAGCATCATGCTTGTACTCACACACAAATATTATATGACAAAGTACCAATACCAATACAACAGCAATGTGAAACCGCAATACAGTCCTATCTTCAACATCTGTTTGATATCGGGACCGGCAGGCTCTTTCCGCCATTTTCCCAATAACTGGTAATAGTCCTCATAATTTCATTCTACAGAACATAATCATTACACTAGTAGGCACTTAGCTCATACATAGTTTACCTTAGTCCCATGCTTCTGTCCATTCGCCATACATTGTAACTCGCGCCGGTACACACTAGCCTTTATGCCTTATTCATAAACTGACTTTACTCAGGGGTGTCACTAAAGAATATGCTCGTAATAAACGATAGCTTTGGAAGTTTTAATGGACTCTAAAACAACTTTAAATATTATAATAGAGTTGGGTTATTTTCTAGTTTCATGTACACTTTTGTTTATTGATATTGGTTATGGCTCGTTTTATATTTGTAGTGTTTAGTCAAAAATATTTTAGTAGCGATTTTAATAGGATAGGTATTAGTCGCATTAAGAATGCTATTGTAATTATAAATGATTATATAAGAAAGAAAACACTCCTTTTGGGCTTCGCCGCAGTTAGATAATAATTGTAAAGCCTGAAAAAAAAGAGGGCGATTTAGTAGGAGAAAAATAAGTTTTTAGTTAGGTACCTAATGTGCCTAATTATAAATACAGAAACGTTGTGTTTAGCATGCAATATACTATCATCAAGGCATTGTTTTTAACATCACAATAGGTGTAGCTTTTAGAAGACCGATTGTCTGAGGGCATATAATTTTGAAATGAAAAGTCTGAGTCACAAGTTTGACTCGCACAGTCATATTATTATATGAATATAATAATCTAGATACTTGTTTATGTCATTAAAACTAAATATCTATCTGATCTGCTAACCTTTGGTCATGAATGAGCAGAACATAGATTTTAACCTAACCTAATTATGTCCGCTAACCCCTAATCTTGTAGAACAAGGCTTTTCAACCCAAGGCCCGCGGGCCACCAAGTGGTCCATCCACGCATTTGAATTGGCCCGCCAAAAGCTATCAGCTGGCGATAGTCTGTGGTATTTTGCTACACTAAGCCACATCTTTATGCTATAATAATTATAAATTTACCTTTGTAATAATTCCTATATTGTTTTCCTTGCTTCAAACATGAAATCATATTATTTCTCTAACTTTCTTACATATGTTTGAACACCACAGCTGAAAAGCAACACCACAATGAACTGTTTCTAACACTGAAGACTGTATTTTATGTTATTAATTTTCTCTTGTTGTAAAATCGCATATTTTTATCCATTGACATCTTCCATTATAAATTGTCATCTGTCTAAGATTTTCTTTCTCTATGAAAATCATACCGGCCTTGATAAAGCTAGTTTCAGACTTAATTCGCTATGTACTCATGTAAACCGTTTTCATTGATCCTGGCAGGCATTCAAACTAATCATTTGAATTATGCTTCACAGAAACTTCTAGAACTTTTGCCAGGATCTATAAACGCGGTGATCGGACCTGACAAGGGTTCAGTCAGTTCGGCGCAGTCTAGTTCGAGTTCCGTCAGATCCGGTTCAGTTCAGATCAATCTAATGTAGCTCACTCTGTTTACTTCTTGTAAACCTATGTACTAATAATTGTAACGTGTGAAAATATAATCTTTAAAGAATCTCATAGTGTGAGTGATTTGTGATTCACTTTACATAACCTCCGGCCCTCTCACTTCCGCCTTTGGGAGATTTCTAAGGCCGAAGGCGTTATAGTCGCGTGGCTTAGGACGCCATAGCCGACCACTCCTGTGTGTCTTGGGAGGTCCAGACACTCGTCTCGTGGAGCGTGAGGTGCTGTAGAGCGCCTCCGCAGTCAGCCGTATCGGCGAGATTCGGATGACGCCACCCTCTTACTAGTCCACTCCAGGAGGGAGAGCCCTACCAATATTAGGTTCATTCTATCCACGTGGCGTTGGACACTAACACCAATTACATAATATAATACCACTAATTTAGGTACCATAAAACAAAACTTCTTGTTTAACGAGGGACGTTTTACTCCTTGGGAGTTGCCGACTGACTGCGACGGCGAGATCAACCTCATTTTCGTGCTCCGCCTCGTTTGTCAGCCCTGTCCCACTGCTGCCTGCCGATCCAGTCCAACTACCTGCTGACCCTGTCCAGCTGCTGCTAGCCGATCCTACATCCTGCCGTTCAAGCGTCCCGTGCACTCGGACCGGAAGCCTAGAATACTCTATTTTTAATATTTAATCTAATCTTTTTAATATTTAGTAGTAAGTACAATTACTCTAGTTTTATTTTTTTTAACGTAACTTACGACTGGCCCTACGGCCAATCGTAACGTTACAAGTCTAAGAACAGATTTCAGTACTTCAAACCAGGTCTAAAAATGTTTTACTTCTTATGAACCCATTCTCAATTAGCCAACAATGAAACATTCTGTCAGACTTGATTTTATCGATCTCTGATTTGTCGCCAAATATTGATAAGTTGTTATTATAAAAACCTCTTCAAGCTATGAGTAACTAAAAGTTTTGTTTAATTTTTAAAGCTAGGTCTCTACCGTAACTGTAGGCAAGTTTTATTTACTAGATGGCCGCCAGCTGACACGGAATCAAAATTATGGCTTACCTTCAAAGCTTGAGCAGCCTTGATGTAGAACATAGGGTTCTCAATCACTAGTAGGTATAACATATAGTCGGCCCCGCTACCTATGCTTGTTTGAAAGGCAGCAATTTGTGAGATTCACACAAATTGAAAAAAAACACAAATGGCAAAATCTCACAAATTGCTGCAGGGATTTTATTCAACATACGGACTTCAAAAAAAGTCTCCAATACCTAGTATTTTTCCGAGTATTTCTGAAAACGTTCAATTGATATCTCTACTACTCGAGCAAATTTTTATTGACTGGCAGCCCTAGGTATAAACCAAAGTGATGTCCATCATGTGTCTACGTTGATTGTCGAGGAAATTAATCACAACAGTGGAGTAGCAGGGTGGGTGCACTGGGCCTTTGTTTGCTTTAGTTTTTATTGTTTAGCTGTTCTTTGTATTAAGGTATATTTCATTGCTAGCTTTATATATAACTTGCTTTTTGATCTAGGTGAAAAGTAGCCTATGTCCTTTTTCAGGTCCCAAGCTACATATCTACGATCGTTCAGTGGTTTAGGCGTAAGGAGAAAAAGTAACATACAGACAGACAGAATCAGAGATTTTTGTAGTAATGTAGTATTATGTAGTATGATTGTATGGAAGGACGGATATACGGATTGTAAAAGAGATATTAAAATTAATAATGTTAACACTATGATGTTATATAAAAATAAACACTAAAATTAGTATCCAAATTAGTAAAATTAGTAGTGAAATAAAAAAAAATATTAGAACAGTAATAAGCACGTATCTAACCTCTGAATGTATATTTCACTAAACCACACACTTTGCATAATTACCAGACTCCATTAGCATACCGAGTAATATCGTAATTTAATATTACCGCAATTCCTCTTAATTAAACAGGTACAGTCAGCATAAAAATAATAAATAGATAGCTGCGCTTCAGCTTAAAATTTTTGCATTTAAAATTTTTTAATTTTATTTGTATTTGGTATCATAAACAGAAATAAAAAAATACATGGGTATTAATTTACTAAATGAACATTTCATATGTATTTTTACACTACAGAAGGTATGTTAGGAAAACATTTGACATTAAACATTTTTTAATATCCGTGATCCCTTTTTTAATCTTTGAACAATAACTGTATGCTTTTTTGCAGTAGGTATGTAATTGTATACTCTATGTAATTTTCGATACCTATTCTAGTTACAACACTACAATAAATTGCACCACAAAACCATCGATTAACTGTGGGAAACTTATTCGCAATATCGAGTAAACTCGGGCACTGTTATCGCGAAAACTTTTGATATTTGTTCTGTTAACGATAATGTTGCACGATATTAGTTCGTATAAGTAATAATTAATTGCTTATACTTATTGTGTTTATCTTTCGTACAAGTTGGATATTATACCTACGTGTGGTTGGGATGGTTTTATATTAGACGTGTTACAATTATAACTAATTAAGGGTCTGTTAATCACCGTTGACCTTGGGTATACAAATACGCGTCGCCCTCCCGCCGCGCCGCGCCGCCACTGTTCAGTTGCATAGGGAATATTTATGTTTAGTAACGAAAATATGAATATTTGAAAAAAATACAGATACAATTATAGATGATAAAATAGTCTGTACATACAAAAAAAAAAATAATGAAAATATCTTAAGTAGTTTGAAAATAATATCATTTTGTATTCTTTGGGTAGACGTTAGGTACTTCCTGAATTTATTTCATAAAGTATTTTACTATATTACTAAAATATTCACATACAGAATTGTTTTTTATGCGTTCTAGTTAAACATATTTTTTTTGCATTTTTTTTACTTGCATTATATGAAGGCGTAATAATAGATTTAAAAGTCACTTAAAATCATATATCTGCGTCTTAACATTTGAAGCAAATACCAATGTACTAAAGTAGAGCTTATACATTGTGATAATTTTCCGTAATTATTATTATAACATAGATAATAGTATTCTTTTAGCGATTATTAGTTTGTCTATTTGTGTCTTAAGTTACCTGCCTAAATGGAAATTCTCTAGAACTGGTACCTATCTAGTTGGATAGATAATATTAAATTGATTACTTGATTACACATAAAATTAAAGTACCCAACTCAACTGAAAGAGTCTGTTCACACAATGCGTTGCGGCGCCGCACCGCAAAGATTTCGCCGCATTGGCGGTAATACGGGTATCAAGGCGCCCGTACCGTTGTTACGCCGGAGTAGCGCTGCTCCGCAATGATTTCGACTCGTCTCGCGGGTTGCAAGGTGCGTGCAGTGCGACGCCAGAACGCACCGTGTAGCATATCATGGATATTTGTATGTAGGACGCCGTAGCGCCCCCGTTCCGACGCCGCGCCGGCGCACTATGGGATTATCGCGTATGTTTCGTCTCAAAACTCCGTATCTCAGTTGTTTCAAAACTAATTGAGCTGTAATTTTGTACACATATTCTTGGATGTAAAGTTTAATTTAAATAATTTTAATTTTGAAAATTATGTTTATTAATTAATTTAAAAAATAAAACTTAAAAAATACATGTATTTTCTAAGAAAAAAAAAACAAAAACGGTCTTAATTTTAAATTTACTTAAAATAGTTGTGTAAATTTACTTAAAATGGAATAATTAAAACAAACGAGACAATAAGGTATGGAACACGTCTTCATTGGTAGCCGCTCTTGAACACTTTCTAGAATGATGAAGTCTAAAAGTCGATTGATTTCGACGCTTTAGAGAGTTTGTCGTTAAATCGAGTGACGTTACGTGGAGTTTACATTGTATTTTATGCACGGAGGAAGGCATATAATACCAATTATAAATATTTACGTACAGTTGGGCTGTACTATATGCGTATTCACCAAACTTTTTTGAATTAATAGCCATTCTAGATGACATAGTTTGTAGTATTATGTACATTCGTTTTATAAGTTCTACGTCTACACCTGTAATGTCTGCAGAGCAAGAGTAATTCTGAAAAAATCTCCGAGCTGTGTTTCCGTCATTACTATTTCCAGTGCCTGTCGAGGTTTATCGACATGCAATCCCATTTCCTCCCTAAACCGCTTTTGTACCAATTTTTTCTTTTCGTCTTTGTTTTTTTTTATTTTCCGGTGTAGTAGCTGACCACTTTTCAAAAGACAAGTTATAAGAAATATGTAAGATCATCTCCACACTCCTAATACAAGCATGTAGTGTTGACAGTCCGTATTGAAATGAACTTTCGTTCACATCTCGTGTCCTAACTGCTTCTAAGTTATTCATTTGCCGAGGAGTAGCACCACAAACTGTACAAGAAGCGCTCGAACGAGTTTCATTTAAAACTTGTGCCACTTTACCATCAATCATGGTTAAAAATAGGTCATGGGTAATTTCGATTACCTCGCTATTCTTATTTATCAGGGAAGGAGACAGATTTTGTATTTGATTATTGATATCAGTCACAACAGACGCGGTTTTTTCAGGAGTTTCTTTGGCAAATTCTAATAATATAGGTCTGCAATATCTTACAGATGAGCAAGTTTCATTCTTCCAAACAACAGTATTAGTTGTCTCATCTTGGAGTCTAATGGGTACAAGTGAAGCAATAAAAAGGTTTGCATCTGATATAAAATCGCTTTCTTCGGGCAAAACTTACTTGTACTCCTCACTCTGCCCTGATGACCCGTCACAAACCCA
The DNA here is from genome assembly GCA_905333075.3 of Atethmia centrago. NCBI lineage: Eukaryota > Metazoa > Arthropoda > Insecta > Lepidoptera > Noctuidae > Atethmia > Atethmia centrago. Next base: position 11,613,771 of record HG995381.1, on the reverse strand, counting down.
TTTACAAAATAGTATAAACTTTCTTAAACCGTTTTTGTAAACTGAACCAATTAGTAATATACGTGCCACAGTATGATCCAACAAGTCCTGCAGATTGACTTTTGCACTTATGTTAGTAATGGTTATGCTTGAACCTGGTGGGTAACACATCTTCTTCGCTTCAACTAAAGTTGGATAAGAAGGAAACACTGAGCAGTTTTTGTCCGCCAAACGAAGTCGAAGTTTCCCATACTGTTCTTTGTTAAGGTCTAAGTCAATAAATGTCCGTAGTGCTTCTTCCTTTGAAAAAGGTGTAACATCTTCAGGGTTCTCAGTTATGTATATAACAATTTTTTTTTATCGTTTCGTTGAAGCAGTTCGTATAATAGTAACGATTGCGGCCTCCTCCGTCTCACCCATAGACCGTAACTCCTGAGCATATGCATTGAGCACACAGTCCAATCCGTACTCTTGTATTAATTCCATGTTTTTTCGTTTTTTTGTTTTTTCTGAAGATTCTTCGTATGGTTTCGAGGGTCTGCCGCCACTACTTCCAGGCATATTAGGGTCATTAACCGTGACCCGACACTCTAGTGGAACACGAAATTGACCATCTAACCAGCTGACGTTCTTACTTTCAAAGCGGTCTTTCATCCGAGATGCATTTCTCCAGCGTTCGTTACATTTAGATACCAAGTTTCTTTGAATGGAGGAGACCACAGTAGCCATATCCTCTGGTGATAAATTGAAATTTTCTTGTAAGTAGTTTTCTATATTATACCCATTTATCAACAAATTGCACAACACTCCTTTACTACAAACAAATTCATCCATTATTCAAATTAGTCAACTTTACAAATAGTTGAAAATATGGTATTTACTGCTTTTTAGGGCAACTTAATGTTTGACCAACAACTGTGAATGTTTCAGGGCTCACAAAACAAAAAAGATAAGATACTAATAATTTGCACTCTTCCCATAAGCAACCTGTTTTTATTTCGACCATAATAGATAAGTGACCATATTTTATCAAGTAAGGTGGTCAAAACGCTATCAAAACCACAAAGAACTATTAAAAATAATTATCACTGTAATGAACTGTTAATCAATTTGACCTTAATAGATAACAAATGATTTTATGAGAAATAAAAAGAACCTGAAAAAAAATATTATTTTTATCTCGCGATATGTTTTGGCACCGTGTCAGAAAAAGTGCAAGTATGTGCTATTTTTTTTTCTCCTTGCGTAAACTAAAGTAGTAAAGGGTAAATGTCTCGTTAAAAAAAATACCCTAAAACATATCATCTTAAACTATATTGGTTAATTTTATTTTATCAATGCAATATATATAATATTAGTTATGAAACATTATAAGGAGATTATAAGCATTCCAAAAATGTATAATACTTGTACATTTATATAAAAAACTTTCGAGTAATGTGGCGTTGAATTGCAGTAACGTATTGCGTCAAAATTACGTTATTGAACAAGAGTTAGCTTTGATGCCATTATGATCAACAAAAAAAATTGCGAATTATTTATTAGACTATATTAAATTATTATTTTTATTCCATAACAACGACTTTCACGTGAAACGGTTTTGAGACGGCTTTGTATGGGGGCTTTCCCATAGTGTGGCGCCGCAACACATCGTGTGTCCTTATTCTTTGGAAACTCAATAAAGTTGACCAATAATTTTTGTGGCGTAGGTATGATCAAGTGTAAGATTATGGGTTACCTGGGCACTTTATAAGAAGACCTACCTAGGTTGGCTTATAAACAGACCTATTTAGTTCAGCTCTACTTGTCTATTCACTAGTGATGTGATTATAAAACAGATGACATGATTTACATAACTTACATATGCATTAATCACATTCTTTTCCCTTACAAGGCACAGAGTACTTACCGTCTCGACATGGTATCCATTTGTAATCTGTATTGACGGACAATGTCCAACAGTTTACATACAGTGTAAATATGTGTGGGTTAGGTAAAGAATGCGCGGTGCGACCTGAAAATATCAAACGGGATAAGATTTTCAGTGACAGAAGGCCGAAAATCGAAAAGGGTACATAAGTGGTCAAAGAAAAATTAACAAATTTGAGAAAATATCGTCTCAAGATCAAATTATATTTAGGACCCAGTATATGTATTAATTTGAAAGCACACATTTGAACAGTGAATACCAAAATATCACTACATCTTTTACTTAGCTGGATTCTATAAAACTGTAAACATTTACAAAATAATTTCGGTTTTTAGTGAATAACATAACATTACATCACGCCTTGTTTCCCAGAAGGGTTGGGCAGAGGTGTAGCTGTACACCCACATTTCGCCAGTTATGTTTAAGACCCATGGAATAGGGGGCGAGCCTATTGCCATCAACCGGGCACAGATCCAGACTCCGGGCTGCTACTGAGAAATTCAGATAGAAAAACCCAATAACACTTTGCCCGACCCGGGAATCGAACCCAGGACCTCATGCTCAGCAGTACCGCTTTCAACCACTAGACCAACGAGGCGAGGTTTCAGTGGATAAGCCAGCTCAATTTAGAGCAATATGTCACTAGACAATTCATTAATCAAGATATCGCTATCAATAATTTAATTTCTTTGTCAGACTCCACAATAAAGTGCCTTATTAACAATCCTTTATGAACAATGATTTACAAAATTATTTACTCGCAGTTAGCAAATGGTTTGGAGACATGCGATATTAGAAGAAAGTGCTTTGATATACAGAGACATTATTTTGAATTATATTTTCAGTGTTCAGTATTAATTTCTTGTATTTTAACGGGACACCCTTTGTCAATTTCTAGTACGAGTATTTCAGAATGAGAAGTATCGGATAAACTAGGGAAGATCTTTCCTACGTTTTCTTTTCGAATCCAATAACACTATACTCTATAGCAGGGATTCCCAAACTATTTTGGGCAACCTTTTCAAAATGAACTGATATCTCAGACCCCCATAACAATTTTTTTTTCATCTTGTACGAACTTGAACACGGTTATCGAATAGTTTTTTAAAAGTACAACAATGATACTTCCTACTAAAATATTAGTCATTCTTATAACAAGTTACACGTAACACAACCTTATACAGTATCTTGACAGTTTCAAATAAGAACTTGTGTTAATAGGGGTCGATTTTTAGACCTCGTCGACCCGGTTCGTCGGCCCAAAATCAGTTTTTGTTTATGTTGACCCGGGAAACCAATTTCGACCCCATTGGGTCGATATCGACCACTTTGGAAACCCCATAAGCATATCATGTCCACAACAAAACTGCAGTCCGAATTTCAGTCACGGTGGCCAAACTAAACGGAGATAAGCCAAGTACGCAGAAGATATTATAGTGCACAAGTGTATGGGCAACCACAGGTGAACTTCCTCTTCTCTCACTCGTAGTCCGATGGAACGGCAATCTAACAAGACCAAGGAGAGGTCAAGCGCAGGACCTACGGCTTTACGCACTTATCGAGACACAGGGTATCACACCACAAATTTCAAAACTCCGGGCTGCTACTAAGAAATTCCTAGGCATAAAACCAGAATTCAAGCAATGGGAGCAGTGGGTGGCTGACCCACTGCTCCCATTGCTTGAATTCTGGTTTGTGTGCCCAGTGCTTGAATGCTGGCCTCTTCGTTTGAGTCTGTTTTGTTGTTTCTTCTCCGAGTAGTAGTATAGGAAACATCGACCACATTTCGTTTTTTTTATTATTATATTGACGTGTAAACGTATTTGTATAAACCTACTTACAGAAATAAAATCATTTATCACTTCCCTGTGAGAGAGCGTGGGTCGTAATCCACCATGCGGGCCTAGTATTGGTTGGTAGATGTCAATTGCCTTCGAATTAGCAGATCATCTTCTTCTCTTCTTTGTGAAAAAAGATGCTCATCTAGGTATATAAAATATATGAAGCATTCATTATTTCTTTCTTGGCTGTAATACCTACCAAAGAAGTAATACCTTGAAAAACTGTACACAAACAAGCATCTTAACATTTCGCAAGATTATTGTTAGAGTAATTAGTTTAGATAGAAGTTGACATGCTCAGGATTATACCTACCTAGTGAAAACTATAATCTGTCAACGCTTCAATCGTTCATGCGTCTCCCCTTTGTTCAATGTAGTGAATGTTCCATTGTTATTATATTATTCTCATCTACATACCTACTAATATAATTATGTTTATTAAGACACGTATGTGCTCAGTATGCGTGAATGATTAGCTTTGTGCTTTCAGTTTACAAACACGTCTGTGTACGTTGGATAATTATTTGAATTCTTGTTTGTCAATTTGGAAATGTCTCTTGAAATAACAGGAAACTTAGTATGAGCTTAATATGGTAATCATGAGTTTTTTATTTGTTGCAGGTAAGCACTGAAACTAATAGGGATTTCAAGTTTAGTATAGGACTTAACATAACAAGATTTCCAAGTTCCAGAGAAAAGTCCAAAGGTAAAGAAGGTAAGTGCATCTTGCCTGACGTTGGTAGAGCTGTTTTTATCGTTTCTACGACGAGTTCTACGGTTGCTGAGGTGTTGCCGTTTTGGCTTTTAGAGAAGATTTGCCAGTAAGCAAGTTTAGTAGCGAGGTTGACTGCGCAGGTCAAATGCTCTAGGTAAAGTGCTCTTTTAAGAAGCTGACAACAGCTAAACCGCGGTCACTGTCAGACTGCATGGAAAAGAATAAGAAGCGCGATGACACAACGCTTGTAATTTATTGCAAAATATGAAGCAATTATCTATTTACTCAAAATTGAATTGAGTAATCGAAAATAAAAAACAACCAAGTGTTGCGTTGAAATAAGACGTCGTTGTTGTTAATTAAATACGTAACGAACGTTGATATTTAATACATATATTTTGGATTGGAACTCAAGGTAAAGGGCTAGTTTACCATTAATTTGTATCGTGATTTTTTTCTCAAAACGTGTGGTAACAACCTAGTTCTGAGAAACATTTTCAAAATGAACATATATTTTTTTCCGCTACCACAAAATATAACCTACTTCGGTTATTTTCCTCTTGTCATCGCCTTAATGTAAATTCTGATTTAGCATAAAATCCATAAAACTATATTGTTGGTCCATAACAATACATTTGAGATTGTTTATTCGCCTCTAATAATGGCAATATTTATTGATTTACTACTGCCGTAACATGTTCACAATCAATTTAGTATAGGAAATACTATATTCTTATAACAAGGTCTTCGTTTACTTATTTAGCCTCATCGTGGGTGTCTGTTTTAGTCAAATACTCATCTTAAGACACTTTAGTATTCATGTCAAAGCTATCTGATTTTTTTAACATGTTTCGTACATCTTTTATGGTGTGGTGCACTTTCCGGGTTGTATTCTAAGAAGGCATTTCTCTTCAGAAGTCAGTCGGTTGGGTAATATCTTGCAGTTAACAATCCTTCTTATAATATATTATGAATGCAAAATCCATTTGTTGGTTTGTCCTTCTTTTACACAGCAACGCAGCAACAGATCGACGTGATTTTTAAGATAATATACTATTTACGTATGGCCCGGAAAGTGACAGAGGCTTTATTCCGGAAAAATATCTAGAATTGGAGCGATGCCGGGTATAATATAGTTACATAATCACATAGTCAGCCTATAATGTTCCCACTGCTTAGACACAGGCCTTCTCTCTGTGAGAGGGAGTGGGTCGTAATCCACCACGCGGGCCCAGTGCGGGTTGGTAGATGTCACATGTCTTCGAATTTTTTGGTTCTAGGACATGCCGGTTTCCTCACAATCCTTCACCGTTTTGAGAGCAGTGGTGATGAAATAATTTACACAAAGTAAAGCGCCTGTCTGGGTTCGAACTTACGACATACAACTCGTAAGTCGCTGCCGTTACCACTGGGCCACCACTGCTCCATAATCTAGTTACTGATATTTATCATAGTAAGTACTTTTTTTTTCATTGTTGCGAAATAATTTATGCGGAACTTATGCCTTACGTGGGTTCCCCCAGTACGTTGTAAAGGTATGGCACATAGCAGGTGCCCTATTGTGTGGTGCGCGTTCTACCGAAGATCCCGGAGTTCACCCTCCATAATTATGAGCAGAGGACAGCTAAGGTAGTCTGACATTACCATCCAGCTTTCCGTGACGGAGTGTTATGGCATATAGGCTTTATATACTCATGACTAATAGACAGAATATACTAATATGCGTAAAATATAGATAGACTTGGTTCATACAGAATATAATCATTGCAAGAAATTAGGACAATTGTGGTAATTTTCGTAATTTTCATGGTATAATTTACACTGCCTCGGTAGTCTAGTGGTCGCAAGCGCTACTGCTGAGTATGAGGTCCTGGGTTCGATTCCCAGATCGGGCAAAGTGTTATTGGGATTTTCCATTAGGAATTTCTCAGTAGCAGCCCGGAGTCTAGATTTGTGCCCGGTTGATGGCAACAGGCTCGCCCCCTATTACATGGGACTTAAGCATAACTGGAAAAATGCAAGTGTACTATAGGTACACCTCTGCCTAACCCCTCGGGGATTACAGGCGTGATGTTATGTGTGTGTAATTTACACTGTAAATTACAGTGTAAATTATACAATGAAAATTACCACGATTTTATAACATCTATTTATATACTTAGGCAACACACACCTTTTTTTTGGGTGGGAAATCATCAAATAACTTCTCCCGCTCTGAGCGGGAGAAGTTTTTAGAGTCTGACACGTCCGTGTCAGACTCTAAAACCCACCCGTATTCCTTCCGTTGCCTGTGTTGCCAGGGGCCTCGGTAACCCTTTTGTACCTTCCCGCGACCCCGGCAGACAAATATACACCTACATATTATTTGTATATTACGATTGTTATAAATAAGAAGCTGTCAGTGCCCATAAAAGTCTAGCAGCCGTAGTGTTGAATCATCACATTTTTGTACATGTTTATTCTTGGACGATATTTACGCATATCTACCTAGTGAGGGTGATTGTAAAGCAGATGGAAGGTATTAATTTTTTTTTTGCTGTCGAGTGCTATTTGACATTTTTTTTTTTAAATTGCGACTGACTTTTGCCTGCTTTGTGGCTTATGAGTGTTTAGGTATGCTGACGATGTTGCATTATGTCATAGGTATACGATGTTGCATGCCGCCTGTGTCTGAATTATCGTTTTCCAACTACGTAGAAATAGGAAAATAACTAGATACCAAACAAGATGCATTCGCGCAACTGCTGGCTGGTATCTTTGTTACTGAATCTTGAGATCCATATATTAAAAAGTTTAAAATGTTGACCTTTCCATCAGCTTATATCTATGAAGTTACAGTATTTGTCAAAATAAATAAAAATCTATTCGGTGAACTAAAATAAAAAAAGATAGAGAGATATTAGATAGTATACCACATAGAACTGCTTTTCTGGGCAAAAGGTTGTTTGGAATGGCATCTGAAATCTACAATAAAATACCTGTAGACATTTTAAACACAAAGGAACTCCCATTATTCAAATATAAATTGCGTAATTTTTATTTGAATAATGGGATTTATTAACAAAGCTTACTACACGATCCAAGATTTGCTTAATAATTAGTACCTACTATAATCTGTCACCAATACTACAATCTGTCTCTAATTCCTATTTTGTAAGATTTCCTTTATATGTGATAACTTAATTTTTTATACTGCATGTAGACATAATTTATTATTGTATGCCTACTAGGCAGGGCATAATGGATCTGTAATTTACCTAACATCTATACAAGGTGTCGTTTTGCATCCTCGTCAAATTTCAGGAGGCTGCTATGAAAGACATTTAAAGTCAAATAAAATTACGATACCTGCTGAATAATTAATACATACTTGTTTTTTTAGTTATCTAAGTTTGACAGTATTTTAGAATACACCACTTTCACAGTACAGAATCACCCCGTTACGTATGCGGTAGCGTGTGTGTAAAAGGGCAGTTACAGTGCAGTATCACACGGGCCGCGTTTTAACATGCGTGTCCCACACACACCGTTTGCCAAAAAATAGAAAAAGAGACCTACTTATTTTATTGATTCGTGTCGAGAATCATTAGCATAGTTACCTCCTTGAATTTGACGAGCATGCAAAACGACACCTTGTATGTTTAACATATGCCCACAATAAAAAGATATGATTTAATCGGTCAAGGACAGCTAATGAGACACAATTGGTTTTATATTGTTTTACACCGAACCGGTGCCGAGCGGGGCTTAACATGTTTGATTAGATTTGATTTGATATGACTATTCTATATAACATAACATCACTACACATTGCACCGGCAAGTGCAAGTGCAAAATTGTAGTTCAACATTTTAACCCAGCTTAAGTGGAGATTCACACATTTACACTCCGCCCTGGAGTGTAAATGTGGTCCCACAATCAATGGGGCACTTAATATCTTGTCCAGCGTGTCATATTGTCTGCACGCTACAGGAACTGATGGACACTACTGAAGGTGCCAATTTCGTAGCCAAATTCTCGGCTGACTCTATAAATATTGTCATCGACACGTTAAGAAGATGATTAAAATGATATAACATAGTCTCCAGTCAATATTCAAAATAACAGGGAAATCTTCAAAGACCACCCATGAAGCTGATTAAAGATATGAACCGGTAACTTAGATAGTGAAAATTTGACTACGTCATTATTTATAGCTTTCTTATGCATGTGCGCACATGGATTAAAGCATAATAAGTTCATACTTTGGAGTAGTTTGGATCCTCCTATTCATTTATGAGTTCTCGATTTTTTTTAATGGTGACTCGGAACTTAACAATTTTAACTTAACAATATTATTTTGCGTGGATTCTTGTGTACGTTGTGAATGTGAGAACCTTGTAGGCTTAATAGACTAGATCTTTTGTAGACCTTTTTCTTTTCTTTTTTTTTTTTGTTAAGTACTTCTCGACAGGCCTACACTGTCCTCCCATACCTATTAACACTGTAATTTGAGAACATTGTAAAAGCCAATTATTTTTAAAAGAGTACTCGTAACCGTGGAGTTTCTTGCCGGCTCTTCTCCATAGGAAACGACCAATTGGAACCGTGCACCTAGCTTCTGACGTTTCATAAGTGCCCATGTAGGTTTATGTGAACTAAAAATATTTTGATTTGATTTGATTGATTTAACTTTCTAATATCCTTTTTTTCTCCAAAATTAAGAACTTTGTATTACATGGCTGCCAAACAGTAATATTATTAGTCCATTTATCCACTTAAAAATCAGAACCAGATCGGTCGGAAAATGATTTGTTCTCTCGATTTGTTACATATTTCCTAAGAAGAAGATATACGGGCGTTGCTCTACAAATACATCCAAGAAAATAAACAAGTAGGCACATTCCATACATCCGTGAACATTCAAACTAAATAATGTCAATACGGGCGCACCGTTGACCGCGTATGAGTCACTCGCATCCTTGAGATACCTCACCGGTCAATTTCTCGACGATTAACGTATAGGCTAATAAAATACGTCGATCGTGTGCCTATATTTACAAATATACAGGGTCACATTAAATTAACAAACGAAACTCTGTAGATGGGATGCATATCGATATCTTAACGTGAAAAAAACAAAAAAAAGATATTTGATTATTTTTCGGTGACACCGACCGCTGGTAGCGTAGTTACTAGAAGTCTGAGTTGAGAAAATCAGTTTTTTTTGTTTTATTCTTATTAAGATTAAGATACTCACTGAGTCTGTGAAGTTTTCAGAAAAAAAAAACTGATATTTCAATGTAGATAAACCACTGAAGGCCGTTGCCCTAAAAAAAATATTAATTTTTTTTTTGTATCATTTTTGGATCTAAACATGAAAAACTGATTTTCTCAACTCATACTTCAAGTAACTACACAACCAGCCGACGCCGATACAAAAAAAAATAAACAACTCATTTTTTTTTGTTTTATCACGTTTAGATATCGATACCCATCACGTCTGCGGAGTTTCGCTAGCTAATTCAATTTGACCTTATACTATGTATAATGCCCTGCCTATGGGTGGTGGCATAGGCATTATTTGTCGTTTAACTAAGAAATATTATTACCCAGCAAAATTCAACCGCTTAACAATTTCTTACCTACATCTTTCTTTCTACCATTCTGTTGTTTTAAAAATCATTCTTTTGGATAACCATGTCTGCCGGGGTCGCAGGAAGATGCTAAAGGGTCACCGATGCCCCTGGCAACACAGGCAACAGGAAGGAACACGGGTGGGTTTTAGTCAGTAAGAGTCTGACACACCCTCCCGCTCCGCCCAGAGCGGGAGAAGTTATTTGATGATTTCCTACACAAAAAAAAAAAAAAACAAATCCTGTATGCCAATCTTGCGTCAATAACAGCGATTTTCCATTTTGCCCCTTATTGAAACATGGAACGCACATATCGCACATCCTAAGTACATAATCATAAATATAGAGCAGATATGTATTATTACTCGTATAACCTTTAGAACTTCTTTTAATGTTTTCTATCATTGTTCTCTATGAGATACGAGCTTTAGTAAATAATAAATTCATCGCGATGTTTTGATAAATTCTACCTTTGTGTCATTGAGAGACTAATTTAGATGTTTCATAGGATTGTAAATGCGTCTTATCTCTTTCAGTTGCTCCAAGCTTTTAAGCTCCACGTCATTCTTTAATGAATTATAAACCTTTTCTTTCAATGCCTTTTTCCAAGACAATAAGTAGGTAAAACACGTTTTATATCTTTATTTCAAATGTAGTTTTTCCACCATCAGACCTAACGAATCGAAGTGTTACTCAATAAACTCCATCTTATCAGCAATCTCACGTAGTTTTAAAGGAACCATATATCAGTGGGCACTTAATCCATTACAACAGCGTACCAAGTTTATATCCAGTGTTTATTTTTATATAGCGTTAATTGCACCAGTTCTGCTTACCTTCCCACGTGTTGATGTCGCTTCGTAGTAATCTGCGTAGACATATTCAGTCAGTACTATTTATATTTAGACTAGCTGTATGTAGACTGCATCGTTGTTTTGTATAAGCTTCTTTGTCTTGCTCGAAGGAACAAGAATACTAGTTTCGCAAAATCCTTTCTTTTTTCTGTGCACCTCTGTACGCTGTAGGTTTTATCTTGTGTCTGTCAGTTAAGACTGATTTACACGGTGCGATTTAATTGTCAGTGGTATGCAATAAGTTGAAGCAACATTGAAAGCTGCACCGTCCAAACAGTGTTTACTCGATGCAAGTCAAGTTAGTTCTTCCATGTTATTGTATGCCACTAAAAAAAAAGCATCGTGTAAATGGAGCTATATACTTGTTAGCTGCTTGTTTGCGTTTATATGTATAAAAAGGTGTTAGGATTACGTGTCTGTTTTAATTATTTGCCAGTTGTATAAATATTATTTGGTAGTAAACAAAGTAGTGTGATTAAACATTAAAATCGGATTGCCGAATCCATAAACAAAAAAATACTTTTTTTGCTAGCTCTATCTGATAGCTGTCATTTAAAATGTTCAATCTATACTACCATAGCAATTATAGTGTGCTATGTTGAACTTACTCCTCTTCCAAGTGAATTTTCTTATCTGTTACTTTTTTTTTTTTTTTTTTTAGGGTGGGAAATCATCAAATAACTTCTCCCGCTCTGGGTGGAGCGGGAGGGTGTGTCAGACTCTTACTGACTAAAACCCACCCGTATTCCATCCTGTTGCCTGTGTTGCGGGGGCCTCGGTGACCCATAAGTACCTTCCCGCGACCCCGGCAGGATGTTACGTCTTATCTGTTACTTGACGCTTCAATTATCCAATTATCCTTTAACCCTGAAAAAACGGTTTAGCTCCATAAAAATCTATATAAAGCCGATAGTGCATCAGACAAGTAGCGTTGGACGCTCGAAAATCGTTTCGCGCCAGCTCGGACAATTACGACGCTCTAGCAATTTCACGGCTCCTACGATGCTAAATTAATTAAGAACGATGTCAAATCGAGGATTTTATAAGGCTTTATATATAACTTGGACTTTTTTTCAGGAAAAATACGGTGCATCCTTAGAGTAAAATAAAGATATCAATCAATCTCCCTAACCTTTTCCCAACTATGTTGAGATCGGCATCCAGTCTACCCGGATGCAGCTGAATACCAATGTTTTACTGAAGCGACTGCCTGTCTGACCTCCACAACCCAGTTACTGGGTAACACGATACCCCTTGGTAAGTAAAGTGAAGAGATCAGATGATAATACAGTACTCAAAAATATGGTGTACTAAAGGAAACATGTCAATAAGAACGTGTTTTAAAGTATGACGAGCGACAATGTTGTTTATAATAAACTACATTCATAAAATATGAATAATCTTTCTTTTTAAAACGGCATAGATGCAAAAAGTACAAATAATAAAATCGATATAAAAAAACATACCAAAACTTTCATATACAGGGTGGAATTTTGTAATGCCACCTGGAGGGAAAGTATTCTTAATACTGCAGATAGAAAGTTTTACTCAAAGGAAACATTCCTTTATTTTTGAATAGAAAGCAAACTGCATTCAAAGATTTTCGAAAATTCTCTTCTCCCACACCCGGGAATCGAACCGGCTAAAATCTGAAAAAAATATACCCTGTACTTTTATTGCATCGATCGTTAGGGTCAATTATAAGGATGAAATCTCTCTAACAAACATAAATTAAATGAAAGGAAAACCAGGAAATCTTAAATGAATTTAATTATTTACAAAAAATGGTAAACTAACTTTGTTGCTCGAAATGGGCTCCATTCTCTTGGATACACAAATTTATTCTTTTAACGAATTAATTTCTAGTAACCTTTAATAAAGTGTTGTGGTGAATATTATAAATCGTATTCTGAACTTCAACTCTCAACTCGTTGGCATTCGCACAAGATTTCATGTAAATTTGATTTTTTACATACGAGTATGCCCACAAAAAAAAAAATCTAATGGGGTGAGATCTGGCAATCTCGCAGGCCATCTGATTGTGCCGTTTGTACCAATCCAGGTATTAAAATGGTTATTAATGTAGGCAGTAGTGATTCTGCTGTTATGTGCTGGAGCACCATCTTGCTGTAGAATTATTTGGTTTCGCTCTTCCTCGGGGAAACCATTTAACTCGTTTCTTAAGATATCCAGTATTTCAATATACTTGACAGTGTTTAAATGACCTTCGTACACGTGGTCTAACACTACATTATTTCTCATAATTCCGCACCAAACGTTGAAAGAAAATCTTACTTGATTGTTAGTTTCATGAACACGAACAGGATTCACTCGAGACCAATAATGGTTATTGCGGCGATTGTACATGCCATTATTGCTGAAGTTGGTTTCGTCAGACCATACAATGTTACTCAAAAAATTAGGGTTTCGGTCAATTTCTCCAAGCATGTTTTCACAAAATTGTAATCGTCTGTCACGATCCCCAATATGCAATTTTTGCACCAACCGACCTTCACGATAGCATTTATACTTATACTTTTTCAGCGCTTTAAGTACGCGAGTGTGGGTTGTTCCTTATTCATCGGCAGCATCTCTACTTGAAGCCTTTGGAAATGATTCAAAGTATGTTAAAACATCTAGTTCAAAATCGAAATAGTTTTGCTGAATAGTTTGCCGTCTCTTATTGAAACCACTCGTATTCTTTAAATTTTCTACCATTCTTTTCAATACGAACCGAGTTAGTGCCTGTCGGTCTTGAATTCTCTCTCCATACCACCGCAGAGCTAGATTCACGTTTTTGTTATTTAAAAAATAAGCTTCCATTAAATCAAACTGTTCTTGATAAGCCATTTTCACCGTGAGACAAAATGTGAAATGAGTTGTAAAAACAATTAAATGTGAATAACAACTATGACAATCTAATTTTCAAATTCAATCTAACATTCCATATTTAAATTACCTCATACACGCAGCTACGAGTATGTCGCAAAGGAGTCTGCATTACAAAAGATGGATGTTAGTTAAAGAGCTTTAACTTGACTCATTGAATTTGTAACTTCAGATTTCCTGGTTTTCCTTTCATTTAATTTATCATGTTTGTTAGAGAGATTTCATCCTTATAATTGACCCTAACGATCGATGCAATAAAAGTACAGGGTATATTTTTTTCAGATTTTAGCCGTTTCGATTCCCGGGTGTGGGAGAAGAGAATTTTCGAAAATCTTTGAATGCAGTTTGCTTTCTATTCAAAAATAAAGGAATGTTTCCTTTGAGTAAAATTTTCTATCTGCAGTATTAAGAGTACTTTCCCTCCAGGTGGCATTACAAAATTCCACCCTGTATATCACAGAAAATAATAGGTATATCTTTTCTACTTCCTACCACTATTGAATACAACTCACGTGAAAGATCACGTTCTAATTTGCCTCATTGCGCATCTTAAGGGGCAGTGTCGTAATTAATTATGCACCGGGCAGTACTATTCGCACTGTTTAATGCTCCAATATGTATTCATAGCCCAGCTTCATTAGCTTGTGCGTCTCAAAGGCACGCTTTTCAACGTACAACTGATAAATATTTTTCATAAAATAGCCGTCCAGAGATATGGATGGAACAAATTGTTTTTTTTTCCTTCTAATCTTTCGCTACTGTATTATAAGCTCAAAATATGGTTTTACAGGAAAACTTCTATAAAGTTTCGTGCACACAATTTCGGTAGTGGATAGACCGTAGTTCTTAAATGTAATTCTAGAGGAAAAGTTATTATTTGAAAGATGCAGGAAAAGTTTCTGTAACTGTCAATACTTTGTAATTTTAGGAGCAAACCGTTTGGCTATATTCCACAAACGTGAAATAAAATTTCCTTTTCTCAAATAAGATTTTTATAAAACTATCTTATTTTAAAGTGGAAAACACCACAATAACATAATTTAATGTAAATGCCCTGTCTTCGAAAGTCACGCTTAATGTAATAGCCAGATTTGGCATAGAAATAAACATTGTGTCTGGCCGTAAATAAATTTTACTTTCATACGGACGTTAGCGAGCCATTCTATGTAATGACCAACTCGTTTCCACTGACCTTTTTTGCTATACGACTCACGATTACGTCCCATAAAAGGCTATGTCCAGATAACTTTATTCCACATAATGCGTCCCCATCCCTTTGAAAAGGAAAGTTGTATAACATTTTTTGAGATCGCTTCCCTTTTAAGGCTCTCGCAGTACTTTTTATTGCAGAAATGGATGCGAAAAGGAATGTTCTTCGACAATATCAAAGGGTTTGCCGACTTTGTGGTGGCATAGTTTTATTTAAAACGCGGGAGACGTTGCAATAAATTGTTTAAATGTCTTCTACTTAATAGAATGAAATATGTTCGGTGGATTGAATGGGCATTCAAGTTAAGAGGAAAATCGATTGATAATTGGGAGGGAAAAACAGTAGCTATACAGTGGCTGTTTTGGTTAAAGGGCATGCACCTTTCGTGTGGTATTCCAAGTAATTAACGGCCGTCGCCTCGGTGACCGAAGCCCAATAAAAACACGTCCAAAATTGCATCCCGCATGTAGAGTTCCAAGTTCAAATTAAACCCGTCGGCCGGTCTGTAGTCCTGCAGGGCGCGCGTGCTCACCGCTCCTCGCGGCCGTCAGGCAGTGCGCCGGCGCCGATGTTTCCGATCGGACGATTGGATAGCGACGCAGACGCGAGCGCACTGCGAAAATACCGCAAATATATTAACGACGCGATTGTGAAAAGTGCTCACCCATCTCTTTGCACAAGTGCTGTTTCAACCGATTCCGATATCCCGAGTATTCCCAATTCCGCGTGCAATTTGTGTAAACCGTGAAAATTTCGTGATTGTGTGCTGTTACTGTGACCAGTTTAGAACTGTATTGCTTTATATGTCTAGGTATACAGGCGCTATCTTGCTTAATTAAAGTTCGCTGACCTTTTCAAAACAAGTAACAACTGTGCCACCATCATATTTCGTCACACCAACTGCTACAGTATTATCATCATAGGTAAAAGGCTGAATCATATTGGTGGAAACATGGTGCAGATTGAATCAAGTGATGTTGTTAAATCGAATGACCTAATCGACACCTACTGACTGATTATTAACACTAGTTCTAATAATTTGTCTGGGAGGCATAAATTCGTCGTTAAATTAATGCCTCCTACCATTCAGCTAAGTAGGTATAAAAGCTTCGAATATCTGCCTACAGTCATATCCCTGAGAATTACAAGATGCAGCGGACGTATGTTTCCAGGAAGTCATTACCTTCTTGTGACAATGACTTTATTTCATCAAAGAGGTCTTGTGCTTGTTGGAACTGACCCTCATAAAATAAACTATAACAGTTTCTTTATTAGCTAGCTGTCCCAGATCGCCCTTCGACTTTTATGTCGAACATTTTATTGTATATCTGATATGAACTGAGCTGCTATTTTGTAGTCATTATTTAGTTCTAAGTAGTGTTATTGTTTAGAGTTGCATACCTACGAAGAACTTGATGTGTATAATAGTCAATGTCATCAACAACTGAATCATATTGCGATAGTCAACGTTTTTGTACATGCCTACTGGTATCACCTTCGCTTTAATGATCTTCTGATTTTTACACTTTTGATACCGCAACTATCATTCCATTAGTTTCGAACATAAAATACTGATTCACTCATAATTGTACTTGTCATGCGTTGTAATGAAAAGCTCACCAGCTATCAAAGAAAGCAAAGAAATTCTATAAAACTCTTTCTAAACGCTCCTGTAGCTATATGGAAACAAATTAACTAGCTAAACTTAATTTGCTGGAGACTTCATTTACCAATTAATTGTTTCCATAAATTCTACAATCAATGAAGTCAAATTGCCAATAAAATTGATAGTAGGATTTGTTACAATTGATTTTGCTCTTATATCTCAACTGAATGTGTCACAATTATAAACTTTGAGCGGCTATGAGAAAGGATTTAATTGCTATGGCTGCTGACACACATTGCATCGTAATTACCAGCTATGTAAGATCTTGTAACTATTGCTCTACTCTAATTTATGGGCGTTGAAGAATCATTCTCTTGATTGTTCTTCATAATGATAGAACAATAAAGACAGACTCAAGCTATATTGTCTTGTCTTCGACGAAGATTTGGCACAAATGGTGAGATTCTTTTATGATACTCATAAACTTGAAATTTGTTGAGAAGAGGTAAAAAATGTAAAGGTTTATTATAGTTTGCTGAACTCAGATACTAAATCATATAGTTCGCATTACTCATAGCAAGCTGCTTCCAATTTGAACGAAGATTGGGGATGTGAATGCAATCCTGCAAGCGTTTCCGTACATCAAAATAGATTGCGACTGCCATGAAATTCCTTTGACTGTGCGAACATGAATGTCAACATCAAAATGTGATACACTCGACAAATACCTACGTAGTTATTGCTCTCCAGTTACTGAGGCCATATATGGTCTAGCCGGCATCAAGTAGTAGCCTCGAACTTGAGGCCTACTCAGACCAATTACAGTCTGTGAATTCGATAGTTAAGGAATTTCGTGCTCACAGTGGAACCGAAACTGTTTTAGCATCAAATGTATCTCAATTTGTGTGTGGGCGGCGAAGTATGTGAAGCGATATTATTACTGAGAGTGAACTTATCGTTTTTCATATTGAATTCTTAACCTGATTATTAAATTTATATACGCTTTTGTTACTTTAGATAGAAGTGTGTTTATTTCGCATTTCGTTCCATTTTTCTGCTGTGTTTTAAAAAAAAACTTAAATTAATCGTACTATTGATAAATAAAACCCTACGCTCTATTCACTACAATACTTTCTGAATATTCGTGAAATTATGAATATATTTCACGATTATTCAGAAAGCCCTAGGGCTGACTACTAATAAAAATCAATCAAATCAGCCTATAACAGTCCACTGCTGGAATAAGAATCCATACTTTAACAGTATTCAGCCCTTGGTTGACCTTTAAACGTCTACCAAACGTCCTAAACGTCGAAAGTATCAAACGTCAACAGGAAAGGTCCCTACAGATAAGCGCTCTGATCTCTGATAAGTTCTTTATAAGCAGTATTACGACCGAGTAGGCTATTGCAATTATCTTCCGCTGATCTCGGAGATAAGTCGGTACCAACAACGGTCCCGTCGGTAAGGCTAACGCACCATGAAAGATATTTATGGCAGTCATTACCTTGTGAAATGCAGTTTCTAAGATAGAAGTTAGACGTATAATTAGCTTATATCTCTCGGAGGTCATAGTCAAGCGGTGTAGTGATAATGAAGTTAAGTAATGTAATCGCTGTTTTTATTATAATGGTTGAACTATTCGCTTGGAACCACTGATGCACAAAGTTTAGGTAGAGCTGGGAACGTGGAAAAGAGAATAATAATTATTAATAGAGCTTGCTACTTACAGACATAAATTTTCCGAGCATATGGCAGAAATAAGAGATATAAATATAAAGGTGATGAAGCGCAAGAAAAAAAATGGATTGTTTTGTAAGTCTCGGAAAACCGTCCGTTTAATTTGAAACATACCTAATACTTCAATCGGCAATCTGATTTCCAATCAACTGGATAAATGTTTTGTATAAACACATTCATTGATAACTAGTCCTTGAGCCAAATATGTACGTTCTAACATGTAGTAAACACTGTTCCTATACAAGGTTTATTTGTGGAGTTTCATCGAATATTGGTTCATTGACACCGGTTGTTTTGTCTTCAGTAATTGCCGCATCCCTTGGAACAATTGGCGGTAGTCTTAGTAATGCGTCGTTTGCTGCTCTTGCGTTTATGTTGCTTCCTGCGTAGACATATGAGCAATAATTATGATGGTAGGTGTTAATAATACTTCGTTGTGGTTAAAGCATGAGTGTCTGTTTCTTGTTTAGATTTTCTAATTACTTTACCTGCCAATTACAAGCCAGTGTGCTATAGTAAAACAGATGTTGATGGTATATTGAACTCCTCAGTAAAAACATTATTTCGTTGGCAGGCGATACGAGCGTCACAAGAATAAAGAAATTTAGTGATACAATATTATACCTTTTTTACTGTGACAGCTGATAGAGTCAGCTCGCAAATGGCTATGAATATTCATTAACATTTATGGCTTCCTCATTTGCCCAATTATCAGTCGCGTTGAGTACTCATTTCAATGTATATTTATGCAAAATGGGCTCGTTCAATTTCGCAGATATAAGTATCGTATATATATCGTATATATAGTATACGAGTATATCTGTAAAATTACCGATTATTATTTTTGTAAAGCTGATTTTAGCGTCAATAGTTCCTGCAAAATTGTTAATCGGTGTACTATCTCTGTCTTTTGTAGTTCTGCATTATCTGCAGCGTCTGCAAACTGTGGAATGTTAGTGCTTCTAATGACTTGTAATTATGAAATGGTTTCTAGACAGGAGGTTATAGCGGATGTATAATCTGAGGTAATTCAGCAGGTAGAGATGACTAATGCTCAATGACTGCATAACGCAGCTTCGTATACTTTAAAATTCCTGAGTTATAAAACGGAGAGAATTATTAAATTTTTGATCTAGTAGTTGAGGCTACCAGTTGATATTTTTGTAGGTTATTGAAATGAATATGCAATGGATCAATGAAAATATTGAGAAAAAATATACACCAACTTCAAGTTTTATTATAGATATTATTGTATGTGGCTACTTACTCAAATTGATAAAGTCCTCTAATTGGTCAGCCCTTTGTTATTCCACGGCTCCGTAATGTATAATTCTTTTTCCTTTGAAACTCGTCCTTATTACCGACTTTTACGCGTGGGTGTCACGCATAATTCACAATATCCCGTTGTTTAGTCGGAGGGATAATAACGTGTGATGGTTGGTGGTCACTACACCGTGACGGTGCGGATGTCGGCACAGTCAGTTCACTTGTTGCTTTCCGATGTTACACAAATTATAGAGAAATTGAAATTGCGGAATTTCATAATTAAAACAAACACGTTAATTGAAGAAATAAGTGAGATACAGCCTGAAGACATAATTAATAAAGTTTCCATTCTCTAGCATCTTGCTTCAAAATCACAGTTGACTAAGTGTTAAATCAAATGAGCACAGTGTCTCAGTGACAAGTGAATATCAAGCAACAGTGGCACACGATGTTGATAACGAAGTACACGGCGATCCTGTTGGAAAGCGCGAGGAGCACAGAGGCGAGGAACACGGCGCTGTCGCGGTCTGATGCTTGGTCTTCGTCACTGGAGAGCTCGCCCAATGGTCGCAGGCCCGTCCGGCGCCGACATTTTGTATACAGGTGCGTAATAGCAGTTGATTAGTAATAAAATAATTCCCGTATTCTATCGCTATATTCAAAGCTTTATATAGGAAGTGAGTGGTCAACCTAATATAGATAGAGTTACTTGATTTGCTATAGTATTTCTTCCTACCAATATGTTTCCTACCAGTCACGTGCAAGTCTACAAGTGTAATATTTAAAATTATGACTTTGTAGTTTGGTTATTTCTGTATTGTGAATATAGATGCTGTATTCCTAATATAATTGAATGTTGTGCAGTAGAACTCACTGACCACAACCTCATTGTGATGTGTATCTATCGGAGCCCACATAGCATTAACGTAAAGAGTAAACTTGAGGTATTTTTCAATAACCTTACTATTCTCTTGAATTCTTTTTCGTTACACAAAAACAAAAAACTTATTCTATGTGGTGATTTCAACATTGATCTTTTAAAAAAGACTACATATTCAGATCAATTCAAGTATCTTCTGGCGGGTTACAATCTCAAATTGGAAATAAAAGCTCCAACCAGACTAGGCAGTGGGACTTGCATAGATAACATTATTCACAATGTACGAGGATCAAATGGAGAAATCTTAGAGCTAGCAGTATCCGATCATACGGCACAATTATTAAGATGTCCAGTTAGACGAACATGCATATTAAATTACTGGTTCTCAACTAAACGAGATTACTCAAAAGAAAATGTTCAAAAATTCATAAACAACATCAAAGCTATCACCTTTTCTGACGTATACGAGGAAACGGATCCCGCTAAGGCATTTAAATTATTTTATGATCTGTTTAAGTTGCTTTATGATTTATGTTTTCCAAGTACAAAAATACGGATTTCGACTAAAGAAAAAGCAAAATGGATTAGTCGTGGCATTAGGATTTGCAGTAAGAGAAAAAGAGAATTGCTATGGAAATATCGGTCATTACCAAATAAGCAAAATAAAACAAACTTTAAAAATCTTTCCATTCGGCTGAAAAAAGTAATAAATCTCACAAAGAGAGCCCATAATAATCGTCTCATACATTCGGCTCAAAATCTTTGCAAAGCAACATGGAAAGTGATAAATATAAACAAGAATGAACATAATTTGCCAGAGGAAACCATAGAAAAATTTAAATCAAACGACAAAATCTTAAATAATCCTGTTGAAATAACACAAGCTTTTAATAACTATTTTGTGGATCAAGTAAAACCAGTGACTAATTCAGACATTTATAAAAATAAACATAAAATAAACAGTACTATTAGTTCTATGTTTATGTCACCTACAATACCGCTAGAAATACACAAAATTATTATGTCGCTAAAGAATACATCCAGCACTGGGTACGATGATATAAGTACAAGCATTATTAAACAGGTATCCACAATTATTGCTCCTGTGTGGAGTCATATTATCAATATGTGTATATGTCATGGTCACTTTCCAGAGGAATTAAAAATAACAATTATAAAACCACTCTTCAAGAAAGGCAACAGAGAAGATATGTCTTGCTACAGACCCATTGCGTTAGTACCGATATTCTCAAAAATATTTGAGAAAGCAATATATTTTCAACTTACCTCATACTTTGAGAAAAACTCCATTTTTGTCGATAACCAGAAAGGTTTTAGGAAAAAAAGATCTATTGACATGGCCATCTACGATTTCTTAAATATGGTTACCGGCAGAGTGGATAAGAGACTACCAACTCTTGCTCTTTATATGGACATGTCAAAAGCTTTTGATCGCGTAGACCATAAAACACTAATAAGTAAACTTAATGCGTATGGCATAAGGGGAAATATATCAAATTTAATAGAATCTTATCTCTGTAATAGGCAGCAAATAACGACAATCAGTAGAATTTCCAAAAAATCTTTAATTCACCATAAATCTAACTTGAGAACGGTAAATTATGGAGTAACACAAGGTAGTGTACTGGGGCCACTCCTATTTATTATTTATATTAACGACTTTCCGACAGTATCATCATATCCTATGACAATGTTTGCAGATGACAGCACTTTACTTTTCAATTGTGACGAGGTTAGTAAAATAGAGCCTGAGATTAATTCTACACTACTATCAGTTGTGAATTGGCTACAAAATAATAATTTGGTTGTAAATCTTGACAAAACAGTATTAATGAAGTTTCAACAGAGAGTTAATTACAATCTAGACTTAAAAATTAAATACAAGGACAAAATTATTAATGAAACAAATGAGACTAAATTTCTTGGACTAAACATAGAAAACACTTTAAAATGGAATTCCCATATTGATAAAGTATGCAGTAAGCTTAACCAACAATCCTATGCTTTGCATATGTTAATTAAGACGGCCAATCGAGCAACAGTTTTAACGGCTTACCATGGTTTAGTAGCCTCAACATTGAGATACGGAATTATATTTTGGGGGAATGCAACGGGTAAAGAAATGGTATTTAAGTGCCAAAAGAGGTGCATTAGAGCTATCTACAATTTAAAGACAACAGAGAGCTGCAAACCATTTTTTAAAAGTACAAAAATATTAACGATGCCCTCGCTGTACATATATAAAACGTCTATGTTCGTCAAAAATAATCTGCATAAATTTGCTCGAGTAACTAGTCAGCGCCGTTGTGATCGGTTACAAACAGTTGGGTCTAGAACTGCGCTATACGGAAATAGTATCTTTGTAATGGCACCAAGGGTCTATAATAAATTACCAAAATATATAAGGAGTGAAGATATAATCCGCAAATTCAAAAGTAAATTGTATTTATTTTTGTTAGATAAGACGTACTACTCCATAGAAGAATATTTAAATGATAAAATGTGACATTACTAACAATTCAACTAACATTTGACATGCATGTAAAAATAAATTGTAATTGATTAATTGCCTAATAAGAGTACCATTAATTCGTATTTTGATTTAATTGACATTATTTACTTGAACTTGACTTTTTACTGTATAAATTCAGACTTATTACTAAAAAATGAATAGATTTGTACACCAATTTCATTGGTAGGACATAGAGATCGACTAAACTGTATTGTATACATAACACCTTTATTGTAATACCTATGTTCACAAATAAAGTTTGATTTGATTTGATTTGATTTGATTCGAATTACTTTAAAAAATGGTAGCAGTGGTACATCTAATTGCTGATGCAGCACACAAGATGGAACTCCGAAAAAACAAAACACATGACAAATGTGAAGGTCATACAACAATAACGCCTTTGTTTTACCAAGTACTGTCAACTTACTTTTATTGTACGCAGCACAAGCCAGACAGAATTAAGTTTGCACAAAACGACGACCAATCACAAAGGGTATTAGGTATTCATCGTATGCATCGGTGCAGCGGCATTAAAGGTAGTAAATAGAGACAGGACATATTACGAGATTTGAATTTTTATTAGGCTCAATTGCATTCGGCTGTTGCCGGCGAGACGATGCGACGCTCACTATAAACTATTTAACACGTATTATGTTGTTGGTTCTTGTTAAATGGAAGCGATACATTATGATACTTATTCGAAATAATTTATCTTACGTTTTCGTCTGTACCCGTACGTTTCGGCCGTACTTTGACGCTATCAAAAACTGAGTCGCTCTTTTACTATTAGATCAGCTGCACATGCTCAGGTATGCACAAAATTTAATACATCACGTACTAAAATCACTGATTGAAAAAAAAGCACGTCGTTTACTTTTCCAACAATTACTTCATTTTAACTCTACGAAGAACTTGGCATAGACTTGTGTATTATTTGAATGTCAAGTAAAACCCTGTGTAATTAAGTCGTTGCAATCATTTTCTGCAGCGACCAACTTGTTTCAAAGTCGACTGTTTATTCCAGACGAGTTTTCTTCAAGGAGCACGTTTTTTGTCTGCGGTTTTATAATGTTTTGTGTACTGACTTCGTTAAACCAATAGGGAAAGTCAGAGTAAATTCGTTTCATTTAAATGTCGTAACTTGGACTAGCACGAAAATTCGTTTTTGGCAGATTGAAACCATGGAAAAAGATTTCTCATATCTTGCCAATTATATATTATGTTACCTAATGAAAAACAAATCTTCACAAATATTCACCCAATTTTCACAAAAAAATAAGTCAGGGCCCAACTTTCCGCCTGACGCAGGTCCTCACCAGACACGGCAGCTTCGGGAGGTTTCTGTGTCGGATAAGGCGGGAGGAAATGCCCGGGTGTCACCACTGTGTGGATCGCCCGGAGGACACGGTGGACCATACGGTGGAGGTCTGCCCGGCTTGGGCAGAGCACCGCCGTATCCTCGTGGAGGCGATCGGCGGCAGAAATCTCTCACGTCCGGCCCTGGTTCAGGCCATGGTACGGAGCGAGAGGGCATGGGCAGCCGTCACCTCCTTCTGCGAAGCAGTAATGCTCGCAAAGGAGGAAGCGGGACGGTTGAGGGAAAGGCAAATTTAGCGCCCTCTCACCCCTAGCCGCCGCAAGAGACGCCTTGGGCGTCGGGAATCCCGGGCGGATTTCCGGCCACCGTAGGCGCGGGCTTGCGAACAGTAAGCAATGGGTAGCTCACCGTCCGGTAAGGACCAGGCCCGGGTCGACGGCGCGTTGTATTCCACGCGCGTCTCAAAGAGATGTGTCAGCACAAATGTAGGGGTCCACTAGGGCCGATGCCTGCTGGGGTAGCGAGAAGGTACTAAAGGGTCACCGAGGCCCCTGGCAACACAGGCAACAGGAAGGAATACGGGTGGGTTTTAGTCAGTAAGAGTCTGACACACCCTCTCGCTCCCCCCAGAGCGGGAGAAGTTGTTTGATGATGCCATCCAAAAAAAAAAATAGGGCCCAACTTTGCGAAATATCCGTTTTTTCGGATTGGTTATTACGTCGTTCATTCCCGTCCTACAAACTTCTTCGGTGAAACAAACAGCTGATATCAAAGTACTAACAATGTTTCTTGTAAATACGTCTTTGTAGAGAGAGTAAAGAAAAGCATAAAGGGCTCGCCATGTCCTACAAATGATAAATTGGTAACATCCGTGATCGTTCACCATTGTCCATTAGTTTAAATCTACTTCGGAGTCATTGACAGCTGGTGTTATTGGCAATTATTTCTTGCCTATAAGTGTCTGTTGGCCATCTTATTGGATGGTTAAGATCTACATCATTTGTGTTTCGATTCTATTTTAGTAGTTGTTTTAGTCTTTTGTTTGATGCTATTTAGAACTTTGCCTATGTTTAGCGGGCCTTGGTGCCAACACTATTCCGCTTAGATTGCTGTAGTCTTTCGTTTCTAAATCTGTAGCGGCATGGGCAGTAAGTACACTCTGTGTAATCACTAATGACTTCACTTGTATCAAGATTGACCTTAATAAGACTATTGACACAGCGATTGGACTGGCAGTCTATTGGGCGATATATTGCCCAACACAAGAAAAAGGAGACTTGAAATAACTTCAACATTCATTCGATTCAATATTCGAATTCTATTAGTCGTATTATTCAATCTTTCTAAACGTGCATCGTGATTGCGTGATTGATTCGTATCTCTCTTTACGGTCAGTTGGAGGAGTATGTTTTTATACTATTCTAGTAATTGAGAGTTAATATGTCTTTCAAACGACGTGTCTTCAGTTATGTAGTGCATAACTGCATAAGTTATGGAGATCCGGTTGCCTGCCTAGATTCAATTAAAATATGTTTAACATACAATTATTTGCAAGAAATTCTACCTTTTACATGAAGAAAATAATACATTTAAGCATGAAAGCAAATACCAAAATTATCTACTAAAGTTCTCTATTAGACATATTTAGATACTTGCAGTTTAGCCAAACCCTCTCTAGAATCCTGAAAACTCTCTTTTCGTTGCTGTAGGTAACATTTTCAGTCACAGTTTTATTTCAATTTTTCTCAAAGGCTTTGCTTTAATAGCAGAAGTCCTTTGCTTTAATTTTTTTTTATATTTATTTCTTTATCACTCTAATTCCAGCCAGATTTCCATAAAAATATACATGTTCGAGATCTTAGAATTATATTTTCGGTCTCGCCTAAAATGACTTTTAAATGACTACTGGTCTATGCCGTACACTGTGTTGAGATAATTTATCATAACATGGTTGCCAGATATGTCCGTAACATTTTACAAATAAAAAAAACAACCGACTTCCAAAAAGAACACTACAAAGTTAAAAATAACCTTAAATTAAGAAGTCGGTGCAAATCACGAAAATACAAAACCAAAGATGTTTTTATGTTTTACTTTTTAGGCACCTACCCCACACAAATTCGAATACTACCTACTATGTAAATAACAGTTACAGGAAGTTATTATAATATCATCCCATAAACTAAGTGGGAAAAATACGTATTATTGAAGCTGACTCAAAAACTACCGAAGCCAAGTTAGTAAAATTTATATGAAACCACCGCGCAAGCTTCTTCTAATAAAAGAATCACGCATATAGGCCCACTAATCACGAAGAAATATATTAACACGCTTACATAAAAAAGCATGCCGATGAACATAGAACCTCCTCCCTTTTTGAAGTCGGTTAAAAAATTAACACACAGCAAAACCGACCATAATAATCGCTAAGAAGCGCAAAGCAAAAAGTTAACAACGAAATATGAATTATGTTCCACGGATCGAGTAGCATGACCTGCAATTAAAGGATGCAACATGTAATGAAAGGGGGACGGTCTATTATTTACTTGCCTGCAATCACGACACTCCGTGCAAGTAACGAGAGCTGTACTTATCATGAATAATGTACTGGACTTTGAAAATGGTAAAGTAGATGTTGAAGTTTTTGTTGCAGCTGAAACACAGATTTAACAGGACTTATTTTTAGAACACATGAACTTAATATGAATAAGTAACTAGTTATTATGAATAATGTACTGGACTTTGAAAATGGTAAAGTGGTTGTAGTTTTTGTTGCAGCTAAAAACGTAGATATAGCAAGACTTATTTTTAGAACTCATGCACTTGAAATGGATAAGTTACTAGTTATTATGAATAATGTACTGTACTTTGCAAATGGTAAAGTAGATGTAGTTTTTGTTGCAGCTAAAAACGTAAACTTAGCAGGATTTATTTTTAGAACACAGTCATGAACTAGATATGGATGAGTTAGTAGTTAATGGAAAGCATGGCTCATGGCAACTAACGCCAGTAACAGGCATATTTTTATTTAGACTTGTTCCGTGTCCTAGAATTGTTATGAGGTCGTTTCAAATATGCTTATTATTTATGAAGACCTTTCATCAGAAACGTCTTAATTAATGTGGTGTTAATGCTAATAGTGAATATGGGCTTGGGCGGTCTACGTTACACAAATGATCCTTTGGGAAGGTTTTGGCATTTGGAATTTAAACATCAAGAAAAAATAAACTAACTCTACAAAAAATAAACCACTTTATTTCGGAAGGCGGAGTTATAATGGCGACCCTTCATCCTGTATAATTTTATGATAAACAGCTAAGGATTACAATAATCGCAATAAATTCAATGAACTTGCTCATAATTGTAAATTATACTTCAAGGAAACATTGTTTCAAAATCTTATCGGAATCGCGAAGCGCACTATAAAGATAAAACCATAAGATAATGCAACGGACAATGCACTCGGTTGCATAATACTACGCCTATGTTTGGCAAATTGCTTGAATATTTTCTTTTGTTAGGAATTTCTTGAAGCTGTTCAGCTACCGTATTGTGCGAGGTCAGTGAACTTTAAGAGGCAATTATATGAGCTCGGAATGTCATGATGTGAGACTGAAGCAATTAAGAAATATGGTGTCTTTGCTTTTATTGCAAGATGCTAAATTAGGATGATAATTTATATTCGGACTAATGATCTATGTGTGTCATTAATTCTTTAAAGTGCTGTTTAGGTAAAAATGCATATCTAGACTCATGCGCATCTATCGGTATGCTTCTGAATCATTTTCTATTTCCAGTAACTGATAACAATAAGCTAATGTATTGCTCAATACCTACAAAACTGTAAATCATTCATTTTGTAATGGATGAATGCATTTGTTAGGTTGTGTTATTGAGTAGTAAATACTATGTTCAATTCTTGCCGAACTGTCCAATAACTTGGTGACTGCTGAAAACCGAACTAACAGAACCCATGTTCCTATAAAACCTGACGAGAGTTAGTATTCGTTCTCGTCCTAGAACAGTCCATTAAAACTGCCACTTATTTATCAGCTGTTATGGCTAACACTACCATGCTAGTAGCTATTTAAACCGATTGCGATACTATAACATTATAAGTGACCAATAAGCGTGATTTCAGCACGTCCATCATCAGATAACTTATCGGGTACAAACGTGCATGCAAAAAATCAGCCCACCCGTGCTCATCGATTTGAAACAACATTTATTAGCAATAACCTAATATACTGTACACTAAAACCTTTTTGAAATTATGTAGGTAGATTACGTTAGTGAAAAAATTATCAGAACTGAATCATTCATTTTTGAGAAAATCGCGAACTTACAAATATACTAGTTGTATAACCTTCTTTTTTTTTTAAATCGGTTAAAATATTAAGTGCAGTTTTTCCGAGCAAAAGTGAGTGTGACTCGATTCTTCAGATGTCCTCAATCTGAAGAATCGAGTCGATCTTGTCAAGAATATTGCTTTTATCAAAGTATAGGGTAGTATTAGGGTCTGTGTAAATAAACGTTATCTTACTCACCTTCACATCTTATTCATTAAAACATTTGAGATATACAGCCAAATAGACAACCCCGGGTGAGTCGATTTTTGAAGTTAAAACTTCTATATTTAGTAGGAGAGAATCTTACGGATTCGCATCAACGACATGCTAATGTTAACAGTATATGCATATATTTAAGTTTTTTTTGCACTCAAGTGTATTTGCAATTCTGAATCCTGATTTGAGTGCGTTGACATTGATTGTTTATTTTTAGTAATTCCGCGCTCCGTTCGCCGTGCAGCGTTCAACGTTTGCAAAGTTACTTGCATTATGATGTAACATGATTTTGCATACTGTAACTGGATTCGCTTTTGCATTGATATATGTATTTATATTATGTAAATTTTCACCTACTTACGCGTATCCGATGTTGGTAGTATCTGTCATAGGTTTAGCTACGGATTAAGTGATGGTATGTTTTAATTCAAACTTGTGCTTTTGTTCTGATTCGATTTACTCACATTTAATAACGGTCCCTACATTGGCGTGGAATCCTTTAAAGGCTCGTGCAGACTGAGGCAATATCACGCTAGTCAGCACGAGCCTTAGAGCATCAAATAAGAGGTGTTTAGTTTTATAATAAACACATCATATCGAACTGTCTTTTATATTTTAGTTGTTGCTTCTTCCTTTGTTTCGTTTCTTATGTAACTATTTATTTTCATTCTGTGTATTTATTTTATTTAGGCAAGTTTAGTAAGTAATATGTGATTATCGTCTTTCATTCAAAAAATCATAAATATCCGATGAATCTTAGCTTCTTCTACAAAATACTAACATCAACTAATACCATACAAAAATTTACATCAAAACACCTATATCTACACAATATTAGGTACTTTCCTACGAAACTCACGGAGCTCCTCTTATGTGACTTGCAGCATCACACCGTTTAAAATTATGCAAATATTATTCATTGATGGGGAAATAATTCAAGTTTCCATCATAAAATCTATCTACTAGGCATTTTTACTTCACTCTTTATAAATTTGAAGGGGTTGTTCACCTGCTTTTGTTATTTGCAGAAAAACACAAACGAAAAGGATAAAATATTATATCTGAGTAAAGAAAAAGTGAAATAAGCATCACCTTTGTACGTATTTTTCTGTTCCTTTCTTTTTGTCTGTTTATATGGGTGTACATAAACTGTTAAATAAATAAAATAAAGAATACATATACTCAAAAATGGGACTGGGCCAGACACATAAGCCGCATGTCGGATGCATTGTTGGGTAAGACCACCACAACATATCCCTGACAACGTCCAATAGCATCGCGGAAGACACAGCCGTAGATGGCGGGACGAACATGATGCTTATAGGCATTGGTCCAAATTGGCTCAGAATCGAGTTGAGTGGAAAAAGAAAAGGCAGGCCATAGCCCTCCAAGCCGCCGTAGGCGCGGGCTTGTGGTCGGTGAGCAATGGGTAGCTCGCCGGCCGATAAGGACCAAGCCTGATAGCGCGTTGTGTTCCACGCGCGCCTCAAAGAGATGTGAGCACAACGGTAGGGGTCCGCTAGGGCCGAAATTTCCGAAAGGGAAACTGTGGCCTCTGGCAACACACAGGCAACGGAAGGAACACGGGTGGATTTTAGTCGCTAAGAGTCTGACACGCCCTCCCGCTCCGCTCAGAGCGGGAGAAGATAACTTCCCACCCAAAAAAAAGGCCTTAGCCCTGCAGAGGGACAATACAGGCTGATTATTATTATTATTTATACTCAAAAAACATCAAAAGCTGAGTTAGAAGGTACTATTTACCGGTAAATGACACTAAAACATTCTCAATTTACTACATAAGTTTCTCTTATAGAAACATTGAATCACAAATTCAGGTGTTTGATAAGACAGGTAAAGTAATAGAAAACCCTTCGAAAGTAACAGTGACAGCCTCTTTGATTACTGGAGCTACGTACTTACCTATCTATAAAGTAACACTAAGTTAGCCTGTTAGACGTCGAGAATACAGTGGTCCTACATTCCTTAGTTATTGAAAGTCTTGTGATTTATCAAAAACTTTGAATAATGTTTGCAACATGTTGCAATACGCAAATTTATCATTAAATTCAAGCAGAAATGCTCACGAAGGAGGAGGCGGGACGGTTGAGGGAAAGGCAAATTTCGCGCCCTCTCGCCCCTAGCCGCCGCAGGAGACGCCCTGGGCCTCGGGAATCCCGGGCGGATTTCCGGCCATCGTAGGCGCGGGCTTGCGGACGGTGAGCAATGGGTAGCTCATCGTCCGGTAAGAATCAGGCCCGGGTCGACGGTGCGTTGTATTCCACGCGCGCCTCAAAGAGATGTCATCAGAACCAATGTAGGGGTCCACTAGGGCCGATGCCTGCCGGGGTCGCGGGAAGGTACTAAAGGGTCACCGAGGCCCCTGGCAACACAGGCAACGGAAGAAATACGGGTGGGTGTTAGTCAGTAAGAGCCTGACACACCCCCCCGCTCCGCCCAGAGCGGGAAAAATTATTTGAAGATCCCATCCAAAAAAAAAAAAGGGCCCAACTTTGCGAAATATCCGTTTTTTCGGATTGGTTATTACGTCGTTCATTCCCGTCCTACAAACTTCTTCGGTGAAACAAACAGCTGATATCAAAGTACTAACAATGTTTCTTGTAAATACGTCTTTGTGGAGAGAGCAAAGAAAAGTATAAAGGGCTCGCCATGTCCTACAAATGACAAAGCAACCTGACCACCCAAAAAAAAAAGCAACCTGATAGAGCTTTTAATTTAATTAAGCGGTCTTCCATCCACAGCTCATTTGTTTTAATCTCTCCAAACGTATTCCAATCTCTCTCAATCCAAGTTCCTCCACTATAAATCTCCTAACGTCTTTAAAAAACGCACAGTTAAAGTAAAATGTTAACATCACCTTAAAGTCGAAGTAAGGTTAAAGGCTGATTGGTTGCACAGGCGCAACCGAAATGATCTGCCATTAAACGCGAGATGAGGTCCATTGCTTGCCATAGACTGGCGTAAGTAAATTGCCCAGGACTCCATTAAAAGTTTCGCTGGTCGAACCGAGACGGTTTTTAGGGTTCCGCAACCCTTTTAGGGTTAAAACGGGACAACAAAGGCCTACACCGCCACCGCCGCGTGTCTGCCTATCGGTCCGTCAGTCTGACCGTCTGTCTTTCACAAGGCTGTATCTTTTAAACCGTAATAGGTAGAAAATTTCACAGAATGATTATGTTGTAACTGCGGCCTCAATCATACGGCACATCATAAAAAGAAGGTGCCTATATGTTAATAGTTTTTGAGATACGGAACCGGAAACGTGAGAGTTCGATTCGCACATAGACGGTTTTTACTCAAGTTCGTTTCGTCGTAACATTAAATATGTGTTGAGAGGAAAGAAGACTGAAGTAAATTATATTTGAGACCCCGTTTCTCTTTTATTTTACGGTTGAAGATGACGGTTTTATTTTTGAGACGTTTTGTGGTTTTATTTTGGAATATTTTGCGATAGGAATTTAATGTTTCTTTTCCATTTTTTCCATATAATTTACCTTTTTGTTGTCAATTCTAAAAGTAAGAAAGTACGTTATTAACTTTATAAGTAGTCAAATTCTTTCACGGAGTTTATTTTTACAGTAGATATCCAGCATGTCGATTCTGTAAAAATCTCACCGTGAAAACTAGCGTGGAGTGAGCTGTCAGTGTCATGCCACTGATGCTAGGGAGTGACCAAGCATTACATTTATAATCATCATAAAATTATCAATAGAATTAGCATCAAAATATTATTAAAATCTCGATTTTAATAATATTTTGATGCTAATTCTATTGATAATTTTATATAATTTCAAAACTAGTATTTAAGTGTTGAAACGTTACTATTTAGGGTTTTTTTTTAAATAAAATAGCAAAACAGAAATTCAGTCAGAAACTCAATTTTGTTTATTTTATTCCAAAAGGTTTGGTAATTTTCGCAGCCACCATCTTGCTTTTTAGATTTGACCTCACTATCGGCTTTAAAACCCCCGAAATCCTTGAAAAGGATACCCATGATGAAAAGTCGAAATATTTTCGCAGCCGCTATCTTGCTTTTTAGATTTGACCTCACTATCGGATTTAACACACTGACACTCGCGCGTCGCGCTTACCGACTCACTTCGGTAAGCGCGACGCGCGTATGTCGTGATCTTATCACTTCACTCGATTCTCGTTGCCTTATCAACATCACTTCACTTGGGCTGGATGAAGTGAGACTAGCCGCCCGGGCGCCGGCGCCGGTGCGCACGCGGCGCGAGTAGAACTGTTGAATTTTGTTATAGCATTAGTGACGGTGATTTTATGAATATTATTTTATTATTTATATTGGCAACGCGTAGGTTGGTATAAATTTACCTACCTAAAATAAAATATTAGAAAGGTACTTATTAAATAATCCGCACGTTTTTTATTCAAATGGCTTATGTACACAGACACACACATCGTTTAGTTAGGTTACCACATAGTTTGTGAGGGAATAAATTCTATGGTCCGTCAGCCAGGCACACTTTTAGCACTCGATCACTTGAAACACTCGGTTATCTCTTCTTATTGAATAGATTTGGGTTAATAACAACGCTGAATAACGTCTTTATTCGACTCAATCCACTATCGCTTCTTCAAAACACATCGCGGTTGGGTCATGGGATTGCGTTTATTTAATCAGTTAACTGATTATGATCAATAGAATTAGCATAAAAATATTATTTAAAATCTCGATTATGATTGTAAATGTAATCCTTGGTCCATCCATAGTATAAGGTGGGATGACATTGACAGTTCACTCCACGTTCACTTCACTTAAGTTTTCACGGTGAGTAGGTTACAGCAGATCTTACTGTCATGAGATATTATTATATTTTTTCACGTTGATTGCGGCATCAGAAGCACTGCACTCGTACTGGCAATAAGTATCAAGATAATTTGAATAAGGTATATATATATTTTTTTTATACTGGCTGAATCATACTGGCGGATTACAACGAATAAATACTTGCAAATACCAGCAGTTTTAAACTCATCAACTAACACAGTTGCACACATAAGTTCTGAAGGAATATTTACTCACGCAACTACGCAAGAGGCAGTGATTTGTAAGGGGCTGGATCCCGGACTCCGGGATAAAGCAAAACTTCTGCCGCACATCTCGCGGTAATCCCGGAGAATCGCCAAACTTGCGGTAAGCGCGTGAGTCACGCTACTGCAGTTATGAGATAACTTTGTTTGATTACACGCATAAAAATTAAGAATTGGATTTTGCGATGGGTTTATGGAATGCGATTAGCGCAGGGCTCTTGAAAAAGTACTTAGGAATGTAACTAATAAAAAATATTAATGAAATCCCGATTAAAGTTATGAACGGTAAGTTAGACTAATAATCTATCTAGACAACCATAATTTGTTCTATATTGATGAAAGTTCTCTCCAAAATACATAAGCAACTGAAAAGAATACAGTTCTCAATAACTGAAAATATATTAGGTATAAATATTAGATATTTTTTGGTTTAAGTGTCTCTAAAACCTCAAAATACTAATAACAAAGAAACAAGAAATCAAGCTAGGTAATTTTGAATAACATCACTTAACAATAACAAACTTCGTAACCCTGATAATACTTACAATACATTTTTATACATGTTTTATGATACGCGTACCCCTAAAAGCTCTCAACAATGATAAGTTGACATGCTAACAACATGAATTTAAAAGATTATATAGCGAGAACACGCAGGTTAAATTGACACGGATCTCAAAGCTTTATTGAAACCCACGTAATTTGGCGATATTGGCCGCACAACAGGTTTCATTTAACTTCCAAATTTATTTTGGACTTACTTTTCAGAAGTATATTAAACATGTGAAATTAATACTGATACAGTTTCGTTGGCTACTTTTGAGTGGTATTAATTTTGCTTTACGATATTGCTTTACAAAGTACGAAATTCTGCTCTACAGCGGATGCTTTAAAACTGAATTATCTGCAATAAACGGTAAAATCACTAATTTGTTACAAAACATCACGCTTGTAATCCCCGAAGGGTTGGGCAGAGGTCTAATACCTACATTTACCTATATTTCGCCAGGGCGAGCCTATTGCCATCAGCCGGGCACAAATCCAGACTACGGCCTACTACTAAGAAATTCCTGATGGTAAAACCCAATAACACATTTCCCGATCTGGGAATCGAATCCAGGACCTCGTGCTCAGCAGTAGCGCTTGCGACCACACTCAACGCGGCAGTTTTTTAATATGGGAGGAAAATTCCATGACGTAATCCTATGGTGCCTATAGATTTTCTCGATTTTGGCGATCGTTATTACTGCTCGATATTCTGTTTTGTAAGATGAATAAGGTCTGTCAGCTTCTCCATCAAGAAATATCAAGCTTAAAATCGAACAAATTTCATATCAATTGTTGAGTTATCAATCGACAATAACGATTTACAGTGGCGATCTACAAAAATACGATGTTGATGGTCTGATTCTTACACATTTACTCGATTTTATTTAATCACACCTGTCGATCGTCAAACATCGAGCAAATGTGTAGGCACCTTTAGTCACATATTGAGACATACCTACATATTCACTGGGATTAACATTGCGTGCGAATAGTTAGCGGGATTTTTAATCATTATTGATTACAGGATAAATTAATGTGCATATCTTTATAATCGGGTATAAAGTTAAGTTTGCATGCACTGGTTGCTCTACCTCAGATAATCTTATAATAATCTCCGTTCTCGTTTATTTCTACACCTACTCTAAAGGAGATTAATATTCTATGCAAAAGGCATATCGTGTCTATAAATAAATAAAAAAACCGGCCAAGTGCGGGTCGGAGCACGCGAAATGAAGGGTTCCGTAGTTGAGTTGAATTTATCGAGACATGTGGCTAAGTAATAACAGCCGCACGGGTCGATCGATCAGGTTAAGCTACGCTTGCCGCTGTTGATCCGTGGATGGGTGACCATCTTTATATACCAAGACCCCTCCGTGCCTCGGAAAGCACGTTAAGCCGTTGGTCCCGGCTGTCATTTGTAGATCTTTGACAGTCGTTACGGGTCGTCAGAAGCTCGAAAGTCTGACAACCAGTCTTACCAAGGGGTATCGTGTTACCCAATAACTGGGTTGTGGTGGTCAGGTAGGCAGTCGCTCCATGCAAAATACTGGTATTCAATCCGGTAAGATTGGAAGCCGACCCCAACATAGTTGGGAAAAGGCTAGGCAGATGATGATCCCAAGACTATGTAGGTAGTTTAAATTTTTTTCTCCCATACGGTCAATTCTCCAACTGCAAATGTAAGTTTGTAATCATATTTTTTTTAATGTGATAAAACTTTGTTTCGTGCCAAATTTCATGATTATCGCGAGTGTCAAAATACGTCGCATAAATGGTCGTACTTTTTATTGCATTGACGTAGAACCTTGATTTTTTTTAAGCTCCAAGGGACCGTATACCTATGTATTCGATATTAATTTCAACTTGATACCTCTCCGTGTTTCTGAGAAAAATGGTCTGTACAGACAGACGGACGGACCGACCGACGGGAAACGAAGTGATCCTATAAGGGTTCCGTTTTTATCTTTAAAGGTACGGAACCCTAAAAACTACATATAGTACTTCTTTTCCCTATGATTCATAATTGCATTGGCTATCTGAAGAGCTTATTTTTTATATAATTACATGATTATCTTTTTATTTAAATAAAAAAGCTTAGGCTACGCTCGCTCTATGCTCACTGATCCAACTTCTTTCTTCAACATACCTATATTATGTTTTACATAGTCTTATTGCTAGAATATATTGCGTCATTTTAATTACACTGTTACCTATTCTATTCCATTACATTCCATCGCCTTCCATCTTGAATCGAAAAATGAAATGTTCGATAAAACGCTTTGTTTTATCGAACATTTCATTTTTCGATTCATTGTTGAATGTAGAAATAATTATGATTCAATTCATAAGATATTATAACTTACATAACTTAGTAACCTAACCATTTTTTTTGTTGCGGGTGGAAAATCCTTATGGATGTCCTCCGCCCTGGGACAGGCGGAGGGGTCTGTCAGATTCTTACTAACTTAAAACCACCCCAGTGTTCCCCTCCCACACTTGCACCGGGGATCACCGGGGATCTAGTGCTACTTCCACGATCCCCGGCTGGTGCCGGCCCGCCATTGGCCACCTCAAGCTGACTGGGGATTGAGGTGTAAAACTCCCCCCGCGACGTCCAATAGGGGCGCGCGTGGAATACTACGCACCACCACCTCGGGTCCTGCTATGTGGGGGTCAACACGGGGGGCCCCATACAGGGCCATCGATCGCACGTAGGTCCCCACGTATAGCCGCCTACAGGCGGCGCTCGGGCCCCCCAGATTGGGTAGCAGCATTGATAGCGCCCAACAACTTGGGCGCCAGCCGCCGAAAGTGGGGGCCGAAGTCCCACCGGCTGTCGAGCACCAATCCCAGGTACTTCATGGTAGACTCTACAGCGATTCGACTCGAGATCCGGGTGGAGCCGCCCGCCGGGGGCCATAAAATACTATGGCCTCCGACTTGTTGAGGGCCTTCTCCAGGCCTAGGTGCCGTATGCGGCTCACCGCTTGTGAGACCGCAGCCGTCGCCAACGATCCTGCTTCCATGTACGGGCCCAGACCAGCGTGTCGTCCGCATAACCCGTCAAGTCCACGCCCGGCTGGAGCTCGCCCCGCAGCACCCTGCCGTACCCGATATTCCACAGGAGTGGGCCCACGACCGAGCCCTGTGGAACACCGCACGACATGCGGCGCTGGTTTCCGCCATCACGTCCAATGTAGGTAACACACCTCTCCGCCAAATAAGCCTTAACACTCGATGGTACCGCATTGCCTCCCGAATACAACTCCAGGGCCGGGTGTTGAAGGCGTTGGATATGTCCAAGGACACCGCCAATATCACCCCGCCCCGGGACACTGCTTATATTGCTGATATTGCGTGGAACCTAACCGAGCCCTTCCACAACCCTCCCGGCGCATGCTTGTCTTGCTGGCCGGCCCCACATGCCCCCCAGGCTGGGGGGCTACGGAAATGGTCGGGAACACCTGGCCATTCCCGTCCGACACTGGTGGAGGCCTGTGCAATACTGGCAAGGGTGCTCCCACACCTATTGCCTGCTGGCCTCCACCTGGGAGGAGTCGGAGATGACTTTCAAATTGACGCCTTCTTCGACCCCTCCTCCGCCTTCGAAGTGGCGCCGCGTCCGGATCGTCCTCACGCGCGCGCTCCGTTGCCTCCTTCTGGGACATGACGTGTTCGCAGAAGGAGGTGACTGCTGCCCAGGATCTCTCATCCCTCAGCATGGCGTTAACTAAACCGGGGAGTGAGAGGTCCGGTCCGATCACCGCGATGAGATTGCCGCGCGGCTCAGACCACGTTGGGCACACCTCGTGGGTGTGCTGCGCCGCGTCCTCCACCGCGCCACAGTGGTGGCATGACGGCGTCTCCTCCCGTCCGATTCGGTGCAGGTACGATCCGAAACAACCATGTCCGGACAGCACCTGCACCAGACGGAAGGAGAGGAACCCATGTGACCGCTCGAGCCAGTCTCGCAGGACTGGCCCAATCGCATCGAGGGTTCGGCGGCCGAAATTGCAAGTCCTAAGTCGAATGACACATGTTCAAAATTAATAAAAAAAATACTTTTAATATCGTGGCGGAAATTAGCTATTCTCTTCATCAATTTTGCAACATTTTTAAACAATGTGACGAAGAAATGACACTCTCGTCTAACACGCTAATGGAGCAGAATGCGAAAAACTTGGTTGAAGAAATATTACCGCTGAAATCCAAGCAACTTTATCTCAACGCGTACGACAATTCCATGCGTTAGAGATCAGACAAACAAGTAAAAACTGTTATATAATTTATGCCTGTTTCATTTTCTCGCAAGCGAAGTGATAAGCAGAGTATATAACTCGGGCATAAACGAGCCATTTTACTCCTCTACTTAACTATCAACCCTCGCCTGCAGCTCGGGTGGATATAAACGTCTCGGGGTAAAATCCTTTTTTTATGCGCTAGTTGTACAATCTACAATTTAATGGGGAAGGCAACTGTCAAAATGGCGCTGTCATAGCTGGTTCCCAAAACTAGGTCCTAATCATGCAAAACGAGAGCTAGTTTTTATTTGTTTTTGCGAGAATGATTCGTTGTGTTCCTAAATGCTTCGGAATTGGATTCTATCACTCTCCGAAATACCCTAAAATTAAGAGATTGTGGCTTAAAGCCATTCGTAAAGAATTATTTTAACTAAAAAAAATCGAGGTAATGTCATAAATCATTTTGAAGAAAGTGATTACGAGGAAATAAGCAATATTTAAGGTTTTTTTTTAATTTTGACACTTTCCATGTCGAATAAATATTGATTTAAAATATTGAAATCACCGAAAATAACGAAATAGTGGAATAAAACCAACCTCATGAATGAACACGAAATGGAATGAATGAAAAATATGTCAAATTTACTGCAGGTCAATGGGACCTAGCTATGTAGCTATAGGTCCCTTCGACCTACAATAAATTTCCCGCCGGATTAAGTAATTTCCAAATTCCATTTGCGTCTTATTACTCGTAATTATACATTAGGTATAGTTTTATATTTTATAAACCTACCGAAAGTTTCCTTATATAATAAAGACAAGTGCACTGTCTTCCAACGACATTTTCCACAATGGATGCGATTGTCTAGCCGAAGCTGAGACCCCACGGCGGCCGTCGATTTACGATCTTTAAATCTAATATGTCATTGCACAGACCTCTGAAGTGCTTCGTTTTAGTATCGAACTATCGACCACCTCACTGTATAACGGAAAATGTTGAGATAAGTAACGTGTGAAAAGCTTTTTTGTCCGTGGGACTTTCGTCTCACAATTATTGATAAATAGCTGTACTTTGCAGCTTTGTGATTTGTGTATCCGATGAGAGATTTCCTAAGGGATCAATAGTAATGATAGAGTGTCGTGCCCCGGTCAACGGAAGGGATAACCCACAGCAACGTAATCTTGTCTCTTATTTGCTCTCGATAATTACGACATGCCGTTCTACTTCCACGTGTCGTAAAATTCGATCTTCGAAAACGGCAGAATGCCTTATTATAACATTCTGCCATTTTCGAAGATCGAATTTTACGTAGGTTACCTATAATCATTTTTTTATTATAATTACCTAATACTTACTACTTATTTACCATAATTACTTTTATACCATTGCTTCCAAAGTTAGTCTCATTGAAAGAGCCAATCTCAGAAAGTGAAATGGATTTAATCCAAGTTTTCATCAATACATGCAAAATCTCTGTGAGGTTTATACTCATATACCTAATAATCATGTTTACAATGTTCAGGCTGAAATACCCCTAATTAAAATGAAACTTCAATAACAGAATCACCAGAGACAGTACCGATTTCAGAAAACAATATTGATCAAATATTTTCCAATACTAGAATCACCCCCTGCCTGAATGTATAGTGTAAACATGTAATATAGAATGAGCAGTAAGAGAGTAAGATGCTTCTGATATAAGGATAAAGAAAAAATAGATGTTCGTACATATACAAAGAAATAAAAATGTTAAAGACCCTAAATAATGTAAAAATGAAATACTAATAAATAATAGATAGATAAATAAATAAATAAATGTATAAATGGATAGCAATAGACACAAGGATGAAGATAAATATTAATATAGATATAAATATACACACTAAGAACCCTAAATAATGTAAAATAGGAAATGTAATAGATAGAAAAACCTTTGTATATATAAAATTACAATGTACGCTAAAAAGGTGTCTGATCATGTCAGAGGGACACCTGGCAAGGCAGGAGGGGGTTTTTAGCCGGTGGGAGTCCGGCACTGCCCCGACTGGCTCCTAACTGAGGCAGTCGGGGCGTCCATGAGGATTTTCCCAATTCCTGCCGAAAAAAAAAAAAAAAAGAGAGGGAGTGGGCCGTAATCCATAACGCGGGCCCAGTGCGGGTTGGTAGATGACACGTCATGTCTTCAAATTTTTGGTTCTAGGACATGCCGGTTTCCTCGCGATGTTTTCCTTCACCGTTTTGAGAGCAGTGGTGATGGAAAAAATTACACAAAGTAAAGCGCCTATCTGGGTTCGAACCTACGACTCGTATGTCGCGGTCGTTACCACCACTGCTCCTATATTATAATTATATCCAATATTTTTCGATATTTTCCAATAAAATGGTTAAATCATCCAATCTTACCAAGGGTATAGTGTTAAGCCAGCCAGTAACTGGGTTGTGGAGGTCAGATAGGCAGTCACTCCGGGTAAAATACTGGTATTCAGCTGCATCCGGTTAGACTGGAAGCCGACCTCAACATAGTTGGGAAAAGGCTAGGCAGATGATGATTTTCCAATAAAATTATCTCAATATCACAGAAATGCATCCAGCAGCAGTATCCATAACTCTGTGCAAGGGAATGCCAACAATTGCCTACATAAACTATAGGCAGCATATTATATAGTTTTCACTAGCATTTCAGGGGCAACCATGTAATATGAGGTCGTCTGCATATAAGGCTGGTATGCAACTGCCAAGCTGGAATTTATATTGAGAGGGAAGCAAATAGGTGAGCTTGCATCGTTATTTATGATATCAATTAGTATCTAGGGACTTCTGATATTATGTGAAGCCAGTCGATAATGTCTGGTATGTTTATTAAATTGAAGCAGGGAAGATTAGCAATGCACATTATTATATTATGTCTGGTTCAGGTAAGTAATTAGTTATAGATAGGTATGACGGAGAAGGTATGTCTCTCTCGTTATCATCAGCCATATTTCAACTACTGTGGGCGTACAATGGGAAGTGTTGGTTATTGCACAATAGAAAAACCGTTTGCAGTTTAAATGAAATTATAATTTACGATCAAACAACACACTAGCTATTCACACACTGTACATAGGTACACAACACAACTATACGGAACGCGGGACAGTTTCTAAACGTATTCACTCCTTGACCGCCTCCGACAAACTGTACTTAACCCCGGTCAAGCGTTATGCTGTAGACTTTGTCGAGCGCCCTTTGGTGGCGCTGGCGTCCCGATTAGTCAAACGAGTGACTAACGTATTTCCTATAGATATTTACCAACATATACAATGAAGGAAGGACCAATGAGGAACTGACTGCCTCATTGGTCTAGTGGTCGCAAGCGCTACTACTGGGCATGAGGTCCTGGGTTCGATTCCCGGGTCGGGCAAAGTGTTATTGGGTTTTTCCATCTGGAATTTCTCAGTAGCAGCCCCGAGTCCGGATTTGAGCCCGGTTGATGGCTCGCCCCTATTACATGGGACATACTCGTAAACATAACTTGCGAAATGTGGGTGAACTACAGGTACACTTCTGCCCAACCCTTCGGGGAAACAAGGCGTGATGTTATGTTACAATGTGGAAGAGACAATCCTTTTTTTTTGATGAGCAATTATCAAGTAACTTCTCCTGCTCTGGGCGGAGCGGGAGGGTGCGCCAGATTCTTACTGACTAAAACCCACCCATGTTCCTTCCATTGCCTGTGCGTTGCCAGAGGCCACGGTATCCCCTTCGGACTTTCCCGCGACCCCGGCAGGCATCGGCTATAGCGGACCCCTAAACTTGTGCTGACATCTCTTTAAAGCGCGCGTGGAACACAATGCGCCGTCAACCCGGGCATGGTCCTTATCGGACTGTGAGCTACCCATTGCTCACCGTCCGCAAGCTCGCGCCTACGGTGGCCGGGAATCGACCTAGGATTCCTGACGCCCAGGGCGTTTCCTGCGGCAGCTAGGGGCGTGAGGGCGCGAACTTTGCCTCTTCCTTACCCTTTCCGCCCCCTTTTTCGCGAACATTACTGCTTCGCAAAAAGAGGTGACGGCTTCCCATGCCCTCTCACTCCATACCATGACCTGGACCAGGGCCGGACGCGAGAGATCTCCGCCGCCGATCGCCTCCACGAGGACACGTATGCTCCACCGTGTCCTCCGGGCGATCCACACAATGGTGATACCTGGGCGTTCCCTCCCGCCTTATTCGACACAGGAACCTCCCGAAGCAGCCGTGTCTAGTTAGGTCCTGCGTCAGACGGAAGGTAAGGACGCCATGGCGCCTCTCTAGCCACTCCTCAAAGGTCCTCAGGTCTTATCGCCGCAATTGTGGCGTGCCCAGCACTGGCTTGCGGCAATCGCACTCTCCATTTCTTCATGAGATCCCGCCGGAGCTCCGTCCGCTGTGCCGTGATTTCTCGCGGCAGCGGAGTTACGCCTTCTTGCGCCACTCCCATATGTGGGCAAGAACTTTTGCCTTCAGATAGGGGCACCCCAGATGAAAAATTTACTTTATGTATTACTTTAATGTAATGAAATTAAGGCTGTCTAAAATACCCGGGCCCATGCTCCTTTTCATGCACCGTGTTCTACGCAGTAGATGGAACGATTTATTTGTAGCTCTGGCGAACAATGAAAACAGTATATTCGTATACTTTATTTTTGTTCAACAGTAAACAGTATTTCAGGGTGAAAAACAGTGTAGTACTGTTAGCAACCGTATTTACAATTAGTACAACTGCAATCGACAATAATGCAAAATACTAAGTCGAATTATTAATTCAACGGAGAAATCTGACAAGCGCTAGCTGTCACTTTGTGTAAGTGTGTTGATAAAATCGTAATATTCTTTTTATTCTAGACTTTTACTGTTACTACATAATCAGCCTATATTGTTCCCACTGCTGGGACACAGGCCTCCTCTCTGTGTAAGGGAGTGGGCCGTAATCCACCACGCGGCCCCAGTGCGGGTTGGTAGATGTCACATGTCTTCGAATTTTTGGTTCTAGGACATGTCGGTTTCCTCACGATGTTTTCCTTCACTGTTTTGAGTTTTACTGTTACTATTAACACTTATTATTATACATTTATTTTACACTTATTTATTTAACAGTTTATGTACACACATATAAACAGACAAGAAGAAAGGAACAGAAAAATACGTATAAAGGTGATGCTTATTTCTAATGAAATCTCTTCCAGCATACCTGCGATAGGACAGTAGACAGAGATGTAGAAGAGAAAAGTAGAAGAGAAAACAAAATACACAAAAACAACAAAAAATAAAAACTATTTAGTAATTTAAATATAGAATAAGAGAATATACTTACATAAATACATACTTCTAAAATAAATATCACTAAAATACTTATATATAATTAATAGTTTAAAATAATAAATACATAATATGCAACTATGGCGAAGTGGAAATATAGTGTTCTTTCACTCTTCTTTTAAAAACATCAACCATTTCGCAGTCCCTAATGTCAGGCGGAAGTGAATTCCACAACCGAACCGCGTACACAGTCAAGGAGTAGGAGTAGAAGTCGGTAGAAT
Organism: Atethmia centrago; assembly: GCA_905333075.3. Lineage (NCBI taxonomy): Eukaryota > Metazoa > Arthropoda > Insecta > Lepidoptera > Noctuidae > Atethmia > Atethmia centrago. Next base: position 11,569,405 of record HG995381.1, on the reverse strand, counting down.
GGGGAGGGGATTTAAGGAGATTTCTAAGATGCGAACTGCAAGGTGCATCAGAAGGACGGGCGAAGGAAAAACGTACTACGGAACTTATATAAATCGAATAAACTAAACGATCACCATTACAATAAATGTGACCATTTAATTACACAAAGTGACGGTTAGCATACGTCAGATTATTCCAGTGAATATTAATAATCCGACTATAAGTAGGTAGTGATTAGAAAAAATAGTACAAGTGAGTAAGCATTGATTAGTGCAAGATGAAGGTAACAGATTACCTAGCTATAGTTTATTTCTCTATCAACATTATGTCGGTATAAATCAAATTCCAATTAACTTCAATATTTAGCTTTATTTATACCACAAAATCTCCAAACCCTACAATTATTTCTCAATTAATCTCAATACTAATGAACAACATAAGTCAGATGGTGGCCATATTGCAATGACAATCATAACACGGTATTTGCGTACTGAATATTTAAGCGGCGCGGGCGCAGGACATGGCGTAAGCTTCGCCCACGATGGAGTACAACATGAGATTGCAGAGAAGTTTAATTCCTACATACTAATCGACATTCGGCTAATGTCTATATAAACGGTGGATACTTAAGCAGAAGATATTATTGTAGCACAAAATGTACTATATTTATTGAGCAAAATCACTAACTTTAAGGTGATCGCAATGTTAAATAATTCTAGGCTGTGTTCTAATAAAAGCGATCGTCGCGCGAATTCACAATCGACGCAAGTGTCGCTCGAAAGAGGGCGCGGTTGGGTTTTCCGAAGAAACGGGTGACAAATAAACGTGACGGTCGCTTATATTAGAACATAGGCCGCGTCCTATTCAAAAGCGATCGTCGCACACTTTTTGTTCGACGAAAATTAACACGTGGTCGCGCCGACAGAGGGCGCTTTCCGGTTTTTCTAACAAAAAGTGACATGTGCTCGCGACGATCGTGTATTCGCGCGACGATCGCTTTTAAATAGGACGCGGGGTCAGGGTATGACGAGGCTGTACTATAAGCGACTGACAATAACAGGAAAGCTATGTTCGATGATGTTGCCGTGACTTTATGTGCCCTTATCGTCCTAGCTTGGGGAAGATGACCAATTTCCAATGTTGTTGTTGCTGTTGTGACCGGTATTAGTTTTCCGGTTTTTATTCACATTCAAATTGTCCTTAGCGTAATCAGCCTATAATATTCACACTGCTGGGAAATAGGGCTCCAAGTTGTCCTTACTAGGACAACATTTACTAGTTATTATTCTTGTCGCACTTAACCTTTTTACATCCCTACTAGGTGGCTTTAAGATCTTAGGACAGATTTCGTAATTCACCTTGTTTGAGTAAAGTCGATGCCCAGTTTAAATAAATACATTTTTATCACCGTATAAAACTGAAATTCATTCATTGAAGTGAAATGTTTTTAGTAAAGTTATGTAAGATCCGTTTTGAATGAAGTAACCAATACGTGGATTCACATACTCTGAGGAAATAATTTATAGGTATGTATATATTGTACTTAAGTAGTGTTAGCCCAGTGGTAGCGGCCGCAACTTACGAGTTGCAGGTCGTAGGTTCGAACCCAGGCAGGCGCTTTACTTTGTGTAAATTATTTCATCACCACTGCTCTCAAAATGGTGAAGGAAAACATCGTGCGGAAACATGTCTTAGGACCAAAAATTTCCAAGACATGTGACTTCTACCAACCCACACTGGGCCCTTGTGGTGGATTACAGCCCACTCAGGCCTCCCCTCTGTGAGAGACAGAGAGGAGGCCTGTGTCCCAGCAGTGGGAACATTATAGGCTGCAGTGGTGTTGATGTGTTATATTATATTATAGGTTACAGGTACATGAATAAAATTGGTTTATTTGACACAAAAACACGTACATTCTAAAAAATAAGTTAAGTCGAATCAAAATCTGACTAGCCTTTTCCCAACTATGTTGGGGTCAGCTTCCAGTCTAACCGGATGCCAGTATTTAACATGGACCGACTGCCTACCTGGCCTCCGCAACCCAGTAACTGGATAATATGATAACCCTTGGTAAGACTGGTTGTCAGACTTTCGGGCTTCTGACGACCCGTAACGACTGTCAAAGATCCACGAATGACAGCCGGGACCAATAGCTTAACTTGCTTTCCGAGGCACGGAGGAGTCAGTATGTAAAGATGGTTACCCATCCACTGACCAACTCCCGGCAAGCGTAGCTTAACCTGATGGATCGACGCGTGCGGGTGTTATTACTTAGCGACGAGCTCTTCCAACCCACGAAGTGATTTAGTAATGAGTTAACTCGAATAATAAAGAAAAATAAAAATAACAAAGTAGAACTTACGAGCATAGAATAGAAATAGTCGGCAGCTGCATGGAGTGACTGTGACAAGAAGGCTTCCACTCAGCATGATGTTCACAGACCCGCAATATTTATGAACAGCCTATCCAACGATACCCCACCCCATAGGATAGACGAGAAAAGAATAATATCATCTCCACTTTACATGCAAGGGAGGTACCCTACAATTTTTTTTTAAATATTTCTTTACCACTTTATCGGTGTGATTAATATGTAGGTATACCCAAGGCAAATTACAGCTTTCTAGTACTAAGAGTCTCTGAGCTAAGCCGCGGATAGACAGACAGACAGGCAGACGGACATGGCAAAACTATAAGGGTTCCTTGTTGACTACGGAACTCTAAGAACAGTTTCACACTCTTCCGATAGTAAACCTGCTGGTATATTCTGTTTAGATCACGTCGTGAAACCTTAGGTGAAGTGAGCGTGAAGTAAGATGTAATTCCACCTTGTGCTAAGGATGACACTATTGACAGCTCACTTCACCTAAGTTTACACGGTGATATTTTTTACAAAATAGCACTGCTACCCTTAGTTACACCGACTTTATCTTCACGCATTAACACTCATATAAAATCTCAACTTTCTTGTTTCCATTCTTAGTCCAACGAGGAGACTAATTAATTCCGTTTCAAACAGTAAATCTCTTCTGTCTAGTAACTTATTTAGTTTACCGCAACAACTTCTGAGTAAATTAAGATTCGCCAAGTTGTGAAACCTCCTTGAAAAACGTATTATAATTAAGCTCTGTGAAATCCGTGCGGTCATTCTTGTAGTTTATAGATTTTAATATAATGATAATGAAGTTGCCATTTTTTGTTTATTGATCTTTGTTTCCTGTACCTATGCCCATTTTTTTGGAACTTGGATGTACTAAACATTGCTTATCCTCTCCTCATAATGACAAAATATACTAAGAATCTTTTTGTCTTCTTGACTATTACCTTCCCATTACAATACAGGTACCTACATCTTAATGTTCCATCCATCTCTTGAATAATGATAAGGTATTTTACACACCCTCAACTTGTTGCTGGTAAAATCTAATTAGTGGCTCATCTATCAACACATACTCAGCCTATATGCAAAAGCTTAATTTTCAAGATTCAGCAACCGTTCTCCTAAGACCGATTCGCCATTGGACTGTTCAACGATAGGATGATTCATTTATTTCCGTTTCCCCAGCAGGGTCTTTCACATATGGACATTTCGCCGACAGAACCTTTCATCTGCGTCACTTTCGACGACAGCCCTTGGTAGCAAATATAGTAGGTTGTCAGCTACAGCGAAGGATAATTTTAAGTAAAAAGTTGTAGCTTAATAATCAGTAGTTAGCTTTGTTTAAATTGAAACTGGCATCGAGTGTTTGTTTTAGTAACTGAGAGTCACCAACAATAGAGGGGATCTGGCGCGGCCGCTACCCCGACACGCTCGCTTCGCTCGCTCGCCTTCGCGCGTTAATGTTCACTGTTTTAACCTAACCTAACCCAAATGATTCAATACTCCTTCGTTGTAGCTGCCAACCTACTATATTTGCTACCGCCTTTAATTATTTTTAAACCCAAATTCAGATTAATTTGTCGCCGCGTTAAATACATGCCTAATAATATTTAATCGCTGCCAAGTTATTTGTTTAATAGCATATAGTTTGTCGGCCTTTAAGTTGTTAGTTGCCTGGAAAATAATTAGCATAATTCTATTTGTGGTTTTTTTCAAATATTAATATTTTTTGTAGCTGGAAAGGGCTGTCGTCGAAAGTGACGCATATGAAAGGTTCTGTCGGCGAAATGTCCATAGGTGAAAGACCCTACTGGGGAAACGGAAATAAATGAATCATCCTATCGACGAACAGTCCAATGGCGAATCGGTCCTAAGAGAACGGTTGCTAAGCCACTAACACAAAAAAACTAACAGCACATACTCAGCGTATATGCAAAAGCTTAATTTGTAATATTTTCTTCCACTAATTACTCGTATGTTTAAAGTGCTATATCTGAGAAACACTTGATTTTACCGCTTTCATAATGAGAAAAAGGATATCTACAACAACTTACAATGTTAATTTTATTGAATAAAAAGAAATCTTACTAACGTTATCTCTGAAGTACGAATAATCAATTAACAAGCAAGATAATATATTGTGATTGCGATTATAAACTTGTTTTATAGATTGTTTACAATTAATTAATATTTACATTGCCTACGCAGTCATTAGTAATTGTAAACACTATTATACATGACGCTATTTAGTTCCTTATAAGTCCCCTGTCCCACCACCGACGATTAACGAGAAGCGATTAGAACTAGCATCTAAAAAAGTTGGCGAGAAACGAGTAGCGAGTGCGTGACGGCGACGAGCGATTACTCGTTGGTTTGCTTATGTAGCAAGCGTGAGTCTCTCAGAGTGTTCTGTCCGCGAAGCGAGCGCCGCTGAGCGAGTACTCTATTTGATAGCTCTTGCCACTACGAAAAACGAGGAATAGTCGATAGCTAGTCGCTTCCTCGTCGGCGGTAGGACAGCTGACTTAGGTTAGTTAAGGCGCTGACAAGAGGCAAATGACCAAAATGTGCTTGTCTTAAAAAAAAAAATGTCAAATCTATATACTTTAAACTAACTAACGTTAAAGTAACCTCTTACCTTGAGTTCCAAACCAAAGTATCTGTATTAAATATCAACATACTTTACATATTTAATTAAAATAACAAGACGGTCTTATTTGAATGCAGAACTTGGTTGTTTTTTATTTTCGATTACTCAACTCAATTTTGAGTAAATAGATAATTGCTTCATATTTTGCAATACATTACAAGCGTTGTGTCATCGCGCTTCTCTTTCTTTTCTATGCAGTCTGACAGAGACCGCGGCTTAGGTGTTGTCAGCGTCTTAATAGTTTTGTTTATCATGTATACTTAAGAAAATCTACCACGTTTAACTTTCGCATCACCATTTTTATTTCTTGAACTACGGGATGTATTTCTCTTGTGTTTTTTATTGGTCAAATTAAATCAAAACATTTACCCCTTTATTTATAAACTGCTTAAAGTTAAGGGAGTTTAAACGTCAAAAATGTATGTTTAAACAATCGCCGTTTAGAATTAGATTAAACCCATTTTTCGCATATTATGGTTATAACAATGTTTTAGTAAAATTAAATACATACATTCTTTTTTTATGTTGCTTTATTAGAGTAATTATAATTATCTAGCTATAATTGGCGCTAAGAGGAATATGTAAGAAATTATTGTGCATTGGTTCTTTCTTTTTCCTCTTCTACGTACGTTTTCGTCACTATTTCTCTTTGATTTTCACTTTTTAATTTAATTTTTCAGATATTTTGTGTATAGCTACTTTATTCACTCACCATAAGCACAAATCTCCTGTTCTAACAAACAAAGGCAATAAATCCCACTTAAGTTTTCCTGAACAAAATTAAATAAGAACAGTCAAATCGATTACAAAGTTTCCAACCAAAAGTTTGGCTTGTAAGTCGTAACGAATTCAGTGTACAGCCACTCGCAAACAAACGAGGGCAATTCAAGGCCTGCAGTAAATAGTTTAATGGAGAGGCTTCAAGACGGCCTCCAGTCCAGACATGTTTTAGGACCTGTCTAACACTTACACACCTGTCTCAAGTTAGTGACGGTGTTAATTGTCTAAATAATGGCATCGTTGGACCGGGGCATATGTAAGTGCAGGGACACTTGATTCAGTTAGTTAGAGACTTGGAATGTGTCACTTCATAGGTCTAGTGTTTGTTTGTAGTTTCTGTAGTAAATTCAGGTGCATTTAACTTTGAACCGGAGTAGTTAACGAGAATGAAGGTTTTCTTAACACTTACTGAAGTTGTCGTTATCGTCCGAAGTTTTATTTGATTGAGGACAATTTATTGCACCATTTGTAATTGCATTGCAGATTTTTCAAAATCGGTCTAACATTTACGAAAATATCGATGAACATATATATAAAAAAGAATATATACTTACGGACATATAACCACCTTTTTGAAGTCGGTTTAAAATATTTCGCAGTCTCTCTTCAGTCGTAAAGAAGGATTAAGGACTCAAAGTAAACAATAGGCATTAAGTTTTACAGTCCAGCCTTTATCATTAAATCGAGAAACTTATCGCAATAAACTCGATGTTACGAAATAACAGTACGGGAGATAATAAAAGCATTATTACTAGGGGCGTGTTCCTGCTAGCTTACCGTTCGTAAGTTTTATGGCAACGCTTGGGTGTAGTTGCATAAATATGTTTTTATCAGTCTTACGGCTTCAGCTGAAGCAATTTTCTTTATTTATTCTTTTGAGATGATTTGGATGTGATATGAAAAACAAGTCGTGACACAGAATCCAAAAGACACAGAGACATCAATCTTGATCTTATTTTTAGTCTTCAAAGTGACTAAATGGTAGCTCCATTATACTTGTCTTAACTAATTTGTGAAAAGAGAGTCATTTTTTGTGCTAAAGGTTTAATTAGTTGGACATAATGCAACCTTAGTCCGTACACCAAGAATTTCATTAATTTCGAATTCAACACTTTCAAATTATTATTGGAAGAACTAAAGTAATTATTTTCAAATTTTGAAAATAGATCTTGTGTACACAATACATGATTAATCAAAGTGTTGAAATCGTTATAGTAGACGATACTAAAGACATTTAAACAATTGCTGATCGAAGTGTGATGAAACGAGTAATGTGAGCTATTCACTAGATCAATGAAAATTAATGGTCATTGATACTTTGATACCTGTCAAATTATAGACGCTATTGTTATTGAACACCAATAAAAAAATATTCTTACTGCAAACATTGAAATACGTTAGGGCTTATAATATTTTTCATACATTTACAACGTAGGTTTTAGACTGTCTGATTCTCAATATGTGGAAATGTGGGTAGATACTCTTTTTACTGAAGAAATACTTCTATAGCTGCTAATTATATTGTAAGAAACAGGGCCAATAGAAGTTATACTCTTGATTTTGTGTTATCATAAGAAGACACGAAAATTTAATCCCATTCTGAAGTAACAAGTTATCAAACATTTGAACGTAACCAGTACACAATTACATAATTAGCCTATAATGTTCCCATTGCTGGGACACAGGCCTCCTCTCGGAGCGGGCCGTAATCCACCACGCAGGCCCAGTGCGGGTTGGTAGATGTATCATGTCTTTGAATTTTTGGTTCTAGGACATGCCGGTTTCCTCGCGATGTTTTCCTTCACCGTTTTGAGAGTAGTGGCGATGAAATAATTTACACAAAGTTAAGCGCCAGTCTGGGTTCGAACCTACGACCTACAACTCGTAAGTCGCGACCGTTACCACTGGGCCACCACTGCTCTACAGAGAAATGAACATAGCTACAACAGATAAATTAACATAGCTAAATTCCGTACCTATGTGGCTAAGCTTGCTAGTTCAAAACTTACAATTACAATCCTTAACAAACAAAACAAGGCAAAGTTGAAAGCAAATTCAGCTACGGCAAACAGAATTATAGTAGGTAATATTAGAGGTACAATCACTCGCCGAGTTATAGATGGCAACAGTTTTGTCAAGGCCCCGCAATAACGGCGCAGAACAAGCCACAAATTATTTAGCTTTATATCTACCACTTTATCTTAATAGATATGTGTTGCAATATACAGTTGAAATCTCTGCACGAATTGGGGTACATCAATTGACTAGACGCTGTTAGGTAATATGTATCATCGTAATTGTTGTTTTGAAGTTTTGATTGAATACACTCGTCTATAGATCAATTAATTTCTTCAAATTTGGAATTAACCATCTGATCACTTTTGTTATTTAGCCAGCTTTAATTAGCTAATGACAGTAGAAGATCTAATAATTTTCATAGAGGATTATCGTGTTAATGATTCCACATATTTATTTTCTTTTTCATACCTACTTTCATTGGTAACATCATTTCAATGTTGCGATCTATAATAATTATAACGCAAAGGTACGGTTATATTCTACGTATTGGGTTTTCGTATACGCCACAAACACCTAACATCTTTCATTTCTCTGTTTCAGAGGAAACTACAAGTCTGTCCACGTTTACCATTAGTCAGTTACCCTACATTACCTTCATCTGCCGCTCTAAGTCTAAAATACTCGCACTTACCGCCATTAGCGGCCACTTGTGACTTGAACTTTCATAATGAACTCCGTGTCAAATAATTGAGTTCACTTGAGCACAGTTCGGAAGAAGTTCTATAGTATTCTGAACTCCACATACTTTTAAATATTCTCAAAGATGTTGGCTGAAGTGGTTCTGTTTCTATACAAGTCTATGTTTGTCTAAAACGATGGGAAATTTCTTCGATCAATAATAAATAATATAGAAAAATTGTTAAATTCAATGCTGAATCAATCAGCTCCACCCAATGGAAATCATTCGTTCAGCATTTTCAATACAAGGTAATGAATGAGATGCAATTTTACAAATAGCCGGCCATCTATGAAAATGTTTTTGTTAAATAATGGGATATTTAAAAGAAAATTGTATTAATGTTAATTAAGTATGATCATTTTTGAAACTACAACAGGCTGATTTCTTGAAAGTTGGAAAGACAATAAACCATGGGACAGAGAAATTAAATCGGGGTATAAGAATCAGACGAGTACAGTGAACAATATAGTAATCGTGATGACACGAATGTTCCCATGGTTTTGCTTTATTTTTCATAGCTCCGAGGAACCCAGCTTCACTCAGTCTATCTGTATATTAATTAGTAGCTTTTAATATTCATATCAACAGTCTAGTCGATTACAAATTATATATCCTTGGCATTTCACACGGCATAGGATGAAGAATTTATGTTCTTATAATTCACACCTTAATTTTGCGTTGCGTAAGTTTGAATTTATCGTGACTTCTCTTAATATTTACAACATACAGATTAAACTGTGATGGAGTTAACAGGCTGTGAGTATTTACTTTGTATTTGTAGGTTACAAGACTTTGTGGCTTATCTTAATAAACATTGTTTTATTGTACTGGTTAATTTTGTATGTCTACCTATTCAACTGTATTATTAAAGTGTTCTGCCGCTTCTAATTTCAAAGCTGTTAATAACTGTATCTTGTCGTTCTCCTGCTCTAATCCCAATTTATCAGATCAGCGAAACGTGACTTTTTTAACCAACTTCAAAAAAAGAAGAGGTTCTATGTTCGACTGTATGTATTTTTTTATGTATGTTCACCGATTTCTCCGTCTCTTATGTAGACGATGTTATAATAACTTCCTGTCACTGTTATTTACGTAGCAGATAGTATTCGAATTTGTGCGGGGTAGGTACTACAACTAAAATGTGAAAAATTAATCCTTTTTTTACAAAAAATACTGACTTCGAAAATAACACTACACAGTGAAAAATGACTTTAATTTCGAAAGTCGGTGGCAAAAAACGAAAATACAAAGCAAAGACACGGACTTCCGAAATTTAACTTTGTAGTGTTATTTTCGATTTATTTTGTATTTTTTGTGTAAGTCAGTGTTTTTTTTTGGAAGACGGTTGTATTTTTTTTCTTCCATTCATCTCTACCAGCTGTCATCTCGTCATCTCAGTATTGAACTCCTTTTTAGCTATATTTATTTTTCCTACACACATACACTCACATACTGTCGAAAGTAAAGGCTCCCGCAGACAGGCGCGACGCAACAGCGTTACGCGACGCTAGTAGCACAATTTCTATGAAAACTTCATAGAAAGTGTCGCGCTGCGCGTTGCACTGCTTGTCACGCCCTCGATATCGCGCCAGTCTGCACGAGCCTTTATCCTGAGTACCATTGCTCTAATAAGACATGATCCTACATTGATTTTGATAGGGCTACAATTGTGGTTTCAAATGACAGACTGATAGCAGAAATCTGAAGCTTCGTAATTGCCAATGTTAGATATTCGAGGTTCACTGCTATTTGGAAAATGAAAGCTACGCCATTGGAAAGGATTCCTTTGTGTAAGTTTTGTACTAAGTGTTCTACAACGTTCAGGTTTTATATGAAGTGGATAAAAACCAGCACAACATTTTGGTTTCCAGAAAAACGTTCAAGAACAAAATAACAGGTGTAAAAAGACGCTTAATGAAGCCGAGAATATTAAAATTTGTAATCCCCGTTATTGTGTATATTTGTAACTGGGTAACTCCAATACCTTCTGATAACAGAGGTATTGGAGTTCCAGCATTTTTTGTTTTTTTTTTTTAACGAAAACTCGTTATACATATTATAAGTGTTATACGTATAACTTAACAACTCCTGTACTTATAAGCAAAATGTTTTGCGTGCATTAGATTGCTCGCTACTGGTAACATAGAAGTCATTTCCCAGAAATAATGTTTGCTCAATGTTACTTAGTTTGATGTGCAAATGCTTAGATAAGAGCTAAGTGATAGGTCTTTTTACACACTGTGTGTGGAACGGGAACAAGTTTTTAATAATGTTAATATTGGCAGCCTCTAACTTTATGTTAGACATCCTTGGTTTAAAAGCTCTTATAAATAAATAATGGCCCAAGACTCCTAATCTTAACCAATTTGTGTTAAAAATTGGGTCGCGTAACGTTCACTGAATATCAGAAAGCAGTTCCAGTGAGATTGATTGGAAATGAAAGCGCTTTTATATTCAATATGAACGTTACACCGATGGGTTTAGGGATGCCCGCATTTTTGGACTATTATCGATAGCGTTTTTTTTTTCTCGGTAAGAATTTTAGAATGACCTTTGTTTAGTATGAATTGTATTTGCTTGTGGCAAGTAAAACTCTTTTCAAGAAAGAATCCTCGCTAAAGTTAATACTTATGACCATTTTCATTGTACGGAAAACGGACTGACAAACTACAGGATTATGTTTCGCTTTTAAAAATCAATTGATTGACCTTTAATAACAATAATATTCGAAAAAACGTGAAGGTAACAACCTAACAAGATTTCAAATTGCTCTATACCAGCTTGACCTTGGTTGACAACTCTATTTTCACTCAAACTTATCGATAACCAAGCTTATCGACGAACGGCAAACTAGCTCTCTCCCACAATTTCATCCCTTGAGTTCCCTCGGAACGTTTCTGCTCAAATATTTGTTTCAATTAGACGTCTCAGAGGTCCCTCTTAGGGCTCCACGTCAAACAAATGATGATCGGTATATCAAGAATGACGTACACGAATTGATATTACGAAAACGATTACTTGGAAGGACGGTTTTTATGTAATGGCTGTTTTGGTGTATTATTAGGTGGCGCATTTATTGGAAAAGTTTTATTTATTTATTTATTTATTATTATTACAACTTTCATTTGTTTTTACAGGTGGAAACAGAATACAACAATGTAGTCCCAACTTAATTTAAAATAAACTCTGAATAAAGATAAGTCATACAGAGGACAATATGTTAAGTGTCACCCTCTGGAATTCCGCCAAAGAGCAAGTAAAGATATCCAATCCAGTTGCTGTGTTAGTAAACTCACGGGTTTCACGCATTACAAATCCCAGATTCTTGAAGGGTTTCTTACACACCTGAACGATATGTATGCAAAACGACAAATCTTCGGAGAATGTGACCCCAAGATCTCGTACCGACACTACCCGCGGTATCGCATCCATGCTATATTCGTGATGTCGGGGAACCACCTGCCACAACTGCCACAGGTCTATATCCGCTGACCTCCAAGGTCGGAGCACCCTTTGGCACCGGAGTAACCCTAGTCAGCTTCCAGCCGTATTGATACGAGCATGCTTGTAGGAAGCTATTAAATAAATGCAAGACAGGTCTGGCCAGCACTGATCTACAGTCCTTAACAATGTAGGGTGGCATCCCGTCCGGCCCAACCGAACGCTTGGGCTTGAGACGCGTGAGCGCCGCACTCACCTCACTAAGAGACAGCTGCCCCACCTAAATGCGTGCGCCGCTGTCGGGCGCCGCCTGTCCCGCGGGAGCCGCGGTGCCACCTCACCATAAACCGAATGATGTAAGAAAAAGGTTGAAATAAAACGGTAATTAAGAGAAAATCTTTGCAACAGCGAATTCCCTTTGATGAAAGTTGTGATTAACTTTAGAAAGAAAGAGAAGTTGGATTCGAAGGTCCAAAAATAAAAATATTTTTAAAAGACAATAATTTAACTTGGAATTACTTTTCCGTAAATACGAAACAGTAATTAAAAGCATCCAAATTACTGACTGAAAAACAAACAAAAAACGTGCAAACATCGTCTCAGACAGTGGATGTTATTTAGTTGGCTAAACAACATCCACCGTCTCAACAAAAAGAAGGCGACAAAAAAAGTTCGCAAGTTTTGCACTAAGGTCATTATTATTTTTCTGATGTCTGCGAGACCCCTTAGTCAGAAGTCGCCGACGACTTTAATTAAGTGCGACTTAAGACTTTAATGACTTCGCAGATATTTTCTTTGGAGCTAAGTAACGCGCCTACCTTTTTTACTGAGCAAGTGGATTAAAAATTGTCTGGTAAGTTTTGGATGTGTTATGAATAATATAATATTTACGCATATTCCATAGTGGAATGTTACATGAGAGATTACAGCCTTTAACAGATTTTTGAAACATTAGGCATGTGTTTTAGTTGTGTCAAACTAATAAATTTAAAACAACAAATAAATGAAAAAAATACGATTTACCCTTGTGTGGGATAGAACGCGTGTACGCGATACTACGCCTGATGAACGATTCGGAATGCGTCGCGGCAACATTATAGCTTGCTGTAACTAAACCGTCAGGCGTTTGAAATGCAACGTATTTCTACATATATGTAGGTCGCCATGTATAACATTTTGTTGTTTTTTTGTGGTATTATGTTATGTATGACATAATATTGTTTATCATATTTTGTTTCTGCATACTAATCTGAACTAACCTAACTAATCGTTTAATTCTTGTATTTTCAGGTAATTTCTTCATTACAATTCATCACGCTTAGGTATGTATATACGCTACTTTTATAGGTGTACCTGTATCACATTATTACCAATTATAAACAATGGTTATTTATTAAATTGGTTCAAAAAATAATATAGAAGTCAGAATATATATAAAAAAAACTAGACGAGTTAATGTTTGTTAATATGCAATTGTTCAAAAAAATGTTAATAGATTTTTTTTTAATAATTTATTAATATAATTTTCATTATATAATATTTTATATTCATTAATAACAAATCGATACCTAATAATTATTTGAAAATTATAACATGGGTAGGGAAACTTCAAATGTCTTACTCGACTTTCCTCTAAAACAACCCCAATAATTAGCAACTGTCTGTCATCAACTCTAAAACTTTAACGATGCTAATCGCTATAATAATAGACGTAAGACATCAAAGCGAACGATACGTGTATTAAATATACCCTTATAATTATACAATATACATACATATACATTATACAGCATGTAGTTAATGTATTCACTCCTCTAGAGGTAACAAAAGCCCCGTTCAGAGGAACCGTTCACTAAGTGAATATCGCGAAGGGGCACCCACTATAATTTACACAGAGATAAAGATTATATCTGACGTAGGAAGTGGCTTGGAAATGCTGGTGTTTGAATTACGTTGGTAAATGATTAAGATAACTTGGTATGAGTGGTTGCCGAGTTGTGATTTTTGAAATACGGGTTTTATGGTAAGTTAAACTAGGTATTGAATAGTTTTTACTTTCAGATCTTTTTAGGGTTCCATTTCTAATCCAATGAACCAATATTTTGAGTCAAGTGCATTATGTCTCTGTTAACATTAAATACAAATGTTTAACTGCAAGACTTAGCGAACATAATTAAGTACCTATTTCTAAAGATCAAAGACACTCCTTCGTCATTTACATACATCTGCAGTTAAAAATATGTCAAGCACGTCTGTCCCCTACAACATTCTTAGAAACTTAGAAAGACATTTCTAGGTAACAATTTGCATTCTCAGCCGACTGTTAACACAATTTATACTGGCGTCTAGTTGGCACAATCAGGACTCTTCGCATTGCTAATTGTACCTCTTCTTTGTCCGACTTGCCCAACTAACAAGGATAATCCAACTAAAATTAGTGCTGAAGTCACTAGCCAGACCAGATGAAAGTAAAAAGGGAAACATGTTTAATTAAAGAATTGTCTTTAGCTGCCGTGGAAACGAATTGAAAGACAAATTATGAAGCCACCGTTGAATAGTTTTCAGGTTTTAATCTAAGGGTGCTGGAAATGTCTGGCTTTAATAGTTCATGTTTTGTTACATCATACCTTTGTCTTGTTTATAGAAATCAAGATAAATTAAATTTAGGAATACCTACGTACCTACATTACAGGCACACAGGCGCGACGCGACAGCTCGATGCGACTCTAAGTAGAACAAGATTTTTTTTTTTCATAGAAAAACTTCATGAAATTTTTTCTACTAAAATCGCGTCGCACCATCGCGTCGCGCCTGTCTGCGCCTTAAGCCGGAAGTCAGTGGTAACATTGCCAGTACTTATAAGCTGGTCTCGCATTCTATTGACACTCAGTACTACCACTAGTCTAGCTCCACGTCAAAGTGTTAACAGCGACGTGCGGTCTACTATACATACATTCAAAAGACTATATTTTAATATTATTCAGTAAAAATCTCTATTATAAATGATAAATGATTTTATTTCTGTAAGTAGGTTTTTACAAACACTTTTACACGTCAAACATATTTTTTTAAACCATATGAGGTCGGCGTTTCCTATCTGACTACTCTGAGAAGAAAGGCCGAAACAAACTCAGAGGTCACAGTCTCTTTTAAAGTCCAGACATAATCTTGGTCAGATCATGTGAAGACCATGTCGATTGGTGTCTGAAATGGTCTTTTGATTAGTGGTCAACACTAGGGTTGAACTAACCTACCTCCTTCACCTTGCAATTTTATTTTATTTACCTACTAACTGCTGCTCGCTTTGGCCGCGTGACTTTTTCTAAAAGTAGGCGAAGTTGCTATATTGTTATATCAGCTGATATTATAAGGAGTAACTTCAGCTACTGCCAGTGAAAGTCTCGTCAGCCGGTCCAGCCGTTTCGGAGATTAGCCGCAACAAACAGACAGTCAGAGAGTCAAAAATATTTTTTTGTTATAGGTAAGTATCGTATATACTTTCATATGCATTTAGTAAAAAGCTCTAATATTGACATTAATAAAAAGGGACACAATTTTATTTATTTGTGTAGATTATTAAGTGGCCCAATTATTTGGCCTTTTCTGCCTAAAATATTACCCAAATTAGTTCTCTACCACTGCTTTCCAGTAGGTAGTAACGGGCAAAATCCCGGTGGCGATTAAAATCAATGAAGTAACCCAGAGGGTCGGCTCGCCACTTAAAAAATAATTCATAGCCTCCCCTTCATTACCTACCCTTAGAGGAAATACTTCACGAATTGTTTTAATTATGCCAAGAATTTTCTCCAAAGATTCTTCGACTATCGATTTTACGGAATCCAATGATTTGTTTTAACTGATTTTTAATTAATTGTGATGAGTAAGAAGTGATTTTTCTTCGTTATTAATTAGTTTTAATGACCAGATGAACAATATTGTCATTGAGGAGGTCAGACTTCTTAATTGTTTATTGATTGGGGTTCGTAAATTAATCCGAGTATATTATATAACATTGTTCAGGCCCCTGCCTGACCTATGACCTGAACTATGTCCCCTGACATAGTTCTTCCATAGTTCAAGGTAATCAATCCACTACAGCCACCCAAACCCATAGCCCAATATGATTTGTTTCCATGTTCTACAATAGGTAGTCCTGCACCAACCTGGGGGTTGTCCTTGGGTGCGCAAGCATAGTGCATACAGGGATAATCGTCGGTTGGTGCCTCATTCCGTTTAAAATTGTCTAAAGGGCCTCTGTGAGTTGGCTTTGGCCCCTCGTACGCCTTTAAAAGGACCGAGACCCCACGGTCCTGAAATACGTAAACAAATAAGAATAAGAATAAATAGATAAATAAGAATAAAAAAGACAGAAAAATGGGACGTTTGGAAGATGTCATAAAATAAGACTGATATTTGTATGAAGGTTCTAAAGAGAGCAGAGAAAGTACGGAAAGTCGGGGATGTAACTGCTGCGGTTAAATTTTCTCTTTGTTTACACTTTGCTCTTCAAATGACAGTGTTAGAAAGTTAGTCCAAGGTACCATTTTAGTACAATGCAAATAACACATCGTTTTGTCTGGATTTTTCCTATTCAAATTCATCATTCATCTTAGTATCGGTGGTCTAAGTATCTACTGACAAAATTTGTATTAGTTAGTGCTGTCAAAAATATGACACTTCTTATTATTTTTTTTGGATAAAATCAGCAGTATACCTCATATTTTATGTACCTATTTTTAATAATATAAGGTTTTAGCATGAAAACTACTACTTCTGATACCGTAATGTAAGTAGGTACTCTACAGATAATTAATAAATTATTAATTACTTGCGTCTCGTCACAAGACGCATATTCGCATGTATTTCCATAAATAGATAATCATGCACGTCCCAGTTAATCACAATATGCGTTAGTCGACGATTAATTATGTCGTATTAATTAATCCGGGCTGTATCTCGTGGGTAAGGTAATGCGATTGTGATGGCGTTTCATAATTTAATTCGCGGTATCAATTTTGTTAACGAATACTTAATGATATTGGCAATTTTGAGAGAATTGTGTGGGAATTGTTTGATTTCAGTTTTTTGTTTTATATTTTTATCAAGGTACTTACCCACGTTCTGATAATATATTTTAGTTTTAGTTACGGTTTTAAGGGTTGGTAATCACCGTTGACCTTGGCCATACAAATACGCGCCGCGCTCACGCCGCGTTGTCGTTCGGTTTCATAGGAAATATTTATTTTTAGTAACGAAAATATGAATATTTGAAAAAAATCACAGACAGAATTATATAATAACTAGATAAAATAGTCTGTTCACACAAAAAAAAAATATGAAAATATCTTTAGTGGTTTGAAAGTAATTTCATTTTTTATGCTTTGAGTAGACATTACTTCCTTTATTTATTTTACAAAGTATTTTACTACAATACTTAAATATTCACATACAGAATGGATGTGTATGGGTTCTAGTTTAACATATATATAATATATATGTATATATTATTTTTCATAACTTACTTGCACATCTGCACACCACCACCTAAGAGTATCACCACATCTGTGACAGGGTTTCATCAGGCTTTATTTTTATGGCACATTTCAAATGAGTTTCAGAACAGTAGCTAACTTGGTTCTAAAATTGGTAGGGGTTTATCTGATGCGAATTAGGTCCATGTGCAACTTTTTTTTTTGTGGTATGTAGTGCAATTTTTATCTAGATCTAGTGAAACAGGCATTATAACAGAAAGTATCCTTCATGCTAAATAGGGAATCAAGTTTATTGACAACACCCAAGGACTCCAACTCATACATACAACTCTGTAGAAGTACTTAATAGTAAAGCTGTATTGTATTTTCACGTTTCGTGACAAACGCACTTCACAGATGAAATATATGACTAGGAAAGGGAGACGGGGTGAAATTTTATGAGCCTCCAGCAAAATATATCACCGCACTTGTAATATACTTGGTATAAACAAATAAAATATGTGGGAGAAGAACATTCGCAGATAATAATATAGTTTTACTAACACTTGTGTATTTTCTTTTCTGTGACAATTTTCGTGTAGAGTTAGTTTTGTATTTACATCCTAACTAATATTGTAAATACGAAAGTGAGTTTGTTTGTTTGTTTGTTACGGTTTCAAGTTAAAACAGCTGAACGGATTTGGATGAAATTTGACAATGACAATTTATCTCGATATTCCCACGAGATCAAGACGTATGCGGGTGAAACCGTGGGGCGCAGCAAGTCACAAAATAAAGGCATGTATTTAATCGATCCTCAAATAATTCACACTTTGCTTTCCCAGAAATATTATTGAACACTCATACATATATAATGATTGCGCCTCTTTTAGTGAACTAAAATAATTCCTACTTTGGGGTCCTTAAACTACGAAATAGCCAAGTAAAGGCGATCAATCAGTCATACTTCCAGCCTTTTTTTTTGTTCCGTGTTGGAAAATCCTCATGGAGGGATCTGTCAGACTCTTACTGACTAAAAAACACCCCGGTGTTCCCTTCCCACACTTGTACCGGGGATCATAAGATCTTGTGCGACTTCCGCGATCCCCGGCTGGCCACCTCAGCACACTTCTAGCCTAACCTAACCCATTTGTTCGGGGTGGGGCCTAGCTTAGTCACTGCGAACTACGACCAATTATATGGCTCGCACGTGGTTGGTTACAGTTCTAACCTAACCTTACCTACTGTCGAAAACAAGGCAACGAGAACAATACTAAAAATATAGGCATACACCAAAATAAGCGAAACAAACAATTAATAATAAAAAAACCTAACCTTACCCGTTTGGTCGGGGTGGGTACTACGACCAACTGTGAGCAAAGGCCACAAAGTTAAAAGAATCTCAAAAAGTCTATATAAAAGTACTGAAGTCATCCATTCATTGATTGAATACATGTGTGTGTGTTTTGTAAAACTGAAATTTCATGTGGAAATACTGATCCAATAATTATTTTAATTGACAATTGAACCCATTTAGTTTTGTTGTTTCAATTAATTGACAATTGAACCTAAATGGGTTCAATTTTGTTGTTTTGTTGTTTCGATGTACCTACCATTCAAAATAATAATCAAGGAAAATGCATTTTTGCTAAGTTGTGCCCGGAAATTCGTGGTTTTTATTTATACGACAATTTACTTGATGATAATACTTATTACTTTTATAAGTATCATAAAACTCTATAGGCCTATACATAAATCGTTATACGTAATATAAAAAATGCCCATTCTTCAGGGTTCCGTCGCCAACAGTAGTGCAAAGTGCAAAGTGGGCCAATTCAACACAATTTATGGTATGGCTCGCTGCCTCCGTTTATGGTTTTACAACATATTTATCGTTTTATGACCTAATGGGGGCGGTTTATGATAATTCCTTAGTCCTCCCGAAATATATACGGGACGGAATGTCCTTTCATAAAACTGTTGGTATTTATATTATCTGGGTTTTAAAAAACTTTTTGAAAACTTAATTCTATGATGCTTCCTGATTATCATTTCTTTTGGTTACATATGTTAAAGCACTGAAAAGAACATAAAAAAACTTCTCTTACTTATCGGAAATATTTATTACCTTATTACAAAACATGGCTTTACCTATGACATGGTTTTAACCATCGAGCCAGGTTTTGTAATAAGAACCTTTTTATGAGAGATCAAATTACTAATAATCTTATACGGTAAAAATTGTCAGTTTTGTACCTTAGCCGGAACAAAGTTCGAGGCAGCTGACCTTTTTGAAGAACATCATTAATGAGGTCACTACATGTCTTTCTGGGGCATCCCCTCCCGGCCTTTCCACTCACATCTGCTTTTTAAATACCTTTTGTTAGTCGCCTTTCATTCATCCTCTCAACATGTCCAAACCATCTAAGCAGACTCTTTTCAATTTTTGTCACTACATCTTCCTTTAAACCGCACCGTTGCCTTATCACATCATTTTTCAGCCTATCATTTAGTTACACCACACATGCTCCAGGAACGCATTTCCACAGCATTTACTCTACTTTCATGCTTCTTTTGCCACACCCAACATTCACATCCGTACATAAGTGTAGGCACCAGCACACCATTATGAACAGCCAGTCGAGCCTCTTTGGGCATTGACTGGTTGGTCACCATCGCATGTATAGCACCATTTACTTTATTTCCCGCATTTACTCTCCTTCCCACATCTTTTGTAAATAAGACGATTAAAAACTATAGGGCAACACAGACACAATAATTTCGCATTATTCCAACCACTAATTACAATGGCGTTCCAAAAGCCGCCGTACGGCGGCATAGATATTTATACAAAATAAGCACTCGTGTTTATGCACGGCTTAACTTAATACCAAAATCATTAGAATTTAACTAAAGTGGAGTTTGTTTCAAGTATCCCCCGTTATCAGGGCATTTCATTTATTCTCACAAATGCGACATCAACTCTACTAATTAGAGCTGCATAGAATCCATTGCTGGTAAACACCCATTCACCCAAATTACATTCTTAAGAAAAACGGCAAAGGATATTGAAATATACATTGCTTCAAAAGTACCAACGATACTTTCAGTGCATTGGTACAGTCGCTGAGTTGTAATATCGTTTCCGCTCTTTACCCCGATGTTTGCCGAGCCAAAGCAAACACGAGAGATTGTATAGGGACCTGTATGTTTATGTAATTTTCGGGTTTCGTGTATATTTTGAATGTCTGCTTTATGGCTACGGATGATGGATTAAAGTGTCATATTGTGTACTTATGGTATTCTTTCAACATTAATATTGGGCTTCAATCAACTCAGCCTATAACAGTCCACTGCTGGACATAGGCTGGGAGAGCCCAGGCTGCGCCACAACACCCTATCCTCCGCCTTCCGCATCCAGTCTGCCCCAGCCACCTTTTTAAGGTCGTCGGTCCATCTAGCTGGGGGTCGTCCCACACTACGCTTGCCGATGCGTGGTCTCCACTCCAGGACTCGTCTGCTCCACCGTCCATCGGTCCTTCGACAAACATGGCCAGCCCACTGCCACTTTGGCTTGCTTAGTCTGTAGGCTATGTCGGTAGCTCCGGTTCTCTTCCGGATAACTTCATTTCTGATCTTATCCTTAATAGTGGGCTTATTGACTGAGTAATCATAAATATTACTGTTTGTAACTTACCTTTAGCTTATTGAATGCGGTTTTATATTAGGTATTTAGCATTCTACATCATAAACATAAACTCAGGCCTTCTTCCCATGGGGGTAGGCAGAAACTATAGAACGTCACCTGCTCCGCCTGCTTACTTACTTCTTTTGCTTCTCCTGCGTCATACATCTGCATACTGGTTGCGAGTACTACGGACCAGACCTTTCTGAAGAACATCACCAATCAGGTCACTATGCATATATGTCCACCTAGGACGTCCCCTCCCGGCGTTTCCACTCACCTCTGCTTTGTTAATACCTTTTCATAGTCGCTTATCATTCATCCTCTCAACAAGACCTAACCATCTAAGCATACTTTTTCAATTTTTGTCACTACATCTTTTAAAGATCATCTTCTTTCGGCATTCTAAGTGCTAAAATCGAGACAATAATATTCGTATTATTAAGATCGTAGTGCCACTTATTATATTACCACTTATTATTATTATTATATATTGCCACTTATCTTCACGTTATTTACGCTTTACTTGAGTTTAGGCTGCCATCTAATTTGACTTTATATTCTCCATTTAAACAAAAAACGTCGGAGCATTTTTAGCATAATTTATAGTTCAATTTAGAAGACTAGACTAAGAAAGCGACAAAGCACGTCTACATGGATTAAACATTTAGGGGCTATTTTAGACCAACCCTCACATTGCCAAGGTTCTGTCGGGAGAGTCAGAAGTCGTATCTTACATCGGTTAGTTATTAAAAGAGTGCAAAAAGAAGACGCAGTTAACAAATGTAGCCTTTATTCAGTAGTAGAAAAATACTGGGCAACTTTGGACTGGGAGATGCACCTACTCAATGAGCAAATCAGAAGTTCCTTGACTTGCGTGCCAGCTATGACTTGACGTTGCGTTGTGTACTGTTGCAAACACAAAGACTCTAATTATATAGATGATAAATTACACACACAAACGTTTATGCCTTCGGGCGGAACGCAACCTGTTTGACATATTTTCCGAACACGACACCATTTGTTTGTTTGTTGCTCCCGCGCAAACTGAAATAAATGAGTTTGTTTTGTAACACTATACGTTTGTTTGAAACATCTATATCCATCCGATTGGCTTCGATCAAATGTTCCAGATCAAATGATTTAGTGTGCTAGCAACTGGATTTCGAACGGGAATAGATTTCCTGTAATTGATGTTGTAAAATTGATACGGGAGGAATGAACTGGAATCAGATCGTGTCTTTCTTCGAATCTAGAAATTAGAATTTTCCTGGATTTTCAAAAGCAAACTGCCTCTTAAGCCGCGTTTTCACTACCCTGCAACGCGAACATTGTGTTCAGAGCAAATGTTTTTTTTTGTGCCCATGTTCGCTAAAACCAGCAAAAAAAAACATCTGTTTTCACTATAGCCAGCCGAGCGAACATTTGTTTATAGCAAATGTTCTGCCGATTTTCACTCAACACAAAAAAGATCGGACACCAACCGAGCACGTCCCGAGCGAATGCACAGAGTATATGCTCGCTCGCTGTGATGTCGTTTTCACTGAAAGAATGAGCGAGCGAGCATTCGTTCGCGTAGCCCGACCGATCACCATTGACCAAACATGTTCGCTCGCTCTAGTGTTTTTATTTACCACGCGAACAAACGCTTGCTCGCTAAGATCTGTTCAAAACGCAGCTTTAGACGGAAAAAAAACAATATTAATTTTTTTTTTTTTTTTCATGCAAATACATCATTATGTTTCAGCATATTTCAGGTACCTTATTAGACCCAAATCAGGCATGAGAAGATGTTCCATGGTATGCTTTAAGTACTTACGACTTTATAGGCATAATAAATAAGGTACTCTAACTAAGCAGTTCTTAGATATTGCTGGCTTATTTATGTTTGGAGTGCAGCGAAGGCTGCGTGCACAAAAATCCAAACAAAAGTAATGTCTTAAACTTTTCTGTAATTATGCCTTATCAATATTATCATACTTTTTAAGCGTAGAAAGTGTAGAAATAATAGTGACAATGACACACATATAACACATGAAAAAAGTGTTTTTGTTATTATATCAACTCTAAGAAAGTGGAACGGAAATGTGTAAAGTGCAATAAACACGATTGTAAGTTTTAAAATAAATATCACGTGATAAAATTAAGGAAGATTAAAATTGCAAGGCTAGATTGTAATATAATAATAAGGGGACTACAGGACCTAAACACAAATTTTGTAAGTTTTATAATGCCTAAAAGTAGGTATATGATCCACGGCAGTAAACAAGATCAGAAATATATTCTATTCTTCAGGATATATGCTAGGTAGATAGTGTGTTGAAAACATAATACAACTAATTTGATACGATAGAAAAAATCACGAAGATACCTCTGAAAATTTATTTTAACGATTAAAAACCGTACTAATTAATATACATGCAATCATTATGATTTTTGTCAGATTATTCTACAAGCAACATATTAGCATAAAAGTGTTTTATTTTTTTTTATACAATCTATAGCATTTTTGTAAATCAATAATTGCTTCATATTTTGCAATAAATTACCAGCGTTGTGTCATCGCGCTTCTCTTTCTTTTCTATGCAGTCCGACAGTGACCGCGCTTTAGGTGTTGTCGGCCTCTTAAGAACCTGGTTCTTTTTAAAAAAAGCATTAGAAAAAAAATATTTTTAAGCTGTGTTTGACAAATCCAATTCCAAGACATAGCATACTCATACACAAACTACGAAGTTTTGACACATTCACAATAACACACTCCCATTCCCCTTTATCACCGGGAACATAATGAGGTCACAATATATCGATACCCGTACCTAACATTTGACCTTACTGCCTGTGTCTAGACCAGACTCAATGTCTCGCGTGCGATGCTAAAATGAAAAGGCACGACATAGGCGAGTAATGTAATTTCACACCGTCACGATGGGTGAAAATCCATGGGAAATTGTTTCATTTTAGATATCATTGTTTGTGACATACATTTCACTTCACTTAGTTTGTTCTTGATATTTAAGCGTGTATTTTATAGGGATTGTTGCAAACAGAAAGCTATGGTATCTAACTGCAAATGTACCGTTTTTTGTTTTCGTTTGAGTGCTTGATCAGACTACTAAAACCCAAAGGTTTTTTGGAGACTACATTTTTGCTGAAACATATTGAATGCGTAGGTAAATTGCGTTGTCCGAGTTTGGGCGATTTGGCTATTTTTTATTTTACATTCTATGTAAGGATGGTGATGCTGTTGGATCAAGCTACGCGACACATCTTAGGGTAGATTTGGGCACTCCGCATTCTTTGAAAGGAAGGAAAAGTAACCAAATGTCGTAGGACTTGTAATAAGCATCATGTTTTCCACAGGTTAAGTTAAAGATAAGTAAAACCCTACATAAGATTTAAAAGCAATCATAACCCTGTAAGCTGATGCTAATCAGAATCCGTGAAGTTGAACAAGCAGCATCTCTAACCGTAAACTTGAACAACAATGTTAACGTTGAGTAAGTGTTAGGTAATAGACATTAACATAAGACGAAGTGAGGAGGTGGTTCAATGTCAGTAGAACATTCAACGTGCACTTTCGAAGTAGCAATACCTGTTCGCGTGTCCGCTGAATACTCAGACTTCAATTGAGTAGGTAAATATTTACTTGGTTTCAAGTATTTATAATTTGGCGGAAAATCGCGTGAGACTATTGATTTGTAATTACTTCAGCTAAGTACGTCATAGACTTAAGTATGACAGTTTGATCAAGAGTATGTACATATTTGTTTACCTTTCAGTGATAACTTTTTTTTTTTGGGTGGGAAATCTTCAAATAACTTCTCCAGCTCTGGGCGGAGCGGGAGGGTGTATAGAGGCATGAGGAAGGTATGCCGCCACAGGTGTGTCAGACTCTTACTGACTAAAACCCACCCGTATTCCTTCCTGTTGCCTGTGTTGCCAGGGGTCTCGGTGACCCTTTAGTACCTTCCCGCGACCCCGGCAGGTTCAGTGATGTATGGGGATTGTTGAACTTAATTACACAATTAGATTTAGGTCAGTGACCGCCGTAGAGTACGTACAGATCGGTGACATAGCTATGCCAAATTATAGCTTTACATCTTCTTGGTGCTGCTGCTACTTATCCATTGAATGAACCTAGATGCAAAGGGTAATATAGCAAATGATTTGGATTACTTTTTCTTCGTCGTATCTGGCTGGCACGACAGTATTTCAATTCAAAAAAAAAAAAAATTGTTGGCTAAAAACTTCGCCATTTCCACGGCATTGTCGGTGGCAGCGGAAAGGTCACTTTGACTACTGGGAGAGTTCTCATAGTCATAGTCATAGTCATTTATTAATAAACAAGTAACTTGTATCTGAATTCACACACAAAATTACACAGTTACACACACACACTCGGTTATACATACACTCAATAATATACATTTGAATTTCATAAATTACATCAACAATTTAAAAAAGAATGAATTTACATTTTTTTTAGTGCTTCGACATATAATTTATATAAACAACACCTTATAATATAAAATAATAACAATAAAACAATAGATTGATAGAATTAATTACAAATATTACATTTGTAGTTAGATCAATACGTCAGAATGAACAAAATCCAATAAACAACAACCCATGCTTATCTCAATAAAATTACAGTTCTTCTTAGACACTTATTCAATTATTACATCATATAGACACTTATTCTCAATATCCTTAATCTTCTTCTTCAAATTAAAACTGAAAAATTCACCCTAAAGATCTATAAATAAGTTTTAGGAATAATCGACTCGACGATATAGGCAATATTATCTGAAAGTAACTAGATACCTTCACAATTGAGTAATTGACAATAACCTACATGCCATGTAACGTTAACATACAATGTTGCAACTTATCTCTACATAATTACTTACTTTTTACTTTAATTAATACAGGTAAATTCAAAGATAAAGTTTATTACCTTACTGAGGTTATCAAATAAGTTATCAAGCATGACCTCTTTAGGTTTATTTTTATATTGCTGTTTCATTATATTTACGTTGCATAAACATTTATCTCTAACGTGCGTCAATTGCAAATTGAACAAATACGCATTCAAGGCCTCGAAGAAAGCTTGCATTTAAATTAATCGATTATGATGAGTAAGAGTCATGAATTGCATTTGGCAAGCAAATTAATAATCGCATATAGGCTCCCGTAGACAGGCGCGACGCGACGGTGAGACGCGATTCTGGTAGAACGATTTCCATGAAGTTTTCATAGAAATCGTTCTACTAGAGTCTTGTCATGCTGTTGCATCGCGCCTGTCTGCGGGAGCCTTTTCGCGTAGTAGTGTTATTTGTATACTCGCTAGTGGTGCTGATACCGCTATAAACATACGTGAATAAGACACAATACAAAATTACTTCATATTAATGATACCATATATGGTATTGAATTTAACAAACTACGAGCAATGACTTCTTCGATGTAATAACATTGTAGAATGCAATAAACATATTGAGTATTAGTACGGTGCCTGATCTTCAGTTTTGTGCCTCAAAAACATATTCCCGTCAACCATATATCCAAGAATGTCATCAGGGATGGCCAGAATCCTAAAAAATATATGACATCTATCATTCTACCCTACATCCCTCAAATAACAAAAGGCTGGAACTGGATTCATCAAGTTGCTATAAGTACTAGTGGTTCATAACGTTGGGTTTTCCATACGTATATAATATCTTTTTCGTTTTGTAGTCTAAAAATACGATTCTCACCATATAACTCTACAAGTGCATTATATCAACCGCCTTCGCTGTTCGTAACAAGCTCTGGCGACGATTGCATGTACGTGACCTCCATTCGAGGACTCCTTTACTTATAAACACCAGGCAATGATATTTCTGTGTACTTGTAGTACTCGTATATGTGTATTTTAGTATAATGCCTTCGATCAAGCGTGTATAATCGTGCTGTTGTTTTTCTACCTTTGAATAGTTTTTATATGTGATTGGATGATTAAGTTTTGCTCAGCTGGGCCTATCAGTAGCCTTCCACCAGTCGTAAGCCTATTTGTAACCGAAGTTACTTCACAATCACAATGCTCTCACCTCTTTGTTCTTCAAGACATTTTCACCATCACCTCTCAGTCTATCTGTCTAGCACAGGAGTGTTCCAAGTCCAAAGTTCTACAATATTCTGTCTGTTCTTTAACACATTTTCAGCATTTGCCTTGTTTAGGTTGTCGATAAAAATAAAAATAAAAACAAAAATACAATGTCTGAAATGTTCTCTTTTTCGAACTTCAATGTAAACTTTTTCCTATTTACGTATTCATGTTAATCCTTAATCACAGTGGATCACTCAAATATTTATCTTCGTTGGTCTTAACCAGAAGAATATTCTAAACATAGAAACAATCTCATAGTTGACGTAACGTATTCTACAGATTTCTTCAAATTACACGCAAGTATATACAAAATAGTTCTGAGAGCTCCAAAGCTATTGTGTATTGTCACAATGTTCACTTTCATTCAGCCCATATGTGTCACCGGAGTGAAAGTGAGGAATATTGAGATATGAAAGTATTATCCAGTCATGGTGTTGTTATATTATGCGTTCCTGTTACGTGAAGTTACTGTGGAACCTATAAGAGAAAGAACAATAAGCAGTAAACTACATAGTAGTATACATCGTAATATAAATAAGCTTGCAAGCTATGTGTTAAATTCAGAAAATAGTTGATAAAGGTGAAGAAATAGTTGATGAGAACATAACAATTTTTAATGAGTATCATTAAAAATTGATATGTTCTCATCAAAAGATTATACTACTAACTTATTAAAATTAAAGACTATTTACTACAAGTCCACAGCACACGTTTTAAGTACGTCATCATCTTTATTTTAACTAAAAAGGTAGAGATGCAGACCGGTTACTCAGCAAAAACTTTATTGCAGTTGTTTATGCTCCGAAAACTGTTACAAAAAGTAAAAAAGTAAAATCAAAGACTTTTGACAGATACTTCAAGTGATTAAGTTTTTTTGTAATGAAAATAAGCACAGATAATTTTACAACTCCAACAAAACCGTCAATCAAAGGAAGATCATAAATATGGACGGATATAATTTCCCCTTCCGAAACTAAAAATCAGACAGTATTTATGGGCTCAGAGCAATTTTAAATCTCCTTATCTTTACCAGCCAGGTGTAAACCCCGAACTGTTAGCTTTTGCTAAAGGCGATGTTGCAACACAACCACGATCGACCTTGTCTTTACATTTATTGCCGTCCTTTTCTAACACAACAGCCGTTTACGTAGAATTATCAACTTTTCCTTCATTGTTATGACTGAGACTTGTTATTATGTGGCATAGAGGCGGGAAATGCTGGCTGGATTTTAAAAAGGGTATATATGTAGGAATTATGAAGGGATGTAGATCCGGACATGCGTACTGGAGTGGGACGGCGACAGCCGGGCATCGAGTCAACGTCAGTTGTTGGCCAGTCGCCGCGGCGCGCGTTGTGTTCCCCGCGCTCATCCAACCGTTTCGATACAGTACACATATCAAATTTCACGCGAAAATTTGATATCGTCGTCGTTTATGTTAAGTGTTTTGAAAAAGTTCGTGCGTTTGCCGGTAAATGTTTCAAGTTTATCCGACTGTAGAAGTTCATTAGAGTTTGTGCTTGGAATTATTTGATTTGCGCTACTGTGTTTTTTGTTGCCCAGTGATAAGTTTACAACCGTTTTGTTTTCGTAGTATGTATTATTTTTTTGTTACTAAACTAATTCTTGTTGTACTTTCATATTATTATTTTTTTCCTTTCCAGTATTGTTTCTAAATGATATCACCAACAGAGTTGCTTTATCGCTACCGATAAGTCTTATCTACAACTTACGTTGTTCTTTGCATTAACAAGAATTGCACATTTAGGACGCACATGTACATACGTATGTACTCACGGACATTGTTGTCATGACAAATTATTTTTAATTATGTACCTACATTGTAGAATTACAAAGTGAGCCTTTGAATGAAAGTTCATCGAACCACTAGAGTTGTAAACTAATATAACAATAATTTAAGTAAGCAATAGTCATATTGTTTGTCTACGCATCATTTCATTCACATAATAGGGCAATCAATAAGATGTACCATATATTCCAGTAATATTTCAACTGACGTGGTTTTGTTTTGAATGTTAATCAATTCAAAGTTATCGACCGTTGGGAGTTGGGACAAGTAGACACGCGTTTGAGATGACTGTCTTTATTGTGAATCACCGACTGTATGAAATGCGAAAGACAAAGAAGGGATTTGAATATAAGGCGAGGGGGGCCCTTGAAATTGATCGTCTGGTACACCCCAGCCTCTGGTTAACCGAACCCTTGGATATAGCGTAGGCACACTTAATGCGGTACAAATTTGATTTTATACCTCGGTTTCTGTAACGGTTAGAACCGACCCAGCTTGTACAAACTTGTTGAATTTAGTTTCGAATATATTAATTAGATTTAGAACCTAAACTCACCGAGCTTTGCTGTAACATTGTAACGTATTATAATTATGAATTGTTTACGCAAATTTTAATTAAGCGTCAAGCTTAAAATGCGAGACTAAAGGATTGAATATGGACATTAATTAGAATTAAGAAGCGGTTCCTCTCAGCTGTCGAATTTACTAAGCTGTTACACAATTTAGTAAAAATTGTCGAATATAAACATTTGTTCAAGGATTAGCTATTAAGTTCTCACTTAATACATTTCTAAACGGTTTTGACAGGATTGTGAGGCGCTAGGCGCGTGCCACATTATTACAACAGTATCAGCAGTATTCGGTTGTCCATTGAAGCGGTAATTTCGCCCCATAATGGTGCAAGACCCTTTTTTCGGATCTGTCTCATTGTTGTCCATAGGGTGTGGGTCGTTGACATTGGCCTTCCCCTTTATATTTCGGATTTGCAACGATATTTTTCATCGCATGTCAGATTAACAATATTTCATTTCTAATCGCTTTTTCGATTATGGCTTCGGAGTCCATATCATTGTGAATGGTCATCGTAATCTCCTGTATTTGGCATTTTTCACGTTTCTCGTTGGCCATTAATTTATTCCTATTGTTCTTATTCATAAAAAGCTTATTGGATTTGAAACCATTTATAATGGGTTCATGTCAGATGCACATATTATATTTTGAGTCACAATATTACTTAAACAACAACAGAACAATACCATGATTAAAAATGTTCTGCATAGGTACTACTTAGAGAGAGTACCTACCTACTTTAAAAGTAAGTAATTTTTATAAAAGTTCCGTTTTTGTAAGGTTCTGTAACGGTCTTGTGAATTCCGGTCCCGCTGTTTCATTAAAAAAAGAAATAGCAATTGCAGACTCCGTACCATGTTCGTTTCGTTAGCTTTAATTATTGCCTTCATTCTGCTGGGAAAAAGAAACAACTACCTAAGCCTTTTGATCTATTGTCACAGTGCCTGTTTATTTTCTGTATGGGTAAAACATGTGTTTTACATTTACGTTCACCTTGAGATACAATCGTGAGAATTGCTTCATAAACATTAATGTTGAATATAGAATGCATTCGTGTATTATGCAAAATAAGCAACAAAGTTGATATATATATATGTACATAGTAATACTTACGCACGATTGGCCACTCACGCGGTCAGCGAACTATAATAAGACGTTATAGAACTGGCCAATGATGACGTGAGCGTCACGCCCCGGGCGTAAAATTAACGTCTAATGAGAGCCGCATTCTTTTAGCTACAATGGTGGCAATTGACCAAAACAATGCAAACAGAGCGATCCAGGACACCGTTAGAGAGCTGCTTAAGAGTTCAGATATTCGCTGCATTAGCGAGGGCAACAATCTTTGATAACTCACCGCCGATTGCGCAAGCGGCCTCCTTTTTGCACGTGTTCCTCGGCAGTTCTGCAACGTATTCCGGTTTTGAGGTGCAATACGCCTCTCTGTACGCATAACCATAAAATTACAATAGGGTTACGATAATAGAAATCATTTTAATAAACAACAACAACAGATCTTGCATTCAAAAGTGAACGTAAAATGAGCCAAGTCCACAACTTCAAGTCAAGATTGTGCCTCTTAGCGAGTTTCTATATGAGTTGCTGTATGCATGATTTAAATCACAAAACAACAACGTTAACGCTATAGTTCTTCATTCAGCATTAGCATACAGTGTATAAATGAATAAAGTTCGGTTACCCATATCATAATAAAAGTCTAACTAAAGACATTGACGTTAAGACAAATCATTTACACTACCTTGATTAACACCTTCACCTATATAGCAGTTCCCACACTTTACTTTTCCATCTATTTGATCTGCCGCCCACTCGTTCGACTGCTGCTAAGACATCGGCGTAGGTAGTAACTAGCAGGTATGTTTATCTACAGTATACGTGCTAGCATCATCAGTAACCGTCGCAGGTCTATCCCGTAGGGGCGTTGCACCGGCGCCGCGATGGAATGCGCCCGATCGTGGTTACGAAATGCCGTGACTCTGCAATCGTGCCTCTCCACTGGAATACGCAATTATATTATATTTATCGAAATATTTGACTTCACTAAACATCTTTTTCAACTAAACAATCCAGTCCAAACGGAAATGCTACGAGTACCTATTTCCGTTTGAAAGACTAGAATTCTAACCATTTTATGGCACCACTAATTGGGTTTCTTGCTCAGCCGCCGACCGCTACTGCTCTTCATAGCTTTTTAATTACCCCTTTATATATGGTAGAACATTCGCTAATGTATACGCTTAAGGTCGCTCCGGAAAATACAACGAAGCCCATTGTTCGGTGCAGCGCCTTATATTGCAAGTAGCGGTCCGACTTCATAGGCTCCGGACTCATGTGCCTAAAGTTCTTAGAATGTCTGCTGAATAAATATATTCAGCCTTCTATGGCTCTGTTTAATATTAATTCAGTTCATTTCTTTTTTTATCGTTTCTCCTTTTACGTTTTAATAAAATTGCGTATGATAAAACTCTGCACTTTTTCCTCGTTTAAAAACTTGTAAAATGCATTTATCAAAAATGCTCGAATGGGAGAGTGGCTAAGTGTAAAGTCTTATCTCGTCTCCCCCACTTGCAGCAACGTTAAAGAGTGATGGAAGCGATTTGTCATGTTCCCTGCTTAGTGACCCACTTACAAGAGGGATTCTACTGGAAAGATTTTTTACCAAATATCTACGAGTACTATTAGAGGCTTCGACGGGCCACCCCTATGGAGGAATCAATCGGTTTCACGCTGTGTCACACATTTATATTGTTATATCCTATTTGATCCGTTCGACATTAGCGTCTTATTTGTCCCCTGCAGACATCTTTTAACGGTATCCGAGTAAGAATTATTTTAAAAGTGCTTTGGTAAATTCGTTTAGCTAAAACCAAATAAGCAAAAACCTTTTCAGTCTAATATGGACAATGAATATTGATAGGCAGAGCGTGCCTTCAACGGATAATAAAAGGTTTTTTGCGCCATCCTTCTTTTTAAACTCCTTCCGCGTCAACGTTTTTGTACATTGATTAATGACCGCTCTATTTAGAGATGATTCAAGTGAAGAGGAACCAAAGCTGGCACTCCATTGATTAAATTTTTAACGGCTCTTAGATTAATATTTGTAAATCATCGTTGTTCATTGATTTTGATTACGCTAAGAGTTTCGCAGTAGCATGTTTTATAACACCTTTCAATTTCGTTTGCACGATGTTAATTTAAGTAAGGTATATATTTATTGATTACATGGTATATAATTAGCTTTGGTGTAAACACAAGTAATGAATGAAACTTGTTATAGCCTACTCTGTCCAGATCCAGTGGTAGATTGATTGGTTTTCAATTATGTACCTAGATATTTATGGTGGTTGATGAAGTTTATATACTTTCGACGAGATTGCAGCGGAGTTGATAGCTTTATTGCATAGCAATTTGTAATAAAGCTTGTATTCTATCATTTCAGTGGAAAGTTTGAATGATTACTTGGTTAATTATCAAAATGTGACATCCACATATTTGCAATTACGACAATGTTCGAATTTGATGTCAATATGAATCCATATTGTAATTCTTACGTTTTTGTATACCAAACTACTTAAGAGAAACCACCTTCTGCATATAAGTAGGAGGCCGTTGTTTCAAATTCAATAAAAAACGGATGTTATGGATTTTTTTTGTCAATGAAGAAAGCAAAATCATCCGTTAAATATACAAACAGCTTTGTCTGATTTCACTCTTGCATCATAATGTGTTTGTTTATAACTGTTTGATTTTGGTTTTCGTAAAGTAGGTGCCTAGCTCATGAAAGTTCATTAACCGAACATACTTTCTTCACAGCTCTTCATCCTGTTGCGAATAGCTAAATTTACGGAAACCGTTAATAGCCGTATATATCTGTTTCCTGTTCGTACATTGATTAACGATTTCCTCCAAATATCTTATGCAAATCTCCCAGATCCCCATATGTAACAAGATTTGCTCCTACATCGCTATTCATGTCATCTTTATCAAGGTACCCCATGACATGCCCGCATCGTTTGCTTGTGTCAACTCGTTGTGTTTGTGTGACCGACCTGAGGTGCATCACAATGACCCTACACAGTTAGGGCGACCTGTGCGTATCCTGTTCTAAAAGCTCTAGCAATATTAATTAGAATTGTTTTAAATGAATGGAGGAAATAACTGTAAATTTCATAATTTACAGTTATTTCCTCCATACATTTAAAGATACCATCGTCATCGATGCAGATCAAGCTCAAGTTGATACTGTTGTTCATAATTTCTACATTAAATCATTAAAAAAAAGTTGGATTCATGAAATCTTTGACTACGTGATGTATTTTGAATTTTACAGATCTCATCAGATAAACTATTTAATATTTAACTGCTGCCACTAGTTTTGAATACGATTCAGTGATTAGATAAACACATGTTTTTATATCACAACGTCCACAAAGCACAGTGACTAAGATGATACGATATTCATACAACTGCGCTGTTCCAAAAAGTCCGGCATAAAATTAGATCGCTGATAGCGATTACTAACGAAAAAACCGACCTCGAAATTTTTTGCGCGAAAATCGGTCTTGCGATCAAGCTTCGAGTGCTTCCAAGTAGTTGTATTCTATTTAAATCGATACCACTCAACAAATACTGCAAAGCGCTTACTCGAAAGATTAATCACAGCTCGAGGAAAAAATTGCGACAAATTGTTCATGTAACTTTACTCATTTCGTATCTTCTGGATAACTGATAGGCTTCACTTGGTGTTCAGAATATAAATGGTAGGAAATTCTTCAGATCTCACATGCAACTTTCTTTGGGTTCCAATATACGGCTTTTAGGGCTGATCTAGTATTAATAATAGAAATATTGAGCAAGAGTCGGAAGCCTCAAGACACATTGTGGCTTTTGCCTTCCTGTGCGGTGCGTGGTTTGAATACAGATAGCGCAGTTATGATCCCCGTACATTCTGAAACCCTTCACTTAGATAAAGTGTTGTTTTTTGTTCAACACTTGGAATAGTTGTCACGTGTAGACCCTTCTCTGCGGGGTACTTCGCTAAATGTTGTTCTGTTTTTTGAGCGCTTTATCTTTTATAAATTATGTAGCAGAAAATAAATGTTTATATATAAATTTATAAGTTTCTATATTAGAATTAAAATGCTATTATTTACTCCCGTTTCTTCTGTTTACAAATTGCTTTCATAATAGTTTATCCATAATTTATTTCTTTCTTTTATTTGAAAATTTATGATAGCTGTCAGTTCAATATTTATAGAAATTGTTTTTCTATCAGCACGTGACTCCGAGTTAAGTAATACGACTCATGGATAAAGAGTTGCGAGCTATGTCACGTACACTCGTAAAAGGTCTGCGCCTATCTCTAGAAGCATGTCTAGGCCAAGGTTACATCTAGTTATATGACAGGTTGTTGTACTGTAACCTAATTCGATTCAATCACTGCTAAAGGCGAGATGCGAACATCCTATTGAATAATAGCTTGAGTTTGCAATTCGCCTACATGAGGCGTACAACTTCCTACGTTTAAATTGCAAGGTCTTTTTAGCAAGGTATACTGCAATTAGTGAGCGTTATAAGTTTTTAGGCAAGTAATTCTGAAGTACCAAGTTTGCATATTCGATTAAATCTTATATGGTATGATTATTAATCACTTCATTGCTATATTTGGTTCCGTTTGCTACCTTCACATTGTCTTTAATAGAATGTTGCTTACCTTGCAGAGAAAACACTGTAAATGCAATTAGAACAGGTGCATTCAATTTGGTTACTTCAGCGATTCTTGATTCCGAATTACTTGTTTTGGACGACATTAGCGTAACTGTAATTGTGGTATATTTCGAAATAGAGCAAGATGTACGAGCAGATATATTTCCGAATAATGAGTGGGAGTGCGTAACAGCTTCAGCTAATGTTCCAATCAATTACCAAATTATTAATGTGTACGATACATCCAATAAAAGCGTTGAAACCGAGCCAACTACTAGTTATCAATTTATTGAGCTACAGCCTATAGATACGGCAGCACGTGCGTTTGTTTATGATCCATATTCCCCGCTGCCGCATTCCGTGGGCCGGGTGAATCACGTCTGTTGACATATTAAGAGTATGAGATATGACATAATTATTGTTGGGTTCAAATTTATATACGTATCGATTTTATAATTATTTCTAGATAGTCATAGTAGTTGTAGTATAGTCATTGTTTCTTGTTGAGATGAGATGCTTAGTCAAAAGTTACTTGTCTTTGTTTTCAAATTCCTGTGTTCTTCATTCCTCATATTATTCAATTTTTATAATGATGACTGTTCGAGCCCTAGAGTTTACTTTACCTACGGAATTTACTGATAAATTGTTGATAGTCATTTAATTTCAAGTCTGGGGTTTAAACAAATTGGTTTATTGACCTTTAACCGTTTCTTTTTCTTGTTAATTAATTAACTTCATTTACAATGTCATTCAATATGATTGACGTAGTTAGCCAGTAAAAGTTCATTGTTTTACACCTGCCTTGCACCTTTCTGACATTCGATCGCTTTTTACGCGCGTATGGACGTTTTCTTATAAGTGGGCCTGATACCGAGTATGACGTTCTTGCCTTCATACTTAATTTTGTAATGGATATAAATATTCATGGAAAGGCAGTTAGCCTCTTAAACTTCCAATACTAGATAATGGTTCTTTATGACAGCTTAGCCTAAATTATAATTCATTTTACAGTTACACTTACAACAACATAATCTTCGGTAAATTAAACAATTTAGAACAACTTCAACATACAGTATTCGATCGCCAGGTAAGACGATAACTGCCGGGGTCACGGAAAAGTCCAAAAGGAAACCTCTGGCAACATACAGGCAACGGAAGGAACACGGGTGGGTTTTAGTCAGTATGAGTCGGACACACCCTCCCGCTCCGGCCAGAGCGGGAGAACTTATTCGATAATATCCTATCCAAAAAAAAAAGTAGGATGATAAACTTTCGATTAAGTCATACATTTTTTTATAGATTACACAGTAGGTCTAAGTACTTTCGATCTAAGTGAAATAGGAAATCGATTGCATAATTTGCATAAGAGAACTAGAACTCCAGATTAAAGAATCATTATGTAATGCATTACAAGGAGCTTCGAGTATGCTTAAATTTTTTGTAAAAGTTGTTCTCCTATTCTGGTTTTCGTCCAGGTTAGGCAACGTTATATTGCAAGTGATTAATACGTCTACCTTTTTCTTTATACCTACATGAGGAACGAAATTGTGATTAATTGCTATAGATCCTCACATGTTCAGTTTTTGCTTTCATGCATTGAAATCCACGCGTTGAATACAATCCATGGAATGTTATCTACGCATAAAAAGACTTCGAAGGACTGCAAAAAATTTAATTAAATCTTTCTTTTACGTAACATTAAAATCGTTCTAGGATTCTTTACCGATGATACTGTTACTGCTGTCCTTATTGAGTTCTTTCGAAATTATACTTTTATCATCTCTAAATAGAATGTCACAAGTAATTTTTTAATAATTCTAAAAAGATATTCGCGTACCTACTGCGCTTGATTTTTTCATATATAAACATGTGGGAACTACTGAGTTAAATATAATAGAAAAAAAATATATAAAGTAATGTGTAACTTTTTCATCATCACGGATAGAAAAAATGTTTTGCTAAGAACTAAGAACCGTGTCAAATGACTAATGCACCGAATGAACTATTTAGTTCGTCAATTTTGATGATGTTTAATTAAATAACCTAGTAACGAATGGTTTTAAGTTTATTTTCGTTTGTGTCAATTTGAGAACGTTTGCTATTGAGTTTGGTTTTTGATCAAACTCCAAATGTCCATCGATAAAAATCTTAGTGCTGAAAGTTGGCATTGAATAAAATTGTTCGGGGTGGAATCTAATTTGATAAGATGTTGCATTACATTTTCGCCTAATAGTATTCATTATAGCTTTATATCATGTTAGTATTACTAACATGATACTTATTACTACTATTCCAAGTATTTATTAATAATTCACTGAATACGGAACAAAAACCGAGCTTTTAATTGG
The DNA here is from genome assembly GCA_905333075.3 of Atethmia centrago. NCBI lineage: Eukaryota > Metazoa > Arthropoda > Insecta > Lepidoptera > Noctuidae > Atethmia > Atethmia centrago. The sequence goes on along the minus strand of HG995381.1, from coordinate 11,531,652 downwards.
TATAAAATTCTCGTGGTTTACAATAGGTAGTTAGCTAAATTATACAATAGCATTGTCTGCATATTAAAACATTCAAATGTAATCATTACGTACCTATTGTTTTATTTAACGATGAAGACGCGAAAAAAAATCTTTTTGCCGACTTCAAAAAAGGAGGGGGTTATAATATGTTATTCTATTCGTCTGTATATATTTTTTTTTATGTATGTTCGTCGATATTTCCGTCAATTGTGGACCGATTTTGAAAATTATTTTTATTTGGTAGAGAAAGCTTGCGCAGTGGTCCCGTATATATTTTACTAACTTTGGTTGGGTAGTCTTAGCTTCGATAACATGAATTTAATGATCTTGATTAAGTTACTGTTGTTTGCATAGCAAGAATTAGTGTAGGGTAGGTACCATAACTAAAATATACACTTATTTTATGGGGTACTGTGTAAAATGTTATAATAAAACTTTAATTCCGGAAGTCGGTCGCAAAAAACTAAAATACAGATCCAAAGACATCGACTTCCGAAATAACAGCTATTTTTCACTTTGTAGTGTTTTTACTGTAGGAATTTAGATGTAAAAAATCTTCTTGTAACCTACTTCCTAAAGTATTGTCGGATCTCAAAATACACTGAAAATCGAGGTGTCCGACCGAAGATATGTTAAATAAAAACATTTAGCTTCTAGTGATGTAACTATTCAAAACAATCTTACTTCACGTCTTCCACGTGATGGCACGAACGATGAGCAACCCGTAATAGCTGTTACAGAACTTACAAAGTAACAAACGCATAATAATGGTAACACTTGAATAATGTTTGCTTTCGAAAGAGTAAGAAAAACATGAATGAGAATTAGAAACTTCCCGCTCTATTCAATCACTCATAAAGCCATGACCGATACAATATGTACAAGAAATGGATTCTGCAAACGTTTACATTGCATAAGAGGGTAGCGTTGGCCGATGAAATCAGTGTTGCTTACTATTTTTAATTGCTTTTTGTTTACACTTCTGGCTATTCATAAAAGCTTCTCCAGTTTTAAGTCTTACGTAAAGAGACCTAGCGTTTTAAGGCAAAATTTTTAATAAAATCAAAATACCTAATTCATAGAGAGTACTAAAACTGTGAATTGATTATTTTTTACGAGGCAGCACATCTAAGAATATGAGCCTCGTAAATACAGTTCTCGATTTCCTTATCGTAAATTAAACAGACAGCTATATATTTAAAAGGAGTGGTAAGACAGAACATCGGATTCGAAGCTATCACTATAATTTAGCACTCAGGCTCTATAGATAGTCTTCGGATAAGGCTGCTCACTGCTCACCGATCAATTAGGCCGAAGCGGAGGCGTCGCGAATCCGAGGCGGCTAGTTGAACGTCTCAGTCACCGGTTGCCTTACGCAATGGTTATATAACCGAACGGAGATGGCGACGAACGACCGTGGCAAATTACCAGTGTCCGCACCTTACTGGGTCAAATATATCCGACGATTGACGTAACATTTATTTTCGACGCAAATCGATGTCCTTTTTTGAAAACAACTCCTTTTTATAGCGGTAGTTGATATGCACCAGGTGTCTGATATATTAAAGATGTCGGATAAACGCTAGTGTTAATTCTTTAACAGTTTGAAAAAGGATTCAACATTAACTGCTTAAGCTGAGTTAAGAATTACGACACTCTGTTTTTAAAGTTATGAAGTCATAATTCTGTGCTATAAAGAATTAAGTCGTGCCAAAAGTTGACGATATTCAACTTATAGACGTAACGCATTAAACATCTAAAGTCAAAAATTAATTGGCAGTGCCATACTAATCATACATACATCAAAACCATGAACTAAAAGAACAAACAAACCTACCTCACACCCTACATTTACTGCCAAATGATACTCATGTGTATTGCATTTATCATAGAATGGTAGTGTTAAAAACTACCATAGGCCATAATTTTAGCGTGCAAGTGGGTCAAGGTGGTAAAACTAATGGAGAGTTTCCACTTTTAATGTGAATAAATAAAGTACATTGAGCACAATGGACAACGGGACGCGCCTAGTCGCTGCATATAACGACATACAAGGTCAATTGCTGCTATGCAGACGAGCGAACGCAGGACAATTGATGAGGGCCAGTAGATTAATTGTTTGGCATAGATCAAATATAAAAAGTAGTCTAGCCATCAACATGTTTGCGTAAGCAAAAAAAAATAAATCTCATTTTAACCGACTTTTCAAATACTAAGTTGCGAAAAGGCAAATTATATCGAACTAGCTGCGCCCGGCGGTTTCACCCGCATAAGTTTCGATTCCGTGGGAATATCGGGATATAAAGTATCTTATATCCTAGTCCGGGTCGTGGTCTACCCATTCACCAAATTTCATTTAAATCCGTTCAGCCGTTTTAGCGTGAAAGCGTAACAAACAAACGAACAAATAAACTCAATTTCGCATTCATAATATTAGTTAGGAATAGGATTATAACCTCAGGGATTAGTAAAAAGTTTCTTGTGAATGTTTTTGTCGGTTTGGCTTGGCAAATTGTATAGTTTAGGGAACCGGAGGTAAAAAAACAATTCGGCAGCGTTTTTGTCGCTAGTCTGCAACAATGCGTAATAGCTATGTCCGGCAGTTATGACCAAATAGCGTCCTTCGCTTGAATTTCTACTTCGTTGTCGATTTTTTAATTTGATGGATTTTAAATAATTGTCATAGAAACTACCATTAAGTAAAAAATCTCTGAAACCATGAGTGCTCTTACTATTTCTAAATAATTTACAAATGTAGGAACTGCAAGTATCTTCGTTAGCGTATCAGTCTAGTATAGAACATTGCGGAACTCGAATGCCCATTAACCTAAATTGAACTCTATTGTGCGATGCCCTCTTCATTATATCTTAGCTGGCATGTCACTTAGCAACCAGTTCGTTGACAAAGCCTCAATAGTTCGATATTGATTGCCATGAAATGGCTGCCCTAAATTCAGCACGCTTACAAGCAACTCGGTTGGTGGTGTCGCGATTAACGCCTTGTAATACACCCCTAATGTAGACAATTCTTTCCTTTGCAGACAAAAATGTAGATAGATCAAACGTAGGTTGTACCTACATTTATTAAAGTACGATGTCAATTGACCAGGCGTCACCACTCGTGCCGATCAAGCCTCAAGTGGCGCTGCAGAACGTTGCTTTTATAAAAAACAGTCATAACCGGAGCAGTTTCTGTGGGGTGGCACCATCGTCGAACGGTAATGGAACGTTCAAAACTTTCGCCGTCAATCGCAAGAGTTGGAGTGGAAACGTGACTCTTCCGCTTCAGCAGTTCACGCCCGACGTGGAACAAGCTCCGCAGTTGGCAACTTTTCGTTCAGGAACTGGAACATTCCCGAGGAACAGGGAACGGAACAATAATACTACGAACGGAATATTAACACCTAACGGAAACTCTGTTCAGACGTTCAAAGGAAATGAAGTGAGGAGGTGCGGAAGCTCGAACGGCCGACGTTACGCTGAGATCGGAAACTGGAATAAAAGGTGAGTTGTTTTGTTTAAGCGTACGTCACATGAAAACACAGGGTGGTACGGGACCCGCTCTGCCTGCCGCCCGCCCCGCAGTCAACCCTTATTCTTACTTCCGTAAAAGAAAACAGTTTTGTAGATTGATTTATTACTTAAGCCCTTTTTGCCACTTACGACCCTTATAAAAATGCCATACCAATAGAAAAAAAATAAGGCATATTTATAAAGACCTGCATAAACAAAATCGGCTTATTGCCCAACTTTTTAATGCAAATATTTGCACTCATACAAAATTCTTGGCCGGAGTATGAATATAACCATCCTACAGATCAAATACGATCCCCAATGTAAATAAAAACATTCAAGCGGCCGTGTTTCACTAACTTTTACTAAAGCTTTATTTCTCCTTTTTCATCTCGAGTAATTCTGTAACAAGTTTTCCAATTTCATTCTCTCATCGCTTTCATTTCCTCTCGTACGTAGCTTCTCGTTCCCTTAATATTACTTTTATTAGCTCAAAACGTTTAACAAACATTGGTTTGAGAATCTAATAAAGATTAAGTTACGTTTGCACAAAGGGATGATCGAAGCTTGATTCATTTTTCTTACTTCTTTCTTTGTTAAATACATATTTTTGTTTGGAAGTGGTATTCATTTTTCTTGTAGCTTACCGAAAAGTTAAATCTCCTTAGAAATGTAACAAAAACTGTGTAAAAAACTTTTTCTTTGCAAAATTAGTAGTTTTCAACGATTTCAACTTTTTTTATTATCTTGAACATATTGTAAGCTATTTAAGATTAACATCGTCCGTTCCCACACATCTCTACTATCATAAACGTATCTATGACATTAGTCCGATACTTAACTAAATGTTTACCACATTTATCTAATCGGAATCTTCATTATCTTTTATTTCGTGCTAGTAGAAAGTTCGTCCATAATTCTCGCTCACTCAATTTGGGGCAGCCTAAGTCACTTGATAAGAGGCGTCCAATAATCTGGCCAGTACTTCGTCTTTTTATTAGGGGTTAAGTTTATCGCGCCATGATTCCTCGTCACTGGCGATGCTATCAACTACGCTATTTAGCGGTTCTCCCTTCAACGACTATTTATGGCCAGTGTTTACTTCGGACTCTCCGATTAATCCAAGTATTTGCTTTGAGAATATATCGCTTGTCATTCTATTTGCTATACGTTTGTTGTTTGACGAATAAGCAGTTTTACTTCGTTCTACGATATTTTCTCGTGCTTTGTAAGAAAGTCGTTTTCTTGTGATTCAGTATTTTAGTAAAATCAGTGATGTTGATTACATAACACGCACACATTATGATAGCCATCGTTTACATAAACTAAACATTTTAAACAGATTCCATTGCCACCGGCGGCGTGGGATTGTAAGTAACAATATACAAAGCTTTATATTTTTAGATCGCTATACGTTACTTAAAATAAAAATTTACTTTTACTTTCCTCCAAAGTATTTGTCTTGATACTCGTGGTTCGTTTATATGGCTTGTTGATTTCGTTCAGTATTCCTTTATTCTTTAGAAGTTATTTGCATGAACAGTTAAGGTTGAGTGGAACTTTTCTTATTAATTCTACTAATTTTCATACTAAACTTGGAACAAACAATTTCAAGTGACACGGATACTTGAGCGTACATTAATTCAGATTCTATTTGCGTATTTCAGTAGTATAATAATCTATAACATGCCTTATTGACAAATGTAGCTGAATAATAAACAATTGTCTTTTGGATGTACAAGACAAAGAGTTTTAATCTAACAATACGCATACATTTTTTGCAACACTATGTGCTAGAAAACCGGCTTCCAATTGTGTATGTTTACTTTTACCAGTTATAGAGATAAAAACTATGGTAGAAAAATGATAACGTCTTTTGTCTGAGCGGAAGCTCTCAGCGAGCTCCTGATAATCCGCTTATTATTTTGTTACATAAGAGGAAAACAATATTACTTTATCCAGGGTACGTTTCCCTTATTTATTAAGTTATCTTACAGAATAGATTTTTGATGCTTTGATTCTTTCAACTCTGATTCAATGTCATGCTTTATTATGTACGCCCGTAAACACAGTAGCACTTTGTTTTACATACGATTGCTTTTTATCATTATTTTTTACTGCTTCACTCTCAGCGCGCCGTAAAACTATAATTTCAACATTACATTCGTTTTTATTTGTGTTTGTACTACAGTTAATGTTGTTACTCATGCCTCGAGCGTTAAGGAAACCAAAATTACTCCGTAGAACGTTTAAGAAGCTCGTATCTAATAGAAAAAGTTTCTGTTAGGCCTGCTATCATTGCGAGCGTCCCTCGAAGACGGTAATTTAGTCCAATTACGTCCACCACGACTTTCACTCGTGGATCACTGTTTGTAACCCGTACTAAATCTCCCTTAACAAATTGAAAAAACTAAGTCGGATTCTGTCGGATACCGTTTCTCTGCCTTCCTCGATCACATGTACTGGCACGGTTAATGACTTTGTTTGTGAACTTTTCCAATTATGGTGCGCTGTTCTAGATCCAGTTTTGTGTTATAATGACGGATAATTGCGACATTACAGGTTAATTTTTATCGTTCCTAACGTTTGTAGCTTCGTGTTTTTCTGTTGTAAGTATTTTATAATGTAGTTTTTACACATAACATAAGGCCTTGTTTCCCGGAAGAGCTGGGCAGAGGTGTACCGGTAGTACACCTACATTTCGCCAGTTACGTTTAAGTCCCATGTAATAGGAGGCGAGCCTATTGCCATCAACCGGCCACAGATCCAGACTCTGGGCTGCTACTGAGAAATTCCAGATATAAAAACCCAATAACACTGCCCGACCCGGAAATCGAACCCAGGACCTCATGCTCAGCACTCAGCACTCTGTTTTTTTTCAAATGACATTAGAAAAAATCGTTGATTAATGCACAAATTATTCTTTAGCTTTGAAATAGCAGTGGAGGCCCAGTGGTAACGGGCGCGACTTACGAGTTGTAGGTCGTACGTCCGAACCCGGATAGGTGCTTTCCTTTGTGTAAATAATTTCATCACCATTGCTCTCAAAACGGTGAAGGAAAACATCGTGAGGGAACTGGCATGTCCTAGAACCAAAAATTCGAAGACATGTGACATCTACCAACGCGCACTGGGCCCGCGTGGTGGATTACGGCCCACTCCCTCTCACAGAGAGGAGGCCTGTGTCCCAGCAGTGGGAACATTATTTAGGCAGATTATGTTTTAAAATAGATAAAGAATAATTTGTTCCAAAAATCTACTCTTTCAACAACAATCATACACTAACGGTTACTACTTACCTTTCCTCGACACATCAATTGAACGACACGTTACCAAAGATTGGCGCATATTGATTACCACTACAAATAGCTGGCTTTTTTTTTTTTTTTGCACGCGTCATTTCGTAACTGACGCCGCATGACTGATGGTCGTCTGACCTGCAACGGAAAACTGACAACTGAACTGATGGGGCGACGATCAGCAGTGAAAGCGAAGCGTGGTGCATAGTGATGTCATTGGTGCACCTAGTATTTAGTATGCTAATAATATCCTTTGTCTTTTTCTGGGTGACAGTCGGTTTCCTGGGTGACGAGATTCATGATATGATTACTACATTTACTTTTGACAGCTTTAGACAGCTTTTTTTAAAAAAACTGGTGGTGAAGTATAAGTTGAAGCGGTTTTTTTCTCGACTTTGAAGACCAATATGCGGGCATTTAATTTATTTGTTTTATTGCGGGTCGGAAGATTGGACGACACACAGAATTGAGCAAAAGGGGAATATGAGATTATGAGTAAGAAAGAGGGATGGATGGACTTACTTGAGAACCTTCTGGACGAAGCACGTTGACTCAAGGGGCAGCCTTAGCAGACGTCCCACGTGTTCACTGGTTTCTTCCTTTCACTGATCACTTGAGTTTTTTAATGTTACACTTGTGTCGGCCAACACTTATACATAGCGAGAGTTTAGAGTTTTGATCTAATAGCGGATTTTTTACGGTGCGGCGCGGTGTGGTACATGAGCGGTGCAGTAGGACACACACACTCTGATTATTTTGCGGTGCGGGCGCGGAACTTGAGCGGTTGCAGTAGTACAACACACACTGATTATTTTGCGGTGCGGCGCGGAACGTGAGCGGTTGCAGTTTTTTTTTTTGTATGTGAAATCATCAAATAACTTCTCCCGCTCTGGGCGGAGCGGGAGGGTGTGTCAGACTCTTACTGACTAAAACCCACCCGTATTCCTTCCTGTTGCCTGTGTTGCCAGGGGCTTCGGTGACCCATTAGTACCTTCCCGCGACCCCGGCAACCCTATAACTTAGTCCGTCTCTTAAATTAGCCAATCTTATCATTGACTTTATTAGTCTCCTGATTTTTAATGAACTAATCATAAAAGATTTAGCGCTTTTATTATTAATGCTCTTTGCTTTGTAAGCAGCGGTCACCCATCCGATATTTATCCATGATCAAATTTGATTAAAATCGTTGTTACTAAGCTGACTGAGTGCCAATAAATAGTGAAAGCGAAATAATTAACGTAGTGGTCCATAGTGATGCCACTGATACTTTTAGTCGAGTATTTAGTATGCTAATATTTAGCATGTAATTGCTCGGAAGTGTCATCTGATAGTGTAGCAATATTAGAATTAGAGTCTATTAAATTAGGTGAAAGGGAGGACTTTCACAAAAGGCGTTAAAGTCCAATGTGAAAATTGTCCAATCGGTACTTAAACGGTACTATAATATTTCCTAATTGAGATAGGTAGATAGATAAAACATTTATTCAGTGCACACAAAAGACATAGCACAACACACAATAGCACAATACATGAATAAAAAATTACAGGAATATATATAAAAACAAGGTGCCAATATACAAAAAAAAGAAAAACATGCTTAAAGAAATAGAGTGACACAGAATACAGTGAGTGTGAGTGATTTAAATGCGTAAATGGATTAAAATGATTTCCGACGCTAGTATAAAAAAAGCAAAACCTTTTTGCCCGTGGCCCGCCTGGAAGTCGGAAATTATCCCATTGGGACATACTTTCGGGATAGAGGGTCCTAACTTAGGTCATTAAGTCTACCTGTGTGCCTAACTTTATCAAAATCCGTTCAGCCGTTAAGGTGTGAAAAAGTATCAGACAGACAGATACTTTCGCATCTATAATATTAGTAGATACCAGTAGTACGATATCATAGATTACCACAAACACAAATGGCATTGACAAGTAACTGATGTTACGTCGGGTTCTGACACGCGGCTTACAATTATATGAATTTTTATTCAATAACTATTTTATTTTTATAGGTTATTTCATACATTTATTTTATTTTTTATTTATATCTGTATCTATTCGTGACATCACAGTGGGCTCTATCAGAATACCAGCGCTGCGACACTTATTTCTTAAGTACTGCATGCAGCATTATGCTGAGATAGGAGCCTTTTGGCCTTGTACAGGACTTTTTGTTTTTATTTTAATTTGTTTTTTTTTATATTTCTATGAGTGTTTTTTAGTTTAATGCGTGATCTCCTGTGCGAGTCCCAATAAATACTTTTTCTTTCTTTATTTCTAGATAATTATGGATTTTGAATACATTTCATCTTGTTCCCTTGGTAAATATGTACTGAAAAAATCTCGCCAACGTTCGGTATACCTAAAGTTATTGCCTGTGTACGGGCTATAAAACGGAATCACTCGTGCGAGACGGTGCACTGCAGTTACATCACTATTACAGAGGGACGTTTGTTCACTTTATCGATTCCATAAAATACATATTATGAACCGATTATGTAAAGTCATTTATATTTTAAGCTGTTGCAACTCTTTAATTGATAATGTCGTTGACAAAGCAATTTAATTGAATTTTTATGCCGGGATAAGATCTTGAGATTAATTTGTAGGAAAAATGCTATTGACAGATTGGTTTTACGAAAAAGTTTGTTGTTAATTACGCCACCCAGTGCGAATGAATCATAAGGCATGGAATTGTGCCAAACGATGTAAACTTCATGAGGTTCTTCGTGAATTAATCATTCATATTTTGAACCTCAATAATGACATGTACCTACGTATGAATACGCAAAAGCTTGGTTTGAATATGAGTAAAATTCGAAACGACTTTAATAACGGACTACGAGAATTAATTGTTCGATAATGTCCTATAATTATGACATTATGTCCGTATTAATAACGGAAGTATTAATAATACGATCGTGAATTTGTTAAAATAACACAGCTGCCTTTTACTACTATTTTACCGCGAATTGATTTACATGCAATTTTATATTTTAACTAGCTGCTGCCCGCGGCTTCGCCCGCGGGCAGCAGCGTATAAGTTACTCCTACAGCACCAGTTATATGCCAGTGAAATTCCCGTCAAAATGGGTCCAGCTGTTTCAGAGGTTAGCCGGAACAAACAGACAGACAGACAGACAAAAATTAAAAAAAATGTTATGTTGGTACATGTACTGTGTAGGTATACAACCATATGGATTTAGTAAAAAGCGGTTTTTTAATATTACAAATAGTCACTCCAATTTTATTTATTTGGATGTATAGATGTACGTATATAGAAGATGTATAGATTTTACATCAATGCTGTTAATTTTATAGTTACCTAGCAGTTGATGTTATATTTAAATTATTTATTAGCTAATAGGCTAGATTGTTATGATAAAATTATCAATAACTATGATATTTTATAAAAGGAACAAAAAAATGCTGTTAATACTTGATGGGTCCGTAAAAAATGTATGAATGGCAGTTATAATGAACACTCCACACCTGGTTGCACCTGCAAAAGAAAGTGAAAATAGTCACGCTTCAAAATCAATATTATTTAACTCTGACCATGGTGAAAGCAATCAAAAACTAACATCAGATACCGACAACATTTTCTTCAATAATAAAAGACTTAAATACTTTTAGAGAAAGCCTACAATGGGCTCGACTATTATTTTCCGGACGCCATGTTGTCGGTTGAGGACAAAGCAGAAGGGAAAATAATTTTCTTCCGGTGAGACAGGTCATCTCACACTATTGTGAAAGGATTTGAAAGACCCTTTTCACAGCTTCCCGACGCTATTAGGCATTTTTCTGGGAGTTGGACGGCGCAAAATTGGTTTTTGAAAGACATGTTTGCCATTCGGGTTGGCACTCCAAAAACCGAAAACATTTTAATCTAGAGGGAAGGATTCGTCAAGACTTCATTCATTATTAGAGAGTTAATATCAAAAAGGCTTGAATACAACAAAGAACAAACAGTTCTTAGTACTGTTATACCAAATAAAAAAAGACAGAAAATAAAAGGACAAATATTTGTCCAGCCCTCGAATTTCAAATCACCGTGTTTGCGTCATTTTACTTACATATTCGCAAACACAAAACCTCCGTCAATACAAAGATCCGAAAGATCCAAAATCAACACCTGTCAGCATGTTTGCGTAGTAAATGATGTTGCAAATATCCCAATTCGAGACTGTCCCTTATATTGAATATTCGAGTATCTAATACTCATTGCGTATTCGGGACGCGTGGCGAGGCATAAATATCCCTTGTCGTTCTCATTACAATAACTTGGTGCGTACGTCCCCTGGCTGCAACGGATGCCGCATCTCTTGGGATGTCACTCACATAATGGAATTCTCGACCGATTTCCCTGGTAATTATTTAATGCAATGGCATCGGTTGAGGTCAATGTTTGTTGTATGACAGGAAAGATAATCATTTTGTGATGTTGATCTAGTTTTATTCATCGTTAAATGGTAGTTTAAACGTTTTCTTAAATGTTCAATATTGATTTTGTTACAATAAAATACCTCCCCACATACTTCAACTGAATGAAACAAAATTTAAATCTAGTATAAAACGCACACTATGCAGCCAAGCATATTATAAATTGGGGGATTACATTGCTGATAAAAATGCTTGGCTCAACGCTGGTCCTGCTCCACAAGGGCGCAAAAACTAATTGTTCAGGTATTGAAAATAGTGTTGGAGCTGCTGAAGATTTTGAAAACTCTCTTTGCATTGTATAAATTCAATCTCTTAGTATTGTATAGCTGCACATCACATTGTTATGTGAGTACTATGTACTATAAAGCTGCCATTTGCTGGATACGTCTTTCATTGACTTGAATGTGCCCTGGCGGCTGGAAGTATGACGTGTTCACTCTAATGTCTCGCTGATGGTGGCGCGTGTGTTGGATCATTTAGCTGCCTTCAAAATGGTTGAGCTGAATGGTGCTGATCCACGCGTCATGTTCGTGAACGGGCACCGTCAGTAGAGACTGGTCATCTCTTAGCTGCCACGGCTTATTTTAATTTTAATTTTTGAATTGTTTTTTTTGTTGTATTTTTTTTATTACGGACGCTTTTACGTTTTGCATCGTTCTCACATGTATAATTTCAAAATGAATGATGTAAACAATATTTTGTAACCATAATACGTTGATTTAAAAGAGTGTCCGTGGAGTTTCTCGCCCGTTCTTCTCCATAGGTACCTACTACGCTTTGGAATGGGCAACTAGCTTGATCTTTCTGACTGACTGACCGCACCCTTGACAATTCAAAAGTGCCTGTAATTGGTTTATTTGAAATAAATGCTTTGAGTTTGAGTTTTTGAGTTTGAGTTTGATGCTACTAACTATTTAGACACTAAATTAAATTACTAACTATTTATACAAATGAATACAAAAAACAAAAAGACACTTAGGCGTCAAAGTATTCGTCCGCATCGCTGTCATCCGGAAACGTGCCCAGAAGACTGGCAGCATTGCTACGTTGAATGGCAATACTAATTCTTTGGCCAAAGAACGAGCCAGCCTTCTGGTCACGTTTCTTAAATTGTGTTCATGTTTTAATACTGAGGTGAAATCTACATGTTCTAGTTCATCGACAACATTTTCAACTTTAGTTTTCAATATTAAACAGTTTCTACATGCAAAAAACTTCTCAACCATGAGCTCTGCATTATGTCAATTGCATAAATGTAAGTTTGGAGCTTAAATTCGATGTATGTGTTGGAAAGTCGATGCGGCTGAAGGGCACGGTCTGGCGAGCACGACTGTTCCGAGCATCGCGTTTGGACGTGTGGCCGATACCAAGCAACCCTACCTCGCTGCGCCGTGCCATAGCGCAATCGGACCAGTGAAACTGCCCGTGCATACATCGCCCGTTTGTTATGCTAATTGAAGCTGCTGATTTGCACAATAAAACAACTCACATGGACCACTCCACGGCTTTAACGAGTCTCAACGGCTCTATGATATATTTTCACGGCGCATTCCATTCATTGCTCTTTTTGTTTTAAATATTATTAACCTTCGCAGTTGAAGATACGCAAGCAGACTCGAAAAAATTTGGTGTTGTTCACCAATTTGCCTCGTTACGAAGTGATGATGTAGTGTAATTGTATTGGACGTTAATTGGGCCGAAGATCGTACCTTGTAGAAACAAACGTAGGTTTGTTTACACGATTGCTCACGTGATTCAGTAAAATTGTTTGCTTCAATTATGTGTTTGTGATACTTTCTACTTACGAGCATTGTTAGAACGTATTGAATACCGTTATTGAGAATCTATTGTGAATATTGGAATAGCAGGAATGCTAATAACTGGACCGTACACATTTCGAAATTCTTAAGTAGAAAATGGTGGATGAGAAATAATATATTTACATCAGTAGCACTGGAAAGAAAATAACTCGCTCTTTGAGAATTCAGAATTTAAGGAAAAATCTTGTAGGTATATTTAGTACCAAACAGTCTTCTTTTTTAATTAATTTACTGGCATACGAATTCCAGCCATACCTTGGCCCATTAAAAGGCAATGTTCCAATTGAGTAAATAACAGTCGCGTGATATTAGCGAAATCATGTGCCGCTGTGTGCATTGCCTCGTCGATTGGCGCCCTCACTAATTGTGCCAAAGTGGTCATTTAACACTACTTATGAATGCCACTCAACGAATTTAATGTTACATGCCGTTCTATTTCATAAGCCCCATTAACATTCTCAGCTTCTCTGGCTTCATGTTTACAGTCGACGTTGTTTTGTTTGATAGAATTGTTACCAAAGTTTGTGAAATATTCATTTGGTTTTGAATTAAATTTTGCGTTAGCCTCTTCTTTCATTCTATCTGTACCTTTATTTTATGTGCCGTTAAATGTCAAGAGACATTATTTTGACTCATTTATGGTAAAAATAACATAGGTACATCTTTTGTCAGCCCACTTAATTAGATCAAGTTCAATCATAGAATATTGTTCTCCTCTTGCTTTAAAAGAAAAACGCTACTAATAAACTTTTTGTTCATCGTCTATAAAAAATCTATACCCACACAACATTCAAGGCCTTGCCTAATTTGCCGAATGATTAAGGTCCTCCTACACTGTAGCTAAGAAAGTGGGAAACCTATCGGCTCGTCTGAGTCACTCGTCAAGTCATAAGCATTCATACGGATTCCTTGGCGCTACCCGTCTGAGTAGTTCTTGTGACTCATCAAAACAAACAACTTTATTGGCGCATTTTATTATAGACTTAACTACTGTATTACACGTTCACATCTATTGGTCAATAATGTGTTAGGTAGGCCCTATAATTTTTCCCCATCTATCAATATTATATCTTTAGCGACCTACGTAGGTTTGATGGACAGCAGAATTTGAGTGTAAAAGGTATGGTCTTCTAGGCAAACCCTTTCGTCATAAAACGTGTGTGTTTAGAAGCCATTAAGAGATTATGTCGGTTGCACGAGCAGGCTTATCCAGCCGTATGCCAATGACGCAATCTGTAGATGGTATCACTGCCAAAGGCAGTTTCAAGCAATACTTGGTAGCTTTCCTTTAACTTATGAGCAATCATCATAGTCTCATGCATAAAAACCGGCCAAGTGCGTGTCGGACTACGCACAATGAAGGGTTTCGTAGTAGGGAAGTTGGTATCAATTTATCCCAAAAACAAACTTAACATTGTTGTTGAAAAACATGTTCTTCCATACATCGATATATGCCACAATCAATTCTCCAACTGCAAATTTAAGTTGGTCGACTATAACTCGTTAACTTGTACCTAAAGTCTACTTAGCTGTGATAGTTTTCCTTTTATTTCATTATATGTACTACTGCCATGATTTTTTTTATATCTCCATAAACAACCATTTAGCTAGCGGGAGGGAGGGGGGACACTTGACCCTAACAAAAATGCTTAATATTACGCAAGCGGATCCTTAAATCGAAAGTTAAATTGAAAGTGGTATTCACAAACCCGCAATATTTTTGAACAACCTATCTAACAATACCCCACACCATGGGGTAGACGAGAAAAAAAAATATCATCCCCACATTGCGTGCAAGGGAGGTACCCTAAAAAAAATATTTTTCGAGATTTTATTTTAGCACTTTGTCGGCGTGATTAATATATATATATATATATCTTTCTTTATTTACTACGGAACCCTAAAAAAGCAATTTTTCTTCGCAGTGTTAAGTATGGAAATATAAACAAAACTAAAATTGACTGTTTATCATTCAACTCAAGATCTAAAATTCGAATGAGGGAAACGGGTTGTTCCGGTGTTCGTGCGACTGGTTCTACAGGAACTTGTGACTATTTATGTATTTGTCATTAATTCTAACGCTTATTGCTGGTATTTATTAAATATTTTATGTAATCTTGAGTTGGGTGAATCAACTAGGGCTTGGATTATATGACGTTTTAGTTTGAACTCCATTTTAATTGGGCTTAAACTAAACGTTACCTGGAACAATCAAATCGTGGATGGTAATTTTACCCTCAGTAGTCAGTGATGATAGTATGTCTAAATGGTAGGTAAATAGAGCATAGGTTTAGCGTACAATTAAGATAGCAAACATTACTTCCTACAACCCCCTCTTATCTTAAAGAACGGCTCAAGTTCCTTCATGATCATGACACACACAATAGATATCTGAGCTCATCGGAAAACTTGAGTCTTTGACAGTTCAAATAGTACGGTTATGGAATGCCTTGCCCGTGTCGATAAGGCGTGCTCAATCTTTGTCCACTTTTATAATTATGTTAACAAAACGCTTCCTCTATCCTTAGAAATAGAAATCATTTATTTGCTTCAAAACATCATCATTATATAATATAGTTCCTTGCTCTTGTTTCATGATTACTGTTGTATATATACCTATATTTATATAGATAAGTATATAATAATAATAATTTATTTATTTCTTACCACAAATTGTAGAGAATATCAGTAAAAACTCTACAGATACAATTTATAATTAATTTGTGGAAGACTGGTGCCTAAACTAGGTTTTTTACAAAACCTTTACCACCAGGCCCCACAAAGTTTACATTTTTATTGTTGCACTGGAGACGGTCTGATTCGCATAGAATATTATTCAAATAAAAATCTCATACATTATATGTAATGTTGCAATATTGTTCATAAAAATTAGTGAAAATAAAGTAATTAATGATACATGCAAGGGAATACGTAAGTGAATGTGTGTGGTGTGTGTGCAATGTGGAGGGCGTGCGTGTGGTGTGGGGTAATTGTGCATTGCAAAGGGAACATTATAGTAGGACATGGTTTTGTAAAGATCTTCAATTTGGGTTTATACCCAAATTGAAGATCTTTACAAAACCATGCCAAAGCCAGTCAGTTATTTTTCTTTTAAAACTTGTTTTGTTCAGGGTATGAATTGAAAGTAAATCATTCAGTCTGTTGTATAGAAATGGGCCAAGAAAAGAGAAGAAATATATGCTTTATGTATTTATTGTATATGTAAATGGTACACCACTGACTACCTGCAGTATTGTCTCTCCTTCTCCCTTTAATCCATCCAAAGGTTGTCTGTAAAGATCGCTTTTACCGATAAGACCGCTCATTGTGTCACCCTATGTAAAATTTCAACATTTACCTATATCTGTAATGTTTATGGTGTACATAATAAAGAGTATTCTATTCTGTTCTATTCTACTTCTGATATCAAAGCTTTCATCATTATCAACAGCAATTTCCATAACAAAACATTATCGCACATAGATTAAACAGACATGCAGATAGCTCTATTATGTCATAACCAACAGTGCAGGTCAATCAAAAGATAAAGGCCTCCGGCGTGACCCACGGCGGGCATTAATTAAGACCGATATAAGCGGATTGACGGTGAACAGATTATGCAACGTCGTTACTCTGTTTACCTGTAGGTAGGCTGTGTATGATGCTGATGTATGCAGATTTTATTGAAGCTCTAATTTCCGTCTTTCGCGGTTTAAGGTTTGACGTGGACATGAAAATGAGTATGAATCTCGTTTAGTCTTCAGAGGTTTACTCTTGTCATCTTCGAGTCCGGAATGGAATCGAATCTGATTTGAGTTAGTGCTCAATTTGATTATTGAAATTGATACGAATTTGAATCAAATAAGTGTCAAAAGTGGTACGAGTACAGAGGGGTACCTACAAATCAAATTCGATTCAATTCAGAAAATGTCTTATAGAACTCTAGAATGTATGTGACATAAAACTATTTATTTATGTATCATGCTAGGCGTGCTTTACATTTTGAAGCATCTACTTAAGGCTCTGAAAATGTAGAACATTTCTTTAAAGTATCTGTTGACACAATTTTTCTGCAAAATAACTCAGTCTTTTAAACTCTTTACGGTGCATTTTTCTTTACGCAGAATGTTGCACTTTATTTATTTTTAGATCTCAAAGTAGATGGCCTTATGTTACTTGCAAATGAGTGTGATGACTATAAATAATCCTACGTCCATCACTGATATCAGCTTGTTAAAGCTTTCTGTTGCATAACGCGGAAATTGCGCAGGATTAACTTGTATCGTTAACATTTATCAAAACGTCCATTTCCTGGATTAATGTTAAAGCCATTTTGCAAGCATTAGTCATTTTATAAAGATACAGTGCAGAGATTTTATAAAGGTATATCTAAGGTATATATTGCTGTTACACCTTTAACCTACGTTCTCATGATTTTAAAATTATGTTTACTACTAAGTCTCACAGTATGTGCTCTAGATTAGTAAATATGGTCTTTTAACTAACCCAACGCTACTAATCTCTAACCATCATAAAAAAGCTAATAATTTGCTCTATATGCAAAGTACCTACATACCCGTAGATTATTCTACCAAAAACCCTAAACATATCGACGGTTAAAAGGTAATAAGGCATAAGCGACATTTTGATCGAAAATTAGTTATGAATGCCAGCCTGCTTAAAAATAGAGATTAAGTAGGATGGTATTAATAACTCCTTTTTGACCAAAACGTCGCTTATTACCTTTTAACTTTTAACCCTATGAACTCTAACATTCCTATCAGCTTCCACGCAACCACAATACGTGTTCCAAATAATCAATCAAGTATCTCCCGCTGAGCCTGTTAGCCTGGTACATCAAATTCCGCAGTTATTGAATCAGTCCTTGTTTGCATGCACTTCAATTTATCGTCAATTTTGCCAGAGGATTGGCAACGGGCGCTTGGTCTCGTTTACTGTGAAACTATACGTTCCTGTCTAGGAATTTTGCATGCCAAAGGATGTCTTTATTTACTGCTCAACTTCATTACCGCCTACAATGCCAGCGTTCATTAAAGCTCAGTTGATATAAAATCGATTATGAGTATCGGTAATGAGTTTTTCATATTCCTGGATACGGTAGTTAAAGTGTGTGAGTCAGAGGAGGATCGCAGTTTCGGTTTATTATTTATTTTTTTGTATATACGATATTGTACACCACAAAAATATATAACAAAAAGTAAATCAAACACTAAAAAATTTACAACGGGCGGCCTTATCGCTTTCTGTGATCTCTTCCAGGCAACCATGGAATGGACAGTGATTTGCCTGGACATAAAGTGGGGCTGTCGTTAGTGCAAAAAATAAGTATACAATATACTAGAATATATATATATATATATATATATATATCTATATATATACATAGATACATACAAACTAAATGTATAAGCAACGAAAATAAATGAAGACTATAGACATTATTTGTTAAATGTTTACACATGAAAATTAATTGACGTGTGGCATTTACACCAGACTTGATGGGAGATGGTAGTAGGTACCAATCAATGGTGTCTGCTTGTTGCTTATTAGCAATACGAAAAAAAAACACAATTTGAAAACTTGAATTTAAGAAGTCTAAGGCCCTTATTATAATATGTCACTCAAAACTCAAGCATAACTTAAAACTTGTTTAAAAACATTTGATTGTTTGAAACTAGTTTTAAGTAATACTTGAGTATTGAGACTTTAATTTTTTTGGGTGGAAAATAATCAAACAACTTCTCCCGCTCTGGGCGGAGCAGGAGGGTGTGTCAGACTCTTACCGACTAAAACCAAACCGTGTTCTTTCCGTTGCCTGTGTGGCCAGGGTCCACGGTATCCCTGTCGGACTTTCACGAGACCCCGGCAGCTGTAATACGGCCCTAACAATCCAATTGGATAATACGCACAAATCTTGCTTAGTAGATAGAGCAGACAATGTTAGAAAGCTGATTTCGATTAAAGTGCCCAATAAATCTCAACAAACAGAAGCAAGAACATAATTGTAAAATATAGATGAACATCTTAATCACGTATTTGCAGCAGCACTAAGTTAATTGAATCGAATGACTAACACTAGCAGTAATTTCGTGAATGAAACTCCAACGATAGATAACCCTTAGAATACCGAGCCGCACAGCAAATTAATTGTAAGTAAATAGAATTATAGACTTCCATTTATTCAGTATTACAGTAATTAAATTTTCGGTGCAGCTCCATAAAGGCTCCTACATACTGGCGCGACTTGTCGCGCGACGCGACGCGACACAAAGACACCGCGTGTAGCGCTACAAGCGGTGCCTTTGTGTCGCGACGCGTCGCGCGACAAGTCGCGCCAGTATGTAGGAGCCTTTATGGAGCTGCACCGAAAATTTAATTACTGCGAAGTCTCTTCGTTCCCTCATAATAATAAATGTCTAGCTAGGAGCCTTAATTTTCCTTTAATAAGGTGGCGTGATTAATATGAGCAGAAATCGTGATTGTCATTTGGGATTTTGTTGTTTTTTTGAATCTAATGTATCTTTGTGAAATGTTCGCAAAGCTCAATTATCCTGTTTTTCTATTCTCTCAAAAAATATAGTAGCGTTGATTTTTAATATGTGGCTTTAAAAGTGTAAAAATATTATTGTTCCAGTTCTGGTTGCTCTTTTGATAAAGTTAAAAACAAATCAAAACTTTAAACGATTTTGCCTTAATAATTAATTAGTTCAACAATTGATTTTCTCCTTTAATAATAACTGGTTTTTGTTACCCGACGCACAGTGGAACGAATGTATGGGAGCGGTTGGACGTAGACATGTCCGAAAAAAAAGAGTAAAATTATGCCAAACTAATGATGCCATCTTATTCGATTACTTAATGCCTTCATAACTTGTGGTGATGAATTTCTTCATAACTCCCATATTTCGGGAGTAATTTGAGAAAATGTGAAATTTTACTATGAAAATGAGTGTATCGAGCTCTCTCCCTCCTGATTCCGGGCTTGTTTCAAGTAGCGGTCTCTAATATCATAATGCTAATACTAAGAGCTATATTTAATACTAAGACACATAGTGCGCCAAATGTGCACTTTCTGGGATAAAGAGTGATGTTTATTTTATAACACAATTTTTTTATTTTTTGTTTATTTTGTTGATTAAAACCGTTTTTCTAAAGGTTTACCTTATTACAATAACATTTCTGAGCAGCCAATTAGAGAAGATATAAGCTAATTAGGATATATAATTAGGGACTTAAGGTTTACATATAAAACTGATGCACTAATGATTACTGATAAGAACATTGCTATTATTTAATTACTAAATGGCTCTTAATACACTAATTTAGCATGCATCATTTACTAATTATCACAATAACTAATTACCTTGCAATATTTAACAAAGGATACCTGGGATACCTGGATTTTATATAAATAGGTCACTATTAGTAACTTTAAAATCAGTGTTGATTTACACCTCGTTGTATCCAAGCTAATCTCGCAATGTATTTTCCAAATTTTAATACAAATCTTGATATTCACGTTGCTTTATGCGCACGCGCACATAAAGATTTACGCGACTTTAACTATTTGTTCAGTGTTTTAAAAGATAACAGTTGTGTTCAGTTATGTGAAAGTGCTGAAACAAGTTTAAAAGACTGGTGTCGTCGATTTTGCTACCGCATTTATGCAAAATGGACACAGTCTGGAAGAAGCACAGATAAGTTTCGGAAGAAACATGAGATTTGGCTACAGGCTGCAATTCAATGGCCGGAATTACAGAATGAAAATATGGAACCTTCTACAGAAAATATAAATGACGTCATCGAGCCCATAATTTCTCCTGCTAAATCTGATGCTTCAACTTGTACACATCCTAGTCCTCGTAAATCTTTTGAGGACCTTAGTAACCGGCAAAAAAGAAGACGCACTGAAGATAGTCTTTCATGCAGCAGTAGCAGCGCTGAAATTATGTTTTCGGCCGAAAGGGCGCTTCAAAAGGCAGGACAAAGCGATACAGCTTATGTTATGAAATACTTGACGGAGAATCCAGAAGAGGCCTCAAAAATCAAAGCCTTCATTGAAGGTAAATCAATTCAGGTACGGGAAATATCCCC
Source organism: Atethmia centrago (assembly GCA_905333075.3). NCBI lineage: Eukaryota > Metazoa > Arthropoda > Insecta > Lepidoptera > Noctuidae > Atethmia > Atethmia centrago. The sequence continues at coordinate 11,510,441 of HG995381.1, read as the reverse complement.
TTTGAAGGCATTGGCTCTTTATGTATCGATGAACTTATCGAAATGGCGCTATAACACTCTTCGGGATTTCAACACTCAAGAAGGAGCTCTTCAATACCCGAGTTACTACATGTTGGTTAAAGAAAAAATTAAGTGCTATCCGGCCAAAGAAGATCTCACAGTTACAGAGAGCTCTGCAAAAATCTAATTACAAGCCTTGATGGATTTAACCTCAAGAAGACTTATTAGGTCGTTAGAAACCCCTGTTGATCCCAATCAACAGCTCGTATTGACCAGCAAATGGGGTTTTGACGGATCATCTAGCCAAAGCATTTATCATCAAAGGACGAGTGAAGATGAGCAAATCGATCTTGCTAGTAATTTTATGATTAGTCTTGTACCACTGCGGCTCGTCTCAAAAGGTGTAACAATTTGGGAAAACGAGCGACCATCTTCCACTTCATTTTGCCGGCCAATATTGTTTAAGTTTATAAAGGAAACCAAAGAAAATGTGCAGAGAGAGATGGCTGAAATCGAAGCAGAGATTGAAGCCTTAACTCCATCCACCATCACTGATGGAATTAGTGTCAAACACCAACTGCTGTTGACAATGATTGATGGTAAAATTCATTCCATTATATCCAATACAGCAGCTTCAGTGTGTGACATATGCAAGGCTTGTCCTAAAGAAATGAATAATTTAGAGTTAATCAAAGATAAACACGCAAACGAGGACATGTATAAATATAGCTTAAGCACCCTTCACGCTTGGATTCGCTCAATGGAATGCTTATTACACATTTCCTACAAATTAGACATAAAATCATGGCAAGTAAGGGGTGATATAGCAAAAAGGCAAGTTGATGACAGGAAGAAAAGAGTTCAAGAGGCTGTAAGAAGAGAAACGGGCTTACTTCTCGATGTTGTGAAACAAGGCAGTGGATCCACCAACAATGGCAACTCGGCATGGAGATTTTTTGAAAACTACACTAAATCTGCTGAACTGACCGGAATAGATGCTATGCTTTTAAGAAAAATCTGTGTGATCTTGCAGTGTATTTCATCAGGAGAGAAGATCAACGTAACTAAATTCCGAGAGTTCTGCTTTGATACTGCTAAGCTTTACGTGGAGTTATACCCATGGTATTATATGCCTTCTTCACTTCATAAAATTTTAATGCATGGGCCAGACATAGTTCAAAACATGTCAATTGTGCCCATTGGTTTTCTATCCGAAGAGGCATCTGAGGCTAGAAATAAAGATTTTAGAAAATATAGAGAGGGGCATTCTCGAAAGCATAGCAGTATCTCATGCAATGAAGATATTATGCACAATCTTTTACTGTCTTCTGATCCACTTGTTACAAGTATCCGTCCAAAAGGAAATAAGTTTGTAAAAAAATCTTCTTTTAAGGAATTTTATGAGCTTACGGATTCTGAGAAAAGTGATATCGAATTTGTTAACATAAATGATTTAGCGGACATCGATTCTGAATTTGAATTAATTGATGATGATGATGATGACGAAGATAATTAAATGATGTTATTGTTTTAAAATGTGTAACTTAGTAAATTAGAGCTTACATCTTAATTATTTATTGTACTTTTAATGAAACTAGGTAATTTATTATCAACTTACTTAAAAGTCATACTCTCATCAGTTCTTGTGAATATTTTTGTTAATATATATTTCTGTATATATATAATATATTTATAGACCTCTTAATAAGTCTGTCTGCGGTTTAAAGTAAATACAAATGGGGAAAAAACGTTTTTTTTTTTAAATTTTCATTTCCTTTTATCCCAGAAAGTGCACATTTGGCGCACTATGTGTCTTAGTATTAAATATAGCTCTTAGTAATAGCATTACGATATTAGAGACCGCTACTTGAAACAAGCCCGGAATCAGGAGGGAGAGAGCTCGATACACTCATTTTCATAGTAAAATTTCACATTTTCTCAAATTACTCCCGAAATATGGGAGTTATGAAGAAATTCATCACCACAATTTATGAAGGCATTAAGTAATCGAATAAGATGGCATCATTAGTTTGGCATAATTTTACTCTTATTTTTCGGACATGTCTACGTCCAACCGCTCCCATACATTCGTTCCACTGTGCGACGGGAACTTTCCTTTATCCAATCTCCTCATTCGCTCGAAGGGCTAATTTTGTAAGACGATCAAATTACCGTTGAGTCTTTCAACATCGATTTAGTCTGTAATTTGTTTTAAAATCTACTTATATTTTTATGTTAGGTAATGAATTTATTCCGCTACTGTTTAGAATATTTTGATCACGTAAAAAAAATGTTCGTACGGTGTTTCTATATTATCATGAAAGCTGTCGCACGGATGAGTTTCATTTGCAAAAATATCATCCTATTTGGTTATATTAAATTCTCTGCTAAATACATTATATTTATCCGAACCTACATTATTAAGTAATTTTCCATTACCATCCTCCCACATACTATCTATTAACGTCAATACAAAATCTCTTCACAACAAGAATACATGAAAATCGATGAAACTAAAAGCAGAATGGCGAATAACAGATACCGGAGCATTCGCAATAAAAGCATTGCATTGGCGGTGCCTGGGGCAAAGCCGATCAGCCCCTACTCCAAAGTCCATTCAGTCTAAACACCCACAACTTAAAGTCTAGTTTATTGCAGAATAGCTCTTCCTAGTTTCACAATCTGTATTAGGTTACCGAACGCCCTCGGCTTCGCTACTGTAAAGCTTTATATTTCGTATGTTTTTTGTTGTCTGAAATTTAATCGGAAACCCATTTTGCAGTTCTATTTGAATGCCAGCTGCTATTATTTAGTCTGGAATACTTTTTTGGAGTTTGAACAATGTTGGGAATTCACGAAATATTTGTAGGGGTTGTACCTCCGGGTGTCACCACTGTGTGGATCGCCCGGAGGACACGGTGGAGCATACGGTGGAGGTCTGCCCGACTTGGGCAGAGCACCACCGTGTCCTCGTGGAGGCGATCGGCGGCAGAGACCTCTCGCGTCCGGCCCTGGTTCAGGCCATTGTACGGAGCGAGAGGGCATGGGCAGCCGTCACCTCCTTCTGCGAAGCAGTAATGCTCGCGAAGGAGGAGGCGGGACGGTTGAGGGAAAGGCACTTTTCGCGCCCTCTCGCCCCTAGCCGCCGCAGGAGACGCCCTGGGCGTCGGGAATCTCGGGCGGATTTCCAGCCACCGTAGGCGCGGGCTTGCGGACGGTGAGCAATTTGTAGCTCACCGTCCGGTAAGGACCAGGCCCGGGTCGACGGCGCGTCGTATTCCACGCGCGCCTCAAAGAGATGTCGTCAGCACAAAAGTAGGGGTCCACTAGGGCCGATGCCTGCCGGGGTCGCGGGAAGGTACTTATGGGTCACCGAGGCCCCCGCAACACAGGCAACAGGAAGGAATACGGGTGGGTTTTAGTCAGTAAAAGTCTGACACACCCTCCCGCTCCGCCCAGAGCGGGAGAAGTTATTTGATAATTTCAGGGTTGTACCTACTTGATTGATAGATAGGCGATAGAATGTGGGTTCTCACATATTTGTTGTTTTTTAGGGTTCCGTAGTCAACAAGGAACCCTTACAGTTTTGCCATGTCTGTTTTTCTGTCTATCCGTGGCTTAGCTCAGACACTCAGTACTAGAAAGCTGTATTTTGGCATGGATTTACATATTAATCACGCCGACAAATTGGTAAAATAAAATCTTGAAAAAAAAATTGTTTCATTTACTTGGACGTAAAGTGGGGATGATATTTTTTTCTCGTCTTTCCCATGATGTGGGGTTTCGTTGGATAGGCCGTTCAAAAATATTTCGGGTCTTTGAAAACCATTTTTCTTTTCGATTCAGGGCTCCGTTTTTATGTGAAAAATTTAATTGCAGTAGTATTTATATAACGACATTAAAAGGAAAACTATCACAGCTAAGCAGGCTTTACAAGTTAACTAGTAATAGTCGACTAACTTACATTTGCAGTTGGAGAATTGATCGTGACGTATATCGATGTAGGCAGAACATGTTTTTCAACAACAATGTTAAGTTTTTTTTTGGGATAAATTCATCCCAACTACGGAAGTCTTCGTTGTGCGTGGTCCGTCATGCACTTGGCCGGTTTTGACTACTATATATGCTGCAGCTTTTCCTTCCTTATCCATTCCCTACGTAAGTATTAACTATAAATTTAATGTTCAATAATCAAAGTCCATGTTAAATTAACGTTCGATTAATAAATACTCCCAAAACAACATTATGACATGGTCAGCAATCGGTTCATTTGGCCGGTGTCGACCGTTGGGACTAGAATGTCACGCCACCGCACGCGTAACTTTCCCGCGCTCCATTCGCCCGCATAGATTGACAGATAAAACCTAATCTATATTTAAACTTCACTTCTTTTGATTCTGGAACCGAGAATGAAATCAGTTAACCCAATTTCGAAAATTAATGTCAAACTTCCGATATCTTGTTAGATATCTAATTAAGACTGATGTTAGCGCTTGTTACAAAACTTCCGTCCGCTAACCCACATTGATTCTAATAGGAATCTCTAGTCTGTTTGATATTTCGCTGTCTGAATTAATAAAGGGGTTTAGCTAAGGTGATTAACAGTAACTACCTATAAAGGTTGCCTCCCTACGTCCGGTCACAAGTATCACATAACCGCACTCGAGTACTGTACTGATTGACAACTATATTCCCTCGACAACCCTAATTGTCTGGCCACCCTCGTATTACGGGGAATTTAATAAACACAGCCCTGCAATGCACACACTTTAACAACTCTGTTTGGATTATGCACATTGAATATCGAATAGTGATTGAAATTGCGATACGGATTGAGCCGACATACCTGCGCTACGTAAAATACTAATAGGCAGTTCAGAGTATTGCCGCTTATATGAAACACCCACTTTATATTACATAAACGGAGATACAAATGATCAGGATGTGGCTGCCCGTACCAAATACAACGTTTGCGATTTGCATATGCAGGTAGAGAGAGACAGGTGGCAAAAAACGCCAGGTGTTCCGATTTTGGCAAGCTTATACCTATACAGTTGCCGCCTGTTACAAGATCGAACGGAAAATGATTAAGAACCACCTTTCATATTGTTTCAAAACAAGGACCAAAGCCGGAGGCTAAACGTTGTGTACCAAAAAAGGAACATGATCATATTGATCATGCATAGTCAATTTGCGCTGTGTTTGCAAAAGCACATAGATATTTATTTTTTGTAATCGTCACGTTGCTTTTATACAAATTATTGATTATCGGCTGGTTGACACTTCCCGTGACCCAAGGGCTGACTTTTACCTAGACCAGAGGCTAAACATTGCCATACAACGTGGCAATGCCGCCAGTCCCTTGGGTTCTTTACCAGTCGACAGCGATGTGGATGAATTTTTCGACGCCGTTAGGAAACTTATTTTTATTGAATAATTAGGTATACTTATTTGTTTTTTTAAGGACATATTATTGTAATTCTGTCTTACAAAATAATAAATAGATAAACTACAAAAATAATATTATCATTGATATTATTATTTCGTTTATTAAGCTTTTTGCCTTATAAAATACATTTTATATTATTATTATTAAATATTATTATTATTATTATTATATAAATAAAATGATATTATCTTAGTGGTGCATCTCGCACCTTATAAGACTCAAGATATTTCCTCAATATCCTTAATGCTTTTGCTCTTATCAATTCAACAGACAGGAAAACTCGACATAAAATGAATATTATGTAGAAGAGAGAACTCAAAATGATTGCGTGTTGAACCATCAAGCATCAAAATGTGATTCTTCCTAATTAGACAGACAACAAAGAGTACCTATTATAACCATGTGAGTGCTGTTGAAATAATCCACCAAATGTCAGCGTTCATATTACAATGGACAATAGCGGAAAGTTGATTCAGTTTGTCGCTCTACCCCACGAGTATTCAGAAATACGCTTCGTTGAGATACAATATTCTGTTTCCCAATAATGAAATTGCACTTTGAATGCTGCAGTGATTTTCATTATTAAATCAGAGTTCATATGAAAATTGATATTGGATTTTAAGCCCCTTTATTTGATGCCAATTTTGGTTTGTTTTGCTTTTTCTTTTAAATCTTTGTTTTTTAGTCGTTCGAGTTCGCTTTGATCATTGCAATTTGATTCATTTGTGTTTACTGCCAATTGGATTGTATCATTTGGGCTTCTGGTATCAGTTGCCGGGTCTTTTTTTTTTTTTGGGTCCGAAATCATCAAATAACTTCTCCCGCTCTGGGCGGACCGGGAGGGTGTGTCAGACTCTTACTGACTAAAACCTACCCGTATTCCTTCCGTTGCCTGTGTTGCCAGGGGCCTCGGTAACCCTTTGGTACCTTCCCGCGACCCCGGCAGGCATCGGCCTTAGTGGACCCCTAAGCTTGTGCTGACGACAACTCTTTGAGGCGCGCGTGGAATATAACGCGTCGTCGACCCGGGCTTGGTCCTCAACGGACGGTGAGCTACCCATTGCTCACCGTCCGCAAACCCGCGCCTACGGTGGCCGGAAATCCGCCCGGGATTCCCAACGCCCAGGGCATCTCCTGCGGCGGCTAGGGGCGAGAGGGCGCGAAATTTGCCTTTCCCTCAACCATCCCGCCTCCTCCTTCGCGAGCATTACTGCTTCGCAGAAGGAGGTGACGGCTGCCCAGGCCCTCTCGCTCCGTACCATGGCCTGAACTAGGGCCGGACGCGAGAGATCTCTGCCGCCGATCGCCTCCACGAGGACATGGCGGTGCTCTGCCTAAGCCGGCAGACCTCCACCGTATGCTCCACAGTGTTCTCCTGGCGAACCACACAGTGGTGACACCCGGGCGTTTCCTCCCGCCTTATTCGACACAGGAACCTCCCGAAGCTGCCGTGTCCGGTGAGGACCTGCGACAGGCAGAAGGTGAGGACGCCGTGGCACCTCTCTAGCCACTCCTTAAAGACTGACTTATCGCCGCAATCATGGCGCGCAATCAGCACTGGGTTGCGACAACCGTACTCTCCATGTCGCCATGAGATTCCGCCGGAACTCCGTCCGCTGTGCTGCGATTTCTCGCGGCAGCGGAGTTACGCCCCGGCGTTTCGCCTCCTCGCGCCACTCCCATACGTGCGCGAGGGCTTTTGCCTCCAGATCCCATGGCGGCAATCCGAGCGAGTAAGGAGGCTCGCTGCCTCACAGGAGACCGTGCGGTATACCCGGACCAGCCGGATGGCCATGACCTTCCGGGCCGCGCTCAACCGTCGGGCTGGCCGCAGCACCAGGGAACGCGCCCACACAGGAGCCCCGTAAAGGGCCATGGACCGCATGACCCCCGCGTAGAGCCTCCGCCAGGAGGCGTTTGGACCCCCTAGATTGTGTAGCAGCCGCTTCAAGGCAGCCCCTGTCGAGCGGGCAGGGACTGCAGTTTGGGAACCAAACGTCGGAAATGCTCCACGAAGTTCCACCGGCTCTCAAGGACGAGTCCCAGGTACTTCATCGTCGACTCGATGCCGATGTTCCCGGGTCTACCCTTTATGGCAGAACATTTTTGTCATAATATTATTTTGCTAAACAGCGGACAGCATAAACATCATTTCGCAGAAAATCGTTTGGCAGACACTCATTTATCATACATTCAAAACTTATAAGTTTGTAAGTCAGAATCATCTTTAGGCATAAATTTTATATCCATTATAATTAAAAAGTAGAACCATCATATCGCAGAAAGTTCACAGTCAGAATCGTCTTTTGGTATAGATTTCATATCGACAGTCATATCAAAACGTCCGTTAAACGGTCAGGGGATATATTTTTAAACAAGCATACACCATGCATGCAGCAAGCATGCAGCATGAAAACAAGCATACACCATGCATGCAGCAAGCATGCAGCATGAAAACAAGCATACACCATGCATGCAAGCGAGCACGGAGCATGCAAGCAAGCATGCATCAAGCATGGTTTCTGTCACGGCTCCGGCGCTGCGGGGCTCCGATGGTCCCAAGCGAGCTTATCGTCGCAGATGGTTTTAGCGCTCACCACCGCAGCTTTGGCTTGCTGGCCGGCCAAGCCGGCTGAGGCTGGCCGGCTAAGCCGGCCAGCCTCAGCCGCGCCGGCGGGCGTTAACACCACCTGCTCCTCAGCTCGCGGGCCGCCTCGCCCCTCCGCGCCTACGCGAGCTTAAATTAGGCTTAAATTAGGGGGTAGGGCAGACTCTTGTCTGCCCTACCGTACCGTACGTAGTCTTCTACGTGGAGTCGGTTTTGCAGCGATTCTTTTCTGTCACTAATATATTAACTATCCTTCATAGTATGCCAAGTGAAATTGTAGCAAATAATCGATGCTTTAAATAAAAGTCATGCTAAATGAAATTATGCGGAATTTCATGTCATGAAATTTCATGTCATGTTTCATGTATGTCAAATAAAATTCTGCCATCTTAAAGATATTCCATTGTAAATTCGGATATATAAACATTCGGCCAAACAATAATTATATTATATAATTTTTATGCCTTAATAATATTCGTTTAAAGAAAATTATGCCAAGTGTGTTATGCCTAATAAATTACGGAGCATCAAGATTCTGCCAGATAGAGGGAACCCATCAGTATCCAGCATATGTTTGTACTATTCTGCTATAGGAGTTCAATGCAATATTTATTTACGTTAAAATACTTGCAACTATTAACTAGATTTTCCTTAATCTTCATGAATTCTATATCTCAAAAAAGTACATTTCAAAGAATCCGAACTTTCTAGAACAAACCCAACTGATACAAAACTCCGTCTTGTTGAATTATAAGCTCGAGTATTAAACCCGGAACACACATCTTGTGGGCGGATCCCGTTGCTCATTTTACACGTACACCCACCTAAACCATAATTAGGGGCCGTTGAGTCGAGGTCATTTTGGTACTTTATATCATTTTTAAACCAGCTGCCTTCACTTCACAGTTGTTGGTTGCTTTATATTTTGTTAAGATTTCTATATGTTTATTATCAGTTTTTTGATTATGTATTTTCATTAATTAAGTGTAACGACGCCTTTTGGTGAAGCAGTTGGTGTCATAAAATGCAAACGTGGAAACGTGGAGCTTTCTTTGAGTGACTGAACACAGTGTCTATTTTATTATGTTCAAATATAGCATGACCTTTTATGGACTGAGTATTTTTCAAATTATCCACGCTAAAACTATCAGAGATGCAATAGATCCAATGCAATTACCCAATTTTTTCGCTTTTCTAAGCTCACAGGTGCACGTGTTTCATTTAAGGCTTGCCTTCGAGGAAAAAACAAGAACATTCACATTTGAAAGACGTTATTCTAAAGCTCATAACCTCCACGTGTATGACACATTCCCCCTCAATGGTTAAAGACACACTTTCTTTTACAACTGATACAAACATGGCTAGGTACATAGTACGTCTGCTCATAATAGATGTTGTAGTACGCATATTAATAAGGCAGACACAAGTTTTATGACCGCGAGTGTCTGTACCAATCACGGAGCTAAGTAATTGATAGGATGCTCGTTGAGAATAATACAGGTAAATGCCGAAGGTCTAGTGAAACTACAAAAACACATGAATGCATTGTTCCGTACAGGTGATATTTGAAGAAAATGAAAGACTGTAATGTTGTCATTGGTCTATAATTTTATAGCCATTTAGTCTTTTTCGTAAAATGGGCAAGACTGGCTGTCACTTTTCCCTAAAGCTGTTTTGATGATACAGAGCTGATAAAATGCGAACTCTCTAAATAATGCGACTCATAAACACCTGCTGCTGCTTCTTGGCCATAATTATAATAACTAGGGGCACAGCGTGCTGATAACGTTGAGTTATTTCACTAATCCCCATTGACAATCCCCATTTATGGGGATTTATGAACTTTTCTTCCACAAATCCCCATTGAGGTCTCATAGAGTTCATAATGGAGATTGAATGGTTGTCCACGTTGGCCGATTCCGTCTTCAAATCCTGTTGCTACTTTATTTTCTTTATTCATGTTCTGTTTCCTACCCAGCCAGTATGCACTGGGTCTTCTGAACTTCATTGCCAGTTAGATGTGAGTTAAGATCGCTGTTACATGACATTATGTCTCGTCAGTAATGTATGCTTACAAGCACTGTGCTAAATGTATGTTTTGCAATTGCTAGAGTATCGTGAATCACGTCTAATTGTTACTAAATGGGATGTTTAAAGTGCTGCGTTTAGTTGCATTTCCTGTTCTAACAGTTCGAGTTTCATTAATAAATTAATATGTAGTAGGTATTACAATTAAATATCATTGTGATTTATATTATTTACTAAACTATACTCTTACATTCCGTTTGAGAAAACTAAAATATTTGGTCAATAACTTATTTTCTTAACTTGTGTTGATTTTTTAGATACTTTGCTTCCAATATCATCAGTTGGAGCTGAAAAATTTAAAGGTAATGTTTTAATTATAAAGCGAGATCATTTAACAATATGGCTACAATAATAACCTATGCAGTACTACAGCAATCCTTATTAATTTCCTATCTGCAACATGATCTTATTTATAGCTTCATTTCCAAACCTTCTAACTCTGTCTATAATGAGATCGAACGAGCAATGATCACAAAATTTATCGATATTATATTCAGAGTGGCAATGAGATGCCTTCCGGCGCAGTTAATATCCTTAATTCATAGTATTCGTACCCCCATGGAGCCGGAAGTCACCATTCTAAATCAAACATGGCTGGAACTCCGCGAATCCGGACGGGGGACGCGCATATTTTAATATCCATAATGGTGATTTGGATTTGAAGGGATTTATGTTCGGTAAAGGAATGGCGGTGGTACGAGTATTAGCTGTAACCATCGCTTTATTAGGCTATGTATGTTGCCTAGCTTTATGTATATCAATTCGGTCTATTGTAGTGCATTGTTGGGCAAAGGCCTCACCCAAGTTCATGTGTATGATTGCGATCAATTCTTCATTCATGGATTTTGAGTTTCTCACAATCAGAGTACAGTTCAGTCAGCACCAAGCATAAAACAAACAAATACCTTGCAGAATAACAAGGGTACAACAAGGAATGTATCGTATAACGGCATTGAACGTACAATAAAATGGACGGAAATGATGCATAACGCACCTATGACCCCTTGTTATCTCGTCGCCTAGGAGCACCATAGTAACCTCTCTAATGAACCCCTATAGTACCGGGCTGGCAAGGAACTTGATCTGGAAAACGATACCGTATTTGTAGGTCTATTTCATTCCGTAATATTACCTCACATTCTAGTAGATAAACATTTTCCACGCCAACAAAGTTTCTAAGAAAAAATCCTGATCCGATTTCTTCCAGTTTTATCCCGCTTTATGATCTTAATACCATAAAAGGGATCGAAGTGGAATAACTTATGATGATCAGATTTTGCTTACAAAATCCCTTCAACGTCCTATGGTATTTTATAAGGAATTTCATTTGTCTACCATGAGTAACTTTGTGTTGTACCTCAGAATGTTTAGAATTCCTGCCAATCTGTTCGATTACATCGACAGTTATGTCTTGTATACGCTTATTGTTTACGGTATCTGCCAGCCTGGTTGCAATTAAAGCCTGTGATAGTAGGAACCGATTCGTGCTGCCAGATAATTAGTAAGCTATTAGATAAATTGTAAGCAAACGGTGCATTTGCCTCCTTTGATCGTAATCACTATACAATAAAATTATGAAGTGAAACCAACGTTGTAAAGGAATGAAATAGATGATCTTGAGTTATAAAGTCTTCTTTATAAAGCGTGACTGTTATCTGGAAATATGAGTGTCTCGGTTTCTCCCCTGTGGAGGTGAACTCTTGGTTAGTGAAAACATTAATTGATATAATACCATCAAAGTCATGTGTATGATTCAATTAGATGTTCTAAGAATATTACACTGAAATGGATTTTAACAGACAATTGAAATTTTAAACGACCAGATAAACACAAACAGTGTGGAGCATATAGTAATTCATAAATAACGAGATATGTAACAAGAGCAACGACGAAACTTCCTTCATATAAAACGATTGTTACTATTTTTCTATACTTACAGCAAGAGACATAAGAAATGATACGCTATAATTCTTCGGACATAAGGACCAAAATGAAAGCTACATCAAGGATTTCAATGAGAAATTGGGTTCATACGCCACGTAACTCTCGACCGCTACAACTTAATGTATACTTAGGACCATATGTGGCAGCGCAGTTTGCATCCGCATTATAAGTATATATGTACACAATACATGAGTAAAATTTCCGGTCCTTGTTACATTTCCCGTCTTTTGCAGGTTGTTGATCCTAAATTAATATTGTTCTTACTGTTGGCTCAATTTGTTAACAGTTAGTTATGAATTGGATCAGGCTGCTGCCCTGTTACTCTGCGCAGTTTTGCCGGGTTTCCGGCTGCTTCTCTTTGATTATGATGAATTTTTTAAATGAGTATTTATCTAACAACATCAGTGCGACACATGTTTCATAAAATTATCATTACAAAGGGACTTGTCGTGATAAAACTAATAATATAAACTTGGCATTCTCTGTTACTCGACTCACCATCTATATTCAGTATACAGAAAAACGGAAGCGGTTCATATAAGCTTCAATTAATTACCAAATTAATTAAAACAAAATGTTGGTGGTCACTATATAAAACAATTGAGTAGGCAATTTGTTTAGTCGCCCGTTTTACTAACTTTGTCGCACAATGGTTTGCGCCAAATGAATAAATCATTTCATACGGCAGACAGCGATGAATAGATGTGAATATTGAGTGTGATATGCTTGTGCGTCCAATATTAAACAAATTGAGTTTGTTTTTTATGATAAGTTTACCATTTGTCGATTGTGTCATTTTATTCTAATTAAAAGTGAATTCTTTATAAATGTTTTTCGCATGGTCTTTCTTTTCTTCAACTAACCAGAGCTAGATATAAAATTATGCCTTTTATAAATTGAATTAAATCATTAGCTGCTCCAACTTTTTCAGATAAATTTTCTGGCTTTATCTAATCTTGAAATTGGTTTTCTATCAACCAAACCCACATATTATTATTTCAATTCGCTTCAATTTTATAATTTGTATGTCTTCATCTCAATTAAAAGAGAATATACAGAAGTAGGTGCAAATTGCTACAATAAAATATAAATCCGCGTAGGCAAAGTACAACGAACATTAAATATTATTGGAATACATTTGCATTTCGAAACCAGCACTAGTGCTGCAACACGGCCAAAATAAATTGAACATCAGGTGTATTCAAATTGCAGTAGACAGGCGTAAATATTTAAATCGGATGCGTAATACCACGTTAGGGTGGGTGCCTACTCGTACTATCATCTGATACACGCTCAGTCCATTTCCATAAAAGCCTCTTGATTCTCGCAAAACGTTTCGGGAATTTCAATTCGCGCTTAGTGTTTTTTTCCTTCCCTTTCCACGTAGATTTTTGCGTAGTCAATATTTAGCTGTGTTTAATTGTTTTAAAATGTCTACTGGCCGAATTTGTGCACAGTTATTGCAAGCAATAAATGTGCACATATTCGGCCAGTGATGGGAGTGAACAGGGCCTCAAGTCTGCTATTACAATAGTGTCAGAATTGTCTTTAATTGATTTTATAATTGCAGACTTGAGGCCCAGAGGCCCTGGGCCTCAAGTCTGCTATTACAATAGTGTCAGAATGGTCTGTTCCGATTCTCATTAATGACGCCATTATATTAGTAGATTACCAAACTTGTCAAAATCAACAATTATAAAATCAATGATAGACCATTCTGACACTATTATAATAGCAGACTTGAGGCCCAGGTGATAAACACCCTTTTATCTGGTACAATTTAGAATTTCGTATCAGTTCGATTGATTTCGTCGACTTGAATATCGCCTTGTTTTTCTTTTTGCTTTTCACGTAGGTGTACTATTACTAAATTTTCTGAAAGCCCAAAAAATGTACGTTACATTTCTCAAAGCTTTTAACTAAGTTAAACCTAAGAACCTTTATTAAATCATTCGTCCTTTGATAACATTACGGCCTTCAAAAGACTTGAAGACATAATGGAAGACGTGGGTGCTCTGCTAAGCTAAGCCTCTAAGTTTGCTAACGAGGAAATATAACTGAGTCAAAGAGACACTTTCAACGAATAAAACGTCGATAACGATTCGATTCTAAACTGGTTTCATTCCAAAGATAGGCAATTCCACACTATTACATAAACACTCACTAAAAATGTGACTATTGTAAAGGCTCCTACATACTGGCGCGATTTGTCGCGCGACGCGACGCGACACAAAGACACCGCGTGTAGCGCTACAAGCGGTGCCTTTGTGTCGCGACGCGTCGCGCGACAAGTCGCGCCAGTATGTAGGAGCCTTAAAGCGGAGTGCACACATGCGCTCGTTAACAGTCGATTTATCAACCGGAGCAATCGATTGTGTACATTTACCGTTCGATTCTTCGTGGATTTCTGTAATGGTACATTTTGATAACATCGTTATTTGTACATTTTTATTTATTTTTGTAGGAAGTTTACAACTTTTAAATAACACTTTTTGCTAGAAATTTCAGTTCTTATTACGCGTAAAATAATGCGTGATGTTTAAGATGCACCTAATATAAAACTTAATGGATTTTATTTAAAATTTGTCTTCGAGTACCTCCGACATTTTTTGCGTCTGTGGCCAAGTGCACGGAGTAACGGAAACATTAAATGGATACTATCATTTTAATCATATTAGAAGTAATCGTAAAACAACAAACGAGTGACACAGTATTGTTGTTTTACGATTACTTCTAATATGATGTATACTGTCATGCTTTATGGAAATATAAATGTAAATTTTATGCTACCATTCATTCATAAACAATAACATCAAGAGAGCCTTTTCCTTTATTTGCCATATACCAGACTTCATACAATCGTGAATATAAAACAGGCTGCCGTTTTAATTAATCACAGTCACATAATTATAGCTATATTGTGTTTTACGCACCTGTCATTAATATTATGAAAAATGTCTGCTCACGTCAAGGAAATTTAACTCATAATCGACTCGAATATTTCCGAAATCACATCAACCACACAACCAGACGAGAAATGTAACATTGTTCTACAATATGCAGTGATAATAGGCGAGTGTTTATCTTTTCCTACTCACACATGCCTTACCTTTGCACCGCGCTTCACGGAGCGTATCGAATCGCCATCGATGTTTAAGATCAAGTGCCTGTGTGTACTCGGTATGCGAGAGGTCACTGACCCCGCGCGATGCGGGCTCCAAATTCGGTAGTGAATGCCGTCGGGGACATAAATCGGACACTGCTTGTATCACTTGGGAATGAAGACGAGGCAAAAACCGAATGTTTGCTTAGCCAGTTATTAAATCAAACTTAACGGACACTTCACCAACTTCGTCCAACAATTTCCTTGTTGATTTTGTTGGCAATTTGCTGCCTGTAAAGGATCTACCAAAACAGAATGTAAACTCGGTCGTGCCGGTCAGGTGTTTGAGATTTTACAATCAAATATATTATTCAAGCCATGAATAAGATTAACACTCATTATATTCCCAGAATTATCTACTCCGCTATCAACAACTAAACCAAGAGAATAAACAACCAATTCATGTGTCAAATTAGCAACGCTCAAAGTGACTTAATTGGTTCGTCATGTCTTATCATTTAACTTGAATCGATTACACGATCGAGTACTGGTGATATCGAATTATGCCCTTCAACCAATCCTGTTCTTAGAGTAATTCTTGGAATGGTTATTTTACGCATGGGCGCAGCTCTCTGTTACGCCCTATTGCCTTTTATTTCGACATTTATGTAGCGGATAAAATCTCTAAGCAATTCTTCGCTATTGCTGTAATTTTGCCAATCAAGCCAAATCAAAGCTGGCAGAAGAAGAAATGTTGGTTTAAGTGAACGTTTTAATGGAATTCCTCAACATTTTAAACAAATTTCTAAATATTTTGAGATCGTTAATGACGACACTGCAGATAGATCCACTGCAATGTTAAACAAAAATGTTTTTAATCTTAAACGCGTTTTAAAAGTTACGTAACATAAATAAATCAAATCCGAATGAATGCTTCGACTCCATCATTAACATAAACAACATGAATTTTAAATTACGAAATTCTACATTAGAATGTGAATTCCTATAGAAAGGGAAACAGAGAAATTAGATTACAGCTTCCCTCAGCGAATGAGATATTAATGTACAAGACGGCATTACTGACAAAATTGCTTTGACCGCATTAATTCAACGGCTATAAAGTTACCTGTTGAGAGTCTCTAGGGACCTTTCAAAGGGATCTAGGGCGGGACTAAATTGTCTTACTTAAGTAGCACAAAGTAGCTACATCAAAGAACGGGAGACGAAACGAGTTCGTCTGTTTATTTACTTGGAGTTTCGTCCAATACTTTATTGCATGCTTTAGTTCGTTTCCAAATCTATTCGAAATTTTAAGAGTTTATAGCAGTCGGGTCAGCATTTGATGACTTCTCTAGATTATTGCTCGTGACGTCATTTGTCATTATGTTTACTGCGCTCTATTTACGAGCGCATTTTAGCTTACCTGTGCTAATGTTTTAAATGTCACATTGATGAATTGTCTTTGTTTCTTCCGTTCTAATGATAAATAGATACTCGTACATTCGTGTACTAAAA
The DNA here is from genome assembly GCA_905333075.3 of Atethmia centrago. NCBI lineage: Eukaryota > Metazoa > Arthropoda > Insecta > Lepidoptera > Noctuidae > Atethmia > Atethmia centrago. The sequence goes on along the minus strand of HG995381.1, from coordinate 11,493,734 downwards.
TATCATGATAATTAATTGTTTCTGGCAAATGATCAAAGAACTTCGATGAGAATATTTAGCCAGTCTGAAAAGAGCTACTGAAAAACATAAGCAGTTAAGAAATTAAGACAATAATAATAAAATTAAAACAAATATAATAAGGGAAGCCGATTTCAACACTAATATTAACATAATTAGGAAAACCGAAAATTTTATCAGCCTAAGGTAATTTATGAACAGTCAAATGTTATATATATTTTTTTTTATTGTTAAGTATTAATTGCTTTACAAATACTCAGGAATGTTTAGAATTTACAAAACATATTTATCAACGAATGAATCATTTCACTATCGTCCGGCTATTAGGATAAAGAACTAGAGCGCTCGATACACGTGATGACATACTTTTGTTAACATAACTTTGTTATTCTTTTCCAGGTAAATAAGAACATTTGTGGTCATGAGCTGAGCGTTACATACAACAGTAAGTTATATGAGAAATGAATAACTAACTCTTATGATAGTTTCTAATAAGTGGACAGCTCCAAAACATCCAGTAGGTTATGCATTTATATTCATTGTAATTAAAAGTTAACATGATTATGAGCTTAAACTTCTATTTGCATCTGCTTCAGCCCGCTTTTAAAGCAATAACAATAAAGCTATCAACTGCAGGCTTGTTTGCAAAAGCGTCGCCGCTAATATTTTCTCTACGGCCAAACTCAATGCATTTTTATCTACAGGACAAATTCGACCTTAAACAAATGCAGAAACTGCTTATTTTTAACTAAATTCAAATATACTAAGAGAATTTAAACCTTAATTTAACAGACATAGGGTTTAAATTTAATCAGTCGTTGTACAAGTCACGCTGTCTGAGTCGAAAGTGTCGCAACCGGCCCTATCGAATGTCACAGACATGGCTCTGTTCACATAAAGTAGCTAAAATAAGTCCTCTGATGTCGCTGCTCTATGTAGGAAGTGCATCTATTTTATAGGGTCGTAATATCCAGGACGGACAATCTACTTATCATTTTATTATATCGCTCATCAGTTTCATCTGTTCATAAACATTTACTACAGGGTTACGATTCTGATGATCTTTCGAATGATCTAATTCCTTGTATGAATACTTGAACAGTTTGATTTTCCTGGAGTGTTTCTCTTTACGAGTTAGTGACTAAAAGAGGCATAGAATCGTAAGTCCAGAATGGCGTTTTACACAAAAACTAGTCCAATTATTCTTTGATTCTCGTAACAAGTCTGGAGCTTGTTCCACTAGGGAGCATCTTTTTTTACTAGAACAGTTTGTTCGTGTTTTATTGAGCTTCGTTAAAGACTCAATATTTTTGGCTAGTGATTGTACGGAATGAGATACATGGTTTGTTTGTTCACGTGGCGATCTCATTACTTTCACATTGATATATTAACTTAATTGGATACAGAGAGTTGGAATCACATTACAAGATGTTTTTTTTAAGCTTATTAATATATATCCAAATACTTCTCGAGGCGTCAGTTATTAAACTTTCTTTGTCACCTTTTTTTTGGTTGGGAAATCATCAAATAACTTCTCCCGCTCTAGGTGGAGCGGGAGGGTGTGTCAGACTCTTACTGACTAAAACCCACCCGTATTCCTTCCGATGCCTGTGTTGCCATGGGCCTCGGTGACACTTTAATACCTTCCCGCGACCCCGGCAGGTCCGGTAAGCTTCAAATCTTTATAGACTAAACGAAATAGGAAGCGGAAATAGTGCCAAATATATTACACGGTATAGCACAGGTAGACAAAGTTGCGAAAGTTCAGACTGCCTCAAGCAAGACTAGAAAGAATGTATGTAATTGCTCAAAGCCACACCTCCTCAGTTACCAGTAAATCAAGAAAGTGAATCGTTCCATTTCCCTGACCGACTATAAAACAATGTAAGGTACTTAGAAAAGTGGGGTACTCAAGCCAATAAAATTGAAGTATTGAGTTACTAGGATATAAAAATGTTCACGTACACAAGATAAACTCGTTTGATTTACTTCAGCAATTCGTTTGACATGATTTACAATTTAATTGAAGCGATTAAGTAAAGCAGTAACAGCCTGCAGAAACTGCCCGATTAACCTAATATATATCTTGATCATTTTCCATCAATTGAGTCAGAAAAAAAGAATTTTTATTCATGATGAAGAACTGGAATGTCAATAAACCTTTGTGCTTCGTAAACCGTCTGTTATGAAATAGCTTTAATAAAAAGAGGTCAATAGTCTTCTCATTATTATGTAAAATCTCATTGTGTCGCAAATCCCAAAGGATGGCTCACTGGCCGAGTTTGAAAGGAAGTTTTATTCGCCAGTCCCATCCCCTAGGCCGGACAGTTGACATATTGAGAGATACGAACTCCAACCTTCGTTCAATATTTACTCACTGGGATAACATTCTTTTCCGTAAAAAGTGTTTATGTCTATGTCACAGTTTTGGTGGATATTTTTCATTGTAATACCTGACAGGCGAAACATATTTCAGTCATACAGTACGCCAATTTGAACGAATATGTAAATTGAATTTTTAGATAAATGAATTTTCTCTTTTGTGTTTGTCATTGGCATGCCATTTCCATCATGCCGAGCGTTATTGTTTCTCTTTTAATTATTTATAGTATCGTTTTTACCGTCATCATTTTGATCACATGGAATTGGTGGATCCTCAACAGTTTTTCTAAAACTCTATTTTTGTAGTTTTGTGTTTTTCTTAGTACCATTTTCATCGAAATTGGCTTTAACTACATCATCAAATTTAAGCTACAGCCCAGCAAACTTTCGATAAACAACATTATATTTACCAAGAAAACTAAAATCACATATTCTCAATAACATCAAAAGATTCTGCATTAGTTTCGGGCTGTCGATCCCGTCAAATTTCTTTGTACCGTCCCCTATAGCCCCAAGGTCTGTAACCCCTTGTATCCATTTGACGAGAACCTCTGTACACATCGTGCCTTTGCAATCTATTTGTAAGAAGATGAGTATATAATTCTCCCCCAGTAAGAACCGACGCGGCGTTTTTCATTCCCTTCAGGGCACCCCTAGATGGATTACGGTGTGTTTCGTTCAAATGAGGACTGTTTATTTTAATTCCTTAATTAATAAAAAACACGGGATTTGCTTTTAGATATCTATCCTTCGTAGACAGGTACGTTGTCCACATTATTAGTTTGTATGCCTATTTTACCTACTGCAAAATATCTCATTGCTGAAAATAAGTCAGTTGAGAATATTGGGACTGATACGAGTATATACTTCAAAAAAGTCTCTAACTTTGAAGTTACTTAAAGTTATAACACTTATAACCCTTTTTTTTTGGGTGGGAAATCATCAAATAACTTCTCCCGCTCTGGGCGGAACGGGAGGGTGTGTCAGACTCTTACTGACTAAAACCCACCCGTATTCCATCCGTTGACTGTGTTGTCAGGGGCCTCGGTAACCCTTTAGTACCTTCCCGCGACCCCGGCAGGCATCGGCCCTAGTGAACCCCTATACTTGTGCTGACGACATCCCTTTGAGGCGCGCGTGGAATACAACGCGCCGTCGACCCGGGCCCAGGTCCTTACCGGACGGTGAGCTACCCATTGCTCACCGTCCGCCAGCCCACGACTACGGGTGGCCGGAAATCCCGACGCCCAGGGCGTCTCCTGCGGCGGCTATAACCCTTGGAATGTGACTACTTACTTACCTACGCCATTTACAAAACATTAAAGTCAGTGAACGAAATATCACTCGGATAAAATTTTTACCTTATGTTATCTTTCCTTCACCACCTAAATGCTTAGCTCTACTCACCACTTAGCTTTGCTTTCGATACTTTATATATCGAAAGCTAAGCTAAGTGGTGAGTGGAGCTTTTAACTTTTTAAAAGCTCTATTAAGACTGACAGGCAAATTGCATAACCTAATAATGACCGTCTAGTATTTAAAATGCAAATTTAGCTATTATGTAGTTGTTAATTACGATATTAATAAATATTTTCCCATATCGTAACGCCTACAAGATGATTTGCATCCAATCGTGCAACATAATCACCTACGCATGTCTTTGTTTACTTTGTAGCATAAATAGTCGGACAACATGTGAGAGTCGAAACGTTTTGATTACTTTTCTCATCACCGGTGGCCTTTTGTGTGTTATCCTGTGTACTTATAATGATTTCTGTAACAGGAAGTTTATTAAGGAAATGTATAGACAATTTGTATGAGTATGAAGCTCAAGACTGATTCGTAATAAATGGTTTATCCGTATATGCATATCGCGTTGGATTTATGTAATTATATACCATAAAGAGGCTCTTGTAATGCATTGAAGACAAATGGTGAATTGGAGCAAATCTACATTTTTTTACAGAGTTTATTCTTAAAAGATAGATAGCACCGCTTAGATTTAGGTAGATCCAACGAATAAAAGTTGTTATCGTGTTTTTTTCTCCGCCTAGGTAGCTTATCTTAGTAGGAAGGTAACTTACCAATTATTTAGTCAATGATAGAGTTTCTCTAGACGTTCTTTTCGGACTGATTTATCAAGTAATTCCCACAATGTATCTACCCATTAGTCTGTTCGACGAAGAAGTCCTATATTTCTTTATAGCCTTAGGCTCCAGACTTTTAGTCATTCAGCTTATAATGCAGGTGTAATGGTAATTCAACAACAAAGAGCTAAACTTAAAAAAAAATTGTTTGACAAAAATACTCCATAATTATTATGGACTTAAATGAACGGGTACACTGTGAACCATAAGTACCTACGATAACATTAGCATTATACCACATAAGCACGTAACTGCATATTTTACCAACACCGGCCCTAACTATTGTTTTATTCAGGCTTAAAATGCAAACAAAGTGGGTCAAGTTATTTTCGCGAACGAATCGAGCAAAAAAACTCGATGGAAACTCATTGAGAAGATCGTAAACGAGACAAGTGAGAGAAACAATGTTTATACTTACGGTCGTTCACCATTGTATGGCGTTAATGTGGGTCGATGGTACATGCGAGTACGTTGTAGTGGTGTGTCTGTGTTGCATGTTAGGAGGCGTCTCTTGCGCAGAAGGTGATCAGGCGTTTGTTTTTCAATGGAATTGTTAATAATAGGTCTTTGGTTAAATACCTAAAAAAGTATGTATTAAAAAAAAAAGGTTACAGCTGATTGAGAAAGTTGAAAAAACCTTTAATGCTGTCTAGTATTTTTACCAATATTTTTAGGAATAACTTACCTGCTTACTGGAAAAGGGTGTTTAAGTAGGTACTTAAATACCTATCCTTTAAGGGAATTTAAGTTAACCTTTTTTTTTAATTCTTGTTTCATGTGTTTCTTTAAATTTTTAGTGGCTATTATAGAATTTCAAATTCCTAGCATGAGCCATAAAAGCTGACCCGTAGGTCAAGTAGGCGACCATCTTTCTTACATGAAAAATAGGTTTATATAACATTTTTTTCCCGATAATTAACTACTAAAGTGACTGTTTCGGTCGTGTATCGCGTTTGAAGAAAAACATAATGCAAATCAGCTGTTTGTTGTCTGTTTTAGACCGTTAAAGTTAATTAGGTGATCGCTTTTTGTTATTAATTTATTGCTTGCTTAGTTTGTTTTAAAAGAAAACGGCTCAGTGGGTCAGATTACCTAATAGTTGTATTGTAAACATTTAAATTCCGTTTTCATGCTGTCAGTACACTAGATTTGCTAAAGTTGTGACGTTGCCTGGCAATAGCGGTCATTGCCATTTTGCTAATATTTCTCCGTAGGAAGCCAAACGATAAACTATGTAAGGGTTAGGTAATACGGGCTGGTGTCCACAACTCCACGTCAATGCGCGTATTTTGCGTACGGCTATATAAGGGTTTCCGTTATTGGAACATGTTGATGATCACTACAGATTCAGGGCGTTAATGGACTTTATTTCAGTTTAAGAAATAAAAAATGCTAGAAAATGTATTGCTATGCTAAAACGGGACAACTAATAACATAACATCGTTTTTCTGTACAGTTTAGTAAATAAGAGGTGGCTTCAGCCGATTAAACAAAAACAAGTCGCAATGTGAAGAAAGTTTACGTAAATATTTAAGGAAAACATGAAAACACTGTTCAATTACTTAATACGCGCCTCATACAATTTACTCTGTTTATTTACTCTGGCACCCTTCTAAGTAATAAAACTGTCATACTGGAAGACTTACAACTGTTTTCTTAAAACTCTTCCGTATTATAGAAATTATAAAAACATGCTTTATTCTACTAGATAATACATAAATCCTGGATAGCCATAAAAGTTTACATCCAACAAATTATAATGTTTATGTTACCTAATACGCTGCTAAATGGAGAACGGATGTAAAATAAACACCCTGTATACGCTCAAAGTTTAGTAGATCGATTTATTCGCTTTATTATAGCAATATTCTTGTTGTTGCACAATTAACGAGTTCGCGTTCGTGTATTAAATCTCGTTTTATGTATTTTACTGGGTGTGGCAGAATAACGTATTATGTGTAGATAATGTTTATCGTCTTAGTGTTTTTAATCAATAATGAGTAATAAAATCGTGGAGTTTTTATACAGGTTAATCACCTTAGCATACTTTTATGACAAAAATAACCTTGATTCTGTCTGCATTTAGCAAAATTTATTAGGCAGAATATTTTGTATTTAGCGGAAAAAAACAGTGTGATGAATGTTTAATTCAGAAGCAATGAACTTTACAGCAGCCACTTTGTACTTGAAATAAACACGCTATAGGAATAGAAACCTTAACACTATCACAAAAATAAACAATTTTCTTTACAAAAAAAAATATTTAAAGATTTTTTAATGGCTTTTTATCAATCTAAATTCAACCTAGTTCAATGTACATTAAAGTTGATTGTCGTATTTTTATCTATCATCATAGTGGTTTGAGTAATACATTATTTACACCTCTCCTCCACCTCGTATCTAAACTATACTTGAATTCAACCGCCTGACCTACTCAGGTGTTTAATTTATTTATATTTTTTGTTGCAATCGTGTTAACAGTTAGGCTCAATTTACGTTGCCACGGAATCGAAGGGAAGCGAGTTTTTGTAACGATATTGCACATAGCAAAATATATAATTTTATGTCAATTGTGTAACGTACAAACTAGATACGATCTTGTAACTGCGGGAATTACCGAGAATGCGAGAGAAATCTCCAGAAAATGCGCGATCTGTTATTTGGCTCGCATCTAGTTTGTACGTTACACTATTGACATAAAGTTCATTATGCTTTGTACAAAAAAAAATAGCTTCCATTCCGCGGCAATGTAAATTGAGCCGTAGTCTAAAGCTTAAATTAAACAGGTTTGACAGATAAATGCATGTTTACCTTGGTTTACGTTGTTATATTTTTTGTAATACATTCCAGCGTTTAGTAACTGTAAAATGTGTATTTATTATGAGACTGCTTAGTTGTTGAAGGCTAATTTACAGAAATTAGCAATATTTGTTACCTACTTCAAACTTTAAAACTGTCGATGTTTTAATTATAAAATTTGTTTGGACTTAATAAAATATAGGCTAATACAGTCATATTTCTAAGAACTGTGATACGATGAATGTAAGGGAGTAGACTGCTACAACTTTAGGAACTCCTGAATTCCAAACTAGGTAAATTATTTGTAGAAACTTACAAATCACATACATGCCACTTTCAGAATTAAATGGCTTAGAATATAAAAGGAGGTACTTAAGTCTAAACAAACAAAGAAATAATTACCTAATTTACCTATAATTGGGTGTAGAAAATTACAAATCATATACATACATGACACTTCCAGAATTAAATGACTTAGAATATAAAACAAAGAAATAACATAAGAAGAAAACTATTTCCAAGTTACTTTAAGGTTAGAGGTAACTTATTAGATATAACGTTTTTCATTCCCCCGGAAGTAGTTTTCATTTCACTGTAGATCGCTCTCTGTAAACCTATCTACGTTACTTACATAATATTATACCTACCTACCAATTATATTTTTATTTTAATCTCATCATTTGATTTTCATATGTATTTTTCACCTACCTATGTAAAGTTTTAATTGCTACACATGTCGATTACGCAAGCAATTTCTATTTTACAACTGTCGGAAAAACAAGCGGGAAAACTAGAAATAAAAAAATAACTTTTCCTATTTTCCGAGCAATAAATTTTGACACACACAGTTTGTAATATTTGCATTTCGTATCAAAGTTGTGCCGTTATATTACAGTAGGGAGTTAAAAGTTAGTTATTCCATTGGTTACCGACTCTGCAGACACTCACTGTAGGTAGGTGTACATACACGTAAAACTTTACGTACCTAACTTCACAGATGTTTCTAGTGTCAGTATTATAAATTCTGTTTATTCCCATCTTATGACATCATCAGCTTAATATTTTAATATTTTAATTAGGAAACAGTATCAATGTAATATTATTTTTAGTAGGTAATTTTTGTGTATAACTTTTGTGCCAATCTTTCTTTGGTTAAAAATTCAGATTGGGTTTATCATAATTATTAAAAGGACGAGTAAATCATAATTAACCGTTATCAATAAAAACGTATAACGGGTCTCTGCGAGTTGGCTTCGGCCCCTCGTACGCCTTTCAAACGACCGGGACACCAGAGTTCCGAGATGTCAAAGATATAAAAAAACGACAAAAAAAAATTGGTAAATGCAGTAAAAATCTTAGAAGTCGACTATGAGTGTAAAAAATAACGGGAAAAAGAAACTTCTCGTGGTAGGTACTACTGGATCGCTGGGTAGTTCTACGGGTTTCTTTTTAACCGTGGTAGGTACTACTGGTAGTAATACTGGTTGTACCACGGGCAATAAACGAAATAATGTAGGTATAAAGGTATAGAAAAATCAACTGCTTGCACGTAGGTAAATCGAAATTGTGTGCTCATCCTTGTAAATTCTTCACATCACAAAATAGTTTATATCACAGACACAGCATTTCACACTAATCGTATACACTTCAAGCTCAACTGCAACTCACAACCCACTGCCCAGATCCCGAGGCATTTCGCCCGAATTGTCAACATATTCCCGTCCATTTCCTATTTGTACTTTACCTACCTAGGTATAATACCTGCTATGCAGACATCCTTTGTGGTCGCAGATGTCGCCTCGAGCCTGAAATTCTGCTGACAGCCAGTCGCCTTTATATTTAGGTACTATCTACTCTAGCCACCTCGCCTTGACGATACATTTTCCGACATTGAAGGTATTTGTCGGGCTTTGTATCGGTGTAAACGTGTAAAGCGACCCTTTGATAGTGTCTTATTTGACGTGGTTGTTAATAATAATCACTTCTCTAGACACATTTCTGAAGAGCCTTTAAGGATTAGTAAATTCGTCCCCCTTTTTTTCACCTGTTATGAAAATAGAGCGACTACATAATTCTCTTTTTTATTAAAACTTGTTCCTTTATATTGTATGCAGCTTTAGCTCTATAGCCACGGAATACTTTAATTTTATACCATTCATTAATTTCTTCGGTAGTTTAATTTCATCAGATATAATGGAAAAAACGTATTCTACCTATTTGCGAGTATTAATGTATGTTCATTATGTTTCTGCTAAATGGACTGGAATAAAGCCAGTAAATATCGTGAGTTATGTAATTTTGGCTAAATGTCAATGTTGCTGCAATTGGATACAAAACCTTTTTAATTGAAATGAAATACTTTCCTTGAATTCAGTTCAAGTTGATCAACAATATTGTTTTAAATAGGGTGAAGTTTACGAAACAATATTGCCCTCTTGTAGCGTCGTCGATTACATTGAAATTTAATTAAAATAAGTCCTATAACGTATACTTCTTTAACATAATTATATCAATGAATCTCTTAATCAATGAATTTCCACAACCTCGAGACAAACTCTTTCGATATTCATGGAGCGTCAAAGACTTAACTTGCGACAACAATCTTTAACATAATTATATCAATGAATCTCTTAATCAATGAATTTCCACAACCTCGAGACAAACTCTTTCGATATTCATGGAGCGTCAAAGACTTAACTTGCGACAACAATTTTACCAGTAAAAAAGATGCTGCATTCCTGATAGGTAATGTTGCAGAATGTAGGTACTAAATAACAGGATTACAACACATGTGGCAAATTAAATCAAAATTCGAGTCTTTGAATTCTATGTAGATAGGGGAGAATCAACCATAAAAATTCTATTGCCACTCTTAAAATCACTATTTGACTGGAAATTGTTTTCAATAAAAACCATAAAACTATAAAAGTATTACAATGTCTCACGTCGGAGTGTGGTTTAGAATATTTTTCATATTGTAACGTTATTCACAAGACGTGATAAAGGTTGCCTACATTAACAAACTTTACCAGATTCTTCACGTAAAAGTTTAGAGTGCTTTTATTTCTTTTACTTAAAAATGTGTTAGTATTTCTTTGTGAAAATGATAATGTGAATCGCCAAAGTTTATTCCTTGTCTTCTTCTATTTCTTACTTCATTAGATTACCAGTCTTATCATTTGTCAGCTCTTCACAATATTGACGATTTTTTTTTTATTTAATTTTTTCTATTAGAGTAGTGAAATACTAAAGAAACGATGGATTAATGTTAAAGCAGATATGGCTAGAAAGTATAAAGGGAGTAAATACTGAGATGGTTGCTGATAGAGGTGACATAGAAGAAGATGTTAATCTGATCCCTATCTCTTGATAGCTCTCGTAATCTTGAAAATCAATTTGTTTTGATAAGACAGTCACCACTAAAGCTATATCGAGTATCTACAGGTCTTCACAACGACATTCCAAATCAATAATTTTGTAATTCGATTCAAAATCGAATAGTTCTGCGTTAGCCTACCGGGTATCAGCATATTATATGACAAGCGTCCTCGCTCGCGGTTGCCAAACATGATGTTTGCGGTCGTGTCGCTCTACTAATCTTCAAGGTGATTGGCTATGAAACTAGCGCACTTGTTGCATCGATAATTAACGCTCATTCATAAAGATAACAGCACGTAATCGTTCATTATGTTTTAGCACGTGCGTGCGGGAGTCTGAATTGGTACTGACATTTTGAGAGGAAATAACAACGTGGACTATCATAATTTACAAGCTATAACAATGAGTGTTATAGAGAGATTTCTTTAGACGAATAATGACATCAGTGTCTTGATAGTACCTAAGTGGTCTGTTTTTTGAGCAGGGCGATAGAACCTGGACTTTGAGATGCAATAGAAATTGCCAGAATGATTTCTATGAAGCTGCCTCCATACGCTTCAATCGCAGTTTTTGGATACATTCCAGCACCACACAGGGATGGCACCCTAACAATTTTTTTTGGAAAATATTTTTAAAGTCCATATGCACTAGGTAATGTAGTTTCGGAGAAATTCTATCGCAGTGAGTATAAACCTAGATTTCGTAGCACAAACAAGATTTTGAACACCTAGATGAAGTAAAAAATAATCTAGAATTCTATAAATCTAGATTCAAGCTTCACAGTATTATGACCTGCAAACGTTTTTGACACAGACTTTTATTTTACGAGATTCCAAGAAGAGTCATAGCGTGTAAGCAAAAAAAAAATATAATGTGTCCGTTTCATAAATCTGCGAAGTCGTCGGGGTATCTACAGACCCAGCTTGTCATAAAACATTCAGGCGAGACGAGTCTGCCTCCAGCGAGACAACCAGACAGTTCCTAGATTTATTTTCTGTGGTATTTATTATAAGAGCGTCAAATGTTAATTCATAAAATTTCACGGTCGGTTATTAACACTTCTTTCATTGGTTATGTTAATTTTAATTAATTATTGGATTTCGTAAATAAAGAGGAGAAGTTGCAGAGATGGCGAAATAGGACGCTCAAAAAGTTAGTAAAAAAGAAAAAGAAAAAAATAGAGAAGGTAAAAGCATCCTTTCAAAGAATCCTTTTAGATAAGCTTCAAAGAATCATAATTATATGACATATATTAATCTTCATATGACAATACGCCATGAAACTATAGTTACAATCATACTTGACTACGTCTTAAGAAATTTAAACAAGCGCTACAAGTAATTTAATAAACAAAGTGAAACCTTACCGCATTGTTTCATTCACTTAGTTTTTTTACATGTTCCTCTACATTAAAACGTTCTAGTACAATGACCTCTCTACATATTCTGTAATCCATTATTTTTTGCAAATGCTGCTCTATTGTTACTTAATATTATTCTTACTTCTGAAATAATTTAAATTATAATGTCACCATTTTCATTATCTTGTTTTGTAAATTAACACGGAGTTTTTGGTCTTTCTTATTCATCATTGTTATCAGGATTAAAATATGCATTTATATATATATATATAACATACTGTGCGTGCTTGCTATTGCTATCTTTACGGGTTTCATTCGAACGTTGGTATCATACAATGTATATTACTAGCTCCGCCCCACGGTTTCGCCCACTCGATCCCGTGGGAATATTGGGATAAAATATATATTATACTAATTCAGATCATGGTCTCCCCATGTGCCAAATTTCATCCAAATCCGCTCAGCCGTTTTAGCGTGAAAGCGTAACTAACAAACAAACTCACTTTCGTATTTATATTATTAGTTAGGATAAGGATTATATCAATACGACTATACTACATTGTTGAATTCAATTTTGTAAAAACCGGTACACATTATGTAGCATTTGTGGAGTCTGTATCACAGAATATAGCACACAGTTACACTATCTACTAACGTTTATACTATATCCTACGCGTATGTATGTGTGTACCACGAAATCAGATAAGTCAATTACAAACACATATAGGTTTTCATCATGAAATGAATACCCCACTAATATTAGATACTCATGCGAATACGATGATGCTAGTTGATTGATGTTAGCTGAACTTGTATCGAAGGTACCTAATTGTTACAAACGTAGGATGTATCTAAGTCATTTTTAACTCATGGTTGTATTCGTCTTATCTTAAACGTTTTACAAAAGTTTACGAATAATAAGCACCAATAGACAAAAACGAGCAATACAAACATTTACTTAATTCGACTACTTGTATCTTCATCACGATATCTTCCCACTATTCATAATATTTGTAGTCAACTTCTCTAGAACGTTGATCTCCGTAATAATTCAGTGGAAATGGAATTTCTTAGAATCTATTCGCAGCCGTTCAGTTATTTAGCTACCGGAGGAAATATTTGTCGGATAATTCCTTCGTCGGACGTATTGAGAATCTAATTAATCTTGTAGAAAATTTCTGGTTTGTCATAGATCTTCATCTTCAATTTTATTTTTGTAGTTAGCCTGTGTGTTAATAGATAGATTAACAAAAAATGCAATAGGGTTTTTCATGAGAGAAACCAAAATAACCTCCAGTCTCAGTCCCTTTTGTTTTGTGCTTCGAGCTGCCCATAACATTACTGAAACTAATATTCAATGCTCATTCATTATTCTTTTGCCCCTAACTCAATTTATTTGGGGTCAGTATAGTATAAGTACCTCTATATTTCTTCCAAACATTTCTATCAGCTGCCATCTTATTTTTTTTTTTATTTTGCTTATCTTCTAAATATTTAAGTGTTGGTAACTGTACCGTCGGATATTCTATATCATTTTGTAACCCGTCACCGTTAACCACAAGTAACGCGATCTAACATACGTTTCCTAATATTTGAAAGCCGTAGCGGTGGTGACACGGTCGGCTACTCCGGACAATACCCGAAGGGTGCCACCTGCCTGCAACGGTGCGTGCCCACGACTTGTGGTATATTACCATAGGCACGGGAAGTTGATGATCGATCGCCGTTTTAATCGGAAACGTGCCGTTAGTACAGGCCGTCTTTCTTACCATATTGTTCCAGGGCTTTTGTTTTTCTGTAAGACAATACAATATTATGGTGTCAATGAAGTCAGAACCACTAGATATAAAGGGTAGAATCTAAGTATTGGTCTCAAAGACTTTTGGAACGAAGGTCCTAAACGCGGCTTGCGGGTAGGAGTGGACTGGTAGAAATCGTCAAGTAAGGAAAAAGCGTTAGCGACTTTTTCTCTCTCTCTCTCTCTGTCTCTTTCTATTATATACGAGTGTGTATGTGCATGAAAGAAGTTTTGAGAATATTGCCTATTTTCTTGTTGGCTATTTTTAATAAAATCTATTAATGCAGCTAGCGATAAAAAAAAATAAGCACTGCCTTTTGAGAAAGTTTTTCTGTAGCAGCAAAGGCTAAGGTACCTGCACTAACTGCCCCGTCACAAAAATCAACCCTGTATGACGTATCCCAAAATACTACTTTTTGGAATGACATGAATTCATTTGCAACATTTTAAACTTCTTCAAAATGGTTTTTCTTCGCATGATCTTCTCCTAATTTAATAGCTCTTTTCAAATGACTTAATTTAATTTTGATGTCTGTAATATTACCATTATTTAAAATTATTGGCGACTTCCAACATAATACTAATCCAATAAACACGGCAACGATACTGTCATTAGTAGCTGCTATAAAGAAATGATCTAATCGGACATTCAATTAACTTGATACATATTGATGAAACATAATAGTATTATTGTGTACAGTAAACAGTTTAATGAAATCATCAATTCTTATCCATATGCGTTGTAAACTAGAAGCTACATGTGTGGAGTGAGACACATCAACTAATAATATAATTAGTTCTACTGTGTTCAATTTGACCTAGTTATCGTTATTATTAATAGCCTACGTATATCTGTCGATCATTGCCACCCGAGCATTGGCATTAAGCCGTAACACACTACATATTTTCAAATTCATATGTTAGTACAACGGTAGACATTGCGTGAGTGCGTCTCGGTAGTCGCACGCTCTTATTTGTACCTGAAAAAAATCCTGGTTTGTTGATAATCGTCTTTATTGCGTAGCAATAGAGTCTATTGTGACGGCAGAGTTAAGTTTTTTGCCAGTCTCGCCTAATTACTCGACGGGGACGAATGGAAGCGACGTAGCGTGCGAAATTCCTATGAAATCTTCAATGCTCACTGTATCAGTCCATAGTCTAGTGTAACGCTTTCAACTTGTTGTAACTGTCCTGCCGTGAAAACTTCAGTTGTGTGCGAATTTCGTGGTTGATTCTCTTCAGTGCATTGTTTTGTAATTGGATTTTGGTTCGCGACTCTCTTTACTTCACTCAGGTATGTCAACTCAAAGTTTTGATTGTGTAACCACTAAATATTCAACTAACTTTGGTATATTGACTTTGACTATTGTTGTTGCTAATAAAATCTTACGATTTTCCTGATTTCGTAAGAAAACTTTCAAACTTACGGCTTGTATGCAAATATTAGTATTGGAAATAAATATCCTACTACGAGTTACGAGTTCATTACGCCTTTGCACGTGGTATCTACCTATGGCTTTATTAAAGGATTTTTATAACAAGCACAATATCTGAAATTATTAATATTGATATTAAACGCACGTGTTGAAGAGTTTGTTTTCGCAAAGTCTTTAAACAGACTATCAACAGTTTTGTGGTGTCTACAAGTGAAAATTTATTATGTATTTTGTCTACAACCGAATAATGGTTTAATTATCTAAATAATAATTGTACTACTACTGCTCTAAAAACGGTGAAGGAAAATATCGTGAGAAAACCGGCATGTCCTAGAACCCGCACTGGGCCCGCGTGGTGCATTACGGTAGGGTTGATTTATTAGCATTAGGGTACTTATTCCTATACTCGTTCACCAATAAAAGCAAATACTGCTTTTGTTCTTTATTGGCTTGTAATCGATTTATTATATTCCTAAATAAACGCAAAAAACAATTAGTGAGACACTTAATTATGTAATCGGTCAAGTACAGCTAATGAGACACAATTGATTTTCTATTGTTTGGCACCACGTGCAATTTTTTAAAGTTTGATGACTTGTAGCGACCTCTAAATCGTATTGAACAACTAAAAGAAAAAATTTGTTTCATATTATTAAGATGTATATAATCGAATGACAAAGTGCCGCGATGATAATTAAAAAGTCGAAAACAAGGACCACCCTAATCATCAGCTATCGAACGATAATTTCTTCCAACCTAAGCGTCATTGACTCATACCTACATAACTCAGCGCCATACTTTATCTATCCAATAAACTATCAGCCACGTATTTACTAAAGCATTGCACCTTATGAAGGCCATTAGTGTCCTTTATCGCGTTATTGCAAGTGTCATTACGAGCTCTCGTTAGTCATATGCCAGTGACATCGACCGGCTGACGGGTACCGGCTAGCTTTGAGGGGCCTAATAGATTGCCTTGCGCAACCCTGTCTCATGTGATCATCTCTTGACATATAGAGTTTGTTGTAACGAAGCGTTTGATGCTCTTTTTGCATCGACAGATTGTTGATGAATATTGCATCACTATAAAATCAACAAACTAAACTGTGATTTAAAGTTAACTGTGCTTTATACATCATCATTTTTTTCCCCAAAGCGTTGGGAAGAGGTGTACCTGTATCACACCCACATTTCGCCAGTTATGTTTAAGTCCCATGTAATGGGGGGCGAGTCTATTGCCATCAGCCGGGCACAAATCCAGACCCCTGCGACTGAGAAATTCCAGATAGAAAAACTCGATAACGGTTTACCCGACCCGAGAATCGAATCCAGGACCTCATACTCAGCAGTCAAAGTCAAAGTCAAATTATTTATTTCAAATAGGCACAAAAAAGGCACTTGAACGTCAAAATTTACAAAAAAAATATAGAATTGATTCTAGTTGCCCCTTCCAATAGGTAGTTTCGTATGGAGAAGAATGGGCAAGAAACTCCACCGTTACTCTTTTAAAATGTTTTGCAAAACTTTGTATAGGTACATTTTAAAATTATATGTGAAGACGATGCACCTAGAATAAAATTACTATACCAAAATAGGTAAAAAAATAATGAAAAATAAAGCAATGACACATAAATTAATTATGTGATAGATACATGATGCTCACATATTTACAAACATTGTAAAGTATACGTTTTCCTAAAAATAATAAATAAAGTAATAGGTCAGTGTGTGAGTTAAAGTAATCACAGAATTTAAATTCAACATTGATTTATTATTTGTATCAAATAATAAATTGTACAATTAAAATAGCAACCACTTTGATTTTGTCCAGACTCTAGATTGTCCTATGGAGCTGGACCAGCATGTTTCCAAGCATCTTGGATATAATCCTCTAATTTGTAATATGCTTGTTTACAAAGTGTACTTTTAACATGAGTTTTAAATTTTCTTTCATTTAATTGCATTAGCGCTTACAACCACTAGACCTACGAGGCAGTCAATTTTGCTTAAATATTGTTTGTAGTTCAAAACAATTACTTTTATTGAAAGAAAGAAGAAAGAAAGAAAATATATTTATTTAGCACAGCCTAAATGGAACACAATATAAAAAATACATTTATTTCAAATACATAAAAGGCACTTTTTAACGTCAAAATTTACAAAAAAGATTGAATTGATTCTAGTTGCCCCTTCCAAAAGGTAGTTTCGTATGGAGAAGAATGGGAAAGAAACTCCACCGTTTCTCTTTTAAAATGTTTTACAAAATTTTGTATAGGTACATTTTAAAATTATATGTGAAGAAGACGATGCACCTAGAATAAAATTACTATACCAAAATAGGTAAAAAAAAGAATGAGTAATAAAGCAATGGCAGATAGATTGAGTGCAACAACAAAAACAAATCGATGACGTTGATGTGATTATCAAGTCCATTCTATACGTATGTTGTCTTTATTAAAATGTGTATGATCTATTCTATTATAGTGCTTAGTCTAAACCACAAGGTTTACAATCAATCATCAATAGAGATTGTTTACAAAAATAAACTAAACTTTGCATTCATTCTAGTAAAGATGGTATACATACAAATAATCCTTTAGAGAAGATTATCAGCGTATGTAAATACGAAGGTGTGTGGCTAATCGCATAATGCGGAAGCCATATCAATATCTATCTTCAATGCCAATTTAAATGTTTCAACGTCAGCAGAGAAAGATAATTTGAATTTAATATATTCTATTTTGCTAAGATAAGATTGCATAGTTGTTGTTATCATTTTAATACATATAGATAAATAATTTACAAGGTTATTTTTCTATTTATTTTACAAAACAGCTGTTACGTGATGTACTAGTTACAGTTTTAACCAAGCTCAAAAAATCCTTAACATTACATTTTTTACTGTCTGAATATTAATTTACTCTTTAACTAACCCAATTTATTTTTTATTTTCAGGTAAATCTCAACTTTATGTAAATCGACGAGACGTGACTTTTCCGTAAGTTTTCTTTAATAACCGCTAACCGGTCGGAAGAAAAGCTAGTTGATTTGAATATTGATTGCAGTTGCATAATTTATGTAGATTTTCTAATAGGAGCCTATGTATCTATAACCTGAAGTTATACTACAAAAAAATTCTTATGATAAAGTATCATAAGAATTTTTTTGTCGTATAACTTGTGAATACAGTCTTTGCCATCTAATGGATTTTGGTGAACTGAGCACTATTGTAGTCGAGGTAGTGGGTTCAAATCCGGGCAAGTACCAATGTGACTTATTCAATTCATATGTACCTACTTTCTAAGTTTATCATGGACATTACTGTAATCGGTGAAGGAAAAATATCGTGGGAAAACCTGGACTTATAGTTAATACTAGCTGCTGCCTGCGGCTTCGCCTGCGTGGCTTTTTCTAAAATAAAAGTAATTGGTTAAGCTAAGTTGCACCTTATAACATCAGCTAGCCAGTGAAAGTCCCGTCAAAATCGGTACAGCCGTTTCGGAGATTTGTCGGAACAAACAGACAGACAGACAGACAAAAACTTTAATATTGTTTTTTTTGTTAGAAGTACCGTATACACTTTCATATGCATTTAGTTAAAAGCTGTTATTTTGTCATTACAAAGAGACACTTCAATTTTATTTATTTCTATAGATAAAAGATATAATTATATGCATTTGCCCTGCAATGGGAAATTAATAGGCTGGCATTATAGAACACTGCTGGTGAAGTTGTGAGAAAATGAACATGTATTAAAAAGTTTGATAGCGATTTTATCATACACGCGGTGAATGATATTTTAGCACGTGATAAATAAATGATAATCGATTTTATTTCTGTAAGTAGGTTTATACAAACACTTTTACACGTCAATCATATTTTAAAAACTAGATGTGGTCCGCGTTATCTGACTACTCTGAGAAGAAAGGCCGAAACAAACTCCAGACGTAATCTTGGTCCTGCCGGGGTCGCGGGAAGGTACTTATGGGTCACCGAGGCCCCCGCAACACAGGCAACAGGAAGGAATACGGGTGGGGTTTAGTCAGTAAGAGTCTGACACACCCTCCCGCTCCGCCCAGAGCGGGAGAAGTTATTTGATGATGTCCCACCCTCAAAAAAAAAAAAAGACGTAATCTTGGTCAGATCATGAGAAGACCATGTTGATAGGTGTCTGAAATGGTCTTTTAATGAAAGAACCACTCAGATTGAGTGGACCTGGGTGCAACCACCGTATCTTATAGCAGTATTATAATAATATTACTTCACAGTGGGAAAGTGATGGAATTGTACAGGACTTATAGCTCCATCTCTTTCTCATGCTGAAGTAATATTGAAACAATACTGCTATATGAGGTGATGGTTGGCCCCTGTCCAGTCGTGGATGGATAAAGTAGATTTTTATCATGAGAATCCGAGTTTGTGAAAACTATAACCCGTTTGGTGAATCATACAGCAAGCGAGAGAAAAGGCTTTGTGTATTTTAATTGTTTACTTAACTAAAACCATTTACAAAGACCAAAAATCATTTAAATGCGACCATCGTAATGTAAAACAAACGCAGCGTTACATTAACATAATAAATTATTCGATTTCGAGTATTGCGCAAGACGTTTTCCTACAATATATCATACTTTGCAATATCCTAGAAAGGCATTCGCCGCCTCCAGACTCGTTTAACATAAATATTTGCAATTAAAATTAAGCTCCACCACCCTATCCGTGCTATTATTCAAATTGCACGCCACAGGAGACCTCAGAAAGTTTCAAATTAATTAAGAGGGCCATAAGACGGCCCGTTAAGGAAATAACAATGAAGGTAGCCCCTTAGCCCCTTAACTTAGGCATTATTTATAGCAGGCCTGAGGACTATTACACTTGCCCCCTGTCATCATCTTGCGGCTTTTAAGTCTACCCCATGGGCTACCCCTTCCAGTGCCGCATACTTCCGTGAACTGCAATCCTCTGGTGCATATTAATTTGTCAGTTGTAAATGGTTGTCGCTGTAATGGCGATAATTTCCCGGGGGGAGATATCATTCGGTCGTTGAAGATGGTATTTAAAGTAAATATTATTGTCCCATTGTATTTGGTTGTTCTTTTTTATTATTTAAAGTTCCAGGCCTTTTAGTTGATCCTACCTAATGCAGGTAGGTACTTCTACCAATTAATTTGTCGTAACGACAGCCACTGCTAAGCATAATCTTCTTTCAAGTACCTACGCGCAACAATGGACATTTTTTTCGCTTTCAACACAATTTTACAAAATAAACACTTTTACTAAAAAACTAAGCACAGACATTTACACTAGTTCCCGTAAACACAACGTCACGATACCAGGAACTCGCGTACAGAGAATTCCAATCAATAAATTTCAAGTGTGCGATATTTTCGCGTGACACGTAACAAATCAGTGCTCACAATAGGAATTCTTGCTGGATCTATTGTGCAGAATGCACATTTTCCCACCGCTTCACGGGGACCTATTCCGTACACAAGGTTACCCGATAAGGTCGTAAAGAAAATGGTGATTCGGTAGTTACCTTTGTCAGTTTCGTAAGTTATGTCACGTTTTATAGCTTCAATGGAATGTAGCAGTCAATTGATTTGGTATGGTAAACTGTTGTTTGTTTTGTTGAGATCGGTTCAAGATTGTTGAGAAATTTTTCGCAGTTGCACGTTCAACTTTTGTTTGAACAGTGACAGGTAGTTTTGCGCCTTTCCTCGTTGGGGAACATAAATATTTTAGGCGTCATATCATTATGCACATATTCACTTCGCCGCTCGTGAAGAGGAATATGCATAAGTCCGCATAGGGATGCTGAAGTATCGCTTGCACTTTTTCTTTGTCGACCGTAGCCCCCGGCGAGCGCATGCTTTCAAATGCATTCTTCGTATGGTTTCTGCCGTCTGCCAACTTTCATTCATATAATTTCAGAGAAAATTGCCTTTGAAGCCTTTACTTTAAGCGCTCATTGTCTTCAACTCGCAACTTCCCCCTAAGTTCCTTTTTATTGAAGTTAAATTATGGCATTATCGTATTTTGAAAACAATAACCGCATTTCTGTTTTGTTTTGCCGTTTTTCTTTTGAATACAGATAAGTAAGAGACAATTTGAATTGTGTATTTGTAAATTAAATTTCGCATCTTCATAATATCGTTTTCTTCCGAAAATAATTAATGAAATTGAGTAAAAACAAATGGAAGGAACGGGATGTCTTTATCTTTGTTCTTATAAGTTCGTGACTAAAATTGGTTAAAGGAAATGATAGCGAGTACAGTTAACCGACTTGTTTTTATCACATTTATTTGTCTTGTTTTCCTTTGCATTTGCGGGAAGTCGGAGTCGAAACGTTTTATTAGACGATGTAAATGTGCCAATTCTTGCCCGTTTGTTGTCTTATCTTCATTTTATTGTGTGTTTTGGTGTCTTGGAACAATATTGAACTAATAAAGTAATTACAAGTGAGATATATTGTTTGATTTTTATATTTATTGATACTGTCGTCAAATGTTGGTTCTTCTATCTTAAGACATTTTTATTTGTATTTCATACTAGCAAATATTTCCTAATCCCTGATACATAAGCAGTAAAGTAAGTATATACGCCAAATATTTGCTCGGTCTCGAAACATAAAAAAGATGTTTTTGTTAGGAAATATGTGGGTATATCAATAAATATAACAAATAATGTCGTAACTTTTTTCAGAGCTTACTACTATCTCTTGTTGTATTTTTAAGTCGATGACCCTCCGATATGGGCAAGGTAAATGATACATAGGTCGAGCGCAGGGTTGTCAAACACTTTCTTTATGAGGTAACTTGGTCGACCACTTTAAGCCTGTACCACTTTATCGGTACTTATTTTGATAATAGAGCTATTAGAATAAGTTATAAGTACACTATCAATTATAACTAACTAGCTTCTGCCCTCGACTTCATTCGCATGAAATGTCTTGGCTTAACATAAAATATATACTATGACACTTGGCAAAACTGTAGCTTCCCATTTGTGAAAGAATTTTCGGAATTGGATCAGCAGTTCCGAAGATTACCACGCACATAGAAACTCAGAAATTTTACCTCTTTATAATGTTAGTATTTATAGATGAAGAGACTTGATTGTCAGACTTTAGAAGCCCGAAAGTCTGACAACAAGCCTTACCAAGGGGTATCGTATTACCCAGTAACTGGGTTATGGAGATTAAATAGGCAGTCGCTCCATGTAAAATACTGGTATTCAGTTGACGGTTTGACTGAAAACCGACCCCAACGTATGTAGTTGGAAAAAGGCTATGCAGATGATAATGATAATAATATTAGTATAGATAGAATCAGCTGTAAACTAATTAGTGAGAAAAGTCATAAACCACTTGGCTAGCGTATTGTTGAGCT
The DNA here is from genome assembly GCA_905333075.3 of Atethmia centrago. Lineage (NCBI taxonomy): Eukaryota > Metazoa > Arthropoda > Insecta > Lepidoptera > Noctuidae > Atethmia > Atethmia centrago. The sequence continues at coordinate 11,471,025 of HG995381.1, read as the reverse complement.
TATGCATCAAGCAATACTACGTTGTGATAGTATGTCCAGCTCAGCGATCTTCGCGCCCTCTCGCCCCTAGCCGCCGCAGGAGACGCCCTGGGCGTCGGGAATCCCGGGCAGATTTCCGGCCACCGTAGGCGCGGGCTTGCGGACGGTGAGCAATGGGTAGGTCACTGTCCGGTAAGGACCAGGCCCGGGTCGACGGCGCGTTGTATTCCACGCGCGCCTCAAAGAGATGTCGTCAGCACAAAGGTAGGGGTCCACTAGGGCCGATGCCTGCCGGGGTCGCGGGAAGGTACTAATGGGTCACCGAGGCCCCCGCAACACAGGCAACAGGAAGGAATACGGGTGGGTTTTAGTCAGTAAGAGTCTGACACACCCTCCCGCTCCACCTGAGGTGATACTCGTAAAATGAATGCATTATGATACACTAATGAAAAATTCGATGATTTCTTATCGATATATTCGATGATTTCTTGATTATTTTTTTTTATTAATTTATTAAATTTATATATTTTTTTTTACAATAGACACAACTATTGGCTGAAATGGCTAACTAGTTTACACACTTGCCTGGCATCTCAGTTCCAGTCATCCTTAGAGTCTGGGTCGCTACCACAGTTTCTGACAACAGGCATTACCCACCTGCTCCATAAGTCAGGTAGTCCTGCGGAACCCAAGAATTATAGACCGATCACGTGTTTGTCGACGGTTTATAAACTTCTTACATCCATTTTGAGAGCGAAAATTAACACACACATTGACAGTAATTCCATTATGTCTGCCTCTCAAAATGGATGTAGGAACGGGTCCCGTGGTACTAAGGAGCTACTTCTCATCGACATGGCCATTAGCCAACAGGTTCGTCGATCCCGCAAGGATCTGTCGACTTGCTGGATAGATTATAAGAAGGCCTACGACTCGGTGCCACATACATGGCTCATGAAGGTGCTGGAGTTGTACAAAATAGATACGACTCTACGCACCTTCCTTGAGTCATGTATGGGGCAATGGAGGACAGTCCTTCGCTATCCGGGGTGTCGACGGATCCAGGGGAATGATGAGCCTGTATGGATTAAACGGGGAATATTTCAGGGCGACAGTTTGAATCCACTTTGGTTCTGCTTAGCCCTGAATCCTCTAAACACACTGCTAGAGGATTCAGGTCTATGCTATCGGTTGAGGAGAGGTGGTCAGGTCATATCTCACCTCCTCTACATGGATGACTTAAAAATATTTGCCCCCAACAAATTGCGACTGATGGAGCTACTGAAGGTAACTGAAACTTTCAGTGGCACCATCAGAATGGAGTTTGGTGGAATCCAAGAAAATTCAATTTTCGGATTCCATACACCTTAGATCCCTCTCCTCACCCGAAAGCTATAAGTATTTGGGTATGTCGGAAGCGTTAGGCATCAACGTTACTGACATGAAGCAATTGTTGAAGGAGCGCTTTTTTGGCCGCCTGAAGAAGGTATTGATTAGTCTTCTTTCAGGCGGAAACAAGGTGCGCGCCTTCAACGGTTGGGTCATGCCGGTTTTGATGTACTCTTTCGGCATACTCAAATGGACTCAGATCGAACTCGACGCCCTGGATAGGAGGGTCCGTACACTGTTGACCGCAAACCGGATGCATCACCCACGATCATCGGTGATGTGATGAGACTGTACATCCCGCGGAAGTGCGGGGGTCGAGGCTTTTTAAATGCAAAGACCCTTCACAACCGCGAGATATACAGTCTCAGGGAATATTTTTTGAAAGCCGAAGTGGGTATCCACCGTGATGTGGTCGCAGTGGACAAGGGGCTCACCCCACTTTCCATGGCTAAAGAGAACTGGTGCAAACCTGTAGTACTTACCACGGATGACCGCAAGGAGATATGGCAAAACAAGGAACTACACGGCGCTTCTATCGGGCTCTTTATGAGCCCGATGTAGATTTCTTAGCGTCCGTATCCTGGCTACATTTTGGGGACCTTTTCGGAGAAACTGAAGGTTTTGTCTGTGCAATTATGGACGAAGTTATCTTGACGAATAACTACCGGAGACATATTATGAAGGACGGGACGGTTGACGTGTGTCGGGCATGCCACCGTCCGGGTGAGTCTATCAGACATATTATCTCTGGTTGTTCTCGTCTGGCTAACGGCGAGTACTTACACAGACATAACCAAGTGGCTAGGATTATTCACCAGCAACTTGCTTTGAAATATAAACTTGTGAACTCTGAGGTACCGTATTACAAGTATGTACCCGACCCAGTTCTCGAAAATGACCATGTCACGTTGTACTGGGATCGGTCTATTATTACTGACAGGACTATTGTTGCCAATAAGCCTGATATAGTGGTGATAGTTCGATTAGCGCGCCGCGCAATGATAGTCGATGTTACCATTCCACATGACGATAACCTCGTGAAAGCTGAGAAAGAGAAACAAATAAAATATCTCGACCTAGCGCACGAGGTTGTTGACATGTGGAATGTGAACTCGGCTGTCATTGTGCCGATTGTCGTTACGGCCAATGGCCTGATGGCCGAAAGCCTCAACCATCATCTCTCGAGGCTCTCGTTAGGCGGCTGGATCAAGGGCCTGATTCAGAAGGCAGCACTCCTCGATACGGCTCGCATTGTGAGGAGGTTCCTGTCTCTGGAGCCCTAACCACCGGTAACTTGGACCCTGCTCCCGATACCGGCGGACCACTATTTTATATTTTTAAATGTTTTTTTTTAATATTTTTTCTAAGAATTATTTAAAAATGTATTTTATAAGGCAAAAAGCTTAATAAACGAAATAACAATAATAATAGTCGACATGTGGGATGTGGATTCAGCAATCATTGTGCCGATAGTCGTATCAGCCAATGGCTTAATTGGCAAGAGCCTCGACCAACACCTAAGGAGGCTCACGTTGGACGGCTGGATTAAGGGCTTGATTCAGAAAGCGGTACTTCTGGACACGGCTCGCATTGTTAGGATGTTCCTCTCTCTGGAGCCCTGACCGCCGGTAGCTTGGACCCGATACCGGTGGGCTACCATTTTATTATATTTTTAAATGTTTTTATATATTTTTGTATATTCTAATATTTAAAAATATAATTATATTGTGTAAATAATGGAATAAAAGAAAATAATAATAATATAAGCCTATTATTGTCCCACTGGAGGGCAAAGGCTTCGTCTCATACAGAGAAGTCACGAGCATTTATCACTACGCTTGCTCAAGACGCGTTAGCGATTTCGACTTATATTAATTTCTACTCAGTCCAATTTTATTAATCCATTACGTATAGTGGACACTTGGACAGCCCTAGCGCTGTCCTTCCCACTTATCTGTCCTTTGAAGGTGATTGTGTACACTTGCCCAGCAGAACGTTTGAAGTCGGATCAGTGTCGTCTTGTTCTTCACACTTTGTTGCATGTAACATACGAGTAACAAAACATGGAAGTTGCGTGTGCAATGGAAAATCATTATTTTCTTTTCATATTAATTGTTCGCGTTTTTTTTTTCGTTTTTAATGGGTAAAGCAAGTTTTTACTTGTCAGCTTTAATTGTTTGTCAGTTTTCGTGGCTATTGAAGTTTTTTATGTATATTAATAATTTTGAGAGTTTGTATGTAAGAGGTAATCTTCGGAACTACTGATCCGATTCCGAGAATTCTTTCACTAATGCGAAGCTACAGTATTTCCGAGTATCATATTTTTTGATAAAACAAGAAATGTCACGCGGATAAACTGGCGGGCAGAAGAATATTTTCTTTGAGTAATGACCGTCTCTATCTGATCTCTATGTAGGTACATTTATCATCCGATCATGTGAGCTGTAAAACGCAAGTGCATAAAAACTAGGTTAAAAATAATGCATTTGAAATCCGTGTAAGAATGTAGGTCACATTTATCTTTTATTGTTTATCTACTTAGCGTATCTCATCTTCAAACACTTTGAGGAATTCCTTCGCAATGAGTAATGGACGGTTTTTGTTTTCTTCACTTAGTTGTCGGTCACCTGCGAAGTCTGAAATACCTTAAAAATGTTTTCATTTATTTTTAAACAAGAATATAATAAAAGGTCGCTCCCTATTACATGGGACTTAAACATAACTGGCGAAGTGTGGATCATGTACTATAGGTACACCTCTGCCTAACCCTTCCGGGAAACAAAGCGTCTATGTTATGTGTGTTATATGTATACAATGTGTAATTTAAACAACTGAAAACCTGAAAAGCGGTCAATAAACGTACTCACCTACATCGATGTGCCTCATAAAAATACCAAAATTGATTAAAGTATACAATAACACAGCCAATGGAAGGAATACGGGTGGGTTTTAGTCAGTAAGAGTCTGACACACCTTCCCGCTCCGCCCAGAGCGGGAGAAGTTATTTGATGAATTCCCACAAAAAAAAAAAAAATGTCATGCGCTTTTCCCAAAATGCAATTGTCTAACAAGCCCGCGGGCATCTTCGATTCTCGCGTACTTCATTCACCTAGCTCCTGTCCCATATTGGGTTTAAAAGACTTTATTTCTCATAAGAACTTAAAAATAACAGGTCGCTTATAATAAGATACTTAAGTGATTATAACTAGTACTATTAAGACGGTGACAACACCTAAATCGCGGTCACTGTCAGATTGCATTGTCAGAGAGAAGCGCGATGACACAACGCTTGTAATTTATTGCAAAATATGAAGCAATTATCTATTTACTCAAAATTGAGTTGAGTAATCAAAAATAAAAAACAACCAAGTTCTGCATTCAAATAAGACGTTCTTGTTATTAATTAAATAAGTAACGTATGTTGAATTTTAATACATTTTTAAAACATTTTTTATTTATTTTATATCCTCCGGTTAACTATTGAACAGCCGTGCTCCTTCCACCAATATTGATTTTTGCCATAATTAGTGCGAGTGTGCGCTGGTTTTAACTGGATTTTGTTTTTATTCCTTACGTTGTATGTTATAATTTTCATACCTAGTTGTATGTTTGATTGAACAGATTATCATCGCATGTACCTATCACTATTGTCTCTCTGTTTCTCAGAACGAAAATGTTTACATATTTGCCATCGTCTATTACAAACACACTTTAAAAATAATTATATTCCTCAAGGCCGCCTCGCGGTCCTTGTGTCATTCTATACCGTTGTGGTAACAAGATGTGATTGATATGCCTAATGAGTGAATGACACATTTTATTGTGCTTGGACTGGAGTTTGTGCTGCAGATACAAGTCCACTTGACACTGGGTCGATTTTTTTCTTTCGTAGGACCCTATACGCACGATCTATTAAGAGAATAGCTGCCTGCTCATCCAGCAATCAATCAACTCAGCCTATCGTAGTCCACTACTGGACATAGGCCTCTCCCAGGCTACGTCACAACACCCTGTCCTCCGCCTTCCGCATCCAGTTTGTTCCAGCCACCTTTTTAAAATCTTCGGTGCATCTAGCTGCAAGTTATTTCGGTAATTCCGGTTCTTTTCCGGATAATTTCATTTCTGATGCCTGCTCATGGCGTGGTCAAAATATTACCCAATCTGCAAAATTGTAGCGGAACTGACTGCCCAGGGTATGCCGGTTGCCGGGGTCGTGGGAAAGTCCAAAAGGGATACCGAGGCCCCTGGCAAAAGAGGCAACGGAAGGAACACTGGTTGGTATCAGTCAGTAAGAGTCTGACACACCATCCCGCTCCAGCGGGAGAAGTTATTTGATCATTTTCCAACCAAAAAAAAAAGAAGTTCTTGTAGAGAGACTATTTTAATGTTAGTCAACTATCGTCGAGTGATTCAACTATAAATATGTACCTAAATATAAGTAACAGGATATACAGGATGGCTAAGGTGTATCATTTTGTGAAAATAATTGATAATTCTACGGTTTATGGTCAAGCGTGTGGTATGATGATATATCATGATCTACGATTAGGCAAGGAGTTTGGTAATAGCTAAACAAATTGATAAGCCTCTTTTTTGTTAACAGTGATGCTCACAATATTCTAAACATCATCAGCATTTGCCAATATGACAACCTAATACCTGACTATTAAAAGCTTGTCTTAGAATTATTTACCTTAAAAGATATGACCTAAAGAAACCATAAAAGAAAATTCAATTTTCCACACAGCAACACCGCACTAACGCGGGTTCATTCACTTGCAAAGTCGCGTGCGTTCCAAGGCATAATCCGCGGATCTAAGAGATTGTAGAATGGCTTCCCCACTGAATTACTGCAAATAGTTTTACGTAGAAGTAACGTACAGCGAGTTCTTCACTAGGTACTTGTATCAATGTATGAATGAATGAACGATGAATTTAAATCTCACGGCATAACGTAAGATTAAAATTTTTAACACATGATTTGAAGCAGCTTTGGATGTAATTAGTACTAAGTTAGGTGGCATGTATATCGTTTGTATTTCCTAAAGTGTGTAAGTAGACTTGTGATTGTCGTACAGTGTTCGTTTTTACTAAATAAGACTCATAAAAAATACAATTTGCCTTATAGACGTTGGAAACGCATTTTAGCTTTGAAATTCAAGATGATTAAGTTCAGTAGGATGTTTTTTGTTGTTCAGTCAGGTAATTTATTGTCCTTGTACGGAATAGAGTTGTTTATTTAGTTGCTAAAGAGTTGGGGCGTTTTATGTCGTGATCTTTCATTCTGTATAAGATTTGTAGTGTTAATTTTAGTCTTGACTAATAAATGTCTTTTTGACTATCATGAAATTTTTATGGAAATACAGTCTCTTTAACCAAATACCTATCCGAATTCGGAGTTAGTTGTTTTGTCCGTAGTCTAAATTCTGTAACAAACGTACAAGGTTAGCAATTTATTATTTATTTCTAATAGGTACATTTTTTTGCGTAATTCGGTAACAAAGCCTTTCCCAGAAAAAGTTTCACCAAATTCATCTTTTTGCTGTTGGAGCAACAACACATAAGTATTACGGAACGCTAGGTAATCAAACTTGAAATTACTTAATGACAGAGTAATTTGCAAGTGTAGTATCAAAGTCATTGTTCTCGGAATCTATTAGTGGCGTATCACACGCAATGTTTATGAGTAACCTGATAAACTAGAAGTTTTTTTCTGATGAGAAAATGTAGGTACCATATATATATTTTTTTTTAATAAAATTACTATGGTTGTTCATTGCATTTTCTTGTTTGCCGTTGATTTATGACATCAGGACAGTGTTCTTTGCTTATGGCAATGAAGTATAGAAATTTGAACATCACATCCTTAAAATAATATTAGATTTTATTTTTTACAGCATATGAATATAGCGATTATTATTAGAATGCTGATAAAGTGATACAGTTTTCATCACACCAACTAAAAACATTTTTCAATTAGTGTAATAAGTTCCAGCACTTTCTGATGAATGAAAAACAAAATAAATAATTGAACCATCAAATCAAATCATTTATTTCTTTGCAAACCTGGGTATACGAGTACATAGGTGTTTTTATAATAAAGTGCTCCATGTTTTACCGTCACATAGGTATGCAAAGAATTACAATTAAATAAAAAAAATATAAAAATAAGTAAGTATAGTAATATTTAAATAGATCTTTGGAATTACAAATAAAAAAAAAAACAAAATAAAACATATACAAAAAAATAAATTAAAAAATGTCGGCGTAGTCACAGCAATAAAAAAAAGAAGATTATTTAATGTCAAACGGAAATAAAAAGTAAGTGAATCCAGGATCACAATAATTATGTCATCCCATATTTATGTCGTCCCCTAATGAACACAGGCCTCATCATATCCATCAACACATTATCAAGAGTTATCAAGGCAATAAACAACACAATTATATCCGTCAGTCTGTCTGCAACCGAAGTTTCCCCAAACAGCCAACAAGTGAGTCACCGGGCGCCTATACGCATACCTTCCCGATCCAGACTAAGCCATTATATTTTATCTTTATCTAGTTTGCCGAAAGTGATCCCACTGGCTTTCGGCCAACATCACGACAGACAAATATTTTGGGGGCAATTCATTCGGGCCCAGTGCGCCGCCCGCGTTCCACCACGGGCATAAATTCCACCACTATTTATATGGGGCTAAATATAAACATTTGACTTTATTGGGACGACCAAATTGTACACGCGTTTTATGCGGAAGTGTACACTTTTGATAAGCTCGGCTTTTGTGGGTTGATGTTTGAATTTGTTAGGGTTAATATTGTGATGGATATTGTGCTGCTTGTTGTGTTGTTGAACGTGGGTAAACAATGGTTCCGTTTAATTATGTGTCATAAAAACTTGGCATAGGTATAATGGCAATAGGCTCGCCCCCTATGACATGGGACTTAAACATAACTGGCGAAATGTGGGTGTACCAGGTACCTACCGATACACCTCTGCCAAACCCTTCAGATAAAAAAGGCGTGGTGTTATTTTATTTGTATATTAATATATTTACTTTGTAAGCTAGCAGGAAGATACGTAACTTGATGGCAGTCATAAGTAGTTAGCAGGTTTACAACTTATGCAATATTACGTAGCATTAGCATCAAACATGTTTTTGTAAGGTCCACTTTCAAGAGAAGTACGCTATAAAATCATGCTGTAACGGAAATTGCTACATCTGGCAGGACTATGTATAATGTCATCATGCCTAGTTCTATAAAATAAGAGACTAAAAATAAAAACAAGAGAATTCCATGTACCTACTTAACTGACGTAGAAAGACTCACTGTGCGCCAGAGCCGTGCATATTTAACTGCCATCAAATGAGCCAAGCAAAATTTACGACCAGCACAGACAGAGAAAGGTAAATAACACAAATCTTCTCGACTATCAAATTTATTTCAGTGAACATAAGCAAATACCATACGTCAGTACAGCACAGCTTACGAGGCTTACGACATACGGCATAAAACTGGGTTCTTTCGGAGACAATTCAGAAACTTTCACTGCATACGAAAGCGTGAAAATACAGTGTGTATTCACGTATGCATTGCATTGCATATTCGGGCTCACGTCCTTTGAAAAGCGACGCCGGGAAAAGAGTAATGTATGGAGCCGTGCATTTTTCAGTCGTGCATTTTTCACACAGTGTAGAGAGGGTTGTCAGTTGGCACATTGGCCACATTGCGGTGCACTATGTGCGACAAAGTCACGGAGCGGAATAAATTGTGGTATAAAACTGACGAATTGGTGAGTGTGTGCACTTTGAAGTGGCTTTGGCATCTGTTTTGAATTTTGATGCAGATGATTGATAAGACTACTGATACTGATACCCACAATTGTTATAAAACAATGGTGAGGCCATACAGACTGTGCTTCCGTGATTCGAAACCACTCAAGTTTAGGTACCCCTGTTTGGTAAAAGTGTTAAAACCCCAATCGTCAATTAATCACTCGCAAAACTAATAGGCAATTTATCTTCGTTGATGCATAGTTCTGATTTACAACCGAGCGAGCAACTCTGCATTTGACGCTGATACTGCCATCTACTTTCGGAGACGTAAGCACTACCTACTAATTTACTTAGCATAAGTAGTTTCATAGTCTGCCTCGTCTAGCCTATAGGCAGCTTTATTCACGAAACAGTAGTCGAAATGTAACTCAAATGTAATATTAAAATGATGAATATTTTACTCCGTGTGCTAAGACAGCAAGTGTCCAGCGGGAATGAAGAATAGATGTCCTTTTCCCACTACATATTCTAGTACACGAGACAGTTTCCATTTAGCTCGAGAGCCAGTAGCAGGCCATTTGTTACTGCGGCTGATTATGTTCTATGCCGTGTTTATTTTATTTAGATAGTTATTTTGATAAAATATTTGTATCTTTTTATCTTGAATGACGTTCGGGGTCGCGGGAAAGTCCGAAAGAGATACCGAGGCCTCTGGCAACACAGGCAACGGATAGAACACGAGTGGGTTTTAGTCAGTAAGAGTCAGACATCCTCCCGCACCGCTCAGAGCGGGAGAAGTTATTTGATAATTTCCCACCCAAAAAAAAACAAAAAAAAAGCAATGGACATTGAACTTTTATTTGTTGAATACTAGGGTATTGGCAACTTTGGTGTGTGTAATGCTTTTTTTGTAATGTGAGTCTTGTTTAGGCAGAATAAATCATTTTTATTTTCCTTTTTTTTAACAGTTTATTCTAACCTCCTGAAACAGAAATAATTTCATTTCACTTAAGCATTTGTCGATTCTTTTAGACATTATTTAAAGCAATCGGAACTCCAATCATTTCCGTGTACAAACAAATGCCAGTATTAAAGCATTCGCAGTTTATTAAGTTTACTTCTCAGGATTATGCAAGGTTTAACGACCCCTTATAGGTTAAGAGAAGCAACATTTTGCTGTACTAGGAAGGAATGTCTAAATATGTCCGCACTAGATTCGAGCCATCGACAGTAAAGCTCTATAGCTTAATATACTAGGGTTACCAATTGACACTTGCATTAAAAGAATTGGTTCTTCATCACTTTTATTTGAAAGTAAAAGGATCAAACATCTTTTCTTTTTTTAATTACCTTTGTCAATATGTTCTTTCTATGTTCTATGTAAGAGGATTTGGTTTCCGCACTTAGTCCTTCAGGTGGACTATTGTGCGTGGGCCATGGCGGCCTCCACCTCCCTCCAGTAGTTGATCACATCTCCTTTTTCCTTTGTAAATTTTGTCGGAATTGAATTTGAAATCTATCTAACTTAATTCCGTACCTACTTTAAGGCGCAGATATATGAATTTAGTGAGTTTTAAATCCATTATAACGCCTTCAAATAATGCAAGTAAGTTATGCAAAAAATATATGTTAAACACATACACACCAATACACGCATACACATCAATTCTTTAAGTGAATATTTAAGTATTGCAGTAAAATACTTTATGAAATAAATTCAGGAAGTAATGTCCAAAGCATAAAAACGATATTACTTTCAAACTACCATGATTTTTTATGTATGAACAGACTATTTTATTATTTATAATTATTTCTGTGCGCTTGCCGCGGTTGGTCCGTAGATGGGTGGCCATCTTTACATACCAAGACCCCTCCGCGCCTCGGAAAGCACGTTAAGCCGTTGGTCCCGGCTCTCTTTCGTGGATCTTTGACAGTCGTTATGGGTCGTCAGAAGCCTGAAAGTCTGACAACCAGTCTTACCAAGAGGTATCGTATTACCCAGTAACTGGATTGTGGAGGTCAGATAGGCACTCGCTCCATGTAAAATACTGGTTCCCGTAGTTGGGAAAAGGCCAGGCAGGTAATAATTTCTGTGATTTTTTAAAATATTCATATTTTCGTTACAAAAAATCAATATTCCCTTTGAACTCGAACGGCAGCGGGGCCTGAGCGCGACTCGCATTTGTATGGCCAACGTCAAAAGCGTTTATCCGACCCTTAAGCGTTGTTAATAAAATAGTCGTACAGGTAATTTAGGCACACAACTTCACACTATCAAAAATGTAAATGCAACGTGTATTACCGAATGTTTGCTATTATGGAATGCATCAAAATGAGCTAATTTGTGGTTTGCCTGTCGTGCTGATCAAACTACTAATTATATTTTTAATGTTATGCAAGTCCCTATAATTATGGTGCTGATGTCAACGGTTTATATTGTTTTACTAGGTCTGCTGATCTAACAACATAATATTCTGGCTTAGGACTTCCCAAGAGAAAGGATTAAAATTGCAGCCTCTATTTGTGGTTGAGGGGACGAGCAGGGAACATTCTAAATTCCTAGAATCCTTCCGCGGTCAGCTTTAGAATGTTTGAAATGGAAATAGTAGCCACAAAATCCTGACATCTCTCTTCTATATCTACATACATATAAAACAATTCCATGATGGACAACAAAAAGTCTTAATCACTGAAGATAGAAAAAAATAAAGATCGATGCTATTGCCTTAATGATCTGCAGAGTTAAGACTAAGTAAAAAATTCCCAGACACATCGACCAGTACACAAACAAAGTCGTGGACAAGAGCTAGTATCCTAATATATTGTGATGTTGGCAACCCTAACACATCGATATAAAATGAACCTTATTTTATAGTCATCTAGTTTATGACGTCATAAAAATCATTTTAGCTTTTTCGGAACAAATCGTATTCGAGGCGACGAACTCACCTTGTTTTATTAGTTTATTGGGTCTTCCCCTTGTTCTAGATAATGATCGATTGTGACAAAAACTTTAGGCTTTATCGATTGGTGATGTAGGTACAGTCAGCAACAAAAGTAGATTAACACTGTAACTTTTAAATATCATCTAAATTTACACAAAATGATTCGATGCATTGCTTTTCTAATTTTATTATAAATATTTTGCGAAATAATTGAGGTTAAACAATTAAAGTGTTAATCGAATATTGTTGCCGACCGTACCAATATGTAATGGTGACTTGTATAAAATATGTGTTGGATAAGTGGAGGCTTTAGAAAAAATCTATTGGGGATTGCGCAATGACTAGCAAGCTAGATAGAAGAAAAACGGTGGCCATCTCCAGGAAAAAACCGGCCAAGCGCGTATCGGACTACGCACAATGAAGGGTTCCCTATTTGGGATTAATTTATCCCAAGAACAAACTTAACATTGTATTTGAAAAACATGTTCTCCCATACATTCCAACTGCAAAATATGTAAGTTTGTACGCACAATATTGAGATATTTACCATGTTAACACCATAAACTTCTGACAGGTTTTCCTGCAATTTATAAGTAAATAACTATTTTCTGTATTTTATTTAAAATTTTAGGCTCAGTAGTTTTGGAGACAAGGGGGTATGGTCAATTTTCATCTATTTTCTTAAATAGCTTTAAAACTATTTATTTTAAAAAATAGTTTAAAAAATATCGGAGACCTTCACAACCTTTCATTTGATAAGTCACACGGTACAGCTTGCAATTTTTTTTTGCAAATTTTTTTCTTCTAATTTGCCCCCCAAAAGTGCTCAGTGCTCATATTCAAAATTCATTCATTAATGTTACACGTCCGTATTTGGGTCACAGAAAGTCATATGTGAAACAAATTTCAACTTAATCGGTCCAGTAGATTCGGAGCAAATCGGCTGTGACAGACACACAGACAGATAAACACACGAGTGATCCTATAAAGGTTCCTTTATTTCCTTTTGAGGTACGGAACCCTAAAAAACGTCAAAATTGAAACCTGAAAGAAATCCTATATCATCTAATCACCTCCCATGGGTGTCGTAAAAGGCGGCTAAGCGATCAGATCGGCAGCATCCCCCAGTGTATGAACAACAACGTGTTCAGATATAACCGATGTGGATGTCGAATGCGATAATTAGGATCAGATCCCTTAGGATTTGTGATTGTGGTTGTCTTTGTCGAACAATAAGAAGTACTTTACGCTACATTATTTAAGAAAATGCCAAAAACATAAATGAAAGGAAACCATAGGCTCATTAAGAACCAAAACCATACACGATGATAAGTATTTCTTAAATTATTAAAATAGGTAATGAAAGGCTGGTTCCAAATAAATATAACTCCAATTTACTTCAAAATGATATCACACAAAACAGAAACCAAATACCTACACAAAAGCCCCCTAAAATCACGAGAACCTTTATCAAACAATTTCGGCTCATTGCACATTAGCCGAGAAAAGGTAAAACGTACATTTCATTAAGTCAACGTACCTTAAAACCACTTGGATCCACAATCCAGCCAGTCTTTTCAACCCAAAGCCTATTAGAGTACACCTTAAAACATCCGCACATGTGCCCTTTCCCTTAGTCTTGCAAAAACATGAGCTACGAAGCTTTTAGATACGCCTTATTGGGAAGGAAAACACTTGAACTAATTGTAATTTGGAGGAGGGACGAATGGTTGGTTTGGTTAATTGATTTGATGGCAAATAAATACGCCATCTAAGAAATACAGTTTTATAGAATATGTAGTTACACTGATTGTAATGTTATGAGTACGGTATTGTCAAAATTTGGGCACAGAGAAAGTGCCTACATATTGAGCTAATAAACGATTTTTTTGCACACTGAATAATCTAGGCACCTTTACCTACTCTCTATTTAATGGCGTTAATATTAGTCTTTTTCTTCTTAGCTTTATCAAATGCTTTAAACAAGCGTGAAAGCGTAAAAAATGAATTGCAATAAAATATACCCATTCCACCACTCAGTAGGCACATTTTCCACAAAAAAGTATAATGAGAGCATTTCCTCCACACGATTGTTTCGTACTTGCATGTCCCCCAAGAAAGCCGGGGATTTGTCGAGGGTTGATAATGAATCCCCTCACAGTACATCTCGCAAAGGAAATGACTGCAAAGTGTTTTTCTATTCTCCTAGTAACATTGGGGGCGGAGTGTTTCTAGTTGAACGACGTATACGGATAAATGGTAGAAAGATGACGCGTTGCTCAATAACATAGTACATAAAGTAACTGGTATTTTTTGTATTAAAAAGAATGCATCATCATTCATTACCATAAGAATTTGACTGCAAGATGCAGACAATACACAGAACATAGATTTTAACTTCAAAAAAAACCGCAAGCTCCTGAAATTAACCGTAAAACGATCTTTAATTCCCTAAGTGGAACCCTAAACTGAAAATTCAGATAGCCATAAAGTTTTCCCTAAACAATTTCAAGTCTCCAAGTCCACAACTAATCAGTAAACATATCACAACTTCGAAAGATACGAAGAGCGAGTAAATTCAAATTCCATTCTAAATCCTTTGTCACATCCAAATCTCTTCATCCAAGAAAGGTAAGGATTGAAGAAGCGAAGACATTACGGGTGTGCAATGACGCCGAACGTTTTATGTAGTGTGAAGCATTGACGCTGAGCTGTAGGGGACACCCCTTCGGTCTTCAGACAGCTGCCTTGGAAACATATTAATCTTCGTTGGGAAAAGAGGGTTTTTCGACCTTAAAGTTTTGTTGGTCAAGAGGCAAAAGTTACAGGTCATGTTTTTTCGGATCGTAGATTACTTTGATTTGGAGTGGAAGACGAACGTGAAAAATGTCTGACTGTTATTTATAAATAGGACTACGTAGAGTTATTCTAGCTAAGCAAGAAATAGAACAGAGAAGAACCTTAAGTATAAGAGAGTTTTTTAGTACCTTATTAAAACATATTAATTAATTGTAACTGACGTACTCAAAGATGAAAATATTGTAACGGAAATAGAGATTTGGTATGAAAAACTGCGATGTGGATGAGCTTCAAATGAATGTTGGCTAATCTGTTGATATTAATTTCGTAAAAGTTAAACTCAAATGTTAGTCCCATTATTATACAACAGCTGGCCTTTGAAAAACTCATAGCAAATATGAAATTAAGGCTAATAGACGTTGTATGACGCAAGACAGTTTAATCAATCAAATTGGGCCACGTTAATCCGTGCGTTATCTCTTATTTGACCCAGTTGTGACAATGGCCGATTGTTCCGTTTGTTTATCACATACAATCAATATGTTTCTTGTAATGATGGAGAAAGGATCGTCATGTTTTAAAGGAATTGTGATTGATTTCCTGAAGAATAACGTCTAACGCACAATGTGATCATTGTTTTGATTTTCATTTCATTGGCTATAAGATTGTGGGGATTGTGGCTAAGTAATAACAGCCGCACGGGTCGATCGATCGGTTAAGCTATGCTTTCCGCGTTTGGTCCGTGGGTGACCATCTTTATATACCAAGACCCCTCCGTGCCTCGGAAAGCACGTTAAGCCGTTGGTCCCGGCTGTTACTTGTAGATCTTTACCGTCGTTACGGGTAGTCAGAAGCCCGAAAGTCTGACAACCAAGGGGGTATCGTATTACCCAGTAACTGGATTGTGGAGGTCAGATAGGCAGTCGCTCCATTTAAAATACTGGTATTCCACTGCATCCGGTTAGACTGGAGGCCGACCCCAACATAGTAAGGAAAAGGCTAGGCAGATGATGATGGTTATAAGATTGTCACTAGAATGTATAAAAAATTCTTTGTAGCATACAACCATGTAATTCAGGACGAAATTATTCTAAAACTATTTAACTATTGTTACTTTTTATTGGGTCTTATAAAAACGAGCAATTAATGAAAAGCTTAAATCTCTGGGTTACACCAAAATTCATCCCTACAATGTATCTTCTAACAACCAATGTAAGATTTATATTTTGAGTCAGGAAGCTTCGGCTTTAATAGTTCCACCATGACTGACAACTTAACTAGAATATGTTAGTATGGCTGTTAAATCAGCGGAAACATCATGGAAAGGATTTATGATATTTACAAACGTCTTATCTTGTTTTGGTTGTTACAAATCATTAAAATTCGCTTGAATTTCATCATCTTCATTTACGGCGGGTTAATTACGTTACACATTCATTATTTCAGCCGAAAGACGCACCGCCATTTCGACCGGTCCTGTGCTTCCCGCATCCAGCAGATTCCTGCGGAATTCACAAGGTCATCGGTCCACCTTTCAGGCGGCCTTCCACAGCTACGTCTTCCGGTATGCGGTCGCCACTCCAGAACCAGAACCTTTCGGCCCCATAGGTCATCTGTTCTGCGAGCAATGTGCCCTGCACAGTGCCACTTGAGTGTGGCAATTCTTTGGGCTATGTCGGTTGCCTAGGTTCTCCTTTTTTTTGGGTGTGAAATTATCAAATAACTTCTCCCGCTCTGGGCGGTGCGGGAGGGTGTGTCAGACTCTTACTGACTGAAACCCACCCGTGTTCCTTCCGTTACCTGTGAGCCAGAGTCCACGGTATCCATTTCGGACTTTCCCGCGACCCCGGCAGGCATCGCCCCTACAGTTGTACTGACATCTCTTTGAGGCGCGCGTGGGGCACAACGCGCCGTCGACCCGAGCCTGGTCCTTATCGGACAGCTAGCTACCCATTGCTCACCGTCCGCAAGCCCGCCCCTACGGTGGCCGGAAATCCATCTGGGATTCCCGATGCCCAGGGCGTCTCCTGTGGCGGCTAGGGGCGTAATGGCGCGTTGTTTGCCTCTAGCCTAGGTTCTCCTGCGGATCTTTTTATTTTGCCTTCTAATAAGGCCCAATGTGAGCGACCACATTTCAGTGCCAAATTTCATCACTGGCAACTCGCACTGGTTAAAGGCCGTAGCACAACCGTAAGCCGTAACACATATAAAATGGAAATTGAACTCAATGCCTTAAATGTTGACGTGTTTTTTGCAGCCTTTTTTTCAAATCTATGAACTATGAAACAATGGATTACGAATGTCCTTCAAAACCCTCGGAAAGAGTTATTTCTTCTCATAACTCCTAAGATATTCGGTCCATATTCGATTAGCATTATCAACTTATAATGTTCTCACTGCTGGGACACAGGCCTCCTCTCTGTGAGAGGGAATGGGCCGTAATCCAACATGACGGCCCAGTGGGGGTCAGCAGATATCACATGTCTTCGAACTTTTGGTTCTAGGACATACATATCCATATTCGATTAGCAGCTTTTAAATCCGATTAGAGTTCGATGACTAAATTGAATCTAACACTCACTTAATACCCATTAGAAATAGTTAAATATATCCGCTCTCCTTACGTTCAAGAGAAACTGTCGTAAATAAATCAGAGGCTACACCATTAACACGAACTATTTAACTGGCTATATGTACTGCCGTAACAATAGGAGCTCCCATAAATCCAATGTTTAATCATTTCTCTAAAATTCCAGTAAACGGTACATTTCGCTACATAAAACACTTAACCGACTATCAAAGGTACTTGTGTAGTTCCTATCTCGCCTTTGACCATGTCTGCGGTAAATTCAGGTATGATATGATTTATACGACGTCACTAAATTATACCGGAGGCTATTCCCTGTGGCGCTGGAGAAATATTCTCTTTATAATGGAGTCTGTAAGGGCCGTATGTTTGGTACGGTTCAATACGGTTTAATTTAGATAAAGTAGCTGTATTTTTTGTTTCTTTTTTTAATTTGATTTATTGGTTGTAATTTGAAATACTTTGTTTAATTTATTGTGATTGCAAAGAAGGACGGTCATTGGCTTTGCATATTACCTTAATATAAAGGAGACAGTGCATTAGCATTAGCCTAATAATTGCTAACAAACGAAAACAAAAACTTATTAAACAAATTCATCAGATTTTTATAATCTATCTTGTACCATCACACACTCATAAATTACAGGATTAACTAAACTTCTTAAAAAACTATAATTTATGACCATAACCGAATCCATATTCTAAGCAACAAAGTCTAGAAAATTCTCAATAGGAACCAGTGTCGTAACATGTGTTCTGCGAATGTGGCTAACTATTTTAGCTTCCTAATAGTCCTATGACATAGTAGGACGCAGATGTTAGCTATCTTCTCTAGATTTCTATATATTCCCAGGATGCGTAAATGAGAATGTTTGTTTAGTACACGCACATTTTTGTAACGGTAGCTCTTTATTTATGAATGTGTTTTACTTAGAGCTTCGTTTGTTTTTATACCATGGTAAAAATCATTCTCACCTTATTTTTGGGTCCACAGACCCGATTCCATCTTTTTCAAGTAGCCTTATTACAAACTGCTGTCTCATCTACCTACTCACTTGAGTTGATTGTGAAATATTTCCTTAAGATTTTTGTTTTTTTTTAACTAGCTGACCCGACATGTTGCCCTGTACTTTCAATAACTCATACAAAAAAAAAACATGGAAAACAGGTTCAGTTTTTTCTTTCGGACTATTAAAAACATTTTAAAATAAAAAATAGCCAAATCGGTCCAGCCGTTCTCAAGTAATGCGCTTGCCAACGAACAGCATTTCAGTTTTATTTTTATAGATGATTTCTGTTAAATTATGATTGGCAATAGGTGTAAATTACCTGAAATAAATGAATTTATTATAAACAAACAAACATAACATAACATGACGTCACCTGTATTACCCGAAGAGTTAGGCAGAGGACCTACAGTACACCAAAATCTTACCAGTTATGTTTAAGTCCCATGTAATAGGGGATTCTCGTCTACTGAGCATATTTTATTCTGCTAAAATCTGTCGACTACTGTTGCCTTGCAAAATCTATCCCACCATACACTAAACAGCGTTTAATGCGGAACCCGCAGCCGAAACCGCGCTAGGCTTGTTTTTAATTAAACGATGCTGGCATCACGTGCTACCTAATGCATAAACCTTATAAATAGCGAGCGATAAAGCGCAATGCGCGCCGAATTTCAATGACCGTTATAATAAATAATTTGAAATTAGAATTTTGAAAAAGAAATTCGTTTTTTAAGAATCTTCCTAATTACTTTTCTCTATTGCTTGGCATTTGTTTTCTTTTTATGCCGTTTAGAGTTCACCTTAAACTTTTTAATGCTATTTTGTTTTTTGAACAATGTTTGGTCCTTTAATTCCGAAAAACGATTTTGTTAATGTCTTACCTGTTGCTTATTTTCTTCTCTAATGTGTTCCCTTCTCAAACCAACTAAAGTAAATATACCAAGTTAAAATGGCATGGAGACTTATGTTCTACTAAAATTAAAAACCAGTCAAGTGCGTGTCGGACCACGCACAATGAAGGGTTCCGTAGTTGGGATGAATTTATCCCAAAAACAAACTTAACATTGTAGTTTAAAAACATCTTCCCCCATACATCGATATACGTCACGGTCAATTCTCCAACTACAAATGTAAGTTAGTCGACTATTACTCGTTAACTTGTGAAGCCTACTTAGCTGTGAGTTTTCCTTTTAATTTCTTTATATATGTTCTACAGCCATGATTTTTTTTCGCATATCTAAAAACAACCAAAAATTTTTCGCATATCTAAAGCTTGCAGGGCGGGGCACTTGATTCTAACAAAAAATAGCACTTCAAAGCTATGCATATATTACGCAAACGGACTCCTGAATCGAAAAATGGTGTTCACAGACCCGCAATATTTTTGAGCGGCCTATCCAAGGATACCCCACCATGGGAGAGACGAGAAAAAAAATATTATCCCCACATTACAAGCAAGGGAGGTACCCTAAAAAAAATTCAGACAGACAGATAGACATGGCGAAACAATAAGGGTTCTTTGTTGACTACGAAAACCTATAAAGTAGCTATCATATAAAAAAACCTAACTTTCTTTCTTACTGAAGAAACGTTCCCATGAAAAATATTTCCCAGTAAAAGCATAATGTGAAGGCGACGTACATCCAGCGTATGCAAAATGTAGTGGACCGGAGTGCTCTGCAGTGTGGTTTGGAAGAAAATTTTAATAAAGTGAATGGGCTTCAGAGCTTTTCGAATTTACTTCAGAAAATTTTCATATTTCCGCACATATTCGTTGAAGTTTTCATGCTTTAATAATAAAGGAGATTTCAGAGATTAAAAATCGTGCAGCTGATGTTTCTGTTTTCTGTTTGGTGATTTTTCAATTGCAGATAATTTTACTGATAAAAACTCACATCTAGTTATGGAATATGGTATGAAGCTAATTATATGTTTACATATACTTACTTACTTATACGGCATTTGTATATTCCTACTGACATTTAATTTAATATCAATCAAGTGCTAAATTCTAAATAGTAATTGTAAATAGTAGGTATTTGTGTTTGTTTATGCTTGCCTACAATAAATTATTTAATTATTTAATACAAATACTCATAAATTTTTTTACCCTAAACAATAAGACTAAAAGACAGTACCTATTTGATCTAGATAGCTTCATTACTAGACACAGCTTACGACACTTCCAATAAAATCAAAGCAAGTAAAACCTTTCAATCACTCACTACCTCAATATCATTTAGTAATAAGAGTAGACCGAGAAGATGCAGCAACGAGTCGTCAAGCACTTATTGCATCAATAAAATGCACCGTAAATGCTTCAAGCGTATCCCAGACCAATTCTAAAGCATTTGGACTTCGCAATTTGACTGCTGCAACGCTTGCAAACTCTATTATTACAACAGTAAGGGCTAAAGTGTATTGGGGTGACTGTAGTGTAGATTTTGCAGAGGAAGCTCTTGGTCTAGGCACGGAAGCGTTCGTCTTTTATACGCTGTATTCAATATTATGAAGGAAATTGGTAGTTTGTTACTTTGATGAGGTTTCTGGTGTTTATATCTTAGTTTCTGTAGACTTTAAAAAAAGTTTAAATAGAAAAGTTTTTGGAATACATTCATAAAGTATGTAGGCTTTTCAAATAGAAAGAAAGAAACAAAAGGAAGAAGAAAGAAAATACATTTATTTGACACAATCTAAAAGGCACACAATATAATATACAGCAGGTATTTTTTTTTATAAAAATAAAAAGTTTAAAGTACGATGTAAGAAATTAGCAGGAAAGTGTCTCTGAAAATGCCTCACGGCTGCTCCAAAAAGGCCCAGTTCAGCAAAAATGGCGGACAACTAGTGCCTGACGCTGGTTTTCAACTGGACCTGAAGTGTGAGTGATGTAAATCAGTTTTATACTACAACGTGTGTACGCATACTTAAATAAAATAAACTTGTGTCAGGTAAAAATAATAACTAATAATAAATAAATGAGACGGATGCATGATAGACCTTTGTTAAAATGTCAGAACAAACCTGTTTTAAAACGATTCCATACATGCACGTCCAACACATTGTCCAACAAATGCTCCGAAGGTTGCAAAAGTTACACTTTGTTAAACAAAAAATGAAAAAATAGAATGAAAATAATGTATTTGTATAGTTGTTGAACCATTATCGATAGCACTTGTTCTGTGTATGTTGCAAACAGAAAGTTGATTCAATTGAACACAACTGCTCTTATAAATAATCATAACACAATTACCTACGTCTCAATTACGAAACAAAATTACGAGAGATATTATTATTACGAGACGGAGACACAATAATGAAATAGAAAGCAAACAGGACTATTAAAGCATGTCTGACTCCGAGAATACCCAATTATTTCCGTTGTTCCTCAACATAGTTAAGCTTTACGTAAGAGGGTATTATATCATATGGAGTAATATTTATTTTTGTATCTGCTTTGTTATGTTTCTCTAGGAATATATGTTTTATTCTCACGTTCTCATCTCTATATTGTGATGAATGGTTTTCAAAATTAACTTTATTTATTTATCTTTTGTATCTGCTCTACTTAGATCTGCTTTTTCTTTCTGATTGGTTTCATGGCTATCTGATGTTATCTTTCTCTTGAACTATTGTCAAAGTCAACATCGTTTTTCATACCCGATGCATGTATTTACGTTAAATTTGGTTAAAAGACATCAAACTTAGCTAACACTTTAATAATTTGTTCATTCTTTGTACATACTTACATCACGACCCATATCCCTAAGTACACTAGAAAATAGTGTAGACATATTCTTCGCTTGGTAATCCTACTCTTTTAGTAATAAACCATTTCAAGTATAAACTTCAACTCCACATTTCTTACGATAAACCCTTTACAATTTATGCCCCAAACACCATTTACCTCACACTGCATTTTCCTCAAACTTTAAATTCAAAAAACAATCTCCCCATGATATATGGAGCGGCAAACATGACGCCCGTGCTCAACGTAGCGGTCCTAAAGGCGTGGCAAACAAATAGCTGTAATCAAGTCGTCGGGCTATGTTCAGCCACCACATATGCCGTAACGGTCGTACAAAAGACTGTACATATGAAAACTGTTACACTTCCTTCATAGATAACACCCGTTAGTACCGTTGGTGTGGTGCTTTAATACAAACTGTTATGTTTTTTTTGTGCCTACTTTAAAACTGTCAAGCAGTAGACTGTGATGATTTCTTATTGGTGCTAAGTTTAAATTATTCGTTGGGATTCTTTACCGTTCTTTTCATTGGCATAGCATAATATTCAGCTTTGATCGTCTTTTTTATTGACAGCATTATTCCTTTGTTTTGTACCTGTTCAGCTGTGTAAAGGTGCAATTGAATGTAAAGAATGAGATCATTGTATTTTTCCTGTGGGTTTTGATTTAGTAATCAAAACCCACAGGAAAAATACAATAGCTTTTTCTTTGTAGTCAAAGAAAAAGCTATTCGTGGTTATAAACACTTTGAAGAAAATCTAAACGAGTTACAATAAGTTACTTTCTCTAATAAAGGATAGGTAAATTTGGTTAAATTAATATATCTAATTAATGTATCTTTCCAATGCCTGACGCTTATATTCTTTCTAATACGGGATTGAGTGAGATCTCTAGACAATTCCTTCCGTGACTTTACAGGACGCATTCATCAAATTAGATCAGACACAAATGTAGCATATTCTCTAGCACAATAACTACTATAGGACTGTAACATCAATTAATATTACAGCACATCCAAAGATTAGTACAAACTACGGCATAACATTTTAGTAATGTACACTCAACTACACGTCATAGTACCAATTTAACATTGACAGCGCCTTACTTGCTAGCAGTAAGGTTGGATTTCGTACTACTGACATGCAGTTGATTTTACTAAAGCTCTGAGACATGTTGACACGCCTGGCATTGGCAATGGCATACGAAGGTGTCGCGACGTGCCAACTGCCAACTTGTAACCCAAGCGGTGCCAAATACCCTAATAATTGTACACTTGACATTGTTGATGAGGTTTAGTTGCAGTATTATTGTAGAATTCGATTTATACTGTTTTCGATTTGTTTTTGGAGGTCTTTTGGACCTCTAATTATTTGCGTTGCAGAAATATAATAATGACTCACATAATATGCAGGGTAGGTGGCAAAGATTAGGTACATAAACCTGGAACTGTGGTGAATCTAAGAGCACTAGAGCTCAACTGGCTAGACTAAAAGTGGAATACCTACGACAGTTTAAAATCATTGGAATAAAAATGGCCATTAGACAATAACTGAGCTACCTTAATCGAGCAGTTGTTGAACATTTATCGATGTGTTGTTTCTCATTCTAAACATGTTACAACAACTACATGCTTTGCAAAACTTTCACGTTAACATAATTTAACATAGCGACGTGGACACGCGTTCAAATTTAATTTAATAGCTCTTCTGCTAACGTTACATTCATCATGAAGGACAAATTTATTATAATCATATTTGACTTTCGAACGAACATCATAGAAAACGCTTTAAAAAGTTGATGGAGAGCTTTAAAAGATTGATTACAAAAAGCGAATTTTGAATTTAACAAACACTCCTAAAACTGCAAGCCTCCAAAGTAAACACAAGGCAAAGTTCTAAAGCGGGAATCTGAGGAACATTTATATTCACTAAATTAATGTAAACACGGAGATTTAAACGAGACTCTCATTATATATTAACCAAAGCAGGGATGTTCCATTTTGCTTTCCTTTGATCATCCCTTCTTGACTCTAAGCCTGAGGATTAAGAAGCACTGACGAACTTTAGCATAATTATTCGCTTTATCAGCTAAAAAAATCAATTTGGCAAATAAAGGAGGTCGTGTTACTTAAATTAGAGAGGGCAACCCTAACAATGGTACGAGACTTCTTAGAGAAAATAAATGAGCGATGCTTTTTTGTTTGAGAAATATGAGAAGCCAGTTCTACGACATTTAATTCCAATTTCAAAAGGACTGTTCATATTTTGTAACCAAATTTTGCTGATATACTTTTGCGGTCGCATAATATCTCATTGTTTCCTCCCATTTAACTTATGATCGCTATTATAAAACCCGGTATAACTAATGTTCTACCTGTAATTAAAGTACACAAAGCTTGCATACATTAAAGTTATGCAAACAGCATGATTGATGACCATCTGGGACGAGATTAACTGCAGCATCTTATACGTTACGTCATTTGTTCTATAATTGCACCTTACTTTCCCTATACAGCTGGCGATGAGTATCAGTGACGATATTGTTACTCGTTAAAGCTTCATGAAGAAAGTGGAAGCCTGTGCGTGGATGAGTAGAAATTTCCCGGACAACTTTTCATTTGTGTTAATAGTTGCTGGTAACCGGATAATAACTGAGTATTACCTATGATAATATACTGTTACTGAACCGTTTCACTGGCTTGCTACCGTTAGGAACAACTTTTATCCCTAGGCAGTAGTATCCCTTAGGTAGTAGTATATACAAAATTTAACGAGATGAACGACGACGGAACTTATCGATGTAAAACTGATCAACAACTTACAGAAGTCCTACCTAGGTACATAATATATGTCATTTAAATAAATTGAAATAAAATGTTTGTTCTGATTTATTCAATGGCGGTCAACCTTTTTAAAGGTACCGAAACAAAAAGAAAAAAAATGGAACCTTTAATATCATCACTTTTTAGTCCGTCTGTCACAGAAGTTTTTCTCGAGATCAAAGCAACGAGGAAATTAAAATTGAAATTTGGCATAATGTTCAGGTCTCGGCGACGTATGATCACCAATCACAGACCAAATTTTTAATTTTTTATTTATGGGGTGTCAGTTCGATCTTTGGTAAAAAAATGAATATCATATCTTTTTTTTAAAGCAGCACTGAAATTCCTCTTAAAATAATTCCGTTATCTACCTTAACGATAAGACTCCGCAAGTTCAAACCTTTTCCGAATATAACAAACCCGTTTTGTCAAAACCAACGTCACCACGTCGCCGTATTATCTCTTTATTCTGTCCATCAACCCTCTCATATCGACCATTATCAGGATCCGTGTTATCACATCACGCAGGTCCGGGTCATTCCGGCCCGGCGCCCGCAGACGTTAACAGGGTTAACACCGCCTTTTGTTTCGACTGGTGGCTGAGTTTGCTCGACGTACTTACATCAATTTTAAAAGCGGCCATATTTGAGCTGTAGAGCGGTGCAGAATTTTGAAGTATGTAAATGTTTAAATACAGGGCTGTGTTAAGTAATTTGTTATTCACTTTGTGTGGATTGCTTGAGAATTTGGGTTCGTGTAAATACTTGCCGAAAGTTATAGTATAATGCCCGGATAATTTTTTTCGAAGTAATACTTTTAAAAAATCTAAGGGACCGTCATGAAAGAAAAAAATACTCTCGTAATTTTTACTAAAATTATGTTCCATATTAGGATGGGTCTTCTTTGTTTAATTCACAGAAATATGCACTTTCATTTGAAAATACGAATTATATGCAACGCAGCACGTAGTGCATACATACCTACTTCCCTTACTCATAATATATAAATTTTCACTTCTCCACCAAGAAAATATATCTAACACTAAACCGCCAACAATTTTAGAGCACTTAAATTTCGCTGAGCTAAAACATCGCTCTTATAAAGGATGTAGACTAAAAGCCGCTAGCGTAACATCATGGCTGTAAGAGCTTTAGTTCGGTACAGTTATAATCGCGTTAGTGAAGCACCGACGTTGTGACGTCAGATAGAAACCTGACTAAACATGGCACACATACTTGCGAAATTACATTATGGCTGATTTTTTATGCACGCTGTAACGTCTCAATTTTTCATAAGCTCTGAAACTTTTTATTATTTTGCAGTTAAGGTATTTTTAATGTCAGCATTGTTTATTGAACAATTATTTAGTTTTACCTAGGTATATACAATATTAGGTAGGTACCTATTTAATGTATTTATATTTCATATAGGATTTCGCTCTCTGCAGCCACTAACAAAAATACCACAGTGTCTTCTTGTCGCACAAACGCGGGTGTACGCGTACCTCTACGTCGCGTCGTTTAGCAAAAAATTCTAATACCCTTTTTTTCAGAATTAGATTTATTCTCTTTGTCAGCTAACAAAATTCGCATTGATCTACTTAAAATTATCGAATTAAACCGATGATTAAGGCGCTGACAAGACCCAATTGACCAAAATAGGCTTTTCTTAAGAAAAAAAATGCCAAATCTGTATAGTGTGTGGTAGCAGAAAAATATATGTTAATTTTGAACATATTTCCCAGAACTTGGTTGTTACCAAAACACGTTATGAAAAAAAATCTCGATACAAGCTAACGTTAAACTAACCACTTAACTTGAGTTCTAATCCAAAATATCTGCATTAAATTTTAACATACGTTACGTATTTAATTATTAACAAGAACGTCTTATTTGAATGCAGAACTTTGTTGTTTTTTATTTTCGATTACTCAACTCAATTGGGTCATCACGCTTCTCTTTCTTTTCTATGCAATCTGACAGTGACCGCGGTTTAGGTGTTGTCAGCGTCTTAACCGTATATCCTTTTTATATATGTATACGTTTCAGTATTATAAGAATAAGATTGATTAATTTATACGATTTATTAGTAATATTGTACTCGTGCTCTTCCAAATTTCAATTCGAATTATGTAATAAGTGGATAACGTAGTTAGTTACGCACTGATATAAGTACATAGATTATGAGCTATTGTTATTGTTGGTTTTCCTTAATAAATAAAATCACGTGTGCTTAATTTTGACTGTGAAATATGCCAAAAATCCTCCAGTCATTTAAAAAAACGATACTTTACCTACCAGTGCGCTAGCGGCAGAAAAACGAGGGTTAAAAGTTTAACGCTTTTAACGTTATTTCATGAGAACATTTCAGAAAAAAACCTAGTGAACATGCACGGTAGAGCTGCAGTAATTAAAATTTATGAAATGCAATAGTTTACCTGCATCATTTATTTAAAATCGTCTGCAATTTGAAACGTACCTCGGATTATTTCAAACGTGATAATATGCTGAATGCATAAATGGATGATTAAGTAGATGCATGGACGGATGTTAATCAATAAATCAAACCCGTTTTCAGGCATTAAGCACAATTGTCGAATTAAAACTAGATTTCATTAGAGATTAATATGAACACAGTTTTTCAGTTGAAATTCATGTTCGAGCATAATTTTACAATAAGGACCTAAACTCTTGTAGACTAACTAGCTGTGACCCGCGGTTTCACTAGCCGTCTCATTTAAAAGAAATCGGAATATTTATAAATTACTTCGTTTTCGCTTAGCGTTTTTTGTGACTTTTTTCTTTTTGCTCGGATCCTAAGGGTCGTAGCGTGATGTTACATTTATCCTTACCTATCCATACTAATATAATAAAGTTTGTTTGATATAATTAGAATAAAGAATATTGCGAAGTCCATTTTGATATTTAAGTGGATTCCATTCTACGGATGTAAATATTAATGAATAAATATTTTCAAATCTATACTTAATATAATAAAGTTGAAGAGTTTGTATGAACGCGTTAAATAGCCTATACACTAGCCTATAACCTACCTCAAGAATTGGGCTATCAAAAAGAAATGCCGACTGGTGGACACTGACAGTCGGGCTGGTTCACAAATTGAAGGTCGCTCAGCGCGCCATGGAGCGGGCTAAGCTCGGAGTTTCTTTGAAGGATAAGATCAGAAATTAAGTTATCTGGAAGAGAACCGGAGTTACCGATATACCCTGCTGAGTAAGCAAGCTGAAGTGGCAGTGGGCTGGCCATATTTATCAAAGGACCGATGGCTGGTGGAGCAGACGAGTCCTGGAGTGGAGACTGCGTATCGGCAAGCGTAGTGTGGGATGCCCCCCAGCTAGATGGACCGACGACCTTAAAAAGGTGGCTGGGACAGACTGGATTCGGAAAGCGGAGGACAGGGTGTTGTGGCGGAGTTGATTGAATCCGACTGGTAGGTCCAAGAATTAGCGCTTTCAAACAAAAACACAAAAAGTATCTTCAGCTTTATTATATTAAGTAGGTATAGATTTGAAAATATATATTCATTGTTATCTACATTTATGAACGGAATCCACCTAAATATCAAAAACAGATACCGCAATATTCTTCCAAGCATTTATCAAGAGGTGCCAAATTAATTACGCTATCGCACACAGATTAATAGTCGAGTGTCAAGTGTAGAGGCATCGGGCACAGAGTACACCGAACAGAGAGTGGCCGTTATCGGTTCAGATACAAGTACCCTCTTCACCGTCACTCGAGGACTGTAACTTTACTTAGCGATACATTTACTAAAGGTTCTCGATGATAGGTCGTGCGACTCTCAGGAACTTTGGTTTGATGGTGATTGCATTTTTAAATGAATTCGTCCGCATCGCTGTCATTCGCTGTCGCTGTTATTATTATTTTAAGACTGGGTTATATTATCTGTGGTGTCTGGAATATACATGAGTCAACAAGTCCAAAAATCTGATTTTACAGCACTACAAATTAGGATAAGTATACATATAATAAAACGGATGGATGATATTTCTATCTTTATTGTGCTAAAGTACACAAAAAAAAAATGTTAAGTTAAGCGTATATGAGTTAGTGTTATTTATCAAATGTGTACCAAACAGGAAAAGCCATTTTGAAACAAAATGATGCACTTATCAACAGAAAAAAACATCAACCTTTCACTTCTTTGCCTTTTCCTTATGCTATTTTGTTTTTTTTTCATTGCAATTACACGATAAAAGGTGCAACCGGCTTCCTAATCACATCTGAATGATTCAACCAATCAAGCGCCTAGTAGCGACCCAGACGAACGACTCGACCAATCACACAACTGTGCTTCGTTCGTTTAAACTAATTGGATATATTCTGATATTATAGTTTGTAGAAGCATGTTTTATAAAAATACTTTTCTATTTTTACATCACCCGATGTAAAAAACGAAAATGTACAATTTCGGACTTGTCATGTATATACTGGTCATGATAATTATGTAAATAATATCTAGTTTGAAAATAAAAATAATATAGTTACCGATTTAAAAAAAAGACTCTTTTGTTTTGCTTTAATGATTTCGGTTTTGGTCATAGTATAATCCTATAGTAAAGCTTTTGTCGTATTATGTGTTTTGGAATCCACATTTCAATTTCAAAGATACGTCACTCCTTTTTGAAATTCCGCCCCAAAGGACCGACCTTTTGAAAGTGACTGTGTGGTATTCACGGAACTATCGAAACTTAAGTGGAGGATCATTCCTGTAATAATTGATAATGAGACCACTTACTCGTAGAACTATATGGTTCCACTCGACAGCATCGCCTATTATTTTGCTTAAAAATCTTCTAAATAACTGCTTTAAAAAAAATCTGAAATGTTAAAGGAGGAGATGACAGGACAACATTTTTTTTAAAGATAGCAGTAGATACGGATAAGTGGAGGAAGGGAAGGGATGCCTTTGCCCTGCAGTGGGACACGGACGGCTGATAGTAAATACATACGAGTAACATGCACTTTGCTAAATTCCCCTGATAATTATTATCCAGTTATGATCCAGCCTGACCCACCTTTTTTTTTGGTTGGGAAATCATCAAATAACTTCTCCCGCTCTGGGCGGAGCGGGAGAAGTAGGGTGTGTCAGACTCTTACTGACTAAAACCCACCCGTATTCCTTTCTTTGCCTGTGTTACCAGGGGCCTTCCTTCCCGCGACCCCGGCAGGCATCGGCCCTAGTGGACCCCTACACTTGTGCTGACGACATCTCTTGGCGCGCGTGGAATATAACGCGCTATCGACCCGGGCCTGGTCCTTACCGGACGCCCTGGGCGTCTCCTGCGGCGGCTAGGGGCGAGAAGGCGCGAAATTTGCCTTTTCCTCAACCGTCCCGCCTCCTCCTTCACGAGCATTACTGCTTCGCAGAAGGAGGTGACGGCTGCCCATGCCCTCTCGCTCCGTATCGTGGCCTGAACCAGGGCCAGACGCGAGAGATCTCTGCCGCAGATCACCTCCACGAGCACACGGCGGTGCTCGCCGAGGTTCGTACCCCACATGAGGTGCCCTTAGCGTGCAGTCGCTTAGTAATATAAGAAATTCGCCCCTGGCTTGAGGCTTTGAGTTAGCTTAAGGCAGCCACAGGATAGTCCGGTTAAGTAGTCACGACCTCTCAAGGTCAACTATGAGACCCCATACAAAAAAAAAGGTCAGTGTCAGGTTGTATCTTGATCTCTTATGGAAAAGTTCTTATGGAACAAATCTAACTAAAAGATGATTCTAATGATTATAATTCTGTGACTACATATTTGTTATGGTTGCGAATCATATTTTTATCAATATACAACCTGACCTGCAAATTGCAGACAGGTAAGAAAATTTGAATTTCGCGGGCTTGCACTGCGGGTCCATCTTAACCGACAATTACATCAACAAAGGTAAAACGGTGCCATTCTCGCATAAATTTAAATACATTTGAATCGTGTTCCACTAGTAAGCACACGCTTACTAGTGGAATACACATTCAGAACGTTATTGAGTTCGGCGAGTACACGTCTACACGAGACGGTGAACGAAGCTTTTGTGACAGATGCGGTGTGCAACCGACCCATTCAATAGACGTAGAAATGGAACACAATAAAACGTGTCGCTTACTTTGAACACTGATTCTACGTGAGGTTTATACGATCATAGCGGATGAGTGAGGAATGTTTAATTTGAATGTAATGGTTAAGTGCAGTGTGCCTTGCCAGCCGCATGAGGGTTAGGGCTCCCACACCAAACTGCGAATTCGCATCGCATCGCAAAAATCTGCGAGCTCGTTGTCATTTTATTATGAAAAACTGACATCGAGCTCGCAGATTTTTGCGATGCGATGCGAATTCGCAGTTTTGTGTGGGAACCCTTAGTAGCAAAAGGAAATTTCTTGAGTCTAATTTGTTGTTGAAAATCAAAATCAAAGTCATTTATTTAAACTAGGCTGAAAATCAACACTTTTCAAACGTCAAAATTACATAAGACAGTCCTCCAAAAACGCCTGCCCTTCACCACTTCCTAGTGCTTTAGCTGGGAAGAAGAAGTACCGCAAAATTTATTTATCGGAAAAATTACTACTTTTTATAAAACACTTAAAAGATTTGTTAAAGTTTTCAAAGTTATTTTTCCATGACTTAAGCAAACCCATTATTTAGTCACAATAATAATTATACCTAGGTACAGAAAAACATTTCTGGGAAAAATAATCCTCGAATTTTGCAGTTGTAGAGATGTTGATGTTACTGCCTAAACTCGCTGCTCGCTGCCTCAGATGTCTTACAATAACAAATACTGTGGTAAAATATTTTATCATCATTGAACACGGTTCAACGGTTCCTTCCTTGCGTCTCAAAGGACCAGAAAACCTTTACAGGATGAAAACCAAACCCACTTAGGTACAGACCAGACCGACGACCGCCACTCCCACTAAACTAGATAGATTATGTTGGAGAGTGTTCTGTTACTAATAAACTCTCGTTAGCCCTGTCTTAGGTTTAATGCTGCATTAGCCTCGACTTTTATCTACCGAGTCTGCCCACTCCAGATTAAGTTACGGGTTTCCAGTGCGAGTTGGAAAAGTTGCTTGAACGGTTCGGAAATCGAACTAGAAAACGGTGGCTTTATAATTTAATTTTGTAAAATTTAGATGTGTACTTTATGTTTAACGGTTATTGAATAATAAAATACAGAATATCTTTAAAATATCTTGAAAAGAGGGAGATAAATGTTTTATAAATTAAATTATATCAAAATAGATGCATCGAATTTCGTTTTAGGTTTTCGGTGATTTCGACCTAATATACATATTCGGCAGTTTTTTCGCTATCGACCGAAAATGCAAAGCACACCGAATTTCGTTTTCGTTTTCGGAGGAAAACATAAACCCATTTTCGGTCGGTCTCTAAATAATTAGGTACATTATTTATGTTTTTGTAAGACTGAACCTCGCTAAAGGCTCGTGCAAGCTGGCGCGTTATCGCGGGCACGACTAGTAGCACGATATCGTGCTACTAGTGTCGCGCCTTTCTCCGGGAGCCTTAAAGCAGTAATTCAAGTGACGTGAGTCACGTTACCATCTTTTTTCGACTCCATTGCGATTCGTCATCCTCTTATAGAAATTTTATTTTCCTACACAGGGAACATATTCACAAAAATAACAAACTAAATTCATCCAAACGGCTTTATTACATTAAATCAAGTGGAGTGTTCCTGCAAATGTTGGGTTCTTTTGTATCTAAATAGCGGTACCCTAGAGGCGGTCACTAAATGAAGAAAAACAAAAGCCGACCATTAGGGCTGTACCCGGCTATGACAAACAATGCGGCGTGAATGAATAGGGCTGGCAGGAGTTGACATTTAAGGGATTGTTACATTTTAAAACTACATTACCTTTTGTGGAAAATAAGTGCGGAAAGTGCAACATTGGAAAACTGAAAATCTTTCATTTTCTTCATTCTGATGGTGGTGTTGTTTTTTAAATCTAGACTCTAGAGCAGGGATTTCCAAAGTGGTCGAAATCAGTTTCCCAGGGGTGGACATAAACGAAAACTGATTTTGGGGGTCGACGAGGTCTAAAGATCGACCCCTATTAATTAACACAAGTTCTTATTTGAAACTTTCAAGATACTGTATAAGTTGTGTTATGTGTTCCATTTTGTTATAAGACTGACTAATATTTTAGTAGGAAGTATCATTGTTGTACTTTAAAAAAAAAACTTTTTCGTAAAACTCAACGAGTCGATACGCGAGTACAAGCTTGTACAAGATGAAAAAAAATTACTATGGGGGTCTGAGGAATCAGTTCGTAATGGAAAAGGGGTCTCTTACCCAAAATAGTTTGGGAATCCCTGCTCTAGAGCGTCACAAAATAAGTAGGTAGGTATTCTATAGGATAGTTTGTGCCTAAAGATGTTCCGATATTTAAGAAAATTTTCTATTTGCTATCGTACTGTAAATTACAAGTTTGGTTTTTCTGCAGTATCTGCCATGTTTATTATGTTTTACAATGTTTCAGTACAAACACATTAAAAGTCGTAATTTGGTCTCGTTTACCCGATTGCCCAAGTAGGATGGTAATGGCTTTAACGTTTCTTCGACGGATTGGTTTTTACGAATATTATATAATATTACTTACGTTTCCACTAGAAAAATAATTCAATTATATTCTGGTCAACCTGTTGGAAAAAATAACACTTATAATTTCATCCTTATCTATAATTAAATTCACCGGTACCCAGGTGTCAGCCCTGAACGAAAATAATATATTTTTCCCGTAGTGCGTGTACGGAATTCACATTAATCTCGTGGTCCCAGCACTTCCGACCTGTGTCCAAAAATCTATACTTTTTGCTGTAGTAGGCACAATTGAGCCAAATTTTTGCCAAGTGTGAAAAATGTTTGAGTTAAACGAATAAAGCGGAAAATCTTTTAGGATTTTCGGTATTTGTTCCCTGGGTGAAAAGTGGTAGCCTCATAGCTCGAATGGAAATGAATTTGATGTAACTAATGAAGAAAACTGGGTCTGAAATACCTGATTTTAGCTTAAAATGTTTGAAGACTATGCCTAGAGGCCTGACTGTATAAGTCAGCAAACTGGCAAAGAAACCACCTTATGACTTTACATCTTGCGAGACGCACAAACACCATTCAATTCCTTTGAAAAACCCTCACATAAACAAGAAGTAATCGAATCCACCATTTCACTGCCCACAGAGCCACGGTGTCTGTTAATGACTTTTAAGGCTCCTACATACTGGCGCGACTTGTCGCGACACAAAGGCACCGCTTGTAGCGCTACACGCGGTGTCTTTGTGTCGCGTCGCGTCGCGCGACACGTCGCGCCAGTATGTAGGAGCCTTTAATATTAATAACACTTCGCATATGATACGTGGCATTAAAATTAATTAAGGTTTTCATCGTGTGACGGTGGCAGTATGACGTTTTAATGAATTGCCGGCGTCAGTCACCCGTAATGACCATGGGGGTGACACATGACGCGATACTGATTTGTTACTGTGACGGAGGGGACAAGGTGGTTGCGAAAACGCAACTCGTGTGTGACGTTAAATGCAAAAAAAAGATGTGGATATAGAGTAACTAAATCTATTTATACAAATATTAAATGCTGTATTACAAGAGAAATGGCTGGACCGATTTGTTTTTTTTTTATAACGAACATTTTTTCGAATAAGGTTTTAGGTAAATAAAATTTGGAAAGGTTGCCCGGAAAATTGGTAGGTTCGGGAATAACTGAAAGTGCTTGTCTAGGTATGGGATTTTTGTATGAACTCAAGACTCACGATACGAACGACAGATACGCGTAATTGAAATTTGGATAGAACATCGTCTGTTGGGTCAGCTAGTTAGTTATAAAATGAAGTTTCATATTACTATGTCACAACGTATAATCTTATAAACTTACAAATTATGCAAGTTTTTTTTTGTAATATGCAAACATTTGTGATGACTCTGTGAGTGTAAAATGTACACGCTCAAAACATCCTCATGCAGTTTAGACTATGGCTAATATTTTATTTTAAGTTACCTTATATAGGTATTAAAAACCAATATCGCATCTTCATTGTAACCATACCTATACTGTCTCGATGGTCTAATGATCGCAACCGCTACTGCTGAACATAAGATACTGGATACGATTCCCAGGTTGGGCTATGTGTTGTTGTGTTTTTCCATCTGGAATTTCTCAGTAATAACCCGGAGTGTGGAGCTGTGCCTGGTTGATGGAAATAGTGTGGTCCCCTGTTACATGGGACTTAAACATAACTGGTGGAACGGGGATGTACTATCTATCTACACCTCTGCCTATCCTTTCGAGAAAACATGCGTGATATTATGTTTTGTAATCATTATAACTTACCAACAAGGAAACTGTATAGTTTTCCCAACATCACAGCCATAGTTTATTAATACTTTCTTTCAGATAAACTAAAACTATTAAATATAATACAGTCTAATTTATTAAGCACATCATTACGTATGCGGTTTGAGTCTACATTAACTATTCAGGGAATTAATTGACTAATCTAATAGGAAACTCTAAACTAAGCGACGGAGAGTTTCCGTCAGTTCCAGTTTCCGTTTAATTGCTGTCTGCTGAAAGCCGTTCCTAAAATTATCTTTATAATGATTTTGCAACGTGCTATAATGTTGTTCTTAGTAAAGAAAATCATAAAACTGAGAATAGATTTTATCCGGTTTTCGTATGTAAACGACCCCACCTTTTAACTTATCTGACCCCACCAGATCAACCAAGAGGTTTCTTTTAAAGAATCATTTTTTGGAATGCAGTAGAGTATTCTTTTTTACCTAAATACATAGATATATTTGGAAAACTATCTTCAAATAATATTCAATCCTATCATAAATTCGAGAAATAGGATCTAAAACAAAATCCTACACACATCGCGTCGGCCGGCATTGCTGTTAGTCGTTCTGTCTAGTCACCATGGGTTGGCACTAAAATTGAGTGTCACCTCGCAAACGGGCGTCGCATCGATAGAACAAAAAGTGCCAGTTGGCATAAAACTTTCAGTGCGTATACTTTCAGTTTCGATCACAGCTTTATCATGTTTTTAAAAGGAGCCAACGAGTTTTCTCTTTGAGAGTGCATTACATCGAAAATTTAGTTCGGGCAATAATTAACTTTACCGGGGCAGAGTGTGGCAGTCAAAGAAACTTTCACACAGACTCACGTTTCAAAAAAATAAAATGTTTTAGATTTCCCTAATTACAAATTATCTACAATCCATATTCCATACAATCAATACTTGGACTGTCCATTCTAAAAACTTTGGTCATAGTGACGTGTCCATCATTTGCTGTAGCAAATTGAGTGTCACTTTGCATCAGCTGAAGTGTTTTATTACAAACGTTTTTAACACAGAGCCGCTGAGACGGGTTAAATTGCGGAGCTCAAACGAACGTGTGTTTGATGAATGTTTTCAGTAGATACTGTTTATCCCCTTTGTAGAATGAGTCAAAATTTGTAGAACGAAAATGTTTTTTTCGGCACTTTCAAAAATTAAGCTCATAAAATTGAAAACTTCGGAAAACTTGAATTGATATTGGTTTCGACTAAAAATGGTTTCAATATTTTTTTGTTCGGTTAGGAAACCAGCCAGTTTGAAATCGGCCTCCGAAGTATTTCACACCATCAACCCTAATTGTATTAATTTGTCGAACCGCGTTCAAGATTGCGAAACCTTTCCTTTACAAAATCCTGCTGATTAAGTAATTCGAAAGAATGCCCGACGCACTCGCTGCGATGGTACAGTCAACCGCAGCTCATGTTAACATTTGAACAACAAAAACCGCCTCTGCTGATACGACATGCAGTCACTGTCAATGTCAAATTGTTACATGGACTCGCAGTTGAGTGTACCACGTCGTGCACAGCTTTTTAATTACTACCTACGCGTTGGGCCCCGTGGTCGGGAATAAATCTTAGTTAATGTCCCTTTAGTCTGGTCAGTTCGGCCCCATGTGTTGGTAAGCTGCAACTAGATGAGCCGAAATCGATTCCGCGTCGGCTAGATGGCTAATAGCGCATTTATTTTGCAGAGTTACTGTGAGTTATACTGTGAGTTGTGGAAGTATCGGTTGAATTGTGGGTGTTCTGCTTAATTTATTTACGGAAAGAAGGTTTTTTACATGTATTATTATCATATATTATTAACCCTACCTCTTCTCGTGAGCCCATTTACTTGTTTGATACCTAAAACTTAAATCAACTTTTAATTCCTTGTTCCAGAAATGCCACATTCCTCGAGCCACATCTCCAGGG
This sequence comes from Atethmia centrago, assembly GCA_905333075.3. NCBI lineage: Eukaryota > Metazoa > Arthropoda > Insecta > Lepidoptera > Noctuidae > Atethmia > Atethmia centrago. The sequence continues at coordinate 11,433,648 of HG995381.1, read as the reverse complement.
CATAAGAAGACGCGACAGCAGGAGTTCAGACTCAGATCACGATGAACGCTCCACGGAAGACGACGAGAGGTCTTTGCTTCGTAGTTCACCTCGTACGAGACTGCCCCCTCCGCCACCTCCACCGCCCGACGACGACCCACCCCCGCTGAAGCCTCGAGAGTTCTTCGAAAGACTTCAGACCCAAGCAATGAGGGAAGCTCAAGAAAGAAAGCACAGATCAAGAGACCTACCAATCAAAGATCAACTCTTCAGACCTGTCGACGCTGACGGCAGTCTAGGAGACAGCCTCAGTCAGGTACAGATTAAGGGAACCCTTTTTATTTCTCTCTGGACTTCGGAAACTTTTAAATCACGAATAGCAAGTACATTCGGATGTAGCTTAATGAACCGTACCGGTTCTATTTAGTTTTAGTTTCGCAGACTTTTCTCTAACTGTACTTCCAGTTTTGTTGGATTATTTATTTGCATATCGGATGGCATTATGTGAAGAGATTGAACGAGGAGCATTTCTGAAGTGAAATATAGCATCAGAACAAAATTATATTTAGCCATTTATTTGTGTAGTATTCGAGATGTATGTTTTCGGTTGTCGGAATGCGTCTCCTCTTTCTATTTTCTTGCCATTACCATGTGAATGCGAAGAAAGTGATTTTACATGAAAGCAATATTCTTCAATAGTCGATACAGAATTAAATTTGTGGTACAGAAGGAAATTTGTAGGGAGGGGAAGCTTTTCGTTTGATGTTCCTTTCAAATTGGAATTATTTACGGTACACAAAAATCCGACACCCTTAAACACATTTTTTTTAATGCCACCTTGTTATTCACGGTATTTTGGCAGAAATATTGAAAAAAAATAGGAGGTAAATTTGTCTAAAAAGGGAGCGGTTTTTTGGTGCTCAAGCAAAACAGAGAGCAGCGGTGGCCCAGTGGTAACGGCCGTGACTGCCGAGTTCTAGGTCGTTGGTTCGAACCTAGACAGGCGCTTTACTTTGTGTAAATAATTTCATCACCATTGCTCTCAAAACGATGAAGGAAAACATCGTGAGGAAACCGGCATGTCCTAGAACCAAACTCCCTCTTACAAAGAGGAGGCCTGTGTCCCAGCAGTGGGAACATTATAGGCTGATTATGTAAGCAAAACTAATCCTTACTAGAAAATTTTCCCGCGTTCGAAATAGCAATGACGACCAAAAGGTCAATAAATAAACTTCTCGCACTTTACAACTTTACATAAAACCTCTTTAGTATGCGGCGTCTTTAGCCCCAAACATAATTAAAGAAACATTAAACGCACGTACAGTACATTAACCTTAGCACTTGCTACATGTTTCTCTCTAAAATGACAATTAGTCGTTGTTGCGCCACAACCTCAATGTTTACAAACTCTGCCGCTGCACTCAGCCGAGCTGCAGTGACAGGGGCGCCCACTTGAGGTGTAAAACTTCTCAGTCAATTGCGGGCGTTGCTTTGTGAATGCTTGAAGCCCCACCAAACCCTTTCATTGTCGCCGGCTCTCATTTATAATATAGGGAGTAATGGTACGGTTATACTGCACTCAGTTTTGCATTTATATCGGAAATGCGAACTTTTAACTTAGAGACGTAATATTTTATTGAAATATAATTAGAAACTTTTAACTTCGTAACAAAACTAATTCGTCTGCGCCATTATTTTAAACGGTCATTTTGCAAGTGCTACACCGAAAAGTAAAGGGATAACCCGAAAGCATAATATTCATTACACTACACTTACTGGTCCATCGGACTGCCGATTAACCCTCAAATTAGTACGGGGGACCGAAGTTAACAGCCTTTTGCGGCACATAAATGACATGTGCGACTTAGAATTTTGGATGGGAACTCGTACCGTACCAGTTACGGTCTGTAATGGTGTATTTAATTATTTTGCGGGTAATTACTGGGCGCGCTTCAGTTTTTAAGGGTTAAATTCACTTTTGTTGTACCTGTAAATTTACTCGCAAAAAGGCGTTATACATTTTATTAATGAGGATTTAGTGTTGTATCAAAATCAAACCTATTGCTCAAAGCTTACTACGTATATAACAGTTTCTGCAAGTCATTAATTTTTACTTAGATACAGGTGTGTGTATTCGATAGAAATGAAAAGGGTTCATGGTTTACATATATTTGAATATAAGTGGCGACTCTCTGAAAGGCTCGCTTGCCGTGCAAATGAATAGATAACGTAATGAAACTCCGCTCTCCCCATTTATCATCATTTTAACGACAGGCGACAAAGTGGAGACTTCGCGTGATATTTAACGCTATTTTAAATGTACACTTATTAATTATATGCCCTTAAAAATGTACTTTAAATAGATAATCGCCTTTCTACACTTATGTTTTTAATTTGTTGACCGGTCATAAAAATTAAGGTAGTTAAATTGTCTACAAAATTGTTTAAATATCGTTATTTACTTTGATTGATTCTAATCGCCTCGAAGCTCGATCTTCATATTAATCCATGATCCATGATCCATGTTTGTTTAATGGCGCGTGAACTTCTTGCTCGCCAATTAATATCATGTTAGACGGCAATCACTTTAAAAGCTTTCAAACTACTTCTTAGCAGAAAAGCGTTCGTTACACCCGACTAGTTTTAATAAACTTCGCAATCGGACCGACTCGGCAGAATTCGGTAAAAGTCGGGTCATGATTCGAAACTTCGGAAGTTCGGCGTTTTATACGCGATAATTACTAGCATTGTCAACATGGAACGATTATCGGGTGGCCCGGAACTTCGTCTGCGTCCGCCCTTGTCCGGGGCAGACTTTAATCGTCGGTTGGAAAAAAAAATGAAGCCATCCCTAGTTTAATTTGCATGCGGTGCAGTGGATGCCATCGATTTAGTACAACAATAGGGAGGATAATGCGTCGCTTTTCGCTTTATTGCAATGTTCATGGATGCGATTTTTTCGGTGATTATTCGGTCTTATTTTGTGACGTTTATTTATTGAATCTTTAGTTGCACATGTTGTTTTTCTATTAGTTTTGTCTGTAACATGGTAGGTAACATGAATCAGTAAAATTGACTAAATGCATTTCTATCCTAAATATGAGCCAAATAAAAATCTAATAATAATTATTTCCGTTATAGCGAAAACTTCAGTTAAATTTTACACTAGCTTATGCCCGCGACTTCGTACGCATGACATTTCTTGTTTTACATAAAATATGTCAAAACAAGAAATGTCATACGACACTCGGCAATACTGTAGTTTCCCATTAGTGACAGAATTTTCGGAATCTGATGAGTAGTTCCGAAGATTACCCCTTACATACAAACGCACAAATTTTAACATCTACGAGTATATATCACAGAAATCACATCACACTACATTTGTTTTCTTTTAAACCGAAATCTTTAATAACTACAATCTTATTCACGCCTAATTGGCCGTCACGAACAATTTTCGAAAATATGCAATCAGGGTTCCAATAAAGGAAACGGCTTACGCTTCGTAAGTCAGGCGTCAAGTCAATGGCATCAAACCCCATGAGCTAAGGCTCCCCTGTCCAGTTTCTGGGACGCTTATTATGGTAATAGTACCTTCGGGCTATGTGGACTTTTACTACGTTATACATATTTACGAGTAACTTCGCCGTCTGTGTTGATGTGAAATCGAAAATGTATACAGGACTTTTTGGGTAGCGAATTTGCGAGTGGACAACTTATATTTTTGGTAATGAGAAAAATATATACCTATAAAATATGGTCCCTCATTTTGCATGGAAATTGTTCCTATTTAGGCCACTAGTCTAGACTAAAGTAATATTCCAAAAATAATCCTACTAATATTATGAATGCGAAAGTTTGTAAGAATGGATGGATGGATGGATGTTTGTTACTCTTTCACGCAAAAAGTACTGAAAGGATTTGGATGAAATTTGGCATACAGATAGTTTATAACCAGGAATAACACATATCATACTTTTTATCCCGATATACTCACGGGGTCATACCTTATGTGGGTGAAACCGCGGGGCGCATCTAGTACACTAATAATCCAGCGAACACACAACATCCCATAAGTAAGTTGTCCTATTTTCCACGAACTTTTAATTGACATCAACAAAATTACCAGTAATGAGAAAAACACGCGTATTAACGCTCTACGCAGAAAAATGGTTATTACGCCAATCTGGTGGGTACACACGAGCATATAGCCCCGACTTATTGATTTTAACCACCCCGGGTGAGTCATCTGCGCTTGCATCCCCCTCCTATCCCCACACTGGACCACAAACACTGTTTGCTCTCTTTGATTGAACTTGAAGAAAACTAAAGGGCGCTGTAAGTTTGTTTGTGCAGTAATAACTGTTTTATTCCCAGTTTCTGACCCGAGTTTCTTTTTGCTACCGTTTCGTCCGTGTTTGGACGATTTTTTTCACTGTCTGCATTCGATTGGTGCTCATTAAAAGTTTGTGACGGCGGCGTCGGTATTCTGTGGGAGATATAAGCATTTTCAAGTTTTGTTCAGTTTTTCATAAAAATGCTAAGTTCTTGAAAATATTTTTAATGGCTTGCGAAGCTCGTAGCGGGAACTGTAACACGAAATCTGCATACTGAAACTACTTCTGGAAGAGTTAATTTCAAATGAGCGGTAGTGGTAGTGATGTATGTATATTATACGGTCAAAGAGCGATCACTTTAGCAATTTTAAAACAATATTCTTTCCCTCATAGCGTGTGCATGTCACCTATTCAACACTTCATTCAAAATGTTGGCTACGACGAACTAAGTTGGAAAAATAATAAGGTGCAAGTAAAAATTAACGTTAAGTTGCTTAACAAAGGCGAACGGCAGGCTTGTATGGGACTTTCGTACAGCTAATAAAATTTCGTGTTTTGGGATATTTTTTGTTTTAATTGGTAGTTAACACGATAGACAAGCCTTTTTTAAATTCTTGGATTTTTAGAACTTGGGACGTAAAAGTTATAAGCAGTTTTATTTTTTAAAGTTAAGTAATAGTGTACCAATGTAGATTGTTACTTATAGGCACATAAACATTGTTTCGGTAATAAAGTATATGTTCTAGATTGCTTGTCGCTATTTTTGTAGTGTTTTACTTACTATCAATCAAGTAGGTAAATTGAGATGAGGAACGTACTTACTCTGCGGAGTGCATTAGGAGATACCTATATCCAGCAGCTGACTGCAAGTTTGATAATGATGAAGTCCTGATGGGGTTTTTTTTTAAGTACATTTATTTTATTTATAATTAATTAATTCGTATATTACTTCATCTAAGAAGGGGACAGGTCGAGTAATACCCGTACATGGCGAGCATAGCTTAAATACCAACTCAACTGCGTTTAGTTTACGACTAAATTACGTGTAGTTATTAAAATCGGTTTTTAAATATTATTAATTAATCTGAACTTCTAAAAATAGTACACTTACATGAAAATAAATGGCTTAGTTGCCTTAATATGTGGTACAAATTCTATAACAAAACAACAAAAAAAGTAAGCTGTACGAAATCTGCCGTTCACCTTTATTCCTTGACTGTACATACCAAACTCAAAAAAAAAAATACAGACATCCCCGTACTACTAAATGCAATGTTCCGAAATTCGAAAATCATTTACCTCTTAAAAGCTACTTACCCAGGCATAAAATCGTTAGACTACCGATACCCTATTACGTATTCTCGCAAACTTTTTACCTAATTAAAACTTCCCTTTGCCCGGTAGCAGGTGTGCGGCGTTCGCTCCTAAAACGTTCGAACCATTTACAACGTGATAGCACGTGCGACCGTTTCGCACTTGTGAACCAAACTCGTGTAAAAGTGAACTGTTATGCGACACTAAGAGCAGAGTGCTTTGCGATATTTCCATGAGACGCAGATGCCTTTAAGAGATTGCTATTGCAAAGTGTTTATGTAATAGGTGTTGGAGTAGTTGTGAAGTGAAGCGTGAGGTAGAATGCTTTAAAGTTGGGGTGTCTTTGAAGTGGGTAGGTACCTGATGTACTTGTCTTGTCGTTGAAAGCATTTATATATCAGGAAACGTAGTTATACAGTTTCACATGTCCACTAAATTATTGTTCTTGAAATATTAGTTTCAATACAATTATTTTAACTATCAGTATTCAATCTGCCTAGCCTTTTGCTAGCCTAACCGGATGCCGTTGAATACCAGTACTTTACATGGAGCGACTGCCTATCTGACCTCCACGACCCAGTTACTGGGTAACACGATACCCCTTGGTAAGACTGGTTGTCAGACTACCTGTAACGACTGTCAAAGATTGGAGACCGTTGGCCTGAGATTAAGTCGGGCCAAAACAGAGTACTTGTTTTGTGATTTTGGCGGTCTCTCCGGTCCTGTGCCCATATATCTCGCCGGAACGCCTGTACCGATCTTCTCCGACTTTCGGTACCTCGGGTCGCTTGTCAAAGGGGAAGGGGAAATAGACCGAGATGCAACGCACCAGATCACCTCGGGATGGATGAAATGGCGACAGGTGACAGGAACAAATTTTCCCCTTTAACTTGAGGGGCATCCGTGGGTCTCATCCCACGGATGCCCCTCAAGTTAAAGGGGAAAATTTACAAGTCTGTGACAAGGCTCGTCGTATTTTAGAGATTGGACCGTGAAGAAGACGGACGAAACAAGAGTGCATTCAGCGGAGATGAGAATGTTGAGATGGATGTGAGGAGTGAGAAAAATGGATAAAGTAAGAAATTAATATATAAGGGGCAGCTTGGAAGTGGCGCCAGTGGCAGAAAAGTTGAAAGGAAATCGTTTGGCTGGGTATGGGGCATGTGATGAGGAGGGATGAAACGCATGTGACTAAAAGAGTGATGAATATGAATGTTGATGGGTGGAGAGGGAGAGGAAGGCCAAAGAAAAGATGGATGGATTGTGTGAGGAATGATATGAAAGAGAAGGGAGTGAATGATAGCATGACGGCTGACAGGGGAGGATGGAAGAAGATAACGTGTTGCGCCGACCCCAAATAACATGGGACAAGGGCAGAATGATGATGAACGACTGTCAAAGATCTATGACAGGAATGACGGCTGAGACCAACTGCGTAAAATGCTGTCCGAGGCACGGAGGGCTCTGGATATGTAATGGATGGTCACCCATCCGCGAACCGACCGTGGCAAGCGTACCTTAACCTTCGATCAACCAGTGTAGCTGTTATCTTTAAACTACGAGCTCTTCCCTCCCCCCTTTAACTATCACACATACACACACATAATCGGCCAATAATGTTCCCACTGCTGGGACACAGGCCTCCTCTCAGTGAGAGGGAGTGGACCGTAATCCACCACGCGGGCCCAGTGCGGGTTGGTAGATGTCTCATGTCTTCGAATTTTTGGCTCTAGGACATGCCGGTTTCCTCACGATATTTTCCTTCAACGTTTTGAGAGCAGTGGTGATGAAATATTTACAAAAAGTAAAGCGGCTGTCTGGGTTCGAACCTATGACTTACAACACGTAAGTCGCGCCCGTTACCACTGGGCCACCACTGATAACAGCTCCTTCTGTCAGTTTTATAAAACTGAATCCATAAAGTAACACAAATCACACTTCCACTCTTCTATAAGTGTTATCATTCACGAAATATAATTATGGAAGTGCGGTTACCAATTCCACTTATATTTTAATTGCAACATAAGTGGCTACCATATATAGCCAAACAGCCGCATCTCACACCGAAGAAATCTAATTGCAAACCAACTTGGCACATAAATCTTCAGCAGCATTCGCGGTGGTGTGATATTTGTTACCGTGGCTCCTATTGTACCACAAAATTTAACACCTTAACTGCCGTCTGGTCCATTGTCACCCATGATTCATTGCAGTTATTATTGTTACCTATCGTGAAATTAATTTCCCGTATAGTCGACATTTTCGGCCTGTAATATGCCCGTTTAAATGCCCCGAATTGCTGCGAAATTAATTTTATCACGTTGTTTGTTTTATGCGGATATTAATGTTGTGGTGAAATGTACCGAGCGTTGTTCGTTATAATTATCGGAAATATTTTACGGTACACGGACTGTTTGGAATTTAATTACAAATTAAGGGAAGGAAGTTAAAATAATACTCGTGAATTTATAGCGTTCACTCTCATCGCGGATATAGATATCCGTCTGTATGACAGTCTTAAGGCTCCTGCAGACAGGCGTGACGCGACAGTGCGACGCGAGTCTGGTTTCTATCAGAATCTACAAATGAAGTTTTTATAGAAATTGTTCTGCTAGAGTCGCATCGCGCTGTCACGTCGCCCCTGTCTTCGGGAGCCTTAATGCTCATATTAATCGATTAGATACCTCATCAACTTACTCGTCACCATCCCATGGATGTTGGAGCCATCTTTTAGTCTAGGTTTAGGATTATGCTTTACATAATTTCTAATATTAGTTTCAAAAACCCAAGTCCTTCCTTTTTTTTATCGTAGAATGTCTTATGAACCTGCGATTGTTCATAAGAAAAATACACTCAAAACGAAAATAAATATAATCGTGAAACTGACAATAAAAAGAATAGGTGATCGTTTGGCGGGTTAACATGGTACCGTCCTACGAAAAACGTAGACTGTTCATGCAAAATAAAAGTATCTTAAAAATACTCTTCAGAGAACTCACAAGAGAAAAAAAAAAAACTCATGCTTAAATATAATTCTCTCTGAAGTGAAAGCAAATTTTCCTCGCGATACCCATTTAAACTGAAGGAACTGAAAATTTTCCTAACTACTAAATGCGGTTTTGTGCTTAATTTTAACTTTGATGTTAAGTTTAAGAGAGAGCTTTATTTGTTTTTCTTTGCTATTATAATAAAACTGCATTAATTTATTATTGCAGCAGCGCTTTGTGGTAATTCTTTTAAAAGAGTACTTATAGAACATAAAAAGTAAAGGAATTTTAATTTTCCACGCTTTAAGGCTCTTACAGACTGGGGCGATATCGCCTCAGTATGCAGGAGCCTTTAGGGATTGTATGGAAAAGACACCACATTACAGATAAATAATAGATAATAAAACATTGTATGTACCTACCAACATAAATTTGCCACATTGCTTGCAGTGCTCCATCAGCTGCTGTAATATAATAGGAAATATAGAATTTCGAGTACATCAAGGGCAAAAAAATAATAGAATTTTCTTTGAAAGCAAAAATCAAATCAATCTCTTGTCGTGCAAAAAAAAAACAATTTATTTCTCCTACTTAACGCTACACTATTTTAAATTGCATTGAAGAGAAATCCAATGAAACAAATGTGAGTGACGCCCGACTTTCTAGCAATTACTCCTAGACATAATGAGGTGTTTTTCCTTGCAAACTACCCGTTTAAAACGGATACTATACTGCAAATTATATGCTAAACTTTTTAACTTTATTGAGTACGGTTTTATGTAAATGTTGTTTACGGCTTGCTATCACGATAAGATTTCATTGATCATATACAAGTAATAACCATAAACAACATTATTATGAAAATCAGTCAATACAGCACTTTTTTTATCAAACTCAAACTCAATTATTTCAAATAAACAATTACAGGCACTTTTGAATTGTCAAGGAGTTGGTCAGTCAGAAAGATGAAGCTAGTTGCCAATTCCAATATTTTACTTTTCGTCTTAATTAATGCGAAATTGTGGTTTGTTTCGACTAACGGAATATACTGGTAGGATCTGTTATTTATGTTTTAATTATGGTCGCTTAATTACGGCCTGTTTTTGTTATTTTTTTATAAATTAACAAAAACAGTCCGTAATTATGCGACAACACAATATACCTAATATCACGCCTTTTTTTTTATAACATCATGCCTGTAGTTCCTGTAGGGTTAGCCAGAAATGTACCTAATGTATGTCGTAATAAATGGTTGGATAGCGCACTGATTTATGTCAAACTCAAACTCAGCATTTTTCAATTAAACCATTTATAGGCACTTGAATTGTTAAGAGTACGTCAGTTGGAAATATGAAGCTAGTCGCCTATTCCAAAGCGTAGCAGGTACCTATGGAGAAGAACAGGTCAGAAACTCCATGGACACTCTTTTAAATTTAATATTGTTACAAAAATATATTTTACTATCGTAAAAAATCCGACAGCTTGCTCTAATTCTGACGCCTAGGCACGCCACTATGCTTACATGGTTCTGGCAATTTCAGTCCATTCCAGATTTCTGCCAAATATTTTTCTTCAGCATAAGCCAGAGATATCGTTCAAGTATTAAGACACATTAAACGTTCCACTAATAGATACGTACGCGCGATTTAATGAGGTGATGCTGATCCATGCGTCATGTTCGTGAACGAGCGTTGTCAGTTGGGGCTGGTCATCTCTTAGCTGCTTTAATCGGCTTACTTTAATAATTTTATTTTTGAATTGTTTTTTGTTTGCTTCTATTTTGCTGTACTATGGACGCGTTTTTTACATCGTCCTCACAGTTAGTTATAAATTCAACATTAAAGATGTAATCATATCTTTTACAATAATAAATTAAAAGAGGGTCCAAGAAGGCAATAAACTCTATTGCCCGTTCTCCCCCATAGGTACCTACTACCCTTTGGAATAGGCAACTAGCTTTATATTTCCAACTGACGGACTCCTTCACAATACAGAAGTGCCTGCAAATGGTTTAATTGAAATAAATGCTTTGAGTTTGAGTTTGAAATAAATCAGTGCGCTTGAGACGCACACCGCACCTTGTTCGATAATTAATTGGAGTATATCATAATGTCATTCTATTTCTTTAAGCATGTTTTTCTTTTATATAATTATATTCATGTAGTTTGTTATCCATGAATTGTGCTATTGTGTGTTCTGCTATGTCTTTTGTGTGCACTGAATAAATGTTTTATTTATCTATCTATCTACCTATCCAACATTTCATTACGACATAAATTAGGTACATTTCTGCCTAACCCTACAGGAACTACAGGCCCATAATAACACAACCTAACATAGGTTGTGTTATTATAAATTAGCAAAAACAGCCCGTAATTAAGCGACAATAATTAAAACATAACTAACAGATCCTACCAGTATATTCCATTAGCCGTAACAAACCACAATTTCGCATTAATTAAGATGAAAAGTAAAATATTCACATTCGCAGCGGCAATTTGAATTAAATGTGGACAATTTTAATTCAAAACTACACGGGCAAATCGCATAAACCCGCTGCTGCAAAGGGATTTTGTCTCAATTAACGGACAAACTCGCCTCAAATTATGAATATTTATGCACATAACATAAGCCTCGATGTGTGTTTTATTTGGTGTTTAATGATAACTTTTATTTATTGGTTTTACTTTAAAAAGCTGAAAATTTTGAAACAAATGACTGGAAAAAATTAATTTCTTTTACTATTTGTGTGAGCTGTTTCACACTACGGAATAAGATTCGGTTAACTTATCTAGCAAATAATCTTATAAGTAAATTCTGTTCCAATTTTTATAGCATATCCGGTAAACAATGCCCATCCCAACAATGTGAAACAAGCGCTTAGATTGGACCTTATTGCAAGCTCAGTAACACTCTTTTTTTTTGCCAATCATCTCTGTAGCCGAAGTAATTATTATCGGCCACAGATCAATCCTTTTAATCGGTGGCAAGCTCGATCCGCTAACTTTGTCTGGCACTTTTATGTCACAGTTTGGGATACCAAACGGTTATTTTCAAATTTTTCTTCGTAAATAATACGCAATACTACTATTTATATATCAGACAAAAACGGCGAAAGGAATTTGGATGAAATTTGTCACACAAATAGTTTATTACCAGTTAACACATAGTATGCTTTTATACCGGTAGTACTATTCCGTAGGATAATTTCCGAAGCTAGTACTTATATAACTGATTTTTTTTTTGTTCGTCTAACATGTGCAATTTATGCGCCTATGTCACTTTAGCTGCGAAGGCTACATGAAAAAAGCAAATATTGTAAGCAATTCTGAAATATTTTAATTTATTTAACAAAAAAAGGTCCAAACCCGCGGGCTACTTGAAATTCATAAAAAGATCAGAGGGTAAAATTGCGATCTGCTAAGAATATGAACAAAGATATCATGATAAAATCTTATCCAGGGGCAACAGCCGGACGAAAAGGGTAATACAACTTTAACATATAAACAACTAAACTAGAATGGATGAGCCTGTATGAAATTGGTAGCCTTCCTTTGTGAAAGCCGCGTATCCTTTGCGGGAAAATCGAGTAATAATATTTCCAAGTTAGTGAACAAAGAGCCTTCTCTCCGTTTGAAGCGAGATTGTCGTGGATATTTTCCCTTAAATATTGTACTCACTTTTTACCAAAGTGACATTTATGTGAAGCGTCCCGATTTATGAATTTTGTTGAAAACAATATACCAGACGTTTTTGTGAATCATATTTTGAATAAACTCTCTTTATGCGGTTTCTTAATAAAAATGTTTCGTTAGATCTAGTCAAGAATACTACAATAAACATTACCTGTATTTATCATACAAACGTTTTTATGAGCTTTAGTATTACCAAAAAAACAGCTTTTGTCTTCTCAAAATACTAAAACAGATGCGTATTTCAGCTTCAATATTCCCCTACGCAAATTCCTGCAAACCCATTTAAATTAACACCTTTATCACATTTCCTTTCTACATATTCAAAATTGAATATCAATTTGAGACGGGCGTCTAACTAACAACATTATAGCGCATCACAAACGTGTAATATTCACTGCGAATTTAATAGGCTGTGTACACACAGCGCGAAGCCATAAAGCGGGCCGCAGACGGGCTCTCCTGTGAGCCCCGTAAGCCCCACACACTCCCGAGCTCCGACTCATAAAGGGACTCGCTAATATTTGCCTATTATGATTATTTTCACGTGCCACACAGCCTCAATTAGCAAAACATTTTCTCCGACTGTGTTTAGTACTAATGTACGCGATGAATGGAAATGAATGGCCCTGTGAATGTACAATATACGGTACTGCTGTTATAAAATTTTCGGGTAATGAGCATGTTTATACGTGAAGTTGATTAGAATTAGTTTTAATGGGTTATTTTATGGTTTTGCTTTTATATTTACATTGGTAAATAATAACAACAACAAAATTAGGGTTAGAGCCGCCGAGGAATGAGGAAGCTTTCTCAAAAAAAGTTCGTTTTTTAACCGTTTTTGGCAAATCTTGAGTTATAACAACGTAGTTCCAAGACTACATGATGACCCCTAGCCGCCGCAGGAGATGCCCTGGGCGTCAGGAATCCCGGGTGAATTTCCGGCCACCTTAGGCGCGGGCTTGCGGACGGTGGGCAATGGGTAGCTCACTGTCCGATAAGGACAGTGACAGACCCGGGTCGACGACGCGTTGTGTTCCTCGCGCGCCTCAAAGAGATGTCAGCACAAGTGTCCACTAGGGCCGATGCCTGCCGGGGTCGCGGAAAGGTACGAAAGGGTTACCGAGGCCCCCGCAACACCGGCAACGGAAGGAATAAGGGTGGATTTTAGTCAGTAAGAGTCTGACACACCCTCCCGCTCCGCCCAGATCGGGAGAAGTTATTTGATAATTTCCCATAAAAAAAAAAGACTACATGATGACACAAAACATGTTAGACGAAACACAATAACAAAACAGATCGGGAGAGAGACTGAGAGAGAGAGTGTGTGTGAGGATGATGATGATGATTGCGAGATTTTGGTTATTTATTAAAGTTATTTCTAATTCTAATAACAAAAATTGTTGTTCTGTTAATGTTTATGTAGCAATAAATAAAAAATACTGTTAGGTGAACGGTTATTAACTTTTTTACTAGATGTTATTTTTTTTTTTAATTGTGTTAGAAATATTGTAAAATTTACAATTTTTTTTGTTACGAAGTTTACAAAAGTAGCAAAGAAGACCATACACAGAAAACTATTTAGTTTTGTAATGTCAAAAAGAAAAATACGCTTCTCGGAATTTAACCTCCACCAAGCGGTCTCAAAACCTCCGATCTAACTAGACAGATTAGTATCTGTATCGTTGCTTGTCGATATACCTACATACTAATCGTAAAAAGTTTTTGTAAAAATACTAAAAGATGTTATGCAGCTATCTCGGATTTGAACATGCTTGTCTTTTACTGGGGTGCCTAGTAGATAAAGATGTGTGTACCTACAAAAAGTATATTCTACATACATATGTATCTCAGACCGCATTAACGTTTTTTCTCTTAATTTCAGAGTCGAGAAAGTCTATCATCAGACGGCGAGGGCGCTAGAGGTGACTGCTCTTCAGTCGACTCCTCAGGGTCAGGGTCGGAGGAGCAGCCACCATGTGACATCGGGCTTCTAGAGAGACTAATCAGGACACACCCCGTGTGGTTCCTGCCTGGCATCCAGAGGGCTGGGGCCTTCCATTTGCTGCAAGGGAAAGAGGAGGGAGTAAGTATTATATTGAATGTTAGGCTTTCATTTTAGGTTGTCGTTGAAGAAAAACTGCCTTTGTTTGAAATTAATGAAAAAAGTTAAACGGTCTCTTACTTCTTGTATAAATTGCCTAAATTTAGGTCTCAGATTTTTTTGTAAAGAAATACGACACTTTTGTAATATAAGCCTAAGTTTTCTTTCTTACTTTTCTAAAAGTTCTCTTTTAAAAAGAGTAATGAAACTGAATATTTAAATTACGGACTCTCCATGGTATTAGCTCACTTATTGAATGCTTTTCAGCTTAGTCTCAAATATCTTCTTAGTCTCAAAAATCTTATTCTACTCGGAAAAAAGGCTGTGCTCTTCGGTTCTATATTTGTGTTTTTAATTCCAAGATTTTACTTAAAAACCCTTCATTTTTATCTTTCAGAACTTCGTGGTCCGTCAGTCAAGTCAGCCCGACACCATGGCCATCAGTGTGCGCTTGCCGGCAGACAAAGGTCCTTACATCGAACATTACCTCATCCAGGCTGCAGGCGGCCGCATCGGGCTCGAGACCTCCCACAACCGCTTCGATAACATACCTGAACTGATTGCACATTACTCACAATGCTGGTGAGTGGCTGGACTAGATATAAATAGTCATGTTGTAGGAATCTCATAATGCCAGTGGGGGTGTGTTTTTCTTTATGTGGTTACATAATACATACATAATCAGCCTATAATGTTCCCACTGCTGGGACACAGGCCTCCTCTCTGTGAGAGGGAGCGGGCCGTAATCCACCACGCGGGCCCAGTGCGGGTTGGTAGATGACACATGTCTTCGAATTTTTGGTTCTAGGACATGCCGGTTTCCTCACGATGTTTTCCTTCACCGTTTTGAGAGCAGTTGTGATGAAATAATTTACACAAAGTAAAGCGCCTGTCTGGGTTCGAACCTACGACCTACAACTCGTAAGTCGCGGCCGTTACCACTGGGCCACCACTGCTCGTGGTGTATGTGGTTATTGCCACGCAATTGGCGTGGTTAGTACCATACCATCGACACGATGAGAAGAATGTACTCCTAAGCTCCATTTCCCACGTTTCGTCTACTGATCAGCAGCCTAAGGCGTACGAATTCCAGAATTATAGAATAGAATAGAATCAGTTTATTTCGGACACCATATAACCATATAGTGTTGGTAAAATACAAAAAATAACAGACAGATAGGGAACATACATAGCCTGTTAAAATCATATGCCTTTTTTGGCTTTGCCGAACTCGGATAAAAATTGGTTTCTATTTGAAAATTTCCGATTTTAATAACTGAGGAATGATTACGTTGATGTTCATTTTTTTTCTCCTTTTTTTTAGTGACGAGTTACCAGTGCAATTACAACTAGCTCGTCCCCTTCGAGAAGCAAAGAGTCGCCATCAACTAAGTTCCTTAGCTCTTTTGGGACAAGAGTTCTGGGGTTACCCGATGGCAAACCCGAAGAACAACCCGAACAATCTTCTCTCTCCTTGTCAGCTGGCCAATTGTGTTGTACCCATGGCCGTCACGCCGTCTGATACGGGATCTAGTCTTAGCAGCTTTAATGCCAGTAAGTATATTACTAAGTACCAGAATTTTTTAACACAACTATTGGAGACATGTGCTAAATATATTCGATTTTCTAGGTACCCGAACAAACTCCCGTGAACACATTCTGAGCCCCGACAAGGATCAAAATGTAGTGCTAAAGATGTCACCAATAGACACTTCAGGTTCCCCACCGAGTCAAAACCAGAACCTCAGCACTTTCAAAGGCAAAACCGCCCCGTCACCACCAGCCAAACCCAATAGTGCATTCATCAGAGCGCCTAGACCTACCCCACCAAATACTTTGAACCTTATGTCTAGTACAGTAAGTATAAATGTAATTTGGTGTAGGTTTAATGGTGTTGTTTTCTAGAACGTTATTAATAGAAGCTTCACCTGTTTTCAGGCGCATATAACACAGCCTCATACATTTCCAACAACCAACACACAACACTCTCCCACCCAAATAAACGTTAAAATGACACCACCTCCTCCGCCTCCACGATGGGCAAAACCGCCATTTTCCAAGCCATCCTTATCTCCAAAATCTGAAGCTTTCAGCCCCATTAACAAAGTTGCACAGAATGGAAACATAACAGTCACTACCACCGTTACATTCTGTGTCAATAACACACAAATTCACAATCATCAAATCAATGAGAGCATACAGAGCGACAGATTACAACTAACGCTTGCGTCTAATGCCGTCAATAACAACAGTAGTGCAGACTCTGTATTCAGCATCATGGATACAAAAAACATTGCTGATTGTAATGGAGAATCCCAGGTGAGGATTATTAGATTAATGCATGATTTGTGCACCCTTGTATTCTTTGCACGTTTTATTTTTTTGCCAGCGCCAGACAATTTTGTTTGTATCTAACCTGTAAAAACCGTTAATTTCTTATATCAAATATGGTACTTAATTTAACTCATGGACTGACTATAACTTCCTGTTCCTGTATAGAACATGATGCACCGTATGTCACCAGAAGGGGAATGTATCAATGCTATGACGGCTAGTTTGCACGGGAGCTTCAAACGTCAGATGACTGAGCAGAATAACGTCGAACCTGGATCACCAGTAGAACAGTCTCAAACAAATACATCCGATTCAGTGGATCCGATTGTGAACAGTTTAACAAAATCTAGTAGCACTTTTGCTCCTAATCAACTAGTATCACCTAACGGCACAAACTCAGTCACTAGCGGAATATTCTCGCCAACAAGCCAAATCAACTCTCCTGTTTCTAACGACACAATCTCTTCTAAAAGCGGTGTCTTTTCTCCTTTGAGTCAAACTAACAAAAGTGAGATCTTCTCTCCGATATCTCGAAGTTCCCCAATATCAGCGAAAAATGTTTTCTCGCCAACATTAAACCAATCAATCATATCTCCTATGATGGGGAAAGATCGAGATAAAGTTCTGTCTCCAAATACGAATACAGCAAGTAGCACGCCATCTGGTAGATCGAGGAGGAGTAAACACTCCCACCGAAAGGAGTCCAGACATTACCAGGTAGAGTACATGTTTTTTGAATGCAAACCATTTCATGTGCATTTTAGATAGTACTAATTGCACGATATTCTATGTTATAACACGTAGCACAAACACAGTGTTGTGGCATCATTAACCTACATGCAAGTTTTCTTGATTACCCCCAAAGTTTTAAAGCCGTTGACAATACTGTTTTTTTTATGAACCCCTTAAACATTATTGCTATCATCTACATTCAAATATTTCAGGAATCAGACATCTTAGAATCTCCAGGTGTGTACTGCCGCAGTTCGTTAGTAGACAAAGTATCAGACTACGAAGATATTTGGGGACCAGAGAGTAACAGTTGCTCCACTTTCAAGCCGTTAAAAGCTGAAAACGAAAACAACATTCATAATGGGCTGATGAGAAGTAAAAGACCCGATCTTTTACCAGACACTTTACGTAAGTCAAATAAGTTTAAATAATAAAACTATTCTCTTTTTTAATTTAGAACTAAGTCACAAATAAAATCAGAACTAATTAATTTACCTTATATTAATTACAGCTAAACTAAATGCAGCAAAAAGTACACAATCCATATTGGAAAAAGAAAACATTCATATTATAATGAATTCAACGGAAAGTCTGAATGAAAAGAAACACCTTTCGGATAGTTCACTGAAGAAGAGCTTCAAAGGTTCGAGTGAAATCATAGCAACGACAAACAGTAAGGGGGATATAATACCAAAGAGGCCAGATAAACTTAATATAGCTATGAACATGAACAAGAAATTGACTGAAGAGATCGAAGCTGTGATCAAAAATAGAGAGAACTATAGTACTGAAAGTATGGAGACAATAAAATTAGAAGATAATTGTGTCCTCAATTCCCTTGGTGACGAATCTGAAAAGGATAATGCTGGCAGCCCCTTCTACGCCGATCCTGTAGATGCTTTAAAGGAAGTAAGTATACTACAAAACAATTATTTTGAAAATCTGTGTGAATACCTTCAACTATTATAAATGTTACTCCTTTCACAGGCTGCCTTACCACAAGTGCAAAGACGAAAGCTGCTGAGAGTTGGGGTGAATCTTTCCCAACGCTACTCGGAACCACCGACACAAAACCATCCATACTACCCTCTGCGCGATATGCATAGTATTGAGGAACTCTCTCGTAAGTACCACCTTATTTTAGATTTTAGTGATATCATGATGAATGTTCGTAT
Source organism: Atethmia centrago (assembly GCA_905333075.3). Classification (NCBI taxonomy): domain Eukaryota; kingdom Metazoa; phylum Arthropoda; class Insecta; order Lepidoptera; family Noctuidae; genus Atethmia; species Atethmia centrago. The sequence continues at coordinate 11,414,994 of HG995381.1, read as the reverse complement.
CGTTTACAATTTTCGTACAGCATCAATCGTTAGTATTTTATGGCTAAATGCTAAAGTATTGAACCTTTCTTTCATCGCAGCTACTACGTAGCTCTTTGCAAGTGTTAGATCTGTATTATTATCACCATCATTGAATGCTTCTTCGATTTCCATTTCAGCATCATCACCAAACACGTCATCATCGGTGGACAACCTGATGTCACTGCGGAATAAACCAAAGATGAAGCCAGTGCAGCCTCCGAGAATCGCGAACAAACCACCCACAGGCAAGAACGACCAGACTTGGACCGTTGATTCCAGTTGGGAGTTTATAAGTCAGTGTTATGGAGATACTGTAGGACAGTAGATGCTGCTTGTAAATTTTGCTCTTGCACTCCCAACATACCTACACCATTAAAATTACGATGCTTCTCCTAATTAACCCACCCAAAAAAGTCAAGTGGGTTTTACTGTCTGACTTTTTCATTTATTTTGTTTTAGATTTTTTGGTTTCTTTTTACGATCTTCTCATCTTCTCATCGTCATCGTCTTCATCTTGCACATTTAAAACAAAACTTTAGAAAAAAGTTACAGTAAATAAATAGTGAGTGTCTCTATTGCTTGCAGACAAGCACGATGAAGGTTCAAACAGTGAGAGCGGTACGTTCCCTTCGCTGGCTGAGCAGGAGTGTCGACTAAGCGCTGTTGACGATGGAACTCAACACTTGACTGTTCATCAAGTGGTTGCACAACGGTAAGATTTTTTTTTTTATTGTGATGGAATCACGACATTTCCAATTATCTGACTTCGACATTTCTGATCTGATGTGTTCTGTCAGCTGTAGGTACCTAATGATTTTTTAATAACATTAAGAACGTGCAAAACAACTTTGAAATCAATTATTAAAACAATTTTATATTGTTTTTGACAGATTCCCTGATTTGAGGTTAAATGCAGAACCAACGATGTTGCCAGAGGAAGTTAGATCGCCACCAAGAGCTTCATGTTACGACAATGTTCATGATCTAAGACCCTTATCTGAACAGGTAATTATTATTATCATTTAATGAAAGTAATACAAGTCTTACAAAGCTAATATTTAAATGAGTTTTTGTACAATCCTGAAAAAATTACTCAAACTCATGAACTGTTTTCTTCAGAAGAAAATTAGGTTTATATATAAAGCGTTATCTCTTTTGCAGGCAAGCGACGATGGTACAGTGTTTTCTGAACCTTGGGACAGTTCACAATGGGATGGGTTGATACCTCCATCGAATGGCCATCAACTTTATGATAATGTAAGTTAAAGTACCTCACCATCCTCCTTCCTTTAGGTATCCTAATTTACTTATGGTCGCTGATGTTTTTCTTTTTTTGACAAATGGATTTCCATGTCGGAAAAACAATCAGTTGAACACCTAGACATTCATGCGGATTTGCATTGTGAACCAAAAGTAACGATAGCGCTATTGTTTTCTTTTCTTGTTTGTGTAACAATTGTTTGGTTTGCAAACTATTGAACCAAGTTTTTATCTTTATTTGTTGACGAAAGAAAATATGACATCCTTAGTTATTTAAGAGTATTTGATTCTTCGGTCGGTCACCTTCTTCTCATCTACCTGTCATTATTAAAGGAATACTCAACTTTTTTTTTAGAACTATAATTTGTGGCCCAGTGGTAACGGCTGTGACTTACGAGTTGTAGATCGTAGGTTCAAACCAAGACAGGCGCTTTACTTTGTGTAAATTATTTTATCGCCACTGTTCTCATAACGGTGATCCTTCACCGTTTCACCGGACATGCCGGTTTCCTCACGATGTTTTCCTAAACATCGTGAGGAAACCGGCATGTCCTAGAACCAAAAATTCGAAGACATGTGACATCTACCAACCCGCACTAGGCCCGCGGGGTGGATTACGGCCACTCCCTCACACAAAGAGGAGGCCTGTGTCCCAGCAGTTGGAACATTTTAGGCTGATTATGTGAACTTTTTAACATTCGTAAAATTGCTAGATTTGGATTTTTGGATTGCTGGATCTTCGTCAATAATCACAATAACATCGTATGTGTATATTTCTAGGAGGAGCCATGTGAATGGGAGTCTCCTATCCCGAGGCGAGGACCAACAGTTGCCACGAGGGCAAAGAGCTTTAGGGACCGACTGGATCCATTACTGGGTGAGTTAAAGTTGTAATACAACTTAAAGATATTTTACTCAGACTTAAATCCAATAAAGTTGACATTTGAATGACACTATTGCACGAAATTACGGCACAGCATAATAGTTATTAATGTTCAATAGAGGGATGTTATAATACCTGGATCATGTGGTCTCTCAGCAGAGTAATGGCCTTATAAAACATATCTGCACGTCTACAAACTAACTATTCTTCTAGTTCTATCCTCTGAAGATGAATATTACGTCAGTGCACGTGACGTCAAGTTCAATTATTTACTGAGATTACACGTCGTACTTATATTATAATACACTATGTAAATACGTTTTAATATGGAGCACGCTGTGATAATACTTCACTCATTTAGATTACACTAAAACTTCTAAATCATGTCTAAACAGTACCTACTTGAGTATTTTATTAAAAGTCATTTTTCGGTCATTGCTATCAACAGTCACGTTCTTTCCCTGTATTTATTCATATTAATATATTATCTCGGTGCAGTGTTTCATTCTCGTATCACTTGACGCAAAATCACAGATGTTCTCTGCACACTGCAGACTGATATGTAACTAATCAATTATTACACTTCATTATCAAATAAATTAACTTAGTACAGCACACACAATAGAACCGCGGCGCACATCTGTTATCTCTTACTACATTAGCCCTGTAAATAAATTAATTATGGCTAAAGGGCAAAGGTCTGCGCGTGCCGTGAATTTCTCAGACCAGGCCAGTACAGTGACAGTCGCTTTCCAACCCGCGTTGGAACAGCATTAGACGTGAGCCGCTCTCCCTGTGTGAATGAGAAACCACCGATTTAAGTCTTTCGTTCAAGCGGGCAAGAACCGCAGGGTCATCAGCCATGAAGTGGTTCAAAAAGTGGTTCCAAGGAAAGTGCGAGAAGTTGACTGAAGAAAAGCCAGGTCCCAACCAGGCTGAGCCCTGGTTGAAGAAAATTGATTCATTGGAACACTTCATCCCACCTGATGAAGATGTACCGATAGCAGAGGAAGCTTTGGATGTTTTGGATGTGAATGTTGTGCCGGTGACTAGTGATGTGTACGCGTTTACTACCATCAAGAACTTTAGAGCAGACACTCTAAAGGAATTCGTCTATCAAAGTGAATGGGTTGTGGTGTCCCGAAAAGAGTTGTTGGAGCCCAGGTTCCAACGACATCTGAAGAAAACGGATACATTAACCGATCTATGCAGATCTTTGGCCGAGAAGAGTGTCAATAGAAGACGAGCAGAAGTGATTGCTAAACCACCCAACTGTCATTGCCATGAATTGAGTTCTTGCGAAAGTGAGAAATCGTTACGACCAAGTTCATATCGAAGAGTACTAGACAGTTTCAAAAGATTTTGGCGACTCCTGTACCGTACAGTAAAACATTGCAAGATATTTAAGACTGAGGAAGTAGTCGAAATCCCGAAACCTTACGCAGACCCTCTTGAATCTTTTGCCTCCACTAACATGTACTTATGTAGGTAATAATTGTTGCATTTCCAATATTAATTTTGTCCAATGTCCTTAGATTAAAGATGTCTACAATTAATTATCACTAGAATGAGGTTAGGACAATAAATATATCACTTTTCTGTAACAACGTGCACTAATTGTTTGTTAATAAGTCTTGTATTATAACAATTAAGTTTTAATTAGTTAGGGCTTTGAATTAAGTAAATGTCATTGGTATATCAATATATTTTTAAAATAATCTATTATTGTTTTGCAAATCATTAAGGGTGAATATTAATCATTAGCATTTTTGGATTTGCTTTCACAATGTTTTTGACCAATAGCAATGACGTGCTTCCATCAAAAATGTTTTGATATTGAAATATTGTTACTAATGGGAAGACTGTTGGGTTTAAATTTATTAGATGCATTCATTATCAAATATTTTTCACGTAGGTATTTCATACTTATTAGGGTTTATATGCTCCTATGAAAACTCAACAAAACATCCTCATGTTTAAGATAAAATCCATAAAAAGCCAAATCACAATACCTAACTGACTCATTGTCGAGTGATACCGAGTGTGAACCGGGTGTGCACATGTAGGTCAAAAAATCCCTCACTGCGACCATTCACACACATTATAATTTTATCTGTGTATCTATGTAGATTATGAGGTCATTATTTCCGACGTGCATACATCGTGTATGTTGCATTTTGTACTGTGTGCAATTCAAATGCTAACTTAGCTTGTGAGTCCATATTTTCATTTGGCCTTTTTAATGTTTTGCTTAATATTTTACCTGCCCCCTGCATGTTCAGTGGTGGTCAAACTACTTAATAATAACACTTTTTGTTGTTCTCCTTTTGTCTGAAATCGGCTTTCTAGCCACAATTAAATGGGATCTTCGTGTGAGATTGTTTTTGTGATGTTCCATTGAACATTCCCAATAAATGTTTCAGTAATAGGTAAACTTTAAATTTTCACTGTCTCTGCAGGCTTAGCATGACGCTTTGTATTTCTTTGAAGAAAAGACACGGCTCTTTCTATACAAAGTGACATTTCGTTTCTCCATTTTTGACATCTCACCGTAGAAATCCTTCTACAATCTGTCATTTTGTCTTTCATTTCTAACGATCTTTGTCTAGGTCCTTTTTTATGTAGAAGGATTTCTACGGTGCAATGTCAAAAAAGGAGAAACGAAATGTCACTTTGTATAGAAAGAGCCTTGTCGATTCTTTGATGAAATACAAAGTGTTATGCTAAGCCTGCTGGTCCAAGTTCAGGATTTGCCATCTCCTTAGGCGGATTACATCCGCTTGTCTGTTTAGAAAGTTCTTCAATTGCTGTGCTTACTCGGTCTCTGTTTGTATGTTTTGCATTTATTCGCATAGTTCTATCACTGTTGGTACCTTTAGGTGCTCGTATTTCTGTTTCTGACTAACCAGTGTCATATGAACAATGTCAAGTGCACCCCACTTGACATTGTTCTTATGACACTTAAAAAAATATTAGTAGTCATACACCGACTCAAACTCGTTCCCCACGAAGTTGCAGCCACATTTTAGACAATGATTCTTAAAAAAATAAAGAGCCTGAAGTGGTTAGTTATTTAATCACAGGGCCAATACATTGTAATGAATTTTATCTACGGGTCATGCTTCATTCGAATTCACGTCGTATCCCTCTCTTTTTGTTCGATATTAGTAATGCAAAATGTATTACTTTGTTCCCTTATAAAAGTTTCTGAAACAGTTAGCTTATTGTTGTTAAAACAACCAGTATCATAGTAACCATAATATCATCCAAACGAGTGTTATAATGTTGTACTAAATTTCATTATGCAAATCTTTTTCAAAAAAAGAGCACTTGTCATGCACGCGCGTTTGACTACCACAGAGCCGTAATAAAAATAAAAAACTTATAGGTTATTCGAATTCACTTCGTATCCCGCCATTTTTGTTCGTTATTCGTATTGCAAATATTTATTACTTTGTTTACAAAAATGAGTGATACAAGCTTTGATAGCACACCACCAGATTTTTCTAATGCAGAAAGGACATTTCTAATGATTACCAGAAAAGTCGAGAAAACAATATGAATAGGCAACTTTCCATGAATTTACATAGTTCTTAAAACTTATAGGGTGTTGCACAGACACCCTATGGTTTCAGAACATTTTATAGAGGATTCATATCAAGTGTGTAGATAAAGTCTTGTGTGCAACTGTACATAATTAGGTATTAAAATACTCAAGTGATACTATTATCACACTTGACTTCGCCTCCTGTGATAAACCCACATTTGTGTTTTAATACCTTATTATTAGTTATTATACAACAGTTGTATGAATAACAAATTCCTACTTGCTGCTCCGTTAATGGTCGCAAGCGCTATTTCTGAGCATGAGGTCCTGGTTTCGTTTCCCAGGTCGGGCAAAGGGTTATTGGGTTTTTTCATTAGGATTTTCTCAGAAGCAGCCCGGAGTCTGGATTTCTGCCCGGTTGGTGGCAATAAGCTCGCCTCCTATTTCATGATTATTAGGCTATAGGCATATTATTAGGCTTAATAGACTAGATATTTTGTAGACCTTTTTCTTTTTTTTTGTTAAGTACCTAGTACGTCTCGACAGGCCTACACTGTCCTCCCATACCTATTAACACTGTAATTTGAAAACATTGTAAAAGCCAATTATTTTTAAAAAAGTAACCACGGAGTTTCTTGCCGGCTCTCCATAGGAAACGACCAATTGGAACCGTGCACCTAGCTTCTGACGTTTCATAAGTGCCCATGTAGGTTTATGTGAAATAAAAATATTTTTATTTTGATTTTGATGAGACTTTAACATAACTGGCGAAATGTGGGTGTGCAAGCTCTGCCTAACAATTCGGGGATTACAAGTGGGATGTTATGTTATGTGCGAACCTAATTAATTATTTTCTTTTCTCCAAGCAGCAGCGGGCCGAGTGCGTGCGTTGCGCGGCGGTCGTCAGACGCGCGGCGCGGGCGCGGCTGTGCGTGCGTACGCGCTGCACCTTGCGCAGGACAAGAGTACCACCTTCGCACAGAATATTGACAACTTTATCGCGTGCACGCTCGATTCTAAAGATACTAGTCCGCAGGTAGTATTATAAACATTTGTAATTTACTCCAACTTTTGCTATGAGGAAAATTGTTAGTATCACCTACTACTGCACTATCCAGTGGCTGACAACTGCAAATCGTTGACATACACTGTTTTGTTTTTGATCTTGTTTTAACTTTGATTAGCAAATTCAGGTCCATTTTCAATCGCCTTTGGTAGATAGTGCACTACATAACCGTACACTGTGAAACAATAGAGTTATATGGTTAACTAATATTAGTTAGGGTATAAGTCTATTTTTAAAGCGTAACAAACAAATAAACAAACAAACTCACTTTCGCATTTATACCTAATATTATAAATGCGAATGTGAGTTTGTTTGTTTATTTGTTCGTTACGCTTTCACGCTAAAACGGCTGAACGGATTTGAATGAAATTTGGCATATAGGTAGACCATGACCTGGATTAGGACATAGTATACTATTTATCCCATTATTTCCACGGGATCGAGACTTATGCGGGCAAAGCCGTGGGGCGCAGCTAGTTAATAATAAATAATGTTTTATTTCCAGGTGATGATGCGAAACATGAGGCAGTTCATGTCAGGAATGAAAAACTATCTGGTGAAACACGGCGAAAGAGAATTTGAGAAAGAAGTGGAAAAAGAACGACTCAAGGTAAGCCAACCAGGATTAATTCATATAAAATGGTCTTTTCGCTGAGATTTAAAAAATAAGAGCAACGTTTTTATTACCCTACTAAAGGATATCTTATCCTAAAGCAGTCAAATTACATATACTTGCATTATTGTGAGCAGTGGTGGCCCAGTGGTAACGGCCGCGATTTACGAGTTGTAGATCGTAGGTTCTCACCCAGACAGGCGCTTTACTTTGTGTAAATTATTTCATCACCACTGCTCTCAAAACGGTGAAGGAAAACATCGTGAGGAAACCGGCATGTCCTAAAACCAAAAATTCAAAGACGTGACATCTACCAACCCGCACTGGGCCCGCGTGGTGGATTACGGCACACTCCCTCTCATAGGGGGAGACCTGTGTCACAGTAGTGGGAACATTATAGGCCGATTATGTACATTATTATAAAAGAAACGTAAATAACAAGTAAAGTAAGTATAAATATTTTTTATTTTAGGTTTTATTGGAAAGATTCAACAACAGTCGATTACAGTAATATCGATTTTCTATTTCCAGCTAAAACCAAATGAATTCCTGAACCTGGACGCGATCCTAGAAGGCGTGATGCACCGATTAGTGGTCCGGCCGCTGCGCGCTCGCCTGTACTCTCTGCTGGCCGCGTGGCACTCGGCTGACGTGCGGCGTCTGCACGCTGCCATCGAACGAGCGCAACACGCCACGCCGTTGCAGCTAGGGATAAAGGTATCTGGCAAATACTACAAGCTGAGTTGGGTTCTTCAAATCCTTATTCTAAGCTGCACCTTGCTAGTGCCTTGGACTTAAGAGGCCGACAACACCTAAAGCGCGGTCACTGTCGGATTGCATAGAAAATAAAGAGAAGCGCGATGTCACAACGCTGGTAATTTATTGCAAAATATGAAGCAATTATCGATTTACAAAAAAGCTATAGATTGTATAAAAAAAATAAAACACTATTATGCTAATATGTTGCTTGTAGAATAATTTGACAAAAAATCAAAATGATTGCATGTATATTAGTATGGTTTTAATAGTTAAAAGATTTTTTTAGAGGTATCCTCGTGATTTTTTTTCTATCGTATCAAATTAGTTATATTATGTTTTCAACACACTATCTACCTAGCATTGATCCTGAAGAATATCGTATATTTTTCTTATTTTGTTTACTGCAGTGGATCATATACTTTTAGGCATTATAAAACTTACAAAATTTGCGTTTAGCTCCTGTAGTCCCCTTAAGTTTAATGCTATACAAGCCATGTAACCACTGGGATTTCCCATTAGACATGGGTAGCACACTCTTTTACAATAAGGATCGCGCGAGGCACTCTTTCTACAAAGTGTGCTAGCACACTGTGCTGCCACAAATGAGGCGAGGCTGCGGTGGCCTGTGAGCACGTACGTGTTGTGAGTGTGTCAGTAAGTCACGTGACTCGCCGCGCGAGTCTCGAGTGTGCTGTGTAGTGACGATAACGTGACACGGCACACAAACGCAGTAAGCACACGCTGTAACTAATCGGTTAAGCGCGTCACACAGTTTGCACGAGTGATAATGAAGGTAAGAGAAATGAGAATGGTTACAAATGTTCTGTGTAGCTAATCTGTGCCCTGTGGGGTGTGCTAGCACAATAAAATAAAATGAAAAGAGTGATTGAGTGAGTGACTCTTTTTATCCAAATGAGTAACGGCAACTAACACTATTTTCCATAGGCAAAAATGGCGAACTTCAATACAAAGTTTCATCCCCTATTTAACCCTTTTAGGGGGTAAATTAATAAAATACTTTCTTAGTGCTCACCATGTTATATGAGGAACTCTCGGGCATCATGCTTCCGGCCTTAGCGATTTAGGCCGTCCGTTGTCTATCAGTAAATTAATGAATACAAGATTTTTATATTGCCTGTACTTTTAAGTGTAGAGTTAATATATTTATTTTCTTCTTTCTGGGCCCGTACTATAACTTGCTTAGGCCATCATTGTTCCTTTGTGAGAAAGAGATCGTCCTATAGTCCTGTAAATATAGCTCGTCTCTCATACACCGGGACAATGAGTATACATACAACAAGTTCCTCCCTCCTTTAGCAATCAAGCTAATGGCACTATTATCGCCGAATCCAGAAACTGTAGTACTATAAAATGAAATTAAATTGTTTATTCTGTAAATAGGTTATCAAAATCATTTTACACGTCGTATTAAAAAAAAAAATAAGCTAGATGGAGTCGACCTTTTCTATCTAACTGAAAAGAAATGGCAAAACAAACTCAAGGGTTCGCATTACAATACTATTGTCATGCGAAACCTTTTATAAGATACAGGAGCGCTGCAAGGTTGTAGTTTTCCTTTACGAACATGAGGATAGTTGAGAACACTACTAGTGTTGATATAAAGATATTCTTCCAGGAGTCGACTAAGGTACCGTCGTCGGCAGTCCTGGCCGTGATCTCGAAGCATTTCCTCAAGATGCAGGAGGCTGACTCACCGCTTGACAAGCTGGAGAACCTCCTGGCCGCCATATCTGTTATGTTTAACGCTGTGAGTATATCTGGCTAATTGACTACATGATATTAATTCATTAGGTTTACTGTCGACTTCTTATAGTGGGTACTTAATCACTATCGTTAGAAGTTATCGTGGGCGTCCACGGCATGACGATAACTCAGGGAAGTTGGCGAGAAAGCTTTGAAATTTCCGTCCAAGCTCTCTATTCACTGCACGGCCTTAGCTTATTCAATAATAAGCCTCTGGGCCATCCTTGTACAGCTATCTGTACAAGGATTTTTGGCGCATGGCCAAAATCCACCGCCATCTTGATCTTCCAATACATTTCACAAAAAGATTGCACACATGTTTACAACAGCGCATGCCTGTCAACGTCATTCGAGTGCCAAAGGATTTTTGTAACAGTGTAGGTAGGTAATTCAAGTGTTTAGTCATCTCAGTATCGAATCCGAACTAAACGGTTTAACATGTTTTTCCAGATCCGCGGCGAACGCAGCGTGGGCGCTGACGATCTCCTGCCGGTGCTCGCGTGGACCGTCGCGCGCAGCCGGCTGGTGTGCGCCGAGCTCGAGGCGGAACTGATGGCGGGGCTGCTGCCGGCCGCACTGCTGGCGGGGGAAGGGGGCTACTACCTCACTGCGTTGTTCTCTGCCGTAGCCGTGCTGAAGAGACTCGCGCCGGAACCGCAGCCGGATAGTACTTCGCCTTCTGTAAGTGTTGTGTAAAACACGTTGTAAATAGTTTGCGTTGCGAATTTTAAATTGGTATGTTCATGTCAGCACTGACAGTATTTTGGGCCTATATCCTATCATTACAGGCAGCTGAATATAATATAGGCAGGTAAACAACTATCTTCTGACTTTCGCAAGTTAGGTTAAGTTATACCTATCACGGTTGTCTTATTTTGGGCTTTAGCACTGATGAAGTTGGAAGGCGTTGCGTGGCGTTGGTGGAAAGAATGGCTGATATATTTAGCCGCATTTCTCTAGATACCTGTTTGTGTGTAGGTACCTATTTGTGCAAAATCTTATTTATTTAGCTTTTATCCGCGGCTTCACCCGCGTAGATGTCGGAAAATATCCCAAGGGAACATACCACAAGGATTAAAAGTACCTTATATCTTAATCCAGGTTATAAACTATCTGTGTGCCAAATTTCATCCAAATACGTTCAGCTGTTTTTGCGCCAATCCGGAACATACATCCAGATAAACAGACAAACGGACAAAAATCCTATAATATTTTCGGCACCACACCTTGTAGGAATTATTTTTTTTCAAAATATTAAATGCAAATTTTCAACTTCGTTAATATATTCTTATAAATGTATAGATGTACCTAAATTCCTGTATGGCTCACAAGATTCTTGTCCCTAGCAGTGGCGTCGCGGTTCAATGGACACGAATCGCGAACAATGTTCCATAGCTGTGGTCCGCGTGGTGCTACCGGACGAGTGCCGCGGCTCCATCCGGCGCGTGCCGGTGCCGTGCCGGCCCGGCGCGCGCGCCCGCGACCTGTGCCGCGCGCTCGCGCACGCCGCCGCCATCACCAACCCGCAGGATTACGCGCTATTCGCACTACACGATGGCCATGGTACGTTACATTATATTCAATCAACCAACCAACTCTGCGTATAATAGTCCTTATCCTGCTGGATTTAGGCCTCTCACAGGCCGCACCTCAACACCCTGTCCTACCCCTTCCGCATCTGGTTAAAAGTCGTCGGTCCATCTAGCTGGGCCCCACACTACGCTTGCCGATAGTGGTCTCTACTCCAGGACTCGTCTGCTCCACCGCGGTGCACCGGCCCGACAAACATGGTCAGCACAGCCACTTCAGCTCGCTTACTGTGCAGGCTATGTCGGTAACTCCGGTTCTCTTTCGGAAAACTTCATTTCTGATCTTATTCTTCAAAGAAATTCCGAGCATAGCCCGCTCCACAGCGCGCTGAGCGACCTTAAATTTGTGGACCAGACCAGACCAGACTGTCAGTGTCCATGTTTAGTCTTCAAACACCGCAGTGTTTCAAAACTGTGTGTGGTGTCAAAACTGACGAAGTTTTCCAAACGCTGCTCAACCCAACCGGATCCTTCTGTCGGCTTCTTTCTCAAAGTTGTGCCTACCAAGCTTGATAACTTACCCTAGGTAGACTTATTCTTTCACAACTTCGAGAAGCGACCCTTCGATGTGGATTGAACTCGGCAAGACATGTGAATTGTACATGGCTTTAGTCTTCTCCAAATTCATGCCGTGGCCAACCCACTGAGAGGCTCCATTTAGGCTGGGCAGTATCTGGTCTAACTGTTCCTGCGTCTCTGCCATTATGACGATGTCATCGGCAAAACGAGTGTGAGATGTACTCGCTGTTTACATTGATACCCTGTCCAGTCCAGTCCAGCGTCCAGAGCCCTAAGATACAGATTAAATGTCTAGTTTTGGGCTCACTGGAAACTAACACTACAATGTAACTATAAGTAGGTACTATTTTAAGCCCCTTATGAAATCTCAATTGGTCTAACCAGTGTACCTGCTTATGTATTACCTGGGTAATGATCAATTTTCTTTTTCAAATTGGAGGTTGAATGTGGAGGTTCAATTTTTAGGGGCTGTTATTAATCCCCATCTTTATGGGGAAACAAAACCAGAACAAAAAACTCGAATCGAGTGTTCTTAGACCTAATGGCTTTTAAGAAATTTTTTTTTTGTTTGTACAATCAACAAGCTTTTTGGTATAGGCATAGGCAAAAGTATTTATATTTCCACTGCAATAGCAATAATATTGAGTGTTTATATGCTTATTATCGGGTTACTTTACGCAATGGACTACTCAGTCAGCGCACTTTCAACATTGTTTGAAAGTAGTTGCAAGTTAGCTCCTACCAAATAGCTTGTTCGACTGTACTTGTGAACGTGTAGTTTTAGCAATTATCATGAATGGGCCCAAGGTGTGGCAAGACAAGACTAATCTAACTACATAATCAGCCTTTAATGTTCCCACTGCTGGGACACAGTCCGCCTCTCTGTGAGAGGGAGCGGGCCGTTATCCACCACGCGGGCCCAGCGCGGGTTGATAAATGTCACATGTCTTCGAAGTTTTGGTTCTAGGACATGCCGGTTTCCTCACGATGTTTTTCTTCAACGTTTTGAGAGCAGTGGTAATGAAATAATGTCCACAAAGCGTAGCTACCACCTGTCTGGGTTTGGACCTACGACCTACAACTCGTATGTCGCGGTTACCACTGGGCCACCACGGCTCTCTAATCTAACTAAACCTCTTTTAGATTAACAAAGTAAACTGACACCACGTTTTTATCCTTCTTACAGAGACAATGCTGAACGAGAACGACTGCCCTCAAGAAGTTATGTCAGAGAAAAGTGGACAGAACTTCACCCTGGCCTACAGAAGAATAGACGCCAAGATCGCTTGGCCTCAGCAGGCCTTGCTATCTTATCCTTAGACTGCTTCTTACAATAATAACTAGCAATAAGAAGCGACAGAAATCTCTTAGCGGTAGAAAGTAACACTTGCATGAAAATCATGAATACATTCTCGAACACTAGGTTGTCAAATCATGCTCATTATTATCAATAAGTCATCAACATTATATTGGGAACGAATGAGAAACTATATTTTTATCATCTTAATAATAAAATCAAAGTGATATTTTATTCAACTGATTTTGTAAGTGCTAACGTTTTCTAAGCTTACCTTACTTATAAGTACATCGCTTCTAGGCAGTATTTTTAAAGCGTCGCTACTCAACAAGCATACTAATGTCATTATAACTGTAGCTTTTTTACTCAGTAACGTATAAGTACCTAATTTTATATTATTATAATCTGACTGAACTTTCGGGACATGACTCCCAAATTTTGTAAATTTTGTATCGCGTGGGGAGCTATTCGAAGGTTGAATGTGATGTATGGATAAAATGTTCACCATTGTGACTCGATGTTCGCAGTTAGGGCCTATCTAACTGTCTTATAAAGGCGGTGTTTATTTTCTTCAAGTGTGTGTTTGTGTATGTTCCTAAATTTCGTCGTGTAAGGTACACTAAATAAACTCACCAAATTGTTGTTTTAGTTTAATAAAATTTAAGTATTTCTTTAAACATTTCTAGTGCAAAAATTTACTTTTGAAGTATCTATACATATTTTAACTCTTACTAACTTTTTTATGAACTGTGATGTTAATCGTATTAATTAGTAATACTGTAAGGTTTTGTATTAATTTTTGTATATTCGTAGAGCTGTTTCTTAATATAATTTATTTATATGTAACATTAAGGTAACTAAACAACAGAACGTTAGAATTGTAAAGGGTAAATTATAGTGAGATTGCAGTTTCCATATTAATGTATAATTATTATCTAAAAAACTAACCTTTTCTAATCTTGATAAACAGTAAATAAATAGGCAACTACTGGCTAGAATTTACCTTTTATATAAAGCGTATTCAGATGAAACATTGCCTTACATTTGGTCACAGACAATATTTTTTTAGTTCGTATTATATTCCATAGTCACAGTTAGTGCAATCAAAACGATTGAGTACGATTTGGAGAAATGATTGAATTAACATAAGTAGCTGTAGAATTTAAACAAATAATTATAATACCTCTATCCCACTGCCAACCACGGAATTCGAACATAAGACCCTTTGCAGCCAATTTGTAAACAGTTTACGAACGCCATAAAATATTTTTAATAATAATAATTACCATACAAGCCTCCGATGGACGTTATGGAGAATCCTGACGTCATCAGTGTCTGTTGTTTCACGTTTCATACCTATACTTAACTTAAACCTACTCGTTTTAAACCTATTTGTAGTTCATACTATTTTATTGCCCCTACCTGTGTCGAAGCTCTTACGGATTTTTTTGCCTTCTTTCTGTGGAAGACTTAATAACCCTGGGTGTAATCAAAGTCTGAGTTACAATACGATTATTTTACCATCAAAACCCACTCTTCATTATTTAAAGACTGATACTAATTAGTCTTATTAGTACGATTCTTTTTCATTGATACGCACAGTTACTGCGGTTTGATAAATTTTAGGAAGATTACTTGGTACAAATCTGTAATGGTAGCTTCTATTGGTAGGAGCTGCCTTAGAGATCCTTAATAAATTCTCCCCGTTTAGCTATTAGATGACAAAATTTGATCGGATAATTTTATAATTTATTCATTAAACCATTTCTCCAAGACTCGTAAATTAAAACCATTAGAGCGAATAGGCAACAATTGATTCTGAATATGTAACTGTCGTACGCGCATATAAGGCGCGCCATTTGTATTTATTACGTCACTCTTATTAACGTTAGTTGTAAAACACGTGTATGGTGTTTTGATAAAGTTTTCAGTCATATTGTGAAGGAGTAAATGGATTTTTACCAAATTTACACGTGTTGTTTTATTTTTGCGTCTTTTTTACCATTTGGACCAACAGATCTCACAAATTTTCAATATTGTTATCGCAGAATTAGGGTTTCGTTCCTGTTCGATGTCAATCTTAACAGAAACAAGCTAATTACGCAGACGATATTAAGTTACATCACCAGTTGTAACGTTGTGTGAGGTTCGCCAACCGTAAATCCAACAAGGAATGATTAAAGAGCCGAAACTTTCAATGGAATTTTGAATCCCCTTTGGAGTTTTTCACAAATATTTCAAAAACTAGACGTCCTAGGTCAAAAATAATGAAATTTTCATCTCCCCCTTTTAAAATTCCCCCTGGAATTGTTGTCTACAGATTAGTGGATCACTTAATTGACTTTGACCGTGAATTATGTTTTTTTTTTTTGACTTAGGTTTATGACGCGATCAAGCCCACAGTAAATCTACCAATATTTGAACCTGTGAAATCTGTGTTTGTCGCGTCACTCTATCGGTGTGTAGAGTATATTAAAAAAAAAAAACAATAATTTACTGGTGTGATTAAAGTGCCTTTACTTTCATTAGAACTTGGAATACCCTTGTTGAGTTTTTCGCAATTATCTAAAAAAATAGACGTTCTAGGTCAAAAATAATGTAATTTTCATCTCCCCCTTGTATTACATCCGCCAAGGATTTTGTCTATAGATTAAGTAGGAAAATCAAATTAATATAAAGAGGAAAATTTCAAGGCTTTTCCATCCTAATTTGCGATAGCCAATCCAAAAGTCAGCAGCAAAAGCATCAGCAGTCCTGCCTTGCCTTTTCCCAACCGTATTTTACATACAGCGACTGCCTGTATTACTGGGTAACAAGATAACCCCTGGTAAGACTGGTTGTCAGACTTTCGGGGTTCTGACTACCCGTAACAACTGCTCATCCGACCCTAACTTAAAACATATCGGCTCCTAAATATTCATAGTAACGTAACCATAGCGACTGATTTAATAATAATTGCTACGATACACATCGATCACACTTTGCCTACAAATCTCTACACTTTCCTATCAGTAAGTACCCACTTGACGAAAAACGAACTACGAGTATGCAAGCGAATTACCCAAAAAAGTTGCCTGTACCTCATTGGGACAGAGTGCATTTGCAATACCCTGTAAGGAAACATCCAGGAACTGGGGCTTCAAGTGAAACTGTTGGAAGAAAATGGAGAGATCTACCAGAGGTGTTGATGGAGACGGTGAATACTTTTAATTTTATTCTAGCCAATTACAAAAAAAAATCTTTAGTTTTAGTTCTTCCTAATGTAACAAGTGCAGTCACTTGAATTTACAACACCAGCCAAAGGTGACACTTACTTTTAATAATATTAGATTAATATTTTAATATTTGTACAACTTTGTGCCCTTTGGCGTCGAGACCCTCGGTCCGTGGGGTCCCAGTGCGCATAAGTTATTTGCGGAAATCGCGAAACGTCTAGTTGATGTAACTGGTGACCGAAAAGCTGGCGGCTTTCTCGCGCAACGCATCAGCATTGCAATTCAGCAAGGAAATGCCGCCAGCATCCTCGGTACAATGCCCCGAGGGCCTTTTTTAAGCTTAACTTAGTTTTAATTTAATTTAGTTAATGTTAATTTGGTTATGTAAATAAATGTATTTATATTAGATAAGTATGTTTCCAAGACAATATTATACATCTGCCATGTTTTGTGTCAAGTCCGCCTTATTACAGTATATTTTTACTTGTGCATAGAGTTTTAATAAATAAATCATAAATAAATATTGAGTGAGTGGAAGGCTTTTATTATCGGAAAGTAGTTTGCTGTCAACCACTCCGAAGTCCTGTGTTGTAGCGATGCTTGTGGGAGAGGTTAAGGTCCAACAGTGGGTGTCTCCCGGGTCGATGATGATGACAGTCTAGAATTCTAGATGTTCCTATTTACCATACTTATCACGCCATCCTTTAAACAGTATAAAATACTGATACTACCATGTTTATAAATACTACATGTAGCTGTGTCTGTTAAGTTGAACCCAAATCGTTTTGAACGTCTTACCGATAAAGTCCCCTCTGTGTCATCAGTCCGCTAAGACAGCACTAATGCGTAAGAGTGTTTATTGCATGGGTCCAGTCGTATACGATAAAATGTCTTCGTAAAATTTGGAAAGAATTGCCGCTATCGTTATTTAAAAAAAAAAATCGAAGATTTTTGATAGAAAGCAAAGCATACTACACAGCGTAACAGAATTCTTGAAGAAAAAATATTTTGAAACTTATAGATACTGTCTATAATGTTTAAAATAAGAAATGTGTTTGGGTTTGTGTTGTTTTTTTGTTCTGTTGTTCTGTTTGCTAAAATTTAGTAGATAAATTTGTTTTTAGTGGATTAGTTTATAATTTTGTAACTATTGCATGCCTACTGGTAAAATATGGCTGAGCCCATTCCCTATATCATTTTTTCCCTGTACCCATATTTGCGAAATAAAATACCTATCTTTAATCATTTTATTTTATTTAGGTTTGTAGTAAGTATAGCAATGAAGCTTTTGTATCTGCAAGCGATTAAGTTTTATGTTATACAGAGAACTCCAGTCGAAGAGCTCAAGAACTACTTTTGTGACTACAATATCGCTAAACAGTTCACGAAGTCACAGACTGCCGAAAACTACGGGTTCAAACTACCTGAAACTAAAAGGTTCAACAAACATACGTCGTGTTTGGAAAACGAGTATGTTTACCCACAGCCTAGAAGGGTAGGTATAATGACGTATGCTACCTGACATATGGCAAATAATTAAATTTAATGTGTTGTGTTGTTATGTTTCATAATCTTAATTACATTCCATACATTGTACAGAATCAGATTCTTCTAACCATCACCAACGCCATTTCTTTTTCCAGCTAAAGCACTTGGTACTGCCTAATAGGCAGTGTAGTCCAGTCATTTGAAATATCGTAGGTCGCAAACAATTACACTGTATTGATTTTTTGGAATGTTGTTAGGATTGATACCGATAGTGTAAAACTAATCTTGCAGCTTCGAAAGATCTGTGCTAACTGCGTGATGCTCGAAAAGACTTCTTTCAGTGTGTAAAGCGCAGGGCGTGCGACTTTTTGTGAAAAATGGCCAATGTTTAAAGTGCTTTATCTCGGGTTCTATTTGACCTGCAGAGCTACGACTTCGCTCAAATTGTATAAAATTTTGTAAACATGTAATATTTTTTTTCTCTATAGGATCCACCTTATAGGAGTTATATTATAACTTTATAAGACAAAAACTGAAAGAAGTCCGAACATTCCGACGTTTTTCGAACACCACGCAGTTAGCACAGGTCTTTCAAAGCTGCAAACTTGCTTTTACATTATTGGTATATATCCTAAAACATTCAAGAAGTGTTGATTCTTAGCCTTATTTAAATAAATGACATTGTTATTTCGATAAACTGTTACCGACCTACTATCACGAAATTGGTCAATTAGCTACTAACTACTAACTTTTT
The DNA here is from genome assembly GCA_905333075.3 of Atethmia centrago. Lineage (NCBI taxonomy): Eukaryota > Metazoa > Arthropoda > Insecta > Lepidoptera > Noctuidae > Atethmia > Atethmia centrago. Next base: position 11,396,219 of record HG995381.1, on the reverse strand, counting down.
CACCGCGCTTGGAAGTAGTCAGGAAGGCGGAGGTCTATCTGCAGAAAGCATTGTTACCTCTGTGATTGTAACTTCCTCAAAACGTGTTGAATTCAAATTTCACATCAGCAAATAGTTGTACTTTCATTTACCATGGACTTATATGATAGGCTGTATATCCTCGGCCTACCTACAGAAAATTCCGAATTTGGTTCAAATACACTAATCTCCACATAAACAAAAAAATATTTTCTAGATCAAAATCTTTTTGAGTAGAGTAGGTGTGAGTCTGCTCTATAATTTCAGATAGAAGATAGAGTACCACAATGGTCTGCGCACGGTACGACTGAAATGAGGAGTCGCTACACTCCACCAGTAACACCTCCTCGACTGATAACCGATAAGGATCAGTACAAACTTCCAACAAGACTAGTTCAAGACCCAGTAAGTACCTATAACTCGACTCTACAATATATCTAACTACTAACTGTTCGTGCCCGGCGTTGCCCAGGTGAATTTCATGTCTCTATCTCCAGTGGTTATCTTTACAGCAGAACTGTCACTGTCACATTTTTTTAATTTCCTTTTTCATACAAAAATACCATCTAAATTTCCGACTTTTCCGGTGGATTTTACAAAAAAAAATCTTTCATACAAACCTTGTTCTGAAAATTACGAACAGAAAACAAAAAACCGGCCAAGTGCGTGTTAGACCACACACAATGAAGGGTTCAGCAGTGGGGAAGTTGTTATGAATTTATCTCAAAAACAAACTTAACATTGTAGTTGAAAAACATGTTCTCCCATACATCGATATATGCCACAATCAATTCTCCAACTGCAAATTTAAGTTGGTCGACTAGTACTCGTTAACTCGTAAAGCTCACTTAGCTACGATAGTTTTCCTTTTTAATTTCATTATATGTACTACTGCCATGAATTTTTTCACATCTCCATAAACAACCATTTAGTTGGCAGGGCACTTGACTCTAACGAAAATTAGCACTTTAATGCTTAATGGGTAATATTAAGCATTAAAGTGCTAATTTTCGTTAGAGTCAAATCATTGAATCGAAAAGTCGTGTTCACAGATCCGCAATATTTTTGAACGGCCTATGCAACGATATGCACCATAGGGTAGACGAGAAAAAAAATATATCATCCCCACATATCAATATTTTATTTTAGCACTTTGTCGGCGTGATTAAAATGTATACCTATACCGAATTACAGCTTTCTACTACTAAGCGTTTTTGAGCTACAGCGGGGACAGAAAGACAGACAGACAGTTTACTACGGAACCCTGAAAATCTGCTATATAGGTCTAGATGCGGCCATAGATATTTATTTATATAGATAGAAGATAGATACAAATTTTATTTCGATGTCAATAGTCCAAATATGCTTTCTGCCGGTTATTCCGTTTATCCACCCTAAAACTGCCAAGGTTGGATACTCGGAAACCCGTATTCATCTATCCACCCCAGACGGGGTGGATGTATGGGAATGGCGCGAGGAGGCGAAACGCCGGGGCGTAAGTCCGTTGCCGCGAGAAATCGTGGCACAGCGGACGGAGCTCCGGCGGGATCTCATGGCGTCATGGAAAGTACGGTTATCGCAACCCAGTGCTGGGCACGCCACAATTGCGGCGATAAGTCCCCCCTTTGAGGAGTGGCTAGAGAGGCGCCACAGCGTCCTCACCTTCCACCTGACGCAGGTCCTCACCGGACACGGCAGTTTCGGGAGGTTCCTGTGTCGGATAAGGCGGGAGGAAACGTCCGGGTGTCACCACTGCGTGGATCGCCCGGAGGACACGGTGGAGCATACGGTGGAGGTCTGCCCGGCTTGGGCAGAGCACCGCCGTGTCCTCGTGGAGGTGATCGGCGGTAGAGACCTCTCGCATCCGGCCCTGGTTCAGGCCATGGTACGGAGCGAGAGGGCATGGGCAGCCGTCACCTCCTTCTGCGAAGCATTAATGCTCGCGAAGGAGGTGGCGGGACAGTTGAGGGAAAGGCAAGTTTCGCGCCCTCTCGCCCCTAGCCGCCGTAGGAGACGCCCAGGGCGTCGGGAATCCCGGGCGGATTTCCAGCCACCGTAGGCGCGGGCTTGCGGACGGTGAGCAATGGGTAGCTCACCGTCCGGTAAGGACCAGGCCCGGGTCGATGGCGCGTTGTATTCCACGCGCGCCTCAAAGAGGTGTCGTCAGCACATAGGTAGGGGTCCACTAGGGCCGATGCCTGCCGGGGTCGCGGGAAGGTACTTATGGGTCACCGAGGCCCCCGCAACACAGGCAACAGGAAGAAATACGGGTGGGTTTTAGTCAGTAAGAGTCTGACACACCCTCCCGCTCCGCCCAGAGCGGGAGAAGTTATTTGATGATTTCCCACACACAAAAAAAAAAAAAAAGACGCGGTGGATAATCGGAATTCAATTCGAATTTTTACCCCAAGTATAGTCCACATCTGACGCAGGTCCTCACCGGACACGGCAGCTTCGGGAAGTTCCTGTATCGGATAAGGTGAGAGGAAACGCCTGGGTATCACCACTGTGTGGATCACCCGGAGGACACGGTGGAGGCAGTGGAGGTCAGCCCGGTTGGGCAGAGCACCGCCGTGTCCTCGTGGAGGCGATCGGCGGCAGAGATCTCTCGCGTCCGGCCCTGGTTCAGGCCATGGTAAGGAGCGCGAGGGCATGGGCAGCCGTCACCTCATTCTGAGAAGCAGTAATGCCCGCGAAGGAGGAGGTGGGATGGTTGAGGGAAAGGAAAAAGACAATGTCCAAATTGGCCCTGTGCAATAAATAGTATCAGATTAAACGATAATTAATCGCCTATTTTATTATTTAAGTTGCAAATACTTCTGTATCACGGACTAGCTGTATTCCAAAATGTACTTTTAATAGAATTTAACGCGACTAATAACATTAGATCGCCATCTTCGCATAATGTCATGTCGTGTCAGAAGTGAAATAGGGATGTCCAATCAATTATAATCGATTGATTGAATTATTAATCGATCGATTGTGTTTTCTTTTCTAAAGTGTATTTTTAAAAACCTAATAAGAATACTTTATGTATGCAGTCATACTCCAATTTTTAAATAGGTAGTAAGAATAATATTATACAGTAATCAAAACTTTTTATTTTGATTATCTAATTCATTTTTTACGACAATTAATACAAAAATAACATTTCTTTTTCGGCGTAAAATAAACTAATAATAGTTTAAATGCATTTTAATTTTGCACTTGCATCCACTTTTTAGAAAAACAACTGCATAGGTACCTAATTATATAGGTAGGTTTTATGATATTACCTACCTTTCAGTTTCTTAAAAATCACTCAGAGCTATGAAAAATCGTAGGTACCTACGTTTAATATTCGTTGTTATGGTTAGATTATAACCTCAAAATCTGATACTTGTTTTGAAATATACCTTTTTTGCAGCTAGTCCGCTACAAATACAAGATCTTTTAAGAATCTACTAATGATAGAGAATTCAATACATAATTATCCGATGCTCTTGGCTCCAGGGCCAACAATGTATGGACGCAGAGCAATGTCCTTTCACGCCCTCTCGCCCCTAGCCGCCGCAGGAGACGCCCTGGGTGTCGGGAATCCTGGGCAATTTGCAATATTTTACAATTTGTAGTATTCTGCAATATTTCCAAGAAAAAACAAACACTAATTTCTTTATCGAGTAGACGTAATTGTGTATCTTGGATAAATTCGTCTCTTTTAATGTACATTTGCAATCGATTTCTAAATTTCTTCTATGTATGTATTTTTATAGGTACGAGTATGCTAATGTCTGCTAAGTATCTTGGGCCAGTTTCTATCATGTTTCTCTAAATCACTGTACACAGCTCAAGGAGAAAATTGGAAGAAAACTAATATATAAAGAATCCACAATTCATCTATCCACCCCGTGTGGGGTGGATAGATGAATTGTGGATTCTTTATGTATTATTTTTCTCGCACGCGAACACACGATTCCGAGTACCCACGACGACATGTTTTGTATGCAGATGCGATATGATTCGATCACCTACCTACCAACTTATGATTAAATACTTCAGACCCTTCTCATTCTTTCTTACCGTTCTCCTCCTTTGATCATTTTTTTATTATTATTTAATAATAATAACAAAATAATAATAAAAACGTTTATTTCAGATACAATCCATAAAGCATAAAAGTAATAAAAAGCCAGCGCATAAATATAAAAATTAACAAAAAAATTAAAAAAAGAAGTTCTTTTAAAAGAATCCAATTAATAGCAATAACGTATCCATAGTACATTTCAATAAAATAAAATAATATAAAATAATAATATGTCAGTATTGTCCAGTAGATCTATGTTGGAACGGACAGTCTGTGCGAGAAGCAATCATCCTGAGGATGCTATTATATTATAGTCTCTCACTCGTCTTAATAAAGAAGCAAACTTTTTTCTTTTTTATATATCTGACCATTTATTTTTGTGGTTTAAATGGTGGTCAACCAACACATTGCAATTTTTGTTTTGCAACCCTTTTTATGTTTTTATCATCTTTGATTTTTTTTTCTTCCCAGCTTCCACTCGAACCAAGTTGGCGAACAGAATTAGAACCTATTGACACAACGCATGAAGGTTTCGAGAAGTACCTGGACCCGTATCTAACGACTAGTAGGCTACACCACCGGCCGTACACTGCCGATCAGTTGCAGAGACCGTCGTGTAACAAGGATGTGGTCACTTATTACACTTTTAAGGATATAACATACGTAAGTTTACTAAAAGTAGTAGTAGAAAGGAAGTTTAGGTTATAAGGAGATCTAAGGGGATAGATCCAAGAGAGAGAGGAGGGGGTGGGGGAGGGATGGAGGGGGGATCTAGGGGGATCTATACACATCACTGACCAAAGCAGGTGATGCGCGTGTGGACTATGCTTCGCATTTTTTTGTAAAACTCTCTTCATTCTCATTTCATGTATTGCAATGCATTACAGACCGTTGCTATCAATCAGACATAATAAATAAATAGGCACATGATATTATATAAAGGCTTATTCGCACGAACGAACAAGAACACTATGTTGGTCAAAACATGGCGATCCAATTTCATTTTTCTGTGTGGTCATTGTTCGGATAATATGGTGTTCGTATTCGCTTTGCTAATTTTTGTCCACGCACGAACCAAACTTTCCGTTTTCGATGTTCGTGTTCAGCTTGTTTTGTTCGTTTATGCGTGCACGCCTTTAGACTCTCTAGCTCGACCGAACACAATTTACTGAAATACATTTTATTTTCAGACAAGAACGCCAAAGCCTGAAACAGAATGGCGACTACCAGTACCCAGACCAAAATCTGTTTACGACAGAGAAAAGTTTAAGGAAGGCTTCAGGGAAATAAGAACCCATAACAAGTTGCAATGGGTGCCAGGGTAAGAACCTACTTAACTTAATCAAGACATATTTAATTTACCTACTTTAAAATCAGTAGGTATATTTCATCAACGTGATGACGACCTAATATCAACACAACTTAGTTTCCTCCTAAATTATCTTCCAGAACGTTCCGTACAGAAGCAAGAGACAACTTCATACCACCAACATTGCAACCAGTCTCCCAAATTCACAACTATGAAGAAGAAGCCAGGAGTTACTATGAGAAGTCCATAGCCAACTTATCGGCGAACATTCGAGAAGAGTATGACGCGTTCCAGAAAGAATATTCGACCGAAAACTCCGTTGTCGGGTCTAGGAGGCCAATTTGTTCAGTACTTGATCAATTTATTGAAAGGAACAAGAGATTAGAGAGAAAGAGTGTACACATAGGATGAGAGAAGAAAAAACATTTTAGTAAGAGGGTAGGACACATGAGGATAAGAAAATAATAAGAGTTTAGACCGTAATGCTATTACGGCTACATTGTCGCGATGACGCAAACTATACTTCGCGCGCTCTCTGTTGTACAGCGAGACGTTGAGCGGTGTGCGAGAGAGAGCGCGCGAAGTTTAGCCAATAAGCAATGTAGGCGTAGCATAAGAGTGTACACGTAGCATAGGACAGGAAAAGTATAAGGGCCGACGCATACCTGGCGAGCCACGATGCAGCGCGGTTGTTACTGCCAAACAAATAAAGTTGCATGCCTAAAAATTAAGTTGATAACAAAAAACGCCTATTTCTGCTTCGACGCGCTCTCGAGCTAATGGAAGGTTATTTATTTTCAACTTTATTTCAACAGTACAATGTTGATATTTGTTTGGCAATGATGAATGTACTACGCTGCGCCACGCCAGATTTGCGCCGGCCCTAAGAGATGTGAGAGAAATAGTGTAGGTACAGTAAGCCGCACATCCAGGGTAACAAAACCAGTATAAGCCGACCTTTTATTCTATTGAAACTCCTTACTAGGCTCCCAGACCAAATAAAAAACCAAGACAAAGTGCACACATTTACAACCCATTACAACCAAACTACACCTAGCTCTGTGCCTACACGCTCACACGCACACTTTTACAACCCATTTCAACCAAACAACACCTCACTAAGTGCACACAAATGTTTACAAAACCGGCCTCACGTCACTTTTGACAGCGCTGTCTTGGTTTTTTATTTGGCCTGAGACTACACTAGACCATTTCGAGGTTAGTATTCAGTATCTACCTCATATTATGGAAATAAATAAACCGTTTGATTGAAATAAAACAATTATTTTTTTCTGATTGGTGATGCCATGACCTTTTTTTTTTTTTTTTGGGTGGGAAATCATCAAATAACTTCTCCCGCTCTGGGCGGAGCGGGAGGGTGTGTCAGACTCTTACTGACTAAAACCCACCCGTATTCCTTCTTGTTGCCTGTGTTGCGGGGGCCTCGGTGACCCATAAGTACCTTCCCGCGACCCCGGCAGGCATCGGCCCTAGTGGACCCCTACTATGTGCTGACGACATCTCTTTGAGGCGTGCGTGGAATACAACGCGCCGTCGACCCGGGCCTGGTCCTTACCGGACGGTGAGCTACCCATTGCTCACCGTCCGCAAGCCCGCGCCTACGGTGGCCGGAAATCCGCCCGGGATTCCCGACGCCCTAGGCGTCTCCTGCGGCGGCTAGGGGCGAGAGGGCGCGAAACTTGCCTTTCCCTCAACCGTCCCGCCTCCTCCTTCGCGAGCATTACTGCTTCGCAGAAGGAGGTGACGGCTGCCCATGCCCTCTCGCTCCGTACCATGGCCTGAACCAGGGCCGGACGCGAGAGGTCTCTGCCGCCGATCGCCTCCACGAGGACACGGCGGTGCTCTGCCCAAGCCGGGCAGATGCCATGACCTGTACCTAAAATAATATTGTAGTTGCTTGGAGATGAGGATTACCTATTACGATCGCACAATATTACATTATATAATTATCATAGTTATCACAACCGTAAGAAGTTAACACACTCTGATTTACCAATTTAACTTATACAAAACATAATTACCAGTGTACACGAGTATGACACAAATCTAAGATAAGGATTTGTATGAAAACCTTTTTGAAAATAATTTAAAAATACAGGTTTAATAAAAGTAATCTATACCTTTATTCGATTTGACACTTAGACTTGACCACCATGACTGGAAATCACAACTCAAAATTCTTATAAATAAAATAATTATACCATGGGTTCCGATTCAGACCAAAAAGCATAAAAGATGTTCAGTAAAATTAAATGGAAATAGTATACTTTCTCGTTATAGTAGTTTTGATATCGTATGCCGTGTACTTGATACAACCTTACTGGATCATGATACTATCGGGAGCAATCATCTATTCACTATACACTCAGGTGCAGACTTGGTAAGTAGGTTCTATATCTTTATGTATGCCTAATGCTACATACGTATAATATAATGTTATACCTATAGAGTGGCGATTCATAAGCATGTTCCGAGTAGCCCGCCCGCCACCACATTGAAGAGTCAATCAATCAATCAACTCAGCGTATCGCATTCTACTGCTGGACATAGGCATCTCCCAGACTACGCCACAACACCCTCTTCTCCGCTTTCCGCATCCAGTCTGTTTTTAAGGTCGTCAGTCCATCTATCTGGGGGACGTCCCACACTACTCTTGCCGATACGCGGTCTCCACTCCAGGACTCATCTTCTCCACCGGCCATCGGTCCTTGAAGAGTGCAGGAAAATATTGTTAACTAATAAAAATATTGTTACTGGTAACTTTGCGACGACGTAAGCTATACAATGTGAAGATGACAATACGACAATAAATAAAAACACTGGCAATACTAATGTATTTAAGAACTATTAAATAAATCCTAACATTGAAATTTAAAAACTGTTTTTGTGTAACAAAATTAATAATAGTAATGGGCTGACATCTTTAACTAGCTATAGTGACTATTGGATATATTTGATTGAATTTTCGTAAGCAGACTGGAACGTCATTAGATACAAGCAGTTTAATTTATTGTCGTGTTGTCGTCGCCACCTTGTATACAGCTCTTGCTAAGAACAATAGAAGAAATAATATAGAACAAAAATAGCCACCGATCGTTGGGATAAAGCGTCTCTTACATTACTTTTCTATCAATTACCACAGGAATACAAGTTATGAAGACACTACTACCCAGATCCGATAAGATGCAACCACAAAGACAAGAATAGAAAAGAAAGATACAAACCAACGAACTCTTATGCATTCAAAAGATGGTGTTATGTGCCTGTTAGTAAAAGATTTAGATTTTTCCGATCAATAGTTTGTTAGTTTTAGTACCTATCTAATATAAACTGAGCTGATTAAATAACGACATGCCTTTTTTCCCCAAAGGTTTGGGCGGAGGTCCACCCACATTTCGCCAGTTACGTATAAGTCCCGTGTAATAGAAGCCTTTTACCGTCGAATCAATCTAAATTCAACTGGCACAAATCCAGACTCGTGGAAGTTCGAAAGGGTTACCGCGGCCCCTGGCAACACAGGCAACGAAAGGAATACGGGTGGGTTTTAGTTAGTAATAGTCTGACACACCCTCCCGCTCCGCCCAGAGCGTGAGAAGTTATTTGATAATTGCCCACCCAAAAAAAAAGTCTGGATTTGTGCCTTTTTTTTTTGTCTGGAATCTGCTGGATGCGGGAAGCACAAAACCGGTCGAAGTGGCGGTGCTTGCGGGAGGTCTATGTCCAGCAGTGGACGTCTTTCGGCTGAAATGATGATGATGATAATATATATAATTTTATTACAAATAATTTTATATATAATAGATAGATAAAATTAACTGAAATTATATTGAGAATACAATATAATAATATGGTGTAACAAATTACAATCTGATATATATATAATATATATCATTTATTTACATAACCAAATTACAAGATGATTATTAACATTAACTAAATTAAATTAAAACTAAGTTAAGCTTAAAAAAGGCCCTCGGGGCATTGTACCGAGGATGCTGGCGGCATTTCCTCGCTGAATTGCAATGCTGATGCGTTGCGCGAGAAAGCCGCCAGCTTTTCGGTCACCAGTTACATCAACTAGACGTATCGCGATTTCCGCAAATAACTTATGCGCACTGGGACCCCACGGACCGAGGGTCTCGACGCCAAAGGGCACAAAGTTGTACTCTCTGCCAAGGCCTCCATATTTAATAACTTTCAGATTTTCGGCATTTTCTGCCGCTGCACCCGCTTTAGAAGTAGTCCGTTGGAGGTGGGACGGTGCCAGTGTGTCTACACAGGTAGCGTCCCACACAAGCATCCGTCCCAAACTCCACGGGACCAAAGACACACCATCAGGTCTTTTGCCATCATCTCTGACAATGCCAGTCGGCTCAAGAAGAGCAGGCACATTGATGGTGGCAAGAGACCGGCGGATTATGTCATTAAGTGTTGCATGTCTTGAAAAGCGGCCTGCACTTTTTTGACAACAAAGGCCGTGGTGACCCAGTCGGTCCACGTCCGTGCCACAAGGGCATGTGTGTGGAGTGCATACCGTGACCCCAAGCCGCAGACCAGTCGCCAGACGAAGCGAGGTCGGATCCAGGAAGGTACCGGTATTTGGAGAAGGATGGGCATGTAGCCAATGACCGGCCTCTCTGGTTCCTCTCTATAATATAATATATTAAGAATGAAGTTACTAACAGGACCAGCTGATCTGTACGTTAGTTAATCTTAATGCAAAGCAATGACTTAACACTCCGCACCTAATACTCGTATATTGTTTGTACTAAATTAAATAAGTAAGTATATAATCAACCTTCTAATATCTTAAAAGCAATTAATTCATTGATAAAATCACTCATGGAAGATATGGTACCTGCAGTACGAGTCTATTGCTATCCGTAGTTGCATTTAATAGCACGTCGTAGTACAAATTGATCACACGTGAGTCGCGCCAGGTGCGAACCGGCCGCGAATTGCCGTAATTATAGCATTTACTCGCGAATATTTACACATATGTTACACAGTACTCAAAAAATAACCCGGCAAGCTAACTCTTCGTCTATTTTAAACAAATCATCACTATTACAAAGTGCAATATGTTAAGGATAAGTCATCTAGTGTTTGTGTTTGTTTTGGCGCTGAATCAAGTCGGCAGTGATGTTCCGCAAAAGGTAAAAGTAATTTTGAAATTTACTACACTCGAATTCATTTAACCGTATCTAAATGTGTCGAAGCGAATACTTTTATTTCATTTTGGTACGAACAACATTCAATGACGTTTACACTCTCTCAACAATAACGATAACAGACAAAATTAAATATTTTTATAGGTTTATTTTTAATTACGTCTGTAACATGAGTTTCATTTGGAGATCTTGCTAAATATATGTACGTACTTAGGTACGTATCTTCAAAAGCATTTATTTTGGCAGTTGGTAGTTTTCCTTGCTCCATTAAGGTTTTCTTTTCCAGCTATATAGGTAGACATGTGTTTTTATTCCGTCAGTGAATTTATAATCGTATGATTTAAAAAAAACACTTTTTTTATATTGTAACTAATGACATTAGTAGGTACTTTGACATTATTATGAATTCTTGGATATTGTAATTTTTATTTTGATATTATGATTTATATTTTGACATTATGATTTATTCTTTGACATCATGATTTATATTTTTGATTTAACTATTCATATTTTGACATTACAAATAATGCATTTTTTGACGAATCTTAATTAAAATTTTTAAATTCATAAATTTAATACAAAATTTCATAACCTTATCTAATATTCTCATTATGTACCTAGCTTATTATTTAATATTTCTACACCAGCAATGGTAGTATGTGTGAAACTTAGTTTATTGTAAGATCTCAATGTACCATATACTGAGAAATAAATACATTATTATTATTAGGTGCATGTAGAGTAAAAGTATTTCCTATATAAACCTAATGACCACCCGTCATACTGGTAAGTACTACTGAAGTGGAAAGCGAATGGAAAATGAGATTTCACGTCTTAGTAGTAATAGCAAGAAAACTACGTCACGCACATTACACCTAACAACTGTGTCAATATTAAATTAATACACTTTATGTGATCCATACTTTCCGATGTTTCTAAAGCCATATAGGTGCGTAGTTGTTCATATACATATAAACAATTCAAACTAGAAAACAAACTCAACTTTAGATCTGGCTTTGTTCTCGTGATTGAGTTATTGTTTTCAAGTTTTTATATTATATACGAGTATTTCCCTCATACGTATCTTTATAATTACCGTTGTTTCAGCTGATAGATGTTACAATTTTAAGTTCCTCCTAATAGCAATTTCAAATAAACCACCAGTAGAATTTTACTAGAACTTTTTCATTAGGATCGATGGCATAGAACATGATAGGTAATTATGACTAGGGACTAGGAGGGATTAGGGACTTTAGCCATTCCTAAGTCGTCTGATACAAATCCCCTTAGGAACAAACAGTGTACAAATAAGAATTACCTACATGACGCCTGTAATCCCCGAAGGGTTAGGCAGAGGTAACCTGTAGTACACCCACATAAATGTTTAAGTCACATGTAATGGGGGCGAGCCTATTACAAACAGGTGTGCTGCTGGGGAGTTTGATGCGCGACTTCTTCCCAGCTAAAGCACTAGAAAGTGTGGACTGCCTTATGTAATTTTGACGTTCGAAAAGTGCTGATTCTCAGCCTAGTTTGAATGAATGACTTGATTTTGCCATCAACCGGGCCCAAATCCAGACTTCGGTCTGCTACTGAGAAATCCCAAATGAAAAAACCAAGTAACACTTTGCCCGACCCGGTAATCGACAAATAATAATTCTCACTTAATATTTGATAATAATGTCTTTGATAATTTCTCACTTCTACATATTATTTATTTATAATAAGCACACCAACAGCACTGTCACTTACATTTCAAACAAGCTTTTTCTTTTTTGAGGGTGGGAAATCATCAAATTACTTCTCCCGCTCTGGGCGGAGCGGGAGGGTGTATCAGACTCTTACTGACTAAAACCCACCCGTATTCCTTCCTGTTGCCTGTGTTGCGGGGGCCTCGGTGACCCATAAGTACCTTCCCGCGACCCCGGCAGGCATCGGCCCTAGTGGACCCCTACTATATGTGCTGTGACATCTCTTTGAGGCGCGCGTGGAATACAACGCGCCGTCGACCCGGGCCTGGTCCTTACCGGACGGTGATCTACCCATTGCTCACCGTCCGCAAGCCCGTGCCTACGGTGGCCGGAAATCCGCCCGGGATTCCCGACGCCCTGGGCGTCTCCTGCGGCGGCTAGGGGCGAGAGGGCGCGAAACTTGCCTTTCCCTCAACCATCCCGCCTCCTCCTTCGCGAGCATTACTGCTTCGCAGAAGGAGGTGACGGCTGCCCATGCCCTCTCGCTCCGTACCATGGCCTGAACCAAGGCCGGACGCGAGAGGTCTCTGCCGCCGATCGCTTCCACGAGGACACGGCGTTACTCTGCCCAAGCCGGGCAGATCTCCACCGTATGCTCCACCGTGTCCTCCGGGCGATCCACACAGTGGTGACACCCGGACTTTTCCTCCCGCCTTATCCGACACAGGAACCTCCCGAAGCTGCCATGTCCGGTGAGGACCTGCGTCATGCGGAAGGTGAGGACGCCGTGGCGCCTCTCCAGTCACTCCTCAAAGAGGGGACTTATCGCCGCAATCGTGGCGTGCCCAGCACCGCGTTGCGACAACCGTACTTTCCATGACGCCATGAGATCCCGCCGGAGCACCGTCCGCTGTGCCGCGATTTCTCGCGGCAGCGGACTAACACCCCGGCGTTTCGCTTCCTCGCGCCACTCCCATACGTGCGCGAGGACTTTTGCCTCCAGATCCCATGGCGGCAATCCGGCAAGGAGGCTCGCTGCCTCACAGGAGACCGTGCGGTATCCCCGGACCATCCGGATGGCCATGACCCTTTGGGCCGCGCTCAACCGGCGGGCTGGCCGCAGCGCCAGAGAGCGCGCCCATACAGGAGCCCCGTAGAGGGCCATGGACCGCACGACCCCCGCGTAGAGCCTCCGGCAGGAGGCGTTTGGACACCCTAGATTGGGCAGGAGCCGCTTCAATGCGGCGCCCGCCCGCTCCAGTTTGGGAGCCAAACGTCGGAAATGCTCCACGAAGTTCCACCGGCTGTCGAGTCCCAGATACTTCATCGTCGACTCGACGCCGATAGAAACCCCTCCTACCGTTACTTGGGACCCCAACGGTGGCGCGATCCGAGGACCATGAAAACACATGGCCTCGGACTTGTGCAGGGCCACCTCGAGTCCCAATTGCCGGATCCTTTCGACGATTGTCGCAACCCCGCGTGCCGCTAATTCGGCCACCGCCTGGTGCGACCTCCCCTGCGCCAGGACCAACGTGTCGTCAGCGTAGCACACTACATTTCAAACAAGCTAACATCTAAATCATCGGCATTTCAGTAACCGTGCAAATAACAAGTATGCATGACATTGATTAATACTGAAAAAACTAGAGACAGGAAGAAAAAAATAAAAGTATGTCCAGTAAACCTGAATCCAGAACACTACAAAAAACTAAACAATTTGACCTATATAGGTGTACATTGTTCGCAATGTTTATATAGGGAACGTCTGTATGAAACGAAACTCATAGGGAAAACTTCAATAGGGTAAAACTTCAAGATGGACCTTTCATTATATAACCTTAACCAAACCTTATGTAAGGGGGCTATTAAAGGTGGTGTTTAAGGTGGATGTAGGCAATTGAAAAATGCGATGATTTCGCTTGCTGCGTTGGTTAATCCAAAAATATAAAGAGTAACATAACAATGGTGTTCCCATCCGAATCGAACCGAATCTTTATTCGGTTCGATTCGGTTATTCGGATTATTAAAGATTCGGTTATAAATAATGCATCAACTGTTCTAAAAAGTTATGATTTCTAATTCACTCCCAATGCGAAAACTACAACAATCATAGCATTTTTCATCGTCAATTTTCTCTTACTTTTGCGATCTTTGTAACAATTGACTTGTTTAGATTTTTTCAATCATCAATATTGTGTGCTATTATTAACTTTCACAATCATCTCGTTTTATATCTCGCCTACTAATGTGCACTGAGATCTTTTAGAGCCTATTTAGTAAATATCGCTGTACCTAGGTTTTATACGAGTAATGTGAAATAGTACCTACCTAACATTACGGACAGTACAAAAAGTCATTATTTGCCAACATTAAATTATTTCCATGACAAATTATCGTAGCAACACTATAGAGCATAAAATAGTTACAGTACATAGGCCTGATTACTATGAAATTGTTATTTTATGAATTTCATATTTTGTCGCTGGAATTTGCGCAGGCTTTCAACAGTGAAGGTCACGAATTATAATCATCGATATCGTGACTGTCGCCTGTAACATCCTCTTCGGAATTTTAGACTTTCCAAAACCGCATTTAGTCTAAATCCACTTAAATTTTGCTATACAGAAAAGTGCTTGAGATATAAAAAAATCAGATATCACCACAAAGTAGTAAGTACTAAAATGGACTTAGAATACAACCTTATGGTACTCCAACACTTAAAAGTCCTTTACGACCAATTTTTATGTCAAATCGTGATCAGATAGGTCATGAATGGTTATTTATCATTCGTCACATACTCAATTAGTTTAGCCAAGGCATTTGGGCGTGTACTGTCGACCACATACCAACCAGCTGAGGTCAACACCTTATACTATCTGGAGCAGTGAAAGTTGTCCTGGCCCCTGCAGGTTTTTAATCCTAAAGTTTGTTATTAGACCATGTGTGATATTTTATGTTTGTTTACTGTTTATTTTACGTTTTTTTGTGCAATTGTTTTCGTAAAAGTGAAATAAATTCTCTTCTGAGAACAAATGCTTCAATAAAATGAACATACTTAGACATTGAAGGCAGGGTCGTATTCAGAAACGATCAGTGATAACAATCAGTGAACATTACCATAAAAAAATTACAGATTTAGTACTAATCCAGATAATACTCGTTTAAACAAAACCTTTCTACAATACGGAAAAGACTGAAGAGAGATGAAGGACAAAAAAACATACGTTTATTTTTCATAAAATATCGTTTCTTTCATTTTGTTATATTTAATTTTGTGGGTGCCATGCCATGCTTGAAATAAACAATTTATTGTATTATCATAGGTGACTTCCAAAACGTTGCTTTTATACTATAACCAAATATTTTTTATTCAACTTTCCAGTTATTCATCACAGTCTACTACGAGAGCCAATGTCCGGACAGTACAGAGTTTATCGTCAGACAACTGCAACCAACCATAAACTTGCTGCATAAGTATCTTATGCTAAGATTAGTTCCCTTTGGAAAAGCAAGAGTGAGTATTGAAGATTTTGTAATAGTATTTTTACACAACCACGCATACCAAGGAACGGTTGAATATGATTGTGCAGTTTTGATCAATGCCAAAGCTAATACAGTAATTGCCAAACGAAAAACTTGAGAATAACCGTAGTGGTGGTAAAAATATATTATTTAGTTACTAGCACTTTATAAAAACTAGCTCTAATTAAATTATAAAATTAAATTATGTGGGGCATGTTTAATATCAACAAGACTGATAGCTGCAGACCATATTTTATCAAATATAATATATTAACATTGCCGTGTGTCTACATTTATGAGATTGCTAGCTTCGCAAGAACTAACAAACATCTTTTTGTTAAGTACAGAAGTAAGCGGCATAGTGATAAAATTTGTTGTAAATCTAGCAAGACGGCCTTATATACCAAAAGCATTTTCAGTATGGCACCGCGTATATATGTACAATCACTTAACAAAGTCTATACTAGAAACTCCATCCATTGATGAATTTAAAAAGAAATTAAAAAGATTCTTGCTGTTTAAATGTTATTATAGTATTCAGGATTATATTTTTTTTATTATTTTTTTTTAATTTATTCAAAATTTGTACTAACAATAACATACATAAAGTCTGCCAAACTGCGCAACAGTTTGTCGGTAGTAGTTCTCGTCTACCAATAGATTACAAATTATCAAAATTAATATGCTATAACTTAACTGTGCTAAGTAAAATATGAAGTTAATACCTACAGTTCAGATCAAAAATCTCACATTTTAAACAAAAAATAAAAACATTTTCTATGGACACAATGAGAGATAATGTTTTTGTAGAACTCTTTTAAGTTGATCCTTAGACTTGACATGCGATATAAGTTTGGGGGGTAGCTCATTCGCTAACGTTGGTACTATGTACCTTCTTGTGCGCTTACCAAAGTAGTTAGTTACCTTTGGAACAGCAAGTGTCTTCTTCTTAGATAAACGAGTTGGGTACATATGCTTACGTTCCACTTTGTGGTCTTGATTACTAAATTGTTCAGTCAAGATATTTAACTTACTTTTAAGATAATAGAGGATGTAAGGACATATTGTTGTCAGTATTACTGTTGTTGATGTGACATGTGTTTAATGCACTAATTAATTAGCCATTATTATAATTTTGACATTTATTTCCAAAACATCAACATTCTCATTTTAATTTTTAACTTTTTCATTTGAATTTTTAATTCTTAATATTATTCTAGTGACATATTTATTTGTGAGATTTCTCATTATTAATTGCCACGGTGAAATTTCTAAAATTGTGTTGTTAATTATATATTATTGTTGCATGTAATTGCCTAATAGTGTTGTGATACAGTCAAAACTTGAGATTTGCATGCCTCAAGGCGTAATATGGTTGAACTATACTCTATTTTAACAACTTCATGTAATTACCCATATTAGCAAATAAATGAAATTTGAATTTGAATTTGAATTTAAAACTTTTATTACCGGTTTGACATTAATATGTTCTTATAAAGAAAATACAGGATACCGGTCTGTTAATTCACGGTATCTCAAGATACTTTACTGCGGAGTCGTTGGAGCAAGATTTATATTATGTAGATGCAAATGAATGAAGATGATGATGCTAATGAAGATTTTTTATAATTTCCAGAGTTTAAACAAAGGATACAATGGTTTTCAATGTCAGCACGGACTGTCTGAGTGTGCCGGTAACCTGGTGCAAAGCTGCACGCTGGATCTCATGGAGGGGCGAAGCGACGTGGAAAAGGTTTCTTATGTTGCCTGCGAAATGCATACGCAAGCTGGTACCAGAGGGGATAAAAAGGTAAGAGCGAAGACGAATTGGCGATAGGGATTTTAAAACGCGTAAATAAGCAATACTGTAGATGACAGAGGTGTTTAGTACACTCATATATTTCCCTAGTTATGTTTAAATCTCATTTAAGTAGTGGGCAGAGAGCATAATATTGCCGTCAAATGGGCACAATTCAGACTCCGGGCTGCTGTTAAAAAACTCCAGATGGGACAAATCAATAACGCATTACGGGACCTAAGAATCAAAGCCAGGATCCCGTGCTCAGCAAACCCAGTGGCGCCCACTAGACCTTATTTTTGATAGCTATATAATTTGGTTATGTTTTTGCGGTAAAAGGTGAACTAAAACTTCATAATAAATTGCCAAAATACTGTAATGCTATATGTTTCCCATCAAAATAAATATTGCATACATACGCTACATGTTATGCACCTTTTTTTTGGTTGGGAAATCATCAAATAATTTTTCCCGCTCTGGGCGGAGCGGGAGGGTGTGTCAGACTCTTACTGACTAAAACCCACCCGTATTCCTTCCGTTGCCTGTGTAACCCTTTCGAACTTCCACGCGACCCAGGTTGTTACACATATTTATTATAATAATCTCTTTTAAATAGATAATGATTACTTATATTTTTTTCACAAGACACATAACATAAAATCACGCCTGTTTTCCCTGAAGGGGGGGCGGTGGGTTAGGCAGAGGTGAATCTATGTATACCCACATTTCGTCAGTTCTGTTATTCATACCCAAGGCAAAAATTCATATAAAAAGACCTATGTCCAGCCATAATACGGATCAACTCAAGATGGATAAAATGATGACAGGTTACAGGAACAACTTGTATGGATGGGAATGCTGGGCCGTGAAGAAGACGAATGAAAAAGTTTGCTTGCAGCGGAGATGAGGATGTTGAGATGGATGTGACGAAAATGGATAAAGTAAGAAATGAGTATACACAGCGTCGACTTTGCCACATGGAGGGAAAGTACCTTAAATACTGTAGGTAGAAAAAAATACTCAATGAAGACTTCTTGTTTATTCAATTAAAATTAAAAATACGAACTGCATTCAAAGAATTTTAAATAATCGACTGTGCAAACCGGGAATCGAACCCGCTAAATGTGATAAAAAGTCTGTAATTTTATGGTACCGATCGACAGGCTAAATCATATACATTTATTTATTTTATTTGACATAGCATCTAAAATAAAAGGAAGACCATGAAATTTAACATTGATTTACAATTTTGTTTAGATTAATTAATAGGATCGGTACTCATGGACAAATCAGATGACCTCCGATATTCCCAGATCTAACCCCGTTAGATTTTATGGGGTTATGTAAAATATTTAGTATACAGGAACCAGTATGAGATTATGCAGGAATTACGAACTGAAGTTAGAAATATTATTTTAACATTCACCATGAAAAAATAAATATATCAACGGGAAGCGAAATTATTGAAAGAGTTGTAATTTGTTTACTGTTCAGGAAGGGAGACATTTTGAGCATTTAATAAAATTATATTGATTGTAAGTTTCAGTTAAACGTACGTTATTTTAAATAAATGTTAAATTTCATGGTCTTCTTTTTATTTTAGATGCTATGTTATTTAAAAGGAATAAATGTATACGATTGAGCCTTTCGATCGGTACAGTAAAATGACAGGTTTTTTTTTCACATTTAGCGGGTTCGATTCCCGGTTCAGACAGGAAAATTCTTTGAATGCAGTTCGTATTGTTTTTAAAACAAAAACGAAGTCTTCATTCAGTATTTTTTTCTATCTATAGTATTTAATATTTATAGGTACTTTCCCTCCTTGTGGCAAAGTCGTAGGACGCCCTGTATACTAAGTAAGTAGTAAGATTGAAAATGGCACCAGTGACAGAAAAGTTGAAAGAAAATCGTTTGGCTTGGTATGGGCATGTGATGAGGAGGGAGGAAATGCATGTGACTAAAAGAGAAATGAATATAAATTTTGATGGATGGAGAGGGAGATGAAGGACAAAGAAAAGATGGATGGATTGTGTGAGGAATGATATGAAAGAAAGGAGTGAATGATAGCGTGACGTTTGACAGGGGAGAATGGAAAGAGAAAACGTGTTGCACCGACCCCAAGTAACATGGGACGCGGGCAGGAAAATGATGATGGTTATGATGATGATGATGATGATGATTATGTTAATCAGCTAATTCATATCTATATACTTACATATGTACTTGGAATTAAAGTCACTTTTCATGTAAGTCTGTCTGACCGCGTTATTCTTCGAAACTTCGCAACGGATTATGATGCGGTTTCCACCATCATTTAGAGAATGTATTCCGGAAGGTTTATGTGTATAATGCATTAATATTAAACCTATACAAAAAAAAATGTTTTATCAAGTCGTAAAAACCGTGCGAAGCAGGGGAGGGTCGCTAGTTATAAATATAACACTGTTCTATATCTAACATTTTCAGTGTGCCTTACGAGCGGGCGTCCAAGTAGATGAGGTGGAAGAATGCATTAACTCTGGACGAGGTATATCACTGCAGCTCCAAGAAGAATATCTCACTAAACTTGTGAGACCCAAGTTTATTCCAACAATAACTATTGACGGGGTAAGACTACATTTTTTAAAGATTTATGATATTACAAGCCATGCGCCAGATGGAATTTTCCATCGGCACAAATGATGAACTTCCATACAAACTTTAATATTTAACACCTTCGGGGGGGGGGGGGGGCATTATGCAGTGCGTTGTCTATCAATAAATGAATGAATTTTGGCCCTCTTGAGTTCAGTTCAAAAACAGACTTATAGGTACTAGTTTTTACCTACATAGTACAAAATGAAAATAACTGAACCAATGAACCAATTCCCATGTGGTTTAACTAATCGAACATTTCTTCCAATGACCTGTCACCGCCGTAGAAATCCTTTTGTGGTCTTCCGACTATATAATAGTGCATAATTATGGCAGTTCGCAGTATTCCAAATCAAAACAGACAACTGTCTCGTCTGTCATCCACGGAATCTTCCTCATTCGCCTCAGCTTCTTGCAGTTAGTCACGTTGAAACAACTCGCAGTGGTTAAATGTTTTCAATCCCGTCTCACGTTGGAAATGTAAGGAAAAACGGAGAAGGGAGGGAGGATTAGTCTATACATTTCAGCAGTTATTTCAGTACTTATTAAATTCTTGAAAGTAATACAATTTAGTTGGTTCAATTCAAAGAACTGAAATATAAAGAGAAAATAACTAATGACATACGGAAATATTAATTTTATGCAGTGGATTCAAAAAGATTTTATTGAAATTAAAAAGACAAATAAGTTTATAATATAATGAAGAGTTCAGATAATATTGTCCAACGAGTTGCCCACATTTTCAATGTCCGATATTATTTGTACTAATTGCCACCTCAAATATCCTTTAAATTACGAATATCGGCGTAACCGGTATCGTTCCAGACGGTTTTATTGTTTTAAACTTCGACGTCTACTCGAATAAATCCAATTTAGAATCGAAAATGGACGTTCCACTGCTACACTTGTTATCGGGGTATATTTAAACCAAGAAAATTGTTGGAGAACTTCTCGATTGTCTTCCTCCATCACCGACATTTCTTTACGGGATTTTTTCGTAAAAACACTTCTCATTTTTTTTATAAACTTCGTTGCCATTTCTGTTATTCTTTAAGTGTTTTCAACGAATTTCAGTGAATTTGCAAGCGATAATGCTTCATTCTCTAATTCGATTATGGATTTGGGTACACAATCAACATAACATAACAACACGCCTTGTTTCCCCGAAGGGTTGGGCAGAGGTGTACCTGTAGTATTCCAATATTTTGCCAGTTATGTTTTAGTCCCATGTAATAGGGGGGCGAGCCTATTGCCATCAACCGGGCACAAACCGAGATTCCGGGCTGCTACTGAGAAATTCCATATAGAATAACCCAATAACACTTGTCCGACCCGGGAATCAAACGACCAGAGTTTGATTCCCGGGTCGGACAAAGTGTTATTGGGTATATGTATATATATATTTTGATAGGCACTAAACTTGAAAATAGTATGTGTCACGCATTCTTTATTTTTTCCCAACGATAACGAGGTCTGATAACAACCTAAAAGACTGAAAACGGACTTACCTTTTTTGGAGTTCCCCAAGGCTAGCTGACCTTAAATTCTTACACGCAAACCGTAGACTCGGTGTAAAGATGTTGCATCGGCTTATTAAAAAGTAGTTTTCGTAACTGATACAAAGACTAAATAGCGGTTGTCACCACTTATTTATGATTTTGAACTTGATTTGTTATCTTATTATTATTTTTGTTCTCAGGTTTTCAACCAGCAAGTACAAAACTCGGCACTGGAAGATTTCACAGGAACTTTATGCTCGATACTCACACACATCCCACCATGCGAAGAACACTACAATTCCATGGCAATGCGCTACGTATTATTTTGAACAAACAATAAATTTACTTTTTTTTCAACTAAACTATGTATTTTTTTTTACATTTACTTGATAATTTATTGCCAAATGCAATACATACCATCAACTCAATAGTGGTTCATAATACCCATTAATAAGAGACATTATAACTTTTAGTTAATTTCTTTATTTTCAAATATTTTACATATTTTTAGCCAAATAATACGGGAAAACAATAAATTAAACTAGAGGTCACTTCATGTATCTTTTCAATTTTGGCGTAACTATAACCCCCGTGTTTTTGTAAGAATTAGTAGTTCATGAGATTTGAATTGAACCCTTACATTGTTCTATTTTGTAAGATATTTCACCTTCACCGACACAACACCGTATTTTCGTGACTAGGCGATTGTTATTTGCGTATTTGATTGGAGTAATGTTGCTTATAGGTTACGAAGGTGAGTTTTCCACGATCCATCGGTAGTAGTGCGCTATATTTGTGTATACGCTGGGCACACCCTCGCTGCCGCAGTTCTCTGAACCGAATGATACGATGCCCACCTGAAATAGACATTTTATGAGTGATAAATCAAAATCAAGATGAAAAGGCTGAGAATCGGCACTTTTCGTACGTCAGAATTACATAAGACAGTCATAGTGCTTTAGCTTGGAAATTATCAAATAACTTCTCCCGCTCTGGGCAGAGTGGGAGGGTGTGTCAGACTCTTACTGACTAAAACCCACCCGTGATCCTTCCGTTGCCGCGACCCCGGCAGGCGTCGGCCCTAGTGGACCCCTACATTTGTGCTGACATCTTTTTGAGGCGCGCATGGAACACAACGCGCAGTCGACCCGGGCCTGGTCCTTATCGGACGGCGAGCTACCCATTACTCACCATCCGCAAGCTCGCGCCTATGGTGGCCGGAAATCTGCCTGGGATTCCTGACGCCCAGGGCGTCTCCTGCGGCGGCTAGGGGCGAGAGGGAGCGAAATTTGCCTTTCCCTCAACCGTCCCGCCTCCTCCTTCGCGAGCATTACTGCTTCGCAGAAGGAGGTCACGGCTGCCCATGCCCTCTCGCTCCATACCATAGCCTGGACCAGGGCTGGAAGCGAGAGGTCTCCGCCGTCGATCGCCTCCACGGGGACACTGCGGTGCTCTGCCCAAGCCGGGCAAACCTCCACCGTATGCTCCACGTGTCCTCCGGGCGATCCACACAGTGGTGGCACCCGGGCGTTTCCTCCCGCCTTATCCGACACAGGAACCTCCCGAAGCTGCCGTGTCCGGTGAGGACCCGCGTCAGGCGGAAGGTGAGGACGCCGTGGCGTCTTTCTAGCCACACCTCAAAGAGGGAACTTATCGCTGCAATTGTGGCGTGTCCAGCAGCACACCTGTCTGTTTATTTAGAAAACTTGATTCTATACAAATCGTATGCAAAGTAATTAACGTTACGAAACACAAAACAAAACATTAAATTAAATTACTTGGCATATGTTAGCTAGCACATGCCAATATACTCGTACCAACAAAACAATGAAAACTGTACTCAAGCAGAAATAACAATTACAACATAAAAACGTGAACAGAACATAATACCTAGGCATAAAGGGCGGGTACACTTACATAAATACGAAAAACTTTATTGCGTCAGTCACAAATACGAATTTCAAAATACCGATTTTCATAATTCCGAATGGATCAAAATTCCGAAAATAACAACTCCGACTTATAATGCACTACTCCTATTTTTATAATTCCTAAATTTCAATATTCCTAACGTTTATATTTACTTTTATCAAAATACCGAGTTTCAATAGATCGAATAACAACAAGTCCGACTTAATGATAATTCGAAACATCAAAAATACGAATTCCGATTATTAAAATACCGATTAATACAATTATGAAATAAAAACGCCTTGTAAACTGAATAGCAAGACAAATAAACACATAATTGGTCGTCAGAGAGAAGTATAATATTACGTTTAGTATGAGGAGGTAGAATTAAAAAACGAATGACAGACGCTGCCGCGGCACGCTCGCTTAGCTTGCTCGCCTTCGCGCTTTAATAGTCACAGTTCTAACCTAACCTAACCGAAGTGATTCATCAATAATACAGGGGATTTGCAGCATGCAAGCAGGCATGCAGCATGCAAGCAGACATGCAAGCAGGCAAGCATCAAGCAAGCAGGCATGCAACATGCAGCGAGCATTGTTTCTGTCACGGCTCCGGCGCTGCGGCGTTTGGGCGGCCCCACGCGAGCTTATCGTCGCAGATGGTTTTAACGCTCACCACCGCAGCTTCGGATTGCTGGCCGGCCAGCCTCAGCTGCGGCGGTGGGCCTTCAAATCACCTGCTCATCAGCTCGCGGGCCGCCCCACCCCTCCGCGCCTACGCGGGCTTAAATGACACTCTAGGGTAGGGCACACAAGACTGCGTGAAGTCGGTTTTGCAGCGATTCGTTTCTGACACTACATTTTGTAGTACAACATGTTGACTTTTAGTTTATTCGAAGTATTGAAAATCGGAATGTCGTTTTTCGGACCGAGAAGCCTTCGAGCATTTGATTCTTCGAACGTATGAATATCGGAAAACTAACAAATCGCATTTACGATTTTCGCTAAAATAAATTTCGTGATTTTTAACAAGAGACATTTTAATTCTTAGGTATTATGAAATTCAGACTTTTAAAAATCAGAACATCGACATTCGGAATAAAATATTTAGGAGTATTTGGGTGTTCCCATAAAGGGCGTGCCCGCTTACAAAAGGCTATAGCTGTAACTGTAAAACCAAAAATATTAAGACATCAACTATATGTGTAACATAAACATCACGCCTGTATTCCCCGAACAGTTAGGCAGAGGTGCACCTATACATACCACACATACAGTTATGTTTCAGTCCCATGTAACAGGGGTGAGCCTGTTGCCATCAATCAGGCACAAATCAGGCCGCTGAGCTGCTACTGACAAATTCCCGATGGAAAAACCCAAAAACACTTCGCCTGACCCGGGAATCGACCCCAGGACCTCATGCTCACCAGTAGCACTTGCGACCACTAGAACAACGAGGTAGTCTACTATTACAGGGTGGCAGGGACATCAACGCGCAAACTGTAACCATGAATTTAGCACATGATTCTAGACCCCGAGTGTAGAAATTTTTCGACGGTTATCAAAAACAAAATTATGCTGTTTCATAGAAAAGTGCATTAAGGCGCTGACAAGACCCAATTGACCAAAATTGGCTTCGCTTAAGAAAAAAAGTTGCCAAATTCTGTATAGTTTGCGGTAACGGAAAAAATATATGTTACATTTGAACATATTTCCCAGAACTTGGTTGTTACCAAAACACATTTTCAAAAAAGATCTCGATACAAACTTCTTACCTTGAGTTCTAATCCAAAATATCTGTATTAAATATCAACATACGTTACATATTTTTTTTTTTACAAAATAAAAGGATTTATTTTCTAAAATTAACTAAATTAAATTAAAATTAAGTTAAGCTTAAAAAAGGCCCTCGGGGCATTGTATCGAGGATTGCAATGCTGATGCGTTGCACGAGAAAGCCGCCAGCTTTTCGGTCACCAGTTACATCAACTAGACGTTTCGCGTTCCGCAAATAACTTATGCGCACTGGGACCCCAGGGACCGAGGGTCTCGACGCCAAAGGGCACAAAGTTGTACTCTCTGCCAAGGCCTCCATATAAATATGGAGGCCTTATAAATAAGAACGTCTTATTTGAATGCAGAACTTGGTTGTTATTTATTTTCGATTACTCAACTCAATTTTGAGTACATAGATAATTGCTTCATATTTTGCAATAAATTACAAGCGTTGTGTCAACGCGCTTCTCTTTCTTTTTTTTCTATGCAATCTGACAGTGACCGCTGCTTACGTGTTGTCAGCGTCTTAAATACGCGGTCAAAATGTATGGAACAGCTATTTTTTTTTAAATAACTGACGAAATATTTCAACGGAGTTTTTAGAATCATGTATTGAATCTATGGTAACAGGTTGCGCGTCGATGTCCCTGCCACTCTGTAATGTATATTTGGTTAAACTAGAATGACCTGATTACGAAAGAGAAATGGAGAGAGACAAATGGAAAATACTCCTCCATGGACGCAGCAGGAGATTTCAGTCATGTATTCTAGGGACTTGCTGGTACCTATAACAGTATCGCCATGATTAAAGTGGTATTATCTATGCCTGAATTTTAAACATCGACATCAATACTCAAGTTCCTTGAACAAAGCAAGCTATAATTTCTGGCATAGGTAATCCACAAATTTTTGTTAGCCTAGATAGATAGATAATTATCCGATTAGAAGTAGATCTTTATTTAAGCCTTTAGTGCCCCACTGCTGGGCAAAAGCCTCTCTAAATTTTACGAGGTACGCTTTCCTTGCGTCAGAATCAAGGAATGTTATCAACATGTCGTAATGGCCCAGTGGTTAAGGCCTTCTTATGCACGACGTTCTGGATTCAAATCCGGGTAAGTACCAATGTAGCTTTTTCAATAGGTACATATATACTTTCTCAGTTACCCAGGTATCGAGTTACCCAGTAACTGGGTCGTGGAGGTCAGATAGGCAGTCGCTCCATGTAAAATACAGGTATTCAGCTGCATCCAGTTAGACTACTAGATATACTTTCTCAGTTTATCTTAGATATAACAGACATCGGTGAAGGAAAAACATCGAGAGGAGACCTGGACGTATAGTACTTAATGTCTGAAATCGCCAACCCGTCCTGAGCAAGAGTGGTGATCAATGCTTGTCTGTATGGGAAGAGGCCTTAGGCCATGGTACGGAGCGAGAGGGCATGGGCAGCCGTCACCTCCTTTTGCGAAGCAGTAATGCTCGCGAAGGAGGAGGCGGGACGGTTGAGGGAAAGGCAAATTTCGTGCCCTCTCGCCCTAGTCGCCGCAGGAGACGCCTTGGGCGTCGGGAATCCCGGGCAGATTTCCGGCCACCGTAGGCGCGGGCTTGTGGACGCTGAGCAATGGGTAGCTCACCGTCCGGTAAGGACCAGGCCCGGGTCGACGGCGCGTTGTATTCCATGCGCACCTCAAAGAGATGTCGACAGCATAAGTGTAGGGGTCCACCAAGGCCGATGCCTACCGGGGTCGCGGGAAGGTACTAAAGGGTTACCGAGGCCCCTGGCAACACAGGCAACGAAAGAAATACGGGTGGGTTTTAGTCAGTAAGAGTCTGACACACCCTCCCGCTCCGCCCAGAGCGGGAGAAGTTATTTGATGATTTCCCGCCCAAAAAAAAAACAAAAGCCCTGCAGGGGGACAACAATAGGTGGGTATTATCATTTTATTATTTAAAATCTAACCTGTACATGACGTCCATCCCTAAACAGAAGCAGCGGGGCACCTCCAAAACCCGAACACGCGTCCTTCCCCTCCTCACCTCCGGCACATATCTGTCCTTCATTCACTGGGACTGACTCTCCGAAGACACGTTCACAGTTCTCTAGAGGTACTAGAGGAACTTCTAGCTGCTGTTGTCGGCTTACCTGTATCCATATATTATTAGTTAGATCGTCTTTTGTTATAAAAAGAAAGAAGAAACAATTTATTTTTCACAGGAACACGTGCATACATAAAGAGAATTAACACGAGTAATACATTAACACAAAAATTAAACAAAATAGATCAACATATATACTCGTAATCACGAGCTCAAAACAGAAATACTCGGCAGGTGCTGGTACTTCATGATTGTGACAAGAAGGCTTCCACTCAGCATGATGCTGTGCTATGGGGGACCCACAGCATAGCGGTGATTTTCAGTAGTCACACAATCTTACTTATTTTAATTATTGCATTGCTAATGTTTTACGTCCAAATTAAACAAGGTACAATCTCCATGGATCAAATATTTGGCGCCATATAAAATTCTAAAGACAATCCGTGGAAACTATTTCCACCAATATCCTTTCTGTATGTTCGGTCATTACTTCGGTCGCAATTATTTTACACCACAATTTGGCTTAATAAGCCAATCCTATTGAACATTTGCATAACATTTCCATTAAAAATATCCTAAACAAAACATCAAAAATGCTGGCTCCTAAATTGATTCAATCACGTTACCAACTTGATTGACAAACACGTGTTTCAAACAATTGCCCTTCCACAAAATTGGTCTCATACAAATCACGGTCACAAATACAGACAAGGGCAAAACAATTAGACTGACATGACATCCTACCATTAAAAACTGATGGATATCTTTCACTCACCACGTTATTTTGTCCGGACAGTTTGCCCCAGCCGACAAGCGAGGCTCGTTCATTCAGTACTATTTCCGGCTTATCGTTCAGGCAGATCGGAGCAGCTGTCACTGGAAAAATTAAAAAGGTTGTGATGATATGGGAGGATGAGTGACAGCCGGAAATTCAGACTATCAGTCTGTCAGTCAACAAACTGCAATCAAGGGTAAAGACAAGGTCAATGTTAGCAGAGTTCAGATTAATTTGTCATAAACATCTCTGTGAATGATGTAAACTCCATATTTTTTATTATAGGAACAAAAGTACCCACTGAAACTAAGTTTGAGTTCTGCACATATCTCTTGAAGAGCGCTACAGTATTATTCTGGTTCAGATCCCATAAGCACCATAGAAGATGCATCAGATGATTACCTACAAGAACGTTTTGTCGAAGCCAAACTTGAAATGGTCAAAATGAATGCTACGTCTCATTGTCTATATACCTACATCAACTCGCCCCATTCAAGTATTCAAGTAGTACTTAAAATCAAGAAAATATTAATACCTGAATATTTAATCTCCTCCTTGAGCATGACAAGGGCTATATCATGTCTGAATATCTTCTGCTCGTATCCTGGGTGGACGATGACATTCTCCACTTTAATGGCCTGGGTCGGGGGCGCACAGAAATAGTCGTTGCAATCTGGGCTCCGGCCGATGTCCCATTCTCCTACCACCACGGTTGATCTAGAAGAAAAGGGAAAATATTTATTTGATCCTTTAAAAACTAATTGACCTTCTATTGATGTAGGTACTTACACTATTTTTTAATTAATAATAAATAATAATAATATCCTTTATTTCAGGCAACTAAGGCCCATAAAAACAAAATACATATATAAGTATAAAAACAATAACTTTATACCAGTACTAATACATATTTTGAACCTCTAAAAACTTTTTGAGCTTCTTCAAACTTTTTTTATTAAATGGCACAACACAAATTACAATGACTTTTTAAAGCTGCGGCAGTAGCCGGCAAACACTACATCCAAATTGGTCAGTTAGAGTTATTTAGTATTTTTAGGACCCGAAAATAGGAATTATTAGAGGTTCACAAAAAGAGGCGTATCCATTTTTTATTTTTTTTTTGCCTGGGGAATTATCAAATGGTCTTACTGACTAAATCCCACCCGTATTCCTTCCGTTGCCTGTGCTGCCAGGGGCCTCGGTATCCCTTTCGGTTTTTTCTTTGTCCCCGGCAGGAGGCGCATCCATTGAGTCTTCAATAATATTTTTTAGGAAAGCAAAATGGGAATTATTTGAGATTTTAAATAAATGCCGAACAAAAGTGATGAAATGCTATGCGATACGATTGATCTTGAAGTGATGTCCTATTGATTTCGGTGTGTTGGTTGAAGCTCTCTTGTTGCAGCAGCCAAAATCTTACTTAAGTGGTTAGTAGTTTGAATACCAAAGGGCATTTGATTTTAAAGATTTTTATATTGTATTGATGTTTGTTTTTTTTCTGTGACTAGGTTTGTACAAACACTTTTACACTCTCAATCATATTTTAAAAACTAGATGAGGTCGGTGTCTCCTGTTTGACTACTCTAAGAAGGGCTGAAACTAACTCGGAGGTCACAGTCTCTTTTAAAGTTCAGAAATCATGGTCGGATCATGTGAAGCCCATGTAGATTGGTGACTGAAATGGTCTTTTGAGGAAAGAACCACACATATTGGATCTGTTCAATCAGTATTTAGCTATACTGGCGATCCAGTGTGTTCCAAAGATATAAAAAGTATGAAAGGAAGGATTTCTCCTTCTTTGCATACTTTTTTTGGGTGAAGACAGAAGGTTTACGTCCGTAAACCTTCACCCAAAAATGGGAAAGTAAAAAAAATACGATAGGTTATCTAACAGATAAAAAGTACTATACTTACAATTTATATCCTTCTGGTTTGGCGAGAGCGCAGTGAGCCGCTGTCAAGATAACACGTTTTCCTATAATGGAGCCGCTACACGCAAACCGCACGTTGCCCGTCTCTTTGTCTAAATCAAATGAAAATTAAAAAGGTTTTAATAGTTTCCGTGCCAGCTTACATATAGCTATAGCTTTAACTCAGTCACAAATGATAAACTAGGACAACTACGAAGTAAAATAAATAAACAGTTAATTACTAATAACAATAACAAAACCATGGTCAGCAAGACGACCAGTCACCACAAGCAGCACCCGTTCACGAACATAACGCAAATATCAGCCATTACCACCCTCGCCATATTTGAGGGAAGGAGGCATCCCAACCCCCGACGCTACCGCAAGCGGTGACATCTAAGGGAGCATGACAATTCACTTCACCTAAGTTTTCACGGTAAGATTTTTACAGAATAGACCGGCTAATTTTAAATGATGATGCGTTTAACTATGGTGCATGGAAAAAAATCCTGGTTAATTACAACGAAAATAGAATGGAAATGCCGCAGGCTATAGCTATGTGAATATATCAGTCACGCCAGTCTATACCACAAGAGCTAGACAAAGCTGTTATTTTGTTAGATGCGGGACATAATTATAGTCCTTTACGGACACGTTTATCATGCCGGAACCGGCGATATCAAATCCTAAACCTAAGTATTTTCTAATCGCATGTCGTGATGGCCTCTTTCGTGCACGACGTTGTGGATTTAAATCCGTATTAAGTACCAATGTGAATTTTAGAATTCATGTCGACGCCCCCAAGCAATAAGTCGGTAATAGGAAAACTCAAATTTTACAGGAGAAATGTTTTTCTGTTTTTGTTGAATATCTTTTTAACTAGTCGGACTATTGAGGACATCAATACATCAAACGAAAGTATTTTTTTTGTATAATTCAATTACGATGTCAATATTAAACGGAGTGTGTGAAAAAACCCTTGCAAATTAAGAAAATACATATTACAAAAATATGATAGGTAAATTGTTTAATTAATATACACTGCGCCATTATTGCAGGAAATTTATTAAAAATGTTGATACGTAACATTACGATATGGACTTTTCCAACGTTATTTCATTTCTTGAAAACGATACGTAATTTTTTATTACGGGGTTTTTGTGATTATTTTAGATTGACACTGTAACAGTATCGTTGTAAAACATTGTTTTTATCGAAAACAGAACTAGACGCGTTCAAATTTGATGCGTATTGCAATTTTACACATATTTATTAATAAATTATGTACTTTAAAAAACTTGTTAGTTCGCATTACGGTTTGAGCTTACTCAAAATAATTCGACAACAACGACGTGCTAGCGGTTACAAGATCTGCCCGAAATTAGTTATTTACGCCAATAACTCGGTAATAGCAACTTACCAAAATTAAATTTGCAAAATATTTTTGTATTGATACGTAAAGATACTTTTCTCGTCACAATTTCGTTTTAGAATTTCCCTACAATAAAGGTGTTTTTCATGATTTCTTCGTAAATATCACTACGAAAAATGTGAAATAAATCACTAAGATGTATCCAAACCCATAGGTGCCGAATTTGACATAACAATAATAAGTCCATAATAGCACATTACCGACTTATTGCTTGGGGGCATCGATGTGTACATTCTGAGTTTATCTTGGACATTACTGATATTAGTGAGGGGGCTTGAGACTAAGTAATAACAGACGCACGGGTCGATCGATCAGGTTAAGCTACGCTTGCCGCGGTTTGTCCGTGGATGGGTGACCATCTTTACATACCAAGACCCCTCCGTACCTCGGAAAGCACGTTAAGCCGTTGGTCCCGGCTGTCATTTGTAGATCTTTGACAGTCGTCAGAAGCTCGAAAGTCTGACAACCAGTCTTACCAAGGGGTATCGTGTTACCCAGTACGTGGGTTGTGGAGGTCAGATAGGCAGTCACTCCATGTAAAATACTGGTATTCAGCTGTATCCGGTAAGACTGGAAGCCGACCCCAACATAGTTGGGAAAAGGCTAGGCAGATGATGATTACTGACATTGGTGAAGGAAAACATCGTTAGGAAACCTGGACGTATAGTTAATATAAGTCTGAAATCGCCAACCCGTCTTGAGCAAGAGTGGTTATCAATGCTCGTGCCTTCTCTGTATGAGAGACCTTGGTCCTGCAGTGGGACAATAATAGGCTGGTATTATTAATATATTATTAGTAATTATTTCTTTAAGCCAACGCAGCTACTAATATACAAATATTGCTTAAAAATACTATTATCACTTTGATATCTCAAAATTACCCATTCTGTCATCTTTCTCCGAATCGCTGCCAGGTACCATAATTGAATCAGACTGCTTCAAATTTTAAGATCATGAGAAAGGAAATAAACTCGACATAGTTATTGTTATGATTTTTATAATTAACGAATGCCACTTAAAAATGTCTTATTCCTATAATTCAACGCAGTATTTTGTTCTTACATAAAATAATATAACATGACGCCTGTATTCCCCGAAGGGTTATGCAGATGTGTACCTATAGTACACCCATATTTGGCCAATTATGTTTAAGTCCCATGTAATAGGGGGCGAGCCTATTGCCATCAACCGGGCACAAGTCCAGACTCCGGGCTAATACAGTTTTCTTTTTTTTTTTCATATGACTATCCAAATCATTATTAACTGAGCACCCAGTTAATAAAACTTTGTTAATATTCAACTTTGTTTAGGAGGTAAGGTCCAGGGATCCCCAAATAGCATACATTCTCAACTCACGCGTAAACCCAACTCGAGCAGTCCAAGGTTGACTTCCAAGTCCATTGTAGTCAACTCCTCGTACCATACTCTGACCACACTTATCTTGTCCATCCTGGAAGACCTTTCCACAGTCACAGGAAGGACAGCAAACGTAGTCCTCATCTCCCGCGTTACCGCATATCAGCTGGTTGAGGCGGTGGAAGTATCTGGAAAGTATGATAATGTAAGTAGGGCTAACTTTACGCGCGATGCAGGATTTGTGTGATATCAGATGCTTGCGTAGTTCGTATCTGGCGGTATACAAATATTTTATTTCCTTTTCAAGTTTTCTACTACTTACATCTACTTCCTGCAGGCTTAGCATGACGCTTTCTATTTCTACTCTACTGAAGAATAGAAAAGGCTCGTCTACATTTCTCGGTAGAAAACTGGCAACTGTCTACACGGTCGTTTTTGTCTACTCTTCCGTCGACTAAATGCTCCTCTACGGTTCTCGTGCTAAGCCTGCTGCATTAACTTCGCTCTACCAAAACTTACAACTGTATTACATGTCGCCAAAAAGCATTAAAAAGTTTGATGAAGATCTAGAAAGTATAAAGATGATCTAAAGTATAATGAAGGTCTAAGCTAGCCTATTCACATTTATTACGTACTTATCTGAAGAGAAACATGAGAAATCCATGAGGTCCTCTAGGATTGGACATGAGCTGACTGGTACACATGTAGTATTTTGTGGGCATGGACTCTGAAATAAAAGTATAAATCACATTTTTATATATATTTTTTTTAATAGTCTTTCAGACCTAATTTCGGCCATGGCGACCAATCCAGCGTAGACCAGCTTTCGGCGCAGGAGATATTATAGTGCACAAGTGTGTGCGCAAACACAGATGCTCTCTCCCCTCACTCTCATAGTCCGATGGGACGGCAATCCGACTCGACCGGAGAGAGATCAGGCGCAGGACCAACAACTTAACTTGCTTTCCGAGGTACGGGGGTATCACACCGCCAACTTCCAAACTCCGGGCCAGGGCCGGATTTAGGGCAGGGCAACAGGGGCACTGGCCCCGGGCCTCCACAAAGAAGGGGCCTCCACAATTAGATTTTTCATTGATTTTTATATGAATAAAATACTTCGTTTGTGTCCTTCAAAAAAAAAAAGAGTCCACAATCATAACTTCGTAAGGTACCTTCTTTGAATTGTTTTTTTTTATCTGTTTCACAAATTTTTCGGGGCCTCCACTTCTTGGTTGCCCCAGGGCCGCCACAACTTTAAATCCGTCCCTGCTCCGGGCTGTTTCTAAGCAATTCCTAATGGAAAAACCCAATAATACTTTGCCCGACCCCGGGGATCGAACCCAGGACCCACGCTCAGCAGTCGCTCTTGCGACCACAAGACCAATGGGGCAGACGGGACATATAATATTGAACGATCGTAAGCAGATTTCAGAGCTAAAGATGACACAATTTTGTATAACATGTCTAGGTATTTTGAGTTTGTGAGCCAAAGTAGAATAGGTACTTAATAAAAGATAATGTACTCATCATATTATGGGAATTAGAACATAGGTTTACTCAGCTCTCAATTATAACAGTAAGTACCTGGCTAGAAAATAATTACAATTGGGAGCATATTTATTTTAGTAAGTACAATTTATTTCGTATTTTCAAAGTCAAATATTTTATTTCAAATAGGCCATTAGAAGGCAATTTTGAATGTCAACATTTACAAGAAAATAGGATTGATTCTACTAGCCCCTTCCAGAACGTAGTCTCGTTAAGGCGCTGACAAGTCCCAATTGACAAAAATAGGCTTCTCTTAAGAAAAAAAATTGCCAAATCTGTATAGTTTGTGGTAGCGGAAAAAATATATATTAATTTTGAACACATTTCCCAGAACTTGGTTGTTACCTAAACAAGTTTTCAAGAAAAAATCTCGATACAAACTCACGTTAAACTAACCTCTTACCTTGAGTTCTAATCCAAAATATCTGTATAAATATCAACATACGTTACGCATTTAATTAATAACAATAACGTCTTATTTGAATACAGAACTTGGTTGTTTTTCTTTTCGATTACTCAACTCAATTTTGAGTAAATAGATAATTGCTTCACATTTTGCAATAAATTACAAGTGTTGTTTCATCGCGCTTCTCTTTCTTTTCTATGCAATCTGACAGTGACCGCGGTTTAGGTGATGTCAGCGTTTTAAGAGAAGAATGTGCAAGAAACTCCATAGTTACTCTTTTAAAGACTTAACTAGGTACTTTTTGAATAACAGCGTCTGGGTGAACGATCACTGAGGTATAAAATAAAAGTGGTGATATAATTGCTACTTACCCTTATACTTAAAAGCACGTCATCGGACTTGATTCCTCCCATTCCAACACTTAGACCTATACCTGAAAACATTTTAGTACATTACGTCATGATTCCAATAGGTAATCTCTTCTCGATGAAAATATTTTCAAGTCAAGTGCTTTCGGGACTACCGTAAAGCTAATGTGAAGTGCCTCGAGTGAAGTGTATGCACTTCACTCGAGTGAATGTTTCACTCGAATGAAGGTTTATTTTCTTTCATGCCACGTTCAGACGACACCGAAAAATTTATATAGAATTGAACATTCATAGGCTCCTTTCATTTCATTTTTGATGATTCGGTAGGCGAGTGAATGATACCGAGTGCCGAAATCACACATTGTTGGATCGGTTTACTAATGAATTCATTTTTCACTTCTGAAAGGTGCCGAATGAAAGACGAAAATTTATGAAAAGTGAAGCGTCTGACAATGGCTTAAAGAGCGATAACGAAATGTTGTCATTTTGAATACTGAAGCTAGTTAAATAATGGTTAAGAATGACTTAAAAGTCAATTGGCGGTTAGGATTTGTTTAACTCTTGACGGAAAACTTCTCAACTTCAGTCTCCGAACATTCTGTAGGTACCACCAGATGCACCAGATTTGACCTTGTTTCTACAGTAAGCCTACATTTTATTAACAATCCCATTTGTTACATACGATACCCTATGTTTATTTATCTACCCACATTGGAAACCATATTTCTATTTAATTGACATAAAACGAACAGCATCATAATGCAATGCAATTCACCGTCAAACACGTCCTTGATACAAATGATGTTATCATTTGTGTATCCTGATCGAGGCTAGCCTTTGTGTCATCAGTCACCTGCAATTATTGGGTGCATCATTTGTTCAAATTACTTGACATGCTAGTAGGGATGTGGAAACAAACGTAGGAACTTATTGAGTAATAGGTGGGTACTAGACGAGTTCATCTAAACTTATATTATTAAGAGCATAGGCACGTTGGGCACTTTTGGGATGAGGAAAAAGCACTGAACTCACGTGATCGTCACGCTCAGATACATATATATACACGTTTACAAGTTTGTGAAGCTAGGCAGTTTTCACTTCTGATGTGCAGTCCTACGAATGACAGATTTTTCACTGTTAGAAAGCTACACTTCTGCCATGTGCCATTGGGTATATTCGACTTCCACGTGCACGAAAATCGCGAACAGACGCTAGTTTCTGATATCAATGGAAGGTAAGATCTGAAGGGTTGGACCGTTCATTTGATAAGCACTAAGTTACGGACTCATTTTGGTGAATTTGTCAGATATCCTTTAGTTTTTTTTTTGTTGACAAATTAAAACCCACCTACCTATGTGACTTTAAACTAGAGTAACGTTACAAACAATGCTCCTCATTGTTGTTTAACGCGCGTTCATTGCAATTAAAATTAGCATACAAATGAAGGGTTCAAACACAGAACATGAACTCTACAAAGTTAACATTGTAATAAAATTAAGATTAAACTTATCACGTTAAGTAAGTAGGTAGGTACCTAATGCAGAAAGAAAATTCAATACATCTAAATTCTTTTTAAAACAGACAAGAGAATACTTAAAACTTTTCAATGAAATCTAAGAAATTATTTAAATAAAAAGATTGTTTATTTGACAACATATAAAAATGAAAATCAAATAAGTACTTATACTTACTTCCAAATTGTGCATTAGTCCATTGAAAAACACAGAAAAACAGCACGCACACACACACTTTGTTAGCCATAGTCATTATTTTAAAATTAATCATTAAAATCTTAATAAATTAACCACGATTTTCACTAATCATCCCACACAATTTTCCTATATTTTTAACGACCGACGTCAGAAAAATGTTTTATGATTATGAAATGTCGGCATCGTTGGTTGGGTCACAACAAAAATGATACGGTAGAGAGCCTCCATTTCGACCGGCATGGTTCAGAGGTTGTGAATCTTCGGTTGTAATGGCCATTGTTATGGTTATAAATATATTCACACTTTTTGCGAATGATTTTTGCTAAACATTTATTCATAGATGACGCTCTCAAGATTATAGGGAAGGTAAATGTTAGGATTGTTTTATTACTCTGGTAAATTCTGGATAGTTAGATTACGTTAGTATATCTAAAAACTACAACCTCTGTTACGACCGCCCTGAGACAAACCGAAAACCGAAGAAAGTGGAAGAACATCCATACTAATTTTATACTACAAATTTTTACTTTTATCCATATCCATACTAATATTATAAATTCGAAAGTAACTCTGTCTGTCTGTATGTTACCTTTTGACGCCTAAACCACTAAACTGATTTCGATAAAATTTGGCATAGAGATAGATAGAGGATGGAGGTGATATAGGGGATGAAAGTTTGTATGGGAAACCCA
This sequence comes from Atethmia centrago, assembly GCA_905333075.3. NCBI lineage: Eukaryota > Metazoa > Arthropoda > Insecta > Lepidoptera > Noctuidae > Atethmia > Atethmia centrago. The sequence goes on along the minus strand of HG995381.1, from coordinate 11,358,507 downwards.
GCATTTCTTAATTTAGGGATATGAAAAGTCAAGTTTATGCCTTTGATAAGAAATAAAGAATTACGTGTTTCAGCGTTTTTAAAAATGCATCCCCCAAGGGCGTAAAATAGGGGATGATTTGTAAATTCACATGTCATAATGAAATTGATGTGTAACTCTTTAGAGATTTAAGGGATTGGAAATATGGTCATAGTCCGTATCTCGAGGTAACATTTAGCCGTTATTTAATTAAAATCGGTCCACTCGGTCAAAACTAATTAGGTACAATATTTAAAGTCATAAAATAACTTGGCTAACTTGTAGATATTACGTGGTCAATGGCGGCGCTAGAATATTTCAAATTAATGATGAAAATATTAAAATGATGTATTTCGTATAACCTGTCAATAACTGTTTATTTTCATAAATTTAAAAGACAAATATACAACATTGATGCTACTAACTACCTAGTGTAAATAGTTAGTAACATCAATGTTGTATATTTGTCTTAAAATGATTAATTATAATTTTTAAGTTAGACATTTAGAATCACAAAATCCTGTTTATTCTCTATAAAAAAAGAACATTTGGATTTATAACCTATCTATCTTCCTGTTACCTTTTCGTGCCTTCGCGTAGCACCTACTTAGCATATGGATAAGCTTATCTAAGGTAATCGTTGGTACTACCCTACGTTCCCGTGGAATCATTTCTGACCGCCACGCAGGTAAAAGTCATTCATAAAGCCACGGAGGCCTTTCAGAAACACGACCTTCAGTAATGAAGTGTGCCACCAAGAAGTGATCCAAAAACCAATGGTTACATATTTTGGGTAAGTGCTTTGAAAGTGCTCCGAAAGTAAATGATCACAGTTAAATCTACTTCGCTACTGCTAATAAGGCGATTGGTAAAGATTTAATTGCATAGCATTTTCCCCGTTTCACCTCTGCGTGGATAAATTGAGCTGCGGTCAAGTTCTAACAAGAGTTGCCTAAAACAGTTGGCGATCACTGGCGGTAACATGATTCAACGCTACAAACGTTTGCTTCAGATTGGTGCAGCTATTTACACCTATTCATTATTATGTGGGCATTAAATCACGCACAACAAAAAGTAGAAAGCAACTAGATATTTTGACCATTCATCAACAGAACAGCTAGAAATGGACTAGATTTATAATTTGGTAACTTTTCACTCGTGTTTTTTTTTTGCCCTTTGGTACTCCATAATTTTCGCGACACCAATAATTCTGCTATTCAACTCACGGTTTGTGCACACTCATGCTTAGGTATATAACTACTTTACATATTGGAGCAAAAAAATTGATCCAAGCCTCAACACAATGTTGGGTCTGGTTGCTAGAGATCTTTTTGTATGCACGTGTTTCTGTGACCAATGCACCTGTTTCTCTTTCTTTCGATCTTTATATTAATTCAATTTACTTTATATAGAGATTTATTCCTATCGTCAAAACTTGTGATAGTGACGAATTGGTGCCCATTATTATTTTAATTCTAACAGTAAGTATATTTACGATCTATTATAACATTCAACGAATACAATCTACTTAGGTACGAGCGTAAAATGCGGTTCCCAAGCCGCGGTCCGAACGAAGCGTGTCCGTCTAATCTTTGCAAAATCAGTTTTTATTCTCTTATTGTAATTCGTTTTTGTGGGGTCTGGTGTCGTTCACATCATTGGGTTACGGGCACTGGACTCTTAACAATGTCTTCTTTTCCAGAAATAGAAGAGCCGATTATAACTGGATCTGTTTCCGTATTCCACTTTTTTACTGCTGCTAATTTATTTTAGTGTTAAATGTTAGAAACGTTGTGTTTTGTATAATAATGCCACTTAATCAAATATTAATCTACTTCATATTTTTAGTCTTAGTAGGTAGATATGAATACCTAGCTGGGCTGGCTAATACATACCTGTATAAATGTGGATAGCTATATGAGTAGGGGAATACCAAAGAAACGATGGATGGACTGTGTGAAAGATGATGTGGCTAGAAAGGGTGTGAATAACGTGACGACAACTAATAGAGAAGTATGGATGAAAAAAACATCATTATGCGCCGACCCTAAATAAATTGGGGTACTGGCAGGGGGACGATGATGATGATAAGCAGATTAGAAGAGACGTAATGAATATTATTAGTACATATTATATATTCTATCACACACTCTAAATAGTACTTACATTAATATCACCACCAAATCATTCCTCCATCCAAACACACAATTTTCCAAAAAATACTTTCTCATAACCAGAACGAGACCATTGGACGTATACATATGTATGTAGCTACCTAATAACTATTTGCCCAGTCCTATTTGCCCACTTGCCCAGTTCTATTCGCCAACATCCGCAGGTCACCCGCTCGTTCCCACCATGACATCAACATTGTTTCAAGCACGTAAAACATTACTTCCTAATCAGATAATGGAACAATTTCATACAATTAACCGGCGCGGATTTTGGAAATGACGGCACCATTGTCGGTCGGCCTTTGATTTATGACACGAGGCTGTTTACCGTATAATTACCATGTTTTTGTGATAATACCATATTATTATTAGTAGCAGCATATCGAGTTTAAACAAATAATATTTAATGCTATAGGTAGTGTAAACTTAGCACAGAATCCCTTCTGTTTTATTTGATTCATTTAAATGCTATGACTCCCGTCATAGCATTTAAATGAATCAAATAAAACAACGCAGTAAAAATATTTCATCATCATCATCATCATTCCAGCCGAAAGACGTCCACTGCTGGACATAGGCCTCCCCCAATAGGGAGGGTTTGCCATAATCGCCACGCTTGGCAGGCGGGTTGGCGATCGCAGTATGGTGTTAAAATGCATAGAGAACGCTGCTGCCCATTCTCTAGTAGTCTAGTGCCTTAGTCGCCTTTTACGACACCCACGGGAAGAAATGGTAAAAATATTTATTATAAATTATTCAATATAAAGTTCAGTAAAGTTGACATTATTTTTCTAACCTTATAACTTGTCACGCCGGTGCCACCTCTCGGTAGAAAACGTATATTCTTTGGGTGCTACAATTAAGACGCTGACAACACCTAAACCGCGGTCATTGTCAGATTGCATAGAGAAGAAAGAGAAGCGCGATGACACTACGCTTGTAATTTATTGCAAAATATGAAGCAATTCTCTATTTACTTAAAATTGAGTTGAGTAATCGAAAATAAAAAACAACCAAGTTCTGCATTCAAATAAGACGTTTTTGTTATTAATTAAATAGGTAACGTATGTTGATATTTAATGCAGATATTTTGGATTAGAACTCAAGGTAAGAGGTTAGTCCAACGTTAGTTTGTATCGAGATTTTTTTTTCAAAACGTGTTTTGGTAACAACCAAGTTCTGGAAAATATGTTCAAAATTAACATATATTTTTTCCGCTACCACAAGCTATACAGATTTTGCAAATTTGTTTCTTAAGAGAAGCCTATTTTGGTCAATAAGGTCTTGTCAGCGCCTTAAGACTGAATCCTGTGTATTCTATTCTATTTTTAATATATGGCAAGCAAAGCCCTACCTATTTATGTACTTGTGTACCTATTTTATTTATAATTCAATATGATATCATTTTAATAAAGAATTCTCATTGTTCCTATCAAACAGAGCACCTGCCATCAAATCTCTTCACCAATCAGTCAACCAAAGGTGACTGGTAGAGAATGCCTAACGGCTCCTGCATAATGAGGCGATATCGCGAGCGCGACAGGCAGCAAAATGCGTGTCGCTGCCGCGATATCGCCTCAGTATGCAGGAGCCTTAAAGCATTAAGTCCGCCTTTGTACCTTTTTTTGTGTAAAAAGTTTAAATAAATAAAGTCGGTGTCGTCTATTCTGCCAATGTTTAAAGTGAGGAAACAAGTGTGCGTGATAATAAAAATAAACATTAAATGTAAAAATAACTCGATGAATACATTTGAACTATTGAGTTCTACATTGGTAGATCTTGTTGCATTAGTCTGGGCCTGAAACAAACAAAAAGTATTATAATTATTGTTAAAACATAAAATATACGCATACCACACCCACAGAACAGAGAGAGAATAGTTCATAACTTTATCTTATTGCGTCGGTCGAAGGTTATCAGCGCCACAAGTAGATCTGGAGAGGATTATGTTAGTAAGGAGAAGAAATTAGTCCGAAGAGGGATCTTAAGTTTAGGGAAGCGGCTATATAAATCTAAAGGCGCAACGTTATTCGAGCATTCAAAAAAGATGTGATCCAGAGTGCCCTCTTCCAACCCGCACTCGCAACTCAAGTACTCGCACACGTATGGGAGTGGCGCGAGGAGGCAAAACGCCGCGGCGTAACTCCGCTGCCGCGAGAAATCGCGGCACAGCGAACGGAGCTCCGGCGAGATCTTATGGCGACATGGAGTGTACGGTTGTCGCAACCCAGTGCTGGGCGCGCCACAATTGCGACGATAAGTCCATTCTTTGACGAGTGGCTAGAGAGGCGCCACGGTATCCTCACCTTCCGCCTGACGCAGGTCCTTACCGGACACGGCAGCTTCGGGAGGTTCCTGTGTCGGATAAGGTGAGAGGAAACGCCCGGGTGTCACCACTCTGTGTATCGCCCGGAGGACACGGTGGAGCATACGGTGGAGGTCTGCCCTGCTTGGGCAGAGCACCGCCGTGTCCTCGTGGAGGCGATCAGCGGCAAAGATCTCTCGCGTCCGGCCCTGGTTCAGGCCATGGTACGGAGCGAGAGGGCATGTGCAGCCGACACCTCATTCTGCGAAGCAGTAATGCTCGCGAAGGAGGAGGCGGGACGGTTGAGGGAAAGGCAAATTTCGGGGCCTCTCGCCCCTAGCCGCCGCAGGAGACGCCCTGGGCGTCGGGAGTCCCGGGCGGATTTCCGGGCGCGGGCTTGCGGACGGTGAGCAATGGGTAGCTCACCGTCCGGTAAGGACCAGGCCCGGGTCGATGGCGCGTTGTATCCCACGCGCGCCTCAAAGAGATGTCGTTAGCACAAGTGTAGGGGTCCACTAGGGCCGATGCCTGCAGGTGTCGCGGGAAGGTACTAAAGGGTTACCGAGGCCCCTGGAAACACAGGCAACACGGAAAGAATACGGGTGGGTTTTAGTCAGTAAGAGTCTGACACACCCTACCGCTCCGCCCAGAGCGGTAGAAGTTAGTTGATGATATCCCACCCAAAAAAAAAAGAGGGAGGACTTCCGAACACGGATTTCACACAAAATACGGGAGTACAACAAAAATCTAAACGAATTCGACAGAAGACGGATGTAACGGTATTCGAGACTTTTGTAGCCGTAAAACCAAGGTTTTGTTTTTATGGCTGGTTGTACTGCATAGTAAAACCTCCCCTTTTTTCCTCCAGTGATATTCCACTGTTCCTGCCATGAAGATTGGAGCTTAACTTTTGGAAGGCTCGCAAGTCGTAACCCTGATGAGTATTGTGGGTGAGATCAGCTGCTGCTGATGAGCAAGCATCTTTGGCCAAGGTATCACCGCACTGTCATTGTCATTAATGCCACAATGACTAGGTATCCAAACTAACTGAACCTCTTTTTGACGAATATAACAAGATAATAAAGACACACACTCGCCCGTGAACACAGAAGACTCCTTAAGGCATTTGTACTGTACATTATTCAGCTTTAACAGTCTTAATGGCTTTCTGTCTACCATGCTCGGAGCTGTACTTGCTATTCGCGAAGTGATTATCCGAACAAAGCATAAAGAAGGCCTCACCCTCAGAAATATTGCAACCATCACCTGGGTGATCGTGGCCACACTTACTGCAGCGTGGTTTAGATCTGCATGTGTTTGCTACATGTCCGAATCTGAAATACTTGCGACATTGGATTGTGGGATATAATGTACTGCCCAACAGGAAGGGATGTAGCAGCAGTAAATTCTTTTGGGGTAAAACTTGGCCATCAAACGTGATGACACAAGTTTCAGTGGGTTTCCACTCATTAATAACGTCTCTTTGAACTTCCCGGTTAATACGGCGCACTTTAAGTATTTGCCCACATCCTGAGAGCATAGACAAATATGATATGGCCTCTTCTTCTGTAATATCAGAGGGAACTCCGGTAAGATGTTTCCGGGGTTCCCTAAAACATAGCTACACTGCTTCAATTCCAATATTTAATCTAACTAGGATGGGTGTTGACCCATCCTAGTTATATTAAATATTGGAATTGAAGCAGTGTAGCTATGTTTAGACAATAAAGGCTTAACTGAGAAAGAGTTAGTCCTGAGAGGAAGCAAACTCTACGGACACACAGTTTCTGCCAAACCTATTAACGCCACCGCAAACAATGTTCGCAATGTTGTAATTCAGTAGGAACTAGCCAAATTTAACAGAATGAAGGGTGGTGCGCCTACATTTGGTTGGATCTCTATGCGGGAGTGGTGAACAATGTAAGGGGCTTTATCCATTTTCGAGTACCTGACATGACCAAAATGGCTTTTTTGTTGTTTGCTTGGAGGACTGGGTGTCAGAATTTCGTCGTCACCGGGACGTTTGCGTGAGGTTTGTTGGGATTAGGATATATCCATCTCTGTAATTCTACAGACAACATCTGCAAATTGATAATGGATTCGGGGATAAAAGAGTTGAGGGACCAGGGATGTCTGGTGGGTCAGGATCGAAGGGGTTCATTTACATCCATCTTGGATAATACAAGTTTAAAATAAGACAACCACGATACAAACCTGGTTACGAACACAAGGAAAACACTTTTTTTTTTGTGTATGGGAAATCATCAAATAACTTCTCCCGCTCTGGGTGGAGCGGGAGGGTGTGTCAGACTCTTACTGACTAAAACCCACCCGGGGTTGGATCTAGTATCGTTTGGCAGGAGTTGGGGGGTAAAAGGGGCTAAAGTTGGTAGGGGTTGGGTCCCCGATTATAACGATACCACTCTTATTAAAAGGTAATGCATATTTTTCCAGAAATTAATAAAAAATGTTTCTAACCTCAAATCAGATAAGAAGCGAAAACGAAACGTTAAAATGGGCGATTGACAACCAAATCCGTAACCAGTATCTGTAGTTAGATCTCAATACTCGACTAGACTCAGACCCTGCCATCCCCTTCGAGGTTATTTTTTTTTATAAACCCTCATACTACGCCTTTTAAACGAATAATTGTTTCGAAGTTAGGTTACAATAATTTGTTTTTCTCAAGAGCGGTGCGTTACCTTTTCATGGGAGTGGTGCCAGGCGGCAGGGGGCACCCCACCCACCCAATCTCCTCCGCGAAGCTGGGCTCATACTACGGCTTTTTAAGCGACTAAGAGTTTTGAGGTAAGGTTACAATAATTGTTTTTTCTCAAGAACGGTGCGTTACCTTTTCATGGGAGTGGTGCCAGGGGGCAAGGGGCGACACCCCCCAACCTCCCCCCCACTCCCACCCCCGTTCTCCTGCCAAACGATACTAGATTTTACCTCCACCCGTATTCCTTCTGTTACCTGTGTTGCGGGGGCCTCGGTGACCCATTAGTACCTTCCCAAAAGTATCAATTATCACTCGAAAATAGCAAAAACTCGAAGCACACGTGCTAACCAAGAACACCGTGGCGAGAATCCACTTATCCACTGAATCCTATCGGCAACTTATTAAACTGACAATCCACTCTAATGTCAAACATTATTAATTTGATAACTGACAGTGACTTCAAAGGTTTCAAAATGACACAAACGTAAATAACAAGAGTTATCCATGGACTGTTCACTACGTAGAGGTTCACTATAATGTTACTAATATAAATCTACCCTCAAATAGATAAGTTTTGTTACAGTAATGTACCTACCAAAATCGATCAATAAACAAAAACTCCATGGATATAACTAAGTAGGTAGCTACTTTTTTTAAAAGTCAATAAAAACTTCAAAAAGAAATATAAGTAAAAGAACATTGTCAAGTTTGAATCAATGTCACAGTGTATCCAAAAAAATGGCATAACTAAAGCTATTTTTCGTAAATTTTACAAGGACTTGGACCGAATATTTGGACCAAACGCAATGTTCGTATAGTTAAATTCTAATTTTATGAAGTCTTGAAAAGCATCAAACTAGTGGTCCATTTTTCAGATGATTACTAAACAACACCGAATTTTCGCTTAAACGCTCAAATCAAAAGTGACAGACACACACGATTACCAGCACCACCCCTCCAGCGTCATTACATCGTACACCATGAAATTAGCAAGTAGCGCCTCTGAACACAATGTTTATTTCACCTATGTGTGTCTTGTCAATGGCATCAAACCAGGCGGGAGCATAAGCCCCAACTTTGGGTCCAACGAAAAGGCACCTTTAAATATAATTGATGCTTCATCTGTCCTTCACGATGAGGTAAGTATTATATTAGCTACTTATTTTTACGAAACGATTAAGAACATGGTAATGTTAACCAGTTAATTTAACCGTTATTACCATCTTAGGATATTCCCGAAGATCATCCCATACAAGTAGAAAGATCTAAAGCACTTCACGAACTTGCTGAATCATATAAGAGAGCCGAACTAGATGAAAAAGTGGGAGAGGAAGAGGCCGACTCATCCCGATATGTTAGCAACTTTGTCTATTGTTTTTGTGCAATATTAGCTTTGATTGTTAACATTTATACATTGAAAGTGACTTTGTACTAGCCAACAACTACTTCTGGTGAAGACAGCGACCTATCTGAGAATGATGAAAGTAATTTCCTTCCTTGTGACAACCCAAATGTTTTGAAACTAACCAAAATGAAGTGGTTGAGTGAGGATCCAGACGATGGTCCTGATTCTAGGTATGTATCTAAAGATAAAATAATTATAAGAAGTGGCTGCTGTCATCAATATACACTGACATGGTGTCGTTCCAGAAATATGAACGCATTGACAGGTGCAAAATTAACTCATAAGAAAAGAAGATCTTAATAGTGTCCGGAGATGATGAAAAGTAGGTAATCTCACGGGGAAAATCGTAATTGGGAACTAAGCTGGTCAGTACACTACTAGTATTAAACATTTTATCAACATGAACACTATTTCCAGTTCACCGTCGATATCACCTAATACATCAAGCTCGAACTGTAGTCAAGCTTCCGAAAATGAGCTCAAAGAACAGAACGATTTCGAAGACAAATACTTGTCGACTATACTACGGCTGGACAAAGAACATAACTTGTTTGGTTTATCTAATATAGCCATAGCTGGAGCCAAACCATCTAAAGTGAAACGTAAGGATGATGAAAAGGCTGTCTTTCATCAAACAGCTATCGTACAAATATGCTATAGCAGTAATTGCTGCAGAAATATGGTCGGTTCCATTTCACAAACATTTAATTATGAATTAGTTGGAAAGTTAGTTTTCTTACCTATTTTTTTTTTTTAGAGTAACACTGATTTGCCAGCATCTTTAAAGGTATCATTTATAATATTTTCTGTTAAATCTTTATAATATTTCACTAGTTAAATATTATATAGCGCTTTCAACAATTTTTCTTTTTAAGTGTGGTGGCTGTGGGGGCTGCTCTTTCGATGCATGCTACCAATCATGTGCGGCCTGCGATCCACCTTACTGCCTTGTAATGAACTTTTCTATTAATTATTGTTTTGTGTTTTGCCTTCTGGGTCAAAAGTTATATTCTTTGTTTATTTTTTCAGGATGATCCTCCGTGCACTCGTGTTGTAAGTAATTATTGAGTGATTTTTAACAATGCTGATTACAAAACGGGCTTATTTATCTAATACTTCATCTTCCCAATTTATCTTCCCAGTGTTCTACGTGTTGCAGAGGAAGTTGTATTTGTAAGGTCAGCAACAAAGTTTTCAGAGTGAATACATCAAAAGATTTTTTTATTTTATTCTACGATTTTCCACAAAATATTTATTTGATTTTTTATGATTTATCCGCAGTTCAGTTCATGTCCGCCTTATAAATGCGCAGTGGATTGCAATAATAGCTATGGCTTAAAGGTCTGAACGATAAGTATGAATACTTATGTCAATTTTTACGTCATCATTCTTAACTAGAAGTATTAAAATAAAGATTTTAAATTTCAGATTAAACTGAATCGCAAACCAGTATTCGAAGAACCAGCGGTTGAATTAACTCCGCGTTCCAGTTGCATACTGCAAAAAGTTGGTATTCTATTAACGATATTTATTTTAACCTATTGACCGCCACTTCAAATAGCAAAAACGCGCCCTCGGAGCCAAACTACGAATTATTCCTTAAAATCTGTCATGTAGTCGTGACCGTGCTGGGCACATTTTGGTCTGTCATCTATACATGACTGTGGCGGTCAAAAGGTTAATTCGAGGATTAGCTCCTCGTGATAAAGCTAGTTTTATCTTACGGGAAAAGTCTTTCTTTTAGCAAAAACCGCTTTGGTACGCGGGAAGAGGACAATGAATTAGGATTAATACGACCTATTAGAATTAAAGAATTTCCTTTGTCCTTCAGCCAATAGCAGCTCGGTCCTGTCACCACCTGCCTCATTGCATCCCGCCTACTTCTTGTTTCCCTTATCTGATGCCATGCTACTGGCCGGCTCGTCCATCAGCACCTTGTACCACACCAACCCGATGCTTCCATAATCCACCATGTCTGCCTGCAAGAAAACCTACGAGAGTTCCTGTACCTAAAGAATACATTTGCTCACGGGTAGGTCTTAACAATAAATACTGATTAAACTGACCTGCATAGCTAATCACAACCATTCGACAGGTTGTCAAACGAAAATTTTTAATTACTAATTTACCTTACTCCCGACAAGGAATAGCTGTCGGTAGAATGTTGTTGTCTATTTAATTTAAATAAAAAGAAATCTGATTTGTGAAAAGCTTTTAAGGACTCTTTGGTAACATTGATTGATGTTCGATTCGACACGGAAGCATATCGAACGGTTGTGTATAGCTATGCTAACCACGACTTGGTAAAGGTCGCAGCAGCAAGGACTGGTCCTTGTGGCGATGCTTGAGGGCGAGGTCTAGTAGTGGATGTCATTTAGCGGAATGACGATGATAACATTGAATCGCAAACCGCACATCGGTCAAAGTAACTCCGCAATTTGGACATTCTTATAACTCTTACTCGAAAACATCAGAAGAATGAGATGTATTTACCTACGTTTTTGAATATTTAGTTGTGACTTAATAAACCCCTACCCTTACAATCCAGGGTGGCAGAGATATTAACGCGCATCAAATTAAAAAAGAGACCTCGGTTATTACAAAAATAATGTGCTCTTCCATACATTTTTACCGCGTACGTAATGTCAATTTTGTAGAAACCAGCAGATTTTTTTTAATACCTGCGAAAAATTTCGACCCAGGATGATACTGCTGTATGATGCGAAAAATTTTAACGCATCCCGTTGAATTTTTTCGCATCATCCAGCAGAATCATGTACTGAATCCATGGTAATAGTTTTTGCGTCGATGCCCCTGCCACCCTGTATATTAGCATCAGATTCAGTTGGTTCCTCTTCTCTCAACACGGCGCAAGCTATACAAGAATATTCACACATGTCAGCTAGGTAGTGTGTGTGACACCCCAATATGCGCTGGACCAACACTTAGTAGCAGCTCTCGTGGGCAGTCATAGCCTCTAATAAACCCTTGAGGTGAAGCTTAAGACTTGTGATAAGGACGCAAGTACTGCCTTCAAACCGTGCCTTGAAATATTTTTATTGTAGCTACTGATGTACCATACAATTTAAAAAAAAACGAAATAAATATAAAATTTTAGACGTCTCAAACAGCGAGGAAAACACACAAAACCCTAAGTTAGTTATTCACAAAGATACAAGCAAAATCCTTAACCCTGAAAAAGAAATTGACGTAACTGGAAAAGCAGTCATGAATGTATTACATGAAAAGCACGCCTCGGATTTAATCCCAAGTCTATTTCCACTACCGGACGGCCTCCCCGAATGGACTCCACTACTAGAAGTAGACATAACTAGTGAACATGTGGAATTAGTTGCCGTGCAAGGCTAACAGGCACCACATCAGAAAATTGGAAAGATTACTTGCTACGATTTGAAAAAGCAATGCATCGAAATAACAATGTTATACCATGGAGCCAAATACAAGCTCTTATGTTAAGTCGGCTCATATCTTTAGACAAATGCTCAGGCATGAAACCGATTGGCATTGGCAAATGCCTATCGCAGGATCATTCCAAATGAAAAATTTTAGTCACCGGGTCTGAGGTCACCGAAGTCTGTGCTCAATCGCTACTCTGCAGTGGACTAAACGGTGGTATCGAAGGTGTTATACATGCAATGAACAAGCTTTTCCAATAAGAACGCTAACCGTTTGAGCCTACTGGGGAATGCTACTCGTCGATGCAAATAATGATTTTAATTCTATGAACAGACAACTTCTCTGGCAAGCAAGAATATATTGGCCACGTTGCTCTCGTTTTTTTATAATTATAACACATACAATTGGCTACATTGCGCTCTTTTCTTAAATAACACACAATGGTCACGCAGAACTTGTAATGTAATACGTGTTTCCGATATAAGATTATATAGCAAAGAAGGAGTAACCCAAGGCAATCCATTTGCCATGCCATTGTATGCCCTTGCAACACTACCCATAATTAACAGGCTGAAAACAGAACAAGGAAGTATCCAATGCTGGTATGCAGATGACTCTTCTGCCCAAGGCAAATTCGCCAACGCCTAGCCTACCTCAATGGTGGGATAAAATGTGTAAAATAGGTCCACCATATGCTTATTTTCACAATCATAATGGGATCACGCTACCGCTATATTGGTCAAGGAAAAGAAAACTTTGTAAACAAGAAAATAAAAAACTGGAAAGACTGCAGTTTTTCTATTGTAGATACAATATAAAAACTTTCACTTATCTCTAAAGACTCACCCAAGCTGGCTACACTGCCCTCACTAAAGCAGCTCAGTTTCAACGCTCATTCCTGTTAAGTCTCAGTTATCGTAAACCAATTCTTCAAACCACTAACAAACACCGCCTACCAATTTTTTACACATTCTACTAGGAGGCGATATCTCACCCTTGGAAGCTGACATATTCTCTCTACCTGTTCACAAACGTGGTCTACCGATCTCCGCTCTTATCAGAAATTATAAATATAAACGTATGTTCATAAAAAGGTTATGCAGTCCTCTCAAGTGCTTTGATTTAAAATACACATATGGACCTCCAAAATCTCTTAAAGATGCACAGAAACAAAGCCGCAAAGAGAAAGACGCTCTCGATAACGAACTCTTGGATAGGTACCGACTTGTTCAAACACTCCCTATTGTCTCTCCTCTTTATCAAAAGAAGATCGATTGTACGATCAATTTCGACAAAAATAAAAAACAAAATCCTCCGACTGGCTATCTATTATACCGACTAAGAAAGACCATTTCGATCTATCCCCTTGTTGCTTATGTAATTACTAACAAATTGGATTATATGATCGGGGAAATACATTATTATTATAACATTTTTGAAGCTGATATAATTTTTCAACATTTGCTAATGCTCTCCTTTCAGAAATGTGAGGACGAGGCAAAGAAGACGAAGTGCGAAAATGATATATGCCCCGGGGTAAGTGAAGAAAAACTCACTTTTTAAATAATTATATTTCTGAACCTAGGTTTCCCCGAACATACATAATTATGCAAATATCGATTAAATGAGGATATCGCCATCGAGGTCGACCGCGGCGAAGGTCATTGGACATTTATATAACTTTGCAGGGCAGACGTGGTCTGATTGGGCGAACCATTGAGTTTTCTGGAAAGGATAAGCCTTAGCCCAGCAGAAGACTACGTGACATATTAAAGAGAGTAGGTTTACTAATTTTACTAACTTTTTTCAGAAAAATGAACGTTTGAGAAAGGCGTTCGATCGTAGATTTGGAGAAAACGCACCTGCTGCTCAGAAACCAGCTACTGACCCAACCAAAAAGTAATGGTTTCACCGACAATACAACGCAGTCATAGCTGCTGCAATTGTCCATGCGTAAGTAATTTAAAATTATATTAATTTTTAAAGTTGAAAAATATAAAAATGGTTCATGAAAAAATATATTTCAGGATACTAATGACTCTCAAAAATCAGAAATAGAAATTAAAAGTAAAATTCTTGAAAAGAAGAAAAACGTGAGTGTCATTCGGTCCAGTCCATTCACAATCGCTCGATTCACTAATAAGATTCTTAAGGTTCGTTTAGGGCGAACGCTTTATGGCAACTTTTTATGATAGAAAATATTGTGGTAAAAAAATATATCGTAAGTAGTAGGTATTTCGTAACATAACTGTATAGTACTCCTACATATAAAGGCGTTGCAGTCACTTGCTTCACCGTCACATTTGCACGTTTCACCACTATTGGAACGTTATATCGCCGATCGGCGATGTATCTGCACCATACCCCAGTAATGTTCGTTCTTTGGCCGTTTATAATACTGTTTAGTAATACCGCCAAATGGTTTTTGACAAACGTTCTATATACCAATATGATGTGATGTTTGTTAGTTGGGTTACCACATTTGATTTGGGTAACCTTCACCAGATTTTTTTTGGGGAACCATTATCCCATTTATTTTGGGGAACCTTATGCCCAGCATTCAGATTACAGAATTTGTTCTGTATTCTTCGACATTAAGGTTTGAGTTGGTTGGTGAACACAACGACTTTACATAGAGTATATTTATGATATTTCAGAAGCGTACTGTTTTGTGCCAGTGTTCCCTGCCTGGGTGCGCAAGCTGCTTCGTTTTTAGACCACAGGTAAAAAAACAAGTAGGTAGCCTATATCCCAGCACTGATTTTCTGAATTAGTTTCCTCCTCTACTGATCGTCATTTCTCCTCTACTGATTATAATGTTTCCTGACAAAGTTTAGTTACTTGTCAATTTAGTTGAAAATAAATCTTAGCGACTAAGTTTATTCTATTTATATTTATGTATGTATTTATTCTTGTATTTTATAGTTATTTTCGTGTTATCTAACCCGTATGCCATGTTACTCCTAAGGTTGACTGGTAGAAAATTCCTCAGGCATTGTATGGTATTTTTTTTTATTTGTGCATAACGTTTTAATAATAAATAAATAAATATCCAAGATACTATAGATACATACATGCATAAACTGACACTTTCATCCCATGGCAGAAACTACAGAACGCCACCTGCTACGATCCGTACTCCTTTTGCTTCGTTTACGTTCATACATCTGGTCATACGCCGGTTGCGAATACTACGCACCTGACCTTTCTGAAGAACATCGTCCCATCCCGGCGTTTCCACTCACATCTGCCTTGTAAATACCTGTTTTTAGTCGCCTTTATCCACCTTTCTCATCCCAATTCAGCCTTTCAAAATTACCTACCAAACCATCTAAGCACACTCTTTTCAATTCTTGTCACTACATCTTTAAACCGCAACGTTGCCCTCATTAAATGATTCCTCAGCCTATCATTCATAGTTACACCACACATACTTCGCAAGGAACGCATTTCCACAGCATTTATTTTTGAACGGCCGCGACTTACGAGTAGTAGGTCGTGGGTTCGAACACAGGTAGGCGCTTTGCTTTGTGTAAATAATTGCATCACCACTGCTCTTAAAACGGTGAAGGAAAACATCGTGAGGAAACCGGCATGTCCTAGAACCAAAAATTCGAAGACATCTGATCTGACATCTACCAACTCGCATTTAGCCCTTGTGGTAGATTACGGCCCACTCCCTCTCGAAAAGAGGAGGCCTGTGTCCCAGCAGTGGGAACATTATAGGCTTATTATGTATGTATTTTGGCACACCCAACATACACTTCCATACACAAGTGTAGGCACCAGCACACCATTGTGAATAGCCAGTCGAGCCATTTTGGACATCGACTGGTTGGTCACAATCGCATACTTTATCCCGATCAATTTGTAACTGGCCTACCGTATGAAGACTTACTGTACATTATTCATTTGCAGAAAAAAGACGAGTTTGGTAACGTGAAAAAAAGGATATTAGGATACCACTAGCATATTTTAGAAATTACCCGAGCGCCATGTTGCGACACTGGGCGATTCGGATCGCCAAGAAAATGAGTGAGATAATAGTGAGCACCTACATATTATAATTATATCAACTCTTAGGTGCCAACTCCACGGGCGGGAGCAACGCGGTGATAGTCATGCCGTGCCATCAAATTATCGCCGCGATAATATAGCCGTGTGAAAATTGGTTCATAGAATTCATATTGAATTTCATGGCATGGCGATACTAACGCCGCGATTCTCTTGCTCGTCGAGATGGTGCCTGAAGTTATCAATACCATTGTTTCATAACTAATATTATATTCTAACTTTTACGGTCAGCAACAAAAAAGTCTTGACTTCCGTTGCTAACGGTACTTAACCAATTTCCAAAACATGCAATGGGCGTGCAGTACTAACGACTGCATGCTAGCTGTGCAGCTGCACATTTATTTTCGCGACCGACTGCAAGTGAACTGTGTACAGTTTCGATACAACTTTAATTTTGCAGCTCAAATGTCATGCTTCTGCCCTTAATACCAATTTAATTGGGGTCGGTGCAACATGGTTTTCTTCCATACCTACTTCTCTAGTAGTCATCACGGTAGTTACTCTCTTTGTAGCCATATCATATTTCACACGGTCAGACCCACATTTTTGTAATACATTTCAGGCTCCGAAATATTTACTGCTTCTCACAACTCCTACGCTCAGCAGCAAAGTCTCAAGCCGCCACCATTGATCCCGATACATTTCAGGCTCCGAAATATTTACTGCTTCTCACAACTCCTACGCTCAGCAGCAAAGTCTCAAGCCGCCACCATTGATCCCGACAAACAATGTTATGCCGCCACCATTGATCCCGGCAAAGTCTCAAGCTTATACTTGTTTTTCGGGATCAATGGTGGCGACCATTGATCCCGAAAAACAAGTATTATGCCTCCACGAGTGATTCAAGTGTTATGCCAGCACGAATGATTCAAAACGCAAAAAACAATTTCCTTTGCTGTTAAAAACAATTAAAAAGTAAATAAACGGAAAGTCAAACTCATCATGTATGTTTTATTTTACAGTACATAGTCTCTAGATACCACGTATTTTTCTACGCAAGGCTTGTGAACTGGCATTTTGTGGCTGATTTGGTCTATGACTGTATAAGGGGGAGTTCCTTGGGCAATGTGGCAGTAGTCACTACAGTACATGAACGGTGCTATGTTTGTTTGGAAAGGATTCGGGGGGAAAGGAGCCAGGTCAAACGTCTCGCCGTGGTTCCAGGATGCAAGAGACGATGTCGCATACGGATTTGTATACTTCTGTTTTGTTTCCGTGATGAACGTGCTGTGCAAGAAAGATTTTAATATCAGTAAGGTGGATGCGGGTGAACGGGATGATGAACGTGCTATGCAAGAAAGATTTTAATGTCAGTAAGGTGGTTGATTCCGTGAAGAACGTTCTGTAGAAAGATATACATTAGTTGAGTGTTTGAATGAGACCCAGGCTAGCCCAGATTTATTTATTTAGATGTGTAGAGATAAAGGCCACTTCACCACGTGAACGGGATGAGTGTTTGAATGAGACCCAGGCTAGCCAAGATGTATTTAATTAGATGTGTAGAGATAAAGGCCACATCACTACGTATTCTTCCATTTATTACGGTTGCGTGACTTTGACAGACGCGCCGGAGACTGCGTAGACCTTTGGGTACGGAACCTTCAAAATGAGATTTGAAGACAAGCTTACTACTCACCCCTTCAAATTGCTGACAGGATTATGGCAAGCAGCCACCTCTTTATACTCTTTCTTGACATGGATCCTGTCGTATACACCTCTATGAATTTTACCTGTCAAAGGCATCCATATTTCCTTGTGCCGCGGTCCAAAGCCTTTGACCTATGAATAACATTGTTTAATTAAACTATGAGATATAATTTGGTCGTAATACGCGTTGTAAGTTGCAGGGAAGCAGTGGTGGCTCAGCGGTAACGGCCCCGACTTGAGGTCGTGGGTTTACCTAGGCAGGCGCTTTACTTTGTGTAAATAATTTTATCACCACTACTCTCAAAACGGCGAAGGAAAAAATCGTGAGGAAACCGGCAAGTCCTAGAACCAAAAATTCTAAGACATGTGACATCTACCAACATGTACTGGGCCCACGTGGTAGATTACGGCCCACTCCCTCTCAAAGAGAGGAGGCCTGTGTTCCAGCAGTGGGAACATTATAGGCTGATAATGATGTGTTGTAATGTTAAGTTTGGGTTTCCTAAGAAAGCGGCGCCGCAAGATGACAGTTGTCATAAAAATTACAGTGGTTGTTAGATTTTTAGTGTCAAAATGGGTGGCAGTCTATTATGTCTGTAATATGACGGTACCGCTTTCTTAGGAAACTCAAGCTTTAGGATGGATTCTTTCTTACAAGCTGATTTTGGACCACTTCCTCTTGATCTATCAAAATGAAACCTCGTACAGAACTATGTTTTTATATCTAAATACATACAGAAACATCTAAATACATATAGAATTGAATCCATAAAAATGAAGATTCTTATGGAAAAAATTACGGTTGCGCGAAAAATTAGAAAATTTAAGAAAGCTTAACGACCATATTAACAGATAGCGAGGACGACCTGGAAGAGACTCGCACAGACCAGGGAAGCATGGAACAAAAGGGAGGACGCCTGTCGTTTAGTTGGATCAATAGCCGACGTTCTACAGAAGATCGCGAGGAAGACCTGGATGAGACTCGCAGAGACCAGGGAAGCACGGCGCAAAGGGAGGAGAACTGTCGTTTGGTTGAACCAAAATAGCCAGGTGGACGATCTATAAGAAGATCGCGAGGAAGACCTGGATGAGACTCGCACAGACCAGGGAAGCATGGCACAAAGGAAGGACGCCTGTCGTTTGGTTGGATCAATAGCCAGGTAGGTGGACGATCTACAGAAGATCGCGAGGAAGACCTGGATGAGACTCGCACAGACCAGGGAAGCATGGCGCAAAGAGTGGAGACCTGTTGTTTGGTTGGATCAATAGCCAGGTGGACGATCTAAAGCAGATCGCGAGGAAGACCTGGAAGAGACTCGCACAGACCAGGGAAGCTTGACACAAAGGGAGGAGGCCTGTCGTTTGGTTGTATCAATAGCCAGGCTAGATCTATATATACCAGGCCACTCAGAAAGTATTGCGAAAAAAAGTTTTTATCTATGAGAGACTGGCCAGTTATAATCTCGTTCGTCTTAATATTTTTTTTTGTATTCATTTTAGTACGTCAATTAAAATCATAAATTAAGTTAGCTATAAGATATCACTACATTCATTGACTATTAGGCGGTACGAAGTTTGCGGGGGTCAGCTAGTATGATTTTTATTATTCTATGATTGAATCCCAATAAATACTTTTTACTTGTTCCGTTTGGCACCCTTCAGGTACGGTACCCTATTACTAAGTCTCCGCTGTCCGTCCGTCTGTCTATCAGCGGACTGTATCTCATGAACAGTAATAGGCAGACAGTTGAAATGTTCATAGATTGTGTATTTCTATTGCCGCTATAACAACAAATAATAAATAAATATGGAGGCCTTGGCAGAGAGTACAACTTTGTGCCCTTTGGCGTCGAGACCCTCGGTCCGTGGGGTCCCAGTGCGCATAAGTTATTTGCGGAAATCGCGAAACGTCTAGTTGATGTAACTGGTGACCGAAAAGCTGGCGGCTTTCTCGCGCAACGCATCAGCATTGCAATTCAGCGAGGAAATGCCGCCAGCATCCTCGGTACAATGCCCCGAGGGCCTTTTTTAATCTTAACTTAGTTTTAATTTAATTTAGTTAATGTTAATAATCATCTTGTAATTTGGTTATGTAAATAAACATTAAATAAATAAACTAAATAATTAAAGGGGTTCCCCATACAAGAAACGTGTTTTTCGCGGCGTTTTTTGCTCGAAGTTAATACGGTACAGAACCCTTCGTGTGCGAGTCCGACTCGCACTTTGACTGTTTTTCTTTATTTCTAATACTCGTTCCGTTCCAATAACAATAGGTTTATTTGATGAAGGTGACTTGTAGTAGCTAGGATCGTCTCCACACAAGGTAATTTTTTAACCTCTGGTATGGACTTCTTTGGTAATGCACCATGATAGATAGATAGATAAAATTTATAAAATTCTATAAAATCGTATAACAATAGTAAAATGATGACGTCCATTAAAAAACAGTTACCTACAAATACTTGCACTTTTAATCGTATTCAGTTCAAAGCAGAATAATGGTACCATGCTACAACTAATGGTTTTGGGGTAGTGAACGAATTTACAAAAAGAATGAAAGGGAAGAATAGTTGAACATGAATGAAAAAAACAAAAAAAATGTTTTTTTTTTTCTTTTAGAATATTGTAAACTACCTGCGCCCCACGGTTTCACCCGCATAAGTCTCGACCCGTGAAAACAGCGGGACAAAAATCCTATGTCCTAATCCAGGTCATAGTCTACCCATGTGCCAAATTTCATCCAAATCCGTTCAGCCGTTTTAGCGTGAAAGCGTAACAAATAAACTCACTTTCGCATTTATAATATTAGTTAGGATAATTATTTTTCCAGTCTTTTAACCTTTATTATAATACGTCAAAATAACGTGTCAAGAGTAAAATTATTTGAATTCATAGAATTTAATAAACGTGAAATCGTCGTGATTATTAATTAATTATTTAAGTAATGTTATAAACGAATATAATGTGTTTTAAAATTTAGTTAATGAAACTCAATTAAAACTACATTGTAAGGTTCATTATATTTAACTTTCTCTTTTATTTTCTTTTTTTGGCAGAAACTAGTATCGCTCTAACTGTCAAGTCACTGAATAAGATAAAACCAAGTATACATAAAAATTAACTTACCCTTGGAGCTTTGGATTCAGAGTAGAAAGTGATATGATCTTTGGCTCCAATGCCATACTGATCATCAGAAGTGAAAGGCCTGTGGTAATTTCTATAAGTGGACAAGTAAGGGTCGAGCTGTTTCTTGATTCCTCTTGCAACGTTGTCGAATATCATTGGTGCTTCATTCCTTCCGGCTGCCACGACCTAATAATAACATCAGTCTTATTTACAACGGTAATAGGATCTTTTAGCGCGTAGCAAAAATCGGAACGAACGCCGCCATCTTGTTTTTTTAGAATTCCGTAGTAAACAAGGAACCCTTATAGTTTCGCCATGTCCGTCTGTCTATCTGACCCCGCAGTAGCTCAGAGACGTTTAGTACTAGAAAGCTGTAATTTGGCATAGGTATACATATTAATCACGCTGACAAAGTGCTAGAATAAAATCTTGATTTTTTTTTTTTATTATACCTCCCTTGCACTTACCTAATGTGGGGATAATATTTTTTTCTCGTCTATCCCATGATGGTGGGTATCATTGGATAGGCCGTTCAAAGATATTGCGGGTCTGTACACACCATTTTTCGATTCACTTTAAAGCTAAATAAGCTTTAAAGCTTAATAATATTAAGCTTTAAAGTGCCAATTTTTGTTAGATACAAGAGTGCCTGCCAGGTAAATGGTTGTTTATGGAGATGTGAAAAAAATCATGGCAATAGTGCATATAATGAAATTAAAAGGAAAACTATCACAGCTAAGTAAGCTTTACAAGTTAACGAGTAATAGAAGACAAACTTAAATATGCGGTTGGAGAATTGATCGTGACGTATATCGATGTATGGGAGAACATGTTTTTCCACTACAATGTTAAGATTGTTTTTGGAATAAATTCATGCCAAGTAATCCCAACTACGGAACCCTTCATTGTGAGTGGTCCGACACGGTTTTTTACAATTATTGCTGGGACAATTTCACAAATGTTTTATTTTATTTTTATTTTATAATATTTTATTTGGGAAAATAAACGGTTACACATTACAATGTTATGGTATAGAAATTAAAACTAAAATGGGAGAATAAATGTTTAACCAGCAACATTTTCCACATAATATAAAAAAGTTAAACAAACACGAACGGCGTGCAATATAAATTACCAACATTAAATAGAGGATGGTTAAAATTAAAAAATGAAACTAAACTGAAACATATACAGGTAAAAATAATAAAAAGAGAAAGAAGATATAATTGAACATTTAAAATATAAATTATGATTTTAGTATGTACTTAATTCTGCTATAATTTTAAGCGCATTACATCTAAATTTTCCAGCGGAAACAGAAAAGAACTCTATATCCTGAAAAATCTTATTAAACTGGGTAGTAAGACGCCGCAGGGGTGCTCGCCATCCTGCGTTTTATCGACATGAGGTTACAGCAAACAGCGGTCGTGTGCGACCTCGACATGTAGTAGTTCTGGGTACTACATAACTTATCCTATTACTTATGTCTATACAATCATATGAATTGTTACATAAATCAAACAGAAACGTCGATTCCATATACGTCTAGATTTAAGGTTTTGAAGTTTATATTTATTCAGTAAGTCGCTGTAAGATGCATACGTACGAAAACAACGGCAATGCATGGCCTATAAAAATTTGCGTTGTACTTTTTCTAACATATTAGAATCATTTTCATAGAAGGGATTCCAAACCGGGAACGCGTACTCCAACTGAGACCTGACCAAAGTTTTATATAGGTACAAATAAGTAACAGGGCGTTTCTTTTCGTTCCTGAGCAGATCTCATCAGAAAACCGTACATAATAAAAGTTCACAATTTTAGCAACACTTGAGCATCAAGATGGAGTTTATCATCCAACAAAACACCAAGATGTTTATCAACCAACCCCTCAATGTCAATCAGATACCAAAAGTTTGTAGCAGTCTATGTTTGGTAACATCCAGAATTGAATGGGATGGAGCTTACGTCTAAGCACAGTCTGGCAATAAGACTGATTTTGATGAAAATATGTAATGCCTGTGGTAGCTGGTAAACTGCCACTACAGAATTTGGTACCACCTAGTTCTACATGGATAATACTGGGAATAGTCGAGAATAAAAGCATAATTACAGAGATCGCAAAATGTCTGGAGATTGCCGTATCTGTGAAAAGTAATTCGCTCGTTTTTGCCAACACTTATCGCCTATTACCCGGTGAAGGACACGGGGATTCGCTGAAAACGGGAGGCATAGGACCAGTCATTAAGGCGATGCATGGGCCCAGCCATGTCCAGGCAATGGACATCTTCAGGTTGAATGATAATGATCATGTACGTATTAGTAATCCTCAAGAACAAATTTCGGACATGGCGGCCAATCTCAGTGGAGCCTAGCCATCGACACGGGACATATTATATTGCACAAGGGTGTAACAGGCACAAGTGCACTCTCTCAGTCCTCACTCTCATAGTCTGATGGGACGAAAAACCGTCAAGACCGGAGAGAGATCAGGCACAGGGCCAACGTTCCGTGGTACGTGGGTCTCACGCCGCCAACTTCCAAACTCCGAGCTGTTACTGAAAAATCCGTAATGGAAAAACCCACTAACACTTTACCCGACCTAGGAACCGAACCCAGGTACAGATGACCATGCTCAGCAGTCGCTCTTGTGACCACGAGACCAACAAGACAGGTAATAAATAAATGTATTAATGGTGTGTAGAACTTACATCAAAAATATATTCGGGGTCGGGAGCTTTGACCTCAATGTCTGGTGGAGCCAAAGGTGACTTTTTCAAGCCTCTGAAGTTATCTTTCATTTCTGATATCATTAACGGGTTGGTGATGCTGACTCCTTGTAACTGAAAACAGATTGGTAGGTAATACTTAACTGCAAACACATGGATTTAGCTGGATACCATTAAAGTATGAGTTGGAAGTCAATAGACCACAGTTATGGTGATTGTTTTAAAATCTTCTATGCTATTTCGCACACGATAAAATGTGTGTTTTTAAAGGACTGATTTTGCTTGCTTTTAATAATGACTATGACGTGGAGCTTTTGGCCAGATGCAAACAAGTTTTTGTAATGGAGGAACAGACTTTGTAATTTATGTAGAAGTTTACATTGAAGTTTAACATACTTCTACATAGTAAACCAGGTCGAAATCATCATGGTTTGAGACGACTATTTCTTGACTATTTTTGGCACCAAAATCAGATTAAAAAACGTAAGCGTTCCGCAGTAATCAGGTGAGGATTGTGGCGAGAAAGGCTCACCACGTTATCCTCACCAAGACACCTTTATATCTCTGGAATCCCTTAATGACTATTTTAGAGATTTAGCATAGCGTTACGACTATTTCTTGACTATTTTTTGGAATTGAACCCAACTCGATAGTCCCAGCCGTTTGCTTGCACTGAGGTGAGGATTGTGTGGAGACGTTCACCCCATAATCCTCACTAACCTATAGCTATAACTTCGGAATTGTAATGCGACTATTTTTTTAACCTTGGTGACTATATTTATGACAATTTTTTGGCGTTCTCAAAATTGATTTTCATGATGTTTTCAAAGGTGAGGATTGTGTGATGAAGGACATTTTATCGTAAACTATCTACTGGCGACACCCGAAAAGACACCATAAACTAGAAGAAATGGTTAATTACCAGTAGTTTAATTGGTTTATTTCCAGTAGTTTGATTAATTACATAGTTCGACCGCCGAATGAGATTTTTGAAGTGAAAACTTCTTTACTTTCTTTTTTCTTTAATTTCTTTTTCTTTCTTCTTTTTTTTTTTAGCTGGGCACTTTTGGGATGGGGAAAAAGCACTGAACTCACGTCCGTCCGTCACGCTCAGATACAGGTGTTTACAAGTTTGTGAAGCTAAGAAGTTTTCACTTCTGACGTGCAGTCCTACGTTTGACAGTTCTTTTTTCTCACTAGTTTGGCGATCAAATGAAAATAAAATACCTAACTCACCCGTTTTTCGACTCCAGTCATGAAGATTACTCGTCGGCAGTTGATCGAACAATCTGATCGCTCCATCGCCTTGTTAGGGTTTGGCTTGACACAGTATTCGCCCGTGGTGGTTTTGTAGGACTCTTTCTCCACCACCATATCGCGGCCTGTGACCCGCTTTGGTAGAGGCTCATCTATTTTCTAAAACGTCACAAATTAATTAATGAATTTTAAGTTTGCATTCTTACTAACAGCAACCAAAATTTCTGTTTCTTGAAACTTTCTATGAGTACTGAGTTTTCTTTTTTGTGTGATGAAACGCTACGGACTATTTCTCAATACAGACGGACAGACTCAGGACCCAGGTTGGCCGAAGCAAGGAAACCTGTTCCCTTTGGAGTGTAAATGTGGTGCTGTTCCACAAACGATAGGACACTTAGTACTAAGTTCTGCGTGTCCTGTAAGCTGCACGTTACAGGAACTGTTTGACGCTAGTGATGTCGCTAAAGACGTAGCCGAATTCTAGGCCGAGTCACTTTAAATTGCCATCGACACGCTAAGAAGAAGATTTCTAAAAATCTTAAATTCATAAAAATCTTATCTTCATTTATAAAAATCTTAAATTTACTGACAGGCTGATATACTTTCGATAACGAAAGTGATCATTAAAGGATTTATGAAAAAACATCCTCTAAAGGAGTTAAATAGAGGATGAAAGTTTGTATGTAAGCTCGTCATTTTTGTCGATAGGAAATCCCTTAGGGCGCACTTGTTTCTCATTCAATCCCTACACAGTTTCTTCAACTGCCTAACGCCAAGAATACGGAAATGTAAAATTGCATTCACCGCTCCCCTTCAAGATCATGTCCCCTTCATGACCTGACGGACAATTTCAATAACACTAATTGATAGCCTACTAAAAATGAGATATCTGACTTACACAATCTAAAGCATGTGGTATAGCAGGTATATGCCGAAGCCCGATACTTGTGGCCGTTCTAGTCTCATTGCTGGACAGCCTCAGAGGTATATTGTACTGCACGTTACCCCAAGTATTAACATTCTGGACCAAGAGTTCGTTTAATACGAGAGGCTTGCTGCAACCCCTCGGTTGCGTCATGATGAGAAAATGATCACAATAAAATAGTTAACAGAAATATTTATATATAAAATCAATTAAATTTATCGTCGTTGACAGTCATATCAGTCGAGGTAGTCACAGATGTTTTTTTAACCTTATAGACATTCCTTTGGTTTTTTTTACAGTATAAGTAATTAAAACTTTTTGTTGAGACTAATAAGGTTTGTAGCGTGAGTATCTTACCAGCGAAATAATTGTTGCCTAGAAAATCTTTTGCACCCTGTAGGCTGATTTTCAGACCACAAAGAGACTGCTAGATAAAGACCTGCTTAAGCTTGGATCACAAAAGAGAGCTAACCAATTTCGACTATGGCATCCGTCAAACTACTGATATTGGCAAAGCAAAAGCCATTGTAGCCTTATTGATATGGTTAGTAAACTAATTATGATATAGTATTTTCATGGCTTACAGGTCGTCAGAAGCACGAAAGTCTGACAACCAGTCTTACCAAGGGGTATCGTGTTACCCAGTAACTGGGTTGTGGAGGTCAGATAGGCAGTCGCTCCATGTAAAATACTGGTATTCAGCTGTATCCGGTAAGACTGGAAGTCGACCCCAACATAGTTGGGAAAAGGCTAGGTAGATGATGATCATGATTTTTTTTTTCGGCTTTACTAAATGAAACTACATTTTCCAGACAATTATATATATTTATTTATATAATTGTCTTATTTTTTGATATATTCTTTATTGATATATTTATTATAGATATTTCTAAACTCATACTAATATCCAAACATGAAACATTTATACAAGCATTTGAGCCAACTCCCGCTTCGCCTTTTTAACAATCAGGGGGTTATTATCAAGATCGTATTCATAAAGAGCAGTCTGGCCCGCTTGCAAGTACATAGGTAGAAGTATATCGTTCTGGGACAGCCAGTCGATCACGAAATCTATCACTGCCTCTATGTGGGGAGACTTCTCGAAATTTGCTTGTATTCCCAATTTTGTATCCATTGTGAATGTCTGCAATGTGAAAAGTATCTTTTAATAACTATCTTGGCTACCTAATGTTAGGATCGTAGCCCATGGCGTTCTTAGTTTCTGCCTACAGCCATGGAAAAAAGGGGTGAGTTCATTATTCGTGTATCTTGCAAAAAAGACCGCCCTTCTTTTGTATGTTTTTTATCGTATTGAAGACAACTTCCCCGTTGAGTCGCAAGCGCGACTGCTAAGCATGGGGTAAAGTGTTATTGGGTTTTTTCCATTAGGAATTGCTTAGTAACAGCCCGGAGTTTGGAAGTTGGCGGTTTGATACGCCCGTACCTCGGAAAGCACGTCAAGCTGTTGGCCCTGCGCCTGATCTCTCTCCGGTCGAGTCGGATTGCCGTTCCATCGAACTTTGAGAGTGAGGGAAGAGAGAATGCGCCTGTGTCTGCGCACACAATTGAGCACTATAATATCTCCCGCGCCGAAGGCTGGTCTCCGCTGAGTTTGGTCGCATGCCCGAAATACGGTCTGGAGGACTAAGTATTATTATTGAAGACAGAACAGCCTGTTAAAATACCTCGGTATTAGTTTATCTAGGCTAAACGGTGTTTGTCCCCAAATACTATGGCATAATACTTATACCGCTGATCAAAACGCAAGAGGGTCTTTCCTATGTAGTTAGGTACAATATTAGAACAGGTAATAATAATAATTACCGGACAACCGAATTTGAGCTTCATACCAACTTCACGTAGTGCTTCCTTGAGGGTTAGTCCCTTGCATTGTCCCTGAAATATGGACAAACAATTTATAAATCTTGGCTACTGTGAATATTTTAACATAAGGGAAGTTTATGCCTATACCTCACAGTGTTGAAAATAATAGGTAGATATTTTCTTCCTGTCATGGCTTTTTTTATATGGACTTAGATTATCATCTAAGTCTGCCTATCAAATGTTCAAAATACAAATAGCTTTGCATAGAGGTCTAAACTCAAACTCAAACCATTTATTTCAATTAAACTATTTACAGGCACTTTTGAATTGTCAAGGAGTCGGTCAGTTAGAAATATGAAGTTAGTTGCCCATTCCAAAGCGTAGTTGGTACCTATGGAGAAGAACTGGCAAGAAACTCCATGGACACTCTTTTAAATCATATTGCTACAAAACGATTAGCAAAAATAATGTTGAATGTATAACTAAATGTGAGGACGGTGTAAAAAAAACGCGTCATAGTAGGTACAGCAAAACAATCAAAACATAAAAATAAACAATGATAAAATAAAATAATTAAAATAAGCCGTGGCAGCTCAGAGATGACCAGTCCCAAATGACGGTGCCCGTTCAATAACACTTGGTCGACTTGATAACTGTGATAGAGTTCTATAAATAAGTAATGAAAAATAGAGGTACAGATATGTTACCTTGGGGAACAGTTGCTTGATCATAGCAAACAGATCGTCGGCATGGTCGTGGTACAAAAAGAACGCCCACGGCGATCGGAAGAATTCAAAGAAGTCATCCAATTTGTTGGCCTGATGGAAAATATTAATACAATAATACAAGTAATAATAGAAGTCATTGTGATTTAAATGCAAGTCATGGAGAATATAATATAATCTCAAGTTATGACAGGTGTAAAAACATTATTAGTTTCATCACACTTAATTACTTTTTATGGGATGCAAAATGGATGTCTCGAATTGTAATTGAAAATAATTTTGTAACTACAAATATGTTTGTAACATATAAATGCATTCAGTAATCCAGGAAATAAGATCAAAGTTGTTGAAATACGAGTATTACAATGTTTAAAAACGCTCATTTGTGAAATTTTATTTTTTACTAGCTGCGCTACACGGTTTTACCCGCATAAGTGTCGATCCCATGGGAATATCGGGATACACAGTATTCTATATCCTAACCTAGGTCATGGTCTACTCATTTGCCAAATTTCATCCAAATCCATTCAGCCGTTTTAGCCTGAAAGCGTAACAAACAGACAAACTCACTTTTGCATTTATAATATTAGTTACAATAGTTTTTGCCTACCATATATCTCAAGTGCATATTATTGAGTTCTGCTGGACGACCGTAGATGTGCTTAAAGTTTTCCAGAGAAAACTTGCCCTTACTTATACACGTGACGCCGTCAACAACAAATTCTTTAGTCAGGTGGATCTTGAAGTAGCCTGCTTTGAATGTCTCCAACACAAATCCCTGAGGAAAAATATGTTAATAAAGACATAACCACGAGATAACACACAGATTACGTTAGTCAACTGAGCCATCCCCTTTTATTTTAAGAAGCAAGTAGAGTTGTTTTTACAGATTTGTTCCATCGCAAAAAAAATTGTAAGTCCGTTCTAACAAAAATTATATTTATAATCGCACTAACTGTGCCCCGCGATTTCACTCACATAAGTCTCAATTCCGTGAAAATATTGGGATACAAAAGTATCCTAGTCCTAACTTAGGTCATGTTCTACCCATGTGCCAAATTTCATCCAAAAAAACAAACTCGCTTTCGCATTTATAATATTAGTTAGTATACTACAGGGCCTTATTTCTCGAAACTATTAGTTTACTAGTATATTATTTATTAGTTACTAGTGCAAAAATTACAAGTCCTAATATTTCCTGTTTCTCAAAAACAGGTACTGGACTAATAACTTATAGTAGCAGACTAATAAAAAATATTAGGCTGGCTTGGCTGAATACACATATTACCCATGCCTCGTAACTTATTTAAAAAAATCCGGCCAAGTGCGTGTCGGACCACTCACAATGAAGGGTTCCGTAGTTGGGAAGTTGGGATGAATTTATCCCAAAAACAAACTTTACATTGTAGTTGAAAAACGTGTTCTCCCATACATCGATATATGCCACGGTCAATTCTCCAACAGTAAATTTAAGTTGGTCGACTATAACTCGTTAATTTGTAAAGCCTACTTAGCCGTGATAGTTTTCCTTTTAATTTCATTATATGTAGGTACTACTGCCATGAATTTTTTCACATCTCCATAATCAACCATTTAAGGCTCCTACATACTGGCGCGACTTGTCGCGCGACGCGACGCGACACAAAGACACCGCTTGTAGCGCTACACGCGGTGTCTTTGTGTCTCGTCGCGCCAGTATGTATGTAGCCTTTAACTGGCAGGAGGGGGGGACTCTAGCAAAAATGTGCACTTTAATGCTTAATATTACGCAAGCAGATCCTTGAATCGAAAAGTGGTGTACAATTTTATATAGCTGTATAGATTACACCTTTTATAACAACTAACATTATATCCCAACGATTGCACATAATTGTGAGGTGTCTTCAGTCCGGGGGAGCGTACTTCTAAGTACTTCAGGCCTCCGGGCAGCACGCAGTACATGACTTTAGGTTTTGATAGCGCTATCAATGTCATCTCTGGTCTTGCGTAATCGCTGGTATGGAGGGTACCCTCTTTGTTTACCCTGGAATTAATTATCCAAATAATATAGGTTGTGGTCGGGGTGAGTCAGTTTAGAGTGAAAGGGTTTTCTTATTGGCATAAACTTTAATAAAACTGTAAAATATAACTAATCACATCATTACGACACCAGAGTTAGAATTCCAATGTCGCCAACTCGCCATACTTATCATCTCGTTCAACCAACCTAACATCAGCCAATCAGTGGCCTTTATTCGCGCCAGCTACGCTATTATAGGTCGGCGCGAGGCGCATGCGCGAAGATGTCTCGAGGTGCCTCGACCAATGCGTTCAGGGAGACGTTTAGTTACATCCGCTTTATGAGAGTAATAATCTATTGGCACCAAAACTATTAACATTATAATCTTATTGCGTATGAAAATTGTAGGCTATAATGAAATAATTTAAAATCCATCCGATTTAAAAGAGTTAGAAATCTTGGGAAGAACTATAGCTATGTACATATTTCTACCACCAAGCAACGTTACTGAGTTATGATCTGAAGCGCCTGTATAATTTCTGATACATGAGACTTCAGCTTTCATCAGCTTTCGTCAGCTTTGTCTCTGAGATGGCAATCTTAAATTATTTGCCATTTGAAATGTTTCTTTTTTTCTTAGTTACCTACGTGTCATGTAATATGGGCAAGCCATCAACCGGGAACAAATCCCGACTGCCACGGCCTGAAATTCCTAATGGAAGACCGGAGAGAACCCGATCCCAAAGTGATATTGGGTTTAATAAACATTATTTTCAAAACGAATTAATTTATGTAGGGTGTAGCAAAGGAAGCATGAGAGTAGAGTTAATGCTGTGGAAATGCGTTCCTTGCGAAGCCTGTATGGTAGAATGATAGGCTGAAAAATGATGTGATAAGGCGACGCTGCGGTTTAAAAGAAGATGTAGTGACAAAAACTGAAAAGAGAATGCTCAGATGGTTTGGTCATATTGAGACAAAGAATGAAACGTGACTAACAAAAGGTATTTACAAGGCAGATGTGAGTGGAAACGCCGGGAGGGAACGCCCCAGGAAGACATATAGTGACCTTGTGGCGGCCATCTTCATCGCCACATGCGAACTACGCAGCACACTGACGTCACGCAAAATCCTGCATCGCGCAAGCAGAGTTTACCGCGCAACTAGCATATATACAACATCCCGACATCAACCGTCGGGCAGTCGCCCACCAGACACGACACCCGTCTGGCCTCCCTTTTCTATGGAGGGTGAGTGAACTTTACGCCCTATTCCTCATGCCTCTATACTGGTGACCCCGAATATGAACGTCAGCGCAGCCTTCGTGCAACTACTTCAGCGTGACGTCATTATCATCACTTCCTCAAGCTCTCGAGCGGTGAGTCTTACAGCCAGCCAGCACCCAAGGCTTAAACGGGTTTCCTGACCACCAGCATGCAGTGACCGCGCATACCTGGTCATCACCCTCAGCCGCATCAGCAACCTTGGCACAGCACACTGCACTTTCAGCCGGTCAACAAGCAGAGCTCTTCAACCCTCTCCTGGTCGACGCCAGCAGGCAGCCTCAACCCGGCGCTGTACCACATCCAACTCACTGGAGCTTAACGCAGCGCCACCCCGACTCATTGGGGAATCACCGCAGACAGTTCCGACCCACCGTGAACTAAGCGACAACTGGTTTCGACTCACTGAAACCAGATCTGGCACTGGCAAGCATCGCAAGATACACGACTCGGCCCACTATCGACCTCCGGTCTCCGGAGGGGAGTGATGTGGCGGCCATCTACATCGCCACATGCGAACTACGCAGCACACTGACGTCACGCAAAATCCTGCATCGCGCAAGCAGAGTTTACCGCGCAACTAGCATATATACAACATCCCGACATCAACCGTCGGGCAGTTGCCCACCAGACACGACACCCGTCTGGTCGGATGATCCTCCGTTTTATATGGAGGATGAGTAACTTTAAACCCTGTTCCTCATGCCTCTATAACCTCATAGGTGATGTTCTTTGAAGAGGTCAGGTGCGTAGTACTCGCAACCGACGTACATGTATGAATGTATGATGTAAAGATGTATGAACGTAAACGAAGCAAAAGGAGTATGTAAGGAGCGTAGCAGGTGGCGTTCTATAGTTTCTGCCTACCCCCATGAGAAGAATGCGTGAGTTTATGTATATATGTATGTGTATTTTCAAAACAAATATTATTATTATTATTTGGTTTTACTAAATTCTATAATTTCTACTCACGAAGTAGTTGACTTGAAGGGATTTTTGTCAACTTTCATACAATCTTGAGCCCATCTATATCTGAAGGCTGGTTTCGCTTCAACGAACAGTGGGTCCAGTTGGTTTCGTATTTGAGCACCCAACTGTAACCAGAATAATATTAATTGTTTTTTTTTCGTTCTTATAAACTAACGTGGTGGCACAGGAAGAGTTCCTGAAAGGGGAAGGTCTTACCCAGCAGGGAGTATGAGCTAAGGATAAAAAGTTAACTCAAGGCTGCATAGATAGTCAGCTTTGATACAAAGCTCTGAAATCCGTTTCTGTTCAACTATTCATTTACTAAGATTGATATTTATAGCTCTGTGAGCATTTTTGTTGGTGGTATATTTACCTAAAACCAAATACGAAACTGACCTTCTCCCCAAGCTCATAAGTGTCATAATACTTATGACTCCGCGCATCTCCGTAGTATCGTTTGTGGTACCTCGTGCAAGGACCCGCGGCATACACATATGGGTCTAATGTACGACATTCATGGTCTATTATTACGCCCCCATCGTACGCAAGCCCGCTCTTGTGGATCGCTGGAGGATATACAGGGTTATTTTAAACTAGCTAGTGAAACTTCACACAGGTGATTTTGATATCTAATAATGATAAAAAATCATATAATTTCAAGTAATTTATCAACATTTGGCTAGCGTTATCCCAACTACGTTGGGCTCGGCTTCCAGTCTAACCGGAAGCAGCTGAATAATTTCAAGTAACTACACCGTGAATAAAGGATATAGTTTATATACCTACATATAAGATCACATATCGCGCCTGTAACCCCGAAGGGTTCTTCGGGCAGAGGTGTGCCTATAGTACACCCACATTCCCCCTGTTATGTTTAAGTACAGTACACCCTACTACATGGTACTTTGTTTAAGTTCAGTTAGTATAAATAAATTAAGTCAACCGCAATCTACTGCTGGACATAGTGCGCCACAACACGCAGTTTTCCGCTTTCTGCATCCAGTCAAAAATTACGCCTGTATTTTCCAGTTGAGTTTAACCTCAATAATCACCAGTTGAGTTTGAGTCCCATGTAATAGATAATTGCCATCAACCGGGTATAAATTCAGACTCCGAGCTGCTCCTGAGAAATTCCTGATGGATAAACCGAAAAAGACAAGGATGGCAAGTCTTTTTCGTGTTTCTCACGCTACGGTTCCCGATCCGCGGTTTCCACCCAAGAGATTTCAGTTTATATTGCAGTACTACTGCAGAAGTACAACTGAGGCGATTCACATGATAGAAATATACGTACCTATGAATGCTCTCATATTAACACCAACTTTTCCATAATAAAACAACGCATTACACTCTAGGTTGAGATAATCGGCATAAGACAAAAAGTCCGCATGTGTTATAATGTTGTCAACAGTCACAGACCAAGACTTGAAATAAAAGGATCTGTACACTTTTATTTTTAGAGTATCCAAGATGTCTATTACCGTTCGGTCCACCTGGAATGCCAAAATGAGAAGAATAAAAGTAATTAAAAGCATCTGCCCTCCCCCAGCGACGTTATAAACAGGATTCGTACCCCACAGGGGATTAATAAATAATCCAAAAATATGGCATTAACTATGCCATATTTTTGGATTATTAGTTCCAAATAAGATATTCAGATTATTTTATAACAAAAATAATTCTTTATTAAAAAATTGTTTGGATGTTGGCTGTTGGCCGCGTCGCCATGGTAACGGCTGGTCTAACCCGGCGCATTCGAAGATGATTGATGATTTCACATAAAAAAAAATTGGAGTCTTCTAAAGAAGACTAGGTTAGGTTAGGTTAGGCTAATGCCTAACCGGGTGGTCCTGATTGGGCATCAAACCACAGCAGTCACTAGTCATACTTTCTTCGTAAGCCTACAGTTTTTCCAAGGTTGGAATCTCAGAAAATCAGAGTTACAGAGGTCGGATGAAAGTAAGTGCGCCTTTGAGTAAAAGATGGGGTGTGGTGGTGATGGGGATGAATATATTTAAAAGGTAAATTATTACATTAGGTAAGTCATATTTCACACTGAAATTCATAATGTACAAAGTCAAAGATAGTTGAATGTTTCACTTACATTAACGTTATTAAACACAGGTACTCTCGTCTTGGTGGGATCCTCAAGTGGGAACGGCTCTATAAATATTATGTTCTCAGGATGAACTTTGATCTCCAAAAGTGCATTGATGCATAAGTAGGCATGTATTGTTGCGCCGTACACTATGACTTTCTCTATAACGAAGGAAATACAGCTTGAACCAAATAATAATAGTAACAATCTCGGCCAACCCTTGGCTTTCGTAAGGCCGCTTTTTTTTTGGGTTGGAAATCATCAAATAACTTCTCCCGCTCTGGGCGGAGCGGGAGGGTGTGTCAGACTCTTACTGACTAAAACCCACCCGTATTCCTTCCGTTGCCTGTGTTGCCAGGGGCCTCGGTGACCCTTTAGTACCTTCCCGCGACCCCGGCAGGTAGGCC
The DNA here is from genome assembly GCA_905333075.3 of Atethmia centrago. Lineage (NCBI taxonomy): Eukaryota > Metazoa > Arthropoda > Insecta > Lepidoptera > Noctuidae > Atethmia > Atethmia centrago. The sequence goes on along the minus strand of HG995381.1, from coordinate 11,323,409 downwards.
GCTGGATTAAGCGTTTGATTTAGAAAACGGTACTTAAAGGTACTCTCTCTGGAGCCCTGACCACCGGTAGCTTGAATCCTGTTCCCGATACCGGTGGGCTGCTATTTGTGTAAATGTTTTTATGTTCAAATATTTAAAATTGTAATTTAAACGGATGTTTAACAATCAAAATAATCATGCACATCAGTGTTAACAATTTGACACTGTCAGCGCCTTTATTACGTCGCGGTAAGGATGATTTTCGTAGTGCAATTGTTCTTACCGATTAGTGTGTGACTGTACCTACAAGTCAAAACTCTAAGAAAACAGGCCGATAGCACCATTTCAAATCAAAAACAATTTAAGATCAGCATTTTGCATTAACAGTAATAAGCGTGGCTTATGCTCGTTGGGGTTTAGGAACAGATAATGTTATTTGTTTTATACAGGGTGAAATTGAATTCATGGGCAAACTCTTTTTTTCGCGACTTCAGGTTTGGTCCCACAGTAAAAGTTGCTCATAATGATGAGTACAAAGACCCCTTAAGAGGAAGCCCATGAATTCAATTTTACCCTGTATACTTACTATGATCATCACAAATAAAATGCTTGACGTAGTCTAAAGCCTTGTTCGCTTCAGCTATATTGTTGATAATGAACACATTCTCCGGAGTTTCGTCACTGGTGATCTGTATCTCCGTGTCGCTGAATCTAGGCTTGTCCAAACGCGTGTATTGGGGCGCGGATGTGTTACTCCTGAAGTGAAAAATAAGTTATCTAAGCAGTGTGTTATCTTGTAGAGATACTTGTTAATTATTTTGAACATCTTTATTTGTTAACCACCAGCAGCAGCAATAAACAATATTCTATTATTCTAAAGTCTGTTACCTACTCAAAATCCTCTCAAATCTCCACCAATCACTTTTTTCTTTAAGACTTTCTGTACCCATCAGCCCGACGTCGATCCATAAGGATACGCTCCATTTCCGATTGTTCTTAAATTTGTTACTGTGATTTTTTATAGTATCTACGGTCTAGTGTGGCTGTATATCCAACATTATACCTTTGATTTTTGACCGATTCCAACGCATCCAACCAAAGAATAAACAAATGACACACGAGCGAACGTTTGTTCTTTGGTTCATGTTCCGTCGCTTCACACACAAGTGATGGGACATTTTTAACTTAACGCCGACTTAAAATTGAGATGCATTTGAGTTTTCGGCATTTACCTACTATACAGTATGTAACAAGATCGTCACGAAGCTGTCATCTACGCATCAAACTACGCAACTTTGTGCAAAAATAATTGCTGCGAAACGACTTTTATTTTTGGTGTGAAAATTCGCTGTTTACGTTAGTGCGCAATGTAACGCAAAGGTACAGGGATCGTGGGAGTATTTAAAGTTAAGTTATAACATTTAAAACTATTACATTAAAAATTATAACGTTAAACTATAACGGGAAGAATAAGTGAATCTCGGCTTCACACCCGTTATAGGTACCTAGTTCATTTGATAATATTTCGCTTACCTAATGTCATTGTCTCGTTGGATCAATTGAACCATGTGATCCGGATGCTGATATTGTTTTCCAAAAAACAGAAAGAGAAGGTCGTAGTGATATCTGTTCCCACTAGTTAAAGTTATGAACTTTTTTTGCCTGAAAAACATACGAAAAGAAAGTAGGTACCTACCTACGAGTATACTCAAATGTCAACCATACTAGGTACTTACTATATCAAGTTACGGAGTATGACAACAAGTGGAACAACGTTTTATGGTAACGTTATTTGTTGAAAGAAAAGAAAGAAAGAAAATACGTTTATTTCCGGTAAACGTGACTCAAAGAAAGAAACAAACACGAAAAGAATAAGTAGGGGGGAATTATGCGCCAAATCCACGCAAAACGGCCATCACTGAGCAAAAATAATTCTTCTGCATCTGTGGCTGCCCTGGTACCTCATAAACGGCATTGCTATGTAAATGTCAATTAACTGCTCCCAAATTACGATGTTTATTACAAAAAAATATACATCCTTTTTTGACATATTATTGTTCATTATTTGACATTATATACCTACAATTTTGATATCAAACTATGTATTAGTGGCTTTTGTGAAATGCATTAAGTTTACGCTTTCTCACGTTAGGCAGGTGAAAACTAATGTGTTGATAAAGGGCGAAGAATTGAATCCTGAAAATAGCACAGTATTCTTGGGCTTAACTTTGGATGCTAAGCTTCAGTGGGGTCCACATATAGATAAATTGTCGAAAAAGCTAAGCTCCGCAGCATACGCTGTTAGAAAAATTCGTAATTTAACTGATATAGAGACAGCCCGTTTAGTGTATTTTAGCTATTTTCATATTGTAATGTCGTACGGTATTCTGTTGTGGGGAAATGCCGCGGACATTCAGACTATCTTTGTTTTGCAGAAAAGAGCTGTTCGATCAATTTATAAATTAAGTCCGAGACACTCTCTCAGAGAGAAATTTAAGCAGATTAATGTAATGACTGTGCCCTCTCAGTATATTTTTGAAAATCTTTTATATGCCCATAAAAATATAAAATTGTTTAAAAAATACAGTGATATCCATAATATAAATATCTACTAGAAACAAACACAAATTTATTGTACCTACAACAAGGCTCAAGAAAATAGGTGGCTCATTCAGATGTCAATGTATTCATTTGGGGTCGGCGCAACATCTTTCAAACGTAGGTGTTAATATAATAAAAGTATACAAAAAAAAAAAAAAAAAATTAAAAAAATATATATATATAAATAACAATTTAAGGATTCTCACAGATCGATCTCCATCATAGTCGCCTGGACGATGTTCACGTAATAGGTATACGGAACACTTTTCAAGTACTTGTCACTGCCATTATAATATTTGAGGAACATGGACTCAGCGGCTGGTTTGGAATGTCTCATGTAGGGCAGTCCATTCGGCGATACTAAGGTCACATTGTTGAAAGTTAAATAGGTGGATGTCTGACTGAAATGGGTAAAAACATTATACAAATACTGCGGAAATATCTTCAAAGCGGTTATACAGCGTGATTTGTATGTGTTTATTTTCGGCATTAAGTTTTAAATAAATATGCATTCCTACCAGTTTTCACGGCTCCACCCAACGCCATTCGTAGAATATAGGCATAATAAAAAAAAAGCCAAGTGCGTGTTAGACCACGCACAATGAAGGGTTCCGTAGTTGGGGTTACTTGGGACGAATTTATTCCAAAAACAAACTTAACATTGTAGTTGTAAAACCTGTTCTCTCATACATCGATAAATGCCACGGTCAATTCTCCAACTGCAAATATAAGTTGGTCGATTATAACTCGTTAACTTGTAAAGTCTACTTAGCCGTGATAGTTTCCCTTTTAATTTCATTATATGTACCTACTACTGCCATGATTTTTTTCACATCTCCATAAACAACCATTTAGCTGGCAGGGGGGGGACACTTGACTCTAACAAAAATTAGCACTTTAATGCTTAATATTACGCAAGTGGATCCTTGAATCGAAAAGTGGTGTTCACAGACCTGCAATATTTTTGAACGGCCTATCCAACGATACTCCACACCATGGGACAGACGAGAAAAAAAGTCATAAAAAAAACATGATTTTATTTTAGCACTTTGTCGGCGTGATTAATATGTAGACCTATGCTAAATTACAGCTTTCAAGTACTAAGCGTCACAGAGCTCCAGTGGGGTCAGACAGACAGACAGACAGACGGACATGGCGAAACTATAAGGGTTCCTTGTTTACTACGGAACCCTAAAAAACAAGCGAGCCTTACAGTAGTCGCATATGATGTGTAACATCAGGGGTGTTACCATCACCTCTTATAGCAGTATTATTTCAATATTACTTAGCGTGAGAAAGAGATGGAGCTATAAGTCCTGTATAGCTCCATCACTTTCCCACTGTGTAGTAATATTATAATAATACTGCTATAAGAGGTGATGGTAACCCCCTGACATCTCACCTTGGTAATAAGCAACTGAGCAGCGACAGAAAATAACCTAACATCTGACATCTCATCTTGGTAGTAAGCAATTGAGCAGAGACAGAAAATAACCTCACAATTTAAAAAAAGGTAAATACTGAAATATTTATTCGAATTAAAAATTCATTACTAGTGGTCGCCCACTGGACAAAATTCGACCCCCTCTACTTACAATCTATATAGTACCTGCTAATTGCATGCTATTTTAAAAGTACTTACTAATTTCATGCTATTAAAAAGTTCTTACTTATTCCATGCTCAAGCTGTCACTTCCGTCCATCATCATCATTTGTCTAACCTTTTCCCAACTATGTTGGGGTCGGCTCAGTCTTATCGGATACAGCTGAATACCAGTATTTTACATGGAGCGACTGCCTACCTGACCTCCACAACCCAGTTACTGGGTAACACGATATCCCTTGGTAAGACTGGTTGTCAGACTTTCGAGCTTCTGACGACCCGTAACGACTGTCAAAGATCTACAAATGACAGCCGGGACCAACGTCTTAACGTGCTTTCTGAGGCACGGAGGGGTCTTGGTATGTAAAGATGGTCACCCTTCCACGGACCAACCGCGGCAAGCGTAGCTTAACCTGATCGATCGACCCGTGCGGCTGTTATTACTTAGCCACAAGCCCCTCACTCTCACTTCCGTCCCTTTTTACGATATCTCTCCCACAGAAAGTGAGAGGAAAAATGCACTACATACATGATACACATCAATAATAATGAGATATTTTAGTCAAAACAAGTACCTAAGCATGGTGATCGAAACATGCTATCCATATATGAAAAGTAAGCTTTGTTCTGTAGTGGGTATAATAAATCTAAGGAACATAATTCGAATTCAACTTCTTTATCGTGAACTAAGTGTACAGAATTTTGAAGATGTTAACAATAGGTACAATAGGTTCTTAGAACTTAGTTGCCTGTTAAACATACCCAAAGAGTAAAGCGTTCAGGAATCCTAAAGCCGTTCTAGATGCGCCTATGATTACTATTCGAGTGTTCACGTCCATTTTGGACATAGTCGACAGTTTCTTGCTAATGAGCCAAGAACTGAATGGAATGCTGTAAAAATACATAATAATTTATGTTGTATTATTATGAAAAATATTTAAGTACCTACGTAACGATGGATGGATTTTGTGAAAGATGATATGTGTGAGTCTATCTGGCGGCCCCCAACGAGATTTATCAATAGGTCATAGCTTTTCATAAAGACATTTTTTTGTACCTAAAGAAAATAAATAAGATATATTTTGTACCTCAACAATTTTTGATTAAATGACGTTTCTATAAAGTGTCTAGCTGGCGGGCCCCTTATGATTATTATTTTTGTTGTTATACTTATAGATCGCCCAATAGTGCTTGGAGTTAGAAACTATTATGTACCTCACAAATCCAAAATTTCGACTTTCTGAGAGCTATTCTTTAGGAGTTATTCGTTATTTAGACAAACGTCCGGCTAGCGAGCCCCTTCTTTAAATACTACTATTTTATATCATACAATAGCATTAGGAGCTTGATATTATTATGTACCTTACAAATCCAAAATTTCGACTTTCTCTTCAGAAGATATTCGTAACTTAAAACAAACGTCCAGCCAGTGGGCCCCTTTTTAAATACGTTTGTATGAAGTGTCTAGCTAGCGGGCCCCTGCCCGCTAGCTAGATACTTCATAGAAACGTCATTTAATCAAAAACTGTTGAGGTACAAAATATATCTTATTTATTTTCTTTAGGTAGGTACATAAAATGTCTTTATGAAAAGCTATGACCTATTGATAAATCTCGTTGGGGCCCGCCAAATGGACTCACACAGATGATATGGCTAGAAAGGATATGACTACTGAGGTGACGGCTATTATAAAGATGTACGAAAAAAGCAGACATGCAACGCTGACCCCAAATAATTTCGAATATGGACAGGAGGATAAAGGCTCCCGCAGACAGGAGCGACGTGACCCTAGTAGAACAATTTCTATGAAAACTTCGTGGAAATTGTTATACCAGAGCCGTCTGCACCACCGCGTCGCGCCTGTCTGCGGGAGCCTTTATGATTAATATGTATTTTTAATTCTCGTTTTGAATATACAGTCTACAAAAGAAATCAGTAGGTATCCAATGTATTTATTAGCTTGGTACCCGAAGAAGTGCATATTTTTCATCGACAGATATTAAAAAGCCACCTTGTTATAAGTTATACCTACATGTTCTCCGTCAAAACACAAATTCTTTTGAGTTCAGGTACAGCCGCACTGTCGATCTCAACGTTCCTGGGTAACAGGGGCACCATGGAAGCCACTATAGAGTTGGCTTTATGAATTGTCTGTATAATGACATAATAATGAGATGTTATTGGTTCTTAAGGTGTTTTTTTGCAAATTGCAGGTCAGTGTCAAGTTGTATCTTCATCAAAATATGTTTCGCGACCGTAACAAACATGTATTTACAGAAATAAAAGCATTAATACATGTCTTTTAGTTAGATTTGTTCCATAAAAACAAATCTCATATGGAAAAATTCTTATGGAACAAATCTAACTAAGAGACATTCATAAATGATTTTAATGAATATAGTTCTGTAAATACATTTTATTTATTTATTTTGTTTATTTATTTTCCAACTTACATTTATCCTTACAGAGAAACCTATTGTGATAGTGTACATCTTAAATCTTAGCCTAACTTATTTACTAACACATTATTTTAATTAAATTTTATAAATTATTACAAATAATGCATTCTTTGTGAACTGACTCAGAGAACAACAGAATAGGTCCTTATGCTAGCTATGAGGTTTAGAGTGCGGGGTGCACGCATCAGTGGTGCCAAAAGATTGGTCCGAGCGCGCGGCTCCGCCAGCAGCCGTGGCTGCCGTCGTCGCCACACGAAGCTGTCCGGAACAAACAAACCTATGTGCCCTAATATTTCCGCATTATGTACCTTCCCTCTAAGTACTTTGAATACGTACGAGGTGAGTGCGAGATCACTCCTGACCCTCAGTTCGTTACATCCAACCATACCCAAAATAAATAAAGTTGGGTACATAAGCGGATAAAATGGGTAGACACCATACAAGCGCAGGTACAAGTACCTCATAAACATGTTTTGTACTCTCTCCAGCATGAGCCTATATTTAGATTCGTGTGGAGCCCAAATGACTGCGTTACATTCTAATTGACTTCTAACTAAAGTATTATATAAAGCGATGTCCGCTTTAATGTTATTAAAACCACGCACCATACGTAGCATAAAACCCAAATTACGGTAAGCTTTTCTGCAGCAGCTTGTGACGTTATCACGAAACGTTAGCCCAGTGTTAAATTTAACCCCTAAGTCGTTAAAATCCGTAGCCCTAGCCATTGGCAACTCGTCTATATTATAAGTACTCGTATATAGAATAGGAATGCGCGCACGAGAGAAAGTGATTGTTACGCACTTTGAGATGTTGAACTGCAAGATGTTGTCCTTGCTCCAGATCACCACTCTGTTGGCCCGGGCAAAGGCGGGCCGGCACCAGCCGGTGATCGCGGAAGTCGCACTAGATCCCATGAGCCCCGGTGCAAGTGTGGGAGGGGAACACCGGGGTGGTTTTTGGTCAGTAAGAGTCTGACAGACCCCTCCGCCTGCCTGTCTATGTCTCTTTGAAGCCTGTCACAGTCCTCCAATTTACTTACCTCCAGCGCCAGCTTGAGGTCATCAGCAAACAGTAAACATTTGGCGTCTTTAACAACTTCTGGCAAATCATTAATCATAAGAATGAACTGCAAAGGCCCAAGATTACTGCCTTGACTCACCCCCGACCGGGTAAAATATGGCTCTGACTTGTGTCCTGCTTCTTTTACGTACTGTTGCCTACCGCTCAAGTAACTTTAGTAGATGTGGAGTGAAACCAACTGCAACAGCCGCTAACTTTTTCAGCAAAACATTATTTACCGGATCGAATGCTTTTTAAAAATCGAAGTAAGCGGCATCGATTTGGCCCCCACTATCCACTGTTGGCACAAGATTAGCCATGTAGCTCAAGAGATTGCTAGTAGTGCTTCTTGCTGAGCGAAACTCGTGCTGGGTATCCGAAAGCTGGCCACTGACCTGTTGATATATGCTCTTATGAATAGCCGCTTCGAAAACCTTCGCCGGAGTAGACAGTACTGCGACAGGCCTGTAACCATCCACCGTCATCCCTGACCCTCCCTTTGGCACCGGTACAACGCCGACGAAGCGCGCAAAATACGTCCGACAGTTGCAAGTGATCAAGATGTACCCGTACATATTTATTATGGTCCGTAATCAGCCTATAATGTTCCCACTGCTGGGACACAGGCCTCCATTCTGTGAGAGGGAGTGGGCCTTAATCCACCACGCAGGCCCAGTGCGGGTTAGTAGATGTCTCATGTCTTTGAATTTTTTCATGAATTTTTGGTTCCAAGACTTGCCGGTTTCCTCACGATATTTTCCTTCACCGTTTTGAAAGTAGTGGTGATAAAATAATTTACACAAAGAAAAAAGGCCTGTCAGGGTTCGAAGCTACGACCTACAACTCGTAAGTCACGGCCGTTACCACTGGACCACCACTGCTCCTATTGTAATTGTTATGATCGCCAATCATATTTTGATCAAGATACAACCTAACACTGAACTCCAAAAGACGTGAGAAAATTTTAACTTCGCGGGCCACCCCTGCGGATCCACCTTAAACGTATTTTTGTCGCTAAAATTAAACATAAGAGACGTATTATAACGGCGACCTAAAATAAAGTTGTGTTTGAATAACCGGCCGTAAGAGCCATAATTATTTGACAGTCAAATTTTAAATCCTACAGGTAATTACCCATTTATTCCTATAGGCAGTTAACCACAACAGAGTATTATATCCAGACAGCCTCAACAATTCTCTCACAAAGAATCTAAAATGTTGTTCGAAAACTGGGTACACTACGGCCATCTTGAGGGTCGTGAACCCAGCATTCATGCCATTTCCTGCAAAGTGGTACTTGCGGATCTGATACGACCCTAGGTTGAATCTTCCTCTTAGGAATTCGACTTGTTCTGGGGCCCTAGAAAAGAGAGAAGTTTATTACGTTGGGAAATACGGAATTTGATTGTTGACATGGGCTGTCGGGTCGTCATAGCTTTGACAAGTAAGTTGTATTGCATATCGCCGTGAATTGTGCTCGTACCGGCCACTACATACGACCAGCAGTGCTATTCTGTAAACATCTCACCGTGAAAACTTAGGTGAAGTGAGCGTGGAGTGAACTGTCAGTGTCATCTCACTTGATGCTAGGGATGGACCAAGGATTACATTTACAATCATAATCGAGAATTATATTGATCATTCCATAAATTATTTCAAAGCTTTGGATTGTTTGTTATTATAAACCATTTGTAGTAGTAGTATTTTATTATTTTTATTTTATTATTTTTACGCATTTTCTGTAGAAGCTAGTTTAGGCATGTATGTTTTATTTTATTTATTGTACGTGCGTGACGCGTTCGCGCCTCAGGCTATTTAAGGACTATTCTATTTTCTGACTAAATTTCTGTTTTGCTATTTTATTTAAAAACCCACTAAGATTATTGTTTAGACACTTAAATACTAGCTTTGAAATAATATTAAAATGGTCAATCGTATTAGTTACATAAAAATATTATTATCTCGATTATGATTGTTAATGTTATCCTTGGTCGATCCCTAGCATCAGTGGATTGATACTGACAGCTCACTCCACGAAATAATTCACGGTGAGATTTTTACAGAATCGACATGCAGATCGTAGCTATGGATCTGCGTTTGCATTGGAAGCAATGAGAGGTACCTACATACAATTGGTTCGAGAAGGAACTATAGACATAACATAACATAACATCACGCCTTGTTTCCCCGAAGGGTTGGGCAGAGGAGTACATGTAGTACACCCACATTTCGCCAGTTATGTTTAAGTCCCATGTAATAGGGGGCGAGCTTATTGCCATCAACCGGGCACAAATCCAGCTTCCGGGCTGCTACTGAGAAATTCCATATAGAAAAACCTAATAACAATTTGCCCGACCCGGGAATCGAACCCAGGACCTCATGCTCAGCAGTAGCGCTTGCAACCACTAAACCAACGAGGCAGTCACTATAGAACAGCAGCAGGAACTATAGAAAGTCTTGTTATTGAGCTTTTCAGAGAGAGTAGTTTAGATGCGTGTCATCCTAACTATATATCTAATACAATTACTAATATAATTATGCGAAAGTGAGTTTGTTTGTTACGCTTTCACGCTAAAACGGCTGAATGGATTTTGATGAAATTTGGCACATGGATAGACCATGACAGAATACTTGAAAGACAGGATACTTTTGATCCCGATATTCCCACGGCATCTAGACTTACGCGGGTACATCTAGTAAACGTATACGACGCAAGCCGAATATGAGCTAGATAAATATGGATCCTTCCCCTATTTTAGACGACGATATCTTCATTAAGTTCATATAATACATTAAATACACACATTCATAGTCAGCCTATAATGATCCCACTGCTGGGACACAGGCCTCCTCTCTGTGAGACGGAGGGCACCGTAATCCATCACGCGGGCCCAGTGTGGGTTGGTAGATAAATTAAATATTACTATTTATAAGTTACGTACTCAAGTATTCCTAAGCCGACGACATGCATTCCACTCGTAAACACATAGGCTTTATTCTCTTTCTTATTGATTGAGTTCTCGACTGTGGTTAAGGTCTCCTTTCCGTTCAGGTTTATCATGAGGCGCGCTATTTCAGGAACGTCGACTATTTCCGCCTCACGAACTCGCAACTTTCTGGGGACAAAAACAATATCAGAGGAATTTTCTTCCTGAAAGATGCTGGGTTAATGTTTGAAAAAGACTGAAATGGTGCGGGTTTTCCCCGGTAGGCAATATTAGGCTACTATGGTTAAGGATTTTGAAGGTCTGCAAGTCAGAATTTCCATGCTGATTATACTTTATATCTACTAACTACTATTCCGAAAATAATTTTACCCCATAACTGAGCTTCTGTGTGCAATGTACAGCGAATAGTCGCAACAAACCTTCTGCTTCGTTGGAACAAACTGTAAAAAAAAAAACAATGATGTAATTTATACCTATTTAGCTACTTTTAATCATTGAGAGGGAATCTAATAAAATTTGAAGTAATAGTCCTCCAATCCGAATTTCAGCCATGGCCATGGAGACTGGTCGTCTCACAGGACTAGCGTTCGGCGCGCCCAACTGCCCAAGGGTGTGCGCAGACACAGGTGCACTCTCTCATACCTCACTCTCATAGTCCGCGACTGCTGAGCGTGAGGTCCTGGGTTCGATTTTCAGGTCGGGCCAAGTGATATTGGGTTTTTCCATTAGGAATTTCTTAGTAACGCCTGGAGTTTGGAAGTTATCGGTGTGATACCGATGAGAAAGCATGATGTGAAAGCATCGAAAAAGTTAGGGTTTGTGCTAAGAAACACTAAGGGCTTTAAACAAGTTGGTACTAAAATAATGCTGTACGAAGCGTCCTGGAGTATTGCAGTGTTGTATGGATCCTTTTGAAAAAAAGTTCAAAAACGGTTTCTGTGCCACCTCGCATTTTCTAGAGGAAAAAGTAAACAGCTGCTCTCCTATAATAGTCGTCTCAAATATTTCAAAATGCACTCGTTATCAACTCGAAGAGAAGTTATTGATGTCTTGTTTCTTTATAAGCTGCTTAGAAATAAAATTGACTGCTCAAACCTATTGAGTCTCTTAAAGTTTGGTGCCCCATCCCGATATCCGAGAAATCCTATCACACCACTATACCCACCTTGCGCAGAACGGTTCTGGATGCTAACTCGCCGATTTTACGCCTGTGTAAAAATCTAAATAGTTGCAGTGATCTTACTGACATTACAGCTTAGGAAAATTTTATAAAATAATAATTATTGAGTACCTACTATTCCCACAACCAATGATCTGGGATACTGAATGTTAATTTCAATGTTAATAATAATTTTAATTCTCCATGATATTTGTATTAAATGATGAGATTTTATTATTTTTATTTGTTAATGTTATCAAACTGTTTTTTTTATTATTTAGAATGAATTTTTTGTTATTATTATTGTTACGTGTGACTTCACAAAAAAATGTTTTTTTTTTAATTGTAGGTCTTTTTTGGCAATTAAAAAAAAAACATAATATAATGTTTTGTAAAACCATAAATAGTGCATGTTGTGTTAGCCTGTAAGTAATTGTTGCACTTAAAAAGTTTTAAAAAGGAAATAATATTATATGTATTGTGTAAACAATAAATTGTTGGCTAACATAAATAAATAAAATATAAATATACCCCGTTGCCTCGGAAAACTTGAAGTAACTAAGTTTAATCAAACAAAACAGTCCTTAATAATCCTGCAGACTTAGCATGAGGCTTTCTAATTCTACACTACTCTAGAATAGAAATCGCTTGTCTACCTAAAATGTTCTACTGTCTACACGGATACGTCATTTTTGTCTACTCTTCCGTCGACAAAACGCTTCTCTACGGTTCTCGCGCTAAGCCTGCTGATGGCATTCGACAAAGAAAAGACGCTCAGAAACATACAGGTCATACAAATACGAAAGGGTTTGTAACGCTTACTTACAGTAAAATGCTGTAACAAAGGAAAGCTCTTGTCAGCTGCGGGCACACGTATGATGCAATAATCATAATCCTTCATTAGTTCAAACGCTGCTTCCAATAAGTCGTAAGAATGTCTGTAATTTTAAAAAATAAAAATGATTTTCATAAAACCAACCTACCAAACGACGCACAGTGGGTAAAAATGGACAAAAATCTCGAACCCATTAATTTTTGTTTTGATCAACTCAGGATAACCTACTTTAACAGTAGAACTGCGACCAGACAGTGAAATAAAAAAAAATACTTGGCACTATGTTAACATGCAACAACAAATAACAACCTAAGTTGAATTACCCAAAAAGTGCAAAACCACATTTACACAAGTTCTAACCCACAAATCCTAAACCCACAAAACTTTAACCCATGAAACCTAAACTGAAACTTTGGGTTCAGAATTTGTACTTGTGTAGGTAATTGTGGTTTTGCAATTTATGGATGACATACGGTGCCACATGCAACGTCGTCGCTTTAAAAGATGTAAGTACAAATTGTTATCTAATTCTTGTTTTCCAATTCAAGTGTTTAAAAGGTTTTATAGCTCAAAATAAAACAAAAACACCAAAAATGATTCTTCGTTCGGATCGTAATAAGATTGTTTCTCAATTTTTATTTCTAAAATTAAACTAAACTAAAATTGTAAACAGAAGTAATGTATTAAATAAAGCAGAAAACTAATAAAAAAAGTTTATACAATTATTTAGCTGAATTACATAAAACATAATTTTTTTGCAGGGCTTTGTCATAAAGTAAGCCACATACTCAGACTCAGAATTTCTCAAGAAACGCTCATCAAATCTATGGGATCATTTTCAGATATGTTAAAAAAAACTAAAAACTACTGGTAGGTCAACTACGGGCTTGCACACACATTTACGAACTGTGCACTCAAACATCACTGCAGTTGGACCCCCTTCATCGGAGAGTACTCCAAGCAAATCAACATCACAAGAGCAGACGACAAGTTCAAGAAGCGGAAACAGATAGGTCTTCAGAATCAATGGAAGCTATTGTTTTTCGAATGACCGCTTTAAATGGTGCAAGGTTCAGATTATTTGCTGAAAGTCAAGATCTTCGGCAACACTTCAAAAAAATTGGATACGACTTACCGAAAACGCCAAATACTATTGTGAAAATGATTCTTGAACCAGTGAAATGTTTTTTATTGTACTCAATCCAACCTCATATCGAATTTGTGCATTTTTTTTAATAAAATGTGCAATTATTTAACGAAATAACGAAATTCCGATATTAATATCGGAATTCCGATATTGAGATCTAATATCGAAAATCGGTATCGGAATTGAAAACCTTCCGATATTACATGCCCTATGTAACACCCCCGAAAACCATGAAAACGACACCCATGATGAAAAATTATTGTAGCCACCATTTTGGATTTTGATATAAAAGTGGTAAAACCAAATTTTTGTTCGTCGCGCATTTAAAAATAAAAAATGGCAAATTAAAAAAAAAAACTCAACTTGATATTAATAACAACGACTCACGCGCATGCGCGGCGTGATCTTATTATCTTACCTTATCTTAATCACTTCACCCGATTCTCGTAACCATAGTAACCACCCGCGCCGAAGTGAATCGGCTAGGTGAAGTGAATCGGTAAGCGCGACGCGCGAGTGTCGTGATCTTATCACTTCACTCGATTCTCGTTGCCATAGCAACATCACTTCACTTGGGCTAGCCGTCTGCCGGCCGCAGTGCGCGCGCTGCGCAAGTGTCAGTTGAACTGTTGAATTTTGTTATAGTATTGATGATGGTGATTTTATGAATATTGTTTTATTATTGGCAACGCGTAGGTCAGTTTAAATTTACTTACCTATAATAAAATATTAGAAAGGTACATATTAAATAATCCGCATGTTTTTTATTCAAGTGGCTTATGTACACATACTCAAACATCGTTTAGTTAGGTTTCCACATAGTTTGTAAGGGGATAAATTCTATGGTCCATCAGCCAGGCACACTTTCTCACTCGATCACTTGGCACACTCGGTTATCTATTCTTATTGAATAGATTTGGGTTAATAACAACGCTGAATAACGTCGCACAGTCTTTAGTCGACTCAATCCACTATCTCTTCTTCAAAACACATCCCGGTTGGGTCATGGGATTGCGTTTATTTAATCAGTTAACTGATTATGATAATTATAATTAGCATAAAAATATTATTAAAATCTCGATTATGATTGTAAATGTAAATTGTAGTTCAGGTCTTTAACTTTAATATTGCGTATTAGTTAAAGTCATAATTTCGAATCTAGACAAATAAACATCGGAAGATCTGCCGAAGTCCCTAGTTGGAAACGGAGAGGTATGATTTTACAGACAGTTTTGCATGTTTTTTTTTTAATATTTAATAAAACAATATGCAATATTAGCGATACCACTTTTAAAGTTATTATGTCTTTATCCTCTAAGCAAAAATCAGTTCACTTTTTCTAATAAATTCATAGGTAAATTCGTCTGGAATTGCTTTTTGCACGAAATCACGGAATGACCCTATTCCGAAGCTACCATGAAATTGTATGTTAATTTGTATAATTGGTATTGCATGCCTGCAAGTGTACATAAAGTTCTTGCTCACGGAGCAGATATAATTGAGAGTTTGGGTATAGTGCCAATTGGAAAACTATCTGAAGAGGCTGCTGAAGCTCGAAATAAGGATTTCAGGAGATATCGTACACATCATTCGAGAAAATTCTGTAGAAAGGCTACCAATGAAGATATAATGAATAATTTATTAATTAGTTCTGACCCAGTTATGTCAAAAATACGTCACAAACTGTTGCGAAAACACGAAACCCTCTCAGAAGAGGCAAAAGCCTTGTTGATTATTATGGATCCTGACGATGATGATCAGGAAAACATATTACATTTACGTTCAGACCTATCACTGTACAATGAACCTGAATCTGGCTTTTCTGAATAATCAGTTAATGGTGCCTGTGTCTAAATACAAACAACGTTTTATGTAGTGGATTAGGCCTACTGGGGACACCACTGTTAAAAAAAAACGCGCCTAGTTCTCTACCTCTGGGGTGGTGTGGAAAAGAGAATTAAAAATAAAAATATCTCCAAAATCGCAGCATATCGCAGTACCAGATTATATGCTAAAATAGGAAAATAATTTGTACTATTTTAATCTGTAAACCGTTTGTTGAGAGCTCTTGAGAATTTCGAGATTTTCACGAAGTTATGTTTTTTTTCATACAAAAAAATCTTTAAATATTCATAACATTGAAAATAACGGTCAAAACGTAAACATTATTAAATTGTATTTGATAGTAGATTTCAATTCCGTTTTTTTTTTTTTAAATAACCCAATCAGTTTTTGTTGATTTCTAAGTCTTCTACGAGTTCATATCGGCCCACCGTGCGACGCCGTGAACAGAGGGCTGAGACACCTAGGCCAGGCCAGTCTACGCGTCAGGCTAGGCCAGGCCACGCGTCAGGCTAGGCCAGCCAACGCGTCAGGCTAGGCCAGGCCACGCGTCAGGCTAGGCCAGGCCACGCGTCTGGCTATGCCAGGCCACGCGTCAGTCTATGCCAGGCCACGCGTCAGCCTAGGCCAGGCCACACGTCAGGCTATGCCAGGCCCCGCGTCATGCTATGCCAGGCCCCGCGTCAGGATAGGCCAGGCCACGCGTCAGGCTAGGCCAGGCCACGCGTCTGGCTAGGCCACGCGTCAGGCTAGGCCAGCCAACGCGTCAGGCTAGGCCAGGCCACGCGTCAGGCTATGCCAGGCCACGCGTCTGGCTAGGCCAGGCCAGGCCAGGCCACGCGTCTGGCTAGGCCAGGCCACGCGTCAGGCTAGGCCAGGCCTGGTCAAGTCTGCTATTACAATAGTGTCATAATGGTCTGTTCCGATCCTCATTAATGACGCCATTATATTAGTAGATTACCAAACTTGTCAAAATCAAAAATTATAATATCAATTACAGACCATTCTGACACTATTGTAATAGCAGACTTGAGGCCCAGGCCACGTGTCAGGCTAGGCCAAAATATAGGCTTATTAGGCGAATGGCGTCATTAATAATAAGACAGTATGTCTAAAGAATTAGTTGTAATGTTGATTAATTAAATTGTTGATTTCTAATTTTTTGAAGTTGTTATTTAATTTCATAGTTTTAATAATTGTTCGTCGGCGGCTCCGCCTGGAGGAGCCGCCGCCGACGCCGCGAACAGAGGGCTGAGACACCTAGGCCAGGCCAGGCGTCGCGTCAGGCTAGGCCAGGCCACCCGTCAGGCTAGGCCAGGCCACGCGTGGGGCTAGGCCAGGCCACGCGGCATGCTAGGCCAGGCCACGCGGCATGCTAGGCCAGGCCACGCGGCAGGCTAGGCCAGGCCACGCTACAGGCTAGGCCAGGCCACGCGTCAGGCCAGGCCAGGCCACGCGTCTGGCCAGGACACGCGTCAGGCTAGGCCAGCTAACACGTCAGGCTAGGCCAGCTAACACGTCAGGCTAAGCCCAGCCACGCCACGCGTCAGGCTAGGCCAGGCCACGCCACGCCACGCGTCAGGCTAGGCCAGGCCATGCGTCAGGCTATGCCAGGCAACGCGTCTGGCTAGGCCAGGCCACGCGTCTGGCTAGGCCAGGCCACGCGTCAGGCTAGGCCAGGCCACGCGTCAGGCTAGGCCATGCCACGCGTCAGGCTAGGCCATGCTAGCTTATTATAGCTAAAGAGACTATCCGATGGATTTAGAAGCAAGAAATCAAAGGTTTTATCGTCTGACGATATTGAAAAATTTATAAAAGATGCTCCAGATAGGTAACCAAGATCTGGCTACTAAGGTTAGTTAAATTAATTTTAAATATCTACGCGACTTCAGCCTGTGTTGTGTGTTGAACTTAATTATTGTTTCTTTTTTTTTTCAGGTTGCTTTAATATTTGGTGTAACTGGTGCCTGTAATCCTATAGTAATCCTACTTATATTATATATATTTATATAAAACATAGAGAACCATGGCCAGATGCTTTTAGTGAAAATACCTATCACGAAAAATAAAATACCGAGGTCATTCACCATACACGGTCCATTCTATGACATTGTTAAGAAGTATGAAAATTTGCGGTCATCAAAAGCAAAAACTGACCGTTTCTTTCTAATTTACCAGAATGGTAAATGTACCTGTCAGCCTATAGATATAAACGAATTTGGATCTATGCCTAAAGAAATCGCTAAGTTTTTAGGTTTAGCAGATGCTGAGAGCTACACTGGACATAGTTTCAGAAGAACAACTGCTACATTGTTAGCTAATTTAGGAGCTGATATAATGACTTTGAAGCGTCATGGTGCGTGGCGATCTAGCAATGTAGCAGAATCATACGTAGAAGATTCCATACAAAACAAGAAGCAAATTTGTGTAAAAATCACAAAAAGAATTAAACTTTATTCTGAGGCGCTTCCTACTGACGAAACACCAAGTACATCCAATAATTGGATTTCACCTACCTACACGAATAATGAGCCATCTCAAATTACAATAGAACATGAAAATATTTCAATAAATAATCTATCTGACGAGACCGCTATGCCATCAAAAACAGTTAATTATAATTTTACTAACTGCACATTTACTAATTGTTTCTCTAAATAAACTTTTTACCTACTAAATAAAATGAGTTTTTTTGTTATTTTATTCATAAGTGTGTTAAAAAACGTCGTATGATACACGTGTGTATTGATGATTACACACTAGTACCATAATGTACTATTTATAAGAACAGTGCAACTCAACCAATAAAATAAAAAAATAAAAAAAATCACTAGTGAGTTATAGCAATGAAAAAGTCATAGTTTGATTATGGCTGTCATTCTGTGCCTAATTCATAGAGTATAGTAATAGATTGGGAAACGTACACTTCACTTATGTTTTCACGGTGAGAAGGTTACAGAATAGCACTGATCGCAGTTCCACTGTTAAAGTAGGTTATCCTGAGCGAGATTTTTGTCCATTTTTAGCCTACTGTGCGACGTAGGGGCAAGTTGTTTCAAATTCGCAAATTACGTTATAAGGATATTCCCTAAGAAAAATGCAAATTAAAAACACTACTGCCTAGATCACCATAATATCGACTGGAATATTTATTAGCAAATCTGCACGAGCTTTAAAAATAAAATAGATTAAATACTTCCTACTTAATCTATTTTATTTTTAAAGCTCGTGCAGACTAGCGCGATATCGCGGGCGCGACAGGTATATTGCTGCCTGCCGCGCCCCAGTCGCCCCAGTCTGCAGAAGCCTTTACATAAACTCTTGATACCTCTCATCCATGTCATCGCGGAAAGCAAACAACTCAATCATAAATGCGTTTTTTGCTCCATGGTACATCTCAGAATCCCTCTCGTCTGTTTTAATTGTTTTCTGTGGCTTTCCATCTGTAATTTTTAATCGATAAAAGTATGAGAGCCACGATGAAGTGCAATTGAATTTTGTCTACTCTATTGCAGTCATACATAACAAAAACGGCCAAGTGCGAGTCGGATCCAAACATGAAGGGTTCCGTACCATCGTACAATGTTTAACACTAAATATTTATTCTTTGTTGTTATATCGGCCGTAAACACTTTGTGACAATCTATTACGGTTCAAAAGATACAGCCCTGTGACAGACGGATGGACGGACAGCGGAGCCTTAGTAATAGGGTCGCGTCGGCACCCTTGCTTGCATGCTCATACATCCTTTTTGTATTTCCGTATCTATACGGAACCCTAAAAAGGAAGCATGTGCATCTTTAAATAATATTAGGCACCCTTTTTACTCCTGCCTGTTTACTAACACAGTTTCTCGTTATTCCTATTTTGTCAGCTTTATCCATTGAATCAAGGTTAGTAAGGCGCAGATATATGATTTCAATGACTTTTAAATATGTTATTACGTCTTCAAATAATGCAAGTAAGTTATGCAAAAAATGTATGTTAAACTAGAACACGTACACATCCATTCTATTTGTGAATATTTAAGTATTGTAGTAAAATACTTTATGACATAAATTCATGAAGTAATATCGTCTTTTATGCTTTGAGTAGACATTACGTCTACTCAAAGCATAAATACGATATTACTTTCAAACTACTTAAGATATTTTCATGTTTTGTTTTTGTATGAACAGCCTATTTTATCATCTATAATTATATTTGTGATTTAGTTCAAATATTCATATTTTCGTTACTAAAATTAAATATTCCCTTTGAAACCGAACAGCAGCGTGCGTGAGTGCGTAGCGCATTTGTATAGCCAAAGTCAACGGCGTTTACCCGACCCTTAAAGTGCTCATACTCTTACGGCATACCAAATCACTCTGATACAAAAATAAATGCGTAATTTACATCCACAATATGTAAACCAGGGCATTATTTGAGATACAGGTTGTAAAAATACCCTCAACGATGCTGAAAGTCACTTGTCCTTCCCGCGTACTGGACCACCTGGGAACCTTCTGGTTTCGAAGATATATTAAGACGCTGACAACACCTAAACCGCTGTCACTGTCAGATTGCATAGAGAAGAAGGAGAAGCGCGATGACACAACCCTTGTAAATTATTGCAAATTATGAAACAATTATCTATTTACTCAAAATTGAGTTGAGTAATCGAAAATAAAAAACAACCAAGTTCTGCATTCAAATAAGACGATCTTGTTATTAATTAAATACGTAACGAATGTTGATATTTAATAAAGATATTTTGGATTAGAACTTTCGTAAGAGGGTTAACGATAGTTTGTATCGAGTTTTTTTTTTTCAAAACGTGTTTTGGTGACAACCAAGTTCTGGGGAATATTATATGTTCAAAATTAACATATATGTTTTTCCGCTACCACAAACTATACAGATTTGGCAATTTTTTTTCTTAAGACAAGCCTATTTTGTTCAATTGGGTCTTGTCAGCGCCTTAAAGGTCAAAGTTTCAACGTTTTTTTTACTTTTATTTTGGTGAAGTTCGACGTCGATCAACCGCGGTCTGGTTAAAGTGTTAAAGTAGCTTACCTTTCCTAAAATATGAAGAAGTACAAGAAGTTAACTGCTTCTGTTGTGGTTGCAAGGACGGGTTCAGTAAGAACGACGACTTCACGTTTAAAGATATGTGTGGCCTGAATCAAAGTAATGTTATGTTATTTTCTTAAGGGATTATGTTAACCGACTCTTAAATCACAATGCCTGCAAAATCTGTTCAAATTTGCCTTAAAATCTGTTCAAATTAATTATTTGTGTGAAGCAATAACAGGCTACTAGAAAACCTTAACTTTATCACTCTTTAAAAATCCTTCCTTCTAATAGTTTATCACAGAAGAATGGATCAGGAAGAAAAAGAAATGGAGACGTTCATTGCATCAAAACTATGAAAAACTTACAGATTATCACAAGACCGTCCCTCCGTCACGTTCAACAGCGTAGTATCAATGTTCACAATATCGTAATCAAAAGGATCTTCATCGAGCAAGTTGACCACAGAGTACATAGAAGTAGACAATGAAGGAGAGCGTAAGTACAATTGGTCATTTGGGTCATCAGAGTGGGACTTTACCAGTATCTCCTCGTCACTGTTGTCGTCCCGTGTAAAGATTACTCGGCTGGATTTCTTTATAACTCGAGGATGTTTTCTGCGGAATTTCTGAATGGAAAATATATATAAAATTAATATTGGTACTGCCACGTTGATCTAGAGGTCGGAAGCGCTAGTGCTGAGCATGAGGTCCTGAGTTTGCTGAGTTTGATTCCTAAGTCGAGCAATGTTATTGGGGTTTTCCATTAGAAATTTCTCAACTGCAGCCCCGAGTTTAGATTTGTGCCGGGATGATGGCAATAGGCTCACCCCCTATTACATGGGACTTAAACATAACTGGCGAAATGTGGATGTACTATAGGTACACCTCTGCCTAACCCTTCGGGGAATACAGGCGTTTGCTATGTTATGTGAATTATAGGATATATGAGCAGACAACATTTTAATTGACTAAGAGTCGAATTTTCAATCGTCAGATAACTTTATCTGTAGAAGAAATATGGCGGTTTTACATTTATTTTACATACAAAAGCTGTCAAACCGTCATAATATGTGTTCCTCAGATAAATGAAAATGTTATCAGATGATTCAAAAATCAGCCTTTAAAAATGCAAAAGAAATCCGAGTCCTGGAGACTTTATACAAAATTTTAATATGTCAATATTTTCATGGACGAAACCAAGATGGTGATGATGGGCGTAGGAAAGTCTACTGAAGACTTTTTTTTTTTTTTGTTTGAGGGTGGGAAATCATCAAATAACTTCTCCCGCTCTGGGCGGAGCGGGAGGGTGTGTCAGACTCTTACTGACTAAAACCCACCCGTATTCCTTCCTGTTGCCTGTGTTGCGGGGGCCTCGGTGACCCATAAGTACCTTCCTGCGACCCCGGCAGGCATCGGCCCTAGTGGACCCCTACTTTGTGCTGACGACATCTCTTTGAGGCGCGCGTGGAATACGACGCGCCGTCGACCCGGGCCTGGTCCTTACCGGACGGTGAGCTACCCATTGCTCACCGTCCGCAAGCCCGCCTACGGTGGCCGGAAATCCGCCCGGGATTCCCGACGCCCTGGGCGTCTCCTGCGGCGGCTAGGGGCGAGAGGGCGCGAAACGTGCCTTTCCCTCAACCGTCCCGCCTCCTCCTTCGCGAGCATTACTGCTTCGCAGAAGGAGGTGACGGCTGCTCATGCCCTCTCGCTCCGTACCATGGCCTGAACCAGGGCCGGACGCGAGAGGTCTCTGCCTCCGATCGCCTCCACGAGGACACGGCGGTGCTCTGCCCAAGCCGGGCAGACCTCCACCGTATGCTTCACCGTGTCCTCCGGGCGATCCACACAGTGGTGGCACCCGGACGTTTCCTCCCGCCTTATCCGACACAGGAACCTCCCGAAGCTGCCGTGTCCGGTGAGGACCTGCGTCAGGCGGAAGGTGAGGACGCCGTGGCGCCTCTCCAGCCACTCCTCAAAGAGGGGACTTATCGCCGCAATCGTGGCGTGCCCAACACTGGGTTGCGACAACCGTACTTTCCATGACGCCATGAGATCCCGCCGGAGCTCCGTCCGCTGTGCCGCGATTTCTCGCGGCAGCGGACTTACGCCCCGGCGTTTCGCCTCCTCGCGCCACTCCCATACGTGCGCGAGGACTTTTGCCTCCAGATCCCATGGCGGCAATCCGGCAAGGAGGCTCGCTGCCTCACAGGAGACCGTGCGGTATCCTCGGACCATCCGGATGGCCATGACCCTTTGGGCCGCGCTCAACCGGCGGGCTGGCCGCAGCGCCAGAGAGCGCGCCCATACAGGAGCCCCGTAGAGGGCCATGGACCGCACGACCCCCGCGTAGAGCCTCCGGCAGGAGGCGTTTGGACCCCCTAGATTGGACAGGAGCCGCTTCAATGCAGCGCCCGCCCGCTCCAGTTTGGGAGCCAAACGTCGGAAATGCTCCACGAAGTTCCACCGGCTGTCGAGGACGAGTCCCAGGTACTTCATCGTCGACTCGACATCATGGACCGTCTGGGGCGCAATTTCCACCGATGGAAAAATTGGCCTTGAGTTTATGACGGGACCGCCACTAAATAGCGACTGATACATTCATCATGCCTTGAGGCCTAAGTGATGCCATATGCTGAATTTCCGGGCCAGGATTTCATATTGTTTATGCATGATAATGCAAGGGTGCACACTGCAAGAATTGTTTAAGAATACCTGTATGACATTAGTATCGCAGTAATGGAATGGCCAGCAAGAAGCCCTGATATGAATCCAATAGAGCACTTATGGGATGAGCTGAGGAGGCATGTTCGAGCTACCCAAACAGCTCCAGAAACTTTGCAGGATCTGAAAACTGCCATCTTGGAAGCATGGGAGAACATTCTAAAGCACATCATAATGGCATTAATTCATTCCATGCCAAACCGCATGACGGCCGTCGCAAATGCTCTTCGAGATAACACAAGTTACTAAAAAAACGTTTTCTCTATGTTAACCATTGTATTCTTCAAAAAATCCACGCTTATTTTGCCCCTGAGACACGTAAAAAGACGATTTATTGCAATTAAACTGTTCATTTTTAGTATTCCGATTTTAAAGGGTCGACGACCAACGGAAATGTTAGTGAGTGACTGACTTCAAAAGCACTATTTAAAAAGATATAACTATAAATTAAAAAAATGCAGGGTGGCTCGACTCTGGTGTCCCGGAGTGCATAGAGTAAGTGGTGCTGTTGGAAACTAGAGTTTGGCCAGTGAGTCGTGGCACAAGGAAATGGTGAAAAATTTTAAAAATCTTCAGATGGTAACATGAAATATAGTCTGAAATATTATCAAAATCCTACATTTCTGCCTAGCCTTTTCACATCTATGTTGGGGTCAGCTTCCAGTCTAACCGGATGCCAGTATTTTACATGAACCGACTGCCTATCTGACCTCCACAACCCAGTAACTGGGTAATACGATACCCCTTGGTAAAACTGGTTGTAAGACTTTCGGGCTTCTGACGACCCTAACGACTGTCAAAGACCCACGGATGACAGGCGGGCCAACGGATTAACGTGCTTTCCGAGGCACGGAGGAGTCTCTAATATCTAAATGGTCTCTCTAGTATCTAAATGGTCACCTATCTACGAATCAGCCCCGGCAAGCGTATCTTAACCATCAGGTTAAGATACGCTCCATCAGGATCCATCAGGATGGACCCGTGCGGCTGTTATTACTTAGTCACGAGCTCCTCTCCTCTCATATGAACACACTAATTAATATAAAAATATAAAAGTATCAAATCTTTTTTTCAGCTCTGTTTTATGTTGCCAGGTGAAGATTTTTTAAAGCCGCCATTTCTTTGTGCAATGACTCGCTAGCCAAACTCTAAAGGCTAACTTACTGTTTCCGAGTAGCGATGTTTAACTTCCGTAGGATGATCGAAGGGACTCCACTTACCAAGCATTATCGGCTCCCTTAAATTTAAATAACAGTTGATCAATAACGTTCGACGTACGTTTACGTAAACAGTTTGTTTTTGTGAAGAGCTTTGCTTTTCATCATCGACTTAGCTATAGTTTAATCAGATATGATATTTATCAAACATTTCAATCTTCTGGCTATCCACGATATGTCACAGGGGGTCAACAGCCGCGGGGGGCAACAACTATTAGAAATAATGAATTTTGAAAACAATTTTTATCAAAACAGACAGACGTGCTGCTGGGGAGTTTGTTCCACCACTTCTTCCCAGCTAAAGCACTAGGAAGTGGTGAAGGGCATTTTTGGGGGACTGTCTTATGTAACTTTGACGTTCGAAAAGTGCTGATTTTCAGCCTAGTTTGAATAAATGACTTTTGATTTGATTTGATTATCATCATTCGATATCAATACCCCTCACGTCTCCGAAGTTTCGCCAACTAATTGAATTTGGCTCTGTATATTAATTACTAGCTTATGCCCGCGACTTTGCGCGCGTTGATGTCGGAAAATATCCCACGGGAACGTACTACCGGGATTTAAAGGAAACGAAGCGATCGCATACCTCATAGCCGAGGAAAAGGTCACTGACTCCTAGCGCTGCGCCCGCCGCCGTCAACCATAATTATTTTGATATGAGTAATTTTGAATCTGTCTTTTAAATTAATTTAAATGATATGATGCAAAGACATATTTTAATCTGAATTAAATGCCCAATTTAAATAACATATTTTGTTGGATAAGTATTAATATAATACCGCCACCGGTTAAAATAGCTTTGGAAATTAAAATTATTTTTTTATCAAATTCTGAAAGATAAAATGGTTACTGTGAGTCATCTTTAGAAGATACAAAATATGTTATCGCGGACTTTTCCGTCGAATTTTTTAAGGTGTAGGTACAATCCTGTAGAACATACATTTTATGTAGGTCCCTCGTACGGTTTACACGGCCCACGCCAGTAAAGCTCCTAGTCGGCATGATTTCTTTCCACATCTTCAACAATAATCATCATATTTCAGCCAATTTACACAAAACCTTAATGAATTATACACCTAAACCTTCCTCATGAATTACTCCGTCCATTGATGAAACAGGTTTGTAAATCCGTTCAGTAGCTTTTGAGGTTATCGCGTCCAGACAGACAGAAAGACTCGGCGGGGGACTTTGTGTTATAATATTTAAGGATTTTTTTAACGATTTTGTTACTTACTAAATATAATAATACCGACCTGTTATTGTCGCACAGGGCAAAGGCCTCTTTTCATACAGAGAGACACGAACATTGTTCACAATGTTCACCACGCTTGCTCAAGACGGTTGGCCATTTCGGACTTGTATTGACTGTGAGTCCAAATTTCCTCAGGATGTTTTCGATCGCCGATGTCAGTAACGTCCAAAATAAACTCAAAAATCAACAACTCTAACGAATAATAGATTATGTCCATACCCGAAATTGGCTAATAGAGAGTTAGTCCGCTTACTCTGCTCTTTCTCAAGAGCTGTAGCAGTCTTTAGTCCATGGAAGGGCCGCAACTCATACAGCCTCTGTAGGTTCTTATAGTTGATATCTGTGTTCAAACACATGACCGCAACAGCACGGCCGTGTACCTGAAATTAAAGAATTATTAGATTACGTCTTTGATAATAATAACTAAGCAAACAAGGGTACTGGAATTTATTAAAAAAAAAATACCACCTCTAACTCTACTAACTCTACTAACTCCAAAAAATCCCAGAAATTTTGAAAACAATACAGAAAATAGTTCTTTACTTATAGATTACAGTAAAGCCTATAAGAAGTCTATGGTGTTCAAATAATTTGGTAAATCTTTCAATATTGTGCGTACAACAAACATTTGCAGTTGGATTATGGGCGGACATGTTTTTCAACTACAATGTTTAGTTTGTTCTTGGAATAAATCCATCCCAACTACGGAACCCGGCATTGTGCGCGCGACACGCACTTTGCTGGGTTTTTTCTTCCCCTACTCTTATAGCCATCCACATTCATACCCAAAACTTACTTAATATAATACACTTTCATAATGATAACGAGGGTGGGCGTTGATATCTATATGTAATTACAAGATATTAAGTTATCTTAGCTTAGATATTGGCTGCAATTCTAGTATGCAACTTTACCAACCATAAGGTCTATTTTTATCTTCACAACACATACAAATACCAGAACAAAATTAAACATATAATACTTACATCAGCAACTATGATCTTTCTGTTACTTTCAGGATGCCGCCCGATAATCTCACTTATGTAATATTCACCGTATAGCTCCTTCAGCCGGGGACAGTTCTTATGTAATATTTCTACTATGTCATCGTTATCTTCCTCCCTATACATAAAAATACACAATCAAACACAAATAAAATCAATACGATGTACTGAAAGGGAACATACCAGAAAGTCATCATCATATACCTAGCCTTTTCCCAATTACGTTGGGGTCGGCTTCCAGTCTAACCTGATTGAGCTGTATTTTACATGGAGCGACTGCCTATCTGACCTCCACAACCCAGTTACGGGTAATACGATCCCCTTGGTAAGACTGGTTGTCAGACTTTCGGGCTTCTGACGACCCGTGAGACCTGTGAGAAATTACATTTGAAGATAAACAATCAACTTCAACTTCAACTTCAACAACAATCTATCTTTCAGATAATACCACACTCAGCGTCACGAAAATCGCACCTCTCAGAAAATAGCATTCAAGCCTGTCCAGCCATCAACACATACATTGAACCCATTTAATATTGGTATCTGCTGAATGTATGTTTATTTACCTTTAAATTAACAACAGTTAGATTTCATAAATAACACATTTCTTCGGAGCTCTAGCCGTTAAATAACTGTTGTTAAAATATGCATTACAGGAACCACTTTAATGCACCATCCTAGAAGTGTACAAAAGGGCCGATCAAGGTCAAATGTGAGACGCCCCTGGCTGGAGGCTTTGAGTCCGCAGGAAAGTCCGGTTGAGTAGCCACGACCTCTCAAGGTCAACTACGAGATGCCATCATAAAAAAAAAAATGGCATTCGCCATCCAGACTTTGAAGTGAACATAACTGAACAACTTCAGCAAGAAAAATAACCCTGAAAATGGATACCACTGCAGATGAAGCCGCTCAATTGATTTCACTATGGCAATCAGGGATGCGACAGTGTGATGTTGCTCGGCAACTGTTTCAAGAGACTGGTGGCTATATCCGAAGACGTAGATCTGGAAGACAACGCTGCACATCCGAAAGAGACGATCGTTTCATTGTGTCGACTTAATTACGCAATCGATTCTCTAATGCTGTTGAAGTGCAACAACGGCTCCGATCCGAAGACAATTGCTGCCCATAGAGCTGCTACGGGGCCTAAATTGACTG
This sequence comes from Atethmia centrago, assembly GCA_905333075.3. Classification (NCBI taxonomy): domain Eukaryota; kingdom Metazoa; phylum Arthropoda; class Insecta; order Lepidoptera; family Noctuidae; genus Atethmia; species Atethmia centrago. The sequence continues at coordinate 11,295,362 of HG995381.1, read as the reverse complement.
CACAACATAGGAGAGACCGGTTGCAATTTGCCCGCGACCATGTTGATTGGACGATAGAGCAATGGGCTGTGCTCTTCTCGGATGAGACAAGGGTGTGTCTTTTCTGCAATGATAGGCGTAGAAGGGTATACAGGAGGCAGGGAGAATGATTCGCGCAAGCCTGTACCGAAGAGACAGTGGAATACGGGGGTGGTTCATGCATGTATGTCAATTGACGGGAAAACTAATCTTGTGTTCGTTTCCCGGACTGGAGGTGCTCGCGGGCAAGGGTCGTTGACTGCTCCTCGGTACATAACAGATATCCTGGAAGAGCATGTGGTCCCTTATGTGGGTTTTGTTGGCAGTAGGTTTATGTGAATGCATGATAACACAACGCATTAATTGTAACGGACTACTTGCAAGAAATTGTGATCCCTGTTATGCACTGGCCAGCTCGAAACCCAGATCTGAACCCTATCGAGCACCTTTGGGACGAGCTGAAACGGTGTGTAAGGGTCCGAGATCCTGCCCCTACCACTCTTCAAGACCTCCATGAGCCGTCCTTGAGGAATGGAGCAACATTCCTCAAGTAAGCGTTGTCAAATTAATTAGGTCCATGAGGGACCGCATGGAAGCTGTCATCAGGGCAAGGGGGGGCAACACTAGGTATAAGTTATTTCGAAGAATTTAATTGTATTTTTTTTCTGTTGTCACTATAATTTTTTGATTTTGTAATAAATCTATTTTTCCTTCTTTACAATTAACCCGCCTAAATGCCTATGGCATTAAGTCCGCCTCTGTACATTTGTGTGCGTAAAGTATTAAATAAATAAATAAATAACCCGTTTTATTCCATGCCTATTTATATAACACCAAAAACTCTCAAATTTTTATGAAAGCTGAATAAATTGCCCTTCAAATGGTGTACCATACTCTTACTATCGAATAATTATGGTTTAAATTATTTTGAAGGGGATTTTGAAAGAGATGCGATTTTTATGACGCCGAGTAGGTATATGATGAATACTATGAATGATGTTTTACAAAAACGTGGCTACGTACACTGCTCGTCGCATCTTCAATCTTGGGCAAAAGTCCGCTCTCCAAGCCGTATACAAATAATTACCCACTCCATCCTTAGATTTTGGTAAGTATTTGTATATATTTCGTTTCTTGAACGTTTGGAACCTTGTTATTAATTCTGTAACAAGTTAGAACTCTGTTACGTGCCTACCTGTTATCTATTAAATAAAATAAGTAACTGAAATTAGTGAATAAATGCTGTACTTGCAGCAATTGATTATAACGTGGACTAGTTTCTTTCTAGATGTATGTAAACGAAGCAAAAGGAGTATGTAGGTAAGGATCGTAGCATGTGTTGTTCTCTTGTTTCTGCCTACACATGAGAGAAAGGCGTAAGTTTATTTATGTATATAAGTTTCTTTCTTCAAGAACAAAAATATCTGTCTGCTGAATTTTTTCATCTGCATCGGTATTTCGATCAAGCAGACGCAGTTTCAAAGGTTTTTGAACGCAGACTACAGGATAATCTCTTCCCTCATTATCCTCCTGAACTATTTTATGACTAAATACCTATAATCACACACAGATCAGTGGTGGCCCAGTGGTAACGTCCGCGACTTACAAGTTGTAGGTCGTAGGTTCGAACCCAAGCAGGCGCTTTACTTTGTGTAAATTATTTCATCACCAGTGCTCTCAAAACGGTGAAGGAAAACATCGTGAGGAAACCGGCATGTTCTAGAACTAAAAACTCGAAGACATGTGACATCTACCAACCCGCACTGGGCTCGCGAGGTAGATTACGGCCTATTGCCTCTCACGAAAGGAAGCCTGTGTCCCAGCAGTGGGAACGTTATAGGCTGATTATGTACCTATAATCAAAACCAAAAAAAAAATATTTCACATAACCTACATGGGCACTTTTGAAACGTCAGAAGCTAGGCGCACGGTTCCAACTGGTCGTTTGCTATGGAGAAGATCCGGCAAGAAACTCCACAGTTTCTCTTTTATAAATAATTGGCTTTTACAATGTTTTCAAATTACAGTGTTAATAGGTTAGAAATGATTTGCTTGAATTTGTTAATCTAAATTTGGTTATCTCAATTTCATGTTTAGGAACTACGTGTATTTATAGTATGGAAATCGCTTATTTTGAAAAGTTCTAAGTTATTGCGAACATACAAAATACTTTCTAAGATACTCGTACAAAGAGAAGACAGAGTTAGTACATTGTTAGCACAGATCAATTTATTTGAATTTGATTCTAAGGAACTCACGAATACCCATTCTATATAATTATATTTATCGAACGGATTGCCCTCTTTTGTAAAATTAAATAATACTGTGGAAATAAGCAAAGCATACTAACATAGCTGTGGCTATATCAGTCAACTGTCTTATTTTTCTTACTGCATATGCAGCTGAACTCAATCTACCTGAAAAAGCTCTAATGTGGGCACCCCATTGCAATTTCAAATCTAGAGTAATTCCTAGAAATACAGTTTCCGTAATAGCATCCAGTTTCTTGCCACCAAGTTTTAAATTTAGACTCACTTGGGATATTATAAAATTATACATTTGGTAATGAGAACTGAAGACATTTTGTTTTGTTCGCATTAAGTATGAGATAATTACTTACCATCTGGACAAAACAGAGGTACAGCCATCACAATATACAGTAGATAACAGTCGTTTAGGAACACAGACACCAATGCCTCTTCAACAAAGAAGTCTGTCACCGAATCGATGCAGCACATGAAGTGTATGAACAACGTGTTTCGAGCCAAGTAATATCTCCTAAAATGTAAAACAGGAAAAATTTGAACATGATATTTTATTTACAAGTACAGGCTATGTGTTCGATGGGAATTGTAATTGGAAAATGTGATGAAAAGAACTTCCATACGAACTTTTATCCTTATTTAACCCATTTAGGGGATGCATTTAGCACAGCGGACAAAGCTCCGGCGGGATCTCATGGCGACATGGAGAGAGCGATTGTCGCAACCCAGTGCTGGGCACGCCACAGTTGCGGCGATAAGTCCCCTCTTTGAGGAGTGGCTAGAGAGGCGCCACGGCGTCCTCCCCTTCCGTCTGACGCAGGTCCTCACCGGACACGGCTGCATCGGGAGGTTCCTGTTTCGGATAAGGTGGGAGGAAACGCCCGGGTGTCACCATTGTGTGGATCGCCCGGAGGACACGATGGAGCGTACGGTGGAGGTCTGCCCGGCTTGGGCGGGGCACCGCCATGTTCTCGTGGAGGAGATCGACGGCGGCGATCTCACGCGTCCGTCCCTGGTCCAGGCCATGTTACGGAGCGAGAGGGCATAGGAAGCCGTCACCTTCTTTTGCGAAGCAGTAATGTTTACGAAGGAGGAGGCGGAATGGGTGAGGAAGAGACAAATTTCGCGCCCTCACGCCCCTAGCCGCCGCAGGTATCGCCGTGGGCGTCGGGAATCCCAGGCCGATTCCCGGCCACCGTAGGCGCAGACTTGCGGAAGGTGAGCACTGGGTAGCTCGCCGTCCGATAAGGCCCGGGTCGACGGCGCGTTGTGTTCCACGCACGCCTCAAAGAGATGTCAGCACAACTGACGGGGTCCGCTAGGGCCGATGCCTGCCGGGGTCGCGGGAAAGTCCAAAAGGGATACCGTGGCCTCTGGCAACGCACAGGCAACGAAAGAAACTCGGGTGGGTTTTAGTGAGTAAGAGTCCGACACGCTTGATAATTTTTGCATGCATTTAAAAAAAAAAACCTTCCTTTGTGCTCACTTTCACTATGTAAGGAGCTTTCAGGAGGAAGGATAATTTTACGATTTCACGTTTTATTTGATTTGATTTCGTACTTCTAGATCCAGCGGCTTAGGCTGTGCGTTGTCTGTCAGTGAATCAATGAAGAGGGGTCAAAGTGCAAAGCCGCCTCTGTCCATTAAAAAAAATATGTTTTTTTGTGTCTGGTGACACTCAATCACAATATCTATGGTTCTGTAAAATCAGTTAAATCGGTCAAAACCGCACCTATCGCATTCAAAAAACCAGAAATAATAACAAGTGAGATTCAAAACCTACCTACTTCAAATACTATCCAGTTGCTAAAATGCAAAACCGCCGTTTCGACCAATCACCGAACAGGCCGCTGTTCGGTGATTGGTAGAAACGGCGGTTTTCATCATGGCCGTCCTAGTGTTTTTATGCGTATAATTTATATATATTTTTATTTTATATTATATGCAAATTATACGTGCAAAACCGCCTCTATTCCTATGATAGAAGTCCAAAGCCCCCTCTATCCAGGATTGAGGTGCAAAATGTCCTCTATCCACTTTTCAATTGAATTGTATGCATAAGATATTAATTAATGCTATGCTGTTAAAACTTAAAACTGCCAAAGGGATTTCAACATTAAGTATATATATTATGTTGAAATAAAGTCGAAAATAAATTAATTTCAATGCTTAGATGCTCCCCAAGAATGAAGATAAATCCGATTTGCAATGTCAGACTACCGTGCTTTTGACTGCTTGTAAAGACCATTTATGTAGGCACTTCAAACGATCGCTGATACAGTTGATTTCAATATTTACTTACTGATATAAATTCCTTATCCAGTTTTCCCAATCAGCGGGATCAAGGCCAAGTACGTGAGGATGATCTGAGAGCGCCATGAATCCGATAATCTCTTTGTTCTCGTTAATCATACATATTGATAGGGCTGAGAGCTCACTGAAACATAACACACAACACACACACGTCACAACACACAAGTCACAGTTTCATTAAGTACTTTTAACGATTATATTGGACATCACTGACGGTGAAGAGAAACATGGTGAGGAAGCTGGACTTATATCAGGCTGGTATGCTGGTTAACTATCCCGCCGTAAAGATTGCACATAGAGTTTTAAAAAGTCCAGCTTTGTGCTAGCGTCCACTCTGCCATTCATACGTTTGACAGGAGTTTTCTAAAAACACCCGGGTACTTTACGTATTTTACGCTGAATTGATGCTGCTTTTACAAATTTAGTTGTAAGCTTTTTGTTCTAAGTTTATTTTCTAATAAAAACCGGCCAAGTACGTATCGGACCACGCACATTGAAGGGTTCCGTAGTTGGGATTACTTGGGACGCATTTATTCCAAAAAGAAACTTAACATTATAGTTGAAAAACTTGTTCTCCCATACATCGATATATGCCACGGTCAATTCTCCAACTGCAAATTTAAGTTGGTCGACTGTAACTCGTTAACCCGTTGTAGGTGAAGCCTACTTAGCCGTGATAGTTTTCCTTTTAATTTCATTATATGTACTACTGCCATGAATTTTTTCGACACTTGACTCTAACAAAAATTAGCACTTTAATGCTTAATATTACGCAAGTGGATCCTTGAATCAAAAGTGGTGTTCACAGACCTGCAATATTTTTAAACGGCCTATCCAACGATACCCCACACCATGGGGTACACGAAAAAAAAATATCATCCCCACATTACGTGCAAGGGAGTTAGGTAGGTACGCTAAAATATATTTTTTTAAGATTTTATTTTAGTACTTTGTCGGCGTGATTAATATGTAAACGGCCTATCCAACGATACCCCACACCATGAGGTAGACGAGAAAAAAATATCATCCCCACATTACGTGCACGGGAGGTTCGCTAAAATATTATTTTTTTAAGATTTTATTTTAGCACTTTGTCGGCGTGATTAATATGTATACGTATGCCAAATTACAGCTTTCTAGTACTAAGCGTCTCAGCTAGTGGGGTCAGACAGACAGACGGACACGGCGAAACTATAAGGGATCCTTGTTTACTACGGAACCCTAAAAAGCAAATGGTGGACTTGTCAGTGTAAAGCTGACCACAGACTGCTTAGAAAATCCCTACCGACGCACAAAGCCTGGAGTGTGCGCTTTGTTTTGATACCATGACGGACATAACGGACATAAAACCATTTAAAATGCAATAATACGAAGGAAAACAATCAAACTTACATCAACGAGCCAATATCGACATCATGAAACAGTAGTTCTGTATGCTCTCGATTCCAAATCAACTCGATGTCATACTTATCACCCTCCACTGCCCTTCTAAATATTCGGCCTTTAGAACCTATTTCATAATCAAAGTATATCGACATTTTACTTGGAATAACACCAAATTGTTCTATATCTTGCAAAGATATCAGTTTTATAAACACTAAATAAGATTTACAGGAATTCTCGTTGGTCATGAAAATAAAACATCAGCTGTTTTTAAAGTATGCAAATATATTACAACCATAATTTACATTTTAAAATAATTAAAATTATACATTAGTTAAATAAAGCGACGAATATCAATAAATTTTAATATTATTTTAATGTTAGCATGAGATATGGCCATTTTGTAAATCCTTTCTCGTTTTTGAAATACTGATAACAATTAAGTACACTGTCTTTTGGAATGTAAGAACTTTTTTCAGATGACTTTTATTTAATGGTAAGCTGCCTTCATGTCAACATTTTTCACGCGTATATTATTTACAATTCTCGTAAAAATACTTAATTATATCAATTATTATCATTGCTGGATAAATCCTTTTCATAAGATATTACAAAAACAATTTGGTAATTTAAAAAACAATCTGTCTAAAGCTAAAAGTTAAATATCAATATGTTAGTAAAAGACGTAACTAAAAATTACTCTAGAACAACATTATTCCAATTGAAGACAAACTAAAATAATTATTCCTGTAAAAACTGAAAGTAACTTATAACACTATCTATCAATGAAAATACTATCAATCACATCCTATAAACAAAAATCAACCAATGCCTAAAATTGAACGCAATTACTAAGAGATTCAAATATACAAGGATAAAAAGCAAAACGTTATTTTAGCAACGAGAAAACGACCATTTAATACGTCACAAAACTTGAGTCAAACCATCGACAAACACAAAAACAAATTGTATTAAAAAAATCTAAATAATATTTTATAATTACAAATTGATTCTCGTACGAAAACCATGGCTAATAAAATTGTAAGGTGCAGTGCATACATCTTGATATTTCCGTGCAACACTATTCTCAATAAAAAACAAAACCAAGCGTTCATATCAAGACGTAGGAACTGAACTCAGTCTAAGTTCTTAGATTAGAGGCGGGAGGTTTTTTCGCACTAAATGCAAGTGGGATTTAGACCTGCTAACGTTATTGGGGGTAGTTTTGACTGATAAACTGGCGACTGTGTTTTCTCTATGTAGATTGACTTTGTTTGAGCTGAGGGGAGCTCGGGGAGTTGCGAAGCCGTCGTTGTTAAGCTTGAGGGCGGATCGTGTGAGCCTAGTCGGTGTGTACATGAGACTACTCTTCGGCGTCATTTGCTGGTGGACGTGTTGTATGTTCTCTTTGCCGACTTTAGGCGTCAGAGGTGTTTTGACCCTTGGAGTTTTTTTTGGGGTATCGTTCCTCTCTTCTATTGTATGGTAGACGATGGTGGGGATGACTGCTTCGTTCGGTCTCTGGTGCGCCATTGAGCTGCGACTGATCTGCTTTTCGTTGATGCCATCCTGTAAAGAGATAGTTTCAATCAATCGCTGATAAACATGACACTTTTTCAGTCTTTCAGAGAAAGTGGTAATTTGAATGAACATGAATAAACGCCATAAGATCGTTTCGCCAAGAAGTAGAAGAATAATAAATAAACCCATGAAATCTCATGTTCAAATAGGCATGAGATTGATTACTATTCAGTCAGTCAATTTTAACAACGAACAAAACGTTTCTCAGCAGATTTAGGCCCGATGTTAGTCTTTTTTTTTTTAGTGGGATAATATCAAATAACTTCTCCAGCTCTGGGCGGAGCGGAAGAGAAATTTGTCTTTCCCTCAACCGTCCCGCCTCCAGAAGCAGTAATGCATGCGAAGGAGCGAGCATTGCTGCTTCGCAGAAGGAGGTGACGGCTGCCCATACCCTCTCGCTCCATACCATGGCCTGAACCAGGGCCGGACTGACAGTCAGACTGATAGACGGACAGCGGAGTCTTAGTAATAGGGTCCCGTTTTACACTTTGTGTACGGAACCCTAAAAAACTGAACAATAACTCAATGCGTACTTAGTTCCGAATTTCAGACTGCACAATACTCGACCTTATACTTAATACATTAACCACTATACAAATTAACTTTAATGTTATATTTGAAGTTAGTTATTACTCATGATACTCCTATTTAATAAGTGTTTTTTTCTATATCCCATAACTATATAAGTAAAAATAATACAAAAAGTCATAGAACATGTGGTCCAAAAATGCATAGTTTCGAAGATATTATAATATTAACACTTGACTCCCGATATGTGTAGATATCTATCTAAGTTTCATTGATAAATACGAGTAATTCATTTTCATTCAAACCAATCATTCATATTTAAAGCTAAGAAAATGCGACGTTGTCATATTTCACGTTATGGTGTTTTAAATTAATAATCGTGACGATGTCAAATACTTGGTATGAGCTATGAAAACAAAAAAAAGATAATTGAAAAATAATTCATATTCCATGATTCTTTGATATGGTCTCATTCATACCCTAGAGTATGTTTTTTACAATACCCTACAATATGTTTTTTTTTTATATCCCATAGGATATAAAAAAACATATTGTATATACATATACAGGCTGTAAAGACACATCACAAAGCCGTCAACTACGCATACTGTACATCTAACTAAGTAGCTTTGCGCAAAAATTTTTTTTTGGGAACCGATTTTTATTTTTAGGTATACAAAAATTGCTATTTTTTATTGCGCGCTATGTAACGCAAACCTAGGCAAACGGACTCAGTGCTTTTGTTCGAGTGAAGCCCCGCCCCTTCGCTCTACGCGGTACGCGTCAGTTATTTGATATTCATTGCGTTTTTGCAAGTTCAAATGCGTAATTTGTTAAGAAAAATCTAAAATTCATGTAATGTTTATTTGGAAAAAGTTTTGTAATAATGCTGGGAATTCGTTATCGTAAAAAAATAAAATGCAACTTTGACCTTCAATAGCTCTAGAACCAGTGGATTCCCAGGTATGTTCTAGTGGAAAAATATGATCAAAATAATGGGTAAAATATGTGGCTTTCGGCTTCGGACAGTGTCTTTTTTAACCCGATATAGCCCCTCAAGCATTAGAACCTTATATTCTATCACATTCATTATAGCACAATCACGCTACTAAAATATATCATGGAACTGGTAATTCGGTATTTCGCACCAGCGAGCGCGGCAATGGCGGCCGTGGCCGATTTTAGTACAATGAAAAGTTGCTTAATTACGAGTGCAATAAGGACTTAATTCATTATTACTTAAAGGGGGGTCAGGCAACGTACACACGTTTTTCTTGCCGTGAACTACGGTTGATTTGCCGTGTGGTAGGCACGGTCGTCAGTGTTGCTTGGATCACTATGGAAGCTTGGATCATTATTCTACGGTGCGGCTGGTGCGCCGTACCGTAAAAAAATCGTGCTACGTACAACGGGGCTTACGCTTACAAATCCGTGTGTCACTCACCTTAAAGTCAGTGTAGGTGGTAAGAAGCGTAGTCTCCATTAGCGGATCCTTGTGAGCAACTTGTTCCTCCTGCGAGCCGGTGGAGCGGGTCGCGTTGGTAGACCGACGACTGCTACTGCGGCGTTTGCCGTGAGACTGTTGGATATGTAAATAATCGTATTAAAAATGCTATTTTGAATAACAAGCATGGTTGGCTCAAAATCCAAACACTTCGCCACTTCCACAGCGTCGTCGTTGACAGCACTGAGGTCAATTTGACAGTTTGACTGCATGTTTTGGCACACAGAGGTAGTGTTGTAAAATACAAGTCTTTTAATCTTCATTTCGAGAGTTAAGTCGATTTTCAAGGCTTCGGATTAATAGTCTCACGAGTCACGAGTTCTTTGTGTTTTTTGAGTCCTATGAGTTCTTTTGGGGTTTTTGAGTTATTTGAGCTGAACTATCAAAACAATTCTAAAGAAGACTGTATTGTTCCACATCAATAATAGGTTACGGTCTCAATAACATGTTAAATAAATGAATACTTAATTGATTATACAGAGTGTTTGGTAGATGGGTGCAAAGCCTGAAGGGGGTGATATCTTAGACCATTTAGAACGTATTAAGCTAAACTTGTCCTAGACGAAGTCTGTTCCTTGTATTTTTAAACTACTCTAAGGTTTTTAACAATAAAACCCATTTTTTTTTCAATTAATTGTTAATAGTGTCCAGTAAAAGCTGTTATGTTATTATTTTTATTTATTTTTTATTTATTAATGTAATGTGTGATTACTCAAACAAAATAAATCCCAAGCATCTGTGTCATCAGAGAAACATTCTACGCCATATTTAAGTTTAAGAAACTTAAAAATCAAGAAAATGTTTTGTTTACAGCATAATAAAAAAAATTGCCTCAGTCGTTCAAACCTTTTTAAAAACATACTTGGTTATTGCCCTTCTTTTGAGGTACTACTTACGCAGATATCTCATTAGCTCTTGGATTTAGGATGCGTACAAAGCAAATTGAGTATGGAAATTGTTATTTCGAACAGATCAATAAAACAACATTTTTGTTAAACAATTTATTGTTCATGTTCAAAATGTTGATCGCGGTTTCTTATACAAGCGCGTGCCCGTCTTCTCTCTTCTGTAGTGGTGATTTTTAATTTCATGTCCTGCTTCATGACTTGAAAAGCCGTTTGGATTCTTTCTATTAATTCTTCTCTAGTTGAAATTTCAACGTGTGTGTAGACAAGCTCCTTGGCTCGTCCCCAAACAAAAAAATCCACAGGAGTTAAATCAGGTGATCGAGGTGGCCAAGGGATGAGCCCGTCTCTGCCGTCTTTGTCGTCAATCCAGCTATCTGGGAAACAATTATTTAAATGTTCTGTCACGTTTAGGGTCCAGTGTGCTGGACATCCATCTTGTTGAAAAATCATTGGTCTTCTCATTGCCAATATTGGTATTTCAGTCTCGTCCAGAAGCTCTGGGAGATACTTTTGGAGGAATTCCAGGTAATTTTCTCCATTTAAATTATCTGGCAGGAAGTGGGGACCAATCAACGTTCGGCCGATTACTCCTGCCCACACGTTAACTGAAAATTTCCTTTGGAACGACACTTGCTTCTTCCAGTGTGGATTGTTGTCCTTGTCGGTCTATCGATGAAGATTATGAAAATTAGTAATTCCTTCTTTCGAAAATTTTGACTCATCGGTCCACAAGATGGATTTTAAAAACCATGCATCTTCAATGTCACTATTTAATAAAAAGCGACAGAACTGAATCCTTCGTGGGGATCTTCATTTTCCAAACCTTGTACACCCGTGCCGTGGAAAGGATATTTGTTTTCTCGGTGCATCGTATTCCACACCTTCCATACCGAAATGTTGAGGTTTCGAGCTACTACTCTGACGCTCGTAGTAGGATCAGCATCAAAAGCTGCAATAATGTCTTCCTCGACACTTGGGTGATGTCTTCCCGGGTTGAGTCCAGATTCCGCGTGATGGATTCCAACTTCAGAAAGCCGACGAAATGTGTTGTAAAACACTCTGACATTAGGTAATCTGCGATTTGCTTTACAGCCACTTAAAGGAACCACTAAAGGAGAGGATATTTTTATTGAAGTTCAAAAGGTATTCACAAGTTTTGGCTTGCCATAGTCAAAATTAATTGGAGTATGCACTGATGGTGCACCTTCTATGGTCGGCTTACGTAAAGGTTTCATCGGAATTTTGAATGCAAAAGCAACAGAATTAAATGTGCAAAAAGATGATTTGATAGTCCTTCATTGCATTATCCACCAACAGAACTTGTGTTCTAAGTCCATTCGGCTCCAGAATGTTATGAATGTGGTAGTAAAAACCATCAACTTTATTCGATCCCGAGGTCTTAACCATCGTCAGTTCAAGGCGTTTTTGGATGAAATATCAGCTGAATATAACGACGTAACATATTATTGTGAAGTCAGATGGCTGAGCAAAGGAAAAATGTTGAAACGGTTTTACGAGCTTAGAAATGAGATAGCACTTTATGAAAATAAAAGATAAACCACTATCTGAATTATGTGACCCAAAATGGATATGTGACTTAGCATTTCTGGTCGATCTTACAGGCTATTTGAATGATTTAAATTTGAAACTTCAAAAACAAGGACAGTTAGTAAATGATTTGTACAGCCATTTGAAAGCGTTTCAGATCAAACTACGCTTGTGGGAGTCACAGATGCTGTCTGGTAATAGTTACCATTTCAACACGCTCTCTGCGTATGAAAATATTGCTTATGCTCAATATGCTGAAGAACTCAAGTTACTGTCGGAACAATTTTCGAACAGATTTAGCGACTTCAAAAACATGGAAGACTGTTTCAGTTTATTTGCTACTCCTACAAAATGTAATGTACAAAATGCTCCAATACACTTACAAATGGAGTTGATCGAGATTCAAGAAAACTCACTCCTAAAATCCAAATTTGAAGACGTAGAGTTGTGCGATTTCTACAAAAAAATACCTAGAAGAAAACAATTTTCCGCAGCTTAGAAAATTCGCAAGAAGATTGATTTGTGCGTTTGGCAGTACTTATAAATGCGAACAGTTCTTTTCATTGATGAAAGTTAATAAATCAACACATCGTACAAGACTGACTGACGATAATTTGGAAAATTCTTTACGTCTTTGTATCAGTCGAATTAATCCAAATATTGATGGATAGTTTCCCAAACCGACCCAAACAGTCATGGTAACATAATTAGGAAAAACGAAAATTTTATCAGCCTAGGGTAACTTAGAAACAGTCACAAAAAACTTACAAATTCAGTTGTCTTGAGCTCTGAACATTTTTCATAAGACTCTAGTCCTCAAAAATAACTGAGTCTTCAAAGAGGTCTATTATTATAAGACTTAGGACTCGAGTTTCTTACAACACTACACAGAGGGCAGGGCAGTAACGTCCTTTATTCCAAAGCAGCTGCTTATGGATAAGGGATGTTTTGGTTTAGTGACGCAGCGTGAACATTTTAAATATGGTAAGCAATAGAACATCCGTGCAATTTATAGACACTAGAAAGTTGTCGCCAAGTATCTATAAGTTCGTCGTCAAATCGTGTTATACACGTCCTTCGCCAAAAGCCCTCGTTCGCTACCATGTTTCCTTTAAATTGCAGCCTTGACTATCTTTTACAAGAAAAATGAAGAGGCCATTTATACATAAATGTTTCGAGCAAATTCCAAAGCAATTCAATATATTTTACTGCCGAAACTTACCGTACGCTTATGTTTGAGAATGCTGCCATTGACTTTAGGTGTCTTCCTTAGTTCGCCACCATAGTCGAGCTTCCTCTTCGCATCTTTGCCCTCCGCAACTACCCGAGCAGCCAAACGCCCACTGATGCGCCTGCAACAACATTGGCACAGTTGCACAACATAGATACAAAGTTATCGTGAAAAAGGAATCTCGTAAAATCCCTCGGTTGGCACCTATTTGTACATAAGAGCCGATTATTAAATTTTATCGAGAACATAATAGCATCGATATCTGACGGAATTATTATCAATATAATCTAATAAGTAATTACTCCTATCTAATATTCTAATTACTTCATGCTTTTCTGAACAATGAAGCGTAATGACTACATACAATTTGCTCTACATGTATAATTAATACATTATATAACGCTAGTGCAATATTTCTCATTCCTCTACTTACGCAATACGTCAAAGTATAATATTTTGGTTCGATCGCTACTTATTATCAATCAAATGAAACTTGCCTCAATAAATATGACGTAATGGTGTTTTCACATCAATAAATTCACAAGCGAGCACTGAAATAGTAAAGGAATGAAAAATATTATCTAAATAACAAGTGTGTGCGAATGTGCGTGAGGAAACTAATGAGCGAGTGATGCCAATAACATTTTTTTCTGCACCGGTAATTATTTGCAATCCATATAAAATAAAGAACAAGTTTACGAAACAAAGATTCAAATCATGACTTTCAGAATGGAAATATTTTATGTTCATTACAGAAAACTGATTGTTATCTCGCATTATCCAATAAATTATCACATAATTCATTCAGTTTATGAATCTTATGAAGTAACCTTCCTACATATTACGTTTTTAGTTTTTCTAAAAAAGCAATTAAAAGAATTTACGAACACTTCTGCAACTGCAACAACACGACAACTTACTCAATCATTACACACCATTATTAATGAACAAAAACAAAACACATTAATGATTTACAGTCACCAGCATAAGTAGATAAAACATTAGTATTTCAAAACTAAATACCACCGCAACTATTTAAAGTTATTCTCTATTACACACTGCAACAAAAATACTGTAACCATCAAGTTTTGCCTCTGAAATCACTAAATCATAGTACAAAATATTATCTCTAATAACTTGCTCACTATACAATCTATTAATAAAAGTACTTGCTTACCTCTTAACAGTAGAGATAGCAGATCTCTTGAGCGCAGACAGGTTGTTAGCGAAGGTATTCACCGCCTTGGCGCTGCCCGTTATCAGCTGGCGCTTCGACGGTGGCCTACGAGTTAAAAGACCTGCTTACAGTCAATGCGACTATGCTTACATCTAACACAAAGTATAGGGACGACACAGGGTTTTTGTTCGCTTATACACATAAAATATTATATAAAACAATGGTAAGACCAGCTGTTGTCTTGTAAGGATCAGAATGTTGGGCCACAAAAGGAATGAATGAAAGGCAATTGCATGCAGCTGAGAATGCTAAGAGGGATGTGTGGTGTGACACAAATAGATAGAATAAGAAATGAGTACATAAGAGGAAGTCACCGGTGTCTTTAAAAGTTGTGCGGAAATCGGGTGTGGTATGGGCGTGTGATGGGCGGAGGAATGAGAAAAATGTCGCGGGAAAGTCTTTAGTATGGATGTCGATGGCTACAAGAGGTAGGGAAACGATGGCTGGACTGTGTGAAGGGGGTGACTACCGAGATGACAACTAATAGAGAAGTTTGGAAGAAAGGGACATGTTGCTCCGACCGCAAATAAATTAGGATGAGGGCAGGAGAATAATGAACTCTTACGCCGCTTTTGCTGTCGATAAGTATATTTCCACTTTCCTTGGGTATATAGACACTAAAGGTTACATTGGGTTTATTGTTGTGTTATGTTATGATGGGCATTTATTTTTAAGTTATTTTAATGATACTAATCCAAGTTTATCTCAGCAAATTTGATTTAATATAACTGTAACTGTTCATTGTCACACAGTGTCCTTTATCTGCAGTAAGTTTGCACGAACTTGTTATTTATGATAGAAACAAAACACCATCACGAAATCAAACATTGAACGTTACCTATTTTTCTCAGCAGTAGCAGCCAGCCCCGCAGCAGTCCTGTTCCGCTTGCCGAGCGGCGACGTGGCCAGCGACCGGAACAGCTGCGTCGTGGGCGTCAGCGCCTGCTTGCGGGCCGACAGCTTGTTGTGCCGCTCCTGTGTGGAATGCGTTGTTAGGAAACGAGCAATGAACTTCACGCTTGCCGAGGCAAGACGAGGTGAGAAGAACGATAAAAATATAAACCCCGAAACAGTTGGTTGGTAATTTTATTGGCTATAAATGTATAACGACTTCGATCACGTAGGTACCAATATGCGCACTGTAATTTAAATACACGCTCGCTGACTGTCCATGCTACACTATACATGCCTATACATGTGTATTGGTATAGTACGATAATGACCAGTCGGAAAGAAGGAAAAAATGGTGTGGATTCAGGATAAACCTTGATAAGGAAATTGACCTTTATAAATAAGCGTAATAATACATATCATAAAAATAATGCCCCAGCTACGTCTCGCCTCACCTCGACCTTATGTTAAAGAAATCAAAGGAGACGAGGTGAGACATACCGATTGACAAAACGTTATCGCTACTCCCTCGTGTCCCCTCGCCTCGCAAACTTTACCATGTCATTGTTCAACTTTTTCTCATCAAGTGTGAGTTAAGTTCAATCCACTGAAATAGAATTCCAATTTCAATTGATGAATACATTAAGGTGAAACTAGATTGTGGTCGATCGACGTCGAACATTCGATAATGATCGCTTCAAAACAGAATCTATGGTCGATCGATGTATAGTCGACCTCGTAAATGCTTCCACTTTTGACAAAAACTCTCAGAAATAGAAACTTCACTAAGGCTGAAACTATCATTGAGGGTTTTCTGAAACGGCGTTCACCAGGTGGCCGGACCTGACGTCTCAGTGCTGTCACACAGAGACCTCAGGTACGATAACCTGTCAAGTGTCAAAGCGCCTATATTTTCTTTAGTCGTGACTGAATGATGGAACGAATGAATGAAACGAATGATGAACGTCATCATATATTATATATTCATTGTCGAAATTGAAGACCTCTTGTCAAAGTGACGCCAACTGGTGGAGTAAATTATCATGAAATCCCTCAATGTCACATTGGTCTTAAATCAAAAATAAACCTTGCCGTTTATGATAATATGCAGGTCCAACTTTAGGGTGGTAAAGCAATAAGGAGGTCAATTACGTATATGTTCGTAATTCGGCTGCCATATATTACATTGGATCGATCAGAACTGTTGCACCTAAATGGCTGATAAAAGTTCAAACATAACTTTTAAGGTGCCACATGGAGGGAAAAAACTCGTCCACTTTAAATAGGTAGGCGTGCTTTCTCGAACGTCTATCACCCACTTCGGAAGACCCTGTTATTATCTTAAGAAATCATTTTATTTTTTAAATTAAACATTTTTTTGCTTTTAATAATTATAATAATTTAAGTATACTTACAGCCCTCCTAGTCTCCCATTCGTCTTCCATAAGTTGAAGTAGAGGCTTGCCATCAATAGTGAACGTGTTTCTAGTCTTGGCTTCATATTCTGACACTAGCTCACGGATTTGTGCCTCAATCTTCGGAAGCTGTAAAACAATAATTATAATAAGATTAACATTTACAATCATCTGAATCTATTTCATTTTTATCTCACGACCAAACTTGGAGATACTTTTAGCGTCTTCTAAATTATGCTCGAAACAAAGATGACTATGACGATGATATTGGTGAAATTGAGAGATAAGTAAAGTAAAGAAACTAAAGTTAGACTTTACTTAGCTAAGCGTTTCATTCGAATCATCATCTGCCTAGCCTTTTCCCAACTACGTTGGGGTCGGCTTCCAGTCTAACCGGATGCAGCTAAATACCAGTATTTTACATGGAGCAACTGACTATCTGACCTCCACAACCCGATTAGTGGGTAATACAATACACCTTTTTTTTGCGGTTGCACAACGACATGCTTTGCTTTGCTTGGTAGTATAGATACAGGCCTATCCTGCCGCTTCCTTCAGAGGTGGTAGGGTGGCGGGGTCTTGAGGGAGAGCGCTACAGTCGTGTAGATCCTCAAGGCAAGTCTGGCGGATGCACCTTCCCGAGGTTGCCACCCCGTTTCTTGGTCTAGTTCCTTAAGAAATAGACGTAACAAAAACCACCAGGCGTCATCACTTCCTCTCCCCAATTCCCCTAACCCCATTCTCTCCCGTCTTTCACTCTCCTGCCCCAAATCGAATAATCCCTCCTTACCCCATCCTATCCACATCCTTGTATCCACTCCTCCACCTGTCCAATTTCCACTCCTAACCGTGACCCCTTTGTGATTGGGTGGTTGTGGGCTCGACTGTCACTAAAACCAGCTGATGGCGAGTAGGAGAAATTAGTCACCTGCGCTAGGACCTGCGCAGTTGAGCGCCGTGAGCGGGGATGAAGGAGTCCTGGGGGCTTGAGCCGAGCGGCTCTGGCTGTAATGTGCCCGTAAGGCAACACGCCCTCTTTGGTCCGAATTTCAAGCG
Organism: Atethmia centrago; assembly: GCA_905333075.3. Lineage (NCBI taxonomy): Eukaryota > Metazoa > Arthropoda > Insecta > Lepidoptera > Noctuidae > Atethmia > Atethmia centrago. The sequence continues at coordinate 11,277,485 of HG995381.1, read as the reverse complement.
AAACGGTGGCCCTACCCAATAGCCAGGGGTAGGGAAATGGTCATAGTGTCCCGTCAGAGGGCCACAGGCGAGGTGCGTGAGGTCCGCTGAGGTCGTCCTCGGACGGCTGAAGCGGTAGGTAAAGGTCATGCTGACGGTGTAAGTGAGGGTTGATCAGTTCGTTTGGGGGTGGGCCTTTCGACCCCCTACGCCAACCCGATCGAGCACCCGATGTCGCACTGTAAGCCAGCCTTGCGCCCCTATATCTCTCTGGTAGTCCTAACGTTCGCGCTTTTTCATAGTGTGACGTTCCCAGGTGCGGGCTCCATGGAGGGTGGGAGCCAGAGAGATGAATCCAAAACCAATTTTAACATGGATCAAAATAGGCCAGTTAAAAAAACAGACACCGGAGTGGAGGCGAAAGCCAATGAGACTCCGAAGGGAGGTGCTAGCACTTCTCTCGCCCCTGGTGGCCTTGCGGCTAACGCTGCGGGTACCAGCGCGGGCGTAGGTCTGGCTGTGGCGAGAACCACAGCTAAGACCAAAACAAAAAAGTCCCAAAAAAAACAAAGGACGTCGGCGCTGATTGGGACCAGTACCGACCCTCCCCATACCAAGGTGACGATCCCGGTGCTGGGTAACACCGGCACCAGGGGTCCAGCCAAACACCCTCCTCCTCCTGAGGCTCTTCTAGCCTCCACCCACCAGACGGCCGTCACCGGTCAAACGGAGACGACCAGCTGCACAGAGGATGCGTTTTCGCATGCCTGGCAAGTGCAGAAACGCAAGGGCAAGGGTAAATGCACTCAACAAGCCCGCCGCCCTTGCACTGACCCTTCAGGTCCATCAACTGCTGCAGTTAAAGGCAAGCAGAGGGACGGAGTGACGAGGAAGGAGCGACGCCAAGCCCGCTGGAGGCCAGGTAAGGGCTCCCGCAATAAACAGGCCACAGCCGCTAGTATGGTCAAAACAACGAGCGGCCAACTAAGTTTCTCCGCTGGTAAGAGGTCACAGGCAGAGGCCGGCACAAGCCGTCCAGCGCCAAGTCAACCGTCAACCAGTGTCCCGGCTGCTGGCAATAAAAATAAACAGCGACCCGATTGGAAGGATCATGCCGCGGCCAAGCGAGCTCTCAACGAGACATTGACACCTCGGGGGGAGCATAAGCGGCCGCGTCTTGACCAATCCAAACGGGTCGACCAGCGAAGCTACGCCCAAGCTGCCAGCTCGACCCTAGACGTCGCGATCACCTGCGACCGCACGGGAATCCTCAGCAAGGACGTATCGGACCAGGTACTCGCTGCTATCCGGAAGCAGATCATTCTCGAGGCCTGCTCCCCTAAGCAAGACACTCCAGGACCGACCCTCAACGCCAAGCCGCTGTTCGCCGGAGGTGTCCTGAAACTGTGGTGCGGTAACGACCACACCTTAGCCTGGCTAAGGAAGACAGTCTCCGACCTGTCTCTCCCAACTAGCATCCCGCTAGTTGTCAAGAGCCAATCGGAGATCCTGAAGCGACCACGATGTGGCGTCGTGATTCCAGACGAGCAGGGAGTCTTCGGAGAGCCGACCAATATTGGGCGCGCTCTCAGCTATCAAAACCCCTGGGTCGACATAAAGAGGTGGGTACTTCTGCATGCCGACAAACAGGCCGCAGCATGGTTTGTAGTAGTTGGTGTCCCTATGGACCAAATCCCGATCCTGATGGAGGCCGGACGCCGTCTCTCAATTGGACTGGGGACGGTGTACGTGAAGTTCCAGGGTCGGAACGGCAGGTTCACCGATGTCCCTCAGGGATGGGACCCTACTACAAAGACCATCTGCGAGGCGCCGACGCAGCTGCCCCAGACACCAGCAAGGGAGACAACTCCCCCGCCAAACATCCCGGAAGCATCAGCGGCTGAACCTGCTGCAGCAGGGTCGGCCGACTGCGCCGCCGCCTCCGAGGGCGCCGTCCCTCCACTGGGTGAGGACCTGGATGACATGCTCTTGTCGCCGGCTTCGGGCCCGGGAGGGGACGGCTTCGACGAGGGCGACTTGTTTGCCGGGCTTAAACTTGGGGGGGACGAAGAGGGTTCGACCAGCGATGGCGTCCCTTTCGTCAACTTGTAAAGTCCTGCAGGCAAACCTCCACCACAGTCAGACCGCGACGGCTCAGCTTCGCAAGTGGCTGGAGGCGCAACACACGGCCATTGCCTTGATCCAAGAGCCGTGGATTAGGGCGGGCCGCATACAAGGACTTTCCAATCTTGGCGGTAAGCTCCTGGTAACCACAGATCACGCACACCCTAGAGCGTGCATCTATGTCACAGGTAACCTTAAAACACATCTTTTAACTGACTTCTGTTGCAGAGATGTCTCTGCAGCTAAGCTGCTAATACAGCGTGACGACAACACGGAGATGACGATCGTTTTCGCCTCGGCCTACATGCCCGAGGCGGAGGCGCCGCCTCCGCACGACCTCGCCCGCCTCGTGAGCCATTGCGAGGGATGTGGGTTTGAGGTCGTGGTAGGGGCCGACGCCAACGCTCACCATCAACTGTGGGGTATGGACACGCAAAACGAGAGGGGTAAGGCCTTGGTTGAATACTTGTTCTCGACTAACCTATCCCTACTAAACACTGGCTCCGAACCAACATTCGTAACCAGGCGTAGCCGAACAATCATAGATCTCACTCTGGCAACAGAGGGCGCGGCGGAAATCACTGCTGGGTGACAGGTCTCCAACGAGGCCTCCTGCTCTGATCACAGGTGGATCCGCTTCGACATCCAGGTCTGTGTTTCTCCAACTCTACCACGGCGCAATCCGCGAAACACGGATCGTGCCACCTACACACGCAACCTTGAATCCAAGTTTGCGACAATAAGCGATCCGGTGACGTTTGCGGACACGATACAGATTGAGGTACAAGTGAGCTATCTTACCAAAACAATGATAGATAGCTACCAAACTGCCTGCCCAGAGACCACCCCGCGCAGCACACCGGGCAAACAACCATGGTGGGGCGCTGATCTAGAGCGCAAGCGCGGCAAGGTAAGGGCAGCTCTGAACAGAGCCATGAACACATGTGCGGATGAGGACTGGGATAATTACTACGCAGCCAAGTCCAGTTACAAAAAATGCATTAGATTCAGGAGTACCGCGGGATGGCGCAAATTCTGTGGTAGCATTGAATCTTGCCAGCAAGCTAACAGGGTAAGGAAGGTACTGGCGCAACAGAAATCTCCTGGGCCCACTACCCTCCGCAAACCTGATAACACACTCACTTCCTCGCCAGAAGAAACGAGACGCGTCCTTATTGAGACTCACTTCCCTGGATGTATCTTCACGCAGGTAATCGACTGGCAAGATGTAATTCAAACGCCATCAGACAACGATTGGCATTACGCACGCAGGGTGATCACGTTGGAGAAACTCCAATGGGCCATCCGGAGCTTCCATCCTTTTAAGGCAGCTGGTCCTGATGGAGTGTTCCCCGCCTTACTACAATGGGGCGGAACCTCTGTCGCAATAAGACTGGTGCCACTAATGAGAGCGTGTCTGGCCTTTAGATACGTTCCCAAAGGATGGAGGGAAGTGAAAGTCATATTCATCCCTAAGCCAGGTAAGGGGGACTACACTAACGCCAAATCCCATCGACCAATCAGCCTGACCTCCTTTCTACTAAAGACTCTGGAAAGCCTGTGTGATAGGGAGTTGAGGGACGGCGCTCTAAAAACCATACCGCTGCACGGTAACCAACATGCATACAGCTCGGGTAAGTCGACCGAATCCGCTCTTCATCTAGTGGTTAGACAGATAGAGGAAGCGATTCATCAGAAGGGCACCTGCCTGGGCACTTTCATAGACATCGAAGGAGCCTTCGACAAAACAAACTTCTCCAGCATCAGCAGCGCCCTCTCCAGACATGGAGTAGAACAGGTACTAACGGACTGGATTACAAACATGTTAAGCAAACGTGTGGTTCGCCTTGAGGATGAGCGACAGCTGGCCATGATAGCCAGAGGCTGCCCCCAGGGAGGGGTGCTGTCCCCCCTTTTATGGAATCTGGTGATAAACGATCTCATCACCAAACTCAACGCGAACCACTATTACACAATAGGTTATGCAGACGACCTTGCAATCCTTGTTTCGGGGAAAGTAACGGGAACAATCTGCAACCTCACTCAGCAGGCACTACGTATCGTAGAAAAATGGTGTAGGGATTTCGACCTATCGGTGAACCCCACCAAAACTGAACTAGTTATGTTCACCCATAAACGAGCATTAGGCCCTTTCCGCCTACCAATACTGTTCGACACAGAACTTCAGTTAGCCAACGAAGTCAAGTACCTCGGGGTCATTCTAGACAGTAAGTTAAACTGGAGTAGTCACTTAAACAACAAAATAAACAGGGCTTGCATCACCTTTTGGCAGTGCAAGAAAATGATAGGTAAGAAGTGGGGCCTATCCCCCAAAATTATACTATGGCTGTACACGGCGGTAATCCGCCCCATGATCTCCTACGGGGCCGTGGTCTGGTGGCCCCGCACCCAGCTAGTCACAGCCTCCAATAAACTACAACGCATGCAAAGACTTGCCTGCATGGCGACCACGGGCTGCATGAGGACAACTCCGACTGCAGCAATCGAAGCCATGCTGGGACTGCCGCCGCTCCACCTGTTCATACAGCAGGAAGCGACGATGGCGGCAGTACGCCTAAATACACTGAATCTCTGGGGCAAGAGAGACACACTACACACCGCGCTGCTTGAGGGACTCAATAAAGAGTTCCCCATCACGAAAGCAATAAATGACCAGGTACCCAAACAATTTATATTTGATAAGAAATACAAGATCCAACTCCACGAGGATCGCCGATGCGAAGGGCTGCGCCCCGCAGAGCTGCGCATCTTCACAGATGGATCCAAAACAGGTAGTGGCACAGGTGCTGGAATCTTCTCGGAGGACTTCAACATACGCATAGCCACACCATTGGGGGTCCATAACACAGTGTTCCAGGCCGAGTGCTTAGGTATTTATCTGGCCGCCTCAGCCATGATGGCCAGGGAAGTTAAGGACCACTCAATCCGCATACTCTCAGACAGCATGGCTGTCCTGCAAGCGCTAAACAGTCACACAGTTGACTCTGGGCTAATATACGAGTGCCATCAGCGCCTCAACCAGGTGGGTAGCCTCAACAACATAACCATTCAATGGATTAAAGGACACAGCGGTTCGCTAGGCAACGATGCAGCCGATGAACTTGCCAGGAGGGGGTCGAGCATGGCACCAGTGGGACCTGAACCCATCGTGCCACTTCCCTTCGGGTACCTACGCACTCTGGTAAGGAAACGCACCAGAGATAAACATCTCAAACTATGGTCGGACCAAGGTGAGTGCAGGCAGGCCAAGGAAGCTCTCCCTACAATTGATGGTCGCCTCACGAAACGGGTTCTCCGACTAACTAAACTACAGCTGCGCACTGTTACAGCAGCTATAACAGGCCACGGGTCATTTAACAAACACCTCTTTGTCATAGGAGTCACAGACAGTCCGCTGTGCAGGGCCTGCATGACGGACGACGAGACAGCAGCACATGTGTTACTAAACTGCCCGGTCGTCGCCACATACAGGGCAAAGTACTTCGGTAACCCAGGTACCCTCCGTGAGATGGTCAGTAACACCAAGGCGTTGAGGAGCTGGGGTGGATCGAATAATCGATTTCCCACCCGTACGCAAAATACGCGCATTGACGTGGAGTTGCGGACACCAGCCCGTTTTACCTACCTACACCTTGGTAAGACTGGTTGTCAGACTTTCGGGCTTCTGACGACCCGTAACGACTGTTAAAGATCCAGGAATGACAGCCGGGACCAACGGCTTAACGTGCTTTCAGAGGCACGGAAAATTCTTGGTATGTAAAAATGGTCACCCATCCAAGGACTAACCACGGCAAAGCGTAGCTTAGCGTAGCGTAGCTTGATTTGATTTGATTAACCTGATCGCTTGACCCGAGCAGCTGTTACTACTTACCCTCAGGCAAGCAAACGCTTGCATGAATGAAACCATTCGAATAAGAACATTAATTTAATACGAATAATGTTAATTTCCGGAAGAACGCAAAGTGAAGTCAAAGTGCAGTCTGTGAACCCCTAAGCCACTCAAATACACTAAAAAAGTGTTTAAACTCTTATTTATGTTATCAGCATCACAACTGCACTTGCCCCAGGCTGACGGCAATCGCAAACTGCAATCATCGACGGCTTTGCAGATGATGATGTAGAATAGAAATCGCTTGTCTACATTTCTAGGTAGGTAACTTTCAACTGAAACAAACGGTACACAGAAACGTCATTTTTGTCTACTCTTTCGTTTACAAAACGCCTCTCTACGGTTCTCGTGCTAAGTCTGAAGTAGGTGGTAATTGCAGCGTCAGAGGCGTTGTTCACATCGTCAAGGGTACAGGTGAACAGACAGTTGGGGCAATCTAGCAGATCGGAACTCGGGCTGTTCAGGAGCACTGCACTTGGACTGGATGTTGGGTGAATAGATAATGCCCCATTTGAAGAGCAGGCAGGTGTTGTTGGGGCTTTACGAAGTCTTGAGGTGGTGGATACCTCTCTTTCAACAATTTACTTCGCTCTTTGGGTGGCCTGTGTTGGATCTCCTGTAAACCGTAAGAAGCTCCTGCGACTTTTTAGTCGTGGAGGGGATGTCGGGAATCGGATTCTTGGTTATTTTCCAGCGCGCATGCGCCATCCCTTACGTACGGCAGGAGGTGCTTATACCTGCTAACAATTAGAGCTTACAGAGTGGAATCGGTTTTAAGCAGCCCGATATAATTCGACTCGTCTCATTTAGGGCAATGTCTACCTGCTTGGCGTAAGCGGATCGGTGCCGCACTGGGCACGCAAATTCTCAAGCAGCTTAACGACATGCCCGTTGTACGAAGAACATCGTGTACTACTCCCCAGTTAGTGGATATTAGTCGACGTAGCAAATTATTGCGGGCCCCGAGCTTCTGCTTTGTTTTGTGGCAGTGTGACTTAAACGTTAAAGCCCTATTCAACGTCATACCTAGATATTTAGGATTCGAGCAGTGTTCGACCTCAGTTCCTCGCCACGTGATTGGGCGTGAGTGTATGTATGTATGTGTATGTAATACAACTTACGTTACTAGCGATAGCCTTCCTCTCCTTCTCTTCGCGCAGCAGCTGCCCGCCTCGGTTGTGATAACGACCCGGCTCCGTAGCTCGGGCCTCGAGCTCCGTCATCTTCTGCCAAAGATTCTTGCGTGTCACCACCAACTCGAAAATGTACCTGAGATTATATTTCAGGAATTAATATTGTAGCATACCATAGATTTCAATGCAAATAGGCGGCGACACAGACAAAGCTCAGCGTAACATTTTTTTTTTACTCTACTTAACAGTTTAAAAAAAATCTTAAGACGCTGACAACACCTAAACCGCGGTCACTGTCTGATTGCATAGAAAAGAAGGAGAAGCGCGATGATACAAAGCTTGTGATTTATTGCAAAATATGAAGCAATTATCTATTTACTCAAAGTTGAGTTGAGTAATCGAAAATAAAAAAACAACCAAGTTCTGCATTGAAATAAGAGGTTCTTGTTATTAATTAAATACGTACCATATGTTGATATTTAATACAGATATTTTGGATTAGAACTCAAAGTAAGAGGTTAGTTTAACGTCAGTTTGTATCGAGAATTCTTTTTCAAAACGTGTTTTGGTAACAACCAAGTTCTGGGAAATATGTTCAAAATTAACATATATTTTTTTCGCTACCACAAACTATACAGATTTGGCAATTTTTTACCTTAAGAGAAGCCTATTTTGGTCAATTGGGTCTTGTCAGCGCCTTAAGACTAAGTTAAAAACAAGAAATTAATTTAATATTGGTTCAGCTTTTGTGTTTTTAGCTAACAAAACGATTTCAAAGTGCTAACATAAGTAATATAACATAACGTTACATCACATCACATCAAGCCTTTAATCCCCGAAGGGTTAAGCAGAGGTGTACTTATTGTACACCTACATCTCGCCAGTTGTTTTGTTCCGGCGGCAGAGATCTCTCGCGTCCGGCCCTGGTTCAGGCCATGGTACGGAGCGAGAGGGCATGGGCAGCCGTCACCTCCTTCTGCGAAGCAGTAATGCTCGCGAAGGAGGAGGCGGGACGGTTGAGGAAAGGCAAAAATCGCGCCCTCTTGCACCTAGCTGCCGCAGGAGACGCATCGGGAATCCCGGGCGGATTTCCGGCCACCGTAGGCGCGGGCTTGCGGACGGTGAGTAATGGGTAGCTCACCGTCCGGTAAGGACCAGGCCCGGGTCGACGGCGCGTTGTATTCCACGCGCGCCTCAAAGAGATGTCGTCAGCACATATGTAGGGGTCCACTAGGGCCGATGCCTGCCGGGGTCGCGGGAAGGTACTAAAGGGTCACCGAGGCCCCTGGCAACACAGGCAACAGGAAGGAATACGGGTGGGTTTTAGTCAGTTAGAATCTGACACACCCTCCCAGCTCCGCCCAGAGCGGCAGAAGTTATTTCATGATTTCCCATCCTAAAGAAAAGTTGTGTTGTTCCCGAGTTCAGTGAACGGCTGTAGAAAGAAAGGCTATTGTGATGGCATTTCTAAAAAACAACAGAGGTTCTACAAGCTTTAAATTAAGGATAACCTTACAACAAATGATCAATAAAGATTTATTATTATTATATTATTAACTTTAATCATAATTAAACTCAATAAGCTAGAATACTTACTTGTGTTCATTATAATACTTGGTTATCTTCTCGAGATACAGCTCATGCAAGGTCAGCGTATCCTCAGTGAAGATATCTTGGAAGTAATGCACGAACTCCTCACGTTCTCGACTCGAATACATGATGTTGTCCCACATCAGCTTTATCTTAGTACGGACGTTCGCTACGAACACCTGGGTGAAAGAAAACCGTAATTAGAATATATTGTACTGTTACCAATAGGAGTCTATGCATGTCTGTCTCTGTACGAAGGACTGTTTAAACTGAGGCGAATTCTGCTCGGTATGGGGACCGCAACTGCGCACGTCGCTTGTTTTAATGATTTGGAAGTCACGCGACTATTCATGCCAGTTTGAACACCTCCATCATCATCATCTGCCTTTTCCAGACTACGTTGGGGTCAGATTCCAGTCTAACCGGATGCAGCTGAATACCAGTATTTTACATGGAGCGACTGCCTACCTGACCTCCACAACACAGTTACTGGGTAATACGATACCCCTTGGTAAGACTGGTTGTCAGACTTTTGGGCTTCTGACGACCCGTAACGACTGTCAAAGATCCACGAATAACAGCCCGGACCAACGGCTTAACGTGCTTTCCGAGGCACGGAGGCGTCTTAATATAATAGGTTGGGGAAAAAGTTTCTTCGCATTTTTTAAGAAAATTCAAAACATTTTTTAATATAGTTTATTTACATTTAACTAAAGTATGTAGGTACCATTTTCTTCGATAACTGTTTGCCATCTTGTACATGATCCCATGGCTATAGAAATTTTGGGACTTCTGATCAAAATACCGCGACAAGTGGTTTTGGTCCTCTCGTGATGTTAACCTGACACTGCCTAAAGAATTCTGAAGAGACCGAAACAGGTGGAAATCTGAAGGTGCAAGGTCAGGACTATACGGCGGATGCATTAACACCTCCCAGCCAAACTCTCTTAATTTTTGCTGAGTGGCTAAAGATGTGTGAGGTCTAGCGTTATCATGATGAAAAACCACACCCCTTCTGTTGATTAATTCCGGCCGCTTTCTCTCAACTTCTTGCTTTAATCTCATCATTTGTTCGCAGTAGAGTTCAGAATCGATGGTCCTGCCTGGTGGTAACAGCTCATAATGAATAATGCCCTTCCAATCCCACCACACACACAGCATCACCTTGTTGCAGCAATTTTAAAATGTATCGAATTTCTTCATTAGATTCACTCATCTTGACGGTACGAAAAACAAATGAAAATCACACATTTTCCTAATTTGAATTTGGAATTATGTTCTTTAAAATTTAAACTTTCAATGATACCAACACCAGCCAGATACAAATAGTATACCCAAAGAGATTTTATTAGGTACAAGTTCATACATACTATAATGCGAAAAGACTTTTTCCCCAACCTAATATAAAGATGGTCACCCATCTACGGACCAACCGCGGTAAACGTAGCTTAGTCTGATCGATTGACCCGTGCGGCTGTTATTACTTAGCCACAAGCCCCTTAGTTTGAACACGTCCATACAAGATAATTGACACAATAGACGCGAGCTATTGTTGTCCCGCATACCGCGCGGGTTTTGTCTTAGTTTTACCAGAGCTCAAAGTAGGGAAAAAATCCGTGCCCACCGCATAAAATGTGATTCTACTTTGCAGGCGTAATAAACGGGACAAATATTTAGGGGGTCGTATCCTACAACTGAAATCTACCGGGGACTAGAGTAATGCTACTAAAGTGACCGCAATTTGAATGATGCAGTATGACGTTAGTACGACAAAATTAAATGCTGTTGCCTAATGTATTCGACACATACTCAAAATTATGATTATGGTCACCTGATCATAGTCAGCAATAGGCGTATTACAGGTGACATTAAATTCCTGAAAATTTTAAGTAGCCGTTATTATGAGTATGTACAGTCAACACCACATCAGGTTATACGAAACTGTCAAATTTCTCGAAATGATTTTGAACCTCAAAATGTTGATGCTAAGTTCAAAATCGAATGAGACAATTTGACGTGCTACTTGATGTGCTGGGGATTGTACTTGAATATTTGGGAATAAACTACCACTCAGACGAAGATGGCGAGATGAACTAGCTAGACTAATTCATGAAAGGTTTGGTAACTAACAATAGCAACTGCCGTGAGAAGTTGAAAGTATGTTGGGAGGCGGTTGTCCAACAGTGGGCCAGCCGGACAGTACAGGAGATTGTTCCTTAAAAAAAAAACTACCATTACGCCTTAGAAAGTGAAACAAAATGGATGCTAAGCAAGCTAATATCTAATAGTATTAATAAGCCCTTTCTAAACGTTAGAAGGCAAAATACTCGTTTAAATGCATTAAATCATAATGTAACAATTAAAATACATGACAACTAGATAGCGCCATTGATGGCTATCAATACTAGTTTCTAGAAAGTAAACCGATTTATAATCCAGCCGTGCAAAACGACTGGTTAGATTACGATTTTGCATAATATGTTACACCAATGTTAATTACAGATAGATTTTCTGGGTTTTAAATGATTGCAAACCCGCCCGACATAAGTGTAACTTTCAAACACTTCCCCAATTACTCAAATACAATTTTATTTTAAGGCGCTGACAAGAAAAAAAATTGCCAAATCTGTATAGTTTGTGGTAGCGGAAAAAATATATGTTAATTTTGAACATATTTCCCAGAACTTGGTTGTTACCAAAACACGTTTTGAAAAAAAATCTCGATACAAACTAATGTTAAACTAACCTCTTACCTTGAGTTCTAATCCAAAATATCTGCATTAAATATCAACATACGTTACGTATTTAACTTATAACAAGAACGTCTTATTTGAATGCAGAACTTCGTTGTTTTTTAATTTCGAATACTCAACTCAATTTTGATTAAATAGATAATTGCTTCATATTTTGCAATAAATTACAAGCGTTGTGTCATCGCGCTTCTATTTCTTTTCTATGCAATCTGACAGTGACCGCAGTTTAGGTGTTGTCAGCGTCTTAATGGCTGGAGTAATAACAACACGCCTTGTTTCCCCGAAGCGTTGGGCAGAGGTGTACCTATAGTACACCCACATTCAGCCAGTTATGTTTAAGTCCCTTGCTATAAGTGGCAAGCCTATTGCCATCAGCCCGGCACTAATCCAGACTCCAGGCTGCTACTGAGAAATTCCAGACAGAAAAACCCAATAACACTTTGCCCGACCTGGGAATCAAACGCAGGACCTCAGATAAGATAAGTCTTTATTTGCCTTAAACATGGTATAAAGTTTTTACAGTCAGGTATTAATTTAAAGTCCACATGTTTAGCTATACAGAGTATGTATCAAATGCATGCAAAATAATAATAAAATGCTCATGCTCAGCAGTAGCGCTTGCGACCTCTAGTCCAACGAGGCAGTCTAAATTACAGTAATTAACAAATATTTCAGTACACAAATTCTCAATGCGAGTCATAATGTAACCTATTTATCCTGTACATAAGAACTCACAACCGCTACTCGCAAAACGGCGTGCGTGTATAACCAACATTGCGTAACACACTGTCAATCATAATCTGAATGATTTTGGAGGATATTGCTAATCCATTGCTTCCTAAGTTCGAAAAATTTGTCTGCTCAACAACTTAAATAACGCAATGAATGTTGTTGAACTGTCAAAATGAAACCTAACTGTTACGCAATTACCCCGCAGATGTATGAACGAAAACGAAGCAAAAGGAGTATGTAAGGATTGTGGCAAGTGGCGTTCTGTAGTTTCTGTGTACCCCCATGGGAAAAACGCTTTTTTTATTTTTTTGGGTGTGAAATCATCAAATAACTTCTTCCGCTCTGGGCGGAGCGGGAGGGTGTGTCAGACTCTTACTGACTAAAACCCACCCGTATTCCTTCCGTTTCCTGTGTTGCCAGGGAACTCGGTAACCCTTTAGTACCTTCCCGCGACCCCGGCAGTCATCTGCCCTAGTGGATCCCTACACTTGAGCTGACGACATCTCTTTGAGGCGCGCGTGGAATACAACGCGCCGTGGACCCGGGCCTGGTCCTTACCGGACGGTGAGCTACCCATTGCTCACCTTCCGCAAGCCCGCGCCTACGGTGGCCGGAAATCCGAGCGGGATTCCCGACGCCCTGGGCGTCTCCTGCGGCGGCTAGGGGCGAGAGGGCGCGAAAGGCTTTTGCCTCATCCGTCCCGCCTCCTCCTTCGCGAGCATGCATGAGCATGTTTCGCAGAAGGAGGTGACGGCTGCCCATGCCCTCTCTCTCCGTACCATGGCCTGAACCAGGGCCGGACGCGAGAGATCTCTGCCGCCGATCGCCTCCACGAGGACACGGCGGTGCTCTGCCCAAGCCGGGCAGACCTTCACCGTATGCTCCACCGTGTCCTCCGGGCGATCCACACAGTGGTGACACCCGGGCGTTTCCTCCCGCCTTATCCGACACAGAAACCTCCCGAAACTGCCGTGATGGGAAAAAGGCTTGAGTTTATATTTGATGTGTGCAACTAAGAAAAACTTACCTAACATTGCGTTGTGATTTTTTATTCAATAATTCAAGTGTTGTTATTCATCCTGACATTTGCACTTAACGCTAGATGATGGTACACCAATTATAATATCATTTATTTACATAACCAAATTACAAGATGATTATTAACATTAACTAAATTAAATTAAAACTAAGTTAGGCTTAAAAAAGGCCCTCGGGGCATTGTACCGAGGATGCTGGCGGCATTTCCTCGCTGAATTGCAATGCTGATGCGTTGCGCGAGAAAGCCGCCAGCTTTTCGGTCACCAGTTACATCAACTAGACGTTTCGCGATTTCCGCAAATAACTTATGCGCACTGGGACCCCACGGACCGAGGGTCTCGACGCCAAAGGGCACAAAGTTGTACTCTCTGCCAAGGCCTCCATATTTAATAACTTTCAGATTTTCGGCATTTTCTGCCGCTGCACCCGCTTTAGAAGTAGTCCGTTGGAGGTGGGACGGTGCCAGTGTGTCTACACAGGTAGCGTCCCACACAAGCATCCGTCCCAAACTCCACGGGACCAAAGACACACCATCAGGTCTTTTGCCATCATCTCTGACAATGCCAGTCGGCTCAAGAAGAGCAGGCACATTGATGCTGGCAAGAGACCGGCGGATTATGTCATTAAGTGTTGCATGTCTTGAAAAGCGGCCTGCACTTTTTTGACAACAAAGTCCGTGGTGACCCAGTCGGTCCACGTCCGTGCCACAAGGGCATGTGTGTGGAGTGCATACCGTGACCCCAAGCCGCAGACCAGTCGCCAGACGAAGCGAGGTCGGATCCAGGAAGGTACCGGTATATGGAGAAGGATGGGCATGTAGCCAATGACCGGCCTCTCTGGTTCCGACCGCCAAAAGTCTTGCGCGATCCGGACCTGAACTGCGGCTCAGAATCGATTTGTATGTTAAATCGCAATAAATATCGTCCCAGCTCCTCTGAGATTTTAGGTTGTCTGGAAATTCTTTACCCGGGCAAGCAATTTGAAAAGCATTCTTGGCATCCTCCAAGCCCGCAGTCTCATAGTTTGTGGGCAAAGCCCTTAGGACATTACCTATGAGACGTGACGTGCTATGGGTGGACGACAAAAAGGCTGGGGAAGCAACACTCGAAATTTTGCGGATTCCTAAACCGCCAAACCGAATAGGGAGGGATGCTTGTAACCAAGATGGTTCATTGAGCTGAATATTTAAAATCGTTTCTAAACTAGTTTTGACTAAATCGTCTATTGGTGAAAGCAAATTTGGATGTTTCCAAAAAGGGCTACAGCGAAGCACATAAGTAAATTTAGGGACAAAAAGGCAAAACTTTAGAATTATAAGAGCATAATCAGGACTGATTTCGAGTAAACAATTTGCGTGACTTTGGAATTTAGAAATAGTGTTAGTAATGTAATCAGGAAAAGATTCTTCAAAGATGGGAGAACCCAGGAGGCAAAGTGACTTTCTGTCTACTATTTTGATATTCGGTGCCAGAAAATTTAATTTGGATTTTAAATTATCCAAACCGTAAGAAGTTTTTTGAATGAAGAGTTCACATTTGCTAAAATTTAATTCTAAACCAATATTTTCGAAATTTGTTTTAATATCTGATAAGTCAGATAGCACAGTGTCCACATCGCCTCCCAGGGTTCCGTCATCCAAATACCAAACGTTAAATTTTGATTTTAAATTTTGAATAATCGGATTTATAGCCAAGCTAAAAATTGCTGGCCCGAGGGGATCGCCCTGCTGACAGCCGACCTCCGAAGAAAGTTCATGGGAACGGTAAATTAATTTTGAAGGTTCTGCGTAGCAGGTAAGCAGGTATTGATAGAGTTCCGGAATTTTGTTCTTAACTTCTGTCAGCATGGCATCCCTGTTTACTGAATTGAAAGCATTTTTGACGTCAATTTTGACTACAATTTCGCAATCATCATACGAAAGGTAGGTTCTTAAGGCATGGACGGCTGCCTCACACCCACCTTTCGTGCCAAATCCTAATTGTATAGGTTCGAAAACAGACTGTAATTTAGATTTGATATGTCTCACCGCAATTTTGGATGCACACCAATTTAATTTTTATTGCCATATATTGACTTTGCGGAACCGCGGACCCTGAGCGGGCCTTTGGGATCTCACCCATTTTTTGCAGAACCCGCCCCATGCAGAACGGCAATCCCTACTAAATTGATTCATAATTTCATAACGTAAGAGCTAAGTGAACCATTTAAAACAGTAATCATATAGTGTTGAAAGAAACAAGCCCTGTTGGTGTTGAAACAGATCCTGTGTGGCAGGACCACTTTCTGTATGTAACTGCTGTATCAATATTTAATATTCCAATCATAAAATCCTTACTATCTCAGATCAGTGAAAATACCTATCTTGAATGATTATGTTGAGTTGAGCAAGTAATTTATTTTCTCATTCATTCGGCGAGTTACAACGCGCGGTTTAGGCAGTAAAGGGTGATCTCTATCTCTCACTCTCGGGTCTTTTTACTCTATTAATATGACGTCTCGTAATGAAAGAAGGCAATGGTAAATGCCTTCTCTAACCTTTTGACCGCCACAGTCATGTATAGATGACAGACCAAAATGTGCCCAGCACGCCACGGTCTCGACTCCATGACAGATTTAAAGGAATAATTCGTAACTTCGCGGCGAGGGCACGTTATTGCTTTTTTGACGTTGCGGTCAATAGGTTAAAAAAATAAACATTACCTTTGTAATTTTCCTTTGTAATTACATAGATCTGTTTTTCGGTTACCTACGTATAAATAATAAAAATATAAAAATACAAGCTGGAGCAAAAAGGGTCTACATTAAATTATTTTATTTCCATGATTGCCATACCTGAATCTTCTGCCGTTTGATCTGATCACAGCGCTTGATCTCCTCTTTGATGGCGGCCTCAGTCTGCGGGTGACACCCGGGATGTGCGTGCAAAAAGTTTTCGCGGTAAATCTGGTCTTCGTCCAAACAGTCCCACAACTTCGTAATGCGTTCACGAAGTTCTAATACCTAAGATAATAAGAACAAATTGTTTTTTATTAATATTTGGTAATGTTTTTGATTATTAGATGGAATTCAAGAACTGAAAAATTACTATATCTATAACTAGCTATTGCCCGCGACTTCATCTACGATCCAGCATGAAAAGTAGGCTATGTCCTTACCCAGGTCATGGTATATCTGTGTAACAAATTACATC
The DNA here is from genome assembly GCA_905333075.3 of Atethmia centrago. Lineage (NCBI taxonomy): Eukaryota > Metazoa > Arthropoda > Insecta > Lepidoptera > Noctuidae > Atethmia > Atethmia centrago. The sequence goes on along the minus strand of HG995381.1, from coordinate 11,261,036 downwards.
TAAATCCATTCGTCCGTTTTAGCGTAAAAGCGTAACAAACAAACTTACTTTCGCATTTATAATATTAGTTAGGATATAATGAAACATTGAAAATTACAATCATCTGACAAGTTCAAGTATTATGAATTAATAACCTGAGTACTCTCAGATAAGACTAAAAATAAATCTACAACTATTACAGCATAGGTCATTAACAACTAACAACCATTGCATTGTTAAGTACACACGGCTACATATCAAGCTATTAATTTCCAGTATAATCTGATCTCTCATTCTACGGAAATCCTATACAATGCGAGGTCAGCTTATACTGGATGTGTATAGCTTGATATGTAGCCGTGTGTACAAATTTGATTTAGTATAAAATATGGTTAGTCAATTTCATTTGTCTAAAGGTGCTGATAGACTTGAGCATTCACTTGTAACAGAACATCGAGCATTCGCCGTTTTTATATTTGTCGAACTGAACAACGAGCCGAGCCAAGCATAGAGCCAAACATTGCTATGAACATTTTCATGAGCATTCTAGTGAACGCTCTAATCAATGCTCGTCAAAAAATATTCTTCACGAAGATGTCAGACTTGACGGTCGCGTGTGCTCGAAGCAATGCTCGCTAGAATGCTCCCTAGAATGCTCCCTAGAACGCCCGATAGAATGCTCGCTAAAATGTTCGCGTATTTTTCTGTGATGTAACATTCGCACAAATGCTCATTACAAGTGAATGCTCAAGTTTATCCTTAACAGAGCTCTGCACATTTAGTTTTTACCTACTATTGAAACACAGAATAACTAAATGTAAAAGTTCTAAGCAGAGAGTACTTACCCTGTTGTTAGTCTGTTCAAACTTCTCTTGCAGGTCTTGTTGTAGCTTGGAGAGACGGTCCATGTTGAGATCAGTCACTTTGAAGTCCACAGAGAGGGATGACGTCACAATGTGTTCAAACTTGTTCTGAGGCTTGATGCGGAGTTTGTCTGAAAGTATCATATTATAATGAGCTGGTGATATCTATCTTCTTGGTAATATATTTCAAATAAAATGAAAATAACTTGTTGTTAGCATTTAATTAAGCAACTTTTTGAAAAACAATAACTGATTGATTGATATGATGCAAATTCGATACTGCCGAAATGAACACAAAGGAATCAATATTTAAATTAATCCTGGTTGTTTTGGTTAAAATGCAGATGTTACCAAGCCTGTTTGTCATCCATGGATTCTATAAATTTATGAAGATACAAATATCTTATAATACTCACCCATAATATCTTTAATTTCAACTTGAGTGTGCAGGAAGATCTCAGCTCTCTTATCTCTCTCTGCTTGCAGCATTTCCAAGTGTTCCTTCAATTTGTCCAGTTCTTCCTCTGCGGGTAGAGGAACCTCCTGCAACTCATGGATGGTGACTCCAAGCTTATCAGCAAGGTCTCGCTGCCACTCCAATAGTCTTTCCATCTTCATGCGACGCTGTTCTACTTGTTCTCTGTATCTGTTTGCATTTTTGTGGAATAACTAAAAAATTATTACTTAATCAAGTGGTAAGTGATGTGTGCTCTATAATTAGCCCTTTACACCTCCCCACACACAGAACGGCTACCTAAAGTGGTCATAACAATTAACTTTTATTGTGTTTCATTGTGTGTCTGGCATATTATAATTAGTGTCATATCTTACAATTGTCAATTTAAACAGTTTACTTTTGAATCTCATTGTTTAGCCCTGTTTGGTTAATATTAAATCCACCCCTACACTGTGAGGCTGTACTGACCCTGGACTATAATGACTTTAGTGTATTTTAGTAATCATACTAAAAAGGAGCAAAGAAAAGCAGTTTACAAAATGATTTTAAATTATAACAAAATCCAAGCAGGCATAAGATGGAAGAATGTCATAATACATTGTACATGCAATTAGAGTTCTCATGAGAAGATTGCACTGCATCAGGTAATTTACTAAAAGAGATGCCCAGTAAAAGATAACCTAAGAATATTTTCTTGTGTCATCAGGTTGTTACAACATTGACGTACCACCTAACTAAAGCAATTGTCTAATTACCTGCTTTGAAAAGTGTGAGAATAATGTAATCTGTCTGACTGATAAGTAACATAATAAGCTGTGAAAGATATAAACAGTTTCAAAACTTGAGCATAACTTCAACTTCTTCCTTTGTAAATTTTAAACCTGGGTTTATACTTACAAAAATAAATGAGGTTATCAATCAATATCAAGCTTTAATTATTGTATGCCTAAAGGCGGGTCATAGATGTACTTCAGTTTATAAACTATAACACCATATTTTTACCTGTGTACCACAATAAATAATTTGAATTTGAATTTGAATTTGAATATGTTGTACACATTATTATGGCTATTCAGTGTTTAGCTTTTGTCAATACTGTAATAAATGCTGCAAGTATTACTACTGTAACAAAAGCTTTTTAGTTATTTTGTTATTTCCAGCTTACATTGTCCCATTGCTGAGCTACAGTCTCTACCAAGCTTTCCACACTTCTATGATATGTTGCCTTTTCTGCCCAATATGACATTTAAGTACAGTTAGTTAAAGCCCTCCAGCCCAGGCCCATGGCCAATACAAATTGTAAAATGTATACTCATTATTGAAGAGCCCAATAAATAAATATGTTACTTTAAAAAATGTATGTTATTTATGCTTGCTTACCCAGCAATCTGCTCTTCCAGTTCCCTCTTGTACTCAACCAGCATCATTTCCTCCTTGAAGTCCAGCATTGTGATATCAACAGACAGGCACCGGCTCAATTCTTCTGTTTCCTCTTTCAATTCTGTGAAATTAGTTACACTTTAGCCACTCATATTCAACAGGGACTAAAAAGAGTCCGTGGCATAGTGATGTATTATGAATCTAAAGATTTTAGTACAAGTTCATCCATCTTTATTGTACTATTGGTGACAAGTCTGCAAATTCAATCTTCCAGTTTTCCTAAATAGGAAGAATTTATCTATGGACATTCCTCTCCATGTAAGGAGCATACAAAGACTATTTTCATTATTATGACTGTACTCTCATTACTTTTGTATATTACCTATGTGTAATTTCCACACAATATTACAAGAACTTTATACATGGGTTAGCTTAGGGGAAAAAACAATATCAGAAACTAGATCTCCAATAAAAATATTCAAGTTCTTAGACTCACTGTCAACCTGTCCTTGCATTGTCTTAAGCTTTTGCCTGGTCTCAGAGATGACATCTCTGTGCAGTTCCTTTTCAATCTGTGCCAGTTTGGTGATGTTATTCACTTTAGTGCTGTCATCAACACCAAGGTGCGACCAGTTCAGCCAAAGTTCTTCCATCATCGAGCGGACATTCTGGGATATCTCCGTGAGGACTTCATTGCTGTAAAAAGGTTATATTGTTAAGAAAATTGGTATAATATGACAACATTATAAGACTTTATTTTAGAAGGCGCCGGACATTTTGATTTGTTCACATGAATAATTTCTTTTTTGGGCCAACAACTAGTCAAGATTTGGGATATATTGCTTATTAAATACAAAAAAAAATGTACTAGATAGGAAGCCAAAGTTATATATTTTTAAAACTTTAAGCATTGTCAAAGTTAGTAAACAACAAGTCAGTTGAACTATGCAATTTCAAATAGATGTTTAATGTTTATTATGTTGGCTTTAGAGCTAAGGTGATGAAGGAATCACCAAGTCAAAAACATATAAAACATTTTTACTTCACGCTGCTACCACTAACACAATATTCTTGGTGACAGCTGGGCAAAGCTATTTGGTTTCCTGTATCACATCTTCGCCCTACACTAAAAGTAACAGCAAGTATCTTAATTCTGTGGTTTTATTACCAAAATAGTGAGAACCACTGCATACAATATCATACTCTTCTAGTAAGTGAAAACTGATTTTATATGGAGCTAAGTAGAAGCAATTTTCAAATATTTTACGGTTCAGTTAGCAAGCTGTTTTTGAAACAATCTATGAAGGGTGTTTGTGCCTCTAAAGTACAATAGGTCAAGTAAAATTATCGTAACTCAAGTTAATTTAGGCGAAAGTCGTAGTATTGTTAATGGGTTTTATTTGTAGTTCGGAAGTTTCTTTGAAACACGGAGATTTGAAACAAATCTGTAACGGTGAGATTTACAGAGACGCCTATGCATTGAGTGGGGCAACCTAACCGGCGAAGGTAAAAATATGAGCAGTTTTAATTTGGCGTCACGAGGTTCTGAATAATATTTGTCTGGAGACACCATCACAGGATTATTGGAATATGTTCCTGGTATAAAATTATGGGAAACTCACAATAGCTTGTTCACATCTTCAGATAACGTAATCATTTTGTATATTTATTCACTGTTTTTCTTCCAACAAAACTCACATAAGTTCACAATAAAATGTCTAAATAGTGGTTGTATTTCAATAATAAAACTCAATAATTCTAAAACACCACCAACACGAATCCGAAATCCAACGAGTCTTGAACGTTTGTTTTCAAAATTCAATACGTTACAAATGAAAGTGTCTTAAAATGCGCTGTGATTGGTCGGTTAACTTTTCGTTCAGAAACGGTGCAATTATTTTTTTGTATTTGGAAGCTGCATTTATCTTCTGAAGAATCATAGAATAAATTAAATCTTCTAATTTATTATTAAATAATGCCATTGTTTACACAGTATCCCGTCCGTATATATCGATATTTTTAATTATTATATTATTTTAAAAATATCGAAATCGATGTGTGATAGTTCTGTGCGTGGGCCTGGGGTGGCGCCACTATACCCGGCCGAGAAAATTTTAATAATTTTAATGGATAAGTAATAAAGAGAACTAGATATTTATTTGTAAAGTTATCAAAAAACTGTAAACTTATACATACAATAAAATCGCAACAAAATCAATACTGTAGGTACATTGAATATTAAAAAAAAAGTAATTGCTTCGAGGTGTGCATGGGAACGAATTCCGAAAATGTAGTTTTTAGAATTTTTCTCCGTTTGTCTGAATGTACGATCCGGATTAGCGTTAAAAGTACTAAATAGAATTTGTCGAATTTTGCACAAATATTCCGAAAAAGGCTGGTCATCGAATAGGCTATACATTATCACGCTATTTGCTATGGGGGATTAGCAATATTGCATTTTGTTTGTATTCCTCAACAGTTTACCGCGAGAATTATTTATGCAAAAATAATTGGTATACTTAATAATGCCGATAGATACGGATCTAATCTCTGATACGAATATCATCACGCTATACCTACAAGGAGATAAGCAGTCAGTCTTGACATGTATAAGAACGGCTGTGTTAGTCATACATGTGTTACAATGGCGCCGATTCCCTTGTTCACAAATTAAACTAAATTTAAGTTCAGTGCATCTTTTTCTTTCTATTTCATTAAGAAGAGGACAGAAGATAAATTTTAGTTAAGTCCTGTCAAATTAATCAGCGCCTGTCACTACTCCATACAAGTTTAGACGTGATTAAAAACTTGCATATTAAAATTACGTCAATTTACGTCAAGCGCTGATTAATTTGACAGGACTAAACTAAAATTTGTCATCTGTCCTTTTCTTTATGAAATAGAAAGAAAAGGATGCACTGAACTTAAATTTAGTTTAGTTTGTGAACAAGGGAATCGGCACCATTGTCACGTGAGCGAAGCCGCGGGCACAGCTAATCTTAAATAAAAATGGTAGGTACCCAAATGAATTGAACTGAAGTGTATCTACACTTCAGTTAAATTCAGTTGGGTTCCATTTCTAATAAATTCTAGTACTCAGCATCTGGTAAGTACTAGAATTTTGCTTGACAACTGGCCTAGTACCTACTTATGTACGTTGTGGCCCCGGCGGCGCTGTATTGCTCTATTACGTAATCAAGCCATTGTTAATGAATTTAATTAATTACAAAGCTAACAAACTTCCTCTGATACTGATCAATTTAATTAAAAGACTGGCTGTATTACGTAAACATGTTGAATAAGATAGATATATAATGGTGCCGATTCCCTTGTTCACAAACTAAACTAAATTTAAGTTCAGTGCTATGCAATCTTTTTCTTTCTGTTTCATTAAGAAAAGGGCAGAAGATAAATTTTAGTTAGTCCTGTCAAATTAATCAGCGCTTGACGTAAATTGACGTAATTTTAGTAGGCAAGTTTTTAATCACGTCTAAACTTGTATGGAATAGTGACAGGCGCTGATTAATTTGACAGGACTAAACTAACTTTTAAAAAAAAGTCGTGATAAACTAAGACTAAAAAAAACCGGTCAAGTGCATGAAGGGTTCCGTATCATTATCTATAAAAACAGCAAAAAAATCATGTCTGTTGTAAGGGAGCCCTAGATATTTATTTTATTCTATTATTTTTAGTACCTATTTGTTGTTATAGCGGCAATAGAAATACATCATCTGTGAAAATTTCAACTGCCTAACTATCACGGTTCATGAGATAGAGCCTGGTGACAGACGGACAGACAGACAGACAGACGAACAGCGGAATCTTAGTAATATGGTCTCGTTTTACCCTTTGGGTACGTTACCCTAAAAATTAAGGGCGTCCGGTATTTTTACCCAAATGTCCGGCTAAACTGGCTGGTATGTCTGGCTTTTCGGTTTTAAGACCTTGCAGCCATAGGCCTATCTAGATTGTTGTTTTGTTTTCCACGAAAGTAAGAGGAGGAGATACAATAGAATAAGAGGCCAACTTATACTGGTTGTGTTACCACTGAAGTGAGGCCTGCTTTACAGCCCCCTTTAAGACCCATGTATGTAGACTATGTAGTAGGTAGGGGCGAGCGTAACATCAACAGTAACAAATCTATACTGCGGGTGCTACTGATGAATATTTTGAGTTCGCTTACAATAGTAGATTGTACAACTAGTGTATAAAAGAAGTAATTTTACCCCGAGACGTTTATATGGATATAAATATTTAAGTCGAGGCTCGTTTGTGCCCGACACTCTGCTTTTCACTTCGATTGCGAGAAAATGAAACAGGCATAAAGTATCAGTATTTACTTGTTTGCCTGATCTCTACGAGTAACGCATAAAATTGTCGTACGCGTTGAGATAAAGTTGCTTGGATTTCGGCGGTAATATTTCTTCAACCACGTTCTTCGCATTCTGCTCCATTAGCGTGTTAGGCGAGAGTGTAATTTCTTCGTCACATGAATATTCAATTGTTTTAGTTTAATCACTTTTCACTGTTCAAAAATGTTGCAAAATTGAAGAAGAGCTAAATAGCTAATTCCCGCCACGAAACGTTTTAAAAGTTTTTTTAAAGTGTAAGTAATTCATTCAACTTGGGTACTTCATACTGCCAAGTCATAAAAACGTTTCTTTGCGTTTTTAAACAATAAATTACAGTTATTTTATCTGGTTTTATTAAATTAACGATAGAAAACACGGAAGTGATATAAACTAAAGCAAATGAAATAAAATAACAACTTTAATCTGCAACGTTTTATTGTGCGTGTGGCTGTTTGAGTGGCCTGATTAGCTTAGTTTTAGAAAAAAGTTTAATTTATGCACTAGAGCATAAAAAGCGATTATATGTCGCCTACGCACAACATAAAGACGAACTTTTAGAGCATGAGAAGTGAAAAAAACTGTTTTTTATCATATATGTAAAAAGAGCTAGTTTATTCCTCGTAAAACGTGACTAAAATAGCTTTTTAATCCCTAGGCACTAAAAGTGATTTGAATTTGGAATGTGCATATGGTTAGTAAGAGCTCCAATCACCAAAGAGATCAATCACGAACATTGTATGAACAAGTAACAAGCTGTATGATAAAGTAAACCACGAGCAAATAAAAAAAAACGTGAAAAAATAAAAAACGCGCGAAATGCATTCGCCTTCGTTCGTAATTGTTTACTCAAATTCGAATTTCTATTCATACTCAAGTAGGTAGTGAGAATTAAATAAATAAACGTACTATTTTTATTCATAAGTTGCACGTGTCCACCTTGGGAGCAACACTATTTTAAGCTCGAGTGACGTAAGTAGGTACTTTGAATCCCTGGCTGCGCTCAAGATTTTAATTCTGAATTCGTCGCTGCGCTCAGGATTTTACTTTAGAATCCTTGCTTCGCTTCGGTCTGGATACAAAGAATCCTTATCCTTAAAATAGTGCAAACAATCTACTATTTTATAACTGATTCAAATCTACACGACGCGTAAAGTTGCAATACATGAGTAGGTAAATGTTTGCTCTGTAACACTTTTACTTCGTCTCCAAATTTAAGCAAATTTCGGTTTACGTGGACCTACTTAGTTACCTGCAGTGTATTTTAAATTCCGCACACAAACAAATTATCTGAATGTTTTTCGATACCTATCTTTTAATGTCTCAGAGTTCATTTCCACGTCAAGCTCCATTCACACCAAAAATCAAGGCCACCTGTAACAAAAATAGGCAGATAGCTGTAAGTAGAAAGGTAAGTTACGTACTTATATTAATTACACTTTCTTAAATTTGATTGACACATATAATTGTAATAATATATACATAAACCTAACGAAAGCTAATGACGTTTTACAATTATATTTAACTTAGATAGAGCGCAGAATCTCCACGTTTTGACATGTTGAAACATCACAATATTAGATCGCACATTAGCGATCGATGCATGAGCGGGTCGCTAATCTATCTAAATAAAATGAATTCCTATTTCCCTTGGTCACGGCATCACGCGTGAACGGCTGGACCGATTTTGCTAATTACCTATTGTTTTGTTGTTTGTTAGGTTAGGTTAGGTCTCAGGAGAAGGTTTTTGTGTAAGAAAAAGAAAAAAAAACATCCACGCGGGCGAAGCCGCGTGCAAAAGCTAGTATAGTACAATTTTAGTTATAAAAAATCAATCATTAGTTCGGTACTTGCTTTTGTGGCAACTAAGCTGTAGTCAGGGGCTTCATTTAGAAACGTTTGCCTTCTTAGCAAGATGTGCTTCCGATTCCCTTTTTAAAAACGCCAATATTTTGGTGTAGCTATGGATTAGTTAGAATATTATGTTTGATGCTTATTTTTGACCTGAAAATCGAGTAGATGCACTATAGGCTACTTGGCATCTTTGTACATAATAAATGCTGGAAGAAGACTAAAAACACTGATTCAGGTAGTTTTCCATTTGTAAAAATCGTCGTAGGCTTTCATGTACCATTCCTTGGACTTTTCTGGGAGTAGATTGTTGGCAATGTCAATGGCTTCAGACTTAATGTAGGTACTCTGGACTCAAATCACTACCGTCAATCGATTTTTTGTGAGAATTTCTAGAATTTAATTTGTTGAGTAAAATATATGAAAAACCATGTTAGAACAGGTGTTGTCACATTTCAATTCAAATGGGATTTTACATAGTCGCCAGTTTGGTTTCACGAAAGGTAGGTCGACGACTGACGCAGGAGTAAAACTCATTAGTCACATTTTGGAATCCTGGGAGAAATCCCAGGATGCCATTGGCATTTTCTGTGACCTCTCAAAAGCGTTTGACTGTGTTGACCACAATACACTGACCTGTAAATTACACCACTACGGAATTCATGGACAAGCTGCTGATCTTGTTCTGTCCTATCTATCAAACAGGCAGAAAAAAGTAAGCGTTAACGGGCGACGTCCTTGGGGTCTCTAGTAAAAATGGGCTTGCCTCAAAGTTTTTATTTCTAGTTTATATTAATGATCTTCCTTACATGATGGCTAACTTATCGGATATAAATCTTTCGCTGATGACACTTCTCTTATTTTTAAAATAGATAATAATAATAATATAATAATAATAATGTTTATTCACGTAAAAATGTACATTAGTTATCAAGTAGAGTGCTTAATCTAAACTTATAGTACACAAAAGTATTAGCATTTGGGGCCGAACTAGGCATAGCCTGTATTTCAGCCCTCAACGCCGATCCCCCTGAGTTACAAATTAATTATCATTATTATGTCCGTGCAATGATCACATGTATGAATGTACGTATCCTAATTAGAAATATAAAAATAAAAATTAGAAATTTAAATTTAAGTTAACAATATTTAAACTATAATATTTAAGTAGGTGTGTATGCAGTACTCTCTTTGTCTGTGATGGAGGTGTGCGTGAATGAGTGTAAGAGGGTGTGTAAGATTGCGGAGCATGACCTTTTGTTATTTTTTGTTATTTTAGTTGTTGATAGAAAATATACGGATGTCTTACACGTCAACGGTAGTCTGGCTGTTCTTTCGAAATGGTTCGCAGCTAATAATCTCTTACTTAATGCGAACAAAACAAAATGTCTTAAGTTCTCATTACCAAATGTATCCCAAGTGGGTCTAAATTTAAAACTTGATGGCAAGTAACTAGGTGTTGTTACGGAAACTGTATTTCTAGGAATTACTCTAGATTCGAAACTGCAGTGGGGGCCTAAATTAGAGCTCTATCAGGAAGATTAAGTTCAGCTGCATATGCAGTAAGAAAAAATAGATAGTTGACTGATATAGCCACAGCTAGGTTAGTCTATTTTGCTTATTTCCACAGTATTATGTCTTATGGCGTTCTGCTGTGGCGATCGGCAGCTGATGTAGATTTAATTCATTTTACAAAAGAGGATAATCCGCGCGATCTATAGAATGGGTCCTCGTGAGTCCCTTAGAAACAAATTCAAGGAAATTAATGTACTAACTCTGCCTTCTCTTTATTTCTTAGAAAGTATTTTGTATATTCGCAAAAACTTAGGTCTTTTCAAAATAAGAAGTGATTTCCATAATATAAATACACGTAGTAAACATGAAATTGTGATGTTTCCAAATTAAGATTAACAAAAACAAGTAAATCATTTGTTATCAACAGTATCCGCTTTTATAAGAAGTTGCCTAAGTCGGTTACAGAACTTAGCTATGGAAAGTTCAAAACCCACATCAAACGGGTCCTTATCAAAAACGTATATTATAAGATTAAAGACTACGTTGAAGTTAAGGAAGTTTGGCAATAATTCCTTCTGCACATGTGGCTTCCCTGGCACCTCACAAACGGCATAACCATGTAAATGTCTATTAACTGCTCCCAAATTACGATGTTTATTTTCTTTTCTTTTTTTATGCATAATATTACACCTTGACATAATATTTTCATTATTTGACATTATATACCTACAATTTTGATATCAAACTATTTATTAGTGACTTTTGTGGATAGGATACTAATTAAGACTTGTTACCGTTGTAATGGCAAGCATTTCATTTGGTTTAAATAGGTTTTAATTATTTTATTAATATTTTACATAGATTATTTTATACATATTTTGTGAATGTGAGATCGTTGTAGGCTTGATAGAACTACTTCTCCCGTTCTGGGCGGAGCGGGAGGGTGTGTCAGACTCTTACTGACTAAAACCCACCCGTATTCCATCAGTTGCCTGTGTTGCCAGGGGCCTCGGTAACCCTTTGGTACCTTCCCGTGACCCCGGCAGGCATCGGCCCTAGTGGACCCCTACGCTTGTGCTGACGACATCTCTTTGAGGCGCGCGTGGAATACAATGCGCCGTCGACCCGGGCCTGGTCCTTACCGGACGGTGAACTACCCATTGCTGACCGTCAGCACACCCGCGCCTACGGTGGCCGGAAATCCGCCCCGGATTCCCGACGCCCAGGGCTTCTCCTGCGGCGGCTAGGGGCGAGAGGGCGCGAAATTTGCCTTTCCCTCAACCTCTTCTCCTTCGCGAGCATTACTGCTTCGCAGAAGGAGGTGACGGCTGCCCATGCCCTCTCGCTCCGTACCATGGCCTAGGCCTACACTGTCCTCCCATATCTACCTATTAACACTGTAATTTGAAAACATTGTAAAAGCCGATTATTTTTAAAAGAGTAACCGTGGAGTTTCTTGCCGGCTCTTCTCCATAGAAAACGACCAATTGGAACCGTGCACCTAGCTTCTGACGTTTCCTAAGAAGGTTTATGTGAAATAAAATATTTTGATTTTGATTTTGTTGCTTTGCAGCAAAGCGACAATATTCGCGTCTTTTTATCTTGTGTTCCTTCTTTTATTGGTTTTCTACACGAGTAGAAAACCAAAGCCAGTTCGATTTTCGAACAATTTATTATTATGATTTTTTGTGCAAGTCTCAATAGTAAATGCATGGGATTACTATGGTAAATGTTTGCATGCGATTATTGTTGAGGTTCCAAATTCAAATCACATTAATGTCAAAAAGAAAGCCCCGGGGCTTTAATGACTTACTTTTTGAGATGACATACAATTTGAAATTGTCGAGGTGTGGAAAAATAATTAGAGATTTGGCACATACCTATACATAGTAATTATATCTGCTGAAACCTAGAAGGCAGAAATTAAAAATTAATGAAGTTTTCAACTTAGGCTTGCTATTTAGCAATCTATGGCTTTACGGCATATTTACGTATCGTCACTATCTTTAAGCATAGGTACCTAAGCCTAACAAGTTGTTAATACATAGTTATCTTCGAAGTAGCGTTACAGCGCAACTTTGTCATTAACTTGGCAGAATGCTGTAAGCGATTGGAATGCACTGATCACTTTTACTAACTACTTGGTAGGCGATCAATCGCTTTCTGGTTTATGTGTCAAATAAAGGTATCATAGAATCCAGGTATTATCACACATTGACCATGTTTTGCAAGCAGATAAACTACCTAAAGTTGAACAATCTTACTCTACTAACCCTTTTTATGTCGCAGAAAGGTACAAAAGGGTTACCGAGGCGCCTGGCAGCACAGGCAACGGAAGGAATACATGGGTTTTAGTCGTTAAGAGTCTGACACACCCTCCCGCTCCGCCCAGAACGGGAGAAGTTACTCGTATTTGATGATTTCCCAACCAAAAAAAAAACCCCATGTATGCAGCTGTCAGTGTGTTCACAGTTAAATATGAGATAGGTACCTACCTGCCTATTACATTATCAGCCTATAATGTTCCCACTGCTGGGACACAGGCTTCCTCTCGGTGAGAGGGAGTGGGTCGTAATCTACCACGCGGGCCCAGTGTGGGTTGGTAGATGTCACACGTCCTCGCATTTATAGTTCGAGGCCTGCCAGTTTGCTCACGATGTTTTCCTTCACCATTTTAAGAGCAGTGGTGACGAAATAATTTACACAAAGTTAAGCGCCTGCCTGGGTTCGAACCTACGACCTACAATTTCTATGTCACGGTTGTTACCACTGGGCTACCACTGCTCACCTGCCTATACAGGGTCAAATTAAATTAACAGGTGAAGACCTCACGGGTATAAATAACTACAGTCGATTACGGGACCAATGGCCGTTGGGGGTTTAAAACAAGTTACTTGAAGTTATGCGTTTAGAAAATCTTTTTATTTTGCATTGCATTAGATATCGACCCCATCACGTCTGTAAAGTTTCGTCAGCTAATTTAATGTAATAATATAATAATAATAATGATAATAATAACTGGCGCAAGCTTGTAGTGATTGACACTAACGATCGCAGAGAGGTATGGCAGAGTAAGGAGCTTCACGGACGCTTTTTCCGGGCCCTACATGAACCCGATGTAGATTTCCAAGCGTCCGTAGCCTGGCTTCGTTTCGGTGACCTCTTTGGGGAAACCGAAAGTTTTGTCTGTGCAATTATGGACGAAGTTATCATGACGAAGAATTACCGGAGATTTATTGTGAAGGACGGCACGGTTGACATGTGTCGGGCATGCCACCGTCCGGGAGAATCAATCCGACACATTATCTCCGGGTGTTCTCCTCTAGCTAACGAAGAGTATTTGCATAGACACAATCTTGTAGCCAGGATTATCCATCAGCAACTTGCTCTTAAATACAGCTGTGTAGAATCTGAAGTGCCGTACTACAGGTATGTGTCCGACCCAGTTCTCGACAATGGAAATATATACTTTGTACTGGGATCGATCCATCATCACTGACAGGAATATTGTTGCCAATAAGCCTGACATAGTGGTGGTGGATCGAACAAAGCGGCGCGCAATGATTGTTGACATAACAGTCCCTCATGACGGGAATCTCGTGAAAGCCGAGAGAGATAAACAGATCAAGTATCTTGACTTGGCTCGCGAGGTTGTCGACATGTGGGATGTGGATTCAGCAATCATTGTGCCGATATTCGTATCAGCCAATGGCTTAATTGCCAAGAGCCTCGACCAACACCTAAGGAGGCTCACGTTGGACGGCTGGATTAAGGGCTTGATTCAGAAAGCGGTACTTCTGGATACGGCCCGCATTGTTAGGAGGTTATTCTCTCTGGAGCCCTGACCGCCGGTAGCTTGGACCCTGTTCCCGATACCGGTGGGCCACCATTTTTTTATATTTTTGAATGTTTTTATATATTTTTGTATATTCTAATATTTAAAAATATAATTATATTGTGTAAATAATGAAATAAAAGAAAATAATAATAATAACATTTATTTCCAAAAACAAATTACGTACCTACTGGTTCATGAAAATACTTAGACTGTGTTTTACAATTACAAATGAATTAAACATCTGTAGCCGAACTAGGCAGAAGCCTGTATTTCAGCTATCAGCGCCAATCCCCTCAAATATTTCAATGCATTTTTAGCCATCAAACATAGTTAAGTTGAAATACTGACGAATTTGTTTAATAATAATTAAGAATATATTAAAAAGTAAATTAAAAATAATGAATTAAATGAACTTATTATTACTAACAATAATATAATGACAAATGAATTATAACAATTCACAATTTTTAAAAGATAAATGAAATAAATAATAATAATTAATGTAACTTTGTACCTAAAGTAGAATTGGCGCGAGTGCTTTTTTATTTTAACCTCTTACTAACAGTTAAGAAACACTTTAAAACTTAGTACCTAAAAATAGTCACGCGTGCATTAAACGATGTGGATGTTGCTAAAGCCGTTACTTCCTTTGATGACATCTAGGGAAGACCCTGCGCCGCGGCGCCTACCCCGGTCGCTGTTGTAAGAGGAAATATCTCTACGCACCGAAGGCTTTGTGTGAAGATTACACGTTATAAAGGTGTAATTACTGTATTAAGCAATCTAATAACAATTTTTACCGTTCAGTTATTTTCTGAAACCAAATAATTAAAATATCTAGAACGAAATCCGTATGCCACAGATTTTTGGATTTCAAATTGCAATACAAATTAGGGATGCATTATACCTAATGGCTAGTGTTTACCCACCTTAGAAAACCTACCTACATATCATTTGTCTATTTGTTCTATACCTACTGTTTTAATAAGAACTTCTTAATAATTGATTGCGACCTAGTATGCCACAGGCAATAAACTTCACCGTATGAATGGAACTTAATAGACTAATAAGCAATTTAACTTTAACTTATTATTTTACATGAACGATTATGTTATACTTATAACCAAAAAGAGTGTCAATTTGCACTTTTACAGTCTGATAATTGATAAAAACACTTTGGTCATGTGTGGCACAGTATTATACATTACACTATCTCAAATGGTTTCGTATTTCTTTTTGTACACACGGCTACATATCAAGCTAAATGTTTCCAGTATACACAGAACAATTCATTTAATTTCTATAAACAGATCACATTCAAGATTGGTGGTCAGGAGCATCCTTAAAGTACGACAAATCACTGCATGATCGATGGCAACCTTATTCCACCCACTGCTCAGAATAGGCCTCCGTCCTTTAGTGCCATACTTCCCTGGTCTGTGCGAGTCTCATCCAGGTCCAGGGGACTCAGCTCTGGCGACAGTTTTAGATAACGGCGGTGGAAACAGATTGACGGCTTTGGCGATGTCCGATGTATTTGTCGGGAACAAATAGCCGACAGTAAAGATCGTAGAGTTCGGGACTGTCGATTCATCCTCTAAGAGTTTTGCAGACTACTCTGAGTTGTAGAGAGCCTCGTCTGACCTCCAACGACTTGAAGCACAAAACTCCTAGGACGTAATTAGTATAGGGTACATGAAAGGAAAGAAGTGAAATGTCTTTTTATACAGGAAAGTTTTATGTACCTTTTCCAGCGTTAATGTATGGGCCGCTGTGTAGGGATGCCAGATAAAGGCATCAGCCTCGAGTTTACTACGAACCAAAGTGGTGTAAAGAAGCTTAATTACATTTGGGTTGTGAAAATCGCGGCCATTTCGCAAAACAAAACCTAAACGCCTAAATGATTCCTTGGCAAGAGTGGAGACACGATCTCTAAATGTCAGACCAGTGTCAAAGGTCACGGCCAGGAATTTGGTTATAATATCGTTGTAGTTAGTTTCAGTACATAGTCAGCCACTAATCAATCTTATGGTAAGTATGTACTTATAGGTACCTATTGTAAAATTGAAAACAATTCTCTCACAATGCACTTCCTGTCATCGCAAATTCACTATATCTCACACAATATGGAGTTAAAGAATTAAAAATTATACTAAGTTTTAATAGAAAAAGCCTTAAAAGGACTAAGGAAAAAAAGACGATTAAGTTTTTATAAAAAACTAAACTTAAAATGTAAGGAAGTGATTTAAATCCAGTTCACTAGATTTCATGAGACACGTTGTCCATATATTATTGGTTGATCTGCTCTATTTCATTCTGCTGGCAAGCTAATGCAGAATATTATACCAACTTAAGTCGATTCGTTTGCTAGAATTCATAGATGGACAATTAAATGAGAGAAGACCAACTGTGACGACTTCTTTTTTGTTTTTTTTTGGGTGGGAAATCATCAAATAACTTCTCCCGCTCTGGGGGAGCGGGAGGGTGTGTCAGACTGTTACTGACTAAAACCTACCCGTATTCCTTCCTGTTGCCTGTGTTGCCAGGGGCCTCGGTGACCCTTTAGTACCTTCCCGCGACCCCGGCAGGCATCGGCCCTAGTGGACCCCTACTTTGTGCTGACGACATCTCTTTGAGGCGCGCGTGGAATACGACGCGCCGTCGACCCGGGCCTGGTCCTTACCGGACGGTGAGCTACCCATTGCTCACCGTCCGCAAGCCCGCGCCTACGGTGGCCAGAAATCCGCCCGGGATTCCCGATGCCCAGGGAACTGTAACGACTTGACTGTGGTTCCTGTAAAACTGAATACAGCCACCACGAGGGTATGTCGATCTCATCAAACATGAACATAGCTCTGGGGATCACTCATGACATTTTTCAGATTTTAAATCAATCAATCGTTCTGCCTAGCCTTTTCCCAACTATGTTGTGGTCGGCTTCCAGTCTAAGCAGATTCAACTGAATACCAGTACTTTTATTTGGAGCGACTGTCTATCTTATCTCCACAACCCAGTTACTGCGTAACAAGATACCCCTTGGTAAGATTGGTTGTCAGACCCCTAACGACTGATCCACGAATAACAGCCGGGATCAACAGCTGAACGTGCTCTCCGAAGCTAAAGATGGTAACTAATCCACGGACCAACCCCGGCAAACGTAGTTTAACCTGATGGATCGACCCGTGCGGTTGTTATTACTTACACGAGCTCCTCCTTTTCAGATTTAAATATTATAATATAATATAATATAATAATAATAATTGATTTAATAAAAACGTTTACAAAAAGTGTACATTTAGCTAACAGTAGTAAATATTCTATAACAATATAATAATAATAATATAATAATAGTGCCTAATAATAAACTAAAACTAAACTATTTTTAATTACAGGTGCAAGTAATGATGGTTTGGAATTAAAATGTTAGGTAGCGACCCGCCCGATCTAGGTTTATTCAAACCTGTGTTTCAGGCCATCACTTTACATTTCACTTACATTGGGACATTAAGATTTTATGTAAAACTGATATAAAAATAATCTATTAACAACTATGAGAAAAAACATATTGTTACATTAATACCTAAATCTAGCCTATATAAATATACAAAAGTATATTATATAGGATTATATTATATACTTACGAGGGAATAAATTATCATCATGGCCAAATTTCTAGAAGTTTTTTAAATATTGCAGTCAATATAAAGGTAACGATGAGGACCGATGTGGCGACGCTTGATAGGCCTATGTCCAGCAGTGGATATCATTCAACTAAACTGATGACGAGGTCCACAGAAACCGCAACTACAACTTCTGCCTCCTCCTTGTCCTCCCTACACTTAGCACAAACATAACTCTTCGTATTTGCCTAACACCGAATGCGATCGCTTTGTTTGCATACTTAGCTCAGCATTAGTTATTCCCCTCGCTTATAAAACGTAACACATAAGAAACATGTGTCGGATACGGATGAACAATGAAAGTGGCCTTTTTATGGGACGTCGCCGCGATGTAAGAAAACTATTGGGCTTACATAATTTACTTACATTTGAAGACTAATGTTTGTCGTTGAAATGTTGATCGAGGTTGGTTTTTAGTCTTGTACAATTGTGATAACAAAGCGTTATAAATTATGTGTGTGATTTGAAATTGTTTGTTTGTTTGTGATTAGTAATTATGCTATTTCTTACAAAGTTAATAACAAGTTTTTATTTGCTACCACGCAACGTTGCTCCAGTGGACTCGGACAGCTAGATGGGGACATGTTCTCACTCACTAAAAGCCAAAGAGGACACCATCAGCGTCTAGGTCGACAAATCGGCAGACAAGAAGAAACGGGAGGCCATTGCCCAAGAGTGGAAAAAAATATAACAAAAAAATGTATTAAAAAATACTTAAGAGCAAGCAGTGATATGACATAAACATAAAGCTGTTTTATTCCTAAAGTTTAGTTTTCCTTTATCATATATGTTGTTACACTCTACATCATTTTTCCATATCAGCATTACTTTGTACAACCAAAGTCCCATTATTCAAATACTCAACACACAATCTACCCCACTAATGACCCACAGGCCCCACAACCCACAAACTCGTAAGTACCTACTCAGCTCACCACTTTACTACTACTTATCAATTAGCGGTTGCTAACGCATTACAGCAACCGGGCTTAGATTATAGCCCGCAACCTGGGTTACGTATCGTACAATGTGAATTGGGTTGCTCAATCGCTACCTGTAAGTCAACGAGATTTTTGTTCGAACGTATGTAACGTATAAGAATCTGATTATAAAAGGTAATGTGTATTGATGTGACTACAAAAAGATGCCTGTGTAAACACCACCAGCTTTTCATCAAGGCGTAAAATACATAAGGTTTTTTAAAATATTTATGTTGATAAATAGATCTATCTGAGTCGTAGATAATGTGAACTGTCTCGTAGACTTTAAAGAAAATTGTTGCTTATTTTTCTAGATCGACTAACGCATGACCAAAATCGCTTTCCACGTTGTTAAAACTTTTTCTTTTTACATAGCAGAATCCTCTTTGAAACCCTGTGTCCTAGAAACGGATTTACGTAACTCCTTTAATTAATTAATCTTTTGCGATCACTGTAGTTAGTCTCATTACTTGGGAGAGGCCTTCATCTAGCTATGGTCTGCGATATGCTATAGAACTCATCATAAATAAAAACCCTCTATAAGAGGCTGACAAAGACAAAAGTGCGGTCACTGTCGGACTGCATAGAAAAGAATGAAGCGCGATGACACAACGCTGGTAATTTATTGCAAAATATGATGCAAATATCTATTCACAAAATCTATTGACTGGATAAAAAAATTAAAACATTATTATGCTAATTTGTTGCTTGTAGAATAATCTGACGAAAAATCAGAATGATTGCATGTATATTAGTATGGTTTTTAATCGTAGAAGAATTTTTTAGAGGAATCTTCGTGATTCTTTTTCTCCGTATCAAATTTGTTGTATTATGTTTTTAACACACTATCTACCTAGCATATATCCTGAAGAATATCATATATTTTTCTGATTTTGTTTACTGCAGTGGTGCATCATATACTTTCAGGCATTATAAAACTTGCGTTTAGCTTCTATAGTCCCCTTAACAAAATATATTTGTATGAATGTTTCAACAACTTCTCAGTTAATGCTTGCAATAAAATATACCAGAGATACTTGCTATCAATTATGTTTCGGTCTATTGATGATACGTCACGAATCACGATCTATGCTCGCATAATGTGAATTAGATTACCCAATAGCTATGCGCGGCCAGATTGTTTGGCCGTAAGGCAGCAGAGGTATTTGCAAACTCTTAGATGAATGAAAGACGATATCGTTATGAATATTTGATGAATATTTGCGATGTAAAGTAGAAAAATCAGCGGAAAATAGTTTTAGTGCTAAGAAGTTAAAGTTTTCGGCAATAATTGAGTTTGCGTTATACGCTCAAAACTGCAGGTTGAAGTTAGATAGAAATAAAAGAATAGAATCTATCGCTTATAGATTCTATTCTATTATTTCTCAGATATACTTAAAGGTAGGTTAATATAATATTATGTTATAATATTGGTAAATATTATGGTAACACAGGGTTAATTAAGGTAGGGTAACAGGGTTAGTAGTAGAGTGATCAACCTTACTCTAGGAAAGTTAAGTGTTGCCCACATAAGTTAAATTGATCTGGCGAATATTTATTTAACCCCGCACGTTTAAAAACTACTGTAAAACAATAACTCATCTATATATCACTTATTCTACGAACACTTCAATTAATCGTCTGCTTCCGACTTTTCAGATCGATACACACACTGTTTTCCGATATTTACGTGATGATCATTAATAACTCTATTAAACCAATGAGTTGAAACTACGTATATACGATTTATTGCTAGAATTGAAATATGACAAATAAATTACTGAAATAAAACATTTGGACTACTTAAATAAAGCATTTAAACTAATGGATTTTAACATCAATATTAATTTATAATTTGTCCAGTTTTGGCGACCCACTAAGTTAGATCTTTTGGCATTTGTCTCATCGCTGGGTAAAGATCTCACCCATAACTTTCGACTGTTCCGTGTGTGCCTTCTTCGGCCATCTTTACAAAGTTTACATAATCAGCCTATAATGTTCCCACTGCTGGAACACGGGCCTCCTCTCTGTGAGAGGGAGTGGGACGTAATCCACCATGCGGGCCCAGTGCGGGTTGGTAGATGTCACATGTCTTTGAATTTTTGGTTCTAGGACATGCCGGTTTCCTCACGATATTTTCCTTCACCGTTTTGATTGCAGTGGTGATGAAATAATTACACAAAGTAATGCGCCTGCCTGGGTTCGAACCTACGACCTACAACTCGTAAGTCGCGGACGTTACCACTCGGCCACCACTGCTCTCCATGGTTGTACATGGTATAATTGAAACTAATGTTTGAGTTTGATACGAGTACATGGTATTTTGTAATATTTTCAGGGGAATGATTTAAATATGAACTACAAGCTAGATTAAATGGCAGTCGACTCTAATTGTTGAGAAATGGCTTGCGCTGAGGATACGTAGGTTGTATTTGATTTAATTAGCTACTTAACTTACTAGTCATATATTTCTCGACGACTGCCTAATGGAATATTCTGCTAACATTAATATTGTTATTTAGCTAACAGCATTATCAGAAATTAAATATTATATATAATAGAAAGTGTTTAATAATAAACAGGAAATAAAGAAACATAACACACATTAAGTATATAAAACAAAATATATTATCATCCGTCCATTGTTCTATTACCAGAGCACAGCGACCTTGATATATGAAACAAAATTTGAATCAAACCAAAGAATCTTTAACTTCCATACATTGAAATTACGTTACGTAACAATTTAATTTTCCTTTTCAAGGGTGTTTTCATGATTGTTTATCCATTAGGAATTTCTTAGTAGGAGGAGCGTTACTTACTCCAGCCAGAAGTTTGGACTTGTGAAATTTCTCAGTAGCAGACCGGAATCTGAATTTGTGCCCGGTTGATGGCAATAGGCTTGCCCCCTATTATATAAGACTTAAGACGCTGACAACAGCTAAACCGCGGTCACTCTCTGATTGCATAGAAAAAAAAAGAGAATCGCGATGACACAACGCTTGTAATTTATTGCAAAATATGAAGCAATTATCTATTTACTCAAAATTGAGTTGAGTAATCGAAAATAAAAAACAACCAAGTTCTGCATTCAAACAAGACGTTCCTGTTATTAACTAAATACGTAACGTATGTTGATATTTAATGCAGATATTTTGGATTAGAACTCAAGGTAAGAGGTTAGTTTAACGTTAGTTTATATCGAGATTTTTATTTTCAAAACGTGTTTTGGTAACAACCAAGTTCTGGAAAATATATTCAAAAGTAACATATATTTTTTCGCTACCACACATTATACAGATTTGGTAATTTTTTTTCTTAAGAGAAACCTATTTTGGTCAATTGGGTCTTGTCAGCGCCTTAAACATAACTGGCGAAATGTGGATTTACAGCTCTGCCTAACACTACGGGGACTACAGGCGTAATGTCGTTCTCAACATTTTATGTAGCATTACATAAAATGTTGAGAACGACCCAAATCCGATAAACACTTTTGGCGCAAACGCAGAACAAAAGACATCAACGCGCACTTCACCAAGAATATCAAGCATTTGGTATAATTACACACAAATTGCATGCACATTATTTAAATTAATGACTAAAAATACAGCCACAATGTTCTCAAGTGATGCAAGATGCATGCAAGATTCAAGGCACTTTGCATCGCTCAGTTCAAGATCAGCGACCATTCATCATCTCGGTTGCAATTTATCTTATACTTAGCTGTAATAGGATGCGTCATGTTATAGAGCTATTAATTTTGATTATGATTTGTTAGTTCTTAATGGTAGGTTGATTTTATTTTTAGTTTTTTAATTCTAGACCCGTATATTAACAATACACGTTATGCCAGTTTTGCAATATTTGATAGGTAAATTATAAAGTATTCTAACTTATCTTGGAACTTGACCTGTTTTTGTAAAAAAATGAGGATCAGTCAACGTTATTTATTACCGACGCTTTTATGTTTTGCATCGTTCTCACATGTATAATTTCAAAATGAATGACGTAAACAATATTTTATAACCATAATACGTTGATTTAAAAGAGTGTCCGTGGAGTTTCTTGCCCGTTTTTCTCCATAGGTACCTACTACGCTTTGGAATGGGCAACTAGCTTTATCTTTCTGACTGACCGACCGACCCCTTGACAATTCAAAAGTGCCCGTAATTGGTTTATTTGAAATAAATGCTTCGAGTTTGATTTTATATTTGCTCTCACTATTCATCGCTTATTAAGGCGCAGATTATTATTATTATCATTATCCATTAAGGCGCAGATTTTAGTGACTTTTAAATCTGTTATTTCGCCGTCAAATAATGCAAATAAGTTATGCAAAAATGTATGTTAAACTAAAACGCGTACACATCAATTCTATATGTGAATATTTAAGTATTACACTTTATGAAATAAATTCAGGATTTTTTATGATAAATTCAGTAATGTCTACTCAAAGCATAAAAATACGGTATTACTTTCAAACTTCTTAAGATATTTTCGAGTTTATTTTTTTTTTGTATGAATAGGCTATTTTTTTCTATAATTACATCTATGATTTAGTTCAAATATATTTAAAATTTATTTTCGTTACTCAAAATAAATCTTCCCTTTGAAACCAAACGGTAGCACGGCGTGAGCGCGACGCGCATTTCTATGGCTAAGGTCAACGGCGCTTACCCGACCCTTAATTATTGTAATAAAAAACCTTCTATCGTAAAAAACTGATTCAGAAGTTAAGAGCAACAAGTTTACCGACAAAACGTAAAAAAAAACATTTAATTATAAAATAACTGTGCTCACATGTACGTAATTATTAAAATAAGAATAAAAAAAGAAAGTCTTGTCATAAACGTTTACATTATGCCTCCATTTTGGGACACACGGAAACAGACACGACTTACCGTCACGAGCTTATTTAGGACTCAATTACTTCTCTACGTAATTCGTAATCATATAAAATAAAATAACATAACATAATCTGACGCCTGTAACTCCTGAAAGTTTAGGCATAGGTGTACCTATAGTACACGCACATTGCGCCAGTTATGTTTAAGTCCCATGTAATAAGGGGCGAGCCTAGTGCCATCAACCGAGCACAAATCCAGACTCCAGCCTTCTACTGAGAAATTTCAGATGGAAAAACCCAACAACACTTTAACGAGCTAGATTAAAAAGATACTCCCCCCGTCCCTTGAACCCGCCCGCCCGCGCGGAGCAAGTTAATTCAAATAATATCCCCAATAATAATATACCTAACACAGATACGACAAGTCCCCGCTTGCTCAGTAATAGGAAGCGCCCTAAGCCTAGGCCGAGTCCCACTATGGGACGATCTTAGCTGTGCTACCTAAACTCTAATTTAACTAGGTGAGAGGCCCTTCTGGCCCCACCGAAGCCCGGTAAAGTAGCCGAGGACCCCCGAGGGACCACTGCATAAAAACCACCCCGTCGCATCGCATCGCCTGCCCGCGCTGTTACTTCGTTTTCGCTTAGCATTCTTTCAAACACTTTTCGTTCGGATCCTAAAAGTCATACTCCTCAAGAATTGGGCTATCAAATGCAAAACGAATTTGGCAAATCCGACGGGTAGTTTCAGAGAGCAAATTTATACAAACAAAAAAAAACAAACTTTTCAGCTTTATTATGAGTATACATAGATATGTCGCAGCCGTCTGGTTAAATTAGCCAGCTAAGCTATTTAATTGGGTGGCGATCGTTTAATGAACGGCCTAGGCGTCCAATTAGCTGGCTAATTTCACCAGATGGCTGCGACAGATACACACAAACGCCGCGACAAATAAACGCCCTTATCTAAAGTTTATTAAATTACGAAATAATGGAAATATTTTAGTGTGTTACGTTACGGTAGCAGCCTGTTACCTACTGCTTAATAGTAACAAGTTTTATGTGAAGGTACAGTTAAGCGCAAAACTAGTTACTAGTAGCGCAAAAGTTAGCGCATTGTAACTTAGAGAATACCCATGGCTCTTTGCTAGAAAGGTTATTGTTACGATGTACTAATTTAAAATTATTTTATAAGATTTTAAAGACACCTGAAGGCAATTGCCCTATTTTTAAGAACGTTCGCATACTAATCTTATCTTAGTCAAATACTTAGCATGGTGGTTTTGGGGTAAAAAAACCGGAAATACTGATTTCTGTATCTATCTCTTTTAACTCTTGTTTGACAGTATTCAAATCCCAAAACAGGTTATTCTGTAGCGCTATACACTCGTGGACGCTAACCCGCACAGTTGTCTGTTCTGCAGCATGAGGTCACCAGCACGCACGGAACATTGCACCACGTCCTTCACACATATCGTGGTTTTACACTTAAAATGTTTATTGCCAATTCCCGTAATAAATTACGGGAATTGCCCTTCTACTGTCTAATTTATTACAGTTTTTTAATTGTTATCATCTTAAATATAATATTTTCTTTGAATCTGTTCTTAAATAAAACATTTTCTATCTGTAATTTTACCAAATTTTCTTTAAATTCATCAAATTTTTTCTAGTTTTAGTTAATTTAACCTAATATTGTGATTGTATGTGTATTGACCGATAACTGTATGTGTGGTGCAAACTGTAAATATAAGTTGGTTATAAATAAATAAATAAATAAATAATTTTGCTACTGACTGTCGAGCAGCCGCATGCTGATGGTAAATGCCAACGTTTGGAGAGTACCCTTTCACTTTGTTCTTACAACGATCTCTATTTATTTATTTATAATCTCCAACAAAGGGTACACGTATTATACAATATAAATAACAATAATAAAAAAGGTTCTTTTACGTGTGCTCCTTCAATTAAAGGAGACCACATCATGCACATATAACTAGGTTTAAACAGGATAAAAAAAATTAGAGAAAATTAATGACGAAATTTGAAGAAATAAAATAAAATGAAGATGTCAAGATTCAGCATTCGGACACGGTGGAGCATACGGTGGAGGTCTGCTCGGATTCGGCAGAGCACCACCGTGTCCTCGTGGAGGCGATCGGTGGTGGAGATCTCTCGCGTCCGGCTCTGGTCCAGGCCATGGTACGGAGCGAGAGGGCATTGGCAGCCGCCATCTCCTTCTGCGAAGCAGTAATGCTCGCGAAGGAGGAGGCGGGACGGTTGAGGGAAAGGAATATTTCGCGCCCTCTCGCCCCTAACCGCTGTAGGAGATGCCCTGGGCGTCGGGAATCCCGGGCGGAGTTCCGGCCAACGTAAGCGCGAGCTTGCTGACGGTGAGCAATGGGTAGCTCGTCGTCCGGTAAGGGCCAGACACGGGTCGACGGCGCGTTGTGTTCCACGCGCTCCGCAAAGAGATGTCGTCAGCACATGTTTAGGGATCCACTAGGGCCGATGCCTGCCGGGGTCCAAAAGGAAGTCCAAAAGGGTTACCGAGGCCCCTGGCTACACAGGCAACGGAAGTAATACGGGTAGGTTTTTTTTAAGAGTCTGACACACCCTCCCGCTCCGGCCAGAGCGGGAGAAGTTATTTGACAATGTCCCACCCAAAAAGATTAAAAAAAAGATTGAGCATTCATATTACACTTGTTTTGTTTAGTAATAATTCTTACACATTTGTTGACTACTGGAAGGAAGAAACATAGTTACATACTTTATTTTTTGCGATGATTATATTCTTTAACAATGTTCGCATCACAATATTTCATTTACTTATTGTTAACTTACATTGCCACTATACATTCATTTTATCAGAAGGTAAATAGCCTGTAAGTCAGTTCAATCGTGACATTGAACACAATTTTTTAATTGGAAGTAGACTACGTTGATTTACTCAATAATTAATTTTCTTCTTTTTTGGTTAAATAGTAGCAGTATTTAGTACGTGATCACTTAGATCATGATAATGTTTCGTAAATAGCACTGTTCAGTGATGAGGTAAAATTGTGGAACACGATATGTCTTCATTTTATCTTTTACTAGATCTTTCCCGCGGCTTCGCCCGCGTGGAGGTTTTTTTTCTTTCTTAAGAACCTTTTCCTGATAATAACAAACACAACAAAAAAATAATTTGTGAAATCCGTCCAGCCGTTCAGGCGTGATGACGTAACCAAAGGAAATGGGAATTCATTTATATATATAATATAGATTATAGATTTTCTGTGATGTTTACGATCAGAGAAAATCTTTCCAATATAAGAAAAAGCAAAAACAGACAAACACACACGAAATTAGTGTGTGAAATAACAAAATATTGTGTACCTACCAGTCAATTTCCACGCACAATTTCAGTAACCAAATACAATGACCAGAAACTCATCACTATAACATTACCAATTTAAAATCATCGACGCACACTAACAAAAAAAAAAACAAAGGATGCATTGTTTTGAATGCGTATCTTTGCGAAACACGTTATTTTGAAACGAAATCTGTATCAAACACAGTGTTTGCGAAACCCCGAGACGATTAAGCGGTGGTTTGATCAGACTCTTAGGTACGGCAATCAACTAATCTAATTGTTACTTGCATTTTAAGCAGACATTCCTGTTTTACAGGGTTTTCGCAGTAGCCAAAATGTTCGTAAATCATTGACTTCACTTTCAGTTTTATTTCGAGATGACACCGTTGATATTCAGAATAATCACAGAGGTACGTACATATGTCAAATTAGAACTACTGTTATCTCTTGAGACCATTACCTACACCTGCAACGTGATTGCGATAAGTGATCGCAAGTACGACTTATGATCCCGGAGTTCTGGGTTCAATCTCTAGCATAAGCATAATCAGCCCATTATGTTCCCACTGCTGGGACACAGGCCTCCTCTCTGTGAGAGAGAGTGGGCCGTAATCCACCACGCGGGCCCAGAGCGGGTTGGTGGATGTCACATGTCTTCGATTTTTTGGATCAAGGGCATGCCAGTTTCCTCACGATGTTTTCCTTCACCGTTCAATCTCTAGGGAAAGTGTAATTGTGTTTTGTCTAGTTTTTCTAAATAATTATAAAAGATAATAAAATTCGGTTTGCTTACCTATTTTTGTCAGTCCGTCATTTTTATTCACATCATCGCAGCAATAATATAATTCTGGAAATAACAAAGTTTACAGAAAAATAAGACTGGCAGAGTGAGTGCTATTAAATCACATCCGTCTAACATTATGTCAATTGTTTTAGCATCTATCACTCATTACGTTCGCGTTATTACCCACTTTCGATATAAGCTATAACAAACATACATATCTATGTCAATGCGGACTTCAATTATACAATGTAAAGTTAATCGTTTCATTTTATTATTCGATTTCGAAATCAGCTTTCATATTATTTCTTAGCTTTTAACATTATTATGCAAAGAATACAGAAAATACAAAAATATATCGTCCTTGTCCCGGACATGATGTTTATGCATATTTCTGTAATGTACAAACGTAATTATGTTTTGTACCTACTGATCTGCTATTGGTTTTTATTTCAAATTATTTCAGAAAGTGAAGGTCGGATTTGTACTAAAATGAGTGTCGTTTTGGAATTTTAAACAATTCATAGCGACAAGAATTTTATTAAAGCTCAAAACCTCCTTTTGTAATAATTTGGTTGTAAAATTGTTTGCTATAAGAGATAAAAATAGTTTAAAAACGGATGTAAGTGAGTTATGTCATCTTTTTCACAACAATCGCATCTAATATTAGAATCGATAATGGAGTCCAATAAATATTCATAATAATTCATATAATATATGAATTATGAATATTTAGTGGTCCACTAAAGACCACTAAACTAGAGTCCACTATATATTCATAATTCATATAATATATGAATTTTGAATATTTAGTGGACTCCAATCCAAATATCATATCCAAAGCTTATAAATTATCAATTTACAGAAATAAGATGTAAATGCCAAACAATACATTACATGAATGAATAAATAAAAGAAAATAAACAGTTTTACTTCCATTAGTGGATTTTGGCTTGACGCGAAAATATCGGGAAACCTCGGGGTTTCTTCAGGGATACTATTAAATACATTGAAATATAAAATCAAGAACTTTTAGATATTTGTCCTAGTGTATCAGAAGATTGGGTAGCGATGACACTCCATGGATGAGACCACATTAATTGGTCAAGGACAGCTAATGAGACACAATTGATTTTCTATTGTTTGACTCCGAATCGGTGTCGCGCTTAACAGGTTAATCCACAAAACAAAATTCAGATGGCAAATCATTCGCATAATCCTAGATAGTTACTGAGCTTAATAAAACATTTCATGATTGTATACAACCGGACCATGTTAAATTAGAATGCAAAAACAATAAGTGCAGTAGTTCATAATATATCAAAACAATTGAACAGCAGATATTAAAAGTCACTCAATTAATTCATTGATTCATAATAAATGTAAAAATAGACTTACATAAAATATGCAAATTCAATCAACATTTTACGCATCTGTCGATAAATCCGAACAATTACGAGTGCGCAAAAGATGTTACGTGAGAATTATGGTAAAATATGTTAATGTTGTCGCTATTGATTGCTTTTTCTATAAATCTCCCAACAAATTTCTATCTATTGTTCTAATTGAGATGCCGATAGACTAACAATGCGGCGCACTCCGCACACGTAACTGCAGTTAGAGCACTCGCACACACCGACCGCTAAGTGAAAACGAGTATAAATACGATGCAAATTACAAATGCTGGCATTACCCACCACCCTCTCGTGGAGTAAGGTGTTCCAAATTAATTCACCGCCGAAATGTACTACCATGTGCGTAACTGAATATAAAAATTTGTGATATCTAAGTGCTATTGCTGAAATCGTCCACCCAGTGCGCCAATCGTTAAATAACTCGTGATCGTGCTAATTGGACTGTGCTGAAAATGTTAATTAGCCTATTACACAAAATTAGTACTAAAACAAGGAACATTTACCTCATTGATTGAACGCACTGATGAACGAATTCAGTGAAGCATCTATAAGAGCAATTCTTCCTGCTAACACGTACATAGTTTGATTTCATAGGAAGTCTTTCACGTTACATAAATTAGATTGGCTCTGTTCCTCGAGTTAGTGCCCACAGCGAAACTGGTTAATAACATATCTAGTCAGCTCGACATTTTACCGTCGATTCTTCGGTTATTAATTGGCTGCACGACATCCGCTATTGCTGCAAGATTATAGTCAAGCCTATAAGTTGTTGTTATGCGAGCTTGGATAATTTGCAAGTTCCAATTACTTAATTTATCTTTATTTCCAACTCTACTTTCCCTCGCTTGTAATATTCAAAACAACTTGTCATTAAAACTTATTTTTTTATCTTTTACAGTATTTCCTGGGATTCCTGGCCGTGGTGGCCGCCTACCCTGGACTCGTCCACGAGGAGGCTCCACAACTCGAAGCCAAATACGAGCACGCCCTCATTGGCGAAACGGGACACCATCATCAAGTAGAGCATGAACATGCAAAGTCACACCAGTCGATCAAATTCGAGCACTTCCACCCAGTGCCCGTGTACGTGAAGAAAGAACACAGCCATCTGCTAAAGCACCCGCTCGAGAAGGGCAAGTCTGAGCAAAACCTGAAGCTAATTCACCCCGAGACTGAGCACAAGCATGGCGGTGGTCTCGTGCTAGAAGACGACAGACATAACACCGATCACGCAGCCGCTCTCGAGCACGGAGGCTACGAGCACGGCGGCTTCGAGCAAGGAGGTTACGAGCACCTCTCCGGTGGCTATGAAGGTGGTAACGAAGGCTTCGAAGGCGGCCACGGTGGATTCGAAAGCTACGGCGGCGGTGAAGGCCTTAAAGCTTACGCAGAGCTTGCCCAACCCGAAGCTGAAGGACATTACTACGCGGAGGCTGCGCACGCGCTCGCCGGTGACTCCGGCGAGGGCTACAAATACGAGAGTTATTAACTGCATTTAATATAGACTTTACCACGGGCATACTAGCATGGAGTTCACTCCATCGTTTACAGTAACTATAGGTCTATCTCTTGCCTGTTGATATTAGTACATATAAGGATAGATGAGACTAATATGTATTCAGCTTACGTTATGCAGTTGAAATGTTTCTTGTAGATTCAAAATGTACCTGATCTAGGATTAATTCTAAAATCGTATTTAGGAAATTTGTATGTAGGTCTTGAATTTTTATCGTTATAGATTCTCGG
Organism: Atethmia centrago; assembly: GCA_905333075.3. Lineage (NCBI taxonomy): Eukaryota > Metazoa > Arthropoda > Insecta > Lepidoptera > Noctuidae > Atethmia > Atethmia centrago. The sequence continues at coordinate 11,229,999 of HG995381.1, read as the reverse complement.
TACTACGCGGCAAATTAAATTATGAAATGTTAGAAACAGTTCCGTTAGGTGTTAGAAAGTACCGCGTGGTGCTATTTAGAGTTGATCGACTGCTTGTTCGTGTGATTGTTTTCTATGTAATGGTTCTCTCGCTTGATTCTCGTATTAGTAATTATTGTGACTAGGCGATCGTTGATTGAGTCCCAGAGAAATTGTGATATTAATAAAATGTTTGTTTTTACATAAACATTGGTCTTTCTTTTTGAAACATCAAGTTCTGCTTATCCACATAACCTTATGTTAGAAACGGTATTCTTCTGCTCCAATAGGCCATGCATGATATTGACAGCGATGTGTTAATTGGTAATTATGTACATTGACTGGTCATGTAATTGTTACCGGCTGATTATCGCTCCATAGTTCGCAAAAAGGATCGATTGTAGCGATCACATAACTATGATTTAACGGAGTTACAACACGTGTATCATTATAGGGAACCTGGTTAACATGCTTGATTATTAATACTTAACTAGTTATACTGGGTATAAACTTCGAAATTTGACAGCAATAATTGGGAAACCGAAATGAAAAAAATCTATAAGAACTGCTGTAATTATCTTTTGCAGTCAATTGGTTTACATAATGCACATGACAACACAGCCAGTGGCACAAAATCTAATAATGGTATTGCAATCAAAACATATAGCTTCACTAACTAACGTATAGCCAAAGAAATTGTGAAAGGCGCTGTCGGCAGTGCGCTCTTATTTCATTCAAATTGCCGTCCCGTATTTACTTGTGAGTCACGATATCGACTGTATGTATATTCCTTGTATAAGGAAATAATACTAAACGATAACTATTACTTATCTACCTAGATACTTGACGTAATACGCGTGAGAAAATTGTTTGAGTCACGATTTTATAGACCTTAAATCTTGAGACACATTTGATGCAGTAAGTTCCTACTATCTTGTCACATGATTTATCGTTAACACAGTTCAATAGATATTGTAGTTTATATCTAAAACTGTCCTATACTACCCTATCCTGGACAGCAATTTAGCTCTTTCACCGGAATATAGGAGTTTATAATTCTCTAGATGAATAGCCAACTAAAGTTTGGTTTTCGTGACATCTTATAAAAGCTTTTTTATAATCTATTCAATTTAAAGTTATCTCAAATCTAAAGACCAAAACAACAGAATCAAAGAAAAAGTTGAAACATATTTTTGGGAGCTTTCAGATTGGTCCAAGGCGAATTGTTGCCCAAAATATGAAGGGAAATAATCACATTCCTATTAAGTTAAAAATGTTTCCCCATCTACCTACATATTCACCATAACACACTTCGCTATGCTCTTACGCCTATTTAAGCATAATTATATTCTCAGTACAGTCGCCAGCACATCAGGTTATACGAAACTGTCTCTAAATGATTTTAAACCTTAAAATATTGATGGTTAAGTTCAAAATTGACAGTGTGTGGTAACTTGGATGTGCTGGCGACTGTATGTACCAATTAAGTTCGCTCCAGTTCCGAGTGTCAACGGCACAATTACGATGACGTAATAAAAGCTAATGTTGTTTACATCACTGTACACTTCTGTCACACTACTGTGACCAAGTGTGGCCTAGTTTACACTCTTTTTTTATGTACTTAGAGAAGTAAGTTTATAACTTCCCTTTGATAATGTGTGTGGTTGTTTCAATAATAATGTTAACCTACGTAAGATTTTGATAGTTTGCAATTAGTCAAAACTGGCTACTGTGCAATAGTGTTGGCGAATTTTCTGTGAAACTTCCTGTGTTCGTAAAATACTGTAGATTATATAAAAGTTGGATTCGGGTTATAGAGACGGATCGTGGACCGAACCACAGCTTGTCAACTTGTCAGCAGTCCGTTATTATATTGAATCAAATAATTAATTACAAAACAAAATCTTAAAAAACGTGTTCTTTTTGGTGTTAGATATCACTCTTATTGCCATATTTATTTATTATATAATTTTTGTATGAATAAGTTACCTAAAACCAAACTTTTAAACACTAATGTGGGGCGATGTTACAACTCGGCCGACTTATGCAACAGCAGCGAATACAAATCGTGTGATTTTAAAACGCGACATCGCAGCTTCCTGGTCGAATCGACGATTTTGTATTCACACTGTAGGTGGCACCGCTTTCTACGCGATGATATACAGAATCAGATATTCCGGATGTATCTTGCAATTCTACTGCGGAAGAAATTATGTCATTTAATTTCCTAGTTTTAAAAGTTGTTTTTACACTGATTTGTGGTAATTTATGCTATGATATCTGCTTTATGAATATTAAGCTATGATGATGGTAATAATTTGGAGGATTAGTAGTGCTGTCTTTAATTTAAATTCAAAGGGGATGGTTTTACAAATTACATTATTAAAACACCGTTATTAGGGAGGTACATTAACGTAGATGTTTATTTGTTTAGCATACAGTTACGAATGCGAATACGAACGTTTTGCGAATCAAACGTATAATCAGACCATCAAAAATACATCATCTCATCTAAATTTTTGTACTAAGTACCAACTCATGTCATTGTTGTCAATATTTTAATAACACCTATGATTTTAGTCTTGCAATCATTGAACAAATTCAAGCTGCAAAGATGTTAATAATGTCTTCACAGGCGTTACTTTATGTAACAGTAGCAAAATTATGATCTTTTCAGCATTTCTTGCTGTTAATGAAACGGCTTTTATGTTCAACTTCTTTAATTAAATAAGTTCAAACTTCATAATTAATATAACAATTTTCATAATCACGAATCTTAAATACAAATAATATCACTCAATCAATGGCACCAATATTGCACTCCAATTTTACAATACTTATAATTTTAATAATAATTTTAGTTTTAATAAAAACAACAACAAGTCTTTATCTCAGTTGAAACAACGTCGATTTCATTAACTACAAAATAATCAATGTTCCCAAATGTGACGAATTATTGTGAATTGCTCCGCATTAATAGAAATCATATCAGGAATCTTTTGTTTTTCTGTAAATGGGGCAAACTTTTGTATTGTGTAGGGCTTATCCACTTTCACATAAACATTCCTTACACCTTCAACGGGACGTCTTCCTCGTGCAACTGGTTTTGGTACTCTAAATGGCTGTATAAATTCTAAACGCACAGGATATGGTGCAGGTATTTTAACATCGTGCGGTTTCGGAATACGCACTAGCATTGGTATTTCAGTGCTTTTCACCAATTCCACAGGAAGCCTTTCCGTAGTTTCTGATCCTTGATTTACAAAAACTGTTGCCGTATTGGCAACTGTCGAAGCTTCAATGCTCGCTAAAGCATTCTGCTCTCCAAAGTTTCTCGTCAATTTTTCCAATTCAGCAGTGTATTCTCGCTGGTCGTAATACTGAGGCGACTCTTTTATCTTTTGTAATGTAGTTCGAATATTAAACTCTTTTTTTAACAGTTCTTTTTGTCGAGTTATCGTATCTGTGATTGTTTGATGTTGATAGAGTGGAGCCAAGAGAACAGAAAGTCTATCCTGTTGTAAAATAGGAGTTTGTACTGTAGGTGCGGGTTTAGCTGGTGTCTCCGGCTTTTCTTGTTGTTCCTCCAGTGGTGTTATGGCATGTAGCGGAGGAAGTGGTGGTAGGCCTTCAATCGAACTGAGAGTTTCTTTGAACTCTTTTGTACCCTGAGATATATCATATGTTTTACCCGCAGGTTTTGGTGTAACCACAGGTGCTGGAGTTTTTTCATGTCCTTGTATTTTTTTAGATCCTTTTGGTAATTGGACTCTGGATGGTCTTGTTGGTTTAAAGACATTTCTTTGGTTCTCCCTGGTTATTTGAGAGTATGCATTTTGTTGAGCTTTTGTACTCGCTTCAGTATATGCAACTTGTTGTGCCCCTGTATTGGCTACAGGATTTGCAGTTTGTTGAGACACCGCATTTGCTTGAGCATACACATTTCGTTGAGCTTCTGTATTTGCTGCAGAATTTGTATTCTGATATACCTGTTTATTTTCTTGAGAATAGGCATTATTCTGTGCTTTGGTATTTACTTGAGTAAATGCATTTTGTTGAGCTTCTGTATTTGCAGTGTTTTGAGCCACTGTGTTTGTTTGAGAAAATGAATTTCGTTGAGTCACTGTATTAGCTTGAGAAAATGCATTTTGTGAAGCTTGTGTTTTTGATATTCTATATATTTTTTTTTGAGACACCGTTTTTACTTGAGAATTTACATTTTGTTGAGCCAGTACATTTCTTTGAGGATGTTCCTGTGTATTTTCTTGAGAATACTCGTTTCGCTGCGGCTCGGAATTAACATAAGTGAATGCAGTTTGTCGAGCCTCTGTTTTTGCTTGAGAATAAGCATTCTTTTGACTATCTGTAGTGTCTTGAGAATATACATTTCGGTGTGTCTCATTATTAATATCTGCAAAATCATTTTGTTGTGTAACTGCATTTGCTTGAGAATATGTATTTTGGTGAGCCTCTGTATTTACTGGAGTATATGCACTCCTTTGTCCTTCTGTAGTTTTTTGAGAATATAGATTTCGCTGTACCTCGGCATTTTCTAGAGTAAAAGCGTTTTGTGGAGCCGCTGCATATTCTTGAGAATATGTTTTATGTTGTTGTTTGTTGTTGTATTTTGTTGTTGATGTATTTGCACGAGAATTTGCATTTAGCTGTGCTTTGGTACTAACTTGAGTAAATTCATTTTGTTGAGTATTGACATTTGTTTGAAGATATGTGTTTCGGTGTGCCCCTATATTTTCTTGAGAATATGCATTATTTTGACCATCTGGAGTCACTTGAGCATATGCATTTTGTTGAGCCGCTGCATATTCTTGAGAATATGTATTCTGTTGACCATCAGTATTTGCATGAGAATTTGCATTTAGCTGTGCTTTGGTATTAACTTGGGTAAATTCATTTTGTTGAGTACTGATATTTGTTTGAGGATATGTATTTCGGTGAGCCCCTATATTTTCTTGAAAATATGCATTATTTTGAGCCTCTGTATTCGCTTGAGCATATGCATTTTGTTGAACCGCTGCATGTTCTTGAGAATATGTATTCTGTTGACTATCAGTATTTGCATGAGAATTTGCATTTAGCTGTGCTTTGGTATTAACTTGTCTAAATTCATTTTGTTGAGTATTGACATTTGTTTGAAGATATTCGTTTCGGTGAGCCCCTATATTTTCTCGAGAATATGCATTATTTTGACCCTCTGGAGTCACTTGAGCATATGCATTTTGTTGAGCCGCTGCATGTTCTTGAGAATATGTATTCTGTTGACTATCAGTATTTGCATGAGAATTTGCATTTAGCTGTGCTTTGGTATTAACTTGGGTAAATTCATTTTGTTGAGTACTGATATTTGTTTGAGGATATGTATTTCGGTGAGCCCCTATATTTTCTTGAGAGTATGCATTATTTTGAGCCTCTGTATTCGCTTGAGCATATGCATTTTGTTGAGCCACTGCATGTTCTTGAGAATATGTATTCTGTTGACCATCAGTATTTGCATGAGAATTTGCATTTAGCTGTGCTTTGGTATTAACTTGAGTAAATTCATTTTGTTGAGTATTGACATTTGTTTGAGGATGTGTATTTCGGTGAGCCCCTATATTTTCTTGAGAATATGCATTATTTTGACCCTCTGTAGTCGCTTGAGCATATGAATTTTGTTGAGCTACGGCGGTTTCTTGAGAAAATGTATTTTGTGGAGCCACTGCATTTGGTTGAGAAAATACATTTCGATATGCCTCGGTATTTACTTGAGTAAGTTCATTTCGTTGAGCCTCTGTATTTGTTACAGTAAATGCAGTTTGTTGAGCCACTGTATTTGCTTGTGAATATGTGTTTTGATGAGCCTCTATATTTGCTACATTCAATGTAGCTTGCTGAGCCATCTCATTTGTCCCATTAAATACAGCTTGTTGAGCTGCTGTATTTTCTTGAGAATATTCATTTCGTTGGGCCTCTTCATTTGCTTGAGTGTATGCGTTCGCTTGTATCTCTTCAAACCGGTATGGAGATAGCGGTAAAGCCTGATAGGGGATTATTTGTAGTGTCTCCTGTTCATAATTCGGTAGAAAACGAACGTACTCTGCATTATTGCTTTGGTTAGAGATATTTTTGGTTCGACTTGCTTTTTTAGGAACATAAGGAGTGGAATATTCTTTCTCTTTATTTTGTTGTCGTGCTTTAGTATATTTGTAACGAGGAGTTGTTGTTGTTTTTTCTGTGGTACCTTCAGTAGTCTGCGTTTCTTGTGTCAAGTCATCATTGATTTCTTGTATGTTTAAGAGCTTATAGTAATTTTGTACTTCACTGCTATCTTTCTGATCGTCTGGATTCATCCAGGTTTGGTACTGTTGTACATTTTGTTGCTCAATGCTTTGTCTGAACTGTTCTTGTAGTTCAGCGAAATCATTTTCATATTCTGGGTATGGCTGTACTACTGCGCCAGCTGATTGTAAAGTTTCCACTTGTTCAGGTGTTAGAAATAATACAATTTCTTTCATTCCCATTAGTTCAGGTCGTGGTGATTGCGTGGGTGTTGGCGCTGGTGATGAATACTGTGGTTCCTCATAGAACGATTGTGCTACGACATCATGTAGCCCTGCCCTTACTGAAACCAGGAATATTGGTGCTATCAAGCACCATGTCTGAAAATTTGTATGTTTATATTAGTTTGAAGGATCTACAAATGCTTTTCATAGGTTTAAAATATTTAATTGTTTTACTTACGGGTATCACCATGACTGTTAATATACGATGACCAGCCTGTGACCTGTTGAGACGCGGTTGGTCGTTTACTCTGAAATAAAGATGAACAACATTTTATATAAGTATCTTACACATACATACATTCAATAGCTTCGTAACTATGACGATCGGCGACTTCCGTAATCATTACTTTTATGAAATCATACTGTGGATTATATCAATATTCAATACTGTCGCAATCTTATTAGTATTTTGGTGAAAGTTGTGGTCATTAGAGAGAAATAATTTCAACTTCAGGCAAAAGATTTTCTTTATTCCTATAAATGAAGTGTTGCATACCGCTACCCAGCTTTATTTTATAAATGTATTAAATATCATCATCATCATCATTCCAGCCGAAAGACATCCACTGCTGGACATAGGCCTCCCCCAATATTGGGGGGGTTTGCCATAATCGCCACGCTTGGCAGGCGGGTTGGCGATCGCAGTATGGTGTTAAAATGCAAAGAGAACGCTGCTGCACATTCTCTAGTAAGTCCCTTAGTCGCCTTTTACGACACCCATGGGAAGAAATGGGATGGTGCTATTCTTTACGTCCGACACCACACGGAACGCCACGGGTATTACACGTGTATTACGGGTATTAAATATAATAAAGATATTTTAACAATTTTATCGCTGGAGGAGACCAAACAGGTCTGAAATATCAGCACCAGTTCAACGAAGCGATCTCACCCGAGAACGAGGAGAAAGAGGCCCTAAACTTGGATGTCCGTCAACAACTACGGCCAACGACTTAACAGCTAGTGCCGAAAGCTCAAGTAGATATCTTGACGTGATAACGCAAACGAAACCCAAAGAATGACGAACAGAGCTGACCGTAAGTAAAGTTTGAGGTAAGTTTAGCCAAAAAGGGGAAGTATTTCAACAACCAGATGTCTAGTGCAATAATTAATAACAATAGCATGAAATCCATTTAAAATTATTATTAGTAGGTATAGATACGTAATACGTAATTTTACCTCGTTAGCACATTCCACACTTCTCCAAGGAGACTATAGCTTTGTTTATATTAGAAACACTTTCTTATAAGTTTATCTTTATGACATGTTAACTACCATAGACCTCAAACTAGTTCTGCACTATAATTTTACTGCACTAATATTTTTCTTATTATTTTCTATTATTTATTTGTTTTATTTCAATGTCTATTTTATTCTTAACAGGGGTGCACCCAACTGCAGCTTACCTAATCTAATGGTTCATTATCATTTTTATTTCGTCGCTTATATATAAACTTCGTTCGCGACCCCACGACAGGCGACCGTCCGTGTCTTACTATCGGTTTTTAATTAGAATACTATCAGAAATGTTCGTGATTTATTCAAATGCCATTAATCTGTTGAGTAATACTGTTAAAAACTGGTTTAGACATCCTCATATCCAATTTCCGTCTATTCGGAACTATCTCGATTCAACGTAAATACTACAAAAAACAAGTTATTTATTCGTTTCCTACATGTTTACAACAAGATGATGATAATGTACCAAACATTAAGTATAGGTGATATAAAAAGAGTAATTTAAAAGGAATAGTTTCAAATTATCTGCATAGGTTATCCTAAAAAACCTGGGTCAAAAACGGAATCATAGGTTATCTGAAAAAAATAACTTTCAAAACAATAATTGAAACGAACTAGGGCCATGAAAAGGTTTGAAATAAGTACTTACCTAGTATAGTCATTTGACAACACAAGCTATCATTTAACCTATTACCCGATATTTTTTACTTAAGTGTATCAAAAGTACAGTGGTGGCCCAGTGGTAATGGCCCCGACTTACTAATGTAATGGTCTTGGGTTCGAAACCAAGCAGGCGCTTTACTTTGTGTAAATAATATCATTACAACTGCTCTCAAAACAGTGAAGGAAAACATCGTGAGGAAACCGGCATGTCCTAGAACCAAAAATTCGAAGACGTGATATCTACCAATTCGCACTAGACCTGCGTAGTAGATTACAGCCCACTCCCTCTCAAAGAGAAGAGGCCTGTGTCCCAGCAGTGGGGAACATTATAGGCTGATCATGATGATGATCAAAAGTATAAATTCTTACCCAGAAAAATAAAATCAAATATTATATTACCGCTTATGTTTAAAATGCATGTACGAGTACTGAGCGCCTACTCTTATATGAATAGTAAAGTGTCGTTGCTCAGCTGCATTATTTTATCAGGCAACACGTTAACTTGTCAGCGGTACCGGCGTGTGTACTTTTATGGTTTTGTACCTACTCCATACATAAGAATTCCTCCATATAATATGTATGTGAATGAAAGTGTCAACTGTTTTAAATAGGAATTTTTAAAGTCACCTACTCGTACCTATAAAAAGTAAGTTAGTAAAGTCTACCGTTATGTGGCTAAGTAGTAATCCCTAGATATTATCGGTACCATTGAATCCCAAAACTGCATTTGACAACATCTGGGTCTATGTGATCTCGTGCTCGTAAGCGATCACCTGACATAGATACATTCCTTGGAACAAATCCTCTTCATAATCAACGGTTGCATAAGTTCAGGTTCTAACTGAGTCTGGTAAAATGATGACTCACAGAGATACAGCTAGTTGAATGTTGAAGCTGTTTTCATTGCCACACCCCTTTATAACGGTAACATAGATTCCGATTCGTATCCGTGTTAATTCGTGCTTTATGATCCAGTGTGTTGGTTCCGATGTTTATTAGTTATACCTAATGGTAACCACTAGGTCGCATCAAAAGAGCCTTCGCCAAAGTATAATAAGCCCAGCCGTCAATCTTACTGATTGGCTAATGCTAATTGCTGAGCAATTTTTGTATAGGTCGAATTAAGAGGAAAAAAGAACAGCTCAACTTAGGGGAAGCCATTCTTCATTTAAAAATAACCGTTTCAGTATGAAATGCCCCAGCTTAAGGCAAAGGTGAAATCTCATAGGTCCATATTTGACAGGTGAGTTATCTTGATTAAATATTGTGTGATAGGCAGAAAACAATAATATATGTTAACTGGACACACTTGTAACCAAGAGCTAAGTAATATAACTGAGAATTTATCTGATACTAAAAATGTTTTCTCTCGACACAGGGCTTGAACTTAGGACCTCAAGCTGCACTTTCCAAATGTAAATAATTGAGATGGTGATTATTCCTAGTCCTACTAAGGGCTGTTCACTAAAGTACCTATTTATTCTAATCATATATACCAGGGATGTTGCGGTTGCAGATTTTTTAACATCCGCGGATGCAGATGCAGATTTTTGGTCGCTTACCTCCGCGGATACGGTTGTGGATGCGGATCTCAAGATGGGAATCTTTTTTTAAGGGATCCGTCGAAGCGGCAAGGCGAAATTCAACATTTCTTAATTTTTTTGCAAATTGCAGCGCATTTTCGTTGAATATTGATCATAATTCAATTCGCGGCTATTACAATAAAATAGTTACTTGATAATAATTATTTAAAAACCAATATAGCTCTCGAACTTATATAAGACTATTTCATAAAAATGTGACGATTTAGACCTATATTGATGATTAATTTCCATTTTGTTGATTATGATTTTACTTATAAAAAAGGGAAAGGGCTTAAGCTCCGCATTGCGGATACGGATGCGAATATCCGTAACATCCCTGAACATACATACATAAACTCATGCCTTCTTCCCATGAGGTTGGGCAGAAACTGTCACCTACCTGAACACCACCTGCTACGCTCCTTACATACTCCTTTTGCTTCGTTTACGTTCATACATCTGGTCATACACGCACGCCGGTTGCGAGTACTACGCACCTGACCTTTCTGAAGAACATCACCAATTAGGTCACTATATATGTGCTCCTAGGGCAGCCCCTCTCGCCGTTTCCACTCACATCTGCATTGTAAACACTTTTTGTTAGTCGCCTTTTATTCATCCTCTCAACATGACCAAACATCTAAGCATACTCTTTTAATTTTTTGTCACCACATCTTTTAAACCGCACCGTTGCCTTATCACATCATTTTTCAACCTATAATTTATAGTCACACCACACATGCTTCGCAAGGACGTTTATTCTAATCAGACGTAGTTAATATATGCCTTCCATAAATCCCTTTTGAGGTCCAACATCTATCTGACCTTACCTTACAATTAGTAGTTCTATTAAAATGTCGATTCATCACTCGTAAACATTCTCAGTCTATTGCTCGACAATGGACATAGGGTTCTCACACTAATTAATTATATTTCATCGGTTGCATTGACGTCTTTTTGCTCTCCCGCTGATTTCCTTTTCATCACACAGATTTAGACTACCTTAGTTGAGACCTAGTCATTTATAGATTTCTAAGGGGTCTAGACGATCTATACCATTTCACGCCAGATGCTAGGCTTTTTTTTTTATGGTAAATTATCAAATAACTTCTCCCGCTCTGGGCGGAGCGGGGGGGTGTGTCAGACTTTTACTGACTAAAACCCACCCGTATTCCATCAGTTGCCTGTGTTGCCAGGCATCTATGTAAAATATTAATATTTACATAGATTATTTTATACATATTTTGTGAATGTGAGATCGTTGTAGGCTTGATAGAACTACTTCTCCCGTTCTGGGCGGAGCGGGAGGGTGTGTCAGACTCTTACTGACTAAAACCCATCCGTATTCCATCAGTTGCCTGTGTTGCCAGGGGCCTCGGTAACCCTTTCGTACCTTCCCGCGACCCCGGCAGGCCTCGACCCTAGTGAACCCCTACACTTGTGCTGACATCTCTTTGAGGCGCGCGTGAAACACAGCGCGCCGTCGACCCGGGCCTTGTCCTTATCGGACGGCGAGCTATCCATTGCTCACCATCAACAAGCCCACGCCTACGGTGGCCGGAAATCCGCCCGGGATTCCTGACGCCCAGGGCGTCTCCGGCGACGGCTAGGGGCGAGAGGGCGCGAAATTGGCCTTTCCCTCAACCATCCCGCCTCCTCCTTCGCGAGCATTACTGCGTCGTAGAAGGAGGCGACAGCTGCCCATGCCTTCTCGCTCCGTACCATGGCCTAGACCAGGGACGGACGCGATAGATCTCCGCCTGCGGTCGTCTCCACGAGGACACGGTGGTGCTCTGTCCAAGCCGGGCAGACTTCCACCGTATGCTCAGATGCTAGGCTAGGAGCTGGATTAGAAACTAGGCTAAAACGCGGAACTTTAAATCACAATCGAACCTGTTTCCAAAAGCTGAGCAGTATATGATACTAAGTAATAAAAACATCTGACTGCCTCGTTGATCTAGTGGTTGCAAGCACTACTGCTGATCATGAGGTCCTAGGTTCGATTCCCAGCTCGTGTAGTGTTAATGTGTTTTTTCATCAGGATTTTCACAGTAAAAGCCAGGAATCTGGATTCTTGCCCGGTTGCTGGAAATAGGCTCGCCCCCTATTACATGAGATTTAAACATAACTGGCGAATTGTGAGTTTAATATAGGTACACCTCTGCCTAATCCTACGGGGAGGACAAGCGCGATGTTATGTAATATAACATCACCAGAGATATAAACATGGGCTTTGGTATATTATCAAGCGGATAGCTTCTCCCGCTCTGGGCGGAGCGGGAGGGTGTGTCAGACTCCTACTGACTAAAACCCACCCGTGTTCCTTCCGTTGCCAGTGTTGCTAGAGGTCACAGTATCCTTTTCGGACATTCTAGCGACCCCGGCAGGCATCGGGCCTAGTGGACCCCTACACTTGTGCTTATACATATCTCTATCAGTATGTGGGCTGCGATTACATCAAAACTCGTTTGTTTATTTCCACATCTGGCATCGGAATAGCATTATAAAACTGATTGTTTATATTATCTCATTTAATTTCACTCTCACCTGTGTTTATTGACTTTATCACAGAATTACATCATTTCGACTTAATAAACTAGGTGAGTTATTGAGACTGTTTTTGCTGCTGGTTTTATTTTAGCAAGTGAAAATCATGATTATTTTACTACTGTGCTTCTCAGAACCTTTAATAATTATTTTTGTTCTGAGCTTTAAACCTAAGGAAAGATATGCTGCCTTAGAAGGAAGATGAAAGGCTCCTTGGCGCAGATTAGTGAAACTAAAGTCGAATTATTAAATTCACCGCAGTAGTCTAACATGTGCTAGCTGTCACTTTGTGTAATAAAATGGTCATATTTATTGTAATGGTGATCGTTTAGTTTAATCGAATTATATAAGTGTAAAATAAATGTATAATAATAAGTGTAAAAGTCTAGAATATAATAAATATGACCATTTTATTACACAAAGTAACAGCTATAGTGTGGCCATTAGTGCTGTGCGCTCCCTGAGGTATGCGCGCGGCGAGACGGGGGGGAGAATCGGCTGCTGCGCTCTGTCCGTGCGCCGGCCGAAAGTCTTTCTATCCTTTTTTCTTCGCCTCCCACCTCGCCGCGCATACCTCAGGGAGTGCACAGCACTAATGGCCACACTATACCATATGTCAGATTACTCCAATGAATTTAATAATCGACTTTGAGAATAACTTTAAGAAGTATGAATTAAAGCTGTTTTAGAAATTGAACAGTGTCCAGCTCATTGAAATTCTTAACTACACGAATTTTATAAAGAGGTAAAATTCGTTTGTAAGTTTGTATGTCTTCGGAACTACTGATCCATTTCCGAAAATTCCTGCACTTTTGGGAATCTACAGTGTTGCCGAGTGTCATAGACTATATTATATGTTATTAAAACGAGAAATTTCGCGCGGGTGAAGTCACGAGCAGAAGCTAGTCTTGCATAACCATTCACAGCAGGTCATCACCTAAAATGTCCTGGTTCACTAAATAATGGCGGATACCAAGAAATGTAAATAAGCTTCCAAATTCTTACAAAACTTAAACTTTCTTATTAAAATTAGTGTCATCATTATTTAATCAAGTTACCAAGTATCCAAGATTAAGTAAACCAAACAGCTGTTGGAAATCTGTTACCAATCATAAAAGATGGACGAACAACAATGTTTGGTTTTAAAATCACAACGGAGTGACCATTGTCATTTTAAAACCAAAACATTGAGTCTGAACTGTGTTGTGTATTTGTGCGTTTCCCGCAGTTTTGCTCCATTCCATGATAAATGGGTAATTTTGAATGTTGATTCAGATTCAAAAGAGGTTACGGTCATAGAGAAATGTTACGAATTCTGTACTATTTCATAATTATGAAAAATTCAATATGAAGAAGTGAATTTGTGTAAGTGAAAATTTTGTGTACCTATATGAAGACTAAATGAAGTGACTATATGAGGCTAAGATAGCTTTAAGATATTAGTTTCAATGAGTGCAAATCAAACAAGGACAAAAAAAAACAACAAAATAATTGGTAAAACGATACGTTTTATCTTCATCTATTTACATGTACAAACTAATGACTATCAAAGTATTTACAATTCTATTGATTATTTGGTATGATCACGACTGTTGCTGGTAGGCTCACCAGCTGGTTGAAGAGCTAGGCAGTGCCTTACCAGCAGCAGCTCTTCTTCTTGTAGTGGGTGACGTGCTTGATGATGTGGAGTGGGTAGGGCTTCCACACGGCGACTGGGACCTCCACGTGCTTCTCAATGGGCACATGGATCTTCTTGATTACTTCGTAAGGCCTGTCAATAGGGATGTGCACCTTCCTGATGACCTCGTATGGGACCTCTTTGATAACTTCATAGGGGACTGGCCTCTCGACATGCACGTGCTCGGTCTTGTATACTGGGTAGGGGACGCGCTGCACGACATCAACGTTGACGGGGTAGGGCTGGGGCACAGGTACCTGGACCTCCTGACGGACGGGCACTGCGACGGGCTGCGGCACAGCGACCTGGACGTGACGGGTCACCTCAACAGGGACGCGACGAACAACGTTCTGTACGACAGATTGAAGCTCGTATCTTGTAGCAGAAACATCTGGGCGGCCGACAGTCACAGTTGTGCCGATCACACGTGGGGCTCCAAGTGTGCCTGGGCCAATGCCGTTACCACCGTTTCCGGGGCCAGGGAGGTTTGAGTCGAGAAGAAGGCTGCCCTCGGAGTATCCGTTGCCTGATGGGGCGGGAGCAGATAGGTCAGATGAAAGAGAACCGTACCCAGGTCCAGAACCAGGTCCGGAGAGACCAGGTCCAGAGGCAGGTCCGCTTATAAAGGATCCTTGGTTGGCGGATCCATGCCCGTATCCTCCGTTACCGCCGGCGAGAGATTCAGCGGCGATAGAGGCGATACCGGGAAGAGATGCTCCATTTAGCACTGGATGACCATCCACAACATGTTCCTCAATGGACTCAGTTTGGTGTCCCTGTCCACCGCCATGTTGTGGGGGTCCATACGAAGTCGAGGGTGTCCCGTACGAAGCTGACGGAGAGTTTAATGCTGAAGACTGGAATGAGTCCGGGCTATGGTGCTGTCCATTTAAATATCCGCCATTAGTGCTGTACACTAGCGCTGACAGGAAGAGCAGTTTGACCTGAAACAAATATTTCTATGTTAAGTATGTGAACGAACTCGCTAAAGTTCTAATTTTTGTGTTATTGTACTATTTTTAAGAACTCACAACAAATGCCATGGCTTTTAGCTAATCGCTTTGAAGCCTGCCAAAAAATAGGAGCTAGTTGTTGTCCCTTCCGAGTGTCGGTAGCTTGTGCTGTGACATCGGACGGCCCCACATATTTATACAAGGCGCTCTTTCCAACAACGCCTATGAATTCATTAGATACAAACACAAACAGATATCGCTGTATCCTATACGTCACCGATGCTAAAATATATTATGTTAATTTCTGTACTGATCTCGTTAACTTCGTTTTCTATGATTATGCAAGGGAATCTGTGTATCAAAGGTGTAGCAAACCATCTGCCGCGGTTCTGTTGCTTCACATAAAATTAAAATGAAATCCAAGGCAATCGTTTATTGGAGTTGCAAACGTTTAAAGTTATACATAGATTAGTTTACCCAATATTGGGTTTATTATTTGGAGTTTTCATTTCTCAATAAGTCGTAAATTACCCAATTAGTTCTATTGATTTACTATAACACATTTCCTAATAGTTATTTTTAAATATGTAATGGTAAATCATTGTAAATATGTGTGTCATCAAAAACCTCACTCAACTTTTTATTTAAGACAGTTTTTACATGCCTAGATCTTTGCGTGACAGTAATGAATTTACAATTTTTCCTGTAAGATGGGTAAAAACTTCTTCAACTGATGTAAGCGAGTCGTGTTGACAAATCAACAATTTGGAATCCTATGTCCGATTTAACATCTCTTTACAAAGCCTCAATATCATCCCACTGCTAGGCATAGGCCTCTCTTTACTTATGCCAATCCCCATACTCCTGTGTCAGCCTCATCCAGGTTTCAAGAGATCCAAGAGGGGCAGACGACATTGTTGCCATCTCTGGTTACAAAGTCTCGCCTGTGGTCAATTCAAATCTAACACCTATGTCCGAATAAAATAATCTACATGGCTGAAAAGGCATTTAAAGAATTCGTCTGTCATAGCTTTCAGCACTTTACGGCAAAATATTTCGATCTAGTCATCTCTGTGGGCCTAGCAACGAACGCGTGAAGTAAACATAACGCGAAATCGATCGATTTTTGAATCGAAAATACAACAATTTATGCGACAACCATAATTAGTTCACCCATAGATTTGATTTTGATTAGTCTTCAATCCAATTAAACAATTGTCCGAAATGTCGTGACGTTTAGGTACTTCGCTCGTTCGTACTAGGCTTACAAATATGGCTAGATAAATGGATCGACATGAAATGAAACTTAGTTATTCAGAACAATAACTTTCTTGCATTCTTGGCTAAAACAAGAACACGTACAAGTAAGAGAATACAGAAAAGTAGTCCACTTGTACTATTCAAAGTTACTTAATAGTACAAGTAGGTATGTGCCTGACACTTTTTATAACTAGAAAGCTACCATTATTACTCCAAAACCTGTCTAAATATGTTGTACCATAAAAATGTGGGTGATGGATGGCCTCATATGTTTATTATTATATTGCCTCTGTTCTAGTATGAAGATTAAAGAAAACGAGCAATTATTACCTAGTTGTACCTAATCATACGCAGCTTGTAATAACGTGATACAGGGTACTATAACTATTATTAATATGATATGATAATTCGGTCAATTTAATGATGATAGTACATTATTATGCTACGTTGATTGCAAAAGTGGACAAACATTACACCCTAAAGGTATCTACACCGTCTCCCATTCTCAATATTTGGGTCAATTTAATGATGATAGTACATTATTATGCTACGCTGATTGAAAAAGTGGACAAACGGTACACCCTAAAGGTATCTACACCGTCTCCCATTCTCAATATTTGGGTCAATTTAATGATGATTGTACATTATTATGCTACGCTGCTTGAAAAAGTGGACAAACGTTACGCCCTAAAGGTATCTACACCATCTCCCATTCTCAATATTTCGCTCAATTTAATGATGATAGTACATTATTATGCTACGCTGATTGCAAAAGTGGACAAACGTTACGCCCTAAAGGTACCTACACCGTCTCCTGTTCTCAATATCGTTTGCTACTTTCGAAGCACTAAGTATATCTGGAATATTATAAATAAGAGCTAGATCAATGGTATACTTACGTGAGGCATACAAAACATTACTACCCAGTATGAACTTTCAATCATACTTTTTCAGATTCATTATATTTTTCTGTTCACAAATCAACCAACAGCTGTTTGTTGATTTGTATTGTTGTTGTTGATTGATATAGCGACACTTGCCTATGTCCACGAGTGGAAGTATTTCGACTGAAATGATAATGATACCAGAGGGCAGTAGAATACATTATACAAGGTACCGCTTTTAGTTCAGAAGTAGAACACACTACTAAAGATTTTCATGATAACAATACGAAATGAGAATAAGAGAAAAATCGTTGCTCCGAAGTCGATACGACCGAACATTTTTCTGTTATGTTAATGTTAGAATAATTCGATATTACTGCAGACCTACGACCTCATCTGCGTATCACCATGACAGTAGGTAGGCAAAATTCTTCGCTAAAAAAGAAATTGAAAAGGATAAGCAAATTTCTATACTACCAGCCACTTTAGATCGCCATAGAAATGCTAAGCAGTTGCTAATATTTCTCCACATCTCATTTGAATAAGAATCTTTAATTTACTACATTTCTGCCCTTTCAAATTAAGTTAGGCAAGAATTATAGGTAAATATTTTATTATAATGTAAGAAGGTCCATAAATCAATCACTCCAAATAAAATGGCCTACTTTAAAATACATTTTTGGCATGTGTTTTACGAGTAATTATTGCGTAAATACGAGTAGTTCCCTCTGATGTCAATAGATATTTGTTATTATTAATATATACAATATAAAGATTCAGATTTCACCTGTTTGTGGGAATTTGTATGGATCCGTCTTCAGATCCAACATTTCCGCTTGTGGCGAATCTTTTACATAATTGTAAATAATTATTATATTAAACGTATTGACCTCCTTTGTGATTTTTGTTAGTAATACTAATGATAAGACGCTGTTTATTCTATCAGAAGTCTTATACATATAAAATTATAATGCATTCATTAGATAAAAACCGGCCAAGTGCGTGTCGGACCATGCACAATAAAGGGTTCCGCAGTTGAGAATCATTTATTCCAAGTGAAAATGTAATGTTATTTTAAGACCAGCGGGGCAATTGCGTTACACAAGTAAAATGTCAATTGATCGCAATGGGTTTCATTTTGACAGCTAACCCACGTCTTTTGTGTTATTTACGTTGTTGAGCGGAATTTTTTCAAACCTATGAAGCAGTGGATTAGCAATATCCTTCAAAACTCTCGGATTGTGATTCAAACTGTGTTACGCAATTAGGGTGTTGAATTCTTATAGAATTTCCTCCAGGCTTAGCACGAGAACCGTAGAGAAGCGTTTTGACGACGGAAGAGAAGGCCAAAATGACGTTTCCGTATACACAGTTGACAGTTTTCGACCGAGAAATGACAAACGATTTCTGTTCTACAGTAGAGTAGAAATAGAAAGCGTCATGCTAAGCCTGCTGTAAGCCGTAGCGTCGTGTCTGCTGTTCTATAAGTATAGAACTATTTAGTGTATTATTTTTAAAAATGTAGGTGCAGTAGCTTCAAAAATTTCATCTATTTTCTTAAATAACTTTAAAACTATTTATTTTAAAACTATAAATATATATATATATATATGTCGGAAATACGTTAGTCACTAGTTTGACTAATCGGGACGCCAGCGCCACCAAGCAGCGCTCGACAGAGTCTACAACATAACGCTTGACCCGAGTTAAGAGCAGTTCGCCGGAGGCGGTCACGGAGTGAACACGTTTAGAAACTGTCGCGCGTTCCGTATAGTTGTGTCGTGTACCAGTGTGCGAATAGCTAGTGTGATTATTTGATCGTAAATTATAACTTCATTTAAACTGCAAACGGTATTTCTATTGTGCATTATCCAACACTTCCCATTGTACGCCCACAGTAGTTATAATATGGCTCATGATACGATGAGCGAGACGTAACTTCTCCGTCATATATGTATATATATATATATATATACAGGGCGTCCCACGGATATGCCACATGGAGGGAAAGTACCTTGAATATTGTAGATGGACCATTATACTGAAAGAAGACATTATTTGAATTTAAAAAACAATTTAAACTGCATTCATAGATATTTAGATAATTACATGGTTGAACCGGAAATCGAACCCGTTACACGAGAAAAATAATCATCCTGTAGCTTTATCATACCGCACGAAAGGCTTCATCATAAGGATTATTTTTTCCTAAATAACAAATAAAAGGAAGACCATGAATTTTAACATTTTTAATACAAAATTAATCAATTTATCAAATGCTCAAAATGAGTCCCTTCCTGTTGAATATAAAGTCGCACTCTTTTGATTATTTCGCTCCCTGTCGATTTTTTGATCTTGTTGTGGTGGATATTTAGAATAATACGTCTAATTTCTGCTTGTAGCTCGTGGACACTTTCAAACTGGTTCTTGTAAACTAATTTTTTTACATACCTAACCCCATAAAAAAAAATGTAACGGTGTTAGATCTGGGGATCTCGGCGGCCATCTTATTTGTCCATTTGTTCCGATCCAGGGATGAAAGTGGTCATTGATAGTCCCTTGTTCTGTGACTGTTATGACCCGGAGCCCCATCTTGCTGAAAAGTAAGGTTTTGTCGTTCTGCAACCGGAAGATTATTTATCTCATTTCTCAAAATCTCAAGTATTTCTAAATACCTTTCCGTATTTAAATGCCCTTCATAAAAATGTACTAATAGGACCCGGTTTTTTACAATCCCGTACCAACAGTTGAACGAAAAACGCACTTGATTATTAGTCTCGCGGATACGTAAGGGATTCTCCCTGGACCGAATGCAATTATTGTGTCGGTTGTACATAGCATTATTGCTGAACTTTGTCTCGTCTGACCAGATAATATTATTTAGAAAATACTGATCCTCTAGGATGAGCATCTCGATTTCATTGCAGAAAATAAGTCGTTTTTCAGCATCACCGGGCAGTATTTTTTGTACTAATCGCCCTTCAATGTAACTTTTGAATTTGTATTTTTTTAGTACACGGTGTTTTTTGCAATGTCAGCGTTCTATTTTCTGAACAAAATTTCACATCAAATGTTAAAACTCATGGTCTTCCTACTATTTGTGACACTATGTTATTTAGCAAAAAATAATCCTTATGATGTGAAGCCTTTCGATCGGTATGATAAAGCTACAGGGTGATTATTTTTCTCGTGTAACGGGTTCGATTTCCGGTTCAACCATGTAATTATTTCAATATCTATGAATGCAGTTTAAATTGTTTTTTAAATTCAAATAATGTCTTCATTCAGTAAAATATTCCATCTACAAAATTCAAGGTACTTTCCCTCCATGTGGCATATCCATGGGCCGCCCTGTATATATATTCGAGACACTCACAGAAAGCCTCAAGCCTTTTCATTTAATGTGTCACACGTATTTAAAACTTTTTTTTATTATTTGTCCCACGAAAGTGGGAAAATAAATGAATTTTGAATATGGGGTCATATTCAAAATTTTTTTATTTACGTTACACGTCCGTGTTTGAGTCACAGAAATTCATATCTATATCTCTTGCTAGTTTATCATTTGTAACTCCGAGTTACAGCTATAGCTTTATGTAAGGGGGCACGCCGTTTATGCCTGGAGGCTTTTATTTAGATATTAAGTTCTGTTTACGTTTTTATAATTTGTTTTATAGTTGTTATAATGTTTATTTCTGCTTGAGTACAGTTTTCATTGTTTTGTTGGTATATTGGCGTGTTCTAGTCAACATAATGCCAAATAATTTAATGTAATGTTTTGTGTTTCGTAATGTTAATTACTTTGCATACGATTTGTATAGAATCACGTTTTTCTAACCAAACAGACAGGTGTGTGTGCTGTGGGAGTTTGTTGCGCCACTTCTTCCCAACTAAAGCACTAGGTCGAGGTGAAGGGCGGGCGTTTTTGAGGGACGTTAATTTTGACGTTCGAAAAGTGCTGATTCTTAGCCTAGTTTGAATAAATGAATTTTGATTTTGATTTTGAAATTTTAACTGAATCGGTCCATTAGATTCGGAGCAAATTGGCTCTGACAGACGAGTCACGAGTGATCCTATAAGGGTTCTGTTTTTCATTCGGACGTACGGAACGCTAAAAGTAGATAATAAAATAATATTAAGAATAATTTAATGCTTGCCTTACAGTTAAGGGCCTACCAAAGTTGGAATTAGTTATTATAATTTACTCACACTTGCAAAATGTATGTAAAAAGCATATTAGACCCGGAACATAGGTATGCCGTGTCGTCGATATTATCACGCAGGAGGACCAACTAGACAGAGCATTCAACCCGACCAAGTAAATCCGCTGTCATATCTCAAGTAGGTAAGCCATTGTGATTGGCAGACTCGGGGTCGCGGGAAGGTACAAAATGGTTACCGAGGCCCCTGGCAACACAGGCAACGGAAGGAATACGGGTGGGTTTTCGTCAGTAAGAGTCTGACACACCCTCTCGCTCCGCCCAGACCGGGAGAAGTTATTTGATGATACCCCACCCAAAAAAAAAAAGACTAAATTGACAACTGTAATGACTAAGCACATAAGTTGACATTTGACGGATTCAGTGAATAGGCTTTCAGAAACCGAAGGATTAGCCATAAGCTATCTGTTTCTATTATACCATGACATAAAGAAGTAGACCAGGCAAGTCGTGACAGAAAGAAGAGCTACTCAAGGTTGTCTGGCACAATTGATTTCTTTCTTGAGGTGCTTCCGCAGTGATAGCCCGCGAAATTCAAATTTCTTACGTTTTCGCAATTTTCAGGTCAGTATTAAGGTTGTATCTTGATCAAAATACATATAATTCGCGACCATAACAAATACTCGTATGTATTTACAGAATTATAATTATTAAAATCATTAATACATCTCTCTAAGTTAGATTTGTTCCGTAAGTACTTTCTTATGGAACAAATCTAACTAAGAAATCTAAAATATTATAAAAAAAACACTGCGGATCCACGTTAAATAAAAACCGTTCTCCGTAATATTTCTATGTTTACTTTTGAGAGAGAATTATGCATTGTTCCTCATCGTACCAGCCTATTCTTCGCCGGAAACATAACATAGTTTTAAAAGGTCTTGTGGTTTGTTATTTGGAGTGCACGTTTTTCTCAATGAATCACTTTACGTATTACGTAAAATGGCAATTTATCATTTCTAAGGTCGCACGCGCATCGAAAACAAGTGAAAAGCCTGCCTACGTAATTCAACCTCATTCAATCTCAAATGTAACTGTGATTTATTTATAGATTTATCTTGGTTATAAGTTACACAAATAATAATCAGTTGTTCTAGAATGTAAACAAGTATCACTTTAAGTTAATCTCTAGATAAATCTGGCTCGGTGAAAATATTTAGAAATACTTGCTGTGTTTTCGTGATTACTCGTTTCTTTACAAGTTTTTAATATTCTAAATATTTATTCAGGCGAAGCTTTTAACATTTTTCAGCTGATCTTCAACACATATTTAAATTAAGTATAATTGTTATTTTGACATACAAAGTGTCCAAACTGTATTTTGAACTACCCCTTTCACATTCAGTGAAAGCAAAAGATTTGTGTCATAAGTTATAAGGAGATGGCCTGGCCGTTTATACTTACTGCTGTTCGCTTAGAATGAAAGTATGAAGAGTAGCTAGTGTAATGTATATTATTATTAATGTACCTATAGCTGGGCAGCAAGATCAAGTTTATCCCTGTACATGCACATGCTCCTGTGTAATGTGTTGCCAGTAACAGAACATAATTATACCCTAAAGATAATCAGACAACATACGTTGAGCATTTTGGGTGCCCGTTTTATTTTTTTTTGAACTCGGGGTGGCAATGGCGCTTCGTTATGCTCTAGTGCGCGAGATGTGGTACAGCGCCGAGTTGAGGCTGACTGCTGGCGTCGACCAGGAGAGGGTTAATAGGCTCTGTGCCAAGGTTGCTGATGAGGCTGTGGGTGATGATCAGGTATGAGCGGTCGCTGCATGCTGGTGGTCAGGATACCTGTTGAAGCCGCGGGTGCTGGGTGGATGTGCGAATCCCCGCTCGAAGCCTGAGGAAGTGCTGGTGACGTCACGCCGAGCTGGCTGCTCGAAGGGTGCGCCAATGTCCATGTTCGGGGTCACCAGTATAGAAGCATGAGGAACTATTAAATATCTACCACAAATGGTGTTATTTGCTGACCATACTTCTTTAATTTTTATGGTAGATAGACGTGCTACAAATGTTGACGACGTTAATAACGTCCTATTGCAGGTTCAGAATTGGTTCACTGCTAATAATTTAGTATTAAATGGGAAAAAAACTAAGTGCATTCGATTTTCTTTACCAAATCTCAAATGTAGTGATTACGAGATAGTATTGAATCAAGAGAAATTAGAATTCGTCGATAAAACTGTTTTCCTGGGGATGACGCTCGACTCAAGGCTACAATCCTCATTTAACATCTTTTGCAGGACGGCTAAGTTCAGCAGCATATGCTGTCAGAAAAATCCGTCAATTTACTGATGTAGATACCGCGAGGCTAGTCTATTTTAGTTACTTTCATAGTATCAAGTATTACGGTATTTTACTTTGGGGACGGGCTGCAGACATCGTGTCAATTTTTATTCTGCACAAAAGAGCTATCAGAGCCATATATAATCTCCGCAGGCGCGATTCTCTAAGGGACCGGTTTAAGGACATTAACGTCATGACGGTACCTTATCAATATATCTATGAAAACATCATGTACGTAAGAAAAAAATAGTAGTTATAAATTCAACATTATTTATACTAAGCTTTATGTAACAATATAATTTAAAAGAGTGTCCATGGTGTTTTTTGCCCGTTCTTCTCCATAGGTACTTACTACGCTTTGGAATGGGCAACTATCAACTCAGCCTATAACAGTCCACTGCTGGACATAGGCCCCTCCCAGGGTGCGCCACGACACCCTGTCCTCCGCCTTCCGCATCCAGTCTGTCCCAGCCACCTTTTTAAGGTCGTCGGTCCATCTAGCTGGGGGGCGTCCCACACTTGCCGATACGCGGTCTCCACTCCAGGACTCGTCTGCTCCACCGGCCATCGGTCCTTCGACACACATGGCCAGCCCACTGCCACTTCAGCCTGCTGACTCTGCTGGCTATGTCGGTCACTACGGTTATCTTCCGGATAACTTCATTTCTGATCTTATCCTTCAAAGAAACTCCGAGCATAGCCCGCTCCATGGCGCAACTAACTAGCTTCATATTTCTAACTGACCGACTCATTGACAATTCAAAAGTGCCTGTAACTGGTTTAATTAAAATAAATGCTTTGAGTTTGAGTTTTGAACAGGGTGTAAAGTTCACTCATCGTCTATAGAAAAGAGAAGATCCTCCAACCAGAAGGGTGTTTTGTTTGGTGGGCTATTGCCCCACGGTTGATGTCGGGATGTTGTATATATGTACATATGCCAGTCGCGTGGTGAACTCTGCTTGCGCGTTGCAGGATTTGTATGATGTCAGGTTTTTGATGCGTAGTTCGCATGTGGCGTTATAGATAATAATTATATAATTCATGTATACAACAAAATTTTGTAAAACATTAAATGAGTAAGTGGAGTTTTTTGCCCATTCTTTTCCATGCACCTTTTAGAAGGGACGATTAGAATCAATTCTATTTGTTTATACATTTTGACGTTCAAAAGTACCTTTTATGTGCCTATTTGAAATAAATAATTTTTACTTGACTTGACTATCAAGTCAAGCCGGCCACATCAGCATTAAAATCAGCATTAAAACATTAAGCATTGTTTATACTTTTCTAATGTAGTTTAAATCGTTTTTCGGATAATATATTGAAACCAAGTCAACAGACAGGACCATATACCTAGATAGTAAAACCATAAGTACCTCATTTATTGGACCTTTTCCTTTTTTTTTTTGCTAAGTACCTGATACATCTCGACAGGCCTACACTGTCCTCCCATACCCATTAACAATGTAATTTGAAAACATTGTAAAAGCCAATTATTTTTAAAAGAGTAACCATAGAGTTTCTTGCCGGCTCTTCTCCATAGGAAACGACCAATTGGAACCGTGCACCTAGCTTCTGACGTTTCATAAGTGCCCATGTAGGTTTATGTGAAATAAAAATATTTTTAATTTGAATTTATGTGTATGTCGGACCACGCTCAGTGAAACTTCCGTAGTTGGGATGAATATTTACAAATGCACATTGCAACCTCTGCCGTTAAAAAAAAAAACTATTTTCAGATCGTTTACATTCGAAATTACAAAATGACAGCTCTTAAAATTATATCCCAAGCAGAACGGCTACTTGGGACATAAGCAGTGTCAACTTTGTCCCGTCCTCTGTACGAATGCCCTGTGAAAATGCCCACTGTAAGGAAGGCTGGACTGTGCAAATTGGTTAAAATCTAGATTTTACGAGGTTGTGACTGACAGAGAGACAGACCGATAGGCATATAGACAAACGGCCATGTCGAAATTACAAAGAATCCTTTACAACTACGGAGGCCCTAATAACATCGATTCGGTTCATATTCGGCAGAGATGCACATGTATTAGAGGAAATCAAACTAAAACTCAAATTCAAAGTATTTATTCCAAATAAACCAAATAGGCACTTTTGAATATTGTCAAGGGGTTGGTCAGTCAGAAAGATGAAGTTAGTTGCCCATTCCAAAGCGTGGTAGGTTCCTATGGAGAAGAACGGCAAGAAACTCCATGGACACTCTTTTAAATTAAAATATTGTTACAAAAATATTGGTTACATCATTCATGTTGAAAATAGACATGTGAAAACAATGTAGAAAGACGTGCACGTTAAAAGTGTCCGTAATAAAAAGATAAAAACAATTGAAAAATTAAAATAAGCCATGGCGAAATTACCAGTCCCTTCTGACTGCGCCCGTTCACGAACATGACGCATGGATCAGCACCATTCAGGTCAACCATTTTAAAGGGAACTTAATGATCCAACACACACGCCACCACCAGTGAGATATTTAAAGTATGACATACTCTCAGCCGCTAGGGCACATTCAAGTTAATTAAAGACGTACCCAGTAAATACACACGCTTTATAGTAGGTACAAGTACTTACACATGTGCCAAATATGAACCTCCTCCTTCTTGAAGTCGGTTAAAAATATCTAAATAATTCCTTTGAATTTATAAAAAAAAAATAGGTTTTCCTGGAATCTATAACATAATCAAAGAACTACATATTTTCTGTGCTATTTTTATTAATTTTGGGCTGTGAATTTGGAGATAAGGTTTTTTTTTTTATTATAAAAAGAAATATATTTGGGACCCTCACAACGGCACGGTACAGTTAGCATTTTTTTTTTTAATTTTCTATTTTGAAAAAGTGACCCCATATTCAAAATAAATTTATTTACGTTGCACGTCCATGTTTGGATTACAGAAATTCATATGTGTACCAAATTTCAACTTAGTCGTTTCTGTAGATTCGAAGCAAATTGGCTGTGACAGACCGACAGACAGATATAAGGGTTCCGTTTTTTCATTCGGACGTACGGAACGCTAAAAAGTTACACCCCTATGCACATAGTACCTTCATGTACTTATTAATAAAATTATTAATATCAAAAATAAAATAAATCTTGGAAAATATACCAAAGAGTTTTTATTCAGTCTCTACTACTTTTTTCGTCGATTGATATTGCGAGTATCGATTAGGCTAAATGCAACTTTTGAATCGAAATAAGAAAATTGGGTAGACTGTCAGCACTAAGAAGTGTCACGTCGCATCACATTTTTTTGTAAATTTTATCAAAATTTTATAAAAAAAAGAGAATGATGATTTCTTAATTTTTCCGTTTTGCATTTTTCAGCAAGAGAGTAGTTAGGTAGTTTATGTACAGTCGCCAGCACATCAAGATATCATAAACTGTCAAATATGTCCAAACGATTTTAAATCTTAAAATGCTGAGGATTAAGTTCAAAATCGAATGAGAAAATTTGACAGTTTGTGGTACCTTGATGTGCTAGCGACTGTACATATTTTCAGCGAATTTAAGTTGCCTTCCTTTTGGATAGGTGTATTAATACCTATTTTATACAACTTTCACATTAGACTGACGCGGTTTGACCAACGTAAACATATTATTAAAGATAAGCCACCAACTCATTGTATAAAATAGGCGCAGTAACATATTTTTCTTTAAAAAAATAAATTCAAATGCTGAAAGTGGATGTAAATTCCTGAATTTCACGACGTGATTCACAATATCCCGTCGAGTCACCTGATGTGTCACATCTTGTCGAGCAGAATGGTTAAAGTTAATACAGGGATCATTATTTTGGCGCGTGGCCTACTTCGAAACTAACCGCCACCATGTTTTTCAATACAATTCACTGAGACATTTCACAGAAAATCAGCGCTGTTGACGATAGGCTTGTCCGAAGTCACAGCATTTCGCTGAACAACGACCTTTTCTTGCACAGATGCGACGCACTGTTTAATTGTTCTAGCTATAGTTGTTTATTTGTTATAATAGTAGTTATTTCCTCTCTCTGTAATCGTCATTCTGTTTTTGTTATGATTGTATGTTATGTCATCGGTTGTCATCTGCCAGTGTCGCAACACAGAGTAAATATTGCGTAATCGACAGGATTATCAAACTTAAATGGATTGATTACGAGGCTTTTAGCTACTTTGTACATGTGTTTATTTTACGTAAATTTTTGTAATGTGCGTTTTGTTTGTGCAGAATAAACAATTTTTCTTTCTTCTTTTCTTTTCTTTCTAGAAATGTTGACCAACAGCGCCCCCCTCTCAAGGTCATTCGAGCGCCAAAAGATCTTTATAGCATTGTGTTGTTGTCTGCATTGTGACGTCATGGCATGAAAATAGCATCAAGCCGAAGACTAAAATGATGTGTTTGACGATGTGTGTGAAGACTAAGTGATGTGTTTGACGATGATACTTCATATATTCGTCATTTACGTGATTATTATATTCGAATACATTATTTATTCGAAAGACGGAGTAGGGAAACTTGCTTTGGTCTATTAAATTATCATTATGTAGTTCAAGGAAAAATAAAATCAAAAATTCTTTGGACACTTATTTGTTTATTATAGTTAGAAAACATAACGTTACTATTTACAGCAAACATTATATTAGAACACACTGTTAGTATATTCACTTAAATTAATGACTTAGTTATCACCCTAGATTGCAGCCTCACGATGAGCTATGAAGCGATTATTTATTTACAATTGACCGGACTAGGTATGTGACGATTCTACTATGTACATGTATTTCTTTGGTCATCCAGAATTACCAGCTGGACCAACCGTGGCTACCGTGGCTGCTGTGACCGTGTCCGTGGCTCAGGTGAACTTTGTGGTGAACAGTCTTCACGTGCGGTACGGCGTATTTCTTTACATGCGGGACAGGCACCTTGATCAGTTTCACAACTGGTACCTCCACGATCTTCTCAACTGGGACAGGGTTGTCAACGTGCACCTTTACAACCCTCTCGTACGGGACTTTCACGATCCTCTCGACGGGGTAGGGGACTGGTTTGTCAACCTTGACTTGCTGGATCTGGACGACGGGTACGGGAACGTTCCTGTAGTTCGGCACTTGGACGGGGTAGGGCTGGGGTACGGGGATCTCGACTCTCTGGGGCACGGGGTAGGGCACAGGCTGGGGCACTCTGTGGGTCACCTCCCTCAGGACCTGGTAGGGCTCTTCACGGACGCGGTATTGAGTAGGAGCGCCGTTGCCGTTAGCAAGACCGTGGATCTCTTCAATGACGGGAGCCTTCTGGCCTGGGGGTGGGGCATCACCGCCGGGGACATTCAAGCCAGGTCCACCAAATCCAGAGCCACCATTGAAGCCAGGACCGCTGAATCCAGAGCCACCTCCGATGGAAGGTCCACTAAATCCAGAACCACCACCGATGCTGGGTCCACCGATTAAAGAGCCACTACCTAAACTGGGTCCGCCGAATCCAGAACCACCACCGATGCTAGGACCGCTGAATCCAGAGCCACTTCCGATGGAAGGTCCACTAAATCCAGAACCACCACCGATGCTGGGTCCACCGATTAAAGAGCCACTACTTAAACTGGGTCCACCGAATCCAGAGCCACCATATCCGGAGTTACCGAATCCGGATCCACCTCCGATGACATGTCCGCCGCCTAATCCAGATCCACCAAATCCAGAACCACCATGTCCGTGTCCAAGAGATCCACCAGACAGTGAGGTGTCCAGAATGGTACTGCTATGAGAGTAGCCACCGTTGTTGAATCCCGATCCGGAATAAGTAGCCGAGGGCAATGACCCAGCAGGGAAGCTGCTGGGCGAAAAGCTGGACGATTGATGCGAAGAATATCCACTGGATGATAAACTGCTTGAATGGTCATCATGATGATGCCCGTGAAGGATGCCGGCGTAGCTGCTGCTCAATAGGATGGCTAAGCATGTCAGTTTCATCTGGAAAGATAGGAAAGATTTAGTTTTTGATTTTATCATTCATCCTTAGCTGTCATACCTTTTTTGGATTTAAATACTTACATAGGTAGCCATGGTGATTAGCTAATCGCTGGCCACACGGTGATCTTGTGTTGACTGTAACAAGCGACGCTTGTTTGTGATGATGTCGTTTACTACCATCTTATTTATATCGGTGTCGCGTGTGGGTCACTCGCGAGAACGAGAGTAAACGAACAGGTTTTTGAATAGTTTTTCCTTTTCTAACGGAAACAGCGTATACTCGAGTTATTGAATAAATTATGCTCATCGGTTACTCAATGCCTGCTTCACTGATGAAGGAGCTTATGTTGTGTTGATAGGAATGTTATGGCGATTTCTAACTGAAGTGACATTGAGAAGGTCTGAATATCGAAATAGTGTTTAATATTCTATGTTAATATTATATTAAGGTCAGTAATGTGAAATTTCAAAACGATGGAATCGTATGTTATGGAAATAAATTAAGACACATTTTGAGTTATGATCTCATTATTATTCATAGGATCAAACATTGTAGTCCAAAAAGGCGTTCTAATGGAGACTCATCCGGATTGTAATAATAAAGTATGTTTATTTACTGACATGGTTTTATATTTAAGATCCGCCACACAATTTCGTTCTAAGTACAAATTAATTTATAATCTGCACTTTTCCTTATCATTATAAATATTTACTAATGCTTCATCGTATCGACTTTCTGGCTTCACTTCCAACTCTTTGTAATGATCCGTTTTATTAACCCCCGACGCAAAAACGACGGGGTGTTATAAGTTTCACGTGTGTGTCTGTGTGTGTGTATGTGTGTGTTTGTCTGTGGCATCGTAGCTCCCGAATGCATGGACCGATTTTGATTTTGTTTTTTTGTTTGAAAGGTGACTTAATCGAGAGTGTTCTTAGCTATGATTCAAGAAAATCAGTTCAGTCGTATGAAGATTATCAGCTCTTTTCTAGTTGATATTTACCTCACTCACCAACATACAGTGCAGGTATCGTGTTTGGGCTCATTGTACTGGTCTCAATAAATAGATTATAGCTAGATGGTGATCAGGGTCTGGTGATGGAGAAGAAAAGATAAAATATGAGGGTAAACTAGTAAGTACTACTTTGGGAAAAATACCTACAGGGGCGCAGATTTCGGCGAGATATGTCGATGGCAGCGTGTCTGAGCTACTAATAATATATAAAGTTTAAAAAGTAGGTAATAAAAGTTAAATTTAAAATTTAAAAAATCTCCGACACTAACAAAAACTTCTAAAAAGTAACAAAATAATACGTGTTGGGCTCTTTCAGTTTAATATAAATTTAGGTAATATTTTGAGCCAAGCGTCGTCTAGTCGGGGGACCGCTAAAGATAACGTCAAACAGACGAGGCTTATACCTAGCAATAATGAATGTATGCTATTGTAGAAAGAATAGGCGCTGTTAACTTCCTATTTTCATTAGGCGTCCCCCGACTCGACGACGCTTGGCTCAAAATATTACCTAAGTTTATATTAAACTAAAAGAGCCCAATACGTATTATTTTGTTACTTTTTAGACGTTTTTGTTAGTGTCGGGAGTTTTTAAATTTTAAATTTCACTTTTTTTTAAATAAGTAACTGTTAACAATATTAGATACTCATTTCGACTAATAATAAAATTGATGATTTAGAAGAAGATTTTAGAAGATAACTTTTTCCAATAAAATATAAGATATTTTATTGGAAAAAGTTATCTTCTAAAATCTTCTTCTTAGCCTAATTAAGTTTATAATATCGTGCGGTATATTAATTTATGCAGATCAAATAGTATCTCGTTAATCTTGTCGAATCAAAAAACTTAAATTTTCGGGTCGTGCCTTATTTGTGCTACCAAAAAGGTAAATTGTTCACTACGTCAACCTGTTCATGTTTTTCAAGATTTTTCGAAAAAGACTTAAGCAGGAATATTTGCATACCTTAGGCGCGGGCTTGCGGACGGTGAGCAATGGGTAGCTCACCGTCCGGTAAGGACCAGCCCGGGGCGACGGCGCGTTGTGTTCCACGCACGCCTCAAAGAGATGTAGTCAGCACATATGTAGGGGTCCACTAGGGCCGATGCCTGCCGGGTCGCGGGAAGGTACAAAAGGGTTACCGAGGCCCCTGGCAATACAGGCAACGGAAGAGACACGGTTGGGTTTTA
Source organism: Atethmia centrago (assembly GCA_905333075.3). Taxonomy (NCBI): domain Eukaryota; kingdom Metazoa; phylum Arthropoda; class Insecta; order Lepidoptera; family Noctuidae; genus Atethmia; species Atethmia centrago. Next base: position 11,197,939 of record HG995381.1, on the reverse strand, counting down.
GTCAGTAAGAGTCTGACACACCCTCCCGCTCCGCCCAGAGCGGGAGAAGTTATTTGATAATTTCCCACCCAAAAAAAAACGTCCAATATTCAAGTACATACAAATAACCATTCATACACAGTTAAGTACTTTTCTACAAGATGTCTGAAAATTGTTCTTAATGATGAGTACAATGACCCCCTAAGAGGTGGTGCGTTATTTATGTTAATAACGCACCACCTCTTAGGGGGTCATTGTACTCATCATTATGAACAAATTTTACTATGGGACCAAAACTGAAATCGCCAAAAAAAATCTGCTGTTCCCTACATTTTGACGAGTTATGAGAACATAAATGTAGGCATTTTTTTTTCTCTCTTTTTCGGGTTTGGTCCAGTATTATAGTAGTCCAGCATTCATAATGATTAGTACAATGACCCCTTAAGAAGTTGTGCGTTATTTAAATTACACCTTGTATATCTAGAGAATATATCTGAATGAGGACCAGTTGAGTCCTATATATTATGTCGTCAGAAGCGCATTCCATGCAGCTTCGTCTAATCGTAGTGAAAACACAGTCGACTACTCGTCAGTGGTAATACTTTGACCTTGAGCTTGCCTAGGGTAGAACTGAGTTTCTATATAATAAGAGGCCGGCTTACAATGGTTTTGTTACCTCAGAATTGTGGCCTACTGTACGTTCTTAAATAAATTTAGACCCGTAAGTTGGCCACGCCATTTGCTTTTACAGTGCCATGGTTAAAGATAACTGGTGCAACTATTTAGAGCAGTGGTGACCCAGTGGTAACGGCCGTGACTTACGAGTTGTAGATCATAGGTTCGACCCCAGACAAGTGCTTTACTTTGTGTAAATAATTACATCACCACTGCTCTCAAAACGGTGAAGCAAAAACATCGTGAGGAAACCTATTTGTACTAGATCCAAAAATTCGAAGACAGTGACAATACTAACCCGCACTGGACTTGCGTGGATTACGGCCCACTCTCTCTCACCGAAGGGAGGCCTGAGTCCCAGCAATGGGAACATTATAAGCTGTTTATGTATGTATGTTATGTAACTGTTTGGGCCACTCGAGATATTGAAGAAGATGAGGTATTGTCTGCTCAGGAATGCTGCTTATCTTCTGCAACTAACGAGTGGGCTATTCCAGTTTCTGGCTCCATTACCACCTGGTAATGGAGCCAGAAACTGGAATAGGGAAAAGTGAAGCTAAAAGGCTGGCAATTAACTAATTGCCAGCTTTTTAGCTTCACTTGTCCCCCTCAAATAATAAAGTTATGTGTATGACTAGTTAGAAAACGTCTTTGTTGCGTTATGTAAAAATATTATGACAACTGCGAGCATTGACATGACATAGCAGCAACCTGTCAGTCTAGTTGTCATTAGAATTTCTGATTTCTATTTTCTTTGCTTCAAGCTAGTGTTACTTTTATAGGTACAGATCGGTGAAAGGTAACATGAAATGTAACACTAATAAATCGTCCTAATTTATGCAATCCAACATGAAAATTAACAAAACAACAAGGCGAATTTGTTTCAACGTGTGTTACATATTTTCATGGTACGTTTCACCAATGGGTAGATAATATACCTAATACGAGTAATAACTCGAGTTTTAGGAATCGTTAATTGTACGGCTTAATTAGAAGGATCACGTTTAACAAAATGATCCTTTGCAATCTTTCATTACGATAATATGTTTTGTTTACTACGCAAGTCTCAAAGGTTAAAACGTTTAATATTTCTAGAAAGTTATAACATTATAAAAATGATAAATGAAAGTGATAATTCATAATTCAGATTTAAATATTTCTGGCAATAAACACGTTATATTTCTCAGCTAATAAAAACAAATTATTTATCAAAATATCATCAACAAACCCGACTGCCTCAGGAGGGTAATGTTTTTTCGAGAGTATGTATGTATGTATGTATGTCTATTTCTTTGGCACGCTCTGTAGCCTAAACGGCTTGATGGATTTTAACATAAGAGGTGTCATTGGATTCGTCTTCATTGTGGAAGTGACATAGGCTATATAATTTTTATATATTGCATCTGCAAATACAAAAAAGGGAGGGAAACGTTTTTTTTAATAAATTACAACAATATTGATATCTATTAAAAGGTAGTAATGAGGCAATTCCATAATATATACCTACGTATATATATATAAAACTAAAAAGCTTGAAATAAAAAAAATATTTAAAAAACAAAACACCCGACTGCAAAAACACATAACTGAAAAGAGAAAAACAAGCATTACAATCTATAGAATTTTGGTATCGCAGGCGGGGACATATGTATAATCTGAAGTATGGTGTAACTTTTGTTTGTGGGGCGCCTGCGATACCAAAATTCTATAGATTGTAATGCTTGTTTTTCTCTTTTCAGTTATGTGTTTTTGCAGTCGGGTTTTTGTTTTGTATTTTTTTTTTATATTTGTTTATTTTCATGCGCCTTCTGCGGCCTCCAATTGAAATATTTTTAAACATATTTTCAGCAACAGCTTTTCACTTAAAGATATTTCATAAACGGGCCAAATAATCTTAAGTAATAATATCACATGCAAACAACGCACATCGCGACAGACGTTCAAAACGATTAGCCAATTATAATGGCCGATGCGTTCCATAATTATTATTTGAATTGATCACAAACGAGACGCGAGCTGAGTCCCATCGGCCGACGCGGGCAGAAAGCGCGACGCACGCGAGATCCACAATATTTCATTACATTTAACGCATATCAGTGAATACAATGCGTTTTTTAAATGAAATATTTGTAATTAGTTAACTGGAGACTCATAAAATATAGTTTCTTGATAGTAGGTACATAAAAACATATAATTTGAAACAGGGCTGAATTATAGACGTTTGACAGATATTATATTGCCAGATACCAATAATAATTGCGATCTTGGTATTGACCAAAACACCCACATAGACGATCATACTCATCACAATTAATCGGTCAAGGACAGCTAATGAGACACAAATGATTTTCCATTGTTTGGCATGGGGTACGGGCCAGGCTTCATAAGGTAATCAGTTTGATCGTTTGTGTGGGTGTCTAGATATGATTTTTTATGGATAAAAGGTGTCTATTCTTAGATAATAGCTTCATTTAATTAATGGTTACAGTAAGCTTCTAATGAATAAATTATCACCTCTAATACGACCATTATTATGACTTGTGATGCTGTTTACGTGGATTACGTTCGTGAAAACTGAATTGATTTCATTTTCAATTCTCATCTCGCAATAATTAGCACTTAATTTCATAATTTTCTGTCTCAGTGACAGTGCCTTCGTAACATATCGTTAACATTGCTCGAGAGAAATCAGAGGAACATTATACAGAGGTAAGATGTATTACGTGATACAGTAGCATTTTTTTAACTGTTCGTGAACATGCATCACTTAAACTATTGATACATGCGTAAAAAACTTAAAAAAATAGCAAGATCGACTAAACATCAATCAAATAATACGCAATTTATTTCTATATTTTATTTTTGTAAAACATCAAGTATACTTATATTAATTTAACAACAACCTCAACAGCTATAAATGTATCTTATCACAACAATAAAATTAGAACAAAATGATTATTTTAAGAACAATATTTACAATACTTTTTTGTCTATATTCTATAAACACGTTAACATACATAAATGTATGTACAAAACCGTAACAAGTCCTAACAATATTTTAAATCTAACACATAAAAAATAAATGCCAAATTTTTATAATACATCGTTTGAAGCAATCCAATGAAATAGATTCTGGGCTATAAATTACAGTAAGTAAATTAAATAATAACAACTTAAAATATTTAAATACAATATAGAACATTGTACATCAGTTCAGAAAATACACTGAAGTTATAAATTACAAATAAGTTATAATACTCTACGTGGTAGCGTCTGCACCGATGGTATCAGACTTAGACTCCGCAACCGGTGGTGGCGGTCGCAATAATATTGGTACAGAAGATTCTAAACTTTCGGTTTCAGCACCAGCTTCAAACAATGGCTCAGTCTTCATAATCCTAAGAAGTTTCGGTTTGTTAACGCGCCGCCTGCGAGAATGTTTTTCCAGTTTCATATGACTACCTCTACCCATAGGCGAATGCGGCGGAGGAGGTTTCAACAAAGGGTATGGTTCATCAACATCAGACTTAGGATACTTCCTTTGATACGAATGACGTCCCGATAACAATAAATTTGGGTGCCTATGCCTCTCATTTACAGATCTAGATCCTGAAATAAAGCGGCTTTTAGATCTACTATCCTCGAAACTACTTGAAATAACATCTTCACCCTGTCCTGTTAGTTCTGATGCAGAACTAACTTCCCTTTCACTTGCTGAATCGTCTTGTTCTATTACAGCGCCTATAGGGTGGGTACTTGATGCGTCAGCAATGGGTACAATACTTTCTTCTTCTTCTTGACTACGAGAATATTTCACTCCCTGATAAGGAAATCTCCCATTGTTGTAAATATCCATGTAAGAGCCACCAAGCGCACTCAGCCCATCATTTATTGGCGCTAAGTTTCCAGTGTTTTCATTTTTTAATAAGAATTGTAGCTGTGAAAGATCGAATTTCATTGGTGCCGGTTTTGAATATTGGTCTCTCAATGTCATCATTTGAGTATCGTCTACAGTAGGCTTTCCTTTCAACATGTCTGCCACCAATTTGAGGTCTACATTAAATGGGTTTGCTACTTTAAAGCCATTGATTGTTGATAGTAAACCGCTATCTATTTCCGGTCTATTCAGATTCATAGCTGGTTGCTTATTCAATAATAACTTGTTAAGTAAGCTAGTCGTAACGTCGATCTGATGACTTCCAACGTTTTGGTTGATTCTCATTGGCAGTGGTGTAGGTATGCTCCCTTGATCAAAATTGATATTATGTAACTTTAGGGCATCGTTAGACATACTTTGAGTCAATTTGTATGGGATATCATTGAATTTCAGAAAGCTGGCTATATCTGACGGTAGCTGGTTTTGGTTGCGATTGTATCCTGACTGTTGAGCACTTTGTGATTGCATATTATCTTGGTAGTTGTTGGACTGTTGAGATAAATAACTGCCGAGTCCCTGTGATCCAGAGTAACTTCCCTGATTAAAACTAAATTCCGGGGATTGTGTCTGTTTGCCATAAAAAGTTGACTCTATTTGTTTAAGATTGTCAGATGTTAAGTAGTCATCAGATTTTGTTTTAATGTTGAATCCGTAGATAGCATTTTTGTCTTTATAAAATGAATCTGTTACTGGTCGTATGTACTGCCTTAAATTTTGATCTAGTTGATCTTTCCCATAATTGTTTGATGTAAACCGGCCGTTATTGTCCAAACCGGCCCCAGCCTTCGAGGGATCTGAATTAGCCACTACATTTGATACATCTATTGGGACGATATTTTTTAACGCCTTGTCATGATCAAAAGGTTGTTTTGACTTGCCATCTAGATTTTCTCTTGGCGTTGAGAGGAAATAAGGAGATACTGTTATAAGATCATTTTGAGTACTATACAAGTAAGGATTGTTTGAATTATCAGTATATTTATTTTTCTGTTTATCATTATTGCCATAATATCCACCTGCGTTGTGTATATCTGAGTTTCCAACATTAGAAGATCCATAGTTATTGTTGTTGCCATATAATTGTTGCTGTTGTTGTTGTTGTTGCTGCTGCTGCTGCTGCTGCTGCTGCTGTTTGAATCTCTCGTGTGCTTTAGCAGCTGCTTTCGCAAATTCTTGCGCTTCAATAGCTTCTGTGCCCGACTTGGAGACCTGATCGTAATTATAAGGCTTGCCAGTTTCCATATGGAAATTCATCTGGCTAACAGCCGGACCATCAGATTGCATATTTAACTGGGAGTATCTTGGGGGATACCCAGAACTATATTCAATCAAAGGCTTTTTACCTGTCAGTTTCCAACCAAAATCACCGTTGGAGTATAAATCTGCCTGACCTGTTTCATGTTCTAGGTCTCTCGTGCGAATTTTTAGATTATTCAACATTTGGTTATCAGGCTGTACGTAGTTAACAAAAAGGTTATTAGCGGAAGCCATGCTGCCTATACGATGTGTATCACTATTATCGGAGTTTGAGTCCAACCTTGAATCTTGTTGGGAATTTTGATACTGATAATTCTGATACTGGTTATATTGACTCTCTTGAAGGGATTTCGATGCTGCGTTTATATTAGAGTTCATAGCGTTTTGCCATGATTCTCGTAACTGGTCCTGATATGGTGAAGTCGTGGTTGTCGTTGAAGACGAATAGTCGTTTTGATATTGTTGTTGGATGTTGTTCGGGTACCTCACTCCGTTTCCAGCGTAATCATAATGGTCTATTTGCATTTTCTTATTTTGGTCATTACTATCGTAACTCACGACATTATTACCGATCGTTGTCGTAACTCTATTGCTGTAATCAGGGGACCCAGTTTGTATGGCTGATAAAGGAGACGATGCATATGACTGTAAATTCGACGGACTAGAAAGGTATATTGGCGAAGAGCTGGAAACATATGAACTTGACTGTGTTCCACTATATTGACCATTGTTTAAAGGTGTAGACAAAAAAGAAGGGAGTGGAGATGCGGTACTTTGTACGCTATCTAAGAACGAATTAGGTGTACTATACTGGTAAGAACTAGGACTAGATAAGTACGTTTGACCGTGTGACGCTTTAGACTCTAACGGTATTTGATTATTCTGCTGGTTGTTGTTATCGTAATTAGATGGAGAGACTGTCGAGTACTGGTACTGTGGTTGGGGTGTGGCTGTATACCCTAAGCTCGGGGCTGGGGTAGACATCTGTGTTTGTTGGTAGTACTGATTTTCTGCTCTCAATTGCTGGAGGAATTCCTCCGGTGGTAAAGAGTATTGCACGGATGCATACTGGTTACTAGCCCCTGCGCCGCTGTCCTGTAATTCCGTATTCTCTGGTTGCTTCTCAGTTTCTTCTATCTGTTGCTGAAACGGGTTTTTGATTCTGTAAATTTTTCGGCTCCGCGAGTAAAATGTTCGACCGTAGTTATTGTTCTTATTAGTATCATCGTCATTGTTATACTGTATGCTGGGTGAATTTAAAGACTGGCTGTTCTGGCTCTGGATGTTGTTGAAGCCGGTAATGGCTTCAACTTGGCCATCGTTGGAAGCCATCTGTTGGTAACGGATAATGTCTTGCTCGGCGAATCCATTCTGACAGCGGGTGGATTTGATCAGTTGTATTATGACTAGTAGCCGTATCTGGAAATGAAAAAGAACAACATTATTATCACTGTAATAAAACAACACTTTTGCGACCACGTGACTATGTTATAGAACATTTATTTTAATTTACGATTTCCATTGAGTTCAGGTTCAGGCAATAAATGGAACTGGTTATACTTTTTTATTTTGCAAGTGCATCAAGTTTACAAAACTTGTTTCTGCATATACCACGTAGGTTATTCATTTATGTCCACACATATGTAAATCAATTAATTAGCCAATAAACTAAAACGATGTTAAGGCTAAAATAACACCAACAAGTTTTAAGGCATGCGCAGCACCTGTTTAGAAATTATCATGTTTAACTATAGATTTAGAAAACTGTCAGCTACTTCTAATAGTTCAGCATGTTTAGAAAAGCAGTAGCTTTCGTTGAAGGACTTGCACACTGAGGACTTTGTATCTGACCTATCCACTCTCAATCTTTGCTAGTTCCTAACTTGTCCATCCAGTTGTTATTTTTACCTCTACTTGTACTGTCAGTACAAGATTTTCCCTTTCAACTAACACTTCTCAGGGGTCAGCCCGCCTACGGTCAGTTCTGGTCATACCCACCTACTCTATAAACGATTTTAATTTGAGAAAACATTGACTAGTACTTTCACAAAACTAGTATTTTGAATTTAAAATTAATATCTTATCAGAAACCTGTTAATGGCGTGTTATAGAACTGTAAATCTCACAAAGTTGCTATTACTGAGTTTAATCGTTAAGGAGTGTAAAATATGTATCTCGTGCAGTTGTCTTAAAACGTAATTATGACACGCCTTAGAAGAGAAACTTCGAACAATATTTACATCAATTGCAAGTTATAAACAACGGCAGAAAATGAAATCATTCATTCGGTATCAAAAGAGTTGAATCTAACAACTTGGTACTTGTAGGCCTAGCACGAAATGCAAAGCATATTTAATATCATCGAGTTTTTACATGATACTTGATATGTCTTTCGCAGCAATAATTTGCGTGCTCAACCGCTGAAAGAACATAATTATAATCATGCTATAGATTACGACAAAATGTTGATATAAGTCTGTATACTAGCACTATAAATCATTTGCTTCAAGAAACAATTTAAGGATTATCTCAAAGTTTAAGACTATAATGAAAGAAACCTTTATAGGTGGTTAATTGAAAATGTTCAGCAAATATTTTCTTTTTTTATAATTATGCAAGCATTTCCTTACAACATAAACGTTCAACCTTATCTGCCAGGAACCTTATTCCTTTTGACGATGAACCGAGCCTAGGCCAACCCACATGAGATCACTATTATTTCTGTCCTACTTCTAGTTTTCTTCGTGGAGAATAAAATTGACACGTGAAGGGTGACACAGAGTGGATTTGAACTAAAAGTTGAATTATTTATACACTGGAGTAATCAGACTTGTGCTAGTTGTCACTTTGTGTAATAAAATGGTCATATTTATTGTAATGGTGATCGTTTAGTTTAATCGATTTATATAAGTGTAAAATAAATCTATAATAATAAGTGTACAAGTCTAGAATACGACAAATATTACCATTTTATTACACAAAGTGACAGCTAGCACATTTCAGATTACTCCCGTGAATTCATAATTCAAATTTAGCGTGATGCGTACAGTGTAAAGGCTCCTGCATACAGAGACGATATCGCGGGCGCGACAGGCAGCAATATGCCTGTCGCGCCCGCGATATCGCCTCAGCGTGTAGGAGCCTTAAACGTCTGCTCGTTCGACGACCGTGCGGTATGCACGGGCGATAGTGAGATGTGAGCCTGTGTGTCCTCAGCCGTGAATCGCTTTCCTAGTGTCCGTGCCGATTCGTTGGATTCCTAATTATATTACCACGACGACAAATTTTTGTTCATCATTAGCTTCGAGAATTAAGGTAGATCTGAAGTGGTAGCCTGCGAAATTCATATTCGATTTGTTCTGGAAAAAAATCTAACTAAGAGAAATGTATTAATGATTCTTATGATTATAATTCTGTAAATAAATATTTGTTATGATTGCGAATCATATTTTGATCCAGATACATATAGAGATCCGGACACTGACCTGCAAATTGCAAAAAACGTAAGAAAATTTGAATTTTGCGGACTACCGCTGCGGATCCGCCTTAAATAACCGTACAGTAACAACAAATACCTACATTCTTTATAATTTCAGTACTTAATTGATTCGTTCTAATACATTAAACATCAATTAACGAGATTTTTCAAGAAAATTAAAGAAAATATTTGTCACCTACAAATATTTTCTTTAATTTTCTTGAAAAATCTTTTTTTGCAAAATATTGTTTTGCTATAAGATGATGTCCTTTCTTTGGTATTGTTCGTTGAATCGTTGAGCTCCTTTAGTTCTGAGTTGAGCTACACAACTACTGACAAATGCGTGCACTGACTGGACAGGTCCACTCAATCTGTGTGGTTCTTTCCTCAAAAGACCATTTCAGACACCAATCGATATGTTCTTCACATGATCTGACCAAGATTATGTCTGGACTTTAAAAGAGACTGTGACCTCTGAGTTTGTTTCGGCCTTTCTTCTCAGAGTAGTCAGATAGGAAACGCCGACGCCGTAGTTTAAAAAAATATGTTTGACGTGTAAAAGTGTTTGTAAAAACCTACTTACAGAAAACTATGATCTCTATAGATTTCAGTTTAAGTTCATTCAAATTCATAACACGTTTTTCGTGAATATTTTTTCATAATTATAACTTAATTTGCATTTAAAATATTACGTCATAGTTTTATGATACCGCTGACTTTGACTGCATATCTACTGTTAATAACACAAAAACAAGTTTTGTAAATAAATATTACGTATGACTGTTTATATTTTTATGTAAAAGGAAATAGTCATTTAAATATATTTGCATGAATCATTTTAACGATTAGCGCAGATTACACAAAAAGATATCTTCCAAATCATGAGATAGTATCCTGCGTAGATATTATTAATTAAATTAAAATATTGAATATCGTATGTAGGCAGGTATTTCATTAGTTTACATAAATACATAAAATAACGCCTGCCTACCCCAGGCAGAAACTATAGCACGCCACCTGCTACGATCGTTACGTACTCCATGCTTCGTTTAAGTTCAAACATTGAGTAAAATAATTAGTTTCTTTCTAAATTAAAATACTGAAAGTGAACCAGTAAACAAAGCGTGCGCATTATAAGATGTTAGAAAAATGTAATTTCTTGACATTTCAATTATGTTAAAAACGTAACTTTGCTGTTATATGTGCAGGTATTTCATTAGTTTACATAAATACATAAACTAACGCCTTCCACCCATGGGGGAAGGCAGAAACTATAGCACGCCACCTGCTACGATCGTTATATTTTATATACTCTTTTTGCTTCGTTTACGTTCAAACATCGAGTCAAATAATCAGTTTCTTTCTAAATTAAAATACTGAAAGTGAACCTGTCAACAAAGCGTGCACATGTTAGAAAAATGTAATTTATTGACATTTCAATTATTTATGTTGAAAACGTAACTTTGCTGTTATATGTAATAGAAGAATGTAACGAGACTAATGATCCAACATGTGGAGATATTTCTAATAAAATTATTAACACGACAACTCGACGAGGTTTAGTGACTTTAGGTAAGATTTCTTTGTTTTGCAGTCTTTTGTTTTCTTTATAAATTATATTTCTATCTACAATAGAAATATATTTGTTTTTACTGCCTCGTTGGTCAAATGGTCGCTAATGCTACTGCTGAGCACGAGGTTCCGGGTTCGATTCCCAGGTCGGATCAGAAATTTCTCAGTGCAGCCCTGACTCTGGATTTGAGCCCGGTTGATAGCAATAGCCTCACCCCCATTACATGGGACTTAAAGCATAACTGGTGGTTCATCATCACCCCTGCCCAACCTTTCGGAGAAACAAGGCATGATGGTATGATGTTATGTTATTTTTCTTGTCATTTCTTATTATTTCAGTAAGATAAACATTTATTTTAGTCGGTCCCAGTCTCTGTTCTACGTTAGATCAACCAATACCGACCTCAATTTAAACATCATAATTTATTTATACCTCATAATATTACGCAACTAGGCCTAAAGGAAACCAAACCAGTGAAACGCGGAATTTCGAAACCCAAAAATTATACCAATCCACAATTTTATATGCATAAATCACTGTATAATCAATAATTTATACAAGACTAGAGACCCGCCTTTGCTTTGCACGGATGCGATCTACGGAATTGGTGATAATCAAAACATCGAGATTTCTCTGCAATTTCTAAGTACCTACGCAAAAACCTTCAGAAATAAATTCTCTAAATTATGGTGAAAACCGCACCAAAATCCATTGTTTAGTCGAGGAGAACTGAGCGGACAAACAAACAGACACAAAAAGCGACTTTGTTTTTTACCATAAAGAATTGAAACTCGCAGGCTTAGCATTAGAATCGCGAAGCCATTGATTTACGACTAGAGGAGTCGTGAACAGATTCACACAATAGAAAGTCGAGGTAGGGAGCTTTCAACTCGTGATCATTATACATGCAAGACAGGATAATACCCGTTCGGGGTGAAAGAGCAATGGTATAAGTTAACAGCTACCCACACTTCTTGTGTATGGGAGGGGGGCATGGGTAATATCAATACGTAGTTAATAACATTTAATAAAATGTTATAGACGAATAAATACGTGATTGTACTTCAACATACTCAAACTCAAAGCATTTATCCTAGCTAATATTATAAATGCGATAGTGAGTTTGTTCGTTTGTTTGTTTGTTACGATTTCACGCTAAAACGGCTGATTGGATTTGGATGAAATTTGGCACACGGGTAGACCATGACCTGTATTAGGATATAGAATACTTTTTATTCCGTTATTCGCACAGGATTGAGACTTATGCGGGTGAAACCGCGGGGCTAGAGCTAGAGCGGAGCAGCTAGTTTCAAATAAACCAATTACAGGCACTTTTGAAATGTCAAGGGGTCGGTCAGTCAAAAATGAAGCTAATTCCAAACGTAGTGGTAACCTATGGATAAGAAAGGGCATGAAACTCCACGGACACTATTTTAAATCAACATATAGTTTCAAAATATTGGTTCATTCATGTTGAAATTATACCTACATGTGAGAACGGTGCAAAACGTCAAAAGCGTCCGTAATAAAAATATTTAAAAAAAATAATTAAATTAGAATAAGCTGCTCAGATGACCTGTCCATACTGACGGCGGCAATTCACGAACATGACGCATGGATTAGCACCAATCGGCTCAACTATTTTGAAGGGAGCTAAATGATCCAACATACGAGCAAAAGCCCTTACTTGTTAAAAAAACGGCAGTAAAGAGAAATAGTTTTCTACATTATTTATGGCACCTATAATAATGAATGTGTCTTTAGCAGCTCCTAACTGACTGAATAAAATGCAAGCTGAAACCGCTGAATAACGCAGAAATTGGTTAAGGAGCTTTGCAACTAGAACAAACAAGCCGTTGGTTCCGGCTGTCATTCATGGATCTTTGAGAGTCGTTACGGGTCGTCAGAAACCTGAAAGTCTGACAACCAGTCTTACCAAGGGTATCGTATTACTCAGTAACTGGGTTGTGGAGGTCAGATAGACGGTCGATCCATATAAAATACAGGTATTCAGCTGCATCCAATCAGACTGGAAGCCAACCCCAACATAGTTGGGGAAAGGCTAGGCAGATGATGAATTGAAACAAACAAATGAACATCGCCTTCAATGAAAATTTGTTAAAATGATGTTCAATGTTTAAATTGACGTTGTTTAAATGTAGCGCGATGACAGAGGAAACGGACGCTTACTACTGAAGAGGCGACATGTTGTCAATACATTTTCATAGCGTTTATAATCTATATATATATATACAGATAAATAAAATTGGAGTGTCTGCTTGTAATATTAAAATAACCGCTTTTTACTAAATACATATGGATGTATACACGGTACATATACCAAGATACCATTTTTACAATTTTTGTCTGTCTGTCTGTGTGTCTGTTTGTTCCGGCTAATCTCTGAAACGGCTGAATCGATTTTGACGGGACTTTCACTGGTAGAAACTAGTGTTAAATATAAACGTTCGTATTATACAAAGAAAACAGCAGAATTAATTCTCTAAATGGCGATGAAACCCGCATGAAAATTCATTGAGGAGTTTAGAAGAACAAAGCAGTCACGAAAAGCGACGCAATTTTATTTTATATATTTACAGACTCTGTGCCATCAGTTGGGCAATACCTTGAATGAAGTGATACCCCTATATTCTCAATTTCCCTCTATAAATCTCTATCCACTATCTCTAGATATTATAAACACCTAGATCTACATTAAGACAAGCTGTCCCATGTTCAAACACCATTAGACAAACTTAATTCCCTGTAATTCTTTATGTTAAACTCAATGCAATTGATAGCTCCTCTTAAGTAGTGACCTTAAGGTCAAAGCTAAGTGATGCCAATTGCCTTTCATTTGCAATACGCTGGGATTTGCAGCCATGTTGGTATATCTAGCATGATTTAACAAACTCATTTAGTTATATTCTGCTTTGCGAAATGATTTTATTTTCTGTAAGTAGGTTTATACAAACACTTTTACACGTCAATCATACTTAGAAAAAAAACTAGATGAGCTCGGCGTTTCCTATCTGACTACTCTGAGAAGAAAGGCCGAAACAAACTCAGAGGTCACAGTCTCTTTTAAAGTCCAGACATAATCTTGGTCAGATCATGTGAAGGCCATGTAGATTGGTGTCTGAAATGGTCTTTTGAGGAAAAAACCACACTGATTGAGTGGACCTATCCAGTCAGTGCACGCATTTGTCAGTAATCGTGCAGCTCAACTCAGAACTTAAGGAGCTCAACGATTCGACGAACAATACCAAAGAAAGGACATTTGAGTAGGCCGCATAAATGACTCAAACTGCCAGACTAAGATGAAAACTAAATGAGAGAAATAATAAAAACAATAATCCACATAGTCTTCACATTCACAATAATTTAAAAAAAGAATATAATACTTCTTCTTCTTCTATATAACAAAATCACCAATGTCACACTTAGTATAAAAATAGATTTAGTATAAAATTAGTTTGTTGCCTGGGGGTACATTGGAGTAGCTTAATTAATCCCAAGCTTTTTTGTCGTCCAAGTAATCTTTAACTTTATAGAAACCTTTTTGACAGAGTTTCTGTTTAATAAATGATTTAAATTTATTGAGGCTCAGTTCTTTGACATATTTTAACGTTGCCGTTACTGGTATTCGGTGATGTTAATAGCAATAGGATGTATTCAAAAGTATCTTAGGTATACAAACTTTTCTTAGGAGTTTACAGGCGTACTTGATATGAGGGTTATTGTGACCTCAGTGTTTTAAAAAGTAACGTGGGGGCTTGTAGATAAGTAACAACAGCCGCACGGGTCCATCGATCAGGTTAAGCTACGCTTGCCGCGGTTGGTCCTCCGTGCCCCTGAAAGCACGTTAAGCCGTTGGTCTTGGCTGTTATTTGTAGATCTTTCACAGTCGTTACGGGTAGTTAGAAGCCCGAAAATCTGACAAACAGTCTTACCAAAGGGTATCGTGTTACCCAGTAACTGGGTTGTGGAGGTCAGATAGGCAGTCGCTCCATGTAAAATAATGGTATTCAATTGCAACCGGTAAGACTGGAAACCGACACCAACATAGTTGGGAAAAGGCTAGGCAGATGATGAGTGTTTTAGAAAGTAGTATTTAAAACAATTTAAATAAATATTTATAACAAAAAACTTGAATTGGCAATTTTTATTCAGCTTTTGTAACGTAGACTAGGCTTATAATAATAATAATAATAATAATAAATCTTTTATTTCAGACAAAGTCCATAGGGTTAGTAACAATTTACTTAACTACTAGTGTTAGTAGGTACAGAAATATACAACTAAAACTAAAACATACAGCTACACTACAGCGTGGAGTTGCATCCACCTCTGCATTAACGGTGAATCCCACCGATCTTGAAACACACTGAGAAAATTATTATAAACAGTTCCGTTTTAATAATAAACTCTGTTGACATTCATCAAGTGTTTTAAAATCTTCTTCATTCCAGTACTAAAATACAAACCAATAGAACCCAAACATCAAAATAAACCAGCAATTAGTAACCGAAACTCAGAATAAACAACGTTCAAAGCCCCATAACTATGGTCTCCGCCAGATAAACAAACGTCAAAGGTCGCGAAGACATCGACTGGGATGTTCGATGTTCACCGTTTCTCTGCCCTTACCGGTCACGCGTTTCACCCGGTGTGGCCAGGGAAAGTGCGCTTCTGCTCATGCCATGTCGCTTTTAGCACTAACTACCTGTTCAAACAGGCTGCGAGGTCTTTGACGTAGTGTGGGAAAAGCGATAGGGAAATTGATTACCGTGAAATGTTAGTGCAATGAAAGCGCAAGTTCGGATAGCCTATGATTTGATACAGTTGTGTTTTAGATGGTAATTGTTTTGAGTGGCGTGGAATTGTTGAACTGTTATCGTGAATGTAGAATTGGATGGTCGCTGGTTGTTTTTGAGTTTACTTAGGTTCCTCAACAATGTCTCTCCTTGGAGTTAGATTTTCAAAGTACTTATAATCTTTTAACAGAATTTCGTGACCCCTTCTCCTCCTGGTAAATATCTACAAATACATGTATGTAAGCAGGTATATTCTTAGACTAAATATTTTTTTGTTTTAATCTGAGTGTGTAATGTTCTCCAAAATTATCACGTTGTCTTTCCCAATTATTTTTCAGTCTAAAATGGCGAAGAAAACTCACCAGTCGTGCAAAACCATGCATTGTCGTGCATTTTATACAACTTTTGTTTTATATCTACAGAGAATTGATGTTTTATATATACCTATACCCGTCTTGTACTGAAGCCACATAAGTATTGAAAGTTCACCTACGTTTCTTGCGCACATAATTAACTTCAGTGCGACATGGCTACGGAATTTGCTACGGCATACACCGCTACGCGCCATATTGGGTGAAGTTAGTAAGGTGACTACATGTTTATAGTAATTTTATTCTTCGTAGACATTTCACGATTTAACCATTTTATTTATTGATTTAGCGGTAGATTTAACAAGACATCAAAATGTGAAAGGCTTTTTTGCAAACGCTAAAAAACTTTCATTGGTCCATTAGAACTGATCCATTAGAAACATAAATAAATGAGATTCGTCCAATGGTTTTAGAAAACGAAACACGAATGATAATATTTTTTTAGTGCGGTCTTTAGGATCGTTTAGTCCATCTGCTATGAGGTCCGACGAACGACTAAAATGTTTTAATATTAAGATAAGTTAGTCGAACTGATTCTATACGCATAATATTATAATAACTTATTGATCTTTTAAAATTCTGTTTTATCCTAATACTAATTTATTAGATTGTTTGTGTTAAAAACGTGTCTACCTTTTTGCAACATGCACTGTAAATACTTCTAGTTCATACATACCTATTACATTTTCGTACGTGAAATAAACTGGTAATCCATGAGCTTAATGGCTCATTTTCATTAGTCGATAACTCGGTCGATATACAGCATGCGGGGACCCCCCGCAGGCGGGGTACAATGAAGGTCTTAACAAGGTCGGTACATCGTCTGCGGGAACCCCCGTAGCGGGAATAGGGACAAATGAAATTGATCGATAAATCTTGTAAATCTTGCGGAGACTGATACCCAATGCAAATGAGCAATTTAAATGAGCCTTCAAAGTAACTGCCAAACAGAAATACCCAGCACCCCATATACGCCAGCATGTGGGGTGCTGGAGATATGCGGTATACGGGTAACCTGCACCGCACGTTTGGCAGTTTTTTGAAGGCTTATTTTCATTGGGTGTCAGTCTCCGCAAGCTTTTTACCGACCGATGAATTTCATTGGTCGCTATCCCAATCGACTAATGAAAACGGTTCCCTGCATGCAGGCCCTATGGCATGCGTTACAGAAAGCTCCCACACCCCGCTTAACAACCAATGAAAATGAGCCTTTATTCAAACTCAAGTGCTAATCCCATAAAATAAACTTGTTTATAGACCAAAAACCGGACAAGTGCGAGTTGAACTCGCGTGGTGAGGGTTCCGTACAATGAATATGTTATCTGTTTTTTTTGGTAAATGACTTTTTTGCAGGGATCCTTCGCGGGATCTTATCTGCTTCACCGGGTTTCGGTGGTGCCAGAAGGGCCTCTCACCTAGTTAGTTAAGTTAGATAGGTAGCACAGCTAAGGGCGTCCCATAGTGGGACTCGAACCTAGGCTTAGGGTGCTACCGGTTACTGAGCAAGTGGGGGCTTGACGAATCTGTGCGTTGAATATGTTATCTACCATGTTTTTATCCCAAGAACTTTAAAATTGTAGTTGAAAAACATGTTCTCCCAAACATACCAACTGCAAATGTAAATTTGTACGCACAATATTGAAAGATTTACCATGTTATGTTAACACCATACACTTTTTATAGGTTTTCCTGTCGTCAAGAACTATTTTCTGTATTCTTTTCAAAATTTTAGGCTTAGTAGTTTTGGAGATAAGGTGGGAGGAATGGTCCATCTTCATCTATTTTCTTGAACAGCTTTAAAACTATTTATTTTAAAAATATATTTAAGACTTTCATAATAAGCCCTTTAATTTGATATGTCATACGATACAGTTTGCAAAACTTATTTTTTTCTGATTTACCCACCCAAAGTGACCCTATTCAAAATTCATTATACATCCGTATTTGGGTCACAGAAAGTCATACATTACATACATATATAATCAGCTGTTCTCAGAAAGTCACATGTGTACCTACCAAATTTATATTTAATCCGCCCAGTAGATTCGGAGCAAATCGGCTGTGACAGACGGACAGACAGACAGATAGACACACGAGTGATCCTATAAGGGTTCCGTTTTTTATCTTTGAGGTACGGAACCCTAAAAAACAACCAAATTAGAAATTAAGATACTACTAACACGGTAAAGGGTCTTCGATATCCACTTGTGACGTAACATTCGGAACATTTTCTACGATTTACGGCTCAAAAGTAGGACGACATCACTCACGGGACCAAGCGTTATATAACTATTATCAGAGAAAGTGAGCAAGAGCCAAGAATTTATTGTTTAGGCGTAAAATTCATGGAAACTTTCATAATTACACCTTGAGGCGGTGGAATCATTGTTGTAATGCAACTACGTGTAGTGTTTTAGTTTCGTTTTGAATTAGTGTGATGTTGGTGGGACATCAGTGGTATTTTGGTTTAAACTCATAATTGTTTGCGCATTCTGTTTCTGGAGTAAAAAATAGTTCTCAAAATGACTTTACATTGTAACAGTATAACTAAGATTAAGGTTACACCACATATCTTTAAATGCGTTTAGGGATAAACGATTTAAAAAGATCGTTCTGTTACTGTTAATCTTTTGAAGATGACAGAGACAGAATTATGTTTTAGAATTTAGTGATTTGTGGCGTGAGCGGGCCTAGTGTACGAACAGTCTTTCAAGGTCTATCTGTTAATAATGCAAATAACTTCTTAGGTAAATCAGTCTTTTGATTCATGTTTATTTGTTGCTTTTACCTAAAGAGTACAACTTCGTCACTATAATTATTGGGCCCTAAATATGTAGTTGGTCACAGTTCTTGGTTTTGAGCACTGAAATATGTACGGTAATGTAGATTCTATTGTTTTATTTAAAAAAACACTGTTTGTAACGTTATGTTGATTGTTTCATTCTGGATACAGATGGAATCTTTGGAGCATAATCATAGCTATTGTGATATACGTATTATTTTGTACTTAGACGTTCATGATAGTTTTGCTTTTTATTGTTCGTTTGTTCGTTAACATTCTTGTTCATAACACTTTTAAGATACTTTAATTTCTGATTTTTAATGTCCATGTTGTAACTGAACGTAGGCTTTTCTGTGAATATCAATGAGTGTCATCGAAATTACTTTATTATGTTAATAGAAATATGATATATTTATATCTCGATTATATTGTATATTTCTTGCTTTGAAAGCTCCCAACCAATGTTGTAAACGTAGAATAGAATAGAATAATGTTGTTGTAATGTTGTAAGAGCATACATGTTTTGCTTTACAGTGATAAGTGTACAAATTTTCACAAGCATATTTAACATTCAGCGACCTCAGCTGTTGGCTGTACCTCGTGACCTCACTAATCTCTTAAATGAGGCACTACTGACGTGAGCGCTTCGCACCCTTAACCTTGTAGCAGAGGAGATAGACATAGTTGCTTGTACACGGAGTGAATTCACAAGGATAACATTGTATGTAATAAGTTTTAGACAATAAGTTGTTATTTAACCTAACGGTTTGCTTCACTATTATACGCATTGGGTTGTACCTGTAATAATAGTTGTAAGTGATTATATAAATAAATAAATAAATATACATCTAATAATAATACATATATAAATAGATTTATTATCAAAGAAGTCTTGGTCACTATAAAAACTATGACTGTACAACCTTTCATGAAATATATTTTTGAATAATCTCACATCTCTTGTCTGTGGTCTTGAGATTACTTGGTATCTTATTATATACGTATACGTACCCCATAGACTTACAACATTTATTATATTTAGCTAGTCTCGGAGTCTTGGAAGGATATCCCGTATGATATGACGTATGGTGCAGAGAGCACTGTGCGCAATGTACAGCTACAATGTAGATACGTATATATGGGTGTTGTGGATAGCTTAAAGGGATAAAGCGCACTTAAAAATATAAAATTGGGTTAAAGCTGGTAGTCATAGGTATTGAGTAAGAAAATAAACGCTGAATTGCCAGCTGTTAAAGATGGATGGAAAAAATACTCGAGCACTTAAGTTATAAGACCAATACACTGATTGATATACAATCTATAATTAATCACAATTTCAATGCTAATCCAAACACACCAACATCGATCTTGTTCGCACTTCTCATCAGCATATTTGCGAATAAATATCTAATAATCGAACACTGATCTTCTGTCAAGTTTCTCTAGTATTTAGCATCGATCAGTTGTCAATGAAGGTATGATTACAGGAATATGATTAGTGGCCGTAACGGAGCAGGCTCAATGACCATACCGTTCCATCATCGGCTATGATGCTTCTGGCTATAATTCTATGATAATGTGGCCAACGGGCGATGAACTTGTGTAATGGATAGTTTGTGTGAGCAACGACAATATCACACAAAAGTCAATCTATGTGATATTGTCGTTTATGTTTGTGTTGGGTTATATAACGGTGTTTCTACATTTTCCAGGTTTGTTAGTTACCTTTTTAGAAAAGTTTGTAAGCATCTAAACAGATATTTGTTTTCCTTCCAGAATCGAAAAGACAGAATGAAAGGAACAAAGAAAGAATAAAGTTTATTTGGACACAGTTCGTGAAACATAAAAACAAATAAAAGAATAAAAAAGTGAAAATAATGTTTTAACAACAATAGTGTACGCCGAGCCTCACAGCTGCGCCAAAAACGTTCTCTTTAGCATTAATGCCAGACAGATGCTGTCTGACGCTGGTTGGAATAATGAATACTGTTTACGTACGTTTCAGTTTTTTTTAAATAATATTTACGTATTAGATATTTATATATTGCACGTGACGTTTATAAGCTCCACTCTAACATATTCAAAAAAGAAGACAACAGCCTGTTTAAACTCTTTCTTCAATTCAAAACTTTTCTTTTCAGAAATGTATTTATATTTTTCAATTTCACGTGGTACCGGCTACGTATGTCTGCTAAAATATAAATCAGATTAGAGATAAATACTTTATGCACTTGAATACCTGTAAATGATTTACTACTCATACTCAATAAAGTGTAGTGAAGATGATTCTCTTCTAATTACTATTAATCGCACGTATAATTAAGCTGCCGAGCTATTAATTATGTTTCGTGCATAAATAAATACCAACGATTAACTAAGCGTGACATGACATTAAGACATTCATTTTCAATAAGAAAATCCTGGCCAGTGATCGCACAGGAGAGCGAGGTTTTGAAGATAAAAGGGAAAGCCTTTGGCCAGTAGTCAAACACAATGTAACCTAAGAAAGTACTTTTTCAAAAGAACGAGTACGAAAAGTTCTTAAAAATGATTAGAATAGAATTTTTTATTTCGCAAATATGGGTAATACATACAGGTCTTAAGATTAAGTACATAATTATAGCTCAGCCACATTTTACCAATCGGCATGCAAAATTAGATTAGATTATTTATATCATTCATATCACAATTAAGTATATCAATTTATAATTTTTGAATTATTATTTAAATCATCAAATTAATTTAAAAAAAAAAAATATGTGTAACAAAAGAAAATATATAAATTATTATCATTAGAATCTTTGACTTGTCATTACAATTAACAATATTAATATTACAATTCGAATGTTAGGAACCAAAATTAGAATGTCAAATATCAAAATGTAAAAAAAAAAAAAAACCAAAAATGTCAAAGAATATAAATGTCAAAAATCAAAATGTCAAAGAATAAAAATGTCAAAAATCAATGTCAAACATCAAATATAAAAAAAAAAATAACATAAATTTATATTAATTATAGTACCACAATCAAAACTCCCATTAGGAAAAACTTTTATCATCAAAAAAATCTTTAATTGAATAGTAACATTTTTCTAATAACAATTTGGTTAACTGTTTTTTGAATACTGAGATGGGTAATACTTTTAGATTTATTGGTAATTTATTATATATGAGAGGACCCATGGAAAAAATATTTTTTTTAAGTAAGGACGTTTTGTAACCGCCTGTATAAAGTTGACTTTTATATTGAGACCTCATTGGTCCTTTGCGTATTCTCTTATCAATCATTGATGTAAACAAATTACTGTTCATCTTAACAAATAAGGCAACTTCAAGAATGTACAAAGAAGGTAGTGTTAGAATCTTCAGTGATTTAAAAATTGGTTTACAGCTTTCTATGGGTTTAAGCCCTGTCATTGATCGAAGACAACGTTTTTGGGCCCTAAATATTTTATCCCTCTCACTACAGTTTCCCCAGAATATAACACCGAACCTTAGTAATGAAGCAACCAAACCATGATATGCTGTCACTAGCGTGTTCATATTTAACTTTTTTGAGAGATTGTACAGAATATATGCGGTTTTGCTTAATTTTTGGCACACAATTTCAGCATGGTCTTTCCAGGTCAATTTATCATCAATATGTACTCCCAAAAATTTTGTAACTGAAGTGGTATCTACTATTTCGTCTCTATATTTTGTTACAATATAGTTTGGCCTCAGTCGTTGGAAGAAATGCATTACTTTGGTTTTTTGTAGATTTAACACAAGATTATTTTTATTAAGCCAATCTATTATTTTTTCAAGTGTATCATTTATCTCTCTTTCGTATTGAGTATTATTTTTACATTCAATTATAGCTGTGCTGTCGTCAGCAAATAAAGTCATAGGATGATGTATTTGACAAGGTAGGTCGTTAATATAAACTAAAAACAACAATGGCCCAAGTACACTGCCCTGCGGGACTCCGAATTTAGTAATTCTAGCATTGGATAGATATTTCAATTCGCGTTTAGTTTTGGAACATATTCTCGAAATTTCTGTAAATTGTTTTCGATCCGTGAGATAGGACTTTACTAAATTTAGGACATTGCCCCTTATCCCATAGTGATGAAGTTTATTTAAGAGGATGTCATGTTTTACATAATCGAATGCTTTCGTCATGTCTGTGAATATTGCACATACGGGATTTTTTTTATCCACATTGTTCATTATCACTTTTAATAGATCAAATATCGCCATATTAATATTTTTGTTTTTTCGAAAGCCTTTTTGCTCTTCGCATAGAATATTATTTTTAGTTGTAAATGTGTAAATAGATTCATAAATAATTTTCTCAAATATCTTTGAGAAAACTGAAATTAAAGCTACCGGTCTATAGTTCGACATGTCTCCCTTATCGTTTTTTTTATGCAATGGTTTTACTATGACAGTCTTTAATTTATCAGGGAATATACCTGAGCTTATGCATGTATTGATTATGTGGGCTAATGGTTTAGCTATGACATCCGAAACAAATTTTACCACCGTGGTAGAAACTTCATCGCATCCAAAACTATTTTTATTTTTCAAGTGTTTTATTATACGCAAAATATCTTGAGGTATTACTGGAGGCATGAATAATGAATTGCTGACATGGAGATTACTACATGTATTACTCGGATATTTACTATTTACATTTTGTACCTGATCAACGAAAAAATCATTAAATGAATCAGCAATTTGCTTAGGATTAGTTACTAATTTATCTTCCTTATTAATTTGTAATATTGGTTCTTTTAACCGACTGTTATTATTAATTATCTGCCATGACGTCTTAGCTTTATTTTGAGAACAATGAATTAGGTAGTTATTTTGAGCTTTTTGTGTGAGATTGATAATTTTTTTAAGCGTGCGTGAATAATTTTTAAATGTAGTTTTATTTTCACATGAAGGTGCTTTCCTATATTTCATAAGTAGGTTTCTTTGTTTTCTGCTGCAAATTCTAATACCTCGCGAGATCCATTTTACTTTCTTGTCGGGTTTTATATTAATTAATTGGTTTGGAAAGCATAAATTATAAAATAAACGAAACAGTTCAATAAACATATCGTATGCCTCGTTAGGGTTATTGGATTCAAAAACGTCAGAAAAAGACAGACATTGTAGATGCTTTTTAAATAAGACTAAATTTTCTTTGGATAGATCACGTTTCTGAATGTGCCAAGAATTCAGTATGCATGTTTTTTTAACTTGAATTTTTAAGATTTGAGCAGTATGGTCTGACAATGCGAAATCGATTACTTTACTCTCACATTTTTGTTTAGAATTATGAGCAAAGTTATCTAAACAACTGCCGCTTTTTGGTCTGGTTGGTTCATTCAATTCTAATTTAAGGTTATAGTTAAGTAGTACATTTTCGAAGTCTAGTGAGAAGTTATTTCTTTTCAGTCTGTTAATATTAAAATCCCCACACAATACAATTTTTTTATTAGGTTTTGTACAAATTTTCTTTAGTAGGGTATCTAAATGATCTAAAAATGAATTTATGCACGACAAATTCGGTGGTCTATAGATACAAACAATTATTATTCCTTGTTCAACTAACTTTATCGCACAATATTCAAATAAACCTGAGATAGACGAGTTAGGAAGTTCTCTATATTTGTATCTATTTTTGATAAGGATACACGACCCTCCGCGCTTTTGTTGCTTTCTTGAATAACACGCTGCGAGCTTAAAATTAGGGACTTTTATCAACGATTCCTGACCTGAAGTAACGAAATGTTCCGTTAAGCATAAGACGTCAACGTCTATATTTTCTTTTGTAGACAACTCTTGTACGTGCAACGTCAACATATCTGATTTATTTAAAAGACCAGCGATGTTTTGGTGCACAATATTCAAGTGTCTACAATAGAAAAAACTGGTTATCTTGATCAGTTGGAGTCTCGGTATTACTGCTTGTGGACGACCTGTCATCAGCCTCGATCACCAAGTTAGTACCAATATCTTGAAAACCGATCAAATCGTAGTCAAACATTATCCTGGACATGATCTGGTCATATATGTTTTTCCATCCGTATTTATTTATTCTGCCAGTATTATACGAAAACATTTCGTGCGATAGGGTACTATTGCTATCGAAAAAGTATGCGTATTCATTGTTTCTTATGTCCGTTAAGAGGAGGTTATTGAAGAGCTCTACTTTATAATTATGAATTAGTGCACCTTTTATGTATATGGGGGTGCAAATAACAATATTTGTATGGGTCAAATTTTGTAACGAGTTTTTTAAGTTATGTAGTATATGTGAATAGTCCCCCCCCCGCAGGTCAATTTCACCAATGAATATAAGGCAGTAATCGTTAATTGTAAAGTCTTTTAATTTGTATTTAATACTCCTTAGGAACGATGTTGTGGTGATGTTCGGTATTATATAATTACAGTACTTAAAGTGTTTCGAAAATACTTCTTCGATTATGGGTAGAGTTCCCTGTGTGCAATTGCTGCTTATTATAGTTAATTTATTTTTGTGTAAAGCGCCTGGCAAATTTTTGCTAGCAACATTACTCATTTGATTAGTTGGTCTCGTGTGGTTTTCTCAAATATGTACAATTGTTGGTACAATCTTTACTTGTATGTTGTAATATTACCTATAACCTGCGCATAAATACCTAGATTCATAAAAAAATCCATAAAAAAACATGCTAAACTAAAGTAGAAGTAGACTTAATGGCGTCCGTTTTCCTTTAAAAGTTACTATTGTGTAATCCTTTTAGAAGATTAATTTTCTTGAAACGATTTAGAAATCCGATTTAGTTATGAAGTTAAGCGTTAACCTCTCTAATGCGTCTTCCTATGGGTTTTTTCCTAAATTAAGAAGTTATGTAATAATGATGTACGGTTTAGAATATACTTAACTTGCTTTCAAGTTAAACTACTTTCAGAATATGCCATCATCATTACTCAATTGCCCTTACTCCAATTTATTTAGGCTCATCTTTCAGACTATTTGTGGTGTGTTTATTTATAAATTCAGACATATACTTTTTATTCATTACATAATCTAAGGTTTTATTTATATTGGGATTTGCTGTCCCCATTTTTGTCAAAACAATCACAGCTATGATTTTGTTTTACTTTAGAAGTAGAGTATCTCAATAGATCTCCTAAAGTAATCCGTATTTCAGTTTTCATAATCAATCCACAGGAACCAATTTGATTTTTCTTTCAATAGCTGTTAAAGTACAATTAGAAATATCGAATTAACCAAAGAAAGTAAGTCTTACTTTCCTAGCTGTATTCAATATTACTTTACTAAAATAATGACACTTTAAGTGTACATATCTTCTAATTAAGACATTATACCAGCACTAAATTGTCATTATAATGAGAATGTCGACATTCTTGCGTAGAGCAATGTGTCACTAACGACATTAACTGTCGCCATTTCTTTGCCTATATCCACTTTCATCGCACCATTGTTCTATTGGAATATTTATTTAAGAAGGAAAATACATTGTTATTTGTGGGAAATATATTTACTTATGTAGATATTTATCAATTGACATATTCAGCTTGCATATTCATATAACTTAATACTTACACCAATATTGTTATGGCGATATCTTCTTAAATTTATTATGAATTCTCGTAGCTGCTTGTCATGAAATAAAATAGTTTACCTATCCATCCAAAACTTTATTTGGCAATGTGTGTGTGCAAAATATTTTTTTTTTCTTTCTTATCTTCGTAATCGTCAAGGAAGTTTTTATTAAGTTCGTCGATATAGGTACGAATTATCCAGTCATCAGTTTACAAACCATTGCTAACATCCATACCTCACAATTTTTACTATAATTATATATAATTATATTATATATATGCAATTTTACATATTAATGTAAAATTGCATCTATTTGTACCAAGAAAACCTTGAATAACTATAAACGTTTTGTTTTATTTCTGTGGTGCTTTTGTCCAACTGTTTCGTTTCACGAAAAAATAAATATGAATGAATTATACCGAAGTAGCCGACTTTTGTGCCTTCGAAACATTTAAAATAGACTACAAACTCTAACAGTTAGATAACAGAAACAACGTAGCTGAGGTGCGAAATCATCTTTTGGTGTCTACCTTTTATTTAAAACTATTGTGTCTATTGTTTTCAGATAATTTTATTAAAATAATGTTGGCATTCAAGTGACTTATAAACTATATTTACATCATATAAATAATGCATTTAAAGAGTGGTATTTCATCTAATAACAAATGGCTTTGACTTTTCAGGCAGCTTAAGTTTTCACTCTCAGTAATGCTACACGGAAAAAAAGGATGTCTTAAATTAAGACAATATCCTTTTGGTCAAGACAAATATTGATTCATATATGGGAAAAACAATATAGTAACTGGTACACCACTGACTACCTGCAGTATTGTCTCTCCTCCCCCTTTAATCCATCCAAAGGTTGTCTGTAAAAGATCGCTTTTAGCGATAAGACCGCCCATTGTGTCACCCCTTGTAAAATTTCAACATTTGTATCTGTAATTTTTATGGTGTACATAATAGAGAGTATTCTATTCTATTCTATTCTATTCTATATTCTTGAATGAAGTAAAATTGTGTCTTAGTTGTATTGTCTTCTTCGAAGACATTATACTTAAATGAAGAATTATTACGTTTAATTTTAAGAATATTATTTCCCTCTTAGACTATTTTCTTCAATTAAGATTATTAAAGTCTTGAATCAAAAATATTTGCTTAAGTCAAGAATAAAAACCAAGTATATTCTTAATTTGAGTAAACAGGTTTTCTTGGACTGAGTACATTTACTTACGTTAAGAAAATATTTACTTGGATTGATACAATTTTTCTGAGAATATTGATATTCTTCGCTGAAGAGATCCTTTTTTTTCGTGTAGTTACTGCAATTCATGATACAACTACAATAAATAGCAACTTACGGTTTGCAGTACGGACATCATTTTCACGTGTATCAGAAGACACCAATCAACACAGTTCTGTTCAACACAACATAGTTTATTCACTGACACCGTAGTCCAATTCCTGTATTTACCTAACGGTTAAGGGTTGGTAATTGTAACGGGGGGTAAGTACGGCCGTGTGTCGGTTGTAGCCGTGGTGAAGTGAAGTTCAAGGCTAGGCTGAGTTAGGTTTATATACGGGGGTAGCGGAGCGTGGACTTGCGGCTGTGTGAGTGTGCATTGCTGCAGTGGGTGCATAGACGGGACTTGCGCTAGACGCACACAGGGGTAATACCGTGGTGCTCAAAGTACGCCCTTTGTTTTATGTGACTATCGTATGGTGATTTGGTGGTGGTCAATCGGGATTAGAGTTGTAAATAAACCGTTTTAAACCAAAATCCGTGGTTTAAAACGGTTATACCACCACGACCACGTGGGCCGTACATTGGTTACGTATTACTTTAAAAACTAAGTTAAAAAGGCCAATTTAAATCATTCACCATTTTCTAAACTAATATTATAACGAGAAAAAATGTTTTTTTTTTCTGTAATGGATAAACTCAAAAATACTTAACTTATTTTAAAATTCTTTCACCTATAGTAAGCTACATTATCGGCGAGTAACATGGGACGTATTATTTAATAAAATAGAGATCCCTACGAAAATTGCAAACAAATTAAAAGTAATTTGTCGTGTGCTGCGAAAACTATTGATGAACGATGATACATAAAATAATGTAGATACTACATGTTTATAGTACTCATCATTACCCATAAAAAGTCCAGGAGGCTTATGTCTAACTATAATAGTTAAGTCACAATAACTGTTCTTTGTTGGAATTAGTCAATCAAAACACGGGTAGAATCGAAAGATGATGACATTCGTATCATGATATTAATCCTTATCCAACAAATTAGTTTCATAATGAAGGTTAGTTATGTATACATGTAAATTCCTCTTTAAATTATTCGAATTCTCCTTTCGTTTAGAAGTTACGACGGGTATAAAAATGCTAAAAGTAAGAAAAATGCCGCGGTTTGACCGAAGAGCCCTACGCTTAGTCTATTAGTTATCTACACATAATATGTTTTGTAAACTAGAAACAATGGAATAGTAGTTTGTAATAAATAATAAAGTTTATCACATAACATAATAAATAAAAAGTTTTCAATCATTCGTTTTCGGACACTATCTTTTAAACGGGATTCAAAGTTCAACACTCTCTCCGTGTTGAACTTTGGAGGCGAAATTACGAAATCCACGCGGACGAAGTCGTTATTAATATAATGTGAAGTCTTATATCATACCGAGAGCAGTGGTGGCCCAGTGGTAACGGCCGCGACTTACGAGTTGTAGGTCGTAGGTTCGAACCCGGACAGGCGCTTTACTTTGTGTAAATTATTTCATCACCACTGCTCTCAAAACGGTGAAGGAAAACATCGTGAGGAAACCGGCATGTCCTAGAACCAAAAAATCGAAAACATTGGACATCTATCAACCCGCACTGGGCCCGCGTGGTGGATTACGGCCCACTCCCTCACCGGGAGGAGGCCACTGTCCCAGCAGTGGGAACATTATAGGCTGATTATGTATGTATATTATTATTATACCTTTACTACTTTTTTAGGGTTAGAAAGGCTGAAAACAATCTTGATATGCGTATTTGTTACAATATACATTTTATAAATATGTTGTAGCTAAGTTTAAATAAAAAATAGTCTGATTACGTTTTTACTCAGCCACTGCATAGTTATAGAATGTATTTTCTTGTAAAAATGCATATATATAGACAAATCAAAATATCGGAATATATAATAGTAACGAACAAATAACTTATGATTTAAATTTTTTATTGCTTTTCCTAAATCACATGAAAATTCATGTGATGCCTCAGTGCGATCTATTAAAAAAAATATATAAACCATTATCTTAACCGCTAAGTGTGGTGTTAAATTGTTTTAAACCAAAAATACGGTTTAAAACAAATGGTTTAAAACGCTTAAAATACTTTTTGCATCTACAATAGGGATAAAGTTGTTTCTGAAAGTTTGTTGTTAAGTTGTTTCCATATTTGTATGTTTATAGTACCTATTATAAACATGTGTTTTCTGTAATTGGTAACTAATCTTTTACTAAACAATTCAACGTCTATTAATAATGTTGCTTAAAAGGTACTTTATGAAATAATCCGCAGATACATAAAATAAATCATCGTTTCGATATTTAGCAACTTATCGTTATATTTTTAGAATCCAGTTTTATTTGTTTATTTTCATAACAACACAAGAAATATTTTGAACGCCGGGGTCGAGATATTGGACAAGCATGAAATACTTATGTATAATAATAACAGAAGATGCTGTAGGTAAAAGGTCTGAGATGATTGACTGACTAATAGAGTTAGAGTTCATAGTTAATTTTATAGTACTGATTCTTAGAGCCTACATCCAAACATAGAGCCAGTTAGTGTTTGTATGTGCTGTAACCAATAGCTCTAACAACTGTTTTGATTTCATGGAACACATGTTGCACTTAATTTTTTTTTCAATGCAATAGGGAAAATATTCAGTGTAAGGGAGTAAAGCTCTATTTTACACGGAGCAAGTTTATTGCCTGTAGCATACCATAAAATTGAAGCAAAAATAGACTGGCATCGTGAGCGTCGTCTAAATAACACGTACAATTGTTGCACGATATGGATAAGTTAGTTGCCGTTAAAAACTAGCTCAGGTGTAAACCTTACGTACAGTCGCCAGCACATCAAGTTTTCTCACTCGATTTTGTACTTAACCATCAACATTTTAAGGTTAAAAATAAGTTGGAGAAATTTGACAGTTTCAACTTGATGTGCTGGCGATTGTACAATAAAATCGCATTAAACTCTACACGTACGAACGAATGAAACAAGTTAAAAAAATCTTGAGAACACGTTCAATAATTTTTTTATAAAAAAATTGACAGTACAAATACGGGCAATAGGTACTTGAATCAATTGTACAACGACGTGCAACTCTGTGTTAAGACGCTGACAACACCTAAACCGCGGTCACTGTCAAATTCCATAGAAAAGAAAGAGAAGCGCGATGACACAAAGCTTGTAATTTATTGCAAAATATGAAGTAATTATCTATTTACTCAAAATTGAGTTGAATAATCGAAAATAAAAAAACAACCAAGTTCTGCATTCAATTAAGACGTGCTTGTTATTCATTAAATACGTAACGTATGTTGATATTTGATACAGATATTTTGGATAGAACTCAAAGTAAGAGGTTAGTTTAACGTTAGTTTGTATCGAGATTATGTTTTCAAAACGTGTTTTGGTAACAACCAAGTTCTGGGTAATATGTTCGAAATTAAAATATATTTTTTCCGCTACCACAAACTATATAGATTTGGCATTTTTTTTTCTTAAGCGAAGCCTATTTTGGTCAATTGGGTCTTGTCAGCGCCTTAAGACGAGGCAAAACATGCATGCAATAATCACACATAACACACACATAATCAGCCTATAATGTTCCCACTGCTAGGACACAAGCCTCCTCTCTGTAAGAGGGAGTGGGCCGTAATCCACCACGCGGCCCCAGTATGCAATAATCGCCTTCCAATAAAATTGCGTTGGTGTGAGTCGCATGCAATTTTATTGAACGGCAAAACTTACATTAAATTATTGTATGCCATTTTACGGAAATTGCACGCGTCTAAACAGTTGCATGCAATTCATGAATGGCAAAATTTCAACGTGCTTATATGCTATGGCATGCGATTATTGCTCTTGAAAGTTCCAGAAGCTTGCACTGTTTAAATGGGCCTTAAGGGATATCGACGAGGAAACTGTTACCTAATGGTAACAGATTCAACACGATTCTAGGCCGGGGACCGTTATTTTTTAATTTTTTGTCAGTTAATATTAAAAAAAAACGAAACCTTCACGGTCAAAATGTATGGAACAGCAGTTTTTTTGCAGCCCGTATAACATTTTAATTAAGAAAGAAAGAAAATACATTTACTTAGCACAGATTGAAAGGCACACAATATACGTATAATATACAGCAGATAAAAAATAATAAAAGTGTAAATTGCGATGTATATTTGCAGGAAAGTGTGCCTCATGGCTGCCTGCGCCGAGGCCCACTTCAGCAAAAATGCCAGAAACTAGTGCCTGACGCTGGTTTTCAACTGGACCTGAAGTGTGAGGTGACGGATGTAAATCAGTTTTATACTGCAACGTGTGTAATTAACATCAGTTGTTTTAGTAATCTAACCATCATTCAACTCATCGTTCATTTTAGACATTGAAAACAACCTCAAAATCCATAGGTATCACATAAGTGTGACGAAACATTACGAAACACCCAAAAGAAAACAAGCCATATGTCCATTCGTTACAGATGTAACATCTGTCAACCTATTTAAATAATATTAGTTGCGTTATCATAATAATTTATTAATGAGTTTGTGGCGAAATATTATATTATTAATAACCATAATGAACTTTTCATGGCTGTTGAAGGGTTAATCACAAGTTTACGATATTGAAATTGGATTTGTAAACATATTAGTGTTAACTGCTGTATATCATCTGATAACCAAGTTTACTAAAATGATTAAAAAAAAACAAGAAAAAGAAAAAATAGATTTATTTGTCACAGAAACACGTGCTTATAATAAAGCTATGGAAATTCAACGAAATAATAAAACAAAACCGATTTATGCTTATCACATAACAGAACATAATTATACAGTATGGAGACCAAATATGCAATAAATGAAACCACAAGTAATACTAGTCTAGAAGTATAGCAAAATTAATTATTACATTAAAAACATTAAATTATAAAGTGAATTTTTCAAACAAAATATATTAGTAAACACAAAAGTAAACACTCTGTTTAAACAACGTATCGCGACCTCGAGAAGTTCGGCATCGTTTCACACTGGCGGCATGGCTTTTTTGGCGGAGGCGCTTATTTTTTCGAATGGCATCTCGTAGTTGACCTTGAGAGGTCGAGATTACTTAACCGGACTATCCTGTGGCTGGCTTAAGCTAACTCAAAGCCCAGCCAGGGGCGAATTCCTTATATTTCTAAGCGACTGCACGCTAAGTGCACCCCCTGTGGGGTACGAGGGGAGGACAGCAAGGTGGGACAGGCTGGATCATAACGAGGGACGCCTGCGTGGATAGAATTGGGGGAAGATAGCGCTCCTTCGATGCGACAGCGGAAGGTTCAGTTTGACAAAAAGTCTCGTTAGATGAGCACGATCAGGCACACCGAGTTTGTAGTGTTTATATAATAAGCCGTCGTGCCAGACCTTTTCGAACACTTTCGCTATGTCGAAGAATACAGCACCAGTCGTAAAACCACGTTGGAAGCCAACGTACATGTGTTCTACGATGCAGTGAACCTGTTGGACGCAAGAATGTTGAGTTCTAAAAGCGAACTGCTGGTGGGGGATGAGGCCCTTTGTTTTGGCATAATCTCTGAGGCGCTTATAAATAAGCCTCTCATAGACTTTGCCGAGAACATTGAGCAGACTGATGGGGCGGCAGCTCGTGGGCTCCGTTTGCAGCTTACCGGGCTTGGGTATACCGATGACGGTGGCATTTTTCCACTCTTGTGGAAAGATATTATTGCTCAGGGCATCATTAAAGACGGTGGCCATGATCATAATCAGGTGCGCGGGGAACAGTTGGAGCACTCTATTGGTGATTCCGTTTGAGCCGGGGGCTTTACGGGGTTTAAGACCCTTGATGATATAGTGCACCTCGTCTGGAGTGACGGGAGGCAGAAGATAATTAGGGTCTTCAACGGGCGGGAGGGGATGGAGGCTCTACGTTCGACTTCCGCGTCGACCTGGGATGGCTGAGCTTAGTCTACTGGTTGAGAGTTGGGTGTGCATTGAGCCTCAAGACTATCGGCTAGAAAGCGATGGTCTTGTCGAGGCGCACCAGGGGGGCATGGAGACGATTACTTGGGATTTGAGTTTCCTCTGAAGTTCCCAGCGAGTTAGAGCCCATCAGCTCTAACTCGCTCAGCATCGTTTCCCAGCCGACGTTACGCAGCTCCGATAGGCGTGTCTTTACAGATCGCTATAAATAGCGCATATGGGCTTTGTTTGCGTGGCAGGGAAAATTGCTGTATGCACGGACAGCCGCGTTCTTCTCATTCAACAGTTCACGCACATCGTCCGGAAGCTTCCAGCGATAGTCGTCCATCGCAGGAACCTCCCTTGAACAATCGTTCAGGACTGATTGCACGTGTTCCGTGAGTGAGTCGATCGCGGCTGTCGTGTCCGTGATAGAGTCAAAATGGTCAGGGATGGAGGCTAGCATGGTGGATTTCAGGCATTCGCGACGTACTTTTCGTCGATCGCTTCTATGGAATCCAACTGTAGGTTATTCTTCAGAAGCGCTATGTCAAGTACATCAAGGGTGTGGTTAGGGTCATGAGGAAAGTGAGTGGGAGTCATCGGGGCGATGACATCAAAATTCAGGATGGGCAGAGTTCAAACAGGTATTTGTCGGGTGTAGATCCTAGTGCTGTTCCAGGCAGGATGTTTGGCATTGAGATCACCCGCTATGATAACGCAAGTCACTCAGGCCATGTAGGTCAGAGAGGTCGTCAGAGATAGGTCGAGATAACTCTGATGTGAAAACGGAGGGAAGAGGCCGATACTAAGGTGATCGGTTGGTGGCCAGTCATGCCTAGCTTGCAGATAGACACTTCTAAACATGAGAGGTGGTGGCGTCGCAGTGCGGCGGCGGTGCGGGTGCTTTTGATTCGTTTGACAACGTGCGACGAATGTGTGCACATAGAAACACACGTCCAGCTTGTCTAAGGCCGCAGGTTGTATTCCGATCGAAATGGTGTAAGACTCGTTGTTCAAAAGAGGATGGAACGTGACGCGGAGCAACTCCTTCATAAGTGTTGGGCACTATGTGCTGATTTTCCCTGATTCCTTGGTCAGCTCCCAGGATTGTTCGGACACTAGTAGTGCAGACGCGAGTTGCGCCGTATCTCTCACGATATGTATGGATTCGTCGCACACGTGTGGCCGGTGGCGGCCACCCGCTACTGCAGAACTCAACATCGCAGCAAGAGGCGACAGCCACCGATAGCCACCATTTGTTCTCGCGGTCCAAAAAGTATAGTGGAGCCAGTATTTACGTTCATAGCAAAAAAAAATATTTATCGAAATTTATCTAAAAAAAAAGCGTCTCCAGTAAAAAAAAATGCTGTGGAAGGTTCAGAAGACCCTCTAGAACCCTCAAAAAAGCCCTAACATTCTTTCTAACGAGTCGATACGTTTATAAACCCAACCCAAATGATTTTCTTCTCTCATCAAACCTAAGTTATTCAATGTCAGATTTAATTATTATTTATATTCAATATCTATGCATTGTATAGTTATATATTGTTGTAACGTTTGCGTTGTATTCGAAATAAGTTAATTACATCTAATTTTCTTGTAATCTGATAAAATATAGGTTTACTCATTACAGCCATTCTGGCAAGAGACAAGATTTTGTCAAAACATTATTCCTGACAGTTTTAACACATACTATTGGGGTGATTTATGGATTGAAATATTTTAATTGACGACATACATACCGCACCAGATAGATAATTAGTTACCAACTAATTAGTAACTAATACTTGTATACATAGTAATTAAATAAATTAAAATCAAACTTTGAGTAACGCTTTGTATCTTCACGGAGCGTTAACATTTCCACGCCTAGGGCGCAAGTAATCGTCTTAAAGGGTACCTTTAACATTTACTTATACGTTACGTAATAAAGACTTTTACATAGTACGACGTAGGGCAAACCATCTGTGTATACTGAAAATAAATTCAGTTCTATTCTTTGAAAAGTAAATAAATCGCTTTTGACTTGACTTTGAGTTAAGAAAGTCTTACTGATTTGTTATATTAATGGTATAGAAGATTGTAAAAGATTTAAAGACCTATGCCAACTTCCAACTTACTCTCTGGCGAAGAAAGAAACTGTTAGTTTATATTATAACACTTGTTTCCAGCACCAAAATAATTTAATAGGATTTCACCTGCTCCCTAATTGCGTAACACACTTTTTTTTTTGGATGGGTAAGCATAAATAACTTCTCCCGCTCTGGGCGGAGCGGGAGGGTGTGTCAGACTTCTGACAAAAACCTACCCGTATTCCTTCCGTTGCCTGTTGCCAGGGGCCTCGGTGAACCATTAGTACCTTCCCGCGACCCCGTCTGCGTAACACACTATAATTCACAATCTGAAAAATTTTGAAGCATATTGCAAATACATTGCTTCAAATGTTCGAAAAATTTGTCTGCTCAACGACGTAAATAACGCAATGAATGTTGTTGAACTGTCAAAATGAAACCCATTGCTACTGACAGTGTGTTACGCAATTACCCCTCTGGTAAACTTGGTCTAGAAAAATTTAGACGCCACGACTCTCACCTATGTACAGTCTTCTACGCAACGCCTACATACACTACATTATATGTACGCAACGTCTACGCAGCGGCTACACAAAGTTTACGTAGCCACCTCCACGTCTACGCGACGTCAACACCTACGAAGTGCGTACGAACAAACAACTAGGTGTTTGTTCAGCGGATACACACAAAAATTTTTATTTGCAACAATTTATTATGTGTGCAGTGAGTAAATATCTAAATTCACTATAACACTTCGCAGGTCTAACAGCGCCTTTGTTTCGCACTTGCCCGCGACTTCGTCTACGTGGAAGCCAACTATATCATAAAATGTATCCTATGGCACTCGGCAATTGCGCAGCTTTCCATCAGTGAAAAAATGTTTGAAATCGGATCAGTAATTTCGGAGATTACCTCCTACATACAAACTTTTCTCTTTATAATATTTGTATAGATCACTACGATTTTTAGGGTTTCGTAGTAAACACGGATCCCTCATAGTTTCGCCATGTCATGTCTATCTGTCTGTCTGTCCCCACTGCAGCTCAGATACGCTTAGTACTAGAAAGCTGTAATTTGGCATAGGTATACATATTAATCACGCCGATAAAGAAGTAAAATAAAATATTGAAAAAAAAAAAAAATTGGGTAGTTCACGTAATGTGGGGGGATATTTTTTTTTCTCGTCTATCCCATGGTGTAGGGTACTATTGGAAAGGCCGTTTAAAAATATTGCGAGTCTGTGAACAATGATTTGATTCAAGGATCCGTTTGCGTAATATTAAGCTTGAAAGTCCAAATTTTTGTTAGAGTCATGCCCCCCCCCCCCCCCCCCCCTGCCAGCTAAATGGTTGTTCATGGAGATGTGAAAAAATTCCTGGTAGTAGTATATATAATGAAACTAAAAGAAAACCTATCACAGCTAAGTAGGCTTTACAAGTTAATGAGTAATAGTCGACCAATGTTAACTTTGTTTTTAGGATAAATTCATCCCCAACTACGGGACCCTTTATTGTGCGTGGTCCGACACGCACTTGACCGGCTGTTTTCGTTCAGTATTAACATTAATGTGTGGTTGATCGGTTGACCGTACTACGCTCTAAAAGTCTTCAACATCCCTCAGAGTCGTGCAGTTTAAAGTCACCCGTCAAGATTCCTATCGAGCACCATAACTTCCCAGTGTATAAGTTAACACAACTATCGGCGCATCTAGAAAGGGAAACCATTGTCTATTAGTCCGATTTGCCGATATAATTCATACGTAGTATGTCATTGTAGTGTTAAAAGTATTTTAGACTCGTTTCCTTTCTTTCGTCACGTTTGTTGGTAACTTCGTGCCGTGTCTAGGTAATTGATGTTATTTGTTCAGCGTGATAACTCAGACCATGATATTGTCTCGATGGTCTTGTGGTCGTAAGCGCGACTGCGGAGCATAAGGTCCTGGGTACCATTTTCAGGTCAGACAAAGTGTTACATGTGTCTTGTTAAAGTGTTACATGGAATATGTTTGTAGCAGCCCGGGGTCGGAGACTCAAAAATAACTGGCAATGGAGGCGAGCTTATTGCTGTCAACCGAGCACAAATCCATACTCCGGGCTGCTACTGATAAATTCCTATTGGAAAACACTGACACACTGTTCGATCTAGGGACCAAACAGTTGTAGTCACACTTGCGATCACTAGACCATCGAGACAATCACTTACATATCATTCCAAAACATGAAAATCAAGCGCCTATCCAAAATATCTTCAATCACCCCATCACGCGAAAGCTTGCTTTATTCCGCGTGTTACGGTTAACACACACCAGCCCAAGATCTAGGTACCATATATACTTACTTGCTTATTATTGGCCTTCGAGAGCAAGGGAAGTGCAAATTATCTTGAGGCTCAATTATTACTTGTACTAACAACTAGATGACACAACATTATGTGGTACTACCTCAAGTTATAGAAAATTGCTAGTTTCCGCTACATTTCCTACAATAAAGCCAACACCTTGGTTTGGTTCGCAGCGCCTGCGCAAACACGTAGCTGTTTATGCCCCCAAGCAGCGTTGCTGTGTTCCGGTTCGAAGGGTAAGAGAGTCGGCGGTGTTATAATTTCTGTTCAGATATTGCAGTTTTAACCAGTTCACTAGCTTCTGGGCTTCCTGCTTGTCCTCTGCTACTGCGTTTTCGGATGTCCGAATGCTACTATCGGTTCAAAATTATGACAATTAGTAGGCTTGTAAGATAATAAAAGATAACGTTTCAAATATATAGAAAATTTATTTAAAAAAAACCATCTTTGGCTTTGTAAAACAGTGTCGAATGGTAAAGGTTTTCATAAGAATAGTTTTGGTAGGCAAAGTTAAATTTGAAACAAATGAAACATACTATTTCAAAATTTAAAGTCATTTGTTCAAACTAGGCTGAGAATCAGCACTTTTCGAACGACAAAATTACATGAGACAGTCCCCTAAACGCCCGCCCTTCACCACTTCCTAGTGCTTTAGCTGGGAAGAAGAAGTGGCGCAACAAACTCACCAGCAGCACACCTGTCTGTTTAGTTAGATAAAGTTAATTCTATACAAATCGTATGCAAAGTAATTAACACTACGAAACACAAAACATTAAATTAAATTATTTGCCATATGTTAGCTAGCACACGCCAATATACCAATAAAACAATGAAAACTGTACTCAAGCAGGAATCGTAATTACAACATAAAAACGTAACTGGCGAAAACAGAACTTAATACCTAAATAAAAGCCTCTTATCTCTTATTTAAAATCAAAACATACATGAAAATGAAAATACTGTCTAGCTACATAATTCAATAACTGTTTACTTTTCTTGTTTCATCTTACACCAATTATCGCTGCAGTACGATTACGTATCCACTGAAAAGTCTACTAAGATTAATGACGTGAATGCGTATCATTACTGTTGAATGGTTGATTCAGTAACATATCGTGACAACATACACTTAAATTAATAATATACGACATGAGTGATTTATTTTTTATTTAACCATTTATATACACACATATATGTATAAACAGAAAAATACGTACAAAGGTAATGCTTATTTCTAAAGAAATCTCTTCCAGCATACCTTCAATAGGAAAGTAGATAAAGAGATGTAGACACCGTGTGTAAGAATAGAAGAGAAAATAGAATACATAAAATCAAAACAATTCATAAAACAAATAATATGAGAATATACTAACGTACAAACATACATACATACATGTGATGTACTCATAAGTTTTCAGAATCGAACACAATAATGATAGACATCGATATCAATAAATGTTCAAGTTAATACCAGGAACGATAGCATAAATAAATT
Organism: Atethmia centrago; assembly: GCA_905333075.3. Lineage (NCBI taxonomy): Eukaryota > Metazoa > Arthropoda > Insecta > Lepidoptera > Noctuidae > Atethmia > Atethmia centrago. Next base: position 11,158,324 of record HG995381.1, on the reverse strand, counting down.
TTGAAAGGATAATAACTCTTTATGGGCTTGTATCGTATACGTAAATCAGATGTATTGATCACCAGAATGAACTACAGCTAATAAAAGGTTTACATGTACCTTAGGTTCCGTCTTACAGCGGTGTACACTCGATTTAATGATAGTTACCGTCCTTGCTTTTTCCTGATTCCTCATAGCAGGTATTGGTACATTAGTACCGGAAAACACGGAAGTGGGAAGGGAAACGAGAGTGAAATGCACACACCTAGTCACCCAACCCCCTGAGAATAACAAGTGTGACCAGTTTTTCAACCAACCTGCCAGTTGAATGTGGCAATTAGTAGGTTTTCCTGGTCAAGCTTCTTTATCCAATTACAGAATGCAAGTTTGTCAACAAGAAAGTATCCGGTTGATGTTTTATATCCTAGTAGGTGTAAGTTGAAATGATTAAAGTTTTTATTAATTTAATTACAGGAAGTTGCATTTTTCTTAGATTTAAATACTTTACTAAATATGAATTCTGGTGACTGCGGAAAACCCAGTCGTTTGGAAGGCTAAGTACCCTTTCTGGGGGCCAACCATCACCTCTTATAGCAGTATTATTATAATATTACTTCACAGTGGGAAAGTGATGGAGCTGTACAGGACTTATAGCTCCATCTCTTTCTCACGCTGAAGTAATACTGAATGCTTTATAATTTGCTGTAATGTGTCAGGGACACATTACAGCAAATTATAAAAGTAAAAGAAATTTTTGCAATGGTTTTCAATTTGCAATAATTTATTCGACACTATGTTGGTCCATATCTAACATCAAAGTGTATTTTATTCGACAGTTATACCAGTTTCTATTCTAACACATTTATACGAAAAGTGCAAGTCCTGGCAATAGCCTTTTAAGAATGGCTTCTGAGACGAGAGAAAAAACTTACAAATCATTCTCAGACGACGTCTGAAAATTGCTGTAGAGTTTTTTGGTAAGAAACAGATAAATTAATCTCTAACAAGACTTTATGTTCGTGATGAAGAAAATTACAGTACTTATGTTATAGAGCGATATATAATCATTGTATCATTACTCGTCTAGACCACAGGCGATCTGGCACGAGCGCTGAATGGGTCGTGAAATATGGACATTAAAAATATGATCAATAATTTTAATAGCTAACTGCCATTGCACAGATGCCTTTGCTTCTGGTTCATTTAACTCCAAGTTATTAAGTTTCGTGTCTTAATAGTTTTGCATTTATGTTCGAGCATTATTTTAGTAACATTGCGTAGGTACACGCATTACAGCTACATCATTTTAAATAGGGTTATTTATTTCACATAAGTCAATAAATTTCTATTCTGGTAATCGTTTGGTAAGCCCACGTGCGCACGGACGTAAAAATATCGTGGCGGGATTTTATCGCGCACTAGATTCTCAACTTTCGGTGTTGAGCCAAGCATTGAAAATCCAACAGGGTGCATCTCACAGCGCGTCGAAAACACACATTGTTGGATTTTCTACTCTTGGTGCGGGTATACCTGTAGACGTACCCGCATGTAGAAAAACATCGCCACGGGAAAAAATCGCTCGTGCGTACCTGGACTAACTTAGCTTCCCTGCCATAGACTAAATGAGTCCAATTCTTCCTAGTATCTTCTCTTCCTGCAAGTGTTTCATATCATTTTCCTGTCTTCTACCATTTGGGAGCCAATACGTCTTTTCAAGAGATTTAGGTTCCTAACACCTTTATTTGCTGTCAAAGAAATGTCTACTTTTAGCCACATAAGTAATTTCACACATTTATTTTCTTTTTTTCTGTCGGGTTTCCGTTTATACACCCTAAAAGGTGGCCACCCTAGGGTGGATACTCGAAAACGCGTGTTCATCTATCCACCCCAAACGGGGTGGATAAATGGAATTCGTATATTATTTTTCTTCCAATTTTCTCCCTGGGCTGTGTACAGTCGTAGAGAAACATGATAGAAACTTCAAGATACTTAGTAGTACTGTTGTCTTGTTGCTGATGACTGCACTTTTTTTTTTGGGTGGGAAATTATCAAATAACTTCTCCCACTCTGGGTGGAGCGGGAGGGTGTGTCTTACTGACAAAAACCCACCCGTATTCCTTCCGTTGTCTGTGTTGCCAGGGGCCTGGGTAACCCTTTCGAACTTCCACGCGACCCCGGCATGTATCGGTCCTAGTGGACCGACACTTGTGCTGACATCTCTTTGAGGCACGCGTGGAATACAACGCGCCGTCGCTTCGGGCCTGGTCCTTATCGGACGGCGAGCTACCCATTCCTCACCGTCCGCAAGCCCGCGCCTACGGTGGCCGGAAATCCGCCCGGGATTTCCGACGTCCAGGGCGTCTCCTGCGGCGGCTAGGGGCGAGAGGGCGCGAAATTTGCCTTTCCCTCAACCATCCCGCCTCCTCCTTCGCGAGCATTACTGCTTCGCAGAAGGAGGTGACGGCTGCCCATGCCCTCTCGCTCCGTACTATGGCCTGAACCAGGGCCGGACGCGAGAGATCTCTGCCGCCGATCGCCTCCACGAGGACACGGCGGTGCTCTGTCCAAGCTGGGCAGACCTCCACCGTATGCTCCACCGTGTCCTCCGTTGGGGTAATAATTCAGAAGAACAAACAAAAGTGAATTCAATAATTCAGAAAAACAAACAAAAGTGAATTCCGATTATGGATAGATGCACACGCGTTTTCGAGTATCCACCCAAGGGTGGCTGTTTTAGGGTAAAGAAAAACATCGTGAGGAAACCGAAATGTCTTAGAACCAAAAAATTCGAAGACATGTGACAACTGCCAACCCGCACTGGGCCCGCCTGTGGCCCAGCAGTGAAGACATTATAAGCTGATTATGCTGCTGCTCTACCTCTTCTTTTATAATCAATATTTTTGTTCTCTTTTCTCCCAATGTTGCTTACTGTAATATAATTTTGACCAGATTACATATTTGAAAGAAACATTCATAATTTTCTTTGTTTTACGATAACTTTAAGCTTGTGTGTTGTTTATTAATTATGATAACATTATGACTCTATTATTTCAATGCACCACATTGCTCACCTGTAGTACTGATGAATAAGAGGTAAGGACAATTTGGGGGTATAAAATTCAAACACAAGAAATAGCAAAGTTTATTAAAACTATTTAATTTATTACACTAAATATAAACCTATCCCAAATTATTGCACATCAAATTAGGAAGAATACTCAACAACAAATTTTGTAATAAATTATTCAAAGCATTGTTTTACAATATTGCACACTTAAAAATATAATGTTAACATCCTTAACTACAGCCTCTTCTTGTACATTATGTGTATATTTACATTTAAAATATTTAAATTGTGCTACATATTGTCTACAGACATAAAATTTCCGTAGGCATCACTAGATTTACACCTAAATGTGTTTTCTCTTTCTCCATGTTATTATCTAATTTACCTTTTGAAAGAAGACCATGTAACGTATCTTAAACCAACGCGCATTGGAATAACAAAATCGTTCTTGTTTCATGTGTCACCATTATTTTCTTATTACCTACACAATATTATAATCAACAGTCAAATTGAGTCTTGATTTTGAACTATCCTCGACGTACTTATTTTCGAATGTTTATAGGTTCCTATATTTACAGCACCTTAATCATTCTTAACCATTCACAGAAAGTGTGATCTATTATTTTTTACTTATGATAGCCTTTTCTTTTCGTATCTTTCATTTTTGTTCTTCGAGAACGTTAATGGACTGGAATCTGGCTTATTTTCGGGTTTGACCATACGTTTTGGATGGGAATGGTAATTTCTGGGGTAAGATGGCGCCTTTTGTTTGCCTATTGGCGGCACATAACGGTATCCTACTGTGTACTCAGCCTCAGGGTTGTAGTCTTGATGAACTACCGTCTGGCTATAAGATGCAGACATCGGATGGGAGTTCACATACGTCACTTTTTCTGTAGACGGATTGTGAAGGAAGGTCTGTGGCACCATGACTCTATAAGGCAACTGATACCTTGAATGAGGCATAGGAGTTACGTAGCTCACAGATTGGATCAATCCAGAGTTCTGCTTGCCTGTCTTGTAATGTGTGGGTAAAACAGTTGCAATTGTGTGGTCCTTGCTTGGGTAGTTCTCTGAAAGGGTCAACCTGTGAGCATCTGCCTGTTGCGGCTGCTGCTGCTGCTGGTATACATAGTTTTGCTGTTCGCCTGAATCTGATTGAGATGCGTGATTTGATTGTGCATTTTGAGACGAATAGCCAGAATGATCAGGTTGATCGTGCTGAGTTTGAGTGTAATAGGATTCATGAGAAACGTGAGACACGGCAGCTTCCTTTGCAGGTCCATAATCAGGTGCAGGTGTTCCTGCTGATTCATATCCTGCTGATACCGATTGCGAATATTGTTCCTGGGGAGGTCCATATTCAGGAGCTACTGTGTTTGTGTGTTCGTATTCTGCCTCTGCATGTGGTGCAGGAGTACCGTATTCAGGGGCAGGTGTGCCGTATTCAGGGGCAGGTGTGCCGTATTCAGCACCTGGAGTACGGTATTCAGCACCTGGTGTACCGTATTCAATCCCAGGAGTGACTGCAGATTCATATCCAGCACTGACCTGCGCTGGAACTTCATATTGATACTGAGGATTGGTATCATGTTGAATTTCCTGTGACGACACATGTTCCGTTTCTTGTTGGTAATGTGTTGAGGGCATATAAAACTTCTGCGATGACACAGCGGATTGTGGTACGTATTGATATTGGTACTCGTATTTCTGTGGCAGTGCAGGTTGTTTGTAAAGAGAATAACCTTTAGGCACTGTCATGTACTGGTGACGAACATAACTTGCTGGGTACCTGGCCATCACAGGCTGAACTGCCGAGTATTGTACGCCAGCTGAAAGGTGAGCTTGCGTGTACGATGGCTGCACGTACGGATGAGCGTAATGCTGAGGCTCGTATTGAGACACAGAGGAAGCACCATGACCATGGCCCTCTTGGCTATAACTCTCATGCCCATGGTTTTCTTGACTCGAACTAGGATATGCCATTACCTGAGGAGCAAACCTATATCCAGCTTTCTTAAAGTACTGGTTCACCAACTCTTGTAAGTTCAAATGATTCAAGTAATTTGACAATGGATAGTTCTGCGGTAAATTAGCATACAGTTCAGCTGTAGGATTTCTGAGGGAAGAGCTTGGTATTCTCAATACTAAAACCGGAACAACCTTCTGTTCTAAGTGAGAACCAGGTGTATGCAAATGATCCTGGGTCAATCCCACGTTTTGGTAATCAGGATTTTTGATTAGCTGCGTAGGATCGACTAAATAATTAGGCATGACTGTCGGAAACTGCCCACTTAAGCCTGAAAATTGTTCACCATTGTAGGTGGTGTATAGAGTTGATGGATGTGATGAGTACGAGTTACTGTTATGTTCAGCTGACGAGTATGATGCAGGCTGCGGCGCTGGTGTTGTGAACTCAATCGCTGGTTTCTCGTAGTGATAAGCAGGTTTCTCCTGTTTCACGGGTACCAATTCGAAGGCTCGTGATGGTTGAATTTCAACGCTTGTTTTTACATGCTTCCCATAATGGTCGTAATGACGGATAGAATGAGTATTCGCTGGGGGAATATCTTCCTGCGAGTAAGGATATACCATGAATTTTCCTTTTTCTTGCGCAGGTTTTCCGAAATAGGAGTATGTGTATCCGTTGTTTGTTTTGTATCCATATCCGAGGTTAGCGTCAATGGTACGTTTTCCTTTGGATTTCGTGTCAGTGTCGTTGACAATCTCAATAGCAATAACAGCTGGGAAATGGGAATTTCCTGCTTGTGATGCTTTAGGTTTTGTTACATTACCATTGTTCTTTTCTTCCTTTGTAGCTTCGTTTTTGATTCCATACTTTGCTTCAACATCTCTTAGAAATTTCTTCTCGTCTACTGTTAGGGTTGTATTTGACTGTTTTTCTTTATCTTTTACTTCTGATTTATATTTCTTTGGATCTGGTTCGGCCCATGTTGTCGTCAGCGCCACACAAAACAGCATCTGAAATTGATACAAGGAACAGGATTAATATAAATATTATATAATGTTTCGAAAATGATCATAAGAAAAATAGGTCGTGAATGAATAAATAGATACGCAATGAACGTTGGTCGATTTCATTCAGTTAAGTGTTTTAGAAAATCCAGATCGACTCGTTTCAGCGAGTGAGAACATAAATCGATTTTTTAATATCGGCAGAGTGAGCATCGTCATCATCAATAATAAATATAGTAATTAATCTACCGACCTAATTTCGAATAAAGTTCCCATGTTTCATGCCCTTTTTAATACCTACCCCTCAAATGTGACTGTCTTATAGATTTTGCCCAGGTTTACCGCAATTTTCTTTAGGTATATTTAGAAAATAGGTGGGTCACAGTCCTTCACTCACTTTCCACGAAATTAAACACTTATAACGGCATCACCGAAATGTAACATGTACACACCTGTCTACCTCACTTATTCTCATATTAGGCTGTGTTCTTAACTATCATAAAACAATGAAGTTGTCGTCAATAGCATGTGCACTAGCAGTATCCGTCTGTACAACGTCCCATTAACTGATTGCATGCTTGTCTCATCGTTCACTCTCTAAGCGAGCACTGCAATTAGGTAACATAACATTATCTTTATTTCTTAGTATTCCAACATTGAGTAAATCTTGTGAAATTTAACATCTGTTACGAGGCGATGACGCCAGATGATCACTTCATATAATGCACACATCCGCATACAAATTGATGCACAGAGCTATGTTTAGATTTATTGGAATTTCTCCGTTTCTGACGCACAAACTTTCCATTCATAAAATGATTATTTGAAAATAATCTACGATATGATAATTTCGACATTTTGTTTTATCTCGATCGTTAAGCTGTTCGTAAAAGAATGAGGAGTGGTGTGTGGATGCGCGCTATCGTTCCTTATGATCTGTCTCTTGCGCAACAGTGATTTTCTCGCGGAGCGCGCGACCCGTTGCGCCTGCAACTTTCCACGACCTCAGGTTCTCGATGGTTACCTCGCTGATTAATTAACGACATGTTCGCATTATGTGGAAGTTGTAACTATGATCTTACGTAACAGTTGTATGCTCACCGGTGACTACATTGCGAAATTTATGGTCATCCGCAGTTGATCGTAATATTGTCGACTAATTGGCTACAGAGTCTCCAGACGAATAAATGAATAAATGTTCCTACTGAAGATGCATTGCTATTAACGTTTATAGCTGCAATGTCTGTATAATACAATACGTTTTATGTTTTATCTAAATGTAAAAATAATTACATATATCACCGAGCGGTGCTAAATAGCAATGATCTTGATGTGTTCGTGCAGTTAGCGATGCAATACGAGTTGAAAGTAATCGTCGGGAGGTGATATGAATGTTCGGAGAAAGTCTGCAGACCAACGTCCAGCGTTCAGGATTGCAACACGGAATAACAATACGTTTCCTAGTTACGGACTCCTGCCAACTTTAGATAACTGTAATTTAAAGTGTATTTTAAACTCGTGACTCGATCCATTGTTTTGTTGTCTTGGCAATGTTTCCGACATCGACCAGGAAAATGAATTAAATATAGATAACGATAAAACCGACATAGCCTGCAGAGTAAGCAACCTGAAGTGGCAGTGGGCTGGCCATATTTGTCGAAGGACCGATGGCCGGTGGAGCAGACGAGTCCTAGAGTGGAGAACGCGTATCGGCAAGCGTAGTGTGGGACGCCCCCCAGCTAGATGGACAGACGACCTTAAAAAGGTGGCTGGGACAGACTGGATGCGGAAGGCGGAGGACAGGGTGTTGTGGCGCAGCCTGGGAGAGGCCTATGTCCAGCAGTGGACTGTTATAGGCTGAGTTGATTTATTGATTGATTGAACGATAAAAGTGAGGCGTGAAATCGATTTCATACAAAAAAGTTGATATGACGTCTGTCTGTTGTAAACTATTATGAACTTTTGACCGAATCGAAACTATTTACCTACGTAAACCTGTATGCAAAAGTTCAACATACAAAAATAATATTTTTTATTTATCTTAAACATCATCATCTGTCTAGCCTTTTCCAAACTACATTGGGGTCGGCTTCCAGTCTAACCGGATGCAGCTGAATCCCAGTACTTTACAAGGAGCGACTACCTATCTGACCTCCACAACCCAGTTACTGGGTAGTACGATACCCTTGGTAAGACTGGTTGTCGGTTTTTATGATAATGCTGCTGATGATGACTATTTTAATTTAATATTTGGATATTTTGTAAATTTCAATTATAATTACCTAATGATTTTTTTTGTCATATGACTTAATTTGACATTTTTAATTGTTTTGTATGCCTTTGTATGGCTGAGCATAACTTTAATTTTACTGAAGAACCTGCAACCACCTATGTATCACAAATAAAAGCCTATTCTATTCTATTCAGACTTTCGGGCTTTTGACGTCCCGTATCGATTGTCAAAGATCCATGAAGTCCATGAATGACAGCCGAGACCAACGGCTTAACGTGCTTTCCGGGGCACTTAAATATGCGGTTCTGATAACGAGAATTAAAACAGATAATATTTCATGACACTTTACAAACTATTTAATGTTTTCACTACCGTATAACCTATTTTCACAAACCAAGGCCCTGAAGAAAAGATTAGAAGAAGAAAAGGAAGGATTAGATAGGACTTCTACGCAAGCAAAGCGCAGTCTTCACACCGTTTCAAGATTGTATCAATGCTGAACGTGTGCACAATCACGAAGACAGTTATATTACTATTCAACGAATGCATTCAGGTCGCACACAGTCTGCATCTGCATTTACTTGTGATTTACAGTTATTTTGTTCAGATGGACCCGGCAGTGCTTCCTTACGTAATACCTGCATTGGGAAGCTTTAATCATCATTAATCTATACATCTGTTCAAGTAAATAAAATTTAAGTGTCTGTTTGTAATTTCTAAATAACAGCTTTTTACTAAATGCATATGAAAGCATATACCGTACTTATAAAATAAGTTTTTTAATATTTTGTTTGGTTCGCTGTCTATTTGTTCCGGCTAATCTCCGAAACGGCTGTATCGATTTTGACTGGACTATCATTGGCAGATAGCTGATGTTATTAGGAGTAACTTAGGTGTTATTATAGAAAAGCCACGCGGGCGAAGCCGCGGGCAGCAGCCAGTTGGCATATATCCTACCAATATTATAAATGCGAAAGTTTGTAAGAATGGATGGATGTTTGTTACTCTTTCATGCAAAAAGTACTGAACGGATTTGGATGAAATTTGGCACACAGATAGTTTATAACCAGGAATAACACATAGGATACTTTTTATCCCGATATACTTACGGGGTCATAACTTATGCGGGCGAAACCGCGGGGCGCATCTAGTAAGCTATAAATGGATGGTAAAAGTTACTGAACAGGTAGACTTAATGAAAACAACGAATGAAACTGGTTTTCATTAAATACTTTGTTTGTTTTTTGCGATTATGTCAGATAACCGGTCGATTGGGTGGCATGATTATGGCCAATCTCAATTTTGATATTTATCAAAATCTTTAAAATATAGTATTTATTCGGGTTGTTAGTTGTGCAAGTTTCAAGCTTGCTTAGTTGTCTTTAGCAATAAGACCATCTGTTGTGCTGACTAGATTTTAGACTTTTGTTAAGTTAAGATAGAGCACAACGACGGAGGTTCGTTGTGCTCCAGCTTAACTTTTACCTAAAACCATAAACCTAATTATAGTACAATAACAGTACTACTAAAATTGGGAAAAGATAACAAAAGCCAAATCGAGTCAGCACCACAGCAGACGGTCTTATTGCAAATCCAGACTCCTGGCTACTCCGCGATGAGTAAACGCGAAAAACTAACCCCCGTCGTTGCGCTCTATCTTAAGTTTCAACTCATTTTTACGCTATCACTGTTTTTACCCAACTGCCTCAGAAGGAGGGTAATGTTTTTCGAGAGTACGTATGTATGTATATATGAAACTCTATTTCTTTGGCACGCTCGGTAGCCTAAACGACTTGATGGATTTTAAGATGTAAGGTGTCGTTAGAATCGTTTTAATTGTAGGAGTGACATAAGCTATACTATAATATTTATATATTGCATTTGCAAATACAAAAAGGGAGGGGATGGTTAGTTTTTAAATAAATTACAACACTATTGGTGTCAAATAAAAACTAGTGATGAGTGAATTCCAAAAACAATAAAACTAAAAAGCTTGAAATAAACCAAATTAATAAAAAAAACTCGACTGCAAAAACAGATAACTCAGATACCTCAAAACAGATAAACAGTTAACTGAAAAGAGAAAAACAAGCATTATAATCTATAGAATTTTGATATTGCAGGCCGGACCAACCAATAACCTGAAATATGGTGTAACTTTTGATTGTCAGGGATACCAAAATTCTATAGATTATATTGCTTGTTTTTCTCTTTTGGTTTTATTTTTTTAAATTTGCGTTTACTTATCGCACAGCAGCCCGGAGTCTATACTTGTGCCCGGTTGGCGGCAATAGGGTCGTCCCTTATTACATGGGACTTAAACATAACTGGCGAAATGTAGGTGTACTATAGGTACACCTTTGCCCAACCCTTCGGGGATACAAGCCGTGATGTTTCGTTATGTGTTAACGCGGAAAGGAGCATACATAATACAACTCAACATCTGACCGCTGTTTTGTGGTCACTTATAATAACGTTAGGTACTTCTAAATAGTCCTAATGGTAATCATATTTGTGGTAAAGATGAAAACAACATAAACCGCTCAAAAATTACTTATAATAATCAACCTACAATGTTCCCACTACTGGGACACAGGCCTCCTCTCTGTGAGACGGAGTGGCCGTAATCAACCACGCGGGCCCAGTACGGGTTGGTGGATGTCAAATGTCTTCCATTTTTTGTTCTAGGACATGCCGGTTTCCTCACGATGTTTTCTTCACCGTTTTGAGAGCAGTGGTGTTGAAATTAATTATTCAGCTTTCGTGTATAATTTTATTTTTATTTTTAGCTTTCTACGACTTAAATTTTTAACTTTAAATAATAGCTATGTATCTAACAATAATGTTTGCTGTAAGCCTTTTGTTAAATTCTTGTTTTACCTTGTGGAACGCAAGTAAATGAATATGAAAAGAATGAATCGAATGGATTGCTTACGAGGCTTTTAGCTACTTTGCATATGTGTGTAAAATACACACATATGCAAAGTAGCTAAAAGCCTCGTAATAAATTTTTGTAATGTGCGTTTTGTTTGTGCAGAATAAACAATTTTTCTTGCTTTTTTTCTTTTTTCTTTATGAAATGAATATGAAATAATTTACACAAAGTAACCAACCCAAGACCCACCAAGTAAGTAGTGCCTGTCTAGTTTCGAACCTACGTAAGTCACGGCCTTTTCCGCTGGGCCACCACTGCTCTCCTCAACACTGCTCTCCCTATGATTGAGTGCTTTAAACACAGCTGAGGTTAAGTACCTAGGAATTAGATAAATTGACCAAGTGGGAAATGTAGCATGGATTTTTATCCTAACATGCAACTTTACTAACCATAAGACCTATATATATTGTATACAATATTTTTCCGTATCTCCGAATCCAAAAACGGAACCTTTATAGGATCACTCGTGTGTCTATATGTCTGTCTGTTCGTCTGTCACAGCTAATTTGCTCCGAATCTAATAGACCGATTAAGTTGAAAGGTGCACATATCTTTGTGACCCGAACACGGAAGTATTACTAAATTAATTAATTTTGTATATGACCCCATATTAAAAGTTAATTTATTTACGTAATACTTCCGTGTTCGGGGGACTTTTTGGAGACAAACAAATTAAAAAAAAGTTGTACACTGTACCGTGTGAAATATCAAATGAAAGGGCTTACTGTGTGGGTCTCGAATATTTTTTTGTATAATTTTAAAATAAACAGTTTTTAAGTTGTTTAAGAAAAATATGAAAATTGACCATTCCCCTTATCTTCGAAACTGCTGAGCCAAAAATGTTGAAAAAAATACAGAATATAGTTCTATACTTATAGATTACAGGAAAATCTATAAGAAGCCTTAAAAATCGTAAATCTCCCAATATTGTGCGTAAAAACTTACATTTTGGAATGGGCAGAACATGTTTTGCAACCACAACATTGAGTCTGTTCTTGCAATAAATTCATCCTAACCACGGAACCCTTCATTGTGCGTGGTACGATACGCACTTGGCCGGTTTTTTACTTGAAGGTGCAAAGAAACAAGTTTATTTTTTTTAATGCTGAAAATCATATTGCTGTACAAAGAAGATGGCCTATTTCGGATATATTGAATTAATTACTAACCAACAGGGTCGTTGATCGCACTAACGCATAGATAGGTACCTACTACAAATTTCCACTACCTATAATAATCCATCTATCTTGTACGTCATACTTCTATAGGTACAAATCAAAGCGTTTCCTTACACATTTCTCCTAATGTATATATGTGTTAATGTACCTTTAAATTATTATCATCATTATAAAATAATTATATGTATAACATAGCATCATGCCTTGTTTCCCCGAAGGGTTGGGCAGAAGTGTACCTGTAGTACACCCACATTTCGCCAGTTATGTTTATGTCTTATGTAATAGGGGGCTAGCCTATTGCCATCAACCGGGCCCAAATCCTGACTCTCCGGGCTGATACTGAAAAATTCCAGATAGAAAAACCCAATAAAACTTTGCCCGACCCGGGAATCGAACCTAGGACCTCATGCTCAGCAGAAGGGCCTGCAACCCTAGACCAACGAGGCAGTCATTAAATGTATCACTGTAGAACATAAAATTTTATTGAGCGGCTCGCCAGCACACAGATAAATCCTGACAGGTTTTCGTTGTGTGGCTAAAAGTAAACTGTAAAATAGGCTAAGTATTTTAGAAATAAATCATCTGCCTAGCCTTTTCCCAACTACGTTGGGGTCAGCTTCCAGTCTTACCGGATGCAGCTGAATACTAGTATTTTACATGGAGCGACTGCCTATCTGACCTCCACAACCCGTTACGGGGTAACACGATACACCTTGGTAAGACTGGTTGTCAGACTTTCGGGCTTCTGATTATCCGTAACGACTGTAAAGATCTACAAATAACAGCCGGGCTTAACGTGCTTTCCGAGGCATGGAGGGGTCTCGGTATGTAAAGATGGTCACCCATCCACGGACCAACCGCGGCAAGCGTAGCTTAACCTGATCGATCGATCCGTGCGGCTGTTATTACTTAGCCACAAGCCCCACTTAGAAATAAATAAATAATATCAATATTCTCACATTTATTTCTGCAATAAATACTTTGTATATAAGCAATTAATTTTGCGTAATCAACAATTAAGACTCATTTCTAATGCATTACTGGCACGTGCTAACATTACATAATAATGGTAACTACTTCATCGACGGAATACATCATCAAATTATGCAACCGACTAATAAGATAATTTAATGCGGAATATATGCGCATAATCTCACTCATTCCGTAAAAAAAACGTAAATAATTACGTATGTCCGTTCGCGTCTAACGCATGTTATGTTTTAGCGTAAATATTATGCATGATAGGTAATGGGTATCGAAAGTAAATATTTATTTACATAACCAAATTACAAGATGATTATTATCATTAACTAAATAAAATTAAAACTAAGTTAAGCCTAAAAAAGGCCCTCGGGGCATTGTACCGAAGATGCTGGCGGCATTTCCTCGCTGAATTGCAATGCTGATGCGTTGCGCGAGAAAGCCGCCAGCTTTTCGGCCACCAGTTACATCAACTAGACGTTTCGCGATTTCTGCAAATAACTTATGCGCACTGGAACCCCACGGACCGAGGGTCTCGACGCCAAAGGGCACAAAGTTGTACTCTCTGCCAAGGCCTCCATTTTTTAAAAAATGGTATCTATTTGTAGGCACGGTCAATGACCACATTTTCAGGAACAGTATATTTCTAATAGTGTTAAGGTTTGCCTAGATTTGACGCTGTTCATGATGACAGAAGAATAGGTAGGTTTATCTACAAACGATACTCTTATAATTAAATAAAGTTAACCACACAGTAGGAAACTTACTGGACCTTGCCAAAGCTTTTGACACGGTTTCTATTCCTGTTCTGTTGCACAAGCTTGAAGCCATAGGTATCAGAGGCACCCAGCTGAAACTATTCAAGAGCTATCTAATGTCTGTTTTTAAATCTCGGAGACTAAATTGACACAGGCAAATGTCAAACTCAAAATTGAAAAAAACGAACAACAATCATTTGAAATGTCAAATTGGTCTCTGGGATTAAAAAACTAACTATAGACGACCGTACTGAGAATATAATTTACATTTAAGCAAAACTTTACATTTTTTTTAAGCCTTGTAATTTTTTAATTAAAATATTATTATTATTATTATATTTATAATAATAATCCACTACTTTTCTACTCTTATAATAATCTGCATAATATAGACTAAAGCAAACCGTGACGTTATGATAAGATTACCTACAACTTTTCTGAAAAAGAGTCTATAAAATCCACAGCTCTTAATAAATATTGCGCATATGTGTCGTGCAAAACATCATAAAATGAAAAGAGAATAGGTACCTAATTACTACTATTAAAAGCTCTCCTCAGTACTTAATAGACTTATAACTAATCGGCGAAATAATAGAAAGCTCTACCACAACAGATTACGATAGTTTTTGGGTGGATAAGTAGGTTCAACGATCAATCACGTCTATCAAAATATGAATTTTCTAAATTACTGTAATTATCCACATAATTACTAAGAGCGCTCCTCCTTATATGCGTTATGTCATAAGTATTAAGCAATCTTAGGTTTTAATTACGATGGCGACGGTAGTGTATCGTTTTATGGCATTATAATTCTTAGTTGCTTCATTGGTATAGCAGAATTTATCTTTTTCTTCATCTCTTAATATGATTCTGGCAATAGCCTATGCCTTTCCTGGCCTATGTCCAACAATGGACTGCTGATGATAGGCCAAGTTGATTGAGGTATCTTTCTAGAGAAAAATAATTTTCAGTATTGGACAATGCTGTTAAAAGTTTCCTCCATATTATTTGAATCATAGAAATGATGACATGAAGTAATGGTTACTTAGTTTTCTCTAAGGGTGACATAACTACCATTAAAGCTTTAAAAAGTCTAAGTCAAAGTCAAATTATTTATTTCAAATAGGCACATAGAAGGCACTATTGAACGTCAAAATTTAAGAAATACAAAATTGATTCTAGTCGCCCTTTCCAAAAGGTAGTTTCGTATGGAGAAGAATGAAAATATTTTGTATATATGAATTATATAATTATAATAAGTGAAGTCGGTGCATCTAGAATAAAATTATTGCACCACAATAGGTAAAAAGAATTAACAAAAATTAGGACAAATTATGCCGTTATCAAAGAAATTTTCTACGAGCATACAAGAAAAAAAAAATACAACCGAATTGAGAAACTCCTCCTTTTTATGAAGTCGGTTAAAAATAGTGTTTATGGATCCTAGCAGTTGGTGTTCTGTAAGCCCATAGGAAATAGCGTGAGTTTATATATATAAACGAAAAACTTTCATTCCATTTTGTACAATTTTTAACCGACTTCATAAAAAGGAGGAGGTTCTCAATTCGGTTGCATTTTTTTTTTAAATGTTTGTTGCCTCAGAACTTTGTCGTTTATAAACCGATTTGGAAAGTTATTTTTTTTTATTTGAAAGGATATACTTACATACACATTGGTCCTATTCTTATCATAATTCAGTTCTGATGGATCCCATATCCTTGACGAATTCAGGGAACTCCTCAAATATTATAGGCATACATATTTTTGTATTTTCATCAACAAGTCAATCATTTGCATTCAGAAAGTATAATTTAGTGAAGTGGAACTGATGTAGAAGACCACAGACGGCCACCGGAACTCCTTAATGATATGTATATCATGGTTGGCGATAAGATATCTCGATTAATATAGTTAAGCTACTATGACGAAGCATAAATAAAAGGTTCTAACTAAAATGGTAGCTTCAATAATACGTATTTAATTCACTCGGTGTATGTTGATGATGTTATAAAACTTTCTGTCACTGTTGTTTTCATAGCAAGTAGTGGTATACGAGTTGGAGTGGGGTATGTACTACAAAATAAAAATTACAAAAAAATCAAACGACTTCCAAAAAAATTACTTTAATTTCGGTCGGAAGTCGGTGGCAAAAACGAAAATCCAGAACCAAAGACACCGACTTCCGAAATTAAAGGTATTTTTCACTTTTTAGTGTTTTATTTGGAGAGTAGAGGAACACCAAAGAAACGATGGATGGACTGTGTGAAAGATGATATGGCTAGAAAGGGGGTGACTACTGAGATGACAACTAATACAGAAGTATGGAAGAAAGCGACATATTGCGCCGACCCCAAATAAATTGGGATAAGGGCAGGAGAATGATGATGATTTGGAAGTTGGTTGTTTATTTTTTTTTTTATACTTAATTGCAAACGTCTTTTATTTTATCAACGTAGGCAGTAGTAGAATGGTAAAAGCAAACGCTTCAGGATGCTGTACGTAACATGAACGATATTATGTAATCATGCTTTATTGCCATTTATATCGAATATCAACCTGCACATAAAATACATTCAGCGATTGTGAGTGTATTCAATACTTTTTCTATTTAAAACGTCAAATTCATAAGATAGTCCGCTGAATGCGCTTAGGTACCACATCGTTAGCTCTTCTCTTTTATGTTAAAAATATGTTTGTAGCCTAACCTACTTCCTTAGGCTTAACTTGAATAAATTAAAAGCAGGATGAAACGCTTCCATTTCACCTAGCCTGCTGTTGCAATAAGCCCTTTTATCACGTTAACGTGGTTCGCTTCAGTATATAAAATTATCCAATAATCCAGTCTGGATATAAAGGATGGCAGTTGTTCCATAAACCTCCTTGTAAAACTTTCAATGCCTACCTAGTATAGAGTCACCTTCGCGGATTATAATTATTATGTTTTGAGACTCCAATGGCGTAAGGTAAAATCGTGTACTTAGATACTTTGTTTCAAAACAAGATCAATTTTAAAGCGATGAAACTAGAGATAATTATTATGCGATCAAATTGATATTATAGGTTTGTTTGAATTATATTTGTTAACTACGTTTCAAACGTTTGTATTGTAAATCAATATTCATGTAGCACAAACCACACACATTTAAAATTTACCATAATTACATAAGAGCCTACACCTACCGAATGAGAGCACCTAACAAACGAATAATGAAGCAATTTCATAAATACATAGAGATCAATTTCCTGGTGAAGTAAGCAATAGCAACCTTGGCATGTTCAAATAAACGGTCAATCAAAAGGTGACTTTTGGTCATTGGCCAATTTACATGTGATGACCGACAAGGCTACAATAACATACTTAACTGTTCACCCTAATCATATCTAAGGTCTTACAAAAGGTATATTTACTATCATTATTGACAGCACAGTGATACTACTATACATATTAGTAGTACACTCAGGAACTGTGTATTGAGTGCAATCGATTCAGAAGAAATACTCTCTATTAAAAGAGAATGTACCCTTTTTTTTTTTTTGGAGGGTTGGAAATCATCAAATAACTTCTCCCGCTCTGGGCGGAGCGGGAGGGTGTGTCAGACTCTTACTGACTAAAACCCACCCGTATTCCTTCCTTCCTGTTGCCTGTGTTGCGGGGGCCTCGGTGACCCATAAGTACCTTCCCGCGACCCCGGCAGGCATCGGCCCTAGTGGACCCCTACTACATGTGCTGACGACATCTCTTTGAGGCGCGCGTGGAATACAACGCGCCGTCGACCCGGGCCTGGTCCTTACCGGACGGTGAGCTACCCATTGCTCACCGTCCGCAAGCCCGCGCCTACGGTGGCCGGAAATCTGCCCGGGATTCCCGACGCCCTGGGCGTCTCCTGCGGCGGCTAGGGGCGAGAGGGCGCGAAACTTGCCTTTCCCTCAACCATCCCGCCTCCTCCTTCGCGAGCATTACTGCTTCGCAGAAGGAGGTGACGGCTGCCCATGCCCTCTCGCTCCGTACCATGGCCTGAACCAGGGTCGGACGCGAGAGGTCTCTGCCGCCGATAGCCTCCACGAGGACACGGCGGTGCTCTGCCCAAGCCGGGCAGACCTCCACCGTATGCTCCACCGTGTCCTCCGGGCGGGTAAAAGTGTTTGTACATACCTGTTTGCAGAAAGAAAATCATTTATCATATAGGGAAGCTTTTCAGAATTGAGATCAGGGACTCAATTCCCGTATTTATACAGCGTTCCGTTCGCATTCTAACCCCATTTCCAATCTGTCAAAAATACCACTAATTTAGCTCGAATTTTGACAAGTTTTTGACATTGATTGACGCTGAGATAAGATTGCGACTAGATTTTGAACGGGAATTGGCCTTCTGCAATGCAATTTTAACGTAATTAGTACCTACAAGTAATTAGGCAATGATGTTCTACTTAGCTGAAAGGCGACCGGAACTATAAGACTTCCTTTATAACGCCTATGAAAAAGGAGACTACCTGTAGTCTCCTTTTTCATAAGCGATACAGTATCCTGATACTGTCAATAAGATGGGCGGTAACATTCTACAGTGGGATTCTATCAGCCATTATCTACTGTGTCTATTATGAGCAGTCGTTTATCTAATTGATTATGGAACATTTAGACTACCTAGTCCTCCACGCTTCCCATTGATACCTTACCCTTTCAGAGGGTCTACTCTCTAAGTCCGTAAACGAAGATACGGGCCCGTCCGATAATAATTCGATAATTCGGAATTAACTCTATACCCGATTAATTAACTTTTTAGGGCGGGTAAAACACATCGGGAGGAGGGACAACTGTCAAATCGTGGTGACATTCATTCTTAGGTCGGGCTCCAAACTAATATTGCCCGTAGGTGATACGGAGTAGGAATCGCCCGGAATTACGGATTTCATGCATAGGGATTAGACGTCTGCCGGGGTCGCTGGAAGGTACTAAAGAGTCACCGAGGCCCCTGGCAACACAGGCAACGGAAGGAATACGGGTGGGTTTTAGTCAGTAAGAGTCTGACACACCCTCCCGCTCCGCCCAGAGCGGGAGAAGTTATTTGATGATTTCCCAACCAAAAAAAAAAAAAAAACAAAATTGGGAGTAGACGTCCCGTTGTGGAGCAGTGGACTCGATATTTCGAGAGTCTTCTAGCAAAAACATTTCGTTTTAATCTGATTGACTAAGTCTTCCATTAGAAGTTATGAATACAAACTAGTTTTCACTTGTGATATTATTACAGTTTTAGTTAATATTGAGACGTAAACACAGTTTATTTACATATCTACTTAAATATCTATCTCAAAAAATCGAAAGTTCTGATTACGTTAGTGAGAAATTAAAAATCATCGATGCATCTTTCTACGAGCATTTTGTTAATTAAATACCTACTGATTATCATTTCTGATTGACATTTGACATTTATTTCTTTTATCTTCAGTCTTCACCTTTCACAATATGTTTAAATTTTCTTATAAAAATAACTAAGTACAAGAACAATTGTTTTGAATTAAGCACACACTCTATGTTACATGCAACTTGATTAGCTTAGTCGTTACAAGTTCAAAAGTCACCGATTTCAAACGGAGACAAGTACACACACAATTACTGATCGCAACACTTTTGAAGATTACCAACACTATTGAGAAACAAACTTGAACTTACGACAATTGCGGAAAACTCTCATTACTCTTATATAACTTAAAACAACATACCAGTAAATATAACCGCATGTTGACGTCACTGCGCCGCACTTTCTGTCAAAAGAAAACAGACTTATCAGACCACACACCACTAAAGCACATCACTACACTGTTATCACGTTATCACAAACACTATTAATACCTGTGTGTTGTCCGGAGTGGGTATATGGAGCGAACGGGTACATGCAAAGCAATGGTTCAGCGAAACACAACGTTACGTTCTTTTATACCTCGGAAACATTCCCACGAGATGCGTAAGAGTCTCCGCTTGACCGAAAGCGCTCACTCCGGTATTATAGCGCCGTGTGTGCAGTCCGCGCGACCAACTTGATTGCGTGCTTTCACTGGGTGCGTCAAGATAAACTTCTTTTGCATTGAATTTGTATAATACTTTCACGGTGCACCTGTGCATCGGTTATTTGATTGGTAATAGCAAAAAGCTATTATCTACGCTACAAACTTCAGTAATTGTATTTTCATTTATTTCTTATTTTGACTTCAGTAACCGCAAAACTATGTATATTCTCTAAACTGTGTTTTCAACAGTCACGAGATACCTACCTAATTATTACCTTTTACTTCTAGTAGATAATAAGCACAGTACAACAACCACCAGCACGGATAACAAACGCGAACATCTTGCTAAGCATGAACGGGCTGTTGAGATTTCTTTACCAAAGTCATCATCGATAAAAATCAGTAGTTCGTCAAACAATAGCCATTTCATCAACGCGTTAATATGAATACCCACTGGGTCAAAGGTTTTGACTGCTGACCTGTGCTACGCTTACAAAAGTAACAAGTCACTAAAGTTTTTATTATTTCAACATAAGTTAGAATAAATAAAGACACTGGTCAGTAAAGTGACAACCCTTATTATGAAACTAGCTAAACCCCGGGGTTTCACCCGCATACGTCTTGATTCCGTGGGAATATCGGGATAAACAGTATTCTATGTCCTAATCCAAGTCATAGTCTACCTATGTGCCAAATTTCATACAAATCCGTTCAGCCGTTTTAGCGTGAAAGCGGAACAAACAACCAAAGTCACTTTCGCATTTATAATATTAGTTAGGATCCTAATCCTAACTACCTATTATGTTGTTCTAGGGGGAGGATCTATCCTAATAGATCCTCCCCCTAGAACAACATAATAGGTGTTCATAAAATTAACTAGGTAACCAATGAATCAATCAAATCAGCCATTCGACGGACTGAGCTGACTGACAAGGCAAGTATGATCTCACATGTATAATTTCAAAATGAATGATGTTATATAAATATTTTGTAACCATAATAATAATACGTTGATTTAAAATAGTGTCCGTGGAGTTTCTTGCCCGTTATTCTCCATAGGTACCTACTACGCTTTGGAATGGGCAACTAGCTTCATCTTTCTGACTGACCGACCGACCCCTTGACAATTCAAAAGTGCCTGGAATTGGTTTATTTCAAATAAATGCTTTGAGTTTGAGTTTGAGTCTAACGTCGCCCAATTATAAAAGCTACGAAGGGAACTTCAAATCTAACTTCGTTTTTATAAGCTAAGGAATGAAATTTGGGTTCCCTTCGTTACCATTCATTTATGTTAGCAGAATTATACAACCATAATCTTTTTACCATAATACGAACAAACAAAAATTTCAATCAAACCACGCACCTATGTTTGGAGAACGTAGAACAGCTGGTCGGTAGCGCTTTCGATTTATTTGCATACAGCGGGCAGATAGGCTAAACGGCCGTCGTAATATGGTCAAAACTTTGGTTTGTCTGCAATGATGACATAAAAGAAACAATTATTTAGTCTCTACTAAAATACAGGGTGACTGGGACATCGACGCGCAACCTGTTACCATGTATTAAGTATATGATTCTGAAACCCCTGCGTTAAAAATGATAGTAGTAAAAAAAAAAAAAATTCCATCCAGTTAGCACCAGATTTTTATATAACCAACGTTAAATTTCTACGCTAGGGGGTCTCATGTGCTGAATCCCTGGTTACAGTTTGCGCATCGACGTCCCTGCCACCCTGTATATTACCTACGAACAGAAACTATTCAAGAATACATATCTCCTGCCTTCTTAATTATAAAAAAAGCTTTTGTAGTAATTAATTTTAAAAAAGCATACCTGAATGAATGTTACTTTTTCTTCACGTAAAGGTCCTTTCTAAAGGAAGAATTAAAAATAAAACCTTACATATCAGTTTACTGAAAGCTGTGTTGAAATGATCTTGATTAGACTATAAATGAGACTTTCGAATTAAATAGTTATAATTTTGAAAACCACACAAAAACGAATTAAAACAGAAAAATACACATTCTCTATAGAAAACGTGAATTTTGAGGACATTTTTTTGGAGAATTTACGTAATTAATGCCATAGATACCAAAGCTAGGCTACTGCCTAACTTCAGCACAGTTAAAATTACTTCACAATATTTTGTAGTTCGTAATTTCGGTGGTTCATGTAGTACCTAGTCTCTTGTTTATTATCCAGTAAATTACATGATGAAACTTAATAGCGTGGTTCATCGATAGGGCTTGGTTTAACATCCTAATAAATCTTAACTTTAACTGGTTCAAGAAATTGACGTCACCTTTATTATATCTTATGTAAACCATTAACTGTTAGTTATTTCGGCTCATCGGAACGCTTTGAATAATTTCTAAAACTGTATGTTGTTTTTACGATTTATTAATGTCAGTATAGATGATAATGATTAAGCTAAGTTTCCGAGAAGAGCAAAGAGTTATCGTATGGTGTGAGGATATTGTAATCAATCTCGATCAACTCAATCTATCGCACTGACATATAGACCTACATATTGGTGCAACTTGAGAGAAGTTGCAACCTTGCAACACTGAATCACTAGGAAACATAACAGGAACAATAACCTCGTCATGAACAAAACTGTTTTTCCTACGACTTTTCAACATGACAATTAAGCCATATAAACTCTTGGAGCGATTGGTAACTGTGATAATTCAAGCTTGCACACCATACAATTGAAAAAAACTAGGTATTATTTAATATTTCCAAAAAAAAAGTTATCTGGAAATGTCTTCCTAATGCATTTGCCTCTAAAATTACTGCAAAAATTATGTATTCAGTTCTTGCAACGGGCAAAAAGCATTCCTCACATAATTTCCGTAAACATAATATTCGATTTAATTGTTTTAATTCAGTTTTCGTAACCTTTTATTAGTTGATTACTGCAATTATTCAAAATAGGTAAGTAATTTGTGTTTTATGCGTTAATACATAACAAGTTGGTATTTTGCAATGTAATTCTCTGTACTGCTTGCAAGATGGTTTGTGTTTTATGCCTACAATACACTGCAAATGTAACGTAACTGGAGGAAAGTATAAGAACCACAGAGTAGATACCCAACAGAGACCAAACTTCGTAAAACCACACAGTCGCTATGTGTCAGTGTCTTCTCAACAACGCATTTCTAAACGCACTGCAAATGGACACACCAACTCGGCTCGCGATACATACAGAGCTTACTATAACTTTAAGTGTGAGTACGTGGACGTCTTCATTAATCTAACCTGCATTTTCACCCCGCACCGTTGCGTCCCGTAGTATCTATTAGTAATAGTAGGTCATCTACTGACGTGTAATAGATGAGCAAGTGAATATCTATAATAGTGTCTCATCTCCTGTGCATGAATCTCGCTCCACCAACTGGGCAATCTCGTCAATATCACGCATAACTATTTGAGCTGAGTAGACTATTTTGTGCGCCAGACAGAAATTACCGCAATGAAATGGCAGAAATGTCCTGTAGTCTATTTGTCCTACGTGACGTTATTGGATAGATTTCCATCGCGATTTCGTCATAGATAAATAGTCCATCATCACATCTGTAATGTTTTTTTAATGACTATTGGAATGTTTCTTTTTATTAATGACATTTTTTTATATGTTTCAATTTTAGCATATGTACTTTGCATGTTACCATATTTGTATGTCTTAAGACAAAACATAGCGTGCTATTTTTTATGTATACCTATGTTTCACAAATACATTTTATTATTATGATTATGATCGTAAAGTCAAGCTTTCAAAGTGAAGCTTATTAGTCTCTGATGCATTTCTTCTCCGTGGTCAGTATCTGTACACAGTGTCGTCATAATGTATCCTCTCCACGCTATTATATGTTCAAAGTTTCCTAACATAGATATATGAAGTGTATCGAATTCTATTTTTTGCGCTACAGTAAACATATCTGAACGTGCATAAAAACTAGAGCAATATTTTTTGTAACCACAATAATATTGAGTCATGTTGCCGTAACCGTTGAGTTCATTTGAAGGTCGTGGTATAGGTTAGATGTGAAGCAGCATTCACCTGTAATCGAAGATTAAATAAACAGGATCTCAAAAATCACATGACATGCATTTTGTAACAAAAACACTGATTATAACACAATAGTAAATAGAGCAGAATCTTTGTTTGCACCTCTTTCAAAACGCCATAAGTACTACAAATGCTTGGCTGTCGTAAGTAAAGTTGTTCACATATCCACACAGTAAGAAAATCTAACACTCAAATGATTGCCACAAACAAACAATACATTATGAAATAATCACTTTTCGCATCAATCTTCATTTGCATTTCTAACAACTAAACGTAACGTAAAAGTAACATGTGCATCAAAATACGTTTAAAAAAAGTTGTACTCGAACGCATTTGTCTATATCATGCAACAATTCCGTCGTAACCGCCTTAATTTAAATTTGGAACAATGGCGAGAATGTACTCGTGTGTATAATGAGTCGGAGAAAAGAGACAGTTCGCGAGAAATTAAATAGTTACGTAATAATAACAATTACTTAGCTCGTTAGTGAGTTTGTAATTATATAAAATTGTGAGTAAACTGTTACTTTAGACTCTAAAGTTAGACAATGTGATGCACGAGATTTATAGTTTTAAGGCGCGTTTAGAACAAAAACTGTAGTGGGTAAGTTTTTCCTGTAAATTAATTAAGTTAATCTGACTGTTTTGGATGAAATTCATTTCTCAAACAGACTAAATTCATTCTCAACAATCTTGTCTAGCTACGATATTACGTTTATTATAATTTAATCCTCATTTATTTATGTGCTTATTTACTACGCCATAATTTATTCATTTAAAAATGGCAACAATTCTAATTAATCTCCGTATATTTTTTGTAAATTCTTTACCGTGGAAATTACTTTTATTTAACCTGAAGCGCATTGCATGTTCTCAATTTATTGCTATTACATCTAAACGCACCTTATTGTGTCTTGTGCTTAGAATGATTGCGTCCAGTAGTTTGTATGCAAGTGGGAGGTAAGATTAAAGATGTCACTGTCTTAGCCCAAGACGCACGGGCGACTTTTTCCCGCGACGACTTTTTTCGTGCACTAAATTTTCAACGCTATGCTTAGCACAGAGAGTTGAAAACACAACAGTGTGTTTTTTTTAACCTGTTGGGATGCCCTCTGTTGGATTCTCAACACTCAGCTCAACACCGAGAGTTGAAACTTGAGTGCGCGATAAAATGCCGGCGCGATATTTTTACGTCCGTGCGTAGGCTTACTATCTTAATGTTTTGCGTTTTTGCAACACTTTTCTTTACATAACATTCCATAATGAAGGTTTTTTGGCCTAGAAATAGCAAATAACTATGTCTAGCTGAAGGTACATAAATTCCTAAGAAAAATTTCTAAAAGAAGATGGTGACCCACAAATAATAATTGGCCATGGCCGGTTCGTGTTATGTCATTCGAGCTAGCTTACAATCTTATTCTACATGCCTCAAAGTGCAAATTACTACACAGATCGAAGATAAGTAAAACTAACGTTCACCGTTATTATTTAAAGCGGAAATGTCGCATCTTATCGACATATCAATTTTAATCAATTAAAGTTACGTTACAACATTAAAATGTGCTAAAGCCTCAAATAGTACTAAAACTTTAAATCCACTCGAGGAAAATGGGAAATGCTATTTGTAACGTTTAACACAGTAGATACGCATCAATTAGTTAAATGGGAAGTTCGATGCACACACTTCTTCACTATTTGGGCACGTTTATAAAGGATGATCCAATTCGAAGTTCTAAACTTTGTTAATTATCTTTTCTTTAATCAAATATTTAGTGTTATTCATTAATTATGGAAAATTATGTAAGGTACCATGGACCTTCTGCAGCAGTTGATTCTTTCGTGGTAATTTTCGATGACTTTTTCGCAAATTTCGTGGGTTATCTCGGCAATAACTTAGCGGATGTTAGTTTTTAGGTACTCCAACGTTGCAGGTGTGTTGGTATAGACGAAACCCCCACAAAAACACCAACGGCGTTAAATTGCACGATCTTGGCGGCCAGTGGACGTCACCGTAACGAAATAATGCGACCTCTTAACGTTTCACGCATAACATCTAACGCCACCTCCTTCTGCGAAGCAGTAATGCTCGCGAAGGAGGAGGCGGGACGGTTGAGGGAAAGGCAAATTTCGCGCCCTCTCGCCCCTAGCCGCCGCAGGAGACGCCCTGGGCGTCGGGAATCCCGAGCGGATTTCCGGCCACCATAGGCACGGGCTTGCGGATGGTGAGCAATGTGTAGCTCACCGTCCGGTAAGGACCAGGCCCGGGTCGACGGCGCGTTGTATTCCACGCGCGCTTCAAAGAGATGTCGTCTGCACAAATGTAGGAGTCCACTAGGGCCGTAGCCTGCCGGGGTCGCGGGAAGGTACTAAAGGGTCACCGAGGCCCCCGCAACACAGGCAACGGAAGGAATACGGGTGGGTTTTAGTCAGTAAGAGTCTGACACACCCTCCCGCTCCGCCCAGAGCGGGAGAAGTAATTGATGAAAAAAACACAACAACTGAACAATTTTAACGCGTTGAGCAACGGTAAAGAGATTCATTTTGTAAATGTATTGTCACAAACTAACATTTGACGTTTGAAACACGTGCCATTACATAACAGCTGTCAAAATAACAGTGTAGCCAATATAGGAATCTCGAATTGGATCACCTATACTTATTCCTTGATACAATATAACTTGGAAAACATTACTTACACAATAGTAATAAAAGCATGTATGTCATTTTTTATATGTCACAAATATTGCACCTGCTCAAACAAAGAAGATACAATTACAGAAAACGATTCTTCAATGTCATTAGTCATCGTATAAGTATGACACCTTCCATAATAAATTCTGTCAAAAATCTCACCGTAAACACTTAGGTGACTGCACCTAATTTTTCACATTGAGATTGACTGATAAAAGTGTTACACATTTTTATCGATGAATTCTACAATGACGCAATCAATTGGCAAGTTTAATAGAAGAATCAGATGATTAATACCATAACTAATCATTAATTAAAGGCCCTTTCGTCACGCGAACATCTTTCAAAACTCAATAAATTTAAACCTATTATTACAAATGCGTGCCCCATTTTATATCATCAAACAATCTACATTCGATTCTCTAATCAAGTAATACGCAATCGTTCACTAACGAAACTTGCAGTAATTACAACGACCTTCGACACACATTCATTATATTATAGTAATAAAGAGTATATCATGATAGATCGTAGAAAACTAACTCCTAAAGTACACATCTACATTCAATTTTAAATCATATAACAATAGCATATCGTTCTTAATTCCCTGGCTCATAAAAGGAGATCTACGCACAGCGAATGGTTGGCGAATGGTCGTAAGACAAATGAATTGATCATTCAATTTTAAATCTTATCACAATTGCACATAGTTCTTAATTCACTGGCTTATAAAAGGAGATCTTCGCATAACGAATGGTTGGTTATAGTAAAAGAATTAAATCTTATTACTCGACACGTGACTTGTGGATTATTTGGCCTAATCATAATAGAATGCCGTTTCGACGTAACACATAATTTGGAACAAAGAATAGTGTGAAAGACGTTTTGTTTTAGCATGGCATTCCAGGTAGATGGACTGACGACCTTAAGAAGGTGGCTGGGTCAGACTGGATGCGGTAGGCGGAGGACGGGGTGTTGTGGCGCAGCCTGGGAGAGGCCTACGTCCAGCAGTAAACTGCAATAGGCTATTGATTGATTGTTGTCATCAAGTGTACGTGTATCTGTATAAGGCAGAGGTACGCTTGAGGAAGTCAATTTTCAAACACAATATTATCCGGCAAGTGCATGGTGTAATTTTTAGGGTTCCGTACCTCAAAAGGAAAAAACGGAACCCTTATAGGATCACTTTGTTGTCTGTCTGTATGTCTATCCGTCTGTCTGTCAAGATGTCGGAAACGCGTGGTGGTATCAAGTCGAAATCAAAACCATATACTCAAGTCTACAGTCCCTTGAAGCTGTAAAAAAAATAACGTAAAAAAAAAATGCGGCCCTATACGCCGCAAAAAACGTATATTTCGACACTCTCACTGGAATCAAAATTTATAGGGTACTTTCCGTCGACCTAGAACTATGAAATTTGGCAAGCCTTATACTACAAGTACAGGGAAAATCTAAAAACTATACATTTGTAATTAAATTATAAAAAATATAGATAGTCTTTATTTAAAATACCATTCTTTTTTCAGGCACCACTAACAAATCTGAATTAATTTTGATATTTAAGTAAAAAACAACTTTGATTACGTTACCTAAATAATTTAGGTATAAACTGTTAGTATAACAATAATATAAATTATAGATTAATTATAGGTTTCGGAAACTGTATTTCGGGAAAAGCTTTAAAAAAACTACGGTACTCGATTCCTGAAGTATTTATAATAATATGTACCTACAAATTTGTACGGAACCGTCGGTGAGCGAATCCGACTCGCACAGTCCAGTTTTTTTGAACCGTCTCGCGTCTTTTAGATTCAAATTAAGTATGAAAAGTAAAAACTCTTATGCAATTGCAAAACGGTGCAATTAAAACTGACCCAAACCTCAACCTTTTCATTTCTCGATTGTATGTGTTCTGCCCAAACTGCACATATTCTTCATCTTCTTCTTAGCGTGTCGACGGCAATCTAGGAATCTAGGAGTCGGCCTAGTATTCAGCTATGAGTTTTGCACCATCAGTAGCGTCCATTATAAAATAATGTACTTCATCATTCATTTGACCGTTGTGGCCTAAGAAATGTTTTAGAATAGATCTTATCCAAATCCTACATGATGATTCATAACTACTGTGTGAATTAGAGAATCCTTGAAAGTATTAGCTTCATTTTGTTCCAGGCTGTTTGTGAAATAATGGTTGTGTATTCCAAAATCCCACTTGTTCAAGCTACTTATTTTTTTATTAGTGATTTTTCTAAAGTGTCAGAAATCAGACCAGAAAGTATTGGAGAAGGTATCCAGCAACTATTGCTTAAAGTTAAAATAAGTATACTTTGAGCACATTTTCATGATAAAAGGTCTAACAAATAATTAACTAATTCAGTTTTAATGATAATATGTATGACAAATAAATCTTATCGTAACTATGTCACACATGATACATTACAAAACACAAAAACAAATTTAAAATGTATTTTCTTTGACCCAAGCGTATATTTTCTGCTGTAGCTTGACCTCTGAACTGGCTCCATTATACTGTTATATCACAAAATTAATGCATACTCCACAGTTCGTAATATATGTATTTTGTATACAACTACATGTTATTTAATTAATCACTTTCATGCCTACTAAAAAATGTTTGAATTAAATAACCACCACACGCGCTGTTATTGATTAATTAATTATCCATGAACCCAGAATTATATTAACACTTTATTCATTAGGTATACACTTCCAGTATAAGCTTATCTCGCATTCTATAGGATTTCTGTACAATGAGAGGTCAGCTTATACTGGATATGTATAGCTTGATATGTAGCCTTGTGTACAGTGGCTATATAAATCATAAATAATTTATTTCGGCAGAGATAGGGTACAACGGGTGTCACAAAAAAGTAGCGCTTTACACATCTCACCTTTAAGAGGCATGAAATTTTACTAAAGAAAATTTACTATTAGATACAGTAAAACTAGAACACAAAAGTTCACAAAAATATAAAAGATCAATACGTAGCGACTTACAAGTTGTAGGTCGTAGGTTCAAACCCAGACAGGCGCTTTACTTCGTGTAAATTATTTCATCACTACTGCTCTCAAAACGGTGGAGAAAAACGTCGTGAGGAAACCAAAAAATGTCCTAGAACCGAAAACTCGAAGACATTTAGTTCCGATTTTGGGCCACTCGCAAAAAGTACCTTGTAGCGCTATAGGTGCCTACTCTGTCACTAAAGGCGCAGGCCACTTAAAAGGAACGTTATGACATACCAACCCGCACTGGGACGCGTGGTGGATTAAGGCCCCCTCCCTCTCACCGAGAGGAGGCCTGTGTCCCAGCAGTGGGGACATTATAGGCTGATTATGTTAATACATAGTTTATATGGATTAAGTCTTACAGTTAAAAAAATCACCTAAGGTATAAAAACTTGATTTCATTTGATTTTGAAACTTTTGAAGTTCTCTCAACAGACGTGGAATATGGTTGTAAACTTTGATGGACATCCTATAGCTATTATTTTTATGCAATGCGCTTCTGCAAGAAGTTTGAATTTTCGATTTCCTTACTAAATTGAAAATTTGACTTATATTTACGGTTTTCATTACCCACTGTAATTGATAAGTGTAATTGGTTTCAACATCCCAATTTCCATTATGTACATAAATACAAAAGTAAGTAGGTACTCCTAGTTTTTGAAAAGAAGTCTGCACGTTTCAAAAGGCCCGACGTTACATATAGACATTGGTGCCCATTCCCTTGTTCAAAAACTAAACTTATTTTAAGTTCAGTGCATCTTTTTCTTTCTATTTCATTAAGAAAAGGACAGAAGATAAATTTTAGTTTAGTCCTGTCAAATTAATCAGCGCCTGTCACTACTCCATACAAGTTTAGACGTGCGTAAAAACTTGCCTATTAAAATTACGTCAATTTACGTCAAGTCCTGATTAATTTGACAGGACTATACTAAAATTTATCTTCTGTCCTTTTCTTAATGAAATAGAAACGACACGGGTTCCTTTTATAATGTAGGGGACATTATAAAAAGAGCCCGTGTGCAAAATTTCACGTTCCTTAGTTTTAAGACAAAACTCAAACTCAAAGCATTTATTTCAATTAAACTATTTACAGGCACTTTTGAATTGCCAAGGAGTCGGTCAGTTAGGGCCTGTGCACACCACGTTTTTTAAACGCGCCGTTGACGCGCGTTTTAGAAACGTTCGTCGACGGCGCGCTTTTATCCTACAGAAAGTCTACAGGCTGCGTCTGACTTACGTGCGTATCGCTACAAACGCGCGTCAATGGCGCGTTTAAAAACGTGGTGAGCACAGGCCCTTAGAAATATGAAGCTAATGCCCATTCCAAAGCGTAGTAGGTACCTATGGAGAAGAACGGGCAAGAAGCTCCATGGACACTCTTTTAAATTATAGTGTTACATAAAGATTAATATAAATAAAGGGAACTTAATGATCCAACACACGCGCCACCATCAGCGAGACATCTGAGTGATCATGACATACTTTCAGCGGCCAGGGCCCATTCAAATCAATGAAACACATATTAACCGATAAATGGTAGCTCTATTATACATAGTACTCACACCTGTGCAATGCAATTATATAATACAAAGTAGATTGAATTTATACAATGCAAAGATAGTCTTACAATGTTCAGCAGCTCCAACAGTATTTTCAAATGTTAATTAATCAATTGGTTGTGGTTGTGGAGCAGGACCAGCATTGAGCCAAGCATTTTTATCAGCTATGTAATCCCCCAACTTATAATATTGCCTGCATAGTATGCATTTTATACAAGATTTGAATTTCATCTCATTCAGTTGAAGTATGTGGGGAGGAATTTTATTGTAACATTTTAAACAGTACCCTATGAAAGATGAGTCTCTTTAGCCAGTCTGAAACCTGATTGAACTAATAGGTCCCTATTTCTAGTAATATAATTAAGTCTTTCACCTCTTTTACTAAAAAGATGTAATTTTTTCTTAGGTAAATGATGTTTTCATAGATATATTGACAAGGTACCGTCATGATTTTAGTGTCACTTTTCACCCCCTTAAAGGTCGATTTCCAGAAACCCCTTCTTATCCTATCCTTTTATAATGTAGGGGACATTATAAATGGAACCCGTGTGCAAAATTTCACGTGCCTTAGTTTCGGCTCTGGGTTGATGAATCAGTCAGGAAAAGTTATATATTATTATGTCTTGATAAATAAATAAAAATGTTATTTTTCTTCGTCCTGTGTGTGATCTGAGTTAAATAATAAAAACTGGCCAAATTCGTGTTGGACGACGCACAATGAAGGGTTCCGTAGTTGGGAAGAATAATTTATCCCAAAAACAAACTTAACATTGTAGTTGGAAAACATGTTCTCCGATACATTGATATACGTCACGGTCAATTATCTAACTGCAAATGTAAATTGGCTAGTAGACTATAAATGTCAACGCAGAGGGTTTCAGAATCATGTACTGAATCCATGGTAACAGGTTTAGCGTCGATGTCCCAGCAACTCTGCAGGTATATTTTTTTAATATTCATTTCCATAGTCATCTAATTAGCCAATGATGGCGAGCACCGGCTGTTTTTGAAGAAATTAAATATGCATTTGGAGATGCATCATGCAACTTGTAAAGCAGTTTTGTTTTTGTTTTTTTACCGGATTAGATAGCGAAATGACAATTCATGTAGAAATTAAAATCAAATCAAATTGGTTTGAAATCAGCACTTTTTTGTCTGCAAAAAATACGGAATATCCTTTAAATATATACCTACGTCTGTATTTTATATCTGCTTTAGCCTTCTGAGTTACCGTGGCCTCTGGAAACACAAAGGCAATGGAAGGAACACGGGTGGGTTTTAGTCAGTAAGAGTCTGACACAGCCTGCCGCTCCGCCCAGAGCGGGAGAAGTTATTAGATAATTTCCAACCCCAAAAAAAAAGCCTCTTATCTATGGTTAGGTAGAATGGATAATCGTTCATTCATTTTCATTACCTTTCTGTGGAACTTGGATCCACGCGAGACAATGGCTTTTGAATCGTTTCTGTAATTACGAGAGGTAAGTTAGACGAACCTCTAATAATACTCATGTTGCTATCCTAAAAATATTATTGAACACTCTAATATAATGAATGCGCCTCTTTTATTGAACCTCAAATAATTTCTATTTTGGTGTCCTAAAAATACGAAATAGCCAAGTGATTGCGATCAACTTAGATGTAGCGCTCGCGATGTAAAACGTTTTTAGAGGTTTATTAACTTAAAAAAGTGTTCGTCATTTTAGAGGATCACTTAAATATTCCTAAAACTAGAAAACATTTCAACAATAAAGTCATCTCACATCTTGGCAAAGTGTTTTTATCGAAATCAACGACATAATTTCTATACAACACAATCAGTTTCATTCTTAAAGCAATAAAAGAGAGAGTCCAAGATATACTTTATCGTACTAATCCTTTAAAATATGGCGATGGATAAGTAACATAAATCTTTGAATTGTTGATATTTTATTAACACTTTCCTTGGGTCAGATATACTGCTTGAAAAAAAAAATAGACAGTTATGTACGTAGTCATAGACTGCCTCGTTAGTCTAGTGGTTGTAAGCGCTACTGCTGAGCATGAGGTCCTGGGTTCGATTCCCGGGTCGGACAAAGTGTTATTGGGTTTTTCTGTCTGGAATTTCTTAGTAGCAGCCCGGAGTCTGGATTTGTGCCCGGTTGATGGCAATAGGCTCGCCCCCTATTACATGGGACTTAAAAAACATAACTAGCGAAATGTGGGTGTACTACAGGTAAACCTCTGCCCAACCCTTAGGGGAAACAAGGCGTGATGTTTATGTTATGTACCTAGTCATGGGGACTACCGACAGAAATGAATTGAATAATACAGTCGAAAATATACAATGTATTAGTGTATAATATATATATATATATATATATATATATATATATATATATATGCGTATACATGTACACAGGCCGCTGCCTATCGCCAGTCTGGGGCAACACGACATATTAGCATGTCGGTGACGCGAACCCATACATTTTGCGCCTACCCAAAATCGCTCAACGCGACCAAAGAAGTTTTCTCTTCAAAGGTGTGATTTACCACTATATAATCTATTATTATAATTAGTTTATTCTTAAAATAAACCAAAGTCAGAATTGCTTGGTACTTTCTGTTATACCAGTATATGAGTAAGCTTATGTGTGGTCATGCTAGGGTTGCCAACCCTACTATATAATTAAGTGTCCTGCTATATTAAAGACCCAAATTATATATTTCTACAGAAAAAATACATAATAGTAGGCAAACTACTACCTATATTTTTATTTCAAAACAAAATAGCGAGACGATCGCATTAAAGCCAGTATTATAATTAATCTTATAAAAGCTGAATTATTGGTATTTTATAACCTTAATTTAGAGCGTAAAAAATGTTATGAGACATAAAAAACCTGTTAATACAGGTTCCGGTGCAAAAAAAATGCATTTAAATAATAAAAATGTTTTTGACACATACCTAGCATATCTTTTTATTTTTTCGTCATCTACTATATTTTTACAGGCAATGACTTCGAAAATACTATATTTGATATAAAACAGTTGGCAACCCTATGTCGTGCATACTTTTGGTTGTAAGATGACGATGAATGACTTTAATACTGAATCTGTCTGATGCCCATTCATTCTAGTCACTATAACGATGATAAACGTTACTAAACGTTGCGTTTTTTTTTTGGCGATCCACAAATTTGTTTTTTTTTTTTTAAATTTCCTTTATTTGTTTTTAATGGGCTTTTACGCAAAGCGTATGTCAGTCCCATCGTATCCTAAACAATTATACATTCACAAGACGTGGGCCATGAATTTGAACAAACCCTTTGCATCATCGCCATTTGGTTGGGATAGAATACAATTGTATGGAACATGCCTACATCAGTTCTGTTCAAATTCAGAGGTTTGTAATTGTTGCAAATAAATATGTTTAAGATTCCTAAGTAATCTGGCAACACATAAGTAATGAACACCTACTACCTACATAAAGAGCCAAGTACCGATCCAGTCTAATCCTAACTAGCCAACGAAGTAATCAGCTTGCATAAAAAGATTCCAACCAATTATTAGTGTCATCACTCATCATCATTTAAGTCGAAAGATGTCGACTGCTGGACATAGGCCTCCCCCAAGCAGTGCCACTTCAACCGGTTATGTGCGTCCCATATCCAGCGGACTCCTACTGCCTTCACCAGGTCATTGGTCCATCTTGTGGGACGTCTTCCAGCGCTACATCTTCCAGAACGCGGTCAAGGTGCCTTTTATGTGCCTATTAGATATTTATTTACATAACCAAATTACAAGATGATTATTAACATTAATTAAATTAAATTAAAACTAAGTTAAGCCTAAAAAGGCACTCGGGGCATTGTACCGAGGATGCTGACGGCATTTCCTCGCTGAATTGCAATGCTGATGCGGTGCGCGAGAAAGCCGCCAGCTTTTCGGTCACCAGTTACATCCACTAGACGTTTCGCGATTTCCGCATATAACTTATGCGCACTGGGACCCCACGGACCGAGGGTCTCGACGCCAAAGGGCACAAAGTTGTACTCTCTGCCAAGGCCTCCATATTTAATAACTTTCAGGTTTTCGGCATTTTCTGCCGCTGCACCCGCTTTAGAAGTAGTCCGTTGGAGGTGGGACGGTGCCAGTGTGTCTACACAGGTAGCGTCCCACACAAGCATCCGTCCCAAACTCCATGGGACCAAAGACACACCATCAGGTCTCTTGAAATCATCTCTGACAATGCCAGTCGACTCAAGAAGAGCAGGTTCATTGATCGGCAAGAGACCGGCGGATTATGTCATTAAGCGTCGCATGTCGTGAAAAGCGGCCTGCACTTTTTTGACAACAAAGTCCGTGGTGACCCAGTCGGTCCACGTCCGTGCCACAAGGGCATGTGTGTGGAGTGCATACCGTGACCCCAAGCCGCCTATTTGAAATAAATCATTTGACTTTGACTTTAACTAGAACTCTAGAATCTCTTCATTTCTGATTCGAATACGTAGAGAAACTCCAAGCATAGCCCTCTCCATTGCCCTTTGGGTGACTTTTAGCCTTCTTATAAGGCCCATTGTGAGCGACCACGCATTACTGGCCCACTGCAGGGCAAATGGCCTCTGCACTGCATTGATCACTACGTTCACCACGCTTGCTTAAGACGGGTTGGAGAATTCAGACTCGACCTCGGACCACTGGCAGATAGCAGACGTTATATGGAGTTGCTTAGGCTAATTTTATTTTATAAAAAGCCACGTGGGTGAAGGCGCGGGCAGCGGCTTGTCTTTTAAACTAATAATGAAGCTGAAAAGTTCGTTTGTCTGTTAACGCGCTAATTTATGCCACTCCTATTTGATAGCCCAATTCTTAAGGAAGGTAATAGATTATTCAACATCACGGCACGACACTTTGGAGCCAAGAAAAAAGAAGTCGGAAAGATCGCTAAGTGAAAACGCGGTAATGACGCGGGCGGGAAATATATTGTGGTGTCTTACAACTTCCACGCGAATGAAGTCGCGGGCAGAAGCTAGTTAGGTATAAAATTATTTGATTTATTTTGCATATTTTTGGTTTTAGGTAACTTTACTTTGTGGGGCTTGTAGCTAAATAAAAACAGCCGCACGAGTCAATCGATCAGGTTACGCTACGCTTGCCGCGGTTGGTCCGTGGATGGGTGATCATCTTTACATACCAAGATCCCTCCGTGCCTCGGAAAGCACGTTAAGCTGTTGGTCCCGGCTGTCATTCGTGGATCTTTGACAGTCGTTACGGGTCGTCAGAAGCCCGAAAGTCTGACAACCAGTCTTACCAACGGGTATCGTGTTGCTCAGTAACTGGGTTGTGGAGGTCAGATAGGCGACTGCCTATCTGACCTCCACAACCCAGTTACTGAGCAACACAGTTACGGAGCGACTGCTCCATGTAAAATACTGGTATTCAGCTGCTTCCGGTTAGACTGGCAGCCGACCCCAACGTAGTTGGGAAAAGGCTAGGCAGATGATGAGGTAACTTTACTTTATTATTCCTTTGTAAACTCTTTATAACGTTCCAGAACTTTCTTACTCTGAAAATAAACTCTACGCGCTGCTCCTGCGCAAGATCAACGATCAAGTCAGGCATTCCGACTATCGTAGTCTCGTAGATAGATTAAGAGGATTTAGAAGTAAACTTTTCCTATCTGATATAATGATGATGACAGGTATCTTTAACCTCATAACTTAAGTGACTTCCTAATGATCGCTTTCATAAGCTAAGTCATACCAAGCAGTCTTAGGCTTATAAAACAAGTTCTTACTTAGGTAATTATAAATGACAGTAAATCCTAACTTAATCTATACATCTTCTATCTATACATACATAAATACAGATAAATAAAATTGGAGTGTCTGTTTGTAATATTAAAATAACCGCTTTTTACTAAATGCATATGGATGTATACACGGTACATCCTATACCAAAATATTTTTTTTTACAATTGTTGTCTGTCTGTCTATCCGTCTGTTTGTTCCGGCTAATCTCTGAAACGGCTGGACCGATTTTGAAGGGACTTTCACTGGCAGATAGCTTATGTACTAGCTTTTGCGCGCGACTTCGGGCAGGTCGGAAATTATCTAGTACTACCGGGATAAAAGTATTATATGTTGTAACACAGGTCATGGTCTACCCATGTGCCAAATTTCATCCAAATTCGTTCAGCTGTTTTAGCGTGAAAGCGTAACAAACAAATAAGCTCACTTTCGCATTTATAAGATTAGTTAGGATTGTTGTCTCCACTCTGTATAAGTACGCAATCTATTACTACAACTAATAAACATGTTAATCATAAAGAAAATTATTTAAATAAGAACATTAAACTTAAAGCCAACACAGCACTGAGAGATAATTAAAGTATATATTGAATTATATAAATTAAAAATTACATAATTTCTCTTAAAGTGAAACCAAGTACAGCGAACCATATTTAATTATTATAGAATGAACAGTCAATTTCTATTGTGATTTTCACGTACCTATTTATTTGATTTCGATCTACATTATTTAAACAACGAAACAGAACTGGTTTGAAATGAAAGTAGCTTATCTTTTCATATTAAAATTTCATGTAAGAGTCCCACTTAATTATGCCCTTAGCATTAAGCCTTCGTTGATCTGCTATTGTTTCACGTTTGGTTAGCTATAGGCAAAGCCGGCGATTAACGAGAAGCGAGTAGAGCTAGCATCTAAAAACGAGTTGGCGAGCAACGAGCAGCGAGTGCGCGACGGCGCGGGTGACAAGCGATTACTCGCTGGTATGCGTATGTACAAAGCGTGAGTCTCTCAGCGAGTGTTCTGCCCGCCAAGCGAGCGTCGCTGAGCGAGTACTCTTTTGATAGCTCTTGTATCTGGGACAAACAAATACTCGCCGGCGACGGTGGTGTGAACAGTCAGCGATCAACGTACTATTAATATATGTATCTATTTCAAATACACTGGCCCTACGATCTTTTATACGTTTCTTGAGCGAGAAAATCGTTAATAGCTCGTCGCCTTAAACTTAGTGTTAATTACTTTGCATAGACATTTATTTTGCAGATATGGGTACTTCAAAAAAAAAAACAAATACCTATATCTAATTAATTAATAAAAATAACTAAAACTATACACAAACTAAAATAGGGCGTCGAAAAATTCATCCACATCGCTGTCGACTGGTAATGTACCTAAGAGACTGGCGGCATTGCCACGTTGTATGGCAATGCTTAGCCTCTGGCCAAGTTAAAACCCAGCCCTTGGGTCACGGGAAGTGTCAACACTGTCAACCAGATGTCTGGAGATTTCCATAAAAAAGCCATGAGCACTCTGACCCCATGGCCCGAGGGTTTCAACCCCAAACGGCTTGAAAATATAATTACCAACTAGGTTATTATACGTACGCCGCTTGAGGTTCTCTGCAGCCGCAGCAGCAGCGCTAGCATAGCACACCGTGCCAGGAAGATGGGATGGCGCAAGAGTATCGACACACGTTGCATCCCACACTAAAGGCCTACCCACCTTCCATGGAAATAATGACATGCCGTCAGGTCTCTTGCCATCGTCGCGTGCCAGGCCATTGGGATCTAATACAGCTGGAACGCCGACGGTGACCAGAGCTCATCGGATGATGTCATTAATGTTCGCGTGCCGCGCTAAGCGACCCGCACTTCGGCTGCAAGACAGGCCGTGGTGTCCGAGACTGTTGACAACTTCGCCACAGTGACAGCGATGAGGAGAAAACATGGAGCTCCTAGTCTTAGGGAAGCAGCGAGGCGGAAAGTAGTGTCGTCGAACACAGTACCAATGTTCAACGACTTACCCACAGCCAGCAGGCGCGCACGCTCCGCAGTATTAGTAGAGGTGTTAAGTAAATCGTTCTAGTAATCGTTCGTGTAGAGTGGCTCGTCCAACCGTCTCTGGGAAGATGCATTGTCAGGTAGGTCGGTTCGGGCAAACATGTCTTCATGCATCCATAGCTTCGGTGAAATGCGGTACATCAAAATTAATCAGTGTAGAAGCTAGGATTTTCCTGATTAATTTCTCAGTACCGTGGACCGAGGATATGAAAGCGGGTAAACTAATACTAGAAATTTTGCGGACGCCGAGGCCTCCCATACGAATGGGAAGAGTAGCTTGTGCCCAAGCTCGGACGTCCATGACCACATTTAAAACTGAAATTAAGGTATGCCGGATAATTTGGTCAATTTTGTCTAAAAGGTGAGTGTGCTTCCATAAATGGGAAGCGCGAAGGAAATATGTTATTTTAGGGCCGAAAAAGCAGTAGCGAATTAATGTGATGCATATTCATTTGGAACAATCTTTCCGAAACGTCGTTGAAATTTTGTATTTTTTCCTCAATAAAAACGGGAAAGGAATTCTCAAAGATTGAAGACCCCAGGAGACGAAAAGAGCTTTTTTCTATAATTTTGATTTCTGGAGCTATTGCGTTAAATTTGGGAAGTGTCAGTGGTCTGTCAGTACTGTCCGCTAAGTATAGTTCACATTTCGAAAGGTTGAGATCAAGACCTTAAACTTTGTGTGTGATACTGTAGAATAGCAACAATCGTCTGGTTTTTATTCTCATTTGGTTTATTTAAATAATAATTAAGCTAAATGAATGAAATTACGAAACTATGTACTATAATTAAAAATATTAATTTAGTACAATAGTCATAGAAATCAGTTTTTGAAATAATGAATGCTGGAAAATGATCGCTAGTGCCATGCTATAACCGAAAACATCAATCTATCATTGATACAAAACACAAGTTCAAGTTGCTTCACCTTGTAAGTCCGCTGCCGCGAGAAATCGCGGCACAGCGGACGGAGCTCCGGCGGGATCTCATGGCGTCATGGAAAGTACGGTTATCGCAACCCAGTGCTGGGCACGCCGCGATTGCGGCGATAAGTCCCCTCTTTGAGGAGTGGCTAGAGAGGCGCCACGGCGTCCTCACCTTCCGCCTGACGCAGGTCCTCACCGGACACGGCAGTTTCGGGAGGTTCCTGTGTCGGATAAGGCGGGAGGAAACGTCCGGGTGTCACCACTGTGTGGATCGCCCGGAGGACACGGTGGAGCATACGGTGGAGGTCTGCCCGGCTTGGGCAGAGCACCGCTGTGTCCTCGCGGAGGCGATCGGCGGCAGAGATCTCTCGCGTACGGCCCTGGTTCAGGCCATGGTACGGAGCGAGAGGGCATGGGCAGCCGTCAGCTCCTTCTGCGAAGCAGTAATGCTCGCGAAGGAGGAGGCGGGACGGTTGAGGGAAAGGCAAGTTTCGCGCCCCCTCGCCCCTAGCCGCCGCAGGAGACGCCCTGGGCGTCGGGAATCCCGGGCGGATTTTCGGCCACCGTAGGCGCGGGCTTGCGGACGGTGAGCAATGGGTAGCTCACCATCCGGTAAGGACCAGGCCCGGGTCGACGGCGCGTTGTATTCCACTCGCGCCTCAAAGAGATGTCGTCACACAGGTAGGGGTCCACTAGGGCCGATGCCTGCCGGGGTCGCGGGAAGGTACTTATGGGTCACCGAGGCCCCCGCAACACAGGCAACAGGAAGGAATACAGGTGGGTTTTAGTCAGTAAGAGTCTGACACACCCTCCCGCTCCACCCAGAGCGGGAGAAGTTATTTGATGATTTCCCAAACTCAAAAAAAAAAAAAAGTTGCTTCACCTTAACACCGATTTACCAACAATAAATAGTACAAAACAGCTTTTAAATATAAAAACATGTCTACGTTCCACACAAGTGGACTGAACTGAACCACTTTCATACTTTCTTTACCTTTTTTTTGCACAGGACAATGGTCGCTTGCCTTGGTGACCAACAAATAAAGTAATTTTGCTACTTGGTAGGTGCAATGGAAATGAAAAATCATTTATAAAGTTGTAAATAAAACTTCACTACCACCAAATTGGATTCGGACTGGACTGGCCACATCTTTTTTTTTTTGGGTGAGAAATTATCTAATAACTTCTCCCGCTCTGGGCGGAGCGGGAGGGTGTGTCAGGCTCTTACTGACTAAAATCCATCCGTGCTCCTTCCGTTGCCTGTTTTGCCAGGGGCCTCGGATATCCCTTTCGGACTTTCCCACTGGCCACGTCTGCCATGCTTTAATTGGAGTCCCGGCACAGCCAGAAGAAATTACAACAGACCCTGTAGAAGATAGCGGGACGATCTATAATAGACTAAACAAACGACCAGTAGTCCATATTAGCCCTGGATCGAAAGAGCTGCGAGTTATGGGGCCCAGCAATGGATCCAGGCTGACAGTAAACAGTAACATAATTTTCCTAAACATAATCTATAGAACCAGCCTGGCTTATATCGCGCACAGCACTAAACTATAGGCGTCAAATAAGATCGTTGAGATCATCTAGGCAACTACATACTTATATAATCTTAACTTCATATATTTATAAATTAGAATCAATATTTTATAGTGTCTCATTTATGACTTAAATCTGCATTGTAAAACAGCGGTTCTGATAGGCCATTCGATCCGTTGTTCATTGTCATTGTCAAGTGAATGGTAAAACCTGATATTTCAATCGGTATTGAATTACCTATGTAACTGCCCCTGCGCACGAAAATGGATCGTTTTTTGGACGGATTCGCACAACGGCCGCCACGCGTAACGTCCGTTTATGGCCCTATTGTGTTTGGAAGATGCATTTTTTGAGATCGCTCGCATTACGGCCGTTGCTATTATTATATTGCTGCATATTTTACAATTACTCAGTAAAAACGCAAAGTATTATTTTCACTTAAATATAATATTATTACAGCAAACAGTCTGACAAATGTCGTAACTATACTCTCAATAATATTGCCAATATACATACAATATTGACACGGTTGGCGTAA
The DNA here is from genome assembly GCA_905333075.3 of Atethmia centrago. Classification (NCBI taxonomy): domain Eukaryota; kingdom Metazoa; phylum Arthropoda; class Insecta; order Lepidoptera; family Noctuidae; genus Atethmia; species Atethmia centrago. The sequence goes on along the minus strand of HG995381.1, from coordinate 11,116,012 downwards.
TGGCTGAGCAATCGACTGCTGCGCAGCGTGTCGCGGGGTCGATCCCCGCACGGAACAAATATTTGTATGATCTGCAAGTAATTCTTCCGGGTCTGGGTGTTTGTGTTTGTGAGTTCTGTTTGTAAACGCACCCACGATACAGGAAGAAATTCCTAATGTGGGGCAACGTTTAAAAAAAAAAATATTGTCATCATTATGGCGTGTGTGTGGCTGACTAAAAGTATCTCCTGATAAGTCTGCTCGCCTGGTACCATGTTTCACAAAATGTTAATTTGATCTGTGTGATTCTTTTTTTATCACAGGCACTTCTAACGTTGAGTGTATTTAGGTAGAACAGCTATAACGAGACTGATCCGAGAAAAAAATGCACCTTCGAGAATACAATAAGGTCATAAATGGACGTTACGCGTAGCGGACGTAGTGCGCCTGCGTCGTTTTTTTGCAATACAGTTTAGGTTCGGACCAATGTTCGAATAAGCTGTCAAGAAATAACAAAAAAATACGTAATCAGGAATCCAGGATAAATCATGCACAAAATCCATCGATGTTTCAAGAAAATTACATTGTTAGAAGGCGTCGCGGCAGACCCCGTAGAAGATGGTGGGAGGAGATGGACAAAACAAACGACCAGTGTCCACATTAGCTCGCAAACATGGATTTCATGGGGAGAGGGCATTTTCCCAGCAGTAGGATAATACAGAAAACAGCAACAGGTAGGTATCTAGGTACCTAGCTGCTTAAAATTTAATGTAATCTTTACTCAAGGCTACCACCAGCTATGTTTTGGCATTTATGCCACTAGCGATATCCTGATGTTGACAACGTTGATCATACGCTGAAAGATAAATTAAGGCAAATCAACATTTAAAAAAAACGAGCACTACTACTGAGCATGAGGTCCTGGGTTCTATTCCCGGGTCGGGCAAAGTGTTATTAGGTTTCTCTATCTGGAATTTCACAGTAGCAGCCCGGAGTCTGGATTTGTGCCCGGTTGATGGCAATAGGCTCGCCCCCTATTACATGGGACTTAAAAACATTACGGGCGAAATGTGGGTGTACTACAGGTACCTACACCCCTGCCCGGGTTCGGAGAAACAAGGCGTGACTTTATGTTTGTTAGTTATGTATAAAAAACGATCGAAAAAGTAACGTAACACTGGTACCTATCAACATCATACCCGGAAGAGAATTATCTAACAGATTTAATTTAATTATAAAAGAAAAGCTATGCTTTCACCCAAAACAAACTTAATGATAAACATTTATCATTAGGTTTGTTTTTGTAATTATTTCTTCATTAATATTCCATAGATGATAAATATATTGATACAAAATGATTTCATTAATTAATTTTACTTTGCTACGCCTATTCAACTTACATCACTTCACGAAGTTTCCACTGGTTTGACACCAAGATCACTATAAATATTTGTATGTGCCTTATAAGTGTCATGGTACCTTTATGTAATGTTCAAATGTGAGCTTTTATAATACATATATTTATGTAATATTCAAATGTGCGCTTTTATAACATAAGATATAGAGACGCTTTTAAATTTCCGTCCACGATAACGTGCACTTATTTCCATACATTTTACTTCCCTGCCGTGGACGTCCACGATAAAATCGTCATGTTAGAAATTAAAAAAGCGTACATTATTTCCTGATATTTTAATGTCATAAATAATTATAATGAACAATAATAATTCTATTTCCGGCAATGAGCGTCAATGTAATGCGCATAATTTCTGCTTAGACGCGTAGAAAGCCTATAAAATTATTATGTATTTTCTTAATATAGCGGCTTAGTTTCCTTATACCCCTATTCTTCGTTAGAACTGTAAATCTAGGTAAACATAATAATTTTGATTTAAGTTGAGGTTTTCACCATCGTTTAGAATATTTATTTCGGAAGGTTAATGTGTATTTAACTTAAATACAGCACAGAAATCTCTTTGTTTTTGACATGGCACTACGTTATTATTAAACTTACATACATTTGGTCGCCATGTGCTATCTTTATGGATATGAGTAAAGCCTTTGACCGAGTTGAAAAAACTGTGCGAGGCAGAGGCGGGTCGCAAGTATTCTATAAATATAGAGTTACAACTATGCCAAATGGGTCGGGTGATCGCCGTTGACCTGGGCCATACAAATGTGCGTCGCACTCACGCCGCGCCGCGCCACGCCGCGCCGTGCAGTTTCATAGAGAAAATTTATTTTTAGTAACAAAAATATGAATATTTGAAAAAATCATAGATAGAATATTATGGATAATAAAATAGTCTGTTCATACAAAAAATAAAAACATGAAAATATCTTAAGTAGTTTGAAAGTAATATCGTTTTGTTATACTTTGGGTAGACATTACTTCCTGAATTTATTTCATAAAATATTTTACAACAATACTTAAATATTCACATATAGAATTGATATGTATGCGTTCTAGTTTAACATACATTTTTTGCATAACTTACTTGCATTATATGAAGGCATAATAACGGATTTAAAAGTCACTAAAATCATATATCTGCGTCTTAAGGAAAGACGTCATGCTGTCCTATGTCAATTTAATTTGCATGGAAATATGCATTTCCTAAAGCTATTTGATTTTTGGAAACCTAGAAATAATAATCACCCAAAGTAAAAATATTTTTTTGAGTATCTAAAAAAATAGTGAAGTTGTTTGCGTTTTAAAGTCTATGCTAGACAGAAACAGCACTACGAGCGTCTGAAGTCATAACACAGGAGAGCCATAGCAACTTCGCGCCATTCAGTACAATTTATCGTTTAATGCGACAAGGATAGAAAAATAATTTCAAAAGCGTATAACTTCTCAATTTTTCCACTGATTTTATTTGTTTTTTCACAAACCGTTTCTTTTAGTAACATATTTAAAATAAGTATTAACTCATGTAATTCTTTGTTAGTAGTCAAATACCATATTTGGGATTACAAAACGCCTAACTTCATACATAGGTAATAGGGATGACGACAATTCTTTTTTGCCCGTCAAAACCCAAGATTATTAAAAAATATTGGACACGTGTTTTCATCTTTTTTTTTACGTAATAAAAAGATTACGGCGATACATTGAGTCAAAATGTGACATGACGTTACTCATTGCTAGATTGTATACTGAATTGTGACTTAGCGAGCCCCCACTCCCCAACTTTAATGCGTTTTATCTAAGTAATGTTTTATTAATATGATAAAGCAATACATATGTGACTAATATTTTTTTTATTATCTGACTGTTGGACTAATAAGCATTTATTTTTTTACTCAGGCATCATCCCTATTAATTTTCATTCATTCGCTGCTGCGTGAGTGCTGGGTAACAGCCTGACTTTCTAGGATAGCCCTAACGTCAGCAGTGGACTGTGGCATGCGTACATTTTTAATTTGTCAACATCATAGACCTTGACATAAAAATAAAACACCGATTAATAAATCCTCTAGCATCTGATTGTTAAAAAAACACTGCATCGCGATTCGCACTGATGTAATCAAGTAACATTACATACGTTCATCGTCCCAGATTTTCACTTTTTCTCAAATGAGGCATCTCATTTAGCTTAGCATGCATGAATTCGGGTGTAATAACCGTTAGCACGTCGGCTATGAAATATTTATGAGATGTTTGTTGACTGCGATCTCACTTTATTGTCACACAACGTATCTTATGTAATAGTGTTCCATTTTAAAAGTGAGTAAGTGCGTATTTATTCATAGGGGCCATGATTTATAATGGGAAATTCGCGTGTCTACGAATTATGGATGGCGATTCGCGAGTGACTGTCATCAATTTGATGGATGTATTTCGAACGGTGGCGGATGTAGAGAGAATTGTTACACTACTGTGGAATTGTGTAGATTAGCGCCTTGGTTTTTGGTTTAAAAAGGAATTTATGGATAGATCATTGAGCATTCAACATGCTTCTTTAGACGAAGGACTTTTAACCTATTGACCGCCACAGTCATGTATATCATGTAGACCAAAATGTGCCCAGCAGGGCTAACATGACACACGCGACAATTACTCACTCTCGCGTGAGTAATTTTTGTCTATTTCTGTCAATTTTCTCGTTTTCTGACAGCGCTGCCATACAAAATACTCGACTCGTTCTGTCAAACTCGATATTTTCTCGACAAACCCTAACATGGCACCTAAGTTATCTCGTATTTTGACAATTCAACACGAGATAATCTTCGATTCTGCTGTCATTTAGTCGTCCTCGATTTTGACGACGAGAAGAGTAGACAAAATTATAATACAAAAAAATATGGCATTCATGGGGACTGGTGACAGAAATGAAAACTTAAAACTTTGGAATAACATATATAAGTATATATATGCGTATACATGTACGTACACAGGCCGCTCCGCGACGCCAGTCTGATGCACACGTTACATTAGCATGTCGGTGACTTGGGTAGCATGTTGGTGCCGCAGTCTGCATGTCGGTGACGTGGTTAGGATGTCGGTGACGCGATGTGCATGTTGGTGACGCAAATTGCATGTCAACAAGTGCTTTCAGAATGTCGGTGACGCGGTTATCACGGCGTAAGTCGATTGGCATTTCGCAAATCTGCTAGCATTTCGGTGACGCTGTTAGCATGTCGTTGACTCTGCCAGCACATCGGGCACGCTGCTAGCAGGTAGGGCACGCTGTTAGCATGTCGGTGACTCGGTTAGCGTGTTGGTGACGCATTGAGCATATTGATGACGCATTGAGCATGTCGGTGACTCGGTTAGCATGTCGGTGACTCGGTTAGCGTGTTGGTGATGCATTGAGCATATTGATGGCGCATTGAGCATGTCGGTGACTCGGTTAGCATGTCGGTGACTCGGTTAGCGTGTTGGTGACGCATTGAGCATATTGATGACGCATTAAGCATGTCGGTGACTCAGTTAGCATGTTGGTGACGCAGATTGCATATTCAAGGGATGCTGTTCATATGTCGGTGACGCGGCTAGGATGTCGTGGTTAGTATGTCGGTGACGCGGTTAACATATTGGTGACGCGAACCCACAGGTTTTTCCCCTAACAAAAATGGCTCACTCATTTTCGTTTCCGTCATTTTGTATTTTAATTTCGGCATGCCATCGAAAAATATTAAATTTTAATAAAAAAGGTCGGTTACACAAAAAATTACAACATAAATTAATAGAGGTGGATGTAAAATCACTATAGTACATACTAATTCCATGCGTAAAATTTATCGAATGAGCCGATGTTGCTAAAATAAAAATGATTTGTTTTTAATAATTTGCTACATCGGTTTCTCGTCGCGAGATAAAGAACTGTCAAAGTGCCTTTCTCGAGTTTACTCACGCTTAGCGGTCATGTTAGGCATTCGGATGACGTCAGAATCGTAGACAAATTTCGACAAATCGAGAAAGAGAGCGTTCTCGCGCTTGTCATGTTAGCCCTGCAGCACGCCACGGTCACGACTAAATGACAGGTTTTATGGAATAATTCGTAGCTTGGCGCCGAGGGCACGTTTTAGCTTTTTTGACGTGGCGATCAATAGGTTAAACTAATTTTAATTTATAATAATGGTACAGATTCAATAAAAACCAGCCAAATGCGTGTTTGGCCACGCACAATGAAGGAGTCCGTAGTTGGGATGAATTTATCCCAAAAACAAACTTAACATGTTCTCCCTTACATCGATATACGTCATGGTCAATTCTTCAACTGCAAATGTAAGTTGGGCGACTATTACTCGTTAACTTATTCATATTCATATTCATATCTTTATTTGCATTCCATAATGTTAATTTTACAGATCTTATATTAGGCTTAAAGCTAGGTACAATTATGGACCCTGTAGGGCACAGCAAAAAGTATAAAAAATTAAATTAAATTTAACATAAGTGTGAACTAATAAAGAATGTTGAAAATCTTATTCATAATAATTATTTTCTTGAATTAAACATATTTAAGAACAAATTTATTTAATGAAGGGTTTCAAAAACATAGGTAGGTATCCTTTTATAAATACAATAATCAAATTTGAATTTTGACCAACTTTGGGTATGTACGGGTATTCTAGTGTCAGTTCTTCTGAGTTAAATAATTGCTTTGTCATGTATGTATTCGTCAATGGTGTAATAAGCCTTTTTAATTAATATTTCCTTTAGTTTGTTAGTAAATGTTTTATTGCAAGTTTCATCCTTTAACGCATCAGGTAGTTTATTGAATATCTTTATGGACATTACGTAGGGACTATTAGAGTGTAATTTCATGCGCGATGACGGTAACATTAGCATATTTTTATACCTAACAGATCGATCATTATGTTTATCACCGCGAGTTGTAAAAAAGTTCATGTATTTCCTGACAAATTTACATATTTCCATTATATAGATTGATGGCAAAGTGAGTATTTTGTGCCTTATAAAATATGGCTTACAGCTATCGGTTTGGTCAATGTTAACAATGATACGAATTAATTTCTTTTGGAGGATGAGAAGTGTTCGCGCGTCTGTGCTATTTCCCCACATAATAATGCCATAGCTGAGCCATGAATGTGCGTAGGCGTAATAGGTCGTAATTGCAGTTTGCAACTTGTAAAGCCTACTTAGCTTTGATAGTTTTCCTTTTAATTTCGCTATATACCCTACTGCCATGAAATTTTTCACATATTCAAAAACAACCATTTAGCTGGCAGGGGACACTTAACTCTAACAAAAATTTGTACTTTCAAGCTTAATTTTACGCGAACGGATCTCTGAATCGAACAATGGTTTTCACAGACCCGCAATATTTTTGTACGGCCTATCCGACGATACCCCACGCCATGGAATAGACGAGAAAAAAATATATCATTCCCAGTTTAGGTACGTGCAAGGGTTTTCTAGTAATACGAGTCTCTGAACTAACCCGCGGACTGACAGACAGACGGACATGGCGAAACTATAATGGTCCCGTGATTAGTACGGAACCCTAAAAACAGTAAAATATAGATATTGTTGCCAGGTCGTCAATCGATTTCTTTTCATTTAGAAAAGTTCTGAATGGGAATGCTAACTTAACATAAAGACTTGAAAAAGAAAAATGTCTAAAGTCGGTCCATCTCAAAGGAATGTTAATCGCAGTATTATTACTAGACAAGTGCATACTTCCGTGAAACAAACATTATATTTTTAATGACTCAATAAAAAATTACAGCTACGTAAGTCCAAAGAAATGTAAAGTTATGTAATCTTTAAAGTCAGTTTTACTTCTTTTAACTACCCTTAATGTAGGAAATGGATGCGGATAATTGCTTTATTTTAAACTCTCGGTAGTTCGTTCTCCTATCCACTAGGAATCTCCGAGTAATTGAAGTGAATTGAATCTGTCACACGCAGTCATTACGGAGGTATAAATGTGTGGCCTCTAAAACCAAGAGTTAAAAATACATGAAAAGTAAAGAGAAGATATTTTCACAATTTTGTGTTAGTAAATAGGTAATTAAAAATAAAATGGAGTTTTTCGCCAAACTCTGATGTTGTAGCTTAGCAATCAAAGTGACTTAAGTATGTAGATAGGTTATACTAACTCACCAAAGAGAATTATTAAAACATCGCCCAGTCATAGCCAACCTATTCTTATTTTTCAAGCCTATTTACTAGACTATTGAGATCAGGTGAAACTCTTTAAAATAAATGTTACGACGGTATCTTAAATCAAATTCCAAAAGAATAAAAAACAGTTACTTCTTAACACTTATTAATATTCTCTGTAATGATTTTTGTTACTTGTTTTTGTAACAGATTACATGTGTGTTGTAACCAAATTCAATATTTTTATTTATCATCTGACCCCAATCTATACTAGGCCTTATGAACGAATTAAATTAATTATTAACTGGTTTTAATTAGTAAATTGATGCTAGCAAGCATTATAAATCTAAAAAAGTGGGGGAAAATTATGTCATAATGAAAGTGATAAAGATTGACCTAGACACATAGACCTTTTTTTTGGTTGGGAAATTATCAAATAACTTCTCCCGCTCTGGGCGGACCAGGAGGGCGTGTGACTCTTACTGACTAAAACCCACCCGTGTTCCTTCCGTTGCCTGTGTGTTGCCAGAGGCCACGGTATATCTTTCGGACTTTCCAGCGACCGCTGTTTCAGACGATCCCGCGACCCCGCAGGCAAATAGATTTACAGCTATGTCTCATTCCTTCGACAATTAGACCTACGAATAATGGCGGGATCTCATGGCGACCTGGAGAGTACGGTTTTCGCAACCCAGTGCTGGGCACGCCACGATTGCGGCGATATGTTCTTTGTGGCGCCTCTCTAGCCACTCCTGGATAGAGAGGCGCCACGGCGTCCTTACCTTCCGCCTGACGCAGGTCCTCACCGGACACGACAGCTTCGGGAGGTTCCTGTGTCGGATAAGACGGGAGGAAACGCCCGGGTGTCACCACTGTGTGGATCGCCCGGAGGACACAGTGGAGCATACGGTGGAGTTCTGCCCGGCTTGGGCAGAGCACCGCCGTGTCCTCGTAAAGGCGATCGGCGACAGAGATCTCTCGCGTCCGGCCCTGGTTCAGGCCTTGGTACGGAGCGAGAGGGCATGGGCAGCCGTCACCTCCTTCTGCGAAGCAGTAATGCTCGCGTAGGAGGAGGCGGGACGGTTGAGGGAGAGGGAAAGGCAAATTTCGCGCCCTGTCGCCCCTAGCTGCCGCAGGAGACGCCTTGGGCATCGGGAATTCCGGGTGGATTTCCGGCCACCGTAGGCACGGGCTTGTGGACGGTGAGCAATGGGTAGCTCGTCGCCCGATAAGGAACAGGCCTGGGTCGACGGCGCGTTGTGTTCCACGCGCGCTTCAAAGAGAAGTCAGCACAAGTGTAAGGGTCCACTAGTACCGATGCCTGCCGGGATCGCGTGGCAGTTCAAAAGGGTTACCGAGGCCCCTAGCAACACAGGCAACGGACGGAATACGGGCGGGTTTTAGACAGTAAGAGTCTGAGACACCCTCCCGCTCCGCCCAGAGTGGGGGAAATTATTTGATAATTTCCCACCCAAAAAAAAAAAGTCGTACGAATTTTCCTACCGTTCCTATGTCAAATTCGCTTTCTTCTATTAACCTTTATAGAACTCCTTATTTCTGGAGAGCAACACTCTCCAGAAAAAATGTAAAAATGCAAGCTTATGTATTAAATACAAAATAATTGCAGTAACTAATAAATAATGTAATAATGTTTATCTAGGACAAACTGTCCAGTTAGGTAGGTCCAACTTCGAGAAAAAGGTCAATCGTCGAATCCGACTCGGCTGGGCAGAGTTCGGGAAGCTACGCAATATCTTCTCGTCCCACATACCACAGTGTCTCAAGACGAAAGTCTTTGACCAGTGCGTGTTGCCAGTGATGACCTATGGCACTGAAACGTGGTCGCTTACAATGGGTTTAAAGGCTAAAAGTCACTCAAAGGGCAATGGAGAGGGCTATGCTTGGAGTTTCCCTACGTGATCGAATCAGAAATGAAGAGATCCGCAGGCGAAACAAGATTACCGACATAGCCCGAAGAATTGCCAAACTTAAGTGGCAGTGGGCAGGGCACATTGCTCGCAGAACAGATGGCCGATGGGGCCGAAAGGTTCTGGAATGGCGACCGCGTACCGGAAGACGTAGCGTTGGAAGGCCTTCTACAAGGTGGACCGAAGACCTTGTGAAGGCCGCAGGAATCCGCTGGATGCGGGAAGCACAAAACCGGTCGAAGTGGCGGTGCTTGGGGGAGGCCTATGTCCAGCAGTGGACGTCTTTCGGCTGAAATGATGATGATGATGAACTTATAAATCGTAATAATATGAGACTGTGTTTGCAAAACCATTGCCGAAAAAAAGCTTCCTTCCTAATGTTCTCCTGAACGTCGCGCGCGTCGGCTCGGTCCGCTCAAGCTCTCGGGCCTGTTCACGGTTTTCTAGTGGCCATATTTTACGACTTCCAGGCACAAGATGTTTTGTAGTTTTCGCAAGTTAGAAAATTGAGTAACTCGTTGGTATATTTGGGTAATAATGTCTGTAAGTACAAAATCTGACAAGATAACAAACTTCAGTATTTTGCCTTGTAATCTGATCAAACATACTTGGTTAAACTAATGGGAATAATGTGTAAATCGTGTTTACTATAAGTATTGCTTACTTACCCTATGTACATAATTTTCTTCGGTAAGTGTATGAGTAGACATATTTATCTTGAAATTTGTTAATCGTCAAATAAACGAAGGCACGCGCGCTTCAAAGAGATGTCAGCACAAGTGTAGGGGTCCACTAGGGCCGATGCCTGCCGGGATCTCAGGAAGGTCCGAAAAGGTTACCGATGCCCTTAGCAACACAGGCAACGAAAGGAACACAGGTAGGTTTTAGTCAGTAAGAGTCTGACACACCCTCCCGCTCCGACCAGAGTGGGAAAAGTTATTTGATAATTTCCCAACCAAAAAAAAAAGGCTGAAGTTTTTAAGGTAGGTACTATGAGCTTCGAAAAACTTTTATTCTAATGACAAACATATAAAAAGAAAGAATCATAGGTTGTTAGGCAAGTGCTCAACAGGGTGTTCATTAATAAATATGTAAACATGGCTTTGGGTGATGAACTGATGATACATAACGAAGGTTAGAAACCAAGATAAAAATAATATATGATGAGAGTCCTACTGATAACCTTATGTAACAATTAAGTAAAACAAAAAAAAACGGCGAAGTGCGTGTCGAACCTCGCACAATGAAGGGATGAATTTATCCCAAGAACAAACTTAACATTTTAGTTGAAAAAGATGATCTGCCATACATTCCAATTGCAAATGTTAGTTGGTCCAATATTACTCGTTAACTTCTAAACATTTGCTATTTGCAACCGTTTAGTGAATTGCAAAAACAACCATGTAGCGGGCACTTTAAAGCTTAATATTTCGCAAACGGATCCCTGAATCTGAAAATGGTTTTGACATACTCGCAATTTTTTTGAACAACCTTTCCAACGACATCCACCCATGAAAAAATCATCCCCACTTTACGTGTAGGAGTGAAACCTTAAAAAAAATATTTTACCACTTTGTCGGCGTATATGCCAAATTATAGTTTTCTAGTATTAAGAGTTAGACAGACAAACGGACATGGCGAAACTATAAGGGTTCCTTGTTGACTTCGGAACCCTAAAAAAGGCGAAATGTAAAACAAAAAACAAAAACGATTTTAGTTATTTATGTCGACGTCTATACAACGCCCTCAAGCCGCTTGACTCTGAACTTTTTCATATCTGTAACACTAGCTTTGTTACCTACTCAAATTTTCTAATGAACGCAGAGTTTAACGTTTAAGAACGATCTGAGTTTCGCAGAACTCTTTTTTAGAATGCTTACAACGTCAATGCCATCTGTTGTACACTGATAAAACATTTTCTCCAAGTGGTTTCGGAAACGAACCACGTTTTCAACCAAGTGAAAGGTGGTGTTGGCGTTGCCTTCATTTGCTCGTGCGACTACGCCGGCCATGCCGCCGACCACCGCTGCGAATGTTAGTAGTTTTATTAATCTTCGATAGATGGCGGCTAAAACTTTTCACGGAAAGCGCTTTGTTCTGTGCATTTTAAGCTTGAAGCTTTTAGTATAGGATCTGAAGTAAGATGGATCTTCACCCGGTGTTTGCCGGTTTCTTTTTTAATCAAAGGTGAACGGCAGACTTCGTACCGCTTACTTTTTTTGTTGTTTAGTTATAGAATTTGTACCGCATATTAAGGCAACTAAGCCATTTATTTTCATGTAAGTACCATTTATTTTCAGAAGTTCGGATAAATTAATAAAATAAAAAAAAATAATTTTAATAACTACCTACACGTAATTTAGTCACTAAACGCAGTTATGATGGTATTTAAGCTATGCTCGCCGTGAGGGTATTACCCGACCTGCCCCCTTCTTAGATAAAGTAATATTAAGAATTAATTAATTATAAATAAAATAAATGTACTTAAAAAATCTATTTACGGTATTGTTTTATTTACCTACACTCAAAACTCCATCAGGACTTCATCATTATCAAATTGTTGCAGTCAGCTGCTGGACATAGGTATTTCCTAATGCACTCCGCTGAGTAGGTACGATCCTCATCCCAATTTACCCACTTGATAGTAAGTAAAACACTACAAAAATAGCGACAACCAATCTAGAACATATACTTTATTACCGAAACAATGTTTATGTGCCTTTAAGTAACAATCTAGATTGGTACATAACCTTAAAAAATAAAACTGGTTATAACTTTTACGTCCCAAGTTCTAAAAATCCAAGAATTTAAAAAGGGCTTGTCTATCATATTAACTACCAATTAAAACAAAAATATCCCAAAACACGAAATTTTACTAGCGGTACGAAATTCCCATACAAGCCTGCCGTTCGCCTTTAATATATGATTACGAATATGTTGCAAACTAGCTGCACCCCCCAGTTTCACCCGCATAAGTCTCGATCCCTTGGGAATATTGGAATAAAAAGTATCCTATGTCCTAATTCAGATCATGGTCTACCCATGTGCCAAATTTCATCCAAATCCGTTCAGCCGTTTTAGCGTGCAAGCGTAAAAAATAAACAAACAAACTCACTTTCGCATTTATAATTTATTATTAGGATGGGTTGCCTAATTGAAAGTATATATAAAGCATACAGAACATGTAACAGTTAGATGGCCTACGTTTTTCTGCTCCTAACTTAACTCACTCATTAAGGGTCGGGTAATCGCCGTCGACCTTGGCCATACAAATGTGCGGCAATATTTATTTTTAGTAAGAGAACATGAATATTTGATAAAATCACAGATAGAAATACAGATAGTAAAAAAGTCAGTTCATAAAAAAAATCATGAAAATACCATAAGTAGTTTGAAAGTAACATCGTTTTTTATGCTTTGGGTAGACTTTACTTCCTTAATTTATATCATAAAGTATTTTACTACAATACTTAAATATTCACTTAAAGAATTAATGTGTATGCGTTCTAGTTTTACAGATATTTTTTGCATAACTTACTCGCACTATATGAAGGTGTAATGATAGATTTCAAAGTCACTAAAATTATATATCTGCGCCTTAATACCTGCATGACAACCCGGTAATAGGGAGTCGAGTTATTTTGCTCCAAGTATTACGACCTGGCTTTTAACCTGGCTGCTGGTGGGTCATCGAAATAAAGTGAACTCAGTACACCTTTAACATCATGGCACGTACGATCATAATTACATAGGACGAGGTAATAGAAATGTAGCAATCGAAAATATAAAAACTATAATTTTAGGCAAATGTACAAAAGTAACAAAAGAAGTAGAAACTATAATGACGTCCATAAATCACCTGTGAAATATTCGAAAATATTGTAATTTGCAAGGCTGAATATAATTCAAGCCAATTTTCTATCCAAAATTAAGTTATTAAAAATTACAATGGCTGCAGTTTTAAAGATATTATTGCCACTTTCATACAAAGTTCAGTAGTTAAGGCGCTGAGAAGAGGCAATTGACCAAAATAAGCTTGGCTTAAGAAAAAAAATTCCAAATCTGTATAGTTTGTGGTAGCGGAAAAAATAAATGTTATGTTTGAACATATTTCTCAGAACTTGATTGTTACCAAAACACGTTTTGAAAAAAATCTTGATACAAACTAACGTTAAACTAACCTCTTACTTTGAGTTCCAATCCAAAATATCTGCATGAAATATCAACATACGTTACCTATTTAATTAATAACAAGAACGTCTTATTTGAATGCAGAACTTGGTTCTTTTTTATTTTCGATTACTCAACTCAATATAGTAAATAGATAATTGCTTCATATATTACAATAAATTACATGCGTTATGTCATCGCGCTTCTCTTTCTTTTCTATGCAGTCTGACAGTGGCCGCGGTTTAGGTGTTGTTAGCGTCTTAATGTTCTTTCTTTGGTATTGTTCGTCGCATCGTTGAGCTCCTTAAGTTCTGAGTTGAGCTGCACGAATACTGACAAATGCGTGCATTGACTGGACAGGTCCACTAAATCTGTGTGGTTCTTTCCTCAAAAGACCATTTCAGACAACAATCTACATCACCTTCACATGATCTGACCAAGATTATGTCTGGACTTTAAAAGAGACTGTGACCTCTGAGTTTGTTTCTGTGTTCTTTATTAGTAATTTTAACTGCCCAGGTAGAAGACATAAATTACTTATTTGCATTAATGTTAGGGACTTTCTAGACAGATAACTCAAACTGTTTGTCATCGGGTCTTAGGCTAGTTTTTAACTGCCGTGGTTGTAAAAAAGTCCGAAAGGGATACCGTGGCCCCTGGCAACACAGGCAATGGAAGGAACACGCATGGGTTTTAGTCAATAAGAGTCTGACACACCCTCCCGCTCCGCCCAGAGCGGGAGAAGTTATTTGTAATATCCCACACAAAAAAAGGCTAGTTTGTAAGGAACATAGTTATAGCTACGCCTCACAGTGGGTCGAAACGATGATTTTAGTGACTAAGGGATCAACTTTGTTTTTTTACTTTTTTCTTTATGCGGATCGATAGAACTCATTAACCTCAATAATAATTGTTCTGATGCTTTTTTTCCTAAACTTGCTCCTTTAGGTGGAAAAATGCATTTTGTGATATTTTTGTATGGAGCGGATCAAATTAAATTAAATTCCTGCTAAGTGGCGAGTCATCCCGCTTTGAAACTATATTTTTCTTAAAGCTTGCCCAGTCTACTATCATTTGATGCTATGAACATTTGCATAAAGTTGCAACACTGCCAAATAAATGAATCGAAAAAAATGAAAAAATACATTGAATAATTTTTATTTTCATAAGTTCTTTTAAGTTAAAATTGATGTGGAATAGTAAGTAAAAGCACTTAATAATTCACATAATTAATTAACAACTAACGACAATATATTAAGGTTCGTTATTAGCTTAAATTTACTAATTACGTATTACTTAAAAATGTGTATATCATTTATCTATAAATTTCTATTGACTGTAATTAGCTTGACTTTTTACTTTATAAACTTTTAGTCATTACTTTAATGTTAATGAGGGTAGTAGAAATATTAGTAAACATTTGATTGTCACTGGAAGTATAAAATTACCATATTTATTATATATTTACGAGTGTTCGATTATTCGTACTACTATTAACATCTATTGTGATTGTGAGCGTCCCTTTTCGTTATAATGGAAAATTTAGTTAACAATTTATATTTATTTATGATTTTAAGAGAGCAGCTTAAGTCGCTGTCAGATAGTAAAAACTCTTCCAATACCTACAAAATAAAATAAACGTGACGCAAGAGAACAGTGCTAAGCTCCAAAAATTCTGTACGCGATTTTGTTCAAATTTAAGTGCAAGATGGGAACGAAGTAGTCGCACGTTAGCACCGTTTTTAAGAAGAAATGGTGATTGGTTAGAAAGTGCGATAAACTGGCCCGAAGGAGTAATACCTGAAACTGTGAACACTGAACAGGAAAAGCTCGAGATTTGTGATATTGAAGATGTTGAAAATCTACCACCATCTGCTACAGAAGCTTCAACATCTACATTAACACCTCGAAAACCTTTCGAAGAATTGGGTTCCAGGCAAAAACGAAGACGCGTTGATAAAATAAACCAATCGCTTTCGTTATCTCCGGATGAACTGAAAGCTACTACAATTGCTAGTTTAAGAAACACTGGAAATGAGGATGTAGGAAAAATAATGAACCATTTGCTAAATCACCCCGAAGATCTAGAAAAAGTTAAGCAGTGTTTAAGCGCAAATAAAGCAAACAGTGGTACATATTCACCCGATAAGGCACTGGCTTTATTAGTTTCACTTAAATTAAGTAAGTGGCAATATATAAGCCTAAGAGAAGCAGCCAGTGAAAATGGGTCTGATTTATACCCTTCTTATTATAAAATTAAGCAAGCAAAGTCAAAATGTTATCCAGGGAAAGAAGACATAACCATAACTGAAGAAGGAGCTGCTATTAAACTGCAAGCATTACTCAACTTGACGGTTTCTAGGCTTTTAGATGTAATTGCTTTGGATTTGGACTCGGCAACAGAGTTACTACTTATAAGCAAATGGGGCTTTGATGGAGCCTCAGGTCAAAGCAATTACAAACAAAAGACTGAGAAAGAGTTTGATGACTCTACTATATTGATGGCCAGTCTAGTTCCTATAAGGCTTCAACAATCTGATGGAACAATTGTTTGGGAAAACGACCGACCATCATCGACTTTCTATTGTCGTCCGATAATGTTTAAATTTACCAAAGAAACCCAGACAACAGTGGCAACTATAAAGGGTAACATAACAGAAGAAATAGAAAGACGTCTGCCAACAAGAATCCACCAAGTAGAAGTTAAGCATCAATTGTACCTGACGATGATAGACGGCAAAATAACATCATATTTGTCGGATACATCTGCAGCTGTCTGTGATATTTGCAAGGCAAAACCGTCAGAGATGAACAATTTAGAGGCATTTTCTCAAAGAGAAAAAAACGAGGAAATGTACCAGTATGGTATGTCATCCTTACATGCCTGGATAAGATGCATGAAGTGCTTACTTCATATCGGTAAATATAATTTTATTACTTCATATTTTTTCATGTTTGTAGTTTCCTGTGAGATTATTTTTAAGTGACATTTCTTTTTTTTGCAGCTTATCGTTTGGACTTCAAAAAATGGAGTTGCAAAGGCAACGACAAAGAAAAACTGTCCCTTAAATGCTTGCTATACAGCAAGCATTATTAAGTGCTTTTACTTACTATTCCATATCAATTATAACTTAAAAGAACATCCGAAAATAAAAAATGAAGCTTTTTATTCAAAGTATTTTTTTCATTTTTTTCGATCCATTTATTTAGCAGTGTTGTAACTTTATGCAAATGTTCAAATCATCAAATGATAGTAGACTGGACAACCCCTAAGAAAAATATAGTTTCAAAGCGGGATCACACGCCACTTGGCAGAAATTTAATTTAATTTGGTCCGCTCCATACAAATAAATATCAAAATGCATTTTTCCACCCAAAGGTGCAAGTTTAGGAAAAAAATTATCAGAACAATTATTATTGAGGTTAATGAGCTCTATCGATCCGCATAAAGAAAAAAATAAAAAAAACAAAGTTGATCCCTAAGTCACTAAAATCATCGTTTCGACCCACTGTGCGCCTGGTTGGTTGAAATGACAAAGGATACTTGTTATATGTCTATTCTAATATTATAAAGAGAAAATATTTGATTTTTTATTTGTTTGTAATGGATAAACTCAAAAACTAACTAACTGATTTAAAAAAAAAATCACCTATAGATAGCTACATTATCAGCGATTAACATGGGCAATTTTTTTTTAATTACAATCCCTACGAAAATTACAATAATGTAACCCAAGGTATCAAAAATTTGCCTATATTAGGCGTGCGCTGCGAAAACTATTGATGATACATAAAATAATGTAAGTACGAGTACATGTTCATAGTACTCATCATTACCCACAAAATGTACGCAAGGCTATGTGTAACTATCATTATAGTTAAGTCACAATAACCGTTTTTTTTTGTTCAAATTAGTCAATCAAAACACGGGTAGAATTGAAAGACGGTGACATTCGTATCATGATATTAATCCTTATCCAACTAAATAGTTACATAATCAAGGTTAATTATGTACATGTAAATTCCTCTTTAAATTATTCTTATCAGACCTTTCTTGCAGAAGTTACGACGGGTATAAAAACGCTAAAAGTAAGAAAAATGCCGCGGCGTGAGCGAATAGCCATTTAAAAAAATAAAGTGTTGTAATATTTTTTTGTGGATTACCTACTTTTAATTCCGGTGGCCGGTAGTACGTGCCCGTGCAGGCAAAAGCTAGTCTTTAATATAAATACGAGCCTGTTATTGACCCACTGCAGCAGGGCAGCATTGATCATCACCCTCAAAGCGTGTTTGCTTTTTCCGACATAAGTATATTTTTTGTACCTAAGTGTAGATTTCATCACGATGTGTTCCTTCATCTTATGTCAGATAGGTCTAGCATGTAAAATGTTGGTTTGTGACCCAAACTCTAATACAGAATAAACTTTCAACAATTTATTTTATAATGTTTGGCATTACCTACTTATTACTACTTCATTTTCTTCATATCACTCTTGTCAGAGCGGTCGTGGTCTTCATATAGTGCATTTTCCAGGGGCTGATGTAATTCGCTTCACAATTTCTCGACGTGTTGTCGTAATTAGTGGAAGCGGACTTAGAGGCGATTTCAATCGTTTCGCGGGTCCAAACCAAATACGTCACTATTACCTTCTCATGTTCCGTAACTCTTCTCATAAACCTTTCTTTTCATTTTGAGATAAATTATTTACCAATAATAATAATAATAAAGTATTTATTTGCAAAAAACATGGTATACATGGTGTTTCAATAATTACAATAAAGAGCTTACATGTTTTGCCAGAATTGTACTTAGCATGCAAATTTTTACTTAAAACTAACATGAGAATTTCTTTTCCATGAATTCTTTAAGACTATAGATATTATTAGAATTCAACCCATCAAACAATTTTCCCTTAAATAATCTAGAGTTTAAGTTTTTTATGTTACTCGGTATCTTATTATATATACGAACACAAGTATATAAGCAGCTTTTATTATATTTAGCAAATTTGGGAAGTTCATGCAGAACGAGTCTCTGTGGATCACGCTGGCTCCATGGATTAATATCATTAGCTGATATAAACAAAGCTTTATTTTTATTAACGAACATGCATATTTCAAATATATAGAGGGACGGCAGAGGTAACAAACGTAGTTTTTTAAATATAGGTTGACATGATTCCTCCGGGTGCATCCCGTGAATTCCCCTAATGCACTTTTTTTGAGCAACAAATGCTCGGTTTATATCTGTGCTATTTCCCCATATTATAAGCCCGTAGCGTAGTACCGATTCTACATATGCATGATAGGTCATAAGAGCTGTTTTTAGATTTGTTATATTTTTGATTTGCTTAAGAGCATATAGAAATTTATTTATTCTCTTTGAAGCAATATCCACATGCTCTTTCCAGTTCAAATTCTCATCAATAATTACGCCTAGAAACTTCGTTTGTGCTACTTCTTTAATTTTTGATACGTTTAGTCTAATATTATATTTAGGATTATTACATTTGTTGAAATTAATATATACGGATTTATTAAGATTTATTTTTATTTTTAAATTCAAATTCCGCGACTAATCCAATCATATTTTTTACAGTGTTTTTTTATTTTTTGATACGATGTTATTTTTTTTAAATAATCTTTAATTAATATACGTGTAAAAGTGGTGAATTAGCATTTTTATTTCACTACAACGCATACAAGGGATCGCCCACTGCGGTTTTAATTTGGTCAGCTCATCTCATGGGTGAGCGTCCGTGTGGTCTAGTGCCGTCCACTCTACCCCGCACGACAAGGCGCTCTATAGAGTCACCCAAATATTTAAGGATGCGCGTTTGGACCAAAACAGATAGACGCTTATGCCGAGTTCTTGGCGTATAGAGATGTTGGTGTTGGTGCGAAACTCGAACCACGATACCCCAAGCATTCTTCTTCTTCTCCAATACCATATTTCCAGAATATCTATCTTCTTCTCGATGTCACGCAGCGTCCACGTGTCAGCTGCGTATAGGAACATAAGGAAAACAAGTCTTTGACACCTTATTTTGGTGGCTTTTGTAATAACTTTGTTCCTCTAGACTTTTTCAGTTTGTCCATCGATGATTTAATCATCGCCATACGTCTCTTAATTTCATCTATGTATCCACCCCCGTTTCAGATTCACGCTCCAAATAAATGTAGGACAGGACCTCGTTGCAGTTTGTAATTTTAGAGACTTCAAGCAAGTTGTTCTTAGCGCGGTCCACCGATCATTGCCTTAGTTTTTTTTGCGGTTAATCTTTAATCCGATTTGAGGCTCGCATTCTCCATATTACGAAGTAATTCCTCTAGATGACTTGCGCTAGTAGCAAATAGTGTGGTCACAGATTTGCAATTTTATAGCCATCCAATTGAGACACCGTCTGTCCAGTATTTTAGAGAAATGCGCATGGTGAGTTCGGTGTAAACATTGAAAAGAAGCGGTAATATTATGCAACCTTGACGGACACCTGCACTAGGATGGAAATTGTTCGACGAGATTTCATCGGCTCTAACTGAAGCTGTGCCTGTTTCGTACAGCTTTCTTAATAGATGCAATACGAGTAGGTGTTTCGTCGTGCCCATTCCTAGCAAAGTATTCCACAACATTAACCATTTCACTGAGTCGGATGCCTTGGAGAAGTCGACGAAGCAGATATAGGTCGGCTTGTTAAATTCTCGGGATTCTCGCCAGATTCCAGTCCTCCATACCCTGTTACAGATTTCGAAGAAGATATCAACTCCCTGCTCTCCTAAGGCTTTTATAGTCTCAATGAGGATTATTACTTACCCTACTTATTATTTACCCATTACAGTATTTGTTACTGTTCTGTTTTTACCGTTTTAGCCCTATTATTTGACGGCTATTCATTTAAGTATATTAAGCTACAAAATAAATGCCGGAAGAAGCAACAGCATTCGCATTACTCTACTGTACTATAGCAATTAATTATTACTTACTCTACCAATGTAAAAGCATCCAAAGATATGTATCACTTTAAAATCAGTTGCAATTAATAAATATCTACATGACTTAACTCGGTACTTAATTAAGTGCACATGAAATGCTAACAAACTTGTAGACGTCTTTATCGCTTCTGACTGACAGATCATGACGTTATTGACAGATTCATTAACTGCCTTGCAGATTTGCATAATATTGTTTTGATAGGTGAGTCGCTTTGAGTTAATTTAATTTGTGCAATGTGAATATTGACTCTTAATTAATGTGAATGTTTGTAATACATTTTATGAAGGTAAATGTAAATAAAAGGTAAGGACTTCATAGGACTTCATAAGACTTCATAAGAGGTATTACAAATATTTACTTGTCCTCACAGTCATTATATCATGGAGGTGGTTAATTGAATTCTGGTTTAAATGTTGCCATAGCGTTGGTGGATCTTGGTGTCAGGGTACATATTATGTTCTGTGGTAGAAACTGTAAGGCAGCTGGCAAAATGAGGCATTGTCTTATATATAAGTGACGTGTAGTTTTCTGCAGTGAATAAGAACCTCTCAGATTACGATATCTATAACCTGTTTTAATATAGATACAGCTAGCAAACAGCCCTGGCTTCGCACGGTTAGCAGAGTATATATTGACAAAATTTTATTTCGGTCGCAGTGTTGCATCGCGTCGAGCATGTGGGTTAGATTAAAATGTAACTGATGTTCATCATACTTGGAGTATTTTACATCGTCATATTTCAGCCAATTTACAAAAAAAAACCTTAATTAATTGTACATTTAAACCTTTTTTTGAGTTTATCGCGTTCAGACAGACAGACGCAGCAGGGGGGACTTTGTTTTATAATATTTAAGGATGATAATAACATACTGCAATAAAAAAACCCTTTGGCAGACTTGGTCATTATTACACGGCCCTTTGGCGTTAGATCTTCATGTCTAGGATATAAGGCTAACTTTAAAGATAGCCAGCCAAAATAAGAGGTGATCGTTAAAATAAGTCAAAACCAAAATAGCAGAGTCATCCGTCCTTTAGAATTACGACGACATAGACACCAAATAATTGACTATGTCAAGTGTCAAATTCCCTTTCACGCTGGCACTAACATTAGTCATTCAGAAATTATGTGCTGGTGCCTAACGATGTTACAAAAGAGATTGCAACAACAATATCGTACGATTAATCTCAGTCTATCTAGAATGCCTAGTTGACCTACCAACCTGTGCTTGCCACTTGGCTTCATGCTTTTCATTCATCATTTTCAAAGGGAGTCTCAAGTATGTTTGTTCTCAATCTTTCAAAGCGTAATGCAAATTGATAGATGCTATATAATTAACTCGCGTGATATTATTAGAGCGGAGTTTTAATGGATCGCACATGAAACGCCTATAAATTAACAAAAATAATTCAATGTATTTTGTCACAGCAGCAGGCTTTTTTTTTGGGTTGGAAATCATCAAATCTCTTGCTCTGGGCGGAGCGGGAGGGTGTATCAGACTCTTACTGACTAAAACCCACCCGTATTCCTTCCATTGCCTGTGTTGCCAGGGGCCTCGGTAACCCTTTAGTAACTTCCCGCGAACAGCAGCAGGCTTAGCACGATAACCGTAGAGAAGCGTTTTGTCGACGAAAGAGTAGACAAAAATGACGTTTCCGTAGACAGTTGACGGTTTTGTACCGTTTTGTACAGTAGAGTAGAAATAGAAAGCGTCATGCTAAGTCTGTCAGACAGAGGACTTTTCTATTCATTCAAATACTAGCAACTTTTGGCGACTTCAGGTAATGAAATTTAAATAAATCGAGTCAGTGGCAAATGTTGCCTAAGTTAAATAAGAATAACACCCATTGGGACATGCCAGAATCCGAACCTTACTTCTTTCTTGATTAAAAATGAAAGGTCAGATAACAACTAACCATGTGCCTAAAGTAGGCCACAATAACAGCTTAGTATTATTCCAATCAAAAGTGCTCTCATAACATTCAATAGGATTTGATACCGTTATTTAACTATTCTCTAAATCATTATGTAACGAACTTGATGCATCTTTTGACGAGCATGACTAAAAGTGTTCAACGATTTTGACAGCACCGAACATTAATGTTCATGATTATTATAGACAGTAATTAGGAAGAGTACTCTTTTAATTACATATGATTATATGAGATGCCATAATGAAATCTTCATTGATTTAACTTTTAGTTCTTTTGTTTCATTTATACAATTGTCTGATTACTCTAAGTACTTTGCCATTACAATGTTTTTAGTAACTCCGAAGCTTGCTTAAGAGCTATAGTGATAAATGGGCCATAAAACAAACTATCATTAACAACAGTTTTATTTTAAATAACAATATATTCGAAATTATAAAATACTAAGCTTTTAAATTATTTATTTAAAAACAAAATACTATAAACCTTATGAGCTTTTCCACTTTGTCAGTATTACTTAAAAATACTTAATTACTATTATTAATTAACACTCATTCGTTGTGTATGCATGCATGCATAATCAGCCTATAATGTTCCCACTGCTGGGACACAGTCCTCCTCTCAGTGAGATGAAGTGGGCTGTAATCTACCACGCGAGCTCAGTGCGTGTTGGTATCTACCAACCCGCACTGAGCTCGCGTGACATCACAGGACAAGACATATTACATCTGTAACATGTCTTCGAATTTCAGGTTATAGGACGTATGTCCTATAACCTGAAATTCCGGTTTCCTCACGATATGTTCCTTCATCGTTTTAAGAGCAGTCGTGATGAAATAATTTACACAAAGTAAAGCGCTCGTCAGGGTTCGAACCTACAACTCGTAAGACGCGATCGTTACCACTGGACCACCACATTCGTTGTACATTGCTGCCATACTTTGTAATTTTTTTTTCATTGTCTTGCTTTTCATTATATTTGCATTACCTTTTGTAACTAGATTCACGCAATGTTAAATTACAGCAACGTAAACCAAATATTTTTCTAACGCCATAATTACTCGTTCCTACTTATATTTAAAGTATTAATGTATCGTTACTTTTCAGTCATGGGGTAATTTATGTGGAAACCTTTCAACTTTTGGATTTCTTTTGTAATGCCCGTATGTTACACCACCGGCAGCTGTAGAGTACATCTGGTTTGGAAGAAAACCTCGTTCGAGATGGCGCGGAATCGTATGGGGCAACCGACCACTTGCCAACGCATCGTACAAAGACGAAGGATCCTTCGCCAAACCTCTCTTCAGATATTCTATCTGAACGCTGGAAGGTACGTAAGACTCAAGCAAGGAGATAGGACGTCTCTTGAACGGACCATAAGCTCCATACGGTCGTGGAGCCAACGAACTAGAAGGAATGTCACCTTCTTGGTACACCTGCTTTGTATAAGGGCGATACATCGGCAACGTCTTCGGTATGTGCGCAAGATGCGTGGGAGGAGCTTTCAACAGTAGAGGACTAGGATGAGGTAGGTCAGGTACAGGTATCCCATGACTTTGACTTTTGTACTGTCCTCTTATTGGCGCGCGAGAATTATAGTGACGTGGGAACTCCGGCTCCGTCGGCAAGTACTGCGGTATTTCAGTTTGAGAGGTAATTTCATCGATTGTGTTCGTATCTCTATATTCTGGATTCGCGAAATAAGACTGGGGTGCATTTGATGGTGCTAGTAGTCTTGGAATGGGGTTGTGCAAAACAGGTAACTGGAACCCTAGCACAGGTTGTACCGTTGCTAGAGCTGGGGTGGCGGTCGGCTGAGCTTGGTAAACGTACGTCACTGCCTGAGGAGCAGGCGGATGCGCATATGTACCCACTTCTACGTAATTATTGGCTGTACCAGCACCTTGTCGACCATTTGAATTGAACTCTGCCAGCTGGGCGTACGTTTGTTGTGCTGCTGGTTGGGAGTAATGCGGGACTAGATATATTTGCATCGGCATGTTCGACAAGTATCCCACCATGGCTTGCTGAGGTGCGGGTGGTTCGTATTGTCCTTTGTTTCCTACTGGCGCAAATCTCTCTGGCTGCTCGGTCACTGCGTACTGGTGCACGTACCGCTGTTGTTGTTGCTGATGAAGTGGCTGAGCATGGGCATTCTCGAAAAAATTCAGAAGTCCAGTTTTCATAAAGTCTATAGAATTGAATCCTAGCCCTGCTTCAGGGACTGGATTTTTTTGACCATCAGATTTCTCGTGGTCCTTTTCTAGTTCGCTCTTTAACTCACTTCTCAAGTTATCTTCTTCGATGTCTTGCAACTCGATTTTCTTCTCGGCTCCCACGGCGAGGGCCACGAGGAAAAAGGTAGCAACCTGAAAGTAAAAGCGGAAAAGTGAGTTGCGAGTGAGGTGGACGTCCGAGGCGGTAGCCGCCGCGACACTAGATCGCTAGAGATGGCGTGAATAGGCGTGCCCGCCGCCCGCTCCCAACATTACGCCAAACAGGTGAATGGCAAAAAATAGACCTATTATGAAACCGGTTAACTTTGCCAACGTACTGAGATACGGGAATGCAAACTTTTACTTGTAATTTATGTGGTTAAAACTGTGATTACAACTATAAAATATGTTATCATCTACACATTATAATCATTAGAAAATAACGCATCGATGTGTGCTTAATATACCTACTGTATAACAGGCAGAATAAATCATTTTACTCGTACATCATACGTAACGACCGCATGTAAATACAGTTCAAATAATAATAAGGTAGATTGATGTGTGAAATGTATTCACATTCAAATAAAAAAACCAAGTCTTGCGAAATTAATTCTTTTGTTTTCGAATTTCACATGACACGCAATGGTATTAAAAATGGAATCGTGGGCTAAACCTTTTATTCCCCACATAGGATGTAAATGTAATATGCCGGTTGTGCCTAATCCGAGTTAATGAATAGACAATTTGCTACTTAGGCTTTGCAGCGGTAATTAATGTTAATTTGTCTGTCAGATTATACACAAGCATGTGTTGAGGTCATCAAGAGAGTTTTTCACATGACATGTAATGGTGTTAAAAATGGCATCGTGGGCTAAACCTTTTATTCCCCACATAGGATGTAAATGTAATATGGCCGGTTGTGCCTAATCCGAGTGAATTAATACACAATTTGCTACTTAGGCTTTGCAGCGGTAATGAATGTTAATTTATCTGTCGGATTATACACAAGCATGTGTTGATAAGCTGTCAGGTAAATTACCAATTTACTCGCTCCGAAAATGGTCCGATGAGTAGGTATTGCGGAGAAGCACGTGTGATTAAAATTGAGATGGCTCTTAGTAAATCATCATTAACGCTCGTTTTATCACTTACATCGATCTTAGTTTGTAGTTTTACAACATTCTAACTTTATTTCGGATACCAATCACATGCAATTTGCGTAATTAATTCAAAAACTGTTATCAAAACGTTTAGTTGTTAGTTACCTAATATCATGTTTTTATACGTGATCATACTTTCTTGTTTTATCTTAATTATTTCATGATCTGGAAAGCTCGTATTATAAATAAAATAAAATAAATAGTATGATAAAATCTAGGTTGAATTTTGACGCCAGGCACCGATTTTGAAACCTATTTCATCCTAGATACACACAAATTATACGTTAGACCGGAATTAATAAGATGTTCGTGGGCGGTAATATGATTATTATATAATTATGTTGTGTCGAATTCTTAGATACAGATAAATAATTATTATGCAAAATGAAAGTTGCATTAGAATATTATCGGTGAATGTCTGTCTATACCTAACATTAGGATCTTCTTACTTATGTCACGAAATAGATCCCTGGGGCTGCAGTCTCGACATAGATAGCGATCGCAAGTCCTAATGGGGTTCCTAGACAGTCAAAATTGCTTGATTAGCACGAAAAAATTATTATCAAGCATTTTGACCGTCTAGGGACCCCATTATGACTTTACGACCGAATTCGGTCGTAAAGCGATCGCTATCTATGTCGAGAGTGCAGCCCCAGGTGACCTGTAAAAACAGGTTTTTTAAATCTACCTCAGGCTCCAGTCTCTCGCAAAGTTAGCTCCTTTTTCGTGCCATAACTTGTGTAGACGTTTATAAACGTTTTATATTATTATTTGAGAATTCCCTGTTACTAATAATAGAGCTAAATGGTTTGTTTGTTTTTTGTTTGAACGCTCTAATATCTAGAACTACCAGTCGGATTTGAAAAAGATTTTAGCATTTGATAGCCCAATTCTTGAGGAAGGTAATAGGCTATTTACCATCACGCTATGACCCTTAGGCACCGAGCAACACAAAAAAAAACAGAAAACGAAGTAAAAGCGCCGGCGGCGCACAGTGGATCGTCCCCATACAAGAGGTCGGACATAGAATTAAAAATTGAAAAAGTATTTAATTGAAAAAAATGAAATATACAGTTGCATTACTCTATTATGGAACTACAAAAAATGTTAGTACAATTTTTTTATTTGACCAGTACTTTATGAGCAATTCGATGAAAACTGTTATTTTTCTATGGAAATGGTCACAAAAATGTCTGTATCTCATGATTCCCTCCTTGTTTCGATTTGCGGTTTTCACTACTGTTATTTACCCATTTTATGCCACATTTTCTTCAAGGACACATGGTGCCCCCAGCGACCCCCTTCCGAGATATTTTGCTTTTAGTAACTATACTTTTTATTGTATAACTGATGAAATGGAGGTACATTAAGTATATTCTTTACTGAGAATAAGTCATCCCTAAGTAGTTCCTTAAATAACAGGTGCATTTGCGATTACTTTAATGACTTACGCTTCTGTTGCCATACAACAAAAGCGTTAATGAGTCCTTAAGTAAAGATTACCAGTACTTGCTTAATCTAATTAGTTATTGTAATTACTATGTTAACAGCCCTTAATCTCTGCATTGTGATTGTCTAATGTCATCATTAGCTTATCAAATTCATTGCTAGTTGCCTACTTGCTGCCCTATATATTTGAGTGTGTTTAGCAAATGTAATTCAGTTGTAATTATAACTTCTATCAACTGTTGTCATTATGGCTTTCCGTGGGTTTTCTACTTATCTAGATCTTTACGTTGCTCTTCGTAATCATAAAGATCTTCGTGACTATGACAATTTATTTAACACATTGAAGTCGAGTACTAACGTCCAGTTAAGTGAAAGTGATGTGACGGATCTCAAGAACTGGTGTCGACGATTTTGCTATAGGGTTTACACCAAATGGGTGCAATCAAGAAGGACAGTCGACAGGTTCATTAACAAGAACGGAGAGTGGTTAAATTCCGATATCGTTTGGCCAGATTTTAAAGAAAATGTTGTTGACACTGAAGAAGCAAATGAAAATGAGGCAGAAGAGGTAGTCAGTCCATCAAAATCAGATGCATCAACTTCAACATATACATCTCCTCGCAAATGCTTTGAAGATTTATCGACTAGACACAAAAGAAGACGTGTTAATGAAAATGTTGCTAGTTGCAGTCGTCCGGATGAGCTTTTGCATACTGTTGAAAGTATACTTAAGTCTGCCGGAAAAAATGATATGGCCAGAATAATGAAAAATTTGCTGGAAAATCCTGAACACGTCTCAACAGTTTTAAATGTCCTGGAAACTAAGCAGAATCCTTCGCTTCGTGAAGTTCCTACTCACAAAGCACTTGCTCTTTACGTTTACTTGCAGTTATCCAAGTGGCGTTACATCACACTTCGGGACTTTAGTTTAAAAGAAGGTCATGCGAAATACCCAAGCTACTACTTGTTAGTTAAAGAAAAGCTTAAATGCTACCCGGCTAAAGAAGACATAACTGTGACTGAAACTTCCGCAAAGATACGGATCCAAGCCCTCCTTGATCTCACAGTTAGGAGGCTGATTGATTCACTTGAATCAAATTTTGATGCTGGTGAACCACTTGTGCTTCACAGTAAATAGGGTTTTGATGGAGCTTCAAGTCAAAGCATTTACCATCAAACGACAACAACAAGTGAACAAGACTTATCCAGTGTATTTATGGCAAGTCTTGTACCGCTTAAGTTAGTGACTTCTAGTGGAAGTATAGTGTGGCAGAATGATCGGCCATCGTCAACCACATATTGTCGCCCGATTTCATTTACATTTATGAAAGAAACGGAAGCGAATGTTAAGGCTGAAATGGAAATATTTGAGACGGGCGAGCCCAAGCGAAATGAATAACTTGGAAGAAGTGAGAGCTAAACCCGTGAATACAGATTTATACAAGCATGGATTTAGTTCATTGCATGCTTGGATTCGGTCTATGGAGTGTTTATTACACATTGCTTACAGAATGGACATAAAATCATGGCAAGCAAAAGGTGACGAACATAAAAAAAAAGTTAAAGATAAGAAAGAAGCCATTCAAGAAGCTTTCCGAAGAAGCACAGGCTTATTTCTAGACGTTGTTAAGCAGGGTAGTGGCAATACAAACACTGGAAATGCTGCAAGAAGGTTTTTTGCAAACCCTGAAACGACTGCGGAAATTACTAAATTAGACGTTAATTTAATTAGAAGACTCGCCGTTATTTTGCAATGCATTTCCTCAGGCGAAAAAATTCAAGTCCAAAAATTTAAATTATATTGTGATGAAACAGCAAATTTATTCGTGGAATTATATCCATGGTATAACATGCCAGCAAGTTTACACAAATTGCTGATTCATGGATCACAGATAGTGGACCACTTATCAGTAGTACCTATCGGTTTTTTGTCTGAAGAAGCATCTGAAGCAAGAAACAAGGATTTTCGTAAATTTAGAGAAATATCATACACGAAAGCATAGTAGCATCGCCACTAATGAAGACATTCTTCATAATCTGCTATTATCTTCCGATCCTCTTCTCACCAGCTTACGACCGAAGATGACAAATAAAGCCAAAAAGTCTTCATTTAGTGAACTAGACGATTTACTCATAGTTGATCAGAGTGAATTGGAGTTCATTGACGTTTCAACTGATACACTTGCTGCATGTAGTGACGTTGAAGAAGATGATGGCGATAATAATGATCATGATGTCGCTATTGATGAAGATGAAGAAAATATAGTTTAAGTCTTATAGTACCTAATATTATTATTAACAAGCAGTTTCTTTGTTAATTTCTTGTTTTTGTGTATTTTTTTTTATTCTGTTCTTTTTTTGTTTTGTGTTATGCCACCCATCGGCCAATAAATGTTTTTTTTTTTTTCTTTCTTTTCTATTGTTGTTAGTAACTAAATGGTCGTGTTAATTAATTAATTTCCTATTATAATTTAGTTCTTAGTAGTTGTTTAATTTTTTAGTTTGTTTTAGGGTACATAGTTGTTTTATTTTTAAATTATTTTTACAGTGTTATATTATTTAAATAAAAAATATTTTTATACCTACATATTTTCTTATTGATCATAAAACTCTATTTCTTTTCGATGTGTTATTGTAAATTCGACTCAGTCATTACTAAGCTAATGATGACATTATCCAATCACAATGCAGAGATTAAGGGCTGTTAACATAGTAATTACAATAACTAATTAGATTAAGCAAGTACTGGTAATCTTTACTTAAGGACTCATTAACGCTTTTGTTGTATGGCAACAGAAGCGTTCATAAGTCATTAAAGTAATCGCAAATGTACCTGTTATTTAAGGAACTACTTAGGGATGACTTATTCTCAGTAATGAATATACTTAATGTACCTCCATTTCATCAGTTATACAATAAAAAGTATAGTTACTAAAAGCAAAATATCTCGGAAGGGGGTCGCTGGGGGCACCATGTGTCCTTGAAGAAAATGTGGCATAAAATGGGTAAATAACAGTAGTGAAAACCGCAAATCGAAACAAGGAGGGAATCATGAGATACAGACATTTTTGTGACCATTTCCATAGAAAAATAACAGTTTTCATCGAATTGCTCATAAAGTTCTGGTCAAATAAAAAAATTGTAGTAACATTTTTTGTAGTTCCATAATAGAGTAATGCAACTGTATATTTCATTTTTTTCAATTAAATACTTTTTCAATTTTTAATTCTATGTCCGACCTCTTGTATGGGGACGATCCACTGTGCGGCGGGGAGATAGGATGCGACGCGGTGTGTCGGGGGCCGAAATTTTACACAGACGAAGTCGCGGGCAGGAGCTAGTTATTCTATAATTACTAGCTGCGCCCCGCGGTTTCACTCGCATAAGTCATCTAGACTTAACCCGTGGAATATCGGGATAAAAAAGTAACCTATGTCCTAATCCAGGTCAGGGTCTACCCATGTGCCAAACGTCCAAATCCATTCAGCCGTTTTAGCGTGAAAGCGAAACAAACAAACTCACTTTCGCTTTTATAATATGAGTTAGGATTTTGTATCAAATACTTAGATGCAGATACATAGTTTTATATGCAAAATGAAACTTGCATGAGGTTATTATCAGTGAATGTCTGTCTATGCCTTACATTAGGATCTTGTTACTAATGTCACAGAATCGATTTGAGAATTCCCTGTTATAGACGCAAAAGTTCCAAATGTAGAATGTGGACAACTCGTATTCTCTGTGGTCGCGAAAATTCAGAAAATCTTATGGAACTTTTTATAGCATGGAACAGCTTAAAATGAATTGGAGAAATTGTGATTAATAATATTGAACATCAAATAATTTTGATGTTCATCCACTAAATGCAATTACGTTTGGTTAACTGTATCCAATTAACAAGTTCGTTATAAATTGCAAGTATTACAAGAACGTGGTCGCTAAACTGCATTACCCGCATGCATTTGTATGTAAATTATACACTTTCTTCATCCAATTCATCATTCTTACTTGATACAATTTCACTCGGATTGATTATATTATTATTCAAATGTCGATTTTATACCGGAATTCAATTAAAAAATATTGATTAAGGTTTTTTTACTCTTGATAATCGACATATTCGAAAATATGTTTGACACGCCCACTCGCCCATTTGCTGGTATAACATCACGCCTTGTTCCCCGAAGGGTTGGACAGAGGTGTAACTGTAGTACACCCACATTTCGCCAGTTATGTTTTAAGTCCCATGTAATAGGGGACGAGCCCATCAACCGGGCAAAATGTTTTCATAAACGTGTATTCGATCTTCTTAGCGTGTCGATGGCAATCTAAATGAACTTGGCCCAGAATTCGGCTATGTGTTGTTTGGCGCCATCACTTCCGTCCATCAGTTCCTGTAACAGCTGAAAGAACACGCAGGAAATGATACTAAGTGTCCCATCATTTGTAGAACAGCACCACATTTAGACTCCAAGGCGGAGTCGTCTGTGAATCTCCTGAACAGGTTTTCCTTGCTTCGGCAAACCTGGGTCTGGGGTCTGTTTAAACACTTCTAAGTTATTCAAGGCAACTCACGCCCTCGTGGGAGACCTTCAACAGGTGAAACGAATGGTTTGGGTAAGGGAGCCCTGTCTGGCGACAGCTTCAGTCTTTCTTTTGATCGCTCACCAGTGAGTGGGACACTTTAAAAAACTGTTTCGGCTTTTCAGCCTTTGTGGCACAAGGATGTTGTTGTGCAAAGGATGTCGTATGTCGGAGTATGTATTCGATTCTATTCATACATAGAGATGATAGATAGAATACACCTTTTAGTTTATGTACACTATTTTAAACGGCTCATAATGTTAGTACGTAAGTAAGTGGGTTTATATCTTTTTTCCATGGTGTGAACTGACAATCTTGTCTCTAATACGAAGCTTTATGTTTCTTGAATAGGAATTGCCAAATTACAGTAGAAACGGACGTACTTCACGCATTCGAATCTGCAATTATTTTCTTTTATTCTTCGTATTCGTAATAATGCAAAATCTAAGTAGGCAGGTGTTTTGGGAATCACGCGCTCCACAAATAGAAAGTTTTAATCCATGATGTATTTATTTATCAAAGATGGGTGAAGAATTCCAAGCAAAATTATGAAGGTCAGGTCATAATTTTAACCAGGCATACCATCCACTTAAATACAAGTGATATTTAAACTTGCCATCATAATAATACTTGTACTTTTCACAAAATTACGTAAGTACTCATCAAGATAATGTGGGTAAAAATTCTGTATAATGAGTGCAGACCGTAATATTTTGGTCCCAAATATGGTATGTTTGCCTTAACAAAATAACAAGATACCTCAGTTTGTGACACGGCCTGTTTGTTACAGTAGCAGATAATGGTGCCGATTCCCTTGTTCACAAACTAAACTAAATTTAAGTTCAGTGCATCTTTATCTTTCTATACAGAAGATAAATTTTAGTTTAGTCCTGTTAAATTAATCAGAGCTTGACGTAAATTGACGTAGGTAATTTTAGTAGGCAAGTTTTTAATCACGTCTAGTGATTAAAATTAATTTGACAGGACAAAACTAAAATTTATTTTCTGTCCTTTTCTTAATGAAATAGAAAGAAAAAGATGCACTGAACTTAGATTTAGTTTACGTTGTGAACAAGGGAATCGGCACCATTGTGCGCTTTTATCATTTACATCGTAACGATATTATCGTGGACGTCCACAAGTCCACGTCACGGTATCACGATAAAACAGAGAAGTAAAATGTAAGGAAATAAGTTTATGAACACGCTTTTAAGTTTCCGTCCACGATAATGTTATAACGTGCACATATTTCTAAACATTCTATGGACGTGAACGTCCACGATAATGTCATCACGTTAGAAATGATAAAAACGTACATTGTAAGTACCTACTTAGAACGAAATTTGCCTATAAAATCGGACTTCTTACTGTCATTTTGTTAATAACTTAGTACATTATTAACGAAACGACAGAATGAGTGACAGATTGAGAAGTGTCGTTTTATTGCAGCAAATTAACAGTTCGAGTGTAGATATTAAAAGCTGGACCAGAATGTACTATTCCTAGGTTCAGGACCTCGATTTTAGAATCGTTTGCCTTTTGTTTGATCTTGAATCAAAATGACGTCATGCATGATTTGTTTGTATATCAATGTCATGCATAGTAAAGGAGTTAAAGGCCATGTTTATAATTATAAATATGAGTTATTATTATGTCATTATTCCATCATCCACCATCGACTCGGTCCGTTATCGAAAATAATCTGAATATTTTGTACTTTTTAGGGTTCCATATCCAAAGAGTAAAACGGGACCCTATTACTAACTCCGTCTGTCTGTCTGTCTGTCCGTCTGTCACCTGGCTGTATCTCATGAACCGTGATAGTTAGACAGTTGAAATTTTCACAGATGATGTATTTCTGTTGCCGCTACAACAACAAATATATAATAAAAACAGAATAAAATAAATATTTAAGGGGGCTCCCATACAAAAGACTTGATTTTTTATAGATAATGGTACGGAACCCTTCGTGCGCGAGGTCTACTCGCTCTTGGCCGTTTTTTTTTATTTTCTTTTGCGTGTCCCAAATAACATATTTTTCTTTCTTTCTACCTAATTGTCCCAACTGACCCGGTAATTAGAGATTGCATCAACATCAAACTTGCAAGGTTTACATAAGCCCTTTCACATTAATCCATCTAATAATTGGCAGCACTTACGTATGACTGGATTATAGTTTGTGGGAGTAAATTGTAGTTTCTCAGGGCCCAGTTGTACAAAATTTACCGGCCAGTAAAAAATAACAATAAAGTAAAAGTCAATTTCGTAATAAGATGATAACATATTTACTTATTTGGGTTTAAAGTCTCACCTTTCCGGTACAATAGTAATTAATGGCAATTAACATGAAATGAAACCGTACCACAAATGGTATAAGTTACATAGCCAAGTTATTTCACAAATTCAGGCATGACGCGGCCCACATTTTTTAAATAGTTGTAATGTTCTTTTAAGGTCAAAACTACTTCTGTAGGCGATATCTAAAATCATAAATGGGTATATAGAACCTAAACTTCTTACTCGTTACTTCATTAGTAAATTTATAATTGACGCAGGAACTTTGTTTTTTTCTTTTTTTGAGCTTGTGTTGTGTCTTACTGCTGAGCAAAGACCTCCCCTTCTTCCAAAACTCTTAATATTCTTATTAGATAATATTTTTGTAATTAGAATGCCTCGTTGGTCTGAGCTGAGGGTTCCACGTCTTCTAAAGTGTTATTGAGTTTTTACATTAGGAATTTCTCAGTAGCAGCCCGGTGTCTGGATTTGAGCCCGGTTGAGAGCAATAAGCTCACCCCCAATTACATGGGACTTAAACATAACTGGCGAAATGTGGCTTTCGGGGATTTAAGGCATGATGTTATGTTATTTTTGAAATGCCTAAATAACATAATATGATTTAACAGACTGGACCACA
The DNA here is from genome assembly GCA_905333075.3 of Atethmia centrago. NCBI lineage: Eukaryota > Metazoa > Arthropoda > Insecta > Lepidoptera > Noctuidae > Atethmia > Atethmia centrago. The sequence continues at coordinate 11,081,110 of HG995381.1, read as the reverse complement.
ATAGCGTCGATTGAATATTTGCTATCAAGATTTTTTAGTTCACATCATTTTCTTTGTACTATTTTGATGCAGTGCAAAATTTACAGTGCAATCATAATTCAGTATAGAATCAACAGATGATACAATTGTATTGTATCGTAAACTCCTTATTTAATATTACACAACTTTAAATAATCATGCCTTGACCTAGTTTTCCTTCATACCAAAAAGACTATATAGGTATAGGTAGGTCTATGAATTGGTCATTGAAGGTGTTAAAATCAGGCAAAAATGCAGAAATATCTGAGAGTAATAACCTCCACAACCCAGTTACTGGGTAACACGATAACCCTTGGTAAAACTGATTGTCAGACATCAGGGCTTCTGGCGACATGACTGTGAAAAATACACGAATTACAGCAGGATGACAAAACGCTTGTAATTTATTGCAAAATATGAAGCAATTATCTTTTATTCAAAATTAAGTTGAGTAATCGAAAATAAAAAACAACCAAGTTCTGCATTCAAATAAGACGTTCTTGTTATTAATTAAATAAGTAACGTATGTTTATATTTAATATATAAATTTTGCATTAGAACTAAGAGGTTAGTTTAACGTTAGTTTGTATCGAGTTTTTTTTCTTCAAAACGTGTTTTGGTAACAACCAAGTTCTGGGAAATATGTTCAAAATTAACATATATTTTTTCCGCTACCTCAAACTACACAGATTAGGCAATTTTATTTCTTAAGAGAAGCCTATTTTTGTCAATTGGGTCTTGTCAGCGCCTTAATGTGACTTCTGTCGGACGCTTTCTTAAATGCAGAGAAGGATGATTTATATGATCATTCGTACCTATACTCATAAAAATACTGTACTTTTCATGACCTTAGTTCGGATCTTATAACATTTTATAAAACTGTTTTATTTTAATTCTGTAGGACATATTGACACTACATAGATAACTTCGCTATTCCGACCTTATTACAAATGACGTAAAGATTATGTACGTAGGTACCCATACCTAAAGGTGTTTTGTTTATGTACCCACTTGTTGTTACCTATTGCAACTATGAGTGTTATGATACAATTAACACACTGTATTTATTTGTCCATTGTGACAGCTGCCAAAGTTGACAAGCGGGTGTTTTGATAGATAACAATAATAACAACAAACATGTCAACTGCATAGAAATTGTCTACCTGATTTTGTTTACAAAACATTACTTACCTACTCTGCAGCTCTGAACTAACACACGAAATGATGATTTTAATCATCATTAGGTTCTCTTTATTTCCTGGTAAGAAACACGTAAACTGTAAGCATTGCTTTCAAACTGATATATAATTCATCAGTGAAATTAGGTATCAGACATATAAATTTCAATTTCCCCAGTTTCAAAATTAACAAACACAGTATGTATTTTTTTTCTTTTGTTTTTGTAGGTTCTGCTTTTACCTGATTGCGATTTCAGACATATATCATACATATAATATCTTGACTCTAACCATTTTGTAAATGAACATCCTATTTAAAAACGTCAAGTGATCTGTAACTCAGGACTTCGCTACCACGAACACTTTTCTGTATTTAAGATTGTGCATTTCATTTACTGCCTGTAATATAATGATTAGATATATAAAGATTCAGGATTATGACGTAGGTAAGTAGGTAGCAAGAAAAATGTAGGTAGCTTTTATTTTTTCAAATTTTACTTCAGTTTTAGTAGCAGCAGTAGACGGGCTGTTGTGTAGGCTGTAGTAACAAGTTTTCCATTGAATTTGTCGAGATTTATCAGGAAGTTCAAAGAATTACAAAAGGAGATTAACTCTGTTAATCTCCTTTTGGAAAATGAATATAGTCACTATAGCTAAGTTTGGAAACTATGCAGTGCGTAGATACCTACGTAGGTATAGTACTTAAGTCATGGAGATCAACGGCTCATGGCTAAGTAATAACAGCGGCACGGGTCGATCGATCAGGTTAAGCTACGCTTGCCGCGGTTGGTCCATGGATGGGTGAGCATCTTTTCATACCGAGACACCTCCAGAAAGCCCGTTAAGCCGTTGGTCCCGGCTGTCATTCGTGGGTCTTTGACAGTCGTTATGGATCGTCAGAAGCCCGAACGTATGACAACCAGTCTTACCAAGGAGTATCGTATTACCCAGTTACTGGGTTGTAATGAACAGATAGGCAGTCGCTCCAAGTAAAATACTGGTATTCAGCTGCATTCAGTTAGGCTGGAAGCTAACCCCAAAATAATTAAGAAAAGCCTAGGCAGATGATTATGATAGAGATCAACGGTTTAGATAAATTAGCGTACCTTTAAAGTCTTCGATTTAGTTAGATCGACTACCGTATGTATCAAGAAATATTTTACCCAAAGTATAAGAACAATTTTTTAAATATTTCGTTATAGCTTCTGCCCCCGGGACTTTTTTCGCGTGAAAAACACATTACCCTTACTTACAAATATTACCTCTTTGTAATGGATGTGTGTATGATTTTTGAGACGGGTAAAAGCTATTTGGGAGTCTCATTTCCTACGAAATAGTATGGGAAAGTTTTTGCGATTTCTGACTTTTCTAGTTTTCAAACCTCAGTTGGTCTGAAAGTTTTTTGATTCTTATAAGAAACAGGATCGATAGAAAAAAATATATAAATTGTGAAAATTACCCATTTTCTTGCCTGCACTGCGCATTGACTGCACATTTTTTCTTTCAAAATCCGTGAACAGGATCAAAATTTCTCAGACAAATAAGTGCAATGTCCTAAGACCATTTTCCTGTAGCTACAATGATTAAGGTACCTGCCCTTATTGCCCCATCTCAAATATCCATCTTGTATATTTAAATAGGTATCATAAGCGTATTCATTTAGAATACGCTTATGATACTCAAACTCAGCACAACACTCCACAAAACTATTGAACTAAAAATTTTATGCTCACCTTCAAGAAAAACATGTTGAACTATTTATCACAGCACAGAGTCCCGAAAGTTAAGATGATCCAGTCACAAATCACCAACATTCACGATCACTGAGTTCAAAGTCACAACACCTTCAACAGTTCACCGCATCTTGCCTTCTTGCTTCGATGACCACTTCAACTGTCTGTCCTCATACCTGTCGTTGCAGGCCACTGTCCACGCAAGCGCAGCGTATGAAATCCTATAATTTGAACAAACCCATCAGTTAGAAAAGAAAAACTTTGCTCCACCATTGATTGCACTCGATAATTGAACCAGTGTGCATATTTCATGTCATTAGCATGTCACAATTGGCGCGGGAAATTCGAAAATCGAATTGAGTTTTTATTTTTTTTATTAACGTAATTTTATGCAAAAGGAAAAATGACAGTGTTAATTAAAGGTTTTATGTTAAGAACAATAAATGATTGAATTAGAAATACGCACTTGTTTTTATTAAAAAGTCATGGATGGCAAATGCGTTCGGACGGCTGCCCGCTCGGAAAGTGGTCGCGCGTATCGGCCGTTTGTTGTTAAATACCGCACTACTCTACATATTGGCGTACGGAAAGGCAATCATATCACGTTTGCTGTTATGATGAACTCAATTTTGGCTTCGTTCGTAGTCTTCCCTAGTTCAAACTCGCCCGGTCTGTATATATCTACCTATATCTATAGCTAGAAGACCCAAAAGTACTGATGGTAAGAAAAGTGCTAGTATGATTTTTATTTATTTTTAATCAGTCATTCATTATATACGGTATCAAATAGAACAGTATCAAATAAAAACAACATTAATAAACCACATAGGTATTATACGCTCGTTTAAATGAACCATTCGTTTATTTAATCTCATTTAAGTCACAGTAGCTAAGAGCAGTGGTGGCCCAGTGGTAACGGCCGCGACTTACGAGTTGTAGGTCGTGGGTTCGTAACCAAGCAGGCACTTTAATTTGTGTAAATTATTGCATCACCATTCACCACTGCTCTCAAAATAATGACGAAACCGTCACGTCCTAGAACCAAAAATTCGAAGACATGTGACATCCACCAACCCGTACTGGGCTCGCTTGGTGGATTATGGCCCACTCCCTCTCACAGAAAGGAGGCCTGTGTTCCAGCAGCGGGAACACAGGTCACACAGGGGTCACACATAATTACATTATAAAATTAAAACTATTCTCTAAAAAATCACAGTTTGTGCAATAATTAAAGCACTCTGCTAAAAAATCACAGTTTGTTAACACAATCATTCAAACTACCGTCTAATAAATCACAGTTTTTACATATCTGTAGATGCAAAAACAATGGTCCGATTTCCATGTTCGCAAATAGTCCACTAATACGAATTATTGGAATTCTTCCACAATAATCACATCAACAGCGTTTAATGATCTTTTTTATGAACTTTTCAATGTTTATTTCTATGTTTATATAACGTAGACTTCTCGTTGTTATATTCGGCCATTGCAGAGCCGTAAACCCCATTTTTTTTAAATAATCTTTCTTTTAGATCATTTTGTTCAAATAAATCCTTACATATTTTAAAACAAAGTCCCCCCCGCCGCGTCTGTCTGTCTGTCTGAACGCGATAAACTCAAAAACTACTCAACCGATTTTCAAACAGTTTTCACCAATGGACGGCGATTCATGAGAAAAATGTATGTGTATAATTCATTAAAGGTTTTGTGTAAATTAGCTGAAATACTACGATTATTGTTGAAGATGTCGGAAAAAATCATGCCCGCTTCACTGGCGTGGGCCGCGAAAACCGTACGAGAAAAATTAACCCGTAAAATTCCCGTAAAAGTTTATATTCTACAGACTTTTTGTTGAAATTTTTAAGATGTACAAACATCTTAAAAATTTCAACAAAAAGTCTGCGATAGGATATGTCTATCTCCTAAGGATGACCCACAGTAACCATTTTTATCCTTCAGAATTTGATAATAAATAATGTTATTTTTTAAGCTATTTTAACCGGTATTTATATTAATCCTTATCCAATAAAATATGTTATATTAATTGGGCATTTTATTTAAATTAAAATATGCCTTTACAATATATCAATTTAAACGAGAGATATCACGGACAAAACTAGGCACACACAAAATTAGGCGTAACAAAATAATTATGGTTGACGCAGCAACCGCAGCGCTCGGCTGTGAGGTATCGTTCTTTTTAATCCCGGTAGTACGTTCTCGTGAGATATTTTCCGAAATCCACGCGGGCGAAGCCGCACGTAAAAGCTAGTTGTATACAAAAAGATCAAGACTACCATCGTAAAATTAATACCTACCTATTTATTAATATAAAACCAGCCAAGTGCGTGTCGGACCACGCACAATGAAGGGTTCCGTAGTTGGGAATGTTGGGATGAATTTATTCCAAAAACAAAACTTAACATTGTAGTTGAAAGACAAAGTGGTAAAACAAAATCTTGCCAAAACATTTTTTTTGGGGTACCTCCCTTGCACCTATGCCAAATCACAAATTTCTAATACTAAGCGTCTCTGAGCTACAGCGGGGACAGACAGACGGACATAGCAAAACTATAAGGGTTTCTTGTTTAGAACCGAACACTAAAAAAGCGGACGAATTCGAACTAGGGATGATTATGAACGAATCACCCCGTCATTGGCCATTAATGGGTTTGCACAGTGTACTCCGTATTTATAATAAACCTGGATGACATTTCGCATTGTTCAGTAAGTATTTCTATTGCGGTTTTTAGTATGCGTTTATAGTGTTATTTAATGTTTAAAGTAATGTACTTTTGTTTAATTTGAAGTTCACATTTCAATGACTATGTATATAGGTAAATAAAATGGAACGATGTTGTAATTAAACGAAAAACCATTCAAGTGCGAGTCGTAATTGAGCACTAAGGGTTACGGACCACCAATATTATTATATTTAACCTTATTTTTATTTTTGCAACCTGTTATGGTTAAGAGGAAACAACTCGGTGACAGACAGACTGTCAGACGACACCTAGGCTTAGTTACAGGATCCTATTTTCACCGTTTGGGTTTGGGAACGGAAGCCTAACAAACGTAATGCATTTTAAATCTAAAATAAGATCTAATAATTTAAAGAGATACCTGCTTCACTGCAATACATTTCACATTGTTTGTGCCTCTTTTACATGCATCTTATGCACATATTTTTCACATCTATAATCGTTATTATACCAGGTAAAAGATGTCTTAATGCTGGGCATGCACTTTAAATTAAGTCTTAATTATGCCTTTACCTTCTGTCTACCTAGACTGAAATAAAATCCAAGAAGGAAAAGAACTATTTCTGGACATTTTATATTTTTCTCGTCCGAGATTTGTTCAGGTATTTTCAAGTATGTAGGAACAATATTTTTGTAAATCGTTTTCATCCATCCATAATCCATATACTCTCCCGGACTCAACATTTTGCATAGAAGCATTCTAAATGGTCTCGAATTAAAATTCGGAACAATGACGACACCGAAATGATTGCCACTATATCGGTTACAAAACTCCATTCAAACTCTTTCTTTGAGTCATCATTATTTTGATGTTTAGCCAAAGGCCTAAACATCAAAATTGCGCAACGTGAATTTCCATGTGAGGTATAAAGATACCTCACATGGAAATTCACGTTGCGCGGTGGATCTATTTAGGAGTCCGGGAGTGTAGTCTATGTAACTTACAGACTTCCACGCTGACAAGATCGGGCACAGCTAAACAAAAATCAAAAAAAAAATCTAGCTTACATTCCGAAAATTATTTAAATTGGTGACCAATTTATTACAGATCATTTGTTATCGTTATTTCTGTCTGATGTTGCTAGGTAGCAATCAATTGACCATTAATCAATCAAAGGAAGATAACGCTGATAAAACTGTCCGCAAATATTTATTAAAAGTCGTGTAGCAATTGTTTATAATACTTTATTCCATACATCCATAGAATAAAGATGAATAAAGATCTAATACAAAAGATTATACTTACAATAAAACTTTCTTAAAGGTATAAACTCCAACATTACCTACTGACAAAGAGAATTGACAAAGAGGCTATATTAGTCATTGCCTACTGAGATAGTTCTGTAATTCAACAAATATCTACGTGGACCACGTCATTTGTTTTTGCAAAATGCAAAAAGAAACTAGGAGCATTGAGGCGACGCAATAATAAATGTTACTGCTATTACAATAAAATAAATAACTCCCAACAATCACGGATGTAGGAATCCGAGTAAATTCTTCCTACTGGCCACCACGCAGAATTTCTTTGTGAACAATAGAATTATATGTATATAACATCACATTGTGTTACGTAGCTGCCTTGAGTACTAGGCTACCATAAGTATTAGGCCGTAGCCTGAAGCCTAAAACCATATAATTAGAAGACAATTTCAATGGTTACTGCTGCTAATAATAAGCCACCAGTTATGAACAGATGTGGAATTATTTTGGTATGGTATCGAACTGAATCGATATCACCTTAATAGCGTAGTTTCAATTAAGGCCGTGGCCTAATGTCTCTTTTAGAGTCGCCATGTTAATTCTTTTGTTTCAAATGTTTTGATGCTTGTTTTTAATATAGTACGTGCTCACAATATTGTTATATTTTGAACCTAACATAGTATTTTTGAACCATTGTTCATTCAATCGAAAGTGATAATAATAAAATGAAAGATTGAAACATTATATGAATGAAGTTTTCAAACACTTCAGTAACTCAAAGGGAACGTCACAGAACTTATAATAAGTTCTGTGAGGAACGTCTAGTCGGCACAGAGGATAGAGCGGGACTCTCTTTAGGCGCTACCATTGAATAAGTGTTGTGCGCTACATTTAATAGTATGTAGGTACTGTGTCAACAGTTTGGAAAAAGCGGATTTCAAAGGTTGAAAAGTTGATAGTGTAAGACTCCCGTCTTTTTTGTTGAGGTCCACATATACAGGTACCAATATATTGCAATAGGTTTGCTGAAAACTGTGACTGATTATTGTAATCGATCAAAATTCACTTTCCAGAATTTAAATTCATTGCATTGTGAGTTGTGACATTCCGTAAAGGCTCATGTAGACAGGCGCGATGCGACACCGGTAGAACAATTTCCGTGAAGTTTTCATAAAAATCGATCCACCAGAGTCGTGTCGCACCTGTCTGCGGGAGCCTTAACGTGTTATAAATGAGGTTTTAGAGAAGATTAACGTGTGTAGAAATCATCGTCAACAATGTGTTGCTAAACAAAAACAGGACTCATTCTTATAGCCATTAATACGAATACAAAGAAAAAGCTTTTCAAGGCTGAACTATGAAATAGCATCAAACTTACATAACACACATGCAAACATAATACTCATACAATCCTACATACTTTGTGACCACTAAACAAATAAAAGTGGTGTTCACTTTTATTTTTACTATTATTGGTCACATCCGCCATTAATGACGGGATCATTATGTACTTCATCGTTTACGTTATGTAATAACGAGATGGTTTTCTTTCACATTATCGAAAGACTCGAAAGAGGCGCAAGGTATATGAAATATTAGAAATATTTTTTGAAGGTAATTTTAGTATTATACAAGATGTCGTGATGTAAAAAGTAAGACCTTCACCATTAGCCGGTCATCCATTATTATGAATGAATTAAAGTTGAGAATTTGTTTGGACTGTGACTATATAAGAACTATAAAGCCAGATATTCTTGCAAGGTTGGGTTGCAAAATGGTTTTATCACTTTTCAACCTGCTGTTTAGAGAGACAATTAAAGGAACAACGGAGTAACGTTCACCATTAGCTGGTCACCCATTATTATGAATGAATTAAAGTTGAGAATTTGTTTGGACTGTGACTATATAAGAACTATAAAGCCAGATATTCTTGCAAGGTTGGGTTGCAAAATGGTTTTATCACTTTTCAACCTGCTGTTTAGAGAGACAATTAAAGGAACAGCGGAGTAACGTTCACCATCAGCTGGTCATCCATTATTATGGATGAATTAAAGTTGAGAATTTGTTTGGACTGTGACTAAAAGAACTATAAAGCCAGATACTTTTGCAAGGTCGGGTTGCAACCTCGTGGAGGCGATCGGCGGCAGAGACCTCTCGCGTACGGCCCTGGTTCAGGCCATGGTACGGAGCGAGAGGGCATGGGCAGCCGTCACCTCCTTCTGCGAAGCAGTAATGCTCGCGAAGGAGGAGGCGGGACGGTTGAGGGAAAGGCAGGTTTCGCGCCCTCTCGCCCCTAGCCGCCGCAGGAGACGCCCAGGGCGTCGGGAATCCCGGGCGGATTTCCGGCCACCGTAAGCGCGGGCTTGCGGACGGTGAGCAATGGGTAGCTCACCGTCCGGTAAGGACCAGGCCCGGGTCGACAGCGCGTTGTATTCCACGCGCGCCTCAAAGAGATGTCGTCAGCACATAGTAGGGGTCCACTAGGGCCGATGCCTGCCGGGGTCGCGGGAAGGTACTTATGGGTCACCGAGGCCCCCGCAACACAGGCAACAAGAAGGAATACGGGTGGGTTTTAGTCAGTAAGAGTCTGACACACCCTCCCGCTCCGCCCAGAGCGGGAGAAGTTATTTTATGATTTCCCACCCTCAAAAAAAAAAAAAAAGGTTGGATTGCAAAATGGCTTTATCACTTTTCAACTTGATTTTTAGAGAGACAGTTAAGGGAACAACGGATATACGAGAAAGTATTCAACCAACTTCCAAAAAACCTAAGTTTTGAGATGATTTAAATATTAAAACGTTTAAACTTTTGAGACACCCAATCGAGATTGTCATTAAAAAGATGTTCGTGTTGATGATGTGATAACGTACATACCTACATATGTTTTGGTGTTTTAGAACGACTAAATAAAATAAACTTGACAAGACAATCACTACTACACTAATCAAGGCTTTCAAAACATAAATGGAAATTCAATCTCGCAATATCAGGAGCGGTTACAAAGTTTTTAAAAATTACTAGACCTTGTATTAATGCCGCGAGCAAAAACTAATTTATATTTAATTGGTCAAGGACACTAAGGACAGCTAATGAGACACAATTGATTTTCTATTGTTTGACTCCGAGTCGGTGTCGCACGGGGCTTAACAAGTTAAGGCTCGTGCAGACTGACAGGGTCGGGCCCGCAATATCACGCTAGTATGCACGTGCCTTTAGAAATTAACTTACTACGTTTTATAGTGACTAATTCAAGTTATACGTAGTATTACCTACCAGAATTAATTTGATTAACTCATAAAGGAAAGTGCAAACTGATGAGCCAAGTGCAGTTGCATAAACCTTACAAAATGTAGATTAAAATGTTAAAAACAAATATGAGAAACAATGTAACGCTTTTTTAAAAGACTGAAAAATAAGGACACTAAAAATGCTTTCAAAAATCATATGGCCAACGAACTAATATATTAAAAAACCGGCCAAGTGCGTGTCGAAGGGTTCCGTAATTGGAATTAATTTATCCCAAGAACAAACGTATCATTGCAGTTCAAAAACGTGTTCTCCCATACATTCCAACTGCAAATGTAAGTTGGTCTACCATTACTCGTTTACTTGTAAAGCCTACTTCGCTGTGATAGTATTCCTTTTAACTTGGTTAAACATGGTCAAATAAAATTATGTAGCAAAACTCAGCAGGCGTGATGGGTATCGTTATCTAAACATAATAAACAAAAAAAAGGATTCTTTTTTTTTTCGGGGTCAACGATCCTAGGTACACAAAATAAATATTTCAAGTAACTAACTTGAAATATTTATTTTGTGTAAAAACAGACGTGAATGGTATCGTTATCTATACAGAATACGACGAATACGAAAAAAAAAATGATCTTCTCAACTACAATAAACTACACTAGGTCACTAGCTCAGCGGTCGTTGACCCTGAAAAAAATCAAATTGTTTTTTGTTTGTTTTATCATACCTAGATGTCGATTCTTTACCCATGAGGTCTGCAGAGTTTCTCTAGCTAATTTAGTTTGACCCTGTATATAATACTGCCGTGTTTTTTTTTGACAACCATTTAGCTGGCAGGTAGGGACTGTAACAAAAATTGTACTTTAAAGCTTAATGTTACGCAAATGGATCCCTGAATCGAAAAATGGTTTTCACAGACCCGCAATATTGAAAGGCCTATCCAGCGATCATTCCCACTTTACGTACAAGGGATTATTTTACCTCTTTGTCGGCGTGATTAATATGTATACACCCATGCCAAATTACAGCTTTCTCGTACCAAGAGTCTCTGAGCTAAGACACAGACAACAGCCACAGACACAGACTATAAGGGTTCCTTGTTGATGGGACCCTAAAAAGGAACTGACTGTTGTCAACAGTGGTCAAATAATATCTTTTGCTTCAAATTTATTTAACTACAAAAAATAGGTCATGTAAATTCACTTTCATATGCAACAGATTATCTTAAACCCTTTTCCATTGTCATAAAGTCCTTATTACATTGTAGCCAGCTCAGTAAAAGTGGAATGCTCTTTTGTTTTATTTGCTGCACTTTTGTTTCTAAATTATAGCTTGCTTTACTGATTAAAGTAACACTGAGCTTTCTCTTGCACCTGTCATGTTTAGTTCTTCATTATGTTTGCAACTTGAGCATGATGATTGTTAACATATTTTTGTATTATTATTATATTTGTGTGAGGGGCGGGGGCCTATGCTTAGTATTTCCCTACGTGATCGAATCAGAAATAAAGAGATCCGCAGGGTCACCAAAGTAACCGCCATAGCCCGAAGAATAAATAATAATAATAAAAACGTTTAATTCAGATAAAATCCATAAAGCGATAGTAAAGTAAAAACAAGTCAGCGCATAAATATAAAAAAAAACTAAAAAATAACAAAATAAAAGAATTCAATTAATAGCAATAAGTACATAACAATAAAATAAAATAATAAAGAATTGCTATTGCCGTAAGGTTTAATGGATTATTTATTTTTAGTAACTAAAATATGAATATTTTTAAAAAAATCACCAGTATTATTGATAACATACAAATAAAAAAAATGAAAATATCTTAAGTAGTTTGCAAGTAATATCGTTTTTTAAGCTTTGGGTAGAAATTACTTCTTGAATATATCATATTTTATTATAATTAAATACTCACATATAGAATTGATGTGTATGCGTTTTTGCATAACTTACTTGTATTATATGAAGCCGTAATAACAGCATTTGCAAATCATGTATCTGCGCCTTAAGTGACATTACTCGCAGGACAGATGGCCGATGGTTCTGGAGTAGCGATCGCGTATCGGAAGCTTTGAAAGACCTTCCACAAGGTGGACCGATTACCTTGAGAAGGCCGCAAGAATCCGCTGGATGCAGGAAGCACAGAACTGGTCGATGTGGCGATGCTTGGGGGAGGCCTATGTCCAGCAGTGGACGTCATTACATAATCAGCCTATAATGTTCCCATTGCTGGGACACAGGCCTTCTCTCTGTGAGAGGGAGTGGGCCGTAATCTACCACGCGGGCCCAGTGCGGGTTGGTAGATGACACATGTCTTCGAATATTTGGTTTTAGGACATGCCGGTTTCCTCACGATGTTTTCCTTCACCGTTTTGAGAGCAGTGGTGATGAAATAATTTACACAAAGTAAAGTGCCTGTCAGGGTTCGAACCTACGACCTACAACTCGTAAGTCGCGGTCGTAACCACTGGGCCACCACTGCTCTCGCGCAGTGGACGTATTTTGGCTTAATTGATGATAATCATGATTATGTCAAATGAAATACATTTTTTTCACATAAACCTAGACGGACACTTATGAAGCGCCAGAAGCTAGGTGCACGGTTCCAATTGGTCGTTTCCTATGAAGAAGAGCCGGCAAGAAACTCAACAGTTACTCTTTTAAAAATAATTGGCTTTTAAAATGTTTTCAAATGTCATTGGCGCCGATGTTCACATACTAAACTAAATTTAAGTTCAGTGCATCTTTGTCTTTCTATTTCATTAAGAAAAGGACACAAGATACATTTTAGTTCAGTCCTGTCAAATTCATCAGCGCTTGACGTAAATTGACGTATTTTTAGTAGGCAAGTTTTTAATCACGTCTAAACTTGTATAGAGTAGTGACAGGCGCTGATTAATTTGACAGGACTAAACTAAAATTTATCGTCTGTCCTTTTCTTATTGAAATGGAAAGAAAAAGATGCACTGAACTTAAATTTAGTTTAGATTGTGAACAAGGGAATCGGCACCAGTGTCAATAGTTATGGACAGGGTAGGCCTGTCAACAAGTACCAGGTACTTAACAAAAAATAATTGATCTACAAATCTACAGTCTATTAAGCCTACAACGTTCTCACATTCAAAAAATATAAAAGAATCTATATAGGTAAAATATTATTAATATAATGAAAGTAAAAACCTATTTAAACCAGATGACGAGATTGCCATTACAACTGTAATAAACCTGAATTAATATCCTGCCCACAAAAGCCACAAATACATAGTATATAATCAACGTTCTAGGGATTTCTCAGAATATTTGAGTCAAAAGTAACGTCCTCTACTTACATTACTTTTGCATACAATTCTCTTCTGTTTGACTACGCGTCGCGACATATGCGTTAAATTCGCTTCGAGCACTCATTTTCACTAAAATACAATTACATTAGGCTCCTGAATTTCAATTCACAAAAGAAGTATGTTTCTGCGTTTTTCTAGGATATCATTTTTTTTAATTCAATACAATATATCCGACATACCTACGAGTACTTAACTTGACTCAATTTTACACTGAATTTAATTTTTTTTTGTCAACTATATTTTAATATCATAACAGTCAGACGCTTCTCTGTCCAATGTACATGTATGTGTATCTTTTTTAGTAAAATTGGGTAGGCAGTAGGCAACCAATTGGACTACGGATATCCTTATCTTCATAGCAAATTTATAAGTGTCATGCACAAATATCTCTCACCGCCACCGTCGGATATTTTGTAGACACGACTTCCTTCTTCAAGTGATTATCTTCACCGCAGATCTTGTCAATTGATCAAAACTTAGCTATCCGCTATTAAAGTTTCAAATGTTTCGCTAAAATCAAGTAGGTATCTAATTAGTTCTAATGTATAGTTCTTATCAATCTTCTGTTAAACTCTTAAATTTTCGCACACAAAATATTTATTTACATATCCAAATTTCAAGATGATTATTAACATTAACTTAATTAAAATAAAACTACCTAAGTTAAGCCTAAAAAAAGGCCCTCGGGGCATTGCACCGTGGTTGCTGGCGGCATTTCCTCGCTGAATTGCAATGCCGATGCGTTGCGCGAGAAAGCCGCCAGCTTTTCGGTCACCAGTTACATCAACTAGACGTTTCGCGAATTCCGCAAATAACTTATGCCCACTGGGACCCCACGGACCGAGGGTCTCGACGCCAAAGGGCACAAAGTTGTACTCTCTGCCAAGGCCTCCATATTTAATAACTTTCAGATTTTCGGCATTTTCTGCCGCTGCACCCGCTTTAGAAGTAGTCCGTTGGAGGTGGGACGGTGCTAGTGTATCTACACAGGTAGCGTCCCACACAAGTATCTGTCCCAAACTCCACGGAACCAAAGACACACCATCAGGTCTTTTGCCATCATCTCTGACAATGCCATTCGGCTCAAGAAGAGCAGGCACATTGATGCTGGCAAGAGACCGGCGGATTATGTCATTAAGTGTCGCATTTCATTAATTTTTTTACTTCTTTTCAATTTTCAGAATGCAATATCTATACATCTATGCAAAATCAGGATGCAATATATATGCATCTATGCACACTGAAGTATCAAGAAAATAATTGTACGTTGCCACTTACTCAGAACGAAAACGTGTAAACCTGTCTGCTTATCAAAAATATTTCAAGCTTTGACGTCAAGCGATCACTTAACCTTCCTAAAAGTGAGTGTGTTATGCGTGCGAAATCGTGACGTTATTAAAAAAAGATCACAAATTGTCACATTATAAGGTACTTACATAATTTTTGTTACGCATATACTACAATTTAACCATAATTATGCCTATTGAATATTTCAGCATGTTTTGTGGTCGAAACTTTCGACAGCCACTTAACACGCTTCGTGATATACTTGCTTCATCAACATAACCATCGTGTCAGGAGAAATAGGTCGTAAGTCCACTGGTAAAAGCGGTAAGAGAAGGCCTTCTTTCAATTTATCTGTCAGTCTTCTGCTTCGTGACGACTCGTAATAGTTCGTAATCATCAGTCGAACTGAAGATTATCGCTAAAACGAAATGTACC
This sequence comes from Atethmia centrago, assembly GCA_905333075.3. Lineage (NCBI taxonomy): Eukaryota > Metazoa > Arthropoda > Insecta > Lepidoptera > Noctuidae > Atethmia > Atethmia centrago. Next base: position 11,065,897 of record HG995381.1, on the reverse strand, counting down.
GATATATTCACATAATCATATCCTTTGTAATAATGGTAAACGAAGAACGCGTTTTAAGTTTCTACTGCAAAAAATAATGCCGTTGGCTATCGTCCTGACATGATCCTATAAGGGTCGGGTAATCGCCGTTGACCTTGGTCATATAAATGCGCGTCGCGCTGCCGCACACTGGTCCCAAATGATAAAAAAGGGGACATTAAGAAATTTTTGACAAAAGGTCAACCGATTCAGCTTATTTTTTTTTTGTAGACAGCTGATGCAATTACAAATCACTTTTGTACATTGAGTTTTTGCCAAAAAAGCCGTATTTTCAGAGAAAAAAAATATTCAAATATTTTTTGTATGAAAGAAATCCTAATTTTGTCTTTATCTTCCAAGATTCAAACGTATTCAAAATAAAACTTAGCGCAGCTTGTAGAGGGGCTAATTTCTCACTACTTTGTCATAGACACTCAACTGCGATTTTGTGCTCCTTTTGAGTTACATGCACTTTAAATATTTTTTGTATGAAAAAATCCTAATTTTGTCTTTATCTTCCAAGATTCAAACGTATTCAAAATAAAACTTAGCGCAGCTTGTAGAGGGGTTAATTGTTCATCACTTTGCCATAGACACTCAATTGCGATTTTGTGCTCCTTTTCAGTTACAGGCACTTTAAATTTTTCGTTGTCGGATGAGCTTTACTAGTTTTTTGTAGACAGCTGATACAATTACAAGTAACTTTTAAAGATGTATTTTTTGTTAAATAAGCCGTATTTTCAGAGTTAAAAATTAATTCAAAAAGTATTTCTAGTTCTGGGAGTATTTGTGGTAGCTTCTGATGTAGATGCACCCGCTTCCTCTTCGTACGATAAATTATGCTCTTCTACGTCTACTGAAATGTCCTCTATGGTATATTCTGGATCAAACAACATAGGAAAATTCACAGAAGTTAAAGATGGCCACAAAATTTTAGACTCCAACCACTCCTTGTTTTTAACACCAAATCTTTCGTTTCTACCTGAATTGTCCCATCTTCTAGCTAGGTTTGACGTATAATTTTGGCAAAACTTTTTGATAATACTGAGCTCTTCGTTTGGAATTTCACTTGAAATACGATTTATAATGGTTTGACACAGTAAATCACTATTTTTAAGGCACCCACTATTACTCAAAAAAGAAAAAATGTCTAAATTAGTCACAAATGTAGTCATTTTGATACAAAAATGTTACAGGCAAATAAATAAAAGTTACAATGTGGTGATAGTTGATAAAAAATTGTGTTGTTTTTACGAGCACAAGACGCGTAATGAACAAAAACGGGTTCCGCTTGCCCTTATACTATTGATATATGACTCATTACCCAACTATCCCGTTACTTAATGGGGTAGTTAGATAATGGCTCATTACCTAACTACCTCATTACTTAATGGGGTAGTTAGATAATGAGCCAAATATTCTTGCAATTTGGATGAGTCACGAGAAAATAAAACATACTAAGATGTGCTCCTACATAAATACCGCAAAACTACAAAGGGAATTTTTAATTGCAATTTATATACCTATTCATCATTCAGCGTTTTCGACGCGTTCGACTAGATGACCAAATAGAGCCGAAATCGTCACTTATAGGGTAATTAAGCAATGACTCTATACAAAAAAAAAATTACATACGAGTCACACAATAACTTACCTGTACATAAACATGTCTGAACACGTTTTGAGATTTCCTTGTTTGTTTATTTGATACTGATAATTTCATATGTTTGTAAGAGTTACTCTACAAGCTGCGCTAAGTTTTATTTTGAATACGTTTGAATCTTGGAAGATAAAGACAAAATTAGAATTTTTTTATACAAAAAATATTTAAAGTGCCTGTAACTCAAAAGGAGCACAAAATCGCAGAAGATTGTCTATGACAAAGTAGTGAGCAATTAGCATCTCTACAAGCTGCTTTAAGTTTTATTTTGAATACGTTTGAATCTTGGAAGATAAAGACAAAATTAGGATTTTTTCATACAAAAAATATTTAAAGTGCATGTAACTCAAAAGGAGCACAAAATCGCAGAAGAGTGTCTATGACAAAGTGGTGAGCAATTAGCTCTTCTACAAGCTGCGCTAAGTTTTATTTTGAATACGTTTGAATCTTGGAAGATAAAGAGAAAATTAGGATTTTTTCATACAAAAAATATTTAAAGTGCCTGTAACTCAAAAGGAGCACAAAATCGCAGAAGAGTGTCTATGACAAAGTGGTGAGCAATTAGCACCTCTACAAGCTGCGCTAAGTTTTATTTTGAATACGTTTGAATCTTGGAAGATAAAGACAAAATTAAGATTTCTTTCATACAAAAAATATTTGAATATTTTTTTTCTCTGAAAATACGGCTTATTTGGCAAAAACTCAATCTATAAAAGTGATTTGTAATTGCATCAGCTGTCTACAAAAAAAAAATCAGCCGAATCCGTTGACCTTCTGTCAAAAATTTCTTAATGTCCACTTTTTTATCATTCGGGACCAGTGTGTGCCGCGCCGCCCGCGCCATTCGGTTTCATAGAGAATATTTGTTTTTGGTAACGAAAATATGAATTATTGAATTATGGATACTAAAAAAAAAAAAAAACAAATTCATACAAAAAATAAACCTGAAAATATCTTAAGTAGTTTGAAAGTAATACAGTTTTCATGCTTTGGGTAGAAAGAATTTCTTTCCTGAATTTATTGCTTAAAGTATTTTACTACAATACTAAAATATTCACATAAAGAATTGTTGTGTACGCATTCTAGTTTAACATACATTTTTGCATAACTTACTTGCATTATATGAAGGCGTAATAACAGACTCAAAAGTCGCTGAAAACAAATAAAACACGACATAATAAATAATTAAAAGTTTGAGCTACTGTTGACTAATATGATATTAGCTACTGATGACAAATTGGTTATTAAGTAAGCTCTCAGCTTTTCCTACTGAACCAGGTTATGTTCCAGAAGATCGTGTAGAAGTAGGACTTACATTAACTAAAACATAGAAGAGACTAGATGCGCCCCGCGGTTTCACCCGCATAAGTTTTGACCCCGTGGGTATATCCTATGTGTTATTCCTGGTTATAAAGTATCTGTGTGCCAAATTTCATCCAAATCCGTTCAGTACTTCTTGCGTGAAAGAGTAACAAACATCCATCCATCCATTCTTACAAACTTTCGCATTTATAATATTAGTAGGATGGTCTCTTCTATGTTTTAGTTAATGAAATTCCTCGAGACTGAAAACACGGTGCTCAATTTAAATGGTTAAATTGAGCACCGTGTTTTAAGTCTCGATGAAGACATCAAACAGCTCCCATACAAACATTCTAACCAATAATATATATGCGAAAATGAGTGAGTTTGTTTGTTTTTTGTTTGTTTGTTACGCTTTCACTCTACTACGGCTGAACAGATTTGAAATTTGGCACATGGGTAGACCATGGCCTGGACATATGATGCTTTTATAGCGATATACCCACGGGATCGAGATTTATGTGGATCATACCGCGGGGCGCAGCTAGTAATATTATAAACGCGAAAGTGAGTTTATTTGGTTGTTTGTTTGTTACGCTTTCATGCTAAATTGCTTTCGGTTGTCCATGTTTTGCAGATAGGTAGCCTGGGACCTCGAAAAAGACATAGCACAGGCCATCCTGAATCGTAGACGAAGTCACGAGCAACAGCTAGTTATTTATACTAACCGTTTCTACTTCGAATTGTGCTGTCGTTGTAAGCTATCCAAGTGAAAATGTTTAATTATCAAAAACAGTATTTAGCGCCAATTATGCTGGTCCCCCGCTGAATCGGTTTCATTTGCTACTTTCACCTAACAGTTCTTATAAGCATTGTTTACTACTTACTACTAGTTTTCAAGTAAGTTCTCTAACACAAATCAGTTTTTCTTTAAAATACGAGAGTTTGTATAATCAATTCTGATTGGTTCAATTTTGATATACCAACTCTCATAGGTATCTTTGTATGAGGCATATCTGTGACAACGAATTGAACACAGAATTGAACACGGAATATGACCATCCCTGACGCTCACCCAAATATCCCAAACCCTTTTTCTATTCTGAAGACTTGAAAAACAGTATTTTGCACTCTGCCATAGAAGAAATGAGCCAATGAGTATGGATTGTGTTAATATGTAAAAAAGTCATAATCCTAGTTGATTCCGATCAACAATTTCAGAAGAAATTGATCGATTGTGTAAAGTTGATCACTAATTTCGAATGATGCGCCACACGTATCTACGTAAAATTAAACATAATTCCTCGTAGAACCTCATCTAATGCTTCCTCTAACTAATATGGCCCGATCCAGTCGTCAGTAAATTCTACACTAATCACATAACCGTACGATACAGCTATTAACTGCATATAAAAGTGTTTGGATGACGTCCACTGGATCGGTTTCACTCGGTACTTTCTAAGCAAGTGGAGCAACTCAGGCGCACCCGATGTCTCTTTACGCACTCCCTTTTGTAATCCATACCTTTAGTGTAACGTATCTTCTTCACGCTCGTTTTCATTTACATATATTGAATTATTAGAATAGAATACTTTTATTTTCAAACATGGTATTTAGGTCTTCAAGGGATTTAGCGTCTGGCCACACTAACTCTGCATTGGAATAAATGGACAACCTCAAAAAGCTTTATACAGGGTGAAATTGAATTCATGGGCATCCTCTTAAGGGGTCATTGTGCTCATCTTTATTAACAACTTTTACTGTAGGACCAAAACTGAAGTCGCAAAAAAAATCAGCTGTTCTCTACTTTTATGTTCCCTTAACTCGTCAAAATGTACGGAACAGCTGTTTTTTTTTCGCGATTGTAGGTTTAGTCCCATACTAAAAGTGGTTCATAATGATGAGTACAATGACCCCTTAAGAGGATGCCCATGAATTCAATTTCACCCTGTATATGGTATACTTTTACATCTGCCACTTTCGTGGTACTTGAGCTGCTGTCGTCAGATTGCTTACACTGTAAGTTTTTTTTTCACAAAATATAGTAGAAAAATGGTTAAACCTATTAAAAGGGGAGTGCGCGTTCAAATTCAAATTCAAAATGTTTATTTCAGACCATATAGATTCATATAGTGTTAGTATGAACGTAGCCTATGGTAGTGAACTCAGTAACTTAAAAATATAATAATTATATATTAATTGGCTACATGAACATGTGCACGCACATGTCTGCCAGCCCAGAGCCTTATAAATGGTCCATCAACCTTGTCCGCTAGTGTAGTTAAAATACTGTTAGGTTCGGCGGCAGAGACCTCTCGCGTCCGGCCCTGGTTCAGGCCATGGTACGGAGCGAGAGGGCATGGGCAGCCGTCACCTCCTTCTGCGAAGCAGTAATGCTCGCGAAGGAGGAGGCGGGACGGTTGAGGGAAAGGCAAGGTTCGCGCCCTCTCGCCCCTAGCCGCCGCAGGAGACGCCCAGGGCGTCGGGAATCCCGGGCGGATTTCCGGCCACCGTAGGCGCGGGCTTGCGGACAGTGAGCAATGGGTAGCTCACCGTCCGGTAAGGACCAGGCCCGGGTCGATAGCGCGTTGTATTCCACGCGCGCCTCAAAGAGATGTCGTCAGCACATAGGTAGGGGTCCACTAGGGCCGATGCCTGCCGGGGTCGCGGGAAGGTACTTATGGGTCACCGAGGCCCCCGCAACACAGGCAACAGGAAGGAATACGGGTGGGTTTTAGTCAGTAAGAATCTGACACACCCTCCCGCTCCGCCCAGAGCGGGAGAAGTTATTTGATGATTTCCCACCCTCAAAAAAAAAGGGCTACTGTTAGGCCCTGAATCGCCGCAACATCGATGCACACCGTTTGCGCATTATGTCATGAAAGCCATTTATTCGCGCTTCCGCAAACATGCACGATGCACCTCAAAACCAAGGCAGCCCCAACAATATCCTCAGTGCATTGTTATACTGCACGCACAGAGCGTTGTAAGCCTTCTGCGTATACCTAACCCCCAAGCTGCACGAGTAAAACGACTTGCAGTAGGCTCTGAAGAGCGTCAGTTTTACCTCGCCAGAGCACCGTGCAAACCTGCAGGCAAGCATATTGCATCGGGTTGCCAACGCCCTGTATCAATATCCTGGTCATCTGTGAGAGAACCCGTGACCACATGACCGAGGTATTTAAATTGCGTGACGATTTTTAAATTTTGTAACGTTACCTGTGGTATATTCGTAGGTGTTTTATTATGTACTTTAAAAACCACCACCTAACTTTTAGTAGCATTATACCTCAAGCCATGAGCCTCCGCATACCTCTCACACATGGCCAACAACTTCCTAAGTCCACAGATTGATGGGCTGAGGAGCACTATGTCATCAGCATAACTAATGTTGTTGATCATTCTTCCATCCACAGAAAAACCAACCATAGTGGAGTTTCTTGCCGGCTCTTCTCCATAGGAAACGACCCATTGGAACCGTGCACCTAGCTTCTGACGTTTCATAAGTGCCCATGTAGGTTTATGTGAAATAAAAATATTTTGATTTTGATTTTGATTTTTGAGTGCTACTCAGCTCACCAACCAGCCTGTCTAAATACAGGTTAAACAGAGTGGGTGAAGTCAACCCCCCTGCCTCACTCCACAATCTAGCCCATACTGTACTGATTGAGCATCTGACCATCTAACACAGTTTATCTGACTTTCATACCAAAACTTAAATATATTTATAATTTCAGATGGAAGGTAGAAAATTGTGTCAATTTACAACATAATGAAGCAAAACAACAAACTTTATGGTTATGCGGTACTTATTATGAATTTAATCTGAATCTATTTTAGATTCAGATTCTGAGGTATGAATATAAGAATGTGTTCGGTGTCGTTTCATTTATAAAAATAAAACGAATAATAATAAATCTAAAAATGATTATGTTTATCAAAGTTACGAGGATCATGAATTTCATCCTGTATGGTACCTATGCTCTACCTCCATACGATGAAAAAACTGTATCAAAGCCACACTGCATTGTGCTAAAGTGATTATTCTTTACCAGGAAAGAATCGGAATATAAACAAAATAACCTATAAAAACAAAAAAAAAAAACTAGTATCAAATTTTGTTTTCGTACGGTATTTCCATCTAGAGATTTTCAAACTCCACCATTTTTAGGGCTCCGTAGCCGAAGGGTCCAAACGGAGCCTTATTGCTGTCACGTAGGTCGCTGTTTGCCCGCTGAGAGAAGTTGACCCACTGGCTGCACGTGTAGAAGGACTGAAAGTAAACTTTGAAAATCGTTATTTTAACTGCTTTCGTACATCGTGCAAACCTGTGGGCTTGTATGTTACAACAGACAGCCGGCGACCTACGGTCCCAATGTACGGTTCCAATGTCATAGTTATCTTTAAGGTCTTCAGTGACCCAGTGCCCAGAGACCCAAACTTATCCACTCTTCGCAGGGATTCTCCACACAGCCGATCATTAGGAATACACAAATATGTCAAGCTGCCTACTTTGGAAACCATTAGTTCGCTCTTTGTGACGTTATATTTGAGCTCATGATTATTAATCAAGTTGTAATGTAAACAGTGACCGCGGATAATGATGCCCGGAGTCTAGATTTATGCCCGGTTGATGGCAATAGACTCAAACATAATTGGCGAAATATGGTTCTACTGTAGGTACACCTATGCCCTACCCTTTCGTAATATTTATAAATAATAATTATAAGATATCAGCCACAGTGGTTATCTAAAATGTATCGAGTCCGAAACAACCCCAGTTGAAATCTCTGACGAATTAGCCGCATAGCTGCAGGCTTAGCATGACACTTTCTATTTCTTCGAAGAAAAGACACGGCTCTTTCTATACAAAGTGACATTTCGTTACTCCTTTTTTGATATCCCACCGTAAAATACTTCTACGTAAAAAGGACCTAGACAAAGATCGTTAGAAACGGTACGATTGTAGAAAGATTTCTACGTTGAGATGTCAAAAATGGAGAAACGAAATGTCACTTTGTATAGAAAAAGCCGTGTCTATTCTTCGAAGAAATAGAAAGCGCCATGCTAAGCCTGCTGGTGAAACCCTGCCTGTGAGGTTCTTATCCCTAGTGGTTGCTGCTGATGCAGTGGGGGCAGAATTAGTCTACCTCTATCTCAGTTACATCACCAAAACACAATAGATGGCAAAAGTTAATAAAGAAAGTTCAATAATCCTTACGACACTGTTGTATGTATAATAAAGCGCAAAAAGAAAACTTTAGATTAATAATCCTCAAAAAAATATTATAAGGCTTTTTAACGTCAATCACAATTTCACACTTGAATGAACACATCAATCATCGACCAAACATTCGCAAATAATTTGACATGTAAACGATTTCATAATTTAATTAGAGCCCGTTAGATGCTGTAGTGACGACTTGATAGAGCTACTTATATTTACATAACATGTCTGTCAAATATATACTGAGAAAAAAGTCAATGGTGACTTTATGTGTGTGCCTTCTTTATTTTTTTAGTTGTCCAACTGTCGTGAAGGTGAACTCTCCAAGAGTTCACCTTCACGACAGTTGGACAAAGCGGCCAAGGATCGAGTTCAGTAGCATTCAATTGCAGGGGCTTATGTCCAGCTAAGGACCACTTTAGTATGGGTATTAGTTACACAAGGTTTGTATGGATAGGTATGCCTCTCACAGCACTGATTGCAACCGCTTATGATCGAACGGCAATAGCCCGGCACCTAAGCTATTCAACAATCGGCACCGGAACAAAATATTGATAAGTGCGGTTCAGTTTAGAATAATAATTTTAGTTTACGAACGGCACCGGAACGGACAATGGTGCCGATTCCCTTATTCACAAACTAAACTAAATTTAAGTTCAGTGCATCTTTTTCTTTCTATTTCAATAAGAAAAGGACAGAAGATACATTTTAGTTTAGTCCTGTCAAATTAATCAGCGGTTGACGTAAATTGACGTAATTTTAGTAGGCAAGTTTTTAATCGCGTCTAAACTTGTATAGAGTAGTGACAGGCGCTGATTAATCTGACAGGACGAAACTAAAATGTATTTTCTGTCCTTTTCTTATTGAAATAGAAAGAAAAAGATGCACTGAACTTAAATTTAGTTAGTTTGTGAACAAGGGAATCGGCGCCATTATCAAATAAAACATACCGATACATATCAGCTCCAACATTGGTTTAGTAGTCGATTCTGATACAACTTTTTCCCGATTTTTGTTTTTCCTGTGTCTACTCAATTTTGTTTACAAACTTCCACGCGAATGGAATCGCGAGCTCTGCTTGTATGTCTACATTGTCTACAATTCTACATTATAATAACGAGTTCGTCTAATTTAGTACCACTTTAAATCGATTTTGGCAGGAGGACGAACTGAATTACTATAATTATAACACAGTTAGAATATCTTACAAGTATAAATCGTGTTTCGAAAATATACTTAGGTGCGTTATGCAAGCTTTCCTTTGGTAAAATTATTATGCGTACCGTGAGATATTGTGTACGTTTTTTAGGTCACAGGCAGTCGGAAAGCTAATTGAACGATACAAATTAACACATCTTTTCTTCACACCTGAATCATGTTAATTTACTGAAAAAATCTGGTTGCATTTGAAAAGCTTCTTTCATAAACAGAAAACAAAAAAATACTTGCTACCGGACTAATCTTGTAACCTAAAATTATGGGCGAAGAACGCTGAACTAACGCTTTAGAAGTTAAGAGGCCGCCAACACCTAAAGCGCGGTCACTGTCGGACTGCATAGAAAAGAAAGAGAAGTGCGATGACACAACGCTGGTAATTTAGTGCAAAATATGAAGCAATTATCGATTTACAAAAAAGCTATAGATTGTATAAAAAAAATAAAACACTATTATGCTAATATGTTGCTTGTAGAATAACCTGACAAAAACATCAGAATGATTGCATGTATATTAGTATGGTTTTTAATCGTTAAAAGAAATTTTTAGAGGTATCTTCGTGATTTTTTTCTATCGTATCAAATTAGTTGTATTATGTTTTCAACACACTATTTACCTAGCATATATCCTGAAAAATAACATATATTTTTCTGATTTTATTTATTTACTGCAGTGGATCATATACTTTTAGGCATTATAAAACATACAAAATTTGCGTTTAGGTCCTGTAGTCCCCTTAACTGAGTTTATTAAATACAAAAGTTATAGAGAATCGCGTGTTATAAGAGAGGCCTACTTGCAGTATTTGACTGCAATAGGCTAAGGTGATTGATTGAATCTAATCGTGAGAGTAGGAATATTATCACCCACTACCATTTAGCGACAAGACATCGATATAACTCCGACATAAAACTAGAAAGGTCATTATTATTCCTCCCTTTTACTGTAAAAGTATAGCGATGGTAAAGTGCGTCATTTACATGAAAACTAGACTTGAAGAAAGTTGTCCTTGCTGTATATTAGATATTGATAGATTAGGAACTTTCATAACACCAGACCTTCAATATTGCTTATCTCTCTCTCTCCATCTTTTTCAGCCTATAAAGTTCCCACTGCTGGAACACAGGCCTCCTCTCTGTGAGAGAGAGTCGACCATAATCCACCATGCAGGCCCAGTGTGGGTTGGTGGATGTCAAATGTCTTTGAATTTTTGGTTCTAGGACATGCCGGTTTCCTCACGATGTTTTCCTTCACCGTTTTGAGAGCAGTGGTGATGAAATAATTTACACAAAGTAAAGTGCTCGTCTGGGGTCGAACCTACGACCTACAACTCGTAAGTCACGGCCGTTTCCACTGGGCCAACACTGCTCTCATCTCTAAACATATCGTCAGTGAAAAGGAAAAGCGCCAAAATGGTACTTTTGGGAAATGAAGTTTAAAGTTTTTACTTTAAACCTCATTTCCATCTCCTTTCCACTGACGATATAAGACGCTTTTCGTGTCTGTCGGTGTGACTGTGTTGTTCTTCTAAACTGCGTGACGAATTTTGATGCGGACTTCACCATCATTTAGAAAATTGATTTAGTTTATGTGTATGACGGTGAAGGACCGCACCGGGCCCGCGTGGTAGAATACGGCCCACTCCTTCTCGATGAGAGGAGGCCTGTGTCCCAGCAGTGGGAACCTTATAGGCTGATTGATGCATGTGTATGACACATTGATATTAAACTTATATCATCATCTGCCTAGCCTTTTCCCAATTATGTTGAGGTTGGCTTCCAGTATAACCGGATACAGCTGAATACCAGCATTTTACATAGAGCGACTGCCTATCTGACCTCCACAGCCCAGTTACTGAGTAACACGATAAGTACCCCTTGGCAATACTGGTTATCAGACTTTCGGACTTCTGACGACCCGCAACTACTATCAAAGATCTACAAATAACAGCTGGGACCAACAGCTTAACGTGTTTTCTGACGCATGGAGAGGTCTTGGTATGTAAAGATGGTCCCCCAACCACGGACCAACCGCGGCAAGCGTAGCTTAAGCTGATCGATCGACCCATGCGGCTGTTATTAAACTGCGCAACAAGCCCCACTGATATTAAACTTATATATAACAAAGAAATCTCGATGTTTTGTCAAGTTGAAACTATAAGATTTCAATTACGATTAAAGATTTATCAGATTCGAACGTAGAATTAAATAACAGCTGCTGGAGTGCTTGCCACGGTTAATAACACGTCGTGTGAAAAGTAAAACGAGTTTTCTTTAAACTCGAGATCAATACGAATATTTTAAGTAACCTGAGATTTAATCAAAATATTCGTATTGTGATCTCGAGTTTTCTCGATATTTTTTAAATATAATCTCGCATGATTTGTTTTAAAAAACATTTCTTTTACAGCCACACTGCTTCGCTTGTGTAATTACAAGCACCTGAGAGATTCCAGTATTGTGTCTGGGATTGCAACGCCCAACGCATGTGACCACGCTTATTGGGCATCCAGTGACATAAAGAAGCAAGTCTCAAAACAAACTCCGGACCCAGGTTGGCCGAAGCAAAGAAAACCTGCTTAAGTGGAGATTAACAGATGACTCCGCCTAACAGGCGACTAGCAGGTTTAACACGAAAACCGTAGAGAAGCGTTTTGTCGACGGAAGAGTAGCCAAAAATGCTGTTTCCGTGTACACAGTTGACAGTTTTCTACCGATAAATGTAGACAAGCGATTTCTATTGTACAGTAGAGTTGAAATAGAGACCATCATGCTTCACGCGCGTTGTGCTACGGTGTGTAATCAGCCTTAAAATGAATTGCCAAATCTAATTACTCTGTGAGGTACATACACTGATAAAAATGAAACGATACTTTTTACTGTTGTTGTACAGTAAAAAAAAACGGTTCAGGAAACTTATTTTTATGTTAAAAAAATTGATTACTGACAGTGCACTGAAATGGGCAAAAACAGTAAAGAGCTAAACAGTTTTTTCAATTGGATGAACATTAAAGTTTACTGAAACAAACAGTTTCTTTTAAGTATTGCTTATTTAGAGCTTAAGAGATGCACAGTAAAATCTACTGTTATAACTCAACTGTTTTTTTTTTCAGTTAGTTTTACTTCTTTGGACAATAGGCTCTATTTTTACTGACCAAAGCGGTGAATATTACCAAAAAAATTGTTTTTTTTTTCAGTGTACATTCTTGAAAAATAACGAGGTCAACCATATTTATAATTGATTACTCCAAATAGGCAATACCAATTTTAGTGGCAATTTGGGAATTTGGAAGAAAAAGGAAACTTTGAAAGAGTTTTGCAATGCGTCATTTTGAAATGCTCTGAATCAGCAAAGTTAATCTGTATGAAGTTAAACAAGATTTTATCTAATCCATCCAACAAAACCACAGACTAAATCCATAATGCTGTGAATCTTTCATCACGTAAACTTTCAAAACAAGTATGGTTATGCATATGCACAAAATAAATAAACTAAAAGTAAAACCAGCCAAGTGCGTGTCGGACCACGCACAATGAAGGGTTCCGTAGTTGGGAAGTTGGAATGAATTTGTCCCAAAAACAAACTTAACGTTGTAGTTTAAAAACATGTTCTCCCATACATCGATATATGCCACGGTCAATTCTCTAACTGCAAATTTAAGTTGGTCGACTATAACTCGTTAACTTGTAAAGCCACCTTAGCTGTGATAGACTTCCTTTTAATTTAATTATATGTACTACTGCCATGAATTTTTTCACATCTCCATAAACAACCGTTTAGCTGGCAGATGCTAATTTTTGTTAGAGTCAAGTACCCCCCGTACTAATCTTACCGAAAGTAACTTAATCGAAAAGTGGTGTTCCCAGACTCGCAATATTTGTGAACGGCCTATCCAACGATACCCCATATCATAAGGTAGACGAGAATATAATGTGGGGGTGATATTATTTCCCTAAAAAAATGTTTTTCTAGATTTTATTTTAGCACTTTCTCAGCGTTAATAATATGTACCTATATCTATGCCAAATTACAGCGTTCTAGTACTTAGCGACTTTGAGGTACAGCGGGGACAGACAGACGGATATGGCGAAACATATATATAAGGGTTCCTTGTTTCGTAGTAAACCCTAAAAACTACTTAAAGAATGTTCACATCATAAAACCACAAGGAAATAGTGCAACCGATACTAGAAACGATTCTGATACAATTCCGTAGTCACGGCTGTGGTCGAAAACAATCAAGCTCAGAAATTATTCAAATGACTTGCATATTATCTACTTTCCTATAAAAGATTTGCTACATAAATGAATTAAAAACTACGTTACATGACAGCATTACGGAACGGTATTAGTGTCGAAATACGTAAGATCGCATTCTATAACATATACAATAGAACTCCTATACGTTAAAATAACCATTCAGTTCCTGGGTTAAGGCGCTGACAAGACCCAATTGACAAAAATAGGCTTCTCTTAAGAAAAAAAAATTGCCAAATCTGTATAGTTTGTGGTAGCGGAATAAATATATGTTAATTTTGAACATATTTCCCAGAACTTCGTTGTTACCAAAACACGTTTTGAAAACAAAATCTCGATACAAACTAACGTTAAACTAACCTCTTACTTTGAGTTCTAATCCAAAATATCTGTATCAAATATGAACATACGTTACGTATTTAATTAATAACAAGAACGTCTTATTTGAATGCAGAACTTGGTTGTTTTTTATTTTCGATTACTCAACTCAATTTTGAGTAAATAGATAATTACTTCATATTTTGCAATAAATTACAAGCGTTGTGTGATCGCGCTTCTCTTTCTTTTCTATGCAATCTGACAGGGACCGCGGTTTAGGTGTTGTCAGCGTCTTAAAAGAACCATTAAAAATGTAATAGATGAATGTTATACTTTAATCTGCATTTGCTGGTGTATGCACCATACACCAGAGCCTCAAGTCTGCTATTACAATAGTGTCAAAATGGTCGGTTCCGATCCTCGTTAATGACGCCATTATATTAGTAGATTACCAAAATTGTCAATATCAGCAATTATAAAATCAATGATAGACCTTTCTGACACTATTGTAATAGCAGACTTGAGGCCCTGCACTTCTGAGGTCCATAAAAACGCAACTGATGCCGCCACTGGCGTCGTCATTGTCGTGTCTACTGGACAAAGACAAAGGTTTATTTGCAGATAAATATGGTTACAAAAGTTCTTACAATAGTAGTATAATAGTAGCTTAACATATTTAATCATAACATAATGACATGCTAATTTTGGTATAAGTACAATTATATCATTATAATTTAATCTGAAAGAATTATTTTATAGTATAGAAGGAATACTCAAGTAACCAACTGCGTAAAGCCCTTCTGAAGCTGACCATTGGAAGTTCTTTAATTTGGTTAGGAATCTTGAAATGTATAAATCTGAATACATCTAGGATGGGCCCAACTCTTCTGACATAATATAATATTTTACCTTTAGCATCGACTCGAAAAGAAAAAAAACTGCATTTAGGTAGGTATTCAGAAACCGTGAATAGAATGTGGATGGACATGTTTTTAAGCTGACTGGCGTCATTCATACCTATATTATAGAACGATAGAACTGCATTAAAACATAATCAGCCTATAATGTTCCCACTGCTGGGACACAGGCCTCCTCTCTGTGAGAGGGAGTGGGCCGTATAATCCACCACGCGGGCCCAGTGCGGGTTGGCATTTAAACAAGGAGAGCGAAATGTATAATACATATAATGGATATAATATTATGCTATGTTTTGCTAGGATAGTACATGCATATAGATTTCAAGAAACACATTTATCATTCTAGTGTAACCTAAAGCGTGATGACCTCGCTTGGCTTTAATTAAAGAAAAAAAACGTGAGACCAGCATGTCGATTCTGTAAAAGTCTCATCGTGAAAACTCGCGTGGAGTGAGCTGTCAGTGTCATCCCACTGATGCTAGGGAGTGACCAAGCATTACATTTATAATCATAATCGAGATTTTAATAAAGTTTTTATGCTAATTCTATTGATCATTTTATATTATTTCAAAACTAGTATTTAAGTGTTGAATAGTTGATGTAACTGGTGACCGAAAAGCTGGCGGCTTTCTCGCGCAACGCATCAGCATTGCAATTCAGCGAGGAAATGCCGCCAACATCCTCGGTACAATGCCCCGAGGGCCTTTTTTAAGCTTAACTTAGTTTTAATTTAGTTAATGTTAATAGTCATCTTGTAATTTGGTTATGTAAATAAATATATTTTATAGTGTTGAATCGTTACTATTTAGAGTTTTCTTTTAATAAAATAGCAAAACAGAAATTCGCTCAGAAACTCAATTTTGTTTTTTTTATTCCAAAAGGTTTGTTAATTTTCGCAGCTGCCATCTTGCTTTTTAGATTTGACCTCACTATCGGCTTTAACACCCCCGAAAACCACGAAAACGACACCCATGATGAAAAATCTGAACATTTTCACAGCCGCCGTCTTGCTTTTAATTTGGACCCCACTATCGGCTTTAACACCCCTGAAAACCATGAAAACAACACCCATGATGAAAAATCAGAATATTTTCGCAGCCACCACCTTTCTTTTTAGATTTGACCTCACTATCGGCTTTAACACCCCCGAAAACCATGAAAAAGACACCCATGATGAAAAACCTGAACATTTTCGTAGCCGCCATCTTGCTTTTTAATTTTGACCTCACTATCGGATTTTACACCCCCTAAAACCATGAAAACGATACCCATGATGAAAAATCTGAATATTTTCGCAGCAGCCATCTTGCTTTTTAGATTTGACCTCACTATTGGCTTTAACACCCCCGAAAACCATGAAAACGACACCCATGATGAAAAATGTTTGTAGCCGCCATTTTGGATTTTGATATAAAGGTGGTAAAATAAAATTTTTATTTGTCGCGCATTTAAAAATAAAAAACGGCAAATTTAAAAAAAACTCATCAAGTATTAATAACAGCGCCTCACGCGCAAGCGCGGCGTGATCTTATCACTTCACCCGATTCTCGTAACCATAGTAACCACCCGCGCCGAAGTGAATCAGCTAGGTGACGTGAGTCGGTAAGCGCGACGTGCGAGTGTCGTGATCTTATCACTTCACTCGATTCTTTCTGGTTGCCATAGCAACACCACTACACTTGGGCTGGGTGAAGTAAGCCTAGCCGCCCGCTGGCCGGTGCGCGCACTACGCGAGTGTCAGTTGAACTGTTGAATTTTGTTAAAGTATTGATGACGGAGATTTTATGAATATTATTTTATTATTGGCAACACGTAGGTCGGTATAAATTTACCTACCTAAAATAAAATATTAGAAAAAGGTACTTATTAAATAATCCGCACGTTTTTTATTCAAATGGCTTATGTACACAGATACACACATCGTTTAGTTAGGTTTCCACATAGTTTGTGAGGGGATAAATTCTATGGTCCGTCAGCCAGGCACACTTTTAGCACTCGATCACTTGAGACACTCAGTTATCTTTTCTTAATGAATAGATTTGGGTTAATAACAACGCTGAATAACGTCGCACAGTCTTTACTCGACTCAATCCACTATCGCTTCTTCAAAACACATCGCGGTTGGGTCATGGGATTGCGTTTATTTAATCAGTTAACTGATTATGATGACACTGACAGTTCACTGCACGTTCATTTCACTTAAGTTTTCACGGTGAGAAGGTTACAGAATAGCACTGCTGCTGTCTATGGGATAGCGGCAAGAAGTACTTAAACTACTAGACGTGGTAACCAAAAAGGATATTCAGGTAATAATTCAGTGCGCACTGGAAGCAAAAACTAGCAAACCACAACTAATTTAGGACATGAGCGAAAATCGTTAGCACGCCCAAATAAAATATGCATCTAGCTGCTAAGGAATGTTTTCGTATACATAATCAACCTATATATTCCCACTGCTGGGACACAGGCCTCCTCTCTGTGAGAGGGAGTAGGCAGTAATCCACCACGCGGGCCTAGTGCGGGTTGGTAGATGTCACATGTCTTCGAAATTTTGGTTCTAGGACATGCCGGTTTCCTCACGATGTTTTCCTTCACCGTTTTGAGAGCAGTGGTGATGAAATAATTTACACAAAGGAATGCGCCTGTCAGGGTTCGAACCTACAACCTACAACTCGTAAGTACCATTTTCGTATAAGAAACTTAAAGTATACGAGCTTAGAGATCAATTTATTGATGGCAAAATGTTTGCTGGTCTCTTCAATCAATTCAGTCAGCTGATCACAATCTAGGCACGTAGTCTAGTCACCTCTCCCTAGTTTCGCCATACCGGTCAATACAAATTGTAAAATCATTTATTAGTTGCCTTACCAACAATAGCCTGTATTAGTCAGGCAGAGGTGTATACCTACTGTGTATGTAGTACACCCACATTTCGCATTACATTTCCCATGTAATAAGCGGCGAGCCTATTGCCATCAACCGGGCTCAAGACCAGACTCCGGCCGGTTACTGAGAAATTCCCAATGGTAAAACCCACTATAACTTTGCCCGACTTGAGAATCCAACCCAAAATCCCCAGTAAGTAAAACTTAATACATATTAAATCGCATAAAAAGAACTGGCTTTCTGCATTGGAAACTTCAGATCGAAGCGTCATCTGATAAACGAAGCTGAATCACGTGCAAAGCATGTCACAATACACCTCTATCTCTTTGAAAACAAAGCTATGTTAAAGCAATGGCATCCGCATTGCTTACGTAACTATTGTACCGTGGTTCGGGTTCACGCACGCTGACTTTTGGCAAGGCATCAACGCACCAGGTGGCGTGGATCTGGTAGGGTTATCACGCTTCAAGAGTTTTTCTCGCCTTTTCTTTTTTTGACAAGTGGGTTTTTCTCGCTTCAACGCGTTTGGTTAACACACAGAACATGGAATCTCCGCGCCCGAAAGCGTCTAGAGACAGCAGTACTAATACAATTCGTGGCGTCGAAAGTGCGTTGAACGCACAACTTATGTCACGGACCACCTTCAAAGCCGTCAGTTTCTATTAGTCATTTGTGTCGTAGACAAAGACAAAGACATTTATTCGTCGGATATGGTAGGTATAAGTTGGTTATCAACGTTATGCTCAGTACACATCCGCCGCTAAAACTGGCATACGAATATCTAACCTACAATGGGTATAAAACCTATATACACCTACACAATTTATATACTACTTTTACTCTAATTAACAATACTAAACACTTACACTATAGACATAAAGATACATTTATACTCTACTATACAAAAAAAAACATAATAGGTATAAAAATACAATAACAACAACATTTGTATTAACTAATTATACCTAATTTGTAATTACCCTTAAATTGAAAGAATTCTTTTACAGTGTAAAAATTATTTTGAAGAAGCCATGTTTTTAGATTATTTTTTATGTAGATATGAAATGGTAGTTCTCTTATCAGTTTTGGAATATGGTTGTAAAGGACTTATGGTAGCTGTTTCTGTAGTGGAGAGTAAACGGTGAAACGTTAGGTTTGTATGGAAAATGTTGACAAAGCCACCTCTAGCAACGGCCGCCGAGGAGTATCCGTGGTCTGTGGGTAAACAGAAGCTTTAGATGGTCGTGTTTTGTTTTCATATTATTATTTCTTAATATAATTATCGAACGACTCACGGTATTCAGATGCCTTCATAAGCCGGCCACATATGTACATACGGAATTCCGTTTCGAAATATCGATTCGAGATCCCGTGTACATCATCCACATGCTTACGTTATTTCCGTTCGAAACAGCAAGTCTCATTTGAGAGACGCTAGGCACTGAGTCCACACGATCTGGCAGCGAATATGAATTTTGATGAAGATTTTCTGATTGTGATTGCATTGTTGCTCTATCTTGCTAAAAAAAAGAAAAAAAACCTCGCCGTTACTGGCCGAACCCACAGACTACCATACGGAGTTTCGAACTAAGAACTTACTGTACGTGTGTGATAGATCATTGATTTTGTGTGGATTTGCTGGCTTCGAAATTCTGAATCGATATTTTGAAACGAAATTCCGTTTCGGAATTCCGTCCGTATGTTTGTGGCCGGCCTTATTTTGTTATGCATTTCGATATATACAAAGTTTACATAAGGGTCACTGACTTGCAACACATCACATGTCAAGCAAACCTACTGACGACTGACACTTCGCGATGTATACGTGGGAAAATGGACGTGAAGTAGTGACCCATGTAAACTTGCTCGATAATATGTAGCTGTCTTCTAATTTGACGTCTCAAGGTTGATGGTTTTTGCTTTAAACAGTATTACATAACTTGAATCATGTACGTTTATTTGAATTATTGCAAACCCTAACAGCTTTTTTCCTATTCACAATACGACATTATCTAACATAGGATCTGCAAGGACGGTGGTCTTTGAAGTATTAAATAATAAATTGAATTGAATTAAAATATTTGAAGGCTAATTTTGATTTTGAGTACCCATTCGTCTAGACGATTGAGAAAGAAGTCTGAGGCGATCAAGTATGAAGTAAGATTTGAAAATGTTCGTTTTTGTCCTACTTAGTTTAAGTTCAGTTACTTGAAGTTACTATTGAGCTTATTAAGACATACACCATCGAGAGAGATAGGCAACTGGCCGCAACCTGTCTTTTTTTTTGTTATAAAAAAAAGACAGGTACATGGCCTGGCTGTCTGGTGGGGCCTTTAGATAGTTAATAAATTAAGTTTTTTACTCCAAATATCTGGCATATCTAAGCATGTTTAATTACAGGGAACGCATATCGTTATGCTTTACTAATTTTCTTTTCTTGCAAGTTTTCAAGTAAGAATCGGATAGTGTTGTTTTTAATCTAAAGGATGTTTGGTAATGAAAGTTGTCTTACGTAAGTAAGTCAATGATGTATATTATGTTATGCTATCTTGGCAAAGACACTGACATGACAGCCCATCTTATTGAAACTGCCAGGTGTCCATAGGCCGTAACCTGCCTATAGACCTGCAGTACCAAATGTATTTTTTTTTAAAAGAGTAACCGTGGAGTTTCTTCTCGGCTCTTCTCCATAGGAAACGACCAATTGGAACCGGGCCCTAGCTTCTGACGTTTCATAAGTGCCCATGTAGGTTTATGTGAAATAAAATATTTTGATTTTGATTGCCTATTAATAAGCACCCGCACTATGCTATATTATAAACATAATTTTATTTTGTATGGGCTGTTCCCACAGAGAAAACCGTGAAATCGGTTTTTTGGGCATAGTTCTAAGTAGGGTTGCCATCCGTCCGGGTTTCCCCGGATTTGTACTAGTTTATAGGGCATCCGGGGAGCGTCCGGGCGGGGTTTCATTTGTAGTCCGGGTTTGACTTTTTCTAGTTTTTGGTCGCCTCTGGGCGGCTAACCTACTTGTGGCCCCCGCGAATACTGAAATGGGCTCATACAAGTTGTAACTTTAAGATTTTTTTTGTTGACAGAGTATGTTTTTTTGTTTAACTAAAATAATAATAATTTAAGATTGTGAAAAGTATACTACTATTCTGAAAAGGTTTCTCAAAACTGTAAGAAGATTCTGTGTTGTCAATGGTTAAGTTGTTTGAAAATATACATATAAATAAACTATTTGAACAACTTTTTATTTTACTAAATTAAAAAAAAAAAAAACTGTAGACGTGTCCGGGTTCTGGGCTCCAAAATCCGGGGTTTTACGTTTTTTGTCCTGGTTGCCAAATTTTAGACATGGCATCCCTAGTTCTAAGTATAATTCTGCTGTGAACTTTTTAAGTAAAGAAACATAATTATAATTATTTGAGACACATTTTAAAGTATCTACTCACGTAAAAAAAATTTAAAAATACAGTTCAAAAAAATAATGCCCCTATAAACCTCCAAAAAATATAGGAGACCGTAACCAGCAGTGTTACGGTTAGGGGCTTTATACTACTGTTTGTCTCTGCATCACCCAAAGGTTGACTGGCAGAAAATGCCAGTAGTCTACCTTAGCCATTAGTCTGCCTCTGTAAATTTGTGTGCTTAAAGTATTAAATAAATAAATAACAGTCTAACGTATTGACCTCCGCCGGTCCTAGATTGGATTCCCAGCGGGGCAATTGTGTAACACACATAAAATGACAATTGACCGCAATGGGTTTCATTTTGACAGTTCACCCACGACCATTGCATCATTTACGTATTTTACCCGCCCCTAAGACGACCCACTGACGGAATTGTTCAAACCTATGAAGCAATGGATAAGCAATATCCTTCAAAACTCTCGGATTGTGATTCAAATTGCGTTAAGCAATTCGGGTGCTGGTCGTAACCCGGCTAAGTGCGAGTCGGACTCGCGCACGAAGAGTTCCGTACCATTATCTATAAAAACGGCAAAAAAAATCATGTCTGTTGAATGGGAGCCCCTTAAATATTTATTTTATTCTGTTTTTTAGTAATTGATGTTATAGCGGCAATAGAAATACATCATCTGTGAAAATTTCAACTGTCTAACTATCACCGTTCATGAGATACAGCCTGGTGTCAGACGGACAGACAGAGAGACAGATAGACGGACAGCGGAGTCTTAGTAATAGGGTCCCGTTTTACCCTTTGGGTACGGAACCCTAAAAATGATATTTGGCCTTTGCATGACATTTGGTAAAATTACCATGTCCTACAAAATGTCATCAAAGGCAAAACTCCAGGCTTTTGTATGTGTGTGTGTTTTGCCTTTGACTGTTGTCAGGTTAAGGGCAATTATACTACCGACAAGATGATTACACAACAAGTCAAATGTGGGTGAATGTTCTGTTCCAAAAGTATCTGATAAAAGTGTAAATAAACCCAATTTTTTTTTTTTTGGTTTGCGATTTGTCTGCTCAACAACGTGCTTAAATAACGCAATGAATTTTGTTGAACTGTCAAAATTAAACGCATTGCTACTGTTGAACCGTCAAAATTAAACGCATTGCTCACGCGCGCCTCATTGAAATGTCGTCACCACAAATGTAGGGGTCCACTAGGGCCGATGCCTGCCGGGGTCGCGGGAAGGTACTAATGGGTCACCGAGGCCCCTGGCAACACAGGCAACAGGAAGGAATACGGGTGGGTTTTAGTCAGTAAGAGTCTGACACACCCTCCCGCTCCACCCAGAGCGGGAGAAGTTATTTGATGATTTCCCATCCAAAAAAAAAACTGATAGGTGTCCCGCAATTGTCCCGCTCGCTGGTCGTGTCACGTGACAGCTCGTTGCCCTTCTTGACGCGCGGACTAAAGACTAAGCATCCCCATTAGGTCTTTTTCGAGTGCTCACGAAGCGCGCGCTAGAAACATATCTGCCTCTTTTTAAGGTTCCGTAGTCAACAAGGAACCCTTATAGTTTCGCCATGTCTGTCTGTCTGTCTGTCCCCGGCTTGACTCAGAGACTCTTAGTACTAGAAAGCTGTAATCTGGCATGGGTATACCTACATGTTAATTACGCCGACTAAGTGGTAAAATATTATCTTGAAAAAAACTCGACCAACTTATATTTGGACCGTGAAGTACTCGTATATTACATATGTTTTTCAACTACAATGTTAATTTTGTTTTTGAGATAAATTTATCCCAACTACGGAACTCTTCATTGTGCGTGGACCGACACGCACTTAGCCGGTTTTTTTTGGGATTCGCAAACCAGTGACGTAGGTAGTAATTGACTATACGAGTACCTAATTAGATATAGCTTGAGTAAATTCCACATGTCAGTTCAAGATACCGAACGCACCGAGGTAAACCTGTAACTATCGGTAGTTGGACCCTGATCCCTTAATGTGAAAGTGATCTAGACAACACAGGTTCCACCGCAACCCACGCTTCCGTCCGCCTTTATAAGGGAAAACGGAAATATCTCGTAACATTATTACGTAATTACAGCGTAAAACAAGAAACGCATTTTTATTAGAAATACATAAACGTAAAACCTATAAGGGTCAAATTCAATTAGCCAGCGAAACTCTCGCAGACGTGATGGGTATCGATGTCTTAACATGAGAAAACAAAAAAGAAATTAATTTGATGATTTTTTTTGGGGTCATCAACCGCCGGTAGTGTAGTTAGATGAAATATCAGTTTTATTGTCTACTACCAACGGTCGTTGACCCAAAACAACATATATTTTTGTGACGGGTATCGATGGCTCAAAACACAAAAAAATAACTGCGGAGTTTTGCTAACTTATTTCATTTGACCCTGTAAAAGCCAGACGTAGGGAATAAGTACTTTCTAAAGGGTAAGGGGTATAACTACTTAAACTATGGTCTGTTCCAAAAGTACCTCACAAAAGTGTAAACAAATGGATCAGAAAAACCTGTGACCAATTTGTAGTGCCACTTATAGATTAAGTGCTTTGAATAGATTATTACCCGAAATTCTAATTTTAAATATTTTAGTGTTAGATTGTATATTGTATTTACATTATTGTATTTATTTATTGAAGGGCTTGTGGCTAAGTAATAACAGCCGCACGGGTCGATCGATCAGGTTAAGCTACGCTTGCCACGGTTGGTCCGTGGATGGGTGACCATATTTACATACCAAGACCCCTCCGTGCCTCGGAAAGCACGTTAAGCCGTTGGTCGATCATGTGTCGATCTTTGACAGTCGTTACGGGTCGTCAGAAGCTCGAAAGTCTGACAGCCAGTCATACCGAGGGGTATCGTGTTACCCAGTAACTGGGTTGTGGAGGTCAGATAGGCAGTCGCTCCATGTAAAATACTGGTATTCAGCTGTATCCGGTAAGACTGGAAGCCGACCCCAACATATTTGGGAAAAGGCTAGGCAGATCATGATGATGTATATTGTATTTACATAGTTAATTTTAAATTACCTTAAAGGCTCCTGCAGACTGGGGCGATATCGCGGGCGCGACAGTCGACAATGTAGGTCATTGTTTTTTTTTTCTCATTTAGCATTAATAATTGTCTGGCAGTTTGAGTAATTTATGCGGCCTACCCAAATGTTCTTTCTTTGGTATTGTTCGTCGCATCGTTGAGCTCCTTAAGTTCTGAGTTGAGCTGCACGATTACTGACAAATGCGTGCACTGACTGGACAGGTCCACTCAATCTGTGTGGTTCTTTCCTCAAAAGGACAATTTCAGACACCAATCTACATGGCCTTCACATGATCTGACCAAGATTATGTCTGGACTTTAAAGGAGACTGTGACCGCTAAGTTTGTTTCGGCCTTTCTTCTCAGAGTAGTCTGATAGGAAACGCCGACCTCATCTAGCTTTATTTTAAAAATATGATTGACGTGTAAAAGTGTTTGTACAAAACTACTTACAGAAAATAAATCATTTATCATTTATCATAATGCTGCCTGTCGCGCCCGCGATATTGCGCTAGTCTGCACGAGCCTTAAAGATGTTTTCCATTTGACAAATAAGGTTAATTTTATAACTTCAATTTTATAATGTTATTCAAACAATAATTGTTGGATAAAGTGGTGAGATATAAAGTTGAATCCTTCTAAATACGGATGAATGTGTTACTAATTCCCGTTAGTGACTCATTGCGTCAGAATTTAACCTGAAATTCTCTCGCTCCCTCCCGCTCTGGGTGGAGCGGGAGGGTGTGTCAGACTCTTACTGACTAAAACCCACCCGTATTCCTTCCTGTTGCCTGTGTTGCCAGGGGCCTCGGTGACCCATTAGTACCTTCCCGCGACCCCGGCAGGCATCGGCCCTAGTGGACCCCTACATTTGTGCTGACGACATCTCTTTGAGGCGCGCGTGGAATACAACGCGCCGCCGACCCGGGCCTGGTCCTTACCGGACGGTGAGCTACCTATTGCTCACCGTCTGCATCTGACATCTCAATAAGGCGCGCATGGAACACTACGCACCGTCGACCATCAGTAGCAATGCGTTTAATTTTGACAGTTCAACAGTAGCAATGCGTTTAATTTTGACAGTTCAACAAAATTCATTGCGTTATTTAAGTACGTTGTTGAGCAGACAAATTTTTCGAACATATGAAGCAATGGATTAGCAATATCCTTCAAAATCATTCACATTGCGATTGGTAGTGTGTTACGCAATTAGGGTGCGGATTTCAAAATATGAACGTAACATATTTTGTGTAAAATATCATTGGGTTATAATTAATTCACTTAAATATTTTACTTGGTTTAAGACGCTGACAACATCTAAACCGCGGTCACTGTCAAATTGCATAGAAAAGAAAAAGAAGCGCGAAAACACAACGCTCGTAATTTATTGCAAAATATGAAGCAATTATCTATTTACTCAAAATTGAGTTGAGTCATCGAAAATAAAAACAACCAAGTTCTGCATTCAAATAAGACGTTCTTGTTATTAATTAAATACGTAACGTATGTTGATATTTAATACAGATATTTTGGATTAGAACCCAAGGTAAGAGGTTAGTTTAACGTGAGTTTGTATCTAGATTTTTTTTCAAAACTCGTTTTGATAACAACCAAGTTCTGGGAAATGTGTTCAAAATTAACATATATTTTTTCCGCTACCACAAACTATACAGATTTGCCAATTTTTTTTTTAAGAGAAGCCTATTTTGGTCAATTGTGTCTTGTCAGCGCCTTAAATAAATAATGCTCGTAATTAAATAAACTACTTAATTATTTATTTTTATCGGAAGGTTGATAAATTGCTCTTATTAGATAAGATAAGATAAGTCTTTAATTGCCTTAAACATTTTTTAGCCTTTAATTTGTTACAGGCAGGTATTAATCTAAATTAAATTATAGAGGAGCCCGAGATTCTGAAAACTTATTGAATTACCCAATCGGTGTAATTCAATTGATTTGTTGCTGTTTTGAATTATGGTAGCCACCATAATTATAATATATGTTAATTCATTGATTTGACAAAATTAACATCTACCTACGTATACTCCAGCCGATGAGAGAATGGGTTCCTGAGACCTGCCACCTGAGTACAAAAGAAAACGTGTTTTACGAATTTAAACTTTATTAGTTCCTAATCGTGTCCAACTGACCAGTGTCAGGAACGCATCCTCTCGGCGATCGAAGTATAATGATTATATACGTACCTGCTATACTTTCAGGTGAAATACCACACATAGGTAGGTAGAGGTATATAATCGATGATATTAAAAACCAATCAATATTTACTGGGTTAGGTAGATTAAAAATGATAAACAAGCTTGCATTAATTAACACGTAATTACACGACATTTGAATGAGATGCAAGACTCATCAAGTCATCACATACATACATACCTACATACAAGTTTGCCTAACTTAATCCAGTTTACCAGTAATAAATTCCTCTAATTAGTTTCACAAGTAATTCGATTAAATCGGTGATATGCAAATTGGTCGATATAAATGGCAATCGAACTATGATATAAACGGCTCTTAGTATTTAATAAGCTGTTATTTTTATTCTTAAGAAATAGTTGTGCTCCATTTTGGGTAGTAAAAAATTAAAAGATCATGCAATTTTTATGCAATAAATGTCCTAATTGGCAACGCTTAATTGAAGTAACAACTTCTTTAGCCGCGTTAGCGATTTTTGGGAGGGGCAAAACTTATGCGTTCGCGTCACCGACATGCTAATGTTACTTGTTGTGTTAGACTGGCGACGCGCAGCGGCCTGTGTACATGTTTATATATATATGTTATTTCAAAGTGTTAGGTTTTCACTTTCGTCAGCAGTTCCTATGACTCCCTATTTTTTAAACTAGATTTATTACGATGCAAATAGTCTGGACTAGTGATAGCATACCTATACGTGTACAGATTGGTGTTTAGTTACATGAACAGACAAAACACAGTAAAGACTTTTTCTTTGATGTTTTCAGTTAGATAGTACATCAAAACCTACATGTTGTCTTTATAGTCGTAAGTTTTGTCCATTTAAGAACTTATTCTACGTCTAATTGCCTCTTTAGTACTTTCTTCAAAAGCAAAATAACGATATTACAAAGCTGTAGCTTCATCAGTCTATAATGTTCCCACTGCTGGGACTCAAGCCTCCTCTCTTCGAAAGGGAGTGAACTGTAGTCCACCACGCGGGCCCAGAGCGGGTTGGTAGAGATGTCACATGTGTTCGAATTTTTGGTTTTAGGACATGCCGGTTTCTTCACGATGTGATGATGAAATTATTGACACAAAGTAAAGCGCCTGCCTGGGTTAGAACGCACGACCTACAACACGTTACCACTGGGCCACGACTGCTCTTTTTTTTCTTTCTGCTCTTTTCAAATTAATTGACAGTAAGCTTGTTTCCGAAGAATTTTTTTCTCAACAACCTAAATGTCAAATGAACAATCTTCATCCAATTATCTCAGAACCTTCTCAAATCAAATGACACGGAAATCGTAATAATAAATTATCTAAGTGAAGCGTAAGTTGTTCGCGAAAGTTGTTCTAACCACAAATAATATGAAATAGGACTCGTATGAGGCCATTTTATAATTAATGGCTATTACGTGTATCAGAGATGCGTTACAGATGTGTAGACCGGTCTTAATACAGATTGTACAACTTGTACCGAGAGTATAGGATGTGACAAATATTAATGGTGGGAATTAGTGTATGACGGGAAGTAGTGGTAGTTTTTTATCATATTTTTCATTTTATTAGACGTCTTTTTTTTTTGTGTGTGGGAAATTATCAAATAACTTCTCCCGCTCTGGGCGGAGCGGGAGGGTGTGTCAGACTCTTACTTACTAAAACCCACCCGTATTCCATGCGTTGTCTGTGTTACCAGGGGCCTCAGTAACCCTTTTGAAATTCCACGCGACCCCGGCAGGCATCGGCCCTAGTGGACCCCTACACTTGTCCTGACATCTCTTTGAGGCGCGCGTGGAACGCAACGCGCCCTCGACCCGCGCCTGGTCCTTATCGGACCGCGAGCTATCCATTGCTCACCGTCCGCAAGCCCGCGCCTACGGTGGCCGGAAATCCGCCCGGGGTTCCCGATGCCCAGGGCGTCTCCTGCGGCGGCTAGGGACGAGAGGGCGCGAAATTTGCCTTTCCCTCTCCCTCAAACGTCTCGCCTCCTCCTTCGCGAGCATTACTGCGAGGTGACGGCTGCCCATGCCCTCTCGCTCCGTACCATGGCCTGAACCAGGGCCGGACGCGAGATATCTCTGCCACCGATCGCCTCCACGAGGACACGGCGGTGCTCTGCCCAAGCCGGGCAGACCTCCACCGTATGCTCCACCGTGTCCTCCGGTCGATCCACACAGTGGTGACACCCGGGCGTTTCTTCCCGCCTTATCCGACACAGGAACCTCCCGAAGCTGCCGTGTCCAGTGAGGACCTGCGTCAGGCGGAAGGTGAGGACGCCGTGGCGCCTCTCTAGCCACTCCTCAAAGAGGGGACTTATCACCGCAATTGTGGCGTGCCCAGCACTGGGTTGCGACAATCGCACTCTCCATGTCGCCATGAGATCTCGCCGAAGCTCTGTCCGCTGTGCCGCGATTTCTTGCGGCAGCGGAGTTACGCCCCGGCGTTTCGCCTACTCGCGCCACTCCCATAGGTACGTGCGCGAGGACTTTAAGATAAAACATCCTGGCCTCAAAGAAATAGAACGGCCAAGCGAGTTCATGACATGAAGTGGAAATATATTATAAGTGACCAAGTCATTCAACGAAGTCAAAAGTTGGAAAAAACTGTAAACACCGACCTCGACTTTTCCGTATTTTTTTTTATTTTTATTTTAGTAAGTACTATTTCAAAATATCAGACATAAAAGTTCAAATGTAATCATTTATCTTTGAATGGAAATAACGGTTCCAAAACAACCAATCATTTTCAAATATAGCACAAAATTGCATAAATTTAATACAGATATTGAAGGCAACGAGAAAGGTTAGGTTAGGACCACAAATATATTAAATAAAATGCTAATTTTCAAAATAAATGAGACCATGGTATCTGGTTAGCATTTCTTTACATATTTTATTCTAATGTATTTTCTAACAACGTCAAATGCTTCAATAGACTTAAGTTATATGCTGATTTTTGCATTCATAATATATATAAAGTACCTACTTTATATATATTATGAATGTAAACCGACCTGACCGTTTCAGAGATCGAGTTACATAGGGTACCTACCCTATGTAACTCGATCTCTGAAACGGTCATGTGTAGAAATATCTAGCAAAAGATTTTTTCGGTCTTTAGAGTATCTTTTAGAGCAGTAACAACCGCGAATTACGAGTTCTTTAGGTCGTAGGTTGGAACCCAGACAGGCGCTTTACTTTGTGTAAATTATTTCATCACAACTGCTCTCAAAACGGTGAAAGAACACATCGTGAGGAAACCGGCATGACCTAGAACCAAAAATTCAAAGACATGTGAATATATTCACTAACCCGCATAGTGCCCGCGTGGAGATTAGGTGCGGCCCACTCCCTTTGACAGAGAGGAGGCCTGTGTCTCAGCAGTGGGAACATTATAGGCTGATTATGTTGAAGGAATATTTTTGCTATCAATCAATGAAAATGTTCATTGTTATTTTCACTAGGTTAGGTTAGGTTCCTAAAAATATTTAATCCAATAACAGACTTTGATGAACTACGAGCATTTGGTTAGAATTTAAGTTTCTCTCTAACTTCAAGAAAAAAACAACATATTTAAATATCTAGGCCACTTTTCATTTACGCCATAACTACGAACAGATGCTCTACTTCAAAAAAGCCCATCCCACATACTCTTAATAATATATTACACAACAAACATTAGTGAACACTCCCTATATGACAGGTGCGTCTGATTGCGCATCTTAGAAATGATACCAATAAAACGTAAGCGCGCAGCTTCCTTTCACTGCTGATATGAGGTGTCCGAACTGTAGTGATAACTAGAGGTGGGACTAAAGTTCCGTAGTTGTTCGGTTTCGGCTTAATATTCGGCCGTTCAGCCATAGCTTCAATAAATTAAATATGAAGACATTTTTAGTACCTTATAAGAGAGTTAATGTCAGTGAAAGGAGTCGTTAATCTATTGTTATGAAACCTGAAACACCGAAAGCCCTATATTTTCCTGCAGACATAGGTTTATGTGTTATATCTTTTGTTGGAGATCCTCAAATAAATAAATCACGTAGTAAAAAGTTACGTATTGGAACAAAAAAAATCGTTGAAGTAGACTTTCAGCATCGAGACATCTTGATGCTGAAAGTCGCCATTCTTTTGGTTGTTTCTCAGACAATTACTACCAAATAGTAGGGTGACTTTTTCGGCTACACCGAAACTTTCGGCCTAAACCATGACCTTGTGTCAAACTCTATCTGATAACTCTTAAGCCACAACGGTGATTACGTTAATTCTCACGCCCATCATATAGACAATTTCGCTCAATTTATTGACGCGCCAGCGCGTCGTTTGTTAAGATGATTTTTAAAAGAACGTGTTTTGACCAGTCGTGTCGTAAATTATCTATACAGACTTTTATGGCTCTAAGCTTTTAATTTCATAAGTACGGGTGTGCTAACGCTAACATTATTTTGTTTGACATTATTATATAATACAATCACATAATAGAGTTAGGTTTGGTATGTGACTAAAAATAGTGCATTACGATATAAATTAAATTAAATCAAATATTTGTTTATTTATGGCAACTAGGCTCAATTGTTAGGAACATTGTTCTTAAAAACGATTGTTAGTAAACAAACAAAGAAACAAAAAGGTTAGCTGTGGGGTCTTCTGACCAGCACCTCCACAGCGTGCGACAACCAAGGTGCGTCGTACTTTTCTATTAACATACTTAGGATGCAGTCAGAACTAGTAGACCGCACTCTTGACAAGATGGAACTTGTTATTTTTGCGCATTATGGCGTAAAAATCATCGGTATCCGCAAACGCGTACATACCGGACGCACAACAATAGCGCTACAGTCCCAACAGCATCCTGAAGCAGTTATTATATTGAATAAATATTTTATAATAATAATATTAATTTATAATAAATAATTTATAATAATAATATAACTTACAGAATTATTTTAAGTAATTTGTTGTGAATAAGAATTTTGGAGACGAGAATGATGCATTAATACTAAAGTTAATGAAATTATAAGTCAATAGTGAAACAGGAAGCTACACAGGAACATTTTCTACACAGTTGGGCGAATTCGCGGGCGCGACAGGCATATCTTGCCTTGTCCGCGATATCGCGCTAGTCTGCACGAGCCTTTATGTAGGTACTCGTATAATTATATCGTCATGTATCTCTTTCTATAATTAATAGCAATGGTCACAGCAAGATCTGTAGCTTATCTTAAATATAGCTAGTGAAATTATTCATGTACGTGTATGTACTAAACATACACGTACATGAATAATTTCAATATATTTTGGCCTGTTGAACATCATTTACTTAAAAAGCACTTAATAGTTTTTAATTATCATCAATTACTACAACATTTTCTTAGAAGCATACTTCGTCACCAGAATATCTGCAGCCTCGTTTTCACTTACATTACAAACATGTGAAAACCTTGCACCACAGATGTACTCGTAACAAGTGAGCAAGATAAATAGAGGGCGTGGAAGAAATCAATTTGAAAGAACAAAAGCACCCGTATTATGCAAACCACTATTACTTAAACCTGCACACAAAGCTATAGATAGAAAGTAATATCTGGCCTGCATTGTGTTCCCAGCAAGAACCAGTAATACTGGAAGGAGAATTAATATTACCTCAGGGTATTCTGCCTACCATTCTACGGTCTAATGGTTTGAACAGCGCAAACAATTTAGGGCAGACCGGCCTACCGTTCTCGAAGTTCGGAGTAAATTATAGAGAGCAACCGTGGCGTAAAAACATGTTATATCATCTTTGTGAAATTGGTTTGTTTTTGTTGGTATTTGATCTAAATACCAGAAATACTTAGCACTGTTATAACCATGGTTGTTGGTAAAGAGGACTGAGGTTCCATTGCCTCAACGAATATGCATTAATTGTATTTATTTAACAGTGAGTTCGTAAAAAGAAACATGGAGATTGCAGTAGATATCGTAAAAGCTTCATCATTGCCCGGAATGCATTATTGAAAGTTTTTAATCACTATTCACCACAACGCTGTCAAGTCTAGTACCAGTTTTGTCGAGATTACGCACCTTGGGAATGGCCAATTCCCAAGTTGTGTAAACTCTATACAATTTGCCAACAAAGATAAAGGACATGAGTGATGCTTCAACTGATCAGTATGTAAGCAAATTCATTAGATGGAGAAATAAAAAACGTGTTAAAAAAAAAACATGCAACATTTATTTCCAAACAAAAATCGATAACAATAACGCTGACAACAAATTAATGTAAAACATTATGCAAATATAACGAATTATTAAAAACTATACAATCTCCCATTGCAATAAATATCTGTGGTTAACGTAATGGCAACTATATGTCCGAGAAATAACTATATCAGTTCTACTTAGGCGCTTATAGCTAGATATGGCTATAGTTTAGCATAAGTATTGCGACTAGCCGAATAGGCGTTCTTGTAACTGGAGCTGGAATCAGACGGCGGTCCAGTATATTCACTATTGTGAACGATATCATTATCCTCCTTCGGGACAGTTTGCGATATAGGACCTTGCAACTTTTCATACTCAGTCGTCGCTCCTTGAGGAGCGTACTGAACGTTATACTTGCTTTGAGCATTTGAAGGATAGTAATTATAAAAGCTCTGGACAGGATTCTGATATAGAAGATTATTGTATGCAGAAGGATTTGGCTGGGCAAACAGCAGCATTGTCGAAGGCTGACCCAAGTAAGAACCACCAAGAGGCAAAGGTTGGTAACTAGGCATGTTGTAGTGCCCCTGATGCAGTTGATTAATCAAAGGGTTCTGGTGAGGATTTATCTGGCTTGTAGGATTAGGAGAAAATAATTGAGGAGCATAAGGAACAATCGGCTGTGTTGGATAACTAGTAGGCTGCTGCAGGAAAGCCAACTGAATATTCCCACTTGCCTTCGAAGGCACTATTTGGTACTTAGACTGGTAACCAGGATTTGGTACAAAGTTCAGTGGTACGAACTGGGAAGTGGTCGGTGGGGGCAACAGGTTTATCTGAGGTTGCTGTTGCTGGGAACCGTAAGAGGATGATGATGGTTCGCTCTGTGTATGTGATGACGAGTAATACTGGCTGCTTCCTTGACTTGGGTAGAACGAATTTGGCACTTGAGATTGGTAAGACGATGGGCTGGTCGACCCACTCTGTGAACTAGGATTCTGTGTATAAATACTGTAGGTGTAATCCTGTTTCTGTGCTCCGGTTGGAATAGTATTTATACTGGTCCCCTTCCCGGCGTTTCGTTTCTTCTGCTCGACATCCTCGACCTCGGTACAGCATATCAGTGTAGCGAAAGCGACGAAAATCTGCAATAAATTACAGACCAATCATAGTAGTACACAATCAATCATAGTGTTTCTACAAACGCGAAGAAGCCAATCAATCAGCTACATCGTTATCGCAATACATATTTATTTCGCATCATACAATAAACTGAGAGCGTTTACTTTTGCTTCAACGAGTTGTAATAAATTACTTCCAAAGGAACGGCCGAACATATTTAACTACTTACAATTGAACGCTTGTTAGTACTTGTTAGTATCATTACATAAGGCAGTAAACTCACCAAAAGCTCCCATTTCGCCATTTTGTATAACGTATGCAGCAACGCGTGTCTCTATGAATATAATTACATTATTTACTTGAGTGGAAAACGCGTATTGCGAAAGGAAAAGTGTTCTATTCACCGGGGCGCGCGGAAAAGTGCAAGACGGTATCAAGTTCATGCATTTATATGAGCGGCCGTGGACAACTTTCCTTCGCTCCAGATCACAGCGAGGGAAGTGACCGCTCGATAGGTCTTTGTCCTGTATTGGAACGTATCCAGTTTACTCTGATAGTGTCAGTTTCCTACCGCGGTAAGCGGAAATGCCTTGCGTTAATACCTTCATACCTCTCTCTATAGAGATCTAAAGCAGGGATTCCCAAAGTTGTCGATTGTGATGTCGATTTCGACCACAAGGGGTCGATCCCCTTGTGGTCGAAATCGATTTTCCAGTGGTCGATAAACGAAAACTGATTTTGGGGTTCGACGAGGTCTAAAAATCGACCCTATTAATTAACACAACTTTTTACTGTATATTATGTTGTGTTACGTGTACCAACTTGTTATAAGAATGACTAATATTTTAGTAGGAATTATCATTATTGTACTTTTAAAAACTCAACAAGTCGATAGGCGTGCACAAGTTCGTACAAGATGAAAAAAGTTGGCTATGGGAATCTGAAGAATCAGTTCATTTTGGAAAAGGGGTCTCTTGCCCAAAATAGTTTGGGAATCCCTGGTCTAAAGCATTCGTGTTTGGTTCTGGCGTATAAATTAGAGTGAATTTCGAGCCCATTGCTTTGCCAATTATTCGAACGTGATTTCTTATCAGCAATATCTCGTAAGAGAACTCAATTCCCTTTCACATTTAACTCGAACTACAAAACAACACAAAAAAGGCAAAAGCTAAAGGAATTTGTAGCAGATCAAAATCTATAAATCTTCAAGCGCATTACCTAACATTATCTTCATAAAACAGTTTACAATCAGCAACGATGTGGTAACTACCAATTAGATGATCTCGATAAAAAATGATATAGGTAGATACCTACCGGACCACGTCCTTTCTTTGGTATTGTTCGTCAGGTCTTTGAGCTCCTAAATTCTGAGTTGAACTACAAGATTACTGACAAATGCGTGCACTGACTGGACAGATCCACTCAAATCTGTGTGGTTCTTTCCTCAAAAGACCACCTCAGATACTAACCTGCATGGCCTTCATACGGCCTGACCAAGATTATGTCTGGACTTTAAAAGAGACTGACATCTGAGTTTGTTTCGGTCTTTCTTCTCAGAGTAGTAAGATAGAAAACACCGAACTTATCTAGTTTTAAAACCTAATTTAATTTTGATTTGTAAAAGTGTTTTTCTTTAACCAATTTACAGAAATAGATATGATTTATCATTTATAATCATTCGAACAGGTTCTATAGAAATTAATTATCACAAACCACGTACAAGTAAAAGGGTTCTCGAAGTATCTCAAGAGCTTTCTCTTGCGCCTGCGCGAATTATCTCTAATTGTGGCTAGCAGGTGGCTACTGGCTACTAATGAAAATTGCAGAACACCGCTCCTTTCAACGCAATTGAAGGTTATGTAACACGTGTTATATATACATAGTTCTGTAGGAATGGAAGCAAAAAGCTGTTTCCTGTATCCTTGTACGTGTGTGGCTATGTCTTTATGTTGATAAAAGCTTTTGATCGCGATTTCGTTTACGTCTAAACTTCGATCCCCGTTGTTGCCTTGCTCTTGACTTCTTACTGCTTTTCGACACCATATTTCTTCATCAACCACATTCTCATTTATCTTCAGTCCTACGATCTCTACTGGCAAGAGAGTCATGAAAAAGTTTGGTTAATACCTACAAATAGAACATTTTTAGGCTAGAAACGCTACGTTGCCAGACTGTATATATTAAAATTCTTGCACTGCTAATCTGAAATAAAGTTCACGACATATGTACCTTCCCGTTAATCCACTCTTCACTTAGATGCACCAGTTTTGCACCTCTGCTGGTCTTTGTAATTAATAAAGAGCTTGGTAGAGTGATGGTCGGCCTCCATTATAATTTATTAAAGATGTCCCCGATCAATCACAACTTGATTGATTGAGGACTATTATATCTATGCTTTAAGTACCAAAATGATTGATCTTATGCAACTTCTGACAGGATGTTAACATAATCATAAAATAAATGAGCCCTGAATATCGCAATTGATATAAAATGTCTATGGTATGAACCGGAAGTTCCCACTTAAGTGGTTATTTCCACCATCATTAATCAATAAGTGATGTCAAAAATTATTCATTCTCGAAGAGATGTGTCAGTCTATTCAATCTTGAAGTGTTTAGGTAAAGTTTACTGACATAGTTGTTAAGCAATATTATTACTAACACATTTGAGTCCATTGTTACTTGTATATTAAATATAAAATCAATAAAACATATGAGAACTGTACATTTCCGAACATCGGTAAAACTTCAGCGTCCCAAAGACTCCCTAGAGGATCTCCAGTTAATTATGTTTCCTCGAAAACACCTTACCTAATTCTTTCCATCCCAACAATGCTAGGAAAGCACGAGCTTACCGGATGCAAAATCTAGAAATTGACAATAAATACACACCACACGTGCATATTTGGCGTGCATGCCCTTTCAGACTAATACAATGATTTTACCAAAGCGCACCATATACAACCCAGTACGTACCATTCTCTTTTCTCCTAATGACTTTAATAGCGAAGCATTATCACGAATCAAGCAATAATGTTCTATAATTACTTACTTTAAGTGCAGAAAAATAAACTTATTAAATTGTTACGAAATGAATATAATGAAGGTGTGTAACATACGTTGTTAATTTAGAAAACAATAACTGCTTTATTTGCAGGATTTTTGTGCAAAAAATATGTTTGTTATTCTTTACTGTTGTGTAAAAATAAGGAATTCCTAACATCACTGGCTACACAAGAGGAAGAGTGCCGAACTTTTTTGAGTGCTATATGAGGTAAATATAATAACGCATCAAGGCTCCCGCAGACAGGCGCGATGAGACACTAAAAGCACATTTTTTATGAAAACTTCACGGGAAATGTGGCACTGCGCGTCGCGTTGCTTGTCGCGCCCGCTTTTTCGCGCCTGTCTGCACGAGACTTAAAACGATCACAAAACAATAAAATTGAAGGCAAAAAGATTACAAAAAAAAAAAGTTTTATTATCAAGAATCAAGTTAACATATTCATCAGTTTCATTAATTCAAACTCCTAATATATTTAATCACACCGAATCTTCAATTTACTACCTCTTTAGACTACTGCTTATCCTACAAAATTCATAAAGATTCATATTTTATCAGCGACATTTTATATTAGCGCCATCTGTAGTAATCTAACAAAATGTAGTATCGCGTATCGATCCTTTCACCTGCAGCTCTGTAAAACATTAGTTTCGAGGGAAAATGTAAACAAGAGTTCTTGCGAAGAATACTTTCGGTGTTGTATAGATGGTGTTGTTTATGAAAAGAAAAAAAAATAGTTTTCGGGAAAAATATTGCATAGGTTTATATTTTAAGTTTTTTTTATAAGTTTAAAATTGTCGTCACGATTAACGAATGGCTTGGCTTTTTTAAATTTTCAGTTCATGCTGCTGGTACGACCGATGATGAAAACTGAACGAACTACAACATAACTTTTATTTATAAGGCATGCATGTAGGAAGAATACCGTTTGTCTTAACCGTCTGTCTTAAGCAATTTCGTCGATCAGACATTATTTACGCAGATTCCGATAATCTCAAGTGATAATTTACTTATAACATTTAATTTATACCTTTGTATAGAAATTAAATAAGCTCCAAGTGCACATAAACAGGAACTTATTCTAAGGCTTTACTGACAAGACAATCCACCTTTCATTGAACAAACTGTCATGTATTTCCTTAAATTTAGCATTTAGTGTCAATTACGAGATCACAAGCCACATTACTGTAAATCTATCGGAAATAGGCCACCGTAAGTTCTGGTAATAGGCATCTTTGATACCGATTTAATGAAGTGCTGTGAAGGTATTTACTTTAGCTGAGAGGTCCAGTTCGATACTAGAGAATCAATGTGAATTTACATTTGAATTTGCACTTTTTAGGGTTCCGTAGTAAACAAGGAACCCTTATACCCTGTCTGTGGTTCCTGGCCCTGACATCAAGCATTGGACAACATTGTTAATATAATGGTTTAAATACGAGGCTTTTGGCTACTTTTTGTGTTTATTTTATGTAAACTTTTTTGCAATGTGCGTTTTGTTTGTGCAGAATAAACATTTTTTCTTTCTTTCTTATAGTTTCGCCATGTCCGTCTGTGTGTCTGTCTGTCTGTCCCCACTGTAGCTCAGAGACGCTTAGTACTAGAAAGCTGTAACTTAGCATAAGTATACACATTAATCACGCTGACAAAGTGGTTCAATAATATCTTGAAATATATATATATATCGGAAGTGTGTCGCGGCCGTGTCAATTGACAACGAAACGCAATTGTGAAGTTGGCGCGCTTCGACAGAGTCTAAGCCTGACGTTCGTGCAAGTCGACGAGGGCGCTACAGTAGCGTGGAGATGCTCTCTTGACTCTTGACCATCGGACTTCGTACGGACAACAAGTGCATAGAAACTGTCCAACGTTTCGTTTTATAAATTTTGTCAAGTTCAAATATAACCTAAAAATCAATAATCAACTTCAGCCTTTTCTTCTCGCCCGCTGCACACATCTACTCCCAGTCAAATGATCAACGGTTAAGAATCAAGCTCCAATCGGCCCCCTGTCACGACATATATTTTTTAAATCATCCCCGCATTACGTGCAAGGGAGTTGTACGTATTGTGGGGATGATATTTTTTTTCTCGTCTATCCCATGGTTCAGTGGCATGCAGTGGTTCTCGACAGAGGGTAGGCCATGCATACCGACACCAAAAAAAAAACTAATTCCCGCAACATCACAGCGCGGCTCTACATATAAGAACTCACCACATTATTCAAGGTTTAAAACACGATTTTCTAACGATGCAAACAGAAGAAAGATTCGGCTACCTCAAATATCATAACCAAGTGGGTGGGTGATAATTACAGAACACGTCACTTGCAAGATATCCGAAGTCATGAATTATCATATTTTTGGATTAATTCTCGTAATTCGGGCACACATCTACCTTTAGACACAACTTGAATCTTATCATTAAACGACAAGTACGACTAACCTAACCTAACCAACACATTATTGGCGCAAACTTCACAACAGAACATCATTCTTAGGTAAGTAAATAAACAAATAATAACACAACACATAATATTTACACTACTTTACGTTTCAAAACCAATTACTTATAACTTAATAAGATCTAAAAAAGAAAACATTCAAGATCGCATGTATATTACGTGTCACTGTCACATGAAACAAACACTACCAATTAAAATTGTATCACTGTCATACCGTGTTCTTCCACAAAAGGGACTACCATATTTTGCCGGATAACACTGACACACTGGACTGTGTTGCCGAAACTTATTTTCCTAACTCCCCAAAAACCAAGCGAAATTTCCCAAATATGAGAAGAAAAATAAAAAATTATGAAGCTTTTAATTATTTTTATAGGGCTTTTGCTATTCCTTACAATTTATAATTTTTTGGAAGATATAAATTCAACAATACCACCTTTTTTTTTAATTGTCTCTAGTAGTCTGGTAGTCATGAAGGAAACTTTCCCGCAATTCGGGGAATTGTCCAAAAATTGGGAACCCTGGTCTTCAATATTTTTCATTCATTAAATCTTCACTTTACACACAACCAATGGGGACCAAGCTCCTGCCGCAGGAGATACGCCCCTAATTTAAACCATTTCACTATTGTGTGCCGTTCATACACACGAAAATATACACGAGTGTGCGTAAATTTATGAACGGAATGTAGACGAAACGAATGCTTGCCTTGCTTACGTAAAACGTAAGCTCCGTCGAACTGTGAGTCACGTGGCGTCTGCGACAAGTTGCTATAAGAGTTTTAACAGGACTTTAACTTTTTTTTAATATTTTGTATTATTGTATTACATAGTTAAAATAAATGCATTTGGCGTTGTTGGTAGGGTAGGCTAGGCCTAATTGCCTCTATGGACGGCAAGACCCTGCCATGGTTTGGGGTATCGTTGGATAGGCTGTTCAAAATATTGCGGGTCTGTGAACACCATTTTTCGATTCAAGGATCAGATTGCGTACCTAATATTAAGCTTTAAAGTGCAAATTTTTGGTAGAGTAAATTTCCTGCCAGCTAAATGGTTGTTTATGGAGATATGAAAAAAATCATGGCAGTAGTAGGTACTCGTACATATAATGAAATTATGAAATTAAATGAATGGAAAAATATCACAGCTAAGTAGGCTTTACAAGTTAACGAGTAATTATTATTATTATTATTATTAAACATTTATTTCAGACCAGGTCCATATTCTTGGTAGTAACAATATACTTAAAAAAACTAATGTTAGTATGCAAACAAAACAAAAAAAGTTAAATTAAATTAAATTACGACATGAAGTCGCACCCAACTAATAATAAATAGTCAACCAACTTAAATTTGCAGTTGGATAATTGATTGTGGCATATATCGATGTATGGGAGAATATGTTTTTCAACTACAATGTGTAGTTTGTTTTTGGGATAAATTCATCGCAACTTCCCAATTACGGAACTTCATTGTGCGTGGTCCGACACGCACTTGGCCGGTTTTTTTTTCAAGTTTATGTTGGTCCCCCTTGACTGACAAAACAAAAGGCACCCACCCCAATTGCGTAACACACTTTCCATCACAATTCGAAGGATTTCGTAAGAAATTCCTTAACCATTGATTCATAAATGTTTGAAACATTCTGTTCGAAATGAAATGAAATGAAATGATTTTATTTTCTATAAGTAGGTTTATACAAACACTTATAAACGTCAATCATATTTAGAAAAAAACTAGATGAGCTCGGCGTTTCCTATCTGAAATTCAGTTCAAGTGTGCTTGTCAACGTTAATAACGCAATTAATGTTGTTGACCGGTCAAAATGAATGGCAGAATGGCAGTGGCATTATTAAAGTGTTACGCAATAATTTGCTACCCCACTGTACGAAAAGTCAGAACAGATCGCCAACCACGGTCGCCAACACACGGAAAGCATAGATGAACTGTGGTGACTGGTCGTCTTGCTGACCATGGTTTTATTTTGTTATTAGTAATTAACCGTTTATTTATTTTACTTTGATGGTCCTAGTTTATCATTTGTAACTAAGCAGAGAGAGTTAACTAGAGCAGTGGTGGCCCAGTGGTAACGGCCGCGACTTACGAGTTGTAGGTCGTAGGTTCGAACCCAGACAGGCGCTTTACTATGTGTAAATTATTTCATCACCACTGCTCTCAAAACGGTGCAGGAAAATATCGTGAGGAAACCGGCATGTGACATCTACCAACCCGCACTAGGCCCGCCTGGTGGATTACGGCCCACTCCCTCTCACAGAGAGGAGGCCTGTGTCCCAGCAGTGGGAACATTATAGGCTGATTATGACTGAGTTACAGCTATGGCTTTAAGTAAGCGGGCACGCCCTTTATGCCTGAAAGCTTTTATTTAGGTACTAAGTTCTGATTACGTTTAAATAACTTTAAAATTATTTATTATAAAAAATTTAAAAATAAAAATGTTTGAGACCCTCATAATTAGCCCTTTCATTTCATGTCTGTATGTACAGTTTGCAAAACTTTTTTTTTCTAATTTGTCCCCCAATGGTGACCCCCTAATGTTAAAAATTCATTTACTTACGATACACGTCCGTATTTGGGTCACAGAAATTCGTAGGTGTACCAAATTTCAATTTAATCGGTCCAGTAGATTCGGAGCAAATCGGCTGTGACAGACAGACAGACAGACACGCGAGTGATCCTATAAGGATTCCGTTTTTTCCTTATGAGGTACGGAACCCTAAAAAGTAAAAATAATGTTCTAACAACAATAGTGTGTGCTTCACGGTTGCGCCAAAAAGGTTCATTTCAGCATTCATTACAGACAGATGCTGTCTGACGCTTGTTTTCGAATGAACCTTTAGGTACGAGTGACGGGGAGAACAAACAATACAGGGGGGTAACCTCTTATAGCAGTATTATTATAATATTACTTCACAGTGGGAAAGTGATGGAGCTATACAGGACTTATATCTCTTTCTTACGCTGAAGTAATATTGAAATAATATTGCTATAAGAGGTGATGGTTACCCCCCAGGGGTAGACATTCTAACAGTACTTAGGTAATGAGCAAATATGAGCTACATAGGTAATTTATAGATCCAAGCAATTATCACAGACGTTTGATCGGATTAGATGTAACAGCTCATAAAGCTGTTACTCATTATTCAAAACGTAGGTACAGGATTACATCGAATAAAGCCTCGTGCAGACAGGCGCGTAGAATAATTTCCGAGAAGTGTTCATAGAAATTGTTCCATCAGAGCCAGCCTTACGGAAACATCAACATCAGATTTGTAAAGTTTAACGAAATACAAAATATAACGGGAGAAACAGTAGCTCATTATCTTCATCTGAGCTAAGACACATTTGCATTATTTTAACTCCAAAAACTGCAGATTTTCACTTTCATCTTTCTATGTTAATTATTACAAGTGTTTAGTATTCAAACGAACAAGATCTTGATGTTATCTCAAGATATAACTAACAGTGCCGTCTCTTGTAAACTTATCTTTCTTTAGAACAATTTTAACAAACATCTTATCATATTAACATGGTACTCGTGTCTAGCAGACTAGAAAAGATAATTAGAATGGAAAAAAAAAATTCAATTAGTTCATGTATCAAAAATAGTGAACCTATATTTTTACAACATTTTATGTACCCGCATCACCATTTTCAATGATTTACTGATATGCGCTTTATCTGCTCTCAAAACGGTGAAGGAAATCATCGTGAGGAAACCGGCCTGTCCTAGAACCAAACATTTGCAAACATGTGACATCTACCAACCCGCACTGGGCCCGCGTGGTAGATTACAGCCCACTTCATCTCACCAAGAGGAGGCCTATGTCCCAGAAGTGGGAACATTATAGGCTGATTATGCTGATTTACCAGCCAGACTACAAAGTTACGATAGCTTTAGCGTTAGCGTAACTTTGTAGTTTAATATTTCGAACTGCGACGGTCAAACGAGGAAATACTGTCTCCCATAAAAACGTGTGACTTCTCCTAATTAAAGAAATTGTATGTTCATACGAGTACCAAGTTTAAATCGTATCTGTATTTACGTGTATTATAACCGATAGTTAAGTAACCATAAAAAAAACACATCGTAATATTAATTACGTATGGCGAATACAAGAATAAATCTCGTCACGGAAAGAACGAAAGCTTCAATAATTTTATTAGCTACATAAGTAATAATATTTATACATAATAT
The DNA here is from genome assembly GCA_905333075.3 of Atethmia centrago. Classification (NCBI taxonomy): domain Eukaryota; kingdom Metazoa; phylum Arthropoda; class Insecta; order Lepidoptera; family Noctuidae; genus Atethmia; species Atethmia centrago. Next base: position 11,022,376 of record HG995381.1, on the reverse strand, counting down.
GTAGTTAATTTTTGCCCTGTTGGATTCAGCAGAGATACTTACTGTTAATTTTCGGTCGGTTTTTTTCAGTCGTTACGGGTCGTCAGAAGCTCGAAAGTCTGACAACCAGTCTTAAGGTCTTAAGTCCAAGGGGTATCGTGTTACCCTGTAACTGAGTTGTGGAGATCAGATACGCAGTCGCTCCATGTAAAATACTGGTATTCAGCTGTATCCGGTAAGATTGGAAGCCGACCCCGACATAGTTGGGAAAAGGCTAGGCAGATGATGACTTACTGTTAATTTTCGGGAAAAGATCTAAAATATGTATACACTGCTGCTGCTACTACCTACTGAGACTTTCCTTTCAAAATAACCCAAAAAAAAAACATAATTCCAGAATCTCCCTCCTGGGAGCTTAGCATTTACGACTGACTATTCTGACCACACCCTCGGCAGTCAACCCGCTTCCAACTCTGCTAACTGGCTAGTATTTTCAACCAGTGCAGTTTTACGCTATTTATGTACAGAACTTACATTGAAAAAGATACCTACATAAGCAAGTTACATTGAACTTCAACACATGTCAGGTGATTTCAACCATAACTAGGTTAAATTGCTTTTGCACACATAACGTGGTACTATACTTTTTTTTCTCAGACTATTTAGCCGTTCCGTGCAATCAAACTGTAAAATTGAACGTGATTTATTAACGGGTAGTGTAAACAGTATGTTAATGTGTAACTATGCGTTTTCGCACATTATGTTCGTCAGCTGGTTGGGTCGGATGATTGCATTATTAGCTTATAATTTGTTTGTATAAGCTGCCGTAGTTATTAGATGTTATTGATACCAGTTACAGTGTAATATTGCCTTGTGTGAACATTGCAAATAACTACAAACAAGTATGATCTGTCCCAAAAGTATCTGACGAAAATGTAAACAAATAGTTTAGAAAACGTATCTGTGGATGCCAATGTTTAGTGCCACTTTAAAATGTGTGCTTTGATTTGGGTATTTGAATAGGTACCTAATCCCGAAATTCTAATTGACAAAGAAATCACCTTAAAAATGATTCTCCTTTGACATGAGATTAATTTTATATACCCAAATTTCGTCGACGTTTTTCAGTTACATTAATAATGTTTTTAAACAATAATTTTGGAAAAAGTGGTAAGATATAAAGTAGAAACCTTCTTAATTGGTCAAGGACAGCTAATGAGACACAATTGAATATTGATTTTCTATTGTTTGACTCCGAATCGGTGTCGCGCGGGCGTAACAGGTTAATACAGATGTGTGTGATACTATAATAATATATGTAATTCCCTATAGTGAGTGATTACGTAAGAATTTAACCTGAGCAGGGTTTGTTTACACTTTCATAATACTTTTAGAACACGCCATAGCGTGGGACTCCGACCATCTAAACACTCGAAATTTAGGAAGTCATTTCCCGCTTTGGGTATAGGCTTACAGTAACGTTACTACGGACTAGACAAAACAAAGACTCGCATTCATTCGGAACAATTCAACCGCGACAAAATTAAGTCACTTGGTCAATAAAGCCGGTATTGTTTATTTATGAAGCAGATCAAGCATAACTACTGGTAATCTGATTATGGGCTAACCACAGTCCCAATTTCAATCCTATTAATGAACCATGGCTTATCGGACGCAACACTTGTTACCACGCTTTTTGGTTCACGTTTACTTTAACTTTTTTTACCCAATTGCGCGACTGTAAATTTTTCTTTGCAGCCGCGCAATTGGGCAGTAACCCATTGGTTATTTTTGTTTAACCTATTATGATGACCAACACAAGAAGTAAACACAAATTCCAACCAATGACTGCACGTGCACGGACTAATTACGGCAAAAAAGCAGTATTAGTGGAGGGAGCACAATTGTTCAATGATTTACCGGAAGACATAAAGAAGAGTTATAATATTAACATATTTAAGAGTAAACTAAAAAACACGTATGCGGCCTATAACGTCACCATCGCCCCAGAGGCAAATATATTATTATTAAGAAGTAACTTTGTATCTCATTATAAGTGAACTTATAAGTTTTATTACGAGTATAAGTGATATTTATAAGTTCTTATGAGAAATAAAAATGTGTTTAAACCTAAGCTTCTGAAAAATAAAGGTCAAACTTCTGAAAGACGTTGAGCCGCTGAAACAACCTTAGCCTAAAAATAAACAAATTAGTCTTTATGGCAATATTAATTCTACTTGTATTCCTCAGTTACATGAAAATGTAAAATAGGAAACGTCAAGTTGTCGGAACATCGACTGAAACCTATCACTAGTTAATTACTTTGATATTAATCTTACAAAGAAATACGTAAATAAAACTCATAAACAATATGTGTTGTGTAAACAATACACATTCATTTCTATAACAACATTGTTTAAATTTTAATATTATTTGCATACAGGTTGTATTCGTATGATAAATACAAACATTGAGTAACTATTCCAATTCGGTACATGAGTAGGTACCTACAGACTGAAAGAACAAAATCATTAATTATATTATTGAATAACATAACACAAGATCTCGCCTGAAATCCCCGAAGAGATAGGCAGAGTTGTATCTATAGTACACCCACATTTCGCCAGTTATGTTTAAGTCCCATGTAATAAGGGGGCGGGGGCGGGGGTAATCAACCGGGCACAAATCCAGACTCCGGGCTACTACAAGACAGTGTAACAGAACTGAAAACACATTGAGAAAATTCACACTAAAATACCAAACATTTGTAACACATCATCAATTTAAAACGAATGCTCGTGGGAATGCTAATATTGTGACAAACAACATCAATCTCGGGTACACAATAGAAATCCAGATTGCAACAACTGTACCCTGAATGCATAATACTCGAGTGGCGGTTAAAACGTGAGTTGTTGCGTAACGAACGTTTAAGAATTCGGAAGTGAATGCAGTCTGCTTCCATTCTGAGTCCGACTGTACATGTTCCCTCGACCGTGAAGTATTAAGCAACTGTTTTCACAAAGCGTACAATAATAAGTATTATCTTATGGGTTATGTGTCAAGCGACACGTAAGAGCAGCTGATCTGATACTGATTAGTCTATTGAACATCATCCATTTCGCTAGGTTACTTACAAAAGTTCTGTTATGGTTAAAAGTACGAACAATCATTAGTGTGTAAGTTGCTCTACTTTTTTAAGCACACAGTCATTGTTTCGTATACGTTATGTAATTGATATTTTGTATTACGAACGGAACCAAATCTGTCTCACTAGTGTTCAGGTTATTCACCTACTTGTACCTACTGTAACCATTTAGGTAATTAGATACTAATGTTCTACTTTCACGTCAGATCCGACGGACACTCGAATTAAGATCCGGTCTCATGTTAATTGAGATGAAACCTATTGCTCAAGCAGCTGCTTGACAAGCCGACTGGCTCTCAACATGGTGTTACTTGTCCGGTCGAGTCCATTACGCGGAAGCAAGGGGCGACAACAGCGGCCTGAGGTGGTATTAGGCTTATTTCAATTTTATATAGTACTTTCATATGAGTGAAACTGGCGATGCGCGCCAAGTGCCGATTACCCAAGCAGTATCATGTTTCCTGTGGAAGTTACGCTCTCTGAATGATTTTCCATGCAATAGTGTCTAGCTATTAACACAAATAAGGAACCCGGGAAAATGAAAGTCAAATTTTTATTGGCATTTTATTACAACAATAACAACCATAAAAACTACATTTATAAAATAATAAATAGACAACCTTAACTATTTACTGTATTTACAGAAATTCACGTCGTTACACATAACACATTCAAGCGGTGGTTGTTCAGATTAGATGCGCATGATTCAGTATTGTTATTGCTAACAAAACAAGTTTCTAACCTGTCTGCGATGAAAGATATCATCAAGCTACATGATTTTGATTATACAAATTATACACATGTTACCGAAAAGAAAGCACACCGACGAGATAACCAAAACGCGACACGTACGCGCTGACACTCACAGCGAGTATCAAAGTGGTCGCCCGCGCAGCTAATTAGCGAAACGTACGCAAATAAATAACACCAAGAGCAATACTTTCGCTCACATACACTATGCGATAATTCGTACCACGCCTACACAACACATCCTTCACACAATACCGTCAACTACTATTTACACACAACTATTCCCGAAACTTTATTTTAATGAGCTCGTGGCTTCAATTCTTCGCTGTACTTGATAGTGTTGTACGAAGTCTCGCTGGCAGCGCCGTACGCGTCTTTTGGTGAGTAATGGGAACTCGAACTTCCAAAGCTGTGTTTAGGGCCAGAGGAAAAAGAGCTTAAAGAACTGTGGCTCGAAGCGGGTGCTCTGTACGAGGAGCTACCTTCTCCGAAACTACTTGGGGAAGAGTGGTGAAGATGCTTTGTGCTGACATAATAGGGCTTGTTGGAAGAAGCTGCGTGAATATTGTTGGATGAGTATGAACTTGAAGGGAAGCCATAGGTGGTTCCAGGAGGAGCACCATGTCCTGAAGAGAAAGCGCTGGCACCTTCTAATCCTTCACCCTTGGCAGATTGGTAAACAGGGGCAATGAATTTAGATGAGCCGCCACCGAAACCTCCTTGAGATGCACCAAAGTTGGCGCCGTGGCCAGCAGTGTTAAGGGACAGAGAACCGCTGCGGTAACCACCGAAAGATGGACCACCGTACGACCCAGATAAACCGGCGAGACCGTGGCCGGAAAGACTCTGGCTAGACAAACCGTGGCTAGAAAGACCCTGGCTAGAAAGACCCTGGCTAGAAAGACCCTGGCTAGAAAGACCATGGCTAGAAGGACCCTGGCTAGACTGACCGTGACCAGATTCTCCTTGAACAGATGAGCCTAGGTAAGCAGATGGTTTGAAAGAAGTTTTACCGGGGCCAGCATAGCTATTTAATTGTTTGTAAGCGCCACCGAAGGAATGTCCCGCTCCACCAAATGAATGTCCAGCTCCACCAAGACCAAGTCCAGATCCCAGACCAAGTCCAGCTAATGAGTGACCGCCTCCGCCGAGGGACAGTGATCCTGCATCGAATGAGTGCTGTCCAATGCTAGGAGATCCATACGACTGAGCAGGTGCGTTAGATTGGCTCTGGGAAGGAGTGAACAGGACCGGACCAGTGGAGTAAGAACCCAAGCCCTTGGTGCCAGATGAGTATGTAGGTGCACTAGATAACTGCTGTTGCAACTGTTCGGATAAGACGAATTGCTGCTGCTGCTTAGGGGCTCCGTATGAGAACTGAGGGAACGAGTACTCTTGACCGCCTTGAGCTACTTGAGTACCCTCACCTCCTTGGTGGAACTCCGCAACGGTGGACGAAGGCTGCAGCGAAATCCCTCCAGCGCCCAGGCTCTGGGAGAGCTGGCTCATTAACTGGGAGAGATCGGAAGTGGCGAAGGCACCACCGTGACTGGGTTGTAAGGTGATAGGAGCCAGCTGGATGTTGCCGTGACTGTTAGGAGATAACTGAGATAAGCCTTCAGCGGAGTATTGTAGGGCGCCGCCAGATCCTTGTCCACCGAAGTTGTAGCTGGGCTTGGCGCCGCCAATGCTGTAGCCGGCACCGACGCTGATGGCGCTGGCGTCACCCTGACCGAGCGATGATGGTGACTGATAGTTGTGCGCAGAGAAACCAGGTGAGCCGTAGCCCAGAGGCGCCTCGCGCTTATCTTTATCTTCCACCTTCTTCGCCAGCACGGCCCATGACGTCGATATACACAAGAGTGTGGTGAAAACGATCTGCAACAGATAAAACATAATTATATACTTTCTTCCAGATAGTTATCGGTGGAGAGAATCAAGGCGAACGGTAACAATAAACATAAAATATTATATTTTACGCAAAAGTAATTCAGAAACGGGTTTCCAAATACTGCGGTCGTGCAAGTGCAAGTTTAACGACGACCCGCATGGCAATGTTAATATTTACGCCCACATTATAAAAATTTCACTTTTTCACTTTTACTTTAAACATAATAAATGTATGTTTTATTGTAATAAATGTTACGATCGAGGCTCATCAATCACTTTCAAAACTACATGTTTGAATGATTAGTTAACGATAAAATGGTTGTACCACAGTAATAACATTCAATGCGGTTAAAATTCGAATGATGGTTTTAAACTATAGTTACTTAAAATCCTTACAGTGTAAATGTTTACTAATAAAAATATTTTATTGATAATATACCTATCTTTAACTATTTTGATTTTACAACGAAATATTCGTAGATAAACTCTTCAAAAAATTATATTTGCACTAGGGTCCTCAAAATCCAAATCGAGCTGCTCTCGTTTTCCTCAACATCACAAACACTTAATTCTAATTGCACTTTTCTATCACAAAACGCGAACTCACCGTGAATTTCATTTTAGATGCTTATTTAGTATACTCGTCGCGTAGATGAAACTAAATCACTTCACAATGTTTGGAGCACAACACAAACAAATATCTCCGTGTATCGGTCGGCCTGCCAGTACAGCCGCCGAATTCGTAATGTAGTGTCGCTGTGTTTTCACCGAATTTATAAGAGAGCGATCGGTGGCGCGCACCCGGCTGACGGAAGGGTAAAAGTGTATCGGAGGACCCTTTCACTGCACTGGCTGAAAGAATGGGAGCGAGCCGGTGAGCTTCCGAATCCAACAATGAGGTAATAGAAGCCGGAAGCGTTGCGTCACACCCGATCACGGTTTGATGCACCCATCGACACAGATGTCATACGAACCTGCGACCTGATTTTTGATACAATTGATGCTTTTCTTGTAGTTTAGCTATCAATTTAAACACTGGTTCAGCTATCTTCTACATCGGTTGGCGCTCCGGAAGGAAACTAACGATAATTGTATGGATGTATCTAATCTGATACAGTGCTCGTGTTGGTAATCTTCACGCTTTATTTACTCGAAGTTAACATAAGCTATTGTTTACGTGATTGTTAGCACTTGTTCCAAATATTACTAATTGATTTCGAAGGTTCGTTTTAATTGATACTTTGCATATTATGTGTTAAAGTCTATTGGCTATCTTGTATAAACACAATAACCCATTACTCCACATGCCAGAGATAGCAAGTAAAATCTCATAGATAATTTCACTTTCATTTCAAGACACGTTAACATTATTATATTTATTATGCTCTCTGAATTTATAACTTGTAACAAGGTAATTAGATACTTTATTTATTTCATACTAGAGCTATTCACGTAGGCATACACATACAAGATATCGGTGCAAATATTCGGGAATCAATGTGAAACTCATACCAATTTCTCTGACATAATATTTCCTGGACATAGACTGCCATCAAATTAGTGAATATCACAACAAAAACCGTCTTTCAGATGTTTGTAGCCATACGTGTTCCATGGTATTTAGAACCATGTTTACAATCTCTCACGACTTGGGTGTTCAATCACGCTTCATAAACCCATCCAAGTTTACGTTCAAGTTTATGGCAGCGACACTACAGTTACAGACTACCGAGTTAGCGAGAACGAATGCACTTTCATTCATTGATGTCATTTGTACGCGAGATGAACAGCAAGTAAGTAAAGTGACTGATGTATTCACATTACCGCAGTTCTAGACAATCGTTAAGACGTTATTTTTCCAGTGTTGAAGTTTGTGATTTCCTAAAGACTGCTAAATAGGATGTAAGAAGCTTTTTCTTAATTCATCATATAACCACCCCGAGCAACGTAAAAAGTGAGCTCGGGACGTGAGAATGAGGTAGACCTACCAATTGGAATGTTGGGACAATTAATAAAAGAGCCAGTTAGCGAATGTATTCAAAAGAAGAAGATTAAATGTGGCGTGCTTGTGGATGGAGGGGAAGAAGAGAGCCAAAGAAAAGATGGATGGATTGTGTGACGAATGATATGAAAGAGAAAGGAGTCAATGATAGCGTAACGGTTGACAGGGGAGAATGGAGAGAAGATGATGAATCATTTTTTTTCCTCTTTTGGCAATACCTTTCACCTGGGGAAGGTGGAGGGTTATGCTGGATTCAATCACAGCTCTGACTTAACCCGCATAGCCAACACTACTGGCTGATAAGTATCCTACCGTCATATACTTGTGATGTAGCTACTATGTCTTGGAAACAGTTTCCAACCATATCAGATGCACGAAACGGTTGCCATTAGATAGAGAAAATCAATATCCCTGTTTGAACGACGTAGGTTTGATATAATCAGGACCTCTGATTTATTGTGCTGCCCGAGGCACGCAGGATCTTCCACAGATTTCCAGGTGATATTAATGGTATTGCATTTACGTACCGCATCACAACATAATCTCCATCCGAGCATAGCACTACCCACGCTGGAATACAGGCCTCCTCTCTGTAAACCACAACGCGGGCCTTGTGCTGATTGGTAGATGTCACATGTTTTCGAATTTTTGGTTCTAGGACATCCAACATTTCTCACGATATCTTCCTTCATTATTTTGAGAGCAAGGGTTTATCAAATAAATAACACAAAGTAAAGTGCCTGCCTGAGCTCGAACCCACGACCGTAATCGTAAGTCGGACCGTTATCACTAAGCCACCACTGCTCTATCCAAGCAACCCTTTTATAGGACATCGTCAAAAATGGTCCTAGGACCAACAAACATCTGACGTACTTAATAATTATAAGCATATTTTATTATACTAATTACGAATATCTGTATGAAACGGACATTCTGCGTTCCATAATGAACAATTAAAAGAGCTGTAATTAACGACATCAAATCAGAAATGCCGCCATCTTTGACAATATGTTTGACACGGTTTGACATACCAATTAGTGATGCCCAATCTTTCCTTTCACACACATCGAGAGTGAGGTTACTTGCGTTGGCCACCTGCTCACAGATGTCATACGCATCCGTACCTACTTTCCTTGTCAACCTTTTTCGTTCTAGTGTATAAAGCTCCTATTGTGACTTGTGCGACCTTTTAATTGGTTTCACCCTATGGTGCCCTATGGTGCCTAACCCTATGTGCGGAAATAATTCAACAACAAAACCGATTACATTCTAAATAATGAATGATCTTTATCTATACAATTACTTCACATTTCATAATCAGCCTTTAATGTTCCCACGGCTGGGACACAGGCCTCCCCTCTGTGAGGTGCCGTAATCCAAAACGCGAGCCCAATGCGGGTGGGTAGATGTCACATGTCTTCAATTTTTTTCTAGGATATGCCGGTTTCCTCACGATGTTTTCCTCCACCAGTTTGAGAACTATTACTACACATTAGTAATATGTATTCTAATATTTCAATAGCATAACACGTTGGGAGTATCCAGCTTGCCTGCCGGGGTCGCGGGAGGGTACTAATGGGTCACCGAGGCCCCTGGCAACACAGGCAGCATGAAGGAATACGGGTGGGTTTTAGTCAGTAAGAGTCTGACACACCCTCCCGCTCCGCCCAGAGCGGGAAAAGTTATTTGATGATTCATCCATCCAAAAAAAAAAAAACTATTTGAAATATTAGATACATATCACACACACACACACATAAATCGATAATGGTATCGATTTATTTAATTTATTAAATTTAATCATTAATTAATTTAATAATTATCGATTTATTAAATTTAATTTATTTTAAGCATAACCGATACCGTGCTAATGCATGGGCATTAGCACGGTATCGGTTATGCTTAAAATATATCGATAAGGATCTAATGTATGGGCATCTCTAATCCTTGTCATGTTATGTTAATCAACTCAACTTTCAAGTTCTTGCATTTACACTTAGCTACCCTACCTACCTATCTTAACATAAAAACTAGAAGATTTACCGAATGAGTAAAATGCTTCTTAGTAAGTTTATTTAACACCAAACAAGATAGTTACATACGTACTTAAATGTTTTACTAAATCTCGTAGTTTAACTAGCCACATATAGGCAATAGAAATAACATTAGTGACATGACAGGCATGTATTTTTAAATATTGAAAGAATTATTTCTTACTAAATAATTATAACCTCAAAATCTTTGTTTTCTTTTTAATTAAATGCTTTTTGCAAATTGTCCATCATTAAACTTTGTCTTCATGGGCTTGTACTTGTAATTTAGAACACGCAAAGTAATTTTCCTTCGCTGTTGGTTCTGGGGCGAAAGGTGTATGGATGGAGAACAATCTCCTTTATCATTCCAACAATTTTCCACGCATCACATATTTAAACACACAGTTCCCCACACGGCTGCGTTTACGCGACCTGTGAGTTTGTCGCTTTTCACATTTGATCTTCGTCGTCAGATAGTTGAAGAATCTTTGTCATTTCCTTCAATTTATTTTGCACTTTCTCTACGTGCAATTTTATAATACGTACATATGGCACCATCATGGGAGATACTTAAATAATTATGATTTATTGGCATAATAATAGTATTTCATACTCCTCATAAAAATGCCGTATACATATTTCATTGTGGTCTTCTGCTATCGAAAAAGTTCGATTGAATTCGAAAGTGACTACTTATTACATAGATAATTATGATTATTTTATATTTTTCACGGAGTTATTTTGTGTTATTTTGACAACGGACACTAATAGCTCTATTGTTGAGCACTTTCATATGTTCCTTACAACCTGAGCGCCCACCATGGCAGTCATAATAATTACTATTACATAAAACCATTGTACTCGTGATCTGACATTGATCGCTTTTTCCACGTATTGTGTCATGATGACGAAAGAAACTGTGAGCTGATTTAAAGAACATTACAAAATATTTATTAATTCAATAAGTAATTCATTTTTGAGTGAAGTTATCAACATCCGGCTCGCGTCCGCCTCTGATCTCCATCGCTAAATTACCGACATTCTAAATTCGGCAAGACAAATTATCAGGCTTCTGTACTGACTACATCACAGTCAGTGAGTTGAGAATATTCATAAAATGATTATGTACAGAGTCGCAAACATCCTTAGCGTGTGGCTGTATAAGAACCTCCAAGCAATGTACATTGTTATAACAGAAAAGAAGGAAGTCGATATAAGTTCTCTTGACATAATGTTAATTAATCCCTTATGCAGTCATTACGTCACCCACAAATCAAACAAAACACAATAATAGTTTATTACCAAACTGTGTATGAAAACCAGTGCCTATCACGAACGTAAGTCTTGTCTATTATGAATTTATGGATCAACGTAACAGTATTGTGACGTTTTGCTTCCTAGCGCTATTCCTATACATTTTTCAGTGTTCGGAATTCACTCTCAAGTTGTGACTTGTGAATGAATTCAGAACACTGAAAAATTCGCGCGCTGTTACATTTTCTTTTGATAAACAATTTATCTTTCTTTCTTTGTGAAATGTTTCGATGACAATATACTATTAGTGACTAGGTAATTATGTGGGAATGGTAGGGCAAATAACCGGCGTGCGTGTATGACCCGAATGTATGAACGTAAACGAAGCAAAATGAGTATGTAAGGAGCGTAGCAGGTGGCGTTCTATAGTTTCTGCCTACCCCCATGGGAAGAAGGCGTGAGTTTATGTAGGTATGAATAAAACAGTGAAGTAAAAAGAACACAACCGTCTTGACTCATCCAACATCGTCCTGCCAAAAAAAACAAATAACTAACTACAATTTCAAAATCAGTAATAAATTAAGCCTCCCATCCGCTCCTGTTTGGATACTTAATAAAAAAAATATATTGCCACTCTAAAAAAAACCCGATGTTATAAAATTACCCTTGCTCCAAAACAATATGTATTTACCTTCGAAATACTAATCCCCAAATACTTAGATCTTAAAGTCGTTACCCCTATATAACAAACTATTAACAACTATTTAGCATATATCAAGGATAAGTAAAATAATATGAAACACCAAGATATTTTATCATTCACTTATTTTTCTTTGTCAACATCAATTTCAATATTCTACAGTTTACACCATACCATCACATCTCCTATTCTCTACATAATATCACTATTTATGTAGTATTCTAAATTATTTACAATAAAACTTATAGATTAAGTACCTTAATTTATAGTTATCTCCAACAATTCTGCGCCAATCTATACCCTACCCTACTGAGTCCATACAGTTACACTATATTCGCTTTACATAATCACATAATCAGCCTATAATGTTCCCACTGCTGGGACACAGGCCTCCTCTCTGTGAGAGGGAGTGGGCCGTAATCCACCACGCGGGCCCAGTGCGGGTTGGTAGATGTCACATGTCTTCGAATTTTTGGTTCTAGGACATGCCGGTTTCCTCACGATGTTTTCCTTCACCGTTTTGAGAGCAGTGGTGATGAAAATAATTTACACAAAGTAAAGCGCCTGTCTGGGTTCGAACCCACGACCTACAATTCGTAAGTCGCGGCCGTTACCACTGGGCCACCACCGCTCTCACGAATTGCTCTATTCGCTTTAAGAATACAAAAAATCAGAAACACAGAGCTGACAAAAGCTAGGAAAAGGGCCGCTGCCCTAAAAAAATAATAATTCATGAATCTAATTTACAAAACTTACTCTACTCTTATATCACACACGTTTACAAATATTATGTCATTTGTATGATAATAATGGATATTAAGGCGCTGACAAGACCCAATTGAAAAAAATAGGCTCATCTTAAGAAAAAAAATTGCCAAATCTGTAAAAGCGGAAAAAATATATGTTAATTTTGAACATATTTCCCAAAACTTGGTTGTTACCAAAACACGTTTTGAAAGAAAAATCTCGATACAAACTAACGTTAAACTAACCTCTTACCTTGAGTTCTAATCCAAAATATCTGTATTAAATATTAACATACGTTACGTATTTAATTAATAACAAGAGCGTCTTATTTGAATGCAGAACTTGGTTGTTTTTTATTTTCGATTACTCAACTCAATTTTGAGTAAATAGATAATTGCTTCATATTTTGCAATAAATTACAAGCGTTGTGACATCGTGCTTCTCTTTCTTTTCTATGCAAACAGACAGTGACCGCGGTTTAGGTGTAGTCAGCGTCTTAAGGCACAGACGCAGTACCCACTACATGCTCCGTTACTTTTCTTTCTAAATGAGATATTAAAAACATTATGTTGTGTAAACCTGCATGAATTGTATGAACATTTGCACATGATAATAAGTGCATAAACATGTCGGGGATAACGACATAGTCATCTACACATAAATAGAAAGATATTAGAGTTAGCACGATTTTATTTAAAGAGTTCTATAATAAGGAAACGCCTTTGCATGTAAATTATAATGTAGTACACTACAAAAAGTTAGGTACCTACAAATTTCACAAACTTTCCAAAGTACTTATATATTTTTTTCACAGATTCCGTTAATATGGCTTCGTTGATTAAAGTCACTCGTGAAAAGACACGCAGGCGTATCGATTCCTTGTTGAAAGAAAGGTACCCCTCTATCCGATACAAAACTTAAGAGATTCCTGCGGCCTTCACAAGGTTATCGATCCACCTTGTAGGAGGCCTTCCACTATTGGTCAAGGACAGCTAATGAGACACAATTGATTTTCTATTGTTTGACTCCAAATCGGTGTGGCGCGGGGCTTAACAGGTTAAGCCGTTGGTCCCGGCTGTCATTCGTAGATCTTTCACAGTCGTTACAGGTCATCTGAAGCCCGAAGGTCTGACAACCAGTCTTACCAAGTATTATCTAGTAACTGGGTTGTGGACGACAGATAGACAGTCGCTCCATTTAAAATACTGGTATTCAGCTGCATCTGGTTAGACTGGAAGCCGACCCCGACATAGGTGGGAAAAGGCAGGCAGATGAAATGACTTTTTAACATAAATTTCGTTTCAAGACTTTGGTCAAATCTTACAAACTAATTTCAGATGCTACTTTCAAAATCAAAATCTTCAAATATATATGTTAATAAAACTAAAAAGCTTGAAATAAAAAAAAAATATTTAAAAAACAAAAAACCCGACTGCAAAAACACATAACTGAAAAGGGAAAAACAAGCATTATAATCTATATAATTTCTTGCAGGCGGGGACAGTCGAATAACCTGAAATATGGTGTAACTTTTGATTGTCCCCGCCTGCGATACCAAAATTATATAGATTATAATGCTTGTTTCTCCCTTTTCAGTTATGTGTTTTTGCAGTCGGGTTTTTTGTTTTTTAAATATTTTTTTTTATTAACTTTTTAAATTAAGACCATATCAACTATTGAAGTATATATCAATAAATATCCATATCAATAAATAAATAAATAAATAAGACAATCCCCCAAAACACCCGTCCTTCACCATTTCCTAGAGTTTCTGCTGGGAAGAACAAGTGGCGCAACAAACACCCTACTTCCAACACTCAAGTATTTTGCGTCTGACTCCTTGAAACAAAATTTTCAAATCAAAACAAGTGTCAAGTTCTCAGAGACATAACAATAACGGTACATACACACGGTACATAATGTAATTCACACATTTGATATAAACAATATTGCTTTGTTATGGTAATGTGAAAATGCGACGCGCTGCCTACGAGTATGTGGTTATTTTGAACGAGTGTTTATAATGAGCGATGTTGTATCGGCAGTCGTCGGATGCCACCTTAATATTCACTTTGGTAGTACCAATTACGATTATTATACATAACTGGCGAAACGTTGTTTAAGTACAGTACAGTATATTCTCGAGAATTAGAGGTTTATTTATAAGCGTCGCTTAAAGTTAAGTACGAAGTATTAGCGACTTTTTAACCCTAGAGTATAACCATACATTTTTGCGACGTTTAAACGTTTCTTATTTTTAAACAACGTTTATGAATAAAGGAGTTATACGTCACTCCCTATTTAATCGTGGATGTACCTATTGTACGTGGGCCTGTGGCCTGTGTGTGTGTGTATAGGACAGTGTTCCCTTCTCATAAATATGTGGATTAAATAATATAATATATAGGTATAATAGCTTCCACGGCAGCAGAGAGCTGCTGGTTCATAAGACATAACAGCTAATAACAAAATATGTTAATAAAAAAATCTGCTAATAAAAAATGGGATATTATAAATTGCATATCAAATAAATAATCGCCTATCAATACATACTCATCATTTATATTCTTATTTACATCTAATAACTTACTTCACTACAAATAAACTAAATGTTTAACAAAACTCAAACTGCAGATAATTCGAAATTATACATCAATATAACATTACTTTTTTCCTCATAATGCAATACAGTTAAATTTATTTTTGTACAAAAATACTACATACATAGCATAAATACTGACTGCACAGCAAATTTTTCAGTTGTTGGGTTAGGTTAGGTTAGAACAGTGACCATTAACGCGCGAAGGCGAACGAGCGAAGCGAGCGTGTCGCGGCAGCGACCGCCGAGCGCCAGATGCCCTCTATTACCAAAACAAAAATTCGATGCCAGTTTAAATTAAAACAAAGCTAACAACTGATTATTAAGCTGCTACATTTTACTTATATGTACGTTATGGGGACAACGGGAAATAAATTTAATAACGTCCCGCTGTCCCCGTAACGACTGTGACTAATAAAATGCTGTTTTATTTAGAAAAACTGCTGTACATAATATAAAAATAGAAGCTATATTTAAAAGAAAAAGAGTTAACATGTATAATGTGCATTAAGATTATTAGCTGTGCATTGATAAAAAAAGCTTTTGCTTTAGGAAAAATCGCTGTACGCTGCGAAAATAAATTGTAGTGTGTTTAGTGATATTTTGAGTTGAATATTTTGCTGTGCAATCAGTAATTTTGATGGGAATTCGGAATCTTATTGCATAGAAAAAGGATATTTTTTGATTTGCGTTTAAATACTACCCATAAAAAATATGTTAATAATAAAATCTGCTAATAACAAAATATGTTAATAATAAAATATTCTAATAATAATATATGTTAATAATAAAATCTGCTAATAACAAAACATTTTAATAATAAAATCTGCTAATAACAATAAACTGTGATGATCACCAATCTCTCCACCAGTCATGGTAATTACTCGTAATTTCTCTAAAAACTTGTAAGGGCTTCGATTACCAAGTCATACTAATATTATAAAAGCGAAATACCTTTTCACGCCTTAACAGCTGAACGGATTTGATGAAATTTGGCACACAGGTAGACCATGACCTGGATTAGGGCATAGGATACTTTTTATTCCGGCAGTACTTTCCCGTGATATAATTTCCGACCTCGACGCGAGCGAAGCCGCGGCCAATGGCTATAGGTTATAAAATAGAGGGAACAAAATAATCAACATGCAACTATTGATGTCGAGTGTTGCATGCGGTAACGCGAAGCAAGATTATATCGCCCTAGAGCTGTCTGTTTGAATTTTAATTGAACATTCGAGGCGCGAATGCAATCGCGGGGCGCGAATTTATGCGTGAAGCGGGAAAACAGGCGTTAGGCGCGCTTCTTAGAATACTATAAATATTGTGTGTTTAATTACAAAAGAAGGATATATTTCAAACAAACTTACTTTATAAAATAAGTCTTATACATGCTGCTCGTCATACTTACTCTGTACCTCTCTGTGTCTGTAAAAGATCGCTTTTATTGATAAGACCGCCCATTGTGTCTCCCGTTGTAAAATTTCAACATTGATATCTGTAATTTATATGGCGTACATATTAAAGACGTCATGGAAAAATAATCATGACCCGGATTAGATTTTTACCTATTTTTATAACCGAGTTATTCAATCATCCATAGAATTAGTACACTAACGACCTACGCTAAGTCAGACAAATTCATTACGCTTAATTATAACTGTAATCAAATCACCAATTACATAAGACTTTAGTTTTAGCCGACCGAAAAATTAGGCACAATAAATTTTGTTTTTATTGCTAAAAACTTTCCACAACGTTTTTTGAATGAAATACTAAAGTAGATGGCTAGAAGTTTGTTGGAAGTGGAACATTAAACGCTGGCAGTCACAAATTTTAGCATTTGTTACATAACACCAAAACTATGACTATAATAACTACTTAGTCAGAATGTAGATGTAACTTTTCACTTTTATCAGACCTCAGTGACAGTGAACGCATCCGAAGAAAGCCGAAATGTCGCAATATGCGTAAACCGAAGCAATTAATACATTCGGGACAAAACAATCTCTGAGGAAAGTGCTGCTACAACAAGATCCAAACCGAATAAACTTATCCCAAACATACTCACGAAACTTCCGAAGAGTCGATCCAATTTTTCATGCTAATCTCTCATCCGATGAGGAACAAAAAATTGGGCTCGGCTCGCGGAATTCAAAAGAGAATTGTGTAAGAAGAGTTCAAAAAAGAATCAATTTCCATAGCTTCATTATGTCTGCGTCATTTGATAGCGACAGTGATGGTGTAACATCCGATCACTGCCTGTCTGACGTCATCTCCTATTTCTGTTCCTTGTGTGCTTAGAAAGCGGTTACTGGAATACCAGTTAGTCATTGCACCGATTCTTAATATAAACCATTTTGTTTATTTAATTATTTATTTAGTTTTGCACGAGTTAGCAGCTTTATCGACCTACATTTTGTAGATGACCGGTTCATTGGTAGCGAGTAAACTTGACGGCGAAAAAAATCACACTTCAAGTAGCTTTCGTCCCCATTTTTTATGGTGATGAGTTTTTAGTATCGTTTAGTAGTATACCTACGCTTAACATATTACGGTCCTTACTTTTTATTAAGTTGTTAGATCCTGTCTACTCTCTGGAACATCACTAAATAATATAACGATTCCTTTAAACTACTATTTTGTTGGACGTATAATTCTGCCTCCAGAAAATAACATTATGGCTCTATGACTGTCTCGTTCGTCTGGTGGTCGTAAACGCTACTGCTGAGCATGAGGTCATTCCTAGATTAGGCAAAGTGTTATTGGGATTTTCCATCAATCGTAATTTTTCAACAGCAGCCTGGCGTCTGGATTTGTGACCGGTTGATGGCAATAAAAATAAAGTTGATAGAAATAAAGGGCGAGCCGCCCTTTATTACATGGGACTTAGACATAACTGGCGAAATGTAGGTGCTATAGGTACCTACACCTCTGCTCAACCCTTCGGGGAAAACAGGCATAGCTCCTGTTTCTGATATAGGAAGTTTTAAGCACTGATTCACAACTACACGGCACTAATGAAAGCCGTCATCAATAAGTGGGTGATACCCAGCACTTCACTAACTCAAATCTCACTCCATTACGAAACAGCTCACACAGTGGGAGGTACCTCATTCACATAATCGTGCGTGCCCTTTGCTCAGTCATCATCAGTAAGCATGTTATGCACGGTTTCTATATGCGAAAGCTAATTGTTTTACCTACTTATCAATTGCTGTAATTTGTATGGTCAATCTTTTTCAATGGAAAGACTCGTAACCTAATTTATCCCGCGAATTCCACCAACCAATGGATTGCATTGCAGCGTCAACTTCGCTGCGATATGGAAACAATGCTTTATTTTTTAGGGTTCCGTAGTAAACAAGGAACCCTTAAGACTCTTACAAACAAGCGCGACACGCGACGCGACACAAAGGCACCGCTTGTAGTGCTACACGCGGTGTCTTTGTGTCGCGTCGCGTGTCGCGCCTGTTTGAAGGAGCCTTTATAGTTTCGCCATGTCCGTCTGTCTGGTTGTCTGTCTGTCTGTCCCCGCTGTAGCTCAGAGACGCTTTATACTAGAAAGCTGTAATTTGACATATTAATGACGCCGACAAAGTGCTAAAATAAAATATAGAATTTTTTTTAGGGTACCTTCCTTGCGCGCAATTTGGGGATTCTTTTTCTTCGTCTACCCCATGGGGGTAAAAAAAATCAGGGCAATAGTACATATAATGACATTAAATTGATGACATTATTATTTTTTATTTTCATTTCGTCTCATATACATGAAACGAAGTAAAAAGAAAAACTATCACAGTTAAGCAGGCTTTAGAAGTTAACGAGTAAAAGCTCCTACATACTGGCGCGACTTGTCGCGCGACGCGACGAGACACAAAGACACCGCGTGTAGCGCTACAAGCGGTGCCTTTGTGTCGCGACGTGTCGCGCGACAAGTCGCGCCAGTATGTAGAAGCCTTAATAGACGACCAACTTAAATTTGCAATTGGAGAATTGACCGTGGCATATATGGATGTATGGGAGAAAATGTTTTTCAACTACAATGTTAAGTTTGTTTTTGGGATAAATTCATCCCAACTTCTCGACTACGGAACCCTTCAATGTGCGTGGCCCGACACACACTTGACCGGTTTTTTATTACTACAAATCGTACTTTTAAAAACACGGCAAACGCACAGGCTGCAGTCTCGACATAGATAGCGATCACTTTACGACCGAATCCGGTCGCAAAGTCCTAATGGGGTCCCTAGACAGTCAATATTGCTTGACAATCACGAAAATATCGCAATCTTGTCATTAATTTTGACCGTCTAAGGATTAGGACTTTGCGACCGAATTCGGTCGTAAAGTGATCGCTATCTATCTGCAGCTCCTGGGATCATTGCAGTCAGTTAGCTTCACGGACTTCCAAAACTTTAGGTATGAAAAAACCTAAGGCAGAGTATTATATATTCCTGTTCCCGAATAGTTACTAACCGGTATGAGATGTCTCCGGTAAAAAATATCCACCAACCCACACTGGGCCCACGCGGTGGATCCGTGGGATATTTTACAGTCCACTCGCTCTCACAGAGTGGAGGCCTGTGTCCCAGCAGTGGGAACATTAAAGGCTGATTATGATACAGTGTCTAATAAGCTGTGCAAGTAACATAACAAGAACTGCCGTGAATCTATTACTTTGTTCATTAAGTCTATCTTACTTGTTGTTAGGGCTGACCTTTATCTCTTGGCAATTATGATATCGATGCGAATCTAGGTCATATTTAAATGTTTACTCCTATTGAATAAAGATTTGATGTTATTCATGGTGCTAAAATGTCGATCAATCAGTGCAATTAACCTGAACTGGTTTTATTCCAAGGGCTTAAAATACAGTTTCTTCTTGTTCAGATTCCTGTATGGCTGGCGCTTGCCAAACAGGAACTAACGTAAAAGTAACTTTATTACCATGGCACGTAGGATGTAGGATAAACCACCAGGATACGTTTTAATTTCGAGGGTACCATAGGTCTCTCTGCACTAAAATCGTCACATTGGGTGAATATTTCGTAACGACCAAATATTTATGAGCTAGAACCTCAGCCATTGAGATTAAGACTATGGTGAAGAATTATAGGATAGTCGTCTGCAAATCACATCAATAGGAGTAAAAGTTTATTAACCTGTTGAACTGAACTTGCAACAATTAAGCAGGGTAGTTAAGGAAAGGAAAAAAAAACCGACCAAGTGCGTGTCGGACCACGCACAATGAAGTTGGGATGAATTTATGTCAAAAACAAAATTAACATTGAAATTGAAAACCATGTTCTCCCATACAGTACCTAGTTAGTTTATAAGTCCTCTAAAGTCCTCTCAATTCGGCAGCTTTTTGTTCTCCATGTTGCTTCGAAATAACGATATCTTATTCCTGTTATAAATACCCTTCGATCAATAATTGATCGAAGTAAATACCCATCAAAATTCTGACATGAGAAGCAGAAGAAGGAATGTATGTCAACCTAAATCAGTAAAAACCAAATTTGCCTGCAATTTCTTCTTTTTTCTTGGCCCATTTCTATACTACAGACTGAATGATTTACTTTCAATTCATACCCTGAACAAAACAAGTTTTAAAAGAAAAATAACTGCCTGGCTTATCACCTTAGATTATACCCAAATTGAAGATCTTTTCAAAACCATGTCCTAACATAATGTTCCCTTTGCAATGCACAACAACATTG
Source organism: Atethmia centrago (assembly GCA_905333075.3). Lineage (NCBI taxonomy): Eukaryota > Metazoa > Arthropoda > Insecta > Lepidoptera > Noctuidae > Atethmia > Atethmia centrago. The sequence continues at coordinate 11,001,554 of HG995381.1, read as the reverse complement.
CACACACACCACACACATTCACTTACATCATCCCTTGCATGTATCCTTAATTACTTTATTATTACTATTTAGATTTTTGTAAATCAATTTTTATGAGCAATATTGCCACAATATAATGTATAAGATTTTTATTTGGATAATATTCTACGCGGATCAGACCGTCTTCGGTACAACAATAAAAATGTAAAACTATGGTGACCTGACATACTGGTTTTGTAAAAAACTAAGTTTAGGCACCAGTCTTCCATAAATTAAGGCGCTGACAAGACCCAATTGACAAAAATAGGCTTCTCTTAAGAAAAAAAATTGCCAAATCCGTATAGTTTGTGGTAGCGGAAAAAATATATGTTAATTTTGAACATATTTCCCAGAACTTGGTTGTTGGTGACAACCAAGTTCTGGGAAATAAAACACGTTTTGAAAAAAAATCTCCATACAAACTTACGTTAAACTAACCTCTTGAGTTATAATCCAAAATATCTGTATTAAATATCAACATACGTAACTTATTTAATTAATAAAAAGAACGTCTTATTTGAATGCAGAACTTGGTTGTTTTTTATTTTCGATTACTCAACTCAATTTTGAGTAAAGAGAGAGATAATTGCTTCATATTTTGCAATAAATTACAAGCGTTGTGTCATCGCGCTTCTCTTTCTTTTCTAAGCAATCTGACAGTGACCGTGGTTAAGGTGTTGTCAGCGTCTTAATTATAATATTGTATCTGTAGACTTTTTACAGACATTCTCTGTAATTTGTGGTAAGAAATTAATTTAAAAAATATTATTATTATTATACATCGATATACGTCACGGTCAATTCTCCAACTGCAAATGTAAGTTGGTCGACTATTACTCGTTAACTTGTAAAGCCTACTTAGCTGTGATAGTTTTTCTTTTTACTTCGTTTCATGTATATGAAACGAAATGAAAATAAAAAACAATCAGGCAGCTTTCATGGCAGTTGCCACCTGCTACAGCAGCAGTCAACGCCGCAGCAAGAGGCGACAGCCACCAGTGGCTCGTTTGCGCCGAGCCTAAAAGTCTCTGAGCTAAGCCGCGGACAGACAGACGGACATGGCGAAACTATGATGGTTCTAAAAACGACGTAAATTGAGTACTCTTAATTCCGGAAAGACACCCTATGACTCCACTAGCGGAACTGCTACAAGTAGCTGGCTAGTATTAACCAATAAAGTCTACAACGAGACCCTTGGAACAAATTGCTTCGCAATCTCTAAGTATTTGCATTGAATAATGTGGTGCATAAGCTGTTTGATTAGTTTTTGCGAGAACACGTGATTATGCTGATTTTTGTTGGAAAACATGTTTTTAAACTATTATATAATATGGTGACCCGCTTTCTACGTACAACTGCAGTGCAATTATATTCCAATTTCCTATCTATTACCGACAGTGATTAATAGATTAATGTTTAGTAATTTTGTCGCATCGTCATAGGGGTGAGTTAATGAGTAAAGTACCTACTTAGCACAAACTAATTTCCCCAGTTGGTGTTCTCGGTTACGAAAATAGCGTCGTGCCTTAAAAGACAACCATTATGTCTATTATAATATAATTTGTCTATTATATTTAATCGATAACCTATTATAAACGAATTTACAGAAAGGTACAAACGCGCCTTATCACAAAAATCAGCAAAGAAAAGAGAGTGCAGAAAAAATGAGGGCACAGTTTTTACTTGAACGCAGATTGCGAGAATTCGTCAAGTTTTTTACGGTTTATTGAGGATCTATAAACCAATAATGGGAGAAAAAAATACTTTGTGCCTTTAGTATTCACCAAAGATCACGAGAGTTTTTTTCCGGTAGTATTTACTGGCTTCCGAAACGAATCATGGTGACTTATATTATTGAAAAGTGGCACTCACGCCTATTTCCCATGGGGGTAGGCAGAAACTACAGAACGTCACTGGCACTGTAAATCCTACTAATATTGTAAATGCGAAATTTTGTAAGAATGGATGGATGTTTGTTACTCTTTCACGCAAAAAGTACTGAACGGATTTGGATGAAATTTGGCACACAGATAGTTTATAACCAGGAATAACACATAGGATACTTTTTATCCCGATATACCCACGGGGTCAAAACTTATGCGGGTCAAAGCGCGGGGCGCATCTAGTTACACATAATTAACAAAATAACATTTGTTTCAGTGCTAGGCTGTCAACTTTCTTTAATGAAAGGAATGACTTGTTTTACAACCACTGTCTTTTTCTTAACTTTAAGCGGTGTGCATCTTTGAATGTATCGTGGAACTACCTATAAAGTTATCTAAATTCACATAATCAGCCTATAATGTTCCCACAGCTGGGACACAGGCCTCCTCTCTGTGAGAGGGAGTGGGCCTTAATCCACCACGCGGGCCCAGTGCAGGTTGGTAGATGTCACATGTCTTCGATTTTTTTGTTCTAGGAAATGCCGGTTTCCTCACTATGTTTGCCTTCACCGTTTTGAGAGCAGTAGTGATGAAATAATTTACACAAAGTAAAGCGCCTGCCTGGGTTTGAACCTATGACTTACAACTCGTTTGTCGCAGCCGTTACCACTGGGCCACCACTGCTAAGTAAAGTTACCTAAATTATAGCTGTTTTAATAATATAATAGAAACACATAAAGTTAATCATCTACTTAACATGATTGTACCTACAAGTGGTGTTCAACATCAGGTTGAACAGCTGGTTGTTGTTGGCTTGGCTCTTGGGCCAAATGTTAATCTCGTTTACCTCCCAAACAAGTAAAACATTGACATATCACTACCGTGACTAATTTTATATAAGAAGTTACATCGGAGCACGCCTTTCGAAAGCCTTTCTAAGCTGAGCCAGCTAAATCCTCTCATTATGATGTAACTGGATACGTGGGACTAAGGAACTGTAGGTAACGTGCATTATTGTACCTATTACTTAGAAAGAAGTACATTCTCTTTGTTCCTTCCTGAATCTATCGCTTAATATTGTCAAGTGCTGTGACCGTTAGTTGTAATGTTAGCATCGTTCTTACATAATAATTACAAATTCAACAATAATGATGTAACTAATATTGTGTAACAATATATTTAAAAGTGTCCACGGAGTTTCTCGTCCGTTCTTCGTTATAGGAACCTACAACACTTTGGAATGGGCAGCTAGCTACATCTTTCCGATTAGCCGACTCATTTGACAATTAAAAAGTGCCTGTCAAAATGGTTTTATTGTTTGCTTTGAGTCTGTGTTATTTCTATGATTGCTTGTTTGTAAAACAAAACTGAAGGTAGCTTGGCTTTTCAGTGCCTGTTATACCTTTATACCTGTGCATACCTAATATTAATAACAAACTGAGTGTAATGAACTTGGTCCTTTGGTAGACTATAGAACTATAACACATTATCGTCCTTTTGTAGATAATAATTGATAAGACTGTCATATCACATTAAGGCTCCTACATACTGGCGCGACTTGTCGCGCGACGCGTCGCGACACAAAGGCGCCGCTTGTAGCGCTACACGCGGTGTCTTTGTGTCGCGTCGCGTCGCGCGACAAGTCGCACCAGTATGTAGGAGCCTTTATTTTGACAGCCATAATAGACTCATAAAAAAAATATATTATATATTGGAATAGTGGCTATACCTAGAGTTTCTGGACCGTTCCACATCGAACACCAAAATTATAATTGTGCAGACGTCTCTGCATAGTTAACGTAAAAATAAAATTATTCAATCTTATTAATTAGCGAATTTAATCGTAATGTCTCTTAATTTAATTAACGCCCTGGTCCCCAATGTGCTTCGAAATGAGAGCGGCAGTTATGTCGGCCGCAGCAAGTCCATTTGTAGTTGTCGTTTTTTTTTCAAGTCTGACCACTTTTACTATCTCTCTAAAACGGTTACGACCAGTGAGATTTACATCATTTTTATACCAAATTACATTGTATTACATAACACGTATAAAGAATACCTTTATTGCGTGAATGGCAAAAAAAAAACTTTTTTTAACCTTTTGTTTAGCGGTAGTTCCCTCTTGGTTTTATTTTGGTCTTGTACCACTACCTATTTGTTTAATTAAATTGATTTCTTAGAGTCATGCTACTAAGTTTTTTTGCAAACGCAAAAGGGTATTTAGTTTTTCTTTATTTCTTGAAAGTATTCTGGTAGATATGTATAGGTTGGTGTTACATAGGTTGGTGTTACATCTAATTTTAAGTCCTTTGCAAATTGCAGTACCCTGTTTTTTTAAGTACCTAGGTATATTTTTACATTTAAATATTTTGGCATTAAGACCCGCTTTTAAACAATCACTTCTAGAATATTGGTTAAGTGGTTCTACACTTTTAAAAGCATAGGAAATATAATAATAATTTAGTTTGCGTAGAAACAACATATTTTCTGCAAATTCCAATAAAAATCCAAATTACCTAAAATGACAGCATTTCATCATCATCATCTGGCCAGCCTTTTCCCAACTATCTTGGGGTCGGCTTCTAGTCCAACCGGATGCAGCTGAATACATATATATTTTACATGGAGCAACTGCCCATCTGACCTCCACAACCCAGTTACTGGGTAACACGATACCCCTTGATAAGACTGGTTGTCAGACTTGCGGGCTTCTGACTACCCGTAACGAATGTCAAAGATCTACAAATAACAGCCGGGACCACCGGCTTAACGTGCTTGCCGAGGCACCCATCCACGGACCAACCGCGACAAGTGTAGCTTAACCTGATCGATCGACCCGCGCGGCTGTTATTACTTAGCTTGTGGCCCATCCAAAATGACATAACGTAACTGCATTCGGAACATCAGCATTAACATAGAACTATGTTAATTTTATTCGTTCCTGACGTCATGGCATGAGACAATTTCTAACATAAAATATAACTTTCACGTCAAAATCAAATCAAATTATGCCTATAAATAAAATTTATTGTCGTTATGGGTTTAATAAACTTTGTCTTCGCAATAGTTTTCACACCGAATATTATGTAATCGCCCAATCCTGGCGTTACTTGGATCCTCAATGAAAGAATACAATTACAACTCTAAGAAAAGTTTTGTGAGAAATATCTGACAGAATGACTGCGGTAACCATTTGCAAGTAAATTTTACATACAGACGCTTACACACTTTAATAAGATAGATAAGATTAATCCCCTTTATAAAATTTAAAAAGAGTAGGGGAACACCAATGAAGCGATAGATGGCTAGAAAGGGGGATAAATGATAAATGATTGATAAACGGTTATTATTTCTGTAAGTAGGTTTGTACAAACACTTTTACACACATCATATTTTTAAAATAAAGCTAGATGAGGTCGGCGTTTCCTATCTGACTACTCTGAGAAGAAAGGCCGAAACAAACTCAGAGGTCACAGTCTCTTTTAAAGTCCAGACATAATCTTGCTCAGATCATGTGAAGGCCATGTAGATTGGTGTCTGAAACGGTCCTTTTGAGGAAAGAACCACACAGATTGAATGGACCTGTCCAGTAAGTGCACGCATTTGTCAGTAATCGTGCAGCTCAACTCAGAATTTAAGGAGCTCAAACAGAATATGACCCACATAGTCCTCACATTCATAACAATTAAAATAATAATATATTTAACTCCACAAAGTAAATATGTCATTGTGTTTTGAACAATCATTAAATGTCAAAGTGTATATAAATTAACTTTAACTGGAGCAGCTCAATCCCAAGCCCTTTTGTCCTCAATATAATCTTGAACGGTATAAAAGGCTTTCTGGCACAACAGACTTACTTTTAATAAATGATTTGAATTTATTAAGGCTTAGATCTTGAACGGGGCTTTGAAGTTTATTATAAAAACGTATACATTGACATCTAAATGAGCCACCTATTTTCTTGAGCCTTGTTTTAGGTACAACAAATTTGTGTTTGTTCCTGGTATTTATATTATGGATATCACTGTATTTTTTAAACAATTTTATATTTTGATGGGCATATAAAAGATTTTTAAAAATATACTGAGTGGGCACAGTCATTACATTAATCTTCTTAAATTTCTCTCTAAGAGAGTGTCTCGGACTTAATTTGTAAATTGATCGAACAGCTCTTTTCAGCAAAACAAAGATAGTCTGAATGTCAGCGGCATTTCCCCACAACAGAACGCCCTACGACATTACACTATGAAAATAGCTAAAGTACACTAAACGGGCTGTCTCTATGCTGCAGAGCTTAGTTTTTTTGGTCAATTTTTCTATATGTGGACCCCACTAAAGCTTAGCATCCAAAATTAAGCCCAAGAATACTGTGCTATCTTCAGGATTCAATTCGTCGCCCTTTATCAACACATTAGTTTTCACCTGCCTAACGTGAGGTAGCGTAAACTTAATGCATTTGGGTATATTCCATTAAGAATTAAATTATTAACATTGAATCAGTGAACTACTTTTGAGATCGCGCTATTTACATCGTCAGTAACCAGCTGCTGACGTTTAAGTTTAAACAAAAGTGAAGTGTCGTCCGCAAACAACACTATATCATGATTATCCTTTATGAGGTAAGGCAAATCATTAATATAAATAAGAAACAAGAAAGGACCAAGAATTGAGCCCTGTGTGACTTTCAGAGTTACTATAGATCCGGGAGATCTTTTCCCATTAACGTCAACGCTCTGAATCCTTTTACTCAAATATGAAGTAAGAAGATGCAGAGCGGTGTTCCAGATCCCGTAGTGGCGGAGTTTCCTGATTAACGTTTCAAGGAGAACGCAATCGAATGCTTTGGACAAATCACAAACGGTGACTACTGAGATGACAAGTGACAACTAAAGGGAAGTGTGCAAGAAAAAGACACATTGCGCCGACCTCTAAATAAATTAGTAAAAGGGCAGGAGAGTGACGATGACACTTATGCAGGCGTCAGACACAGACACATATTTGAACAAAGACTTTGCTCACACATTTGAACAAATGTTTGCTTTACCTGCCAGACATGCTTTGCAGACATGTTCGCTTCATAGTACTCAAATAGACAACAAACAGGATTTTTTTTTTTTTGGTTTGGAAATCATCAAATAACTTCTCCCGCTCTGGGTGGAGCAGGAGGGTGTGTCTGACTCTTACTGACTAAAACCCACCCGTATTCCTTCCTGTTGCCTGTATTGCGGGGGCCTCGGTGACCCATAAGTACCTTCCCGCGAAACATGTTTGTTTGGCCGATGGACGACGATTCTGTAGATGCGGTATACTTGTATTATTTAAGTGTACCTATATAATTATATATTACATGTGCTAAAAATAAACTAATGGCGTCATTGACCAAAGTTCTATTTTTATGATGTTTATTTTTAGGGTTCTATATACATGGTTCTCCTTCAAGCAACTCAATAAATTCCAGGACACTTTCGTTGCTCCAGAACGAAACGACCGTTCCGCTCAGTGATTCACGAACAACTGAGCTTTGTGCAAGCGTAGCAGGCTACGCACACATTTGAACTTTGAACGCTTTGATGTGCGCTCGAAAAACCGACACCAAATGGAAAATTGTAAATGTGATGTGATCAAACTTTCAAACTTTGAACAAATACCAAATTACGCGTGCCTCAAAAATGTCCAAACAAGTGTTCAAGTAAGTGTTCAATTATTGTTGCTGTGTCTGGCGCCGGCTTTACACACTTTGCACTTGTTTGCAAGTAGCTCTATCCGACAGGCAATCTGATATTTCTCGCATCATGTGAAATATCAGATTGCCTGTCGGATTATCATGTATCACAGTGCAGCCTGTGCATCATGCTGTGTGAAAAAACGGCCTCAGAAACACGCAGCAAGAGAATTTACTGCTCCTTTTCGTCACCCCGACTAAGCATTAAAAAGCGGTGTAAAATAGGTTTTTGAGGGACTGTCTTCTGTGATGAAGTGCTAATTTTCAGCCTATTTAATAATCAAACTAGCTTTTTCCCGAGGCTTCGCCCACGTGGAGGTTGCAAATTATCCCACGAGAACGTACTACCGGGATAAAAGTATCCTATGTACCCAGGTCAAGGTCTACCCGTGCTGTATTTCATCCAAATCCGTTCAGCTGTTTTACCGAGTTTCGATTTTCAGTTGAGGTATCAAACTGTCTGCTCTGATTTCTTCTGACTTAATAATAGCTTATTGCTCATTGCTTTTGACCTTATACAGGGTTTTTAGGGTACCGTAGTCAACAAGGAACCCTTATAGTTTCGCTTTGTGGGTCTGTCTGTCTGTCTTTCCGCAGCTTAGCTCAGAGGCTACTACTAGTATTGGAAAGCTGTAATTTGGCATGGTTATACATATTAATCACGCCGACAAAGTGGTAAAATTTCTCGTATATCCCATTGTGTGGGGTATCGATAGAAAGATCGTTCAAAAATATTGCGGGTCTGTGAAAACCATTTTTCGGTTCAGGAATCCGTTTGCGTAATATTAAGCTTTAACTGCAATTTTTTGTTAGAGTCAATTGACCACCATTAGCCGGCAGGTTGCCGGCTAAATGGTTGTTCATGGATATGTGAAAAAAATCACGGCAATAGCATAGATAATGAAGTTCAAATAAAAACTATCACAGCTAAGTAGTTTTTAAAAGTTAACGAGTAATAGTCGACTAACTTACATTTGCAGTTAGAATGTATGAGAGAACATGTTTTTCAACCACAATGTTCAGTTTGTTCTTGGGATAAATTCATCCCAACTACGGAACCCTTCGCTATGCGGGGTACGACTCGCACTTGGCCAGTTTTTTTTATGTTTCTATAATTGTATTTAGTTTATTTCGTAATCTTCCTGTGCGAGTATAAATACGTTTTTATTTTCTCACCTACTTTTTATTAGATAAAGAAACCGATTAAACAGATTAAAATCGCCAGTGCAACTTATTATACAATAACTTGGCCATGCGCATTCGATTTAATACAGCCATCTTTGGCGTCTGAATTGAAAAGAGATTGAAATCAGGAACTGGTTTAACAGTTATTTTGGCAATTGAAATTAATTCAACGCTCAGTTTAGACAACGGAAAACGGATCATTCGGATATCATAATTTACTTTACAGTTTTTTTAACAATGAGCTTATTGAAGTTTTCATTATACTAAGGCCGCATTCACACTACCAACGTAGGTATAGTCAGCTGCTAATGTTGAGCAGGCGGATTTATTAGCTCGTAATAGCGTATTGTCAGTTCGGTGTGAATGAAAAGTTGAATGTGTATGGAAAAGCAGTTAACTGAGTAGGTAACGCATGACACTCACTGACACATGACAATCGGCGGCTATAAAATAATCCACATTGTCGACCAAATCACCATAGATTTCATAAAATTAACTCATAAGAGAATTCCCATCTGCATGATTGACTGACTCCCAAAGAACAGGATCCTCCTCAAGACGCAAGACAATAGAAACAAAATAATAATATTTACATAATACTTTCAATTTATTCATTACAGATCAGTATTTACAAGATGATACAGAATGAGAACCAATGGACAAAGTGCGAGTAACATAAGCTGTGGAAGAACGACGAAGCCATGTGCCTAAGCACATGGCTTCGTCGGTCCAGCTTACTTCTAAAAGTAAGCTGGACCGACATATCCTGGCGCGATGTAGCGGGCACCAAGTCCGTTCACCACGGTAGGACCAGCAACCAGGGTCTGTGGGGAAAATTGAGAAGATCATCCACTAGTTCAATATAGTTTAGGACCTATCGGTTCGCTTTATTACAAAACGTCTCTCTGTCTGTCTTTCCGCTTGTGCAATTACAATTCAAGAACCACTTGTTTGTTTATGGAGGTTTTTTTCAAATCGGTCCAGCCGTCTTCGAGTAATCGGGGAACATACATAAAAAATGATTGCTACGAACTGAAAACCTCCTCCTTTTTGAAGTCGGTTAAAAAAGAATCACGTAAATCGGGCCAGTAATCACAGAGAAATCGATGAACATACATAAAAAATACATACGGACGAACATAGAACTTCCTCCTTTTTTGCCATGTTAGTCAACTTGTTGTGTCAACTTTTCTCTGATTTATCATTATTTTGATGTTTTTGGCCTATACATAAAAATGCATTCTGGCTTGAGTCCGGAAGTGTATATCTAGGTATTTAACTTACCCTAGCTGCGGGAGCAAATCCGGTATATCCTGGCCATGCAAAGAACTGAGGTGCAGCGGCGGCCAACGCCACACAGACAACGAGGAAAACCAGCTGAAATTATGAAAATACATAACTATAATACATGCATACCTACCGTATATATTTATATCATTAAGGTTTATATGCGGTTATCTGATAGAAAGATAAAATGAAATGAATGTAAAGCGGAATACATAAGATAGATATTATATTATATTTGTTTTTGTTTATTTTTATTAAACTGGAATTTCTCAGTAGCAGAACGGAGTTTGAATTTGTGTCCGGTTTACAACTGGCGAAATATGAGTGTACTACAGGTACACCTCTGCCCAACCCTTCGAGGAAACAAGGCAAGGATGTTATGTTGTGTATTTTTATTAACTGCAGGCACAAGTAATACAATTTTTTTACCATTGTTTTCTGCTTTAAAACTTGTTTTCAATGTTTAAATGAAGGAAATTGGAAATCCTTATTAAATTGTTTTTAATAGATATTTAAAAAATAAATACAAGCTTTGGCACAGCCTATATCAGAAAGAAAAGTTTTACGTTTTTGAAAGTGGGAAAAACAATTCTATAAGGATAGTTTAAAATAAAATTATACTTACGAAGTATTTCATTTTGATGGCAGTGTATGTAGATCTCACTAGAACTGCTGTTGAGCCTTCTCAGTGCAAACTATACTGTTTCACGGAAGACAGACGTATATATAGGGCCCTTGAAGGTCGTCAGCAATACAAGCAACCCAGCAGAGCCTAGACCCTACTAAGGTCAGAACCGCCTATCTGAATATCTAATGAAAATACCAGTTGTGAAAAAAAAATGGTACAGAAGTTAATTATTCGCTGCACTACCAGATATGGCGCGCATAATAATTTATTAGGAGTACTTTGTCATCTAACTGTGTTGATAAAGGTGAATATTGGTTTATTATCATAGAAATGCATATCATTTTACATAATAAAAAATGATTATAAATAAATTTTATAAGTAAATAAATAAAATAAATAATGAATTATATGATAAGTATAAATACTTTGCATATTTTTTTTGAATACTTTAAAATTAACTAGTGATGAGGTGTTTCAATTAAGGGTTGGGTAAACGCAGTTGATCTTGGCCATACATATGTGAGTCGCGCTCACGCCACGCGGCCATTTGGTTTCATAGGAAAGTAATTATTTTTAGTAACGAAAATATAAATATTTGAAAAAATCACAGACAAAATTATAGATAATAAAATAGTCTGTTCATACAAAAAAAAGCATATATATAAAATATCATAAGTAGTTTGAAAGTAATATCGTTTTTTATGCTTTGGGTAGACATTACTTCCTGAATTTATATCATAATAGTACATTATGATACAATTGTGCTATGTTGGTCATTACACCCGAGGCGGTATTATTCGATAAGAGAGCAGAGTGTGTAATGATCAGTGCCACGCGTTTCATACGACGTTTTTCAACACACTTGCAAGGAAATAAACATACTTGTATTGTTATTAACTTTTAATTGTCATTTTTGCTGTTTTTTCACTGTATGAAATCTTCGTAGGCCGCTAGGTATTTCTCTCTAGATTTTGTGGCAACAGGCTATCACTCGCGTTTCGTGTCTATGCCATATATAAAAATTCCACCAAGGAGTTTCACATTAAGAGAATAAATAAGCTGAATGATCGAATCTCCTTGGAAGCGCTTTTTCTCAATACGTTTGTCTCACTTTAATACTAACGAGAAAATGAGATGAGAAATAAATGAGAGAATTCTAATTTACACCACACGCATGTGGCGCCATTTGCAAATTCGCGCCATTTCATATTAGAAACGTCAAAGATAGTTGTGACTTTCCAACCGATATTTATCTTATAAACAAAATATGACAATGAGTTCAATCGCTTGAACTCATAGTCATATTTTGTTATATTAATATTGGGGAGGGTCTGGATTTATGCTTTTGCGGTTGCACAACGACATGCTTTGCTTGCTTGGTAGTATAGATACAGGCCTATCCTGCCGCCTCCTTCAGAGGTGGTAGGGTGGCGGGGTCTTGAGGGAGAGCGCTACAGTCGTGTAGATCCTCAAGGCAAGTCTGGCGGATACACCTTCCCGAGGTTGCCACCCCGTTTCTTGGTCTAGTTCCATAAGAAATAGACGTAACAAAAACCACCAGGCGTCATCACTTCCTTTCCCCAATTCCCCCCATTCTCTCCCGTCTTTCACCCTCCTGCCCTAAATCTCGCAATCCCTCCTTACCCCATCCTACCCACATCCTTATCTCCATTCCTTCACCAGTCCAATTTCCACTCCGAACCGTGACCCCTTTGTGATTGGGTGGTTGCGGGCTCGACTGTCACTAAATTCAGCTGATGGCGAGTAGGAGTAAGAAGTCACCTGCGCTAGGACCTGCGCAGTTGAGCGCCGTGAGCGGGGATGAAGGAGTCCTGGGGGGTTGAGCCGAGCGGCTCTGGCGGTAATGTGCCCGTAAGGCAACACGCCCTCTTTGGTCCGAATTTCAAGCAAAACGGTGGCCCTACCCAATAGCCAGGGGTAGGGAAATAGTCATAGTGTCCCGTCAGAGGGCCACAGGCGAGGTGCGTGAGGTCCGCTGAGGTCGTCCTCGGACGGCTGAAGCGGTAGGTAAAGGTCATGCTGACGGTGTAAGTGAGGGTTGATCAGTTCGTTGGGGGTGGGCCTTTCGACCCCCTACGCCAACCCGATCGAGCACCCGATGTCGCACTGTAAGCCAGCCTTGCGCCCCTATATCTCTCTGGTAGTCCTAACGTTCGAGCTTTTTCATAGTGAGACGTTCCCAGGTGCGGGCTCCATGGAGGGTGGGAGCCAGAGAGATGAATCCAAAAACCAATTTAACATGGATCAAAATAGGCCTGTTAAAAAAATAAACACAGGAGTGGAGGCGAAAGCCAATGAGAATCCCAAGGGAGGTGCTAGCACTTCCCTTGCCCCTGGTGGCCTTGCAGCTAACGCTGCGGCTACCAGCGCGGGCGTAGGTCCGGCTGTGGCGAGAACCACAGCCAAGACCAAAACAAAACAGTCCCAAAATATACAAAGGACGTCGGCGCTGATTGGGACCAGTACCGACCCTTCCCATACCAAGGCGACGACCCCGGTGCTGGGTAACACCGGCACCAGGGTCCAGCCAAACACCCTCCTCCTCCTGAGGCTCCTCTAGCCTCCTCCCACCAGATCAGTCACCGGTCAAACGGAGACGGCCAGCTGCACACAGGATGCGTATTCGCATGCCTGGCAAGTGCAGAAACGCAAGGGCAAGGGTAAACGCACTCAACAAGCCCGTTGCCCTTGCACTGACCCTTCAGGTCCATCACCTACTGCAGCTAAAGGCAAGCAGAGGGACGGAGTGACGAGGAAGGAGCGACGCCAAACCCGCTGGAGGCCAGGTAAGGGCTCCCGCACCAAACAGGCCACTGCCACTAGTACGGACAAACCGACGAGCGGCCAACTGAGCTTCTCCGCGGGTAAGAGGTCACAGACAGAGGCCGGCACAAGCCGACTAACGCCCAGTCAACCGCAAACCAGTGTTCCGGGTGCTGGCAATAAAAATAAACAGAGATCCGATTGGAAGGATCAGGCCGCGGCCAAGCGAGCTCTCAACGAGTCTTTGACACCTCGGGGGGAGCATAAGCGGCCGCGTCTTGACCAATCCAAACGGGTCGACCAACGAAGCTACGCCCAAGCTGCCAGCTCAACCCTGGACGTAGCGATCACCTGCGACCGTACGGGAATCCTCAGCAAGGACGTATCGGACCAGGTACTCGCTGCTATCCAGAAGCAGATCATTCTTGAGGCCTGCTCCCCCAAGCAAGACACTCCAGGACCGACCTTCAACGCCAAGCCGCTGTTCGCCGGAGGTGTACTTAAACTGTGGTGCGGTAACGACCACACCTTAGCCTGGCTAAGGAAAACAGTCTTCGACTTATCTCTCCCATCTAGCATCCCGCTAGTTGTCAAGAGCCAGTCGGAAATCCTGAAGCGAGCACGATGTGGCGTCGTGATCCCAGACGAGCAGGGAGTCTTCGGAGAGCCGACCAATATTGGGCGCGCTCTCAGTTACCAGAACCCCTGGGTCGACATAAAGAGGTGGGTACTTCTGCATGCCGACAAACAGGCCGCAGCATGGTTTGTGGTGGTCGGTGTCCCTGTGGACCAAATCCCGATCCTGATGGAAGCCGGACGCCGTCTCTCAATTGGATTGGGGACGGTATTCGTGAAGTTCCAGGGTCGGAACGGCAGGTTCACCGACGTCCCTCAGGGATGGGACCCTGCCACTGGGACCATCTGCGAGGCGCCGAAGCAGCTGCCCCAAACACTAGCAGGGGAGACCACTCCCCCACTAAACAACCCGGACGCATCCGCGGCTGAACCTGCTGTAGCAGGGTTGGCCGACTGTGCCGCCGCCTCCGTGGGCGCTGTCCCTCCAACGGGAGAGGAGCTGGACGACATACTCCTGTCACCGGCTTCGGGCCCGGGGGGGGACGGCTTCGACGAGGGCGACTTGTTTGCCGGGCTCAGACTTAGGGGGGACGAAGAGGGTTCGACCAGCGATGGCGTCCCTTTCGTCAACATGTAAAGTCCTGCAGGCAAACCTCCACCACAGTCAGACTGCGACGGCTCAGCTTCGCAAGTGGCTGGAGGCGCAACACACGGCCATTGCCTTGATCCAAGAGCCGTGGATTAGGGCGGGCCGCATACAAGGACTTTCCAATCTTGGCGGTAAGCTCCTGGTTACCACAGAGCACGATCACCCCAGAGCGTGCATCTATGTCACAGGTAACCTTAAAACACATCTTTTAACTGACTTCTGTTGCAGAGATGTCTCTGCAGCAAAGCTGGTAATACAGCGTGACGACACCACGAAGATGGCGATCGTTTTCGCCTCGGCCTACATGCCCGAGGCGGAGGCGCCGCCTCCGCACGACCTCGCCCGCCTCGTGAGCCATTGCGAGGGATGTGGGTTTGAGGTCGTAGTAGGGGCCGACGCCAACGCTCACCATCAACTGTGGGGTATGGACACGCAAAACGAGAGGGGTAAGGCCTTGGTTGAATACTTGTTCTCGACTAACGTATCCCTGCTAAACACTGGCTCCGAACCAACATTCGTAACCAGGCGTAGCCGAACAATCATAGATCTCACTCTGGCAACAGAGGGCGCGGCGGAAATCACTGCTGGGTGGCAGGTCTCCAACGAGGCCTCCTGCTCTGATCACAGGTGGATCCGCTTCGACATCCAGGTCTGTGTTTGTCCAGCCCTACCACGGCGCAATCCGCGAAACACGGATCGTGCCACTTACACACGCAACCTTGAATCCAAGTTTGCGACAATAAGCGATCCGGCGACGTTTGCGGACACGACACAGATTGAGGTACAAGTGAGCTATCTTACCAAAACAATGATAGATAGCTACCAAACTGCCTGCCCAGAGACCACCCCGCGCAGCACACCGGGCAAACAACCATGGTGGGGCGCTGATCTAGAGCGCAAGCGCGGCAAGGTAAGGGCAGCTCTGAACAGAGCCATGAACACATGTGCGGATGAGGACTGGGATAATTACTACGCAGCCAAGTCCAGTTACAAAAAATGCATTAGATTCAGGAGTACCGCGGGATGGCACAAATTCTGTGGTAGCATTGAATCTTGCCAGCAAGCTAACAGGGTAAGGAAGGTACTGGCGCAACAGAAATCTCCTGGGCCCACTACCCTCCGCAAACCTGATAACACACTCACTTCCTCGCCAGAAGAAACGAGACGCGTCCTTATCGAGACTCACTTCCCTGGATGTATCTTCACGCAGGTAATCGACTGGCAAGATGTAAATCAAACGCCATCAGACAACGATTGGCATTACGCACGCAGGGTGATCACGTTGGAGAAACTCCAATGGGCCATCCGGAGCTTCCATCCTTTTAAGGCAGCTGGTCCTGATGGAGTGTTCCCCGCCTTACTACAATGGGGCGGAACCTCTGTCGCAATAAGACTGGTGCCACTAATGAGAGCGTGTCTGGCCTTTAGATACGTTCCCAAAGGATGGAGGGAAGTGAAAGTCACATTCATCCCTAAGCCAGGTAAGGGGGACTACACAAACGCCAAATCCCATCGGCCAATCAGCCTGACCTCCTTTCTACTAAAGACTCTGGAAAGGCTGTGTGATAGGGAGTTGAGGGACGGCGCTCTAAAAACCATACCGCTGCACGGTAACCAACATGCATACAGCTCGGGTAAGTCGACCGAATCCGCTCTTCATCTAGTGGTTAGACAGATAGAGGAAGCGATTCATCAGAAGGGCACCTGCCTGGGCACTTTCATAGACATCGAAGGAGCCTTCGATAAAACAAACTTCTCCAGCATCAGCAGCGCCCTCTCTAGACATGGAGTAGAACAGGTACTAACGGACTGGATTACAAACATGTTAAGCAAACGTGTGGTTCGCCTTGAGGATGAGCGACAGCTGGCCATGATAGCCAGAGGCTGCCCCCAGGGAGGGGTGCTGTCCCCCCTTTTATGGAATCTGGTGATAAACGATCTCATCACCAAACTCAACGCGAACCACTATTACACAATAGGTTATGCAGACGACCTTGCAATCCTTGTTTCGGGGAAAGTAACGGGAACAATCTGCAACCTCACTCAGCAGGCACTACGTATCGTAGAAAAATGGTGTAGGGATTTCGACCTATCGGTGAACCCCACCAAAACTGAACTAGTTATGTTTACCCATAAACGAGCATTAGGCCCTTTCCGCCTACCAATACTGTTCGATACAGAACTTCAGTTAGCCAACGAAGTCAAGTACCTCGGGGTCATTCTAGACAGTAAGTTAAACTGGAGTAGTCACTTAGACAACAAAATAAACAGGGCTTGCATCACCTTTTGGCAGTGCAAGAAAATGATAGGTAAGAAGTGGGGCCTATCCCCCAAAATTATACTATGGCTGTACACGGCGGTAATCCGCCCCATGATCTCCTACGGGGCCGTGGTCTGGTGGCCCCGCACCCAGCTAGTCACAGCCTCCAATAAACTACAACGCATGCAAAGACTTGCCTGCATGGCGACCACGGGCTGCATGAGGACAACTCCAACTGCAGCAATCGAAGCCATGCTGGGACTGCCGCCGCTCCACCTGTTCATACAGCAGGAAGCGACGATGGCGGCAGTACGTCTAAATGCACTGAATCTCTGGGGCAAGAGAGACACACTACACACTGCGCTGCTTGAGGGACTCAATAAAGAGTTCCCCATCACGAAAGCAATAAATGACCAGGTACCCAAACAATTTATATTTGATAAGAAATACAAGATCCAACTCCACGAGGATCGCCGATGCGAGGGGTTGCGCCCCGCAGAGCTGCGCATCTTCACAGATGGATCCAAAACAGGTAGTGGTACAGGTGCTGGAATCTTCTCGGAGGACTTCAACATACGCATAGCCACACCATTGGGCGTCCATAACACAGTGTTCCAGGCCGAGTGCTTAGGTATTTCTCTGGCCGCCTCAGCCATCATGGCCAGGGAAGTTAAGGACCACTCAATCCGCATACTCTCAGACAGCATGGCTGTCCTGCAAGCGCTAAACAGTCACACAGTTGACTCTGGGCTAATATACGAGTGCCACCAGCGCCATCAACCAGGTGGGTAGCCTCAACAACATAACCATTCAATGGATTAAAGGACACAGCGGTTCGCTAGGCAACGATGCAGCCGATGAACTTGCCAGAAGGGGGTCGAGCATGGCACCAGTGGGACCTGAACCCATCGTGCCACTTCCCTTCGGGTACCTACGCACTCTGGTAAGGAAACGCACCAGAGATAAACATCTCAAACTATGGTCGGACCAAGGTGAGTGCAGGCAGGTCAAGGAAGCTCTCCCTACAATTGATGGTCGCCTCACGAAACGGGTTCTCCGACTAACTAAACTACAGCTGCGCACTGTTACAGCAGCTATAACAGGCCACGGGTCATTTAACAAACACCTTTTTGTCATAGGAGTCACAGACAGTCCGCTGTGCAGGGCCTGCATGAAGGACGACGAGACAGCAGCTCATGTGCTACTAAACTGCCCGGTCGTCGCCACATGCAGGGCAAAGTACTTCGGTAACCCAGGTACCCTCCGTGAGATGGTCAGTAACACCAAGGCGTTGCTGGCCTTCCTTGAGGAGCTGGGGTGGATCGAATAATCGATTTCCCACCCGTACGCAAAATACGCGCATTGACGTGGAGTTGCGGACACCAGCCCGTTTTACCTATTACCTATTATTACCTATTGGATTCCTCGCGGAATCCGATATTAATATGGTATCTACCCCACCTGATACCTTGAATGAGGCGCAAATTGCAGAAAATGGTCTCTTAGATTTCCTTCAATTTTCTTTAATTTCCAAGAGTGCTGTTCCAGTTCCTATCTGTATAATTTATTATGTGCTATTAAAAATACTCTAATGAAAAAGTTTGTTTCATTCATTACCTATTGTACTGTTTTCTCGCAAATGTGTGGAAAAACGTTGTATGACACACGTGCGGAAATTGGTATAATTGGGCATTTTCACTAAAACTTGCACCCTTCACTTTTACGCTGTCCCACGTTTTCGAAGTTGTATTGTGTTTTAATATGAAAGTGTATAGTTTTTATTTTTTAATGAATCGATCCCAAATGTATTAAATTTGTTTTTGATCAACAATAGTTCTGTATATATACTTAATTAATTTAATTATGAATAATTCGAATACTAAAAGAAGCCATTTTTTACTTGTCCCAGTGCTTAACCACTTTGAGTAAACCTAAATTACCGGAAATTTTCGTACAAAAACGTTGTCAAATTTTTGTTCTAAATATAGTAGATTCCTTTTTCCAACTCACTAATTAAAAATTAATAGTAAAGCCCTAATATTACAGGCGTAAATTACATTTTTGTAAAGGACCTCAAAACTCGATCCGACCGGACATGTCAGCACAGTGACGGTCCAAATGCAAGTATTTTTTCTACTAAACTCGTTATAATTCTAAAAACTTGCAACACTACCCACTAAGGATCATCCACAATTTTTAAAACCTGTCAGTTTGCTAAATTCGTGAAATAAAGAGGGTGTTTTGTTGGTGTTGGTGGTTGGTCGCAATTTGGTAAGTCATGTTTGAAGCCTTTTTTCTTATTACGTATTTGTGTCACAGTATTGAACTACTTTCCATTGATTTTTGGTTTTATTCAAGAAACGGTTTTATTAGTAATTTTAGAAAAATATAATTTTATTTGGTGCGAAAGGATTTTTTTTTGCGTTTAACTTGGATAATGTGACAGTCAGTTCAGTGACGTTTTGTGTTGTCACATATAGGGCGGACCACTAAAGTCACCAAACTGACTCATAAGGCTGGTTCTACATCATTAATTTTTTTTAAGGTACTTTAAAAAACATCACAATGCCACTAAGTGGTGCTGAAAGAACTCAACGATATAGAGAAAGGCTTAAACAAAATCGTCCTGACGAGTTTGAAAGACAGAAAAAACAGAATTTAGCTAAAGTTAAGTCGAAAAAGAAAAAAGTATCAGAACTCACACCAGAGGAAGCCGAAATTAGACGAGAAAGGTGGAGAAAAGAAAAAAGGAAAAGCCGGCAAAAGCAAGGGAAAGCCAAGAAACACGACTTTTCTCAAAATAACATTAGTTCAATACCCGAGCCTAGTAGTGTTACACAACAAGAAAACTTAAAATATAATTTACCAAAAGAAAAATTCATACAAAGTCTGAGAAATAAAAACAAATTCCTTGTAAATAAATACAGAAATTACACAAGACAGATTGAAAATTTAAGAAAAAAGAACGATACTTATCGGAAACGATACCAAAGGTTAAAACAAAAGAAGGATAAGGAGATCAAAGACCTGAATTTACAAATATTGAAAATGAAAGCGAGAGAAGAAATATTGGAAAATACTCTTAAAACGACCTACCAAAGTTGCTTTAAAATAGAAGAAAAACGAACCCTCAAAAAATTGGCATTAAATTCAGGTAATAAAACGATGATCTCAAAAATGTTGGGTCTAAAAGACAAAGTTAGACAAAATAAAAAGAAAACGAGACGTTGTGAGAGACAAGAGATAACTAAATTTTATACAAGGGATGACATTAGCCGTATTACTGCCGGCAAAAAAGAAGTTAGAACAAAAAACAAACAAAAGGTCCAAATCCGATATTTGCTAGAGACGCTAGTTAATACTTTCCAAAAGTATAAAGCTGAAAATGGACGTTACGGTTTTACTACATTTTATTTATACAAGCCGTTTTTCGTATTATCGCCTGGCTTATCCTCAAGATCTACTTGCTTGTGTATAAAACACAGCAACTTTGGATTTCTTCATTCTTCTATGGCAAAACATGGTTTACTCACAGGCAGTATACAAGATATTTTAAGCCAAGTATCATGCGATATGAATAACTATGAGTGCATGTGGTCTAAATGTAACAAATGCAAGGACAAAAAAGTACAGTATCATCAAATGAGCGAAGAGGAGTTTAAAAAACAACTAGAATGGCCACGTTGGGAGAGATTAGATCACACATATCAGAAAAAAGACGGTGAAGCGATAAAATAAATTACAACAAAGAGAATGGCAAAAGCAGCAAAGAAAGGGACTCTCAAAGAATTGAAAAATGATTTTGAAAGAGACTTGATTTTATTCAAAAAACATTATTTCAATACAAAACATCAGCAAGGTCAGTATCGAAAGGCAGTATTAGAGCTCAAAGAGAACGAAGCCTTGATAGTTTGTGACTTTTCTGAGAATTATCAATCCAAACTCGCTGAGGAAATCCAGTCAATGCACTACGGGGCATCGAATCTTCAAATATGTCTGCATACGGGAATGGTGTTTCTGAAAAACCGTTCTCAATCATTTTGTACATTATCGGATAATACTAGCCATCAACCAGCAGCGATTTGGGCACACTTGACACCTATTCTTGACATGGTAAAGCAAGAGTTTCCTGAAACGACGATAATACACTTTTACTCAGATGGACTGTCTGCACAGTATCGACAGAAAAATAATTTCTATTTACTGGTTTATTATACAAGACAGTATCAGTTTCAATACACCACCTGGTCGTTTTATGAAGCTGGTCACGGTAAAAACGTGGCAGACGGCATAGGAGGCAGCATCAAACGCACTCTTGATCGAAAAGTGTGCACTGGTAAAGACGTCATAGACGCAAAGGATGCTTATACATTGTTAAAACAATGTTTAAAAGTTACCAAAGTATTCCTGATTGACAGCGCAAATGTGGAAAAAGTGGCAAAAAATTTGCCTGCAAAAGTACCGGTACTAAAGGGCACGATGCAACTACACCAAGTATCGACCAGCCTAAATAGAGAGTCGAACATAATACAATATAGAGATATTGGTTGTTTTTGTGGGGACTTGAGAGGTCTGTGTACCTGTTTTTCACCAAAATCACACGTTGTAGTATTTGGTGGAGTAAATGATGATCAGTTACCTATAATTCGACCTGAGACTTCAAATAATGGATATCAAATATGCGATATAGTCGAAGATCCTTGTCTATTACTGGACTTTTCGGAGCAATTTAATAATACCGTTGAAAATATTGACCTCGACGCTATTGATGAAACGGATTTGATCTTTCGGGCAGAAGACGCTGAACATCCGTCACAGGCCATTAGTGTCGAAAATACTCAAGGGAGTTCGGTATTTAATACCGAGATATGTTTTTTTGGAAATGCCGTTGCTGACACTGTTCTCAAAAATGCAAACATATCTGAGCCTTTGAAAGTTGTCAATGTGCAGTCTTTAAATATAAAGGAAGAAAAAAATTTTTGGAGTCAAAAACAGATACAGTGTACTAATAAATTTCAAAGTCATTATGTTGACCCAAAGAAAGAAGTGATTACAATACCACCAAAAAGAAGACCTATAGAACTATTAGGACCCATTAAAGATCATTCCCAAAAACCTTCAGTTATAATTCATAATAATGTCACAGTATCATATCGTCCAACAGTTCCTTCTACAGCTAAAAATAAAGTCACTACTGAGAATCATAGTACTATTAAAGACAAACAGATGTGTCAAAAACCTAAATATATAAAATGCCACAAATGTCTGTCTTCTATATTTGGAGAAAAAGCTAAATGCAAAAACTGGTTTTGCTCTGAATGTATAGGAGGATCTGAAGGCTCTGATTATATATGCGAAAGATGTCTGGAAGGTAGTATTATTCACTTCCTCTTCTTTATTCTCTTTTATTATAGATTTTATTGATGTTTATTTTTGTTTCAGATTGATTAATCAAGTAGGTACAACGAACTGATCCAGATATATTAAAAATACAAATACAATATCAAATTGGTCAAAAATATGGTTGTACTTTATGATGTAGACAAAGTCCTGACCAGGTATGATTTGGAGAAGTTTTATTTTGATGATGCCACATAGCCCTGGCCCATAACTCATTTCGTTATAATGGAAAATTGTTTTGGTTGTCAACAAGAGGTGAATAATTCAACAAGACAAAAACATTTTACTCTGGCGATGATTAAAACTGATATTTGGAATTTATTGCAAAGTTCCTATTTCTGGTGTGATTTCTGTGATTTTTTGGTCTATGACCATTTTACTGAAGATGAGTGCTATAATTGTTGGTAATAATATTATTCATTTATTTTTTATTAGATAAGATTTCAAAATTGTATTGTCAAGTAAATATACTAATATAATGATTAAATTTTTTCATTATTTTAGGTATCAGTCTTAAATCAACCAAGTGACATCACACCGACGATGTCACTTGGTTGATTTAAGACATGGGTGTGATGTCACTTGGTTGATTTAAGACTGATACCTAAAATAATGAAAAAATACAATACTTGAAAATGCCAAATCATTACAATTTTGACAAATTTATTTTTTAGATAATATTTTAATGTTTCATAAAAGAGTTGGTAGCTAAGATAATAAAAAATATATTTGTTATTACCTTTGCAATTTACTCATACTGTA
Source organism: Atethmia centrago (assembly GCA_905333075.3). Classification (NCBI taxonomy): domain Eukaryota; kingdom Metazoa; phylum Arthropoda; class Insecta; order Lepidoptera; family Noctuidae; genus Atethmia; species Atethmia centrago. The sequence continues at coordinate 10,978,400 of HG995381.1, read as the reverse complement.
TTAATATCTTTATTATTTGAATTATACCTGATACAGAAAAGTTTCTTATGTTCCAAGTGCCATTAAAAGTTTAAGACTGATTTTAATTTTAGACTACTTATAGGTATTTTGAGACTGATTTAAGAAAGTACAAGTTTTGTATCTTACTGTGTATTATGATTCCTACCCAAAGACTTATTATAACATAAAATGTTATTAATAGATAATTAAAACAAGAAATAAATGTTCCTACATAAAAACATGACTTTTATTTCTAATTTGTATATCATGTAGTCTCGACCTAAGAATTTTAGATGTGTCAATTTGGTGACAGTCCCAATTTTCACGTGGTTTGTTTTACTGATTTAATAATTTTGTTTAATGCTTACATAATATACTTTTTTCTTATAATGTTTCAAATACTTTAAGACAGAATATACAAATTATAAATTTAAAAACAGGCTGTTAAACACTAAATTAAAAAGAAAATAATGATCGCAATGGAATCACTTGTCACAAAACCGAATTTAAAAATTAATTTTAAGAAATTTTAAACCATTTCTATATTACCATGTATTTTTTTTTATGATAAATTCAAGTATTTGAAACTAATTAAAGGTGAAAAACGTCATAATTCCCTTTATTTTAATTATTATAACCGTTTTTCAATGTCACCAAACTGACCATTATTTTGCTATAGTGTCCACTTAAAAATTGTTTTTTACATAGAAATTAAGCTATTTGTCAGAAATAAAGTGTAATTTTCAGTTTGTAATAGTAACAAAAATATAGTGAAAACCTCAATCAACTCAAAAACACACTTGTAAAAAATCTCCTCAGTTTTCAGACGGGTGCATTTTTAAGTAAAAATGCCCATTTACAAACTCGTTACTATGGTAAGCGAGGGCTTTTTTTTTTGGGTGGGAAATTATCGAATAACTGCTCCCGCTCCAGGCGGAGCGGGAGGGTGTGTCAGACTCTTACTGACTGAAATCCAATCGTGTTCCTTCCGTTCCCTGTATTGCCAGGGGCTTCGGTAACCCTTACGAACTTTCCCGCGACCCCGGCAGGCATCAGCCCTAGTGGACCCCTACACTTATGCTGACGACATCTCTTTGAGGCGCGCGTGGAACACAACGCACCGCCGACCAGGGCCTGGTCCTTACCGAACGGTGAGCTACCCATTGCTCACCGTCCGCAAGCCCGCGCCTACGGTGGCCGGAAATCCGCCTGGGATTCCCGACGCCCAGAGCGTCTCCTGCGGCGGCAAATTAGTAATTACAAACTCGTGACTTAAGCGTAAGCGAGGGCTTACCATAGTCACGAGTTTGTAAATACCTCTTCGCCTTCGTCTTCAACTTCGTCTCGGGCTTACATTCGTCTACTCGTTTGTATAAACCAAATTACCGCACTAGTATCATAAATAACTATTACTGCAATACTTAAATATTCACTTATAGAATTGATGTGTGCGGTACCTATAATACGCGTTCTAGTTTAACATACATTTTTTGCATAACTTACTTCCATTATTTGAAGGCGTAACAACAGATTGTGACAATTCTTAAATAAAGTTTCTTCTTTATAAAAACCATATATTAAACCGCAACTCAATGTGCGTTAAAAGATAAGATTAACCTGCTGTTTACGACTTTTTAGAAAGCACTTTCCAGATATTAGCTTGGATTCCAAAACACCGGGTGTAGTGCAAATCATCTCGTCTGTGCTTTGATTTTGATTTTTTTGACACGTAATCAGAAAAACAAGTCGAGGCGTGCTAGTTAAGGAACCCCAATCCCCCAACATTAGCTTCATCAGCTAATAATTATATTCTTTTAGCAAATTAAGTACAAATCAGCAGATGCTATCTAGGACATGCGTCACTAGCAAAGATGCTTGGTTAGCAATAAGATTAGTATATAAGATCAATATTTTGTAGAATTAATTAATTACTGTGATGCTGTAACTGGGTATAAATAAAGTATTTTTTTAAAACTCCTTCGTGGTCTTTCACTTAATTCGCTCCACATTCCCAAGCAAAACAAAAGCATTGCCTCTGCACCGCACTTGGCTTGGTTGTTGCAACTTTTTCAGATTTCCTGAAATTGATGGTTATTGCCATTTACCAACCTATGTCTCTATCACGCAACCCAGTCATATTAGAGAAGAATCGCCTCAATATTTAATTAATTAATTAGAGCAATACTTAATTAGAATCGCGTATTTGCTGATACCCAGGAAAGATCGTCTCTGCTGCTATCAAAAAGTTACCGAGCACAACTTCATATTCAGCCTACAATGTTCACACTGCTGGGACACAGGCCTCCTCTCTGTGTAGCATTAGCCAGGCGTCTGGGTAAAGCCGGGATAAAGTCAGGATTTTTGGTTGCTTGTGCGGCCAAAATAAACGTCGTCCGGTCTGTCCGGCTTTTGTTAGGCTTTTTAAATTTGACCATTTTTTTACCATATATTTTTTAGAATGACTATTTTATTTTCATTTCCATTACAAATTGCAATAGTAGTTACTGTTAACTACTATTGCAATTATTGATATTAATATTGTAATAAATATTGAATGAATAATAAAGAAGACTGATTCATTCAATTTTATTTTTGTTTCATTATAATTTTAATAAGATTTTATGGTAAATTAAAACGCATTGTTTTACTTTAAAAAAATTGTCCGGTTTTTCGGTTTTAAGACCTGGCAACGCTATCTCTGTAAGAGGGAGTGGGCCGTAATCTACCACGCGGGCCCAGTGCAGGTTGGTAGATGTCACATATCTTAGAATTTTTGGTTCTAGGACATGCCGGTTTCCTTACGATGTTTTCCGTTTTATCAATCAATCACATCTTAACCAAATCAAATCATACTTATTTCGATATCTTTGTTACTTGCATAGATGGATACACGGCTATTTAATAGTGCCTTGTCAAGCTGCACCTACACTATATCGGGGGCAAAAAAAGCATGGATACTTATGCTTGACAAGTGACTGCAGCTAAAAGCTAAGCGCACATTACAGCCGCATCGTACAAAAAAAGCGCGGTGCGGACCGCCTGTAGTGTGCGATGATTCCTACAAAATATAGGAAAATGGGAAGATTTTTGCAATGCGGTGCGGCCCGCTCAAATCTGCGTCAGATGACTTCATGTCGTTATTATTGAACTACGGAGCATCCTAATTCCTAACCCTATCAATCACTTCACTTCACTTCGCTTCTCTTCACCTGCAGTGCTATTCTGTAACCTTCACACCGTGAAAACGTAAGTGAAGTGAACGTGGAGTGAATTGTCAGTGTCATTCCACCGGATACTAGGGATGGACCAAGGATTACATTTACAATCATAATCGAGATTTTAATTATATTTTTATGCTAATTCTATTGATCATAATCAGTTCACTGATTAAATAAACGCAATCCCATGACCCAACTGCGATGTGTTTTGAAGAAGCGATAGTGGATTGAGTCGAATAAAGCCTGTGCGACGTTATTCAGCGTTGTTATTAACACAAATCTTTTTCATTCATTCATAAAATCACTGTCATCAATACTGTAACAAAATTCAACACTTCAACTGACACTCGCGCAGCGCGCGCACCGGCCGGCGGGCGGCTAGGTTCACTTCACCCAGCCCATGGCATGTGATGTTGCTATGGCAACCAGAATCGAGTGAAGTGATAAGATCACAACATTCGAGCGACGCGCTTACCGACTCACTTCAGCTAGCCGGCGCGAGTGGTTACTATGAATACGAGAATCGGGTGAAGTGATAAGATCACGCCGCGCTTGCGCGTGAGGAGCTGTTAATAATGTCAAGTCGAGTTTTTTTTTTAATTTGCCATTTTTTATTTTTAAATGCGCGACAAACAAAAATTTGGTTTTACCAAAATCCAAAATGGCGGCTACAAACATTCTTCATCGTTTTCATGGTTTTCGGAGGTGTTACAGCCGATACTGAGGTCAAATGTAAAAAGCAAGATGGCGGCTGCGAAAATGTTCAGATTTTTCATCATGGGTGTCCTTTTCATGGTTTTCGGGGTGTTAAAGGCGATAGTGAGGTCAATTCTAAAAACCAAGATGGCGGCTGCGAAAATATTCAGATTTTTCATGATGGGTATCGTTTTCGTGGTTTTCGGGAGTGTTAAATCAGATAGTGACGTCAAAATTAAAAAGCAAGATGGCGGCTGCGAAAATGTTCAGATTTTTCATCATGGGTGTCGTTTTCATGGTTTTCGGGGGTGTTAAAGCCGATAGTGTGGTCAAATCTAAAAACCAAGATGGCGGCTGCGAAAATATTCAGATTTTTCATTATGGGTATCGTTTTCATGGTTTTCGGGGGTGTTAAATCCGATAGTGAGGTCAAAATTAAAAAGCAAGATGGCGGCTGCGAAAATGTTCAGATTTTTCATCATGGGTGTCGTATTCATGGTTTTCGGGGGTGCTAACGCCGATAGTGAGGTCAAATCTAAAAAGCAAGATGGCGGCTGCGAAAATTACCAATCCTTTTGGAATAAATCAGTCGCCTCTGGTGCGTGTTGGAAGCAGACGTGCTTAATGATTGTTGAGAGAAATATTACGTTTAAATTAATACAAAACATTAGAAAGTGATTCTTAGTGTCATAAACTTATAAGTCAAAGTGCAAATTAACTGTGTTATTAATTAACCGTGTGTTTCGACGCGACACCACACATCAGCGAGTGCGCAGCACCGCCCACCCACGCGAGTAACAAGGACCGCTGCTATTCCTCATCCCACTCGCACCCGTACGGAGAACGTTCGAGTCAAACCATACACAATGAATACGCAGAGGACACCACCTACACCGAATACCAGGGTGATAAGCGAGAGCGGAAACACTAGCGGATCTGTACCAAACTTACCCTCCTACTGCGATGATGATAACTATAGAAATGTTAACACATTTAAACGAAAAGAGCGTACTGAGGAAACCGAGTATAAAAAGGATTTTGCAAATTTTCGCACAGAGATGATGAGCTTCCTAGAGAAATTTGGAAAAACCCAAAATGACAGTCTAAACTACATAAAAGACGAAATATCTGAGATTAAAAATGAGATAAAAACCATGAAGTCAAATACTGAACACTTTACTCAACGACTCGATCAAATAAATGGTGATATGGAAAACATTAAGGCTAAGAACACGACAACACAAAACAAGATCAAACATATAGAAGAAGAAATAGCCCATTTAAAAAACCAACAAAACAGCCAGCCAGAATGTAGTACGCCAAAATCGCCCGTCTTATACCACCAAAACCTCATTCTCGAGCTAAAGGCCCGATGTGAGCGCGAAAAAAACATCGTAATTGTGGGTATACCGGAAATTAACGAAAGAAACACAAACTCCAGACAAAATCGCGATAATAATGAGGCGATGAAGATAATTACAACACTGTATGAAGACTGCCCTAAACCAAATAAAACCATCAGACTGGGAAAATACATCCCAGGCAAAAACAGACCATTAAAAGTCTGCTTCAACAATTCAGACATTCCAAAATACCTACTCAGAAATAAGAAAAACCTACAAGATAATATACAGATTTACGCAGATCAAACTCCGGCTCAAAAGGAGTATTTACAATTATTAAAAGGGGAGCTCAACAAACGCATTGAAGCCGGCGAAGAAGATCTCATTATCAAATACATAAAAGGAATACCGACAATCACACCGAAAAAAACCAACCAAAAAAACCAATAACCAGCTTAATACAAAATGAAAAATACACGGACAGACTAAACCATCAACTAGTAAGTAGATACGAAGATATACCTCACCACCCGTCCTCGTTACGGTTCTTTTATGCAAATTTACGCAGTATCCGCAAGGTTGGTAAACTAGACGAGATAAAATGCATAATAAAAGCAACAGCAATGACTATACACTTACTACTTTTTACTGAAACGTGGATTACTTCGGAAGCGGACGCAAAATTATATCAGCTACCACACTATAAACATGTTTATAACTACAGGCAAGATCGCAAAGGCGGCGGCGTATCAATTTATATACACGAAAGTATCAAACACGAAATAACAGAAGAAATATGCGAATTTGGTAACCACTACCTATGGATACACATAGATAAACTCTCATTGGACATCGGAGCTATTTACAAACCAGGTGAATCAAATATAAGCAACTTCTTAGAAACGTACATCTCACAATTGGAACGGCGAAAGAGGGCGGTTGTTTTCGGAGACTTTAACATCGATTTACTAAGTAAGGACAGTCACATCATAAGATACCTAAATGAGATTAAAGGAACAGGATACGAAATATTAAACAAAATACATAAACTGTACAGTACCCGGGAAACCAGCACTACAAACACTATAATTGTTCACATATGCACGAACATAAAAAATCACGCGTTCAGCATAACTATAATTGACTCATGCCTATCAGATCACAAGCAGATATTCCTTGAGATAGGCAGCCTGGCACCAAAAATAAACAAAAGGATCCAATACAAAGCACTTAACTATGATAAATTATACAACAGTACCCTAATAGCAAACTACACTAATAACGAAAACGACTACTATTATTTAGAAAGATTTATATCACAACAAATAAAGAAAAACAAAGAAGATAAGACCAAAATTCTAAACCTACCTCAAGAAGACTGGATAAACCGAAATATTATAGACTCAATCAACTTACGAAATCACTTATGGCAACAAACAAAATCTTACCCAACAGACAACAATCTACGGAGGAATTTTAATGAAGAACAGGACAGAGTAAAACACCTAATCAAGACAGAGAAGAAAACCTACTACCACAACTTATTCCGTAACAGCTACAAAAAACCTAAAAAAATGTGGGAAATCATTAATAACTTAGCAGCGAATAAAATCAAAAACAGCAATGCTCCCCCCAAACTAATCTCGAACTCCGAATGTATAACAAACGGTAACGAAATTTGTAACGTACTTAACTCATTCTTTGCATCAATAGGCGCGGACTTAGCTAACGAAATACCTATAATGTACCACATAAACACAGGTAATATTCTCATGTACAACAGTAATTACACACATGTCATAACTTTGGACGAACTTTCCCCATGTAACACAGAAGAAATATCAAAAATAATTGACCAGCTTGACTCCAACACTAGTACAGGCTTGGACGGCATCAGCACAAAAGCTATTAAATGCCTTAAAAATATAATTTTAGAACGATTAACAAACTGCATTAATATTTGTTTAACACACGGCACTTTCCCCGACTCTCTTAAAGTTGCAAGGGTCAGTCCAATTTACAAATCTGGAAGTAGAACTGACCCCGGCAACTATCGACCTGTATCGGTCTTGCCCGTTATTTCGAAAATTTTTGAGCGAGTGTTATACAACCGTCTAAACGAGTATTTGACTAAGAAAAAATTCCTAATCGATCAACAATATGGCTTCCGCCCTAAATCAAGTACTCTCACCGCCTCAGTAGATTTAATAACAAAAATAAAAACTCATATTGATCAAAAAAACATTGTTGTAGGTATTTTTATTGATTTAAAAAAAGCGTACGATACGGTAAGCCATCAAAAGCTATTACAGAAATTAAATAACATAGGTATTTCAGGCAGCGCCCTCAGTATGTTCAATTCATATTTGCAAAATAGGCAACAAATCGTTAAGATAGATAACTTCACCAGCTCGATACAAAATATAACATACGGCTGTCCACAAGGTTCAATTATTAGCTCATTACTATTTCTAATTTACATAAATAACATTGATAAAATAGGGCTGACAGGACACCTAACGTTATACGCGGATGACACATGCCTTTTTTATTTCGATAAATCTTTACAGAACATTATAACCCATGCGCAAAAGGACCTTGACCTGCTCAGTGAATGGTTAAAATATAACTTATTGTCTATTAACACCTCAAAAACATCATTTATGATTTTCGCCGCGAAAAATAAGCCATTACCGGAGCTCCCACCTCTTACTATCAACGGAGATACCGTCAAACGGTCTAGTCACGAAAAATATCTCGGACTGTGGGTAGATGACAAACTTACGTGTAAGCTGCACATCGATCATGTCAAAACAAAATTAATATCACTATTAGGAGCGTTACGAAAAATTCGAACATGTATCCCGAAAAAAGTACGCCTAATTATATATAACTCACTAGTAAAGTCGAACCTTGAATACTTAATCGAAGTGTGGGGATCAGCTGCTAAATGTAATCTAAATCCACTACAAAGAATACAAAACAAAATCATTAAAGTACTATTTCACTACCACTATCTATATCCAACAAAACAACTATACGAAAAAACTAAACTACTAAATCTCACACAACTTTACAAATATTACACCTGCATTCTCATTAAAAAAATCACCACGAATTCTGTACAATCAAACATACAACTACATAAAAAAACAATAACATACAACACAAGAAGTAAAAACAAATTCCAACTAATGACTGCACGTGCACGGACTAATTACGGCAAAAAAACAGTATTAGTGGAGGGGGGAGCACAACTGTTCAATGATTTACCAGAAGACATAAAAATGTGCAATAGTATTAATATATTTAAGAGAAAATTGAAAAAACACGTATGTACTCTATGACGTTATACGTCACCATCGCCCCAGAGGCAAACATTATAGTATAATTATTATTAAGAAGTACTTAGTATCTCATTATAAGTGAACTGTTATTCATAAGTTCTTATGAGAAATAAATATCTTTAAACCTTTATAAAAAATCAAACTGAATTTCTGTTTTGCTATTTTATTTAAAAAAAAAACCCTAAATAGTAAGGTTTCAACGCTTAAATACTAATTTTGAAATTATATAAAATTATCAATAGAATTAGCATAAAAATATTATTAAAATCTCGATTATGATTATAAATGTAATGCTTGGTCACTCCCTAGCATCAGTGGGATGACACTGACAGCTCACTCCACGCGAGTTTTCACGGTGAGATTTTTACAGAATCGACATGCTGCAGGCTTAGCATGAGCACCTTTTTGTCGACGGAAGAATAGACAAAAATGACGTTCCGTGTAGACAGTACGACGGCAGCAAAGTAGAAAGAGTCAACTGCACTTTTTACTAAATTCACTCTTGTACATAATTCGACTCAGAATTTTTTGTTTTGTCATAGGATTTTTCTGTTTGAATTTATGAATTTTTACTGATATTAAGTCACGTATATAGAGACACTACAATATTTTTTCTCAAAGTGTCAAAGTACCGTATTTTGGAACAAAAAATATTTTAGTAATATTGGCCTTAACCATTTTCTTGGTAATCGCCCTTTAACAAAATGATGTAAAATAGAAGAAGATTTGCGTTCAAAACGCTCTCCTGTAAAATCATGATTTTGTAGATAACCGTATAATAATAGGTCTTTACCAATTTCATAGGTAAAGACCTAATACTTTGTGGTCGTCGAGTAGAAAATGCAAATTGTCTTCACTACCTTAGACAACTGTCAGTTGACAGTGTGATTTTGACAGTTTGGGATAGAAAACTTTCTTCTGAAATAGTCTGCATAAAAAAACGACCTAGACAAAGATCGTTAGAAACGAAAAACAACATGAAAGATTGTAGAAGGATTTCTACGGTACGATATCAAAAATGGAGAAACGAAATGTCACTTTATATAGAAAAAGCTTTGTCTATTCTTCGTACAAATAGAAAGCGTCATGCTAAGCCTGCTGCTTTTCGAAATTACCTACACGAGCCTATGCAGCAAGTTAGGACCACAAGAGCTAACAGCATAACTATTCATAAGGTTACTAGATAACAATGAGGGCATCCCTGATAATTTAGTAATTTATTCAATTTGCATACTAGCATTCATGCTGATTTATAGACATAGTCCACTGCTTCTTGGATGTTACGTTGTTCGTTGGTTGTTCTTCAGGTCCAGAAAACCAGCGTCAGGCACTAGTTGTCTGGTATTTTTTACTGAACTGGGCCTTTTTGACGCAGCCGTGAGGCACACTTTCCTGCAAATTTCTTACATCGTACTTTACACTTTTTGTTTTTTTTTTTATTTGATGTATATTATATTGTGTGCATTTTAGTCCGTGCTAAATAAATGTATTTTCTTTCTTTCTATTTACATGTCTAGCATCAGTCCTAAAGTCCGGTCGTCGAGAGAATACGTTCTTGACCTGTCAGTTCCATACTAACGAATATGTGTTTTGCGAATTTGATCCTTATAGTTACTAGAAATTGTCCAAATGACTATCAATCATGCATAAATGGTGTTCCGTAAAGAATGGATAACCTTGAAATAGCATAAAATAGACCTTTAGTGCTATACTATAACAATCTCACCGTGTAAACTTAGGTGAAGTGAGGGTGGAGTGAGCTGTCAGTGTCATCCCACCTGATACTAATGTTTGACCAAGCATTACATTTACAATCTTAATTAATCGAGATTTTAATAATGTTGTTTATGATTTTTTTTTTGTTCTTTGGCTTAGGAATAGATGAGTTTCCGACTAAATTTCTACTTAGCTATTTTATTTAAAAACTCCTAAATAGTTGTTTGACACTTAAATACTAGCTTTGAAATAACATAAAATGATCAATCGAATTAGCATACAAAATATTATTAAAATCTCGATTATGATTGTAAATGTAATCCTTGGTCAATCCATATCATTATTGGGATGACACTGACAGCTCACTCCACGCAAGAATTCACGGTGAGATTTTTACAGAATCGACATGCTGATGGCGGTCCAAAAAAAATATCCCAAGTAGTACCTCAAATACAATTTTTTTGAAAAAAATACCCTGCAATTCCTAGTCACATTATTTACTTCCTCTCTGTCGGCATAGTCAACGTACAATATTACATGAACAAATAACCGATGGAATTCATTCATTTGTGGTCGTGGTGAAGAAGAATGAAAGAGAAAGAAGAAAAAAATCTTAGATACTACTATTATTTATACTTTTTTATAACGGCCATAGGGTTTATTATACTTATGCTATTTCAAGGTTATCCATTATTTACGGGGCACCCTGTATTAAGTTTACCTACAGCTTGTTATTTTACATACGAAAAACATAATATGTGTTTATCTAAAGCTAGGCAGGTTTTTGAGCTGGAATGGCTATTTGATTTCACACCTTTTTTCTTTTACTTGGGAAATTATCAAATAACTTCTGCCGCTCTGGGCGGAGCGGGAGGGCGTATCAGACTCTTACTGACTAAAAAACCCACCCGTGTTCCTTCCGTTGCCAATGTTGCCAGAGGCCACGGTAAGTATCCCTTTCGGACTTCCCCGCGACCCCGGCAGGTGATTTCACACCCTGGTTGTCAGTTTATTGTCATGTGATGTTAGGCATAGTTCACTAAGCAGTCATTTGTTTTTGGAATAGGTAACTAAGTAGACACGAGATCACCAACCACTTGTTTTTTTTTTCTCCTTTTGAACATCAAATTATAGCCAGATTGTAGTAGATAGACAGATGAATGGTAGTCCACCTAATTGTTTTAGATAGTCAACTCATACGAGATCATCATCAACAACTCCGTCAAAGTTTCTGTCCGTTTCGAAGCGCTCAAAGAGTAGTTTAAAATTTTATTTTCAACTTTCAATGTTTCAAATGTTGATATTGATGGTAGTAGTGCTTCTACTGCAAAACGTTCATGTCACCCTAACGCATGTTTATGTCCGCTTCGAGATGCTCGCAGAGTTATTTATTTTCAAATTTAATTTGCTGCTTCGGCTTTTCCTGAAAAACGTTCTAAAACTGTGCTTCAGATTCTCCAGATGCAAGTAAAGGATGATAGATTTTCTTTCGTAATATTAAAACAATAAATTATAGACTATACTTTTAATTTTATTTATACAGATCAATATGTACAAGATAAGAGTATGCTCTGGTTGAACCGATGGACAAAGTGTGAGATGCTAATGGTTTGTGGGGTGAGGAGCGTCATGATCTAGTACCAGCCAGGCCATCCAGGAGCGATGAAGCGGGGAGCGGCTTCATTCACCACGGTAGGACCTGCAACCACGGTCTGTGAAGAAAGTATAAAGGTCATCGTAAGTTTGAATGTCTTATCACGGGGAGCCTAGATGATATTGATGAAGTCAATCACAACTCCAGAGACTGTTGATACATTGGTATACTCATGAAAAAGCAAGCTAAACGCACTTGCAAATGGTATAAAAATATGAGCAGTCGTTTATTCGATGGTCAAGTCGTTACTTTGGATAGTGAAATGATGAAATGATGAAATGAAATGATGAAATGATGAAATGAAATGATGAAATGAAATGATGAAATGATGAAATGATTTTATTTTCTGTAAGTAGGTTTATACAAACACTTTTACACGTCAATCATACTTAGAAAAAAAACTAGATGAGCTCGGCGTTTCCTATCTGACTACTCTGAGAAGAAAGGCCGAAACAAACTCAGAGGTCACAGTCTCTTTTAAAGTCCAGACATAATCTTGGTCAGATCATGTGAAGACCATGTAGATTGGTGTCTGAAATGGTCTTTTGAGGAAAAAACCACACAGATTGAGTGGACCTATCCAGTCAGTGCACGCATTTGTCAGCAATCGTGCAGCTCAGTACATTGAAATCAAAAATTTACACAGGCAATATCTGAAAAAGCAAGCTAAACGCACTTGCAAATGGCATAAAAATATGAACAGTCGTTTATTCACTGGTCGAGTCGTTATTTTGGATAGTACCTACATTGAAATCCAAAATTTACACAGGCAATATGTTTCCTTCATTTATGTGGTAATTTACCAACATTTCTATGCAGCTATTTTGGAAGGACCTCCATACATACCCTAGAGGCAGGAACGACGCCAGCATATCCTGGCCAGGCGGCAAAGAACTGGGGAGAAGCGGCGGCCAGAGCCACGCAGACAACGAGGAAAACCAGCTGGAAATAGAAGTTCACGTTAAAAGATTACATGCAGTGTCATAGTCATAGGGACCATCAAATACGACCAGACGATTTATTCTGTGAAAATCACACCATAAAAACTTAGGTGAAGTGAGCTGGCCTTCCACCTGGGGCTAGGGACTGACACTAATAAGTGCTCACTTGAAATTCACTTTACCTGTGGTGGATCCGCAGCAGCAAACTGAACGCTTAAGAAACAAAGCAAACAACTCAAGTTAGCACAGAACCTTTGAGATGCTCATTGGTACTTGACCTTTTTATGGGTTGAAAAAATCGTTAAATAGAGGTCAATACATTTTTATCTATACTCTGCAATGATTAAAAATTCGTTATAAAAAGGTTTTTGGTGAATATAATTATGTATATTCGTAATGTTATGGTATATTTTGCATTTGCTCTTATGGACGTTTCTAGGGGATTTTGAAAAATTTGTTATACTGAGGCTCGTTATAGGTTACACTGTATAATCCTTAGAATCATTAATATATCTCTCTAAGTTGAATTTGTTCCATTGAATGACTTTTTCATGAAATCAGGACATTGAGGAACAAATCTAACTTAGAGATATGTATTAATGATCCTAATGATTATAATTCTGTAAATACATATTTGTTATGGTCGCGAATCATATTTTGATCAATATACTACTTGTCACTGACCTGCAAATAGCAAAAAACGTAAGAAAATTATAATTTCGCTGGCTACAGTTGCGGATTCACCTTAGGTTTTCACGGTGAGATTTCATACAGCTAAAAGGCCTTATTACCAAAGAGCATGGAATATCTCTAAGGTTCTGTGCTAACTTAGTTGTTAGATTTGTTTCTTAAGCGTTCAGTTAGGTCAAATCAGGGTAAGGTGGCAAGCCAAAGCTTTAGTTTGAATTTAGAACATTTTTCTTCGTGTAAAAAAAGGCGAAAATAATTTCTTTGCCTGACTTAGAAGAGAATTGACTTCGTAATGTTAAGGCAGAAATCTTCAGTAGGTTATTTTAAGGTAGGTTCGCCATTTCTATTACCTGATAAAAATTATATATTCAAAAATCACTTACGAAGTATTTCATTTTGTTGGATAGGGGAGAACTGTTGCTGAGCCTTCTCAATGCGAACTATATCGTCCTACGGAAGGCAGACGCATTATAAAGGGCTCTTGAAGGTCACCTAGCAAAGCTGCTTTGTTGCCAAGCTTTATAGATACTTAGATAAAAGTGGCTACTGCATATTTATCAAAGAATGGAATTTGATAACTTGCTACACCTAGATGATATTGATGACAAAGTTTGCGGTTGCTGCGTGCATAATTCTGATAAAATGTGACAACTGGGAGGGCTGCCAGACTATAGATAAAGAGCGTAGGCTGCTAAAACAGTGGCGGGTTCCAAATTTAGTAGGCTGAATACTGGATATAGGCTTCCCAGAAAGGAATATGGGATGGCTACAGGCTCACTCAAAACTTTTCTTTCACTCTGCCTTTTTATTCGGACTCGAAAATCTAATTAATCCGGATTTCCCTGTATCAATGTGAATAACTGTACCCTCCCTTATCATGTTCATAACTCCTAATATCATCTACAACCAATAAATTTCCTCGTCATCATAAGTACCTTTAGGTTAATAGTAATATTGAATAAATAAAGTAGTCATAACACAGATAACATAACTTCATGTGTGAGCAATTAGCATACAGAAAATAACTTAAGTATTATCTTCTTTGTTTCCCAGTATGCAAAGTACATAAAACTCTAAATTAAAAGCATAAATGTCGGTGTAAAGACTGGTGTATAAGGTTACATATATAATTATACATAACTGGATCAATATGTAGGCGTTTCTCATAATTTAGTCATTCGCTGAGCTCACATTAAATGCTTGTTATGAAGGTATGGACGCGTTTCAATTAAGATTCGATTATTGATTTATTTTATTGCGACAATATACTTTATAAATTATACATGAGAGTCTCGTAAAGTTTCCTTTTATGTCGGTCGATGAAAATTTTCAGAGACTTCAAGGAATTCTTCTTTCCATGTTCAGCATTTCTAAACCACTGCTGAAAATAGGCTGCAGTTGTAGTAACTTTGGTATCGTATTTGTTATTCAAATGAAATTATATTTATTTCTTTTTATCTTTTGACACTTTAACACTTTCGTTTTTTGGTCATTATTTTAAAACTAGATGTCGCCGGAGTTTCCTAGCTAATCGATCCCTGAGAAGAAATGCCAAAACAAACTCAGAAGTCATGGTCTCTTTTAAAGTCAATTATATTTTTAAGATATTATTTCATTAAGTGTCAGCCGTCATAGGCTGGCAGACCAAGTGGTACAAACATGTCAGGTTAGGTAGGTACTACTGGGTTACATTGTGAAGCTAAAAGGCAGACAGGAGCGACGCGACACCAATAGAACAATTTCCATTAAGTTTTCATATAAATTGTTCTACTAGAGTCACGTCGCGCTATCGCGTCGCGCCTGTCTGCATGAGTCTTTAAAGATGCTACACGCTTTCTGAATGTAGACAACTTTTGAAAAGTCTGTCTACCAGGTACAGGAAAAAAGTTTTCGTACTTAAGTAGGTGCGTATTTCATTTTCCAGGCTAGACTACTAATTTGATTGATTAAACATCGCTGAACTGTAGTGCACCTTAGTGCTCATTTCATTCAGAATTTTAATGGATGCAATAATTTTACATTTGATTTACATGAGCACTTACTCAAATACCTCTACCTCAAATACCTACCTCATGTCTATTTGACTAAGTGCTCATATACACGAGCGCCACGCTGCCAACGGCAGAAGCAACTGCAGCCTTCGAAACTCGTCTGTGGCAGTCATCGACATGTCTACGGCTGCAGTTGTTCTCTGCCGTTGGTAACGTGCCGCTCGTGTTTTTGAGCACGTCCTCAAATACACGAGCGGCACGTTGCAGTCGACGCGTCGACGACTGCCGCCGACGAGTGTCGACGGCTGCAGTTGCCTCTGCCGTTGGCAACGTGCCGCTCGTGTATATGAGCACTTACTCAAATAGACATGGTAACCATGATAGATCTATTGAAATGTAAAATTATTGCATCCATTAAAATTCCATTATATCATCATAAATTTACTGTTTAGGAGATCTAGAGACCACCAGCATTCATAAAGAAGTTCACTAAGTACTTCTGTTTTTATGACAATTTAACAATGCAATCACTTCTGCTTATTTTTAGGATTAGTATTTTGATTTATCACATCAAAATATCCAAACAGTCAACTCACCCGCTCGATGCAATTTAAATCTTATATCATCAGCAAATAAGTGGTTTTTCGGCGTCAAGTCGTATATGGTCATCGGGTCCTTTGGACATTCCAATGGGCTCACAGGCATCAGCTCGGTAGACCGTGTTCTCGATCCAGACCGCTATGCGGTCGGAAATAGCAACCATGAACCGAGGGAGACGTCCGGGGTTCGTTCGGGTCGGTTTTGGTTCACCTGGTATTTAAAACAGAACATGAGAATAATTTATTAGAAATTAATCAATATTTAGAATACCAATCTTCAAGCTAGCCCATTGAGGATCTGGTTGCCAAAAAACCAGTGCAGCTAAAACGAAATAAGCAACATTTTGACTTGTGGATCTATCATTGACATCTACCACAGCGTCGATCTACTACTTCATTTTCGAGTTAACTTTACTTTTTCTATGCACGTGTTTCTGAGACAAATAAACCAATCTTTCTTTATTTCGAGCTTTCAGTGACACGACAAAAGCCAATAAATTGCAACCCTCTTAGAGCCGTGTGAATACTAACCCAGGATTTCAGCAACTCTTTCTAGAACAACATCGGCGATACTTCTCAGGCGATTGGAGACCAACATTTCCTTCTGTCCTTTAGCTATGTAATCACATAAATGATAGGCCACCTGAAAATAACAATATCCCCTAATAAACCAAATACCAGGCCACTCAAAAGCATTGCGAAAAAAAGTATTTATGTTAAAATATTCACTTTTTGACAAAGCAGGCGTGTTATTTAATTTTTTTTAATTTTTTATTTTTGTAATTCACTTTTTGTCAAGACAGGCGTGTTTTTTCATTTATTAATTATTTATTTTTCATTTCATACTTTTTAGTGATAAAACTATATTTTTGCAAACGCACAAATGCCAAGAGAGATAACTTTTATTTTTTTAGGAAATCGATATCGCGCAAATAACTGTTTCTTATTTTGGTTTTTTAATTGTGATGTAGATTTATGAGGCGATTTAGTTCTTGCCTGTTATATATTCTTAATTTTAGTTATGTACTAAGCAAGCTCTAGACCAGGGATTCCCAAAGTGGTTGATATTGACCCCTTGGGGTCGAAATCGGTTACCCAGGGGTCGACATAAACGAAAACTGATTTTGGGGTCGACGAGGTCTAAAAATCGACCCCTATTAATTAACACAAGTTCTTATTTGAAACTTTTAAGATACCTACCGTATAAGTTGTGTTACGTGTACCAACTTGTTATAAGAATGACTAATATTTTAGTAGGTAGTACTTATCACTGTGCACTTTTAAAAAACTCAACAAGTCGATAAGCGTGCACAGGTTCTTACAAGATGAAAAAATTTGGCTATGGGGGGTCTGAGGTATCAGTTCATTTTAGAAAAGGGGTCTCTTGCCCAAAATAGTTTGGGAATCCCTGCTCTAGACGATAATAGTATACGTAGTCAATTTCATCAAAAAATCAACGTTTATTTTTGATGAACCATGGCTACCCCATTATATTTTTTTTTAATTTTCCAGCATTTGTTACCCGGGATAACGCAACGTTTCTAACGATACCACATACATTGATATCGGTTAAGCCGTTTAGAAGTTATGGTGGAATAAAGAAACTCACAAACATTCATGAACTCTGAAAACATAACTCCTTTTTTTGGGTAGTCGTGTAAAAATAGGTACATTCCAATTTCAAAAATTCCCTCCACATTGTTTGCAAGCTAATTTAAATTATCGTGTCTCATTAAAAACTGGATCTGCGCCGGGAACATTTTCGCGCTATGAATTTACGATTTCAAGTGTCGCCTGAAACCGGACGAATCGTACGATTAATTTCAAATGGCATTCATGGATGAAGGCCCTTCTAAGGCAACCGTGTATCGTTGGTATAACGAATTCAAGCGCGGTCGACTAACTTTGGGGAATGAAGAAAGAAGTGGTCACCCTTTGACAGCTGTTACGGAAGAAAACGTTCTAGCAGTGAAAAATTTAATCCATGGCAATAGGCGTTACGTATTAAGAGATTCAGCCCATACTGCAGGTTGGATTGGGAAGCCTTCACGAAATTCTACACGCGCATCTTCGCGTGAGGAGGATAGTTCCACGCTGGGTGCCGCACAACCTCACCGATGCTCAGAAGCAGGCCCGGGTGGAATGGTGCCGTGATATGATAAACAAATTTGAAGCAGGCTCGTCTCGGCATATTTACGACATCATTATAGGTGATGAGTCTTGGATTTATCAATACGACCCAGAAACGAAGCGCCCGTCGATGGTTTGGGTGTTTCAAAACGAATCAAAGCCTACCAAACGATCTAGGAGCGGGGGGAAGATTTTGATCGCGATCTTTTTCAATTTGACTGGCTTTTGGTGTCAATTCCTTTACGGAACCAAAGAAGCATCAACGCTGAATGGTATACTACCAAATGCTTGGCAGAAGTTTGCTCTGTTGTGAGCAACAAGCGACCAAACACAACGCGCCTTCGCACACCGCGCTCAAAACCAAGGACTTCCTGGACAGCACGCTGGTCAAACTCCTGGGTCACCCTCCTTACAGCCCTGACATAGCACCGTGTGACTTCTTTTTATTCCCGAAAATAAAAAATCAGCTCAAAGGGATACAATTTTCGTCACCGGAAGATGCGCTGTCAGCGTTCGAGCAGGCTGTAAACGAGGTGTCTGCGGCGGACTTGGAAGAGTGTTTAGAAAACTGGTTCAGACGCATGAAACTTTGTATAGAGGCTAGTGGAGAGTACTTTGAAAAGATTTAATAAAAAAATATTTACTATAAAGAACATTTTTTTTAATTTTCGCAAAACTTTCTGAGTGTCCCACGTAGGTATCTACGAACGATCCGCGTAGGTCGTAACGTTCTAAACTTTTATGGCTACAAAAAAGCAGAGTTCACCTCGGGATTCTTGTTGTGAAACTCGTGACTACCTCGCTGGTCGGAAGAGTTTTATTTTTTATTTTTTGGAAAAAGTTTCATTTTTCTCTTTTTAGTTGTGGTACAACAGTGAGAGGAGGGTTCATAACGTTATCAACATACACAAAGAGTTATTTGAAGCTAACTCAAAAGCTACATATATTATATCGCGACCTTCCCCTACCAAATGAAAAAAGAATTACGTAAATCGCCCCAGTAATTACGAAAACATCGGTGTAAATAATAATAATACCATTTATTTCAGGCCCATAGAAAAAAACCTTAACCTAAACATACATATTTTTATAAACAAATATTGTGTTAATAAAAAGGCTTAAGACTTGCGCTAGCTAGACTTTGTGCTGTCCTGTGGAACATCTCCGCGGAAGCGACGGAACACCACGTCGTGCGGCCAAACGTCTTCTTCCATGACGAGGGGCAAATAACAGTTCGGTACACGTACGACGAACGCCTTGAAGTTGACGTTACGGTGCGATTCCAGTAACTGCACCCTCGGCGTGAACCTCTTCTGGCGCACGTACACCACGATGTCCACGCCTTAGTGGTGTAGTGGGTGATGTACACCGGTGTATTCGGTTTTGCGGCAGGCAGGCTCACTTCGGGCTTCGTAGGAGCTTTGCCGCAGCGGTTCTTGTTCGTTCGCGATCGGCGCTTCCTCCTTTGCATCGTCACGAAACCTTCATCATTATCAGCTCTATTCGGCGCCTTGGATTAATACTAGGAGCGCCAGGAGCACTCGCGATGACGCTAGCCTCCCTATCCCTTTGTAGGGGTTTCGCCAGGGCTGCAGACATTAACAGCGTGACGGGGCAAGGATCGCGGACGGCGCTACGAGGAGGAACCGCGGTGACCGAAGTTCCTGCCAGCGTCGTCGTAGTTCCTACCTAACTTATCCCAGGTAGAGAGCTTGTTTAAGCACTCTACCTGGGATAAGTGCGTGATGCGTGAGCGAAGCGAGCTTGAAGGTTTCTTCAAGCTCGCTTCGCTCACGCATATACATCATTCATCATCGTTCTCACTTATCCCAAATTATATGTGGTCGGCGCAACATGTCTTTTTCTTCCATACTTCTGTATTCGTTGTCATCTCGGTAGTCACTCTCTTTCTAGTCGTATCATCTTTCACGCAGTCCATCCATCATTTCTTTGGTCTTCCCCTACTCGTATTAGCTATCCACATTCATACTCAAACTTTACTGGTGACATTTTTTTCATTCCTCCACATCACATGCACAATAATCTATTTCCACACAACTTTTCAGTCATCAGTATTACTTTCAAACTTCCTCATAAATACTCATTTTTTATTCTATCGATTCGCGTAACACCACACATCCATCTTAGCATTCTCATTTCAGCTGCATGCCTTGCCTGCCTTTCATTCATCCCTTTCGTGGCCCAACATTCTGATCCATACAAGACAGCAGGTGTAACCATTGTTTTATAAATCTTCCCCTTAAGTTTAAGGGGAATGCGGGAGTAGCAGATCGTTCCCGTGACCTGCCGCCATTTCATCAATGCAGTGTTAATTCTGTGCTTAACAGTCCGATCTACTTCGCCATCGCTTTGCACAAGTGAACCGAGATACCGTAAGTCGGTGCAAACCAGGAAAAGCGCGTCATTAAGCGCTATAGCCCCAGAACTGGAGCGACCGCCGAAATCGCAGGACATATATTCGGTTTTGGTTCTTCAAGCCAACATTCTCCAGCTTCTATTGCCATTTCTCCGATCTGCTCTGGATCTCAGGCCCATCTTCACCGACAAGAACAATGTCATCGGCAAACAACATGCACCAGGACGCCTCTTCCTGAATGTCCGACGTCAGAGCGTTCATAATCTCCAGGAATTGGTAAAGACTTAAAGCCGACCCTTGGTGCAAGCCTACAGTCACACTGAACTCGTCGGTGTTGCCAGCAACCGACCGGACGCAGTCAGGACGAAATTGACTGTGCATAGCACGAATTAACTCTACATACTTGCTGGGCAAGCCTTTCTCTTTCAAGGCCCACCACAACACATCCCGAGGTATTCTATCATATGCTTTCTCCACATCAATGAACACCATGTGCAAGTTCTTGTGTGCACGTCTGTTCTTCTCGCATAATTGGCGGAGTGCAAAAGTGCCGTCCACTGTTTCTCGACCAACCCAAACGGATTCGGGGTAATCTCGAAACTAAAACTTTCTCCCATATCTTCATAAATGTGAGATGAGCTTTATCCCTCGATAGTTGTTGCAGTCCTACATCTTCTACATCACCTTTATTCTTGAAGATGGCCCACTAGCGACCTATTGCACCATTCTAATGGGATCGCTCTTTCAAACAACAACTTACTGAAAAATATAGTCAGCCACATACAACTATATTCGTTTAAACACTTCCATCCTTCTACCGGTACATATAATAATTTGGACCCATTGCCTCTCCATTTTTCATACTTTGAACTGCCTTTCTTACTTCATCCATGCTAATTTCCCTTACCAAACCCATATCTACTTGTGCCTCTTTGAGCACACCATCCCATTCATTCTCTACGTTCATTCAATCAATCAAAATATTTTATTTCACATAAACCTACATGGGCACTTATGAAACGTCAGAAGCTAGGTGCACGGTTCCATTTGGTCGTTAAATATGGAGAAGAAGCGGCAAGAAACTCTACGGTTACTCTTTTAAAAATAGTTGGCTTTTACAATGTGTTCAAATTACAGTGTTAATAGGGGTACAGTTAGCAGAGTTACCTATGGGAGTACAGTGTAGCTTTTCAAAATAAACCTTCCATCGTTCTTTTATTTCGTCATATTTGGACAGAACCTTACCGGCGTCACTGTTTATGAAAAGTGACGCCGGTAAGCTTAATTCGCATTAAGTGTATGCACTTAATGCGAATTATATCGTTGCTCCCTCATATACTTACACATCCCACATTATTTTAACTTTTCTGCGTAAGTCGACAAAGTACAGTCTGTTTGCTAATATTAACTGACCCCCTTGAATTATAACCTGGGATGATAGAGACGGCGTGCTAAAATTTTCGACCACGCTTTGCTCGCTCTTGCATGCTACATTCTGGAACTCCCTAGCTTTACTACTCAATTAATTCGAGAAAGTTAACCTACGAGGCGGGATGCTAAAATTTTCGAGTTCACTGTGCTAGCTCTTGCATCCTACGTTCTCGATTGGGCCCCATTATGCTCAGTGCCCAGGGCCTCGCAATAGGATAAAGATGGCCCTGGCTTCGGGGAATACTGGCGTGATGTTATAATTCGTACCTATTCATATGATCAAACCTGAGCACTAAAGTTGACGAGCCACGTCTTTCTTAGTCGCAACTCCTTGCTCTTGTCAGCATGTTCCTTGCGGTTCACCATGCCACCCGGTCCAGACCAACGCCCCGCAGATTCGTTCAACGCTAGGAAGTACTGCTCAGTTTGCCTGTGTAAAAATACCGTAAATAACATAAAAGAATGAATCTTTATTTACTTATCGAATTTTGTTTCTGTAGTGTGGTCAGGCTACGTCCAAGGTAGACCGACGCAACGGCCAAGGAAGCCAGGAAGAATTAGATGCGAATGGATGGCTCACGACCGAAAAAAATGGCGTGCATTGGTTCAACATCATGCGTAAGGCCTCAAACAACTCCAGAATTTAGGGTCTAGACAGACGCCAAGTACCTACTGGCTGACCATTCGAGACTTACAAAGGATCATCATCGTTTTTCTTGTAGTAAAATACGAAATGATAGCTATTTGGAAACTTGTCGATACATATGTTTCATCACCAGCTACGCATGAATGGACATTCACAACGAGCATTGCATACTATGCTGTAATCGTTGTTATAATATCTACCTGTAACGCGTTTTGGACAATTTGTCAACAGTACGCAAAATGGCTTTGTAGCCATTTCGATTGTATAAATAGGTACCTACCTATACTGGATAGTGATGTGACTGATGTGAGAGCTTTATGAAATCATAATATGAGTAGATATCTATTAATCATTTAATCATACTCAGGACTAAGAAAGTAATCCTCCTCCAAAGCGCTCTTGATCTTGTCTCTTCGTTCACGCGGTAAAATGGCGCACTTCTCGTCCCAAAGCGACCGGAGTCGGCGAGAGTTGGGCCGGGCTAACATCTCCACTCGCTCCATGTTCCGGCGGAGACGAGCCGACATCTTGCTAGCACGAGCCTCTAAAAAGACCGCGTCAAATTGGGTAACTTAGGTTTGGGTCAGTAGGCACCTATTATTCGGCGCAACATGGGTAGCCCCTCGCAAGGTGAACCGATGACCTGGTATAGGTCGCAGCAGGATTCCGCCCTGCTCTGACCTTTACCAGGTCATCGGTCGGATGTGAGAAGCACGAATAAAATATTGCTATTTGAGACGAAAAACATAATAAATTATTTTATTATAAGTTTCAGTTTAAAAAAAACGGACTAGTGCGTTTAGGATTCCGGCCCTGAGGGTTCCAACTTAAAGCTGTGCCCGGGCTGCCCACGGCTTCTGTGACTTCACTGAAATGACATGGGCTATACATTTCCAATTCCAAATTTTAGGACAAACTGACCTTTACATTAAAAAAACAGATGATTGTTAGGAGAAATGAAATAAACCATAGGTATCTCTTAATTGCGTTGACTTAGGCCCACGGCGACTTTTTGTAGCGATGCAGTAGCGAGGCTGTCGCACCTCCGCATCGATACAGTCGCGAAGCGGTCGCTAGCTGTGTGCCCTCGCCCACGGGCCCAGATACTGTCGCGCTTCTGTCGCGATGCAAACGCGATTCAGTAACGGCACAAAAATACCTGCGATCACTACAGTTGCAAAATGGACTCCGTTGAGGCAACATTAGTCACATTGTCTTGTCGTTGCTGTAGCGCGTTAGTAGCGCGTTGGCATCGCTTCTGTTGCGCGTTGCAAATGCGACTAACACTGACTTTAGTATTTAATATTATAATTTTAACTTGATATTTCCATCCGTTCCTGAGAAAAAGTCTTGACAGATGAACAACAAAGTGATCCCATAAGGGTTCCTAAGGGGTTAGGAACTTGAGGAACTAGAGAAGAGAACTGATTGCAGTTGAGTCGAGCTCATTACTGACGAAAGGAATGACGTTTTATTTTTGCTTTACTAAGCCGCTTCCTTCGAGTGTTACGTAAAGTTTGGACCATAATATTGCCGACAGCTGTTCTTTGAGATACCCGTTGAGTTAGAAGGCAGTGGTTGTCTTTTAGCTAACCAAGCCTACAACCCGCTGCTGGAAATAGAGCTTTTCTTAGATTGATTTCTACGACGAATGTTTTGAAAATGGCTCTCCTTGCAGTGGGTACAACGTGTAAAAAAATGCGGGTAGGTAAACCTGTATCCATTCTGTTGATCTTGACATTCTGTTCTGACAAGGATTGGTCGGGTACAGCCTTCTTTGGTGGCATGATGATTTAAGAAAATATAGCACTATTAATTTAATTAAATGTTGTCAAAAAACCACTTTACATGTTTCTTATCAAGACGTATGACGTGGGAAAAAAAATATTGAAATTGACTTTAGAAAAAAGAACTTCCAGCCATGACTTACCTAAAGCTAGAGAAAACCTTCTTGGTTCAGGTTGGACAGGGGGGCGCAGTTAGTAAGCATTTACGAAATTGTTTCGATAAAATGTATTGATAAAACAAGAAGGCGGCGTAAGTTCTAATTTTGGCCACGCGCCAAAAGATATTTGTACCATACAGCTATAGTACTATTTTGTAAGAGGTTGATGAAAGACAACTTGAGGCTTTGCTTATGTATACTGAAGGTCAATTACCTACATAAAATAAAACATTAAAACACTAAAAAACTTTTTTTTAATATTTTTGCCTTAAACATATCCAGCTGAAAAGATCTGGTGTTCCATCATTTATTTGTGATGTTGATGCCAACGTCTCTCTCTCGAATGGAAGATGCCAGGTGTTATTCTTCTTTTGAGCACAGGGGGTGAACTGTAAGGGTGGCTGAAAACATAAAAACTCTTTTTTAGTGTTGCTTAGGAAAATATGTCTAAAACACCATCTTGATTTTAATTATAACACAAATATTGTAGAAGATTTTTGTATTGCTATTGTGTTTAAACAAATGCAAAATTGATTTGATGGCAACCCTATCTGGATTTTTTTTTTATGTCAGATAACAGAAAGTTCACATTGGGGCCATGTTTTAGTTTATAGTTTTTAAAGAAAGACCACTTTGAAAATGTTCCAATTGCTCTACCAGACAAAGCATTATTCTATTCTACCTGTAAAGGTCCTCTTTGATTATGTGGGAAGACCATCCACTGATGTTGCCACTGCCACCTTTTGAACACAAGCCTTAGACTTTCGTCCTTCAAAAGGAACTTGTGACCTCTCAACAGGTCTTTGGACACTATGTCAGTTTTTGGACCACTTAGTATTGCTGCTGTGATGAAGTATGGATCATCTTGAGATCTGTGATGGAAAATATAGAGCTATATTTACATAAGCCAAAATTGCCACATGTTGATTTATCAAAGTGTAAAGCTCTGGCCACACTTATGCGAAACTGCGTAACTGCGCGCGGCAAATGATTATGAATTCACGCGACTATTCACAACATTTCGAACAACTCCATACAAGTTAGTTCCGCATCCCGCGCGGGATTCGCCTCAGTTTGGCCAGAGTTTAAGGGTTTGTTTCACAATCATCCAGATAATGCACTATCTCTGCTAGATCAATTGAAACCTGGAAAACAATTTGTATAAAATTATCTGCTTTAAGAGTGAAATGAGGCCGAATATTGTATGAGAAGAACTTTTTTTGTTAAGGCGCTGACAAGACCCAATTGACCAAAATAGGCTTCGCTTAAGAAAAAAAATTGCCAAATCTGTATAGTTTGTGGTAGCGGAAAAAATATATGTTAATTTTGAACATATTTCCCAGAACCTGGTTGTTACCAAAACACGTTTTGAAAACAAAATCTCGATACAAACTAACGTTAAACTAACCTCTTACTTTGAGTTCTAATCCAAAATATCTGTATCAGATATCAACATACATTACGTATTTAATTAATAACTAGAACGTCTTATTTGAATGCAGAACTTGGTTGTTTTTTATTTTCGATTACTCAACTCAATTTTGAGTAAATAGATAATTACTTCATATTTTGCAATAAATTACAAGCGTTGTGGCATCGCGCTTCTCTTTCTTTTCTATGGAAGTTGACAATGACCGCGGTTTAGGTGTTGTCAGCGTCTTAACTTTTTTTTGATGTGGCAGAGCTTTGGTTTCAACAAGATGGTGCAACACGCCGCACTGCGCGCGACACTATCAATTTATTGCGGGAAACATTTGATGAGCGCGTAATGGACCTGTGAACTGTCCTCCACGATTGTGTGATCTCACACCTATGGATTACTTTATTTGAGGATATGTGAAGTCATTCGTCTACACAGATAAACCACAGACGTTGGACCACTTGGAAGTCAACATTCGCCGCGTTATTACCCATATACGGCCCCTAGTTGCTTGATAAAGTGGTTGAAAATTGGACTTCCCAATTACGGTTCATTTTTAAAATCAAAGTACTAATGGCATAAAAATATTGTATAAACAAAGCCAATACCATGGCAATTAAATTTATTTTTACGTCTTTTATTTCAGTTTAAAAACCAAACCTCTAAAAAAATCACCCATTATAAATGATTTAATTGGTCAAGGACGGCTAATGAGACAATTGATTTTCTAATGTTTGAATGGCTGGATTAACCTGTTAAGGTTAATCCATTTTGGCCATGGACAAGTAATTAAATGCTTTTTGTATCTTTTGCTTATTGGGAAATACCAGAAATATAGCAGCAGAAAAATTAAAAGATACATACCTAGTTTCAAAAAAACTACTTACAAATTATCAGTAAAGAAAAAACTGGTATTACTCATGATTTGCTGCATGATTCTCTTATTCCAACTCAGCATGTGTTGTCTGCCTAAAAGCAAGATCTTTTTCCTTTGTCTCACAAAATGGTCAACAACAATATTCAACAATTTCACCTTGTCCATATTATTGCCTAAACCAACAGCATAGGCTATGTTAAGGCCATCTAAAACAATGTCGTAAGGTGCAGTTTTTTCTACAAAATCTGAGAACCTCTTCAGTTCCTCAGGAGATGTTTTTAAAAACAAATCTGAACCTACAATTAGTTTTTCCTTCACATTTTGTTGTAGCAAGGTGAATTCTTCATCTGTTAATGATAAACAGTCTAACGTGTCTTTACAGCATGTGCACTGGCCACTAAAACAGAAAAACCATTAACAGACATCAATAATATTTTCTTCAGGTATAATAATTAATACAAGCCACTTGCCACTTACTCGACTTTCCTTATTTTAGCAAACTGTGCATCCCAATCCATAGAGCTATACAACTCTTTTAATTTATTGGCAGTATTCAAAGGAATAATTGCACAATTTTTGGCTAAAAATGAAAAAACTGCATCCAAATGTTTTGCTATAACTTTTTTGTCTTTATATTTTCTTATAATATAATTCAACCATGCTTCATAAGCATTCTCTAAGAGAGGTCTCTTATATTTGAGGCTTTCTTCAATAAGTTCTAAGGCCTTTTTCTTTTTATTTAATCTAAAGAATGTAGCTATTAGAGTACTGTAGGCTGAATGTGAAGGAACAGTGCTTAAATGTATCTCATCTAAAACTTTCAATGCTTTTTCCCATTCATTTATAACACAAAGTGCATGCAGTAGCCGTTCACATGTACTATACTCCAGAAATTTGTATTTATCATGTAAACTTTTATGAACATCTACAATAAACTTTGTTTGCTCTTTTGATAATTTATCTGTCTTTCCAATTTCATAATAAAGATTTAGCAAGGCGTTGATAGTGCCTAAAGAGAGTTCTTCACTGGAACTTTTTACATGCTCCGAAAATGACAAAGCAGCATTATAATTCTTAAAACCTATCATGAACTTTAACATGATAGCATCAATATTTTTTTGGGTCACATTGCCTTGCTTGGATAGAACATCATTCTTGACAACAGTCCAGTCTTCTGCATTGTTTTCGATTATTGACTTTATGTAGTCTATTTGATCGTCAGGATGTTTTTCTCTTGTCAATGAAGCATTATAACCAAACACCCGTGTAGCAACTCTTGCAACTGTAAGTTGAGAATGTGGAGTTTTATAATAGGTACCTTCCTGTTAGATAACTTTTTTTATGTATGCCTCTTTTGGCTGTATCGTCAACAAAATCCAAAAGGACACACTACAGGACACTTACTTGAACTACGTCGAGAAATAATACGAGTTAACGAATAAAACATTTTGCAAATAGTGGATATTTATGAAGCCAATAACAGTTTTTATTACTTAAGTTATTCCACATAAAAATACTTAAGATAAACAAAGTTTATTTGAAAAAAATAGAGGTTAGTTTTATTTAGGACATGACAAGTTTGACAATCAAGAAACTTGACAGTGACACTGTCATCTGTCAGGATGACATCTCATGATCACGACCATTGAAGTCAAAAAGGTAAACCACAGATTATAAGTAGTACTGTCCTAACCGGAAGTGTGGACGGTGTGGGCTAATGACCCAGTACATACTGCTTCCTCTCTGACATTTAAATTGCACTATAGCTCGGTGCAATATACAGAGTGACATTTTTGCACAAAGATCAAGTTCTTTACACGCAAGTCGCAGTGATCCAGTCACCCACCACACAAGAGCAGAGAGATTATTGAACTACTCTCTTAACTTTTAACCCAAGGGGAGGAGACAAAAAAAAAACCCTGGAGCCTTGAGCAAATATAGAAAAAAGCAGAGGTTAACCCCATACTTTCCCATAGCTTTTCAATCTTCCCTTTAACTACGTTGCCTTCTCCAGCCAATCCTAACTATAATAATAATAATAAAATTATTTATTCAGACAAAGTCCATAATTGTTAGTCACAAAAACTAACTTACAGACTATGTTAGTACAGACAATACAAAAAGGTGGGATACAAGGTTGGTGTGTAGTCATGAAACCTCTCGTTCGAGTTCAGGATAGATTGCCACGCTATCCGACCAGAATCCGAACGAAGGCCTTCATGACTGCCGAGTCATACTTCTCAGCAATTGCTTGAAGGAGACTGTTAGCGCTGCCCCGCACTCTGCTTAGTAGGGAGGCGGTCCGCTTGCGCATTACAGCATGGAAGCCATCAACCCGAGCCTCCACAAACATACCCGAAGCACTACAAAAGCGGGGCAGCCCTAGCAGCATCCTGAATCCATTATTGTATTGGACCCGCAAGGCATTGATCGACCTTTGAGTACAGCTGACCCACAGGCTACTCATACGAGTGTGTATCTTTTGAAGTAAATTTATCCTTCACATTTTCGGGACACTTTTTGAACTTTAAAATATGATTTGTAAGTTTATTTGCCATCGCAAAATTGTACTCTGCATTACAGAAGTTGCACAAGACATTTTTTTACCATCGACTTCAGAAATTACCAAAACTTGATTCCAAACTTCGATAAGAGAGCGCGGCATAATAACTTATTCACAAAAACTTATTAAAAAAAAACACGCTCATAGGTATATGAGCGTGTTTTTTTTAAATACGTTTTTGTAAAACGGGTGGGGCGGCAGCCGGCCCGGCCAAAACAATAGGTAGGTATGAATACTGATAAACATTAACAATAACAGTGCAAGCGTAGTCACACCTGCCTGCCCCCTCTCTCCTCATACCTACGTTGTGATTTTGGTAGCAAAGTGCAAAATAAAAATGCAACGTTGCCGTTCCGTAAGGCAAAACAATTTCTTATGCTATTTGTTCCCTAAATATGATATATAACGAACAAATAGCTTTTTATTAACCGTTGCACTTGCGTTATTTCAATTAGCCTTCTTAACTTTAATTTTAAAGTAATACGTAATCAATATATGGCCCACGTGCCCGTCAGGGTATATATGTTCTGTGCCCACGTGATCGTTGTTTTAAACAGTTTTAAACAAATTTAAAACCGTTTTTAAACCACTGATTTTGTTTTTAAAACGGTTTATTTACAACTCTAGAGTCTTTGGAGCTCATTCTACCAACTGCTTAGAGCACAGATTACTAATATGTAGCAAGCTAGCTTAGGGTTACGCAGCGTGAGCATGAGTGACGATGGCGTGAGTCCCGCAGAATACATTTATGGTCAAACACTGAGACAAAAGACCAGTGATGCCAGGTGCACTGTAATTAACTAATTACAGTAGATTCACTGTAATTTTGCTCGTTTTACTGTATAAAACAAAATATATCTATCTGTATTATAATCTAGACTTTTACACTTATTTTTATTCATTTTACACCTAAATAAATCGATTAAACTAAATGATCAACATTACAATAAATATGACCATTTACTCAAAGTGACAGCTAGCACATGTCAGATTACTCCAGTGAATTAATAATTCGACTTTAGTAAGCATAATCGGGAAAAGAAATCGTTTGATCACAAATACTATCAAGGGCAATATTTTAGCACGTCATTCTATATTACGTAATTCAAATAGTTGTGTTAATTTTGAACCAAACAATAAAATGCTAATTGTGGTAGTTTTAGGCGCCAAGGATAAACTGAAAATTCGTACAATTTTCGTATATGAGTTCCTACGTGAAAATACCGCTGCGCAAACAACACGAAACATTAACGACGTGTACGGCCCTAACACTACTTGCATAAACACGGTCCATTATTGGTTCAATCGTTTTAAATCTGGAAATTTTGAGTTGAAGAACGAGTCTCGCGGTCGGCCGGTGACCATTGTCGACTACGACGAATTGAAGGCGATAGTGGAAGCGGATCCAATTCAGTCTACGGCTGAGCTTGCTGCGGGCCTTGGAGTTAGTGTCAAAACAACATTGAAGCACTTGCGTCAAATCGGAAAGATAAAAAAGCTAGATAAGTGGGTGCCACACAACTAAGCGACCAACAGCGAGACTTACGCGTCGAAGCATGCATAGCACTACTGAATCGGAATAGAAACGAGGGAATTCTAAATCGAATTGTTACTTGCGATGAAAAGTGGATCCTGTACGACGACCGTAAGCGTTCGTCTCAGTGGTTGGACCCGGGTACAGCACCTAATCAGTGCGCTAAAAAAAAGATTACTCATAGGAAGATAATGGTGACTGTCTGGTGGACTTGTACATCACAGCTTCTTACCGAATGGCACAACAGTGACGGCAGATGTCTAATGCCAAGAATTGCAAACAATGATGGAGAAGTCCGCAATTCAACAAGACTGGTTAATCACTCTTCCCCATTGCTTGTCCACGACAACGCGCGAGCTCACACTTCACGACAGACCATCGCAAAGCTACAAGCTGCAAGCTGGAAGCTCTCCGTCACCCACCGTACTCACCGGACCTTGCCGCAACAGATTTCAACTTTTTTCAAAATTTAGACATTTTTTTAAGTGGGAAAAAATTTGACACTCGAGAGGCAGTACAAAACGCTTTCGCTGACTTCATCACCAGACTTCTACAGTAAAGGGATAAACAAACTGCCATCAAAATGGCAAAATTGTACAGATAATTTGGGCCAATAGGTACTTTGAAGAGCTGAAATAAAAAAATATTTTAAAATTTTCATACAAATCTCCAATTTTATAGGTAACGACCTAATACAAGAAATTCGCCCCTGGCTGGAGGCTTTGAGTTAGCTTTAAGGCAGCCACAGGATAGTCCGGTAGTAGTAGTCACGAGCTTTAAAGGTGCCATACATATAAAAAAAACTTCTCTGCTCTAGTTTTTGATTTGTCAGTTTAGTTGACATTGACAACAGTAGTACTACATAATCTGTGTTGTCAAGTCAACTTAGGAATTGTCTACAGTCTTGCCAGAAGGTTACTTTTATAACCTTTTAGGTTATTTTTCAACTGCATTGGTTACTTTTAGGTTACACTAATGAAAAGGTTACTTTTAGGTGATTTTTCGGGATTTGTAGAATTAACTTTTAATTTTTTACATAAAAGCAACGCGAAACGGAACGCTCGTTTTAGAATTTTTCATGTTGGTAAGCTTCGTTAGCAGTAGTAGAAGAACAAAAACCTTTATGAAGCCCTAGTTAATGGCAAAGTGCACATACCCAATCATAGCTGTCTCTATTGGAACAACACGTTGTACTCTTTCCTCTTTCACACTTACACCACTTGTATCTCGCTCACTCGCTTGATCAGTCGTATTGGATCGGATCTTCGGATTCATTCGTTGTTGTTCGTTTGCTTGCCGCCGCGCCGCCACTTCAATTTGTTGTCACCGAAAGATTAGTGTTTGTATTTTGTGATTTGATTATTAATAATTATTAATTACAATACAACATAATTTCCTACTGGACATTTACTGGAAGCTTGGTAAGTGTATCTACAATGACAGTGCATGTTTTGTGTACCTACTGTGTGTTTCACTTTGTATTTTTTCTATATACTTTATTAGGGTTATAGACTAATAATTAACGATGAATTTGAATCAGACCAATATAGTAGGTACCTATTACACACCATGAATGCTTTGTTTTTTTTTTTTTAATTTGGTTTTAGTTAGACAATAAAATAGTAAGTAGGTACAAGTCAGTAATATATAAGAAGTTACTGAGATTAAACCACTGACCTGGTACTATAATAGCGGTCAGTGGATTAACTTCATATCAATTCTTAATGCATCAATTTTATTATAAAGGATCAATATGAATAAATCAAGAAATGCGGGCAAGTGCTCAAATACTCATCGATGTTTCTGTAAATCAATACAACTAATATTCTATTCTATCAATTTATAATACCTTTCCAGTAAAAAAATATGAAAGGTTATTTTTTATACAAAAAGGTTACATTTTTATAAATTTCAGGTGATTTCTGACATGACCGACTGGCAACACTGATTGTCTATCATCTATGCTACCTATATTTACACACGACTCGTATTGTTTCATCTCGTATTTACAAAATTAATATCTGAGTTTAGATAAATATTTACAGAAAGTAAATTTTCGTAACTTACAAGAACCATGGACGGTAAAACTACAAAAATGCCCAAAGTGGCAAAGGTAAACATTTCAAGTTCATAGCCACAACTCTACTACAATAAACTGCTAAGTTTAACCCTATTTATTTATAAAATATTAACTTTCAGGTTAAAAATAAAGCACCAGCAGAGATACAAATTACTGCTGAGCAACTTCTCAGAGAAGCTAAAGAGAGAGACTTGGAGATTTTACCGCCACCACCGAAACAGAAGATCTCTGATCCAGAAGAGCTAAGGGACTATCAGCATCGTAAGAGAAAGGCATTTGAAGACAATATCCGTAAAAACAGACAAGTAAGTAACTGATAATTTAATTTGTATGCAAAAAAAAAATGTTTTGGAATACCTAACCTATAAGCATTGCTAATATTTCGTGGTACTAATCATTCAAACCTACAATATAATATAACAGGATTTGTAAGTAATGATTCATCTAAGTGCTAAGAGTTTTGAAGTATCATCATTCTGTAGTTTACATCTATATAAAAATAAATCAATTTTTTCTATCTGGAATTTCTCAGTAGCAGCCCGGAGTATGGATTTGTGCCCGGTTGATGGCAATGGGCTATTACATGGAATTTAAAAAACATAACTGGCGAATTGTGGGTGTACTACGGGTACACCGCCCTTCCTTCCACTTGACACCACCGGTGATGTCGTATGGAATCTCTAGTCCATATGACACCACCCTAGTGATGTCCAGAAACGCGTGTTATGGACAAACAGCTCCCAATTCATTATTTTAAGTTATCTATAGTTAAACGATAATTAACAAAACAGAGTTTATAAAATATATTTTATATATTATAATATATTTTTTTATTTAAGTGAAGTAAGTAGTTATGTAGGTATTAAAGAACGGACCGGAAAACTAGTCTTCCAGCATGTCCACAATTGTTGTTACATGCTTGTAATAGGCCTTAATGAACTTTTCTTTTAGTGTTTCTTTTCCGGGAAAAAAACTTTCAGCCAACAATTTTGCTGTATTTAATACAATCTGAGCATCACTCAAATGGTCCATTTGGGTACAAGTATCCTTCATATTTTGTTCCGTTTGCGTTTTCACGGACATATAAATGTCTGGTGTGGCGTCGTCATGTCTACACTCTACAAAATACTCTTGAGTATCCTGCATTTCAAACACATCATCAGGCGAGAGTTGGTATTTAGGTTGTGAACTCAAAATTGATTGACTCTCCATACTTTCTAAATTATGTTTTTAAGTATTTATATATTTCTAAATACGATAGTAATAACACAGTGAACAAAACAGAAAACAAGTGAATTCAGAAACACCACAGTGACTTACTTATATTCTTTAATGTCATGTCACATGTGCTAGCATTGTGGAAACATTAAAAAAGTTTCTACTCCGATTTACCTCTATCTGAGTTCATCTAAAGCCTTAGCCACAGCAATATTACCATTGATTAATTGCATTTGAACATCAAGTATAAAGTCATCATCCACAATGTATTTACTCTTCCTTTTTTCTCCTAAAGCTTCCATACCTAAGTATTTATTCATTTTATTCATGGTTCTGAACAAACAACAACAATTCATGGTTTCCTTTTTTTAATGAAACTGCTTGAACTTAATTGGAGTTTTCATATCAACAACTTTATATGTAACCTCACTAATAGTCGGTGGTGTCATATGGACTAGAGATTCCATACGACACCACCGGTGGTGTCGTTTTGGTGGTGCCAAGTGGAAGGAAGGTACACCTCTGCCCAACCCTTCGGGGATGCAAGGCGTGATGTTGTTTTTTTTTTAAAAATAAATCTGGAGAAATGGCGAAGTTTTGGGCTGGGCCAACTAAATTTTGTACACTGTTATGTCATCGACATGACGAAGAAGATCTGGTTGAATTTTGTGTGTACATCAGCTGGGTGCCTGAGTTCACAACAGGTGTAATAATGAGAACCAATTCTAAAGAAAGCTCCTGTTTTCAGGTTATTGGAAACTGGCTCAAATATGCTCAATGGGAAGAGTCACAGAAACAAGTCTCAAGGGCAAGATCTATTTATGAGCGAGCTCTGGATGTGGATCACAGGAACATTACCCTATGGTAAGTTCTTCATTCAGTTGTTTTTCGCTCACACTAACTACATCTAACAGGACCTTTTAATTTGTCGTAATACATTTTCATCAGTAATTATAAGTTTCCTTTTTTGTCTATTTTATAGGTTGAAGTATACTGAAATGGAGATGAGGAACAGACAAGTAAATCATTCTCGAAATTTGTGGGATAGAGCTGTAACCATACTGCCAAGGGTGTCACAGTTTTGGTACAAGTACACCTACATGGAGGAGATGTTGGAAAATGTTGCTGGTGCCAGACAAGTATGTAGAACGACCATCATGAAACATTTGGATCCTTGTAGAATTTTTCTGAACACCTTTATCATATACCTACTAACTGAGCAAATAAAAATTATTGTTATTATTATGATAGTGTATGAGAACTCTGTATAATGATTTCATATTGATTTTCCTAGGTCTTCGAACGCTGGATGGAATGGCAACCAGATGAACAAGCATGGCAAACATACATAAATTTTGAATTAAGATACAAAGAACTGGATAGGGCTCGTCAGATTTATGAAAGATTTGTAATGGTTCACCCTGATGTTAAGAACTGGATAAAATATGCAAAGTTTGAAGAAAATCATGGATTTATAAATGGTTCAAGAAAAGTGTTTGAAAGAGCTGTTGAGTTCTTTGGTGATGAAGAACTTGATGAAAGATTGTTCATTGCTTTTGCCAAGTTTGAAGAAAATCAAAAAGAACATGACAGAGCAAGAGTTATTTACAAATATGCTTTGGATCATATTCCAAAAGACAGGAACAAGGAATTATACAAAGCATACACAATACATGAGAAGAAGTATGGTGACAGATCTGGTATTGAAGATGTAATTGTTAACAAGAGAAAATACATGTATGAGCAGGAAGTCATTGAGAATCCTACCAACTATGATGCATGGTTTGATTACATAAGACTTGTTGAAAATGAAGGGAATGTGGATGACGTCAGGGACACATATGAAAGAGCCATCGCAAATGTTCCTCCTTCTAAAGACAAACAGTTCTGGCGACGCTATATCTATCTGTGGATTAATTATGCATTATACGAAGAGTTAGAAGCTGAAGATGCTGAGAGAACAAGGCAGGTTTACAGAACATGTTTAGAACTAATACCACACAAAATATTTACATTCTCCAAAATATGGTTGATGTATGCCCAATTTGAAGTCAGATGTAAAGATCTAAAGCAAGCAAGAAAGACATTGGGTATGGCTCTTGGTGTATGTCCTCGAGACAAATTGTACAGAGGTTACATTGATTTGGAGATTCAATTGAGAGAATTTGATAGATGTAGAATACTATACCAAAAGTTTTTGGAATATGGCCCAGAAAACTGCATAACCTGGATAAAGTTTGCTGAACTAGAGACATTATTAGGTGACATTGACAGAGCCAGAGCTATTTATGAAATAGCAGTAGGACAGCCAAGACTAGATATGCCAGAATTGTTATGGAAAAGCTACATAGACTTTGAAGTTCAACAGGGAGAAACTGAGAAAGCTAGACATCTTTATGAAAGGTTGTTAGAGAGAACAGTCCATGTGAAAGTATGGCTGTCTTATGCAAAGTTTGAACTGAACGCTGAAAATGCTGATAATATAAATGTAGAATTAGCTAGGCGTGTGTATGAGCGTGCTAATGATAGCCTTCGAAGTGCTGGGGAAAAGGAGGCAAGAGTACTTCTATTAGAAGCATGGAAAGATTTTGAAACAGAAATTGGAGAAGAAGAAAAGCTTGATAAGGTAATGGCCAAAATGCCAAGACGAGTCAAAAAGAGGCAAAAGATCATCAGTGAAAGTGGAGTTGAAGAAGGTTGGGAGGAGGTATTTGATTACATATTCCCAGAAGATGAAATGGTCAGACCTAATCTTAAATTGCTTGCTGCTGCTAAAAATTGGCGTAAACAAAAAGAAGTCATACAACCTTCAGAAACTGAAACCAATGAAGTAGAAGATCAAGAGGAAGAAGGGACACCTCCACAGAGAACTAATGAAGCTGAAGATGATAATTAGTACAAGTATTCAAAATAAAAATTAAAGACTTTTTTATATCCATGATTTATTGAGAGCTTATGTTAATCTACATCTTCTGGTTGCACAGGATGTGTCAATGGTATAACTGACTTTTTATTCACATCTCTTGAACACGCCTTTCTCATATCTGAAAAGAAAAAACATATATAATTAGTCAAATATTTACTCACTTTTATTTCATCCAAACTAATATTAATATAAAAAGTAACATACCATAAGCATCTTCATCTGGGTCTCCAGAATAATATTCCAGTACAGTCCTATACACTATGTAACCCAAATTCTTGTACATATTAATTGCAACCTTGTTGCTCACTCTTACAAAAAGATCTACAAAATAAGCCTTCTTCCTAAAAAGAAAATAAGTTATAAAAAAAAATCTGGTAACCAAATTAACAAATCTGTGATGTGGAAACTTACTTCTCAGACACATCTTCCAAAATATTCATAAGTGTTGCAGCAAGGCCTAGTCTTCTATATTCAGGCCCAACAGTCAAGGCTGTTACGTGACCATGCCAGTTGTCACCATGACCCTCAGCTTTTCCCATTACTGAAAGTAAAAAATTATAAATATCACCTACCTACTTTCTTATAGGTATTTACAGTAAATGGTCCTTGTGTGGAACATGAAAACCAAAATAAAACTAGGTCTTATTTAGCTAATTAGTAAAGCCTTTGTTTGTATGTGTAATGTGACAATGTCACTTACTGTATCCCATTATTTCTCCGCTTGGTGCCTCCACAACTTGGAAATATTCGGGCCAATGTGCTAAATACTGAGTATAAAATGATAACCCGTAAGTCTCGGTCAGAGGATCTAAGTTCCTATAAATGAAAGAGTTACTTATTGTAGTGTGTTAAATTCTAAGTAATTTGTCTAATGATAGTGGTCATTTTATTCCAAAATAAAAAGTATAATCGCAATGTGAAGTTAATCATAAACACACTTACACATTGTTAAATTTTAACATGTCTTCACACGTAAATGGTCTAATTGTAGTCATTTTGAATAACACTTAAATCATTAACAAATTATAAACTACCCTTGTGAATACAATTTTCTAGCCCACACACAATCAATCAAATCACGCACATTTTCTCAGGTATTAATACTTTACGTTTTACGTAAAAAGTACAAGACTTACAAGTCAATATTGTCTTTGTCAATTTAGGAGTCAAACATGACAATAATTGACAACACACATGACAATGACAAGCTGCTAATATTGCCATTCCAAATAAACAAAAACCGGCCAATGTATGTCGGACCACGCACAATGAAAGGGTCCGTATTTCGGATGAATTTATCCCAAAATAAAACTTAAATTGTAGTTGAAAAACGTTTTCTCCCATACATCGATATACGTCATGGTCAATTCTCCAACTGCAAATGTAAATTGGTCGACTATTACTCGTTAAATTGCAAAGCCTCGGATAGTTTTCCTTTTAATTTCGTTATACAGGGTTTTTTTTTTTTTTGAGGGCGGGAAATCATCAAATAACTTCTCCCGCTCTGGGCGGAGCGGGAGGGTGTGTCAGACTCTTACTGACTAAAACCCAGCCGTATTCCTTCCTGTTGCCTGTGTTGCGGGGGCCTCGGTGACCCATAAGTACCTTCCCGCGACCCCGGCAGGCATCGGCCCTAGTGGACCCCTACATTGTGCTGACGACATCTCTTTGAGGCGCGCGTGGAATACGACGCGCCGTCGACCCGGGCCTGGTCCTTACCGGACGGTGAGCTACCCATTGCTCACCGTCCGCAAGCCCGCGCCTACGGTGGCCGGAAATCCGCCCGGGATTCCCGACGCCCTGGGCGTCTCCTGCGGCGGCTAGGGGCGAGAGGGCGCGAAACGTGCCTTTCCCTCAACCGTCCCGCCTCCTCCTTCGCGAGCATTACTGCTTCGCAGAAGGAGGTGACGGCTGCCCATGCCCTCTCGCTCCGTACCATGGCCTGAACCAGGGCCGGACGCGAGAGGTCTCTGCCGCCGATCGCCTCCACGAGGACACGGCGGTGCTCTGCCCAAGCCGGGCAGACCTCCACCGTATGCTCCACCGTGTCCTCCGGGCGATCCACACAGTGGTGACACCCGGACGTTTCCTCCCGCCTTATCCGACACAGGAACCTCCCGAAGCTGCCGTGTCCTGTGAGGACCTGCGTCAGGCGGAAGGTGAGGACGCCGTGGCGCCTCTCCAGCCACTCCTCAAAGAGGGGACTTATCGCCGCAATCGTGGCGTGCCCAGCACTGGGTTGCGACAACCGTACTTTCCATGACGCCATGAGATCCCGCCGGAGCTCCGTCCTCTGTGCCGCGATTTCTCGCGGCAGCGGACTTACGCCCCGGCGTTTCGCCTCCTCGCGCTACTCCCATACGTGCGCGAGGACTTTTGATCCCATGGCGGCAATCCGGCAAGGGTTATACAGGGTTACTGGTAACTCGACGTATTCCTTCGTCATAGTAGGGTTAAAATGCAACAAATTAAACTACCAAATGTTCTACCGAAGTTTAGTAGTTCTTGAGTTAGTTAGATTTTTGTTTTTTATGAAAAATCCCAGATTAAATCATTTGGATCAAGATTTTATTTTACCACTTTCTCGGCGTGATTAATATGTACACCCATGCCAAATTACAAGTTTCTAGTACCAATGCGAAACTATAAGAGTTCCATGTTGACTACGGAATCCTAATAAAGCTAGAAGCAGTCTTGTTCCCAGCAAACCGCAATGGCAGAGTTTACTTCCAAGTCAGTGGCGGTGGCATGGCAGCACAAACAGATAGCAAATATTCTATAATATTTCAAGTGAATCGAACTTTTGTTCAAAATTTTCATTTACTCATCATCGCATCAGTGTTGCGTGTTTAGGATATTCCAATAAAGCGTATGTAACATTAATTATACATGATAGTGGCGCCGATTCCCTTGTTCACAAACTAAGCTAAATTTAAGTTCAGTGCATCTTTTTCTTTCTATTTCATTAAGAAAAATACAGAAAATAAATTTTAGTTTAGTCCTGTCAAATTAATCAGCGCTTGACGTAAATTGACGTAATTTTAGTAGGCAAGTTTTTAATCACGTCTAAACTTGTATGGAGTAGTGACAGACGCTGATTAATTTGACAGGACTAAACTAAAATGTATCTTCTGTCCTTTTCTTAATGAAATAGAAAGAAAAAGATGCACTGAACATAAATTTAGTTTAGTTTGTGAACAAGGGAATCGGCACCAGTGTCATCTTTAGACCTCATTTGGCATACTATATACTGTGCTGTCATCTACTATATATACTGTCGTCTATCTCATTCCCCAACTGTATCAATAATACGGGACCCCAAAGCTACAATTCAGCAGAAATTTGCACAATATTATCCAAAACCTCAAATTCTTATGCCAAAGAGCCCGTAATGAATGAATGCCTACTGAAAATATGAAAATTAGCTACCCCATTGTTCCCTATGCAAACCATACAAATGCGTGCCCATTCTACGTTGTTATTGCATTGAAACTCTTGAGAGCAAAAAATACTTCACTTTGAACAGTTTTGATTGTAAAAAGTTGGTACAAAAAACAAAACATTTTGTCTGAGTTTTGGCCACACTTACAGCTTGTGAGCTCAAATAATACGTAAACGTACTTACTAATTCTATGGCATAAACATTGATCTACATTGATACTTATCTTGTAAATGTGAGTCTTACTAATTCCATGGCATAAACATTGATCTTCATTGATACTTATCTTGTAAATGTGTGTATTTAATCGACTAAACGAGAAGGCTTATTACGAATAATTTTAAAATAATTGCTGCTTGAACAAAAATACACAATATAAAATACACAGATGTTTTGTACCAGCGTAGTTATGAAATGTACATTATCTTTTATTTAACCGAAAAATGTGAAGTATTGGATAACACGCACATAAAATTATAAACAACATTATATTATCTAATCACAACATGACGCGCCTATCGCGTTTCTCAACATTCAATGGAAAATATAAAGATGTATGGCATTGTTGCCACCATAAATAATTCTCTTGGAACTAAAGAAAATTATTGTCTGGCTCGTTTTAACACATGTCGAAAGACATATTTATTACTCTTTTACAAGCTAAAAGCTCAAGTGGAGCGATCTATGGGCTTCTTGCAGTTTACCAACACGACAATGGCCGAATTGTCCGTATAGGATATTTTTTATTGGCCCGTACGTCCCAACCTGCCATGTCTTTGGTTTTAAAAATGGCGTATACAAGCTTTTTGTTTGCCGGTTTACGCTGTTGAATACTTTCCAAGACCTCGCGCGTACTCGGATAACATCTAAACGTCGTGAATATGAAATTAAAGTACATGTGTAGGTATATAATCAACGCTGTGGACCCCGTGAACGAAATTTTGTAGCGTTATGGTGAATTAGAATGGTGCCTGTGGCTTGTCAATCTCGCACGTCGCCAGGTTATCCGTTCGTAACGTAAATATCACCCAGCGAGCGTTTTATATTTCAGATATGACAGCGTCGCAAAACAGTAGATAATGGAGAGTTCAGAAGATGATGCGGGCACAGCGACGAACGCTTCCCGCCGTGCATCGGCGCGGGAAAAGGACGTCGGACTGGCCGAGGAAGTCAATGCAACTAGTAGTTTCCAGCAGGAACCATCCGAAGCGCGGCCGTCGTGCGAAACTCCCGCGATGTCGGAGGATAACTTCGACGGCGATAGCGTTCCGTCGCCGTCGGCGCAGGACGTCAACACAAGCACCGAGGCGATTTTGGATATGATAGATGAAATCGTTGACGGTCCGGGCGCACCGAAGCGGGTATTGCTAGCATCAGAATCTGTTGACGCGCTATTTGACGAGCTCGAAATCACCAGTGAACACTCAAATATCATACAGGAATCAACTAAGAGTCGCGAGAACAACTCGCCCGTGCCCGTCGAAGCATCGCCTGCCGATAGTGCTAAAAGTGAACTATTGCTTCAAGCTGGGATCAATACACAAGCCGAAGTATCATCTCTTAGTGATATATCACATGCCTTTTTACATCCAGATAGTGTTGGTTCTTTACCAGAAAGTTCATCTGTGCCTGCGAGTGTTGAGCCCGCAGTGTCTACACAAACAGAAAACAGTACTGTGTCAAATGTGGCTCCTGAGGCATCTGTTAGCTGTGTTGATTCATTACCAGAAAGTTCATCTTTGCCTCAGGTTATAGAGCCTGCAGTGTCTACACAAGTGGAAGATAGTTCTGTTTTAATTAAGGCATCTGAGCCATCTACTAGTTGTGAAACATCAATACCAGAAAGTTCCTGTTTGCCTGAGAGTGAAGACCCTGCAGTGTCCATAATACCTGAAAACAGTGATGTATCAAATGTAACACCTGCTATTTGTGTATCATCAATAACAGAAAGCTCACCTTTGCCAGAAAATTATGAACCTGCAGTGTCGACACAACTGGAAGAGAGTGCTGTGTCAAATGTGGTATCTGAGGCACCTGATGCACCAGCTAGATGTGTCAATTTATTACCAGAAAGTTCATCTTTGCCTAAAAGTTATGAGCATGCAGTGTCTATGGAACCTGAAAATAGTGTTGGGTCAAATGTGGCACCTGCTAGTGGTGTATCATCATTACCAGAAAGTTCATCTTTCCCTGAAAGAGATGAGTTTGCAGTGTCTACACAACCAGAAGATAGTGCTGTGTCAAATGTGGTATCTGAGCCATTACCAGAAAGTTCATCTATGCCTGAACCTGATGACCCTACAGTGTCAATACAACTGGAAGATAGTGCTGTGTCAAATGTGGTATCTGAGGCGCCTGATGCACCAGTTAGTTGTGTTTTTTCATTACCAGAAAGTTCATATTTGCCTGAGGGTGATGAACCTGCAGTGTTTTCTCAACCAGAAGAAAGTGCTGTGTCAAATGTGGTACCTGAGGCACCTGCTAGTTGCCCTCCACCTAATATTCCTTCCAGCAGTGAAGAAAACACTGTAACTGTGCAAAACATTTCAGACGTTAGTGAGTGTGAAACACAGGAACGAACAGTAAAGTGTGTGTCATCCAGTGATAGCAGGGACAATGTGACTGTAGAAAGTGCAGAATCAACGTCTAGTGATAGTAGTGTTAGTGAAGGTAGAGCAGTGCTTGTAGAACCACAGGTGCGGTCACCACTCAGACGGCGGCTCGTACGGCCAGCACCAAGTGACCGGCGACCTGACTCTACAGTGTCCTCGACTGTTGATTCTCAAATTGTTAATTCACCTGCCACTGAACAAAAAAGTAGTGAAAATATCACTAAGGATGTGACAAGTTCATCTGATGCTGTGCCCACAATACATGGTAATGTAAAACCAGAAGAGATTAGAAATGTAAGTGAAATTAATTTCTGCAAAGCAGAAACATCTGTGAGTCCTCCTAAAAAAATTAAACTTATTAGACAAAAAG
Organism: Atethmia centrago; assembly: GCA_905333075.3. Lineage (NCBI taxonomy): Eukaryota > Metazoa > Arthropoda > Insecta > Lepidoptera > Noctuidae > Atethmia > Atethmia centrago. The sequence continues at coordinate 10,934,637 of HG995381.1, read as the reverse complement.
TAATTACTGGTACTAGCAATAGAGAGCCTTCTATTCATCAGTCAGCTATTCAATCAGATAAGGAACAGTGTCAGTCAACTTCATCTGATAACCATTCATTACCCTTGCCTGAGCCTCTGAAAGAATCTTTAAATACTGTTAGTATCTCACAATCTCAAGACAATAATGAAGCATCAATACCTGTCAGTAACTGTGTTGCCGAGAAACCTGTTAAAACTCCTGAACAAGCAGCATGCTCTGAAGAACATTCCCAACCCAGTATAGAATATCATCATCCACCAAAACAAGGAGAGGTGGACAAGCATGATGCTAGTGACCATGCTCTACCTGTGGAGCCCAGTTTATGTCTACCAAATTCCTCAGAACCAGACACTGATGCCAATTCTAGTACAATACAGGAAATTAGTAGTATGCCTACACCAAGTTCAGTCGAGCCTGAAGCTGACATAAAAGTAAATGATGTAGAGCAGGGTATTGTCAGTAATGTTGACAAAGACGAACACAAAGACACAAAAGATCTTGAATGTGCTCAAATTGAAGTCTTACCTTTAAAAGAAAGCATACCCACAAGTGCATCAATTGTATCAACCTCTAAGAATTCTGGACCAGAAAAAAGGAGTAAAGAAGTCCAAGAAGATCAAAAGAAGGTTCCACCTTTTAAACTTAACTTATCCATGTCAAATTTGCCTGAATATAAACTAGAGACAGAACACAGCAGTATTAGTAAAAACAGTGTTATTCATGAAGAATCTGAGGTAACCAAACAGGTCCCAAAATTAACAATCAAACTAAAACAACCAGATGAAGTTAAGTCACCTGTACCAAAAGTAACAATAAAACCTATTAGACCACCTGCTGAACAAGATTCAGATGATAAAACTGACAAAAATCAGCACATACCTAGTGTGACAAAAATAAACATTAAACCTATTCTTAAACCACCAGAAAATATTAATGAAAAATCTATGAGGTCACAGCATGCAGTAGATGGGGATGCTAGATCAAATGCTATTGAAAAGATACCTTGTATCACGAAATTAAATATCAAACCAATCCCTAAGCCACCAGAGAAAATAAATGACATTCACAGAAAATCCAGCAGTAGTGAAATTTCAGAATCCGAATATTCTGAAAATGATGAAACTAGTACTTCAGACCAAGCATCTGCTTCTGATCACGGACCTTCTGATGTTGTTCCAAAAGTTACTATAAAACTAGGAAAGCCTGGCACAGAAAGTGAAGGCAAATTTTATACTGAAAAAAATGTTCCAAAAGTTACAATAAAAGGTTTTCAACAGGAGGAAAAAGAAGAGCAAGAACATAAACTGAAGATGGTAATTAGCCAATCTGAATTGTCTTCAGATACACAACCTGAGAAAATTCCAAAACTTACAATTAAAACAGTATCAAAATCAGAAAGCCAGCCCCTGAGTCCAAAGCTGACTATTAAACCATTGAAACCCGCAGAAACACCCAATAAAGAAGGTGAAATCCCTAAGATTAAGATATCCACTGAATCATTTTCTTCATCAGCTGATGTCAAAGAAAGTCAGCATGTGCCTAAAATTACGATTAAACCTGTGACAAGGTCTTCAGCAATGTCTGACAGCCCTGAACATATCCCTGTAGTAACAAAATTGAACATCAAACCTATTTTGAAACCTACAGACAGTGGAGAGTCCTCCGAGGACTTTGATAATAAAGTTCCTGTAGTTTCAAAATTAAATATAAAACCTGTAATAAAGCCTAAAGATAATGATGTAGATTCTAGTGTAGATGATGTACCTAAAATAACTAAATTAAATATTAAACCAATAAAGAATCCTGAGGAGAATTCTTCAGAGGAAAAAGACTGTGATGAATTGAATGCTGACATTGATGAAAATAGTATACCTGTTGTTACTAAAATTAATATTAAGCCTATAATTAAGCCCCAAGATGAAGAAACATTAAAAGATTCAGAAAACCAATCATCAGAGACTGGAAACTCAAGTGATGATAATGGAGACCACATACCTGTGGTTACAAAACTGAATATTAAACCAATCATAAAACCTGATAGTTTAGACGAATCATCTAAAGCAGTTTCATCAAGTGAACAAAGCATTCCTGTTATAACTAAACTAAATATTAAACCATTAGTAAAACCAGGAGAAAGCATCTCACCCTCATCCCCTAAAAAGGAACATTCAAAAATTGATGGCCACAGTTCGGTAATACCAGTTGTGACTAAATTGAACATTAAACCTGTTCTGAGGCCTGAAGAAGCTGAGCTTTCTAAACCTAAGGATGACTCTGGGGAGAAAACAGTAACAAAGAATCCTCCATTGGTTATGAAAATTAATATGAAAACCATGACAGAGAATTATAATAATGAACATGCTTGTAACAATATAAGTGATGAAAGATTATCTTTGTCGCCAAAAAAGAAGGTAGCTAATGCATTAGAAACGAAAATAGAAATATGCCTGGACAGCAAGAATATTAAAAGAAGTTTTGGGGCAGTCAATGATGTACCATCTTCAGTAAAGGACCATTCTTCTGAAGAGAAGCCTAAACAAAACTGCGTACCTGACCCAATTGAAAAGAGTAAAGAAGGCATTGACAAAACATTCGTAATTAAGTCGAATTTGTCTAAAATTGAAAAAGAAAAGCACACACAATCAGATACAGCCCCTGAAAGTGTTTCTTCAGTTACAGGATCTTTATTTCCTGAGACAAGTACAAAAAAGGAGCCTAATGATGTAAAAGCAAGTCCCACTACCCACGAACACAAAAATATTAACTATGGAACTACTGATGCGATTACAGAATCAAGTATGATGCAAGCAATTGGTAGACAAAAGTTTTCATCAGTACAAAATTGTACCTTATTGAAAAAACTTTTAGAAAATACTAAATGTAGTTTAGATAAGGGTCTTGAAGTGTCTCCAATAGTAAATTATGCTTTGCCAGCTGAGAAAAATGATAAAAGTATTGTAAATACTCATTTGGTTGAATCAGGAAATACAAGTTCAGATAAAACAAATACTGGAAAACTGGAAAAAAATGAGAAAGGAAGTTCTACTCCTGATAAGATCAATGATTCAAATAAATCACTGGATTCGGGTTTACGTTCAATACAAGACCATAGTGGTAAATCAAATGACAGCATAACTAAACCATTAGAAATCACCATATCTGATAAGATTACAAATCAAAGCTCTGGTCAAGATTCTCCAAGAATAATATTAAAAATAAATAAGACTGACCATGGCTCATCAGCTAAAATAATTACTGAAGATGTAAATAGGCCTGATACACAACAACACTATACTGAAAATACTCAAGATATCATTAATGATAAGCAAAGTCCGAAAAGATATGTAAATAGCAGAAGAAAGCAGGCAGCCGATACGTCATTAAATTTATCAACTGGAAAACGATTACGAAGCTCAAGGATAGTGGAAAATACAGAGAAGACCCCTATTGCTCGGCGAAATATGGGAAAGAGACCCTCGACCACAGAAACTAGCCCTCAAAACAAAGAATCTGACCTTTCTCTGTTACAAACCAAGAGGTTAAAATTAGGGCAACTGCTGTCCAATAAATCCTTAACTATTACTCCTGTTTCTAAACCTTCACCACCATCACCTACAAAAAGTAGTATAGACATGAAACAAGGAGTAAGAACTGTTAATCATTCACTATTAAATAACGAAAATTGTTCAAAGAATGGCAACTCTAAATTACACAATATTTTGTCTAATTTACAAGCAAAACAAATGCAAACATTGCATAATAATGCAATTTGTTCAGAAAAAGCTCAAACTGTGGCTACAGGTATAGAGTTAAATGCCTCAGTAAGCAATTCAGATGCAGTTGAAATTGCTCATGTAGAAAACTCGCATCCTGGGCTCCAGGAGATGATAATCAACGAAAACTCGGACTTCCAAGTTTTTGGGACTGCTCCTGAAGAGGTTTCTCAAGATCCTCTAGAAGTGAAGCCACCTGAGGAACCTCCAGAGATCATTGAAATTCCTAAACCAGTTGAGTTAACACCGCAACCCAAGAAACGTGGTCGGCCACGGAAATTGCCGGTTTCGGAAGGTGCGAAACCTGCCGTCACATTGCCTGTTCCTGCCCTTGAGGAGCGGCCTCAGCGGTCGCTTCGCCTAATGAGGTGAATATGATTTTTCTAATTATATGTTATTACTTTGTTCTTTGTTTATGATCAAATAAATGATTGCGATTGATACAACGTTATTTAAATATATTTCCAGGGATAGGCCGACGATACTGCAGAAGCCGCGTGGACGAGGCAGGGGGCGCGGGGGGCGCCGCGCTGAAGCTACGCCGCCCACAGAGCTCGAGACTATTGTGGTGATCGAACCTGCCGACGAACCCGAAGATCGGCCAGCCACCGTCGAGATCGACCCCACAAGCTCGAGAATCAAGCTTCCACGGATGACGGAGGCTCTTGACAAAATGCCCTCCGTCTGCGTAACGCCATTAACAAGTAGACGACGGAATTCGTCTGGGAATTTTTCGACTGGTGAAACTCCGGAAGTGAAGCTTGAAAATTCGAAATTGGAGGAGTTGGGGAAGACTCCGGAAGCCAGCGGGTCGGCAAGGGGGCGCGGTGGGCGCGGCGGGCGCGGAGGGCGAGGGCGTACGCCGCGCGGCCGCGGCCGGGGGCGGGGTGGAGGGCGCGGTGCTATGTACATGAAGGTAGGCTATATTAACTATATAATGAAAGAAAAGTATTTATTTGAACTCGTACAGGAAGAACATAAACTAGAGAATGACATAAACACAAAAATAAAAACAACAGTATGTAGCTTCCCCCGATTCTATGTGGGCGTTAACAGCTTAGAGCAAAATAGACCAATGCAGCTGGCATTGCTTTATTTAAAAGAAAAGACATATAGGATCGGTGTACTTTGTATCTATAGCTACATTTCGTGTTTCAGGAAACAATGGGGATCTACGGGCGAGTGTGCGGGCCCGCTACCACGACTGTGCAGCTCTTTGAAGAAGAAACGTGCATGATGGACGATAACGCCACGCCCGCCAAGTGAGTACAATTATGTAACACTGATAAAAAAAAACTCGTCGAATGCGTCCTCCTTTTTTTTAAAAAAAAAAAACACAACTACCTTTTCTAAAATAATGAGTTGACTTTCAACAAATAAATAAATAATATAAACAAGCATTTTGCTCTTTTGAGGTTAGACCATCCATGAGTGAATGAGCTAGAACAAAGTCAACAGTGGCTACACTGTGAAGTTATATGTTGCTAATAAAAACTTTTTGTGTTTCTAGACCTTCACATTTACTCGACGAGGATTCTCAAAGTTCAGTCAAGAGTTCAACGAATGAGAGCAATAAACTCAAGAAATCTAAATTCGCTGATTTGTTTGACAGGTAATAAAAATTAAAACATTATTATTTTCTTCTTTATTTTATTGTTTACAAATCCGACAACAATGTAATGTATTTTATATTCTTATTTACAGTAATAAGGTGTGGACGGCAGCGGATGTAAAGGAATACACGTGGCCGCCTCCTGATAAGGCTGATGTTGAACATAAGGTACCTACATTTTTATAAATCCATAATTAATCCTCCAGAAAATAACGTCGAAAACCTAGAAATAGTACGTAATTTCACCCTAGGATATCATAAGCAGACAATAAAGTGGATGTACATTATTATTATTACATATTTTATTATTTACTAAATTTTGCCCGCGGCTTCGCCCGCTTGGATTTCGGAAAATGACCCACGCGAACATTCTACCGGGATGAAAAGTACCCTATGTGTTAATCCAGGTAAACAATGTATTAATTCCGTAATACATTGTATTCGTTTATGTATTGGTTTACGTGGCGCACGCCAGTAAAGCTCCCAGTCGGCATGGTTTTTTCCGATATCTTCAACAATCGTCGTCATTTTCCAGCCAATTTACACAAAACCTAAATGAACTATACACCTAAACCTTCCTCATGAATCACTCCATCCTTGGTTGAAAGCCTTATGAAAATCCGTTTGGTGGTTTTTGAGTTTATCGCGTTCAGACAAACAGACGCGGCGGGGGGACGTTTTATAATATGTAGTGACGATGTACACACATTAAAAAACATAGAAACGACATAAAACACACACACACACACACTTTATTATTAATAAAAGCGTGTATTTTTTTACAGTGTAGGGCAAAAGTGCCTTAAAGAGTGAAGGCATTTGCCCTTCTACTTCTCGCATCCTGTGCTACCAAGGACCAGTGTCTATCGAAAAACCACAGCTAATTAAGACCCTTTATATTCAAGTGCAGTTATATCTATATTCTAATCATGTTACAGGTGATGATGATACAAGAGCAAGTGGCGATGTTCTTAGGAGTGAAGAGCTTCAAGCGGCGTTACGCGGAGCTGAAGAGGCGAACAATCTCCGGCGAGGAACGGGACTACGTTCTCAGTAAAGGTCTTGTGACTGAAGCATTGTGCGACCTTGGTAAGTTACCATTTTTACATAACATTACAGCTGTTTTCCTCGAATGGTTAGGCAGAGATGTATTTTAATAATACAACCCACATTTCGCCTGTAATAGGTGCCTGGTTAATGGCAATAGGCTCGAGGCACAAAACCAGACTCGCTGCTACTGAGAAATACCATTTTTATCTAATGTCATTAATACAAGAGCTTACGACCAAAACCATGTTGCATCGTTTTACGGCCAAAACCGTATAAAATCGTTAGTTTAGATCATAGGTTCCCAACCTTTTATAGACTATAGTAGGATTTTTATTTTTGTAAAGGGGGCGGCCCTTTACAATAAAGAAAAATCCAACTTTCAAAATTCCATTCCCTATACATAATATTTATTTATACCAATTTTATGTCAGTCAATAGACAAACATATGGAATGAATATATGATTATTGTGATTTAATAACCACAAATAAAACAATAATTCTCTCTCTCTGTAATCGTGCTACTTGTGGTCATGGCTGAGGGTCCTGATTATTAATTATTTAAAAATACAAAAACATGTTATTATAAAAAAAAAATAAATTCAGACAAAGACCATACAAAGTGTTATTAACATAATTATATTTCTGAAATTAGGATTTCGTGAATTCAGATTAACCAAATCTATCGATTTTATACGATTTGGTCATAAAAGATAATGCAAAACAGTTCTCATACTGTAAAAATAAGATGTTTATATATTAGAGAAACGTTATCTGGTAATAAAGATTGATTACAAAATTTCATTCACTGAAAGAAAGCTTCTCTATTTCAGAGTGCACGGTTTTTGTGGGAATCTCCGTACGCTCCCGTACGGAGATTCGGGGGGCCATCTGCTAAAAATGGGCCATATCATACGCCACATCTCGTTTTAATAGCTTTAATGTCCAGGCTAGGGCCACCAGTAATTTCCATGTTATATAAACATACATATATGCTATAAACTCACGCCTATTTCCCATGGGGGTAGGCAGAAAGTATAGAACGCTTTGCTTCGTTTGTGTTCATACATCTGGTCATACACGCATGCCGTACGTACTAAGCACCTGACCTTTTTGAAGAACATCCTACATATAATTAATTGTCCACTCTATATAACTACCAAAATTATACTATGCATATTTAATGTTTTGCTGTTGATAACTACACGCTTATTTTGTCGCCTGCTCAAGTTCAGGCCTATCTATCACGTTTTTATTCACTTTTTTCTAATATACAGGTATCACCGCGGTAGACGCCAGTGAAGTACTAGACATCATGTTATCAGACTACCCCCACAAATACGAAGAGTTTCGGTCGCACCAGCGGCAGAGACAACTCACCTTAACTGCCGAGGACGCGTCGGAAGATGTCAAAACTGAAGACAGGGTGGTAAAGGTGGAGATGAAAGCGGAAAAACCAGTGGAACATAAACCTGAACTGCCGAAGATCGACCCCGAGAAGACTAGACAGGTAGGGTTGAGTTGGAGAGCTTTACCAAGATAATACTTAAGTTTTACATAAATCTAAGAGGAATGGAATGTTTCAGCATCAGGCTTTCTTTCCAGAGCGGTTGTGTAGCTTGTAACATATGTATTGCAGTTATAATTTCTTACTCATTTTGGAAACTATGTCATAACTGTCAGCTCTAATGAGGTCGTGCACGAAATCGACTCATTTTGGAAATTTTTGTTTGTGAGAAAGGAAAGAATAAAAACAAAATGTCATTTTAATAGTACCAGGCCACTCAGAAAGTATTGCGAAAAATTGTTTTTATGTATGTGACCAGCCAGTTACAATCTATTTTGAAAATATGATTATGTGTAAGTATTTTTACTTACAAATCACATGGTTTTTTTTTAATGTTACATACCTAGCGTTCCAATTTCAAAATTTCCCTTCACATTGTTTGCGAGCTAATTTAAATTAAAAATGGATCTGCGCCGGGAACATTTTCGCGCTATGATTTTTTACGATTTCAAGTGTCGCCTGAAACCGTGTCAATTCCTTTACGGAACCAAAGAAGCATCAACGCTGAATGGTATACTACAAAAGGCTTGGCAGAAGTTTTCTCGGTTGTGAGCAACAAGCGACCAAACACAGGGCTCCGCGGGCTACTGCTCCACCACGACAACGCGCCATCGTACACCGCGCTCAAAACGAGGGACTTCCTGGACAGCGCGCCGGTCAAACTCCTGAGTCACCTTCCTTAAAGCCGTGATCTAGCATCGTGTGACTTCTTTTTATTCCCGAAAATAAAAAATTGCTCAAAGGGATTTTCGTCGTCGAAAGATGCGCTGTCAGCGTTCGAGCAGGCTGTAAACTAGGTGTCTGCGGCGGACTGGAAAAACTGTTTCGAAAACTGGTTCAGACGCATGTAACTGAAGTGGAGAGTACTTTGAATGATTAAAAAAATATTTACCTATAGAACATTTTTTTTAATTTTCGCAAACTTTCTGAGTGTCCCACGTACAGGTCTTATTCGTTCGTTAAAATTTTTGTGGTTTGAAAGGATTATTAAAATAATTTGTATAGTTTTTTGTATAGTTTCTTGTAAAAAAAATGATCAAGCGTCACTCGAACGTGATTTTTTGGGAAAATTGGTTGCGATTGGTGATTTGCCATTATCACCAATCGCAACCAATTTTCCCAAAAAATACGTTCGAGTGACGCTTGATCATTTTTTTTACAAGAAACTTATTAACTAACTAATTATTTGTTTGTCCTTTTATTTGATGTCAATAAATATAATTCGACTACCAATGTAACACACAAGTTATTACCACAGGACATGGCAGCAGCAGCAATAGCGTCGGCAAGCGAGTGGAACGCGCGCATGAACGCGGCCCGGCGCGGCGCGTGCGCCGACCTGCAGTCGCTGAGCGTGCAGCGCGCGCGCGCGCCCGCGCCGCCGCCCGCGCGCGCGCACGTGCGCCCGCCCGCCGGCTTCTACCCGCACGCGCTGCTGCCGGGCCAGTACCAGCACTCCTATCGGATCTATACGCCCGATCAGCTGAGGTAGAGTACCTTTAGTATCAGAACGCGTTCGTGTTCGGATAGTTCTAGCACTCTTATTGGAGCTATACGCCAGTGAGATTTTGAAGTCGCCACCAAGTCGCTGCGTGTGTACCCAGCATAGTAAGTAGTAAGTCCCTTATGAGCTCGACCTGTGACTGTTGTAAACAATGTTGATGTTCATGTTTACTTTTTCGACACAAACAAAATCAAAATTAAATATTTTATTTCACATAAACCTACATGGGGCACTTATGAAACGTCAGAAGCTAGGTGCACGGTTCCATTTGGTATTTTTTTATGGAGAAGAGCCGGAAAGGGCCTCCACGGTTACTGTTTTAAAAATAATTCGCTTTTATAATGTTTTCAAATTACAGTGTTAATAGGTATGGACAGTGTAGGCCTGTCAAGAAGTACCAGGGACTTAACAAAAAATAAATGGTCTACAAATCTAGTCTATTAAGCCTACCACATTAACAAATTTTAAAATAATCTATGCAAGATATTAATAAATTAATAAAAATAAAAACCTAATTAAACCAAATGCCATGTACGAGGGTCATTCAATAAATACTTAGCCTACAAAAAGTAAACGAAAATTTTGGAAAAGTGGCAATTTATTTTTCAACAAAGTCTCCTTTTAGTTCGATACACTTAGCCCAGCGATGCTCCAACTTTTTTAACCCGTCCGAAAAATAGTTTTTGTCAAACTCTGCAAAATAGGCCTCCGTGGCGGCGATGACCTCCTCATTCGATCCATATCTATTCCCGGCGAGTGATTTTTTCAGATTAGGAAACAGAAAGAAGTCACAAGGGGCCAAATCTGGAGAATACGGTGGATGGGGCAACAATTCGTAGCGTAATTCGACCAATTTGGCCATGGCAACGGCAGACGTGTGAACCGGTGCGTTGTCGTGGTGAAACAGCACTTTTTTCTTCGCCAGATGGGGTCGTTTTTTCTTTAATTCGGCGTCGAATCGGCCCAATAAATCGGCATAGTAAAGCCCTGTAATTGTTTTACCCTTCTCGAGGTAATCGATGTAGATCACACCTTGTGAATCCCAGAAAACGGTGGCCATAACTTTTCCGGCCGATTTTACAGTTTTCGCCTTCTTTGGAGCACGTTCCCCGGTCTGGATCCATTGTTTTGATTGCTCCTTGGTCTCTGGTGTGTACCAGTGGATCCAGGTTTCATCGACGGTCACAAAACGACGCAAAAACTCCGCTGGATTCCGCTTAAACAACGCCAAACACGTCTCCGATGTGGTCTCACGGTTGCGCTTGTTTTCTGGTGTGAGTAAACGCGGCACCCATCGCGCCGACATCTTTCTCATGCCGAGTTCCTCGTGAAGAATATGATGCACTGTTCCTTCTGAAATGCCTACAGTCTCAGCTAGCTCCCGAACCTTCAATCGGCGATCTGCCAATACGAAATCATGGATTTTTTTAATGTTTTCCTCCGTAGCAGCTGTTTTCGGTGCACCTGGACGTGGTTCATCAAAAACCGACGTACGGCCACGTGCAAACTCGTTGAACCAATTCTTGACGGTGGCCATCGATGGAGAAGAGTCACCGTACACAGCATCCAAGCGCTCTTTGATTTCGATGCGCGTTTTCCCTTCCAAAAATAGGAATCGAATCACCGAACGATATTGCTCTTTTTCCATTTTTGTAAAACCGATCGACACGTTCGCTTCCATAAGTTGTCAAATTAAAACAAATGAAGGAATTGGAATGAAAATTTGAAAAAAGAATTAAAAAAGAATGTGCTACACTGTGGTAAAACTCTTTTGAAACTACAGCGCCCTCTGGCGATGAGGCTAGGTACTTATTGAATGCACCTCGTAAGTTTGCCATTACAACTGTAACAAGACTAGAATTAATATCTTGTCCACAAAAGCCACAAATAAATAGACTGAAATCAAAATTGTTGGTATATAATGTCAAATAATGAAAATATTAAATTAAATAAACATCGTAATTTGGGAGCAGTTAATAAACATTTACATAGTTATGCCGTTTATGAGGTCGAACAGATTCCTCAACCCATAATAAGATATATATATGTACCAACGGTCTTTTTGACTGAGTCTATAGTTTTATTTGAAGCATAATATTTAGCAAATCAACAGTTGACCATCCGCCTAAGATCATAGCTTGTGCAAAATTTTTTTTAGGCCTTCCTTGCTTTCCAAAAATACGCGTTGTTTTTTACAATATTCATTGAAAAAAAAAAAAACAGGTAAGTGCGAGTTGAACTCGCGTGGCGAGGGTTCCGTACAATGACTGTGTTATCTACTTTTTTTATCCCAATAACAAACTCAACATTGGGAGTTTCATTTCAACTGCAAATGTAAGTTTGTACGCTCAATATTGAGAGATTCGCCATATTATTTTAACACCATAGACTTGTTATAGGTTTTCCTGTAATCTAAAAAACCTTAAGAACTATTTTCTGTATTATTTTTTTCAAAGTTTTTGGCCTACTGAGCCAAAAATTTTGATTTTTCGGAGATAAGGGAGAATGCTCATAACAAGCCCTTCATTTCATATGTCACACGGTAGAGTTAGCAAAACTTTTTTTTTTTTATTGGCCCCCCAAAAGTGACACTCTTATTCGTACACGTATTTGTATTCGTTACACGTCCGCGTTTGGATCACAGAAATTCATGTGTACCAAATTTCAAACTAATCGGTCCAGTAGATTCGGAGCAAATCGGCAGTGACAGACAGACAGACAGACAGACACACAAGAGATCCTATATGGTTTCCGTTTTTCCTTTTGAGGTACGGAACCCTAAAAACAAGCAAAGTACTCGAACTATAAAATCTTATGTAAGCACGGCAAAAACCATACCCAGTAACTGGGTTGTGGAGGTCAGGTAGGCAGTTGTTCCATGTAAAATACTGGTATTCAGCTGCATCTGGTTAGGTTAGGTAGGCAGTTGCTCCATGTAAAATACTGGTATTCAGCTGCATCTGGTTAGGTTAGGTAGGCAGTTACTCCATGTAAAGTACTGGTATTCAGCTGCATCTGGTTAGGTTAGGTTAGGTTAGGTAGGCAGTTGCTCCATGTAAAGTACTGGTATTCAGCTGCATCTGGTTAGGTTAGGTAGGCAGTTGCTCCATGTAAAATACTGGTATTCAGCTGCATCTGGTTAGGTTAGGTAGGCAGTTGCTCCATGTAAAATACTGGTATTCAGCTGCATCTGGTCAGACTGAAGGCCGACCCCAACATAATCTCATTCGCAGTACAAGATAGGCCTTATAAAAATAAGTTGACAAGAAATAAGTAAATAACTAATCATGTGTTCCTTAGGTACTTCCCGCTGAACACAGTGCTAGCGGCGCCGCCCGCGCCCGCGTCGGAGGACTGGAGCTCGGAGTCGGAGCCCGACTGGGTCGAGCGCCTGTCTTCATCTGAAGACTCGGACGTGCCCACTCATCACGCTGCTAAGGTATGCATACTAACCCTATTAATAATTATCATTTAAATGTTTTCTTTTTAATGTTTTTTATAAAAATACTTAACAAATATAAAATTAATATTAAACACTTATACGTGTAAAACTGCCCTCAAAACAATGAAGGAAAACATCGTGAGGTATCCGGCATGTCCTAAAACCAAAAAATCAAAGACATGTGACATCTACGAGGGTGACACTGAAAATTCTTAGTAAATAAAAAACTGAACAAACTAGCAAGTTACTAGTTTTATTATATCTTTTCAAAATAAGTTAATGTAAATGGACACTCATTTACATCAATACATCGCTGCATCCGATGGAACCACTGAGAAAAGCGCTTTACCCACTCGTCCTTAGGTGTCTCTTCGACGGCATTTTGAAACGCAGCCAGTGCTTCCTCGGCGTCCATAAAACGATTTCATCGAAGTTTTTCTTTTATTTTCGGAAAGAGATAAAAATCGCAAGATGCGACGTCGAGATACGGCAGTAATTCCACGTCTGAAGTCGCCAAGTAGCAGTGTTGCCATCCATACGAGGTTTCTCGTACATGTACGAGATTTAGTGGTCCTGGTACGAGGTACGAGCTTACATCCATCCTCGTACGATTTTGTACGAGATTCGTTGATACAAGTCATATTTTGAAACGCGCCTCTGACTATACGAAATGAATGAATGGTGTGTACGTACGAAAGGTTTCATTTCATTCATTTTACTTGTATTGTTTCTTTAAGATGTTAAGTTAACGTAGAAAATATGTCTATGTTAATTCCACTCTATTCCACGTCCAGTTCGGATACTACATACAGTATCCAAAAATAATTTCCGGTTGTACGACCTGCCACCTCCGACCACCTGGACACTTTTTGACGAAACTGATTTGTAGAGTGCTTGGTTATGAGATAGTTGACAAGAAAATCAATAGATTTTAAGCAATTTATTAAATAAATGGTATGTACGAGGTTGTGTTGACAAAATACGAGATTTCAGACCATATCCGTACGAGGACACGCCTTCGGCGTCTGGCAACACTGCCAAGTAGTCGATTGTTTGCTTGGCGGTGTGCGACGACGCGTTGTCGTGGTGAAGGAGGATCCTACTGCGAGGTCGTTTCTCCCGAACTTTTTCCAAGACAAACAATTGTTAGTGTACCACTCTGCAGTAATTGTTTTTCGATCCTTTAAAACAATTGTTGCGTAATGACCTGTCCTTTCGAAGAACGAGGCCACCATCTTTTTGCCCACGCTTCCACTTCTCTTCACTTTAATTGGCAACTCTTCGGAAGGAAACACCCAGACAGTAGACTGTCCCTTAGTTTCAGGATCATAACAATAAATCCAGCTTTCGTTATCCTTAAGTATGTCGAAAACAGCATTTGTGTCACCTCCGTTAAATCTTTGAACCATTTCACAACACCAATCAACACGTCGGAGTTTTTTGGGCCTCTGTTAAATTATGAGGTATCCACCGGGCACAAAGCTTCCTGACCGCTAAATGTTCATGGAGGATTTTGTGCACTTGACTCATACCTATGCCTAAGCTTGTCTGAATCTGCCGATAAGTCTCTTTTTTGTCAGTCTCTATCGTACGCCGCACAACACTGATATTATCTTCAGTCGTCGCCGTACAAGGCCGTCCCTCACGTAGATCTTCGGTGAGATTAGTGCGACCACGTTTAAACTCATTAAACCAGTTGTAAACAGTGGCACGAGATAGGGCTTCATCGTCAAAGGCCAATCGAAGTCTATCATAACTTTCTTGTTGACTTAAATGACATCGAAAGTCATAAAAAACATTGTACGAAAATTTTCTTGCGTTAAATTCATGCTGACGTAACATAGACAATTTTCAATTTGCCGGCAAATCGTAAACAAATGACAATTGAATAAAATACATACACTACACATACAAATATTGGCAGTGTTCCATTTTCAAAATTTTTACTGTTTTTTATTATATCGTTTACAAGTGGCCAGTTCTAAAAACTTTCAGTGTCGCCCTCGTACCTACCCGCACTGGGCCCGCGTGGTGGATTACGCCCCACTCCCTCTCATCGAAAGGAGGCCTCTGTCCCAGCAGTGGGTACATTATAGGCTGATTATGTATAATGTGTAAAGGGAAATCATAATAATCATTTTATTTCAGGCTACAGTGCCCCATAGACAATTATACCTTACAAGATAATATATATATAAAATATAAACAAACTCGTGTTAATAAAGGCTTAAGGCGCTGACAAGACCAAATTGACTAAAATAGGCTTCTCTGAAGAAATAAAATTGCCAAATCTGTAAAGTTTGTGGTAGCGGAATAAATATATGTTAATTTTGAACATATTTCCCAAAACTTGGTTGTTATTAAAACACGTTTTGATAAAACAATCCCGATACAAACTAACGTTAAACTAACCTCTTACCTTGAGTTCTAATTTGAAATATCTGCATTAAATATCAACATACATATATTACGTTATATACTCTTTCTTTTCTATGCAATGTGACAGTGACCGTGGTTTAGGTGTTGTCAGCGTCTTAATAATAAGTATTTAACAAGTTGCGATTCGATTAGGTACTTTAATATGGTTGCTAAGCCATTTATGCTCGTCACAATGCATATGGTGAGTGGCAGTTGTCCTGGTTCTTACCTGGAGAACTCCTAAACAATGAACGTCCCTGCGGCGGGAAAAGCAATATTTTGTAAAAGGTGATGAGCAGTTGACATTTGGCTTTTGTAACTTAGATAAACTACAAACTGGCCCACTAAAAAGAGAAAAATGAAAAACCTTTTTACAAAAAAAAAAACTAACAGACATCCAAAAAAACACTACAAAGTGAAAAATAACTTTAATTTCGAAAGTCGGTGTCTTTGGATCTGTATTTTAGTTTTTTGCCACCGACTTCCGGAACATTGTTTTTTTTTTGTAAAAAGTTTTTTTTAAATAATACTGATTTTGAACCCATCTAAATTATAGCGCAAAAAGCTGACGAAAACGAAGCGCAGCAGTCACACAGAGGTAGCTAGCAGTAGCAAGGAAGAGCCGCGAGTTAGTGAAGAAGTGGATCTGTGTCGCGTGTGCAAGATGCGCCTCGAGGCCAACCGAAAGTACACGCACGAGCGGTTCCTTGTGTGCGCACACTGCAACGCTAAACGTGAGTACAAATAGTATTACGTGAATACGTTATGTGACACTGAAGAAGTGCTAGTGAAGATGCGCCTCGACGCCAACTGTGAGTATTTATAGAATTCTGCAAGACATTTCTGGTGTTTCCGACCTGGTGAGACAGAATATTCGTATCACAGAAGCTGCAACAGAAATAATAAAGTCAAATAAACACACAGGTAAACTACGGAAGCAAGGCATCTATCCGAGCGTTCACATAATGAACTCTGAAACGTGAGGAAATGTGAACTTGAAAGCCGTAAAGATTGCGGCGCTCGCCATCGAGACTTGTTTGTGGAGTGGTAGAATCAAGAATTATTTATTTGTGGAAATGCAGTTGATGGTTATGTACAGTACATATTTTGCCTGTTTGGACATGAAAGTTATTTTACTTTAATAGGTACATATTTTAGTAAAATATACAAATATGGAGAGTTTTATGTGAACGACTGCGTCCTTGCCAAATAAAAATAGTGACTAAAAGTCCGTTATTTATTTGTATTCCCAGTACACCCATCCTGCCTGGAACTGAGCGCCGACACGATCCGCAAGTGCCGCGAGTACGCGTGGCAGTGCGCCGAGTGCAAGACGTGCTGCGCCTGCCGCCAGCCCGCCGACGACGACAAGATGCTGTTCTGTGACCTGTGCGACCGGGGCTTCCACATCTACTGCGTCGGGCTGGACACCGTGCCCAGCGGTATGGGAAACAAAACAATACTATTCAACAAACAATACAACTATGTACATATCTGCCTAACCCTATGTGGGTCATTGTTTTTTTTTTCTCATTTAGTGTTAATCATGGTCTGGCAGTTTGAGTAATTTATGCGGCCTACCCAAACGTTCTTTCTTTGGTATTGTTCGTCGAATCGTTGAGCTCCTTAAGTACTGAGTTGAGCTGCACGATTACTGACAAATGCGTGCACTGACTGGACAGGTCCACTCAATCTGTGTGGTTCTTTCCTCAAAAAAGAGACCGACCTCTGAGTTTGTTTCGGCCTTTCTTCTCAGAGTAGTCAGATAGGAAACGCCGACCTCATCTAGCTTTATTTGAAAAATATGATTGACGTGTAAAAGTGTTTGTACAGACCTACTTACAGAAAATAAATCATTTATCATTTACCCTTTGGGGAGTAATCATAATTAGGCTAAATTTTTGCCATGGATACTAGCCAACTACGCAAGAGATATTAGAGTGTAAAAGTTTGTGTGCAAAACACATCACATCCCTATTCCCTCGCGCCCATAGTCAATTGGGACGGCAATCCGACACGACCGGGTAGAGGACGAAGCGGACTATCAGCTATTCGTGCTTTTCGAGGCATTCGGATGAAACACCTAACTTTGGACTGCTACTTTTTGACAGAAAAACCTGACCCAAATGACTATGCTATATATTGTTACAATAAGATATGCAATGCACCGAGCATAAACAATGAATGAAATACTTAACACTATTTTCGAAGGTGTGATAAGAGTTATCTAGGCGATTGTGTCGCGTGTTTGGGTAGCGTAATTTATTTGTTTACTAACAATGTCTGAGCGTAGGTCTGCATAAAACGCAACGTTGGGAAACAGATTTGAACCATTACACGTCACAATGACTTAGTTTGTTGTTATTTATACGACCCCCCCCCCATACCTTAGTAAAACTGGTCGTCAGACTTTTGGGCCTCTGACTTTGACCTGTAACAACTGTCCAAAGATCTACAAATGTCAGCCGGGACCAACGTCCGAGGCACGGAGAGATATCGATTTGCATGTTATATCAAGACCATGTTTTAATATTTTATATCGCACATTGCAGGTCGATGGCACTGCGTGGAGTGCGCGGTGTGCAAGTCGTGCGGCGCGCGCTCGCCGGGCGGCGCGGGCGGGCCGGCCGGGCTGGGTGGGCCGGCCGGGTCCGGCGGGCCGAGCGGGCCGGCCGGGTCCGGCGGGCCGGGCGGCGCGCCAGGCTCGCAGGCGGGCGACTGGCACCACCAGACGCGGCGCGGGCCTGGCGGGCACAAGGTGTACTCGCACTCGCTGTGCACGCCCTGCGCCAGGTCAGTACACATATACTTGTAGATACAAATTGTTAATGAAATTAAAACACACGCATCACTTGCGAACCGACCCGACTACTAAATAAATGTCGAAGAACGAAGCTAGATGTGTTCCTTTGACGGGTCCTGTCCCGAGGCTACAGCCGTACTGATACTTGATTGGTTTACCAGATAGATGCACACATAAATTGACGCAGGTGTCGTGAAAGGTGACAAAACCCTAGCAGCATTTCAAAAACTAATCTGAAATTACATAAAAACTGTAAGACAGGTTTTTGTAACCTAAAATCTAAGAATAAGCTTTGTCAATATCAATTCCACATAATCAAATAAATAAGATTCTGGTCTAAGTTATGGAATAGGCCGCGTTAACCAACTTCTCAGTACGGTGAAAGCCTTCGTTTTACTCTAAATATTAAAATTATTCTACCTACCTCAAAATGGTAGCAAGCGACCACTATTATTTTCTTGTCGCCGCTTTTGAATTGGTAAAAGCCGGAAAAGTGATACAATTTTAGGAAATATATCCATAATTTATGCAGTAGTTTACTATTATAGAATTCTAAATGTGTACATAAAATTCCTACCCTATGAATTTTATATAATGCTTTACCAATACCACCTATCATAGAAGTGATCCCTGGTAAATAGTTGACAACATAATTATTTATTTATCACCCAAAATCCTATTCTACGGTAGATATTATATCATATAGTAGTTTCGCCATCTAATCCTTCGTAATACCATAAAACGATTTTAGTTGTGTTGTTGGCTCGCCAATACATGACGTCTAATAAATGGATGACCGCAGTGCGAGTTGATTATGTAAGGTGTAAGGAGAATCGATTGCCTTATTACCGTACATACTTCGACTATGGATAAGTTTAGTTAGGTTGTTTTGTTTCATGAAGCAAACAAAATATTAAAATAATTTCATATTATTTTTCAAGTAATGCCAAGAGGGGCCCCAACAAAACCTGAACTTTGTCAAAAGAAGAGTATATATCGAGGGATGCAGATAAAAAGTACAAAGTTTCATACAAACTTCATTAAATGAGTTGATGTGTATATGTTTACGTATTAATTGGTCTTGGTAGTTGATGTGTTCTCACGTCATTTCATGCGTGTTTGATGTGGACTAACACGTGCTGGTCATAGTGTCGTCTCGTCGTTCGCCTTCACTCTGTCGACATCCGCTTTGTCTCTGGTATCCGTAGCATTTTGGCCCCCGCAGAATGTTTACTTTTGCCCCAACGCAGCGTTCTTACTCAGCACATCCCAGTATCATATAAGTTGCATGCCATTCCCATAGACATAAGTTTATTATTTATGCATATTTGAAGAATGTTTGTTGATTGTTATAATCTATTAATAATTTCTTTAACTTTGTATATTTACTGTATTAAAGTCCTAATCATTTGCGAGCAAACAGTCTTCAGAGAAAGAACAGCAAAGTGGACCATTTATGCAAAGCACCGCCAATTGGTATGAGGGAATCACTTTCTCTAGCACTGTCTGTATACAAAGTTGCTTTATTTGCAAACACTAAATGGACAGTTGAACAAAATTCTGGGCTTACCTTATTGAGAAACTGCCAACTTTACTGTTCCTCCTATTTTTTGATTATTTTAATACTATCATTGTTCCATAATTGATGCAATACACATTAGGTAGCTGATAACTTTTTCGTATTTCTGTATATTGTTGTTTTGATGGTTGTACTGCGTCAATTAGCCTCATATCATCAATGACAATGGGTGTCGACATCTCATCAGTCATCCTGCAGACGGCTGCGACTAACTTACATCCATACTGTTGACTAACAAGGGCGTAGTACCATCAGTCTCCCCGGCGTTCACTAACTCGACTTTATGTTTGTTGCTCGTCTTCGGACTGGATACATAATCGACACTATTAATTAATTAATTAATTGTAACTAGTCATTTGAAAGACTGCAAAAAAATTCTTCTGTTCTAGTCGGTAAATTAGTTTTTTTTTTGCTTACAAGTGCGCATTGACTCTCGAATGTGGTTTTATACGGCATTGCTGCGTACACTTCCTATTTTAAATTATTGTAAAAATATATGAAGTTCTGGGACATCGCGTTGCTATTAAAATTTTGAAAACCAGTTTTTTTATACTGTGCATTGTAAGCGTAAATTCCTGCACATAGAACGAAATCTTACGAGGACAAGCAACAACCGTACGAATGAAGCGAGACCGTCCACTCGGCGCGGGGTTTCGGTGTTTAATACTAATGGCGTGTTTCTGTGTTCCGGTGCTTGTGCGCGTACGGTCCGTATGTGTGTGTGCGTGCGTAGGGCGTATCGCATCGGTCGCTACTGCCCGCTCTGCGAGCGCTCCTTCATCGGCCCGAAGGGGACCATGCAGCTCGTCATATGTAAACTCTGCGATAGGCAACTGCATCAAGGTACGTCATAACCACCGAACGTGTAGACGCATACGCTTGCCCGCCCCGCTACATCGGTCAGACATGATCTTATACATTGCATGATATAGGGCCAGTTTCTCGAACGAAAATTATCGCAAAATTAATGTGACAAATCGTCAAGCGCCTGTAAATTGCTGCGATTGGCTGTTGAGAAATCATTCAACCAATCGCAGCAGTTTACACGCGCACATTAATTTTGCAATAGGTTTCGTTCGAGAAACTGGTCCATACACTGCTACAAGGATGTGTTGGCGCTTGAATGAAATTTACAGGGGAGGCGTTGTTGGTAAGAATTTGTGAACGTTCTTTTGCGAAATTGTATTGAAAAAAACAAGATGGCCGATTTTGGTCACGCGCCAAAATAACCTTGTAGCGCTATATGTAAGCCTATTCTCGTTCTTTGAGTCCGTTGACCGGTCCAAACGAAGTTCAACCTTAGATTCCTGTATTTAGAATTCCAAAATGGTTTTCAAGAGCAGTGTTGCCGAAAAAGACAATAGACATGATTTTACTGTAGCTGCAGTTGATCTTTGTTGAGGGCCGAACTCAGGCTCTTAGAACGAAAATAATCTTCCGTTATTGAGTATAGTTTATACAAGGTGTCGTTTTGCATCCTCATCAAATTTCAGGAGGCTGCTATAAAGGACATATATAATCAAATAAAATTACGATACCTGCTCAATAATTAATATATACTTGTTTTGTTAGTTATTTAAGTTTGACAGTAATTTAGAATACACCATTTTCACAGAACAGAATCACCCGTTGCGTATGCGGTAGTGTGTGTATAAAAGGGCAGTTATAGTGCGGTATCACACGGGCCGCGTTTTAACATGCGTGTCTCACACATGCCGATTTCGAAAATTAGAAAAAAAAGACCTACTTCTTATTGATTCGTGTCGAGAATCATTAACAATAGT
The DNA here is from genome assembly GCA_905333075.3 of Atethmia centrago. NCBI lineage: Eukaryota > Metazoa > Arthropoda > Insecta > Lepidoptera > Noctuidae > Atethmia > Atethmia centrago. Next base: position 10,913,086 of record HG995381.1, on the reverse strand, counting down.
TACCTCCTTGAATTTGACGAGGATGTAAAACGACGCCTTGCATACTCTGATTTTTATTATGATTGGGTAAATGTTGCTTGTTATACCCCAAAATATACGGTCATGTCTAACCCGTCGCGGTTTTCTGAAGGTGAGGATAAAATAATTATGTTCATTGACCGAAAACCGATTTTAAACTAGCGCATGATACTGTTTGTGAATGCGCTGTGCATGGTTTTAGTAGTTACGTAAACGATGATATTCTCACAAAGCTTCACTCAGTCCTTCATTATTGTCATGATACATAGTTTCGTTTCCATAGACATTATGTAGCCATATAGTATATATATCTATGCTTTTTTTCCATCTATATCGCTATATCCTATAAGAGTCCAATATTTGTGCTACCTGTTATGATTGCCTACAGAACAACTTGTACAATATATTATCCTGATATATACGTAACCAGTTCGCCGTCCAATCATAAACTTACGAAATATATACCGATAGGGGAGCTTTTGTTTTTGTTAGATGTGTTTAGATGACAACGTATAGGTGAAAGCATGATGTATAATACACAGTAAGCAATGATCTGCCTAAATTAGAACATAGCTGAAAATATAATGGGTCGCAAAACACGAGAGATTACCAACACTTGCCGGATTGTGTGTGCGCCATGCATTGTCGTGTACTAGGTGTAGGTAACGGCTCGACTACGAGCCACCGGCATGGGGATGAAAGGGAGAAATAATTTATGGCTTAGGTATGTATTAAAAGTACTAAAGTACACGTTAACAAATATATTTATTACCGCCCTGTTATGCTGACCGCCCACGATTTTATTGTGTTCTCATTGAGTAAGTATGTGAAAGGTTGATTCCACCACGACCATTATTGTTTTTTTTTTTTTGCAGATAACCATGTACATGACAATTCCTGTTTGTTAATTTTGTGAGAAGTTGTAGCCTTTTTTTTTGTGCGTGGTGTGACCAACCATAAACGATACAACGTGGGTTGTCAGGCAGTCCCGGAGTTCCCGTGCAATCATAAACCGATGTGCTCTTTCAAGTCTCGATATTGTCCATCATATTACCAACTGTATGCAAAGTACAACTGGTAATATGATGGACAATATCTAGTCTTCTATTTTGTTTTGAAATAAACTGCAAATTGAGATACAGCGAGAATTCTCTGCTGTTATTTGCCAATTACAAAGTCAAAATTCTGAACTTTCGTATAGTACGTGAAGGCACGGTAGCTCCGATATAACGGCGAAACCGCGACTTAATTCTGACATCAGGCCCAATCCCCACAGACTGCGTTAGACAAACGGTGTCGAGCCTGAACGTGCTGGACTACACGTGCGCCGAGTGCCGGCGCGGCGGCATCACGTCGCGCGCGGCCGCCGTGCGCCTGGCGCCGCGCACCATCGCCACGCTGTTCATGGCCAAGCGGCGCTTCAACAAGTACGCGCACCGCCAGTACCTGGCCAGCCGCAAGCGCGAGGCGGAGGCGCGCGGCGGGCCCGACGAGCCCGGCCAGCCCGGCGAGCCCGACGAGCCCGGCCAGCCCGGCCAGCCCGCGCCGCTGCGCGTGCACGTGCCGCACGACGACGCCAGCGACGCGTCCGACGCCGGCGCCGACTGCGGCGACACTAGCGACCCGCTCGACACCGCGCCCGACGCCTGAACTCTCGGAGTGAGCGGTGGCGCGAGTGAAGCGGTGAGTGAGTGAACTATAAAAACGGACCCTGTAATATATATGTAGCTGTTCTTAGTTCATATGTAACTCTTATTCGCTTCGGTACTACGGTTGTAAGGTAAACTGTTACATAAATCTGATTAATATAACGATTAACCGGTAGGTGTAAGTTGTCGGATAGTGAGGAGATACTAGGTGTATTGTCTCTTTGTGTTATCGCTGCGTTTTATTTTCTGTACGCTGAATGTTTGCGATTACGATCCCCGGAGGAGCCGGCGCTGTCGAAATATTATGTATATTATTATATCCCTAGTGGGAGTTAGACGGTTTGATTTAACAGAAGATAAAGATCATAAAAGTGGTTAGATAGATAGCTGTAGATCGCAGGACTCTTAAACATGTAAACTGTACAGTAATTTAATACTAACTTCACTATATGGGTAGCTGGGCAATCATACTATTTTTAATATCATAGATTTGATTAAAGAATCCTGCAAGAGAAATCATGTATTGTATTGTGTATTCGTCCACAATTGGTTATGTTGAAACTGATTAGATTACAGGAGATTGTGTAGTTGTGCTGTTGTTATACTTTTCGAGAGGATGATGATGTCAATGTGTCAATCATGTTCGTTACTGTGTGTGACTCTATATTAGAACTGTAAACGGACATGGTATCTTTTGTCATTTACGAATTAATTAGTTCTCAGGAATACAAAATAATAATAAATGCATACAATAGAAATATGCCTTTTACTGCATTTTTTATTTTTGTTTCTAAATTGTTATTTTTTTTTTGTCACTGCTGTTTATGAATCGTTCCACACGCTATTGAAGACAGTGCGCATTTTGTTTATTTTTGATATAGTATAATTTTTAGATTATCGTTAATTTTGCTTAATAAGGTATTTATTTTAGTTGTACTTTTATATGGATACAGCTGTATACAATCTTATGTCCCAGATAATATTCGTGGAGGATTGTTACATGAATGCAGGGAGTTATTGAATTAAACAGGATCGGATGGTTATGATAGATTCTGTTGCCTGATATGAATTTTATTTATGAATCGATTGGGTATGATTTAAGAAATGTTTCCCCCTAATACGCACTTTATGAAAGTTGTTGATTAATTACACTATTTAGATTATTTTATAAGACTTTTTATCGTTGCTGTAGTTTAATTATGTACGAATGAAATTCAGCAGCTCTTCTTTCAAGTGACAACATTGTTTTCCTTACTTAATTTCGAAGTACAAAACACATAGCTACCTTTATGTACTATTTACTTGCACTCGTTCTGGAACGCAATATGAACCCAATGAATGAATATAGTTTTATAGAAAGATCAAATAAATTATTTAACTCAGAGTATAGTATGTTTATTTTTCATTACGAGAAAATTATTTATTTATGACTATGGTGTTACAAAGATAGTATTAAATATAGCTGAATTGGGTGGTATTCATTTCCAGGGCGAATCCGGAAATGTTTGGTGGGACATTTGTCTATTGCAACCACAGGTATTCGTTTTCGGTATACGTAACATTCGATTCAACAAGTGTATGCATTTGCTGTACTTACGGTATAATCTCTGCGCGCTATCGTCTTTTAACCACTGCTGTGTGCAATTATCCCCATAATGTTGTGTATTATATCTTGTATTAGAATTATATTGTGTAAGTGCAGGTGATCACCTTAGTAACTTCATTGAATACTGACACTAATGTATCAATGTTTTAGTTTATAATTATGCTTTGGTTAATATTAATCATAATTTACTTATTAGTGATGACTTTTAAGGTAAAATTTATGTCCTCGAAATCATGATATAAACCTTTTATACAATATACACAACTGATCCCGGTGTGGCTCACACCGTAATTCGCATTGCTTTATCGACACAGGTGAATTTGTAAGACTTACTTGTAAGAGAATAATGATAAATTTATGTCTACTTAATGCAAGTGTAAACGTTCTAGAAATCTCGCACTGTTCGGTCAATTTTGTAAAAAAAGATAAAATAAATTTTAATTTGAACTTTTGTTTTTTTTTTTATTGCAATGCACGAGGAAAAAAGAAAAATAAAAGACAAATGTGCAATAAAAAATAATGTATATATAATTTGACTTACAGTATGGTAAACTCGGTAGCATAATTAACAAAATTTTATAAACACTGAAAATATTCAGCAAATATATTTTATAAACTGGCAATAAAGCATCTGTATCCTTATATTTCGATGAAACCTGTGGACAAACAAAAACGTAATACATTAATTATAAGATAATTAAAACACAGTCGTGCTAATTTTAAGTTCGGATTTAGTATAACAGGGTGATATAGCAATCATTCATTTGTATCGCGAGCCTAGTGTATGCTTTATAAAGTCTCTTGTGAACCTTGTAATTTGTCTAGCTGGAAACATTCGTAGCAATACAGAATGTGTGTGAAACATGTTTCCGGCAACTCAATGATGTTGCGAAATTTTTGTTTACCAAGATTGGCTTTATACATTCAGATTTCAGATTCAATTCAGATTTTTAAAATGATTTAAATATACTCTGTCTAAGAGTCAAGAAACAAATACTTAAGGGGCTGACAAGACCCAATTGACAAAAATAGGCTTCTCTTAAGAAAAAAAATTGCCAAATCTGTATAGTTTGTGGTAGCGGAAAAAATATATGTTAATTTTGAACATATTTCCCAGAACTTGGTTGTTACCAAAACACATTTTGAAAACAAAATCTCGATACAAACTAACGTTAAACTAACCTCTTACTTAGAGTTCTAATCCAAAATATCTATATCAAATATGAACATACGTTACGTATTTAATTAATAACAAGAACGTCTTATTTCAATACAAAACTTGGTTGTTTTTTATTTTCAATTACTCAACTCAATTTTGAGTAAATGGATAATTACTTCATATTTTGCAATAAATTAAAAGCGTTGTGTCATCGCGCTTCTCTTTCTTTTCTATGCAATCTGACAGGGACCACGGTTTAGGTGTTGTCAGCGTCTTAACTACTTTTTTCAAGTTCTTTTTTGTATTACTTATTTTACAATTCATTATTTTATGTTGCGTTTTTTTGGTGGAACGGAACGCAAACTGGAAACGCGTCGTCTTGGACAATGCTGGAAGTGACGTAAACAGCCATGTGGATATCTATTCTTAGTAAACTGCGTGAAATCGCACTAAGGTAAGTGCGACTTCTGCTTGAATAAAGCACAAAATAATGTTTTATATATATCATTTGGGAACTAAAAAGATCTGTTCTTAGCTGCTTCAAATCGCACTAAGGTAAGTGCGATTTCTGCTTGAATAAAGCACAAGAAAATGTTTTATATATATAATTTGGGAACTAAAAAGTGATGTAAACAAAGCAGTATCGCTGATCATGTCATCATGGCCGCAACGATACGACGTTTGAACACATGTAGTAGAAAATTATTGGAGTTAATAATTTTTTGAGCAACAAACATTAATATTACTGTCTGAAATGATGTAGGAACGAAGCAAAAGGAGTATGTAAGGAGCGTAGTAGGAGCCGTTCTATAGTTTCTGCCTACCCCAATGGGAAGAAGGCGTGAGTTTATTTATGAATGTATATTACTGTATTTTTTTTTATAATCACGTGAAAAAATAATAATCTCATGCATAGGGATATTTAAGAAACATCATGAGCATCCAAAATCTTGAATTACAGCATCTATAATTTAGTGATAGCAACATTGACCTGTGCATATACACGTCACTCGTCGAGCCTGAGACCGCTGATGGAAAGGAAGGTGAATGCGTTGTGGAGCGCCAGTACGGGCACCGCGGTCATGGCCGCACTCACGCCCGTGCGTTGTTGCACTGCCGACACCGCCTCCGTTATTATTGACATCGATGGGGCACTCCATACCTGGAAGATAAGACTGTGTTTAGTATGTGCAGTGTACTGAGTTTTTATAGGAATAGAAAAATATGTTTAGATTCCAGCAATTTGTGGGCTTGATTAGCTTGGCTTTAAAAAGGTGGATAAAAGTCTTGGCTGATTTAGAAATATACAAGATAAATTATAATGGAAATCATGTATCCAACGTATTTAGTGATTCCAACGTATTGCACCTCACATTTACGCAGTATTTCGATTCAGCTCTGGAATCCAGTGGAACTGGATCAATGTAAACAATTTTCAATTTAATACAGCGTTCAGTATCCAGTACTGGAGCGGAATAAAGCAGCCACTAATTTCGATCTATTGCTACTAGATTCAAAGGGTGCTTGCGTAAAGACGCGGGTTTTTCGTATAGACAATTCAATAATAGAAAATAGCCCCGTATTAACTTATGCGCTCACACATTAAGTGTTACAAAGCAAAAAATTACAAAATAAAACATTGTAAACGTTTCTTTTCGTATATCAACAAAAAGTACCTCCTTATGTCGAAAATACCCGACAAATGACAAGGCTGCGAGGGCGGACGGAGGCCAAAAAGCCGGACAAATCCGGGAGGACGGTACCCCTAGTCTGAATAAGGTCGTCGTACCTGGTAGAGTATCCTCATCTTGACGGCATGCCTGGCGCCCATGTCCCGCTCCTGCGTGAGCTTGCGCAGCGCGTACTCCAGCACGTCCTCGATCTGCCGCTGCGTCATGGCGGCCGCGCGCACGCGGTGCGTCGTGCACAGCTCCTCGCTGGGGAACGACAGCTGGCAGGTGGATGGCGACGAGCCTGGGGGGACAGTGGTGTAGTTACTGCGTCAGTCACTGCTAAGTAAACTAACCTCCTATTACAGGCACTTTTAAATTGTCAAGGAGTCGGTCAGTCAGAAAGATGGAAGTTAGTTAGTTATAGTCTGTTTTTTTTTTTTTTAAGAAACAAGTACTGAGTATGTCTTGCACATTTCCGATTTTGACAGAGTGAGGTGGGTAATAACCCATCTCACAGGCAGGCAGGCTCTCAAAGGCATTGGCCCCACCCCGACCATGCCTTTGTTCTTGTTTTTTTTTCTTTGTTCTTTATGTTGATTACGTGGACCAATAGAAACGCAGTCACTCGGTACTCGTTTGTTAAAAAAACAAAACTATATGTAGTTACCCAATCCAAAGCGTAGTGGTTTCTATGGAGAACGGGAAAGAAATTCACGGCCCACTGGTAATGGCCGCGACTTACGAGTTTTAGGTCGTAGGTTCGAACCCAGGCAGGCGCTTTTACTTTGCGTAAATTATTTCATCACCACTGCTCTCAAAACGGTGAAGGGAAATATCGTGAGGAAACCGGCATATCCTCCTCGAACCAAAAATTTGAAGACATGTGACATCTATTAACCCGCACTGGGCCCGCGTGATGGATTACGGCCCACTCCCTCTCACAAAGAGGAGTCCTGTGTCCCAGCAGTGAGAACATTATAGGCTGATTATGTTCTTTCCCTACTGCCTGCGGATTTAGACGCAATTTTCAACCCAAGAACAGTTTTCTAAAAGTCGGCGCCCCTGCCCGTGGGTACGAGGGCTACATTACAACAAATAATAAGGACTATAGTCTGTCTTGGTTAGTTAGTCTTTGTCCAGCTGTTAACCAGTTGAATAATTGCGCGAAATAAGAAACAATGTTCTGAATCAAGGTCCTGATATTTTATACAAAATTATTCGTTGACAAACCTAGACTTTTATTTAATGTATGCTTAAAACAAATTTTTTAATTAAAATTTGAGCAGTGGTGGCCCAGTGGTAATTACTTACGAGTTGTAAGTCGTAGGTTCGAATCCTGACGGGCGCTTTACTTTGTGTAAATGATTTCTTCACCACTGCTCTCAAAACGGTGAAGGAAAACATCGTGAGGAAACCGGCATATCCTCCTCGAACCAAAAATTTGAAGACATGTGACATCTATTAACCCGCACTGGGCCCGCGTGATGGATTACGGTCCACTCCCTCTCACAAAGAGGAGTCCTGTGTCCCAGCAGTGAGAACATTATAGGCTGATTATGTTCTTTCCCTACTGCCTGCGGATTTAGACGCAATTTTCAACCCAAGAACAGTTTTCTAAAAGTCGGCGCCCCTGCCCGTGGGTACGAGGGCTACATTACAACAAATAATAAGGACTATAGTCTGTCTTGGTTAGTTAGTCTTTGTCCAGCTGTTAACCAGTTGAATAATTGCGCGAAATAAGAAACAATGTTCTGAATCAAGGTCCTGATATTTTATACAAAATTATTCGTTGACAAACCTAGACTTTTATTTAATGTATGCTTAAAACAAATTTTTTAATTAAAATTTGAGCAGTGGTGGCCCAGTGGTAATTACTTACGAGTTGTAAGTCGTAGGTTCGAATCCTGACGGGCGCTTTACTTTGTGTAAATGATTTCTTCACCACTGCTCTCAAAACGGTGAAGGAAAACATCGTGAGGAAACCGGCATATCCTCCTCGAACCAAAAATTCGAAGACATGTGACATCTATTAACCCGCACTGGGCCCGCGTGGTAGATTACGGCCCTCTCCCTCTCGAAGAGAGGAGGCCTGTGTCCCATTAGTGGGCACATTATAGGCTAATTATGCTAAAACAATTTAATAGAATAGTAAATGTAAAGTGTACCTGTAGCAACATAACAAACAAAGGCGGCAACAGTATTTTCGTAGTTCCACCTCCTCGTGATCGCCACTTTGTAATCACCCACGTTGCATCCTGTCTCCTCATCTGCAAAATTATAATGATGCATTTTGTAACCAACACCTTAAAAAAATGTTTTTTTTTTTAAGGTGTTGTTAATTCATAATCAATTTTTTTTTTTTGGTTGGGAAATTATCAAATAACTTTTCCCGCTCTGAGCGGATCGGGAGGGTGTGCCAGACTTCTTACAGACTAAAACCCACCCGTGTCCCTTCGCCTGTGTTGCCAGGGGCCTCGGTAACCCTTTTGTACCTTCCCCCGACCCCGGCTGGAGAATCCATGTCTACCAGTGGAGGTCTACTCCCTAAGCACGATATCCGTCTGTCTGTACCCGCTTTAGCTCAGATACGCTTAAGTACTAGAAAGCTGTAATTCGGCATGGGTATACATATTAATCACGCCGACAAAGCGGTAAAATAAAATTTGGAAAAACATTTTTTTTAGGGTAGCTCCTCTGCACGTAATGTGGGGATAATATTTTTTCTCGTCTATCCCATGGTGTAGGCCATCGTTGGATAGGCCGTTCAAAAATATTGCGGGTCTGTGAACACCATTTTTGATTCAGGGATCTGTTTGCGTAATATTAAGCTTTAAAGTACTAATTTTTGTTAAGAGTCAAGTGTGCCTCTGCCAGCTAAATGGTTGTATAAGGATTTGAGAAAAAAAATCATGGCAGTAGTACATATAACGAAATTAAAAGTAAATCTATCACAGCTAAGTAGGCTTTACAATTTATCGAGTAATACGAGGCGCCTTTTAAGTTCTGACGTTTCCATATTTCCCGGAAATTTTGAATTTGGAACTGTTCTATATTCGAATGTATTTAAATTTTGAATCTCAAAACAGTTGAAAGTATTAGGATTAATGCTATTGTTTAGTCACAGCGTCGATTGGAATCTGTCAGGTTACGTACGAAAATGAATCTTTCTAAGGAAAATGTTCGTGCAATAATTTTCTACAACTTTAGAAGAGGCCTGATACGGCTTCAGTGTTTTGAAAAGCTAATATCTGTGTTCAGTGATGAAGCCCCATGTCTGCGGACTGTCGAACGCTGGTATTTAGAACTCCAGCGTGGACATACTAGTGTTAGTGACAAATCTCGCGAAGGACGCCCAAAATCCGCCTTCACTGAAGATAACATCTTTGCTATGAGACAACTAATTCTCGAAGATCGTCATGTGACGTATCGAGAGATAGAGGCTCTATTAGGCATCTCAGGGACAACCATTCAGAAGATCTTGCATGAAGCGCTTGGTGTGAGAAAGCTAGTTTGCCGTTGGATACCGTATCTGCTTTCCGACGATTACAAGGCGGCCCGCGTCAGATGGTGTAAGAAAACTCTGCAAAGGTTCAACCGAGGAGAGTCAAATCATGTCTACGACATCATCAGTGGTGACGAATCTTGGATCTATGCCTACGATCCTGATTCCAAACAACAATATAGAATCTGGGTCTTACAAGACGAGCCAAAGCCGGCTAAAGTTGTTCGTTCTCGAAGCACTTCAAAGAAGATGGTGGCCACGTTCGTTGGAAAAACCGGCCATGTTGCGACTACTGCACTTGAAGATCGTATAACGGTTAACGCAGAGTGGTATACTACAGTTTGTTTACCACAAGTCATCGCCGAACTTTGAAAATCTAGCTCAAAGCGACGCATCGTCCTGCACCACGACAACGCAAGCTCACACAGCGCTCGTCAAACGATTGAGTATTTGAAGCAGGAAAACTAGAATTCTTGACCATCCTCCATACAGTCCTGACCTAAGCCCTAACGATTTCTTTACATTTCCTAAAATTAAGAAAAGTCTTCGTGGTCAAAGGTTCCAGTCCGGTGCAGAAGCAGTCGACGCTTTCAAGTCAGCCATTTTGAACACCCCCACTTTAGAGTGGAATAAATGTTATAATAACTGGTTTGAGCGAATGGAAAAGTGTATTAAGCTACGTGGTGAATACTTTGAAAAACAATAAAAAGTACTATAAGGTTCTAGTTGTGTTTTTTTCTTCAAACGACAAAACTTAAAAGGCATGCCTCGTAGTCGGCCAACTTACATTTGCAGTTGGAGAATTGACCGTGACGTATATCGATGTATGGGAAACATGTTTTTCAACTACATGTTAAGTTTGTTTTTGGGATAAATTCATCCCAACTACGGAATGAAGGGCATTGTGCGTGGTCCGACACGCACTTGGCCACTTATAAGAAAAGAGGTAGGTAGGTTCACTTACAGCCACTTATAAATCGTCGTCGACTAGCAGATTGCACTTTTCTTTTAAAAATTATATCTAACGATGTTGACTGTTCTGATCTCCTTCATAAACTGCGTTGCAATGTCCCCCAGAGATCAGTTCGATTTAATCCACCTATCTCCATTCCTTTTTCTTCCTCTAACTACAGGCAAAACTCATACATAGTGCGAGCGAGTAAGGACTTTAATATCCTTTGTAAAGAGTTCTCATTTGACCCATTTACCACCAAAACCTATTCTGCACGCGCTCAGCTGAATGCTGACTTTTTTAAAAGTGCATAGTGCATATATACCTTATTTATATTATTTTCTATCGTGCTTGTTAGTGATCCTAAGATTTCTACTAAATTCTCTGTTTTTACCCGTGTGAACCTGTAATTGGCTCTGTGTAGCATATACAATTGTTATCCATTCGTTATAGCTGTTGGTTTTCCTATGAATAAATAAATAAATAAATAAATAAACAAGGTAATGTGAACTAAATCGAAAATACAATAGATACAGGAATATTTTTTGTCCTTTTCATTCATGGGTTTGCTTGCATTACCTTGTTTCTGTTTTGTTATGAGTGGCCTGTTATTATAGCGTGGTCAGTTACTATAGCCTATTTTATACATTGTGGAAGGCAAATAAATGAATATGAATAAGCGCTTCGTAAACTGTAGCCACAAGACTCACACTCGAAGCGGTTGTTGTCGGTGTGCGCCCAGGCGTGCCACTCCACCTGCGCGTGGCGCGGCAGCGCCTGCACCACGGCGTACTGCACGATGGCGCCCGCCGTGCGCCGCTCCAGCTGGCGCCGCGCCTCGCTCACGGCGCCGCCGTGCGTCACGTAGCACACGCTCTGGGGGCGGGGTTACGTAGGTCAATAACCGCTTCGCGAGGCAAAAGAGCGCCTGGTCAGTCCAAAGACTTTTCGCTTCCACAACTACCCAGCTAATACACCGCGAAGCGTGGCTGGTCTGGATTGATCTGGGATAATATTGCATCCGATTTCATGACTACCAATCTACCCTAGACAAATTGCATAAAGCAAGAAATCCGTGTCTCAGAAAACACGTTAAGCCGTCAGTTTCGGCTGTCTTTCGTAAAACTTTGACGGGTGTATTACGGGTAGTCAGAAGCCCGAAAGTCTTAACAAGAGATATCGTGTTACCCAGTAACTGGGTTGTTGAGGTCAGATAGGCAGTCGCTCCATTTTAAATACTGGCATTCAGCTGCCTCCAGTTAGACTGGAACTGGAAGCCAACCCCCACCGTGATTGCAAGTTGGGAAAAGGCTACACACACACCTAAATGACATGCTACGTAAGCCAAATAAAATATATGAAATTAACTTATTTTATTTATTTATTTATCTACTTAATAAAAATCTTAAATTACCGGACAAATAACGTACAATGTAAACTGGGTCTAGAACCATTAAATTTTGCACATAAGTTCCTTATTTAGCAAATATGAGCACTAAGGAAAAATTACCCTAAAAGGGTTATAGACACACTGCTTGATAAAAAGAAAGAGTCAGTTTATACAGAGATGTGACGCTGCGCGCACTGTACCGCAATGTTAAAAAAGCGCGCACAGCGTCGCATCACGTCGCTAGATTACCCAAAGACATACCTGTACAACGCTGCGTATATGCGCCCTCGGGTGTAATGCCCGCAGCACTCGTGTGAGATGTCTGAGCGACAGAGCGCTCTGTGCTCGCGCGCCGCCGTTCGCCAGGCGCAGCGTGCCCGGCACTAGCGCGATCTGACCGCATGTGCCCATTACTTCGCCCACCTGGGTGCAAACATATCTCGTTATATTTTAATGACAAATCATCTAAATGTACAGACACGAGCATACATTCCTTACATTTACGCAGCATTCAAAAGCAATTTTATCATAAAAAAAAGATTGCAATTTCGAGAAAAGACTCATCATATTAGTATGGTTTCGAGAATACTATGTACTGCTATAACATTTCTATAAATACTTCCTAAAGTATTTATAGAAATGTTTCTCGAAATTGCAATCTTTTCCCCTAGGAAAATCGCTTTTGAATCTTGTGTAAATGTAAGGTATGTATGCTCGTGACTGTACCATGTAAGGGCGGTAAATTTGTAACGTACAAAAATATAAAATAACGTGAAGAATACCCACTCGATCAAAATAAAAAAAACGGATATTTTCTTTTCGCCTTTTCATCATCATCATCATCATCATCATTTCAGCCGAAAGACGACCACTGCTAGACATAGGCCTCCCCCAAACACCGCCACTTCGACCATTTCTGTGCTTGACGCATCCAGCGAATTTCTGTGGCCTTCACCAGGTCATCAGTCCAACTTTCGGGAGGCCTTCCAACGCTACGTCTTCCGTTACACGGTCGCCACTCCAGAACCTTTCGGCCCCATCGGCCATATGTTCTGCAAGCAATGTGTCCTGCCCACTGCCACTTAAGTTTGGCAATTCTTCGGGCTATGTCGGTCACCTGGATCACGTAGGGAAACTCCATTGCCCAAGCTTTTGTCTTGAGACCCTGTGGTATATGGGACGGCAAGATATGACGTAGCTTCCCGAACGCTGCCCATCTGAGTCGGATTCGACAATTGACCTCTTTCTTAAAGTTGGACCTAACGTAGTTTGTGCTAGGTAAACATAATCGTCCACAACTTCGTGTGTAGAATCTCTGATCTTCACGAGGGTAGGTGTTATATGGGCATTTGATATGACCTTCGGTTTGTTCAACTTCATTTTAAGACCCATCCCACCTCTTTCGGAAGCTCTACTGAGGTCATCGAGCATTTTACTGAAGTCCTCCATAATCTCAGACATGAATGTGGTCTACGGTGCTGAAGTCTTTACGGAATCTGGCTTGTTTGGGAGGTTGGAAGTGGTCAAACCTGCGCGCGAGACAGTTCGTGATGACTCTTGAAAACAGTTTGTAGAAATGCCTCAGAACTGATATGGGCCTATAATTCTCAAGCAGGGCATTGTCGCCCTTTTTAAAGAAGAGTACCACCATACCTCTGTTCCATGCTTGTGGCGTTTTACGCTCGAGTATAACGGAATCGAACATCTTCTGGAGGGCCTTAAGAACAGGTTTTCCACCAGCCTTCAGGAGTTCGGCCGTAATAAAGCTGCTACAGAGCCATCCTAATCTCGTACACGCTGACATCCAGGATGTCTTCAGTATAGTGTCCGGTCAATCTAGCTCTTGGGTCTTTTGCCAGATTCGTAACGGGGTTACTAGTTGACGTGTATAACTGTCCATAGAACCTCTCGACCTCTCGTAATAGTTCAAGTTTGGCGGATACAATTCTGCCATCATCGGTTATCAGTTTCGCAAGCTGGCTCTGCCCAATAGACAGATCTCTTACAAAGACCTTGGAGCCCTTGTTCCGCCTTATCGCGTCCTTAATACGGTCCATATTAAAGCTATGAAGGTTGCTTTTCAAGGATTTACGAGATCCGTCTATTGAGCTGCCAGTACTTGAGCGCAACGTCTGAAGACTGCAGGATCATCGCGCGCCTCTTCTTCATGAGCTTTAAAGTAGAATATGAGAACTTCTTGTTTTTATTAGTACGACGGGTCATGAAGATCTCAGACCCAACCTTATGGACGTTTGAGACGATGTAGTTTTCACGAACCCATCATTATAGTCATCCACGGAACTCTCTAGGCATTCGAAACGATTTTGAAGTTCGAGCTGAAAGCTCTCGGGGTTTTGGATCAGTGCTCGACGGAGCGTAGACTACATCAGTCGAGAATTCGAGATCTTTCCAGCTTAATATTTAGATTCAACGTGCCTTAAGAGGCATGTTGAATCAAGTAATCACCGTATGGTAAGCCATGCGGTGATTACTTCCGGTTTTCAATGCGTTGATCACAGAGACATCATTGAATACTTGCTTCTTCGTCAACATAATGAATTCAATCTCATTTTTTGTTGCACCATCAGGGCTCTACCAAGTCCACTTTCTGTGCTCACGCTTTCTGAAGGAGTTCACCATAAAGCGGTCTATCTTCTCCATAAAACTGACCAATAGGTGACCCCGGTGGTTCCGACGTCCAACTCCAAATTGTCCCACTTGCAGCTCATCATTGTCTCGTTTACCCAGTTTCGCATTGACATTTGTCCTATAAAATATCCTCACACACGGTCTCCACCCCATTGTCCGGGTGTGATGAGGTCGGGGCGAAAACCTATATCTTGCGGATATTTTGAGTATAAGGTACGCCCACCACAATGCTCGACACACTCCATCTTTACCGCGTTGCTCACAAGGGACTTATAAACATAAAACCTGACACCACCTTGGGACTGCGGATCGCCCTCCCGGAAATAGAGCAAGAAACCGGATTTGAGGATTATAGAGACCTCCCCCCTCTCTTCGGACTTCAGATAACCCTACTATACCTCAACCCGTAACCTGCTCAATTTTTCCTCGAGTTCGGTGATCTTCTCGTCTGGAGTGTACGCGCGTATAATAATAATAATAATAACCCCACCGCCGTATCTCTACGTTGACGTCGTGGTGGGGCTTGCGCGCTCCAAACTCCAGGTCTGTGCCGGTTGAGTTTACTTTGCCGGAACAGGTCTTGGATAAGGAGCCAAACTAAGAGAGATACAGAATCCCGCGGGGCAGCATGCGGCGAGCTGTTGGGCAGTAGCGACCCCACCAACCCTATCTCCTGGGAGAAGTCTTATTCCTCATCTCTGGCTTGCCTTTATTGGCCGGCTGGAGTGAACACTGACGAAGAACAGAGCTCCCACCTCATTCTTACCTTTATTGGCCGGCTTGAGTGTTGATTCGCAAGAGCAAACGTGCTCGGAGGAAGGAAGTATTCCAGTAAGATGCTGGTAGGGATCTTGACCGTACTTCCGGGATTGTCCTGATAGCAGTGGAATACCTCTCCACTCCTCAAGCACTTCAGGAAGTGTTGCTACCTTGTCACTACGTCACTATGTGCTAGCGGCCGTTTTCGGGGGCCCATTATTCAGTGTGCAAGTCGCCCCCTGCCATTTTGTCGGTGTATTTTATATAAAGCAGTGGTCAGGTAGGAGCGATAGCCTTTCTATAGTCTTAGGAAACCGATCCACTATAGCCTCCCAAACCCATAGCCCAATATTTTTTGTTCCCATGTTCTGCAATAGTCTTGCATCAACCGGGGGTTGTCCTTGGGTGCACCTTCATAGAGCAAACAGGGATAATCTTCGGTTGGTGCCTCATTCCATTACAAATGTCCAAGGGGCCTCTGCGAGTTAGCTTCGGCCCCTCGTACGCCTTCCAAAGGTCCGGGACCCCATGGTCCCGAGATATGTAAGGACATAATAATAATAATCATTTATTTGAAAAGACAACAAATGAGGTCCATTGTGTTAGTAACAATCTTACTTAGCCTATCTTTATTTATTTATTTATTTATTAAGGAAAAACAAACAGTAACATATTACAGTGTTATAACAAGGCTTACATACTAAACTGTGTGTGTGTGTGTGTGTGTTAGTACTTAATAACTAAAACAGATCTTGTCTGCTCTGCTAACGCCCACACAAGCGGACTATCTGCCCGGGCGGCTACCGAGTGCAGAATGATGTTGGGACTGTCACGTAACCTGCGAAGTAACGAGGCAGATTTTTTGCGCCATACTGCGTCAAAGCTGTCAGTGCGCGCCTCGGCAAACATCGCCGACGCACTGCAGAAACGTGGCAGTCGCAACAGCACCCTGAACGCGTTGTTATATTGGATACGCAGAGCATTGCAAGCCCTTTGGGTTATATGTTGTCACTGTTGTCAGGTCCAGTTTTAGGTGATTGTGGTAGCCGGATATCTTCTTTTTCGCCACATGCAAGGTGGATAATGGAGCGTACTATAATAAGAACAACGGACTGAGCTTATGCTGTCCACACTCTTGTCATAATGTTTTTGTACCCTATGTGTGAGTCATACAAAGTATATAAGTACTAGGTTGTGGAGGTCAGATAGGCAGTCGCTCCATGTAAAATAATGGTATTCAGCTGCATCCAGTTAGACTGGAAGCCAACCCCAACATATTTTTGGAAAAAGCTAGGCCTAATGATCGTGAAAATTTTTTTATTCAATCGATAAGTGCCATAAAAATGCATTTAAATTTTACATTTTTAAATTCCGCTCGTAGTTTGACGAAAACGCTGGACGCAGTGGACGCCATGTTGCTCTGTGGTCATGACGTCACTTGGCTATGTAGACAAATGCGTTGATCTATTATCTAACTATCAGTTGACAGTTGACACGTTTTAGTTTACATAGCGGTATGACGTAATACCATGGCGGCTACTATTTCATGGTGTTTTTTAACAGATTAGAAAAACTGAAAACGTTGAATTGAATTTTAAAATTTATTTTGTTATTTTATGAACTAAAAGTAACATTTTCCGACTCCTTTTTGCCTAAACTGTCTATAGTAAAATACCCTATTGCAAACATAACAATCGAAGACACCTGAGCAATATTTGATACAAAACACCTGAGTAAATAATATATTATTAAGCAGTATTTAAATACCTTAACAGCCTGACTATAGGGTCCAATATTAGCAGGCGCCCAGTGCGATATGCCCTGCACGTGCATAGTAACCCGCTCCTTGGTGATTACACCCTCGCAGTCGTGAGTGTTGTTGAACGTCGACTTGTGGGCCACCTGGAAAGAGACGGATACATATTAACATTGTAGTCTATAATCATAGACTTGAAAAAGGTAAATAACAGAAAGTGGTGGTCCGTTCTTTGAACGAAAAAATAACAGTGCAGCTATCTAAAACTAAACTAAGGTGTCCCTAAAATAGAAGCTTAAACATTATATGGGACGAGACGTCGCCATGAAAACTCAAATCAAATAAAAATATTTTTTTCACATAAACCTGGGCACTTATGAAACGTCAGAAGCTAGGTTCCAATTGGTCGTTTCCTATGGAGAAGAGCCGGCAAGGAACTCCGCGGTCACTCTTTTAAAAATAATTTGCGTTTAAAATATTATCAAATTACAGTGTTACTAGGTATGGGCGGACAGTGTAGGCCTGTCAACAAGTACTAGGTACTATACAAAAAAAAAATGGTCTATAATTCTACAGTCTACTATGCCTAAAACGTTGTCAAAACTCGTATGCAGTATCATATTCTTACTTCTAAAAAGTGAAATAAGCAAATAAAGCTTTTAAACAGTCTTTTAGCCAGGACAAGAATAAAAATGTATGTGATCATGATCATCATCACTGTAAACAAACAATTTGACAGTGAAGCAAAGTTGTACATTTCACAATACAGCAACACAATAACTCTTTTTCTTTTTAATCTAAATTTCTAAACAGAGTGATTTTTAGACTTCAGTGCGAAATCCGAAACAACGAGTAAAACAAAACGGTAAATAAACATGAGCTGGGGGTAACCATCACCTCTTATAGCAGTATTATTATAATATTACTTCACAGTGGGAAGTGATGGAGCTATACAGGACTTATAGCTCCATCTCTTTCTCACGCTGAAGTAATATTGAAATAATACTGCTATAAGAGGTGATGGTTACCCCCAGAGCTTGATAACAAGCATATAAAATAAATATTCGCAGGATTTTAACCAACAAAAAAAAACCGGCCGTGCGTGTCGGACCAGGTACAATATAGGGTTCCGTAGTTGGGATGAATTTATCCGTAGAACAAACTTAACATTATAGTTGAAAAACATGTTCTCCTATACATTCCAACTGCAAAAGTAAGTTGGTCGACATAATAATGTACTTGTTAACTTATAACGCACTTGTGTTGTTGTACTTAGCTGTGCTATTTTTAAAAGCGTTTTTTTTTAACTTGAAATGTTTAGTTAGTTTATTTATTTACGTTGAATCTTGCAAGCCGAATTAAAACCACTTCCTCTTATCTTACGGAGTTGATATTTTACAGGTTGGTTCCGTTCCGAAGACAATGCATTTTCACATGACTTGATTGCTGTACCCAGGATTGGCTTCAGATGAATGAACTCCTCAACGGTCTACAATACAGATACGAAATATTATATACGCATTTAATAATTGAAGAATAATTAAATGTGTATATAATATTTCGTGTACTATCTAGTCTCTTCTAAAGTCTACCATAACCTGGCTGCTGCACCCAGGATTGGCTCCAGACGAGGGATCTCCTCAACGGTCAACAGTACAGACACGATATTTTATATACACTTTCATACATCATGACCTGTCTGCTGACCCAGGACTGGCTCCATACGAGAGATGTCTTCAGCGGTCAATAGCACAGGCACGAAATTATCAAGTAAACAGAATGTACAAGTGCTATTACACTAGGTGGTGTTCAGGGCTGATGATGGAGCCGGTAGGTGACCATAGAAACTCTTCAAAAAAAATGATTTCTCCTTGTTTTCTTGTACTGTTCCTAAGGCCCGGTCCACGGGACCCATTTCTATCCTCCCTTATCTCTCTAAACTTCTTGAGAACATTGTTCATCAGCAACTTTCTGCCTTTCTATGTACGAATGACCTTCTTGGTATTTTTCAATCTGGTTTTCCACCTAGCCATAGCACAGTCACAGCTCTTTTGAAGGTCACTGATGACATCCGCTGGGCTATGGACCACATGTCTACGTCTAGTTCTGGACTTTAGCAGTGTCTTTAACTCTGTTGATTTCGACATCCTTGTAAACTTGTATCCGGCAGGTAAATGCGGAATAGGCTCAATGTTGCGTCGCTGTCTCCACTCTGTCTGAATGGAGTTCAGATTGAATACGCAATTATCGTGGACTGTCCATGTTACTTAAGTCAGTCGTAAAGTGCACTACACGTTCCATTGCTTGAAATGCCTCCAGAGTTTCTTGCCCATGAACACGAAAATCTCCCTTGCTCAAACTCTCATTCAACCCATTATTGACTACGCCGATGCCTGTTATTTGAATGCCACCCAGGAGCTTTTAAACAAACTAGAGCGTTTGCAAAACATCTGTATTCTTTTGTTTTTATCTTAAAAAGTATGAACTCGTTTCTAATTTTCGCAAGATATTCAAGTGGCTTCTTATTCGACTGCGCAGAAACTCTCGGATATTGTGTCTGCTATTTAACATCCTTCACAACCCGAAAACCCATTCCTATCTGAGGGAAGGCTTTTCCTACGTCCGTACTTTTAGTGCGCCTAGCAGGCATCTCTTAGAACTCTCCTTAAATCTCCATCCCATTCCACCGACTCCTACTCTTTCACTGTGCACACGGTTTGGTTGTAGAATTCAAAATCACCAGACATACGGGACTGCCAAACTGTTGCAGTATTTAAAGGAAGAGTGAAAGGACACTATCTTTCCAATTCCGTCATAGTTTTCAGTTATTTTAGAAGTACTCGTATGTATGTTTACGGGGTTATTGGTAAAACACTTACAACCTTTTAAGTGGTCATTGTACTCATCATTATGAACAATATTGACTATGGAACCAACCCAGAAATTGCGAAAAAAAAAATCAGCTGTTCCCTAGATTTTGACGAGTTATGAGAACATAGATGTAAGAAATAAATGATATTAAAAAAAAAATGTGATTGATTTTATTTTACCACTGTCGGTGTTATTAATATGTACAACGATGCCAAATTACAGCATCCTCGTACTAAGAGTCTCTGAGCTAAGCTGCCGACAGACAGACTACAGACATGGCGAAACTATAAGGCTTTCTTATTGACTACGGAACCCTAAAAAAAGAAAGGCCGACGAGTGCAAATTCACTTGAACTTGAACCCCAACGAACCCTTCATATCAGCCTAATACGAAATCACAATTTTTGTTATCTTGTTAGTACTATTTAATTGTATTATATCAGTATTCATCTATTACATAATGCGGCACTTTTATCAAAGTTCAAGATTATTTTTACAAGATAGTTGAATAATATGTGAATTTATTATCAGATTTTGTGTTGTGGTAGGCACAATTTGCACAGTTTATTACATTACACATACATAAGATTATGGATGGCTATTAGACACTAAAGTCGTTTATTCCGATGTTAATAAAAAGATAATCTATTTAATGTTAATAAAAAGGAAATCTGATTTAATTTTACTTCCTAACTTATTATCATTTGTAAATATGAGAATGGATTATTTTGTTTAGTTTTCTTTGATCCTACATCATGACGCATGCCTCTTTTGTACAGATAAATGGCAACGCTTGCCATTTATCTGTACAAAAGAGGCATGCGTGCATGTCAAAAATACAAACTGCAAGAAATGCAAACCGGCCTTATTACAAAACGGATAGCTTAGAAGTCAAATGATCCGATCCATCATCCAACTGACATTTTATATGTTTCGAGATATTAAGCAAAACTGGTTTTTGCTTCAATGTATTTTTGTAATGTTTTCCATTTACAGGATAAGTAAAAGTCAACATTTTAATTTCTAATAAAAAAAAATCATACTGGTACAGGTTAAATGAATTTCTCAGACTATTTTTGCATTTGGATCACTTGTCATGTAGCCCTGATAGAAAAATCAAAACACAAGTGATCCAAGTTACATATTTAATTATCGTTCACCTTAATTCCTTGATATAATGAAATAATTATATGAAATTACGTTCTCAGTTTAATTATAATACCATAATGAGAGGGCGCGAAATTTGCTTTTCCCTCAACCGTCCCGCCTCCTCCTTCGCGAGCATTACTGTTTCGCAGAAGGAGGTGACGGCTGGCCATGCCCTCTCGCTCCGTACCATGGCCTGAACCAGAGCCGGACGCGAGAGATCTCTGCCGCCGATCGCCTCCACGAGGACCCAGCGGTACTCTGCCCAAGCCGGGCAGACCTCCACCGTATGCTCCACCGTGTCCTCGCGTAGATACACTTGACGTTGCAAGTGTTCAGATATTTTTGGTTAGTTGTTTGTATAGAAATTATTGACAAGCATCTGCTCAGATATTAATGAAGTAATGAATGTTCAGATATTGATGGTAACTTGTAGTGTAAGGAACTTATTGATATTTTAAATTGTTCAGAAGTATTTGGTCACCTTGTCTGCTAAAATATATCTGACGGCGACTGTACATCAAAGTATTCTTACAATTCTTTCGTGCACAAGTAGGTAATAATGTAGTTTTAACAAGATGCAATGCAGGTGAAATAACTAATGTTTTTTTTTATATCGATAATCGTTTCTTAAAAGCCAAAATGCACATACCACAGTTTTGGTCAAAATGTTAGTTGGATCACTTGACTTCCTAGCTATCCAAATATTGGAGTGTCCTTGAAAATAAATATCAATTGACTGGATTATTCATAGTCATTGGCTGTATTATTCTTGCTGACCATGGTTTTATTGGTTTTAGTAATTAACTGTTTATTTATTTTACTTCTTAAAGTGCTAGTTTATCATTTTTCACTTCGAGTTACAGCTATAGCCTTATGTAAGCGGGTACGCCCTTTATGCACGGAGACCTTTATGCCTTTTATTTAGGTATTAAGTTCTGTTTACGTTTTTATGTTGTAATTTTTATTTCTGCTTGAGTACAGTTTTCATTGTTTTGTTGGTATATTGGCGTAAGCCACATATGGCAAGTAATTTAATTTAATGTTTTGTGTTTCGTAGTGTTAATTACTTTGCAAACGATTTTTACAGCATCAACTTTATCTAACTAAACAGACAGGTGTGCTGCCGGGGAGTTTGTTGCGCCACTTCTTCCCAGCTAAAGCACTAGGAAGTGATGAAGGGCGGGCGTTTTTGGGGACTGTCTTATGTAATTTTGACGTTCGAAAAGTGCTTTTTTCATTCAACTTGTACATAAAATAGCAACGTAATCAAGAATGACATGAGTCGTACGTTGTTCTGCATTCAATTATACTCCCTATCGTTTGAACCATACGGTTGAATTTTAATTATATTCAAATATAATTCCAATATCAGGTAGCGGTAATTGCACGTAATCATAAGTCGGCGTCGGTTATTTGGCATTGAATTTTATCTTTTATTTAACATCTAATAAGGTCGGACTTCACTTACACCGTCATTTATAAGTAAAATACTATTATCAGTCAGCGGGCATTGAACGCACACGTGCGTCAGTTTCCGCCATTGAAATATACACATTATGACGTGCAACATAAGGTTAAATTTCACTTACACTCTCTTAGCACCAAATTCATTACTCAGCTGGCATTATCTGTAGATCAGATGATGCCAGCTATAATTTTATACGTTATTTTTTACAACATAAGGTTTATTTTTACTTACAGCATCAAATATAAGTCCAACATCACCAGGCAGCGGGCATTGCACGCACACGCGCGTTGGCGGATTAGGAAAGCTAAAAGTATTGGCGTAAACTTCGTTTAAAGCGGCGTATTCTTGCATGTCCCTCATATAGATGTTGACTGAGCATACGTCATTTAGACGTAGTGACTCGGAATCCAGCAAGCCTGAAATGTGGGAAGGGAATAAATTATAAGGATTCTTTTTGTGTAATAATCAGTAGAAAATAGAATGAAAAAATAAGAAAAAGTGATAATAACAAGTACTAGCTGCGCCCGGCGGTTTTACCCGCATAAGTCTCGATCCTGTGGGAATATCGGGATCAAAAGTATCCTATATCCTAATCCAGGTCATGATCTACCCATTTGTCAAAAATAATCCAAATCCGTTCAGCCATTTTAGCGTGAAAGTGAAACAAACAAACTCACTTTCGCATTTCTAATATTAGTTAGGATATCAAAATCCTTCTTTTATCCCAATGTTAGATTTAAATAGTTCTGATCAGCCATACTGTTACAAAATAACATTCTTAGGAAGTATACAATTCAGTTTTGAGGCATGCTGAATTTATACTAGACTGTGGTGGGAAGTTCGTATGTCCGAGTATCAAAATATGTACAAGCAAAAAACAAACTACATAAAATAAAGTTCGTGCACAAGTTTACCTACTAATGAGTTTTTTCATAGCATTCTCCGTTGCTAGCCTCGTATCGACGCCGTGGCCGACTATGCCACCGATGAAGTACCATCCATGTTTGTTCCCGTATATACTCCTGTGGTCCAAGATCGGCTGGCTCTCATGCTTACTGTGAGCCTGCTCGTAAGTATAACCAGCTGGCACTTCTATACTGTCTTCCTCGTTCTGATATTCGACCTCTACACTAGCAACCTTATCACCAGAATACGTGAGCAAAGGATTCAGTTCATTCTGTTTTTTCTTCTCCTCCTTTTCTAACTTCTCTATAGACTCTAGCTCCGTCTCGCTCAATTCAATATCGCTTATATCGCTAAACACCGAATCGCTTAAATCGTTTACAAAATCTAACGGGTTTTTTACAGTGGGAGGTAGTTTGATTACTTCGTCGAAGTTATCCTTTGGCGCTAGATGTAGTATTAAGTTTAGATAGCCGACCGGAGCGACGGGGTCATCTGAATGTAACACCAGTTCTTTATCATCTCTGTAGGATAAAAATAAAATAACATTTGTTTATCTATGTTGTTTGTTGACAAATTATATGAAAAGTTATAGTTAAACCAATACATAGGAAAAATATAAGAGATAAGAAAAAAAATGTTTTTATTTACAATCTGTAGCCATTTAAACCAATTATAAAAAAAACATTGTTACTAATCTAGAAAAATAGGGAAGGTTTATGCCCAGAAATGGGACAATACATTAAGCAATATGAAACAAGTGTCATACGGCCGGTAAATACAGGGTCAAGTTAAATTAGCTAGAAAAACTCCGCAGACGAGATGGGTAAACATGATAAAGCGAAAAATAAATGAATCTGACTTTTTTTTTTTGGGTCATCAACCGCAGGATAGTTGACATGTCACCGAGGCCCCCGCAACACACGCAATGGAAGGAATACGGATGGGTTTTAGTCAGTAGGTCAGACACACCCTCCCGCTCCACCCAGAGCGGGAGAAGTTATTTGATGATTTCCCATCCAATAAAAATAGGGTAGTTGAAATATCAGTTTAAAAAAAAACAGTTCTTTTTTGTATAAACTTCACAGACGTGATAGATCTAAACAAAAAAAATAACAGATTTCTCAACTAATACTTTAAGTAATAACACTACCAGCAGGCTTAGCATGACGCTTTGTGTTTCTTTGAAGAATAGACACGGCTCTTTCTAAGCGTTCGTTTCTCCATTTTTGACATCTCACCATAGAAATCCTTCTACAGTCTGTCATTTTGTCTTTCGTTTCTAACGATCTTTGTCTACGTCCTTTTTTATGTAGAAGGATTTCTAAAAAGGCATGTAAAAAATGGAGAAACGAAATGTCACTTTGTATAGAAAGAGCCTTGTCTATTCTTCGAAGAAATACAAAGCGTCATTAGCATGACGCTTTGTATTTCTTGTAGCCTGCAGCGGTCATTGACCCAAAAAAACAAATCATCAAATAATTTTTATTTTGTCGTGTTTCAATATCGATACCCATCACGTCTGCGGAGTTTTACTAGGTAATTTAATTTGACCCTGTATATTCATAAATCAACTTAGAAAACATACTCAGTATAAAATACAGTTATTCCTTATTTTGATAAATTCTTGTCTGTGACCAACCCGCACTGGGCCCGCGTGGTAGATTACGGCCCACTCCCTCACAGACAGGTGGCCTGTATCCCAGCAGTGGGAACATTATAGGCTGATTATGTAAAGTCTGTGACCACGAAAATAACCTCATAGTGACAATTACTTCATTAGTAGAAGATAGAACATTCGACACACGCATGTGACATGATCAATAAGTCTGCTGTCTATTTATTGATTACAGCCGGCCTAAGCTAATCAAATATGGTACACAGATAGCGTTTATTATGTTATGACAAATCTTTATTTATGAGAGAGATAAAAAGCTTTATGACGTTAAGACACTTATTTGTTTTCGCTGTGTATTTAACTTGCTAACTATGTATATAGTTCGGACATACACTGCTTTGCTTACGTTCATATTTCAGGCATAACTGACTAGTTTCGGAAAAGATTGGAGTTTTTAGACATGGATTCTCGCAAGGCGATCTTTAGGCCGCAACATGAGAAAAGTCGTATTCGCCACAAAAACTGCTATACAGGGTCGATTTTTGAGATAGAGCAATAAGAACAGGTACCTTAACCGCTGTATCTACAGGAAAACGGTCTTAAGAGACTATCCTCAACTTTTTGAGAAATTTTGATAAGCATTCACAATATTTTGAAAAAAAAAAAATACAGTCGGCAAGAAAATGGGCAATTTTCACAACAAAAACTATTTTTGATGTCAATTGATCTTGTTTTTTGGATCAAAAAACTATTGAAGCAACTGAGGTTTGAGTACTTGATAAATCAGGCATCGAAATTAGTTTTGCCATACACTTCGTAGGAGACTCCCACCTTACTTTTCGGGCTCCGTATGTCCGAATGAAAAATAGAACCCCTATAGGATCACTCGTGTGTCTGTCTGTCTGTCCGTCTGTCACAGCCAATTTGTTTCGAAGGACTGATTAAGTTGAAATTTGGTACACAGATCAATTTCTGTGACCCAAACACGGACGTGTCACGTAAATAAATGAATTTTGAATATAGAGGTCACTATTGAGAGAAAGATAAGAAAATTAAAAAAAAGTTTCGCACGCTTTACCGTGTGATTTATCAAATAAAACGGCTTACTGTGAGGGCCTCAAATTATATTTTTTTACAATTTTAAAATAACTCTTTTTAATATTACTTAAGAAAATATGTAGGTATATAAAATTCAATTACAAGGGCAAAACTGAATGTTTTTAGAAATTTGAACTGTTAATTTTATTATATCGTTTACAAGTTAAACGATAGAATAAAAAAAAAAACAGTTCAAACTTTGAAAATGGAACATTTTGCCAATATTATTTTGTAATGTAAATTTTGTAACAATAAAATAAAAGCTGTGTGGCAGGTAATCAACAAAGAAACTGGAAACACAAAACAGCAAGATCAAAATGAATTGTCTTTAAAAATTAATAATGAAACCATTACAGATAAGTTAAAAGTTGCTGAGACACTAGAAAATTTATTTACCGAAATCCCAATAGAGGTTACGAAATCTCTTCCCTCATCACCTATTTTAGCTGAATCTCTTCTCAAACAACACTTCTCTAAGGACATTCCAAGTTTTGAATTCAAGCCCATTTCTATTGTCACTATTAAGAGGGCATTTAAAAGTCTTAACATAAAGAAAACTGAAGACTTATGAGGGATTTCCGTTAAGGTTCTTGGAGATATCATTGACACAATAGCCCCTGTCCTAACAGGCATATTTAATCAATGTTTAGACAGCGGTACGTTTCCTGATTTAATGAAACATAGTAAAGTAGTACCAATTTTCAAATCGGGTAGTAAGAGTGATCCCTCTAATTATAGACCTATATCTGTGCTACCAGCATTGAGTAAAATATATGAAAAAATCATGCTAGACCAGATGCTGTCACATTTCAATTCTAATGGGATTTTACATAGTCGCCAGTTTGGTTTCACGAAAGGTAGGTCGACGACTGACGCAGGAGTAAAACTCATCAGTCACATTTTGGAATCCTGGGAGAAATCCCAGGAAGCCATTGGCATTTTCTGTGACCTGTCAAAAGCGTTTGACTGCGTTGACCACAATACACTGACCTGTAAATTACACCACTACGGAATTCGTGGACAAGCTGCTGATCTTGTTCTGTCCTATCTATCAAACAGGCAGCAAAAAGTAAACGTTAACGGGGCGACGTCCTCGGGGTCTCTAGTAAAGATGGGCGTGCCCCAAGGTTCAATTCTTGGCCCTTTCCTATTTCTTGTTTATATTAATGATCTTCCTTACATGATGGCAAACTTATCGGATATAATTCTATTCGCTGACGATACTTCTCTCATTTTTAAAATAGATAGAAAAAATCCGGATGTCTTACACGTCAATGATAGTCTGGATATTCTTTCGAAATGGTTCGCAGCTAATAATCTCTTACTTAATGCGAACAAAACAAAATGTATAAAGTTCTCACTACCAAATGTACCCCAAGTGGCTCTAAATTTAAAACTTGATGGCAAGAGACTAGATGCTATTACAGAAACTATATTTCTAGGAATTACTCTAGATTCAAAATTGCAATGGGGAGCCCACATTAGAGCTCTTTCAGGTAGATTAAGTTCAGCTGCATATGCAGTAAGAAAAATTAGACAGTTGACTGATATAGCCACAGCTAGGTTAGTATACTTTGCTTATTTCCACAGTATTATGTCTTATGGCGTTCTGCTGTGGGGATCGGCAGCTGATGTAGATTCAATTTTTATCTTACAAAAGAGGGCAATCCGCGCAGTATATAGAATGGGTCCTCGTGAGTCCCTTAGAAACAAATTCAAAGAAATTAATGTACTAACTCTGCCTTCTCTTTATATCTTAGAAAGTATTTTGTATGTTCGCAAGAACTTATGTCTTTTCAAAACAAGAAGTGATTTCCATAATATAAATACACGTAGTAAACATGAAATTGTGATACCCAAATTTAGATTAACAAAAACAAGCAAATCATTTGTTATCAACAGTATCCGCTTTTATAACAAGTTGCCAAAGTCAGTTACAGAACTTAGCGATGGAAAGTTCAAAACCCACATTAAACGTATCCTTATCAAAAACGCATATTACAAGATTAAAGACTACGTTGAAGACAAGGAAGTTTGGCAATAATTCCTTCCGCACATGTGGCTTCCCTGGTACATCAGAAACGGCATAACTATGGAAATATCTATTAACTGCTCCCAAATTACGATGTTTATTATTATTATTTTTAGACATACATTTTTGACATTATATTTTCACTATTTGACATTATATACCTGCAATTTATATTTCAGACTTAATATTATTTTACATGGATTCTTGTGTACGTTGTGAATGTGAGAACGTTGTAGGCTTATTAGACTAGATCTTTTTTTCTTTAGACCGTTTCCTTTTCTCTTTTTTTTGTTAAGTACTTCTCGACAGGCCTACACTGTTCTCCCATACCTAATTTGTGTAATTTGAAAACATTGTAAAAGTCAATTATTTTTAAAAGAGTAACCGTGGAGTTTCTTGCCGGCTCATCTCTATAGGAAACGACCAATTGGAACCGTGCACCTAGCTTCTGACGTTTCATAAGTGCCCATGTAGGTTTATGTGAAATAAAAATATTTTGATTTTTGATTTTTTTTTTTTTTTTTGTATGTATTTTATTCATTTGTCATTTGTTTACGATTTGGCGGCAAATTGAAAATTGTCTGTGTCATGTCAGCATAAATTTAACTCGAGAAAAATTTCGTACAATGATTTTTTATGACTTTCGATGTCATTTAAGTCAACAAGAAAGTTATGACAGACTTCGATTGGCCTTTCATGATGAAGCCCCATCTCGTGCCACTGTTTACAACTGGTTTAATGAATTTAAACGTGGTCCTGAAACTGGTTTAATGAATTTAAAAAGAGACAGTCTGCTGTCTGGGTGTTTCCTTCCGAGGAGTTGCCAACTAAAGTGAAGAGAGGTCGAAACGTGGGAAAAACGATGTTGGCCTCGTTCTCCGGAAGGACAGGTCATTACGCAACATTTGTTTTAGAGGATCGAAAAACATTTACTGCAGAGTTGTAAACTAACAATTGTTTGCCACTTGTCTTGGAAAAAGTTCGGGAGAAATGACTTCGCCGTAGGATCCTCCTTCACCACGACAACGCCTCGTCGCGCACCGCCAAGCAAACAATCGACTACTTGGCGACGTCAGACGTGGAATTACTGGGTCACCCGCCCTATAGCCCCGACCTCGCACCATGCGATTTTTATTTATTTCCGAAAATAAAAGAAAAACTATGAGGAAAACGTTTTATGGACGCCGAGGAAGCAGTGGCTGCGTTTCAAAATGCCGTCGAAGGCCTTAGGACGAGTGGGTAAAGTGCTTTTCTCAGTGGTTCCATCGGATGCAGCGACGTATTGATGTAAATGGACACCATTTTGAAAAGATATAATAAAACTAATAACTTGCTAGTTTGTTCAGTTCCTTTTTGATTTTCTAAGAACTTTTAGTGTCACCCTCGTAATACCACCCGCAATAGGGTAAAGAAAGCGTTATTGTAAGGACTACCGAAAAGTAATAACAAATGTTTAAAAATATAATAAAAAAATCCCTTAATATGTTTGTTGTTATTTTTTAATACCTATTATATTATGCTTTAGTATACCTAAACGCTCATGTCCATTTCTAGCATGGGGTAACATGGTTAGAACTGAAATCCAGCGAATGAATGACTGTGTCTTTAACTGAATGTTCAAAATATTGTGGGCTAAAATATGATTTTTGGTACTTTCAAACTCGAATAGCAGCCAGAGGGTTAGTGTGGATCGCCTGGAGGACACGGTGGAGCATACGGTGGAGGTCTGCCCGGCTTGGGCAGAGCACCGCCGTGTCCTCGTGGAGGCGATCGGCGGCAGAGACCTCTCGCGTCCGGCCCTGGTTCAGGCCATGGTACGGAGCGAGAGGGCATGGGCAGCCGTCACCTCCTTCTGCGAAGCAGTAATGCTCGCAAAGGAGGAGGCGGGACGGTTGAGGGAAAGGCAAGTTTCGCGCCCTCTCGCCCCTAGCCGCCGCAGGAGACGCCCAGGGCGTCGGGAATCCCGGGCGGATTTCCGGCCACCGTAGGCGCGGGCTTGCGGACGGTGAGCAATGGGTAGCTCACCGTCCGGTAAGGACCAGGCCCGGGTCGACGGCGCGTCGTATTCCACGCGCGCCTCAAAGAGATGTCGTCAGCACAAAAGTAGGGGTCCACTAGGGCCGATGCCTGCCGGGGTCGCGGGAAGGTACTTATGGGTCACCGAGGCCCCCGCAACACAGGCAACAAGAAGGAAGCGCGGGAGAAGTTATTTGATGATTTCCCACCCTAAAAAAAAAAAAAAAAAAAAAAAAAAAAAAAAAAAAAAAAAAAAAAAAAAAAAAAGCCAGAGGGTTAATTGTAGACTTATTTTGTAATAGTCAAAACATGGTCAGGATGTTATATTCAAAAAAATTAAAGTCGAAGAATGCAGATCAAAATGTCGCAAAAAGTTAAGGTCAGTCTCTTAAGACCGTTTGCTTGTAGCTACAACGGTTAGGATACCTGCCCTTACTGCCCCATCTCAAAAATCCACCCTGTATAGCAAGTTTTTTTATATAGTAGGTAAGTAATATATGTATAATAAGTCAGTTCTACAGATACCTAACTTTTCTATGTGATTATGAAGTGACATAGTCACTTTACCAAAACTTACCATTTAAAAACTGTGTTTCAGGTTGGATACAATTGTTGGAATTATTAATATAAAAATTTAAAGTTCTGTGGCGTTTCCGATTCCATGCTCTATTGATTATAATGTCAAGTGCTAAATTCTCCTCAATACAATATACAAAGTACAAACCTCAAAACGTATTTAAATTTCCTATGGTCATTGAATACAATCCAATTCTCTGAAAAGTGTAATACAGAGGGCAAAGAACTCCAAACTTCCACATAGCACTTACATAACTAATTTCTTCTTAAACAAGGGGCAGTCGAGCGTGAAGGTCTCGTACTCGCCGCCCTCACCGCAGATGTTGAGCCCGTACTTGTCCTGCATGACTAGAAGGTGCGGCTGGATCTCGCGGAGGGACAGGCCTAGGTGCACCCGCGGGTCTAGACCTAGTGCTGCCACCTGCCGGAAAATGATATCATTAAAACATCACGCCTGTATGGTCCCCTAAGAAGTTGGCAGACGTGTATATAGGGTTAAATTAAATTAGCTAGAGAAACTCCGCAGTTATGATGGGTATCGATAATTGTGATGATTGATGATTACTTTTTGGGGTCAACGACCGCTGGTAGTATTGTTACTAGAAGTATGAGTTCAGACGGCGTCCTCACCTTCCGCCTGACGCAGGTCCTCACCGGACACGGCAGCTTCGGGAGGTTCCTGTGTCGGATAAGGCGGGAGGAAACGTCCGGGTGTCACCACTGTGTGGATCGCCCAGAGGACACGGTGGAGCATACGGTGGAGGTCTGCCCGGCTTGGGCAGAGCACCGCTGTGTCCTCGTGGAGGCGATCGGCGGCAGAGACCTCTCGCGTCCGGCCCTGGTTCAGGCCATGGTACGGAGCGAGAGGGCATGGGCAGCCGTCACCTCCTTCTGCGAAGCAGTAATGCTCGCGAAGGAGGAGGCGGGACGGTTGAGGGAAAGGCACGTTTCGCGCCCTCTCGCCCCTAGCCGCCGCAGGAGACGCTCAGGGCGTCGGGAATCCCGGGCGGATTTCCGGCCACCGTAGGCGCGGGCTTGCGGACGGTGAGCAATGGGTAGCTCACCGTCCGGTAAGGACCAGGCCCGGGTCGACGGCGCGTCGTATTCCACGCGCGCCTCAAAGAGATGTCGTCAGCACAAAGTAGGGGTCCACTAGGGCCGATGCCTGCCGGGGTCGCGGGAAGGTACTTATGGGTCACCGAGGCCCCGCAACACAGGCAACAGGAAGGAATACGGGTGGGTTTTAGTCAGTAAGAGTCTGACACACCCTCCCGCAGGAAATCTGTTTATTAATTATTTTTATTTTATCGTGTTTAGTTATTTATCGTCTGTAAAATGTGCACAATAAAAAAAACAGATTTCATAAACGGATATTTCAAGTGAGTACACTATAATAACAAACCATAATAAATAACCATCAAAGAAACTCAAGCAAGATCTCATTTGGAATTTAATTTAGATTCAAATTAGACAGTCAAGTGGGTGCCTGATGATGAGTCCGAATTGTGTCCTCAACGTGTTCAAATAAATGACAGTCCGATTGATCAACGTCAAATAAATTGAATAAAACTATCACTGACGAATGACGTACGGCCTCATGTGTAAGGAAGTTATTTTTGACCAATCATTATTGTAAACACTACAGCGAATACTAATATTAGTATTCATAAGACTAAATAAAGAACAGAGTGTTTATGTCGCCCAATGACAGTACAAATAATTTAAATACCACTGCACTTCACAGACTATGATACTACGCACGTAGATGATAGTAGTCGAGATCGTAATTACATTGTTTGGTACCAGCAGACAGGCTATCAAGGAGGCCATTCGGATGCACCCCTCGTGCATTCAAATAGAGTCCCGAAAGTTTAATACAACGTGTATCAGAAATTTGTGGTCATCAAATATGACCACACATTTCTGATTCACGTTGTGTATGTATGGCACAACCTTAGACTTTACTCATGTCAACCCCGCTACCCTTGCCTAGTATGTATACCGCAAGTTGAACTATTCTCGGAAAGTACGTGTCAAAACGAAAGATGATGTTGCAGACAGGACAAGGTGACGCTGGTACAGGGGTTATCCGTGTAGCTTAAACCTCCAGTCGCCTTTATCGACCATGAAATATCGCTCTAAGTCGTAAGACACGTTACTTTATCTTCATCAGAAACCAGACAATTTAAAAGGTTTTTTTATAAAATACTAGCTGTTGCCTGTGCCTTCGTCAGCACTTATTTTGTATTCCATTATTTTTTCATACAAATATCCGGGATGAAAGTACCCTACATCCTTCTCCGGCTACCTATCTCATATCTGACAATTTTCATAACGCTGCTTTCAGTGATTTAGGCGTGAAAAGGGACAGACAGACAGCGTTACTTTCGCATTTATAATATTATAAATATGGATTATGGATAACACAGGCGCCATTTCTAATCGAACCCTTACAAGTGGTTTAGCTGACCGTTTTCTGCTTACTCAAAGTGCATGTTCAACAGTTACACCTGCATTTTTTATCTGTAACATGATTGCGATGGTTGCAAATCACATTTCCTTGATACTGATAATTATCAGAAAGGGTATTGACACTGTAAGTATGTTGTTTGCATGAATGGGTTTGAATTGTAGGATAGTAAAGATTAGTTTGATAGTCTGTCTTGAAAGTGTAGGTACTAGATTTTATTATAAGGGTAAAATCACTCATTCCTTGTTTACACGTACCGTGTCACAGGGCGAGACAGTCACTCGGACCCTGGTCTATTTACTAGACCGAGTGCCCACCCCCGCGCTTCCAAGCACTGACTCGCTTGGCACTCGGCATGTATAAACATACACTCTTTTTGACATATTATTTTCACTGTTTGACATTATATACCTAAAATTTTGATTTCAGACTTGTAATGGCATACTTCATTTGGTTTAAATGGGTTTTTATTTTTATTATTTTATTAATATTTTACACAGATTTGTGTGTACCTTGTGAATGTGAGAACGTTGTAGGCTTAATAGACTAGATATTTTGTAGACCTTTTTCTTTTTTTTTTTTGTTAAGTACCTGGTACGTCTCGACAGGCCTACACTGTCCTCCCATACCTATTAACACTGTAATTTGAAAACATTGTAAAAGCCAATTATTTTTAAAAGAGTGGAGTTTCTTGCCGGCTCTTCTCCATAGGAAACGACCGATTGGAACCGTGCACCTAGCTTCTCACGTTTCATAAGTGCCCATGTAGGTTTATGTGAAATAAAAATATTTTGATTTTGATACACTTGGTGCGTACTCGCCACAGATAGTCCGGTTAGGCAGTCACGACCTCTCAAGGTCAACTACGAGATGCCACTCATAAAAAAATACTCGCCACCCTTACGTCGCAGCACGCTACCGTACAATTTTTAATTATGTTTTTGCGATATGCAGAGTCGAACCTGAACTGACTTGGCTCAGTATCATTTTGCTGTCTTGCCCATCTACTCGGTACGTGAGATCGAGGCATTAGAAAGCTACAAGGATTTTTAGGCGCTTGAATGACATCGAAAAGGGGGGCCCCCTTTTAATGTCACTCAGGCGACAGGCGAAGAGAGAACGGAACATTTGTTTTATTGTCATAGGGTGTCCTGTGTATTGAAAAAAAAACAAGATGGCTACGTTAGTTCAGATTTTGGCCACGCGACAAAAGATCCTTGCACTGTTATACAAGCACGCATCGGTCTAGCTCTTTCTGCCACTTGAGAGGTGTCACTAGCTAGAGCGAGTATTCCATCCGCACGTAAACGACACACGCTTTCAATGCAAATGAGTGCGGATGCTTGCAAGCATGGACTTCTCGCTCTAGCGAATGACGCTTCTAACTGATAGAAAGGAATAGAGATAGGTACAGAACAATGCTAATCCGTGGGTGTAGGTGTGATTATAGTCTAAGTAATATCTCATCAAGAAAGTAGCTGGCACTACTTGCAATTTGTTTTAATAAATAATAAAGGAAGGAAAATACTGGCGAGAATATTAATAGAAGGTACTTAATCTACCAATAGCCCCTTAATAAGCTGAAACCCTGCTCCTGAAAGCCTAATAAAGTCTCTGATCATTAAATCTCGTGTAAACTATTGTGATTGGTTGTAGGAAAGACAAAAGCCAATCAAATCACTTGACAAAGGTGCGTACAGACATTGCTAGGCATGTGCTTCGAATGGTAAGCCACGCATGTGCCGCAGGCCTCCGATCCGACTGAGGCATCATATAAAAAATGCATTTGCGGCGCATGCCTGGTCTGGACGCACCTTAAGGTTATTAATTATTGACTGACCTTAATAATAATAGCTTCGACGCCACTTGCTATCATCTCCTGCAACAGTTCCTTTTGGTTCCGCCTCCATAAGTACGCAAGGGAGACTAGACCTAACCGGTGACATCTATAAAAAAGACAAACAATTTTAGCAATTGCATTTAAGATCTATCAGTGAAAATTCATGATAATAATAATGCCCGTTTTCACAAACCTTAATGTTTGCCTAAATAAAAGCGCGCTGTTGGATTTCCAACACTCGGCTCAGTGCCGAAAGTTAAAAATCCAACAGCACGATTGTGCCGAGGAACGACTCAACCATTTAAAATGCGCTTTAATTTATAAGCGCAGAATCTTTTTAAGTATGGTGCCTTTGATATTTAGTTCGGTCAACTGAGGGTTACTCGGTGAAGTGGAAAGGAATCGCCTTTACCTGTGCCTGTACAGTTGGCAAGAATTTAGCTAGTGTCCTTAAATCGTACTCTATTTAGTATTTTTTTTTATATTATACATCATTCATATTTACCCACTATACCAGGACTTTTATTTAGCTGCAGTAAAATGACACTTTCTACTGTCATTTCGTCAATAACTTTTTTTAGAACATTTTTTAAGGAAACGACGGAAAGAAACGTCATTTTACTGCAACTAATTAAAGTCGACTATAATGTTCTAATATAATTTTAGCAGTAGATACAGCCACAGAACTTGTGCTTATGCTCAGTACGCTTGGCACTTGCTCAGTATGAGCGTAGGTCTTAAGATTGAAACATTCAAGAGGAATTGACGGCAGTGTGACATAGCCTTCAAATACGAGTGCAATCTCTCAATAAATTATCGAGGGTAAAACACTTAAAAACCTATTAAAAATAAATTATGCGCACACGCAGTTCCTGCTAAACGCTCATTTGTTTAAGTGCTGACATAATAAAACTATTTCAAGCTAGGTCGAATGATACAAACAAAACCAATTCATTGCAACATGAAGTGGCTTAAATGACAATTTACTAGTATTGTGTATAAAACAAACTTTTATGACAGCCTACTTAAAATCGCAAAACTCTCTTACGCTGGATAAATGTTGTTGAGCAAATCCAGTAACATATAAAATTATTATGATTAGTATAATATATTTACATACATCTAAAAATAATGCACAATATAATTATTTTTTTATAGTGGGGAGGGTGACTAATACAATTGCTCTTTTTATTAAGATTCCACAGAATAATTAATATTGACGACGTTATTATAATTAGCTAGCTTTTGCCCGCGGTATCGCCCGGGTGGATGTCGGAAATTATCCCACGGGAACGTACTACCGGGATTGAAAGGAAACGAAAGATCGCATTCATGCGCCCGTCGCGTTAACCATAATTATTTTGTTACGCGTAATTTCTAATCTGTGATATCTTTTCAAGCATTCATTTAAATGATATGAGTAAAGGCCAATTTAAATAACATATTTTATTGGATAAAGATTAATATAAAACCGGCTAAAATAGCTTTGGAAATAACAATTATTTTTTTAATCAATTTCTGAAAGATAAAAATGGTTACTGTGGGTCATCCTTAGAAGATAGACATATGCTATCGCGGACTTTTTGTTGAATTTTTTAAGATGTACAATCATGAAGCATAAATTTTATGTATCTCATACGGTTTACGCGGCCCACGCCAGTAAAGCTCCCAGTCGGCATGATTTTGTCCGACATCTTCAACAATAATCGCCAATTTACACATTTTACACAAAACCTTAATGAAATATATCTATAAACCTTCCTCATTAATACTCCGTCCATTGGTGAAAATCGTTTGAAAATCCGTTCAGTAGTTTTTGAGTTTATCGCGTTCAGACAGACAGACAGACAGACAGACGCGGCTGGGGGGCTTTGTTTTATAATATATAAGGATTAATTGGTCAAGGACAGATAATGAGACACAATTGATTTTCCTTAACAGTTATTATGACGGCAACTCCGTATCACAGTCAAAGCAATTAAACAATGTTGAAGACATCTGATTCCAAAGCCCACATGATATTTTGCTATGCACATAAAACAGATAGATGATGAATTTAATAGATTTTATCTATTCATGTGTGCTGTTGCATTTTTTTACTTCACATTTCATTGACTAGGTCAATGAAATGTCATCTAAAGACATATTATTATATTATTTAAGATTTTCCTTCCTCTCAGAAAAATACATTTATTTTAATAACTTCCATTCATACATTTTGTTGCTTCAAAATTAATTGTATTAGGTACAGTGTAGGGTGGTAAAATAAAAATAAATACTTACACATTTTCAACCCTAATTCTTTGGTAATCGGATAATATGGCACCGACGGCGACCGCCTCTACCTCTAATTCATTCTGAAACAATTATTGTCATTATATAAAATACTTTAATGAAACAGCAACTACTTGTCACTGCAGATATTAGTTACATTCGGATTATTCTGTAAACATTACTCTCTGCGGTACATAAACAGGGCCAGATTTACAGATGTGGAGGCCCTGGGGCAACCAAAAAGTGGAGGCCCCGAATTTTTTTTGGAACAGATGAAATAAAAAGATAAATGTTAGGCGAATGGAAGTTTTAAGCCTTTTTCTTCGAAAAATCATTGATAATTTCGTTGAAATCCAGTTCTCGGAGTAAATCCTTTCGATACTCAGTAGGAATACCTTTGATAGGCAATTTTGTGTCATTGTAATCTGAAGTCTATTTTTTTATAACTTTCATCTTCGAAAAAGGTTCCTCGTGAATGCGAACTTTTTTTATATAAAAAAAAATCAAATTGTGCAGGCCCAATTTTGTGGACGCCCGGCCGAGTCCAGGTCCCCTTTTGCCCTGCCTTAAATCCGGCCCTGTTCAATATTATTAACACATTTACAATGTCAATGGAACTTCGTTCAAAGTCACATATTTTCTTGACAATTATATTGTTGAATCACTTTTGAGTCAGGTTTTTGTTTACGCTGATAATGCCCCCAGCAAGTGTATCATGGTTTGTATATCACCACAAAACTGTCTGAAAACAGGATGCATGATTTACAATTTACAAGAAAGAATTAGGTACGATGATTTATGATTTGTGTGGTTTCCGGGAATAGAACCAACCTATCCCATCGCGTGGGTATCGTAAAAGGCGAATAAGGGAAACAGCAGGAGGGTTCTATTGTTTTCCTCTGTGTGGTAGGAACAACACACACCCAAGTTAAGTTTGCCGTACCGAGAGCTGCATGGCTAGGGGGGAGCCTAGTCGCAAGCGTGCCTGTTTCGCGCACGTATGGAAGTGTTACTGCCTGTTACGCGAGGAGGCGAAACGCTGGGGCGTAACTCCGCTGCCGCGAGAAATCGCGGCACAGCGGACAGAGCTCCGGCGGGATCTCATGGCGACATGGAGAGTGCGATTGTCGCAACCCAGTGCTGGGCACGCCACAATTACGGCGATAAGTCCCCTTTTTGAGGAGTGGCGGGAGAGGCGCCACGGCGTACCCACCTTCCGCCTGACGCAGGTCCTCACGGGACACGGCAGCTTCGGGAGGTTCCTGTGTCGGATAAGGCGGGAGGAAAAGCCCAGGTGTCACCACTGTGTGGATCGCCCGGAGGACACGGTGGAGCATACGGTGGAGGTCTGCCCGGCTTTGGCAGAGCACCGCCGTGTCCTCGTGGAGGCGAACGGCGGCAGAGATCTCTCGCGTCTGACCCTGGTTCAGGCCATGGTACGGAGCGAGAGGGCATGGGCAGCCTTCACCTCCTTCTGCGAAGCAGTAATGCTCGCAAAGGAGGAGGTTGACGGTTGAAGGGACACGGGTGAGTTTTAGTCAGTAAGAGTCTGACAAACCCTCCCGCTCTGCCCAGAGCGGGAGAAGTTACTTGAGGATTTCCCAGCCGCCGTTTAAAAGAAGAGGCAATGGTGCGGTTTAAAAGAAGACACAATGACAAAAATTTAAAAGAGTATGCTTAGATGGTTTAGTCATGTAGTGAAGATGAATGAAAGACTACTAGCAAAACATATTTACAGGGCAGATGGGATTGGAAAGGCCAGGACCCCAGGGACACCCTATACCACTGTATAGGGCGTCCCCTCCTGGATCACCTAATTGGTGATGGTCTTCAGAAAGCTCAGGTGCTTCGTACTCACAACCGTGCGTGTATGACCAGATTTCTGAATGTAAATGAGGCATAAGGAGTATGTAAGGATCGTAGTAGGTGGCAATCTGTAGTTTCTGCCTACCCCCATGGGAGGAAAGCGTGAGTTTATTTATGTTTGTAATTATGATAACTCAAAGTATTAAGGACACGTTGCCTTACTTTAAAAAGATATTTAACTTACTTGGTAGAAATACAAGTGATTCTAAATCAATTAAGTATAATAAATTAAGTAATTTATTAGTGGGACAAAATAGCAGATATAATTATGACACTTCATGGATAAGTACATTGCTTTATATTAAGTCCAAAATATTGTAATACATTTTTTTGTTTTCATTTTATTTTCAGTGCTAGTGGCTTTCACTCAGACTCAGTGATTGATAAGCAGTTTCATACTACATTACGAAAGCAGCATTATCTTTTCATTACACAACCTATATGAACTGTTGTTGATAAATATGTATATTTATATTCCAGGAAAACCGATAATTGTAGCTTCTCTACTTTATTCCATGATCACAATTATTAACCACAGAACAATGTAGATAACAATCAGTGTTAGGTAGAACCTGTGGTCTACCAAACAGGAAGCATAAGTTATTCAGGTCATATCTTGCCTTCCAAAACAATTTAGTTTTTTGAGTTGCACAACAAATAAATAATAAAAATTATGAGCATGCTAAGATGCTTACACACAGGTCAAACTAGAAACCTGCTTTTCGAAGTTAGTTGAAACATAATGTTGTACCGTAAAGCTATAACAAAGCTTCCGTGTCTAATACATTATTCACAATTGGCAATCATTGAATGGACTGGTTCAGTATTCACTTAAAGTGGTAATTTAAAACCTGTTGCATGACTGTTTATGTAACATGTATGTAGATCTATGTTGGACAAATTCACATCTTGTACTCAGCTGACCTTCCATGTACATTTCAACTTGAATCTTGAAAAAGTTGTAAAGTTATAAAGAGTTGTAAAATAATATTATTTTCTTCAACTCTTTGCAGATGTCACCATTTATCTTATTTTGCTTTTTTTATTAAAATTATGTCAAACACAACTTACCTTAACTTTAGAAAGGAGTCTGAACAAGTCCTCAACCTCATCATTTTCTGTGGGGTGATAATTCTTGCCCTGGTTGACCGCATTGCCAGTAATTGCTTCCCTGTATAACGGCAGACCCATTGCCTCAGCGTACAGGTCTATACCTTGGTGCCCCACCGTTTGGTACATGTAGCTGTCCATCTCATCTGAAATATAATTTCTCACACAACTCATGATTGAGTCAAAAAATTCAGCAGTTGTAATATTGTTGTGTCATGTTCAAACTTCAAAGCATTTAATATTTAAAACTGCACTACAACAATTTGATAGCCCTGCACAGGTAAACTGATAACAAAAATAATTGATGCCAAATC
The DNA here is from genome assembly GCA_905333075.3 of Atethmia centrago. Classification (NCBI taxonomy): domain Eukaryota; kingdom Metazoa; phylum Arthropoda; class Insecta; order Lepidoptera; family Noctuidae; genus Atethmia; species Atethmia centrago. Next base: position 10,872,369 of record HG995381.1, on the reverse strand, counting down.
ACAGGTAGGCTTAAAATAACTTCAGATGTTTTTATTTTAAGACATATGTTACAAAAAATGGGACTTTTCATTCATGCAATTTTTATTTTTATTTCATGGCTATTTTCAGAGTGGTAGAAATACAACAACAATCATTAAGCTGTCGGCATAGTAAATATCCGCATCTAAATCGGTTATCAGGATGAAATTAACCTTTATGTATAGGTTGGAGGTTGGCCAGCGCGACGATCGTGTGCCCGGCGCCGACACACTGCATCATGTTGTAGCAGCTGTCCTTACCCCCGCTGATTAATGCCACCGTCCTCATCTTCCCCACAATATTATAAGCACTCACGTTAACACTACAATACACATTACATAACGTTCACAATAATTGTGCGCCCTTTTTGGCAAAATAAAGAACAAAACGCGGTCGTGATCACGACAGTGGCATTCCTCTCGACGCCTCGTTAGAGTGTACTTCTCCCTACTATCTCTGACGCGACTTTAGCACCTGCTCGTGAAGGAATTACAACGCAACATAATCGTTATCTATTTTGATAACATTCTTGAAACGTAAAGCAAAATTAAAATGTTCCCAAAAACCTCGGCAACAGCATCTGTCAAACTGCGTTTCGTTCTGAAATCTGTCATTATCATAATGTTTGACATGACATTTCAATAATGTCTCCTTTTTTAGACACTTGTCTCTTTTGTTCTCACTTGTTGTTCCACTTTTGACAATTATTAAAATTTTAACCTCAGTTTAACTGACCAATGTGGCGTGGTTATAATAATGAGGCAATTAAATGATTTTCCATTCGCAATATTGTTTCAGAATGTAATAACTATGACGAAAACGGTTTGATAACTATAAAAGTTGAATTATTAACTGCAGGGATTTTAGAATGAAGAATAATACAATAGAAAATGATTTGATTTTCAACTGTCTATGTGATGAAATTGTGAACTTTTTAACTGTTTCTATGTATCTAATCTAAATCAAATCTAACTAGCCTGTATTTTCCCACACTCCCAGTCCCACTGCAGGGCAAAGGCCTCCCTCTCCCTTTTCTACACAATTATGTCTGCAAGTAGGTACCTATGCACCTCTGAAAATAAAATAATGTAGAGTATGGTACCTATTCAACAAGTAGTTGGAATTTCCCATAATGCGACGTAGGCATGACATAGGCGACAATACGACCGACGCAAGGCAGTTTCTCTCTGCGCATGATCGTAAAGAAATCAAAATCATTAGTACCGCCGTCCATACAACGAACACAGCATTGTAGCAACATATAATGTACTCTGTGATTGCAGCGTAGCACCGGGGAAAGTACAACAACTTTATTAGTAGGTAGTGTACCTACCTACTAATAAAGTTGTGGTTTCCCCTAGGCACTGCTGTGCATGTGCTGATAGAAGAACGTTCTTCCGCAATCTTCTACACTTCACTTCTTGCAACATTTTAAGTTATAACGTGAAGGCACTACTTAAGGGGCTGGTGAGCACCGCTCGCAACTGCAAGTTGAGCCAAGAGTGCAAAATTCGTTCGGAATATTGTTATCTCTGTTTGACAAAAGTATGCATGTAAAGTATATTTTATAGATAGCTATTAATTAATAGCTGTACTTATCGTTCATTCATAACGACTTAAAAGGCAAGGTACATAACTGTAAAATTATTCTGCAAAGACACAATCAGTATTGATTCTACCTAATATCGAGTAGGTATAGTACTTATGCTCAATTACTCGCCTCAAAGGACGCTCTACGCGGGGGTCGTGCGGTCCATGGCCCTCTACGGGGCTCCTGTATGGGCGCGCTCTCTGGCACTGCGGCCAGCCCGCCGGTTGAGCGCGGCCCAAAGGGTCATGGCCATCCGGATGGTCCGAGGATACCGCACGGTCTCCTGTGAGGCAGCGAGCCTCCTTGCCGGATTGCCGCCATGGGATCTGGAGGCAAAAGTCCTCCAAAGGCGAAACGCCGGGGCGTAAGTCCGCTGCCGCAAGAAATCGCGGCACAGCGGACGGAGCTCCGGCGGGATCTCATGGCGTCATGGAAAGTACGGTTGTCGCAACCCAGTGCTGGGCACGCCACGATTGCGGCGATAAGTCCCCTCTTTGAGGAGTGGCTGGAGAGGCGCCACGGCGTCCTCACCTTCCGCCTGAAGCAGGTCCTCACCGGACACGGCAGCTTCGGGAGGTTCCTGTGTTGGATAAGGCGGGAGGAAACGTCCGGGTGTCACCACTGTGTGCATCGCCCGGATGACACGGTGGAGCATACGGTGGAGGTCTGCCCGGCTTGGGCAGAGCACCGCCGTGTCCTCGTGGAGGCGATCGGCGGCAGAGACCTCTCGCGTCCGGCCCTGGTTCAGGCCATGGTAAAGAGCAAGAGGGCATGGGCAGCCGTCACCTCCTTCTGCGAAGCAGTAATGCTCGCGAAGGAGGAGGCGGGACGGTTGAGGGAAAGGCACGTTTCGCGCCCTCTCACCCCTAGCCACCGCAGGAGACGCCCTGGGCGTCGGGAATCTCGGGCGGATTTCCAGCCACCGTAGGCGCGGGCTTGCGGACGGTGAGCAATGGGTAGCTCACCGTCCGGTAAGGACCAGGCCCGGGTCGACGGCGCGTCGTATTCCACGCGCGCTTCAAAGTGATGTCATCAGCACAAAAGTAGGGGTCCACTAGGGCCGATGCCTGCCGGGGTCGCGGGAAGGTACTTATGGCTCACCGAGGCCCATGGCAACACAGGCAACAGGAAGGAATACGGGTGGGTTTTAGTCAGTAAGAGTCTGACACACCCTCCCGCTCCGTCCAGAGCGGGAGGAGTTATTTGATGATTTCCCACCCAAAAAAAAAAAAAGGACGCTAATTTTCTTTATTTTTTTTCGCGTATTTCCCTCTGGGAACTGATGGTCATACGCGTTTTTTGGCGCTGATGTCTAAAGGTGGACGTACTTAGACGCACTGGTACTCGATTTTGCAAGTACGACCCGTGTCAGACTCTGACTGACTAAAACCCATCCGAGTTCCTTCCCAGGGGCCTCGGTAACCCTTTCGTACCTTCCCGCGACTACTGCAAGCTTGTGGTGGCGGCAGTTTAATACCGGCTCGACCAGTACGCACGCTAATACATTGCCGCGGAACGGAATGGAAGCGATTTTTGTCACGAAATTGGGTCAAAGCATTGTGAAATTTATATCAATTATGTAACGTACAAACTAGATTTATGCAAAAAATAACAGGTCGCGCAGGTTCCGGGGAATTCTCGGGAATTCCCGCAGTTAGCTCGTTTCGGCCGTGTGTATATAGTGTGTATATAGAAGATAATTTTTAGTTTAGTCCTGTCAAATTAATCAGCGCCTGTCACTACTCCATACAAGTCTATACGTGATTAAAAACTTGCCTACTAAAATTACGTCAATGTACGTCAAGCGCTGATTAATTTGATAGGACTAAACTAAAAATTATCTTCTGTCCTTTTGTTAATGAAATAGAAAGAAAAAGATGCACTGAACTTAAATTTAGTTTAGTTTGTGAACAAGGGAATCGGCACCAATATAAATTAAAAACAAACGTAGTGTCGCGCGACAGGTTGGTGCGTAACTAAGCGCGATGTGGCCAATTGGCTTCATTTCATGTTGTCATTTTAGAGTGCGGACAACGTATCTATAGTTTTAAATATCATTGGGTTACATGCATTAACTTTATCACGTTCTCTCAATGTAGTCCCATAATATCCTCAAGCTAACGAAGCCTAGGTCTGGGCAACGGCTTGGTGAGAAAATCCGCTAATTGAAGTTCGCTTGTTACCTTCTTTATTAGCAGCTCTCCATTAGTCACAAGCTCTCTGACAAAGAAGTGACGTGTACGGACGTATTTTGGTGCGTTGGTGAACCTCTGAAATCTCAGCTAACTTTATTGCTGCTTCGTTATCCACTAGTAACGTAGCCGCGTAGGAAGACCCTTAAGTTTTGCGGGACTTCCTATGAGCCGAGTCAACCATACACATTCTCTCGCAGCTTCACTGGCAGCGATCACTTCAGCTTCCGTTGTCGAAATAGCGACACTTTCCTTTTGACTCATCCAGGAGACTGGTCCTCCGGCATACAGACAAAGTACCTACTCCAAAAGTCGATCTTCCAGTACCAATATCACCTGCGTGGTCGGCATCACTGTATGACTCTATAATTCCAATTTTATAGTTTTTTTTATTAATACATAATGCTGAGATCTCATGATAGGTACGTATTATTCTGACACAATCAGCTTGAGTCGGTTTCTCCAGACTCCTTGACATTACACTAACACTCCATCGCGCATTACTAAGACTCCACTGTCCGTCTGTCTGTCTGTCTGTCCGTCTGTCACCAGGCTGTATCTCATGAACCGCGATAGTTAGACAGTTGACATTTTCAAAGATGATGTATTTCTGTTGCCGCTATAACAAATACTAAAACAACAGAATAAAATAAATATTTAAGGGGCTCCCATACAACAAACATGATTATTTTACCATTATTATAGATAATGGTACGGAACCCTTCGTGCGCGAGTCCGACTCGCACTTGGCCAGTTATTTAATAAGTGACAAGACATCATTACCACTATAAACAAGACAAGGTTTCTATGGTGACACATTGTACTCAAAGAAGTTTGCATGCTCAGTTTTTAGTACAGGTTGCATGCATTAAACTTTATAAACTGTAAAACGACACCCATGATGAAAAATTTGAAAATTTTCGCAGCCGCCATCTTGGATTTACATTTTGACCTCACTATCGGCAGCACTAGCACCCTCTACGAGGGCTGCACTAAAAGTATCGGGAATATAATATTTCCACTGTTCCTGTCTTATTAGGTAAAATCTTTTTAATTGAAAACTCCTTGGTTTTAAAAATCGAATACCATTTATTTATTTAAAAAAATATTCTCGGTCTTGTCACAAGGTTTTGTCAAACTTGTTTAGTCGTTGAGAAAATGGAATTGACTTCAAGAGCGATGATTTATTATGACTTTCGAAGTGGTTTATCACAAAAACAGTGTGTTGACCGGATGATTTCTGCATTTGGTGATGAAGCCCCATCCAAAACCACAATTTATCGCTGGTTTGCTGAATTTCAACGTGGACGTGTCAAGCTCAGTGATGATCCCCTTCAAGGTCGTTCAAAAACTGCAGTCACCCAAGAAAACGTTGATTCTGTGCGTAAGCTGATTGAGGAAGATCAACATGTGACATACCGCGAAATTCAGGCAACTTTAGACATTGTCATGAGTCAAATACAAATAATCTTGCATGAACAATTAGGTGTAAAAAAGTTGTTTTCCCGATGGATACCGCATTCGCTCTGTGAAGAGCAAAAAGCGGCTCGCGTTACTTGGTGCGTCAGAACTCTCGAAAGATTCCACGCAGGATCCTCAAATGCTGTATACAACATCGTATCAGGTGACGAATCCTGGATATACGCGTACGAACCCGAAACAAGAAACCAGTCACGAGTTTGGGTGTTCGAAAATGAGTTAAAGCCAACAAAAATTGTTCGTTCACGGAGTGTTGCAAAAAAAGTGGTGACCACTTTTGTCTCCAAAACCGGCAATGTTACGACTATTCCTCTTGAGGGACAAAGAACGGTTAATGCAAAATGGTATACTAGCATTTGTTTGCCACAGGTCGTTTCTGAACTCCGTAAAGAGAACTGCAACCGCCGCATCATCCTCCATCACGACAATGCGAGTTCTCACACCGCGCACAGAACAAAAGAGTTTTTAGAGTAAGAAAACATAGAATTATTAGACCATCCGCCGTACAGCCCCGACCTAAGCCCTAATGATTTCTATACTTTCCCTAAAATAAAGAATAAATTGCGTGGACAGAGATTTTCATCACCTGAAGAAGCTGTGAACGCCTACAAAACCCCAACTTCCGAATGGGATGGTTGCTTCAATGATTGGTTCCATCGTATGGAAAAATGTGTCAAATTTCGCGGAGAATACTTCGAAAAGCAATAAATACATTTTTAAATAGTAATGTTGTGTCTCTTCCTTGATTCCCGAAATTTTCAGTGCCGCCCTCGTAAAACCAAGAATGTTTTCATGGTTTTCAAAGGTGTTAAAGCCGATAGTGACGTTAAACTGTAAACCCAAGACAGCGCGCGGCGGCTGCGAAAATTTGCTAATTTTTTATCATGGTTATCGACCATGATTTTTTATCATGGTTATCGACCATGATAAAAAATTAGCAAATTTTCGCAGCCGCCGCGCGCTGTCTTGGGTTTACAGTTTAACGTCACTATCGGCTTTAACACCTTCGAAAACCATGAAAACGATACCCATGATGAAAAATTTGAACATTTTCACAGCCGCCATCTTGGATTTCAAACACTACAGTATCGGTTTTAGCTCCCTCGAAAACAATGAAAACGACATCTATGACAATGAAGTGAAAAACTTTCGCAGACACCATCTCAGATTTACATTTTGACCTCACTATCGGTTTAGCACCTTCGAAAACTATGAAAACGACACCGAAAAATTTGAAAAGTTTCGCAGCCGCCATCTTGAATTTACATTTTGACCAAATTCACGCTCTCGATAGAGTGAGAGAGAGAATGTGTAAAAGATTAAAATCGCAAGACATGAACGCTTTTTACTCACGGAATAGTAAAATTCCGTGTTTTTACTCCTCTGCTAGTTTGCACACTTTCTCTCTCTCACTCTATGTGAGAGAGAGAAAGTGTGAAAGATTAAAATCGCAAGACATGAACGCTTTTTACTCCTCTGCTAGTTTACTCCTACCGCAAGCCGCGTTAGAGAACTTCGTTCCAATATAGTAGTTTATGAAACTGTTGCATAATGAGGGGTTTTAAAACACTAGTGTGTGTTTAGTAAACACACACTCGCCTACGGCTCGGTTCAGTCGGTAAACACGGAGTAATAGTGTTCTGTGGTAAACACTGTTTACCGACTAACCTAGCCGTAGGCGAGGTTTTTAGGGTTCCGTAGTAAACAAGGAACCCTTATAGTTTCGCCATGTCCGTCTGTCTGTCCCCACTGTAGCTCAGAGACGCTTAGTACTAGAAAGCTGTAATTTGGCATAGGTACCTATACATACAAAGTGCTAAAATAAAATCTTGGTAAACAATTTTATTTGGTACCTCTCTTGCACGTAATGTGGGGATAATATTTTTTTTCTCGTCTATCTCAAGGTGCGGGATACCGTTGGATAGGCCGTTCAAAAATATAATTTATTGTAAAATATGAAGCAATTATCTATTTACTCAAAATTGAGTTGAGTAATCGAAAATAAAAAAACAACCAAGTTCTGTATTCAAATAAGACGTTCTTGTTATTAATTAAATACGTAATGTATGTTGATATTTAATACAGATATTTTGGATTGGAACTCAAGGTAAAAGGTTAGTTTAACGTTAGTTTGTATCGAGGTTTTTTTTCAAAACGTGTTTTGGTAACAACCAAGTTCTGAGAAATATGTTCAAAATTTAACATATTTTTTTTCCGCTACCACAAACTATTCAGATTTGGCAATTTCATTTCTCAAGATAAGCCTATTTTGGTCATTTGCCATCGCAATTGGGATTCGCCGGCACCGCCCCGCCGCGCGCCGCCGCGCGCCGCCGCTGGGAGCACTTTGGAGAGCTTATTTTTTAGGTGAATATAAAATCAGTTGTAAGTAAATGTTAACAAGGTTTATTAGTATTATAAACTTTGGTTTTTAAGTACAAGCATCATTTTTTCAAATAAAAAAAAAGTGGGGTCAAGCAAGCAAGAGGAAATGTATTGTGTTTTCGGGGGTAAAACCATTTTCACGGTTACAAATATTCTCTAAAAATATTTATTTTGATAATGATAAATGATTTTATTTCTGTAAGTAGGTTTTTACAAACACTTTTACACGTCAAACATATTTTTTAAAACTAGATGTTCGCAAATATATATTTGCGAACATGTTTTTCAACTACAATTTTAAGTTTGTTCTTGGGATAAAATCATCCCCATTACGGAACCCTTCATTGTGCGTGGTCCGACAAGCAGTTGGCCGGTTTTTAGGGTTCCATACCTAAAAAGGAAAAAACGGAACCCTTAAAGAATCACTCGTGTGTCTGTCTATCTGTCAGTCTGTCACACACAGCCGATTTGCTCCGAATCTACTAGACCGATTAAGTTGAAATTTGGTATCTACACATGAATTTGTGTGATCCAGACACGGACGTGTATCGTAAATAAATGTTTTTTTTTACATGAGGGTTATAAAGTTTTGCATAGGTACTGTACCGTGTCACATATCAAATGAAACTTCTTGTTATGAGGGTTTCAAATGTGTATTTTTTAAAATAATTTTTAAATAACTAGTTTTATAGTTACTTAAGAAAATAGATGAAAATCCATTCCCCCCCTTATCTCCAAAACTGACTCCAAAATGTTGAAAAAATAAAAAGAAACAACCTTTACTCATAGATTACAGGAAAACCTATAAGAAGTCTATGGTAATAGCTTGGTAAATCTCTCAATATTGTGCGTATAAACTTACATTTGCAGTTGGATTGTATGCGGGAACATGCTTTTCAACTAGAATGTTAAGTTTGATATGGGATAAATCATCTCAACTACGTCCGACACGCACTTGGCCGGTTATTTTTTATTTCACGTCCCCACCCTGCACTACCTACATGAAAAGTCCCCCTGAGATACTAAATAAAGCGACAAGACCCCCTGAAAACACAATTTTACTACATTTTACGGTGCTTTATATTACGTTTTCAAACCTAGTACCAAGAACAGGGCCAGACTAATAATTAGGCTAGAGCCGGTGCAAGGACCGAGAATTAACGTTGATTTTCACTTTATTTTAGCATTTTTATTCATTTATAAATTGTTCTACAGTGGTACCGATTCCCTTGTTCATAAACTAAACTAAATTAAAGTTCAGTGCAATTTTTTCTTTGATTTCATTATGAAGAGAACAGAAGATAAATTTTAGTTTAGTCCTGTCAAAGTAATCACCGCCTGTCTCTACTCCATACAAGTTTAGACTTGCCGACTAAAATTACGTCAATTTACGTCAAGCGCTGATAAATTTGACAGGAGTAAACTAAAATGTATCTTCGGTCCTTTTCATAATAAAATAGAAAGAAAAATAATTCTAAAATAATAGGTGTGCCACCGATACCTGTAATACCGACCACTTTAAATATTTAAACGATTTATTTTATTAACGTTCGATTTAGTTTCGCTTTTTTGTAAGTTTTTAATTAGTTTCACCTGTCCCGGTGTCTGCCTATAATCTAATCTTGCAAGTTAAATTTGACCCAGTTCCCGGTTTCCGATTGAGCTGAAATTTCACATGCTTAGGTTAATCAGATGACAATGCAATATTATTATGACATGGAGCTGATCTGATGATGGAGCTGGAAGGTGCCCATGGGAACTCTGTAATAAAACGACGCAACTCCATCGAGTTTGGGAACGTTTGATTCGTCTTGACAAGGACCAGAGTCCTAGATGATATCCAGGGTCTGATGATGGAGCCAGAAGGTGGCACCCTGGAAGGCAGCTATGGGAACTCTGTAATAAAACGACGCAACTCAACGAATGAGGTACAATTGATTGTTTGACTCCGAATCGGTGTCGCGCGGGGCTTAACAGACCACGTAGGTACGGTGAAAACTCAGCGTCCATGGAAAAACTTTCGCTTAGAGAAAACCTACTTCAAAAAAATGCTGTAGAAATAATCAACCTGATTGGTATGTGTAGATTATGTATACCAATCAGGATGATTATTTCTGCAGCAATTTTTTCACTGCAACACAGGCTACATAGAGATACTATGTATCACTGCAATAAGGTAGCTGACGAGTTGTACCGTTGTAAACATGTAAAGGCATCAAAAAACCAGTTTGTTTATTTTTGAATGTGGGACTTTCGCCGCTCTCAACTAAGCTCTCAAGTTTCGGCCTTCAACTATGGATTAAGGATGCTGAATAGCGCCATCTCTTATTTTAAAAACATAAACAGTACATATTCAACTCGAACTTGGTTAAAGGCGTTTTACTTGAAGAGTCATAATTTTGATGATGAAAGTTGCCGATTCAGATGTTCTAGTATTTGATAATTTATAAATGAATCGATATCAAATATACGGTCGAGGATAATTGCTCATAAAACTAATTAATTTAAGAAAGGTGTTTTGTTTCATTCGCAAAAGTCTGTATGTTTGAGTTACAAGTGTAAAAAAAAAAAGGTCTTACGGGAACACGATTGCGCTTTTTTTTTTAAATTGATTATTTTTATAAAACAATCTAAAAATAGGAAGTAAATAGGAAAAGTTTACAAAATTTAAAATGGCACAGTTACTTTTTCATCAGAATAAAATAAAGTGAATGCTCAGCGAAGTACAGACGCCATTAAATGAACCATTACGTTCCGTGGCTGGTTTGTCAAATTATTGATGCGGTGGTTTGAATCACGTTTGAATTTAAGTGCGAAGCTCTTTAATTCTTTTATTTTCTTTCATTCAGCCACAATATTCCTTAAATGATTTTTTAGATTGTGTGTTAAATTAAGTGAAATCGGTGATCAAGTGTGTAATCATGGTTTTGGCCGAAAGAAGTAATGATGTTCGAAACGGGAAGCGGTCAAGGGGGCCAAGCCCCAATGGCCATGGAAGTCCAGATTCCAGTTCTGAAGATGAGAATGGTACGAGATATTTCAAATTACGTAGCGCTTATCGCTTTGAATTATTGTTTTGACGGGAAATTGGGGAGCTTTTAGCATGTTGATTGGTAACTTACGTTTTGTACAATACGTACCTATATTATGTACTTACTCGATTGTAATCTTGATGTGAATATTAATCCATAAATTGTAATTGCTTGTGCAATACGTTCATGCGGTGGATACATTAATCATCATCATCTGACATTCGTGCTTTATTTTTTATGCTTACCATCATCGCCTTCCTGCTGCGTTCATCTCATCCACAATAATTGTAACACGAAACCAAGCAGTAATACCGTTTGCAGCTGAGAAAATAAGAGTGGGTAGAGATTATCAGGCTGTGTGCCCTGAACTGGAACCAGTAGACCAACGCAGACCTGAACTTATTTCTGACAGAGCTTTGTTGGTTTGGTCACCCACTTGTGACATATCTGATATCAAATGTAAGTGAAAACTGGTTTTTGAGTTGTTTAAGTTATTTATTTGCAATATTTTAACATCTATTTATGTTTTTAGTGGATGAATATATTACCACGGCAAAGGAGAAATATGGGTATAATGGAGAACAAGCACTGGGGATGTTATTCTGGCATAAACATGACCTCAATAGGGCTTCAATGGACCTTGCCAACTTTACTCCTTTCCCTGATGAGTGGACTGTTGAAGATAAGGTGCTGTTTGAACAGGCTTTTCAGTTTCACGGCAAAAGCTTTCACAGAATACGACAAATGGTAGGTTGAATCAATTTTTCTGTCAAACCCTAAAGATTATTCAATTCTGTGGTTTAACTTAAAACATTTCTATAATATCAACTTTTGTTTTCTTTAGTTGCCAGACAAATCAATTGCATCATTAGTTAAATATTATTATTCATGGAAGAAAACAAGAGCTCGTACTTCACTGATGGATGTTGTCAGTGAAGGTCGTAACGCTACCAGCTCAGGAACTGGCAAGCGAGAATCAGGTGCTGGCTCTGAACCTGGGGGCTCTGACAAAGACTCTGATAATGATGAAAAGGTATGTACTGCTTGTGTTAGGTTTCATGGCTTGTAAAGTTGAATCAAATATAATTTGCTCCTTTTTTATTGTGTGCAATGTCATTGTATTACCAATGTACCTAATTACAGAAACAATGTCAACTGTATCATATTCTTCACAATTTTAAACTACTGTGATGTGATAGTATATCTGGATTGTCCAAATTATTAATTGTGTACAACTTCTAAGTGGCAAATTTAGTAAATAAAATCGCAGAGTGGCAGAAGTTAACTTTCACAGAACTATAAATGAACTTTGGTTTATTTTGAAACTGTGACAAATTACTTTCTTAATTCCATAAATGTTTTTCCACAGAGTGGATAATTTGTCTTAGTAAATTATTTGCTCTGCATGTGGACATTTCATAAGGGCTGTAAAGATGTTCAAAAGAAGTGATTTACCATTATTATAAGTAAAATATTAAAAATACACAGTATAGCAACATGTTGGGTGCTTGATGGGTGAATATTTCTCTGAGTTATGGACTTGTGTTCAATGTGACAGAAGTGGACTTTCCACCGTGGTATTGTCCGAGGGGGGAAGTCCCTCGCGGCAGGCGGGGCTCCACAACGCGCCGCCGGCCAGCAGGGCGCCCAGGTGGGTGCTTTGCTTCCCCACAATGAGTATAACTTTGCTGTCACCATGGAAACTTGATGTTCAGTTCCATCCTCTCACATATATGTCTATTCAATCGGTGTTTGTCATTCATTACTTGATGTTGATATCTTCTACTTAAGAAATGCTGGTTCCCTGTTTCAAAATCCAATTCCATAAAATGTCTGTTTGAGTCATGTCATGTCATAGCATTGCACTTCATAGCATTACTTTATCATGCAAGTTTTGATTGTGGCAACAGGAGCTTGTGTACTAGTCTATGTATTATAAAGCAGTTATTTGAATAGTTGAAGTCAATCAATGAGTATGTTTTATAAGTGGTCGCTTCAAATAACTGTTAAATATTAAATATTGTATTCAAATGTCATTATTCTAATTATCATGATTTAAAATTATGTTGAAATGCTTTATGTATTCTGATAATGCTTGTTCATTTTAATTATGACCGCTCTGCATTTTTATTTACAAACTATGATTGCTACCACTCTCATATGCAACATTCATTTATTAATTTATAATATTCTCTATATATTCATGATACATCAAAATACTACATAGTATACACACAATTATTTAACAGACAATATTATTATTAACTTATTACACATTATTTATCAATATACTTTTTAACTATTGAGCTGTAGTACTTATCTGTCTATGTATGTACATGTATGCAAATGCATTACGTTTATTTTTCTTTCTTTTCTTGCAATATAATTTTGGTACGGAATACGATAATATGCATTACTGAAAAAAGGAGAATGTATGTTAAAATAATTGTCTGTTGTTGAATGATGCATAAAATATAATTATTGTGTTGTAACTGGTGAATCTTGATGGACCTTAGAGACTATAATCCATTAATATTAGAGCTGAAACTGTACCCACTGTGTTTCCACCTTGTACTAATTTCTAACATGTAGCCTGCCTCCTCCCTTCCTGTTTCCTATGATATTCCCGCATGCTTCCTTTAATAGCCCCGATCAAGAAGGACTACTTGTTTAATATATCTAATGTGTGCAGAATATCATTTAATATTCTAATGGGTTTTAAAAGAAGTGTGTGAGAAGTCATTGTGTACGTCTTTGTCTGTCCTTACACGAGAGCTCATAAATTTCGTGTAGGTGGTGGTAGTCGTAATGTGACAGGAATGTAAAATGTTAATTGGGGTTTAGGGCGAGGGCGGCGGCGAGAGTGCGGGCAAGTGGTGCACTGTGTGCGGCATTCTGTGCAACCAGATCACGGCGCTCAATTCGCAGAAGTTGTGTCAGGCTTGCCTCGTGCACGCCAGGTCGGTAACGATACTATTCATACTACAGTTTTATTAGATTATCCGCTCGTTACAATCACTTGCATGTTACACAATGCAGCTCAATAATTTTCCGAGTGTGGTTTAATTAAATGTATATAGGGATGGTTGTTTGAATATTGGCGGTGATGTAACAGACGCACGGGGACGATGAGACCGCTGTGCGGACCGTCCGGGAGACGCGGGCCGGGTTCCAAACAGCAGCGGTACAAGCACCGGTTGCCGCGTGGCATTTACATCAATCACGACGATCTCGTCGCCATGGCTACCGGGCCTCAGCCAGGCGACCCCCCGCAGCCCGGACTTATCAATCATGGCGAAGTCATGCTCAAAGCTATGGACAGAGAAGTTATATCTCTAAAGAGACAAGTAAGATGCAACCCGCTACGATGTCGCTATGTAGTGTCGTTGCGAGACACATTCTCACCCTTACTTCGACACTGTACTCCTTTAGATACGTTGGTATTAGTCATAAGTCCAGATAAGAGCATGGATGTGACTAAGCGTTTGTGTGATGTAATGTGAGAATGTGATAATTCAACTAATTTTATTAATTCAATAGTCAATAATTTTGTAGTATTTCATGCTAATTATACTACAATGCTGTATTAGGTAGTATTGTGGGAAAATGTATTCTGCACACATAGATTAGTTGATCAACATTTTGTTCAAGTTTTATTGATTTAAAACCATTAAACCCCCAAAGTTACTGCGCTTCAAATGTTGCTGGCGCCCAAATCCTAAGTCCTATGTAGTTTCTTGGATAATCCAGATATGCACTTTATATCCTATGTTCTGAATTTCTTAGTTCTAAATTTGTGTTTGTCTGAAGTGAAAGTGTGGATAACTATGATGTTTTGAGTATAGTGAGTATAATTATTAAAACAGGTGCAACAGAACAAACAGCAGTTGAGTGCGATGAAGCGCAAGGTGGGTGACTCTGGCGTGGAGGAGCTGAGGCCCGGCGAGCCGCCCGCAAAGATAAACTCGCGCTGGACTAACGACGAACTACTCATGGCGGTGACGGCCGTTAGGAAATATGGTAAGGGATTCCCACTGACTTAAATATTAACGTCACAATGTTTAAGGAAAATCAAAAATGTGACGTAATGAAGTCGAGCGATTTCTTATTTATGTTATAACCAGTGATAGGAATAGGTAGTGCCTATTTGCAGGGCCGGATTTAGGGCAGGGCAACAGGGGCACTGGCCCCGGGCCTCCACAAAGAAGGGGCCTCCACAATTAGATTTTTCATTGATTTTTATATGAATAAAATACTTCGTTTGTGTCCTTCAAAAAAAAAAAAGTCCACAATCATAACTTCGTAAAAATTTGTGAAACAGATAAAAAAAACAATTCAAAGAAGGTACCTACCTTCTTTGAATTGTTTTTTTATCTGTTTCACAATTTTTTCGGGGCCTCCACTTCTTGGTTGCCCCAGGGCCGCCACAACTTTAAATCCGTCCCTGCCTATTTGCCTAAACTTCGAAGAACAGAGACAAGAAACGGAGACTTCCTTAGGACTAACTTTTTTTCCGAGACATCTGTCCCGAAATTTCGAGACAACACATATATACATTTAAAAAAAATGTTATTTGGAATAAGTAATTCGTCTATATTTACCTAAAGTTTGCGACTAGATATATCATAATAAATAACATACACAGTCGTTACAACCATAAAATTTTCTGAATTTTTTTTTGGAGAACATTTTGTAAATGACTTGTTGATCGTAATACACAATGAATCACAATGTTTGAATAAGAAGCCGTACACGTTTCGAAGTAAATATCTTCTTTCTAGCTCACTCTCGGCTACGTTTAATGAGATTTCTAAAGTTCAAGTGTAAAAAAGGCATTATATGTAACACATAATATGATTTAAAAGAGTGTCCATGGAGTTTCTTGCACGTTCTTCTCCATAGAGACCTACTCTTTGGAACGTGCAATTTAGCTTCACTTTTCTTGGACTGACCGATATTTGACTATTCAAAAGTGCCCGTAAATAGTCTATTTGAAATAAATGCTTTGATTTTGATTTTATCGGTATTTAAAATAAATAAATAATTCATTTATTTGCCAGAATGTAGGTATACAAAGTGGTATGATCTTAATATTAACCGCTCAGGCCCGTGGCTCAATAACGTCATCTCTCAATCTCAAAAAAAACATTTTTATTCGATAACTACTTTCAAATCGCGCGCCGCGAGGGCTCCTATTCGGAGCCATTGGGGCTTTATCGGTTAATGAGGTCCCTTTACATTCTACCGTTATACATGATGTGCAAATATTTAGTTACAAATGAAAATACAAATACCTTTTTTTCTTTCATCTTAATGAAATATATTTCTAAAGTATATTTAAAAATGTGCATGATATTAAAATAATTGCATAATAATGGTATCACATTATCACATTTTACGGCAGCGCGTTTCGTTATCTATTCTTAGAAATTACAAAAGGTAACCGCCATGGTCGCATACCTGTGCGGCGCGGGGAGGGTCTACATACCCCCTCCCCCCCTACTCCTTACCGCCCCGCGTACGCGCAGGTTACCTTCACTTCAATCCTGTACTTCGGTTTGTTAAGTGCGCATCTTCCTGTATTGTTTTTGTGAATATTGTTTTTCACCCTCGCTCGTTTTTTGGTTCATTGGATCTTCTTAACCGCTCAGGCCCGTGGCTCAATAACGTCATCTCTCAATCTCAAAAAAAACATTTTTATTCGATAACTACTTTCAAATCGCGCGCCGCGAGGGCTCCTATTCGGAGCCATTGGGGCTTTATCGGTTAATACGACTACTTTGGCTTGAATTTATGGATTACGATTTGCTGCAATAACATTGTTCCTGTCTGTCTACATCAAATAATAAGGTAAGTCAACATTTATTACTTTTTAATGTTTTGGCTAAAGTTATTTATTTTATTTCTTGTAGGGAAACAAACAGTAAGTTAGATATAAAGAAGAACATTAATGTATATATTATTTTATCTTAAACTAGCAATTTGACAGTCTAGATTGATATGCAATTGTATGAACTTGATATTTTTTAGTGGAGTTTTTAAGATAATTATTGTGTATGAAACGTAGTTAAAGAAAAAAAACATACGCATTTAACTTTTGGTTCAAATATAAAAGTGAACTTCAATACTACCAAGCATAGTAATGTTATATCTTTGGTGTCATAAAGAATTGCTAAGGTGGACGAATTCTATCAAAATATATTATTTTTCTGGCCGGTTCTTTTAATATTTGAACCAAAAAGGAATATGTCTTTTGCGCATTGACTAAAATGCGAAAAAAAAATTTCAATAACAATGATGTTACGCGTGTTCATATTATCTAACCGTTTTTCTTTATTAGAGCGTAAAATGAAAGAATAAAATCTTTAAATCGATACAATCGATGCACCTAGCTGGAATGCGCGCACCTCTCCCGCTTTCCTTTCCACCTCCCTGTATCTATAAAGGTTCGTTATTCCTTTTGAGGCATGGAAAACTTAAAATTTTATTTTATTTTAGGTACTTCCCATCGTACATCTTTTTGGAGACCAGTAAGATTGGAGATGGCGAACAAGCCTAAGAAAGCAACAGTACAAAGTTGGATTGGACTTCATCCTGAATTATATTACGACCCGGCCAGTAATTTGATTTACTGTTCTAAGTGCGAGAGCAGTATAACAGCTAAACTTAGTAGTGTCAAGAGGCACGTTAAAGGTCCGAAACACAAAGGGACAAGTAAAAAACCAAATGAAGAATTTTATTTGGACCTAGTACAATTTCTCATATTATGTAATATACCTTGGATTCAAGTAAACAACCCCCCGCTTTCAAAAAAATCCTCCATAAATATATTTGCTGCAATTGTACAAATCGACAAAAGCTTCCTGAGCAATCATTGCTGAGAAAAGTTTATTTAGATAAGATTTTTAAAACTAAAATTGACTCGATTTATGAACAAATTGCAAATCAAAAGCTGTGGGTATCTTTAGACGAGACAACTGATTTTTTAGGCAGATACATGGTACATTTACTTGTAAAACCTTTAAATGCGATCACACAAAAACCGTTTTTAGTTGCTTGCAAAGTACTAGAAATTGTTAATGGGAGCACAATTGCCCAATTTGTAATAGACTGCTTTGAAAATATGTGGTGCGATTTGTATGAATCCAAAGTAGGAGACGTTGCTGTATTATGCCCTGATAGTGTAGCATATATGCTAAAAGCGGGACGTGTGCTGAAAAATTATTTGCCCAACATGATACACGTCACTTGCTTAGCACATGCACTGAATCTCGTGGCAGAAAAAATACGATACGAATGCTCAGATGTAGATGAATTAATTTCAAACGTAAAAAAAATATTTTTAAAATCACCTAATAGAGTGCGCTTGTTAAAAAACACCTTTCCCCACATGCCGCTTCCTCCAGAACCCGATATTACAAGATGGGGTACTTGGTTGGAGGCAGTGTCATATTATGCAAAATATTATGATCAAATTAAAACAATTGTAAATCTTTTAAGAAGTTCCGACGCGCTATCTATTAGGTGTGCCAAAAATGTTCTTCAAAAGGAAAACTTGAAATCGGACTTGGACTACATTGAGGAATATTTTAAAGATATACAAATTGGATTAAAGAAATTACAAAAATCGAATTTAACTCTAACGGAATCCTTTGAAATATTTGATCACGTGAGAACTGTGCTTAGCAGGTGTTCATCTGAGCTTATAAAAAATAAACTCGTAAATGTCATGGACAGAAATCCCGGTTTAGATAAAATTAGAGACATATGTGAAGCGATAACAGCAGGAAAGGATGAGCGATCATACTATGTACGCGCCTTTAACCTCAGTTGATGTTGAAAGGTCATTTTCAACTTATAAATGGATTCTTAACATAAAAAGAAATCGCCTGACAGTTGAAAATATAGAAAAAAATATGATTGTGTATTTTAACTTAGATGACTCATCTGACAAAGAAAATTTCGGTTCTGATACTGAACTTGACGAATCGAATCACGATGATTAAATTAAAATCGTTCGTTTTTTTATGGTATTTGTAACACAAATAAAGATTTTCAAATTCTTAGCAATTTTTGATGCATCAAGTTCTTTATCCAAACCGAACAGTTAGTAGTTCAGTATTAAAACTGATTGTCCTAAATGCTTCAAATATTAATTTGTAAACTTCAAAGGTTAATTTGTACTTTGATTTGAGTAAAAATTACATCCCTCAACGTCAGTAAAATAAATATGACATAGATATTTAAAGATAGATAAACATAAATTTGTTTCTTAAATCTTTCCTTCTGTACATTTTGTTTCATGGTTTCCAATTACGTCATATTTTAAAATAATATAAATATACATATATTTGTTACAACAATATTCTATGTGTTTTATTTTTCCTTTAGAGCCCATTAATTATTTAATGAACCTAGAGCGATATCGACCGGCGATTTTTGAGCATTTTTTCTTTCGTTTTTTTTTTGCATAGAAATCTCCAAAAATCGCCAGACAATATAGGTGGTGTGAAAGGACCCTTACTTTTTTTTTAACTAATTAATGCCCGCGGCTTTTCCCGCGTGTACTATTGTTTTTGTATCCCATGGGAACTATACTTTTTTTTTAATAGGAAGTAGCATATATGCTATTCCACACCTTAATCTATATCACTACCAAAATCAGCATTTTCAGTGGCATTGAGTAATGGACATCCATACAAACTATCACATTTATAGACAAACTTTAGATAAATATAGACGAATTACTTATTCCAAATAACACATTTTTTTAAATGTATTTAAGTGTTGTCTCGAAATTTCGAGACAGATGTGCCAGAAATAATTTAGTCCTAAGGAAGTCTCCGTTTCTTGTCTCTGTTCTTCGAAGTTTAGGCTAATAGGCACTACCTATTCCTATCACTGGTTATAACGCAATAATGTTATCATTCTGATGGATGCGCGTTTATGGTTTTAATATTTTTTTGCTTAACATCAAAGAAATTGTAGCTAAAGTAAGAAAACAACTTTTGTTTTAAAAAGTACGAGTTTATCAAGTAACAAGCCGTGTGCCCGATAGGATTTCCTAACGTCAAAAATGACGGACTTCAAATCGTGAATTTTCAAAAATAGTTCTTATGATCACTTTCCTTTTCCTTACTTTTAAGGAATTCTTGTGCAAAATTTCATGCTTCTAGACCCAACGGTTTAGGCTGTACTTTGTCAGTGAATAAAGAATTAAGAAGAATTAAGAATGTTATGAAGGAGATGTTTGTTCCTTTATACACAGGCAGGGATTTCCAAGCGATCGCGGAGACGCTGGGCACGAAAACGGAGGCGCACGTACGTTCGTTCTTCATTTCCTACCGGCGGCGATACAACTTGGATGCTATGGTGCGTGAACATGAGGCTGAACGCGGTAACCCCCATCACATACAAGCCGGTACGTATGCTTTCACAGCTTCTAATATGTATAGCTAGTAGATATAAATTGAGAAAACAAAACCGTCTACAATATTATGAGTAAATCTGAAATTAAATTGTAACGAAGAGTTCAAATTACAGGTACCACAAGCACAGAATCCGCTGAAACAGGTGACAATGTTAACAATGGAACAGACTCTCCTCAGTCCATAAACAAAGATGAAAAAGTGAGTACATACCTTATTTTTATGGTTCCATAGTCAACGAGGAACCCTAGTTTCGGCATGTCCGTCTGTCTGTCCCCCAGCTTAGCTCAGAGACTTAGGACTAAAAAGCTGTAATTTGGCATGGGTATACATGTTAATCACGCCGACAAATTGGTAAAACAAAATCTTGAAAAAAAATAATTTTTTTTTTCAAGATTTTGTTTTGTTTGTTTTTGTTTCAAACGATTTTTTTTAATTTCTTATTTTTGTTAGTCAAGTGTCCGTCACCCTTGCCAGCTAAATGGTTGTTGTTGGATATGTGAAAAAAATCATGGCAGTAGTATATATAACGAAATTAAAAGGAAAACTATCACAGTTAAGTAGGCTTTACAAACCAACTTGCATTTGCAGTTGGAGAATTGACCGTGACGTATATCGATGTAAAGGGGAACATGTTTTTCAACTACAATGTTAAGTTTTTTAGGGATAAATTCATGACACTACGGAACCCTTCACTGTGCGTGGTCCGACACGCACTTGGCCGGTTTTTAGACAAAATTGTTTCGACGTTATTAACCTAGAACAAACCTTCATATTTTATACATGACAAACAAAACATACGAAACATTTTATATAGACGATCCTAAAAGCCCTGTTTAGTCTTGATGAAGATGGAATGCTAATAATAACCTGAATGTTTATTTTCCATTGCTAATGTTTGCTTTTTTGTTGAAGACGGAGGTAGACAGTGAAGGAGTAGCCATCGGCGCGTCGGCGGAGGCCGGCGGGCCGCCCACGACGCCGCCCAAGCACAAGCCCGCCAAGTGATGCGCGAGGCAGCGCGTCTAGCGACACAGTGCTACCTTTGACCCCACCAGACATTCGGGTATCACACCCCATTCCATATGATATTATTACAACGTGTCCGGACTTACTACCGCTTACTATCACATTACTATTATATTAAGACAGCAGCAGAAGAACTCGTTTATAGCGAAGTAGCGAAAACAAAATAGTATTTTTCACAAGCTGTACATTAAAGTGCTGTTTTCAGTATTCAATCGTGTAATGCCGATCGGCTTAATATCGCAACTCGGAACTGTAATGTATTTTTAATGGTGCGGATTCTTATTATCAATTAGACGTACTAATCACAATGTCTGGTTGATTGTAAATCCTTGAAGTTTGATGGAATAGGGACAGAAATGTTTGTATACGCTTTAGGGAAGCATCAGACTTGTGTAAATAATTTTATAATGTATGCTGATAGGTTAGTTTCCAGTTTAGGAAGCTTGTGTAATAATATGTAATCATAAGTTTGTTCCTGTCTCTGGTTTCTTAACGACTGACGCCCAAGAGCTGTGCTCTGTTAGTGAGTTTACATGCTTTGTTTTGATTTATTCAGATTTCTCGAGTGTGATAGGTTTATTATAGAAATAACATAATTAATCACTTGCCTTATGTAATAAGTTTGTCTCATGTACTCGCATGTTTATAATATGATAATGCAGGAGATTCAGATCTAATAACAGACAACTGTGGTACTGTAATAGTTTTCATGTAAATGATTCTAAGAGATAATAGTAGCTAGATATTTTCATGTAAGACTTATTATTTTATCGATAAGGATACTATCAATCTTGAATTATGATGTCCAGCTGTAGTTTTATAGGTAAAAACGAAGAATGTTTTAAGGGGTTACACAGATTTCTGCAATGGATACTCATATTATAATAGGTAAAGTAAGGTGGCATTTATAGAACTTGCTAAAGTATAAAGTTCCATTATAACGCCATAGCGCTACGCGCGCAACGCTTGGTTCAATAAAAGCAATATTATATCGAATAATACAAGATTTCTTATGCACACATAGAATAGCTATAATATAAAATTTAACTAATGAAACTTTTTCCATACATTTAAATAGAGCGATAGAGGATATTGACGATATTTTTGTACTAGTAAAAGACCTCCCAATGATTAGAAGATTTTGGTGTGATTATTTGATGTTTTTTTAACGATGGTATTAACTTTAATTTTGTACTTTATATTGTAGTTATTATTTAGTGTTATGGACTACCGCGACGTTTATAGCATAATTTACGATATAGTTTTTAAATAATATGTACATCACAAAATGAGATGAGCTATTTGCGCCGGTTGTTACGAAGCCGAAGATGAATCGTTACCGAAATATCAGTTTTCTTAATCAGTGTGACTAAACTTGGCTGTATATAACTATGTACAATTATTTACTTATAAACTTCATACGGTGCACTCGGTAGTGAAATTATGTTCCATACAACTAGAGAGAGATTTAATTCCAAATATTTTTGGTTAAATTCAACGTCCGCCTAACATTGACGTAAGCAATATTTTTTTGAAAATTCAATTATTTCTAGTTGCTGTTATAGCATTATTTAATCACCAGGATATCTACAGATAAGTCTGTAATAATTTAATTATTTTGGGAAATGGGTTTTTAATAATGCCTGTACATATAAATTCCTCGATATAAAAATAATTTGTAACTAATTTGTGGTCAGACAAAAACTGGTTTTACTGTAGATTTAGTTTCAAATCCTTAGCATATTTACGAACGGCGTAAAACCTTAATCACTCCAAAGAGATCCACAAAATGAAGTCATCTTATTTATTGATGCTAATTAGGGCTAGTAGGAAGATTGTTACTGAATTTAAATTATTTTTTATTAGAATTATTGTTTTCTGTATATTAAGAACTTAAATCAATTGACATTGTGTTTTTATGAATTAAGTAATGCTCAAACTTTATTGTTTTGTCCCATCACTTGACAGTGGTCTCCACAAATTATTTAGTAGCTATTACCGAAGTTAAGGGAGTTTTCATTTTAAGAATAATAAATAACTATAAGTATGTATGAATGAGTGCGTTTTATTTTGAGACATCCAAAGCATCTTTTAAGTTATAATGTAACACTAGCTCATCACATCGCGCGCCTGCGCTATTATTTCCTTGAGCATTCTTTATGACTTTTTTAATTAACACGCTTTTATTAGCTTGACCCTGTATCCATGTAACGGAATCATTCAACGTAATTTTTACCAACTTCTAATTGTCGTATCGAAATGAAACTTTGTATGTATATGTAGTTTGGATGACAATACTATAATTTGGTATCTCGGCTGATCTGATGAAGGACCCATGAGGTGGATAGTGGAACTCTTTAGTAGCTACTAGTAAACCCCTCGAGTTTGGGTCATATGATTCGTTTTGATGAAACTGTATGTATAATTATGTGGTTCCGATAATAATACTATAATTTGGTATCTTGGTGGGTTGCTGATCTGATGATTGTGCCAGGACGTGGATAGTGGAACTTTTGTCAGTGGCTAGTAGTTAACCCTTCGAGTTTTGGCTCATGATTCGTTTTGATAAGTCCAATAGATTGCAGTCGGTGTTGAGGGTCTGATGGTGAGCCAGGAGGTGGATAGTGGACCTCTTCAGTGGCTACTAGTAAACTGGTCAAGTCATAACTTCGTTGAATTTAGTCTTTTTAACTAAATGAAGAATATACTAGACTAAAAAGTAAAACTAAGCACCTAGTAACACACTTTTATCCGGGCCGTTGGGTTCAACGCAAAATGCAAAACATCAGCTTATTTTCATTGTTTTCTTTTATAATAAATTGATAATGAATTCAGTGATAATAGAATAGAGTTCAAAATAGCGTGCAAACTTCGTGCAAGTGATTCCTCCTTGCAGCGTGTGTTCGAGCATGGTCGCGCATATTTACACTGCGACTACAAATAAATAACATGCTCCTGGAGCATTTTGCCCCTCAGTGGGCGCTGACCGCTAAGACTTATTCTCTAGATTCTAGAATAGATCAGTACCATTTCTTCATGAGAGCGGTGTTGGCCCTGTGATAACGGCCCCGATTTACGAGTTGTAGGTCGTGGGTTCGAACCCAGGCAGGCGCTTTAATTTCATCACCACTGCTCTCAAAACGGTGAAGGAAAACGTGAGGAAATCGGCATGTCCTAGAATAAAAAAAATCGAAGATATGTGACATCTACCGACCCGCACAGGGCCTGCGTGGCAGATGTGGGAAAATTGTAGGCTGATTATGCACTTCTTCATGTCCAGTGAGTTTCTTTAGTTACTGTCATTTATACTAATAATTTAAAGAGGTAATGTATGTAGGAGGTAATCTCTGGAATTGAACCAGTGAAAAAATGATAGCCCAGTTCTTGAGGAAGGCTATTTAACATCACGCTACGACCCTTAGGAGCCGAACAAAAAAAAAAAAAAGGCGGAAGGAACGCTAAGGGAAAACCAAGTAATAGCGCGGGCGGGCGATGCAATGCGACGCAGTGGGTCGGGGGAACAAGGAATTTCACGCGGATGAAGGCGCGGGCAGAAGCTAGTCTATAGCCGCGTTGACACAACCAAAGTACGTTTGGACAAAGTAGATTTGACGACTACTTAGACGTTTTTTTAATCGTGGCAACACTGATTAAAGCGCACTTGGGTGACGGCGTCCAATCAAAGTGGACTAGGACCGCGTTCAACTTTCCATAGCCCGCTTTATCAAATCTAGGTACTTTGTACAAGCGTACGGAAAGGTCGCCTTTTTCAGTTAACTGCTTCCTATGAGGCTTAAAGCCTTCTATTCTTCACCTTGAAAAAGGACAGTCACCTGCACATCAAGTTACCGCAAACTCATATTTTCTGATTCGATTTTGAACCCTAACTATCAACATTTTAAGGTTTAAAATAATTTGGAGAAATTTGACAGTTTGAGATAACTTGATGTGCTGGCCACTGTACCATAAAGACTAAAGAACGAAAAACTCACTGATTTTACTACTTATGTAATAAAAAACAAAACTGACTTCTCTTCTTAAACTGTCAACTGTCAGAAGTTTTTATAATTCGTGAGGATTTTGGATTTTGATCATCTGCTGTACCTATAGTTTTAGTAACAGAACCTTTGTGAAGTGTATGAAAAATGGCAATCCCAGCGGGAAGGCCAGCAAAGACGAGTTTTGGCGCTGTGCGATTGGCTAATGTTGGAGATGCACCTCAAATATTGGATTTGCTGAACGAATCAATATCTCAAAACTTCAGGGTCAACTGCACCAACGATATCACTATGCTCATGTAAGATGATCGTTACTTTTTTCTCAAATGAAGTTCTGTACCTACTGTTGGCTGGGCCTGTGTACAACACTGGAAGCCTTTTTGGTTAGATTATGACGATGATTCATCATGACTTAACAAGTAAACCACGCTATATCTCAAGTTATTGGAAAGCTCAGACCAAATAAAAAACCAAGACATAGCGCTTTGAACAATACAGTGACGCATACCAAAACTACACCTCGCTCTGTGCATACACGCTCACATTTACACCCAAACTACATCTCACCGGAACGCCCACTAAGTGCACACATGTTTACGAAACCGGCCTCACGTCACTGTTGACAGCGCTATGTCTTGGTTTTATATTTGGTCTGAGTTGGAAAGTTCGTCAGTCAGACCAGAGAATGTGGAATTGAGTCCTTGACGGTTAATCGTCCCCGGCGTAGTTCACTACACCGTGGCCGTTATCCAGCAAGAAAATCTATTCTAGAATTAATTGAGAACAACGAATAAGAGCGTAATCTGCTTTAGATGTTCGCCAAATAAAAATTTGTGCGTGATGTCGCTTTTAAAAAAAAAAAAAAACGGAAAAACGAATCCTGTTGTAGTAACATAGTTCCAGCAGGAAGATTTTAACACGTTAAGTGCGAAGCGAGGCCTAAATCACCCCTGATGCAACTTCCCTGTGGTGCGGCAAGCAAAAAAGTGAATTTCTCTGTCGTGCGAATGGCATAGCTTTGGTTTGGTCCAGTGTAGGAAAGAGATAAATATATATTTGAGATCACTAATGGTTCCGGACTCGGTGGTGTACCTACCTTGGTACCGGATGTCTTAGGCCTCGTGCCGCACTGAATTAATATAATTTTAATGCAGTGCGGAACGAGGCTAAAACGTCCCATATCCCCCCTGACCTCGTACCGCACTCAACGCGAGCTTCCCGCGACCAGTGTTGTGCATCACGTCGATTGGAGAGCACGTCCTTTTACAGCGCCGAACATGTCTAAACGATGTCGCCCGAGGCAGAATAAATAGGACAGTTTCTTTTCTACTTCTGGTTGCCTTTTTTTTCTATTCCGTGAACCGCATTAAGATTTTCATATACAAATAGAAAGATAAACCTTATGCATAAACCGTAATCCATTATTTTCCAATAATAAGTCTGTAATAGGTGCCTCTTAATGGTATAGAATGGAACGCTTCGTGCGCGAGTCCGACTCGCACTTGGCCGGTTTTTTTTTCTTTATGGCGCCTTCAAGCACAATTTAGATTATTTAAAAAAAAATGTATCCTTTGATAGCTTTGTGTTGTTTTGCCAGGTTTTGCCCTTAAAACGATCTAATGAGAAATAATTGATCAAAATCGGTCAAGTCGTTGCGTAGTTAAGACAGTTTAAAAACGTCGATATTATTTTTCCCATCACTAATCGCAGCGAAAATTTGCCCTATTTCAGTGCGTTACGAGGTGTATAAGATCCCATATTTTGTTTTGCTAATAATTCCTAAACTAGCCATCAGATCCCGGGGCGACGGTGGATTAGGGTTCATCAATTCACTGTCTATATCAATAAGGACCAAAATTCTCATTTATCTTTGATTTCGCGCCAGAAAATGGATTTTAGTCTGTAAAAGGAGGTGGGGTCTAATAGACCGCGTGTCGCCCTAACGTCTGGTCACGGTACGGGCCGATTATACCTCGTGCCGCAGGAACGGAAAGTATGCAAAAATTGGTGCCGCAGCTAACGTGTTAAACGAATGACAGGAGAGTTCGCCAGCACATCAAGTTATTACAAACTGTAAAATTTCTCTAAATGATTTTAAGGTTGCCCGCGATAGTACATGAGCTTCTAATAAAATTATTTGTGCGTAGGGGAGACGGGGGGAACTGGAGCCTACTAAGGAAAAAGTTCAATAAAAGGCAAATTTATAGATTCTCAACGTCGCAAAGATTCTCAACGTCTTCGTCTTCAGACGTCTCCGTTTCATTCAAGTTTCTTTTTAACTCTTTTTACTTTTTCTTTTTGTTAATTGCCTTCTATCATTTTTTTCCTTTTTCTGCGCTACATTTTCTATTTTTGTTGCTGGTTTCTCCCTTTTTCTTTGTAATGATTTCAGTTTTATTTTTTTTTCTAAGCGTTTCTTCTCCTTCTCTTCAAATACTGTTTTCATTGGCGTGCTAGATAAAATTACTGAATGTTGTTTTTGTCTAGAAGTCTTATTTTTGTTAGTTATGTTAGGTAGTGGAATTACAACTGATAGAACTTTAGCAAAATCATTTGATGTGGTTGGATCTGTATCGAGTGACTGTTCTTAAACGTCGTTTGTTGTGGATGAGCTCGTGGAAGGATTGACAGTAGCTGGCTCCGAGACTGTTTTATTTTTCAACATAAACGAGACTTTAGAAGGGTTTTTATTTGGCGACAAGTTTGGTGTGTTATTTGCTGGAAATGCTTTCTCTTGTAGCTCACTTAATTTAGATGGACTTACAGCATGCTCAATATCAGGCTGCTCTTGTTCAAGAAGTTCTTGAACTTCATCCACAGTGACAAAATCGTCTTCTGAAAATACAGCAGGATTCATGGGAAAAATTCCCGTGGCTTTGAAGCCAGAGATTTTTTTTTTTTTTGAGGTTGGGAAATCTTCAAATAACTTCTCCCGCTCTGGGTGGAGCGGGAGGGTGTGTCAGACTCTTACTGACGAAAACCCACCCGTATTCCTTCCTGTTGCCTGTGTTGCGGGGGCCTCGGTGACCCATAAGTACCTTCCCGCGACCCCGGCAGGCATCGGCCCTAGTGGACCCCTACTATGTGCTGACGACATCTCTTTGAGGCGCGCGTGGAATACAACGCGCCGTCGACCCGGGCCTGGTCCTTACCGGACGGTGAGCTACCCATTGCTCACCGTCCGCAAGCCCGCGCCTCGGTGACCCATAAGTACCTTCCCGCGGCTTGGCTTTGAAGCCAGAGATCCCTTTGTCTAAGCTTGCTACTCTGGCATAAGCTTTGTTGAACAACCCTGCAATATCGTAGGGTGTAATTTTTACCATATTCCTGGATTTCATAAACATGTCACATTCCTTGTTGTAGGCTCTCTTGAACGTCCCAAAAAAAGTTACATCCAGAGGCTGTAACCGATGTGATGAATGTGGTGGAATGGAAAGCATTACAACATGGTTGGCTTTAGCCACTTCCCAAGCTTCCAATGTACAATGGCTGTTGTGGTTATCCATAATAAGTAGAACAGGTTGTTCAGCAGTGGGTTTTGAGTACTCAATGAAGTGTCGCATCCATTTAATGTATATGCTTTCATTCGTCCAACCATTATGAGAACACCATTAAACCATTATGTAAACAGCTCCTGGTGGACCGTCTTTTTCTAGCTGTGGTGAGTGACGCTGTCGAGGGAAAATAAAAAGAGGCGGAATGAACGACCCTGAAGCACTCATAGCACAGATAGCGTTTACGTTTTTACCTCTTTCCCATGACGTGACTGCTCCTATACGTTTTTCACCCCTAGGCGCTATAATTTTTTCTGTATCCTGGACCGAAGTTACGCCAGTCTCATCCATATTGTAAATTTGAGATGACGGAAAGTGTTATTTTGACATGACTTTTACCAAATTTTCAAAGAATTGATCCACTTCAGCTTTATTGAACCCAAGTAACCTATTGATCCTTCTGCGAAGCAGTAATGCTCGCAAAGGAGGAGGCGGGACGGTTGAGGGAAAGGCAAGTTTCGCGCCCTCTCGCCCCTAGCCGCCGCAGGAGACGCCCAGGGCGTCGGTAATCCCGGGCGGATTTCTAGCCACCGTAGACGCGGGCTTGCGGTCGGTGAGCAATGGGTAAGGACCAGGCTCGGGTCGACGGCGCGTCGTATTCCACGCTCGCCTCAAATAGATGTCAGCACAAATGTAGGGGTCCACTAGGGCCGATGCCTGCCGGGGTCACGGGAAGGTACTTATGGGTCACCGAGGCCCTGGCAACACAGGTAACAGGAAGGAATACGGGTGGGTTTTAGTCAGTAAGAGTCTGACACACCCTCCCGCTCTGCCCGGAGCGGGAGAAATATTTGATGATTACCCACCTAAAAAAAAAAAAAAATCCTATTGATGCTTGTCGCTTTTGGCTTTTTAATACTTAGGCCCGTATTATAGAACTTCACTCAATACTCAAGCACTACTTAAAACTAGATTCAAGCCATTTGATTGGTTAAAACTAGTTTTAAGTAATGCTTGAGAATTGAGTGACGTTCTGTAATACGGACCTTAGACCAGGATGTCGTTGGAAAAAGCCAGTTAGAAAGTCTCTGCCCGCAGACTTCTTGATTTCATTAAATCGATCTGCGACACCAAATTTTTCAGCCATGGCGTAGCATACCTTACAAAACTGAGCCCTCGTCAGCCCGTAATTTTTTTTTGACTTTGTATGTAGATGATTAGCCAGAATGGATTCTTGTTCCTCAGTGAACACAGATGGCCTTCCTAGTTTAGGAGGACGTCTGTAGCTAGCATCGTTGGATTTAGCCAATCTGAATCTTCTTTTCAAGGTGCTGTAGGGTATTCCTGTTTCTTTTGATACCTCGTATACTGATGTACCGCCACGCTGAAGTTTTTTTGACCGCATTTTCTAACGTTTCTACGGTCCAAGATGGTTTCGTAGTGGTGCGTTCCCTTTTTCTTGGCATTTCGGCATCTAAAAAATAAAAAACATATTGAAAAGAATGTGGGGTAATTGGAGCTATAAAGGGTAATCAGAGCCTAATAAGCTCTGATTACCACATCAGATATGATTGTCATATAACACGTGGCACTGGCGAGTCGAGCGGCGCGGGGGACACGATCGCAGCGTGCCGAAAGGGCCCGAGTGGCAACCGAGTAAATACGAGCTGTAGTTTCGTCTCTAGGCGCACCGCTCCCATTACCCTCGGTTCCCCTAAATGTGCGCCGAAAATGAAATGTGGGTATGCGTCTTATGGTTTTAGAGATGTTTAATTTTCTGCTGGAGTAGGTAACGTTTTGCAGAATCTTGTTTTTCGGAAACCAATGATTGTGCGACCGTAGAATAAACGTATATCAGGAGCTCCTAATTTGTGGGTATTTGTGCACTGATTAGGTTTTCAAAAATATTTACAGGTTATTCAATGAGTTTATACGTTTGTCCGTATATATAAGCGCTAGGATTTTTTTTGGGTTTTCGTACAACCATGATTATGCTAAGCCCCGCGCGAAACGGATTCGGAGTCAAACAATAGAAAATCAATTGTCTCATTAGCTTTCCTTGACCTATTAAAACGATAAACATTATTGAAAACCGAATTAATCACAACAAGTTACCACAAACTGTACTGTAGGTACTGTTGACTTAACCGTCAACATTTTAAGGTTTAAGGACTATTCCTGCTTGCAGAGCTCGGCCGCTATACCTAGTAAGAGCCTGTCCAGATGAGGCGATCTACGCGCGAGTCCACTCGCGCGTTCCCGAGATACTGGAGCTACATATATTATATCCAGTCCAGATGCTGCCGCGCGTTTCCTCACTCGCGCGTAAAACGCTTGCAATGAGCGGGACTCTCGACTCGCACGTTTTACGCGCGAGTTGAGAAACTCGGGCGCCCTTGCTGCGTCCAGTACTACGCGCGAGTCCATGGCGTGTGGACGTATTTTTTGGTTCGAAATGGAGCGTGATAACTTCCATACGGACAAAGACTACTATAGTACGATACGGAACTTTTTATTGAAGAAGTTGTAAAAAGTATCTGTATCCGAGTCCATGTTTATAACTGGCAGGGAATCCCTCTTAGCGTAAAACGCGGCATCTGCAGGCAATCTGTCATTTTGTCTTCCGTTTCTAACGATCTTTGTCTAGGTCCTTTTTTATGTAGAAGGATTTCTACGGTGGGATGTCAAAAATGGAGAAACGAAATGTCACTTGTATAGAAAGAGCCGTGTCTATTCTTCGAAGACATATAAAGCGTCATGCTAAGCCTGCTGGACGCAATATAAATGAAAGCGCGCGAGTGAACTCGCGCACAGATTGCCTCATCTGGACAGGCTCTAACTAACGCTTACCCACGCTCATGAACCAATAGCATCGCCGCATCAGATTTTCGCTTAGCCCCTTGTTTCTTGTAAAGATTTTTGTTCAAATTTCATTTAACTGAAAACTATTCACCGACGTCTTTTTTGCTATATGCATTATTTGACATATTTTTAGATCATCGAAGTGTCATAGCATCATATTTTACCGAACTATATATTTCGCAGATTTACAAAATAACTTTTTGCTATTGGCCGAAGCCGCCTCTTTTGAACTTTTTCATTTACCTACCATAACTTCACCACACCGAACCAACATTTTACGGAATATTATTTGGTCACAAATAAATAGCCGGTTACTTGGTAGCATTTTCAATATTAAATTAAAATAGTGTCAGCAAAAGTCAATACGTTGTGCTACAAAATTTTGTGACAGAAACGAATCGCTGCAAAACCGACTTCACGCAGTCTTGTCTGCCCTACCCCTAGAGTGTATAATTTAAGCCCGCGTAGGCGCGGAGAGGTGGCGCGAACCGCGAGCTGAGGAGCAGGTAGTGAGCGTTAAAACCATCTGCGACGATAAGCTCGCGTGGGGCCGCCCAAACCCCGCAGCGCCGGAGCCGTGACAGAAACAATGCTTGCTGCAAGCTTGAAGCAAGCATCAGCAATGAAAATATGTTAATTAAAACAGTGGTATAATGAATGATCGAAAACAATACTTCGAAATGTTATTTCGGCAAAGTGTAACTTCGGTATAAAGTTTATCGACCAAATCGGCGGCAATTCGTCGGCGTAACGAAAAAAATCGAAATGATAATAGGTCAACTGATACAGTGGTGAACGTGACTTCGATGAAGTAAAAAAAAACGAAACGTTAATAGTTGACAAGTTTTAGGTGAAATAAAATTCGGTCAAATATTTTTCGAACTTATGATAGGTAACCTGTTTTTGTAAATAAAAAAAAAGAGCATGTAAAAAACAGATTATCTAAACAACTTATCGACCTCATGTACCTACATGAGGTCGATAAGTTGACTCCAAAAAATATTCTTGTTTTTCTAGTTTAATAAAAAAAAGCCTTTTTTCTAAAAATTATGTAAAACGATAAATGATGATAGGAAGTACCTTTTAAGTAAAAAAAAAATCTTGTATTAGGTACTTCCGCTCTCCCGGTTTACATTAACAATACATAGGTAAGTGAGAAATTCAAACAATATTTTATAAAATTTCAAACCGAGACTATAATTTTAAATAAAAATTAAAGTCAACGCCAAAATCAAAATCATAATTACAATTAAATTAACATTAAATCCAAAATCCAAAACAATATTAAAATTAATATCAAAAATAAACCAAAATTAAATGAAAATTATAAATATCTAAATCAAAATTAAAATCATGAACACAATACAAAATTGGAATAATAATCAAAATCAAATTAAAATTAACTAATAAATTCAAATCAAAATCAAAAATAAAATAATATTTATTTACATAACCAAATTACAAGATGAATATTAACATTAACTAAATTAAATTAAAACTAAGTTAAGTCTAAAAAAGGCCCTTGGAGCATTGTACCGAGTATGCTGGCGGCATTTTTTCGCTGAATTGCAATGCTGATGCGTTGCGCGAGAAAGTCGCCAGCTTTTAGGTCACCAGTTACATCAACTAGACGTTTCGCGATTTCCGCAAATAACTTATGCGCACTGGGACCCCATGGACCGAGGGTCTCGACGCCAAAGGGCACAAAGTTGTACTCTCTGCCAAGGCCTCCATATTTAATAACTTTCAGATTTTCGGCATTTTCTGCCGCTGCACTCGCTGTAGAAGTAGTCCGTTGGAGGTGGGACGGTGCCAGTGTGTCTACACAGGTAGCGTCCCACACAAGCATCCGTCCCAAACTCCACGGGACCAAAGACACACCATCAGGGCCTCAAGTCTGCTATTACAATAGTGTCAGAATGGTCTATCATTGATTTCATAATTGTTGATTTTGACAAGTTTGGTAATCTACTAATATAATGGCGTCATTATGACTTTCCAATGGTCAACCACTGACACTCCATTGAAAGAAATGGCATAGAATGGTAATCTCGTACATAATGACAAATGAATGATTGGCGTATGCGGTAATCTGCTAAAATTTTGACAGTTCTTTTGATCAGTGACCTACCATTATAACGTCATTGTGCAGTCATTGGTTTTAATAGCTCGGTTGTCAAAAAGTGTTTGCTATCTATCGTGTTTGTGGAATATTGAATGGAGAAATGTATTCACTACGAACAAATATTCTCGATCTAGCCAACCCAGTGGATGCTAGAGAAAGAAGATGGGCGGAATGCAAAGGACGTCGTCGAGCCCGTCGCAAGTTATATAATTATCTACCTATATGCTTTCCACTATAATTCTGCAAGGCTGCCAAGAGAGAAGTATTGCTTACCTGTTGCACTTATTTCACTCTTCTGTGATTTAATTTTGTTTAAAATTTTACTTTTATATTCAATACAGAACTAAAAAAGTGCAAAAATTACAATCATGATACATTTCATAATGCATACCTATTACTAAATAATACTGTATTTAGGTACTTACAGTGCGCCATTCTGCCGTGTCGTTTTATTGGGGCAGTCCACCGATATCGAATTTAAAATTTGTGCGCACTCCATCCAATATCGTTTGGATAAACTTCTTGGTGGTTTTCCAGATTTTTCAATTAGCACCATTTTGTATAAAATGTAATAAATAAATAAAAGATAATTTAAATACACAACCAAAAATATAATTAAAACACTCAAATGAAAATAAAAACTAACAAAACACCGACCGCTAGAAATAAAAACCAGCCAAGTGCGAGTCGGACTCGCGCACGAAGGGTTCCGTACGGCAAAAAAAATCATGTCTCTTGTATGGGACCCCCTTAAATATTTATTCTATTCTGTTGTTTAGTATTTGTTGTTATAGTGGCAACAGAAGTACCAACATCATCTGTGAAAGTTTCAACTGTCTATCACGGTTTATGAGATACACCCTGGTGACAGACGGACAGTAGAGTCTTAGTAATAGGGTCCCGTTTTATCCTTTGAGTACGGAACCCTAAAAACAGATTAACCTCAGTAAGCAGTAATTTAACATTTGACTTTGACAGCTAAAAAAATTATTGAGTTGCATAGTTTCACATAAATTTAATTTTTTTGCTATTTACGAACTTCTTGCTACTTCAGATTGCTTATAACACTAATAAATAGTATGTAAATATATATATAAATGAAATCTGGCATGACTAACTGTTCAAATTAAGTAGTAGTTTTTCGAAAATCATTTCTACTAACGGGTTTTATAATAATGGCAATGCGACAATGTCATTCTACCACGATTCTATTACGAGACCATTGACCGACCAATGATCGACCATTATGAATTTAGCAGATTACGAACTTTTAGCAAAATGACAATGGGATCGTGTTGGAATGACGAGTTTATTAAAAATAGCAGATTTGGGCCCCTGGTCTTTTGCCATCATCTCTGACAATGCCAGTCGGCTCAAGAAGAGCAGGCATATTGATGCTGGCAAGAGACCGGCGGATTATGTCATTAAGTGTCGCATGTCTTGAAAAGCGGCCTGCACTTTTTTGACAACAAAGTCCGTGGTGACCCAGTCAGTCCACGTCCGTGCCACAAGGGCATGTGTGTGGAGTGCTTACCGTGACCCCAAGTCACAGATCAGTCACCAGACGAAGCGAGGTCGGATCCAGGAAGGTACCGATATATGGAGAAGGATGGGCATGTAGCCAATGACCGGCCTCTGGCTCCGACCGCCAAATTAAAGTCTTGCGCGATCCGGACCTGAACTGCGGCTCAGAATCGATTTGTATATTAAATCGCAATAAATATCGTCCCAGCTGCTTTGAGATTTTGGGTTGTCTGGAAATTATTTACCCGGACAAACAATTTGGAAAGCATTTTTGGCATCCTCCAAGCCCGCAGTCTCATAGTTTGTGGGCAAAGCCCTTAGGACATTACCTATGAGACGTGACGTGCTATGGGCGGACGACAAAAAGGCTGGGGAAGCAACACTCGATATTTTGCGGATTCCTAAGCCGCCAAACCGAATAGGGAGGGATGTTTGTAACCAAGATGGTTCATTGAGCTGAATATTTAAAATCATTTCTAAACTAGTTTTGACTAAATCGTCTACTGGTGAAAGCAAATTTGGATGTTTCCAAAAAGGGCTACAGCGAAGCACATAAGTAAATTTAGGGACAAAAAGGCAAAACTTTAGAATTACAAGAGCATAATGAGGACTGATTTCGAGTAAACAATTTGCGTGACTTTAGAATTTGGAAATAGTGTTAGTAATATAATCAGGAAAAGATTCTTCAAAGATGGGTGAACCCAGGAGGCAAAGTGACTTTAAAATAAAATTAAAATCAAAATCAATATTAAAATTATAACCAAACACTAAATGACAAAATAAAAATAATCATGTTAATCATGATTAAATACCCCATCACGTCTGCGGGGTTTAGCTAGACAATTTAATTTGACCTTTTACATAAACACACTAAGAGACAGCGTACCAATTACTTATTATTTGTTTTTCAGTGAGAATTCTGTATTGAGTATATGCCAGCTGGACCAACAGAAAGCCATTATTGGGTTCTTGTCGGCTCAGGATGAACCGTTGCTGCCGTCAGTGCATCCATGTGCATGGGAAGAGTATGTGTGGGCCAAATACAAGTGTGTATTACATTAACCTATCTTAACTTTAAAGTAACTAACTTAAGGTCCGCTGTACACGTACGTTTTTATTGTCGTGAAAAACTACGGTCGCCGTGTGTAGGCACGATCGTCAGTCATGTTGTATGGGTCACTAAAAGCTTGTTGAGAGACACGGCGGAACTACGGCATGGCACCGTCACCGAATGCGTCCTCCGGTGGTATGCCGTGTCATACAGGGTGTCCGGTAATTAAAGGAGAACCCTGAAAATGGGTCATGGTAGAACTAATGGCTATTCGGAAAAAAAAACCAAAAAAAAACCAGTAGTACCAAAGGTATGATTTTTTAAATAGTAATCGGTGTTTTTTGTTACCTACCTTATTTTACATTTTTTACACCAAGACCATAATTTAAAGAATTTTATCGGTTTTTTGTTCTTATAATAATTTACGTTAACTGAGCTGATAGATAAGCAATAAATAGAATGACTACTATTAAACGGTTTCCAGTTATAAGTAAAATCAGTCGTCTTTTTAACACTGATTCACAGTAAATAGCAACAATTGCAAACGGAAACGAAGTAAACACTTGCGAAGTCGAGCAAGTCGAGTGATGCACTAAGTCCCTACCGGTTTTTTACATTTACTATAGACAGTCTGCACGAGACTCACTTGACTCGAGCGGATTCTGGACGTCAATAAGTAATATCTTGAAAATATAAATATTTGTACCATGCCCATGTGGGGTATCAAAATAAAGAGCTTGAGGAGACGATTCCAAAATAATAACATTAAAAGGTTGGATATAAAAAAACTAAAACATCTAAAAACCCGACCTATTTTTAAATATTTAAGATTTTGAAATACTGGGATTCAGCTGCCTCCGGTTAGACTGGAAGCCAACAAACAACAAAGCTGCAACAAAGCAACAAAGCAACAAACAACAAAGTTAGGCAGATTGAGGTCTGTTCACCAGAACAACCTTGTTAGCTCTTTTCAGTCTGGATTTAGGCCTGGGCACAGTACAGCCTCCGCTCTTCTTATAAGTGACTGGTGACATTAGAGAAGCTATCGAGGATACCAAGGTTACGGTTTTGGTACTACAGTGTAAACTCCAA
The DNA here is from genome assembly GCA_905333075.3 of Atethmia centrago. NCBI lineage: Eukaryota > Metazoa > Arthropoda > Insecta > Lepidoptera > Noctuidae > Atethmia > Atethmia centrago. The sequence goes on along the minus strand of HG995381.1, from coordinate 10,835,068 downwards.
GTAACGTCACTCGATTTAACGACAAACTCTCTAAAGCGTCGAAATCAATCGACTTTGGTTGGTTTAGCTTGTCTACCATACAATGATACACTCTACATAGCAATACACTCTCTCTCAATAACGACAACAATTGAGTTATAAAAAGTACCTTTTAAGTTGCTCAAATTAGCAAAAACTGCGCAGCTGCGTACGTTTTTTTGTTGCTTTGTTATCCTAGCCCGCAATAAACTCTACTGTCGGCATCATACGAGTATATACCGAACTTTCTAAGAAATTCATTCTTTTGTTTACAAATTCGGATTGCTTGCACGTGTAGACTGTTTTTGACCATGACTAATAAGAAGGAGTCATGGATCATCTATACCTTATCTATGTATCATTATTCTCAGTTGCTTACAAACTTTCAAGCTGTAAACATGGCTAGTAAAAGAAAATCACTGTGTATTGACGAAAAAGTTTTACTGATACACGCAATAGAAACGATTCTTTTTTATGTACATAACTAATAACACTACTCTGAAATAAAAATTTTATTTTTCTAATTCTGATTTTTCTTCTCTCCATTTAACGATAACTCTCTATAACGCCATAAAATGCACAGTCCCTTCAGTGTCGTTATATAGACTTTACACTGTAATTGATTTTTCCAATGCCTTTAACGCCGTCAGCCATGACATTCTCCTTTCTATCCTCTCTCATCTTATGGTTTCACACGAGGCCCTGGAACGGTTCTCTTCTTATCTTCGGGGACGTGAGCAGTCGGCAACATTGAAGAGAGCTCGTCAAATTGGCGCGTTCTGGATGCTGGTGTTCCACAAGGGCCAATATTCTTTCTCCATTGCTATTCTCCATCTTTATTAATTTAATAATTCACTGTCTTCGATGCTCTTTAGTTCTATACAGCTGAGCGGCTAGAAGGTTTATCGGACGCTATAGCAGATGTAAACAGAAACTTAGATTCTATCAAAAAGGGGTCTGATAGTTTTCGGATGGCAGTAAACCCTTCAAAGTGTCAGGCCATTGTAATTAGAAGCTCGCGCATGATGGGATTGGGTGGCACTTATCTCTCTTTCTTCTCTTATTTTTAATGTTACTGTCGTACCCATTATCCTTACGGTGAAAGATCTCGGTTTGAATCTTGACCCGACACTGGGCTGGCAACGCCAGGTTTCTAGTGTTAATCAAACACTGAATGGTACCTTGCGATACCTGAATACGGGTTTACTGGATAAGTTCGACAGACTGCTGAATAATGGTATCCGGTTCATAATTATCCTAAGGAAATATGATCAGTGTCGAGCTACAGGTCTGAGCTCAAATGGATGTCCATTCGCCGAAGAAAAAGTTTGCGCGCTTTGACCACGCTGTTCTCCCTTCTCAACTTTCCCACCCCTCCTCCTTATGTATTCCAATATCTACGTTCTTCATACGCTAAGAATCTGCGTTCTTTTTCAAAACAAATATCGTAGGACTTTACGCTATTTGTTTTAAAAATAATTCTGCAATACAAATGTATATATTCATCATATATATGATGTAGGTGGGTATATGTTATAGTAAATATTGCATATAGTAAATATAGCTGCAGCACATTCATCAGCGGCTAGTGGAATGCTATCGTCTCAGTTTTTTATTTGTATTTTTTTGTATGGCATCTCGTAGTTTACTTTGATAGGTCGTGACTACTTTAAAGCTTTACGGCGCGAGCTGGCACTACGCCGAGCAAGGATTGGGGTCTTCGCAAGAGACCTCGGTGGTGAGGTCGGAAGGTCGGTTTGTGATTTCTGTGCACTGTACTCGTGGCCGTGCTGCTTTCCTGGAGGAGGGTAATGGGGTCGTCGTGGTCGGTTAGAACGTGCCTCTGACGGCGAACTGAGGTCATTTTAGAGGGCCTATAGCTGGCAGCCTTGACAAACCAGAGAGTTGCGATGATTGACGGCTGAATCGAAGAAACGCGTGGCAATGCGTTTCATGAACTGCTGAATAGCAATGGGAATTTTGAGGTCGAGATGGAGGATCTCGTTTCGAACGAACGCCAACAAAAGCCATCTTATCTCTTCACCACCCGTGGTTGACTGGTGGAGATTGCCTAAGGCATTAAGTCAGACTTTGTACCTTATTGTGTGCGAGAAGTTTAAATAAATAAATAAACATTGCTCAAGTTATTGGCGTCCAAAGCACGTTGTTTGACGTCAATAGTCGCGGCGTGCAAAAGGTGTTTATAATATGTGACTTTACTATTTCTTCAGGGTAAAAGAAATGAACTCCCGTAACACCCTGTTTATACACTTGTTGTGCTGGAACCCGAAATACGGCCGTGAGCTTATCGATAACATGCTAAGGTCTATTTTTATGCACGATGCCTACATTCAACACATCGCTATGATTAAAAATTTAGTCAATTATCCACGTAAGTATCTATTTAATATGCTATATAATTTCATTTGACTGTTGATAGGTTTATTGGATTGGGATACCTATATTGATTGTATAGGTATCCCAATCCCAACTTAGTTACTCAAATAGTTGATTGGGTTTTTTCAGGAATTTCTTAGAAACCTGGAGTTCCCATGGACTTAAAATTGGCGTAATGTGTGTGTCACTTTAAAATGGTACACCCATAGTAGTATCGTAATGCAAGCGTGATGTTATGTTTGCATGGACTAATCAAAAGTTTTCTATAGGTGTTCCAGGTAGCTTTCTACTCTTCCCAATACGTTGCCTTCTCCGGCTAATCTCCCTTAAACGCTTCTTCAAGCTTAGGCATAAGTAGATACGTAAATTTCTAGAAAAAAATTGGAGAGGCAATAAGTCAAGGGGAGGCAGGCAGCTGCCTTCCCTTACCCATCCCTCGTTACTCTCATGGTCGTAGGTAATAGTAAGAGAATATCTTTGTAGACTTGATGCACGGGCAGGCTCGGTCAGAGGGAGCATTCAGACGTGTGACGCCGATGGAGCGCGGGGTCTGTGGAGACAAGCTGCCTGCGCTGTGCATCGCCGACCGCTCGGAGGTCTGCCCACGACTCAAGATTAGAAGAGCTGTGTAAGTCATTTATAAAGTAGGACATTCACAAACCATCAAGATGGACACAGGTAATACCTACTTACATTGTTTGTATCTAAGCGAATCTTCCCCTCTGAACTCGTTCAAATCGCCTAATAAATTATAATAGGTCCAAGCCGTGGTGTGACCGATAGTATTTACCGTCGGCTAAAATGACAACTTCCATAGGTATAAAGTTTCATTGCCTAATCCTTATGATATAGTGAAATTAAATGAAAGAACATTTTAAACTCACACAAAAAAGTACACTTTGTAAACAAGCATATTACAAATTAGAGGATTATATCCAAGATAATGATGCTTGGAGACATGCTGGTCCTGCTCCATAGGACAATCTAGAGTTCAGACAAAATCAAACTGGTTGCTAATTTAATTGTATGATCTATAATTTTTATGACATTGATTTTACTTTCTGTGATTACTTCAACTCACGAACTGACTTATTACTTTAAAATTTGTTCTTATGACTTTACCATGTATCTATCACACAATTAATTAGTCTGTCATTGCATCATTTTTAATTATTTTTACCTATTCCGTGCATCGTCTTTACATATAATTTATATAATTAGTGTATACAAAATATTGACGAAAACATTTTAAAAGAGTAACGGTGGAATTTCTTGACCATTCTTCTCCATACGAAACTACCTTTTGGAACGACTAGAATCAATTTTATTTTTTTGTAAATTTTGACCTTTGATGTGTATACTAGCAGCTGCGGTTTCACGCGGTTTCCCGCGGTTTCACCCGCATAGGTTTCGATCGGGATTAAAAGTATCCTATGTCCTAATCCAGGACATGGTCTACCCATGTGCCTTTCATCAAAACAAACAACCAAACAAATAAAAAAAAACAACCTTGCGCATTTATAATATTAGTTAGGATTAGGATTAGAAATAAATAATTTGACTTTGACTTTATAATAATTTTCAAAAATCCTTCCTTAGTGCTCACCTTCCTTATTTTACAAAAGTGCGTGGTTCTAGACCCAGCAGTTTAGACTGTGTGATGCCTGTCAGTGAATATAAGATTTTTATTAAGTAGATTCTTTACTATGTCGTCACACAGTGAAGAAGACAACGACGATATAGTGCCGATCTTGGAGCAGCACTCGGAAAGATTGCGAGAGCTTTACGGAGACTTCTACATCAGTGAGCTGATAGCCAGGTACCCGGGATCAGATAGCGTGCTACTCGTTTGTGAGGTAATTTGATACACGATCCTGCTTTTAACCGACTTCCCAAAAAGGAGAAGTTTATTATGTTCGTCTGTATGTGTTATTTTTAGGGTTCCGTAGTCAACAATGAACCCTTATACTTTCACCATGTCCGTCTGTCTGTATGTCTGTCCCCGCTTTAGCACAGAGACGCTTAGAACTGTAATATGGCATGAGTGATGATATTCATCGAGACGAAGTGATAAAATAAAATCTGGAAAAAAAAAATTAGGGGGTACCTTCCTTGCACGTTAAATGGGATGATATTTTTTTTTCTCGTCTATCCCATGGTGTGGAGTATCGTTAGATAGGCCGTTCAAAAATATTGTGGGTCTGTGAACCGCATTGAACACCATTTTTCGATTCAGGTATCTGTTTGTGCAGTATTACGCTTAAAGGTGCAAATTTTTGTTAGAGTCAAGTGCCCCCTCCCCTTCCAGCTAAATGGTTGTTTTTGGATATGTGAAAAAAATCATGGCAGTAGTAAATAACGAAATCAAAAGGGAAACTATCACAACTTAGTAGGTTTTATAAGTTAACGAGTAATAGTCGACCAACTTATATTTGCTATTGGAGAATTGACCGTGACGTATATAGATGCGCTGTATGGGAGAACATGTTGTTCAACTACAATGTTAAGTTTGTTTTTGGGATATATTACGGAACCCTTCATTGTGCGTGGTCCGACACGCACTTGGCTGGTTTTTTATGTATGTTCACCGATTTCTCCGTCAATTGTGGACTGATTTTGAAAATTCGTTTTATTTTTGAAAGGGTAATGAATGTCTCGAGGTGGTCACCTATAGCGATTTGGGTATTTTTTTATAATAACTCGTGCATTTGTTCTCGGTAAGCACAATTTGGTGAGTTGGAACTGATAATGAAGACCACCAGAAGGCCACATTTCAAGGGTTGCGATTCAATTAGGTACTTACTAAATATGGTTGCTATGCAATTTATGCTCGCCACAATGCATATGGTGCAGTGGAGCTGATGGTGGCTTCACCATCATCATGATGGTAAGAACCAGGAGAACTCCTCAACAACAAACGTGCATCGGGAAAAGCAATATTTTGTAAAAGGTTATGAGCAGTTGACAATAAAACTTTTGTAATAAATAAATTACAAACTGACCCACTAAAAAGTGAAAAATAACTTTTAATTTCGGAAGTCGGTGGCAAAAAACTAAAATACAGATCCAAAGACACCGACTTCATAAATTAAAGTTATTTTTTCAAACTCGTAACAAAATTCTGGGCGGACTCGATTGCCCTCGACTCGCTAAGAAGAAGACTGTCGGCATGGTAAAACCAACAATCTTTTCCAGAAAGAAGATAAGGGAGGCTTATACCCAGCAGTGGTTGATTCCGGGCTGAAATGATGATAATGATGATGATGAATCTTTTCAGCATAGTGAATTAGCAGTTGGAGTGATGTGTCTCAGCACAATGATCAATTACGAATCTTTGGAGGACGCTTTTGTGCTTTTACCGTTTGCCGGTCTTAAGCATGTGAATAAACTTCCAAAAGACTTGCCTAAAACGGTTGATTCAAATTCCAGGTAAATGTCTTAGCCAAATCTGTTAGGTACAGTCGTCTGTAGGAAGCATTTCAACCATTTCGACCCTGCTAATATTTATTCGAAGATGTTTTGGTTTAAGTGCTTATTTACTAAGCGTTATTTTTACGTTTACCTACTGAACTAGAATTATCTTATAATAAATTCGAATGGAGCAGGTTTATATACGTAAATACCTAAATACTGACTATTTACTAAATTACATAATTACATTTTAGTACGGTGCTTAATGTGGAGTCTTCTTCAAAGCCGAAGCAGGATATTCATGAATCTAAGATTTTGAAGCCTCAAGGGTCCAAATCCAGGGTAAGCAATAAACTATGTGTCACGTTTATTATAAAGAACAGTTAGGTAACTATATAAGGTGTAAATGAAATAACTGTAGCGTAACTCACTAGGCGTCATTGTGCTCATCATAATATGAAATAGCGAAAAAAAAAATTGTAGAGTTATGCGATCGAAAATGTCTTTTTCGCGATTTCAGGATTTGTCGCATATCGCCGCCGGAGACGCAACTAAAAATACATCGTTCGTTTTTTAATCCCAAATAGTAATTTAAGAGGTGCAAATATCAAACTCCAATTTGATAAACAAACTCTTTGTTTGCAGTGCCGGATTAAGCAAGCGAAGGGCCCTTGATCTGCTATGGGTTCTTAAGTCCAAAGCGGTAAAAAATGGGGTAAAAGAAAATATTTTTTTGGTATATGATAACTAAATTATAATGTAGACTGTAAGTCTTAGAAATATATAGACAATTTCAATAGGTTGATCGAGCCATTTAAATTCTGCTACGAATCCACACTGAGTGTCGAGTAAGGGTGCTCGCACACTTCAGACTTTTTTTAGAGCCGATTTAAATTGTTAATACGAGCGATGTTTTGTAGAACTTGTGCGTTTACCGTATGAAATTCTGTGTTTTATTTTCGCCAATGAAATAATCGGTTACCGATTGTCTGACGTGAACTCTCTTAGTCGGAAAAGGTGTTACGTTTTACGTTTTTGTGACATATACATTAAATATACCACGTCCTATTAAGTTTCACTTAAAAAATTACGCTCAGGCGGAGTTGGGTTTGGATACGCAGGGTACCCTTTTGCGCGGGGCCCGTAGCAATTGCTACTCTTGCTACGTGGTTAATCCGGCACTGTTTGTTTGTTGATTCAATGAATGTCAAAATGTCAATTTACTATCGTGGATTAAAAAACTAACTTTACCTACAGGTGGGCAGGTAGGTTTTTTTGCTAGTCTGTTCTGTCCTACCTTGGGCAGAACACAGCCACAGGCTACAAATATCTAGAAGGTTTTTAGGTGGTTTGTGAAATGTTAACCTTTCACTATTGAACACACAGGTTACATGGGTATTCGAAGATCAAGATGGTGACAATTTCAATAGCGTTAGAATGATGCCGTCTTCAGTAGGGGTGAGTTTCAATTGTCCCATACTAATCCAACAATATTTTTATTGTGTTCAACTGTATCTATCAATCTAAAAATCTTACTTGATTTTACTAGTCTTTTTAACTTTTTTTTTTGTTTGCTTCTGGTGCACGCTTGTTATTCTAATTCGCTTTAGATATTGGAGTAGTTGACATACTTAGGCTTTGCTTGCCATTTATATAAAAAAAGAATAGAATAGAGTTTCAATTCATATGAATTCATTTTACTATAAAACGTTAACTTGCGAAATTTACGAGGCAAATCAACAGAAAAGTTTGCTAACATGTGACTAGCTCACTGAACAACAGCCTAATAGAGCAAGATCCCAGGGCCACCAGACGTCACTTATTTTCTGACGAACAAAATGTGTACGATTGAGTGGTGTTAGTATGTACGAGTACTATGTTCGCATGCCCACCTGCTAGCTTGGTCGGACGGCCATTTTCTGGGTATCAGGTAATCAAGGTACGTAAATACATTACTCACCTCATGTAAATTCTCCCAGCTGTTTTTGTTCAAAGGGTAAAACGGGACCCTATTACTAAGACTCCATTGTCCGTCTGTCTGTCCGTCTGCCACCAGGCTGTATCTCATGAACCATGATAGTTAGACAGTTGACATTTTCACAGATGATGTATTTCTGTAGCCGTTATAACTAAAAAACAGAATAAAATACATATTTAAGGGGGCCCCCGTACAACAGGCATGTTTTTTTTTTTTTTTTGCCGTTTTTAGTAATTGTACGGAACCCTTCGTGCGCGAGTCCGACTCCCACTTGACCGGTTTATACTATACGTTATATGTTACAATACCGTTAAAAATTAGTCATCACTACTTCCAGACACTTTCCGTCGGCAGTATTGCTTTGCAACCGCTTTAAAACTCTCAAAATAATTACTCACTTTCACGTACATTCTGAAGCTCAATTTTTATATATGTTAGCCAGACAACTATTTTAAAACGTTTTACAAGAAGGCAGACCGATCCAAGGCGCCAATCATCCCTTAGACCCAATTTTAATGCTTCTGCGGGTATGAGCGCGAGGGCATTGTATGGCTCAGAGGTAGCAAGTTAGTTACAGTTGAGTTGATGGATGTGAGTTGACGAAAACCACAGACTTAATGATAACTTAGTTTATTCGTAAAAGTTACACGAAAGTTCCATTTTACATTTTATTTTCCATACATTTATATGAATCGATTGAACTAAGCGATCACCAAAAAAATTGAGAAGTATGGAAGATAAAGACATGTTGCGCCGACTCCAAATAAACTGGAATAAGGGCAGGAAAATGATAAAATAATTATCATTTATCATTATCGTCATTTATCATTTATATTTTAGGCCATAAAAGCCGCAGATAAAGAAAAGCAGAAATATAACTTCTCATGGGTAAGTGATTTATGGTTTTATAGTGTCTTTTGCATACATTAATATGCTTAAATATTCTCGAAGTATCGCCGTCTCACATGGTGTGAGATGGTGATAATTCTAAAATATTTTGAAGTTCCCAGCGTATATAGGATTTGCATGTAGGATACCGATTCTCATGTCTATGTGGCCGTGGGTAATATCTACCCCGCATTGCTACATATTAATAGACGGGATTGGTCCGTGTTGGCTCAGGATCGAATTGAGTGGAAAAGGGAGGCCTTAGCCTTGCAGTAGGGCAATACAGGCTGGTTTCTTTATTTTATTCATTATTGCTACAGTCGTAGAAACTGACTGCAATTAGGCTGAGTGCTACTACACAATTCTATACTAATTTTTTACTCTCCACAGACAGCGACTTTTGTGGTTTTTATGACGTTGGAAAGTGGTAAACAGCAGGCATAGCATGACGCTTTCTATTTCTTCGAAGATAAGACACGGCTCTTTCTATACAAAGTGACATTTCGTTTCTCTATTTTTTTACATCTCACCGTAGAAATCCTTCTACAATCTCTCATTTTGTCTTCCGTTTCTAACGATCTTTGTCTAGGTCCTTTTTTATGTAGATAGGATTTCTACGGTGGGATGTCAAAAAAGGAGAAACGAAATGTCACTTTGTATAGAAAGAGCCGTGTCTTTTCTTCGAAGAAATAGAAAGGGTCATGCTAAGCCTGCTGGTGTGAGTTAAGTGTGAGGGAATTTATTAGGCTATGTAAATTGTAACTAAATGAAAGTATGTACATATTTTCGATTATCGTACAAAACGTTTCTTTTTACCAGTTTTTATATTTCTTGACAAATATGATTAAGAGCGTGTAAGCCGTACGGCATTTCAAGTCCATATTTTGCGAAATGACTGAACCGATTTTAATGAAATTTCATACCTAAATAGGTTTAAAAAGTTAGAAGAAAACATTTTCAGTTATATCGAAAAATAAGAAAATTTGTATGAAATGCCGCATGGCGTACACGCTCATAAGTGATTTCAAAAATATGATTTTAAACGTTTATTTTTTTAATGCCAAGAAAGTTATCGAACGTACTATAAAAAGTGAAATGCTATCTGTTAAATATAAGTAAGGTACCCATTTTTTTTTTAAATATTTAATAAATAAACGATACGTTTCACTTCAGATGATACTGGATGAAGAATTACTTCAGAATCAAAGTGATATTCTGAACCTTTTCCAAGACGAAGAAGAGGAATTCGAGTTTGATATAATTAATATTGATACTGACCTTTTGAGGGTTCCCGAGCTGGTAATATACGACTCTTTTAGTTCCGGGTACGATGTTACTTCACCTGCTATTGGTGCCGATTCTTTTGTCACAAAGTTCTCTAAACTAGACTAAAAACCACCAAAATCATTTTATCGTTCTTTCTTTCTATCTTTCTTTATACAACTTGATATAGCTTTTTAATTCCTCTTTGACTGTCAGTATTTTTAGATCATGGTGTAGCGCTTCATTTGGTACAAACCATGGGGCGTTTGTGATTGTTCATAGAAGCTTGTTCAGAAATAACTGTATGATCTCTATATTAGAGTGCATTGCTGTGTCCGTAGCTGAATGCTATAGGTCCATATAGGCTTGATTATAGCTTTGTTTAATGTATCAGATCCCAGCGACACCGGGATCTGATACGATAACAGGGTTTTGTTTTCCAGGTGTAATTGTGATTTTCGATAAATTATCAAGTAGAACTTTCTTAGTGTCAGTCCAACTTCCTTCCGTTTTGTGAAAATGTGTTTTTCCAAGTGAGACGTCTGTCTAGGTATAAACTAAGGTATTTCACATGGTCAGCTTGATGCACTTGTATTCTAATAAATGGAGCTCCAATTTATTGAAGCTCATTATTTTCATTACTACCAATGCAGTGCAGCGCGCCAGCGCATTGAAATAAAGTTACTAGGTAATAATAAAATCAAATTCGAATTTTCCAATCAAATTTTTGACTTTTGTCTGTCAAAGTCACGACAGATACGAAAATCGTCTTTTGACAACTTTATTCGTAAAATTCTATTTTTTACTAGACTGTTTTGATTACAATCTGTGCCGAACGCATAATTTCACCTTTACCTCGTCAAATTTTGGTCTTATTTTTTTTTGTTTGGAAAATTGTCAAATAACTTCTCCCGCTCTGGGTGGAGCGGGAGGGTGTGTCAGACTCTTACTGACTAAAACCCACCAGTGTTTCTTCCGTTGCCTGTGTGCCTCTCACTTTCCCACGATCCCGGGGGAACGAATTTTAGTCTATGGTTTATTCAACTTAGCGATTGTGAAAATCGATTATAGTTGTGTCAAATTTGTTTTTCAGTTTAGAGAATCTTGTTTGCAGAATAACTTTTAGGATTCTCTTAACAAAAAATAAGAAATTTTAGTGATAGTTTTGTTCAGTTTGGTGTACAAAAGAATCGGCACCAATAACTATCTAAATATTTTATAGCTTAGCTACAGAGTACATAATCCGAAAACAAAAACAGCCAGGCTCCGTTTTCATCTGTTTTTAAATAGCATACAAAGTCTAAGTGAAATCAACGATAGTATTTATATAAAAGATTCCGTAATCTAATAACCGACTTTCAATTTTCACAGTCCTGCCGACAGTGTCCTGAAAATCATAAGCGGCGATGGACCTGCAGAAACATCAGCTACAACTCCGGAAAAAAAAACGGAAAAACCGAAAAAAGGCGGTATGTCTACTTCACCCTTTGTGGAAGAAGAAAATAATCTTCACTGGTTTGCAAATCCCTAAAAAAAACCGGACAAGTGCGTGTCGGACCGCACACAATGAAGGGTTCTGTAGTTGGAATGAATTTATCCCAAAAACAAACTTAATTTTTTGTTGTTGAAAAACATGTTCTCCCAGACATCGACATACGTCACGGTCAAATCTCCAACTGAAAATTTAAGTTGGTCGACTATTACTCGTAACTTGTAAAGCCTACTAAGCTGTGACAGTTGTCCTTTTAAATTCGTTGTATATATTACTGCCGTAAACTTCACTTAAGTTATACAAAAAACACCAGTTAGCTGGCTGGGGTGACACACTTGACTATATTGCGCAAACGGGTCCCTGAATCGAAAAATGGCTTTCCCGCAATATTTTTGAAACAAAGTGGGGATGATATTTTTCCCTACAATTTTTTTATTTCTAGATTTTATGTACCAATTTGTCGGCGTGATTAATATGTATACACATGCCAAATTACAACTTTCTAGTACTAATAGTCTCTGAGCTAAGCCGCGGACACACATACAGACAAATAGACAGGCAGACAGACAGACAGATGGACATGGTGAAACTATAAGGGTTCCTTGCTGACTACAGAACCCTAAAAACCGACCGTAGCAGAGCGGTGAGCTCTGCGTAGCTGGTCACAGATTTGAATCGGTGACGGACCAAACCGTTTTATTTCTAACTAAAACTTAGCACTGTAGTCGTGCACGAAAGAGCGAAGTAAATGTAATTTTTTGAACTGAGTTATATAGTATCAAATCTCCAGTATTGGTAAACAAAGTTAATGTAAATATTTTCCCTATGGTCTATTCTTCATATTTTAAAATATAAAATTCACTTAAAATTCTCTCATATAAAACGCGATCGGAATAAAAGTATTGGTACGAAAATCGGCAATTTCCATTTGTGTTTCTTTCAAATATGGCCGTCTCCGCTCCGTGATCAATCAGTGCCCAGCATTTAGTATGGCGTTTGCCCAAACGTTCAAATCAAATACGGTTATATCCACCACTGTCCGTGTCAAAGTTGGTATTCTCCACAAATACACTTCAAATCAATAAATGTTATTATAAACGGTTACTTAACCGGAACTCATCAATTACAAAATATTTTTTATTGTATTATGAACCAAAAACGTTTTTCGTTGATAACTCAAATTTGTGACAAGAATAAAGATTGCTTTGGTGACTATAGGTATGACTCAATTGGTAATATTCGTTTAGCACGTAAAATTTATTTAGTTTGTAGACTTTATTCATATCCGTCTATGGCCGATACTTATTGTGTTTGTCGCATAAATATAAATCCAAATGCAATAGTATAGTTGTAGGCTTGTTTGTATGTAGGTATATTTTCGATACAAAAATCGAGTCGAATCCGTTTACATTAGTGCGTTCGTGCTAGGCTTGCCGGTCTGTGTAACCGAACAGTTTGGGCCCCTTGTCAACTATAGAAAGGCAGTGATTGACCACGTTTCTTCATGACACCTTAGCCGCCATGGTGAGCCCAGCTTACATAAAAATACATATTCCAATTGCAGCCAACGTTACTACAGTTTTCGAAATGCCGGGACCTGCGCGATATTCAGGAACGCCAAATGCCTTTCTTCTTGAGTTGTTCGCCATTCATCCCAGTTACGACGAGAGGTAAGAGCTAATCTGACTACTGATGAATTAAAAAGTTTTCAAAGGAAAAATAACATCTGCCAAAACGGCGACTCCACGAAGCAACATGAACGTAAACGGAGCAAAAGAAGTATATAAAGACGTAGAAAGTAGCATTCTATAGTTTCTGCCTACCCCCATGGGAAAAAAGGCAAGAGTTTATGTAAGTGTGGCGGCATCTACATCGCCACATGTAAACTACGCAACACACTGACGTCACGCATAATCCTGCATCGTGCAAGCAGAGTTTACCGCGCAACTAGCATATATACCTCCTAGGATCTACCTAGGATATTCCTAGGATCCTGCCCTTACCGAGAAACAAATTCACACCCTAAATTATGATTAGTAAGTAGATAATCTGTGACTCGGTTTGGTTGGACCGGCGCGGGGGGTTGCGGAAACGGCTCCGGACACGGACACCTCCAGACGTATGGAGCTATGCGTTTCCGGTATGGGCTGACCTCTCATTGTACAAAAATCCTATACAATGCGAAATTAGCTTGTGCTGGGAATGTGTGGCTTCGTGTGTGGCCGTATGTACTTAGAATCTGTCAATGTTCGGTGTCCGCGGCTCGTCCGCAATCTATTCGTGCTGGTGTGACTGATCCTTGAGCGAAATAGTACGCAGTTGGTAGTTTTAAGGTTAGTTTTTATAAGAATATTAATTTGGTATCTGCTGACTGGTTAATATATTTATCATGGCTCACGGAGCTATTCTTAAAGGAGCGGAGCTATTCTTAGAGCCCAAAAAAAAGATGGATGGATTGTATGAGGAATGGTATGAGTGAATTATATCGTGACGGTTGACAGGGGAGATTGGAAAGAGAAAACGTGTTGCGCCGACCTCAAGTAACACGGGACAAGGGCAGGAAGGTGGTGATAGAGATATTCTTGAATAGTTTAAATTTTTGTGATAATTTTTCAGGTATGGGTTTGATATGCTAGAAGTGGCATACGAGATGTTTCCTGACAGAGATTATTGTGTCGTGTGTCTTCCTACCAACCAGCCTGCTTTTCCGTTGTTAGAGCACTTCACGGTTGGTATAAAATGGTGTAGTGTCTTGGAGTACTGCCATCTCACTTCATTAACATTTAAATGACAAGGACAGGTAGATTTGGTAAGGGTCTCTAATCTTGCTTTGAAGGATTAGTTTCAATTCCCTAGTCAACCTCGTACTTATTTCACCAAATTGAAAAAAAGTCTCAGTAAAAATCCGAAACTGCCACATTGGTCGTAAAGCAAAAACAGACTTTCGCATTATATGAAGTGCAAGTGACCTTCAACCTTAGGACGAGGTCAAATATACCTACGATTTTGTGAGGAGGATCGTTTACCTATATGTATGTTTTTTTTTGTTGAATATTTCAGCTGGTGACTCCATATGGTTGCAAAAAGAGGTATATGAACGAATCGTTATATGTGGCGCACGTGAATTCAATTCGAGGGTAAACATTACAACCTGCTTTAATAATGTTTCTTAGAATTTAATATTTCTTTGAGTAACAATCTAAACACTAAAGGCTATATATTTGGGCGAGCAAATCATCCCAAAAACAATTTTTTGTATATTTTGTATTCAGAACACTACATATTACAGACGAGTCGCACCGAGCTTTTTCGGGTTCCATAGACAAATTGGAAAAATGGAACCCTTATAGTTTCGTCATGTCCATCTGTCCGTCGGGCCGTCCGGGTGTTGCTAAACAATGGTGCCGATTCCCTTGTTCACAAACTAAACTTAATTTAAGTTCAGTGCATCTTTTCTTTCTATTTCATTAAGAAAAGGACAGAAGATAAATTCTAGTTTAGTCCTGTCAAATTAATCAGCGCCTGTCACTACTCCATACAAGTTTAGACGTGATTAAAAACTTGCTTACTAAAATTACGTCAATTTACGTCAAGCGCTTAATTATTATAAAGATAATGATGTTTTTAGTGATTTTTTATTTAAGTCGATAGTGTTTGAGATATGGAATATTTTCGGCTATAACCGCCGTAATAACTTTGTTCTCCATAGTTTTTTCGAGAAATACTATAAAATTCATATTTTTGCAAAATCAATACTGTGTGTGCATAATTATTCATGCCAACCACGGAAGCTTTCACTGTGCGTGGTTCGACACGCACTTGTCCGGTTTTTTAGCATTCCTCTTAAGAACTTGTTTACTACCGGGGACTTTATTTACAGCCGAATGTCAGTTCGTCCTGGTGAATCATGTGACTTGACACCTCTGAAGGATGTGTTGGAGAACGCACCGCGCATAGACAAGCTACTGAAACTGTTTGAGATCACACTGACGGCAAAAACACTGCAGTCCTTCACGCTGCTCAGTGAAGACCAACCTGTTGGCGTCGTTATTATAGGGTGAGTGTTGCCATTATACTCCACCATCTTGGAAACCTACTTTTAATGTTTTTAGGTGGCAAACAATCTTATGGCTTTCCTGAAGTCCTAATGGTGGGTCAACGTCAGCTTATTTCCATAAAACTACTATTAAACACGACTTATATGCATGGAGTGTGACGTTAGAACGAGCGTTGAACAGATGTTTATGTTTTTGTGGTATATGACCCACAATATAACTTCACATTTATATTTTTCGAAGGGCCAGGCAGGTAGATAGGCGATGAAATGTAGGTGAACCATACATTCACCTACATTTCATCGCCAATTTTACAAGCCCCACGTATCCTACCTAGGTACCACGCGTTTTAATGAAAAAATATGTTTATTCCAGTCCGTTAGACAACGGGGCATCTATACGAGCACATTACGACTTGGAACCGGAGCCACGTATGCCAGGCACCGATGCAGCGGTGAGGGTCCTATGATACTTAAAATATCTGATGTGGTTCTGCCTTCATAATTGATTTAAAATACCTATTGGTCGTTAATACTGCATACATAGTTTTAGAAATCGGTGAGCCATATTAACGCCCAGGTGCTGCATTTAGGATACGTTCAGATCACAGCGTTAAGCGCTCGTTGGGCACACGCTAATTTTGAAAATCTCTGTTCTGGAAACATTCGTCAAGTGAACTCTTTTTATGCATCGAACATTCACTACTGTCAGCTGAACGTTCGTTGCATAACAAGAGCTCGTTTGACAAATGTTTCCAGAACAGAAGTTTTCAAACTTAGCGTGCGCCAACGACCGCTTAGCCTTACCCTATACTGTTTTAACCGACTTCAAAAAAGGGTATGCTCCCGAGGTGGTCCCATTGTCACCAAGTCATAATCTGATGTGGGGATCCCATGGAAATCGAGGGCAATCCTCAAATTTTAAAGGCACACCTATAGCGATTTAGGTATTTTTTATAGTTACTTGTGCATTTGCTCTCGGAAAGCACCACTTGGTAGAGTGAAATTGATGATGAAGACCACAGATGGCTACCGGAACTACTTAATAAGATGTATTTAACGATTTGCGATTCGATTAGGTACTTTAAGGTTGCTTAGCCATTTATGCTCTTCACAATGCATATGCATATGTGAGTGAGTGAGTGGCAGTTCTCCTGGTTCTTACCAGGAGAACTCCTCAACAATTAACGTCACTGCATCAAGAAAATAAATATTTTGTAAAAGATGATGAGCAGTTGACATTTTCTATTGTAACTTAGATACATTACAAACTGACCCGCTAAAAAGTGAAAAATAAAAAACTTTTTACAAAAAAAAACAGTCGACTTTCAAAAAAAAAATTACAAATTTAATTTCGGAAGTCGGTGGCAAAAAATGAAAATACAGATCCAAAGACATCTACTTCCGAAATTAAAGTAATTTTTCACTTTGTAGTGTATTTTTGGAAGTCGGGTGTTTTCTTTTGGAAAAAGTTTTGTCTTGTTTTTTCTTATTCAGATAACGTGCGTAACGTTATTATTGTTGCAGAGCCCTCGTTTATATATAATACTAACTTTATTGTGCAGAGATCTCACTGATTCCTATATCAATTTTTATTTTCTATTATAGATATTAGCCGGTGTACTGTCGCCTGTATTTGAGCCTCACGCCCGATGGTTTTTGAGGGAGCTATTACGACTTTCACAATATAGCACTCTCTTCTGGATTAGTAAGCTGTTCGCTAAAGGAGACGCCGTACGTTCAACGTGTTAATTTTAATTTAAGTTTATGCAGGGTACCAGAACGTAGCGAAATGTACTATACCATTGTAACTGTCTGTCACGTACTCTTATTTAATAACAAAATAAAAATACTTATTTTAAAACCGCCACATGGTTCGAGCCACCTACAAATACATAAATTATCTATTTAATGGGAAACAAACTTGAGACAAATAACAACGGACAGGTCCAAAGCAATAATTCAACAAATTCTAAAGATACGACTAAAGTATTCGATTTCTAATCGCAGAGCACAATACCAGTGCCAACATCTGCTTACAATGGACTGAGCTCGGACAAAACCCAAACAGGCCCTTAGAAAAATTGAAAAATTGTACAAAAAAGGCAGTAAACCTATTCTTATATTCTTTTGGTATGGGAAAAAACCCACGCTTGCGTCGTTTTTGAAGGGATTTACGAGGCTGATGGGGAGGTTCAGTGTTGAGCCGCGGGAGGATACGGACTTTCTAGCCTAGGGTGTTAAGTTTGGAGAGTTAGTTTAAGACTACGACAAAGAGCGGTCGAGTTAGGCTAGGCTAGGAGAGTTAAAACTAAGTCGATGATAATGAGACTATGTCTCTGTGGAGGGATCGCGATAGCCTGGCTGTTATTTAATACGTTAAATTCTAATAATAAGTGTAATTTTAGACTAGACGCGTGAATCTCAGTGAGTGTGTTTGTGAAAGATTGGGTGAGTGTTTACTATGCTATCTCTCCTTATTTCTTTCTATGACATGCTCGAGGTACCCTACACCAGCGATTGGTTCTAGGGACTCAGAGAAAGCTTTCCATTGGGTGTGACATTTACCAAGAGACGGTAGACGACTACTCTACCAACAGAATATAGACAACCACAAACAAGATATGACACTTAAGGCAGTCGCACCACTTATGGATGGCTGAACCGAATTAATACTCGCCACTCGTTAGGGCCAATTTTAGCTATAATGCTACTTTGTAGTTGTCTACGAACACAAACCAACCAAATGCTAGTGATGGTTACCTAATCCCTATGGACTGACTAACAGCAGGATATTTTGCATTGCACTTGATGTACGCACACTTCCCGGGAGGGGGGTAGGCTTCACCAAGTTCCCCTAAACTGGATTAATAGTTCGTTCTAAGGAACGCTAGGAATTGTGTCTCGTTAAACCACATCCGGCTTACGGGCCTCTCACAAATTATTTATTAGCGAGACACGACATTTGGGTGCCCAGATAGAAACGCCCCTTTGCTAGACAAGGACGGTCGCACGGCTGCCGCTTACCTTGAAATCATCCTCTAAATGGAGGAGATTAAGGAAGTGAGAAGTGACAATTTGGAATAACTACTTCGGCATATAGCAGGAGCGATCGTAAATAGAATAGAATACTTTTTATTATGTACACAAAAAAAAACAGACCCACCCCAAGTGACGTCGTACTGCTTGACAATAACTACAGTTATTGTAAAAAAATCCATTAATGTAACTTACTCGTATTCCCCAACACAAGCGTTACGTGTCATTTGCCTACTCTTTTTTTATTCCTGACACGTCCTCTAACTTTCATAATCAAAAGAAAAGTAGATAAATTAGATTTCCTTAATGTTCTTACCTATGAATTCCGAACCTTATTTTATATTGACATTGTTTTCTTGTATCCCCTCCTTGTCCTAACTTTCCAAGACGGGACAAGGCGATTTAAGACCACGGAAAGATACGGACGTTCGAGTCTAGGCGAGTTAAGCTAGGAGATTTGGTGAATACCAAGGGCCATGTCTGAGTGGGCTGTCGCAAGATAGCGAGTATTAGTTATTAAGTTATAAGTTGGGTTAAAGCCCAGATTAGAATAATTTAGTACTTAATTTAGTGTGTGTTTGTTGGAGCGACTGAGTGAGTCTTTCATTATAATAATTATCCTAGGCTGATACAGTAATTAAAGTTGTCGTAACTAAACAGACAGAGACGTGTTGCTGGGGAGTTTGTTGCGTCACTTCTTCTCCCCAGCCCAAACACTAGGAAGTGGTGAAGGGTGGGCGCTTTGGGGCTGTCTATAGTAGACCTTTAAGAGAGTTGATCCACAACTCTATTAATTAATAATTCTTGAGTTTCCATTCTTAACTCTTATTATCTAGTAATTCTTGAATGTTGTATTCTTTATCTCGACCAATAATTCGGTTTGACTGACATGAACACGTGTCTTGCAGATATGCTCGTTGTGCAAAGGGTGAACTTCCAGGGGTTTGGGTGACCACATCTATCTCATATCCAGTCCTAGGACTGTTAGGGACCATGTCTCTTTAAGAGCACGATGCCGAAGCAATGCCGCTGGAACTAGCCGCCCCGTTGTTAGACAAGGACGGTTCGCACGGTTGCCGCAGGGAATGCCGCTTCGTCACGTTTATCAGTTCGAAAGAACTGCTAGGGACCATGTCTCCAAAAGAGCATGATGCCGACGCAATGCCGCTTGCGTGTGTGTTGCTTTGAGTATTCCAAGTGCAGATGTAAAGTATCGTGTGAGTAATGGCTGACCAAATACCTGTTACGCTAGCTAAGATTTACTCACAAATTTATATAATAATATACTTAGCATCCCTCTATTATTTATTGTCTTTCTAAAACCACATCCAACTTCATAACTATGAATTCCAAATATGAATTTTTGTAATTCATTTAATCTCTGTCGGTGGGAGAGTGTCCAGTCTGGAGAAGAGCTCTACATAGCCGTACGGGGTGGAGTACGGCTTTTCCCCAAAAAGGGGCACCGACCTAAACAGTAATATTAACAGAATTAGGAAAAACGAAAATTTTATCAGCCTAGGGTAATTTAGGAACACCATCATCAGCCTGGATTTAGTTCTGAGGAAAAATAGGCGATATTGAACTTGAAACAATATCAACACAGAAACAGTTCGTCTGTCGTCTGTCAGTATTTAAGTATTCGACGTTATGGGAGCAGTTTAATTTGTAACTACAACCCGCTATCTCATCCCCTTGAGTTTGTTTCGCCATTTCTTCTCAGGGGTAGTCAGTCAGATAGGAAATATCGACTCCATCTAGCTTATTTTTTTTTAATATGTCATGTAAAAATGATTCCGATAAGAGTATCCTATTTACAGAATAAACAATTTCATTTAATTTCATAGTTTTTTCTGGGCTTAAGCTGCAAGCATCAATAAGACAGATCCCAAAGGAAAGATTTTTTTTTAAATTTCCGTTTGAAACTTTTATAGAGTCCATCTCGTAATTTGATGTCGCTGGCCAGTCACATGAATCCAGTTCACCCGCGGGTTTCATTACCCAATATTAGTGGAAACAAGGAGCTGGAAAAAATATATCAAAATTTGTAAGTTGTTTTTTTTTTCTCTTTTCATTTTGAAACACAGAACATGAACTGGACCATTTGTTTTTCTTGTCTTGGGGAGTGACGGGCATTATATGGCCTATCGAGTTTCAGAAAAAGACGGCCTAACAGGTATTAATTCGATTTAATCCCGTTCTTGTCGCGCGGTCCGGAGTTACGGACAATGTACTGCGATGGTATGAAGTTATATAGTCGTGACGTCACTTCTGTGATAGTAGTTATTTTAAAACGTTTATAACTTGGCACTTTTTATAATATTGTTTTCACTATGTGGAAACAAATATTTTTTTGAGTTTAAAATAATAACCTATCGTCTCTGTTTAACTTTGTCTACAGTTCGATGTGCCTTATAACGGCCGTGTACTGTGTAGGTAGGTAATCATTAGTACCAATAATTAATACATTAATAAAGTCGCTTGCACGTCAGTGGTAACACTGATCCTGAGCTGGCCTAACAAAGTATTTTATGAAGTTTCAATAGAATACGAGGCCAGCTTATACTGGTTTATATGGTACTGAATGACGTGCGGTGGACTGTACTAATAGGCTTCTTAACCTTGGAACAGCCCGATCCAAACTTTATGGCAGCTGGGAACATGAGGCGAGTCGCTGCGCAGTAAACGAATTCCTGTGTTAGCGGGGGTGAGGGGTGGGCTACTGCGAAGCGATTAGCGTACTTCAGAGCCGCCATTAAGTTTGACGCGTACTATGTTTAATCACCTTGCTATCAAACACATTCGTATCACAGAGGCTGTCCATTTGCTTTGTGGGTATGCGAGCGCCCCTTGACCAGTCTGCCCAAAGTCAACGTTAACACCGGTATCGTGGTTGTGGGGGCCAGTCGCACGGGACTCGCATTCCTTGAGACTTTACTCCTGGGGTAAGTGTAAACCTTTATCATAGTGTATACAGGGTGGATTTTTGAGACGTGGCAGTAAGGGCCTTAACCACACAGCTACAGGACAACGGTCTTAGGAGACAGTCCTTAATTTTATGAGACTTTAGATATGCATTCACGGATTTTGAAAAAAATGTACTGTTAGCAAGAAAATGGGCAGTTTTCACAAAAACCTTTTTTGGTGCCAATCGATCCTGTTTCTTACAGGGATCAAAAAAGTTTATCGGACCAACAACAACCACAAAAATCCATCCTAAAAAACTTTAAGAGATGCTGTAGACCATCAAACTGAATAACTTTAACTATGGGGCTAAATTTGAAATCTTTAGAAAAAAAGCCAGCCACCATACAGTTTAGAACAGTAGGTATTAAACTTTAGTATGGAACAGCAGGTTTTTTTTTCGCGATCCAAAGTTGGTCCCTTGTAAAAGTTATTCAGTTCGATGGTTTAAAGCACTCCTTCAGGTCCTCCTGAAGGAGGCTCGTGGCTAAGTAATAACAGCCGCACGGGTCGATCCATCAGATTAAGCTGCGCTTGCTGGGGTTGGTCCGTGGCTGGTTGTCCATCTTTACTTACTGAGACTCCTTTGTGCCTCGGAAAGCACGTTAAGCCGTTGGTCTCGGTTGTTATTTGTAGATCTTTGACAGTTGTTATGGCTCGTCAGAAGCCCGAAATTCAGACAACCAGTCTTACCAAGGGGTATCGTGTTACCCAGTTACTGGGTTGTGGAGGTTAGATAGGTAGTCGCACCATGTAAAATACTGGTATTCAGCTGCATCCGGTTAGTCTGGAAGCCGACCCCAACATAGTTGGAAAAGGCTAGGCAGACTGATTGGTCTAAACTCCTTAAATTTTGTCGGGTTAAGTTTGAAACACTATATATATAGCATAATCAGCCTATAATGTTCCCACTGCTGGGACACAGGCCTCTTCTCTATGAGAGAGAAATATATATAGTATAGACAAAAGTTGCCGAAAGCCTTCATGTACCGACGCATTCAATGATGCTGCCCAGTTCTTCTGGACATAGTGTGAGCGGGTTTTAAAGACGAAATTTCACTTACGAAAGGAAAAAAAAAAATCTGGCTCGCCTTTCACCGGATACCGTGGAGAGGACTTCTTCATACTATGCTATCTAATCCTGGGGTAAGTTTGAACTTCTGTCATAGCATACATAATTCCCTCTATCATGCTTACTTAAATGTCTTGCTGATGGTGGCGCGTGAGTTGGATCATTTGGTTCCCTACAAAATGGTGAGCTGGATGGTGCTGATCCACGCGTCATGTTCGTGAACGGGGGCCGTCAGTTGAAACTGGTCATCTCTCAACTGCCAGAGCTTGTTAATACTATGTATGTTTTGAATTGCTTTGAATTTTTTTGGTTAGATTGTTCTCACATATGGAAGCAACAAGAATAATGTACCCAGGATTTGTAATATCTTGATTTAGAAGTGACCTTGGAATTTCTTGCCCGTTCTTTTCCATAGAGATCTACGTTTTGGAATGGGCAACTAGCTTTAACTCTCTGACTAACTTACCGACTCTTTGACAATTCAAAAGTGCCTGTAATCATTTATTTAACTCAAAGCATTTATTTCAATTAAACCATAATTGAAATAAATGCTTTGAGTTTTAATTGTATTATTCTAGCGACACGTACGACGTCGCACAGGTTTTTCGACTTGAAAAAACATCAATATTTATTTATTATACTCGTATGTAACTTTAATTTAGGAATTTATTATGTGTGTTCGGAATAAATGATCTAAATGATGGTGAAGACCGCTTCAAAATCCGTTGCGTAGTTCAGAAGAACAACGCAGTCACACATAGGTAGACACACGGCAATTTTAGCTTTTGCGGAAATTGTAGCTTGATATGTACAAGCTACAATTTCCAGTATAAGCTGATCTGGCATTAAAGAGGATTTCCGAACAATGAGCTCCCTCATTGTTCGGAAATCTTCACAGCTTGATATGTAGCTGTGTGTACAGACACGAAAACCGACTTTATTTTATAATGTGTGTAAAAATAAATACATATGGGTATCCTACATGTATAACAATACCAAAACGACGAGATTATATTATGGTGTCAAACCCGTAACAGAGCCTTATATTTGAGTTCATACACTTAATTTATTAAAACAAAAACTCAATATCAGATTCACAGCTTCAGTCAGAAGTTTATAGAACTGTTTGTGAAACCCCAACTGAACAAGTTTGATTTGCTTCGCCCGATTTCCATATAGATACTATCAGAGAAATTAATTGTTAAGGTAAATTGACATCCTACGTCAATTTGCCGTGCTAGCCACTTCATACAATTGTCAAAGAATCATAGTTGTGATTTGAATATACGGACAATCATACAAAGTTGTTTGCGTAAAGGTGCATCTATAACAAAGTTACTTTTGTAGGGCAACATTTAGCAACATGATTAATAAATATTGAGTAACTTTCTATAACTTTTAGTAAATTTACTTAATAACTTTTTGTTATCCATTGTTGCCCACTAACAATCCCAAATGTTGCTCCACAGAAAATAGCTTCGGTGTGGATCCACCTTAACAAAAAAAAACGAGCGAGCCTTACAGTAGTCGCACATGATGTGTAACATCTGACATCTCACACAGCGACAGAAATTAACCTCAGAATTTATAAAAGCTAAACAAAATTGACTGAAATATTTATTCGAATAATTATTAATTAAGAATGGTCGCCCACTGGTCGAAATTTGACCACCTCTATTTACAATCCATGCCTACCTACTTACTAATTTCATGCTATTACAAAGTACTTACTTATTCCATGCTCAAGCTGTCACTTCCTGTCTACACGCTTCGGTCCCTGTTCTCGACTCCCATAGAAAGCGAGAGGAAAGATGTTACTCATCAATAATTAGTGACTTTACCTACTTAAAAAGAATGAACGCCTATTTCCATACATGCATACATAAACTCACGTATTCTTCCTATGGGAGTGGTATGCATAAACTACAGAACACCATCTCCTACGATCCTTACATACTCCTTTTGCCCATTTTCAGACATCAGATTTCCACATTAACTTTGACTAAATACCTTGTCCACCTGCTCTCAAAACGGTGAAGGAAAACATCGTGAGGAAACCGGCATGTCCTAGAACCAAAAAATCGAAGACATGTGACATCTACCAACCCGCACTGGGCCCGCGTGGTGGATTACGGCCCACTCCCTCTCGAAGAGAGGAGGCCTGTGTCCCATCAGTGGGAACATTAAAGGCGTATGTGAGTCAATACAGGTAGTCGTAACTTTTCAGTCAAAGTTAACTTTTCTAGAGCATCATTGATAATTATACACCTGGGACACAGGTCTCCTGTCTGTGAGAAGGAGTGCCTCTCACAGAGAGGAGACCTGTGTCCCAGCAGTGGGAACATTATGGGCTGATTATGTAAAAACCCCCTTTGTAGTTTCTTTCATAATTATTCCACAGACCAGCGTCCCAGTACTTAACATTCAGCAACGTGACCCTCATATCGGAGCATGGCGTCCCGGACGTGAGTGACTGTCTTAAGGCAGCGGATACATGTGTGCCGAAAGATGGACGATATACCGACCGCTACCTCAAGTGCATGCCCTTCTACTATTATTTGGATATCATGAAAGCGGTTATGGTTAAAATTGACAGGTGTTTTTTTTTAGTGTGCAGTGGTACAGGTATCTTTTGGCGCGTGGTCTACATTGGAACTAACGGGGCCATCTTGTTTTTTGTTTTTTCTCAAATGTTTACCATCAACGCCCCTGTCAATGTTATTCAGGCATCTAAAGATCATTGTAACACCGTACACAAGTTAAATTTTCATATTGAAAGCATGCGGAAGTTGTGCGACGAAAAAGTTTTACAGATTTGAGATGATCTAAAATTTAAAATTCCTAAACCTGCTACAACTCACAACTGGATGTTGTCTCCTTGGTTGACATGATATAATGTTATGACCTATTCAAAGCCAGCTCTAATCTTGAAACATGACTTAAGAGTAACTTGGTTCCATTGCCGCAGTAAGTCATCCTGCCGCACCCTTTTAAATGTATGCTGTGTGCCATAATCTGGGTCAAATAAATACATTTTCTTTGTAACACTCTTTCTGCCGTGGGTTAAGGGTCTTCGCGCTAAACTAGACCGTTGATTGGTAACCTGCCATTTTTTTCCTTACCTGCAATCTGCATGTGGGATTGGGTGTGATACCCGATCGTTGTTTGAATGTATCCGAGGCAACATCGGGATGAATGGAGAAAACAATCTAAGGGCGAAAAATGAAACACTGCTCGCTTATGATATAAAATTATATTTATTGTGCAGGATAATAAAGTTTAGGTACCTATATCCTATATTCAAACTGTTGTTTTAGAAATCCATCTGCATGTCAAGCATGTAGTCCTTTTATTTTTTAACTCATAAAATATTAACTTATTATTGCAGAAAGAGAAAATGCATTCATTTAAAAGGAGGCGGTTATAAGTTCTACGACGAACTGGTGTTGACCTGCGGCGAACAGTTCCAACATCCGGATTATTTGAAGGAATCTCTAGCACTTGTCAAAGAAGTTGCGTAAGTGTTGACTTGTAGGAACCAAATAAATAGTAGATTGGTATAACTACACAAGACTCTTTTGGTGCGTGGCAAAAATCGAATCTAACGCCGCCATCTTGTGTTTATCAATACAATTTCGCCAAACAATTTCACAAATGCAACAATTTCAATAAGGCCTAAAACTAAGCGCCAGAAGATTGTTGTAACAGTGTTTTGTACACTAGGACTTTTAGTTAGCTGCAGTAAAATTACAGTTCTTACTGTCATTTCGTCAATAACTTAGAACTTTTTTTAAGAAATGACAGTAGAAAGTGTAATTTTTCTGCAGCTAATTAAAAGTCCGACTTTAGAAGAAAAGTAGAAGCCACACGATGCGACACAGCATTGCGACGCCGCAACATAATTGTGTTGCTTTACTATAAATATTCAAATGGGAAACTACTCGGTATACCCTTGCTCGAAGAAGTGCCAGCCCGTGCTGTAGCTGTGGGAGGGATGGAGGGAGGAGCCTGAGGCTTTAAATTCCCCAGTTAATAATAATTATCCTGATATGATCCAGCCTGTCCCAACTTACTGTCCTCCCCACAGCGACGCCCTAAGCCGAGGTTCGTACCCCACAGGGGGTGCCCTTAGCGTGCATTCGCTTAGTAATATAAGAAATTCGCCCCTGGCTTAAGTTCGCTTAAGACAGGGTCAAACAGGATTAACCGGTTAAGCAGTCACGGCCTCTCAAGGTCAAATACGAGAAGCCATACAAAAAAAAAAAACTTACTCACTCACTCATTTTCCATCCAATGGCTGCATGCATATTGCTTAATTTCCGATTGACAGAAAAGACGACGGTTTACAAAGCCAAGTTTTTTTTCTAGAAAGCGATGAGCCATTTGATGATTTGAACGGTTAAGAACTTAACAATGCTTCCTTTTTTCCCTCTGTGTTTTTTCCTGTTGGTTTACATTACAGAGCGTCTAGAAGGTATTTAAAAAAATCGTGGCGCCAAAAGTGCGTTCTCCACACAACTTCTCTCACTGACGCCTTCAAAGCCGACAGTTTCTATACGCTTGGATTGTATGACAATGGGGCCTCTAGCAGCGGCCGCCGAGGCGTCTCCGTGCTGTGCGGTTGACACTGAAGAATATAATAAGTTATCAGCCTCGAAGCCAATGGGTGAAAGACTATATTTTTGTATCTCTCAATTCTCTTTATTTTGTTCAGAAAGGGCAAGCGCTGCGAAAGAGTACTGTTGGATGATCCTAAGCATATACCGGATACTGTCCCGATACCTCCAGAGATGCCAGAGAATGTGTTTCTGATCTCCTCTCTGTACGAAGCCAATCTTTGTTTAAGGAAACTTATGCACATGATCAATGAACATAGTTAGTACAACTGCTTAAAAAGAAATTTAGATTTTCGAGAAATGAAAAAAAATCGTTCTGTGGAACCACAGAAGGATTTTTTTTAGGCTTCTTTGAATCTTTATGACTGCAGCATTCACTTTTTGTCTGTGTCTCTATAATTATCAACAAGAAAATTTGGAACTGGATACAAACGGCAGCCTCTTTAACTTTAGGAGTTACAAGGAAGGCTGTTAATAACCATTGAACGCTAATTAAATTGCATTCTAAAAGGACAATGACCAAACCACTATGGAAAGTGGCGCATTTGGTTTTATGCAGTCCAATATTTTATATTTAAACTTAAATTTTTGTGTAAAAAATAGGTCATTTGCTTTTAAAATGATACGCTGTTTTGATAAAATAGCGAGGTACGTTAGTGCTTACAATTAATATAGATAGGTACATTCGACAACAAAACCAGTATAAGCTGACAATCTATAGACGCTGACAACACCTAAACCGCGGTCTCTGTCAGATTGCATAGAAAAGAAAGAGAAGCGCGATGACACAAGGCTTGTAATTTATTGCAAAATATAAAGCAATTATCTATTTACTCAAAATTGAGTTGAGTAATCGAAAATAAAAAACAACCAAGTTCTGCATTCAAATAAGACGTTCTTGTTATTAATTAAATACGTAACGTATGTTGATATTTAATACAGATATTTTGGATTAGAACTCAAGGTAAGAGGTTAGTTTGTATCGAGATTTTTTTTCAAAACGTGTTTTGGTAACAACCAAGTTCTGGGAAATATGTTCAAAATTAACAACAATTTTTTCAGCTATTTTGGTCAGTTGGGTCTTGTCAGCGCCTTAAGGTCCTAACCTGGCTAGGCCACCTCAAGGTCAAGGGTTACCATCGACGTGCAGTCTACATATCTTTGTTTCAAAATATTTTTATATCGGACCGGTGAATATGATAATATAATACAGCTCTGCCTAACCTCCGGGGAATACAGGCGCGATGCCTGTATTCCCCGGAGGTTAGGCAGAGCTGTAACTATAGTACACCACATTTCGCCAGTTACTTTTAGGTCCCATGTAGTAAAAAAATTCTGAGGAATTCTAGATGGCAAAACGCAATAACACTGCCCGACCCGGGAATCGAACCCAAGACCTTATGTTGAGCAGTAGCGCTTGCGATTACTAGACCAACGAGGTAGGATGAAATGTTTGACTAAATACTCACTTTTATTTTTATGCAGGAGACTCAACGGGAGTCTTAAGCAATGAGAACCAAGTGATTGTATACGGTGACCATATAGAAGCATATAGTTGTATCGCGGCACTGTTGGAACTGGGTTTGGCTCCGGAGATGATTGTCTTCGTGGAGCCGTTCCCTTCGATTGAGGATCCTGCTCCTCTGAGGGTCAACTGCTTCAATGATGAGACGGTATGTATCGTAAAGCCTCGTATTCACTAAGCTAAATATGATTTGTGACTTCCATTCTAGTCACAGACGTAAGAGAGATGGTTGGAATACGGACGATCTCTTTTAGCACCTCAGCCGACTTATTCTGCTGTAAATATACCGTCACTAAGAGCAAAGCCACACGATGCGTTGCCAATGCGTTGCGATGCCTGAGCGGTGACACTGCATCATCCTAGATATAAATCACAGTGACATGCCACACGGTGCGCTGCGACGATGTGCAGCTACGCAACAGACGCTCAATGGACAAGGAGACCAGAGACACGAGGAAAGAATGTTACGGTGTAATGCCGATCGTCGCAGCGCAGCGCAGTGTTGCTTGTATTAAAGAAAACTGCAACACACCCAACTCTCCTCCCCTCCGAGGAGCTGCGACGTTGTGGCTGGTGTGGCACTGGGTGCGCTGAAATCATAACAGTGCAACGACGCAACGCACTAGCAACGCCCGTGCTGCCTCACTCTTAAGACGCTGACAACACCTAAACCGCGGTCACTGCCAGATTGCATAGAAAAGAAAGAGAAGCGCGATGACACAACGCTTGTAATTTATTGCGATATATGAATCAAATATCTATTTACTCAAAATTGAGTTGAGTAATCGAATATAAAAAACAACCAAGTTATGCATTCAAATAAGACGTTCTTGTTATTAATTAGATACGTAACGTATATTGATATTTAATGCAGATATTTTGGATTAGAACTCAAGGTAAGAGGGTAGTTTAACATTAGTTTGTATCGAGATTTTTTTTCAAAACGTGTTTTGCTAACAACCAAGTTCTGGGAAATATGTTCAAAATTAACAAATATTTTTTCCGATACCACAAACTATACAGATTCGGCAATTTTTTTTCTTAAGAGAAGCCTATTTTGGTCAATTGGGTCTTGTCAGCGCATTAAGGTCGATTCACACCGGAACAGCAGAAGCCGCAGTCGGCAGCGGCCGGCAGCAGCCGGCACAACATCAATACATTGGGGTACAAATCTAACTTAGAGAGATGTGTTGATGATTCTTATGATTATAATTCTGTAAATCATCATCTGCCTAGCCTTTTCCCAACTACGTTGGGGTTGGCTTCCAGTCTAACCGGATGCAGCTGAATACCAGTATCTTACATGGAGCGACTGCTGATCTGACCTCCACAACCCAGTTACTGGGTAACACGATACCCCTTGGTAAGACTGGTTGTCAGACTTTCGGGCTTCTGACTACTCGTAACGACTGTAAAGATGTACAAATAACAGCCGGGACCAACGGCTTAACGTGCTTTCCGAGGCACGGAGGGGTCTTGGTATGTAAAGATGGTCACCCATCCACAGACAAACCGCGGCAAGCGTAGCTTAACCTGATCGATCGATCCGTGCGGCTGTTATTACTTAGCCACAAGTCTGTAAATACATATCTTTTATAGTTGCGAATCATATTTTGATCAAGTTACAATCTGACACTGGCCTTTGTAGATTGACGCAAGAGTCCAAGCCACCGTGGAAAATCTTGGCATACGTGTGTTACGACAAAGCCATTTGGCGGCATGGCATCAAATAGACAACCGGGTGGAATCTATAGATTTCATGGCGCCCCTTACTTCGATATCACTTAGAAGCTTTGCACTTTTCTATTATGGATTACGCGCTATTAACTTGTATGCTTTTAAAGGTATTTGAATTTTATTTTTCTAGAGTTTAAAGAAAGAAAGAATAAAAAAGCTTATTTGTCACAGAAACACGTGCAGACAAAAAGATCTACAGTAGGTAAATAGAAATATAAAACAAAATAGATCTTCACATAATCACGAGCACAAAACACAAATAGTCGGCAACTGCACGTCATGACTGTGACAAGAAGGCTTCCACTCAGCATGATGCTGTGCTATGGGGGACCCACAGCACAGCGCTGATTTTCAGTGGTCACCCGAAACAGACGTACGGAATCCAGGCCAGGTTTAATGAGGCGTTAAGGTTTTTGAAAATAACCGAACCCATCGTTTAAGGTGGATTCGCAGTGGTAGCCCGCGAAATTCAAATTGTCTTACGTATTTTGTTTTTTTTTTGTTGATTAAATAAATATTTGATACGACCGCGAATCATACTGAAATCATACTCAATACATTCAGGACGGCCACCAGTCTGTATGCATTTAAGCGGAAATTGCAGAGTTATTTTCAAAACAAATAGCGTAGAGTCATCTCAATTATGTATAACTTTTCCTTGAATTTGTATGTATATATATATGTATAATGTAGATATATATTGTAGTATATATGTATGTATTTGTATTATAAGTGTGTAACCTATTTATGTACTTCTGTACCTATTCTATTTATAATATATTGTTATCTTTAATATTTTTCGTTATTTTCATTTCCTCTCAGACCACCTGCCATCTTATCTCTTCACCACCCTTGGTTTACTGGTAGAGAATGCCTAAGGCATTAAATCCGCCTTTGTACTTAATTGCGTGCGAGAATATAAATAAATAAATAAATACATAAAGAAAATTTGAATCGAGCTACCACTGCGAATCCACCTCAAGGAGGTTAAATAGGATATTAAAGTTTGTATGGAAGTTCGTCATTTTTGCCGATGGGATATCCTATCGGGCACACGGCTTGTTTTTAAATTAGTTTGGTTTATCCTGCACAGCTATAAATGACTGTGGTTTAGTCTATGACGGCGGGCTGGTGGTAGGTCCCACATTCGAGACCAACGACCCGTGCATATCCGGAGCGGGGACCTGCGTGCGGTACTCACGACGCTTGTACGCCAGCCGAAGCATGCATCGGTACCATTGCTCTGAAGACATTGGAGAAGCGGTAAAGTTCTTACATTATCCTAACTAATTTTATAAATGCGAAAGTGAGTTTGTTTGTTTCTTACGCTGCAACAGCTGAACGGATTTGGATGAAATTTGGTACATGGATAGACCTGGATTAGGACATAGGATACTTTTATCCCGATATTCCCACCGAAACCGCGAGGTGCAGAAAGTCTTCTATAAAATAATACCAGCCTGTTATGGTTCCACTGTAGGGCATAGGCCTCTTCTCGTACAGATAAGGCACGAGCATTGATCACCACGCTTGCTTAAGGTGGGTTGGTGATTGGAGACTTACATAATCAGCCTATATGTTCCCACTGCTGGGACACAGGCTTCCTCTCTGTGACAGGGAGTGGGCTGTAATCCACCACGCAGGCCCAGTGCGGGTTGGTAGATGTCACATGTCTTCGAATTTTTGGTTCTAGGACATGCCAGTTTCCTCACGATGTTTCCCTTCACCGTTGTGAGAGCAGTGGTGATGAAATAATTTACACAAAGTAAAGCGCCTGTCGGGGTACCTACAACTCGTAAGTCGCGGCCGTTACCACTGGGCCACTACTGCTCATTTTAGACTTATATTAACTAAAAGTCTAGGTTTACTCACGATGTTTTCCTTTACCGATGTCAGTATATGTATGTGCAATATGTCCAAGATAAACTCGGAAAGTATGTCTTTATCATACATATTACAAATAAAAGTCTCTTTTCGTATCTGTCTGTGTAACCGCGTTGTTTTTATAAAATATGCAACGGATTTTGCTGCGGTTTTCATCATCATTTAGAGAATTTATTCCGGAAGATTTATATGTATAATAAATTTGTGGCGGCATCTACATCGCCACATGCAAACTACGCAACACACTGACGTCATGCAAAATCCTGCATCGCGCAAGCAGAGTTTACCACGCAACTAGCATATATACAATATCCTGACATTAACCGTCGGGCAGTTGCCCTCCAGACACAACACCGGTCTGGTCGGAGGATCCTCCCTTTTCTATGGAGCTTTACACCCTGTTCCTCAAGCCTCTATACATTAAAACTTACACAAAAAAAAGAAATCTCAATGTTTTGTCAAGTCGTAAAAACAAAAGAGGACGCCTTAATAATATATATGCAGATGTGTGTATAGGCAGAGGTTTATAACATGGTGTTTAATATTCTCACTGTTGGGACTCAGGCCTGTTCTTTGTGAGAGAGAGCGGGCCGTACCTAATTCACCAGCACCACCAGTTTGAATTGTTGGTTTTAGGACATGGCAGTTTCTTTTCGATGTTTTCCTTAACCAACTTTTTAAGAATTGGTGATTAGTAGGAGGCGAGTACGAGTAGTACAAGTCTGATGTAATAGGGGACGAGCCTATTACGGTTAACCAAGCCAGACATCAGGATGCAACTGAGAATTTTACTGTCGATAAACCCCAATATCATTGTACATCTTGTCGTCAGTCTAGATCCTAGGACTCCCTAGGACCACTAGATACTATGAGGTATTGCTATTGATAATAACCGCATGGTTCCTCCGATAATGTCGATGTCTATATTTTTCTGTACATTTTTAGCTGGGACGACTGTTCTTGCAGAAGTTGGATCCATTCATGATGGGTGACCCAGAATTGCGTAGCGCGCCGGACGAACTCTTGCCCAGATACAGTTCCACTACCTTGGGGTAATTCAAATGAGGTTTTTTATTTTATTCTATAGCAAAGCAGCACACGGCCTAATTTGATAGATTTATTAATTGAAAATACATTCTTGTTAAAATTTACACGAAAATTACAATTAGAACCACCCATAGATGTGAATAAAGCTTTTAAACTAAACCAATATCATGTGCTGAACGAGTATTTCCAATTAAAAAATGTTTTAATTAATATCACGTTTCCTTCGCTCGTTCATGCTAGCCCTACTGATATGGTAAAAGGTCATCACTACCTCCATAGGTGGCCATCGCCACCTATGGAGGTGGCGATGGCCAATGGATGGAAATAGGGGATGACCTTTTACCATATCAGCAGGGATAGTAATCAATCAATCAATGCCTCTGATATTACAGCTGTTGTTCATACAACAGCTGTAATATCAGAGGCATTGATGATTGATTGATTGATTGAAATTTCTTTATTTTTAACATAAACAAAATAGATAAATGACATTCAGATGTTATTCTAAAAGCATTAAACATTATTATTGGGTGGTTTGTGCGGACTAGGGTGCCTATATAAAACATTTACGTATACATACATTATGTAATGCATAATACTTCATAGTTGTTATGAATAAGAGGTATCATATTACTTACGTTAAATACATATTCTACTGTAAAGAAAAAAGAAAAGAAAAGAAAGAAAAAAATATTTATTCTGCACAAACATAACGCACATTACAAAAAAAATACAGTGCGATGGCTAGACACATACGCACTATAATCGGAGGCATTGCAGAATGCGTTGCGATTGCGATACCAAACCCAAAGCTGAGATGTTTCATGTGCCTGGAACCACACCGCAAGGCCGCAAGAAGCACCCAGAAATGATATTTGGAGGTTGGTATTCATATGGTCATACAACTTCCACGGAAGAGCTCCTTCATTTTTCTTTATCATCATTCTCCTGTCCTTATCCCAATTTATTTGTGGTCGGTGCAACATGTCCCTTTCTTCCATACTTCTCTATTAATTGTCATCTCGGTAGTCACCCCTTTCTAGCCACATCATCTTTCACACAGTCCATCCATCGTTTCTGTGGTCTTCCCCTACTCTTATAGCCATCCATACTCATAACCTTCCTCACGACATTTTCCTCATTCCTCCATATTACATGCCCATACATGACAACTATGTAATAGTATGGGTTACTTCTTGTTTTTCCCGTCATTGTGATAAAAAATTATCACAATGACGGGAAAAACAAGAACTGGACCATACCTGGGGACATTCTGGTTGCGGTGATATTGTTATTGAAGGTAAAAAGGTTCCTACTTTTGTTGACGTTATTTTACGAAAATCTGTAAATGTTATATTATAACTTAACTATAAATATCCCCATTCCTGTACCGTTGAATGCACCCATTACACAATGCTCAATGTTTTGCGTGCGTTAGATTGCGCGCTACCGTAAACAGCGATTTTTCTTAAAAATAGTCATAGGGACTGCCGACACAAGTGAAAATTTAAAGCTTTGGAATCCTTACTAATATTATAAATGCGAAAGTAACTCTGTCTGTGTGTGTGTTATGCAATCACGCATAAACTACTAAACCGATTTAAAAGAAATTTAGAGCAGAGATAATCTAGAGCCTAAGAAAGGACGTAGGCTACTTTTTAATGCGAAAATGAGCTGTAAAGGTTGGAAATAGGTTTTATACAATCCAAGGACAGATCTATCATAGAATTGACTCTTTATTGCCTACAGATCAGCCAACATTTTTGCAGATTTATTTTATGGGAGACGAAAATAGGGAAGTTGATCGCAGGTGTCAAGATATTCAAGGAGTTGAAAGAGATATCACTTTACAAATTCAAAGAATGTTGCAACGAAGTCGCAGTCGTAGTATCTGGCGAACAGTTTGCTTCCCGTGATATTATTTTACACACCCTTAATGACACATTAACCAACCAAGCACACATAAATTTTACGACGCGTTGCAATATCCGTTAATATTCAGTAAGGGGTAAGAAAGGTATTACTTTCAAATACCCCAAGTCACAGGACTGTGTGACAGGCTTGCCTTTACCTAACAAAAAAATATCGTGTATGGATTTTTATGCTTATCGTATCATGATTCGATAAGGTTCTTCGGTTGTCGCAGTGAACGGACGTGTCGCTAGTCTTCTCCGTCAAATCCCCAAATATATTTTTTTATTGTGCACTGCAACGTGCGCGACATATGGGTCGAGTTTGACCATTCAGAACAGTGTTTATTTTGTTGTGTCTTGGTGTTGTTAAATAAAATCGCTAGAGCTGCACAAGGTTGGGGCGGTCTGGGCCAATGTACGCTCCGGATCCCAGGCGAGCGAACCCATCCAAGTTATAGAAAACGTTCCAGTTTGTGAATCAGAATTTAGTTTCCAATATGTCACCTGTAAAGATGTAATTAAATCCTTTCACACATTAAATGTTAAAAAGACCGCAGATCTATGGAGTAATTCTGTGGACGTTGCTCGACGAATCGACTTACGATTATAAACATTGTAGCACCTACTTTAGCTGTTATTTTTAATAATTGTATTGACTGTGGTGAGTTTCCTGATCTTATGAAAAACATTAAAATAATACCGTTGTTTAAATCAGGTAGCTGATGTACTACCTGATTTAAACAACCCAAACCCTACTAATTATAGACCTGTTTCAGTACTACCTACCTTTAGTAAAATTTTCGAGAAACTTATTTTAGAACAAATCCAAATATTTTTCAATAAACATAAATTAATGCATAACATTCAGTTCGGTTTTACAAGGGGTCGTTCAACTACTGATGCCTGATGATGAAGGTGTTGAACTTTTAGGACATTTTTATAATGCATGAGAGGATAAATGCAATGCTTTGGGTATTTTTGTGATTTGTCCAAGGCATTCGATTGCGTTATTCATGAAACTTTGATCAGAAAACTGCACCACTACGGAATCCGAAACGCCTTTCTGGATCTACTTACTTCATATTTGAATGATAGGATTCAGAGAGTTGATGTTAACGGAAAAAGATCACCCGGATCTATAGTAAGAATGGGGGTCCCCCAGGGCTCATTTCTCGGCACATTTTTGTTTCTTATTTATATAAATGACTTGCCTTGCCTTGCCTCATAAAGGATAATCATGATATAGTGCTGTTTGCAGACTACACTTCTTTTGTTAAAACTCAAACGTCAGCAGTTGGTTACTGACAATGTAAATAGTGCCCTCGAAAACGTAGTTAACTGGTTTAATGTTAATAACCTACTTCTTAATGAGAAAAAAACCAAATGTATTAAGTTTACAATACCTCATGTTGGACAAGTAAAAACTAGTGTTCTCATAAAGGGTGAAGACTTTTTTTTTTTTTTTATTTTTTTTTTTTTTTTTTTTATTTTTTTTTTTTTTAGGGTGGGAAATCATCAAATAACTTCTCCCGCTCTGGGCGGAGCGGGAGGGTGTGTCAGACTCTTACTGACTAAAACCCACCCGTATTCCTTCCTGTTGCCTGTGTTGCGGGGGCCTCGGTGACCCATAAGTACCTTCCCGCGACCCCGGCAGGCATCGGCCCTAGTGGACCCCTACTTTTGTGCTGACGACATCTCTTTGAGGCGCGCGTGGAATACGACGCGCCGTCGACCCGGGCCTGGTCCTTACCGGACGGTGAGCTACCCATTGCTCACCGTCCGCAAGCCCGCGCCTACGGTGGCCGGAAATCCGCCCGGGATTCCCGACGCCCTGGGCGTCTCCTGCGGCGGCTAGGGGCGAGAGGGCGCGAAACTTGCCTTTCCCTCAACCGTCCCGCCTCCTCCTTTGCGAGCATTACTGCTTCGCAGAAGGAGGTGACGGCTGCCCATGCCCTCTCGCTCCGTACCATGGCCTGAACCAGGGCCGGACGCGAGAGGACTCTGCCGCCGATCGCCTCCACGAGGACACGGCGGTGCTCTGCCCAAGCCGGGCAGGCCTCCACCGTATGCTCCACCGTGTCCTCCAGGCGATCCACACAGTGGTGACACCCGGACGTTTCCTCCCGCCTTATCCGACACAGGAACCTCCCGAAGCTGCCGTGTCCGGTGAGGACCTGCGTCACGCGGAATGTGAGGATGCCGTGGCGCCTCTCCAGCCACTCCTCAAAGAGGGGACTTATCGCCGCAATCGTGGCGTGCCCAGCACTGGGTTGCAACAACCGTACTTTCCATGACGCCATGAGATCCCGCCGGAGCTCCGTCCGCTGTGCCGCGATTTCTCGCGGCAGCGGACTAACGCCCCGGCGTTTCGCCTCCTCGCGCCACTCCCATACGTGCGCGAGGGCTTTTGCCTCCAGATCCCATGGCGGCAAAGGGTGAAGACTTGAACCCTGAATGATACCACTGTGTTCTTACGCATAACTTTGGATGCCAAGCTTCAATGGGGCTCCCATATAGATTAAGGCATAAAAAATAAGGATATAAGGCATAAAAAATTCGTGATTTAACGGATTTAGACACAGCCCGTTGAGTATGCTTTAGTTATTTTCATAGCGTAATGTCGTACGGTATTCTGTTATGGGGAAATGCCGCCGATATTCAGACAATTTTTGTTTTACAAAAAAGGGCAATCCGTTCAATGTATAAATTAGATATCCGTCAGAGACAAATTTAAAGAGATTAATATAATGACCGAAGCTTCTCAGTATATTTATGAAAATCTTTTGCACGCACAAAAATATTAATTTGCTTAAAAAATAGTGATATCCATAATGTAAATACTAGGAACAAACACAAATTTGTTGTTCCTACAACCAGGCTCAAAAAAATAGGCAGCTCGTTTAGATGCCAATGTATACGTTTTTATAATAAACTTCCTAGCCACATTCAAGAACTAAGCCCTAATAAATTCAAATGTTTTATGAAACAGAAACTGTGCCTGAAAGCCTTTTATACTGTTAAATATTATATTGAGGACAAAAACGCTTGGAATTGAGCTGCTCCAATAAATTTACAGGGGATGTTGTTTTTTTACTTTATTTATTTTGCAAGCTACGAGTATTTATATTTTCTTATTCTATATAATATTTTAAATAAACAATTACATGAATATTTCTTTTGTTTAGTATTATATTATATTATTTTAATTATTAGGAATGTGAGGACTATGTGGGTCATTGTTTGTTTTTTTTTGTCTCTTAGTTAGTTTTTATGATGGTCTAGCAGTTTGAGTACTTTATGCGGCCTACCCAAATGTCTTTTCTTTGGTATTGTTCGTCAAATCATTGAGCTCCTTAAGTTTTGAGTTGAGCTGCATAATAACTGACAAATGCGTGCACTGACTGGACAGGTCCACTCAAATCTGTGTGGTTCTTTCCTCAAAAGACCATTTCGGACACCAACCTACATTGTCCTTAAATGATCTGACCAAGATTATGTCCGGATATACACATTAACATTGATGAATTTTATTTATGCAATGACATGAATATTTACTCTGTGTAGTATTATATTATTTTAATTATTGTAAATGTGAAGACTATGTGGGTCATTGTTTAATTTTGTTTTATTCTCAGTTAGTTTTTAACATAGTCTGGCAGTTTGAGTATTTTTTGCGGCTTAGACAAATGTCCTTTCTTTGGTATTGTTCGTTGAATCGTTGAGCTCGTTTAGTGCTGAGTTGAGCTGCACAACTACTTGAAAGGTCGTAAATCAAGATTTATTAGACCCATGTGCGCCGGGCGTCAAAGGCCCTGTTGAATTCCAGTAACAGCCAAAAAAATCCCTACGTAACAATTTACATCTCTTCACAAAAACAAAGCTTTTACAAATGCTAGCCAGTGCACCCGTGGTGCTCCACTGTGTGTCCCAAA
Source organism: Atethmia centrago (assembly GCA_905333075.3). Lineage (NCBI taxonomy): Eukaryota > Metazoa > Arthropoda > Insecta > Lepidoptera > Noctuidae > Atethmia > Atethmia centrago. The sequence goes on along the minus strand of HG995381.1, from coordinate 10,795,838 downwards.
TCCGCACATGCATCGCTCATTCATGCCAAATTTATTACCCAAACAAAAGTGTTTAAAATGGCAACAATTGTTCCCATGGTCGATTACTCTTAAAGCTAGTGTGGGAAGTGACAAGCATGCTTCTCTTTATATAATCAGCTCTCACATCAACAGCTGTACTTCTAAAGGAACCAGATCTTTCACAGGTGTATTAAACTTAATCAGACAAAAACCTAGGACATGGACGCTAGTAATCCTAGGTGACTTTAACGCCCATATTGGATGACAAGTTACACAAAGTTTCCAACGCAAAGGGCTAATTGACCAAAATCTCCATCATGACTATTCCAACTACAACGGGGAAATGTAAATTGATATAGCCAACAGGGAAAAAATGCAAATAGAAACGACAAAAGCGAGATCATCATGCAGGACAACATGGTCAAAGGACACTCAGAAATCCCAACTGGACCAAATTATTACGCCACATGCAACAGAAAAACTCTTCCACTTCATTAAAGGTGAATGGGCTAATAGGGGCACCTCCGACCATAAAATAATCTGGGGGCAGCTAAGATCAAGTCGAATCGAAAACAAAAACGAAGGCATCAAACAAAAGCAACCGCTACAAAAGCAACAACCACCGAGGCCAAGAATTTCAACCATAAACAATGCCATTATGCTGCTCTCAATAGCAAATACACCAAAACAAAATACCAAGATTACATAACCAAAAACTAGGAAATATAGGAATCAATTCAACGGATGAAAACATCGAAATACCATGCAGTACCATAACTGAAGTATTAAAAGCGGGTGCCCAGGAAACCCTGATTTTTCAACCGATTCACTCCAGGGATCATCGGATAGCCCTTACCAACCTTCAAACGGATAAATTCTTATAAAGTAGGCGACCGGATAACCCAAATAGACATAATCGTGTAAAAGAATGTCAGGCAATAGGTCAAATTACAAGAAGAACAAACAGCATGCAGGGCCTTCTTTAATGGACTGGGAAAGAAACACCCTTCAAAAGGCATGCAAATACTTTACTTATTTTACAGGAGCATCAAACTACAAACAAAACGTCGGAAAAAACCGCTAATATACCGATGTCCAAATGGGAGGAAATCCTAAAAATCAGAGGGCCCACCCATACCAACGGGTAATATAACAAAGCAGATAACTGACGCACAAAATACGGGACCCACTTTGGACGACGTAATGGGAATCATTAACAACATGCGAAACGGGACAGCTCCAGGAACAGACCAAGTTGTAATCGACCTATACAAAGCGGTGCCCCAAATATTACTGATAGCCGTCACCAAACATATGATCAAAGCTTGGGCAAATAACAAAGTACTTGACACGTGGTTAGGGACATTGCAGGTACCAATTCCGAAAAACAGTAATCCTAAAGCTACGAATTACTATCGCCGCATATCGTTCTGTAATACGGGTTACAGAATTTATGCATCCTACATACTAAAAAAATTAGACGAAACAATAAAAGAATTAGGCAATTACTAGGCTGCCTTTTTAAACAATAGGTCAACAGATGACCACATCTTCACGCTTAAAAGGGTCTTGGATGAAGAATGGCGTGGAGGAAAAGCTTTTTTGTACTCGCTCTCGACATAGAAAAAGCTTTTGACAATTTCGAAGAACTAACAAACCACTAACCAACAGGATAATCAAAGTTTGCATGAATGAACGAACATGCATAAAATGGTGTGGCCAGCAAAGCAGCTGGATTATCAAAGGAAATATACTCAAACAAGGTTGCCCGTTGTCCCCTCGTCTCTTTACAATGGTAATGGATGAGGTCCTTAGAACCCTTGAAGAGGAAACTGAAATAATCAAACTGGATCAGGATCGTGCAATCTCATTCCCCCTGGTATTATCATTTGCGGACGACCTTATCTTCTTTAGAGATGACATAGAACGGCTAGAAGGAATCCTATACCATATTAAACCCCTACTTTGCTAGTGTCGGCCTCCAAATAAATGAAACAAAAACAAAAATACTAATTAGAGACTCCAAAGCTACAAAGAAAACGGCCCACGTGATCATTAATGGAATAAATCTACCTACAGTCGATGAAATTAAATACCTAGGCCCACACATAACATCTGCATTAAGCAGGAAAAGCACAATTAAAAAACGCTGCAAACAGGCCACTAGAAACGCAAAATCACCATTACCATGCATAACAAACTCAAAGATGGATTGGAAACTAGCCAGACTCATGTATCGAATGGTGATCTTGCCCTGTATGATACACGGTTTGAAAGTATCAGCACTCACTAAAGCTAACAGGTCATGATTTAGAAGGTATGAGAGAGTTATCATGAGATACTTGATTAACTACGCTAGGAATAAACCAAGAAAATGCATGAAATCTTGGACGGAAAACTGTAACTAAACGCATCAAGAACCACAGGATGTGTTATCTTGCACATGTGTACAGGCACCGCGAACCACATCTGTTACATGCAGCAATGTAGTATAAGGCCAAATCCAAGAAAGTCGGCCGACCTATTTACACTTGGAATGACAACCAAAAGCAGGACATGAATTACTTCGACATGGAAATCAACCTTTAAATGGACACGGCCGAAGATCGAGATAAGATCAGGAAGGCTGCTAGCGAGATTTACAAGAAATCAGAAACGGATAGTAGCGAGACCTCAGATGAAGATATTGGAAACAGCAACGTGCAACACAGCATAGCAGTGACACACACAGAAAAGAGTCGAGAAAGCAACTGGACCTGAGCCAACCTGGCGGCGACGTTGTTAAAAGATATATATAGATATATAGCACTCCCATAGATAAATTACCCGTCTCTCCACTATTCCATTGCTTGCTCTAGGATGCATCCGGTAGGCTCTAATAATCCTTCCTATCCTAAGGGCACGTCTTCCTGACCATTACAGCGCCCCCCGGTCTACTTTTTGATATGCAATAGTCTCTGTAGTCCCATGAAACACGAGGCTCCAGGGACTAGTGCGAATCCATGGGTTCATTCGAGCAATCGAATCTGGTTTAACCACATGAATAAATGAAATGCACCGACCCCAGCGGGGGTCGGTGCATTTCATTCATTCATTCATTCATTATCGTATCATGATTCGATAAAATGATTTCAATATAGTAGTATCACGATGAAGACAACTGGTCAATCAGTTTTATGTGGACATGTATGTAGAAGTTGAAAGCGAACAATTACGCTACAATAATTAAATCAAAGCAAATTAAGAGCGGAGAACTACATTCATCTTCAAGATGCTGTAGGAAATGATGGTTATGTTAATCCTAATAATTTAGGTAAAATGGTTATTTTACCGTCTTCATTTATAAACAGCCCCAGGTATTTGCACGAATATACTCACATACACACACACACAGGTGTTTGCTTATGTACGTACATAATGGTTGCCCTCATTTATTTAATACTTTCACATCTAACCCAAGTTGGCCTGAAATAGATGATAAGTTGCTGCCGAGACAAAGTGCGATAGATAGGCACGATATAGTTGCGAGAGTTTTAGAATGAAAGTTAAAAAGCTAATTACTGTTATTAACAAAGGAAAAATATTTGGAGAAGTATTGTGTTTTATGTCCGATAGAATGGCAAAAGCGTGGCCTACCACACGTGCATATTTTAGTATGGTTGAAAGAGAAGTTGAGGCCTGATCAAATAGATAAAATTATCAGCGCTGAAATACCGGATCCAGATAATGACAAGTCACTATATGAAATTATTGTTAAAAATATGATTCATACTCCATGCGGTCCTGAAAATCTCCAATGCTCTTGCATAAAGGATGGGAAATGCACTAAAAATATCCTCGCAAGCTTATTTAAGAGACTGTCCACAATGATAACGGATATCCGCTGTATCGTAGATGAGCGCTAGCAGACGGAGGTAGAACAGCATCTGTAAAACTCCAAAACGGTAGTTACGTTACTATAGATAATGGTTAGGTGGTTCCTTATTCGTCTATTTTGTCAAAAATGTTGTAAAGCTCATATAAATGTCGAGGATTGCAGTTGAGTGTGCGTTATTAAATATATCTGCAAGTATATAAATAAAGGTAGCGACCAAGCTATTTTCAATTTCAGAAACACAGAGGCCGCTAATTCCATACATGAAGTCCGTACATATCAGTCTGGTCATTATGGCAGCAGCAACGAAGCTGTGTGGCGGCTCTTCGGATTTCCTTTACACGAGAGGCACCACACCGTCACACACCTCAATGCCCACCTAGAAAATGGTGAACGTGACTATTTTACTGAAAATAATTTCCAAGAAAGACTATCTTCTCCTCCAAAAGATGAATTTGCACGAACGCTTCTCTATCTTGAGGTACCGAGAATACAACAAAGAGAGAATGGAAACGCTGAATTCAAGGAGCACCTGTTCAGCAGGGCTATTGGCTATCTTTTTCATTGCCAGTGACTAACTAGCTTCAGTTGTACACCGAACTTTGATGACAACTGAGAATTTCAAAACATTGGTATTACGTATCACAGTAAGTGGACATCACGTTACGGTGACCAACAGACCGGGATCGGTGCTCATCGTCCCAACACTTGACGCCTCTATTTTTTATCGACTATTATGCGGCTAAGTTAAGTAGCGCCTTTTGAGCGCTAGAATACTTTATTTTAGAAAACATTTTGTATTAAGCGGTTTATATATACTTGAAACGTGAAACTGGCGGTAAATTCAATCTTTTGCAGTTTTAACTCGACAGCCTAGCGAAATTAAATAGTATGTTTTTACTTGTGCTAATAAAGTGTAACTTAGTGAAAATAAATCCTCAAAGGAAAGGTAGGTAAATAAAACCACGAAATAGATAAACAAAACCACGATAAATAATGTACAAGTTGTTAAAGTATTAGAAGATCATTTTGGATGCTGTATATAGCTATGTACATCGTTAGGACTCTAGTGTGATGTATGTACCTACATAACTATGTACATATTTCGGGAATATGTTGTAGTTACATAATTAATCGCGTATACCTACTCTAAATATTATTATTACTTCTTATTTTGATTATATTTTTAGGGTTCCGTAGTAAACAAGGAACCTTTATAGTTTCGCCATGTCCGTCCTGTGTCAGTTTGTCCCCGCTGTAGCTCAGAGATGCTTAGTACTAAAAATCTGTCTGTAATTTGGCACAGGTATTACATATTAATACCCAGCCCAGTCCCTCTCACAGAGAGGAGGCCTGTGTCCCAGCAGTGGGAACATTATAGGCTGATTATGATGATTACATATTAATCAAGCCGTAAAAGTGGTAAAATAATATTAAAAAAAAAATGTTTTTAGGGTAAGTACCTCTCTTGCATCAAATGTGGGGATGTATTTTTTTTTCTCATCTATCCCATGGTGTGGGGTATCGTTGGATAGGCCGTTCAAAACTATTGCGGGTCTGTGAATACCACTTTTTACTCAGGGATCCGTTTGCGTAATATTAAAGTGCAAATTTTTGTTAGAGTCAAGTGTCCCCCTGCCGGCTAAATGGTTGTTTATGGAGATGTGAAAAAAATCGTGGCAGTAGTACATAAAATGAAATTAAAAAGAAAACTATCACAGCTAAGTAGGCTTTACAAGTTAACGAGTAATAGTCAACCAACTTAAATGTGCAGTTGGAGAATGAACCGTGACGTATAGCGATGTATGGGAGAACATGTTTCTCAACTACAAGTTTGCTATTCGGATAAATTCATCCCAACATTCCCAACTACGGAACCCTTCAGTGTGTGTGACACGCACTTGGCCGTGCCATACTTCTGCCACGACCAAGAATCACAATAAAACAACATAAGAAGTAATATTTACACGCTTAACTTACTATCGGCTTCGGTGTTAATCACTATAATTTATAAAACACTACCTTTGAGTAGTGTCTTTCACGAAAGCCACCACAAACTAAATGATCATCAGTTTGATGTCCACTAAGCTTACACAATCGCAATCTTAGCAATATCGATACAAAAACATCTGTCAAAATGTGTTACGGTGGCTATCAGCGGTACTGGGTGCCTATGACGTCATCCTAGTTAGTCACTGAAGTTAGCCAATACGAAACTAACTGTTTGACAGTTAATCGTTAAACACTTTGCCAAGTGATCATCATTATGAACTGTCAACAGAGATACGCAATAGCCCTGCAGAATTGGCCTGGTATCAAATGTGGAGATGCGTTAGGTCGAATATACACGGTCCATGTTAGTAATATGGAATTAAAAAGATTAGTTTTTGACACAGTTATTCAAAAAGTTGCCAGTGGCGAAGAAGGTTTGTTCATTTTGGATGCTCCAGGAAGCACTGGCAAAACCTATCTATTAAAGGAGACCATTCACGGTTCACACAAAGTTCGGCGCAAAAGTCAACGAAAACTACGTCTCTACAACCATTCCTTCAGCTGATTTTTTTGGTTGAAAAATTGGATTTCCGTAGTTTTAGTTGAAAAAAATATTTTCATCTGCTAGCGAAAAAAGTGATATAAGCTTGTGGGATGATGACCTTGAACAAGTGTTATTATTTATGACACCAAACCGCTGTGAATATTATTCAACCGTTGAAAAAAGAACAAGATTTAAGTGTTGATATGTAGATTATAGCGAATCAACTTGGTACAGACTACAGACTAGACCAGCTAATGACAAACATCTTGTTGCTGTAAGTACTTATATCTTGTTTATACGAGTACCTACGCCATTGCACATGGCCTGCACTATATATGATGTGAAATGTCTACTTAATCTTAGGAATTAAGACGCTGACAACACCTAAACCGCGGTCACTGTCAGATTGCATAGAAAAGAAAGAGAAGCGCGATGACACAACGCTTGAAATTTATTGCAAAATATGAAGCAAATTATTTATTTACTCAAAATTGAGTTAAGTAATCGAAAATAAAAAACAACCAAGTTCTGCATTCAAATAAGACGTTCTTGTTATTAATTAAATACGTAACGTATGATGATATTTAATACAGATAAATATTTATTATTATTTGCATTATACAATAAAGGCCCATGCAGACAGATACAATAAAATAAGACTATTACAAAAATACTTAATTGCCAATTAAAACTAAACAGAATTAACGATCTGGTCGTATCAAGATGTCTTCTAAGAATAATGCCGTAGGGCTTACGTGCGGCTCGTGCCTTGCATAAGTTATGTGCCAAAAAATGCACATTACCTGCGAAAAACACCCTACCATCCTTTTGCCAATATTTCAAGTACAATAAAGGCTCGTGCAGACTAGCGCGATAACGCGGGCGCGACAGGCAGCAATATGCCTGTCGCGCCCGCGATATCGCCCCAGTTTGTAAGAGCGTTAATAATGACTGTCAAAACGAACGTATACGTAATAAGTTAACTATTAAAAATGCTCCAGTCTCATTCACGTGTTCCCCCGTGAATGACAATGGAGCATTTTTAATAGAATTGGGTAGATCATTGCTAGCATCAGATCTCAGGGACTTGGGAGCAGGAGATTTGTGCATAATAAGAGGGCAACTCCAGTCCCGTCATGTGGTAGCTAATAGCCTGTTTCAATTGGTAAATAACGAGCCTTAACAATATCAACTTTTCTTCCGTGACTCGGGGCAGATCATCAAACTAGGGGAGATTGGCCGACATTGTACGGAACGCAGTCCTCCTGCGGTTATAATTATGTCTAACGACAAGATCGGCCTACGTGTTAGGCAGAGCTAGCCTCTCTTGAACTATTTCCAGAAATGTTTCAGCTCGGGGGTTGTCCTCAATAAGTCGATGGTAAGCATTTAACAGTGCCGCAGCAATTCTGAAATAATCAATCATGTACTCCAAAGAGAGGTTGATATAGATGTTTTTCAAAAGCCGGAAATCCGTTTTGAAGCGTCCATTAAATACTTCCAATACCCATCGAATAATAGTGATAAGACAGGATTTGTTCGCTTGTTGAGTGGTAAGTTGAGTTTGATTTGCATGTCGTGTTTCAGGCATATGCACAACATAGCCGTGACTTTGTAAGTTCTCTGTAGCGTCTCTAAAGCCCCGATCAACTATAAATATGTCGTCTTCTCTGAAAAACCAATTAAAAACGCCGTCATCTTGATCCGTTTCGTTGGATAGAATATTGTTCATGATTTGGGCATCAGAAGTACGAGCGGCTTGCGGCCCAGATACGTCTATAATATGACCATCACAATAAACGATTAAAAAAGGCTTGACCAGATTCCTGTATTTATGATTGTTGTAAGATTCTCGCTGGAAAAAGTAATTAGAGCTCTTTTGGAATGTATATGTAAACGTAACGAAACGTACGGAAAACCAGATTTTTCAACCCATAAAATGAGCAGTAAGAATGACTGTAGAGACTTAGTGCCGTAGTAAAAAATACTTGGACTGATATCCCCAATAGTGGTGACACGTTATTTTTCGTTGGAATTTATTTTTGGGTCGAAAATTAATGATCTCCTTTACTATTAGCCCAAATCCGGAAAGATAAAGGAGTTGCTGTTGCAGTAGCTTCCTCTGGAATAGCTGCTACGCTACTTAGTGGGGGACGAACAGCACACTCAGATCTAAAACTACCATTGAACATGAGGTAATGCCAGTATTTAACATTAGCAAAAGCAGTGAGCGCGGAAGAATGTTACAGCAGTGTAATCTGTTGGTTTGGGATGAATGTACGATGTCCCACAAAAGAGCAATCGAAGCACTAGATCGCACAATGAAAGATATCAAAGGCAACCAGGATATCATGGGAGGGATTTTAGCTGGTGACTTTAGACATAGCCTCCCGGTTATCACTAGGGGTACGCCGGTAGATGAAATTAATGCCTATTTGAAAGCATCTGTATTATGGGTACACGTAAAAAAGTTTTGTCTTACTACAAATATGCGAGTACAACTTCACAATGATCCTCAAGCAGGGCAATATGCAGATGCTCTTTTAAAAATCGGAGAAGATTGTATACCAACAGACAGTAACGACATGATAACACTGAGACGACTGTCAAATTGTCGATAACACAGTTGACCTAAAAATAATGTCTATCCTGATCTTCAAATAAATATGGGCAATCGGGAATGGCTGTGTGAAAGGGCAATTTTGGCGCCGACTAAATAGATAGTTAACCATATAAACGAACAAATCATGTCAGACGTGTAGGGGGATGTTGTCGAATACCTCTCAGTAGACAATGTTATGGACACTGAACAAGTCACATCATACCCTATAGAGTTTCTCAACTCTTTAGAATTATCAGGAGTGCATTCCCATGTTGAGGCTGAAAGTTAGTGTTCCAGTCCTAATAATGAGAAATATAGACGCACCAAGGCTATGTAATGGTACTCGGCTACAAATTACACATCTGGGACACTACATGATAAAAGCTACAATCATGACTAGAATGGCAAAGGGAGAAAATATTTTGATTCCCCGTATTCCAATAACTCCGACTGATTTGCCATTTCAGTTTAAAAGAGTGCAGTTTTCTTTGAAAACACCATTTGCAATTACAATAAATAAAGCTCAAGGACAGACGCTTAAAGTTGCAGGTGTTCATTTAGAAAAAAAAAAAATCCATTGGCAACCATATGGCATGCTCACGTATATATATCAAACCCGCAAAATCTTTGTTTTGGCAAAATAAGGAAAAACAAAAAACGCGTCGTGTATAAAAATGCACTTAAATAAGCTATTGGCAGTAAAATACTGTAAATAGCTTATTTTAATGTATGTATGTGTTTTATTTGCAAAATAATTAGCCTAAAAAATTAAAATGCTGCCGAAAGTCACTTTTCCACGCGGACGAAGTCGCGGGCACAGCTAGTAACATATATATATATATATATGTATGCGTATAAATGTACACAGGCCGCTGCGCGTCGCCAGTGTGGCGCAACATGTCACGTGACGCGTTTAGCATGTCGGTGACGCGAACCCGCGAAGTTTTGCCCCTACCAAAAATCGCTCAACGCGGCTAAATAAGTTTCACTTGAGAAATAAAAGTAATTTCCCAGCAATTTTACTCCATGATAACATAATTTTGAGTCTTTTTAGAACAAAATTTAAGTAATGGTTTTAATGAAGCTAACTTTGGGATTTTCAGGTTCAGTCGGACCGGCAGCGCGACTAGTTTTTCACGGATTGCCGGAGCGGCATCGCAAATGAGACGGTTAGTGCTTACGTTATTGTAGCAAAAGCAAGTTGTTTTGTAAATCGGTCGATCCACTTCGATATACCAATGCACAGTGCAATGGAAAGTGATTTTTTTATATCCAGTACTTGTTCAAAGCTAACTGTAAAACCAATTAATCATATTCTGATCAAGATACAACCTGATACTGACCTGCAAATTGCAAGAAACGTAAGAAAATTTGAATTTCGCGGGCTATCTTTGCGCATCTACCGTAAATAGAAAGAAAATACATTTTATTTAGCACAGACCACAAGGCACACATATGTACTACTAGCGAATATTATTATTATTATTTATTTATTTATTATTATTACGTTTATTTTTTTTTTACATATAAAATAAATTTTTAAATATTTCTTGAAATAGGTATAAAAAAACATTTAAAGATATAAAAAATAGGGGTCCGCCGGTGTCGGGAGCAGGGTCCAAGCTACCGGTGGTTAGGGCTCCAGAGACAGGAATCTCGTCACAATGCGGGCCGTATCGAGGAGTACTGCCTTCTGAATCAGGCCCTATTTATTATTATTATTTTTATGTCCTTACATATCTCGGGACCATGGGGTCCCGGACCTTTGGAAGGCGTACGAGGGACCGAAGCCAACTCGCAGAGGCCCCTTGGACAATTTTAATTGTTTGATCTATGAAGGTGCACCCAAGGACAACCCCCGGTTAATGCAAGACTATTGCAGAACATGGGAACAAAAAATATTGGCCGGTTTGGGAGGCTATAGTGGATCGGTTTCCTAAGACTATAGAAAGGCTATGGCCCCTACCTGACCAATGCTTTATATAAAATACACCGACAAAATGGCAGGGGGTGACTTGCACACTCAATAATGGGCCCCCGAAAACGGCCGCTAGCACATAGTGACAAGGGGGCAACACTTCCTGAGGTGCTTGAGGAGTGGAGAGGTATTCCACGGCTATCAGGACAATCCCGGAAGTACGGTCAAGATCCCTACCAGCATCTTACTGGAATACTTCCTTCCTCCGAGCACGTTTGCTCTTGCGAATCAACGCTCAAGCCGGCCAATAAAGGCAAGAATGAGGTGGGAGCTCTGTTTCTCGTCAGTGTTCACTCCAGCCGGCCAATAAAGGCAAGCCAGAGATGAGAAACAAGACTTCTCCCAGGAGATAGGGTCCGTGGGGTCGCTACTGCCCAACAGCTCGCCACATGCTGCCCTGCGGGTTTCTGTATCTCTCTTGGTTTGGCTCCTTACCCTAGACCCGTTCCGGCAAAGTAAACTCTACTGGCACAGACCCAGAGTCCGGAGCGCGCAAGCCCCACCACGACGTCAACGTAGAGATACGGCGGTGGGGTTATTATTATTATTTATTTTTTTTACATATAAAATATATTTTTAAATATTTCTTGAAAAGGTATAAAAAAACATTTAAAAATATAAAAAATAGTGGTCCGCGCGCCGGTGTCGGGAGCAGGGTCCAAGCTACCGGTGGTTAGGGCTCCAGAGACAGGAACCTCCTCACAGTGCGGGCCGTATCGAGGAGTACTGCCTTCTGAATCAGGCCCTATTTATTATTATTATGTCGTTTATTATATTGTTTGTCTTATAAAATACATTTTTAAATATTTCTTAGAAAAAATATTAATAAACATTTAAAAATATATAAAATAGTGATCCGCCGGTATCGGGAGCAGGGTCCAAGCTACCGGTGGTTAGGACTCCAGAGACAGGAACCTCCTCACGATGCGAGCCGTATCAAGGAGTACTGCCTTCTGAATCAGGCCCTTAATCCAGCCGTCTAACGTGAGCCTCGAGAGATGATGGTTGAGGCTTCTGGCCATCAGGCCATTGGCCGTAACGACAATCGGCACAATGAATTATTATTATTATTATTAGTATTTGGTACACAACACGATGTAAAGTCGAATCATTAAGTCACTGGAGTAATCTGACATGTACTAGCTGTCACTTTGTGTAATAAAATGATCATATATTTATTGTATTCTAGACTTTTACACTTATTATTATACATTTATTTTACACTCTTATATAAATGGATTAAACTAAACGATCACCATTACAATAAATATGACCATTTTGTTACACAAAGTGACAGCTAGCACATGGATCCAGTGAATAAATAATTCGAGTTTAGTTATTGGTTGATAGATGGCAACCCGTGATGAAGTTCGAGTCACCGATGGCCAAGTTTGCGATATTGCCGGGACCCTTATATTACTTGAAGCTAAGGAAGCCTGGCATAGAGATCCCTATGGCTATCCAACAGAGCTTGCCGCGACAGGTATACCAACATTATCTGATTATTATTTTGTACATGTGATAGTGGATAATTTACTGGAAATTGTGAATTTTACATATTTAACACTGTAACTCACAAAAACAGGTATTTGAGGTGTTTACTGGCAGGTTAATGTGACCGGCACACTTCATTTTGACAGTTCAACAGCATTCATTGCGTTATTTACATTGTTGTGCGTACAAAATTTTCGAACATATGAAGCAATGGCTTAACAATATCCTTGAAAATAATTAAGATTGTGGTTGATAGTGTGTTACATAGTTAAGAGTGCCCTGCCGGGGTCGCGGGAAGGTACTTATGGGTCACCGAGGCCCCCGCAACACAGGCAACAGGAAGGAATACGGGTGGGTTTTAGTCAGTAAGAGTCTGACACACCCTCCCGCTCCGCCCAGAGCGGGAGAAGTTATTTGATGATTTCCCACCCTCAAAAAAAAAAAAAAAACAGCAGTGCAGCTACAAGATTGTAATATAGTAGTTAATCCCCAGGTACTCTTATCGAAGCGCTGTCTCAATTCTCTTTATAGTCAGGGAAATTTAACATTAAGAAAAATGGTCCTATATTTAAATTACAACTGTCAAAGACTGACAATTGTGTGAAATGACTTTACCACGGCAAATTGACGTAAGCTGTTGACAGCTTACGTCAAATATTTGGTTAGTTAACAAATTGTTAAGCAAATTGATTTGCTTAACAATTTGTTAATTAACCTAATAAGCATTAGGATATATGACTAATGTATCCCTTAATTCACTTCTCACACCTTCAGGGCCATAATTTAGTAACAGACAAGGAGGGCAACTACTTCCGGGTTCATTTGAACGTACTCCACGTGGTTGATGGTGTCACGTGCCTCTCCCACAACCGTTTCGCACCAGAAATATATCAGCAGCTGTACGGCAAACATGAGGCCTTCTTCAATAAACTGTATTCTAGATATCAGGTAAGAGCGATATATACGAGGCTTTATACCTTGCACCTTTTATGAAGTACCTATTTAATTTGAAGTAGGTTTGTACAGTCAGCCTCGAAAAGATGTATATGTCACGGTAAGATTTTGAGCACCGTTAATTATATAACCTATATAGCAATATATAAACTATCGAAATATTGTGGTGAACTGTTATACTATATCGCATTCTTGTTCGGTAGTTTAAAATCTATCAATGTCAAATTATGAACGAAACTGCACATATCAATCGACAGGGTTCATAATCTGTAAAATTGTGAACCGTTCCTGATTGGTAGGTAGGTCTTGGCGGTTGGTAGCTGGATTGGTCGTAGTAACTATACCTTGGAACCCATGGAAATTTTCATGGAATTGGGTCAGGTTAGGTAGAGGCCGGCGCGAGATTTCGTGCGGTGTTTCACAGGGTTCGGTTCTAGGATCGCTCCTGTGGGTAATCGGGTATTACTGGGTATTGAGAGGTGAGCTCCAGCCGGGGTTGAACTTGACGTGTTACGCTAGTCACGGCTCGGGGGAGCTCGCACAGGGAGGCAGCGTTGCTGGCTGCGGCAACGGTCTCACAGGTGGTGAACCGCATCGCATCCGGTGCCTGGGCCTGGAAGTTGCCCTCAACAAGTCCGAGGTCATCACTTTCCATGGCCCCCGAAGGGCGCCGCAATCACACGTCGTGGTCGGGGAGACCCGAATACTAAATAAACTAGTATTGGTGCTCGACAGCCGTTGGGACTTCGACCCCCACTTTCGGAGGCTGGCGCCAAAGTTAATGGGCGCGGCGGGCGCACTATTAACGCTGCTTCCCAATTTGGGGAGCCCGAGCACTGCCTCCAAGTGGTTGGACGTGGGGATCGTGCGATCCATGGCCCTGTATGGGGCCCCGGTGTGGGCAGCTGACCTGACGGCTCGCAGTATCGCAGAGGGCGATGGCAGACAGAGTCATCAGAGGGTACCACATGATCTCCTACGAGGCAGTTCGCGTACTGGCCAGATCCCCGCCGTGGGACCTGGAAGCGAGAAACTTCGCGTCACTGCATCGGTGGCGTGAGGAGGCACGGACGCGGGGCGTGGTACTGGTGCAGCAGCAGATCATGATGCACCAATCCGCGCTCCATCAGGTCGTGGTGGTGGAATGGCGGGACAGGCTTTTGCGCCGACGACTGAAGCAAGCCCTTCTTCCAAGTTGGTCGCAGTTATTTGGCTATTTAGTATTGGCGCAAGGTGCGCTCGCCACATGCAAGTTTGATACCAGTTCACAATTTGTCGGTTTGCCATTGATAAGCTATCGAAAAATAATGCGTTAAATTGTAAATGGTTTGTTGCTCGCAAGATAGATTATAAACTAACGATGTTCATAATCATACGGTGAAATATACAACGACCAGAATTCTTATGATTGTCTAAAAGTGTTCTATTATACTGTATCAATGTGTAGCCACAATTAAGAACCCTATGTGTCATACGTTTTGTGGCTACACATTAACACAATATTAAGGAACAAACATTGTCGACAGTTATTTAAATTCTTATCGATGTTGTAGCTATACATCTTTTTGAGGCTGACTGTACCTCAGCTTGGTTTCTATGATCTGAGGTTGGTATAGACCTTCCGTGGGTAAATATAGCCACATTAAGGTTTAGAATAAGTTCAGTGTTGCTTGTAGCGCGTCCTCTCTGTCAATCATACTTGTCTGTGTCTTTCTAAACTCGACGTGTCACAGTAACGCCTGTATACTGTATCACCAAGCATACAATACTGACTGTATTTGCAGAAGAATCAAATAGATGATTTATACGAGTTCTTCACGCAACCTTGGATGTCGGCACTGTACCAGGAGACGTTTAGAGATCTCATATATGACATCAACGACCAAGACATTGGCACGGTAAGTCTGGTCTTATACTTGCAATTATTGACAACTAGCTGCGCCCCGCGGTTTTACCCGCATAAGTCTCTATCCCGTGGGAATATCGCGATAAAAAGGATCCTATGTCCTAACCCAGGTCATGGTCTAGCCATGTGCCAATTTCACCCAAATCCGTTCAGCCGTTTTAGCGTGAAAGCGAAATGGCTTGTCCACATCACCAAGTCACGACGTCGTCAACGTGGAACGGTGCGACGTCGCGGCGCGTTGCATGGACGTGACGTGCTAGTGCACAGTACGGCAACGTTGTGGCGGAACGACGCGTCGGACGTCGTCGGAAGCGGTACCTGGCGATGCGCTCGCTCAGTTGAAAGATATGGGTGCACCCAGTATTTTATTTTAGTATTTTTTTTCAAGCGTGTTCTTGACAATAGCAGGAGCAGAATACGTCTTGTGTGGTCCATATCTAGAAAGAGACTATTCATTTATTAAGAGGCTATTTCATAGGTTCGTAAGTGAAGAAAGTTACTGAATTTTAATAGGCATGACAACGTGTAACGTTACGGCCTCGCAACGTGCATTTTTACGACACGGTAACTTCAATTAGCACTTCACGTCAGCGTGCCGCGCCGCGATACCGCACCTTTCCACGTTGACGACGTCTTGACGTGGTGATGTGGACAAGCCCTAACAAACAAATTCACTTTCGCATTTATAATATTGGTTAGGATTAAGATAGTTTACCTCCCTTTTTCTGTTTGCATAATAATCTCTAACTACCCGTGGCATTATGAAGTATTAATTCATTGATTATTCCGTTTCGAAAAAGAGATGATGCACCGATAGCATTATCTCTTTTACGTATATAGCCTATATAGTCTATAGTCTCTTAAAAATACGGCCACTCTGGGTACGTAGTTCGCATTATCGCTTAAATCTACTGAGTCTGATCCTCCTATAGCGTCACTGACCTCGAGTTGTAGTATTATAACCATCATCGCCATCTCTTACGTAGAACTGTGTACTAAAGTTCCCCCTACCTTTATGTATGTAAACCATCTCACTGAGCTATTTGCAAGGGTGAGCTTGGAAGCTTTACAAGAGTTGTGTGAATTATTTGTTAGTCTGGCTAGTAGATGGCGCTAGGTGCGCATTAATCGTGATTTTTATGAGTGTATGATCGTCAGTATGTATTTTTGTAGCTCATTTAATCTTCTTATTGTCTTGTATCCCGTATGTAGAAATAGATGGTTAATGATCGTGAATGTCTCTTTTATTTTATGTAAATATATATAGGTAGTATCATTTCTACATGGTAGGAAAGATCAGGATCAGAACGGGCAGCACCATTTCCTTAAAATAATAAAGGCGCTGTGCTCAACAGTTCTCTTTTGCCAAGCGAGGTGATCCTAGCAATCCTTTACTGCTTTTTTCGACTTCGAATAGGTACTCTATTGGAAGTCGAAAAAAGCAGTAAAGGATTGCTATGATCACCTTAACTTATAATTTTATTTAATTTCAGATAAAAGATTTAGTGAAATCAAAGTTCGCTATGTTTGAGTCGGATCTGTCTCAGATGAAATCAACATTGATGGAAACGGAGCGCTCCTATGGATCCATTTCATCTATTAGCAGTTACCTTCATGTTCGTATGACTCTTTCCTTTGCGCTTCTTAACCAAATAATAGGTCTTGTGTGCACTTGGATGTAGATTGAGAACTTGTAGGATGAGCAAAAAGCTTGTAGATTGAGGACTTGTAGGTTGAGCGCCTTCTTACTGCTGAAAACACTCGACTTCAAGCGTATTTACAGAATGCAAGTTTGTTACCAGTTTCATACAAAAAAGTTGTAGCAATACATCTTGCATCGTCCAAAGATTCGAATGAAATTTGGACGGTGCAACTTTTATTGTTGCTTTAACTTATTGTATTAAACAGGTGATTAAATATGTTCGGTGTAAATCAGTCTTTAGTTCATCGATAGGTATGTCTAATACAATACTTTGTACTGGCAATGGTTATCCATCGTAGCGGTCTCAGAGACCCACAAAGTTAAAAACGAATGGGTAATTTAGCACAACTGTATCAGGGGTTGCAGTCTCGACATAGATAGCGATCGCTTTACGACCGAATTCGGTCGCAAAATAGTAATGGGGTTCTTAGATAGTCAAAATTGCTTGACAAGCATAAAAAATCACAATCTTGTCAAGCTATTTTAACCGTCTAATAAAATAACGTAATGGAAAAGTCCTAATTAGGACCCCATTAGGACTTTTCCATTACGTTATTTTATTTTTTTTGGATGGGAAATCATCAAATAACTTCTCCCGCTCTGGGCGGAGCGGGAGTGTGTGTCAGACTCTTACTGACTAAAACCCACCCGTATTCCTTTCGTTGCCTGTGTTGCGGGGGCCTTGGTGACCCATTAGTACCTTCCCGCGACCCCGGCAGGCATCGGCCCTAGTGGACCCCTACATCAGTGCTTACATTAGGTTCCATTTTGATACTTATGTTGAATTTACTTTTAACATTGTCTGTACTTCATTATTATAGGATCCACGTCGGGAGGGCACGTTCCGGTCTGTGATTGATAAGTTCGTTGCAAAGACAGCCTTTGTAAGTATTCTTATGTTAGCTCTTAATCTACTAAACGTGTAAAGTCAACCGTCCACTGCTTGTTAGGGCCTGTGGCGCGGCACCGGAGTGGTGTCGCTGCGGCGTTCTACATACAAATGTCCATGTTAGGATGCCACACGGTGCATGAACTAACGTCGCACCCCACGTACAACGGACTTGTAACCCGCGAGACGAGGCGGGGGAGGGGAGTGCGCGTTGCGACGTCGGTGCGGCACCGCTCAGTTGTTTGTGCGGCAGAAAAAAGGGCGAAGTCTTTGCGGTGCGGCACCACTGTGGCGTAAGACGTGACGGCGCCGCAAAGCCCATGTGATGGCCAATGTGGCGAAATCTTTGCGGTGCGGTGCAACGCGCTGTGTGCCTATGCACACAGTGCGTTGGGGCACCGCACCGTTCATATCCAACGTAAGAGCATATGCTCTTACGTTGGATATGAACGGAGAGTTTTGCCACGGTTCATTTGTTTGCCAGCATTTGTTTCGTACGTATCGTAGTTATGGGTTGCAGTACTCGGAGTGCACGGAAGCGCACGTTTCGTGCACTCCGAGTACTGCAGCCGCTGTGGAGCGGTGCCTTAAGGGTCGGGTAATCGCCGTTGACCTTGGCCATAAAAATGTGCGTTGCGCTCACGCCGCGTTGGGTTTCGTAGTAGTATTTTTAGTAACGAAAATATGAATATTTGAAAAAATCACAGATAGAATTATAAATAATGAAAAAGTCTGTTTATACAAAAAAAAAACATGAAAATATCTTGAAGTAAGTAGTTTGAAAGTTAATATCGTTTTTTATGCTTTGGGTAAACATTCCTTCCTGAATTTATTTCACAAAGTATTTTACTACAATACTTAAATATTCACCTAAAGAATTGACGTGTAGGTATGCATTCTAGTTTAACATACATTTTTTTTTATAACTTACATGCATTATATGAAGGTGTAATAACATATTTAAAAGTCACTAAATTAATATATCTGCGCCTTAACAATAGGGACGATACCTCAGCACTCAGTGCCGCTACGAACCTTCCTGGCTGGATAATTTTGTCTCAACGACTTGAGCTGTCCTCGCATAGTTTTTGGCTCAACGAAAGAAGAAGACAACTGAAAAAATGGGAGATTTTAGTAAGATTTTGTTGGGCCCAGTTTGGTATTTTCATAGTTTCCTATAAGGAAAGTGAAAATGGTGCTTGTTCATATTACATAGGCCCTTCTGACTGCCAACCCTGAATGAGAAGTGTTGGCGTATGAATGGAGCAAAATTATGCGTATCGTCTGGTGTTCTGTGGAAGAAAGTATGCAGGGGAGTCCACTGTTCCATGTTAGTTTTAAATTAAATTAGGTATATAGACCATAATTTCTGCGCTTCAGGATACTGTTGGGACTGCCGCGCTATTGTAGTGCGTTCTGTATGTTCGCGTTTGCGTATACCGATGATTTTTGCGCCATAATGCGCAAAAAAACTAGTTCCATCTTGTCAAGAGCGCGGTCTAGTTCTAACAGCATCCTAAGTATGTTAATAGAAAGGTACGACGCACCTTGGTTGTCGCACGCTGTGGAGGAGCTGGTTAGAAGACCCAAGAGCTAACCTTACAATAAAAAAAAAAAAAATCCTTTTGATTTTTTTTTTCTGTATTTTTTTACTTACAATAGTTTTTAAGAACAATGTTACTAACAATTGGGCCTAGTTCCCATAAATAAACAAATATTTAATTTAATATAATATAATTATTGTCAACGGAATTGTTATATTAATAATTGTTTCTATGTTAATTAATGTAATTGGTGTTGTATATAAATACATAAATAAATAAAAATAAATAGGAATCTTCTTCGTACCAGCACACTCCGGTGCATTTATGCCTGGTTGAAGGCTGGCCCCATATTAACTGGGACTTAAACATAAGTGGCGAAATGTGGGTGTAATATCGAGTAATACAGCCGAGATATTATGTTATTCTTATAAAAGAAAACTGCAACTTTCTACTAAGCTAAAATACTAATCATAACAAGATCGTGTACGAGGGCACTGAACATTTCGGGAATCAAGGAAGTGACACAACATTACTATTTAAAAATGTATTTATTGCTTTTCGAAGTATTCTCCGCGAAATTTGACACATTTTTCCATACGATGGAACCAATCATTGAAACAACTATTCCATTCGGAAGTTGGGGTCTCCAAAATGGCCGTTTTGTAGGCGTCCACAGCTTCTTCAGGTGATGAAAATCTCTGTCCACGCAATTTATTCTTTATTTTAGGGAAAGTATAGAAATCATAAGGGCTTAGGTTAGGCCATCTGTACGGCGGATGGTCTAATAATTCTATGTTTTCTTACTCTAAAAACTCTTTTGTTCTGTGCGCGGTGTGAGAATTCGCATTGTCGTGATGGAGGATGATGCGGCGGTTGCAGTTCTCTTTACGGAGTTCAGAAACGACCTGTGGCAAACAAATGCTAGCATACCATTCTGCATTAACCGTTCTTTGTCCCTCAAGAGGAATAGTCGTAACATGGCCGGTTATGGAGACAAACGTGGCCACCATTTTTTTTGCAACACTCCGTGAACGAACAATTTTTGTTGGCTTTAACTCATTTTCGAACACCCAAACTCGTGACTGGTTTTTTGTTTCGGGTTCGTACGCGTATATCCAGGATTCGTCACCTGATACGATTTGTATACAGCATTTGAGGATCCTGCGTGGAATCTTTCGAGAGTTCTGACGCACCAAGTAACGCGAGCCGCTTTTTGCTCTTCACAGAGCGAATGCGGTATCCATCGGGAAAACAACTTTTTTACACCTAATTGTTCATGCAAGATTATTTCGACGGTTAAAAGGTAATACGGCATAAGCGACATTTTGGTCGAAAATGAGTTATGAATGCCATCCTACTTAATCTCTTTTTTTAAGTAGGATGGCATTCATAACCCATTTTCGACCAAAACGTCACTTATGCCGTATTACCTTTTAACCGTCGATTTGTATTTGACTCATACCAATTTCTAAAGTTGCCTGAATTTCGCGGTATGTCACATGTCGATCTTCCTCAATCAGCTTACGCACAGCATCAACGTTTTCTTGGGTGACTGCAGTTTTTTGGACGACCTTGACGGGGATCATCACTGAGTTTGACACGTCCACGTTGAAATTCAGCAAACCAGCGATAAATTGTGGTTTTGGATGGGGCTTCATCACCAAATGCAGAAACCATCCGGTCAACACACTGTTTTTGTGTTAAACCACTTCGAAAGTCATAATAAATCATCGCTCTTGAATTTTCTCGAGTCAATTCCATTTTCTCAACGACTAAACAAGTTTGACAAAACCTTGTCTTGTGACCGAGAATATTTTTTTAAATAAATAAATGGTATTCGATTTTTAAAACCAAGGAGTTTTCAATTAAAAAGATTTGAATATGACAGGAACAGTGGAAATATTCCATTCCCGATACTTTTAGTGCAGCCCTCGTATATACAGGGTCAAATAAAATTAGTTAGCGTAACTCCGCAGACTTGATGGGTATTGATATATAACACGATAAAATATGTTTATGACTTTTTTCTGGGGTATGAGTTTAGAAAATCTGTTTTATTTTATTTACTCGTGTAATATCGATACCCATAACGTCTGTGAAGTTTACAACAAAAAAAAACAGTTTTTTAAGCGAATATTTCAAGTGACTATGCTAAATGTGGTCGATGACCCCACTAAAAGGGGCAGGTCACATCTTAGAAACCTTCTTAAGTCCCCTCCCCACTCCACCGATTTCTACTCCTACTCCTTCACCGTGCACGCGGTGTGGTTGTGGAATTCACTTCCGCAAAACATTAGGGACTGCCAAAACTGTTGCAGTATTTAAAAGAAGAGTGAAATAACACCATCTTTCCACTTCGTCATGTTTTTATTCAGTTGCGTGTTTTTATATTCTAGTGATATTTATTTTAGAAGTATGTATGTTAGTATATTCTCATATTATTTGTTTTGTAATTTGTTTCGATTTTATGTATTCTATTTTCTCTTTCACTCTTACACACGGTATCTACATCTCTTTATCTACTTTCCAATCGCAGGTATGCTGGAAGAGATTTCTTTAGAAATAAGCATCACCTTTGTACGTATTTTTCTGTTCTGTTCTTCTTTTCTGTTTTTTATGTGTGTACATAAATGGTTAAATAATAATAATAATAATAATAAAATATCATCAATTTAATTTCTATTTGTTTTATCATGTTTAGATATCGATACTCATCACCAGGATCGGATATTCGGATGCATATTTACCTAAAGTTAATTTTTAGCTGTGAAAGTATAGAAGCGGCTTCTTAAAAATCTTTTTTTTTTAACAGAGGCCACGAACAACGGGAATGCATAACTAGTCCGGTGTATAGTATGGAAGCGACTTCTAAAAAAATATTTATTAAAAAAAAAACCTGGGTGTTATTGGGTTGCATGTTTATTTAAAATTATTATTTCTACCTACTTTACATCATAATATTAAGTAGGTGTACATATGCATCCAATTACATATGTAGTCAGAAAAAAACATAAAATTTGTCGATTCGTGATTGGCGGGCGGGATTTTTACGATCGATATAAAAGTGCATTCCATATAAGCTAACATTTGAAAATAAGTTAATATACATTCGATTCTATAATCAGAAACCTAAATTTGTATTCCCAGAGCCGCGGGATTTTGCGATACAAAAGCGCATTCCATATTAGCCAACATCTCAACTTTAGGTGAATATGCATCCGAATATCCGATCTCTATCATCACGTCTGCGGAGTTTCGCTAGCTATTTATTTTGACCCTCTCTCTACAAGGTGTCGTTTTGCATCCTCGTCAAATTGAAGAAGGTAACTATGGTAAAGATTCTCGACACAAATCAATAATAAAATAAGGGCTTTTTTTCTTTTTCTAATTTTTGAAAATGCATGTGTGGGACACGCATGTTAAAATGCGGTCTGTGTGATACCGCACTGTAACTGCCCTTTTATACATACACTACCGCATACGCAACGGGGCGATTCTGTTCTGTGAAAGGGGTGTATTTTAAAATTCCGTCAAACTTAAATAACAAAAAAAAAAGTATGTATTAATTATTGAGCAGGTATCGTAATTTTATTTGGTTATATATGTCTTTTATAGTAGCCTCTCGAAATTTGACTAGGATACAAAACGACACCATGTACATATACGGCTGGTTTTAATAATAATAACTTTGTATTTGCAGACTAAGGCCTTTCTTGCGAAAACTGATATACCGACGGTAAGGATTTTTTGTTTTAACACTAGGCTTTTGTTTGCTTTTGGTACTTTCATTTAGGCATTGAAAAGCAACGCAACTGCCATGTTTAACAAATTGCTATTACCTACAAGAAAACTTTTATGATTTATTTATTTATTTTATTGTTTATGTACAGTCGCCAACTCATCAAGTTACCAAAAATTGCCAGATTTTCTCATTCGATTTTGAACTTAACCATCAACATTTTAAGGTTTAAAATCATTTTGAGAAAGACATTTTGAGGTAACACGCTGGCGACTGTACACATAGTAAAATACAAAGAGATACGACTTATTTATAGATGTAATTGTGTGATGTGCTGTCCTACTGTTGAGAAAATTACTCCATTTTTTCTGTTTCTCTCAACGGAGCCTGTTATCGCTATCTTTCATAAAGGCCTTCTTCTAAAGGATGCCTTTCATCTCTCCATCCTCGCCAATGCCCGCCACATCTATGTCTCCTTCTTCCTGAGCAAATAAATTAATATTCTATTCTATATTCTATTCCTTCTTGTCTACTTACCTATGCGTGTCAATAATTGTTCTTTTTTAAATACTTATCGAATGTCGATGTCTTCGAATTCTGCTTCACACCCAAATCTTGTGTGACCTTTTTCCAACATATTAAATTATATCTTTACTTTGCTGCCCCTTTCACCATGTGTCAAACTCAAAAGTTATCTCACGCACGTTATGTCCTGTGGCGTAATTAAATACAAAAAAAAAATCACGTCATTTGAAATACGCCATTTGAATTTCGAAAAATAGAAGCAAAACAACGAACAATAAATAGATTATAATTAAAAATAGGAACAATATTAACAGTTTACATTTTAAGCAAGAAGTTTAAATTTCAAGTGACGTGAGTTTTTTTCTTAATTTACCAATTCTAAAGTCAAAATTTTCTTACCCACTGCTTATGAATAGTTCGTGAAACTTGAATTGTGTTTTATTGAAGGCATTGGGTTTTGTGGTACAGATTAAGCTACTACAGACACTAAGACAAGAATACAATTGTATATTTTTTGTTGTTAAGAATTAACATCATTTTGTTTTGTGTGTTTGACATAACTTTGTTTCCTACAGGAGTGTGGTCAAAGCAAGCAAGTACGCAGCCAGGCGGCTAGCTTCTGGAAAAAAGCCGGCGGTGAACGCATAGTGATGGCACACGTGTCTCGATATATTGAAAAGAACTCTGTTACTAACCCACACTTCGCCTTACCTAAACCTGGAAATTAGAGATTGGGGGAAAATGTTCTATATGGAAAGAAGGTACAAGTATGTTAATTTTGTATTATGAAACAAGTTACAACTATGATTATTTTGATATGGAAAGGAAATAATGTAAAATGATTAACGTATGGTAAGAAGTTTCTATACGATCATTTATATAATATGGGAAAAAGGATAATTGCAATATGGAAGAATGTAATAATGTGATTACTCGTATTTGTATGTGATTTGGAGCTTTTTATGAAAATATAGTTTAAGTTGGGGTTTAAGGAAGGGTGAAAAGACGCAAAGGTAATTAAATTTTTTTAATATTTTTGTCGACACATATATAAAGTATAGCTTTGATAGTCTTTTAGTGAAGTGTTCTTTGTTAGTAGATGGATTTTTAAAATAATTTGATTTTGTTAGAGTACCTACCTATCTACTTGGATGAATGTTTGTTTATTGTATTAAATTAAACCAGTCAATTACATTTTAGACAATTTATTTCATTTTACACATGTTCATTATTAGACAAGTTTCCTTACATATTTATATTTACATTAAAATACACAGTATGGCCACTGACTGTGAATGGAAATCGCCGAAACAGTCTTAATTGATATGATTTTGTTTTTGTACAAAAGCCGAAACAATTATAATTATTTTCATTTTATTTTATTACTAAAATTACTTCACTATGAGATCAAAGGGTGTTGATAAATGTGTATAAGTTTGACTAGCAATCTTTGGGTTTAGAGCCCTTTCACACTAGCGATAAAAGTGCGATGCGCTGGCGCATCACAACCGCGGCTTTATCCCAGCACAATAAAACATTAATAGGTATGAGAATTGCTGTGCTGCGCGTGTCGCCGCGACACCGTGATCGTGTGAACAGGCTCTTATACTCTGTTAAAAATGTAATGAAAATGGCCTCTTATTATAAATTTGACTAAACAATATCTAGTTAACATTACAATATCGTTGAGCTGTTAACACCTTAGAAATGATCATGCAAACCGATTTATATTTACACGGGCTATGTTGCAGTGTTAATTCACACTTTATTCTATGACAGCTCTATGTTAGATAATTAGAACGTAATCATTAAACACTATAGTTTCCTCATGGTTGGGAAAATACCTACACGGCGCATTGTGTTCCACGCGCGCCTCAAAGAGATGTCGTCAGCACAAGTGTAGGGGTCCACTAGGGCCGATGACTGCCGGGGTCGCGGTAAAGTCAAAAAGGGATACCGAGGCCCCTGGCAACATAGGCAACTGAAGGAACACGGGTGGGTTTTAGTCAGTAAGAGTCTGACACACCCTCTCGCTCCGCCCAGAGCGGGAGAAGATATTTGGTAATTCCCACCCAAAAAAAAAATGCCCCTGGCTACTCGCTCACGAGAAAAATAGGAAATTATAAAGGTTCTGGATAACAGTCAACAGCAATATAGTTACCGACTGTTGCTGGTACAGCTTCATTTATTAGTAACAGAAAGAATGAATAACTGAGACTTAACGAAGGAGATTGCGCGAGCGGCGCGGGTGCCGGAGGTGTAGAATAAAACAAAACGCGCGACGCAAGCGACCGCTCGTGACCGCGCGTCGTTTTGGCGCGAACGTTAAATGCCCGTCTAACGTATAATGTTGAAAATATGGATTATTATCATTTTCCTATATAAAATATGCACTTATGTTTAAAATATGGAAAATAAAAAAGAAATTTTCTGGATCGAAATATAATAATTTATAAAGGAAAATACATTAAGATCGAAAACAGTCTCAATTAAAAATATGCATTTACATATTAATCCGGGCCCTAATAATTAGATTTTATGTAAAAAAAAATTATTTGTTTACAGACAACCAACTTTTTTTAGTCGGTTTACGGACGATAAGTTTACGTGATAACGAGAGAGAGATGCATCACAAGCCGAACGCTTAGGCCGATCGTGCCTCTCTATCGCTAGTTCCGCGCTCTCGCTTGCACGCTCGGCTCAGGCGGAACGTGACACTTTTTCGTGCGTGCAGCCGGCGTTCATCGATTTATAAGACGTTATCACGTCAAAAACTTTGCAAAGGAACACTCAAAATGTGAAAAGCATAATATAAAGCACGTGTTATAGGAACGTTATAGTTGTATGTTTCTATTCACAAGCAAGCCATTGTCACGCCTATAATTTTGGGCACATTTAATTTATTATATTTAATTTGAAAACATGATTCCTCAAGATTTCATTCAATTATAAATCTAAAGAATCTTTTTGCACGATATGAATAGAGCCATCAAAGATATAAAGGTCGTGTATTTATCTCAATTAATACAACAATCATGAAAATACATTACTTATCTTATTCGATTTAAAATGTCTGTACAATAATGAGTAGCATACACAATTTACGCATATCGTGAAACAAACGTCTCTTAGGCCCGTATTAATAAATCACTGATAGAATCGCCATATTGACTTCAAACTCGTGGACGACTAAACTTTCTTGAATTTACTCTTGATGAAGATTGCAATTCATTGTGTTCCATATACGTGCGACACTGACGTACATATATATACGTCCGTACGTACGTACGTACATATATTCACTAAAGCTTTGTTTTCCAAAGAAAACACTGAATGGTCACACAATAACAACTGTCCAAATACAGAGCAATTTTGTACACCTTAAGCACCGTCTCCACGGGCGAGAAAATAGCGGCGATAGTCACGCCATGCCATCAAATTCAACAGAAACTCTATGAATCGATCTCTACACGGCGATATCGTCGCGGCGATATTTTGAAGGCACAGCGTGACTATCGCCGCGATTCTCTCGTCCGTGAAGATGGCGCCTTTATGTCAAATACTGGTGAAAATTAAAGATTTTCATGACGGGCGTTATAATATGACGGAACTGCTTTCCTAGGAAATCCTAGCTTAAGACACGTACCCACGAAACTCAAACACGACGTTCTTATCAGTATTTCCGTGGCTAAAATAGAGCTTGAAGTTGCCAAGACGACGGTGACTTGAAATTATGTTAAGAAAGAAGTTAAAATCGGTAAGTCACTGATACTGGTTTGCAAGACTAAAAAGGGCGTTTAGGGACACAGAAAACATGAGCTTTTTAAAATGGACCCAAATCATTATTGAAAGAAAACGCATCGAGGATTGAATGGGCAACTCATTTTCTTCGAATCGGACAGTTTTCACCGACATAGCAATTCTTATTAAAGTAATTAATTAGCCCATTCCTTAAAAGTTGAGATATAAGTGGTTTACTAATACGGGACTCAAAAAATTAAAACACTATTTGTACCTAAGTATGTATAGACTAAACACGTATTAACGCGTGAAAGTAATTCGACAATTTTTTTAGTTTGCGCAGCAACTTGTGACATTTTTCAAATCATATTACAAAATATGTTTTTTCTTCGTGGAAACAGACGCATCGCAGTGGATTTAGAACACGTTTTAAAGAGATATTATTATATAGGTCTATCTACACCAAAGATATAAATCATCAGGTTTTTCAAAATGTGTCCATATTTAAATGACGATGAGCTTTCAAATCCCGCATGGAACTATAGATACGATTTTCAGTACGAGTGAACGAGACAATACTATCCAAATGTCATTGTCAACGAAAGAGAAACGTGACCATCTTTGAGGCAATCTGGTTAATCTAACGATTTAAATCTTTGATTTACACAGGTTAGGGTTAGGGCTTGTCGGGCTTCGGCATCTGCGCTCAGCGTCCGTTTACATACGTCATAAGAGCATGAAAATGTATGCAATCCTTTACCCGTCTCGACGCAGCCATGACAGGATCCTGA
Source organism: Atethmia centrago (assembly GCA_905333075.3). Classification (NCBI taxonomy): domain Eukaryota; kingdom Metazoa; phylum Arthropoda; class Insecta; order Lepidoptera; family Noctuidae; genus Atethmia; species Atethmia centrago. Next base: position 10,767,563 of record HG995381.1, on the reverse strand, counting down.
TCCGAATTTATGTGGATAGTCCTTTATCAGAACTTTGAATATGTTTAAAAGTTCGCAACACTTATAAATTAATAATGTAATGGCTTTCTCGAAAGCAGTTCAGTTTCATTATTATTGTTTATTTTATTGGGAATTACAATCGAGGAAGATGATGCATCGTAAAATATAAAACGTCGAGCTGTTACAAATACTATGTTAATTAAAAATACTGAAATCACTGGGTTAATGAATTAGTTTAAAATCTGGTTTGCAATACTTTTTCAGGATCGTTAATACTAAATAAATTTAAATAACAGATGACGTGAATTTTCGATATTTGGCGTGTAACCAAATCCGAAAATTCATCAATTCGTACATACTCGCTAGTACAAATGACCGCCACCATTCTAAACAAAAACGCAGATTATCGATCCTGAAAAGAGAACAGGGCCCGTATAAAAGAGGTGGAGCTACACAGGTCCTATAGCGCCATCTCTCTCACACTATGATTTTACACAAACGGTAAATATACACTTGAAAAATTGAAACCACGAAAAGTTATGCGACGTTTCCACATGTCACAGTGTTTCGCAACCATTGTGCGCTGACTACGGGGGTGCGTAGTCATGCGCCGGCGCCGGCGAGTAATCGGCGCCGTGCAGCAGCGATTAGGTCTGGTACTGCAGCATCGGCGCGGCCGCGAGGTTTGCGTGATGGCCGCTGTTCATCCGGAGTGCGGATAGCGACTTGTTGTACCATTCGTCCTCTGCGCTCATGCCTGTTGATGGGACATAATTAGCAGTTATAAAAAAAAACACAAGTTAAATACAGTCCTAATACAATATATTGTAAAACACGATTTTTACGATTTGACAGAACATCGTGTTTTCTTTACTATATGTTCTTTACTAAATGTTTTATTTTCACTAGAATTTTTAACGCGCTTTTTACGAAATCATTTTTTTCATTCATCATTTCATTTGTCGGTTAATTTTCGATACAATTATGTATTTAAAATTAACCGACAAATGAAAACCGCTCCAATAATATAAGACAAAACTCTAGGTTTGAACACTAGCTCAAATAATATTTAACTCCGTTCAATAAGACATTAGACATTGTTAGTACGAAGAACATATTAGCAGTCTACGAGAGTTCGTAGCAAGTTCGTAGCACATTCGGCCCGTAGCTCGTAGCACCGAGCCCCGCTACGTAGCTATATATTCGATGTACGTAGAGGAGGGCAGGGAAGCGAATAGTGAGGTACCGAATCGACCCTCGCGTTTTCTCAAGATGCAATCTCGCCCCAGGAAATAAGATATTTGCCAAGACGCCGCGAGGACGCCCGCCAAAGTAAATGTAGTGGAAATTTTCTTATTAGAATATCTACGCTACGATGCCTCGCCTCCATTACTTGCTCGTTTTTTCTTACGCAGGAATCTTTGCGCCCGCGGCCGCTTCGTATTTCACGGTTTATCGCTTCGAGCTTTTTCTCATTCCTATTTTTGAAATAGAGTGCAGTAAATGGATTCTGGTTACGGAAACCTATTAAAAATGTTATATTGAAATTCACGAGTCTCTCGGTATATAACGAGTAGAACTAGAAAATCACAAGAAATGAAATTGTATGGTATCTATTATTTCATTAGCCTATACCGAAAAGGTCGAGTTTGTCCAGTTATTAGTATCGCGTATTAGGATATATTATTTATTTATTTATCATATTTTATTCTATTCGGGAAACTTACAGCTAACTTACATAGTGTTCTTGTACAATATGAAATTGAAGGCCAGTTACAAATTTCCACTGATAAACACTTAAAATAAAAAGGAAAAAAATAAATTATTTAAAAAACAAAAAACCCGCAATAACACATAACTGAAGTGGGAAAAACAAGCATTATAATCTATAGAATTTTGGTATCGCAGGCGGGGACAATCAAAAGTTACACCATATTTCAGGTTATTCGACTGCCCCGCCTGCAAGACCAAAATTATATAGATTATAATTCTTGTTTTTCCCTTTTCAGTTATGTGTTTTTGCGTATTTCAAGCTTTTTAGTTTTATTATATATATTTGAAAATTACTCATTACTAGCTTTTATTTTATACCAAAATTGTTGCAAATAATTCTCCCACAATTAAGACGAATCGAAAGACACTTCATATGTTAAAATCCATCAAGCCGTTTAGGCTACAGAGCGTGCCAAAGAAATAGACATACATACATACATACATACTTTCGAAAAACATTACCCTCCTGAGGCAGTCGGGTAAAAAAGGTAGGTACCGGAAAAATTGTACACGAACGGCTAATACAAATTAAAAATCATTCAGAAAAAAATAAATAAAAGAAAAAGTATTTATTGGGACACAGGAGATCACAAATTAAACTAAAAACTCTCATAGAAACATAAAAAAAAAACAAAAATAACGTAAAATGAAAATTAAAAAAAGTCCTGTATGAGGCCAAAAGCAACAACAACAGCAACAATTACTTCTCCGTAAAGAAGCTTTTCACTAACAATTGCTTAAGCCAAGAAACACTGTTATTGAATATATCGAAAACATGTTCACTAGAAAGTTTAGTTTATATTAGGTCACAAATACGCGTCTTGACTTGAGGATGGCAAATGATCGATCTCCGGCCGCGTGCTCAAGACGCGATCAATTATACAACGCATAGGTTGGACGCCTCCATCATTACATAACTGTGCAAGTTCCTATATTATATTGCAATCGATATTTAGGACATGTAAGTAAAGGCATTCACGAGTATTGCTGGAGACTAGTCAAAGTATTGTTTTAGAATTTGTGTGTTACTTCAAACGACAATTTCGTATGTAAAATGTAATTATGTAGATCGTTAAACAGATTTTATGATGAGTTTATGCCATTTAGGAGATGTTGCTTGTTTCCAAGGTAGAGATGTACCTAATCATAATCATGGTTAAAAAATGTTGAAATTTAACTTCTGTTTTAAGTGTTTTGTAGAAACGCACGTACGTGTAAAAACAGGTACTTAGATCATTAAAATGTATGATCGTGTTAACCTTACTACATAATTCTACTATTAACTACTATACCGAACGATGTCGTTACTATCGTAAAACTCACATACACATTACGATACACGTGTACGTAGATAAATATATTAAATATCTCCAATATCTCTGACAAAAGATTAAAGTCGTATGTCCGCAATCACAAACCCCGGGCAAAGAGTAATGAAAAAACCAGAACGGGTGATATTAATAAATTGTAATCGTGTTCTTTTTCTTTGCGATCATCTGTCGGAACTCGCGGCCGTGTGGCGACGACCAAGTTTTCCCATTATTACAAGGGATATTTGTATAAAAACGAGGCATCATCTTCGCTCCAGCCAACTTTATAATTGCCTTGACGGCTCTAATAGAAACTTGATGAAAGCTGCCGCTCTCCCGCCGTCTACCGCTTTTTGTTTGACGCTACAAACTTACATTTTAGTTGGTACCGCTCTTAGTGTAATTTGTTATATGAAAATATTTAAAATTTTAGGGTAGTTAGCAACTTATTGTGTTAGTAATTTTTGTGGTTTTTATTGATTTTTGGTCTTATACCTGCTCTTCGATATTTTTCTCTTCGGCACAAATCAATTTGGAAGTAAAAATATTTGCAAAATATACAACAACGAGTGAGAACGATTAAAACGATTACTTTTTCGTGTTTATGAAATAAGTTATTTTTACTTAGCCTATACTGTGCCACTGCTGGGCAAAGGCTTCCCCCAAGTCCTTCCAGGAACGGTTTTAAACCCAGCCGCCATGGTACGCGTCCAGGTCATCTCGCTACCTCTTTCTGGGCCGGCCTCGGCGGCGCCGTCCATCTTTAGGTACCCATCGTGTAGAGACTTTTACCCAGCGGTTATCGTGCACGCGACTGACGTGCCCCGCCCAGTCGCATTGGAGCCTGGCAGCCTTCTTGCCTACGTCCATTATACCCGTTTTGGAACGTAGCGAGGTGTTCTTAATTCTGTACTGTCTTTTTACGCCCAGGATGCTGCGTTCCACGGTTCTTTAGCAGACTCCAAGGCGACCTTTGCCCAGTGGTGGGACAACATAGGTTAATAAAAAAATATACATAAAACCACCCAAACAGTAGATTCAAATCAAACTTTTCTCCCTCCATCTGCTTCAATCTAGTAACTCGTCAAATAGTTCTCAACTCACCCATAGTATCCTGCCTCATGCCGACGGCGCTCATATTGGCGCCGTGTCCCATGGAGAAGCCCTGCGGCATAGGGTAGGAGCCCCCACCCATCTGAGATAAGGAGAATATGTCCTTCTGCAACTCTTCGTAACTGCCGTGGTGCTGTGGGACAAATATCGTGGTTAGATTACGGGACGATGATGCTACAGGATTAATTAATAAGACGCTGACAACAGCTTAACCGTGGTCACTGTTAGACTGCGTAGAAAAGAAAGAGAAGCGCGATGACACAACGGTTGTAATTTATTGCAAAATATGAAGTAATTATCCATTTACTCAAAATTGAGTTGAGTAATCGAAAATAAAAAAACAACCAAGTTCTGCATTCAAATAAGACATTCTTTTATTAATTAAATACTTGCGTATTTAATTTATAAAAACGTACTTTGAAATTTAATACAGATATTTTGGATTGGAACTCAATGTAAAGGGTTAGTTTACCGTTAATTTGTATCGAGATTTTTTTTTGTGTGTTTTGGTAACAACCAAGTTCTGAGAAATATGTACAAAATTAACATAATATATATTTTTTCCGCTACCACAAACTATACAGATTTGGATTTTTTTTTCTTAAGACGAGCCTGCTTTGGTAATTTGCCTCTTGTCAGCGCCTGTAGGACCTAATGAAAGTTCAGATTTGAATCAAAGACGAAGTGACTTGAGTCATAAATGTGAAGTTTTTGATGTACTTTATTCTTATACTTATTCTTATACAGAGGGGTACACCAGTTTACCAATTTTAATATTTTTTTTTTTAATTACATTTTCTTTATGGGGCTTGTGGCTAAGTGATAACAGCCGCACGGGTCGATCGATCAGGTTGAGCTACGCTTGCCGCAGTTGGTCCGTGGATGGGTGACCATCTTTACATACCAAGACCCCTCCGTGCCTCGGAAAGCACGTTAAGCCGTTGGTCCCGGCTGTCATTTGTAGATCTTTGACAGTCGTTACGGGTCGTCAGAAGCATGAAAGTCTGACAACCAGTCTTACCAAGGGGTATCGTGTGTTACCCAGTAACTGGGTTGTGGAGGTCAGATAGGCAGTCGCTCCATGTAAAATACTGGTATTCAGCTGTATCCAGTAAGACTAGAAGCCGACCCCAACATAGTTGCCATCATAGTTGGGAAAAAGGCTAGGCAGATGAATTACATTTTCTTTATTTGCTAGTTACCTACGTGGCGAAAATGAGCGAATTTAATTGATAAATATATAATTTATAATCATATTGCGGCGGATCAGCGGATAAACTGTTTAATTAAAGAAACCTATTAAACACAACTACCATTGATTATCTTCTAATACAGTATGATTTTTTCAACCTTCAAAAGTATGAAAGAAAGTCCGCATACCCTCAAAACTTATTACTTTAAACATGTTAACACCGAACCAACATTCCTATGAAAAAACCTACCTATATACTATTATAATAAACCGCAGTATTCGCAATCTCGTCATCGCATTACTGCCACGCAGCTTGGCGCGGCTGCGAACATAATGATTTTTCCCGCCCTGTTTTATGTTAATCGCGTAAATTAATCCGTGGCTTTATGTTTTATACCGATTAACACTTGCGTTAATGGGATAGCGGTGCGGAATTACGTTAGGTCAGGGACGTCCCTGATCACGCCACGTGGCGGTGATGGTTAGGTCTGCTTTTATAACTTATTTAAATACTTATATGTAATTTGTCAGTGGAACTGATAGAGATGAAAAGTTGAAGCTGTGTTGTATGGAAGAAAGCTGTGTGGAATTTCATATACCTAGTTAAATTTTTCAAGATAAGATACCCTAAGTGTTTGTCGTCACGACTGTTGTTGAGTATGGTGCGATTAGACAGCCATGGCAACTGTCAAAACGGGTTAATCCATTTATAAGATGTCCGGAAGATGTATTAGGTATGGGACTGAACATTAACCAGTGAAATACGGGTGTTAAAGTAATACCTACAGCTCTGCCTACCCTTGGAGATAAAGGCGTAGTGTTTTGTCTAGTTAGAAGCGATAAAGTTAACAAGATATGCCGAATTGTGTGCGAATGGGTCGGCAGTCCAGATAAACACCTAACTGGGAGGCTAACCCTAATCCATTTCACACAATCTCAATCAACGATTTAACCTGGACTCGGATTTGCTGAAACACCCCCAGAATCTACATGGTGATATATTTATTTATACATTTCCAGAATTATTGGAACGTGTGGCCAGTATTTGCATTATTTTCGTCGGTCAGTCAGTCCGAGCGTTCAATCACATTATGGCGTAATCACGGAGACTGATTAGCGCCGCATAGTAATGGCGTCCAAATTGTGGCGAAAACGAACACAGTCTGTATGCATGTGTTTTAAGTTCGTCGTGAATAATGGGACCAAAATGCTGTTTCTGAAAGCTTGATCGGAGACCAGCCGATTTGGGTTGAGCGCTTAAGTAGACGGATTTAACGATAGTTAAAAAAACAGTTTTTTTTTTAAATTGAGTGTTATTATGGTTTGTTTTGTTTGTTACAAAAGTAGTTATTTTCCCACTCGGCAATCGGCATTGTTTTTGTTTTCTGCCAGTGTCGCAACACAGATTAAATGTTACGCAATGGACAAGATTGTCAAACTTTTATGGATTGATTGCGAGGCTTTTGGCTACATTGTGAGTGTGTGTGTGTATATTGTTATTTTTTATAATTTGCGTTTTGTTTGTGCATAATTATAAACAATATTTCTTTCTTTTCTCTTTCTTATTTCTATGGCAAACTAGGAAATTTCTACTTATACCTGATAAAAAATCAATCTGCTAAACCTTTTCCCAACTATGTTGAGGTCGGCTTCCTGTGTAACTGGATGCAGCTGAATACCAGTATTTTACATGGAGTGACTGCCTATCTGACCTCCACAACCCAGTAACTGCGTGATACAATACCCCTTGGTAACCTCTTGGTCTATACCTGATAGCTTTACATAATCTGACTGGCTGTCTTGTACTTATTTCGAACTGAATTTCAGAGCCTTCTTTCACTGTGCTTTTAATTTCTTTGCAAGTTAAAAGCCATAGTATTTAGAACAACAGGATGAGCACCTAATTACAAAGAATGAATGCCTATAGTGCAGTAATGGGATGCTTACAGCTAATGATACTGTTAATCAAATTACCTGTGGGTATCTGTTGATGGTGTTCGGGTGTGGGTACGGCTGGTATCCTCGGTAGCCCTGGATGTTCCTCATCATGCCGTTACAGCCAGGCAGCACTGCTGGAGCCAGCGCCTTCTGTAACTGCTTCTCTTGTTTGCGGTACTTGGCACGACGGTTTTGAAACCACACCTGTTAAAAGAATACGACGATATACAATTATTTGCTATTGTTGTATACTTATATATGTATATAGATGAGTATGTTTTATTGTATTTATTGTATATGTAAACGGTCTCTCCTTCCCTTTAATCGATCAAAAGTTTGTCTTTGAAATATCGCTTTTATCGATGAGTCCGCCCGTTGTAAAATTTCTACATTAATGTTTGTAATTTTCATGGTGTACTTATTATGACTAGAGTATGTTAGAAATTATGAGAGTAGGCTCTTGTTGTTTCAGTTGTGTTTGTGACGGTAGGTCAAACTGTGTGTGCCCTATGACCTTAATCTTAGAGAGTAAGCCAACACCCGCACGGGCGCTTTTTTCACGCAAAGTTTTTCACCTTCTCTGGATTTTCAACTCTCGGTGTCAAACCGAGCGTTGAGAATCCAACAGAGTGCATCTTTAGCGCGTTGAAAAAGTGCGTAGTTGGATTTTCAACTCACGTCGCCAAGCGTTGAAAATCCAGTGCGCAGCAAGAAACGTCACGTTAAAAAGAGCGCTCGTGCGGACGTAGGTATTAGTGTGGCAAAAATAAAAAGTGGCGCTGAAATACCTACAAGGTATTTCAAGGTCGTTTAAAAGCATTATATTTATAATAAAAATTAAATGCTGTTCGTTGGTAAGTGCATCACTTGAGAACGGCTACTTTAAAACAAAAAATAGCCAAATCGACTATATAGCTATTTTTTGTTGTAAAAAGTTCGTAAAATTGGAAAAGTTGCCGGGAAAATTGGTGCATTTTTTTTCTATGGGATTTACTAATGAATTATTCAAATGTTGATTGGACAACGTCTGTCGGGTCAGATAATGATTAAAAACAAGAAACTGTTAAAAGAAAGATCTTCACGATATCAAATAGTATTCAATAATTAATTATTGAGTGATATTAAAATACATCTTTGTATCGTCATATGTATAATCCTGATTACAAACTTAGGTAAATCTTCCATGTATTCGGTGTTTATATCTATAAGTTTATAGATTTATATGGGTAAAACAATGGCCAAAACACACGAGCCCCTAATCTGTGTGTTGTCAACGGGAATGAAAGCGTGCGTCGTTTGATATGGTGATTAGAGCTGATTAGAGGGGAGGGTGGAGTGCCCCCTCTCTCCCACCTCGCTAGCCCGCGGGGGCGGAGCGCCCTCCGTACGCACTCTCCATATAAATAAACCGATATACCCTGTACCTAACAGTTAGTGAAGCCACCCTATCCAAAATATACATTATGTAGGTATTTTGTATCAGCGTTTCTCAACATTGTCTTCTGCGATTTGTTTTTATTTTTATAAGAGAGACTTTTATTTTATTTTGCTGCTATAGGACGCATTCAAGCTGCTGAAGACTATTATGGCCTGGAATCGGGTGTAACTGAAACTGTAGAAGCATTTTATTTTATGGCTTCTTGGCAAGAAATGTTCTTTGCCACCATTAAACATTAGGTTTGGTGACGACGTAGTGTAGTATTTAATATATTTGTAAACACTATCTCATGCACATCAGCCAACGATAACAACAGTGAGGTCGCTGTCACTAATGTTAACTGCCAGTTCACTACGAATGGCGGAAAACGATGAAAAGTAGAGCGGGCCTGCACTTACGACTTTGGTGTGGCGATGAGCCAGTGTGGTGATGTAATCTTAAATAAGGGTACAACTGGATTCTAAGTTCTGTTGGCATAGCATACAGAACAGAAAAAACAGCTTGGACACAGGCCTCCTCTCGGTGAGAGGGGTGGGCCGTAATCCACCACGCGGGCCCAGTGCGGGTTGGTATATGTCACATGACTTCAAATTTTTGTTTCTAGGACATGTCGGTTTCCTAACGATGTTTTCTTTCACCGTATTGTGAGCAGTGGTGACGAAATAATTTACACAAAGTAAAGCGCCTGTCCAGGTTCGAACCTACGACGTACAACTCGGTAAGTCGCGGCCGTTACCACTGGGCCACCACTGCTCCCCTGTTCTGTTGGCATTAAAGAAATAATATTTTTATTGCGAAATATGGGGGGTACTGTATGTATTAACACTGCGGGCATTTTTAAATCGTCATTTTCGTTTTCAATTGAAAACAAAGTCCAAAAAAACAATATATTACCTAAATGTAAAATCATTTTCTACCAAAAACCACGCGTCTTTCTATATTTATGTTTCCGTTTAGAAAGGGATGATCCCCACAGATTGGGAACCGCTCCCTTCTTATAGGTATGGATGGAGGGAGGAAACATAAATGGGATATTAGTTTTTTCGCAAAGCTACCCGACTTCCGCCCGCATTGCGCGTTGTAATGAAAAACGAAGCGATTTCCTAACGGTTTAAATAAACGTAGCTTTGTCTAAATGGATTCGATTAGGGCAGTAATATCCAAACTCTTTTGTAGTTATAGAATATTATATACTTTTTGGAACGATCGAAAATCGAAAGAATAGGTATTTACAATACTGATTGAATCCAGGAAAAGGCTTTAAAGAATATGATCAACACAAAAGTTTCAGCATGAAGCTATTGTTGAAAAAGTAAGTAACTGAGACTGAAACATTATTACATTATTTTTAAATTGTTACAGTACGTAGCTTTAAAAAATAAAACACTTTAGACGATAAATACCTACGTATATTTTTTTACTTGGCCATAGATCAGCTGAAAATATGTCATCATATTTTTTTAATTAATAGAATGAATCCAGGTTATCATACTGTTAAGCCTGGAATACACATGCTACTAATGAGCATGCTTGTTTGCTACTAGGTAGCATGCTCATTAGTAGTATGCTCTCTGTGCCTGTACAATACTGCATGCTCTTTTCGTATACACGTGCTAGTTGAATGCTACAAGTGGCATACTCTTGTACTACTAAGTAGCATGGGTATTCCAAGCATTCAATGATAACAGAGCTCTCAGAGTAGCCAAATATTATATAGATACCTGTGTTTCTGTGCTCTCTATTTAGAGTACCTAATTTTACCTAGTCTATCTAACTAACCGCATTTGTGCATAATCCTAAATAAATGTAGGCTTCCGAATGGGTGCGGACCTGGTGTCCTGAAAAACAGACCTTACGCCTAGCTTAGGCACCGGTCTCCCACAGTATCATTAAAACTATTCTGTATTGTTCTTGATCATTTGTAAAAAAATGTTTAAAATGTACTTATACATTATGGTGAGAAATAAATCTGTATCTTACCTAAACCTAATCTTGTAAAGGTAAAGATGTAGCTAGATGTAACCTAAACTAATAATAAAATGACAAAAATCTAGCAAACTAAACAAATAGTTATTTCATTCCGTAAGTTGCCAAACTATTTAAATACCTTTGGGTTTTTATTCGCATTGTCTAAAAGCGAAATTTGTTTTAATTAAAAACGGTGCCTTTTTAACCAAAACTAATTGATAGCCATCATAATAACTACAACATCAAATATTTTCTAACAGAACACTCCCAATCAACGAGAAACAATTTGGAATTAGAGTTAACTTAGTAAAGATCCTTCTCTAGACACTTTGTTCAGGACAAGTATAGATAGCTATCTAATATCGTGGCAGAGGACCGAGTTATCCGAAGAAAACGGTCGCCTTTAAACTGAAAAAGCACGGGGATCCAACAAAACATTTTCTTATTTCCAATTGTAGAATTCATTTGAGGGCAGAGACAATGTCGAGAGGCGCGCGGGGAGGATGAGCGGCTAACTTCGTTACGGATCCATTTGATGGGATTGCAATGCCTCAGGGGCCACCCGCCCCGCCCCGCCGCCCGCGACCCTCGCACACCCGGCGACGTTGTATTTTTATATCGAAATTTCCTCTAGAAGGAGGGAGCTCGACGACGACGTCGTCTTTAACGTTTACATTCTTATGTAGCGTCGCCTAAACGTTAATAGCCTCCTACGGAGCGCGCGTGTACGAGCATACAGTGAGACATACATCATGTATCGGCTCGTGGACGTACATACATACGTACGTAACTACTCATCGGTACTCACAAGTGTGGCGCACGCTCGCCTACGCGCATTTCACGTGCTTTTAGCGTCGCTACCGACGTAAAAGTATGAAATAATGTCGTTTCATTTTTCTAAGAAAAGCTGCGACATTCGTTGCGCTTGAAAGAAAAGAGTACATAATTGTCGTCTTGATGGAGCGACAGTGAATAAAATATCACTTGAAAGCTATTTCAATTTTATTTTTATATGTATGAGAGTTAATATGTGATGATTAGATTAGGTACTTTTAGAAATAAGAATTTCTTTGTAAGGTAGATACAGTAAGTAAAAGCGTTCGTAAAAGATAAGAGCAAGTTGACGAAAAATTCATAGGTAGACACAGACGAGACGTTAATAGAGGATGCTAAAAGTCATGTTCTGAATAAAACATCTAAAGCGACAAATTAGGTGCTCCGGGGACAAATCAATATCGAGGGTCCTGAGGGATTGAGCAATTTTAAAACTGAGATAAAGATCTCTCGCGGGTTACTGTAAGCATTTCGTATTCATACGGTCGAGCCCGACAGATGCCACTTTAATTCAATCCGCCTCCGGCCTACGCTCCAAATTGTATTATCCGAGTATTCGCGCATCATTGATATTTCGACAATTCCATCCAAGAACGACTGTCGTGATACCATTGTGCTGCCTGCAATATTTTGTACGTTTTTATTCGAACCGCGGGTGGTCCATTTTGCCGACATTCCTGTGTACGTTAATTGAATCATGAATGTGGTGAATATTTAACATAATGCATCTGAATATAAATCCATATGGATGTTTTCTTTGGAAAATTAATACGCACATTTCTGACTCAATTCTAAAAGAAATTTGGAAAACTACGCGCATTAATTTTAGTAAATTAGCAATGCGTAGCAATTGCTTGCTACGGAATTATAATTATTTTTGAAGAAAAACACTCTTTTTTGGTAAATCTTTTATTCCGCACCACTGTATTTACCTATTATTTCACGATCAAACGACGACTAGCTCTGCACTACATTTACCATTTAAAATGAATTTTGCCCCACCCAGAAATAACGATAAAATCATAACCGTTAGTTACAATATTAATAATTTGTACTTTGACAGTGTTGCCACTTTCAAAGTACAAATTATTAATATTATAATTCATATAATCAAAGAAATCACAACACGCGGCCATCCGACGCAACGGCTGCGGCGTGCTAACTCCGAAGCGCCCAATAACCACGACATATTGAAACTAAAGACGTTTTAACTGTCAATGGATTATTTTCGTATCAATTTGCTATGAATTCAAGCTCCCATTAACTGTGATGACAAAAGATTACGCAGTCATGTGAGAATATATTTTGTTAAGTGCGTAATGTTGAATTTAACTTTAAAAATTAACAAAAAGAGGTGTTCTATATAATATATATGTGTTCAACACGGTTGCGGTGTAGGCACGGTACACAGGTAATAAATTATAATGAAGAATAGGTAACTGACCTGTATCCTCGCCTCGTTGAGTTTCGTCGTCCGTGCCAGCTCTTCTCTGCAGTAAATGTCGGGATAATGAGATTTGGCGAAAGCCGCTTCTAATTCTGCTAATTGTTCCTGTCGCAATAAAAACAACAATAATTTAGTTATAGTAATTAACTTGTTAAGAATCTGGGGTAATGAATAAAGCCCCACGATACAAGTTTCTTGTATGTGGCAGACAACAAAATAAATTACTTTAATTTTATATTTTTTATTGATGCTTCAACTTATTGTATGCGACAGGCAATTGAATTGCATCGTCTTAACATTGTCACTGTCCATGCATTACATGTTATGCACTAAAGATGTGGCGCTATACGTACATACATGATATGTAATGAATTTTTGAAAATAATATGTAATGGGATAACCATTACATATTATTTTTAAATATTCAAGGGTGATAGACGAATTTACGCTATCGTAGAATTAGTAAATTATCTTATCGCAATACAATATTATTATTGGACGTATGGTGACAGGATTACTAATTATCTTGGGACAGTGAAAATGATAAAAAGGTTTTAGTCAGGAGACGTAGAACAATTGGACATCGGTAACGTCAGCGGCAGGCATGAAACCTAATCACTAACCGATTCCTAGTCAAAAACCTGCTCGAAGGTAGTTTTTTCAGGAATCAAAGGTAGTTTGAAGTAGAAGGTATTTTTTTCTGACATTTTGGGACATAAAGAAAGGCATATTTAGTATGCACCTTAACATAGTAAAAAGAACTGTCGCTTGCCGACGTCATGAGACCAAATACATTAGTACCTATTTAGGTTTAGTTAAACCCAACTTTTTTTTGTACAAAAAAAAGACCTTGTGCTAAACATTGTGCTCTTGACTGGATGTTGTGTCTTTCCCAAAATTATCTGACGAAAGTGTAAACAAACCCTGTTCGAGTTAAATTTTTACGCAAAAATTCAGTAAAGGAAACAGATACTTAATCTGTATTCAGAAGATTACAACATTATATCTCACCACTTCTTCCAACAATTTTTGTTTGAATAACATTATTAAATTGTAATTGAAAAATCATTGACAAATTTGAGGTTATAAAATTAACCTCAATATCGTCAAATGAAAAATATCTTTAAAGTGATTTAAAATTATAATTTCGGGTTTAAGTATTTAAATAATCAAATCAAAGCACTCAATTTGTAAGTGGCACTACAAATTGGCTTCCACAGGTACTTTTTCTGATCCATTTGTTTACATTTTCATCAGATACTTCTGGAACAAACCATAGTTTCAAGCCGATGCCGACAGCTCACAACCTCACGACAGGGTGCCGTCGTGGGTATAAGAATTGCTCGCAGAGGATCTACGAATGGACAAGGAGATAAACATAATGTTTTAACACGTTCAGACCGGAACCACATGAACTGTTATTTGCTCTACTACGGGGCAAATCTTTACATGGCCATCGGTGGTACATCACTGTCCCATAAACCAAAAGTCCTGCCTAACAATGTCCAACTCCTGAGCTACACTATGAATATTTGTCAATTTTGCAGGGCAATTTTGTAGTTAACGTTTCCGACCAACATGTTCTCTTGAGATAATGTGTTGAGGCGGCGCGAATTTCATAGAACATTGAAAATTTAGTGTGATGTGGCCACCGGTGGTACACTCTGCCATATCAGCGAGTACTCCGTGCTCCACCAGTGGTACACCCCAGCCTGAAAGTGTAGTAATACCTGTGCCAAGGTGGTCTTATGTCGACGGCTTGCTAGTGTAGGACAGGACGCTCTGGTATACCTAGGTGTTAGTCTTGCGTGTTGAGAAACTACTACTATGATAATAAATTATTCTACAAAGGCAATTCTGCAGATCAGCATCAAGGCTCGTGCAGAGTGGCGCGACTTGTCGCGCGACGCGACACCAGTAGAACAATTTCTATGAAAACTTCATTGAAATTGTACTACCGAATGCTTATCACCCTAATTGTGTAACACAGTTTGAATCAGTGCTTCATAGGTTTAAAAAAATCGTCTGCTCAATATCGTAAATAACGCAATGGACATGGGTGAACTGTTAAAATGAAACCAATTGCGATCAATTGTAATTTTATGTATTTTACGCAATTGCCCCTCTGTTCATCTGTACACGGTGTGACCGGGTTTTCAAACAAATGTGGTTTTGCAAGTCATCAGAGAGCAGTGGCGGGTTTCAAAATAACGCAAGCCCAATAAAATTTTAACCGATTTCAAAAAAAGAAAGTTCACTTTTCGACTGAGTATGTAGGTACCTACGTATCTACGTATGTATCATCGCAATTTTCTCATAAACTACTGGTTAGGTACAATAAATTCTCTATCGAGCATTTTAGTAAGGCTTTTGGGCTTATATGAAGGTACCGCCACTGTCAGAGAGATCACGATAGGAAAGAAAATTAGTCTGGGTCGCTGTCGCTAGATACGGAAAGTGGACTATATAATTATAATATAATACCTGTGTGAAGGTGGTTCTATGTCGACGACGTGCGGGTGTGGGACAGGACGCTGTGGTAGGTGTATGCCCTGCGTGTTGAGGACCTAAGGCTGGAGACAGGGCTGAGGCACCACCGGACACTCCGCCGCTACCCCCACCAGGCTCCGGTTTTAATTTTTTGAAGGCGCCTTCCGCTGTTTGAGAAAAAAGAAAATGTTATTTCAAATATTGTTTTAAAAGCATGTGGAAAGTCATATTTAAATAATCTGTGGAGGTATTCAAAATATTAGTTTCAGTCGAAAAAGGCCCCTCACGCGTATTCGAAGTCATAAATAACAAAAAAAAAATTGGATTAGGAAAAAAGGATTTCCATCGTAAGATTTTTTTTTTATAAAGAGCCAACAGTGCTGGCAACACATACGCAACAACCAGGGTGAAGCTCTATTATATTGATTCATATTATTTCTTTAAAACCAAAATACAAGAGGATTATTAACATTAACTAAATTAAATTAAAACTAAGTTAAACCTACAAAAGGCCTTCGAGGCATTGTACCGAGGATGCTGGCGGCATTTCCTCGCTGAATTGCAATTCTGATGCGTAGCGCGAGAAAGCCGCCAGCTTTTCGATCACCAGTTACATCAACCGTGTTCATATAGGTACATATATATATCCATATTCATGTCGACATTATCATCTATCATATTTACTTACTAACATAGTCACACTCATAATTCTTTTGCATTATCCCAATTTATTTAGAGGTCGGCGCAACATTTCGTATCATCTTTCACACAACCTAACCTTTTTTTTTTTGTTTCGGCGTGGAAAATCGTCATGAATGTCCTCCGCCCTGGGGTAGGGTCTGTCAGACTATTATTGACTAAAAGTCCCACACCTGCACCGGGGATCATGGGATCTAATGCGACTTCCACGATCCCCGGCTAGTCACCTAGCCCACCTCTGCGGGCCACCTCAAGTCTGGGGGGAGGGGTGAGGTGTTTAAACCCCCCTCCACGACGTCTGAAAGGGGCGCGCGTGGAACACTACGCGCCGCCACTTCGGGTCCAGTGTGATGGGGGGCGGCGGACGTCCCTAAGTCCGCCGTCCCTGGACCCATTTAGGGGGGCCGGAAGAGGGCGTTGTCTGCCCTCTGCCGACGCCCGGTGAGCCTGCTGCGGGCCGGGTGAGCGGAAGAGATCTCCCGCTTCCGTTCCGCAGCCTCCTGCGACACGACTGTTTCGCAGAAGGATACCACCGCGTCCCAGGACTCCTCGCTACCGACCATCGACTCGACCATGGCCGGCAGCGACAGGTCACTGCCCACTCCTGAGATGAGGGCACGGCGTGGCTCCTCCCAAGCGGCACACACTGCCAGCGTATGCCGCGCCGTGTCCTCCCGACAGTCGACGCAGTGGTGACACCGGGCGTCCGGCTCCCTGTTTATGCGACACAGGTACTTCCCGAAGCAACCATGCCCCGAGAGCACCTGCGTCACCCGAAACGACAGGGAGCCGTGCCTCCTCCCGAGCCAGGGTTCGAGCACTGGCCGGACCGCCTCGATGGTGGCGACGCCGGCGGTAGGGCGTGAAAGCCTGTCCCGCCATTCCGCCACCAGGGCTGCGCGGAGCTGTGACCGACGCAACTCCATATGTCACTGCATAAGCCACTCGCCCCGCGCTGCGCCGCGATGACTCTCACGGCTCTATTAGTCTTCATCTCAGTAGTCACCCCCTTTTTAGCCATATCATCTTTCACACAACCTAACCTAATCTAACCTCACACTAACAAGCCGAATGAATTGGATAATATTTGATTAAGTTGTCAATCGGCTTCGATAACTAAACAGAAAACCATCCAATTGACCTAAAACAAAACATAATCGGGCCTTTACTTCCTCCTTCATCCCAAATCAAGTCAACTCCACTACTAAAGAAACGTGCTTATTTGCATACCGACGTTGCGCATCGACCCCTTGCCGTAGGTCAAGATCGCGCGGCCCGAGTAATTGTAATTGCGTTGCCTTCTCTAACGCTGTTAAGTGACTAATGATTCCCGTCCAGAGTTGAGCCGCAAACGTTTGAGCTGGACTACTGGTGAAACTGTGTTGTGGAGATTTTTCTTGCTTTGAAATCAGAAATATACACGCACCCAGAAGATCCTTGAATGAGCAAGGATCTTCTGGGTGCGTGTATATTTCTGATTTCATACGACAGTGATGTCCCTTTTGTTATTCATTTTGCAATAATGGACATAAAATCATAAAAAAAATGAAAAAAATGTTTAATTGAGAGTTTTTTGTGGTTTTGTTTTTTTTACAAGTAATTGTTATTTTATCATTGCTGACAAGGAATAAGTAAGTACTACTAAGCTCCTTGATTGCTAAATTTAAACATGTCAATCGTGTCAAACAGTGGGTATACCATGGAATTAGTATGTACTATATCGCACAGGGTATACTCTCTTGATAGAATACTAAATTGATCTGCATGTGTGAATATCCACTGAAATAAATTAATTCACAGTCAAAAGTCTAGTAGATGTAGCTGGCGGCTTTCTCGCGCAACGCATCAGCATTGCAATTGAGCAAGGAAATGCCGCCAGCATTCTCGGTACAATGCCTCGAGGGCCTTTTTTAGGTTTAACTTAGTTTTAATTTAATTTAGTTAATGTTAATAACCATCTTGTGATTTGGTTATGTAAATAAATGATAATTATAATTTACAGTCATGAAAACCATTTAGGGAAAAATATAGACCAAGTAGAGGAGAAAAGTAAATTCACATTTTAAAGTAGTTAATCCTCATAACAAATTCCAAATAGCGATCCTTAGCTCGTTTTAATTGTATTCCCACATGGCCATCCTACGCTGGAATGCCTCAAACGTTCATTTTTGTGAAAAATTCGCATATTGGCGACATAATCACTTTACCTTCGGTTTCTCTGAGCTTCTGAATTAAGTGGGGGAGATTTTAAAAGCATCGTCGGAGGTCGGTTTGGAAGTATTCATGCATTCCCTTTGACGCTGTTCCTGGCTACTTACTAATTAACATGGAGCTAAGTGTTTGCGTCCGCGGTAAACGGGGCCTTTTAACGTTTAAAAGGTTGTATTTTTTTACTCGCTTCCATGTTTTTAGGGGCTTTGATGGCGAATATATTGGTTTCGCTTTTTACCTGACATTTTCCCGAGATGCGATTAAGCCATTAGAGATAGAAATTAAAAATGGATATTTTAGACGTTTCCGTTAAAATGTTCTGTTTTTGTGCGGTTTCTGTTAATGGGCTGGCGGGATTAAATCGTCTTGGTTAGTGGCCGCTATCAGCCGTCAATTATTTATCAATCTATCGAAACAAGTGTACGGCAAATTGAATTTATCAACAGGGAAGATCACATCGATATTATTATCAAACAGCTTCTAAAGCATTTCTGTTTCCAATTTCAACAAACAATTTTATCTCGGCGAAATCACCAGGGGTAATAGTATCAAATTAGAGTCGAAAAATTGCGCCTGACTCGCAACAAGTCAGTGAACAGTATTTATTTGTTGAACATTTGTTCGGGGGCGTAAGAGAGATTCAATGTAACATGTCATTAGGGGGATGTAATCCCCTAATTATGACGATTGACATGAAAGCGCCATCTGTGGCCGTCGAGAGTGTCGGGTGACTGCGCAAAGTGTCGCAAATAATAGATTTTGTGTTAATGGAGGCGTCATGTCTTGGGATTATGTTAGTGGAAACTTGTTGCTATGGGTGGAAATATAACAAAGGAGAATACTGAAAACATGTGGTAATTTTTTACATACGGTTTGTTTTGTAAGAACCAAATATTAATAAGGCACCTTATTAATCGTGGAAATACCAATATAGTGTTAAGAGGGTAATACAAGTAAGTAGCGACGTATATACATAGGACTTTTTATAATCTAAGTTGAGGATTCTGTATCATCATCATCATCAGCCCATAACAGTCCAGTGCTGGACATAGGCCTCTCCAATTTTATGCCATTCAGCTCGATTTGGCAACTCTCATTCAGCTGCTACCCTACGAAGATCGTCGATCCACCTAGCCTGAGGGCATCCTACGTTACGTTAGCCGTTTCGCGGTCTCCATTCAAGAACACGTCTACCCGAACGGTGATCGGTTCTACGGCTAATTTGGGCGGACCATTACCACTTCAGCTTGCTTATTCTGTGAGCTATGTCGACAACTTTGGTTCTCTGCCGGACCACCTCATTCCGGATTCGATCCCTCAGAGAGACTCCAAGCATAGCCCTTTTCATAGCTCGCTGAGTGACTGTGTAGCAGTGCGCAGCTGTGTGTGTGAAGTCGCACTGTGAGCCGGATTCTGTATGTGTGACTTAAGCTGTAGCTCGGCTGTATAAAGACTTGTTTCATTTAGTAGGCCAACTGGCACACGTGATTACTTTGAAAGACCTGAAAGTAAATAACCAGAAAAACTATATAGTCGACAAGGCAGTCGACTGGCCAGGTAAGTAGATGGAGGAATGACCTATTCATGAAGTAAAAGAGTTTAGGAAATCAGTTTAACGGCAATGATCGCATAGATATGGAAAAGCTGAGCTTACCGCCGAGCAACGATTAAATGAATATCTGTAGGTATATCACTATAGTTTCAGGTATTGTTAGACAGAAATTAGCAACATAAACGTAGGTATATCGACAAACCATTCTAAATAATGTCCTTTCTTTCTATAAAAATACTAAAGAAGATCAAACATTTCAACGATAAACATCGCAGTAAAAAAATATTCATTTTCATTAAAAAGTCTATTTCTACTTCAAAATAGTATTTTTCGTTAAGGGTACCCCATGGGCGACCACCTCGGGTGAACCGCGGGGTACTCGCAGATCGTCCATATGTTCTGCACAATAACGCACTTGTGATCGACACAAATGCCGCAAATCCTACAGATTGCTGTTTAATTGTAGATTTAGAACAAGGGCCTAGAATTTTGAATCGTGGTATGTAAATCGCTATCGGTATCAGTGGAACAATGCCAATCCAGACTTTTTATTAGGGATAATTAGATGAAATTGAAGTGCTCCTCTTACATGAATGAGAATCAACATAGCAAGCTAGTTTGCTGTCATTGCGATATCAATAAAAATAATAAAATCCAACAAGTCAAAATTAATAACATGAAAACTAAGTGTTATAGCGTAACTTAACTGACGTCCATCAATAGCCTACGACAATCGGCCAGCTAAATGGAGGCTAAAACGCCTCAATTTTGTAAGCCGTCAAATACCAGTCAAAACAATTGGATACTAACACATTCATAACCCGTTAAATAACTTTTTTCGAGTGCCAGCTGATTCCAAGGGTCGATGCGTAAATCACAATAGGTTTAGCGGATTTGTTCGGAGGGTGCGCGTGCGCTTACAATCGACACTCCATTATGTCGAGAGGCTCTTACAACTAGATTATTATGCGCATATTGGTTAGCTGTTTAGGGGAATTACTGGTACTTTTATTTATAGTTTAGTTTTTTTTGTCGTAGTCAATGTGCCGAGGTTGAGGTGATGTGGTTTTTCTTTTAAGGTCCTTTTAAAGATGGGCAAAATGACCGGTGCAAAAGAAATACTGCTGCTGCAGGGTGGAATTGAAGGGGGAATCAAGACTAATTAATTCAATAAGAATCCATTCAAAATATTTTTTTTCCGTTAGTAAAGGTGTAATTCATTTTTAGTAGGCCCATAAATCAATCTGGATTTAAAAAATCTTTCATTTACTAATGCAAGTATCTTATTGCAGCCAGCTGAAAATAATATAATGCTTTCTAGAATAAGAATAAAACCCCAAACTTGATTTAAGTCTTGCCAACTCCCTCAACAATACGTTACAACATCTGCATTCCTCCAAATGTTTGACCACTTCCGTCCTAGTCGACCATTACTCATAAAAGGGTATAATGATAAGCTCATAGACAGGTGTGAACTGCACACGACCGCCACGCGACACGGATTAACGTTTTTATACGGGATTTTGTTAAATTATAATGAATGGAGCAGTGGTGGCCCAGTGGTAACGGCCGCGACTTACGAGTTGTAGATCGTAGGTTTGAACTCAGACAGGCGCTTTACTTTGTGTAAATTATTTCAGTACCACTGCTCTCAAAACGGTGAAGGAAAAAATCGTGAGGAAACTCGCACGTCCTAGAACCAAAAATACGAAGACATGTGATATCTACCAACCCGCACTGGGCCCGCGTGATGGATTACTACCCACTTCCTCTCACAGAGAGGAGGCCTGTGTCCCAGCAGTGGGAACAATATAGACTGATTATGTGATGAATGAATAGAGTACAGTGATGCTATGGGGATGCTTTTTCCAACTATGTTGAAGTCGGCTACCAGTCTAACTAAATACAGCATATCCGTATTTAAGATGGAGCAACTGCCTATCTGATCTCCTTAGCCCAGTTACTTAGGTAACATCAAGCCCCTTGGCAAGACTGGTTGTCAGACTCTTTGACTTCTTACTACCCGATGGAGGCAGCATAAGCGGGGTAGCTCCTAAGGGTTTGTTCCTCGCTCAGTGTTCGGATAGCTATTATCCACAACATTTGAAAGTATAATACAAAAATAATTTGGTATTAAACTGCGTGCCAGATGATTCAACAGAATCTTATCCAAAACTGGTGAAATAGGCCATGAATATATAAGATTAAAATAGACTTTCGGCTTGGTGACGGGTCTTTTCACACTTTTTGAGGCCACAATTCCACTTAACCCATGATTTACCCCAGCATTGACCACCCAACTTCTTGCATCCAATACTTCTTTCTGAAAAATAGATATGTAACATTCTTAAAAATATTGACAGCTTGATTATGAAAACTTTCCTGTCGTATTGACTGCATCATGTCTTGTGGCATGAATACAAACGAGTTTTTTGTAGAATTTGTGAATAGGTAAATATCAGTTTTATAAAAATATTATTGATATTTTCTCTACCGATATCAGCTGGTTGAGGAGAGTTTATGTATGCAGTACATTTTGTCCAGTTTTTGTATATTCTTTACAACACGTGGTTACGTTCGATCCAAGAAGAAGCCAATAATATTAAGAAGATAATAATATTGCTTTGATATTAATTGATTTGTTAATTAGTCCAACAAAGTAAAGGACTATAAGGCTTGTGCATCAGTACGAATTAAAACATTGTTCAAATAACTATGGAATCATTTCATCTGCTAATTATCGCACTTGTGATCATCGGTAAGTGATAGTATGTATTTATTTAAAAAAAAATCGGAGTTTATCATGCACATACAGTGCTTATTTTGTGTATTTTATAATTTATGTTTGCAGCATGAAGTAATCACAGAAATCTCTAAAATGATATAATCATTTATTATGTAACGAATACTCTTAGATTTGTGGAGTTTTAAGGAGGATTTATATTCGAATATTTTTCGTTACAAAAAGCTTCCTGGTGATGTTAAAGGTGTTATTTAATCAAAAAAGTTTAAAAAGCTTAACGTTAGCGTTTTTAGCGTTTCAAAAGGATAGCACATCAATCAATCAACTGAATGGACATATGTCTTTCCCTGGCTGCGCCAGAACACCCATAGTACATAGTCTCGACGAAATATCAGATTTCCATTTCATTTTCCGAGAGCTTCCTGCCACAGATTTCTTCATAAATGGGTCCATGTATTTTTGCAGTCAACAGCTGCGCAACGGGGCATATTAATTAATTATGCGTAACAGAAGTCGCTTGTTTACATCTTCGACTTTGGATAGTAGCGACATCTGACGTGAGCAAGTGCGAGTTTTATCTATAAGTCATCTTTTCGCGTTTCTCAGGGGCAAAATTAACGTAGAATCTTTGAAGAAAACAATGATTTTCATAGAGAAAACGGTTATTTGGTAACTCGTGTTACCTTCAAGAGCATTTACGACGGCCGACATGCGGTTCGGTATGGTATTAATTAATACCACTATGACGTGCTGTGGAATATTCTTCCATGCTTCCAAGACGGCAGTTTTCAGTTTCTGAAAAGTTGCCGGCGCTAGTTGGTAGATTCGAATACGCCTCTTCAGCTCATCGAATTCCTAACAGTAATGGAATGGCCAACAAGAATGTTGGCCATTTCATTATTGCGATACTAACGTCATTCAGATATTCTTGTATGCGCCCTTGCATTATCATGCAAAAAAAATAAATTCTGGCCCACAAACTCAGCATATGGCATTACAAGAGCCTCTAGGCATTGACGAATGTATAGCTCACTACTTAGTAGTGGCAGCTGTGGTTCCGTCAGAACCTCAAGGCCAGTTTTTCCTCGGTGGAAATATCTGCCCCAGACTGTCCATGACCCACCACCATAACTCACTTTTTCTTCAAAGCAACATTGCTGAAAACGTTCTCCCTGTCTACGGTAGACTTTTCCTACATCCATCATTGCTATACATCATAATCTTGGTTTAATTCGTAAAAAGAACCTGGCTCCATTGACGTTGAATCCAATGCAAACGTTCGTGTGCAAACTGTAAGCGCGCCATTCCGAGTGCTCGTGTCAGTTTGGGACCATTGGTTGGCTTATGAGGTTTCAGCCCACTTTCTTCGAATCTACTTCTAACAGTTTGAGTGCAAAGAGTCAGTCCAAGAAAGTCTCGGAAGCTGTTCTTGGAACTGTAATGAGGTCAGGTGACGCTTACGCAGGCTGGTGGTAAAGATAAACCGATCTTGTCGTGCTGTAGAGACCTGGTTTCGTGGTCCACCTGGACGGCGCACGAAGCCAGCCAGTCATCAGTTATTGATGGTAAAATCTTTGAACGGCAAAACGGCTTACATGAAGTTTTGCACTTAAGTTTCGCTGACTAAGCCCAGACTGAGGAAGTGGCACAGCTTGCGCGGCTACTTCAGGTGCAGTATCCATAATTTGGACGCCAGAATGGATAAAAAAAACGGAAACAAATAACGAAAGAACTATTGAATTAGAGGTGCTCTAATCAAAGTCTGTTGCTCTTTTAAGAGCGAACAAACTCCGAATTACTTCTCTTTTTCAAATTCGTGAATTAAAATTTGGAACAATGTTGATACCAAAACTGCATAAAAACTTTTTTGATATCAACATTGTTCCAAATTTAAATTAAAAAAAAAAAAAACTTTTACTCTGACATATCATTATTCTCATGTTTTAGGACTATAAACATAAAATGCACGGTGGCTCGTTTGGAGTCCGGGAGTGTTGTTTACCTAAGTAAAGTCAGAGAAATAAATTGTTTAGCAAATTAAATACTCACTCAAACTGTTACTATATATTCAAATCAAAACTGCCTTTCCAAAGAACACACATAATAATGTACATATAATGGCTAAAACACGGCTAATTGGCGTAGAAACAGCATAAAGAACTAATTTCTTTGCATATATTGTAGGTGGAATTGTAGGATGGAATTTGTATAACTAGTCCTGCTACATTTTACTAAAGGGGCTGGGACGAGCTCGTGGCTAAGTAATAACAGCCGCACGGGTCGATCCGTCAGGTTAAGCTACGCCGGGGTTGATCCGTGGATAGGTGACCATCTTTACATACAGAGACTCCTCTGTGCCTCGGAAAGCACGTTAAGCCGTTGCTCCCTGCTGGCATTCGTGGATCTTTGACAGTCATTAGGGGTCGTCAGAAGTCCAAAAGCCTGACAGCCAGTCTACCAAGGGGGTATCGTATTACCCAGTTACTGGATTGTGGAGGTCAGATAGGCTCCATGTAAAATAATGATATTCACCTTCATCCGGTTAGACTGGAAGCCAACCCCATTGTAGTTGGAAAAAGGCTAGGCAGATTGAATTTTGATACGTTTTACCTTATTGCATGCACATTTTTCAAAAAGTAGAATTTATAATAAATAATGGAATTAAATTTGTATTATTATAGCACCAGTAAATGTGTTAATTTGCTTAACAATGAATTTCCCTGACCGTAGATTAAAAATAATAATAAAAAAAAAACAACAATTAAGCAAAATGGTTGCTTAATTGTTGTTTTTTTTATTATTATTTTTAATCTACGGTCAGGGAAATTCAGCCTTCGCTATAAAGAGAGCCTTTGCTATAAAGAGCTTCGCCATAAATTATAACGGCTTGGCATATTGATAAAACAATTTTTTATAATGATGATACGGCTCATGTACGTATTTTTTCAGGTCACACAGCACCGGCAGCTGAAGCCGGAATATTAGATCCAATCAGAAATATGTTCAGTCAGGCCCGAAGCCGTTCTCAGAGTAAAGAGGATCTTGATAAATTGTTGTCCCGATTACGAGACAACGGTGAAACTTTAGACGCAATCGACCCCACTGACTTTGATCCAAATAATCCAACAATAACTGCTGATTCGGACTATCCAAAAATACGATTTGGTTCTCATCAAAATCGGGCTGTTGGACAGACATTAATATTAAATAAAAATATTGACAGTCTAATTAAAACAACTCCTGATAAGCCAAAACAGTCTAAAAAAAAACCTGAGGAACAGAAAACATCTCCGGAAAGTCCTAAACCAACTCCTAAATGTCCGAAACCACCTCCCAAATGTCCGAAACCACCGCCCGAATGTCCGAAACCACCTCCTGAAGGTCCGAAACCACCACCTGAACGTCCGAAACCACTTCCTGAATGTCAAAAACCACCTCCTGAATATCCGAAACCACTTCCTGAATGTCCGAAGCCAATAAAAAATCAGAAAGACTCGAAACCTAAAGCAAAATATATAGATAAAACCAAACTATTTAATAATTCAAGATTATCGTCTGTCAGTCCATATAAGCAAAAACTACCTACTAAGAATCCATATGATTCAAAATCGCATTCTGATGAGCTAAGTACTTCACGATTGCCTTCTGATGGTCCTTCTGATGGTCCGTTTAGTTCAGAAATGCCTTCTGACGCTCTAAGTAATTCAGAATTACCTTCAAACGGTCCTTATAATTCGAAATTACCCTCTGAAACTCTAAATAATACAAGATTACCTTTTGGTGGTCCATATAATTCAAAGTTACCTTCTGACGGCCCATTTAACTCAGAACTACCTTTTGACAGTCTCAGCAATTCAACATTACCTCCAGACGGACCATATAATTCAAAGTTACCTTCTGACGGTCCATTTGACTCAGAACTACCTGTTGACGGTCTTAGCAATTCAAAATTACCTTCAGACGGACCATATAGTTCAAAATTTCCTTCTGACGGTCCTCATAATTCAGAACTACCTTCAGATGGTCCATGCAATTCAAAGTTACCTTCAGACGGCCCATATAATTCAAAATTTCCTTCTGACGGTCCTCATAATTCAGAACTACCTTCAGATGGTCCATATAATTCAAAATTTCCTTCTGACGGTCCTCATAATTCAGAACTATCTTCAGATGGTCCATATAATTCAAAGTTACCTTCAGACGGACCATATAATTCAAAATTTCCTTGTGATGGTCCTCATAATTCAGAACTACCATCAGATGGTCCATATAATTCAAAGTTACCTTCAGACGGTCCATATAATTCAAAATTTCCTTCTGAGGGTCCTCATAATTCAGAACTACCTTCAGATGGTCCATATAATTCAAAGTTACCTTCAGACGGACCATATAATTCAAAATTTCCTTCTGACGGTCCTCATAATTCAGAACTACCTTCAGATGGTCCATATAATTCAAAATTACCTTCAGACGGACCATATAATTCAAAATTTCCTTCTGACGGTCCTCATAATTCAGAACTACCTTCAGACGGTCCATATAATTCTGAATTACCTTCAAACGGTCCATATAATTTGAATTCACCTTCTGACCGTCCTCATAATTCGAAATTACCCTCCGACACTCTAAATAATCCGAGATTACCTTTTGGTGGTCCATATAATTCAAAGTTACCTTCTGACGGTCCATTTGATTCAGAACTACCTTTTGACGGTCTTAGCAATTCAAAATTACCTTCTGTCGGTCCTCATAATTCAGAACTGCCTTCAGACGGTCCATATAATTCTGAATTACCTTCAAACAGACCACATAATTCAGAATTACCTTCTGACCATCTCAGTAGATTTAAATTACCTTCTAAAGGTTCATATAATTCGAACTTACCTTCTGACGATCTTCATAATTCAGAACTACCTTCAGACGATCCATATAATTCAGAATTACCTTCAAACGGTCCATATAATTCTAATTTACCTTCTGACAATCTCAGTAGCTTTAAATTACCTTCTAAAGGTTCATATAATTCGAACTTACCTTCTAACGTTCTTCATAATTCAGAACTACCTTCAGACGA
Organism: Atethmia centrago; assembly: GCA_905333075.3. NCBI lineage: Eukaryota > Metazoa > Arthropoda > Insecta > Lepidoptera > Noctuidae > Atethmia > Atethmia centrago. The sequence continues at coordinate 10,739,781 of HG995381.1, read as the reverse complement.
TCCATATAATTCAGAATTACCTTCAAACGGTCCATATAATTCTAATTTACCTTCTGACAATCTCAGTAGCTTTAAATTACCTTCTAAAGGTCCATATAATTCTAATTTACCTTCTGACCATCTAAGTAGTTCAAAAATAATTTCGGGTGATCATAGTTATTCAGGATTACCACCTATTAACCCAAATATTTCAAAGCTGTCTAATAACGGTGTAAGTAAACCAAGGTGGGATACTGACGAGCGAAATAGTCCAAATCTCGATGATATTTACAGTACGTTTGACAGTAATAATATGTGGTCCAAAGAAAACAAAGAATTAACAGCAACTACATTGAAGAAAATTGCCCAAGATACTGATAACGATAATATCAAAGCCCAGAAGTTCCCTGCTGTGGCTAAGTTGCTCGAGGACTTAAGAAAACTAAAGGAGTTACACGAAATTAACGAAAATAATCAAAACAATGAGGATAAGATTAATAAAAATGGAAACGGTGAAAACAATGAATACTCTAAAGCAAAGCCTCAATCATTGACAGTTAATAATATTAAAATTTTTAACAACGAGGACATCAATGCGCTATTGCAGCCTGAAGGCGTTTATATGAAAATCACAACTAGTGCAAGCGTTGACGATGATAGACCCGTTATAAGAAAACTCACAAAAAGACGAACTATCAAGCACGACCGGTTAAACTTCAAAATGAGATAAGTAGTAACGAAACTGTCTATTTTATTGATTCATAAATTGTAACAAAATTTTAATTAGGTATTTAGATTTATATGCGTTTAGATGAACATTGTCGCGCTTTTGAATAAACGGCTATGAGAATTGAAGTACAGCTGGTTTTGATTGTTTCAACTATGGGTTTCTGTATCATTATTACTATATTAATTTCAATGATATCATGAATGTGATTCGTAATTATTAACAGTACATTATGCAGTTCGCTTTTCATTACATTATCGTGGACATTCGATTTCACTGTTATATTAAATTAATACATCATCAATATTATTGCCTTTGTAATTTTCAAGTGTATTTGTCTGTATTTTATCGCAGTTAACATTCATATTTGTATTAACATAGGTTAATAAAAAGTTAGAGGTACAGAAAACCAACATATACAGAGCCATTACTTATCTAATATTTTTATCATCATTTTCAGCCCGAATTTCCGTACTGTTTTCTTTAAAGTTACGCGTCCTTTTCCTGGTTCCATTACCTTCTTTTAAATCAAATCAAATCATATCAAAATATTTTATTTCACAAAAACCTACATAAGCACTTATGAAACGTCAGAAGCTAGGTGCACGGTTCCCTTTGGTCGTTACCTATGGATAAGAGCCGACAAGAAACTCCACGGTTACTCTTTTAAAAATAATTGGCTTTTACAATGTTTTCAAATTACAGTGTTAATAGGTACGGGAGGACAGTGTGGCCTACAATGTACTCCTATACCTATTAACACTGTAATTTGTGTCAAGAAGTACCAGGTAGGTACTTAACAAAAAGTAAATGGTCAACAAATCTAGTTTATTAAGCCAAAGAAGCTATGTAAAAAAAAACATATTTAAACCAAATGACATAATTACCATTACAACTGTAAAAAGTCTGAATTAATATCCTGTCCCAAAAAGCCACTAATAAATAGTTTGATAACAAAGTTGTAGGTATATAAAGTCAAATAATGAAAATATTATGTCAAAAAAGTATGTTTAAAAAATAATAATAATAAACATCGTAATTTGGGAGCAATTAATAGACATTTACATAGTTATGCCATTTATGAGGTACCAGGGAAGCCACATGTGCAGAAGGAAGTATTGCCGAATTTCCTTGTCTTCAACTCTTGGTCAAATAATAAGGGTCGATGACGAAAATCCCTGTATCTTGCCAAATTAATAAAATGGCACATGCATGAAACAACTTTATGTTACATAGAATTTTAATATCGTATCGTATGTATCGTTTTAATATACTCGTGATCTTAAATGATCTACAATGTAATTAAAAAGATTTAAAATTTTAAAACCTCGAACTTGGAAATAAATTCAATTCGCGGTCGTTTTACTTTTGCTTGTTTTTTTCACTTTTGTTTTCAATCTTTCAAATCAAAATGATAAAAGGCGATCATAGGTCATCTTTCACCAACATTATTGAATTACTATCATCTTGCTAACACCAGAAGAATGTACACGTATCGTCACTATGTTAGAAGAAGGCAGAATTCAGCGAAGAACAGCAAGAACAATAGGCGTATCACTTTCTACAGTGCAGCGAGGCATCCAACGTTTCCGACAAACTGGTCAGAACATAAGAAGACCAGGAACCGGCAGACCGAAATATACAACGGCTAGAGAGGATCGATTAATTGTTACGACCATGCTCCGAAAACAACACCTCACGGAAGTTGAAGTAACAAGTCAATTTCGGAAGACCCGTAGAGACGAAACGAGCGAGTTAGACTCCACATAAATGGTCAAAAACTTGAAAGGGAACATCGGGTAGCAAGATTACGGGGCTTTTATGGGGCACTGTGTCAAATGTTACAACAAAATACATACCTTGTGATGATATATTGCAATGAAATTAAAGAAAATTTAAAACTCATGTTAAAAGTACACTTTTTAAACAAGCATATTACAAATTAGAGGATTATATCCAAGATAAGAATGCTTGGAAACATGCTGGTCCAGCTCCATAGGACAATCTAGATTCTAGACAAAATCAAACTGGTTACTATTTTAATTGTACAATTTATTATTTGGTACAAATAATAAATCAATGTTGAATTTAAATTCTGTGATTATTTTAACTCACATACTGACGTATTACTTTATTTATTATTTTTAGGAAAACGTATACTTTTACAATTATTGCATACTGAAACTTTTTTTATATTTATATACACTTTTGACATTTAATGATTATTCAAAACACAATGACATATTTACTTTGTGGAGCTTAATATATTGTGTGGAATTTAATATTTACTTGATAAATAAATGATAAATGATAAATGATAAATGATTTTATTTCTGTAAGTAGGTTTTTACAAACACTTTTACACGTCAAAACATATTTTTTTTAAACTAGATGAGGCCGGCATTTCCTGTCTGACTACTCTGAGAAGAAAGGCCGAAACAAACTCAGAGGTCACAGTCTCTTTTAAAGTCCAGACATAATCTTGGTCAGATCATGTGAAGACCATGTCGATTGGTGTCTGAAATGGTCTTTTGATGAAAGAACCACACAGATTGAGTGGACCTGTCCAGTCAGTGCACGCATTTGTCAGTCGTTGTGCAGCTCAACTCATAACTAAAGGAGCTCAACGATTCAACGAACAATACCAAAGAAAGGACATTTGGCTAGGCCGCAAAAAATACTCAAAACTGCCAGACCATATTAAAAACTAACTGAGAATAAAACAAAATGAAACAATGATCCACATAGTCTTCACATTTACAATAATTAAAACAATATAATACTACACAGAGTAAATATTCATGTCATTGCATAAATAAAATTCATCAATGTCAATGTGTATATTCGGACATAATCTTGAACAGATCATTTGAGGACCATGTAGGTTGGTGTCCGAAATGGTCTTTTGAGGAAAGACCACACAGATTTGAGTGGACCTGTCCAGTCAGTGCACGCATTTGTCAGTTATCATGCAGCTCAACTCAAAACTTAAGGAGCTCAATGATTTGACGAACAATACCAAAGAAAAGACATTTGGGTAGGCCGCATAAAGTACTCAAACTGCCAGACCATCATTAAAAGTAAGAGACAAAAAATAAAAAAAAAATAAACAAATTATGACCCACATAGTCCTCACATTCCCAATAATTAAAATAATATAATATAATACTATACAAAGTAAATATTCATGTCATTGTTTATATAGAATGTTATATAGAATAAGAAAATATAAATAGCTAGCAAAATAAAAAGAGTAAAAAAACAACATTCACTGTAAGTTTATTGGAGCAGCTCAATCCCAAGCCTTTTTGTCCTCAATATAATCTTTAACAGTATAAAAGGCTTTTAGGCACAGTTTCTGTTTTATAAAACATTTGAATTTATTAAGGCTTAGTTCTTGAATGTGGCTAGGAAGTTTATTATAAAAACGTATACATTGGCATCTAAACGAGCTGCCTATTTTTTTGAGCCTGGTTGTAGGAACAACAAATTTGTGTTTGTTCCTAGTATTTACATTATGGATATCACTGTATTTTTTAAACAAATTGATATTTTTATGTGCGTACAAAAGATTTTCATAAATATACTGAGAAGCTACAGTCATTATATTAATCTCTTTAAATTTTTCTCTGAGGGAGTATCTGGGACTTAATTTATAAATTGAACGGATTGCCCTTTTTTGTAAAACAAAAATTGTCTGAATATCGGCGGCATTTCCCCATAACAGAATACCGTACGACATTACGCTATGAAAATAACTAAAGTATACTAAACGGGCTGTGTCTAAATCCGTTAAATCACGAATTTTTCTAACGGCGTATGCTGCAGAGCTAAGCTTTTTTGACAATTTATCTATATGGGGGCCCCATTGAAGCTTGGCATCCAAAGTTATGCCTAAGAACACAGTGGTATCTTCGGGGTTCAACTCTTCACCCTTTATGAGAACACTAGTTTTTACTTGTCTAACATTAGGTATTGTAAACTTAATACATTTGGTTTTTTTCTCGTTAAGAAGTAGGTTGTTAACATTAAACCAGTTAACTACTTTTTCGAGGGCACTATTTACATTGTCAGTAACCAACTGCTGACGTTTGAGCTCCTTGTAAAGTATTATATTGTTTTCAATAATTGTGAATGTGAAGACTATGTAGGTCATTGTTTTTTTTTCTCTCATTTAGTTTTAATCTTGGTCTGGCAGTTTGAGTAATTTAAGCGGCCTACCCAAATGTCCTTTCTTTGGTATTGTTCGTCGAATCGTTGAGCTTCTTAAGTTCTGAGTTGAGCTGCACGATTACTGACAAATGCGTGCATTGTCTGGATAGGTCCACTCATTCTGTGTGGTTCTTTCCTCAAAAGACCATTTCAGACACCTGCAATCTACATGGTCTTCACATGATCTGACCAAGATTATGTCTGGACATTAAAAGAGACTGACCTCTGAGTTTGTTTCGGCCTTTCTTCTCAGAGTAGTCAGATAGGAAACGCCGAGCTCATCTAGTTTTTTTTTTCTAAATATGATTGACGTGTAAAAGTGTTTGTACAAACCTACTTACAGAAAATAAAATCTTTTCATTTCATTTCAATGTTTGTAAATATGTGAGCATCATGTACCTATCACATAATTAATTTATCTGTCATTGCTTTATTTTTCATTCTTTTTGTACCTATTTTGGTATAGTAATTATATTCTAGGTGCATCGTCTTCACATATAATTTTAAAATGTGCATATACAAAATTTTGTAAAACGTTTTAAAAGAGTAACGGTGGAGATTCTTGTCCATTCTTCTCCACAAGAAACTACCTTTTGGAAGGGGCAACTGGAATCAATTCTATTTTTTTTTGTAAATTTTGACGTTTAAAAGTGCCTTTTATGTGCCTATTTGAAATAAACAATTTGACTTTGACTTTACGTTACGCCCGCAAATACCCACAATGTGGAGACGAAGAATGCGCAAGAGTAATGTTTTCTGACGAATCCAGATTTATGCTGTATGCACATGACGGGTGGCGAAGTGTCTGCGGACCGCCAGGGGAATGTTTTATTCCAGCCTGTTTTGAGGAAAAAGTGCCGTTCGGCGGTGGATCTATGTAATGGTTTGGGCTGGAATCTCTTCAGGGAGTCGCACGGAGTTAGTGCTGATAGAAAGTGATACACTAACTAGTGCAAGATATGTGGAAGAAATTCTTAATAAGCATGTCAGCACATATTTAATGAATATGGGTGAAAATTCAATATTCATGGATGACAACGCCAGGTCACATACAGCTCAAATAGTAAATGAGGACGTTTTCAGGACGTTGGCATCAATCGCATGGCTTATCGCATAATAATAAACAGCTGTGTGCCAGAGTGCCAGATGGAATTTCCGATCGTCAAAAATTACTTCCGTACAAACTTTCACCCCCCCCCCCCCCCCCCCCCCCCTATGAAACTACCTATGCGTTGTCTGTCAGTGTGAATGTTTTTCTAGCAAAGTTTTCGTTGTAGTGACTATTTCGAACGGATGCCGAATTTTGGACGCCCGTTTTCACAGCCTTGCGATGAGGCACGTTCCTATGACTATTGTTAGTGCTTGTCTACGTGACCAGCTGGCGTAGTACGTAGATGTTTCCTTTGTTATGTACGTGTTGCTCACCGTCGATGAATATATGCATTTATTGCCAACCGAAGCATCAGTTGTGCTTGAAATAATGGAGCGCGTGGCTGCATCAAATATTTTTTCCAACTATTTCAGTCATCATTATTTCAGCCTAGCTGCGTTAATCCAATAGATAGTCCAAAAGTCTGAATAGTGTTGGTTTAAATATGATGTTAATGGCGCTTCAGCACCCATCCGGCCATAAAAAAAAACCCAATAGTGGATCACTCCAACATTGGGACGAACTAAGTTGTTGATTTAAATGTAAAATGACTTAATTTAGCTGAAACCTATTAAACTAAACAAAGTTTGAGTAATCATTTCCTATACAACGTTACTGCCGCACATTTTCGTCAATGTTACAATTATTATTCAGCGTACATTAAACGTGCAGAGCGTATATTCAACTCGGCAACCCGACTCGCTTGAAAATTCAGGCTTCGCTCGCGGCGGGGGCGCGAAGGGTGCGGGGGCGCGCGCGGGGGCCGGGGGACGGTCGTTAGTGACATTTCGTATTCATGACGTCACCCGCGGGCCGATTGTTTGCAATATTACTCTAATTGGAATTGTAATTATACGCACATATCCCGCGTAGAGGCTACCTACGTGCTCGCTTCTAGCTTCAGCGAATATCGTTGTTTTGAACATAGCATAAAGCTGCTAAAATAAACATATTTCAGAGGAAATACATACATACACCTACAGTAGGTCAAACAACAGGGTATTTAACTATATACGAGAAAAAATCTATAAATATATTATTGAGATAGTTTAGGCAAAAAGGAGTCGGAAAATGTTAGTTTTAGTTCATAAAATAACAAAATAAATTTTAAAATTCAATTCAACGTTTTCAGTTTTTCTAATCTGTTAAAAAACACCATGAAATAGTAGCCGCCATGTTATTACGTCATACCGCTGTGTAAACTAAAACGTGTCAACTGATAGTTATATAACAGATCAGCGCATTTGTTTACATAGCCAAGTGACGTCATGACCACAGAGCAACATGGCGTCCACTGCATCCAGCGTTTTCGTCAAACTACGCGCGAAATTTGAAAATGTAAAATTTAAATGCATTTTTATGGCACTTATCGATTGAATAAAAAAATTGTGATTTTTTTTGGGGCATATTAGCACTATAGAATTTAATTAAGACACTTTTAAAAAAATGGATGTAAGACCCTATTGACACTTATCTAAGTGTCAATAGGGTCTTACACTGTGTTGACACTACGCAGTGATATGGCTCATCAAGTTTTTGAAAAAGTATGGCATTGCGAAGCGTCGTCTCAGTCACTTATACCTCTGTATGACAATCTCTTTGTAAAACTCGTGTAAATTACCTACGCCTGGACATTTGTATGTTTTTTATTATGTTGCTGATTCGTTAAACAAATAAGTTTATGCTTTATATTATGTACCTATTTATTTATTGTATATTATGTAATTGGTACACCGAAGACTACCTTCAGCACTGTCCCTCCTTCTCCCATTTATTCATCCAAAGGTTGTCTTTAAAAGATCGCGATAACACCGCCCATTGTCACCCGATGTAAAATTTCTACATTTATATCTGTAATTTATATGGTTTACATAATAAAGAGTATTTTATTTTATTCTACAGCTAACCTGATGCATACCAAATTGATTCTCGATGCGTTTTCGATCTAGGCAAAGTTGTAAAGTTTTCTGTGCAGAAATAAGCGTGGTGGTTGATACTAATTCCTTTACTTGATCGAACTGTTTTACATGCAGCTCTACATCTAGGTTATTAACAGGTTTTCTTGTGTAACATGTGTGTGCTTTAAGCTGAAAACCAGCGCTTATCAAACCTCTACGGGACCTAAGCATAATCCTGACGCTTGCACCTTTTTTTTTCGGTATGTGTAAGTAGATACTACAAAGCATTAGTAGTAATGCTGGAGGCAAACTTTTACGAACTGCTTCGTTGCCCCCATTGCATGGGACTTAAACATATCTGGCGAAATGTGGGTGTATTATAAGTGCACTCATGTCTAACCCTTCGGGGATTACAAGCGTAATTTTATGTTTAATACATTTTTGTTCTATTCTATACAATAGTGTATTATGTATGCCTGAACATTGTTGCCAAAAGAGTTCCCTCGCAAGTGTCAGCGCAGACAGTACAGCGAAATGCTCGAGCATGTTCTTTGTTTTCAAATTTTGAGTGAAAATATACGTGAGGCGTTTTGGGTGGTTGGACGTTTTTTGTTATTAATTTGTATTGGTGAGGCACCATCTTCACGGGATCATCTTTTGCACGGTAGTTTGAACTCTATCCTAATTATGATTGAGTTAATTAACAATTTGACCGTGAAAAACTGCTCGAGCATTTTGCTGGCCTAACAGTGCAGACCCTAAGTAGCCTGATCCAGTCTTTCATTAGTTAATCAACAGTAAAATCTAAATTTAATTTTAGTGACTGGTTTACTGATGGGTGGATGGTAGGGCTTGTGGCTAAGTAATAACAGCCGCACGGGCCGATCGATCAGGTTAAGCTACGCTTGCCGCGGTTGGTCCGTGGATGGGTGACCATCTTTACATACCAAGACCCCTTCGTGCCTCGGAAAGCACGTTAAGCCGTTGGTCCCGGCTGTCATTTGTAGATCTTTGACAGTCGTTACGGGTCGTCAGAAGCCCGAAAGTCTGACAACCAGTCTTACCAAGGGGTATCGTGTGTTGCTCAGTAACTGGGTTGTGGAGGTCAGATAGGCAGTCGCTCCATGTAAAATACTGGTATTCAGCTGCATCCGGCTAGACTGGAAGGCAAACCCGACATAGTTGGGAAAAGGCTAGGCAAATGATGATGAGTGACTAGTTTACTGAAATAATAACAACCAATCAATCCGTAAAGATCAAAATAAGGATAAATAACATCTCTATAATCTATTATGTTATCTTTAATATTTTTCGTTATTTTTATTTCCTCTCAGAACACCTGCCATCTTATCTCTTCACCACCCTTGCTTGACTGGTAGAGAATGCCTAAGGCATTAAGGCGCTGACAAGACCCAATTGACCAAAATTGGCTCGGTATAGTTTGTGATAGCGGAAAAAATATATGTTAATTTTGAACATATTTCCCAGAACTTGGTTGTTACCAAAACACGTTTTGAAAAAAAATCTCGATACAAACTAACGTTAAACTAACCTCTTACCTTGAGTTCTAATCCAAAATATCTGTATTAAATAACAACTTACGTTACATATTTAGTTAATAATAAGAACGTCTTATTTGAATGCAGACCTTGGTTGTTTTTTGTTTTCGATTACTCAACTCAATTTTGAGTAAATAGATAAGTGCTTCATATTTTGCAATAAATTACATGCGTAGTGTCATCGCGCTTCTCTTTCTTTTCTATGCAATCTGACAGTGACCGTGGTTTTGGTGTTGTCAGCGTCTTAAGTCCGCCTTTCTACTTAATTGTGTGCGAGAAGTTTAAATAACACATTGTATATAAAATAAAGAAAATACAATAATTTACATAGGTAACATAAAATCACGCCTCGTTTCCCCGAAGGGTTGCGCAGAGGTGTACCTAGTACACCCACATTTCGCCAGTTATGTTTATGTTCCATGTAATAGGGGGTGAGCCTATTGCCATCAACCGGGCACGAATGTAGACCCCGGGATGCTTGCTGATGATGCGTGTGCAGTGCATGGTGGCCTAGCGACGGCCGCGACTTACGAGTTGTAGGTCGTAGGTTCGAACCCTGACAGGCGATATACTTTATTCATAAACCGTGCTCTCAAAAAGGTGAAGGAAAATATCGTGAGGAAACCGGCATGTCCTAGAACCAAAAATTCGAAGTCATGTGACATCTACCAACCGGCACTGGGTCCACGTGGTGGATTACGGCCCACTGTCTCTCACAGAGAGGAGGTCTGTGTCCCAGCAGTGGGAACATTATAGGCTGATTATGCTTATGAGCATAAGTATAATCAGCAAGTTATCGAAGACTGCTTACTGCCTTAACTCTGAGTTTTAATTTGCTAGACTAAAATGACAGCTGTGATAGACTTTTTTGGGGTTCCGTAGTCAACAAGGAACCCTTGATAGATTCGCCAAGTCCGTCTGTCTGTCTGTCTATCTATCTGTCGGGGCTTAGCTCAGAGACTCTTAAAGATAGAGAGAAAGCTGTAATTGGGCATAGGTATACATAATAATTACGCCGACAAAGTAGTAAAATAAAATCTTGATAAAAATAGGGGTTACACGCAAAATGGGGATGACATTTTTCTTTCTCGTCTATCCCATGGTGTGGGGTATCGTAGGATAGGCCGTTAAACAAATCGGGTCTATGAAACCGTTTTTCGATTCAGCGATTCGTTTACGTAGTATTTAGCTCTAAAGTGATAATTTTTGTTAGATTTAAGTGTTTTCCCCTGTTAGCTATATGGTTTCTTTTGGATATGTGAAAACATTCATGGCAGTAGTACAATAACGAAATTAAAAGAAAAACTATCACAGCTAAGTAGGCTTTACAAGTTAACAAGTAATAGTCGACCAACTTACGTTTGCAGTTTCAGAATAGACCGTGACGTATAACGATGTATGGGAGAACATGTTTTTCAACTACAATGTTAAGTTTTTTTTTGGGATACATTCATCCCAACTATTCCCAACTACCTACGGAACCCTTAATTGAGCGTGGTTTTAAAAAAAATAACATGTTTAATCATTTTACAGAGACAACACAACAACAATGAAGGTCCTCCTGCAGAGAATGATTTAGTGGTCTTTGGTGAGAGTCACTCGCTATCTAGATATTTTAATTTTACTAGGTTATTTTTATGTCGACACCAAGTGTCATTTAAGTCTAGCAAATAAAAAAAAACTTAGTTAAGGTGCGCAATCTTACAACCAGAAAATAAAAAATGCCACTATATCAGACTAGATTCTATTTAGAATCTCTCAGATCTTTGGACCTATAATCCTCTTTTGTGTAAAATTTTGAAGTGACCTGACAATTGTGTCAATCCGTAGCATCAGGTGGAATGATAGCCCACTTCAAGCTCACTCCACCCAAGTTTCTACGGTGAGATTTTTACAGAAAAGGCCAATTGAAGTCGTTTTTAGCGAATAAGCTTCAAAATCAAACTAATGAAATATGGATTGACCTTGCTTTTTGTACGTCATAGTAACAGCACCATAATTTCGTAACACTGTTTGAATCACAATCCGAGAGTTTTGAAGGATATTGCTAATCTATTGCTTCATAGGTCTGAAAAATTTATCTGCTCAACCCGTAAATAACGCAATGGACGTGTGTGAACTGGCAAAAATAAACCCATTGCGATCAATGGTCATTTTATGTGTGTTACGCAATTAGCCCGCGGGAGGCATTTACGATGAATTTCAGTGTAAACTCTCATTGCTTTTTAGTCTTTATCATGATGTCTAAACTTACACATCTAATCTCCTGTTCAATTCTTTAATAAGATCGTCAAAAGGTTTAATTTATTAAAGAAGATCAATCTACTCCCGGATCCCTAGATTTCCTTAGAATATAAAAAAAATATGTTTTTTTTTATTTGATTGACGTCATCCTCATTCGTCCTGCTCATTTTCTCAGTGCTGTAAACGAACTGCACTGTTAATACCTACCTGTAAGGGAGTATTGAAACTAATGTTAAGTTTCAATTTATTAATGCTTAGGCAACATAAACAAAAACAATTATTTGTTGGATTTGTAATGGCACATTAAAGCAGTTATTATTATTTCATATATTTTACAACTTAGTGAAGAGCAGTTTCATTATACTGGCAACACAGAAAAGATTCGAAATGTAAAATGGCGCGACAACGTGCCCGCTTTGCGTTCATGACGTTAGGACAGGACGTACCGAATAGGTGTCAGTAAAAATATTGATTGGGATAGAATATTGTTGGAGATCTACTGTAAATTAAGGTAACCTATTCGTTTATACTGTAAATATTAGAATAACAAATAATTAGTGTTATGTGGAGAATAGGAGATTTGATGGTATGGTGTGGAATATTGAATTTGATGTTGACAAAGAAATATAAATAAATATTAAAATATCTCGGTGCTTTATATTATTTTCCTTATCCCTGTAATATCGTGACTAGTTATAATATACAGCTAGTTTGTGATATTGGAGTGACGACTAGATCCATTTGGGGATTAGTACCGATTTTGAAGTGAAATAAATTCGGAAATAAATTAGTCGTTTTAGAGTATTTAGAGCAAGGGTAATTTTATAACACTAAGTACCTTAAATTGTTGTTAAATAATGTGGGTAGGAGATACAGTCAACGACTAAAGTCGATTGAAACTTCAGTTTTTTAACGTAAGTTTTCTTTTTGTATTTTATTGTAACTAGAGTTCTTAATCATTTATTCCAATCTAGCCTAATAGACTACTAAGCAAGCGTAGCATTAGGATCTGATAATTCATAAAAACACTGTGTTCTTGTGTTACATTTATAGCACAGAATTGTTACTATTATTCATTCACTATTTATACATTAGGTACACTAAGTCAAATGGTTTAGTTCTCTTTAGCTTACGCATTATTTCCTTGTTATCTAGCAGCTGAATTGGCTTGACTTTCATATGTCGACGAAGTCTGCGTTCGTGAGCATCAGATTTTTTTTAGATGATGATGGTGACGGGTTCCATTTAAGGTCACGGTGGAGGCCACCATTTCTAATATACCATGCTCCATTTACAGCGTCTCTGAGTACTTTATGTTGGAATTGTTGGGTTATTTTAATATTGCTTCGTTTAGTACAGCCACAAGTTGGATGCGATACGCCCAAATTGGGATAAGAACATGCTTGTATAATATAATTTTATTATGTATTGAAAGGCAGGATTTTCTTCCGAGGAATTAATACATACCTACTTTTATAACGTAAGTCGAGTTCCTGTCTTTTCTTTTTGATGTGAGATTTTCAACGCAGTTTGACGTCAAGAGTTATGCCAAGGTATTTGACTGTATTAGCATAGGGTACTGGCATTATATTATAGATTGGATGGTAATCACGGTGTTTGTCAGTAAAGTCAAAATTAATTGATTAAAGGCTCCTTCAAACAGGCGCGACACGCGACGCGACACAAAGGCACCGCGTGTAGCACTACAAGCGGTGCCTTTGTGACACGTCGCGTGTCGCGCTTGTTTGTAAAAGTCTTTAGACTTATTCAGTTTGATCATCCACTTTTGTATCGAGTCATAAACTTTATTCACAGCTAGTTAATCTTTTTCTACTGCTTCTTTGTGACTAGATCTGGTAGCCATAACAGCAGGGTTATCTGAAAAGGTCGCAATGGTGTGATTTTCCTACTATGGGATATCACAAATGTATCTAGGTATAGCAAGAACAGGATTGGGCCTAACGTACCTCCTTGTGGTACCCCAACTTTTATAGCGTCTAGCTCGGAATATGCATCCTCTTGGGTTCTTCTAAACATTCTTTTACTAATATATATATGACTCTAGAATGTATGATTGAATATAATTTAGATAAGTATGTCATTAATATAGAACAGAAGTAAAGTTAATACAATTTTGACTCTTAGCTACCATATGAAATGCTGAAATACTTACAATGTATTGAATAATTGATGATTTGTAAAAGTAACGATGTTAAGGCGCTGACTAGAGGCAAATGAACAAAATTGGCTTATTAAAAGAAAAAAATTGCCAAATCTGTATAGTTTGTGGTAGCGGAAAAAAATACGTTAATTTTGAACATATTTCTCAAAACTTGATTGTTACCAAAACACGTTTTGAAAAAAAAAACACACGACAGAAATTAACGTTAAACTAACCTTTTACTTTAAGTTCCAGTCCAAAATATCTGTATTAAATATCAAAGTACGTTACGTATTTGATTAATAACAAGAACGTCTTATTTGAATTTGTATAGTTGCACAGCACACTGTTATGTGAGTAGGTACTATAAAGCTGCCATTTACTGGATACGTCTTTCATTGACTTGAGTGTGCCCTGGCGGCTGGGAGCATGTCGTGCTCACTTTAATGTCTCGCTGATGGTGGCGCGTGTGTTGGATTATTTAGCTCCCTTCAAAATGGTTGAGCTGAATGGTGCTAATCCATGCGTAATGTTCGTGAACGGGCGCCGTCAGTAGACTGGTCATCTCTTAGCTGCCACGGCTTATTTTGATTTTTGAACTGCTTTTTTTTTGTTAGTCTTTTTTTTACGGACGCTTTTACGTTTTGCATCGTTCTCACATGTATAATTTCAAAATGAATGATGTAAACAATATTTTATAACCACAATACGTTGATTAAAAATAGTGTCCGTGGAGTTTCTTGCCCGTTCTTATCCATAGGTACCTACTACGCTTTGGAATGGGCAACTAGCTTCATCTTTCTGCCTGACCGACCGACCCCTTGACAATTCAAAAGTGCCTGTAATTGGTTTATTTGAAATAAATGCTTTGAGTTTGAGTTTGAATTCAGAACTAGGTTGTTTTTTTTATTTTCGACTACTCAACTCAATTTTGAGTAAATAGATAATTGCTTCATATTTCGCAATAAATTACAAGCGTTGTGTCATCGCGCTTATCTTTCTTTTCTATGCAGTCTGACAGTGACCGCGGTTTAGGTGTTGTCAGCGTCTTAATCAATGTTTGTTGCGGACCGGATCTCCTTGATCGATCCTATGTATTCTACTTTCTATGTTTAAAAAAATGAATCGTTTAGGAAGGAAAATTGTGTTGTTTGGGAATTGATTGTTTTCAAGTATTTCACTTATTACTTAGTAAGTTACAGTCAACATCCATGTTATGTGTAAGTATGCTAACGCTATTATAATAAACAAACTGACCTAAACCAAGAGTCCAAATAATATCATACTCATCTGCCTAGCCTTTTCCCAACTATGTTGTGGTCAGCCTCTAGTCTAACCGTATGCAGCTAAATACCTATATAGTATTTTATATGGAGCGTCTTGCCTATCTGACTTCCACAACTCAATTACTGGGTTGTCCAACAGTCCAAATAATATATGTCTACATAGATAGCTAGTAGGTACTTGGGATTTATGTTAAGTGGTAGGTAAGTTGGGTTTTTAATTATCTCTATTATTTCATGCTAGCTGCAGCGCGCGGCTCGCCCGCTTTTTCTTAACTTATAACATCAGCTATCTGCCAGTGAAAGTACCGACAAAATTGGTCTAGCCTTTTCAGAGATCAGTCGAAACAAACAACAGACAACATTAAAAATAAATGTAATTTTTTTGTACCGTATACTTACTTATACTTTCATATGTGGTAATTCATAAAAAGCTGTTTTTTTGCCATTACAAACAGACACTAATATTTATTTTTATAGATATAATTTAATCAAACAATAAATAAATGTTACATCTAGTTTCTGGAACAAGGTGTACGACGTGTCAAAATTTAACTCATGTGATGTGCCAGCTAATCAGATGATTGGCTATCGATAATCCAGTCAAACAGTATAGCAATTGACATTATGTTTGACAATTTGATAATTACTTTTTGTGTTGATTTTCCAAAACCCCCGGGTGTTAAGTTGCTAAAGGTATCAAGTCTAATCATCATCTGCTTAGTCTTTTTTAAAAATAACATGATAAATAATGAATATTACAGGGACAACACGACAGCCGTAAAGGTAATCCTGCAGAGAATGTTTCAGTGGTCCTTTGTGAGAGTCACTCGGTAACTAGATTCTTTACTAGATAATTTTTATGTCGACACCAAATGTCATTTGGGTATTAGCAAATAAATAATCAGAGTATAGTTATTTACGATTTGATTAGATTCGATTTTTTGCAATATCCCGAGGAGCCAGAGCTCCCAAGCTATTTTGATAACGCTTTCATTATATTAGTTTTCATTTGATATTGTTATTATGGTAAGAAAGGAAGCCAATTACGAAACAAACTCGTAAAGACTATCGTTTTAATTTCAACTACCGATACCAGAACATCCTTTATTCCATATGTTTGAATAATTAGTCTGCTTGACAACTAGGTAATAAGGACTAGGAGATCCAGGTAGATTTAGATAATACTAGCTGCACCCGGCAGTTTCACCCGCAGAACTCTCCCGTGGGAATATCAGGATAAAAAGTCTCATATCCTATGATCTAATCCAAGTAATGGTCCTACCCATGTGCCAAATTTCTTCCAAATCCGTTCAGCCGTTTTAGCGTGAAAGCGTAACAAACAAACTTTCGCATTTATAATATTAGTTAGAACTAGTAACCGGTTGTTGCTTCACACGGGTGTAATCTACTGGTTACACCCGCGCGAAACAAGGCCCGGAAAAATAATATTTTGAATGCGAAAGTGAGTTTGTTTGTTTATTTCAACAGCATCTTGATGTTTTGAAATGTCGCCACACTTTATAATGTATAGGTAGCGACATTTCAAAACATCGAGATGCTACTCGTATATCTAAAGTTAAAATATGAATGTATTGTACACATAAATCTTCCGGAATAAATTTTCGAAATGATCGTGAAACCCATTTTGAAATCCATGGCGCAGTTTAGAAGAACTAAGTGGACCCACGGAAGGACACGAAAAGATACTTTGTTTTAATCTATTTATAAGTATAAAAGTTAAAATGAAAGCGATTTATCATTATTACGAGCGGAGGTGGCCCAGTGGTAATGGCTGCGACTTACGTATCGTAGGTCGTAGATTCGAACCCTAACAGGCGCTTCATTTTGTGTAAATTATTTAATCACCAAACGGTGAAGGAAAACATCGTGATGAAACAGTCATGTCCTAGAAACAAAAATTCGAAGACATGTGACATTTACCAACCCGCACTGGGCCCGCGTGGTTGATTACGGCCCACTCCGTCTCACAGAGAGGAGGCCTGTGTAGGTACATTATAGGCTGATTATGTACGAGTCATCACTACTCATCATTCACCTGCCCTCATGCCAATTTGTCTTTCTCTTCCATACATCTCAGCATTAGCAGTCACCCCAGTAATTGCCTCCATTCTATCCATATCATCTTTCACACCGTCCTCAGACTATCTTTCCATCGTTTCTTTTGTCTGCTCGTATTTTAATTGATAGAGCAATGTATCTGAAATCCGAGTAACTACAGATTTCCGAACTGAGAATTTGACGTTGAGAACTTATCTTACTTTAGCATTAATAAAGGTGGTTCCAATTACAACTTCTCAATTCAGAAACCAGCACCCTAATGGAATAACACACCTTCAATCACAATTTGAATGATTTTGAAGGATATTGCTAATCCATTGCTTCATGTGTTCGAAAACATTGTCTGCTCAACTACGTCAATAACGCAATGTATGTTATTGAACTGTCAAAATTAAAGCCATTGTGACTGTTAGTGTGTTACGCAATTACCCCGTTTGTGGTAGTATAATTCGAGAGAAGAACTTGATACATTGAATACTGTAAATGAAGTGTTCCAACTCGAGAATAAGTAGGTAATTTGTTTACAAATGAAGAGAGTATTGAGCAGGCTAACGAGCAAATAACCGGAATACAAAACTTAATGTTTATTTAAGTAATTCACTTTTGTAAACAAAAAAAAGCAACAATGAAGAAATGTGTTGATTAAGATGCCTGTGCAGTCCTGTGCTTGCTCAAAAATAATAGATATCTACCTCTTTAGAAGTTAAGAGTCAGTATAATATAATTCCCGTGAATTGTTTAAAACAAACCAAAAATCCAAGTCGAACCAGTTGTTTCATAGAAGAGCCTGCGAGCAATAAAAACTTCAACATGTCGGTATTGACCTAGATATAGGTAAATAAGTTTATAGGCTTTAAACTAACTACGGGTCTCAGGGATAAAGATGCCAGCAGAAACAGTTAACATAGAATCTTGTATTGTTAGTTAGTCACTTAATTTAGTACCTACCTACACTCGAAAGCAATGAATTAGGGTCACATAAAGAAGTCTAGCAAACTAAGAATGTAATAAATTGTGTTTGTGGCAATCAAATGTTCCTTAAATGAAAGTAATAAAACTTCTCAGTTAATGTAAAGTTAAGGCTCTTACAGACTGGGGCGATATCGCGGGCGCGACAGGCATATTGCTGCCTGTCGTGCCCGCGATATCGCCTAGTATGAAGGAGCCATTATGCTATCAAAAAACGGGAAAATAAAAAAATGGGACCATTGTAGTTTTTTGATAATTGTTTAGAAGCATTTTAATGTAAATAATAACACAGCGGCACATCTTGTTTAGCGTATTCTTTAATTCTTTTGTCCTTACAATGAAAATGATTGACTTTAATCTACGAGTGTGTTGAAGTAAATACACGACATTCGTGTTTGCTACAATAATAAGTGTCCCAGCAGTGGGAACATTATGCTACACTGTTGTCCCATAGGTACCTATTAGTACTGTCATTTGGAAGTATTGTATGCCAATTATTTTTTAAAGTGTAACAATGGAGTTTCTTGCCTTATAGGGAACGATCAATTGGAACCGTGCACCTAGCATCTGACGGTTCATAAGTTCCCATGTAGGTTAAGGTGCAATATTTTTTGTTTTTTGAGGGAAGGTACATACCTGTGTTGTCTTGTAAGGAGCGGCTGAGTGGAGGCGCAGGCGGCGTGGCAGCATGCTCGCCGCCGTACAGCCCACCAAACTCCTCTGCAGACGATGACGACGCGTTGCTGCATTTGCGGCCCTTGTCCGGCGTGTACTTGCTCTCGCCGCCTGCTGGATGGAACTTGGCGTCCTGTTGGTGCTCATCTAGAAGCCCTGGCACACCCAGCAGCCCCCCGACCAGGTTCGGTCGCAACTCCTCCATTATCTTCGAACCTTGGCCGCATCCGCCGCCGCCGCTGAAGTTGAGCTGGCGGCTGAAGAACGCCGGGAAGATGTTGAACTGCTGCGGGTCCGGCAGCGCGGCGAGCGGCGCGGGCTCGCCGGCGCCCGCGCACGCCGCGCTCTTGAACTCCACCGTGCTGTGGCCGGCGCGCTGGCTGAGCGACCAGCGCGGCTCTCCCGCGCTGCGGTGCTCGTGCTCCGTGCCGTCGCCGTCGCCGTCGGCTCGGCCCCGACGCTCACTGACTAACCACATTATAGTGACGTCGCACGTCGCGCCGCACCGACCATGCCGCCCCGCGCGTTAATTGTTCGCGACTGCGCGAGAGGAACTCACGTCGCCGCCCACGGGCGAGACAGAAACGGCCTGCTCCCATACCCCCATAATCGATGTAAAATCTTTATAGGGATGCTGCGTCTCATTCATCCGCAGCAGAGAGCGCGAGTCGGCCGGGGCGGGCCGAAGGGGCGGCCGAGCTTGCGTGCTGATTGGTCGCCGTCTGCTGCGCCCAGCCCTCGCCCCGCACCGCTCCGGGCCAGATACGCTTTTCTTTGTTTTATTGTCCCCACGGCTCCTCGTCGATCTTGCGTTTAAAGTTTATGCATTGCACTATGTTTTGTTTCACAAAACGCAAAATCATGTATGGAAGTTCTTGAGGTAAAACGTGAAACAGAGAAGGGTGGATGCTTTTAATGTAGCGAGTGCTTTGTGTCGGTGATTGTGTCTGTATGTCTGTAGGCACTGTACGGAGTGTTCCGGGTGTCCCGGCTGTAGTATGCGATGACAAATCTTTGTTAAATGTTGAACGCAATTAAAATTATGTACGTTGGTACGCCTGTATCATATATTAGCTGCGAGCTAATATATGTATGATACAGGCTACTACTGGTAAACTTATGGTCTCTTGGCTCTGTTACAGCATATTTTGACTTTCAAGAAAGAAAAGCAATTGCAATGCAGTTGTATACTTTGCATAGGAAGAATCTTGGTCATAACTTTCAGATAATATCAAGAAATAAGTTACTTAATGATTAAATGTTCTATTTAAGTAGGCTGAACGTCTGCTTATCCGATGTAATAAATAAATAATGTTATGTGTTTTATTTATGCTACATTTTTTTTTAAATTAACCACTTTCCTTTAAAAATATTAAAGCAAGTTAAAGTTAAGTATGTAAATTGAGGGTAGGTACTCATCCACTGTATTGTAAAATTAATTAAGTAGGTAATTCTTCTGAATAAAATGCAGCAAAATAACATAAGGGTTACAAACAAACTATATAATGTTATCACCACCAAAATCTTCCTTTGAACAAGTGTTCAAAAAACAACCCTTTTGCATACAACCCTACACTGGTTATGAATATCATTACCAGTATCAAGTTTGTGAGATTCATTACCAGATGAAAGATATCTAATTGATATTCAATTTCAGTTCAGATCACTTTGAGGGCCTTACCGCTAAATGATTGATGATATTCCATTAATTATTCTGCGGATTCCAATAAAGTGACATTGGCTTGGAATGCAAAGGGGTTTTTCAGTGGTTGGTGTAAATGCATCTTGGTTTGATGCATCTATGCAAATCACGGAAAGCACGTTATTCCATTGGACCCGGCCACAGATAATTATTTATTTATTGGATCTCCAACAGAGGCTACACAATTACATGTAAGTTTACATAGAACAGGGACAAGCCCAATTGTGCGCTTCCAATTATAGGAGACCACATCATTTTCATATAACCTAGGTACAGTCAGTTTGACAATATTCAAAAGAAGTTGTGTCCGTTCTTTATATTTCTACTAGCTGAACCCGGTTTCACCCGCATAAGTCTTGATCCCGTGGGAATATCGGTATAATAAGCATTCTATGTCCTAATCCAGGTCATGGACTACCCATGTGCCAAATTTCATCTAAATCCGTTCAGCTGTTTTAGCGTGAAAGCGTAACAAACAAACAAACTCAATTTCCTATTAATAATATTAGTTGGAAGTTAGGATAGTTAGGATGGTCTCGGCTGTCATTGGTTGATCTTTGATAGTCGTTACGGGTACTCAGAAGCTGAAAAGTCTGACGACCTGTATTGCCAAGGGATAAACTCGTTAACCGTGTTACTCAGTAACTGTTGAGGTCAGATATGCAGTCGCTCCATGCAAAATACTGGTAAGTATTCAGCTGCATCCGGATTGACTGGAAGGTGACCCCAACATAGCCGGGAAAAGGCTAGGCATATGATGATGACCAGCATCTGAGAGTTACATATTCTTTTGTCAAAAATTGTTGGCTGTGACTGTTGACCTCTGCGTGTGCGTCTGCTACGGGACGCAAGTTTGATTTACGCAAAAAAAACATCGTTCGGCTTAAGGACAGCTGTTCCGGGTCTTTTTTTTTTGGATGGGAAATCATCAAATAACTTCTGCCGCTCTGGGCGGAGCGGGAGGGTGTGTCAGACTCTTACTGACTAAAACCCACCCGTATTCGTTCCTGTTGCCTGTATTGCCAGGGGCCTCGGTGACCCTTTAGTACCTTCCCGCGACCCCGGCAGGCATCGGCCCTAGTGGGCCCCTACATTTATGCTGACGACATCTCTTTGAGGCGCGCGTGGGATACAACGCGCCGTCGACCCGGGCCGACTGTTCCGGGTCTGGAGTAGGTATATACTATTTTTTGTTTGCAGGTCACCTCTGCCCAACCCTTCCAGGAAACAAGGCGTGATGATGACCTATTCTGTTGTTCTCTGAGAGAGTTCACAAAGAATGCATTGTAATAACTTACAAAATTTAATTAAAATAATGTGTTAGTAAATAAGTTAGGATAAGATTTAAGATGAACACTGTCGCAATAGGATTCTCTGTAACGATAGATGTAAGTTGGAAATAAATAAATAAATAAAAAATAAAATAAATAAAAATTAAAATACAAACACCATAACACATCACTGTGTTATGTTGTTTGTATATCACACACTCTTGATTAAATTTTTTAGTGTAGGACAAAATTTGTGTTTGTAGTAATTAAACCAGACTTAGTAGCTAACAGGTCACGAGATAAAATCAAATTATAAAATTAATATTCTAACAATTCTATAGATTATTTAGTCTATAACGCAGTCGAAGTTTTGCGTTTTAAGTCAAAACCCGCACACTTTTACATAATCAGGGTTTTCCAGATATTCCGTACTTATGTCTTCAAGAATGCCAGGTACAGTTCCTGAAATGTTAACCCTACATTAGGGACAACGGTGGTGTTAATACTACACATTAGAACTAAGCACGTTATAGTAGTAGAGTAGTGGAGGGTTGATACTAGCAATTGATTAGGAATGCAGTTTATCTATAATACGTAGGTAGGCAAGTACTTATTTAGTGGTGCGACTTTTCAGGGATTTTAGAGAGTTCACACGGCGATTATCAGTACGATATAGTGACGGTAAAAACTTGGGTTCACACGTCAAAATCCCACTGTTCATACTGTTAAAAACAATGCAGTATGAAACTGCCATGTGCTGTGGTCCCAAAATTATACAAAAACGTAAGTTCTACTGATCCTCGTTGTGTGTACGGGGCCTAAACGTTCATAGTAAAATTCACGCATATTTCTGGGTAAGGAACTACACTAACATAACACACAACTTTACTTTACTTTTTTTAGGGATCCGTAGTAAACAAGGAACCCTTATAGTTTCGCCATGTCCGTCTTTCTGACCCCACTGTAGCTCAGAGACGCTTAGTACTAGAAAGCTGTAATTTAGCATAGGTACCTATACATTTTAATTGCGCCGACAACGACGACTCTTATCAACGACGTCTTATCTTGTGTCACAAGATAAGACGTGCATAACATAAGATAATCATTTCAGTATTTGCTCAAACATGAGTACAATACATACAACACAATTTCTCAGCATGCAAGAGATGTTAAAAATAAAAACAGCGGGGTAATTGCGTAACACACTTTATATTTTTTATTTTAATTTTTGACACTTTTTCACATAAAGGTAAACTACTATTCCTTCATTTCTTAAATTTAAAAACAGACATACAATTTTCGTTTTAGATATTCTCTTCAGTGAGGCTTTGACAAAAAATATTAAAGAGGTACTTATGTATTTTATTTTTAAAGGCAGTTTTTGTGATACAACTGTTTATATCGACTGGAATTAAAAATAGTTGGGACTAAAAAACTTCTACACCTTCGACCATTGGGACTAAAAAACTTCTACACCTTCGACCATAATAATTATTATTACAAGTGGGCACAACAAACCTTCTCATATTATTGTTCCTTTGAGATCTTGTGCGTATAATGTAGCTTTTAAATTCATTGCTACCATACTGTTCCAAAGGTACTGACAACACTACCCTCTCATGAATCGGCAGCATTTTACATTCCAAAAATAATTCTTCGTAATCACTACTTTTACAACGGTTTTTTGTAAGAAGCAATGGATTAGCAATGTACTTCAAAATTACTCAGATTGTGATTGATAGTGTGTTACGCAGTTAGGGTGCAGGTCATCACTTCATAACTCATATGAGGAGTAAAATAGTGTGGTAACCTGTTTATTTACTATGTCAATGACACGGGTGTGAAAAGACGCTTATTGAAGCCGAGAACTTGTTCGCCTCGATATTGCGATATTTATTTGTACTGGACCAAATCTGTGAACCTTCTAGTTACAGAGATATTGAACGTCAAAGTTCAAACTTACAAAAAAAATACGTCTTGTTTTATTTTATAAATAGAAATAATATTTATTTGCATAAAACATGGTGTATAAAGTTGTTTTAAGAATACAATAAAAAGCATACAAGTTTTTATTACAAAATGTTTACGGTCAATCATTTATTTTATGCTGCAAAAATGATTGGTGTTTAACCATTTATGTAGTATTTTTTTTGTTACCCTTGTACCGTTGAATGCACAATGTTTTGTGTGCAATACATTGCACGCTGTCGTACACCGCTGTTTTTCACATCAATAATAAAAGTAATTTCCCAGCATAACTTTTTGCTTGCTTACAGTTACTTAGTTCATCAATAAATATAGCCATTTATGACCTACTGAAAACTATTTTGGTCGCCCTGGAAAAAAAAATACCAACATGTGCTATCTTTATGGATATGAGCAAAGCCTTTGACCAAGTTGACCATACCATACTAATGCAAAAATTAAGCATGTATGGCATATGAGGTAAAGCGCTAGATCTCATCTTTTCGTACTTGCATAATAGAAAACAAATAGTAGAAATAACACAAATATGTCATAAAACACGAAATGGGATTAATTGGTCAAGGACTGCTGATGAGACACAATTGATTTTCTATTGTTTGACTCCGAATCGGTGTCACGCGGAGCTTAACAGGACATAAGTCAAACTCGAAAACGATTAAATTTGGAGTTCCACAAGGTAGTGTCCTAGGCCCTTTACTGTTATTGATATATATCAATGATCTTCCTAAACTTATCAACCAACAAATGGTACTATTTGCAGATGATAGCACAATTATAATAAAAAGCGACAAAGAAAATGATTAAGAGCACGTAGTCAACCAAACATTAAATACGATAGTACAATGGTTAACCAAAAATAATCTTAAAATAATGGGCAAAACGAAAATTATACACTTTCACCAGAGAACTCAACTAACAAATATAAACGTTAGTTACCAAGGCGAAATAGTACATCCTGTGACAGATACAAAGATTCTAGGAATTAATATTGACAATAAACTGACATGGAAAACACATTTATAATTTGTCTGCAAAATTTATTTACATAACCAAATTACAAATGATTATTAAAATTAACTAAATTCAATTAAAATTAAGTTAAGCCTAAAAAAAGGTTCTCGGGGCATTGTACCGAGGATGCTGGCGGCATTTCCTCGCTGAATTGCAATGCTGATGCGTTGCGCGAGAAAGCCGCCAACTTTTCGGTCACCAGTTACATCAACTAGACGTTTCGCGATTTCCGCAAATAACTTATGCGCACTGGGACCCCACGGACCGAGGGTCTCGACGCCAAAGAGCACAAAGTTGTACTCTCTGCCAAGGCCTCCAAAATAATTAATAAATCCTCATTTGCTCTGACTAAACTCTCAAAAATTGTAAATAAAGAAGCCGTATTAGCTGCTTATCACGGACTTGTTGCACCTGTCCTAAGATATGGTATTATATCTTGGGGCAACGCAGTCGATAAGGAATCTGTATTTAAAGCTCAAAAGAAATGCATTAGAGCAATGTGGAATGTAGACAACACTACCAGCTGTCAAGCCTACTTTAAAAGTTTAAAAATTCTGACACTGCCTTCGTTATACATATATGAGCTAAATGTTTTGTGAAATTGAATCCTAATTATCATAATACTGCTTTTAAAAGCTACTATAGACAATTACGTGACAAAAAAAGATTAGAAATTATAATAATATTCCACATGGGAAAACAGCACTAATCAATAAAAGTATTCTTAGTATGGAATCATTGATTTACAACAAGTTGCCTGTTGATGTCAAAACGTTACCTGTTCATCTATTCGAGTCGAAGCTCCACAAATTCCTGATGAATAAATGTTATTATAATGTTAAGGAGTACTTACAGGATAAAATATAGATATATACTTATACTTAGAGTAATTTATTGAAACTGAATAATATGGCAACACAAATAGTGAGACATGCTATAATAATTTGATTTGACATCTGTATAATTTTATTTTAATTTGGACATTTATTAACAATTATATAATTAATTAATAAAAATAACAAAATGATATTCTATCTTAACTAAAACTATACACAAACAAAAAGGCGAAAGAGCTCATTGGGCATCAAAAAATTCTTCCGAATCGCTGTCAATGGGAAAAGTGCCCAAAAGGCTGGCAGCATTGCCACATTGGATGGCAATGCTGATTCTTTGGGCTAGAAAAAGGCCAGCCCTCTGGTCACGTGAAGACTCTACCAACCTTTTGGCGATATCCCGAAATACTCGATGGGCACTCGGACCCCAAGGCCCTAGTGTTTCAACCCCAAACGGCTCAAACATATAGCTCCCAATAAGGTTGTTATATTTGCGCCGTTTGAGGTTTTCTGCTCCTGCAGCAGCCGCCCCAGCACAGCCCGCCGTGCTAGGAAGATGGGAAGACGCGAGAGTGTCGACACAGGTTGCATCCCACACCAAAGGCCTACCCAACTTCCACGGCATTATGGTCATTCCGTCTGGCCTCTTCCCATCATCACGTGCCAAGCCATTGGGTTCTAAAACAGCTGGCACCCCGGTGGTGACAAGAGCCGACGGATGATGTTGTTAATGCTGGCGTGCCGTGCTATCCGACCAGCACTCTTACTGCAGGATAGGCCATGATGTCCGAGGCAGTCGACTCATTCACCGCATTGACAGCGATGTGGAGCCCCGCAAGGAGCGCCCAGACGCAAACATGTAGCGAGCCGGAATGTGGTGTCACCCAGCATGGTGCCTATATTGGGTGACGGTAGCGCCTGAAGCCAAAGGCCCGACTCCCATTCACCCACAGCCAGCAGGCGGGCAAGCTCAGCAGTATTGGTGGACGTATTAATGAGTTTATTCCGTACCAACCTGCAGAGCGGATCATCCCACTGTCTCTGGGAAGATGGGTTCTCGGGCTGAACCGTAACCGGGCAAGCCATTTTCCAGGCGTTCACCGCATCGGTCAAACACGGCACTTCAGAGTCAACCTGAGAAGGAGCTAAGATTTTTGTGGTTAACTTTTCGGTGCTGTGGACCGAGGACAGGAACGCCGGTAGGCTTACACTAGAAATTATGCGGACGCCGAGCCCACCAAAACGAATGGGTAGTGTGGCTTGCAGCCACGCGCGGTCGTCCAATGCCACATTTAAAATGGATGTAAGAGTACTTCGAATAATATGATCAATTTTGTCTAAAAGGTGTGGCTGCTTCCATAAAGTGGAAGAGCGGAGAAAATACATAAAATTTGGACCGAAACAGCAATATCTGATAAGAGTGAATGCCGAGTGTAAATTAATTTTAGAAAGTCTATCCGAAATATCGTTAAAATGTTTAATTTTTTCCTCGACGAATGGTGAAACCTTTTTTTCTAAAATTGGAGAACCTAGGAGGTGTAGTGAACTTTTATCCAAAACTTCGATACCTGGGGCTATTGAATTGAATTTTTGTATGGTCGATTGTCTGTCGATATTGTCACAAAGGTAAATTTCGCATTTGGAGTAGTTGAGGTCAAGGCCAATGGATTGGAACTCCTGCTTTAGTAATTGAAGATCTTTTAGAACGGTGTCTACGTCACCTCCTAGTGTTCCATCATCTAAATACCACACATTAAATTTTGAATTTAGTTGTTGTATTATGGGATGGATAGCCAAACTGAAAATGACTGGCCCGAGAGGATCACCTTGTTGGCATCCGACTGCAGATTCCAAAATGTTGTCTTTATATAATAATTTTGATGGGTGCCTGTATCACTGCCACATAAAGCTATAAATTTGTGGTAACTCCAGCTTTTTTACTTCAGCCAACAATGTGTCCTTGTTAACAGAGTTTCCACTCTGTTAACAGGCCTTCCGGCGTTCTTGACGTCAACCTTGAGGATGACCTCACCTTTATTGGCATTCAAAAACTGGAAAGAGCATATACGGCAGCCTCGCAGCCCCCTTTGGATCCAAAGCCAAGCTGTAGGGGCTGGGCTAAGGTGAGGCCATCCGCAGGCGCTGGATGTTTACTCTCCAGGGCTGAAAGAGTTTCTGGAGAGTAGGGCGCCACCACATCACTACTGAACAGGAGCTTGGCCGCTCCTCTGATGTCACCTTCACTTAATTTGGATTCTACATGTGAGCATAAGCCTTTTCGTGAAAGGTTATTGGAAGCAGGTAATTTTGGATCTAAAATAAGGGTCGAATTGTTACAGTTATCTTTAATTTGGTTGGTCAATGTTTTTTTGGTTGCCAAATTTTTTTGGACATGCAGAATCCTATAAGGGAAGGTAAGTAATTGCTCCCAGCACTTTGTGAGTTCTCCTGGGTCGCAAGACGGAGACATTGTGCCAGATTCAGTGCAACAGACCGTCTCGCGCCCCGGGGAACTCTCTTTAATACAAGGGTAGAATTTTTGAATTTTGCCAACGTTTTCCTCAAACTTTGATCAGGAGTTGTTGATGTTGGAGATGTGGCTGGGGGGCACAAAGTTACACTATGAGGTTTGTGAACCTTGCCATAGTGTATCCGTAGCCCCCGTTCGCCTTTAAAGAAGCGTGGCTGGGAGCAATGGGGACATCTCACCTGGACATCAAGCGATGTGGCAGGTTGACTGGCACTATATCCGGCGTCGCTACAGCCGGCATTGAACATAGATGTAAAACGACTTTTAAAATAAATAATAACTATGCACAAATACTTAAATAATTATTTACAAGTTTCACATTCACATTCACACAAAAAAAAAACAACTATAAAACTGTCTGACAACTTGGTGTCAGCGTGACGGCTGTAACACACTGGCGCAGGCGCGTGGACCTAGGGCGCTGCGGCACTGCGCGTGCAGGTTGCAGCCTTCTTTTTCGTAAGATCCTTTACGCCCTTTTGCTTCTGAAGTGCTCCAAATAAATATCTATATCGGAGCCATAAGGAAAGCCTGCGACACGCGCGATAATAGTGCGATTTCAGTTTATATTGTTAGTCTGCGGTCGCTTCCCTGACCTTTGGCTCGCGAATCCGACAGTCAAATAAGTAGGAGTTATATCGGTAAGGCTGGTTGCATGCTCTCACTTAGTATTGACAGGTTTACTTGAATAAGGCTTGAAGTTATTATGGTTACGGTATTTTGTTCAGTGCGTTGCATATTAATATCAAATTTGTATTATTTGGAATGCATTATTGTGTTTTATTTTTAGTTTTATTTATTGCTTTTTGATTTTATTGAAATTTAATCATTGGATTGATGATATAACCAATGTATATTGGTTTGACACATATTTGGACATGGTCCAATTTAAAATAAAATTAAACCTAACAATCAATCCCCCTAATCCATCCAAAGGTTGTCTTTAAAAGATCGCTTTTAGCGATAAGACCGCCCATTGTGTCACCCTATGTAAAATTTCTACATTTATAACTGTAATTTTTATGGTGTACATAATAAAGAGTATTCTATCTATCTATCTAATCAAATAAATTCAATTAAAATATTGATTTTAATTGAATTTATTTGATTGTTAAGACTGGCATGTATTATAATTCATCTGACCATTTTGTTTTCATTTTTTAAGACTGACATTTTTAGTATTCTAAATTTATTTTATTATTGTTTTTATTTATGTTTTTGATTTTTTGAGTATAATAATTTTGTAATGTTATTTTAATAATTATTTAGTGGTGGAACATACGGTCTGTTCCCTGCCTTTTCCCGCTAGATGGCGCTGAAGACAACATTTTTAGTTTATTTTGTTTTGATTCGTTTTAAACAAAAAATGTCCACGTTTAGCGTAAAGCCTGACGGATAAATGTATGGACAGCCCATCGGAACATCCCCCTTAACAAAATATAAATATTGCACACCTTTCTAGGTAATGATACAGAGTATTTAATATTTATTTGTAACATCTGTTTATACCTATGTTATATATTTTATGGTTATAGCTTTTCCGCGATCGTAGACCGTAGGCCTCATCGCTACGGCGTAGACCTCAACGCTATGGCGGCGGCGTAGACCACAGAATACATTCTTCAAAAGGACTCGGTCTTCCCTGGCCCCGTCCTAACCAGGCTGTCTGAAATATCGGTAGTAATATTAATTGGAAAAAGGTGTTTTAAACTTTTAGAACACTTAATTTATATGGTCATTGCGGTAAAAATCTCACCATGAAAATTTAGGTGAAATGAGTTTTAAATGAGCTGCCATTCCACCTAGGCATTAACAACTCACTTCAAGATCACTTCAATCGTTTTTACGGTGAGATTCAAATACTGGATTCTGAACAAAAGGTATTATTTGTTTGCATCGAAAACACTTCGAGCCCCTAATTAAGGACTGACGGAAGGCAAAGCTAAATAGAATTCATCTTACACTAGCGATAACTTTTCGGGGAGTAAGTAGGGGGAGAAGTGAAACGTCTTAGAAGTTTATTAGTAGTTTTAATTGATTCCCCGCTCCTTGAAGTAAGACTTGGTGCTTTGGCTAAAGTTTCGTGTATGTATGGGTAAGGTTGGCGTATGTATCTCGAGGAAAAGTAGGGTCGTGTCAGCAGGTACTTTTAATTAGGTTTTTGTGTGTCTGTGTAATGTAAGTTGGTAATCTTTGACGTAATTTGGTGGCGTGCTCTTTAAAATGTATGCTTAGTGAATCCGACTAACGTCCTAACTAATATCATAAATGCGAAAGTGAATTTGTTTGTTTGTTACGCTTTCACGCTAAAATGGCTAACCGGATTTGGATGAAATTTGGTACATGGGTAGACCACGACCTAGATTAGGACATATAATACTTTTATCCCGATATTTCTACGGTATCGAGACTTATGTGGGTGAAATCGCGGGGCGCAGCTAGTAATATTATAAATGTGAAAGATTGTATGTTTGGATGTTTTTAATCACGCATAAACGGCTGAACGGATTTGGATGAAAATTGGCACACGGGTAGTTTATAACCTGGATCAAAGTACGGGATACTTTTAATCCTGGTAGTACGTTGCCGTGGTATACTTTTCGACATACACGCGGGCGAAGCCGCAAGCAAAACGTAGTCATGAATTTGAAGATGATGACATTGTTTAACTCGGTTTATAGAGATATGAAAAATAATCTGTCTGAGCAGAGGCCTTTGCTCTGCAGTGGTGCATTATTAGGTTGGTATTATTATTAGTTTATTATCATAGAGATTCTTCTTAGGTTTTCATGTGGTAGGTATATAAAATGAGTGTATAAAGGAAATAAAAAAAAACTAGAAAAACAAAAATGTTTGTTGCGACCCTACGAGGAATCGAACCTGGAATCTTCTGATCCGTAGTCAGACACGTTATCCATTGTGCCACAGGGCCGGATGAGAAGTGACAAAAATTCTGTTATTAACATATGTAACATTTATGATATAAACTATTTATATATAAAATGGCGTCTCTTATGTATACAAATTGACGTTATTAATTTTTGTTTGTTATATTGTTACTAAAGCTTTAACAAAATAATTTTAACAATTTTGTTTCTGATACTATATAACTTATCTATTTTCTAATTTATTACCAACCGATTCTTAAAGAAAGGACTTTTGTCAGTTGAAGATTCGGGAAGTGGGCCAGATTGGATGGCATCATATCGGCTCATAGACTCTTTTTGTCCAGTCTCCTTTTCTATTTGGGAGTGATGGATTTGTATGTTTTTAATGTAAATAAAATAATTTACTTAATTTGGTATTACAATTTCAAACCGCTGTAGAATTGCCAAACAGACCATGCAGTAACGATATAAAATAATTATATTAAAAGTTAATTATTAACTTGTACCTATATCACGAAACGTATTAATTTTTATTAAAGGTAATGTATAAATACATTTAACGATATCACGACATAACGTGTACACACACAGCATATAGGTATGTATTATAAATAATTTATATTATTTATAATACTTATCTACAATTCGTCGTCTTATAGCTATTGAGTACAACTGTCAAAGTATGACAGTTGTGATTTGAATATACGGACAATTTAAGTTGGTAGGTAGTAAATTAACAATTAATTTTATTTATATTTTATGGACTTATTCTTGTTGTGTGACAATTAATTTCAGGGAAATTCATTTTTAAGCAACAGTAATAAATCTGTAAAATATTATAATTGTCTACTATTGCTAACACTCAAGTGACTAAATTTTGAATGCCTTTTTCGTTATGGATTAATGCAATTGACGCACGTAATGAAATATTGTTTAATGCAGTGTCACCATGTAAAACCAAGGAATTTTGTGATCATGTAATATTGTGAAATGGACAATTCAGTACATAATTAATTGCCGGGGTCGTGGAAAAGTCCGAAAGGGATACCAAAGCCCCTGACAACACAGGCAACGGAAGGAACATGGGTGGGTTTAGTCCAGAGCGGGAGGAGTTACTTGATAATATCCCACCAAAAAAAAAAACACGTAATTAACACTCTGCGACTCCCGCAAATCTAAGGGAAAGATTTATAAAACAATGGTAAGACTTGCTGTCTCGTATGGATCAGAATGCTGGGCCACAAAAGGGATGAATGAAATTACATGCAGCTGAGATGAGAATGCTAAGAGGGATGTGTGGCGTTAAGGCTCCTACATACTGGCGCGACATGTCGCGCGACGCGACGCGACACAAAGACACCGCGTCTAGCGCTACAAGCGGAGCCTTTGTGTCGTGACGCGTCGCGCGACAAGTCGCGCCAGTATGTAGGAGCCTTTACGCGAATGGATAGAATAAGAAATGAGTAGGTATACGGGGTCACATTAAATTAGCCAGCGAACCTCTGCAGACGTGATGGTATTGATATCTAAACAATATAAAAACAAAAAATGGACTTTTCTGGGGGTCAACGACCGTTGGTAGTATTGTTACTTGAACTATGAGTTGAGAAAATCTGTTTAAAGCTAATTTAATTTGACCCTGTATAAGAGGAAGTCTGAAAGTGACACCGCTGACTGAAAAGTTGTGTGGAAATAGGTTGCCATGGTATGGGATGCGAAGGAATGAGGGAAATGTTGCCAGGAAAGTTTTGTCTATGCATGTGGATGACTATATAAGAAGGGGAAGACCAAAGAAACGATGGATGGACTGTGTGAAAGATGATATGGCTAGAAAGGGAGTGACTACCGAGATAACAACTAATAGAGAAGTATGGAAGAAAAGAGAGGTTGCGCCGACCCCAAATAAATTGGGATAAGGACAGGAGAATAATGTAAGAGAAATGGATTGTGGAGGGTTCAGTTCAGAACAGTAGCACGCACGTCAATTGTAAACAAAACCAGAATAAGATGACTTCGCATTCTGTTGAAACTCCGTTCTACGCCAGGCAAGTTCAAAGTGTTACCAGTGACACGCGGCGACTGTACTCACATGACTACCAACTGTGCTGCTAGTTACAAAAACCTGAAGACGATCATAACGTGCACTTTCCCCTTTATGATTCTCAGTGTACAGGATTTTTGTAAATTTTTGCGCACCTTCAGATGAGAATCGATGATATGTTTACTTCATTTTAGACAAATAACGGTTATCACCCTTTCGTTATTTCGATATAAATAATAACATAATAATAATTAATAATAATAATTTTTATTTCAGAAAAAAATACATTTACGGTTTACAAAAACAATTTTCTAAGTAAAAATAGAACATTCCAGAAATAAGTGTGTCGTTGGTGTCTGTACTAATAAAAAAACATTGTATCACAAACACCATAAATGTATAATAAACTCCGTTATTGCACAATAAACACAAAGCATTGTAATCTATTTACCATATACATTAAAAAAACAACTGTAAAGTGCAGTAATTTCAAAAATATTACACAATAACTGACGTTATTTAGCCGTTATTTGTGTAATACGCTATAAATGGAGTATAGTGTAATTTGAATACAAATAAAACAACCAACTTGGAACAAGCAGGGTGTCAGTAAACCTGCCGGGGTCGCGGGAAGGTACTTATGGGTCACCGAGGCCCCCGGAACACAGGTAACGGAAGGAATACGGGTGGGTTTTAGTCAGTAAGAGTCTGACAGACCCTCCTGCTCCGCCCAGAGCGGGAGAAGTTATTTGATGATATCCCACCCAAAAAAAAAAATAAAGGGTGTCAGTAGAAGTTTAAAGTTACAGTTTACAGTAAGTTTTACAGTCGCGGTCGAGACAGCATTTTCTTGTATGATTGAAATTATCTGAGGAGATTGATGATGTCCTGCTATGCTTAAAGTAAAAAACGTTTTTTTACTTAGTTAAATACTTAATGCACAATATATTTATTGCATTCCACAATGAGAACTTAGGTTGTAGGTTTTAGAAAGATTGTAGACCCTGTCGGTCACAGCGAAGTAGGCGAAAGGAAGAGGGCTTTAATTTGACTAATTAGTTGGTATATGTAGCATAATCAGCCTATAATGTTCCCACTGCTGGGACACAGGACTCCTTTCTGTGAGAGGAAGTAGGCCGTAATCTACCACGCGGGCCCCGTGCGGGTTGGTAGATGTCACATGTCTTCGAATTTTTGATTCTAGGACATGCCGGTTTCCTCACGATGTTTTCCTTCACTATTTTGAGAGCAGTGGTGATGAAAATTTACGCAAAATAAAGCGCCGTTAAAACCTACGACCTACAAGTCGCGGCCGTTACCTCTGCTCATCACCGTTGTTATATTTACATACTACATAATATTTAAGAAAAATTTATTCTTTCAAAACATACATAGATTCTTTTCGTTTTAACAGCAACTTAATTATACCTGTTAACCGCTTGTAGCAAACAATATTCAATGTTTAACATATCACAATAATTTAAAATACGATGTTTTAATTCCTTGGTTCTATGTTCACCCACACACCGCCTAATGGAGCAATAGCAATCAACTTCGACGGATCGTATATCACTGGCTTCGTCTTCGCAGAAGGCGTTACTTTATATTTGTGCAAAAATGAAGCAAGACACGTGAGTACAAATACTTTGGCTAGCCGTATACCTGTAATCAGAAATAGTGAAATAAAATTAACATTACACAACATGCTCGCGTGTTTTCTCGGAAAGACCCCTTGGCCACGAGGCCACAAGCTACACGTTCAAGCGTGACGCAGCTTGCGACAGCGATCGAGGAGAAAACAAATGAAAGTAGTGGTTCAGAAAATGCGACGGTTGGCACGTATTGCTCGCGCGATGGAAACAGGTGATGAGCGATTTGGCACGCCAATAGATCAAATGTACTAGCAACAGTGTAGCCGCCACGACTTCAAGGCGGGTGCGACCGGCTAGCGCGGTCTGACCAGTCACCGTCGTCACTGACGGGTCGTAGCATGGCATGAGGTCGCGCCACGTGATTCTTGAAGCCCAATCGCGTCGCAAGCCGCATCGCCAGAGGTCGGAATGGGGCAAGAACCAGAAGTCACCTGTCAAGCGACTAGCTATCGATAATAGGTCCCTTGTCAGTAAAAGAGATACATAATATATATTATTAGTTGATCGCTGACTGTTCTCACCACCGAGGAGAACTCTGTCAAACAAACAACTCGTTTTTAGTTGCTAGATCTACCCGCTTCTCGCTAATCACCGGCGCGGTTCGCGGCGGTGGGACTGATGACTTGTTAGTTACTTCTATTTCTGAGATAGGAGGTTATTTATTACTCAAGCGACTCAGTTAATAATATATTAGAAAAAGACTCTACTTTGCCGACTTACGCGGAAAAGTTTTAGAATGAATTGTGGTAAGTATGTATACGAGTGAGCGAAGCGAGCTCGAAAGTTTTAGCACTCCACCTGGGATAAGTTAGGTAGAAACTTCGATACGCTGGCAGGAACTATGGGGGCCCGTGGATCACGGGGCCCTGCCCTTTTCTTTTTTAGGTGGTAAATTATCAAATAACTTCTCCCGCTCTGGGTGGAGTGGGAGGGTGTGTCAGACTCTTACTGACTAAAACCAACCCGTGTTCCTTCCGATGCCTGTGTTGCCAGGGGCCTCGGTAACCCTTTCGTACTTTACCGCGACCCTGGCATGGGAGCACATGCCCTGAGTGGCCAATGGAAAAGACGGCCCTGCATAAAACTGATAAAAGAGGTAGACATAAGAACCAAAACATTCACATTCACAGTAGTACCAAAACTAACTAAGGTACATTTAAAAGTTTTACTTTAACAATAGGCTGGTTTTTCAACCTTCCAATGACATATGACATGGCAAATGCCGAATTTACCCCAATAGTCGGCAATTAACCACGCTAGACGCTTAAAACCATAGTCACCACATTCTTTTGTTAATTAGGAATTTTATTTATTAGCAGTTGCTATTTTTTTTATTTTTTAAAAAGGAATTAGGGTACAAACCTATACACTTTCTTGGTCCATCTCCAAATGGCAAATAAACATATGGTTGAATTTTAGCTTTGTTTTCAGGTGAAAATCGTTCTGGATCAAACACTTTAGGATTTGTGAAGTACTTTGGATCCCGCTGCAGTCCATGAGTAGGCATAAAGACGAAGACCCTCTTGTCTATTGTCACATTAGTATTTGGAAATGTGTATTTCGACACACATCTTCGGTCAACGCAGTGCCCCGGAGGGTGCATCCTCATAGTTTCTTCCATCGTCATTTCTAAATATTTCATTTCAAACAAAGCTTCTGAATTTAGATCTCCGTTATACTTTTTAAGCACATTCCTGACTTCTTTGCAACATTTCTCCTGAATGTCCTGATTGAGCGCTAACTCGTGGATCATTAATGCCATCACTGTAGATGTAGACTCGTATATGGCTAAACTGAGTGTCATAATTTGCTGCAGAACCTCTTCATCATCTATATCTGGTATTACTCGGCCATTTCTCATTTTAGAGCTTTCTTTTAGATATATCAAAGTTTCTAAAAATATAGGACTAGCAGTTTTGTTATCTCTTGGTTTATAAATCAACGATGTCAACAATGTACGAAACGCACTATAAATTTTTCTATCAAATTCTCGTCGTATTACAGGCATTAGCATGTCCACTATTGGGGGACATATGTATGCAACAGTGTGTATAGGCGAAGATTGTAGTTGTGGATCTACCGCTGCATCCAAAGCCTTCTGAAAATCACTGTTCCCGTGGAACGCGTCGATATTTATACCAAAAACTAGATTTCCAATTATTTGTGTCATGTATTTACTTTTTAAATCACATATTTCGTGCTCAATCTCATTGCTGACCAAGTAGTCCACAAATTGTAAATAACAATTAGCAGCCTTTTGTACGTATGGGAAAATTCTGGCAGCCTTTGATTTAGTGAAGCTCGGCGACAGAGTTAATCTCATCGCTTGCCAGCGTGGACCTCCTCTCATCACAAATAAACTTTTGTTGAAAACTTGAACTGGTTTTTCTAAGCACCGATCGAAGAAGTAGTCATAGTCTTTAATTAACACACATTTAATAAATTCCGGGTCTCTGATAACAAGGACAGGTCGTACTCCCTTGTATAGTCCAACAAACTTCTCGTTTGGGTACTGTTCATATATTTTCTTCAAAAAATCTCCTTCAGATTCCTTTCCAAATATGACCGTTCTGTAATTTCCCACAACTGGGTAAGGTGTGGGTCCAATAACTCCTCTCTTTTTCCAGTAACAGTAAATTCTCACCATGTGTTGCAAATAAATAATTATTGCTAAAATAATTATGATTAATCCTAACTGAGCAATCATTTTGAGTAATCACAAAGTAAAATGGTAGGATTAAGCCGTGTAGTATGTTGAATTCAATGTATTTATTTGGGCATTAAAATACAAGTATGTAATTTATTATTAGGGTTCCCTTGGCTTGTTAATAATTTTGGTTTTTATATTACTCATTTAAAAACCAGATTTTTTTACTTGAAGTTATATGGACCAGGAAAAACGATTATATTACCAAACTGAATCTAGTTATACGTTTAGTATAACTTTATAATTATTTAGTACTTAGTATGGAATCATAATCAAAAGACTTATCGTGTGCAAAGGATATCTTATAAGAATTGCGGAACCATATTATCACATATTTCTTTTTTTATTTCTTTCATGTCACGCATTAGAAATGTCTAAGTGTGCATAATGTAATTACACAACTAATAAAAACTGTTTTATACACTTTTAAAATCACGTCTACGATTAAACGAATAGATAAAAAAGTTTTGTTGAAAGTATTTTTTATTTTCTATATTAATAGGTACTTTTGACTTTAAAATCGACTCCTATGAAATTAATAACATTTGTATTGATCTAGCGAAATCATGCCTGTTCTGGAAAAAGCTGTCTTTGTTTTTATTACTTAGTAAGTATTCCTTTTAAACATTGACTAGCCACTTTAGAGATTACAGGAAAACCTATGAGAAGTCTATGGTCTTAAAATGATATGGTAAATCTTTCAATATTGTGCGTACTACGGAACCAACGGAACCCTTCATTGTATGTTGGCCGACCCGCACCTGGCAGGTTTTTTTTAATAACTATTTAATATTTAATATTACAGAGACAATACGACAACAGTGAAGCTCCTCCTGCAGATAATGATTCAGTGGTCCTTGGAGGAAGTCACTCGTTAACTAGATTATTTACTATGTTATTTTTATGTTGACACCAAATGTAATTTTAGTCTAGCAAATAAAAAATCAGACTATACGGGGTATTGGCAAAATTGTGGAACCTCTTCGACAAAAGCCACTAATGAAGAGTTGAAGTTGAAGTAGAGGTATTTTTGACAGATTGAGACAGATTAGAATACGAACGTTCTTGAAAATATGGGAATTGATCATATAATTGTTGTTGTTGTTTGTACAGTTTTACTTAGTTTAGAATAAACGGTTTGACTTTGTTTTATAAATTCAGAAATACACATTGTTATTTATTATATATATTCATTTATTTCGGATTTTCAAATACATCCATATTGCGTAAGTCACACAGAAATGCTTAGAAGAAACTAATGTTAGTTATGACAAGACAAGACACTTTAAAAACTAAATACAAACATAACATTATCGGAACTCAAGGAATTTATGTTTAGCTTTCATTTTTTCGTGTGGTTAATGACTAATCTGGTGTCAGAGTTTTTATGCCGCCCATGGGCCTCTGACTTGGCTTCACATGCCGTCAAGAAATATCTCTCAGGCCCAGTTTCCTCACGATGTTTTCCTTCACCATTTTTTAAGCAAGCAATAATTATTACGCACATGAATCTGAAAAGTCAGAGGTGCGTGTCTTGGGTTTAAGTTTAAGACCTGTGACTTGATGATATGAAATTAAATGATTTTATTTTCTGTAAGTAGGTTTGTACAAACACTTTTACACGTCAATCATATTTAGAAAAAAAAAACTAGATGAGCTCGGCGTTTCCTATCTGACTACTCTGAGAAGAAAGGCCGAAACAAACTCAGAGGTACAGTCTCTTTTAAAGTCCAGACATAATGTTGGTCAGATCACTTGGTAGTCAGACGACCACACCACTAGGCTATCACTGCTGTATTTTTAGTTTATGTTGTCCCACTGCACGTCAAACACCTCCCTGAGTTCAGAAATACATGTCAGAAGTAAATGAAGATAGTCAAACACGAAGTGCGACATTTGTTGTGACCATGTGTGGGGTCCGCCCATACCCGCCCTCGCTCTTACGATAATAGTAGGTATGTCATATACAAATAGAAATACGACATTGTGTAGTCAAGGGGCTGTGCAGGCAAATTGCATATCTTTCATGTCCACTTATTATTGGTGGCACGTGGCCAATGTATTCTAAGCTTTATTTATGCAAAAATGTTACTTGTTATATTTTATTTATTAAGGGATAATAAACAACTAAAACAAATATAATACATAAGGTTAACATAACTTTAAGTAGTAGTGTTGACGTTAACGCAGTCCACTGCGTTATCCGCAAATACCTAAGACATATTCAAAGATCAGTGGTTGCCACTAGACGAGCATTACCTACTAAAATTAACAAATATATTTAAATAAATAAATACGTTACTATAAAGCTAGCTATAGCTACCAAACTAAATCAGATCAGAAATAATTTCATTTACCTAAATTATGCAATACTCGTAAATAAATAATAGCAATTATATTCCATTAAGATATTTTTTTTATAATATTTGATTTAAACTTATTTTTCGAGCATGCAAATATATCAATATCAATGAAAAATAAAATATCAACATATTAGAGGAAAATGATGGGTATGAGAAAAATGGAAAAGAGGAAGAAAAGCTATTCAATGTACCTAATTATATTTTATTTTTTATATGGTTATCAAGTCAGGGGGTGGGGGGGGGGGGGGGGGGGCTTGTGGCTAATTAATAACAGCTGTATCTGATCGGGACGATCGATCAGATTAAGCTATGCTTGCCGTGGCTGGTTCGAGGATTCGGTATGTAAAGATGGTGGGTGACCATCTTTACATACCGAATCCTCGGACCAACCAATCCCTCCGTGCCTCGGAAAGTACGTTAAGCCGTTGGTCCCGGCTGTCATTCGTGGATCTTTGACAGTCGTTACGGGTCGCCATAGTCGTAGCAGCCCGAAAGTCTGACAGCCAGTTACCAAGGGGTATCGTATTACCCAGTAACTGGGTTGTGCAAGTCAGATGTCGAGGTCACTCCATGTAAAATACTGGTATTCAGCTGCATCCGTTTAGACTGGAAGCTGACCCCAGCATAGTTAGGAAAAGGCTAGGCAAATGAATGGTTTACCAAGTCATGTCAACTGATATAAGGTTTTCTGAGGATTGTTTCTGGAAGACTTAATAGAAAAAAAGAAATCGGTTGTGTGACCAATTTTTTTTTAAAATTGGTGTTTCGTACTTACCAGTCAAAGCGTTATTACCATGAGATTAAAAAGCATCAATTTGATCTATTTTCACACAACTTTAAAAGCAAAGATTTTTAAAAGAACATTGTTACCTAAAGTTCTTTTAAAGATATTTTTCTTAAAGTTTTCTTTCTATGTATCCACCTACATCATAATCTCTATCTATATTTCCCATAATTTTTCCTTAATGATAAAAAAGGACAAAAAATATATAAAAATATTAAAGACGACAAAACCCAGCATCACAAAATCAATTTCTTCCGTTAATTTAACGCTAATAATCTTCGGCTCTCGATATTTTATATCGGAATAGTGAAAATATAGTGAAATAAATTCCGGTTCGTTGCCGGCGACGTGTCTGGTTCCGGTGGCTAGGCAGCCGCGGCTTCCGCCGTCGTGTCCGACGGTAGACCGGCTTGTACTATTTGGCTTTATATAGACGGTCGGACGAACATTTGATTGACTAGCACGTGTAACCGTGCTGGTCAATCAAATGTTCGTGTGAATCGAAAGTCGATAGCATTTGTTTCGTGTTTTGATGAGTGATAAGTAGCACTTTTACAATAATAAAGTACCTACTGATTGCTATGACTTAAAATTAAGCCCACTAGCGTTCATCGGTTGGCGAATCACTATTTCCTAAGGCAAGAAAGCTGGCAGTGCTGGATGAGAGCAAATCTTATGCCAATTGAAGATTGCAACCATCAAAATGTTCACAAGAAAATTAAATTTCCGTTCATTGTTTTTACAGTAAGATCACGCACGTAAAATACGTCTTCGATTTTACTTAGAGCTAACACTAGCCGGGCGACAGGTGGGGGCGTTGCGTTGCCGGTCTACTCAACTTGGGAGGGAGGAGTAATTGCTCGAGATGATGTTTAATAAGTTTTTAATGGCTGTGACGGTGCGGACCCCGCCGTTTAACCATGCCCGAATACATCAATTTTTAGAACCAGCTTTACTAGACACCCCCACCTCTTCTCCACTTGCCATTCTTCAGGCGACGACAGGGAGAGAAAGGGGAGCTTTACAGGCTAATTTAAAGTAGACACACGATTTATCTGTCGTTTCAAGAAACGTTTCAATTTTACTTTATAATGTACCCCTTACCCTTTAACTTTTCGATTTGTCTTCCACCAAATTATTGATGCTCGTGCTTTATGCAAGGGAGATTGCTTTTATTTAGGGTCTTTTAATTATTTCTTCCTCATTACAACAAGTTTTCATTCGGAATACTCTTTTCTGGTCCTACACTGCTATGCTGAAAATGTTATAGAAAAATAATATTTTAATATCAACACAAAATGTTGGTATATATTTATGGGGCACCCTTTTATTAGGAAGGGACTGAATTTACCGACGACTGGGTGTACGCGACCCTTGAAAGGGGTGCTTTCATCTGACCTGCAACCTGGAGTGCAGAAAGAGACAGAAACATCGTGTGTAAAGCTCTTGAAAGTACCCTTTTCGGTCGCCACGAAACGTTTGAGAGATAATTTCATAATTCATCCTTTTTGGACCATTTTCACTGATTAATAATTTATTTAGCGATCCAGATTTGTTAGGCAGGTCACTTAAGGTAATGAATTATTTCCATCGCATTTATTTTTAACGTTCACCGTGATTGTTGAAAGAAAAAGGCGGAACGTTGGACTCACCGTGTAGCGTATTGTGTTGTAACAATAAAAAGTAACAACTAGCTATTATGCTAATTGTGGTTTTGTTTTGTTATTTGAAAAGTGGGTGTTAAAAATCTTATTGAATGCGAACAAGTCAATTGTTTGCAAAAATATTTTGACAGGAAAATTCTAAGTTACCCCGCTGTCAAAATTGCCGCCTAATTTGGCGCGCGCGCTCGTTTACGCCTACCGTTAATTTGAAATTAGAACTCTTAACTTTTTTATTGCAGCCACGTGGCTTGGCCCGATGTCATTGTGTTTTGATACATTTTTTGTATGTATTTTCTAGTCGCGTGTGCTCGTGTTCTACGAAATCGTACACAGTTGTACAAACTTACTGTAATAAGAATTTTATATATTTGGTGGTAAAACAAGAACCTAACGTTCCTAATCAGGTTAATCCGTATTCGACGAAATGTTTACGCCAACGTTCGATTTTTGTAGTGGTTTGTACAATCACGTAGAAAAATATTTGTAAGCCCCTACAAATACTTATTACCAAATTATCTAAGAATGTTACAATCTAAGGTGATCATGTCTTTTTCATGTTAGTATCCTAATTAAATAACATCCGATGTAGTAGGTATAAAAATATAATCTATGAATTTAAAATAAATTGAATTGAAACCAAAAGTTGACAAAATCTCTACTCAGAAAATACAACCTCAATTTTGAGTAAAGAGTTTTTATGCAGACTCAAACGGCGACCTGGCTGACAAGAGTTTTTTTTTTGTTTGTAGTTATTTTTTCGCGGCAAAACGGCTCCATATTCGTTTTAGTCGTTGGCAGTACACGGACGACGTCAAACGAACGCGCGGCAGTCTTAAAAGCTCACCAATTACGGGCTAAAAGCACCTTCGGGCTCAGCTTGCTTCGCGGCTCGCGTGGTTACGTTCCCTCATCAATTTTGTACGTAGCT
Source organism: Atethmia centrago (assembly GCA_905333075.3). Taxonomy (NCBI): domain Eukaryota; kingdom Metazoa; phylum Arthropoda; class Insecta; order Lepidoptera; family Noctuidae; genus Atethmia; species Atethmia centrago. The sequence goes on along the minus strand of HG995381.1, from coordinate 10,696,482 downwards.
CTCTCGCAACTTAAAAACTTTACATTCTGGATAGAAAAAATCACATGAGGGATCTAAATTGAAGACTTTTTCTCTCAAAACGCAGATCTGAGGTTGGTTGGCCTTTGGCCTTCACTTTTAATGAGTTGAAAGTTTTTAAGGTTAGCTACATACCTACTAGGATTACTGAAACAAATACAGATTTATTATTGGTATATTTTATCTGTATTAAGTACTTAGGTATGTATAGCGTTAATATTAAACTTATATTAATCCGTGCTTCATTATTCTTAATATTATAAATGCGAAAGTAACTCTGTCTGTCTGTTACCTATTCACGCCTCAACGGCTAAGTGGATTTGGATGAAATTTGGCACATTGATACCTAGTAATTTATAATTTACTGGCTGTTGCCCGCTACTTCATCTGCGGTTCAGGATGAAAAGTAGCTCATGTCTTTCTCCACGTCATGGTCAACCCATGTGCCAAATTTCATCCAAATCCGTTCAGCCAGTTTAAAGTGAAAGAACAAACTCACTTTCGCATTTATAATATTAGTTAGGATTAAGTGGATAGGCAAAAGAATAACTACGTAATTATGTTGCTAGTACAAACATTTTAGCATAAAGGCTCTTACAGACTGGTGTGATATCGCGAACGCGACAGGCATATTGCCTGTCGCGCCCGCGATATCGTCTCAGTATGCAGGAGCCTTAATAGACAACCTACCGTCAACAACAAAGTTAGATTAACGATCATCTATTTTTTTTTTCATTTTTGTTACACATACTCTGAAATACAAATTTTTTCATACTAATCACATTAACTATCAGAATTTTAGTTTTTAACTATCAGTATTATTGTTAGCCTCTTAAACATTCAGTATTTCTACCTAGAGTTTTATAAAATCGTTTAAACTGCATTATTGCCTTCACATACAGGTAAGTGGCGAGGTAAGTCTCGACATTTTCCAACATTAAATGAGCGTGGAAAAATGTTCCATCTTTTTTTGAGGCACGTCGAGCACTTTACAGGAAAATAAACTTAGCTTTATTATCATCTAGGTTTATTTTTACTATTTTTAAGATTATAGCGATATATTCGTGTTTTAAACATAGGTACTTCAAAAAAGGAGGTTTCTCAATTCGACCGTATATATTTTTTTTTTACGTGTGTTCGGCGATTTCTCCGTCAATTGTTGATCGATTTATATAATTATTTTTTGTAATAAATAATGAACCATGATATTAAATACTGGGTGATAGTGACATCGATGCGCAAACAGTTATCATGAATTCAGTAGGTATGATTGACCCCCAGAGTAGAACTTTTCATCGGTTATTAAAAAACAAACAGCTGCTGCATACAAAAAAGTAATACCTACACGATCAAAATATAGGTGGTCGCATAATGAAGGGTTTTGTAGTTAGGATGAATTTATCCCAAGAACAAACTTAACATTGTAGTTGAAAAACATGTTCTCCCATACATTCGAACTGCAAATGTAAGTTTGTACGCACAATATTGAGAGGTTTACCGTGTTATTTTAAGACCATAAACTTCTTGTAGTAATCCTGTAATCTATAAGTACCTAAAGACAGAACTATATTTTGTATTTAAAAAAAATATAAAAATCTGTAGTTTCGGAGATAAGGGGGGAATGGTCAATTATCATCTATTTTCTTAAATAATTTGAAAACCATTTATATTAAAATTAATATACAAGATGCAGTTTTGAACCAGCAAAACATTTCAGGAGGTTGTTATGAAACTTGTAAATAATCGTATAACAATATGATACCAAGTCAATAATCAATAATACTTTTTACTTTTTATTTTAGATTTTGAAATTTTATTGTTTTTCAGAAAAAACTCTCTCACACGATAGTGTCCCCCAAAAGTGATCCTCATATTCAAAATTTATTAATGTACGTTACACGTCGTTTGGGTCACAGAAATTCGTATGTGTACCAAAGTAGATTCGGAGCAAATCGGCTGTGTCAGAAGGCCAGACAAACAGACACACGAGCGATCCTATAAGGGTTCCATTTTTTCTATTGAGGTACGGAATCCCAAAAACTAATCTGAGGGTCTAGAATCATGTACCTACCTACTGGATTCACGGTAACAGTTTTCGCGTCGATGTTACTTCCATCCTGTACGTATTTAAGAAAAATAATAAAAGAAAGAACGAAGAACAATGTAAGAAATATTTTTATTATAACAGATATTTGCCTGTTTAGGTAGCATATGGTTTAAAGAACTTTTGTTGTACCTATGTGTACTTCCACCCTGTATGTATTTAAGAAAAATAATAAAAGAAAGAACGAAGAACTATGTAAGAAATATATTTATTATAACAGATATTTGCCTGTTTAGGTAGCATATGGTTTAAAGAACTTTTGTTGTACCTATGTATACTTCCACCCTGTATGTATTTAAGAAAAATAATAAAAGGAAGAACGAAGAACAATGTAAGATTTTTTTTTATTGTAACAGATAATTGCCTGTTTAGATAGCATATGGTTTAAAGAACTTTTGTTGTACCTATGTATATGTCTTCCATATTCAATAAATGATTTGATTTAGTTTAACGTTGTTGTTTCAAATTAGGAGCAGTTTTCTCCTTGCTTGTACTCACCTAACAGAATAAATAATATTATATTTACAAATCAAATCATCTGTCTCAATGCTAGTAGAAAATATTTTCTTTCGCTTCTCTAATTGCATTAGACGACGCTTGGTTCGCATCCTATGTAAAATTTATATATACATTTTACGAGTCAAAGAATTCCCTTACATCTGCTTAAACAAATTAGGTACCTATTCTGAGTATTTTTCTCAAGAGCATTTTAGGGGCACGTGTACCTAGTTCGTGTTGTTTTCCTCTGAAAGAGGCTTAAAACAAAAAGATGGCGAATCCGAGAGCCACAAGCAAACCTTAAAAACTTTCCGACATGAAAGTTTAAAAGTGATCCGGGTAGGGGGAAATGGGGGTGGTGAGGCGGGCGGTTGCCTAGCAACGCCGCCCACACCCGCCCTACGCCGCAAATCTCCGTTTGATACAGAAAACCGAAAATTTATTGTTCCTAACATAGAGATTCATGATTCATTTTACGATGTGTTTTACTTATTAAACCAAATATTGTGGAGATTTTTTAATTTATTAATTAGCCTCTTACTCTTTCTCTCACTACGACTATCTTACTGATCTTAGACCTAATTCGAAAACGTGGCTATCAATTTTATTATTATTAATATTATATCAAATATATTTAATACGAAATGAAATTATGAACACTTTGACTGAGGTGAATGCTAGCAATTATACTAAGGTACATTAGCTTTTAATATATGTTGAAAATGAGCAAAGGAGACCTGTGTACGGCTTACAAAATTATTTTGTGACGCGTCGGCGTCATTTGAATTAAGTGTCGATCAATTCCCTTGAGTGGTATCGCCCTTGAAAAAGAATTGATTTGATAGCTGTTTATCAATATTACAGTTCAATTACCTCAATGATAATCACGCAGGTACATTCATTTTTAATATATATGTTGAAAACGAGCAAGGCAGACCTGTGTACGGCTTACAAAATGATTTTGTGACGCGTCGGCGTCATTTGAATTCAGTGTCGATCAATTTCCTTGAGTGGTATCGCCCTTGAAAAAAGAATTGATTTGATAGCTGTTTATCAATATTACAGTTCAATTACCTCAATATAATCACGGAGGTACATTCGTTTTTAATATATGTTGAAAACGAGCAAGGGAGACCTGTGTACGGCTTACAAAATTATTTTGTGACGCGTTGGCGTCATTTGAATTCAGTGTCGATCAATTCCCTTGAGTGGTATCGCCCTTGAAAAAAGAATTGATTTGATAGTAGTTTATCAATATTACAGTTCAATTACCTCAATATAATCACGGAGGTACATTCGTTTTTAATATATGTTGAAAACGAGCAAGGGAGACCTGTGTACGGCTTACAAAATTATTTTGTGACGCGTCGGCGTCATTTGAATTCAGTGTCGATAAATTCCCTTGAGTGGTATCGCCCTTGAAAAAGGAATTGATTTGATAGCTGTTTATCAATATTACAGTTCAATTACATCAATCGTAATCACGGATTTATTGTGTTCAAGGATCCGCTTAACTTTTAAGAACTTAATTATACCAACTATTATAATACCTAACTACTAATAAACATCTCGATTTCGATACACATTCATTAGCTTTTGAATAAAAGCACCCAACGTAATTAGATTTCAAACAACACTTTTTTTAAAGATCCTCACTATTATCCATCCCACTAAACTGCTCATCTACTACCCAACAAGACGCTAATTCGTCTGAATTTGTCACACACGCTACGAGAAAAGGAACGCAGCGAGAGAAGTCAATTAGCATGCAAATATAAGAAAACGACCATTAGGGAGCCTTCGGAACCGAGGACACGCAGCCTGTTCGTGTATTGATCATACAATCCCTCACACGCTTACATACGCCCGTCTCTTTTTAACTTCCTACAACAGATCGCTATAAACATAAACATTTTCATACTAAAAAGTCTTCTATTGAATATACTTCCCAAACAAAAATCAACTGTCACATAGGTCCATTTAAGATTGAATTTCAATCTTACTGTCAGATGTGCACATAAGACGTTGTACCCGTGAACGAAAGCCTTGTTGTGCCAGCAAATTCTGTTCCTATCTTTAAAGGAATAAAGATCTATTTCAGAGTGGAGTTAAGAGAAAATGAATCGTATATAGAAATTTCAAAGGTTATTATCGACGGAGAGATTGAGATGAGTTTTCAGTTGTTGACAAGTGGGTATACTCGTATATCTATGGTGTAGGTATGTGTTGTTGGCTAAGATAGAGGGTACCTAAACACCATGATGAGTTACGGATTTTACATGTAGCTACTTAGATTATGTTAGAAGGTTTAGAAGTATGGAGATGTAGCTATGTTGAGCTATGCTAAGATGTAAGATTAGTTAATTCACATCGCGTATTATAATTCTTTTTACCTTTAGTAATAAGAACTCTAATTGAAATAAGTATTTGATTTGGTTTTGAGAGACTGTAATCAGATGTAATGACCGTCCAGTGCCCGTTGTTTTGGCCAAGTATCATATATTCGGATGTAACGATTTTTCTAGTTTTCTTGAGCTAGGAAACGAAATCAGTGAAAAAAATCTTCGTTCTGCCAAATAGACTAAAATAACACGCCTAACCATTTTTTTTATATAAAACATAGAAAATTTTATAGGATATAACGATTATAATGACATTTCCAGTTTTCTTGAGTTAAGAAATGAAATCAGTCAAAAAAATCTTCGTTCTGCCAAACAGACAAAAGTAACACGCCTAACCAATTTTTTTTAATATAAAATGTAGAAAATATGGTTAATTAATTTCCATTTTCCATTTCGGCTACGAGTATTACTACTCTGATGACGTGTGCGGTGTGTTGTCTGTAAATAATTAATAGGCATTACAAATAATACGGTCAAAAATATTGATGATTGAATATTTGCTTCAGTTACAATAACAATGCTCAGAAGAACGAGGAAAGTACCCTAATCCCGCATCATAAGACAAACAGAGACACATTATGAACGCGACGATCGCGTATTCGCGCGAACGATGTTTTTGGTAAGGACGCGGGGGAACCAAAACGATCGTCGCGTTCATAATATATAACTTATTTGTTCGGAAAACCGCAAGGCACCCTGTGTCGGCACGACCATGCGTTCGGATTCACTGAACAAAATTAGCGGGACTATCGCTTTGGTTAGGACACGGGGTTAGACTGACTTATTACGGATTTTAAAGCAAAAAATAATGTATAATGGTTAAAATTTAGAGGATTGTTGATAGTCTCATAATATGTCGAAATAAGCAGCAAGCCTTCTGATGAGTTCTGATACCAACACACAATTAAGAGGCCGAGAACACCTAAAGCGCGGTCACTGTCGGACTGCATAGAAAAGAAAGAGAAGCGCGATGACACAACGCTGGTAATTTATTGCGAAATATGAAGCAATTATCGATTTACAAAAAAGCTATACATAGTATAAAAAAATAAAACACTATTATGCTAATATGTTGCTTGTAGAATAATCTGACAAAAAATCAGAATGATTGCATGTATATTAGTTTGGTTTTTAATTGTTAAAATGATTTTTAGAGGTATCTTCGTGATTTTTTTCTATCGTATCAAATTAGTTATATTATGTTTTCAACACACTATCTACCTAGCATATATCCTTAAGAATATGATATATTTTTCTGATTTTGTTCACTGCAGTGGATCATATAGTTTAAGGCATTATAAAACTTATAAAGGTTGCGTTTAGGTCCTGTAGTCCCCTTAAACTCCAGACCTCTAAGTACAGTCCTCGCGCACGTATGGGAGTGGCGCGAGGAGGCGAAACGCCGGGGCGTAAGTCCGTTGCCGCGAGAAATCGCGGCACAGCGGACGGAGCTCCGGCGGGATCTCATGGCGTCATGGAAAGTACGGTTGTCGCAACCCAGTGCTGGGCACGCCACGATTGCGGCGATAAGTCCCCTCTTTGAGGAGTGGCTGGAGAGACGCCACGGCGTCCTCACCATCCGCCTGACGCAGGTCCTCACCGGACACGGCAGCTTCGGGAGGTTCCTGTGTCGGATAAGGCGGGAGGAAACGTCCGGGTGTCACCACTGTGTGGATCGCCCGGAGGACACGGTGGAGCATACGGTGGAGGTCTGCCCGGCTTGGGCAGAGCACCGCCGTGTCCTCGTGGAGGCGATCGGTGGCAGAGACCTCTCGCGTCCGGCCCTGGTTCAGGCCATGGTACGGAGCGAGAGAGCATGGGCAGCCGTCACCTCCTTCTGCGAAGCAGTAATGCTCGCGAAGGAGGAGGCGGGACGGTTGAGGGAAAGGCACGTTTCGCGCCCTCTCGCCCCTAGCCGCCGCAGGAGACGCCCTGGGCGTCGGGAATCTCGGGCGGATTTCCAGCCACCGTAGGCGCGGGCTTGCGGACGGTGAGCAATGGGTAGCTCACCGTCCGGTAAGGACCAGGCCCGGGTCGACGGCGCGTCGTATTCCACGCGCGCCTCAAAGAGATGTCGTCACCACAAAAGTAGGGGTCCACTAGGGCCGATGCCTGCCGGGGTCGCGGGAAGGTACTTATGGGTCACCGAGGCCCTCGCAACACACGCAACAGGAAGGAATACGGGTGGGTTTTAGTCAGTAAGAGTCTGACACACCCTCCCGCTCCGCCCAGAGCGGAGAAGTTATTTGATGATTTACCACGCTCAAAAAAAAAAAAAACAGACCTCTAAGTAAGCCTGTAACTAATCGGTACTTAAACAAGAAGTTCATAATATTTCAAAATTATCAGAAGTGCAAAGTGACAATTTGCTCCAGGCCAGTGTCCACTTTCCTAGGATCTCCCTTACTGACCCATTCCCCCATAATCAATTAAATTCTGTAATTTTCAATCTACGGCTATTTCGATAAGTGGAAATAAAAGCATGTTACGGTTTCATCCCTTCTAGACTCTTAGTGACATCTAGCGGAGGGTGATGGAAACAACGGCACGCTTCAGAGACGAAGCTTGACATGCGCTAAAACTGATCAAGGAACAAGCAACAATAGTCTGTAGGTCTCTACAAATAAAGTATCGGTTTGCTTGTACTGTTTGCGCGTGCGCTGTTAAATTGATTTCTAATGTCAGCCCTTGACAGATGCCTCAAAATGTGCTAGTAAGAGACTGTGATATTATTTTGTTTTTAATAGGAAAACAAGTGAGAATCTGAGTGATGCAACAGACATGAAAGTAGAGGGTAAGAATTTGATTCTATTCTGTTAATTTTCTTGGTTTTGGACGAAGGAATACAGAGTTAACTTCACTGTATCCGAATGGAGATCATAGAAGTAACCTAAAAACTCCTAGAACGTAGTTTTCATTTAGACTTCATAACCTAAAAAAGGTCCTTTTAGCTCAGGTTCTCCAGTTTATTTTCTTTTTATGGAAAATAGAAAGTCATACTTAACTTTAGAAATCATAATTGATGAACACTTTTGTGTAAATTCAATCACAAACATTTGATCAATTCACACCTTCTGAACATCGCCATGAAATCTTTTAATGAGCTTACTCCACTCTTAGATCCCTATCTGAAATCGCAGTTCATTACTCCATGATTTGGCATTGTGGTACTAAAAACCAAAATGTAACCAAGGCTTATACAAAATAAAGGACTCTGTGACCCATGGCGATGGATCTTTTGTAATCGCATGGGATTAGGGTGTTATCAGACGATAATACAGCGGGATGAAGGCCGCGAGACCCTAGGGCATTCATACTTGTGACATACTGGGGAGCTGGATAGCGAATATTTGACTTAAGGGGCTGACAACAGCTAAAGCGCGGTCACTGTCGGACTGCATAGAAAAGAGAGAGGAGCGCTATGGCACAACGCTGGTAATTTATTGCAAAATATGAAGCAATTATCTTTTGTCAAAAAAATCTATTGATTGGACTAAAAACATATTATATAATTATTATATTATTATTATTACCAATGATGCTTGTAGAAAATCAGCATGTATATTATGGTTTTTAAGAGTTCATATTTTTTTAGAAGTATCTCCGTGATTTTTTTCTGTCGTATCTAATTAATTGTACTATGTTTTCAACACACTATCTAAATAGTATAAATCCTGACGAATATCATATATGTTAGTGCAGTGGATCATATACTTTTGGGCATTATAATACTTGCGTTTAGTCCCCGTAGTTAAGAGAAGTAGTAATATTATCAGCATTCTCTTTCCTTTTCCCAATATACTTAAAGGAAAATATATTACCGGTGCGAAAGTTTTTTTAGGTGGTTCAGTGTCAGCAATAGAAAACATTTCCATGATTTGATCATTTTTTTTTTCCTGACTTGAAATCCTAATAAAATACGTAAAAAACCTAAGCCCGGCAAATCGAGCGAGCGCACAGCTGTTTAGGTACCTTCGCACCGGTGGCAAGTTACTGTACAAATTCCAAAGCTTCAAATTCGTTAACGATAACTTAATTTTTTGTACTAAGACATATCAAAATAAAAATATGTCTTAGTACAAAACTAGCTTAGGTTTAATTTGTCAAAATTTGCGCGCTGGTTTAAAGTTTTTTCCTGTACTTGGGCTCGGTGCAACATGTATTTTTCATCCATACTTCTCTATTTATTAGTTATATTGTATTTTCTATTTGTCGTCATCTCGGTAGTCACCCCCTTTCTAGCCAAGAGAATTTTTAATGGCTAGCACTGAATTTTGAAGTTTTGACTACTGAATGTCAAGATTTCTTCCTTTAGATGCCACAACTCTAAATAGAGGAGATTAGTCCTTGGGTTAATAGTCTATAAACCATCCACAGTTGAAGACGGGCGACCTCGCTGTAGTATCTTCATACTACAGTTGATTTTAGCGGCCAACTATTTCTTATATCTCTTCACATATAATAAATTGTTTGGGTTCTAAAAAGAGCTGATAGAAAATGGAAAATCAATAATGTACGTAGATCAAACAGTACGCAATTTGTCAGTTCTGGAACCAACAAATTGCGTACTGTTTGATCGAAATCTTAATCGCTGCGTTTTCATTCATCAGCTGAGCTGAATTATTTCGCACAGATTTTACTTATTCGCCATTCTATAGTCCTGTATGTCCCAGTCCGCGTAGCACCGCTTGCTACGGACACCCCGACATATGGACAGCGCACTTGTCACAGCGAGTGCATAATTTGTCCCCCATTACGGCTTTATACAGCTCTATAATAAAGTGGGGTCCGATTAAAGACCAGTCTCGTCTTTCTCTATGCCAACTGTTCAGAAATCGAGGGGCTAAAATAAATTATGCATTCGATACATTGAAAGTTCATTGTAATAGATTTTTTATCTAAAGGCACCTGTCTCTTTTTGTTTTAATGGATGTTTGTAAGAGGATAAAGTTATCATATTCGGGGCAGGCGGAAAATTGGGGCATTTTTGTTTGATATTACTTATGTTAAACTTATTATTTATCAATATTTAGCCGTGACTTAAACATAATTAAATGTAGGCAGAGAATGTTCAACATGAAAGTCCCTTTTTATGCAGGCTTAGCATGACGCTTTCTATTTCTACGAAGAATAGACGCTCTTTTTATACAAAGTGACTTTTCACGTACATACATACATAAATAACATCATGCCTTGTTTACCCGAAGGGTTGGGCAGAGGTGTACGTTTAAGTCCAATATAATAGGGGGCGAGCAACCGGGCACAAATCCAGATACTAGTAAATTCAGTAATTCCAGATAGAAACAACCAATAACACTTTGTCCGAACCGGGAATCGAACCCACGACCTCATGCTCAGCAGTAGCGTTTGCAACCACGAGACCAACGAAGCAGTGACATTTCGTTTCTCCATTTTTGACATCGCACCGTAAAAATCCTTCTACAATCTGTCATTTTGTCTTTCGATTCTAACAATCGTTGTCTAGGTCCTTTTTTATGTAGAAGGATTTCTACGGTGCGATGTCAAAAATGGAGAAACGAAATGTCAGTTTGTATAGAAATACCTAATAGTAATTGTAAAGAACAGCTGTGCTGCAGCTGCTATTCTTCGTAGAAATAGAAAGCGTTATGCTAACCCTGGTGGTCTAGAAATCTTGTTTAAAATCGACTGCGTCCATTGCACTATTACCTTTAGCACCTGTTATTAATATAATAATATATATTATATTAATATATATTTATATATTATATTAATTAAATATATAATTTAATATTAATATAATATATATTATTATATTAATATTAAATTATATATTTAATTATTTGCAAATCTGAAAAAATCTCTGAGACCAGTTTGTCCAAACCTATCGCATACCAACAAAATGCCATTTGAATTTAAATAAACACGCAAATTACAATACAGTTAATTTCAAACAGAAATCGCAGCAAATATTCAATTTGACGTGCTTTTGACTAGGCGATGACAAATGTAATGGGCAGGACTCTTGTGAAATGAGGTGTGAATATTGGGTCCCGGCGGGATGTCCGTGGACCGCATGGGGCACGAGGGGACCCCAGCTGCCACCCTTTATGTTGCGAAGTACAATACAGTGCAAATTAAAGACAGGTATTAAGTACTGTTGGTTCTCTGATTGTTGTAATATTTGTCACTGTTATTTATTGACTGATGCGACGAATTTGTGGCGCGTGCCGATTGTTAGCGTTTGGGTAGACGGATCTTTGAGTTTTGACGATACGTACTAAGTTGTCCGTTATTTTTGTTGGCATTATTATATTTGTATGATGTTATGATATTTCACACGAATGTTAACCAGGCACTAAAGTTTGCTATTCATTTTCGTAATTAGGTTCTCTTTCAGCCGATAATTTTATGGTAGTACTTAATATGTTTATTCGGATTAAAAACCCGCCAATCCCTGTCTCCTTCCAGCATGTCTAATATTAATGCTGAACGCGCTGACGTTCGGCATGGGTCGCGGGCCTCATCACCCACACGGACAGACCCCGGTTGAGCAGAGACACCACCACTACAAGCCACGGGGCTCGGAGTCACTCACTGGAGATGTACAATTGTTACACGATACCAAGTAAGTCGTATAGCAAGTTAGGTACTAGTTCGAACTTATCACTCTAAAGTTGGCACTCTAAAGTTATCAATATACAAAGAAAGATGTATTAAGATTCGGTGCCGATTCCCTTGTTCACAAACTAAACTAAATTTAAGTTCAGTGCATCTTTTTCTACCTATTTCATTAAGAAAAGGAAAGAAGATAAATTTTAGTTTAGTCCTGTCAAATTAATCAGCGCTTGACGTAAATTGACGTAATTTTAGAAGACAAGTTTTTAATCACGTCTAAACTTGTATGGAGTAGTGACAGACACTGGTTAATTTGATAGGACTAAACTAAAATTTATCTTCTGTCCTTTTCTTAATGAAATAGAAAGAAAAAGATGCACTGAACTTAAATTTAGTTTAGTTTGTGAACAAGGGAATCGGCACCATTGTCTGCCTATAAGCTAAGTGGAACTTATCCAAAGCGGTGAAATTTCGAGTATTTCACCGCTCTGGATATACATAGATGGAAAGTCTTTGCTTATAAAAATCGGTTTCAAAGTGCGTATGCTTGAATGAATAAGGGACATAAGCTAAGGCCTTACAATAGATGAACAGTCAGGCGGAAGTTATGACACTAGGAGGTTTTTTGAAATTCGGAATCTATCATTGGTACACCATCTCCATTGTTGAATCTCAACTGAGTACCAACCCAAGGGTAACTGTCTTGGATAATTCTTACTAGAAAGACGCAACTATTGCACGACATTAAGTAAGTGATTACAATAGTGACGACGTTCTGGTCTGCGGCGTGGAACGTAAGATTGTTAGCAAATATATTACAATCGCGATATTCAATGATTCTACTCATTACAGACATATAGAAGAAGATACACATGTCCTAACGGCAGAAGCGCTGTCAAAGATGACGCCGGAAGAATTGGAGTTCCATTACTTTTCAGCTCACGATTTTGATAAAAATTCGATGTTGGATGGACTGGAGTTGTTAAAGGTGAGATAAATATATAGTTAAGGAGCCTTAAACCTCGAAACTTCTTTTCGAATCAATTAAGACTCGATTGGAAAATAAAGTTCTTGTTTGATGATTTTCCGGAAAGTTTTTCAAAGTCTCTTTGCTATTAGATTCGGCGCGATGATCCCGTACTCTGTGATTATTTATATTGTTTCCAAGTATATATATTTTGTAGAGTTTATGCACCTATCTACCTATAGTAATCCAAGTTCTAGAGATGTCAATATTCTTTATTAATGATTTGAATACAATGTATTTCAGGCAGTATATCACACGATAGAGCATGAAGCTCCTGACCCAGATGCTGATTCATCTATTGAGCCTGAAGCAAATGATCTGGATGCGTACATATGTAAGTTGTATAGAATGACAACACATGCAAGCAAAGAATTTCCGACTTGCATGACACAAACTTTGATTTTCAGTATGTCGAACGTGTCAAAACAAATTAATATTTAATGGTTGATTGCATGTTATATGTATGGCGAATAGATAAACATTTATTTTAAATTATGCTTATTATCCCAAAGCACTTGTAATTAACTATTTTGTTCCCCCGTCTAAATGATACCTTGTCTCCATAATTTGATACATCAAGATAAAATACGTTATTACAATTTCAGCTCTGGTAGATCGTACCCTGGAATCCGATGATAAAGATGGTGACGGTTATGTTTCCTACGCAGAATACCGAGCAGCTCGAGCCAACAGCCCGTCGGAACGAACTCCCAGAGTATTGGCTGCAAACAGTCCTTAGTTATTCGAAAAGTTGTGGTAGGAAAGATAAGGGACGTTGATAGGAATAATAAAATTTGTTTTTTTTTGTTTTGGAGTAAGTGACGTCACTGAAATGTTATACTTATATGAAAGTAATTTGGTGTCATTTTCATGACGGCTCTTCTGACACTCTTCTAGGAAACCGCAACTTTACACCGAATTTTACGGTCCGGTGCGGTAGAACGATTTTCAAGTAAATGATACATGATCATCTGGCAAATGTCAAGCAGTGGCAAACGGCCTTAGTGGCAAGTATTATTTAAGGACTTTAGTTAGGAAATTATGGACCTATCACTTGGAAGAGTATATGTGACTTAGACTGATTTGGGCTAATATTGTAGAGTGTGTGAGAAAACGGTGGGAAGGAACTAGTTTTTGATATTCCAAAAGAACATTTAAACGAACTTTAAAATGATAATTGCATACATTCGCTTACCTGTACAAATTAAGTTTAATATTACGAAATACGAATTTGAAATAAACTACTTTTTCTGAAAATAAAACCTCCTTTTGATTTAATTTAAATTATTTATAATTATGACTAAGTACTTCTTATTTTAATTAATTTCTATGACTTACATAGAAACTGATATTTAGTATACTAGAAACAGACTGTGTCCAAGTCTTTAACATTCATGCTTTTCAGTATACAACTAACACACTTTTTAAACTCAGGCTAGTTTAGTTTGTCTTAAACGTGTGTTTAAATAACATTTAACATAATACTATGTACCACTCTGATGAAAAAATCACTAAAATCATCATCATCATTAAACCTATCTTCTTCATCCTTTCCTTTATTCTCCACATTTGTATCTGTTCTCGCAGTTTATCTCTCCTTCTCCCCATTCAGCCGCTTGCTTGATACCCATCGATATTTCAGCATAAGGTTCCAGATCTACACTCTCCCTGTAATTTAACGAAAATATTCAGGTCTGAATCAATTCAGATAAAATTAAATGTGTATTTTCTTTAAGCTTCAATGAACGGTGAACTGTGGTGGCTTGGATGAATGAAAGGCGACTAACAAAAGGTATTTACAAAGAAGCGGTGTGTGGAAACGCCGGGAGGGGAGGCGCCCCAGGAGGACATATAGTGACCTAATTGGTGATGTTCTTCAGAAAGGTTAGGTGCCTACGCATCTAACCTTTCTGAAGAACATCGAGTACTACTACTCGCAACCAGCGTGCGTGTATGACCAGATGTATGAACGTAGGCGAAGCAAAAGGAGCCTATAAGGAGCGTAGCAATTGGCGTTCTACAGTTTCTGCCTACCCCCACGGGAAGAAGGCATGAGTTTATGTATGTATGTATGTGTAATAACTTCAACCTTGTCCTGACATTACCACAAACTGCGTCAATGTGAAAACTGCTACTCATTCACAATAATATGAATAGTGATAGGAACTAGAAACTGATTGTGCTTACAACATTTAATAATTTAATCAAAGGGAAAAAATACTGATGCCAAACGCAACCTAGTGTCGACATATCGATGACTTTGTTTATTCTTAAATGCTAGAAGTATGCTATGCTTGCCATCTTGTTACTCAGTAACTGGGTTGTGGAGGTCAGATAGACAGTGGCTCCATATAAATTACTAGTATTCAGCTGCATCATCACTTTCTATGTCCAGCAGTGGACGTCTTTCGGCTGAAATGATGATGATGATGATGATTCAGCTGCATCTGGTCAGACTGAAAGCTGACCCCCAACTAGTTGGGAAAAGGATAGGCTGATGATGAGAAGCTATATATATTACGTACCCTTGCAACATCTTCACTCCTTGTAGTAACAGTTCAGCTCCCGAGGAATACAGTGCAGCCTGCTGAGGTCTCTGGCACGACAACAGGTACAGGCAGCCATAGTCCTTCTTCTGCTGGCCAGCAAGATAGCTCAGGTACAGCAGGATCTCGTCTTCGCTTATGTAAGTTGCGTTTTTGTTGTCTAAAAAGTCATGTAGAAGAAAATCCTTTATATTTTTTACTGTATTTTTGGCAACGCAACTGGGAAGCTCTTGGGCTTCATCTCACTTGGTGATGGTAAGTGATGATTAGGCCAAAGGTGGAAGTGAGCTTCACTCAGAATTCTCAACCACAGAGGAACTAGCTATCTTACCTCTAACTGCCGAAATTTGGTTGTTATGCTGTTAACATTGTTTTTATGGCAACGTCTGTTACATAAGATCGTGGTATCTAGCCAGGCGGACTTAGAATAAGCCCTACCACTAACTAAACCGAGCAGAATTTTTTACCCCCGGTAGGAATCGAACCTAGGACCTCTAGGTCTGAGACTGGTGGTCTTATCACTAGACCACAGAGGCGATTAAATAGAGGCGAGTATAAGCTACTTCTATTCTCTGGGCAATGTCAAAGACAGATAGCGAGATGACTAACTAGTTAAATTAACTGACCTAGTATAACGATTTAGAACTGACTTATGTTTAAGTGGATATTAATAGGGTTATACATTCAAAAAGATTAATTATATTAAGGTGAAACAATTGAAAGACGCAGGTAATAGGAGACTGACGGACAGACGGCGGTAATTGGAGCAGTGGTGGCTCAGTGGTGATGGCCCCGACTTACGAGTTGTGGGTCGTGTTCGTGTGTCGGTTCGAACCCAGGCAGGCGCTTAAACTTTGTGTAAATCAATTCATCACCACTGCTCTCAAAACGGTGAAGGAAAGCATCTTGAGGAAACCGGCATGTCCTAAAACCAAAAATTCGAAGACATGAGACACCTACCAACCCGCACCCGGATTTCAGCCCAGTCCCTCTCGAAGAGAGGAGGCCAGTGCCCCAGCAGTGGGAACATTATAGGCGGATGATTTTATGATGAATAAATTAAAAGACGTAAAGTGTAACGCGCTGTATTGAATCTCGGTCCCCAGTTTTGAATGAGTCGTCAATTACGTAAGTCATGTGTTCCTAGAAATTATTGAGAAAAGTGAGTTACGGGGCGTTGTAGTGGAGAATGTGAGTGAGTCCATTAACACACAGAAGTAAATCAATTATCTTCACTACTAATAACAATGCACATAGAACACATGATTGAAAGTCTATTTCAAAATGTAAATTGGCTTTCTCCCGTTACGACAGAACATACTTACCGGGTTTAGTATTAGTAATTGTATTTAGAATAGAAAGTTTCAAGTAACATTGTCCATTTGCTGATACAATTCGCTGGTCATTTGGTGGGTCCATGGAGATAATCCCCTGACAATGGGATTACGAGCCGGACACGACAAACCCATCGTCCGGTTTTATTGGATTATGGACATGGTCAGTTTGTGCCTCGCGCCCTTGAAAGGTGGACGGCAGATGGATGATAGATTGATTCATGATTACCTGATTGGTGTCCAGTAAAGGGTTTTAAATGTATCTGCTAGAGTAGGCATTAATCTGAATGCAGGGGTTTATATGAATAATGATTGACAATGATTAAGTGAGTCTTTCAAAATCAAGAAGATATTTTACGTTCGTTTATGTCCTATGATTGGAATTATCGACACGACAACGAATAAGCTTAATTTTAAATTAAGCTGCCACCGTAGATTTCGTTTCGATTCATTTTCCAAGAAGTAAACAGAATTATATTTTGTAATTCAGTAACGCGATATCCGGGCGGTGGATTAAGGAGAGAACGAATTATAATAGTTAATTCAATCACACAACTTTTTACAGTTAGATTTATCTACATGCATTACTGTTATGTATTTGAAATGAAAGTGTCGCTTACCATCAAGACTCCTTCCATAGTAATGTCCGCCTTTCCATGCGCCCGCGCCGAAGAAGCCTGCAGCTAAGATCAACGCTTTTAGCACAATCAGGATCACTAGGTTTGTCAAGTTCAAGCTTAAAACCTGCAAAAGTAATAAGTGAAACCATTAGCAAGGTGGATATTTAATCATTTAAATAATATAGTCCACGAATATAGTGTTATGTAAGGGCTACTGTCACGAAGTGTTCAGTTTGGGTCGTCGTTAATTCCCATATTTGAGTACCTATTTCAAAACTATACTCGAAATTCTAATTTTTAAATAGGGTTTGAATTAAGTACCAACTGGTGATGGCTTTTCAAAACTAGTTAATGAACTGTTGTTCCCGCTTAGATAACAAATAAAAGTAACACCAAAGATAAGAAGGAATTCAAAAAAGGCACTTTCGCAGGAACGCAGCTGATGATGTCATCCCCTACCTTTTGTCTTGACTCATACTAAAACTATTCAACTTAGAGATTCCAGAAGAAAAGCAGATTACTTACTCATGCAAGAAACGCGTGCTACTTTATGAAGAAGTGCAATAAGTACGAACCTGGGAAGCGCAGTCAAAACCAACCTGACTGCTGCCTGTGGACCTGGAAATGAAGTCCCTTGCTATGTTGGTCACCACTTGTCCCCCCGTGCCGCTGAGGAAGCTGCCTGCCATGTCCAGGAATGACGACTTCCCGTACTGAGCCGTGTCATTACCGTTGTCAAATCTGGCAATAGATTCTGGCTCCTCGTCTTTGAAAATCATCGGTGGTTTCTCACGAGGAAGCAGTGCATTTGTATCGTAACTTTTTTTCGGATACATCTTTTTCGCGTACTGCGGTGATGAATACGCACCCGTATGCTCCGCGGATATCACCGCAGTGGTTAAGATAAGTACAAAGAAGATCGCAACCATTTTGCTCGGTGGTTGAAAAGCGACTGGCACCAGGTAGTGTCCACAATGGTGTCTGATAGTTTGAAGTGGTTTGTCCGTGTTCCGTTGTTTTATCTCTTCCCGACTGCTTTTGTTTGCACGCACGATGACATCTCCTAATGGTCCTATTGTTGTTGTGTTTTAGTGGCGAAATGCCATTTTTTTACGAAAAAATTGAATGAATGGGTAAGACGTGTACGAGTATGTGCATTTATATAAGATTTGGGGTAATGGTTTGTTTATTGAAATGGGTAAGTAATTGGGATATCATTATTTGTTGATACTGTATTTGTGTCAGTTTAAGGTTCGATTCTTTTTAGGTACTAATTAATACCTACTCAGTTTACCAAACGATTACGTTTATGAATAAGGAAAATAAGTTTGATTTCTGCTCTAATTAATAAAATTAATATTTAAAAAAAAAAACTGTGATTCCTATTTATATTCCCTTCAGACCATGTATACGTATTAGCGTTACAGTCTTTGAAGATGGAAATTAAGGGGGATGCAGTCGATTAATTGATACCTACATTACCGTATCTGCTTAAGAAGGATAAAAGGCCACTGGATACCTAATTCATTGTTCCTTTGATCTTAATAAGGACCAATGAATGAGAGATCGGTGACCAATCGGTGAGGATTGGTCAGTGGAGCTACTTCCCTATACCTAACTGCTCAATACTTTTTTCCGCAGATGCAATCCAACACCAAGAGCAGTGGTGGCCAAGTGGTAACGGCCGCGACTTACAAGTTGTAGGTCGTAGGTTCGAACCCAGACAGGCGTTTTACATTGTGTAAATTAGTTCAACACCACTGCTCTCAAAACGGTGAAGGAAAACATCGTGAGGAAACCGGCATGTCCTAGAACCAAAAATTCGAAGACAAGTGACATCTACCAACCCGCACTGGGCCCGCGTGGTAGATTACGGCCCACTCCCTCTCACAGAGAGGAGGCCTGTGTACCAGCAGTGGGAACATTATTGGCTGATTATGTAATCCAACACTATAATCAATTCCAGTTACTAACCGCATACTCGTAACATAACATCACGCTGGTATACCCCAAAGGCTTAGGCAGAGGTGCACCTATAGTACACCCAAATTTCCCCAGTTATGTTTAAGTCCCATGTAAAACGAGATGAGTCTATTGCCATCAACGGGGCACAAGACCAGGCACCAGTAAAAAAAAACCAGATGGATAAACCAAATAACACTTCGCCCGACCCGGGAATCAAACCCATGTTTAGCAGTAGCGCTCAACGAGGCGGCTAGTAACCATGCAAGAAAACAAAGTGCACAACCCATCATAGTGTTAAAACTAGGCGACAATGTTAAACTGAGTGGAACATTTGTTTACCTCACTGACTGTCGGTTTCGTAAGCCACACATTTGGGGCGGCTGCCGTAATTGTGACATAACAATATATCACGACTATGATGATGATGCTATTGACATTGTTTATTTGGGACTGCCTCGGTGGTCGCAACCGCTACTGCTGAGTATGAAGTCCTGGATTCGATTCCCGGGTCCGGAAAAGTTTTAGGTATTGAGTTTTTCCGTTTGATATTTCTCAGAAGCATCCCGGGGTCTAGATTTGTGCTCGGTTGATGGCAATAGGCTCGGCCCCTATTACTATTACCTATTACATAAACAAAACTGGCGAAATGTAGGTGTACTTATGTATAGGTAGGTACACCTCTGCCTAACTCTGCGGGGAATTAAGGCGTGGTGTAATAACATGTTATGACATCGTTTATGAGAAAAATAATAGAGTTCAGTCACTGTGAGAAAGACAAATGGTTTTAAATGTTATGTGTGTGGAATTTCTGAGGAACATGAAGAATGCCCTTTCTTTTTCTGTTCTATGATTAATTTCTTAGGAGAGTTAACATAGTTACGTATGGAGAAAAATTGGGAAAGAAACTCCATAGATTAATCTTTTAAAATGTTTTACAATATTTTGTATGTAATACCTAAATCAATTATATGTAAAGACGGTGAAGGAAGACGTGTGAAAACGGGCAGGTCCGCACTGGGCCCTCGTGATGGATTATGGCCCACTCCCTCTCACAAAGCGGAGGCTTGTGCTTGTTTTCCAGCAGTGGGAACGCTATAGGTTGATTATGATGATGTGAAGGAAATAAAATAATTATATTTTTTTTTTTAATGGGGTGACTGCTATCTGGCCACTTACAAAAAAAGAGGTAGAAACAAGGTAATGTGAACTAAAACGAAAATACAACAGATACAGGAATATGTTTTGTCCATTCATGGGCTTGGTTGCATTACCTTGTTTCTGCCTCTTTTGTTATGAATGGCCAGTTACTATAGCAGTTACCCTACTTTATTGTAAAAGACATATGATCTTATACATGATCCTGATGACACCTACGGCGGTGGTTATGGAGGTGGTGTTGGGGTTACATATATGATACTGTAATATCCCCCTAAGGTAGAGTAGGTAGGGTAAACTTGCCAAATTCGTACCCCTTAAGAGAAAACCATCATATTTAGAAAATTAGGAAAGATAAATTAGTTTTAATTAAAAGTATTTTTTGTTTGCTAAATGCTTTATTGGTTCTATAATCAAATTTACCAAAAACCTTATAAACTTCTCAAAAATAAACAATTTAAAAGAAAACTAAAAAAGTACGATTTAAGACCATTCATCCCAAATCGTACTGCTATATCCTTAATTCGTACTTTGAGATCTATTCATTGGTATACAGTATTGAGAATCAGCATCATAATCAACAATGTGTTATTAAAACAAGTAGTAATTCTTAACAAATTCGACGGGTGGTCTTCGCCAATTCTCGGCAATCATCGCAGTTATAAATCGTAAATCGTACCAGTACGTTTAAGAATTTAACTCGAGTACGAAATAGGAGCAAGAGCCAAACAAATTTTAAATTTACCGCCAACAAAATTGACTACAGTTACGAGTATGATAACACGTCAGATGAAATCGCAAAGATACACATTAATACGTGTCAAATCGTAAAATAGGTTATACACGACCTTATTTGAATAAAACTCTTACGAAATGTGTAAAAATATTACAACAATAGTTGAAAAAAACTTAATTTTTCAATATTTTTGTCCAGAGCAGCTTCACAGGTGTTATCTGTCAGGTGGTGAAATGGCCGACTGTTATTTCTATTTTTTGACACTATCGGCGCTGATAGCTGTTACCAAAGCCGAGTTTTAAGTGGAGTACGAATTTGGCGTAAGTACGAATTAGGCAAGTTTACCCTAGGTACTAATTATTTTTATTTATTTATTTATTTGTTTTAAAACACATACGACTATCATTACTGGCTTACCTAATGCAATAGCGTGGTTATAGTTCTACTTATAATACTAGACTACTAGAATACTTGTTATACTTATTAGATACTTATAAATATTAGATTAACTATATTGTATTCTTATGAACACCAAGATTAACTTTACAAACTACGGCCCGTGTGAATTCACTCAGAGTACAATTCGACGGTTAAAAGGTAATACGGCATAAGCGACATATTAGTCGAAAATGGGTTATGAATGCCATCCTACTTAAAAAAAGACATTAAGTAGGATGGCATTCATAACTAATTTTCGACCAAAATGTCGCTTATGCCGTATTACATTTTAATAGTCGAATTGAAGCAGTCAATCTCTTGTGACACCATATTGAGCGTATGCAGGGCGCGCGTCAGAGGCGCGTGCGGCAGCAGTACATGCATGGAGGTATCTTAACAAGCATCACCCTAGCCTTCAGTCTCGACATAGATAGCGATCGCTTTACGACCGAATTCGGTCGCAAAGTCCTAATGACCCCCTAGACGGTAAAAAATAATCAACTACAAAAAATGGCTTGAATGGTGTGTGTGGTATGTGTAAAATAAAATAATAAAAATTAAAATAAAATGTCGAGATTTTTTTTGGGTGGGAAATTATAAAATAACTTCTCCCGCTCTGGGCGGAGCGGGAGGGTGTGTCAGACTCTTACTGACTAAAACCCACCCGTATTCCTTCCGTTGCCTGTGTTGCCAGGGTCCTCGGTAACCTTTTCGAACTTCCACGCGACCCCGGCAGTGATTGCAGCCCTTGGGTCGCTCTTCAAATCTGTTCATTGGCTACTCTTTACAATGTGCCATCGAGCCATCAGGAGCTCAGGAACGCATGGAGGTATCAATTAGTTGATTTTTTTATTAAATAAGTTCGTCTACGGTCCCATGGAGCTACAAAAAACCAGAACTAAAGTCAATGCAATAAAAAATATACGGCCATTTATGCAACATATTTTAATACTTGCAAATAAATCAAAACCTATAGGGTACTTTTCGTACTTTAGGGTAGGGTATAATAATTCTAGTTTAACGAACCTAGAATAAGGACTTACACCCATTTTTTAAAAGTGTCTTAATTAAATTCTGTAGTGCTAATATGCCCCAAAAAAAATCACAAAAATTTTATTCAATCGATAAGTGCCATAAAAATGCATTTAAAATTTTACATTTTCAAATTTTGCGCGTAGGTTGAGGAAAACGCTGGACGCAGTGGACGCCATGTTGCTATGTGGTCATGACGTCACTGGGCTATAAAAACAAATGTGCTTATCTCAATTATCATACAAGATGATAATTGACACGTTTTCGTTTACTAGCCGTATGACGTAATAACATGGCGGCTATTATATCATGGTGTTTTTTAACAGATAAGAAAAACTGAAAACGTTGAATTGAATTTTATTTTTTTTTTTGTTATTTTATGAACTAAAAGTAACATTTTCCGACTCCTTTTTGCCTAAACTATCTCAATAATCTATTTATAGATTTTTTCTCGTATATAGTAAAATACCCTATTATGAAATTTGTCAAGAAACAAGGTCTTTCAGCACAAGTAAAGGAAAAAGTCCGAAAATCATTGTAGTATTATCATTTTTTTTTTGCGGTTACAAACTTTCATTTGCAGTTGGAGATGTGACCCTGGTGTATATTAATTTATGGGAGAACACGTTTTTTCAACTACAATGTTAAGTTTGTTTTTGGGATAAATTCATCCCAACTACGGAGCCTCTCATTGTGCGTGGTCCGACACGCACTTGGCCAGTATTTTTATAATAAAGAGTACCTCGTAGTGGCTTTGTCACGCTAAGGTTAAATGTCACTTGCACGTCATAAAACGACCAGCATAATGCGTAATGCACTTTCTTGCACATCTTCATTGTGCGTGGTACTCACACGCACTTTTCATTCGTGGATCTTTGACAGTCGTTACGGGTCGTCAGAAGCCCGAAAGTCGGACAACCAGTTTTACCAAGGGGTAACTAGATTGTGGAGGTCAGATAGGCAGTCGCTCCATGTAAAATACTGGTATTCAGTTGCATCTGGTAAGACTGGAGGCCGACATCAACATAATCGGGAAAAGGCTAAGCAGATGATGAGTAAAGCTAGATCCAAGTTGGTTAGAATGGCTATTTAGTATTTTTAGGACCCCAAAAGTGGAATTGTTTGAGGTTCACACAAAGAGGCGCAATCATTATATTAGAGAGATAAACAATAATATTTCAAAGAAAGCAAATTGTCAGTTGTATGAGGTTCGATTAAATACATGCCATAAAAACTAATATGGAGGAAGCTGTTGATAAAATGAGACTCTAAAACCCTTGCAAAAACCAACACGTAAGTAGGTTATGCATCTTTCTGGTTATACACAAACAACAATAGAAATAAAAAAAGGAAATAATGATAATGCCATAGCTGATACAATACTTGAACGTCTAAGTAAGTATAGACAAGGAAAGTAAAATTTTCTGCCTGGTTAACTATGCTGATGACATGATTTCATTGAAATAGTAAGTGAAATGAGCATAACAAAGCGTAAGAGCAATCTCTTCAACTATGACTGTTAAATGATTCGAGACAAGTGATGGTACCTACGAGGTTATGGAAAGAAGAAAAGAAAGAAAGAAATAAAGAAAAATTGTATATTCTGCACAAACAAAACGCACATTACAAAAATTAAGATAGAATGCCGATTGCAGAGTGGGGAAATAACTAGATACTTTTATAACAAATAAACAACTATAACTACAACAATTAAACAGTGCGTCGCATCTGTGCTAGAAAAGGTCGTTGCTCAACGAAATGCTGTGACTTCGGACAAACCTATCGTCAACAGCGCTGATTTTAAGCAATTACCTAACTATCGAATGACGTAATAACGTCCCCTTTTTTTTTGGATGGGAAATCATCAAATAAGTTAACATCTCGCGCTCTGGGCGGAGCGGGAGGGTGTGTCAGATTCTTACTGACTAAAACCCACCCGAATTCCATCCTGTTGCCTGTGTTGCCAGGGGCCTCGGTGACCCTTTAGTACCTTCCCGCGACCCTGGCAGGCATCGGCCCTAGTGGCCCCTACATTTATGCTGACGGCATCTCTTTGAGGCGCGCTTGGAATACAACGCGCTGTCGACCCGGGCCTGGTCCTTACCGGACGGTGAGCTACCCATTGCTCACCGTCCGCAAGCCCGCGCCTACGGTGGCCGGAAATCCGCCCGGGATTCCCGACGCCCAGGGCGTCTCCTGCGGCGGCTAGGAGCGAGAGGGCGCGAAATTTGCTTTTCCCTCAACCGTCCCGCCTCCTCCTTCGCGAGCATTACTGCTTTGCAGAAGGAGGTGACGGCTGCCCATGCCCTCTCGCTCCGTACCATGGCCTGAACCAGGGCCGGACGCGAGAGATCTCTCTCGCCGATCGCCTCCACGAGGACATGGCGGTGCTCTGCCCAAGCTGGGCAGATTTCCACCGTATGCTCCAAAGTGTCCTCCATGTGATCCACACAGTGGTGACACCCGGGAGTTTCCTCCCGCCTTATTCGACACAAGAACCTCCCGAAGCTGCCGTGTCCAGTGAGGACTTGCGTGTCTACCTAACTATCGAATGACAAACTGACGTCCCCTGTGTGACATAAATATAGGTAGAACTCATGTCCAATATTCCATTGAACTTTGAAATTATCTGCCAGATAATAAACTTGCATTTAATTTCTGCTCTGTCACCTATATGCTTTCAAGACTTGGTTAACGTCACTTCGATAATATCACGAAGAAACATGAATCTGAAAAAAAATATTCATACCTACTAAAAATCAATATGACTGACATCTAGTGAAATGTTTTGGAACCATTTCGAAAAGGACTTGTCTACAAGTTTCGAACTACAGTTTTAGATGGCGCTCTACACGACTGATTCAGCGAACTACTTCTCACGCTGGTGTTAGTTTATGCCGATGGATGGCGTTTTTTCAATGGCGTTTTTGTTTTTAAAATGGCGCCCTTTTTAGGGTTCCGTAGTCAACAAGGAACCCTTATAGTTTCGCCAGGTCCATCTATATGTCTGTCCGCGGTTTAGCTCAGACTATTAGAAAGCTGTAATTTGGCATACACACACACACACACACATATACATGTACATACATATACATGTGTATATACATGTTAATCACGCCGATAAAATAGTAAAATAAAACCTTGAAAAATTGTTTAAGGGTGCCGGTGGTGTGAACCATTTTTCAAGATTTTATTTTCTCGTCTATCCCATGGTGTGGGGTATAGTTGGATAGGTCGTTTTAAAATATTGCCGATCAGTAAAAAGCATTTTTCGATTCAGGGATCCGTTTGCGTAAAAGTGTTACCCCCCGCTAGCTAAATGGTTGTTTTTGGATATGTGAAAAAAATAATGGTAGTAGTATATTTTTAACGAAATTAAAAGGAAAACTATCACAGCTAAGTAGGTTTTACAAGTTAATAAGTCAAAGTCAACCAACTTACATTTGCACATGGAGAATTGACCGTGACGTATATCGATGTATGGGAGAACATGTTTTTCAACTACTCGTACAATGTTAAGTTTGTTTTTGGCATAAATTTATCCCAACTACGGAACCCTTCATTAAGCGTGGTCCTACACGCACTTGGCCAGTTTTTTTATAATAAAGTCTACCTCGTAGTGGCTTTGTCACGCTAAGGTTAAATGTCACTTGCACGTCATAAAACGACCAGCATAATGCGTAATCCACTTTCTTGCACAATTCAAAGGATTTTGAAAGAAATTTCTAATCCATTGCTTCATATGTTTGAAAAAATCGCCTGCTCGACAACGTAAATGACGTAAAGACTGTTGTTGAATTGTCATTTTGACAATTGTTGCAAATTGGCAATTAATAATAATTTTATTTTTATAATAATTTATTTATTTCTTACCACAAATTACAGAGAATGTCAGTAAAACGTCTACAATTTTATAATTAATTTGTGGAAGACTGGTGCCTAAACTAAGTTTTTTAATTGTTGTGTGTTACGTAATTACCCCGAAGTGCGTAGATATCTGTTGTCAAAAGTGGTATTGCAATTACGAGGTCGACTATACCTATTCTTGAAAGTGCTAATGCTCTGATTCACACATGTGTCTAATTAATTTTGTAAAAAATACAAGTTTGAGTTTATTTTCGCAACTTATACGTAAAGGAGATGATTGTTTAGCATTAAGGCTCTTACAGACTGGGGCGATATCGCGGTCGCGACAGGCAGAACTATGCCTGTCGCGCCAGCGATATCGCCCCAGTCTGTAAGAGCCTTTAAGAAAGACAGCAAAATTAATTCACTCAATGTAATATAGCATTTCGATGTAGGAATAGATAAAAGTGATGATGAAACCCTTCACTTGGACTTTCTTCTCAGCGAAATTCAGAAAAAAGAAGAAAAAAAACCGGACCAGGGCGAGTTGAACTCGCTTGGTGAGGGTTCCGTACAATGAATATGTGTGTCTACCGTGTTTTTTATCTCAAGATAACTTATCTCAAGAACAAACTTAACATTGTATAAGTAAATAAGTAGTTTCGGAGACGGAGAAATAGGATGGGGGAATGGTCACTTTTCATCTATTTTCTTAAATAGCTTTAAAACAATTTGTATTAAATTAATTATTTAGTAAATAATTGAGACCCTCACAACAAGCCCTTTCATTTGATATGACACACGGAACATTTATAAAAAAAAAATATTTGCTCCAGAAAGTGACCCTCATATTCAAAATTCATTTATTTACGTTACACGTCCAAGTTTGGGTAAAATAAATTCATATGTGTAACAAATTTCAACATGATCGGTTCAGTAGATTCGGAGCAAATCGGCTGTGACAGACGGACAGACAGACTGACTCACGAGTGATCCTATAAGGGTTCCGTGTTATCCTTTTGAGGTACGGAACCCTAAAAATCAATAAAAGTTCGAAATATAAACGAAGAGACCGCGATATTCCCAAAGGGTCTTAGCTTTGCGCGACCTAACTTAATCTCAAATAGAAATACTTTTATCTGTCCTGACCCGACGCTGGGTCGGTCAGGCGACTTGTGGGACTACACTTCAATCAATGCAGTCATTTAGAACTCATTATTTTTACTTCCTCCCTCGTTTCGACACGAACTATTAAGAGTCTACAAATATTGTTTTGCATGATCCTCCATTATATCGAAAGTAGTGCAGCATTAATTTCAAAATAAATATATGGCAAAGTTGAGGATTCATGTCATGTACTATGTTTGACGAAAACACGATTCCACAGAGTTACCTCCAAACCGAACAATACACCGCTTGTTTTAAAAATACTTCAAATTAAATCATATAACTTTGCACAATAATTGAACTAAATACATGAAGCAGATACTATGATACCATTTTTTTTATTTTTAAATTACGATGATTTTTTACCGTAAAAAAAAAATACCTAAACTATCAGCGCCTTGGAGCCTTCTCCCTGCCACCCGTCTCGCTTGCTCGCGTAACCGCGAGCAGTAGTGTGCGAGTGACATAAAGAGTGAGGTATTATGGACGGTCATAGCGGATGCCTGACTTTACTAGTCAGGGTTGACCAGACACGCAAGTAAGGGTGCTTATAATATTAAATGTATGTATAATAAAGTCATCACTGACATCGGCGGTGAAGGAAAACATCGTGAGGAAACCAGGACTTATTATTAGACGATTTCAGACTTATAGGTAAGTTTGAAATCGCCAACCCACCTTGAACATCAAGCGTGGTGATCAACGCTCATGCCTTATCTGAATGAGAAGGGGCTTTTGCCCCGCAGACAATAATAGGCTGGTATTACTATTACAATAAGGTTAGTGAAGTAGAACGCAACGTAGATGAAGATAAGTATGGTCATAACATACCTAACCTTAAGAAGACCTTAAGAAGATCGAAAGAACACTATCTTTCCACTTTGCCATAGTTGCATATTATGTATTTATTATTTTATACAATTAATTATATACCTATAAGTATTTTAGTGATATTTATTTTAGAAGTATGTATTTATGTAAGTATATTCTCTTATTGTATATTTAAATTAGTGAATAGTTTTTTTTTTGTAGTTTTTATGTGTTTTGGTTTCTCTTCTACTCTTACACACGGTGTCTACATCTCTTTGTCTACTGTCCTATCGCAGGTATGCTGGAAGAGATTTCTTTAGAAATAAGCATCACCTTTGTACGTATTTTTCTGTTCCTTTCTTCTTGTCTGTTTATATGTGTGTACACAAACTGTTAAATAAATAAATAAATAATAAACCTTTGAATAGCCTACTCAAGATTCCCTTCTCGAGTAGGTTTATCAAAGGAAAAGCAACTTATATCAAAGAGAGAGCGTCAAGCAAAATCTAAGTACCAACAGTACACAAACCTGAACCTTTTCGAAGTTTAAGAATAATTCATTTCATGGTCGATGCAGCTGTCATGGCCCGTAATGCGTTTATTATTATTTTAAATGACTGCGCGGGCGCCGTGAGAGCGGACGGTGAAAAGTATCAGAAAGTGAAACGGCAGCGAGCCTTGGCCGTCACGCCGCCAACCAACGAGAAGTTCAAGTTAAGTCTTAAAGTTACACGATTGTTATCTAACGGATTATAAAGTAAAAGTGTCATCTTTGTTGTCTTTTTTTTCGGTTATGGTTTTTGAATAATGGTTTTGAGCGGTGAACTTAAAAATTGTCTGGTCTTTCTCTTAAGACATAGAGCTGGTATGACTATTATACCTTGAGGATACAACAAATACGACGTAAACCATCCATTGCAGTTTAAAGTTGAATCGTAATTAAAATAATAGCTTAACTAATCAAATGACAAGACAAAAAAAAACTAGAAAAAGAAATGTTTGAGAATACAGAGCTAAATTTTAGTTATCTGTGCGTCTATTTTATTTGAAATCTCAAGAATGGATTGAATCCTGCTGGGGTCGCGGGAAGGTACTTATGGGTCACCGAGGCCCCCGCAACACAGGCAACAGGAAGGAATACGGGTGGGTTTTAGTCAATAAGAGTCTGACACACCCTCCCGCTCCGCCCAGAGCGGGAGAAGTTATTTGATGATTTCCCACCCTCAAAAAAAAAAAAAGAATGGATTGAACAACATTTTTAATTACTTTGTAATTAATCAATTAATTTCCAAATTTCTTTAATTACTGATTCTAATTAATTCAAATCATTAAAAAAAAAAAAATATATATAATCTTCGACTCCACAGACGCCTCTACCCCAATAATGCATTAAAAACTATTTTGGTTCACGAAGTCGAGGAAAGTGTTCTGTTTCTTGCTTTTATAACATGGCAATTACGCTTTCGACCGTGATGCAATAATTGTACTCGGAGTAACGAATGGTACGTAAGAAGTAATAACGGTTCGCTTGTGCTGGGGACACGACAGTTTGTTTACGATGTTGTTAGAAATGTAGCGGGTTAGGTGATAGGTTTTATAGAAAACCTTTAAACGAAGAAAGAGTAGCAAGGAATGTCAGAGATAGAAAGAATAGATCGCCCGAATAAGCACCCATATTAAAATAGAACACATACTATCACGCCAGTAATCCCCGAAGGGTAGAGTGGGCAGAGGTGTACCTATGGTACACCCACATTTCGCCAGTTATGTTTAAAGTCCCATGCCATCAACTGGGCACAAATCCAGACTCCCGGCTGCTACTGAGATGTTCCTGTAGGAAAATCTCAATAACACTTTGCCCGACCTGGGAATCGAACCCAGGACCTCATGCTCAGCAGTAACGCATGCGACCACTAGACCAACGAGGCAGTTAAAATAGAAGAATAGATGAATTAGGAAAAATCTTAGGGCCGATTTTTCAATAGCCAGATAACTTTTATCTGAAGAATATGTTTGACGTTTTGACAGCTTTTGTATAGAAAATATGTCAAACCGCCATATTTATTCCTCAGATAGAAGTTAACTAATGATTGAAAAATCGGCCCTATGAGATACAGAAAGTAAGTAAAGATAAAATAATTAAGAAATGTGTACACACGATAATGTCAATCGATCAATCCGTTCCCATCGCACAGTAATGTCTACTGTTAATTATTTCGGTTAGCGGTAGATATAGAGTTCTCATTGAAACTAAGGACACAGTTTAAGGTCCGAACCTGAAAGGTTTCTTTCACTCATTTTAAAAATACTATCCAACAGAAGCGTAATAATAAACCAGTTATTTAAAACCTCGTTTCAAGACTTCTTCCAATTTTGGTCCGAAAATGAAAAATCCGAAAATTACGAGGTTTTTCGAGCACCACGCAGTTAGCACAGGTCTTTCGAAGCTGCAAACTTGGTTTTACACTATTGGTATCTATTAACAACATCCCAATAAATTAGTTTTTTTTTTCAAATACAAATTCAAATTCTTTAATTCTTTCCGGTGACTGGTATATAAAGACATTCCAGAAAAACAGCTTTTTAATCTTGCTCTTTGGTATTCCCTGCCAAACAAACAAGACGTTCAGGTACATTCGTCGCCAGACACTAATCTGC
The DNA here is from genome assembly GCA_905333075.3 of Atethmia centrago. Classification (NCBI taxonomy): domain Eukaryota; kingdom Metazoa; phylum Arthropoda; class Insecta; order Lepidoptera; family Noctuidae; genus Atethmia; species Atethmia centrago. The sequence goes on along the minus strand of HG995381.1, from coordinate 10,665,529 downwards.
CACTAACATTCGCGCTTTTTGTAAAAGACAACAATATCGGAAGTCCGCTGTTGTGTTCCTGCACTTTGCCAAAGAAAGCGAACATAACAATGGTGATTGTAGAACGTAAACAGTTCACTGCAACGTCGCTTTCTTTTATTTACAAGTATAGCTGTGAAATTTTTATTTTATTTTATTTATTGATTTAGGATCTCCAACAAAAGATGTACACAATACATGACACATATATAAAGGGCAACATGAGGTATTAAGTAGGTGTACCCCTTCACTTATAGGAGACCACAGCATGCACAGTGGGTGCACATCTGCCTAACCATTCGGGGATTACAATGCGTGATGTTATGTTATTTTATAACTGTAAAATATGTATCTGGTAGCAAAAAGGTAAAGAAAGAGGCCATTTTAGAGGGAACCCTGTAAATTTTAAGTTATATATCGAGTTTTACGGATGACATATTAAAAAAATCCTACACCTCCTATAAATACTTACTCGTATAAAAAAAAATACTGAGTGGGTATTTGCGAGGAGCTCTAAAAATTGATAACTAAATCCACCAATCTTACTGGTTTGGTTTGGGACCTTTTTGGGAAAGTAGCCATGGATAGAGGGAGAAAAAATACTGTCATCCAAAAAACTGCTAATGAATATTAAAGTGTGCTTATAGCTGATTCTGAAATTCATTCAACCCATTGTAAGTTGTTAATTAATCAATTAGAAATTTATATAACGGGGTAAGTTTTGTTGTTGGCAGGTTAGCCAATAGTTAATGAAACTTGTATCTGACTCTGCTAAAGTCGTGATAGAAATGGGTCAAGGAATGAAAGCCAATAATTAATTCATTTCTTGTCTTTGAAAGAGGTAAAGGACGGCTTGCCTGTAAATAATTTGTTGTATTTCTCACTGTTATTTACTGGAGTAGGTAGGATTTTGCCAGTTAATTGTCAGGAATTTGGTACTTACGTATTTACTTTGGTACTTTTGGTGCTTAAGAGTCGAAAAGAAGAAGAAGAAGAGTGAAGACCAGTTTTAGGTATCTGTTCCACCGCCGACGAGGAAGCGACTCTTAAGAAATTCTATCAACGATTTTCTTGCTCAAGAAATGTACAAAAGATTGTAGGTCCCGTGCAAGTAAAAGAGATACATAATATATTAATAGTCGATTGCTGATTGTTATCATCGCCCGGCGAGAACTGAAAACAAACATAGACCTCGCTTAGCGACGCTCGCTTGGCGGGCAGAACACTTGCTGAGAGACTCACGCTTGGGACAAACGCATAGCAGCGAGTAATCGCTCGTCGCCGTCACGCACTCGCTGCTCGTTTTTAGTTGTTAGCTCTACTCACTTCTCGTAATCGCTGACGGTGGAACAGGTGCTTTAAAAGCCTCGAATTCAAATCGTAGTTCTAATTCATATTTCGAATTGTTTCATAAAGATAGCTTCGCTTTGAAAAAACGCCTGTGTTGTACTCGGATCCTTCAAATACGGCCTTTTCCATAAATTACCATGAATCTGGACACTGTGACACAATTAAGGACAATGTGAAAACCGCCACATGTTATGGTGCACAGTGCTACAAAAATATCATAAAACACAGTGCAGGCACTAGGTAGGTAGGTGGGTACCTACCACACGGTGCACGGTGGTGCCAACTTGGTATCTTGTCGCGGTCGTGCTCGGCGACACTTCTCCTATTCTCATTTAACGCCAGCCAATTCCTTTATGCTTTCTACAGCTCACACAGTTGACAGTTTGATTTATAATACTTATTTATTTGATATCAGTATACTTTTTCCTCTCATTTTACTGTGTCTTCTTGAAGCCATAGAATAAAAAGTAGTAAAATCTTACAAATCATTTTCTACACCTTACACTGAACTCTAAATTGTCTCTTAATGGTGATCGAAGAGCTTAGAAAACATTTTCTATACCTATAGTAATTTATAATTAATTAATTAATTACGCAGTCATTATTCAAGACTTTATTTCCCATGAGGAAGTGGGTAACGCAGGCATAATTATTGTACATTGACCTATTAGGGGTAATTACGTGTTCGCTCGCGTGAACGCATCTTCATTCGAACGTAATGTATGACATATGCAAAGAAATTTCTAATATCCACTGTCCTATTGTGTTATTTCTTCATAGTTACCTCCTTTCTCCACAATATTAATGTTACATTGTGGTTATGTAAGTTTTATTCCAAAAATAACGTGAGAGATAATTTGCGAATGTTGTCTTATGTATACATCAACATCATCATAATTATCATAAGTGTGATGATGATAAGTGACTGGTTCGAGTAATTTTCTGTTTTACCTAATTTGGTTTTTTCCTTAAAGCCGCACGTCAGGTCACATGTTATTTATGGTGAAGGGAAAAAAAGTTGTAAAAATCATGTGTCTATGTTAATCATAGAAAAGCAATAAAACTGCCCTCGATAAACTTAATAAAACACAAGCAGAAAGTCATCCGGATATTGCTCTTAATTTGTTCTAAATTGCCTGCTACATCGCAAAAAATAACAATAATATCTCTAAGAGAGAAAATACATGACCAACAATATTTCATATCGCTCCACGTGCGCATTATTAAGGAGCAAGACTGGCTGGTAAAAGTGCAGTGTACAATTAGAGCGAAGTTGATCAGCATCTAGATACGGATAATAATAAGTGGGCTTGCTATTATGGAGAGAGCAAACACGACACGAAGGAAATAGACTAAGAGAGCCACATGTTTTAGGTCACCCTCTGCTTAGCTTTGAAAGCCTCTTCTCGATTATGTCACAAATAATGGGGTTTGGATTAATCGATTTGATTGCTTTGTTATCGATTCCTGACATTGAATCTACTGGGTTTGCCGTGGCCCTTATCACTGCGATTTTATAAGCAAATGTTTTCAAATCGTAGACTTTTCTCTTCTTTCTGTATTCTTATTGTTGCGTCATGAGTCATGACTCATGAGCTTATTAAGTTCTTTGTTGTTCCTTTGTTGTTGTGATTTGTAGTAGAAAGTCTGTAAAAGTTGATAAATAGCATTTAATTATATGCTGATTTGAGTCACGTATAATAAAGCAATTGAAAACCTGATCAATTATAAATGTTTGAAAATAATTACTGTAAGTAATTGCTTCGGTATTTTAATACTTAATTGTACGTTATACACGAACAGTTTTAATGTTAAAGTCTAACAAAGAGATTACAAGATTGTACTTAGAAACTTAGGCCTGCATGTCTCTTTGTAGTTGATTTGCGTAGAGATTTGAATCATAATTTCACCGAGTCGTGTGTGAACCGCGAAACTTTCCTATTATCCGTGGAGAAAATATCCCATAAAATGAAAAACGGTTTCACCCGCGCTTGGGTCACGGCCCTGAGAGTCGCGATAGTCAATTAAGATAGACGCTGGCAAACGACAATCGCCACATAATTATCTCGCTCATTCGTCGTGACCGAACTGAATCAGCATTGCATTAGAGCGCAGGGAGGGTTACTGTGCATCCACAATCAAAACTATATCAGTGGGTTGCGGTGGTCGCCGGCGCTCAGTACTAGCGCGCCTTGCCGCGTGCCGACACGCGAACCAACGAAAGTGAAAATAAACACAATGAAAATAACAGTGCAACTATTTGTTTTTTGCGTTCTTTCCCCTGCGCTTGGGAACACTGATGATCCAACTCAAATAGAAAAATATGACAAAAAAATTAAAACGTACCAACTGGATGTGCCTGGAAAGGATCCAATCACAATTATAGAAAATGCACGTGATGCTACAGATACTAAGGATAAATGGAGAGATATGACTTATGAACATAAGAATAAGGATGACGCAGAAATGAAGAATCTTATGACCCACATCGTGCATGACTTTGATGGAAACCGCCCAAGATGTTACGGCCCTTCTTGTCACGATGATTTTAATAGCGAAGAAGAGGAAGCATTGGACGATTATATTCTAACTGCAGATAAGCTAAAAGATTACGGTGATCTTCCCCAGGATCGTTTACAAGCTATATCTGCTCTAGCTGCAAAACTTAAAAAAGATAAAATAAAAGCTGATCGATTCACTTCAATAAACAGTGACGCTAATGAAGGAGACGGAAATGGCAAGGTTTACACTACTTGGAATCGTCTGAAAGTAAAACAACACAAACATCCATACGATGATAAAGACGGCTGGGTGACGTTAGAGCCTGTCGCATGGTCCACGAGCAAAATTTCTAAATGGAAACCCAATGTTAAAAAACAGAAGCCGAATCACTGGAACGAAGACGAAAATCAATTCCCTAGTAATGATAGGTTTCCTAGTGACGATAGGTTTCCTAGTGACGATAGATTTCCTAGTGACGATAGATTTCCTAGTGATGATAGGTTTCATAACGATGACAGGTTCCATAGCGACGATAGGTTTCATAGCGACGATAGGTTCCAAAATGATGACAGATTTACTTCATCTCAAGATACCGGGAATAATTACAACTACAAGCCCCAGAAGAGACCATCATCCAGTCGACCCAGTTATATCAATAACAAATTGCACCTAGCTTCGGAATATGAATCGGAAGTCCCATCAAAACCATCTTGGACTAAGCCGCAACAAGCAAACTATCCATCATCATGGGCTCCGGACGAAGGTAGACGTCCACACAAGCCAAACTGTGATCATCAAGAAAATTATTCTGATGACGATGCAATGTACTATGGAATGTCTGATTCTGTAGTGACCGACCACCGACCCGCTAATTTCCCTTACGAGTATGAAGCTCTTCACCAATCCTCAATTTCATCACAGAAGCGCCCTTTTAGAAGACCTACTCAAGTAGTGTATGCCGGAGGTCCAGAATATGAAAATGATCGTGTCTCAAGACCACCACACGATGGCCAGTGGGTTTTGTTATCAACTACTAAAGGATACAAGAACAAGAAGCGGCAACGTTCTTTAAATCCTGCAGTTGCTGCTGACGATCGTGCAGATGTATCGACTATGACGTCTCATCAAGCTGTTGCTTTAACAGTGCTACCTGTGGATAAAGCTCACACCAACATGACAACATCACACGGTGGTTTGCTGGAAGTAGAAAAGAGTTTCCAGACCGTTGAAGAAGCTAAAAGGGACATGGACAAGAAGAATGATTTAGAAGTTGCAATGACTCAGTTTAGGCCTGTGCTAAACAGAAATAGGCTTGTAAAAAGGAAAATAGTTTCAAATGTGTCACCAGATAGTTCAACGCTATTAGCTGCCGTGGGTGCCGGCATGGTGCCTGCTACCATGGCCATGGTAGTTCCCATGATGCTAGGGAAACGTAGGAGAAGAGAAATAAATAGAACACCAGCCGATTCGCAATTAGATTTATTATTATATAAATATTGATAGACTTTTAGTTACGTAAGATATTATTTATTGCTATTTATTAAATTATTTATTTCGAATGATTGATTGATTTGGAATGTTTGAGCGTTAGTATGATTGTTATTGTTAAACCGTTTTTGAAAAATGTTTTACATGCGACTTATCTCAGTTAGATTATGTAAGATTGTTGTGATTTCTAGAGTTGTGTTTTTTTTTAAATAAATATAATGTGTCTGGGACTTAATAATTATTCACATCTTCATAATTTATGCTTTTGTATTATTATTTATGTAAATGTTAGAATAATACCTTCAGACTTGTCTTAAACATATAATTTTGAAAATCAATCTTGATTCATCATAGTCGTCAAATATCATTATTCTGATGACTGCTTGAATCCAAAGACACCATGTATTGTGTATTTTGAGAGAATACAACCTTTTGCATTGTACTTAACATTAACAGTAATTCGGAGTAATTATTACAACCTGATATCCTCTTTTTATAATCTAGATTGTATCGACACAAGATGACATAGATCGATATGAGCGTAGTTTCCAGGTAACAGCATCAATCGAGACGCTTTACTTTCGAGATACCCAACGGGAACATACAGTTAGACTCCAACTAATGAAGTATTAAAACACTACATTTGGGCACATCGCTTATAAAGCTTGTCCATAAATTGAGCGTACATTTTGACTGAATTTTTTCATAGAAAGTTAAAAGTTATAAACATATTGCTATTTTCGGAGATAATTAATATAATGAATGTGATGGCAAATCTTATTTGTATAACCGACGACATCAAAAGGTTATACAAAAGAAATAATAATATTCAAGCTTAGTTTTTGTTTGTACTAATAACTTAACAACTTTTACTGTAATCGCGAAAAAAGACCAGCCGTTCTCTTCGACAAATGTATGGAACAGTTGATTTTATTTCGAGATTTTGGCTTGGTCCAAGTACAATGAAATATGAGTACAGTGACCCCTTTTACTAGGTATTTGAGCCATAGGACTAAGAATAAGTTTTAAGATCTAAAAAAATAAGAATCAACAAGAAAATTATTATTTTACTTAGATCTAAACAGCGTGTTTTGTGACTCGGTCAATTAATGTATTGTTAAACAATTTATTTACCCCCCGGTAAATAAATTGTTTAACAATAAATTAATATTTATAGTAAACTTCTCCGGGCCGACTGTAGATGTTCCCTGTCCGAATCGCTTCCATCAGATATTTGACGCTGAACAAACAAACTATCAGGATCACTGAAAAAAAGATATTAATTAAAAAAGAGGTTTAGTATTTTGTACAAAATTATGGTCGAAAGGCAGAGAAAAGAATTTCTTCTCTTCTCTTTACTAATTTAAAAATTGGTTGAAGTTTATTTTAGAGATTAGTCAGACATGATAGCTTTGCGTTGGTTACAGATGTTAATATGTCTCATAATTTAGTTTCTTATCTTCACGTCAGATCCAGCCGTGGTTCATATATGAGGAGGTCAGCTGTGAGCAATTTTAATATGATTTACAAAAAAAACATTCAACTTATGTTTTTTACGATCACCATCGCAAAGATTAACATCTAAGTGTACCTATATAATTATAATAATATAAAAAAGTCGCTTTTCATGTCCGTCCGTGTGACCGTGACTTCTAAACTTCGCAACGGATCATTCAGAGAATAAAATTTGTTTCGAAAGGTTTGTGTTATTACATTCATATTAAAGTTACATAATAAAAAGAAATTTAGATGTTTCGTCAAGTCGATAGAACCGTGTAATTTTACAAATAAAATAGGAGTGGTACATTGTTACATGAGTCATCATGTCTCTCCGTAAACAACGAGTTGAAATGGAGTAGGTACCCGTCATACATAACTCCATTGTGATATAAGAAACCAGCTAGAAACACACTTATGCGGTAGTTTTGGGCCAAGGAAGTTAACTATCCATATATATACTCGTAAGATATTACCACTATATGAGTTGTACTTAAGTGGTGTGGGTGGTGTTAACTTAAGGAATTCCTTTAGTTTTCCGCCGATTTGTTAGCAAGCTATGTAGCTTAAAAGTTACCATTTTGTAAAGGAAATCTCTCTGATAAATCTAGAAATCTATATTTTTTACTCTTTATTTTCTTGGTAGTTTCTTAGATTTGGACAAATCATGTTGGTTAGTCAGAGTTTGAATACCTTGGGATTATTCTTATTTTATAATACGAAGATAAAATCACTCTCCGTCAGCTATCACTGAAAATCAGCGCTGCGACTCTGTCTCGCATAGTGTCACAGCATTATGCTGATGGCAGTTTTGCGTGGACGCATATTTTCCTCCTACTTGTTTTTTTTTGTATTTGTGTTTTTTCTTTACGTCATTTTTGATAGCAAAGTAAACGTATTTTCTTTCTTTCTCCTTGCCTTTATATTCAAAATCACCATCACGAGGGTTTATAAATATCTTGGGTCCCATTTCGCAAAGTTCGATACTATAACTATAACGAGCTCGATGGCATTAAGGAGAAAAGGTAAAAGTATTAAACCCCATTCATTTCACTACACTATTGGAAATTTTTCAATTTGATCGAATAGGAAATGATTTTTTTATTGGATTTGAGAATTGCATCTCAAAGAAGAACCCTATTTCAATCGGAAGAAAATGCAGTTATAGAGCTTGGATTTAGAATGACGACTTTAAATTATGTTGTGCCCACATTTTGCCAGTTTTATTTAAGTATCAAGTATAGTATTTTTATCTCACAAAGTGACGGGCGCTTTACTTATGTTTAGGTACCAAATGTCAGATAACTTATATTTGCGAATTTTTATTTCTTACTTATATTTTTATTCCCCTAGTAGGATTTATATATGTCTGTAGGTGTGTCCGTGGTTTCACAGGGGGCCTATCACAATACATGCGTTACACTATTTTTTTTTTTAATATTGCAGCATTATGCTGAGACTTTTTGGCCTCGCACAGGCCTTTTTTTGTATATTATTTTTGTTTTTAGATTTGTTAGTTTCTATTTCCGCGCGTGTCCCAAATAAAATATTTTTCGTTTCTTTCTTTCTAAAATATATAATATGGCATATTTTATACCTATCAAACCGCCATATTTATTCTTCAGATAAAATTTATATGACGATTGAAAAAAAGATTCTAAAAGACTTAATTTGGCTTACACGGGTGGTATGGTAATATTGCTCATTGATTGAATCTACGTCATGTTATACCTTCCCGGTTTCTGAGATAATGTTAAAGGGAGTTTATTTATAATTCGTCATAGCTTTGATGAACACATAATCTAAATATTAAATTCGTTTAATCGGGTAGGTGCGAAATCTATAGCTATTGAGAGTTTCTGAGCTTCTGAGGTTTGTGTCAAATGTACGTGTTGATCGACAAAAGCAAAGACAAAATCTGTTGTAGTGAACACTAGGTTCTGCCCGTGACTTCGTCCGCGTGGGAGCCAATACTAACAATATCTCATAAAACGTATCGAATGCCACTCGGCAATAATGTTAGCCGTTATATCAGTGAAAGATTTTTTGTAGACGGATCCGTCTACAAAAAATGACGATGGTGAATCTCTGGAAGTACTGATCAGTACTTCCAGAGATTCACCATCGTCATCCGCGGCCTATATACATATTACATATACAGGGCGTCCCACGACTTTGTTTGATAGTATTTGATGTTAAATTTCATGGTATTCCTTTTATTTTAGATGCTATGTTATTTAGAAGAAATAAATGTATGTGATTGAGCGTTTTGATCGGTACAGTAAAATTACAGGCTTCACATTTAGCGGGTTCGAATCCCGGTTCAGATAGGCGATTATTTAAAATTCTTTGAATGCAGCTCGTATTGTTTTCAAAATAAAAATGAAGTCTTTATTCAGTATTTTTTTCTATCTACAGTATTTAAGGTACTTTCCCTCCATGTGGCAAAGCCGTGCGACGCCCTGTATATATATTTAAGGAGTGAGTTTTTGTTAATATAGCTTAAACTTAGTTAAGGTAGTTACTCTAAGGATAGTTTTGAACTTAACACCTGTAACTTGTACCTACTTTCTGGGCAAATAAAGAACTAGTCTATTCTAACCACTGCACTGGTGGGAGACGCCTCTCTTTGTTTGTGATCCCACAGATTAAGTACTTCTTACAATTTTTTTTAGATTTCATAGACTTACGATCAGACAGGGCAATTAATCCAAGCTGTATCCATCCGTCAGACAGCGCCTCCCACACAATCAATATTATCGAGAAGAATAGGTGGAAGAAACTGTACACGAAGAACGTCGTCACCAGACAGTGGTTGGCCTGAAATTGAAAACAAAAGAGATATCAGCAACAGTGCATTACAATACGAATTAGTAGGTATTGTAGTTTATAGCATAGGGGTATAGTATCCTGCCGGGGTCGCGGGAAAGTTCGAAAGGGTTACCGAGGGCCCTGGCAACACAGGCAACGGAAGGAACACGGGTGGGTTTTAGTCAGTAAGTAAGAGTCTGACAAACCCTCCCGCTCCGCCCAGAGCGGGAGAAGTTATTTGATAATTTCCCAACCAAGAAAAAAGGTGTATAGTATAACCCAGTAAATGGGTGGTGGAGGTCAGATAGGCAGTCGCTCTATGTAAAATACTGATATTTAGCTGCCGTTAGACTGGAAGCCGACTCCAACACAGGTGGGAAAAGGCTAGGTTGATGATGAAGATGACGTAGTTTATAGCATCAATTATGATGACAGGGAATAAAGGGAACTAGAAAACAGGAACACATAGGGGATGGTCACATGTTCAAAATCAAAATCAAAGGTATATTTTGCCTTCTGAACCGAGCAAGTGTGCGAACCACCAACGAGAAAGCTACGAGCTATCCACGATAGCTTGGCTAGCTAGTGAGTAAAAAAGATACATATAATAATAGTTGATCGCTGACTATTCACACTGTAGGCCGGCGAGAACTCTCTCTCCACTAGTTTGTCGTAACCAAGAGCTATCAAAGTGAGTAGGTACTAGTTCAGCGACGTTCACTTGGCGGGCAGAACTCTCGCTGAAACTCATGCTTGATATGGATCAAGCGTAAGTTTCAGCAAGTGTTCGAGCGAGCAAGAGATTAGTCGCTGGTATCCGCTTTGCTCGCCGACTCATTTTGAGGTACTAGCTCTACATGCTTCTTGTTAATCGCCGGGTGGGACAAGTGCCTTTCCGAAAAGTACAGAGATGCTCTTTACTCCACGGTAGGTGTATCTTGTCAACAATGATGTTGAGAAATTATTTGTAAAGGTGACGCAATATGAAACGTAACGTAATTTGAAACGAACTTCATCCATCTATACATATATTTCTTTTAATGTCGTTATACAAGGTGTCGTTTTGCATCCTCGTCAAATTTCAGGAGGCTGCTATGAAACACATAATTATAAATATAATCAAATAAAATTACGATACCTTCTCAATAATTAATACATACTTGTGTTTTTAGTTATTTAAGTTTGACAGTATTTTAGAATACACTACTTTCACAGAACAGAATCACCCCGTTGTGTATGCGGTAGTGTGTGTGTAAAAGAGCAGTTACAGTGCAGTATCACACGGGCCGCGTTTAAACATGCGTGTCCCTGCACATGCCGATTTCCGAAAATTAGAAAAAAATACCTAAGTACTTATTTTATTATTAATTCGTTTCGAGACTCATAAGCATAGTTACCTCCTTGAGTTTGATGAGGATGCAAAACGACACCTTGTATGTATAAAAATGAATTGTTAGTCTCACAAAAACTCGAGAACGGCAAAATCTGCTGAACCGATTTGCCTAATTTTGGTTTTGAAATATTTGTAGAAGTCCAAGGAAGGTTTAAAAGGTGAGAAATTATAGGGTAGGTCGGGTAGGTAAGGTAGGTAGGTTAGGTAGGAAGGGTAGGGTAGATTCTTAGTGCTACCGTTGCGAGCCGGGCCGGGTAAAGCTAGTTAGGAATAAGATAATGTAAGACAAGGTATCATACGTCTACCTACCTACATTAATTGAAACGAAGCAGGTTTCAATTGATGTAGGTAGGCTTATGTTTGGCCAGTGAAAGATACCTTAATTTCATTGCTAAATATAAAACGTAAGTTATCAATAAACTAACTTCCGCCAGCGGCTTCGCCCGCTTGATATCTTTACAAATTATAGTTTATGTTACTCAGTGATAATATAGCATTCCACTGTTGTTTTTTTATTTTAATCTTTAAAATCGTTCCAGTAGTTTTTGAGTTTAACTTTTTCATTACAAATTTTATAGTTTTTAATTTTCTGAGTTTAAGTGGAAATGTTATCATTTCGGAATTTATTTATTTATTTATTCATTATAAACATGCAAAAATACAAATCTTTATATTTTCTATTTATTATGTTATCTACCCAAAAAGGTGTCTGACCGTAAAATCGTGTTACTGATTTCTCTTCTTTCTTTCTATCTGGATCACAAAAGTATCTACGAGTATAATACCTAATTGAGGCATCGATTAGGTTTGTTTCGTAACGCCAATCTCTAATGAAAGTTGATATTACCAGCTTTACCAGTAGGAAATTTTGTGTGAAAACTAATTTCGTTTCTTTTAATTTATTTCAATAGTTGTTATTTAATTTGTTGACGTTTATTGAGGCCTCTCTAATTTCGCAATCGAGTTACGTGAGGTATTGGCTCTATGCGTGCATCGATTGACGTTATTGCCTGAATGATGGCGTGCCTGTGCCTCAAATTGTAGCGAGTCACGATTCACGTCATGGAACAAAAAATAAGTTGAATGGACGCACGTCAGAAACTGAACCTTGTAAGTGATGATTGGAATAGTTTTCAGTTCATGAAGTTGATTGGGTACAATTCAGATAGATTTCAAATGACCTAGATTATATTTGTTATGTAAGAAAAAAATATTAAAATAATAACATTGTAATGATTAATCTTTTGATTTTAAGGATATCAAACATCAAATTATATAATATTGTACGTCTTGTATTTAGTATTCATTTTCTCTAAAATCAGCATACTGTGTTACTGTACCTACTTGAAATGGTTTAAAATTTCAGAAAGTTTATTTTAAAATGGGTTGCTTTACGCACCAATTTCATAATAAAATATTGGTAAAGCAATAAAATAAAATTATTATGTGACTGGTTGGAATTATTTGACAGATACGATGCTTAAAACTAATGGTCTCATCAATAATCTACTAGATCAGAATGTTGCCTCTAAAGGGATAAATGAAAGACAATTGTATGCATCTGAGATGAGCACGCTAAGGAGTGTGGTGTTACGCGGATGGATGGAAAAAGAAATGAGCGCAAAAGAGGAAGTCTGAATGTAGCATCGGTAACTGAAAAGTTGTGTGGAAATCGGTTGTCATGGTATGGGCGTGTGATGCGGAGGAAGGAGAACAATGTCGTGAGGAAAGTTTTGAGTAGGTATGAATGGATATAAAAGTAGGGGAAGACCAAATAAACGATGGATGGACTGTGTGAAGGATGATATGGCTTGAAGGGAGGGTGAACTACCGAGATGACGACTAATAAAGAAGTATGAAACAAAACGACATGTTGCGCCGACACCAAATACATTGGGAAAAGGGCAGGAGAATTACGATGATATCAATAATCTACTTGGGCACATAATAAACCTTTAGTATCAATTCACGACATAGCAACCGAGTACCGACACCACTCGATGTTTTCTCGATACGATGTACAATACTATCGAATAATCTTGAATAAAATATCGATATCAGAGCTGCATCGGAGCGCTGTGAACGCTTACATTGTTTGTTGTTTCTCCTTTTAAGTAAGATTGTATCACAGTGAGAATCGTACCGTGTTGCTATGCTGCTCCTAAGTAGAACAATGCTTAATCTTTTCTTTATTCGAGCAGTCGCGATTTTCAGATGACAGTTTTTGAAGCCACTATGAAATGAAATGATGTTCTTTCTCCTTTGTGAATTGCAGATATGCCGCAGGTATTTGGCCGCATATGTTTATACCCCTGTACTTAAACGTGCCCGCGGCGCCAAGCCACGAATTATTCCTTAGAATCTGTCATGTAGTCAAGACGTGGCGTGCTGGGCACATTTTGTTTTGTCACATATATATGACTGTGGCGGTCAAAAGGTTAAGAGACTTTCAAACGTCAACAAATGTATGGTTAAAAAGTGGCTAATCACTACTTAACTTTAAGCAAAGTTTATAAATAAACCCCTTAATGTTTAGAGAACTAAGACCTTTTAAGGTGGATAATGGTTGATTAGTCGATCTATTGACTAGAGAGGTATCTGCCTAGATCGATGGATCAACAAGTTGATAGTTCGAACCCTTTATAATTGACAACTGACACAAATCCATACTTAGCACTTGCATATTCTGATAGAAGAAGAAATTGGCAAAAATAAATACAATTCATCATCAGCCTACAGCAGTTCACTATTGGACATAGGCCTCTTCAATTGCACGCCTCACAGCTCGATTCTCGGCAACTTTCATTCAGCTGCTCCCAGCCACCCTGCGAAGATCTCTCCATCTAGCTCTTACCTTATGTTTGCCGATTTGCGGTCTTCACTCGAGAATACGTCTACCCCGACGGTGATCATCATCGGTCAAAAATCCCATTGCTTATATTCATTTCCAAGATAATATGTACATAATTTAAAAGCGATTGTTAGCTTTTAAATTATATAAATATTATCTTGTGTTAACATTAGCTAACAATCTTAAAATAATAATATACATATGTAAGAAAAAAGGGAGAGGAAAGAATTAGGGCATCAAAAAATTCTTCCGTAACGCTGACAACAGGAAAAGTGCCCAAAAGCCTGGCGGCATTTGTATGGCAATGCTGATTGTTTGGCCAAAAAATAGGTTATAGAAGTGTCAACTGTCACCAATTGCTTATATTAATTTTCCTCTAAATTAAGACAACAGTGTATCTTACCTTATAAGCACCACAAGTGAACATAATAGCAAATAGGAACAGCATCATTGCTATAGTAATATACGTTAGGTAATACGTGAGCACTATGATTGTCTCCAGCGAATCCTTTGTGGACCCAAATATGCTCTCCAAGTTCTCGAAGTTTCTAAACTTCTCATCTTTCTCGAAATAGTTGTTGGTCACGTTCAGACCCAGCTGGTATAAGTGGAAGGCTACGGTTGCTATTGCTATCAGCTGTAACAAAGAGAAAATGTGTTTTAGAACATAATAATGTTGATGGAGAGAGTTTGTTACTATTACGAAAAGTACATTTCGAAACTCATGTTTTAAGTAGGGACATAGTACATAACTATATTTATTATTTAAAAAAAATATAGCTTTTTGACTTTATCAACTTCAAGTTATTCCAACTACCTACTCATTATCATTACCTACTAATACAAGGTAGATAATAAAAGCAAGTAAACTACAATTTACAAGCACTTGAGTTGGTTAAACGCCTGACAGAATAATGAAGGCAAAGCCGCAAAGCTTCAACATGAACACAAATCTACGCGTATGTCGAGTACGACTTACTCTAGGCGCTTTCAAATCACATGTCTATACTTATTAGGCAATGTCCAGCTGAGAAATCTATGCTGTATTTATTATATTAATAATAATACTTTATTTCGGGCGGCATAGACCACCCACAGAAACCTTACGGTTTCTGTGGGTAACCTAATACATATTTCTTAATATTTTTATTTTCCATGACTCGCCACACCTACACAAGACATGACCCATTGACAAAGGGACGGTCAAAACCTACAGCTGTTGCGTTCAGAATGCCGTTGTAGCTACCCCGTATACGGGCCAGCAGGAAAGCTGCTTTTTCGCGCATGATGGCCTGGAAACCATCAGTGCGCGCTTCGGCAGACATCCCAAACGCGCTGCACCACCACGGCAGACCCAACAACATCCTGAACGCAATATTCTAGTTTCATATACATACAGGGTGTCCAGTAAACGACAGACAAAGCACGACATACTGCAGGGGGTGATAGCTAGGGTCACTACCTATCAATACAACACAATATATGTTCAGCAAAATCTTACGGATTTACAGTTTTACAAAATTTTCCGAAATACCGAAAAATCTCTACCTTGAAACAGATTTTTAAGCATAATGAAAAAATCCTTTTCTAGTACTTTTTTTTACATCAAATTATTCGTGAATAGTTACTTTACTCATTGATAAGTCTTTTTTCTATCAAAGACAAGAACGTTTTCAAGAAATACTATTTTTTGTTTAAATTTGCACAGAACTATTTTCTTATCACTTAAGTTTAACCTACAGTGGTGAAAAAAAAATGTATGTGGCAGTTTTGTACAACAAACTTAAAAAATAGCTTGTTTAATGGTGATTTTGGAAATATACAATATTACTAGTATTGTATCTTTCCATTTTCATTTTAAAAAATACGAAAAATAAGCTATTTTAGTTAATAAGAGCATTTTATTTTAAATGCAAGTAATGTGACTTTGAATTCGAATCGTTGTAAGATCGTACTACGGTTCGAATTACATAATAATTAATCTACAGCCGACCGGCCGGCCGGTCTGTAAATGACATCTTGAAGGATAAGGTGATAGTAAAAAAAACAGAGGAGTTAACTTTAATAAACATGTATTTAAATAAATTACAATAAATGCTCAAATTGCTTCCCTTGTGCCCTAATACACGCTCGGCATCTTCTTAAAAATGAGCTTTTGAGTCTTCTCAGGCTTATTTCCGATATTTTTTTTGCTGCAATGTTAACCCTTGCTCTCAATTCATTGTCATTTTGGATCGGTTTTTCATAGACTTTGTCCTTCATGGCACCCCAATAAAAAAAATCCAGGGGGTTTAGGTCCGGAGACCTAGGTGGCCATAATATCGGACCCAGTCACCCAATCCACCTGCCTGGATAAGCTTCATCTAAGTAGGCTCTTACTTTCCGGCCATAATGAGCAGGGCACCCATCATTTTGAAGCCACATCACCTCTCTTAGCTCACTCGGAACATTTTCAAGGAGCGTGGGTAGGGTTTCTCGTAAAAACTCCAAGTAATTATTGGCATTTAATGTAGGTGGAAGCTCGACGGGACCCACAATCTGGCCATTAAAAATCCCACACCATATATTTATTTTGAATTGGTACTGGGACCTGTCTTCTCTTGACACATACGGATTTCCTAATTGCCAACTATGTAAATTATGCAAATTCAAGTAGCCGTCCTTTCTGCAGGCTGACTCATCACTCCATAACACCTTATTAAAAAAGTTCGGGTCCTCCCGATGCATTTCAAGCATGCGGCGGCAGAATTGAACTCTCGGCAGGTAGTCTCCAGTTAAAAGAGTTTGCACGCGTCGTACGTGAATTGGATGGTATCCATACCTCTTAAGTACTGAATGAACAGTGGACTTCGGTATCCCTGTGCACCGTTGTATCGCCCTAACCGAAGTACTCGGGTCTTGTTCTCGTTCCTGAAGCACTATGTCTTCGTCAACAACTTGAGGCCGTCCACCGCCACGTTGACCAGGGAGTCTGCCTTCCATGTAGCAGTTATGCACTCTGGTAAACATTTCATGGTGTGGATGTCTCCTATCGGGAAACCTTTCCCTGTAGAGGGTGGCAGCAGCTCGGGAACTTTGGCCAGCTTCTCCGTAAATAAGGTGCATCTCAGCATACTCTCGCTGCGTATAACCAGGAAAAACGCGGCGGTTGGCCATGTTATAAAACACAAAAGTCCAGGTGGTCACCAAGTCGTCGTAGTGATCACAATAAAAAATCCAAATCGTAAGGCAAACAAAGTCCGGGGTCCAAGGCACAAAACAGTCGTCAGTACGAAACAATAATTTGTGAACACAGAGATGCGTTGCGCACGGTTTAAAGTAGCGTTCAGTACGCTACTTTAAACCGTGCCAAGTGTCGCAAATAAGGTTGAGAGTGAGACACAAAATCATAATGCAATAAAGAGCGGGATAGCACATGCGCTTCTTTTGTTAGACAGTAACCGGTCGGGTCGTGTCGGTCGGCGAGCAGGTAAAAACCTTTAGTCATTACGCGTGCACGTCGCATTTTACGTGTCACAACTAGTTTTATAATAATTCGCGTAAATGAGCAGCTATTACTTATTCTCATAGTGGTTTTTGTCAAAATTACGTTAATTACATTTTCAACAAAATCAGCTTCTCTGGAACTAAAATAGCATTTTTTTGTATTTTTTTAATGAAAATGCACTAGTATTGTATCTTTCCTAAATCACCATTAAACAGGCTATCTTTTAAGTTTGTCGTACAAAACTGCCATATACATTTTTTTTTTCACCACTGTAGGTTAAACTTATGCGAAAAGAAAATCGTTCTGAGAAAATTTTAACAAAAAAAACTATTTCTTCAAAACTTTCTTGTTTTTGATAAAAAAAAAAAAACTTATAATGAGTAGAGTATTCACGAATAATTTGATGTAAAAAAAGTTCTAGAAAAGGATTTTTTCATTACGAGATACTTAAAAATCTGTTTCAAGGTAGAGATTTTTCGATATTTCGGAAAATTTTGTAAAACTGTAAATCCGTAAGATTTTGCTGAACATATATTGTGTTGTATTGATAGGTAGTGACCCAAGCTATCACCCCCTGCAGTACGTCGTGCTATTTACTGGACATCCTGTATATTTGAGTTTAGATACTTGTATGAAACTTGCACTGTCATTCGCCAGTACATAGTCGCCAGTTTGGCTTCACGAAAGGTAGGTCGACGACTGACGCAGGAGTAAAACTCATCAGTCACATTTGGAATCCTGGGAGAAATCCCAGGATGCCATTGGCATTTTCTGTGACCTCTCAAAAGCGTTTGACTGCGTTGACCACAATACACTGACCTGTAAACTACACCACTACGGAATTCGTGGACTTGCTGCTGATCTTGTTCTGTCCTATCTATCAAACAGGCAGCAAAAAGTAAACGTTAACGGGGCCACGTCCTTGGGGTCTCTAGTAAAGATGGGCGTGCCCCAAGGTTCAATTCTTGGCCCTTTCCTATTTCTAGTTTATATTAATGATCTCCCTTACATGATGGCAAACTTATCCGATATAATCCTATTCGCTGACGATACTCCTCTTATTATTAAAATAGATAGAAAAGATCCGGATGTCTTACAAGTCAACGATAGTCTGGCTGTTCTATCGAAATGGTTCGCAGCTAATAATCTCTTACTTAATGCGACCAAAACAAAATGTCTTAAGTTCGCACTACCAAATGTACGCCATGGGATCTGGGCCGCCATGGGATCTGGAGGCAAAAGCCCTCGCGCACGTATGGGAGTGGCGCGAGGAGGCGAAACGCCGGGGCGTAAGTCCGCTGCCGCGAGAAATCGCGGCACAGCGGACGGAGCTCCGGCGGGATCTCATGGCGTCATGGAAAGTACGGTTGTCGCAACCCAGTGCTGGGCACGCCACGATTGCGGCGATAAGTCCCCTCTTTGAGGAGTGGCTGGAGAGGCGCCACGGCGTCCTCACCTTCCGCGTGACGCAGGTCCTCACCGGACACGGCAGCTTCGGGAGGTTCCTGTGTCGGATAAGGCGGGAGGAAACGTCCGGGTGTCACCACTGTGTGGATCGCCTGGAGGACACGGTGGAGCATACGGTGGAGGTCTGCCCGGCTTGGGCAGAGCACCGCCGTGTCCTCGTGGAGGCGATCGGCGGCAGAGACCTCTCGCGTCCGGCCCTGGTTCAGGCCATGGTACGGAGCGAGAGGGCATGGGCAGCCGTCACCTCCTTCTGCGAAGCAGTAATGCTCGCAAAGGAGGAGGCGGGACGGTTGAGGGAAAGGCAAGTTTCGCGCCCTCTCGCCCCTAGCCACCGCAGGAGACGCCCAGGGCGTCGGGAATCCCGGGCGGATTTCCGGCCACCGTAGGCGCGGGCTTGCGGACGGTGAGCAATGGGTAGCTCACCGTCCGGTAAGGACCAGGCCCGGGTCGACGGCGCGTCGTATTCCACGCGCGCCTCAAAGAGATGTCGTCAGCACAAAAGTAGGGGTCCACTAGGGCCGATGCCTGCCGGGGTCGCGGGAAGGTACTTATGGGTCACCGAGGCCCCCGCAACACAGGCAACAAGAAGGAATACGGGTGGGTTTTAGTCAGTAAGAGTCTGACACACCCTCCCGCTCCGCCCAGAGCGGGAGAAGTTATTTGATGATATCCCACCCTAAAAAAAAAAAAAAAAAAAGTGGCTCTAAATTTAAAACTTGATGGCAAGAGACTAGATGCTATTACGGAAACTGTATTTCTAGGAATTACTCTAGATTCGAAGTTGCAATGGGGAGCCCACATTAGAGCTCTTTCAGGTAGATTAAGTTCAGCTGCATATGCAGTAAGAAAAATTAGACAGTTGGCTGATATAGCCACAGCTAGGTTAGTATATTTTGCTTATTTCCACAGTATTATGTCTTATGGCGTTCTGCTGTGGGGATCGGCAGCTGATGTAGATTCAATTTTTATTTTACAAAAGAGGGCAATCCGCGCAGTCTATAGAATGGGTCCTCGTGAGTCCCTTAAAAACAAATTCAAAGAAATTAATGTACTAACTCTGCCTTCTCTTTATATCTTAGAAAGTATTTTGTATGTTCGCAAAAACTTAAGTATGTCTTTTCAAAACAAGAAGTGATTTCCATAATATAAATACACGTAGTAAACATGAAATTGTGATATCCAAATTTAGATAAACAAAAACAAGCAAATCATTTATCAACAGTATCCGCTTTTATAACACGTTGCAAAGTCAGTTACAGAACTTAGCGATGGAAAGTTCAAAACCCACATCAAACGTGTCCTTACCAAAAACGCATATTATAAGATTAAAGACTACGTTGAAGACAAGGAAGTTTGGCAATAATTCCTTCTGCACATGTGGCTTCCCTGGTACCTCATAAACGGCATAACTATGTAAATGTCTATTAACTGCTCCCAAATTACGATGTTTATTATTATTATTTTTTATACAAATTTTCTTTTTGACATATTATTTTCACTGTTTGACATTATATACCTAAAATTTTGATTTCAGACTTGTAATGGCAAACTTCATTTGGTTTAAATGGGTTTTTATTTTTATTATTTTATTAATATTTTACACACATTTGTGTGTACCTTGTGAATGTGAGAACGTTGTAGGCTTAATAGACTAGATATTTTGTAGACCTTTTTCTTTTTTTTTTTGTTAAGTACCTGGTACGTCTCGACAGGCCTACACTGTCCTCCCATACCTATTAACACTGTCATTTGAAAACATTGTAAAAGCCAATTATTTTTAAAAGAGTAACCATGGAGTTTCTTGCCGGCTCTTCTCCATAGAAACGACCCATTGGAACCGTGCACCTAGCTTCTGACGTTTCATAAGTGCCCATGTAGGTTTGAAATAAAAATATTTTGATTTTGATTTTGATTTTTTGATTCTATGTAATACTTGAAAGTTGAAACTCAAACTTGACCGTAGGTCAATAATGAATGGACGAAAGGTGTTAATAAAAATGCTCTATAACAATATCTGTTATTGAAGAACAATTACTTATATTTATCTGTATTTTTCTTTCAGAATAACTATGAGTAATAGGTATGTTACCGTCTGATTATGAACATCGTTAGTTTATAATCTATCTAGCGAGATAAAAATATAAACTGTCGAAAATTTTTTAACTGCAACAAACCATTATTTTACAATTTAACGCGTTATTTTTCGATAGCTTATAACCTATCAATGGCAAACCGACAAATTGTGAACTGGTATCAAACTTGCATGTGGCGAGCGCACCTTGCGCTAATACTAAATAGCCAAATAACTGCGACCAACTTGTAAGAAGCGCTCGCCGGCCGCTGCCGTGGCACCACCTGCTTCGCTCGCTCGGCTCGCGCCGGTTGGTCACTGTTCTAACCTAGCCTAATCCATTTGGTTGGGGTGCCCTGGCTTAAATACTGCGACCAATTTGGCTACCGCCAAGACTTACCAATCAGGGCCGGTTCACAATTTTATGGGTGATAAAATGATAAAATCGGACAGGTTATGAACCCTGTCGATAAGTAGGTTAGTAGTTAGTAGGTTCGTTCACATTTTGAAATTCATAGATTATAAACTACCGACAATTAATGCTTTACATTATAACAGTTCACAATTTTTCGATAGTTTATAATCTCGCTAGATAAACTAACGGTGCTCACAATCTTACGGCAACACATATAAAAGGTAGCTTTCGACACACCACTTCCAAAACTCGTAAGTAATATGCACCTATGGCTCACAAAAGGAAGGCAATACACTTTCATATAAATGTAAATATGGTTAAGTAATACTTACTATTACAATGTATCCGAATATAATATTCCCCACCCTTAAAGGGAAGCAGAAAAGAAACTTTCTCGTCATCTTCTCATCGGTATTCCTGAAAAGGGAAAAATGTAAATATGAAATTGGGCACTTCTGAAGGTGTATCGTACAGTTTTCTACAGTAAAAAAATATCAATATTATCTTCCTGCCCTGGTCCCATGATACTCGGGGTCGGCCCAACACGTCTTCTTCTTCCATTTTCCCGTAATAACAGTCACGCTATCATTCACTCCCTTATCTTTTACATCATTCCTTGCACAATCCATCTATCTTGTCTTTGGCCTTCATCTGGCGGGCCCTATCGGAATACCAGCGCTGCGGTATTTATTTTTTAAATATCTCAGCATTATGCTGAGATAGGAGCTTTTTTGGTGTTTTTTGATTTTCTTTGTTTTTTGTTTAATCGAACAAATATATAAATTTTGTTAGTTTTAAATGCTCCTTTTTTACTTTTTGTATTTGTTGTGCGTGTTCCAAATATAATATTTTTCTTTCTTTCTTTCTTTCATCTCCGGCTGCAGCCACCGACATTTATATTCATCCATCTTTGAGTCACATGCGTTTCACCCGTCCTCATCACACGCACATACCAAGACAAATGATTCCCTTTTAAGTTTTCGTACGTAACAAAAACGATGATCTACATTCTATTCACAACCATACCTGCTAGCTTGCTTCTGGCAACGATCGTTTCCAATACTAAAACCTCAAACTTTGCTCTTGGCAACAATCGTTGCCAAAATTTAATTTCTGTTAAATGACTTTAAACTCTATTTTATTGCACGTAAAGTCCTTCCAAAACGTTTTTAAATCATAGGCTAATACATTATCTAACATCTCGACGCAAGTTGGCAACATCAAAAAACCAATTTTTGTTTACAATGAGAAGTGAAGTTTGAAGTAGCCATTTTGTGATTTTTTGTGCTCACTGGTATTCTGTGCTCCAAGAAAAAATGCCGAAAGTATTCTATTTTACTGGCTTTTACTAAAGTTAAGGTACCAAATTAATCTAGAAAACCTGTTCTATGATATTTCAATATTTTATTCGATAATACTTCAAATGAAATGTGCTAAAATCAAAAGATTCGGACGCGTCTTTGTTGACGTTGTTTGTTTACGTATTTTAAAGTGGTAATTTATCGTAAATACATCCAACTGCGGGAAACTGTGTGTGAAATAATAAAGTTTAGACATCATTTTAATCATAAAAGGTAAAATGTCTTAACAATATCTTGTGGATGTGCTGGATTACATGAATATTGGCGACAAGTGAGTACGTTGTAACGAAATATTGCTCTGGCAGCAATCGTTTCCAGAAAGCAAAGTAAGTTTCACTGTCAGGGTTGTCACATATTAACATGCGGCTTTTTTACCCGACTACGGCAAAGACAAAAGGAAGGGTTAATAAATAAATAACCTATTTGAAATAAGTTATTTGACTTTGATTTTAGTTTAAGTAAATAAATATTAAAATTCATTTGTCAAGCATAGCAATATTTTTCTACAACGTGGAAAGGTCTCGCCTAGTGTTTTAACACTAAAATAAGGTCGAATATACACCGGAACAAATTAAATTATCTAGCGAAACTCCGAAGACGTGATGGGTCTCGATATCTAAACACGATAAAATAAATATATTATGTTTTTTTGGAGTCAATGACCGCTAGTAGTGTTGTTACGTGAAGTGTGAGTTTATAAAATCTGTTTTATCGTGTTGAGAAATCCATCACGTGTGTGAAGTTAAAAAAAAACTGATATTTTAAGTGACTACACTACCGGTGGTATTGGTGGTTAATGATCTCAAAAACAACATAATCTAATTTATTTATTTTTATTTTATCATCTTTAGATATCGATACCCATCAAGTCTGTGGAGTTTCGCTAGCTAATTTAATTTTATCCTGTATATAGTAAGGCATAGAAATAAAGAAAGCCATTGCCTAGTTTCGTCCAGTTATTTTCAGTACAAGGTTTTCTGTCCTAAATACAAGCCTAAACGTTAATAATACTTGTAAGAATAAAATTACGTAATATTAATAAAATATACTATATGTGTGTATATTATTATATATGTGTGTATATAAATGGTTAAATAAATAAATAAATACTTTTATTTTTAAAGTTTTATGCAAACCCGATATAAGTAAAATAAATTTTGGT
Source organism: Atethmia centrago (assembly GCA_905333075.3). Lineage (NCBI taxonomy): Eukaryota > Metazoa > Arthropoda > Insecta > Lepidoptera > Noctuidae > Atethmia > Atethmia centrago. Next base: position 10,641,656 of record HG995381.1, on the reverse strand, counting down.
CAGACGCAACCCTAGCTTCTACAGCCGCCATCTTGCGAACCTTGGGGTTCATTCAAGATTGTTGCGAATTTTTAGACTGAAAGTCGTCGTCAGTATTAGTTTTTAATATATTATAAATCTAACAATGTTTAGTAGTTTTTTGGCATAAATATAAACTATAGGATTAGATCTATTCATTTCAAGATTGAAACTGGTTAAATGAGAGCCTAGTGTCATCGTAATTTTAGTTTGAAATCACTATCTCTTTCTTTTAATAAAAAACTACCTTTGGGTTTTTTGTCAGCTATCTCAGGAGTTTGTAGAATTATGGGAAACTTTTTACAAATTATTAAAGCTAATAAACTGGCGTTTCTCAGCAAAGTTATATTTTTGTTCTAGGTTTTATAGTTTTTGTGTGAATTGGCTATGATTGTCCATCTAGTTTTAGCGGTGAATTGTGCAACAGCGTGTAGATTATTCAATTTTTTTAAGAATATTTTCTACCACAATTATTATTGTTTCTTATCAAACATTACAAATAACTATTCTAGTTTATAAAAATGATGAAAAACTATATACCCACCCCGCAATTTTTTTCACAATATCACATTGTTTGACTAAAACCGGCAAAATATGCTCGACCTTAACTTTAGTCTCATATAAAATATTATACACACAACTTTTATCAAAATAACAAACGTTACATTATTTCTTATCTTATCGTCTACACAAAATAGTAAACAAAATTATCATGGGCCACTTGAATCGATTGTAAATCAAGTTATAATGACGGCGGCCGCACCGAGTGTATAGTGTCAAATTTTATGAGCAGAATTCGACGGTTTTGTTGCAATCGAAAGCAAGCGAGTCGTTAAGACAGGTTGTCGAATCGGAAATGACACATTTTCCAAAATCAAAAGTAATTTATTTAAACTAGGCTGAGAATCAACACTCGACATACATAAGACAGTCCCCCAAAACGCCCGCCTTTCATCACTTCCTAGTGCTTTAGCAGGGAAGAAGGAGTGGTGCAACAAACTCCCCAGCAACACAGCTGTCTGTTCGGTTAGAAAAACTTGATTCTATACAATATTCTGCAAAATAATTTACACTACGCGCCACCCTACCAACAAACAAAAAACATCGAACACTATAATACTTAAGCAGAAATAAAAAATGTAAACAGAACTTAATACCTAAATAAAAACGTCCAGGCACAAAGGGCGTGCCCCCTTACATATAGGTGTTTTGCATATAGTTGTAACTCGACGTCACAAATGATAAACAAGGACTATCGAAATAAAATAAACAAAAAGTTATTAACTAATAACAAAACCATGGTCAGCAAGACGACCAGTCAGTCACCACAAGCAGCACCCGTTCACGAGCACAACGCAAAGATTAGCTATTACCCTCCTCGCTATATTTGAGGGAAGGAGGTAACCCGACCTCCGACGCCACCGCAAGCAGTGAGATCTTACCCCGTCCCTCGAGGCCGTCAAGAGAGGACGGGGCTGCGTAGCAGCACGGTTCGGGGAGATTGTCGTGGTAGGGGTCTACCTCTCTCCGAACCGAACTCTTGCCGAGTTCCACAACTTCCTTGCGGAGTTGAGAGACGTCGTCGTCGGGTTTGGTTTCCTCCCCCGTGTTCGTCCTCGGGGACTTCAATGTCAAAATTTGGCTTGGGGTTCCCGGTTAACGGACACACGGGGCAGGATGGTGGAGGACTGGGCTCTGGAGACAGGCCTGGTCGTCCTAAACCGGGGTTCTGTCCCCACGTGTGTGCGGATGCGGGGTGAATCAGTGGTGGACATCTCGTTCGCCAGCCCCGCTCTGTCGCCGCGTGTAGTTGACTGGCGCGTCATGGAGGGGGTGGAGACCTATTCCGATCACCGGTATATCCGGTTCGACGTCTCCGCCCAGACCTCGGACACGCCGGTCCGACGGGCCCCGAGTGGTCCGCGGTGGGCGCTGAAGCAGCTGGACCGAGAGCTCCTCCTGGAAGCCTCGATCGTGCAGGCCTGGGTGTCACCACTGGACAGGCCTGCTGACATCAACGACGAGGCGGAGTGGTTCCGGGAGGCCATGTCCGACATATGTGACGTGGCAATCCCCGGGTCCAGCCTGGACGTGCCTCGCGCCAGGTGTACTGGTGGTCGCAGGAGCTGACGGCTCTGCGCACTGCGTGCGTGGCTGCGCGACGCCGGTACACCAGGCACCGCAGGCTCCGTATCAAACCTCCGGATACGGAAGCCATTCAGGCGGAGCTGTACGAGGGGTACAGAGTGGCGAAGACCGCCCTCCAAGCGGAGATCCTGCGGGCCAGGGGGTTGGCCCGCGAGGAGTCGCTGGGGACTCTGGACAGGGACCCGTGGGGACGCCCGTACAAAGTGGTGCGGGATAAACTCCGCCCATGGGCTCCCCCGCTCCAGCTTGTGGAGGACGTGGTGAGCGCTCTGTACCCTACCCGAGGGGAACACACCTCCCCGCCTATGGCTCCGCCTACTGCGGTGCCCGATGCGGACCACACCGCCAACGACGACGACGACGACGATGCTCCGGAGGTGACCGAGGTAGAAATGAGAGCGGCGGTACGCAGGCTTAATGCCAAAAATACCGCCCCAGGACCCGACGGCTTACCTGCGAAGGCCTGGGTCCTGGCCTTGGAGGCTCTCGGACCTCGACTTAGGGGCTCCTAAGCGCATGTTTGGAGAGGGGCCAGTTCCCGCTTCGTTGGAAGACGGGAAAACTGGTCCTCATAAAGAAGGCAGGGCGCCCTGCGGACTCTCCGTCCGCTTATCGGCCCATCGTGCTGCTCAACGAGCTTGCCGCTCTTTGAAAGAGTCATTGCAGACCGCCTCGTCGGCCAGCTGGTGCGGGTGGGGCCGGATTTGGCGGGGAGCCAGTTTGGTTTCCGCAGAGGGCGCTCCACGGTGGACGCCATCATGCGTGTGCGAGCCCTGATGACGGGGAATGCTGTTGCCCAGGGTGGGGTCATCTTGGCGGTGTCTCTAGACATCGCCAATGCCTTCAATACCCTGCCCTGGAGTTGCATCAGGGAGGCACTCCGGTATCACCGGATGCCGACCTACCTCTGTCGTGTGGTCGAGGCTTATTTGACGGACAGGGCCGTCATCTACCTCGGTCACCAGGGAGCGTGGAACCGGCAAGAGATGTTGTGCGGTGTCCCACAGGGATCGGTCCTGGGGCCGTATCTGTGGGACATCAGATACGACTAGGTGCTGCGCGCCGAACTTCCTAGGGCGTCAGCGTAGTGTGCTACGCTGACGACACGTTGGTCCTGGCGCAGGGGAGGTCGCACCAGGCGGCGGCCGAATTAGCAGCACGCGGGGTTGCGACAATCGTCGAAAGGATCCGGCAATTGGGACTCGAGGTGGCCCTGCACAAGTCCGAGGCCATGTGTTTTCATGGTCCTCGGAACGCGCCACCGTTGGGGTCCCAAATAACGGTAGGAGGGGTTTCTATCGGCGTCGAGTCGACGATGAAGTACCTGGGACTCGTCCTTGACAGTCATGGAGCACTTCGTGGAGAAACTGGAGCGGGCGGGCGCTGCATTGAAGCGGCTCCTGCCCAATCTAGGGGGTCCAAACGCCTCCTGCCGGAGGCTCTACGCGGGGGTCGTGCGGTCCATGGCCCTCTACGGGGCTCCTGTATGGGCGCGCTCTCTGGCGCTGCGGCCAGCCCACCGGTTGAGCGCGGCCCAAAGGGTCATGGCCATCCGGATGGTCCGGGGATACCGCACGGTCTCCTGTGAGGCAGCGAGCCTCCTTGCCGGATTGCCGCTATGGGATCTGGAGGCAAAAGTCCTCGCGCACGTATGGGAGTGGCGCGAGGAGGCGAAATGCCGGGGCGTAAGTCCGTTGCTGCGAGAAATCGCGGCACAGCGGACGGAGCTCCGGCGGGATCTCATGGCGTCATGGAAAGTACGGGTGTCGCAACCCAGTGCTGGGGTACACCACGATTGCGGCGATAAGTCCCCTCTTTGAGGAGTAGCTGGAGAGACGCCACGGCGTCCTCACCTTCCGCCTGACGCAGGTCCTCACCGGACACGGCAGCTTCGGGAGGTTCCTGTGTCGGATAAGGCGGGCGGAAACGTCCGGGTGTCACCACTGTGTGGATCGCCCGGAGGACACGGTGGAGCATACGGTGGAGGTCTGCCCGGCTTGGGCAGAGCACCGCCGTGTCCTCGTGGAGGCGATCGGCGGCAGAGACCTCTCGCGTCCGGCCCTGGTTCAGGCCATGGTACGGAGCGAGAGGGCATGGCCGTCACCTCCTTCTGCGAAGCAGTAATGCTTGCGACAGAGGAGGCGGAACGGTTGAGGGAGAGGCACGTTTCACGCCCTCTCGCCCCTAGCCGCCGCAGGAGACGCCCTGGGTGTCGGGAATCTCGGGCGGATTTCCAGCCACCGTAGGCGCGGGCTTGCGGACGGTGAGCAATGGGTAGCTCACCGACCGGTAAGGACCAGGCCCGGGTCGACGGGGCGTCGTATTCCACGCGCGCCTCAAAGAGATGTCGTCAGCACAAAAGTAGGGGTCCACTAGGGCTGATGCCTGCCGAGGTCGCGGGAAGGTACTTATGGGTCACCGAGTCCCCTGGCAACACAGGCATCAGGAAGGAATACGGGTGGGTTTTAGTCAGTAAGAGTCTGACACACCCTCCGGCTCCGCCCAGAGCGGGAGAAGTTATTTGATGATTTCCCATCCTCAAAAAAAAAAAGCACTGAGATCTAAGGAGCATGACGAACTTGCTGCTGGTTGCAATGATAACATGATCAATTGTCAGGGTCGCCAGCTCACCAGATATTGCAATATAACTCATAAAAAAAACATTGTAATTATGTCAGAAATAAATTAAAATAAATTAAAAATAAATTGACTTATACAGTTAAATAAAATAAACAATTATACGAACTCATGTAAACTGTCAGTGAGCTAATTCTGGAGAAAGAACTTTATTGTCTTGAGTTAATCATGGCGAGTCACAGAGATTTAATTACGAATTTGCCTTTCCCCTGACAGAAAATAGCTTTGAGAAGAATGGCTGTCATCTATTTGATTTAAACTGACCAACATTTTGGGTTTGTGAACATTGTGCCTTTAGAGAACTCTTTTAATAACATTGATTGATGTTCAATTTGGCACGGAAGCGTATTAAACGGTTGTGAACAGCTATGCTGGTTTTATATTGTTTTATTTACATGAACATAAAATATAACATGCTTTTATTGAAATTTTTTTGAATTTTTGTGTAAAAAACCTATCGATCATGAATCTAAAAACAACAATTTTTTAATAATGTTGTAGGGTTTTTAGGGTTCTGTAGTTAACAAGGAACGCTTATAGGTAGTTTGGCCATGGCCGTCTGTCTGTCTGTCTGTCTGTCCCCGGCTTAGCACAGAGATTCTTAGTACTAGAAAGCTGTAATGTGGCATGGATTTACATGTTAATCACGCCAACAAAGTGGTAAAATAAAATCTTGAAACGAGTTTTTTTTTAGGGTATCTCCCTACCCTTGTGTATTTTACCTACACGTAAAATGGGGATATTATTGTTTTTCCTCTTCTATCCCATGGATAGCCGTTCAAAAACATTGCGGGTATGTGAAAACCATTTTTCAATTCAGGGATCCGTTTGCGTAATATCAGGCTTTAAAATGCAAATTTTTGGTAGTGTCAAGCCAGCTAAATTGTTATTTTTGGATATCTGAAAAAAGTCATGGCAGTAGTAGGTATATTTAAAGAAATTAAAAGGAAAACTATCACAGCTTAGGCTTTATAAGTTAACGAGGAATAGTCGACTAACTTACATTTGCGGTTGGAGAATTGACCGTGACGTATATCGATGTATGGGACAACATATTTTTCAACTACAATGTTAAGTTTGTTTTTGGGATAAACTCATCCCAATTACGGAACCCTTCATTGTGCGTGGTCCGACACGCACTTGGCCGGTTTTTATTCTAACTGTTCTTGCTATAGAGATTACATACATAAGCACACATGAGAAATGCGATAAGTAGTACATACCAACTCCAGTTTTCAATTACTAAATCTGCGTTTTTCAAACTAAAATTAGCTTTCCCATGCGTTTCCTATTGCAACAAAGATCTTTTTGCGGTCGCATGATTTTGACAAGGGGGCGCTTTTGGTAAACATTTGTGAAATTGTTTGAAATGTATTGAAGAAAACAAGATGGTGGTGTTAATTCCGACCTCGATAACGCGCCAAAAGATCCTTGTACCAACACCTACACAGGGTTATTCTAAATTAGTTAGCTAAACTCCGCAAACGCGAAGGCTATCAATATCCAAATACGATGAAAATAAAAAGATTTGATGTTTTTTTGGCATGTATTTAACGCGGCGACAAATTAATCTGAATTTGGGATTAAAAATAATTAAAGGCGTTAGCAAATATAGTAGGGTGGCAGCTACAGCGAAGGATAATTTTAAGTATAAAGTAGCAGCTCAATAATCAGTTGTTAGCTTTGTTTTAATTTAAACTGGCATCGAGTTTTTGTTTTGGTTACCGATAGTCACCAACAATAACAATATATACTGGTGTGAATGGTCACTGTTCTAACCTAACCTACCCCAAATGATCCAACAATCCTTTAATTATTTAATCCCAAATTCAGATGAATTTATCGTCGCGTAAATACATGCCTAATAATATTTAATCGCTGCCAAGTTATTTTTTTAATAGCAAATAGTTTGTCGCCCTTTAAGTTGTTAGTCGCCTGGAAAATAATTAGCCTTTTTTTTGGGAGGTCAACGACTGCTGATAGTGTTGTTACTTGAAGTATGAGTTGAGAAAAACGGTTTTCTTATGTGTTATCGTGTTTAGATATCGATACCTATAACGTCTGTTAAGTTTACAAAAAAAAACAGATTTTTTTAACTGTTATTTGAAGTGACTACTATAACTTCGGTCCATGACCCCACAAAAGAAATCATCAAATAAATTTATGTATATATAAATAAATTTACATTCAAATATCGATACCCATCGCGTCTGAGGAGTTTAGCTAGCTAATTTAAAATAACCCTGTATATTGTATCAGTGGTGATTTCAAAACGCACCTGTCCCTTTAATCTGGCACCCTCTGTCATCAATTATTTATTTTGTGATTTATTCATTATTAATAAAAACAAAAATTTTTATCTAATTATTTTGATTTAATATCTGCTATCTACTTCTCTTCTTAGCGTGTCGATGGCAATCTAAAAGGACTCGGCCCAGAATTCGGATACGTGTTTGGCGCCATCACTAGTGTCCATCAGTTCCAGGACACGCAGGACATGATACAAAGTGTCCTATCGTTTGTGGAACAGCACCACTTTTACACTCCAAGGCGGAGTCGTCTGTGAATCTCCACCTGAACAGGTCATCCTAGCATCGGCCAACCAGGGTCCGGAGTCTGTTTAAAGACTTCCAGGTTATCCAAACAAAACTCATGTACAGGTGGGAGATCTTCAGCAGGTGGAACGAATAATTAGATTAGATCTACTATGAAATAGTATCGTCTTAGCTGTGGAGATTGTTCGACCGAAGTATCAATGGTCAATCAAGTCACTAAACACGAGATTTGTTAACAGAGGGTGCCAAATTAAAGGGGTTTCTTGAAATCACCACTGATATAATATCTACTGGAACTATTTTGAACAAACCTAGGTTCATTGTTTGTTATCCACTGCTCCTTCACTCCGCCACTCACAGACCAAACCAACACAGAACTGTCTATGCACAACACACAACCGAAACGTTCGCTATCGAAACACGATGTGCTATTTCAGGTACCTAGGTAGCACACCTAATCGTCGCACTACACGACCAATTTAATTAGGTCTTTAGCGACGTTGGTTTTGAATACATCGACGGTTTAGTTAAAGCGGTCATCGAGGAAGCGTCTTTATGGTTCGCTGAACGTTGTAAAGGTTACAGGTAGGGAGAGGGTCCGGGTGAACGGGCCAAGGTCGGGGGTTTAAAAAAGGTAGTTAAGTAGCTAGATAAAATGTGGCCTTCCTATACTTTATATTTATATAGGTACGATAAGAATTCTGTAAACAATTTGGACATCTGGCCTTAAATGGTGGTGCTAAAAGTTTTATAATGCCTAAAAGTATATGATCCACTGCAGGAAACAAAATCAGAAATATATTATGTGATATTCTTCAGGATATATGCTAGGTAGATAGTGTATTGAGAACATAATACAACTAATTTGACATGATAGAAAAAAATCACGCAGATTCCTCTAAAAATTTCTTTTAACGATTAAAAACCCTTCGATCAATAATAGTACTAGATTCCCGATAAGCGCTTCAAAAACGGCCCGAAAAATAAGATCACAAATACTTTTGTGGTCTTATTTCAAATTAGTATGGTCCAATCATAGCCAACGTCAAGACGTCAAAATGCCGCAGTGCGCGTTCAAAAATTGTGTAAATAATCACCGTAACACCAAGATTTTGGAAGAAATATCTTTTTTTCGGTAATTTTATATCAATATGTATTTATCATAAAATAAAAACTGAATTAAATAGTAAATATAAGTCATTTAGCAAATATTATGATTGTTAGACCAATGTTTGCTACAACGCGCCAACTATTGTAACAAACATCGACTATTCTAGAAAAGGGAATGCATGGAGTAGTATTGTTATGTTATGTTTTTTTTTTTTTGTGAAAATGTATGTTTTGATTTTTGTTTGTAGATTTTCTAGCGACCCATTTCGCTGTGCAGAATGGGTATCTATTGTCGCGAAAGAAAGAGGAGAAGAATTATACAAGCCTTATAAAAATTCGACTTTATGTTTGATTCATTTTGATATATTGGACATAAGTGGAAACACGCAAAGGTGTAGATTACTAAAAACAGCTGTTCCCAAATTGCAGGTTATTATCATAAATTATTAAAATAGTTGTCATCATAAATTATTAAAATCGGTCAAAAATATTTGCTAAAACGAACCTTTGCCTAAAAAAATATATATTTTTATTCTGCTACTCTACGTCTTTCAATTCTTACTGTGTTCTGAGCATTGTAATGTAATACCAAGAATTACGTCTACTTTCAAAATAGAGTAAGTGAGAAATTGTTAACAAAATGTTTTTAACCTTATTTGATTGTTTTAAGTTTCATTTTAGAATAAATATTTTTGTACTTATTATAAAAATGACTTTTTATTTTTAAGCTTAAGCTTTCTCCGATGACAGAAGGACTTAAATATAAATATTTTGGAATCGTAATTAAACTTTATGCTTGAGTGTTAAGGTTTATAATGAACTGAAGTTGTTAATATTATAAAACTTTTTTCTTTAATTCGTAGTAAGAAATGTAAATGTTTATGTATGCGTAAACGTGGCCACTTTAGCGACGTATTTTTGTTCCTAATCCTGTATCTAGTGCTATTATTGATCGAAGTAAAAACCACACTAATATACATACATTCTGATTTTTTGTCAGATTATTCTTCAAGCAACATATTAGCATAATAGTGTTTTAATTTGTATATCAAATCAATAGATTTTTTGTAAATAGATAATTGCTTCATATTTTGCAATAAATTGCGAGCGTTGGGTCATCGCGCTTCTCTTTCTTTTCTATGCAGTCCGACAGTGACCGCGCTTTAGCTGTTGTCAGCCTCTTAAATGGTTATGGACACGTGCGTCTTCTGTTAGTTTCAATGGACATTGTGATTTAAATTGTGAGCAATGAAAACTATAGTCATGACCATATTGGAATTTAAATATACTGTATTTTGGACAAGATACAATACTGTTTTGCTCTTTTAAGTCCTCTCTTTTCATAAGTTCGTGCGACAAAACTGCAGTGGGTCAATCCATAGTCAATCCTTTATACACCTACCTTTTGTAGCTAGCTTTCATATTTCGGAAGCATTCAAAATTTTTACAGAATACCAATTTCAGATCATGTGAGTTCGCTCTTGGAGTGAGAGAAACCAAGGGTGATTTGAATCCAAGTTTTACATTTCAGAGAATAATTCATGGTTGGTTGAAATCAGGGGCAACAATTGGCAAAGAAACATATTATGGCCGCAATAATCCATTATCAATCAGTTGTTAATGAGATAATACTATACAGGTTGAAATTGAAAACTTGCGACAAACTGAAATGGGACATTGTATACATCATTATTAACAACTTTTACTAAGAGACCAAAGCTGTAATCCCAAAAAAAAAAATCTGATTTTCCTACATTTTGATGAGGTATTGCGAACATAAATGTAGGGGACAGCAGTTTTTTTTTTTGGGATTGTAGCTTTGGTCCCTTAGTAACAGTTGTTCATAATGATGAGTACAATCTCCCATTTCGATTTGTCGCATGTTTTCAATGTCACCCTGTATAATACCAGCCTGTTATTATACCACTGTTGGGCAAAGGCCTCTTCTCATACAGAGAAGGCACGTACATTGATCACCACGCTTGCTCAAGACGGGTTGGCGATTTCAGACTTATATGTATACACGGTGATTTTTTATTCACTGTTAACCTTTCAGGGTGTGAAAGTATTCATGATTATGAGCAACTTTCACTATGAAACCAACTCCGAAATATCGAAAAAAATATAAGCTGTTTCATACAAAAATGCAATATTTTCCCGAAGAAAACGTATTGTATGCAATAGATGTACTTTTTTTCGCTATTTCGTAGTTGGTCCCATAGTGAAAGTTGTTTATAATCATGAGTAATATAACTACCTGAAAGGTTAACAGTGAATTAAAAATCACCGTGTATAAGTCTTTAATTATACATTATATAGTTTTTTTTAACTTTGTGAATAAACCTGGACTACACAGTTAATATTGTTAACTGTAAAGTCCAGTTTCCCCCACGAAGTTAAATATAGATAGTCATGGGGACTGCCGACAGAAGTGAAAGCTTAAAACTTTGGAATAATATATATACAGGGTGTCTTTTAGTATCCTCGTCAAATTTCAGGAGGCTGCTATGAAAGACGTATATAATCAAATAAAATGACGACACCTGCTCAATAGTTAATACATACATGTTTTTTAGTTATTTAAGATTGACAGTATTTTAGAATACACCACTTTCACAGAACAGAATCACCCCGTTGCGTATGCGGTAGTGTGTGTGTAAAAGGGCAGTTACAGTACGGTATCACACGGGCCGCGTTTTAACACGCGTGTCCTACACATGCCGATTTCCGAAAATTAGAAAAAAGAAAACTTATTTTAGTATTGATTCGTGTCGAGAATCATTAGCATAGTTACCTTTTGAATTTGAGGAGGATGCAAAACGACACCTTGTATATACATGTACACAGGCCGTTGCGCATCGCCAGTCTGGCGCAACACACATGCATGTCGCGGTTAGCATGTCGGTGACTCGTACCCATAAGTTTTGCCCCTACCAAAAATCGCTCAACGCGCCTAAAGAAGTTTTCAATTAATAAAAAACTCGTGCATTGGGAGGCGAGGGCCTTATCACTGGCCGGCCATCACGACACCAAGTTTTTCACAATGCCTTGTAATTTAAAATAATTTATTTGAAACAAGTCTTACGATTTCTCAAAGTCTGCGTCTTCCGGAATGTTCCCCGGGTTTTAATGTTAAATTTTAAACTCAATATTACTGTTTAAATATTATACTCGTAGCTACATAAAGTCTTTCTTACTAACTAACCCTTTGATCTCGTATTTCTGTAGAAACTGTTGTTTATTTCTGTTGCTGCTCTAAAGATACAAAGACTAACTTCGACTTTAAAGTTTAGCAAAGGCCGACACAGAAATAAACGGGCTTAAGGCACTTGTCCCACTGCCACCGACGAGGAAGCGATTAGCTATCAACGATTATCTCGTTCCAGAAACGTTATTTAGATTGTAGGTCCCGTGTAAGAGAAAGAGATAAGTACATACATTAATAGCTGACTGTTCACACTGCTGGAAATGCCAGCCCCTCCCCCCCTCCGACACTTGCTTGATGAAGTGCCAGCCCGCGCCGTAGCTGAGCGTGTAGCTTTAAATTCCCCAGATGATAATAATTATCCAGATATGATCCAGCCTGTCCGAGTTCGCTTAAGGCAGCCACAGGATAGTCCGGTTAAGTAGTCACGACCTCTCAAGGTCAACTACGAGAAGCCATTCACAAAAAAAAATCTGCCGGAAAGTACACCTTTGTTGCAGCGTAAAGAGCTATCAAATAGAGTACTCGCTTGGCGGCCAGGGCAGGCAGAACACTCGTTTAGAGACTCACGCTTCGTACATACGCATACCAGCGAGTAATTGCTCGTCACGCACTCGTTGGTCGTTGCTTGCCAACTCATTTTTAGGGTTCCGTAGCAATCAAGGAACCCTTATAGTTTCGCCATGTCTGTCTGTCTGTCTATCGCCGCTGTAACTCAGAGACGCTTAGTACTAGAAAGCTGTAATTTGGCATACTTAGGTATATTAATCCAGCCGACAAAGTGCTAAAACAAAATCTTGAAAAAAAATTTTTTTTTAGTGTCCCTCCCTTGCGCGTAACGCGGGGATCGTCTACCCCATGGTGTGGGGTATCGTTGGATAGGCTGTTCAAAAATATTGCGGGTCTGTGAACACTACTTTTCGATTCAAGGATCCGCTTGCGTACTTGCGATTGTGGCATATATAGATGTAAGGGAGAATATGTTTTTCAACTACAATGATAAGTTTGTGTTTGGGATAAATTCATACCAACTTCCCAACTACGGAACCCTTCACTGCGCGAGGCCTTTTTGTTTTTTGTTGCTAGCTGTACTCGCTTCTCGTTGATCGCCGGGCGGCAGGCCAGGGCATTAAGCATTTTGGGCTTTCGAAGCTTTACCAATGCGATAGAATATAAGTCCCGGTGACGGCTGCAGTGGACAAACGCCCTTTCCGTGGTAAAAACATATATAATTAACAGTCTAGCTCTTTTTTCTATTATAGCTTACTAATCTTAGATAGTTCGTGCCGATACAAGAGAAGAAAGATCAAATCAGAATGAGGTACAAAGGAAGTTGAGACCATAGTTCCAAATTGTTTTCTCTGAACGTACAAAGGATTGGGGAAAGCATCAGAGGCTCCTACGTTTCTTTTTATTCCACTGCGCGACAGCAAAGACGGGTTATTTTTGTGTCGAGATTCATTAGCATAGTTACCTCCTTTAATTTGACGAGGATGCAAAACGACACCTTGTATTGTATATACATATGTCGACGCAAGCCCAACGTAAAATGTAATAATATTAACTTTAAGTTCAAATTTAATAGTTAAATATGTTTGGATAGTTTTAAAATAGTTTAGATTTGATTTTTGTAGTCAGTTTGCTACTTTCCAATGTAAAAAGCCGTGTTATGATTTGCGGTTACTATAACTGCAAACCATAACTGAATGTTTATTCAAACTTAGGTTTAAAAACAAGTTATCTATTGCTAAATTCATTTCTTGATTAATAAGCGATATGCGTGAGTTTAAAAATGTTTTTTAGTTAATTTTTGTTTAACGGAAACAGTTGATTTAACTACTGTTGGTCAAGCGGAAAACATGGCGCATGCTTAAAATCTTTAAATGTTTTAAGTAACAGAGAATTAATTCAATGTTAAAATCAAGTGCTAAAAATAGTAAAACGAATTAAGAAATCATAATTTGTTACTTCAATCAATGTTACTTGCAATTAAAAAAAAAAATAAGTGTAATGACTTCGCAACGACGACGCCATTTTTTGGATAGGTATTAAGATTTAAAAAAATGGCGAGCCGCTGCGAGGACACATAAAGAAGGAGAATTTAGTAAGGACAAGAGGTGTTTTCACTAAAATATCTTGTGAGAACGATTACAATTATTATTTTAGATTTTAAGGCTGTTTTTAATTGTGTTTCCCAGTAATAAGAATAAAGTAAGAATTAATAGATTTTGTGTATTCATTTGTGCAATGATTGAGCCTAGCGGTAGAGATGGTGACGTCGGCTCTGCTGACGTCATGGTTTCTAAAAATCCGAATGGTCCCGGTGCTCCGTTATATTTAGTGTATATCTTTTTAAATGCTTTTTTGGAAATAAAGATTTATGTAAATTAGGTATTTCTGTATGTAGGATTATTTATACCCTCGAAGCATCCTACCGGGTAGATAGATTTTAATACGTAAGATGTCTATCGAGTCTTCTAGGTCGCGCGCTAGTTATAGACTAGGAGGTTGACTACGAGGTTATTTATAAAAAGAAAATGGCGGATTTCAGACGCTAATAAGCAAAGTCTTGACAAAAAAAAAGTGCTATCATATTATAGGGTATTGAAATAAAGGACTCGAGGAGACGACTCCAAAAATATAACACACTAAAAGGCGAAAAAACCGGACTCCAACTAAAAACTTCAAAACAAGCTTACTTTACAAGTAGTCAGATGTAGCTCGTGGCAGTTATTTTAGTTCAATCTCAGATTTGATGCCACCAACTCGTTAGCTGCAGTCGGGTTTTTGATGTGTAACATCTTTCCTCTTGCTTTAGTTGCAGTCGGGTTTTTGATGTGTAACATCTTTCCTCTAACTTTAGTTGCAGTCGGGTTTTTGATGTGTAACATCTTTCCTCTTGCTTTAGTTGCAGTCGGGTTTATGATGTGTAACATCTTTCCTCTTGCTTTCTGTGGGAGTGATTTCGTGAATAGGGACGGAAGTGTTTAGACAGGAAGTGACAGCTTGAGCATGGAATAAGTAAGCACTTTATAATAGCTTGGAATTAGTAAGTACTATAATATAGATTGTAAATAGAGGGGGTCGAAATCTGACCAGTAGGCGACCAGGTACATTCAATAATTATTCGATTCAATATTTTTCAATATTTAAATTCTGAGGTCAATTTCTGTCACTGCTAAGTTCCACATTTTACCATCTCACCTTGGTAATATGTGGAAGATGTTACACATCTTATGCAACTATTTTTTTGTTTCATCATTTTCACCACATTTTTATCTAGTGAATCGTGCACTTTAATAAGTAAATAACACTAAGGAGCTAGGACTTTGGTGAACCAGACGTACTATCAAACTATTAGATTTTAAATTTTGTTCATAGTTTTAGAAACATCCTAAATTTATTTACCAGGTACCTAAATGTAATACTCAACGCATTCTTTTCGGCCTATTTACATCAATTTAGTTCACAAGTACACTTGTCTGATGAGCCGAGCTGTTTGCGCCATAAAACTCAGCTGCGTTAGAAAGACGACGCTATTTTAATAACTGTGTTTAATAGCTATTAAAATTCTTGCTTTTATTCTAATTGTTGAAGGGTTATTTAGTCAGTATCCTACGGTTTTGTGCGGTCTTGAATTAGAAGTTTGATTATAATATTTTTGGTAATTAGTACGTAGGTAATGCTTATGGTAATCGTTAAAACGGAGATTGACCGTAAGATATAGAGTAAAAATAATAATAATTTTAAAAATTAAAAAACACGCCTTTCTTGTCAAAAAGTGAATTAACAACTTCAAATATCTAAGCAATGAAAACATGGGTTATCAGTTTTCCACTTTGGTCATAGGCGGTTTAATTTTTTAGTTCGTTGTTTGCTTGTTTTTAATTTTTTAGTTCGTTGTTAATTTACTTTTTGACAAGGTGTTTTTGGATTTATTAAATTATTATTTTTAATTTAATTAGTTTTTCTAAGGGACATTGAATAGTACCTACTAATAAATTTATTTAATTTCTTTTGTTACGAATGCATATTGAATACTACTGATATATTATATATTTTTGTTATTTCGTCATCCTCTAAGCACGCTCTAGACGATGATAGTACCTATACGTATCCAAATATTTAAGAAAAATTTATAAGCAATGGCTCCTCTATTATATTTTTTTTAATTTTCACCAGCCTATGTTACCCGGGATAACAAAAAGCTATTGATAACAAACATACATATATTGATATCGGTTAAGCCATTTATGAGTTATGGTAGAATAAAAAAACTCACAAACATACATGAACCCTGAAAACATAACACTACTTTTTTTGGGCAGTCGTGTAATTATACGCTACTTAAGTTTTTGATTACGGATTATTGATTACGGCCCACTCCCTCACACAGAAAGGAGGCCTGTGCCCCAACAGTGGGAACATTATAGGCTGATTATGTAAGTTTTTGATGTTATAAAGCTGTATTAAGACGCTGACAACACCTAAACCGCGGTCACTGTCAGATTGCATAGAAAAGAAAGAGAAGCGCGACGACAAAATGCTTGTAATTTATTGCAAAATATGAAGTAATTATCTATTTACTCAGAATTGAGTTGAGTAATCGAAAATAAAAAACAACCAAGTTCTGCATTAGAATAAGACGTACTTGTTATTAATTAAATACGTAATTTATGTTGATATTTAATACAGATATTTTGGATTAGAACTCAAGGTAAGAGGTTAGTTTAACGTTAGTTTGTATCGAGATTTTTTTTCAAAACGTGTTTTGGTGACAACCAAGTTCTGGGAAATATGTTCAAAATTAACATATATTTTTTCCGCTACCACAAACTATACAGATTTGGCAATTTTCTTTCTTAAGAGAAGCCTAATTTGGTCAATTGGGTCTTGTCACCGCCTTAATCACCTGTCCTAAGTTGGCGAGCAACGAGTAGCGAGTGAGTACCTCGGATAGTTTTGTCGCTGGCCGAATGAGCGAGTATGGGAATGCGATAGGCGATAACCGCTGATGAGGAAGGGACTCAAGAAAGGTACAAAAGATTGTCGATCCTGTGTAAGTAAAAGAGATACATGTTAATATTTGATCGCTGACTGTTTATATTGCCGTAAATATATCTATATAGTATGTATAGTATGTAAAAATATCATCCCCACTACGTGCAAGGAAGAATTTTTTTTGGAAGATAACCAACTAACAGCTTTCTAGTACTCTCTGTACTAAGCCGCGGACAGACAGACAGACAGATGGACATGGCGAAACTATAAGGGTGTTGACGGAACTCTAAAAATGAGCTAGATGCTTGACAATTGTCGCATTTTAGATACTTACTTAGGAAATTAGGTCTTTCTCTGAACCGAATTTTCAGGCTTACCTAAGTGGTGTTGTACCTACTGTGTGCTGTGTGTCATTCTAGCTTAACAGGAAAATGAATTTCTACAAATACGTGCCTCCTCCTCTCCTTCTTTTACGTGTAAAAATCCCCAACCCCTACGGGTTAGGGATTTTTTGTCGAAGAACATTAAAGGCATCCGCCGCGCCGTTCCACGGCGGCCCACGGCTACGCACGCGTGCTTAGCTCCGCTTTGAATTAAAATGAAGGCGGAATCGTCCACTGTGACCCACGGACGGCCACGGTTGCGTGGCTTGGAAAGAAATGAACCGCGCAGCTTACCTGGCAAACCTCTCCGTGCGCATCCTACATAAATAGCGGACGGACAACTTTATGGGTTTGAGTACGTTTATCATTCGACGTTTTGTCAATCATAGAAAATACACGTTATATGTATAATTGTGAACATAGACAGGCATGCGAGATAGTTAGCATGTGCAATGCTCCCACTGCTGGGACACAAGCCTCCTCTCGGTGAGAGGGAGTGGGCCCAAAGCGGGTTGCTAGATGTCACATGTCTTCGATTCTTTGGTTCTAAGACATGCCGGTTTCCTCACGATGTTTTCCTTCGCCGTTTTGAGAGTAGGTACTGGTGATAAAATAATTTTCATAAAGTAAAGCGCTTGTCTGGTTCGAACCTACGACCTGTAACTTGTAAGTCGCGGCCGTTACCACTGGGCCACCACTGCTCTACTAGAGCTCTATTAGATACTTACAGGACAACAAACAACAATGAATGCGTCGGCTTTTTGCCTACAAATCAATGGCATACAATAATTATTCACAATCGTACCATTGGGACAATGATGCCCGCAGAATGCATAATACATTCCTACCTACCCGCACTTGGTACCTAAGTGATGCACTGCACATTGCAGCTGCTAGCATTATTTGCATCACAATATGCACCTGACGGGCTGACGCAGACTACTAAGCCATTTTCAGCAATAGCCGGTCAAGAACAACTTGTACACGGAATGTCTGAAGGTTTTGTATAATTTTTAACACAAGGTGCGGCAGATATGGGTAATGGCAGCTGTATTACAATCAAGTGCATGTTCAAAGTAAAAAAAAAAAGATCAAGAGAGCTTTTATTTCATAGCATTATTTCGTCGTTCAAGTGCATTCGACTGTACCCAATAGTGTTGCCAGTAATTATGTTACTGCAGTAAAGTTTAGTGCTCCATGTATCCGTGGCATATATAGTAATTATGTTACTAACTCGCGTGTGTACAACGGCTTATTGTGTACCAATTTATCAAATGATCTGGCAACATTTGTGTATTGTGGAGTAGGTATTCTTTACAAAAAGTATAATTGCTCTGTTTTTAGGTAATCAATACATGCTTTAAAAACTACACAAGTAAAGTAGAATCTCAAGAGGATATACAACATGTCCCGGAATTAACGAACACCACCAAACACCCCAATTAGATTTTTATGTTATAATCATAATATCATACCCTGATTTTTTATTGTTATTTATAAAACATTTTTTATTTATAAAAAAGAAAAATAAATATTTTTATTTCACATAAACCTACATGGGCACTTATGAAACGTCAGAAGCTAGGAGCACGGTTCCAATTGGTCGTTTCCTATGGAGAAGAGCCGGCAAGAAACTAATTGGCTTTTACAATGTTTTCAAATTACAGTGTTAATAGGTATGGGAGGACAGTGTAGGTCTGTCGAGAGTTAACAAAAAAAAAAGAAAAAGGTCTACAAAATATATCTAGTCTATTAAGCCTACAACGTTCTCACATTCACAAGGTACACAAGAATCTATGTAAAATATTAATAAAATAATAAAAATAAAAACGTATTTAAACCAAATGACATGTTTTCCATTACAACAAGTCTGAATTAATATCTTGTCTACAAAAACCACTAGTAGATAGTTTGATATCAAAATTGTAGGTATATAATGTCAAATAATGAAAATATTATGTCAAAAAATAATAATAAACATCGTAATTTGGGAGCAGTCAATAGACATTTACATTCTTATGCCGTTAATGAGGTACCTGGGAAGCCACTTCTGCAGAAGGAATTATTGCCAAACTTCCTTGTTTTCAACGTAGTCTTTAATCTTTTAATATGCGTTTATGATAAGGACACGATTGATGTGGGTTTTGAACTTTCCATCGCTAAGTTCTGTAACCGACTTTGGCAACTTGTTATAAAAGCGGATACTGAATTAGTTATACTGATCGTTGGAGAAAATTGTGGGCACATTACAAATCTACGCACGTACACAGTCGCACACGTACGGGTCTAGCGTAGTAGGTACTTCGTCCATTTATGTTTGTTTTGAATGTACGTGTGACTGTAATTTGCGTAGTTTTAATTATTTTTGGAATAAATAAAATTACTTAAATTAAAAACCGGCCAAGTGCGAGTCAGACTCGTATACGAAGTGTTCCGTAGGTACCGTATTAAGATCTAGCAAAATCCACCTAAAACGGTCTTGTATAATCCCCATACAAGAAACGTGTTTTTTAGTCGTTTTTAGGGTTCCGTAGTAAACAAGGAACCCTTATAGTTTCGCCATGTCCGTCTGTCTGTCTGTCTCACCCCACTGTAGCTCAGAGACGCTTAGTACTAGACAGCTGCAATTTGGCATAGGTTATATTAATCACGCTGGCAAAGTAAGTACTAAAATAAAATCTTTTTTTGGCGTACCTCCCTTGCCCGTAATGTGGGGATGATATTATTTTTTTCTCTTCTACCCCATGGTGTGGAATATTGTTGGATAGGCCGTTCAAAACTATTGCAGGTCTGTGAACACCACTTTTCGATTCAAGGATCCACTTGAGTAATATTAGAGTGCCCCCCCCCCCCCCCCCCCTGTTAGCTAAACGGTTGTTTATGGAGGTGAAAAAATTCATGGCAGTAGTACATATAATGAAATTAAAAGGATAACTATCACGGCTAAGTAGGCTTTACAAGTTAACGAGTTATAGTCGACCAATTTACAGTTGTAGAATTGACCGTGGCATATATCGATGTATGGGAGACAACTACAACGTTAAGTTTGTTTTTGGAATAAATTCGTCCCAAGTAATCCCAACTACGGAACCCTTCATTGTGCGTGGTCCAACACGCACTTGGCTGGTTTTTTATTAACTTTATTTTTAATAATTGTTGATATAGCGGTAATAGAAATATACAATCTGTAAAAACAACTGTCTACCTATTACGATTCATGAGATACAGCCCGCTGACGGACCGACGCCGACGGATGAACAGTGGAGGCTTAGTAATAGGGTTCCGTTAGGCACCCTTAGCGTACGGAACCCTAAACATTTCAAAAATCGATTCTGTACAAACTACTTTCATAAAGGCTCGTGCAGACTAGCGCGATATCGCGGGTGCGACAGGCAGCAATATGCCCGTCGTGCCTTAGTCTGCACAAGCCTTCATGTGCATTAATTAGTTACACATTGTATATTCCATAGAGAAAGATAGGTACATGGTCAGCAGTCGAGAGGTCAGTTCAGTCAGATTCAATTCAATTCATTTACTGCATAGGCAATTCTCCTCTACCGATCGTTATTTCTTCTAACAAAATTTATTTTGTTTATATGTATGTATTTATCTACATATGTATTGGTTTCTCTTTGCATGTATGTTTTATTCTTGTATTTTATAGTTATTTTCATGCTATTTATCCCTTATGCTGCATCTGCCATGTTTTGTTTCTTCCTCACCCTAAGGTTGACAGAAGGTCAAGCTTGGTTAAGCTTGATTTTTTCCACCTATAGCGAAAATTCGACAAGATGTTCTATGGAACTAACTGGAATTACTTTCCAGAACGATATTTGCAATATTTACAAGGAGCTAGTTATTATTATCAGCAGAATATAGAATCATTTGTTTTTCAATATTAAGACTTGCATCGCAGCTACTTCCAGTGTGAGTGTGAAATGACTAAAACATTTCTACATCACTTTTATATGGAAAATAAAAAAGTATTTTATTATTTTCGCTGTTCAGCATAGTATTGTTTATTTTTTATGAAATATCGTTTAACTACCTCATACGTTTTATTTTAAAGATCTCAGTAATGCCTTACGTTATGCAGCTATGAATTACAATATAAGTATTGTAATTCATAGCTATTATCAACTAGGTAATAATTTATTCAAACATGAACAAAATAAACCACGTCTAAATAGAGAGGATAAATAATAATGAGACCTAAACAACATCGGTCTTTTTATATTTATGAATCCTAAATACGAGGATATTGTTCTAGGTATTTACCATTACCATTGGAATTCGATTTTTCTAAAACTATCAAATAAAGTAGACAAAAAGTTAGTACACGTCATACAACAACCCTATAAAGATTGGTATTTCTTTCATAAAGTAGAGCAGACCAGAAGAGATAGAGTCCTTTCTCCTAATTTGGCCGTGAACAAATCCATGCCTGAAATAACGAACAATTTCGACACCAGCTATGTTTTAACACATTGAAAGTATTTGACCCCGTTGGTCAGCTTTTTCGGCATCACAGCCCATTCTCCTAATTAAAAAAAAAACTTTTATTAAATAATAAGTACTATTCAAGTCGAGGGAAATGTCGCGGGAAGGTACTTATGGGTCACCGAGGCCCTCGCAACACAGGCAACAGGAAGGAATACTGGTGGGTTTTAGTCAGTAAGATTCTGACACACCCTCCCGCTCCGGCCAGAGCGGGAGAAGTTATTTGATGATTTCCCACACTCAAAAAAAAAAATACTTTTATAATTTTACTATACATCCAAGTATCTAAGAGTAGATTATTCACTAAGGGGATAAAGCGGTGTCTTATGTTACGGGTGTTATATAGGATCCCGACCGTAAGAAAGGATTCTAGGTTCTAGGGCTAACTCCTATGCGCAGCGAGGGAATTCACGCCACACCACACCTTTATCCCCGAGGAGAATACTCTACTTTTCACACACCTTCTGAGAAATAATAAAAAGCAATTCGATTTTCGAATAAGTTTTGTTTGGTAAAAGTAACGAATACGAATACGAATCTTTTGTTGAGATTCTAAACTCAAATCACATTATTGACTAGCGGCTGATAAAATTCAGTACAATATTATGGCCCGGCTAGACCCTAGGCTATAAGGACTTACTTTACGCGACATAATATACTTTCATATTATTGAGCAGGTTGTGTAAAAATAAATAATCATAATTATCATCTTCTTGCCCTTGTTACATGTTCCTTGGGGTTGCGCAACACGTTTTCTCTTTCCACTCTCCCCTGTCAACCGTCACGCTATCATTCACTACCTTTTCTTTCATATCATTCCTCACATAATCCATCCATCATAACTTTGGTCTTCCTCTCCCTCTCAATTATCTATATCCCTCTGTTAGTTAAATGCGTTTCATTCCTCCTCATAATAAGTGGTATGAAATGAAATATAATATCTATCTTAATGGCGCCGATTCCCTTGTTCACAAACTGAACTAAATTTAAGTTCAGTGCATCTTTTTCTTTCTATTTCATTAAGAAAAGGACAGAAGATACATTTTAGTTTAGTCCTGTCAAATTAATCAGCGGTTGACTTAAATTGACGTAATTTTAGTAGGCAAGTTTTTAATCACGTCTAAACTTGTATAGAGTAGTGACAGGCGCTGATTAATTTGACATTCATCCGTTCTTAGTCTTTCATACAAGCCAAATATAAAATGGCGCCAATGTTATAAACGATCATCAAATTATCATTTGATTACCGCTTGTCTCGTCAACAGCCAAAACACGGGGGCAACGAACTGGTTTCATCTTTAATGAATTAATTCTATTCTAGATGTGCTCATAAACATCTTTAAAGAGGATCTATAACACTTCTTCGAAATATGGACGAAGTATTATTGAATTGTCTTCTGAAAGGCGGGTATTATCAGATTTAAAGATCCTTATATAAGATTATAAATGAAATGGAAACTACCTGCGATGATTGCTTTATTAATAATGTATAGTGTCCTTACATAAGAGTAATGTATCTAATTACTTATTAGATTAGTCCATATTGGTAGTAACTAAGTGTTTCATAAAGAAAATGCTTCAAGGCTTTCATCGGCTTCTAAATAGGTAACTATAAACGCATCCACACAAGCGGTGACTACATCTGTATATAAGAATTGACAGGTTCCTAGTACCAATGTACCTAGGTAGGTACCTATTAAAAACAAAAAAAAAAGCTAATAACTTACTTCGTCGCACGCAAACTTGACTATGTATTTCTCACAAAATCCAATGTTTGTACTTTACTTTCAACTGAATTATATCACCATCACTTCCAGTTGCATAACCGACCACTACGAATTTATAGAAACACTGGCAGTTAACACTAATAGCATCGATTAAATTTATTATCGATTTGTTTCGCGTGTTTAATGAAATTCGATTTTCGAACGAGATGCGCTGCGCTCGCGCGGTCGCCGGCTCAAAGACTCGAAGGCATACAGGTTAGTTACGTCATGGCGACAAGGCCGGTTCAGCGACGCAACCTACTGACTGTCCCGATCGGGGAATTAATCGTCATCATACAAGGTCAAGTCGAAAATGGTACCATTTTAGTTTTATTGATAAAGTTCCGCCATTTTGACGAATAATTACTTGTGTGATTGTGTCAAGGTATGTATCAAGAGTGAGAATGATAGTGTTTTGTAGTACAAAGACGATGTAAATTAGAAGATACATTTGCCATGTAGGAATTGTAGCGAAATTGTTCCAATACTGTGTAGAATTGGAACAATTTCGCTATCAGTAGGTAGGTACAGGGTGCGGTATCAAAAGGTATGTACAGGGTGCCGGCGACCAGTTTGCAAATAGAAACTCATCAGCTGGGCCAAATGTAGCACCAGCAGGCTTAGCATGACGCTTTCTATTTCTTCGAAGAATAGACACGGGTCTTTCTATACAAAGTGACATTTCGTTTCTCCTTTTTTGACATCCCACCGTAGAAATCTTTCTACATAAAAACGGGACTAGACAAAGATCGTTAGAAACGAAAGACAAGCTGACAGATTGTAGAAGGATTTCTACGGTGAGATGTCAAAAATGGAGAAACGAAATGTCACTTTGTATAGAAAGAGCCGTGTCTATTTTTCGAAAAAATACAAAGCGTCATGCTAAGCCTGCTGGTTAGAGTAGATCTAAAGGCCCAAGTCTACTCAGGCCCGACATAAATTCGGAATAGCTGATGATGTTTAAAATGTGACATGACCCAATCGCTAGCACTGTAGAGGTCCAGACATGAACAAAAGAGCATTAAAGTGTCATGGTTAGGGGTCATTGCGTACAAATAGTGTACAGTCACATGTAATAGTGCACATGTTATACTAAATTGTCAAATTTATCCAAATGATTTTAAACCTAAAAATGTTGACGGTTAAGTTCAAAATCGAATGAGAAAATTTGACAATTTGTGGTAACTTGATTTGCTATTGACTGTACTAGAAACGATCGGTGACAATGCGCACGCACTTTATGCAGTTTATGTTTCCATTGTATGAAGCAGGTATCCATAGTTTGATATACATGATGAAGTAAGTAACTAAAATTAAATAATAAGTTCTTACTCACTTAAATTAATAAATTATACCAATGGGTACCTACGGAAGGCACGTCAGTGATACCAAGACCAGTATAAGCTGGTCTCTTTTTTCATTGAAACTCTGTACCTACTACACTAACAAAAACAGCCTACAATTTTTCCACTGCTGGGACACAGGTCTCCTCTCTGTGAGAGAGAGTGGGCCGTAAACCACCAAGCGGGCCCAGTGCGGGTTGGTAGATGTCACATGTCTTTGAATTTTTGGTTCTATGGCATTCCGGTTTCCTCACGATGTTTTCCTTCACCGTTTTGAGAGCAGTGGTGTTGGGTTGGATCTAGTATCGTTTGGCAGGAGTTGGGGAGTAAAAGGGGCTAAAGTTGGTAGGGTTTGGGTCCCCGATTATAACGTTACCACTCTTATTAAAAGGTAATGCATATTTTTCGAGAAATTAATAAAAAAATGTTTCTAACCTCAAATCCGATAAGAAGCGAAAATCGAAACGTTTAAAATGGGCGATTGACAACCAAATCTGCCCCAGCATCTGTAGTCAGTATCCAGTATCCAGTATCAGTATTTGTAGTCAGTCCATGGTATAAAATGTCGGGCAAATTCGATAACACGGAACGTAAACAATAAAACAGGTATGCCATTTGCGTCATGTGTCACTGTCATTTGTTTTCGATCGTTCCGTTTCTCCTCGAGTTGCGTGAATTTTTTCTCTGTGTTTGTATTTCCACTGATCGCATATGTGTACAAAAGGCAATGTTACTACTGTTACTAGGAGAACTTAGGATGCAAGAGCGAGCGAAGCGAGCTCGGGACTTGGGGCGCCCCGACTCGGACAGGTTAGGTTCGAAGGGGATGGCGGCCCGCTATCCCCTTCGAGGTTATTTTTTTTTAAACCCTAGAGGCCCGCGAAGCGGGCCTCATACTACGCCTTTTAATCGACTTTAAGTGTTTTGAGGTTAGGTTACAATAATTTGTTTTTCTCAAGAATGGTGCGTTACCTTTTCATGGGAGTGGTGCCAGGGGGCAGGGAGCACCCCTCCCCCAATCTCCCCCGCGAAACTGGGCTCATACTACAGCTTTTTAAGCGACTAAGAGTTTTGAGGTTAGGTTACAATAATTTGTTTTTCTCAAGAACGGTGCGTTACCTTTTCATGGGAGTGGTGCCAGGGGGCAAGGTGCACCACCCCCCCACCTCCTCCCCCACTCCCACCCCCTTTCTCCTGCCAAACGATACTAGATTTTTACCCGGCCGTTACCACTGGGCCACCACTGCTGCTACTACACTAGGCCAGCTCAAAATCTAAGTGTTACCACTGTCGTGCGTCATACTGTACCTATGTTATATTGTGTACGGTTTCACCCGCATAAGTCTCGATCCTGTGGGAATATCGGGATAAAAAGTATTTTATATCCTAATCCAGGTCACAGTCTACCCATGTGCCAAATTTCATCCAAATCCGTTCAGCCGTTTTAGCGTGAAAGCGTAATAAACAAAAAAACAAACTTTCGCATTTATAATATTAGTTAAGATTAGGATTGTCGAAAATGTATTAATAAAAAAAAAACAACCTATTAGAGTCACACTGCAGGGCAGAAAAAAAAATTGAATATTATTATAATAATTAATATAATAATTGCTTGTTAAAAATTGAGAATCAAACAGAAAAAATCGTATGACAAAACAAAGAATTCTATACATTCTATATTCTCTATACTACATATTTTTTTTGTATAGAATATATTATATGTATAGAATTCTATACAAAAAAAGTCGAATTATGAAAAAGAGTGAATTTCGGAAAAAGTGCAGTTGACTCTTTCTATTTTGCTGTCGTCGTACTTTCTTCAAGGAACGTCATTTTTGTCAATTCTTCTGTAGACAAAACAGTGCTCGTGCTAAGCCTGCAGGGCAAAGGCCACGTCTCATACAGAAAAGGCACGAGCATTGAAACCCCAACCCGTACGGAGCAAGAGTTACCACTTTTGCTCCAGACGGGTTGGGATTACAGCGCTATAGATTTCTCAGACGTTCACTGTCCAATGACTCCAAATGGAGTCAAATTTGTACCAAACTCACATCTCCATGACTCCAGTTGGAGTCATAATCCAAAAGTAAATTTGTTGTTTTTTATTTGACTGGACGTATGAATAAGAGGAAAAAGATTCTCATGGACGTATGGTTGGATAACAAGGCTACCGAAAATTTAAAAGAGCCGCCGTAAAATGTTGCCAGTTCCCATATATGAAGAGGGTAAAATAAAACAATTTTTTTTTTGTACGCATTTTTATTAATTTATTTAAATCAATGTAATGTATTATAACGGCAGAGTGCTGCTTTACACTTGGGGCACCACATTACCACTTTAGAAGCCTTTGTACCCGCAAGTTTCGAAGTTTGTCCCTCTGAAATGAGCTTATTGTAGCAGCCTTTACATCGTTTTTTTTTCGTCTTACGACCTAGTTCTTGGGTCATATTCTCGAAGGTGTGTTTGTTTACAGGTAATGACTGCGGACGTCCAACAGATGTTTGGTTTTCGTCTCTTACTTCTAGCAGTTTTTTTTTATTATTATTTCATGTGCCGATAGTATGGAAAGCTTCTTTTGTCCCGAGTTCCTTTGCAGTTCATTGAAAATAAGGCATGAGTTTACCACCGCAATTGACAGCAAGTCTACGGATTTTTTTTTGTACCAAATTAACGATTTTCTTGTAGGATTATTGTACTTTGTACTGGGACAGTGAACGTGTTAAGTTCTATAAGTCCAGGTTTCGTCACGATGTTTTTCCTTCACCGGCGCCAAAATGTTTTTTTATTTTTTATTATGTCTTGTGTGTGATTTACTGAAAAACACCGCAGAGCCCAATACTCTAAAGATATCATAAACTTTGAAAGATATTTTATGTTCCTTTGGGTGATTTACCATAAAAAAAATCGAGTAAGGTTATAAAAGTTTACCAAATGAATTCTTAGACAGCAGCTGGTCAGTTTTACCATAATCAATAGGTTTCCGTACCTAATGTCTGTCATAAACGCTTACTGCAACGCGCAAATGTACCCTGCTCTTATCTTATTCACACATTGTAGTCCATCCTAGGTTTGTCTGACACAGATCCCTGTTTGCGATAAGTTATAACATCGTTTTCTCTGTCTTATCTCTCTTGAACCTGGTGTAGGTACAAAGATAGAATCTTTTCCGTTTGTCGCGGACAGACTGAAAGAAAAACGTGTAGATTGAGCGATAGACGTGAAAACAATAGGATCGCTCAGTCTCTCACGGTTATACGAAGCTATTGTTGTATTGCTGCTTCGTTTCGCTTCATAATTGCTTGTTACGATGCTCCATGTTATTTGACCTCACTCATTACGTATTAATTTGAGAGCAATCTGTTTTACTTATGACTAAGCCGTAGTTGATAGCTAGACAGCTATCTACATCGTTACGCATATTTTTTTTATTTATCTGAATGATTTTGAAGTATGTTGCTAATCTATTGCTTCATAAGTTCGTAAAATCTGTCTGCTCAACAACGTGAATAAAGCAATGAATGTTGTTGAACGGTCAAAATGAAACCCTATTATTGCTATTCATAGCGTGTTACGCAATTACCCCACTGGCTGTCTTGATACAATATTTTATAATGAAATGAAATGATTTATTTATTTATTTATTTATAGTTAATTAAAACGGTACAGCACCAATTACATTAATTAACATAGAAACAATGATTAATATATTAATAATAATTACGTTAAAAAAATATAATTTAAAACTAACATGGAACAGTGGACTCCCTTGCATACTTTCTCTCACAGAACACCAGACTTATACGCATAATTTTACTCCATTCATCCGCAAACACATCACATTCAGGGTAGGCAGTCAGAAGGGCATTTAGCATCTTTAGAGTACGACAGACTGGGGATTCGGCTCTGGCTACAGTTTTGGATTGCATTTGCGCAAACAGATTGTGCCGGCGGCTCTGACGATGTCCGATGTATTTGTCGGGCACAAATAATCGGCAGAAAAGGCAATGGAGCTCTGGGCAGTCGATACGTCCCCGTAAGGTCTTACAGGCTACCGTGAGCTGATCAAGGCCTCTTCTCACCTCCAACGAGTTAAAGCCCAACGTCCCTAAAAGATAGTTGGTAACCCGTACATGAAGGGAAAGAAATGGTATAACCTTTGGAATAAACACCTTAAAAAAGTTTTCTGTACCTTTTCCAGCATCAATGTTTGGGTCGTGACATAAGGGTGCCAAACACAGGCACTGGACTCGAGTTTGCTACGAACCAGAGCGGTGTACAAAAGCCTAATAATTGATGTTTATTTCTGTAAGTAGATCTTTTAAGACACTTTTACACGTCAATTATTTAATCTAGATGGCAATGGCATTTCCTAGCTGACTGATCCCCGCGAAAAAATGTCGAAACAAACTCAGAGGTCGTCGTCTTTTTAAAAGTACATACGTTAATACATTGTATTATTATGATTGTATGTGTGTCTAAGAATGCAGGTCCATATCTGGAAGGGCCTTTTATGTTGATTCGTTAATTATGTTGGTCGATCATTCAATTTTGTTTTGTAATCGTAATTTGTCGTTCAATGCAATAAATAATTGAGTATTAATAATTATAGATATTGTGTATAGTTTTTCTTTCGTATTCGTAATTTCAAAGATAATAAAGAGTATTCTATTATATACTATTCTATTCTGAATCATATTGCTCTCTCAACGTGTCTCGTGGGGGACAGGTAGTTATAAATAAAAACTAGGTACTTTTTGTCGTGTGCTCAAGTTACAGGTAAGTTAGAGTGGGTGTCGGGGAACGGGTTAAACTGGTAACCATGCTTACTTGTAGGGATAGCGACCAACTTACATGTGAACACTATTGCAACCATTTACTTTGCTAGTGATCACCTCATTACTTTTATGGTAACTTGTTTGATACTTCCTGCTGTAAAGTAGGTGAGCATGGATGGACTGTAGGTTCGAATAATTCCTAGTTTACTAGACCAGCACCCTAACTGCGTAACACACTTTAATTGACAATCAGAAGGTTTTTAAGGATATTGCTAAACCATTGCTTCACAGGTTTGAAAATTCGGTTAGTCCCCCTATGCTCTAGTTCCTCTATGCTCGACTCGAAAAATACCTATTAAAAAGTTTCGCTATGAACTTAAACTCAAAGCATTTATTTGAAATAAACCAATTACAGGCACTTTTGTATTGTCAACGGGTTGGTCAGTCAGAAAGATGAAGCTAGTTGCCCATTCCAAAAGAACGGACAAGAAACTCACGGACGTATACACGAAGTTCTTCAATTCTACGTAAAAAAAGGATGGTACAGTTGGAAAGAAAAGTGTTTGAATTCAAGTTAAAAATGCTATACGAGCGAGGGTGACACTGAAAGTTCTTAGAAAATCAAAAACTGAACAAACTAGCAAGTTATTAGTTTTATTATATCTTTTCAAAATAGTGTCCATTTACATTAATACATCGCTGCATCAGATGGAACCACTGAGAAAAGCTTTTTAGCCACTCGTCCTTAGGGGTCTCTTCGACGGCATTTTGAAACGCAGCCATTGCTTCCTCGGCGTCCATGAAACGTTTTCCTCGAAGTTTTTCTTTTATTTTCGGAAATAAATAAAATACGCAAGGTGCGAGGTCGGGGCTATAGAGCGGGTGACCCAGTGATTCCACGTCTGACGTCGCTAAGTAGTCGATTGTTTGCTTGGCGGTGTGCAACGAGGCGTTGTCATGGTGAAGGAGGATCCTACTGCGAGGTCGTTTCTCCCGATTTTTTTCCCAGACAAGTTGCAAACAATTGTTAGTGTACCACTCTGCAGTAACTGTTTTTAGATCTTCTAAAACAATTGTTGCGTAATGACCTGTCCTTCCGAAGAACGAGGCCGCCATCTTTTTCACCACGCTTCGACCTCTCTTTACTTTAGTTGGCAACTTCTCGGAAGGAACACCCAGACAGCAGACTGTCTCTTAGTTTCAGGATCATAACAATAAATCCAGCTTTCGTCACCCGTAAGTATGTCGAACACAGCATTTGAGTCACCTCTGTTAAATTTTCGAACCATTTCACAACACGACGGAGTTTTTGGGCCTCTTTCAAATTATGAGGTATCCACCGGGCACAAAGCTTCCTGACCGCTAAATGTTCATGAAGGATTTTGTGCACTTGACTCATACCGATGCCTAAGCTTGTCCGAATCTGCTGGTAAGTCACTCTTTTGTCAGTCTCTATCATACGCCGCACAGCACTGATGTTATCTTCAGTCGTCGCCGTAGAAAGCCGTCCGTCACGCAGATCATCGGTGAGATTAGTGCGACCACGTATAAACTCATTAAACCAGCTGTACACAGTGGCACGAGATGGGGCTTCATCGTATCATAAGTTTCTTGTTGACTTAAATAACATCGAAAGTCATAAAAAATCATTGTACGAAAATTTTCTCGCGTTAAATTTATGATGACGTGACACAGACAATTTTCAATTTGCCGCCAAATCGCAAACAAATGACAAATGAATAAAATACATACACAATAATATTGGCAAAGACTTTCAAAAGTTGAACTGTTTTTTTTATTATATCGTTTACAAGAGGCCAGTTCTAAAAACTTTCAGTTTCGCCCTCGTAGCGCTATTCGTATACGCGTAAGCGTCTGTAACTTAAAATTTGTTTTGTCTCGTTGGCCTCCGTCTTGTTTTAATATATTGACTGATGATTAAGAATAGGACAACATATTTAAAATACAAGTTTTTCTTAACTTACTTTTTCAATGGTTAAATAAAAGATTACACTAACAGTTTTCTTCATCACTGCCCGCGAATGTGATTTCGTGCATAGCGAAACTTTTTAGTAGGTATTTTACGAGTCGAGCATAGCGGGACTATAGCATAGTGGGACTAACCGGAAAAATACGTCTGCTCAACAACGTAAAAAAATCAATGGACGTGGGTGAACTGTCAAAATGAAACCCATTGCGATCAATTGTCATTTTATGTGTGTTACTCAATTACACCGCCGATGTGTGTACAATTTATCGAGTCACTGTTTACCTCTATCACCTCATAGAGCGCTATAATAAGCTTCCGTGATAGGACATGGGTTGATAGAGGGGCTTGTGGAGTCGTGGCTAAGTAATAGGTTTTATCGGTCAACGACAGCTAATGAGGCACGATTGATTTTCTATTGTTTGACACCGAATCGGTGTCGCGCTTCCGTCGTTTGGATCTTTTTTTTTAAATAATAATATCGAAGGTTCAGCTACGCTTATCGCGGTCGGTTCGTGGATGGATGACCTCTACCTACCTCTGAAACTACGTTAAGCCATTTTATAATCGGAATATTTATTTTTAGGGCGGTGCGGCGTCAGTGCGACGCGCATTTGTATGAAATGAAATGATTTTATTTTCTGTAAGTAGGTTTGTACAAACACTTTTACACGTCAATCATATTTAGAAAAAAAAAAAACTAGATGAGCTTGGCGTTTCCTTTCTGACTACTCTGAGAAGAAAGGCCGAAACAAACTCAGAGGTCACAGTCTCTTTTAAAGTCCAGACATAATCTTGGTCAGATCATGTGAAGACTATGTAGATCTGAGTGTCTGAAATGGTCTTTAGAGGATATAGAACCACATTGATGGAGTGGACCTGTGGCAAAGGTCAACGGCGATTACCCGACCCTTAAGCTCAAGTAACTGTAATTACTAATTAGCATTGTTCACATAAGAGTCTTGAGGTCCCTTAAGCAGCGCAGAAGATCACATCTATATTGTTACGGAAAATGATCCTATTAACACGCAAATATATGATTTTAGTGACTTTTAAATCTTTTAATACGTCATCAAATAATGCAAGAAAGCTTTGAAAAAAAAAATGTTAAACTAGAACGCTTACACATCAATTCTATGTGTGAATATTTAAGTATTGTAGTAAAATACTTAATGAACTAAATTCAGGAAATACCTAATGTCTACCCAAAGCTTAAAAAACGATATTACTTACGTACATAAGATATTTTAATGTTTTTTTTTTGTATGAACTTGATGATTTCTATCTTTGATTTTATTTAAATATTCATATTTTCGTTACAAAAAAAAAATGCTATGATTATGATACCGAAGGAAGCCGCGGCGTTGAGTACGACGCGCATTTCGCACGCTTAATAGAATACTGAGCTTGAGTAAAAGTTAGGAATTCTGCATTTTTTTTGCACTGATTTAATTAATGGTTTTTGAAAAGTAGGTATTATATTTAACTGTAAATTACGTATTTATTATATTGGCTAATAAGCCGACTAGACCCCTATTGCAAAATATTTAACGGCAATTTCCCAGAAATCTACTTTTCTGGATTAACTAAAGGACCTAAACGCAAGTTTTGTAAGTTTTATAATGCCTAAAAGTATATGACCCACTGCAGTAAATAAAATAAAAAAAATATATGATATTTTTCAGGATCAATGCTAGGTAGATAGTGTGTTGAAAACATAATATAACTAATTTGATACGATAGAAAAAAATCATAAAGATCATAGAGATGAGTATCAGGATACTCATCTCATTATCATATCACAAGATATTTCTTTTAGCGATTAATAACCATACTAATTTACATGTAATCATTCTGATTTTTTGTCAGATTATTCTACAAGCAACATATTAGCATAATAGTTTTTTTTTTATACAATCTATAGCTTTTGTGTAAATCGATAATTACTTCATATTCTGCAATAAATTACCAGCGTTGTGTCATCGCGCTTCTCTTTCTTTTCTATGCAGTCCGACAGTGACCGCGCTTTAGGTGTTGTCGGCCTCTTAAGCCAGTATTGTATTAAGCGTGCGATTTGTATGGCAAAGGTCAACGGTGATTTCCCCACCCTTAAGCTCAAGTAACTGTTATTACTCATTAGCATTGTTCACATAAGAGTCTTGAAGCTTAAACCGCGCAGAAGATGATAGCTATATTATTAGGGAAAACGATCCTATTAATTTGCCTCCTCGAGTATTTTTATTAAGTACAGATAAATGTCTGTTAAATACTACTTGCCTCGCCTTTGGAAGCTCATAAACGCAATGGGGGCCCGTTTTAGTGTTATCATAAACAGCCATAAATAACATCGTTCCGATGAAACATCATAAAATACGTATAATATAATGTTTGCTATGCTGTAGGATATAAAGCTGCGATATATCAATAACAAACGTGTTGCGCGATCCCCAAGAAACATGGGACAGGGGCAGGAAGATGATGATGATGATGGTGATGGTGATTGCTATGCTGTAATAAAGCTGCGTTTCATCGACAACGTACGTAATGCGCCTACCCCTAGTAAATTGGGACAGGGGCAGGAAGATGATGATGATGATGATGATGGTGATGGTGATTGCTATGCTGTAATAAAACTGCGTTACATCGATAACAAACGTGTTGCGCCTACCCCAAGTAATATGGGACGGGGGCACGAATATGATGATGATGATGATGATGATGGTGATGGTGATGATGGTATTGATGACTGCAGCACAATTGAGGGGGATTGGAAGTACCTACTATTAATTGATTGGTAGATGTGTTAATCCAGGTTATAAACTATCTGTGTTTTCATATAAATCTATTGGTTTGTGGGGCGCACGCCGCTCCCAGTTGGCATGACTTTTTCCAACATGTTCAACAATCATCGTCATATTCCAGCCAATTTGTACAAAACCTTAATGAATTATACACTTAAACCTTCTTCATGAATCACTCCGTACATGGGTGAAAACATTATGAAAATCCGTTTGGTAGTTTTAGAGTTTATCGCGTTCAGATAGACAGACGCGGCGGGGACTTTATTTTATAATATGGAGTGATGATGTTTACCCCATTTATGACGGCATGACCTACTTCGTGGGCATGACCTTACTATATAAAAAAATAATAGAATCTAAATATACCGCCGATGGGAATTTGACTAGATAAGTCAAACAGAGATGAATTATTAGAACACAACTAAAATATACTCGTACTCGATAGTTTTATTGGAGATTTATGTAAGTATTCCGTTTATTTATGTGTTAGGTACGGTAAGTTCCTTTATTCTTTTGGTACGAAATGAATGAATGAATGAATGAAATGCACCAGCCACCAGCGTGGTTAAACCAGACTCGATTGCTCGAATGAACACAAGAATTCACACTAGTCCCTGGAGCCTCATGTTTCATGGGACTACAAGGCCATTGCATATCAAAGAGTAGACTGGGGGGCGCGTTAATGGTCAGGAAGACGTGCCCTTAGGATAGGAAGGATTATTAGAGCCGTACCGGAAATGCATCTTAGAGTAAGCAATGGAATAGTGGAGAGACGGGTTTTTAGTCAGTAAGAGTCTGACAGACCTCTCCGCCCACCCCAGGGCACCTTTGCCCTGGGGTGGGCGGAGGGGTCTGTCTGTGAGGGAGGTGGATGTCCTTACATCCATGAGGATTTTCGACCCCGAAACAAAAAATAAAACAAGGTCCAGTTGCTTTCTCGACTCTTTTCTGTGTCACTGCTATGCTGTGTTACACCTTGCTGTTTCCAATATCTCCATCTGAGGTCTGGCTACTCCGTTTCTGATTTCTTGTAAATCTTGTCTTCTATCTTCAGCCGTGTCCATCCAAAAGTTGATTTCCTTGTCGAAGTAAGTCATGTCCTGCTTCAAGGCTCCTACATAGTGGCGCGACTTGTCGCGCGACGCGCCGCGTCACTAAGGCACCGCTTGTAGCGCTACAAGCGGTGCCTTAGTGACGCGGCGCGTCGCGCGACAAGTCGCGCCACTATGTAGGAGCCTTTAGGTTGTTTATTCCTTTGGTACGAAATGAAACGGGAAAAATATCACCAATATATCACATAGGTACAGCCTGTATGTAAAGCCAAGGAAAATAATTGTTTAAACAAAAAAATAATTTCCATAAGTACAGTCGCAAGCACATCAAGTTACTACAAACTGTTAAATTTTCTCATTCGATTTTGAACTTAGCTATTAATATTTACGGATTTCGGATACGGATTTACGGTTTAAAATAATTTGGTAAAATTTGACAGTTTGTGGTAACTTGATGTGCTGGCGACTGTAATTAAAGGAAATTGAACTTAAATTGTCCGTTCGTTTGATTTACAACTGTCATTTTTTGACAGTAGTTTGAAATGACTATAATACAGCAAATTGACGTAGTGTGTCAATTAATCAATTTAATGAACAATTAATTTCCTCGACCGTATCTAATGAATGGAAATCTATTGTCGTAACTCTCCTACCATATTCGCGAACGATGAAACTTAGTACGAATTAAGTATTCTATAAATAATGACATTAAACATGTTTATTTTCCCTTTGCAGGGGAAACCTTTTACGCCTATGACGTCAGGCAGCCATTAAATCAGGTACATATATATACGTTGTTTTACCAGGTAAAAGGTATTAGGTATGCTTTATGAGCCGAGAAAAGTTTACTGATACTTAGTTTTTATTTCCTAGCCAGGTTCTTCATTATAGGATAAAGGACTACGGAAGAATATATGTCCTACTATCCTACTTCCTACTAATATTATAAATGCGAAAGTTTGTAAGGATGGATGGATCGATAGATGGATGTGAAATTTGGCACACAGATAGTTTATAACCAGGAATAACACATAAGATACTTTTTATCCCGATATACCCACGGGGTCAAAACTTATGCGGGTGAAACCGCGGGGCGCATCTAGTATATATATATAAGTACGTCAGTGGTAGTGTTACCACTTACGTGCGGTCGAGTGTACTATCTTCTCTTAAGCGTACCTAATTATTACCGCAGACGCAGACGGGCGCATCCTGATGAAGAAGAATCCTGACAGCCCCTCCATTGTTATTAAAAGTGAGCTGCAAATTCAAACGATGTCTGTACCGACTGCACCTATCAACGTATGACTAGTTCATCCATTAAGAAAATTATATTCTCTATTAACGGCTATTTCTACAGTTACTTTTTATTATGTTATTACTTTTTCTATCACTTTATTTAAGTCACTTAATGTAAACTACTGCACACGAAACATCTCAACCAAGAACACTTTATACAATTATTACATAAAGCCTATTTCTATCATAAGGTTAAAACACTATAACACTACAGAATGCTCACCATCACTCATAGTTTACGTTCCAAAGTTCTTACTGCCTCATTCTATAGCCTTATTTATTACCTCTGTTACCCTTAATTACATACAACAATGTCTAATACGATAAATGATGTAATGTCTGATCTTGACCAATTTTCTGTATCTGAGACTCACATTTGTACCCCCGAAGAAACTAAATCATACGTTAAGAACGAAAGCTTCTGGTTTACAACGTTAACGCAAAATATCCGGTCCATAAACTGTAATTACTTAAACCTTCAAACCCTAATTCACCGTATGAATATTGACTGTGATCTACTGGTTTTTACAGAATGCTGGCTACCGTGCTCAAGTAACTCCTGCATTCCCATTCTAGATAATTATATCACTTACAAAACAACCAAACATCTTAATCAGAGCGACGGGGTAGTTGTCTATGCTAAGTCAGATATACTAGCCATATGTGAAGAGCCTAACTTTCTTGCATCAGCTTCAGGCTTACTTGTGAAGTTAAATTCTGAAGTGGCTATACTGTGTGTCTACCGCTCCCCCTCAATAGACAACATTAATTCATTCCTGACTGCACTCAATAATATTATTCCAACCCTTAGTACCTACAAATCGGTTATCATAACTGGAGACATTAACCTGGATATTAAACCTAATGCCCAAGATTCAAGATCCCATGAATATCTTAGCACCCTGGCGTATCACGGTTTCCTACCAGCCCATACACATCCCACTAGAGGCAAAAACTGTCTAGATCACATTATGATTCGATCCAAAGCTACTATTCTTACTCTAGTCTACGATACAACGGTAACAGATCATTGTTCTTCCCTATTATGTGTAAATCAAAATAAAAAATCAAAATCATCCCCCATAAAAATAATATCTAAGGTGGACTATGATGCGCTTGATAAAACCATGAAAAACCTAGACTTTACCCTACTTTTCCTTATCTCAGACCCAGACAACGCGGTAGACAAGCTTATACAGATGATTAAAAATGCCATAATTGAATGCACGACACTTGTCAAAGTCCCAGCTAGTAAAAGGATTTTGAAACCATGGATTACTCCAGGTTTGCTGCGTTGTATCCGGAACCGAGATTCTCTTCATAAAAAAGCTAAGCAGTCACCAGATAATCAAACTCTAATTATCACATATAAGCGATACAGAAACTTTTGTACAAACCTTTTAAGAAAAATAAAAAGAAAATTTGATTCCGACGAACTAAATAAGGCACACTACAACCCTAAAAAACTCTGGGACACTTTAAAAACCATCACCAATACACAGAAAAAGAGGAACCCCTCCAACCAACTCATAACTCACTCTTATTCTCCCAGACAGTCTTGCAACCATGTAAACGAATTCTTTGTTAACATTGGGAAAAAACTCGCAGAAAATATAAAGAGCCCCCAATTCCACTCAACTCCCCCTCAAACTTCAAAGTTCAATAAATCTTTCGTTTTAGAACAGACAGATCCTGATGAAGTTTTAAGTACGATTAACCAGCTTAGAGTTAATGCTGCTGCTGGTTGGGATGGCATATCTCAAACCTTCCTTAACAGATACGCATTGACCCTGGCACCTATACTATGCCACATTTTCAACCTTTGCTTTCAATTAGCTATCTTCCCCTCTTCTTTTAAAAGAGCAATTATCCATCCTATCTTCAAGGGTGGTGACGGAACCATGCCAAACAACTATCGTCCAATAGCTGTTCTTAGTCTAGCCTTGGTAGATCATGTAGTATCTAAGCTAGACAGTAAAATGAAATGTTTGGCTGTTTTCTTAGATCTCTCCAAGGCATTTGACACTGTGTCTGTTCCCCACCTTTTATATAAGCTCGAAGCCACGGGCATTCGAGGACATACTCTCAAAATCTTCCAGGATTACCTGTGTGATAGGACTCAGTGCGTTAAAATAAATAATGTTATTAGTGACACCAAATCATTGACCTATGGCGTTCCTCAAGGCTCAATTTTAGGACCTACTTTGTTCCTTATTTATATTAATAATCTATGCAAAATGTCTTTAACAAACTGCTCGATTTTTACTTACGCCGATGATACGGCCTTACTTATTCATGGTAGTGATTGGCCAGAGACTGTAATTTACGCGGAACACGCTCTCAACTCCGTGATGAAATGGTTGTCGAATAACATCTTAACCTTGAATCTCAGAAAAACAGTATTCCTACCTTTCTCCTTACAACCTACCAAACTCCCTTCGAATGACTCAATGGTGCTTAAAGCGCATACTTGTTCACTTGGTTCATCCTCTACACAATGCGCTTGCCCTCAACTCTCAAGATCTGAGTCTGTCAAGTATCTAGGAGTCTACATCGATAGCTCATTGAGCTGGAAACCTCAGATTAGTACCCTCCTATCAAGAGTCCGCAAATGCATATTTATTTTTAAAAAGTTAAGGCACTCTGCAGATTTAAATACTATCAAGTCCGTTTATTATGCCCTATGCCAAAGCATAATAAACTACTACATCACTGTGTGGGGTGGAGCCCCCAAGACAACCCTCCTCCCTTTGGAACGTGCTCAGAGAGCTGTCCTCAAGGTTATGACCTCGAAACCCTTTCGATATCCCACCTCGGCACTATACACCGAATGCCAGGTCCTCACTGTCAGACAGCTTTTTGTTCTTGGCACAACTCTACGTAGGCATCCCTCAGTGGTGTACGAGCCCCATGCTACTAAAAAGCGCAGACACTATGAAATATGCTTAACGCATGGATGTAGAACTGCTCTCGCCCAGCGGAATTACGTTGTGCTGTCAAACCACCTCTACAACAAAATAAATAAAGTCTGCACCATTGCTCCCATGTGCCAAAGTAAATGTAAGACCGAGGTTACGAAGTGGCTACTAACTCTAAATTATTATCAGACTGAAGATCTACTGCAAATATCGATCGCTTAGATTAGATTAAATAAGCCAATAATCTAGCATAATTATTATGATTTGGTAAAGTTACACACATGCACACAGTTTTTATACATAAGTAATTTAATGTTAAAATGGCAAACAAAATAGTTAAGTTAGAAATAAGTGATTGGTTTTAGTACATAATATAAATATTATATTGTGTAACAACTACTGCTACTTTATGCTCAATTGGCAGGCGAGGACGCTGGCACCCTAAACACAAGTTAAATCTTACATTGGGTGCCAGAGTTTATCGAAAACACTTACGCTGTTTGTAAAGCATAGTTGTATAAATTTAAGTGTTTATGTACAAACTAAAGGTAATAAATATTTTTTTTTTTTTTTTTAGTGCACTGTCTAAGGTACTTGAACGCCTCTTAAACAAGCGATTAGTCCTCTACCTCGAACACTTCAAACTGTTATCACCTCAGCAGTTCGGCTTTCGCAGGGACAAATCCACTTGTGATGCTGTACATTCATTAGTCAACAATATAGTACATAACTTAAATACTAACATGAAGGTTCTCACCATATTTTTAGATCTTGCGAAAGCATTTGACACCGTTCCAGTCTCCACTCTTCTAATCAAGCTTGA
This sequence comes from Atethmia centrago, assembly GCA_905333075.3. Classification (NCBI taxonomy): domain Eukaryota; kingdom Metazoa; phylum Arthropoda; class Insecta; order Lepidoptera; family Noctuidae; genus Atethmia; species Atethmia centrago. Next base: position 10,601,335 of record HG995381.1, on the reverse strand, counting down.
AAGTTTAGGTATCAGAGGGTCTTCACTTGAACTTTTCAAAAGTTATCTTACTGATCGCTCTCAATTAGTCAATATAGATAATTACAAGAGTGATGAACTACCCATTCAGTATGGCGTGCCTCAGGGTAGCATTCTGGGGCCCACACTATTTCTTGTGTTCATTAACGATCTCTGCAATCTCCAAATTCCAAATGCCATAATAGTTTCCTTTGCAGACGATACTGCCATCACATTCTCCGCAAACTCATGGTCGGAACTCCAAGTTACTGCACAAGATGGCGTTAATTCTGCCTTGAAGTGGCTTTCCTCTCATACTCTTACTCTTAATGCCAACAAAACTAACTTCATCACTTTTTCAATGACCAATACTTCCCAGCCGAATGCCCCAATCTCTATTAAAGCTCATTCTTGTCCCACACAATCTCAAATGAATTGTCAATGCCCTACCTTAACCTCAGTAGAACAAGTTAAATATCTTGGTATTGTTCTGGACAGAAACCTTAATTTCAAATCTCATATATACATTATTTCTGGTCGCGTACGAAAGTTAATTTACGTTTTTAAAACCTTGCGACATGTAGCCAACCCACTAATCATCCGAAACGTTTACTTTGCTCTTTGCCAGTCAATACTAATATATTGTATCTCATGCTGGGTGGTGCTGCAAAGACCATACTTAAGCCTCTGGAGATCGCTCACAGAGCTATTCTAAAAGTGGCTACTTTCCGACCGATACTGTCTCCAACTATCGAACTGTATAAATCATGTAGAGTACTTAATATAAGGCAACAATTTATTTTACACATAGTCCTTCTGCAACACCGACGAACACCTTTCAAAAAAATATCCAAACGCCGCAAATACCTAATTTGCACAATACCACCTACACGCACAGCTTTTATAAAAAAGTTTGCCCTCTACCTTGGCCCATCACTCTACAATAAACTTAACGCAATAATTTCGATTTACGGCATAACAAACTTTAATTGCAAAAAGACTGTTCGGTCCTTCTTTCTAAACCTAAACTACGACGAAACAGAAGAATTCCTAAAGAAGTAATCTCAAACACATACATGCATTTCACACTACTTAAATTAACGAAACACTCACTACACTAACAAAATACTCACCACACCTACATACTGAACATTTCTTTTTTATAAATTTGATTTTTCGAAAACTGCAACTTTCTAGATGTAAAGTTTTTTTTTTTTTTAGTGACCTAGATTGCTGTAATGATTACTATATCCATGAATATTTAACACGTGCAGTTATAAGTCAACCATTTATGACGGGGATCGCAACTGTTTCTCCTAAACACAGGTTATTTTGTAACCTATCTAGGAGAACAGTACGGCACCCACTAACTAGATTAAGAAACTTTAAGCTTGTGCTTTATATATTACCTTGCCATGTAATCTAGTCCTAGTTCAACAATAAATTTTATTATTATTATTATTTTTAAGGAATAATAAAGATTTTTTTACTTTTTGATTTTTTGACGTTTTCTCACTATTTCAGGTCAGGTCTAGAAACATACATTGGATTTCTAGATTCTTTGTGTAGATAACTGCGTGTATGGTCTGTTCAAATCCTTGTTTCCAACTGATGTCATTTCCACTTAAATGAATTTTAACCCTATAGCAGCCGAAATTCAGTTGATTTCAGAATGATTACGTACTATTATTGAGAAAGCAATAAAAATATTTGTAGTTGTAGCACAAACTGAACTTTATGTGTGGGTTTTGAAGTTTTTTTTTTCAAAAATCACTTATTTGTTTACATGTTTGGAAACTAAATCGCGAACGCAGTTTTTTATAGGTGCCTATCTAACCTACCTTCCTATCTAAGTGTTCAAGTACGACTGGATATACGATTTTGCTTTAGAACCATGAAGAACGAAGATCCCTAGGGCAATATATCATTCACTTCCTCGCTCGCATTCGCAGTGAATAGACGTGTTTACCGGTCAAGCCGCACTAAAAATATTATTCAAAATAAAAATCTCCCTACCCTTGTGTATTTTACCTACACGTAAAATGGGGATATTATTGTTTTTCCTCTTCTATCCCATGGATAGCCGTTCAAAAACATTGCGGGTATGTGAAAACCATTTTTCAATTCAGGGATCCGTTTGCGTAATATCAGGCTTTAAAATGCAAATTTTTGGTAGTGTCAAGCCAGCTAAATTGTTATTTTTGGATATCTGAAAAAAGTCATGGCAGTAGTAGGTATATTTAAAGAAATTAAAAGGAAAACTATCACAGCTTAGGCTTTATAAGTTAACGAGGAATAGTCGACTAACTTACATTTGCGGTTGGAGAATTGACCGTGACGTATATCGATGTATGGGACAACATATTTTTCAACTACAATGTTAAGTTTGTTTTTGGGATAAACTCATCCCAATTACGGAACCCTTCATTGTGCGTGGTCCGACACGCACTTGGCCGGTTTTTATTCTAACTGTTCTTGCTATAGAGATTACATACATAAGCACACATGAGAAATGCGATAAGTAGTACATACCAACTCCAGTTTTCAATTACTAAATCTGCGTTTTTCAAACTAAAATTAGCTTTCCCATGCGTTTCCTATTGCAACAAAGATCTTTTTGCGGTCGCATGATTTTGACAAGGGGGCGCTTTTGGTAAACATTTGTGAAATTGTTTGAAATGTATTGAAGAAAACAAGATGGTGGTGTTAATTCCGACCTCGATAACGCGCCAAAAGATCCTTGTACCAACACCTACACAGGGTTATTCTAAATTAGTTAGCTAAACTCCGCAAACGCGAAGGCTATCAATATCCAAATACGATGAAAATAAAAAGATTTGATGTTTTTTTGGCATGTATTTAACGCGGCGACAAATTAATCTGAATTTGGGATTAAAAATAATTAAAGGCGTTAGCAAATATAGTAGGGTGGCAGCTACAGCGAAGGATAATTTTAAGTATAAAGTAGCAGCTCAATAATCAGTTGTTAGCTTTGTTTTAATTTAAACTGGCATCGAGTTTTTGTTTTGGTTACCGATAGTCACCAACAATAACAATATATACTGGTGTGAATGGTCACTGTTCTAACCTAACCTACCCCAAATGATCCAACAATCCTTTAATTATTTAATCCCAAATTCAGATGAATTTATCGTCGCGTAAATACATGCCTAATAATATTTAATCGCTGCCAAGTTATTTTTTTAATAGCAAATAGTTTGTCGCCCTTTAAGTTGTTAGTCGCCTGGAAAATAATTAGCCTTTTTTTTGGGAGGTCAACGACTGCTGATAGTGTTGTTACTTGAAGTATGAGTTGAGAAAAACGGTTTTCTTATGTGTTATCGTGTTTAGATATCGATACCTATAACGTCTGTTAAGTTTACAAAAAAAAACTGATTTTTTTAACTGTTATTTGAAGTGACTACTATAACTTCGGTCCATGACCCCACAAAAGAAATCATCAAATAAATTTATGTATATATAAATAAATTTACATTCAAATATCGATACCCATCGCGTCTGAGGAGTTTAGCTAGCTAATTTAAAATAACCCTGTATATTGTATCAGTGGTGATTTCAAAACGCACCTGTCCCTTTAATCTGGCACCCTCTGTCATCAATTATTTATTTTGTGATTTATTCATTATTAATAAAAACAAAAATTTTTATCTAATTATTTTGATTTAATATCTGCTATCTACTTCTCTTCTTAGCGTGTCGATGGCAATCTAAAAGGACTCGGCCCAGAATTCGGATACGTGTTTGGCGCCATCACTAGTGTCCATCAGTTCCAGGACACGCAGGACATGATACAAAGTGTCCTATCGTTTGTGGAACAGCACCACTTTTACACTCCAAGGCGGAGTCGTCTGTGAATCTCCACCTGAACAGGTCATCCTAGCATCGGCCAACCAGGGTCCGGAGTCTGTTTAAAGACTTCCAGGTTATCCAAACAAAACTCATGTACAGGTGGGAGATCTTCAGCAGGTGGAACGAATAATTAGATTAGATCTACTATGAAATAGTATCGTCTTAGCTGTGGAGATTGTTCGACCGAAGTATCAATGGTCAATCAAGTCACTAAACACGAGATTTGTTAACAGAGGGTGCCAAATTAAAGGGGTTTCTTGAAATCACCACTGATATAATATCTACTGGAACTATTTTGAACAAACCTAGGTTCATTGTTTGTTATCCACTGCTCCTTCACTCCGCCACTCACAGACCAAACCAACACAGAACTGTCTATGCACAACACACAACCGAAACGTTCGCTATCGAAACACGATGTGCTATTTCAGGTACCTAGGTAGCACACCTAATCGTCGCACTACACGACCAATTTAATTAGGTCTTTAGCGACGTTGGTTTTGAATACATCGACGGTTTAGTTAAAGCGGTCATCGAGGAAGCGTCTTTATGGTTCGCTGAACGTTGTAAAGGTTACAGGTAGGGAGAGGGTCCGGGTGAACGGGCCAAGGTCGGGGGTTTAAAAAAGGTAGTTAAGTAGCTAGATAAAATGTGGCCTTCCTATACTTTATATTTATATAGGTACGATAAGAATTCTGTAAACAATTTGGACATCTGGCCTTAAATGGTGGTGCTAAAAGTTTTATAATGCCTAAAAGTATATGATCCACTGCAGGAAACAAAATCAGAAATATATTATGTGATATTCTTCAGGATATATGCTAGGTAGATAGTGTATTGAGAACATAATACAACTAATTTGACATGATAGAAAAAAATCACGCAGATTCCTCTAAAAATTTCTTTTAACGATTAAAAACCCTTCGATCAATAATAGTACTAGATTCCCGATAAGCGCTTCAAAAACGGCCCGAAAAATAAGATCACAAATACTTTTGTGGTCTTATTTCAAATTAGTATGGTCCAATCATAGCCAACGTCAAGACGTCAAAATGCCGCAGTGCGCGTTCAAAAATTGTGTAAATAATCACCGTAACACCAAGATTTTGGAAGAAATATCTTTTTTTCGGTAATTTTATATCAATATGTATTTATCATAAAATAAAAACTGAATTAAATAGTAAATATAAGTCATTTAGCAAATATTATGATTGTTAGACCAATGTTTGCTACAACGCGCCAACTATTGTAACAAACATCGACTATTCTAGAAAAGGGAATGCATGGAGTAGTATTGTTATGTTATGTTTTTTTTTTTTTGTGAAAATGTATGTTTTGATTTTTGTTTGTAGATTTTCTAGCGACCCATTTCGCTGTGCAGAATGGGTATCTATTGTCGCGAAAGAAAGAGGAGAAGAATTATACAAGCCTTATAAAAATTCGACTTTATGTTTGATTCATTTTGATATATTGGACATAAGTGGAAACACGCAAAGGTGTAGATTACTAAAAACAGCTGTTCCCAAATTGCAGGTTATTATCATAAATTATTAAAATAGTTGTCATCATAAATTATTAAAATCGGTCAAAAATATTTGCTAAAACGAACCTTTGCCTAAAAAAATATATATTTTTATTCTGCTACTCTACGTCTTTCAATTCTTACTGTGTTCTGAGCATTGTAATGTAATACCAAGAATTACGTCTACTTTCAAAATAGAGTAAGTGAGAAATTGTTAACAAAATGTTTTTAACCTTATTTGATTGTTTTAAGTTTCATTTTAGAATAAATATTTTTGTACTTATTATAAAAATGACTTTTTATTTTTAAGCTTAAGCTTTCTCCGATGACAGAAGGACTTAAATATAAATATTTTGGAATCGTAATTAAACTTTATGCTTGAGTGTTAAGGTTTATAATGAACTGAAGTTGTTAATATTATAAAACTTTTTTCTTTAATTCGTAGTAAGAAATGTAAATGTTTATGTATGCGTAAACGTGGCCACTTTAGCGACGTATTTTTGTTCCTAATCCTGTATCTAGTGCTATTATTGATCGAAGTAAAAACCACACTAATATACATACATTCTGATTTTTTGTCAGATTATTCTTCAAGCAACATATTAGCATAATAGTGTTTTAATTTGTATATCAAATCAATAGATTTTTTGTAAATAGATAATTGCTTCATATTTTGCAATAAATTGCGAGCGTTGGGTCATCGCGCTTCTCTTTCTTTTCTATGCAGTCCGACAGTGACCGCGCTTTAGCTGTTGTCAGCCTCTTAAATGGTTATGGACACGTGCGTCTTCTGTTAGTTTCAATGGACATTGTGATTTAAATTGTGAGCAATGAAAACTATAGTCATGACCATATTGGAATTTAAATATACTGTATTTTGGACAAGATACAATACTGTTTTGCTCTTTTAAGTCCTCTCTTTTCATAAGTTCGTGCGACAAAACTGCAGTGGGTCAATCCATAGTCAATCCTTTATACACCTACCTTTTGTAGCTAGCTTTCATATTTCGGAAGCATTCAAAATTTTTACAGAATACCAATTTCAGATCATGTGAGTTCGCTCTTGGAGTGAGAGAAACCAAGGGTGATTTGAATCCAAGTTTTACATTTCAGAGAATAATTCATGGTTGGTTGAAATCAGGGGCAACAATTGGCAAAGAAACATATTATGGCCGCAATAATCCATTATCAATCAGTTGTTAATGAGATAATACTATACAGGTTGAAATTGAAAACTTGCGACAAACTGAAATGGGACATTGTATACATCATTATTAACAACTTTTACTAAGAGACCAAAGCTGTAATCCCAAAAAAAAAAATCTGATTTTCCTACATTTTGATGAGGTATTGCGAACATAAATGTAGGGGACAGCAGTTTTTTTTTTTGGGATTGTAGCTTTGGTCCCTTAGTAACAGTTGTTCATAATGATGAGTACAATCTCCCATTTCGATTTGTCGCATGTTTTCAATGTCACCCTGTATAATACCAGCCTGTTATTATACCACTGTTGGGCAAAGGCCTCTTCTCATACAGAGAAGGCACGTACATTGATCACCACGCTTGCTCAAGACGGGTTGGCGATTTCAGACTTATATGTATACACGGTGATTTTTTATTCACTGTTAACCTTTCAGGGTGTGAAAGTATTCATGATTATGAGCAACTTTCACTATGAAACCAACTCCGAAATATCGAAAAAAATATAAGCTGTTTCATACAAAAATGCAATATTTTCCCGAAGAAAACGTATTGTATGCAATAGATGTACTTTTTTTCGCTATTTCGTAGTTGGTCCCATAGTGAAAGTTGTTTATAATCATGAGTAATATAACTACCTGAAAGGTTAACAGTGAATTAAAAATCACCGTGTATAAGTCTTTAATTATACATTATATAGTTTTTTTTAACTTTGTGAATAAACCTGGACTACACAGTTAATATTGTTAACTGTAAAGTCCAGTTTCCCCCACGAAGTTAAATATAGATAGTCATGGGGACTGCCGACAGAAGTGAAAGCTTAAAACTTTGGAATAATATATATACAGGGTGTCTTTTAGTATCCTCGTCAAATTTCAGGAGGCTGCTATGAAAGACGTATATAATCAAATAAAATGACGACACCTGCTCAATAGTTAATACATACATGTTTTTTAGTTATTTAAGATTGACAGTATTTTAGAATACACCACTTTCACAGAACAGAATCACCCCGTTGCGTATGCGGTAGTGTGTGTGTAAAAGGGCAGTTACAGTACGGTATCACACGGGCCGCGTTTTAACACGCGTGTCCTACACATGCCGATTTCCGAAAATTAGAAAAAAGAAAACTTATTTTAGTATTGATTCGTGTCGAGAATCATTAGCATAGTTACCTTTTGAATTTGAGGAGGATGCAAAACGACACCTTGTATATACATGTACACAGGCCGTTGCGCATCGCCAGTCTGGCGCAACACACATGCATGTCGCGGTTAGCATGTCGGTGACTCGTACCCATAAGTTTTGCCCCTACCAAAAATCGCTCAACGCGCCTAAAGAAGTTTTCAATTAATAAAAAACTCGTGCATTGGGAGGCGAGGGCCTTATCACTGGCCGGCCATCACGACACCAAGTTTTTCACAATGCCTTGTAATTTAAAATAATTTATTTGAAACAAGTCTTACGATTTCTCAAAGTCTGCGTCTTCCGGAATGTTCCCCGGGTTTTAATGTTAAATTTTAAACTCAATATTACTGTTTAAATATTATACTCGTAGCTACATAAAGTCTTTCTTACTAACTAACCCTTTGATCTCGTATTTCTGTAGAAACTGTTGTTTATTTCTGTTGCTGCTCTAAAGATACAAAGACTAACTTCGACTTTAAAGTTTAGCAAAGGCCGACACAGAAATAAACGGGCTTAAGGCACTTGTCCCACTGCCACCGACGAGGAAGCGATTAGCTATCAACGATTATCTCGTTCCAGAAACGTTATTTAGATTGTAGGTCCCGTGTAAGAGAAAGAGATAAGTACATACATTAATAGCTGACTGTTCACACTGCTGGAAATGCCAGCCCCTCCCCCCCTCCGACACTTGCTTGATGAAGTGCCAGCCCGCGCCGTAGCTGAGCGTGTAGCTTTAAATTCCCCAGATGATAATAATTATCCAGATATGATCCAGCCTGTCCGAGTTCGCTTAAGGCAGCCACAGGATAGTCCGGTTAAGTAGTCACGACCTCTCAAGGTCAACTACGAGAAGCCATTCACAAAAAAAAATCTGCCGGAAAGTACACCTTTGTTGCAGCGTAAAGAGCTATCAAATAGAGTACTCGCTTGGCGGCCAGGGCAGGCAGAACACTCGTTTAGAGACTCACGCTTCGTACATACGCATACCAGCGAGTAATTGCTCGTCACGCACTCGTTGGTCGTTGCTTGCCAACTCATTTTTAGGGTTCCGTAGCAATCAAGGAACCCTTATAGTTTCGCCATGTCTGTCTGTCTGTCTATCGCCGCTGTAACTCAGAGACGCTTAGTACTAGAAAGCTGTAATTTGGCATACTTAGGTATATTAATCCAGCCGACAAAGTGCTAAAACAAAATCTTGAAAAAAAATTTTTTTTTAGTGTCCCTCCCTTGCGCGTAACGCGGGGATCGTCTACCCCATGGTGTGGGGTATCGTTGGATAGGCTGTTCAAAAATATTGCGGGTCTGTGAACACTACTTTTCGATTCAAGGATCCGCTTGCGTACTTGCGATTGTGGCATATATAGATGTAAGGGAGAATATGTTTTTCAACTACAATGATAAGTTTGTGTTTGGGATAAATTCATACCAACTTCCCAACTACGGAACCCTTCACTGCGCGAGGCCTTTTTGTTTTTTGTTGCTAGCTGTACTCGCTTCTCGTTGATCGCCGGGCGGCAGGCCAGGGCATTAAGCATTTTGGGCTTTCGAAGCTTTACCAATGCGATAGAATATAAGTCCCGGTGACGGCTGCAGTGGACAAACGCCCTTTCCGTGGTAAAAACATATATAATTAACAGTCTAGCTCTTTTTTCTATTATAGCTTACTAATCTTAGATAGTTCGTGCCGATACAAGAGAAGAAAGATCAAATCAGAATGAGGTACAAAGGAAGTTGAGACCATAGTTCCAAATTGTTTTCTCTGAACGTACAAAGGATTGGGGAAAGCATCAGAGGCTCCTACGTTTCTTTTTATTCCACTGCGCGACAGCAAAGACGGGTTATTTTTGTGTCGAGATTCATTAGCATAGTTACCTCCTTTAATTTGACGAGGATGCAAAACGACACCTTGTATTGTATATACATATGTCGACGCAAGCCCAACGTAAAATGTAATAATATTAACTTTAAGTTCAAATTTAATAGTTAAATATGTTTGGATAGTTTTAAAATAGTTTAGATTTGATTTTTGTAGTCAGTTTGCTACTTTCCAATGTAAAAAGCCGTGTTATGATTTGCGGTTACTATAACTGCAAACCATAACTGAATGTTTATTCAAACTTAGGTTTAAAAACAAGTTATCTATTGCTAAATTCATTTCTTGATTAATAAGCGATATGCGTGAGTTTAAAAATGTTTTTTAGTTAATTTTTGTTTAACGGAAACAGTTGATTTAACTACTGTTGGTCAAGCGGAAAACATGGCGCATGCTTAAAATCTTTAAATGTTTTAAGTAACAGAGAATTAATTCAATGTTAAAATCAAGTGCTAAAAATAGTAAAACGAATTAAGAAATCATAATTTGTTACTTCAATCAATGTTACTTGCAATTAAAAAAAAAAATAAGTGTAATGACTTCGCAACGACGACGCCATTTTTTGGATAGGTATTAAGATTTAAAAAAATGGCGAGCCGCTGCGAGGACACATAAAGAAGGAGAATTTAGTAAGGACAAGAGGTGTTTTCACTAAAATATCTTGTGAGAACGATTACAATTATTATTTTAGATTTTAAGGCTGTTTTTAATTGTGTTTCCCAGTAATAAGAATAAAGTAAGAATTAATAGATTTTGTGTATTCATTTGTGTAATGATTGAGCCTAGCGGTAGAGATGGTGACGTCGGCTCTGCTGACGTCATGGTTTCTAAAAATCCGAATGGTCCCGGTGCTCCGTTATATTTAGTGTATATCTTTTTAAATGCTTTTTTGGAAATAAAGATTTATGTAAATTAGGTATTTCTGTATGTAGGATTATTTATACCCTCGAAGCATCCTACCGGGTAGATAGATTTTAATACGTAAGATGTCTATCGAGTCTTCTAGGTCGCGCGCTAGTTATAGACTAGGAGGTTGACTACGAGGTTATTTATAAAAAGAAAATGGCGGATTTCAGACGCTAATAAGCAAAGTCTTGACAAAAAAAAAGTGCTATCATATTATAGGGTATTGAAATAAAGGACTCGAGGAGACGACTCCAAAAATATAACACACTAAAAGGCGAAAAAACCGGACTCCAACTAAAAACTTCAAAACAAGCTTACTTTACAAGTAGTCAGATTTAGCTCGTGGCAGTTATTTTAGTTCAATCTCAGATTTGATGCCACCAACTCGTTAGCTGCAGTCGGGTTTTTGATGTGTAACATCTTTCCTCTTGCTTTAGTTGCAGTCGGGTTTTTGATGTGTAACATCTTTCCTCTAACTTTAGTTGCAGTCGGGTTTTTGATGTGTAACATCTTTCCTCTTGCTTTAGTTGCAGTCGGGTTTATGATGTGTAACATCTTTCCTCTTGCTTTCTGTGGGAGTGATTTCGTGAATAGGGACGGAAGTGTTTAGACAGGAAGTGACAGCTTGAGCATGGAATAAGTAAGCACTTTATAATAGCTTGGAATTAGTAAGTACTATAATATAGATTGTAAATAGAGGGGGTCGAAATCTGACCAGTAGGCGACCAGGTACATTCAATAATTATTCGATTCAATATTTTTCAATATTTAAATTCTGAGGTCAATTTCTGTCACTGCTAAGTTCCACATTTTACCATCTCACCTTGGTAATATGTGGAAGATGTTACACATCTTATGCAACTATTTTTTTGTTTCATCATTTTCACCACATTTTTATCTAGTGAATCGTGCACTTTAATAAGTAAATAACACTAAGGAGCTAGGACTTTGGTGAACCAGACGTACTATCAAACTATTAGATTTTAAATTTTGTTCATAGTTTTAGAAACATCCTAAATTTATTTACCAGGTACCTAAATGTAATACTCAACGCATTCTTTTCGGCCTATTTACATCAATTTAGTTCACAAGTACACTTGTCTGATGAGCCGAGCTGTTTGCGCCATAAAACTCAGCTGCGTTAGAAAGACGACGCTATTTTAATAACTGTGTTTAATAGCTATTAAAATTCTCGCTTTTATTCTAATTGTTGAAGGGTTATTTAGTCAGTATCCTACGGTTTTGTGCGGTCTTGAATTAGAAGTTTGATTATAATATTTTTGGTAATTAGTACGTAGGTAATGCTTATGGTAATCGTTAAAACGGAGATTGACCGTAAGATATAGAGTAAAAATAATAATAATTTTAAAAATTAAAAAACACGCCTTTCTTGTCAAAAAGTGAATTAACAACTTCAAATATCTAAGCAATGAAAACATGGGTTATCAGTTTTCCACTTTGGTCATAGGCGGTTTAATTTTTTAGTTCGTTGTTTGCTTGTTTTTAATTTTTTAGTTCGTTGTTAATTTACTTTTTGACAAGGTGTTTTTGGATTTATTAAATTATTATTTTTAATTTAATTAGTTTTTCTAAGGGACATTGAATAGTACCTACTAATAAATTTATTTAATTTCTTTTGTTACGAATGCATATTGAATACTACTGATATATTATATATTTTTGTTATTTCGTCATCCTCTAAGCACGCTCTAGACGATGATAGTACCTATACGTATCCAAATATTTAAGAAAAATTTATAAGCAATGGCTCCTCTATTATATTTTTTTTAATTTTCACCAGCCTATGTTACCCGGGATAACAAAAAGCTATTGATAACAAACATACATATATTGATATCGGTTAAGCCATTTATGAGTTATGGTAGAATAAAAAAACTCACAAACATACATGAACCCTGAAAACATAACACTACTTTTTTTGGGCAGTCGTGTAATTATACGCTACTTAAGTTTTTGATTACGGATTATTGATTACGGCCCACTCCCTCACACAGAAAGGAGGCCTGTGCCCCAACAGTGGGAACATTATAGGCTGATTATGTAAGTTTTTGATGTTATAAAGCTGTATTAAGACGCTGACAACACCTAAACCGCGGTCACTGTCAGATTGCATAGAAAAGAAAGAGAAGCGCGACGACAAAATGCTTGTAATTTATTGCAAAATATGAAGTAATTATCTATTTACTCAGAATTGAGTTGAGTAATCGAAAATAAAAAACAACCAAGTTCTGCATTAGAATAAGACGTACTTGTTATTAATTAAATACGTAATTTATGTTGATATTTAATACAGATATTTTGGATTAGAACTCAAGGTAAGAGGTTAGTTTAACGTTAGTTTGTATCGAGATTTTTTTTCAAAACGTGTTTTGGTGACAACCAAGTTCTGGGAAATATGTTCAAAATTAACATATATTTTTTCCGCTACCACAAACTATACAGATTTGGCAATTTTCTTTCTTAAGAGAAGCCTAATTTGGTCAATTGGGTCTTGTCACCGCCTTAATCACCTGTCCTAAGTTGGCGAGCAACGAGTAGCGAGTGAGTACCTCGGATAGTTTTGTCGCTGGCCGAATGAGCGAGTATGGGAATGCGATAGGCGATAACCGCTGATGAGGAAGGGACTCAAGAAAGGTACAAAAGATTGTCGATCCTGTGTAAGTAAAAGAGATACATGTTAATATTTGATCGCTGACTGTTTATATTGCCGTAAATATATCTATATAGTATGTATAGTATGTAAAAATATCATCCCCACTACGTGCAAGGAAGAATTTTTTTTGGAAGATAACCAACTAACAGCTTTCTAGTACTCTCTGTACTAAGCCGCGGACAGACAGACAGACAGATGGACATGGCGAAACTATAAGGGTGTTGACGGAACTCTAAAAATGAGCTAGATGCTTGACAATTGTCGCATTTTAGATACTTACTTAGGAAATTAGGTCTTTCTCTGAACCGAATTTTCAGGCTTACCTAAGTGGTGTTGTACCTACTGTGTGCTGTGTGTCATTCTAGCTTAACAGGAAAATGAATTTCTACAAATACGTGCCTCCTCCTCTCCTTCTTTTACGTGTAAAAATCCCCAACCCCTACGGGTTAGGGATTTTTTGTCGAAGAACATTAAAGGCATCCGCCGCGCCGTTCCACGGCGGCCCACGGCTACGCACGCGTGCTTAGCTCCGCTTTGAATTAAAATGAAGGCGGAATCGTCCACTGTGACCCACGGACGGCCACGGTTGCGTGGCTTGGAAAGAAATGAACCGCGCAGCTTACCTGGCAAACCTCTCCGTGCGCATCCTACATAAATAGCGGACGGACAACTTTATGGGTTTGAGTACGTTTATCATTCGACGTTTTGTCAATCATAGAAAATACACGTTATATGTATAATTGTGAACATAGACAGGCATGCGAGATAGTTAGCATGTGCAATGCTCCCACTGCTGGGACACAAGCCTCCTCTCGGTGAGAGGGAGTGGGCCCAAAGCGGGTTGCTAGATGTCACATGTCTTCGATTCTTTGGTTCTAAGACATGCCGGTTTCCTCACGATGTTTTCCTTCGCCGTTTTGAGAGTAGGTACTGGTGATAAAATAATTTTCATAAAGTAAAGCGCTTGTCTGGTTCGAACCTACGACCTGTAACTTGTAAGTCGCGGCCGTTACCACTGGGCCACCACTGCTCTACTAGAGCTCTATTAGATACTTACAGGACAACAAACAACAATGAATGCGTCGGCTTTTTGCCTACAAATCAATGGCATACAATAATTATTCACAATCGTACCATTGGGACAATGATGCCCGCAGAATGCATAATACATTCCTACCTACCCGCACTTGGTACCTAAGTGATGCACTGCACATTGCAGCTGCTAGCATTATTTGCATCACAATATGCACCTGACGGGCTGACGCAGACTACTAAGCCATTTTCAGCAATAGCCGGTCAAGAACAACTTGTACACGGAATGTCTGAAGGTTTTGTATAATTTTTAACACAAGGTGCGGCAGATATGGGTAATGGCAGCTGTATTACAATCAAGTGCATGTTCAAAGTAAAAAAAAAAAGATCAAGAGAGCTTTTATTTCATAGCATTATTTCGTCGTTCAAGTGCATTCGACTGTACCCAATAGTGTTGCCAGTAATTATGTTACTGCAGTAAAGTTTAGTGCTCCATGTATCCGTGGCATATATAGTAATTATGTTACTAACTCGCGTGTGTACAACGGCTTATTGTGTACCAATTTATCAAATGATCTGGCAACATTTGTGTATTGTGGAGTAGGTATTCTTTACAAAAAGTATAATTGCTCTGTTTTTAGGTAATCAATACATGCTTTAAAAACTACACAAGTAAAGTAGAATCTCAAGAGGATATACAACATGTCCCGGAATTAACGAACACCACCAAACACCCCAATTAGATTTTTATGTTATAATCATAATATCATACCCTGATTTTTTATTGTTATTTATAAAACATTTTTTATTTATAAAAAAGAAAAATAAATATTTTTATTTCACATAAACCTACATGGGCACTTATGAAACGTCAGAAGCTAGGAGCACGGTTCCAATTGGTCGTTTCCTATGGAGAAGAGCCGGCAAGAAACTAATTGGCTTTTACAATGTTTTCAAATTACAGTGTTAATAGGTATGGGAGGACAGTGTAGGTCTGTCGAGAGTTAACAAAAAAAAAAGAAAAAGGTCTACAAAATATATCTAGTCTATTAAGCCTACAACGTTCTCACATTCACAAGGTACACAAGAATCTATGTAAAATATTAATAAAATAATAAAAATAAAAACGTATTTAAACCAAATGACATGTTTTCCATTACAACAAGTCTGAATTAATATCTTGTCTACAAAAACCACTAGTAGATAGTTTGATATCAAAATTGTAGGTATATAATGTCAAATAATGAAAATATTATGTCAAAAAATAATAATAAACATCGTAATTTGGGAGCAGTCAATAGACATTTACATTCTTATGCCGTTAATGAGGTACCTGGGAAGCCACTTCTGCAGAAGGAATTATTGCCAAACTTCCTTGTTTTCAACGTAGTCTTTAATCTTTTAATATGCGTTTATGATAAGGACACGATTGATGTGGGTTTTGAACTTTCCATCGCTAAGTTCTGTAACCGACTTTGGCAACTTGTTATAAAAGCGGATACTGAATTAGTTATACTGATCGTTGGAGAAAATTGTGGGCACATTACAAATCTACGCACGTACACAGTCGCACACGTACGGGTCTAGCGTAGTAGGTACTTCGTCCATTTATGTTTGTTTTGAATGTACGTGTGACTGTAATTTGCGTAGTTTTAATTATTTTTGGAATAAATAAAATTACTTAAATTAAAAACCGGCCAAGTGCGAGTCAGACTCGTATACGAAGTGTTCCGTAGGTACCGTATTAAGATCTAGCAAAATCCACCTAAAACGGTCTTGTATAATCCCCATACAAGAAACGTGTTTTTTAGTCGTTTTTAGGGTTCCGTAGTAAACAAGGAACCCTTATAGTTTCGCCATGTCCGTCTGTCTGTCTGTCTCACCCCACTGTAGCTCAGAGACGCTTAGTACTAGACAGCTGCAATTTGGCATAGGTTATATTAATCACGCTGGCAAAGTAAGTACTAAAATAAAATCTTTTTTTGGCGTACCTCCCTTGCCCGTAATGTGGGGATGATATTATTTTTTTCTCTTCTACCCCATGGTGTGGAATATTGTTGGATAGGCCGTTCAAAACTATTGCAGGTCTGTGAACACCACTTTTCGATTCAAGGATCCACTTGAGTAATATTAGGGGGCCCCCCCCCCCCCCCCCCTGTTAGCTAAACGGTTGTTTATGGAGGTGAAAAAATTCATGGCAGTAGTACATATAATGAAATTAAAAGGATAACTATCACGGCTAAGTAGGCTTTACAAGTTAACGAGTTATAGTCGACCAATTTACAGTTGTAGAATTGACCGTGGCATATATCGATGTATGGGAGACAACTACAACGTTAAGTTTGTTTTTGGAATAAATTCGTCCCAAGTAATCCCAACTACGGAACCCTTCATTGTGCGTGGTCCAACACGCACTTGGCTGGTTTTTTATTAACTTTATTTTTAATAATTGTTGATATAGCGGTAATAGAAATATACAATCTGTAAAAACAACTGTCTACCTATTACGATTCATGAGATACAGCCCGCTGACGGACCGACGCCGACGGATGAACAGTGGAGGCTTAGTAATAGGGTTCCGTTAGGCACCCTTAGCGTACGGAACCCTAAACATTTCAAAAATCGATTCTGTACAAACTACTTTCATAAAGGCTCGTGCAGACTAGCGCGATATCGCGGGTGCGACAGGCAGCAATATGCCCGTCGTGCCTTAGTCTGCACAAGCCTTCATGTGCATTAATTAGTTACACATTGTATATTCCATAGAGAAAGATAGGTACATGGTCAGCAGTCGAGAGGTCAGTTCAGTCAGATTCAATTCAATTCATTTACTGCATAGGCAATTCTCCTCTACCGATCGTTATTTCTTCTAACAAAATTTATTTTGTTTATATGTATGTATTTATCTACATATGTATTGGTTTCTCTTTGCATGTATGTTTTATTCTTGTATTTTATAGTTATTTTCATGCTATTTATCCCTTATGCTGCATCTGCCATGTTTTGTTTCTTCCTCACCCTAAGGTTGACAGAAGGTCAAGCTTGGTTAAGCTTGATTTTTTCCACCTATAGCGAAAATTCGACAAGATGTTCTATGGAACTAACTGGAATTACTTTCCAGAACGATATTTGCAATATTTACAAGGAGCTAGTTATTATTATCAGCAGAATATAGAATCATTTGTTTTTCAATATTAAGACTTGCATCGCAGCTACTTCCAGTGTGAGTGTGAAATGACTAAAACATTTCTACATCACTTTTATATGGAAAATAAAAAAGTATTTTATTATTTTCGCTGTTCAGCATAGTATTGTTTATTTTTTATGAAATATCGTTTAACTACCTCATACGTTTTATTTTAAAGATCTCAGTAATGCCTTACGTTATGCAGCTATGAATTACAATATAAGTATTGTAATTCATAGCTATTATCAACTAGGTAATAATTTATTCAAACATGAACAAAATAAACCACGTCTAAATAGAGAGGATAAATAATAATGAGACCTAAACAACATCGGTCTTTTTATATTTATGAATCCTAAATACGAGGATATTGTTCTAGGTATTTACCATACCATTGGAATTCGATTTTTCTAAAACTATCAAATAAAGTAGACAAAAAGTTAGTACACGTCATACAACAACCCTATAAAGATTGGTATTTCTTTCATAAAGTAGAGCAGACCAGAAGAGATAGAGTCCTTTCTCCTAATTTGGCCGTGAACAAATCCATGCCTGAAATAACGAACAATTTCGACACCAGCTATGTTTTAACACATTGAAAGTATTTGACCCCGTTGGTCAGCTTTTTCGGCATCACAGCCCATTCTCCTAATTAAAAAAAAAACTTTTATTAAATAATAAGTACTATTCAAGTCGAGGGAAATGTCGCGGGAAGGTACTTATGGGTCACCGAGGCCCTCGCAACACAGGCAACAGGAAGGAATACTGGTGGGTTTTAGTCAGTAAGATTCTGACACACCCTCCCGCTCCGGCCAGAGCGGGAGAAGTTATTTGATGATTTCCCACACTCAAAAAAAAAAATACTTTTATAATTTTACTATACATCCAAGTATCTAAGAGTAGATTATTCACTAAGGGGATAAAGCGGTGTCTTATGTTACGGGTGTTATATAGGATCCCGACCGTAAGAAAGGATTCTAGGTTCTAGGGCTAACTCCTATGCGCAGCGAGGGAATTCACGCCACACCACACCTTTATCCCCGAGGAGAATACTCTACTTTTCACACACCTTCTGAGAAATAATAAAAAGCAATTCGATTTTCGAATAAGTTTTGTTTGGTAAAAGTAACGAATACGAATACGAATCTTTTGTTGAGATTCTAAACTCAAATCACATTATTGACTAGCGGCTGATAAAATTCAGTACAATATTAAGGCTCCTACATACTGGCGCGACTTGTCGCGCGACGCGTCGCGACACAAAGGCACCGCTTGTAGCGCTACACGCGGTGTCTTTGTGTCGCGTCGCGTCGCGCGACAAGTCGCGCCAGTATGTAGAAGCCTTTATGGCCCGGCTAGACCCTAGGCTATAAGGACTTACTTTACGCGACATAATATACTTTCATATTATTGAGCAGGTTGTGTAAAAATAAATAATCATAATTATCATCTTCTTGCCCTTGTTACATGTTCCTTGGGGTTGCGCAACACGTTTTCTCTTTCCACTCTCCCCTGTCAACCGTCACGCTATCATTCACTACCTTTTCTTTCATATCATTCCTCACATAATCCATCCATCATAACTTTGGTCTTCCTCTCCCTCTCAATTATCTATATCCCTCTGTTAGTTAAATGCGTTTCATTCCTCCTCATAATAAGTGGTATGAAATGAAATATAATATCTATCTTAATGGCGCCGATTCCCTTGTTCACAAACTGAACTAAATTTAAGTTCAGTGCATCTTTTTCTTTCTATTTCATTAAGAAAAGGACAGAAGATACATTTTAGTTTAGTCCTGTCAAATTAATCAGCGGTTGACTTAAATTGACGTAATTTTAGTAGGCAAGTTTTTAATCACGTCTAAACTTGTATAGAGTAGTGACAGGCGCTGATTAATTTGACATTCATCCGTTCTTAGTCTTTCATACAAGCCAAATATAAAATGGCGCCAATGTTATAAACGATCATCAAATTATCATTTGATTACCGCTTGTCTCGTCAACAGCCAAAACACGGGGGCAACGAACTGGTTTCATCTTTAATGAATTAATTCTATTCTAGATGTGCTCATAAACATCTTTAAAGAGGATCTATAACACTTCTTCGAAATATGGACGAAGTATTATTGAATTGTCTTCTGAAAGGCGGGTATTATCAGATTTAAAGATCCTTATATAAGATTATAAATGAAATGGAAACTACCTGCGATGATTGCTTTATTAATAATGTATAGTGTCCTTACATAAGAGTAATGTATCTAATTACTTATTAGATTAGTCCATATTGGTAGTAACTAAGTGTTTCATAAAGAAAATGCTTCAAGGCTTTCATCGGCTTCTAAATAGGTAACTATAAACGCATCCACACAAGCGGTGACTACATCTGTATATAAGAATTGACAGGTTCCTAGTACCAATGTACCTAGGTAGGTACCTATTAAAAACAAAAAAAAAAGCTAATAACTTACTTCGTCGCACGCAAACTTGACTATGTATTTCTCACAAAATCCAATGTTTGTACTTTACTTTCAACTGAATTATATCACCATCACTTCCAGTTGCATAACCGACCACTACGAATTTATAGAAACACTGGCAGTTAACACTAATAGCATCGATTAAATTTATTATCGATTTGTTTCGCGTGTTTAATGAAATTCGATTTTCGAACGAGATGCGCTGCGCTCGCGCGGTCGCCGGCTCAAAGACTCGAAGGCATACAGGTTAGTTACGTCATGGCGACAAGGCCGGTTCAGCGACGCAACCTACTGACTGTCCCGATCGGGGAATTAATCGTCATCATACAAGGTCAAGTCGAAAATGGTACCATTTTAGTTTTATTGATAAAGTTCCGCCATTTTGACGAATAATTACTTGTGTGATTGTGTCAAGGTATGTATCAAGAGTGAGAATGATAGTGTTTTGTAGTACAAAGACGATGTAAATTAGAAGATACATTTGCCATGTAGGAATTGTAGCGAAATTGTTCCAATACTGTGTAGAATTGGAACAATTTCGCTATCAGTAGGTAGGTACAGGGTGCGGTATCAAAGGTATGTACAGGGTGCCGGCGACCAGTTTGCAAATAGAAACTCATCAGCTGGGCCAAATGTAGCACCAGCAGGCTTAGCATGACGCTTTCTATTTCTTCGAAGAATAGACACGGGTCTTTCTATACAAAGTGACATTTCGTTTCTCCTTTTTTGACATCCCACCGTAGAAATCTTTCTACATAAAAACGGGACTAGACAAAGATCGTTAGAAACGAAAGACAAGCTGACAGATTGTAGAAGGATTTCTACGGTGAGATGTCAAAAATGGAGAAACGAAATGTCACTTTGTATAGAAAGAGCCGTGTCTATTTTTCGAAAAAATACAAAGCGTCATGCTAAGCCTGCTGGTTAGAGTAGATCTAAAGGCCCAAGTCTACTCAGGCCCGACATAAATTCGGAATAGCTGATGATGTTTAAAATGTGACATGACCCAATCGCTAGCACTGTAGAGGTCCAGACATGAACAAAAGAGCATTAAAGTGTCATGGTTAGGGGTCATTGCGTACAAATAGTGTACAGTCACATGTAATAGTGCACATGTTATACTAAATTGTCAAATTTATCCAAATGATTTTAAACCTAAAAATGTTGACGGTTAAGTTCAAAATCGAATGAGAAAATTTGACAATTTGTGGTAACTTGATTTGCTATTGACTGTACTAGAAACGATCGGTGACAATGCGCACGCACTTTATGCAGTTTATGTTTCCATTGTATGAAGCAGGTATCCATAGTTTGATATACATGATGAAGTAAGTAACTAAAATTAAATAATAAGTTCTTACTCACTTAAATTAATAAATTATACCAATGGGTACCTACGGAAGGCACGTCAGTGATACCAAGACCAGTATAAGCTGGTCTCTTTTTTCATTGAAACTCTGTACCTACTACACTAACAAAAACAGCCTACAATTTTTCCACTGCTGGGACACAGGTCTCCTCTCTGTGAGAGAGAGTGGGCCGTAAACCACCAAGCGGGCCCAGTGCGGGTTGGTAGATGTCACATGTCTTTGAATTTTTGGTTCTATGGCATTCCGGTTTCCTCACGATGTTTTCCTTCACCGTTTTGAGAGCAGTGGTGTTGGGTTGGATCTAGTATCGTTTGGCAGGAGTTGGGGAGTAAAAGGGGCTAAAGTTGGTAGGGTTTGGGTCCCCGATTATAACGTTACCACTCTTATTAAAAGGTAATGCATATTTTTCGAGAAATTAATAAAAAAATGTTTCTAACCTCAAATCCGATAAGAAGCGAAAATCGAAACGTTTAAAATGGGCGATTGACAACCAAATCTGCCCCAGCATCTGTAGTCAGTATCCAGTATCCAGTATCAGTATTTGTAGTCAGTCCATGGTATAAAATGTCGGGCAAATTCGATAACACGGAACGTAAACAATAAAACAGGTATGCCATTTGCGTCATGTGTCACTGTCATTTGTTTTCGATCGTTCCGTTTCTCCTCGAGTTGCGTGAATTTTTTCTCTGTGTTTGTATTTCCACTGATCGCATATGTGTACAAAAGGCAATGTTACTACTGTTACTAGGAGAACTTAGGATGCAAGAGCGAGCGAAGCGAGCTCGGGACTTGGGGCGCCCCGACTCGGACAGGTTAGGTTCGAAGGGGATGGCGGCCCGCTATCCCCTTCGAGGTTATTTTTTTTTAAACCCTAGAGGCCCGCGAAGCGGGCCTCATACTACGCCTTTTAATCGACTTTAAGTGTTTTGAGGTTAGGTTACAATAATTTGTTTTTCTCAAGAATGGTGCGTTACCTTTTCATGGGAGTGGTGCCAGGGGGCAGGGAGCACCCCTCCCCCAATCTCCCCCGCGAAACTGGGCTCATACTACAGCTTTTTAAGCGACTAAGAGTTTTGAGGTTAGGTTACAATAATTTGTTTTTCTCAAGAACGGTGCGTTACCTTTTCATGGGAGTGGTGCCAGGGGGCAAGGTGCACCACCCCCCAACCTCCTCCCCCACTCCCACCCCCTTTCTCCTGCCAAACGATACTAGATTTTTACCCGGCCGTTACCACTGGGCCACCACTGCTGCTACTACACTAGGCCAGCTCAAAATCTAAGTGTTACCACTGTCGTGCGTCATACTGTACCTATGTTATATTGTGTACGGTTTCACCCGCATAAGTCTCGATCCCGTGGGAATATCGGGATAAAAAGTATTTTATATCCTAATCCAGGTCACAGTCTACCCATGTGCCAAATTTCATCCAAATCCGTTCAGCCGTTTTAGCGTGAAAGCGTAATAAACAAAAAAACAAACTTTCGCATTTATAATATTAGTTAAGATTAGGATTGTCGAAAATGTATTAATAAAAAAAAAACAACCTATTAGAGTCACACTGCAGGGCAGAAAAAAAAATTGAATATTATTATAATAATTAATATAATAATTGCTTGTTAAAAATTGAGAATCAAACAGAAAAAATCGTATGACAAAACAAAGAATTCTATACATTCTATATTCTCTATACTACATATTTTTTTTGTATAGAATATATTATATGTATAGAATTCTATACAAAAAAAGTCGAATTATGAAAAAGAGTGAATTTCGGAAAAAGTGCAGTTGACTCTTTCTATTTTGCTGTCGTCGTACTTTCTTCAAGGAACGTCATTTTTGTCAATTCTTCTGTAGACAAAACAGTGCTCGTGCTAAGCCTGCAGGGCAAAGGCCACGTCTCATACAGAAAAGGCACGAGCATTGAAACCCCAACCCGTACGGAGCAAGAGTTACCACTTTTGCTCCAGACGGGTTGGGATTACAGCGCTATAGATTTCTCAGACGTTCACTGTCCAATGACTCCAAATGGAGTCAAATTTGTACCAAACTCACATCTCCATGACTCCAGTTGGAGTCATAATCCAAAAGTAAATTTGTTGTTTTTTATTTGACTGGACGTATGAATAAGAGGAAAAAGATTCTCATGGACGTATGGTTGGATAACAAGGCTACCGAAAATTTAAAAGAGCCGCCGTAAAATGTTGCCAGTTCCCATATATGAAGAGGGTAAAATAAAACAATTTTTTTTTTGTACGCATTTTTATTAATTTATTTAAATCAATGTAATGTATTATAACGGCAGAGTGCTGCTTTACACTTGGGGCACCACATTACCACTTTAGAAGCCTTTGTACCCGCAAGTTTCGAAGTTTGTCCCTCTGAAATGAGCTTATTGTAGCAGCCTTTACATCGTTTTTTTTTCGTCTTACGACCTAGTTCTTGGGTCATATTCTCGAAGGTGTGTTTGTTTACAGGTAATGACTGCGGACGTCCAACAGATGTTTGGTTTTCGTCTCTTACTTCTAGCAGTTTTTTTTTATTATTATTTCATGTGCCGATAGTATGGAAAGCTTCTTTTGTCCCGAGTTCCTTTGCAGTTCATTGAAAATAAGGCATGAGTTTACCACCGCAATTGACAGCAAGTCTACGGATTTTTTTTTGTACCAAATTAACGATTTTCTTGTAGGATTATTGTACTTTGTACTGGGACAGTGAACGTGTTAAGTTCTATAAGTCCAGGTTTCGTCACGATGTTTTTCCTTCACCGGCGCCAAAATGTTTTTTTATTTTTTATTATGTCTTGTGTGTGATTTACTGAAAAACACCGCAGAGCCCAATACTCTAAAGATATCATAAACTTTGAAAGATATTTTATGTTCCTTTGGGTGATTTACCATAAAAAAAATCGAGTAAGGTTATAAAAGTTTACCAAATGAATTCTTAGACAGCAGCTGGTCAGTTTTACCATAATCAATAGGTTTCCGTACCTAATGTCTGTCATAAACGCTTACTGCAACGCGCAAATGTACCCTGCTCTTATCTTATTCACACATTGTAGTCCATCCTAGGTTTGTCTGACACAGATCCCTGTTTGCGATAAGTTATAACATCGTTTTCTCTGTCTTATCTCTCTTGAACCTGGTGTAGGTACAAAGATAGAATCTTTTCCGTTTGTCGCGGACAGACTGAAAGAAAAACGTGTAGATTGAGCGATAGACGTGAAAACAATAGGATCGCTCAGTCTCTCACGGTTATACGAAGCTATTGTTGTATTGCTGCTTCGTTTCGCTTCATAATTGCTTGTTACGATGCTCCATGTTATTTGACCTCACTCATTACGTATTAATTTGAGAGCAATCTGTTTTACTTATGACTAAGCCGTAGTTGATAGCTAGACAGCTATCTACATCGTTACGCATATTTTTTTTATTTATCTGAATGATTTTGAAGTATGTTGCTAATCTATTGCTTCATAAGTTCGTAAAATCTGTCTGCTCAACAACGTGAATAAAGCAATGAATGTTGTTGAACGGTCAAAATGAAACCCTATTATTGCTATTCATAGCGTGTTACGCAATTACCCCACTGGCTGTCTTGATACAATATTTTATAATGAAATGAAATGATTTATTTATTTATTTATTTATAGTTAATTAAAACGGTACAGCACCAATTACATTAATTAACATAGAAACAATGATTAATATATTAATAATAATTACGTTAAAAAAATATAATTTTAAACTAACATGGAACAGTGGACTCCCTTGCATACTTTCTCTCACAGAACACCAGACTTATACGCATAATTTTACTCCATTCATCCGCAAACACATCACATTCAGGGTAGGCAGTCAGAAGGGCATTTAGCATCTTTAGAGTACGACAGACTGGGGATTCGGCTCTGGCTACAGTTTTGGATTGCATTTGCGCAAACAGATTGTGCCGGCGGCTCTGACGATGTCCGATGTATTTGTCGGGCACAAATAATCGGCAGAAAAGGCAATGGAGCTCTGGGCAGTCGATACGTCCCCGTAAGGTCTTACAGGCTACCGTGAGCTGATCAAGGCCTCTTCTCACCTCCAACGAGTTAAAGCCCAACGTCCCTAAAAGATAGTTGGTAACCCGTACATGAAGGGAAAGAAATGGTATAACCTTTGGAATAAACACCTTAAAAAAGTTTTCTGTACCTTTTCCAGCATCAATGTTTGGGTCGTGACATAAGGGTGCCAAACACAGGCACTGGACTCGAGTTTGCTACGAACCAGAGCGGTGTACAAAAGCCTAATAATTGATGTTTATTTCTGTAAGTAGATCTTTTAAGACACTTTTACACGTCAATTATTTAATCTAGATGGCAATGGCATTTCCTAGCTGACTGATCCCCGCGAAAAAATGTCGAAACAAACTCAGAGGTCGTCGTCTTTTTAAAAGTACATACGTTAATACATTGTATTATTATGATTGTATGTGTGTCTAAGAATGCAGGTCCATATCTGGAAGGGCCTTTTATGTTGATTCGTTAATTATGTTGGTCGATCATTCAATTTTGTTTTGTAATCGTAATTTGTCGTTCAATGCAATAAATAATTGAGTATTAATAATTATAGATATTGTGTATAGTTTTTCTTTCGTATTCGTAATTTCAAAGATAATAAAGAGTATTCTATTATATACTATTCTATTCTGAATCATATTGCTCTCTCAACGTGTCTCGTGGGGGACAGGTAGTTATAAATAAAAACTAGGTACTTTTTGTCGTGTGCTCAAGTTACAGGTAAGTTAGAGTGGGTGTCGGGGAACGGGTTAAACTGGTAACCATGCTTACTTGTAGGGATAGCGACCAACTTACATGTGAACACTATTGCAACCATTTACTTTGCTAGTGATCACCTCATTACTTTTATGGTAACTTGTTTGATACTTCCTGCTGTAAAGTAGGTGAGCATGGATGGACTGTAGGTTCGAATAATTCCTAGTTTACTAGACCAGCACCCTAACTGCGTAACACACTTTAATTGACAATCAGAAGGTTTTTAAGGATATTGCTAAACCATTGCTTCACAGGTTTGAAAATTCGGTTAGTCCCCCTATGCTCTAGTTCCTCTATGCTCGACTCGAAAAATACCTATTAAAAAGTTTCGCTATGAACTTAAACTCAAAGCATTTATTTGAAATAAACCAATTACAGGCACTTTTGTATTGTCAACGGGTTGGTCAGTCAGAAAGATGAAGCTAGTTGCCCATTCCAAAAGAACGGACAAGAAACTCACGGACGTATACACGAAGTTCTTCAATTCTACGTAAAAAAAGGATGGTACAGTTGGAAAGAAAAGTGTTTGAATTCAAGTTAAAAATGCTATACGAGCGAGGGTGACACTGAAAGTTCTTAGAAAATCAAAAACTGAACAAACTAGCAAGTTATTAGTTTTATTATATCTTTTCAAAATAGTGTCCATTTACATTAATACATCGCTGCATCAGATGGAACCACTGAGAAAAGCTTTTTAGCCACTCGTCCTTAGGGGTCTCTTCGACGGCATTTTGAAACGCAGCCATTGCTTCCTCGGCGTCCATGAAACGTTTTCCTCGAAGTTTTTCTTTTATTTTCGGAAATAAATAAAATACGCAAGGTGCGAGGTCGGGGCTATAGAGCGGGTGACCCAGTGATTCCACGTCTGACGTCGCTAAGTAGTCGATTGTTTGCTTGGCGGTGTGCAACGAGGCGTTGTCATGGTGAAGGAGGATCCTACTGCGAGGTCGTTTCTCCCGATTTTTTTCCCAGACAAGTTGCAAACAATTGTTAGTGTACCACTCTGCAGTAACTGTTTTTAGATCTTCTAAAACAATTGTTGCGTAATGACCTGTCCTTCCGAAGAACGAGGCCGCCATCTTTTTCACCACGCTTCGACCTCTCTTTACTTTAGTTGGCAACTTCTCGGAAGGAACACCCAGACAGCAGACTGTCTCTTAGTTTCAGGATCATAACAATAAATCCAGCTTTCGTCACCCGTAAGTATGTCGAACACAGCATTTGAGTCACCTCTGTTAAATTTTCGAACCATTTCACAACACGACGGAGTTTTTGGGCCTCTTTCAAATTATGAGGTATCCACCGGGCACAAAGCTTCCTGACCGCTAAATGTTCATGAAGGATTTTGTGCACTTGACTCATACCGATGCCTAAGCTTGTCCGAATCTGCTGGTAAGTCACTCTTTTGTCAGTCTCTATCATACGCCGCACAGCACTGATGTTATCTTCAGTCGTCGCCGTAGAAAGCCGTCCGTCACGCAGATCATCGGTGAGATTAGTGCGACCACGTATAAACTCATTAAACCAGCTGTACACAGTGGCACGAGATGGGGCTTCATCGTATCATAAGTTTCTTGTTGACTTAAATAACATCGAAAGTCATAAAAAATCATTGTACGAAAATTTTCTCGCGTTAAATTTATGATGACGTGACACAGACAATTTTCAATTTGCCGCCAAATCGCAAACAAATGACAAATGAATAAAATACATACACAATAATATTGGCAAAGACTTTCAAAAGTTGAACTGTTTTTTTTATTATATCGTTTACAAGAGGCCAGTTCTAAAAACTTTCAGTTTCGCCCTCGTAGCGCTATTCGTATACGCGTAAGCGTCTGTAACTTAAAATTTGTTTTGTCTCGTTGGCCTCCGTCTTGTTTTAATATATTGACTGATGATTAAGAATAGGACAACATATTTAAAATACAAGTTTTTCTTAACTTACTTTTTCAATGGTTAAATAAAAGATTACACTAACAGTTTTCTTCATCACTGCCCGCGAATGTGATTTCGTGCATAGCGAAACTTTTTAGTAGGTATTTTACGAGTCGAGCATAGCGGGACTATAGCATAGTGGGACTAACCGGAAAAATACGTCTGCTCAACAACGTAAAAAAATCAATGGACGTGGGTGAACTGTCAAAATGAAACCCATTGCGATCAATTGTCATTTTATGTGTGTTACTCAATTACACCGCCGATGTGTGTACAATTTATCGAGTCACTGTTTACCTCTATCACCTCATAGAGCGCTATAATAAGCTTCCGTGATAGGACATGGGTTGATAGAGGGGCTTGTGGAGTCGTGGCTAAGTAATAGGTTTTATCGGTCAACGACAGCTAATGAGGCACGATTGATTTTCTATTGTTTGACACCGAATCGGTGTCGCGCTTCCGTCGTTTGGATCTTTTTTTTTAAATAATAATATCGAAGGTTCAGCTACGCTTATCGCGGTCGGTTCGTGGATGGATGACCTCTACCTACCTCTGAAACTACGTTAAGCCATTTTATAATCGGAATATTTATTTTTAGGGCGGTGCGGCGTCAGTGCGACGCGCATTTGTATGAAATGAAATGATTTTATTTTCTGTAAGTAGGTTTGTACAAACACTTTTACACGTCAATCATATTTAGAAAAAAAAAAAACTAGATGAGCTTGGCGTTTCCTTTCTGACTACTCTGAGAAGAAAGGCCGAAACAAACTCAGAGGTCACAGTCTCTTTTAAAGTCCAGACATAATCTTGGTCAGATCATGTGAAGACTATGTAGATCTGAGTGTCTGAAATGGTCTTTAGAGGATATAGAACCACATTGATGGAGTGGACCTGTGGCAAAGGTCAACGGCGATTACCCGACCCTTAAGCTCAAGTAACTGTAATTACTAATTAGCATTGTTCACATAAGAGTCTTGAGGTCCCTTAAGCAGCGCAGAAGATCACATCTATATTGTTACGGAAAATGATCCTATTAACACGCAAATATATGATTTTAGTGACTTTTAAATCTTTTAATACGTCATCAAATAATGCAAGAAAGCTTTGAAAAAAAAAATGTTAAACTAGAACGCTTACACATCAATTCTATGTGTGAATATTTAAGTATTGTAGTAAAATACTTAATGAACTAAATTCAGGAAATACCTAATGTCTACCCAAAGCTTAAAAAACGATATTACTTACGTACATAAGATATTTTAATGTTTTTTTTTTGTATGAACTTGATGATTTCTATCTTTGATTTTATTTAAATATTCATATTTTCGTTACAAAAAAAAAATGCTATGATTATGATACCGAAGGAAGCCGCGGCGTTGAGTACGACGCGCATTTCGCACGCTTAATAGAATACTGAGCTTGAGTAAAAGTTAGGAATTCTGCATTTTTTTTGCACTGATTTAATTAATGGTTTTTGAAAAGTAGGTATTATATTTAACTGTAAATTACGTATTTATTATATTGGCTAATAAGCCGACTAGACCCCTATTGCAAAATATTTAACGGCAATTTCCCAGAAATCTACTTTTCTGGATTAACTAAAGGACCTAAACGCAAGTTTTGTAAGTTTTATAATGCCTAAAAGTATATGACCCACTGCAGTAAATAAAATAAAAAAAATATATGATATTTTTCAGGATCAATGCTAGGTAGATAGTGTGTTGAAAACATAATATAACTAATTTGATACGATAGAAAAAAATCATAAAGATCATAGAGATGAGTATCAGGATACTCATCTCATTATCATATCACAAGATATTTCTTTTAGCGATTAATAACCATACTAATTTACATGTAATCATTCTGATTTTTTGTCAGATTATTCTACAAGCAACATATTAGCATAATAGTTTTTTTTTTATACAATCTATAGCTTTTGTGTAAATCGATAATTACTTCATATTCTGCAATAAATTACCAGCGTTGTGTCATCGCGCTTCTCTTTCTTTTCTATGCAGTCCGACAGTGACCGCGCTTTAGGTGTTGTCGGCCTCTTAAGCCAGTATTGTATTAAGCGTGCGATTTGTATGGCAAAGGTCAACGGTGATTTCCCCACCCTTAAGCTCAAGTAACTGTTATTACTCATTAGCATTGTTCACATAAGAGTCTTGAAGCTTAAACCGCGCAGAAGATGATAGCTATATTATTAGGGAAAACGATCCTATTAATTTGCCTCCTCGAGTATTTTTATTAAGTACAGATAAATGTCTGTTAAATACTACTTGCCTCGCCTTTGGAAGCTCATAAACGCAATGGGGGCCCGTTTTAGTGTTATCATAAACAGCCATAAATAACATCGTTCCGATGAAACATCATAAAATACGTATAATATAATGTTTGCTATGCTGTAGGATATAAAGCTGCGATATATCAATAACAAACGTGTTGCGCGATCCCCAAGAAACATGGGACAGGGGCAGGAAGATGATGATGATGATGGTGATGGTGATTGCTATGCTGTAATAAAGCTGCGTTTCATCGACAACGTACGTAATGCGCCTACCCCTAGTAAATTGGGACAGGGGCAGGAAGATGATGATGATGATGATGATGGTGATGGTGATTGCTATGCTGTAATAAAACTGCGTTACATCGATAACAAACGTGTTGCGCCTACCCCAAGTAATATGGGACGGGGGCACGAATATGATGATGATGATGATGATGATGATGGTGATGGTGATGATGGTATTGATGACTGCAGCACAATTGAGGGGGATTGGAAGTACCTACTATTAATTGATTGGTAGATGTGTTAATCCAGGTTATAAACTATCTGTGTTTTCATATAAATCTATTGGTTTGTGGGGCGCACGCCGCTCCCAGTTGGCATGACTTTTTCCAACATGTTCAACAATCATCGTCATATTCCAGCCAATTTGTACAAAACCTTAATGAATTATACACTTAAACCTTCTTCATGAATCACTCCGTACATGGGTGAAAACATTATGAAAATCCGTTTGGTAGTTTTAGAGTTTATCGCGTTCAGATAGACAGACGCGGCGGGGACTTTATTTTATAATATGGAGTGATGATGTTTACCCCATTTATGACGGCATGACCTACTTCGTGGGCATGACCTTACTATATAAAAAAATAATAGAATCTAAATATACCGCCGATGGGAATTTGACTAGATAAGTCAAACAGAGATGAATTATTAGAACACAACTAAAATATACTCGTACTCGATAGTTTTATTGGAGATTTATGTAAGTATTCCGTTTATTTATGTGTTAGGTACGGTAAGTTCCTTTATTCTTTTGGTACGAAATGAATGAATGAATGAATGAAATGCACCAGCCACCAGCGTGGTTAAACCAGACTCGATTGCTCGAATGAACACAAGAATTCACACTAGTCCCTGGAGCCTCATGTTTCATGGGACTACAAGGCCATTGCATATCAAAGAGTAGACTGGGGGGCGCGTTAATGGTCAGGAAGACGTGCCCTTAGGATAGGAAGGATTATTAGAGCCGTACCGGAAATGCATCTTAGAGTAAGCAATGGAATAGTGGAGAGACGGGTTTTTAGTCAGTAAGAGTCTGACAGACCTCTCCGCCCACCCCAGGGCACCTTTGCCCTGGGGTGGGCGGAGGGGTCTGTCTGTGAGGGAGGTGGATGTCCTTACATCCATGAGGATTTTCGACCCCGAAACAAAAAATAAAACAAGGTCCAGTTGCTTTCTCGACTCTTTTCTGTGTCACTGCTATGCTGTGTTACACCTTGCTGTTTCCAATATCTCCATCTGAGGTCTGGCTACTCCGTTTCTGATTTCTTGTAAATCTTGTCTTCTATCTTCAGCCGTGTCCATCCAAAAGTTGATTTCCTTGTCGAAGTAAGTCATGTCCTGCTTCAAGGCTCCTACATAGTGGCGCGACTTGTCGCGCGACGCGACGCAACACAAAGACACCGCGTGTAGCGCTACAAGCGGTGCCTTAGTGACGCGGCGCGTCGCGCGACAAGTCGCGCCACTATGTAGGAGCCTTTAGGTTGTTTATTCCTTTGGTACGAAATGAAACGGGAAAAATATCACCAATATATCACATAGGTACAGCCTGTATGTAAAGCCAAGGAAAATAATTGTTTAAACAAAAAAATAATTTCCATAAGTACAGTCGCAAGCACATCAAGTTACTACAAACTGTTAAATTTTCTCATTCGATTTTGAACTTAGCTATTAATATTTACGGATTTCGGATACGGATTTACGGTTTAAAATAATTTGGTAAAATTTGACAGTTTGTGGTAACTTGATGTGCTGGCGACTGTAATTAAAGGAAATTGAACTTAAATTGTCCGTTCGTTTGATTTACAACTGTCATTTTTTGACAGTAGTTTGAAATGACTATAATACAGCAAATTGACGTAGTGTGTCAATTAATCAATTTAATGAACAATTAATTTCCTCGACCGTATCTAATGAATGGAAATCTATTGTCGTAACTCTCCTACCATATTCGCGAACGATGAAACTTAGTAGGAATTAAGTATTCTATAAATAATGACATTAAACATGTTTATTTTCCCTTTGCAGGGGAAACCTTTTACGCCTATGACGTCAGGCAGCCATTAAATCAGGTACATATATATACGTTGTTTTACCAGGTAAAAGGTATTAGGTATGCTTTATGAGCCGAGAAAAGTTTACTGATACTTAGTTTTTATTTCCTAGCCAGGTTCTTCATTATAGGATAAAGGACTACGGAAGAATATATGTCCTACTATCCTACTTCCTACTAATATTATAAATGCGAAAGTTTGTAAGGATGGATGGATCGATAGATGGATGTGAAATTTGGCACACAGATAGTTTATAACCAGGAATAACACATAAGATACTTTTTATCCCGATATACCCACGGGGTCAAAACTTATGCGGGTGAAACCGCGGGGCGCATCTAGTATATATATATAAGTACGTCAGTGGTAGTGTTACCACTTACGTGCGGTCGAGTGTACTATCTTCTCTTAAGCGTACCTAATTATTACCGCAGACGCAGACGGGCGCATCCTGATGAAGAAGAATCCTGACAGCCCCTCCATTGTTATTAAAAGTGAGCTGCAAATTCAAACGATGTCTGTACCGACTGCACCTATCAACGTATGACTAGTTCATCCATTAAGAAAATTATATTCTCTATTAACGGCTATTTCTACAGTTACTTTTTATTATGTTATTACTTTTTCTATCACTTTATTTAAGTCACTTAATGTAAACTACTGCACACGAAACATCTCAACCAAGAACACTTTATACAATTATTACATAAAGCCTATTTCTATCATAAGGTTAAAACACTATAACACTACAGAATGCTCACCATCACTCATAGTTTACGTTCCAAAGTTCTTACTGCCTCATTCTATAGCCTTATTTATTACCTCTGTTACCCTTAATTACATACAACAATGTCTAATACGATAAATGATGTAATGTCTGATCTTGACCAATTTTCTGTATCTGAGACTCACATTTGTACCCCCGAAGAAACTAAATCATACGTTAAGAACGAAAGCTTCTGGTTTACAACGTTAACGCAAAATATCCGGTCCATAAACTGTAATTACTTAAACCTTCAAACCCTAATTCACCGTATGAATATTGACTGTGATCTACTGGTTTTTACAGAATGCTGGCTACCGTGCTCAAGTAACTCCTGCATTCCCATTCTAGATAATTATATCACTTACAAAACAACCAAACATCTTAATCAGAGCGACGGGGTAGTTGTCTATGCTAAGTCAGATATACTAGCCATATGTGAAGAGCCTAACTTTCTTGCATCAGCTTCAGGCTTACTTGTGAAGTTAAATTCTGAAGTGGCTATACTGTGTGTCTACCGCTCCCCCTCAATAGACAACATTAATTCATTCCTGACTGCACTCAATAATATTATTCCAACCCTTAGTACCTACAAATCGGTTATCATAACTGGAGACATTAACCTGGATATTAAACCTAATGCCCAAGATTCAAGATCCCATGAATATCTTAGCACCCTGGCGTATCACGGTTTCCTACCAGCCCATACACATCCCACTAGAGGCAAAAACTGTCTAGATCACATTATGATTCGATCCAAAGCTACTATTCTTACTCTAGTCTACGATACAACGGTAACAGATCATTGTTCTTCCCTATTATGTGTAAATCAAAATAAAAAATCAAAATCATCCCCCATAAAAATAATATCTAAGGTGGACTATGATGCGCTTGATAAAACCATGAAAAACCTAGACTTTACCCTACTTTTCCTTATCTCAGACCCAGACAACGCGGTAGACAAGCTTATACAGATGATTAAAAATGCCATAATTGAATGCACGACACTTGTCAAAGTCCCAGCTAGTAAAAGGATTTTGAAACCATGGATTACTCCAGGTTTGCTGCGTTGTATCCGGAACCGAGATTCTCTTCATAAAAAAGCTAAGCAGTCACCAGATAATCAAACTCTAATTATCACATATAAGCGATACAGAAACTTTTGTACAAACCTTTTAAGAAAAATAAAAAGAAAATTTGATTCCGACGAACTAAATAAGGCACACTACAACCCTAAAAAACTCTGGGACACTTTAAAAACCATCACCAATACACAGAAAAAGAGGAACCCCTCCAACCAACTCATAACTCACTCTTATTCTCCCAGACAGTCTTGCAACCATGTAAACGAATTCTTTGTTAACATTGGGAAAAAACTCGCAGAAAATATAAAGAGCCCCCAATTCCACTCAACTCCCCCTCAAACTTCAAAGTTCAATAAATCTTTCGTTTTAGAACAGACAGATCCTGATGAAGTTTTAAGTACGATTAACCAGCTTAGAGTTAATGCTGCTGCTGGTTGGGATGGCATATCTCAAACCTTCCTTAACAGATACGCATTGACCCTGGCACCTATACTATGCCACATTTTCAACCTTTGCTTTCAATTAGCTATCTTCCCCTCTTCTTTTAAAAGAGCAATTATCCATCCTATCTTCAAGGGTGGTGACGGAACCATGCCAAACAACTATCGTCCAATAGCTGTTCTTAGTCTAGCCTTGGTAGATCATGTAGTATCTAAGCTAGACAGTAAAATGAAATGTTTGGCTGTTTTCTTAGATCTCTCCAAGGCATTTGACACTGTGTCTGTTCCCCACCTTTTATATAAGCTCGAAGCCACGGGCATTCGAGGACATACTCTCAAAATCTTCCAGGATTACCTGTGTGATAGGACTCAGTGCGTTAAAATAAATAATGTTATTAGTGACACCAAATCATTGACCTATGGCGTTCCTCAAGGCTCAATTTTAGGACCTACTTTGTTCCTTATTTATATTAATAATCTATGCAAAATGTCTTTAACAAACTGCTCGATTTTTACTTACGCCGATGATACGGCCTTACTTATTCATGGTAGTGATTGGCCAGAGACTGTAATTTACGCGGAACACGCTCTCAACTCCGTGATGAAATGGTTGTCGAATAACATCTTAACCTTGAATCTCAGAAAAACAGTATTCCTACCTTTCTCCTTACAACCTACCAAACTCCCTTCGAATGACTCAATGGTGCTTAAAGCGCATACTTGTTCACTTGGTTCATCCTCTACACAATGCGCTTGCCCTCAACTCTCAAGATCTGAGTCTGTCAAGTATCTAGGAGTCTACATCGATAGCTCATTGAGCTGGAAACCTCAGATTAGTACCCTCCTATCACGAGTCCGCAAATGCATATTTATTTTTAAAAAGTTAAGGCACTCTGCAGATTTAAATACTATCAAGTCCGTTTATTATGCCCTATGCCAAAGCATAATAAACTACTACATCACTGTGTGGGGTGGAGCCCCCAAGACAACCCTCCTCCCTTTGGAACGTGCTCAGAGAGCTGTCCTCAAGGTTATGACCTCGAAACCCTTTCGATATCCCACCTCGGCACTATACACCGAATGCCAGGTCCTCACTGTCAGACAGCTTTTTGTTCTTGGCACAACTCTACGTAGGCATCCCTCAGTGGTGTACGAGCCCCATGCTACTAAAAAGCGCAGACACTATGAAATATGCTTAACGCATGGATGTAGAACTGCTCTCGCCCAGCGGAATTACGTTGTGCTGTCAAACCACCTCTACAACAAAATAAATAAAGTCTGCACCATTGCTCCCATGTGCCAAAGTAAATGTAAGACCGAGGTTACGAAGTGGCTACTAACTCTAAATTATTATCAGACTGAAGATCTACTGCAAATATCGATCGCTTAGATTAGATTAAATAAGCCAATAATCTAGCATAATTATTATGATTTGGTAAAGTTACACACATGCACACAGTTTTTATACATAAGTAATTTAATGTTAAAATGGCAAACAAAATAGTTAAGTTAGAAATAAGTGATTGGTTTTAGTACATAATATAAATATTATATTGTGTAACAACTACTGCTACTTTATGCTCAATTGGCAGGCGAGGACGCTGGCACCCTAAACACAAGTTAAATCTTACATTGGGTGCCAGAGTTTATCGAAAACACTTACGCTGTTTGTAAAGCATAGTTGTATAAATTTAAGTGTTTATGTACAAACTAAAGGTAATAAATAATTTTTTTTTTTTTTTTAGTGCACTGTCTAAGGTACTTGAACGCCTCTTAAACAAGCGATTAGTCCTCTACCTCGAACACTTCAAACTGTTATCACCTCAGCAGTTCGGCTTTCGCAGGGACAAATCCACTTGTGATGCTGTACATTCATTAGTCAACAATATAGTACATAACTTAAATACTAACATGAAGGTTCTCACCATATTTTTAGATCTTGCGAAAGCATTTGACACCGTTCCAGTCTCCACTCTTCTAATCAAGCTTGAAAGTTTAGGTATCAGAGGGTCTTCACTTGAACTTTTCAAAAGTTATCTTACTGATCGCTCTCAATTAGTCAATATAGATAATTACAAGAGTGATGAACTACCCATTCAGTATGGCGTGCCTCAGGGTAGCATTCTGGGGCCCACACTATTTCTTGTGTTCATTAACGATCTCTGCAATCTCCAAATTCCAAATGCCATAATAGTTTCCTTTGCAGACGATACTGCCATCACATTCTCCGCAAACTCATGGTCGGAACTCCAAGTTACTGCACAAGATGGCGTTAATTCTGCCTTGAAGTGGCTTTCCTCTCATACTCTTACTCTTAATGCCAACAAAACTAACTTCATCACTTTTTCAATGACCAATACTTCCCAGCCGAATGCCCCAATCTCTATTAAAGCTCATTCTTGTCCCACACAATCTCAAATGAATTGTCAATGCCCTACCTTAACCTCAGTAGAACAAGTTAAATATCTTGGTATTGTTCTGGACAGAAACCTTAATTTCAAATCTCATATATACATTATTTCTGGTCGCGTACGAAAGTTAATTTACGTTTTTAAAACCTTGCGACATGTAGCCAACCCACTAATCATCCGAAACGTTTACTTTGCTCTTTGCCAGTCAATACTAATATATTGTATCTCATGCTGGGTGGTGCTGCAAAGACCATACTTAAGCCTCTGGAGATCGCTCACAGAGCTATTCTAAAAGTGGCTACTTTCCGACCGATACTGTCTCCAACTATCGAACTGTATAAATCATGTAGAGTACTTAATATAAGGCAACAATTTATTTTACACATAGTCCTTCTGCAACACCGACGAACACCTTTCAAAAAAATATCCAAACGCCGCAAATACCTAATTTGCACAATACCACCTACACGCACAGCTTTTATAAAAAAGTTTGCCCTCTACCTTGGCCCATCACTCTACAATAAACTTAACGCAATAATTTCGATTTACGGCATAACAAACTTTAATTGCAAAAAGACTGTTCGGTCCTTCTTTCTAAACCTAAACTACGACGAAACAGAAGAATTCCTAAAGAAGTAATCTCAAACACATACATGCATTTCACACTACTTAAATTAACGAAACACTCACTACACTAACAAAATACTCACCACACCTACATACTGAACATTTCTTTTTTATAAATTTGATTTTTCGAAAATTGCAACTTTCTAGATGTAAAGTTTTTTTTTTTTTTAGTGACCTAGATTGCTGTAATGATTACTATATCCATGAATATTTAACACGTGCAGTTATAAGTCAACCATTTATGACGGGGATCGCAACTGTTTCTCCTAAACACAGGTTATTTTGTAACCTATCTAGGAGAACAGTACGGCACCCACTAACTAGATTAAGAAACTTTAAGCTTGTGCTTTATATATTACCTTGCCATGTAATCTAGTCCTAGTTCAACAATAAATTTTATTATTATTATTATTTTTAAGGAATAATAAAGATTTTTTTACTTTTTGATTTTTTGACGTTTTCTCACTATTTCAGGTCAGGTCTAGAAACATACATTGGATTTCTAGATTCTTTGTGTAGATAACTGCGTGTATGGTCTGTTCAAATCCTTGTTTCCAACTGATGTCATTTCCACTTAAATGAATTTTAACCCTATAGCAGCCGAAATTCAGTTGATTTCAGAATGATTACGTACTATTATTGAGAAAGCAATAAAAATATTTGTAGTTGTAGCACAAACTGAACTTTATGTGTGGGTTTTGAAGTTTTTTTTTTCAAAAATCACTTATTTGTTTACATGTTTGGAAACTAAATCGCGAACGCAGTTTTTTATAGGTGCCTATCTAACCTACCTTCCTATCTAAGTGTTCAAGTACGACTGGATATACGATTTTGCTTTAGAACCATGAAGAACGAAGATCCCTAGGGCAATATATCATTCACTTCCTCGCTCGCATTCGCAGTGAATAGACGTGTTTACCGGTCAAGCCGCACTAAAAATATTATTCAAAATAAAAATAGTGATAAAGTAAAGTTAAAATAGACCATAGCTTAAAATACCTAAGGTCGAAAACGAACCGCCGCTTTGCTAATTAGTTCGATCACGCGCACAGTGGCGTGATTTAGATAAGGAGCGCCGCTTTGCATAGTATACGCAAGGTTTATAGAGAAATCGACATGTTACGTTCGCCTAAAGAAACTACCTATGCGTCGCAACCCGAATTATCTACATGCGTTGCAGAAGACTCTGACTTCGTGTCTTCAAGAAAAAGAAAACTACGCCAGCCTGATGATGAAATTTCTGAATTGCGTTGCGAATTAAGAAATATGTTCTCATCTATGAAAGAAGATCAAGACTCAAAATTTCTTAGTCTCAATGAAATGATTAAAGAAATCAAAGACCAAAACAAAGAAATAATCCAGTCTAACACAATCCTGCAGAAGGCTTTAGATGAGACTGTTACTATGTGTAAAGATTTGAAACATAAATATGGAAATATTATTATAGCCAACGAAGAGGCAAATGCTAAAATAAATGTTCTAGAAGGTCAAATTGAAGATTTACTAAGAAAACAGCGAGATACTACTATTGAAATTAGAAACGTTCCCTTATGTAACACGGATAACTTAACCGAAATTGTGTCTCACCTGCACAAGGCAGTGGATTTACCCATCTCCCCTGGTAATATTCGTCAAGTTTATAAAAAGAAATCTAATCAAAACAACGTTATTGTCGTTGAGTACCAGACAGTTAAATCACGTATAGATTTACTTAATGCTATTAAGTCATATAATCAGAAGCACAAGGAAGACAAATTGAACACAAATCAACTACTAATTTCGGGTGAGAAACTCCCAATATATGTCTCAGAATCTCTGACTCCTAACGCACGTAAACTACATTATTTAGCTCGGACACTTCAGAAAAAACACGAGTTTAAGTTCTGCTGGGTATCTAATGGAAGAATTTTTATTAAGAAAAATGAGGGATCTCCATCCATACTCATAAGCTCCGCAGAACATATCGAAGGTATTGTTGCCGATATTGAAAACACAAGTGCCAATTTGAGAATATGACTTTGGATTAAAACCATATTATCTTCTTTACATTTGTTTAGTAGTTTATTGCATGTCCATTTTTTACTTTTCGTTATTGTTAAGCTCATAGAAGCCGTAAGATACACACACATAGTTCATAATTACTCTTATTTCTTAATGTGTCCATGTTACTCAATTACAATTTCATGCCACACAATCACAACACATCATACACAGAATTCTGATAGACTGTATTCGTTCAATATTTTGCATAATTACGCGTTTGTTGCATTTTGGCGTTCCCTAAATCAAATATTTTTACTTTTTTCTTTTAAACAATATGGTTGACTTAATTAACATCGCCTCAGACATTGATGAACATATCAATGTCGGGAATGCTCAAAGCATAGAAATGCCGGAAAATTGCAAAATTTTGTTCGATAAAACTGATACCTATAAAGTGTTAACTCAAAATATTAGGAGTATTAATCATAACTTTGATGAACTTCGTGTACTTCTATTTAGACTGGATATTTCTTTTGACTTTATTATTTTAACCGAATGTTGGCTGTCAGAAAATACAAGCTTACCTGATATTGCTTCTTACCAAGTTTTTGCGACTACTAATCATATCAACCAAAACGATGGTATTGTTATTTTTGTTAAAGATAGTTTAAAAGTTACTGTGTCGGAACCTACGGGTGAGGGTTGTGAAGTCAATTGTTTGGTCACTACCATTAATAACGATCTAGCAATTATATCTTTATACAGACCACCCGCGTTTAAAAATATTGATAATTTCGTTAACACGTTAGATAATGTATTACATACATATAAAAGATATAAAAACATCGTACTAATGGGTGACTTAAATATTAATATTAGGGACGATACAGACAGTAAAACATCAAAATATATGAACCTCCTTGCTTCACATGGTCTTCTTGCATCACATATTTTTCCGACACGAGAAAATAATTGTTTGGACCATTGCTTTGTCAAAACAAATTGTGATACTTTAACCCTAGTATGCGACTCGACTATCACGGATCATTGCAGTGTTATGATGTCACTTCCTAAAAAATCTGTAGCCCCTGAAAAAAAAAAGACAATATATAAAAAAGTAAACTATATTGCGATCATGAATGATCTAAAACAAATTGACTGGACTGTTGTATTACATTCTGATGACCCTAATGAAGTCACCAATAAGTTTCTATGCACAGTAAAAGATAGCATCAATAAACATACGTACATCTGTAAACTTAGTCGCAGAAAACGGAACATTAAACCTTGGATAACGCCTGGACTCTGTCGTTGTATGAGGAATAGAGATCTTTTGCACCAAAAACTTAGAAAAGACCCTCAGAATGAGATACTTAACATAACCTACAAAAGATATCGCAACACTTGTACTAATGTACTAAAAAACCTAAAAAATAAATATCTAAGATCACAAATAAACATTCACAAGAATAATCTAAAAAAACAATGGTCAATAATTAAGGAAATCTGTCAATACGAAGGTCACACAAAAAACTTTGATGACCTTTTAAAAACTAAAACTAACCCACAAGATTCTATTAATTATATAAATAAGTATTTTGCTAATGTAGGAAGTCAACTTGCTCATAATATCCAAGTAAGAACTCAAAGAAACGAAGTTGATTTAGCTAGAACATATAACCCGAACGTTTCGTCTCTTAAATCTTTTGTCTTGCTGCCGGCGGACGAAACTGAAGTTAAAAGCACAATAATTAGTTTAAAATCATCGAACTCCAGTGGCTGGGATGAGATTCCTTCAACCTTATTTAAACGAGGCGTCGAAATCTTTGCATTACCAATAACTCTGATTTGTAATTTGTGCCTGACTAAGGGCATCTTTCCTACCGTCCTCAAACAATCTGTCATCATTCCCATACATAAGTCTGGGGACGGAAGCTGTGTCTCAAATTATAGGCCAATCTCCTTGTTGCCAACCCTGTCTAAAATTATAGAGCGTATTATAAACAAGCGTTTAAAAAACTACTTAGAATCCAACGGGCTTTTGTCTGTAAACCAGTTCGGATTCAGAAGTAATAAATCAACTTCTCATGCTGTTCACCAGCTTCTATCATATATTGTCGATGGTTTAGATAAGGGTGACAAGACCATAGGAGTGTTTCTGGACCTGGCAAAAGCGTTTGACACAGTTTCGGTCCCCATACTCCTAAGAAAG
This sequence comes from Atethmia centrago, assembly GCA_905333075.3. Classification (NCBI taxonomy): domain Eukaryota; kingdom Metazoa; phylum Arthropoda; class Insecta; order Lepidoptera; family Noctuidae; genus Atethmia; species Atethmia centrago. The sequence goes on along the minus strand of HG995381.1, from coordinate 10,559,136 downwards.
TTGGAGAGCATCGGTATTCGTGGTGTTGCGCTGGATCTGATTACCGATTACATGTCAAATAGGACGCAATGTGTGAGAATGAGGGACTGCACAAGTCAGCCAGAAAATGTCCTATTTGGGGTACCTCAAGGTAGCATTTTGGGACCGACTTTATTCCTCATTTACATAAATGATCTGTGTGACCTTCATCTCACACGTGGTAAAATAATTACATTTGCCGATGATACGGTTCTTTTGTTTAAAGGCAGCACATGGAGCCAGACTTTTAAATTGGCAGATGAAGGTTTTGGTCTAGTTGCTTCTTGGCTTGACTGCAACCTTCTTACCTTAAATGCCCAAAAAACTAAATACATTACCTTCAGTATTCGTAATAGTACTCAACCACCTATTAATTCATCATCTATCAAAATTCATTCATGCATAAATCCTATGTCTTGCTCCTGCTACAATCTCTCACAAGTATCTTCCATCAAGTATCTGGGTCTTATTGTTGACCAAAATCTTTCATGGAAGGAACAAATAGCTTCCATGACTACCCGAGTTAGGAGAATGATCCATTTATTTAAAAATCTGCGGAATGTTTGCCAACCGAAACTACTACGAACTATTTATTTTTCTCTTTGCCAATCAATAATAACTTATTGTATCACTGCTTGGGGAGGCACATCTAAAACAACACTTATATCCCTAGAAAGAGCGCAACGAGCTGTACTTAAAGTAATTAATTTCAGGAGATTTATGTACCCCACACATACACTACATAAAGAATTGTCATTACTTACGATTAGACAATTGTTTATAAAAACTTCGATCCTACAGCAACACTCTAAGTTACCTCTTACAACAACCAGGCGTAGAAAGGATTTGGTGTATTGTGTTCCTAGAACCAAAACGGTATTCGCTAGTAAATTTTTTGATCACATCGGACCTCATTTGTATAATCAGTTGTCTAGGAGTCTGAGGTTACGTGACTCGTCAAATTATAATTGCAAAAAGATGTTAAATGAATTTCTACTTCAGATTAATTACGTTAACACAGAAAAGCTATTAGTAAGCCTATCATAAATACAAACACATAACTCGTATCCACACACATTCAGTCACATATACCAATTACATCAACACACAACATCATACAAACATCAACACAACAACTTTTTTTAAACAATTTTTTTTCTATATATTTTGCATATACTTAATTTTTTTTTAGTTTTACCCACCCTACGATTGGTAGATGATAGCAATGTATTGATTAAAATACCGAACACCTGCTAAATGTCTCTAAATATTATGTTCACTATAAAGTGCTTAAGTGTGTGATTATTGGAGAACGAGGAAGACTGACCTACCGTGATACAGTTTTTACTAGTACGGAGGTCAGTGTGAATCACTCTCTAACAACCATACATGGCGCGCACGAAATGAGATCTTATTTTTGATTTTTTTTTTCTCTCTTTTCTATATATGTATAAATTGTCATTCATAAGGTTGTTATTGCGCTTTTGGAAAAAAATTTTTTTTTTTTTTTTTTTTTTTTTTTTTTTTTTTTTATTCAGTGTTGTCCCCCGTTTCCACTGAAATAATAATATGTCGTCAACAAAATAAGACAGTACTAAATCAATATCAAAATACAAGTTGTTGACACAATTGGCGCGAGCAAATACCAGCATTCGCTTCGGTTTTGCCAGAGCTTTAATGTTACTGAAGTCCATTAATATAGCGTAGTACAGTTTGTTTATATCACTATACAAACACACTGTACTACACTATATTACAAGTGACCTAGTCTTTTTTATCACAATGACATCACTATGTCATTGCGATATAAATGACTCGGTCGCTTGTCAATATTTACTAAACTAAATTGAGTCAAGTGAAATAAGCCCTTATGAGCATGGCTTCCTTCAGAAAGAATATAAATTTATTTGACCTAGGTTAGGGCACACAATATACACCTAAAAGAAATGGAAAAACTTACATAAAACAGTATTGTGTGCCTCACAGCTGCGCCAAATAGGCAGTTCAGCATAAATGCCAGACAATTAGTGCCTGACGCTGGTTTTTAATTTTACCATTATTTACGAGGATATCTTACGCATGTAAATACTTAAGTCAGTTTAAATACTTAAATAAAATGTAGATAAATATGTGTTGCAAATAATAATTCAAATCGATTACGAATTTATATTAAAAGATATTTATGGATATAAATATTCAAAAAAAAGTAGGTTCCTATATCATTTCAATGAAACATTCTGATTGATCATGCATGTTTAGATTTAGAAACCGAAATTGGCAACGATTTCTTCAACAATAATCAGACATTTTTAAATATACGAGTACTTTAACTTCATGCAACTTATTGCATTCAAAACTTCATCAGGCGTTTTATGTGATGAATTCACCATCACAAAAAACGCCTGATGTCTTCGATCAATATTGATCGAAGCCTGATGTAGTTTTAAGTCTACCTACTGCAGCGTTGACCTTTGCGGTGTAAACCTTTTAGTTTACTTTTTCTAGTTGGGCTCAATTTTTATTCACAAGTTTTCTGAATGTGTCATAAGAAAAGTTGTCAACTTTATCATAAAAATATGTTAGTCGTGAAAAATACCAATTGGAACAGATCGCAAAAAAAAATGGTATATAATGTGAAGTTACAAGCTGGTTTATTGAAACAAATCTTGTGTAATTAAAAGCTAACGTAGCTACTTCCAATTGTTTATTCTGCAGTGCGGTTACGATTAGTGCGAGATTATTTCGTCTCATGGTACGTATTCCATGGTATGATTCTTCATCCTTTTTCAAACGTAAGCTTTACTCTTTTTCTCTACCCTTTACATTTATTATTTGCCGTAGGTCTAAGACCAGTTCAAAAGGCCGCTTTTACCTACTGTGGTTGTCCTACTGGGGTACTAGTGTACCGACCTTGGAGTTACTTATTATCACTTAGTTAGTACTGTTACTTAGTTATTACTTGGAGTTCGACAACCACGTGTATGTTTCGGTATCTTGCCTGTGATGCTATCCAGGTGAGCAACGTCTGAGGGTACAGTTTGCTGTACTGTGTTTCGCGTACAGTCGGTCGAGGCAGTTCGTCAGGGGTATTCTAAACCTTCCAAACCATCGTATTTGTTTATTGTAGTTACCAGTACTAGTAGATTATATTTTAGCATACACGTTGTTTTATATCGGGAGAACTTAGGTTCATCTCTATTAGGCGTGTTCTTTACGTAATTAGTGAACGCGGACTCCGAAACCAAATAAGTACTAAAAATTTTACCTTTTGATCTGCCGTAAGTTTTCTCATAAACTTTTTTCTTTTTGAAGTAATTCACCTATTCCGCGACTAATCCAATCATATTTTTTTAATTGCACTGTTGTTTCTTAATTATTTTTTTGATACCTATGATGTTTTTTTAATAATATTCAAAATTATTACTTAAGTGTTAAAGAAAAGTAAGTACAATTTAAGATACTTAATTACTAATAACATATATGTATTTCGTTATTTCGTGGTACTGAAATTGAACTCAGGAGAAAATTGTTTCTTTCTTTTGAATCGACCTAGTCCTTTTTTGCTCCGTGGAATACGAAATCGTCGCTCCGTGAACGCGATTGGACAGCGCTCAACCCAGATTACATCTTTCATTTTGATGTGTTGTTTCTGTAATCTAATTTAAAATAATAACCTTGTAATAATACCAAATGACTAACTCCTTAATAATTCCAGATTTTATTTCGCTCCTGTAGGTGTAGTTCGTACCCAGTGGCGGTACTTTCATATAAGCCCAAAAGCCATGCAGTCTGAGGCAACACACTGACAAATCATTTGGATACCTGTCATGCTCGCTCAGTGACAATCCTGGTCGTACCCCGTAGTGTATGACTGGTGTAAGTGAATCATCATCTGCCTAGCCTTTTCCCAAATATGTTGGGGTCGGCTTCCAGTCTAACTGGATGCAGCTGAATACCAGTATTTTACATGGAGTGACTGCCTATCTGACCTCCAGAACCCATTTACTAGGTAACACGATACCCCTTGGTAAGACTGGTTGTCAGACTTTCCGGCTTCTGACGACCCGTAACAATTGTCAAAGATCTACAAATGACAGCCGGGACCAACGGCTTAACGTGCTTTCCGAGGCATGGAGGGGTCTTGGTATGTAAAGATGGTCACCCATCCACTGACCAACCGCGGCAAGCGTAGCTTAACCTGATTGATCCACCCGTGCACCTGTTATTAATTGGCCACAAGCCCCACAAGCCCCAATTAAGTGAATGTTTAGACCAAAGGTCAGTCCTTTTTGCACGGTTGAGTTTGTATTTGTTTTTTATTTTTAGCTCAGCTGTTCCTTTTGCCCTTGTGTCTCTACCGTCCCATTCCTCCATCAGTTACATTACTTAGTATAAGGGTTCGCAACACGCTACTTTTTTTCGTTTAATCAGTTTTAAACTCTCATTAGATTTGATCCTTTCACATCGTTTCTCCAACACAGTCGTGGATGTTTATGGAGGTTTCTGTTGAGGTTTCTGTTTGAAAGATATCTTCAAAGTTCCTCCATCTCTAATGTTTTTTGTTTCGAGAGCTAGAGACAGACTGTTTTATATCGACAAATTGACACGCCACATTACATTTACATTACATGCGAATTTCTCCATGGCAAAATCTTTAGAGCCCATGCTTTTATAAATTTTTACTCTTAGGCTCTTATTCATAGGACATGGTGGAGCATAAGGTGGAGGTCTGCCCAGCTTGGGCAGAGCACCGCCGTGTCCTCGTGGAGGCGATCGGCGGCAGAGATCTCTCGCGTCCGGTCCCGGTTCAGGCTATGGTACGGAGCGAGAGGGCATGGGCAGCCGTCACCTCCTTCTGCGAAGCAGTAATGCTCGCGAAGGAGGAGGCGGGACCATTGAGGGAAAGGGAAATTACGTGCCCTCTCGCCCCTAGCCGCCGCAGGAGACGCCCTGGGCGTCGGGAATCCCGGGCGGATTTCCGGCCACCGTAGGCGCGGGCTTGCGGACGGTGTGCAATGGGTAGCTCACCTTCCGGTAAGGACCAGGCCCGGGTCGACGGCGCGTTGTATTCCACGCGCGCCTCAAAGAGATGTCGTCAGCACAAATGAAGGGGCCCACTAGGGCCGATGCCTGCCGGGGTCGCGGGAAGGTACTTATGGGTCACCGAGGCCCCTGGCAACGGAAGGAATACGGGTTGGAATTAGTCAGTAAGAGTCTGACACACCCTGGGAGCTCCGCCCAGAGCGAAAGAAGTTATTTGATGTTTTCCACCCAAAAAAAAGGCTCTTATACATAAACGTTCATCAAACATATTTTAGTTAAAATGCTGCTAACGTTCGTTTGTTCTTATCTGTCACTTTGAAATTTGTGTTTGTTAGAAAGTGACAAAACCTATTTTAACTAAAATAAGCATGCTAAGTTTGATGAATAAGGGGATACAAATGTAGTTCACTATAGGTACTTTACTTTTACAAATTCCGTTATAACTGCTATGTGCGTGAATCCAATTGAAATATTAGAATTATACATAATTTTACACTTTGATACCAAAACTATCAAAATATTTACGTAAATAAAAAATCTAATTTTCAAATTACCTATTTATTTATAGAAAGAACCAGAAGCCGTGAACACGCCTAATACTGAAGCGTCAAAAACTACTCTTAAATAGAGTAGTTTGACGCGCAGCCGATCAGTTAGTCTGTGAACGTCGTACCGCCTAACGTGTTTTACCGGTGTACAATTTAGCTAATTATGCCGTCTTGTGTCGTTCATACCGGTAAAAATGCAGCAAGGTTAAAAAAAAACAGGATGGGATCACATTTCGCGTGTAAGTAGCGCATTCAAATATCGTCTTATTTAACTACTGAATAAATTGTTCAGTTTGTAATTGGCATAGAGAATGATGCATCCATCTTGTTAGTATTGCCAATATAAGAGTTTTGATTTTCCCTTCTTGGTATTACCTTCTGAGGGCTTTTATTCGTTGTAGTATTAAATTAATATCTACATACGTATGCATATGATTTTGTTAGAATTGCATAACATTCATAATAAGTACTATGTTCGACTATTAGGATTTCTAGGGAGGAAGAAAAACCACCCCCGGGTGTATGAAATTATGTATCTAAGTATCATTACAACTATCTCAAATTTTGGCTTTCCTGCTGATGAACAAAGGAAAACAGAGTGGACAAAAATAATACAAAGAGTAGGTACGGCTGGAACAATTATGGAAACCTTCAAAGCGAAGCGTTTGCTCGATGCATTTTGAGGAGAAATATATTTATGAAGCAAAATGTGGTTTGAAAAGACTTTTTAGAAGAGAAGCTTTTTTTATATACCTTGTTTTATTTAAAGAACTTCTCTATTTATTGAGAGTATCACGTACATAAATATTAATACCTGTATAGAAAAGGACAATTTTAATTTTATTATTATTTACCTCCAATACCTACTCTCAACTTTTACCCCAAAACGGGTTAATAATTTCTGAGCTAGCAATATTACGCGGGTGGGAAGTGAGGCTGGTGCGGGACGCTTGTCTTGTTTTTGGACACAGCGTGCGGCTTGCAATAACAATTGAACGCGGATTCTGGTTATTTCTATATTCTAAGGTTCTTGTATATATATTTCGGGGTCCCTAGGTTTCAAGTAGTTAGCTTTTAGTTTACTCGTAGACTTAATTGACGCATCTGGAGCTCGCACTGATAACGTCTAAGTTGGAGCTCGTTTAAAATTTACTATTTATCGGCTGCATTTCGACGTCATTTATTGGGTTTATGTAGGTTATCTACCAGGTTAGGCTAGGTTATATAAGTTACTCGGGAGCTGCGTTGCAGAGTGCTTAAGTGCCCCCGTAACCCCCGGTACAAGTATGCGAGGGATCACGGGGTGGTTTAGGTCAGCAGAAATATGACAGATCCCTCCGTCCGCCCCAGGGTGGAGGACATCCATGAGGATTTCCACCCCGTTACCAAATAAAAAGGTTATATAAGTTAATATATTTTATTCTTTTCACTTTATCTTTCCCCGCTTCTTGGCTGTCACTCTCACGTAGTGCCCTCACTCCCCTATGGTCTTGTCACTCTGGTCACCCTCCTTTAGTGTTGTCACTCTTATAGGAATCTTACATTCGTCGGTCGGTCGGTACATAGGCTGAATGCCAAAAATACCGCCCGCCCAGGACCCGACGCCTTACCTGGGAAAGACTGGGTCCTGTCATTGGAGGCTCTCGGGCCTCGACTAAGGTGCTCTTAAGCGCATGCTTGGAGAGGGGCTAGTTCCCGCTTCCCAAACGTTTGTGTGAGCGGTCAAATTTTATTGCACATTATTTTCATTGCATTGAAGCTTGAATGTTATTACGTAAAAATAATTGGTAATTTGAGTGCAAGATAAATTATTGTAGGTTAAAGTAAGTTTAACGTAAACGTAAAGTTGTAAAGATTATAGAAAGAAAGTCAAGCAAGAAAAAAAAAGGTCAAGGAGTACTTTCAGGATAGATAGATACTTATACTTAGAGTAATTTATTGAAACTGAATAATATGACAATAAAAATAGTGAAGCATGCTATAATAATTTGATTTGACATCTGTATAATTTAATTTTAATTTGGACCAATATTTTAATTGAATTTATTTGATTGTTAAGTCTATGACATGTACGTATTATAATTCATCTGAAAAATTTTATTTTTATTTTTTTTAAGACTTTTATTTTTATTTTGACATTTATTTAATACTTTAAGCACAAAAATGTACAGAGGCGGACATTTGTAGTATTCTGAATTTATTTTATTTGTTTATTGTTTTTATTTTGATTTTTTGAGTATAATAATTTTGTAATGTTATTTTAATAATTATTTAGTTAGATTAACAATAATATAAATATTTGCACAGTTTACTGGGTAATGATACAGGGTACTTCATATTTATTTGTAACATCTGTACCTATATTAAGCAAATAAATGATTGGATTTGATTTGAAAGAAAATACATTTATTTAGCACAGACTAAAAGGCACACAACGTAGTAATCTGAAAAAAAAAACAAAAAGTATTCCATTTAATTTTATTTGTATTGAATACAGGAAAACGTTCTTTAATAATAAGAAAATTAACTATCTCTTATCTTACCAACAAAATTGACAATCCCACCCTGAAAAAAAAAACAGTACGCACTAACCCGGAATCAAACCATGTGGTACTAACATTCCAAATCTAATAGCGTCTTCACAAAACCACAAATTAACCACTTTTGGCAAGATTACACAAAGGGCCGCCATACACTGGTCGGAAATCTGGCTGAATGCGAAGTGGCTTTGAGAAACAAGAACGTTGAAACACGGACGAGTGTGTTAGTGGATGAGTGCACTTGTTCTCTCGTCTCCTCACTAACATATAAAGGCATAAAATGGTTGAAGTGTATCTTCAGTGCTAGAGTGGTTCAACTGTTGCTGTTTTTTTCCGTGTTTTGGAGTGAAATTGGCTAGTCGAATTTATTTTTCACAGGGGTATACGGGTAATCTAATCACCCTCTCAGGGTAAGGGAAAAAATAATTTATAATAGGTATTCCCTGCAGGAAAATTGGCAGACGATGCTGTGCGAACGAAGTTTAATAACAGAGGATAAGCTAAGGCATCGGGTGACATTGATTGATCTGCTTACTGAAAGTATTAGTCGTGTACATAATTGATTGTGAGTGGCTATTAAATGTCATTAGTGAAGCCCTTTTTTCTTATGATCGTTCGTTCTGAGCCGCGGCTGAAGATTTAAATTTTTGTCAACTTGCCTAAGGCAAACTAATTGCCTGCTTTGATCTCCTTTGTCATGGGTTAAAATAGAAAACTGTCATTAAAACTGATAACAAAAGCATGATCGCCTACCCTACATAGCCCATACCCTTCATAGGTCGCAAGCGATTACTCTCTCAATCCGAAAAGTAGCGCCTAATTTGATTAATCTGAGCCAAACTTAATAATGAAGTCGGTTAAAAAGCAAAGATCATCGTAAATTGAGTATTCGGTAAGCACCCTAGCACCTACCTATCTACATTTACCTATACCTAATTCCAACACTCGGGGCTCTCAATCAATCAACTCAGCCTATAACAGTGCTGGACATAGGCATTTCCCAGGCTGCGCCACGACTCCCTGACCTCCGTAAAGGTGTTTTCTGAGAATAGCTTGCACAGCCTAATAAAGTTGTAACGGCATGCAGTATTTGAATCAGTTTTGCTCATACAGAGTGCGTAGGCGCGTCGTAGCGCATGATTGATATTATCTAGTTATGCCGTGAGAAACGCAGGGTTATAATATGGAATATAGAAAATCAAATATAAATATGAATACATAAATAATAACATAATTTAATAATAATGAAAATAATTCTAAGAATTTCATAATACTTAACTTACATAATTCTTATGCAATACATAAAATAAAAATATGTAATATATACTTTACCTATACACATAAACCTTATAATGTATACATAATAATACACCCAATTAAACACATCTAATAATTTATAACAATATTGAATTGCTTTACTTGCTATTTAGCCCTTTTCATCTTGCCTAATTTTGCTGTGCCCAACATATATGATTGATGTTCCCGTTTCCCATTGATGTTCATATTGGTCTTTTACTTTTTATACCATCTATATAATACATATGGAATGCAATAAAGAATTGAGTATTGAGTATTGCATAAAATAGAAAATCATAAAGTTGAAGTTACAATATAAAAGAGTTAACAGAACTTACATAAATCCCTCTCACAGTAATTCTGACATGCCAATAAAATCTTCGTTCATTCATCCACAAACGAATCCTTTGTAAAATAAATTGGTATTCAAAAGGTCATTAAGTGCGGCCAGAGTATTAAGTACTGAAAACTTCGCTCACCTATCGGTGCGATACAGAAGTACAGCAAACAGCCTGTGCTTTCTGCTGCGGCAGTAATTGTCTGGGACAAAGAAGCGAGCTAGCACACCACGTAGATCAGGCGCATCAATAGTGCCACGGAGCATCTTACAGGCTCTGGTGAGCTGGTCTCGTGCTCGCCTTATCTCTAGTGAGTTTTATCCGAGGCATCCCAGAAGACAGTAAATTATGGGATTCAACAATAGTTTTTAATAATCTCCTAACGCGTTTATGTGCATTGATTTGTTTTAGTTCATCCATTGGTTATATGCATGGAGTGGAGTAGAGTGTATGCAGTGCCACCCCTAATTGTTTTTTTTTTTTTTCATAATTTCACGACACCATTGTTTAGCGGTGCACATAATATACACCTTTACGCCAATTTTCATCGATATAGTGCAAATAGTTTCCGACTAAAATGGCTGTGTGACTTCTGGACAGAAATTATAAGGGTTTCGTTTTACGGAAACATCTTCGTTCTCTTCGTTTTGAATCCAACTGATTATAGACGGAAAAAGGAAGAAACATTAACACACTCTTATTCTTTTTCTCTCTTTTGCTATCAGAATGGGTACCAAAGAGTTCTTACAACTTCCAAGTAACAAAGGATTGGCAACACCTGCATTGCTGACGAGTTTAAGATGTAGCTGTTCAAGTGAGAAGCTATGTTCAACAGCAAGGTGCAGTCGTGCACATGCAGGTTTTCTTTGTAAAGAATTTTACGCGTGTGAAGGTGGCAATGTGAAGACTGATGAAACTCAATTTAATGACAGTGATAGTGAAATATCCACTTCTGACTCCGAATAACGTTACAAAGATCTGCAAATAATAAAACACTTATCTACTATTGTAGTTTACGTTAATAAAAAATCAATCAATTTTTTTTTACTCGTAGTACACATTATTATATACTTTACAAAATTGATTTGGGTTATTTCCCTTAATTCGCAATAAAATGGGTGGTTCAGCTTTTTTGACCTTCGATATTTTAAATAGCCCAAGGGTGCCACTCTGGCAACCCATGGATTATGGATCAGTATATCAAAGTAACAATACTAGAATCAATCATAAAAGATAAGGTGTACCCTCAATCCAGCTTACATGGCTCGGTGACGTGACTAATACCTTAAGTTGCGTCCAAAATGTTTATTTGTTCTCTAAGTGTGTCATTGTACACATAAAATAAGCCTGTTAATAACTCTCAATTTTCTTCGTCTGATAGCTAAGTATGTCTATCTACTTTTCAGTTCCGAAAGGAAATTGCAAGCTCCTCGGTTGATAAGTGAAAATGTTTTATCACCCGTAAGTTAGTACTTGCCTGCAGAATTTTTTCAGAAATGAAATGCTTACTTACTTCGATACAAGGTGTTTAATAACTTACAGCGTCTGCTTTGAGTTGTTTCTACGTGAGTGATTTCATTTTACAGTCCATTAGATCGGTTCACTCAGTTGAGCTCTTCTGGTTGGTAGTAAATGAGGTAAATAAATTAGTCGCTTCCTTGCTTATAATATCTACTTCAATTTTGTGTGTGTCAGATGTTTTGAAGGGTTACTTCTTGGTGTCGTTATAATATATTGTCCCGTTTTGTTCTTCCTTGGCTCCGTTAGGTGTATCTTTGGCGGTCACTTCCGCTGTCAACATCAGTGACTTTACTGCACATTAGCCTGAGCTATTTTGCAGAGAAGATTCAATCTCTCTCATGGGACATACATTGGATATTTAATTATATATGCCAAAAGAAATTAGGTACTCAAAAATTATAAAATTTGGTGCGATGTTTTCGAAGTATTCACCCTGAGCACGTATACACTTTTCCATACGTCTGAATCAATTGGTAAATACCGTCTGACCACTGTTCTTTAGACACCTCAAAAATCTCGAAATTATAGGCAGCCAGAGCATCTTCTTTGCTTTAAAATCTTTTCCCCTTTAGTTTTTCTTTGATTTTTGGAAACAGGTAAAAATCAAGGCCAGGAGAATATGGCGGGTAAGGGAGGATTGACACGTTTTTTAGTTAGAAAGTCGAGTATTCTGGCAGAAGTGTGTGGCATCGCATTGTCGTGGTGCCAGAGAAGGTGCCGCCGGATTACTGACTGCGGTCGCTTCTCACACCAAGCTGAGGCGACATTTCGTTGGAGCTCATCTTCAAGGCACCATCACAGTCGACTGTCGCTTTGTTTGGAGATCATAGTTATAAAGCCTTGTTTCGTCACCAGACAATGTATCATACACGTTTTTTTTCGCCGGGAATGTATCTATTATAAATAGGCACCAATCCACCCGACGGTCTTTCTGCTCATGCTCATGTTTGTGCGGCACCCATCTCGATCAACGATTACAGAGAGAAAGAAAGTGGTAAATTATGGTTTTCATTGCTGCTGATCCAATTCCCATTTCTCGCTCCAGCTCTACATTATGTAATTCGTCGGTTTTGGTGAATAAGTTTTTCCTACTGCACGGACGTTTTCTTGTGTGACCGCGGTTGGCGGCTGACCGTCTGGTCATCTTTTAAATTCAGCAAACCAATTAAATACTCGTGAACAAGCAGATTCTCCAAAAGTGGTAGCCAAAAGTTCAAAACGTTCTTGAAGCTTTATACCTTTTTTATTGTCATCAAAGCGCGAAAATCACGTCAATTGAGCTCCAATGCTGCAAGCGAATTCCCGCCGGATTCTCGGAAAAATAATGCTTATCCAAATAAAATAAAATATATATGTGTTCTATTTTCAAACATATCAATAAAAAGCAGCCTATAAGATGGGCTTCGTCCCTACTCCCACCGATCCCGGCTCTGTACGATTCATAAAATCCCAACTCTCATAAACGGTAAAAACGCATAGTCAGAAGGTATACCTATAACTTACCAGTGTCAAACAAATGAGTAAAGAATATCTAACTTCTTTTGGCATGCCCCTCGTAAACCGCAAACATTAGTACGTGGTTGTCATTTTTTTACTGCTACATTTTGTATCGAATTTGTAATGACCACCTCAGTAGATCATAATTATAAAGATTTAGATGTTATTTTTTTTGTATCAAAATCAATAAGTATATAGTTTCTATAAGTATCAATAAGTATAGAGGGTGACGTTTGATCATTGTAAAACAATGATCAAACGTCACCCTCAAGTCATCATTCGGAAAACGTGTCACAAATATTAGTGATTTGCCATTATTAGATATTTTTTTTTATCCCTTCAAGCAACCTGCAAGACTAAGAACTGGACCGACTTTTCAAATCACAAACAATTTTGTTTCAATACTTCCTAAAAAAAAAAAATCAAATTGAGTCAATTTCGTGCTCGGTCTCTTCAGAATGCAGAACTGTGGTATGACACGTTCCTGCTAGATTTGGGCAACCGATCGATTGGATTTACTAAAGCATAGTAAATTGTCAGTACCTACCTCCCTCTCACAGAGAGGAGGCCTGTGTCCCAGCAGTGGGAAAATTATAGGCTGATTATGTATAGCAACGACGATTTGGTTAGCCCTGTTGTATAAATGCGGCGAAAAAAAACACAATATTCAGCTGACATTATTTCGGGTCCCTAGGAGGACATAGGCACATTATAGAATCTTAATCGTAAGACTCTATGATGTGCGTATGCAGTTACGTAATTACTGTTGCCATTTTCGTTATCCATTATAATATGCTACATCATGCTTAGGAGATTTCGGGTTATTCAGGATAACCATTGTGTGATGTGTGATGACAAGTCTAAGCACCAATTGTCGCGGTCTCTTTATGTATTGAAAAGCTAAATTAAAGCAGTCGATGTTGAGTGAATGAATGAATCGTCTACATCGAGCAAGCACTACTGACAAATTAATTGGAGTAGCATTGATTGCCTGATGAATGAACGTGTTTGTAGAAACACGTAGATTGCAATTTGCGGAAGTGATGAATGGTTCTTAAGATAGTCACTTTAATTTAGCAGTCGATATCAATCAGTATTCATGGGTTTGCAAGCAGTGAGGAGCAGACGTTTTCAGGATGAGCTCAACTGATTTGAGAATTTTTACGTCAGCACGAGTCGTATCTACGAGATAACTCTGTCAGTCTTGGAATCGATACATACAGAAATGTCCTGAATTTTATAACTTATACAGGACGAACATGGAAACGATACAGAGATTTATCCCTACTTAGATTCCTCTGACCAAATTCACAAGCCAATTTACATAAAGTCCCATGAACTTACCATAATCACAAGAAATAAACATACGAGTATCTACCGTAAGTCCATCCATCAAACATTTTACAAAAATTCCAGGTGCTTCAAACAAAATTTGCAGGAGAGCGCATAAACATAAATAATTAGATAGATTACTAAAAATGTATATAGTTAGATTAGCCAGCTACTGGACGCCTAAGCCGTTCATTACACGCCGGCGGCATCCAACTGGACGCCTAGGCTGATAGTCAGTTAGACTAGAATCATTCAACGTTTAACAACTTGTCGTATTGAAAGTCAGCCCATTGAAGATGACTGACCAAGACTCAGCCAAGTGATTGAAGTTCAATTTTTTCACACTACGGCGCCAGTAGTCCAATTAAGGCGTCAATAGCGCAATCTGTGAATGATATTTTTCGTTCTTGTGTGCAATTTTAAGTGAAATTAAAGTGCCCCGCCTCCTGAATCTCTTCCGGCCGATGCCGAATGGCAAGTAGCCGGGGAGAAGAGGAAGGCGGCTAAGGCAAAGAGGGCGACCAAAAAGAGGGACAGGCGGCAGCGGCGCAAGGAGCGAACCGTCGCGGCTAGGCTCCGCGCCCCGAACTCCGCAGCTGTAGTGATCACACTACAGCCGGATGCGGAGAAGAAGGGCGTGTCCTACAGGACGGTAATGGCGAAGGTGGGTGAGGCGGTGCGCCTGGAGGAGCTCGGCGCAGCAAAAGGCCTCAGAATGAAGGTGACGGCGACTGGGGCCCGAATGGTGGAGGTCCCCGGTAGGGCCAGTGGTCCGGCCGCTGACGCCCTGGCCGAAAGGCTTAGGGCGTCACTAAATGCGGACGAGGTCCGAGTGTCCAGGCCCACCAAATGCGCTAGCATGCGCATCACGGGCCTGGACGACTCCGCGACGGAAGAAAAGGTGGTCGCCGCAGTGGTTAGGACCGGGGGGTGCTCTGCCGAGCAGGTGAAGGCAGGCATCATCCGTCCTGACTCCACGGGGCTGCAAACCGTTATGGTGAGCTGCCCCGTGTCGGCGGCCAAAAAAAGTTACCGGGGAGGGCCAACGGCTATTGGTGGGCTGGGTTTCCGCGCAGGTTAAACTGCTGGAACCCAGACCTCTGAGGTGCTTCCGCTGCCAGGTGGGCAACCACGTGCAAGCGAACTGCACCTCGGAGGTGGGCCGCAGCGGTCTTTGCTACCGCTGCGGTCTGCCCGGGCACAAGGCCGGCTCGTGCAATGCCGCGCCGCACTGTGCCGTATGTGCGGCGGCTGGCAAGCCGGCCGAGCACCGGATGGGGGGCAAAGCCTGCGCCCCACCCACCAAAGCCAGGGCCAGAGGCAAGCCCTCCGCCAACGCCGTCACCGCCGCAGCCGCCACCACTGCCACCGCCGCTGCCGCCTCCAACACCGCCGTCGTCGCCATCGCCACCGTGGCCGCTGCGGCAGGCCCTTCTCAGGGGGCTGGGAAGGAGGCCCAAGAGGGGGCTGACATGGAGTGCCATTAATGGCCCCATTACGCCTCCTCCAGGCGAACATCAACCACTGCGCCGCCGCTCAGGATCTGTTGCTCCAGAGCATGGCGCAGTGGTCGATTAACATCGCCGTGGTCGCTGAGCCGTACTTTGTCCCGCCCAGGGATGACTGGGTGGAGGACCTGAGCGGCTCAGTGACCCTAATTTCGTCGGCCGCCGCCGGTACTCCGTCCCTCGAGGCCGTCAAGAGAGGACGGGGTTGCGTAGCAGCACGGTTCGGGGAGATTGTCGTGGTAGGGGTCTACTTCTCTCCGAACCGAACTCTTGCCGAGCTCCACAACTCCCTTGCGGAGTTGAGAGACGTCGTCGTCGGGTTTGGTTCCCTCCCCGTGTTCGTCCTCGGGGACTTCAATGCCAAGAATTTGGCTTGGGGTTCCCGGTTAACGGACACACGGGGCAGGATGGTGGAGGACTGGGCTCTGGAGACAGGCCTGGTCGTCCTAAACCGGGGTTCTGTCCCCACGTGTGTGCGGATGCGGGGTGAATCAGTGGTGGACATCTCGTTCGCCAGCCCCGCTCTGTCGCCGCGTGTAGTTGACTGGCGTGTCATGGAGGGGGTGGAGACCTATTCCGATCACCGGTATATCCGGTTCGACGTCTCCGCCCAGACCTCGGACGCGCCGGTCCGACGGGCCCCGAGTGGTCCGCGGTGGGCGCTGAAGCAGCTGGACCGGGAGCTCCTCCTGGAAGCCTCGATCGTGCAGGCCTGGGTGTCACCACCGGACAGGCCTGCCGACATCAACGACGAGGCGGAGTGGTTCCGGGAGGCCATGTCCGACATATGTGACGTGGCAATGCCCCGGGCCCAGCCTGGACGTGCTTCGCGCCAGGTGTACTGGTGGTCGCAGGAGCTGACGGCTCTGCGCACTGCGTGCGTGGCTGCGCGACGCCGGTACACCAGGCACCGCAGGCTCCGTATCAAACCTCCGGATACGGAAGCCATTCAGGCGGAGCTGTACGAGGGGTACAGAGCGGCGAAGACCGCCCTCCAAGCGGAGATCCTGCGGGCCAGGGGTTTGGCCCGCGAGGAGTCGCTGGGGACTCTGGACAGGGACCCGTGGGGACGCCCGTACAAGGTGGTGCGGGATAAACTCCGCCCATGGGTTCCCCCGCTAACGCAGAGTCTCCGGCCCCAGCTTGTGGAGGACGTGGTGAGCGCTCTGTTCCCTTCGCGAGGGGAACACTCCTCCCCGCCTATGGCTCCGCCTACTGCGGTGCCTGATGCGGACCACACCGCCGACGACGACGACGATGCTCCGGAGGTGACCGAGGGAGAAATGAGAGCGGCGGTACGCAGGCTTAATGCCAAAAATACCGCCCCAGGACCCGACGGCTTACCTGGGAAGGCCTGGGTCCTGGCCTTGGAGGCTCTCGGGCCTCGACTTAGGGGGCTCCTAAGCGCATGCATGGAGAGGGGCCAGTTCCCGCTTCGCTGGAAGACGGGGAAACTGGTCCTCATAAAGAAGGCAGGGCGCCCTGCGGACTCTCCGTCCGCTTATCGGCCCATCGTGCTGCTCGACGAGGTGGGCAAGCTCTTGGAAAGAGTCATTGCAGACCGCCTCGTCGGCCAGCTGGTGCGGGTGGGGCCGGATTTGGCGGAGAGCCAGTTTGGTTTCCGCAGAGGGCGCTCTACGGTGGACGCCATCATGCGTGTGCGAGCCCTGACGACGGGGAATGCTGTTGCCCAGGGTGGGGTCGTCTTGGCGGTGTCTCTAGACATCGCCAATGCCTTCAATACCCTGCCCTGGAGTTGCATCAGGGAGGCACTCCGGTATCACCGGATGCCGACCTACCTCTGTCGTGTGGTCGAGGCCTATTTGACGGACAGGGCCGTCATCTACCCCGGTCACCAGGGAGTGTGGAACCGGCAAGAGATGTCGTGCGGTGTCCCACAGGGATCGGTCCTGGGGCCGCATCTGTGGGACATCGGATACGACTGGGTGCTGCGCGCCGACCTCCCTAGCGGCGCCAGCGTAGTGTGCTACGCTGACGACACGTTGGTCCTGGCGCAGGGGAGGTCGCACCAGGCGGCGGCCGAATTAGCGGCACGCGGGGTTGCGACAATCGTCGAAAGGATCCGGCAATTGGGACTCGAGGTGGCCCTGCACAAGTCCGAGGCCATGTGTTTTCATGGTCCTCGGAACGCGCCACCGTTGGGGTCCCAAATAACGGTAGGAGGGGTTTCTATCGGCGTCGAGTCGACGATGAAGTACCTGGGACTCGTCCTCGACAGCCGGTGGAACTTCGTGGAGCATTTCCGACGTTTGGCTCCCAAACTGGAGCGGGCGGGCGCTGCATTGAAGCGGCTCCTGCCCAATCTAGGGGGTCCAAACGCCTCCTGCCGGAGGCTCTACGCGGGGGTCGTGCGGTCCATGGCCCTCTACGGGGCTCCTGTATGGGCGCGCTCTCTGGCGCTGCGGCCAGCCCGCCGGTTGAGCGCGGCCCAAAGGGTCATGGCCATCCGGATGGTCCGAGGATACCGCACGGTCTCCTGTGAGGCAGCGAGCCTCCTTGCCGGATTGCCGCCATGGGATCTGGAGGCAAAAGTCCTCGCGCACGTATGGGAGTGGCGCGAGGAGGCGAAACGCCGGGGCGTAAGTCCGCCGCCGCGAGAAATCGCGGCACAGCGGACGGAGCTCCGGCGGGATCTCATGGCGTCATGGAAAGTACGGTTGTCGCAACCCAGTGCTGGGCACGCCACGATTGCGGCGATAAGTCCCCTCTTTGAGGAGTGGCTGGAGAGGCGCCACGGCGTCCTCACCTTCCGCCTGACGCAGGTCCTCACCGGACACGGCAGCTTCGGGAGGTTCCTGTGTCGGATAAGGCGGGAGGAAACGTCCGGGTGTCACCACTGTGTGGATCGCCCAGAGGACACGGTGGAGCATACGGTGGAGGTCTGCCCGGCTTGGGCAGAGCACCGCCGTGTCCTCGTGGAGGCGATCGGCGGCAGAGACCTCTCGCGTCCGGCCCTGGTTCAGGCCATGGTACGGAGCGAGAGGGCATGGGCAGCCGTCACCTCCTTCTGCGAAGCAGTAATGCTCGCGAAGAAGGAGGCGGGACGGTTGAGGGAAAGGCACGTTTCACGCCCTCTCGCCCCTAGCCGCCGCAGGAGACGCCCAGGGCGTCGGGAATCCCGGGCGGATTTCCGGCCACCGTAGGCGCGGGCTTGCGGACGGTGAGCAATGGGTAGCTCACCGTCCGGTAAGGACCAGGCCCGGGTCGACGGCGCGTCGTATTCCACGCGCGCCTCAAAGAGATGTCATCAGCACAAAGTAGGGGTCCACTAGGGCCGATGCCTGCCGGGGTCGCGGGAAGGTACTTATGGGTCACCGAGGCCCCCGCAACACAGGCAACAGGAAGGAATACGGGTGGGTTTTAGTCAGTAAGAGTCTGACACACCCTCCCGCTCCACCCAGAGCGGGAGAAGTTATTTGATGATTTCCCACCCTCAAAAAAAAAAAAAAAAAAAGTAGTCCAATTAAGGCGTCAATAGCGCAATCTGTGAATGATATTTTTCGTTCTTGTGTGCAATTTTAAGTGAAATTAAAGTGTGATATCAAAATAGTGTGAAAACATGGAGGTGCCAAATAATACTACGTCCTCTGAAAGTTTTCACGAAATATTTGAGATGTCGCAGCCATCTGGTTAAATCAGCCAGCTAATTGGATGCCTAGGCCGTTCATTAAGCGCATCCAATGAAATAATTTCACTATTACTAGTTACTTAGTGGTAGGTATTAGTAAAAGTAATCGTACATAATTTGTTGTGCCGATACAACGTACCGTACGACCGCCGTGCCATAGAATTGTCACCGAAGACCAGCGTGCCGACCCGACGTACCAAACGACAGTCAAGCTGACCCAAAGCCATACCGAGGTGCCGACACGACGTACCGAACGACCGTCCTGCCGAAGAATCGTTACCCAAAGAACCGGCGTGCCGACCCGACGTTCCGAACGACCGTCGTGCCGAAGAATCGTCGCTCGAAGAACCAGCGTGCCGACCCAATCCAAGTCAAAAAACGCAAAATTTCAAGATCCGTCGAGATCCGAAGACACCTGAAAAACACGAAGATATTAGAAGAAAACTTCATAAAAAACAAAATGGTGGTAATAAGAAGCAAAGGGTCAAAATGCCCAATATTGTCGTGGACTGTATGTTGAAGGGTAATGAATAAAAGCTTCTTCCCAATTTTTCTTCGGAATTATTTTTCTTGAGATGCGTATAAATGGCAGGCAGTTGGGCTCCAGCTCCCAAAGAAGAAACATCTCAAGAAAAATAAATCCAAAGAAAATAAGGGCTCGAGCAGAGAATGTGCGAATAAATACAAACTGTTTTCGGTTCTTTCGGCAATATCTAAAGTTATGGAAACTTTGGTCGTCTACTTAACTTTTAAACAAATATCAACTCTTAACTCGCAACCAATATGACTTAAAAAAGGAGTACCTATGTACGGAAGATGCAATTGCCAACCTAACGGAAACTGTTGCTAAAAATTTAGGTGATCATCGTTAGTGACTTTCAATATTCTTGGACCTACAGAAAGCCTTTGACACGGTCTCTGTTCCTATTCTCCTGTCGAAATTGGAAGCTGTAGGCATTCGGGGAGCAGCGCATGAGCTTTTCAAGAGCTACCTCCAAAACAGGAAACTCCGTGTCAAGATCGATTCATACACTAGTGATGAAAAAATCACCACATACGGAGTTCCGCAAAAGAGTGTGTTGGGGTCTTCGCTCTTCCTAATATTTAAAAATGACCTTTGCACACTAGCATTCCCCAACACCAAGATATATGCTGATATTCACATAATATGCTGACGTGAAATATCATGCAGAACAATCGCTACATACGGTGGTGGCTTCTGTCACTTAATTTGGTTATTACCAAACACATTCCACATACACATTCCTTTTTCCATTATTTTCAGTACTAAAGCCATAAATGTTCTTGCTCATACCTGTTTGTCTAACTCACGTCAGTCAAACCAAATATCTGGGTGTAGTGATAGATGGACTAAGTGGTACTCTCAAGTTGAAAAACTAACGTTTAGGATCAGGAAACTTATTTATGTCTTTAAGTCTCTAAGGCAATGTCTTAGAGACTTAGAGATATAAGACGCTGACCCCATAACATACAAAATGGTGTATCTTGCACTTTGCCAGTCTGTCATCAGTTATTGCATTCTGGTTTGGGGTGGCACCGCTAAAACTAAACTGCTTGGATTGGAACGCACCCAGAAGGCTGTGCTCAAGGTGGTTCTATAGATTGTAATACTCGTGCTAACGCCATGTCGATGGTATTGCCATTATAACTGTGTTTATAGGTAATAGTTTTAATGTTAAAAAATATAATATCACTGATAGTGTCACCGAACTATTGAAGATAACTTGTAAGAAAATAATTGTGTGTGCTTTCCCATACTTTGGGAACTTGTCAAACAAGCAAAACAACTACATTCACATGTTAAATAATTACATGCATTTCTTAGTTACTTAGATGTCTCGCCGATGGTGGCTCGTGTGTTGGATCATTTAGCTCCCTTCAAAATGGTTGAGCTGAATGGTACTGATCCATGCGTCTTGTTCGTGAACGGGCGCCTTCAGTTGGGACTGGTCACCTCTTAGCTGCCTCTGCTTATTTTTAATTATTTTCTTTTGAAATTGTCTTTTTTTTTGTTTATTTTGCTACTATGGACGCGTCTTGTTTTACATCGTCCTCACATTTAGTTATAAATTCAACATTATTTATACTTTCCTTATGTAACAATATAATTTTAAAGAGTGTCCATGGAGTTTCTTGCCCGTTCTTATCCATAGGTACCTACTACGCTTTGGAATGGGCAACTAGCTTCATATTTCTAACTGACCGACTCCTTGACAGTTCAAAAGTGCCTATAAATGGTTTAATTGAATTAAATGCTTTGAGTTTGAGTTTGCAAGCCGTATAGATTTCCCACAATTTAATTGTGAGCGGAATGTAGGGTACTTACTGTGCGGCAGCTCTTTGTGCTCAATGCCGCCCTCAAGAAGCATAGTCAGGTTCCTTCATTAGATTCATCCACTCGTAAAGCCAAATCTACATGCCCATTTGTCTCTTACAAAATAGCTCTTGCTAGCCGCCAGCTTTATGTAATAAGCTCACTCATTTACAGAAGGGTCAACAAACATCCAAATAAGTAATTTAAACAAACACGAAGTTGAAACCAAATTACAAAACTGGCTGTATAATCAGGACTATTCCTCTACACCCCATCCCACTCACACAACACACACTCTCCCCCCTTACACAAACGCTCACACATTCATATTCATACTAGTAGTTAAATCAGGTCATTTTGGGTTTATTAACACACATAAATAAATAAAGGTTTCTTTTGTACACGAAGTTACAGTAAAACACTGACTCCTAGGGCTCCCCTAGTCTCCCTCAGCCTTCAGCCTTTTCCCAAAATCCAATGTGAAATGTATTGGTATTGTATACAAAGGTATTTTGTGTCCATAAACATTTTATTTTTATTTTAAGGTTCAAAAAATAAAAGTGACTCACTAGCCTTTTTAATGGGTTTGAGAGATTTGTGAAGCACGTACTATTTTAAGCGGTATTAATAATAATATCTCCGAAACAGATTTTAACACAGGTGCCTCACTATTGGATTCGAGCCCGCTTGATGGCAATAGGCTAGCCTCCTATTGACCCTACACGGGATTTAAACATAACTTGCGAAGTGTGGGTGTACTATAGGTACTCCTCTGCCTAACCCTTCAGTGAATACAGACGTGACGTTATGTTGAGTGTTTTTTTACCCGACTGCCCCAGGATGGTAATGTTTTTCGAGAGTATGTATGTATGTCTATTTCTTTGGCACGCTCTGTAGCCTAAACGACATGATGGATTTTAACATAAGAGGTGTTGTTATATTCTTCTTAATTGTGGAAGTGACATAGGCTGTAAAAGTTTTATATATTGCATCTGAAAATACAAAAAGGGAGGAGAAGGTTTTTTAAAATAAATTACAACAATATTGATATCAAATAATAGCTAGTAATAAGGCACACACATGTAAAAAACTAAAAAGCTTGAAATAAAACAAATTATTCAAAAAACAAAAAACCTTACTGATAAAACACATAACTGAAAAGAGAAAAACAAGCAGGAAGGTAAGGAAAAAATCTATAGAATTTTGGTATCGCAGGCGGGGGGACAAACCAATAACCTGAAATATGGTGTTTTTTTTTGTCACCGCCTGCGTTACCAAAATTATTTAGATTGTAATGCTTGTTTTTCTCTTTTCAGTTATGTGTTTTAGCAGTCAGGTTTTTTGTTTTTTGAATAATTGTTTAATGTCCTTTACTGGGTTTTGATATAGAGCAGCCGAGGCGTCTAAAGTAGGCCACTATTATGTGGGCGATCAATCTTCTGGCACTGAACTTGCGACCATTAGCCACTGTCGTATG
Source organism: Atethmia centrago (assembly GCA_905333075.3). Lineage (NCBI taxonomy): Eukaryota > Metazoa > Arthropoda > Insecta > Lepidoptera > Noctuidae > Atethmia > Atethmia centrago. Next base: position 10,536,034 of record HG995381.1, on the reverse strand, counting down.
AACATATTGAACAAATTGGTCAGATCGGCAATTCGGCACGCAGAGTGCGTCTATTGCGAGGAGCGATCAATCAGCTGATGGTGATACGCGCTAAGCCTTAGAGTGATTCTTGCAAGGATATTTTTTTGCTGAAACTTTAAGTATATGCTTTTAAGGGTTTGGTAGTCAACAGAACCCTTATAGTTTCGTCATGTCAGTCTCTCTGTTTGTCTGTATGTCCGCGGCTTAGCTAGCGACTCTTAGTACTAGAAAGCTGTTATTTGGTATGGGTATACGTAGATATTAATCACGCCGATAAAGTGCTAAAATAAAAAAAAAATAAAAAAATTGTAACTCCCTTTCCACGTAAATTGGGGATGATATTTTTTCATCTCGTCTATCCTATGGTGTGGGGTATAATTGGATAGACCGTTCAAAAATGTTGCATGTCTGTGAAAACCATTTTTCGATTCAGGGATCCGTTTGCGTAATATGTATTAAGCTATAAAGTGCTAATTTTTGTTCGAGTCAAGCCAACTAAATGGTTGATTTTATAACGAAGTTGAAAGAAAAACTATCACAGCTAAGTACGCTTTACAAGTTAACGAGTAATAGTAGACCAACTTAAATTTGCAGTTGGAGAATTGACCGTGACATATATCGATGTATGGGAGAACATGTTTTTCAACTACAATGTTAAGTTTGTTTTGGGATAAATTCATCCCAACTACAGAACCCTTAATTGCGTGTTACCCTTAGCCCGTTTGTAGGGTACCGTAGTAAACAAGGAACCCTTATAGTTTCGCCTTGTCCGTGTATCTGTCTGTCCCCGCTGTAGCTCAGAGACGCTTAGTACTAGAAAGCTGTAATTTGGCATAGGTATACATATTAACCACGCCGGTAAAGAACTAAAATAAAATCTTGGAAAAAAAAATTTTTGGGTACCTCCCTTGTACGTAATGTAGGGATGATATTTTTTTTTCTCGTCTACCTCATGGTGTGGGGTATCATCGGATAGGCCGTTCCCGTTGCGGGTTTTTGTACACCACTCTTCGATTCAAGGATCCGCTTGCGTAATATTAAGCATTAGAGTGCTATTTTTTGTTAGAGTCAAGTGTCCCCCCTGCCAGCTAAATGGCTGTTTATGGAGATGTGAAAAAGTTCATGGCAGTAATAGTCGACCAACTTAAATTTGCAGTTGGAGAATTGACCGTGACGTATATCGATGTATGGGAGAACATGTTTTTCAACTACAATGTTAGATTAGATTATTATTATTATTTGTGAAAACATGAGTACACATACAGAGCATGCAAGTTATTAAATTAGGTACATTATAGTCTTAAGATCAGTCATGTTTGGCCTTAGTGGCGTACAAATATTTAAATTTCAGTTATAAAAGTTATTGGATAAAGTATTAGATTACATAAGAACAAAATAGTAAATGTCAATTTTGAAAACAATTAACTTAATTACATGGTCATAGTTACGTAACAATTATTAAATGTCAATTAAAATTATCATCATAGCAATAATATGTTGCTTTATGTAGATTATGTCAAAGATGTATTGATAATATTAGTTACTAAACGGTATTAGACGTTGTCATTAAGAAATTCTAGAATACTGTAGTATGCTTTCCCTTCTAGCAGTATCTTTAATTTATTTTTTAATTGACGAAAATTAAGCTCCTTCCAACTATTTGGGAGTTTATTGAAAATTTTAGGGGTCATACAGAAAACACTCTTGTGCGTTAATGCTGTTTTCGATCTATGTCGACAGAGAATACTGTCATCGCGTCTACTATGGTTGCGATCGACCACTTCTGATTGTCGTGGAAATAAGTGTCGATTTGATTTTACAAACATGACAATGTTTAAAATGTAAAGGCAAGGCAGAGTTAATATTTTATATTTTTAAAGTAGGGCTTACAACTTTCGGTTGACTGTAACTTAAACATAGTTCTAATGCACCTTTTTTGGGCTTTAACCCTTTAAAGCCCAAAAAAGGTGCATTAGAACTATGTCCTTGTCGGTTGAGTTGCCCCAGAAAATGATCCCATATCTTAAATGTGAAGAAACCAAACCGTGATAAGCCGTGAGCAATGATTCAGTGTTAAACACTGGGACCAGTTTGAACAGCGCCTAACAAGAATTACTATTTTTTTTTCTGTGTGCTTTCCAGTTTAGCTTTTTGTCAATCGTCACTCCAAGGAATTTAGTGTTGTCAACTTCTGTAATAATTCTATTATTGTACTTGACGTTAAGATTGGTCATAGTTGATAAACGTTGACTGAAGTGCATTACGTTAGTTTTATTAAGATTAATTTTTAGATTATTATTATTCATCCAATTTATTATTGATGTGAGAGAATTATTAATGTCATTATTGTAGCTATCTTTAGTATTACATTGAATTGTGATAGTGCTATCATCAGCAAAGAGTGTAACTGGTTGGTCTACATGTTTAGGTAAGTCATTTATATACATATACTATGAATAGTAGTGAACCCATCACACTACCCTGAGGGACTCCATACTTGAATACTTGCTCGTGCGAATGAAATATTTCTTCACATTTAGTTTTAACGTTTATCCTAGATATCTCCGTGACCTGTTTTCTGTTATCAAGATATGTTTTTATTAATTTTAGAACCGTGCCTCTTACACCGTATGCTTCCAACTTATTTATTAAAATATCATGCCTTTTTTTTTTTTTTTTGAGGTTGGGAAATCATCAAATAACTTCTCCCGCTCTGGGCGGAGCGGGAGGGTGTGTCAGACTCTTACTGACTAAAACCCACCCGTATTCCTTCCTGTTGCCTGTGTTGCGGGGGCCTCGGTGACCCATAAGTACCTTCCCGCGACCCCGGCAGGCATCGGCCCTAGTGGACCTCTACTTTGTGCTGACGACATCTCTTTGAGGCGCGCGTGGAATACGACGCGCCGTCGACCCGGGCCTGGTCCTTACCGGACGGTGAGCTACCCATTGCTCACCGTCCGCAAGCCCGCGCCTACGGTGGCCGGAAATCCGCCCGGGATTCCCGACGCCCTGGGCGTCTCCTGCGGCGGCTAGGGGCAAGAGGGCGCGACACGTGCCTTTCCCTCAACCGTCCCGCCTCCTCCTTCGCGAGCATTACTGCTTCGCAGAAGGAGGTGACGGCTGCCCATGCCCTCTCGCTCCGTACCATGGCCTGAACCAGGGCCGGACGCGAGAGGTCTCTGCCGCCGATCGCCTCCACGAGGACACGGCGGTGCTCTGCCCAAGCCGGGCAGACCTCCACCGTATGCTCCACCGTGTCCTCCGGGCGATCCACACAGTGGTGACATCCGGACGTTTCCTCCCGCCTTATCCGACACAGGAACCTCCCGAAGCTGCCGTGTCCGGTGAGGACCTGCGTCAGGCGGAAGGTGAGGACGCCGTGGCGCCTCTCCAGCCACTCCTCAAAGAGGGAAAATATCATGCCTGACGTAATCAAACACCTGATAAATGTCGATAGAACCAATCCCGTCTGCACCATGTTCTGTGTTATGACGCAGGCGTTTGATTACGTCAGGCATGTGTAGGAAGTCCTCGCGCACGTATGGGAGTGGCGCGAGGAGGCGAAACGCCGGGGCGTTAGTCCGCTGCCGCGAGAAATCGCGGCACAGCGGACGGAGCTCCGGTGGGATCTCATGGCGTCATGGAAAGTACGGTTGTCGCAACCCACTGCTAGGCACGCCACGATTGCGGCGATAAGTCTTCTCTTTGAGGAGTGGCTGGAGAGGCGCCACGGCGTCCTCACCTTCCGCCTGACGCAGGTCCTCACCGGACACGGCAGCTTCGGGAGGTTCCTGTGTCGGATAAGGCGGGAGGAAACATCCGGGTGTCACCACTGTGTCGATCGCCCGGAGGACACGGTGGAGCATACGGTGGAGGTCTGCCCGACTTGGGCAGAGCACCGCCGTGTCCTCGTGGAGGCGATCGGCGGCAGAGACCTCTCGCGTCCGGCCCTGGTTCAGGCCATGGTACGGAGCGAGAGGGCATGGGCAGCCGTCACCTCCTTCTGCGAAGCAGTAATGCTCGCGAAGGACGAGGCGGGACGGTTGAGGGAAAGGCAAGTTTCGCGCCCTCTCGCCCCTAGCCGCCGCAGGAGACGCCCAGGGCGTCGGGAAACCCGGGCGGATTTCCGGCCACCGTAGGCGCGGGCTTGCGGACGGTGAGCAATGGGTAGCTCACCGTCCGGTAAGGACCAGGCCCGGGTCGACGGCGCGTTGTATTCCACGCGCGCCTCAAAGATATGTCGTCAGCACATACAGTAGGGGTCCACTAGGGCCGATGCCTGCCGGGGTCTCGGGTAGGTACTCATGGGTCACCGAGGCCCCCGCAACACAGGCAACAGGAAGGAATACGGGTGGGTTTTAGTCAGTAAGAGTCTGACACACCCTCCCGCTCCGCCCAGAGCGGGAGAAGTTATTTGATGATTTCCAACCCTCAAAAAAAAAAAAAGGCATGTGTAGGAAATCGTAAACAGCCATATTTATAGTTCGGTTTTCTCTGAATCATTTTTGTTCGTTAACTAGTATATTGTGTTTTTCTAAATAAGCACTAAATTCTTTATAAAAATACTTTTCAAAAATTTTGGAGAAACCACTAATAATCGAAATAGGTCTGTAAAATTCCATGGATTCTCTATTTTCTTTTTTAAATATAGGTTTTTTTTAAAGCATCAGGGAATATACCGGTACTTATACTTAAATTAATCAGATGGCTTAGATGCGTACGAATTTCTGGAGCCACCAACTTAACTATTTTTGTTGATATTCCGTCATGACCCACGCTGTTCGTATTTTTCAATAGTTTGATTCTTCTAAACACGTCTTGCGGTATACAAGGGGGCATAAAAAAATATTTTTCTCTATTTGGGACTTTTGAAGTGACTTGATTTCCTGAATCTACAAGCGGTGCAATGTTAAGTTTGTTTGTGGGATAAATTCATACCAACTTCCCAACTACGGAACCCTTCATTGTGCGTGGTCCAACACGCACTTGCCCGGTTTTTTTATTACTATTCAACCTGATACTGAACTGTTTTCTAAAAATCGTAAGAAAATGTGAAACTTAAAAACAATTGAAAGCATACCTATACGGTTAGATTATACTCGTATATGATTTGTTAGTACGAGGATGACACTGAAAGTTCTTAGAAAAAAAACTGAACAAACTAGCAAGTTATTAGTTTTATTATATCTTTTCAAAATAGCGTCCATTTACATCAATACCTCGCTGCATTCGATGGAACCACTGAGAAAAGCACTTTACCCACTCGTTCTTAGGGGTCTCTTCGACGGAATTTTGAAACGCAGCCACTACTTCTTCGGCGTCCATAAAACGTTTTCCTCGAAGTTTTTTTTTATTTTCGGAAATAAATAAAAATCGCAAGATACGAGGCAGGGCTATAGGGCGGGGTGGTGAAGGAGGATCCTATTGCGAGGTCGTTTCTCCCAAACTTTTTCCAAGACAAACAATTGTTAGTGTACCACTTTGCAGAAACTGTTTTTCGATCCTCTAAAACAATTGTTGCGTAATGACCTGTCCTTCCGAAGAACGAGGCCACCATCTTTTTTCCCACGCTTCGACTTCTCTTCATTTTAGTTGACAACTCCTCGGAAGGAAACAACCAGACAGCAGACTATCTCTTAGTTTCAGGATCATAACAATAAATCCAGCTTTCGTCACCCGTAAGTATGTCGGACACAGCATTTGAGTCACCTCCGTTAAATCTTTGATCCATTTCACGAAACCAATCAACACGACGGAGTTTTTGGGCCTTTGTCAATTTATGAGGTATCCACCGGGCACAAAGCTTCCTGACCGCTAAATGTTCATGGAGGATTTTGTGCACTTGACTCATACCGATGCCTAAGCTTGTCCGAATCTGCTGATAAGTCACTCTTTTGTCAGTCTCTATCATACGCCGCTCAACTCTGATGTTATCTTCAGTCGTCGCCGTTGAAGGCCGTCGCTCATGCAGATCATCGGTGAGATTAGTGCGACCACGTTTAAACTCATTAAACCAGTTGTAAACAGTGGCACGAGATGGGGCTTTATCGTGAAAGGCCAATCGAAGTCTATTATAACTTTCTTATTGACTTAAATGACATCGAAACTCATAAAAAATCATTGTACGAAAATTTTCTCGCGTTAAATTCATGCTGACGTGACACAGACAATTTTCAATTTGCCGCCAAATCGTGAACAAAATTGACAAATTAATAAAATACATACACAATAACATTGGCAAAGAGTTCCATTTTCAAAATTTGATCTGTTTTTTTATTATATCTTTTAAGTGGCCAGTTCTAAAAACTTTCAGTGTCGCCCTCGTAGCTAACAAATCATTCAAGCGGTATATACTTATGGTACGAAATTCGTACCATATACCGCATAAAAATGAAGGTCACAAAATATGCACCATAAGAGAGAATTTCACACTTTTCTTCCATTAGATTAGATTATTTAGAGCAATTAAATGCAAATGTACCAGTATGTATCTGCCTATTGCTGCAGTTTTGTGAAAAAAGGAAAGGAGGCACGAAGTTTTAATAGTAAAATTGGGTAAATCGATGTTAACATTGGCGCGCTATGCTGTTTTCGCCAATAATATGGCGTCGTGTCTGCATAGCTTATGGGGTGACCTTGGATATTTGGCAAGCCGCCCTCATCAATGCCAGGGTGCTGAGTCATACTTTTTATGTTACATGCTTGGGTAGGTATCAGATTTTCTGGAATGTTCTCTAAGCCAGAATCTCTTGAGAGGATGAATGAAAGGCGGATGTGAGTGGAAACGCCGGGAGGGGACGCCCCAGAAAGTCATATAGTGACCTCGAAATGAAATGAAATTGTTTGAAATGAAATGAAATGAGGTCAGGTGCGTAGTACTCGCAACCGGCGTTCGTGTATGACCAGCAGGCTTAGCATGACGCTTTCTATATCTACGAAGAAAAGACAAAGCTCTTTCTATACAAAGTGACATTTCATTTCTCCATTTTTGACATCGCACCATAGAAAGCTTTCTACATAAAAAAATACTTAGACAAAGATCGTTAGAACGACAAAATGACAGATTCAACCTCAACCTCTGCGTTTTAATTTTGTTTGTATGAAAATTCTTGGAATGCTTTAAATTTGGCACGAATATTTATCAAAGTAAAATAAAAAAAATAGTTAGGTATTAGTTTTTTTATGAAACGGCTAAAGGTTTAAAGGATGTCAAAGTTTGTATGGAAAAAAAATGAATGCGCTGTCAAATTAACTCGAAACTCGGTACTAATAAGTACTTAAAACAAAAATAAAAAAGCGTAATAAAGTTTGAGAGGAGGATTTTACTGCTTGGTTCAATTAACTCAAAATAAATAATGTTGTAGTTAACGGAAAGGTACCTACGATTTTTTTTAAACAGCCCTTTTTGTGTGAAAAGGGAGCACACTGTTTAAATTAAAAATCTTGTTCCTTTGACCTATAAACTAGAAACTTGGCCTGAATACGTGTTTAAATAGATATTAAAGAGCGTAATCATTATTTTTCGAAAATACCTTTTAAAGGGAATGAAAGGGTTGTTAAAATTTATTGGGGATTAAACGAAATCCACGGGAACAAAGTTGCAAGCGAAGTCCTAGTTAAAATATATTAGCTACCTAAAACTAAATATATACAATTATCATTTATATTACACTTATAAAATATTATTTAACATTATTGGAATGACGCTCGATGGGTCGTCTTCCAGTGCCACATTATTGAGCTATCGCGTACTCACCGCATCAGCTCCACCATGCGGGTCGCATAAGCGCATAAGAATCAAGCACGCCTGTCTCCGCGAATATCCCTGATGCACTACAAAGGCGCTGTCCCAACATTACACTGTTGTTATATCTCTGGACTCGCAGGGCACTGTACGAGCTTGTCGTATAACTGACTGGGGCACGTGTACAGATACTGTTTAACATCTAAACCCACGGCTTAGTCTAACCTAACTGCCAAAGATCTGTTTTCCCTCTCCAAATCCGCATCATTGCATCGGGCAAACTATCGGTCATGGGTCACCCAATGTCCCAGGTACTTAAACCGCGTAATCTGTTAATCTGGGCGCTCCCAAGGTGAGCCTGTGTCGTGACATTTGTTAACCGCCGCACTGATCGATGGGCATTTCATCCTTTTTCGTTTCCAAAACTGCTCATTTATTCATTTTCGACGTTGTTGACATAACGAGCCGCGCGGCGGCGACATAAAGGCTATAAGCACGATATCGCGGTCGCGATAGGCAGCAATATGCCTGTTGCGCTTGCAATATCGCCCCAGTCTGAACGAGCCTTAAGTAGTTGGCCAAGCCCTTTCAGTGTCTCGTTGCACGCGTTGTTGAGACCCACTGCCCACTGCTCTCGCACCTGACGAACATCACTCGCTTCCACGTAGAGCGAAACTGCGGCGCGGGCCTCCATGCACATCGTTGAATGTTGTAAATTTTGCTATTGTTTATAAAAAAAATAACCTGACGCAAAGTCAAAATTTACAGGGTGTTTGGTGCATCGTGTGCCAAATTGAAATGGTCGACTGGGGAGGTCATCTGCTATCCTTTCAGACCCCTAAATACTTCTCATGCCCTGTGGATTTTTTTATTGTTTATTAAAAAAATACTCAAATTTTACATTCAAGTACAAATTTAAAATAAAAGTACAAGTCGTAGACTCTGAATTTAAATTTTATTTAGATGTGTATTGTATTACAGTACTTTTCAATTCAAAATTAGTGACATTAGCCATCTAGTATTTGTTTACTATTTTACTCGCAAAGTTTCGGACTTCAATCATTTAAAGCTGTCCATTTGTTACAGCTATAAAAAAACCAAAAGCGACCGGGATCTTCCAACTCCCTCAAAAATTATCTAGTCTATCCTCTTGCTAGTGATGTGCCACATGCCATGAAAATCTTTTTACAACTTTGTGAATTCACTATAATTATGAATCGAGTCACAAAATACTGAATTCCAAATTCTAAAGAAAAAAGTCTTTTTGCGTAACTGTTTTTTTTTTACCCGACTGCCCCAGAAGGAGGTTAATGTTTTTCGAGAGTATGTATGTATGTATGTATGTATGTATGTATGTATGTATGTATGTATGTAGGTATGTATGTATGTATGTATGTATGTATGTATCTATGTATGTATGTATGTATGTATGTCTATTTCTTTGGCACGCTCTGTAGCCTAAACAGCTTGATGGATTTTAACATATGAGGTGTCGTTAGATTCCTCTTCATTGTGGGAGTGACATAGGCTATATTTATAATTATAAATTGCATATCCAATTTTATATTTATAAATTGCATATGCAAATACAAAAAAACGAGGGGAAGTTTTTTTTTTAATTAATTGCAACAATATTGGTATCAAATAAAAGCTAGTAGTGAGTACTTTTCAAATATATATATATTAATAAAACACATAACTGAAAAGGGGAAAACAAGCATTAAATCTATATAATTTTAGTCTTGCAGGCGGGGACAGTCGAATAACCTGAAATATGGTGTAATTTTTGATTGTCTCCGCCTGCGATACAAAAATTATATAGATTATAATGCTTGTTTTTCCCTTTTCAGTTATGTGTTTTTGCAGTCGGGTTTTTTGTTTTTTAAATATTTTTTATCTCACCCCGCGAAGTAAAATGTTTCTTCTATCTCTTTCTTACATAGCGTAAACTAGTTTGAACAAACGACGTACTGCCGCCGACGCCGTCAATCCGTCATTATTTTAGTCGAGACATCACCATGACATCACTGCCTCTGCTACCAGACGTGTGTGCTAGTTCACCGTACTCCGCGATTTTTCCATTTTGTTACTTTGTTTTGTACTTGAATGTAAAATGTGGGTATTTTTTTTAATAAAACAATAAAAAGTCGATAAAAAAAATCCACAGGGTATGAGAAGTGTTTAGTAGGGGTCTGAAAGGATAGCAGATGATCCCCCCAGTCGACCATTTCAATTTGGCACACGATGATCCAAACAGCCTGTATATCCACAGCGAATGCTGCTAATTTGGAATTCGTAACGTTCCATTCCATTCCATTAAATAAATAAATCAATTATGTGCCTAATTTAGAATTCTCCCATAAGGCAGTATCATATAGTATACCAGAGATGTGCTGAGCTGCCCAGTGATGAATGTGTATGTGACCAACCAATAGGATCGTTTCATTTTTATAAAGTAGTTCAGTTAAGTTTTGATGTGTAACATCTTTTCTCTTGCTTTGTGTGTGAGTGATTTCTTTTAAAGGGACGGAAGTGTGTAGAGAGGAAGTGATAGCTTGAGCATGGAATAAGTAACTACTTTATAATAGCATGGAATTAGAAGTACTAAGTACGATAAGGATTGTAAATACATAGAAGGGGTCGAATTTCGACCAGTGGGCGACCTAATGAATAATTTAGCTTTTTTAAGTTCTGAGGTTAATTTCTGTCGCTGCTCAGTTTCTTATTACCAAGGTGAGATGTCAGATGTTACATCATATGCGACTACTGTAAGGCTCGCTTTTTTTTACATTCCTGGAAAGGGCATCTTCGTAGCACATCTTACCTGTTCCGCTAAACCACTTAGCTCTAGTGGAAATAAACACGGAGGTTTGTGGCTTAGCTTTACCGCTTAGCGACCTGGCACGTCTGTGATGCCATTTCTATTCTATTTCTCAAATTAAAAAATATAGGTAGTCGGTTCCTTGGATAATTTTAAGCTGATTCGCGCTACTGACCTAGGCTAGTTGCGAGTTGTGCCACAATATTTAGATATTAATTTTCACTTATCTAGTCAAGCCCTACTAGGTCACGTTAATTATTATTTAAATCGAAATTAGAAACAAAACTATTTGAATGTAAAAACGCCTGAAAGAAATCGATTAGTCGAATAATGAGCTATTTGCTGGGAAACGTAGTATTTTTGTAATCATATGCAAAAAATACCGCAGATTGTGATGCTTCGGCGAGGTCTTTACGGAGATTGCGTAATTTTCTGCTAATTGCCACTAAAACTGCGGTCACCCGATCATTTCTTCTTCCAATCCGCGCCTTTGTCGATACCAGTTAACTTGTGAAAGACAAGTTTGCAGATTTCTCTATGAAATATTTCACCAATCATGATTTACTTCCGTAGACCGTAATTTCAACCATAAAACGATTTTCAATACTTGTATTCCATCTATTTGCATTTCAAAAATTTTATCTATCCAAAACTATCTATGCCCAATTAAATTTAAATTTGTCGCAGAATCGACACAGAAGCACAATTATTAGAATCACTATTGATTATTGTTAATTTAGGATAACGCCATCTAGTATCGTTTTGTCGGAAACGTCAAGCAGTGTGCTTGGGTGAGGTCGATACAGGGCGTGGCAGGTTTTGTTTGACAGATGTCAATTGTCGTTGGACGTCGGACATTTGAGTTGTCAGAGACACTTTTTCGTTAGACACGAGCGTGGGAGGTCGTTCTGCCAGCCTGTATCGAACTTACCGCGTTTCCTTACTTTAATCCGTTTGCATCATCCTGATCATTTGTGATTTTGTTATTTTGTGTTGAGACTATTATTTCCTACCTACACAATGTCGAACTTGGACTCTGATAACGAGGTACCCCAAATGGGTGAACTACCTTCGTTATATAAAAATGTCATCAAAGTTTCAACTGGATGTTTCGCGGGTTACACGAGAGCTTCCACCATTATTCCATCCTGCTTAATTACGGCATTTTGTTTTTATTGAGTACGTCTTTTTGCACATTCCAGAATGAATTATTGTGGCTAGTGACAGCGGTCTAGGTAGCAATGTACTGGTCGGACAACATTTGAGTAGTAGTCAATCGTGACAAAAAGAAGATTATCATAAATAAAAAGAAACATTTTTATCTTTATCACGGCCATCAGAAATGAATAAAGATAAAATATTTTATCCCAATAGTTTTCCAAAGAAAACGTCTAATAATCGTGCCGGCGCCGGAGAGACGAGTCTTCTCGGCGCCAACCCTCATACCATAAGAATACTGTATTATTACGTTCATCCCTAACAAAAGAGGCTGATTTTATTAAGGACTAACGACCCGCCTCTTCTACGCGAGGGTTGCTGTCTATGAATGCGGCGACAATCATCGAAACTTTTGAGATCTATTTAAGTTGACTATAACATTTAAGTTGACTATAATAGACATATAAACCCTTCGGAATAATTTCCTTAAATGCGCATTTAAGAACCAAGCAAGCCCACGGACAGACACGTAAAGAGACTTTGTTTTATAAAGTCTGGGCACGCTAACTCTGCATTGAAATAAATGAGGAACCCCAAAAAGTTCCATATATGGTACTTTTACATCTTACAATTTCGTGTTATAGTCATTATTGCCTAGTCTTTTCCCAACTATGTTGGGGTCGGCTTCTAGTCTTACCGGATACAGCTGAATACCAGTATTTTACATGGAGTGACTGCCTATCTGACCTCCACAACCCAGTTACTGGGTAACACGGTACCCCTTGGTAAGACTGGTTGTCAGATTTTCGAGCTTCTGACGACCCGTAACGACTGTCAAAGATCTAAAAATGACAGCCGGGACCAACGGCTTAACGTGCTTTCCGAGACACGGAATTGGTATGTAAAGATTGTCACCCATCCACGGACCAATCGCGGCAAGCGTAGCTTAACCTGATCGATCGACCCGTGCGGCTTATTACTTAGCCACAAGCCCCTCTCACTTTCGTGTTATAGTGTGTTCACTATAACTTGACGCGTGAAGATTGTGTCAAATTACAACATAATGGAGCAAAACAACACACTTCATGGTTATGCGGTAATCACTCACTGTGAAACTACTATAGACAGTAAATTCATAACAAGTACTTATTATTTGTAAATTCCAGAATGGAATTGGAATAAGTGAAGAATTAAACGCTAAAATGACATTCGAATTCTGATGAATGATTGAATTTTTGGTATGGTTTTATTTATAAATATAAAACTAATAATAAAAACAAAAAAATATGTTTATCATTCAAAAATTATCTACAATTATTTTTATACTGTCCTTGAGTAGTTTCAGAGATCTCCTTAGACATTCGCAGTGGCTTCTCCTGTATTCAGGCTAAAGGTAGGTATTAATAATTTGTTAGTAAACTTTGGCCTCAGTAGATTTTATAAAGAAGTTACTTGGTAGGTAGAGCATAATACGTTCTACCTCCATACGATAACAAAACAGTAACAAATCCACACTGCATCGTGCTAAAGTGACTATTCTTTACCAGGAAAGAATCAGAATATAACCAAAATAACCTAACAAAAACAAAAAAAAAAAACAAATCAAAAGTAATTTTTGATTCTTTTGTTTTTTTTTTATTTTTTCATTCAAAGAAACAGCGAGTAGGAGATGATGTAGTAGATGAAGTGTTTCATGAAATTATATGTGCATTGGCACCTCCCTACCTTTTTTTTTTGGCTGGTGGGAAATCATCAAATAACTTCTCCCGCTCCGGGCGGGTGTATCAGACTTTTACTGACTAAAACCCACCCGTGTTCCTTCCATTGCCTGTGTTGCCAGGGGCCTCGGTAACCCTTTCGTACTTTCCCGCAGCCGTGGCAGACATCGGCCCTAGTGGACCCCTACACTAGTGCTGACATCTTTTTGAGGCCCGCGCCTACGGTGGCTGGAAATCTGCCTGGGATTTCTGACGCCCAGTGCATCTCCTGCGGCGACTAGGGGCAAGAGGGCCTGAAATTTGCCTTTCCTTCAACCATTTAGCCTCCTCCTTCGCGAGAATTACTGCTTCGTAGAAGGAGGTGACGGCTGCCCATGTCCTCTCGCTCCGTACCATGGCCTGAACCAGGGCCGGACGCGAGTGATCTTCGCCACCGATCGCCTCCACGAGGACGTATGCTCCACGCGTGTCCTCTGGGCGATCCACACAGTGGTGACACCCGGGCGTTTCCCTCCCGCCTTATCCGACACAGGAACCTCCCGAAGCTGCCGTGTCTGGTAAGGACCTGCGTCAGGCGGAAGGTCAGGATGCCGTGGCGCCTCTCTAGCCACTCTTCAAAGAGGAGACTTATCGCTGCAATTGTGGCGTGCCCAGCACTGGGTTGCGACAATCGCACTCTCCATGTCGCCATGAGATCCCGCCAGAGCTCTGCCCGCCTCGCCGTGATTTCTCGCCGCAGCGGAGTTCGCTGCCGCGAGTGCCTCGCGCCATTCTTGCGTGCGCTAAGCCTTTTGCCTCCAGATCCCATGGCTCCACCACCTGAGCCTAGGTCTTCGCAAAACCCCATTAAATCATAAACGCACTTTCTTTGTATTTTTATTTAAGTCAATCAAAAATGTCAATGTCATGTGACAAGCTCAAGATCATGTCCATCGACAAGCACCCTTTTACCATGGATTCAGTACATGATTCAGGACCCCCTGGGACAATCTCATTAGACTATTTTTCTGTAGGTACAACGGTTAAGGTACCCTGACTGACCCGTGTCAAAAATCCACCTTGTATATTATGAATAGCTGCGGTTTCACCCGCATAAGTCCCGATCTCATGAGAGTATCGGGATAAAAAGTATCCTATGTCTTAACCCAGGTCATGGTTAACCGTTTTAGCGTGAACAACTAACAAACAAACAAACTGACTTTCGCATTTAGCCCATGTTGTAGCACCGTATGTCATAACTGGCAGGACACACTGTTTGAAGACCTTAGTCGTTAAACATTGCGGGATTGGCGACGGTGACGAAGTTTTCCAAACACTGCCTAATCCAACTGGATCCTTCTGTCGGCTTCTTTCTCGAAGTTGTGTCTCGCTAACACACAATATACTCCTTCATAAGTTCGAAAAGCGTCCTTTCAATGTGGATTGAGGTAAGACGTGTGAATTGTACATGACTTTTGCCTTGTCCAAATGAATGCCGAGGCCAACCCGCCCAAAGACTCCAATTAGGCTGTGCAGCATTTGATCTAACTGTTTTAGCGTCTCTGCTATATTACGATGTTGTCGGCAAAGCGAAGCTGTGAGATGTACTATTACCGCCATTCCGCAATAAATGAAGGGCCAGCCTAAATAGCATTTATCACATCGATCTAAGTGATACCTACATTTACGGTTCGGCCCGTCCTCATACTCGTACTTCCGTAAACTATTTGAATATGGTCCATTAATTTCATAATAATGTGGACGTCAAATGGCAATTATTTTTCTTGAATTTAAAAATTTTAACCTTTAAAAATTGTAACCATCACCTCTTATAGCAGTATTATTATAATATTACTTTACAGTGGGAAAGTGATGGAGCTATACAGTACTTATAGCTCCATCTCTTTCTCACGCTAAAGTAATATTGAAATAATACTGCTATAAGAGGTGATGGTTACCCCCCAGGTCATACATTTATAATTATTTTCTTTTGTTTTTAAACCTATTTACACCATAAAAGTAGGCATAAACTGTACTAATAACGTTAGTTTATAATATTACATTAAAATAAATTGACAGTCATCATCATCATCTGCCTACCCTTTTCCCAACTATGTTGGGATCGGCTTTCAGTCTAACCGGATGCAGCTGAATACCAGTATTTTACATGGAGCGACTGCCTATCTAACCTTCAGATCCCAGTTACTGGGTTATTACCCAGTAACTACCAGTCTTACCAAGGGGTATCGTATTCGATACCCCTTGGTAAGACTGGTATTCGTATTCGTATGGTAAGACTGGTAGTCAGACTTTCGGGCTTCTGACTAACCGTAAGACTGTCAAAGATGAATGACAGCCAGGACCGACGGCTTAACGTACTTTCCGAGGCTCGGAGGGGTCTTGGTATGTAAAGATAGTCACCCATTGACGGACAAACCGCGGCAAGCGTAGCTTAACCTGAACGATCGACCTGTGCATCTACATCGCCACATGCGACGACAATCAATGCTGCAAAGTTTGCAACTAGCATATATGCAACATCCCGACATCAACCGTCGGGCAGTTGCCCATCAGACACAACACCCTGTTCCTCATGCCTCTATAGACCCATGCGGCTGGTATTACTTAGCCAAAAACCCCTAAAATAAACCGACAGTGGAAGATTTTTTTTTTAAACATTTTTTCGATAATTTAAAAGGGGTTTGATCAGGATGTAAATGTTTATTAGCTGCTCCCATATTACGATGTTTTTTAATCAACATTTTATTTTTTACGTAGTTCCTTGACCTATAGCTACAGTTCTAATTTCAACTCCTTATTAGTGGCTTCTGTGGCCAGATATTAATTCAGTTTTGTTAAAGTTTTAATGGCAATCATGTCGTTTGGTTTTTATTTTTATTATTTTATGTATCTTTTCTAAAGGTTATTTTTAATTTTGTGAATGTGATAACGTTGCAGGCCTTGTGGACTGCTGATTCGTTGACCATTTCCTATTTTGTTAAGTACCTGGTACTTGTAGACAGGCCTACACTGCCCTCCCACACCTATGAACACTGTAACTTGAAACATAACAAAAGGCAATTATTTTTAAAAGAGTAACCGTGCAGGTTCTTGCCGGCTCTTCTCCATAGAAAACGACCACTTGGAACCGTGCACTTAGCTTCTGACGTTTCATCAGTGCCCGTGTAGCTTTATGTGAAATAAAATAATTTGATTCTGATATATTTCTTACGAAAATACTATTACTTAACGCTCCTTTTAAATTATAATGGCCAAAGAATACGCAGTCACGTGAGTGAAGCCGTGGGCACAGCTACTAGCAGTAAGAGACGAAGATTCACCATCAAATCAGCGTACCTAACTATGAGTTTAACGAAAATGATTAAAATGACATTTTAATAACTATCAATCCGTATCGTTCGTTTGCCAATTTATGCCGTTCGCGATCAGTCTGTTTATCGACAATCTGACCAATGAATTGGATCATATTGACACGAAACCGACAATAGGTACTGTAGAGGCTGTAACCTGATTCTATTATCATGCAACCTCCGCAAGCTTAAGTTGATGGCATGAATACGAGAAAAACCTGTAATTTATATTTAGAACTAGCTGAGCCGCGGTTTTACCCGCAAAAGTCTTGATCCCGTGGGAATATCGGGATAAAAGTATCCAGGTCATGGTCCACTCATGTGTCACATTTCATCTAAATCGGTGCGCCGTTTTAGCGTGAAAGCGTAACAAACAAACAAACAAACTCACTTTCGTATTTATAATATTAGTTAGGGTAGAAGAAAAGATCAGCAGTGCTATTCTGTAACACTATGTGGAAACCTAACTAAACGATTTGTGAGTCTGTGTACATAAGCCATTTGAATAAAAAACGTGCGGGTTATTTTAATAAGTACATTTCTAATATTTTATTTTCGCGTTGCCAATAATAAAATAATATTCATAAAATCACCGTCATCAATACTATAACAAAATTCAACAGTTCAACTGACACTCGCGCAGCGCGCGCACCGGCCGGCGCGGCGGGCGGATAAGCTCACTTCACTCAGCCCAAGTGAAGTGGTGTTGCTATGGCAACGAGAATCGGGTGAAGTGATTAGATCACGCCGCGTATTTTTAATATTAAGTATTTTTTTTTTGCCGTTTATTATATTTAAATGCGCGACGAACAAAAATTTGGTTTTACTACCTTTATATCAAAATCCAAAATGGCGGCTACAAACATTTTTCATCATAGGTGTCGTTTTTATGGTTATCGGGGGTGTTACAGCCGATTCTGAGGTCAAATCTAAAAAGCAAGATGGCGGCTGCGAAAATGTTCAGATTTTTCATCATGGGTGTCGTTTTCATGGTTTTCGGGGGTGCTAAAGCCGATATTGAGGTCAATTCTAAAAAGCAAGGTGGCGGCTGCGAGAATGTACAGATTTTACATCATGGGTGTCGTTTTCATGGTTTTCGGGGGTGTTAAATCCGATAGTGAGGTCAAAATTAAAAAGCAAGATGGCGGCTGCGAGAATGTACAGATTTTACATCATGGGTGTCGTTTTCGTGGTTTTCGGGGGGGTTAAAGCCGATAGTGAGGTCAGATCTAAAAAACAAGATGGCGGCTGCGAAAATGTTAATATTTTTCATCATGGGTGTCGTTTTCATGGTTTTGGGGGGTGTTAAAGCCGATAGTGAGGTCAAGTCTAAAAAGCAAGATGGCGGCTGCGAAAATTAGGTATTAAACCTTTTGGAATAAATGAAACAAAATTGAGTTTCTGACTCAATTTCTGTTTTACTATTTTATTTTAAAAAAAACCTAAATAGTAACGTTTCAACACTTAAATACTAGTTTTGAAATAATATAAAATGATCAATAGAATTAGCATAAAAATATTATTAAAATCTCGATTATGATTATAAACGTAATGCTTGGTCCCTAGCATCAGTGGGATGACCCTGACAGCTCACTCCACGCGAGTTTTCACGGTGAGGTTTTTACAGAATCGACATGCAGGGGGTTGGCTCACCAAGCTGTCAAGCGTATATATGTCATAAGATAAAGAAAAAAAAGAAAGAATAACGTTTATTTGGACACAGTTCATGAAACACAAAATACAAATTACAGAATAAAAACGTGAAAACAATGTTTTAACAACAATAGGGGGTGCCTCACGGCTGCGCCATAAAGTTTCATTTCAGCATGAATGCCTGACACATGTTGTCTGACGCTGGTTTTCTAATGAACAAGTGACGGGAGTACAAACAGTTTCAGCATAAAAATATAATATATTTTTTGTAGTGTATATATTTTTTATCTTTGTATTTTTTTACTTTTACATTATATTAATAAATAATGTAAAAATATTCAAAGAATCAAATAATTATCCTAGTACTACAAACAGGCGTTATTTATTGCGGTACCGTAAGCGCTGACAGTACCTACCTATAGTCTCCGCACTTCGTTATTCATAAATAAAGAATTATCAAAAATGTTTTAACAGAACAATGAATCAAGGTTTGTCGAGTTGGGGGTCTCCACAAAACAAAGAAAAAAACAAGCAAAGCAAATAGTACATTATTATAAACAAACAAATTGTACATTTTCATCATTGTTGTCGAGCTCAGAAAGGTAAAAGTATCAATAGATTTCAACAATGCTGTGGGACCAATAACATGGAACAATGTTGCAACAAAAGCATATCTATAGTATATACCTAATTAAATTTTCTTGTTTGATAGCCCATTTAGGATTTATATAAACCTTCTTGTGGTAGCGCAGAAATTTATTTCGTGAGAAACTAAAGTTTGAGCAAGTTCGAAATCCGATTGAAGCTACATATACGTTTGGGACTAAATCAGCACTCTAATTGCGTAACACACTATCAATCACAATCTGAATGATTTTGAAGTATATTGCTAATCCATGGCCATCCCATCACCTTTAACTCGTGTATCCATTCTTTTTGTTTGCTCCCTACGGATGAAGATGAGGTTAGGTCTTTAATAACGGGGTTAAAGAGTAATTGTTCGGTAGCCCTTGATTTGATATCCAGTGATATGTTGCAATCAAATGCAGATATTCTCTAACATTACCTATAACATACGTCTGTAATTTGTCGCTCACAACCGGCATATTTCCGAAGATCTATAGTGGTGACAGAGACTGCGTCAATAATTATAGGCCAATTTCAATTCTCCCTACCATATCAAAAATTGTAGAGCGCATCATTAACAAAAGACATGTTAAATACTTGGAAAATAAAAATCTTCTACCACAAGCACAATTTGGTTTCAGAGCAAAGAGATCCACCGCCGCCGCTGTGTCAGAACTAACAAATTATATAGTTAGCAACATAGAGTCAAAGAGGAAAACCATTGGAATATTCTTAGATTTAGCAAAAGCCTTTGACACAGTCTCTGTCCCTATTCTGTTAACAAAACTCGAAAGCCTGGGTATCCGGGATATTCAATTAAAACTTTTTAAAGATTACCTAAGCGGTACAACACAATGTGTTAAAATCGGTAACATAACTACTGAAGAGGTCCCAGTGACATTTGAAGTTCCACAAGGATTCACAATATTCTTGGACCGACACTGTTCCTAGTCTATATAAATGATATATTATGTCGGTTAATGTTTCCAGATTCGAAAATTGTACGTTTGCTGATGATACTATTCAGTGGTAACTCCTGGTATGAAGTTTTGTCAAAGTTCAGATTAAATAAGAATTTACTTATATTAAATCTAGAAAAAACGACCTTCATCACGTTTTCCATTCAAACTAATGAAAAACCGGGATCCGGTTTGAGTTTTGTCTCTCAATTGTGCCCAATTACAAATTTATCAATGTCCCAACCTTAAAAAACTGAATCTACAAAGTACAGACACAGAAAGTTGAAATCATTTCCTACAGAAAAAAATAGCCGCTATATGTGTCAGTCGGGTAAAGTACAAAAATGAAGATCTCATTTTTAGGGTTCCGTAGTAAACAAAGAACCCTTATAGTTTCGCCATGTCCGTCTGTCCCCGCTGTAGCTCAGAGATGCTTAGGACTAAAGCTGTAATTTAGCATATGCATACATATTAAAAAAAAATCTTTAGGGTACCTCCCTTTCACGTAATGTGGGGATGATATTTTTTTTTCTTGTCTAGCCCATGGTGTGGGATGTGGTTGGATAGGTCTTTTTCAATTCAAGGATCCGTTAGCTTAAAGTGCTAACTTTTAGTCAAGTGTCACCACCTCCCCCCCGCCAGCTAAATGGTGTTTATGGAGATGTGAAAAAAATCATGGCAGTTCACTAAATAGTAACGAAGTCAAAACTGCACACTGAATATTTTTGAAAAAAAAAGTTATTGCTGTGAGGTGTGGGACCGAGTCCGACGCCGAAAATATAGTTTTTAGAATTGTCTGGATGTATGTTCCGGTATAGGTTTTGTTCGGTTGCCTCTGACAACCGAACTCCATGAATAAGTCGATGGCATGTACTCGTATATTGTATAGTGAGATGAACACTACTTCAAACTTGACCCTATGCTTAACAGTCGCGCTTACGACCACGAGACCATCAGGACAGTTTGGGGCGGGGTGGCTGGGAATTCCCGGGTCGGACAAAGTGTTATTGGGTTTTTCCATAAAGAATTTCTTAGTATCGGCCCGGAGTTTGGAAGTTGGCGGTGTGTATACCCCCGTGCCTATTTCCGTCCCATCGGACTATGGGAGTGAGGGAAGAGACTGCACTTGTGTCTACACACACACTTGTGCACTAATATAATATCTCCCGCGCCGAAGGCTGAATGGTCTCCGCCGGGATTGGTCGGCATGGCCGAAATTCAGTCTGGAGAACTATTGTTATTTCAAATTTGAAGCACTTCTCTTTTGAACTCTTCTCACTTGAACTCTTCTCTTTTCTAAAGAGAAGAGGATCAGTTTGAAGAGCTAACAGCGCGTCATGATGTAGAAGAAGTAGCATCGTTTCTAGAAATAATTATAATGTATTAATCTTAAAAGCATAAAAGTAGATGGGGAGGCAATACTGCCCAGAAATACCTTTACTTGGGCCAAGTATTTCTGGACAGTATTGTCTCTCCAGGCGATGTAAGACAAAGGAGTCACAAGTAAATCAATAATATTGGTATATGCCTTATAATTGCTGTCTTAAAAAAAATAGCATTGTGCAGCATGGAAGGATTGGTGTGCAAATTAAATATTTGTACACCATACTATGTAATGATAGAATGAAAAGGAGCTATTACAGTTTTAAGATCATAGTTTGTAAACTTACATTCTGGCAAATAAATGGGTTTGATTTGATTCAACACGAACGGAAAACGCCTGGAAGAGGCACTGGTCCATGAAGGAACTATTCAAGGGAGAGTTGCCTATGCCACTTAAACGCAACGTCGTGAACATGTGTATTCTTCCCTTCTTAACCAATGGGACACAACCTTGGCCTTTGACTAACATCCAGACGTCCAAACTCCAGGTCTGCCAATGAGCAATGGAGCGCAGGTTAAATTAACAGATCGCGTACGAAACACAAACTGCGCTCCTAAATAAAGACAGTTGACGTAGCTCAAAAGACTGCACAACATAAATGGGACTGGCACGATATGTCTGCCCAATGCTGGACAAACTCTGGGCTCACATAGCACAGAACTGGTGCTCTGAGAAAGTAAGGTGGGGTCGCGGTAGGCCACGAAGAGTAGATGGCAGTATGAACGATTCGAGTAGATTTCGCCAAAAGTGGAAGGAGGACGCGCGGGCTCGCGAACTATGGAAGGAGTGGACGGAGGCCTTTGCCCAGAAGTGGGACAGCCCAGCCCAAAAAAGAGAAAAGAAGTTTATTATATTAATACTAAATACGCCTTTTATTGATAATCCAGCTCTAATATTTTAGTTTGCATGCGTCGGGCAGTCGAATGAGCTAAACCCCTCGGACTTTTATTATCGTCATTATAAGTTGACCGTATTATGCCTGGCTCGTAATTCCGGTCATTACGACGGAGTCGCCGGCTGTCTGCACGCAAATGGAAATGGCGGCTTGTAAAATCCACGAGTCGTGGAGACTTGTTCAGATCGTAACACTAATGAATTAACTTAGTAACTTTGTTTTTGTAGGTAAAAGAAAGAAACATTTCATACGCTGTGATATTAACAGTTTTTTTTTTAATTGTTCCTATTTCGGCCTGCCGGAATCTTGAAAGACTAATAGGAATTTGAAGTCACGTCGAAATCAATGATTACGACAATCATTGATTTTTTGTTTCTTTTTTTTAATGAGTTTTTTAGGGTTCCGTAGTAAACAAGGAACTCTTATTCTTGAAAATATTTTTTTTAGCACAGAAAAAAATTCTTCCCCACATTACGTGCAAGGGAGGTATCCCTTGCACGTAATGTGGGGAAGAATTTTTTTCTCGTCTCCTCCATAGTGTGGGGTATCGTTGGATTGGCTGTTACGAGTAATAGTCGACCAACTTAAATTTGACCGTGACATATATCTGTGTATGGGAGAATATGTTTTTCAACTACACAAATTAATCCCAACTTCCCAATTACGGAACCCTTCATTGTGCGTGGCCCAACACGCACTTGGCCGGTTCTTAATCAATTTTCAACTCCATAGGTAATACGGGCTGGTGTCCGCAACTCCACGTCAATGCGCTTATTTTGCGTACGGGTGGGAAATCAATTATTCGATCCACCCCAGCTCCTCAAGGAAGGCCAGCAACGCCTTGGTGTTACTAACCATCTCACGGAGGGTACCTGGGTTACCGAAGTACTTTGCCCTGTATGTGGCGACCACTGAGCAGTTTAGTAGCACATGTGCTGCTGTCTCGTCGTCCTCCATGCAGGCCCTGCACAGCGGACTGTCTGTGACTCCTATGACAAAGAGGTGTTTGTTAAATGACCCGTGGCCTGTTATAGCTGCTGTAACAGTGCGCAGCTGTAGTTTAGTTAGTCGGAGAACCCGTTTCGTGAGGCGACCATCAATTGTAGAAAGTGCTTCCTTGGCCTGCCTGCACTCACCTTGGTCCGACCATAGTTTGAGATGTTTATCTTTGGTGCGTTTCCTTACCAGAGTGCGTAAGTACCCGAAGGGGAGTGGCACAATGGGTTCAGGTCCCACTGGTGCCATGCTCGACCCCCTGGCAAGTTCATCGGCTGCATCGTTGCCTAGCGAACCGCTGTGTCCTTTAATCCATTGAATGGTTATGTTGTTGAGGCTCCCCACCTGGTTGAGGCACTGGTGGCACTCCTATGTTAGCCCAGAGTCAACTGTGTGACTGTTTAGCGCTTGCAGGACAGCCATGCTGTCTGAGAGTATGCGTATCGAGTGGTCCTTAACTTCCCTGGCCATGATGACTGAGGCGGCCAGAGAAATACCCAAGTACTCGGCCTGGAACACTGTGTTATGGACCCCCAATGGTGTGGCTATGCGTATGTTGAAGTCCTCCGAGAAGATTGGAATCTTCTCGGAGGACTTCAACATACGCATCTTCTCGCACCTGTGTCACTACCTGTTTTGGATCCATCTGGGAAGATGCGCAGCTCTGCGGGGCGCAACCCCTCGCATCGGCCACCCTCATGAAGTTGGATTTTGTATTTTTTATCAAAGATGATTTTTTTGGGTACCTGGTCATTTATTGCTTTCGTAATGGGGAACTCTTTATTGAGTCCCTCAAGCAACGCGGTGTGTAGTGGTGTGTCTCTCTTGCCCCAGAGATTCAGTTAATTTAGGCGTACTGCCGCCATCGTCGCTTCCTGCTGTATGAACAGGTGGAGCGGCGGCAGTGGGACTGCCGCCGCTCCATGGTTTCGACTGCTGCAGTCGGAGTTGTCCTCATGCAGCCCATGGTCGCCATGCAGGCAAGTCTTTGCATTCGTTGTAGTTTATTGGAGGCTGTGACTAGCTTGGTGCGGGGCCACCAGACCACGGCCCCGTAGGTGATCATGGGGCGGATTACCGACGTGTACAGCCATAGTATAATTTTGGGGGATAGGCCCCACTTCTTACCTATCATTTTCTTGCACTGCCAAAAGGTGATGCAAGCCCTGTTTAGTTTGTTGTCTAAGTGACTACTCCAGTTTAACTTACTGTCTAGAATAACCCTGAGGTACTTGACTTCGTCGGCTAACTGAAGTTCTGTATCGAACAGTATTGGTAGGCGGAAAGGGCCTAATGCTCGTTTATGGGTAAACATAACTAGTTCAGTTTTGGTGGGGTTTACCGATAGGTCGAATTCCCTGCACCATCTTTCTACGATACGTAGTGCCTGCTGAGTGAGGTTGCAGATTGTTACCGTTACTTTCCCCGAAACAAGGATTGCAAGGTCGTCTGCATAACTTATTGTGTAATAGTGGTTCGCGTTGAGTTTGGTGATAAGGTCGTTAATCACCAGATTCCATAGAAGGCCCCATGGAAACCCATGTCGACTCTGTCTCAAAACGAATAAATAAAATTGTTTACGCGCTAAAAAAAATTAGGAATATCACAAATATCCTAACGGCAATAACAACATACCATGCATACGCTATGGGTTGATTATGTGGGGCAATAGCACCAATCAAAATAGAGCTTTTATTGCACAAAAAATATGTATTAGAGCAATATACGGACTTCAATCCGATGATTCTTGCCGGCCGGTATTTCAAAAACTTGGTTTGTTACCGCTACCGTCTCTTTATATATATGAGATATGTATGTTTGTGTGGAAAAATAGGGAGTTATTTACAAAAGCAGACGATGTACGTCCTCGAAACCGGCGCGATCCCCACAGGCTCGTGCTGGATGTAATTCTAAGACTAACCAAATATAAAAAGAGCTGTTTGTTTAAGTGTGTAGAAATGTTTAATAAGATACCGAGCGACCTAAAAATCCTAAATACCAGAATGTTTAAACGTAAATTGCATGATTGGCTGACCACTAATAGTTTTTATAGTGTTAAAGAGTTTTTTTGACAAAAAAAAGTAAATGAAGTGATTGTATGCTTATAATGTTCTGCAAAAACATGTATGCTCTGTATGTAATTCTTGTACCATCTTATATACCATGTTTTTATGCAAATAAATGTTATTATTATGTTGTTATTATTATTATTATGTCCTTACATATCTCGCGACCTTTGGAAGGCGTACGAGGGGCCGAAGCCAACTCGCAGAGGCCCCTTGGACAATTGTAATGGAATGAGGCACCAACCGACGATTATCCCTGTTTGCTCTATGAAGGTGCACCAAAGGACAACCCCCGGTTGATGCAAGACTATTGCAGAACATGGGAACAAAAAATATTAGGCTATGGGTTTGGGAGGCTATAGTGGATCGGTTTCCTAAGACTATAGAAAGGCTACCTGACCAATGCTTTATATAAAATACACCGACAAAATGACAGGGGGTGACTTGCACACTCAATAATGGGCCCCCGAAAACGGCTGCTAGCACATAGTGACGTAATGACAAGGTGGCAACACTTCCTGAGGTGCTTGAGGAGTGGAGAGGTATTCCACGGCTATCAGGACAATCCCGGAAGTACGGTCAAGATCCCTACCAGCATCTTACTGGAATACTTCCTTCCTCCGAGCACGTTTGCTCTTGCGAATCAACACTCAAGCCGGCCAATAAAGGCAAGAATGAGGTGGGAGCTCTGTTCCTCGTCAGTGTTCACTCCAGCCGGCCAATAAAGGCAAGCCAGAGATGAGGTACAAGACTTCTCCCAGGAGATAGGTTCCGTGGGGTCGCTACTGTCCATAATTGCACAGACAAAACCTTCAGTTTCCCCGAAAAGGTCCCCAAAACGTAGCCAGGATACGGACGCTAAGAAATCAACATCGGGCTCATGAAGAGCCCGATAGAAGCGCCCGTGTAGCTCCTTGCTTTGCCATATCTCCTTGCGGTCATCCGTGGTAAGTACTACAGGTTTGCACCAGTTCTCTTTAGCCATGGAAAGAGGGGTGAGCCCCTTGTCCACTGCGACCACATCACGGTGCATACCCACTTCGGCTTTCAAAAGATACTCCCTGACACTGCATATCTCGCGGTTGTGGAGGGTCTTCGCATTTAAAAAGCCTCGACCCCCGCACTTCCGCGGGATGTACAGTCTCATCACCGATGATCGTGGGTGATGCATCCGGTTTGCGGTCAACAGTGTACGGACCCTCCTATCCAGGGCGTCGAATTCGGTCTGAGTCCATTTGAGTATGCTGAAAGAGTACATCAAAACCGGCATGACCCAACCGTTGAAGGCGCGCACCTTGTTTCCGCCTGAAAGAAGACTAATTAATACCTTCTTCAGGCGACCAAAAAAGCGCTCCTTCAACGATTGCTTCATGTCAGTAACGTTGATGCCTAACGCTTCCGACATACCCAAATACTTATAGCTTTCGGATGATGAGAGGGATCTAAGGTGTACGGAATCAATTATTATTATTATTATTTCGTTTATTTATTTTTTTACATATAAAATATATTTTTAAATATTTCTTGAAAAAAGGTATAAAAAAAAAAAACATTTAAAAATATAAAAAATAGTGGTCCGCCGGTGTCGGGAGCAGAGTCCAAGCTACCGGTGGTTAGGACTCCAGAGACAGGAACCTCCTCACAATGCGGGCCGTATCGAGGAGTACTGCCTTCTGAATCAGGCCCTTGATCCAGCCGCCTAACGAGAGCCTCGAGAGATGATGGTTGAGGCTTTCAGCCATCAGGCCATTGGCCGTAACGACAATCGGCACAATGACAGCCGAGTCAACATTCCACATGTCAACAACCTCGTGTGCTAAGTCGAGATATTTTATTTGCTTCTCTTTCTCAGCTTTCACGAGGTTTTCGTCATGTGGAATGGTAACATCGACTATCATTGCGCGGCGCGCTAATCGATCTATCACCACTATATCAGGCTTATTGGCGACAATAGTCCTGTCAGTAATGATAGACCGATCCCAGTACAACGTGACATGGTCATTTTCGAGAACTGGGTCGGGCGCATACTTGTAATACGGTACCTCAGAGTTCACAAGTTTATATTTCAAAGCAAGTTGCTGGTGAATAATCCTAGCCACTTGGTTATGTCTGTGCAAGTACTCGCCGTTAGCCAGACGAGAACAACCAGAGATAATATGTCTGATAGACTCACCCGGACGGTGGCATGCCCGACACACGTCAACCGTCCCGTCCTTCATAATATGTCTCCGGTAGTTATTCGTCAAGATAACTTCGTCCATAATTGCACAGACGAAACCTTCAGTTTCCCCGAAAAGGTCCCCAAAGCGTAGCCAGGATACAGACGCTAAAAAATCTACATCGGGCTCATGAAGAGCCCGATAGAAGCGCCCGTGTAGCTCCTTGTTTTGCCATATCTCCTTGCGGTCATCCGTTGTAAGTATTACAGGTTTGCAACAGTTCTCTTTAGCCATGGAAAGTGGGGTGAGCCCTTTGTCCACTGCGACCACATCACGGTGCATACCCACTTCGGTTTTCAAAAAATATTCCCTGAGACTGCATATCTCGCGGTTGTGGAGGGTCTTCGCATTTAAAAAGCCTCGACCCCCGCACTTCCGCGGGATGTACAGTCTCATCACCGATGATCGTGGGTGATGCATCCGGTTTGCGGTCAACGGACCCTCCTATCCAGGGCGTCGAGTTAGGTCTGAGTCCATTTGAGTATGCCGAAAGAGTACATCAAAACCGGCATGACCCAACCGTTGAAGGCACGCACCTTGTTTCCGCCTGAAAAAGGACTAATCAATACCTTCTTCAGACGGCCAAAAAAGCGCTCCTTCAATGATTGCTTCATGTCAGTAACGTTGATGCCTAACGCTTCCGACATACCCAAATACTTATAGCTTTCGGGTGAGGAGAGGGATCTAAGGTGTATGGAATCCGAAAGTTGAATTCCCTCGGATTCCATTATCTCCCCTCGCTTTACATGCATGACTGCACATTTGTCCACACCAAACTCCATTCTGATGGCGCTACTGTATTATTATTAAGGAGGGACTGCACCCCTCCCTGGGCGCAGCCTCTGGCTATCATGGCCAGCTGTCGCTCATCCTCAAGGCGAACCACTCGTTTGCTTAACATGTTAGTAATCCAGTCCGTTAGTACCTGTTCTACTCCATGTCTGGAGAGGGCGCTGCTGATCCTGGAAAAGTTGGTCGAAGGCTCCTTCGATGTCTATAAAGGTGCCCAGGCAGGTGCCTTTCTGATGAATCGCTTCCTCTATCTGGCCAACCACTAGATGAAGAGCGGATTCGGTCGACTTACCCGAGCTGTATGCATGTTGGTTACCGTGTAGCGGTATGGTTTTTAGAGCGCCATCCCTCAACTCCCTATCACACAGCCTTTCCAGATTCTTTAGTAGAAAGGAGGTCAGGCTGATTGGTCGATGGGATTTGGCGTTTGTGTAATCCCCCTTACCTGGCTTAGGGATGAATATGACTTTCACTTCCCTCCATCCTTTGGGAACGTATCTAAAGGCCAGGCACGCTCTCATTAATGGCACCAGTCTTATTGCGACAGAGGTTCCACCCCATTGTAGTAAGGCGGGGAACACTCTATCGAGACCAGCTGCCTTAAAAGGATGGAAGCTACGGATGGCCCATTGGAGTTTCTCCAACGTGATCACCCTGCGTACGTAATGCCAATCGTTGTCTGAAGGCGTTTGAATTACATCTTGCCAGTCGATTACCTGCGTGAAGACTCATTTAGGGAAGTGAGTCTCAATAAGGACGCGTCTCGTTTATTCTGGCGAGGAAGTGAGTGTGTTATCAGGTTTGCGGAAGGAGGTGGGCCCAGGAGATTTCTGTTGCGCCAGTACCTTCCTTACGCTGTTAGCTTGCTGGCAAGATTCAATGCTACCACAGAATTTGCGCCATCTCGCGGTACTCCTGAATCTAATGCATTTTTTGTAACTGGATTTGGCTGCGTAGTAATTATCCCAGTCCTCATCCGCACGTGTGTTCATGGCTCTGTTCAGAGTTGCCCTTACCTTGCCGCACTTGCGCTCTAGATCAGCGCCCTACCGTGGTTGTTTGCCCGGTGTGCTGCGCGGGGTGGTCTCTGGGCAGGCAGTTTAGTAGCTATCTATCATTGTTTTGGTAAGATAGCTCACTTGTACCTCAATCTGTGTCGTGTCCGCAAATGTCGCCGGATCGCTTGTTGTCGCAAACTTGTATTCAAGGTTGCGTGTGTAGGTGGCACGATCCGTGTTTCGCGGATTGCGCCGTGGTGGTGTTGGAGAAACACAGACCTGGATGTCGAAGCGGATCCACCTGTGATCAGAGCAGGAGGCATCGTTGGAGACCTGCCATCCAGCAGTGATTTCCGCCGCGCCCTCTGTTGCCAGAGTGAGATCTATGAACGTTCGGCTTCGCCTGGTTACGAATGTTGGTTCGGAGCCAGTGTTTAGTAGGGATAGGTTAGTCGAGAACAAGAATTCAACCAAGGCCTTACCCCTCTCGTTTTGCGTGTCCATACCCCACAGTTGATGGTGAGCGTTGGCGTCGGCCCCTACTACGACCTCAAAATACATCCCTCGCAATGGCTCACGAGGCGGGCGAGGTCGTGCGGAGGAAGCGCCTCCACCTCGGGCATGTAGGCCGAGGCGAAAACAATCGTCATCTCCGTGTTGTCGTCACGCTGTATTAGCAGCTTTGCTGCAGAGACATCTCTGCAACAGAAGTCAGTTAAAAGATGTGTTTTAAGGTTACCTGTGACATAGATGCACGCTCTAGGGTGATCGTGATCTGTGGTTACCAGAAGCTTACCGCCAAGATTGGAAAGTCCTTGTATTCGGCCCGCCCTAATCAGGCAATGGCCGTGTGTTGCGCCTCCAGCCACTTGCGAAGCTGAGCCGTCGCGGTCTGACTGTGGTGGAGGTTTGCCTGCAGGACCTTACAGGTTGACGAAAGGGACGCCATCGCTGGTCGAACCCTCTTCGTCCCCCCTAATTTAAGCCCGGCAAACAAGTCGCCCTCGTCGAAGCCGTCTCCTCCCGGGCCCGAAGCCGGTGACAGGAGTATGTCGTCCAGGTCCTCACCCACTGGAGGGACGGCGCCCTCGGAGGCGGAGGCACAGTCGGCCGACCCTGCTGCAGCAGGTTCAGCCGTGGATGCTTCCGGGTTGTTTGGCGGGGGAGTTGTCTCCCCTGCTGGTGTCTGGAGCAGCTGCTTCAGCGCCTCGCAGGTGGTCCCAGTAGTAGGATCCCATCCCTGAGGGACATCGGTGAACCTGCCGTTCCGACCCTGGAACCTCACGTACACCGTCCCCAGTCCAATTGAGAGATGGCGTCCGGCCTCCATCAGGATTGGGATTTGGTCCACAGGGACACCAACCACCACAAACCATGCTGCGGCCTGTTTGTCGGCATGCAGAAGTACCCACCTTTTTATGTCGACCCAGGGGTTTTGGTAGCTGAGAGCGCGCCCAATATTGGTCAGCTCTCCGAAGACTCCCTGCTCGTCTGGAATCACGACGCCACATCGTGCTCGCTTCAGGATCTCCGATTGGCTCTTGACAACTAGCGGGATGCTAGCTGGGAGAGACAGGTCGGAGACTGTCTTCCTTAGCCAGGCTAAGGTGTGGTTGTTATCGCACCACAGTTTCAGGACACCTCCGGCGAACAGCGGCTTGGCGTCGAAGGTCGGTCCTGGAGTGTCTTGCTTAGGGGAGCAGGCCTCGAGAATGATCTGCTTCTGGATAGCAGTGAGTACCTAGTCCGATACGTCCTTGCTGAGGATTCCCGTGCGGTCGCAGGTGATCGCGACGTCTAGGGTCGAGCTGACAGCTTGGGCGTAGCTTCGCTGGTCGCCCCTTTTGGATTGGTCAAGACGCGGCCACTTATGCTCCCCCCGAGGTGTCAATGTCTCGTTGAGAGCTCGCTTGGCCGCGGCCTGATCCTTTCAATCGGGTCGCTGTTTGTTTTTATTGCCAGCAGCCGGGACACTGGTTGGCGGTTGACTTGGCGCTGGTCGGCTTGTGCCGGCCTCTGCCTGTGACCTCTTACCAGCGGAGAAGCTTAGTTGGCCACTCGTCGTTTTGACCATACTAGCAGCTGTGGCCTGTTTATTGCGGGAGCCCTTACCTGGCCTCCAGCGGGCTTGGCATCGCTCCTTCCTCGTCACTCCGTCCCTCTGCTTGCCTTTAACTGCAGCAGTTAATGGACCTGAAGGGTCAGTGCAAGGGCGGCGGGCTTGTTGAGTGCATTTACCCTTGCCCTTGCGTTGCTGCACTTGCCAGGCATGCGAAAACGCATCCTCTGTGCAGCTGGTCGTCTCCGTTTGACCGGTGACGGCAGTCTGGTGGGAGGAGGCTAGAGGAGCCTCAGGAGGAGGAGGGTGTTTGGCTGGACCCCTGGTTCCGGTGTTACCCAGCACCGGGATCGTCCCTTGGTATGGGAAAGGTCGGTACTGGTCCCAATCAGCGCCGACGTCCTTTGTTTATTTTGGGACTTTTTTGTTTTGGTCTTAGCTGTGGTTCTCGCCACAGCCAGACCTACGCCCGCGCTGGTACCCGCAGCGTTAGCCGCAAGGCCACCAGTGGCGAGAGAAGTGCTAGCACCTCCCTTGGGAGTCTCATTGGCTTTCGCCTCCACTCCGGTGTTTTTTTAACTGGCCTATTTTGATCCATGTTAAAATTGGTTTTGGATTCATCTCTCTGGCTCCCCCCCTTCATGGAGCCCGCACCTGGGAACGTCACACTATGAAAAAGCGCGAACGTTAGGACCACCAGAGAGATATAGGGGCGCAAGGTTGGCTTACAGTGCGACATCGGGTGCTCGATCGGGTTGGCGTCACTTACACCGTCAGCATGACCTTTACCTACCGCTTCAGCCGTCCGAGGACGACCTCAGCGTACCTCACGCACCTCGCCTGTGGCCCTCTGACGGGACACTATGACCATTTCCCTACCCCTGGCTATTGGGTAGGGCCAACGTTTCGCTTGAAATTCGGATCAAAAAGTCGGTCAGTCAGAAACATGAAGCTCAGTCAAGTCCATTCCAAAGCGTAGTAGGTTCCTATGGAGAAGAACTGACAAGAGACTCCATGGACACTCTTTTAAATAAAAATATTATGTAACCTTTTCGTGTGGTTCGCTTTTCAGAATCGTACCCTCAAGTTCTTTTTTTCTTACTCCATATGGTCATAGTACTTAGTAACCTTTTTTCATGACATTACTTGTTGACGTCTAAAATCAGCCATTGATTTTATAAAAACACACAAAACCTGACCTATAATCATCGTGCGAACTAGACAAGCCGATATCAGCCTCATGTATTGGGAGCCAAACTGGAGCGGGCGGGCGCTGCATTGAAGCGGCTCCTGCCCAATCTAGGGGGTCCAAACGCCTCCTGCCGGAGGCTCTACGCGGGGGTCGTGCGGTCCATGGCCCTCTACGGGGCTCCTGTATGGGCGCGCTCTCTGGCGCTGCGGCCAGCCCGCCGGTTGAGCGCGGCCCAAAGGGTCATGGCCATCCGGATGGTCCGGGGATACCGCACGGTCTCCTGTGAGGCAGCGAGCCTCCTTGCCGGATTGCCGCCATGGAGTGGCGCGAGGAGGCGAAACGCCGGGGCGTTAGTCCGCTGCCGCGAGAAATCGCGGCACAGCGGACGGAGCTCCGGCGGGATCTCATGGCGTCATGGAAAGTACGGTTGTCGCAACCCAGTGCTGGGCACGCCACGATTGCGGCGATAAGTCCCCTCTTTGAGGAGTGGCTGGAGAGGCGCCACGGCGTCCTCACCTTCCGCCTGACGCAGGTCCTCACCGGACACGGCAGCTTCGGGAGGTTCCTGTGTCGGATAAGGCGGGAGGAAACGTCCGGGTGTCACCATTGTGTGAATCGCCCGGAGGACACGGTGGAGCATACGGTGGAGGTCTGCCCGGCTTGGGCAGAGCACCGCCGTGTCCTCGTGCAGGCGATCGGCGGCAGAGACCTCTCGCGTCCGGCCCTGGTTCAGGCCATGGTACGGAGCGAGAGGGCATGGGCAGCCGTCACCTCCTTCTGCGAAGCAGTAATGCTCGCGAAGGAGGAGGCGGGACGATTGAGGGAAAGGCAAGTTTCGCGCACTCTCGCCCCTAGCCGCCGCAGGAGACGCCCTGGGCGTCGGGAATCTCGGGCGGATTTCCAGCCACCGTAGGCGCGGGCTTGCGGACGGTGAGCAATGGGTAGCTCACCGTCCGGTAAGGACCAGGCCCGGGTCGACGGCGCGTCGTATTCCACGCGCGCCTCAAAGAGATGTCGTCAGCACAAAGTAGGGGTCCACTAGGGCCGATGCCTGCCGGGGTCGCGGGAAGGTACTTATGGGTCACCGAGGCCCCCGCAACACAGGCAACAGGACGGAATACGGGTGGGTTTTAGTCAGTAAGAGTCTGACACACCCTCCCGCTCCGCCCAGAGCGGGAGAAGTTATTTGATGATTTCCCACCCTCAAAAAAAAAAAAAAAAAAAGCCTCATGTATTCAAATCTAACCAATCAAAACAGGTACGCGTGAAAAACGTAACCCTGTCTTAGCTGTCGCGCAGTCGGGTAGAAAACGAAGAACTAATGATGTCACGAATAAATTAAAAGATGATGATATTTTGGTTTAATATTTTTAGAAATGAAACGTTAATTAAATATTTTCGCTGTTGTGAGACAAATTAGACAGAAACAAGCTATCCAGATGGTGTCAATGGGCGTAAGAAACTTATATATATTTTTTATTACATATATAGGCCCCGCGCCCCGCGCGCGTCCCGCGGTTTCACCCGCATAAGTTTTGACCTCGTGGGTATATCGGGATAAAAGGTATCCTATGTGTTATTCCTGGTTATAAACTATCTGTGTGCCAAATTTCATCTGTGCATTACTTACAAATTTTATTTTATTTCCAAGGACCACCTATCATCAATTGTTTATATGAACGGTTGTCAGGGAAGTTAAACGCCAGTACAATCTAGTGATCGCACTTAGAAAATGAATCGGTGATTCCGTTTCTGTTATGGTTGAGTAAGGTGTTCAATTTACAGAATAACTGTAAGTGTTATAAAGTTTATGTTTGATCTATGGTTTTCATATTGTCATCTTGACTTGTAAAAATAAGCGTCAGTGTGCTACCAGCTATCCGTTTCTTCATTGCTCCTTCTTAAGTCCTAGGCCATCCAGCCGGGGTCGCGGGAAGGTACTAAAGGGTCACCGAGGCCCCTGGCAATACAGGCAACAGGAAAGAATACGGGTGGGTTTTAGTTAGTAAGAGTCTGACACACCCTCCCGCTCCGCCCAGAGCGGGAGGAGTTATTTGATGATTTCCCAACCAAAAAAAAAAGTCCTAGGCCATCGCCCTCCGCATATCCATATTCTTATTAGTAAGTTAGATAGAGGTAACATTGAATAACATTTTCTTGGATTTATAATTTTACTGTGTTAAATAAATTAATAATTTCGTTAGTGGTATGATGGGTATAAAGAGTACCAAAAAGCTATCGATAGAAGGCGGTATTTTGTCTTGTCCTCTTAATTAATAAACCCACACTAAAGTTATACCAGAATGAATCTTCGGATTGACCATACTTACATTGTTCGTGGCAGTGGCTTTGTCGTGGTAACTAGTTTAGCATAATTTAACCCTGAATTTATTCATAAGGAGGAAAATTTAATATTCTTACAAAATAAGCTAAGTAAACAAGTTTGAACCTCAAAGAGAGTTAAGATTAGAGCCATATGAGACGACCCCACGCATCGCCATTAGTGCCGGCCGTCGACCGGATCCTTTTCGTCTGAATTCATTATCCGTTGTTTAATGGGCACACTTTTTGCCTAATTGTTTTAATTGCATTGTGCACATCGGTGGTGGCCGGGTTACGGTGGGCAGGAACCTACTGTGAAGTAGGTATATTTTCAAAAAAAAAAAATAGTTTTAGAACTGATATTTCAAGTAATTACTGCGGTCGATGTCGCCACAAAAAAAATCATCATATTCATTTATTTTTTATTTTATCATGTTTAGGTACCCATCACTTCTGCGGAGTTTAGCTAGCCAAATTAAAATAACCCTGTATGGGGTAAGTATGTCAAAGTCAAAGTCAAATTATTTATTACATAAAAGGCACTTATGAACGTCAAAGATTACAAAAAAATAGAATTGATTCTAGTTGCCTCTTCCAAAAGGTAGGTTCTTATGGAGAA
Source organism: Atethmia centrago (assembly GCA_905333075.3). NCBI lineage: Eukaryota > Metazoa > Arthropoda > Insecta > Lepidoptera > Noctuidae > Atethmia > Atethmia centrago. Next base: position 10,500,441 of record HG995381.1, on the reverse strand, counting down.
GAATGGGCAAGAAACTCCACAGTTACTCTTTTAAAATGTTTTATAAAATTTTCTATAGGTACATTATATAATTATATGTGAAGACGATGCACCTAGAATAAAATTACTATACCAAAATAGGTAAAAAAAGAATTAAAAATTAAGCAATGACAGAACAATCAAATATGTGATAGGTACATGATGCTCACATATTTACAAACATTGCATAAGTATACGTTTTCCTAAAAAGAATAAATACAGTAATAGGTCAGTGTGTGAGTTAAAGTAATCATAGAATTTAAATTCAACATTCATTTATTATTTGTGTCAAATAATAAATTGTACAATTAAAATAGCAACCAGACTCAAATACAAACTCAAAGCATTTATTTCAATTAAACAGTTTACAGGCACTTTTGAATTGTCAAGGAGTCGGTCAGTTAGAAATATGAAGTTATGTTGCCAGTTTGATTTTATCTAGACTCTAGATTGTCCTATGGAGCTGGACCAGCATGTTTCCAAGCATTCTTATCTTGGATATAATCCTCTAACTTATAATATGCTTGATTACAAAGTGTACTTTTAATATGAGTTTTAATTTTTTTTTTCATTTAAATGCATTATATCACAACGTATTTTGTTGTAACATTTGACACAGTACCCCATAAAAGATGTATGTACTTTAGATAATCTGAAGAAGGGTTGATCTATTTTATCTTTATTTCTTGTATTAAAATTATGTCTATCACTTATTTTATTAAAAAGATGTCGATTTTTTCTTACATATAATATTTTCATAAATGAATTGGCAATGTACCGTTATAATATTAATCTTCTTAAATGGTTCCCTAAGAGATCCACGACGACGTAGATTATAAATGGCTCTGACAGGCTATGATTAAATACATGCCCATTAAAATAGTACGAGAGAAGGTGCTAAAATGTCCGACAACCCCTAAGCAGCTACTGCAAGCCTAGTACTTGCTGACTGGTTAATATATTTACCGCCACATGAGGAAAATAAGATCTTGTTCTAACTCTGACGGTACTATTATTGATCGACGCTGACGACCCAAGTTGTGTGTGTGTGTGTGTGTGTGTGTGTTATTTTATGCTCAAAAGGATATCTGTTTGGAAGCCAATTATCACCTACACGTGTAGATACTCGAATTACGTTCATGAGTAATGGTTTAGTCATACACAAGCTGTTAAACGTTTAGGTGTGTATATAGACACACATTTCACCAGTAATGTTTAAGCTAAGTATACAACTTTTTTTTTTTTTACTATTACTAGGCAATAGGTTATTTTTTTTTGTATTTTACTAACACTACATGCATATTTGGTGTTCGAAATAAACTAATTCTATTCTATTCTATTCTATTATATTCTATTCTATAAGGGGGCGAACCTATTGCCATAAATTGGGCACAAATCCATGGCGCGAACCACAGTAGAAATCTACGTTAATCACACAATCGTCTTTTTCAATGTACCACTTACCGCACTGACTTAATTCACTCTTCCTTCTTCGTACAGTCTATCTCTCTGTGGAATTTGCTCCCCAGGATGGCAACCAACCGATAATCGGTTGGTTGCATTTAAAGGCAAAGTTCACGAGCACATTCGCTGGCAGTATCATCACAACGGTAATGTTTTCCCCTTGTTTGTCTTATCTGTTTAAGTATATTCGTGAATTTATGTGTATTTATTTGGTTTTATATTTATGTAAAATTTAGTTGGATATATATGTTATATTTAGAGGTTTTAATAGGTTGTCTGTAAAAGATCGCTTTTAGCGATAAGACCGCCCATTGTGTCACCCCTTGTAAAATGTCAACATTTGTATCTGTAATTTTTATGGTGTACATAATAAAGAGTATTCTATTCTATTCTATTCTATATGTATTCCACAATTTTCGTTATTGCACATACCACTGTTTATCCTATGGCATTAAGTCCGCCTCTGTACATTTGTGTGCTTAAAATACTAAATAAATAAATCCAGATTCCAAGCTACTGCTGGAAAAAATCCTGTTGGAAAAACCCACGGAATAGAAACATTTTCTATTCCGTGGAAAAACCCAATAACACTCCATGTGCATGCATTTGTGTGCTTAAAGTATTAAATAAATAAACACATTGTCCGACCTGCGAATCGAACACTTACAAAACAATAACACTGAATTATTTAAACCTTGAGCAGTGGTGGCCCCGTGGTAACGGCCGCGACTTACGAGTTGTAGATCGTAGGTTCGAACCCAGACAGGCGCTTTACTTTGTGTGAATTATTTCATCACCACTGCTTTCAAAACGGTGAAGGAAAACATCGTGAGGAAACCGGCATTTCCTAGAACCAAAAATTCGAAGACATGTCACATCATCACCCGCACTGGGCCCGCGTGGTGGATTACGGCCCACTCCCTCTCACAGAGAGAAGGCCTGTGTCCCAGCAGTGGGAACATTATAGGCTGATTATGTGTGTATGTATGTATTTAAACCTCTACAAAAAACGTCAACGTGACAATAACAACGTCAGAATAAGCAGACGAAGAATAATATCAATTAACACTTAACACCTCAGGTGAGAGCTGCATGATAATTGCAAAATTTGGAGCTACTCTCACAGCTCATCTGTTATCGAGAGTTGTGTAGGGTTAATTAACTCCGTGGAGGCATGAAACTGATGAGTCGGTATTATTTCACTTGAGTGAATGTGTTTTGTTTTTTTTCATTTGCGTCTTTCTAGATGCCCTCATCATCAGCTAAGCCTTTTTCCAACTATGTTGCGGTCAGCTTGGAGTCTAACCAGATGCAGCTGAATACTAGTATTTTACATGAAGCAACTGCGTATCGGACCTCCACAACATAGTTACTGGGTAAATTACATTAAGTCCATAAATATACAATATTGATTGGATTATACAATATTGTGCCTGCAAAGGCTACAAATTTGACATCTTAGACCCTGGTTTATCGTTCTTACGAGTGTAAAAAGACGCTTAGCGAAGCCGAGACTACCTTGTTTTTCCCGTCATTGTAATCATATTTTTTTTGTACTGGACCTTACCTGGAAACCTTCTGGTCACGGAGATATTGCTGCTGGGGAGTTTGCTGCGCCACGTCGTCCCAGCTGAAGCACTTCGAAGTGGTGAAGGGCGGGCGTTTATGGACTGTCTTTTGTAATTTTGACGTTCGAAAAATGCTGATTCTCAGCCTAGTTTGAATAAATGACTTTTGATTTTGATTGAAGGTCGGAGTTCCAACTTATTTGACGTATTTTTGCGAAAGCAAGTTTTAAATAGCGCTGTACCGTTGCATAAGCACAGTGTTTTGCGAGCATTTAATTGCGCACGGCTGTTAACAGCAATTATTTCACATCAAAAATAAAAGTCGTTTCCCAGTAATTATTTTTGTGCAATGTAACTTAATTTGATGTTCAGAATGTGTAGTTGACGGCTTTATAAAGAGTCTTTTTACGCCCTGCTTACTTTTACGCCGTGCTTAATTTTATTCCCGTGGGAGTACCAATGAATTTTATGTTCTTCTAAATCAATGGATTTGTTCTATATTTGGCAAAAGATTCCAGGCATTCGAATATATTCACATTCCTATTTACTAATAAAACCCACGGAAAAAACGAAAAACTCCTCAGATATTGACTTCTTATTGTTCTAAGGCCGGTATTACAAAACCTTTCTCGAGATTAAAGCATTATTTAAAACTAAGTAGTCTCAATCAATCAAATGGCTTTAAACTATGTAGTTTTAAGTAATGATTGAGTCTTGAGATAGTTTCTGTAAACATAACATAACTGGATTCCCCAAAGGCTTAGGTAGAAGTGTATAGTACACCTACATTTCGGGAATCATGTGTAAGACGCATGTAATAGGGGACGAGCCGGCGAGCCTATTGCCATCAACCAGGCACAATTCTAGACTCCGGATTGCTACTGAGAAGTTCCTGATCGAAAAACCCAATAACACTTTGCCCAACCCGGGAATCGAACCCAGGACCTCATACTCAGCAGTAGCGCTTACGACCTCTAGATCAACGAGGCAGCCCGGTTCTGTAAAACCGGTCTAAAACTCCATATTGTTATTAAGTCCACAAGCATTTCACAGGACTTCCGGCCGCTCCAGTATGATTAATGGTCGCCTGACATCACCCCTCATTGCCAATTTCCTTCAGGTTTTAGAAAAGAAGGTCAACGAAATGAAATTAGCTGAGTCTAAGGCACTTGTCCCTCCGCCGACGAGGAAGAGACGATTTTCTTGCTCAAGAAACGTGCAAAAATTGTAGGTCAAGTCTCGTGTAAGAGATACATACAGCATAATCAGCCTATAATGTTCCCACTGCTGGGACACAGGCTTCCTCTCTGTGAGACGGCGTGGGCCGTAATCTTCCACGCGGGCCCAGTGCGGGTTGGCAGATGTCACATGTCTTCGAATTTTTGGTTCTAGAACATTTTCTTCACGACGTTTTCCTTCACCGTTTTGAGAGCAACGATGATGAAAAAAATTACACAATGGGTTTGGACTACAAGTCGGGGCCGTTACCACTGGGCCACCACTGCTCTCATACAGGGTCACATTAGATTAGCTAGCGGAACTCCGCAGACGTGTTGGCTTTCGATACATACAGGGTCAAATTAGATTAGCTAGCGAGAATCCGCAGACGTGTTGTCTTTCGATACATACAGGGTCAAATTAGATTAGCTAGCGAGACTCCGCAGAAATGTTAGCTTTCGATACATACAGGGTCAAATGAAATTAGCTTGCGAGACTCCGCAGACGTGTTGGCTTTCGATACATACAGGGTCAAATGAAATTAGCTTGCGAGACTCCGCAGACATGTCTTTCGATACATACAGGGTCAAATTAGATAAGCTAGCGAGATTCCGCAGACGTGTTGTCTTTCGATACATACAGGGTCAAATTTAATTAGCTAGCGAGACTGCGCAGACGTGTTGTCTTTCGATACATACAGGGTCAAAATAAATTATCTAGCGAGACTCCGCAGACGTGTTGTCTTTCGATACATACAGGGTCAAATAAATTAGCTAGCGAGACTGCGCAGACGTGTTGGCTTTCGATACATACAGGGTCAAATTTAATTAGCTAGCGAGACTCCGCAGACGTGTTGTCTTTCGATACATACAGGGTCAAATTTAATTAGCTAGCGAGACTCCGCAGACGTGTTGTCTTTCGATACATACAGGGTCAAATAAATTAGCTAGCGAGACTCCGCAGACGTGTTGTCTTTCGATACATACAGGGTCAAATAAATTAGCTAGAGAGACTCCGCAGATGTGTTGGCTTTTGATATCTAAACACGACAAATAAAAAATAAAAAAGATGATTTTGTTTCTCTCTGGTGGTTTTGTTACTAAGTAAAACTGTTTTTTTTATCGTGTTTAGATATCGATACCCATCATGTCTGTGAAGTTTCCAAAATAAAAAGAGATCTTTAAACACGATATATTTCAAGTGACTAAAATAACTGCGGTTGATGATCCCAACAAAAAAGCTTTTTTATTTGATCATGTTTAAGTATCGATACCCATTACGTCTACGGAGTTTCGCTAGCTAATTACTTTGACCCTGTATATTAATAGTTTATCGCTGACTGTTCACACCGCCGGCGAGTACTCGCTCAGAGACTCAAATCAACATCAAAATATTTTATTTCACATAAGCTTACACGGGCACTTATGAAACGTCAGTAGCTAGGAGCACGGTTCCAATTGGTCGTTTCCAATGGAGAAGAGCCGGCAAGAAACTCCACGGTTACTCTTTTAAAAATAATTGGTTATAACAATGTTTTCAAATTACAGTGTTAATAGGTATGGGAGGACAGTGTAGGCCTGTCAAGAAGTAACAGGAAGTTAACAAAAAATAAATGTTCTACAAATCTAGTCTATTAAGCCTACAACGTTCTCACATTCACAACATATAAAATAATCTATGTAAAATATTAAAAACCTACTTAAACCAAACGACATGTTTACAACTGTAACAAGTCTTAATTAGTATCCTGCCCACAAAAGCCACTAATAAATAGTTTGATATCAAAATTGTAGGTATATAATGTCACGCTTGGTAAATAGGCATATCAGCAAGTAATCGCTCGTCGCCATCGTATACTGGGTGCTCGTTGCTCGCCAACTCGTTTTTAGTTGCTAGCGCTGCTCGCTTCTCGTTAACCGCCGGGTGAGGGACACGTGCCTAACAGCCTATGTCCTGCGAAGGGTATAATTATAAAGTTCTCGTTTGAGATGGCCTGTACTTGCATACTTGAAACAAGTGACTTACGATAGCTTTTAATAAATTAGGCGTAGCTGCCAAGTTCACTTTCTTGGACGTGACGAAGATTTTAAGTGCTATAATAAAGGAAGGTTTATGATAAGACTCAAGCAATGTACACTCAATGTAAGCAGAATTATTCTGGTTTGACTAGGTAGTAGACCCTACGCATTGTGATAAAAACCCTCAATAACATAAAAAAAAAAACATTGGCGGTCATGGAGACTGCCGACAGACGCGAAAAATTATCGCACAACGCGCTTGAAGTTTTCACTTGAATAAAATAATGATTATCTAAAACACAATTTAAACAATGCACCGTATATATTATATAAATTAAACTTTCACGAAGTCAACTCTCCGACTCTTGTCTGGATTGACTTCGATTCTCCACTTTCTAAACCATGAGCCAAGCTTGTTGACTTCGGTTTGGAGAGTGCGAGATATCTGGCCACTATGCCGGTGTAGTAAATGGCCGTGTCGTCTGCGAACAGCAGGCTTAGCATGACGCTTTCTATTTCTTCAAAGAATAGAAACGGCTCTTTCTATTCAGAGTGACATTTCGTATCTCCATTTTTGACATCTCACCGTAGAAATCCTTCGCGCATAAGGGCTTTGTTCGCGTGGCAGGGAAAGTTACTGTATGCACGGACAGCCGCGTTCTTCTCATTCAATGACACGACATCAAGCCTTGCTAGATTTTATACTGAATTGTGACGTAGCGAGCCCCCACTCCCCAACTTTAGTGGGTTTTATCTAAGTAATTTTTTATTAATATAATAAAGCGTCTAATTTTTTCTTTTATTATCTGACTGATGGACTAAATATGATTTATTTTTTACCCAGGCATCATCCCTATTCAATGCACAAAGCCAAGGTGATGGACTGAAGTAGTTGTTGGTTCTTTTTTTTTTGTAAAGATTGCTGTGAAAAAGTTTAGGGCGAAAGCTCGATTTTTTGTGGGTAACTCATTTTATATAAGTTACGTGTGCCAATAAGCGGATGTTATGAGGCATAATGCAGAAATCTATATAAAATTACTCTGATTCACTTCCCTCGAGGGTGATTGTCCACAATGCATACGCGCTCCGCTGCGGTGGCGTGAAAGCCTTGTCGTTGCCATGGTTACGAGACGCTGCAGTGCTTTCTCTGCCCGCCCTCCACCGCAGTAAGCGCCCAACCCTCACACAGAGAGGGTGTGCCGGCCGCTCCCGTATAACTGTCGATGTTTCACTTGTTTTGCGAACATAACTGAACATCGGAATTATAATTTTGAAAAGAGAAACTTATATTTTTTTATTTAGTGTAAAGTTTGAACAAAGGAGGTTCGTTGAAGGAGATTTGGATGCAGTTGCGGTGTTTAACAGTGATGCATCTAGTGTTGTGTGTGTGAACCATGGATGAATATTGTATTGTATTTTCTAAGACGGCGACATGACGGCCCAGGAGCGTAGCAACATTTTCACCGATGACGACGAGGACTTGGTGAGTATCTGTTATGGTTATATAACAGGATATCCTTGAGTTTTGGATCCGTTCCAAGAATAGCTACGACTGCTGTTACATAAAGTTTCGGGTGCCTGCAGTGCGAGATGAGATGCTCTAATAAATTAAAAGTACTTCGTGTTGAATTTACAATGCAGTTATATTAGGGATAAATTAAGTTACAATTTATCCCTAATACTCCGTAAGTTTTGACCCCGTGGGTATATCGGGATCAAAAGTATCCTATGTGTTATTCCTGGTTATAAAGTGTGTGCCAAATTTCATCCAAATCCGTTCAGTACTTTGTGAAAGAGTAACAAACATCCATCCATCCATCCATCCATCCTTACAAAGGATTTAGGGTTTTTTTTTTTTATTAAATATGACAAAAATCACTCACGTTGTTATAATCTAAACACCACATTTTTCAAAACCATCATCATTGGGAAAAGGCTATGCCTAACTTTTTCCCAACTGTGGTGGGATCGGCTTTTTTCAATACACCTACAAAATATAATTAAATCGGTAGAACCGAGGGGGAATTCTCTTATTTTTAAGAACGTTCGCATTCTAATCTCAGTCTGTCAAAATATCTCTTATTTTCATACGTTTTTGACATTGATTGTCGCTGAGATGACATTATGACTAGATTTAACGGTTTTTTATTACGGGAATTGGCCTTTTGGGTTACGTATTGTACGATACAAACGATGCAATCGCATTTTCCGATGCTATCTTCATTTATTCATAACATAGCCGCCGTCCTTTATTCAGTAGTTAGTTCCGCAGTTTATCGAGCCGTACAGCCCGTGTCAAAGTCACTCAACTCCAAATTGTTCTATTCGAAGTATTTTTTACAGAGACTTTTCATATCAAGATTGAAGAAGTAAAGAGAAAAACTTTCTCCTCATTTTCCATCATAAAGTTTCGGTCGGTTAATTCTCTCATTACTTTCATGAATACAGACTAAACAGCTGGATTATTAAATCCGAAAATATCCTTATCTCAACAAAGTTACGACTATATAACACATTGAATTTAATGAAATGAATTTACGTACCATTAAGTTGGGATAATGGCAAGTTTAACAGTCTAATCTCACAAAAGCCACTGAAACAGTGGAAAGCATTTAAACTTAGTTAAATGTGGCTCCGAATTCAAAGTTGAGACTCATTACTTCGGTAGTCGGAAGTGCACGTTACGTGTGAGTGGGGACATAAATCCCGCGCCCACAATGATACGAGGCTATGTGGCCTCGTATTGTTAGCCCGGCCTTATGACCCTAGCAATATTCACCTGTTCATAACCCCGGCTTGGAAAGTTCTGTGATAGTAGCAACACACACAACTACTGTTTATCTCCATTATGATTATTAGAAAAGTTGCGAGACTTTTCAAGGCACTGCTGTGATTAAATTTAAAGCTATATGTTTGTGGAGTGCAGCGCGGTAAAAAAAATAAACAGGTAGAGAACAGAATTGATTATTAGTTTATCAATTTACGCCCTGGTTGGAAGCCTTAGTTTATTGAGGCACAGGAAAGTCCAGTTAAGCAGACGACAACCTCTTAGGTTGACCTGCGAGATGCAATTTATAAAAAAAAAAATGACCATCCAAATACACGCAGGACGTAAACGTAATTAATGTCTCTCGGGTTGGATTGGTGTTTTGGATGAAACATAATTTTAGTACTGAAATAATCACCTATATTTATTTTAAAGGTACACTCATCCCTAATTTTATAGCTATCCAAGCAAATTTAAATAATAACCTGAAAATAAATACCTGCATCTTAAAAAGGTTTGCAATAATTATAGGCACATACAATATACACATGGGGCTTAAACATAACTGGCGGAATGTGGGTGTACATGCTAAGGTACACTTCTGCCTAACTTTCATGGAATTACAGCCGTGATGATATGTTATAAATACATTTTCTTTTCCGGGTCCACATCAGAAAACCATTATTTTACATAAAAAACAGATGAAGAGCGTCCCGAATATTTAAAAGGGTGTCCGTTTATGCAATCTACAAAAACCAGGTAACCGTTCCAAAAATATGACAGATCCTTGGGCGAACAAATGACCGATCTAAGTTTTGTACCGTATCCTCGAGTTAAATGAAAGTGTGAGACAACTTTTCTATCTTTCGAAATTGCTTCCCTAGAGCACTTCAAAACAAAACCTGTTAAGAATAAATAAAGCCTGTTCTCTTTGTTGCTATTCTAAACATGTTCAACACTGTGTTCATATTTCTAGATTTGTTTGTTGAAACCACAATTCTGCGACGTCGTTTACATTCGTCAGGGCGTGTTTGGGTTTGGGCCAAGTAGTCGAGTTAGAAAATATAAGAGTTAGCTCTTCAATTCAAATGTAATAGTGCTTTTTTTTTTTGGGTGGGAAATCAAATAACTTCTCCCGCTCTGGGCGGAGGGTGTGTCACACTCTTACTGACTAAAACCCACCCGTATTCCTTCCGTTGCCTGTACAGCCAGGGACCTCGGTAACCCTTTAGTACCTTCCCGCGACCCCGGCAGGCATCGGCCCTAGTGGACCCCTACACTTGTGCTGACGACATCTTTTGAGGCGCGCGTGGAACACAACGCGCCGTCGACCCGGGCCTGGTCCTTACCGGACGGTGAGCTACCCATCGCTCATCGTCCGCAAGCCTGTAATAGTGCTACGGCAGTAGGCTAGGAGTTATACAAGGTGTCGTTTTGCATCCTCGTCAAATTCAAGGAGGTACTCGTAACTATGCTAATGATTCTCGACACGAATCAATAATAAAATAAGTAATCTTTGTTTTCTTTTTTTTCTAATTTTCGGAAATCGGCATGTGTGGACACGCATGATAAAACGCGGCCCGTGTGATACCTCACTGTAACTGCCCTTTTACACACATACTACCGCATACGCAAAGGGGTGATTATGTTATTGTGAAAGTGGTGTATTCTAAAATACTGTCAAACAACAACTGTCAAATAGCTGAAAAAACAAGTATGTATTAATTATTGAGCAGGTATCGTAATTTTATTTGATTATATGTCTTTCATAGCAACCTCCTGAAATTTGACGAGGATGCAAAACGACACCTTGTATACAGATGTCACTACCAATGTCAACAAGGCTTTCAATTTGGGGTGCAAAATAGTACACACAGAATATTCCCCGAATACTTACTCTACCAATGTAAACGCGTCTTACAGGGTACTTCGGTGGTAGATATCGGGGGTACTAAGGCGGTTTCCACGACAACGAGTGTTCAGTCGCTGAATAACACTGAATATTTGCTTGAAAATGGGTTTTAGGCCGTTAAGATAAACAGACAAACGTCCCGGTTTTGACTTGGGAATATATCGTGACAAGAATAAGGCTGCCTTGGGAATAAGGACATATGAACTGTCAACACTGGGTATAGAATTTTGGTAAATTGGACTTGATTAGGTCGGCTTCCCGGAAAACTGGACTGTTGTGGTATCGTTTATTTTGCAAAAGTTTGTTTTAGTCTTCAATCTATTACCTTGGCAGCTAAATGTTTATTTTTAATATTTTATTAATAAATAATTAATAAAGAGCAGTGGCCCAGTGGTAACGGCTGCGACTTACGCGTTGTAGGTCGTAGGTTCGAACCCAGACAGGCGCTTTACTTTGTGTAAATTATTTCATCACCACTCTCTCGAAACGGTGAAGGAAAACATCGTGAGGAAACCGGCATGTCCTAGAACTAAAAAATCGAAGACATGTGACATCTACCAACCCGCATTGGCCCGCGTGGTGGATTACGGCCCACTCCCTCTCACAGAGAGGAGGCCTGTGTCCCAGCAGTGGGAACATTATAGGCTGATTATGTTTATGTTATGTATGTAAATAATTGCTTTTCGTATGTTTAAAAATATATTTTACTTTATAGAGTTATTTACACTGATTTATTATTTCAAACCAGCGTTGGAATCCATTATTAACATTGGATTGATTTAATATGACCTATGTTCAGTATCCAGGGCTGAATTGGAATAGAACAGCCGGTTATGAAAAAATAAACTAGAAAAAAATAAAGAAAATACTTTTATTTAGCACAGACTAAAAGGCACACAATATAATATACAGCAGATAAAAAATAAATAATAACACCAAATAAAAGTGTAAAGTACGATGTAAGAAATTAACAGGAAAGTGTGCCTCACAGCTGCGACAAAAAGGCCCAGTTCAGCAAAAATGCCAGCCAAGTGGTGGCCTTTTTTTTGGGTGAGAAATTATCAAATAACTTCTCCCGCTCTGGGTGGAGCAGGAGGGTGTGTCAGACTCTTACTGACTAAAACCCACCCGCGTCCCTTCCGTTGCCTGTGTTGCCAGGGGCCTCGGTAACCCTTTTGTACCTTCCCGCGACAAGTGGTGGCCTGACGCTGGTTTTTAATTGGCCTGAAGGTTGAGGTGACGGATGTAAATCAATTGCAAACGTGTTTATGCATACTTAAATAGAATACATTTGTGTCACATAAAAATGTGATTTTGAACAAAACAAAATTGATAACTAACAACCAGATTTAACCAGAGATTTGATAAGCTTCTCATAATCTGGGAGTAAAACTCATATATTCTGCTGTGGACGTATGTTCTCGGGCTCCCAGAAGCACCCCAATTATTTTCTCAAACCTAGAGATGTGAAGAATGTGAACAACTCCACTAATCCACGTTAAAATTCATGTATATCAGTTTCGTTCGCTACCGCCCGGTATTTTGCGTTCCTGTGCGGCTCTCACCGAAACCGGTAAGCAATTTACTGAGCTCGATTTAAGCTGCGGTGAGAGTGACGTATCGTGGAAGTGGCTTGGCTTAAAAACGTTCTACGTAAAGCTTATAATTTACCTTCTATTTTAGGTAGCTTGTTAAATGTTAGGTACTCAGTGGTCGAAAAATCTTCACGATCTTACTCTTGCATAACATGTATAATCAGCCTATAATGTTCCCACTGCTGGGACACAGGCCTCCTCTCTGTGAGAGGGAGTGGCCCGCAATCCACCACGCGGGCCCAATGCGGGTTGGTAGATGTCACATGTCTTAAAATTTTGGTTCTAGGACATGCCGGTTTCCTCACGATGTTTTCCTTCATCGTTTTAAGAACGCTTGCTTTGTACAATGACTAACAATTTTTGTATATTTTGGTTAATTTATTTTAAAAATATGATTTACGTGTAAAAGTGTTTGTACAAACCTACTTACAGAAAATAAATCATTTATCATTTACTTATTCAAATATGTAGAACAAGTGTGGACGTTTCCTAATAGTATACGCTGCAGTTTTATTTCGCTGTCAGTTCCAGTTTGTAATATTCAGTGGTCGTTATAAAAATAAGCAGATAAGAGGGTGTGTGCTCAAGAGCGAGCGTAAGGTATCTTGAATAACAATAATATTATAAAGATAGCAAACAAATGTGCTTTCATCGTCACGTGTTTACTTTTTTCAGCGTAATGAAGGAAACGAATAGGTAAAGTTAGTTCAAAGTTATTTATTGAATGACACCATAAATGATACGGTAGGCTCTTTATTTTGTCTAAATAATGTCATCACCGTTGATGTCAAAACGGTGAAAGAAAACATCGTGAGAAAATCAGCATGCCCTAGAACCAAAAAAATCGCGGACATGTGACATCTACAAACCCGCACTGGGCCTGCATGGTAGATTATAATCTACCACTAGCTCACTCCCTCTCGAAAAGAAGAAAAACCTGTGTCCCATCAGAGGGGAAATTATAAGATGATTTTGATAAATGAAAGTAAAAAAGGAAAGTCATTTTAAAGAATACTTTCGTGTGATACTTAAAAAATATTATCTTACATTTATTATCAAATTTACATACTTAAACTTTTCAATATTCCAATGTGTAAAACCATCGTCACTATAATGCTATCCTAATCTCAGTAAACACAAAATGTTAATAACACATGTATTCATTAGTTTGTATAAAATAAGACATTTATAATATAAGACATTCTCCGTATCATTGCATCAAGCAAAAAACGAGTCTACGAAATAAATAGGCTCGTAGCCATCTCGTAGCGCTTTTCGTAGCAGCGTAGCACCATACAAATCATTAAATACACATTTATGGAGGCATGTTTTACAGGACGTTAAAAAATATTATTTTACATTTCAAAAGCATTTTTAAACGTTTCCACTGTAAAAGATTAAAACCCCTGTTTTTGTGTATTTGCCTTTGATCGATGTATTGTAACCAAAGTTTTTTACAATTCACCATGGCACCTGTTCCGAATGAATAATCCGAGCCATCGAACCAGTTTTATTCGACAATCGAGTGAAATATTTGAAACAGAAGCAAAGAAAATTAATGTATTCAGGTAAGAAATTTGAATTTCATCGAATGAAATAAATAAGAATAATCTGGTAGAAGGATTTGGAACTTTTTGTACATATATAACATAATCAGCCTATAATGTTCCCACTGCTGGGACACAGGCCTCCTCTCAGTGAGAGGGAGTGGGCCGTAATCCACCACGCGGGCGCAGTGCGGGTTGGTAGATGTCACATGTCTTTGATTTTTTGGTTCTAGGGTTTTTAGGTTTTCTCACGATGTTTTCCTTCACTGTTTTGAGAGCAGTGGTGGTGAAATAATTTACAAAAAGTAAAGCGCTAGTCTGGGTTCGAACCTACGGCGTACAACTCGTAAGTCGTACATACTCGTACTTACAGATGAATTAGCTTTTCAACCTATTTATTTTTTTGATGTATTTTCACATTCAAAGGCTTTATTTTTAACAAATCAAGTGACCTATGAAATGTTACTGATATATTTGTGTCAGTATCAACAAAGTGCATTTTTTTCCAATTTTAGTAGCGAAATTTTTGCTTCAGTTTTCGTGAAAAATAAGGACCTGGTATAAGAATAGAAAGTCCAAGCTAGAAGGATCTTCAAGAGGTTTGCGAAAATCTCGATAACTTTTTGAGATATTTTAGTTCAAAGTCTAGTGTCGCCACTAAAATTGAAAATCGCCCGCCAAAATCGAAAGTGCCCACCAAAATTTAAAATCAGTTGCACCAAAATTCATTATCTCTGTCACAAACCTCAATCTCACTAATATAAAGCTCAATGTAACTAATCTCACAAATTCTCGGGATTTATTAATAACTTTTATCGGTTAATAAAACTCTTTAGTGTTAAAAAATATTTATTATTAATTATCTGATAAACTCATAATGATAATTATGAGTTTATGACACATAAACACGAAAACAAAAAATATTTTTTAATTATCTTTAACTAATAACTTGCCAACAACTACCTACAAAAATTTCCCAAACAAAACAGAAATAAAACATAATTAACGCTCTACGCATAGTTACAGATTTCAGTTTACTAAAAAATCTTAGCTCAATATTCGGGTGCTAATCACCAGACGAGATTAATAATAGGTAGGTATTTTTCTTATTTATCGGTATTTTTTTTTAAATAGCTCCGTGACTTATCACAAAAAATAACGTCTAAACTATCTATCTATATTATACTTTTTTTTTTTTTGAGGGTGGGAAATCATCAAATAACTTCTCCCGTTCTGGGCGGAGAGGGAGGGTGTGTCAGACTCTTACTGACTAAAACCCACCCGTATTCCTTCCTGTTGCCTGTGTTGCCAGGGGACTCGGTGACCCATAAGTACCTTCCCGCGACCCCGGCAGGCATCGGCCCTAGTGGACCCCTACATTTGTGCTGACATCTCTTTGAGGCGCGCGTGGAATACGACGCGCCGTCGACCCGGGCTTGGTCCTTACCGGACGGTGAGCTACCTATTGCTCACCGTCCGCAAGCCCGCGCCTACGGTGGCCGGAAATACGCCCGGGAATCCCGACGCCCAGGGCGTCTCCTGCGGCGGCTAGGGGCGAGAGGGCGCGAAACTTGCCTTTCCCTCAACCGTTCCGCCTCCTCCTTCGCGAGCATTACTGCTTCGCAGAAGGAGGTGACGGCTGCCCATGCCCTCTCGCTCCGTACCATGGCCTAAACCAGGGTCGGACGCGAGAGATCTCTGCTACCGATCGCCTCCACGAGGACACGGCGGTGCTCTGCCTAAGCCGGGCAGACCTCCACCGTATGCTCCACCGTATCCTCCGGGCGATCCACACAGTGGTGACACCCGGACGTTTCCTCCCGCCTTATCCGACACAGGAACCTCCCGAAACTGCCGTGTCCGGTGAGGACCTGCGTCAGGCGGAAGGTGAGGACGCCGTGGCGCATCTCTAGCCACTCCTCAAAGAGGGGACTTATCGCCGCAATCGTGGCGTGCCCAGCACTGGGTTGCGATAACCGTATTTTCCATGACGCCATGAGATCCCGCCGGAGCTGCGTCCGCTGTGCCGCGATTTCTCGCGGCAGCGGACTTACGCCCCGGCGTTTCGCCTCCTCGCGCCACTCCCAAACGTGCGCGAGGACTTTTGCCTCCAGATCCCATGGCATCTATATTATACTTAAAGTTGCTTTTCGTATCTGTCTGTTTAACTGCGTTGTTGCTCTAAACTACGCAACGGATTTTCATATACTCGTGATATAATTAAATAATATTAACCTCACTTATTAATATAAGAATGAAATCTCGAAATTTTCTCAAGTCATAAAAACCGGCAGGGGCACGTCCTTACTTGAAAACAAGTAATAGTAAAAAAAAAACGACCGAGCCTTACTGTAGCCGCATATGATGTGTAACATCTGACATCTTGCCTTGGTAATAAGCAACTGAGCAGCGACAGAAATTAACCTTACAATTAAAATATGCCAAATACGAAGATAGAGAGCAGTGGTGGCCCAGTGGTAACGGCCGCGACTTACGAGCTTTTGTACATCGTAGGTTCGAACCCGGACAAGTGCTTTACTTTATGTGAATTATTTCATCACCACTGCTCTCAAAACGGTGAAGGAAAATATCGTGAGGAAACCGGCACGACCTAGACCTTCGAAGACATGTGACATCTACCAACCCGCACTGGGCCCCCGGGGTGGATTACGGCCCACTCCCTCTCACAGAGAGGAGGCCTGTGTCCCAGCTGTAGGAACATTATATGCTGATTATGTAAATACGAAAATATTTATTCGAATTCATGACTAGTAGAAATTGGACCCCCTCTACTTACAATACATATTATAGTACCTACTAATTCCATGAGTACACTAATTGCACGATATTATACAGTACTTACTAATTCCATGCTAATAAAAAGCACTTACTTATTCCATTCTTAAGCTGTCACTTCCTGTTACACACTTCCGTCCCTTTTCACAAAATCACTCCCACAGAAAGCGAGAGGAAAGATTTTTCATACCAAAAACAAAATAAAGATGATAAGAGGGTAGAGAGACGTACTAGATACGTTTTTCTTGCCCATTTTTTCGAAACCTCCGAATAGTTATGCCAACGACTTCCTGCAACAGGCAACAAATATTAACAACCACACGGGTCGATCGAAGGTTAAGTTACGCTTGCCGCGGTCAGTTCGTGGATGGGTTACCATCCAATACATATTGAGATCCCTCCGTGCTTCGAAAAGCACGTTAAGCCAAAACCAAAGCACTAAAAGTAATTAAATTGTTAGCCACACTTGCGGCCAACAATGCCTTTTTAACCCAGCATTAATTTACACAATATTGTTGGTTGCATGTAAAATGTATTGAAAAGCTTTTATGATCCTATATTTAGAATCCATTATGAAGATTTATTTTGTAAGGTAGAGTAAATAAAACTTTAAGTAATTTTATTATTTTTCATACGCATGTTATACCATGATGATGATGACCATACGAACAGATAAGTTACACTTAGGTAATTGCGGATGAGTCCAAAACCAGACAGTAAAATTGGGGCCCACAATACTAAATTACTGAATTATCCCGTTGAAGTTAGAATGTTTGATTTTACCACTGAAAAACTATAAGCCTTGCGAATTTTCGCCATGAATCATTTTCTGGCTACAGTTCAAAATTGCGTGGGTAGAGATAAGCTCTCGTTTATTAGCGCTTGTATCTTTGAGGATAAGTTATGGTATGTTCGTGGGTAAGGTGTGAGGAAAGTAAGGTACGCTAACAGATAAAACCTGTATGCTCTCAGCTACGAAAAAAGTTGTTATAATTTCGTTAAAAATAACCCAGTTGAATCTAATGAAAACTCATGATTAGGGAACATTTTTATTCGGATTGAAGCCTGTTAAAATATATAAGTAATTAAAGGTCCTTTTCTCTATGAGAGATTTGTATCTACACTAGGTTTTCCTGTGTAATACATAGTTTATCCGTTTGAAATCAAATGTCGAAAAACACAATCACAAAAATATAAAAATTTCTTAAGAAAGTAGGACCCTGAAAGGGGGTTGGTTTACACCTGCGGAAGGTAGCATTGGTCTTCTGACACCGCGAAGGTTCCCCTTGAAGAATACATTAAGGTAACTCCTAGTAGGTACGTGTGACCTACTTGTATTATGAATTACTCCCCGCACCCCCTGTCCTACCCTGACGTCTTATTGCGAAGTTTCTTTAACTTATAATTGGGGCTGGGTATTGCGGCCTGAGGTCAGTAGGTCCAAGGTTTCGTACCTTTATAGTCACGTCATCACGTGTGATCATGGCCATCTTTATTATATATTAGCTGCACCCCGCGGTTTCACCCGCATAACTCTCTATCCCGTAGGAATATCGGGATAAAAAGTTTTCTATATCCTAATCTAGATCATGCTCTACCCACGTGTCAATTTCATCCAAATCCGTTTAGCTGTTTTAACGTGAAAGCGTTACGAACAACAAAATAAACAAACTCACTTTCGCAATTATAATATAAGTTAGGATTCTTACATCTGGCTGAGTGAGAGTGGACCTCAATTAAAAAGATAAACAGGGGGGATGATGGAGCTGATGACTGGACCCGTTAAATGTGAAATAAAAACAAGAAGCCAGTTTTTTATTAAATTTATTGTGACAGCTGAAAAATCATCTTTAATAAATATTCTTACTGAGTGAGAGCGGACGTCAACTAAAAAGAGAAACAGAACCTAAAAAGTGAGAGATTTATTGTGACAGCTGAAAAATCAATGGCCAGGAATTTCACGTAGAACGCACTAGCTGCAGCATGTATAGTCGACCTTGTAAATGCTTTACGACCCCCCAAGCCCATTTGTTCACCGTCACCATCAACGGAACGTCAACGAGAACAGATGACGGCACCGAAGTAGATATACTTACATACATTTACTATTGCCGCGTGTCTGCCGCACACCACTGCCGGGACGGCAAGTTCGTTTCGAATAATCTCGATTCTCGTTGACATCCCGTTGACGGTGATGGTGAACAAACAACCTTAGGTTGATGATGTCACTTACACGTCTTAAAAGAAAGTATGAAATAAAAGTAGATAAAACCGTTGGTAGGTAAATCAACAAGGTCTATTTGTCTATGTGTCGATAGTTTCAACCGTAGAAAAAATTCAATTTACTGGAACTACAATTACTACAAATTACTGGGAATTGTTGTCAAAGGTGTTTATTTTGTAATTGTAATTACGAGTTCAACTAACAAAAAAAAATAACCAAGCTAGTTTTGTTTTAACAGTTTTCTAGACTAGAAATTAATTGGAAAACCACTTAAACATAATGCTAGTAATTTTAATAGAGTGCTTCTAGTAATACTCGTAGCTTTGTAACATTAAACTGAAAAATTAAATGACTGGTTCTATATTAATTAATCCATTCGAACGTAGATTGCTTTAGAAGCGTTTGCCAGTTTTCTTCACTTAATAAACTTCCAAGCCGGACTTCGCGATACTTTTAATTTAAAACAAACGAAAAGTATATATTGCATTGAGTTAATAAATATTTCTTGGAATTGCTGTCGATTTATTCTGTAAAAATCTCACCGTGAAAACACAAGTGAAAAGAAATTGAAGTAAGTTGTCATTCCACCTCATGCTAGGGATGGAAACTATTGACAGCGCACTTCAAGCTCACTTGACCTTCACCATGTATACAGAAAACATTGGCTGGATTTGCGAATCCACCTATACTTTGATTTTTATTTGCTAGACTAAAATTACATTTGGTCATCATCATCATCTGCCTAGCCTTTTCCCAAGTATGTTGGGGTCAGCTTCCAGTCTTACCGGATACAGCTGAATACCAGTATTTTACCTAGAGCGACTGCCCATCTGACCTCCACAACCCAGTTACTGGGTAACACGATACCCCTTGGTAAGACTGGTTGTCAGACTTTCGAGCTTCTGACGAGCCGTAACGACTGTCAAAGATCGAAAAAAGACAGCCGGGACCAACGGCTTAACGTGCTTTCCGAGGCACGGAGGGGTCTTGGTATGTAAAGATGGTCACCCATCCACGGATCAACCGCGACAAGCGTAGCTTAACCTGATAGATCGATCCGTGCGGCTGTTATTACTTAGCCACAAGCCCCTCAAATAACATTTGTTGTCAACATAAAAATAACCTAGTAAATAATCTAGTTAAGGAGTGACTCTCACCAAAGACCACTGAATCATTCTCAGCAGGAGGACCTTCATTGTTTTCGTGTTGTCTCTGTAATATTAATTATTTATTGTGTTATTTTTTAAAAAAGGTCGATTACTGCTGTCATTTTGGTCTAGAAAATTAAAATCAGAATCAGAGAGAGATATTGTGATTCTAGTGTGCGCATTGCCTACGCTCAATAGAATCATCAATAGGAACTTTATTATCAAAACGACAGTTTTTTCATTTGTCAAAACTGTTTTGATATAGGTAGTGCTAGTATATCATAGACAGTCTAGACTCAGCCTGCGCATAGGTTAATATAATGTAATATCTAGCAAGGTGACATGGTTATCACTGAAAACAGAATAGGCTGACAACAGCTAAAGCGCGGCTACTGTCGGACTGCATAGAAAAGAATAAGAAGCGCGATGACACAACGCTGGTAATTTACAAAAAATCTATTGATTGCATAAAAAATAATCTAACAAAAAATCAGAATGATTGCATGTATATTAAAAGTATGGTTTTTAATCGTTAAAAAAATATAAAGGTATCTTCATGTTTTTTGCTATGATATCAAATTAGTTGTATTATGTTTTCAACGCACTATCTACCTAGCATATATCCTGAAGAATATCATATATTTTTCTGATTTTGTTTACTGCAGTGGATTGTACTTGATGTACTTTAGGCATTATAAAACTTGCGTTTAGCTCCTGTAGTCCTCTTAAGCCACATTTACATGATGCAAGTTTCTTGTCTGTGGCTTACAATAAAAATGAAACAAAAAATATCTTGCATCATGTGTACACTATTTAGGTGGTGGAGCTTTTATCGTAAGTTGAAGCAACAGGCTTCAACTTACGATATGCCACCTCCGCAATTAAATCGCACTGTGTAAACCAGGTTAGTAGTATAATAAAGGCTGTCCAAAAATTTACGCAATATTTGAATTAAATAGAAAACACCGTTTTTTCTCTTTTATTATAATTTCTTTATTGAATCATAAATAACAGAGCAGAGCAGTGGTGGCCCAGTGGTAACGGCCGCGACTTACAAGTTGTAGGGCGTAGCTTCGAACCCAGACAGGCGCAATACTTTCTGTAAATTATTTTCATACCTACTACTCTCAAAACGGTGAAGGAAAACATCGTGAGGAAACCGGCATGTCCTAGAAATAAAAATTCATAGACATGTGACATCTACCAACCCACACTGAGCCCGCGTGATGTACTTACAGCCCACCCTCTCACAGAGAGGAGGCCTGATTCCCAGCAGTGGGACCATTATAGGCTGATTATTACCTTATTACATCATTCATATGTACCTACGGTTTAGCATTCAAACTTGAACTAAACTGCAACTGTACTGCAACTTGATCGGTGTGTTATGAAATTACGTGAATTTGCCGACAGAGCGTTTTTACGCATGCAATGATCAATGCAAAGTTTTCTGCGTAGGTATTTATCTCTTCTGTCGACCCTACTTTGTTTGAATTTAATTTTCCGAGCATTCGAAATACGCCTACGCAGTGAATTAGTAAAATAAAAGCGACCCGTGAAGCAGTTGTCAACACTTGGCACGGCGTCGGCCCTTCACTGCAAAGAACACACAACTTCCTTCTCAGCAACCGGGGGAGGTCGTAACTGTGAGAATTTTCAACAATCGCTAAGTCCACACTCTGATCTTTGTTGAAACAAGACTTTAAATTAAATCAAGACTTCTTGAAAGTTACAAGTTCAGAAGTTTGGATAACTTTAACAATGATACCTACGTACCTATATTTTATAACTCAGAGCTTTACTAAATTATCTTCAATGATTACCTACGATTCTCTAGAAGATATAACTACTTTTATAATTATCTACTTAGATCTAAATCCGCGTATTTTAGAACAAAAGATTAAACTAAAACAAATACACCTTTGTTCTCCTCTGCACCAAACCAAAACTCCGATCTTAAAGATCTTAAAACCAAAATCTTGTTATCTTAAAACCAAACATTTCACAGTTCAAATAAATCTGTCACGTTGCCACGGGCAACCAGTTCTAAGAACTTCCAAATAAAAATATCTATAAAAAGTTTTTACGAAACCGTGGAAATATTTTTCTTAGAAAAAGCCCAAAAGGGCCCGAGAAAATTTATAGGCAATTTACGGCCTACTACACACTCTCAAACTTTGTCCTTTTGTTGTGAGTGGCCACTCACCCCCATTTTCCTGGTTATTCTATCATTTTGTACCGTTTGTAACCTCCTTGGATATAATTGCTTTAAGGCTGACCTCGTTCTTCGGATTTTCTTAAAAGTCTCTTTTTGTAAAAGCTTTCTTTAGTCTTGAGCCGATCAGAGAAGTGTATTTTTTGTAACGTCCTCGAGGCTCTTATATTTGCCTCATTAAATTTGTGTTGACGGAATGTCTGTTGTATAAAACTCTTGAGATATTGAAGGGAGATCTTACAGTCGTGAAAATTACTTGAGAAAACTAGTTATCTCTTTTAAGTGAACATTCAACCGCTCTCATTACCTAATGCGTGTGCTTCTCTTCGGGTGACCCCTCGTGCTGTGCAGACGAGGTTGCGGACGTTATTCGGCAGGGAATGGAGTATTTTATTCCATTCTCCGACATCCCACTCGGCCATAAATCCCGGCCTTGGTATAATGCAGAGTGCGCCCACGCTGAGGCCCGAAAAGAGTCTGCCTACCAAGCCTGGGTCAAGGCCCGCGACCGTAAAGTTGGAGCTCGTAGGGTTCGCGCGAAGAAGAGAGCCTTTAACACTGCCGCTAAGTCCTGCAAGCGGGTTTTACGTGAGGCACGTTTTGGCCATGTCAGACGTATTGGGGCCAAGCTGGCATCGCACCCTCCGGGTAGTAAACAGTTTTGGTCCCTGTCTAAGGCGGCCGAAGCGAATTTCTGTCGTCCCACTTTACCTCCAATGCTGAAACCTGATGGGTCGCTGGCCCACTCCGCAAGAGAGAAAGCAAATTTATTTGCATCTCTCTTTGCAAGCAATTCACGTCTGCACGCTGGCTCCAAGCAACCACCTACAGTACCTCATTGTGACTCCACGATGCCGGAGATCGCAGTTCACATTAGAGAGGTCCGAAGAGTATTGTGCAGTCTAGACGTGAATAAGGCCAGCGGGCCTGACGGCATTCCGGCGAGAGTGTTGAGGCAGTGTGCGCCTGAACTGTCTTGTTGACACGTTTGTTCCGCCTCTCTCTTAAAAAAGGCACGGTACCAAAATCCTGGAAGCTTGCTAATGTACAACCAGTGCCCAAAAAGGGCGACCGTGCTGACCCTGCCCATTACCGTCCGATCGCCATTACCTCCATTCTATGCAAAGTTATGGAAAGGGTACTGAACAGTAAGTTGCTGACCTACCTCGAAGACAATGATCTCCTCAGTGACCGTCAATATGGCTTTCGCCGGGGACGGTCAACTGGTGATCTTCTTGTGTATGTCACGCACCGCTGGGGCGAAGCCATCGAGAAACATGGCGAAGCACTTGCTGTATCGCTTGATATCTCGAAGGCTTTCGACAGGGTCTGGCACGCTGGTCTGCTCAGCAAGCTTCCTGCTTATGGCATCCCAGCTGATTTTTGTAGCTGGATATCAGACTTCCTTAGTGAACGGTCGATCAGAGTAGTCGTTGACGGCTGCTCCTCTGACCTTATGGCTATTGATGCCGGAGTTCCTCAGGGGTCTGTTCTCTCTGCAACTCTTTTCCTGCTGCACATCAATGACCTACTACAGACTGGTATTGTTGGGTACGCGGACGACAGTACTGTTTCAGAGAGATACTTGTCCAGCGCAAAAACCAACGGGGCCGCAGTTCGTTCCTTGAGAGAGGCCTTGGTAGAGCGGACAGAGTTGACGTTAAGCCTTGTCTCCCAGTGGGGTGATGATAATCTGGTCACTTTTAACGCCACCAAAACACAAGCGTGTCTTTTTACCGCAAAAAGGAGTCGTTTCGACCTGACTCCTACTTTTCGGGGTACATCGGTTCCTGTAACTGATCGGCTCGAGCTCCTAGGCATGGAGTTGACATCTAACCTCAACTTCGGCGCCACCATCGAGTACAAAGCCCAGACTGCGGCCAAGAAACTGGGCATCCTAAATAAGGTGAAGCAATACTTTACGCCTGGACAGCTTTTGACCCTTTATAAAGCGCAGGTCCGATCCTGCATGGAGTATTGTAGCCACCTTTGGGATGGCTCGGCTAAATACCAACTTGCCGCGCTTGACTCGGTGGAACGCAGAGCTAAGAGGCTCATTGGCGACGTAAATCTGGTGGATGCCAAGCTTCACAGTTTGGCCCATCGTCGCAAGGTTGCCTGCTTGTCGGTCTTCTATAGATTGTACTTCGGAGAGTGTGCTCAGGAACTCCACGACCTCATTCCACCGGCCCCCTTCTATTATCGGTCTTCTAGGCGCACTTCAGGTTACCATCCCTTCCTGGTGGCTATCCCACCAACTCGCACTAAGCGTTTCCAAACTTCTTTTATAATGCGCACAGCAAAGGAATGGAACTCTCTGCCTGCGTCTGTGTTTCCGAACGCATATAACCCTAATCTCTTCAAAGTGAGAGTGAACAGGCTTCTTCTGGGTAAGCTCGCTCCATCGTCGACTTTGTTTCTGTCGCCTCTGGCATAGACTAAAGTCAAGAGCAAACCCATCACAAATAAAAAAAAAAAAAAAAAATAAGTTTCTAGACCAGTTCAAACATAGTTCAGTGAAGAATACATTGGAGGGCAAACCACGGCCGCCTCGCAACCCGCGCTCAGCCACCTTCAAAGCCGAACTTTCCTCAAAGCTAACTAGACATGTTTATTCCAATTCAGTTATTCTATTAATGTTTGAAGAGAACGTAAATGAGCTCTTGTAAGTGAAGTATTCAATTTGCTCACACGCAAGCAGACTGACTTACCGTGTCTCCTTTGAGTTCAATGTTCGTTAGGTAATTGGATTTTTGCTTAAGTGATACAAATAGAGTTATTTATCAGACATGCCTGATGTTGGATCGATGGCTGAAAGTCGAGCGTTCCTGTTAAATCGTGTTATTTAGTTGTTAGTTGCTATACATACATGATCTAAACTTCGAAAGTGGTTTATGTTTATACGCTTATGGCGATAAACAACATTTTGAGAAAATATAAAACATATATTTGTCATTTGTATGAAGAATTTAAAGTTATGCTTTTCGTTGCGCGCTTATTAAGGCTTGCTTTTAAGCGTTCATATTTCCTACAACTCTATTAATAACTAAGACCCACAATTATGACAGTCAACAACAGCATTTTCCCAACTATTTTGGGGTCAGCTTCCAGTCTTAATAAATATTGGTATTCAGCTGCATCCGGTTGATGCAGCTGAATACCAATATTTTGCATGGAACGACTGCTTATTTGACCTCCATAACCCCGTAAGTATTGGGGTTTTTTTTTTTGATGGGAACTCATCAAATAACTTCTCCCGCTCTGGGCG
Organism: Atethmia centrago; assembly: GCA_905333075.3. Classification (NCBI taxonomy): domain Eukaryota; kingdom Metazoa; phylum Arthropoda; class Insecta; order Lepidoptera; family Noctuidae; genus Atethmia; species Atethmia centrago. Next base: position 10,474,683 of record HG995381.1, on the reverse strand, counting down.
GAGTGGGAGGGTGTGTCAGACTCTTACTGACTAAAACCCACCCGTATTCCTTCCTGTTGCCTGTGTTGCCAGGGGCCTCGGTGATCCTTTAGTACCTTCCCGCGACCCCGGCAAGTACTGGGTAATACGATACCCCTCGGTAAGACTGATTGTCAGACTTTCTAGCTTCTGACGACACGTAATAACTGTCATAGATGCACGAATGACAGCTGGTAGCAACGGCTTAACGTGCTTTCCGAGAGGAGGGGTCTTGGAATGTAAAGATGGTCACCCATCCACGGACCAACTGCGGCAAGCGTAGCGTAACCTGATCGATCGACCCGTGCGGCTGTTATTACTTAGCCATAACCTTTACTTACCCAGAATTATGATACTGGAAGCAAAAAACTTCCGAAGATAAAAAAGTTCCGAAGTTGTGTTCGAAGTTTAACGGTCAGTCAAATACAAAGCGACGCCCCCTTTTATATTTAGCGTCAACTTTAAACTTTGGTATCTAAATAATGGCTTTAAAAATCGAATTGCGTTGTTTGTTGTTTGTCAAACATGGTTTGCTGAAAATGTTTGACGCCTACACGTTTGAATAACAACAGAGGTTAATGGCATGAATGGCAATACAATCTCTTGTAAGCCTAATGACATCGAATCCAACTAAAATATATAGGTATTGAAGTAAATAAGTTAGATTGTAGTCATCGACCTAAACGAAGTTGACATACTGAGGGGTCACTTAAATTTCTTAGATCTTAGGTTACCCAGGGACACGCTGGGGCGTGCCGTCCATAGAGGCAATTAGGCCTAGCTTACCCTACCAACGACGCCAAATGCATTTAAATCAATGTTTTTTGTTTTTCAAATACTTTGAGGGTCATCATAAATGTAGAGCGACGCTGTGATGTTGCGCGAATTAGTTTGTTTTTTTTTTTTTGGTGTCAGTATGCATGGCCTACCCTCTGTGGAGAACCACTGCACACCACTGGGGACACGCTTACGCAACACGCGTCTGGCAACAGCGTCTGCAAAGAAAACAAATGAAGAAGTAAGTAGTTAAGAGCATGCCACGAGTCACAGCGACGTAACTTGCTGAGCGACGGACGGAAATTAGAGATGGGTAGCACACTCTTTTAAAATGAGGATCGTGCGAGGCACGCTTTTTACAAAGTGTGTTAGCACACTGTGCTACTACGAATGAGGCGAGGCAGCGGTAGCCTGTGAGCACGTACGTGATGTGAGTGTGTCAGTGAGTCACGTGATACGCCGCGTGGGTCGGTGTGTAGTGACGACTACGCGACACGGCACACATACGCAGAAGTAGACACACGCGGTGACTGATCGGTTAAGTCCGTCACACAGCTCGCACGAGTGATGATGAGGGAAAGAGAAATGAGAATGGTTACAAATGTTCTGAGTAGCTAATCTGTGCCCTGTGGTGTGTCCTAGCACATAAAAAAAGAATGAGTGACTCTTTTTATCTAAGTGAGTAGCTACAACTGTGCTAACACATGTGCTGAGTTACCCAACACTAACAGAAACAGCCTAGACGACGCGCGCGCGTGTCGCGTGACGCAGGTCGCATCGCAAGTCGCATCGCCCGAGGCGCTGAACGGGCTCCGAATGACGTACGTGTTATAGCTCGATGTTTGAGCCAACGATACGTATATTTTTTTCTTCTAACCATGATGTAGGTAGGAGACCGCAGCGACGATTGTGACTCTTTGACCTTGAGCTGGCCTAGAACAGAGTTTCAATAGAATATTATAATAATAAGGCTGAAGAGCACTGGTAGCGAGGAGCAGTGGTGGTTAGGAGCAGTGATGACCCAGTGGTAATGGCCGCGACTTACGAATTGTAGGTCGTAGGTTCGAACCCGACTGGCGCTTTACGTTGTGTAAATTATTTGAACACCACTACTCTCAAAACGGTGAAGGAAAACATCGTGAGGAAACCGGCATGGCCTAGAACCAAAAATTCGAAGATATGTGTCATCTACGGGTCGGTAGATGTCACATATCTTCGAATTTTTAAATGAAAGTCTAACACATACTCGTACCTAGTTAACAAAAACAATAAAGGCTCCTACATACTGGCGCGACTTGTCGCGCGACGCGTCGCGACACAAAGGCACCGCTTGTAGCGCTACACGCGGTGTCTTTGTGTTGCGTCGCGTCGCGCGACAGGTCGCGCCAGTATGTAGGAGCCTTAAGCCTTGTTGTAAAACGTGTACGCTTTTCGATAACAGCGTGTTGCGTGTCAACGTTGTTTTTCTTGTTTTACGTATTACTTTCGTGAGACGCTTAGATATGTTTAATGTTATTTATGGTTTTAGCCACGTGCTTGTTTCGGGGAAAAAAGAAAAAAGTGAGATTATTGCAGTTCATCATAAAATTGAAAGTAAAATAAAATCTAGTGGCCTTTCCATTAGGTTTTATTTAAACGTTTTTAGAGATTCAATAATTTAAAAAAGCGTACATCATTAAAAAGCCCATAAGATTTTAGAGGTTCATTTAAATTTTCCCCCATTAAAAATAGCCTTCAAAAACAGATAATAATATGTAGGTACGTCTAGCGCACAAAATTTACGGCTCCCGCAGAGAGGCGCGACGTGAAAGCGCGACGCGACTCTGGTAGAACAATTTCTATGAAAACTGACGTCAATTTTAGTCCACGAACAAGATATAAGTAGAATAAAATAATCAGCTATAAGTATCATCTACATAATAAAAATCTATTATTCACTCATTGACCGACAAAAAGCCGCTCAGAAAGGCTCACAGTCTAAACCGTTAGGTCTGGAAGCATCTTCCCCTGCCTGTCTGCCTGCCTTGCCTGTTCCCAACTATGTTGGGGTCGCAACATAGTTGGGAACAGGCAATGCAGGCAGGCAGGCAGGGGAAGATGCTTCCAGACCTAACGGTTTAGACTGTGAGCCTTTCCTGCTTCCAGTCTAATCTAGACTATAGAATTGGATGCTACCTAACTGATATTGTAATGGTAAAGTAGGTAGAAACATTAATTTAAAATAATTATGCAATCCAAGAAGCCCGGGGATTCTTTTTTTTTTTTTTTTTACAAGTCACTTCCATACACACCCGACTAGTTATGCATTCCCGGTGTTCCAAGTATCATCATCTGTCTAGCCTTTTCCCAACCATGTTGAGGTCGGCATCCAGTCTTACCGGATACAGCTGAATACCAGTATTTTACATGGAGCGACTGCCTATCTGACCTCCACAACCCAGTTACTAGGTAACACGGTACCCCTTGGTAAGACTGGTTGTCAAACTTTCGGGCTTCTGATGACCCGTAACGACTGTCGAAGCTCCACGAATGACAGCCGGGATCAACGGCTTAGCGTGCTAGAAGCATCTTTCCCTAAAAGAGAAAATATCGTTAATCGGGGATGAAACTTTGTATGGAAGTTCGTCATTTTTGCTGATGGGAAATCCCTTTGGGTACAAGGCTTGTAACATACCAAAATGTGTATATTTATTATACCAATAAAAACTCAATCAAGCTCAAAGGATCTATTTCAATTTAACCAAATTTACAGGCACTTTTGAATTGTCAAAATCAAAATCAAAATCAAAAGTCATTTATTCAAACTAGGCTGAAAATCAGCACTTTTCGAACGTCAAAGTTACATAAGACAGTCCCCCAAAAATGCCCGCCCTTCACCACTTCCTAGTGCTTTAGCTGGGAAGAAGAAGTGGTGGAACAAACTCCCCAGCAGCACGTCTGTCTGTTTAGTTATATAAACTTGATTCTATACAAATCGTATGCAAAGTAATTAACATTACGAAACACAAAACATTGGATTAAATTACACACTTGCCATACGTTAGGAGCCGGTCAGTCAAAAACTTGAAGCTAGTTGCCCATTCTAAAGCGTAGTAGGTAACTATGGAGAAGAACGGGCAAGAAACTCTATGGACAGTGGACACTCTTTTAAATTATGTTGTTACGAAATATTAGTTACATCGTTACCATTAAGTTGAATTCATAATTATATACTAGAACGATTTAAAAGAAGACGTGTACGTTAAAAGAAGCGCTTGATACCACTAGACCAAAAAGGCTAATTTTTTAATGTATATTGTGGTGTCTTACGGCTTCAGTGCAGACAGGCGCGACGCGACTCTAGTAGAGCAATTTCTATGAATGACGATTAATTAATAAGCTATTTTGTATGGCTTCGGGTGAGACGTAGTATGGACCAACATTTTTTTTAATACAAACATCTGTATAATTTTACCCTATGTTCACAAAATGAATAAATGTATTTGAAATTTGGAAACTTCATGGAAATTGTTCTACCAGAGTCGCGTCGCACCGTCGTCGACTCGCACCTGTCTGAGCCTTAATACCAAACGAAAGATATCTAGAAGATAATAGTCATAGTTCACGCGACTGTCTCGGTTTTCATAAAGGCTTGTTGATTCATTGCCAAAACGAGCAAGTTGCCTCAAGTTGGTTAGTTAGTTGGTGAGTTGGTTTAAGTTCTCAGTATTTAAATCTGAGTGGCCGAACCTTTATTTATTTATTTATTTAAACTTCTCGCACACAATTAAGTACAAAGGCGGACTTAATGCCTTAGGCATTCTCTACCAGTCAACCAAGGGTGGTGAAGAGATAAGATGGCAGGTGCTCTGAGAGGAAATAAAAATAACAAAAAATATTAAAGATAACATAATAGATTATAAATAGAATAAGTACAGAAATACATAAATAGGTTACAAGCATAAAATACAAATACATAAATATTTACTACAATATATACCTACATTATACATATATATATACATACAAATTCAAGGAAAAGAGATACATAATTGAGATGACTCTACGCTATTTGTTTTGAAAATAACTCTGCAATTTCCGCTTAAATGCATACCGACTGGTGGCCGTCCTGATATCAAGAGGAAGCGCATTCCAAAGAAGAATGGACTGAATATGAAAGGAAGAATGAACAAAGTCAGAAGTATGAGAAGGACAGAGTAGAAGAAGATTGTTGGAAGAACGTAGACTTTTAGCGTGCGAAGAACATAGATATTGGAAGTGAGACATAAGATAAGAAGGAGGGGTGGGAGAGTTGAGAAGGGAGAAAAGAGTGGTCAAAGCGCGCAAGCTTCTTCTTTGGCGAATAGACATCCATTTGAGCTCAGACCTGTAGCTCGACACATGGTCATATTTCCTTAGGTTGAATATGAACCGGATACCATTGTTGAGTAGTCTGTCGAGCTTATCCAGCAAAACCGCGTTCAAGTCAAAGTAGCACACGTCACCATAATCGATTATAGGGAAAATCAAAGTCTGCACAAGCATAGTCTTCGTCTTAGCGGGCAAAAAGTTCCTTAGACGATACAGGGATCGCAGAGTACCGTTGACCTTTTGACTAACACTAGACACCTGGCGTTGCCAGCCCAGCGTTAAGTCAAGATGCAAACCGAGATCTTTAACCGTAGGGGTAATGGGTATGACGGTACCATTAAAAATAAGAGAAGGAAGAGAGCTAAGTGCCACCCTACCCATCATGCGCGAGCTTCCAATTATAATGGCCTGGCACTTTGAGGGGTTTACTGACACCCCAAAACTATCAGACCATTTTTTGATAGCGTCTAAGTCTCGGTTTACATCTGCTATAGCGTCCGATAAACCTTCTACCCGCTCAGCTGTATACAACTGAAGATCATCAGCATAAAGATGATACGAACATCGAAGACGGTGAGTAATAAAATTAATGAAGATGGAGAATAACAGTGGGGAAAGAATACCGCCTTGTGGAACACCAGCATTCAGGACGCGCCAACTCGAAGAGCTCTCATCAACGCGAACCGACTGCTGACGACCCCGAAGATAAGAAGAGAACCATTCCAGGGCCTCGGGTGAAACCATAAGATGAGAGAGGATAGTAAGGAGAATATCATGACTGACGGCATTAAAGGCATTGGAGAAGTCAATTAATACCAAAACGGAAACCTTGGTATCCTCCATCGCTTCTCTAATGTAACCTTTAACCTTCGGCCTTTTTGAGGGAAAGGGCTCAGGTGCAGGTAAAATTTAAAACTAGTATTTTTTTATATTATGGGGATCAGGACTCTGATCACGGATAAGGATGAAACATTATTTATTTTGACTAAAACATACTCAATAAAACGAAACTAAAACAATACTCATTTCAGGGACGACCGTCCCTGAAATGAGTATTGTTTTATTTTCGTTTAATCGTTCTCACTCATTAGACAAAACGATTAAATGAAATGAAATGATGTTTATTTCTGTAAGAAGATCTTTTAAGGCACTTTTACACGTCAATTTTTTGGTCATCATTTTAAAACTGGATGGCGCCAGCATTTCCTTGCTGACTGTTCCCTGAGAAGAAATGCTGTAACAAACTCAGAGGTAATTTTTGGTCTCTTTTAAAGTCCAAACATTATACAGGGTGGCAGGGACGGACGGTGAGCAATGGGTAGGTCACCATCCGGTAAGGACCACGCCGGGATCGACGGCGCGTTGTGTTCCACGCGCCTCAAAGAGATGTCGTCAGAAGAAGTGTAGGGGTCCACCAGGGCCAAAGCCTGCCGGGGTCGTGGGAAACTCCGGAAGGGATACCGAGGCCCCTGGCAACACAGGCAACGGAAGGAACACGGGTGGGTTTTAGGCAGTAAGAGTCTGACACACCCTCCCGCTCCGCCCAGAGCGGGAGAAGTTATTTGATAATTTCCCACCCAAGAAAAAAAAAGGATGGCAGGGATATCGACGCACAACATGTTACCGTGACTGGAGTACATGATTGAACCCCCGTTCTGCGTCGAAATTGTTCGTCAAATATTAATAAAATAATAAAAATAAAAACCTATTTAAACTAAATGACATGATTACCATTACAACTGTAACAAATATGAATTAACATCCTCTCACTGCTGGGAAAGGCTTCCCCTAAGTCTTTACAATTCATACATACGTATCTACATCCCAAAGCGAACAAAACCCGCAGGAGCAAACACTGTAAAATTGAAGCAAAATATCATAAAAAAATAGATTGTGAGAGGAAATTCAATTCACCGCCTTTCAGAGGGTAGAACACAAGATTGCAAACAAACATAAAGTTATTTATTCTGCAGATATCGATCGAAGCAGGTCAGGGGAGACGTGACCTGTGTGAACAACCCCAACTTTCCCCCTAAATGGGCCTCGTTTATAACGGCTATGCTGCTAATAAGTCGCTTCCACCCACGAATATTTATCTTTGAGCAGCTCAAGCTAAAGTAACCCTACCCCTTATTGTTATGGGACTGAGTTCTGTTTTGCTTTGTTCGCGTAAAGTTTTTTAACTATTTGAGTGATGGTGGCAAAAGTTCAGTTTAATATTGCGTTTTGTAATGAAAAACAAACGAAAGTTTCACTGCGTTTATGAAAAACAGAAAAAGTGAAAACATTCTTGGCACCTTCTTTATTTCGTAATATCTGTAGCAAGGGGATATTCAAATATTTGGGATATTCGTTCAAGTAACATCGTCGAATGTTATTTCATCATTGTGGGGTGCCGTCTCGAACATGTGTCTACATTTCGTTCCACCTCATATCAAACGAAGGTCGCTTTAGTTCTGTCCCAACCAGATTTATTCACGTCGGTTGTATTTTTTATTCAGTTTTGTTTTCCCTGTTGTGTAGAGCCTACCTACCTATCTATTCCCTACCAAGGAGGTTTGGAATCGAAACCTAGTTACCTGTACCTATATTTTTTTGGGTACCTACATGATATTTTTTCCAGAGCTTGGCTTTTCTGTTCATTTATTCGGTATGGAAAAAATAAGGACTTATGTTTATTTTCTGCTTTCATAAATGTCAGTGTAAGCGATGTGATATTGTCAAACATTTTTCCTTTGAAATATTTGTTTCCAGCTAAATAAAATTATTTAAATATTTAAAATAAATTATTTTTTATTTAAAATAAAGTACGCGGTAGCGTTATATTGTATCTTTATATTACATTAGCTACTAGTCATAAAAACCGTCCGAAGCAACAGCACCCGCCCTTGACAAAACATCGAGATTTCTTATTATATGTAAGTTTAATATCAATGTATCATACACATAAAACTTACGGAATAAATTCTATAAATAATGGTGAAAACCGCATCAAAATCCATTGCGTAGTTTAGAAGCACAACGCGGTCACACAGACAGATATGAAAAGCGACTTTGCGAGTTTGTTGCGCCACTTCTTATTCCCAGCTAAAGCACTAGAAAGTGGTGAAGAGTGAGCGTTTTGGGGGACTGTCTTATGTAATTTTTAAGTTCGAAAAGTGCTGATTCTCAGCCTAGTTTGATTAAATGACTTTTGATTTTGACTTTAATTTATAATATGTATAGATATAGAAAAAATAAAGTGAGAAAACTACACTGGCCTGCAAAAGTAAGTGCTACATTTTTAATTTTTTTTTTTCTAAACTAGGTTAGAGATAAAATAAAAAACGTTTTATAGCAATTTTTATCAGCTTTCTTTGAAACTATAGTAAATTATATATTCGTAACATTTTTAAATCTAAAACAAGATAAAACAATAAAAATGGCAATTTTTAGCTTAGTGTCATAAAACTCAATTAACATTCACAAGTATGTTTTACATGTTATTTATTTTTTAATAACTGGTATTGCCTCCTCGGGCTCTGCTAACAGCTTTGATTCGATTTGGCATACTGAACACGAGGTTTCGGAGCCGATGTTGGGGAATATTCTCCCATTCTTCTATTAGGGCCTGTTTTAGTGCCCTGAGGGTGGTTGGTGGTGGTGTGCGGCTTCTGACTAGCCTGCCTAGCATGAGCGCCTGGGATAACCCAGGCGTGCTCAATCGGGTTGAGATCAGAACTTCTTGTTGGCCAAGCCATCACGCTGATACCAACCTCCTGAATATACTCTTGCACGACCCGAGCCATGTGTAGCCGGTAATTATCATGCATCAACATCAATCCATCACCCATATTTACTAAATACGTTCATACAAAATATAAATAACTCTAATGATAATGAAAAATAAAATTAGACAGTCGTTAGGGGTCGTTAGAGACCCAAATTCTGACAACCAGTCTTACCAAGAGGTATTATATTACCAAGTTACTCGGTTGTGGAGGTCAAATAGGCAGTCGCTCCATGTAAAATATTCGCAGATTAATTGATTAAGAAAAATATACACAAAATAGATCTATAATCACGAACGCAGAACAGAAATAATTGTCGGCAGCTGCATGTCAACTCATGAGTGGCATATTATCAAATAATTTCTCCGAAGTTTTTGGTCGTGTCAGAATCTTACTGACTAAAACCCCATGTTCCTTTCGTTGCCTGTGTGTTGCCAGAGGCCACGGTATCCCTTTCAGACTTTCCCGCGATCCCAGCAGGCATCGGCCCTAGAGGACACCGTCTGTTATACTGACATCTCTTTGAGGCGCGCGTGGAACACAACGCGCCGTGAACCCAGGCCTGGCCTGGTCCTTATCGGACGGCGAGCTACCCATTGCTCACTGTCCGCAAGACCGCGCCTACGGTGGCCGGGAATCGGCCTTGGATTCCCGACGCCTAGGGCGTCTCCTGCAGCAACTAGGGGCGTGAGGGCGCGAAACCCCTGTCAATGTCATTCAGTAGATCCTTGCAGCACTGTAACGCTCAATGTGTTATATGTCTTCACGCCCGGGTAGATACAATAACTACAAATTGGTGAAAACTAGGTAGACTCTCTCATTGGTCTAGTGTTCACAAACGCTACTGTTGAGCATGAGGTTCTGGGTTCGATTCGGGAAAAGTGTTATTGGGTTTTTCCAGGTTTTCCATTGATTTCGCAGTAGCAGCCCGGAGTCTGATTTGTGCCCGGTTGATGGCAATAGGCTGGCCCCCTTTATCATGTGACATATATCTGGCAAAATGTGTGTGTACTGTCGGTAGGTACACCTCGGCCTGACTTTACGTGGATTTCAGGCGTGATTTTATATTTAAACATAAAGCACCCTTAAATGTTGATGAATTTACCGAACTCTGTTCTCGCCATAATTTCGTAATTAAAGCAAATTCTCCCACAATCTGCCAGCACTTGCGCTTAACTATCGCATTCAACGTGCGAGGTTTATACTTAGGATACAAGTTATTAGGGCTTAGTTTGAAGACTGAGAGAATAATTTAAACTGAACGTGTTTCGGTATGAGGAATGGAGGAGTTCGTAAACGTATGGTACAAGATAGAAAAAAAATATTTTATTTCACATGAACCTAAATGGGCACTTATGAAACGCCAGAAGCTAGGTGCATGTTTCCAATTGGTTGTTTCCTATCGAATAAAACTGGCAAGAAACTCCACGGTTACTCTTTTGAAAATAATTGGATTTTACAATGTTTTCAAATCTCAGTGTTAATAGGTATTTTTTTTTTTTTTAGGGTGGGACATCATCAAATAACTTCTCCCGCTCTGGGCGGAGCGGGAGGGTGTGTCAGACTCTTACTGACTAAAACTCACCCGTATTCCTTCCTGTTGCCTGTGTTGCGGTGGCCTCGGTGACCCATAAGTACCTTCCCGCGACCCCGGCAGGCATCGGCCCTAGTGGACCCCTACCTTTGTGCTGACGACATCTCTTTGAGGCGCGCGTGGAATACAACGCGCCGTCGACCCGGGCCTGGTCCTTACCGGACGGTGAGCTACCCATTGCTCACCGTCCGCAAGCCCGCGCCTACGGTGGCCGGAAATCCGCCCGGGATTCCCGACGCCCAGGGCGTCTCCTGCGGCGGCTAGGGGCAAGAGGGCGCGAAACATGCCTTTCCCTCAAACGTCCCGCCTCCTCGCGAGCATTACTGCTTTACAGAAGGAGGTGACGGCTGCCCATGCCCTCTCGCTCCGTACCATAGCCTGAACCAGGGCCGGACGCTAGAGGTCTCTGCCACCAATCGCCTCCACGAGGACACGGCGGTGCTCTGCCCAAGCCAGGCAGACCTCCACCGTATGCTCCACCGTGTCCTCCGGGCGATCCACACAGTGGTGACACCCGGGCGTCTCCTCCCGCCTTATCCGACACAGGAACCTCCCGAAGCTGCTGTGTCCGGAGGAGTGTTAATAGGTATGGGAGGACAATGTAGGCCAGTCAAGAAGTACCAGGTACTTAACAAAAAATAAAGGGTCTACAAATCTAGTTTATTAAGCCTACAACGTTCTCACATTCACAAAATACAAAAAATCTATGTAAAATATTAATAATATAATAAAAATAAAAACCTATTTAAACCGAATGACATAAAAACCTTATCATGATGGTAAAGAGGCTCGTGGCTTACTGGCTTACAGCCGCACGGGTTGATCTTAAAGATTAAGCAACGCTTTCCGAGGTTGGTTCGAGGATGTGTGACCAGCCATTACATACTGAGACCCGTCCGTGCCTCGGAAACTACATTAAGCCGTTGGTCCCGGCTGTCATTCGTAGGTCTTTGACAGTCGTTACGCGTAGTCAGAAGCCCGAAAGTCTGACAGCCAGTCAGTTGTTACCGAGTTACTGGGTGGTGGAGGTCAGACAGACAATCGCTCTTTCTAAAATACTGGTATTCAACTGCATCCAATTAGAATATAGGCCAACCCCCACATAGTTGAACATAGTTGGGAAAAGGGTAGGCAGGTGATGATGATATAATACTCGTAGTAAAGATAAACTATGCAGCTGACTAGCGTTTTCTGAATCTACAAAAAGATACCTATATGGCTAAAGGCCCCTGCAGGTAGGCGCAACGTGACAACGCGACGCGACTCTGGTAGAACACATACATAACATAAACATAACATCACGCCTTGTTTCCCCGAAGGGTTGGGCAGAGGTGTTCCTACCTGTAGTACACCCACATTTCGCCAGTTATTTTTAAGTCCCATGTAATAGGGGGCGAGCCTATTGACATCAACCGGGCACACATTTAGATTCCGGGCTGCTACTGAGATATTCCAAATAGAAAACCCAATAATACTTTGCCCGACCCGGGAATCGAACCCAGGACCTCATGCTCAGCAGTAGCGCTTGCAACCACTAGACCAACGAGGCAGTCTAGTAGAACAATTTCTATGAAAACAGCATGGAAATTGCTTTACCAGAATCGCGTCGTCCCAGTCTGCGGGAGCCTTAAAAGTTCATAAAAAGTCAGTAAATGCTAGCAAAATCTGACCCATTTACTAACAGAGATAGTATGGCTTATCTCAGTTTATTAAAAGCAGTCACCCTAAGTGTTCATGGGGCATGAACAGTTAGGGCTTTACCGACTTTGTATGAACTTTTCAGGCTCCGTTTATGAATAAGTATAATTAAAAAGTAATAGGGACTAATAAAATGAAATTAAACTTCTCAAGTTCTCAAAAATATAAAATATTGACATGAAGTAATTAAAAATAATAAGAATTGCTTTAGCAATCAAATAAATAGGAGGTTTAAAGTCAGTCAGATGAAACTTTTGTCACGCTGCGTTTTAAATGGAAAAAAGTTAATTATTTCATAAAGTATTTTACTACAATACTTAAATATTCACTTATAGAATTGATGTGTACGCGTTCTAGTTTAACATATCTTTTTTTCATAACTTACTTGCATTATTTGAAGGCGTAACAACAGGTTTAAAAGTCACTAAAATCATATATATATGCACCTTAAACTTGTACGTTTCCGAAGATACCCGACTAGTTACGATCATGTCCGAAGTCCTTATTCATGAGCCCTTCAAGCGAGGTCGTGGGTCGGAGTTACAAATTGCGGTATTACTAATGCTAAATGCTAACGAAGAAACAAGGTCATGTCAGATGGATGGGGAAGATGACCTTGACCCTAGAAACTAATTACGGGAAAAGGATGAAAGAAATACTTTCAACGACAATGTAGGTCGATGAAACTGAGAGGGAAGCTCGTTTAGGTCACCTAGAATTCCCCAGTCACTGAAAGCTTAACAAGTTTCTGATTGGTAATTTAATGTTGGTTGTTGTGATAAGATATTCAGTATCCAATCATATCAGTTATTAGGAGAGTTGACGGCAAACTGATTAAATCAAGCTAAAAAACGTTGGTAAAACAATAGAGCCATAAATTTGAAGCCCTAGGGGCTTGTCCGCATCACCACGTCACGACGTCGTCAACGTGGAACGACGTGAATTTACGTGACGTGCTAATGCACGGTACGGCAACATTGCCGCAGAACGACGCGTCGGAATCGTCGGAAACGGTACGTGGCGATGCGCTCGCTCAGTTGAAAGATATCGGTGCACCCAGTATTTTATTTTCGTATCTTTTCTTTTCTAGCGTCTTCTTAACAATAGCAAGATTAGAATACGTCTTGTGCGGTCGATATCTAAAAAGAGACTGCTATTTTACAGGTTTGTGAGTAATTTCAAATGTACCGGAATTTTACAAGACACGACAACGTGTAACGTTGCGGTACACGATGCCTCGCATTTTTAAGGGGACTACAGGACCTAAACGCAAGTTTTATAAGTTTTATAAAGCCGTAAAGTATATTATCCCCTGCAGTAAAAAAAAACAAAAATGTATATGATATTTTTAAGGATATATGCTAGGTAGGTAGTGTGTTGAAAACATAATATAACTAATTTGATACGATAGAAAAAAATCACGAAGATACCTCTAAAAATGCCTTTTAACGATTAAAAACCATACTAATATACATGCAACCATTGTGATTTTTTGTCAGATTTTTCTACAAGCAACATATTAGCATAATAGTGTTTTAGTTTTTTTTATACAATCTATAGATTTTTCGTAAATCAATAATTGCTTCTTATTTTGCAATAAATTACCAGCGTTGTGTCATCGCGCTTCTCTCTCTTTTCTATGCAGTCCGACAGTGACCGCGCTTTAGGTGTTGTCAGCCTCTTTAAGACACGGTAACGTAAAATAGCATCTCACGTCAACGTACCGCGCCGCGACTCCGCGCCGTTCCACGATGACGACATCGTGACTTTCGTGACGTGGTGATGTGGACAAGCCCTAGTCTCCTCAGGCACCGTTCACGTTCTCGAGAGATGCGACTTGCGATGCGTCTTGCGTCAAGCGACGTTACGTCGCGGTGGCTCGTGGCATGCTCTAAACAACATCTTTCATTTGTTTTCTACGCAGTCGCTGTCGCAAGACGCGTGACCGCGCATGAGCGTTTAGCTCGTAGCCCCGGGGTTACTGCTTAAACTTTTGGCCTGTGTTTAACATTGAGTAATGTTGTTCTCAAAGTTTAGACACAAAGGATTGAGAGCAGATTTCTGTGAGCTAATAACATATACTTTTAGTACTTTTTATACTATGTGGATATCATCAAATTAAAAATACCCATCAATCGGATAAGTCGATCTTTAAGAGTACTAACGGACAGACAGACAGACAGGTATGTATAGACTAATATACGAAGTTCTTTACACTCTACGAAATACACAGCAGTAACTTTATAAACTAACTTCTTGCTTATCTTGCTTAACTTAAACATAGTCCCCGTGTTCAGTACCGAATTAAGCAAGCGCGGGGCCCGTAGCAAATTCTATCGAGGGGCCCTTGATCTGCTATGGGTTCTTAGGTAATAAAGTGGTTTAAAAAAATGGGTAAAAGAAAATACAAGTATATGATTACATAATCAGCCTATAATGTTCCCACTGTTGGGACACAGGCCTCCTCTCTGTGAGAGGGAGTGGGCCGTAATCCACCACGCGGGCCCAGTGCGGGTTGGTAAATGTCACATGTCTTCGAATTTTTTGGTTCTAGGACATGCCGGTTTTCTTCACGATGTTTTCCTTCACCGTTATGAGAGCAGTGGTGATGAAATAATTTACACAAAGTAAAGCGCCTGTCCGGGTTCGAACCTACGACCTACAACTCGTAAGTCGCGGCCGTTACCACTGGGCCACCACTGCTCCAGTATATGATTACTAAATTATAATACAAAATAATGTAGACTATAAGTCTTACAAATAAATAGACAATTTAAATATTTTGAATCGAGCCATTTCAATTCTGCTAGGCATCCATACTGGGTGTCGAGTAAGGGTGCTCACACACGTCAGACTTTTTGCAGAGCTATCGTGACGATTTAAATTCTATACATTTCATACGAGCGACTTTTTGTAGAACTTGTGCGTTTACCGTATGAAATTCTGTATTTTATTTTCGCCAATGAAATAACCGTTTACCGATTGTCTGACGTGGATTGTCTTAGTCGGAAAAGGTGTTACGTTTCACGTTTTTGTGCATCAAATAAATTCAATATGGTACCTATATTGAATTCATCTTAATAACCTTCACTCATAAATTTACGCTCAGGCGGAGGGAGGCGGCCAGGTTTGGTTACGCGGGGCCCCCTTTTGCGTGGGGCCCGTAGCAATTGATACTCTTGCTACGTGGTTAATCCAGCACTGCCCGTGTTACCACTCACTCGGGAAGAGAGTGTTTATCTCTTTCAAAGGAGGTTCTTATTCAGTTTTCATAGATAACTTGCACCAATAGTTACCAGTTAGGTGTAGTGAAAATTAAAAAAAAAAACAAATTATACCGACTTTAATTTATAAAATGTACAAAACCGATACGGAATATTTTTTTCGTATTTTTTGCTTCGGTTATTTGTACCGAAGCAAAAAATAGAATATGAAAAAATTCATTCTAAAATTCATGGCACAACGAAGTAACAACATGTTAATATTACATAATCCTTGAACTTTTTAAGTATGTTGCCAGCTGATATTGACGCCGTTTTCTCAGGGCTACCTAACTTTATTACACGAACGGTTCCCATTTTGATAAACTAACCGAACACAGTAAACACAATTAAAATAAATTGTAATTAAAAAAAAAAAAACACAAGACTACGTATACACAGGGGCGAAGACGTTACATAACATTACATAACCAGCCTATAATGTTCCCACTGCTGGGACACAGGCCTCCTCTCTGTGAGAGGGAGTGGGCCGTAATCCACCACGCGGGCCCAGTGCGGGTTGGTAAATGTCACATGTCTTCGAATTTTTTGGTTCTAAGACATGCCGGTTTTCTTCACGATGTTTTCCTTCACCGTTATGAGAGCAGTGGTGATGAAATAATTTACACAAAGTAAAGCGCCTGTCCGGGTTCGAACCTACGACCTACAACTCGTAAGTCGCAGCCGTTACCACTGGGCCACCACTGCTCAAAGATGTTGCGAAGACGTTGTTCTAATAGGATAGGACTTTATTTATTCTTAGGACATTCACGATCGACGTAAAACCATTAGTTAGTCATTGCAATGTAATTCTTATCTCGATATGGTAAGGAATAAATTGGTGAAAATCCAATGATTTTCAATTATTTTTTTTGAAACACAGTGAACACTATATGATTAACCATACGTTTCGACATTTGTATTTTCTGTAAATCTGTAAATGTATTTCGATTTCGATATTTAACTGAAAACTTGAAAATGCACTATGAAATATTTCAATAAAATTTTAAATTTGTAGTTTTTACGAATTTTGTGTTTTTTTGGGAACGGAAAGCTACAGGCTTAGCCCGAGCACCGTTTTGTCTACGGAAGAATAGACAAAAATGATGTTCCGTGTAGAAAGTACGACGGCAGCAAAGTAGAAAGAGTAAACTGCAGATTTTACGAAATTCACTCTTTTACATTTTTTTTCTGTTTGATTCTCAATTTTTACTGATATTAAGTCACGTATATAAATACAACTACAAAAATTTTTTCAATGTCGAAGTACCCTTTAGAACAAAAAAATATTATAGAAATATTGGCCTTTCCTTAGTAATGCACATATAAATGATAAATGATTTTATTTCTGTAAGTAGGTTTTTACAAACACTTTTACACGTCAAACATATTTTTTAAAACTAGATTAGGTCGGCGTTTCCTCTCTGACTACTCTGAGAAGAAAGGCCGAAACAAACTCAGAGGTCACAGTCTCTTTTAAAGTCCAGACATAATCTTGGTCAGATCATGTGAAGAACATGTCGATTGGTGTCTGAAATGGTCTTTTGATGAAAGAACCACACAGATTGAGTGGACCTCAAACTACTCAAACTGCCAGACCATCATTAAAACTAACTAAGAGACAAAAAAAACAAACAATGACCCACATAGTCCTCACATTCCTAATAATGAAAATAAAATAATACTTTACAAAGTAAATATTCATGTCATTGTTTATATAAAATGTTATATAGAATAAGAAAATATAAATAGCTAGCAAAATACTCTTTGTAAAAAAAAAAACAACATTCACTGTAAATTTATTGGAGCAGCTCAATCCCAAGCCTTTTTGTCCTCAATATAATCTTTAACAGTATAAAAGGCTTTCAGGCACAGTTTCGAGGGATATTTTCCGACATCCACGTGGGTGAAGCCACGGGCAAAAGCTAGTCATTCAAAATTATTTATAATTTCATGCCAGACATATTGAATTACATTTTCTTGTGGTTTGAACCCTGAAAATTAATTTAAGGTCCCTAAATAAATAATAAAATTAATTAATTGTAGCGTTTGTGACTGCCCCAGACCGGCTCGGGGTCACAAATGCGACTGCTGAGGTCTGGGGTTCGATTCCCATGTCGGGCAAAGTGTAATTTATTGGGTTTTTCACGCACGTTAAGCCGTTGCCGTTGGTCTTTCTTCGAAGAATATAACATAGCTCTTACATAGCTCTTTCTATACAAAGTGACATTTCGTTTCTCCATTTATAACATCGCACCGTTGAAATCCTTCTGCAATCTGTCATTTTGTCTTTCATTTCTAACGATCTTTGTCTAGGTCCTTTTTTATGTAGACTATTTCAGAAGAAAGTTTTCTATCCCAAACTGTCAGAATCACACTGACAACTGGCAGTTGTCTAAGGTAGTGAAGACAATTTGCATTTTTCTACTCGACGGCCACAAAGTATATATGGTTATCTACAAAAACATGATTTTACAGGAGAGCGTTTTGAACGCAACACTGTGATAATTAATGGAAGAACAAGGCAATCTTCTCCTATTTAACATCATTTAGTTAATAGTGCATTACCAAGGAAACGGTTAAGACCAATATTAGTAGACAAAGCGGTGCTCGTGCTAAGCCTGCTGATCTTTCTCCGGTCGTGTCAGATTACGTGCCATCCAATCGGACAATGATGCCTCGGCCGCATCTGCACTTATCGTTCCGAAGTAATGCGTACCGAAGCTTCGTATGTTATGACACTAAAAAGATATCGCGATAAAGCCGTGGTCATATTAGCGGCTTCGATATTTTGTTTGAACTATTGTGTAATAATCCGAAATGGCCGAAATCGTTTCCTCGATAGTCGTTGAGTTATTGTAACTCAAATTATTTTTCAAACGACGCCATGTGACGGCCACCAAATGCTTTTTTATGGTTCACATTTTTTAGATCCCAAATGATGGGCTTCAGCTTCATAATTATGGAGGAATTCCAGCATCATTTCATCCCTTCCAGTGGCGGATTTACACATTTTCCAAGTATGGGCTGTCAAATTTTTGCCACCCTCACCTCTACAACTGTCAGTTTCAGATTTTTTAGAATCCAACAATTTGATTGAAATGGCACAAGAAATAGTTTTTGGGTACATTTCTGAGCTAAACAAAGCTCAATCATGTACAACTAATATGTAATGTAAGGCGGCAAAACAAAATGAGGCCGCCCCCAGGTCTTCCGAGCATTTCTAGTAACATTTTGCGGAAATTGAATAATATCAATAAAAAAATGCACATTTTCATCTAAAAGCAAGTTTGTGGGATGCAAGAGCGAGTAGGTCGAGCTCGAAATTTTTTTAGGTTTCATTTGAACATTCATACGGAGTTGCTTTGTTAACGTATGCAGAAAAGTTAGAGAATTAGAACGAAAATCTTGCACGACATGGCCCCTTCATACTGTATAAAACTTTATCGACTTTTAAGAAACCATGTGAATGAATATAATGTAGGATGCCAGAGCGAGCGAAGCGAGCTCGAAAATTGTAGCACACCAGCTTGCGTAAGTTTTGGAAACAGAAGTGACTTGTTGAGTTAGATATGCAGAAAAGCCTAACAATTAAGAGAATGTCTACAAGAGCGAACGAAGTGAAAATTTTAGCACCATGCAATTAAATGCTTTTTACTGAACATATTTTAACCTTGTTTGGGATTTGATTAAAAGTACTACTCAAGATTTGGAGGCCCCCCCACGGCCCGGGGCAGAACGCCCCTTCCGCCTCTCCTTTGTCCACCAGTATGCTACTTATACAATAATGTCACATTCGGTAAACTTAATTATATAAATTTTATTGCGCTAAACAGTAAAATAATAATAAATTGGGTAATGTGTGAAGGCGTAGTGTAGACAGGGTTAACCTGTATTTTTACACTCTTCTCAGTGACATCCTCCCGCAAACTGTTACTATGAATTCAGTAAACGATTCTAGACCCCCCGAGAAGAAATTTTTAATCGTTTTTAATAAAAAAAAACTGCTTTTCCATCAATTTTGATCGTGTGGGTATTGTCATTTTGTATGCAGCAGCAATTTGTTTTTTATAATCTCTAAAACTCTTTTAGAAAAATGTCTACTCTAGGGGTCTAGAATCTTTTACTGAATTCATAGTAACAGTTTTTATGTATATATATATATATAATCATGGTAGGTAACAGTTTGCGCGTCGATGTCAATTCCACCCTGTATATTTTCTGCAATTCCGCTCTCTTGTCACTCGTACAAAGTGTGGGCTGTGGGAACTGGATGTTTTACCATAGAATATATAAATATGCGGTACCATTGAATGTACTATGAAAGGGAAGAGGAAAAATATATTGGAAAGATGTCTTGTAGACTTCTGTCTGCAAGACAGCAGAAAAACGTCTTACAAAAAAATGGGCCCAAATTAGCCGCCCCTAAAATCTGTCACCCTAAGCTCAAGCCTACTCAGCCTGCTGGTAAATCCGCCACTGATCCCTTCTCTCCATTTTTACTATAGAAATATAACGATAACCGCTATCGTGTACCTACAGCAACCCGCACGCGTCTGGACTAATCGAGAACAACCGCCGAAATGAACAACGCTACGTAAACTATTAACAAACAAAGAACTATGTAATTATAAAATACAGTCTGGAGGACTATGTGTACCTATGGAGCGTTTGCGTAAACTATTAACAAACAAAGAACTATGTAATTATAAAATACAGTCTGGAGGACTATGTGTACCTATGGGGCGTTTGCGTTAACTATTAACAAACAAAGAACTATGTAATTATAAAATACAGTCTGGAGGACTATGTGTACCTATGGAGCGTTTGCGTAAACTATTAACAAACAAAGAACTATGTAATTGTAAAATACAGTCTGGAGGACTATGTGTACCTATGGAGCGTTTGCGTAAACTATTAACAAACAAAGAACTATGTAATTGTAAAATACAGTCTGGAGGACTATGTGTACCTATGGAGCGTTTGCGTAAACTATTAACAAACAAAGAACTATGTAATTATAAAATACAGTCTGGAGGACTATGTGTACCTATGGAGCGTTTGCGTAAACTATTAACAAACAAAGAACTATGTAATTATAAAATACAGTCTGGAGGACTATGTGTACCTATGGAGCGTTTGCGTAAACTATTAACAAACAAAGAACTATGTAATTATAAAATACAGTCTGGAGGACTATGTGTACCTATGGGGCGTTTGCGTTAACTATTAACAGACAAAGAACTATGTAATTATAAAATACAGTCTGGAGGACTATGTGTACCTATGGAGCGTTTGCGTAAACTATTAACAAACAAAGAACTATGTAATTATAAAATACAGTCTGGAGGACTATGTGTACCTATGGAGCGTTTGCGTAAACTATTAACAAACAAAGAACTATGTAATTATAAAATACAGTCTGGAGGACTATGTGTACCTATGGAGCGTTTGCGTAAACTATTAACAAACAAAGAACTATGTAATTATAAAATACAGTCTGGAGGACTATGTGTACCTATGGAGCGTTTGCGTAAACTATTAACAAACAAAGAACTATGTAATTATAAAATACAGTCTGGAGGACTATGTGTACCTATGGGGCGTTTGCGTTAACTATTAACAAACAAAGAACTATGTAATTATAAAATACAGTCTGGAGGACTATGTGTACCTATGGAGCGTTTGCGTAAACTATTAACAAACAAAGAACTATGTAATTATAAAATACAGTCTGGAGGACTATGTGTACCTATGGGGCGTTTGCGTTAACTATTAACAAACAAAGAACTATGCAATTATAAAATACAGTCTGGAGGACTATGTGTACCTATGGAGCGTTTGCGTAAACTATTAACAATCAAAGAACTATGTAATTATAAAATACAGTCTGGAGGACTATGTGTACCTATGGGGCGTTTGCGTTAACTATTAACAAACAAAGAACTATGTAATTATAAAATACAGTCTGGAGGACTATGTGTACCTATGGAGCGTTTGCGTAAACTATTAACAAACAAAGAACTATGTAATTATAAAATACAGTCTGGAGGACTATGTGTACCTATGGAGCGTTTGCGTAAACTATTAACAAACAAAGAACTATGTAATTATAAAATACAGTCTGGAGGACTATGTGTACCTATGGGGCGTTTGCGTTAACTATTAACAAACAAAGAACTATGCAATTATAAAATACAGTCTGGAGGACTATGTGTACCTATGGAGCGTTTGCGTAAACTATTAACAAACAAAGAACTATGTAAATATAAAATACAGTCTGGAGGACTATGTGTACCTATGGAGCGTTTGCGTAAACTATTAACAATCAAAGAACTATGTAATTATAAAATACAGTCTGGAGGACTATGTGTACCTATGGGGCGTTTGCGTTAACTATTAACAAACAAAGAACTATGTAATTATAAAATACAGTCTGGAGGACTATGTGTACCTATGGAGCGTTTGCGTAAACTATTAACAAACAAAGAACTATGTAATTATAAAATACAGTCTGGAGGACTATGTGTACCTATGGAGCGTTTGCGTAAACTATTAACAATCAAAGAACTATGTTATTATAAAATACAGTCTGGAGGACTATGTGTACCTATGGATACAAAAATTTTAATACCAGACCTTTTTTTTTATTTGGGTGGGAAATTATCAAATAACTTCTCCCACTCTGCGCGGAGCGGGAGGGTGTGTCAGACTCTTACTGACTAAAACTCACCCGTATTCCTTCCGTTGCCCGTGTAGCCAGGGGCCTCGGTAACCCTTTGGTACCTTCCCGCGACCCCGGCAGGCATCGGCCCTAGTGGACCCCTACACTTGTGCTGACGACATCTCTTTGAAGCGCGCCTGGAACAACAACGCGCCGTCAACCCGGGCCTGGTCCTTATCGGACGGTGAGCTACCCATTGCTCACCGTCTACCTATAGGTATAGAGAGGTAATTTAGAAAGTTTACATTTTCGTAAGATTCAGAAAAAAAAAACACGGTCGTAGGGTTGCACGTCAGAAGTGAAAACTTCTTAGCTTCACAAACTTGTAAACATCTGTATATATGTATCTGAGCGTGACGGTCACGTAAGTTCAGTACTTTTTCCCCATCGCAAAAGTGCCCAGCGTGCCTCAAGAAGTTTTCACAAAAAGAACCTTTGTAACAGTGGAATACACTGTCATACTACAAACCAATAATAATCCTATTTAATTGCTACAATGAATTTGGAACGCCATACGGAAAAAAAATCTCTTCAGCGAAGAATATCAATATTCTCAGAAAAATTGTTTTAATCCAAGTAAATATTTTCTTAAGTAAATGTACTCAGTCCAAGAAAACCTGTTTACTCCAATTAAGAATAATAAATACTTGGTTTTTATTCTTGACTTAAGCAAATATTTTTGATTCAAGACTATAATCTAATCTTAATTGAAGAAAATTTCTCGTTTTTATCTAGTTTTAGAAATAATATTCTTAAAATTAAACTTAAGAATTCTTCATTGAAGTGTAATGTCTTCGAAGAAGACGATAAAACTAAGACAAAATTTTAGTTCATTCAAGAATATATTGTTTTCCCCATAAATGAATTAATATTTGTCTTGACCAAAAGGAATTAATTAAATTCTTAATTTCTTAATTTAAGACATCTTTTTTTCCGTGTACCAGTGTAGACACACTGGCAACGTCCCACCTCCAACGGACTACTTCTAAAGCGGGTGCAGCGGCAGAAAATGCCGAAAATCTGAAAGTTGTTAAATATGGAGGCCTTGGTAGAGACTACAACTTTGTGCCCTTTGGCGTCGAGACCCTCGGTCCGTGGGGTCCCAGTGCGCATAAGTTATTTGCGGAAATGGCAAAACGTCTAGTTGATGTAACTGGTGACCGATAAGCTGGCGGCTTTCGCGCAACGCATCAGCATTGCAATTCAGCGAGGAAATGCCGCCAGCATCCTCGGTACAATGCCCTGAGGGCCTTGTTTAGGCTTAACTTAGTTTTAATTTAATTTAGTTAATGTTAATAATCATCTTGTAATTTGGTTATGTAAATCAATATTGCTACATAGAATTCATTAAATATCTATGC
The DNA here is from genome assembly GCA_905333075.3 of Atethmia centrago. Lineage (NCBI taxonomy): Eukaryota > Metazoa > Arthropoda > Insecta > Lepidoptera > Noctuidae > Atethmia > Atethmia centrago. Next base: position 10,451,131 of record HG995381.1, on the reverse strand, counting down.
TGATAAAGCGCAAGCCAATATTCCAAGAACTTTATATTAAAGTAACCATTACCATTAGGTTCATATTTCCAAGAATTTTACGAAAATACATAAGTCTGTTTGCGTGATCACTCAATATATTGAAATTAGACTATCTCGACGTGTGCTGTCCTTTGACGCGTCGACTGGTGTAAAAATTTACGAAATGAAATGACAATGAATACGTGCTCAACATAAAAGATAATTTTAAAAGTAAGTGATTAGTTGTTGGTAGATGTCACATGTCTTCGAATTTTTGGTTCTAGGACATGCCGGTTTCCTCACGATGTTTTCTTTCACCGTTTTGAGAGCAGTGGTGATGAAATTATTTACACAAAGTATAGGCTATAGTATAGGTTCGAACCCATGACTTACAACTCGTTAGTCGGGGCCGTTACCACTGAGCCACCACTACTCTAAACAATTTTCTTTCATGACTTGACATTAATTCTTTAATACAGTTGTGGTGGATACGTAGTTATGTTGACATTTATGTATGTGGTATATTGAAAAAATGTGTGGAAATAGGTTGTCATGATATGAGCATGTGATATGGAGGAATAAGGAAAATGTAGGGAGGAAAGTATGAATATGGCTGACTGTAAAATATGATATTAAGGCTAGATATGGGATGACTACCGAAAAGATGACTAATAGAGAAGTATAGTAAGAAAAAGAACAATGTTGCGGCGACCCCAAATAAATTAGGATAATAGTAAGAGAATAATGAAGTGTAGATAGATATGAGGGTTCTATATTGAGTTACAGCATCATTTAGCAAATTGCACGGATCACTTGAATATCTGCATCTAGATGACCCATATGTCGCTGTCACACTATGTTCCACGGACTGCTCCTCGCGGTTCCGCGATGTTGCCCTCTCTGGCTACACACTGCTCTACTCGCACAATTAATCGCTCCACAATACGTCGCTCGCCTTTCCAACAGCGTGCGATGAATTTATCCCAAAAACAAACTAAACATTGTAGTTGAAAAACTTGTTCTCCCATACATCGATATACGTCACGCTCAATTCTCCAACTGCAAATGTATGTATGTCGACTATTATTCGTTAACTTGTAAAGCCTACTTAGCTGTGATAGTTTTCCTTTATATGTAGGTAGGTAGGTACTACTGCCATTAATTTTTTCATGTATCCAAAAACAACCATTTAGCTGGCATGGGGGAGGGGGGGTTAATTGACTCAAACATATTACGCAAATGGATCCCTGAATCGAAAAATGATGTAAACAGACCTGCAATATTTTGAACGGTCAATCCAACGAATCCCCACACTATGGCATAGCTCGAAATAAAAATATCATCCCCGCATTACGTGCAAGGGAGGTTAGGTTTAGGACCCCAAAAAAAGAGATTAGATTAATGGTCGTTGTGGACATTTGTCCGATATCATTTCTCATTCATAATTGTCAAACCTTATCTACTCTTTCTAATACAATAAAAATTTGAATAATTTTCATCTAAATTATTATTTTATTATTTTATTTTGAAAAACAAAGTTCGTGTTGAAAAACCCGTTATAAGGGTTCCTTGTTGACTAAAAACCCAAACCCCAAACCCTCAAAAGTATTTTCTGCACTAAAGTTACGCGCCCTTGCCCGTTCGATAGTCTTATCATGACAATTTATATGCCCTACGGTCACATAAAAATCCTGCAAATTTATCCACCATTTGGTAAATAAGGTTAGTACTAACACTTTGTTCAAAAGCATTTGGTTATAATCACCAAAGAGTAAATAAGAGTAAACTTCCCCCACCCGATTCGAGCTGGTGTTCCACAAGGCTCCGTGCTCTCCCCCTCCCTCTTCTCGCTCTACACAAGCGACATACCCAGACACAACAAGTGTCAGTTGGCCCTATTCGCTGACGACACAGCAATATACCACTCAAGTCGCAGCACTGAGTGCATCCATACTCACCTCCAATCAGCAGCCAGCGCTCTAGAGCAATGGTTCAAGAAATGGAGGATTGAAATCAATCCATCTAAAAGTGCAGCTGTACTGTTTGTCAAACAAGGCAAACAGAAAAACCGCCACTTACGCACACTCACCCGACCCATCACTATGTCAGGCCAACAGATCCCCTGGGACCTAAAGGCCAAATATCTAGGGGTAACTCTCGACCACTACCTCCGCTTCAACGAGCACATAAAGACAGTACGTAACCGTGCTGCCTTTGCGCTCGGTCGCCTCCACTATCTTATAAATGCACGTAGTAAACTAGCCCTTAAGTCTAAGTTGCGAATTTACACCACGTGTATTCGACCCATTATGACATATGCGGGCGTCGTGTTCGCACACGTCAAGCCATCCCTGTTAAAAAAAATGCAAGTCCTCCAAAACAAATTCATGCGTAGAGCCACGGACAGCCCCTGGTTCGTACGCAACGATCAACTACATGTCGATCTAAAATTGCCCACCATCCGGCAATTTCTCAAAAAATCTAGTAAACGCTTTTTCGATTCTGCTACCACGCACACTAATCCACTAGTGGCAGCAGCTGCCAATTACACTCCCTCACGCATATCACGCACACGACGACCAAAACACGCACTAACCGACATGGATGACGACATCACTCTCTACCAAGAGAGTATGAAGTTAGCCAACCAAAAACAAAAACACACCACACCGACCTCCCGTACTCGACGGCGAGTACCTCCGCGAGCTAGATTAAAAAGAGTCATAAGTCACTCCCCCCGACCCTTGAACCCGCCCGCCCGCGCGGAGCAAGATAATTTAAATAATTTCCCCAATAATAATAACATAACACGACAAGTCCCCGCTTGCTCAGTAACCGGTAGCGCCCTAAGCCGAGGTTCGAATCCCACTATGGGATGCCCTTAGCTGTGCTGCCTAATTTTAAGTTCAACAGGTGAGAGGCCCTTCTGGCCCCACCGACACCCGGTAAAGCAGTCGAGGTCCCCCGCGGGACCACTGCAAAAAAGCCCGCATCAAAAAAACAAAAAAAAAAAAAAAGAGTAAACTTCAATTGGGCTCTGTTTGTTTAAACAGAGCCCAATTGAAGTTCAATACTCTTGTAGTTACACTAAAATAACAATTAACCAGTTAATGGGTAAAGCCGATTGTTTTAAGACGAACTATCGAGGCCACATGGCTAATAGCCGCTAAAGGCTCCTACATACTGGCGCGACTTGTCACGCGACGCGTCGCGACATAAAGGCACCGCTTGTAGCGCTACACGCGGTGTCTTTGTGTCGCGTCGCGCCAGTATTTAGAAGCCTTTACGATGAATGTTGGCAACACTTTCAACTGAGTTAATTACTGGAAATACTCGGACATATTTGAGAGGCGGAATACTTAATCAACGTAGACCTATTATAAACCGACTGTAATTATGTTTTAGGATTTTTCCGTAATCTGTCAGATACTGGTAAATCAGTAAAGGGCATTTTTGTTTTCTCGAGCGTGTTCAAATACCAAGTTTTTGAGCTTCATTTAGGTATATGCGTACTAGATATACCACAATCGACGGAAAAAAGGGCTGTGAACAACACTGATAATTATAATTCACGCTTTCACTTCACTCTACAAAAAATTGCAAGTCAACAGTTAAAACAATTTCGGATTATTAACATACATACATGGAGTAGGCAGAAACTACAGAATGCCACCTGCTACTATACTTACATACTCCTTTTGTTTCGTTTACGTTGATACATCTGCAACCAGCGTGCGTGTACACGCATGCCGGTTGCGAGTACTACATATCTGACCTTTCTGAAGAAAATCGCCAATAAGGTCACTATTATGTCCTTTATGGGCGTCCCCCACTGGCGGTTAAATGTTTGTTAGTCGCCTTTCATTCATCCTCTCAACATGCCCAAACCATCTTCAAGCATATTCTTTAACATTTTTGTAGAATCACTAAATCGATGAAAAAGAAACATCACTCATGTGAAAACGCCTTTAGGTACCAGGAGCAATGCTAAATACGGCAGCTATATTTGCCTTGCAAATGATGAAAACAGATGTCTTAGACGGACAGCTAATTAAAGTTAGTAGGAGCGGCGCGCCGGTCGCGCGGAGATTGCTCGCTAATCCGTCGAGTGGCTACGATGGGCCATAATTTGCAAACTTTTCATAAAGATTGCCAAGTGACTGAATTTGAGGATTTGATGTTCTTTGAATATAGATAATTAGGGGTCTTTTTGTATAGTAAGTACTTAAGTTAGTCACTTAATTAAGTATCAAGAAAGAAGAAAGAAAAATAGATGTATTTTTCGTAGAAACACGTGCATACAAAAATATAAGATAACTCGAATATAAAACATATAAAAAAAGATGTATACTTAAGAACACAGAACATAAATAGTCGCAGCTGCACGCCGTGACGATAACAACAAGGCTTCCAATCAGCATGATGCTGTGCTATGCGCCCATCAATACAGCGCTGATTTTCAGTGGCCACCCGAAAACTCTCTAGTGTATATACTACACTAGAGAGTTTACACAAATTAAAACACAACCTTCCAATACACAATCCAATCCTCCTAATACACAATTTATATGTAATAAATTGTGTATTAGGAGTTATACAGTACCTACTCGTAGATAGCAAATTGTTTATATAAGAGTTTTTGACGTGAAAACGTCTTATAAATCGATGCCGGCTGCACGCAAGAAAAAGTGTCACGTTCCGCCTGAGCCGAGCGTGCAAGCGAGAGCGTGGAACTAGCGATAGAGAGGCATGATCGGCCTAAGCGTTCGGCTTGTGACGCATCTCTCTCTGGTTACTACGTAAAATTATCGTCCGTAAACCGACTTTATTTTTAATTACTGGCTGTGCCCGCGGCATCGCTCACCTGACTTTGTATTCTTTTTATTTTACAAAACAATGGAAACTCCAAGTTACAGTATATTCAGGAAGAAATTAATCGTAAGAAACCCTAATTACTATAATTCGTGATCACTTTCGGGTCCCAGTCTCTGGTCGGCTCTGATCAAACTGCGGGAATCGCCCTGTTTGACCAGAGCTTATTGATTAGCAAACAATAAGAAACAATTTCCAGCATGTTAAAAAAACATCATCATTTTAATCACGAAGTTTAAGAGAGATCGGCGCGGCACGGTGCGGCCGCGGCGGTCTGTAATTTGGTGATCATGTCGGCCGATGGTTCAAAAGATAATGTATGAATGATTGAGTATTGGGTATTATTAATTACGTCTGTTACGAGTACCTGTCTGTGGCTTTGTCTTATGGGATGGGGTAGTTTGTACCCACCACCACAAATCGTTTCTTTTTTGTGTTTGTGTTCCTTCTTTGCGTCATGTTTACCGCAAATAAAAGGTATTTTCTTTCTCCTTTCTTCACTTCGTCTCCGTAGATTCTGGATTTCCATTTTATGAGATTCATTTTCAGAAATTCCTTTCTTACTGCACCTCTTCACTAAACTCATCCTCCTCTCATATTTCATTTTGGGTTTTAAACAAGACTGTGTGACTTCTACCAGCGTTGTAGAACTTTGCTTAGGCATATTGTCTACATAATCATTAAATAAACTCGTACGGAGTGAAAATACAATATTTTAAAGGTAATTATGGAATATCAAATACCCACTCTAGAGTATTAAATAGAGTTAATTGGCGTAATAATCACGTGCGCCAGGCGTTGGAAGCCAATATAGGTAGAGGTAAAATAATATTTATATTGAATCAGGAGTCCGTTTCATGTTAAAATTGGTGTTTTTGATTCTGATCGAGCTCATGAATGAGTGCTCTTTATTTGTATTACAATTATTGGAATCATTTTGTTCAGTTTGAATACAGAACAAATTAATATTACCTACGTAACGTAACATTTTTTTTTACTTTTGAAAAAAAGACTAAAGAATATACTAGACTAAAAGAAAAAATGAAGAGCCTATATGAAATCACTCTATTACATCGTAGTTTATTAAACCTATTCTAGTGCTGTGAGCGTAGACCCTGTTGACCCTGTCGTAGAAACTATCTGCACAGCGTGACAACTATCCAGGTAGTTGTCACGCTGCACGCTGTGCAGGCAGGTTAGTGATCACAGAAACAACTCAGTCGCATCAGTGATACTGCTCGTTCACAGCAGTGTTGAATAATATAAAATTAAGTTATGCACTATGAATAATTGAAAGCAAGCCCATTGACGGCTTACTGTAGAGGGTCGGTATACTGGGATAAAATGATGGCCTGAAAGTTACATCGTTGGGTAATTTAATAATTCAGCACGTCTGGTAAGGGATGATAAAATAAAATGTATGTCGTAGCTGCAATTACAATTTTATATTTTTATATCAAGTTATTATTGAAGTCGAATTATTAATTCACTGGAGTAATCTGATATGTGCTAGCTGTTACATTGTGTAATAAAATGGTCATATTTATTGTAATGCTGATCGTTTAGTTTAATCAATTTATATAAATGTAAGTGTAAAATAAATGTAGTAAGTGTAAAAGTCTAGAATACAATAAATACATCATATAATTAATAATTCGACGTTAAGTACAATTATGAGCATAACTATATTACTATGGACAGCTCGCCAATAATATCGGAATTCATAACTTACGAGAATAGGCAGATATATAACGCAAGACATGTTCGATATCATTGCGTTCTAAGAGGGAGGTGACAAATCTTTTTGAAGCCGATGCAGGTCATATAGTTTTGGTGACCCTTCGATGTCACATATTTGTGTTGCCACATGTATATAGGTACCTTTCACAAATGATCACATATATTTGCCGTCATCTTGTCGGCAGATATTAATGGATGAATGATGAAATCAGATATTATTGCCGAGCTGCCTATAGTAATATGTTAATGTTCTTGATTGTGTAAACCATCCAGATTTCAAAGAAACGGTCAAAGCATAGTGTTTATCAAAGAACTCTGACATCACGCTCACAAGAATATTTCTCTACACTTTCTTGATACCCCTTTAACATTAATTCACGTAAACGTGTTTCAGTTGAAGCATGTCCAGCAAACACGCTAGCTAGAAGGCGTGTAATGCAATTACGTAACAAGTTGGAGCCCTTGGCGACTGCCACGTTCATTAAGGGTTCTCGGATGTTCTATAATGGTCGGATAGATTAGAGATTTAAATCAACGAGACACGATATTTATGTGAGGGTTTTTGAATACTGATATGCATTTAGTATTTTTTGACATTTTTTTAAACATAATGAAAATATAAATATAATATAGATAGATATGGAAAACACAAAAGATGAGATGTATCATTTCGGTACTATTCCTCCATCCATTATTTTATATCGACGGCAGCAAAGTAAAAATAGTCAACTGCACTTTTTCCGAAATTCACTTTTTACATACTAAGATTTTTTTGTTTTATTAGATAGAGATTTTCTTTTTAACTCTCCATTGTTAGTAATATTAAGTCACGAATGTAAAGACACAGACGTATACCATTAGTCATAAGCAAAGATCAGTCACAGTCGTTTTAACGTCGGTATTTTTAAACTTGCGTTATTTAGGTGCAACAACAATAATAAGTCACGTCGGTGTTACACATAATGGAAATTAATAATAAAAAGGATTATTATTACGTACCTTGTAATAACAATGTAAAAAACACAATACAACAGAGTATTAATAATTGTCTCAATATTAAAAATGAAATAAGCTTTATTATTTAGGGAGTCCTGCGTAGAAGTAGATATAATAATATGGAAATTCTCTCATTTAGTTTACTTTTTTGTACTAAGTAGATCGAGACACCTACAGTATTTTGATTTTTCCTTGGTATGCCCTATCAACTAAATGTTGTATAAATAGAAGAAGATAGCTTAGGTTTGTTCTTCACAGTTGTGCGTTCAAAACGCTCCTGTGAAATTATGATTTTGTAGATAACCGTATATATTTTGCGGCCGTCGATATATTTTTCACATTTACATTATTGATTCTTGATACCCCAACACTGCCTCGTTGCTCTAATGGTCGCAAGCGCTACTGCTGAGCATGAGGTCATGGATTCGATTCCCAGATCCGGCAAAGTGATATTGGGTTTTTCTATCTGGAATTTCTAAGTAGCAGCCCGAAGTTTGGATATGCCCGGTTGATGGCAATAGGCTCGCCCCCTATTACATGGGACTTAAAATGTAACTGGCGAAATGTGGGTGTACTCAACGTCATCCATATTGGTAACACGGAACACAATAGGTACCTGACTTGTTAAACTGCTCTCAGATTCCCTGACTAAAAGTAAACGTATAGCTTAAACCACATGCTTTAAGATTGTTGAAACGCTCTGACAAAAGATTTTTCAATAGCCATCAAAGAGAAAATGGTTTGAGAGGAAATCTGCATTCCTGTATTTCCACAACACATGCATACGCAGTCGTGAGTAAAGGTTTGTTAATTTGTTTGAAACTGTTTCACTCAGTGTGTCCTGCAATCACGCTAGCTAGAATACATGCAACGCTTTGAGCGTGACAAGTTGAAGCGAGTGGCGACTGTAGTTGGGAGTTGAATTTAATTAGTAGAATATTAAGGTAATTTTGGAAAGCTGACCACGTAATTATTGGCCAGGTCAATTATAACGATTTATGATATAAAAAACATCGTTATAATAATAACATCCATTAACACTGCCTAAACCATAGCTATACCACACCCAGTTAACCTTTTGACCGCCACAATCATGTATAGATGACAGATCAAAATGTGCCCAGCACGCCACGGTCACGACTACATGACAGATTTTAAGGGATAATTCGTAGCTTGGCGCCGAGGGCACGTTTTTGCTTTTTTGACGTGGTGGTCAATAGGTTAAACTTCTAAACTGTCAAATGTTGCAGACAACTTCTCTTTGAATTGTTTTGAAGGGGGGGCTGGATTTTAATTCTTAACTTGAGGTACTTCTTCTTATTTTCGTGTCGATGGTACTTTGACAGATTATTATTGTATGAGCCCAGTAGGTGGCCACGTTGATTACAGCTTAGTTATTAAGTGAACGGGCATTGCATTATTTAGAATTAGAAGGGATAACATCACTTAGAATAAGGTACTCAATATTCCGATGCAAGTTTGACACATTTTCAATATGCTTGTCTGATCATTTGGCAATCGCCAGTGGTATCAAATTATTAAAATAGGTTTCTGCAAATTAATGTATTTGCCCAAGACTTGAAATCAATCTTTCTCGCCTCTGAAACACACATTTAAAACTCTAGATGTTGAGACGTATAATAAGGTAAACTTAATTTTGCTTCCCGAACCAAACTCTTCCTGTAACCTCAATATACTGTCTTATTGAAACAATTAGATTCTTCCCAAAGTTCGTCCATACCAGAGAAATCCCAAAATTTTCCGCCCTTAGAAAGCAAAGCGTTTCTGCCCCATTCCCTATTAATTTCAAACCGGTAATGACGACCCAAACACAAAACAAAATGGTATTTAATTTCCTAAAGCCTTTCGACTTGTGTTTAAGCTAATCACTTGTCAAAGACAGTTTGTTTCGAAAAGTATTATTGAATAATTATAAAATGGAATTGTTTTGCTCTTCTATCGGATGTTGTTGTAATTAAGTTATTATTTCTTGGAAATGTTTTGCCAGAGCTTTTATGTTGGAGTATTATTTGCTTAGCGATTATGAAAAATAAACAAAAAAAATGACCTGAAAAAAAAATGGCGGTACTTCCCCTTCCGCCACGCGCAACTTTTCACAGTCCTTACTTAGCGTAATACATTCTTTGATCCTTTAGCTATCCAGTGGTGTCATTGAATTTTGGATAGAGATGATAGATATATAGCTGAAACACCAAGCTCTATCCCCCGATTTTGTTATCATTCGTTTTTTTGAATTGCCTATGGAAGCAATTTTAAAGACATTCACGTCACAAATCAGGGCCGTCACTAATACAATTGTCAATAACAAACGACGATGGTTAATATTCACTTAACTTTCACTGCCTACTTAATAATTGTAATATCTCGTACCTACACGATACCTATAGGTTTATGAGCGTAGCCGAAGCAAAAAGAGTCTGTAAGAATAGTAGCAGGTGGCTTTCTGCAGTGCCTGCCATGGGATAAAGGCGAAAGTTCATGCATATGCTTCGGGCTATTACTGTAATAAATAATCCTGTAAACATAACTGGCGAAATGTGGGTGTACTACAGGTACATATCTGCTTAACTCTTCATGAATTACAGGCGTGATGTTATGTTATCTATCTAATAAAAACCGGCCAAGTGCATGTCGGACGACGCACAATGAAGGGTTCCGTAGTTCCGGGATGAATTTATCGCAAAAACAAACTTAACATTATACACTCCTAGACAAATTTAGAGGAACGTAAAAAAACGTGTGTATAAAACAAAATATCATGGATGTTTGTGACATTTAAGTATATTAATTTGGATTTTGCTTATTATTCTTATTTAATATTGCAAACGTCGAAAAAACAAACGATCAAATGACAAAAAATAACCAAATTAAGAAAAATGAAAAATTTTACAGGAAAGACACATTTTTGTACTTAACATTTTATAAATTTCTTTTTTCATAAATTTTTAGCAGAGGCTATAATCAGTACTTAGTGTTGCCCCTCTAGCTCTTCGAACTGCTTCCAGTCTCCTTAGCACACTCCTAATCAAGTTATCAAAAAATCTTGAGTGATTGCGTTCCATTCTTCCTGTAATGCGTTTTTGAAATCTCTCAAATTAGCGGTGGCAGGATTTCTTTTCTTAATTTATCTTCCAAGATTATCCCATACATTCTCTATGGGAATTAAGTCGGGCGAGCGTGCTGGCCACCCCATAACATTGATTTCAACGTCTCAAAGGTATTTGACAACTACGGCTGCAGTATGGGGGCGTGTACCATACATAAAAACAAACCTATCTCCTATAAAAGGGGCAAATAGCACTGCAATTTCTTCCAAAATCTCAGTTAAATATCGTGCCGCTGTTAGTGATTCATTCTAGTCAGTGACGCGGAGTTCTGTACGTGCACCCATACAAATACCTCTCCATAACATAACTGACCCTCCACTATATGCCTCTTTTCCAATGATGTTGCACTGAGCGTACCTCTCTCCTGGGCGTCTCCACAATTTAATCCTTCCATCATATGGCTTCAGACAAAATCTGGATTCATCTGTGAATAGGACTTGACACCAAGCTTCGTCATTCCAATTTTCGTGAATGCGAGCAAACTTAACTCGAGCTAGTCGAAGGCATGTGGCAAGAAAGGGGCCTCTGGCAGGCAAGTATAAATTTATTCCGGCCGATTTCAGTTTTCTTCTGACAGTTTTTGTGCTTACTGTAACCCCACGAACTTCTTGGAGCTTCGTTCTTACCTCAGAAGAAGTTTAGGTCCGGTTTCTAAGCACGCTGGTAACGATGAACCGATAATCTCGGGACACAGTTTTCCGTTTACGTCCCTGTCCTGCGAGTCTCGTATACTGTCCGGTCTGCAGATACCTCTTGACAACTCGGTGTATCACAGATTTTGATACTCGTAATGTTTGGGCCACATGTTGTAGGTGTGCCCAGTTTCAGTTAAAGTTACAGCCCTAGCAACTTGAGTGGCGTTTAGATCTGGCATTCTCAGTTTATTTACAGTAACAATTCACACTCAACACGATAAAAAAGGCAGTCAAGGCAAAAATTTAAGCAAAGTCTAAATTTAAACTCAAATTCAAAAGTTGGCAAAAAAATTCGCAGTGTGAAAGAATGCAAAATTTCGCAATAATTACATAAAAAACAAAGAAATTCGAAAACAAATACATTTCAAACCTTGTTTTTTTAATAGCTTTTACTAATGTTTGTGGCCAGTACGCACGATAATTACGACAGGAAAAATTAAACCTTTTTTTTGCGTTCCCCTAAATTTGTCCATGAGTGTAGTTGAGAAACATATTCTCATACATCGATATATGTCTCGCTCAATTATCCAACTGCAAATGTAAGTTGGTCGACTATTACTCGTTAATTTGTACGGCCTACTTAATAGCTGTGATAGTTTTCCTTTTAACATCGTTATTTATACTACTGCCGTGATTATTTTTACATATCCAAAACTAACCATTTAGCTGGCAGGGAGGGGACACTTGCCTATAACAAAAATTGCAAACAAAATGCTGAATCCTGAATCGAAAAATATTTAGTTTGCAGAGACCTGCAACATTTTTGAACCGCCTATCTAACGATACCTCAATCGTTAGATTGGCCGTTCAAAAATATTGCGGGTCTCTGCAAACTAAATATTTTAATTAATATTTTTCTTTTGAATTTTTCGATTCAGGGATTCGTTTTCATCATGGGATAGACGAGAGAAAAAAATATCATCCCCACTTTATATGCAAGATTGACGACCCTAGATTATTTTTTCAAAATTCGGATTCATCGTGGGATAGACGAGAAAAAAAATATCACTTTATGTGCAAGATTACCCTAGATTATTTTTTCAAAATTTTGTTTTACCATTTTTCGGCGTGATTAATATGTATTCCCAAAAAAAATCCCTTGCCAAATTACAGCTTTCGTAAGAGTCTCTGAGCTAAGCCACGGACAGACAGACGGACATGGCGAACCTATAAGGGTTGTTGACAACGGAAACCTAAAAATAAATGACTGCATTGGCAAATTTTTGTTTAAAAATGTGCGTAATAATCCGAATTTGAAAAATCGCCGGAAAAGTTGGAAATTCGGGAAAACTTAAAGTGATTTTTCTATCGGTATGTTATATGAATTATTGAAATTTGGACAGGACAATGTCTGTCAGGTCAGCTAGTGTGTAATAAATCCCGTGTCCAATAAACAAATAAGCCACACCGAACAAATTCAAGAAAGCTTGATCCTTCAGTCTTACGATTCTATATAACATCATCTACTCACTCAGACTCATTACATCCTATTCATCATTTTTGAAACTGTCTATTGTACCGAGCCTTCACAGACAGTAATAACGATCAGTCTTCAGGCGATATTATCGTTATCATTTTGGCAAATGGGTTTCATGATAGCAGTAAGATTTTATCACTTCAGGTAAATGCTTTTGCCCATCCGACTATAACACATTCCGGTTATCTTACACAGAATGCTGTACTATAACTATATCGTTAACATTGTTAAGGCTTTTAGGCTCATCAGGGGCTGCAATCTCTACATACCGAATTCGGTCGCAAAGTCCTAACGGGTCCTTAGACAGTCAAAATTGCTTGACAAGCACGGTAAAAATCACAATCTTGTCAAGCAATTTTAACCGTCTAGGGACCCCATTGGAACTTTGCGACTGAATTCGGTCGTAAAGCAATCGCTATCTATTTCGAGACTGCAGCCCCTTGGCAAGTTGTATTTAGTTTACGGAAGCTTTTTAGGTGTAGAATGTGTTGTAAACGAGTTTGGCCAAAGTAGGTAGGTACTGCTATAAGGGCCGCAACCAAAACTGTGATGCGAACATGATCCGATCCAGCTTGTCCTGTGCTGCCCTCCCCCAGCGACGCCCTAAACCGACGACCGTACCCTACACGGGGGTACCCCTTTGCGTGTAGTCACTTACTTTATAAGTGTTATGCCTTAGTTTATAAAACTTATAGCATATTCAGGATAGCCCGGTTATGCAGCCAACAGCCTCCCAGGTTGACACTTGAGATGCCGTACACACGAAAAAGAAACTGCGATGTGAAGTCATACCAATTCACTCAACACGTTTCACGTTTCTTTGAATTTTCAATGTGTCTTAGCGAACCCTCCCTCAGATTTTGGTGACGCCATGTCGCGTGGAGGGTTCCGGCCTTTGCATTGCTTTGCCGTGAACCGATAGAGTATCACCGTAATTATATTCAACTTATCAATTCCGTACAACACGCATCGATAACTTTACTCCCACTTTGTTTGTTGTTACCCTGTTACAGAGTTATTAGGCATCGATTACCATACTCGTTCTTCTTCTTTTCGAGTCGATGGCAAAGGTAAAAAGATTGTAGATAGTATGTTAGATGAGTTGGGCCCAGTAGGTGGCCACTCCAATCGCGGAATCAGTGGCGTTTAGGTCCCCAGAAGTGCACGTGTGCTATATGGGCACTTTGTACAATCCAACATATGGCATCATAGGCTTGGGATTGAGCTGCTCCAATTTTTGCATACTGTTTTTTTTATATATGCACTTTGACATTCAATGATTATTCTAAACACAATGTCTTATTTACTTTGTGGAGTTTAATATATTATTATTTAAATTATTGTGAACGTGAGGACCATGTAGGTCATATTTTGTTTTGTGTATTTCTTTTTTTTTCTTTTTCTGTTGTTTTAATGATGATCTGGCAGTTCGTGTAATTTCTTTCTTTGGTATTGTTCGTCGCATCATTGAGCTCCTTAAGTTCTGAGTTGAGCTGCACCATTACTGATAAATGCGTGCACTGACTGGACAGGTCCAGTTAATCTGTGTGGTTCTTTCCTCAAAAGAACCATTTCAGACACCAATATACATGGCCTTCACATGATCTGATCAAGATTATGTCTGGACTTTAAAAGAGACGGTGACCTCTGAGTTTGTTTCGGCCTTTCTTCTATGAGTAGTCAGATAGGAAACCAGCGACCTCATCTACCTTTATTTAAAAAATGTGTGTGTAAAAGTGTTTGCACAAAAGAAATAAAAAACATTTATCATTTATGATTTATGGGACATGGTTTGGTCAGGAGCACATTCGTAAAGAATCATCTGTAAAAGTGCCTTAGTATTGAAACAACTGTACAATACTAAGGCACTTTTACAGATGATTTAATAAAGAGCTTAGATAATAATCATCTCACCACCTAAGTTCACAATACGGAATGCAATAAATATATTGAGTACCAGCTGCTGCCCGCGACTTCTTCTGCATGAAGTTTTTTCGTTTTTAAACAAAAAATATATCCTATATCACACGGCAATATAATTCTTAACTTCAGATAAGTGAAAGAATTTTCGAAATCAGATCAGCTTTTCCTAAGATTACCCCTACATAGAAACTCACAAATTCTACCTTGGTATAATATTATTATCATACATAATAGAATGAGTACTTTAAGGTAAAAGCAACACAATGCATACTATTAAGAACGCACACACTTCATTCTTTTCCCATCTTCTTTACCCTCCGCCGTAAGCCCGTAAAAATGGAATTTTGTCGTAAATATGTGCCCGTACATTTTGTCGTAAATTTTACCCGTAAATATAGAATTTTGGATAGTATTGTGATATACAATACTATCCAAAATTTACAAAACCGACGTTCCAGTTTTAAAGTTCCTTCATAACCGGAGAGTTATTTAGTCCATTGTGAAAATAATTAACGCCTTTCCAGTTTAGTCTTGAAGACAATGAACAACACAAACTCGGTCCCTAATTAAATATGATTACGCTTTAGCTACTTTTAAAAGCATTGTTTTTAATTTTCTCTCGTTAAAATGGCTAGCGTTCTACTTGATTCAATCGTATTTTGGGTTCTGTAGTAGGTAATTCTACGATGTCAGTAGTAGTATTGCCGCGGAACCGAATAGAAACGATTTTTGTGACGAATTTGTGTAAAAGCATAACGATCTTTATGTCAATTGTGTAAAGTACAAACTAGATACGAGCTGAAAAACCGGTCGCGTGTCTTCAGTAGAACTCTCGCGCATTTTCGGGAATTCAGCAGCTACACAATTACACGCTACACAATTGACATAAAATGCATTATGCTTTGTACATTTTCGTTCCAAAAATTCTCTTCCATTACGTTCCGTGGCAATGTAAATTGAGCATTTTATTTTTTGTTTGGGTGTGAAATTATTAAATAACTTCTCCCGCTCTGCGCTTAGCGGGAGGGCGTGTCAGACTCTTACTGACTAAAACCCACCCGTGTTCTTTCCGTTGCCTGTGCGTTGCCAGAGGCCACGGTCTCCCTTTCGGACTTTCCGGCATGCATCGGCCCCATCGGACGCCTCAAACAGATGTCAGCACAAGTGAAGGGGTCACTTGTGCTGACATCTGTTTGAGGCGCGTGTGGAACACAACGTGTCGTCGACCCGGGCCTGGTCCTTGTCGGAAGGCAAACTAATGTAAATTGAGCCTAAGGGGAAGAAGTCAGTTGCTATGTGTTAGTGCATGTTCTTTCTTCACTTTGCTTCATTATAGAGAATATTTATAAATGATATTTCAAAGATTGTTTCGAAAAAATTACCGCAAAAGAGGTGAAACACGGTTAAGATGTTACTGATGTAACAAATACCATGAAAGCTTTTCCTTAGAGGACCGGAAAATGTAAATTGTACTTACCGACATCAAGAGTAGCTCGAAATTACTTATAAACAAGTTAAGGTGCGGATAATAGCCGTTGACCTGGGCCGTACAAATGCCCGTAGCGCTCCCGCTGCGCCGCCGTTCGGTTTCATAGGGAATATTTATTTTAGTAACAAAAACATGAATATTTAAACAAAACCTGAGATAAAGTTATCTATATAGATAATAAAATAGTCTGTTCATACAAAAAAAAAAACATAAAAATAGGTATCTTAGGTAGTTTTTTATGCTTTGGGTAGACAATGGCGCCGATTCCCTTGTTCACAAACCAAACCAAACAAAACTAAACTTAAGTTCAGTGCATCTTTTTCTTTCTGTTTCATTAAGAAAAGGACAGAAGAAAAAATTTAGTTTAGTCCTGTCAAATTAATCAGTGCCTGTCACTACTCCATACAAGTTTAGACGTGATTAAAAACTTGCCTACTAAAATTACGTCAATTTACGTCAAACGCTGATTAATTTGACAGGACTAAACTAAAATTTATCTTTTGTCCTTTTCTTAACGAAATAGAAAGAAAAAGATGCACTGAACTTAAATTTAGTTTAGTTTGTGAACAAGGGAATCGGCACCATTCATTCTTGAATTTATTTCATAAAGTAGTTTACTTACTTACTTAAATACTTAAATATGAACATATAGAATTGATTTGTAAGCGTTTTAGTTTAACATACATTTTTTTCATAACTTATTTGCAATATATGAAGGCGTAATAACAGATTTAAAAGTCACTATAATCATACATCTGCGCCTCCAATATCACTAATGGATGAGTTAGGGGAACATCATTTATAAACACTGCCATACCTCATATATGTACATAGTGGTCCAAGGTGGTGTATAATTGTGAAGTTAGTTTAATATTATTACTGACTGCGATCAACGTATAGGAAATTACATTAAATTGGGTAATGAACGTCTCATACTGTGCCGGCGGCACCTTGAGTCAATGAATATTTGGAAATTAATAATCGTGGGAACTAGAATGGCAACCACATGGCTCCGATCAACACGCTCACGACACGCGTTTTGCTACAGCGACTGCTAACAAATGTAAGAAGTTGTCTAGAGCATGCGACGAGTCACCGCGACGACGCGACTTGTGGAGCGACAGTAGATACTTACGCGAAGGAAACAACTTCTTACCTTCGCGCAAGAGAATCACGCGTTTCTTGTTTCAAACAAGTGACGCGCGCGTCTTTTGACGCAAGTAGCATCGCTCGAGGCCGCGAACGAGGCCTAATTGTCCGGTTGTGTAAATCGAATTTGTGAGCAAATCAATTCAAAATCAAAATCAAAAGTCATTTATTCAAACTAGGCTAGAATCGGCATTTTTCGAACGTCAAAATTACGTAAGACAGTCCCCCAAAAACGCCCGCCCTTCACCACTTCCGCCACTTCTTAGCTGGGAAGAAGAAGTGGCGAAACGAACTCCTCAGCAGCACAGCTGTCTGTTTAGTTAGAAAACTTGATTCTGTACAAATTGTATGCAAAGTAATTAACATTACGAAACACAAAACATTAACTTACTTGCCATATGTTAGCTAGCACACGCCAATATACCAACAAATATTGTGATTGTCTATTGAGCGAGTTGTTTTGACGTGAACCCACAGTGTGTTACATAAACAAAAGGATCTTTTAAACTTGAAAGCCGAGCCCTAGATTGTGATACCAGAGTTTATAGGTCTAGGCGAGCCTGAATTAAAATTGTTGTAAATACCTTGATTTTGGTTTTATAGTGGACTAGTAGAGATGAGTAAAACATTTCTTTATGTACAATTATGTCAAATTATGTCAGTACAGTCAGCTTCAAAAATATGTATACAAGACACAGATATATTATACAATCTTTTATCCATAATATTGTATCAATGTGTAGCAACAAAACATGTCACACATTGGGTACTTGATTGTAGCCACAAATTAATACAATATTAAAGATTGTAGAGTTAGTCAGAAGCCCAAAAGTCTGAGAACCAGTCTTACCAAGGGGTATCGTGTTACCCAGTAACTGGGTTGTGGAGGTCAGATAGGCAGTCGCTCCATGTAAAATACTGGTATTCAGCTGCATCCAGTTAGGCTGGCAGCCGACCCCAACGTAGTTGGAAAAAGGCTGAACAGATGATGATTAAAGATTGTAGGGAATTATAAATTTATCAAGTCCGTGTATACGTCTTTTTGAGAGTGGCTGTACCTACGTAAATACTTCCTCTGAAACAAAAAGTAGATACATTAAAATACAGACTTGCTATTGATTATGCTAAAAATGTCAATTTGGATCAGAACCAAACTTTCATGACAAAAAGCGTGCCCATTAAACCTACCCTCTTAAGAAAGAGGGTTCACGTCATTTTTGTATAAAAAATATGTAATTCAACTGTTTGGGACGGCAGATCGTCATGAAACACATCTTATCCTCTTTGAAGAATACCCTTTTCACTTTAGGGCACCCTACACCTTGTTTGTCTAAGGGTTTATGTTTGTTCCCGAGCTCACCTTTTTGAAGTAAACGTTTGGACCGGTCTTGGTAACCTCGATAAGTGGTGACGCGTGGAACTATTGACGCATTTAGTTTTGCGTCATAGGTAAAGTGAGAGAAATTACACACATTCATAAACTCACGTCTTCTTCCCATGGGGGTAGGCAGAAACTACAGAACGCCACCTGCTATAATCCTTACATACTCCTTTTGCTTCGTTTACGTTCATACATCTGCACCCTAATTGCGTAACACACTATAAATCACAATTTGAATGATTTTGAAGTATATTGCTAATCCATTGCTTCATAAGTTCGAAAAATTTGTCTTCTCAACAACGTGAATAAAGCAATGAATGTTGTTGAACTGTCAAAATGAAGCCCATTGCTACTGATAGTGTGTTACGTAATTACCCCGCAGATCCACATTTGAAAACTGTAAGGCCTTGTCAGTGCTTCACACGTATAGCCTACTAGCTATTGTCCGCGGCTCCGACCGCGTGGAGGTCGGAAATTATCCCATGGGAACGTGCTACCGGGATTAAAAAATATCCTTTGTCTTAACCCAGTCCCACCCAGTCTACCTGTCTGCCAAGTTTCATTTAAATCCGTTAAGGCGTGAAAATATAACAGACAGACACTTTCGCATTTATAATATTGTAAGAAGGAATCTCGTGACGATTTATAATCTGTTAAAAAAGAGTGCGCGCGCTGACATCTTCTCTTTGGTCGGGTGTCACTCATGGAGGTTACATCGCTCAAAGGGCGGTAAGATTTTTATATTTTCCGATTGTTGAAACGTTAATCCTATTAGTTATTATCCGTGGTGATTTATGTTTTTTTAGAGGTTATAATTGAGTTCCTTGTGTAAAAAATAACGGTTGTAATAATTAGAAAACGTGTGCATTAAAACAAACGTAGTTTAGTTTGTTTTAATGCACCAAATGTTTTAAGACGAGCGCTAATCCTGCCGAAAAACTGTCACGCAGTTTGATAAAATATGTACAATTTTTTGGTTCAAAAAATATATATTTTTTAATTAAATTTACTATATTTGTGATTTCGTGTGCCATGTTGTCTTTTTTTAACATCTCCGTTTCTGATTGCCAAAAATATTATATATATGGTAAGTTATGGTATGGATTCCCATTTATATCGTTATATAAGTATGCGTGCGTGCACTACATGGGGATATGCTATATTGTGCGTGCCCAATTAAATTCTGGGTTGTGACACAGAAATAGCCCGAAAAAAACCCAATTTAATGTAAATCAAACACGTCCCGCTGCCGAGCTCGCCCCAAATCTGGAATTTTATTGGCACAGTTAAAATTAATCTTATTGTCACCAGGGTTTTATGAAAAGGAAAATTCACTTTAGTAGTCAACTTTCTCATTTAAACATGACAACAGATCCTAAATAGATCCTTAGATCCTTCCACATGTTTCAAACAACACTATCGATCATCGATAAATTATTGTGCCCGACGATTTATAACACCGAGCTTAATCTAGTACTAACTGCCTCGTTGGTCTAGTGGCCGCAAGCGCTACTGCTGAGCATGAGCGCTACTGCTGGGTTCGATTCCCGGGTCGGGCAAAATGTTATTGGGTTTTTCTATGTGGAATTTCTCAGTAGCAGCCTGGAGTCTGGATTTGTGCCCGGTTGATGGTAATAGGCTCGCCCCCTATTACATGGGACTTAAACATAACTAGCGAAATGTGGGTGTACTACAGGTACATCTCTGCCCAACCCTTCAGGGAAACAGGGCGTGATGTTATGTATGTATGTATGTATATTCTAGAACTTGCGATCAGCCTCTGCTACTCACGGATTCTACGACTCGATAAAACATGGAGATTATACTTAAGCCTTTCGGAATAAATTATCTAAATGAAAAATCTAAATTATTATATCTAATCGAAATGAAAATCGCGTCAAAATTCGTTACATAGTTTAGAAAACAATGCGATCACACAGACAGACACGAAAAGCGATTATTAATAGTATAATATGTTTGCATAACGTGAGCAAATTCGGGACAGAAAACGTAGAAAAAGAAATTGTTTTATGAAAAATATTAAATTACGATGAAATTATAAACAGAATTTTGTAATGAGTTTAAAAATAAACGGATTGGGACTAAGGACAGCTGAATTTTATTTTTTGTAACGTTGTTCATATAAATTAATTATAAGTTTATATCGTTTAAATGACCTGGGCTTTGTACCTTTTTTTTATTCAGTTTAGACAAAATAAATTCAACGTAGCAAAACTAAAAGTTATTACTGTCTTGTTTTGGTTTTTAATTCGAAAAAAAAAGGATATTTGCCAAATAAAATGTATAAGGGATGAAACTAGAATAGTTCTCTCGGATGATGAGAAAATTAAGAATAGGTGGAAGGGTTAAGACTGATGAATGAGGAGAATTACTAGTACTTGAGAAAAAACCAGTAAATGAGGGGTTGGTGAGAATGATTAGTGTGGATGAAGTGAGAATTGAATGACGAATGGAATAAAGCAATAGGTCCGGACGGAATACCAGTTGAAGTATGAAAGTTATTACGGTTAGATGGATGAACATGCTCACTGTTCAACTAACTGCGCCGCGCAGTTTCATCCGTATAAGTCTCTATCCCGTGTAAATAGGCAGACCCCGAGGTCCAGAGCAGATTGGAGGTGTGATGGGAAAGACTGGAGACCGTTGGCCTGAGATTAAATCGGACCAAATTCCAACGTGAATATGAACAGCGAGCCGTCTACACCAGAGGTCGTCGGTGCAATTCCCGGGAGACTACAATACATTGGCCACTAAGGCTGCTTTTCCACCAGAGATGCGCAGCTCGAGCTATGCGATGTATCGACAGTAGAGAAGGCACGGAGAGTGGCTGCGGCTCGGTGAGTGGAGAGATGGTCGATATCAAACGCATCCATGGCACACATCCATAGTACGTATCCATAGCACACATCCATAGCACGCATCCATACCACGGATCCTTCCATATAAAAAAAAACAGATTCGTTGAAGCCGTTTCCACTGCAGTGCTATGCTATGTGGACCAATGAATATGATTGGTGGATATCAAACGCATCCATAGCAAGCGTATCACATCTCTGGTGGAAAAGCAGCCTTATTGGCAAATGTATTGTAGTCTCCCGGAAATTGCACCGACGACCTCTGGTGTAGAGGACTCGCTGTTCAAATTCACGTTGGAATTATAGTGAGTGCAACAGATTATTTGCTAGAGAGCATAAAAACGTAAACCTTAAAACGTTTTGACGTTTGGTTTTGTAGTTGTGTAACCACAGATTTTTGTCGCCAAGTATTTTTCTTAATATTCTAGGTAGGTACCAGTTTTTGTTGATGCAATGATGTATGAATTAATAAATTCTGCAAGCACCATCTGCATCTAGCATTTCTCCTTGATTGAACCCAAATCTATCAAACTTTCCAAGATTCGGTTTTTCACCGAAAAAATATTACTCTGAAGCGGTAGAAGTTAAACCGTTACACATGACTACCCTCAAATTTCCACTTTGAAGTAGAAGGTCGTACCTACATATCTACACAAATAGGTATAACAATGGGGACGTTTTTGGAAACTTCTAACCCCACGTTCGACATTAGATAATCTGAAAGCTACTTTTGGAAGTCGAAGTCGTAAGATTACTGTAAGTCTTCCCAACCCTCTTTCAACCTTCCCTTTCTTAAAATACTACGTATTGTTTCAGGTAAATGATCATCTTTCTGTGGTACAGTCAGCCTAAAAAAGATATATACATCGAAAATAATTCATTTGGTTTTCTATAATTTGAGTTCCATAATACTATATCAATGAGTAATGGGTACTTAACTCATTATTATGTCGTTTATTTATTTTTTTACATATAAAATATATTTTTAAATATTTCTTGAAAAAAGGTATAAAAAAAAAACATTTAAAAATATAAAAAATAGTGGTCCGCCGGTGTCGGGAGCAGAGTCCAAGCTACCGGTGGTTAGGACTCCAGAGACAGGAACCTCCTCACAATGCGGGCCGTATCGAGGAGTACTGCCTTCTGAATCAGGCCCTTGATCCAGCCGCCTAACGAGAGCCTCGAGAGATGATGGTTGAGGCTTTCAGCCATCAGGCCATTGGCCGTAACGACAATCGGCACAATGACAGCCGAGTCAACATTCCACATGTCAACAACCTCGTGTGCTAAGTCGAGATATTTTATTTGCTTCTCTTTCTCAGCTTTCACGAGGTTTTCGTCATGTGGAATGGTAACATCGACTATCATTGCGCGGCGCGCTAATCGATCTATCACCACTATATCAGGCTTATTGGCGACAATAGTCCTGTCAGTAATGATAGACCGATCCCAGTACAACGTGACATGGTCATTTTCGAGAACTGGGTCGGGCGCATACTTGTAATACGGTACCTCAGAGTTCACAAGTTTATATTTCAAAGCAAGTTGCTGGTGAATAATCCTAGCCACTTGGTTATGTCTGTGCAAGTACTCGCCGTTAGCCAGACGAGAACAACCAGAGATAATATGTCTGATAGACTCACCCGGACGGTGGCATGCCCGACACACGTCAACCGTCCCGTCCTTCATAATATGTCTCCGGTAGTTATTCGTCAAGATAACTTCGTCCATAATTGCACAGACGAAACCTTCAGTTTCCCCGAAAAGGTCCCCAAAGCGTAGCCAGGATACGGACGCTAAAAAATCTACATCGGGCTCATGAAGAGCCCGATAGAAGCGCCCGTGTAGCTCCTTGTTTTGCCATATCTCCTTGCGGTCATCCGTTGTAAGTATTACAGGTTTGCACCAGTTCTCTTTAGCCATGGAAAGTGGGGTGAGCCCTTTGTCCACTGCGACCACATCACGGTGCATACCCACTTCGGTTTTCAAAAAATATTCCCTGAGACTGCATATCTCGCGGTTGTGGAGGGTCTTCGCATTTAAAAAGCCTCGACCCCCGCACTTCCGCGGGATGTACAGTCTCATCACCGATGATCGTGGGTGATGCATCCGGTTTGCGGTCAACAGTGTACGGACCCTCCTATCCAGGGCGTCGAGTTCGGTCTGAGTCCATTTGAGTATGCCGAAAGAGTACATCAAAACCGGCATGACCCAACCGTTGAAGGCACGCACCTTGTTTCCGCCTGAAAGAGGACTAATCAATACCTTCTTCAGACGGCCAAAATAGCGCTCCTTCAATGATTGCTTCATGTCAGTAACGTTGATGCCTAACGCTTCCGACATACCCAAATACTTATAGCTTTCGGGTGAGGAGAGGGATCTAAGGTGTATGGAATCCGAAAGTTGAATTCCCTCGGATTCCATTATCTCCCCTCGCTTTACATGCATGACTGCACATTTGTCCACACCAAACTCCATTCTGATGGCGCTACTGAAAGTTTCAGTTACCTTCAGTAGCTCCATCAGTTGCAATTTGTTGGGGGCAAAGATTTTCAAGTCATCCATGTAGAGGAGGTGAGATATGACCTGACCACCTCTCCTCAACCGATAGCCTAGACCTGAATCCTCCAGCAGCGTGCTTAGAGGATTCAGGGCTAAGCAGAACCAAAGTGGACTTAAACTGTCACCCTGAAATATTCCCCGTTTAATCCATACAGGCTCATCATTCCCCTGGATCTGTCGACACCCTGGATAGCGAAGGACTGTCCTCCATTGCCCCATACACGATTCAAGGAAGGTGCGTAGAGTTGTATCTATTTTGTAGAACTCCAGCACCCTCATGAGCCATGTATGTGGCACCGAGTCGTAGGCCTTCTTATAATCTATCCAGCAAGTCGACAGATCCTTGCGGAATCGACGAACCTGTTGGCTAATGGCCATGTCGATGAGAAGTAGCTCCTTAGTGCCACGGGACCCGTTCCTACATCCATTTTGAGAGGCTGACATAATCGAATTACTGTCAATGTGTGTGTTAATTTTCGCTCTCAAAATGGATGTAAGAAGTTTATAGACCGTCGATAAACACGTGATCGGTCTATAATTCTTGGGTTCCGCGGGACTACCTGACTTATGGAGCAGGTGGGTAATGCCTGTCGTCAGAAACTGTGGTAGCGACCCAGACTCTAAGGATGACTGGAACTGAGATGCCAGGCAAGTGTGTGAACTAGTTAGCCATTTCAGCCAAAAGTTGTGCAGTCCGTCCGGTCCTGGTGATTTCCAATTCGGTAACGGACGGACCGCTCTAGCTATATCTGATGGCGTGATAATGACTACATCCATTTCTGGTATAGTTTCACACACTCGCTCGACATCCCGCATCCAGTCAGCCTCAGCATGGCAGACAGGTACCGACCAGATGCTGCGCCAGAACGCAGTCGTGGTGGCATCATCGGGGCGGCACACGTCGGTCTCGTTTTGTTCCGGTCGCTCCCAAGCTCTATATACCCACCTCTCATCGCTCTGGAACATGCGATTTTGCGTGTATCGATCAACCCGCCGCTTATACCGCCGAATACGGCTCGCCCATGCACAAACTTTCTGCTTCAGGAAGTCGATGCGCTCCGTGACACGAGACATGTATTCTCGAGGGCTGATTCCAGTCCCCGAGAATGCCCGCCTTACAAAGCGCATCACTCGTGGTCGTGTATTTCCCTCCCTGAAGCAGTATAGTTATTATTATTATTATTAATCAAAATCGTTTACCAGCAATTTTTTTTGCTGAAAGTTAATTATTTTGATGACTGTACAGAATGCTTAGATAACGGTGTGCGAATGCGAATGTGATGGGTCTTCTTACAACCTATGTTTAGGTTAGTTGGAGAGGTTAAAAGGAAAATGTAAGTAAGAAGAACCCACATGCGTAAGAGCGTATTCTGCATGGCCCCAAAATTATACAACAAGTTACCGAAGACATTATAAAGATTTGAATATTAATAGTTTTAATAAAAGCATGAAAAAACTTTTAATAAATAAATGCTACTATAATGTTGCCGACTATTTAAATGATGTACTTTAGAAAGTGAAACTTTAATTCCATCGCCTCAATTTTTTTCGTCCGTCTATCGCATGTCGCATTACAGCCGGCCGCGGAGTATTGGTAAATTGAAAGGCGCTCGGCAGAGCAGCCAAAGCCAATATGGTGGCACCCATGGCTTGCATCATTTTTACTAAAGTTTTCATTACTTTTATTATAATGTAACTTCATGATTTTTGTACTTTAGACATTTTTATTATTATTTTCATTAATTTAACGTAACTTTATGATTTTTATACTTTGATTTATATTACTATTGTACGCCCTTCTAGGCAAAACATGCTGAAACTTGTTGGTTTTTTGTAATAGTTCCAATTGATTGTAAACCTACATGTGTTTTGACAAATAAATATATCTTATCTTAATCTTATCACATTTTTAAACTTTAGAAACCATTTATGGAGATATACTGCTATAACGACCATACTAATTATAGCTTTACGACTGCCCTTGATTGGCGATAAGTTCATTTTAATCTCGTGCGATAATTCTTCAGTTGTTTGAGATTCCCACTGGTTCATTTTTGAGATTACATGCATGATTCTTCCTCTAGCCTAGCTCATTATTTACATGGGACAGAATACCGCCATTAATTCGTTGGTTAGACAAAACCTGTGCGCGACATCGCGACTAGACTTGACAAATGTATCGCAGCCGAGTATAAATTATATCCACAATAACTCCTGTTGGAATTAAATTTGTATGAAAAATCTTATTACTTGGGTTTAAAAACTTGAAACTTGGTCAAAGTCATACTTTGACTTTGAAACTTGGTACGAATATGTGCTTAAATAATTATTTAATATGGTAAATGATTTGACATTATTACGAGTAGTTCTTTTAAACTAGCTCCCATTGGGAGTTTAGGTGGTGTGTATGGTTCGTCTATTTTCCGGTAGAAAACCCCATACCTACGTCTTGTCTTCTTCATAAATCGCAGGCATATTTATTATCTGTCAAGAATTCAGGTCAATACAAAACATAAAGCTAGACACTTTATTAAAAATGGAAACAATTCATTTTGAAAGCGTCGAAATTCAAAATTGTGAAAATTCCGAGAATGCAGCTGTATGTAGTGATGACAGTCTATTTGAATAGCTTCGCTTTGTTTTTGACACTGCACGTGGAGGCTTCGCAAACAATGGATACGTGGTATTTCATCCTTTATTTACCTACGGATTATTTGAATCAAAACATGAATATTCAAAACAGAGAAATTACCGATAATTTACATTGGTTTATATGGCGTAGATTTAGCGGGAACCGTTTTTACTTTTGTATGAATATAGGCCAAATGAAATAGCGACATCCTTTCAAGTTTAACGTGGTAAACTCCTGTAGCAATTAGCTTCGCTTTGCTCTCACTAGAATAAATTAACGTACACAGAACCATATGTTAACTGAAACAAGAGCTTACGCTGAGTGAATAGTGTCGCAGTGTAATTCACGCTTTAGATTACATCACCGTCTTTATACGAAAGTTTATTGTCTTAAGCAATGTCTCTATTAAGCCGGCGCCAGACACAGCAATGATAATGAACACTTATTTGAACACTTGCGAGGTACGGGTATTTCCGTACTTGTTCAAAGTATGATCACATATTTATACACTTTGCCATTCGGTGTCGGTTTTTCGAGCGCACATCAAAGCGTTCAAAGTTCAAATGTGTGCGTTACATGTCTCTATTAAGCCGGCGCCAGACACAGCAATGATAATGAACACTTATTTGAACACTTGCGAGGTACGGGTATTTCCGTACTTGTTCAAAGTATGATCACATATTTATACACTTTGCCATTCGGTGTCGGTTTTTCGAGCGCACATCAAAGCGTTCAAAGTTCAAATGTGTGCGTTACATGTGTGCGACTGGTGTAGACTGCTACACTTGCACAATGTTCAGTTGCTCGTAGTCGTAAATCACTGAGCAGAACGGTCGTTTTGTTCAGGCGCAAGATGGACTGGAGCAAAGAAAGTGTCTTGGAATTTATTGAGTTGCTTGAAGGAGAACCATGTATATGGAAACCTAAAAGTAAACATCATAATATATAGAATTTTTATTTATTTTTTTGCACATGTAATTAATAATTACAAGTATACCGCGTCCACAAAATCCATCCACAAAGTTCATCCTGTTTGTTCTCTATTTGAGTACTGTGAAGCGAACATGTCTGCAAAGCATGTCAGGCAGGTAAAGCAAACATGTGTTTAAATTTGCGACCGAAGACCTTCAAAGTCTTTGTTCAAATATGTATCTGTGTCTGGCGCCGACATTATGCAAGTTCCTTTCACTTGCACTTACTGTCTGTACCAAAAGTATCTGATGAAAATATAAAAAAGAATCTGAAAACGTATCTGTGGGTGCTAATACGTAGTGGCACTTACAAATTGAGGGCTTTAATTTGGTTATTTGACTGCTATAACACGAAATTCTAATTTTAAATCGCCTGACACATGTTTTTCATTTGACAATTGAGGTCAATTTTATAACCTCAATTTTGTCGATGATTTTCAATTACAAGTGAATAATGTAGGTAGGTAATTCAAACAATAATAATTGTTGGAAAAAATGTTGAGATATAAAGTTTACACCTTCTAGGTACACAGATGTATCTGTATCAAGAAGGTGTAAACTTTATATCACACTGTGTTACACACACTAAAGGGAATTAATAACACATTCATCTGAATATGTTGTTAATTCCCTTTAGTGTGTGATTGCGTAACCATTCAACCTGAACAACTGTTCTGTGTTACACTTTCTTTCATTTTTGGAACAGATCATACATGATGACTAGCGTTTAGGCCACTCGTGGGAAAGTCCGGAAGGGATACCGAGGCCCCTGACAACACAGGCAACGAGAGGAACACGGTTGGGTTTTAGTCAGTAAAAGTCTGACACACCCTCCCGCTCCGCCCAGAGCGGGAGAAATTATTTGATAATTTCCCAACAAAAAAAAAGCGTTTAGGCCACAACTGTATTGAATGCAACTTCCAAACCCATGTCTATAATAAACTACTAAGCTATGCTAGAGCAAGGCTCCGGTCTATCAGACTACATACCGACTGCGACAGACGAGGTGTAGCCGTTTGCCACCGACGACGGCTGAATGCTATTTTCGTAAACACACGGTTGCGGCCTCGCTCGCACGCCGCGCGTTTTAAATTGTACTTAAATAAAGGAAAACAACTGGTGTTTATTGATGTTGTAAAACAATAACAGAAAGAACTTAGTAAATAGCAACTTGACAACGTCAGCTGTCATAAGACAGATTACGTTGACATAAGGTTTGTGGTGTCGGTCGTCAGTCGTGACGTCACCGCACGTTGTCAGTAGCGTCTCACGTTTTAAAGAGACCCCAAGCCTAACATCCACAAGTGATGATGGTCAGCCCCGGACTGGCTAACATTTTTCGCAAGACTTGAACTATTCTCACATAAGCAGTTCATGAGCAACTAGCGCGTGAAACTCGTATCAGCTATATACACCACATAAAAGGTTTCAACCCTACCTATGTACGTCAGACGTGCTACGTCTAATGTCAAACTTTATGAAACGCCTGAATTATCCGAAATCCGAATATCCGACAATCCCGGAACATTTGACTAAGTGGGTAGTCGCGTTTGTGCCGTGGGAGTAACCACTAAAGCCTTTGACGTAGTTCGGAATCACGCTCGATGGAAATTTATTTCTATCTAAATTGTTTATGTGGTATGTATCGTAGAATTCTGGTAATGTTTGGATAGTGTTAGTAACAGGATTACGTGTGGATAAACAAACTTAGTCTATGAGACTAGGTATATATCCACGCCTGTAGGAGGTTTACATAAAGCCTCAAACTAAACATGCGTTTGCAAATCGATTTTATGTATTTTTAGGACCTTTTCTATATAATAGACTCAACAAGGTACTAAGCCTATATAGTGTAAGCTATAAAAAATGTAATACGATGTTATCAGAATATTTAGCGATGCTCAATTACACAGACGCAGAAAAACTTCTAGAAATTTTGTCATGATGATAATTTATTCCCTCGTAAGTATATACTTTTGTATATTTATATTATAGGCTAGATTTAGATATTAATTTAACAATATGCTTTTTCTCCTAGTTGTTAATAGATTATTTTTATATCAGTTTTACATAAAATCTTAATGTCCCAATAAATGTGAAATGTAAAGTGATGGCCTGAAACACAGGTTTGAATAAACCTAGATCGGGCGGGTCGCTACCTAACATTCTAATTCCAAACCATCATCATGTGCACCTGTAATTAAAAATAGTTTAGTTTTAGTTTATTATTAGGCACTATTATTGTATAGAATATTTACTACTGTTGGCTAAATGCACACTTTTTGTAAACATTTTTATTAAATAAATTATTATTATTATTTCCTTTATTCCACTTAAAAACATATCATTCACATTTTTAAATATTTTTATAAAAATATAAAAAAAAACATTTAAAAATATAAAAAATAGCAGCCCACCGGTATCGGGAACAGGGTCCAAGCTACCGGTGGTCAGGGCTCCTGAGAGAGGAACCTCCTGACGATACGCGCCGTGTCCAGAAGTACCGCTCTCTGGATTAAGCCCTTGATC
This sequence comes from Atethmia centrago, assembly GCA_905333075.3. Lineage (NCBI taxonomy): Eukaryota > Metazoa > Arthropoda > Insecta > Lepidoptera > Noctuidae > Atethmia > Atethmia centrago. The sequence continues at coordinate 10,420,711 of HG995381.1, read as the reverse complement.
CAGCTGCCTAGCGAGAGCCTCTTCAGGTGTTGGTCGAGGCTCTTGGGTATTATGCCATTAGCCGTCACGACTATCGGCACAATGATTGCTGTATCCACATCCCACATGTCGACAACCTCGTGAGCTAGGTCAAGATACTTAATCTGCTTATCTTTTTCAGCTTTTACGAGGTTCTCGTCATGCGGGACCGCTGTATCAATAATCATTGTGCGACGCGTTAATCGATCTATCACCACTATGTCTGGCTTATTAGCAACAATAGTCCTGTCAGTGATGATAGATCGATCCTAATACAACGTAATATTGCCATTTTCGAGAACTGGGTCGGGCGCATACCTATAGTACGGTACTTCCGATTCCACAAGACTGTAGATAAGTTTCAGAGCAAGTTGCTGGTGGATAATCCTACAAGGCTACAAAGTTGTGCCTATGCAAGTAGTCTCCGTTAGCCAGACGAGAACAGCCAGAAATAATGTGTCGGATTGATTCCCCCGGACGGTGGCATGCCCGACAGATGTCAACCGTGCCGTCTTTCACAATATATTTCCGGTAGTTATTCGTCATTATAACTTCATCCATAATCGCAAAGACAAAACCTTCGGTTTCCCCAAAGAGATCACCGAATCGCAACCAGGATACGGACGCTAAGAGGTCTACATCGGGTCCATGTAGGACCCGGTAAAAGCGCCCGTGTAGCTCTTTGCTCTGCCATATCTCCCTGCGGTCATTAGTATCTAATATTATAGGTTTGCGCCAGTTCTCGTCAGCCAAGGAGAGCGGGGTGAGGCCCTTATCCACTGAGACCACATCTCGGTGCATCACCACGTCGGTTTCTAGGAAGTATTCCCTGAGACTGCATATCTCACGATTGTGCAGGGTCTTAGCGTTTAAAAAGCCTCGACCTCCACACTTCCGCGGGATATACAGTCTCATCACCGATGACCGTGGATGGTGCATCCGATTTGCGGTCAGCAATGTGCGGACCCTCCTATCCAGGGCGTCAAGTTCCGTCTGAGTCCTTTTGAGTATGCCGAAAGAGTACATCAAAACCGGCATGACCCAACCATTGAAGGCGCGCACCTTGTTTCCGCCTGATAAAAAACTATTTAATACTTTATTCAGGCGGCCAAAGAAGCGCTCCCTCAGCGATTGTTTCATGTCGGCGGCGTTGATGCCTAACGCTTCCGACATACCCAAATATTTGTAAGTTTCGGTTGAAGAGAGGGATCTCAGGTGTATGGAATCCGAAAGTTGGGTTCCCACGGATTCCGCAATCCCCCCTCGCTTTACATGCATGACCGCACATTTGTCCACACCAAATTCCATCCTGATGGCGCTACTGAAAGTTTTGGTTACCTTCAGTAGCTCCATCAGTTGCAAATTATTGGGGACAAAAAGTTTCAAGTCATCCATGTAAAGGAGGTGAGATATAACCTGACCACCTCTCCTCAATCGATAGCCTAGACGTGAATTCTCCAGCAGTGTGCTTAGAGGATTCAAGGCTAGGCAAAACCAAAGTGGACTCAAACTATCGCCCTGAAATATACCTCGCTTGATCCGTATCGGTTCGCTATTCCTCTGGATATATCGACATCCTGGATAGCAAAGGACCGTTCTCCACTGCCCCATACATGACATCAGGAAGGTGCGCAGAGTTGCATCTACTTTATATACGAGTAACTCCAGCACCCTCATGAGCCATGTATGTGGCACCGAATCATAGGCCTTCTTATAATCTATCCAACATGTTGACAGATCCTTTCGGGAACGGCGAACCTGTTGGCTAATGGCAATATCGATGAGAATTATTATTATTATTTCGTTTATTAAGTTTTTTGCCATATAAAATACATTTTTAAATATTTCTTATAAAAACAAAAAAAAAAACATTTAAAAATATATAAAATAGTGGTCCGCCGGTATCGGGAGCAGGGTCCAAGTTACCGGTGGTTAGGGCTCCAGAGACAGGAACCTCCTCACAATGCGAGCCGTATCGAGGAGTACTGCCTTCTGAATCAGGCCCTTGATCCAGCCGCCTAACGAGAGCCTCGAGAGATGATGGTTGAGGCTTTCGGCCATCAGGCCATTGGCCGTAACGACAATCGGCACAATGACAGCCGAGTTCACATTCCACATGTCAACAACCTCGTGTGCTAAGTCGAGATATTTTATTTGTTTCTCTTTCTCAGCTTTCACGAGGCTATCGTCATGTGGAATGGTAACATCGACTATCATTGCGCGGCGCGCTAATCGATCTATCACCACTATATCAGGCTTATTGGCGACAATAGTCCTGTCAGTAATAATAGACCGATCCCAGTACAACGTGACATGGTCATTTTCGAGAACTGGGTCGGGCACATACTTGTAATACGGTACCTCAGAGTTCACAAGTTTATATTTCAAAGCAAGTTGCTGGTCAATAATCCTAGCCACTTGGTTATGTCTGTGTAAGTACTCGCCGTTAGCCATACGAGAACAACCAGAGATAATATGTCTGATAGACTCACCCGGACGGTGGCATGCCCGACACACGTCAACCGTCCCGTCCTTCATAATATGTCTCCGGTAGTTATTCGTCAAGATAACTTCGTCCATAATTGCACAGACAAAACCTTCAGTTTCCCCGAAAAGGTCCCCAAAACGTAGCCAGGATACGGACGCTAAGAAATCTACATCGGGCTCATGAAGAGCCCGATAGAAGCGCCCGTGTAGCTCCTTGTTTTGCCATATCTCCTTGCGGTCATCCGTGGTAAGTACTACAGGTTTGCACCAGTTCTCTTTAGCCATGGAAAGTGGGGTGAGCCCCTTGTCCACTGCGACCACATCACGGTGCATACCCACTTCGGCTTTCAAAAAATATTCCCTGAGACTGCATATCTCGCGGTTGTGAAGGGTCTTTGCATTTAAAAAGCCTCGACCCCCGCACTTCCGCGGGATGTACAGTCTCATCACCGATGATCGTGGGTGATGCATCCGGTTTGCGGTCAACAGTGTACGGACCCTCCTATCCAGGGCGTCGAGTTCGGTCTGAGTCCATTTGAGTATGCCGAAAGAGTACATCAAAACCGGCATGACCCAACCGTTGAAGGCGCGCACCTTGTTTCCGCCTGAAAGAAGACTAATCAATACCTTCTTCAGGCGGCCAAAAAAGCGCTCCTTCAACAATTGCTTCATGTCAGTAACGTTGATGCCTAACGCTTCCGACATACCCAAATACTTATAGCTTTCGGGTGAGGAGAGGGATCTAAGGTGTATGGAATCCGAAAGTTGAATTCCCTCGGATTCCATTATCTCCCCTCGCTTCACATGCATGACCGCACATTTGTCCACACCAAACTCCATTCTGATGGCGCCACTGAAAGTTTCAGTTACCTTCAGTAGCTCCATCAGTCGCAATTTGTTGGGGGCAAATATTTTTAAGTCATCCATGTAGAGAAGGTGAGATATGACCTGACCACCTCTCCTCAACCGATAGCCTAGACCTGAATCCTCCAGCAGTGTGCTTAGAGGATTCAGGGCTAAGCAGAACCAAAGTGGACTCAAACTGTCGCCCTGAAATATTCCCCGTTTAATCCATACAGGCTCATCATTCCCCTGGATCCGTCGACACCCCGGATAGCGAAGGACTGTCCTCCATTGCCCCATACATGATTCAAGAAAGGTGCGTAGAGTCGTATCTATTTTGTACAACTCCAGCACCTTCATGAGCCATGTATGTGGCACCGAGTCGTAGGCCTTCTTATAATCTATCCAGCAAGTCGACAGATCCTTGCGGGATCGACGAACCTGTTGGCTAATGGCCATGTCGATGAGAAGTAGCTCCTTAGTGCCACGGGACCCGTTCCTACATCCATTTTGAGAGACAGACATAATGGAATTACTGTCAATGTGTGTGTTAATTTTCGCTCTCAATATGGATGTAAGAAGTTTATAGACCGTCGACAAACACGTGATCGGTCTATAATTCTTGGGTTCCGCAGGACTACCTGACTTATGGAGCAGGTGGGAAATGCCTGTTGTCAGAAACTGTGGTAGTGACCCAGACTCTAAGGATGACTGGAACTGAGATGCCAGGCAAGTGTGTGAACTAGTTAGCCATTTCAGCCAAAAGTTGTGCAGTCCGTCCGGTCCCGGTGATTTCCAATTCGGTAACGGACGGACCGCTCTAGCTATATCTGATGGCGTGATAACGACTACTTCCATTTCTGGTATAGTTTCACACACTCGCTCGACATCCCGCATCCAGTCAGCCTCAGCATGGCAGACAGGTTCCGACCAGATGCTGCGCCAGAACGCAGTCGTGGTGGCATCATCTGGTCGGCACATGTCTGTCTCGTTTTGTTCAGGTCGCTCCCAAGCTCTATATACCCACCTCTCATCGCTCTGGAACATGCGATTTTGCGTGTATCGATCAACTCGCCGCTTATACCGCCGAATACGGCTCGCCCATGCACAAACTTTCTGCTTCAGGAAGTCGATGCGCTCTGTGACACGGGACATGTATTCTCGAGGGCTGATTCCAGTCCCCGAGAATGCCCGCCTTACAAAGCGCATCACACGTGGTCGTGTATTTCCCTCCCTGAAGCAGTATAGTTTGCTGATGAGTACCCTGGCCCCATCAATACGACGCTCGATCCTGCATTGCCAGGCTGGTACGGCTGGTTTTGGTCGAGTAGCTTCGTCACAGTTTGGGAACTTCACGTTTGCTAAACGACATGCCGCAACAGCCGCGCAATACAGGATCGAGTGTGTATCAACGAGATCCTCGCTGCTCTCGAAGAAATCCTTAAGCAGCGAGTCCAAGGCACATACCAGCGCCCTATTTTTCTTGTGCATGGGTAGGCGTGGTAGTCGGGGTCTAAGTTCGGTCGGAGTGGACCTATACTCGTGAAACGCATCTTCCAGTGCGCTCCTCATTCGGACGTTGCACTGGCTACTTACTGTGGCAACCCTATCATCCTCCTCTTCAACATCGTGATTGGACCGCGGCGGGATAGCATCAATTATTGGCGCATGTGTCGCGGTTTGTGCCGGAGTTGAGACGATATGGTTGCTCAGTACCTCTGAGCGCAGCCTATCAAGTGCGGCATCATCCAACCTGTGATTGCGTTGGATGACCCGCACTTGATCCGATAGTCGTTGGGCCGAGACGTTGACGGTTGGCTCTAGTTCCTGGAACAGAGACAGCATCCTAACACGGTACGCAGTGAGGTTAATTCCCCCCTCTGTAGACCCGTAATATGCGCGCATGACGTTCTCGTTCATAGACTGAGTCCATCTCATGCGCTGCACACAACCACCGGCAGCGGGGACCCGGCTCGGGGCTAGTTGGCCCCTAAGTCCCAAGCTCTTCGGTGGCCAGCCTCTCCCCTGCCGACGTACAGGTGTTGGCGACGTCGGCGGGGAAAAATACTCGTCGCTCGAGCTCGACGCAACTACCGCGGCCGGTGTCGTCACAGCACTCACGGTGGGGCTGGGTACCGGCGGCGGCGAGGCGGAGCTGAGCGAAGAGTCCGGAGGTGGTGGGCGTGCACGTGCAGCTGATCTTGTCAACATTTCATAATTGTTCTTATATGTAGTTTTGTTCTATCGGAGGTGACATGACAGATGTCACCTCCGGTTCGGCAGTTTTTGATGGAAGTCTCGAATATTGTGGTTCATTTTGCAGTTTATTAAATATGGTGATTGACTTGAATTTATTCTTGATAAACTGTTTTACAATAACAAAAAAAAAAAAACTGTGTCGAAAAAAAATTATTATTGAAAATATATTAGAGAACGTATTTTGTGACGTGTTGACGTTGGTGTTGCCAGCTTATTATTATTATTAATGATTTTGGTATATTGTATTTTGGTAGCAATTGTAAGTTGCTACAGTCCTTTCGTCCTTAATATTTAATAATATTTTTATCTGCGACTGCACATATTGCGATGGGAATCATCCCATCATCCCGTAGGTCATCAGACCTACGGGCCTATTTGAAACTACAGCCATTCAAAACAACGGATTTAAGTGAAAACTTTGGTTGTGTGTGTCTCTAATTATAATCTCAATAGTCGTTTATACACTTCCTGTTAAACTGTCAGCTTAAATACATACAAAACATATTGTTATTCTTCTATAAAACCAATTTATTTAAAAAACCACTTTGAACAAAAGCCACTTTTATTTCCTTTCAACAGAAATATTGCACGACGCTCTATCAATTTCTGTTTCACGTTACATTTTCAATTCCCTACGCGTCGATCGGAGCATTGTGCTGAGCCCCGAAAAATGTTTAATATACTGTATTTAACTTTGAGCGAAGTATCGGAAAATATTCAAGTGGTGTGCATTGCATGAATAAAATAATTATAAGTTTTGCAGTGTGTAGTGTGACAAAGTTTTCCTATTTAAGGTGGATGCGATGGTAGCCCGCGAAATGCAAATTTTCTTAAGTTTTTTGTTTTTATAATTTTATTTTATTATTTAATTTTTATAATTCTGTAAATACATATTTGTCATGGTCGCGAATCTGATTTTGATCAAGATACAAGCTGATACTGACCTGCAAATTGCAAAAAACGTAAGAACATTTGAATTTCGCCGGCTACCACTGCGGATCCACCTTAAGTAAAGTGTGGAACTAAAATATGTAGTGTATGTAGTGTTGTAATTAAGTTTGTTTTTTTGCTACGTTTTATTGTAGTGTAATAAGGTGATGTGGGGTAGGGTATTAGAGTCGATCAAAATTATTTTGCCTGGCTGTGGAATTTATTTAATTGTCTACAGTCTTTGTTCCACAATATTGTATCAATTTGTAGACACAAAATATATTACACATTGGGTACTTAATTGTAGCTACAAATTGTGCCCTTTGGCGTCGAGACCCTCCGTGGGGTCCCAGTGCGCATAAGTTATTTGCGGAAATCGCGAAACGTCTAGTTGGTGTAACTAGTGACCGAAAAGCTGGCGGCTTTCTCGCGCAACGCATCAGCATTGCAATTCAGCGAGGAAATGCCGCCAGCATCCTCGATACAATGCCTCGAGGGCCTTTTTTAGGTTTAACTTAGTTTTAATTTAATTTAGTTTGTTAATAATCATCTTGTAATTTGGTTATGTAAATAACTATTGTAAATAGCTACAAATTGATACAGTGTTATGGAACACACATTGTAGACAATCAAATTAATTCTTGTCGCTGAATACATTTTTCTGAGGCTGACTGTAATGGGTTATTTGAGAAACAGAAAAATAGAAAAGGTATCAAAGATGATTCTTCTTACATCTATCTGATTATGGGCCTAAAACAAAGTGGACAAAAATAATTACGTATTAACCCCATTCTAACATTATCCGATTAAAATGTTACCTGTATAAATTCGTAACTCGTTTGTGACGTAGATTTAATTAAACACTGAGATACCAAAGCCACCGTATTTAAAAAACCGCCCAAGTGCGCGTCGGACCACGCGCAATGGGGTTTCGTAGTTCGGATGAATTTATCCCAAAAACACACTTAACATTGTCGTTGAAATACATGTTATATGCCACAATCAATTCTCCAACTGCAAATCTAAGTTAGTCGACTATTACTCGTTAACTTGTAAAGCCTTTTTTTTTTTTTGTTGGGAAATCATCAAATAACTTCTCCCGCTCTGGGCGGAGCGGGAGGGTGTGTCAGACTCAAACTGACTAAAACCCACCCATATTCCTTCAGTTGCCTGTGTTGCCAGGGGCCTTACCGAGGCCCCTGGCAACTTGGCCCCTTTGGTACCTTCCCGCGACAACTTGTAAAGCCTACTTAGCTGTTTTAGTTTTCCTTTTAGCTTCGTTATATATTACTACTGCCATGATTTTTTTCGTTTATCCAAAAACAACCATTTAGCTGACACTTGACTGTAACAATTTGCACTTTAATGCTTAATATTACGCAAACGGAATACTGAATCGAAAAATGGTTTTGACAGACCCCGCAAGATTTTTGGCCTATCCAACGATACCCCACACTATGGGAGAGACTACAAAAAATAATATCATCCCCACTTTACGTGTAAGGGAAGTACCCTACAAAAATTTTACCACTTTGTCGGCGTAATTAATATGTATACCCATGCCAAATTACAGCTTTTTAGTACTTAGAGTATCTGAGCTAAGCCGGGGACAGACAGACAGATAGATGGACATGGCAAAACTGAGGGGTCCTTGTTGGCTACGGAACCTTACAAGAACTCTTTAAAAAGAGTTAAAACGAAAATATAATTTTGCGCTCACCCAAACTTTATCCCCAATTAAAATTGTGTCATTTTTCAGGAAATAACGAAGTGGATTAGCCGATTCGTCTGAAGGGCAGAAACTGTAACGTTTTTAACGAGATGGTTTCAAACTTCGATTTAAGGTCCTGAGGGTCTCACCCTCTCAAGTAGTCACCCTCTCTGAAGTATTAAAATTTTGTGACTCATCATTCAAATTGAAAATATTATTTATTTCATATAAACCTACATTGGTAAATAAGAAACGTTTGAATCTTAAGTATAAATGCGAAAATGAGTTTGTTCGTTTATTTGTGACGCTTTCACGCTAAAATGGCTGAACGGATTTGGATGAATTTGGCACGTGGGTTGAGACCATGACCTGGATTAGGACATAGATTCACAGGATTGAGGCTTGCCGTGTCGACTTTGTGCAACAATGTGGCATTCAAACTTCCTTACCTGTTCAAAGCTTCTGTATTTCTCTTCTGTGATGTTTTACATTATTGAATCAGTAGCAGCAGTACCTAAAGAAAAATGCAAGAAGTCGATAACAGAATTATACAGGGTCAAATGAAATTAGCTAGCGAAATATCAGTTTAAACCTCAGGTCTATTTGTGTAAACTTCACAGACGTAATGGGTAACACGAAAAAAAAACAAAAAGATTTTATCAACCCATACTTCAAGTAGGTAACTATTTTCCAGCGGTCGTTGACCCCAAACAAAAAACATGAAATCCTTTTTATTTTATAGTGATTAGATATATCGAGACCCATCACGTCTGTGGAGTTTCGCTAGATAATTTAATTTGACCCTGTATTTTACAACAATTATTTATTTATTTCAGACAAAGTGATCCATATTTTTGTTATTTTACTTAATAATTATGAAAATACTTATATACATTGAGAATACCTAGAATATTTATGTGATAGTAGGTAAATATCGCCAAAATAGTTATTTTTTTAAGGTTCCGTACCAGAAGGATGCCAAACGGAACCCTATTATTAAGCCTCCGCTGTCCTTCCGCCCGCCCAATGTTTATTTCTGAACATAAATATTTATTAATTGTTTTACCTAAATTACAATTTATTGTTTTAAGATTGCTTTATATTTATTTATTTATTAAAGTATTATGGTTTGTCTGTCTGTCAGCTGGCTGCATCTTATGAACCGTAATAGGTTGACACTTGAAATTTTAATAGTAAAAATTTAATAAAGTTAATAATTAAAGGGGCTCATAGATATCCGTGAGGAAGAACGATGAAACAAGCACTTTTCTTGTATGGGGCCCATACAAGAAAAGTGCTTGTTTCATCGTTCTTATCTTTCATCTCTCATACAAGAAACGTGCTTTTTTCGGCGTTTTTATGCTCAATATTGTACGGTCATACGGAACCCTTCGTGTGCGAGTCCGACTCGCACTTGGCCGGTTTTGTATGTAAAATCAAACGAAAACAACATAATCCTATCACAATTTTGATGCAAACACATAATGGTGCCGATTCCCTTGTTCACAAACTAAACTAAATTTAAGTTCACTGCATCTTTTTCCTTCTATTTCACTAAGAAAAGGAGAGAAGGTAAATTTTAGTTTAGTCCTGTCAAATTAATCAGCGCCTGTCACTACTCCATACAAGTTTAGACGTGATTAAAAACTTGCCTACTAAAATTACGTCAATTTACGGCAAGCGCTGATTAATTTGACAGGACTAAACTAAAAGTTATCTTCTGTCCTATTCTTAATGAAATAGAAAGAAAAAGATGCACTGAACTTAAATTTGGTTTAGTTTGTAAACAAGGGAATCGGCACCAATATGTTGTATATTCATGTTACCGAAATTCAATTCACTTTCGGTTTGAAATCTTGATGGAAACTACCTACCTACTTTGATTCTGGCCATCCCACAAAGCTTATTCAGAGTGGGTTGGGAGCTTGTACCTATTGATATACACCCACATAATGATGGTTTCACCTAGTTTTGATCGTGTATGAGTTTTGGTACAGAACATGTTTTAGCTTAGGCCTGGATATATGAAATACGATTTAATAGATTTGAGTTAAGATTCACAAAACATAACATAACATCATAACATTTTTTTTTTCTCATTTAGTTTTAATCTTGGTCTTTTTTTTTTTTTTTTTTTTTTTTTTTTTTTTTGGGTGGGATATCATCAAATAACTTCTCCCGCTCTGGGCGGAGCGGGAGGGTGTGTCAGACTCTTACTGACTAAAACCCACCCGTATTCCTTCTTGTTGCCTGTGTTGCGGGGGCCTCGGTGACCCATAAGTACCTTCCCGCGACCCCGGCAGGCATCGGCCCTAGTGGACCCCTACTTTTGTGCTGACGACATCTCTTTGAGGCGCGCGTGGAATACGACGCGCCGTCGACCCGGGCCTGGTCCTTACCGGACGGTGAGCTACCCATTGCTCACCGTCCGCAAGCCCGCGCCTACGGTGGCCGGAAATCCGCCCGGGATTCCCGACGCCCTGGGCGTCTCCTGCGGCGGCTAGGGGCGAGAGGGCGCGAAACTTGCCTTTCCCTCAACCGTCCCGCCTCCTCCTTTGCGAGCATTACTGCTTCGCAGAAGGAGGTGACGGCTGCCCATGCCCTCTCGCTCCGTACCATGGCCTGAACCAGGGCCGGACGCGAGAGGTCTCTGCCGCCGATCGCCTCCACGAGGACACGGCGGTGCTCTGCCCAAGCCGGGCAGACCTCCACCGTATGCTCCACCGTGTCCTCCAGGCGATCCACACAGTGGTGACACCCGGACGTTTCCTCCCGCCTTATCCGACACAGGAACCTCCCGAAGCTGCCGTGTCCGGTGAGGACCTGCGTCACGTGGAAGGTGAGGACGCCGTGGCGCCTCTCCAGCCACTCCTCAAAGAGGGGACTTATCGCCGCAATCGTGGCGTGCCCAGCACTGGGTTGCGACAACCGTACTTTCCATGACGCCATGAGATCCCGCCGGAGCTCCGTCCGCTGTGCCGCGATTTCTCGCGGCAGCGGACTTACGCCCCGGCGTTTCGCCTCCTCGCGCCACTCCCATACGTGCGCGAGGGCTTTTGCCTCCAGATCCCATGGCGGCAATCCGGCAAGGAGGCTCGCTGCCTCACATTTAATCTTGGTCTGGCAGATTGAGTCATTTAAGCGGCCTACCCAAATGTCCTTTCTTTGGTATTGTTCGTCGAATCGTTGAGCTCCGAGTTGAGCTGCACGATTACCAGAGGTCGGAGTAGGTAGATTGATTTTATATACTTGCGTCAAGATATTATAAGAAGGACATGCCATTTTATCCATTATGTGCGGGAAGTACCGGAAAAAGTTCCGGAATTGGAATTATGGAATAAAATAAAATAAAAAACATACAGATAGGCTAACCTGGAACACAGCGCGCGCGCATTGTTCTAACAAACACCTAATGAGTCATACAGGATACTTGCTTCTGATTGGTCGTTGCGTGCGGTCAATGCGTTGTGAACATAGATGAACCTGAGATAAAGAAACAAAAGGCCCTGTCTAAGTTTTGTCTCATACTGTCAAGCGTCATTTCTAATTCAACAGTAAGGGACAAAATACGAACTACTCCAAGGTATTTTTGTATAAAATAAAATACTGATTTCTTTCACCATTAGCTAACACTGGTAGCGTAGATTGATATTATTAATACGTTTTTCACCTTAAACACAAATTCGTGCTAATTTCAAAATTCCGGAACAAATATCACAATAAATATGAAGTTCCGGTATTTTGGAGGCATATCCATATTACGAGTATCCTCTAAGTTTTACGTCAACGACCTTAAATCAATCTACCTAATCCGACCTTCGGTTACTGACAAATGCGTGCACTGACTGGATAGGTCCACTCATTCTGTGTGGTTCTTTCCTCAAAAGACCATTTCAGACACCAATCTACATGGTCTTCACATGATCTGACCAAGATTATGTCTGGACTTTAAAAGAGACTGTGACCTCTGAGTTTGTTTCGGCCTTTCTTCTCAGAGTAGTCAGATAGGAAACGCCGAGCTCATCTAGTTTTTTTTTCTAAATATGATTGACGTGTAAAAGTGTTTGTACAAACCTACTTACAGAAAATAAAATCATTTCATCATGACTGCATTCCCGAAGAGTTAGGCAGAAGTGTACTTATGAGTACACTCATATTTCGCCAGCTATGTTTAAGTCCCTTGTTACAGGGGCCAGCTAATTGCCATCAATACAGGGTGTTTACTCCCTTTTTTTTTTGGGTGGGAAAGTATCAAATAACCTCTCCCGCTCTGGGCGGAGCGGGAAGGGTGTGTCAGATTCTTACTGACTAAAACCCACCCGTATTCCTTCCGTTGCCTGTGTTGCCAGGGGCCTCGGCCTCGGTAACCCTTTCGAAATTTTCGCGCGACCCCGGCAGTCTACTCCCTAAGCACGAAGTCCGTAGTTTCGATCGAAGTTACGGGCATATCCTATTCCGTATAGCTTACGGATATATGATTAGTTCGAGGCCATAACTAAGAATGAATGACAACACGATTTGACAGTTGTCCCTACAACCGATAGGTATTATGCCTGTCCGAATAATTGAATTTGGTACTTGTTTTGACGAATCACTTCATTGACGGATTTAGAGAGTAGACCCCCAGAGACCCCAGCCGGGGTCGCGTAGAAGTCCAAAAGGGTTACCGAGGCCCCTGGCAACACCGGCAACGGAAGCAACACGGGTGGGTTTTAGTCAGTAAGAGTCTGACACTTCTCCCGCTCCGCCCAGAGCGGGAGAAGTGTCAGAATTAAAGTAAATTATTTGATAATTACCCATCCAAAAAAAAATACCCCCAGACTCGAGTTCAGATTGTACGTATTTTAACTATCCCTAACTATTTATATTTTTTCTTTATAATTAAAGCGATTATAAATAACTAGCTTCTGTCCGCGACTTCGTCTGCGTGGATTCTAATTGGGTCTAGAGAGAAATGAAAAATTCAGATAGGCATATAGCGTTGCCACAATAGATCTTTTTAAGAGGAATAATTCCATGATACATTGTTTTCATATAACTCTATTGGTTTACGCGGCACACTCCAGTAAAGTTCCCAGTCGGCGTGATTTTTTCCGACATGTTCAACAATCATCGTCATATTTCAAGCAATTTACACAAAACCTTAATGAATTATACACCTAAACCTTCCTCATGAATCATTTCGTCCATTGGTGAAAACCGTATGAAAATCCGTTCAGGAGTTTTTGAGTTTATCGCGTTCAGACAGACAGACCCTGCCAGCGAGCAAGCAGCGGGAGAATGATTCTTCTGTCTGCAACCGTCGAAATCGTAATCCGTAAAGAGACCACAGTCATGTTTTGTGGCTTGGAACGGGACGAGGATCTTGGCTTGATCGCCCGGATCGCGAGGAAGATAACCTCTATAAAAATTCCTCTAATATCAAGTTTTGGTGCGCGGCGAGGATATGAATGGCTGAGGAGTAGTGTCATCTGCAACTTCGTAGTTGTAGGTGGTGCATCAGTCGTTAGCGCACCCCCAGCCAGGGTACCAGTGGACCCCCTGGTTGAGTTACAAATGTACACTTGCCTAGGGACAGGGGGTGAACCTAGGTGTACTTTTTAGATCCCCCACACTCGTGGGAACAGCATGGAAACAAAAAAACTAAAAAAAAAAACAACTGGAAGACAAGGTGAGGAGAGTGATGCGGGGTCGGAGTCCGACGCCGCATCAGACGGAGAGAGCTCTGGGAGCTCGCAGCAAAAGGAGGTGTTGGAGAGGAGTCGAGTGTTCAGGCGAACCTCGAAGAGGCCCAACTCGGGGTCTTCCTCCGACGAGGGAGTCGGGCGGAGGAAGAAGAAGATCCACTGCAGCCGGCGGGGTGGAGCCCGAGGTGGTAAAGGTGTGAACAGAGGGCCCCCCACTAAGGAGGCAGGCAAGCCGGGCCGGGCTGGCCCTGCCGAGCTGACCAGCCCGGCCGGGCTACCTGGCCCGGCCCAGTCGGCTCAGCGACCCGAGAGGCTCGCCGAAGAGGGGTCTCCGTCTGAGGTTTCTCGAGGTGGGCCGGACGCCGCTGGCGGCTCCAATTCGGAGCGTGTGGCCGGGTTCGCAGAGGTCGTGCTAGCCCTGATCAAGGGTGTGGCCGTGAAGAGGCTCAAGTCCTCTAAGGACCAGGCCATATCCGCGGCCACGGCCTCGATTGTGGCGGCAGCGGAGGCCCTTCACCTAGGGCCTCCTTCAGACGGCATGTCGGAGATGCGGGCGGAGGTTGCCCGCTTGACAGCCGCCATGGAGCTTCTCAAAAAGGAGAATGAGGAGCTCCGAGCGGACCTGGCTGGGCTCAGAAGAGCCGACTCCATAGTGGAGCCGAAGGGGGGGCAGCAGCATGGGCAGGGGCGGCCCGTGCCTGCTGAAGACCGGGTGTTGACCCTGGTGCGGCAGGAGATGGCTTCCTTCAGGAGTCGTTTCTCCGCTCTAGAGGCCATAGTCCTGCGCCCCCCGTTGGCGGCGAGCCAGCCAGCCTCGGGCCAGCGCAAAGCCCCGTCGTATTCTGCCGCCACAGCTGCCACGGCCAAACCGGGGTCGACGGGGCAGCCAAAAGGCGGGGCGAATGCGCGGGCTGCGAAGGCTCCAGCCCCAGAGGCGAGGACTCCGGCCCCGGCGGCGAGGGCCCCAGCCCTGGTGGCGAAGGCTCCGGTGGCGAGACGGCCGCCCCCGCCTCCTAAATCTCTTCCGGCCGATGCCGAATGGCAAGTAGCCGGGGAGAAGAGGAAGGCGGCTAAGGCAAAGAGGGCGGCCAAAAAGAGGGACAGGCGGCAGCGGCGCAAGGAGCGAACCGTCGCGGCTAGGCTCCGCGCCCCGAACTCCGCAGCTGTAGTGATCACACTACAGCCGGATGCGGAGAAGAAGGGCGTGTCCTACAGGACGGTTATGGCGAAGGTGGGTGAGGCGGTGCGCCTGGAGGAGCTCGGCGCAGCAAAAGGCCTCAGAATGAAGGTGACGGCGACTGGGGCCCGAATGGTGGAGGTCCCCGGTAGGGCCAGTGGTCCGGCCGCTGACGCCCTGGCCGAAAGGCTTAGGGCGTCACTAAATGCGGACGAGGTCCGAGTGTCCAGGCCCACCAAATGCGCTAGCATGCGCATCACGGGCCTGGACGACTCCGCGACGGAAGAAAAGGTGGTCGCCGCAGTGGTTAGGATCGGGGGGTGCTCTGCCGAGCAGGTGAAGGCAGGCATCATCCGTCCTGACTCCACGGGGCTGCAAACCGTTATGGTGAGCTGCCCCGTGTCGGCGGCCAAAAAAGTTACCGGGGAGGGCCAACGGCTATTGGTGGGCTGGGTTTCCGCGCAGGTGAAACTGCTGGAACCCAGACCTCTGAGGTGCTTCCGCTGCCAGGTGGGCAACCACGTGCAAGCGAACTGCACCTCGGAGGTGGACCGCAGCGGTCTGCCCGGGCACAAGGCCGGCTCGTGCAATGCCGCGCCGCACTGTGCCGTATGTGCGGCGGCTGGCAAGCCGGCCGAGCACCGGATGGGGGGCAAAGCCTGCGCCCCACCCACCAAAGCCAGGGCCAGAGGCAAGCCCTCCGCCAACGCCGTCACCGCCGCAGCCGCCACCACTGCCACCGCCGCTGCCGCCTCCAACACCGCCGTCGTCGCCGTCGCCACCGTGGCCGCTGCGGCAGGCCCTTCTCAGGGGGCTGGGAAGGAGGCCCAAGAGGGGGCTGACATGGAGTGCCATTAATGGCCCCATTACGCCTCCTCCAGGCGAACATCAACCACTGCGCCGCCGCTCAGGATCTGTTGCTCCAGAGCATGGCGCAGTGGTCGATTAACATCGCCGTGGTCGCTGAGCCGTACTTTGTCCCGCCCAGGGATGACTGGGTGGAGGACCTGAGCGGCTCAGTGACCCTAATTTCGTCGGCCGCCGCCGGTACTCCGTCCCTCGAGGCCGTCAAGAGAGGACGGGGTTGCGTAGCAGCACGGTTCGGGGAGATTGTCGTGGTAGGGGTCTACTTCTCTCCGAACCGAACTCTTACCGAGCTCCACAACTCCCTTGCGGAGTTGAGAGACGTCGTCGTCGGGTTTGGTTCCCTCCCCGTGTTCGTCCTCGGGGACTTCAATGCCAAGAATTTGGCTTGGGGTTCCCGGTTAACGGACACACGGGGCAGGATGGTGGAGGACTGGGCTCTGGAGACAGGCCTGGTCGTCCTAAACCGGGGTTCTGTCCCCACGTGTGTGCGGATGCGGGGTTAATCAGTGGTGGACATCTCGTTCGCTAGCCCCGCTCTGTCGCCGCGTGTAGTTGACTGGCGTGTCATAGAGGGGGTGGAGACCTATTCCGATCACCGGTATATCCGGTTCGACGTCTCCGCCCAGACCTCGGACGCGCCGGTCCGACGGGCCCCGAGTGGTCCGCGGTGGGCGCTGAAGCAGCTGGACCGGGAGCTCCTCCTGGAAGCCTCGATCGTGCAGGCCTGGGTGTCACCACCGGACAGGCCTGCCGACATCAACGACGAGGCGGAGTGGTTCCGGGAGGCCATGTCCGACATATGTGACGTGGCAATGCCCCGGGTCCAGCCTGGACGTGCTTCGCGCCAGGTGTACTGGTGGTCGCAGGAGCTGACGGCTCTGCGCACTGCGTGCGTGGCTGCGCGACGCCGGTACACCAGGCACCGCAGGCTCCGTATCAAACCTCCGGATACGGAAGCCATTCAGGCGGAGCTGTACGAGGGGTACAGAGCGGCGAAGACCGCCCTCCAAGCGGAGATCCTGCGGGCCAGGGGGTTGGCCCGCGAGGAGTCGCTGGGGACTCTGGACAGGGACCCGTGGGGACGCCCGTACAAAGTGGTGCGGGATAAACTCCGCCCATGGGCTCCCCCGCTGACGCAGAGTCTCCGGCCCCAGCTTGTGGAGGACGTGGTGAGCGCTCTGTTCCCTTCGCGAGGGGAACACTCCTCCCCACCTATGGCTCCGCCTACTGCGGTGCCTGATGCGGACCACACCGCCGACGACGACGACGATGCTCCGGAGGTGACCGAGGGAGAAATGAGAGCGGCGGTACGCAGGCTTAATGCCAAAAATACCGCCCCAGGACCCGACGGCCTACCTGGGAAGGCCTGGGTCCTGGCCTTGGAGGCTCTCGGGCCTCGACTTAGGGGGCTCCTAAGCGCATGCATGGAGAGGGGCCAGTTCCCGCTTCGCTGGAAGACGGGAAAACTGGTCCTCATAAAGAAGGCAGGGCGCCCTGCGGACTCTCCGTCCGCTTATCGGCCCATCGTGCTGCTCGACGAGGTGGGCAAGCTCTTTGAAAGAGTCATTGCAGACCGCCTCGTCGGCCAGCTGGTGCGGGTGGGGCCGGATTTGGCGGAGAGCCAGTTTGGTTTCCGCAGAGGGCGCTCTACGGTGGACGCCATCATGCGTGTGCGAGCCCTGACGACGGGGAATGCTGTTGCCCAGGGTGGGGTCGTCTTGGCGGTGTCCCTAGACATCGCCAATGCCTTCAATACCCTGCCCTGGAGTTGCATCAGGGAGGCACTCCGGTATCACCGGATGCCGACCTACCTCTGTCGTGTGGTCGAGGCCTATTTGACGGACAGGGCCGTCATCTACCCCGGTCACCAGGGAGTGTGGAACCGGCAAGAGATGTCGTGCGGTGTCCCACAGGGATCGGTCCTGGGGCCGCATCTGTGGGACATCGGATACGACTGGGTGCTGCGCGCCGACCTCCCTAGCGGCGTCAGCGTAGTGTGCTACGCTGACGACACGTTGGTCCTGGCGCAGGGGAGGTCGCACCAGGCGGCGGCCGAATTAGCGGCACGCGGGGTTGCGACAATCGTCGAAAGGATCCGGCAATTGGGACTCGAGGTGGCCCTGCACAAGTCCGAGGCCATGTGTTTTCATGGTCCTCGGAACGCGCCACCGTTGGGGTCCCAAATAACGGTAGGAGGGGTTTCTATCGGCGTCGAGTCGACGATGAAGTACCTGGGACTCGTCCTCGACAGCCGGTGGAACTTCGTGGAGCATTTCCGACGTTTGGCTCCCAAACTGGAGCGGGTGGGCGCTGCATTGAAGCGGCTCCTGCCCAATCTAGGGGGTCCAAACGCCTCCTGCCGGAGGCTCTACGCGGGGGTCGTGCGGTCCATGGCCCTCTACGGGGCACCTGTATGGGCGCGCTCTCTGGCGCTGCGGCCAGCCCGCCGGTTGAGCGCGGCCCAAAGGGTCATGGCCATCCGGATGGTCCGAGGATACCGCACGGTCTCCTGTGAGGCAGCGAGCCTCCTTGCCGGATTGCCGCCATGGGATCTGGAGGCAAAAGTCCTCGCGCACGTATGGGAGTGGCGCGAGGAGGCGAAACGCCGGGGCGTAAGCCCGCTGCCGCGAGAAATCGCGGCACAGCGGACGGAGCTCCGGCGGGATCTCATGGCGTCATGGAAAGTACGGTTGTTGCAACCCAGTGCTGGGCACGCCACGATTGCGGCGATAAGTCCCCTCTTTGAGGAGTGGCTGGAGAGGCGCCACGGCGTCCTCACCTTCCGCGTGACGCAGGTCCTCACCGGACACGGCAGCTTCGGGAGGTTCCTGTGTCGGATAAGGCGGGAGGAAACGTCCGGGTGTCACCACTGTGTGGATCGCCTGGAGGACACGGTGGAGCATACGGTGGAGGTCTGCCCGGCTTGGGCAGAGCACCGCCGTGTCCTCGTGGAGGCGATCGGCGGCAGAGACCTCTCGCGTCCGGCCCTGGTTCAGGCCATGGTACGGAGCGAGAGGGCATGGGCAGCCGTCACCTCCTTCTGCGAAGCAGTAATGCTCGCAAAGGAGGAGGCGGGACGGTTGAGGGAAAGGCAAGTTTCGCGCCCTCTCGCCCCTAGCCGCCGCAGGAGACGCCCAGGGCGTCGGGAATCCCGGGCGGATTTCCGGCCACCGTAGGCGCGGGCTTGCGGACGGTGAGCAATGGGTAGCTCACCGTCCGGTAAGGACCAGGCCCGGGTCGACGGCGCGTCGTATTCCACGCGCGCCTCAAAGAGATGTCGTCAGCACTAAAGTAGGGGTCCACTAGGGCCGATGCCTGCCGGGGTCGCGGGAAGGTACTTATGGGTCACCGAGGCCCCCGCAACACAGGCAACAGGAAGGAATACGGGTGGGTTTTAGTCAGTAAGAGTCTGACACACCCTCCCGCTCCGCCCAGAGCGGGAGAAGTTATTTGATGATTTCCCACCCTAAAAAAAAAAAAAAAAATAAAAAAAAAAAGACAGACAGACTTGACGAGGGAACTTTGTTTTGTAATAATTATGTAGTGAAGCACTATGTAAGAGAAAGTGATTTTGCTGAAAAAAAATAAGATTATGTCATTTAACCATTAGGTAGGACTTAGGATCTTTAATAATATGTAATATCTACCCTCACCCAACTATTTATGGGTCAACATCAGAATTTCTTGTGGGCGACTGGATTCTAACCACCGGAACCCAATTACTTTGGAATACTGATATAAATCTGGGCTAGTTGTCAGATTTCCAGGTCCTGTGACTGCAGAATTACAACAGATATACAGTTAAACACACAATATTTGTTCACACAAAGTAAACACAGTCATGCAAGCTCACAAACACAGTGATTAAATAGTCAACAGCGATATCACAAAAACAACGTGATCGTCGCGCCAATATTCGATCGTCGCGTTCACTATGTTCGACGAACAAGAGCGCGTGGTCGCGGCGCCTTCTGGTTTCCGAAGAAATGAGTGAAATAGGAACGCGACGATCGCGTATTCGCGAGAAAAGTTTTTTGATAAGACGCGGGGTAACTAACGAACAATAATAATTTAAATCAAAACGTAAACAGAACAACATGCGTTGCGCGTTAAGGCTCCTACATACTGAGGCGATATCGCGGGTGCGACAGGCAGCAATATGCCTGTCGCGTACGCGATATCGCCTAGGTGTGTAGGAGCCTTTAAAGTCCCACCTTTCAACTATTGAATCACTAAAGTCCAATTATTAATTCACTGGAGTAATCTGACATGTGACAGCTGTCACTTTGTGTAATAAAATGGTTATATTTATATTTTAATTGTGATCGTTTAGTTTAATCGATTTATATAAGTGTAAAATAAATTTAGGTATAATAATAAGTGTAAAAATCTAGAACACAATAATTATGACCATTTTATTACACAAAGTGACAGCTGTCACATGTCAGATTACTCCAGTGAATTAATAATTCGAGTTACTGACGAACATAGAGTCTCCTCCTTTTATAAGTCGGTTAAAAATAGAATTCCACAGCAAAAAGATTGATCGAAATAAAATGAGCAGCGAATTCAAATTGTACCTATTACTAACGAATCCGCCGGGAAAATCAACACACAGTCCAAAATTACCAATTCGATTCAGATTACTCCCGTGAATTAATAATTCGACTTTAGGCGCGGTTTCCGTTCTGCGCGCAGAACACGGCAGTGGCTCGGCGCAATACAGGTACAGTCACGAGCAAAAATATATTACTATGGACAGCTTTTTTTTTTCTTTCTTTTTGTTGGACGGGAAATCATCAAATAACTTCTCCCGCTCTGGGTGGAGCGGGAGGGTGTGTCAGACTCTTACTGACTAAAACCCACCCGTATTCCTTCCTGGTGCCTGTTGCGGGGGCCTCGGTGACCCATAAGTACCTTCCCGCGACATATCTGACGTATAAAGTTTGTTTTTATTTACAATCCGTCACCTCAAAGAGATGTTTTCAGCACAATGTCCCCTACATTGTGCTGACAACATCTCTTTGAGGCGCGCGTGGGATACGACGCGCCATCGACCCGGGCCTGGTCCTTACCGGACGGTGAGCTACCCATTGCTCACCGTCCGCAAGCCCGCGCCTACGGTGGCCGGAAATCCGCCCGGGATTCCCGACGCCCTGGGCGTCTCCTGCGGCGGCTAGGGGCGAGAGGGCGCGAAACTTGCCTTTCCCTCAACCGTCCCGCCTCCTCCTTCGCGACCAGGAGGTGACGGCTGCCCATGCCCTCTCGCTCCGTACCATGGCCTGGACCAGGGCCGGATGCGAGAGATCTCTGCCACCGATCGCCTCCACGAGGACACGGCGGTGCTCTGCCCAAGCCGGGCAGACCTCCACCGTATGCTCCACCGTGTCCTCCGGGCGATCCTAGTGACACCCGGGCGTTTCCTCCCGCCTTATCCGACACAGGAACCTCCCGAAGCTGCCGTGTCCGGTGAGGACCTGTGTCAGGTGGAAGGTGAGGACGCCGTGGCGCCTCTCTAGCCACTCCTTAAAGAGGGGACTTATCGCCGCAATTGTGGCGTGCCCAGCACTGGGTTGCGACAACCCTACTCTCCATGACGCCATGAGATCCCGTTGGAGCTCCGTCCGCTGTGCCGCGATTTCTCGCGGCAGCGGACTTAGGGCCCGGCATTTCGCCTCCTTGCGCCACTCCCATACGTGCGCGAGGACTTTTGCCTCCAGATCCCATGGCGGCAATCGATTTATATACTTAAGTGTAAAATAAATTTAGACAGCTTTTTTTTTTTAGGGTTTGGAAATCATCAAATAACTTCTCCCGCTCTGGGTGGAGCGGGAGGGTGTGTCAGACTCTTACTGACTAAAACCCACCCGTATTCCTTCCGTTGCCTGTGTTGCGGGGGCCTCGGTGACCCATAAGTACCTTCCCGCGACCCCGGCAGGACTATGGACAGCTTGGCATTAATATCTGATTTCATGATTCATTCATTAATATGTATCATCATCTGCCTAGCCTTTTAGCCTTAACTATGTTGGGGTCGGCTTCCAGTCTAACCAGATGCAGCTTAATATCAGTATTTTACATGGAGCGACTGCCTATCTGACCTCCACAACCCAGTTACTGGGTAACACGATACCCCTTGGTAAGACTGGTTGTCAGACTTTCGGGCTTCTGACGACCCGTAACAACTGTCAAAGATCTACAAATGACAGCCGGGACCAACGGCTTAACGTGCTTTCCGAGGCACGGAAGGGTCTTGGTATGTATAGATGGTCACCCATCCACGGACCAACCTTGGCAAGCGTAGTTTAACCTGATCGATCGACCCGTGCGGCTGTTATTACTTAGCCCATAAATTCATTAATTGTATGTATATGACTACAAATATATGTGATCATTCGTCGAAGGCAAAGGCAAGGAATATACAAGTGGCAGCACAATTAAGTGACATCTAATGAACACCAAAACTATCTGGTGATACGAACGACGCCAAATTATAGGATGCTGCATCGGCTTCAAAAATATGTGTCAATGCAATATTATCGGAAACCTTGCGTCATAAATATCTGCCTATTCAGTTAAATTCAGAAGAATGTGACTTTGTGTGATCAAAAATATCTGACATCACTTTGGTAGCATAAAAATCTGACAGAATAATGTTTCGAGTTTTCTTCTACATCGCAATCAGTGCCGCTCATATTGCAAAAATATGCGACAGTCATGTTTGAAAGTAGAAAAATTACAATATTTTGCTTAATATTGTAATTTTTCTTCCTTTTTTTTCCTTTTGGCAACTCGACAATTCTGCCAGTATCAATTACCCATCTTAAGTAGGTGAGTATTAATTTAAATATATTATTATATATACACATTAACATTATACAAAACATATATGATCTGTTTATAGAAGGCCCATAATATGTATCGTGCTTGGAATAACATAAAATGGATCAACAACATTTCCTTTTTTTTTAAGTACATTCATGATAAATATCACGCTAAAAACGATAGCTTTATCTCGTCTGAATTTTATCCATACACTTAAATACCCAATCAGCCTTAAAAAAATATTCATCCGTTAAAACCTGTAATTTACAGTACAAAACAAAAAAAAATTAAAGAATATTTTTTCGATACGAAAAACATTTACCTCGACCTTTTTAAATATTCATCGCACACAATCGAAAAATAAAACCGAAAGTTTATTGCCACACGAAAAAAATGCAATATGAAAAACTTGGCAACACAAACGTTTAGCCGAACAATCTCATTCGCGAAAACAATTGCTGGTGGGATGTCGGGTCGGAATGTTGGCTCTGCGGCCAAGTCCGTTGTCATCGAGGCATGAGCAAGCTATAAACCTGTTTAGCAGCCATTCGAGTGATCCAATCAATGCGAGGGATTCGCAGTCTATCCAAACAATTGGCTCTGATTGACGATATTGTGGGTTGGCTTATTGTTAAGCCGCGCTTTCAGGTCAGACCTGACGCTCCCCAGCTACGTATAATTAATTATTCTACCTGTAATTGTATGTTGTGCCAGGTAGTTGTGTTTAATTGGTCGACCTAAAGTCGAATTATTAATTCAACAGTCATCTGACATGTAATAACTGTCACTTTGTGTAATAAAATGGTCATATTTATTGTATTCTAGACTTTTACACTCATTATTATACCTACATTTATTTTAAATAAATATAAATCGATTAAACTAAACGATCACCATACAATAAGTTACATTGTTAGCATAGCTTTTAAATTGTTTGTTTTAGCTTTGACTACTAAAAAAAATGTGTTTTAATGGTTTCAATTTACCAGTTATAATAATTTTCAGACAAAATTGATATTTCTCTCAGCACTTGAAAGTAAAACTGTTTTGCGTATAAAAATCTTTCATTTTGCCAAAAAAAAATATTTGAACGCGACCCTTAGGGGTTCGGAGCAAAGTTATTAGGTTAAAGTAAATAAAGGGTGATTCTTCGCAATTGGGTTTTTGGGGTTGTCCCAACATATTCATCGGTTTGTGCAAACATTCCTCAGCCTTCCCGAGGTTATGTCCTATCTAATATACAGCTCAAATATCTACAGCAAAATCTTTATTATGACTTTCTGAAGGCCTTTTAGAAGCCTGATTTATTAAATAATTTTATTTTATAAACCTTTTGACGTCAAAAACATTTTCTAAATTAATGCTGAATATAGTCTCGTTCTCGCAATAAATAAGTGATTATTATTATTAAAAAATATTTAAAAACAAAAAACCCGACTGCAAAAACACATACCTAACTGAAAAGAGAAAGACAAGCATTATAATCGATAGAATTTTGGTATCGCAGGCGGGGACAAACAAAAGTTACACCATAATTCAGGTTATTGATTTATATGTGGAATTGACTCATTACTAGCTTTTATTTGATATCAATATTGTTGTAATTCATTAAAAAAAACGTTTCCCTCCCTTTTTTTGTATTTGCAGATGCAATATATACAAATTATAAAGCGTGCCAAAGAAATAGTCATACATACATACATACATACATACATACAACATACATACATACATACATACATACATACATACATACCTACATACATAAATACTCTCGAAAAACATTACCCTCCTTCTGGGGCAGTCGGGTAATTAAAAAGAACAAATATATTCTCTCAGAAGTTATCTCTATAATGTGATTTAATAAGTGTGATGGATACAATATTTAATGAGGTAAATTTTATATTATTTAGAAACTTGAAAGCTTTTTGAATTATAGTTGTTGAATAAAACAGTCGTCGAAGAAATCTATTGTGATTAATTTCTAGATTAATCTAAATTTACCGACACTATAAAAAAAATACATAAAAATTCGTTATAAAGTAGTTCTTTTCTTCATCTATCACTCCTAGAATTAAGTAATATTTTTATGTTAATTAACTCCCATTTAAATCTTTGATTAACTCGTAAACGCTCATTTATTAACAACAGCTCGTCACACAGCAGGCATTCAATCAATAAAATTGTTGATCGAAGTAGGGGGTGGATTAGTTCTACTTGTATGTTGTTCTTAAGACACAGCAGGATTTTACAGCCCACAGTGACATTATTTTACCCCCTAAGGCTGCTTGCATAAAGATACAAGTTTCCGGGATAAGTCGAAAAGAATCGGTACCGATCGCTGCGGATAAAATAGTTCTATACTTTCTGTAGGCGCGCGCTCATACACAAACAGGTTGAAAATGGTAGGTACCGAATACAATTTTTCATACCGGGCCTTCGGGCACTCGTGGGTTAAGGCGCTGACAAGAGGCAAACCACCAAAGTAACTTGACTTAAAAAAAAAGTTAGGGTAGTCAGAAGCCCTGTTCTGACAACCAGTCTTACCAAGGGGTATTGTGTTACCCAGTAACTGGGTTATGGACGTCAGATAGGCGATCGCTTCATGTAAAATACTAGTATTCAGCAGAAGCTGAAGCCGACCTCAACATAGTTCCTCAACTATGTTGAGGTCGGCTTCAGCTTCTAATGATTGCAGGCTAGGCGGATGTTGATGACACAGGTTACTCATCTATATATGTTGTCCACAGCGGCCGCGGCAGCAGAGCCTCGGCGGGGTCCTCAGGCGGGAAGGCAACTGGAAATGCTTCATGTTGACGCTGATGATCGCCGGCTGCCTTGGCTCCGTGGTGTGGTGCAATACCGCAGAAATTGATCGGGATCTCATCGATTTTAGCAAGTGAGTATTACTGGAATTACTCCATTGTATCTGGAAATAATAATAATAACAGCCTATAATTGTCCCACTACAGAACAAAGGCCTCTTTTTATACAGAGCAAGTACGAGCATTGATCACCACACTAAAGATCCGGGTTTCCTTACAATGTTTTCGAACCACCCAACCGAATGACGGAATGTTGTGTTGGTTTTGTATCTGTATTTAAACCATATCCTAGGATAGACAAACTTTTTTTTTTCATAAATCTTTTCATGGGTACGATACCCAATACGGTCTATTTAAAAAGCAAAAAACCCCGATGTCATTTATTCAATTCAATAGTTATTATTTCGTTACATAAAATGTTGACTCTAAAGAAAAAAATAATGGGCAGTGTAGGTACTATGGGTTAAATAATTTTAAAAGTTTTTAGTTAGATCCACACAAAAAAAAACAATATCTTTGTTACCCTGAGCACACCTGAGTAGTATTGTAGTTATAGTCCTTACTTAGATACCAGTCTTATCAAATATTAAAATAAAATCCCAATTAAACATTTATTTGTATAGCTTTCATCCAGATTGATAGGAACATGGGCTATCAATTACGACAGTTCCAATTTTAAATGCAACTTAATTTGAACATACCGTTAAATTGACGTTTTAATTTTGGAACGTATTTCATTTGTCTCGTAACAAACAAACAGGATTGTTGCCATTGGAAAAATTTTATTCAGAATATTTATGTATTCAGCATTTGACGGTTTGGCATACGGAATACTGATTTTAATTTGTAATAGTCGGAAGATGGTCAACAATTAATATTTTTAAGCTTTTAAGGCTCTTACAGACTGGGGCGATATCGCGGGTACGACAGGCATATTTCTGCCTGTCGCGCCCGCGATATCGCCCCAGTCTGTATGAGCCTTTAAGCGTTAAATCACACTATGCAAAGTCATATGCTATAAATCCGTCGTTTAGTTAGACAAATCAAAAAGATTTACATTTTTTATGTGAGGTGAGAGAGAGTGAGGCCGGTGGCGAATGCCTCAGCGCCACCTCACTCTTTATGCAGAGAGATGGTTCCAAGGCGCCGATAGTTTAGGTAATTTCTTTTTACGGTGAAAATAATGGTAATGAAAAAGTAATCAAAACATGGTATCCGCTTTATATTTAGTACAGTTATTATGCAAAGTTTATTATTGAATACTAGCGGTTCGGTGTTCGGTTTGGAGGTAACTTTGTATTTTTTTCGTTAGAGAAAACTTTATGGCATCGTCAAGCATAGTACTTAACATTAATCCCAACTTTATAACATATCTTTATTTAAAAATTAATTCTGCCGTATTTTCGATATATCGGGGAATCATTCTAAACAATTTGACGTATTATAGACTCTTAAAATGTAAGAATATATTTAAATTCTACAGCGGAACTAACCACTAAATCAGTTTCGTGTCCGTCAGGCACCCGATCAAGCGGACGGTACGCGAATCACCCTGCGACGTGGGGTACGCGTATATCCCCATCGCGTTCGTACTGCTGTTGTACTTGGTGTACCTGGTGGAATGCTACCACAGCACGGCCAGGATACAGCTGGCGAGGAGAGTGGACGTGGCCGCAGTCAGCGCCAGAGTTCATGCCATGAGGAATGCTACGCCTCGAGTTTGGTAAGAGTTTGCTTTATTTACAAGCCGTGTGCCCGATGATGGTATTTCCCATGGGCAAAAACTTTCTTACAAATTTTCATCCCATATATAACCCCATTAGGGGATGAATTTCCAAAATCCTTCCTTAGTGTTAACTTTCGTTATACAGTGTGTCCCTGGATAAAGTGCAATCCCTAAACGGGGTGTAAAAAGATCAAAATAATAACAAAAAAAAAAAGTTTTATTGATTAATTAGGATTTATATTACTTATTAAGGACTCGTACAACAAAAAAATGATTTCTTCTATGGTAGTGGGTCTATTTCTTTAAAATAAAACTATAACTATGCCGAATGCTTGGTAGTGAAGATTAACAAATAACTCGCTAGGCGCTATTATGACTTAAAGTATAGTTTTTGAACTAAAAATATTCTTTTTATGCTGTTTTTTCAATGAACTCTACTCAAAATGAATCCCGTAATACCATTAAAATTGCTTTCAAACAAAAAAAGCTACGTTCTAACGCAAAAAATGCGCAGGCTACGATCTTTTAAAGTTGACTACTGATTATGTCATCGCTCAGGTAGAGACCCTTTTTTTGATTTAGAAGTCCCTAGTCAGATCCTCCTAGAAGTATGGAGAATTTTTACATTCCAAAATAAAGTTGTCATTGTTCTGGATTGACTCAGGATTATCGTTAACTAGAATTTATGTGAAAATGTTTTCTATCTCTTTCCTTAAATTGCTAATAAATTACATAATAGGTACCTAAAATATGTACAGCACTTAAATAGCAGGTTCACTTTCGTAAATTAATTTCGCTTTACTGATTAAACTTTTGAATTACTTACCGACAGCTTTTATGTAATGTAGGTAGTCATATGATTTACCTACGCCTCATATTCCGAGAAATGGGAAAATGAAATCATAAAAAACGGGCTATGGAATTATATAACATTTCAACATACCATCTGCTCCTACCGGGGCAACCTAATATAAAATGCCTCGCGGATTTCAGCCAGGTTGTTTAATTCCCTACGTTATATCCAGAGCCAAAATTTATTTCAAACGTGAAATGCAGTTTGACCCAAAATATTCGACGTATACTGCAGACTGGTGCACTTTTGTGTCCCGCCATTCACGATTCGAAATTGTATAAAGCTCCGTCATGTAACATCCCATACATCATCTGCCTAGCCTTTTCCCAACTATGTTGGGGTCGGCTTCCAGTCATACCGGATACAGCTGAATACCAGTATTTTACATGGAGCGACTGCCTATCTGACCTCCACAACCCAGTTACTGGGTAACACGATACCCCTTGGTAAGACTGGTTGTCAGACTTTCGAGCTTCTGACGACCCGTAACGACTGTCAAATATCTACAAATGACAGCCGGGACCAACGGCTTAACGTGCTTTCCGCGGCACGGAGGGGTCTTGGTATGTAAAGATGGTCACCCATCCACGGACCAACCGCGGCAAGCGTAGCTTAACCTGATCGACCGACCCGTGCGAGAATTTCGAGAGATCGACAGAGCCGAGATTTGATCCGACAGTAAAGCAGTTAACGCGTCAATTCCCCAAGGGAGTGTTATAGGCTGCCTTTTGTTTCTTATCTACATAAATGACCTTCCTAAAATTATAAACGGACCATGTGTCCTATTTGCGGCCGATATCTCTCTGCTTACCTCATGCCAGAACGATGTCAATATAAACGCCAAATTAAAGTCCCTTCTTTCTGCAGCTGTAAACTGGATGGATAACCATAATCTAGAAATTAACTTCACCAAAACAAAATTAATTACTTTTCATCCCCATCAAAAATCCCCACTAAAACTAAATTTCATTTTTAATAATGCAAAACTGGAACAAGTAAATGAATTTACTCTCCTAGGTTTGTCTATAGATACCCACATAAATTGGAAATCCCATATACAGAAAATAAGAGCAAAGCTATCAAAATTTTCATATGCCCTACGCGAAAGTAAAAAAAACTACCGACCATCAAACTGCACTTGTCACTTGCTATGCTTATGCCCAAGCATGGCTCAGCAATGGGGTCATGCTGTGGGGTAACAGTACGGATTCACAAACCATATTTATTTTACAAAAGAAGTTAATTCGAATAATAACTAACATAGAACAAACAGATAGCTGCAAACCACATTTCCAAAAACACAAATTACTCACACTTCCCTGCTTATATATCTTAGAATTATGTAAGTTTGTCAGGAAACACCCAGATTTTTCACCACTTGCGAAGAAACACAAACAAGATATACTTTCCGACACAAAATAA
This sequence comes from Atethmia centrago, assembly GCA_905333075.3. Taxonomy (NCBI): domain Eukaryota; kingdom Metazoa; phylum Arthropoda; class Insecta; order Lepidoptera; family Noctuidae; genus Atethmia; species Atethmia centrago. The sequence goes on along the minus strand of HG995381.1, from coordinate 10,391,081 downwards.
ACATACCTCAATCCCGACTCAAAATGCACTCAACCAGCCCTTTAGTTATGTCCATAAAAATCTATAATAAATTGCCAAATAACATTAGAGAAGTAAACAAAACAAATATTTTTATTAATAAATTGAAACAATTTCTGGAATCCAAATATTCAGTATAGGAGTTTTTAGATGATTAATCGATTGCAAAATAAAATAAAATAATATAATATGGAATATAGAAAATCAAATATAAATAAGAAAATATGAATACATAAATAATAACATAATTTAATAAAAATGAAAATACCTCTTAAGAATTTCATAATAATTACCTACATTATTCTTATGCAATACATAAATTAAAAATAACTATTATATACTGTACCTATACACACAAACCTAAATACATAATCATACAACCAATAAAACGCATATAATAATTTATAATTTCTTGAATTGCGACTTAGCCCTCTCCCTCTCTCCTAAATGTTGCTGTGCCTGACAGGATGGACCCTGTGAATTGATCTTTTACTTTTATATCATCTGTGTAATACATAAATGGAATGCAATAAAGAATTGAAAATTGAGAATTGAAAGACTACTGATTTTTGTATACAGTAATACCCCGACTTACGCTACCCCGTTTTACGCGAATTCGGAGATACGCGGTTTTTCTTTTTGATCATCGCGCGCATGTGTTCGGTTTACGACAAGTTCGAACGTGTTTCGTGTGGAATAACAATTCCAAATCCGTAAAACATTACGTACGCAGTGCAAATTCGATTTATCAAAAGTTGGGACGTGTTCCTTGTGGAATTATTTTACGTACGCAGTGCACATTATTGGTTTATCTTTAATTACCTATGTCACCTAAAATACCTAAAATGAGTCATGTGAACCTAACAAGCGAAAAACACTGGTGCCGATTCCCTTGTTCACAAACTAAACTAAATTTAAGTTCAGTTCATCTTTTTCTTTCTATGTTATTAAGAAAAGGACAGAAGGTTAATTTTAGTTTAATCCTGTCAAATTAATCAGCGCCTGTCACTACTCCATACAAGTTTAGACGTGATTAAAAACTTGCCTACTAAAATTACGTCAATTTACGTCAAGCGCTGATTAATTTGACATGACTAAACTAAAATTTATCTTCTGTCCTTTTCTTAACGTAATAGAAAGAAAAAGATGCACTGAACTTAAATTTAGTTTAGTTTGTGAACAAGGGAATCGGCACCAATGTCTTTGGAGTGTAAACTAAATATTGTCAAAGACTTTGAATCGAAAATAAGAATTTGTGAATTGGAAAAGAATAATTATCTAACATTTTATTAAACATGTTTCTTCTAAATTATTGTTTTCTTTAGACTCGGGTCCCGATTACACAAACTTTATACGTATTTATATGCAAGGTTGAACCCCGACTCACGCGATTTCGACTTACACGGCTATCTCTTGGTCCCGCCTATCGCGTAAGTCCGGGGTATTATTGTATTGTGAAGAATTTGTGAAAGGAAGATAGTACAGGGAATTCTTATTTGGAACAAAGTAAAGATTGTCCGTAAATATTTAGAATGTTACCTATATAATTAAAAAAAAAAACAGATTATTAGACATTTAAGTTTTTTTTTTGTAGAAAAACGATGAAAGTACAAATAATCTTGTACTAATGCCATTTCAAGATTACCGCAACCACGTGTACTTGAAATCTCAAATCAGTAATCTCTGACTGCTCGATTTAAGTATATAAATAGGAATTTATGAACATGTTCTTTTTCTGTTTCTCGATGTGGTGTATTATAATTATAAACAGCAATAAAACCAAATCAAGTAAATATATAATATATTTGTTTGCAAATGACATTTAAGTAACAGTTTCAGTTTCTCTCTTAATTAAAATTAAAATTATTCAAATATCGAACATAAAATAAGAATTCAAATAGGTACCGATTGAACATAAGAAGAAACTATTGACCCGTGAAATGTAAATACTTTGACAATATACGCTATGATAATTTAGGTGTTAATATGTAGGCGAATATCAAAATTTCTTTCATATCTTTTACTTTTTTTCATATCGCCTTTTTTCATTTGTAGACGTTTGATGTGCAATTTTTGTGATTTTTATCATTATCTTTTTCTTGGTCATTTGTTTTAATTTTTTTTTCGTGGTGTATGTGTCAGCCTTAAAACGATATCGTCTGTACGAAACGAAACGATCGTCTGTGGTGTCGTCTGTACTATAGGAATAGCCAAAGATTCGGTTCTGTCAGGTATGGATTCTTGTTGTGATGCAGGCTGTAAATAAGAATAATAAAGATAGATACAAAATTAAAGCTAGACATACAGAATACCGATTAAAACTATAAAATATGTTCATTTAGCTTATGCAAATATTACAAAAAAATATATTATTACGCAAGTTTTAGTAATAATGAAATAATTCCGCAACTAACAATTATCGATATCCATATCTCAGCGCTGCGCACCACTAATGCATAGTTTTGACATACGTCTGTCATTAGGCTGACGAATTCACAACTGCTAGATAATTAATTGTAAAATCCTTAAATATTATAATTAGTGATTTTTGTACTTAACGGTAGTAGGACACGCCACTTGTCTTAAGGTTTGTTGTACCTAATTGTCGTATTTTTGCAAATAAGAACGGAACAATTCGGCATTTTGTAAAAATACGAAATGAGACTACACGTTCCGATGCAAACATTCGACTAAACGGATTTCACGGCCGTCGCGTGATTTTAGGTTCAGTTTGACCGCATGAAGGCGACAACTGCCACGCCCCCAAGCCATATCCCTCGATATCTGTGGTAATCACAGAATAAAATGTAAAATAAAAATAATAAATTATACAATTAAAATAGCAACCAGTTTGACTTTGTCTAGACTCTAGATGGTCCTATGGAGCACCAGCATCTTTCCAAGCATTCTTGTCTTGAATATAAATCTTTAATTTGTTATATGCTTGATTACAAAGTGTACTTTAAAATGAGCTTTAAATTTTATTTTATTTAATTGCAATATTATCTCTAGGACCCTATCTCCTTCCTTCTCCTTATTCTGTTGGCAATACAGGCATTGCTAACAGACAAACTCCATTGTCAGTGTACAAGTGCCCAAGCACATGTACATTAACATCGGACTTTGTTCATATTTGTTTTTATATTTTACAAAGCTACCCACAGTAAAAAGATTCAGTAAACTTCTACCTGAATTTGAATATTAACTGGGTAAACCAAATCACGTATACAGCATTGCGCACCTATGTCTCCAAATTAACGATGTAAATTCAAATGCTGAAGACAAATTACTGAATTATTAACAGAGTTATATTTACATTTCCTGTTTTCACGTTTCCCGTCAATAGCTATGTTATTTGACGTGTTTGAATTCAACGTTATATCACGCCTATTAAATTGGCACGTGCTCCAAAGCAATTTACTTCTCTAATTAGAAATTTTAAATGAATGTAAGGGTTTATGTTGTATGGGTTTGTGTTATATAACATTCATCAGTTTAGTAAGCAATATTTGTTATTCATACGTACATAAACTTCTCGACACCTTCTTCCCATTGGGGTAGGCAGAAACTATAGAACACCACCTGCTACGCTCCTTACATACTCCTTTTGCTTCGTTTACGTTTATACATCTGGTCACACACGCTTTCTAAAGAACATTACCAATTAGGTCACTATAAGTCCTCCTAGGGCGTCCCTTCCAGTCACTCACTCTTCCACTTACTTCTGCCTACCTTTTGTTAGTCGCCTTTCATATTTGTTACAAATATTAACTTTGTATGTATATTTACATACATAATGTAAATAGATACAGGCCAGTTATAGCTAAATAAAAAGCAACGCTGAATCGCCTAGAACCGAATTCAATCAAAAATAAAAAGGCACGGTGAAACTTTTTCTTTGACCTGAAGGGAAACCGGATCGTTTCCATTAGCTAGTACAAAACGAAGGCAGCAAAAATTTTGTAGCACGGCACACCCGGGAGGTACTGTTTAGACTGTGTAGAACTGCAAATCTACACGATCTGTATGCTTCGTTCAGACTGAATTGATTATATCTATCTCTTTCCCTAAATTATTTCGTAATCCCGAATCACTCGGATAATGAAACCTAGCGACTCTAAGTCGCTAGGTTTCATTATCCGAGTGATTCGGGTCTGCTTTATTTCAAACTGGAGTTACGGCATTTGTCCACTACCCCGTCACCGGGACGTCAACCGGAACAAGATCACGGTGCCGAAATAGTAATAGGTACATTCACTATGGCCACGTGTCTACCGCACGTTCATCCCGAGCGTCGTCATCCCGGCCGCCGAAGTTTCAAGTCAATCAAAATATTTTATTTCACATAAACCATAACCATGGGGCTTATGAAATATTATATTATATATTATAACGTCAGAAGCTAGGAGCACGGTTGCAATTGGCCGTTTCGGAGAAGAGCCGCCAAAAATCCACGATTACTCTTTTATACATAATTAGCTGTTACTATGTTTTCAAATTAATGTCAATAGGTATGGGAGGACACCGCTAGAACTCTGCCCGAGATTGTGGAGGGCCGATGACCAGGCAATACAAAACACGTTTGTTCTTGTCCACACAGTGCCGTCGCACCGCGGTGCGGTGCCGTTCGCCTGGCATTTGTTTTGGCTATCATAATAAACTGACCCACCGATTTCGGTTACGGTGCGCAAACGATCGCCGTCACCGGGACGTCATGTTCGGTTCGAATAATCTCGTTTCTCGGTGACGATGACGTCCCACGGTGATGGCTGCGGTGGACAAACGCCCTTACTCGGTATAGTAATTTTTAGGAGTACCTAAAATGATTTAGGTGTTTTAGGCATGCCGCCTTCCATATCCATACTTCCATACTTAATATTATAAATGCGAAAGTAATTCTGTCTGATACCTTTTTTTTTTGGATGGGAAGTCATCAAGTAACTTCTCCCACTCTGAACGGAGCGGGAGGGTGTGCCAGACTCATTCCTTCCGTTGCCTGTGTTGCCAGGGGCCTCGGTAACCCTTTGATACCTTGCCGCTTGGATTTCAATGTTTGCGATACACGGGTAAATCATGACATGGGTGAGGTAGGATATAGAATACTTTTAATCCCGCTAGGATGTTCCCGTGGGATAATTTTTCGCTGGCGAAGACAAGGGGAAAGACTAATATTAAAAATACGAGAGTGAGTTTATTTGTTTTTTCGATTTCACGCTAAAACGGCTAAACGGATTAGGATGAAATTTGGCACATGGTAGGCCATGAGCTGGATTAGGTCATAGAATAATCTTTATCCCGATATTCCCACGGAGAACACCGCCTCGTTGGTCTAGTACTCGCAAGCGCTACTACTGAGCATGAGGTCCTGGGTTCAATTCCCGGGTCGGGCAAGTATTATTGGATTTTTCCATCTGGAATTTCTCAGTAACAGCCTTTTTTTTCGGGTGGGAAATCATCAAATAACTTCTCCCGCTCCGCCCAGAGCGGGACCGTGTGTATCAGACTCTTACTGACTAAAACTCACCCGTATTCCTTCCGTTGCCTGTGTTGCCAGGGGCCTCGGTGACCCTTTAGTACCTTCCCGTGACCTCAGTAACAGCCTGGAATCTGGATTTGTGATCGGTTGGTGGCTATAAGCTTGCCCTCTATTACACGGGAATTAAACATAACCGGCGAAATGTACTATAGGTACACCTCTGTCTAACCCTTCGGGGAATACAGGCGTCATGTTATGTGTGTTCCCATGGGATCGTGACTTATGCGGGTGAATCCGCGGGGCGCAGGTAGTATTGTATAAAAACCGAATAACGGACACATCTGATCAAATTGTCTCCTGCCTTGAATAAAATCCGTCTTACTTCCAATCCCTTGTCCCGTTAAGTCATAAACACAGCATCACCTTTACGACAGCTCGTCAAAAACTTTACTGTATACAGCAACTGTTTGTACCAGGTAATAGTTACCCCTTTAATCAAATGTTATACGACCCTCGTCCACGCGGGCCTGTGCTATAAATAACGCTTTTCATATAACCTGAATATAGACTGTTTGAATTTGAGGGGCTTGTGGCTAAGTAATTACAGCCGCACGGGTTAATCGATCAGGTTAAGCTACGCTTGCCGCGGTTGGTCCGTGGATGGGTGACCATCTTTACATACCAAGACCCTTCCGTGCCTCGGAAAGCACGTTAAGCCGTTGATCCGGCTGTCATTTGTAGATCTTTGACAGTCGTTACGGGTCGTCAGAAGCTCAAAAGTCTGACAACCAGTCTTTCCAAGGGGTGTATAGTGTTACCCAGTAACTGGGTTGTGGAGGTCAGATAGGCAGTCGCTCCATATAAAATACTGGTATTCAGCTATATCCAGTAAGACTGGAAGCCGACCCCAACATGGTTGGGAAAAGGCTAGGCAGATGATGATGATGATAGACTGTTTAAATAATATGTTTAAACTTGTAATTGGGACGTGTTAATAAATCTCAGACTAATAACTCACATAGACCGTATCCCTTATGTCAATCGTAACGGCGCCACAGACAGGCGCGACGCTACAGCGCGACGCAATCGTAGTTGAATAGTTTCTATGAAAACTTCATGCAAATTGTTCTATAAGAATCGCGTGGCATCGTCACGTCGCGACTGTCTGCGGGGGCCTCAATGAAATTGTTAATCAGCTGAAAGTCCTGTATCATAATTTGGAATTGGACTGCCTTTTTGGTCTAGTGGTCGTAAGCTCTACTGCTAAGCATGACCAGGGCTCGTTTCCCGGGTCGGGCAAAGTGTTATTGGGATTTTCCACCTGGAATTTCTCAGTAACAGCCTGGCCTCTGGAATTGTGCCTATTTGATGGCAATAGGCTTGTCCCCAATTACATGGGACTTAAACATAACTGGCGAAATGTGGGTGTACTATAGGTAAGTACCTACACCTCTGCCCAACCCATCAGGGAAACATGTTATTCTAAGTGTCGCGAAAAATCTTAATCAATAACGTTGGTGTTTGCACGACTTGACAGCATTATGTTCGGGCGGATCACTGAACACAGGGTTGCCAGGTGTCCGGCCAAATGTATAAGTCTGCATGTATTTTTTGTTAGACTTTTGATCAACCCCGCCTCGCCAAAAGATGCCGAACGTAAGAACAAAATGTGATTCATTATAACATAGAGCAAGTGTCAAATGAATGACAGTAATAAATACACAAATAAGAGTATCAATCAGTCAATATCAATAAAAACGATAACAATAATCAATCAATATATAAATAATATCAATCATAATCAATATATATGTATATTAATTTTTTATATTTTATATTTTTAATAAATAATATTCAATCAATCAATTCATTCTATTCAATTCAATATATATATTTTCATAAATGATATCAATTTTATTTATTTTTTCTTTTATAAACCAGTGTGTCGGGCTTTCAGGACAAAATGTCCAGCTAAATATGAATCTAAGTCCGACTTTTCTATTTTTGGGCCTAGCAACCCGTACTGTAGCACGTCAGTGGTTTAGCTCCGTAACTTGGTCGGGGAATGTGATGTCAATTTAGTGTCAAACTGTTCTTAATTCAATTTTGGTTTTATTGACAATGGTGCCTGACCTTTTTCTTTGGGTGGGAAATTATCAAATAACTGAGGGTGCGTCAGTTTCGGAGTTTTACTTTCTCTAAATAATGGTGAAAACCGCATCAAAAACCGTTTCGTAGTTTAGAAGAACAACGCGGTCACACAGACAGACACGGAAAGCGACTATAATTTATAATATGTATGTTTTAATAAAACAATTCCAAAGATTCAAGTTACATTGAAACGGGCCCCATTGCTCAATCAACCGTTGTGCGTCTGACTGATTCTGTAGAAGTGTAGACATTTCATCGATAAATGCTCGTCGTATATCAATCCAAGAATGTCACAGTTCAGGGAAGTCGTTTTATTGGCTGAACAGAATTTGTTCTGAGAGTTTTGTACCTAAATGTTTTTATTTATTTTTTGAGGGTTTTAACGAATCGCACTTACCTACTAAATCTTGATTCATTTTTGTAGCATTTTCAGGAATGAATTTACTGAACAACATTTATCTACGTATTCAGAAGATTTTTCAACAAGTGATAAAACTGAAATGTGTATATTTTGGACCTGCCTACCTGACCAAAATACTGAGTACATTATAAGTACTTTCTCGTAAAGAACTCGATTATTACTATTTTATTTATTTCTTCTGTATTGAATGTTTTCTCTATCCACACTGTCATACTAGATAATATAGATAAAACATTTATTCAGTGCACACAAAAGCCATAGTATAACACACAATAGTAGGTACAATTAACGGACAACAAATTACAGGAATATATTATAAAAATAAGGTGCCAATATACAAAAAAAAAATAAAAACATGCTTAAAGAAATAGAGTGACTTACTACATCTTAAGGTGAATTTTAACAGAATCCCATCGTGTAAGAATCCTTTGAAGACGTAATAATTTATAATGATTTATTTATTACTAGATGCGCCCCGCGGTTTCACCCGCATAAGTTTTGACCCCGTGGGTATATCGGGATAAAAAGTATCCAATGTGTTATTGCTGGTTATAAACTATCTGTGTGCCAAATTTCATCCAAATCCGTTCAGTACTTTTTGCGTGAAAGAGTAACAAACATCCATCCATCCATCCGTACAAACTTTCGCATTTATAATATTAGTAGGATAGTAGGATTTATTTTTAAAAATTATATTAATAATTTCTGAATATAATTTTATAATCAGTAATGTGTTACTCGTATTATCCCACAAGCGAAATGTGAAGACGCGAAGATAAGGGTAATATTATACCCTTGTCGATCAAGTGACTTGAACACATACTTGCCTAATCCATCTGAAATTTGAGACCATGATAAACAGGGGGGTAACCATCACCTCTTATAGCAGTATTATTTCAACATTACTTTAGCGTTAGAAAGAGATGGAGCTGTAAGTACTGTATAGCTCCATCACTTTCCCACTGTAAAGTAATTTTATAATAATACTGCTATAAGAGGTGATGGTTACCCCCCAGGTCTTCTGTTGTAACAGTGTGTACGTAGAGAAACATGAATTGTGTTTAGAGAATTTTTCATGTTAATTTTTGTGTGAAGTTATCCAGAATACTTACGTATAAGGCTAATAGGTACATATCAATGAATCTGCCCAGCCTTTTCCCAACTATGTTGAGGTCGGCTTCCAGTATAACTGGTCGCAGCTGAATACTAGTATTTTATTTAGACAGCCTATCTGACCTCCACAACCCAGTAACCGGGTAATACGATACCCCTTGGTAAGACTGGTCGTCAGACTTTCGGGCTTCTAACGACCCATAACGACTGTCAAAGATCCACGAATGGCAGCCGCGACCACGGCTTAGCGTGCTCTCCTCGGCACGGAGGAGTCTCGGTAGTGTAAAGATGGCTACCCATCCACGGACCAGCCCCGGCGAGCGTAGCTTAACCTGATGGATCGACCCGTGCGGCTGTTATTACTTAGCCACGAGCTCCTCTAATAGGTACATACATTTATACAAAAATAAATTAAATTAAAGTGTAAAAATAACACCTGTTTACTAAACTAAACTACATATATACGGTACCTACTTAAAAACACACAATTAAAAAAAACTGTTTGTCTGTTTGTTCCGGCTAGTCTCCAAAACGGCTGGACTGGCACTTTTACTGGCAGGTAGCTGGTGTTATAAGGAGTACCTAACTTAGGCTTCTTTTATTTTAGAAAAAGGTACGCAGGCGAAGCCTTTGAATAACCGAATACAAATAAGTGTTTTTTTCTCAGTTCTTAGCATATTCAGTCTATAAATGTTCCCACTGCTGGAACACAGGCATCCTCTCTGTGAGAGGGAGTGGGCCGTATCCACCACGTGGGCTCAGTACGGGATGGTGGATGTCACATGTCTTCGAATTTTTGGCTCTAGGTTTTTCTCGTTTCCTCACGATGTTTTCCTTCACCGTTTTGAAAGCAGTGGTGATGAAATAAATTACACAAAGTAAACTGCCTGTCTAGGTTCGAACCCACCACCTGACTTACAACTCGTAAGTCAGGGCTCTGGGCCACCAATGATCTAACTGCTTCTTTACTTGCTAAGTATTTCCCAAAGATACTGATATTTAAGTAAAAAACAAATGAAACTAAAAAGAGAATTACAATTCCTATCAAACAAGATAACACGTATCCGCTCTTAAAGTTATTGATAGCGTGAACGCTGTATGACTACGTTATGTATTCAAAACATGAAATGTGATCGTCTTTGCAGGTGGAAGGCAATATGCTATCATTACGTGAGGCGTAAACGGCAAGTCACGCGATATAGAAACGGAGATGCTTATACTACCACTCAGGTAAATACCTATTATTATTATTTAACCATATATGTATACATAATCAGCCTAATGTTCCCACCGCTGGGACACAGGCCTCCTCTCTGTGAGAGGGAGTGGGCTGTAATCTACCACGCGGGCCCAGTGCGGGTTGGTAGATGTCACATGTCTTCGAATTTTTGGTTCTAGGACATACTGGTTTCTTCACGATGTTTTCCTTCACCGTTTTGAGAGCAGTGGTGATGAAATAATTTACACAAAATAAAGTACCTGTCTGGGTTCGAACCTACGACGTACAACTCGTAAGTGACGGCCATTACCACTGGGCCACCACTGCATTTATGTATAATTATAACCAATGAATATAAGAAAAGAACGGAAAAATACGTACAAAGATGATTCCTATAATAGTATAATATGTACCTATATATATTTATATAAATATGTAGATAGAACTAGGTTATAATCTTGAAAGAAAAATAGTGAAAAAAAGAAAGAAAATACGTATATTTGCGGTAAACATGACGCAAAGAAGGAACACAAATACAAAAAAGAACAAGTTGGGGGAAAATATGCGCCACATCCACGCAAAACGGCCATCGCTCAGCGTAATGCTGCGGCTCTATGCGAGACAGAGCCCCAGCGCTGGTCTTCAGCGACAATCAGCGTTGACGTGATGACGTCGACCGGCGCAGCATACCGTAAGATTACAAATAAGAAATAAAATAAATACGAACTACTTAATTCTACATGTTCTGGCGCCTTTAATTCATATTTGAAGATTTGGTCGGTCGTAAATTGAGATATAGAGGTACTTCGAGAGGCTATCGATCATTGTAACTTGAGTTATGTGCTTCTTAAATATACTAAGATAAGATCTTTGAGGTTTCGTTTAATTTAAAGTGTTAAGCCGCTACTTGCGATACTGTTACCTCAATGTTATGTATTCTAACAGCAGGTACCTTATTTGTAGCCATTCTTTCTTTCAGAACCAATTTAAGCCTGTTTCATTTATACTCCGAATAACAAGCTGTCAACAAACAAGCTTAGATTGGTTCAATGATCGATCATCTCTCGTATAAGTACCTCTGTATCTCAATTTACGACCGACCAAATTGCCCATAAAACCAATAATTGATAAAACTCAATTGTCCACCAAAATACATTTCAGCAGCCGATGGTAGGTAGACTGCGTTCGCGTTTGAGTTTCCAAATATGTAAACAAATATGTATTTTTTTTTTTTAAAACCACTTTTAAACTCACACGTAAAGTTCAGTTTGCTTTTTTATAACTTTTGTAATAGAACTAGTTAGTCATTCTGAAATCAACTGAATTTACACTTAAGTACTTAAAGTTGATATTCGTTTACACAAGTGAAAATAACATTAATTGGAAACCAAGATTTGGACGGACCTTAGGTATTTCTATAAACTCAATATTTTTTGCTCCGAACAAAACAAAATTGCGAAGACATCAGATCCAATAGCCTCGGCTATTAGAAACGTTGTACCATCCAATATGTCAGCACAATAAATGTACGACGTTGGACAGTGGTATACGGGTACTGGTGACAGCTTGTTACTCAGAGTAGCTATAAATGAAACTAGCTTAGATTGGTTTTGAAAGAAAATGGCCACAAATAATGTACCTCCTGTTAGTATGATTATGAGGATTGGAGTAATATCACAGGTAGCGGCTAGAGATGGGACTAAAATTAATAAGCTGCTAAATTAACAATGCTATATTTTTTTTAGTGTCAACACCTGTTAAAAAATTCTGAGATGGATGTTAAATTTAACAGTCACAACTCTGAACACAGAGAACAATAATAGCATAACTAATTAATAAAACAGGCTGTTGGCGGCAGCACGGCGGCGTCAGGTACTCTGCGCGGCGCTAGCAACTGTTAATTTTATCTTAAGTCTTCAGTCAGCCGGGGTCGCGGGAAGGTACTTATGGGTCACCGAGGCCCCCGCAACACAGGCAACAGGAAGGAATACGGGTGGGTTTTAGTCAGTAAGAGTCTGACACACCCTCCCGCTCCGCCCAGAGCGGGAGAAGTTATTTGATGATTTCCCACCCTAAAAAAAAAAAAAAAAAAATAAAGTCTTCAGTCAGACAGATTGTTATTTAGTCGAGTTGATATATTTAACTGCTGAGTTTAGAAATGTAACATATAACTAGTGTTAAATAAAGACTTCGTTACGATGAAAACAATATGTTTGTGTCTAAATTTAACAATTGCTAAAAATAACTACTAATTTTAAGTGTTAATTATTATTAGCATTAGCATTTAGCAGTGTTATTATATGTTAACATTTAAGCCCATTTCTAGTAGCGGCTAAGCACTTTAAATTAAACAACAACAAAACTTGAAAAACATGAAGTCGTATTGGAACAGCTTCAGTTTCCTTTTTGTGCAAAATCTTAACAACATTACAAGTGGTCTAAATCTTGTGTGCACGTGCGTTATTATTTAATAAATCCTTCGCTTTATAAAGCCACTTTTGTTATCTTTTAACATGTCAACAACCCATCAAGCGCTTTGACCGCTGAACTAGGTTAGACACACAGTAATATTGTTTGGTTGGGCACAACCTTTGAGCGTGGGTCAAAAGCAGCGCCCTGCATATTGATGTCGTATGCATATACTTTGTACCTGCGATGGGCAGCGTCCATGCAATTTGTGTACAATGACGTAGATAGTGGTGGTGTCGCTTGATATCGTTGGTTTTGTTACGTTTTTTATTTAATACTGATCATCATACATATCTACCCGGTACTTTATTGAATTCAGCTTGAAAAACGAATTGCTTATACCGTTGGTACAGTTCTGTTGAATACATATAATGGTAACTCAACGCTTTCATAATAATTATCTTTTTTCATTGCAAGCTTAACTTACTGATATGTCGCAATTTACAATGCTCAAAATAACTTTTTATCAGGTACCGAATGAACAGATTAATATAATAATTATGGAACTGATCGAGATCGTGCTTTTGTATTTGCAGTTTGTGATAAAGAAAGTTCTCTCTTGAGAACATCTAAAAATACCAAGGAAGGAAGGAACAGTAAGGAAGCACCGAGCAGGCCTAATAATAAATTATAACTTCTTTTTTCACCAGGTTTACTACGAGAGGGTGAACACTCATAGCGCTAGTACTTCCTTTGCCCACGCATGCTGTGGACAGCGGGATGCATCCAGAAACTTGGTGCTGGACTCTAAGACCCCCATCACTAAAGTTCGTTTCAGCAAAGGATTCGCATTTGCCAATATTGAAGCTGCTAGTGGTGAGTTAATTAATAAAGTCAAAGTCAATTCATTTACATCAACTTAAACATTTGTACAAATAAGTCAAGTCGAGAAAATCAAGAATTTTATGAATAAAGAAACGCATATTTCAAGATGTAATAACAATAGTAATTGCTATGCCTCATTGCCTCTTTGTTGATAATTTGAAGACATTCTCAAAATTCGCCAATGATTGCTCAGAAAGAGTTTCGAGAAATTTAACAAAACTGAAATTATACTAAGCCCCCGCCCCCTGTTACATGGGAATTAACATCTATATTAAATACATACACATAACTGGTGAAATGTGTATGTATTTAATATAGATACACCTCTGCTTGATCTTTAGATCGAGAACATTTCTAAAACATACCCTTATTCCCAGAATTCGAAGATCAAAGATCAAGATTCTTCGCTGAACACGAAAGATTTGACGACTTCATGGAAATGCGGGAAGGATTAGATCTTATTGGAGTCAGTTCCTTCAAAGAATATATGGTAGCTTATAGGTAAATATCAGAAGGTTTCCTCCAAATAACTTTTATATTGAACAATGTTGAAGTATGTGAGGATTTAAGTCATTTGTATTACAGGGACGCTGATCGTTGCCCGTGGTACTCGTCTCAGCTTCTATTCTGGACTCTCTCGTGTCTTCTTCTTTCTTGGCCTCTTCGAATACTTATAGAGTGTAATACGGCTTATGTACACTATACGGTAAGTTGACTTTGTGGCTTAAAATTGAAGGAGATTATTTCAATAGTTACGGTAAAATATTTGGAATTTTATTTTGAGTTATGCCTGCCAAACTTTGTTAATGTAAATTAATTAAAATTTGTTTTTGCATTGGAATGTCACCAATTTCCCTCTTAATCATATTATTTGACGCACATGATTCCGAATAATAAACCCACTTTTATATTCCATACTATTTCGTACAGGTCCTATAATATTAAATAAAATTACCATATTTCTTTTAGCACTTATTCTATAAACAATAGTTCCATTTCGTGAACACAGTAAGCTTTGATCTGATTATTTGATACAACCGGATTGTTATACAATGTACAAACATGTTAACTAAAATTGCCTCGAGCCTCTGGTTCGACCCAGATGTTTATTTGAATTCCCATTATTCTGTTACAGATTACGAAAATATTTGGCACAAACTACGAGTTGGACCCCAGTAGGCAGTTAGATATTGATACTCACGTATCAGATACGTTCCCACCAGTGACTGCCAACAACTACGCTTGGGCACTCGCTGATGAGCAAAGTGCTGTACTGTGTTCAGCTCCCCGTCCACCTCGCACCTTACCTCTGTCACATGCTTCGACTGTCGACAGTCTCGAACTGTTTGCAGCAATACGTGGAAACTGTGCCTTAGTACCTTCCTACTCTGAAGCTATGCGGATTGACGCAGCGCTTAGAGAAGAGCCAGCAGCAGATAGCAGTACTGACAATGCAGCAGCTGGTGTCGTAATAGACATGGAGCCTGAAGCCAGGTCATCTCCACTTCGGACAGCTAAGGCGGCGTCGTTTGATGAGCCTCCGCGAAGACCAAAAGTTACTATCGCCACCACACATTCTACTCATAATATTTCTGCAAGTGCCAGATCTAATGAGGCGAAGCAACAAAATAGGCGTTCTTGGGCAGGTGTCCTTACAACTGCTAGGAGTGCTAGACAGATATTAGAAGAATTTAGAGCAACCAATTCTCCGACGAGCTACGAGCAGATGCCAGAGCCACAAGTAAGTGAGAACGGCGAAGCCACATTATATTTCTCTAGAGAATTATCACCAACTTGTTCAAGAGATCCGTTCGGTGGTCGTGCACAAACTACGCCTACTGACGAGCCGCCTTCATACGAAGAGGCACTAAAAATGCCTGCGCTGAGAAAATTAACGAGGTCTATTACGGGGACTAATTTGGCCGGTTCCAGGCGAGCATTCTTGAGAGATGTGCTCACAAATAGGAGGTCGTGTCTGGAGGGTGTAGGCGTGTTAGCAGGAACTAAGGTAGTTAGGTTGCCGTATAGCGAATCCGGTGACGAGACACCTCTATAGCGCTTCTGTAAAGCCTGTGCAATTACTGACTTTATGTTGTGCAATAAAATGTTATTAGGTACTTGAATTGAGAGAGTACCGTATTGTGTGAAATAGATAAAGCTGTTAATAGTGATAGTGTTGGTACTAACATGTTTATACGCTTTGGAATTGTAGGGATATATGACGAATGAGCTTGCGCAGATATAGTTAAAGATTTAAATGTAAAACGGAATTGACGGCGGAGTTTCAAATGATTGTACCAAAACAAGTAATATTCTGCAAAAGTCTCTTTTTATGTCAATAAAGAACACCATTTTGATAAAAATAAAGTACGTAAGTTGTAAACTATATTTAGCTTAGATTAATTATTACTCGTATGTTAAGAAACAATTGTGACTGGTCCCTCTCGCTATTCAACTACTGTATTTTATTCTACAAAATCCATTAAACCAATGTTTAGATAGACGAGTGAATTAATTGGAACCGTATTCATTTGGTCTATCTAGTAATTGGTTATTTAATTGAAGCTTGTTGTAACAAATGTACCTATTTCTGTTTCATCATTCACGTCATACAGAACGAACTCCGAAACATTTGTCGGCGTCGAGATGACTTTCAAATAACGCGTGTTTTGAATATAAAATGTATTCTATTTCAACTGAAATCTCTTGAAAGGGCTTTAAGACATCATCGCTTCCACATTTACTTCTTCAAAATACAAATACTTTGTGTATGTGACTTATTCCTATTAAAATAACACGAAATCTGAAGTTACTACGAATTTTTGTCTGAAATGTCAGGTAACTTTAATGTAAATAATTATTTATAAGTACAATATAGGTATAAGGCAGTGCCTTATATCATTGTTATAGTTTAATGCGAATATAATATTTATGATGGAAATTAAGTATATTGCAATTATTGTATGTATTATAAAAAAATAGATAATATACGCAAGGCGTAAGCTTAACGCACCATTTACGATATAGAAAATATTATACTTAAGCAATATCCTTTTGTAATTTAATTTAGGTGCACAAATTAACGCCGAATTCAATGGAAATCTTTGATCATGGACATGTCCGAAACTAAGTACGTAACATATTTAGTTCTCTTTAATTGGAATATTTTTTAAATGCCAAGAACCCTTTGCTTTAAAATCCCGTGAGCATAATTTTACAGTGTGCCTTTAGGCTATAAGACGTTGTTTTCGTTGAAAATACAGACAAAGAATAATTACTTCAATTTGTTGTTGAGTGTCAGATTACTTGAACACGCCTTTGATGTTCTGTTCAAATATTCCTTTACAAAATATCAATTTAATTTGTGTACTCAACAACCTTGAAATGTCAAGGTTGTTTGTTCTTTTAATATAAATGATGTTAAAAATAAATCTCATTTAGGTTTACTTTGAAAGTGAAAGATATACCTATCCATGTAACTTTTTACTCAATATTTTATGTAAACAAGTTGTCCTTTTCGCCGTACTCCAATAGGAAAGTATATTTTTATTTTTGTCTGTTCTGATGGTTTTTTATCTTGATTCCTAACAACTTTAGATATTGTATAAATAATCTAAATGGTAGGCAATCGCCAAAGTGATATTAAAATAAGTAGCTTATTAGGGCACTCGATTCAATTAATATGGCTTATCCATGGAACCAATTTAAGGTACTCGGTATTGAATATTTTACTATTTTTATTCGTATTTATAAAATCATTTTATTCGTGATTACCAGATATATGTACCTATATGAATATTATGTATATCTATGTGAAATATGTAAGGAATTATTATAAAATTGTGTATTTACAGTAAGCCCTCGATTAACACGAATATTTGAAAATCTTGAATTTCTGAATTATAATAATAATTTTCAACAAATTGTTATTATTATTCTGATTCGTGATGTATGTTTTTATTCATTAAGGTTCAGTTTTAATTACATTCATTATCGGTTAGTTTCGGCTCTACTGTTTCAAGTAGTAGATAATGGACGACTATTTAATAAATTACTTGGTTTATGATTATTGAATATACTTAGCCAGTTGTTTTTGTAAGTGTGTTACGAGATCAATTTCGGCAATCAATATCGTCTCTTTAAAACACCAAAAGATTCGAGCCTTTTTCAATTATTGACGGAGACGTGATCATACTTTCAATTAAATAAGTATATACGAGTAGTACCTATTTTATATGGCCTCTAATTATTATAAATAAATACTGTGTTGTATTTTTCTTCCATAATATGCATTATTTTACTCTTATCTTATTTGGTTGAAGTGAAGAAGATATCTATAAGTAGGTATTTGTTCTTCTTCATCTGTCGTCATTGAATGAAGTAACTTGTTTATTTGATATAGGTAAGAGCTTTTTCGTTTTAACAAGATATATCCTTTATTAACTAAATATTATTCTCATGTGTACCCGTCCAAAAATATTCTCGAATGTATAATTGATAACATAATATTATATGTAAATGCATAATTTAAATAACCTTTCGATGAATTTGAAATATTTGCAGTAATATTTATAGTTATTCCTAAAATTACCCAAATATTTTTACTTTTGTTTGCTGATTCGAACATGCTTGTAAATAAAATAGAATTTAAGATTTTGAAACAAAATGATAAATTATATAAAGTGCCAACAGTCGTGTTAGTCCTAGAAAACATTTTAATTTTAACATGAAATATTGAACGATTCGAAGGACCAACTTTGAGAGGTACTACGGGGGCACGCTCCACATTTCTTGATTTTGTATAAGTTTTCCGCGGTTTCCCTACGATCGCCATGTTGAAAACTTCGTAGAAATAGTGCTATATATGGAAATTGTATCAAACTCACTTTCGGGTGCGTGTTTTCGTAGGTACTCCGAGTTCCATGTTACCATTCGCATAAAATATTATGGCTGTATAAAATACCAAACTATGTATGTAGATATAATTAAGTAATACACCATAGATTAAATACAATGCTTTTATTGTTGTGCAAAACAACGTTTTATTGTAAAATTGGGTACTGTTTAGTTAATAACGCTAAAATTTAATAGATATTTTTGATTGTAAATTAATGGGCGAACCAAAGAAGTTTATGATTTTCAATAAACTGTGCTACAAATACTTCAGCTTTTTATTAATTAAGAAACCAGTCATTAGTCGACTAATCCCGAAAAAGTATTAATTCAAGATTACAAAAACAAATATCTTGACTATCTTACAAAAATAAAATTATATTATTTCTTTCTTTCTTACACGTAATAACAACATAAATAACTCGATAGGTAGATACTATCTACAGTCCGGACAATATTTTCTCACAATTGTGACGTCACACAAAATACTCGGCTCAGCGGATTCCTGAGATATTGTGTTGATGCAGCAAAATAAAAACACATCGGGCCCATATTAGTGACACCACGCTTCTGTTAGATAAAGAGAGTTAGAGAGAGAGTTGATTTTTTCGACTTTTGTTCATTTTTACGTGAATTTCGTGTATAAGTCCTTTGTTATTCATTCATTGTGTGCTTTTAAACACGGTTATGATAATACTGCAGTTCGTGCTTTTTGTTGTATAGCAAATTAATATTATGTTCAAAATTCCGTGTGAAGCATTTCTTTGCAGAATGCCTCGGAAACAATTTATGAAAATCAGAATTCAGCAATTTCCTGTAAAATCCCTTAATTCAGATGTTCTCTACATCTTAATTCTGAGAACTGCACTGCAACGAAATTCAGCAACGAGATTACAGCCAGACAGGAAATTAATTTTTAATATCTGAGAACTTGTAAAACCTACAGTAAAAAAGATACGGTAAAGCTCAAGGCGAGAGCTTATTTACGAGTTTTTCATGACGAGAATAAAATCTGTGAATAAATCAAAAGTTTATTTTCGTACTGCTTTTTCACGCCATTGAAAATTATTTTTGGGATTGCGTTACTACAGTTATTTGCAGTGGGTTGCTCCAAAGTCTACTAGAGAAAAGAGATTGGCTAAAACTATTTAACTTTTGTCTGTCTCATTCATACTTGCCCTCGGACATGATGCGGACTCTGATGGTGCCAGTAGTCAAGAACAAGACTGGAGACGTATCGGACGGGTCAAACTACAGGCCAATCTCACTGGACACTCATAGCCAAGGTACTTGACAGCGTGCTCAACTCGCATCTAAATAGGCATGTCAAAATTCATGATGCCCAGTTCGATTTTCGGTCAGGGCTGTCAACGGAGACGGCCATTCTTAGTCTGAAGCATACTGTCAAGTATTACACGGATAGACAGATACCAGTGTACGCGGTTTTCCTGGACCTATCCAAGGCCTTTGACCTAGTCTCTTACGATTTACTCTGGCAGAAGTTAGGAGACACAAAAGTGCCGCCAGAGCTCGGATCTCTCCTCAAATACAGGTACCTACACCAAGAGACTCGGGTGAGATGGGGAGGGGAGCTTTCGGAGCCATGCAGGCCGGAGTGTGGGGTGAGACAGGGGGACTGTCCTCACCCTTGCTCTTCGGTATCTATGTGAATGCCTTGGTCAAGCGACTCAGCAGCATGCGTGTCGGCTGCTATGTGGATGGTGTTTGCTTTAATAATCTGAGCTACGCGGACGACATAGTGCTGCTGGCTCCCTCGATCAATGCTCTCCGAAAGTTACTGGCTGTGTGTGAGTCGTATGCGGAGTCTTATGGGTTGATATACAACACCAAAAAGACAGAGTATATCGTCTTCAGGTCTGGTGCTATATGTCTATCTACGGTCCCTCCTCTGTTACTTGAAGGCCACCCAATAAACAGGGTGTATACATTTAAATATTTGGGCCATTTGGTAACAGATTCCCTGAAAGACGATTCAGATTTGGAGAGGGAGCGCAGAGCGTTGTCAGTCCGGGTGAACATGCTGGCCCGCAGGTTCTCTCGATGTACAGTTGCAGTTTAAATAGCCCTGTATAAGGTGTATTGCACAACACTGTACTCGGGGGCCCTGTGGTTCAGATATACCCAAAGGGCTTGCAATGCTCTGCGTATCCAATATAACAACGCGTTCAGGGTGCTGTTGCGACTGCCATGTTTCTGCAGTGCGTCGGCGATGTTTGCAGAGGCGCGCGCTGACAGCTTTGACGCAGTATGGCGCAAAAAAACTGCCTCGTTACTTCGCAGGTTGCGTGACAGTCCCAACATCATTCTGCACTCGGTAGCCGCCCGGGCAGATAGTCCGCTTGTGTGGGCGTTAGCAGAGCGGACAAGATCTGTTTTAGTTATTAAGTACTAACATAGGCTAAGTAAGATTGGTACTAACACAATGGACCTCATTTGTTGTCTTTCAAATAAATGATTATTATATTATTAAAGGTTTAATATTACACTGATAAAGGGAATTATTTTATACAGGTTGAAATTGAAAACTTGCGACAAACTGAAATGGGACATTGTATACATCATTATTAACAACTTTTACTAAGGGACCAAAGCTGTAATCCCAAAAAAAAAAAAATCTGCTTTTCCTACATTTTGATGAGGTATTGCGAACATAAATGTAGGGGACAGCAGTTTTTTTTTTTTGGGATTGTAGCTTTGGTCCCTTAATAAAAGTTGTTCATAATGATGAGTACAATCTCCCATTTCGATTTGTCGCATGTTTTCAATGTCACCCTGTATATACGAATTAGGTAACCTAAAATATAACAGCCGAAAATTGTATTTTCACATTATTATGTGGGTGTACAAATACCTCTCTTACCTCTGCTCTCTGGTACCTCTGCTTAACTCTTCCGGGAATACAGGCGTGATGTTATGTTTATGTTTTTATGTGTCTGTCTTGTTTATTTCCCGATTTCGTTCCTTTTGTGGCCCATCGATCTACTTACCTTACCAACGTAATTCTGATTTGTAGCACTCAAGTCTTAAACTGATAATAATAGAATGAATGAACATGAAAACTCTGAAACTTGTAATACATATTATTGATACTTGTTGGGAATCAATCCCAAAACCTTGCGCACAGTAAAGTAAAGTTTAGTATACTGTGCCTTGCGCGCGGTCTGCAGACGCAGGGAGTGTGATCAACGCGTCATAGCCAGGACGAAGCGCGGGACGCGACGGCGATGACGACTCGCTTTGTGACTCGGTTCCTGTCTCCACCACGACGGACGATACTCTTCTTTTATTCAAAATATGATTTGTTTGTCCGGGACAAAATGGCAATAAACCAATACCTATTTATTACAGTCCCCTTTTATTCCATCCCGAGCTAATATTGATCCGGCTCGAAGGCCCAATATCAGCTACATTGATAATAATACTTATGCGACCGCCATCTACATCGCCACAGGCGAACTACGCAGCACAATGATGTCACGCAAAATCCTGCATCGCACAAGCAGAGTTCACCGCGCAACTAGCAATAATCGCTCACATACAACATCCCGACATCAACCGTCGCCGTCGTCGGGCAGTTGCCCACCAGACACGACACCCGTTTGGTCGGAGGATCCTTCCTTTTCTATGGAGGATGACCGAACTTTACACCATGTTCCTTATGCCTCCATACTTACAACAAGAAATATCCGTGATTTTGAGAGTCCATGGCTGTTACCATAAGCCTGTCTTGGCTGGAAAAAATACAATACCTTATTTATTTATTTATTTATTTACTTAAAGGTTCACCCACAGCACATACGTATACATACAAATTGTTAAACATACGGTAATTATCTAATATATATGCCGATTACAGGTAAACACAACATTCACAACAAAGACGCCAGATTACCGCTTAGTTGCTAACTTAAGGCTAGGTGTACAATTAATTAGGAAAAAAAAAATGAAATTAGGTTACGAAAATAGACGATTAGAAATTTTTACTCATTTCATTGGTGTGTAGGGAGGCCAAAATTCTTGATTTAAACTTCACCTTAGGGTCATTATATATATATATCTGCTTTGGGTACGGACTTATTAAATGAATTAAGGTTGTCACACATCTTAATGAGTGGTGAGTTTGACACCTATGTTTGTAGAGGTAGTAGGGCGCTGCAACATTGTAGTTATGGGAAAGCGTGGAATTCTAGGTGGAACTTTTAATGAAATGCTAAGGCTATGCATAATTCTCCTTTGCCGTAGTGAGGTCATCTTAAAAAAGCTCAGACGCTGTGATACATCTATGGGATAAACCAGGGGATATAAAAGGTGTTTGTTGAAAGCCCGTTGTATGCTCTCCAGACGCTGAGAATGTATTGCGTAAAAGGGGTCCCAGGCAACACTGGCATATTCCAGCCTGCTACGCACTAAGGCATTGTATAGAACCATTTTAGTTTTAATAGATTTAAATTCTTGCGTATTACGTTTAAGAAAACCTAACAATTGGGCAGCTTTCTTAACGCAACTGTCTACATGTTGCTTTTTATCCATGATCACTCCCAGATCCCGAACTTCATCAACCTTAGTTAGTGTTACTCCATTGATTTTATATGAAGTATCACTAGCTTGTTTCTTTTTTGTAAATATTATGTGGAAACACTTTTTGACGTTTAAAGCCATGCCATTTTTACTGCACCAATCTTCTATTCGAGCTAAGTCACTTTGAATCGCGATCGAGTCGTTCGGTGACTTCATTGTCTTATAAATCTTTAAATTGTCAGCGAACATTAAAAACTTACAGTTTATGATTTGATGTGCTAAGCCATTAATGAACAGCGAGAACAAGATTGGTGCTAGATGAGATCCTTGCGGTACTCCCGAGATTGAAACATATGGTTGTGATGTGTAACCATTCAAAACAACAGTCTGTGATTGTTGCTGTAGGTAAGATGAAAACCACCTCAGAAGTGATCCGTGCACGCCGTTGGCTGATAGTTTTGACAAAAGTAGCGAGTGACTCACTTTATCAAAAGCGCTGCTGAAGTCTGTGTACACTGCATCTACCTCCAGTCGTTTGTCTAGAGATTCCGATATATCTGACACAAACTGAATTAGATTGCTTTCCACTGAACGACCTGCTTTGAAACCATGTTGGCAAGGTGAAATGTTTGAGTCGAAGTGATGTGTGATTATGGGGCAGATAAGCGATTCAAATATCTAAGGAAAACACGACAGTATTGAAATTGGGCGATAGTTCTTTACATCTGCAGGATCATCTTTTTTATAAATAGGAACAATTTTTGCCTGTTTCCATACCTCAGGAAAAACGCCTTCAGCCAATGAGCGATTGAAGATAATGCATAAGGGAAATGCCAATGTGTTGCAGCATCGTTTTATAAAAATGGAAGGGATGCAATCAGGGCCGGGACCTTTCAAGGAGTCCAACTTCTTTAGCTTCATAAGAACGTCTCTTTCTGTGAACTGTATTTTACTGATTACTTTTTGTACCGTAGAGGATAGCTCAGTTTTGCCTGCAAGGTTAGAGCTATGGACTGAGGAGAATTGCTGGGCAAACAAGTTGGAGATTTCTGGTCCAGTTTCTGCAACTGACCCATCCAACCGCATACTGGATGGAAACTTTGACTGTTCCTTACGTTTGTCCTTTATAAAACTCCAAAAAGCCTTCGGGTTTTCAAGTATGTCGGATTCAATTTTTTGTTTATATGAATGATAACATGATCTTATAAGTTTATGACATTGACCACGCAATAACTCAAAATCTATTACGAGGGCGGGTCAATAAGTCCGTGTCTTTTGGAATAAAACACAGATTTTTTGATAAAAAAATAATTTTATTTTTCAACGTAGTCTCCCTTGAGCTCTATACACTTTGTCCGACGCTTCTCCAATTTTTTTATCCCTTCCAAAAAAAATGATTTGTCGAGGTCCTCAAAATAGGCCTTTGTTTGCGAGATGACTTCATCATTGGAGTCAAATCTTTTTCCACCAAGCCATTTCTTCAGGGTTGGGAACAAGAAGTAGTCGCTCGGAGCCAAATCTGGAGAATAGGGCGGATGAGGGAGCAATTCATAGCCCAATTCATGGATTTTTGCCATGGCAACTGCACATGTGTGCACCCTTGCATTGTCTTGGTGGAAAAGAACTTTTTTCTTGGCCAAATGAGGTCGGTTTTTTTTCAAATCGTCAATGAATCGGTCCAATAAATTGGCATAATATTCCCCATTGATTGTTCTTCCCTTTTGAAGGTAGTCAGTGTGGATTATCCCGCGTGCATCCCAAAAAACAGTCGCCATAACTTTATTGGCTGACAAACCCACCTTGGCCTTCTTCGGCGCCGATTCACCCTTAGAAACCCACTGTTTTGACTGTTGTTTGGTCTCTGGTGTATTGTGATGGATCCATGTTTCGTCCACGGTTACAAAACGGCGCAAAAACTCCTCCATATTGCGATTAAACAACGCCAAACCTTCCTGTGGAGTTGTTACACGATTGCGTTTGTGGTCGACTGTGAGCAAACGCGGCACCCATCTTGCGGAAAGCTTTCTCATGCCCAAGTGATCATTCAAAATTGAAACCACTGAGCCATGCGAGATCCCTACGGCTTCCACAATCTCTCGCACTTTCAATCTTCGGTCGCCAACACCATATCGTGAATTTTTTCGATTGTTTCGGGTGTAGAGACCTCAACTGGGCGTCCAGGACGTTCGGCATCTTCAGTGCTTGTACGGCCACAACGAAATTCAGTAAACCACTTTTTTACCATTGAAATCGATGGTGCAGAGTCCCCATAGTATTTATCAAGCTTAGCCTTGGTCTCGGTAATGGTTTTTTTTCGCAAGAAATAATGCTTAATAAGCACACGAAATTCACTTTTTTCCATTTTCTCCTCAAATTAGTGAGTAGTCTGATAAAAATAGCTGTCAAACACAAACTAACTGACGCAGCAAGTTTAAATTTTGACAGGAGTCAACTGACAGATGCCTGTTGACAGGAGCAGTGTTGCTGTTTCAGTAAAGAGGTCAGAAATTCAAAAAGTCACGGACTTATTCACCCGCCCTCGTATATCGCGAGGGTTTTGATATTTGCGACATCTTTGCCTAATTTTTTCCTTCTGGTGAAGCAATTTGATTAACCTAAATGAAAACCAAGCTGGATATTTTAGCTTCCGACGATTATATTTCGGTACAGACGTATCAATAATATTTAATAAAATATTGTAGAAGTGAGAGACCATTTCATTCACGTCTTGGTATTTAGAAAACATGCTAATCCAGTCTACTTCTTTCAGTTTTGGAATAATTTTAGTATAATCGGCCTTGAAGAAGTTATAACCTAGTTTATAATTGGTTTTCAATGTCTCGGGAATTGTATCAGATATACTGATAAGTAAACAAGGGTGCAGAGGGCCAAGCTTGCTTAGTAGATCAAGAAGAGCAGTAACAGTGATGTTTTTCAAGTTACTTATTACCAAATCTAATATACGATTGTCAATATTTGTTATATAATTGAACTGAAAGAGATTGTTCAGTGAAATAAAGTCGGTTAGTGAATAACCCAAAGGGTTGCTGTAGTTCTCAGGAACTGTGTGTTGGAAACCTTCATTCACTTGAGTCCAATTCATAAAACCCAAATTAAAATCACCAAGAATTATGACATCATCTACCTTAGCAATTATGTTATTTGCATTGTCTAAAAATGAGACAAGATTTTCCTTCTTGATAGGAGGCGGAAGGCATACTATACATATAGCAATTTTTCTTACAGTATTTTGGGCTTTAATTTCTAAATTTATCCACAAGTCTTCAGAACTGGTCTCCCAGCTCTGCATTCATGTCGATTTAATATCTTTTGATACAGCAAGCAACACTCTGCCTCCATCTTTTTTGGAAGTTATAGTGCAGAGTCGATCTCTACGGTAAGTGATATACCTGTTATCGATAATTTCGCTGCTAGATACACTTGAATTTAACCACGTTTCTGTGAAGGCAATTAGGTCGTAGTTATTTAACAATATATTATGGTGAAGAAAGAAGAAGAAAAGAACTAAAACAATTAGTTTTAGTTCTCGTACCCCTCACATTTTGATAATATATGTTAAGCATTATTGATTTTTTAATACCAAAAAAATATTTCAAGCAATACTGTAAAGGAGAGACTTACTCAATTTTCATTCTTTTCAATGTATCTACGTTACGAATATAAATAGAGTCATGATTAACGTCCTTTCGAACAAAGATTCTGCCGTTGCGAATCCAGACAAATTTATATGCAGTTTTTTTGGCTAATTTTCTCGTTGCTGCATGAAGCTGTTTATTGGCAGGGCTCAGATGTTCGGCTACGAACACGGGGGCACGATTGCCGGCGATACCCAAGTGATGGGAACTCAGTTTGTCTCCAGGATGCTTTTTATTATAGTTGGTAACCGCTGCCAAAAAGGGGTCGCGCTGTCTAGGAGACTGTAATTTTGCTAAGACAGAACGTGGCCGATCGTTGTCCTTGTTTAGCTTCGCGATTCGAGTAATCTGCAGAATATCTGTGTCATTCAACGGACTTCCGATGGTTGTAGATAGATTAATTAGAGTATTTGCTAAGTTCTCGTTCTTGTTCTCAGGTATACCGATAATTTCGATATTACTTTCTCGCAAATGTTGCTCAACCACACCCAGCCGTGCTGTTAACTCGTTGACATTCGACTTCAAACGCTCATTGTCGGCTTGCAGATCTGTAATGGTGGAAGCCCTTTCCTCAAGGCGATTCTTAAATTCCTCGAACTTCTGGTTGAAGAACTGAAGTGAGCTGTGAAAGCCGTCCAAACGCTCATTAATGCTAGAAAGCTGATCCGTTACCAACTCTTTGATTGAACCTTTTATAGTTGTTCCTAATTCCTGTTTTATAATAATCCTTAATGACTCTTCAGTGACAAGCTGTTCTTGCTCAGTTTTCCATTTTGACAGCATTTCCAATAGCTCAGTTTTGAACGCCCTGAATTCTGGGTGAGGATCTGGGTTGTTTATGGGAGAGTCATCCAAGCGAATACGTTTGCCCCGAACAGTAACGTTGAATTCATTAGATTTTGAGTCTGTTTTTTCATTTATTGCTGACGTTAAGTCTGGTTCGGAAAGTGATTGCCCACCAGTTAAAGTAGGTTTGGGTGGGGTTCTTTGCATTTTGATAAAAACAGCTATTAATGTTGGCAATAATTTAGAAACTTATTGTGAAAACAGGTGAGATCTTAAAAAGAAAAGAACAAATAAAAAAAATAACAAAAAGCAAAAAGTCAAAAAAAAAATTCTTCAATGAGGATTCGAACTCGAACCACAGGAGTCAAGTTTGAGTAAGGACGCTACGCCACGAGCTCTACTAGATAACGTTTCAAATAGGCCAACACTAGACAGGTGGTCGTGTTGACAAGTTGTGCGTGGCCTGCGTGGTAATCACGTTGATTTCTTTGTCTCCTTAATGAGGTCAAAGTCCAGAAACGTGCACTTGTAACGATTTTTTTGTTCGTTTTGTTGTTAAAACTAATCACAATGAGGGTTATCGTAGTTGCACTATTATTTTGTGCACAAATTGTCACTGCTTTAGTGTAGATTTTAACTGTACTAATTTTTCGCCGTTTTATGCACTTTAAACACAGTTTTTAGAATTTTAACACGGAGCTAAACAGAAGTACGTGAGTGCGCGGTGACTCTTCAGGCTCAATTTCATCACAAACTTTACTTTTCGCTTGAAAAAGAACAAAAATCTTCATGTAACTATCATGACAATATTACCTACTTATGTTGATTATTTATGTTGACTGTTGCATAATGGACACAACTAACTTAATTTACTATGAAGCAAAACTAAGGTCTAACTTACTTTTTTACAAAGTCTATCCTATATAATAGTATATTTGGTCTTCCTATACTCTTATAGCTATCCACCACATTCTTATCATATGGCTATAAAGTGGGTGTCTACCAAGGTAGGAACTAGAGGTATGGAAACAAACATGTTGCGCCGACCCCAAATAAATTGGGACAAGAGAATGATGACTCTGCTCAGCTACTAAACAGCGTGTGCATTAATACACACCCATTCAATGTTATTATCATTTTTATCGTATTTACGACTTGACAAAAATCAAGATTTCTTAATTATATATAAGTTTAATATTAATGTATTATACACATAAAACCGGGATAAATTCTCTAAATGATAGTAAGAACCGCATCAAAATCCGTTGCGTATTTTAGAAGAACAACGCGGTTACACCGACAGACAACAAAAGCGACTTCCATTTATAATCATTATGTACCTATAGATGAAAATACAGTAGGTACTGAGCTGGAGAGGAGAGAGCTGTGATAAGTTATCATTCAGGGTTGTAATAAAATAACAGCATAATCCCTAGCCACGTGTTTCTGAAATGTCAAGGATTTATTGATCAAAGCGTGGGTAAGGTTAACGTATTGACTGTATTATTTTATTACGATAAATATTGTATTGTAACTAACTTTTTTAAAAAACTCACACCCATTTCCCATGGAGGTCCACAGAAACTACAGAGAGCCACTTATTTCAAACAAATATTAATATTAATAAAGTAATCAACAAGCTTATGAATTCAGAAAGCCCTGGTATACTCTGGACTCGTTCACGGTAATCTAATTATTCAATACCTTCTACCAGCATTGAGTAAAATATATGAAAAAATCATGCTAGACCAGATGGTGTCACATTTTAATTCAAATGGGATTTGAAAATTATTAAAAATCTTAGGAGGGAATACGACAGGGCGGAGATGGGCGAGGCTGCCAATGATAATAAAACGATTTGGAAAATTATAAAGAGAGTCACAAACACGGAAGTTCCAAAACATCCCACTACTGACTTACTTGTTCCTTCTGCTTCTCCCCAACAGTCAGTGGACTCCGTTAACGAGTTTTTTGTCGACATAGGCAAAAATCTTGCGAGCGTTTTTACTCACCATAGTCTTACCCGAGGCCCACCGCATGTCACCTCACTCATTTGTGATGGTCGACACTGATGTGAGTGAGGTTGAAGTTTTTAGAGAAATAAGCATATGTCTCTAAAAACTGATGCTGCTATTGGATGGGACAGCATCTCTACTAAGTTTCTAAAACGCTATAAAAAGTTGCTTGTACCACTGACGTACTTATTAAATATTTGCCTCAGCACCGGTGTAGTCCCCTTATACCTACTTGAAAAAAGCTATTGTACATCCTATACATAAGGGAGGGGCTACAAACTGTGTTAATAATTACCGTCCCATTGCTGTCTTGCTTTCAATATCTAAAATCCTAGAACGCATTATAAACAAGAGACTCATTAAATACCTTGAGGAAAACAGCTATTATCTTCCAGTCAATTTGGATTCCGACGAAATAAGTCGACGAATGATACTGTTCTAAATGTACCGGGTCACATTGTCAAAAAAAAATTATGCAAAAAGAAGGTAGTGTCAGTTTTCTTAGATGAAAAAAAAACTTTCGACAAAGTTTCTATTCCCAACCCAGTGTTGAAACTAGCAGAACTGGGAATATGTGGCCTTCCACTCCAAATTTATGCAGACTACCTAAGCAATAGGACTCAGTGTGTGAAAGTTAATAATTTATAAGCTTCCTGTTGTTTGGGTTTCCTCAGGGAACACAGGGTTTTCCCACATTTTTTTTGGTTTATGTAAATTAACTGTGTAAGCAGCTTCTCCAACATGAAAAAATCACGGCCTTTGCTGATGACACTATACTCACCTATACTGGCGACACCTGGCACGAAGCTTTTGACGCAGCGCAGGGAGAACTAGATCAAGTTCTGAATTGGCTTAATGACAATCAGCTTACCCTCAATACGGATAAAACAAAAATAATCTGCTTTACCATACGCCAATCTATACAACCGCCGAAGTCATATTCCTTAATCGCTCACTCAAACGTCTGCCCAGGCACCGTAGCTTGCTCTTGCCCTAAACTCGCACGTACCCCCACAATCAAATACCTCGGGGTGACTTTTGGTGACAATCTGAGTTTCTCAGCCCACATAGATCTACTGACAGCAAGGGTTAGAAAACTAGCACAGATTGTCAAAAGGCCCTTGCCCTCTGTCAATCTCTCCTATCATATTGTTTTTCTGTGCTCCTAATACCTCAATGCTGAAATTGGAGACTCTTTGTTCTTAATACAGTCCTATTACAACACAAAGATACCCCATACGTGACAATAAAAAAAAGACGTAAAGATATAGTTTGTCGGAAGCACAGATGTAAGTACTCATTCACAAAACGATTTCTTTGCTTCCAAGGGCCACAATTACATATATAATAAACTTAATAGGAAACTGAAACTTTACTCTCTTTCAACCTTGTAGCTCAAGAAAACTGTGACAAACTTACTACTTACATATAACTACCTGGAAACAGATCGCCTGCTTTTCTCTGATAATAACCTACCCTAAACCACACATACACACACACACACACACGCACGCAAACACGAATAACCAAATGTCAAATAAATAATTTGTAATTTCTGAATTCTGCAATTATGACTTTAAGTAAACTTTCGTTTTTTTTTCTTAAACACTTGTTCTGCATGCAATTCTTTTGTGAAACTGAAGTATGTATGGGCTTGTACAACTGCCCTTAATACAATTTATTTCATAACTTAGTAAGGGTGCTGGTTGCAACACCTACCTGTTTTGTTAACTAGCATAAGTCAAGTGTACCTACAGATGATACCATTTAATGTTAACATTGTTATTTGATTGATTAAATAAATTATTATTATTATTATTATTTTACAAAGTCGCCAGTTTGGTTTCACGAAAGGTAGGTCGATGACTGACGCAGGAGTAAGGCTCACCAGCCACATTTTGGAATTCTGGGAGAAGTCCCAGGATGCAGTTGGCATTTTCTGTGATTTCTCAAAAGCGTTTGACTGCGTTGACCACAATACACTGATCTGTAAATTACACCACTACGGATTTCATGGACAAGCTGTTGATCTTGTTCTTTCCTATCTATCAACAAGGCAGCAAAAAGTAAAAGTTTACTGGGCGACGTCCTCGGGGTCTCTAGTTAGGATGAACGTGCCTCAAGGTTCATTTCTTGGCCCTTTCCTACTTCTTGTTTCCCTTCCTTACATGATGGATAACTTATCGGATATAATTCTAATAGCTGATGACACTTCTCTTATTTTAAAAATAGATAGAAAAGATACGGATGTCTGGTCTGGTTGTTCTTTCAAAATGATTCGCAGCTAATAATCTTTTACTTAATGCAAACAAAACTAAACGTCTTAAGTTCTCATTACCAAATGTACCCCAAGTGGGTCTTAATTTAAAACTTGAAGGTAAGAAACTAGATGCTATTACAGAAACTGCTATTTCCTAGGAATTACTCTAGATATGAAATTTGCTATGGGGCGCCTACATTAGAGCTATTTCAAGTAGATTATGTTCAGCAGCATACTTAGTAAAATAAATAAGGCAGTTGACTGATATAGCAACAGCTAGGTTAGTATACTTTGCTTATTTCCACAGTCATCATTTTCCTACCGTTATCCCAATTTATTTGGGGTCGGCGCAACATGTCCCTGTCTTCCATACTTCTCTATTAGTTGTCATCTCAGTAGTAACCCCCTCTCTAGCCATATAATCTTTCACACAGTCCATATTTCATATTTCCACAGTACTATGTCTTATGGCGTTCTGCTGTGGGGTTCGGCAGCTGACGTAGATTCAATTTTCATTTTACAAAAGAAGGCAATTCGTGCGATATATAAAATGGGTCCTAGTCCCTTTAAAACAAATTCAAAGAAATTGATGTACCTACTAACTCTGCCTTCTCTTTATATCTTAGAAAGTACTTTGTATGTTCGCAAAAACTCATTTCAAAATAAGAAGTGATTTCCATAATATAAATACACGTAGTAAACATGAAATTGTGATACCCAAATTTAGATTAACTATAACAAGCAAGTCATTTCTTATAAACAGTATCCGCTTTTCTAACAAGTTGCCAAAGTCGGTTACAGTACTTAGCGATGGAAAGTTCAAAACCTACATCAAACATGTTATTATCAAAAAGGTTAAGTATTATAAGATTAAAAGGCTACGTCAAAGACAAGGAAGTTTGGCTATGATTCCTTCTGTACACGTGGCTTCCCTGGTACCTCATTAACGGCATAACTACGAGTATGTAAATCTCTAATAACTGCTCCCAAATTACGATGTTTGTTTTTATTTTGTTTTTTTTTTACATATTTCCTTGACATAATCTTGTCATTAATTGACTTTATATACCTACGATTCTAATTTCCGCTATTTAATTGTGATTATTGTGGACAGGATATTAATTCAGATTTGTTACAGTTGTAATAGCAATCATGTCATTTGGTTTAAATAGGTTTATATTTTTATTATTTTATTTATCTTTTAAATTTTATGAATATGTTTTAGGCTTAATAGACTGTAGATATGTAGACCATTTTCTATTTTATTAAGTACTTGGTACTTCTTGCCAGGCCTACACCGTCCTCCTATACCTATTAACATTGTAATTTGAAAACATTGCGAAAGTCAATTATTTTTAAAAGAGTAACCATGGTGTTTCTAGTAGACTCTTCTCCATAGAAAACGACCAAACGGAACCGTGCAACTAGCTTCTGACGTTGCATAAGTGTCCATGTAGGTTTATGAATAGGTTGCGAGTTTCATAGCGATAGTTGCTTAAGTTGTTAAGTATAACGGGTAGACCTCGATGGATGCAGGTAACCTAATCGCCACCCTGTATAAGTTTTAGTAAAATAAAATAATGTTGTTAACTTATCAGCAGTGATAGGAATAGGTAGTGCCTATTAGCCTAAACTTCGAAGAACAGAGACAAGAAACGGAGACTTCCTTAGGACTAAATTATTTCCGGCACATCTGTCTCGAAATTTTGAGACAACACTTAAATACATTTAAAAAAAATGTGTTATTTGGAATAAGTAATTTATCTAAAGTTTGTCTATAAATGTGATAGTTTGTATGGATGTCCATCACTCAATGCCACTGAAAATGCTGATTTTGGTAGTGATATAGATTAAGGTGTGGAATAGCACATGCTACTTCCTATTAAAAAAAAGTATAGTTCCCATGGGATACAAAAACAATAGTACACGCGGGAAAAGCCGCAGGCATTAACTAGTTAAAAAAAAAAACGTAAGGGTCCTTTCACACCACCGATATTGTCTGGCGATTTTTGGAGATTTCTATGCAAAAAAATAAAATAATAATAAAAAAAAAAAAAAATATAGACGAATTACTTATTCCAAATAACATTTTTTTAAATGTATTTATGTGTTGTCTCGAAATTTCGGGACAGATGTCTCGGAAAAAAAGTTAGTCCTAAGGAAGTCTCCGTTTCTTGTCTCTGTTCTTCGAAGTTTAGGCAAATAGGCACTACCTATTCCTATCACTGCTTATCAGTTATCACGAGTCCACTAATGACTCAGAGATTAATATGTATAGTTACCTAAACTTCAAGGAAGTAACACAGAATGGATAATACCTCCTCTAAAATCTCGGAATCATAAACATGACGATTAAGTCCCGGGATTTAAGAAATTGCAAATTATTTATTGCACTTTGAATACATTCGTAACAAATTATTATTTCGAAGAATCTTGTCACATTTTTAGGGTAACAATAGAAAACCATAGTTGCTATCTCTTTGACACAGCTTTTGCATTGTGTGAAAGAGATAACAAATAGATACATCATGTGAAAGAGATGGTAAATTATATCACATTTTGTTGCGTAACAAAGATATTTTGAAACAATAGGAACCGCCACCGCTACCTGGGTAAGAATAACCAAATATCTGTACAACAAAATGGATGTAGGTATGTATTTGAAGCACAAGTTTCATTTACCTAATATCCACTTAAAAAAATAAGCACATAAACCAGCAGACTTAATTTAATTTTACCTAATTAAAACAAAACATTTTAATTTGACACAATATTAGTACGGAACCCTAAAAAAAAATATGACTATCAAATCAATCATTTGTAACTATCAAAATAATTATAGTCTAATAAATAATTCGTGACTTAAATCCCGGGATGAAAACGTCATTATCATCATTCCGGGATTTTGGAAGAGGGAAACTTCAAGGGAGTAAGTAACATAAGAGTGGATAATACCACTCCCTTGATGTTTAGGTAAATATACTCTACGTATTCCGATCTCTATGAGACACAATAGTAACGAATTTAATATTGTGACAAAGTTCATAAGTGACCAAGGCACCTCTTATAACAGTGTTACTTTACTCTTGTTTCTGTGTGAGACAGAGATGGAGGTATGTTTGTATAACTCAATCTCTTTTCCACACTGAAGTAACATTCAAATAATTGTGTTATAAAGGGTGGTGGTAAATCTTCCACTTGGAAGCCTACCGTCACCTCTTATAACATATTATTTTAATCTTATTAACGTAGGTCTCAAGCGGAATAATATATTGTTTCAATCATCTAGGTTTCAAATTAAACACCACAACTTACATATCTAAATGCATTTATTCACAGAGAAACTTGCAAAGAAATATAAAAATATCCATTACTTATCTGTTAAAACAATGGCCAAGTGCAAGTCGGACTTGCGCCACCAAATTGTTATACTTCCCTTATTTATAATATCTGTCGTGGTAGAGACCATAGTAACAGATATTTTTCAACAGACTAGGTATCTATAACGTTTAAAATGATATGGGCTTGTTACACACGGGCAGACAGACATATAATCGGGTACCGTTGGGTACCCTAAAAACAACTTATAAATAAAACACATAGGTACATAAAGCTTGAACACCCAAATTTTACAAAAAGACTGTCTTTTTTAGGTCAAGATCCACTTGCCGCGGAAAGTCCACTATCCATTTTATACTGACGGTCTTTAGTAGTCGTTACTGGTAGTCAGAAGGCCGAAAGTTAGACAACCAGTCTTAACAAGGGGTATCGTGTTATTTAGTAATTAGGTTGTGGAAGTCAGAAAGGCAGTCGCTCCATGTAAAATTATACTGGTGTTCTTCTGCATCAGGTTAGATTGGAAACCAACCCCAACAAAGTTAGGAAATTAGGAAAAGGCTAGGCAGATGATGGATGATTACTTATCCAATTCGATTTAACGACTGAAGCCTATTTCTTATACAACTCATAATTATATCTGGATCTGCTTTTTTCCAACCCATTTCACGAGAATATTGTAAAACGTAATCTACAAAAATTTCTCTTGCCTTCGAATCCAGGGGAGGTTTAACATTTTTTCGGGGATTCTTTGTAATCTTTTTTCGTGAAACACCAGTGAATGAACACTTTTTTAAAGCTTCATCTGTAAAAACCTCTTCTAGCAAACCTCTTGTAAATTTGGTAGTTTCGCCGTGTGTAGATTTGCACTCATTTAGACCTTTTTCAGAAACATATACACCCGACTGTGGCAAAAGTTCTATAATGCCTGGTCCTGGTTCAGGGTGCTTTACAGTCCATTTAGTGTCTTCGTAACTGCAACTTGATCGTTCCTGTAACAGTGGCTGTGGATGGGAAAATATATTGGGATTTATAGCATCGGGTTGCTGATTTGTTGGTATCGGTGATTGTATAGCTTTTGATGCAATATTATCTTTATGAGTAGAAATTATTCTTTGTAAATAATCTGCAGCATTATCTAGAATTGACATAGACTTTTGGTATGATTCATTGAATTCAACATAAAAGTTATAACAGTGAGAATAAACTTGGTCATTCAACAGACTCATGTTTTTATCTTGATCCATTGAATTATTAACTGCCAGAACTCCAGCTGACACGGTATCTGGAGCGTAACCTGAATTATCTGAATCTTCAGACCTTTCAAATTCATCGTCTGAAAATTCAAAGTAACCTCGTGAAAGATTTCTTGTTCGACGAGTGGATTGCCTTCTAGGTCGTTCCGTAATTTTTTCAGCATTTTCTTTATTCACGGGCGTTTTTTCTGTACCATTATCTGTTCCATTTGGAAGTATTTGAGTTGTGTCTGCTATTTGAGTATTATGTGACCTGTTTGATGTTGAGGAAGACACAGTTTTTTCGTTATCTACATCACTTGCATACGTGTGAATAAGTTCATCTGCTTCTAATAATATTAAGTCTAATCCTTTTTCTAATTCGATTCCAATTTTATTATTGTGAAGAATATTTTCCTGTTCAAATTGTTCCCGTTTAGGTGGGCGATTAGTTTTTTTCGAGGATGATTTAATTGGTTTTATTCTTATTTTATTTGACGTTGTGGTTTCTACTTCTTTGTCATCATCTGAAAAAAAATAACGGCATACAAATAAAAATAAATAAGGTAGTTAATGATTGCTTGACGGTTGACAAAGGGGTACCTAACATCAGACTAAGGCTTACATCTGTCTGATAGGTCTGATGATTCAGATTACGCTCCAGATACCATACATAGCCTACTACTATACTGCACCAGCTGGAGTTCTAGGAGTTAATATGATAACCCTTCTTATTTCAAACTTAAATTTTCTATCAATTACAAATACTGTCATTAAATTGATCCTATAGAGTTCCTTGCCTCTTCAGTCAGCTACATTTTCATCACACCTTCACAGATTTTAATAACAATGTTTATATCACCATGTTCACTTGTTAATAAAAAAAAATTGTTGTTAAAATATCGATAACTTATCTTAATAGTTACCTTGTTTACTTGTGACCTTCGACTGATCACTGTCACTTTCATGCTCATACATTTTTCTATCAAGAAATCGAAACGCTTCTTCTTGAGAATCTATAAGCAAGACATATAAATTTTTATTTAATGCCATTATTTTTATAATAGGTACAGTCACGAGCATAAATATATTACTATAAACAGCTCGGTAATAATATCTGATTTCATGATTCATCCAATATATCGTCAAGATGACGGCAATCGACGGATTATATTTTTATAATTTTAAAATAAATACTTTTAAATTTATTTAAGAAAATAGATGAACATTTACCATGCCACCCATTACCAGCCCCCTTATCTCCGAAACTAATAACCATAAAATTTAGAAAAAATACAGGAAACAGTTCTTTACTTACAGATTACAGAAAAACTTACAAGAAGTCTATAGTGATAAAATAACTTGGTAAATTTCTCAATATTGTGCGTACAAAGTTACATTTACAGTTGGAATGTATGGGAGAACATGTTTTTCAACTATTGTAGTTGAAAAACATGTTCTCCCATACGTTAAGTTTTTTCTTGGGATAAATTCATCCCAACTACGGAACCCTTGATTGTGCGTGGTCCGATACGCTCTTTTAATGATATTAACAAATAATAATAATTTGTACTTTAACATCTTTTGAATTCCTATTTTTTACATTTTTCGTAATATTTCTCCAGAAAGTAATAGTGAATAGAAGTTTAATAAGAACAAAAATTGTGTTCTCTGATGACTTTAAAAGTATTTATTTTAAAATTATAAAATATAAAAAATATAAAATATATCTGAAATCCTTACAACAAGCCCTTTCATTTGATATATCACGGTACGGTTTGTAAATATTTTTTTTAAATTTTCTAATTTGGCCCCAAACGTGACGCCCTTATTCAAAATTCATTTATTTACGTTACACGTCCATGTGAAATTTCATATTATGTGTACTAAATTTTAACTTAATAGGTTCAGTAGATTCGGAGCAAATCGGCTGTGACAGGCGGACAGACAGACAGACACACGAGTGATCCTATAAGTGTTCCGTTTTTTCCTTTTGAGGTACGGAACCCTAAAAATATTAAAAAAACAACACGTACTGCTAGGTGAGCGCTGTTGCTATGTGGGGCGAGGCAGGTCTGGAATCGATTTGGGTTTCTCTTTCCCATTACTAAATAGTGATTGTGACGTCATAGTAAGTAGTCAAAAATTGGCATGCTTGGTTTGCATACAGATCGTTATGTCAGTATCAATTACCCATCTTAAAGTAGGTAAGCATCGATTTTATACTTGATACTGCCAGAATAGCCGACATGGGCACAGGTGCAAAAACGAAAAAAAAATCGCTTATTATTGACATTCTTTCTGTCAAACACTAAAAGCTGCCAGTGGGATACCAAATTCTTTTGCAATATGAGAGACACTGATTGCAGTAGTATAGAAGAGCGCTTGAATAATTTATGCTCGTGAATGTACGTAGTTGATAATGAATTTATATTTATAAGGATGATAATGAATCTATATTCTTACAGTTTATTTTATTATTATTTTAATGAGGATCTCCAACAAAAGATATACATAATACATGACACATAAATAAAAGGCAACATAAGGTATCATGTAGGTGGTACTCCTTCACTTATAGGAGACCACTGCACATGATGCACAGTAAATTTGACAACTAAGCTAGCTAAGCTAAAATATTAATAATAGTTTAAAGAGAAAAAGAATCTTTTTTTTTTTAAATTTGGAGAAAGTTAATAAATTTTGAAACTCAACATCACACTTTGTTTCCCCGAAGGGTAGGGCAGAGATCTACTTGTAGTACACCCACATTTCGCCAAATATTTATAGAACAAAAAAGAAAACATAACATTTAGAGACACTTAAATTAAATATATCAAACATTTCTTATATTTTGACAAAGCGTAGCAAATTTCTAAATTTGTAGTTTTAGATAACATGTTATACTAACCTATAAATTTTACACAGCGGCGTAATGACGGAAGTTAGTTTTTGAGCCAAGGATATAAAATAAATTATGTGTTATGCCCGGGATTCCGAACCAGATTTTTTAAATTTAGTAATTAAGTGTAAAGTTAATAGGCGTAAAATTTGTTTAAGCATCGTTTTTATTAATTAATAAATATATCATTAGGTAAGACAAGAAATTTAATCTTACCTGTGTTAAACACCACTTCACCATAAAGTATAGGCCATTTCTTATCCAGTGACTGGTATTCAATTACTCTTAATCTGGCGGTTAAATTATCTTCTAAGGGATATCCAAATACCACACAGTTATCATAATTATCTTTCACTTTTACCCAACTTGTTGGTACACATACGTATTCTTTAAGAATATCATTTCGATATGGACTTAATATTTTAATGACTAAATATGCCCCATATTCTTCCATTATCTGTAAAAAACACGTTTATTTTTAGAAAGCGCCGTGCACGTGATTGTCTGTATGCAAATATGTATTTATCATCGTTTTCGCATGCAATCTGAGATTCGACCGGGTCACTATTGCGTCATCCATTGGTTGGAGCGCCCGTTTACTGCAGCGTTCGCTGATATAATATTCTTAGGACAATTTGGAAGAAGTACCTATTTGTATCATCTCATAGACAGCCTTTAGGGTTGTATTGATACCGATTAAATGACTATTAGTAATTTAATATATAGTAATTTAATATTAATGAAAAAACTTTCGCAAAAATCAATAGTCGTAATATATTATAGTTTGCATAACAACACTATAAATATTCGTTGCAGCAACGTACGCCGTGCACGACGGGCGTCGTAATGGCTGCCAGACTTTATCGTCGAAAGCAAAACAATGGTTGTGTCAAATTTCTTACTTAAAGTTAAAAATATCATATTATTATGTTTATAAATAGTCAAGTAAACAATATCTTACCGTAGCAATAGTTTCGCTTTTCAAAAACTGCGATAATTTATTGAATATTGTGACGGCGAAAATATTTACTGCACTAATAAATTTAACACAGACGTGTCGTCCCCGCGGCGGCGTTAGCCGATGACTGAGTTTGAAGATAGTCTATGCCTATGGTCCGGGGCGCTCGACACGCCCTCTTTTTATTTTTTTGAATATTTGGAGGGGAATAACCGGTCATTAATTAATGCCTCGTCCGCACTATTGGGCTCGAGTCGAAATACATGTATCGCATTCGCGTGTTACAGTTCGTGGCTGTAATGTGTCTTTTTCTTGCACAATACATTTGTGAAACAAATTTTTCTTGTTAAAATATGTTTTTTTGCAAAGTAACTCTTTCTGCATAGGTATAGTAATCACGTGACAAACAGAGCTTGGTGTAATTTGTGCAATTAACATTGCTCTCAAAACAATGAAGGAAAAAATCGGGATCTTTTATCATTAGGTAGGCTAGGCACGATAACTAGGTAATCCCTGGCGTTTCTAAATTTGATAAAGATGTAAACAACAATTGCCGCTGGAATTAAGTATTTTTTATTTGGTTTAGATAATGGTTGTATGAAATTTAAGTTCAGGGGCAAAATATTTTACACAAGGTATGTTACGTTCATAGTAACCGACGTTTATTTAAATCTGGTAGTGACACGTGCGTGACTGCTCGTCGCCCTTCTTGACGCGCGGACTAAAGCCAAATTTTTCAATTAGGACGTTTTTGAGTGCTCACGACGCGCGCGCTAGAAACATATCTGCCTCTTTTAGGGTTCCGCACCTCGAAAGGAAAAAACGCAACTCTTTATGGGATCACTCGTGTGCATGTCTGTCACAGGCAATTTGCTCTGAATCTACTGGACCGAATAAGTTGAAAGAACAATGGCCCATTTTCTATAGAAGCTGGACCTGACTTTTATTTTCAGTGTCCAGAAAAAAAATATACCGAGATTGGATTTATTTTATGGATTATACACCACCCCGTTCGACAATAATATCTAAATAGGCAAGATATTTTAATAATGCAAAAAATACGTCGTCTGTCTAGCATTAAATAAGTCGATTTAATGCTAGACAGACGACTTACAGTTTTAACCGACTGCGAGGATAGTTAGCGATAAGCGATCTCATTTCGTATTTATTTACCTATTTATTTCGATTTCTCTCAGATAATTATCCAAAAAAATAGGACAGATCATACAAAGCGCACTAACACACCGCTAGGCCGCCATGACTGATTTCAATTCTGACTGAACAGTTAGTCGCTTAATACTGACTTTCATTCTGCATTGCTAGGTACTGGGTAAATTAAAGAAAAAGGGTTCTGGTAAAAATACTTTTTATTAATCATCCTCTTACAACTACAGCATCGAGGAATGCTGCTGGCGCTGATATTGTCGGCTGATGCCTGGCCCACCCAAATACCACACAAATGTCATTACATGTGCTCAGCACCCAATCGTTCTTGTACTGACTAAACAATTACAGTAGTATTCCACTATTGCTTTCCTTGCAGTACCTATATAAACAATATATTTTTCTCGAAACGTGTCTGGATTTAATTTTGCCACTTATTAGTGAATTACCTCCACTCTTAAGGCTCCTACATGCTGGCGCGACGCGACACAAAGACACCGCGTGTAGCGCTACAAGCGGTGCTTTTGTGTCGCGACAAGTCGCGCCAGTATGTAGGAGCCTTTACTCCCTCTCAGATGATACTCTCATACATTAA
This sequence comes from Atethmia centrago, assembly GCA_905333075.3. Taxonomy (NCBI): domain Eukaryota; kingdom Metazoa; phylum Arthropoda; class Insecta; order Lepidoptera; family Noctuidae; genus Atethmia; species Atethmia centrago. Next base: position 10,349,050 of record HG995381.1, on the reverse strand, counting down.
TGTTAACTCTGCATATTTGAATTCTATACGCAATACGTAATTCTAACGTTGCACCTCGACCCTAACTTGCATGCGACCTAGTTCCAACAGCATCTTGAGCGTATTGACGGACCGGTGGGATTCTCCGATGCTTGAGCGCTGGATGCGGCTGCACGTAGTGAAGTAGCATACATGCATTCTGGTGTCGGATTGTCCTAAAATCTATGTTTTTGTATATTTGTTTTGTTACTAACATTAGCTCTTAAGTATTTTCGTGTTTCTTACTAACAATTTATATGGAGAAATCTGAAATAAATTATTATTATTATAACCTCAATGAAACCTGACATGTTCACCTTAATGTGACCTTGCCGATAGGATCTAGTATGTTCCTAAGGCAAATAATATTACTTCTCTATAATCTAGACGGAGGAATGTACCTAATTCTAATTAGAATTGGAATGAGACACTAGATGTTCATCTATTCATATTCAGTGTTTATAAAATCAACAAATTATTATATAATGGAACTCGTTCCATAATCACATTTATAATTTGTTGAGCATCATTCCTATTTTTAATCTAACACCGAATTTATTTAAAAGACTTGCATCTATAGAGAACATTTGCATCTTATCTCTCAAAAAAATCTTGCCGGAATATTTTATAATCTCAATTAAAATACCCCTTAACAACTTCCATCACCCAACGGCACATAGTCACAGAACGACTCCTGTTAGCTTGCTCAGGTGAGATTTATAGTTGCAAACCTCTATCAATCTAATTGAATCTCTAAATCTAGAATGAAAATATCTTCATTTAGAAAGTATTGTCTGAGAGGAGAGTTTTCATATCTGAAAAGAGAATGGATTATATCTGCATCCAAATGCCCTGTATGGGCCAAAGCAGTCTACAATGTAGCCATCAGTCAACTGCAAAAATGGTTTTAACATATTTCTACATTTATGTAAGGAACAGGTGTCCTTTTGGAACATATAATTGAAACTTTTATTTAAATAAATGTAAGTCCCATCACATATAATTATTTTATTTTCATTATTTTGACTATAAATTACATTTGGGATCATTTAATTGTGTTGCAACAATTGTTCACAGGATATGTGTTTAAGTCCCAGATTTCTAGTCACAAAATCCTGCACCAATATTTCCCTTACCTTACCTTACCTTACCCATCAATCTTTCTAATGTATGTCTTGGGACCATTAATAATTGGGATAACCGAACATCAGAGTCACCAGTTAGAAGAGCACCTAAACCCAAAATGCTTTGTTTTAATAACAAACGGTGTTACATAATTCAAATTGCTGTTTATGCATTACTATCCAATAACGAAATAAATGTTCATCGATTCTTTCAACACTTTTGCTCGAGAAATCCAGAAATGTATTAAAAGCATTTACAAAAGAAACTACATGTTCCACTTGATCAACCGTAAATGTTCTATAACTATTTGGAGAATTGAAGAACATTCATTAGTAAATGAACAAATACATGCATTTTTTGCCAAGTAATATTTGTGTTGGGATCAATCTTAGAGGGCCTGAAACCCTATGCAACTCTCTGTTCTGGCAACCATGAAAACCACAATGTGTTGCAGTATTAGCCGCTCGCCTCTAATGGGATAAGTTAATCACCCCGGGTACTTCCTCAGCTTGCTAGTCAGTATTTTGAGAGCTTTGAGGTTCTTAGGTTCTGGCTCAGGCTCAGGCTCTGCTTGCTGTTCAATATTTTGCTGCATATTATGCATTGCAGCTCTCTTGAGTCTCTGACAACAGGGACAACAAACATGGTGTGATGAATTTACCTGAAACAACCATACAACAATGTCTTAATATAAATATTTTGGGTCATTATTATTAACCCCAAGCAAATAAAAACATTGTTACAGTATATCAACTTGCAGCAAATTCAATTAGAATAGTGATGGTGGCTGTAACATTGATAATGATATTTAATTATATTAAACAATGAGTTCAAAATAATTACATATTAAATAAAACCATAATTACCTGCCTTGGGGCAATTCTATTTTCAATTTCAACATGTATTGCTTGTTGCAACTCAGATGGTTTCTCTTTCACAATAAGATCACCTCTACAGTTCGGCAGAGAACTTCCACAAAGCAAGCAAACATGCCTGTGGCCACGGGAGGATGACGCTCCAGGTTCATTAGCTTATCCGCTATTTATATGCTTCATTGCCAATTGCTTACAAGCATCACATTATGTAAACTTCTTCAGTGATCTAAAATAATAATTAGAGTTGTATTATGATGTATGGTTGTATGAAATGGATAATGTAGTTTACTAAAATAAGATTAGATAAGTAGGTATGTAAATACGTACCTACTACTCTTGAAGAATAATTCTACTCGCAGATCATAGAAATTACTCTCGTATCAAGCTCAAAACGAGATGACGGCGAAGTTTGTCAATGCATATATTGCAATTGACATAAAGCATTCGCAGGGCTGCTGGCGTCTGCATTATGATGTCATACAAAAATCCAAAAGGCGAAATCTGTGTCCGGATATCAAAAGCACAGAATAATCATCACAAGCGGTAGTTATAAGTCCACAGAGTACATTATAATTGTATAAGTCTAACACAGACTACAATATAATATAGAAGTCTATAAAACAATGTCTTGGTCGAAACAACAGAAGGAAATCCAAAATAGTACAGTATCACAATAAAATTCACAACAACAAACAACAACGATGCGAAGATGCGAAATGGCGAATGATCGTCGGGTGTCAATCAATGACACGCGTCGATGACATATTACGACGTTCCGTTGTATGTTTTTGAACAAAACGCTGTTACTATGAACCTACGTATACTTATTTTTTGACAAGAAACCAGTGCATAATAAAAATAGCTCTAAATGATTTTATACCTAAGTATTTGTAGAATTTAATTACATGCAATAACTATACAGAAAAACCGGCCAAGTGCGTGTCGGATCACGCACAATAAAGGGTTCCGTACTTATCATTGTAGTTTAAAAACATGTTCGCCCATAGGTACATTGATATACGTCACGGTCAATTCTCTAACTGCAAATTTTAAGTTGGTCGACTAGTACTCGTTAACTTGTAAAGCTTACTTAGCTGTGATAGTTTTCCTTTTAATTTAATTATATGTAGGTACTACTGCCATGAACTTTTTCACATCTCCATAAATAACCATTTAGCTGGCAGGGGGACACTTACCTTTTTCAGGAGTGGCTAGAGGGGCGCTACGGCGTCCTCACCTTCCGCCTGACACAGGTACTCACCGGACACAGCAGCTTCGGGAGGTTCCTGAGTTGGATACGGCGGGAAGAAACGCCCGGGTGTCACCACTGTGTGGATCGCCCGGTGGACACGGTGGAGCATACGGTGGAGGTCTGCCAGGCTTAGGCAGAGCACCGCCGTGACCTTGTGGAGGCGATCGGCGGCAGAGATCTTTCGCGTCCAGCCCTGGTTCAGGCCATGGTACGGAGCGAGAGGGCATGGGCAGCCGTCACCTCCTTCTGCAAAGCAGTAATGCTCGCGAAGGAGGAGGCGGGGCGGTTGAGGGTAAGGCAAATTTCGCGCCCTCTCGCCCCTAGCCGCCGCAGGAGACGCCCTGGGCGTCGGGAATCCCGGGCGGATTTCCGGCCACCTTAGGCGCGGGCTTGCGGCCGGTGAGCAGTGGGTAATGGGCAAAAAGCTCACCGTCCGGTAAGGACCAGGCCCGGGTCGACGGCGCGTTGTGTTCCACGCGCGCCTCAAAGAGATGTCATCAGCTGAAGGAATACGGGTGGGTTTTAGTCAGTAAGAGTCTACACACCCTCCCGCTCCACCCAGAGCGTGAGAAGTTATTTGATGATTTCCCACCCAAAAAAAAAGGGGGACACTTGACTCTAACAAAAATTAGCACTTTAAAGTTTAATATAACGAAAGCGGGTCCTTGAATCTGAAAAAAAATGGTGTTCACAGACCCGCAAAGAATGTATTTAAACGGGATAACATGGGATAGATGAGAAAAAAAATAACATCCCCAATACGTGCAAGGGAGGCACCCTAAAAAAAATATAGATTAATAGATATGTATACGTATACCTATGCCAAATTACAGCTTTCTAGTACTAAGCGCCTCTGAGCTACAGCGGGGACGGACAGACAGACAGACTGATGGGCAGACAGACAGACAGATAGACAGCGGACAGACGACAGACGGACATGGCGAAACTATAAGGGTTCCTTGTTTACTACGGAACCCTTTTTTTTTTTTTTTTTTGGGTGGGAAATCATCATATAACTTCTCCCGCTCTGGGCGGAGCGGGAGGATGTGTCAGACTCTTACTGACTAAAACCCACCCGTATTCCTTCCTGTTGCCTGTGTTGCGGGGGCCTCGGTGACCCATAAGTACCTTCCCGCGACCCCGGCAGGCATCGGCCCTAGTGGACCCCTACTTTATGCTGACGACATCTCTTTGAGGCGCGCGTGGAATACGACGCGCCGTCGACCCGGGCCTGGTCCTTACCGGACGGTGAGCTACCCATTGCTCACCGTCCGCAAGCCCGCGCCTACGGTGGCCGGAAATCCGCCCGGGATTCCCGGCGCCCTGGGCGTCTCCTGCGGCGGCTAGGGGCGAGAGGGCGCGAAACGTGCCTTTCCCTCAACCGTCCCGCCTCCTCCTTCGCGAGCATTACTGCTTCGCAGAAGGAGGTGACGGCTGCCCATGCCCTCTCGCTCCGTACCATGGCCTGAACCAGGGCCGGACGCGAGAGGTCTCTGCCGCCGATCGCCTCCACGAGGACACGGCGGTGCTCTCCCCAAGCCGGGCAGACCTCCACCGTATGCTCCACCGTGTCCTCCGGGCGATCCACACAGTGGTGACACCCGGACGTTTCCTCCCGCCTTATCCGACACAGGAACCTCCCGAAGCTGCCGTGTCCGGTGAGGACCTGCGTCAGGCGGAAGGTGAGGACGCCGTGGCTCCTCTCCAGCCACTCCTCAAAGAGGGGACTTATCGCCGCAATCGTGGCGTGCCCAACTACGGAACCCTAAAAACGTGAATAATTATAATCTTTGAATAATATTTCATTTCTTATGCAAAATTAATCGTCAATAGGTGCGTTATGAACATGTTATCCTAAACAATTTCTAAAAAAAATAAATAAACAAAAAAAATGTACTTATATCTTTTTTGGGAGTCGTGCTCATTCGCAGTGTACGTGCTCGTTAGCAATATTTAATCATTACTTTAATAATAGTGACCTCCTTTAGTGCATTACTAATGTGATGCAACTGTAATTTTGCTTAGTGTGTAGTTTCAGTGAATAATGGACACGAAATAGTGAACTCGAAAAATACAAAATGGATAACAGCCCCTTTAATCCAAGGGGGCCAGTGCACCCTTCCGCCTCGCCGTCGAAGACGACGACGCAAAACCCAGCCCGTGAGTCGGTCCCGGTTGATGTTGTTTCAACGCCCGAGATTCAAAAATGGATGTCAGCCATCGAACAGCACTTAAATGAAGTTTGCTCTATTGCCGCGGATGGGAAACTCAACTCGGAGCAGAAAATGAAAATTTCTACGCTATGCCGTAAAGTAGGATCTGGAACCTCACAAATGGCAGTCCTATATCAGTCACTCAAGCAGAAAGCCATTCACGCGTATAACGCGGTTGATGCCCTTCAAGAAAAGCGCGTCCTGACGGAACATATTTTGGAGCTCAAGCAAACGATTAAGGACTCTGGTTGTGCGGGAAATGTTTCGTTTGCCGATATGGTGAAGAATTTATCCCAAAAGCTATTTATCCCAACGATAAATTAAAGTCGAGTGAAGAAACAAAAGACCTCGTGCAAAAAATCATTCGCCCTGATCAAATGAAGCTGCACGTACGTGGTGTCCGCAAAACCAAAAATGGAGGCGTTATCATTAGTACAGAGACGAAACATGACGCTGATAAACTCAAACACGCAGTCCAGCTTTCTACATCTGGACTTACCGCCGATGAACCCAACAAGCGCAAACCTCGGATCGTGGTTGTAGGTGTGCCAACTGCATTGGCTGAAACTGAAGTCTTCAGGTGCATTTACGAACAGAACGTAGCCGACAAGTTTCCAGAAATGTCGATGGAGTCCTTTTTGACTTTGGTTAAATTAAGCCACAAATCTGGGAAGAAGGATGCGTCGACCTGTAACTACGTTATTGAAGTAACAGCTAATATACGTAAAGCCCTATTATCCCAATCAAGGCTCTTTGTAAATTGGACGTCCTGCCCTGTCAGGGACTTCACCCTGGTTACCAGATGCTACAAATGCCAACAATATGGTCATGCAGCAAAAACATGCAGAGAGTTGAAATCTACGTGTGGCCACTGCGGTGAAGAAGGACACTCGATGTCAGAGTGCGCAAAGAAAGTTGACACACCGAAATGTGCATCTTGCTCACGCTTTAAAAAGCCCAATAACCACAGAACGGGAGATGCTGAGTGTCCTGCTAGGAAAATTGCGGAAAACAGGTACATCAACTCTATCGACTACGTGGGCGCCTAGAGCGTCATACTCAAGGCCAGACTTCCGTATTTAATCCCTGCTGCTGAATCAACAAAACACTGCACTGGCCTACAAACCCTCGATTTTGTTGATGTCTCAGTATATTAGTCGCACGCAGCAAAAATCCAATATACAGCCTTGAACGTGATGTGTTGTGCAACATTGAATTACCAATTCTGCTGACGCAAAATTATATCATGTGTTTAATTAATTAATTAGACTTTAAGTGCAAGAAACTATTTTACGCAAACTAAGAACTTACGTTTATAACCCTTTTTGTTGTTTTTATGTTTAAGGTAAATAGTAGTTTTTTTAAGTAAACTAAGTATAAAATATTGAATCAATTACATTTTGTCACTATTTCAAGTCTTGTTATGTTAAATATTGTTAAGAATTGTATCGTCCTATGATTACTATAAAGTAAGAGCTCATGCCGCCTGTGATACAGGTTTATCCTAGTACAGGCATCTAACATCATAATACCTTTGTTAATTATTTCGAGTATTTTGTGTTAATATTTTACCAATTGTAATACTGAATAAATATTTATTTATTATTATTATTTATTTTCTGGATTCTTAGAGAGATATTTGTTGTTTCAAAAATAACGGATTTTTTCATATACAGGGTGGATTTTGTAATGCCACCTGGAGGGAAAGTACTCTTAATACTGCAGATAGAAAATTTTACTCAAGGGAAACATTCCTTTATTTTTGAATACAAAGCAAACTGCATTCAAATATTTTCGAAAATTCTCTTCTCCCACACCCGGGAATCGAACCGGCTAAAATCTGAAAAAATTATACCCTGTACTTTTATTGCATCGATCGTTAGGGTCATTTATAAGGATGAAATCTCTCTAACAAACATGATAAATTAAATGAAAGGAAAACCAGGAAATCTGAAGTTACAAATTCAATGAGTCAAGTTAAAGCTCTTTAACTAACATCCATCTTTTGTAATGCAGACTCCTTTGCGACATACTCGTAGCTGCGTGTATGAGGTAATTTAAATATGGAATGTTAGATTAAAATTTGAAAATTAGATTGTCATAGTTGTTATTCACATTTGATTGTTTTTACAACTCATTTCACATTTTGTCTCACGGTGAAAATGGCTTATCAAGAACAGTTTGATTTAATGGAAGCTTATTTTTTAAATAACAAAAACGTGAATCTAGCTCTGCGGTGGTATGGAGAGAGATATCAAGACCGACAGGCACCAACTCGGTTCGTATTGAAAAGAATGGTAGAAAATTTAAAGAATACGGGTGGTTCCAAGAAGAGACGGCAAACTTATTCAGCAAAACTATTTCGATTCTGAACTAGATGTTTTAACATACTTTGAATCATTTCCAAAGGCTTCAAGTAGAGATGCTGCCGATGAATTAGGAACAACCCACACTCGCGTACTTAAAGTGCTGAAAAAGTATAAGTATGCTATATGCTATGCTATCGTGAAGGTCGGTTGGTGCAAAAATTGCATATTGGGGATCGTGACAGACGATTACAATTTTGTGAAAACATGCTTGGAGAAATTGACCGAAACCCTAATTTTTTGAGTAACATTGTATGGTCTGACGAAACCAACTTCAGCAATAATGGCATGTACAATCGCCGCAATAACCATTATTGGTCTCGAGTGAATCCTGTTCGTGTTCATGAAACTAACAATCAAGTAAGATTTTCTTTCAACGTTTGGTGCGGAATTATGAGAAATAATGTTGTGTTAGTCCACGTGTACGAAGGTAATTTAAACACTGTCAAGTATATTGAAATACTGGATCTCTTAAGAAACGAGTTAAATGGTTTCCCCGAGGAAGAGCGAAACCAAATAATTCTACAGCAAGATGGTGCTCCAGCACATAACAGCAGACTCACTACTGCCTACATTAATAACCATTTTAATACCTGGATTGGTACAAACGGCACAATCAGATGGCCTGCGAGATAGCCAGATCTCACCCCATTAGATTTTTTTTTGTGGGGATATGTAAAAAATCAAATTTACATGAAATCTTATGCGAATGACAACGAGTTGAGAGTTGAAGTTCAGAATACGATTTATAATATTCACCACAACACTTTATTAAAGGTTACTAGAAATGAATTCGTTAAAAGAATAAATTTGTGTATCCAAGAGAATGGAGCCCATTTCGAGCAACTAATTAGTTAGTTTACCATTTTTTGTAAATAATTAAATTAATTTAAGATTTCCTGGTTTTCCTTTCATTTAATTTATGTTTGTTAGAGAGATTTTATCCTTATAATTGACCCTAACGATCGATGCAATAAAAGTACAGGGTATATTTTTTTCAGATTTTAGCCGGTTCGATTCCCGGGTGTGGGAGAAGAGAATTTTCGAAAATCTTTGAATGCAGTTTGCTTTCTATTCAAAAATAAAGGAATGTTTCCTTTGAGTAAAACTTTCTATCTGCAGTATTAAGAGTACTTTCCCTCCAGGTGGCATTACAAAATTCCACCCTGTATATGGCATATCTGGACGACGCACTATGGGACCAAACAGTATTTTCCATCTCAAAAATGGTTTTGTCGAAAGTCGTAAATCCATAGATTGTTTTATGGTTTTATACTCTCAAAAGATGGAACTTACGAATAAATTACAAAATATAAAAAAATATAAAGTTTTACGTTTATAAAATGAACCTCAAACATTGGGCATAAATATTTTCATGCCAATTAAATTACCGTTAAGGGAGTTCAACACATAATTATTCGGAAGTTTTCCAAGGAAACATATTAGTGTTATACATCATTAGATAGATAAGAATATACACTTTGCAACCACGTTCAGTTTTTGTAAAAAAAATATTTTTATTTAATTTTTTAATATTTTTTTAGTGAAGTAAAGAAAATTTAGTTTTTGTTAATTTCAATTGGAGTTTTCGTTGTTGCCGAAAGCAGCCGGTGTCAAGTTAATTACTCTATTAGAGACCTTATCTACTCAGTAATATGAGGATTTAAAAAAAACTTGCGCGTTTTTTGCGCCAGAGGTGATTTTGAAGCAATAATGTCAATCGAGGAAAAATCCTCGAAAATTACGGTTCGTCTTTTTTATTATGAAATATTATATTTAGTTATTATCCTTTGATGTCTATATTGTTTTTTGCTATTTCCATGATAAAAACATACATTTGCAAATTAAAAAACTGCTATTATATTTGAAAGAATCTTCCCATGGCAATTTTGTTTGGGGTGGTCACCTTAACCACAAGTATGATAAACTATATTGCTGCGGAAGTTCTATTTATCTGTTGTGGTAAATAATTACAATCAGTACTGATTACACTATTTCGATGAGAACTGTTATAATCAATTGTCCCATGGTTTTTGCACAAGGCACTAAAATATTAGTCCTTTAAATACCCGTGTATGTTCAGCATACGATTCATCAAAGTGTTCAGATACTTCTTTTCAATAACAATTAACGCATAAAAAACATTATTATCTAACAATGAGTGAATTCGTTTGTGTTCGACGCGATCTTTGTGATCAAATAATAAAAGGGAAAAGTACCTCAGACCTCAAAAAATTTTTATTGGAAAATTTTCAATTATCGGAAACTGACGTTAATACTGTAATAGAGAGTATTCAAAAAAATCTAACATCGAGTTGCAACCAGAAATGGACCAAAGCTCAAAGAAAGCCGGACCGGTTCGAGAGCCTATACTCAAATTGGTTAAATGGTGAGTTTAAAGTATCATTGAATTCTTGCAGTACCTCAACCACTGTAAATTCTGGTTTGAATACTTCTGGTGAACGTGGAAGACCAACAAAACAATATGACGAGTGCTCGGAAAACACAAAGAAACGAAAAAATATGGAGCTGGTCCAGGAGTATGGAATGGGACATGTCCGTAACGCTTATGTGCAAGGTTTAAGATCCATGGGGGAAAATGACGAAGCGTCGATTGTGACTATTATCAGAAATAAGGAAAAAGAAGAGAAAAAAGTTATTCTACAAAACATACTCAATCCAGATAACGCACTTTCCTTTACAAAAGAGGAAGCATTGAGTATATGCATTGAAACTGATTTAACCAAAGCACAATATGCGTACCTAAGAAAAAGGCTCGTTGATAAGAATTTAAGTTCTGTATTGCCTTCGTATCAAACACTAAGTGAAGCAAAAAAGGCTTGCTATCCGCCTGCATCCAGCATTACGGTGACAAATATAAGCGCAAAAATCAACCTGCAAGATCTCTTAGACCATACAGTCTGCCGTATTATAAGGATAAAGTCAGGATCGACTTACAATCGTCTCAAGCTTTTCACTAAATGGGGATGTGATGGATCCTCCGGGCAAAGTGAGTATAAACAAACTCTACCGGAAGAAAACGAACAAATATCGGACGCTAATTTGTTTATAGTGTCCCTTGTACCACTGCGACTAGTAGACGAAGAAACTTCTACGGTCATATGGAAAAACCCTACTTGCTCATCTGTTAGATATTGCAGACCAATTTCATTAGAATTTGCAAAAGAAACTCCCGAAAAAACTACAGCGGTTGTCAGTGAAATTGAAGCCAAAATTAATCAATTGATTCCAACTCTTGTGTCAATAGAAGACAAAGTCATCGAAGTTAAACATCAACTGTTTATGACAATGATTGATGGGAAAGTTGCTCAAGTGTTGACAAACACATCATCCAGTGCTACCTGCACTGTTTGTGGAGCAACTCCCAGACAAATGAATGATCTTTTAAAAGTTACAACGAGAGTTGAAAATGAAAATGCGTTTAAATACGGATTGTCGACGCTACACGCATGGATAAGATTTATGGAAATGATCCTCCATATTTCTTACAATTTAGGTTTTGAGAAGTGGTCTGCAACAACTCCAGAAAACAAGCAACTTAAAGAAGACAAGAAAAAAATTGTCCAAAAACGTTTCCGAGAAGTGCTTGGCTTGCATATTGATAAACCACGTCAAGGTTCCGGTAATAGCAATGACGGTAATACGGCAAGGAGATTTTTCCAAAATTACCAATGTTCTGCAGAGATAACCGGAATTGATGAAGAATTAATCAAGAGACTATATGTAATTCTTCAAACTATGTCATCGGGATTTCCTATAAACGCAGAAAAATTTGGTCAGTATACATTGGTAACCGCGCAATTATATGTAAGCAAATATAACTGGTACTACATGCCATCTTCGGTCCATAAAGTACTTATACATGGTGCTAAAATAATAGAGCATTATGCAGTTTTGCCTATAGGACAATTATCCGAAGATGTCCAGGAAGCTCGAAATAAAGATTATAAGAAATATAGGTTACATCACGCTAGGAAGTGTTCCAGATCAGCAACAAACGAAGACGTTCTGCATATTTTGTTATATACATCTGATCCTTATATATCTAGCTTAAATAAACCAAGTTTTCTAATATCCAAAGAATTATTTGACGAAGCTAAAGAATTGTTGGAAATAGAAAGTGATGAGTAGGATAAGTTTAAGTAATAATTTTTTTTTGTCATGTAACTGTTTGTTTAATAATAATAATTTAGTTTAAAACTTATTTTAAGGATAAGTGTAACTTTTATTGCTATTTTAATATAACTGTATGATTTTTTGTATGAAATTTCGTATAACTTTATCATTGTCATTTTTTTTCGGAAAAAATATTTTTTTTAGAATGATGATGTTTGATTTCTTTTATTGCCTAGATATTCACAAATACGTGAAAAAAAAATCAAGGAGATAAATCACAAAACAACAGAGTTATCGATTTTTGAGATGGAAAATACCGGTTGGTCCCATAGTGCGACGCCCCACCGCCTCCTTGTAAGGTACGATTTGGCCGTCCTCCTTTGGTACACATATTAATTTCTGTAACCCAAACACGGAAGTACTCTAAAATTCATTTATTTACGTTCTATTTCCGATAGAACGCAAATAAATGAATTTTGAATATGGGGTCACTTTTGGGGAGCAAATTAGAAAATTAAAAAGAACAGTTTAACAAACTGTACCGTGTGGCATATCAAATGAAAGGGCATGTTGTAAGGATTTCAGATATTATTATTTTATAATTTTAAAATAAATACTTTTAAAGTTATTTAAGAAAATCGACGAAAATTTAGCAATCCGGGACTACTGAGCCCAAAATTAAAAAAAAAATACAGAAAATAGTTCTAAGTTTCTAAGTCTATCCTCTTAAAATAACATGGCATATCTCTCAATATTATTCGTACAAACTTGGGTACATTTGCAGTTGGAATGTATGTAGGAACATGTTTTTCAACTACCTACCTACAATGTTATTTGATCTTGGAATAAATTCATTACAACTACGGAACTCTTCAATGTGCGTTCCTTCGCACTTGTCCGGTTTTGTATACAAATAATATCAGTTCAGTGTAGGTATACTAGATATCAGTTAAGGGGTAATAGAATGTTACAATTATAATTAAGTATACCTACTATGTCCGCGCATAGAGTAGATTAAATGATGAATTTTGATAATTTTCGTATGTTTTTTTATGAAAAGTTTACTCCAAATTACTAGTTTTATTGATATATTACTTTTTATATGAAAAATATATATACAAAGAAAATTGCAAAATTTCTACGCCAAAGGTTTCTTCTCCGCCCTTCTATGTATATGTATATACCCTATTTTTCCAGACGGAATAATATAGGTATTAGTCATGCGTTGTACTATACACCAACGACATATGTTTTTCTATAAATGTGTAAGTATCAAATACTTTTGTACATATTGTCGATAATAGGGTATTTTACTATAAACGAGAAAAAATCTATAAATATATTATTGAGATAGTTTAGGCAAAAAGGAGTCGGAAAATGTTAGTTTTAGTTCATAAAATAACAAAATAAATGTTAAAATTCAATTCAACGTTTTCAGTTCTTCTAATCTGTTAAAAAACACCATGAAATAGTAGCCGCCATGTTATTACGTCATACGGCTATGTTAACAAAAACGTGTCATACAAAGAGCAGCGCATTTGTTTTCATAGCCCAGTGACATCATGACCATAGAGCAACATGGCGTCCACTGCGTCCAGCGTTTTCGTCAACCTACGGACGAAATTTGAAAATGTAAATTTTTAAATGCATTTTTTTGGCACTTATCGATTGAATAAAAAAATTGTGATTTTTTTTTGGGGCATATTAGCACTATAGACTTTAATTAAGACAATTTTCAAAAATGGGTGTAAGACCCTATTGTTATTGAGTTGTGTTGAATATACGACGTTCCCAAGCAATAAAGTCGGCAATCAATAAACTCAAATTTTACAGGATGTTTTTCTATTTTTGTTGAATATCTTTTTAACTAGTCGGACTATTGAGGACATCGATGCATCAAACGAAAGTTATTTTTTTGTTTAATTCGATTACGATGTCAACATTAAACCATGTGTGTGAAAAACCTTGCAATTTAAGAGAATGATTTAAGAGAATGCATATTACAAAAATATTATAGGTAAATTGTTTCATTAATATGCACTTACGCCATTATTGCAGTAAATTTGTCAAAAATGTTGATACCTACTGTATGTCTTTTCGACTTTTATACATTAGATATGGAACCGAGAATTCAATAATGAATAAAAGTCGAAAAGATATTGTTTATAACAAGTTATTAAATTTTAATTAAAAAAGAAACATACGTTAGGATTTTTTTTCTCGGCAATGACCAAGTAGTGCGCTCTACGGTTTGAGGATATGGATACACTTACTGAGTACCTACTAATTACACGCGGAACCACAGTTCGATTTGAATACCCCCTTGCCGTCTCCTTGTAAGATGTATCACAATAAAAAGTCCATAGTTGCACATTACCGACTTATTGCTCGGGGCATCATATTTAACAGTTTTCTGGTGATCCACAGGATGAAAAAGTGAGCGCGTTCTATTCCTAGGCAAGTTCAATGTTCAATGTTAAATTCTTTTGGTTTCTGGGCAACACCTCTTCTGTAATTTATCTTTCTTGATTTTTTCCTCCATATATTATATAGCCAAGTTTGAAGAAGTGAGATTGCTATTTTCCTCGTTTACAGAGAAGCCCAGAGATATTAGTAATTGGTACCGATTCCCTTGTTCACAAACTAAACTAAATATAAGTTCAGTGCATCTTTTTCTTTGTATTTCAATAAGAAGAGGACAGAAGATAAATTTTAGTTTAGTCCTGTCAAATTATTCAGCGCCTGTTACTACTCCATACCAGTTTAGACGTCTTTAAAAACTTGCCTACTAAAATTACGTAAATTTACGTCAAGCGCTGATTAATTTGACCGAACGCGTACGATTGCGTTTACTTACCAAAGAGATTAATTAGATTGTAATTCTATGGGATACCGAAAAATAATTTCAATTCAATTTCAGAAATCAAAATATTTATTTCAATCTTCTGGTTTCATAACTTTATAAAATACCTACATTTGGAGATTCTATAAATACCTATAAGTACATTCATAGATTCTAACTTGCATGGAAACTTATTTATGAAATATTCATTATTCATTAAAAAACCACGTAGAAAAATACACACAATATGGTATAAAATGTGATTATATTAAAAATAAAATAACCTTTATTTCGGACAAGTAACATCCATAGTGAACATCCATACTGAATTAAATAGGTACTATATAATTATTTATAATTAATAAATTAAATTTCTCACTTTTTTAGGTGTCGAGTTTACTTTTGAACTATGTATATCCTTAACAATTAAATTAATTAGTCTTGCACTATATTATTTAGATGTAGTAGTTTACGAGGCACCATGTATATTATATTAAATTTATTGAATTACCTATGCGCAATACAGGAGGTAACTGCGGCAGTCCAGTCACGGTTCTATTAACTGTTCTATTAAATGCTCTGTTCCATATGTATCTGATGAAAATGTAAACAAATGGATCAGAAGACGTGTATGTAGATGCCAATTGTAATGCCACTTACAAATTCTGTGCTTTGAATACTCAAAGCCTATAAAAAGAAACCATTATAATTATAAATCACCTTCAAGATGTTTTTCACCTGAAATTATTGAGGTTAATTTTATAACCTCAATTTTCGTCGATGTTATTCAATTACAATTTAATAGATAATCTTAGATATCCAAACAAAGGCGGTGAGATATAAAGTTAATAATAAATAAATAATTCCCTTTAGTTAGTGATTGGGTAAGAATTGAATCCGAACAGGGTCTGCTTACGCTTTATCAGTTACTTTTGGAACAATACCAGGTAAGACAGTTTAGTAGGGACCGATACGTATCCACGCGATCCCCCGTTGCTCTTGGGTGGTTTCTTTGATTTTTGATACATCTCCGAAAAGTGTATTTCTTATACAAGCAATAATTGATTTAGCCGGATATTTCTCGTTCAACCAACCCTTTTCATTGCCATATTGTTCGATATAAGATACCAATGTTTCTCTTGCAACTAAATCCAGGCTAGGCCAGGTCTAGTTGGAAGATCTTTGCTTTCCTGTCTTTTAGGTGGTTATCCAGTGAATTAACACTTTCTTATAGCTTCTTCTGTTAAAACTAGTTCTAATACGCCTTTCATAAATTCGGTAACTGTGATGTATTTTATTTTACACTTACTTAAGCTTTTTTCAGAGACATACACACCTGTGTTTGGAATAAGTTCTATAATTCTTGGAGCTGTCTGAGGATATTAAAGAGACCATTGACCGTCATTTGGTGTCTCGTCATCGTGTTGCTGATTTGTTGGTAACGGCGATGACAGCTTAGTTTTAGTTGCTGCATTATCTTTAAGTGTAGAAATTATTTTCTGTAAATAATCAGCAGTATTGTCTAGAATAGACATAGATTTTTGGTATGATGCATTGAATTCGACATAAAACTTATAGTAGTGAGAATTAAGTTGCTTTTTAGCCTCTACTTTTTCTGATTAAAAGTTTTTATCCAATTCGTCTGTAAGTTTTTTTGATTTAGCTTGGATATTTTTATTATTTTGACGTTTATTTTCTTGCTCAGATTGTTTACTTTTTGTTCCGCTTCGTTTAGGTGGACCCTCTTCTTCAGAATCTATGAGAAAGACATCATCTTTTTTTATTGAGTGTCTTCGAGATTTTGCTCACGACTTTATCCGCGTAGAAGTCGGACAGAATATTAGTAATAATCATAAATGAGAAGCTGAATACGTAAAGTGAAAGTATAGCATAACTACCCACACACACGCACGCACGCACACGCGCCGTGAACACACACACACACACACACACACACACACACGAACACACATACACTCAATCCGTTTAATTAATTAGATATAATATTATGTACTTACTTATTTGCAAATTACATAACTAGATTACTTATCAACTATTTTCTGTATTTCTGTAGTGCTGATTTAATTATATATGTCTTTATTGCTTGGCACCTATTCTTGTATTATAATACTCGAGGGGAATGGTGCTGATAGCCGAAATACAGGCTATGTCTAGTTCGGCTTCAGACGCTAATTTTTTTACCTTAATTGAAATTGTTGCCACATTGCCTTTGTAAAGTAGTACTAAGTTTTGGAAATAAACTATTATTATTATAACTCTGCCAAAACTCTGCCTGTCTTGCCACTGACAAAGTGGATATTTAAATTTGAACGCAGAAATGTCATCTGTTAAAGCAATCTTACCAGAGTCGTCCCATTCAACAATTCATCTATACATATAAAATCGTAGCGAAGTCAAAACTGTCCATTTCGATGAGGTCTGAGAAATTTATTTATTTATTTATTTAAACTTCTCGCACACAATTAAGTACAAAGGCGGACTTAATGCCTTAGGCATTCTCTACCAGTCAACCAAGGGTGGTGAAGAGATAAGATGGCAGGTGCTCTGAGAGGAAATAAAAATAACGAAAAATATTAAAGATAACATAATAGATTATAAATAGAATAAGTACATAAATATATAAATAGGTTACAAGCATAAAATACAAATACATACCATATTTACTACAATATATACCTACATTATACATATATATATACATACAAATTCAAGGAAAAGAGATACATAATTGAAATGACTCTACGCTATTTGTTTTGAAAATAACTCTGCAATTTCCGCTTAAATGCATACCGACTGGTGGCCGTCCTGATATCAAGAGGAAGCACATTCCAAAGAAGAATGGACTGAATATGAAAGGAAGAATGAACAAAGTCAGAAGTATGAGAAGGACAGAGTAGAAGAAGATTGTTGGAAGAACGCAGACTTTTAGCGTGCGAAGAACATAGATATTGGAAGCGAGACATAAGATAAGAAGGAGGGGTGGGAGAGTTGAGAAGGGAGAAAAGAGTGGTCAAAGCGCGCAAGCTTCTTCTTTGGCGAATGGACATCCATTTGAGCTCAGTCCTGTAGCTCGACACATGGTCATATTTCCTTAGGTTGAATATGAACCGGATACCATTGTTGAGTAGTCTGTCGAGCTTATCCAGCAGAACCGCGTTCAAGTCAAAGTAGCACACGTCACCATAGTTGATTATAGGGAAAATCAAAGTCTGCACAAGCATAGTCTTCGTCTTAGCGGGCAAAAATCCTGTGTGTTTACAATCTACTGTTACATTATTTTAGTGACAGCCGTTCGTGAGAAAGAGGAACATGTAGGTAGTATATGCAGGAACGCAGACGTTCATAAACTCACTAAAAACGAAAAACTTCGCAAGCAATGGGAAATTGCTACCGAAGACTGTGAAGCCGACCTCAGGACTAACCACTTCTCACACGGACAACTGCGCCGCTTGATCCCGCGTTACTAGTCCTGAGTCTTTGTACATTTTGGCTGCTGAGATCAAAACCCTAAACAATTAAGTTTTTTTTTATAAAAATGTGGCAGTATTATTTTAATATTACATCAGTGTGAGAATGAGATGAAGCTATACAGGGGGTATAGCTCCATTTCTTTCCCACTGTGAAGCAATACTAAAATAATACTGCTTTAAGAGGCCGTGGTTGCCCCTCTAACTCTATTCCTGTCTCAAAGCATTGATTGTAAAATTAATAAATATGACATTAAGGATATTTACAGACTGCGAGGTAACAACAGAGAACAATCAGTCACCTATTATTGTTGAAACGAGTTCCAGTCTTTTGAAAAACGAAATATTGAAGATGGGAAAAGCGTTTAATATCAAACAAAAAACTAAACTATGTGGTAAACACCTTGGCTTTAAAACGCAGGAAGATACCCCCATATTTATTACGGGGCATGGATCTCGCCTAAATTTCCTCGCCCGAGACTTAGTAAAATCAGGCGCCTATAAATACTGTTGGACAGCCTACGGTAAGGTGTATGTAAAAAAGGACGAACAATCGCTGAATATTATTATTAGAAGGGAAGACCAGATTCACGGTCTGACTCTGCAGAAATTACTACATACATGTTGCCTCCGGTATTTATGCCACTATATGTATTATACTATAAATATTGTATACAGCATGGTGTATATTGTGACAGGGTGACTGCATACTGTTAACACTTTCTGCGCGGTGCTATTCACCATAGTTATAAATAGATGCGTCGTAGCTACATACCAGATATGCTTGTACATAACTCATATACATGCATATTACACTTACACAACAATAATTTATCCAAAACAATCTTATTTCTCATAGACTTATACTTCGCATCCCCAACCAAAACTCATTCATACATATACGCATTGTGACTTACACTTATAATACACTCAATCGCTAGATATATCTACCTCACACCGTGTTGTGTATTACGGTACATTAGTAATATAAAAAGAGCAATCGTTCGTTGTTCGAGAGCAATGGTGGCCCAGTGTTAACGGCCGCGACTCAAGATCCTAGGCTCGAACCCAGGTAGGCGCTTTACTTTGTGTAAATTATTTCATCACCATTGCTTTCAAAAACGGTGAAGGAAAACATAGTGAGGAAACCGGCATGTCCTAGAACCAAAATGGTTGCCACTACTTTAAGGTATTTGCTCCATGTAATGACATTCATTCGATTAAAATTCCAACTAAATGAGTGATACGCTTGAGACGCCTGCCGGGGTTGCGGGATGGTACTAAAGGGTTACTGGCAAAACAGGCTACGCAAGCAATACGGGTGGGTTTTAGTCAGTAAGAGTTACATCAAATGAATCATACAGAGCAAAGTTATTTGATGAATTCCCAAACAAAAAAAAAAAAAACGCTTCAGACAGTTACAGATACAGATAACTGAGGACGCCGTCATATTACTAACTTCTTCAGTTACAAATCACCTTGCAAATGGAGATAAGTGCCTAACTGTCTTTTTAGACTTTAAAAAGGCATTCGTAGCGTCTCTACGCCTATCCTTGTAAATAAGCTGGAAAAAATAGGTATTAGAGATATAACGCTTGATCTGTTTAAGAACTATCTTTCAAATAGGAACCAGTGTCAAAGTGGGGCAACTTATAAGTGATGTCACAGATGTATCATACGCCGTCCCCCAAGGAAGTGTATTAGGTTCAACGTTCTTCTGTATAAACGACCTGTGTAACATGAAATTTCCTAATGGCAAAATCTTGTCGTACGCCGATGATACGGCTGTCATCTTTTGTGGTAGGACATGGCATGATGTGCAGCTAAGTGCTGAAACAGGAATGTCCCAGGTTGCAAACTGGCTCAATGCTAATTTACATTAAATACCTCCAAAATAACTTTATAAGTTTCAGTATCTGCAATCACACTCAACCAACCGGTGATTTTCGAATCATTATACACACTTGTGATGGTATTAATGTTGATAATTTTAACTGTCCTAATATTGGCAAAATCTCTAGCACAAAATATCTAGGGGTAATGCTGGATCAGAGATTGTGCTGGTACCCCCCATCTTGAGCAAGTTGCAAACAGAGTCCGCAAGCTAAACTGGATTTTTAAGAATCTGCGTCACATGCTTCTTAGGTCTATACAGAGTAGCGATAAGCCTGCTGGAAATGTGCTCACTCAAATATATATTTCTCTTGCGGAATCAACATAGATATACTGTATTCCTGTTTGGGGTGGGGCAACAAAATCTAAATTCACCTAATTGGAGAGAGCATAACGAACCCTGCTCAAAATAATGCATTTAAAAAAAAAGGAGATTTTCCACAGAGAACCTCTACAAACTTTGTGACGTACTGTCTGTTAGGAAACTATACATTACTCAAATAATTAAAAAAAAAACACAAAACCTTACCTTATAATTCAGATGTACACTCTAGGGCGAGAAAACAATATATAGTTCAAATACCTTTAACCAAGACCAAATTCGAATCTATGCAAACGAAAACGAAAACGATCAGCTCAATTGTATAACATAATAAATAAATACATTTTCGTATATCCAAAATCTTATCATAAATGTAAAGAAATGTTGATTGACTGGATAAAACAAGTGACATATGAAAATACTGAAGCTCTCCTACAAAACTTAATATAAGTACACGACCCGCTCACACACACAGAGACTCTCCCATACCTACACGTACATTCACACACACATACTCATACAACCATACATCCATAACACTCATGTACACTCAACAACACGTGCACACTCATGCACACGCTCACGTACGCTCACATAATTATATTTTGTCTTACTACACCCACGTACTGTTTTTATTGTGTTTTAAATAAGTACCTACTGGTGTGAAGAAGCGGAGTCCTCTAATACAGGCATTATTTGCTTAAATGAGGACTCTAAACCCAAAATTGTTTATGTATAACATTGACACAATAAACGTTATTATTATTATTATTATCGGGAATGTTTATTTTTTCTCAGCTTTTAGGCCGGTCTTTAGCTACATTTACGGGCCAAGCCAAGTAAATGCAGCATGTGGTGAATCTATGGTGAGAGTGTACTTTCCTAACTGCATAAATTTCCTAAGGATTCTGCATGTGTTTAGGTTGGCTGCTTTCTGCATATTGATGTAAAGGGATTCTTCTAGATCTATTAATTTCAGGCTACGGAGGAGATGGTTGGGAACAACACCTGTCGTGGAGAGAACTACAGGAACAACATAAACATTATCTTGTCTCCAAATTCTTTTAACTTCTTCTTTAAGCTCAGCGTAAATACGCATAACCTACAAACAAACTATTCTAGAAAATGACACACATAAACTGTATTACGATCGCGCCATACTTACAGATAGGAATGATACATACACTATAGTGTATGTGGTCTATTATAATAGACCAGACATAACCCTGCAGGATAAAATAAGAAAAATCACTTACTTCATAGACATTGCAGTTCGTAACACCCATAGCCTACAAAAAACAATCTCTGAAAAAATAAGCATTTGCTTATTTTTTCAGCGATTGTTTGTCGTGTGTAGTTATAGTAGGAAGTTTTAGTGTGGATGGATGATGTTTGCAACCTGGTTGTGCCTGTGGTTATATGTTGTATGGTTTCTGATTGAATGTGGCATCTGCGGTATTTATCGTTTGTGATGGTAGGATCTTTAATGATAAATTTTCTGTAGTTTTTGGTGTTGATGATTTGATCTTGAATAGCTATGATAAAGCCTTCTGTTTCAGGGAAAAAGCTTCCTATTTTAGCCACTTATTTGATGCTAATTTGTTTATGTGACTGCCGTGAGGGTGTCTACCGTGAAGGACTTTCTTTTTATAGTTTTATTTTTTTTGGTTTTGCGGCTGTTTAGGTCTCGAATATTTTGTTCATTTAAATTAAGCGGGGTGTAATTCAAATCATTCATCATCATCCTTTGTGTATGTGTTTGTGTGTTACTAGTGCGAGATTTTGTGTAGAAAAATGTTTTAGCTACGTATTTGTTTCTGCCATGCCTGTATGTCGATTAGGCCTCTACCTCCACTTTGTCTTTTGATGGTGAGTCGTTCAATTACAGATTTAGGATGCAGGTTGTTGTGTTTTGTGAGTGTTGTGCGTGTGGTTCTTTCTGTTCGATGCCAATTTTTGACCATTTATTACTCCGAATGAGTAGGTCAGTTTTGGTATGGCAAATGTATTCAAAGATTTTATAAGATGCTTTCCAGATAGCTGTGTTTTGCAAATAGTATTTATTCTTCTCCGATATTCTGTATTTAGTGTCTGTTTAATTGCTGTGTGATCGAGTCTTTTAAGTTGCTTGTATCCTAAATATTTGTATAGATCTGTCGGTTCAATAGCTGCTATTGTGTCGGTGTCGCTGACTGCATAGTTGCCGGGTTTTACTTTTCCTTTTATAATATGTAATGTCATACACTTATCTAATCCAAATTGCATATTAATATCCTGAGTAAATGTTGTCGTCACTTCTATAAGAGTTTTCATTTCTTTTTCGGTTTTAGCGTATAATTTAATGTCATCCATATAAATGAGTTGCGAAATAATAGTTTCTTCGGTATTGTTTTTTAAATTATATCCAGCCGGACACCGATTGATTAAGTGAGATAAGGGATTCAGAGCGAGACAGAACCAAAGAGGGCTCAAGGAATCCCCCGGTAGATACCCTTCCTAATATGTATCTGTCGAGTTATGAGAGTGCTGAGACGCAAAAAATCTATTATTTTGGAATTAATTTTATATATTTTTAAGATTTGTGTTAGCCAAGAGTGTGGAATGCTGTCGAAAGCTTTTGGTAATCTATATAAATGCAGTGTAGGTTTCTATTTTTTGTGGTGGCATGTTTATGGATAGTAGAGTCTATAACGAACTGTTCTTTGCATGCCATGTAGCTCTCCTGCATCCCATCTGCTCCTTTGCTATCATATCGTGGTGTTCAATATGTGTGTTGATTTTATTAGGATTTTCCTCTCCCCAATTCCCCTAACCCCATTCTCTCCCGTCTTTCACTCTCCTGCCCCAAATCGAATAATCCCTCCTTACCCCATCCTATCCACATCCTTGTTTCCACTCCTCCACCTGTCCAATTTCCACTCCTAACCGTGACCCCTTTGTGATTGGGTGGTTGCGGGCTCGACTGTCACTAAAACCAGCTGATGGCGAGTAGGAGAAATTAGTCACCTGCGCTAGGACCTGCGCAGTTGAGCGCCGTGAGCGGGGATGAAGGAGTCCTGGGGGGTTGAGCCGAGCGGCTCTGGCTGTAATGTGCCCGTAAGGCAACACGCCCTCTTTGGTCCGAATTTCAAGCGAAACGGTGGCCCTACCCAATAGCCAGGGGTAGGGAAATGGTCATAGTGTCCCGTCAGAGGGCCACAGGCGAGGTGCGTGAGGTCCGCTGAGGTCGTCCTCGGACGGCTGAAGCGGTAGGTAAAGGTCATGCTGACGGTGTAAGTGAGGGTTGATCAGTTCGTTTGGGGGTGGGCCTTTCGACCCCCTACGCCAACCCGATCGAGCACCCGATGTCGCACTGTAAGCCAGCCTTGCGCCCCTATATCTCTCTGGTAGTCCTAACGTTCGCGCTTTTTCATAGTGTGACGTTCCCAGGTGCGGGCTCCATGGAGGGTGGGAGCCAGAGAGATGAATCCAAAACCAATTTTTAACATGGATCAAAATAGGCCAGTTAAAAAAACAGACACCGGAGTGGAGGCGAAAGCCAATGAGACTCCGAAGGGAGGTGCTAGCACTTCTCTCGCCCCTGGTGGCCTTGCGGCTAACGCCGCGGGTACCAGCGCGGGCGTAGGTCTGGCTGTGGCGAGAACCACAGCTAAGACCAAAACAAAAAAGTCCCAAAAAAAACAAAGGACGTCGGCGCTGATTGGGACCAGTACCGACCCTCCCCATACCAAGGTGACGATCCCGGTGCTGGGTAACACCGGCACCAGGGGTCCAGCCAAACACCCTCCTCCTCCTGAGGCTCTTCTAGCCTCCTCCCACCAGACGGCCGTCACCGGTCAAACGGAGACGACCAGCTGCACAGAGGATGCGTTTTCGCATGCCTGGCAAGTGCAGAAACGCAAGGGCAAGGGTAAATGCACTCAACAAGCCCGCCGCCCTTGCACTGACCCTTCAGGTCCATCAACTGCTGCAGTTAAAGGCAAGCAGAGGGACGGAGTGACGAGGAAGGAGCGACGCCAAGCCCGCTGGAGGCCAGGTAAGGGCTCCCGCAACAAACAGGCCACAGCCGCTAGTATGGTCAAAACAACAAGCGGCCAACTAAGTTTCTCCGCTGGTAAGAGGTCACAGGCAGAGGCCGGCACAAGCCGTCCAGCGCCAAGTCAACCGCCAACCAGTGTCCCGGCTGTTGGCAATAAAAATAAACAGCGACCCGATTGGAAGGATCATGCCGCGGCCAAGCGAGCTCTCAACGAGACATTGACACCTCGGGGGGAGCATAAGCGGCCGCGTCTTGACCAATCCAAACGGGTCGACCAGCGAAGCTACGCCCAAGCTGCCAGCTCGACCCTAGACGTCGCGATCACCTGCGACCGCACGGGAATCCTCAGCAAGGACGTATCGGACCAGGTACTCGCTGCTATCCAGAAGCAGATCATTCTCGAGGCCTGCTCCCCTAAGCAAGACACTCCAGGACCGACCTTCAACGCCAAGCCGCTGTTCGCCGGAGGTGTCCTTAAACTGTGGTGCGGTAACGACCACACCTTAGCCTGGCTAAGGAAGACAGTCTCCGACCTGTCTCTCCCAACTAGCATCCCGCTAGTTGTCAAGAGCCAATCGGAGATCCTGAAGCGAGCACGATGTGGCGTCGTGATTCCAGACGAGCAGGGAGTCTTCGGAGAGCCGACCAATATTGGGCGCGCTCTCAGCTATCAAAACCCCTGGGTCGACATAAAGAGGTGGGTACTTCTGCATGCCGACAAACAGGCCGCAGCATGGTTTGTGGTAGTTGGTGTCCCTATGGACCAAATCCCGATCCTGATGGAGGCCGGACGCCGTCTCTCAATTGGACTGGGGACGGTGTACGTGAAGTTCCAGGGTCGGAACGGCAGGTTCACCGATGTCCCTCAGGGATGGTACCCTACTACAAAGACCATCTGCGAGGCGCCGACGCAGCTGCCCCAGACACCAGCAAGGGAGACAACTCCCCCGCCAAACATCCCGGAAGCATCAGCGGCTGAACCTGCTGCAGCAGGGTCGGCCGACTGTGCCGCCGCCACCGAGGGCGCCGTCCCTCCACCGGGTGAGGACCTGGATGACATGCTCTTGTCGCCGGCTTCGGGCCCGGGAGGGGATGGCTTCGACGAGGGCGACTTGTTTGCCGGGCTTAAACTTGGGGGGGACGAAGAGGGTTCGACCAGCGATGGCGTCCCTTTCGTCAACTTGTAAAGTCCTGCAGGCAAACCTCCACCACAGTCAGACCGCGACGGCTCAGCTTCGCAAGTGGCTGGAGGCGCAACACACGGCCATTGCCTTGATCAAAGAGCCGTGGATTAGGGCGGGCCGCATACAAGGACTTTCCAATCTTGGCGGTAAGCTCCTGGTAACCACAGATCACGCACACCCTAGAGCGTGCATCTATGTCACAGGTAACCTTAAAACACATCTTTTAACTGACTTCTGTTGCAGAGATGTCTCTGCAGCTAAGCTGCTAATACAGCGTGACGACAACACGGAGATGACGATCGTTTTCGCCTCGGCCTACATGCCCGAGGTGGAGGCGCCGCCTCCGCATGACCTCGCCCGCCTCGTGAGCCATTGCGAGGGATGTGGGTTTGAGGTCGTGGTAGGGGCCGACGCCAACGCTCACCATCAACTGTGGGGTATGGACACGCAAAACGAGAGGGGTAAGGCCTTGGTTGAATACTTGTTCTCGACTAACCTATCCCTACTAAACACTGGCTCCGAACCAACATTCGTAACCAGGCGTAGCCGAACAATCATAGATCTCACTCTGGCAACAGAGGGCGCGGCGGAAATCACTGCTGGGTGGCAGGTCTCCAACGAGGCCTCCTGCTCTGATCACAGGTGGATCCGCTTCGACATCCAGGTCTGTGTTTCTCCAACACTACCACGGCGCAATCCGCGAAACACGGATCGTGCCACCTACACACGCAACCTTGAATCCAAGTTTGCGACAATAAGCGATCCGGTGACGTTTGCGGACACGATACAGATTGAGGTACAAGTGAGCTATCTTACTAAAACAATGATAGATAGCTACCAAACTGCCTGCCCAGAGACCACCCCGCGCAGCACACCGGGCAAACAACCATGGTGGGGCGCTGATCTAGAGCGCAAGCGCGGCAAGGTAAGGGCAGCTCTGAACAGAGCCATGAACACATGTGCGGATGAGGACTGGGATAATTACTACGCAGCCAAGTCCAGTTACAAAAAATGCATTAGATTCAGGAGTACCGCGGGATGGCGCAAATTCTGTGGTAGCATTGAATCTTGCCAGCAAGCTAACAGGGTAAGAAAGGTACTGGCGCAACAGAAATCTCCTGGGCCCACTACCCTCCGCAAACCTGATAACACACTCACTTCCTCGCCAGAAGAAACGAGACGCGTCCTTATCGAGACTCACTTCCCTGGATGTGTCTTCACGCAGGTAATCGACTGGCAAGATGTAATTCAAATGCCAGCAGACAACGATTGGAATTACGCACGCAGGGTGATCACGTTGGAGAAACTCCAATGGGCCATCCGGAGCTTCCATCCTTTTAAGGCAGCTGGTCCTGATGGAGTGTTCCCCGCCCTACTACAATGGAGCGGAACCTCTGTCGCAATAAGACTGGTGCCACTAATGAGAGCGTGTCTGGCCTTTAGATACGTTCCCAAAGGATGGAGGGAAGTGAAAGTCATATTCATCCCTAAGCCAGGTAAGGGGGACTACACAAACGCCAAATCCCATCGACCAATCAGCCTGACCTCCTTTCTACTAAAGACTCTGGAAAGGCTGTGTGATAGGGAGTTGAGGGATGGCGCTCTAAAAACCATACCGCTGCACGGTAACCAACATGCATACAGCTCGGGTAAGTCGACCGAATCCGCTCTTCATCTAGTGGTTAGACAGATAGAGGAAGCGATTCATCAGAAGGGCACCTGCCTGGGCACTTTCATAGACATCGAAGGAGCCTTCGACAAAACAAACTTCTCCAGCATCAGCAGCGCCCTCTCCAGACATGGAGTAGAACAGGTACTAACGGACTGGATTACAAACATGTTAAGCAAACGTGTGGTTCGCCTTGAGGATGAGCGACAGCTGGCCATGATAGCCAGAGGCTGCCCCCAGGGAGGGGTGCTGTCCCCCCTTTTATGGAATCTGGTGATAAACGATCTCATCACCAAACTCAACGCGAACCACTATTACACAATAGGTTATGCAGACGACCTTGCAATCCTTGTTTCGGGGAAAGTAACGGGAACAATCTGCAACCTCACTCAGCAGGCACTACGTATCGTAGAAAAATGGTGTAGGGATTTCGACCTATCGGTGAACCCCACCAAAACTGAACTAGTTATGTTCACCCATAAACGAGCATTAGGCCCTTTCCGCCTACCAATACTGTTCGACACAGAACTTCAGTTAGCCAACGAAGTCAAGTACCTCGGGGTCATTCTAGACAGTAAGTTAAACTGGAGTAGTCACTTAGACAACAAAATAAACAGGGCTTGCATCACCTTTTGGCAGTGCAAGAAAATGATAGGTAAGAAGTGGGGCCTATCCCCCAAAATTATACTATGGCTGTACACGGCGGTAATCCGCCCCATGATCTCCTACGGGGCCGTGGTCTGGTGGCCCCGCACCCAGCTAGTCACAGCCTCCAATAAACTACAACGCATGCAAAGACTTGCCTGCATGGCGACCACGGGCTGCATGAGGACAACTCCGACTGCAGCAATCGAAGCCATGCTGGGACTGCCGCCGCTCAACCTGTTCATACAGCAGGAAGCGACGATGGCGGCAGTACGCCTAAATACACTGAATCTCTGGGGCAAGAGAGACACACTACACACCGCGCTGCTTGAGGGACTCAATAAAGAGTTCCCCATCACGAAAGCAATAAATGACCAGGTACCCAAACAATTTATATTTGATAAGAAATACAAGATCCAACTCCACGAGGATCGCCGATGCGAAGGGCTGTGCCCCGCAGAGCTGCGCATCTTCACAGATGGATCCAAAACAGGTAGTGGCACAGGTGCTGGAATCTTCTCGGAGGACTTCAACATACGCATAGCCACACCATTGGGGGTCCATAACACAGTGTTCCAGGCCGAGTGCTTAGGTATTTCTCTGGCCGCCTCAGCCATCATGGCCAGGGAAGTTAAGGACCACTCAATCCGCATACTCTCAGACAGCATGGCTGTCCTGCAAGCGCTAAACAGTCACACAGTTGACTCTGGGCTAATATACGAGTGCCATCAGCGCCTCAACCAGGTGGGTAGCCTCAACAACATAACCATTCAATGGATTAAAGGACACAGCGGTTCGCTAGGCAACGATGCAGCCGATGAACTTGCCAGGAGGGGGTCGAGCATGGCACCAGTGGGACCTGAACCCATCGTGCCACTTCCCTTCGGGTACCTACGCACTCTGGTAAGGAAACGCACCAGAGATAAACATCTCAAACTATGGTCGGACCAAGGTGAGTGCAGGCAGGCCAAGGAAGCTCTCCCTACAATTGATGGTCGCCTCACGAAACGGGTTCTCCGACTAACTAAACTACAGCTGCGCACTGTTACAGCAGCTATAACAGGCCACGGGTCATTTAACAAACACCTCTTTGTCATAGGAGTCACAGACAGTCCGCTGTGCAGGGCCTGCATGACGGACGACGAGACAGCAGCACATGTGTTACTAAACTGCCCGGTCGTCGCCACATACAGGGCAAAGTACTTCGGTAACCCAGGTACCCTCCGTGAGATGGTCAGTAACACCAAGGCGTTGCTGGCCTTCCTTGAGGAGCTGGGGTGGATCGAATAATCGATTTCCCACCCGTACGCAAAATACGCGCATTGACGTGGAGTTGCGGACACCAGCCCGTTTTACCTATTACCTATTATTACCTATTTTATTAGGATTTTATAAATTGTGGGTAGGCATGTGATTGGTCTGTATTGGGAAGGCTCTAATGTGCATTCAGTTTTAGGTTGCATGTAAGTTATTCCTGTGGCAATGAATTCGGGTATATTCTGTTCTCCTAATACTATATCTGTTCAATTTTTGCTATGGATTTGAGCAGTAACATCGTTTACGAAAAATTTTGTATTTTGTCAATACCCGGTGACTTCTAATTATGTAATCTAGCTGTTAAATATGTAATTTCAGACTCTGTTATCTCTTTAAATTCCATTTCATCTATTGCTCTCCATTTTCTTGCTTCTTCCAAGTTGCTTGTACCTGCTCTTCCCATATTTCAGACCAAAATGTTTCATCTAGGAGAACAGTACCTACGGCACCCACTAACTAGATTAAGAAACTTTATGCTTGTGCTTTATATATTACCTTGCCATGTAATCTAGTCCTAGTTCAACAATAAATTTTATTATTATTATTATTTTCTTTTATTTCATTATTTACACAATATAATTATATTTTTAAATATTAGAATATACAAAAATATATAAAAACATTTAAAAATATAAAACATGGTGGCCCACCGGTATCGGGAACAGGGTCCAAGCTACCGGCGGTCAGGGTTCCAGAGAGAGGAACCTCCTAACAATGCGGGCCGTGTCCAGAAGTACCGCTTTCTGAATCAAGCCCTTAATCCAGCCGTCCAACGTGAGCCTCCTTAGGTGTTGGTCGAGGCTCTTGGCAATTAAGCCATTGGCTGATACGACTATCAGCACAATGATTGCTGAATCTACATCCCACATGTCGACAACCTCGACAATAGTCCTGTCAGTGATGATGGATCGATCCCAGTACAAGGTGATATTTCCATTGTCGAGAACTGGGTCGGGCACATACCTGTAGTACGGCACTTCAGATTCTACAAGGCTGTATTTAAGAGCAAGTTGCTGATGGATAATCCTGGCTACAAGATTGTATCTATGCAAATACTCTTCGTTAGCTAGACGAGAACACCCGGAGATAATGTGTCGGATTGATTCTCCCGGACGGTGGCATGCCCGACACATGTCAACCGTGCCGTCCTTCACAATAAATCTCCGGTAATTCTTCGTCATGATAACTTCGTCCATAATTGCACAGACAAAACCTTCGGTTTCCCCAAAGAGGTCACTGAAACGAAGCCAGGCTACGGACGCTTGGAAATCTACATCGGGTTCATGTAGGGCCCGGAAAAAGCGTCCGTGAAGCTCCTTACTCTGCCATACCTCCCTGCGATCGTTAGTGTCAAGCACTACAAGCTTGCGCCAGTTCTCTTTAGCCAAGGAGAGTGGGGTGAGGCCCTTGTCCACCGCGACCACATCTCGATGCATCCCCACGTCGGCTTCTAGGAAATATTCCCTGAGACTGCATACCTCGCGATTGTGGAGGGTCTTAGCGTTTAAAAAGCCTCGACCTCCACACTTTCGCGGGATATACAGTCTCATTACCGATGACCGTGGGTGATGCATTCGATATGCAGTCAACAGCGTACGGACCCTCCTATCCAAGGCGTCGAGTTCGGTTTGAGTCCATTTGAGTATGCCAAAAGAGTACATCAAAACAGGCATGACCCAACCGTTGAAGGCGCGCACCTTGTTTCCGCCTGATAGAAGACTATTAAATACTTTCTTCAGGCGGTCAAAAAAGTGCTGCTTCAACGATTGCTTCATGTCAGTAACATTGATGCCCAACGCTTCCGACATACCCAAATACTTGTAGGTTTCGGATGCGGAGAGGGCTCTAAGGTTTATGGAATCCGAGAGTTGGGTTCCCACGGATTCCACAATCTCCCCTCGCTTTACATGCATGACCGCACATTTATCCACTCCAAATTCCATCCTGATGGCGCTACTGAAAGTTTCAGTTATTTTCAGTAGCTCCATCAGTTGCAAATTTTTGGAGGCAAAGAGTTTTAGGTCATCCATGTAGAGGAGGTGAGATATTACCTGACCACCTCTCCTCAACCGATAGCCTAGACCTGAATCCTCCAGCAGCGTGCTTAGAGGATTCAAGGCTAAGCAGAACCAAAGCGGACTCAAACTATCGGTTCGCTATTCCTCTGGATATTTCGACATCCTGGATAGCGAAGACCGTCCTCCATTGCCCCATACACGACATCAGGAAGGTGCGCAGAGTTGCATCTACTTTATACAACTCCAGCACCCTCATGAGCCATGTATGTGGCACCGAGTCATAGGCCTTCTTATAATCTATCCAACATGTCGACAGATCCTTTCGGAAACGACGAACCTGTTGGCTAATGGTCATATCAATGAGGAGTAACTCCTTAGTACCGCGGGACCCGTTCCTACATCCATTTTGAGAGGCAGACATGATGGAATTGGTGTCTATATGTTTGTTAATTTTAGCTCTCAAAATGGATGTAAGAACTTTATATACCGTCGGTAAACACGTGATCGGTCTATAATTTTTGGGTTCCGCGGTGCTACCTGATTTATGGAGCAGGTGGGTAACGCCTATCGTTAGGAATTGGGGCAGCAAACCAGATTCCAAAGCAGTCTGGTACTGAGCCGCCAAGCGAGCGTGCGACCCTAAAAACAACCTTATTATTATTATTATTAAAGTTTTCTTTTGAGGGTGTGTCTGTGTCGTTCTCTGTTGTTGAATTGGTGTGTGGTTTCTGTATGGTCCTATAAAATATTTTCTCATTCGTAGCAAATATGGCATTATATTTTTTGCGCTGTTGTTGTGCCTTCAAATATCTCCTAAGCCTATGGACTTTAAGTGTCAATTTCTGTATTAATGTGTCCAAAAACTCTTCAGGCTTTCTATTGTTATTTTCGTGTCTAGTGTGTTTGAAATTGTTTTTAAATATTACTTCAACTCTTTTAACTACTTTATGTGATCTGCTACCGTTGATGTAATGTGTGAGCCTGCCACAGTCTGCTCTTAATTTTTCAATGTCTTTTTCTAGTCTCAGTAGCCATGGTGGTTTGACAGTGTCTTTGTATTGTGTTTCTTGCATGTTCAGTGATTTTAAAGTTGAGTTCTTCCGAAATAACAACTGCTGTGCAATAAATAAGAGTGTGTAAGTCAATCAGCTGTGTGTCATCAGATAAAAATTGTTTTAGTATATCTTCATTAAATAAGTTAACTATGCGGAAAAGTAAAGAGCTATATTTGAGTTTAGGTAATTTTGGTCGAGCTGCTGGGTCCATCCCAGAGTACTGTGTTAATGTAGTTCTAAATTTGTCATGTATTTCTTGTATATACATAATATCTGTTATCGGGTTTTGATTCACGGCGGCGACTGTCTCAATATCATTTTCTAACGTATAGACTAGTGTTATAGATTCGGTTTGTGTGGATGTGTGTGATGATTTGCGATAGATTGTATGGTTGAGATTCAAAATTAGGTTGTAATGTAATGAGCGATTGTGGTAATTCTTGCTGGCTACTTTTGTTTTTGTTTCGTGTGATAGATAATGTTAGTGTTTGCAGAATTTTCTGATTCTTCCTGTAGCAATAGTTCTCGTACTTCTTCTTTTAATTGATCTATTATTTCTTGAGATAGAAGTTTAATCCTTACTATAATTCTTCTTTGGTCTGAGATTCTTTGTTCTGTAACCGTAATTTCTGGATATTGTCGTGTAAAAAGTGCATGCAGTTGTTGTCGGTAGGTGGTCATGTCAGTCTCTAATTTAGTAATGTAGAAATAAATAGACGTTTTTTAATGAAATGAGGTACCAACCGACGATTATCCCTGTTCAGACTATGCAAGTGCGCCCAAGGGCAACCCCCGGTTGGTGTAAGGCTATTGCGGAATATGGAAACAAAGATATTGGGTTATGGGCTTGGGTGGCTAAAGTGAACTGGTTATCTAGAACTATGGAAAGACTATGGCCCTTGCCTGACCAATGTTTTATATAAAATACACAGATGCAGATGATGATGATGATGATGGCAGGGGGTGACTTGCACACTCAATAATGGGCCCCCGAAAACGGTCGCTAGCACATACCACCCAAAAAAAAAGGGGGACACTTGACTCTAACAAAAAGCACTTTAAAGTTTAATATAACGAAAGCGGGTCCTTGAATCGAAAAATGGTGTTCACAGACCCGCAAAGAATATATTTAAACGGGATAACATAGGATAGACGTGAAAAAAAATATGATTCCCAATACGTGCAAGGGAGGCAACCTAAAAAAAATATAGATTAATAGATATGTATACCTATGCCAAATTACAGCTTTCTAGTACTAAGCGCCTCTGAGCTACAGCGGGGACAGACAGACAGACAGACTGATGGGCAGACAGACAGACAGATAGACAGCGGACAGACGACAGACGGACCATTGGACCCTATGTTGTTCAAGGATGGTCTGATCAGAGTACGCGGCAGACTAGGCGCCTGCAGCGAGCTGAGCTTCGGAGAGCGCCATCCCATCATATTAGATGGGAAGCACGCGCTCACGCGCCGTCTGATATACAGTTATCACGTCGCGGCGCTACACGCTAATCAAGAATCTGTAGTCAACAGAGTTCGAGAGAAATACTGGGTGACCAGCTTGCGGTCCGCGGTCAAGGCCGTCACCGCGAGCTGTCAACGGTGCCGCCTGGAAAAGGCCAAACCAACCACACCCAAAATGGGTGATCTCCCGGCCGCAAGACTCGAGGTCACCAGGAGAGCTTTCGTCCACTGTGGGGTCGATTATTTTGGCCCCATGCACAGTGGTCCCGGTAGTAGGTCATAGGCTTCCAATGGCAATGACTGAGCTAAGCCATTATATCTGGTTCAGTTACACACTAGTCGTCATACTACCTGAGGGTATAAAAGGTTTTGCAATCTATTGTTCGCAACATTAACCAGATCCAGCCTGTCCCATCATGCTGTCCTCCCCCCAGTGACGCCCTAAGCCGAGGTCCGTACCCCACAGGGGGTGCCCTTAGCGTGCAGTCGCTTAGTACTATAAGTAATTCGCCCCTGGCTGGAGGCTTTGAGTTCGCTTAAGGCAGCCACAGGAAAGTCCGGTTAAGTAGTCACGACCTCTCAAGGTCAACTACG
The DNA here is from genome assembly GCA_905333075.3 of Atethmia centrago. Taxonomy (NCBI): domain Eukaryota; kingdom Metazoa; phylum Arthropoda; class Insecta; order Lepidoptera; family Noctuidae; genus Atethmia; species Atethmia centrago. Next base: position 10,314,531 of record HG995381.1, on the reverse strand, counting down.
AGATGCCATACATAAAAAAAAATAAAAAAAAATAAAAAAAAAAAATTGTTCGCAACATTCCTTTTTTGGCATCGGAAGTAAACACATGTAATTAGTCATCAACCGTGTTATCACCAAGCGTTAATTACCCTAAGACGCGACGCGTGTTTTCAAGATCGAACTTGTTTGTGACCTGTTTTTTTGCAATGGACATTCAAGTTACAGGTATGTATTATTAATTTACTTTACTATTTTGCATTTTTAATACACCATTTTTTTTTAAATAGAGTGCTACGCCGCACCATTTCTTGCGTATTTATTTCTGTATTTTTTTTATATTGAAGCTTTTACTTATGTTTGTATCTACTTGTGCCATTGAATTAGGTATAAAAATGTCGCTTAAAATCTCTACTACTAGAATTTAAAAAAGTACTTGCGGCATGCTGCATCTGTAAGATGCAGCCAGGGTCTACGCCGAGCGGCTGGGCGCGTAGCACTTGCTACGAAATATGTATTGTTTTTGATCCGCATTTAACTGTTTGTTGTTTTGTTTTAGGTACTAGTATTGAGTGTTCTTTTAAAAGAATGCTTGTACTAGATACTTGGCTGTCTATGAAGGACAGCAATTCCAAACTGCAACGGTGGCGTCGAGTTTTTCAAGCCCTGATACAGTTACTGCCTGACGTTGAGAATTTGGTTGCTGATGACTTAGAAAAAAGAGTTGCTAATCTTTGTACTAGATTTGTAGCTATTTGGAAGCAAGTCTCTCGCAATCAATCTCGCATGGTATCTAAGTACGGAGACTGGCTGAACGAAATTGAAGTTTGCGTTCTGTTGAGCAGCAGCAGGGAGCCACGACACTCAACGGCCAGCAGCAGAGGCTTCGACGAGCACTCAACAGCATCAGCACAGGAAGGACTTCGAAGAGTGTAGCAAGAGATCAAAACGCCGCAGGCTTGCAGAGTTAAGTAAAGTAGACAGTTCCGCGATCAATTATTTGTAGGATGATTCAAGTCGATCTAACGCCGCTTACGCTTCTTTAAATTTCAACACTGATGAAGTCTTGTCTCTCATAACTGAGACTAAACTGACTAAACATCAGTATCTTATGATGAAAGAGTTCATTAATGCAAAATCACCGAATGCATTACCATCTTATCCAAAAGTGTTGGAAGCTAAGAAGCGGTGTTATCCATCGCAAGAGTTTATCACAGAATCATCGGCTGAAGTGGAATTACAATCATTGTTAGACCATACTGCATGCCGGATACTAGAATCCCAAAAACACGTTTTAAATAATATTGACCTTAATAAAGAATTTGTTTTAATTGGAAAATGGGGTTTCGATGGGAGTACGGGGCACAGCGAATATAAAATTAGTTCAACCAGATTTCAGGCTGGCTAAAGTAGATTCATCTTTCATGGGGTACTGTTTAAAATGTTACAATAAAATACCTCCCCACATACTTGAACTGAAAGAGATGAAATTTAAATCTTGTATAAAACGCACGCTATTTAGCCAAGCATATTATAAATTGGGGGATTACATTGCTAATAAAAATGCTTGGCTCAACGCTGGTCCTGCTCCACAAGGGCGCAAAAACTAATTGATCAGGTATTAAAAATAGTGTTGGAACTGCTGAAGATTTTAAAAACTCTTTGCATTGTATAAATTCAATCTCTTAGTATTGTATAGCTGCACAGCACATTGTTATGTGAGTACTATGTACTATAAAGCTGCCATTTACTGGATACGTCTTTCATTGACTTGAATGTGCCCTGGTGGCTGGGAGTATGTCGTGCTCACTCTAATGTCTCGCTGATGGTGGCATGGTGGCGCGTGTGTTGGATCATTTAGCTCCCTTCAAAATGGTTGAGCTGAATGGTGCTGATCCACGCGTCATGTTCGTGAACGGGCGCCGTCAGTAGAGACTGGTCATCTCTTAGCTGCCACGGCTTATATTAACTTTAATTTTTGAACTGCTTTTGTTTTTGTTGTAATCTTTTTATTACGGACGCTTTTACGTTTTGCATCGTTCCCACATGTATAATTTCAAAATGAATGATGTAAACAATATTTTGTAACCATAATAAGTTGATTTAAAAGAGTGTCCTTGGAGTTTCTTGCCCATTCTTCTCCATAGGTACCTACTACGCTTTGGAATGGGCAACTAGCTTCATCTTTCTGACTGACTGACCGAACCCTTGACAATTCAAAAGTGCCTGTAATTGGTTTATTTGAAATAAATGCTTTGAGTTTGAGTTTGAGTTTCGGTGATTCTGGTATCGAGGATGATGGCAGTATGTTTCTTACTTCATATTGTCCTCTCCAATTAGTTTGTAAGTCAAATACTTCCGACCCAGACCAAATAGTTTGGAAAAACCCGCGCCCTTCCGCCACCAGATATTGTAGGCCTATTCGATTCCAATTTGCCAAAGAATCGAAAGACCTTTCCGTGCAAGAAGAAGCTTATTTCAAGACTAAAATTGACAGTTCACAGCCATCATCTTTCACTCACAATGGATGTGAAATAAAGGTGCGGCATTCTTTACAATTAACCATGGTTGATGGTAAAGTGTGCAGTACTCTGAGTGATACATCTTGTAGTAGGTGCTATATTTGTGGTTTAACTCCAAAAGACATGAATGATATAGATAAATCATGTAGCAAAACTGTAGACAGTAGTAAATATCAATTTGGACTATCTCCTCTTCACTCGCATATCCGATTCTTTGAATATTTTATTCACGTTACCTATAGATTAGATTTCAAAAAATGGCAGGCGCGTTCTTCAGACGATAAAGCTCTTCTTGCACAGAAAAAACAACATGTCCAGCAACAGTTTAGGCAACGACTTGGTCTAATAGTCGACAAACCGCGAAGTGGAGGAAGTGGCACATCCAACGGTGGAAACACTGCCAGAAGGTTTTTTTCTAATTCAGCTATTTCAGCGGAAATTACTGGATTAGACAAAGACCTTATTGACAGATGTCATAATCTGCTGCAATGTCTTTCGTCGGGATACAAAATTAATAACGTGGCTTTTAAAGAGTATGCTCTAAACACAGCACGTAAGCTTGTTGCTACTTATCCATGGTACAACCTGCCCTCGTCTGTACTTAAGGTCCTCATTCATGGTTCGAAAGTAATTGACCACGCATTATTGTCAATAGGTGAGCTTTCGGAAGAGGCCGCCGAATCTTGCAATAAGTTAGTTAAACAGTTTAGGCGTGACAACACGAGGAAAATGTCCCGGGTTGTCACAAACACCGACTTGATACATAGACTTCTTCTTAATTCGGATCCTTATATTTCTGGTTTGAGAAGGTTACCACGGAAGAAGAAGTCTATTCTATCTAGAGAGGTGTTGAATTTGTTGTCGGTATATAATAAAATGTATATAGTTATATAATAAACACTAGATTTACATTATTTTAGATACAGCTCCTATTATGTAACTATTAACATGTAAATAATATATTTTTGTCCATTTCTGTATTTGTAGTTAGGTAATAATTAGGTATTTACTTTATTTTTATTATAAAAATATATATATTTAAGTTTATTAGTTATTAAGTTCTAATTCCTTTATTGTATTTTAGTAAGTATTTCGTCAAGTACAATAAATGCATTATTTATTCTAATAAAATAAGTTTTTTAACATTAATTCGGTTTTTTCATTTTATTATAACATGAAGTATGTATTACAAAAAAGCATAATGATAATATTTAGTATTGATAACGACAGTCATTACCTTCGCGAAACCCTATGACCACCTCTCTTAGGGCGCGGAACCACTGTGCCATGGAGGTAACCATCGGCCGGCGCAGGGAGAAGAGGTGGGGTGTGTTGTTCACCTGCCTCACCACCCGCGCCGTCCACCTGGAGCTGGCGTCATCGCTGAGCGCTGACATCCATCTTGGCCCTGCGGCGCCTCATTGCGCGCCGAGGGCGACCCGCAGACATGTACTCCGACCGCGGCACCAACTTTGTTGGGGCGCACGCCGAACTACGCGCGGCTTTGCGCGACATGGACCATGGCAAGCTGAAGAGTGAAGCTACAGGCCGTGGCATCGCGTGGCATTTCAATCCCCCGGCGTCCCCACACATGGGTGGATGCTGGGAACGACTGGTGCGCTCAGTTAAGAACGCACTCAAGGCGACCCTACGAGAGCACGCCCCTCGCGAAGAGGTCCTCTACACCCTCCTTGCTGAGGCCGAGCTCATAGTCAACAGCCGAACCCTCACCTACGTGACCAGCGACGTCGAGCACCCAGTGGTGCTGACTCCCAACCATCTCCTGCTGGGCACTGCCGCAGGGGATGCTCCGTGTACGCGTGGGCATGCTGTCGACACCGATTCCCGTCGCATGTGGAGACGGGTGAACGCGCTGGCCGACCTCTTTTGGAGGCGATGGCTGCGCGAGTACCTACCGACGCTTCAACGTCGAAATAAATGGACAAGTGATGTGCCTAACGTGAAAGTGGGTGACGTGGTAGTGATAACCGAATCGAATAAACTACGTAACCAGTGGACCAAAGGGGTCATTGAAAATGTTTATCCCGGTTCAGACTCTATTATAAGAGTGGTAGATGTAAGAACAAATCATGGGGTCCTGCGTCGACCTATTGTAAAGATTGTTGTGCTTCCTACAGATGGTAGTATAGTCGGTTGAACCCTCTTACTGGGGGTGGGATTGTTAGTGAGCACAGCAATCCCATTTTGTGAGCATGTACCTTGTACCTACATATCAAGATATGCTCATGATTATGAAACCCGACTGATTGGAATGTTAATTAGTATGAAACGCCATCAGTCGGGTCCCTTTAGATAATATGTGTATCTTCTGGAACGAACGGAGCAGGTTTTGACCAGAAAACGGACTGGTTCAAACCGTAAATAACGCATAGTACATGGAATGTTGCATCATGATTACTCATGCGAATTATATTGAAAAATTACAGGAGATATTGCACCATAATTACTCATGTTTAATTATGTTGCAATAGCACGCAACAAGTCACAGCCTGATCCATTGGGAAAGTCCATTTCTACAAGCTCTGTATGGAATAATGCCCGGGGGTACGATATAGGTGCTCCCGCAACTTGTATGTAGGTAGAAAACTACTTAAGCTACACCACTTTGGTGTATCAATTGTATATCAATAGTAAATCAACAGTAATAACAGTAGTAACAGTAGTCATTAGGACTCAGTTGACAACGGTGTGTTATGCATCAGATGTCCATCAGCCCTCAGCTGGCGTCTGTTCCCATAGTCTTCAGATTATGGGACCTATATTTAGTTAGGGAAAGTAAAGTATTTAGTTAGGATAAGCTTACGTAATTGTGTTCTCTGTGTTTATGTGTTAGTATAGTGATAATAGATGATTGTTGGTAACTGTAATTATTGTGTATTGTGTGTGCGAATATACCGTCTTTTAAAACCAACCCCGGGCTCATTTGATTTGGCAAATATTTTACCCCGCACCTGAATAGCTTACAAATATAATGTATATATTATAATATAATACATACATACATACATACATACATCATCAGTGGAAAGGAGAAAATGCTAAAGTGCCAGAATAAAGTCTCTAAATGATGGTTAAAACCGCATCAAAATCCGATGATATTTAGGGAATAAATGCTCGTGCAGGCTAGCGCGATATTGCCCCAGTCTGCACGAGCCTTAACGAGGTCATACAGACACACCACGAAAAGCGACTTTAATTTATAATAATATTATATATCGATAATTATGTATGTTGTGGCGTCGTTATTCCAAAGACTGCGCGGTAGCACCAACAGCATTTTACAAATGATTGCATCCCGTAATGACTGACCCATGCAGGCACACTGGGTGGGAATAGTTACGGGAAAATTACGATGGAGATAAGATAAGATAATATATTTATTTCGCAAATATGGGTACAGAACACGGTGACATAAAAAATATAATTAGCAACAGCCATATTTAACCAGAAGGCATGCAAAAGTACAAAAATACACGAGAAATGCTAACTATAATTATAATAATAAAGATATACAATGTCAATATAAAGATTGATTAACTATAATTACAATTTAATTATGAAGTGCTTCAATAGTTATTTGTATTATACATAATTCTTCTGCAGTCAACTTACTTCACATTGGAATTAATTTTAAATTAAATTAAATAAAAATTTAATGTCATATTTTTCGATTTCTAATCATTATAAAAGTAATCAAGAAATTCCTTTCTCCATTAAAAATGCCGCCACACTATAATAGGCTTTGTCTACTAAAAAAATTTGAAGTTTTCTTTTAAATAACGTTAAGTTTAATTATTTCCAACTTTATAAACGACTGGCGCCATGTAGCAGACACATTTGAGCATTAAAGTCGTTCTCGCACTAGGGAGACATAGCCTACTATTACGCCTATTTCGTGGAAATACGCCAGCTATGCGGTCAAAACGATCAGGGTTCAACTTTACAAACACTGCCTTTTCTAAAATATATTATGCATGATAAAGTTAAAATTTTATTCTGTTTAAAATATAGCACACAGCTATCAGTTGTATGCAGTTTTAAAATGGACCGTATGCATCTTTTCTGTGCTTTGAATGCAGATTCTCTTTTAGTGGAGTTGCCCCAAAAGATAACACCATATCGTAAGTGGCATTCGACTAAACCATGGCATGCAGTCAGGAGTGCGTCTTGATGTACAATAGATGACAAAATATGTAAAGCATAAACGGATGTGCTTAGTTTTTTACAATGTCACCCTGTGTTGTTGCCAAATAAGTTTTTTGTCTATTCCTAGCCCTAGAAATTTAGTACTTACTTATCGTTAACTGTATCATTATTATATTGCACATGCAGATTGCCCTGAACGCCAATGCGTTGGTTAAAATGCATTATCTTTGTTTTACTTAAATTAATTTTTAAGTTATTTTCGTATTACCATTTTAATTGATTTTAAAGAAATATTAATGTCGCTTTCGTATGTATCTATACTTTTCGAAGGTATTGTCATGGTACTGTCATCTGTAAATTGGGTCAATGGTTGTTCAATACATTCCGGTAAGTCATTAATATATAATATAAATAGCAAAGGACCCAACACACTCCCCTGCGGTACCCCGTAAATAACTATTCGCTCGTCTGATCTAAATATCTTGTCTTGTTTATTAGCTACATTAATTCTTTTAATTTCAGTAATCTGTAGTCTATAATGTAAATAAGAGTGAAACAGGTCTAGAATATTACCCCTTATACCATAAGCTTCAGAAGTGTAGGATGGTGGACATAATCAAACGCCAGCATCATATAACAGAAAAAAGCTCGGACCGGGTTTCGTTTATCTACATTATTAATGACATTCTGCATAAAATCAAAAATCGCTATATTTATTGTTCTGCTGGGTCTAAATCCTTTTTGTTGTTCACACAAAGTATTTGTACAGCTCTTTGTAAATAAACTTCTCAAAAAAAATTTTAATAATCGGAATCAGTGAGATTGGCCTATCATTTTCCATTAACTCTCTATTCTCTATTTTCCCTCTTAAATATTGGTTATAAAATTGATGTTTTTAAAACATCTGGATATATGCCAGCGCTTATACTAAGATTAAGTATGTAACTTAAGTGTACACGTAGCTCATTAGTTACAGATTTACATATCTTTGTAAAGAGGCCATCGTAACCTACGCTATTTTTAATTTTCAATGACATTATTATTTTATCTATATCTTTTGGTATGTTTGGTGCCATGAACATTGACTCCCTTCTTGTGTCTATTTTCCTACTTGCTTTAGATTGGGTACCGTCCATTAATTTGGGCTGTATTTTATCAACAAAGTAGTTATAAATGCATTAGAAATGTTCTTTGGATTTGATATTTAATAAAGTTTAGAGTTTAAAATTTAGTTAATTACTAAATTTTATTTTATTAATACGCTGGCTGGGGATATTGTGTTTTTTCTGGTTTATTATTTGCCAGGTAGTTTTTGCTATGCTTTTGGCTTTCGTTATTTTGTAATTGTTTTGAACCTTTTTTGTCAGGTTTATAATATTTTATACAATTTACAATACGAGTAGTTTTAAAAATGTTACTTTCTTGTGTAAGTTACCTACTAACATAGATCTTAAGAAAATTGTTACTAACACTTATATGGATTCCGTCCGAAATAAAATAGATATTATTATAAATGATAAATTATATTATTTCTGTAAGTAGGTATATGGTATATGGTTTTATTATGTTTGTACCCAGTAACCCAGTAACTGGGTTGTGGAGGTCAGATAGGCAGTCGCTCCATGTAAAATACTGGTATTCAGCTGTATCCGGTAAGACTGGAAGCCGACCCCAACATAGTTGGGAAAAGGCTAGGCAGATGATGATGAAGTAGGTTTGTACATACACTTACACGTCAATCATATTTTTTTAAACTAGATGAGGTCGGCGTTTCCTATCTGACTACTCTGAGAAGAAAGGCCGATAGAAACTCAATGGTAACCTTCTCATTTAAATTTCAGACATAATCTTGGTCAGATCATGTGAAGACCAAGTAGATTGGGGTCTGAAATGGTCTTTTGATGAAAGAACCACAGGGATTGAGTGGACCTGTCCAGTTAGTGCACGCACTTGTCAGTAGACGTGCAGCTCAACTCAGAACTTAAGGAGCTCAACGTTTCAACGAACAATACCAAAGAAAGGACATTTTGGTAAGCCGCATAAATACTCAAACTGCCAGACCGTGTTAAAAACTAACTAAAAATAAACTAAATTAAACAATGACCCACATAGTCTTCACATTTACAACAATTAAAATAATATAATAATTCACACAGTAAATATTCATGTCATTGCATAAATAAAACTCATCAATGTCAATGTGTATATAACAATCCGGACATAATCTTGGTCAGATTATTTGAGGACCATGTAGGTTGGTGGAAATGGTCTTTTGAGGAAAGAACCACACAGATTTGAGTGGATCTGTCCAGTCAGTGAACGCATTTGTCAGTTATCATGCAGCTATTATTTATTTTTATGCGGTAGCGTCGGGGGTCGGGTTGCCTCCTTCCCTCCAATATGGCAAGAGGGGTGTTGGCTGATCTTTGCGTTATGCTCATGAACGGCTGCTGCTTGCGTGGACTGGTCGTCTTGCTGAACATGGTTTTATTATTGTTAATAATAATTAACTGTTTATTTATTTTACTTCGATGGTGCTAGTTTATCATTTGTGACTTCTAGTTACAGCTATAGCTTTATGAAAGCGGGCACGCCGTTTATGCCTGGAGGCTTTTTAGGAAGCTGGGTATTAAGTTTTGTTTACGTTTTAATTTGCTTGAGTGCAATTTTAATTGTTTTGTTGGTATATTGGCGTGTGCTAGCTAACATATGGGAAGTAATTTAATTTAATGTTTTGTGTTTCGTAGTATTAATTAATTTGCGTACGATTTGTATAGAATCAAGTGTATCTAACTAAACAGACAGGTGTGCTGCTGGAGAGTTTGTTGCGCCACTTCTTCTTCCCAGTTAAAGCACTAGGAATTGGAGAAGGGTGGGCGTTTTTGGGGGACTGTCTTTTGTAATTTTGACGTTCGAAAAGTGCTGATTCTTAGCCTAGTTTGAATAAATATATTTTTTTTAATTTTATGTGTTTATATATCTCGGGACCATGGGGTCCCGGGCGTTTGGAAGGCGTACGAGGGGCCGAAAACCACTCGCGGAGGCCCCTTAAACAATTTTAAATGGAATGAGGCGCCAACTGACGACAATTCTGTTCGCACTACGCAAGTGCACTATATCGGATTTGAAGTGTTGGACCCAACATTTCTTTAATTTTTTTTTTGCTTAGGGTTTGGGGGTTCGAAGTGGGATGTCATTGTATTTAATTAACTTCGACTTATGGAGTCTACTTATTGAAATTCGAGCTATAGATTTGTTCGAATTACAAAGTCTAAATGGTTCGACAGACCGCGTATTTACATTACGGCTTTGGTTTTAGAGTAAAATCAGCGGAGTAAGTACACAACAACTCAAAAGAAACGTCTAGTCACCACAGGGGATACACGGAAAAAAATCTCGTTACAGTAACGAGAACATCGCACATGCAACAAGAATGTCTTGTGCTATATGTAACGCCTATAATGTCTTTTAACTGCTCCCAAATTACGATGCTTATTTATATTTATTTTTTATTACATACTTCCTAGACATATACACTTACTTTATATTTTCATTAATTGATATTAGTATTGTATACCTGGGCATAAGTCCCCTCTTTGAGGAGTGGCTGGAGAGACGCCACGTCGTCCTCACCTTCCGCCTGACGCAGGTCCTCACCGGACACGGCAGCTTCGGGAGGTTCCTGTGTCGGATAAGGCGGGAGGAAACGTCCGGGTGTCACCACTGTGTGGATCGCCCGGAGGACACGGTGGAGCATACGGTGGAGGTCTGCCCGGCTTGGGCAGAGCACCGCCGTGACCTCGTGGAGGCGATCGGCAGAGACCTCTCGCGTCCGGCCCTGGTTCAGGCCATGGTACGGAGCGAGAGGGCATGGGCAGCCGTCACCTCCTTCTGCGAAGCAGTAATGCTCGCGAAGGAGGAGGCGGGACGGTTGAGGGAAAGGCACGTTTCGCGCCCTCTCGCCCCTAGCCGCCGCAGGAGACGCCCAGGGTGTCGGGAATCCCGGGCGGATTTCCGGCCACCGTAGGCGCGGGCTTGCGGACGGTGAGCAATGGGTAGCTCACCGTTCACCTCACCGTCACATTCCAACCTCGCCGCCGAGGTCCCTTGCGAAGGCCCCGACGTAATTGCCCCCCGACCCTTGCTCGACGAAGTGCCAACCCACGCCGTAGCTGAGCCTGTAGCTTTAAATTCCCCAGATAATAATAATTATTCAGAAATTATTCAGCCTGTCCCACCTTGCTGTCCTCTAGTGATGAGTCCCTCACTCATGAGTTACTCGAATTTCCTCATTGAACCACCTCAACACACCTCATTCGTTCACGCGTCCTCAAAAATTGACATTGACAATATGAAATCGTGGCGAGGGATGAGGCGAACGAGTTCATGACTCACGAGTACTCGTGAGTCACGAGTGAGTCGTCGCCACGCCCGCCCGCCTCGCTCCCTCGTACGTTCTGCTGAATTCGACTCGGGCTCACGAGTCGTGAGGTGAATACGCCGTTGACGATTCCTCACCTCAAATTAGGGGTGCCTCGTGAGGACCTCACGAGGTTAAGTAAGGGCCTCCCTCAATCTCAAATAAAATTGATGAGTTACCTATCACTACTGTCCTCCCCCAGCGACGCCCTAAGTCGAGGTTCGTACCCCATAGGGAGTGCCCTTAGTGTGCAGTCGCTTAGTAATGTAAGAAATTCGCCCCTGGCTGGCTTTGAGTTTATCCGGTTAAGTAGTCACAACCTCTCAAGGTCAACTACGAGGTGCCATTCACAAAAAAAAAGATTTTTTTATCAGTTGCATACCGAAGGTTAACGTGATAACATCTCTACTGGAAACATACGGATTAACTAGAAAAAATAAGCCGCTACTCTGTTCATCGTGTATAACAGAGGTTCCAAGAGAGCGGTAGCTACATTCGGCGACCAGGATCTGGCCGGCGACGCAGAACATCAGAGCGTGATGACCGCTTTCTTGTGACAAGGTCTTTGAGAAATCGGCAACTGAACGCGGTTCAACTGGGATAACAGCTTCGAGAAGTTCGCAATGTCAGTTTCGGGAGTGCGACTCCTATTCGGAGTCAATGGGGAGTTACCTGATAAGTAGGTAGACAGTTATAAGAAGACTGGGTGAACTGGACTGACTTCACATTGCCCGGCAAATGGTCCCAAAATGACCACAGCTCACCGACAAGCCCGGCTACAATTTGTCTGGGAACACCCAAATTGGATGTATGACCAATAGCGGGCTGTTATGTTCTCTGATGAGTGCAGAATGACGTTACATGCTCATGATGGACGCTCAAGGGTCTACAGAAGATCAACAGAGCAATTTTCACAATGCTGCATAAGCGAACGTGTGGCTTTTGGAAGTGGATCGTGTATGTTTTGGGGTGGCATAATGTTGGAAACTAAAACTGACATTGTATTCATCATCACCGGGGGGAATACTGGCCCGAGATCGAGAGGGTTGAAGGCTGCACGATACGTCGAAGAAGTGCTCCAAGTACTTGTGAGGCCGCTTGCGTGTCTTATGGGAGAAGATATGGGAACGCCAGACCGCATGCCGCTAGAACCCTATCGCCCCAGTCTGTTGAAGCCTTAACCGTGGAGTGTCTTGCCGGCTCTTCTCCATAGGAAACGACCAATTGGAACCGTGCACCTAGCTTCTGACGTTTCGTATGTGCCCATGTAGGTTTATGTGAAATAATATATTTTTATTTTGACTCCGTACTAGTTAAAAAAAGAGAAAAATCACAAATGATTGTATCGTAATTATTACTGAACAAAATTGTTCACATTGCAAGTACTTTACTTGCAATGTTCTAAAGTTATATGCAGTTATTTTTTATTATAATATAATGTTATGCTATGAATGAGATTTAAAAGAGTGTCCGTGGAGTTTCTTGCCCGTTCTTCGCCATAGGAACCTACTACGCTTAGGAATGGACAACTAGCTTCATCTTTCTGACTGACCGACCCCTTGACAACTGTCAAAGTGCCTGTATTTGGTTTATTTGAAATAAATGCTTTGAGTTTATGTTTTCAGCAATAACTTTATTTTTGTGTTGGTTACTAGTTAAAATATATGTATAGTTATTTTTTGAAAGCGGTAGTGGCCGGCACGTAGACACAGAAATTTATTAACAATATAAAAAATTAGGTAGGTAGGTACACAAATAAGAAAAATGGTACCGGGGCGCCCGGACGGGCGTGAATATATTCCGTGTGCGTGAGTGATTTGAGCACAGAAACAACAATTGCGCATTGCGTGCGAGAAAGGAACACAAATATACTCTATGTACAAAAGACTACAGTTGATTGATACACTCAATCTTTCGCTCTTGCCCATTCTTCTCCATACGAACCTTTGGAAGGGGTGACTCGAATCAATACTGAACAAAATGTTGTTGTTCAAAATTGCTTTTTATTTATTTATTTAATACCTACTTTAAGCATACAAATGTACAGAGGCGGACTTAATGCCATAGGCATTTTCTACCAGTCAACCTTTGGGTGATGCAGAGACAGACAGTGGTAGGTGCAATATCGAAAACTGTGGAATAAATATTTATTAAAATATAAGTATTTACATATATGTACCTAATTACACATAAATATAAGACCAAATAAATACACGAATATACTAAACAGATAAGGCAAACGATGGGAAAACATTGCCGTTGTGATGATACTGCCAGGTTTTTACGAATGTGCTCGCGAGCTTTAACTTTAAAGGAGAATCGGTTGGTTGCCATCCTGATTTTCTGGGGGAGCGCATGTTTATGTGAACTGAGCCTATCGCAGTCCACTGCTGCACATAGGCCTCTCCCAGGTTGCGCCACAACACCCTGTCCTCCGCCTTTCGCATCCAGTCTGACCCAGCCACCTTCTTAAGGTCGTCAGTCCATCTAGCTGGGGGCGTTCCACACTACGCTTGCCGATATGCGGTATGTGCCTATTTATACTCAGTGAGAGCGTGATTCGTCGAAGTCGTCGACTAGGCCTTGCGACTATTTGACTCAAGTTTTCTTCTTTTGTCCCCTTCCACCCGCTGCGCTCTGACCGAACCCCTCGTTGGCTCGGTCTACAAATTGGTTCGTTCTGAATACAATATTTTTCTTTACGTGACAATGCGTCTTGTAATCATAAGCATAAGCATAGATCTAGATTGTTGACTTCAGAAATAGTTGTAATAATTACTATTTGTCAGTAGAGCTTACTACATAGATTGAGTGTAACTAGAATGGAATTGTTCTCTTTACAAATTGATCAGTATCTGCTATAATATTTCTTGTTGCTAAGTACAAACTCTCGTTATCTTAACAATTTCTTTTTCATAACTCGACTCGACTCGACTCGTTCTTTGAATTGTTTTTGTATTGTAGAAACTATTTTTTTAGGAGGCGTTACCATTGAGTTGTAGGCTACATTTAATCACATAGCCATATTATAATTAGTTACCTTAGGACTGTACTGGGTATGTAACTGTAGTGGGTATGTAACCCACTCGACCAAATTCGGTAGATGGAAAACGAATTACTTTTAATTAATTTCTATCAACCGTCGTTAGTTGAGTCCAACCGATTTGTATCAATCAATATCGTTGATCGACCTAAAGCTCTTTCAACAGTTATCCAAGGAGAAAAGACAGAGAAGGGGACGAGAGTTTATAAACTTGGTGTTCAAGAAGGTACCACCAGTCAATTTGAATCAATGGATGACGTCACAAACTTCGTACTTCGAAATTCAATCAGCCGTTTCCTCACTTGGGCTCAGAGGCGTCAATCTCTCCCCTCCTTAAATTAAGCCATGTTTTGATTGCATGTACGCTCTCTACGCTATTTTATGAAAACGGGAAATGTATGAAATTAACGTTTTTGTGCAAGTCACGCTCGTGTCCGTGGGCTGAGGTTGCTAAAATTTATTTTTGAGAGTGTATAAAGTTACAACCAACCAAGTTGGTCGCTATTGCTCAAATGGATGTCTTAAGAACTATCTGCTTTCATGTTTTCTTAATCTCAAACCACTAGCAACGAGAAAATAAAACGTTACAAAAATGAAATACATAGGTGAAACGACAGCCTTTTCAATAAAAAAAAAAAAAACTGATTGCCTGTTTTCAATGATTACAGGAGTACAAACGTAAAATATCTTCTCTACAAAGTTATATTTAAGTAGAAACAGATAACAAAGTCACAAACTCGATTACCACGCAGAACACTGACAGACTTCCGTCTACAGCGAACGTTCACAACAGGGTGACTGCCAATTTGCATGACAATTACTAGCCGATTCATTTTGCCTTTAATCTCGCCAATATTAAATAAATTTAAATTCCGTATTTTATGAAATTCCCTCCGGCTAGAATGTTTGTTGTTGATCGTATGATCGTATCGAACGGTTTACTAATTTGTGTAATGTTTATTTTGATAGAGTATGCTAAAATAATACCAGCCTATTACTGTTCCATTGCAGGGCAAAGTCCTCTTTACTGACTAAAACCCACCCGTATTCCTTCCGTTGCCTATGTTGCCAGGGGGCCTCGGTAACCCTTTCGAACTTCCAAGCGACCCCGGCAGGTATCGGCTCTAGTAGACCCCTACATTTGTGCTGACATCTCTTTGAGGCGCGCGTGGAATACAACGCGCCGTCGACCCGAGCCTGGTCCTTATCGGACGGCGAGCTACCCATTGCTCACCGTCCGCAAGCCCGCGCCTACGGTGACCGGAAATCCAACCGTGATTCCCGACGCCCAGGGCGTCTCCTGCGGCGGCTTGGGGCGAAAGGGCTCGAAATTTGCCTTTCCCTCAACCGTCCCGCCCCTTTCCTTCGCGAGCATTACTGCTTCGCAGAAGAAGGTGACGGCTGCCCATGCCCTCTCGCTCAGTATGGTACTGAGCGAGAGGGCATGGGCAGCCGTCACCTGGTACCATGTACCATGGCTTGAACCAGGGCCGGACGCGAGAGATCTCTGCCGCCGATCGCCTCCACGAGGACACGGCGGTACTCTGCCCAAGCCGGGCAGACCTCCACCGTATGCTTCACCGTGTCCTCCGGGCGATCCACACAGTGGTGACACCCGGGCGTTTCTTCCCGCCTTATCCAACACAGGAACCTAGGTCTCTTGTCATACAAATAAGGCTCGACCATTGAGCACCACGATTGCTCAAGAGGGGTTGGCAATTTCAGACTTATATTAACTATACATCCAGGTTCACCGCGATGTTTGTCTTTACTAATATCAGTAAACTCAGAAAGTAAAAGTAAAGTACTTGCCCGTGCCACATCAGAAGCGAGGTCCTAACCACTAGGTGGGCCATCACGACCTGGGTCTCACTAAAACTCTTAAAATAACGACCACTCAGCTTTGTGGAAGATTATAAATCCAATCCAATTCTCAATACTCAATTCTTTATTGCATTCCATATGTATTACGTAATAGATGGTATAACAAAGTAAAATATCAATATGGACCCTGTCGGGCACAGCAAAATAGGAGAGAGGGTGAGGCCTTTTTTTTAGGGTGGAAAATTATCAAATAACTTCTCCCGCTCTAGGCGAAGCGGGAGGGTGTGTCAGATTCTTACTGACTAAAACCCACTCTTGTCCCTTCCATTGACTGTGTTGCCAGGGGCCTCGGTAACACTTTTGTACCTTCCCGCGACCCCGGCAGGAAGAGGCCTAAGTAGCAGTTCAAGCAATTCTATATTGTGGCGCCATCTACATCGCCACATGCGAACTAGGCAACACACTGACGTCACGCAAAATTCTACATCGCACGTGCAGAGTTTACCGCGCAACTAGCATATACATATGTATACAACATCCCGACGTCAACCATAGGCATAGTATATTACTTATTTTAAATTTATGTATTGCATAATGTAGGTAATTATTATGAAATTCTTAGAAGTATTTTCATTATTATTAAATAATGTTATTATTTATGTATTCATATTTACATATTTATATTTGATTTTCTATAATCCATATTATATTATATAATTCATAATATTTGGTGTTTAAGAGAGAGAATAATTTTATTTTGCCATCGATTTGTCATCTAGAAACTCCTTTACTGACTAGTATGACTTGGATTCCAGAAAAAGTTTCAATTTATTAATAAATATATTTGTTTTGTTTACTTCTCTAATGTCATTTGGAAATGGGCATAACTAAAGGGCTTGTTGAGTGCATTTTGAGTCGGGTTTGAGGTATTTTTATTTTGTTTTCGATGTGTAGAAAAGTGTATCTTGTTTGTGTTTCTGGGTGTTTTCTGACAAATTAACATAATTTGAAGATATACAGGGAAGATCCAATATTGAAACAGCAAATGCAATTATCCGATAAAGTCCTAACAATACGATTAATTAATGGAAACGTAGGTACCAGTATCCGAGCAACATTTAATTCCGTAATTAATGAGCTTTGCGAACATTTGATTGGTTTAACATCACTCGGGCGAGTTAACTGGCATTTTGGTCATCCATTTACTAATTACTTTAGGCCTGTATCTGCCTAGTGTTGTGGCTGTATTTATCGGCTATTACCTACTAAGTCTTAGAGTAACTATAGATTGATCTTTAATTAACTATCATAAAAATATAATATCCTAACCTAACTAAAACTATTAACAAACTAAAATAGCATTTTGTAAATTCGTTTTCAGTCACTTTACTCCACTTATTAGCTATGTAATAACTTTGTAATCTCTTGAAATAAATGAGTACTTATATGAGTTATTATCGTTCAAGCTCCAACGAATTTCAAAACGCAAATGAACTTTCAACCTAAGTGCAAGCTCGTTAAATAGTAAAATATCAGCAACATGTTTGGACTTGCAACTTGATCATGAATTCGTTCGTATTAAATCGCGTAAGCGTCAAATAGAGAGCAAGTCAAAACGCGCCTGAAAGACGTACGCTCGAACTCATTATCTTGCACAAACTTGTCCACACTGACTTGCCGAGTTTTTCATCTTGTACGAACTTGAGACTTTACATTACTACAACAATGCTATTTCCTACAAAAATATGAATTATTCTTAGTACACGTAACACAACATAAACAATACAGTACCTACCTACCTATCTTGAAAGTTTTAAATAAGAACTTGTGTTATTTTAATAGGGGTCGATATTTAGACCTCGTCGACCCCCAGAATCAGTTTTCGTTTATGTCGACCCCTAGGAAACCGATATCGAATCCCTGGTCTAAAGTATTAGGTACTTCGTCCATTTTGGTTTGTTTCGACTGTACAGCGGAAGTGTGATAAAAATTATCTATGGTATAAAAATTACCTATATTAAAAATGACAGAAATCGATTCAGAAACGATTCTGAACAAACTACTTCATAATGTGCAGTAATTCATTTAATGTAAATGAAATAAATTCATAATATGTAAAAAAGAGAGAATAAATAAATTAAAGATATAGATACAGAAAGATACATAGGATGTCACAATGGGCGGTTTAAATATTTTATTTATTTATTATTTAAACTTTTTTTTTTAAAGCTAGTATATATCATATCTGCCGGTTTTTTAAATATAATATTATTGCACTAATATCATAATTTTGTGTGAAACTACGCTTTAATGCCGCTGCAAGGCCTATATTGGTATCACATTTATATCAAAATCAGAACTCCGCACGTGGGTAAAGCCGCGGGCACAAAAAGTCCATAGGTAATAAGCCGATTAGGTATAACTTATCAGAGGAATTCATTATTTATCAAATCGAAGGAGACTCCTTTGTATGACAAAGGAGTGTCATATAACATATAACAATAATAATAAGTCACGTCGGCGTTACTAATACCTAATTGTTAAATAAGGAAAATGATTACATACCTTATTTTATTAAAGCAATTAAGCAATAAACAATGTAAAACAAAAAAGAAGTAATAACTGGCTTAATAATAAAAATTCAAAAGTTTTAGCAATTAGGAAGTCCCGCGTAGAAGCGGATTAATGGCAGTTGACTCATTTAGTTTACTTTTTTGTACGAAGTAGTTAAAGACATCTACCGAAATTCGGAAAAAATATATATTACAGTAATTGGCCTCCTTGGTTATGCCCTATTAACTTGCTTTATTCTCATATTAATTATCACAGTTTTGTGTTCAAAACGCTCTCCTATAACATAATGATTTTATAGATAACCGTTTTATATACCTAGGTACTTTGCGGCGTGGCCATCGACATAGCGCAAAAAGGTTATTTTGGCGCGTGGCCAAAATCTAAATTAACGGCGCCATCTTGTTTTTTGGTGTATTTCAAGTTACATTTCACAAGACAACTGCACAAATGTCTAACACCAGCGCCCCCCTGTCAACGTCAGTCAAGCGCAAAAGATCATTGTAGGAAATAATTAAGTCGGTAGTTAATTTACTGAACAATTAATTTCCCTGACTTTACCATTTGCACTTACGAGAGTCCAACAAACTCTTCGTCAGAGATAAACTTAAATACCGCAGGGTTGAACGTCTGCGGCATTTTTCGTATCTGTAAACGTCATTCAAAGTTTTTAGGCAATTCAGCGTTGAAGCCTGATAGATTGGCAGCCCCGCGGTTCTAGTTATCCTTCCATTGATACAGTAACATTCTGAATTTGATAGCGTAGGTATAGAAGGGGTAGACAGACATGGAGGGTCGTGGGAAGGTACCAAAGGGTTACCGAGGCCCCTGGCAACACGGGCAACTGAAAGAAACGGGTGGGTTTTAGTCAGTAAGAGTCTGACACACCCTCCCGCTCCGCCCAGAGCGGGAGAAGTTATTTGAAGATGGAAAACTTCAAATAACACCCAAAAAAAAAAAGACAGACATGGAGGGGTAATTCTATGAATTTCCAGCGGGGTAATTGTGTAACACACATAAAATTACCATTGATCGCAATGGGTTGCATTTTGATAGATCAGCCACGTTCATTGCATTACTTACGTTGTTGAGCAGACGAATTTTTGAAACCCGTGAAGCAATGGATTAGCAATATCCAAACTCTCGGATTGTTGTTATGCAATAGGGGTTTTGATCAGCCCATCTCTTGTAGTAATCAGAATCCCACAAACAAGCTATACCGAAATTGTCTTTGGATGATGACGATGATGATTGTAACGGACTCGACTTACGAGTTATAGTTCGTGGGTTTAAACCCAGGCAGGCGCTTTACTTTGCGTAAATTATTTCATCACCACTGCTCACAAAATGGTGAAGGAAAACATCGTGATGAAACCGGCATGTCCAAGAACCAAAAATTCGAAGACATGTGACATCTACCAACCCGCACTGGGCCTGCGCGGTGGACTCCACCACCGCGCAGCCCACTCTTTCTCACCGCGAGGAGGCCTGTGTCCCAGCAGTGGGAACATTATAGGCTCATTATCATCAACATAATAATAATAATTACTTATTTACAAGCATTTATCAGACTTTTACGACTTATCAAAACATCAAGATATCTTTATTACATGTAAGTTTAATGTTAATGTATTTACACACATAAACCTTTCGGACCAAATTCTCGAAATGATGGTGAAGACTGCATAGAAATCCGTTGCATGATTTAAAAGAAAAACGCGGTCAGACAGACAAACACAAAAAGTGACTTTAATTTATAATACCTATGTATAGAGATAGATAACGTCTTATAGGCTATCAGAAACCAAGAGAAGTTATCAAACTAAATACCTACAAAATTATTAATGTCAATGCCCTATGAATATTTCATAGCCACAGATAACAGATTTAGTTATTACGTAATTGTAAGACTGAGGCTACATTAGACCGCGACACATGAGCGATTAAAACAAATAAATGAACACTCACGTTTATGGCTACACCGTACATCAAATATTACTAGCGATCTTTGATTTCTTTAAGTGATCGGAACAACATTACTGTAATCACGGCATTAGCTACATCAACATATCAGCGAAATTGAAGCAAATTTATTAGGATTTTAGCTTATAGTGTAGCCGTACCATGCTTATCTCGTTTCGCTCTTTCAGTCGCATTGCAAATCGCTGCCTACTGTAGCCTCAGCCTAAGTGCACTTCACACGCGCTGGGTTCAAATCCGTTTGATATGGTTTTAACCAATAGGATTGAAGCGTCGGTGAGCCTGTCTACTTTACTTCCTATAAACTCAAGTTGACTAACAGTATAGGGAATACCTTTAACAGGAAAAGAGTACCTGCAAAATTTATGGGGCCCTCAAAAGTCGAAGGCAATGTATCAGCTAAAAAAAAATCCACGCTGTTTTATAGATTTAGATACGTGAAAATAACGTAATTTGAGTCCTGTACGATTAGGGAATTAATATGTTACTATGGACATCTCGGCAACAATATCTGATTTCATGATTCGTCATATTATTATGTCGTCGAGATGACGGCAAATATATGTGATCATTTGTAGAAGGCATATATGTAAGTACAAGTGGCAGCAAAAATATGTGACATCGAAGGAAAACCAAAAGTATCTGACGAGACAAGCGACGCCAAAATATTGAATCCTGCATCGGCTTCAAAAAGATGCCTTCTGATGCGTTATTTTTATGTCGAAAAGAATAATAATAATAATAAATAAATAAACATTTAATTTCCCTTCCACAAAGGCGCCTTAAAATTATGAATATTATAAATCTAATCATCTAATAAATCCTTTGGGAAACTGGTAGCTGCACTAGGAAAACCTATCACACATATTACCAGCTCGCGCCCAAAAACAGTGTTTGAGTATTGAATGTTTAAGATAATACTAACAAATTATCTTAACCGTTGGAAGGAAAACACAGAAAACAAAAATAAAGGAAGAAAAAGATGTATCTGAACTTTTCATGGAAAGATTTTTTCCGATACAATATTAGTTTTAGAAGTTTTTTTGTTTTATTTTATCATCAATCCAACCGTTTTCCTCACGGAATTATTCATGAGAGTTATTTATTGGATGTCACGTATTGGTACGTTGTTTCATTTGTTTTCTACCTTTAAAACCTTTCCATAAAGGGTTATTATTATGCATTGTATGTACAGGGTGCCATAACGGGCAATGGTTCACCATTCCGTTGATCATTTCGTGGACGAGGTGATTTGATTTGCAAGTGGTACCTATAAAAAAAAATATACTGCATGTTGACATAATTTATTATTCTATGCCTACTAGGTAGGACATCCTGGATCTGTAATTTACCTAACATCTGTGTGTATAACCTATGCCCACACTAAATGGTTTTGATTTGATTTGATAGCATAGAGTAGTCGGATAGTAAACACCAACCTCATATAGTTTTAAAACATCTAGTCAAAACCAAATTTTGACGTAAAAGTGTTTTTAAAACCTATTCACATAACTAAATCAGTTATTATTTAACACGTGCATAAAATGAAAAACGTTGAAACAGGTTTACTTTGACTTGAGGAACTATGTATTTTTTTTTTTTGGTAGCTTAGAAACACGAGCAGGTTGTATACCTACCCCTCTCCATCGTGCCGATTTTCCTTTCCACCTTCCTTTTATTTCTCTTCTACTTCGCTCTACACAAGATTTTAATCAACTAATAAACTAGAATGAGAACATACGATGTCTGAATCTTACCTGCCCGCCTCAGCAGCAACCACAAAGTTTTATGTAGAACCTAATTACTTTTCCATCCGGTCCGGGTTAGGGACCGCATTCCCGCAGTCCCGGGATCCCGGGATTTCTGTCCCACCTCAATTGTCACACTTACAAGTGATATACGAGAAGCTAATGATCCTTTTACCTTTTCGCTGAGTATCAGTTCCTTCCTTACTGGAAATAGAACTGTTAGGTAGGAAAAGAATTTCGTACTTCTTTTGTTTTTTGATGTGGAGGACTATTTTATGTATGGAAGTAGTGGCTGCTCATGGTACTCATTAAACTTATACATAATTATACATAATATATGGAGACGACAATACGACTAAGTTAAAAAACCAAACAATACATGAAAGCATGAAGCATGAAAGTAGAATAAATGCTGTGGAAATACGTTCCTTGCGAAGCATGTGTGTGGTGTGACTAAAAATGATGTAGTAAAGCGTGTGGTGTTTGCGGTTTAAAAGAAGATGTAGTGACAAAAATTTAAAAGAGTATGCTTAGATGGTTTGACCATGTTGAGAGGATTAATAAAAGGCGACTAACAAAAGGTATTTACAAGGCAGATGTGAGTGGGGACGCCGGGACGCCCTATGCGGACGTAGTGAACTAATTGGTGATGTTCTTCAGAAAGGTTAGGTGCATAGTACTTGCAACCGGCGTGCATATATGACCAAAAGTATGAACGTAAACGAAGCAAAAGGAGTATGTAAGAAGCGTAGCAGGTGGCGTTCTATAGTTTCTGCCTACCCCCATGGGAAGAAGCCGTGAGTTTATGTATGTACGTGTGTACTAACAATACATAGGAGTGCATAGGAGTATTTTGAAACAATAAATCTATCAAATAATCAAGTAATCTATCTACCTATCAAATAAATCGTGACATCGAAATTGAAAACGTGAGTTTTTCACACAAACTAAATACCTAGTAGTGATAGGCCGACTATGGGTTCTGCCAATCTATGACTTTAAACATATATAGTGACGAAACCGGCTAGATGGACCGTCGATCTTAAGAAGGTGGCTGCGATGGACTGGGTGCGGAAGGCGGAGGACAGGGTGTTGTGACGCAGCCTGGGAGAGGCCCATGTCCAGCAGTGGACTGCGATAGGCTGAGTTGATTGAGTTGATAGTGACTAAACTATTGGATATTTGGTTGTTTTTTATGCAGACTGGGATAATATACGCAGTTCAATTTATTGTTGTATTATAAAGTTACGGTTAAAAGCCTAAATATCTGACATTTGGCCTGCGTGCTTTTCTGGAAACTCTTTATACAACCCTTGGAGATATACCCGTGCAGAATTTTTATTCAATTAATAAGTAAGTGCAGATTACGCGAGCCATTTCCAACACAATAACAATAAATTACCACATGAATTCCTCAAAGTTTCAAAATACTGAATGCCTCATATTATAATTTGACCTTCAAATTATTTAGAAGAACAGCATCAAACTCAAAGTGTGAATATTAACATTCTAAACATTAATAATTCTATTACAATTTAACATTTTCAGTAAATTAACTTTAAAGTGTAGAAAAATAATTGTGACAATGACACACTTATAACACATGAACGAAGTGTTTTTATTATTATATCGGACTCTAAGAAAGTGGAAAGGACTTATGTAAAGTGCAATAAACAAACACTATTAAGTTTTAAAATAATTATCACGTATAATACCTGCCTCGTCTAGTGGTCGCAAGCGCTACTGCTGAGCATGAGGTCCTGGGTTCAATTCCCGGGTCGTGCAAAGTGTTATTGGGCTTTTCTATCTGGAATTTCTCAGTAGCAGACCGGAGTCTGGAGTTGTGCCCGGATGATGGCAATAGGCTCGCCCCCAATTACATGGGACTTAAAACATAACTGGTGAAATGTGGGTGTGGGTACACCTCTGCCCAACCCTTTGGTAAAAGACGCGATGTTATGTTATGTGTGTGTAAAACATTAAGTTATATTAAAATTGCTTATTAGTCTTAAAAGCTAGATCGTAATTAATTATTAAGAACCTGATTTTGTTTAATAAAGTATAAAAAAAAACTTAAGTACCTTCCTACTCACAAGCGCGTTATCGAAAACCTTTTATGATATTAAAAATGTAAAAAAACGGCCAAGTGCGTTTCGGACCACGCACAATGAAGGGTTGCGGAGTTGGGATGAAATTCAACAAAAACAAACTCAACATTGTAGTTGAAAAACTTGTTCTATACATCGATATACGTCAGGTTGAGTTCGTTTTTGTTTTGGTCGACTATTACTCGTTAACTTGTAAAACCTACATAGCTGTAGACTTCTTGCTGATAGTTTTCTTTTTAATTTCGTTATATATACTTCTGCCATGATTTTTTCACATATCCAAAAAACAACCATTTAGCTGGCAGAAGGGACTCCGTTGACTCTAACAAAAAATCAGCACTTTAAAGCTTAATATTATGCAAATGGGTCCCTGAATCGAAATAAAGGTGTTCACAGATGTCCAACGATTCTACACCATGGGATAGAAGATAAAAATAAAAATATCATCCCCATTTACGTACAAATAAAATCTTGGTACGGGGTACCTACAAAGATTTTATTTTACCACTTTATTGGCGTGATTAATGGGTATACATATACCCATGCCAAATTACAGCTTTCTAGTAGGTACTCAGAGTATCTAAGCTAAGCCGGGGACAAACACACATACATAGATGGCGAAACGGTTCATGGTTCCTTGTTTTACCACGGAACCCTAAGTAGCCTAACCCTACAAAGAGCTACTTGATTTATGACTTGAAGATACGGTCGGATAGAGGCGTAATCAACAAGCAAATACTTTACCTTCTCGTAGCTTCGTAGCGCGCCGCTACGGAACGGGCGCTACGGCGCGTAGCAATGCGATTGTCTCTACAGGGGTTAAAAAGGTTTTCCATGCAGAATTTATTTTTCCTTTTGCCCAAGAGACTTGTCGTACGGTATCATCAACCGTACATACAGTTTGCAAACGCAAAAACTCACTTGGATGTCGTTTAAATATAATTAGAACGTGTTAAACAATACATATCGAGTAGGACAACTACTGTGAAACTAAACACTCCTAAAAGAAAAAAGTTATAATTTTTTACTTTTTAACTTTTACCTTCCAAAATACATAACTTTTCATTCAACTTGTGGTTCTTTCTGTGTGCTCCAGTTACTTACTTAACCAAAACATAGCGCTGTGTGGTGCCTACAACAATTGGTCGGTACACTTGTATTAAAATAGCATTATTATATTATGTAAACATTTCGATATAAAACATTAGATATTGAGACATAGCTTGGGATATCTCATCTGAAAATAAACGTAAATATGGTTCTAATTTATGGCTATTGAATTGAATCTTGATCAGCCATTCAGTCAGCGTCCTGAAGAGGGAGTATATGAAACGTAGAACCATTGATTTGGATAATTCTTTTACAGATGGCTAGATACTTTTTTCTTCAGTGAATATTTTGTACGTGTCTATTCTTCAAGAGTAAATATTTTGGAATGTATTATCAAATGTTCATCGACTGAAATCGGGCACATTCTTTGGTTTGGACAATATTAGTTTTTGCCCGAAATTTACCAACCATTACGGTATGATAATGATCATACAGCAACAGTACGTTTATACGTACCTAATTAATATTAACATGAATTCAGTCCTAACTAAAGCTTCGTCACGCGCTAATGTGCGGGTCGATCAATAACAATAATACATTAAGTGCGGATCAGATAACTAAACAAACATTACTTTAAACCGTCTCCACAAATAAACGGCTGAACAGCTGGCAGTGGTTTGGTGTAACTTAACTAACTACCTACAATAACTACCGGGGTATCCGTCAATGACGAGAGAACCCCAACAATTATTAAATCCAATCATATGGAATCTTAAAATCTATAAATATCACCCTGTTGCCCCAATAATAATTCCCAAATATTCCCTAATTTATTTAATCATCTCCAAATATGACATTGAAATAAGTATTTTAAACTTTAGTCTACTTGATGACTTTCAAATCAGTATATTTACTATAAAGCTTTTGTTACAAAAATCTTCAAAGACAAGGGAAGTTGTTACAACATAACTTCTCCCCGAATTATATAGATTGGAACTAAAGTTTAGTTAACAATGGCATTCGGGTCCATTGGGAATTAAATGGCGATCCAATCTCATCTTGTTCCTAAGAGAAAAGGTCTTATCTGTACCTATATGTATAACTGAGAAGAAGTTTCAGATAACTAAGTTAATATCGTTGGCTTATTTATTAAGCAGGTTTTGTTTTTTAGAAAGTTTCACATTCTAGATTAAACGTTAAAATAAAACGGGAGATTTTTAACTGATTTTCTAAAAACTTACTGACGTAATGATGGACACTTATTTTTATTAATGAATCTCTAAAAGCTTTTTGCGTTTCTAATGATGCAGGTTTTTTTATAATAATTGAGCCTCTTTGTAACTTTCTGGTCTTTTCTCACAGTTGGTCACAGTAACTAAGCTAGGGCATCCCGACCAAACGGGTTTGGTTTGGCTTGACTAAACGCACCAAGTTGTTCGCATTTACTTGGCTATTTAGAATTTTACGACCCCAAAATAGGAATTATTTGAGGTTCACAAAAATGCATAATTAGTCTACAATGTTCCCACTGCCGGGACACAGGCCTCCTCTCGTCGAGAGGGAGTGTAATCTACCACGCTGGCCCAGTGCGGGTTGGTGGATGTCACATATCTTCTAATTTTTGGTTCTAGGATAGTCCAGTTTCCTTACGATGTTTTCCTTCACCGTTTTAAGAGCAGTGGTGATGAAATTATTTACACAAAGTAAAGCACATGCTTGGGTTCGAACCCACGACCTACTCGTAAGTCGGGGCTGTTACCATTGGGCCACCACTGCTCACCACAAAAGAGGCGTAATCATTATATTAGAGTCTTCAATATTTTTAGGGATACATGCCAAATAAAACTATGAATCTTATTCCTGGTTAAACTCTCCAGAATTTTGGAAAATTAAAAGATTAAGATAACAATAGCAGAGATATTCATTCATTCCCCTTTGTATCTGAATGAATGAGACTAGATCATGAGATTGAGATCATAAAGGCATAACAATAGTTACAGTAAAGATTAGAAGGCGAACAAATTATCAACATTTTCTTTTTTTTATATGCTATGCCTGGTCGGAAAGTACCTTATCATAACATAGTTTCATAAGAAAAAGAAATAATATAAAAAAAAAGTTTATTATTTTAACAAGTAAACCTTAACAACTAGTGATTGAAGCCTCCTTTTAAGTAGATACTCGAAAGCCTGTGTTAGGAGACTCCGCTCTTCCATAACTTAAATAAGTATCATCTACTTGTTTTATGCAAATATAGGTACTAAAGGAAATAACAATATTAGAAAAAGACAGAATTAAAGCTACATGCAGCACGCACGCAGGCATGCGAGTGTGTGTGTGAGTGAGGGTATGTGAATGTGTACGTGATGCTGAATCTGAATCACGAATGAATCAAAATGGGGGTAGGATTATATTGTATTCCAGCAGCGCCTCCGTGTCGTAAGTGGTTTTATCTAATTAGTAAAAAAAAACATTTTGTTTCATATTATATACGTAAATCTCTTTAAAAATGAGACAGAATGTACGTCATTGCTGTTTTACAAATTTGCGGGTCGGAAATGTGTATGAAAATTCATTTTTAACGTTCTGAGCGGGCAGGAAAAGTAAATGAAAATCCATTGTTAACGTGCTGTGTCTCCACCGCAGGAGACGCCCTGGGCATCGGGAATTTCCGGCCACCGTAGGCGCGAGCTTGCGGACGGTGAGAAATGGGTAACTTGCCGTCCGATAAGGACCAGGCCCGGGTCGACGGCGCGTTGTGTTCCACGCCCGCCTCGAAGAGATGTCAGCACAAGTGTTACCGAGGCCCCTGGCAACACAGGCAACGGAAGGAACACGGGTGGGTTTTAGTCAGTAAGAGTCTGACACTCCCTCCCGCTCCGCCCAGAGTGGGAGAAATTATTTGATATTATGTACCTAGTATAAAGCCAAAAGACAAAAAGTTTTTATCACCAAACGCAAAATGATACTGGCCACATACTTTTGATGAACATTGATTTAAAAAAGAAAAATAATGAACAAGTGAAAATCGCTTGCTCGTGCGTAGCTTTATTTTGTTTTATTTATCTGAATTTTCAGTTTGCGTTTACGATCTACTCTAAATGCCGTCTAGTAGTGATAGTGAAGATTTAAACTTCACTTAAAAAAAAATGTCTTTTATTTTCTCGTAGGTATAGTATAAAGCATTTCTTTCGCACTTTCTACTAATCTTACTTTTCTCCGAGTGATACATAGTTGTATCGCTCGGAAGAAAGTGCGATTTCCAACTCGAGTGTATTAAGGCCTCAAACTACACCCTAACGAGGGTGTAGTTGGTAATCGATCACTTTCTCCCCTCGGTGAACAATGTACTATATACTAAGGTCCTAATACTTTTCAAGCAAATCAATTTCACTCGTTTTCTGTTCTTGCCGCCAGCAATCTTTTAAAAATACCTACTTGTTTTAAGGCCGCCTGAGCAAAATATTACAATAATTTCCAAAGTAAGAATGTTAGCTAACAAAAACCTACATCATCTCAAACTTTTCATTATAAAAATAACCCTCTTTGTAGTCTTGCTCATGAAATTTTAATTTGCCGGATATTGGCTTAAGGTTTCTTACATTTCAAAGTAGTCCGAGTTATAAAAAAAAAACGTTGAAAGTAGGAAGTACCATAGAATAAGAATGTAAAGAAGCGAAACTTCTGTTGCAAGCGCATTTTAAATGCGTACACTTTAGGGGCGTAAGATACGTTCAACTAGTTCAAGATTCGCTTACGCTGAGGCATGCGGCACCAGTTACGCTCCACGTTCGACCATCGGCAGTATTGACAACCCTTGTTTTGTCTTGGCATAACGTGGATCTACGAAAGGGGTGGTTGAGAGTTAGGGGGAATGATAGGTGATTAGCATAATCAGCCTGTAATGTTCCCTCTGCAGGGACACAGGCCTCCTCTCTGTGAGAGGGAGTGGGCCATATTCCACCACGCGGGCCCAGTGCGGGTCGGTAGATGTCACATGTCTTCGAATTTATGGTTCTAGGACATGCCGGTTTCCTCACGATGTTTTCCTTCACAGTTTTGACAGCTGTGGTGATGAAATAATTTACACAAAATAAAGCGCATACCAGGGTTCTAACCTATGACCTACCGTAACCCGTAAGTCGCGGCTGTTACCACTTGGCCATCACTGCTCAGATAGGTGTTTATTTCGGTAATATCGGTTTATGTACAAACGAAAGTACTAGTAGAGGATCCGCACTAGAAACGACCTTCACCCATCTGTTTAATGGATGAAAAGTATTTTATATCAAATTTAATATATTAGAAAATATATATCGAGTGGGTTGTCTAAAAAATTCCTGGCCAGACTATGATTAATTAAAAATTGAAAAATGACTTTTTATTAAATATTGCAGTCATGAAGTTCAACGAATAAATTTAATACCAACCGAAATTATTAGCAAGGTAATGCAAAAACGCTTCCATGGTTTTAACAGCTCTTTATTAGATCTCATCAACGCGCGTTCGTATTTCCGAAGAGGATTCCCGAAGGGCATACTTTACTTGGGCTATAGTGCTGTACTTTTCCGTACCATTTCTATACGGTTATTTTTATTCTGTGGCTCTACAGAGGGGCCCAAACTTTTGAAGTTGTCGGGTCAACAAATTTCTTGTTAAATGTTTGTGCTGCTTGACTGACCGATGTGCGTGCCATTTGTATTCCCATAAGGCTCAATTCACACGGTCGCTCTGATATATACGATTATGGGTTAACGGTCCGATAAATTTATTCTGAGCAGATATAGGGCGTTGGCAGTGGCATTATTGATATTATCAACGAACGGTAATGGTATTGTGAACCGACTGAAAGTAACACTTACAATAGTGTAGGTACACTTCCAGCAAATAAATAAGTAAGTATATTCTGATAAATCATGAAACCCTCAAGTACCTATTATTATTTCAGATAGAAAAATATCAATTTGGAGCTTTCTCTCACACAAACACCGATGTGCACAGTCCAGTTGAAAACGCTGTTTAGAGTAACATAGATTTTTCACGACGACTTATAAAATGTTATAATAACCCCTCTTAGTTCTTACAAAAACATTTGCCACACGATTTCTAATTACTGCACATTAGTTAATATAATACGTTTATCCGCTGAAAGTCGAGCAGTAAAGTTGTTTCCAGCGACCAATTGTTTAAGTTAAATGAGTTTGTCATTTGTGTCGTCCGTTTTTCATAAACGGAGTTATAATAGAAATCAGTTGTCTAAAATTTATGTAGGTGAACATAATATTGTGCCTATTGACATTTAGTAACGAAATTGCTTATATTTGATTTCTTGAAATAATGTCTAGACTAAATGCTCCCGCAGACATGCGCGACGCGACGGTCCAACGCAATTCTAGTTGAATAACTTCCATAAAGTTTTCATAGAAATTGTGCTACTAGTCTGTTTTTTTTAACAAACGAGTACTGAGTATGTCTGTCGCACATTTCCGATAATGACAGAGTGAGATGGGTCATTGGTCGGGGTGGGGCCAATGCCTTTGTTCTTGTTTTTTTCTTTGTTCTTTGACTTTATGTTGATTACGTGGACCAATAGAAACGCAGTCCAAATTTTCGGTACTCGTTTGTTAAAAAAACAGACTATTGAGTCGCGTCGAGCTGTCGCGTCACGCCTGTCTGCGGGAGCCTTTAGTCTCTGACCTTTGCTTTCATGCGGCGATGCGCAAGCGGTGCGCGTCTTTGGTGCGCAGAGTGCGGGGCAGCGCCAACACCATCCTGGCGATGATCGCAAACAGACTGGATTGCCCTTATATCCGGCAATGCTGCAGCAGACATATTGTTACCTTGTGAGTGTTCGTTTTTTTCTGTGCTTGTTTTCGGTCTGTATCCTTTTATGTATCTGTTTATATATGAGTCTTGTTACTTGAATTAAACTATATTTTTTTTTGAGTTTAATGATTAGAGGTAGTCAGATGCAGAAGATCGTATTGAAAAACAATATTTACCTACTTATTATGTAAACATTTATGCATAACTAATTGGCAATGAAAAATAATGAAAGCTATTTTATGAATTACCTACTTTCTTCTTCTCTCATGTTGGTCGCGAATTGAATGAGTCCTTCACTCACGACTGGCGCGATATCACGGCGCGACATGCATATTGTTGGCTGTCGCGCCCGCGATATCGCGCTGGTCTGCACGTGCTTTTATACGAAACTTATGCCGCTGTAAACAGATGAGCCAGCCAGCAAGGTTGGTAATGAAGCTGACTACATATTCATTGAATTAACATACAAACCTGTATGCTCGCTGTTATGAGCCCTTCCTTAAATTGATACGTAATTTCATTCCATAGCTTAGTTACAAGATTAAGGTCTCGTAATAAACCATTACTATAAGTTTATCATTTTGTTACTGAAACCAAGTTACTATACCTGAACTAATTATACGTAAAAAACTAAAATAATATTAATTTGAGTAAAGGATGGATCTGGCAGAGCTCCCTTGGAATCTATTTATAAAGCGACGATTTCTACATCTGTCAAAAGAGAAAGTTGTTTGCATCTGCTTAAGTATCACTAGGACCCTCAGTCTTTAAACCGGAATACTACTGCATCGATGAAGCATGATCAATGATGGGTCCTTCCCGGTGGAATGCCTGAAAAAGGAGAACGCAAGTAACATTTTATTCTTAAAGGTTCGTGCGGACTAGCGCGACGCGCAGCGCGACACTTTCCATTAATTTTTCATAGAAATTGTGCTACGGGTGTCGCGTCGCGCCTGTCTGTTCCAGCCTTAAATCACACAAAGATATACTTACCTTGCCTTTTAATAAAAAATATCAAGATTGTTCAAGCGTCCCCGTAAGAACGGATTCCCACTTATTCCTCTACAAAAACACAGAAGAAAAACAATACTCGTAAAAGCTCTCTTATAAAAAATAAAAATCCGCAACCATGAAAGTAGATTGATAGAGGCCAAAGGAAAAATGAGCACGTTGACACTTAATAACTTTACAAAGGCTTGTCCTTGTACCGTGCGTCCGCGGCTGGTAATGAGCCTTCCACGATACCGGACATTAGCCCCAACACCGCGACATTTGCTGGACGATGATATTTTACTTTTTGGCCCAGATTTTTTATTATGCATTCGCGTGAATATACGTAGGCACCTACTTTACTATTTTTGAGCGCAAATATTTTTTCCATTTGATTTTTTCGTGAGCAGGTTGCTAATTATTTACTAAGGGTTTTTTTTGGGTGGGAAATTATCAAATATCTTTCTCCCGCTCTGGGTGGAGCGGAAGGGTGTGTCAGACTCTTACTGACTAAAACCCACCCGTGTTCCTTCCATTGCCTGTGTTGCCAGGGACCTCCCACGACCCCGGCAGGCATCGGCCTTAGTGGACCCCTACACTTGTGCTGACGACATCTCTTTGAGGCACGCGTGGAGCACAACGCGCCGTCGACCCGGGCCTGGTCCTTATCGGACGGCGAGCTACCCATTGATCACCGTCCGCAAGCTTGCGCCTACCGTGGCCGGAAATCCGCATGGGATTCCCGACACCTAGGGCGTCTCCTGCGGCAGCTAGGGGCGAGAGGGCGCGAAATTTGCCTTTCCCTCAACCGTCCCGCCTCCTCCTTCGTGAGCATTACTGCTTCGCAGAACCAGGTGACGGTTCCCCATGCCCTCTCGCTCCGTACCATGGCCTGGAGCAGGGCCAGACGCAAGAGATCTCGGCCGCCGATCTTCTAAGGGTTGCGTTAACGAAGTGAGGGCGGAATCGTTTTCAAGTAGAAATGCCAAATTAAATTGCGCTTTTTCAAGTTTGTTGTCGTTACACGTGCAAATATGTTTTGTAAGTTCCTTGTTACACAAACTGTGCCGCATAAATGCGCGGTTAGTAGTTTATTTAAAGGAGTTAACAGTAAATTTATACCGTCATAACAGATGCTGGAGAAGCTTTTATAATATTTCATTAACTACTATAAAATCCGTTTTATCTATTGTAGGTTCTTTTCTAATTTAATCTGCTGGGATTTAAATGTAAACGAAGGCAACATATACATAGCTTGGATAACCCCTAATAGATCAAAATTTGTTTCAATTTTATCTTAACAAGACTCCAGTTTCGGAAGCAAGGATGCGATTAGTTAAATCCGATCGCGGAAAATTGGGACTTTACTCGAAGGGTCAAAGGAAACGAGGATTTTACTAATAAAAATACTAAGGGTCTAAAACAAACTCGATTCCATCCGTAATGAGACTTAAAAACCTTTCATTTATGATCTCCTCTCTTGTTTTTAAATACTAATTATCTCCTAATTCGTTCTGTATTAATCCATAAATTTTACCCGTCGAGAGAACGGAGTGAGGATACTTGTACATTCGCCGCACCTGATAAAAGATGGGCTTTTATCAGCCCGTCATGCCTAGCGGGCCCCACTCAGGAAATTGACCCTAAAAATATTTATGAATACTTAGAAGACACACACAACTTAAAATAGCCATAAATAATAATACCTATAACTATCTACTATTCCTTTATTGAATACTTAAGATTACGCTTCAAATCAGCTCATCCTGCGGACAAGCGGGAAATCCCCACACAAGTTAGTGAGGTAAAGTGTATACTTTATTTAAATAAAATATACTTTATTCTTGTGCGAATTGTTATGCAAATGTGCTGGTTTTTAGGGTTCCGTAGTCAACAAGGAAAACTTATAGTTTCGCCGTCTGTGTTCCGGCTTAGCTCAGAAACTCCTAGTACTAAAGCTGTAATTTGGCATGGATTTACATATCTACTTATTAATCACGTTGAAAAAATGGTAAACCAAAAATATTTTTAGGTTGCCTCCCTTACACGTAAAGTGTGGATTTTTTCTTCACGTCTAACCTAAGGTATGGGGTATAAGGGGTGGGGTATGGGGTATAGGCTGTTTAAAAATATCGTGGGTCTGTGAAAAGTATTTTTTGATTTAGAGATCCGTTTACGTAATATTAAGCTTTAAAGTGCAAATTTTTGTTAGAGTTCCCCTGCCGGCTAAATGGTTGTTTTTGGATATGTGAAACAATTTATGGCAGTAGTATATATAACGAAATTAAAAGGAAAACTATCACAGCTAAGTAGGCTTTACAAGTTAACGAGTAATAGTCGACCACGGTAAAATTATCTATACAGTATTCCAACTTCATACAAACAGACGAAGCGCGAGTTATGCCTACGCGCCTCGATCTCGGCATGCGCTCGGCATGCAGACAGTCGCGACTGAGCAGTGACGAACGGACGGTGTGTTGTTTTTTTTAACAATAACCGCGTATTTTTTCACTAAAACTAACTTCAAGTACATATTTAATATGACGAGTAGGATATCAATATATCCTAAAAACAGCACAATTGCTGTTTTTGGTTGCATGAATTTGTCAATAACGCATCCAGAGATAACTTTTTTAGATTACCTAGAAACTCAGAAAGGTTATAAAATAATTTTACTTACTAGTAGGCAGGTACATAATGTGTGTTTTTTTAATGGATAAGTATTTCCTTTTATCTCCCGAAAAGAAAAGATGTCTGGATTAATAAATAAAGTGAATACCGATAAGATATTCAAAGATAAGACCGATTTGTTATTCAAACATAAACATGTTTTTTTAATTAAATCTACCAATCATAAAACAACACGCATTTTTATTGAACAGGAAGCGTTCAATAAAAAAACGTGTTGTTTTTTTATTGGTAGATTCAATTCATAAAGTATTTTATTTGTTTATATAAAAAAAGAATATTTACAATAACAAAACTAAATGGAAACACAAAGTAGGCAAATGTAATTAAAATGCTGGAGGCGGGCAGCCCTATCGCATGTTTACGTACCGCGCGACTGTAGGCATTTATTTCAAAAATACGGTCGAGTTACAATACTTTATAGATAATATTACCGTGACCTTACATTTGCAGATAGAGAATTGACCGTGACGTATATCGATGTTTGGGATAACATGTTTTTCAATTACAATGTTGAGTTTGTTTTTGGCGATAAATTCATACCGATTACGGGACCCTTCATTGTGATTGGTCCGACACGCACTTGGCCGTTTTTTCATTCAAACATAGAAAGAAATTGTTTGTTATTCGCGCTCAACTGAGCTCTTTAAACGAAACACTAGTAGTGTCGTTAACTTGAAGTAGCGTACTTGGCTACTATTGATGACGCTTGCTTACATTTTCCTTTAAGGCGCTGACAAGACCCAATTGACCAAAATAGGCTTCTCTTAAGAAAAAAAATTGCCAAATCTGTATAGTTTGTTGTAGCCGAAAAATATATGTTAATTTTAAACATATTTCCCAGAAATTGGTTGTTACAAAATAAAGTTTTGAAAAAAAAAATCTCGATAAAAACTAACATTAAACTAACCTCTTACCTTGACTTCTAATCCAAAATATCTGTATTAAATATCAACGTACGTATGTATGTGTACGTTACGTATTTAATTAATAATAAGTACGTCTGATTTGAATGCAGAACTTGGTTGTTTTTTATTTTCGATTACTCAACTCGATTTTGAGTAAATAGATAATTGCTTCATATTTTGTAATAAATTACAAGCGTTTTGTCATCGCGCTTCTCTTTCTTTTCTATGCAATCTGACAGTGACCGCGGTTTAGGTGTTGCCAGCGTCTTAAGAGCGTTTACGCCGTACGGCATTTCATACAAGCCCTTATTTTTCGAAATGACTGAACCGATTTCAATGAAACTTCACACACATAAGCAATATACATAGGTCTAAAATGTTAGTAGAAAAAAATTTAGAAATTTCTTATTTAAAAAAAGTAAATTGGAAATTTCTGTTTGTATGAGAAAAATAAAATCTCTCTAATTTAACTGTAACACTATTTTTCTTACTTTTTTTACACGCGAAGAAACGGCGAACACAAATAGCGTCAAATGCGCTAACTTCCACGGAATCAAGATATCTCTGTATCGCCTGAATAGAATTAATAGTGCTTTTATTATTATAAGGACCTGAAATTAAAAAAAAATAGAAAAGAAAATAACGTAGATAAAGATAACTATTATTAATCATTTTATGTCAGAGCTAGCACTTCGCCCGCAAAAGTTCAACACACCAACCCGATTAAAAGATATTTTCCGAAAACTAATGATTGCGATCTTTTTTTTTGTAATTTATTTGTTGATCTGTTGTGTGAATTATGAAAAACTTTGTTATTTATTACAAACTACTATTCAGTTGTTTCTAGTTTACAATAAATAAAATGTGTAGGTAACTAATAGGCTAAGCGTAAAGACTCGTGCAGACTGGGGCGATATCGCGGGTGCGACAGGCATATTTCTGCCTGTCGCGCCCGTGATATCGCACACTCACACCGCGGCATTTTTCTTACTTTTATCATTTTTATACCCGTCGTAATTTCTAAACAAAAGGTCTGATTCGGAAATTTAAAGAGGAATTTACGTGTACATAAACAACCTTGATTTTAAACTTAACTATTTAGTTGGATAAGGATTAATATCATGATACGAATGTCATCGGTTTTTGATTCTACCCGTGTTTTGATTGACTAATGTGAACAAAAAACAGTTATGGTGCCTAACTATAATAGTTAGACATATAGCCTCGTGGACTTTTTTTTAGGTAATGATGAACATTTAGAACATTATTTTATGTATTCTCAATAGTTTTTGCAGCGCACGCCAAATAATTAATTTTAAAGGAAAATGTTTGATACCTTGGATTACGTTATTGTAACTTTCGTAGGTATTTGTATTTTTTTTTAATAGATAATAAAATCAACCTTTGTTATTTGCTGGCAATGTAGCTTTCTATAGGTGAAAGAACAAACAAACAAAAAATCAAATATTTTCTCTTTATAATATTAGTATAGATAAACATTCAATACATTGTTAATAAATAATACTTACACTAATAGTAGTGTAAGTATTATTCATTATTATTTACAATTGCGCTACTTAATATTATAAAGAGCACCTCCAGATCCGTGGATGGTATGCCTCATAACCGGGCAATCAACCCTTCCCATTCCCAGTATGCTATTCAGAAATAATGCTTATTTCTAAATAAATCTCCCTTTCACGTAATGTAGGGATGATATTTTTTTCCAAGATTTTATTTCAGCACTTTGTCGACGTGATTAATATGTATACTTATGCCAAATTACAGCTTTCGAGTACTAAGTGTTTCTGAGCTACAGCGGGGACAGACAGACAGACAGACAGACGGTCATGGCGTAACTATTCTGCATGTGACTACGCACCCATTGAAATTGCTGTGTTGCTGTATCTTAGAGATATTCCTGAATGAAGAATTGTTAAAAATAAGTATCTACCTACTACAACAATGCAGCGAAATCTATTGAATAACCACCGCCTAAGTAAAATGCTTTTTTTTTTCGCGGATTCCCGACGCCCTGGGCGTCTCCTACGGCGGCTAGGGACGAGAGGGCGCGAAACTTGCCTTCCGTCAACCGTCCCGCCTCCTCCTTCGCGAGCATTACTGCTTCGCAGAAGGAGGTGACGGCTGCCCATGCCCTCTCGCTCCGTACCATGGCCTGAACCAGGGCCGGACGCGAGAGGTCTCTGCCACCGATCGCCTCCACAAGGTCACGGCGGTGCTCTGCCCAAGCCGGGCAGACCTCCACTGTATGCTCCACCGTGTCCTCCGGGCGATCCACACAGTGGTGAAGTAAAATGCTTGTGATTATCTTCTAAATATTATTTTCACCTTTCGTCACAAGCGACTCATAGCGGCTTACACAGATTATGTAGATGTAAGTACAACTAAGTCTTTCACGATAACGCTTCAATAATATGTACACAACGCTATAACATGTTCTCGACTATGAATAGAACACCGGCTTATTTCCCGAGGGGGCCGTATCGGGGATTATATTAGCAGTATGTGCCATGGTGTCAAGCTATGCAATATTAACAACACAGGTAACTTTGCCACAGGTAGGGTAAAATAGGCATCACCAAGTGCGGTGCAAGGCATGGGGAGCTGATACGAGGTGCGCGCGGCATTTTTCTTTTATCATTTTTATACCCGTCGTAACTTCTAAACGAAAGGTCCGATTTGAATAATTTAAAGAGGAATTTACAACCTTGTATAAACAACCTTGATTTGAATTTTTTTAGTTGGATAAGGATTACTAACATGATACGAATGTCATCGGTTTACGATTCTACCCGTGTTTTGATTGACTAATTTGAACAAAAAACAGTTAGACATAGCCTCGCGTAGTTTTTTATGGCTAATGATGAGTACTACATACATGTGGTACATTATTTTATGTATTCTCAATAGTTTTTGCAGCGCACGCCAAATAATGACTTTTATAAAATGATTAATACCTTGGGTTACATTATTGTAATTTCATCACCAAGTGCGATGCAAGGCATGGGGGGCTGATACCAGTCGGGGGTGCGCTCGAATATAAAGAAAAGAAAGATAAAATTTATTCGGGAACAGTTCGTGAAACACAAAATATACATTTGAAAATAGTGAAAATAATGTTCTAGCAACAACCGTGAGAGCCCAATGTGTCTGTGTGTGCAATGTACGTCTATCTCCCGGGGCCCTGACCCATGGTAGTGGAAGGAACCGTGGGGTTTTAATCGGTAGGAGTCCCACATAACCACACCACCATAAACCACATAATATTATTATTATTATAGCCCTCCGTTCTCCCCGGGCGGAGGGTATCCATAAGAATTTCTTCACAAGGAAAGGGCTACAATAGGTAAGTTCGTCATTTTTCGCGATGGGAAATTCCAACAGGGACACGAATTTTCCATTAATAAAATCACCGGCTGATATTTATTTACAGTTTATTTATTAATGAAAATTCATTCAGCTGTTCACAGGTACGTCCGTGTTTTATAAACAAATCGATAGGTTATACGTACCAGTGACCGAGTATATGTACGTGAACACAATATCGGGGGCGGTGAGTCGCGGCGAGATCAAAGCGGGCGCGCCTTTGATGTGCCGCCAAGCGCGCCCGCCGACCGCGTGCCCTGCCAAACACTGCCTGATAATAATCTCTTTATTAAAATTATTTCAATTCGTTGTTGAGTTTGAGTTTACTGCTGCAGGCTTATCACGACACTCTCTATTTCTTCGAAGAATATACACGGCTCTTTCCATACAAAGTGACATTTCGTTTCTCCTTTTTTGACATCCCACCGTAGAAATCCTTCTACATAAAACAGGACCTAGACAAAGATCGTTAGAAACGAAAGACAAGATGACAGATTGTAGAAGGATTTCTACGGTGAGACGTCAAAAACTGAGAAACGAAATGTCACTTTGTATAGAAAGAGGCGTGTCTATTCTTTGAAGAAATAGAGAGTGTCATGCTAAGCCTGCTGACATGTTTAACAAAACTATGCCTACGCAAAATTATGGGCTGGAAATAAGTCAATAGGAACGTTGATCCTGTACTTTTCAGGAAAAAACACTTTTACCACGGTGTTTAGTTTTTTATAAAATTACGATCGAATAACCCTTTTCCTGCTTTCCAGAATATACCTACGAGTATAAGGTGCAAAAATGGGGAGCCACATAGTTCTCTGAATTCTTTCAAGATAATAGAGATTATAATTACTATAGATTGAATTATATAAATTACACTGTCCTCCTATATCTATTTTTTTTTTTGGATGGGAAATCATCAAATAACTTCTGGGCGGAACGTGAGGGTGTGTAGGGGTCCACTAGGGCCGATGCCTGCCGGGGTCGCGGGAAGGTACTAAAGGGTCACCGAGGCCCCTGGCAACACAGGCTACGGAAGGAATACGGGTGGGTTTTAGTCAGTAAGAGTCTGACACACCCTCCCACTCCGCCCAGAGCGGGAGAAGTTATTTGATGATTTCCCACCCAAAAAAAAAGACCTAACTCTATACCGTCAATTTAATACGCAAAGGAATTGAAACAAAGCGTTTAATTTCAAAGGAACGACTTTTACAGAACGTGACTAATCTACAATCTACTTATAATTAAATGACGTCGAAATTGATTTTGAAACAATTCTGGGGACTTATGGAAATTCTGTTTGATTGTTTATGTTTATCTTAAGTTTATTGGAACCTGCAACATTGACAAATTAAAGCATTCAACAATTCTACTACTCAAATAGAATACCTGAAATTTGTTAATTTACTTACTGTTCTTTAGCAGATAAGTATTATCAATTTTTGCAACAGACAATGTTTCACTTCAGGGGAGTTTTCCTCTTAAGACAGGATAATCGAAAACCTATAGTGAATTCTCTGATTGAACTAGCGGCCCTGAAAACCGATAGACGGTAGCTACTTACAATCAATGCTTCAAAAGAAATGGTTGAAATGAGAGGAACGACTGTGTAAATTCTACGAGAAGATTTATTAGTAAAAAAAATGTGTCCTTGTAGCGTATATATATAGCTTAATTAAATAGTATAGGTATAAGCAAACAGTCGTTAGCCTTCTGTTTAACACATTTTCATTAGTAAGACTTTAGGAGATCATAAATGGCCTCATCGTAACGTGACTGCGCTGCGTTTACCAACGTAAATACAGCCTTATAACTGATCACGCCAACCCGTCTTGAGCAAGCGTGGTGATCAATACTCGTGCCTTCTCTGTGCGAGAAGCGGCCTTTGCCCTGCAGTGGTACAATTATAAGATGGTATTATTAAGTGATATTAATAATAGAGAAACACATTATTTAGGGGCACTCATTAAATGGGGCTTGTGGCTAAAGTGGGGCTTGTGGCTAAATAATTACAGTCTCACGGGTCAATCGATCAGGTTAAACTACGCTTGCCGCGGTTGGTCCGTGGATGGGTGACCATCTTTACGTACCAAGACCCTCCGTGCCTCGGAAAGCACGTTAAGCCGTTGGTCCCGGCTGACATTCGTGGATCTTTGACAGTCGTTACGGGTCGTCAGAA
This sequence comes from Atethmia centrago, assembly GCA_905333075.3. Lineage (NCBI taxonomy): Eukaryota > Metazoa > Arthropoda > Insecta > Lepidoptera > Noctuidae > Atethmia > Atethmia centrago. Next base: position 10,273,150 of record HG995381.1, on the reverse strand, counting down.
GCCCAAAAAGTCTTACCAAGGGGTATAATGTTACCCAGTAACTGGGTTGTGGAGGTCAGATAGGCAGTCCTTCCATGTAAAATACTGGCATTCAGCTGCATCCGATTAGACTGAAGGTCGACCCCAACGTAGTTGGGAAAAGGCTAGGCAGATGATGAGAAACACATTAACTTAATGTACGGTACATTACAATATTACTTAATAATACCAGCTTCTTCAAATATAAGATGTGAGCCTTATCTGTACGAGAAGAGGCCTTTGCCCTGCATTGCGACAATTCCCACTGCAGGGCAGGCCTCTTCTCGTGCAGAGAAGGCGCGAGTATTGATCACCACGCTTGCTCAAGGCGGGTTGGCGATTAATTCGAAATTCGAACGGTATCGAGTTGAAAATCCGTAAAAGATTATATCCGTCTAAGATCCGAACTAGAAACGACCTATAATTTTTTTTTTAAATGAATTCGTGTTCGAAAGGTCACTCGAGTGATAGAAGTAGTCTTTGAATAGCACTACACATAGATGGCACTATAGTTCGTAATCCAGCATTGTCAGTACTGAAATACTGGTCGAGTTAAAAGCTTGAATTTACATTTATATTGTTAGCAGTTCTAGCTAACTGGGCTAGTCCGCAGCGGTTACATTGCGCTGGAAATTTTATGTATTTCTTTTAATGTAAGAACTTAATTTCGTATGTTTCAGCAAAATTAATGTAGGTATTTTAATGTTTTTCCCGCAAATATACACCATTAATTTGCCAATAACCTCTTGAAACGCAAGTAAGATACCAAATCTAGAAGATTAACAGCAGCGTCGTCTTGCCTTCAAATAACAATCCTAACCTCAAACAATATTGGTAGATATATTGTCGACGTCGTTATTGGTGTATCACAGTTGAATGTCACTTGTACGTCATAAAACGACAAGGTCTATTTTGCTTTCAAGACCAATGTCTCAATTAGATAGTTTCAACCTTACTGAAGTTTCAATTTATTGGGCTACTACTTCTGCCCGCGACTTCTACCGCATGAAATTTCTTGTTCCCCCGACCCAGCCCGTCGCATCGTATCCTTCGTTCTCGCTTAGCGTTCCTTCTGACTCAAGGGTCCCAGCGTGATATTAAGTAATTTATAGCATTCCTGAAGAATTGGGCTCAAATCCGACTGGTGGTACTCGTAGTTCCAGAGATAAACAACCCCTTCATACAACTTAGGAACAAATTGTACCTCTTTATAATATTACTACCTGCGCCCCACGGTTTCACCCGCATAAGTCCTGTGCCCGCGTATCTGTAGTACTGGAACTCTTCCAACGTAACCGCGTCCTAATACGATGACAGATAACGGTTATATGAGGGAAGGCTGTGGCGCCTGACTGTCGCGACGTGTAGGCGTTGGCTGGCCCTTCGTCTTTCATCTCACACATGCCAGCTGTCCTGACTACGCTACGACATAATTACTTATGTACTTTTGACCAATTATCGTAGAGATTAAAATTATATATTATTATCACGTAATAATATTAATTTAATGGTCATAAATTAAATATGAATTTGAATCTGCAAATGTTATCTGTGTTAATTCATAAATTGTGAATTAGTTGGAATGTTATTTCCATTACGATATCAATTTGTCATTGTACAACTTCACGATTTTCAGCTGAATGATACATTATATTTATATCCAATGTATCTCGTCTGCTCGACGTCCGTATGCCACTGCAGGGTTCCAGCAGAATATCAGCGTCAGGTATATTTGCCTGACACATGCTGAGCTGGACTCCCATTTAGTGCAACCTTGAGACACACACCGCACCTTGTTCGATAATTAATTGAAGAATGTCGTAATGTTACTTTATTTCTTTAAGCATGTTTTTCTTTTTTTTTTTTGTATATTGGCACCTTGTTTTTATATATATTTCTGTAATTTGTTATCCATGTATTGTGCTATTGTGTGTTGTGCTGTGTCTTTTGTGTGCACTGAATAAATGTTTTATCTATCTATCTATATCCGTAAATTGGTTCAAATAAACTCTTTTACATGTCAATAATTAATTTTGTTTTAAAACTAGATGAGGTCGGTATTTTCTATAGATATTCGTGGAATTTTCTATCTCAGAAGAAACAACAAAACAAATTCAGAGGTCACAGTCTCTTATAAAGTGAAGACATAATCTTGGCTAACTAAGAACGTCGAAATTATATAATTCTGTAAATGATTTTAATATTTGAATGTGTTTCGTCACATTAGCAAAATTCGTATAGTTAAAGTTACAAATATCCTAAGGCAAGTGCAGCTTTAAAACAAGCAATTACTACAAAAAAAAATCATCACATGGTATTATTTAAAATCAATTAAAAAATACCACTTCATTTCACTCACCACTGTAAACGAACAGCCTTTTTGCAACAAAACATATAGCTTCCCGAACCAAGCAAACACTCATCTGTCGATTTGTTTGTTTATCGATATTAACGCTATGTATCGATAAAAACCCCCCGTCATGCAAACCACGCCGCAGTAAATAAACACTTCTTGATTTTCAATTCAATTCGTTATTGATGTTTATTAGCACTCGATTTTTTTAACGAACAATAGTTTTGTTATGGTTGTTTGGTTGTGTGAAACCATCTTCGGGTTTAACCGCTACATATATTTTAGCACTTTTGTAGCAATATACTTAAAAAAAAAAAATTATGCCAGATCGTGCCGGACCCAAACCGAGCCGAGGATGCATTAGTGCCTCACACGGTTAGAACCAGGGGGACTACTTTCTAAATCCGTCAACGAAGATACAGGCCCTTCAAAAAGTTATTGATCCGTCAAAACAAATGACAAATAAAAATTTTCAAACGCCCGGCACAAACACGTCGCAAGTATGGACAACTGTCAAATCGTGTTGTCATTCACTCTCAGTTCGGGCTCCGAAGTAATCTTATGTCCGTAGGTGATACAGAGTTGGAAACGCTCGTAACTTTGGCTGAAACTACGGATTTAGTGGTTTGGCAGTAGGCCCCAGGCACGGCCTTGCATGCATCATCCCCACAGAGCACGGTGATACTTCGGCGGCTCCGTTAGATGCGATATTGCCAACACTTTCCATATAAACCAAGCTTGTCATCGTTTACTTGCTGTACGACACTTATGGCGTGTAGAAACTGACTTTGAATGGCAGTACATGACAGAAGTTTTGCATTCAACGAAATTTCGGCGCCATGAATGATAAAGCGTTTAGTACGACGGGCGCAGCGATTCCGTGATCGCCGCTAATCGGTCCACCTCCACAGGTTCTATCAAGTATTAACATACATACATATATAAACTCAAGCCTCCTTCCCATGGGGGTAGGCAGAAACTACAGAACGCTACCTGCTATGATCCTTACATACTCCTTTGCTTCGTTTACGTTCATACCTTTCTGAAGAACATTACCAATAAGGTTCAATGGCGTCCCGGGCGTTTCCACTCACATCTGCCTTTTAAATACCTTTTGTTAATCGCCTTTCATTCATCCTCTCAACATGACCATCCACCGAGTACTTTTCTGAATAAAAAGTAGCATCCTTCCTAATATCATATTCGCAAACATAACTCCATTCATTCGTTTAAGCTGTATCGATTAAAATGGCTTACTTGGTATTCAAATCTCGTCGCCGTATAACTAGTGGATACGATCTAAGGGGTCGATGTACACGTGCCGATAATCTGTGATTGGACACGTGTAGGATTATGCCATAGAGTCTGAAGCACGGATTATATGGAGGTAAGAGATCTTTGTCAACAGAGCCTTGTATGTATGTCATGATTCGAAAAGGAATGGTGGATAGAAATTGGTGAATACGGTTGAATAGCAATAGAGATGAATACGGTTGACAATTTATTTAGTTGCCTAATTAGCTTAGTCTTTAGTTTCGTTCTGTTAATAAAAGTTTTTTTATTTAAAAATATATATTACATTAAATGTTATTCATAGGCTCGCGTTTGACTAGTATCTCACCTGATGGTAAGCGAGTTTCCGAACCCTTCACAACTTGTAAACAATTTCACCGTTCAAACTGTTGCACTGGCTGTGGCGGGTATAGAGATTGGCTAACGTACTACTTGCTAGTCACGAATCTAAACATAAGTATTATTATAATTCTCTTTAATACATACCTTTTAATACGGAAGCAAAAACACCTATCAACAACACACTGATTCCAAAACAATCGTTACAAACGAGCAACCAAAACGTCGACGTGGAAGCAAGTCACATTTACACTGTATTCATGTAAACATAAATTTCCCAATCGTACAAATACATTCTTTTTCAAAATACAAATATCTACTTAAAATCCCAGCAGAGAGAACAGAGTGCAGAGAGTACTAGGAACGCAGAAATTCTAGAAATCACTCGAGGGAGTTGCCTGAAGCGATACTAAACTGGGGCATCATTTGATCGAATAATCGTACCGATTTGCTCACCTGTAGTCGATAGATATCTTGCTTATCGAGATTTACAGCAAAGTTGTCGAGAACTTTAGTACGTATGAATTGTGAGATATTGAGATAAATATTGTAGATTTAGTATAAAAATCGTCTATTTTGTATTGGAAATGTGTGTAGACTAACATTGTTATATTTCCTGTTTTATTTATTTTGAAATAACATTAACTTTTGTGATGTTATTGTAACATTTTCTTTGATTTTACATATTATCACTACAATAATTACTGATAACGTAAACATTAGACGCTGTTTAACATCTTACATCACACATGAAAGTTCAATACATAAGTTTAATTAATTGTAAACATCGTCTTCTCTGCGATTAACCGATATACCCAAGAACAAATGGATATATGAAGGAATTCAGCAGTAGTTACATCGACGGGTTTGTAAACAAAAGGATGATATAATGTTATAGCGAGCAAGCATTGAGTTCGCGACAAAGCATTCGTGCCATTCCATCACTTCGGGTTCTTGGGTGTATTCTTTAGAGTTTACTTTTAAAACTTGGCACAGAAGCGTGACTGATTCGAAACTTTGTGTAACAAGGTTTTCTTCCTAGATTGTACGTACTTATAATAATATATTATGAACTTTGAAACGAGTTTCTTGAATATGAAAGGCCCGGATGTTGTTCGAATGATTCATAAGAATGGTGTACAGCTTCTTCGCCTTTGCGAGCCAAAATATGTAAAAACATTCATAAAGCTTCATTATGTTTTTGTAATATCCGGAATTACATAACATAATATTTTATATAAAGTTATGAGAGCTTTTCAGTAAGGTCCTTTGATCCACTGTAGCTTGTGCAGGGTGACAAAGATGCAAAAAAAAACAAGACACGATGTCTTGTTTTTTTAACAATACCCATGATTATAAACTGAAACCTGCTATATTTTTGAAGATATTTCTAATAACCACAACTTTCATCATCGATTTTTTCCCCATTTTATTTCTGAATAAACACAAAAGGAAAGGTAAAATAAAAACCTCCACGAAAACATTTTACGGCCGCTTTGAACTCATTTAATCGACAACTTTCTGTATTATACAAATAAAAGCCGTATTTTTTTAAAAACAAACTGAACCTCTTGAACTGTGAAATGTTTTAACAGATTATATTTCTCGTTGAATATTTAAATTTAATTTTCTCGACATTCGAAGCCCTTTACTCCGTTCGTGATCACGGTAAATGGATAAAATAACTGGCTTACGAACTCAGTAATTTCAATGAAGAGCTTTCGAATAAATATTATTTTCAACTTGGGAATAAAAATGAGTATGGTACTTCAAAGTGCCCAATATTATAAAAGGGAATTAAATAGGTACCGTTTGATGTGCTTGGTGCAGTGCAGCATGTTTTTTTTCATATATTATGTATATAACCTTTTATAAACTTAATTCACAATAGAATAAATATTTCTCAATAAATATTTTCTTTTTAGTGTTCATTGAAATTCTCTGAATAATAAAATTATTTCCTCTGATCCATTTATTGTATTTATCTAGAAATAATAATGCATGTATTATAGGAAGTTAAATACTTCTTTTTTTTAAGATTCCGTGCTCTTGGATTTTCCTGAACATTACAATTATTTATATACAGGACATAGTATGTAAAAACAAAAAAACACATAAAGGTAAATTTTGCAAGCAAAATTAACCTTTTTGTCTAACAAAACAATCAACTCAGGTCAATAAACGAAGATCAATCAATCTGCCATCATTTTACTTGGCGTCTTTATATTTGTTTGGCGCCTATTCAAAATTAGTAAAGTACATTAATAAGAAGCTTAGTTAGACTAAAAGGTTTATTTTTGCTTTTCAGATTCTTTTTTCGTCGGTTTAATTATTGTTAAAAAGTTTTTTTTTATTTTCGCTTTTCAGTTTCCTTTTCAAATAAGAACTTATGTATACTACCAAGAACTGCTTACATTACTGACATCTTAAAAAGACTTGCAATTAAAACTTAATGCAATGCAATAATTACTTAAAGGTAAACAACGGCCGCGACTTACTTACGTTCGAACCCTTTTTTTTTTTTTGGATGGGAAATCCTCAAATAACTTCTCCCGCTCTGGGTGGAGCTGGAGGGTGTGTCAGACTCTTACTGACTAAAACCCACCCGTATTCCTTCCGTTGCCTGTGTTGCGGGGGCCTCGGTGACCCATTAGTACCTTCCCGCGACCCCGGCAGGCATCGGCCCTGGTGGATCCCTACATTATGCTGACGACATCTCTTTGAGGCGCGCGTGGAATACTACGCGCCGTCGACCCGGGCCTGGTCCTTACCGGACGGTGAGCTACCCATTGCTCACCGTCCGCAAGCCCGCGCCTACGGTGGCCGGAAATCCGCCCGGGATTCCCGACGTGCAGGGCGTCTCCTGCGGCGGCTAGGGGCGAGAGGGCGCGAAACTTGCCTTTCCCTCAACCGTCCCGCCTGGAGGAGGCGCGAGCATTAGTAATACTCGCGAAGACTTGGCGGGACGCTTCGCAAAAGGAGGTAACGGCTGCCCATGCCCTCTCGCTCCGTACCATGGCCCGAACCAGGGCCGGACGCGAGAGATCTCTGCCGCCGATCGCCTCCACGAGGACACGGCGATGCTCTGCCCAAGCCGGGCACACCTCCACTGTATGCTCCACCATGTCCTCCGGGCGATCAACACGGTGATTGTCACCACTGTGTGGATCGCCCGGGCGTTTCCTCCCGCCTTATCCGACACAGGAACCTGGAGCTGCCGTGTCCGGTGAGGACCTGCGTCGTCGAAAGGTGAGGACGCCGTGGCGCCTCTCAAGCCACTCCCCAAAGAGGGGTCTTATCGCCGCAATCGTGGCGTACCCAGCATTGGGTTGCGATAACCTCTCCATGTCGCCATGAGATCCCGCCGGAGCTCCGTCCGCTGTACCACGATTTCTCGCGGCAGCGGAGTTACGCCCCGGCGTTTCACCTCCTCGCGCCACTCCCATACGTGCACGAGGACTTTTGCCTCCAGATACCATGGCGACAATCCGGCAAGGAGGCTCGCTGCCTCACAGGAGACCGTGCGGTATCCCCTGACCATCCGGATGGCCATGACCCTTTGGGCCGCGCTCAACCGGCGGGCTTGCCGCAGCGCCAGAGAGCGCGCCCATACAGGAGCCCCGTAGAGGGCCATGGACCGCTCGACTCCCGCGTAGAGCCTCCAGCAGTAGGAGGCGTTTGGACCCCCTAGATTGGGCAGGAGCCGCTTCAATGCAGCGCCCGCCCGCTCCAGTTTGGGAGCCAAACGTCTGAAATGCCCCACGAAGTTCCACCGGCTGTCGAGGACGAGTCCCAGGTACTTCATCGTCGACTTGACGCCGACGGAAACCCCTCCTACCGTTATTTGGGACCCCAACGGTGGCGCGTTCCGAGGACCATGAAAACACATGGCCTCGGACTTGTGCAGGGCCACCTGGAGTCCCAATTGCCGGATCCTTTCGACGATTGTCGCAACCCCGCGTGCCGCTAATTCGGCCACCGCCTGGTGCGACCTCCCCTCCGCCAAGCCCAACGTGTCGTCAGCGTAGCACACTACGCTGACGCCGATAGGGAGGTCGGCGCGCAGCACCCAGTCATATTCGATGTCCCACAGATGCGGCCCCAGGACCGATCCCTGTGGGACACCACACGACATCTCTTGCCGGTTCCACACTCCCTGGTGACCGGGGTAGATAACGGCCCTGTCTGTCAGATAGGCAGGTTCGAACCCTGACTGGCGTTATACTTTTTGTAAATTATTTCATCACCACTGCTCTCAAAACGGTGAAGGCAAACATCGTGAGGAAACCTAGAACCAAAAAATCGAAGACAAGTGACATCTACTAACCCGCACTGGGCCCGCGTGCTGGGTACGGCCCACTCCCTCTCACAGAGAGAGGCCTGTGTCCCAGCAGTGGGAACATTATAGGCTGATAATGTAAACAGCACACGACCAGCATTAAATTATGTTAATTGACAGCTTTTTTTATTTTTGGGTGGGAAATCATCAAATAACTTCTCCCAGTCTGGGCCCAGCGGGAGGGTGTGTCAGACTCTTACTTACTAAAACCCACCCGTATTCCTTTCATTGCCTGTGTTTCCAGGGGCCTCGGTAACCCTTTAGTACCTTCCCACGACCCCGGCAGGCATCGGCCCTAGTGGAACTGACAGCTTGGCATGTCAAGTTTACAAGAAACTCAATAGGTAATAAGGAAAAATTGACTAAAAATACACTATAAATATATACTATAATTGTTCCAGTGCACGCCAATGGCCTCTTCTCATACAGAGAAGACACGAGCGTTGATCACCACACTTGCTCAAGACGGGTTGGTGATTTCAGACCTATATTAACTACACTGGGCTGCAAAGAAATCGGGTCGGTTATAAAAAATGCAATAACTTTTAAAATATTTGAGCAACCCATTTAAAATAAAAACTACATTTATTTCATTACAAAAACATAAAGACGCATAAACTTGTTATTTCTTTTTGGAGATTGTATTAAAAACCATAAATAAGAAATAAAGACAATTCTTAAAATTTGAACAACTTTGATACCATTTGTTTTACTTTTGTTTAAATAAGGTATGTCTTAGGCAGAAATTCAGTATTCTGATCAAATTTAATTTAAAATATGTCATTAACCCCTGAAGAGTGTACCAGAATTCAGACAATGCTTGAAGACGGATGCAGTAAGCGTTATACAGCGAGAACTGTTGATGTGTCGTTATCAACCGTTCAAAGAGTTCTCCAGCGATTTGAAGACACTGCATCCAATATTCGCAGACCAGAAACAGGACCATGACCGCACAGGAGGATCGATATAAGGTGTCAAAAATGTTGTGAAATCGTTTTCAAACGGCGGTTGAAGTCAAAAATTACCTTCTGCGTGCTGGAGGGAGCAATCCGAGCACGTGTACAGTGAGGCGCCGGCGGTGTCTTGCTGAAGCAAAGTTGAAGCCATTTAGACGTGCAAATGGTCCAAAACTCGAAAAGCATCATCGAAATTCAAGGCTGAGTTATGCTAGAGAACTCAAATGAAGTGGACTCTTGATGATTGGGTCAAAAGTAAATTTTTGAAGGAGAAGAAGTTCATGCTATACACGCACGATGGGACGCAAAGAGTCTAGAGAAAACCAGGAGAGCGCTATAACCAAGCTTGCAATGAAGAGAAAGTGCCATACGGCAGATACTCCATACACGTTTGGGCTGGAATTTTTCCAGAAAGCCGCACCGTGCCAGTGGTGATAGAAAATGGCACTTTATCTGCAAAAAGATACGTGCACGATATCTTAAATGAATATGTTGGCCCATTTTTAGTACTCGTAAACAAATAAACATGGGCGTTAACGCGATCATTATGCAAGACTAGCTGCGCCCCACGGTTTCACCCGCGAAAGTCTGGATCCAATGGGAATATCGAGATTTAAAGTATCCTATATCCTAATCCAGATTATGGTCTATCCATGCGCCAAATTTCATCCAAATTCCTTCAGGCGTTTTAGCGTGAAAGCGTAACATACATATATTGATAGTAAGGAAAACACTCGTCCTTTCTCCGTGAGCTCGGATAGTGTTTGACTACCTTGAAGATGTCGTTATCACATGCATGGAGTGGCCAGCACACAGCTCAGACTTGAATCCCATCGAGAATGCTTGGGACAAACAGAGACGACGTGTACCCAAGCAAAATTCTCCTCCGATCACGCTTTGTGAACTGAAAGAAGCACTGATAGAGGAATGAGAGAATATTATAATGTGTTAGTAAATAAGTTAGGATAAGAGTTCAGATGTACACTATCGCAATAGGTTTCTCTGTAAGGATAGATTTAAGTTGGAAATAAATAAATAAAATAATAAATTCCTCAGCTCAGGAATCTGGTGGAAAGCATGCCAAACCGTATAAGAGCTATGAACAGCTCGTAGTGGCAGTACAAAATACCAAAATGTGTAAAATTTGCATGTGATATCGTCGCACATTTGTCGAAATCTAGTGAAAATGGTAATTTTTACTTAACTTCTTTTTATTCAAAATAAACTTCATAATATTGAACTTATATGACATTGATTAAATCACTATAAAATTGTCAATAATACAGACTATTTCGTAAAGTTAGCTCCAATATTTTGGAAATTATTGAGTTTTGTGTATAAAGTCCAGTTTTTTTCACAGCACAATGTTTTCCTTCACCGTTTTGAGAAATCAAAAATCAAAAGTCATTATTCAAACTAGGCTGAGAATCAGCACTTTTCGAACGTCAAAATTACACAAGACAGTCCCGCAAATACGCCTGCCCTTCACCACTTCCTAGTGCTTTAGCTGGGAAGAAGATGTGATGCAACAAACTCCCCAGCAGCACACCTGTCTGAGTTATATACACTTGATTCTATACAAATTGTATGCAAAGTAATTAACACTAAATTACTTGTCATATGTTAGCTAGCACACGCCAATATACCAACAAAACAATGAAAACTTTACTCAAGCAAATTACAACATAAAAAACGTAAACACAACTTAATAACTAAATAAAGCCTCCAGGCATAAAGGGCGTGCCCGCTTACATAAAGCTATAGCTGTAACTCGAAGTGAGAAATGATAAACTAGCACCATCGATGTAAAATAAATAAACAGTTAATTACTAATAACAATAATAAAGCCATGGTCAGCAAGACCACCAGTCACCACAAGCAGCACCCGTTCAAGAGCATAACGCAAGGATCAGCCATCACACCCCTCGCCATATCGGAGGGAAGGAGGCAAACCGGCCCCCAACGCTACCGCAGGCAGTGACATCTAAGGGAGCATGACGAACTCGCTGCCGGAGAGCAGTGGTGATGAAATAATTTACACAAAATGAAGTGCTTGACGGGGTTCGAAAAACTCGGAACTCGCAGCCGTTACCACTGGGCTACCTCTATTCTAGAATCTAGAGGGGCGTCCATTAATTATTTCAGGCGTTTAGGGGCGGAGGGGGACGAGCTGAATCTCACCGAATCTCATGTGGCTCCCCCACATGAGATTCGGTGAGATTCAGAGTCGGTCTCGGCAAATATCAAATCATCTGTTTTTAATAGATTTGCGTGCATGCAGTGCGGCGCTAAGTACAGTTGACGTACTCGGAGAACCGGAAATTCGTTGTAAAGCAGATCTGTAGGAAACCTAAAGGACTTTCTAAGCATTGCTTTGATTACGGATCTTTGAGCTCCTTCTATATTTGAGTAAATGTGCTTTTTCTGGGTCCACCCCAGACGGAGATTCCATACTAGAGTACTGATTGACAGAGACCTAGGTATAGTATTCGGAGAATTTTAATGGGTGTGCAGTCTCGTAGTTTTTTCATAACAAAGATTTGTTTTCTGACGCGGCCCGCTAGCAATTGTAAACATGAGGTTTAAATGATAAATTTTCTTCCATTGTAATACCTGGAAATCTAAGGGAGGAAATGCGATCTTTATGTGTACGTTTACAGTTTGTGAGTTATGGATTATAATCGTCGAAGCATCTGTGGAACTTGAGTGTCAATTGGCGAGGAGGACTGGAAGCTATGGTTTTGAAGAAAGTGATGAGCTTAGTTTTTTTAATGTTAAGTATGTGAGTAAGTTTCTACTAAGAGTATAGGAGATTGTAAGCAGATCATTTCCGGCAAGATCATACACCTGTTCCCAAGATTCAGCATGGAATATGAGTGCCGTTGCTACATAAGAAATTATTTCAGCGTTTTGAAACGTTACATTAAGTATGTCTTTCATATAGAAGGCGATAAGAGTCTGACCAGGAGTACTACCTTGAGGAATTCCAAAGTTGATTGGCAGTAATCCACTAGTGTAGTCTACTTTTACTAGGTTCGGGCGATTTGTTAAATAGCTTCGAAACCGGTAGCGCATTTCCTCGTTTTCCTATACCCTCTAGTTTAGACAGGAGTAGATCTGTCGATATTTTGTCAAAACCCTTGGCTAAGTAAAACTGCCATGATGAATTCGCCCTTTTCAATACAAGAAGATATTGTGTTGTTTAATAAAATAGCGGAGTCCTCGGTCGACTTGCCTCTTCTTAAGCCAAACTGTCCTTCAGATTTCAGATTGTTTTATTAAAAAAAATACTAGTCGCTTATTATTACCTAAAATTTAATACTAGTCGCTTTTACGTACGAGTGATTATGCAATGTTAAATAAGAGTCAATAAATGTTGCCTAAAAAGCAATTATACATACTGAAGACCTAAACCAACCTATTCACTGTAATGTTTAGTACAAAATTAAATCAAATAAATCGCCCATAAACTTGGAAAAATAGTTAACAAATCACTTTAGATTCAAAGAATGATGACATTTTTTGGTATCCCAATAGCCATGTGTTGGATAGCCTTTTCTGAACTGAATAAAAGTTACTATGGCCCCTAATTCTAATTCTTCGAAATAAGAACTTTAGTCAGGGACTATATACGGTGGAGCACACGGTGGAGGTCTGCCCGGCTTGGGCATAGCACCGCCGTGTCCTCGTGGAGGCGATCGGCGGCGGAGATCTCTCACGTCCGGTCCTGGTTCAGGCCATGGTACGGAGCAAGAGGGCACGAGCAGCCATCACCTCCTTCTGCGAAGCAGTAATGCTCGCAAAGCAGGAGGCGGGACGGTTGAGGGAAAGGCAAATTTCACGCCCTCTCGCCCCTAGCCGCCGCAGGAGACACCCTGAGCGTCGAGAATCCCAGGCGGATTTCCGGCCACCGCAGGCGCGGGCTTGCGGACGGTGAGCAATGGGTAGCTCACCGTCCGGTAAGGACCAGGCCTGGGTCGACGGCCACGCGCGTCTCAAAGAGATGTCGTCAGCATAAGTGTAAGGGTCCACAAGGGCCGATGCCCTCCGGGGTCAAGGGAAAGTCCGATAGGGATACCGAGGCCCCTGGCAAAACATGCAAGGGAAGGAACACGGGTGGGTTTTAGTCAGTAAGAGTCTGACTCACCCTCCCGCTCCGCCCAGAGCGGGAGAAGTTATTTGATAATTTCCCTTACAAAAAAAAAGTCTGGGACTATATCCAAGGATATATCTACCAACTCCGGATCTACAAATACTGAAATGTTTTATACATCATCATCATCATCATCTGCCTAACCTTTTCCCAACTATGTGGCGTCAGCTTCCAGTCTGACTGGATGCAGCTGAATACGAGTATTTTACGTGGAGCGCCTGTGTATCTGACCTCCACACGATGCTCCTTGGTAAGACTGGCTGACCTCAGATAACACAAACACCCAAAAAATATGAATCACGTTAAATATTATGTAAAGAGATTTTAAAAAATAACTATTGCGATGGCTCGACGCCTTGACCTATCTATGTATGTAGTACCTCCTTATCTATGTGTATACATAATCTATACAAATAAAAAACTGCCAAGTGCGAGTCGGACTCGCACACGAAAGGTTCCGTACCGTACCGTTCGTGATCTTTCGTGATCGAGCAAAACACGCCGAAAAAACACGTTTCTATTTAATTGTTATTGACAGAGGGATAGACGAACAGCGGATTAGTAATGAGCTTCAGTTTGGCACCCTCCGGCACACTCCGGGTACGGGACCCTACAATCTAAATGCTGTTGGTAAGCGCATCACTTGAGAACGGCTGGACACATTTGGTTACCATTTGTTTAAAAATGTTACTAATAGTTCTAATAACTAGGACTAGGACTTCTATTATATATTTTTAGTTATTGTATTTTTGTATTTTAATGTTCTATCTGTGTCATAATGTTGGTGCCTATGGTATTTAAGAGTATGTGTCTGTATGGTATGGGTTTAATAATTGCCTGAAATAAATGATATTTAATTTAATTTAAAAATAGTCCCATTAGGTTTTTATGGAAAGAAAAATTGGAAAAGTATATTTTTTCAAATTCGGGAAAACTGAACATATGTTTTTCTATGGGATTTTTGTACGAGAAAGGACAGGACAACGTCTGTCGGGTCAGCTATTAATATCTAAAATACATAATATCTGTAACATAATGTATATTTGTCTAATGTGGTTATCGCCTTTACCTACTATACTTATTATATACTTTATCGGCTTTACCCTTGTTAATAAACTGTCACGCCACATAACGCCCTATACAAACTATGAGATTAATCTCCGGCGCAGTTTATCCAGCTTTGTCGGCGAGACATCGAAAGCCATGTAGTTAGTTGTACACACAGGTCATCAAGTTTAATTAAACGCTAACAGCGGTGTGTCCTTTGTACAGTTAGCTAAACAGGTACGTATGCAGGCAGTTGCCTGAAGTACACCGACATTTAAACGCCTTCAAAAAAAGAATCAAACCAACTTTGAAGAGACGGTAAAGATTTTCGAAACGATCAAACAAACAATATGAGGTTATCAGTAAATAAGAGAATCCGGCCAAGTGCGAGTCGGATTCACACATGAAGGTTTCCGTACCACCCTACAATATTTAACAAAATACCCAGAAAAAAACACGTTTCTTGTGTAGGGTAAATTAATTTTTAAGTTCATTTTATATTTGTTATTTGTTGGTACCAATAGCGGCGATAGAAATACACAATCTGTGAAAATTTTAACTTTGTATCTACATATTAGGTACGGTTTATGAGATACAGACCGCTGTCAAACGACAGCAGAGGCTTAGTTTCATTTTTAATTCAGATAAATGAAAACACTAAACGAAGAATATTTTTCATCTTAAATTTTAAAAAACGCAAAAATAAATTTGTATTTCATAATAATACTGTGAATTACAAAGTAATTGTTTTGAACTTGCAGAAAATCGCCCATATTTAAATAAAATATCTTATGAGTGTTTTTGATATTTGTTGATTAAATACGGTACATGATATATAGAAGTTTCAAACTCCTAACTTGTTTAGTTGTTGCGATAGAGCTCGTACAAAAATGGTCTAAAACTGACAACTTTTAAGGCATTACTAATTCTTCATTTTTGAAGATTAAAAAAAGAAATTGTACTCTACTTGATGAGTTTTAGACAATGACTTCCCACTTGCGAGAGCAAGAATTTTCTTTTCAAAATCAATAGTTTATATTGTATGAGGACCCCTTTTTAATTTTTTACTTTAATATTTTTTTTAGTATTTATTGTTATAGCGGCAATAGAAATACACAATCTGTGAAAATTTCAACTGTCTACCCGTTACGGTTCTTGACATATAGGCCACTGACAGACACACGGACAGCGAAGGCTTAGTAATAGGGTTTCGTTTGGCACGCTTCGGGTACTGAATCCTAAAAAGTATAAAATAACAAAAAAAAAGAGTTGGTGCAGTCCAAAGAATAATAATAAAATAACAAGACAACATCACGCCTGTTTAAATTTATTGTTTTTGAACGTGTTCGTCAATGTATTTATGTCTTAAAAAGTATAACGCGCCAAAATAATAATAAAAATTGTCGAAAGAATTATAATAACGTATATTTTGTTTGAATACTTACCTACCTGTTCTGCTGACTGTACGTCGAGGACACATTATTATTAGGCTAGCTGTTGCCCGCGACTTCGCCCGCATGGAATTTAGTGTTATCTTGCACCACTTAGTAAATATTGTAATCTAACAGTTGATACAGTTGTAGTAGTTTCCTTATGTTCACAAATGATAACCCCACCTCTATTTCAATATTTGCATTAACAAAAGCTTACTGCCCAAATTTTCGGCGAATAAGCCTCTACTTTCAAATGTAATATAACAAATTAAATCAATTAATCAAACGTATATTTGCTAGAAATATATTGGTTTGGTAAAGGTAAAATCTTATAAACTAAGTGTCATTTTATTCTGCCTGCAAGCAAGTGTGCAAATTTTTATTAAGTTTACATACATTCTTATTATATTACTATTATTCTTATATACTATTACCATGCATTTATTAACTATTGCTTTATTATTTATAATGTTAATATTCTTAACTAATCAACAATTTTTATGTTCCATAAATTCCTTATTAGGTACTATAAAAGAACACTTTAGAAGCCATTCAATTTCGTCTTGAACATATGACCCTGTAATAATTTTCATTCGTTTAGTAAGTTATTATAAAATAAAACACATAATAGACACATTTTTCTTGCCTTTATGACAGGGTGGTTGATACAGGAACTTAGCCCTTTTTTGTCTAGTTAGGACCTCACTACGTTCTTTAAATGTATGTATTTTTTGCATATACATATGTACATAATATGGAAGAATATAGAAGAACGTCGTAGGAAGACACGTCATAGAATATATTTGTAAACCACATTTATTGTTTTCCCACAGAACAATCAGATTGTCTGCTTTACTGACCCGAGCAAGCCACATACAGTATGACCGTGGGAAAAACTATGAGACCTTAAGTCGATACCAGCCGCCTTAAGGGTCTGACCCTGGGACGTGTTTATTGTCATCGCGAAGCAAACGGCTACCGGAAACTATATGCGCTTGAACTCGAACGGGAAGTTATTCGGGATAAGCGGTATAAAAACAGTTTCACTTGAGCCACATCCAGTAAGAATGTTAGCTTTAATTATATTTAGTTGTTAGAGCAGTTAGTTTAAGTCGGGTTCTATTGCACAACTTGGGGGAGTAAGATTCCTCAGAAACAATAGTGGAACACCGACTTTACGAATAATTTTGTTCTTAAAAAAAAGTTAAGTTATTAAAGTTGAATTTATGAGTTCACTGACTAGTGAACTCAAAAATTCAACTGTATAATTAGTGGCGTCGTCCTGATTAAGGACGCTGTTATACGATGTGTAAACCACTGCATCCCCAATAACTTCGTCATTTCTTGGAGTGAGTATGGCACGCTCACATAACCAAGAATGTTCCTTAAATGGTATATTTGACAGATCTCCCAATACTGAACTTATGAGTTAGTCTTCCGAGGATACGACTCTGTCAAGTATTTCTGGAAACGTCACCGAGCTATTATTAGATGAGCCTGGTCCTTTATACTTGACTTTGGACGAAGAAAGATTGTTCATTACTTACGGCGAGCTCAGGTAACTTTTGCCTTTAAGTTAACGTTTACCTTCCTATGTTCAAGTTAGCTTTTAGAAATGCGAAAATTCAAGATTTGAAAGAACCTTTAACTACCGTTATATTTCTTTTTAAAACATGATCCAGTTACTTGAAAATATGATCTATGCTTTCCCTGAAAGCACAGCGCAGATTTGGGCGGCATGACGCATTGCAAAAATCATCCTACATCACTTTCGTACATTTTTACACGATTGCCCAAAAAGGAGTGTCATGTATTTAGGGATTATGTATGTATGTATCTATGTGAGTTCATTTGTGCCACCATAACTTTTAAATGCCTGAACAGATTTGATGTATCCCGAGTGAATATTTTTCAAAAAACATCAATATGGAGGCAGTATGGCAACATTTTAAAATGTGAAAAAAAACTTCAATGATTACTACATGGTTAGCAAAGTGAAAGCCTTGATGAGCACATGCCAAAACTATAAAATTTATTGGCATATATTTTACATAGGTAAGCCGTACATGCAAAACAAACATTTCATCCCCACACCATCCACGCCACTCCTCGCCGTGAGATTATAAAACCACCTTTAGTGCTTAAAATAAACATACCACCAGCATTACTTAGGTAAGTACATGTTTTATGAAATAAAATTTGTCACTAAAACGAATAAAATAAAAATAAATAATTAAGAGTACCTATGCTTAGATTGTTTGGTCATGTTGAGAGAATTAATGAAAGGCGACTAACAAAAGGTATTTACAAGGCAGACGTGAGTGGAAACGCCGGGAGGGGACATATAGTGACCTCATTGGTGATGTTCTTCAAAAAGGTCAGGTGCGTAGTAATCGCAACCGTATGCGTGTATGACCAGATGTATGAACGTAAACGAAGCAAAAGGAGTATACAAGGAGCGTAGCAGGTGGCGTTCTATAGTTTCTGCCTACCCCCATGGGAAGAAGGCGTAAGTTTATGTATGTATGTAAATAATTTAAAAAATGAAAGTCAAAGTCAAATCATTTATTTTAAATAGGCACATAAAAGGCACTTTTGAACGTCAAAATTTATAACAATATAGAATTGGTTCTAGTCGCCCCTTCCAAAAGGTATTTTCGTATGGAGAAGAATGGGCAATACACTCCATTGTTACTCTTTTAAAATGTTTTACAATATTTTGTATAGGTATATTAATTATGTAATCATACAATTAAAATAACAACTAGTTTGACTTTGTCTAGACTCTAGATTGTCCTATGGAGCTGGACCAGCATATTTTCAACCATTCTTATCTTGGATATACTCTAATTTGTAATATGCTTGTTTACTAAGTGTACTTTCAAAAATAGGTTTTAAATTTTCTTTCATTTAATTGCAATATATCACAAGGTATTTCGTTGTAACATTTAACACAGTATAGAGGCATGAGGAACAGGGTGTAAAGTTCACTCATCCTCCATAGAAAAGGGACGATCCTCCGACCAGACCGGTGTAATGTCTGGTGGGCAACTGCCCGACTGTTGATGTCGGGATGTTGTATACATGATAGTTGCGCGGTAAACTCTGCTTGCACAAAGCAGGATTTTGAATGACGTCAGTGTGCTGCGTAGTTCGCATGTGGCGCTATAGATGGCCGCCACAACGGTGACCCATAAAATATATATCTACTTTAGATAATCTGAAAAATCTTTATTTCTAGTAGTAAAATGATGTCCATCGCTTATTTTATTAAAACAATGTAGATGTTTTCTTACATACATAATATTTTCATAAATGAATTGGCAAGGAACCGTCATAATATTAATCTTTTTAAATTGTTCCTTAAGAGATTCGCGGCGACGTAGATTATAAATGGCTCTGACAGCTGACTAAACAGATAAATAAAATTATCATTGCAGTCGGGGGACCTTTTAGATTAAAAAGTTTTCCACAGAACGGTCCCCCGACAGCAATGACAATTTTGTTTCTCTGTCTGTCTGTCTGTTTAGTCAGCGATTAAATTAGTGATCTTTCGCTTTGTATAATTATACAGATGAACTAATACAACTTATTTTTTACTTTTTAGTTCGTTTTTTGGCAGGGCAGTCGTGTTTTGTTTTTTTTTTAATTATTCATTTTTATTGTATGAATTATTCACAACAACATAGCGCTTTTTAGTAATCAATTGGGATACGCTGTGGCCCATTCTTTCGCTAATCCGATACAAATTTAAGCAAACGCTTATTAAATCAAACAGAAAATTTCATTTACCTTCCTGATCATTAACCTTTGAAACGTAGGTACAACATATAACTTTGCACAGACCTACATCACACATTCATAAAGTTCCCCTCACCGGGAAGCCTTTTCTTCCGTGCCTCACAAAGAAGTTCTGACGTAAATATAACTCTACATTATTATAAATAAAAGTCGCTTTTCGTGTCTGTGTGACCGCATTGTTCTCCTAAACTACGAAACGGATTTTGATAAGGTTTTCACCATCATTTAGATACTTTATTCTTTATTCTTTATCTGTATAATAATGAGGTCGAAACCCTCGTGTTTCGACCTTTTATTTTTTTCGAAAAAGGAGACGCTCTCTCTCGCTCGCTCGCTCTCAGCCCTGTGACCCGAGGGTCATAGGGCCGAGAGCGCTCGTCCTTTTTAAGGTGCACGTCGTTTTTTTAACGTGCACGTCGTTCTACATTGTTCGCACATATATAATTTCAACATGACTGATGTAACCAATATTTTTATAACAGTATTTTAATTTAAAAGAATGTCCGTGGAGTCTCTTGCCCGATCTTCTCCATAGGAGGTTCCTATTTTGTTTCTCTGTCTGTCTGTCTGTTTAGTCAGCGATTAAATTAGTGATCTTTATTCTTTATCTGTATAATAATGAGGTCGAAACCCTCGTGTTTCAACCGTTTATTTTTTTCGAAAAAGGAGACGCTTTCTCTCGCTCGCTCGCTCTCAGCCCTGTGACCCGAGGGTCATAAGGCCGAGAGCGCTCGTCCTTTTTAAGGTGCACGTCGTTTTTTTAACGTGCACGTTGTTCTACATTGTTCGCACATGTATAATTTCAACATGACTGATGTAACCAATATTTTTATAACAGTATTTTAATTTAAAAGAATGTCCGTGGAGTCTTTTGCCCGATCTTCTCCATAGGAACCTACTACGCTTTGGAATGAGCAACTAGCTTCATCTTTCTGACTGACCAACCCAATTCAAAAGTGCCTGTATTGGGTTTATTTGAAATAAATGCTTTGAGTTTGAGGTTAAAGAAAATTTTCGCCGACTGGTCGACACTTCACGTGACCAGAGGACTGGGTCGTTCTTTGGCCAAAGAATTACCATTGCCATACAATGTGGCTATGCTGCCAGTCTTTTGTGTACGTTTCCGGATGACAGCGATGCGGACGAGTACTTCGACGCCTAATAGTTCTTTTGTTTTTTGTATTTGTTTGTATATTTTGTTTGTTACCTAGTCATTTAATTTAGTACGTAGTGTACATAGTTAGTTGTGTCATATATTATACTAGCTGCTTCCCCCGCGGGGCTTCTTCTAAAATAAAAGTAGCGTAACTACTTACTCATTATAACATCAGCTGTCTGATAGCGAAAGTCCCGTCAAAATCGGTCCAGACAGAGAGGCTTAGGCTAAGGCTACATTAGACCGCAACGCGACCTGCGACACATGAGCGATTAAAACAAATAAACGAATGCTCACGTATATGGCTACACCGTATATCAAATATTACTAGCGATCTTTGGTTTCTTTAAGTGATCGGAACAACATTACTGTAATCACGGCATCGGCTACATCAACATATCAGCGAAATTAGCCGCATGATTCGCTCATGCTATTAATTTCGTTGTGTAGCATGTGTACTGTAGCCACGTCATCGCCGAATATACGCCGGATTTTCGCTTATAATATAGTCATACCATGTTTATCTCGTCGGGAATCCCGGGCGGATTTCCGGCCACCGTAGGCGCGGGCTTGCGGACGGTGAGCAAAGGGTAGCTCACCGTCCGGTAAGGACCAGGCCCGGGTCGACGGCGCGTCGTATTCCACGCGCGCCTCAAAGAGATTTTGTCAGCACAAATGTAGGGGTCAACTAGGGCCAATGCCTGCCGGGGTCGCGGGAAGGTACTAATGGGTCACCGAGGCCCCTGGCAACACAGGCAACAGGAAGGAATACGGGTGGGTTTTAGTCAGTAAGAGTCCTCCACTCCAATTTCATTTCGTGTAACATTTTTCCTCTCGCTTTCTGTGGGACTGATTTCGTGAAAAGGGACGGAAGTGTGTAGACAGGAAGTGATAGCTTGAGCATGAAATAAGTAATAAAATAGCATGGAATTGGTGTACTCATGGAATTAGTAAGTACTATATAGATTGTAAGTAGAGGGGGTCGAATATCGGACGGCGAGCAATGATTAGCTCACCGTCCGGTAAGGACCAGGCCCGGGTCGACGGCGCGTTGTATTCCACGCGCGCCTCAAAGAGATGTCGTCAGCACAAGCGTAGGGGTCCACTAAACCGATGCCTGCCGGGGTCGCGGGAAGGTACCAAAGGGTTACCGAGGCCCCTGGCAACACAGGCAACGGAAGGAATACGGGTGGGTTTTAGTCAGTAAGAGTCTGACACACCCTCCCGTTCCGCCCAGAGCGGGAGAAGATATTTAATGATTTTCCACCCAAAAAAAAAGGGTGTCGAATATCGACCAGTGGGTGACTATGAATAATTATTCGAATAAATATTTCAGTGTTTAATTTTTTTTTATTCTGAGGTTAGTTTCTGTGGCTGCTCTGTTGCTGATTACCAAGGTGTGAGATGTCAGATGTTACACATCATATGCGACTACTGTATAGATAAAGATTGACATAACATGACATCACGCCTTGTTTCCCCGAAGGGTTGGGCAGAGAGGTGTACCTGTAGTACACCCACATTTCGCCAGTTATGGTTTTAGGTCCCATATAATAGGGGGCGAGCTTATTGCCATCAACCGGGCACAAATCCAGACTCCGGGCGGCTACTGAGAAATTCCAGTTATAAAACCCAATAACACTTTGCCCGACCCCGAACCCGCTTGCGACCACTAGACCAAGAACGAGGTAGATATAGATTTACTTTTTACATTTAATAAAGAAATCTCGACGTTATATCAAGTCGTTATAACACTGTGAACCAAGGGACTGATAAGTTATAAAATTCCAATCACACGTGCGGGTCACTTTACCGAAGTTCTATAGAGCTGGAAGGCCAACTTTTAAGTTTGCCGGCCGCTGTGCCGTACTTCAAAGTTTGGACAGTAACTTGATCACATGTAATTATTTGTTCTACATAGTTTAAATGAGTTAGTAAAGTGAGGCGCCATTTGCCAAATTTTGCAGAGAAAAAAAGACAGTTTTTCTTTAATAATCTGTCTTTATACCTAGGTGAAATTGAGTCAATACAATTTTTATCATCAAAATACTAGGTATTTTACGAGTATTTGGATGATATATGGAAACTTTATTTAATTGCTACAGCAATTTAATGTTTACGCTTTTTAAGGCATACTGTCAATATTTTTACACGTGCAGCCTGTGGGTTAGCTATTTGCAGAGGGCATTCAGTGACCTGCCAGTGCAGTATAACAATGCATTCAGGATGCTGATGGGGCTGCCGCGGTATTGCAGTGCCTCTGGCATGTTTGCCGAGGCCAACGTCGACAGTTTTGCGACAATCATGCGTAAACGTTGCACCTCGACCCTAACTCGCATGCGAGCTAGTTCCAACAGCATCTTGAGCGTATTGACGGACCGGTGGAATTCTCCGATGCTTGAGCGCTGGATGCGGCTGCACGCAGTGAAGTAGCATACATGCGTTCTGGTGTCGGATTGTCCTAAAATCTATGTTTTTTTATATTTGTTTTGTTACTAACATTAGCTCTTAAGTATTTCCGTGTTACTTACTAAGAATTTATATGAAAAAACTGAAATAAATTATTATTATTATTATTAATTGCTTTGATACGAAGACAATATTTCATGAAATTATGAACGCATCTTAACTAAAAAACAAATGTCAACCCTATCAGCTTAGTTAAACCTTTTATAGGAAAAATTTTACCGTCTATTTCGTTTGTCCAAGACGATCACATAATGTGTCGGTTTCGATACAACCTCCCTGACGATTATGGTTGAAAGGTTTGAAAGGGATCACGCACCGAATCTCTTCCCAGTTTGTATTGTCATTCTACTTCCGACCCTCGACGATGCCTTAGTTTCCCTTCCTGTTCGGTTTTCGATAATAACAGTAACGCGTGATTGTGGTCACGTAGTTGACCTTTGAGACTGTTCGTTTGAGGATGAAACAGGGTTTTGTTCATAAGGCCCAATGTATAAACATTGTTGATAATTCTTAATATAGCATAATCAACCTATAATGTTCCTACTGCTGGGTCACATGCCTCCTCTCCGTGAAAGGGAGTGGGCCGTAATCTACCACGCGGACCCAGTGCGGGTTGGTAGATGTCACGTTTATGATTTTTTGGTTCTAGGACATGCCGGTTTCCTCACGATGTTTTCCTTCACCGTTTTGAGAGCAGTGGTGATGAAATAATTTACACAAAGTAAAGCGCCTGTCTGAGTTTACTACTGCGCCACCACTGTTCTCATTCTTAAGGGGACTACAGGACCTAAACGCAAGTTTTATAAGTTTTATAATGCCTTAAAGTATATGATCAACTGCAGTAAACAAAATGAGAAAAATATATTATATTCTTAAGGATATATGCTAGGTAGATAGTGTGTTGAAAACATAATACAACTAATTTGATACAATAGAAAAAAATCACGAAGATACCTCTAAAAAAATATTTTAACGATTATAAACCATACCAATATACATGCAATCATTCTGATTTTTTGTCAGATTATTCTACAAGCAGCATATTAGCATGAAAGTGTTTTATTTTTTTTATAATACCCATAGATTTTTGTAAATAGATAATTGCTTCATATTTTGCAAAAAATTACCAGCGTTGTGTCATCGCGCTTCTCTTTCTTTTCTATGTAGTCCGACAGTGTCCGCGCTTTAGGTGTTGTCGGCCTCTTAAGGCGCTGACAAGACCTAATTGACCAAAACAGGCTTCTCTTAAAAAAAAAAAATTGCCAATTCTGTATAGTTTGTGGTAGCGGAAAAAACATATGTTAATTTTGAACATATTTCCCAGAACTTGGTTGTTACCAAAATACGTTTTGAAAAAAAAAATCTCGATACAAACTAACGTTAACCTAACCTCTTACCTTGAGTTCCAATCCAAAATATCTGTATGAAATATCAACATATGTTACTTATTTAATTAATAACAAGAACGTCTTATTTGAATGCAGAACTTGGTTGTTTTTATTTTCGATTACTCAACTCAATTTCGAGTAATTAGATAACTGCGGTCGATGACCCCACAAAAAAATCAATATATTCATTTATTTTTTGTTATATCATGTTTAAATATCGGTATCCATCGCGTCTGCGGAGTTTAGCTAGCCAATTTAAAATACATACATACATATGTATGTATCCATGGGAAGAAGGCGTGAGTTTATGTATGTATGTATGTACATACATACATAAACTCACGCCTTCTTCCCATGGGGGTAGGCAGAAACTATAGAACGCCACCTGCTACGCTTCTTACATACTCCTTTTGCTTCGTTTACGTTCATACATCTGGTCATACACGCACGCCGGTTGCGAGTACTACCTGATCTTTTTGAAGAACATCATTAATGAGGTCACTATATGTCTTTCTGGGGCGTCCCCTCCCGGCATTTCCACTCACATCTGCCTTGTAAATACCTTTTGTTATTCGCCTTTTATTCATCCTCTCAACATGACCAAACCATCTAAGCATACTCCAATTTAAAATAATCCTGTATAATTCGGCTCGCTCGTGGTTGGCCACAGGTCTAACCTTACCTAACTCGTTTGGTCGGGGATATAGTACTTAGTTACTGCGACAAAAACCCAGAAAGTAAAAAGAGGTTCATTCATTTAAAAAAGCGTACATCATTAGAAGTTCAATAACTTTTTAGAGCACCAGTTAAATATTTCGCATTAAGTATTAATATTGTCATCTGTCAAAACATATAAGCTGAGGCTTTGAACCGAATTAGTAACTGCAACTGCATTTTCCAAAATTATATTTGAGCATTAATTTCTCTTGCCAGGCAATAAATTCTGTGGAGCATACTGTGGTAACTGCCGTCATACGAGAGTTATGATAACAAACTGTGTTTGACGTTATAGTGAGCTAAATCTTGGAACATTCTACTTATACTAAATCTAACCACCCCGGGACTTAAAACCATTGGTGACATGTGTGTGTACTGTATAGGTACCTACTACTCTGCCCTACACTTCGGGGAATATGTGTGATGTTGTTGTAAAAGTAACACGCCATCATAAGTCAAACGATTGTTATTTTATCGTGTGAAATAAACGCAACTTAACAGAAGAAACTCACAAATGACGAGCGTAACAATGCAAAAAAAAAAGAAAAAGGTCACCGCTTCGGGACCTCTGCGCTGTCGCAAATATAGAATTAATTTCACATTTTCTTTCGCGAACAATGGGACCAGTTCTTTTGTACGATTGTTTTGTGGTGTTTTAATCTTAATATAATGTAATTTTCTTTGAAATATGGAATGTTTATGTACTTTGAAGTCATTTATATGCAAGCTTGTTTAGTTTCTTAAGACGCTGACAACACCTAAACCGCGGTCACTGTCAGATTGCATAGAAAAGAAAGAGAAGCGCGACGACAAAACGCTTGTAATTTATTGCAAAATATGAAGTAATTATCTATTTACTCAGAATTGAGTTAAGTAATCGAAAATAAAAAACAACCAAGTTCTGCATTATAATAAGACGTACTTGTTATTAATTAAATACGTAATTTATGTTGATATTTAATACAGATATTTTGGATTAGAACTCAAGGTAAGAGGTTAGTTTAACGTTAGTTTGTATCGAGATTTTTTTTTCAAAACGTATTTTGGTGACAACCAAGCTCTGGGAAATATGTTCAAAATTAACATATATTTTTTCCGCTACCACAAACTATACAGATTTGGCAATTTTCTTTCTTAAGAGAAGCCTATTTTGGTCAATTGGGTCTTGTCAGCGCCTTAAGTTAAGATTAAGTTGAGCCAGTGAGATTACTGCGATGAGTTTTCTCTGAAAGGTCAGACTAAGATTGCATGCACTGTGCAGGTTTATATTAGTGTACTAGATGCGCCCCGCGGTTTCAACCGCATAAGTTTTGACCCCGTGGATATATCGGGATAAAAAGTATTCTATGTATTATTCCTGGTTATAAACTATCTGTGTGCCAATTTCATCCAAATCCGTTCAGTACTTTTGCGTGAAAGAGTAACAAACATCCATCCATCCATCCATTCTTACAAACTTTCGCATTTATAATATTAGTAGGATTTGATGGTTCGTTTTAATCGAGTTGTGGATTAAAATAAGATGATATTAATTGGTCAAGGACAGCTAATGAGAAACAATTGATTTTCTATTGTTTGACTCCGCATCGGTGTCGCGCGGGGCTTAACAGGTTAAACTCCCTTTTGATATTATGAAAATTACTTTTTGTTACCAGTTTTATTTTCTTTCTATCAGATTGCCAATTTTGTTTTTAATGAGCTTTTCCCAATGGATAATTTGCAGTTCCTTTCAACCATCGTAGTTTGTATTAATTAAGTATAATTACATACAGAAATAAGGAACAAAATGACATATTGCGCTGTCCCTTAATATATTGGGATAAGGGTAAGAGAATCAAAATCAAAAGTCATTTATTCAAACTAGGCTGAAAATCAGCACTTTTCGAACGTCAAAATTACATGACAGTCTCCCAAAACGCCCGCCCTTCACCACTTCCTAGTGTTTTAGCTGGGAAGAAGTGGCACCACAAACTCCCCAGTAGCACAGCTGTCTGTTCAGTTAGAAAAACTTGATTCTATACAATAGTATGCAAAATAACGTACACTACGCGCAATAAAAAACATTAAATTAGATTATTTTCCATATATCAGCTAGCACACTCCACCATACCAACAAAAAAAAAACATAGAAACTATACTCAAGCAGAAATAAAAAAAAAAAATTAAAACTTAATACCTAAATAAAAGCTTCCAGGCATAAAAGGCGTCCCCAACGTCCAGAAACTTTCAATATGCCTCACGCATGTAACGTGTGGCATACTGAAAGTTTCTGGAACTGGCCACTTACAATAAAAAAAAATAAAAAGCAATTACGGAAATCGAAAATGGATCTCTGGGAACATGTTACTTTTTAATTTGCGAGACTGTCATTTGTTTATTTCATTTTGGGGTCCTTTAGAAAACGGTGTGTCGTGAAAATTTTCGCTCAATGATTTTGTAATTTTCACTGTGGCTTAAGTCAACAAGAGAGTTGCCAAAGACTTCAATTGGCATTTGGTGACGAAGCCCCATGTCGCAGCTCGTGGTTTATGGCAGTCGTAGTTCGGAGAATTTAGACGTGGATGTGATCATCTCCATGAGAATGTACGTGAAGGTCGGCCGGCGACAGCGGTTACAGAATCCAATACCTTACGACAACTGATTGAAACTGACAAAAAAAATGACTTGTCAGCAAATTCGTACTGTATTAGGCATTGGAAAGAGCCAAGTCCAAAACACTTTGCATGTGCATCTGGGGGTTTGCTGACTCTATGGATACCGCATGATTTAATGGAAGACCAGAAACGACTGCGTGTCAAGTGGCGCCGTAAAATGATAAAAATGTTTAATAAAGGACAGTTCTAGACTGTCTATAATATCGTGACAGGTTGCGAAACTTGGGTGTACTGCTATGAACCGGAAAAAAGCCAGTCGGTAGAATGGGTCTTTCCTTTGAAGATTTGGCGATGAAAGTTAAGGAAAGTCGATGCATTGGTAAGAAAATGGCTGTTTCTTTTTCGGCAAATCAGGACATTAAGCAACAGTGTCGCTTGAAGATCAAAGGACAGTGACCACAGATTGGTACGTCAACACTTGCTTGCTCAGAGTCTTAGAAAAAGTTCGCGAAAAGCGTCCTCGAAGCAATGTCGTCCTTCATTACGATAACGCGTCCTCACATTCCGCTAAGGTAATGGAAGCGTATTTGAAGGCTTCAAATGTAAAACCGATGACGTATCCGCCATACAGCCCAGACCTCGCACCTTGCGCCTTCTTTTATTTTCCTAAAATGAAATACAAACTTAGAGGCACACGTTTTACGAGCCCTGAATCGGCGGTGAATGCGTTCTACGAAGCCATTTTACATGTCCCTAAGGAAGACTGGTCCAACTGTTTATTACAATGGTTCCAGCGAATGCAAAAATGTATAAATTGTGAGGGCATATACTTTGAAAAACAATAAATGTATCATAAATCTAATATCTGGTCTTATTTATCAGAATCCAGAAACTTTCAGTATGATCTAAGTATAGCTCTAGCTGTAACTCGAAGTCACAAATGATAAACTTGACCATCGAATGATGATAATGATGATGACATTAATGAATTAACAGCAGTTACCTAAATGTTATTACCACAGCCATTAAATTCCTTTGACGTTCAGCAAAACCATGTAGAATATGTACTTACGTGTACATAAGATGAATGTTTAATTCATCCAGTTAAGCAAGAGTACGCGGTATCAAAGCCGCGCAAACACCATGAATATTACATTAATGTGTGGCAGGCCTTGCACAACCATGTCGCTTACCGAAGTACACTTGAGTTACGACCTGTGTTGGTAGCCACTATGTTGGTTCAAGATACTACGGCCAAGTCAGCTATTTGGATGTGTAAGCTGTTTTTAATATACAGGTATTTGCAGGTAGATATGGCAATTGACATCGCGTCAGGCCCAGACGGAGATGGTGAGCTAACTCCTTCAACAAAGACGGGTTCTTAGTCGCTTTACATCGAGAGAAGTGGAAAGGCAGTGGCGAGACCTTTGCCCAGCAGTGGGCAATACGGGCTCTTAATAGTAATAGGTTTTTGCTGGCAGAACCGCCGAATGATACCTTCAGTTTTTCAACTTCGACTACTAGCACGATCTTTACAATCCTGTTTAATAGTTATGGAATGCCGTTTCCTTTTCCTACGTTAAGTGCGCCAAAGGACCCTTGTTATCTTTTGGTGCATAAATGACATTGACAGGGTAAAATTTTATTTAAAAACTGGACAAGCGCGAGTTGAACTCGCGTGGGGGGGTCCGTACAGTGAATATGTTATCTACCATGTTTTTTATCGCACGATAATTATTTATTCCAAGAACATACTTAACATTGTAGTAGATAAACATATTCTTCCATACATTCCAACTGCAAATATAAATTTGTACGTACAATATTGAGAGATTTACCAGTTCATTTTAACACCATAGACTTCTTATATGTTTTCCTGTAATCTGTAAGAAAAGAACTATTTTCTTTAAAATTTTCATCTATTTTCTTAAATAACTTTAAAACTATTTATTTTAAAATTATAAATAAAAAATTAAATAATAATAAATTTAAAAACACGCAATTTTTAATTTAGTTAAATTTTTGTAATTTTGGTCTTGCAGGCGGGGACAGTCAAATAACCTGAAATATGGTGTAACTTTTGATTGTCCCCGCCTGCAAGACCAAAATTAAATAGATTATAATGCTTGTTTTTCCCTTTTCAGTTATGTGTTTTTGCAGTCGGGTTTTTTGTTTTTTAAATAATTTATTTTTTGTAATTCACTTTTTGACAAGGCAGGCGTGTTTTTAAATTTATTATTATTTTATTTTTTATTTATAATTTTAAAATAAATAGTTATAAAGTTATTTAAGAAAATAGATTAAAATTGACCACCCTTATCTCCGAAACTATCGAGTCAATTTTTTGTAATTCACTTTTGGACAAGGCAGGCGTGTTTTTTAATTTATTTATTTTTTATTTTTTTATTTCATACCTTTTAGTGATAAAATAATTAGTAGTAGGTAATTCAGTGATTTTTGCAAACGCACAAGTGCCACGAAAGATAAATTTATTTTTTTAGGAAATCGACATCGCGCAAATAATAACGCGAAACTATTTATATTTTGGTTTTTTAATTGCGGTTAAGATCTCTAAGGCGATTTAGTTCTTGCGTGTTATATACTAAGCTTTTTAATATTGGTTTAGAATTAAATTTTAGCAAATGTGAACTCTTTATTCAAAAAACTTCTTACGGTTTGGATAATTTAAAATCCAAATAAAATTTTCTGGCACCCAATAAATCAAAATAGTAGACAGAAGAAAGTCACTTTGCCTCCTGGGTTCTCCCATCTTTGAAGAATCTTTTCCTGATTATATTACTAACACTATTTCTAAATTCCAAAGTCACGCAAATTGTTTACTCGAAATCAGTCCTCATTATGCTCTTATAATTCTAAAGTTTTGCCTTTTTGTCCCTAAATTTACTTATGTGCTTCGCTGTAGCCCTTTTTGGAAACATCCAAATTTGCTTTCACCAATAGAAGATTTAGTCAAAACTAGTTTAGAAACGATTTTAAATATTCAGCTCAATGAACCATCTTGGTTATAAGCATCCCTCCCTATTCGGTTTGGCGGTTTAGGAATCCGCAAAATTTCGAGTGTTACTTCCCCAGCCTTTTTGTCGTCCACCCATAGCACGTCACGTCTCATAGGTAATGTCCTAAGGGCTTTGCCCACAAACTATGAGACTGCGGGCTTGGAGGATGCCAAGAATGCTTTTCAAATTGCTTGCCCGGGTAAAGAATTTCCAGACAACCTAAAATCTCAGAGGATAGGGACGATATTTATTGCGATTTAACATACAAATCGATTCTGAGCCGCAGTTCAGGTCCGGATCGCGCAAGACTTTTGGCGGTCGGAACCAGAGAGGCCGGTCATTGGCTACATGCCCATCCTTCTCCATATACCGGTACCTTCCTGGATCCGACCTCGCTTCGTCTGGCGACTGGTCAGCGGCTTGGGGTCACGGTATGCACTCCACACACATGCCCTTGTGGCACGGACTTGGACCGACTGGGTCACCACGGACTTTGTTGTCAAAAAAGTGCAGGCCGCTTTTCAAGACATGCGACACTTAATGACATAATCCGCCGGTCTCTTGCCAGCATCAATGTGCCTGCTCTTCTTGAGCCGACTGGCATTGTCAGAGATGATGGCAAAAGACCTGATGGTGTGTCTTTGGTCCCGTGGAGTTTGGGACGGATGCTTGTGTGGGACGCTACCTGTGTAGACACACTGGCACCGTCCCACCTCCAACGGACTACTTCTAAAGCGGGTGCAGCGGCAAAAAATGCCGAAAATCTGAAAGTTATTAAATATGGAGGCCTTGGCAGAGAGTACAACTTTGTGCCCTTTGGCGTCGAGACCCTCGGTCCGTGGGGTCCGAGTGCGCATAAGTTATTTGCCGAAATCGCGAAACGTCTAGTTGATGTAACTGGTGACCAAAAAGTTGGCGGCTTTCTCGCGCAACGCATCAGCATTGCAATTCAGCGAGGAAATGCCACCAGCATCCTCGGTACAATGCCCCGAGGGCCTTTTTTAAGCTTAACTTAGTTTTAATTTAATTTAGTTAATGTTAATAATCATCTTGTAATTTGGTTATGTAAATAAATATATAATATTAGCTTTTTTAAATAAAAAAAGTTTGTTTTCAAGAACCATGGCTCCACCATTTTATTTTTCTTAAATTCACCAGGCTATATTACCCGGGATAACGCAACGCTTCTAACGATACCACATACGTTGATATCAGTTAAGCCGTTTAGAAGTTATGGTGGAATAAAGAAACTCACAAACATACATGAACCCTGAAAACATAACACTCCTTTTTTTGGGCAGTCGTGTAAAAAGTGAGTTCCTCACAATAAGCCCTTTCATTTGATATGTCACACGTTACAGTTTGCAATTTTTTTTTCTATTTTTCCCCCCGATAGTGACTTTCATTTATTTACATTACACGTCCGAGCTTGGGTCACAGAAATTCATATGTGTACTAAATTTCAACTTAATCGGTCCGGTAGATTCGGAGCAAATCGGCTGTGACAGACACTCGAGTGATCTTATAAGGTTTCCGTTTCTTCTTTTTGAGGTAAGGAACCCTAAAAAACAAGATGGCGGTGTTATTTCAGATTTTGGCGACGCGCCAAAAGATGACGCAACGACGACACCACGCGCCTTATACGCAGCTAGTTTTACGTTTTCTTTGGCATTCGGAACTTAAATTAGGTTACCAAGAACATTTAATTAATTCACAGTGAAAACAAGGAAAAGTGTGAGAAATCTAAATAAAGTTAATTAACTTGAACATTTTATGATTATAATTTGACCTTCCGGGAAGGACCTCTGCAAGCTATTATCTTGAGAAAGCCTGACGCAGCGAGATGAATATAAATTATTATAGTGTCTGTTCTCATTTATATACTGTAGGTACTAGCTTCATGGAAACTATAGATTTTATTCCAAGAACAAACGTACGTAGTTGAAAAACATTCCAACTGCAAATATAAGTTAGTAAGTGTACGCACAATATTTAGAGACCACCACCACCACCATAGACTTCTTATAGGTTTTCCTAGAATTTATAAGAAGAGAACTAGAGCAAGTTGAAATAATATTGTGCTGACAGAGATACCTACTACAATATTACATAATCTCATGCCCTAGCCACCGCAGGAGACGCCCTGGGCGTCGGGAATCCCGGGCGGATTTTCGGCCACCGTATGCGTGGGCTTGCGGACGGCGAGCTACCCATTGCCATGACATGGACAAGGCCTGGGTCGATGGCGCATTGTGCCACGCGCGCCTCAAAGAGATGTCACCACAAGAGTAGGAGTCCACTAGGGCCGATGCTTGCCGGGGTCGCGGGAAGGTACGAAAGGGTTACCGAAGCCCCTGGCAACACAGGCAACGGAAGAAACCCGGGTGGGTTTTAGTTAGTAAAAGTCTGACACCCTCCCGCTCCGCCCAGAGCGGGAGAAGTTATTTGATAATTTCCCATACAAAAAAAATAAAAAGAAAAAGGGCATATAAATACTGTGTACCTACGTCATGTTTCATAACAAACCCTACCTCTATTCATATTAAATCACTTTTATCTTTCCACATCAAATCTTCGGAATCCCTAAAATAACTCATTTCTAAGCGAAACTCAGCGAATATCTTATAAGCATGCGGCTGCCTTCAGGCATGTGGGATACCCAAGAGATTCGTAAACCGTCACCAACACAGAAACCCTCTTTGGCGTTGAGAACTCCATATCAGGGTTAGATAACCCTCGGGACAACCTCGTGGACTTGGACATTAATACGTGAATTTTGTTAACACTGTGAAAGTAATTTAAGACGTTCGAGTTTAATATGCATACAAATTACAATGTTTAGAAGAGTAAATTATAGTTTAGTAATAGTAATCCTAATCTTAACTTCCTAATCCCAATAATAACTAATATTATAAATGCGAAAGGGAGGTTTGTTTGTTTGTGAAGCTTTCACGCTAAGTCTGCTGAACGGATTTGGATGAAATTAGGCACATGGGTCCATTAGGACATTCTTTTTATTCCGATGTTCCCACGGGTTCAAGACTTACGCGGATGAGACCGCGGCGCGCAGTGAGTAAGTAATTAGTTTATTTGGCCAAAAGAAAAGTAACTGATGTACCTTATAATCTTAACGAACTTTGAACACATTTTTTTTTGTTGTAATCTTTTTATTACGGACGCTTTTTACGTTTTGCATCGTTCTCACATGTATAATTTCAAAATGAATGATGTAAACAATATTTTGTAACCATAATACGTTGATTTAAAAGAGTGTCCGTAGAGTTTCTTGCCCGTTCTTCTCCATAGGTACCTACTACGCTTTGGAATGGGCAACTAGCTTCATCTTTCTGACTGACTGACCGAACCCTTGACAATTGAAAAGTGCCTGTAATTGGTTTATTTGAAATAAATGCTTTGAGTTTGAGTTTGAACACAGTAATAATTATTTGCATGGATAGGTATGAGTTCCTATTTATTTTGAAATGCGATACAAGTCTTATTAGGAACCTACTATTACTTTTTAAATCCATAATGCTATTAATTTGTCTTATTTGATAGTTTCCTAGAGTTTGTGATATGACAGTGTACTTGAGGAACTCACTTTTCCCAACTATGTTGGGGTCGGCTTCCAGTCTAACCGGATGCAGCTGAATACCAATAGTTTACATGGAGCGACTGCCCATCCACAAGCCAGTAACTGCTAATACGATACCCCGTGGTAAGACTGGCTGTCAGACTTTCGGGCTTCGGACGACCTCTAACGACTGTTAAAGATACACGAATGACAGCCGGGACCAAAGGCTTAACATGCTTTCCGAGGCACAGAAGAGGCTCGGTATGTAGAGATGGTCACCCACCGCGTAGCGTAGCTTAATCTGATGGATCGACCAGTACGGCTGTCGTGACTTGGCCACGAGCTCCTACAGGAGGAACTCATTTACTACCTAATTATAAAGTAACAAATTTATTGAAATCTAGCTGTTGCCCGAGACTTCGTCTGCGATCCAGAATGAAAATTAGCTTGTCCTTCTTCAAGTCATGGTCTACCCATGTGTACAAACCCGTTCAGCTGTTTCAGCGTGAAAGCGTAACAAACAAACAACTCAGTTTCGCACTTAATATATTAGTAAGATTACCTACTCATTTTGTGTTATAAGATCACAGTTTCACAGTAACAAGCAGTCGACAAAACTTCGTTAATGAAGCATCCACATAATATAAAATATATACGTACTATACGTATCTACGAAGTTTGAGAACGTTGCATGAAAACGTAACTCCTGTAACTTCAACCAATTCATTACTTCAAGCACTTTTGTTAATGAAATGCGTGCTTAACTTTTACTACCCACCCTACCCTTACAATTGTTAAGTCCTCTTTTACAACTAAATTAATTTAGTTGAACAATAAGTCAATAAAACTAAGTTGTTTATTAGTTTGTTTACATCAAGTATTTCGACAACACAGAACATCTCCCTAAAATTCTTTCTCTACCACTTTCCGTTTTGTTACTATTCGGATATTGCTATCCTTGTCTTACGGTTGAGTCATCCTGAAAAGCGACATACAGGCGCTGTGAAGGCGCCTCATAGTCTGGACATAGAGTTAACCAACAAACTTATTAAACGCTACTTGCTTCACTTTTATAGTATTGAAATAAGGTTTATTTTGCCTTAGGCTAACTGCAGGCAGAACTACCCCATCATAGGAGCGCAGGATTACGTCATCCTCTATCTTGCCAGGTCATAGCCAACCAAAATATCATGGCCTACCATTTTATACGATTTTAATAAAAGTGGTAGCTCCCACAAGATAGTTGACATAAACCTATTCTTGAAAAAATGGGCCCAAGGTTGTGTTCTAGTTGTGTTTATTCGAGTTTGGTCAAAACAAATCCCGGGGCCGAAGAAAGCAACCTTGATCTGTTATACTTTATTGAAAGTGGGTGGGTTATGACCCTCTTGGCAGACCTGTTTTTAAATAATTTATAGAGAACATTATGAAATCCTGTATAATATTGCAACATCTTTACTTTGGCAATTGTGGCTTATATTTCAGAGCCAGATGCTGACAACCGCTAAAGCGCAGTCACTGTCGGAATGCATAGAAAAGAAAGAGAAACGCGATGACACAATGCTTATAACTTATTGCAAAATATGAAACAATTATCTATTTACTCATAAATGAGTTGAGTAATCGAAAATAAAAAACAAGTTCTGCGTTAAAATCAGACGTTCTTGTCATTAATTAAATACCAACGTACGTTGATATTATAACTTAAGGTACCTAAGAGGTTAGGTTAACGTTAGTTTGTATCGAGATTTTTTTGTTCAAAACGTGTTTTGGTAACAGCCAGGTCCTATGAAATATGTTCGCTACCACAAACATATTTCATTTCATTTCAAGATTTGCCATTTTTTTTGTTTTAAGAGAAGCGTTTGCCTCTTGTTAAAATAGACTTAATTTGAAAAGTAGCTAATTACTGTTTTAAAATTTAATCATGTGTGTTTTTTAAATAAAATAGCAACAACGTTGAATGAAATGAATAATAATCGATTTTCTCCTTTTACTTCAAAGTAATTTAATTTGTATTCCTAGAAAACCTGTTTAAATTTCCTGCTAAAAAGTCAATCTATTTTTGTATTTTTTTTATAAAAGCTATGGGGTTTTTACAAGATAACATCACACCTGTATTAACCGAAGAGTTAGGCAGAGGACGTGCACCTATAGTACACCCACATTTTACCAGTACATCAAACCCCATAAATATGTTGTCCGCAAATATTTTTTTAATATTTTAAAGAGATAAAATTGTTTGCTGGTTTCTACATTATTGCCAAAACCCATGGAATATGTTGTAACACCATCACATCCTTCCGCGCGGAAATCAAATATACCAATATTTGACTTCCGCGCGGAAGGAAGTCGCGGGCAGAAGCTATAAATGCGGGATCGAGGTGTTCAGTGAAACGATTTATCTTGTTTGAAATCTTCTATTTGTATAGTTTCGTCTTAATTTAAGTCTTAACCAACCTAGGTACAAGACTTCTTCCTCTTGCCGTCATTCGTAGTTTCACATCTACTTCCACTCAGTGTTGTCATGCCAATCACCTATCAATCATTCCCCATTCTAATAATGTTGCCAGTCGCCACACATTCCCCACATAAATAAGAAAAAAAAAAAACTTTTTCAATAACAAACATTTTCGAGAAACGTGAAAACCGAACAACGTAAGGCAATGAAGGCTAAAACTATGTGAAGGAAGGCCTGTCTAACTGTGTTAGCTTGTCTTATGACAAGCTAACACAATGTAGATACAGCATAAAACCCTGAAATGCGGTAGACAGTTTATAATCCTTTATACTTACATTAAACAGGCGTCTTAGTTACTTGTCTTCGGGACTATGTGTACCTATATAATATATAGCTATACATAGTCCCGAAGACAAGTAACTAAGATTGTTAACATTTATATATACATTTATAAAACGCGCGTAATCGTTGCCTGTGTTCAAAAAAATCGTGAATTTGTCGTTGTGCTTTTGTGCTTGCTGTTTGTGCTTTATTTATTTTCGATGCTTATATAGTTAGTATGTATGCATGTATGTATCTATGTATCAATTATATAGCATATACATATGTATGTATGTATTATATAATATTGTACTTATATCCAATTCAAATCGCCTTCCAATCGCCTGAATCACAGGATTACCTAGTTTAGGCACAAATCATGGGTGAACTTGACATAGACCTACGAAGACCTGTATTTAACTTCAACATTGATTTATTGTATATTTATTTACATAACCAAATTACAAGATGATTATTAACATTAACTAAATTAAATTAAAACTAAGTTAAGCTTAAAAAAGGCCCTCGGGGCATCGTACCGAGGATGCTGGCGGCATTTCCTCGCTGAATTGCAATGCTGATGCGTTGCGCGAGAAAGCCGCACTGTATTTAACTATTTTATTATTTATCTATTTTATAGTATTGTTTTTTATTTGCACCAGAGACAACCCCATTTTATTTTCAGAAATCACTGTCCATCCTAAGGTTGCCTGGTAGAGATCGCAGTAAGCGATAAGGCCGCCCATTGTATATTTTTGTTATATATAATCTGATGTACAATAAAGTATATATAAATAAATAATATAAAGGCAAGCACCTTTTTTATTTAGGTTGGGAAATCATCATATATCTTCTCCCGCTCTGGGCGGAGCGGGAGTGTGTGTCAGACTCTTACTGACTAAAACCCACCCGTATTCCTTCCGTTGCCTGTGTTGCCAGGGGCCTCGGTAACCCTTTAGTACCTTCCGAGATCCTGAGATGTCATTGCTTACGCTGTTGGTTATGCAATAATAAGTTTGACTGTAAAATTATAGAGGTTCGAAATAATACAGCCCCCTTTTTACAGTGTGTTAAACATCTTATTTCTATCCCTACATAGTGTGCTACAACGGATGTTTTTGGCACCTGAACGACATTGACAGGGGGGCGTTATTTGTAAAGATAAGGTGAAATTGTTCCAGAAATTGTATTGACAAAAAAGATAGCGCAATTAGTTCCGGTTTAGGCCACGCGCCAAAAGTACATTGTGGGGTTGTAGACAGTTCCATGACTGTTAAAATGAAGGACTGGCTAACAGACAACTATAGAATTAGTTTAAACTATATAGCATTCATAGCAGATAACACTGCCTAAACTGCTGAAGACGGTGCAAGAAATCGGATTGGGTGAAGGAGAGATGCAGCGGATCTTACCGGTAAACACAACTTTAAAAATCGATAAGAAAAGTATAATCTTACTTTCATTTGATGTTGTGATGAAAACCTGTCAAATAAAAAAATCGCTTTAATTTTTCAAACGTATTCCTCGTAATTATCATCATTGACAGCTCAGGTTCCACCCACTCCTTTTTGTGCCATGCTGCAGACTCGCAGAGACCCGGGAGGTCTCTGCGAGTCTCATCCAAGTCTAAACACATTCCTACTTCAACTTAATAAAGAGAAAAACCTAAAATTTAAACATAATCCTTTCAAATCCTTTGCTAAACACAACCAGACAATGCCACCAGACAAAAAGCTATCCCTTCATAAAAAGCACAGCGTCGCATCGCTGTGGACCACAGTACATATGGCGACAACCCAACCTATACGTTGCCAGTGTAAGTAGACCTCTCAGTATACGTAAAGCCCACACACAGTGCGAGGTCAGGTTAAACTGGAAATGATAGTTTGATTTGTCGTAGCGTGTACAGTCGAACAAGCTATTGGTATACAGGCAGAAATATTTCTACAATGTCAATATTCAGTGTTATTGTGTACGTAATAAACTTTTAAGCTTATGGCATACTAAATGCCCCCGAACAGATTGGTAAAATGTACACAGAGGAACTGTCCAAATCAATGCAAAGCAACATGAAATGTAACAACAGCAAGGCGAATTTGTTTCATGTTACGTTTCACCAATCTGTGCAATCTGTGGCATTAGAGTGATGTAAAACAATTGACTACTCAATGAAAATTAAACTGACACTGAAAATTGGAAAAGTAAAAAACCCGCCTGTTACTAAAAAGTTCAAAACACTGGCAGTTATTATATTTCAATCTCAGATTTATTAATCTCACCAACTGCATCAGACTGCTTGAAAGTGAACTTTTTTTGAACTTAGTTACAGTAGGGATGTTTGTCCTTTTAATTTTTTTTTACAGTGCCATTATTTTGGAATCGTCTTCTCAAGCCCTTTATTTTGATATCCCAAGTCTTCTAACTACTTTGTTTTTCAAGACTCAAAACCTATCCTGTTATGATGTTTCGAGGGTATAAAGCACACCCACATACAAAGATAAATAACATGCGTGAAAAACATAACCTTTGCTAACGGGCAAAAAGCAGTTGCAAATTTGCTGCCTATATACCAAATAGCCTGTTCGACAGTACGTATGGTACGCGAACAATATACGTGATGAGTTCTCTTGTTTTACACACCACACAAAAGATAACCTACATCACCGGCACGGCTTATAGTGAGCCGGTATAACGAAGTACTGACGCAAATTAGAGGTGGGTAATGTTCATATTCGTATATAGTGCTGTTAAAATATTAGTATCGTGTTGTCGATAAATGTTGCAGTTTTCTAGAAGCGTGTTTGATGCTGTAGTATCAGTATGAATGTTTTTTTTTTTTGTAAGGTTAAATAAATAAATTGCACAAATAGAAATTGAGTATATTTCTAATTGTGCAATTTATTGATTTAGCTTTTCTAATTGAGCCAATGTCATTATTTTATTGATTGCTTAAAGGCTCCTACATACTGGCGCGACTTGTCGCGCGACGCGAAGCGACACAAAGACACCGCGTGTAGCGCTACAAGCGGTGCCTTTGTGTCGCAACGCGTCGCGCGACAAGTCGCGCCAGTATGTAGGAGCCTTTAAGATGATTATTATTAAATCCTGACTAATATTATAAACGCAAAAGTGAGTTTGTTTAATTTTTACGCTTTCGCGCTAAAACGGCTAAACGGATTTGGATGAAATTTGGTATACAGATAGACCATGATCTGGATAAGGACAAAGGCTAATTTTCATCCTGGATTATAGACGAAGTCGGTCATACAGGTCATACAGATAGGTCATACAAAAAAAAAATCGATTTTTTGTTTTTTGTATGTTTGTTTGTTACGCTTTCATTCAAAACGGCGCTAAAACGGATTTGGACATAGGATACTTTTTATCCCGATGTTACCACGGGATCGAGACTTATGCGGGTGAAACCGC
This sequence comes from Atethmia centrago, assembly GCA_905333075.3. Classification (NCBI taxonomy): domain Eukaryota; kingdom Metazoa; phylum Arthropoda; class Insecta; order Lepidoptera; family Noctuidae; genus Atethmia; species Atethmia centrago. The sequence goes on along the minus strand of HG995381.1, from coordinate 10,232,292 downwards.
GGGGCATAGCTAGTACATCACAAAATAATAATACCATAAGAATACAAGCCGATATAGAAGAATATCAGAACACACTCCAAAGGTGCGTCGGGTTGACAATATCATCAAATTCGAGGGAAACACCTGGATGAGGAAGGCACGGAACCGGGAAGTATGGCAGAAGAAAGGGGAAGCCTATACTCAGCAGTGGGTGATTCCGGGCTGAAATGATGATGATGAATACACAATATTGAGATATGAATCCAATTAGAAATAATTATTTCTGATGCGACCGATGCAAATGTCTACAACCACCTTTTCTCTGCACACTGCTACGCCGTAGCACATTACTACGATTTGCTACGACCGCTACGCCGCTACCAAATGAGCGAAACAGAATACAAAATGCATGTATTCTTACATTAATTCACCAATAAATTCCGAAAGGTCCCTACCGTCCCTACCTATATAACGTTTTTTTATGCTTCCCTAGTCATTGTTCGCGCAATTTGAACTCTGCTATCGAGGGAAATTACTTTTTCTTAACAGCCCCGTCTAAACTGACGGGGTCTGGAATCCATTTGAACATTTTAATTTTAACTTTTATTAGCAACTCCGGAATTTACTTAAAGATCTATAGTGAACCTGCTGAAGGTCTAATTACGAGCTAAGCAAAGTAATTTTCCCGAAAAGTGCTTTTAAAGGGTAGATAATCTTTCTACTTTTGTAACATGCAGCCTACAAAATCAAATTAATATTTAAAAAAAAAACAAAAACGTTGGCATATATGTACCTGTACCACATCGTCATCATTCTCCTGCCCTTATCCCAATTTATTTGGGGTCGGCGCAACATGTCGCTTTCTTCCATACTTCTCTATTAGTTGTCATCTCGGTAGTCACCCCCTTTCTAGCCATATCATCTTTCACACAGTCCGTCCATCGTTTCTTTGGTCTTCCTCTACTCTTATAGCCATCGACATTCATACCCAAGACTTTCCCTCACGACATTTTCCTCATTCCTCCGCATCACATGCCCATACCATGACAACCGATTTCCGCACAATTTTTCAGTCACCGGTGCCACTTTCAGACTTCCTCTTATGTACTCATTTTTTATTCGATACATTCGTGTCAAACCACACATCGCTCTTAGCATTCTCATCTCAGCTGCATGCAATTGCCTTTCATTCATCCTTTTTGTGGCCCAACATTCTGATCCATACAAGACAGCAGATCTTACCATTGTTTTATATATCTTTCCTTTATGTTTAAGGGGAATGCGGGAGTCGCAGATTGTTCCCGTGACCTGCTGCCATTTCATCCATCCAGTGTTAACTCTATGCTTAACCGTCCGATCTACTTCGCCATAGCTTTGCACGAGTGAACCGCGATACCGAAAGTCAGAACAGACTAGGAGTAGCGCGCCATCAAGCGCTATGGCTCCAGAACTGGAGAGACCGCCGAAATTGCAGAACATATATTCAGTTTTGGTTCTGCTGATTTTTAAGCCAACATTCTCCAGCTTCTGTTGCCGTTTCTCCAATCTGCTCTGGATCTCAGGTCCATCTTCACCGATAAGAACAATGTCATCGGCGAACAGCATGCACCAGGGTGCCTCTTCCTGTATGTCCGACGTCAGGGCGTCCATAATCAACAGGAAGAGGTAAGGACTTAACGCCGACCCTTGGTGTAAGCCTACAGCCACACTGAACTCGTTGGTATTACCAGCAGCCGACCGGACGTAGGTACAACATTGACTGTACATAGCACGAATTAACTCCACATACTTCCCAGGCAAACCTTTCTCTTTCAAAGCCCACAACAACACGTCACTAGGTACCCATCAAACGCTTTCTCCAGATCAATGAACACCATGTGCAAGTTCTTGTTTGCACGTCTGTACTTCTTGCACAATTGGAGGAGTGCAAAAGTGGCGTCCACTGTTCCTCTACCTGGCATAAACCCAAACTGGTTCTGGGTAATCTCACTCTCCTCTCGCAGTCGTTTCTCTATTACTTTCTCCCATAGCTTCATACTATGTGACATGAGCTTTATCCCTCTATAGTTGTTGCAGTCCTGAACATCACCTTTTGTTCTTGAAGATGGGCACTATCGAACTATTGCACCATTCTTGTGGGATCGCTCCTTCATGCAGCAACTTATTGAAGAATAAAGTTAGCCACATACATCCATCTTCCTTTAAACACTTCCATTGTTCTACTGGTATATCATCTGGGCCCATGGCCTTTCCATTTTTCATACTTCGAACTGTCTTTCTTACTTCATTCATGCTGATTTCCCTCACTAAACCCATATTTACCCGTACCTCTTTGAGCACACCATTCCATTTATTCTCTTCATTCATTAGTTTTTCAAAATAAACCTTCCATCGTTCTTTTATTTCGTCATCTTTGGACAGAACCTTACCGGCGACCAGTGAGTCATACAACTTTTCCTGCGCCTTAGCTCTAGAAACTGCTACCGCCTTTTTTGCCTTTTTATTCCTTTCTTTATAAACCTTTTTCTTATCAGCTTTCAAACTATCATTCCCGTTTTCTACACCCTGCCATTCTTTAAACGCAATTTTCTTTTCTTTAAGCATCTTTTGCAAGTCTTCGTTCCACCACCATGTTTCCCTTTCGATTTTCCAAACACATCTTTTGCTACTCTCCTTATACAATCCGCCATCTCTTTCCAACATTCATTCACAGATTTTCTTTCCAAATCCTTCATTTCAATCATTTCATCTACCACTTGACTCTTAAACATACTGGCACATTCCTCTTCTTCTATCATACGCCATCTGGTTTTGGGTGGGGCCGTTCCTTGTTCCTACTGGACTAGACACTGACTTTTACTTCCATTATTAGGTGTCTATGCTGTGAGACTAAATCTTCACCTGGGAGCACTTTACAATCTTTGACTCTATTAAGGCTGTTCCATCTTATCAGCAAGTAGTCAATTTGGATTGCGTGGCGACCACTTTTGTAGGTTATAAGATGCTCATTTTGTTTTTCGAACCACGTATTTATTATTGCCAGGTCGAAGGCCGAAGCAGCTTGCAGGAATGTCTCGCCATCAGTGTTACGGTCTCCGTATCCCCAACCACCATGCACTCTCTCATACCCATCCTTCTGTCTTCCTACATGGCCGTTAAAATCACCCCCCACATACACTTCTTCACTATCTTGCACATCCATCATCACCCGATTGAAGTCGGTCCTAAACTTCTCTTTTACAGTATCCTCACACCCAGACTGGGGTGCATAGTACTAACTATATTAACCACCCGACTCTCCACAACCACTTTAACAGCTATCACTCTATCACTTACTCTTTTAACATCCACCACACATTCCTTCAAGTGATTATCCAAAAACTATACCCACACCATTTCGCTTGCCATCGCTTCCACAGTAATAACACTTATATCCTTCTCCTATCTCTTTAGCTTTCGCACCCTTCCACTTCGTCTCTTGCAGACACACTATGTTCCATCGTCGCCTTTTTAAAACGTCTGCTAGTTCCCTTCCTCTTCCAGTCTTCGCACCACCTACATTCCAGCTCGCACACCTCAATCCAACTTCTCTCACTCTCCGAGCTTGCGTCGCACCCGCCCGTTTTGGTGCGACAACCCTTGTCTATTTCCCTCAGGAGCCGGGTGCTGCCCCTGCGCGTCGCCTGTGGGGTACACCCTAGCCCTATCACGCATCATATTACTTCCAAACATGTTGCTTGTTGTTGGTTTTAGCAAAGTTTTACAGTAGGCCGCCTACCGGACACCAACCCTCCTTGGGAATGCTTTTGTTGGTGGTTTACCCGCCACCACGTGGGTGACCCAAGGTGCTTTAATGGTATGTACTAGGTCTCAGTTCCCTTAGTCGCCTCCTACGACACCCACGGGATGAGATGGGGTAGCCATATTCTTAATCAGGGACCACACGGAGTTTTTTACTGTCCTGTGTTTGATTCCCGGGTCGGGCAAAGTGCTATTGGGTTTTTCCATCTGGAATTTCACAGTAGCAGCCCAGAGTCTGGATTTGTGCCCGGTTGATTGCATTAGGCTCGCCCTGTATTACATAGGAGTTAATCGTAAATGGCGAAATGTAAGTGTACTATAGGTCAAACCCTCTGCCAAACCCTTTGGGGAATAAAGGTGAGATGTTATGTTATTTTAATAATTCCAACATTTATATAATACGTAGGTATGTAATAATAACACCAATCATGTTTGCAAACATCACAGTGTTTACGTGTCTAAAATTAGCTCATTTCCTTTGGTTTCACAGAGCTTCCGCTCGTAAATTACAATTATTGCTTACACGCACACGTATTTACCTACGTTGGTAATTTTAGTTGTAAAAGGTAACTGAGATTTAGATTTATTTATTTACATACAACAACATAATCAGCCTATAATGTTCCCACTGCTGGGACACAGGCCTCCTCTCTGTGAGAGGGTGTGGGCCGTAATCCACCACGCGGGCCCAGTGCGGGTTGGTAGATGTCACATGTCTTCGAATTTTTGGCTCTAGGTTTTTCTGGTTTCCTCACGATGTTTTTCTTCACCATTTTGAGAGCAGTGGTGATGAAATAATTTACACAAAGTAAAGCGCTGTCCGGGTTTGAACCTACGACCTACAACTCGTAAGTCGCGGCCGGTACCACTGGGCCACCGCTGCTCACTGATTATTTATTTATTAATCATTAAATCCACAGCTCTTAAAAATACCTGAACACATTGTATTACTATTACAGCCTATTAGGGATTTACAAATAACTTACTTAATTACTATTTAAAAAAAAATTGCAACAGAAACTTAGAATAACTAAACATAATACTTAAAAACTCGTGTGAAGTGTTAAGAAGTGTGTATGTAGGTACTATCATATTGATAACGTATGTATGTATTTAACTTTTTCTTGAATTAAATGTGGACTTGACTTTGTCTTGAATAAAATACCCATCGGTATTAATGTTACACTGGAGACCTCGAATAAATCGAGTTCGAATGTTTGGGATTTAACGAAACCCACAAGTTATTTAGCTTTAACACTAAACATGTAATTTTTGTTTAAAATATTCTTATTGGACATTCAATAGGCAAACAGCACTATAAAACGATTCCTAGAAAGTGAATATAAGTGAAAGTAGGAACAACAATATACCTAAAGTAATAAAACCGGCGAAACAAATAACAATATAGATTAATATTATTTTTGGTCATATAAGTAGAAAATGTGTGTTTATTTATACAATAGATATTCTTGGAAATCTATATCATTTGACTCATAAAATATTGTCCATTAATATGGATAGGTTTTCTAGGATAACTTCTGTATTACATGGAATAGACTATTACTAAATATGGATCACTTGTACTGATATGTCGAGAACGATGATTAAAGATTGAAGATGATTCATGTATTTTATTTATGTCTTAAGTGTTAATAGTATTTCCATCAGGCGAGATGCGATGTCAAGAGTTGGCCCATACCGTAATAAAAAAATCAAAGGATAACTCTGTGGGAAACTTTTTGTTTTTAGAACGCTATCCGAGTGGATAGCGTTCTAAAAACAAAAAGTTCAGTTTCAGACTTCATTACGATTGAATGAGAGTTCACTCAATCGCAATGAAGTCAAATAAAAGCAAAATACATAATAATTTTCTGAGAATTATATTCATTAGGGATCAGCAGGCTCACGACCGTTGTTTCGATGTGATATTTATTAAAAAACGTAGAGACAGAAAAGTTTATGCATTATACTAATAACATTAATTAAACATTAAAAAACCGGCCAAGTGTGTGTCGGACCACGCATAATGAAGGGTTGAGTAGTTGGGCAGTTGGGATGAATTTATCCCAGAAACAAACTTAATATTGTAGTTGAAAAACATGTTGTCTCAGATATACGTCACGGTCAATTCTCCAACTGCAAATTTAAGTTGGTCGACTATTACTCGTTAACTTGTAAAGCCTACTTAGCCGTGATAGTTTTCCTTTTAATTTCATTATAATATGTACTACTGCCATGAATTTTTTCACATATCTATAAATAACAATTTAGCTGGCAGGGACACTTGTCTCTATCAAAAATCTGCACTTTACAGCTTAATATTACGCAAACAGATCCTTGAGGTAGCCTAAAAAAAATATTTGTTCATGATTTTAAATATTTTACCACCTTGTCGGCGTGATTAATATGTATACTTATGCCAAATTATAGCTTTCTAGTACAAAGCATCTCTGAGCTACAGCGGGGACAGACAGACAGACAGACGGATATGGTGAAACTATAAGGGTTCCTTGTTTACTACGGAACCCTAAAAACAGGTCACAATTTATGAAATTACAGTAGTTATGATTTGTAACCAACATTAATTAATAAAATGCGACACTAATTACATGTCACCAAAGGTTGCGTGCCACACGAACTTACCAGCGGGTGTTAAACATTGTTGACAACAAACTCCAGTGATTTTTGTAGGCACCTAAAAACATGTTATTTATTTCATGTTCCTAAGTTCTACCGTGTCGTGAGATTTCAAAAGTTATTTTCTAAAGTCTAGTTTAGATTTAACTCAAACTCAAACTCAACTCCAACTCAAAGCATTTATTTTACTTAAACCAATTACAGGCACTTTGAATTGTCAAGGAGGCGGTCAGTTAGTCAGAAAGTTGGAGTTGCCCATTCAAAAACGTAGATCTCTATGGAGAAGAACGGGCAAGAAACTCAAAGGACACTGTATTAAATTAACATAATACAAATCCTGGATACATTAGTCTTGTTGCTTCTTTAAATGAGAACAATGTAAAAATAAATAAATTAAAAACAATTCAGAATATAAGATTAAAATATTAAAAGTGAGCTTTGGCAGTTAAGAGATGACCAGTCTCAACTGACGGCGCCCGTTCACGAACATGACGCGTGGATCAGCACCAAGACCCTACCTTGAAAATAAATTGTATTCTTTTTCCAGAATACTAGGCCATATAGTCAAAAAACATACACCAAAATACTGAAATCACTAATCCTTATACTTAAAAACCGGCCAAGTGCGTGTCGGTCCACGCCAATGTTCAGTAGTTGGGAAGTTGGGATGAATTTATCCCAAAAACAAACTTAACATTGTAGTTGAAAAACATGTACTCCTATACATCGATATATGTCACGGTCAATTCTCCACCTGCAAATTTAAGTTGGTCGACTATTACTCGTTAACTTGTAAAGCCTACTTAGCTGTGATAGTTATCTTTTTAATTTCATTATATGTACTACTGCCATGAATTCATTCACATATCCATAAATAACTATTTAGCTGGCAGGGGGGACACACTTGACTCTAACAAAAATTTGCACTTTAAAGCTTAATATTACGCAAACGGATCCTTGAGGTAGCCTAAAAAAAATTTTTTTTTTGATTTTGTTTTACCTGCTAACTTGTAAAGTCTACTTAGCACTTTAATGCTTAATACTACGCATGTGGATCCTTGAATCGAAAAGTGGTGTTGACCGACCCGCAATATTTTTGAACGGCCTATCCAACGATACCCCACACCATGGAATAGACGAGAAAAAAAATATCATCCCTATGTTATGTGCAAGAGAGGTACCTACACAGAAAAAATATTTTTTCAGGATTTTGTTTTAGCATTTTGTCGGCGGGATTAATATGTATACCTATGCCAAATTAAAGCTTTCTAGTACTAAGCGTCTCTGAGCTAAAGTGGGGACAGACACAGACAGACAGACGGACATGGCGAAACTATAAGTTGATGATTGCTGACAGGCTGGACTGCCCCTACAAGCTGCATTGTTGCAGCAGGCATGTTCTCGCAAGGCCGTTTGGCAGGCGTTATTAATGATTGAGTGTGTATTTGTATGTACTCGTATCTAAAGTATCGTTATTTTATTAAATTTTTAATTTTAATGCTATCTAATTATATTTTAATTTTATTTTGAATTTTTGACATTTATTATCTATTAATTTTATTATTATTTTATTTTATGATATTATTAGTGTGAATTGTTTTGTAAACTTTCTTCTATGGGCCTAGTTACTCGAAATAAATGAATTTTATTTTTTATTTTATTTCATAAGGGTCCCTTGTTTACTACGGAACTCTAAAAAGGTACACGATAAACAACAAGCTTATTTTTATCAATACATACCCTTAACAGTTTTTAAACTTAACATTGTTTTATAAAATAATAAAAATACCGGCCTATAATTATCCCACTGCTGGGCAAAGGCCTCTTCTCATACAGAGAAGGAAAAAGCAAAACCTTTCCAAAAGTTTCGTGGATTACACAATAGTTGTGCAATATCGTATAATATGAAGTAATATTGCGTTAAGAAGCACCATTTTCCAAAAAACAAAACTGACCTATCTTAATAAACAATAGAACCTATGATTTCCAAGTAAAAATCTATAAGTAATTTTATTCTTAGAAAAAACATCTGCCATACTTCATTGCCAAACATAGCAATCGTTAATACATACCCTCACTTTCAGTATCATAAGAACGAAGCCTCCCTGGAGCGTCGAGCGTCGCGCCAGACCGGCGCCAACCGGCCAAGGACACGTGGCGCCATCGAGTCTGACCCCCAGAAAGTTACATCGATATATAATTATGACGAATGTGTTTGGTTTATTGCTCTGGCAAATATCTTTCTCAAAATGATTGGTTATATTAGCACAAGCTTAATATCATGATCGTCTTATTTCATTAACTGCTAGTTGAAAGCTACTTTCTGGTTTTGCGCACGTGTAAGCCAATTTTTTCTGATGGCTCGTACCTATCTCTTAAAAACAAATTAAAACCTTTTCTTGCGATGGATGTTGTAATCGTGAAATTAGTAGAATGAATTATCCTTTAGTTGCTAATAAAGGATAATTTCAGTAGTCTAATAATTATCCTTGTCTAGTGCCTACGCTTGACAAACAGCTGTACACGCTTGACAAACTAGAGCTAAATCAATGCAATATTTTAAACTCAACCGATCATTACAGGGTGATGAATGTGATGAGAAATCAAACTCACAAAGAATGGGTGCACCGGACGTCAGCACTTAAGAGGGTTCAAATATTTCGCTGTTTTGACGAATCTATCAATATCACTAAATAAAATTATGAAATATATCGCTCTATAGTGCACTAAAATATTGATTATGCCACCATTTAGAATGCACAGCCTTAAGAAGCGTCACTCGCGATGGCATGTTTTTTTTTATAACTGGCAGACATCAAATACCTTTTATTTCCATAACTATTCACAAACTTTTTTCAATAATACTGAGTACACACTAGTCAGCTAAGAGCGGTCCCTGGAGCGCCAGTTGTCGCGCCACTGTGGCGCCAAACGGCCAAGGACACATGGCGCCGGCCAGTCTGCACCCCTGAAATGAGACGCTGTTGGATGCCACGCTGCTGTATACGAGGCTTTAGCGTAGGAGTATTGTTCTTGTGGGTGGACAGTTATCTGGATTAAAATGTTAGTTTTTAAATGTTGGTTTTTGCTTTTGGATTGGATTATGACTTCGATGGCATAATATAAGTTTTTATTTTGTGTAAATCATACGAGTAGAGAGCGGTGGTGGCCCAGTGGTAACGGCCGCGACTTACGAATTGTAGGTCGTGAGTTCGAACCCAGACAGGCGCTTTACTTTGTGTAAATTATTTTCATCACCACTTCTCTCAAAACGGTGAAGGAAAACATCGTGAGGAAACCGGCATGTCCTAGAACCAAAAATTCGAAGACATGTGACATCTACCAACCCGCACTGGGCCCGCGTGGTGGATTACGGCCCACTCCCTCTCACAGAGAGGAGGCCTGTGTCCCAGCAGTGGGAACATTATAGGCTGATTATGTATGTATGTATACGAGTAGTATGTCAATAAAAATTAAAGCTTGCGTGGTTGTAGATACTGCTGACATATATTGACGTATATCGTGCGTATGCATTAACGCAATTCAGACAGTTTTTAACTTTGGACGATTCATAATATTTTGTGACGCATCGTTTTCAGCTACTTACAAAATATTGAACTTACTGTACGAAATATGATAAACTTACTTGTAAATGTGTAGATAGTGTTAAGGTACAGGTAATAGGGAAGCAAGTATGGTATCTATATTTTCTCTAAGCCCACCAAAACGCAGCATAGGTATCAGCATTAAAATGCACAACAGTCCCAACTCCACAGCTAAAGGGTTATTAAATAAAAATGATACACGTCTCAACTACACGAGAATGTTGTCTGACGTAAAACATAATGATAACGGAGCGACTGTTGTGTTAAAAGCAAGTTATTTTTGTTCGCGTCGTGCCGCCATAAATAATACCGCGGAACACCGACGTGGGACATTTAATTTGATAAATGACTTCGAGTTACAGTTTTATTAAAAAAAGTAGAGAAATGTTTACAAAGTAAAAGTGTTTGGAGTTATGGAAACGTTGAGCTCCTTATGTTCTGAGTTGAGCTACACGTTTACCTACTGACGGATGCGTGCACTGCAGATAATCGTGTTGTACAGATTTGAGTAGACCTGTCCAGTGACGGGTCTCTCCTCAAAAGACCATACAGACCAGACACTATACGTAAACACGTAAATATAAATTTTATTTGTTATGGCTTTGTTTACATGATATTCTTATGCCATGAGTGCTTAAACATGATTTCGTGCATATAGGCGCCACGGCTGGCTCGTAATCGGGAAGTCCAATTTTCTACCACTTTATCGGGCAACTGGGGCCGTATATGGGCCGTCGTAAACACCGATGTCGTCCAGTTTTAAAATATTGTTTGACGTTTAAAAGCATTAAAATTTGTTAATTTCAATTTATCATTAAACCACGGTAGCATTTGTAGTTGATACTGCTTTTGTTTATTTTTACCTTAGGAGAAAACAATGTAATATCTTTTCAGCCATGTCTTTTTTTTTTTTTGAGTGTGGGAAATCATCAAATGACTTCTCCCGCTCTGGCCGGAGCGGGAGGGTGTGTCAGACTCTTACTGACTAAAACCCACCCGTATTCTTTCCTGTTGCCTGTGTTGCGGGGGCCTCGGTGACCCATAAGTAGGTACCTTCCCGCGACCCCGGCAGGCATCAGCCCTAGTGGACCCCTACCAGTGTGGTGACGACATCTCTTTGAGGCGCGCGTGACGGGACGGTGAGCTACCCATTGGCAAGGAGGTGACGGCTGCCCATGCCCTCTCGCTCCGTACCATGGCCTGAACCAGGGCCGGACGCGAGAGATCTCTGCCGCCGATCGCCTCCACGAGGACACGGCGGTGCTCTGCCCAAGCCGGGCAGACCTCCACCGTATGCTCCACCGTGTCCTCCGGGCGATCCACACAGTGGTGACATTCGGCCATGTCTAACGTGACAGTTAATCTGCATTGAAGAGCCCTAAAACAGATAAGCAGAACTTTCAGCAGACTGTAAAGCAATGGCGGATGAGCTATCCACAGATGGGATAAAGGCAGTGGAATCTCATAGTCTAAAAGCTGCTGCTTTTAGTCTATGAGATTTCACTGCTTTTTTGACGTTCGACTCGTGTGATCAAACAAAATCGAGTAAATGTGTAAGCAAAAGACGATCGACGATCGAGAAAATCGAGCAAATCTGTAAGAAGCACTGTGACAGATCTTATTGATAGTCAAAACAAAGTTGACACGAAAAACATTCCAATCAGTTCGTTTAAAAACAACTATATTAATACAACCAATATTCTTTACTCGTTTATCCTCGATTTATAAGCAATAGATACCCCATTATCACCCCTTTCACACAACATCGTACCTTTTGAGCCCGAAGAGAACGTGTAAAAACGACACTTGTATATACTACGAGTATATACAAGTGTCGTTTTTACACGTTCTCTGTATACGTTCTCTCGTCTGATGATTTACGAGAGTACCTAAGTATGCTAGGTTGACGTCTATTAGGTATATGACTCTTACTGACTAAAACCCACCCGTATTCCTTCTTGTTGCCTGTGTTGCGGGGGCCTCGGTGACCCATAAGTACCTTCCCGCGACCCCGGCAGGATTAGGTATATGTCTGTATTTGAAATATTTGTGTTTAATCTATAAGTACCTGCTTCAATCTCTATGTTAATTAATGTAATTATTATTGGTATAACCGTTTTAATTAACACTAAACAATTAAAATACGAGGGTGTAAAGTCCCCATTGCGTCCCTGACACATGGGTAGTTTCCCCCAGCCTCCTACATGTTTATTTTATTAACACACTAGTTTGCGACTGTTCCTATAATTTCATTGTAAAAGCTCCCGCAGACAGGCGCGACGAAACGCAACACTAGTAGCACAAAGTGTCACGTTGCCCGCCACGCCCGTGATATCGCGCCAGTCAACATGAGCCTTAAAGGTTTTGGTAGGTATGCAGTTAAAATATTTTATTGCCTGAATACCCACGATTTATCGTGCAATTATATTGAAAAATACGAAATCTCACTCAATTTATTGGCCTCAGTCGAGTAGTTTTAAAAAAATAATACCTAAAACGTTTTACAAGTTATTATAACATCATTCACATAGATTAAAGTGGGAAAAATACGTATTATTGAAGCTAACTCAAAAACTAAACAAGCAAAGTTAAAGTTACCAAATGAAAAAGAATTTCCAAAATCTGTTCACAATTGACCAAAATATCGATGAAAATACATTTAAAAAAATATATAACCTCCTCCCTTTTTAAGTTGGTTTAAAACCCTAAATGTAGGTACAAGATAGTGATTCTTTCTAGCACAAAAAAAAACACGCACGCGTATTCAAAAACGAATTTAATTCTTATCACAATAACTTATATTTTATCAGTCAAAGAATTCAAACAAACTAACAACACGAGTTTCACATACATCATCAATTCATCTCAACTCAATCCTGTCTAATAAAATACAAAGTATTTGAAGCCCACATCTCACAGATACCAGCATAAAGCTGAGACACGCCAGCTTCCATTCTAATAAGGTTGATGGCCCATCTGTATCTCGCATCATTTCGTTCAGAGGCGAGCGGCTTTCGGTAAGGTAAAGTTTGTATAATGAAAAGAAAACATGCGATGTTGCGCTTACTAGAAACCACCGTGTGAAATGAGACACGGCAGGGGTTCATAATACTTTTTGTTAAATAACAGAATTGCTCTTGTGCGAGTTTTTTGTTCGTGAAGAATTATGAAAACGTGTTAATGGCTGTGAAACATTGAGGGAACTGTGGAAGTTTGCGTATAATGGTTGGTTGTTCGGTACTGTTCAGTATTCTTTTTTTTATTTTCTATGCTTAGTATAATATAATAATAATCTTTATTTAAGTATATAAAAAACAGAGATGTAGTAGGTACATGTAACAGTTTTCACAAAGTAGCTAGTCATAAATCTGTGGCAATCAAGTGGCTGACGTGCTGTTCTCCTTGCTAGGCTATGAAATAGCCTGTATTAAGGAGTGACAGTGCCGAGTATGAAGTCTAAAAACGTGACTACTCAGTATAAGAGCCTAGGTTCAAACCCTCAGTTGGGTTTGTTAGTAAATGTGAAAAAGTTCACCCCTACATTACAAGGGATTTTAATATAATTGTCGAAAAGAGGGTGTACCTTACACCACTGCCTACCCTTTCGAAGAAAACAGGCGTAATGTTATGTTATTCTTCTGTTTCAACTATTGTTATTAGCTATACGGCATTCACTCACTGATAGTAGTCAGGAACGTATTTAAATTCAAATTCAAAATATGTTATTTCACATAAACCTACACGGGCACTTATGAAACGTCAGAAGCTAGGTGCACGGTTCCAATTGGTCGCTTCCTATAGAGAAGAGCAGGCAAGAAACTCCACGATTATTCTTTTAAAACTGTTGGTAGCGATGTTGACTGCGCTGATCCCGCCAAACGCTCTGCTCAGTTTACCGTTCAGATTAATATTCGAGTTTTTTGGTAATCGCATCTCATTTCCTGACTATACCCTTTCGATTTGCTCGAGCCTACTTCCTGCTGGGAATGAGACGAAATACGTACTTAAATCGCAATGTTAACGTTACCTACCTTTTCAACACTTGTATAATAATAAGCGCTTTGGTTTTAGAGACTTGTAGCATTTGCATTTTCTCTCCCACCATGTTTCAAAATCAAAAGTCATTTATTCAAAATAGGCTGAAAGTCAGTACTTTTGAATGTCAAAATTACATAAGGTAGCCCCCTAAAACCCCCCTCACCCTTCCCCCCATCCCCTTCGTCCCCCTTCACCCTTTTGTAATCTAACACAACATAACATCCCGCCTGTAATCCCCGAAGGGTTAAGCAGAGGCGTTTATAATTTTGAACCTTTCATGTAATCAGCTTAAAAATGTATAATATACTTTTAGTTGGAACGATTTTGGACAACAAACAACAAAGTACCTAATTCCTCTTCATTGGTCTGCTGGGAAACCTCCCCCGACATAGGTAGGTACAATATCAGTTACCTCGCAGCCTATTCAAAAGTTACAACTCTGGGGTTTAGAGAAGCTTTTAATCATACATAGGCTGTCTATAATATATAATATATAATCAATCATATATAACACTGTATAACATGGGGACTGCCGACAGAAATTAAAACTTATCGCTCAAAGCGCCTAAAGAAGGTTTCATTTCAATAAAATAATGATTATCTAAAACACAATTTAAACAATGCACAGTATACACAAATTAAACTTTTCACGTGGTCAATTTAACTTCACTTACTGCTTTTACGACGCGGCCATGTCGACGCGGCCATGTCGGTGACGCGAACCCATAAGTTTTTTCACTACCAAAAATCGCTCCACGGGCCTAAAGAAGTTTTCACTTTTAAAAAAATCATCATCTGCCTGCCTTTTCCCAACTACGTTGGGGTCGGCTTCCAGTCTAACCGGATACAGCTGAATACCAGTATTTTACATGGAGCGACTGCCTATCTGACCTCCACAACCCACTTACTGGATAACACGATACCCCTTGGTAAGACTGGTTGTCAGACTTTCGGGCTTCTGACGATCCGTAACGACTGTCAAAGATCCACGAATGACAGCCGGGACCAAAGGCTCAACGTGCTTTCCGAGGCACGGAGGGGTCTTGGTATGTAAAGATGGTCACCCATCCACGGACCAACCGCGGCAAGCGTAGCTTAACCTGATCGATTGATCCGTGCGGCTGTTTTTATTTAGCCCAAGCCCACTTTAAGAAAGTAACACAGTGCTTTGAAAATTTTCTGCATTTGATTCACCTGAAAAAACATTTTTGCTACATGTCCCAAGGGCGGTTAGGATGTAAGTAGTATGAGCATATATGATGATGATATCATATGAAATATTCATCCAAATCGTAAAATTCTTACCAAACCGAATTTATTCAAGCACAGATTTGATTCAGCCTCAGCATCACCAAAGTAATACGTTTTAGATTTAAGATATATACCAAGAATTTCTTCTCACAAAATGGCCGACGATTCCCGCCTTTTGTACGGAACTGAATGATAAATATCTTATAGCTAAGGTGAGGCGAGAATAAATCGGGTAAAACTTGTTTCTTGATAGATGATCACGAATTTTTCACGATCCCTCGTGTAATCTTAAACAGCTTGTTTTTCTTCCTTTCTGAATTTCTGGGTAGAACTTTGTGTAATCTGTTTTAATTTATTGCTTCCCACTTATTTGGCTTTTAAAGGATTGAAGATTGGCTCGAAAACTTCGTTGAGCATACAATACAAGGATCTTCTTGCCCTTGATTGACATTGACAAGGGGGCGTTGTTGATTAACCGGTCGGTTTTTTTGTTTTATAAATAATTTATTTTATTTCAAGCTTTTTAGTTTTATTAATATTATATATTTGAAAATGACTCATTACTAGCTTTTATTTGATACCAATATTGTTGCCAAATCCATCAAGCCGTTTAGGCTACAGAGCGTGCCAAAGAAATAGACATACATACATACATACATACATACATACATACATACATACATATATACATACTCTCGAAAAACATTACCCTCCTGAGGCAGTCGGGTAATAATATTGAACTCAAGATGTAGTCCCGATTCCAAAACAATCTTGTAGCGCTGCAATCATGCATGGTACACTGAGATCCATGCCAACGTTAGCTTTTGTTTCTCTCTTGCCATTGCGTTTATAATCAAGTTAGGACCGATTTTTAGATATTTTTTAATCTTCTTTGTTCCTTTTTCGTGTGGATAGTGACTAACCTGGTGTCATAGTTTTTATGCCGCCCGCCTCTGACATGGCTTCACATATCCGTCGAGAAGTATCTCTCAGGCAGGTATTCTCACGATATTTTCTTGCACCATTTTTTAAGCAAGTGATAATTATACAATACGCACATGAATTCGAAAATTCAGAGGTGCGTGTCCTGGGTTCGAACTCAAGACCTATGGCAGTCCGACAGCTATCACTAGGCTATCACTGCTATAATCTGAGGAATAAAAAATACGGTTTGACAGCTTTTGCATAGAAAATACGCCAACCATCTCATATCATCATAATTCTTCAGATAAAAGTTATCTGAAGATTAAAAAAACGGCCCTTAAGAGGCCGACAACACCTAAAGCACGGTCACTGTCGGACTGCATAGAAAAGAAAGAGTAGCGCGATGACACAACACTGGTAATTTATTACAAAATATGAAGCAATTATCGATTTACAAAAAAGCTATAGATTGTATAAAAAATAAAACACTATTATGCTGATATGTTGCTTGTAGAATAATCTGACAAAAAAATTTGAATGATTGCATGTATATTAGTATGGTTTTTAATCGTTATAAGACATTTTTAGAGGTATCTTCGTGATTTTTTTCTATCGTATCAAATTAGTTATATTATGTTTTCAACACACTATCTACCTAGCATATATCCTTAAAAATATCATATATTTTTCTGATTTTGTTTACTACAGTGGACCATATACTTTAAGGCATTATAAAACTTATAAAAATTTCGTTTAGGTCCTGTAGTCCCCTTAAGCAATTATAACCATAAGCACAGAATACATCAAAGTACTACTTTTATTAGTAACCAAATTGACTTATTTAACAAAACATCCAACCTTGACATTTATTCCACCATCAAACCTACAGACGCCCACAAAAATCAGCAACGACAATGAAACATCCATTCGCCTTTTATGTTTCTGAAATCCATTTCGGCTGGCAACATTAAAACATTTACCGCGAACGTAAGATGTACTCTGAATTATTTATGTGTTCGCTGTAGTGACATCATCTTGTCTGTGGTCTAACTATTGCGTTATAATTTTATGTATATGTACCGATAGATTATCTTGCTGGTTGTCTGTGATTGGTTTTGTAAGGAATCAAAGAAGGAAGAAATAAAAATATATATATATTGTATAACTCTAATTTATTTCATAGTTTCAAGAAGACAAAGTAGAACTGGAATAAAACTTAGACTGTAGCACCATTCATCAAAGCACTATCCATTTTTTTAGGGTTCCGTAGTAAACAAGGAACCCTTATAGTTTCGCCATGTCTGTCTGTCTGACCCCGCTGTAGCTCAGAGACGCTTAGTACCTCAAAGCTGTTATTTGGCATAGGTATACATATTATTAGGTACACATATACAGGGCAGATGTGAGTGGAAATGCCGGGAGGGGACGCCCCAGAAAGACATAAATAGTGACCTCGTTAATGATGTTCTTCAAAAAGGTCAGGTGCGTAGTACTGGCAACTGGCGTGCGTGTATGATCAGATGTATGGACGTAAACGAAGCAAAAGGAGTATGTAAGGAGCGTAGCAGGTGGCGTTCTATAGTTTCCGCCTTTATGTATGTATGTATACATATTAATCACGCCTACAAAGTGCTAAAACAAAATCATGAAAAAAAAATTTTTTTTAGGGTCCTCTGTTTGCACGTAACGTAATGTGGGGATGATATTTTTTTTTCTCGTCTATCCCAGGGTGTGGGATATCGTTGGATAGGCAATGTATTGTCATAAGCATTAAAGTGCAAATTTTTGTTAGAGTATTGTCGTCGTGTGACCCCCCCCCCCTGCCAGCTAAATGGTTGTTTATGGAGATTTTAAAAAATTCATGGCAGTAGTACACATAATGAAATTAAAAGGAAAACTATCACAGCTAAGTGGGCTTTACAAGTTAACGAGTCGCAATTTTGCAGTTTGAAAATTTACCGTGGCATATATAGACGTATGGGAGCACATGTTTTTCAACTACAATGTTAAGGCTCCTGCATACAGGCGCGACTTATCGCTCGACGCCACGCGACACAAAGACACCGCGTGTAGCGCTACAAGCGGTGCCTTTGTGTCGCGACACGTCGCGCGACAAGTAGCGCCAGTATGTAGGAGCCTTTAAGTTTGTTTTTGGGATAAATTCATCCCAAGTAATCCCAATTACGGAACCCTTCATTGTGCGTGGTGCGCACTTGGCCGGTTTTTATTACAATAGAATGGGACGATGTATTAGGCGATCTTACAAACGTTTTGCGAAACACTTAGTCATATACTAAGCCCTTTCATGAGCATTTCCACTGAACTAAATATATAGGGACCTTTATTGCAAATCCGGTAAACAGGGTAATACCTACCTACATTCCATTATAATAACTACGTACGAAGACTATTATGCTGGGGATGTCCACGATAAAACTAACCGTAAATAAGTGTCCTCTCACATAATAACGTTTTCTTCCTTACAATAAAATACACGGCATACGTAACAATATTTATTTTTCTCCTGTGTAAGAATGTTATTATTCTCTTCAAAGTCAGGGGGAACCGATAACCTAATCCTAGAGCTTAATCCTATCTACCAATTCATTAGCAACGTTGATATTCGATAAAAGTTTTTTAACTAACTGTAAATAATTGTCCTCTCACACAATAACGTCTTCTTTCTTACAACAAAATATGTTTACCTACAACAACACGGCATATAACATTATTTTATTTCTCCCCTGTGTAAGAATGTTCTATTTCTCTTCAAGGTCGGGAGGAACCGATAACCTAATCCTACAGCTTAATCCTATCTACCAATTTGTTAGCAACGTTGATATTTCATAAAAGTTATTTATATTGGTTTCCTATATTTAGGGAAGAATGTTTGCGATGTTATAAGACATTTACATGTCAACTCGCATAGTAGGCTACTTACGACAAATAGTGGCTGTTTAAGATGAATTACTTAGCCTAAAAGGCTAGAAAGTAAATGTTCATTTCTTTGTTGTTTTTCTTTATCTCTTGGCATTTGTCCATAGTCCTTTAAAACTATACAAGGGCCCTGGCAACATACGTTACCTGAACATGCATTTTATCATTTTCGAACATTAATTTCACGTTCACCAGACAGGAAAAAAGAGTTTTCACAGCGGCATAAAACCGATAAAAAACTCAAAGCACTCTTATGACATTGCCATCCGCCGTCGTTTTATAATAAACTTATCAATGCTTTACAGAAATAATACTATAATAAGTATTCCCGATTTAAGATTTATTTTTGAAACACATTCCATAAAAAAAAATACATTCTAATATTACGAGTATATTATAACGGAAGACATGCCCGTCATCTAGTGAAAACAAAATAGGTACACGTGAATTTATCTGTCAAGAAATCAACTTAACAAATCTACGAAATCGAATAGGTATATCTCGTTCTCGCCTACATACTTTTCTATTTATGTCCCTGTCATAACTCGCTGTAGTTTGGCTTCCCTATTTACGTACAACGCGGTGCTGCGGGAAACGAAGTCACGCATGTTTGTACCTACGATATTAGTACCGCATTTTGACACACGAGTGGAAGCTTATTTTGGCGCTGTTGTAATCGGATTTTTTTTGTTTAGACAAAAAAAAACGGTTTTGCAATGTTTTTAATATGAAATATACTGTAATGTGATGTGATATCATTCGACAAAGGGTAGAGAGTAGTTGTTCCGAAGGAAAGCCGATAGGAATGGGGTTATTATGGAGGCGGAGCACCTTTTTTTTTGGTGGGTAGTTATCCTATAACTTCTCCCACTCTGGGAGGAGCGGGAGGGTGTGCGTAACTCTTACTGACTAAACCTGTGTTCCTTCTGTTGCCGGTGTTGTCAGGGTCCACGGTATCCCTTTCGGAAATTTCTCGTGACCCCGGCAGGCATCGGCCCTAGTGGACCACTACACTTGTATCTCATTGAGGCGCGCGTGAAACAACGCGCCGTCGACTCGGGCCCGGTCCTTATCGGACGGCGAGCTACCCATTGCTCACCGTCTGCAAGCCCGCGCCTACGGTGCACGGTGGTCGGAAATCCGCCTGGGATTCCCGACGCCCAGGGCGTCTCCTGCGGTGGCTAGGGGCGTTAGGGCGCGAACTTTGGCTCTCGCTCACTCGTTCCGCCTCCTCCTTCGCGGGCATTATTGCTTCGCAGAAGGAGGTGACTGCTTCCCATGCCCTCTCGTTCCGTACCATGGCCTGGACCAGGGCCGGACGCGAGAGCCTATTCACTTCTATGGGGAAACATAACATACACGTTTCTTTGTGACGATAAACTTATTATCTTTCATGTACAAAAACGTACAAGTTGTTCGCTCTCGTGCATTTTATTATGTAAATAAACTTACGCTACATAAATGATAAATGATAAATGATTTTATTTCTGTAAGTAGGTTTTTACAAACACTTTTACACGTCAAAACATATTTTTTTAAACTAGATGAGGCCGGCGTTTCCTATCTGACTACTCTGAGAAGAAAGGCCGAAACAAACTCAGAGGTCACCGTCTCTTTTAAAGTCCAGACATAATCTTGGTCAGATCATGTGAAGACCATGTCGATTGGTGTCTGAAATGGTCTTTTGATGAAAGAACCACACAGATTGAGTGGACCTGTCCAGTCAGTGCACGCATTTGTCAGTTGTCATGCAGCTCAACTCAAAACTTAAGGAGCTCAATGATTTGACGAACAATACCAAAGAAAAGACATTTGGGTAGGCCGCATAAAGTACTCAAACTGCCAGACCATCATTAAAAGTAAGAGACAAAAAAAAAAAAAAAAAAAAAAACCCACATAGTCCTCACATTCCTAATAATTAAAATAATATAATATAATACTATACAAAGTAAATATTCATGTCATTGTTTATATAGAATGTTATATAGAATAAGAAAATATAAATAGCTAGCAAAATAAAAAGAGTAAAAAAACAACATTCACTGTAAGTTTATTGGAGCAGCTCAATCCCAAGCCTTTTTGTCCTCAATATAATCTTTAACAGTATAAAAGGCTTTTAGGCACAGTTTCTGTTTTATAAAACATTTGAATTTATTAAGGCTTAGTTCTTGAATGTGGCTAGGAATTTTATTATAAAAACGTATACATTGGCATCTAAACGAGCTGCCTATTTTTTTGAGCCTGGTTGTAGGAACAACAAATTTGTGTTTGTTCCTAGTATTTACATTATGGATATCACTGTATTTTTTAAACAAATTGATATTTTTATGTGCGTACAAAAGATTTTCATAAATATACTGAGAAGCTACAGTCATTATATTAATCTCTTTAAATTTTTCTCTGAGGGAGTATCTGGGACTTAATTTATAAATTGAACGGATTGCCCTTTTTTGTAAAACAAAAATTGTCTGAATATCGGCGCCATTTCCCCATAACAGAATACCGTACGACATTACGCTATGAAAATAACTAAAGTATACTAAACGGGCTGTGTCTAAATCCGTTAAATCACGAATTTTTCTAACGGCGTATGCTGCAGAGCTAAGCTTTTTTGACAATTTATCTATATGGGGGCCCCATTGAAGCTTGGCATCCAAAGTTATGCCTAAGAACACAGTGGTATCTTCGGGGTTCAACTCTTCACCCTTTATGAGAACACTAGTTTTTACTTGTCTAACATTAGGTATTGTAAACTTAATACATTTGGTTTTTTTCTCGTTAAGAAGTAGGTTGTTAACATTAAACCAGTTAACTACTTTTTCGAGGGCACTATTTACATTGTCAGTAACCAACTGCTGACGTTTGAGTTTAAATAAAAGTGAAGTGTCGTCTGCAAACAGCACTATATCATGATTATCCTTTATGAGGCAAGGCAAGTCATTTATATAAATAAGAAACAAAAATGGGCCGAGAATTGAGCCCTGGGGGACCCCCATTCTTACTACAGATCCGGGTGATCTTTTCCCGTTAACATCAACTCTCTGAATCCTATCACTCAAATATGAAGTAAGAAGATCCAGAGAAGAGTTTCGGATTCCGTAGTACATAACAAATGAGGCGGCAAAGTAGCAGCATCCATCTGAACTGGCTACGTTATGCTGCGGTTTCCCTGTACATTATCTAGGTCAGAAAAAGGTCAGTCTGTGTACTTAAATAAAGATATAAACTTAATTTAATTGTACAGATTATATCATCATGTTTATGCAAAAGATAAGTATTTTTATCTTTACCTACTGACCTACCAGCTTTTTGTCTCGTTATAGGCTAGGAAAGGGCGCAGGAATCTCTTCTTCGCCCGTGAGTTCCGTAAAAAGCAACTAGATTGTATAAATGCTAAATCTTTCTTTCTGTTAATTATTTAAACAAAAACTGTGATATGATAACTATGATCTGTGTGTCCAGGTGTGGTGATTAAGGTGGAACCAAAGTGGTAGCCCGCGAAATTCAAATTTTCAGGTTGTATCTTGATCAAAATATGATTCGCGACCATAACTAATGTGTATTTACAGAATTATAACCATTAGAATCAATATTACATCTCTCATTTGTTCTATAAAAACAAATTTCTAATGGAAAAATATGCATTAATGATTTTAATGATTATAATTCGTCTCAATTCATATTTTGATCAAGATACAACCAGACTCTGACCTGTAAATTGCAAAAACAGTAAGAAATGTTGAATTTCGCGGGCTACCACTGCGGATCTACGTTAAGGCAATTTTCCTTTTGACCATTCAGCGAGGCCTTTGTTCAACAGTCAACATTTAAGACTCGACAGTAAAAAAATAACATAACAAATATCGATCAACATAAACATAGAAGAACATCACAAAAACACATGTAAAACAATTTCATTTATTGAAAATAACAAGGAAAAAATCCACTTATTCTTTCGGTAACATTTGAAATTGTGGAGAAATAATACACATGTAGTCAGCAGACGGACCCTCGTCAGGACATCTTAGTGACATAACATTACAGGGATGTCGAGGGAAACGAGCAAAAAATATAATATACGAGTATCTTGTTTTACTTCATTCTAACAATACTAATCCTAAGTAATAATATAAATGGGAAATTGAGTTTGGTTGTTTATTTTTTTGTTACGCTTTCACGCTATTTTTTTTTTTTGGTATGGCATCTCGTAGTTGACCTTGAGAGGTCGTGACTACTTAACCGGACTTTCCTGTGGCTGCCTTAAGCGAACTCAAAGCATCCAGCCAGGGGCGAATTTCTTATAATACTAAGCGACTGCACGGTAAGGGCACCCTCTGTGGGGTACGGACCTCGGACGCCCTAAGGCGTCGCTCGGGGGAGGACAGCAAGGTGGGACAGGCTGGATCTGATCAGTATTATTATTATTAATCGGGGAATTTAAAACTACAGGCTCAGCTGCGGCGCGGGCTGGCGCTTCGTCGAGCAAGGGTCGGGGGGGACAATTACGTCGGGGTTTACGCGAGGGACCTCGGCGGCGGTCGGTGTGTTTTGTGCACTGTACTCGTGGCCCTACTGCTTTCCTGGAGAAGGGTAATGGGGTCATCGGGGTCGGTGAGAGTATGCCTTGGACGGCGAATAGAGCTAATGGTGGAGGGCCTATAACTGGCGGCCTGCACAACCAGAGGGTTGCGGTGGGTGGTGGCGGAGTCGAAGAAACGCTTCGTGATGCGCTTCATGAACTGCTTGATGGTGGGGATTTTAAG
Organism: Atethmia centrago; assembly: GCA_905333075.3. Classification (NCBI taxonomy): domain Eukaryota; kingdom Metazoa; phylum Arthropoda; class Insecta; order Lepidoptera; family Noctuidae; genus Atethmia; species Atethmia centrago. The sequence goes on along the minus strand of HG995381.1, from coordinate 10,208,357 downwards.
ATCGAGATGGAGGATCTCGTTTCGGACGAACCAGAGGGCTCCCGTTGCCTTTCGGAGGAAACGGTTTTGGAGGCACTGCATCCTGTGGATGTGGTGGGGCCGCTAGGCCACACAGGCATGACATATGCACGCTGTATAAATACGCAATTTGCCCTTAAGGGACAATTTGCTGCGCGCATTTAGGACGGAGTGTAGTCTACCAAGAGCGAAAGCGGCACGCGAACGCACCTGCTTAATGTGCTCTGAGAACGAGAGATGGTGGTCAAGGGTCACGCCTAGGTATTTGGCTCGCTTCTCCCAAGGGATAAGCTTGCCGAACATGGTGAGCGGTCGGGGGGATGAGGTTTCTACGCGGTTTGGTGAAAAGAACCGCCTGACTTTTGTCGGGATTGACTTCGATTCTCCATTTTCTAAACCAAGCGCCAAGCTTGTTGACTTCGGTCTGGAGAGTGCGAGATATATGGTCGTGGAGTAACCCGGTGTAGTAGATGGCCGTGTCGTCTGCGAACAGAGCCAACTGCGCCTTTCTACTTTTCGGGATGTCACTGGTGAAAAGAGTGAAAATGAGTGGAGCTAGTACAGAGCCCTGAGGGACGCCTGCACGGATAGGATGAGGGGAGGATAGCGCTCCTTCGATGCGATAGCGGAAGGTGCGGTTTGACAAGAAGTCTCGTAAAATGAGCACGAGACGATCGGGCACACCGAGTTTGTAGAGCTTATATAATAAGCCGTTGTGCCAGACTTTGTCGAACGCATTCGCTATGTCGAAGAATACAGCACCGGTCGTAAGACCACGTTGGAAGCCGTAGCTTATGTGTTCAACGATGCGGTGGACCAGTTGGACGCAAGAGTGTTGGGATCTAAAACCGAACTGCTGGTCGGGGATGAGGCCCTTTGTTTTCGCAAAATCTCTGAGGCGCTTTAAAATAAGCCTCTCATAGACTTTGCCGAAGACATTGAGCAGACTGATGGGCCGGTAGCTGGTGGGCTCCGTTTTCGGCTTACCGGGCTTCGGTATGCCGATGACGGTGGCCTTCTTCCACTCTTGTGGAAAGATGTTATTGCTCAGGGCTCCATTGAAGATGGTGGCCATGAGCATTATGAGGTGAGCGAGGAACAGTTGGAGCACCCTATTGGTGATTCCGTCTGAGCTTTGCGAGGTTTTAGTCCCTTGATTCGTCTGGAGTGACGGGAGGCAGAGGATAATCAGGGTCTTCAACAGGCGGGAGGGAGGCTCTACGTTCGACTTCCGCGTCGACCTGGGACAGGTAAGCTTGGTCTACTGGTTGAGAGCTAGGTGAGCATTGAGCCTCAACACTATCGGCTAGGCATTCCGCCTTGTCGACGTCATCGAAAGCGATGGTCTTGTCGGGGCGCACCAGGGGGGGCATTGAGACGACTTCTTCGAATTTGAGTTTCCTCTGAAGGTCCCAGAAAGCTAAGTGGGTGGGCTCTAACTCGCTCAGCATCTTGTCCCAGCCGGCGTCACGCAGCTCCGATAGGCGTGTCTTTACAGATCTCTGTAAATAGCGCATATGGACTTTGTTCGCGTGGTTGGGTTAGAAAGTTACTGTACGCACGGACAGCCGCGTTCTTCTCATTCAACAGTTCGCGCACATCATCCGGGAGCTTCCAGCGATGGTCGTCCATCGCCGGAACCTCCCTTGAACAGTCGTTCAGGACTGATTGTACGTGTACCGTGAATGAGTCGATCGCGGCTGTCGTGTCAGCGATAGAGTCGAAGTGGTCGGAAATGGAGTCTAGTCGGGGACCTAACGTGGTGGATTTCAGGCAGTCGCTTACTTTCCTCCAGTCTGTAACTAACTTGGTGAGAGGGGGTCTGTCAGGGTCGTGGAGACCTAGGCGTGGGGCCAGCTTTACGACAACTGGACGGTGGTCAGAGGAGAGTTCGTCAAGCGCCTCTATAGAATCCAACCGTAGGTTGATACTCTTCAGAAGCGCTATGTCAAGTACGTCGGGGGTATGGTTAGGGTCGTGGGGAAAGTGAGTGGGATTCATCAGGGCGATGATGTCAAAGTTGAGGATGGGACATAGGTCAAACAGGTGTTTGCCTCTGGTGGAGATCCTGGTTCTGTTCCAGGCATGATGTTTGGCGTTGAGATCACCCGCTACAATAACGGAGTCACTCAGGCCAAGTAAAATGGAAAGGTCGTCAGAGAGGGGGGAAGGGCTAACTCCGATGTGCAAACGAACATAGGCCGAAACTATGGTGATCGGTTGATGGCCAGTCATGCCTAACTTACATATGGACACTTCTAAACGTGAGAGAGGGGGCGGGTCCATTGGGATGCAGTGCAGGGACGTTCTATAATAGATTAAGGTGCCGCCCTTGTGGCATCTAGTCCTGTCATTGCGAACTATGCGATAGTTGGCAATTAACGGGTTTCAACGGCTGGGCTTTAAAAAGGTTTCCTGTAAGAGGAGGATATCAATTTGGTGGTCGCGGAGGAACGCAGCGATTTCATCGCGTTGTTTTAGCATGCCATTGGCATTGAAGAAACCTAACTTTAAGGATCGGGGTTTAGTACGTGCTTGGACTCGTATATCCATTACTGGGGGGGTTTCGCGAAGTTTTCTAGGGCTTGCGTAATCTCGGGATACGCGAGGAAGATTCGCTGGATCTGAGCGAGATCGCAGAAATTTCGGGCGGCAACGAGTTCGTTGGCCATTTTACGCGCGCGAGGCGTAAAGAATAACGCGAAGGTCCCAGAGATCACGCTGAGCGGATCTACTGGGACAGACGGACCGACCACTGGAGTAGTTGAAGCGGCGACTGGGCGTGGTGCAGTGGTTGCGGCAGTGACCTTGGGAGCGGGTGCGGGTCTCACGGGTTGTACGGGTACGGGCGCGGGGACGCGGATGCGGGGATCCATCAGCGGTCTGACGGGAGGCGGATTGGGTCTCGGCTGAACCATAGCAGGGAAGGCCTGCTGGTGGTTCAGGTAGTTCCAGGGGCCAGGCCTTTGTGGGCTTAGCCTCTGGGGGAGTTGCGAGAGAGTCTGCGGTGGGGGGAAGAACCCATATGACGGGCACTCTCTCTGCTGGTGGGCGTCTGCACGCTTCACCAGTTTTGAGGAAGAAGTCTTGGGGTCCATACGACAGCCACGGTAGTTGGCTGGGTGCCCAGCCTCACCGCACACCACACGCAGCTGGGCGGCTCGGTACAAAGTGACCTATCTTTGGGGCGGGGGCAGTCGGACGTGCCCTGTTCACCCAGGCACTTGACGCACCTGGGTTTCGCATGGCAGTTCTTCTGCGCATGCCCGTAGAGCTGGCAACGGTGACATTGCCTGACGACACCGCTCTTCCTGGGCTTCTCTATTACGAGGCCCGTGAGACGGCAGATATTCGATATTTTTAAAATAGGGTGATGCCCTTCTGTCGGGGGGCATACGACGAGAACCATGTCATATGCTGAATCCCCCTTGGCGCGGTGCATGCGGTGCACTTCATCCACGGGGACGCCTTGGGACTCAAGGTCGGCCTTGATGTCCGCTGTGGGGATTTCTTTAGGGATCCTGCGGATTACTACGCGAATCTGGCGTTCCTCGGGGAGCGAGTAGGTGTGGTATGACACACTTCTCGCCCGGAGAACCCTGGTTAATTCCCGATAGTCGCGGGATGTCGGGACAGATATTTTAATACCTTGCTGGGTAGTAGTGGCTTTCGAGAAGCCGATTTTTAGGTCGACGCACCATTTTGATACGTCTAACCATTTGGACTTATCCTGCAAGATTACAGGAGGGAGAGGGGGATCTTTTTTGGGGCCGGAGTGGCCGGAGTATCCTTAGCGGATGAAGCGGTCGGGGTGGGAATAGTGGCGCCCGCGCCACAGATACTGAGGGAGTGGGGGCGGAGAGAACCTCCGTGGCGGCTATTTTGGTCGCCTGCGAGGAGGTCGCCTTCCTCTGCTTCCTCTTCTTCCCCTTTCTGGTGACGGCCACAAAGCCGTCGTCCTCAGAAGAGGGAGCAGAGTGGGCAGAGGAAGATGAGTTCACAGACACGGCATCGGAGTATGCGAATGGGGTCGGGCACCTCTTGTCTTGCGACAAGGGTTCCTCAGTGTCCATGGACACCGAGGGACTAGGAGGGATGGTCACAGTCGCGGTCGCGGGGGCCAGGGCATCGCTGAAATCAGCGATGGAGTCGGCAGATGGCGGCTGGCTAAGAGCCGTAAACTTAGCGCCATACTTGGCGAGGAAGTCTGGGTCCTTGAATAGGACCTCTTTGAAGAACGCCAATATAAAGGCGTCCTCCATGACGGGGAGAGGGGGACTATTGGGGCGAGATTTTGGAAAATAGTTCCTCCTACTATAGACCTAACCCTAACTCCCCGGGTGGATAGGCCCGGGGATGAGTCGCCCTCCCTGTCGGGTGCAGACAGGGAGGTGTGTACCTAATTGTGAGCCCTAAGCTTGTAACCCTTTGCCAGTCTTAATGTGCAAAGGGGCCCTGAACCAGTCTAGCGCGAAGAGTGTAGACACACCCTAAAGACACTAGGTGAGTAGCTGAAAAGGAATTCAGTGCACCAGAGCCGACTAGGAGATCCCCCAAGGCCGGTTATATCTGGGACCCTTCCAATTGACTGCCTAGCCCTGAAGGGGTTCGGCGGGTGTATTGGGACAACAACATCCCACTTGGTTTCGTTGGCACCGTAAGGTATCCACCGAGGACCACGAAACAGTGGTTTTAGCCCATAGCCTATGAAGCTACTCTGACAACTATTCTTTTAAAGAAACACTTGCCTTGAAAAAGGCACTTTTTGTGATCAATACGGCCGATTAATAAAATTAATCGACCGTGGATCGGAAGTAGTCGGTGACTACTGGAAGTTACGGCAGCGTAACAAAATCCGGATTCGACGGGAGCAGTGAGCGAGTGCAGCGAGCGGGAGCGGCAGCACGTCCGTTCACGGCGGGTGGCGAGCACGAAATGACCGCTTTCACGCTAAAACGGCTGAACGGATTTGTGTGAAATTTTGCACATGGGTAGACCATGACCTGGGTTACGACATAGAATACTTTTTATTCCGATATTTTCTCGGAATAGAGACTTATGCGAGCGAAACCGCGGGTCGCAGCTAGTATTACATACATTCTTATTCAAAGTCAATACCTACTTATGTACGTAAAGTTACTCGTAGGTAGGTACTGAAAATAAATATTCATGTATGCCTATTTTGGCGATGGTAGATATTTTTTGGTAGAAAATCTGGCTATCTTAGATAGTTTTTAGGGTGCCGTAGTAAACAAGGAACCCTTATAGTTTCACCATGTCTGTCTGTCTGTCTGTCCCTCAGTGTAGCTCAGAGACGCTTAGTACTAGAAAGCTGTAATTTGGCGTAGGTATACATATTAATCCCGCCAACAAAGTGCTAAAACAAAATCTTGAAAAAAAAAAAAATTTAGCATACCTCCCTTGCACGTAACGTAGGGATGATATGGTTTTTTCTCGTCTACCCCATGGTGTGGGGTTTCGTTGGACAGGCCCTTCAACAATAGCGGGTCTGTGAACACCACTTTTCGATTGAAAGATCTACTTGCGTAATATTAAGCATTCAAGTGTTAATTTTTGCTAGAGTCAAGTGTGGAGGACACTTGACTCTACCAAAAATTAGCACCCTGCCAGCTAAATGGTTGTTTATGGAGAAGTGAAAAAATTCATGGCAGTAGTACTAATAATTAAATTAAAAGGAAAACTATCACGGCTAAGTAGGCTTTACAAGTTAACGAGTAACAGTCGACCAACTTAAATTTGCAGTTGGAGAATTGATCGTGGCATATATCGATGTGTGGGAGAACATGTTTTTCAACTACAATGTTAAGTTTGTTTTTGGGATAAATTCATCCCAACTTCCCAACTTCGGAACCCTTCATTGTGCGTGATCCGGCACGCACTTGGCCGGTTTTTATTCCATTCAAGTTTTGGGTTACAATTGCCGTAATGTCTTAATAATGATTTTCGATGCAGGTTTTGTAGGTATGCCAAATCTTTAAAAATACTGTAGTTCAAGCAGTGGCGTGCAGTGGTTCTCCACAGAGGGTAGGCCATGCATACTGACACCAAAAAAAAAACTAATTTGCGCAACATCACAGCGCGGCTCTACATAGAAGAACTCACCACATTATTCAAGGTTTAAAACAAGATTTTCTAACGATGCAAACAGAAGTAAATAAAATAAATAAAAAAACATTTATTTCAGAATCACTTCCATATTAATTTGTTAGTAACACTGTACACTTATAAACTAGTGTTAGTAACATTTATTCTAAGCTGCGTGAGGCACGCCGATCCTTGGGAATGTCTACTTGACTGCGTGCAGTCGTATCCACCTCCCCAAGATCGGAGAGTCTTATCTATCAGCCAACGTTCTAAGAATGGTGCTGGGGCTGGCGCGTACACGGCGTAGCAGAGATACGCATCTCTTACGGATGATGGCCGAAAAACTATCAACGTCCGCGTCGGCAAACATGCCGGACGCGCTTCAAAAAACGTGTTGTTTTTTGTGTGCGCAGGCCACTACGAGGGTCATTCAATAAATACTTAGCCTACAAAAAGTAAACGAAAATTTTGGAAAAGTGGCAATTTATTGTTCAACAAAGTCTCCTTTTAGTTCGATACACTTAGCCCAGCGATGCTCCAACTTTTTTAACCCGTCCGAAAAATAGTTTTTGTCAAACTCTGCAAAATAGGCCTCCGTGGCGGCGATGACCTCCTCATTCGATCCATATCTATTCCCGGCGAGTGATTTTTTCAGATTAGGAAACAGAAAGAAGTCACAAGCCAAATCTGGAGAATACGGTGGATGGGGCAACAATTCGTAGCGTAATTCGACCAATTTGGCCATGGCAACGGCAGACGTGTGAACCGGTGCGTTGTCGTGGTGGAACAGCACTTTTTTCTTCGCCAGATGGGGTCGTTTTTTCTTTAATTCGGCGTCGAATCGGCCCAATAAATCGGCATAGTAAAGCCCTGTAATTGTTTTACCCTTCTCGAGGTAATCGATGTAGATCACACCTTGTGAATCCCAGAAAACGGTGGCCATAACTTTTCCGGCCGATTTCACAGTTTTCGCCTTCTTTGGAGCACGTTCCCCGGTCTGGATCCATTGTTTTGATTGCTCCTTGGTCTCTGGTGTGTACCAGTGGATCCAGGTTTCATCGACGGTCACAAAACGACGCAAAAACTCCGCTGGATTCCGCTTAAACAGCGCCAAACACGTCTCCGATGTGGTCTCACGGTTGCGCTTGTTTTCTGGTGTGAGTAAACGCGGCACCCATCGCGCTGACAGCTTTCTCATGCTGAGTTCCTCGTGAAGAATATGATGCACTGTTCCTTCTGAAATGCCTACAGTCTCAGCTAGCTCCCGAACCTTCAATCGGCGATCTGCCGATTGCTTATACGAAATCATGGATTTTTTTAATGTTTTCCTCCGTAGCAGCTGTTTTCGGTGCACCTGGACGTGGTTCATCAAAAACCGACGTACGGCCACGTGCAAACTCGTTGAACCAATTCTTGACGGTGGCCATCGATGGAGAAGAGTCACCGTACACAGCATCCAAGTGCTCTTTGATTTCGATGCGCGTTTTCCCTTCCAAAAATAGGAATCGAATCACCGAACGATATTGCTCTCTTTCCATTTTTGTAAAACCGATCGACACGTTCGCTTCCATAAGTTGTCAAATTAAAACAAATGAAAGGATTGGAATGAAAATTTGAAAAAAGAATTAAAAAAGAATGTGCTACACTGTGGTAAAACTCTTTTGAAACTACAGCGCCCTCTGGCGATGAGGCTAGGTACTTATTGAATGCACCTCGTATATGCCCTTTGCGTAAAGTTAACCCACAGGCTGCACGTGTAAAAGGATGGGCAGTAGGCTTTAAAAAGCGTCACTTTAACCTGAGCTGTACAACGTCTAAACCTGTGGGCCAACTTTCCAAATCGAACAGCCAGCGACCTGCGCTCCCCTCTACATCAACGTTATCTTTCAAATCGTCTGAGACCCAATGACCCAGATATTTAATATTTGCGACTCTTTTTTTTATGGTTCCACGCTAGTTTTAGCGTGGAACCATAAAAAAAGAGTCGGCTGAACTGAGTGAAAATTTGGCACATTGGTAGACCCTGTTGACCTAGAGAAGGACATAGGCTACTTTTCATCCTGGATCGCAGGATAATATAATATAAAATCACAACTCTTGGAAAATTAAGAGTCCAAGTTTAGAATTTAACATCGGAACAACAAACTACGATTTCAGCGAAATGAAAATCAGATTTGATCAGACATGACTGAAGCATAAAGCCTGTTTTCATTGTCTAACATTACATTTTGCAGGAGGCGAAAATCTGAAAACAGTCTTGTTTTATTTGCGTCGTTTCTTTGTTAAGACAAGCATCGGGTGATGAATAAAATTAGCTGGAAAGCTGACACAGCACCTTTATTCAATTTATTTCAATTATCTATTTACTCAAAATTGAGTTGAGTAATCTAAAATAAAAATCAACCAAGTTCTGCATTCAAATAAGACGTTCTTGTTATTAATTAAATACGTAAAGTATGTTGGTATTTAATGCAAATATTTTGGATTAGAACTCAAAGTAAGAGGTTAGTTTAACGTTAGTTTGCTTTGAGATTATTTTTCAAAACGTGTTTTGGTAACAACCAAGTTCTGGGAAATATGTTTAAAATTAACATATATTTTTTCCGCTACCACAAACTACACAGATTTGGCAATTTTTTTTCTTAAGAGAAGCCTATTTTGGTCAATTGGGTCTTGTCAGCGCCTTAATAAGACCAAAATATCCATACTTAATATTATAAATGCGAAAATAACTCTGTCTGTCCTTCTCACGCCTTTACGGCTGAAAGTCTTTCGATGAAATTTGCCATTCAGGTACATGTATGGCAAAAGCTAAAGTCGAATTATTAATTCACTGGAGTAATCTGACATGTGACAGCTGTCACTTTGTGTAATAAAATGGTCATATTTATTGTATTCTAGACTTTTACACTCATTATTATATATTTATTTTACACTTATTTAGATCGATTATATAAAACGATCACCAATACAATAAATAAGACCATTTTAATACACAAAGTGGCAGCTAGCACATGTCAGAATACTCTTAAACTCCTACATTGACTTGAAAGCTCTTTTATGTAAATTCCTTTTTGCAAAGTCACATCCGATAGCGTGTTAGTATAATACAAATTTATACAAGGAAACGAATGCAACAAAACTTACATAAATATTCATTTAAGTAATTTTACTTGTATAGGGATGATTGAATCAACGATAGACGAGTTTTTTTTTTTGTGAATTTTGTAACAAACCAGTCATAATTTGTTTGAACTGAAAGAAAACATCCTAAGCGTAAAGATTAATGATAATTATACTATAATATCTAAAAAAAGCGATCTATAAAGCTCTTTTGCCTAAATACTTTTTTGCAAAGTCACATCCGATAGCGTGTTAGTATAATACTTTATGCAAGGAAATGCATGCGACAAAACTTACATAAATATTCATTTAAGTAATTTTACTTGTATAGGGATGATTGTATCAACGATAGACGAGTTTTTTTTTGTGAATTTTGTAACAAACCAGTCATAATTTGTTTGAACTGAAAGAAAACATCCTAAGCGTAAATAAAGTATCACACTTGTTTGAAAAAAATCCTACCCATCGGCTATCATCTTATTTTTTCAGTAAATATCTTCCCCGTTTCAAATTGAAAGTTTTGATTATATTTTAAAGGTCAAACTCCCTCAGGCTACCTTCTTCTGATGGAATATCTCAATCTATTTTTTGTGTTTTAAATTACCCTACAAATTTTCCAAAAATCTCGTTACTTTAGGCTTAAAACAAGCTCGAATTTCTAATCAGTTATCAGGCGAATGCTGTAAATTTATACAAAACGACGGCCTGCTAAAAGATTTTGAGAACTCAGATTAAAATCCCTGCTATTACCCACTAAGTAACTAAACCCATAAAGACTGAACAAATACCCAAAATAAACTAGCAGAAATGCCAAAACACGCACAAATTAAAATAGGGTGATTACTAAGGCCCTTAGTTGTTTCAGCAAATCACCCTTTTATACATACCCGTGGTAGTGTAACGAAATAATTTCGGGAGGGTCGTTAAGCCCGAATAAGGGTTCACTTTGTACCCTAGTAAAGGGTCACTTTGTACACCAGTACGAATATTATTGTACCCCATAATAGTTCGGTGTTGGTGAAACAAGCTATTGTTTTTGATGTCCGTCTTTGAGAGCAAGTTTATCTAAACCTAGTGAGTGCCTATAAACAGTTTAGTAGTTGTCGACCTAGTTAATGGGCAACAGTCGGCCGGACACAATTCAATGACCATTGAGGTGTTAGTAAGTAGTTTAATGGAGTTGTTGTGTACAAATGGAGTTGTGACCTTTGAAATTTTGTTATTGACGGTCGTTTGGGTATCTGCTTAGTGGGCGTATGAATCTTCTTATCTCGTTTGAGTGATTCATTTTAGTTATTTTATGTTTTTAGCAAACTTTAAGATTGAGCCTCTGTTAATTTGTAGAGAACATCAAATACCGATACCTACCCAAAAAGTCAGTTATTCAAACATAAAAAAAATGTACGGATATAAAATAAAGGGAATAAGGTTCTTTTAAAATAATTTTTAACCCATCCACACACACACATACATGAAAGTCTCTTCTTCCAAACGAATATCATAAACTTCTTCCACTGACCCTGTAATTAACAATCTCACTCAGCTAATCTTTAAAAGATTTATCTTTATAAAAACCATTAACGACGTAACTTGATTAAGCTGTAGTCGAGCCAGCGAAAATCCACTCCAATTCAGTTCTAGCCGAACTCATTTGCGAAACGGCTATGTCACTGCGGAACCCAAATTCATTTACTGGGATGAATCTGCCAGTCACCCGGCCTACAAAACGTTTTGCCTAATCTTTTGGAAGATAAATCAAGGGAATATTAAAGAAAAAATATATTTTTCCTTGTTCTATAAGTCAAACGCTAAGAATTTTTGAAATATTCGCCAATAAAAGCAGGCAACGGTATCGAAATTTTACAGCTATCATTAAGAAATCCTTTCCACTCGCCTCTGTATACGCACCCAAAGCTTGAATAGCTCCTACTTTACGCTGATATTAGTATACAGTACAACTTTATCTAACAAAATGTTCTGACGCTTTTTGGCCCTTCAGTTATAAAAACAAATATATTTACACGACCCTCTCGTTCCGAATTATTATGGACTCAAACTCATCTTCCTCCTTTGTTTTCTCTCTCTAGTAATCACAATAGAAATATTGAGAACACTAAAACTTCTCTGAAAGGGCATTTCATTCCACCCTTCTGAAGGGGAAAACGAATGAATACATGAATTTATAACCTTTACAGAATGGCCAAGGACATCAATAGCATTCGTCCTATAGTGAAATCGATATGACTCATACAATGGCCGCCTTTGAACGGCAATAAAAAGGAAAACCCTATCAAAATTTGCATAAAATTGATTCGATGAATGCGGCTTTGTCCAAGCTGAATGGTCACAACTTGACCTGAGCAGCTTATTAGCAAAAAGCCTTGGTTCCAATATTACCAAAGTTGACATACCATTAAATACCTTAGGGCGGCCTAATGAGCATCCTATTAGCGATACTTGGTAAACGAAGCGAGATTTACGAGCGGCGCCGACGATCGACAATGAAATGGCCAATGTTTGCGAGAGGTTGCCGAATAGCAACATAATTGAAGGTGGGCGAGGGCATAATTGATGGAACGACTTCTAAGGTTACGTAACTTGTTTTGACAAGACAACTGAGTTAACTTTGGGGCTTTTATGCCCTTTTTAATAACCGAGTTTTGCAAAGGAAAACAGTCCTTTTCCTAATGATTGCATTACTTCGTAGCCTGCAAGCAAACGCGATTCTGGATCTTTTTTTTTTCTTAATATTATTGCGCCTTTTTTTTCTTAATATTGGCATTTGTGTCACAAATGCCAATTGCCGTCTGTGTCTGTGTGCGACGTTCTATATTACATTCTTCTCATCCAATACTCGTACATACGGTATTCATTCCACGTAGGGCCTATGCTATTGACGAGATGCATCACATTATGATGTTATAGGATCCCACAACGAGGATAAAATACTAATTCTTATACGTAGGTACTCACATCATTACAGTGTACCAACACTTATTTCTTAACGTAGACACTACACGTTAACAGGTTTTTCAAAAGTTAGAATACTTGTGTAAAGCTCGACTTTCCGTCTTTCCTTAAATTTAATTAGAGTCACGTTCTAGTTTCAGTATTGAAAGTAAAGGCAAGACCTGACCTGATCTAGGCTAATGACTTAATGTTCTGCTGAAACTATGTAATTCTCCTGCAGGCTTAGCATTAGCACGAGAACCGTAGAGAAGCGTATTGTCGTAGGAAGAGTAGATAAAAATGACGTTTTCGTGTAAACAGTTGACAGTTTTCTATCGAGAAATGTAGACGAGCGATTTATATTCTACAGTAGAGGAGAAATAGAAAGCGTCCTGCTAAGCCTGCTGGGGACGGATGTTTCTACACGCGGTAAAAATCTTGAAAACAGGTAAATATTGAAAACCTACCAAGTACCACTTTATCCAAATAGGGATGATGCAAGGGTAAAAAAAAATATATATTTAGTCCGTCATATTAATAAAAAAATACTTAGATAAAACGAGGTATTCCTCGAAGCGCCACCGTTTTGAGGCGCACCTAATGAGGCGCACCTTTATTATTCCTCAGAGCGCACCTTTTAGTAGCGCTCCCGATAACAATTAAAAATATTAACTTTTTTTCCTCGAAGCGCTCCTATGATTAACTTTCAAATAGAGATAGGATACTAACTAAAACTATCGATAATAAATAAAACACGTTATGAAGAATTTAGAATAGCATATTGCAATAGCAAATTGTATAAAATAACGTGTTTTACTTATTATTATATAGGAGCGCTTCGAGGAAAAAACAGTTAATATTTTTAATTGTTATCGGGAGCGCAACTAAAAGGTGCGCCTCATTAGGTGCGCCTCAAAACGGTGGCGCTTCGAGGAATACCTCGATAAAACGCATTAAAGTTGGAGAGTGGGGGCTCGCTACGTCACAATTCAGTATAAAATCTAGCAAGGCGTGACGTCATGACACATTTTAACTCAATGTATCGCCGTAATCTTTTGATTACGTAAAAAAGAAAAAATACTTGTTCAATATTTTTTTAACAATCTTCCCGAAGGACAAAAAAAAAATTTAAGTCATCATCCCTATTCCGAGATGATAAGTATGTAGTTATACCATATCTAGTGTCTCTTGACTGAGTACAACCCTTGAACCTTCTGTTGTGCTCACAATACAATGTAAAAGAAGTTAATAATAGTCGTTCCCGGCCGTATTTCAGGATCGACAAGTTGGACAGTTCGACATTTCTCAATTACTATGTCATTTCAATTCGAAAACAAGTTCCCTTTTATCGTGCTTTGTAAATAACTGAGAAGGGTGAATCCCTTTCGCATTTGAAATTCGGATTTTCTCGGAAAAGACTGATATTTCGGTTAGATCAAACACCAGAGTAATATTAGCTATTCTGTGTCTATGTTTACCTAGGCATTACCTAAGGTTCTCTATTACAGAGGATTTTAGAAAGTTATTTGAGAAAATATACGGTGTGAAAGTATATCAAACCTAAGGATTTTCTTTTCTTAGCTTTGTGACGGGCTATGAATAAACCATCGCATCATTTCGTGGGGGATTATATCGAGATAATGGACCGTCGTCCTTTTTGTACGTTATCTTATTACCAATCATGGATAATAAGTAAAGTATACAAAAGACTTGATATCTTAATATGGAATTACTGATGTTAAAATTTGACTTTGTAACTGTGGCAGGTATAATGTGCAATTTTGTAATTATTGGAATAATGTTTATGGATTACTTAGGGAGTTGTCGAGTGCCAAACAGCTATTTAGCTACATCGAGTTTTAGTATAGGTAAATTATAATATAATATAATATAAAATAACATAACATCACGCCTTGTTTCCCCGAAGGGTTGAGCAGAGGTGTACCTGTAGTACACCCAGATTTCACCAGTTATGTTTTTAAGTGCCATGTAATAGGGGGCGAGCCTATTGCCATCAACCGGGCACGTATCTAGACTCCGGGCTGCTACTGAGAAATTCCAGATAGAATAATCCAATAACACTTTTGCCCGACCCGGGAATTGAACCCAGGACCTCATGCTCAGCAGTAGCGCTTGCGACCACTAGACCAACGAGGCAGTTAAAACTAAAATTATAAACTTGGGGTCTGTCGGTAAATTATAAACTTGGGGTATTACTGCAGTATGCTGTGCACTCGTTCAGTTACGGAACTGACTACAGTCAGATAGTAAATCAACATGAAAATTACGGAACCTATAGGTACCTATTATATATACAAATTGGTTGCGAAAATCATTCTACGTCATTAACGTCTGCTTAATTTTATATATTTTAAATCTATCACATTAAACCACCGCAGAGCTGAAACACTAAAAAATACTCTCTTTCTGCAAAGCGAAAAATATACGTTGAACATAATTCATCTACTCGTAAATTGAGCATCAATCTGCTCATAAAGACGCAGCCATTAGATGGAAAATATTATAATCTAAAGCTACTAATTACAGCTATCTGTTATAATTACTCTATAAACGTCTCAAACAGAAGTTGGCGAGGAGATTTTGAGTCTAATCTACTCTAGGGCTCAATCAATCCATCAATACTTTTGCGCAAGTTGGTGGCAGTTGGCAAGTATCGGTCTGAACATTTGATTGATCGCCAAGTGTTTGTGTATTGTCTACGTAAGAAAATGTTACAGTGCAACAAGAATGTTTTGTCTCTTGGATAACATTGACACGGGCGCTAAGCATACGCATAGCTGTAACTCTGTCACACAATACAGAGTTACAGCTACAGCTATATATAAGTGGTCATACCATTTACGCCTGGAGGCTTTTATTTAGGTATTAATTTCGGTTTCCGTTTTTTAATTAAATTTCTGCTTGAGTTTTCGATGTTTTTTTTTTGTTGTTGTTGGTATAGTGGTGTGCTAGCTGTCATATGTCTAATAATTTAATCTTTTAGCGTTGTGTAAATTATGTGTGCATAATATTGTATATATTTAGTTTTTCTAATTGAACTGACAGCTGTGCTGCTGGGGAGTTTGTTTCGCCACTTCTTCTTCCCAGCTAAAGCACTAGGAAGTGGTGAAAGGCGCGCGTTTTGGGGGACTGTCTTAAGTAATTTTGACGTTCGAAAAGTGCTGATTCTCAGCCTAATTAGAATATTTGATTTTGATTTGGGTGAGGGGCTTGTGGCTAAGTAATAACAGCCGCACGGGTCGATTGATCAGATGAAGCTACGCTTGCCGGGGTTGGTCCGTGGGTGGGTGACCATATTTACATACCGAGACTCTTCTGTGCCTCGGAAAGCACGTTAAGCCGTTGGTCCCGGCTGTCATTTGTAGATCTTTGACAGACGTTACAGATCGTCAGAAGCTCGAAAGTCTGACAACCAGTGTTACCAAGGGGTATCGTGTTACCCAGTAACTGGGTTGTGGGGGTCAGATAGGCAGTCGCTCCATGTAAAATACTGGTATTCAGCTGTATCCGGTAAGATTAGGGGCCGACCCCAACATAGTTGGGAAAAGGCTAGGCAGATGATGATTTTGGTTTGGGTAAACATTTGTGATATTGTTTGTCGAAATGTTTTGAAAAATAAGATGGCGATGTTTGTTCCGATTTTGGCCAAGAGCCTAAAGATCCTTGTACAGCTGCTATACCTAGGTACCTACTTCTAAAACAGGTGTGAATTTACTTCCTCCTAAATACGTAACACGCAAAATATTTCCAAATTACTATCGAAATTCCTTAGATAACTTATAACTATAATTACCGACAAAATCTATTTACGATTTGTGTTAATAGTTCACATGTACAGTATTTTTATCTCACGAATCGACGCGTGCTTTGCTTGTGGTTACCAAATGTACAAACACGCTGTGAATGTTGTGTGTGTAAGCGCAGGAACACTCGGTCCCGTCCGAGACAATGGCGACGTCGGAAATGTGCGTGTGCGTGTGTGTTATGTGCTGACGCTACTCGTCTTCTCACACATTCACAGCGTGGTGATCACAAGTAAAGCGCGCGTCGGTTCTTGAGATAAAAATATCTACAATAATTTATGATGATGTACAATAAAGAGTAGTCTTTCATATTAAGTACCTATATAAAGTGACGTAAGGTAAAATGTAAGAACGTCTAAAATTCAAAAAGTTTTAACCGAAACTTTCACTAATCGCATTGCTTAAGTTAAAGTGAAAAATACGTAAACACTATTAGAAAGAAATATAAATCCAATTAAACAGTTAAATGCCTTTAAAACTTTTAACGAGTTCTGCTTAAACTAAGAGTTAACATTAGTATACACTAACATTAATCGGTTTTGAAATAAAGCAATATACAGGGTGGAATTTTGTAATGCCACCTGGAGGGAAAGTACTCTTAATACTGCAGATACCTCCTTCTGCGAAGCAGTAATGCTCGCGAAGGAGGAGGCGGGACGGTTGAGGGAAAGGCACGTTTCGCGCCCTCTCGCCCCTAGCCGCCGCAGGAGACGCCCTGGGCGTCGGGAATCTCGGGCGGATTTCCAGCCACCGTAGGCGCGGGCTTGCGGACGGTGAGCAATGGGTAGCTCACCGTCCGGTAAGGACCAGGCCCGGGTCGACGGCGCGTCGTATTCCACGCGCGCCTCAAAGAGATGTCGTCAGCACAAAGTAGGGGTCCACTAGGGCCGATGCCTGCCGGGGTCGCGGGAAGGTACTTATGGGTCACCGAGGCCCCCGCAACACAGGCAACAGGAAGGAATACGGGTGGGTTTTAGTCAGTAAGAGTCTGACACACCCTCCCGCTCCGCCCAGAGCGGGAGAAGTTATTTGATGATTTCCCATCCTCAAAAAAAAAAAAAAATACTGCAGATAGAAAATTTTACTCAAAGGAAACATTCCTTTATTTTTGAATAGAAAGCAAACTGCATTCAAAGATTTTCGAAAATTCTCTTCTCCCACACCCGGGAATCGAACCGGCTAAAATCTGAAAAAATTATACCCTTTACTTTTATTGCATCGATCGTTAGGGTCAATTATAAGAATGAAATCTCTCTAACAAACATGATAAATTAAATGAAAGGAAAACCAGGAAATCTGAAGTTACAAATTCAATGAGTCAAGTTAAAGCTCTTTAACTAACATCCATCTTTTGTAATGCAGACTCCTTTGCGACATACTCGTAGCTGCGTGTATGAGGTAATTTAAATATGGAATGTTAGATTAAAATTTGAAAATTAGATTGTCATAGTTGTTATTCACATTTGATTGTTTTTACAACTCATTTCACATTTTGTCTCACGGTGAAAATGGCTTATCAAGAACAGTTTGATTTAATGGAAGCTTATTTTTTAAATAAAAAAAAACGTGAATCTAGCTCTGCGGTGGTATGGAGAGAGATATCAAGACCGACAGGCACCAACTCGGTTCGTATTGAAAAGAATGGTAGAAAATTTAAAGAATACGGGTGGTTTCAAGAAGAGACGGCAAACTATTCAGCAAAACTATTTCGATTTTGAACTAGATGTTTTAACATACTTTGAATCATTTCCAAAGGCTTCAAGTAGAGATGCTGCCGATGAATTAGGAACAACCCACACTCGCGTACTTAAAGTGCTGAAAAGTATAAGTATAAATGCTATCGTGAAGGTCGGTTGGTGCAAAAATTTAATATTGGGGATCGTGACAGACGATTACAATTTTGTGAAAACATGCTTGAAGAAATTGACCGAAACCCTAATTTTTTGAGTAACATTGTATGGTCTGACGAAACCAACTTCAGCAATAATGGCATGTACAATCGCCGCAATAACCATTATTGGTCTCGAGTGAATCCTGTTCGTGTTCATGAAACTAACAATCAAGTAAGATTTTCTTTCAACGTTTGGTGCGGAATTATGAGAAATAATGTAGTGTTAGTCCACGTGTACGAAGGTCATTTAAACACTGTCAAGTATATTGAAATACTGGATCTCTTAAGAAACGAGTTAAATGGTTTCCCCGAGGAAGAGCGAAACCAAATAATTCTACAGCAAGATGGTGCTCCAGCACATAACAGCAGAATCACTACTGCCTACATTAATAACCATTTTAATACCTGGATTGGTACAAACGGCACAATCAGATGGCCTGCGAGATCGCCAGATCTCACCCCATTAGATTTTTTTTGTGGGGATATGTAAAAAATCAAATTTACATGAAATCTTATGCGAATGACAACGAGTTGAGAGTTGAAGTTCAGAATACGATTTATAATATTCACCACAACACTTTATTAAAGTTTACTAGAAATGAATTCGTTAAAAGAATAAATTTGTGTATCCAAGAGAATGGAGCCCATTTCGAGCAACTAATTTGTTAGTTTACCATTTTTTGTAAATAATTAAATTAATTTAAGATTTCCTGGTTTTCCTTTCATTTAATTTATGTTTGTTAGAGAGATTTCATCCTTATAATTGACCCTAACGATCGATGCAATAAAAGTACAGGGTATATTTTTTTCAGATTTTAGCCGGTTCGATTCCCGGGTGTGGGAGAAGAGAATTTTCGAAAATCTTTGAATGCAGTTTGCTTTCTATTCAAAAATAAAGGAATGTTTCCTTTGAGTAAAACTTTCTAACTGCAGTATTAAGAGTACTTTCCCTCCAGGTGGCATTACAAAATTCCACCCTGTATATAAGGTGGGTACACACAAATACTGAAGTATAATAGATTTAGCATAATCAGCCAATAATGTTCCCGCTGCTGGAACACAGGCCTCCTCTTGGTGAGAGGTAGTGGGCCGTAATCTACTACGCAGGCCCAGTGCGGGTTAGTAGATGTCACATGTCTTCTAATTTTTGGTTCTAGGACATTTTTTTTTTTTGGGTGGGAAATCATCAAATAACTTCTCCCGCTCTGGGCGGAGCGGGAGCGTGTGTCAGACTCTTGAGACTGACTAAAACCCACCCGTATTCCTTCCTGTTGCCTGTGTTGCCAGGGGCCTCGGTGACCCATAAGTACCTTCCCGCGACCCCGGCAGTCATCGGCCCTAGTGGACCCCTACATTTACTTGAGTCTAACCTATAATAAAATAAAATAGGTTTTTTACTTAAATAGGTTTTGAAGTCCATCCTCGTGTCTCCAAAACTTTGCACGTTATATAGGAAATTACCTAATAACACAAGAGGCTATTCCACATAGTTAAGCATAATTCGCTTCAAAATGCGCGTTCTGGTATGCCCGGTCACATGGACCCTGGATAACCGCTTTGTCTACCAGCCCAGGCAAGCATTGTTGTAGGGTTAGACATGTTGTACATTAAATCTACCCTTACGATGATAAATCTCATTTATAGCTGCAAAATATTTACTATATGGCAACCCTGGATAACCCTTCTAATCCTTTCTTCAAAGTTTACTTTAGGTAATTAATATTTACGAAATAATGTGAGTAGGTAATTCTGAAAATGAAATCAATGTTTACGCATTCACAAGACAATGTAACTAAAGTACATATATATTCCAACGTTGTTTCCAATTGAAGGTATTTCCAATTAAATTAAATTAAGTTGATTTCAGAATGACTAGTAATAATGAAAAATTCAATTTACCCGACTGCCCCAGAAGGAGGGAATTGTTTTTCGAGAGTATGTATGTAAGTATGTATGTCTATTTCTTTGGAACGCTCTGTAGCCTAAACAGCTTGATGGATTTTAACATAAGAGGTGTCGTTCGGTGGAGTGTCATAGGCTATATTATTTTTATATATTGCATCTGCAAATACAAAAAAATGGAGGGAAACGTGTTTTTTAAATAGTAATTACAACAATGATGATATCAAATAAAAGCTAGTAATGACTCAATACCATACATATTAATAAAACTAAAGTGCATGAAATAAAAGAAAATATTCAAAAAACAAAAAACCCGACTGCAAAAACACATACCTAGTTAGGTATGTGTTTTTGCAGTCGCGAAAATTACACCATATTTCAGGCTACTGGTTTGTCCCCGCCTGCGATACCAAAATTCTATCGATTATAATGCTTGTCTTTCTCTTTTCAGTTTGGTATGTGTTTTTGCAGTGGGGTTTTTTGTTTTTTTCTTAAGCACATATTTGTTTACAAATATGGAAACTAAATCGCGAACGTAGTTTAAGCAGCAAATTCATGTGCTTGTGCTTATGTATAGCATTTGAAGTATTTCTCATTACTCGTTAAGACGCTGACAACACCTAAACCGCGGTCACTGTCAGATTGCAAAGAAAAGAAAGAGAAGCGCGACGACAAAACGCTTGTAATTTATTGCAAAATATGAAGTAATTATCTATTTACTCAGAATTGAGTTGAGTAATCGAAAATAAAAAACAACCAAGTTCTGCATTAGGATAAGACGTACTTGTTATTAATTAAATACGTAATGTATGTTGATATTTACTATAGGTATTTTGGATTAGAACTCAAGGTAAGAGGTTAGTTTAACGTTAGTTTGTATCGAGATTTTTTTTTCAAAACGTGTTTTGGTGACAACCAAGTTCTGGGAAATATGTTCAAAATTAATATATATTTTTTCCGCTACCACAAACTATACAGATTTGGCAATTTTCTTTCTTAAGAGAAGCCTATTTTGGTCAATTGGGTCTTGTCAGCGCCTTAATTAAACTCATTAGCGATTGAAACACTTAGCTAATTGATAATAACGATATATCAGCCGAATAGATACTCCCGAGCGAGCGTGAAATGTTGTGGTTAATAATAATATTAAATTAGCATACAATAATAATTGCCGATTTGGTTTCACATTAGAGCACGAGGTAATTAGTAAATGGACTATATTGATTTCAATTTGGCAGTGTTGACAACTTTGGGGTTTTCTCTCTAAATTTATGGGGAAGAAGTGCGAGAAGGGGAATTTTCAGGGGTAGACATTTTTTGGGATTATGTTTAGGGGCTTAACAAAACCTGCAATTTTAATAGTAGGTAACAACAGTAGGAATATAATGACAACATAAAAAACAACACCGCACCGCGGTTTAATTCTCGAACGAACGTGGCATGTGCCTGGAATGGAATGAACTGCGAGCCACGTTCTTTTCTCATTCAATCATTCATTTATCTATCCGTTTCGTTCTCCTTCGCTCGTTCCGTGTGCACGTTTGCTCAATCCGTCGCTCCGTGACCGGTCTTGACGTTTGACTGACTCGTCTGATGTTTGTTTTCGTTTGTTATTGTGGAGGTCTTATGTCAAGATCTCATTTTAGCTTAAGTAGCTTAGGAATAGGTATATAATAGGTTAGGTATTCTGTAATAAAAAAATACAAACAATATTTATGCGTTTATTTGAAGAGTTCGAACGAATTGGGCACTACATCAAATTATTGTTACTTATGAGAACTATAGGTTCTCATAAGTAACGTAATCTCATAAGTAAATGGTCTTCTGCTGGTCTCATTTTATGGTACATAGGTAATAAACTTATTTAAAGCTAACTGATAAAAACACTATTCCATGTATCGATTCCATTAAAAAAGTCCGCATTGTGGAATTCGCACTCTGTCAAACAATACCCTACAAAATGACACTCAAACGAAACAATATGCAAGGAAAACAAAATAAGTACATAAACGTACCTACAGGGAGTTCGCATTTCCCCAATACAAGGGTTGGGGATATTAAAGACGCCGGGAAAACCCCCTAACACCTTTTGTAGCTCCCTAAGGCTTTTCACGAAGTTGTAAATGTTACCCCATCGACCGCGGGTATGGGAAAATCTTACCGAAAATATATGGGATTGTCCGTTATGACGCACCTGGTATTTTGTGTGTTTTTTTGTACGCGGATAGTGCTTTATATTTCAATGTTTCCTTGTCGCGTGTGTTCTAAGACTTATGTAGTTCAGGGACACTGTAGTTGGGCTCTGGTTGTACCCGTAATTTTTCTTCGATATCGGAAAACAAGTTATAGAACTCAAATGGAGTTGGGCAGGACACCTGGCAAGGCGTAGTGATGACAGGTGGAGTAAGATAGTAACCGAATGGTGTCTAAGGAAGGCGAAGTGTCGAACGTCCGGCAGCGAGATGGCCGCAGGATATTATTACCATCACGTGTAAAATCTGGATGAGGCTGGCGTAGAAGCGTGGGGATTGGCACAAGAAAAGAGAGGCCTAAGCTCAGCAGTGGGTGAAGTCGAGCAGTAGATGATGTTCAAATCAAATCAAATCAAAATATTTTTATTTCACATAAACCTACATGGGCACTTATGAAACGTCAGAAGCTAGGTGCACGGTTCCAATTGGTCGTTTCCTATGGAGAAGAGCCGGCAAGAAACTCCACGGTTACTCTTTTAAAAATAATTGGCTTTTACAATGTTTTGAAATTACACAAATTAGGTATGGGAGAACAGTGTAGGCCTGTCGAGAAGTACTTAACAAAAAAAAGAGAAAAGGAAACGGTCTAAAGAAAAAAAGATCTAGTCTATTAAGCCTACAACGTTCTCACATTCACAACGTACACAAGAATCCATGTAAAATAATATTAATAATATTAAGTCTGAAATATAAATTGTAGGTATATAATGTCAAATAGTGAAAATATAATGTCAAAAATGTACGTTGATAAAGTAACCACAATATCACGTCTTTCAGTAGTTACCGTGGGAAACATACTCGTAATATGATACCTACACAGTAATATGTATACATTGGAGTAATGCTAATGATTTACAAATAGGTCACTTTCATTTCTTGAAGAGGCAAGTATGCTTGAACTAAATTACCATGGCTACCTCGCTAATAATTACCAGGCTTACAAAGTACAATTAACATAATATTAATAACGTAAAGGTACAAAATAACGTAGCAAAATTATACTTACACCCACAAACCCAACATCTAAAAGCCAACAATAATCGTTTTATCAGACGGAATGCGAAGTAGGAAAGCTTTGTTGTAAGTAACGGGTACTGAACGTATCCCGTCCCAAAGTTTGGCAGGTACACTACTTTTAATCCCGTCTGTATTAGAGAGGGCACAACCTATAATCGGCTTAGGAACTATAGTATATATTTATTTATATAAATGCTTAACAACTAAATACATACACAGCATTAACCCAAAGTCTTTGCCATTACATAGATCTCACATGTATATAAACTATAGGAAAGCACGCCACTATCAATTAGCGTACTTACTAGAACATTATAGAAAATATAGTATAGAGGTATGAGGAACAGGGTGTAAAGTTCACTCATCCTCCATAGAAAATGGAGGATCCTTCAACCAGACGAATGACGTGCCTGGTGAGCTACTGCCCGACGGTTGATGTCGGTATGTTGTATATATGATAGCTGCGCGGTAAACTCTGCTTGCACGATGCAGGATTTTTGCGTGACATCAGTGCATTGCGTAGTTTGCATGTGGCGATGTAGATGCCACCACAATACTTATTTAAAAAATAATATAAACAACAATTAGTAATAAATCCAGAATTAAGAAAATTATTACTACGTTATAGCTTACAAATGCTGGTTTTTCTTTACAATAACAGTTCTCTAATGTTTCACCAAAACCCGTTAACATTTTTTTTACTTTACAACCAACGTTTCATATATTATTTATTTCACAAACAACTTATCCCGCAAATGTTTTATTTTACAAATACTCGCTTTACAAATATTTATTTGGCAAATGCTTCTATTTGCAAATGTTGCAAATGTTGGTGATATTTACTCATTTATAATTTTTTCATTTCATTTTTAGATACTTTTGGAAATATCACGTTTATACTAAATATCATTTTATAATAATAATATTATACATTTCCTATACCAGTCACGAAGTGATCAAGACAGTATTGTTTTACATAATTTTATTAAACTTACCTAAAACTATTATTACACTGACATTCGAAGTACTCGTAGATGTGAATCATTCTGTTATCACCGCATACAGTACCTCCTTTTTTTGGGCAGTCGTGTAAAAATTACACGACTGCCCAAAAAAAGGAGTGTTATGTTTTCAGGGTTCATGTATGTTTGTGAGTTTCTTTATTCCACCATAACTTCAAAACGGCTTAACCGATATCAATGCACGTGGTATCGTTAGAAAAGTTGCGTTATCCCGGGTAATATGTTACCCGGGATAACGCAACGTTTCTAACGATACCACGTGCATGGTGAAAATTTAAACAATATAATGGTGGAGCCATTGTTCACGAAATAATTTTGTTCTTTCTTCATAAAAAAATACTACTTAAACTATCACCTTCTAGAGCTTGTTTAGTAGATAACAAAAATATATAACAGTAGTATTCAGTATGCATTCGTTCACTAATAACATAACAAAAGAAATTAAATAAATATAACCATAGGAATAGGTAAATAAGGTTCAATATCCCATAGAAAAACTTTAAAAAAAATATCGTTTTATCACTAAAAGGTATAAAATATAAAATAAATAATTTAAAAAATAATAAAAAACACGCCTGCCTTGTCAAAAAGTTAATTACAAAAAATGCACTAAACAATTAAAAACAAGCGTAATTGTCTTGAACTGAATACCAATCTGTTCATTGCAGTCGGGGGACGGTTCCTTGGAACAGTTCTTTACAAGTCCCCCGACTTCGCTGAAAATGTTGGTATTCAGTTCAAAACCATTACGCTTGTTTTCAATTGTTTAGTTAAATTTTTGTAATTAACTTTTTGACAGCCCGACGTGTTTTTTAATTTTTTAAATTATTTATTTTATTTTTATACAGTTAACAAGTATTGTACCCATTGCAAAATGAGCAATAATTTAATTTGTGAAGTGTTTAAATGGAATAGAAATGGAATTAAAGTCTACATTGATGGTTATACTTATAAAAAAGTAACTTCAAAGAATAAATCTTATTACTGGGCGGGTAAAATGCGAAATGGCCAGATTTATCAGTGTAAAATTACGTTGAACATTACTTTAAATGTCAAAGGTGAGCTATATACAAGATCCCTGCGTAAAAAAATAGCAGACTTTCGCCAACTACTGAAAAAATATGTAGCTAAGGATATCACATTTTGTAAAATATTAAATGACAATAAAAGTGAAAGTACTTTGAATTTTTAGAGAACTTACAATCCACTTCTGCATTGAAACAATGCATCTATCGCAAAAAACGCAAATTACAAGTCAAACTAGAAGAACCAGATAGTATTGAATTTGTTGCTAATGAATCCATATATTGACGGCAAAAAAAATGTATAATTAAGGACCGTAAATATAAATATAAAAGAATATTATATAATATAAACTTGGACTATTAAGATATATGTCCGAAATACGTTAGTCACTCGTTTGACTAATCGGGGCGCCAGAGCCACTAAGCGGCGCCCGACAGAGTCTACAACATAACGCTTGACCGGAGTTAAGTGCAGTTGGTCAGAGGCGGTCAGGAAGTGAACACGTTTAGAAACTGTCGCGCGTTCCGTATAGTTGTGTCGTGTACCTACAGTGTGTGAATAGCCAGTCTCGACGCCAAAGGGCACAAAGTTGTACTCTCTGCCAAGATATTTAATAACTTTTCAGCATTTTCTGCCGCTGCACCCGCTTTAGAAGTAGTCCGTTGGAGGTGGGATGGTGCCAGTGTGTCTACACAGGTAGCGTCCCACACAAGCATCCGTCCCAAACTCCACGGAACCAAAGACACACCATCAGGTCTTTTGCCATCATCTCTGACAATGCCAGTCGGCTCAAAAAGAGCAGGCACATCGATGCTTTGATGCTGGCAAGAGACTGGCGGATTATGTCATTAAATGTCGCATGTCTTGAAAAACAGCCTGCACTTTTTTGACAACAAAGTCCGTGGTGACCCGATCGGTCCACGTCCGTGCCACAAGGGCATGTGTGTGGAGTGCATACCGTGACCCCAAGCCGCAGACCAGTCGCCAGAGAAGCGAGGTCGGATCCAGGAAGGTCGGTACCTTCCTGGATACATCCATATTCCATCCTTCTACATATACCGGTGTATATGTAGAAGGATGGACATGTAGCCAATGACCGGCCTCTCTGGCTCCAACCGCCAAAAGTCTTGCGCGATCCGGAACTGAACTGCGGCTTAGAATCGATTTGTATGTTAAATTGCAATAAATATCGTCCCAGCTCCTCTGAGATTTTGGGTTGTCTACAAATTCCTTACCCGGGCAATCAATTTGAAAAGCATTCTTGGCATCCTCCAAGCCCGCAGTCTCATAGTTTGTGGGCAAAGCCCTTAGGACATTACCTATGAGACGTGACGTGCTATGGGTGGACGACAAAAAGGCTGGGGAAACAACACTCGAAATTTTGCGGAAAATCGTTTTCAAACTTGGACTATTATATATACTATTGGATTTTGGACGGCACATTCAAAATCGTACCTACAACATACATTCATAAACTCACGCCTTCTTCTCACGGGAGTAGGCTGACACAATAGAACGCCCACCTGCTCCGCTCCTTACGTACTCCTTTTGCTTCGCCTACGTTCATACATCTGGTCATACACGCACGCCGGTTGCGAGTACTACGCACCTGACCTTTCTGAAGAACACAATTAGGTCACTATGTCCTTCTATAGCCTCCCCTCCCGGCGTTTTGACTCACTGACAAAAGGTATTTACAAAGCAGATTTTGTAAATACCTTTTGTCAGTCGCCTCTCATGACTAAACCATCTAACGCATTCGTTTCATTTTTTGTCATTATATCTTCTTTTAAACTGCACCGTTGATCACATCATTTTGCAGCCTACCATTCATAGTCACGCCGGACATGATTTGCAAAGAATTCCCAACTTTCATCCCTTTCAACGCACTTACAATCTCATCTATTTCTATTATATTCCCTCATCTACATCTGCGCTTAGGTCTTCAAAACTGGCTTCTGCCCAGTTACCCACTCCTTGCACACTATCCTGACAACTAAATAAATTTTCAAAGTATCCCTTCCAACGTTCCAAGACCTACATTCTTCGCTTAATAAACATCCATCTTCTGCTCTCATAATATTCATAGTCGATGTTCCTGGCACTCCGCGAGCCAATCTTACTTGTAACAGCTTAACATTGGCCCTGAAGTTATCAGAGAACTTCCCATTATACTTTTCTTCCTTTTCATACTTCTTCTTTTTTACAATCTCTTTCACATTGGTTTTCATTTTAGTATAATTCTTCTTCACTTTTTCCAAATCATGTGCCACATTCGTTGCCTGATTCATCCTATTGTGGGCCTTACAGGCTAACACATTAAGCCAGGCCTCTATCTTCTTCCTCATAATCTGTTTAACTTCACCATCTATCCAAGAGTCATTTGTTCTACTACCACATTTCCTCTGCACCAGACCACATACTTCTGTGGCTATTTGCACCATACTATTTTTCGCTATATTCCATACTTCTTCGAGACTGTATTCATTCGTATCATCAAATATTTTATCCGTCTTCACTTTTACTTCCCTCTTATATTCCTCTTTTATTTCCAATTCTTGCAGTCTTCCTACTTTTATTATTTCTAGGGCAGTCACAGGAACTCGAACTCGGTGACGCTAATGCCTGAACACACCATTAGTCCGACACATAACCAGATAATAATCAGTCCCTACATTAACAGTCCGATGTGCTCTAGTATCTGTAACTTTACTCTTTAATCTTTCATCCACAATCACAAAGTAAATCATACTTCTCCTGTCTTGGCTTTCCCACTATAGCGTTTTAAAAATCACTCACGACATTTAACACGTTTAATTGAGTAAAAAAACAAATATAAAAACAACACTGAATCCTAAAAAAATAACAAAATGATGGTAAAAAGATTTCTCGTGCCTGAGCAGATTTTTTTGTGTAAATTTGGTTACACGTACCAGATTCAAAACTTGAGCGCGCGAATTAGAACTGAACATTTAAAAGTTTTATTATCCCTATAGGTTGCAACCGCTTTCCAGGAATACGCTTGAACGATGGGGTTATATGTTAATGCTAAAAAAGTGGCGCTACGCTCTAAACCGTGGTCGTGGGTACTGACTTAATCCGGAACAGGCAAACTAAACTCTGACGAGCATTCGAAATCTACAGGTTTAAATTAAATTTACAATTAATGATATTAATAATTATAGTAATTATCTGGATTACAATCCTGAAGTGATGTAGGACTTCACCGGAACTTCACGGGTTCCGGTTGATTGTTCCAGGAATTACGTCTTCTGATCTCTCAGCTTTTGCAGACGATAAACAAATTCAAACCAAATGTTAGTTGGTAGGATGAAATAAGGAATAAAAACCAGAAAAATAACCTGGCTTGATGAACTTCATTCTACTACAAAAACAAAATAAGTTATCGAGCCTCGTGTCAGAAGATAAAATGAGAATGGAAAAAGAAAATAACTGCACTTCAAATTAATATACCACATTAAAATTCTGACTACATTTAATTGGTAATAAGAAAGACTGAACACAATCAAAGAATAAAAATTTCGGTGTTTTTTTACCAAAATGAAAATATGTCCGACTATGACGGAGCACGACTGAGGAATGAGACCCAAAACATTTTTTTTAACAAGCAAAAAGAATTTTGATAAATATTCGAACATTCCAAAAGACGTGGTGTAGAATTCATAATTCTACACCACGTAATACTGCGAACCTTTCTATGATTAAACACACTGAATCTCTAGTAAATTCATCCCATCCTCATTCACTCTGCCTGCGGTAGCGTCGGGGATCGGGTTGCCTCCTTCCCTCCAATATGGCGAGGGGGGTGATGGCTGATCTTTGCGTTATGCTCGTGAACGGGTGCTGCTTGTGGTGACTGGTCGTCTTGCTGATCATGGTTTTAATTGTTATTAGTAATTGTTTACTTATTTTACTTCGATGGGGCTAGTTTATCATTTCTCACTTCGAGCTACAGCAATTGCCTTATGTAAGCGGGCACGCCCTTTATGCCTGGAGGCTTTTATTTAGATATTAAGTTCTATTTACGTTTTTTTTATGTTGAAATTTTTATCTGCTTGAGTACACTTTGTTCATTGTTTTGTTGGTATACTGGCGCGTGCTAGCTAACGTATGGCAAGTGTGTAATTTAATCCAATGTTTTGTGTTTCGTAATGTTAATTACTTTGCATACGATTTGTATAAAATCAAGTTTATATAACTAAACAGACAGACGTGCTGCTGGGGAGTTTGTTCCACCACTTCTTCTTCCCAGCTAAAGCACTAGGAAGTGGTGACGGGCGGGCATTTTTGGGGGACTGTCTTATGTAACTTTGACATTCGAAAAGTGCTGATTTTCAGCCTAGTTTGAATAAATGACTTTTGATTTTGATTTTGACTCTATCATCCCCAAATGTACCTAATACTTTTTCGTATCCATTCCTCTTCACACCAACCCAACCATTAAAGTCTCCAAACATAACAATATTCTCGTTTGACCTACATCCATTAACTAAATCCCTGATACTGCCCCAAAATTCCTCTCTCTCCGAAGGTGAGCTACCCGTATCGGGTGCATATACGCACAATATAAAGTTAGGGTTTAGGCCCACCTTGGTTCTTACCCATAGAATCCTGGGACTTACACAAACATAGTCTTTCATACATTTCATCATCCACTCGGAGAGGACAACTCCTAACTATATTTATAGGTACCTGAATATATTAATAAATGATCAGAAAACGTTTTAAATCTTTTCATTGTACGGACAAAGATAAACGGACATTATGACACAATATTTGAAATGTTTATGGAATACGAAGTAAAAAATAACCATGCTTCATGCACTACCGTTCGTCGAACATTGGTACTCTGTTCGACGACACTACTTTCCGCCTCGCTGCTTCCCTAAGACTAGGAGCTCCATGTTGTTCTCCTCATCGCTGTCACTGTGGCGAAGTTGTCAACAGCCTCGGACACCACGGCCTGTCGTGCAGCTGAAGTGCGGGTCGCTTAGCGCGGCACGCGAACATTAATGACATCATCCGACGAGCTCTTGTCACCGTCGGCGTTCCAGATTAGAACCCAATGGCCTGGCACGCGACGATGGCAAGAGACCTGACGGCATGTCATTATTTCCATGGAAGGTGGGTAGGGGTTTAGTGTGGGATGCAACGTGTGTCGATACTCTTGCGCCATCCCATCTTCCTGGCAGCGCCTGCTATGCTGACGCTGCCGCTGCGGCTGCAGAGAACCTCAAGCGGCGTAAGTATAATAACCTAGTTGGTAATTATATTTTCGAGCCGTTTGGGGTTGAAACCCTCGGGCCGTGGGGTCCGAGTGCTCATGGCCTTTTTAAGGAAATCTCCAGACGGCTGGTTGACACTTCCCGTGACCCAAGGGCTGGGTTTTACCTTGGCCAAAGGCTAAGCATTGCCATACAACGTGGCAATGCCGCCAGTCTCTTGGTTACATTACCAGTCGACAGCGATGTGGATGAATTTTTTGACGCCCTATTTTAGTTTGTGTATAGTTTTAGTTTTTTTTATTAATTAATTAGATATATAAGTTTTTTTTTTAAGTACCTGTATTTAAATATAACCTAGATATTAAGCCAAGCGTTTGCGTTTAATATTAGATTTTGAAAAAAACGGCTTCCTTAATCTTGCGATCAAAAGTCAATGACCAAAAAGGTGCTGTTTTTTTTGTCGCGGCCGTCCATCAAACATTATTAATGAGATGCAGAATAATAATGACGAACAGAAGTTAATATGTGGTGACATAACACAACATGAGTCTGAACCAAGTTACATAGATAATAAAAAAAACGTTTATTTTTACTTATTTATCGCCTAAAAGCAGGTTTGTACAGCTTAGAGCTTATTTTTCACATAAATATTCAAGTTCAAATATTCTTCGGCTGCATTTGTAGAAAAATCGTTTATCAATTAATTTCTGTGATAGGTTAGGAACCGTTATAGAATCACTCGTATCTGTCCGTCTGTCCCAACCAATTTGCTCCTAATTTACTGGACCAATTAAGTTGAAACTTGGTACACATATGAATTTCTGTGGCCCAAACACGGACGTGTAACATAAATATATGAATTTTAAATATGAGGGTCACTTTAGGGGAGAAAATT
This sequence comes from Atethmia centrago, assembly GCA_905333075.3. Taxonomy (NCBI): domain Eukaryota; kingdom Metazoa; phylum Arthropoda; class Insecta; order Lepidoptera; family Noctuidae; genus Atethmia; species Atethmia centrago. The sequence goes on along the minus strand of HG995381.1, from coordinate 10,177,087 downwards.
AAAAAAAAAAGTTTTGCAAAGTGTACCGTATTTTTTTTTTTTTTTTTAGGGTGGGAAATCATCAAATAACTTCTCCCGCTCTGGGCGGAGCGGGAGGGTGTGTCAGACTCTTACTGACTAAAACCCACCCGTATTCCTTCCTGTTGCCTGTGTTGCGGGGGCCTCGGTGACCCATAAGTACCTTCCCGCGACCCCGGCAGGCATCGGCCCTAGTGGACCCCTACTTTGTGCTGACGACATCTCTTTGAGGCGCGCGTGGAATACGACGCGCCGTCGACCCGGTCCTTACCGGACGGTGAGCTACCCATTGCTCACCGTCCGCAAGCCCGCGCCTACGGTGGCCGGAAATCCGCCCGGGATTCCCAACGCCCTGGGCGTCTCCTGCGGCGGCTAGGGGCGAGAGGGCGCGAAACGTGCCTTTTCCTCAACCGTCCCGCCTCCTCCTTCGCGAGCATTACTGCTTCGCAGAAGGAGGTGACGGCTGCCCATGCCCTCTCGCTCCGTACCATGGCCTGAACCAGGGCCGGACGCGAGAGGTCTCTGCCGCCGATCGCCTCCATGAGGACACGGCGGTGCTCTGCCCAAGCCGGGCAGACCTCCACCGTATGCTCCACCGTGTCCTCCGGGCGATCCACACAGTGGTGACACCCGGACGTTTTCTCCCGCCTTATCCGACACAGGAACCTCCCGAAGCTGCCGTGCCCGGTGAGGACCTGCGTCAGGTGGAAGGTGAGGACGCCGTGGCGCCTCTCCAGCCACTCCTCAAAGAGGGGACTTATCGCTGCAATCGTGGCGTGCCCAGCACTGGGTTGCGACAACCGTACTTTCCATGATGCCATGAGATCCCGCCGGAGCTCCGTCCGCTGTGATGCGATTTCTCGCGGCAGCGGACTTACGCCCCGGCGTTTCGCCTCCTCGCGCCACTCCCATACGTGCGCGAGGACTTTTGCCTCCAGATCCCATGGCGGCAATCCGGCAAGGAGGCTCGCTGCCTCACAGGAGACCGTGCGGTAAAGTGTACCGTATGACACATCAAATGAAAGGGTTATGTTATGAGGGTCACAAATATATATTTTTATCATTCTAAATTAAATCGTTTTAAAATTATTTAAGAAAATAGATGAAATGTACCATTCCCCCCTTATCTCTAAAACTACTGACCCAATTTTTTTTGTATTCCAGAAAATGGTTCGTTGCTTATAGATTACAGGAAAACCTATAAGAAGTCTATGGTGTTAAAATAGCATATTAAATCTCTTAATATTGTGCGTACAAACTTACATTCGCAGTTGGAATGTATGGGAGAACATGTTTTTCAACTACAATGTTAAGTTTGTTCTTGGGATAAATTATGTTGGGATAAAAAACATGATAGATAACATATTGTATAAGACCCTCACCAGGCGAGTTCAACTCGCACTTGTCCGGTTTTTTTTTTATTAGCAGTAGTAGTTTCTGGCATATCAATTTGCGCATATAGAAAACAAAATTAATTAATTTTCTCTTTTTTTATGGAAGTCCAGAGCAGCGGAATGGAAAAAAAAATACGCGGAAAATGGACTATTCAATAGAGAAATCAAATGTCTATTGGCACTGAGTGATTTAAAGAAAACAGATTTTCCATTATCTAAACATAAAAATAAATAAAATTTAAGTGTCTGTTTCTAATGTCATAATTACTACTTTTTACTAAATGCTTATGTTTTTTTTTTTTTTGGTCATGGCTTGAATGCAAGGGTCACGTGGACCTTTCCCTGCTTAAACGGGCTTCGGTGGGGCCAGAAGGGCCTCTCACCTTTACTCAAAGGTTAAAAATTTGTAGCACAGCTAAGGGCGTCCCATAGTGGGACTCGAACCTAGGCTTAGGGCGCTACCGGCTACTGAGCAAGTGGGGACTTGATAAATCTGTGAGTTATTATTAGGGACATTGTTTATGTTAACTTGCGCCGCGCGGGCGGGCGGGTTCAAGGGACGGGGGGAGTATTTAGTTACTTTGCTTCGCGGAGGTGCTCGCCGTCGAGCACGGGATGTCGGTGTGTAGTGTTTTTTGCGATCTAACTTGACACTCTCTTGGAAGAGTGTGATGTCGTCGTCTTTATCTGTTAGTGTATGTTTGGGGCGTCGGATGCGTGATATGTTAGAGGGTGTGTAGTTGATAGCTGCTGCCACTAGTGGGTTGGTGTGTGTGGTAGCAGAGTCGAAGAAGCGTTTACTTGCTTTTTTGAGAAATTGCCTGATGGTTGGCAGATTTAAATCGACATGTAGCTGTTCATTGCGTATGTACCAGGGGCTACCCGTGGCTTTTCGCATGAATCGATTTTGGAGGATTTGCATTTTCTTTATTTGTGACGGCTTGGCGTGTGCGAACACGACGCCGGCATAGGTCATGATGGGGCGTATGCACGTAGTGTAAATTCGCACCTCTGATTTAAGGGCTAGTTTGCTACGTGAATTAACGAGACTAAATGCTTATGAAAGTACGTTACGTACTTATATTAAAAAAAAAACTTTATTTTTATTTTTCTTTCTGTCTGTTTGTTCCAGCTAATCTCCGAAACGGCTGGACCGATTTTGACAGGATTTTCACTGGCAGATAGCTGATGTTTTAATGTAACTTAGGCTACTTTTATTTAAAATATCGCCACATCGGCGAAATAATAAATATTTAGCTCTCCGATGAAGATAGCAAAACCATTGCGCAATGGTTTGAGGAAAAACTACGTGTCTGGGACTTCCAACTCCCAGCCAAAGTATTTAGCAGAATATTGGAGTTCTTACGAAATGAACTACATGAAAATACCCAGCGGGCTTAGCATGACGCTTTGTATTTCTGCGAAAAATAGACACAGCTCCTTCTACACAAAGTGACATTTCTTTTCTCCATTTTTGACATCGCACTATAGAAAACCTTCTACAATCTGTCATTTTGTCTTTAGTTTCTAACAATCTTTGTCTGGGTCCTTTTTAGGGTTCCGTAATAAAAAGGAACCCTTATAGTTTCGCCATGTCCGTCTGTCTGTCTGTATGTCTGACCCGCTGTAGCTCAGAGACGCTTAGTACTAGAAAGCTGTAATTTGGCATAGGTATACATATTAATCACGCCGACAAAGTGCTCAAATAAATTCATGAAAAAAATTTTTTTAGCGTACCTCCCTTGCACTTAATGTGGGGATGATTTTTTTTTCTTGTCTACCCCATGGTTTGGAAAAACATATTTATCGAAAGATGAACGCATCGCGAGAACATTGATACGGAAACAAAAGTATTTGGAAATAAAGTTATTAAAATCTTTAGTAAACCATTTGCAATTATATAATCTGTAACTACCGATAATATTTTTTTTGTGATTTATTAATTTAAATTACACTTTTGCCTGTTTAGTGACTTTCATTTTTAGGTAATAATGCAATAAGTAAAACGTTTTTACTCCAAACGTTGTTTTATGAGATAACATGAATAAAAAACCGGGCAAGTGCGAGTCGGATTCGCGCACGAAGGGTTCCGTACCATTATCTATAAAAATGGCAAAAAAAATTATGTCTGTTGTATGGGAGCCCCCTTAAATATTTATTTTATTCTATTTTTTAGTATTTGTTGTTATAGCGGCAACATAAATAGATCATCTGTGAAAATTTCAACTATCACGGTTCATGAGATACAGCCTGGTGACAAACGGACAGACAGACGGAAAGCGGAGTTTAAGTAATAAGGTCCCGTTTTACCCTTTGGGTACGAAACCCTAAAAACTGTCCAAGTCAGTGACGGACCACGCACAATGAAGGGTTCCGTAGTTGGAAAGTTAGGACGAATTTATACCAAAAACTAAGTTAATATTGTAGTTGAAAAACATGTTTTCCCATATATCGATATAAGCCACGGTCAATTCTCCAACTGCAAATTTAAGTTAGTCGACTATTACTCGTTAACTTGTAAAGCCCACTTAGCTATTTAGGTAGTTTTTCTTTTAATTTCATTTTAAGAACTACTTGCCATGATTTTTTTCACATCTCCATAAACAACCATTTAGCTGGCAGGGGAGCGATACTTGACTCTAACAAGATTTTATTTTATCACTTTGTCGGCGTGATTAATATGTATACTTATGCCAAATTACAGCTTTCTAGTACTAAGCGTCCCTGAGCTAAAGCGGGGACAGACACGTGGACGTGGTAAAACTATAAGGATTACTTGTTTACTACGGAACCCTAAAAATGAATTGTTTGTCAAATAATACGTTATTAAAAAAAAGTTTATAGGGTAATTATTTTCCTAAGTGAAGTATTTGGCAAACTTGTGGTATGTAATGATGAAATGACAACTCATGTTTTTGTCCAATTGTTACTTGTCAAGTGAAAATTTGTAAATTAATTGTCTGTAAAAAGACAGGACACTGAATCTCTTCTTCATTACTTTGTAATTTTTGTCATTTTTCTCATGAACCTACATAAATATTATATGCACCCTTATCATCATTACACGACATAAAGATACACCAGTTTAACCACACAATTTCGAGTTGTGAGTTTGTCTAATCTTTACCTACTGGGTTTACGAGTATTAATGGGAATTTAGGGGAATGATTATTACGAACGTAAAGCGCCTTATACTGCGATTAACCCCTTTATAAACATACAAATTCAAAAGCCTTCATACATATTAAGTAGGGTACCTACATAAAAGAAGGCTGCATTATGGCATTGCGTGGTGCCGATAAGCCACGCCTTTCATCTCTACTCGTTTCGTTCAACGCTATCTCCCGCGACCACCGATCAACCGCATTGAGTGTCGAGCCATCGATAAATCTGTCAACGAACGGGATGTTTTTATCGATATATTGCTCTGCAGTACAGCTCCAGTGATTTTAGGGGCATCGAGATGTCGTTTGCTAATGTTCCTGTAAAATACCTACCCTGACTTTACGTACGCACCGAATGTAAATTCAGGGAAATTCTTTGCTAAGCTTTACATCCTTCGTCAATTAGCCGTGTTTTAGCCATTTCGTATATCTATCAAAGAATGACAGTTACGATATGAATATACTGATATAATTTATTTTGGTAGTTACTTAATTCTCCTGACTTTACTTATGTACTGCGTATCATGTATTTTGGACATAAAAGGTGTTTTTATGCCAATGAAAGATAGGTAGCGTTTCAACAAAATATAATTTACTGAAACAAATAGATGAGCTTCAATTTATTACACAAACAAAGCTTCTTGGAAATCACGCAATCATAGGTCGTAGCACAGTGCGAGCTACGCCGTAGCTTACGTAGCAGGGAAATTCACACACAAATTCACTTCGACAAATTAATGAAATTATTTCTTAGATTCATGTAATTTTAGTCTACAGGGTGGCGATTTAGTCACCTGGATCCGCAAAGCAGTGGTTCTAACCGTCATATATAGGTCACAGGGTTCCCCTAGTCTAGGAGGCAGGGTTTTTCATTATTTGTGCAGCCTTTTCCCAAAATCCAATGTACCTTTGTGAAGTGTATTGGTATTGTATACGAAGGTATTTTGTGTCAATAAACTTATTTTTTTTTTTATACCAAACAACTTTCGTTATAAAACTCAAATTATATTCGTGAAAAAAAAACAAATTCCTACAACTATTTCGATGCATGTATGAAAAGTTTTTTTTTTTCGAATCGTATGACTTTCATATCCAAAGTCGTTTAGATCACCCCCTTGTCGAATAAAGGAGACTGAATCGCCTGCACATTGCTACATATTGAATAAAAACTACGTAAATTCTGCAAACGAAAACCCTAAAACCAAATCAAAAGTGCATGAAAATACTAACTGACTGCATTAACACAAGTTTAGATAATGTATAGGTAAGTAGCCCTGAGCGTGCGCTCTTACTGCAAACCTAATTAACATTTTCACTGGAAGAGCTACCTAAATAGCTCCTCGTAAAATTAGGGTGCTGCTACAGTGAACAATGTTTTCGTGAATAGATAGGTAGGTATTACCACTAAGTAAAGATAACTAAAGCCGAATTATTAATTCACTGGAGTAATCTGACATGCGCTAGTAGTCTGACATGTGCTAGCTGCACTGGCGGACTAAGGGTGGGGAGGGGCAGCAGGGGCGTTTCACCCCGGCAATCGTTATCCTAATTATCTTTCCTCTTTAAATTCGAATTATTAATTCACTGTAGTAGTCCGACATGTGCTAGCTGCACTGGCGGACTAAGGGTGGGGGGGGGGGGCAGCAGGGGCGTTCCGCCCCGGCAAGCATTATCCTAATTCTCTTTCTCTTTCCTCTTTAAATTCGAATTATTAATTCACTGGAGTAATCTGACATGTGCTAGCTGCACTGGCGGAAGGGTGTGGGGTGGGTGGAGGCAGGGGCGGTCCTCCGCGGCAATCATAATCTCTTCTTTCTCACGATCCCTTATGATAATACTAATTCTCTTTCTCTTTCCTCAATTCGAATCATTAATTCACTGGAGTTATCTGAAATTGCGCTAGCGGGTCAGTCTGTGTAATAGAATGTTCATTTTTATCTGGGGGCACTACCGCCAAGCCTGCCCCCGCCAAGACGAGCCGAGCGGAGCGCAAGGGCACTACTGCGCGGCATACGCTGGCAGAGTATGCCGCTCGGGAGGAGCCGCGCCGTGCCCTCATCTCAGGAGTAGGCAGCGACTTGTCGCTACCAGCCGATGTCCAGGCGCCGGCAGCGAGGAGTTCTGGGGCGCGGTGGTATCCTTCTGCGAAACAGTCGTGTCGCAGAAGGAGGCTGCGGAAAGGGAGCGGGAGATCTTTTCCACTCACCCTGCCTGCAGCAGGCGCACCGGGCGTCGGTGGAGGGCGGACAACGCCCTTTTCAGCCCTCTAAATTGGTCCAGGGGTGACGGACTCGGAGACATCCGTCGCCCCCCACATAGCTGGACCCGAGGTGGCGGCGCGTATTGTTCCACGCGCGCCCCTATTGAACGTCGCGGCCCCGAGTTTTACACCTCATTTTCCCCGCGAGCCTGAGGTTGCCCGGCACCAGCCGGGGATCGCGGAAGTCGCACTAGGTCCTATGATCCCCGGTGCAAGTGTGGGAGGGGAACGCCGGGGTGGTTTTTAGTCAGTAAGAGTCTGACAGACCCTTCCGCCCGCCCCAGGGCGGAGGACATCCATGAGGATTTTCCACCCCGGAACAAAAAAAAAGGTTAGGTTAGTCCCTTAGTCAAACTTTTTCACCTTACGCCCATGAGAATGTAGCGAAATGGCCAATCCACATATTTTGACTAAGGTGTAGAGTTTGTGAAATTAGGGCTTGTAGAGTTAGGGCGTGTAGAGTTAGAAGCTTGGCTCTACATGAGATTTGATAACTTTTTGACAGTGCGAGCCATGTGGTCTCGTCTTGGCAACATTTTGACATGAAAATATTTTTGGTGGGATTGTATTTATCTTATTCTATTCTTTTACACTTATTATTATACATTTATTTACACTTATATAAGTCGATTAAACTAAGCGATCAGCATTACAATAAATATTACCATTTTATTTCACAAAGTGACACCTAGCACATGTCAGATTACTCCGGTGAACTACTAGATAATTCGACTTTACCTTCATGAACTTCAGTATTTTTAAAGATTTGGCGTAACCTACAAAACCTGCATTGAAAATAATTACACAAACACATTACGGCAATTGTAACCCAACCTGCCGGGGTCGCGGGAAGGTACTAATGGGTCATCGAGGCCCCCGCAACACAGGCAACAGGAAGGAATACGGGTGGGTTTTAGTCAGTAAGAGTCTGCCACACCCTCCCGCTCCGCCCAGAGCGGGAGAAGTTATTTGATGATGTCCCAAACAAAAAAAAAAAAAATTGTAACCCAAAGCTTGAATGGAATAAAAACCGCCCAAGTCCGTGAAGGACCGCGCATAATGAAGGGATCCGTAGTTGGGATTACTTGGGATGAATATATCCTAAAAACAAACTTAATTATATTTTCTGTATAATTATCATACTCCTCACACTCTAAAGCAGATAATATTTCATGAACTTGCGACCTGTAACAATTCAACAAAACACCACATATGTGTACCTACCCGCCGTGCATAGCGTGCGATATATCGGACAGTACAAAATTCGCAAGCATAGCATTCAAAATAAGAGTGGCTACGTAAAAATTATATTGAAAAAAAATAAAAAGTAAGACCGCGTGCCGCCATTTTTCGAATTGACAGCTGACGCGCAAGCGCGTTGATACATTTTATAACAACAGTGTTACAACGTTTGAATATATATTAAACGACTGTTTTAAAAGGATAAACCTTGAGTAAAATATATATAACTCCTAAAATAACAATTTTATTGGCGTCCGATTTATCGAACGTTATGCACTAATGGGTTAACATGTAGGTACACACATCAACACGGTCTAGGGATATTTTTAAAAAAGCGAATTACTATCAATGTGTTAATTATTTATATGACATGTATATATTTAAAAGATACGTTATTTAATATTCTACCATTTTTTAATAATGGTTAAGGTACTTCGATTAAAATTTCAGGATTTAATGGAAAAACAATTAAGCATAGGCGGAAACCGTATATGAATTAACTTTTAATTTATGAGTAAAAACTGAAAAAAATAGAAAAATCATTAAATTTGTGTTTATAAACTTGAAGTTAGTAGTCTGAGAAAGCGCCTATGATGTTCATAACACATCGGCAACGATTCGGCATGCTCAGAACAAGGTTGTCAATGTCTTGCTGCGGAATATTGTCCCATGTCCTTCTGAGGTGCGCAAAAAGTTGATCTTCTGTAGCCAGATTTTCAGGAACTTCCTTCAGAGCTCTTCTTTGCAGCATATCCTACGCATGCTCAATGGGATTTAGATCTGGCGATTGAGCAGGCCAGTCTAAGGCCCTAACATTGTGTGTATGTAACCAAGCTGCTACCGTTCTCGCCGTGTGTGCCCGGGCATTGTCGTGCATGAGCAGGAAATCTTGCCCCATTTGTGTTCTGTGGGGCAAGATTACGGGCCCCAGCACCTGTTGGACGTATCGTTCTGCCGTCATATTGCCCCGCACCCAAACGAGATCCGTCCGTCCTCCAAGACGAATTCCTGCCCAAACCATAATTGTTCCTCCTTGGTATGGGTGAACTTCCTGAGGGTTCTGAAGACGGCTCCATCGTCCAGGAACTCGCCAAACACGCGTCCTTCGTGAATCTGGATGGAAGCCGAACCTGGATTCATCCGTGAACAGCACATTGGACCATTGCTCACGGCCCCAGTCCACGTGGTTCCGAACCCATTCTAATCGTCGTCCACGATTGCCTCTCCGTAAAGGTGGGACCCGGAGTGGTCTACGAGAGCGTAGATTGCTTTCATGCAGTCGCCTTCTTACAGTTTGGTCACTCACAAGCACTTGGTGTTCCACTCGCAGCCTTTGGACCAATTGAGTCACCGTTGCATTTGGTTGAGCTCGCGCAGTAATTTGCAAAAATCGATCTTGTCTGGGGGTAGTGATGCGACTTGGCCCCCGGTGCCTCTCCGCTACTTCACCTGTGGCACGATAGCGTGTCCACAATCTTGAAATTACATTTTGGTGGGTCCCTATGGCCTCAGCAACATTACGCTGAACAGACCCAGCTTCCAGCATTCCCACAGCTCGTAACATCTCCGCCCTCGTCAAATGTTGGCGTTGCATGGCTACAATACCTCAATTTTAACTTTATCTTTCGTTTAAAAATGAAAAAAAACTGTAACTAAACGTAATTCGTATTGTTTTCTAAATTTCGCACAAATGAAAATTCCCTCTCCTACACATCAAGACATTTTTATGCCACCGAAACAAAAGAATTTTCAAAAATTTGAATTTGGAATTAGTCTGAGATAAATTACAAACAAATCGGTGTATGAAAGATTACAATGCGGCCAGTACTTTTCGAGTTATTTAATTGAGTATGAAATATCCCTAGACCGTGTTGATGTGTGTAGTTGAAAAACATGTTCTCCCATACATCGTCATCATTTTGACGTTCAAAAGTGCCTTTTATGTGCCTATTTGAAATAAATAATTTGACTTTGACTTTGACATCGATATACGTCACAGTCAATTCTCCAACTGCTTGTAAACCCTTGTTAGCTGTGATAGTTTTCCTTTTAATTTCATTATATGTACTACTGCTAGGATTTTTTTTCACATCTCCATAAACAACCATTTAGCTGGCAGGCGGACACTTGACTCTAACAAAAATTAGCACTTTAAAGCTTACGCAAAAAAAATCCTTGAATCGAAAAATGGTGTTCACAGACCCGCAATATTGTTTATCGGTCTAACGGTAGACTAGACCATGGGATAGACGAGAAAAAAATATCATCCCCACATTACGTGCAAGGGTACCTCCCTTATAATTTGACAGGACTAAACTAAAATTCATCTTCTGTCCTTTTTTTTAATGAAATAGAAAGAAAAAGATGCACTGAACTTAAATTTAGATTATAGTTTGTGAACAAGGGAATCGGCGCCAATATGTGTTTATTAATAAGCGAATTAAGCGCGCTCTTATCGCGTTTTTAGGACGTCTCCTAGCGTGCGTTTACTCGCCGATAACGTTTGATTTGAGAATTTTTCGCAACAGCATTTCTTTGGTAAATGCTAAATGAGCATTCTCATGCCAATAATGCTACGGCTACATTGTCGCGATAACACGAACCACACTTCACGCGCTCTCTGTTGTACAGCGAGACGTGGAGTGGTGTGAGAGAGACAGCGCACGAAGTGTTGTTCGCGTTACCGCGACAGTGTAGCCGTAGCATAATTAATGTGAATGCTAATTAATTGAATACTAGTAGATAGGTATACAATCAATAATATTGTTCCTTACGATTTAGATCCTATTCTGGCAAAAACCTCTTGCATGCTTTGATAATAGGGACGCAAAGTACACCCAGCTTCTAGTGACTTGAATAAAAACAAATACCTACTTGCCTAAACAAACAAAAACATCAATCATACAAATAACAAATAAGTAGGTATATGGGGTAGATACGTAGGTATGTATCTATAATAAATCACCCGACAAAACTGGTTAGGACTGGCTGTGTCGGTTTCCTTGTTCCAGAGCCCCGAGGGAGTCGCAAACCTTGTCAAAGACAGTCGGGACTTCAGTTGAGCTTGCACCTCCAGGCGATTTAGAAGCTATAAAAGCCACCTTGAGGACCTCTAAAGCGACCATCTTTGTACCTACTTGTATATTTCGTTTTGTGTTTGTATTTAATTCAGGAATAAAAAGTATTGTGGCCAACGGCAACCTGTTTTTATAATTTGTTTTAAGTAGCGGATCTCATTTTTGTCTCATGGATAATAAAGAATAACTAAATAATTAGTTACGTTGGTCACTTTTTTTTTTTAATCTTTATTCATGACCATGTCCTTCAGTCGTAATCACTAAACAACCCTACGTTGGTCACTTTTTTTTTTAATAATTTTTATTCATGACCATAGATACAAGTCTTTCAGTCGGAAACATATATGGGTTTTAACTTATAGGTACGTACTATTACAAAATAGAGATACAGATGATGTTATTTTGGCACATTTTTCACTTATATAATCATATTTTTTTTTTTTAAATAAATAATCATATTTTATCAATCTGTTTTGACATCATCTTCTGTTCATAGACAAACTACATTGTTATAATTACCAACTTACCCTTTCGGGTTGGGTACATCTCAGTGACATCATCATTTTCAACGTCATACTAAATCAATTTACAACTAATTAACTTTATACACTAATAAGTATATTTATACTTATAAATTATATTACAAAAATATTTTTTTTTCTACCGTATTACAAATATACTTATACAACAAACTAAAATATTTCTTATTTTCTAATAAATCCAGAACACGGCGGGGAACACTGATGACGCTCACTTTCAATGTCATTGTCATTTACGTCACTCAATTCACTAACTAAACTCAAACGTTGAATGTTAAAACTTGAACATTGTAAAATAACATGATCCAAATCGGCATCCTCTGCTCCACAATGATGACATCGGCTATTGTTTACTATGCGAATCCTATTCAGGTGAGCTGGTGTTAAGCAATGTCCCAATCTCATACTACGTTGGTCACATGAAGGTAGTGTTACCAGAATGAGTACCTACGTATCGTAATGTCGAATTATTAATTTACTGGAGTAATCTGACATGAGCTGTCACTTTGTGTAATAAAATGGTCATATGGTACCTACTTATTGTATTTTAGACTTTAACACTTTTTATTATACATTTATTTTACACTTATATACAGGGTGTTTGGTAGATGGGTGCAAAGACTGAAGGGGGTGATATCTTAGACCATTTAGAACGTATTAAGGTAAACTTGTCTTAGACGAAGTCTGTTCCTTGTTTTTTTTTTTTGAAACTCTAGGGTTTTTAACAATAAAACCCATTTTTTTTCAATCCAGTAAAAGCTGTTATGTTATTATTTTTATTTATGTAATGTGTGATTACTCAAACAAAATAATTCCCAAGCATCTGTGTCATCAGAGAAACATTCTACGCCATATTCAAGCATAAGAAACTTTTAAAAATCAAGAAAATGTTTTGTTTACGTCATAATAAAAAAATTAAAAAAATAGCCTCCGTTGTTCAAACCTTTTTAAAAACATGCTTGGTTATTGCCCTTTCTTTTGAGGTACTATTTACGCAGATGTCTCATCAACTCTTGGAATTAGGATGTACAAAGCAAATTGAGGTCGAATATTTAATTTTTAAACAGACCAAAATAATGCAACATTTTTGCTAATGCACTATTGTTTTTTGTTAGAACTGATAACTAATTCATTCTTAGAATTATGGTGCACGCACACCAATCAAATTCTGGGTACTCGCATAACAAAAGCCGCCGCGCGACGATAAAGGCTCCTACAAACAAGCGCGACACGCGACGCGACACAAAGGCACCGCTTGTAGTGCTACACGCGGTGTCTTTGTGTCGCGTCGCGTGTTGCGCCTGTTTGAAGGAGCCTTAACAAACTTGACCTTTTACGACTCTCGGGTAGCGTCTAGTGAATTGTTATTATGCAATAGAAATATCAGCTTAGTTGCTGACGATATAAAGTCGTTATTTATTTACACTAGTACTAGTACCCGAGTAGTCGGGTGGACTCGTCACATCTTCGGACCCTCTGTTAGTCAAGTAACGAGTGCGATTGTAACAAGACGTTTTAATTACAAATTCGTGTTTACACATTTCACCGCATGAGGTTATGCGCTCCTTCACGTGTTGATTTTAAGGTGTTTAAGGTGTTGAGCCTTAGCTATGAGCTCCTTCACTGATTTTGGACTTGTTTGTGTGATCAATCGACTATGGCTACTTTTTCGAATGAAGAATATGCGGATATCGTCTTCATGTATGGCAGAGCTGACGGTAATGGATCTTTGGCGCGATGAATGTACGAAGAGGGATATCCGAATCGCAGATTACCTAATGTCAGAGTGTTTTACAACACATTTCGTCGGCTTTCTGAAGTTGGAATCCATCACGCGGAATCTGGACTCAACCCGGGAAGACATCACCCAAGTGTCGAGGAAGATATTATTGCAGCTTTTGATGCAGATCCTACTACGAGCGTCAGAGTAGTAGCTCGAAACCTCAACATTTCGGTATGGAAGGTGTGGAATACGATGCACCGAGAAAACAAATATCCTTTCCACGGCACGGGTGTACAAGGTTTGGAAAATGAAGATCCCCCACGAAGGATTCAGTTCTGTCGCTTTTTATTAAATAGTGACATTGAAGATGCATGGTTTTTAAAATCCATCTTGTGGACCGATGAGTAAAATTTTCGAAAGAAGGAATTACTAATTTTCATAATCTTCATCGATGGACCGACAAGGACAACAATCCACACTGGAAGAAGCAAGTGTTGTTCCAAAGGAAATTTTCAGTTAACGTGTGGGCAGGAGTAATTGGCCGAACGTTGATTGGTCCCCACTTCCGGACAGATAATTTAAATGGAGAAAATTAACTGGAATTCCTCCAAAACTATCTCCCAGAGCTTCTGGACGAGACTGAAATACCAATATTGGCAATGAGAAGACCAATGATTTTTCAACAAGATGGTTGTCCAGGACACTGGACCCTAAACGTGAGAGAACATTTAAATAATTGTTTCCCAGATAGCTGGATTGTGTTAAAAATTAAGTGGCAACATTCATTAGTTCCTGTTTTTGACACAGAAAAGTGTGTGGCGCTAGACGTATTGAGATATAATCATTATCAGAAAAAATCACACTTGAATATTTTCCCTCCCCGAAGTCCGAATGTAAAGGAACATAATATTTGCTCTGTAATCATCTAATGTATATATATATAAGTCAGCCTGTGGCATATTCATTAAAATGTAACAGTGGTGTACTCCGTGTCAAAATGAACTGTGTAATCTGTGGTCTATCTGTGACATCTGTCAACAATAAAAAGAGCCGTCGACATGTAGCCGTCATCTGCCGTGTTTGATTCCATCCAATAAACCTATCCTAATCAGGGTGATCCCCACGAACTTTCAATAGATTGACGACAAAGACGGCAGAGACGGGCCCATCCCTTGGCCACCTCGATCACCCGATTTAACTCCTGTGTATTTTTTTGTTTGGGGACGGGCCAAGGAGCTCATCTACACGCACGTTGAAATTTCAACTAGAGAAGAATTAATAGAAAGAATCCAAACGGCTTTTCAAGTCATGAAGCCGGAGATGAAATTAAAAATCACCACTACAGAAGTGAGAAGACGGGCACGCGCTTGTATAAGAAACCGCGGTCAACATTTTGAACATGAACAATAAATTATTTTAACAAAAATGTTGTCTTATTGATCTGTTCGAAATAACAATTTTCATACTCAATTTGCTTTGTACACATCCTAATCTAATTCCAAGAGCTAATGACTTAATGAGATATCTGCGTAAGTAGTACCTCAAAAGAAAGGGCAATAACCAAGCATGTTTATAAAAAGGTTTGAACGACTGAGGCAATTTTTTTCTTTTTTATTATGCTGTAAACAAAACATTTTCTTGATTTTTAAAAGTTTCTTAAACTTAAATATGACGTAGAATGTTTCTCTGATGACACAGATGCTTCGGGATTTATTTTGTTTGAGTAATCACACATTACATAAATAGAAAATAAATAAAAATAATAACATAACAGCTTTTACTGGACACTATTAACAATTAGTTGAAAAAAAAAATGGGTTTTATTGTTAAAAACCTTAGAGTTTCAAAAAAATACAAGGAACAGACTTCGTCTAAGACAAGTTTAGCTTAATACGTTCTAAATGGTCTAAGATATCACCCCCTTCAGGCTTTGCACCCATCTACCAAACACAATAAAAATGACCATTTTATTACACAAAGTGATAGCTCATGTCAGATTACTCCAGTGCCAGTGAATTAATAATTCGTAGCTAATAATTCGACTATATGCAAAGAACAGAAGATTAAGACGCTGACAACACCTAAACCGCGGTCACTGTCAAATTCCATAGAAAAGAAAGAGAAGCACGATGACACAAAGCTTGTAATTTATTGCAAAATATGAAGTAATTGGCGCCGATTCCCTTGTTCACAAACTAAACTAAATTTAAGTGCAGTGCATCTTTTTCTTTCTATTTGATTAAGAAGAGGACAGAAGATAAATTTTAGTTTAGTCCTGGCAAATTAATCAGGGCCTGTCAATACTCCATACAAGTTTAGACGTGATTAAAAACTTGCCTACTAAAATTACGTCAATTTACGTCAAGCGCTGATTAATTTGACAGGACTAAACTAAAATTGATCATCTGTCCTTTTCTTAATGACATAGAAAGAAAAGGATGCACTGAACTTAAATTTAGTTTAGTTTGTGAACAAGGGAATCGGCACCATTATCTATTTACTCTAAATTGAGTTGAGTAATCGAAAATAAAAAACAACCAAGTTCTGCATTCAAATAAGACGTTCTTGTTATTAAATAAATATGTAAAGTATGTTGATATTTGATACAGATATTTTGGATTAGAACTCAAAGTAAGTGGTTAGTTTAACGTTAGTTTGTATCGAGATTTTGTTTTCAAAACGTGTTTTGGTAACAACCAAGTTCTGGGAAATATGTTCAAAATTAATATATATTTTTTCCGCTACCACAAACTATACAGATTTGGCAATTTTTTTTTCTTAAGCGAAGACTATTTTCGTCAATTGGGTCTTGTCAGCGCCTTAATTATACGTGACACCCAAAGATTACCTACCAAGATAACAACCTGTACTATAAAATATGTAAGTGACCCGAGATTTTATTATGAATAGTGTAATGTAATCGCATAATAGTTATTACTCCCTCTATAAATAAAAAACAAACAATTTCTAAATGTATAGTAATTCCATTGTAATTTTACACTTTTACTCATAAAATACTTGATGGCGCTGTGATCGCCACGTAAAGTTCAAACGAATTCCAAAAGATGGCTGTGATTCCAATATTACACCCATGTTCGGGACACGTCCTTAGATTATTTTCTATGAGATACTTTTTTTAGAGTTCCAGATAATGCAGTTATATATCATAAATAATATCAATAATTATTTCTATTCGATGAAGATGAAACATAAGATAAAAAAAACCTAGTAGTAAACCATAAACAAAAGAAGTTTTAATTTTTCGTTCCAAAGTTACTGGCAAGTGGCAACTCTTAAAGTTTGCTTTGTTTTTGGTCTCATCACATGACCCTTTTATTTTGTTCCCGTGATCAAATTGTGGAAATTCAAAAATAATTACGCGCAATGGCCAAAGTGGAAATTGACGTTGATGACATGCATGAAAATTCACTTGATAACAGGTAATATGCTGTTGAATTTTGTGTTATTTGTATAGTGCATTATATAATGAGGATTTATGGCACCGAAGGTCATTGCTTTATAGTTCTGCAACTTGGCAGTCAACACAGTTCTCTCGATTTAGATTTTATTTTCAAGTGTTGTATTTTAATTTATCGCATTTGTTTGCAGTGCAGATAGTGAATATTTGGGCATGGTAGATGAGGGATCGTTTGGTATGTAATATCGATGTATTTTTTACTATTTATTTTCATTTTGTATTAAACCCACCTCTTGTTTACTGTAGCACAGAATTAGCCCTAATTCGCTGTAATCAGTTTCAATTTAATTATCTGTATGCATTAGGTAGTCATTGGTGTTATTTAATTAAGGTTAAATTAAATTATGATTAAATTTCAGGAAGTAACGAAGGAAGATCTATTGTGCCACAGCCTTACTTGGATACTGACGAGAATACTACTTCATACAGCTTTAAGGATATCTGTAAGTTGGTATTTTTTTACAATTTGAGATTTATATGCATGTTTACCTACAGACAGTCAAATGTGATACAGCTGTGTAGGGATAGGTAGGAAACATTGGATTATGGATTATTCCCAAACATGTTAAGAGGTCTAACCATCCTTCATTTAAATAAATAATTTGTGTATGTTGATATCCTCAAATAGTTCTAAGTGCTAAGTTGCTTAGACCATTCTTTAACTCCTAGTGGTGAACATATCAAGAGGATTATCTTTAGAAGTTGATGTCTGCACTTAAGGCTGATTTAGATGGTGCAATTTTATAGCCTGTGGCATACCATAAGTTAAACCATCTTATCACTCTGATTATGACTTTGAATGTTATGAGGATGCATGCATAACTATGTGATAGTCTTCATAATCTGTGATAATTTACAGATGTTTAAGTGAAAGTAGGTAAACTGTTTAAATGTAATAAACTTATTCTGCCATCAACATTCTAAGAAGGATATAAGTGACCTACTGGTTTACTAGGTACGTTTTCGTGGATAAACATGTCAACTGATTTTAATAATGTATAATATTTATTAATATATTTTGAGTTTGAAAAGTTATAAGTATGAATCAAAATGTTTTGTTACACAAAATTTCTCCTAATGTATGTACTTTATTAATGTACCTTTAAATTATATCGTCATTAAAAAGGTATTATTATGTATGTAGGGGCTTGTGGCTATAACTGCCGCACGGGTCGATCGATTAGGTTAAGCTACGCTTGCCGCGGTTGGTCCGTGGATGGGTGACCGTCTTTACATACCAAGACCCCTCCGTGCCTCGGAAAGCACGTTAAGCCGTTGGTCCCGGCTGTTATTTGTAGATCTTTACAGTCATTACGGGGAAGCCCGAAAGTCTGACAACCAGTCTTACCAAGGGGTATCGTGTTACCCAGTAACTGGGTTGTGGAGGTCAGATAGGCAGTCGCTCCATGTAAAATACTGGTACTCAGCTGTGTCCGGTAAGACTGGAAGCCGACCCCAGCATAGTTGGAAACGGCTAGGCAAATGATGATACTATGTATCATTGTAGTACTTAATTAAGATATTTATAAAAAAAATTATGGATGACAAGACAAAACCGTGAGAGGTTTTCGTTGTGTCGCTAAAACCAAACTGCAAAATAAGCCAAGTTTTTGAGAAATAAAATATTAATAAATAATAATAATAATATTATGCAAAGATGCTTTGCAGCTTTGTATGTAGGGTAATGTAATGGGATATTAGGGCACAATTTTGATTATTCTGCTCTTTTTACAGCTGGAGCAGTGAAATATAAATTAATTACTATGACGGGAGAAGAAGCTGGGATTAACGTAACGCATTCACCATCTCCTGGTAAGGCCCAATTTGTGAATTGCTATCTTTTAACTTAGGAAGAAAGAAAGGACAACATTTATCTGGTATATGAAACACTTACACAAAATAAAAATGAAATGCTTTAAAAACATAGTGTGAGACTCACGGCTTCATCAAAAGGTCCAAAACCGACTTTATGTCAAACAATTACAAAAGACATGGTGATGCAGTGCCCTTTTATCAAATTAGTATTAATAGCCATAAGTGATTAATACAATTATTCCAAGCCTAAGTAATTCCTAGTCTAGGCCTAGCTGCAATATTCTTCGGGAGGTTCCTGTGTCGGATAAGGCGGGAGGAAACGCCCGGGTGTCACCACTGTGTGGATCGCATCGGAGGACACGGTGGAGACTACGGTGGAGGTCTGCCCGGCTTGGGCAGAGCACCGCCGTATCCTCGTGGAGGCGATCGGCGGCAGAGATCTCTCGCGTCCGGCCCTGGTTTAGAGCGAGAGGGCATGGGCAGCCGTCACCTCCTTCTGCGAAGCAGTAATGCTCGCGGGACGGTTGAGGGAAAGGCAAACTTCGCGCCCTCTCGCCCCTAGCCGCCGCAGGAGACGCCCTGGGCGTCGGGAATCCCGGGCGGATTTCCGGCCACCGTAGGCGCGGGCTTGCGGACGGTGAGCAATGGGTAGCTCACCGTCCGGTAAGGACCAGGCCCGGGTCGACGGCGCGTTGTATTCCACGCGCGCCTCAAAGAGATGTCGTTAGCACAAATGTAGGGGTCCACTAGGGCCGATGCCTGCCGGGGTCGCGGCAAGGTACTAAAGGGTCACCGAGGCCCCCGCGACACAGGGAACGGAAGGAATACGGGTGGGTTTTAGTCAGTAAGAGTTTGACACACTCTCCCACTCCGCCCAGAGCGGGAGAAGTTATTTGGTGATTTCCCACCCAAAAAAAAAAAAGGCCTAGCTGCAATAGTGTCCAGATCTAGCCTCCTTGAGTCCTAATATAAATAAAAATGAAATGTTCTTTGTTGGTAAGCGCGATTATACTCGTAGACTATAATAGTCCGAATTAGGTTTTTATGGTTGAATAATGGTAACGAAAAGTTGATAATTTTGTGGATCATTTTCAAATTTTGGGAAAACTGAACATCCTTTGCTCTGTGGGATTTTTGTGAGAATTATTGAAATTTGGAGAGGACCAATGATTTTGTGTAAGATACTCGTAAGTATTAATGAAAATGATAAATATTTACAGATGCGGAATATTATGTGATCAGCAATCCTGTGGAAGTGTTTGGTACTACAACTACACCAAAGAAAAATGCTCGCAGAGATCCTTTGGCGGCTAAAGCAGTCACTGCAAAAAAGGTTTGTTCATTTAAAAGTCCTTTTAAAACTAACGATCAGTCTCCAATGAGGTTTTATTCTTGAGAAAATTAAAAAGTAAGCAATTTGACAATTGCATAAATAAACTACAAACAACAAGAAAATAAATCCCTTTAAAATGCACATTAATTTAAATTGTTGGTTTATTTTACATATGTGTTTATTATTTGCGGTATTGAAGCATATTGTCGCTAATAGACACAACATTAGAAAGTAATAAGTACCTAATGTATTTTGTTATGTAACATTTCCTATTTCTAATAGGCTTCAAAGAAGAAAGTTCCAACAAGTTAAGTCAAGGACGTACGATTTGTGGATTAATGATGAATGAATTTTTATTCATTCATTTATGCCCCAATTTCTAGTAATCAATCAAGTCGGCATAAATTATGCAGCAGCCTAGTCTTAAAGAAATGTGCTGGACTGACCAGACTTATTGTAGGTACTTTGTACCACATAATTATTTGCAAATAGATAAATTGCAAAATGCTAGAACATGAATATTCTACTTCCCTTTTGTTCTGATAATATTTCCTCAAAGGATGTCCATCCTATACAATTAACATACGTACCTACCACGGTTTAGGCATTTTCAAGTTAAAACTAAATTATGATTTCACCTACAACTGTACCATAATATGCAGTTGACAAGCCCTCTTTGACGGCCTCTCAATCACTCTAATATATACTTCCAGCGCGATGATAAACGACGAGCGACCCACAACGAGGTAGAAAGACGTCGTCGAGATAAAATCAACAGTTGGATCTCCAAGTTGGCTAATCTTGTGCCCAATTCCGGACTACCCGACTCTGCGAGCAAAGGAGGAATATTAGCTAAGGCCTGCGATCATATTACTGATCTTACGGAGAAACATAAGAGGTTGGTAAAGATTCGCACGGTTATTACGACTTGACAAAACGAGATTCTTTAAGATTATAATATACGTATGTATAATTTTGATGTATAACATAACATCACGCCTTGTTTCCCCGAAGGGTTGGGCAGAGGTGTACCTGTAGTAGGTACACCCACATTTTGCCAGTTATGTTTTAAGTCCCATGTAATAGGGGGCGAGCCTATTGCCATCAACCGGGCACAATAATAATAATCATAATTTTGATGTATTAAAAACATAATACCTCCCTGAATAAATTCTCTAAATTATGCCCCATCATTTAGAGAATTTATTCAGCGTCGATTCAAAATCGTAATAAAATTCGTTGTGTTTAGAACAACGCGGTCACGTTAATTATAAAAACGCTTTTATTTCTAATTATGTATATTTAGGACAAAGACCAAATATAAAACCAAGAGATAGCGCTGCGAATAATACAGTGAAGCCGCATGCCAAAACTACACATCGTTCTGGGGGGTAACCATCACCTCTTATAGCAGTATTATTTCAATATTACTTCAGCGTGAGAAAGAGATGGAGCTATAAGTCCTGTATAGCTCCATCACTTTCCCACTGTGAAGTAATATTATAATAATACTGCTATAAGAGGTGATGGTTACCCCCCTGTGCATACAATCTCACACGTACACATTTACCACCTTATTTCAACCAAACTGTACACCTCACTAAGTGCACACATGTTTACGAAACCTCACGTCACTGTTGTCAGCGCTATGTCTTGATTTTTGGAGTACCGTAGCCGAAGGGTCCAGACGGAGCCCTATTGCTGTCTCTCACGTGTCCGTCCTCTGTAACACAGGTTTTACAGCCTAACGATTGGAACTACAGTCTTTAAATTTTCACAGTATAAGCATCTTGTTGACCCAAAGCCATGCAAATTGTCAATAAATATTTTTAAATGTTTTTAACTTTTTGACCGCCACAGTCATTTTGGTCTGTCATAGATGACAGACCAAAATGTGCACAGCACGCACAGGTCACGACTACATTACAGATTTAAAGGTATTATAATTCGTAGCTTGGCGCCGAGGGCATGTTTTTGCTTTTTTTACGTGGCGGTCAAAGTGTAAAGGGGGGGGGGGGGGGGGCTTAAAAACATTTAAAAATATTTTTTATACAGCTAAAGGGGCGCGAAAAAAATTTTTTGACCTACCCCATCAAGTGAGGTATCGTTGTTTAGAGCTCGTTGATTAGATAAAAATACTGTATTTTTTGTTTTAAAAATATTGGAATGAGAAGTCAGCTTTAATTACAAAATTATGTTCTGAAGATTTTCCCACAGACTTTGAAATTTCGTGATAATGTTTATTATTACGAATATTTTAATAAAAACTACCAATATATTGATATATCACATTTTTTCTTCGAAATTTGCTCACACGAATAAATCTATAACCAAGCTCCAGAGATTCCTCACAAAATTGTAACTAAGGTCACTCACCTACTGCTTATAAATAATTCTGCCATTCAGACTGCTTATACTCTACATTTGATACGGAACCCTAAATGTGCGAAGTCTGTAGTTAGTATTTAAGTAAACAAACATGGGAAAACAAAATAGTATGCAGTAGTATTCTCGTGGTTCCCGATTTGTTTTGAGCTCAAACAGAGCCCTTATTTAGTATTTAAACAAACAATCATGGGAAAACAAAATAGTATGCAATAGTATTCTCGGAGTTCCCGACTTGTTTTGAGCTCAATCAGAACCCTTATTTAGTATTTAAGTAAACAAATATTGTCATGAAATTTTCTCACAAAAACATTACCTTTTTCCAGATTAGAGAAACTAGAAGTTGAGAACGAGAAACTCGTGCTAGAAATATTAAGACTCAACCAAGAACTAAGCGAGGTGCGCAAAGAGAACAGTTCTATGCGCAACCAGCTTGCCGACAACTGCATAGTGTTATCCCATAGGCCAAAGGGTCAAAAATCTTAGTTCAAGTTTATAGTGAAAGTGTAGAACTTGATGACTGACTAAACCAAGGTGCTGAAAGCTGTGTTTGTGAAGTGACAACTGAATGAGTAAGCTAAGTGCACATTGGAATCAATACTGTCATTATGACGAGCCGAGTGACTTAAGTTTTATTTTTTAGGCTGCTAACATTCAACCTATGTTTGGGCCACATGAGATTCCACAGCCATTTTAGGCCTCGTACTTATGCCTCCACATGATTAAGTTATGAAAGGGCAAATAAAATAATGATTATACGAATAATGAATAGATTCTTCTTTGTTGTATTGATGATTCTCTTTTATTAATTTTGTACAAGCTTCGACAGCGTTAGTGTTGGTCTCGCAAAGATCATCCATAGTGCAGGTGTTTTTACACAGAGCACGACAAGAGGTGAGTTATAGAAGACCCTCGATGTTGACCGAGATGACACTCAAGGCAGATAGATATCAGATAGTTGGCGTTGAGGTCTGGAACCTGGGAGCAGATATTGGCGGAATTTAGATATTCCTGGCTCTTGAAATGTGCCTTCGGTGATGGTCCTGGGGGGGACCGTAGGGGAATCATTGTGGTGAGATTGACCAGCTGGACTCTGCGCTACTCAGTGCCAGCTGTTACCACGGTGCGCCGGGCGTTTTATTATGATCTGGACGCCGCTCGAGGAGGCTCTCCTACAAACATGCGTATTTTTAAAGAAAATAATTATTATGTGGCCCGAAAAATGGTTGAGTGTTACTGGAGTAGAGTAAAACTAAAGAAAAAGTTGAATATATGTTCATAATTTAGTTTTCAGTTTTGTCACTGATTTAAAGTACTAGATGAACCAAATAATGGATATTCTCAAGGCATCTGATGAAGTATTGTGTCCATGTGAATAATAAATGTTTATTTTGTCCTATTATTTTAATTAATGTCCATTATGAACTTCCATAATGATTTGTTGTTATTATTTTCGTTTTATGAATATAATTAGTTAATGTTTTTAATTCTGAGGCTTCCTGTGAGTTAATTTGATCTCTATGTTGCCAAATTATATCACATGGGAGTTATTTGTTTATTTATACATAATGTTCAAGGGATGGTAAACATTATGGCACCCAATGAGATTGTAAAAACATGGTCAAAATAATGACAGATCAATTCCTTTACTTATAACTATTTTTCGTCATGTGTTTTCATAAAGGTTTGCTATCTCTACATTTCTCCACTTTCATATCTCACTGCTAATATTGTTACAACCATTAAGGGCCTGTGCACACCACGTTTTTTAAACGCGCCGTTGACGCGCTTTTTAAAAACTTGCGTCGACGGCGCGCTTTTATCCTACAGAAGGTCTACAGGCTGCGTCTGACTAAAAGCGCGCCGTCGACGCACGTTTCTAAAACGCGCGTCAACGGCGCGTTTAAAAAACGTGGTGTGCACAGGCCCTTAGGCTCGGCGCAAACGAGCCACCGACCACAACCACCGGTGGCTGTCGCCTCTTGCTGCGGTGTTGCTGCACACGTGTGCGACGAAACCATACAAGACGTATGAAAAAGCATGTGATCAGCTTGTCTCTGGGGCACCGGTTGCTGTGGTCGGTGGCTCTTTTGAGCCGAGCCTTAAAGAATGTAGTCAGAACACATTAATAGCAATTTAGATAGATGTGTCTGTGATGATGGCACTAAACTTTAGACGCCTAAACACTTAGCTGTAAGGAATTAAATGCAAAAGAGTATGATTTGAAATTGTATACAGAAATTATGTAAGTTAATGTTAATGATGACATGTTAGGTGTTTATTGACGGATTGAATTACAATTGCAAAATGAAGATGGGATGCTTGTAGCACAAACAACGGATCTAAGCCATGTTATTGTAATGTGTAAGGGTCCGAACACACGTATTATAAGTACACCATGTGAACAAACAATGGTTACGTGTGGATAGTGTCGCTGCAGCTTCACGCAGTTGAATTGTGGTACAGCCCGATTCTAACTTCGCAGTAACGAATTCATGTGTCAGTGGGGGTGAGGTATGGGTTATTGCGCGTTATTGCTACGCATTATTGCTACGCAGCGAGTAGCGCACTTTAGAGCCGCCATTAAGTTTGACGCGTACTTTATCTACAAAATTTCTTAGTGGCTGCGCCGTCGCCTTGATATGGTCGGTATCGCCCATACGGCTGATTTTAACGGCCAAATGTCCGTGTGAATAGATCTCAAATTTTTTCATACAAATTAGCGCGCCCATCCACGTAGTTTCGTTGTGGTACGTGTGCGCGGGCCCTCAATCGAAAGCCATGTTTGACACATGTTTATTTCCAAATATCACCCACATTGCGCTGTTATAAATTATGTCGATGGTGACACGACAATAGTGACTATACGATTTTGCTTGATGTGCGTGCTGGGGTACTTGATAATTTTGCACGTGGGAAGTTTGAATGCAGTCCGTCTGTTCATGCTAAGTTGACATTTCCGAGATTGACGAAATGATGTGTCTATGATTATTTCTGGCACTGGTTAAACCTAAACAATAATTCTATTTAGTGCTGGATCCCATTTGCACTGAATGACGGCTAATTAATAAATAAACAATAACAATTTATTATTTATTCTCTTCCTTCGTGCTAATGGGTCCAAAATCCTGTATGAATGTTCTAAAAATAACTATGTATGTTGTTCTAGTTATACATTTTTATATGATACTAGTTATAGAATCTTACAAAATGTGTAAGTAAATAGTTCTAAATTAGGGTATTCTAGCTTTAAGTTGATTTGTTCTTTATTTAACAATTGGCTTACAATTGACTGCATTTAAATCCTCTGAAAAATTAATCACGATATACGAAACTTACTGGTCATGTTACAGGATAAATCAGTTGGTATTTTGTATTTTTTTTTTTTATGTGGCACAGTCCTACTTGAATATAATCAGGTGTTGTTGAGACTTTGTTTTATTGTTTTCTTACACCTTTCGAAAAATCTTGGTTAGTGAGACGATATTATATGTTACTCTGCAACCTAGTCACACTAGAAAAGTCAGTGCAGGCGCAGACGTGGGCGTCAAAGATCAGTCGCCAGTAGCATGGCAAACTAGATGTCGTTGTTTTAAATTGACGTTACAAATATGCTAATTGATATCGCTCAATGGCAAGAAGGGTGACATAACAAAAAAGAACTGAATTTTTGCGTTGGCTGCAGTTGCCTCTGGCGTCGACGAGTCGACGGCTGCAGTTGCCTCTGGCGTTGGTGTATATGAGATCTAAAAATGTCAAAATAAATCACCTAGCTCCCGGTGATCTAAAAATGTGACTTTATACTTCGTCGCATTCTTACCGCTGCTTTAAAACTTGATCCGTCGTACCAAAAACTACTCTTTGAATTATGTCAAGCTTCTTGCAAATGAACGATATTATAAATGCGAAAGTGAGTTTGTTTGTTACGCTTTCACGTTAAAACGGCTGAACGGTTATAGATGAAATTTGGCACACAGATAGACCCATACTTTTCATCCTGGATCGTAGACGAAGTCGCGGGCAACAGCTATTCAACTATAAAAGTACTAAGTGTTAATTTAGGTGATTTCATAATGCTATTCTTTTAGTTGAGTTACGTCTCCAATATTCCAATTCAATATAATG
Source organism: Atethmia centrago (assembly GCA_905333075.3). Lineage (NCBI taxonomy): Eukaryota > Metazoa > Arthropoda > Insecta > Lepidoptera > Noctuidae > Atethmia > Atethmia centrago. The sequence goes on along the minus strand of HG995381.1, from coordinate 10,150,534 downwards.
ATTATTGCTGAAGTAAGTTAAATCAAAGAAAAAAAAAGGTTAAGATTATACCAAACATTTATTTTTCTTGTGTTTTCTAATTACTTCTTTCTGTTTCTAAGAAAGGTAACTGTTGCCTGATCGTAGCATCACTGCCTTTTGCATATATGACTGTAACTTCTTTTTTAACTCCTGCTGCTTCTTTAACTTCTACTTTTTCTTCTAGTTCATCTGGTATATCAATGTCCATATTTTCTTTCTTGTCTGTTTTGTTATTTTTCTTAGTTTTTTTTACTTTCCTAACTTCTTTCTTTTTCACTTCAACTTCAACTTTTTCTTCTTGTTCCTCTATTATATCAATGTTTATGTTTTCTTTCTTATCTGTTGTGTTATTTTTCTTAGCTTTTTTTACCTTCCTACAGGATTTATTCTTTATGTGTTTTATTAAATCGTATTTTTTTATACACTTCAAACCACAGTAGTCGCATTCGAATAATTTTGCATCTGAAATTAAAATCAGTTTCAAATTATGTTAAGATCCGAAAGATTTTGGAATTAATCTAAGCCCGTAAGCTAACATAAACCTAACTTGACATGAGGTATACTAAAATGTTGCAGAAATCCAGTGCAATAAATAGACAAGGATGGGCAGTAAATAGTGTGCGTACGCGCAGCGGAATGTTGTTGAATTTAAAGATTTTAATTATGCAGATATTTAGTGTATGACGTCGTATAATTGTGTATGATAAAAAAAAATTTGTGCACGCAACCATTGTGGAGAAATTCACCAAGAACTGATTCCGCTGGGCGAACGTTGTCCTGGCGGAACTTTTTTTAATCCATAGACTTTAGAAGAAAAGAGATGTGTCCAAAAATTAGTGTGTATTTGTGTGTAATTGTGTATGTATGAATAAAACTAGTGCATGCATAAACTTCGGAGAAATTCAAGTTTCCGCTACGCGAACGTTTGGCCATTAGCTAGTTTTCATATAAAGCGCTTACATAGAGAGCTGTAGATTTTTACATACGTTGTTTTGAATTTGTTTATATTTGTTTAAAAAACAGATTTAGAAAAAATCGTAGGGCTTAAAAGATAAAAATATAAATGTAAAATACGCTTATTAGGTCTTAGTTCTTAAAGTATGCACTTTGGGGTCTAGATTTTCACGTTTATACAAACCTTGTAAGTGTCTGCAACATGTTGCCAAGTATCAATGATGTTCCGTTAGTAATTAAAGAGTTATAGGACAAATTTACCATGAATAGATCACTGTTTACAAAGCAGTTAAATATCACGACGTTCTAAATGAATTGCATGGTAAAATGTATGCCAATAATTAGTGTATTCATTCAACTATTCACATGCAAAATTTCATGTCATTAAATTCAGTAATTAAAGAAAAACAATTATAATACTGACGAAGCATCGAAAACCTACATAACCCGACCAAGTTCGGATGGCTACAAAAAAGCGGCCGTGCAATATATTTAGGTAACATCCCAAAATTTACAGTATAATACCGGTATTGAATTGGTATAGGTGATAACACAATTGTTGTTTCGATATAATTTATAGGTCATTTATTTTTGTTCACCTACTTTTTTAAATGTATTTTACTATGACAGAAAGTAGGTACTATTTACATAGGTACTTTATTTAAGTATGCGCTTGAGACTTGAGATATAATCTAAATATATTATTTAAAACAAATAAAATTCATACAGCTAATTTCTATTGAAGATTTCACGGATCAGGATTCTAACTATAGACCCCTTAGGGAAATTAAATATTTACCACATGTAAGTATGTACTACTGTTTACGTAAATATTTATCATATTGTAGCTTATTACACTATTTAACCAATAGACTAGGCATGCACGAGCGTTCCCCTTTGCAACTTTAGTGGATCAAACAATCTAATAACTTAAAAAAATATATCTCGAAATATTATACTTACCCTAAGTTTCGTCATCCACGCGAACGAAGTCGCGGGCAAAAGCTAGTTCATAATCTATTTTAGTTAAAACACATTTAGGTAAGTCTATTGCTGTCATTGCAAGCGTTTGTTAACGTTATTATAATTACATAATTAAGTATTATATGTAATTAAAAATATTTTTGTACGCGGATATTTAAATAGAGAAGTACTTGTTAATTGAAGATTTGTTTTTATCGTAGATAGTGGCGTTATTATTAAAAAAATATTTTTCATTCAAGAAATGTAATTGTTTTATTTTTTCCTAACGCTTGTGTACGCAACTGTACCATATTAATAAATACTATATTGGAAGGTTAAGAACGTTTCTTAGATATATGGCACGGCCGCTTTTTTGTAGCCATCCGAACTTGGTCGGGTTATGTAGGTTTTCGATGTTTCGTCAGTATTATAATTGTTTTTCTTTAATTACTGAATTTAATGACATGAAATTTTGCATGTGAATAGTTGAATGAAGACACTAATTATTGGCATACATTTTACCATGCAATTCATTTAGAACGTCGTGATATTTAACTGCTTTGTAAACAGTGATCTATTCATGGTAAATTTGTCCTATAACTCTTTAATTACTAACGGAACATCATTGATACTTGGCAACATGTTGCAGACACTTACAAGGTTTGTATAAACGTGAAAATCTAGACCCCAAAGTGCATACTTTAAGAATTAAGACCTAATAAGCGTATTTTACGTTTATATTTTTATCTTTTAAGCCCTACGATTTTTTCTAAATCTGTTTTTTAAACAAATATAAACAAATTCAAAACAACGTATGTAAAAATCTACAGCTCTCTATGTAAGCGCTTTATATGAAAACTAGCTAATGGCCAAACGTTCGCGTAGCGGAAACTTGAATTTCTCCGAAGTTTATGCATGCACTAGTTTTATTCATACATACACAATTACACACAAATACACACTAATTTTTGGACACATCTCTTTTTTTCTAAAGTCTATGGATTAAAAAAAGTTCCGCCAGGACAACGTTCGCCCAGCGGAATCAGTTTTTGGTGAATTTCTCCACAATGGTTGCGTGCACAAATTTTTTTTTACCATACACAATTATACGACGTCATACACTAAATATCTGCATAATTAAAATCTTTAAATTCAACAACATTCCGCTGCGCGTACGCACACCAGTAAATACCTAAATTTATCGTTACTTACCAAGATGAGTAAGAATGTGTCTTAATAAAACATCTCTACGAGTGAACAACTTCGGGCAAAATGTACACGAAAATGGAGTATCGCCAGTGTGACTCCTGCAAAAAAAAAAGTCCAATTAAATATATAGCTAGGTATATTTTTCTTGCAGATCATAAAACAAGAAAGAAATAGAAGTATTTTCTGTCTGGTTCTACTCAAAAGCTGTGTAATTAGGTGGAACTTGAAACTCCCATAATTATGTGTACTTACAGACATGTAAAAATGTGTTTTCACTTTGCAATTTTCAAAGGTGATTTACTGATGTACGTTACTCCAGCAGAAAAGTGGCTCCTAGAGTTATATGAGTGGAACGTATAATTAGTGCGTAAATAATCGGCTGTGAATGTGTACCGTGTTTTTTTATGGGGCAGCAGATTACGCACTAATTATAGTTTCCACTCATCACTTTAAGAGCCACGTTCCTGCTGGAATAACGTCCACGATTTACTGTGGAGTGGCACATATACTTTGAAATCAATAAGAAGATACAACATTTTTGAATTTCTACCGTGTTTTTTTATGGGGCAGCAGATTACGCACTAATTATAGTTTCCACTCATCACTTTAAGAGCCACGTTCCTGCTGGAATAACGTCCACGATTTACTGTGGAGTGGCACATATACTTTGAAATCAATAAGAAGATACAACATTTTTGAATTTCAAATGCATTGCAAAACAATAAAACGAACGCAGTATAATACACCTGCAAAATAATAATAATCGGCCTGTATTGTCCACTGCAGGGCTAAGGCCTCCCTTTCCACTCAATTCGATCCTGCGCCAATATTGACCAATCCCGTCTATAAGCGTCAAATTAGTAAAAATATTTCTCTAATTCGAGTGGAAAATAAAAACCCTTCATAGAGAAAGTTACGTTTAGGACTTTTCGATACGGAAGGAATAAAAATACAAGAAAGACGGTACTTGCCTCATGTGAGCCCTCAAATCTGATTCCCTATAGAATCCCTTGTCGCAATATTCGCACTTTGCCCTGTAGTCTTTCGTATGTCTCCTCATATGCAACGCGAAGTTATATTGCTTATGTAAAATGGCGCCGCAAATTGTGCATACAAATTCCTGAAACAAAATATAAATAGCATAAATCAATCTAAAAATGATGAGGATAACGAGTGTTTCCGTCAGGAATTGCTCAGTACCAGCCAAGAGTTAGATAGGAAGTTGATGGTTTGGCACCCCAATGATATGGTATAAAATGCCCCCTTGTCTCAGTGAATACGTAAAGACGTCGGTCCTGCGCCTGATCAGGGGGCCTACTCTTTAAGTCCGTCAACCAAGATACGGGCTCGTCCGAAAGTCCGTAGTTGGTTACTTCGGAGTAATCTTACTCCCACATCGGGTGTAAGGACAACTGTTAAATCGTGTTGACATTAATTCTTAGTTCGGGGCCCAAACTAATATTATGTCCGTAGGTGATACGGAGTAGATCTTTGACAGTCATTACGGGTCGTCAGAAGCTCGAAAGTCTGACAACAAGTCTTACCAAGGGGTATTGTGTAACCCAGTAACTGGGTTGTGGAGGTCAGATAGGCAGTCGCTCCATGTAAAATACTGGTATTCAGCTGTATCCGGTAAGACTGGAAGCCGACCCCAACATAGTTGGAAAAAGGCTAGGCAGATGATGAGACGAAGTGATACGGAGTAGGAAACGCCCGAAACTTCGGCCAAAACTACGGATTTCGTGATGAAAGGGTTACCGAGGCCACAGGCAACGGAAGGAATACGGGTGGGTTTTAGTCAGTAAGAGTCTGACAAACCCTCCCGCTCTGCCCAGAGCGGGAGAGGTTATTTGATAACTTCCAACCTAAAAAAAAAAGACCTCACCCTGATATGACAGGAAGAGATTGGCCGCCGTAACCAGCACCCTAACTGCGTAACACACTGTCAATCACTATCTAAATGATTTTTAAGTATATTTCTAATCCATTGCTTCGTATGTTCGAAAAATTTGTCTGCTCAAAAACGTAAATAATGCAATTGCAACTGTCAAAATGAAACTCATCGCTACTAATAGTGTGTTACCCAATTACCCCGTTGAATTCGGTCAGCAGGAATTATTTTTATGGATGGATAAGCTCATACTAGCGCAGCAACTATATTGCAGTGAGTCAGATTACCGTATTGAATGAAAACCGACCTTTCCGGTAGCTTTCTTTCTCTTCATATTCGTGTGACTGATCTTATGCTTTTCTAGATAAAATTGCGTCTTGAATTCTTGCTGACAAAGATCGCATTTGAAAATTCTTGCCTTTGTTCCTTTTAACTGCAAAAAAATATAATTTACAAAACAAAAAGAAGCAAAAAGTAATTCCGATACCGGGAATCGAACCCGAGCCTCCTGGGTGAGAGCCAGGTATCCTAGCAACTAGACCATATCGGATATTGAAAGAATAACGAAATAATGCATAAGGTTTGCACCATCACAAAAAAACATGTGCCTACTCATTCATAATGGCTTTATGATAGGTTTATTTCGTGTATTATCATCCATAGAACTACTAGTACTCGCGACCATTCACTTGGATTTTGCGCTTCAATGTTTGACCAGAAATGGTTACTTAAATACAAAATGAGCAGTTTCCCCAAAATAATTATGTTCCTATAACTCCCACATTTCACCAGTTTTAACACCCATGTAATAAGGTGGCGAGTCTAGTGCCATCTACCGGACACAAATCCAGACTGCTACTGAGAAATGTGAAATGTGGGTGCACTATAGGTGCATTTGTGCCTAACCCTCCAGGGAAACAAGCGTTATGTTACGCTGTTATTCTCCTATAAGAATTTCCTATCCTTTCTAATGAGGTTGGTTCTTAGAGATCTCCACATACCATCTCGGTTTATCTGTACCACAGAGCACGGATATGCATCGGCGGCCGCTGCTAGAGATGGCATGTCAACACTTTCCTTAGAATTCAAGCGCGTCAGTCGGCGTCACCATTCGTATTTACTTACAAGTGACATGCCAGATTGTTTATTTACTTAAATTTTTAACCCAAGTCAGAGCACAATGACGCATTTGTATTGCTTTATTATTATGTTTACTCCACAACGTGCAAATCTGTACGAATAAAAACTCACGGCCCGTGACAGCCAGTGTTTGTGCCCAACGCAAATTGCGCGGCACGAATATTAAGTCGCTGCCGGCGCGGCGGCGGCGGCGCACACTGGTCCCGAATGATAAAAAAGTGGACATTAAGAAATTTTTGACAGAAGGTCAACGGATTCGGCTGATTTTTTTTTTGTAGACAGCTGATGCAATTACAAATCACTTTTATAGATTGAGTTTTTGCCAAATAAGCCGTATTTTCAGAGAAAAAAAATATTCAAATATTTTTTGTATGAAAGAAATCCTAATTTTGTCTTTATCTTGCAAGATTCAAACGTATTCAAAATAAAACTTAGCGCAGCTTGTAGAGGTGCTAATTGCTCACCACTTTGTCATAGACACTCTTCTGCGATTTTGTGCTCCTTTTGAGTTACAGGCACTTTAAATATTTTTTGTATGAAAAAATCCTAATTTTCTCTTTATCTTCCAAGATTCAAACGTATTCAAAATAAAACTTAGCGCAGCTTGTAGAAGAGCTAATTGCTCACCACTTTGTCATAGACACTCTTCTGCGATTTTGTGCTCCTTTTGAGTTACATGCACTTTAAATATTTTTTGTATGAAAAAATCCTAATTTTGTCTTTATCTTCCAAGATTCAAACGTATTCAAAATAAAACTTAGCGCAGCTTGTAGAGGTGCTAATTGCTCACCACTTTGTCATAGACGCTCTTCTGCGATTTTGTGCTCCTTTTGAGTTACAGGCACTTTAAATATTTTTTGTATGAAAAAATCCTAATTTTCTCTTTATCTTCCAAGATTCAAACGTATTCAAAATAAAACTTAGCGCAGCTTGTAGAAGAGCTAATTGCTCACCACTTTGTCATAGACACTCTTCTGCGATTTTGTGCTCCTTTTGAGTTACATGCACTTTAAATATTTTTTGTATGAAAAAATCCTAATTTTGTCTTTATCTTCCAAGATTCAAACGTATTCAAAATAAAACTTAAAGCAGCTTGTAGAGATGCTAATTGCTCACTACTTTGTCATAGACACTCTTCTGCGATTTTGTGCTCCTTTTGAGTTACAGGCACTTTAAATATTTTTTGTATAAAAAAATTCTAATTTTGTCTTTATCTTCCAAGATTCAAACGTATTCAAAATAAAACTTAGCGCAGCTTGTAGAGTAACTCTTACAAATATATGAAATTATCAGTATCAAATAAACAAACAAGGAAATCTCAAAACGTGTTCAGACATGTTTATGTACAGGTAAGTTATTGTGTGACTCGTATGTAAATTTTTTTTTGTATAGAGTCATTGCTTAATTACCCTATAAGTGACGATTTCGGCTCTATTTGGTCATCTAGTCGAACGCGTCGAAAACGCTGAATGATGAATAGGTATATAAATTGCAATTAAAAATTCCCTTTGTAGTTTTGCGGTATTTATGTAGGAGCACATCTTAGTATGTTTTATTTTCTCGTGACTCATCCAAATTGCAAGAATATTTGGCTCATTATCTAACTACCCCATTAAGTAATGAGGTAGTTAGGTAATGAGCCATTATCTAACTACCCCATTAAGTAACGGGATAGTTGGGTAATGAGTCATATATCAATAGTATAAGGGCAAGCGGAACCCGTTTTTGTTCATTACGCGTGTGCTCGTAAAAACAACACAATTTTTTATCAACTATCACCACATTGTAACTTTTATTTATTTGCCTGTAACATTTTTTTATCAAAATGACTACATTTGTGACTAATTTAGACATTTTTTCTTTTTTGAGTAATAGTGGGTGCCTTAAAAATAGTGATTTACTGTGTCAAACCATTATAAATCGTATTTCAAGTGAAATTCCAAACGAAGAGCTCAGTATTATCAAAAAGTTTTGCCAAAATTATACGTCAAACCTAGCTAGAAGATGGGACAATTCAGGTAGAAACGAAAGATTTGGTGTTAAAAACAAAGAATTGGTTGGAGTCTAAAATTTTGTGGCCAACTTTAACTTCTGTGAATTTTCCTATGTTGTTTGATCCAGAATATACCATAGAGGACATTTCAGTAGACGTAGAAGAGCATAATTTATCGTACGAAGAGGAAGCGGGTGCATCTACATCAGAAGCTACCACAAATACTCCCAGAACTAGAAATACTTTTTGAATTAATTTTTTAACTCTGAAAATACGGCTTATTTAACAAAAAATACATCTTTAAAAGTTACTTGTAATTGTATCAGCTGTCTACAAAAAACTAGTAAAGCTCATCCGACAACGAAAAATTTAAAGTGCCTGTAACTGAAAAGGAGCACAAAATCGCAATTGAGTGTCTATGGCAAAGTGATGAACAATTAACCCCTCTACAAGCTGCGCTAAGTTTTATTTTGAATACGTTTGAATCTTGGAAGATAAAGACAAAATTAGGATTTTTTCATACAAAAAATATTTAAAGTGCATGTAACTCAAAAGGAGCACAAAATCGCAGTTGAGTGTCTATGACAAAGTAGTGAGAAATTAGCCCCTCTACAAGCTGCGCTAAGTTTTATTTTGAATACGTTTGAATCTTGGAAGATAAAGACAAAATTAGGATTTCTTTCATACAAAAAATATTTGAATATTTTTTTTCTCTGAAAATACGGCTTTTTTGGCAAAAACTCAATGTACAAAAGTGATTTGTAATTGCATCAGCTGTCTACAAAAAAAAAATAAGCTGAATCGGTTGACCTTTTGTCAAAAATTTCTTAATGTCCCCTTTTTTATCATTTGGGACCAGTGTGCGGCGGGGCGATTCCGTGCTCTGTGATCTGCAACCCTTACTTGAAAATTAAAAGAATACAATTTTCAACTTACCTGACATACTTTCACATGTCTAGCAAAATTTGAGGAATCCCCGCATTTAATTCCGCAATTATTACATAATTGTTCATTTCGATTTTTTCTGTCATATCTCGGTTTTACGATTTTAATATTATGAGTTACCGACATATGTATGCTTAATGCTCGACCATTTTTGTACTTTTTTTTACACAATTTACAGTATGATTTTTCTATATCAAATTTGTCATTAGGAGATGTATCCGAAATGTTTACAATCGTTTGGCTGTTAGATTCTGTTACAGATGTATCATTTATATCGCAGTTCCGGTTTTTCCTGTATTTCGGTTTTTCAATTTTAATATTATGAGTTTTCGAGAAATGTACGCTTAATGCTCTGCCACTGTCGTACTTTATGTTACACAAATTACAGTATGAATTATTCATATCAAATTTGTCATTAGAAGGTATTTCCGAAATATTAATTATACCTTCGTTCTTAGATTTTGTTTTGTTGCTGTTCCGGGTTTTTGGTCTCACGATTTTAATTTTATGAAATTTCGTTAAATGTACGCTTAAAGCTCTACTAGTGTCGTACCTTATTTTACACAATTTACAGAATAAATATTCTATATTAAATTTGTCATTAGGAGATGTATGTGAAATGTATATTATCTCTTCGTTTTTAGATTCTGTTACAGCTATATCGTCAATAGATATATCCATATCAATATTCTTTGACTCATTTTCTTTATTATTAACTTCCATATCATTAACAACAATAGGTTTTATCCAATCTCCCGATTTCAATCCTCCATTTTCTCTTATAATATCTTCTAAGTCAAATTCTTTTGTATCATTTTGGAAGAATTCTTCAAATATTTCGATATCTCCTTGGACATCGTGATATGGTTCTATGCATTGTTCCATTTTGGTATTTGTATCATTTGTATCAAGTTTTTCACCAAATAATATGTTTGTTATAGTAGGTGTGGAAGCTGCTGATTCGGCTGGGCATACTATGCATTGTTCAATTTTAGTATTGGTATCATTTGTATCAAGTTTTTCACCAAATAATATGTTTGTTATAGTAGGTGTGGAAGCTGCTGATTCGGTTGGGAAAACTAAAATTAAGAAAATAGTACTATTAGAATTAAAATTTAGCTACTTTTTTAAAATTTCGGCATAAATTACTTTAAATTTGAATGATGTGAACATTAATGCAATACAAGTGAATGCAACATACAACGTATTAAGTTATTACCTTGTGGTGAATCAAGTAAATCTTCCAAAGAAAATTGTTGACTACCAGTATTTTTCAAAGCCTCTTCTAAATTTGTATCTATTGTACATGGTTTATCTTTTAACAAGGCTTCAATATTGATACTGCTATTACTGATATCGTTATTAGACTGTATGGAGCCAATTAGACCTTTTGGTATGTCAAAGTCTGGTGTATCTATTTTGTCTTTTTCTAAGACATCAGACAGTGATGGTAAATCAAAATTACTTTCTGATCTCTCAGTTCCATTAATGTCATCTATGCCAAAATCACACATTTCTTTTATATTTGGAGCAGTTTTGAAGGTATTACTTTCCGAGTTTGCTATTTCATCAAAATCAGTTAAACTCAAATCAAGTTCTTTTACGTTTTGATCAGTTTTAAAAGTATTACTCCCTGATTTAGCTGTGTCAAAACTATTTAAACTCAAATCATATAATTCTTTTAGACTTTCATTATTTTTGTGGGTTTTGCTTTCTGCTTTCTCTTCACCACTAAAACCATCTAAAGTAAAATCACACAATTCTTTAAGATTTTGATTACTTTTGAGATTATCATTTCCAAAAGCCTCCATTGCGCCTAAGCCAAAATGACTTATTAAGTCTTTCTGATTTTGATTACTTTTAACAACAATGGTCTCTGATTTTCCAATTCTATCAATTTCTTCTATGTCCATATTGCTTATTAATTCTTTCAAACTCTTATTACTTTTTACATCATTACTCTTTGCATATTCAATACCATCAACTTCGCCTATGCTAAAATTGGATAATTCTTTTAAATTTTGATTACTTTCAACAGTTTTACTATCAGATGTTTCCATACCATCGATGTCATCTATGTCAAGATTAGTTACTAAATCTTTGAGGTTTTGTTTATTTTTAAGAGTGTCGATTTCTGATTTTCCCATACCATCAGTTTCATCTACTTCAAATAGACATAACTCTTTTAAATTCATAAAACTTTCTGTTTTCTCAATACCACTAACATCCCCAACACAAATACTAAGTTCTTCAATATTTTTATTTGTTTTGAAAGCATTTGTGAAGTCATTAAGAATTTTTGTTTGCTTCTCTGTGTTTATAGTGTCGAAGGTTATGTGCTCCTCTTTTTGCTTAGGCGTATAACAGTGATCATTATGTACAGTGCGTGGCGTCGAGAATGCGCTGAAACTGGAGAAGTTAACATTAAGAAAATACGTAAAATCTGAAGCTTAATGTAGAGAATAGTCAAGAAATGTTTTTAATTTAACAATCAGATCAAAATCCCAATTGAAACTGTGTTTTTATAGTGTCGAGTTTAGTTTTCGATGAAAATTTATAAACCATTGCCTCATATGTTTGAAAAATGTTTCTGCACAACAAACGTAAATTGCACTATGAATATTTCTGAATTGCTAAAATGAATGGCATTGGAATAGTGAGCTTCTTGGGGTAGTGAGTTTATGGGAATGTGAGTGTGCTATGCAATAACCCTTTATAAATCATGCAGTTTACAAATCTATTGCTGGGCACCTCCAATCTACTACCTATTGCTCCACTTCTAAATACTGCCATCTGTGTCCCAAAAGATGCAGTCAAAGTGACCTCTGTTCAGCCACAGAGAACGCTGTGGAAGTGGCGAAGTTTTGTGCCCACATTTGAAATACTGTCGCACTATCTACACGAACAAGGATAAGACAGGGCACTGCAAGCATCTGTCTGGTATTATTGCTTCTTTAACATTTTATAGTTTTTGAAGTCCTAACTTACCTAAAATCCAATCTAAAGTCCGTATCAATGGACATATCATCCTGCAGCCAATGGGAATCAAGAGAGTCATCCAGTAAATCAGCCTCTTCTTCTATAACTTCTTTAATGATTCGTGCTTCAGTGTCAGGCATCTCTTCGCCTTGGAGGATGTCCGTCATGAAGTTACGGATACTTGTGCACGTTGATTCTGAAAATTTTAAGGGTTGTTTTAGAGCCAATTAGTATGTGTTATAGGAAACCAAGTAGCAACTAAGAAGGGATGAAATTATTTCTTATTGATGCTTCAAGGTTATAGCAAGTTACATATGAGATTAAAGTTAAACATATATGTATTTCAGGGGCCAAAAATTTCCATGTAGCCTGGCTAAGACCTTAATGTGTGGAAGAAAAATAAGAATAAATATATTTTTTTACAATTAAATGAGTATTATTTTACATTACCATTGTCATCATCTCCACATTTTTGGGTGGCTGGTGTACTATTCCCACTTGTCATTGGAAAACTGGAAAATAATCAAATGATTTATTATTTCAAGTAGGTACACATCATCATCTGCCTAGCCTTTTCCCAACTATGTTGGGGTCGGCTTCCAGTATTATAGGATACAGCTGAATAACCGTATTTTACATGGAGCGACTGCCTATCTGACTTCCACAACCCAGTTACTGGGTAACACGATACCCCTTGGTAAGACTGGTTGTCAGACTTTCGAGCTTCTGACGACCCGTAACGACTGTCAAAGATCTACAAATGACAGCCGGGACCAACGGCTTAACGTGCTTTCCGAGGCACGGAGGGGTCTTGGTATGTAAAGGTGGTCACCCATCCACGGACCACCAGCGGCAAGCGTAGCTTAACCTGATCGATCGTCCCGTGCGGCTGTTATTACTTAGCCACAAGCTCCTTAGTTACGATTGTGTATTTCAAGTAAACAATCGTAACTAATATCATAAATGAGAAAGTGGGTTTGTCACACTAAAACAGCTGAACGAATTTGGATAAAATTTGGCACATGGGTAGACCATGACCTGGATTAGGACATAGGATACTTATTATCCCGGTAGTATGTTCTCGTGGTATAAATTCCGACCTCCAAATGGACGAGGCCGTGAACAAAAGCTGGTCATTTATATGTAAACAAAACAGTTTAGAGACAAAATATGAATGCCAAGTGAAAGCCATTTGGCTAGAGAGACGCCACGCTGTCCTCACCTCCCGCCTAACACCGGTGCTCACCGGACACGGCAGCTACGGGAGGTTCCTGTGGCGGATACGGCGGGAGGAAACGCCCGGGTGTCACCACTGTGTGGATCGCCCGGAGGATACGGTGGAGCATACGGTGGAGGTGCAAAAGTGAGCCTCATATTCAAATTCAGTTACACGTCTGTGTTTGGGTCACTGAACTTAATCGGTAGATTCGGAGATATACAATATATTTGGAGCACATAAGTGATCCTCTAAGGGTTCCGTTTTTTCCTTTTGAGGTACAGCACCCTAAAAATGGTTTCATAACTAAATTATCATCATAACATCATTGATCATAGTTACCGGAATGTTAAAGTATCATCATTATTCTTGAGGAACGTACAGAAATCCACCGGATCCCCTACATCTTTTAAAGCTACATAGTTTCTAAACCGTTTTTCTGAAGAGCGACAATTCTTCTTGAACTTGCAAGCTTGCTTCATGTTCAGGAAGCAATCCTTACATAGCTGGAATATAAAGGTGTCATTTCTTTTCACCTGAAAAATATACAAAGTTTATGTGATAATGTTTTTATAATTAAACAATAGTAACATATGTTTTTATGGTTGTGCATGTGGTAAACATTGGACTGTGTGTATTCTGGATAACTCACCTCTAGGAATTTGGGAAGCACAAATGTTTTAAGTTATGAAGAAATGAGTATATTTTTACATCTACAAAAAGTGACCCTTTCTATTTCACGTTTTTGTTATGCCAAACATGCTATTACCTAACCACAAACACTTCTTACCTTTATACGTCAAAGCTTACCTGTAAACCGGTGGAATAAACAAACAATCTCCTGATTTTCTCAGTATATTGTAGCAGCTCCATCGGATCGTCATATTTTATGAGACAACCTCTGCAAAACCCTTCCATGATTTAAATTTATTCTTTAGTTGATAGTTTGTATTTATTCCTTCTTAGTTTAGTTAATTTTTCATTAGAAAAGAACATCCTAAAACGAACCCTTTTCGAGTCGTTTCTAATTTTCTATAACTGATGATGAACTGATCAACTGACTGATTGACAACAAACAAGACATGACGTTTCTATTTGATGTTATTTTGACAGCTGACTGAGACCGAGACTCATCTGATAGGTTACTCTTGCCTAAAGCCGAAGGAGGAAGAAAATAATAGAGGTTATAGAAGAGGAGGAGGAGGATTGGAACGTTCATGCAGGAGAGTAATTTATTGGAAAAAAATGCTATCATCAAATTCAAATTCAAAATGATTATTTGCAAAGAAAACATAGTTTAAAAGAGATCTTACAGCCTTAAAGTCATTGTATTCTGCCTGCAAGCAAGCGTGCAAATTATTTATGTTTAAATGTCATACATTCTTAATTATTATGCAGATTATATTATTATTATTACATTATCATTACATTATTATCACATATTATCATTACACACAAATGTCATTAATTAATTTATAATATATTCATTATATACTCTGAACAAATATTTTTATGTTCTAAAAATTCCATAATAGTGTAGAAACACTTTTTTTTGTAACCACTCTGATAATTGTGTTTTAAAAAGATTACCCTGTAACAATTTAAATTTGTTTGGTATTATAAATTAATATACACATATTGAACACATTTTTCTTGTAAATATCTATAAGTCCAACTGGATGATATAAGAGGTTGCGAAACATAGCCCTTTTCTGTCGTGGTATAACCTCGGTATATTGCTTAAAATAATGCATGTGAGTCTTTGTAAAAGTGCAGATATCTCTAATATACATACAGGGCAGTGGAAGAATTTTCATCTTTTGAAAGAGTGGCTTACAACTATCTAAGAACCATGCCCTGTTTATTACCCGGATGCAGCGTTTTTGGAGCTTGAAAACTCTGTCGGTATCGGTCGAGTTACCCCACATGATTAGTCCATAGCTTAGAACAGATGAAACGTAACCATGGTAAACTGCAAGAGCAGCTTCTACAGACACATTTTGTCTCAGCTTTTTTAAAGCAAACACAAACCTATCAAGTTTCTGACCTATATGCTCCACATGGCTTTTCCAATTCAGGTTTTTGTCTACATGAATTCCTAAAAAAATTAATTGATCCACTTGCTGTATCTTTTCACCATTATACAGAATATCCAAAGCTAATGGTTTGCTATTATAGGATTAGGATTTAAATTCAATTAATTTTGTCTTGCTAACATTTATATTTAAGTTATTATTTTGCACTTATTACATCTTTTAGGGTGTTTTCCGTAGCTGATTGGTAGTCGCTTTTATCTTGACATTTTATGATAACTGTAGTACCATCTGCAAAAAGTATACATTTCTGCAAAGTGGCCTCTGGAAGATCGTTTATATAAAGTAAGAAAAGTAAAGGACCGAAAATGCTACCCTGAGGCACGCCACACTTTTTTATTACCGCAATGGATTTGAATTTCTCTTTGGAATATATTCTGTCACTTTACAACTATGGATATTTCGGTACACTGTTGCCTGTTTCCTAGATATCCATTCATATGCTTTTCCTCTAATACCGTAAAAGTCTAATTTGTTTAGTAGCTTATAATGGTTAACAAAATCAAAGGCCTTACTCATGTCTAAAAACAGGGACACCGCAGGATTGCCATTGTTAATACTTTCTGTTACAAGTTTAATAAGGTTAAATATTGCAAGAGCAGTTGAACTACCTTTACGGAAACCAAACTGCTCTCTGCATAGTATGTCATGTGTACAGAGAAAATTATTTAACCTATTAAGGATTGCCTTCTCAATTTTTTTTTGATATAATGGGTACTATCGTGATAGGCTGATAATTATTAGGGTCTGACTAATTTCCATTTTTAAATAATGGTTTCACAACCGACATCTTAAGCTGGTCGGGAAATACACCTTCCAAAAAAGATAAGTTTATATCATGTGCTAGTGGATGACATATCCGACTAGTACAAGCTTTTAAGACTTTTGTGGCGATGCCGTCATATGTACTAGTTTTTACTATTGTTAAGGGACATAATTATTGTATACACTTCGATTGCATCTACAGGATTCAAGAATATAGTGTTCAGAGTTTTGTTTTTTTTTATTATATAATTAATAATTATACGAATTATCGGAATTATAAGAATTACGCGAATTTTTAGAATTATTGGAATTGTTATAATTATTAGAATTTGAAGGAAGAATAGATGTCAAATTAAAAAGTAGTTATTAAATATATTGCAAATGTCTGATGGATTATTATTATTTATTATATGTCACATCGGCATAATATTGTGTGGAAATCTAGCAAAATGTATTTACAGTCGCACAGTAAGTTACCACATAACGGTAAAATTTCTCCAAATTATTTTAAACCTTAGATAAATTCAACGTCAAATGAGAAAATTTTATAGTTTAGTGCTGGCGAGTGTACAGGTTTTATTTTTCATGTCTATATTTTTTTTTACAATACGAGAATATCATCCATATAATGCTCAATATTCAAACATTTGGATACTGGAACGCAATCAGGAATGCACTTGCCATGTCTGCCCGTTAACTCAGTAGTTATATTTTGTTATACATATTTTTATGTTATCATTATAACTGCTGATCCTTCTTCTATTTGTAAAATGTACCGAGTAATTATAGCTTGATTTTTATATTATATATTTGGTCAATTTATAATTTGGAAATTATGAATATATGAGGAGGAAATAAAATTACTAGAAGGGATGAAATACATGTAACTAAAAGAGTGATGAAAAGATAATTATGTTGATGGATGTAGCGGAAGAAGAAAGCCTAAGAAAATATTGATGGAATTCGTGACTATTTGTGTTAAGAAAAAAAAGAAAAGGGAGTGGATGACGGTTGACAGCTGGAGAAAATGAAAGAAGAAAACCTGTTGCACCGACCCTAACTAGCATGGGAAAAGAACAGGAAGATGATGATGAGAGAAGAACCTCCTGTTAATACAAGCCAAGTCTAAGATTTTTAAGACTGTAAATTTGGCGCTTGAAGCCTTAACCCAAAATGTCTAGATGACGTTCGAATATCTTGGCTATTAAATCATTGATCTTTATGTCTGAGCCATGTAAATATTGCTTAGACGTATAATAATCATTTATTCAGGGCATGATCCATAATAAAGGAGAAATATGGAGGTAACATTCTGTAATTTCAATATTATGGGCATTCCATATTTTCCTAAAGTGACACCTTGACAGTTCTAAAGTAACTTTTTTATAGCCACTTTAGAACTGTCAAAGAGTCCGTCAGTCCAAAACATGAAGCTATTAGCCTATGTCAAAGCGTTGTAGGTTACTTCATGGACAGTCTTCTCTTTCTAAAAAATAAATAGTTTAATTAAGCATCCATAGTATTTATAGTTATGTGTGGTCAACGCAATGATAATTAACCATTTCCAAAAAAGTTTCTGACATTCATTGTACACAAAAGTTTCTTCATTGAATAATATTTTTTAATCATTTGTTGAGGGTTCCGTCAAAGATATTTTCGTCACTGTTGTACATTTTTTTCACAACTAGAATGGCAACTTTGCAGTTTCCCGTCAATTCCAATTCGAGAGGAGATGTCATTTTTGTTTGTGTCATTTCCTAGAAATAAACAGTGTCCTGTGTCGATTTCACTGTAAATAAATATTTATTTCTTTTAAAATGGAGAATAGCACTGAAACCCAAGTAACTATCAGCAAGCCACGGAGAGTCCTGCATTTTAGCGATGGAGTTGATGAAGAAATAGAGGAGGAGGTGGCTGCCGAATTGGCTACCGAACCTTTAGAAACGACCAACGTAGATCCGGTGAGTAAGCGATGCATTCTTTGTTTTATTACCTTAACGTAAGGAGAGACCTTGGTGGAATTCGTTTCTATTAATATCCATGATGATAAGGCTTGTTTATTACGCTTGAATTCTTACTAAGTAGGTATTTAGATGATGTTGATAATTGGAGAAATCTTTTGTGGTTTTTGTTTTACTATAAATATTGTACTCCTCTTCTTGAATAATAGTAATGATATCTGTTTATTGACTAAATTGTAGCACAATATGGGATATTATTAAACTGCAATAAATAATAAAAATGGCAATGGAGAGAGAAACTCGTTAACATTTAAATTGGATTGTGGATGCTGATAACGTTATTACCTTGAATTTTATTGGTTTCCAATCATTCATTTATAATTATAAATGACAGTGATAAAAATCCAGTTTTCGTTATTGTGTACCAATGTGGAAAATAAACAAAGAAAACACAAACAATGAAGTTGGGAAGTACCAGGGACGGATTTAAAGTTGTGGCGGCCCTGGGGCAACCAAGAAGTGGAGGCCCCGAAAAATTTGTGAAACAGATAAAAAAAACAATTCAAAGAAGGAACCTTACGAAGTTATGATTGTGGACTCTTTTTTTTTTGAAGGACACAAACGAAGTAAAAATCAATGTAAAATCTAATTGTGGAGGCCCGGGGCCAGTGCCCCTGTTGCCCTGCCCTAAATCCGGCCCTGGGAAGTACAATAGGCACTCTACTACTTGAAGGAAATATGCATAACTTAAATAACTATGCAGTAAGTATGTATGATTTTCAATTAATCTCATGTTCATGTTTTGATGTTTTCAGAAAACTCTACCCTGGGGCCCTTGGTTCTCCCACTATGCATGGAAATCTGGGAATAAAATGTTGAATGCAGTCGATTATGCTGGGGAGTCACTTTCTGCCTTCTTTGGCATAACCACACCTAAATACCAAATAGAAATTGACGAATATGAAAGAGTGAGAGAAGAAAAGCGGAAACTTGAAGAGGATTCCGCTGGATGGGTACCGAAGAACGCTGGTGGAGACATACCCTTAGTTCTAAATGAGCCTATCAAGGACTTAGACAAACCAGCGGAAGTGTAATGGCTTTAATATAAAATAGAATTAATTCCCTTACAATCTCTGTGACTAGTCTATTAATTCTGATTGCAATGATCAGTATTTATCTACCAGTGACATAATTATTTTAGACATTCTATTATTTGTCATAAAATTTCTAGGTTCACATACATAAGAATAACTTATTCATATAATTTATAATTACTTAACAATTTAGTCAGAAATGTTTCATTTTATCTATGAGGAAATAGGTACTTTTTGTAATATATAACTTATTCTAAGAATTTCTAACATAGTGTTAATGTCTAAATCTATGATGTACTAATGTAATTTGCATAATATAATAGTATGATAGATAAAGGAACTGAAATTATAAAAGCTTTATTTTGTTACATGAATGTATAATTTAAATACTGCATTATACATCTTATTTTTTCAAACAATTCAGGATGATTGCTTGGAATAATACTTTATTGGTTTAAAGCCATTCTCAAAGCTAATTTGTGGTATAAAAACAATGTCTTATTTTTTAAAATGAATTATGAATGAGACTAAAATATTGGTAAAACTAATGTTTATTTTATTTATGTAGTAATAAATATACAATTTTATTGATAACAGCAGGATGTTGTTTTAAAATTACGTTTTATGGTTAAAAGTCATCTGAATACGATAAAATCACGGATTATAATTTTGTGAACAGTGACATCTGTTGTGCAGTAGCAAAAACTAAATGAATTGGTTGGTCGCCTCATTCGTTGGATCATCTGGCTGTAGATGGCGGTGCTAGCGCCATATTCTGAAATTCCGAATTTTAAGATTATCAAGGCTGTAATTTAAAATCAGTACTATTTATAATATTTCGATTTCTAAAAACTATCATCATAAGGCTTTTACAGATTAATCCTTCTTGAAACTAAACAATTGTGTTAATTATGATATTTTTATTCCAATGATTAGTGAATTTTCTGTATGGTTTGGATATTTTTGGTCATACCTATTAGCCCTTAATATTAGCAACATTTTTTTAGTTTACTTCTAGTTCTAATTAATCCAAAATTAGTTTGTTCAGCTTAGTGTATCTTATGTTCTAACGAACAAGGTTCACTATCGCTTGAAGTCCTCACACATTATAAATTACACCCCTCTGAAAATCTGAAAGGACCTATGTGACATCAATTTCTGTACCTGATTTTAGACCTTAGTTCTCTAGAATAGAGTTAAATATCGCACGGCAAGTGACCATATGTTATTGTTTGTCGGTGTTTAGCATGTGATATGTCGAAATGTAAACGGTTCGAGCGGTGTCCGCAGATCAATATGCGTGTTGCGCGGCCCGTGAGGGTGTTCGCCCCGTGCGATTGGCCAGCGTATGGGGGGCGGGGCAACCGTGTGTGAGGCGGCGCGCGTTCTCGCACGAGACGCGTCGTTTTGGCGCCAAATTGGGCAATAGGCATTCCATTTTCAAGTTTCGCGAATGAGTATTAGGCCGTAAGCCACTAAGATAAGCTAAGGCCGTAGACTAGGGTAATACTTTTTTAATTTTATCGTCTATGGTACGACCCGTACGACTTGGAATATTATAGGTTTGGGAGCTATTAGAACTTTATGTTTTGAAGGACAGCTTTAAGTTTTTTATTTTTGCTGTAACGTTGTTGTAAATATTAAATGTTAATAGCCACTTTACACGGTCACATTAGGTAGGTACTTACTAAAATAAAATAAAATAGCGTTTTATTTAAAAATTAAACACATTTTCCTAACCTAAATGATTGGGTCCAAAACCAAATACTTTCTGTTGACTCAAGTCGGTAGGTTAAGGTAAGTACACAAAATCTTAATAATTAAAAACAGAAGTACGATGTATAAAACAGATGATAATCTTAAGTATTTTTTTTTTATTTATTCTAATGATTAAGGTGGCTACTTTGGAGGATTGTCATATAAGAAAATTTACTGTAGGGACTAGCTACGGGGTAGGTTCCAATACTATACTCACCAATGTACCTACCTAATAGGAAAAAATAGGTACCTAGTATTAACAAAGCCAATATTGCGGCCACCAACAATACTAAAACATGAATTATGTCTCTTCCACCCATTTACAGCAAAATTTACGACAAACGCATGTAATTATTAACTAATTCAATAATTCGTTAACAGTGCAGGTCATTCCAGACAATATGGCACGGGACAATAAACACGTACCAAGGTTGCCAGTTTAAAAAATATTGCGAATTAAAAAAGGCGCGTGGATTGCGGTCAAACTGGTTTAAAAATGTAAATGAACTTGAAATTCTGGTTTTTGGTTCGCGTTTTCTATTGTGATAGAATTTTGCGCAGATTTGCCAAACATAATGATTTTCTATGGAGTTTGAACTAGTTTGGTAGTGCGTGTTATTGAAAAGGTGTTAGTTTTGTAAAATGTATTTCTATGGTTGTCAGGGAATTAGTTCAGAATGCAGTTTGTCAGCTGTTTTTGAGCTCGCGAAGTTTATCAAAGAATTTATAAAAACGGGTTACTGCTGCGATGTCCGCACGTGGACATTGTTGGGAACTTATTTAATTTATTTAAAAACAATACTGAAATGTTAAATTCGATAATAATGCCTATGTCAATTGATAACAGAGGATTATTCAATTGAGTTTTTATAAAACAATAATATATAAATAAAAAACACACACTGAAGGGTTCCGTAGTTGGGATGAATTTATCCCAAGAAGAAACTTAACTTTGTAGTAAAATAAAAATCTCCCGTACATCGACATACGTCAACGGTCAATTCTCCAACTGCAAATGCAAGTGTGTAAGCTCAAAAAATAAAATATGTGATAAAACTACAAATTAACGATTGAAACTTACACGCGTTCCTGAGAAAAAGGGTCTTGATAGACAGACAAACGGACGGACAACGAAGTGATCCAATAACAGTTCCGTTTTTTCTTTTTGAGGTTCCCTAAAAAGACGGGCCCATACCTAAGCTGGTTTTTAAACATACCTAACCTTTTCCTCAGTCGTACCAACCTATTTTGATATTTTATGATAAGATTATCACAAAATATCGATTAGCGAGCGATGTTCCAATTTATGACAGACCATTATTTTTACAGAAAATACCAACAGTAGGTACCTACCTACTCGTATTTTCTTGAAAAGTTTAAGGACCCGTCTATCGTTTATCTAAAGTTATTAATACCTAACATAACATCACGCCTTGTTTCTTCGAAGGTTTGGACAGAGGTGTACCTGTAGTCCACCAACATTTTGCCAGATATGTTTAAGTCCCATGTAATAGGGGGCGAGCCTATTGCCATCAACCGGGCATACCTACATCCAGACTGTTACTGAGAAATCCCAGATAGGAAAACCCAATAACATTTAATTATTAATACAATAAACTATAGATATATATTAAAATACCCTAATATTGGTGCCGATTCCCTAGTTCATAAACTAAACTAAATTTAAGTTCAGTGCATCTTTTTCTTTCTATTTCATTAAGAAAAGGACAGAAGATAAATTTTAGTTTAGTCCTGTCAAATTAATCGGCGCTTGACGTAAATTGACGTAATTTTAGTAGGCGAGTTTTTAATCACGTCTAAACTTGTATGGAGTAATGACAGGCGCTGATTAATTTGACAGGACTTAACTAAAATGTATCTTCTGTCCTTTTCTTAATGAAATAGAAAGAAAAGATGCACTGATCTTAAATTTAGTTTAGTTTGTGAACAAGGGAATCGGCACCAGTGTAATATTAACATTAAATTTTTCTTTCTATTTCATTAAGAAAAGGACAGAAGATAAATTTTAGTTTAGTCCTGTCAAACTAATCAGCGCCTGTCACTACTCCATACAAGTTTAGACGTGATTAAAAACTTGCCTACTAAAATTACGTCAATTTACGTCAAGCGCTGAGTAATTTGACAGGACTAAACTAAAATTTATCTTCTGTCCCTTTCTTAATGCAATAGAAAGAAAAAGATGCACTGAACTTAAATTTAGTTTAGTTTGTGAACAAGTGAATCGGCACCATTGCCTAACTTAAACCGTATTTTAGCTCTTTTTAATGATCATAAAGATTCTTAAAAATGCTGACTTACGTTTATAGCTTGGCAACTCGAACTTAAGCATCTTTTATTCATTAGAAGCGTTGGTTGTGAAACGAATTCTTTTAGTTTTCATAACTAATCTATGCCATTTGTTGCCTTATCTAAATTATTGTTCAAAGTGGTAACTAAGAGGCATTTTTAATAATAATAGTTCAACTCTACTCTTTTCATTAAATTTTATATTTCATGTTGCTATTTTAAATAACAAATCCGTGATACATTTAATAATATTTATTTATGCAATCCACGCAGGTAACGCCAATTCTATCGATATTCAAATTTCTGCGCAAGCGGTCTTTTCAACCCCACACAGCAGATGTTCTACTTTTAACTTTGCATGCATTCGCAGTGTTGTTTATTAAAAAAATCTTTTGTGGCCATTTACAAAATAAAGTTTGCAACACAATACCTCATGCAAATTAGGAACGAACCTGATACGGTAGGCCATAAATGCATTTGATTTCTTTGCGAATTTGAACTGTATCATCGTGAAACAAGCTTTCAAATTAAATTGCATAATTTCGTCTTTTTATTGCAATACTCGGAAGAGTAACAACCAACTCTGTCGCTATAAAGAGAAAGTCTAAAATCTATTGGCAGAGTGACGATTGGGAAAGAAATTTGCATACACGACGCACACCTTTCGCGTTGATCCTTTTTATGCAATTTGACTGACAGTTTTTATTGAATAGTAGAATATTATTAGAATTTTATGTATCGGGTTTATATACTTCCAATTTGATATGGTTTATACCTATACTGTACTTCATTTTTTAGCTTTGCTTTCATTAGAAATTCCTCTAATACCAAAGTTTCATTTGGTTTTTCCGGTAGGCCTATTTCCTATTGCGATAATTTCTTTGTCTAGGTATTTATGGCATAGGTATATTATAATTACCTATGCACCAAAAAGTTGAAGTAAGGTTTCTGAAGGAGCAAATTTAACTTTCTTTTTTACCGGTAGCTTTGAGTAACCAGTTTACATGTTCTCCTGTAGGTAAATGTTGACACATTGTAAAGTTTGTTCTGTTATTTATTTTCCTAATAGTCGTGACTACGTTTCATTGGTTCATCGGACAAAATTACCAATTTTTTAACTAGATAGTTTGAACTGTCTTAACCCTCCAATGCTAAGTGAAAGCCAAAACATTTCGGCCAATTACTAATTCAGTTTGAAATCTGTAACTCGAATTTCAAAAAATTAAAATAAAGTAAAAACAGCATAAAAAGTTTCCTCTTCCCAAATTACAGCCAGTGCATCTTAAAATATTAGTAGGTCCTTGGCTTGAGTAAGGTTGGTCGGTCGTCCCACAGCTCATCCAAGATGCACATCTGTAGTACCGCTAGTTACACACGAGGGGAACATTTCCGGTGCATAAATAATAACAATAAATTGTTAACTATTAGAAAGGGGTGTGCTCTGTATGCAAAATAGTTGAAGTTCGTTGCTGTCGGGTTTTTGCAACGTGCGTGCGTGCTCACCGCTGCACCGGTTGGACTTGTAGAGTGTGTGGAGCTTTCTCTGCTAGAAAAAAAAAAAGATGTAAAATCAAATTAAAGTTTTTAAATTAAACACCCAAAAAGCCCGGGCCCTATCAGAATACCAGCGCTGCGACACTTATTTTTAAATGTCGCAGCATAATGCTGAGAGAGCCTTTTAGCCTTGTACAGGACTTTTTGTTTTTAATATTATATAAAACAAAGAAAAATAAAAACAAAAAGTCCTGTTGTTATATTTTAATTTAACTTTGTTTTTTTTTTGGCTTTTATGTTTCTATGAGTGTGTTTTGGTTTAGGTAATCTGTGATCTCCTGTGCGTGTCTTTCAAAAAACTCACTACCAAAACCTTACCTTTTTGACGTAGGAACAGCCAGCTTCAAAAATAATTAACTACATCGAAATGAATTAATTATTCTGATTTTCTACAAACTGTGTGCCAGGCCGACTGCACTATTTGAACCATTTATCTTGGAAGACAAAAAGCTAGTCATTATCTGATTATCAGCTTTTTGTCCTATTAGCTATGGTAGGTGCCTACCTTTCTACCTATTTACCTGTTCCTCAAGTTTCAATTTTTTATTTGTTTCTGGAAGAAATGACAACACCTTGTATGAGATTAAAAAAAACTAGCCGATGCATTATTTTCAGAATATCAAAAATAGATAAACTGATAGCGTCCAATTCTAAACAAAACCAGTTTTGACCGCTGCACACGAAAAAAATTCGCAAACCAGTTTCGCAAACCCTAAACTGCGAGGGGACACTTAAAAACTTTTAATATAAACACAATGACCGACGAACGAATAACGGGTGGGCAGTGTCCATACAATGGGCATACTAGCCGATTAATTCGCTACACAATGACCAGGGGCTAGGCCGAGAGGTCATATTTGGGTAGAAGGGTTAAGGGTCAGTAAGGGTTATTGGTAAATAGGAGCGTATGCCTGAATGCCAGGGGAGTGACACAGCGGCCAAGTTTTGGAAAACATGTCGCCGTTGACGGGTTAAAAATGTATGTGTTTTCGTGTTTGGTTTGCAGTGCAGATTTTTGAATTCAAATATAGTATTATAGTAGAATGGCTCTAGATACATATATATGGCGTTTAATATGTTATTTTCTAATGTATGTTGTTAACTATGCATTTATTTATTTAATATTTTAAGTACACAAATTTACATAGGCGGACTTAATTAGCTATAGGCATTTTCTACCGGTCAACCTTTGGGTGATGTAGAGACAAACTGTGGTAGGTGCAATAGCGAGAATTGAGGAATAAATATGCTTATGAAAAACTATAAATATAATATATACAGATACATTTAATTATATATAAATATAAGAACAAATAAATACACATACATATACTAAAACAAATAAGACAAACAATGGGAAAACAATACCTTTGTGATGATACAGCCAGCTTCTTGCGAATGTGCTCGATAACTTAAACATTAAAGGATAATCGGTTGGTTGCCATCCTAATTTACTGGGGGAGCGAATTCCACAGAGAGATCGAATGAATTAAGAAGGAAGAGTGAATGAAGTCTGTGCAGTGAGAGGGACATTGACGAAGACGATTGTGAGTTGAACGTAGATTTCTATTGTGGTTTGCGCAAATGTACTGAAAGTGAGGGCTAAATAACAAGGGGAAGAGGGAGAGTCAAGAAATGAAAACAAGGTGGTCAGCGCCCTTTGATCTCTGAGCTGGCAACCTATATAGAAGTGACCGATTATGTAGCATTTGTGATTAATTACATAGAATTATTAGCTTTCATGATGATACATTTCAAACGGAACTTTACAAATAAACATATTAAGATCAACGGTAGCTGCAGCAAATAAATTTCATTCAGTATCTATCAAATAAATAATTAAGTCAACACGAATAATAATGTTAACTCAATATATTTTTATCTTAATTATAAAATCACGTAAAAAGTCAATGAGACCAGCATACTTGAACATAATGACATCAGATGGAATCAGGAGCGATACTTATCGTACTAAATAAAGCACTCTTCTGTCAAATTGAAAATATGTGACGCATGCGTGCCAAGTGTGAAATTGTTGATGATATCTCTTAGAGCTTTTTGTCTGATAGTTTTTGTGTTTGGTACAATAGAATAGACCGTATTGTAGCTTTGAAAGGGTTAGTGGTACACTTTCTAATAAAGACTGTTTGAGATTTATTAGAGGTTCGATTTTATTATTGTTTCTTGATGCACTGTGAAAGTAATGTAGATCATAAAATATTTGTAGAGTTACCTGTAAGGGCGTAGGAGTTTATTTTCAGGTGAAATTATTTAAGTTATAAACCGAGAATGCTTTATTTAAAAATGCAATTTTATTTACTTTATTTCTAATTCACTTCTAGTGGTTACTCAATATTTGTCTTTATTGGCGTTTGTTATTGAAATAACAAACGCCAATAAAGACAAATATTGAGTATTGAAATACAAGTCTTAACAGTATTTACGTTTAACTTCATGCAAAAAATATCGATGGGACAAAAAACTGACAGTTCGCAAACGCAAATTCAACTTTAACACCGGTATAACGAACCGTCACGAACCGCATACGCAGGGTTAACTCTTTGTACGTCACATAAAAAATAAATATTCAATGCACTACCGACGTGTCTAACCCTTTCGCGGCACACAAAAAGACCAATTTTATATGCGTACCCGGTGTCTCATTTCAATAAAGTGTAATAAAAAAAAAGATAAAAATTTTTACCCACGACTCTTTGGGGTCACGTTTTTTATAAGGGTTGAATCCTTAATTTGCAACAAGGTGCATCGCAGGCAAAGTAGGGTGCATCGAGAGATTTAAATGAGTTCTATAGTGAAAAAGTCGATGGGGTACAGTTTGATTCTCGGTTATTTTTTCCCATAAGCGATATGACAAAAGATGTTATGGTGTTTGACGTTGATGTGTCGAACGTTAATATATATAGAGGTAATATTGACCTGTGGGTACTTTATTTCTCATGATCTGTTTAGAAACGGTTCACAAAGAGCTCTGATGGATATTATTTTAGGATCATTCTGTATATCAAAGTTCTTTTTTCAGTAGTCTTCTGGCTATAAAATAGTATGGTTCTTTTGACCGTTTAAGTCCCTTAATAGACCTAAGTCCAATCGCAAATGACATCTTAAAGGGCAAAACGAATTCTGGCTTGCCTGTAGACACTTTTCGTCTTTTTTTTGTCTTACTGGATGTGCGAAATAGCCTGCATTCCAGCCTATAATTACCTATCCTACGTTCCACATATACACACAACGAACTACATTAAGATGCCATTTACCTAATTGTCTATGTACCACGATCCACGTTCGTCGCTCGCACAGGATTACGTATTTATGGTGTCTTAAATTATTAACATGTCCATTACCGCTTGCTATCAATCAATACGGCTGTCAATTTTGAGAGGAGACGTAATTTGGGCTTACACAGTATCGTATGCAAAATTCAAGTAGAATATGAAGCGTGGTCTTTTGGTACAATTGGTCCTCATCCTCTGCACCTTAATTGCGTATCGCACTTTCAATCACAAACTGTATGATTTTGAAGGATATTGCTAATCCATTGCTTCATATGTTCGAAAAATAAAACTGCTCAACAACGTAAATACCGCAATGAATGTTATTGAACTGTCAGAATGAAACCCAATGCTACTGTGTGTTACGCCCGCTGGTCCTTGCATCATCTGTCGAAATGCTGAAAAACTCGAAACAAAAAAAAAAAGTGGATCTGAACACATACAATCATAGTATTATGTGGCAGAGAATAAGTCGCCCCTTAAAACGTGGGTGTCGTAAAAAGCGTCAGAGATTATGTTAAGAGGTTAGACAGTAGCGTCCTCCCGTATGACAATGGCAAATGCTGCGATTTATTATCCGCCAAGTGTGGTTTATTGTACCGGCCAATTGAAGGACCTCGTTCAGAGGCGGAATTTAATGGTATGAGAACTAAGAGAAAACATTTTGTTTAAACAAAATAAACCTGCTCTTGACCTCGATCTCGCCTGGTGGAAAGCGATGCATGAGGTTTTTTTTTTTGGGTGGGAAATCATCAAATAACTTCTCCCGCTCTGGGCGGAGCGGGAGGGTGTGTCAGACTCCTACTGACTAAAACCCACCCGTATTCCTTCCTGTTGCCTGTGTTACCAGGGGCCTCGGTGATCCATTAGTACCTTCCCGCGACCCCGGCAGGCATCGGCCCTAGTGGACCACTACATTTGTGCTGACGACATCTCTGAGGCGCGCGTGCAATACAACGCGTCGTTGACCCGGGCCTGGTCCTTACCGGACGATGAGCTACCCATTGCTCACCGTCTGCAAGCCCGCGCCTGTGGTGGCCGGAAATCCGCCCGGGATTCCCGACGCCCAGGGCGTCTCCTGCGGCGGTGAGGGGTGAGAGGGCGCGAAATTTGCCTTTCCCTCAACCGTCCCGCCTCCTTCGCGAGCATTACTGCTTCGCAGAAGGAGGTGACGGCTGCCCATGCCCTCTCGCTCCGTACCATGGCCTGAACCAGGGCCGAGAGGCAGATATCTCTGCCACCGATCGCCTCCACGAGGACACGGTGGTGCTCTGCCCAAGCCAGGCAGACCTCCACCGTATGCTCCACCGTGTCCTCCAGGCGATCCACACAGTGGTGACACCCGGGCGTTTCCTCCCGTCTTATCCGACACAGGAACCTCCCGAAGCTGCCGTGTCCGGTGAGGACCTGCGTCAAGCGGAAGGTGAGGACGCCGTGGCGCCTCTCTAGCCATTCCTCAAAGAGGGGACTTATCGCCGCAATCGTGGCGTGCCCAGCAATGCATGAGGTCAACGATGTCAAAATCAGATTGCGATCGGTCCTATACAACTCGGAGTACTTACCTACCAAAAACATACTTAGTTGTGAAAACAAAGGCGTAAACGCTGTCCAATATCAACTTATGATTAGAATAAAACCCCTTAAACATATTTTTAGGCAACAAAACGCCATCTTTAAATAATCTCCCCATCATAATCCTAGATACCTGCCTACTATCGCAGCGGGCAATTTTAGCGTTCTGTCCTGTACAGGATTTCCCTTTGCGACGTGTGCCTTCATACAGGAAAACGTTACCCCCCACACACCCGTTGAAACACCCTCCACCCTGCTTAGTTGACGAATAAAGTGAGGGTTAGGATATAAGCTAAGAGCGGAGAATTTAACGGACAAAGGAGTTATATTGTTTTCTGCAGAAAATCCTTTAAGGGAAAATTATCATTTTATTGAGTTTTTTAATTGATCTATTTATTGGCTTAGATATTGACATTATCATGCCATCAAGATGTTTTATAGTTTCTCATAATTAACAGAAAATAATATTTTATGGGCGACTCCGTAGCTTAGAGCTCAAACATTATGTACTGCCTGTGCAAGAAAAATGTAGAGCATTTTTCTTGCTCGTTTTCAGACTTGTTTCAGAAACTGAAGTCGTAAATGCTGAACGTGACTGTTGGTAATATAGGTAGACACATGGTAGTCCTTCGTAAGTTTCTTCTACTTTTGTTAGTTGAGATATATTAAGATCTAAAGCAATATGTAATCATGAAACTGTATTACGTAGCTATGCATATAATTTTCAACTCCAATCACAGAAGAGTAATCCTGCAGAAACAAACCTTAGCCTTTTTCGCGATCTCTCCTTACTTGTACCACCCACCTAAACATGCGTTACAGGGCCACCCTGCTTAGGCGACCAAACAGCGGGATGGGTATGTACCGCCATCGCATGATATATAGTGCCCCTTAAACTTAAACGGATTACCTTTGATATATTACGTGGATTCGCAATTCAATCTCGAATAGTCGATCTCTCCGTAGATGTGATTGCTTTTTGAAAGACATTCGTTGTAATTACGTGTCGACGCACGTGATTCGAATAGAGTTTTATGGATACTTAATGCAGGCTATGTGAGGTTTGGCAAAGAATTTTGGAGATCCTATAAAAACAAAAGTAAAAAAAAAACACTTTACAATCAACTGATATTATGGTTCTCAGCAAGGCTATATTTAGAAAAGAAATTGTTAGTATTTCAAGTGAGCAAAATCCTATTATAAGTTATGTTTATTTATTTATTTATATATTTATGAAAATACTTTAAACACACAATGTACAGAGGCCGACTTAATAGCATAGGCATTTTGTACCAGAAGACAAACAGTGGTAGGTGCAATAACGAAAATTGTGGAATAAATATTTATTAAAATATAAATATATACATACCTATGAAAAACATTAAATATGATACATATACCTAATTATACATAAATATAATACCAAATAAATACACGAATATACTAAACAGATAAGACAAACAATGAGAAAATATTACTGTTGTGATGATACTGCCAGCTTCTTGCGAATGTGCTCGCGAACTTTTAACTTTAAAGGATAATCAGTTGGTTGCCATCCTGATTTCCTAGGCGAGCGCATTCCACAGAGAGATAGACTGAACGAAGAAGGAAGAGTGAATAAAGTCAGTGCGGTGAGTGGGACATTGAAGAAGACGATTGTGTGATGAACGTAGATTTTTACTACGGTTCGCGCAAATGTACGTGAATGTAAATGTATGTGGGGCGAGATAACTAGGGGAAGAGGGAGACTCAAGAAATGAAAACAAGGTGGTCAGCGCCCTTTGGTCTCTGCGCTGGCGTATGGGCAACCACTTTAGAAGTGACCGATGCGCAGTGACATGACCATATTTACGCAGATTGAAAACGAATCGAATGCAGTTATTGAGAAGACGGTCTAGTATAGGTGGTATTCTGTTTATTTTTGTATCGTTCTTTCTAACAACTAGTAGATCTGTTAAGTAATATGTGGATAACGTTGTGAGTAGTGTATTTGTTACCTCTATGATTAAGTTCTAAACTATGTTTACTTATCTTTACACTGCTGTTTGTTATCCTTAAATAAATAAATAACATGTATTAAGTATCATATATATTACGTATTTCATAGTTTCATCTTATAATCATTAAACTAACCTCTATGGATACCAAAAACTTTCTAACAGCTCATGTTCCCTTATTCTCATTAGTTAGATATTGCTTGCGATGTTTAAGTACACAAACCATTGTATACTTCAAACAATCTTCAATATTCTACGTACTTTTAAATTAAAAATCGTGGCAAGCATTGCTTGGCAGGTGAGGGTGCCCACCGTGTGGTTTCTTCCCCCTGTACCTGGGTACCTCAGGTTGGTTGCTGTGAAACAAACCACAATGGAGGGGTACGCATCACACATCCTTTCATCACTTGCCAAGGAGCGGAGGGCATGAGGGAACGGAGTTGAGAAACGATGGGTTGTGGATGTGGTATTTTGTATCTGTATGTACCTACCTACTTACTTCAACTATAATTAAAGAAACTGGTATCGGAAGAACTATTCTGATACCTACTTATATTTGTTGATTTACATCGCACTAACAATGGCGCCGATTCCCTTGTTCACAAACTAAACTAAATTTAAGTTCAGTGCATCTTTTTCTTTCTATTTCATTAAGAAGAGGACAGAAGATAATTTTTAGTTTAGTCCTGTCAAATTAATCAGCGCCTGTCACAACTCCATACAAGTTTAGACGTGATTAAAAACTTGCCTACTAAAATTACGTCAATTTACGCCAAGCGCTGATTAATTTGACAGGACTAAACTAAAATTGATCTTCTGTCCTTTTCTTAATTAAATAGAAAGAAAAGGATGCACTGAACTTAAATTTAGTTTAGTTTGTGAACAAGGGAATCGGCACCATTGTTTCCTAAGCAGTTACGTATTATTAAAGCTAATTAAATTGAGCGTAGCACGCAAATCCATTTTGTCTTAGCGGTCGTAGCATAACTCGTAGCACTCGTAGCGGTCTACGAGTAAGTAATCGTTGACATTTCGTTGATGTCTTTCTATTTAAGTTCCGCAATCGATGCCTCGACTACGCAACGTTCTTGATATAAATATAAGTACTTCCCTTCAGTTGTGTATGTCTTTTTAGAATGGGAAAGATCTATGCAAACAATGTATGTGCATTTTTCGTATATGTAGCATGAAGTAAGGAAAAAAAGTCTAGAAGTTTTTGAATTAATTGCTGGACAAACAACACCAAAAATATCCTACAAAATACAAGCAAGTCTCCTCCAAAGTACAACATATCGGCGAGTTCGTCGTTCCCGATAGGGCGTGTACACACGGGGGTAGCGCGGGGCGCGCGTGGACAGGCATTCGAAATGAAGAGTGCTCCACAACTACGTCTGTCTGCCCTCTGACGCTATATTGTGTGGAAACTGATTCTGTACGGGTATTGTTTGAACTCGGTTTTTTTTAAACTTTTAAGTAAGCTTTTGAATTATTTATTCGTATACTAATCTAAAAGCATTGATCGCTTGACGTCAGGGGACGTTTATCATTGTTAGAAATAAGTTCGAAAATTTTTGGAACTTATGAAGGTAGTAGTGTCCTGTCCCACTAAAGTCAAAGATCTATTCATATAGAGGAAAATGCTGCTTCTCTGGTGCTAAAATGAGTTCCAATATTTTTATGAATCCGATATATGTAAGTACAAAATTAATCCAATTCTATCTGAGGGAGCTTTTTGTCTTGCAAGGACAATAAATATAACTGTTTTTTTTATTACAATGGCTTAGCCACGTGCGGCAGAATTTTTTTTTTTCTTCTAGTTTTTTTTCTATCAAACCTCTTCTTCGAGTTTTATTAAACAAAGTCGTTCTCCACAGTCCCCAACATCCACAAGGGTAGTTCACTACTCATATCTTGGGCCGCAACTCCCGCCTGCTAATGGCGACCAACGTTTATATTGAAATACTCCATCGAATTGCTGTGTAGCACTGCTGAGGAATCTCGAGATGAGGACGATGCACTCCTTGTTCTACTTTAAAAGGAACGAGAGGTTTACGACAGCATTGTGACAAGGAAGTGCATTCCTGTGAGTAGGCTTTATGGTGTGGAGAAAAGAAATTCAAAGGGGCATTTAAGTAGGGGTGGAAAGAAAGAGGCTTGCTCTTGTGTTACTGGCTTTTATTAGTAAGGTTAAAAAATCGTATTTTCGCTATTATGTATACGCACCAATAATGGCTTAACCACAAAATCTTGACAGATTTTGTTGCTAAACACCGAGGATTATTTCTTCTTCCCAATAATATTTTTAGAAGAGTCATTATAAAAGTCACGATTGGCAAGCACGACATCCCAGATTAAGGCTGGAAACACTAACTAAAATAAAAGCAGGGGAGGAAAAACTTCATACAGATTGTTCAATGCCGCAGCGTCCAACAAAATTCCACGAAAGTCTGCGGCCGCCGCACCATCCCCTCCGTCCATCTTTTTATTTTCATTATAACTGTCATCCACGGCCACGATATTCTCATAAGCAATACTGAACAACAAACCGTGAAGCTATTTACATTTCAGGTAGCGAGCAGACAATTCGCGGCCGGTTGTCATGGTTACCCCAAGATGGCGGCCGTCTGCTGCGGTTTCAAACTTCGCCTCTAGTTCCAAATTGTTCCAGGAGTATTTTAGAGCGGCGTACGTATGTACGAACGTGCATAATTACGTTATGTACGCCCAGCTATATACCACGGTCCCACTAATTACTGGTACGGTTAGCAACAGCAACGGAGTTTGTTTGGTGGTGAATGGTGATGGGGTTAGAAAAGTTACCGGGAAGGTACACATCATTGCTTAAACTGATCTGTAGATAATGATGATATTGTTGATACCAATACCAAAAACACGAAAAGGATTCTTTCATTTAAAACCAAGGAAAAGCTGGTCATGGAAATAGTTTACAATATTTTCTTATTCTCAAAATTCTTACTGATTACATATTTGACGTTGGAAAAGTGCTGATTTTCAGCCTAGTTTGAATAAATGACTTTTGATTTTGATTTTGACTTACTTTTAACTTGCATCTTTATTTGTGTAACTCTGTGCGGGTAATTTTCATACTGAATCAAAAGAACCGAACTTAATTTCAGTTTTTCTGCCTGACTTTTCTGCAGCCAGTACTCCTGAAGGATTAGTTAAGGAGGATTTAATAAGAGTTCCTTAGATAAGTGTTGCGAGCGCTCTTCTATCTAATGCTCATCAACTTAAACACCTCTCGAGGACGAAGCTGCGCAGGTCACCCGAACGAAGAGATTTTAGTAATATGTCGTCATACAATGTTCTTAGGAAGAAGGTCTATGCTTGTATGGAGGATGTTTTTATCTTTAAGCATGGTATGGAGCTTTTTGTATCTTTTTGTGTGGATAAGGTAATTGAAGGCTGGTGTTGAAGAGTTTTCTGTCAGAGTTTAGCTAGCTTATCATCATTCGAAATAAAATGCAGTTTTGTGGATCACGTTATGATAATGTAAGATATTAAGTACATTTATGTTTCCTGTTGACTCAAGAAATAACTAAGAGACTGGAAGAGGCCTATGTCCAGCAGTGGACTGCGATAGGCTGAGTTGATTGATTGAAAGAACTAATTACCTGTTGTCAAAATAATGCAGGAACTCAGAAAGTAGGAATCAAATGTAGGAAAATGCTATGCTGTGTACCTACACAGCTGGAGGTACAGACCTTTGTCATTCCGAATGAACCGATTTTGCACCTTTGTAAATAACCATGTGTAATTTAAAACATTGGCAAGTCTCCAAAATCTACGAAGGTTAATGCACTCTCTTAACTAATCTGTTCTCGTTCACAACCACAGAAAGCCTAGAATATTATAACATTCTTAATACCTCAATACCTTAAGAACACTCATCACGATATAAAACAATGATAAATCCTGCATGGTTTCTTGATGACCCTCATAAATCATACGCTGTCGTCGGCAACATAAACCGGTTTACGACCCATATAGGACGAATGTTCAGAACGGACACGGGTGAAAAATATGAAAATTTTATATCTGGGGCAAGTAGGAGTCAAGGTATGATAAATTTGTAGTTTTGATAGTTTACTCGAAAGATCTAGGTATCTAAACTATTTAGTATGATCTTAAAAATAGTTGGGATGAATGGGATATTGTTAGGTACTCACGCAGACAGCGCTATAAGATTTTTGCACGTCTATTTTTTCTGACTAACTTAACTGAGCCACGTTATATTTCTTACGAAAGACAACTGCCTGATTCACTCTCCTAATTCTCCAGAATCTTTGCCTAAAAACTATAAAGTATTATTTACATGAATATTTATATTATTTCTCATCTGCAAAGGGCGTTAGTCGATCCACGGCCGAAAGGTTCTTGAAATGCTTCAGTGGGTTTCAGAGTATCTATCTTTTAGGTATATCTAATTATCTGTCAAAGACTGGATCTATGGATATTACGTAGAACCTAGCAAATACTATTATACTAGATTCATAGAATCGCTAATACAGATAACAAGCTTTGTTGTTGGTTCTGAGAGCTGTGTTCTATGATCCATGTCTAAATCAAGATAAAGGATTCTTGGGATGTGATTAATTTTCATTGGTACGTTCCGTGTGACAGGCAAAATACTACGATCCTAAAGTTTAAGATTTTTTTTGGCATTTGAATATGAAGACCGTTCGACAGGCAGTGGACAATGGAGTGAACTTAAAGTCAAGACTGAGGCCGAGATCTATAAATGTTACTTAGCTCGTACTTTGACTTACACAATGATCTCGTCTCTATCATGCACTTGTATCTAGTTTGACATGTATGCGACAATTGACAGAAATACGGTTTAGCTAAGGCTCCCGCTGAAAGGCGCGACGCGACTCTGGTGCAAAAATATCTTTGAAACCTTCACGGAAATTGTTCTACCGGTATCGCGTCGCGCCTATCTGCACGAGCCTTAACGGTTTTAAATCTCGGCCTGAGAGTATAGCCAAAAAGAGTTGTAAAAAATATATCTCAGTAGAAAGCCAAACAAAGTCAATGAAAGCGAAATATAGTGCTGCTCGGTCTTTGTTTTAGTGCCTCGTCTTCAATCTTTTATTATGAATAGCCGAGTCGTAAAAGTGACTTAAGAGCTTAGGTCATGAATTCTGCACAGGATTTTTATGTGTTTTATGGCATACATGCTCTGCCATAGGTGTCTATATGACAAATTCTTGGGTGTTATTTATTTTTCTTTTTATAGTAAAGTATAAATGTGAAAAAGATGTTGTCTTGGTCCTGTTTTCAGGCCTCTACCGACTATATCGGTTTGGAAAACGAATAAAATATGCCTCGTGTTCTTGAGAATTTATTTTTTAAACCTAGCTGTGTGAGTGGAGCTACTGAACAATGTCGTTCAGAGTAAATCTTAGCCAACTCTTTCAAGAACCGAGGTGGAAAGCTACCTGATTATAATGTAGCTACACAAACAGTTTCCAGGAAAAGCACAATACACAATATAAAGTAATTTTACACAGTATTGCTGTCATGAAAATAACTTTAAATGTATAGCTTCATCCACACTACAGCATCAAATCACCATAATTAGTCTATAATGTTCCCACTGCTGGGACACAGGCCTCCTCTCTTCGAAAGTGGGTTGTAATCTACCACGCGAGCCCAGTGCGGGTTGGTAGATTTCACATGTCTTCGAATTTTTGGTTCTAGGACATGCCGGTTTCCACACAATGTTTTCCTTTACCCTTTCTGCGAGCAGGGGTGATGACATTATTTGCACAAATTAATGCACCTGCCTGGGTTCGTACCCACGATCTGCAAATCCGTAAGACGGGGCCGTTACCACTGGGACACCACTGCTCAGCATCTCATACCAGGTTCGTTTCGTGTCTTGTTCCGGATGCAGAATCTTCAGTTTTACATATATCTACTTAATATTGCCAGAACTTCGACTTAACAACCAAGCTGAAACCATGTGCTGAAACACAATATTTCAGATACCTATAATGATCGAAAGTCATCCATCATAGTGTCTTGATAACTCGAATCATATGAAACCCACGTTCGACTTTTTGCCGAATTAAGTACACATGACTTGCCTACCGGGGTCGCGGGAAAGTCCGAATGGGATACCGTGGCCTCTAGCAACACAGGCAACGGAAGAAACACGGGTGGGTTTTAGCCAGTAAGAGTCTGACACACCCTCCCGCTCCACCCAGAGCGGGAGAAGTTATTTGATAATTACCTACACAAAAAAAAGGTACACATGGCTTCAAGAACCAGCATCCTAATTGCGTGACCCACTATCAATCACAATTTGAATGATTTTGAAGTATATTTCTAATCCATTGCTTCATATGTTCGAAAAATTTGTCTGCTCAGCAACGCAAATATCGCAATGAATGTTGTTAAACTGTCAAAATGAAACCCACCCTCAGCACTTACCTGTCACAGTTTCTCTATATACCTACTCCAAAGTTTCACATAAAAGAAGTACCTACATAATATTCAACAAATTCCTTACATATAGGTACGTTATGTAAGCAGTAGGCCGAAGCAATATCCGTTCAGTATCGGCTGTCAGTTTATTTATGTGAAAACATGCGGAGTTGAAGATTCAGTGAGTGAATAGCTTCAGATGAGTATCACTATACCTATGTATTTTATTATGTGATGCGAAAGCCTGGAAATATTTCAGTTTTTTTTTTTGTAGCTCTAAGGGTTTTCTGAAAGGTCTTGCTAGTGTTAAGTGTATGAGGTGAATTGGGTCATGGGTCCACTATGTGAAGGCGACTAACAAAAACGTTTC
Source organism: Atethmia centrago (assembly GCA_905333075.3). NCBI lineage: Eukaryota > Metazoa > Arthropoda > Insecta > Lepidoptera > Noctuidae > Atethmia > Atethmia centrago. Next base: position 10,112,009 of record HG995381.1, on the reverse strand, counting down.
CGAGCGTGCAAGGCATACATATTTTGTTTTCTTTGTTACGTTACTAGGTACCTACACTTACAACTAATATTCCATGTGAAGTTTTGAAAGATTGGAAAATATTAAAAGAATGCGTTTTTCAACGATTTAAAGATGTTCCAAGGAGATCTTTTATTCGATGCGTACGTTTGAAAATATCGTCCATAGGTAATTAGGTATTTGTTAATTAATTAAGCTTTCGGTAAATGGCTGCCTATATACCTCCAATAATCCACACAACACACATAATCCCAAGTACATAAACCACCACACTCCAAACTAATTTGTTACATCTAATTCGATCCTTAACAAGACGATACCGTAAACTTACCGTATATACCTCCACGCACACACAAACATTGTATATATTCATTTAAGCCTTCCTAAAGTAGCTCCACACTGTAGGAGAAACGCACACACACAAGCCAAAGCCGCAAGGCACGTAACATAAGGAGCTTGGAAATTAATTTAGCTCGGAACTAGCTGGCAAATGGATAGACGTGTGAGCCTGGGGGGGTAAGGTGCCTCCCCGAGGGGGTGAAAACGGGGGGGTGTGTCGGGAAAATTCGGCGTTTAGGTGAGCCTTTGTGGTGAGACCTTAGCAGTAATTGTGTTCCGTTGTATATGGTAGAGAGTTTGATTATAATTGATACTCGTATTGTTATGTGAACTGCCAATTATGTATGTTCGATGCTTCTGTTGTAATGGTTTGATCAGTTTCTTGTGAACTATCAGAGGAACTATTATAAGGTCTTCGGAGATATGGGATTGATAGATTACCGGGTCGGTCACGAAGGTTGGTTGGATTTGTAAATCTCTTTCACTTCTCTTGGTAAATGTTACAAGACTCACAACTATCATTATTATTTCTTAGAAACAGGTAGGTATAATAGACTGTATACCTAGAAATCGAGATTACAAAAAAAAAGTTCAAAAGATGGTGCATTAATTCAGCCTGACTTAGAAATTCTATGTTTACCACCGATTTCAGGAACTTATTTCTCCATAACAGTTTAAATGAGCAAACTAAACAATGAACTACTAATTTTCAGTATCCATTAGCGTTAGTATGGAACACAGAAACTAAATTAGGAGAGACGTCCCACGTCAAATTCAGGCAACTCAAACTATGTTCCAAACAGAACCACACAACACATACAAAGTACAGTCACGTGCGAAAATATGTATACAGTTATTGAAACTTGCTCTTGCAGTTATTGAGATTGCTATTGCAATCAATGTTTATTGAAGAAAAGAGAGAAAAAAGAAATATCTTTTTTTTTTTCTGGTAGTATTCGTAAGAGTTGCTTTGTAGAAAACCTACCTAATTTCGATTTTATTACATAAACCAGAAAAACACAATTTTAGATAATCTCTATTCCTATAGTCCTAATGCCAAACTAGTTCGCTCAAAACCACGTTTTAGAGGACTACAGAGTTTTGTCTAGGAAACACATAACTGTACCTATCTACCCACCAACGTCAAGCATCTAACTGTATCTAATGAAATACACGTCAATATCCCCGCGTCAAAGGCCGCACAATATCCGTGCGTGTCACACAAACACAGACATGCAAACACGCATACACTGTCGTGCGTGTTAACATATACGTATATATAACCGTGAAGTACCGCCATCACTCCGGGCGATTGCCGGATAACCAGCTTATTAATATCCGGGGCCGTCTCCTGTGTATGTCTTTGATTTATATTATATATACATAGTTACTGTGGGGAGAATTGTTGGGATTTTTGACAGGATGTGTAGATGGATACTTTTTTTTCTTTTTGGGTGGGATATTATCAAATAACTTCTCCCGCTCTGGGCGGAGCGGGAGGGTTTGTCAGACTCTTACTGACTAAAACCCGTATTCCTTCCGTTGCCTGTGTTGCCAGGGGCCTCGGTAGGCATCGGCCTTAGTGGACCCTACACTTGTGCTGACATCTCTTTGAGGCGCGCGTGGAACACAACGTGCCGTCGATCCGGGCCTGGTCCTTATCGGACGGCGAGCTACCCATTGCTCACCGTCTTGTGAATTGTTGAGTAGGGATTTTTGACAGGACGTGTACATACTTAAATTGTGTTGTCGACATAAATGTCGACAACACAATTTTCCACGCACGGATAACTACATAATGCGTGTCTAAGCACTGGAAAAGAATACGTAGAGTACTTGATTTGATAGATTTCTTTACACAATATTCTCTTTGCAAATGTGTATAATATTTTTGAAGTGAAAACTTCTTTAGGCGCGTCGAGCGATTTTCGGTAGGGACAAACATATGGGTTCGCGTCACCGACATGGTAACCGCGACATGTTAGTGTAACAATTTGCGCCAGACTGGCGACGCGCAGCGGCCTGAGTACGTATACCTATTTATACGTATATATGATATGTTATTCCAAAGTTTCAAGTTGTTTAGTATTAAATACGTTAACTTAACGGTAAGGAACGTCAGTAGCAGAACAAGTAAAAAGATCTATGCTGTCTGCTACGGCATTAAGTACACGCAAGGTACGCGTTATAGGGGCTAATAGCATGCCTAGTTGTCTACCTATAGATATTTAGTACTCCCATTTTTACTTAGGTCACACCGGCTGTCTGCCAGCCAGGATCTGATTTCGACATTCAAGACTTCTATCCCTCTCTCTGTAATAATATCATGCCTTCGTAAAATCAAAAGTCAATCGTCGAATCCGAGCCTTATTAGAAGGCTTAAAGACACCCAAAGGGCAATGGAAAGTGCTATGCTTAGAGTTTTCCTACGTGATCGAATCAGAAATGAAGAGAACCGCAGGAAAACCAAGTCAATGGACAGAGCCCGAAGAATTGCCAAACTGAAGTGGCAGTGGGCAGGGCACATTGCTCGCAGAACAAATGGCCGATGGGGCCGAAACGTTCTGGAGTGGCGACCGCGTATTTGAAGACGTAGCGTTGGGAGGCCTCCCACAAGGTGGATGGATGACTTTGGGAAGGCCGCAGGAATCCGCTGGATGCGGAAAACACAGAATCGGTCGAAGTGGCGGTACTTGCGGGACGCTTATGTCTAGGTGGTCTTTCGGTTGAAATGATGATGATTCATGTAATAGTTATTTATTAAACTGTTGTATAATACCTACCTACCTATTTATGTACAGTTGCAAAAAAGACTTTATCTACATACATGATATGAATCCTCAATAAAAGGTTCTGAAACCATAGGTTGTTGTAGGTACAGTGTTGTAAGAACTATGTAAATTCATGGAAAGTTTCTAGTAATAATTGGTTAGAAATGTCCTTTGCTGCATTAGAAATGTCTGGTGGTTATCAAAGCTTATATCACTCATTTCTGTAAACAACAAAGTAATAAATTTTTGCAATACTAATACCAAACAAAATGGCGGGATACGACGTGTATTCGAATAACCTATAAGTTTTCTTTTAATACGGTGCTGTGGTAGTGCAACGCGCGTCCATGATAATGTTCTTTTTTTGAAAAGGAGTTGCATAATGAACCTTAGTACGAGAACATTCTAACACTTGTTTGGATGATATTATGGTTACTATGACACTGGTTGTTTTAATGTTGGCAATAAGCTAACTGTTTCAGAAACTTTTATAGAGGATTTGTAGCAAGGGTGTAGATAAAATACTTTAATTCTAAGCTTTTGTATCACCAGTCCTTAATTCACCCAACGACAATTAAAAACAAAAATAAAAGTGACGTTACAATACGGTCGACAGTTGACCTACACTCAATGCGCATTCAAATATAGAACAAAACAACGTTCCATTTACATATCCGTCACGTCACGGTTAGCTGACAACTACGACCCTTTCAAATATCACGATCAAAGAAATAAACTGAGATTAATTCGCGCCCTGTGAAAACAATGAAGGATTTCGCCCTAACAAAGGGTTAGGACAAAGGCCACGAATGGAGTTTAGTCTATAACTCTGCATGTGACTTCTAAACTTATTGTTTTAACGTTTGCCAGACGAAAACAATGCTAGAGAAATTAATTCGATGCTTGTTGTTTTTTTTTTTTAGTTTTGTATTTGGAACGCGGCTATTTTTAATCCTTTTTTAATTTATTTGATTACCCTTTGTTCTTATTTTGAATTCCGACTGAAGTCTGCATCTATTATGACCACGTACACCGGGCAGTTAATTTAAATGTAATTTATGTGAAAGTTTCGATACCATTCTGCTTTCTACGTCTTGATTGTAACTGCTTGCAGAAAGAGAGAATATAAGAAAATAAATTGGTAAGAGCAATAGGTATCTAATATTTATAAAAATAATGCTAATGTAAACAAAAAAATAATAACAATCATTTCACAAAAGTAACCGACACCAATCAATCACGATTCCAATAAAGAACTGTACATGAGTAAAAAATAGATACTATGTAGACATGATTTAAAAAATGGCGGCAATTTTCTTTCTTTTTCTCTGCCGCTGAATTGCAGACTACGGCATGGCTTCAAAAAGTCTATCGGAGCGGAATATTCAGTTCGTCAAATGGTAATCAGAGGGAGGCATTATACGTTATGGTTCAAATATCACAAGCGTACGAGATTTTACTTTTACGAGAAAATAAAAACATAGATAACTTTGATTGAAGAGAATACCTACTTTAATATTTTTATCTGTTGAAAAAAATGTGGATACTTGATGGAAAAAGAAAGTGTATTACATGTCATGAAAAACACATTTTCTCATCAAGGGAAAAAACTTTCAGGTCTCAGGCACGTAAGCCTACTCGAAATTATTTTATTTGTAGGTACGCTGTTAGAGTTCTTATGTGGTTGGGCTTAAGGTTGAGATTTGTTTGTATGTAGTCGACAAAGAGTTAAAGGTTTAATACACGTGACTGTGAGAACGCTAGTTGTTACGGTCGTAACAAGGCGAGCGCATCAAAGGACGTTTTTCAAAGAGAACGTGATTCTCGACCGATGCTCTAACAAGTCCGCCCCCGGGTGACTCAGGGGAAACTCGACAATATATTTTTAAGAATTACAATTTTATTTGAAGGATTATGCGGGCAATGTGTTTTACGAAATGCATGCTTGTTGTTCTGTTTCGTTGGGTTTTTATTTAGAATGCTAATTTAAGAATTTGCGCAGGTTTTGAAGTTTTCGTGGATGATAAAGGAGTTTATGGAAATAGTTGAATAAAACAATTTGTTGATGAATGTGTTGTGGTGTGTATTTTCACTGGTTCTGTTTTAAATACAGTAAATGCTATTTATTTTATGGGTTGTTAGGTTTATGTGTTTGTGTATACCTAAATTTCGATGTCATTTCGCCTTCATTAATTGGGCAGGTACCTGGCTATAACACCTAATCCTCAAGCGTACGTAACAAATAATGGCTGACGTACGTCTACATAAAAATACTTCAATGATTGCAAAAATCTCATTGTCTACTCATTAAAACAAAACAACACTAATCAGTTCCACATTCAAAACATCACATAGCTCCCACACTCTCATTCCCTTAACCCCCTTACTCCCCCTTAGTAATCCCAATAGTTTCGATAGTTCCCCAGTCGGGATTAAACGGGGAGCGGATAACATGGGGCATGTGTCTTCGACGTCACCTCGGCGATACTTCACCACGCTACAAAGGTGGGGACTGATTAAAAATCCGAACAGTATGCGGTGCCTACTGTATTAGGCTTAATGCTTTGAATTGTAGGTGTGCCGCTAGGGGCTTTGTTCGTTTTTCTGGTTTGTATTTGAATTTGTTATAGTTATAGAACATGAGACAGTCCAGCTAAAAGACTTAACGAATGGCAGGTGAGTACTAATAGGTCAGCTAGGGATCGAAAAGTCTAAAGTCTATAAAAATATTAAAAACTGCATCGTGTCTCTGTCATTTTCAAACGATTAACAGAAACAGATCGATGTTTCAGTACGTTTCATGCTGAACGCATTGATTTGTATTGCAAGCGGGCAAGTTGATGCTAGAGAGTTTATTCTAAAGTTAATAAGCGATATATTCCTGATTCCTGAAGATGAAGTCTCAAAATAAAGAAATCAAATTTTTGAGTTGCTACGTTAGCGATTCCATTGTTGTTTTATTACATTTTTGACCAAATCGTTAATCAGATGGAAAATGCTACGTTCTACGTACCTAAACACCTACTTTTTATTCTTCAATATGTATAAGTATGAATCTCTCATATTACTTAAAACTTTGAGTGCGATATTATTAGACCACATTTATCACTATAATTAAAATTCGCTGAGGTATCAACAAACGTCCTTTAACAGACACCTTCATTTATATACTTACTTACCTACAGAGATACAGGCACCTTTGTGTACCTATTACATTTGTGGCGAAGGTACGAACGCTAGAATTTGTCTCTCTCTCTCATTGTGTCAGAGATTTATAGTGGTCGTGTTCGGTCGATCTCCCCCCGACAGCGTCTGGGCACCGATCATACATTATAGCGATGTTATAATTTAAATACGTTTTTGGAACCTTATTGTGTACAAAAGAAAGAGAAAATGGATTTATTTCAATCGAAAAAATGTACAAAACAAATAGTAATTTCCACATAGGATTGACTTTTAGAGATCAAGTTTTTTTTTCTTTTTAGCAGTTGTGTAATTTAGAGAAGTTATACCTAAATACTTCTAATGAGCTATGTATTCTTTTTATATTGTATGTAAAAGTAATGTCTAACTTGTTTATCTATTCAGCTTGTACCTGCCACATAATCAGCCTATAATGTTCCCACTGCTGGGATACAGGCTTCCTCTCTGTGAGAGGGATTGTGTCGTAATCCAACACGCGGGCCCAGTGCGGGTTGGTAGATGAAAAAAATCTATCAAGTCAACAGCAGTCGTGCCGGATGGGCGTGATCGCTGGACGTAAAGGGTGTGTAGGGAGGGAGTATGCCTATCCAGGTGTATCCCAGTGTGAAGGTAGGCCTCCCAGTGCATGCGACGCTGACGTCCTGCACCTATTGATTCCAGATATCTTTACCAACATGGCTAGAGAGGCGCCACGGCGTCCTCACCTTCCGCTTGACATAGGTCCTCACCGGACACGGCAGCTTCGGGAGGTTCCTGTGTCGGATAAGGCGGGAGAAAACGCCCGGGTGTCACCGCTGTATGGAGCGCCCGGAGGACACGGTGGAGCATACGGTGGAGGTCTGCCCGGCTTGGGCAGAGCACCGCCGTGTCCTCGTGGAGGCGATCGGCGGCAGAGATCTCTCGCGTCCGGCCCTGGTTCGGGCCATGGTACGGAGTGAGAGGGCATGGGCAGCCGTCACTACTTTCTGTGAAGCAGTAATGCTCGCGAAGGAGGCGGCGGGACGTTTGAGGGAAAGACATATTTCGCGCCCTCTCGCCCCTAGCCGCCGCAGAAGACGCCTTGAACGTCGGGAATCCCGGGCGGATTTCCGGCCACTGTAGGCGCGGGCTTGCGGACGGTGAGCAATGGGTAGCTCGCCGGCCGATAAGGACCAGGCCCGGGTCGACGGCGCGTTGTGTTCCACGCGTGCCTCAAAGAGATGTCAGCACACGTGTAGGGGTCCATTAAGGCCGATGCCTGCCGGGTTCGCGTGGAAGTTCGAAAGGATTGCCGAAGCCCCGGGCAACACAGGCAACGGAAGGAATACGGGTGGGTTTTAGTCAGTACGAGTCTGACACACCCTCCCGCTCCGTCTAGAGCGGGAGAAGTTATTTGATAATTTCCCACCCAACAAAAAAAAAAACACGTCTACCAGCATATGGATGCTGGTAGACGTCTTTTTTTTACCATATATATACCATTATTTTTGACTGGGAATTGTTTTTGACCTCTGTTTAAGGTTGTTTTTGACATCAGGAGTCCACTGTATCCTGACAGTAAATTTCGGTTATTAACAATGTTGAATTTAGTTTGTTGCCATTGATTGAGATTTTAACATCAATCACACTATTTTATGATTTTGTAAGTTTCATTGGCTTATTGTTTTATTTGAGTTAGAAACTAATTAGAAAGTCCTGAGTGAATGATGATATCTGAAATAATTCTATACTATGGTGAAAAATAAAACAAGTTGTATCTCAAAAAAGTTATGTCATTTAATAACAGTCCTTCATCGGTGACTTCTATTTTTATCACAAAATGTTCCACATATTGTTTAACTGTTTAGTATAGTTTATGTGGTAAAAGGCACGATGGGTTTGACATATCTGTTTAGATAAAAAAACCCCAAAACAAATAAACAGGAAAAAAAAAAAACAAAATTCAAAATAATTTGGTATCATTTAATGAATAATTCATAGACTACATTCATATCACAAATACATTTTGTCAAATAAGTACATGGTAAATACTACAAATAATCATTAGTTTAACGAAAAGCTACATTATTTCTAACATTTACCAAACTAGTGAGGGCTTAACTTAATTTTAGGTACGCAACATAAAATAAAGGGTAACATCTTACGACCCGTAGACATACGACTCGTAACTAGTAAATGAACCGACCGAACGTAATGGGGGACCGAAGAACCAAATATATGGGAGGAGGGATGTAGTCCTGTATTAGATTAATGTTTTGTTTGCTTTGTATTCGGGTAAACTAGAGTTAATTTTCTTCTGAAATGGTTATGGTGCTTTTGTTGGTATTATATTTTATATTGTTGGTTTATTTTGTTGGTTTTTATACTTATTGTTTTTGGCAAGAATCATTGCAATATTTTGAGTCCTTTTTAGGGTTCCGTAATAAGCAAGGAACCCTTATAGTTTCACCATGTCCATCTGTCTGTCTGTCTGACCCGCTGTAGCTTAGTACTAGATAGCTGTAATTTGGCATAGGTATACATATTAATCACGCCGACTAAATGCAAAAATAAAATCTAGATTTTTTTTTGGGTTACCTCCCTTAAACGTAATGTGGGGATGATATTTTTTTTTCTCGTCTCTCATGGTGTGGGGTATCGTTGGAAAGGCCGTTCAATATTACGGGTCCGTGAACACCACTTTTCGATTCATGGATCCGCTTGCCTAATATTAAGCATTAAAGTGCTAATTTTTGTTAGAGTCAAGTTCCCCCCCCCTGCCGGCTAAATGATTATTTATAGAGATGTGAAAGAGTTCATGGCAGGTACAGTGGCGGTACCTTCATATAAGCCCAAAAGCCCGGCGGCATGCCTTACTAAAATGCTCGATAGAGAATTTATTGTACTACTCGTTAGTAGTTTATGAGAAAATTGCGATGATACATACGTAGATACGTAGGTACCTACATACTCAGTCGAAAACTGAACTTTCTTTTTTTGAAATCGGTTAAAATTTTATTGGGCTTGCGTTATTTTGAAACCCTAGGCACGCCACTGGGCAGGTAGTACTTATAATGAAACTAAAAGAAAAACTATGACAGCTAAGTGGGCTTTACAAGTTAAGACGCTGACAACACCTAAACTGCGGTCACTGTCAGATTGCATAGAAAAGAAAGAGAAGTGCGATGACACAACGCTTGTAATTTATTGCAAAATATGAAGCAATTATCGATTTACTCAAAATTGGGTTGAGTAATCGAAAATAAAAAAACAACCAAGTTCTGCATTCAAATAAGACGTTCTAGTTGTTAATTAAATAGGTAACGTATGCTGATATTGAATGCAGATATTTTGGATTAGAACTAAAGCTAAGAGGATAGTTTAACGTTAGTTGGTATCGAGTTTTTTTTTCAAAACGTGTTTTAGTAACAACCAAGTTCTGGGAAATATGTTCAAAATTAACATATATTTTTTCCGCTACCATACACTATACATATTTGGCAATTTTTTTTCTAAAGAGAAGCCTTTTTTGGTCAATTGGGTCTTGTCAGCGCTTTAACGAGTTATTATCGACCAACTTAAATTTGCAGTTGGTGAATTGACCGAGGCATATTATATCGATTTATGGGAGAACACGTTTTTCAACTACAATTTTAAGTTTGTTTTTGGGATAAATTCATATCAACTACCCCACGGAATCCTTCATTATGCGTGGTGCGCCACGCACATGCCTGGTTTTTTTAACTGACAATTATGAGTTTATTTTAACCGTAACTCTAAGTAGAATTTATTTCATTTTCTAATTCCAAAAATCATTGCAATATTTTGTGTCCATTTTAAATGTAACAGGTATAACTTTCTACTAGCTTAATGCAATATTAATATTTAGAATTAGGCCGTTTGTCAACCGGCGCCGTCACCAGGACATCATAGAGAATGAGATGACGGCGGCGAAGTAGCGATACATACATTTACTATGGCCGCTTGTCCACCGTACATCACCGGACGTCACGTTCGGTTCGAATAATCTCGTTTCTCGTTGATCTCGGTGGCCGTAGACAACAAACAGTGTTAGAAATATTTATAAGATGGAGAAGTGTGGAGTATCGACCTCAGAAAACCTTAGAGATACCTACATATCAGTGTGTATAATAATTTAGATGATAAATTTACTAATTTTTTACAACATTCCCACATTGCTATTCTTAGCTAAACCCGAATGTGTAAGTCCATTTTCATGTCTTGCGAAAGATTTTTCTTATAAGGCTTAAGTTTCTTCTAAGAACATAAGTAACGAACCTTACAAATATTATTGAGTAGGTACTAGGGACTTCGTTCGCGTGGAAGTCGTAAGACGCCAAAATATACTAAAATGACAGCTACATTTATATCTTTATTTAAAACCAAAATACAAGATGATTATTAATATTAACTAAATTAAATTAAAACTAAGTGAAACCTAAAAAGGCCCTCGAGGCATTGTATCAAGGATGCTGGCGGCATTTCCTCGCTGAATAGCAATGCTGATGCGTTGCAGGAGAAAGCCACCAGCTTTTCGGTCACCAGTTACATCAACCAGACGTTTCACGATTTCCGCAAATAACTTAAGCGGACTGGGACCTCACGGACCGAGGGTCTCGACACCAAAGGGCACAAAGTTGTACTCTCCGCCAAGACCTGTATATATTATTAATACTTTACATTTTATTAAAACTTCTCTGTATACTAGTATATAGTATACATACTTATTCATATACTCTGTATATAGTATACATACTTATACATATATCTGTATATTTTGGCTTAATTTTTTCCGTGTGAGAAGCAGCTTGTCCTGAGTTGTTTACACCCGCAGCCTTTAGTAGCAATTTCCCATTGCTTGCTTTTATTTTTTATTTTTAATGAATTAATGAATGCCTGCGTTCCTGCATATACTACTTAATGAGACAACACTGATACACTGACTGATGCATTCTTACACAAAACATGTCAACAGTGGGAATGGAACTTACAACCACAGGTTTGCAAATCAGTCGTCGAACCGCTAAGAAGTTTGCTTTGTTTAATGTTTACTAAAATAGCCGTTCTTATATATATTATGTCATGATTGACTGATTACTTAGCTCCATAAAGGCAATGATTCAAAAGGTTAAATCTGTAACTATCTGCAATATTCTAACCCTTTGGCTCCTCTTTTTACAAATTGCTCACCCTCCATAGCAAATAGCTTGATAATGTATAGCCTTATAGACTGACAAACTTATAGGGATTATTTATGCAAAATATTAACAAAATCTATTTGGTAGTATTTGCGTGATGCTGGAACATACATTCAGACAAACAAAAAAAAAAAACATTAATGGAAATATCCTGTACAGTTTTGACTTTGCTACGATTTTATTATATGTATAGAAGACTAGCCGCGCCCCGCGGTTTCACCCGCGTAAGTCTCTATCCCGTGGGAATATCGGGATAAAAAGTAAACTAAACCAAGTCATGGCCGCTTTAGCGTGAAAGCGTAACAAACAAACAAACTAATTCACTTTCGCATTTATAATATTACTTAGGTTATTATATTCGAAACACGTGTAAAGAAAGTAGAACGTTCCACGAGGCGAACCCGACTCAACCAAAGTATTTTAATACCTCACTTACGTTCGCAGTTAATCTAAAACATTTAGTATTAAAAACTTATTAGAGCCTAGTACGCTATAATAAAGTGTTCTCTTTTGACAAAAACGCGCTCGTACAGTATTTTATTTAAAGAGACCCAATTTAAAGGCTTTGAAGCGTAGGGAGGCCTCTATATCACGTATAGGGTAAAACGCCCACTCAAACACACACATATTATTATACGTATGTACATAGAGAGCATATAGCCTGGGGGCCCGTCAAACGCCCTGAAAGTCACGTATGCCTGGTGGCCTCGCAATGTTATTATCCAACACTTACGCACGAACATACACTCACGCATCTATCTGTGTGCGCTGTAGATGTGCGTAGGCAGGAGAGCCCGGGCATCGCGGCCCACACGACCCCGACCGAAGGGACAAAGCGAAACGGGTTTGTCCCAAGGGAAATTCAATATTCGGGACTAAACCTTAACTCCCCCTTAAGACACCCCGTCTACCACCCCCGGAATGCTTATATGGCCACGACGTGTATCGATTTTCTTGCCAAATGGAAGATTGGTGTCGAACCGTTCTCGGCGGACGAATGAATGATGTATTGGAGTGGCGAGTGAATATTTCAAGTGTGTGTGTGCCACCTTCGGGGTTTTGTGCTTAGCCACCGTATCGGCTCTGATGGAAATCTCCTTCGGAAATTGACGTGAATTTTTTATTTCGGTAATGCATTGCCGGTGAGTTGAGGGGGTTGTTCGCTAACCGCGTACTTCTTTGAGCTCGACGCCAATTATCTCTGAAATGCTCTTTGAGGTGACTGATTGGATAGCAACCATTGCTTTTAGGCCTCCATTGCTCACTGTTATGAATATTGAGATTTCTGTGTGGAATATCGTTATAGCGTGGATCATGAAAGGTCGCTTATTTTCTTAATGGATTGAATGGCATAAGCTGAAGTAATCTCGTCTTATCTATATTTGTTCTATTAATTTAAAATGCGTAGGACAAAAGTAACTTTATTTATAAGAGTGGTGGGTCTTATTTACTTTCCATATGGATGTGAAGAACACATATTTACAATATAAACTAGAGCGGTCTCTGCATGACGTAGGTACTAACTTATTCACCAGCGAATCCTTTAAGGGGAAATCTCAACTTTTATGTATACATTACATGCCATAAAGCGTTGCCATAAACTGTCCTCGTAAAATACGTTACAACCAAATTATAAATATTGACTCGATTTGTTTATTACTCGTGACAACATCAAATGGCTATGAAATTAATCTTAGTAATTTAATCTTAGTAAATAGGGACAATGGAATTCATAAACCAATTAAAGCGTACCTTCTAAATCTACTTTGTCAGGACTTTTTTAAACTTTTGTGTAACAAAAAAGCAACTAAAAGAACATAGTTTTTCAGGATGTTTACTTACCACGATTTTGTATTTTTAGCGCATTGTAAGTTTGCTACTAAAACTGTGCAAAAAAAAAAACTGAAGTGTGTTATCAATACGTTCTTTTACCTTTAACAAAGATCTACCTTCATGTAATTCCGTGGATTAAAAACCGGCCAAGTGCGCGTCGGACCACGCACAAGAAGGGTTCTGTAGTTGGGATGAATCTATCCCAACAAACTAAACATTGTAGTTGGAAAACATGTTCCCCCATACATTCTAACTGCAAATGTAAGTTTGTACGCACAATATTGAGTGATTTACCATGTTATTTTAAGACCATTGACTTCTTATAGGTTCTCCTGTAATCTATATGTATAGAACTATTATCTGTATTTTTTTTAATTTTAAGCTCCTCAATTTCGGAGATAAGATTTATTTATTTATTGAAACTTCTCGCACGCAATTAAGTACAAAGGCGGACTTAATGCCTAAGAATCATATATTTTCTTTAATAACTTTAAAACTAATTATTTTAAAATTATAAAATATATATATTTGAAATCCTCATGAAAAGTACTTTCATTTGATATGTTACACGGTACCTACTGTTTGCAAAACTTTTTTTTCTAATTTTCCCCCACAAGTGAAACCCCAATTCAAAATTAATTTATTTACTTACATGTTCGTGTTTGGGTCACAGAAATTTATATTATAATATAGTACTTACTGTAGAATCGGTGCAAATCGACTGTGACAGACGAACAACAGACAGACACACGAGTGATCGGAACACTAAAAATATATATAGCATAGTATCAAATAAAATCCTTTCAGTCTCAATAACGTTAATTAAAACATAGTCTTTTACGTAAAAAGTTTCAAACAGGTTTATTTCCGTCCGGCTCTACTTTGTTCTTGTCCTTCACATAACCGGTGAATCAATTCTTTGCCATTTTATATTAGTTATTCTTTTAACAGTTCAAATGATTTCAGGAGGATATTGGTGCCGATTCCCTTGTTCACAAACTAAATTAAATCTAAATTCAGTGCCTCTTTTTCTTTCTATTTCATTAAGAAAAGGACAGACGAAAAATTTTAGTTTAGTCCTGTCAAATTAATCAGCGCCTGTCACTACTCCATACAAGTTTAGACGTGATTAAAAACTTGCTTACTAAAATTACGTTGATTTACGTCAAGCGCTGATTAATTTGACAGGACTAAACTAAAATTTATCTTCTGTCCTTTTCTTAATGAATGAAAGAAAAAGATGCACTGAACTTAAATTTAGTTTAGTTTGTGAACAAGGGAATCGGCGCCATTGTGTACCTTTAGGTACTTACCGCACCCTACCTTACCTTACGAGTTGTGTAGGCGTAAGTAAGAATTGATTGCTTTTAATTTGTATATGATAGGTTATTATATTATATATAAATCATATGCGATGCTACTTAAAAGTAATTAAAACTCTAAAACTGAAACTACAAATGTGGTATTTTATAAAATTATTGTTATAAGACAGCACCTATTTGTAATAAAAAAAAACCGAAAAATTCGTTAGAATACATAGTAGAGCTGAGACAAATGATCACGATCGTTGACAAAACAATCGTCACGAAATTCTATCCACTCATTACAAACAGGCACAGCAAACAAAAAACAAACGAAAAACAAATTGAGCGCAAACAATTTAAAGCACACAACCTGTGTGTTCTACATTAAACACACACACACACGCTCATACGTAGAGGACATTAGTATTAGTGGGTTTCGGCCTTTCAAAGGCCCCTTAGATCGTGGGGGCATGTTTGGGGTAAGATTGAGCGTGGGTGAGATGCGGGGGAGGGGGCGAATTCCAAGATGGCTGCGGACCGTGCCGGCCATAAGGGTAAAATAGGAGCCTTTATATATTTATATGTAGTTTATACTTGTATTGGTCAGGCGGCCTCCTGGATTTGTTATCGATTTCTGCTTATTTCTGCCGCGGTTTCATGCGGCGTTTGTGGCGTGAATTGCATTTGTGTAAAGCTGTGGTCTTTGATTATTCTTTGTGTGTTTCTTGGAGTAGATTATTGTTTTGTAGAATTGAATTATTTATTAGATTAGTCGTAGCTGAAGCTCTGAGCATCTATCATGTTATTATTATTGGAAGCCTGTTGTATCTTACTGCAGGGCAAAGTCCTCAATTCCTTCCATTTGTTATCTTAGTTGTTTAAAATTATTCTAATAAAGGGCTAACAAATCAACATTTACATCAAGTTTTTCAAGGGAGACTAAGAATATAATATTATCTACTATTTATTAGAGTTATCTTTATCATGAATCAGAATCAGAATCAGAATGAGAATTATTCGTAAACATAGGTCAAATTACAACAGAGTGTGAGATGTTACAGATAGGTAGATCTTCTATGTTTTCCCAGAGACAAATATATTTAATTGACATTGTCAATTTTTTACTTTTTAACACGCATTTTACTTTTAAAATATCACAAAGTGGTAGAATTACCAAACAAAATTCAACAAACTATTATTAATTTGAAACCACCCCAAATAAAACAAATCACCGGATTTCTTTTGTTTTACCACCACATGCCATAATTAACGAAGAAAATATAAACGTTTACCGAAAGTGCTAACTAATAAATAAGTTTTCAATCCAATAGAATAAGGAACAAAATGAACAAAATTAAAGAATCGGATCTGTGGTTAGCCATTTCAAAGTAAATAAAATGCCTATAAAAACTTGGAGATCTCATTATCAAGTGGCGTAAAGTTTTTTCCTTTACGCACGCCAAGTTACGCGAAACTTTGTGAATATTTATTTCGTGAACTTTTAAGGTAGCTTCTTGTAAGTATTTATTGAGTGATGTAAGTTTTTTGTGTGTTTGAAAGGGCTATGGGTTATTCTGTTAAGAATTATGTGTATTCATATACCTAATAATAACAAAAATAATTAGTAAATTATTAAAATCACATTTCATTCAACGCGAATATCGTAGGTGAAATCGTATGCAATTAATTATTTATTTTCTGTTGATATTGTTGGTACCTACTTACCTACAGTTAATGTAATGTTTCATGCGTATAATTACACAATTAGGTTGGATTTTAACCTACATCACTGATATTTTGAACTGTACGACACCAATTTGCTCCAAAACCTTTCACAAAATGAGTACCAAACAAAAACTTTTCTAATCCATAACTAGTTAGGAGCACGACATCCACTTCCAACCTCTCAATGTCCATTACGGGCAGACGTTATACATAATTCAATAACCATCTACCTACATAGTACAACAAAAAGTACCTAACTTTAGCCGGGTCCATCCAAGGAAGGGTTCCACTAGGTGTCGTAAATTACAGCCCTGTTTATCGGGCCGGAGGGGAGGGGGGACCCTCCCGTGGTTTTACAGTTTATCGTCCCTCTGTATGGCCCTCCGTAAAGCGAAGGGTAGTGAATTACAGAACTGTTACTCAGCGGAATGTACCCCCTGAAAGTTTGAGAAAAAAGGGACCCTTAAGACTGTCCATTGCGTGGGGTGGTTTTGTGTTTAGAATTGGAGGTTTTGAGTTTTTACCTTGTTTAATTTTCTTCAATGCTTGTAATGATTTGAAGTTTTCTAATGTCTTGCTCACGTTAAACTGTCTTATTAATCGACTATTCATAGACAATAATGTATGAATAAGGCCAAAATAATATTTACCCATAAATAATTGTGAATAATCTAAAATATCTTAAACACTAAGCTTTAAGAATCAAAATAAAATGCATAATTCACTTTTTTTACGAACACCTAACAGATACAACTATACATAATTAAACCAATATCAAATTTATTGGCGAAGTTGCAAAAGTATCAAGTTTGTTCGGTCGAAGTCTCGTTGCCTTCCATACGCGCGGTCAAGCGGATTTCGAGTCACAGAATCACAATTCGTATAGAAGGGACACGGGGAAATACTTTTTGTGCAATTTTAGTAGAGTTGTGGAAATTAAATAAAGTTTAGAGATCCTGTAAGTAAAATATTTTGGTACTTATAGCTTGCTATGCATCAGGGAATTTGCGGATGCAGATTTTATAACATCCACGGAAGCGGATGCGAATGCGGACGCGGATGCGGATGCGGATTTTTGGTGGCTCACATCTGCGGATGCGGATCTCAAGTTTTTTTAAGGGATCCTAAGTCAAGTCAAAGCGGCAAGACGAAATCAAACATTTCTTACATTTTTTTTTGCAAATTGCAGCGCTGTTTCGGTGTATGTTGAATGTAATTCAATTTGCGGCATTTTTAATAAAATAATTACTAGATTGTTATCATTTAAAAATCAATAAGTATAGCTCACGAAATTATATGTACATATTTGATGAATATAAGACTATTTCGTAAAAATGTGATGATTTAGAGCTATACTAATGATTAATTTCCATATTGTTGATTATGATTTTACTTATATTCACCCTTTTCTACATCTGCATCCGCATGAGCTCCGCATTCATTAATGCGGGTAGGAATGCGGATGCGGAGGTCTAAATAAATGCGGGAGCTCCGCAATTGCAGATGCGGATGCGAATACCCGCAAACCCCAGCTATGCATTATGAAAATGCAGTCCAAGACAATACAGAGTGCCTAAAGACGATTTGTTTGTTTTAATTCTAAAGAATTTTGTGTGATGATGTGATGATATGTTTATTTTATTTTTAATCGATTAGTATGGCACTAACCACTTCTGCTGCACTTTTGATTTTACAAGCAGGGTTGATAAGAACGTGCAAATGAACCAATCAATTAGACTTTTTGTTGACTTTTGTTTTGTTGTGTTTAAAATTTAAAATGCCAATTTTTGGTTGAAAGAAATAGGTATCGGTCGTTTTTGAATAGACATATATTATGATCCTTATTTCCCATGTCTGGCACTTTTTAAATAACATTAACGCGTTGCTACTACATTAATCGTTCGGGAAATACAGGCGTGGCGTATGTATTCGTAAACTAGTGTTAAAAGATTTTTTTATACCTTAAAGCGAATTTACGAAAGCAGTATAGTTTTAAGATAATGCTGAGGTGCACCTGGTACCTACATGGTGGTACTGTGTGATATTTGATTACTTTAAGTATTAATCATTTAAATATTTTTTATTGAAGTAAAAACTTCTGGCGCGTTGAGCGATTTTTGGTAGCGGAAAATTTGTGGGTTCGCGTCACCGACATGCCTGCGCCAACATGCTGTGGTAGCAGTAAGTAAAGTTGACCACGTGAAAAGTTTAATTTGTGTAAACTGTGCATTTTTCAAATTGTTTTTTTAGATAACTAATCGTTTTTTCTATTGAACTGAAAACTTTCATTGGCGCGTTGAGCGATAAGTTTTCATTTTTGTCGGCAGTTCTCATGACTGTCTATGTTTTCTTGACTTCTTTGTATTTCTTAGTGGTGCAGTTTGCAAAAAAGGAGATCTAATCAGTCTGAAGCAAAGAAAATTGCTTTGTCTTACTATTGGAAGATTTACAATATACAAGAAAAGTCACGGCATCAACAAAATATTTAAGCCATTTAGTTAGGATTTACCTATGTTGGATAAACAAGAAAAATATTTCTAGATTTTCAGAGATCGCGTTCAAAGCCTGTGTTAAATTAAATTCATAGACAATTTCATTAATTTATTTTAACTCTTATTGTAATGTCTATAATTTGCATGCACGTAGCTTATTTAATTTTTCTACACCAGCAATGGTAGTATATGTGAATCGATGTTTAATTTAAGATCTCAATGTACCATATACTTGGAAATAAAGTTATTATTATTATTATTAAAAATATACAAGAAAAGAGAGAAACAGACAAACCAGTACTTCAACAACAACAAAGTTTATATGTTAAACATTGGAACCACGCCATGTTAACACAAACGACTCACGCAAAGCAATATGCATAAGTAACACGAGAAGACGATACAAGACAAACATATTGTGGCAAAAAGCAACATAATACCAGTGCCATAACAATTTTGGGAGGTCTAAATTACTCTGTGGCAGTTGACAATGTAGGTGGAGGCGTGCGGTCTGAAGGCGCGGGGAGGGGCGCCGGGCGGGGGGTAGTGACACAGGCTACCGGTCACCACCGCTCGTATTGATTTGTTGTATCGCTCGTCCTGCAACACCCATCCCTTTCTTACACACCTACATCACAATGGTTCTTTCTCTGTCTAACACGTGTCCCTCCCGCGCACACGTGGGCACATACGCCGCGTATGTGTAACTACGTATGTGTGCGAGGATTACTATGTGTTTCGAGTATGTGTGCGTTGGGGTCCGAATATTATGTACCTACGCATTTTCGACAGAGTTTTCCTTATACTGTCTTACGGACACCGTGTTTTTCATTTTGTGTGAAAATATTCTTTTAGCATTCAATAAAAAGTTTGGTAAAATTTGTTTGTTTTACTTACAGTTTCTTATTTTACTTTCAAGTGTAACTTGTTGGCATTTAATTATTCATAATAATCAGTTGATTAGGTTTTGATTTCTTTACCTAATAGGATACCTGCGCGTGTATATAAAAAATAATGCTTTATAGGACACCACCATAGGAGTAGCGTTTTTTATACGGCGGTCTTATCGGTAAGACCCGAAAAAGAGGTTTGGGTCTTCGCTCACTTTGTTTGAACTTGGCAATAATATAAAAGTACAAAAAAAAATGAGTAATTCTATAAAAAAAAGAGTATTATATATTATTCACATTAGCATATTTTTCACATTGGACAAAAAAAAACCAAACGTTTAGTTTAGTTTTTTCCTTCATCTCCAAATTCAAATTCAATAAAGACTCGCACACACCGAGTTTAACAAAAGGGCGTGACGACGTGACTTTGTACAGAGGTCCATATGTGTGCTTCAGATTCACAGAGGTCAGGTCACACTTATGTACTTCATTAAAAGTACCTAAGAGCTGGAAAAGGGCAAAACTGTGAAAGCGAGCTCGTGTAGCGTAGAACCTTGTGATGTACAACGACCGTTCTTATAATCAACAGAAGAGTTTAACTTCATCTCAAAGTTTGAAGACTATTTATTTTTTTCGTAATGGAAGTTTTACTTTTTTATTTAGGCTGAGCGAAGGTGTAGGTTTTTAAGTTATATTTTCGGGCAGAGGTTCCAAGTATTACTTGACTTTTCTAGTTGCTGGGTTTGATTTTTAGCAATTTCTTTAACGCCTTTTTGAACTTTATTAGCCTATATTATTTCCTATGTTGTTGTGTATTAGCATAGGTATACATACCAACTACTTATATCTAGGTAATGCTAGATTCATGTCAACTTAGTAGGTGCTAAAATTTACGAATAATGTTTCGGTTTAATATTGTATAATTTAGAATGAATAGCATAAATTACTTTAAGCAAAAGTTTTATTTGACACATTATTTATTTCTAGATTGTTGGCACCGCACCTGGCATTGTCTAAAGGCTAGATTTCACTGAAATATAACAATAATGCATAAATTACTCCACGTAGAAGTCAGAAATAGAAATTATTTTTTCTTTAACGCTGTGTGATATTTATAAATTATTATTTCTTTTAGCATATTATGCCGAAACACACAACACTATTTGGCAGAACCTTTATTTTGTAAATTATAAAAATACACCTGGTAACATAGAGTTCTATGTTCACGGTGTAGTTTTATAATTATGGTATGTTGGTCAAATTTTATTATTTTTAGTATTATGATAAAAAATGTGGTTAAAACATACTTAATCATATATTTCCTAGCAACCATTACAAAAAATATATATTATTTTGTAGGTAGTACACCTACTACATAATTTCTCAAAATTAATTTAACCCTATCTTAGTCGGAGATTCCAATTTCACATATCTTTTATCTTAAAAAAAAATCCTTTTAATTTGTAACCAAATAATGTTGCCATACCTAAATATCTTCATTCTGCCTATATACTAAACGTCACCGCTCCATGGGGCGTATGTGCTAATTACAAGAGCACAGGACCCGCATACTAACTAGCCAGCGAATGTCTTACGAATACTAAGCGGGAAGCATACTTAATTGCTTACAACTATGTACTGGAGGCATATAGACAGATGCTGGATATATCCACATATATTTTATTTCTATTGATAACAGTGAATATATGGAATAAAATATGGTTTAAGTTTTGAAAATGTGAGATGAAAACCAGAGCAGGTATTTTAACTTACTAGATAATACTGATTTCTCTTACGAATACTTTTCGTTTGAAGAAGGAGATACATTATAACTTACTTTTTCACAGTAATAAAGGTACTTTTTAAGTGCATTTAGTGCGTCGAGATTTAAGACTACTTAGGTACTAAGCGTACATTTCATGCGTTTATTTAATTATACGAAATGTACGAATATTTAAAATATATTTTGTGTTGCAAGTAAATTGTTCATTTATATCAAGCTTTATTTACAAAAAAAAAAAAACTATTTAGTTACCGTACAAATTCTATGTTTCTAGCTATTCTTATAAAAATAGCTTTTTTTTAAAAGCCCGCATCGTAACGATAAAACATCAAAATAATCACGACGTTAAGGTTCTTTCGCGTCACGCCTAAGAAATTGTTTCGAACCCCACATTTTTACATAACTAGTGCAAAAGTAAACAAAGTAACTCAGAGAGGGAAAGTTTCCTCGTTTTTCATCCCCCAGGACCCTCGCGAAGGGACGTAGCTCAAATTTCCGACAAAATAATAGCGTTTGAATTTAATTTCAATCTCACTTTCTATCGTGTGGGTTGAAAAATAACCACTTAGATACATACTGCAAAAGTAGTTTTATTTACTAATTTTAACTAAAATCATTCATATTTCAATAGAAATAAAGACTAAACTCACATTTTCATTAAACCTTCTTTCGTCTACATTCATTTTACTCAACGATCTTAAAGAAACGCAGTTGCTTGAACTTGTAACCTTTTCACCTTTGAAAAGACACACGTGCGTTTAAAATTATAAATTAAACGTAAAATTTCCAATAAAATGTTACCCTCGGTCGAGAAAACCGGTCTGAAAGACCCAAGCTGCGAAAATATTAAAAGTTTTGTATATAATGTAGCGAACACGAGGGTCATTCGGCCAATCAGTCCCCCTTTGAATGACCGACGGCGACCCGAACGCGCGTCGGTCAACTCCGAATAATGAAATTCTAAAAAAGGAACAGGCCCGCCAATAAACAAACCGTATATCATTCGTTATTCAAATATATTTTGGTGAATGGTTGACCCGAGCCCACGCGACCATTTGATGGTTAAATATTTTCAGTGGGCAACACTGACCGCCGGGTATAATTTATGACTTGTGAATTTGAAACAAATATGTAAACCTTTTTACACTGATTTATTTCCCAAAACATGGAGCATTTCATATTTATTACGATGTTAACACTAATAAAAATTGACACAAACAGTTTATTAAATTTAAAAAATGCAACAGTGTGCAAATTAAATGGAATCACCCTAATTGTAACGATCTACTTTATTAATAAAATGACTTGTAATTAGGCGGGGGAGAAAAAGGCGGTAAAATTGTATTACTTTGCCAGTTGCCTTTTAACACGACCAAAGCAGTGTTTTTGCTCCCCCACATTTATAATTGTATTAATTGTTGAGACTGATGCCTTTTTAATTTATTTCCTCTTCGACTTAAGATATTATATTCATGTTTTGGAGATTAAATGTGCTAGATGATTGCGTAATTTTGGTTTGAATTTTGCATTAGGAATAAAGTTACGTTTGATAATGGTTTCCAGGCTGTGCGCATTTGTAATCATTTTATTTATTTTTTTATGAAAAATTCTGGGTCAAATTACATTAGCTAGCATATCTAAACATGATAAAATAAAAAGTTTTTTTTTTGGAGGTCAACGACCGCTGACTGTGATGTTACTTTATTTTTTTTTTGTGGATGGGAAATCATCAAATAACTTCTCCCGCTCTGGGTGATGCGGGAGGGTGTGTCAGACTCTTACTGACTAAAACCCACCCGTATTCCTTCTTGTTGCCTGTGTTGCCAGGCGCCTCGGTGACCCATTAGTACCTTCCCGCTTGAAGTATGAGTTGAGAAAATCTGTTTTATTTTGTTTTATCAAAGTCAAAGTCAAATTATTTAAAACAAAGAATTTAAAACAAAAAAAAAAAAAAAAAATAACTGATATTTCAGGTGACTGGGGTCGATGACCCACAAAAAATCATCAAATAAATTTCATCACGTCTGCGGAGTTTCACTAGCAAAAAGTTGACCCTGCATAAGTTCATCATTATAATGACACATCCTATTAAGTTAGGCAATAATTGTAATTTTAGTTTTGAATAACAGTATATATTATTTATTATATAAAAATTTTAGAAACATGTAGACAAATCTAAAGTTAGTTCCCGCAGGAAATCTAACTTAAGATTACACTGACAATAGTGACCAGACGCGGCTTCGTTGATCGGAAAGTTTCATGGATATAATAAGTAATGAATATATATGCATTGCCTTTCGTATTTATGTTTAGGTACTTAGGTATCTTCTGGTATCCAGTTATCATAGGTAAATAAACGGTTTCTGAGAATCCCGTCGGAATAAGTGTAGGAAATATAATTCGTGTCATACTTGTATTAATGAGTTTATATTTTTTTATTTAATTGTTCTAAACTGACGGCCTGACTAACGAGTTGCATCAAAATCAATTGAGCAGTTTCGAAGATTTAAGTTGTCACACATACAGGCGCGATAAGCGACTTCATTTTATACCACACACATGTACGTGGTACCATGTATAGTGTGTCATTGTACCATATGTGGACAGGTATCGCCAAAGTCGCGGCAAACACCGAAAAAGGGATGCACGGAACCGGGAAGTATAGCAGGGACAATAAAAGGTGGCCCAGCATTGATTCCTGAGCAATGGTGTCCTACCAGTGGTATTGGCCACGACTTACGAGTTGTAGGTCGTAAGTTCGAACCCAGGCAGGCGGTTTACTTTGTGTAAATTATTTCATCACCACTGCTCTCGAAACGGTAAAGGAAAACATCGTGAGGAAACCGGCATGTCCTAGAGCCAAAAATTCGAAGACCCCCGAAAGTCCCAGCAGTGGGCACATTATATGACCTAAATAGAATAAACAAGCTCACCAAGTATTATTTTCTTAGTAATGATTTTCTTAAGACATCGAGAAAAAATGGGAAAATAACATGTATTTTCTTAAGACATCGAGAAAAAATGGGAAAATAACATGTATTTCTGATTTTAAAAACACAGATATTCAAAACATTTTTATGTATCTGTAATGAGAACAATAAATAATAAGGCATGCCCGTCATGTTTCGCAAACCATTGGTCCCAGCAATAAAATTATATACGCCTACAAAATAAAGCGTCCCCTAGCAACGACATTCTGCATGCAAAATTTAATTTTACAATCCAAGTCGTTTCAATATAGGTAATATTAGAAATTTATGTCCCGTGTTTGTCTGTCCCTTCCTCATAAATTTATTCTGTTTGGGTAGTTTAGTTAGGTAGTTGTAATATGTATTAATATTTGATAGATAAAATATGAAAATATTCTACATAACTTAGACTGGGGAAATAATAATTCTGATGTAGGCTACACTAACGTCTGTTAAAATTTGAAAAGGTTAGACGCAATGGAATCTCAAGCTTTTTTTAAACGGCCTTTTTTATTTTACATTAATTGAACGTCACTAATGATGACATGTTTATTGATGCAATCTAAACGAAGCGATTAGTTTGTTCTTCGTTGTTCTAACTTATAATGTGCGTAGGTTTGTAATTTACAAACTGTGTAGGCTTAAATATTTTAATAATAATACGGTTACACACGGTAGACAAAGGGTTATTTTATTATTTTTACAAAAAATCTTAACGATCAAAATAAAGTGGTATAAGAAAACTGTAAGTGACAACAGTGCTTGATAATCCCAGTGTAGTGAAACGAATAAAATAATTTTAAATTAGAAAATCGATTGAAAAGAAAAATACGTTTTTTTTTCCAAGCCGCGGGGTGCGATCAACTTAAAACCGCTCATGATAAATACCACACACACATCTTTTACAAAAGAAAATCGAAAACAAACATCACATCGTGCACTCTAAAAATAATAACATATTATGTCCCTTCAAAGAGCTCGTCTTGAAGCGTACCTCCTTGCCCTCCCTCCCTCTTTAACCGTACAATAACTCCACCCTCACATGGTCATAACGAGGCCCGATAAGGGTCTCGCAGACCCGAGGTAAATCACCCTGTATCTGGGGTGACTCCCCGCCTCTGGCTATGTACCGACTGCTATGTACGTTGGACATTAGATTTTGAAATGGCTGAATATTTTTTGTGAGCTGAAGTTGGGTTTTCTGGGTGGCTTGTTTGATTATTGAAAGAGTTTTTCTGCTACGTTACGTTACGTAGCAAAAACTAGCTCCTCCTTAAGGCGCTGACAAGACCCAATTGACCAAAATAGGCTTCGCTTAAGAAAACATATTGCCAAATCTGTATAGTTTTTGGTAGCAGAAAAAATATATGTCAATTTTGAACATATTTCCCAGAACTTGGTTGCTACCAAAACACGTTTTGAAAACAAAATCTCGATACAAACTAACGTTAAACTAACCTCTTACTTTGAGTTCTAATCCAAAATATCTGTATCAAATATCAACATACGTTACGTATTTAATTAATAACAAGAACGTCTTATTTGAATGCAGAACTTGGTTGTTTTTTATTTTCGATTACTCAACTCAATTTTGAGTAAATAGCTAATTACTTCATATTTTGCAATAAATTACAAGCGTTGTGTCATCGCGCTTCTCTTTCTTTTCTATGGAATTTGACAGTGACCGCGGTTTAGGTGTTGTCAGCGTCTTAATGCATTTTAGAATGTAACTATTCGTAACTTTAGGCAGTATTCAATTCCGAAGCTACGAGTATTCTATTCTATTCTAGAGTTCTTTTCAGTAATGGAGAACCCATAGCGATTAGATTTTGCCTTGTGCGTGCAAATAATCGTTAGAATTATTAGTCTGGTCTTAAGGTACAATTATAAGATCCCATAATAGAAATCCTAATACATACTTAAGTATGTGTAAGCCTTCCAAACAAACAAAACAAAGACGTCGCTTCCAACAAACAGCATCCAACTAATATAATATCCATAAAAAACACACAACACAACACACACACATTAAAGATTAATGTCTAAACAAAAATCAGGCCTGACGTGCCCCTTCAGGAAAATAAAAATATCTCAGAGGAAGGCTTTCCCTCGAGGAAACTGGTGAGTCTAATGTTTTCTTTTTATTCCATCACGCGGGATGACGGCGTAATCCATCAGGGGTAAGGGAGGAGGGGAGGGTGATGATCGATTTTCTATATGAAAGAGACCCCCGTAAAACTATGGTTATTGGATATTTCGGCCGAACATCATCTTGGGACGCACTTGTTTGTTTTATGCGCTGGGCTTTGCGGAACAAAGGAGGCGGTGGAGACGCTAGTAAAGATTTACATTGATTATTCCACACACTCGAAGAAAATAAATAAATATTAAATTCGTAGCCTAAGTTTTTTTTTTCTTATTCAGATTTAAAATTAACATTGAATTGTTTGTAATTTAGGTACTTGTCGCTTCCCATTTTGACTTTTGGTCTTCCGGGACAAGCTGTTACCGCTCAGTTTTGGTCCTGACGGGATATTAACAATTTTTTTTTTGAATATTTATGTGGTAGTACTATAACCATTTTCATTACTATAAATCTGTGCTCAATCGAGACGAAATATTTCCCGTAACAGTTCTAATGCGTTTTATCTACACCCATGCTATAAATCCTCTAAATTTCTGAAACAGCTTATTGCCAACATTAAAAAAAAAACAGTGTCATAGTAACCATAATATCATCCATCAATCCAAACGAGTGTCATAATGTTGCACTTATGTAATTATACAACTGCATTTAAAAAAATGAACATTGTCATGGACGCACGTTTCACTACCACAGCGCCGTAATTAAAAAAAAAAACTTATAGTTTATTCGAATTCACGTCCTATCCCGCCATTTTTGTTCGATATTATTATTGCAAAAAAATATTACTTTGTTGTTTACAAAAATGAGTGATACAAGATTTAATAACACTCCACCAGATATTTCTAATGCAGCAAAGGATATTTCTAACCAATTATTACCAGAAACTTCCCATGAATTTACATCGTTTTTAAAACACTGGTTGTAAAAACAACCCTATGGTTTCAGAACCTTTTATAGAGGATTCATATCATGTGTGTAGTTAAAAAGTCTTGTATGTCACTATTAATTAGGTATTAAAACACTTATGTGACACTAATTGTCACACTCGGCTTCGCCAAGTTTAATAAACCCACATTCGTGTTTTAATACCACTTATTATACAACAGTTGCATAAATAACTATTATTTATGCGAAAATCAAAATTTTTTCTTTACCAAAAATCGAAACCGATTTCCGAGGGTTCGATTTTTAAAAGCAAAAAATATTTGCCACAGTCATCTTCATACCTTTCCCAAAGCATTTGCGTTCGCTCCAAAATAGGGGTGGATTTATGTTAACAGGAAGTGCCCCGGTGAAATGGCGTCCTAAGCCTTCAGATACGGCTTATGTGCCGTACGGTACAATACGTGCTGTGTTCGTACACGTTATTAATTTCAGGAGAAATCAGTTTGCGAAGCGTTTCAGTTTGTAGGTTATTAGATTTGCTAATATTTGTAAGTCCTACATTTTCTTGGGAACCTGATAGAAAAATAAAAATATATCGTAATCCTATCGTAACTAATATTATGAATGAGGAAAATGTGTCTAAAACGGCTGAACGGATTTGGATGTCATTTGACAAATGGGTAGACCATGATCTAGATAAGGATATAGAATACTTTTTATCTCCATATTCCCACGGGATCGAGACTTATGCGGGTGAAATCGCGGGGCGCAGCTAGTATAAAATATTCTTATACAGAAGTCCGATGTAGGACACAGAATTACTCCTAAATTGAGCATGATATTTTACAATTACCCCGCTGTAGGTATCTTTAATATAACTAGGTAAGTAATAAAAAATAAAAAATAAACAGAGCAAGAATAGGGTATTTTACTATATACGAGAAAAAATCTATAAATATATTATTGAGATAGTTTAGGTATAAATATATTATTGTGTGGTAAAATACAAATGTTCAAAAACTAACAAACTTAAAATAATAATAATTATATGTACAATTATATAAAAATTATTATTGAGTTAGTTTAACAAAATAAATTTTAAAATTCAATTCAACGTTTTCAGTTTTTCTAATCTGTTAATAAACACCATGAAATAGTAGCCGCCATGTTATTACGTCATTCGGCTGTGTAAACTAAAACGTGTCAACTGTCAACTGATAGTTAGATAATAGATCAGCGCATTTGTTTACATAGCCAAATGACGTCATGACCACAGAGCAACATAGCATCCACTGCTTGCAGCGTTTTCGTCAAACTACGCGCGAAATTTGAAAATGTAAAATTTAAATGCATTTTTATAGCACTTATCGATTGAATAAAAATTTTGTGATTTTTTTTTGGGGCATATTAGCACTATAGAATTTAATTAATTTAAACTTTTCAAAAAGTGTAAGACCCTATTATCGTAGTAGGGTAATTCTCTTTTCAAATCCAGTTTATTTAAAACAAAAAAAAAATTACTACCAAAAGTTTCTATAAGTGTTCTAATTCAAATAAATAAGACTATGAGACAAAGGTTCTCTTTTTCTGAAAGGTAATGGCCTCTGAAACAAATTCTTCCACATGAGTTTCAAGTTCGGAGGTACATATGTATATCTTGCTTAAACAACCTTCAAGTTCCTACCACGTTCTCTGTTCACAGGGACCAAGGGAATATTCACTTGTATGCCTACTAATTACACCATAAACCCTTGGTATGTGAAGTGTTCTCTTAGGGACAATGACGGGCGGAGGAACTTTATTTCGTACTACATTTTATCCGTGGCTTCACCCACGTGTGGGTTGTAAATTATCTGACGGAAACCTATAACCGGGAGGAAAAGTATCCTATGTGTTAAAGCAACACCCTAATTGCGTGAAACAGTTTGAATCGTAATCCGAGAGTTTTGAAGCATTTATTAATAATGATAATACCGCCCATTGTGTCACCCTATGTAAAATTTCTACATTTATATCTGTAAGTTTTATGGTGTACATAATAAAGAGTATTGTGAGGGGTTTGTGGCCAAGTAATAACAACCGCACGGGCCGATTGATCAGGTTAAGCTACGCTTGCCGCGGTTGGTCCGTGGATGGGTGACCACCTTTACATACCAAGACCTCTCCGTGCCTCGGAAAGCACGTTAAGCCGTTGGTCCCGGCTGTCATTTGTAGATCTTTGACAGTCGTTACGGGTCGTCAGAAGTCCGAAAGTCTGACAACCAGTCTTTACCAAGGGGTGTCGTGTTACCCAGTAAATGGGTTGTGGAGGTCAGATAGGCAGTCGCTCCATGTAAAATATTGGTATTCAGCTGCATCCTGTTAGACTCTAAGCTGACCCCAACATAATTGGAAAAAGGCTAGGCAGATGATGATGACATAATAAAGAGTATTTTATTCTATTCTAATAATTATTATTTATTTGTTCCAAAAAAAGTGTGGTACATACTGTCTGTTACAACAAATATGATTTAAACAATTTAGGGAAAAATAATAACAACATAATTGAATCTGGCGTCCTAGCTAGGTTACATGGTAACCTGTATTAAGGTTCGCCAGCCAAGGTTCCCAAAGGAGTACAAAAATTTCAATAGAGACTGCTTAGGACTCGAAAAACAAACGCAAACGTATTTTTAACCCCCGACGCAAAAACGACGGGGTGTTATAAGTTTGACTTGTCTCTCTGTGTGTGTGTGTGTGTGTGTGTGTGTGTGTGTGTGTGTGTGTGTGTGTGTGTGTGTGTGTGTGTGTGTGTGTGTGTGTGTGTGTGTATGTATGTATGTATGTATGTATGTGTGTGTCTGTCTGTGGCATCGTAGCTCCCGAATGCATGGACCGATTTTGATTTTATTTCTTTTTGTTTGAAACGTGACTTAATCTAGAGTGTTCTTAGATATAGTTCAAGAAAATCAGCTCAGTCGTTTGAAGATTATCAGCTCTTTTCTAGTTGATATTTAACTCGCTCACCAACACAGCGCAGGTATCGTGTTTGGGCTCATTGTGCTGGTCTCAATAAATATGTTATAGCTAGATGGTGATCAGGGTCTGATGATGGAGAAGGAAAGAAATTATGGTAAATTAGTAAGTACCTTCACTTTGGAAAAAATACCTACAGGGGCGCAGATTTCGGCGAGATACGTATCGTTGGCAGCGTGTCTATCCTACTAGTAATATATAAAGTTTAAAAAGTAGGTAATAATGACAATTGATCGTGATTGGTTTCATAACACATGACAGTTCACCCATGTTCATTGTATTATTTACGTAGTTGAGCTGACGAATTTTTCAAACCTATGAAGCAATGGATTAGCAATCTGAAATGATCTGCTTACTTCACAATCGTAGTGATTTCTTTAACACTCCGTATCCAAACTCAACCTCTTTCTATTCCGTTTACACACACACGCACCACACCTCATCATAAAATATGTATATATATATATATATCTGTGTATCAATTTTAGTACATAGTATTTATTTATTTTTTCCACCAACGACAGCCCCACTTTATGTCCAGGCAAATCACTGTCCATCCTATGGTTGCCCGGAAGAGATCGCAGAAAGCGATAAGGCCGCCCATTGTATATTTTGTAGTGTTTGATTTATTTTTTGTTATGTATTTTTGTGGTGTACAATAAAGTATATATAAATAAATAAATATTTTCGTGAGCCGTCCTCCGACTCGACGACGCGTTATGTTGGGACCATACGATTAAAGGGCCAAATTGAGCATTTATATATCAAATGTTTAGTTATGTAGACTGCCACGTTGGTCTAGTGGTCGCAAGCGCAACTACTGAGCATGAGGCCCTGGGTTCAATTCCCATGTCGGTTAAAGTGTTATTGGGTTGTCCATCAGGAATTTCTCAGTAGCAGCCCGGTGTCTGGATTTGTGCCCAGTTGATGGCAATAGGCTCGTCTTATATGGGATCGTTTTATATGGGACTTAAACATATGTGGCGAAATGTGGGTATTAGTTACAATCTTTGTCTAACCCTCCAAAGAAAACAGGCGAGATGTTGTGTTATGTTTATCTACGTCTTAGTACAAGATGTATATAGGTACCTATACCTACTCGTAACTGTCCACCAAAACTTTATCAACAACATGATTCCCCATAAAACACAAGCAGCCTCTTTAACCTATTCTCACATATACGTCAAACATATATATAAGTAAAATATAATGGCGATGTCTGAGTCTTATGACGTCACGGGATCCGTTGAAAGCTCACGGCTATTCGGGGATAAGGCGGTCGTTAGAGGGATGTGCTAAAAACTGATACGCCGAAGGCTATGGGGACCATAAAAGCTACGGAGACCCGTTATGGGGTCGCGAAGGTTGTTTGCCCGATATTTATCGTAGATTTCCGTTTTCGCTGTATATAGGAATAGTACATTGTTCACCGAGGGGAGAAAGTGACCGATTACTAACGAGGGTGTAGTTTGAAGCCCGAGGCTCTGTCGAGGGCCTTAATACACATATTAAAGCCCTCGAAAAGTTTGGATTCTGGAAATTCGGGTGGTGAGTCGGGAATCGCACTTTCTTCCGAGCATACATAGTGCTTTATACTATACCTACGACGAAAATAATAGTACATTTAAACAAAGAACACAAAGACCACACTACACTACTTACTTAGTAGTAAGTAGTGTAGTGTGGTCTTTGTATTCTACTAGAGAGAGCGAGAGGAACTTGGCTTATATTTTTGGGCTTTTTCACTAAAATAAGACAGTAACACCTTTTCAGAAAAAGAAGGCGCGTTTTCCTCGCTTTTCCTCTGTAAACATCTTCATATGTCTTGTTATATTTATGTCTGGATTTCTCGGGTTCTCAATAACAACTTGGGCAGGTTCTTTTAATTTTGGCGGGTTCATGAAATCTTCACTAGGTCTACTAGACGGCATTTCGAGTAGATCGTAAATGTACAAATTACAAAAATTCAGATAAATAAAACCAAAGAAAGCTATCCACGCGCGCGCGATTTTCACTTGTTCATTATATTTTTTTTATTTTTTTAAATCAATGTTCAACAAAAGTGTGTGGCCAGTATTATTTTGTTCTTAGTGATATTTTTTTTTGTCTTTTGGCATTATACTATATTTAATTAGGTTAGCTACTGAATTGTCCTAAATGAAAAAAAGGGATTCATACACTTTTCGACCCGCACATTTGCACTTATAACTTATACATTCGGCCTTATTTTTAAAGAGTAATAAGATACTTTCCGAGCAGGTATAGTATAAATTTATTTTTCGGCTAGAAGGTAAAGTTGTTTTCTGGAGTAGGTAATTCTTAGACTTCATTTTTGGTATGTTTTGTTACAGCTTGGAAGATTTAAAGACCCTATGTGTGTTATGATTTCCACAGTTCCCTACAAAATGGTTGACCAGCAGTGCTATTCTGTAACCTTCTCACCGTGAAAACTTAAGTGAAGTGAACGTGGAGTGAATTGTCAGTGTCATTCCACCGGATACTAAGGATGGACCAATGATTACATTTACAATCATAATCGAGATTTTAATAATATTTTTATGCTAATTCTATTGATTATAATCAGTTAACTGATTAAATAAACGCAATTCCATGACCCAAT
The DNA here is from genome assembly GCA_905333075.3 of Atethmia centrago. Classification (NCBI taxonomy): domain Eukaryota; kingdom Metazoa; phylum Arthropoda; class Insecta; order Lepidoptera; family Noctuidae; genus Atethmia; species Atethmia centrago. Next base: position 10,078,838 of record HG995381.1, on the reverse strand, counting down.
CGCGATGTGTTTTAACTGATTAAATAAACGCAATCCCATGACCCAACTGCGATGTGTTTTGAAGAAGCGATAGTGGATTGAGTCGACTAAAGCCCGTGCGACGTTATTCAGCGTTGTTATTAACCCAAATCTTTTCAATAAGAAGAGATAACCGAGTGTGTCAAGTGATCGAGTGTTAAAAGTGTGCTTGGCTGACGGACCATAGAATTTATCCCATTACAAACTATGTGGAAACCTAACTACACGATGTGTGTGTGTCTGTATACATAAGCCATTTGAATAAAAAACGTGCGGATTATTTAATAAGTACCTTTCTAATATTTTATTTTAAGTAGGTAAATTTATACCGACCTACGCGTTGCCAATAATAAAATAATATTCATAAAATCACCGTCATCAATACTGTAACAAAATTCAACTGTTCAACTGTCACTCGCGCAGCGCGCGTACCGGCCGGCGGGCGGCTAGGCTCACTTCACCCAGCCCAAGTGAAGTGATGTTGCTATGGCAACCAGAATCGAGTGAAGTGATAAGATCACGACACTCGCGCGTTGCGCTTACCGACTCACTTTACCTAGCCGGCGCGAGTGGTTACTATGGTTGCGAGAATCGGGTGAAGTGATAAGATCACGCCGCGCTTGCGCGTGAGGAGCTGTTAATAATATTAAGTTGAGTTTTTTTTTTTATTTGCCATTTTTTATTTTTAAATGCGCGACAAACAAAAATATGGTTTTACCAAAATCCAAAATGGCGGCTACAAACATTTTTCATCGTTTTCATGGTTTACGGGGGTGTTACAGCCGATATTGAGGTCAAATCTAAAAAGCAAGATGGCGGCTGCGAAAATGTTCAGATGTTTCATCATGGGTGTCGTTTTCATGGTTTTCGGGGGTGTTAAAGCCGATAGTAAGGTCAAATCTAAAAACCAAGATGGCGGCTGCGAAAATATTCAGATTTTTCATCATGGGTATCGTTTTCATAGTTTTCGGGGGTGTTAATTCCGATCGTGAGGTCAAAATTAAAAAGCAAGATGGCGGCTGCGAAAATGTTCAGATTTTTCATCATGGGTGTCGTTTTCATGGCTTTCGGGGGTGCTAAAGCCGTTAGTGAGGTCAAATGTAAAAAGCAAGATGGCGGCTGCGATAATTACCAATCCTTTTGGAATAAAAAAACCAAATTGAGTTTCTGACTGAATTTCTGCTTGAAATTTTGCTCTTTTATTAAAAAAAAAACCCTAAACAGTAAAATTTCAGCGCTTAAATACTAATTTTGAAATAATATAAAATTATCAATAGAATTAGCATAAAAATATTATTAAAATCTCGATTATGATTATAAATGTAATGCTTGGTCACTCCCTAGCATCAGTGGGATGACATTGACAGCTTACTTCACGCGATTTTTCACGGTGAGATTCTTACAGAATCGACATGCTGGATGGTGCTGATCCACGCGTCATGTTCGTGAACGGTCGCCGTCAGTTGATACTCTCCTAACTGCCAGGGCTTATTTTTAATATTATATTTTAAATTGTTTTTAATTTATTGGAATGGGCAACTAGCTTCAACTTTCTGACCAACTGACCGACTCATTGACAGTCAAAAAGTGCCTGTAATTGGTTAAATTGAATAAGTGCTAAACGAGTTTTATAAAATAAGAATGCATGGGACGTTTCACAAATTTTATACAAAATTGGTTAAACGGTTTCGCGGGTGGTTGACGTCTATAGACGTCATAACAATAAAACTTCTATTATGTCTCGTTTACCAACCACAAAAGGCTTTTCAATTGGTCAATGACCAAAGATCCTGTAAAGACAAGTTGGGATCTTTGGTTGTTCATACAAGAACTACTAACTATTACCAGATACATTTTCACTCTTTAAATTTCAACACAACAGAAATAACAAAACAATACGCATGACCTAATCAATATCTTGATCTTACATTTAAGACAATTTACAGTCAAGTTACTTACGTCACTATCACGAAAAACCACTTTACACAACAAACGTCAGAAACATACTAATCTTGGTTAAACGCAAACGTTAATAAATACAAGCTCTATTGAATTTGTGCATAAATCTAACCCCTTCGCTGCCTTTGCGCGCACGCATGGAAATTAGATTAGTAGGTTGCGCCGGCGCCGACTTGAACACTATCAAAAATTTAAGTTACGAATTTGTCAATGGATGGATTGTACGAAAGAAAGATAGAAAGTGAAAATACTGAAATTTTGACTAATAGAGATAGAAGAAGTAAATAAACTACACCGGCTTCAAATAATTGCGAAAAGGGGCAGGCGAAAGAGGATAAATCGATACAAATTTTTACTAAAACTAGCTTTTCTAGTACTTAAAGACATTGATGTGTAACTAAGCTAAACAAAAATTGTAAGAAAAAAAAATAGAAAGTCTTAACAACTAATTATCTTACACTTGAGACCTGATAACTCTTCATCTTACACTCGATTATAAAATTCCTGAAATCACATCACTCACTATCACGAAAAACAACTTTACACAACAAACGTCAAAATCAAACTAATCTTGGTTCAACGCAAAAGTTAATAAATGCAAGCTCTATTGAAACTGTGAATAAATCTAACCCCTTCGCTACCTCTGCGCGTACGCATGGAAATTAGATCAGTAGGTAGCGCACATTTGAACAGGGATTGTCAAAGTTCGCTGAGTTTAAAATATTTTTTATTAAATTTTCATTCGGATCTGTAATAATTTAATAAAGTACCGTTCTGTTTTTTTTAATTTTTATTAAATATATAAAGATGATATAATACAAAAAAAAAAAGTATCATATTTATGATTTAATATTTAATTCGGCATTTTAAAGGCCGTGGAAGGTAAATACCTACGTAGTGTAGCCCAATTAAGAGACGTTCTTTTTTTGTGATTGAGTTTCATAATATGTCAAATATAAAATCAGACGAAGCTAAAATAAGACATAAAGATTTGTTAAATAAAAAGAAGCAGACACTTGGATGAAATGAAACAGAAATTTCATAATTTTAACCGTTTCTTTACCAGACTACCTGCACAACTTTGAGAAACATTTTAAGAGATCGTATGTCGCGATTGTGTAACATTTTTTGCAGGCGCTCATTAATTTAGAGTTGTATGTACAGACAATAGTAACCCTTCCGGTGCGCGCCGCGGTCTCTCCGGCCATTGTGGCATTATCACTGCGTTTGTGTTTCCGGACGCTTCTTTTTATTATGTAGATTAGGGGCTTTATCAGACCCGGATTTAGATAATACTGCATTTGCGTTTCTAAGCTTCGGATTCGCATACAAAATTCGCGCATTTAACAGTTACATTTTATTTTAGTTTGGGTCTTTGGGTACAGCAAAGGTTCAGTTATGCGGGTGGTTATTTTAACTTTTAATACCCTGTCTTTCACCCTCATTGTAACGTCAAATAATAAACACTAACTGCCAATCGACATGACCAATCATGCGTAACGCAAGATCAATGGAAAAAAACAGCAGTCAAATAAATCTAACGAGGACTCTTACATCTGCATGTCATTGGAATAAATCAAATCACCATTGAATGCATCCGTAAAATATTTTTGAACTATTTTGAATGTACCATGCGTTTGATAACACTAAAAAAATCATCCCTCGTAAGTCAACCCGTTCACTGACACGTATTGAACGGATATAAAAAAGTTACACCCATATTTTGCATTCCCGATATCGAATAATGGGGTCTATTTATGCATTCTCGATAAATGAAGAGTATTTTTTTACTTCTATTATAAATCAAAATGTATTATTTATCTTTAGAGAATCAGAATCTGCATCCTATTGTTATTTGGGATATGCGGTGTGTCAAGGGTGTAATGTTTTTATGGATTGTAGTAACGTTATTGATTTTTAAATAATAATAGCACAACATAGCCAATCTAATCTTAGTACAGCAATACAACTAAATACATAGAATCACTACTAAATATCACGCCATTTCGGGTCTAGCAGATTTTATCACTTGCATAAATTGAAAGGAGAGCAGGCCGCCATTTTGAATATTTGAAGGACCGAGGGTGTATTCGACCGTAGGGCAGTAATTACTTGATTGGAGTCAAGAGGTGGCATGCCGAGATACTGGCTGGGCTGCATTGTTGTTGCCGCGACTTGGCGGGGCTCGAGTATTGCGCTCGAGTGTTTTATAAAATGTACGGCATGTCAGATTCACACCTACAGCGTTTGAGGGTTAACCGTCTATTACTATATGGTTTTAAATATAAACGCAAATTATTATTCAGCTATTTCTGTAAGTAATGGTAGAATATAATTTGCATAATATAGGTATGCTCTTAACAAAAGCCTTTTGAATGTAGCCCTGTCGAATATTTCAATGAATCGGCTTATCAATTAGTAAAATATCGGCAACATACAGCTTGCACTAACGCATATTATTAAATCTAAACGAATTCAAAGAGTAAAAAGTTCAAAAAACATCTGACACTGGCAAGGTGACGGGAACAGAAAAAAATGTCACACACAGAAATTTGGGGCCTATAATCCGTTCTATTATGCATATAATTATTATTTCCGATACTTTATCAAAGAAAATAACAGTCCTTTTTGCATATGCGTTTTTGACGGAAGTGTGAATAAAAAATGTCACCCTCAGGTACTGGAAGGGTGACCCAGAGTGTTTTTTGTGAACGTAATACGAGTAGAAATGTATTGCAGAGTTTTATAAGATGATTATTATGCATGCATTCTCAGGAAGATTTAGTCGACTCGTTGCCTGAGGCATGTGTGAAGGACTTCCTTAGGGTCTAAAGTTAGGGGTAGCATTTGAGGGTTAACGGAAAAATTGACGACAAAGTGGACCCGGATTTATTATATAAAATCTCGACGCATATTTTATTGGCACATATCCTAAAAATTCTATTGTATAAAAAAATGAAGTCATGTTTTAATGCAATTGAGTTCTCCCAAAATTGAATCTTTTAGTTACACATAAATTAATACTGTTTTGAGGTACTTTTATGGAGCACTGCTTACAATTACAAACTTATTAATAATTATTTTTTACACATGACTGTGATAAGACTGTAAAGACAACATTGAGATAACAGATTTATCAACCACACCAAGAACACATAAATAAAGAGATACACGAACCAAAACTTCATTCACATTTTTTTTCTAACCCTAAAAAGCGTACCCACCTTGTATTCAGGATAACCCATTGTGCTACTGTTTGTTTGTCAAATTTTTTATGGGTTTTAGTCCAGGTAATCCCGTGTCCTCTCACATCGAATGGGTTGTGACGTATAAAAGGATTATTTTTTAATAGATAATTAATGATGTAGTGTTACGGTTTGGTTGGTAAGAGCTGTTTGTACGAATTTGCTGTTGCATGAGTTTTTATGATAATCGTTGTAGATACAGTTTGAATGTCATTAGTTTTGATAAATTATGTTCTGTTAAGCTGATAGTCCCAGTGGTAACGGTCGCGACTTACAAGTTGTAGGTCGTAGGTTCGAACCCTGACAGGCGCTTTACTTTATGTAAATTATTTCATCACCACTGCTCTCAAAACGGTGAAGGAGAACATCGTGAGGAAACCGGCATGTCCTAGACCCAAAAATTCGACATCTACCAACCCGCACTGGGCCCGCGTGGTGGATTACGGCCCACTCCCTCTCACCAAGAGGAGGCCTGTGTCCCAGCAGTGGGAACATTATAGGCTGATTATGTAAGCTGACAGTTATAAAATGTATTTGAGAAATTAAACCAACGTAAAAACCGTTAGTAAGTAAATATTACTACCTAAATTAGCATGTAATATTAATTACTAACTCCGCCCCGCGGTTTCACCCGCATAAGTATCGATCCCGTGGGAATATCGGGATAAAAAGTATGTCGTAATCCAAGTCATGGTCTATCCATGTGCCAATCATCCAAATCTGTTCAGCAGTTTTAGCGTGAAAGCGTAACAAACAAACTCACTTTTGCATTTACAATATTATCTGAAAATGATTAAATATGGAGGCCTTGACAGAGAGTACAACTTTGTGCCCTTTAGCATCAAGACCCACGGTCCGTGGTGTCCCAGTGCGCATAAGTTATTTGCGGAAATAGCGAAACGTCTAGTGGAAGTAACTGGTGACCGAAAAGCTGGCGGCTTTCTCGCGCAACGCATCAGCATTGCAATTCGGCGAGGAAATGCCGCCAGCATCCTCGGTACAATGCCCCGAGGGCCTTTTTTAGGCTTAACTTAGTTTTAATTTAATTTAGTTAATGTTAATAAATCAGCTTGTAATTTGGTTATGTAAATAAATAATTTACAATATTAGTTAGGATTAGGACTTCATGTCCAGATTTGGTGATTAATCTGCGGATCAAAGGACCAATAAAAACAAGAGTTGATCACACATTGCATAATCCATATCTAGCCCGACGTATTCAGACGTGACCCAGAAGCATTTCAGTGAAGAAATGAATGATTTAGTAGCGTATACAGGTCCACAGTTCAACAGTTCAGCACTCCGACTGGTTGCTACTGAAGAATGCAGAATCAATAGTGCACTGAGCAGGCAGTTACATTGTAACTGCATCTATTTCTAAAGACGGCAAAGCCTTGTTAAAAGGCTAGCTTTATAACGTGGAGGATTTCGACGTTATCAATATAAACAAAAAGCTATGGAAGTTATCTTCCTTCAACATCTGTGTAGTCTTTTCCCAACGAGACTGCAAGCACACCCCAACGAGTCGGCTTCCAGTCTAATCGCACGCAGCTAAATACCAGTATTTTACATGGAGCGACTGCCTATCTGATCTCCACAACACATTTCCTTAGTAAGACTGGTTGTCAGACTTTCGGGCTACAGATTACCCGTAACGACTGTCAAAGATCTACAAATAACAACCGGGACCAAAGGTTTTACGTGCATTCCGAGGCACGGAGGGGTGTCCATATGTAGTGTATGGTCACCCATCCACGGGCAGACCTTGGTAAGCGTAGCTTAAACTTCGATCGACCCGTGCGGCTTTTTTTATTAAACCACGAGCCCCGAAGTTATCGTCCTTAAAGATTCTGATTCGTCATCAGAAAAAAATCTAAGTAATCGAAGTCGCGAATGACAAAAACAAAAGACAGCTGTTCGCGAAAGTTCATCGACCTACGGCAACGTGGCCGTAACTTTCATTCTTAAAGCGTACCAAGTTAGTAACCTACTTTTCATTAATAAGGCAAGCTAAAAAATGCAAGAAGAAAGTATCAAAGATTGAGCGAGCGAACTTCGCTAACAGCGAACGTGAGAAACAAGGGGATACGCTACAGGAGAGTGTTTGTGCTTGCACAGATGCAATATTTTCGAGGCAGAAAGTTTAAAAGAATCTTGAAATAGGTGTGGACATTTTTTTTAATAATTGTTGCACATCGTCACTATAAGTTTAACTTACAATTTTTTTTCTTTCTGGTAAGCATTGGGTAAACATTTTAAAGGTATATTTTTGTTATTTTAATTAAACCTTCTGCCTTTACCTTTCCCAACTAAGTATGTTGGGGTCGGTTTCCGTTTCAGTTGAATACCAGTATTTTACATGAAGCGACTGCCTATCTGACTTCTACAACCCAGTTACTGGGTACCATGATACCCCTTGGTAAGACTGGTTGTCAGACTTTCGGGATTCTTACGACCCGTAAAAACTGTCAAAGATCTACAAATGACAGCCGGGACCAACGGCTTGACGTGCTCTCTGAGGCACGGAGGAGTTTTGAGGAGGATATGTAAAGATATAAATATCGAACCGTGCGGCTGTTATTACTTAGCCACAAGCCCCTGATATTTAATAATATATGTTTATATTATATAATTATAAAATAATATAATATAATATAAAAAAACCACAGATCTTTTTATACTTATACACCTATACATATTATATAAATCTCGATAGATTTAACGATTTAATTCCACAAAAAAAATACATAAGATATAGATCCAACCGACTCTCGATGAATTTTTATTGTTTTTGCCTTTTTTATGACTCGCACTGCACGTTCAATCAAACAAAAACCAAAATTCAATCATCACTACATGTCACATTCTCCACTACCAACACGACAAACACCGCTACCCAATAAAAAAACATAACCGACATAAGAAAAAAAAACTGACATAAGCTAAGAAAAAAAAAAGAAAACGTCCACCGTAATGTCATCGTCAATTTTTCCCGGAGTTTCCCGCCAGACGTCGAGACGTTGAAAAAAAAAATAATTAAAACGAGCCGGCGGCGAAAGTGAAAGCACGCCGTCTGCCACGTAATTAGTACAATGGAGTTTCCTGACTTTGAACTCAACGATATCATTTTTGTTCATCTTTAAATTATCGCCCTTTCAGTAAAATGTTTGCCCTATTTTTTGTTTGTAAGTTTGTTGGTTGCGTTTAGAAGATGAATGCGTTTTGAGTTTGTAGTTGTGACTTTCGTTAGTGCGTGCTGAGGTTTGAGAATATGTTCTGAAAAGGACGTTGGATTGTTGCATAGGCTCATATGCATAATCAGCCTATAATGTTCCCACTGCGGGGACACAGGCCTCCTCTCTGTGAGAGGGAGTGGGCTGTAATCTACCACGCGGGCCCAGTGCGGGTTGGTAGATGTTACATGTCTTCGATTTTTGGTTCTAGGACATGCCGGTTTCCACATGATGTTTTCCTTCACCGTTTTCCGAGCAGTGGTGATGAAATTATTTACACAAAGTAAAGCGCCTGCCTGGGTTCGAACCCACGACCTAAACCTCGTAAGTTGGGGCCGTTACCACTGGGCCACTACTTCTCATAGGCTGATATACCTAATGATCATCGGAGAAAGTAAAATGTACTTATTTATGTTTTTTTGTTTAGTGGTGCTGTGGTTTCTTTCAGCAGACTGTGGTGGCCAGTATGATAAGTCATGTGTATAAATTAAGAAGATCCAACGCTTTTGGAAAAGTGTTTTTTTTGTTATTTTAATTTTACTAAATCTTTCTCCGTATTCAATACCGCAGAAAATAAATTTAAGCACATGTGCTTAAATTATATTTTGAATATGAACAGTATGAATATAAACAGAAGATACGAATAGTATTGAGCTGAAAAAAAAATGTATTAGAAAAATGTATCAACTTAGCTTCTAAATGCATGCATTATGAAGCTAAGACTGTACATTTTCGGAATACATTTTTTCCATTAACTTGGCGCATTACGATTCAATTCAGAATGTTACTTAGCCACACGAGAAACATAAAAACTCCCATTCAATACACAAGATAGGGAGAAAATGGAATGGTCTAGACTAGACCGGCTATCGGTACCTATTTTTGTACATAATATGTGGAAAACTAGTAACGACTTTGTTTTTATGTGCACAGGTAGCATAGCAATATGTAGTGATGGTGCCTCTGGGAATAGAAAAACTTGAATGTTTTTCTATTTTATTCTACCAGCTACAGTGATCAGTGATTACTAACGCTTGTTAGTTATCACTGTAGCTGATATTTTAACTATAAATGCTGTGTAGTGTATAGTGTAGTGTAAAGTAGTGTAGTGTAGTGTTAGTAATGCAGTAGCCGGGTATAATGTGACTTATAGTGCATTTCATTTTTTTTTAATACTTTATGCACATAAATGTACAGAGGCGGACTTAATGCCATAGGCATTTTCTACCAGTAAACCTTTGGGTGATGCAGGCACAAACAGTGGTAGGTCCAATAGCGAGAATCGAGGAATAAATATTTATTTAAATATACATTTGGGTCAGGACCAAATTTTTGACGTAATTCCACAACCTTTCAAAAACTATAAATATGTACACCTAATTATATATAAATTTAAGCACAAATAAATACTTACACATAAATATACTAAAAAAAATAAGACAAACAATGCGAAAACATTAAGAGAAATCTTTTTAATATGTTATTGGATCTCATGATGAGCCAAGTATTTAAATTAATTTTAGGTCAAAAACATTAAGGCTTGGTTTTCAATGTTTATGTTGGATGACTTAAATGGTGACTAAAAAGAGAATAAGAACATTTGTTGTCTGCAGCAGTTTTATTGTGTTCAAATAGATAACAATATACCAAGTTAAGTGGCTGTAAACTACAGAGTTTATTGTTAAGGGCTAGGTACCTACAACATTTTAATATTTACCTAGTGGGTACTGTTACAGATAAGTAATAAGTATTACGATGAACATAGAGAAAAAAACGTTTTCCTAATAACTAAGTTTTATCTGACAAGTATTGAAAATGCTGCTGTATTCATCAATCACGCCTCAAAAGACCAAAACGGACGATGGAACTTTTTTCTTTTTACAAACGTATAAGCTGACTTTGACCATCTTTACCCGACTGCAGCCAAGCAAAAAAGGAGGGTTTATGTCTGTCCCTATGTTCCCTCGTAACTTCTAAACGGCTGAACCTGATTTTGATGAATGATATGTCGTAAGATTTGTCTATATTTCGTGTCACAGAGCAGTGGTGGCCCAGTGGCAATCGCCGCGACTTACGAGTTGTAGGTCGTAGGTTCGAACCCGGACAGGCGCTTTACTTTGTGTAAATTATTTCATCACCACTGCTCTCAAAACGGTGAAGGAAAACATCGTGAGGAAACCGGCATGTACTAAAACCAAAAATTCGAAGACATGTGACTCTACCCGCACTGGGCCCGCGTGCCATTACGGCCCACTCCCTCTCAGAGAGAGGAGGCCTGTGTCCCAGCAGTGGGAACATTATAGGCTGATTATGTATGATGTATGCGTGTCACAGGGTATATCAAAATGGCGGATCTTGGGTGCCAAAATTTAAGTTTAAAAAAAGGAGTGGGGTTTCAAAATAAAGGGTTTTAAAGGGTGATTACAAAAATATATACAAATTATATGTTACAATGTAATTTGGAATGAGAAATGATAAAAATACCATCCCATAAAAAAAAACAAAAACCGACTGCGTAAAAAGCGAACTTAAAAAAGGATGAAAAAAGATTAATATAACCTAGGTACATTAATAATTTCATGCAGTCGGAGGCATCTTCTTAAATTTAACAATGAATACCTATTGCCTTCGACTGCTTATGATTGTGTATATTATTAAGTTCTATAAATCTTATTTCTGTATTTTTTAAAGTTCACATTTTAGGCAGTCGGGTTTTTTATATTCATAAGCAGCTATTAAAGTACTTATAGGTAACGACTTTTTTTATATCCCTTTAACTTAGTAGGAATATAAAAAAATGGTTAAAGGCTCGTGCAGACTGGGGCGATATCGCGAGCGTGACATGCATATTGCTGCTGGTTGCGCTAGTCTGCACGAGCCTTAAATGTGGTGTGTTGTGTGTTGTAATATTATGTAAAGATGAAACATGATTTGTTTCATATGGAGAATCATAATATTATACCTACTTGTTATTTTCACTTCTGTTTTTAAGTATTCGGTATACCTACGGCCAAAAATTCAAAATTGGCCGAATACCGAATAGTAACCGAATATTCGTTGCAACTCATTCTGAAAATCTAAATTCTCATGTAGGGTTTCTAATATGTAATTGTTGTTAGTCTTACCTGTCTCTATAGATGAAAAGTATTCCTACCTTGCTGGGTAAAATTATGGCAGTTATTTCTTACATCTTGCGGAGAACCTAGTTGTTTCAACGAGCTGATTCCGCTAAGGATACATTCCCTATTCTTTTCAACACTAACTCAAATAATAACGTACGCTGTAAATAAAATTGTATTAAATGCCACGTCAAAAAGTCATACAACAAAACGACAAACGGCGGAGTCCAAAAGTAATTTCCATGCGTCATCAAAAGGGATGAAATGAATGCCTGAAGCCTTACCTGCCTTTAATTTGGCGACGAAGCCCAAAGAATAACCATACGGGCAAAGCCAATTTTTCCTCTCTATATTGAAAACTTGAAAATTAATTCCTCCATCTAATTTCCTCCACGTGAAATATGAGGCCATGTTATACCTCGACGCACACAGGCGTGCGTGACGCAAATTTCGTTACGTAGCCATAGGGTTGCCGAAACTACCCCCCCGCCGCCCCGTGGCATCAATCTTCACCCCCGCGCCACCTACGATCGTATAATACAATAATATATGTCTAACTTTCGGACCGGCCCTGTAGGTAGCTCCATCCCTGTCTCCCTCAAAAGATAAACGGATGGTTGAGAGGGATAGCTATAGGTGTGGGGGCGTCCTAAAGGGTGTAGGGAGTATGTAGGGGGTGCTATTGAAATTGAAGCGGGGTTTAGGCGCGGATGACGCCTGGCTGGAGAATGGATGGAAATTTCCTCAATTTAGCGTTTTCGCCAACAAAGGACGTTGTTTAATTTTTGGTTTTTGTCAGACATTGAGGTGTGGTGATTGTTGTGTGGGCAGGTGGATGGTAACAATGGAGAAATATAACTTTGTGAGGGAAACGGATTTTTCTTTTTTTCCTTTAGCTGAGTTTTATTGTTAATAGTTTTACTTTTGCTTGTGTAAAGGTAAAGTTATGTTAATTTTTTAATTGTTTCAACTTTTTAGTTCAAGCCATTGTTTCCCTTATTGGGGTGAGTTTCCAATAATAACGAGAATGCCAAACCCTTTTAATTATTATTCACTCTTTATTTTCAGGTGACTTTAAACTAAGTCCTAGTTTAAAGTTACAAGTTCCAGTAAGTTAGTCTATACCGAGTATAAATCTTTGTGAAATAAGCAGACGAATTTCAGATAAGTATACATTTTATCGTAAAATGTCCTAAACGATGAACCTATGACATTCAGGTCTATCGGTAAAAGGGGTACGCAAAACAAGGCGTCTACGTCCCCACGTAATCCGAACGCAATTAATTAAGACGCACAAAGTTTTACAACGACGATTTATATTCGCGTCAGGTGCCACCTATTTGTGTGTGCTTTTATCTTTGTTTAGAACTAGCGGGGCTCCACAATTATCAAGGGCTTAGTTCGTGTGTGCGGAGTTTGGAATTGAAGAGCTGTTTCCCGTATAATTACGTAGAATATTATATTCACTCTGTAAATAGAAAAAGAAAGAAAATAATGAAACAGTACACTCTACAAAAATATAGAAAACTGATTTAATCATTGGTTCGCATTCGCGTTGTTTTACTACTAATCTGAATAGTAAAAAAAAACGACATTCGTTCACATCGCTGTCAACTTGTGGTGTTTCGTGAAGTTAGCAACATTTATTGAATGAAAAATTGTATTGTATTTTATGAACAAACAAAAATAATTGTGTTAGTTAATAAACTTTCCAAACTTGGCTCCCCCAATACCTTGTTACTTTATTATAAAGAATTTATTTTTACTGTTTAATAAATTGTTAATAACATACCTAGATTCGGATAAATAAACTATGATTCTGATGTGACGTGCAAATGTAGACTGTAGTCTAAGTAAATGCCTACTTTTATAAATGAAATTTTGGGCTGAAGTTGTGACCGTAGTTTTCGATGCGTGGAACCTTGAAAACTGTTTTTTTAACACAATAAAATTGTATAACCTGGTATGGTTACACATTTTTTTTTGTTTCAAATGGTTATAGAGATAAAACAAGAACTTTATCAATGCTTGGGTGATGGTATTTTTTTTTTGTTTTTTGTAGCTCTGGGTTCATTTGTTATTATTTTTCATGCCCAATGCAATGTACAATAAACATATAAATTTAATACTTGATGCTGAACAGAAATTGATTTAGATTTGAGAGATGAATCTTATTGTCATTCATAATATCTACCTATGTTGTAAGTATCGGATTCATCACTGGTTATTTACCTAGAACTCAACTTATGACACTATTTCTAAGCGCACCCGAGCCATATGGCAATTTATGTTAAAATCTATATGATCTTTGAATATATGAGCCTTACATCCGCAGCAAGCACGTTCGTTCACTACCGCACACGGTGTCCCGAGCGAGAACAAAGATTTATTCTTGAGCTCAAAAAATTCCGTCCTAGTGTTTACCGGGTTATCTGGCTTATTAACTACATTCGTTTTCTCACAAACCCACCCTTCCATGTCACGCTCTTCTGAATCGTAATTTCCAAAAAAAAAATTGTCAATAATATCGAAAAATCCTCCACTTCTACAACATATCCAAAACCGCCGTCAAACACATTCAACCGTTATCAGCAGCCATCGCCAGAAGTACCCACACTTACGTCCCATATAACTGTTCACTACACCTATCAAGTATACATCTTATAAGGTATATAGGGAGCCTTATCTCCCGCGTCAGGCCCATACTTAAGCTCGAGGGGTAACTTGAAATAGGAATAGTCGCATTAGGCCCAAAATTACAGGCGACCGTCACTGCCTAACGTGGTAAAATTGCCCAGCCACCTGGGGGGTTTAACCCTCTAACACCCTCTTAGTTTAGCGTCGACTTGGGACTTTAAGGACAAGACTGAATTTTCAAAAACCAACCCTAGTTTTTACTCCATACAGTCTATTTTCAATTGTGTTTAACTTTAAGATCTTGGACTTTGGAACAGCAAGTAAACGTTAGCGTTTGACCCCACTTCGCATTTGGGTCCACGCGGCCCTCAGAGGGGGAGGGTTGTTTTAGTCATCAATAATGTTAGAGGTAAGCTTTAGTGGATACGTGTGCTATTCGTTATGTGGACTGCTTTGTACAGGATTTATTTAAAAGAAGGTACAACTGGCTCTTACAAAAACTTTTTAAACCATGTTACTATGAGAGTTGGGCAACGATGCTTCTAAAAGAAATTTTAAAACATTTTGGGTATAAAACGTTTTGCACGCAATATTGAAACTGACATATCGTGATTTAAAAAAATAAACTGATCTACAATAATCTGTCTTAATATAAATACGATACTCGGTCTACCATAAACTCGACATAAAATGTAGTGCTCTTTTCCTTCTAATTACTTTACTCAATGTCAATACCAAAGACTAACAAAAGAATCTTTTACAAGTCACCTGTGATTATTTTAATATCAAAATCATAAACATCCAAACACTTATTTCGCTCCTCAACGTTCAAAGAATTCTCCCGTCTTATCCTTACTAAGGCGTCACGAGACGACCACGTAACGACAATCTCACGGGGCGCGGCTTATCAATCACCGCTGATGGAAAACCGCTAGACCGTGGGGAGTATACTCCTCAAGGACTTAGATTTAGAGAGGCGCACGCATGTAGAGGTTTGGGTAATGGAAATAGTGGTGTGTGTTGGTAGCTTTATATTTTGGGCTGTTTTTTCTTAGGGTTCCGTAAAACGGTACCCTATTACTAAGACTCCACTGTCCGTCTGTCTGTCTCTCCGTCTGTCACCACGCTGTATCTCATGAACCGTGATAGTTAGACAGTTGATTGTTTTACAGATGATGTATTTCTGTTGCCGCTATAACAACAATACTAAAAATTAATATTTAAGGGGGCTCCCATATAACAGACATGATTTTTTTTGCCGTTTTTATAGATAATTGTACGGAATGGTACGCTCGTACTCGAGTCCGACTCGAAATAGTTCGGTTTTTTTTTTAATTAAATTTCTGTTACACTGTGTAATTTACATTGAAATAGGTAATTGATCTATGTTTTATTTTAAAGTGAAATATTTAATTAGTTTATTTTATGAGAATCATTTGTCTAATAAAATATTAATTGTCGTAGCTACAGCGATGTGCTATGCCGTAGCACTGTCGATGTTGTAGCAGTGTGAGTCTAAAAATCAGAATACTAATGGTAGATTTTTCTAATTTATTTTTTACTTTACACTTTCAATTTGGACTGTGTTTTTTACCAAACGATTTATTGGTAAAATTATCTGAATGCATAGTGTTGTGTTGTTTGTTGTGTGATGCATGTTGTTAGGGCAATGCACTGCCCTCTACCTTCGCAAAGCGGAATCAAGATTCGATTTCCAATAACGATTCTATTCGATAACAGATGTCACTATGCTCTCCCAATTCTCCTATTAGAATCATGCATTCTTATTCTCTAATCAGAATCCTGGCAGTATTAAAAATCTTATTACATAAAGCCCTAATTACCACTTCAGCGTGAGCTCTGAATGATGAATGACCATCCATATCTACTGAGTTTTCGCGATTATGACTTATAAACATAAACATCACGCCTTGTGTCCTCGAAGGATTGATCAGAGGTGTAGAACACCCAAATTTCGCCAGTTATGTTTAAGTTCCATGTAATAGGGGGCGAACCTATTGCCATCAACCGTGCACAAAATCAGATTCCTGGCTGCAACTGACAAATTCCAGATAGAATATCCCAATAACACTTTGTTCGACCCGGTAGTCAAACCCAGGACCTCAAGCTCAACAGTAGCGTTTGCGACCTCTAGACCAATGAGGCAGTTATGACTATGACTTATTTCGTCAAATAATATTTTACCAAATAAGATAATATTTTAGCAAATAAAATTATATTTTACCAAATAAGAATGGGCAAGAAACTCCACGGACACTCTTTTAAATCAATATATTATACAGGGTGACATTGAAAACATGCGACAAATCGAAATGGGAGATTGTACTCATCATTATGAACAACTTTTACTAAGGGACCAAAGCTACAATCCCAAAAAAAAAACTGCTGTCCCCTACATTTATGTTTGCAATACCTCATCAAAATGTAGGAAAAGCAGATTTTTTTTTTGGGATTACAGCTTTGGTCCCTTAGTAAAAGTTGTTAATAATGATGTATACAATGCCCCATTTCAGTTTGTCGCAAGTTTTCAATTTCAACCTGTATAGATTTAAAAGAGTGTCCGTGGAGTTTTTTACCCATTCTTCTCCATAGGACCCTACTACATTTTGGAATGGGCGTTTTGGACTACCTCCATCTTTCTGATTGACCGACTCCCTGATTATTCAAAAGTTCCTGTAATTGGTTGAGACTTTGTTACACCATACAATGTTAGTTAGTTTACATAACACATAACATAACATTACATCACGCCATGCTTCCCCGAAGGGTTGGGCAGAGGTGTACCTGTAGTACACCCACATTTCGCCAGTTATGTTTAAGTCCCATGTAATAGGGGGCGAGCATATTGCCATCAACCGAGCACAAATCCAGACTCCGGGCTGCTACTGAGAAATTCCAGTAGTAGTTAGTATTGTAGTTAGTTTAATTTTCGGAAGTGTTTCACCATGCGGTAATCCAAGTTTAAATGTCTTAATCGGGCGTTAAATTTAATTGCTGCCTTAGAGGACCGTTAACTTGCTAACCGACATGTATCAGCCTTGTTTTTACGGGTATTTCTTTTGGTGTTGTCTTAGCAAGTTCTTAGTTGGTCAGGTTTTCTATTAGCAAAGTTGCTCAAAGAATTGAACTCCTCAGCAAAAATTCTCCATCATTTTTCGCTGCCGTTGTGACGTCATCACTTTTTGATGTGTAAAATTCCTCTCGCTTTCTATGGGAGTGATTTCGTGAATAGGGACGGAAGTCAGTAGACAGGAAGTGACAGCTTGAGCATGGTATAAGTAAGTACTTTTTAATAGCATGGAATTAGTAAGTATTACAGAAGGTGTCGTTTTGCATCCTCATCAAATTCAAGGAGGTAACTATGCTAATGATTCTCGACACGAATCAGTAATAAAATAAGTAGGACTTTTCTTTTTTTTTCCAATTTTCTGAAATCGACATGTGTGGGCCACGCATGTTAAAACACGGCCCGTGTGATACCGCGCTGTAACTTCCCTTTTACACACACACTACCGCATATGCAACGGGGTGATTCTGTTCTGTGAAAGTGGTGTATTCTAAAATACTGTCAAACTTAAATAACTAAAAAAAACAAGTATGTATTAATTATTGAGCAGGTATCGTAATTTAATTTGATTAAAACGACACCTTGATTGTAAGTAGAGGGGGTCGAATTTCGACCATTGGGCGACCACTAGTAATGAGTAAATATTTCAGTATTAAGCTTTTAAATTCTGAGGTTAATTTCTCTGACTGCTCATTAACAAGGTGAGATGTCAGATGTTACACATCAAATGCTACTACTATAAGGCTCACTCGTATTTTCATTTTATTTTCTACAACTTCTTTATGCTTCGAAATGAAGCTAATTAAAATTTATTTCACATTCGATGAGAAATTAGGGCCACGTTCATGCGTTTCCTTACAGTTAGACATTATTATTCTTTCAATAGAAAAACACCACGAACACCACAAAACTATAACAGAGAAAATTACTAGTAATTACACATGTACCGAAAAAAAAACAATGTTGCAAGAACATACCTACTCTAACTTGACTACACGACTGACTTTTTAATTTTGTTTTATTATTTAATGCGAGTCTATACTTACTATACGGCTAGCTAAAATGATACATAGTCAGTGAACATTAGGACTTTTTATTTTTTATTTTAGTTGCTTTGACAACTGACCGTTAAAAGACTGAAAGATACATGACTCATTCACTTAACGCCAGGTCTTTTAATGTGGTGTTATTTTTTTTCTGGTGGAACGCGAGTACCATTAACAACGATGTTCATTTTAATTTCTGATTTACTAATTGTCCGATTATGAACAGATTGGTGAAATTATTTGAAATAAATTCTTTGAGTTTGAGTTTGATGACCTCTCCAAATGTCTAAAAAGGTTAATATCACATCCAATCACAGCGTACTTTATTACCTCAACAGCTAGGTACTACTCAATTTAAGCTTAAATACACAGCACCGACATTCCGGGAGAATTTACTGTCGGGGCGCTGTTCCCCGGCTTCCCCGCAGGTGAATACCAACTGTCAGCGTTTCAAGATGGACGGGGTTAAAGGGGAGAAGGGGGTGGTATGGGGTAAGAAGTACCTATTTGTCTTGTAGGAGACATGTGATCGTTTGCCGCGAATGTTTGTTTATTTGTCTTTAGTATGGTGTCGTGGGTTTCATGTTGTATCGGATGGCTAATGCTGTTTGCGCTTGGGTTGCGTTGTATGTAAGTATACGGTTTAATCAAGAATCCTAACTAATATTATAAACGCGAAATTGATTTTGTTTGTTTGTTACGCTTTCTCGCTAAATTCCCACGGGATCAAGATTTATGTGGGTGAAACCGCAGGACGCAGCTAGTAAGTAATAAATAGACTTGAAAACACAGAAACAAATACTTGTACGTGTTGAGTTTTGATTCTAAGAACGTCGCAACCTTCGGATTGCTCGAAAGGCGTTTTAAAGTTTTTACTAAGTACTGATTCTTTTTAACAAAAAGCCAGTCATAATATCGTATTTCCAGTTAAGATTTAGTTTCTACGTTTTTATTTTACAATTATATTTTCTTACTATATTTTAATTAAAAAAATATGGCATTTTAAATAAATACTACACATACGTCTCACAACACCGCCAAACAGCCATATTAACCCTCTAAAGTCGATGTGCCAAAACTACAGCCATACATCCAAGCTGTCGCCGTTGTACCCAACTTACGTACTTGCCAAGTAACCTGGCATAACTCACCTCAGCGATAACTGCCCAACTTTTACTACAGCATAAACCACGACCCAGTAATTAGAAGGTTATGATCAAGAGTTGCTATTCATAGTTCAGCTGTTTCGTATGTTCCACATTCAAATAAGAATTATAGAAAACCACAACATCGATAGATTATTGTTTTTATTTGAATTTTGTCCCTTTAACTTTTCATCAGTACCTATCAATGATGAAAGTTAAAGGGTTAAACTATTGTGTTAACACAATAGTAGGTTATATAACTAGTGAAAAAAGAGAATTTAATTTGAGGGACTAAGTTGGATCCCGAGAGCAGAGAAGGATTCTAGAGTAGAATCCTGAGCGGAGCAACGCATACAAGCACCGAGCTGATGACTTTCTTTTTCACTTTCTTGTCTACTCTACTTTTTACCATTGACTGCAAGAATATAAATAGTAGTATAGTATTTATATTTATCACTTTTTATTATGTAATCGGTAATAGGAGAACAAAGGATTAAATATAATCATTTTTTTTTGTACATAATTCGTATAATTCGTGCTCGTTCCAAATTCAAAATATTTTTATTTACTGTTATCGATGAATCAAATGCCCCTTTTCAAGTGGCAATAGTAAAAAAAAAAAAAACTAAAATTACCTGCTATAGGGCGTTATTGAAAGAAGTGGAAGGAATGGCGTGGCCTTCATCTGGGATCGGGACACTAAAGTCTATAAGTGTTTTGCCTAACAACCAACTATGGAGATTTTTTGGGATTAGGCCACAAAAGTCAAAAAGTGCTTTGTGTGTGCTGACGACAAAGTTTCATATAATCACGTTAAAAATAGCGACGTTGGTAACCTATCTACCCAAACCAGTAAAAATATAAATCTCAGCACTTCGACATCCAGAATGCTCGTATCAATATGAGAAACTGTGCGTTTTGAAAGAAACGACAATCCATTATCTTTGCTTATGGCACTACTACAAGACGGATAGTGCCAAAATATGATTGATAAGCACTATGTAGGTTGTAGGTACTCAATACTGTAAGCTCGGGTCTTTGTTGTTGTTTGTTTGCCTAGCAGTAAAACATCGATAAATATTGTCGTTAGTAGTCAAAGTCAAAGTTCATTTTTACGATTATGTATGCGAGCAGTGGTGGCCCAGTGGTAGCGGCATGACTTACGCGTTGTTGGTCGTAGGTTTGAACCCAATCAGGTAGGTACTTTACTTTGTGTAAATTACCAAAGCTCTCAAAACGGTGAAGGAAAATATCGTGAGGAAACCGGCATGTCCTAGAACCATAAAATTGGAAGACATGTGACATCCGCCAGCCCGCACTGGTCGTGGTGGATTAAAAAACAAGAGGTAAACTATAAATAGCAGGGTCACATTTAAAAGTAAGAAGTAAAATATAATTATCAGGGTCACATTAAAAAATAAGAAGTAAAATATAATTAGCAGGGTCACATTAAAAAATAAGAAGTAAAATATAATTAGCAAGATCTCGTTAAAAAACAAGAGGTAAACTATAAATAGCAGGGTCACATAAAAAAATAAGAAGTAAAATATAATTAGCAGGGTCACAATGAAAAAATAAGGGGTAAAATATAATTAGCAGGGTCACATAAAAAAATAAGAAGTAAAATATAATTAGCAGGGTCACATAAAAAAATAAGAAGTAAAATATAATTAGCAGGGTCACAATGAAAAAATAAGAGGTAAAATCTCAAGTCCAATGTGATTGAAGTAATTTTTGGGCACATCAAACATTATAAGTAACTAGCTTCTGCCCGTGACTTAGTCCGCGTGGTTTTTCTGGTTCCCTCGACCCACCGCGTCGTATCGCATCGCCCGCCCGCGCTATTACTTCATTTGCGCTTAGAGTTTTTTTCTGCCTTTTTTTCTTTGTGCTCGGCTCCTTAGGTCCTGGGTACTGGCATGATGTTAAATTAATAAGCCTACCATATTTTGGTATAGTAATTTTATTCTAGGTGCATCGTCTTTAAAAAAAGTATTATAATGTACCTATACAAAATTTTGTAAAGCATTTAATAAGAGTAACGGTGGAGTTTCTTGCCCATTCTTCTCCATACGAAACTACCTTTTGGAAGGGGCAAATAGAATCAATTCTATTTTTTTCTAATTCAATTTTGACGTTCAAAAGTGCCTTTTATGTGCCTTATTGAAATAAAAAATTTGACTTTGACTTTAACTTTGAATTTCCTACTGGAAATTCATTAATTCTGTTTATCTTACTAGATACACTAAACTCATCTTATAAGAACCCAATTTTCTACTTAAAAAAATGAAAAATCTGAATCAACCCTTTCCCATAATTTAATTTCTCCCCAGCCAATATTTAAACATTTTAAAATATAAAAGATCGGTAGCTCGGTTTGCCGTCAATCTATGGGCGAACAGACTTACCAGGTATAAGCCGGATCAGCCCGGGTAAATACGCCGGGTACCCGGAACCAGGACGGATATCCCGTAAAGATACGGTTTTAAGCTGGTATGGATGATTTTAAGGTTAGATTTTACACTGATTATTTTTGAATTAAATCGCGACTGAGGAGGTACTACTCAATGAAAACGTATGGTGATCAATGTTAGAATTTTTTATTTGTGTGAAGATACTCGCAGTGAGACAAAAATATGGCAGATAGGTATTTCTTTTTCTGAAAACTGGGTTGTTTACTGCTTACTAAACAGCTTTTGTAAAACGTAAATTAAGGTCTTGCGACCATAAAAATGTGTGCGGTCGTAACCACGTATGATTTAAAAGAAAAACAAAATTTTCAAAGCCGCATTTTTGTTTTTTGGTTTGGAAATTATCATATAACTTCTCTCGCTCTGGGCGAAGCGGTAGGGTGTATCAGACTCTTACTGACTAAACCCCCCGTATTCCTTCCGTTGCGCAGCCGCCATCTTAGATTTACGTTTTGAAATTTTGGAAAAAATTAATAAAATAAGAAATTCGCAGATATGAACGCGATGAAAACGTATACGATACGAACGTGACGATTTCTGCCAGTTTACTCCTACCGCAAGCCTCGTTAAATAACTTCATTCCAATAATAATATAATACTTTGCAGTAACAAATACACACTTTTAGTTCAAAAACACGTAAAATTCTTCTACATTGTTGCTACACTCACATGTTTGTCAACATATCACTCGTTTTACTGACAAATAAAACTAAAGTTACAACTGTCCTTTGTAATATTTTATCTTTTCAGATCAATAATGCCTTGCTTGAAATGGGAAAGACTGACTAAGTTGAGAAATTGTGTCGTATATTTGTGTATACCTGCCTATCTAAGTATTAAAACATTAAACACGCCCTGTAGGTAGATGATGTATACACACATACATAGGTACCTACTTAAATTATAGTTTCCAATTAGGTAACTCCGTCTTATCCACTAATCTTTTCCAACAGCAAACTTCGATCCTTTATATGTCTTAATTAAATTTCCCCACATCCTACACATGAAAGAGGCATTTTTTGCCCAATCTCCCCTATAATTAGACCGCGGGCGAACCCCGAAGTTCCTTCATCAAGATACGCCTCGCGTTAGTTTAGTCTTAGTTTAATGTATGCACATTATCTAAGCAAGTTCGGTACGCTTCTATTTCACCCCTGCCTCCCCCGTTCGTTACGTGTGCTCAATTTAGTTGGTGCCTCACATAATGTTGTGTGTGTGTTATGTTTATGTACCGAAGGTAACGTATATAGAGAGTGTTTATTGAAATTGAAATGCCTTTGGTTGGTAGGATACATGGCCACTGGGTAAATAAACAGTATCGAGCTTTTCTTTATTCCCATGGTCAGTGTCAAAACTCTGCCGCCGTCATGGGTAGTCAAAACAAATCAAATCAAATCAAATGAAAAGTCATTTTTGAAACGTCTAGTTGATGTAGGTAACTGTAGGTGACCGAAAAGCTGGCGGCTTTCTCGCGCAACGCATCAGCTTTGCAATTCAGCGAGGAAATGTCGCCAGCATCCTCGGTACGATGCCCCGTGGGCCTTTTTTAGGTTTAACTCCGTTTTAATTTAATTTAGTTAATGTTATAAAGTCATTTATTCAAACTAGGATGAGCATCAGCACTTTTGGAACGTCAAAATTACATAAGACAGTCTCCCAAAACGCCCGCCCTTCATCACTTCCTATAATAGTGCTTTAGCAGGGAAGAAGAACAAATGGTGCAACAAACTCCTGAGCAGCACAGCTGTCTGTTTAGTTAGAAAAACTGGATTCTATACAATAGTATGTAAAATAATTTACACTAGCGCAACACAAAACATTACATTAAATTCTTTGCCATAATTATGAAAATTAGCACATACCAACAAAAACCATCGAAAAGTACACTCAAGCAGATATAAAAAAATAAAAACGTAAACTTAATACCTAAATAAAAGCCACCAGCAGGCATAAAGGGCGTGCCCGCTTACATATAGCTGTAACTGTAGTATCACTTCAATGCGGATAGTAGAAAGGGGCTCTGCTAAGCTCTGTAAAGATCCATTTCAGTAAAACACTGTGGTATCGCTTCTGTGACTAAAAATGGAAGACTGCTAACTAGTTTTTTTTTTGGGTAGGAAATTATCAAATAACTTCTCCCGCTTTGGGTGGAGCGGGAGGGTGTGTCAGACTGTTACTGATTAAAACCCAGCCGTGTTCCTTTCATTGCCTGTGTTGCCAGGGGCCTCGGTGAAACTTTCGGACTTTCCCGCGACCCCGGCAGGCATTGGCCCTTGTGGACCCCTAGACTTGTGCTGACATCTCTTTGAGGCGCGCGTGGAACACAACGCGCCGTCGACCCGGGCCTGGTCCTTATCGGACGACGAGCTACCCATTGCTCACAAGCCTGCGCCTACGGAGGCCAGAAATCCGCCCGGGATTCCCGACGCCCAGGACGTCTCCTGCGGCGGCTAGGGGCGAGAGGGGGCGAAATTTGCCTATCCCTCAACCGTCCCACCTCCTCCTTCGCGAGCATTACTGCTTCGCAGAAGGAGATGACGGCTGCCCATGCCCTCTCGCTCCGTACCACCGTTACACTACGCGCAACACAATAAATAAATTAAATTATTTGCTATATGTCAGCTAGCACACGCCACTATACCAAAAAAAACATCGAAAACTATACTCAAGCAGATAAAAAAATTAAAACGTAAACCGAATTTAATACCTAAATAAAAGCCTCCAGGCATAAAAGGCGTGCCCGTTTACATATAGCTATAGCTGTAGTATCACTTCAATGCGGATAGTAGAAAAGGGCTCTGCTAAGCTCTGTAAAGGTTCATTTCAGAAAAACACTGAAGTATCGCTTCTGTGACTAAAAATGGAAGACTACTAACTAGCTTACTAATGAAACATTTTTGTTGAGTAATGCTGATGTAATGTACACGGAAAAAATCAAGTTTTAGCAAAGTGCCGATTCGGCTTGGCTAAATTTATACTTAAAACGTCCTAAACAGCCTTGTTAATATCAAACAAGCAAGTATTGCACTTGTTCAATTCAAGCAACAAACTTTGCAGTCTCCCTTCGAACCAAGTCGCTCGGTTGTAAATACAACTTGATTATTTCAAGCTGTAGTACCTAATATAATAATAATATTTTTTTTTATTGAAACGAAAAAACTCAGTTTACAGAAACTCTGTGTTCGATAACAACTGCATTAGTATAATACTGTGTCGCAGTCATTAACGCCCACCTCCAAAAAGTCGAGACAAAAAGCAAAACTAAAAAACTAAAAATTAAAATAAATTAAAACTTAAAATTAAAACTAAACAATATTTTTAAGGAGTAATTTATGTGAGATTGTGTGTTTGTATGGAAGGATTGTGTATGTTTTGTGTGTAGAGTGTATATATGTATGTGTGTGTGTTTGTGTGTGTGTGTCGGATAGAGGTGTCCGTTTGTGTGGTGGGGTGTGTGTTTGCGCATATTATACTTAAAAAGGGCAATTGAAAAGTGAGTTTAAGTTTTTACATATGATTCTAATTCTTCGTAAGTGAGTGTATGAAGCCATTTATCTGTGATCTTTCGACATTCTCGCAAGGTCAGTGGATATACATTGAGCTGTTTATTTACTCGATTATACAAAGTGGAGCTAAGAAAGTGATATTGCCTCCGAACAACTTGAACTCTGGCAGATTCCACCTGGCAGACTCTGTCAGATCTGCGTTTTTGGGTACCGACAACAGGATCGAATGGAAGGTCTGAGTGTTTACGCAGCACTACAGCAAGAACAAATGCGTGTCTGACTGTTGGTAACTCGCAAAGAGCGTACAGTTCAGCAGTTGGAACAGGTTTGTGAGTCATGACTTTTAACACTGCCCTCTGTGCCCTTTCCAGACGGAGCATTAAGCACTTCCCAGCCCCATCCCAAACGGCAACACAATAGTTTAGGATAGAATGCGCCAGAGCGAAGTATACTGTTCGTAGTGTGGCAAAATCAGCAGATGTTCGCAGGTTTTTAAAAACAAATATTAGTTTTCTGACCCTGGAAACCAGAGCCTCAATTTGCTCCTTCCATGTCAGCGTACTATTTATTAAAACACCCAAATATTTAATACTATGTGTGCGCGTAATCTGAGCACAATCGCTGCAATCAGTCGATATCAACCTGCATTTATGCGCCGTCAGAGTATAGGGAGAAGGAGGTTGAGAGACTCTACTTGGAGCAAATGTAATGAACTTGGTTTTTTCTACATTGAGGGTTAGCAGGTTTTTATTCAACCATTTCATTGCAACAAGCAGAATGGACTCTGCATATGAGCGGGTTTCCAACCAATCCTTACCATGAATGAGCATGACGGTATCGTCCGCGTAGGTTATAATTTTAGCGTTACTTAGAGTCAGATTACATAGGTCATTTATGTAAATAAGAAAGAGGGTAGGTCCAAGGACACTACCCTGCGGGACTCCGTAGGTTAAAAATTGCTGTTTGCTTACGTGATTTCCTATCTTTACGGTTTGACAACGCTTACTCAGGTAACTCCTAAAAATGTCTAGACACACTCCTCTAACACCAATTCGTTCCAATTTTTCAAGCAAGATGGGAACAGAGACAGTGTCAAAAGCTTTTGAAAGGTCTAGGAAAATTGCTATAGTTTTGAGTTTATTATTTATATTTTTTGCTATAGTTCCAGTTACTTCTAACACTGCATCTTCTGTGCTTTTACCTGATCGAAAACCGTATTGGTTCGCTGAAATTATATTCTGTGAGTTAAGGTAATTAAGTAGTCGACTATTTATGATTTTTTCTAACATTTTGGACAAAATTGTAAGAACAGAGATAGGTCTGTAGTTATTGACACTGCCCCTGTCCCCACTCTTGTAGATGGGATGTACAAGTGCTCTTTTAAAGACAGCCGGGAATACTCCTGATGTGAGTACAAGGTTAAATATATGTGAAATAACAGGGATTAGTGTGTCGCGGGCAGCCCTGATCAAGGCAGCAGAAATGCCATCCCAATCCACGGCGCAATTGACCCTGAGGCCGAGGATGATGCGTTCAACCTCTTCACTAAGATAATCTGTTTTGTTGATTCATGTAATTAGTGTAACAAATCCGGGTTATTTTATTTTATTGGAAACACCTTATACCTAATTAATCATTCACAAAATAATTAACAAACTTTTATCGTACCAACCAAATAACAATACATAATCAGCCTATAATGTTCCCACTGCTGCGACACAGGCCTCCTCTCTGTGAGAGGGAGTGGGCCGTAATCCACCACGCGGGCCCAGTGCGGGTTGGTAGACTTGGTAGATGTCACATGTCTTCGAATTTTTGGTTCTAGGACATGCCAGTTTCCTCACAAAGTTTTCTTTCAACGTTTTGAGAGCAGTGCTGATGAAATAATTTACACAAAGTAAAGCGCCTGTCTGGGTTCGAACCTACGATCTAGAACTCGTAAGTCGCGGCCGTTACCACTGGGCCACCGCTGCTCCAAATGTGTATGTACTGTAATGTATATGTAGTGTAGTGTAATGTAATGTGTGTGTAGTGTAGTGTAATGTAATGTAATGTAATGTAATGTAATGTGTTTTCGTATAAATAATAATACGATGACGTAAAAGACTTCAAACTTCAACCGACACTCTCAATACATAATACTCTCTCAGTCGTCTGTAATCGGTTCATTCGTCATTCCCATACGTAACTCGCATGTTAAAGTTCTGAGAGCAATTGGAATTCACTTTGTGGGCAATAGTTGAACACTAAAGCGTTATTATTGGAACCGCTCGAGATTTCAACTGTCGCACGCTTGTGGGATATCGAATAATTATAGAATAGTGGGTTATTTTGTGAGGTGATGTAGATTATTACAATTTTTGAGATAGAGTATAATATAATCAATTAAAAAAACAAAGTAGTAATTATTCCGTTGTTTATTCCACGGTTTTCGTTTTTGCACTTATCACTGCATCACCCAAAGGTTGACTGGTGGAATAAGCTTACGGCTAATTGAAGGCTCGTGCAGACTGGCGCGATATCGTGGGCGTGATAGGCAGCGCGATACTTTCTATGAAGTTTTCATAGTAATTGTAACTACTAGTATTGCGTCGCGCTATCGCGTTGCGGCCTTAAATCCGCCTCGGACTTAAGGCTCAATATATAATAGACTGATCTTTTTTTACAAAATAAGTTGTTCTTTTAAGAAATTGCTCTCTGCTGTCTAATGTTATATCTGCAAATACTAAATTTACTATTTTTATCAGACCATATATTATTCATATTGAATCGCATTTAATTTAATACTGATTCCTGATTTATATTTACTTAGTAACGCAAAAAACTATATGGCACCACCTACTTTCCAATTTCTATTTACATTTCATATATGCATATGTATGTCGCAGGCAGATTGTATGATTCGTCATTCATTATACACAAACGCTCGCAGTTTTCAAATATGCCGAAGGCAAAGTGGCAACTCGTTGAATTGTTATAATAACGACATTGATTGTTATTGTAGGTTTTGTTGAAACTGTGACCAACCTCGCGCGAGCTAAATTGGTTGTTGTATCTAAGCCAGGGCACCCCGACCAAATGGGTTAGGTTAGGTTAGAACTGTGAGCATCCGCGCCTTAAGAAATAGAACTAAATACTTCAATTTGTCGCGCCATTTTGTGAACATCGTTTGAATTGACCATCAAATGCTGTGGCATATTATATAGTGACAAGGCAATTTACATTTTGCCTTCGGCATATTTCATAATTGCGAGCGTTTGTAAACCGACGGCGTCGTATGTATAATGACGAATCATACAATCTGCCTGCGACATTTATATGCATTGTAAATAGAAAGTAAGTAATTGGAAAGCAGGTGGTCTTACAAGGTTTTTTTGCTATTACGATTCGTTATTAAGTAAATATAAATGAGGAATCAGTATCAAAACGGGGTTCGATATGAAAAATATATGGTCTGATAAAAATAGTAAATTTTGAATTTGCAGATGTAACATTAATCTCAACTTTTTCTGTAACATTAGTCTCTACCGTCTACGGCAGACACTAATTTAATAAAATAACAACTTATTTAGTAAAAAAAGAAGAGTCTATTATTTAATTATTTATGTACACAAATGTACAAAGGCGTACGACGCCGTTTGTACGACGCCGATTGTAAAAAGCGGAATTATACAAATTGCCTGCGACATAATACCAGGTTTCCCTACAAAAATATCGACCACTACTCACATACCCTGAGCCTGTCAGATGTCAGAAATTCCTCATAACATCTAAATTATCGACATTACGGGTCTCCTGTAATTTTGATGTTCCTTTGATCTTGGTAGGGGAGGGGAACGCTGTTTGTCGCAAATTAATACGTAAATTGTTGTTTGAAAGCGGTGAACAAAGGTTTGGTGATGTGTAGGAATAACACTAGGTGGGTTATTCCTACACACCTGGTGTGGTGCTGAAAATTGTGCTAAGGTGAATATAATAAGTTTTTTCATTGACGTGGTCAAAGAATTCGTTTATAAACTGTGTGTCTTATGTAGAACGCTTTTTTCTCTAAACAAGTGTGAATTTATTTAGAGAAAATTTAGGTAGGTACATTGTAGCTAGAAGAGTTATTTAGCGTTCGGAACGTCCAACTAATTCTTATTCGACAGATATGGAAAAATGGCGGGAAAATGAAGCGAGAAAATGGCGGGTCGACCTTGATTGACGTCTGCGGAAAAAGTTTGGCGCATACTTGCTACTTTCTGGAACAAAAATGTTTGTCTTTGATCAGATCGAGCGCTCTAAAAAACAGTTTAGCTTAGGAGTTACCAATCCACTTGATTAGCGCCGCAGTGAGCCCTACTCCCTTTTTGAGAGGGACCTATATTCGTGAAATTATTTTAATATGCTGAATTTAGAGCCCAACAATTTCCATTAATTCCACCAAATCAAGCGAAACCTTACGATCAAACATAATTCGAAACACATTACTTCGCTACAAACTAGTTTAATATGTAATACAGTGTGTTTGTAATAGAACAAAGCAATAAATTATTACATAAGCTGAACCGCGACGTACATAGTATGTACAGTACATACGTAGAATATGAACACAGCTTGCAGACAAGTCCACGACTGAATACATTATGTAAGGGTAACAAAGCCTTGTATGTACCTATTGCCCACCAAATTCTAACTCTTGATGTGGTTTAAGCTATGAGATCTTGCGGTAACTTATTCATTGTCTCTCAGACAGGGGAGGGTGGAAGAACAAATGCTGTCGAAACGCGTTTCTTGCGAAGCATATGTGTGGTGTGATGAAGAATGATGCCATAAAGCAACGGTGCGGTTTAAAAGGAGATGTGACAAAAATTGAAAAGAGTAGTTCCGATGGTTTGGTCATGTTGAGAGGATGAATGAAAGGCGACTAACAAAAGGTATTTACAAGATAAATGTGAGTGGAAACGCTGGGAGAGGACGCCCTAGGAGGACATATAGTGACCTAATCTGTGATGTTCTTCAGAAAGGTCAGGTGCGTAGTACTCGGAACCGGCGTGCGTATATGACCAGATGTATGGGTTGCATAATAGAAAATCAAAACTTTCCTGAGCAAATTTCAAAAGAACAACGTACAAATCAACAAAGTTTAAAATAACGATGGTCATTTGATCAAAAGTTCAGCTGACCAAAGTCTGGAATATCAATGTTTAAATTATTTATTACACTATTGACCAAATCGTTTAAAGATCAAAATGGATTACTGGACAAATTATTAATTATCAAATGGATTACAACAAACAAACAAATTTAAGCAACCTTTTTTATACCAATTATGGTTACATATGGAACTATTCAGAGTAGGTTAATTATTTTAAATAATGGTTTGGTTAGGTTAGGCTAAAACTGTGACCTCCTACGCACGAGCCGAGCGAGCGAAGCGAGCGGTGCCGCGCAGCGGCCGGCGAGTGCCAGAAACGAATAGATTATATATAAAAAATATGGAAAAAAAGAGATTATTGGTGATATTTGTGGTTATGTAATTTGATTAGTAATGATTTGATATTTTAAAATTACATCTAGCAACTTTTGATCAGTCGTTCATTTGATGTCACAAACATTGGGATTCTAAATTTTTTCTAAATAAAACATTTAATTTTAGTAATTTAAATTTTGTTATTTCGTTTATTGTTCTTTTGAAATTTGCTCGAGAAAGTTGTGATTTTCTAATATGCAACCGATGTATGAACGTAAACGAAGCAAAAGGAGTATGTGAGGAGCATAGCAGGTGGCGTTCTATAGTTTCTCATGGGAGGAAGGCGTGTGTTTATGTATGTATGTATGACCAGGAGACACTTCATAAATGCCTAAATAAAAGCGCACTGTTGGATTTTCAACGCTCGGCTAAGCACCGAAAGTTGCTAGTGTTATCTAGCAGCCTAGAGTTATAGAATAAGAGATAGCCGTACTTTTGGTAACTATCGCCAGGAAGGTTGATTCAGTATTTGGTGGCTGTAGGGCCCTCTAGGGGTGGTGAGAATGGTGACGGTCTGCCCGCATGCGGCTGGCCAAATGACTTGGAATGTATCGCTGCTCAAAGACGAGTTATGGTTACAAAAAATGAACAATAACTAGGAAGGCTGATACTAGGCATTATGATATGAGTAGTATCTGTGTAAACAGTAAAAATGACGATACTCATCCGCCGGTTCACTAGATATGTCCGCTCAAAGACGTGTAAGGGCCGATTCACACCGGGAAAGCAGCGGCGTGGCGAGCACTTTCAGTATGAAATAATTTAAAACTTTATCTACATTATTAAATAAAATAAATTATTTAAAAAACAAAAAACCCGACTGCAAAAACACATAACTGAAAAGGGAAAAACAAGCATTATAATCTATATAATTTTGGTCTTGCAGGCGGGGACAATCAAAAGTTACACCATATTTTAGGTTATTCGACTGTATAGGGTAATCCAATTCGAGGTTCCCAACATTAATAAAAATAAAAAAGACAAAATGTTACAGTATCTTAATTATTTTTTCTTTAATCGAATATTTTGTGTTATTCATTAATTATGAAAAATAATGTCAGGCAAATGGCTGCCTCTGGACCATCTGCAGCAGTTGATTCTTTAATTGTAATTTTCGATGAATTTTTCGCAAATTTCGTGGGTTATCTCGGCAATAACTTGGCGGATGTTAGTTTTTAGGTGCTTTAACGTTGCATGTGTTGGTATAGACGTGACTCTTAAGAAAACCCCACAAAAAAAAAACCAACGGCGTTAATTAAATCTCATGATCTTGGCGGCCAGTTGACGTCACCGTAACGTGAAATAATGCGACCTCTGAACGTTACACGCAAAAAATCTAACGCATACACAACAACTGAACAATTTTAACGCGTTGAGCTACGATACAGCGATTAATTTTGTAAATGTATTGTTACAAACTAACATTTGACGTTAGAAACATTTACGCGCCATTACTAACAGCTGTTAAAATTACAGTGTTGCCAATATAGGAACCTCGAATTGATCACCCTTTACATACCTGTGTTGGCTTTTAATGGACACCACTAGTTTTATTGTATTCATTTTTATAGTTGTGTGGCATAACGCGACATAGGTACTTCTGTATTGGTCCAAAGGTAATAATAATACATTAAGGATAATGGTCAGATGGAGTAAAAGAGCAGTGGTGGTCGCGACTTACGGGTCCTAGTTTCGAACCCAGGCGCTTTACTTTGTGTAAAGTATTTCGTCACCACTGCTGTCAAAAAGGTGAAGGAAAACATCGTGAGGAAACCGGCATGTCCTAGGCTAGAACCAAAAAAATCGAAGACATGTGACATCCACCAACCCGCACTGGGCCCGCGTGGTTGATTACGGCACACTCCCTCTGACAGTAAGGAGGCCTGTGTCCCAGCAGTGGGAACATAGGTTGATTATTCAAGGGTAATGGTAACGTTTCTTATTAGGAACGTAGCATGTTAAACACACAAAACATGTAGTTCTAAATAAATCTAATATAAAATAAACATGAAATAAAATAACTAGAAACATGAAAGTGCTTATAAGCATTCAAAATAACATAATTATGTCGCCTGTGATAATAATTAAATCTTATATAAAATCAGAAACAGGAAAATTAATAGTAAAGAGATATTTAAATACTACACACAAACACGACCGTAAAACAGGTAAACTACATTTGGCATAATTAAACAAGAGTAATAAGAATGAGATAGTAGTTAATTTTACGCTTTCATATTATTTATTAGCACATCAACGCGACGATGCTTGATCTCATTCTTCTTCACTATCTTCATTTATCTTCTTTTTTTTTAGTTTTTGGATGAGAAATTATCAAATAATTTCTCCCGCTCTGGGCGGAGCGTAACGGTGTCAGACTCTTACTGACTAAAACCCACCCTTGGTTCTTCCGTTGCCTGTGTTGCCAGGGGTCTCGGTAACCCTTTCGAACTTTCCCGCGTAGGACGGCAGAAACATCTGTAAAAATAATAAAAGTAGCATTAGCAGTTCACATAGGTACTGCGCATACTTTAAAGGCTCCTACATACTGGCGCGACTTGTCGCGCGACGCGTCGCGACACAAAGACACCGCTTGTAGCGCTACACGCGGTGTCTTTGTGTCGCGTCGCGTTGCGCGACAAGTCACGCCAGTATGTAGGAGCCTTAATACTATACAAGTATCAGCCTTCCTAGTGATCGTTAATTTTTTGTAAACATAACTCGCCTTCGTTAAGCCGTTGGTCCCGGCTGTCATTTGTAGATCTTTGACAGTAATTACGGGTCGTCAGAAGCTCGAAAGTCTGACAACCAGTCTTACCAAGGGGTATCGTGTTATCCAGTAACTGGGTTGTGGAGGTCAGATAGGCAGTCGCTCCATGAAAACTACTGGTATTCAGTGTCCGGTAAGTCTGGAAGCCGACCCCAACATAGTTGGGAAAAAGGCTAGGTAGATGATGATGAACTCGCCTTCGAGCAGCGATACATAGTCATTTGGCCAGCCGCATGCGGGCAGACCGTCACCATTCTCTTCTTCTCTCAAAGGCCCTACATCCACTAAATACTGAATCAGCCTTCCTGGCGATAGTTACCAAAAGTACAAGTAGGATATCTCTTGGAATAATAGTGAAACCGGGCATTACACGTTAACAAATCAATTAATCATCTGGTTCAATGTCTGTATAATAACTAGAGGGTACCTAATGCCGGGTACAGATTGCTCAAACGTATCATGAAATGTAATACACATACAGACAGATGTGCTGCTGGCGAGTTTGTTCCACCACTTCTTCTTCTTCCCAGCTAAAGCACTAGGAAGTGGTGAACGGCGGGCATTTTTGGGGGACTGCCTTATGTAACTTTGACGTTCGAAAAGTGCTGATTTTCAGCCTAGTTTGAATATATGACTTTTGATTTAATTTGATTTAATACATGTTGAATCAAATTCGTCCTGTTTCATGTTGCATTGCATAAAGGACGGGTGATTTGTGTTACATTTCATGTTATGTTTCACTAATCTGCACCCTAATTGACACTTTCTATCAAAATCCGAATGATTTTGAAGGATACTGCTAATTCATTGCTTCATATATTCGACAAAATTGTTTGCTCAACAATGTAAATAGCGCAATGTATGTTGCTGAAATGTTAAATGAAAGCAATGGCCACTATTAGTGTGTAATGCAAATATCCCGCTATACCCTGCATGATAAAATAATGGCCACAAGCGATTAACAATAACTCTTCAGAAGGTTACCCGCGTCGGCATTTTCGTATGTTTAATAGATACAGCCTACAAAAATGCTCTCCTAAATCGCGAGTAGGACCGCGATGAAACTCAGGAGGGTGATGATTATCACATTTTGAAAGAGGCGTATGCCCAGCAGTGGGTGAAGTCAGGCTGTAGATGATGGTGATGACATCTCTTGACCATCATGGACCAGAAAACCATGTGCGTAAATATGTAGATATTTACATAATCATCTTCGTAGGGTGGCTGGTGGTAGCGCATGAGAGTTGACGAGAATCGAGATGAATTGCGTGCGATTTTAGAGGCTTATGGGTAGCAGTGGATTGCTGTAGGCTGATGATGATTTACATCCCACAAGTTTATCTTAGTGTGGGACGCCCTCCATCTAGATGGACCTTAAAAAGGTGGCTGGGACAGACTGGAGAAGCAGAAGGTGGAGGAAAGGGTATTGTGGCGCAGCCTGGAAGAGGCCTATGTCCAGCAGTGTACTGCGATAGGCTGAGTTCAAGTTTATCTTATCAATATGTCTTCAGAATTTCCTGTATAATCAAGTACACAGTATATTGCTAAATCCCGCTACCGCTCATGACGTGCACTACTTCCGCGCGGGTGGGTAAGCAACAAAGGCGGAATTTCGCCAGAGCCATCCACCCACAAACAAACAGCCAGCCGTTTCGCATTCCGTCCACTGGAGTCTCGTGTGACGTGCCGAATTCAACCCTGGGATGTTGGCTCTGTCGGCACATATAAATACTTATGCGTAGTAAGTATAGGTTTAGAGCCAGTGTGTGTATGGATTGGTGTTTGGTAAAGTGGCAGTTTGACGAAAAGGTTTTATTTAGAAAAAAACTAAACATTTAGGCCAGCTTTCACCACAGATAACTAATACGTTTAACGCTTAAACCATTTAAAACATTGCATCGTTCTGTTTCTGTAAGATGACAGGAACATATGAAAAATATATTTAGCGTTAAACGCATTTAGTGATTTGTGGTGCAAGTGACTGGGTCAACTACAACAAAAATCACTCACACAAATCACAATGCTGACAACACCTAAACCGCGAACACTGTCAGACTGCATAGAAAAGACAGAGAAGCGCGATGACACAACGCTTGTAATTTATTGCAAAATATGAATCAATTATCTATTTACTCAAAATTGAGTTGAGTAATCGAAAAAAAAAACAACCAAGTTCTGAATTCAAATAAGACGTTCTTGCTATTAATTAACGTATGTTGATATTTAATACAGATATTTTGGACTAGAACTCAAGGTTAGTTTAACGTTAGTTTGTATCGAGATTTTTTTTCTAAACGTGTTTTGGTAACAACTAAGTTCTGCGAAATATGTCTAAAATTTAACATATATTTTTTTCCGCTACCACAAACTATACAGATTTGGCAATTTTTATTCTTAAGACAAGCCTATTTTGTTAATTTGCCTCTTGTCAGCGCCTTTACCTAAATATTGTTTTTTTTTATACAGCTTGGTTTTATATTGGCATGGCCATCCTCTGCCTCCAATCTCAGACTAGATCTAGCAACTATCATCGAAATTTGAAAGCAGCCCTTTTAATTGTAAAGTCTGAAACCATAAAATATGTAGCATTTTAGCCTGTGGCTCAATGTAGGTTCCTTTTCTTAGTAACGACCTCATGGAAGAAAATTGATGGTGATATGTAGGAATTTATAAAATACAGAGACAGAACTGTCTTCTAAAATCACTTGCAGGCACATAGAAAGCTGGTACAAAATCGTATGTTGTACCATATAGCTCTAACATAGTAGATGTTGGAGGGTTATTTACCCAACGTATTTGCCCCGGGCGGGGCGCGGACCGACCGACGGGTTACAAACGTTTGCATTACCAACTGGATATCAACTAGTGATGCTGTGCTATCGATGAAAAAGCGATTTGAATGAGAAAATTGAGATTGGTGAATTTACCCATCAATCTGCCTAGCATTTTCCCAACTATGTTGTACCTCCACAACCCAGTAGCTGGGTTGTCAGACTTTCAGGCTTCTGACGACCCTTAACGACTGTCGAAGATCCACGTATGACAGCCGGGACCAACGGCTTAGCGTGCGTTCTGACACACGGAGGAGTCTCGATATGTAAATGTAAAGATGATCCCACCCATCCATGGACCAACCCGACAAGCGTAGCTTAACCTGATGGATCGTGCGGCTGTTATTACTTAGCCACGAGCTACTCCTCGAGTTTAGCTCAAGCTTATTGGTAAGTACCGATGAATAAAAATTATATCACGTCGATATCTCGACACTAAAGAGAAACCTAAGAGATATTTAGTTAATATTTGCGTACCTACGTAAATTCATATGATCATCCTCGTCGATGAAATAACCATTCTTCCAAGATTTTAGAAAACGTAGGTGTCAAATTTTAGGGAACACTAGAAATTATGGTTTCAAAAGATATAAGAAGGACTGGCCACCGGTTTAACTCAGTTTCTAGATGATGACTAAAAAGAAGTTTCTTTTAAGTAAATTACGCAATAATTTTGTCGATATTCGACATTAGAGTCAACCCATCCCTACTGTCAGCCTAGCCCGTGGTGCTTGCGGGGCGAAACCGAATTTCCGAAACGTCTAATAAGTTGGATGTTAAGCTGACAGCACCATGTACTATGTACATGACAACACCACTCGAAGTAGACCTTCCGTCCCCCCCTTTACCATATATTTCAGTAAGTTAAAAGGAGAATTTAGGAGGAAATGATAGGTCATATTAAAATGGTCGGTTTCAGCGTGTGAGTCTCATTTGCCGACGCTAGTTACAACGTAGTTGAAGATTCAAAATTAGGAAATGTTTAGTTAGAAGTTGCAGAGGGTGAGGTTTGTACACATTGCATTTTGGGAAATAATTGCTTGCTCGTATTTAAAGCAGTAATTTATGATACAAATTCTTACTGGAGAATCTTGAGACCCTGAAAGTCTCATTACGAAATGTTTCGGATGGCTGTAAAAAATCGTGTGTCGTTCATGATTTTTTTATGAGCAGATACCTAATATGAACACATGGTTATTAAGATTAACGTTCCCAGTAATGTGAGCCCTTTTAGAATTTATTTCGGGAAATAAAAAGAGGTTGAAGCGTATATGGTTTTAATCCCAAAGCAATCGCGATGATAAGAAAAGGACAGGGAAATTAAGTACACAGTAAGGTATGAGATTCATAATAAATCATCAAGGTATGTTCAAGGGTAGTGACCCCGTGTCACGATTTTTTTATTACGTAGCTGCAAAAGAAAACTTCAAGAAGAATTTGGCATGACAATCAAAGGACACGGATCAATCATTAGACTACAGGAATCCAAGCAGTTGGAACACTTAGACTGAAGAGAAACTGCACAGGCACTGCTTGCCGTTTCCCTAGATTTAGTGTTATTAAAAAACAACTAGCAGAATTGCTTTTGATAAGTCGGTTACAAAAAAAAAAACGCCCTGTCCCGTGGGTGTATTACCCTCAATGGTGTCGAAAGAGATACAGGACTACTCCTGTATTTCTTTTGACTCCATTGAGGTCACTGACACTTTCACTGTCTGCAAAAAACTTTCAGTAAGTAAGTAATGCATGGATACAATTAGACAAAGCTGGTGTGTTATGAAATTAGGGTGTAAAGATGATGAAATGCTTAAAGTCAAAGTCAAGTAAAAGTATTTATTTCAAATAGGCACATAACAGGCACTTTTGAACGTCAAAATTTATAAAGATAAAATAGAATTAATTCTAGTTGCCCCTTCCAAAAGTTAGTTTCGTATGGAGAAGAATGGGCAAGAAACTTCATTGTTTTTCTTTTAATTTTTTTTACAAAAGGTACCTACATTATATAATTATATATGAAGACGATGCACCTAGAATAAAATTACTATAATATAATAGGTAAAAAAAGAATTACTTATGCTGACACAGCTAAGAAGAAAATACCTAATAACATATTTAATAATCATTTGTTTACAAAAAATCTCTCCCTAAACAAAAAAAATCTCAAACAAAACTTCATTCAAGTCTTCAATTCCTTCGATCGTATTTATCATAAAAACGACGTTCAACAAGTGTTGCGAACAAGAATCGAGTGTCGAACGTTAATGAGTCCCTTCCCTTCCCCCGCGGATTAACTGACTAATTAAGGGAAAAACGGGAGAAAAACTCGGCCAGTCTCCCAGACGATCTACTTCCATTTGAGGTAGGTTCGGGACGATTTTTACGTCAGTTTTCAAGTCGTCTTTTGAGAATTGTGCAGTTGGTTTGGATTGGCCGTTGATGATTTTTTTTTGCGGGTGAAAATTTTTATTGTTGTTTTGATGATCATAGATTTAGGCTAAATAAAAAAAAAATATATCTAGGTATTCATTCAATTATGTTTTAGCTTAGTAATTCATATTCAGACGTCAATTAGTTCAATGGAATTTATTATTAGAAGCTAAACCATCTGTATTCGTACTACAGAAGTGTCTTTGAAAGTCTTAATTTTGATTTTCACAGTACCTATGAACTAGTTAGAAAATTCTAATAAGCGCCTGTCTAACAAGATATCATTTACTCACCAATGTGCAGCAATAGCAAAAAAAAAATTTTTAAACAGAAAAATTAATATTTTAGAAGGTTTTTAAGCAAAAAAGTATAAAATATAATGAACCCTTTAATTACTACAAGAGCCAAAATCTCCTCATCGGCCAAGACGCGACAGCGCGACTGCCCGTGCTCTCGCGAACATTGCCGCGTTGAGCAATCATAATGAATATTTTATTTTATCATAGCGCGCCCCGCACCCCGCGCCTCGCGCCGCCGCCCCGCCCCCCAGCCATGAACTTGACACGAAGCGAAAAATTAGTTCACAAGGCGAAAGTGAACTTTGTACAGAGTTTGCACTTTTTGAGCGAACCTAGACTGAGATAAAAGAAGTTCGAGACTTGCCGAGCTCCGAGACGCTTCCACAGCCGCTTCCCCGAGTTATCGCGACACCTGCCCGCATTGCCAACTTAGACAACTACCTTCAACGTGATATCACTATAGTTTTAAACACATAATTCTCTCTCTCTCTCTCGCTAATTATCCCCTCAAAGGTTAAAGTTATCAAATAAGCCTTATCCAAACGGAACCCCTTTTTTAAACAGTTCAAAAAGCAGCCAAGAGCAGGCTACTTGTGAATTAACATACTTTACTCAAAGCTACCAAACTAACCGCGTATGAGAAAAAAAAAATCTAACGTATTTCACGCATTCACTCAGTGTATGAGGCTAATTAAAAAAGTACAGAGGTTGGTTCCGCGAGTGGTGTAGTTCCGCTACTCTCCGGTAGGTGGAGCTTTTCGCTTTGACGAGTCTTGGGGGCTTTTTGTGGGCTTATAGCATGTTTGTGAGGTTTCATTTTTTAATGAGGTCGTGTATTCGGGGCTCGGTGGGGGATGGCGGCTGCCCGGCGCGGTTCTTTGTGCCACCGATAAGCTGAGAGAACATGCGCCACGCAAAGGGAGCCACATGTGTGTGCGTTTATGAAAGAGTTACATTAAGGCTTGCTGTTCACTTATTCATGGCACACCGCAGATGGAAAGGTTATTAGGACGGGACGCTTGCGGTGACAGATACTAGATTTCTTTGGGGGAGCATCGATTATAGGTAAGAGACTTTGTAGCAGTTGTGTACAGCAAGCTCCTAGCCATGAGGCTCACAAAGGGGCAGATCATCTAACAGAAACGAATTGTCATCTAATTTTAAGATGGACCAACATATATCTAAAGCTGCGTACCTGCAGGTTCGCAGATTTAGATATCGTCACTCGTTGCTATTAAATTGCACCCCCGTTCATTAGTTAATGAACGGGGGTGCAATAAAATATCAACAAGTAGCAGCAGTAAATCAGATCAAACCAGTTGATTTGATCTGATTTGCTGCTGAAATCGATGAACCAGAAGAAGGTAAGTACAGCTTGATCCCCGTATGTCATACATACGACCAAAAGAACGCCAATAGAAAAATAATGCATTGAGGTAAGTGAGGAATAAAAAATAAACACACTCAATGTTTATTTGTTGGTCATTTTAGTTTTGGGTACTTGTTTCATTAGTTAATGAACGGGGATGCAATAAAATATCAACAAATAACAGCAGTAAATCAGATCAAACCAACCGGTTTGATCTGATTTACTGCTGAAATCGATGAACCAGAAGAAGGTAGGTACAGCTTTTTTTTTTTTTTTTTTTTTGATCCCTGTATGTCACACATACGACCAAAAGAATGCCAATGGAAAAATAATGCAATGAGTTACCTCATTGCATTATTTTTCATCGATTTCAGGACTTGGGCACACTAACTCGGACGGGTTAGGTTCGAAGGGTGTAACGGGGGCTCAAGTGTATCTGCAAAGCGAGCGAACAAGCCCCCGTCATCTCCGGGCTCCGTTGACTACACTTTACTAAAAGTTAAAAATGTACCATATAAAATTAAAAAATAGTATAAAAATAGCCATAAAGTACAGTGCTTTCTCAAAAAAAAAAGACAAAAGCATAACTATATTAAATAAAAAAATTATAAATGATTAAATATCATGTGCAACATTTGTAAAGAGGAGCATTTGCCAAATAAATGTTTGTAAAGCGAGTGTTTATAAAATAAAACATTTGCGGAATAAGTTGTTTGTGAAATAAATACTATATAAGCGTACGTTATAAACTAAAAAAATGGCAACGGTGTTTTGGTGAAACATTAGTGAACCGCTCCTGAAATACCGACAAGTATCTCTTTACTTAGTTTTGAAGTCAGCTGTTCAATCTGTTCTTATCTTAATTTTAAGTATTCGTCAGTAGCCTTGTTTCACCCTCTACTAAGTGTAGAACTCCTCTTTTTTGTGCTAAGCTTCCCTGTTCCTTTCCTGTTGAGACTTCAAGTCTTCCCCGCGATCTGCTGTAGGTCGTTCACCCACCTGGCTATTAGTCTGCCAATGCTCTTTCTGCCGTTTCTCGGCAACCATTCTGTTAGGGCTCTGCTGCACCTACCGTCACCACGTCTAGCCAATTATTTTAAGTGTTAATGCATTTCATTTTTAAACGGTACTATTCAGCTACCACACTACTGAACAATAATTGTTTGTTTCAAATCCTGCCATAGATTTTTCATGTAGGTACATGCAACATTGTGTAATCACCAGTCCTCTTGCCAATGGTTATTCTCGGCTTACAGGTGTAAATTCCAAAGTGAGTATTTACAGATACAGCCTTTCTTTCAATATGTTTTATTTGAAAAGCGTTTTATTAAAACTAAGAGAAAACCAAAAAATAAATATTGAGTGTGTTTATTTTTTATTCCTCACTTACCTCATTGCATTATATTTCCATTGGCGTTCTTTTGGTCGTATGTGTGACATACAGGAATCAAGCTGTACCTACCTTCTTCTGGTTCATCGATTTCAGCAGTAAATCAGATGAAACCAGTTGGTTTGATCTGATTTCCTGCTGCTATTTGTTGATATTTTTTTGCACCCTGTTCATTAACTAATGAAACAAGTACCGAAAGCTAAAATGACCTAAGAAATAAACATTGTGTGTTTATTTTTTATTCCTCACATACCTCATTGCATTATTTTTCTATTGGCGTTATTTTGGTGGTATGTGTGACATACAGGGATCAAGCTGTACTTACCTTCTTCTGGTTCATCGATTTCAGCAGATTTACTGCTGCTACTTGTTGATATTTTATTGCACCCCCGTTCCTTAACTAATGAAACAAGTACCATAAACTAAAATTACCAAAAATAAACATTGAATGTGTTTATTTTTTATTCCTCACTTACCTCATTCCATTATATTTCTATTGGCGTTCTTTTGGTCGTATATGTGACGTACGGGGATCAAGCTGAACTTTCTTTCTTCTGGTTCATCAATTTTAGCAGATTTCAGCAGATTTACTGCTGCTACTTGTTGATATTTTATTGCACCCCGTTCATTAACTAAAAAGCGTTTTATTAAAACTAAGAGAAAACCAAAAAATAAATATTGAGTGTGTTTATATTTTATTCCTCACCCTCCAAAATATCAACAAGTAGCAGCAGTAAATCAGATCAAACCAGTTGGTTTGATCTGATTTGCTGCTGAAATCGATGAACCAGAAGAAGGTAAGTACAGCTTGATCCCCGTATGTCATACATACGACCAAAAGAACGCCAATAGAAAAATAATGCAATGAGGTAAGTGAGGAATAAAAAATAAACACACTCAATGTTTATTTGTTGGTCATTTTAGTTTTGGGTACTTGTTTCATTAGTTAATGAACGGGGATGCAATAAAATATCAACAAATAGCAGCAGGAAATCAAATCAAACCAACTGGTTTCATCTGATTTACTGCTGAAATCGATGAACCAGAAGAAGGTAGGTACAGCTTGATTCCTGTATGTCACACATACGACCAAAAGAACGCCAATGGAAAAATAATGTAATGAGGTAAGTGAGGAATAAAAAATAAACACACTCAATATTTATTTTTTGGTTTTCTCTTAGTTTTAATAAAACGCTTTTCAAATAAAACATATTGAAAGAAAGGCTGTATCTGTAAATACTCACTTTGAAATTTACACCTGTAAGCTGAGAATAACCATTGGCAAGAGGACTGGTGATTACACAATGTTGCATGTACCTACATGAAAAATCTATGGCAGGATTTGAAACAAACAATTATTGTTCAGTAGTGTGGTAGCTGAATAGTACCGTTTAAAAATGAAATGCATTAACACTTAAAATAATTGGCTAGACGTGGTGACGGTAGGTGCAGCAGAGCCCTAACAGAATGGTTGCCGAGAAACGGCAGAACGAGCATTGGCAGACTAATAGCCAGGTGGGTGAACGACCTACAGCAGATCGCGGGGAAGACTTGAAGTCTCAACAGGGAAGGAACAGGGAAGTTTAGCACAAAAAGAGGAGTTTTACACTTAGTAGAGGGTGAAACAAGGCTACTGACGAATACTTAAAATTAAGATAAGAACAGATTGAACAGCTGACTTCAAAACTAAGTAAAGAGATACTTGTCGGTATTTCAGGAGCGGTTCACTAATGTTTCTCCAAAACACCGTTGCCATTTTTTTAGTTTATAACGTATGCTTCATATAGTATTTATTTCACAAACAACTTATTCCGCAAATGTTTTATTTTATAAACACTCGCTTTACAAACATTTATTTGGCAAATGCTCCTCTTTACAAATGTTGCACATGATATTTAATCATTTATACATTTTTTATTTAATATAGTTATGCTTTTGTCTTTTTTTGAGAAAGCACTGTACTTTATGGCTATTTTTATACTATTTTTTAATTTTATATGTTACATTTTTAACTTTTAGTAAAGTGTAGTCAACGGAGCCCGGAGATGACGGGGCTTGTTCGCTCGCTTTGCAGGTACACTTGAGCCCCCGTTACACCCTTCGAACCTAACCCGTCCGAGTTAGGGTGCCCAAGTCCTGAGCTCGCTTCGCTCACTCTTGCATCCTATGTTCTTATTGCCTTATTACTAAGGCGAGATATGTCGGGACTTGGGGCACCTTGGCTCGGACATGTTAGGCATTTGCGTTTCGTTGTTCGTGAAAGTTTTTGTTTCAGTAAGTATTATTTCCTAGACCTGAAACTTCGTGAGATTGTTCAAGATAATAAGTACATTGCACACAAAAAAATTGAAGAGTGTCTGAGTGTTTGAAGAGTGCCTGTTTCCTTGATCTAACCAAGGCTTTTGAATTGGTTTCCTACGACAT
The DNA here is from genome assembly GCA_905333075.3 of Atethmia centrago. NCBI lineage: Eukaryota > Metazoa > Arthropoda > Insecta > Lepidoptera > Noctuidae > Atethmia > Atethmia centrago. The sequence continues at coordinate 10,034,349 of HG995381.1, read as the reverse complement.
TTTATGGAGGAAGATGGAAGAGATAAATTTGCCGCCAGAGGTGACAAATACCCTAAAATACTGGTATAGAAGCCAGGTCAATAGTGTGAGGTGGGCTGGTGCCCTGTCTAGGCCGTATGGGTTGGAGTGCGGGGTGAGGTAGGGGAGGTTATGCTGGCCTACGCTATTCAACCTATACGTGAATGACCTGATTGGCGCGCTTAGCAGCATGCGTGTCCGGTGTCATATTGATGGCGTGTGTGTTAATAACGTAAGCTACGCTGACGACATGGTGCTGCTGAGCGCGTCAATCTGCGGGCTTAGGACGCTCGTGGCTACTTGCGAGCAGTATGCCAGACTACATGGTCTGGCATATAATGTTAAGAAGAGTGTGGTCATGGTCTTTGGGGCCAGAGGTAAGTATCCAGATGCTGTACCTTCAGTGAAGTTGAGCGGTAGGCCCCTTGTGAAAGTAGACCAACTTAAATATCTGGGTCACTTAATGACCACTGGCCTCAAAGATGATGAGGATATTGACAGGGAGCGGAGGGCGCTGTGTGTGTGAGCTAACATGATTGCCCGCAGATTCACGCGTGCCTCTAAAGAGGTTAAGCGCACTATATTTAGTGCTGACTGCACCTCTTTTTACTCTTGCAGTCTGTGGGCTCATTATACTCAAAAATCATACAGCGCCCTTCGCGTTCAATACAATAACGCATTCAGGGTGCTGATGGGGTTACCCCGATACTGCAGCGCGTCAGGGATGTTTGCTGAAGCTCGCATTGACTGCTTCTACACTGTGATGCGGAAGCGGTGCGCGTCCCTAGTTAGTAGGGTGCGGGGCAGCACCAACAGCATCCGGTCTATGATAGCAAGCAGGCTAGATTGTGCGTTTGTGAACCACTGCTGCAGGGTATCGGCTGGGCCTGTCACCTTGCAGCAGTGATGTCACATTTTGTTTGTGTTAATGTTTTTCTAACATAGTTTGTAAGTATTTTGTTACTAACAAGTTGAGTCTTGTTACTTTATTAAATGAATTATTATTATTATCATTATTGTAAGTCCCGTATATAAAAGACGAATCTGTTTAATTCATGAATTTAATTTTTAAGAAATTCCGTAATAATTCAATACGTAAAACGTTTTTATTCCAAACGTTGTTTTACACATATTTATTTGTTAATAATACGTTATTAAAAACAGTTTAACAAACGTGACGTAGGTACTAATAATGATAAAATGACAAATCATGTTTTTGTCAATCGTTACTTGTCAAGTGAAAATTTGTAAATTAATTATCGGGAAAATTACCGGATATCTTCAGAAGTCATAGTAGTTCATATTATGACAACTTAAATACAGCTTCATCTTTTTGAATGACCGACTCCTTTGACAATTCAAAAGTGCCGTAAATGGTTTATTTGAAATAAATGCTTTGAGTTTGTGTGAGTACTTACTTACCTAACCTTACCTTACCTTACCTTGGGTGTTAGCTTACCTATTTTGACTCTGGCGTTTTCTGAATCTGTGTTGAATCACGGTGTTTTCCTTCTCCGAAAGATGTCGACTACTGGACATACCTAAGCCTCCCCCAAGAACCGCCACTTCGACCGGTTCTGTGCTTCCCACATCCAGCGGATTTCTGCGGCCTTCACAAGGTCCTCAAGCGTCACCACGTGCTATTTTACTTATACTTTATTCATTCGCAACTTGAGCAATTTACGGTATTAACTAGTAAGCTAGTGCAGCAATGTCTTAAATACCTGCACGGTCTGTTTCAAAAGTATCTGATGAAAGTGTAAACAAGCCCTATTTACATTAAATACTTACACAATCACTCATTAAAGGAAATTTGTAACATATTCATCCATGTTTAGAACTTTTTTAAACAATTATTGTTTAAAATAACAAAATTTTTATTTTATTTTATACTTTAAACACACGAACGTACAGAGGCGGACTCAATGCCATAGGCATTTTCTTCCCGTCAACAGTCAGTCAAATTGTAATAAAAAATTGTCGACGAAAAAGAGGATATAAAATTAGCTTCAATTGTTAAATAAAATATACCGTTAAGACGCTGACAACACCTAAACCGCACTCACTGTCAGATTGCATAGAAAAGAAAGAGAAGCGCAATGACACTACGCTTGTAATTTATTGCAAAATATGAACCAATTATCTACTTACTCAAAATTGAGTTGAGTAATCGAAAATAAAAAACAACCAAGTTCTGCATTCAAATTAGACGTTCTTGTTGTTAATTAAATACTTAACGTATGTTGATATTTAATACAGGTATTTCGGATTAGAACTCAAGGTAAGAGGTTAGTTTAACGTTAGTTTGTATCGGTTTTTTTTTCAAAACGTGTAAATAACTTCTGGGAAATATGTTCGAAATTAACATATGTTTTTTCCACTACCACAAACTATACAGATTTGGCAATTTATTTTCTTAAGACGAGCCTATTTTGGCCAGTTGGGTCTTGTCAGCGTCTTAAGGTGAATGCAACTTAGAATTTCGGGTTTAAGTATTCAAATAATTAAATTAAAGCTGTTAATTTGTACACTAGAAATTGGCAGCCTCCTGGTACGTTTTTTGATCCAATAGTTTGCATTTTCATCAGATTGGTATTTTTGGACCAGATCATACATATCGACTTTGATTTTACCATTCCCAGTTACTCCATCCCTTGAAGTATTTAAGGATTTCCGAAGGGCCCAATGACGACTCTTCCTTAGTTCCTGTAAATTGCGATTGCATTCAGAGACCGTTGAGTACGGTTTTATAAAATTGAATGTTAAATTCATGTAAAACGAATAAGATGTTAACTTATGATACAGTCGTAATCTGAGTTTCACTTTGACTTGTAGACTTAAGATTTGTAGACCATTTTCTATTTTCTTAAGTACCTGGTACTTGTTGACAGGCCTACACTGTCCTCCCATACCTATTAACACTAATTTGTAAACATTGTAAAACTCAATTATTTTAAAAAGAGTAACCATGGAGTTGATTGCCGGCTCTTCTCCATAGGAAACGAACAATTGGAATCGTGCACATAGCTTCTGACGTTTCATAAAGTCTGACAACCAGTCTTACCAAGGGGTATCGTATTACCCAGTTACTGGGTTGTGGAGGTCAGATAGGGAGTCGCTCCATGTAAAATACTGGTATTCAGCTGCATCCGGTTAGACTGGAAGCCGACCCCAAAATAGTTGGGAAAAGGCTAGGCAGATGATGATGATACTGCACGACCACGGTAGCCCATGTCGTAATAAAAAGATAAACCAGTCAATTAGTTTGGAAGCAAAGATCGGACCCAAAGAGCGCCGGACACCTACCAATGAGGTAGTACAATACAAAAGAGAAAGCTAAAAAAAACGAGAAAACTATTCTTCCGTAGAACCTTATACTAATAAATACCCAATTCTTGTTAAAATAAGAATATTCAAACAAGATTGAATAAATAAACTCTGAACTAAATCACACATTTTCATAAAGTTTTTGATTTTTAGTCTAACAAGAACCTAAAGTTGATAACAGCGCCACCTATCCACGAGTAGCTAGTTCCGTCATTCACCAACAGATGTCTTGATCGAGTTCGTTTTGTAGTCCGCTAAGAATCGCAAACGTTATTGTGAAAACAAAAAGTTGTGTTTGGTAACGAAACTAGAATAATAAAAAAAGCAATATAATACATTTTCAGTATCAGCTACAATAAATGTGGCCACGATTATTAGATGTAGGTACCTACTGCCACAACGAGAAGAAGTTAAATCTAAACAAAGCATTTCAAGCATGATTTCAATATTATTACGTATACGTCTAATTAAAAGGCGTGTGGTGGGTAATTGAAAGCGTACCTACCTATTAATTAATTAACAAGTTTTATAGTTACGTATTTCTTTAAATTAATGAAGTTATGAAAAAATAAATGAATAGGTGATTAATATATTTTAATTAGTATCCTCTTTATAAAAAAGTTTTAATCTTAAGTATTCACCTCTGTGAGAAGATTATCTATGGAACCATAAAGAGGCTAAATCAAGACGCCTCAAACAATGCCAGAGAAAAACAAAGAAAAAATTCCAAACACGAAAATCTGACGCAATAGGCTGTCAAATACAAAATTCCTGATTATTTAACTCATCTAACATCATAATATATTTTTGGTAATTAAAAAAGGGAAGATGACAAATTCAGTGTGTTGTGCGTTGTAGATGTAAACTTTTGGCCGGGTGGTGATTTGAGTGGTGAAATGATTCGGTGGAGGTGTTGCCTCGTGCTGGCAATGCTGTTGCTTCTGCCGGGAAAAACCGGCTCAAAATTAGAGGATGATGAAGAGGACGAGTAAGTATCAAACCTAATATTTCAGTTTCACAAGAAATACGTCGAAAAACTCTAAAAACATTGTAAGAATGAGGTTGGTGCTGCAGAAGAGATTCGTCTACACCGCTCATCATACTTGTCATGTTGTCATGTCAAAATGACATTACAGTTGCTTACAAAATGTGGTTTCAAGTTATGAGCAAGAAATGTGTATGCAATGAAGCACATGTATACATGTGCCAATTAATAATCCTGTAATTATTAGTGCTGATTGATAGGCATAATTTTTTTCGCATATAAGTTTGATTGATATAAAATCTTCCCAACTTTAAACAAATTTTTTTTGCTTGAATCTGGAATCCACCAAGTACATGTTATGGCTATAACTATTATTGCCTCACATAATTATATAGGTAATTAGGAACTATGCCTTTATTAATACTTGCAATGTATTTATACCTCGTGTGTAAGAATTATGAAAATTTTCTACAGCAGTCTCATGATTTGCAATTCAAAACTATTATGTACCTTATACTTTTTCTTCTGATTCTAATCTTTTCTTCTCTTCCTCATGTAAGCAGTAGCCGTGTCACCCATATATCAAGTAATAGATTGAACTCTCGTCTTTCAAGTAATAGATACAACCTTCAACTTTCAAGTAGAAGGGGTGAAGAGAACGAAGAGGATGACGATGATGACGAGGAGGAAGAGGAAGAGGAACCTCCAGCTGCTGCAGATAAAGGGGAGAGAGTAACAGTGGTGCGACGACCGCCCCCGATCGTGCAGCCGACGGCGAGGGCAATAACAGTCACACGGACGATAAAAAAACGGCCCCTCGAATGCTATGTGTGCGCTTATAAATCCGAGACGCCGCTAAGAGCGTGCTTGGATCCCACTAAATACAGGTATTGTCGATTTTCATTTGAAGATTTAATACTTTCCAACTGACTCGGCATTAATTACAATTTGTTAAGTAAGTTATAGCCGATACCGCGTCCGTTCACTGAATTGGCGTTTGATTGAATGCCAGGTCTTTATAGCGGTAGATCCTATTTTTGTTTATGAGGCGATATCAATCTAGAAAAAAAAAAAATATTAGGTAAAAAAATAACGAGGTAAAAAGATGATTTCAATCTAGAACCCAACTTGTATTATAAATAAATTAATAGGCATAGTTTGATAGAAAGAGCGAACCATAAAAATAAACTCATTCTTTCACCGTCTTCTTCGATCTTTAACAGTCGTAAGGTAACGTAAATCTCGCTGCCAGACTTTCGGGCTTCTTAGTCAGAAGCCCGAAAATCTGACAACAAGTTTTACTAGAGGGTATCGTGTTACTCTGTACTTGGGTTGTGGAGGTCAGATAGACAGTCGCTCCATGTAAAATACTGCTATCCACCTGCATCAGGGTAGACTAGAAGCCGATCCCAACGTATTTGGCAAAAAGCTAGGCAGATGATGATAGGGAAGTTATACTTATTCTAAAACTACTAGTCAAAACATAGTCAGGCCAAAATCAGGCATCTTCTTAGTTGTGTACTTTTTTATATGCTCCAACGAAATTAAAATTTCTCAGAGCTTCCACCAAGACACAAGTTACCCATAAACACCCGAGCCATTACATCACCGCATTAATAAGGTACAGTACCTGGGCGTTAATATGGCACATTGATTTTTAGAAAGAGACACTCAGTTGTTATTTGTTGTATTCTCTTTTTGTTATGCTAAGCGCAATTTCATTATGTATTGTTTTATTTTATTCTTTTTCTATTACTTTGTGACTTTTACTGTTGTATTTTGTCGTTGTCGAATAAATGCTTTCTGTTTCTATTTTATATAAGAACAATCTATTTAATACAGAACTTTGTCTAAAACTGGATGTGCCATATTAACGACCGAGTACTGTATATAATCGGAGATTGCTCCTGGTAGTGTCTATCTCAGTCAATTTATCGTTATTGTTATTTCCAGGGTACACACGATCACATGTCACAGTTCGGAGGACAAATGTTTCACGTCGGTGATATCAAAAGGTAGCTCTTACGAAGCAGTGGTGCGGGGATGCCGCTCCGGCTGTGTTGGCTCACCAGAGACAACGTGTTGCGAGGTTGGAACTTTATACTTATCTACTTCAATAGCACTTTTTTACCCATATTCACCAATGACACTTGCCCTAGTGCAGTTCTAGTAAAGTCTTAGGCCGAGTTCTGTAAACTAGTCAACTTAAATCAGATCATTAAAAGGCGTTTTTGAGCGTCACACGTTACTTAGCTCATGCTTTGACTTAGACATATTCCCATTTCTATCTTGTACTTGTATTTTGATAGTTGCGCGACAGTGACAGGAATAACGCTCAGCCTAATTAAGTGCTAAGTAACGTTTATAGATCTCGGCCTTATCCTGAAACACTGACAGAAATTGTATCCGTTGTCAATTGTCACCTGTGTAGTTCTCAAACCATGAGCCTAGTGGGATAGATGTGTAAAGAAGAAATATAAATTTCTACAAGTTGATGATCACTGCCTTGTCAATGTAAACATCAGGAGCGTTTTCAAAAATGTTTATTCGTGGCTGAAATGTTACGCTATTGGGTGAAATTTTGGCGCCCCTGACACTTGAGACTGTCTTCAGTCTGTCAGACCAACCAGGAAAGATAAATCCTCTTGACTGGATAATGTGTTTTTAATACACACATAAACACACGCCTTTTGCCCATCAGTTATGGATATTATTAAATATTGTCATTAATCAGATCTTCTATTTCCAGTTGAATCGCTGCAACAACCAAGCGTTTGCGATGCCTATGATATCGCCCCGCTCGCTGACCGTGGCGAACAAGTCAACTAAGTCGATACCACCCACAATACTTTTCTTCGTCACCGTGCTGTTGGTGCTTCAGACCGTGGTCAAAGTAGCCTTTGTGTAAACTGGGATTCCCTACCATGAGGCATCCTACACACTTTCAAATACCGCGAAAATGCCGTCTTTAAAATTGTATATTAAACTATTAGAACGAAAATTTGGTGGATTTTGACTCTGCCCTTGCAATTGAATCTTACACGTTAAGAAACTTGGTGCTATTTTAAAAAGTTACTATTTTAAATTTAATTTATTTTTGAATTTAAGCTTACTCTGTTTGGGTACATCATCTAGCTTTTTCCCAATGAGTCGGCTACCAGTCTAACTGGGTGCAGCTGGATTGACATGGAATGACTGCTTTATTTGTTATGTTTTTGCTAACGTACTGGATAGGAACTTCCCTTTCTGTCTCTAGGATATCTCATGGTAGCCACCAGTATACCTTCAGCTTATTGTGTAAAATTAACTTTCCATCACAAAGTCAGGGCTGAAATCATGTTGAGGTAAATTAATAATATACAGGATGATAATGTGTGAAGTGGCGGTGAAAATTTGTGGTGAAATTAATAGTATGCTGTGTTTGTAAAGTGAAATATATTTTTTTAAATTTTATCGCAAATTTTGTATTTTTTTCGTCATCAAAGTAAAGTTAAAACATTTTAAGAATGAGGTCTCTATTACCTTGATTTTCGGAGTTAATTGTAACTTCACTGAAGTGGATTAATTAAAATTCAAAGATACACACCCGCTGTAACTTATACGAGCCAATTCTGAGAGCCATATAATTGTACGAAATTTCTCCAAATTCCTCAAAGGAGGTGCTCGAAAGGTCGCCCTCGTGAAAGGCCTTATGATTGAAAGGCGCAAGGGAAGGGTCACTCGACCTCTGCGGTCAAGCCGCCTTTCCGCCCAATTGAGCCGTTTCCGCCCGCTAGGGGGCACTGATGTGAGAATGGAGTGAGTTATTGACAGCTATATATTACGCCCAAATATTTTTTATTTGAAGAATAATGTTTGGGTGTTAAATTAGCTGTTTAGTTTTATGGAAATTCTTGATATTGTTTTGAAAGTAAATGCTTCATCGCTTCTTATTACGCACGAGGAGATATGACTTGAGGAAAAAAAATAACAACAAATATTACTAGGTATTCTTTATTCAATCCATTTTAATATTTTTTTCGCAATAAATTATTATGGCGTATTTAATGCAACCATAGATTCATTACATAACATAACATGGACTGTAATTTCTCAAAGGGTTAAGCAGAGGTACACCCACATTACAAAATTGCATTTTTTCATCTTTGTATATGCAAATAACCAGTTTTCCTTCCTTATAATTATTTATGTCTGTAACTTATTAATATAAAATAATACTAAGCTACTCTTTATTATGTACTCTTTACGAAAACTGTACCTGTAACTTATTCATACCTAGACTAATATAGATATAGCCAAAAATATTAGAAGGAAATGGTATAACAATATTAAAACGCCAGTCTTTATTCCATCATTTCCATTTCTTTTTGGTTCCGCATCACTTACCGAGGTGTCAGACCCAAACATATTTTGACAATCATAATCTCAACCCCTAAGGCACTAACCACGTGTGAAAACCCATAGGAAATTCCAATAAACCCAACGATTTCCCCTTGAAATACCCTCAATTTGGGGTGTCCAGCGTGTTAAGAAGCCAGCTCACTTGTTCTCGACATATGGAGCAAATCACTTGACATCGAGATGAATAAACCACAAATCATGCAGTTTATGAGAACTTTAGTTGCATAGAAATAGGTGTTATTTTTGTATGGTTTTGTGTTCAAAGAAAAGTTGGTACGAGTTAAATTTTTAGGGTGAGAAAACTCGATATCCGGCCGGACTTGTGGGTGATTTTTATTGGTTATAAACAGGGGAACGCGTGTTAACCGTGATTTGGGTCGGCTGAAGTTCGGTCAAACAATGTGCGAGGGTGTTTGATTTGAAAGTTAAGAAGCTTGTTTCTTTTAGTTTTTGGACATTGTAACTTTTGTTTTTGGGGTGTTTAACTTTAGATGTATAGGGTGAATAGTTGTTTGAATTTAAAGTGTATGTTAAGATACGGTATATTTTTAGGTTTGTGAGAGAACAAATAACATGATTCAACTAATGAGCGTGTATACAACATGTTGGGTTTTAATGTGGTGCTTAGTTTAGTATATTAGCATAAGTAATTTCATAGTGCATATAAAGTAGGTAGGTAAGGTTGCAATGTTGTGCGCGATGGATTTTTTTCTTCGGTTTTACATCGTAGTGACATGGAAGATCGTCTGATGACGCTACTTATTTATCCTTGGAGCCATCATCATGGTCATCATCATGGAGGTTCATGGCATGTCCATGTGTGTCCAAGAATATAATAAGATACCAAATGAATTAAAAGCATTAAATACAAGATTATTCAAAATAAAATTACACAAATGGCTGTCTGCTAATAGCTTTTACAGTGTCAGGGAGCTCCTAGAGCATAAAATCCGATGATGACAGTAGTTGTATTGAATTGTTATGTATGTAAAATTTGCACGCTTATATTTATGAAGCAAAACATGTATGTTCTATTCTATTCATCATCACTATCAGACGATATCTACTTAGTAGTGTGCTGCTTGACATATAATAATAATGGCCTTAAGACGCTGACAACACCTAAACCGCGGTCACTGTCAAATTCCATAGAAAAGAAAGAGAAGCGCGATGACACAAAGCTTGTAATTTATTGCAAAATATGAAGTAATTATCTATTTACTCAAAATTGAGTTGAGTAATCGAAAATAAAAAACAACCAAGTTCTGCATTCAAATAAGACGTTCTTGTTATTAATTAAATACGTAACGTATGTTGATATTTGATACAGATATTTTGGATTAGAACTCAAAGTAAGAGGTTAGTTTAACGTTAGTTTGTATCGAGATTTTGTTTTCAAAGCGTGTTTTGGTAACAACCAAGTTCTGGGAAATATGTTCAAAATCAATATATATTTTTTCCGCTACCACAAACTATACAGATTTGGCAATTTTTTTTCTTAAGCGAAGCCTATTTTGGTCAATTGGGTCTTGTCAGCGCCTTAATTAACAATCTTACAATCTAATTACATTTATTATTTAGTTAATAAGAAAAATATGTTTATTCTTTTTCAGACATCGGTTTCAGAAGATTGTTTTGCTGTAGCATAGGCCTCCCCCATATTCTTCCACAGTTCCCGGTTATGGGTTTTACTCTTCCACAGTGGCCCCGTCATCGTCCCACTTTCGTATCGAGCGTCCTCTCTTCCTTTTGCCTTTTACAAATTATTAATTGTTAATGATATTTTAATGATTCAATTACTTTATACAATGTATTATTCACCGAGAATCACGGTTGACCTTGCATTACAGTATGTATGGCTGAGCGCTCTCCGCCCTCTATCTCAAAAACGCTCGAGCGCATGAAAAAATCTTTGGAACAAAATTTGTCTTCTATAATATTTAGAATAGTTGTTAACATCATTATAGCTATAGAAATCTAGATAATTGCGCAAAACCGATTTTTGTGACCTTAGACCTTGAATAACTTCGACGCAGACACGAGATTTTATGAGACTTTTGAAACAACTTTTAGGACGCTAAAATGAAGGTGTATACGAGTTTCCAGGTTATTATTTCTCATTCCGAGGATGACCCTTTCTTTTTACTTAATTGACAGCACTAGGTTGCTGCGATCCTTTGAATTAATAACAAATACCTATTCAGGTTAAAGTGACGTAATTTTTTACCAATATTTTAACATTTCTTCCTCTAATATCACATGCCTTTAAAATACGTAATAACCATATCAGTACACAACAAGGATTCGCACCTGGTAGGAGGATCACAATGCCACGGAGGCAATGATCGATCGAGTCATTTGGCACGCACCATCGGTCAACACTGAGATTTGCACAACACTACACTAGTGAGGGGCGTGGGTGGAGAATTCGATATTAAATGTACGTAGATTTTAAGATATTTCAAGAGTAGTTCAATGTATAAGCGATGTTAGTCAGTATTGGTTATCGTTGGCGAATATAATGCTCCAAGTTTTATTAGTTACCTAGATATTTAAGGAAAACATGGCGTTGTAATGTTGATTTTAACGTTAACATTATGACGGTACCTTGTCAACATATCTGTGAAAACATCATGCACGTAAGAAAAAAAATTACATCTTTTTAGTAAAAGAGGTGAAAGACATAATTAGGTATATTACTAGAATAGGGACCTTTTAGCTCAACCAGGTTTCAGACAGATTCAAGTAGACTCATCTTTCATGGGGTACTGTTTAAAATGTTACAATAATATTTCTCCCCACATACTTTAACTGAATGAGAAATTCAAATCTTGTAAAAAAAACGCACACTATGCAGGCCCTATATTATAATTTGGGCGATTACATCGCTAATACAAATGCTTGGCTCAATGCTTTTTTTTTGTTAGTCATTATTTGGCGTGTGCTACGAAAACTATTGATGATACATAAAATAATGTACTACATGCTTATAGTCTTTATCATTACTCACAAAAAAATCCATATATCTAACTATTAGGTCACGATAACCGTTTTTTGTTCAAATCAATCAAAACACGGTAAAATCGAAAGATGGTAAAATTCGTATCGTGATATTAATCCTTAACCAACTAAATAGTTTCATAAATAATCAAATAATCAATAGGCTGATTATGTACATGTAAATTCCTCTTTAAATTTTTCGAATCGGACCTTTCGTTTAGAAGTTGTGACGGGTATAAAAATGCTAAAAGTAGGTAAGAATGACGCCGCGGTGTGAGCGAACAGCCCTACGCTTAGTCTATGTTGGTTACCTATACATTTTTTTTTTGTAAACTAGAAACAATTGAATAGTAGTTTGTAATAAATAATAAAGTTTGTGATAATATTTTATATAAAAAGGTCGCAATCATTAGTTTTCGAAAACTATGTTGAACTTTGTAGGCGAAGATACGAAATTCACGCGAGCGAAGTCGCGGGCGAAGTGCTAGAATTATAATTATAATTGCATAGCACAGGTGTGACTACAGAACTACCATTAACCGGGTAATGTGCCTTTCATTGACTTAAATGTGCCCTGGCGGCTGACCGTATTATCATGCTCACTCAGATGTCTCGCTGATGGTGGCGCGTGTGTTGGATCATTTACCTCCCTTCAACATGGTTGAGCTGAATGGTGCTGATCCATGCGTCATGTTCGTGAACGGGCGCTGTCAGTTGGGACTGGTCATCTATTAGCTACCACAGCTTATTTTAACTATTTTATTTTTGAATATTGTTTTCTTTTCGTTTCGATTTGCTGCAGGCTTAGCATGACACTCTCTATTTCTTCGAAGAATAGACACGGCTCTTTCCATACAAAGTGACATTTCGTTTCTCCATTTTTGACATCCCACCGTAGAGATCTTTCTACATAAAAAAAGACCTAGACAAAGATCGTTAGAAACTAAAGACAAGATGACAGATTGTAGAAGGATTTCTACGGTGAGATGTCAAAAACTGAGAAACGAAATGTCACTTTGTATAGAAAGAGCCCTGTCTATTCTTCGAAGAAATAGAGAGTGTCATGCTAAGCCTGCTGTAGTATTTTTTTTAAATTCAACATTAAAGATGTAACAATATTTTTGTAACATTATAATTTAAAAGAGTGTCCGTGGAGTTTCTTGCCCGTTCTTCTCCATAGTACTCACTACGCTTTAGAATGGGCAACTAGCTTTCTATTTCTAACCGACCGACTCCTTGACAATTCAAAAGTAAATGGTTTAATTGAAATAAATGCTTTGAGTTTGATTTTAGAATTCCGAAAATTCACTTGAAGGCCAAATGTTTTGTAATCATATCTTTCCCTCTATTATAAACAAACCAACTGCTTGTTTCGCAAACGTCTGTTTATAATGCATTGTTTTGAGTAAATAGGAGCCAGTGTCCAGCAAGAAATAGTTGTTGACTGAAATGATTAGTAGGTAAGTTCATTGTTGTCAGTTTTAAATTTAGATTGTTTGTGTCGATATCGATACGCTCGCCAAAAACACCACACATCACTACCAAATAGTGACAACCTTTACTACGCATTATTGACCGAATGATCAATGATCTACGCTGATTTGGATCAATAAAATTATGCAAGTTCATCGCGTCATTGATTCCCGTATTGACCGATTTACTTTGTTGTAGAAAATATTGCGTATTATGGACGTAATCTTCGTGTCCATGACATTTGCGGCTGTGTCATTGGGTAATGCTTAGTCATTATTATAACGGTTTATTTTTGTGTTAAATATCGACGGAAAGGACAGAGTTTGATGTTATATTTTAGCTGGTCTTATTTGTAAAACAGTGCCTTTGATTTCTGCGGGGTGATTGTGTAACACACTAACAATTACAATGCCTTTCAATTTGACAATTGGAAAATATTCATTGCGTAATTTATATTGTCGAGCAGGCGAATTTTTTGAACTTATGAAGCAATGGAATAGGTATTTCCTACAAAATCCTTAGGATTTTGAAAGAAAGTGGGTCATGTGCCTGTTATTAGCAAGTGCTTTAAAAGTTATTTAAGATTAAGTTCGAATTGTTAATTGACTTCGAACACAAAACGGGAATTCGTTTTATGCAATCAGTTTTTTTCTTTCTGGATATGAAATTTATTTTAAGAAACAAGAACGGAAATTATCTGGATATATATCGGCAGTTAGCTGCAAGTCCATTTATTGCCCTCAAAAATCAAAAAACCTAAATCCTTAATTTAGCCGTTTCAGACAGAACAAGAACTAATAAAGCGCAATAAAATAACGGAGCAGTAGCAAGACGTTTCGTTTTACAGACGCCGAGCAACACAAAGAGTGCAATCCAATCGGACGCCCATGCTCAACGCACGGTAACTGCATTTTATTGTCTAGTACCTACCTACAGAGTTTTTTTACAATATGACTCATATATGAAACCTTCTTCTCACTATAGTTCTGTTCTGGTGCAGTTCTGGTCATGCTTACATACGATGTTGATAATTATATTTAATTTTCGGTTGTGCCCCATTATTCTAGAAGTTGGGCCAGCGAATCGTGGCACAAGGAAATGGCGGCAAAAAAAATGCTGGCGACATGAAATAGTCTGAAAAAAAAAGGATTGGATACGTTTCTTAATCAGTTTGTTGATATGAGTAGGAATGTAGGATTATGATAACATTTCAGACTATATTTCATGTGGCCAGCTGAAGACTTTTTAAATTTGCCGCCATTTCCTTGTGCCACGACTCGCTGGCCAAACTCTAACAAGAACATCAAAAATGCTGCCCTATCTAATATTAACGTAAGAAGGTACCTAATCAAAGAAATTGAAAAGAATAAACATCGAAATCGGTCCAGTAGAAAAATGCAACAAACAATCTCGATAAAAGTAATTACCCTTTCCGCTTCGTAGTGGGTAGTAAATCTTCTTGAAATCATCTTGAAAAGGATATAGGAAAGCTCAGAAGAAAAGAAACAACATCATTTCATCTGTTTTCTGTTTCATTATTTCATCTGTTTTCAAGTTTTGATTTACTGACGTGTTTGTTGATCACATAGATTAAGTATACTACTGCTGCTGGTGGTGGTGGTACTTTCTAATTCTTTAGTTGACCACCACAGTATCCGACAGCCTGTCAGTCAGTTGAACAGTAGAAAAAAACGTAAGCAACCTTTTTGAGGTTTTTACCATGACAGTCCTTCACGCAGAAATTGAGTCTACAAAAAATCCAGGTACAAATAATGTTCAATTGCGTTCAAATACCCAGTGCTGAAACACAACAGTAGCAATGAGTAATCCGAATACTGTCGGGTTTGTTGGCCGCCGCAGTGACCGGCGGCCGGTCAAACGGACAAACAGTAGATATTTGCGTACGCGCCGTTTTTTGTTGGCACCCGGCCAGGTGACCGCGACTGCACTGCAACTGTATACAGGATGGGGGTGATAGGATATTAATTGGTTTCTGAAGAAATCGGGTGATTTGTTGAGATAGTGACAAAATTGTTTCCAATTTCTTGATGGTGAGAGCCCAACCGAATTCGGTGTTGCTTTTAATAATTTTTGTTTGATAGAAAGAAAGAAAAATATTTTATTTGGGACACGCACAAGAAATACAAAAGTAAAAAAAGGAGCATTTAAAACTAAATTTCGAATAAACAAAAAACAACAAACAAAATCAATAAAAGCGACTTGTGCGATGCCAAAAAGGCTCCTATCTCAGCATAATGCTGCGATATTTAAAAATAAATACCGCAGCGCTGGTATTCTGATAGAATCTCTTTTTGGATTGTGCTTTTGATCTCGCGATAGCATGAGCTCGATATTGGTGCCGATTCCCTTGTTCACAAACTAAACTAAATTTAAGTTCAGTGCATCTTTTTCTTTCTATTTCATTAAGAAAAGGACCGAATATAAATTTTAGTTTAGTCCTGTCAAATTAATCAGCGCCTGTAACTACTCCATACAAGTTTACACGTGATTAAAAACTTGCCTACTAAAATTACGTCAATTTACGTCAAGCGCTGATTAATTTGACAGGACTAAACTAAAATTTATCTTCTGTCCTATTCTTAATGAAATAGAAAGAAAAAGATGCACAGAACTTAAATTTAGTTTAGTTTGTGAACAAGGGAATCGGCACCATTATCTGTCTACGAATATAGTTAATTTATGTCACTCTATTTAATTTCAGAATGGGAAACGTCGTTTGACAGGAATAAACGAAATTTTGGTGATTATTGGTCTAGTTTAGAGAAATTTGTGACAAGAGAATCGGCACCAATGGCTCATTTAATAGAGCAAATCATTGTTAGGGCGTACTTAGTATTTTCACACGTGGTCTTTGAGACACGTGCCATTATTAAAGGTTAAAAAGTACCGGTTACTGAACCTTACGAAAAACAAGGCACTGTCTAAAGCAATGAATGAGGTCTAGAAAAATTACCTACGTTACCTAACTATTATTTTATACTTTATTTATGTTATTCTTTAACAAAGTCTACACACTGTTTGTTGCACAAAGTGCATTAACATCGTCCGAAATATGTATGTATTTTTGTTCGAACGATAAATAGCCGGAATTCGGTTGCAAGCCGTTGCTAAATATTTGCTGATAACTTCTCTGTTGATGCATTTATGATCAACAGTTATTTCTGTAAACGCAGAAACTGGATTTTGATGTTTTTTTTTTTTTTGTGATTATTTCGTGCTTTGTGTGGTCTCTTATACCAATTAATAAGCGATAATTTCAGCTCACATAATCAACCTGTAATGTTCCCACTGCTGGGCCACAGGCCTCCTCTCTGTGAAAAGGAATAGGCCGTAAATCCACCACGCAGGCCCAGTTTTGTGTTGGTAGAAGTCACGGTCTTCGAATTTTTAGTTCTAGGACATGCCGTTTCCTCACGATATTTTCCTTCACCTTTTCCTTTTAGAGCAGTGGTGATCAATCATTTACACAAAGTCGCCTTTGGCGATTCGAACCCACGACCTACAACTCGTAAGTCGCGGCCGTTACCACAGGTTCACAAAATCAATGTAGAACTGCCACAGACTCATGAATCCAAATGATAAAAACTTGACTTAATAACTTGCAATGGAAGTGAAAGAGAGAATTAATTGAGTTTATTTACAACTCATGCTTTTTAGTGACTTGTGCTCATCTATAGACTTTGCAGTTGATAAATTCAATTGCCACATACACATATTTTATGAATGAATGAATAAATGAAATGCACCGAACCCAGCGTGCTTAAACCAGACTCGATTGCTCGAATGAACCCAAGGATTCACACTAGTCCCTGGAGCCTAATGTTTCATGGGCTTACAGAGACCATTGCATATTGAAGAGTAGACCGGGGGGCGCGGTAATGGTCAGGAAGGCTCTAACAATCCTTCCATATCCTTAGGGCACCTAAGGATATGGAAGGATTGTTAGAGCCGTACCGGATATGTATCCTAAAGTAAGCAATGGAATAGTGGAGAGACGATTCCTGAAAATCTTTTTTAAAAGTTTTCTGTCTATTTTTAGTAACGTTCAAAGGACAATAAGACTGCCTTCAATTCAATTATATGGTTATGGCTTAAGGGTTGGGTAATCTCCGTTGACCTTACCATATAAATGCGCCTGGCGCTCATGCTGCGCCGCCGTTCGGTTTCATATATATTTATTTTTTAGTAACGAAAATATGAATACTTGCAAAAAATCACACATATACATCATATATATCATACATCATGAAAATATCTTAAGTAGTTTGAAAGTAATATAGTTTTTTATGCTTTGGGTAGACATTACTTCCTGTATTTATTTTATAAAGTATTTTACTTTAAATTTACTTACATTATAAGTAGGCGTAATAACAGATTTAAAAGTCTCTAAAATCATATATCTGCGCCTTATTTTTATTTTCCTTTTATTATTATTTAGGAAAATAATGCATGCTTGGAGAGGGGCCAGTTCCAGCTTCGTTTGAAGACGGGGAAACTGGTCCTCATAAAGAAGGCAGGGCGCCCTGTGGACTCTCCGTCCGCTTATCGGCCCATCGTGCTGCTCGACGAGGTGGGCAAGCTCTTTGAAAGAGTCATTGCAGACCGCCTCGTCGGCCAGCTGGTGCGGGTGCGGCCGGATTTGGCGGAGAGCCAGTTTCGTTTCCGCAGGGGGCGCTCTACACCATCATGCGCGTGCGAGCCCTGACGACGGAGAATGCTGTTGCCCAGGGTGGGGTCGTCTTGGCAGTGTCTCTAGACATCGCCAATGTCTTCAATACCCTGCCCTGGAGTTGCATCAGGGAGGCACTCCGGTACCATCGGATGCCGACCTACCTCTGTCGTGTGGTCGAGGCCTATCTGACGGACAGGGCCGTCATCTACCCCGGTCACCAGGGAGGGTGGAACGGGCAAGAGATGTCATGCGCTGTCCCACAGGGTGCTGCGCGCCGACCTCCCAAGCGGCGGCAGCGTAGTGTGCTACGCTGACAACACGTTGGTCCTGGCGCAGGGGAGGTCGCACCAGGCGGCGGCCGAAGTAGCGGCACGTGGGGTTGCGACAATCGTCGAGAGGATCCGGCAATTAGGACTCGAGGTGGCCCTGCACAAGTCCGAGGCTATGTGTTTTCATGGTCCTCGGAACGCGCCACCGTTGGGGTCCCAAATAATGGTAGGAGGGGTTTCCATCGGCGTCGAGTTGAAGATGAAGTACCTGGGACTCGTCCTCGACAGCCGGTGGAACTTCGTCTGAACTGCATTGAAGCGGCTCCTGCCCAATCTAGGGGGTCCAAACGCCTCCTGCCGGAGGCTCTACGTGGGGGTCGTGTGGTCCATGGCCCTCTACGGGGCTCCTGTATGGGCGTGTTCTCTGGCGCTGCGGCCAGCGCGCCGGTTGAGCGCGGCTCAAAGGGTCATGGCCATCCGGATGGTCCGGGGATACCGCACGGTCTCCTGTGAGGCAGCGAGCCTCCTTGCCGGCTTGCCGCCATGGGATCTGGAGGCAAAAGTCCTCGCGCACGTATGGGAGTTGCGCGAGGAGGTGAAACGCCGGGGCGTAACTCCGCTGCCGCGAGAAATCGCGGCACAGCGGACGGAGCTCCGGCGGGATCTCGTGGCGACATGGAGAGTACGGTTGTCGCAACTCAGTGCTGGGCACGTCACGATTGCGGCGATAAGTCCCCTCTTTGAGGAGTGGCTAGAGAGGCGCCACGGCGACCTTCCGCCTGACACAGGTCCTCATCGGACACGGCAGCTTCGGGAGGTTCCTATGTCGGATAAGGCGGGAGGAAACGCCCGGGTGTCACCACTGTGTGGATCGCCCGGAGGACACGGTGGAGCATACGGTGGAGGTCTGCCCGGCTTGGGCAGAGCACCGCCGTGTCCTCGTGGAGGCGATCTGCGGCAGAGATCTCTCGCGTCCGGCTCTGGTTCAGGCCATGGTACGGAGCGAGAGGGCATGGGCAGCCGTCACCTCCTTCTGCGAAGCAGTAATACTCGCGAAGGAGGAGGCAGGACGGTTGAGGAAAAGGCAAGTTTCGCGCCCTCTCGCCCCTAGCCGCCGCAGGAGACGTCCTGGGCGTCGGGAATCCCGGGCGGATTTCCGGCCACCGTAGGCGCGGGCTTGCGGACGGTGAGCAATGGGTAGCTCACCGTCCGGTAAGGACTAGGCCTGGGTCGACGGCGCGTCGTATTCCACGCGCGCCTTAAAGAGATGTCGTCAGCACAATGTAGGGGTCCACTAGGGCCGATGCCTGCCGGGGTCGCGGGAAGGTACTAATGGGTCACCGAGGCCCCCGCAACACAGGCAACGGAAGGAATACGGGTAGGTTTTAGTCAGTAAGAGTCTGACACAGGGTGTGTCAGACTCTTACTGACTCCCGCTCCGCCCGCTTACTTACTACCCGCTCCACCCAGAGCGGGAGAAGTTATTAGATGATTTCCGATCCAAAAAAAAAAGACTGCCTTATTTGATAAAGTAGGTGATCTCCCACACAAGTACATTTTTATAACTGGTTGAAGGTATTTAAGCTGAGTCTTATCTATAGTGGCCAATAATGGGTCTCAATAGAAAACCGGTGAGTCATCATCGTTTTCCCAAGTATGTTTGGGTCATGTTCCAGTCCAACTGGATGCAGCTGAATACCAGTATTTTACATGGAGCGACTGCCTATCTGACCTCTACTACCCACTTACTGGGTAATACGATACCACTTGGTAACACTGATTATCAGACTTTCGGGCCTCTGACTACCCGTAACGACTGTTACTATTATACTACTTAGCCACAAGCCTCACAGGAAACTGGTGAATCGATGTCTATATTTCAATTCAACCAATAAAATTCTTCGTACAATTCCAATTCTATCCTTTTACTAAATTTGTCGTCTTGCTCTACAAAGTACTTAGTAAAATAAACTTCTAATACCTCCTCCACATACGGGCAGTGTCCAACTAAACTAACAAAGCCGGTGGGTCGTCGTGAGCCGGTGGGTAGAGGTAGATAATAAATTCACTTATCTCTTAGTTCGCTCGCTCACACGACCAAGTTTTTCGACTTAAGATCTTAGTTACCGCTAGTTTGAACAAGGGTAAGCTAGTATGGATTGTGGTGAAAATTAGGGAATTATTTTTTTTATTAACACAGAGAGGAGAGTATTACTTACAAGTTTAAGGATCCGCCTTCAATATTTCTTTATTTACTGTAAATAAGACTATTTTGTGAAAATATGACGATATGAGCCAAAATAATTTCGGAGTTATATTTTTATAGTTAGTAATTTAACTTCTTGATCATAATTGCCTCGTAATGAATTTTGATCTAAATGAAATACAACATAGAAATCCTTTCCTTTGTCCTTTTTGAATTTCGCGGGCTGGCCTTGAAAGAATCACCTTAAAGTACCTATGTATTTGGAGTGTTTTTTAATAATATGTCTAACCTTTAGCGTAGGACTTCATCTAGAATCAGATATTCACATTGTCTGTTTTGTAATTTCGAGTTTTTTTTTTTTTTTTTTAAAAACTTTGCCCCACACTAGGAATTTCTTCCTGTATTGTGGGTGCGTTTACAAACATAGAAACTCACAAACACAAACACCCAGACCCAGAACAATTACTTGCAGATCATACAAATACTTGTTCCGTGCGGGGATCGAACCCGCGACACGCTGCGTAGCAGTCGATCGCTCAGCCATTACGCCAACCGTGTCGTCAAATTATATTTTGGAACTAATATTATTTTGGAAGTTTATTTTGGAACTAATAAGTTTATTTTGGAACTAATATTTTTTTTGTAGGAGAATCCCTATAGATATTTCATAGAAGTTATTATTATTGTACTACCTGAATATGTAAACTCTTAACTTTTTAATATTGTCTCATTAATATTGTTGTTGTATTATAAATACAAAAAACGTATAATACACGATACCTGTCTACCTATGCTATTCTATTGTATATTTTTTTAAATACACATACTCGTAACATCACGTTTGTTTCACCAAAGCGTTAGGCAGAGGTGTGCCTATGGTAGGAACACTATCATTAAAAAATAAATAAAAATACTTTGCACATAAATGAAACACAGAATCCCTTTCCTCTCTATCCCACTGAAGCGGGCAGTCGGTAGGCCGCGAACGTCCCGCGGATCCCGTATACGGGTCTGATTGAAAAGTTCTTTAAACCACAAACTTCACAACTACTCTAGAAACGGCGACTTCACAAGTCCACGTACTGCTTCCAAGCTTTGTTTGAAATGCATACCGTGTGGGGAGTTCGCCCCAACTTAGAGTGGAAAGATTTCCCTGATTTGGATATATAGAGAAAAATTCTCAGTTGACTATGTATGTTTAGGAGGTGCTATGTTTAGGCTTAGTTAGATAAAAAGTTTAATTATAATCAAAGAGATATTACAAAAAACATTTTCAAAAAGTTATGTATACCGAAATGCCTAAGTGTGAAATCATCCACTTGCTAATTTGATAACGCTTTATCATTCAAAAAGTCCTTTATTGTTAAAGTCCTTAGAAACCGCTCGGAAGAAAAATACTTTTATTTTACTTATATTTATAATAGTATTTTTATTACTAAAAATACTATTATAAAACATAAAGATTATTTTGTATGAAACCCAATCAGGACCCGCCGATCACTAAACCAAATACCGATAACGTCCAACCCGTCCAACTAATGCGACTCAATTCAACAAATACTTTAATATACTCGTACCAACATTTGAATATTAACTTAATAAACTTCAGTGGCCGGTGGGTAGACAACTAAACAAAGCAATATTATTAATATACCTCTGCAACGAATATATTAAACAGCGTAATACTGCGAAGTCAGGACAAAACTATATACTAATTGTTGGTTGCGCAACCCTACACAATGTTGCATGAATGAATTATAATCATTCTGAATTACGAGGACTGTCGAGTTTAGAATATGTTAGAGATGGTGTATTGTTGTTTTTGTTTTATGGAGATTTTGACGAAGAAGTCAGGGATATGGTGTTACCTAAGATCAACATCATTACCATATCTTAATTTGTGAGGATCCTTACTCATTCATCATCTCTAAATAAACGATTATTTTCCATTCCAAAATGTGACTGAAATTATGAAATATTATGAGGAATCTGCCATGTAACACATCCCTTTTCCTAGGCAATATCGATATTGGGTCAGTTGTCAGTCTTGAAATCTTCTCTAGGTATACAATATTTCATAAAAAAAAATTACATTATTTAAAAAACAAAAAACCCGACTGCTAAGACACATAACTGAAAAGGGAAAGACAAGCGTTATAATCTATAGAATTTTGGTACGGCAGGCGGGGACAATCAAAAGTTACACCATATTTCAGGTTATTCGACTGTCCCCGCCTGCAAGACCAAAATTATATAGATTATAACGCTTGTCTTTCCCTTTTCAGTTATGTGTCTTAGCAGTCGGGTTTTTTGTTTTTTAAATAAAGTATTTTATTTCAAGCTTTTTAGCGTTATTTATATATATATTTGAAAATTACTTATTACTAGCTTTTATTTGATACCAATATTGTTGCAATTAATTTAAAAAAAATCATTCCCCTCCGTTTTTTTTGTACTTGCAGATGCAATTTATAAATATTATATAGCCTATGTCACTCCTACAATTAAGACAAATCTAAGGACACCTCATATGTTAAAATCCATCAAGCTGTTTAGGCTACAGAGCGTGCCAAAGATATAGACATACATACATACATACATACTCTCGAAAAACATTACCCTCCTGAGGCAGTCAAAAGTTGCGATGATTGTTCTCCCTATCCATAAACATCCTAGTCAAAGCACTATCATTTTCATCAGCGTCATTTTGCTGGTCAAATTTTATAGCGATGAGTCAAATTTTCGATCATAATTTCGAGATATCCATCGATATTGTTTCTAGCACAATCCGCTCCATTACTATGCTGTCGACACTGTAATCATCATTCCTAATGTATTTAATGCTGGAATTCAGACAATGCCATGAGCCGAGGCCAGCTTTATTATAAATTCGTGTGATCAATGTTTATTGTCACTTATTGGCTCTAAGAATTACAATGTGGTCAGTGCAAGATCATTTGTATGCAATTTGGGATAATTTGTCCACCTGGAAATGTATGTCAACAGCTATTTAGCTGCTAGCTTGCTTCTGGCAACGATCGTTTCCAATACTAAAACCTCAAACTTTGCTCTTGGCAACAATCGTTGCCAAAATTTAATTTCTGTTAAATGACTTTAAACTCTATTTTATTGCACGTAAAGTCCTTCCAAAACGTTTTTAAATCATAGGCTAATACATTATCTAACATCTCGACGCAAGTTGGCAACATCAAAAAAACAATTTTTGTTTACAATGAGAAGTGAAGTTTGAAGTAGCCATTTTGTGATTTTTTGTGCTCACTGGTATTCTGTGCTCCAAGAAAAAATGCCGAAAGTATTCTATTTTACTGGCTTTTACTAAAGTTAAGGTACCAAATTAATCTAGAAAACCTGTTCTATGATATTTCAATATTTTATTCGATAATACTTCAAATGAAATGTGCTAAAATCAAAAGATTCGGACGCGTCTTTGTTGACGTTGTTTGTTTACGTATTTTAAAGTGGTAATTTATCGTAAATACATCCAACTGCGGGAAACTGTGTGTGAAATAATAAAGTTTAGACATCATTTTAATCATAAAAGGTAAAATGTCTTAACAATATCTTGTGGATGTGCTGGATTACATGAATATTGGCGACAAGTGAGTACGTTGTAACGAAATATTGCTCTGGCAGCAATCGTTTCCAGAAAGCAAAGTAAGTTTCACTGTCAGGGTTGTCACATATTAACATGCGGCTTTTTTACCCGACTACGGCAAAGACAAAAGGAAGGGTTAATAAATAAATAACCTATTTGAAATAAGTTATTTGACTTTGATTTTAGTTTATGTAAATAAATATTAAAATTCATTTGTCAAGCATAGCAATATTTTTCTACAACGTGGAAAGGTCTCGCCTAGTGTTTTAACACTAAAATAAGGTCGAATATACACCGGAACAAATTAAATTATCTAGCGAAACTCCGAAGACGTGATGGGTCTCGATATCTAAACACGATAAAATAAATATATTATGTTTTTTTGGAGTCAATGACCGCTAGTAGTGTTGTTACGTGAAGTGTGAGTTTATAAAATCTGTTTTATCGTGTTGAGAAATCCATCACGTGTGTGAAGTTAAAAAAAAACTGATATTTTAAGTGACTACACTACCGGTGGTATTGGTGGTTAATGATCTCAAAAACAACATAATCTAATTTATTTATTTTTATTTTATCATCTTTAGATATCGATACCCATCAAGTCTGTGGAGTTTCGCTAGCTAATTTAATTTTATCCTGTATATAGTAAGGCATAGAAATAAAGAAAGCCATTGCCTAGTTTCGTCCAGTTATTTTCAGTACAAGGTTTTCTGTCCTAAATACAAGCCTAAACGTTAATAATACTTGTAAGAATAAAATTACGTAATATTAATAAAATATACTATATGTGTGTATATTATTATATGTGTGTATATAAATGGTTAAATAAATAAATAAATACTTTTATTTTTAAAGTTTTATGCAAACCCGATATAAGTAAAATAAATTTTGGTCAGACGCAACCCTAGCTTCTACAGCCGCCATCTTGCGAACCTTGGGGTTCATTCAAGATTGTTGCGAATTTTTAGACTGAAAGTCGTCGTCAGTATTAGTTTTTAATATATTATAAATCTAACAATGTTTAGTAGTTTTTTGGCATAAATATAAACTATAGGATTAGATCTATTCATTTCAAGATTGAAACTGGTTAAATGAGAGCCTAGTGTCATCGTAATTTTAGTTTGAAATCACTATCTCTTTCTTTTAATAAAAAAACTACCTTTGGGTTTTTTGTCAGCTATCTCAGGAGTTTGTAGAATTATGGGAAACTTTTTACATATTATTAAAGCTAATAAACTGGCGTTTCTCAGCAAAGTTATATTTTTGTTTTAGGTTTTATAGTTTTTGTGTGAATTGGCTATGATTGTCCATCTAGTTTTAGCGGTGAATTGTGCAACAGCGTGTAGATTATTCAATTTTTTTTAAGAATATTTTCTACCACAATTATTATTGTTTCTTATCAAACATTACAAATAACTATTCTAGTTTATAAAAATGATGAAAAACTATATACCCACCCCGCAATTTTTTTCACAATATCACATTGTTTGACTAAAACCGGCAAAATATGCTCGACCTTAACTTTAGTCTCATATAAAATATTATACACACAACTTTTATCAAAATAACAAACGTTACATTATTTCTTATCTTATCGTCTACACAAAATAGTAAACAAAATTATCCTGGGCCACTTGAATCGATTGTAAATCAAGTTATAATGACGGCGGCCGCACCGAGTGTATAGTGTCAAATTTTATGAGCAGAATTCGACGGTTTTGTTGCAATCGAAAGCAAGCGAGTCGTTAGTGGTAATTGATGTGAGGTTTGGTAAAATGAGTATTAAGTTGACTGGTTCAGTGGGTTGTGTATGTGTTTAAGCATTAAGCAAGATCCCAAACGAAATTGTCTGCGTCGCGCACCACTCCCGTGCGCTGGATTCACGTCGACCGGCATTTTTTCTTTTTACTTTGCCGGCGATACTCGATCATCACTCTGGCACAATATTTGTAGCAGGAAAATTAATTAACCGTTAAGCCCCGCGCGACACCGATTCGGAGTCAAACAATAGAAAATCTATTGTGTCTCATTAGCTGTCCTTGACCAATTAAATACAATAATTCAAAACACGTATCTTTATTGGAGAGACCCGCAGCCGTGCCCTATAGAAAGAAGTATAGACAGTATGTAAACTGCTTTATAGAAACTTTGATTTTACACGTAGTCTGAAAACCGAGGTGTCGTTGTAAATATTCGATCATATTTTTTTTAATTTCTATCTTCAAATCTGTACAGCCGTTTTAACGGGATAGCGTAGCAGCAAAAAAATAAACAAACAAACTCACTTTCGCATTTATAATATTAGTTAGGAAGTTAGGATTAGAAGAATCAAGAAGTTAAGAGCTTAGAAGTCAGAAAAAAGTATATTTGTTGTTATATTAAAGTTGTACGGTACGGTAATAAGTTTCAAGTATTGCCACTCTATATATTTATGCCACCATTTATGCCATACAAGTAATGATTATGTTTCGATGTAGCATCTCTTTTGTTTTCTTTTCGTTTCGTTTTTATTCAGCTCATTAGCAAACGACAGGCATACAATCTTAGTTACCCAACAATCTAGCTCATTACTAGCAGAACACAGTTAACTAAAATAACATAACCTCCTGGCAAGGCAGGTCATCCGGACACCACCCCACGCGGCCATGCCTCAGTCAGGGCAAGCGTGCATATTAAAACATTATTCAAGCAGTCATTACCATAATAAATGTTAATAAAGTCAGTGTACATGCACATTAGTCGACAGTAAATCATTTGTGGGCTTGCTATTGGTTTTTAGCGGCCTGTATCAATTATGGCGCGGACTATGGCGAGTGTTCTTGGGTTGGTAAGTGGCTCTACTGGGGACTGTAGATGTGAATAATCAATTTTTCACATTTTGTAGACAATTAATTTGCAGGGGACTACAGGATCTAAACGCAACTTTTATAAGTTTTATAATGCCTTATAGTATATGATCCACTGCAGTAAACAATATCAGAAAAATAGATAGTGTGTTGAAAACATAATATAACTAATTTCAAGAAAAAAATCACGAAGATACCTCTAAAAAATTCTTTTAACGATTAAAAACCATACTAATATACATGCAATCATTCTGATTTTTTGTCATTATTCTACAAGCAACATATTAGCATAATAGTGTTTTATTTTTTTATACCTGCTATAGGTATATACTTTGTAAATCGATAATTGCTTCATATTTTGCAATAAATTACTAGCGTTGTGTCATCGCGCTTCTCTTTCTTTTCTATGCAGTCCGACAGTGACTGCGCTTTAGGTGTTGTCGGCCTCTTAAAAAGACTACTCTCTTTACGAAAGTCTCTTTCCCTACTGAAAGGGACGTAAACCTTATTCTAATTATGTATTTTCTGTAAACTTTGTCTGCATATTTTGACTACACTGAATTTCTTAATCAATTGAAAAGTTTAGGTTCATACAAATAGCTGGACAGATAAACTTTTGGTGTTTTTTGTTTGGTTGCCGTAGAATTGGAAGAAATGTAAAATGATTTTTCTAACTCTTCTTTAACTGGATACCACATGAAATGGTCCTTCCTTCATAATCCTTAAAGGATTTGCGCAATAGGCTTAGGACTCGCAGGAGAAATATGGAGGCTGAATTCATTTGATTGTTGAGCCGACCTATGATTATTACGAAATCAACTGATCAAGCCACCCCCGACTCTCCCTATAATTTTTTATTGTTACTCCTTGAAGCAACTACAATAAAAAGAAAGAAAAAGTATTTATTGGGACTCGCTTAGGATGATTACAAATTAAACTAAACACGCTCATAGAAATAATAAAAAAACAAGTAAAATGAAATAAAAAACGAATCTCCTGTAGGAGGCCAAAAGGCTCCTATATTAGCATGATGCTGCGACATTTAAAAAAAAAGTGCCGCAGCGCTGGTATTTTGATAGGGCTCCCCAATGCTGTACTAAGTAGAGCAACATCCACATCAATCCATTGTATCGCGGGCGTACATAATCGCAGACCTTACGACTCGCGCCCACGTGATCGTCCTGCGGGACGAACTGCTAGCCAACGTTTAAGGTGGGAACATACTAACTATTCGACTAACTGTAGGTGTGCAGTACCTTTGCCTTAGTCGAGGTCATGCGTAGATGAACTATTGGTCAGCTGTCTATATTTCCAAATAAATCTCTGATTGATCAAAGCTGGAATTGCAGTGAGCTGGGTTACTTGTATGAGGTATGAGTGTTCATTGAGGTAGACGTGTGCTTAATTAAATGTGTGTTTAGTAACTGGAAACGGCTTGTTTTTTTAAATAATGTTCGGGATATTTACTGATTTTGAGGATACTCATGGAACGACTCCTTACGAAATGTCAGAATTTAGGGACACAGTTTCAATTTATCGCTTCCTAGAGCGAAGAAAGGGAAAAAAAATCTCCATTGTCACTTTTTTTTAAATCTCAAACAATTTATAATGAAATTGTAATGTGATGTGATAGTCTGAATAGTGCTCACAATAGGAGATGCTCACTTTTGAAGCCGTGTGTAGTCCACGACTAACAATTTAATAATACTCGTCTTATTGTAAACGGTATGAATATTCAACAACTGTTTATACGTTTTAAAGGAGTTATGATTTGCTATTGAAGGTTTTCAAATTTTGGACTAGGAATTAAATTAAAGGGCTTGTTTATGAATCCACTTAATATGGGCACGGGTGCATTAATTCTACAGTTAAATAGTTATTTTTGTATCACTCTGTATTTCCTAAAAATAAAGGTGACGCACCGATATAGGTAGGATCGCAAGTAATCAATATAAAGATGATAAAGTAACTGAACTTAGATCAATTTTGGAAGATGGAAAAGAACAGCATGGAGGAGAATAAAGACAGGATCAGTAGAAGGAGGATGATCCAACAGCAGTGAAAAAACAAGTAGAATATCTTACTATAACATCAGGAAGAAGCAGTCATTACTATAGAATGCTACTTTGTTTTTGTTACCCATAATAAGCTTTCATTTTATACCAATAATCCCAAAATGCGACTCACCTTAACAAACCAAAACACAAATCAAATAAATCATTCGAGACATAAATCAAAACATTAATATTGAATCAGTCTGTGAAATTGAATCAAACTTGTCGAATTGGTACGATTCGACAGTAAGTCGAATTCGTATGACCAACTACCGAAGCTAACCTTCAAAAGTGTTGTCTCCAAATTGCAACATTAAATCTAACACGTTTCGTGTCAAAACATATATCACGGCTTTAGAGAGCGGGTTCCCATAGTAACCCCATGGCATGGTGCAAGCCCAGTGATTCGGGCCGCAGAAGGCCGCAGTCGTTATCGGTCAACGCGCGACCTTTGAGAAGATGCCTCGCTTGCACAATCACTACCTTTAAGTTTCTAAGGACGCTAGGTTTTTAGGAAATAGGGTTTTTTTTTAATAAACGGTGATTAAATCTGTATGTATCAGAGTGTTTTATAATAATTATGATCCTGATGATGTTTGAAAAGAGTTCAGATGATAATAAATATTCAATGAGCATGGTTTCTTAATAACTCACAGTAGCAGGCACCGAAAAAATAAAACTGGAGAATGATATGCTAACGTTTTTGGATAGCTGAAACCAATGCGAAGTAGAACAATTCATCGACAGTACACAAATGCAAATTGTCTCAACTCACATTCAAGTGTTTAACATAATCTACCAAAACTTGTACTATCTTGGATATCGTCTTTCAATTTGGCTGAAACAGGGACATTTGTAGCCGCTTGACCTATAACATCATTTGAACAATATAGAAAAATTAAAATCGACTTACAATTCTGACCTATTCAGGAATAATCTGTACAAGCCTTCATTGGACTCATTTATCCGTCTTTGCGTTTCCCTAAATATTCATCCGTCTTCTACAAAAATCCTGCCATCTCGCATAACATCATCCCATCCGACTGGGACGGTGACATTTGTAGGTTCGCATGCTGCTTGACCTATAGACCATCCGAACAATATCGCTGTATCTCCACTACCTGACTTGTTTAGCACAAGATTACAATCCTAGGATAGCTGTACCTGAAAACTTGTGAAGTATGCTCAGAATGCGGTTTTGGTGTCAATGTATTTATCATAGGGACTATTGTGTACTGATACTTTGACCATATAAATATTGTTTAGGCCACGATTTAGACTTGGAGATTTCCATACTTTATTAGGCTGTGGGTATGTGACATTTACAAGATTCTCAAGTTCAAGAGTGTTTCTACACAATTTATATCATCATCAGCATTCAGCCGAAAGACGTCTTAAGCTGGTCTTACCTACATCGCCATATCGACCGGTGCTAAGCGTCTCACATCCAACGAATACCCACGATCTTCACCAGGTCCACATTATGTAGACTGTAGATATAGATTGGTACTTCCAAAAGTTTGCGGTGGTCTTTCGGATTACGAACGTAGAATCTAGAAAAAATCTGATAAATCAAAAAACGTAGAAGAAACTCCACAGTTTCCTATACTCCCAACATTTCTAGATCACCATACTTAATTTACCTCGGTTAAATTGTACGAAAGCTTGTTAGCTCGCTGTAATGCCAGTGAGCTGTACTCATATATCGAGAGTATTCGTGCTAAGGATGTAACATTCCCAATCATTGGAATTGTGTCCCATACCATATAGAGACGTTACCTGAAGGTAAGCATCTGTAATTTATGAGAGATTTGATTCGAGATTTAGGGTTGGGTTTGAATTTTGAAACGGGTAGTCCGTTTTAATTTGGTTTGGGGAGACAGGCTGTTCATCATCATCTGCCTAGCCTTTCCCAACTGTGTTGGGGTCGGCTTCCAGTCTTACCGGATGCAGCTGAATACCAGTATTTTACATGGAGCGACTGTCTATCTGACCTCTACAACCTAGTTACTGAGTAATACAATTCCGCTTGGTATGGCTGGTTTGACTTTCGGGTTTCTGACTACCCGTAACGACTGTCCAACGATCCACGAAGGACCAACGGCTTAACGTGTCTTCCAAGACATGGAGTGGTCTCTGCATGTACCACCCATCACCCATCACCATAGACCACCCGCGGCAAGCATGGCTTAACCTGATCAATTGACCCATGCGGCTGTTATTACCCAGCTACGCCTCATTGGGAAGCAAATCAGTTAATGTCCAAATTATCACTGAAATATAAAGGTTTATGTTTATAGCATTAATATTAATCTCGTAATTGGTACTGGGATAACCAGCATTAAAAATCATGAACAAGTAAAAATGTGTTGAAACTTGTTTTTGTTGATGATTCATTCGGGAGGCGTGACAGCAAATGGTGCTCACAATTTATATATTAACAGATCAAAAAGTCCATCTACAACAGTCTGTGAGTGTCCGCTGACATTTAGAACTAGCCACAGATTTATCATTGTTACCGCGGCTAATAGCACAAATTGTCGATCTGGATCCGATCCGATTCATTTTAAAACTCCTCTCACGAAACTATTGACCTTTGTAAGTTCTCATAGTTATGAATAATATTGTAGTAACAAGGGAATCTTTTAGCAAATATGGCTGTATAGAGGACAATAGATTTAGTGCCATTAAAATTCAATAAGCAGCAGTTTACCAATAAATCTTCATGGAAGGCTATCAGAATAGGAACTATCTGATCCAGAATATAGGCGGTCATGGGCTTGTGGCCATTGTATCGGGCTGAACCAAAAGCTATTCAAATAGATGCCCATAGAGGGTCGTCGGCAATTTGTGTCCGACGAAGTGTTTTGACACCTTCATACATAAACATTTCACTGTTTAAAAATGGTAGAGCTGTTGTACCATTTGATTATGTGTTTAAACTAAGATTAACAAAATGTCATGTTGTGTTGTGTGTATCGAGCATTTTATAATGATCTTGAACAATCTATGTTAGCCAGTACACAAATCAAATTTCAACTTAAATCAGCTAAGATTATTCACAAATATATCAAGGATAATCCATGTAGGAAGGCTAATCCATGTTGGTAAATGCTGAAGCACTTTCCAAACCAAACAGACGTTTTTTATGTAGGTACTTACAGTTGAAATGAATTCACGCATCCTCCCTTCTCCAGCTAAAAGAAAACACTGTCCCTACATTAACCAAAGTTAACCCACCGATGCAACTAACCCCACAATGACATAATATATTTTCAACCCGCTATTGTGTGCAAGGTGAATGGTTATTATTCCGCGTGCTGCGGTCACCAGCCGATTATTATTCCCCTATTATTGTAATATAATAATATTATTGCGAGGCCCTAGATGGGACGGAATAAGGAAACGGATTGAAGAATTGCTTTGTGATTTATTGACATAAGCGGTTTGTACGCGGCTTCCACTTTTCTGTTTTCTAGGATTTTACTGTCTGAGTGTTGGGTTTTTTTTATTGCATTTTGTTGTAATATTCTTTTTGGGATCATTTGTCTTGTTATCCCAATTTATTTGGAGTCTGTACAACATGTCTTCTGCTTTGTAGGTAGTACATATCTGCTTGGATAAAATCTTTAAGAGGATGTAATCAAGGGGTCCACTAGGATAAGAGTCTGACACACCCTCCCGCTCCGCCCAGAGGGAGAAGTTATTAGATGATTACACAACCTAAAAAAATAATAGAAGACGTATTCAGAAAGCTGGCAACGTCACAAGTAGTAGTCAAATATTTCGATGTTTTGATTAATTTGGTAGTAAAATTGATTATGAATTTAAATAATTAATATCGCAAGATATTAATTATTATTTTAGAGCAGTGGTGGCTCAGTGTTAACGGCCGTGACTTACGAGTTAAAGATCGTAGGTTCAAACCCAGACAAGCGGCTCTAATTTGTGTAAATTATTTCATCACCACTGATCTCAAAACGGTGAAGGAAAACATCGTGAGGAAACCGGCATGTCCTAGAACCAAAAACTCGAAGACATGTGTCATCTACCAACCCGCACTGGGCCCGCGTGGTGGATTACAGCCCACTCTCTCTCACTGAGAGGAGGCCTGTGTCCCAGCAGTGGGAACATTATAGGCTGATTATGTATGTTATGTATAATCAATATTTTAATACACTACAGAGCGATCCTAACTGTACTTTCCTTACTAATTATAAATGCGAAAGCGAGTTTGTTTGTTTGTTTGTTACGCTTTCACGCTAAAACGGCTGAACGGATTTGGATGAAATTTAGCACATAGGTAGACCATGACTGGGGATAAGGAAATAGGATATTTTTTATCCCGGTAGTACGTTCTCATGGGATAATTTCCAGCCTCCATGCGGGCGAAGCAGCGAGGAAAATTAAGCTAGTATTTCATAATTTCATTTAGTACTAACAAATTAATCAAAGCAGCAAAATATTTGCCAGCTATTTGCGTCGTTGCTAAGTAAGTAGTCTGCTTTATTTTAATAGGCAATCATAATCTCTTTTTTCTCACAATTCCTTTTGATAATCCGAATTCTCTTTCCTCTTTAAAGTCGAATTATTAATTCACTGGAGTAATCTGACATGTGCTAGCTGTCATTTTGTGTAATAAAAACTTTTTTACAAAAAAAAAAAAACAACCGACTTCCAAAAAATACACTAAAAAGTAAAAAATAACCTATAATTCGGAAGTCGGTGTCTTTAGTTCTGTATTTTCGTTTTTTTGCCACTGACTTCCGAAATTAAGGTTATTTTTTGCCTTTCAAATAAAAAAAATAATTTCTAAATCGGTTTATAAACGACGGAGTGCTGAGGTAACAAACATAAAAAAACCGAATTGAGAACCTCCTCCTTTTGATAAAGTCGGTTAAAATACACTAAAAGTCTATTTTAACCGACTTTATCAAAAATTATACATTTATTATTATACATTTATTTTATATATATATAAATATAAATCAATTAAACTAAACGATCACCATTACAATAAATATTACCACTTTAACACACATAAAGTGACAGCTAGCACATGTCAGATTACACTTT
The DNA here is from genome assembly GCA_905333075.3 of Atethmia centrago. Classification (NCBI taxonomy): domain Eukaryota; kingdom Metazoa; phylum Arthropoda; class Insecta; order Lepidoptera; family Noctuidae; genus Atethmia; species Atethmia centrago. The sequence continues at coordinate 10,000,385 of HG995381.1, read as the reverse complement.
AGGACTTTAGGTAGTAGGGGTCCACTAGGGCCGATGCCTGCCGGGGTCGCGGGAAGGTACTTATGGGTCACCGAGGCCCCCGCAACACAGGCAACAGGAAGGAATACAGGTGGGTTTTAGTCAGTAAGAGTCTGACACACCCTCCCGCTCCGCCCAGAGCGGGAGAAGTTATTTGATGATTTCCCACCCTCAAAAAAAAAAAAAAAAAACAAAAAGAAAAAAAAAAGGTACACATGTTTTGTGTATAATATTGTTACTTGCTATTGCATTGTTAGTGTTTATAGAACTAAGGTTACGGTAGACTGGATGTCGTAAAATATAAATGCATTTCCCACTTTCCCTTCGTGAGTTTCGATGCGTCTTATTGTGTTGTTTGATTTTCTTACTTTACTAGATAGAGAAGCTCGTGGCTACGTAATAACATCCGCACAGGTCGATCCATCTGGTTAAGCTACGCTTGCCGGGGTTGGTCCGTGGATGGATGACCTTCTTTACATACTGAGACTCCTCCGTGCCTCGGAAAGCTCCTTAAGCCGTTGGTCCCGGCTGTTATTTGTTGATCTTTGACAGTCGTTACGGCTCGCCAGTAGCCCGAAAGTCTGACAACCAGTTTTACCAAGGGGCGTCGTATTACCCAGTAACTGGGTTGTGGAGGTCAGATAGGCAGTCGCTCCATGCAAAATACTGGTATTCAACTACATCCGGTTAGACTGGAAGCTGACCCCAACTTAGTTGGGGAAAGGCTAGGGAGATTGAACTTACTTTACTAGCTAGTTACATTTTGCTAAAAAAGTTTGGTATTTACGGCTTCTTAATAATCAATTATTATTAATGGTTGCTAATATTTTGTTTGTTTGATATTTTTCAATAGCAGCCCGGAGTCTGCATATGTGCCCGGTGGTTAGCAATAGGCTTTTTTGTTTTGTTTGGGTAATTATTAAATCAATCAATCTTCTCAGGGTGTGTCAGACTCTTACTGGCTAAAACCCAGCCGTGTTCCTTCCGTTGCCTGTGTTGCCAGGGGTCTTGGTAAGTCTTTTGGACTTTCTCACGACCCCGGCAGGCATCAGCCCTAGTGGACCCCAACACTTGTGCTGACATTTCTATGAGGCGCGCGTGGAACACAAAGCACCGTCGAACCGGGTCTGGTCCTTATCGGACGGCGAGCTATCCATTGCTCATCGTCCGCGAGCCCGCGCCTATGGTGGTCGGAAATCCGCCCGGGATTCCCGACGCCCAGAGCGTCTCCTGCGGTGCCTAGGGGCGAGAGGGCGCAACCTTTGCCTTACCCGCAACCGTCCAGCCTCCTCCTTCGCGAGCATTACTGCTTCGCAGAAGTAGGTAACGGCTGCTCATGCTCTTTCGCTCCGTACCATGGCCTGGACCAGAGCCGGACGCGAGAGATCGCCGTCGATCGAGGACTCGGCGCGGCGCACAGTGGAACGAATGTATGGGAGCGGTTGGACGTAGACATGTCCGAAAAAAAAGAGTAAAATTATGCCAAACTAATGATGCCATCTTATTTGATTACTTAATGCCTTCATAACTTGTGGTGATGAATTTCTTCATAACTCTCATATTTCGGGAGTAATTTGAGAAAATGTGAAATTTTACTATGAAAATGAGTGTATCGAGCTCTCTCCCTCCTGATTCCGGGCTTGTTTCAAGTAGCGGTCTCTAATATCATAATGCTAATACTAAGAGCTATATTTAATACTAAGACACATAGTGCGCCAAATGTGCACTTTCTGGGATAAAGAGTGATGTTTATTTTATAACACAATTTTTTTATTTTTTGTTTATTTTGTTGATTAAAACCGTTTTTCTAAAGGTTTACCTTATTACAATAACATTTCTGAGCAGCCAATTAGAGAAGATATAAGCTAATTAGGATATATAATTAGGGACTTAAGGTTTACATATAAAACTGATGCACTAATGATTACTGATAAGAACATTGCTATTATTTAATTACTAAATGGCTCTTAATACACTAATTTAGCATGCATCATTTACTAATTATCACAATAACTAATTACCTTGCAATATTTAACAAAGGATACCTGGGATACCTGGATTTTATATAAATAGGTCACTATTAGTAACTTTAAAATCAGTGTTGATTTACACCTCGTTGTATCCAAGCTAATCTCGCAATGTATTTTCCAAATTTTAATACAAATCTTGATATTCACGTTGCTTTATGCGCACGCGCACATAAAGATTTACGCGACTTTAACTATTTGTTCAGTGTTTTAAAAGATAACAGTTGTGTTCAGTTATGTGAAAGTGCTGAAACAAGTTTAAAAGACTGGTGTCGTCGATTTTGCTACCGCATTTATGCAAAATGGACACAGTCTGGAAGAAGCACAGATAAGTTTCGGAAGAAACATGAGATTTGGCTACAGGCTGCAATTCAATGGCCGGAATTACAGAATGAAAATATGGAACCTTCTACAGAAAATATAAGTGACGTCATCGAGCCCATAATTTCTCCTGCTAAATCTGATGCTTCAACTTGTACACATCCTAGTCCTCGTAAATCTTTTGAGGACCTTAGTAACCGGCAAAAAAGAAGACGCACTGAAGATAGTCTTTCATGCAGCAGTAGCAGCGCTGAAATTATGTTTTCGGCCGAAAGGGCGCTTCAAAAGGCAGGACAAAGCGATACAGCTTATGTTATGAAATACTTGACGGAGAATCCAGAAGAGGCCTCAAAAATCAAAGCCTTCATTGAAGGTAAATCAATTCAGGTACGGGAAATATCCCCTTTGAAGGCATTGGCTCTTTATGTATCGATGAACTTATCGAAATGGCGCTATAACACTCTTCGGGATTTCAACACTCAAGAAGGAGCTCTTCAATACCCGAGTTACTACATGTTGGTTAAAGAAAAAATTAAGTGCTATCCGGCCAAAGAAGATCTCACAGTTACAGAGAGCTCTGCAAAAATCAAATTACAAGCCTTGATGGATTTAACCTCAAGAAGACTTATTAGGTCGTTAGAAACCCCTGTTGATCCCAATCAACAGCTCGTATTGACCAGCAAATGGGGTTTTGACGGATCATCTAGCCAAAGCATTTATCATCAAAGGACGAGTGAAGATGAGCAAATCGATCTTGCTAGTAATTTTATGATTAGTCTTGTACCACTGCGGCTCGTCTCAAAAGGTGTAACAATTTGGGAAAACGAGCGACCATCTTCCACTTCATTTTGCCGGCCAATATTGTTTAAGTTTATAAAGGAAACCAAAGAAAATGTGCAGAGAGAGATGGCTGAAATCGAAGCAGAGATTGAAGCCTTAACTCCATCCACCATCACTGATGGAATTAGTGTCAAACACCAACTGCTGTTGACAATGATTGATGGTAAAATTCATTCCATTATATCCAATACAGCAGCTTCAGTGTGTGACATATGCAAGGCTTGTCCTAAAGAAATGAATAATTTAGAGTTAATCAAAGATAAACACGCAAACGAGGACATGTATAAATATAGCTTAAGCACCCTTCACGCTTGGATTCGCTCAATGGAATGCTTATTACACATTTCCTACAAATTAGACATAAAATCATGGCAAGTAAGGGGTGATATAGCAAAAAGGCAAGTTGATGACAGGAAGAAAAGAGTTCAAGAGGCTGTAAGAAGAGAAACGGGCTTACTTCTCGATGTTGTGAAACAAGGCAGTGGATCCACCAACAATGGCAACTCGGCAAGGAGATTTTTTGAAAACTACACTAAATCTGCTGAACTGACCGGAATAGATGCTATGCTTTTAAGAAAAATCTGTGTGATCTTGCAGTGTATTTCATCAGGAGAGAAGATCAACGTAACTAAATTCCGAGAGTTCTGCTTTGATACTGCTAAGCTTTACGTGGAGTTATACCCATGGTATTATATGCCTTCTTCACTTCATAAAATTTTAATGCATGGGCCAGACATAGTTCAGAACATGTCAATTGTGCCCATTGGTTTTCTATCCGAAGAGGCATCTGAGGCTAGAAATAAAGATTTTAGAAAATATAGAGAGGGGCATTCTCGAAAGCATAGCAGTATCTCATGCAATGAAGATATTATGCACAATCTTTTACTGTCTTCTGATCCACTTGTTACAAGTATCCGTCCAAAAGGAAATAAGTTTGTAAAAAAATCTTCTTTTAAGGAATTTTATGAGCTTACGGATTCTGAGAAAAGTGATATCGAATTTGTTAACATAAATGATTTAGCGGACATCGATTCTGAATTTGAATTAATTGATGATGATGATGATGACGAAGATAATTAAATGATGTTATTGTTTTAAAATGTGTAACTTAGTAAATTAGAGCTTACATCTTAATTATTTATTGTACTTTTAATGAAACTAGGTAATTTATTATCAACTTACTTAAAAGTCATACTCTCATCAGTTCTTGTGAATATTTTTGTTAATATATATTTCTGTATATATATAATATATTTATAGACCTCTTAATAAGTCTGTCTGCGGTTTAAAGTAAATACAAATGGGGAAAAAACGTTTTTTTTTTTAAATTTTCATTTCCTTTTATCCCAGAAAGTGCACATTTGGCGCACTATGTGTCTTAGTATTAAATGTAGCTCTTAGTAATAGCATTACGATATTAGAGACCGCTACTTGAAACAAGCCCGGAATCAGGAGGGAGAGAGCTCGATACACTCATTTTAATTTTTTAGTAAAATTTCACATTTTCTCAAATTACTCCCGAAATATGGGAGTTATGAAGAAATTCATCACCACAATTTATGAAGGCATTAAGTAATCGAATAAGATGGCATCATTAGTTTGTCATAATTTTACTCTTATTTTTCGGACATGTCTACGTCCAACCGCTCCCATACATTCGTTCCACTGTGCGGCGGCGGTGCTCTGCCCAAGCTGGGCAGACCTCCACCGTGTGCTCCACCGTGTCCTCCGGGTGTTTAGCAATAGGCATACGGGGCTATTAAATGTGACTCAAACATAACTGGTGAAATGTGAGTGTCCTATAGCTACACCTCTGTCTAACCCTCCGGGGAATACTGGCGTGATGTTATGTATGTGTGATATCAAATTATTAATAAAAAGTCAATGAGATGCATGTTTTAAATAAAGAAAAAGAAAGAAAGAAAAAGTATTTATTGGGACTCGCGCAGGAGATCACACATTAAACTAATAACACTCAGAAACATAAAAAAAAACAAAAACAAAGTAAAATTAAAATAAAAACAAAAAGTCCTATACGAGGCCAAAAGGCTCCTATCTCAGCATAATGCTGCAGCACTTGAGAAATATGTAAGTGTCGCTGCGCTGGTATTCTGATTATGATGCCACGGTGTGTGGTTTGAAGTTGTTTTGTTGTTTTAAGAATACTTTTTAATGGTCATCAATCTATGAAACTGCCACCCTTTCGTCTAAAAGGGTGGCAATTTCATAGATTGATGACTAGTCGATATATGAGTCGGTAGATGAGTAGTCGATTTTTGCAGTAACCTACAAAAATCTGAAAAGATAAAGAACATTTCTGAAAAAAAAAATGACTGGCCAATTTTCCAATAACAGTACACACCATCAAATACATTACCGTCATCCAGTTCCGCTATACCAATGATAATGAACAAGAGACACAACATACGACATAATTATTCCGTGGACTGACGCAAATCTAGGGGCAGAGTTCAAACGAGATCCATAACTCATTCACACAATTCCAAGCACAATATTATCGACCACAGCCTAACAATTTGCCCAACAAAGTTTCTAACGAACCACCAGTAGGTCGATCCGAATGTATGGGCAACAAATGACGGTGTATAGTCATTTCGTTTAAGGTTACAAGAGAACACACGTCCCAAAGACTGGATAGGTCACCCGTGTGAGGGTCTGAGGTCAAACCGGGACTCGGGTCAATGTTATGTTACATTGTTATGTTGATTTTTGACAATAGTATGACAAGTATTTTTATCAACAATGTGAGGAAGAAGGGGAAATGTTTGGAAACAGGTTTGTTTGTTGTTAAGGTGTTTGAAAGGTAGGTGATGAAATTACACTACATTATTTTAGCACTTATTGACCCTATTTTGTTGGTATTGGACTAATATCAATCAAGTACTGCCTAGTCGAATAGTGGCGCCGATTCCCTTGTTCACAAACTAAACTAAATTTAAGTTCAGTGCATCTTTTTCTTTCTATTTCATTAAGAAAAGGACAGAAGACAAATTTTAGTTTAGTCCTGTCAAATTAATCAGCGCCTGTCACTACTCCATACAAGTTTAGACGTGATTAAAAACTTGCCTACTAAAATTACGTCAATTTACGTCAAGCGCTGATTAATTTGACAGGACTAAACTAAAATGTATCTTCTGTCCTTTTCTTAATGAAATAGAAAGAAAAAGATGCACTGAACTTAAATTTAGTCTAGTTTGAGAACAAGGGAATCGGCGCCATTTGGTACTATATTCGACAAGACAGTATCTAGTCAGTCCGCTGCTTAGTTTGTTTTATAAAATACAGTGAAATAGAGGATTATTCCACTTTGCCCCACCAATCTGTCCCACCCGTGGAACACAGTGGAATGTTCACAATTTTGTCATCCAATGTGCCCCACTGATTGATTTCGGTGGGGAAAATTACACTCGCATAAACTCTATGTTCACTTTTCTTTCAGGCTTGCGCTGTTGAATTAAATAAAATGTTATGGCGAACATTAAAATAGTTTAAAATTAAAACTAGAAAAAAAAAACCGGCCAAGTGCGTGTCGGAACACGCAAAAAGACGGGTTCCGTAGTTGGGATTACTTGGGACGAATGTATTCCAAAAACAAACTCTTAACATTGTAGTTGAAAAACCTGTTCTCCCATACATCGATATATGCCACGGTCAATTCTCCAACTGCAAATTTAAGTTGGTCGAATATAACTCGTTAACTAAACGGCTAAATAGCCGTGATAGTTTTCATTTTAATTTTATTATATGTACTACTGCCATGAATTTTTTCTCGTCTCTATAAATAACCATTTAGCTGGCAGGGGGGGGGGACAACACTCTAACAAAAAATGGCACTTTAATGCTTAATATTACGCAAGTGGATCCTTGAATCGAAAAGTGGTGTTCACAGACCTGCAATATTTTTGAACGGCCTATCCAACGATACCCCATGGGGTAACCATGGGGTAGACGAGAAAAAAATATATCATCTCCACATTACGTCCAAGGGAGGTACACTAAAAAAGATTTTTTTTAATATTTTATTATAACACTTTGTCGGCGTGATTAATATGCATACCTATGCCAAATTACAGCTTTGTAGTACTAAGCGTCTCTGAGCTACAGTGGGGTCAGACAGACCGACAGAGACACAGACAGACGGACATGGCGAAACTATAAGGGTTTCTTGTTTCGGTGCAGCATACGGTGGAGGTCTGCCCAGCTTGGGCAGAGTACCGCCTTGTCCTCGTGGAGGCGATCGGCGGCAGAGATCTCTCGCGTCCGGCCCAGTCCGTCCCGTCCCGTCGCGTCTGGTTCATGCCATGGTACGGAGCGAGAGGGCATGGGCAGCCGTCACCTCCTTCTGTGAAGCAGTAATGCTCGCCAAGGAGGAGGCGGGACGGTTGAGGAAAAGGCAAATTTCGCGGCCTCTCTCCCCTAGCCGCCGCAGGAGACGCCTTGAGCGTCGGGAATCCAGGGCGGATTTCCGGCCACCGTAGGCGCGGGCTTGCGGACGGTGAGCGATGGGTAGCTCACCGACCGGTAAGGACCAGGTCGGCCGACGGCGCGTTATGTTCCACGCGCGCCTCAAAGAGATGACGTCAGCACAAGTGTAGGGGTCCAGTAGGGCCGATGCCTGCCGGGGTCGCGGGAAAGTTCGAAAGGGTTACCGCGGCCCCTGGCAACACAGGCAACGGAAGGAATACGGGTGGGTTTTAGTCAGTAAGAGACACACCTTCCCGCTCCACCCAGAGCGGGAGAAGATATTTGATAATTCCCCACCCAATAAAAAGGGTTCCTTGTTTACTACGGAACCGTAAAAAGATCTGTTAAGGTTTTAAATGCAATTATTATATTTTTTTCTAAATGCTCGAATTATATACTTTTATATAGAAAGAGAAAGTTGAAGAAAAGAAAAAAAAACAGTTTTATAAAAAAAAAAATAGAAACTATTCGTGCGTGATTGGGATGTCTCTAAAGTAGATTTAAAAACTACAAGGGGTCAGATGAGGATGGAATTAGGGCCTTATAGATTTACATCGAATAAACTATTAAAGAGAGTAAAATTTCAATTCTAATATCATCTTACTACCTAATTACTATGAAATCATAATTTGCAATAATATGGTACGCCAGGGTGTAATAGTTATATTACATCCTGACGTAGCATATTATGTATATGGTCTACGTTGCAGAAGCCTTTTCAGAATCCGCCTTGTTCGGGACGCTGGAAGTCGTCAAACCTGTGCGCGAAACGGTTGTGTTGACTTTTGAGAATGGCTTGTAGACATGGCTCAGCCTTGAATTTCCAAACTTGCTTGGCGGAGGACAGCGCACATTGCTCGCAGAACGGCAGCCGATAGGGTCGAAATATTCTGGAGTGACGACCCCGAAGCGGAAGGTGCAAACGTTGGAGGGCCTCCCACAAAACGAAACGATGCAGGTATCCGCTGGATGCTAGAAGCACAGAACGCTTGGCCTATTCCCGCAGTGGACGTCATTCGGCTTATTATATCATTCGGATATTACATTCTTTTGCTAAAACGGTTTAAGTTTGCGATTTAGTACGAAAAATGTTTTGTGAATCAATGATCTCATAATAATTAGGTAGTAAGATAATATTAACGTGAATCCGCAGTGGTAGACCGCGAAGTTCAAATTTTCTTATGGTTTTTGCAATTTGCATCTTGATGAAAATATAATTTGCGACCATCACAAATACACGTATTTACAGAATTATAATCATTAAAATCATTAATACATTATTTTAAATTAGATTTGTTTCCTCAACTTTTCCATAAGAGAATTGTTCTTATGGAACAAATCTAACTAAGAGAGATGTATTAATTAATTTAATTCTGTAAATACATATTTGTTCTAGTTAATCAAGATAAAACCTGACACTGGCGCCGATTCCCTTGTTCACAAACTAAACTAAATTTAAGTTCAGTCCATCTTTTTCTTTCTATTTCATTAAGAAAAGGACAGAAGATAAATATTAGTTTAGTCCTGTCAAATTAATCAGCGCTTGACGTAAATTGACGTAATTTTAGTAGGCAAGTTTTTAATCACGTCTAAACTTGTATGGAGTAGTGACAGGCGCTGATTAATTTGACAGGACTAAACTAAAATTTGTCTTCTGTCCTTTTCTTAATGAAATAGAAAGAAAAAGATGCACTGAACTTAAATTTAGTTTAGTTTGTGAACAAGGGAATCGGCACCACTGACTTGCAAATTGCAAAAAACGTAAGAAAATTTTAATTCGCGGACTACTACTGTGGATCCATCTTAAAATTTTACTCTCTTTAATAGTTAATTCGCTGTAAGCCTGTGCTTGACTATGACATAGAGATAATAGGCCGTAATTCCTTGACCTTGTTGTGTTTAAGCTGCTTCAGAGTCTCATCTTAATCTCGTACGAATAGTTTCGATACGTATTTTTTTTTAACTTTTTAAAATTTTCGCTATAATATTTTATTAAATCCAACAGCGGGTAAAAGTGAACTTTTATCCGTGTAATTTGCTCCACCAAAATCAATTAATGGAGCACAGTGGACGACAAATTTGTAAACATTCCAGTTTGTTCCACTGGTTGGACAGATTGGTGGGGCAAAGCGGAATAGTACCAAATTGAGATCTTCCTCGCTTTAAAAGTTGGTTACTAAACTTTTTCAGTTTCGACATTTGATATTTTGGGGCATCTTAGGGTCGACATTTTATTTGGATTCATCTATATTTACTGCTTAATAGAAACTTATTTTTAGCAATTGGTTAATAAATCCAGCATAATTAATGAGATACATGCATTGCATAAGCACTTATAAATACCAACAGACCTTATTTATGTCGATAATCTTAAAAGGATGCTAGTAGATACTGATACTCCTGACAGAATCTAATTTATAGCATGTGTCTTAAGTTTATGTAAATAATACACAGTTAATCAGTAATTTATACAATTGCGATGTTGGATCGTCACGGATTGCCCACTTAATTATAAATATAATAAAAACGTAAATTGTCGTGATCTAGGAAAAGGAACAAAGCATAGTGTAATATTTTTTTCTTAAGATATAAGCGAAAGCGGATTTTTTGCAGATAACTCGAAAACGTCTATGGGCAAAACGTGAGCCATCCAAGGGTCACAAAAATTAACAGAAAAAGGGTTTAGTTTTTTTACGAGCCTTTTGAAGAACAGCATGAGTACCTAACAGGTGTAATAAGCACTGGGCAATCATGTTTACTGGATTCCAGTATTAAGTATGTTTAGCTCTATTAATAACATTGCTGTAGTGGTACAAGTGAATCGTAGTACGGTAAGCAAAAGTCGCTCCTGAAAACCACTCCAATATTATGCGATAAACTGCAAATATTTGGCCGAAATTTTAGTGAGATGGTTACTCTCAGGACAGAATGCACAATCAGCGATATCCTTAACCTCTTACGTTAACATGTAACAGCAAGCTTAGGACGAGAACCATAGAGAAGCGTTTTGTCGACGAAAGAATAAACAAAAATGACGTTACCGTGTAAACAGTTGACAGTTTTCTACCGAAGTGTAGACAGGCAATTTCTATTCTCCAGTAGAGTAGAAATATGGGTCACCGAGGCCCCCGCAACACAGGCAACGGAAGGAATACGGGTGGGTTTTAGTCAGTAAGAGTCTAACACACCCTCCTGCTCCACCCAGAGCGGGAGAAGTTAATTGATGAAAAAAAAAAAAAAATTGTGTAGAAATAGAAAGCGTCATGCTAGGCCTGCAGAAAGAAATCTCTACTTTTAAAGTCATACATATGTAGATTACGTACCTCTTATCCTAAAATAACGGTAGCCATGGTTATCCGCAATTCTTATGCATTGTGTCGCACAACCGCGGTCTATTGTCACGTTAACGAAGATGTGGGTTGACATCGCGAAAGTTGGTTGTCTGTCATCATCACAACGTGGTTCCAACAACTTAATGATGTCATCTACTATAGGACATTGTCATCCTGCGTAGGTCTTTGAAGAATACTGTATTGTTTAGTGGGTTCCACTTGTCCACTTAGATGGTGATTTGACAGTCTTAAGAGAAATGGTAGAGATAGCCACTACCTGTTGTACTAATGCTGATATAGGCAATGACTTTTATGCAATTTTCATGTATAATATTATTTAATTTTTAATAATAGCTACTTATGTATTTCAAAATATTTTTTGCTGTGCCCTGACAGGGTCTACCACGGCTCTTAGCTCTAAGCCTTTTGTTAACATCTTGGTTTACCTTGTGGAACGTAAATAAATTAATATGATTATGAAGGTTTTCACTGTCTACACTTTACCTGGTTTAAAGTTTAAGTCCAGTCACCAATAAATTAATTATCAGCTGAGGCAGAAAATCAAGATCTTCTATAACAACGAAAGCTGGAAGTAGCTGGTACTTGTAAGTACAGTAGCACCACTGAGTATATTTTCCTGATGTATCCAGAGGTGCTAATGCATTATGAGATTTAATAAGATAGGAAAAGATTGGTTTCCCGTTTATATCCTACTGAATTTTTCATCAGACTTCTTAAACGACATGGATGTGATCTATTCGGAAGTGGCATGTTTACCCGCACGGGCAGAGAGCCTGAGAACAGATGCTATCGGCATCTCACTCGCGCACACGTCGCGATTGAGATAACACGTGTCATGCGCGAGAGCACGCTCTTGTCAATTTTTACTAGGACTACTTGAATGTATGAGGATAATGTAGTGATGTAGAGGATGTTGAATGTAACTAATGCATTTAAGTTTTAGGAAGTTATGTTTGCTACCTCTTTATATTACTCGTGTTTATTTATAAGCAAGAACACTAATTGCATCATCATCATTTTAGTAATTTTCCGGATTTTCCGACTCTCTTATGCCAGAAGCATACATAAGCTGTATCGAAGCTAGAACCAATGAAACCACATATAGGAATATTTTCAAACTACTTTGTAATATTATCAACTAAGGTTCATGAAAGAATCTTCTCCCTATTCATCATTGCTCTAATACGAAGAAAATCCCAGAATTAAAATTCCTACCTAATTATTAAAACCCTTAAATTCCCCATCTTTTCAATACCCCATTGGCTGCCGAAAGTGGTAAATTAGCGTAATTGCTCTCAAAACCGTCTGTATTCTAATCGCGGAGGTACGTGCGATGTGTTATCTCCTGGTTCCCATGGTCGTGTTTATAAATGACCGTCCGGAGGTCACTGATGCTACAGCTGATGGTCATCGCAGTCTTAAACGGGACAGCGACACTGAGAAATGGATACGTTTCGGATTTTGATTTCCTGATGTTTAGGAGTTTTGTGAAATTGTGATGCGGTTTTTAGTAATATGTTTTGTTTCTTAAGATTGTTTCCTTGTTAATGAGGTTGTTAAGGATTCTGTTTTGGTTAATTAGTAACAGAATTTCGAGATCCAAAAGGATAAGTAAATACAATTATGAGAGAGGCAGACGCCAGATAAATCATTTTGGAAATTATATTTTCATGTTTGGTTAGATTGCGAAAACCGCTTAAAACACTTATCAAATTAGTCAAAATCGCAAAAAAAATATTTAATTAAACTTATTCTAATATTCCATGACCTTGCATCATAACTGTGCCTAACTTAACAAAGCCATTAAACAAAAAAAACTACCCGAAACTAGATCAAGACATTCAAACTCTTTCGACCGAGAAAATTAGCCCCAAAATTAACATCATCGACAAAATTCTATATTATGCATGCAAGCGTGCGTGCAATACAAACAGTACAATACACAGTGCTTACCTGATCATCGTGTGTGAAAACGATACCATTTAAACACTCGTTATTCTTTCTAACTGTACTTTGGTAGTTTGCAGTTTTTAGCAAAGCTTTTGAAGAAAGATGTTCTTGTAGCCAACATAAATTACATTATTATGAAAACTATTTGTCCTTTCCTAGTTTTAAATTCCTTTTGAATGATTCGCTGGATACGTAGACTGCCGAAGTATTTTATGTCCTTAGAAGTTAAGATAAGCTTTTACTGAAGAACTGTAACGAAACAAACTCTAATGATTTACACCCCACTGAAAAACCAAGTGTTTAGTCAAAACGCATTCCTCTAAATTGCAATTCGAACCAAATATCAAATGCCAAAATCCCGACATGATACTAATAAAACTGTCGATAATAAAACTTAATAGGTAGATACAACTAAATCAGGTAGTGTGACCAGTATACATTCATATCTTCCTACTTAACATCAGTCAATGGTTATTGAATTACACCATGTAGTGATAAATTAAACGATTAAATCTAATATTGGGCCTATTTATAAGTCGCTGCCTACTCCCCATGAGTCACAGTTTCAAAATTTGCAAATCAACTCAAAATGTTCGCAACAGTTCGACAAGATTCGTTTTGCTGTTCTAAAACTACATATCACATGAAATAGAACCTTAATAATGGCACTTTATGGTTGAGTTTCGGTTTCAGACGGTTCTTAGAGATGGTAATTATTGGGCCATACTTATGATTGAACAGAACAATGAGTGCGTGGGAGTAGTTTAGTAATATTAGTAAAAATGTCAGATGATAGTGAAATGGTTTTGTAAAAAATTACAGTTTTGTTTCTCTATTAAGTGTTAGGCTGTAATGACCTTTTATTTTGAACGTAATGTTGCGTAAGGTAATTATTATGGGAGCTTTTATTTTTAAACTTTCCTAGAGTCGATTTTCGCAAGCACTCGTCTAGTGCAGAGGTGTTTAATAATCGTATGATTTACCCACTTATTAATCAAATTGGATGACTGTAAGTATGCAATGGTCTATCATCTGATCTAATGGCAATAACAAAATCAAACGTAGGTCTCTTGAAAAAATTGTATTAGGTAACTACATGAATTTGTTCTCTCCTACTAAGAAAACTTTAGCACTTTTGCTGCCCCAAACTTGCAACAAACAACTATTTTTTGCAGCTCAAAACTTACAACTAACAGCTAGCTTTTACAGTTCAAAATACAACTTTCAAGTTTTTATTTGTTTGAATTTGAATTCATATTATTGCACACATTTAATACTTGAGGGGCTTGTGGCTAAGTAATTACAGCCGCACGGGTCTATCGATCAGGTTAAGCTACGCTTGCCGCTGTTGGTCAGTGGATGGCTGACCATCTTTACATACCAAGACCCCTCCGTGCCTCGGAAAGCACGTTAAGCCGTTGGTCCCGGCTGTCATTTGTAGATCTTTGACAGTCGTTACGGGTAGTCAGAAGCCCGAAAGTCTGACTGCCAGTCTTACCAAGGGGTATTGTGTTACCCAGTAACTGGGTTGTGGAGGTCAGATAGGCAGTCGCTCCATGTAAAATATTGGTACCTATTCAGCTGCATCCGGTCAGACTGGAAGCCGACCCCAATGAAGTTGGGAAATGGCTAAGGAGATGATTATTGCACACGTTTACAAAAAAGAAACAGTTAGTAAATAATTCTGTTTACCATTACATACATTCCTCAAATACAAACAATTTCCACCTAAATATCCTTAACCAGTTAGTTAGTCTAAACACTTTCCCCAGTATAATTTATATGCAGTAAGTTGTACTAGCCAGTCGGTATAAATTATACCGGGACCAATTTGTGTGAGGTAATTATTGTGGACAAATGAGCGCTGAGACACACTGTCTGCTAGCTTTTGGTATACCGCACTGTTATAAATTTTGCGGTATTTTCGTGAACCTCCTAGTTATTTGTAAAGGGACATTTTTGTTTTCAATGATTTAGTAATATTTGTTGAAGATATACTGTGTCGTTATCATTATTATATCAGTCTTTAACCTTCAATTGCTAAAAAAGCTGGGCAGACATAACGGTGATATCAGTTGGGGATACTAGCAGATGCCTTTTTTTGTTCTTTTTTTTTTGGGTGGGTAATTATCAAAAATCTTCTCCCGCTCTGGGTGGAGCGGGAGGGTGTGTCAGACTCTTACTGACTATAACCCAGCCTTGTTCCGTTGCCTGTGTTGCCAGAGGCCTCGGTAACCCTTTCGTACTTTCCCGCGACTCCGGCAGACTAGCAGATGCCTGGAGCTGCCCATACTCTTTTCAAATCTGTTATTCACTTTACCTGAAAGTTGACACGATGTTTTTATTTCTTGCAAGTCTGGCAAAACACTATAAAAATACAATTAGTAAGTAACGGAAGTGAAAAATAAAACAAAAAAAAGGTTATATTGAAAGATTTTTCACCAAAAAGACATCGCTCTAGGCATCACTTATCATCAGTCGAGTATACCAGGCCGTGTATACCGCCATGGGCGTAAAGCCCCACAATGTCGACCACCACGCGCAGTGTTCGCACAAACACTGCGCCCACGCATGCATCCATTAACCAGTGATTAACTTGTAGTGTGGGTAACACAATCGCTTTTTGTTTTCAAATTGTCGCACTTTAATTTTAATAGAGCGGAAGTGATTCATTAATTGTTTGGTTGAAGCTTGTCCAGTCTGCTTGCACTTGTCAATTGTTTCAACTTTCAATGTTCTTGCATAGAAACTAAAACCAACCTTGGGATGTTCAGAGGAATTGCTTAGGACCATACTAACTTTGCCTGGATAATTAAGGTCATATTTCATAAAGAAACTTAATTTTTACCTATTCACTGAATTGAAGTTAGTCAAAAGTTTGACCGGTCCAATCTATCTTATTTAGAATGTTGAATACTTAAAATCCCGAAAATATTCGGCTTCTAAGTGATTGTTCATATTCTAAACGTGACTTAAATTGCAAGCACTGTCAAACTCAAATCGACAAAGAAATAGAGGGAATATTAAAGGTGTGGTTATTATGTAACATAATTCAGGGTATGAAAACAAGCTTTTTAAAATTACATGTATGTAAAAGTTGTTTATCAGATAATACTATGAAATAACCGTTATCTTTCTTCGTGTATGAAACATTTACGTTTTTTAAATCTCTTAAAAGTTTTCTTCGTAATAAAACTCAAAAGCGTACAATCTGAAAACGTGTCACAGACGACGCTTACTAAACCAAATTCAGCTTACCAAATCCCTGTAGAAAGTTCTAGATGCGCAACTAACAAATTGGCAACGCGACGCGAGGGGTGGTAGGTCGCGCATGCGCACGGGCTTGCGCGTGAGTGGACGCACGCTCGAGCCGCGCGCCCATTCGTCTTGTTTAAACCCATTTGACTAATTATTACTGTAAAATTGTTTGCAAAATTGTCTTGTAAAGTTGGTTTGGAGTTTTGAGATGTTAGTTGCGTTATGAAATCTTGTATTTTAGCTTGTAACTAGAACTAAGACTTCGTTGTTAAGTTATTGTAACAGTCTTTTTTCGCTCAACCCAGCCTGTCTCATAAAAGAGAACTTCTTTTCACGATTCACATTCACTAATGAATAAATTTATGTACTTAAAGGATGAAGCGTTTAAGGTAGGTACCATAACTTGCCATCGATAATGTAATCTACAAAAGCAGTACTAATTCACATTATTCACTCAAACCGTATTTGCATTGACCCCGACCAAACAAATCGAACCTTCCTCCAACCTTTGATTGAAAGATTACCCGCGTAGGCGCATACGAATATTATCGCACACACACACACATGCCACACATATCCTTTCCACTTTCCCCTGACACTGATACCCTTCAATAATCTCAGTTCTAAGCGAAGATGAGTAATTTAATGGAGGCGTGTTTATTGAAAATTATCGTATGTCCGACCGACGGCGGCGCCGGAGCACGCACCATCCGCCATCTTGGCGCAGATAAATCAATCAGGGTTATTATTCAATGTTTGAACTATTCATTTAGCTCGTGTGTTGGTTTTACTGTGGAAATTGTTGAAGTGCTTTAAGTTAAGCGAAGTTGAGTGAGATCACTGGTGGTGAAATTATTGTGCACTCGCTGCGACCCGCGGTTTTACGGCATAAGTCTCGATCCTGTGGATATATCGGGATAAAAAGTATCCTTTATCCTAATCCAGCTCATGGTCTACCCGCGTGCCAAATTTCATCCAAATCCGTTCAGCCGTTTTAGCGCGAAAGCGTAAAAAACAAACAAACTCACTCGCAATTACAATAATAAGTAAGGATTTAAGATTTTCGTATCTGATAGATCAGCCCACTTTTCTTTTGGGCTCAAAGGTATGAAAATCTATACACGCAATTAGTACAAAGGCTGTTTTGAAATACTTAGGTACTTATAACCTAACTTTAAACCTACCATGGCATGATTTAATAGGCATGTACCCACTATAAAAATCTCACCCTCTTCTAACTATCCATTCCATCGTCAACCTTTTTAAAATAGATTTAATTTTAACAAATACCATGGACCACCATCTTTGGTACTGCTTAATACTTTAAGTCCCGCTAAAGAAGTCTCACTGTCTGTGTGCATTCACCAATTCCATGTTTACAGAGCTGGCAGACTTTTAAACAAACATAGGGAATGCCATTCGCACATTAAAACACATTTAGAGCTACTTATCCAAAGTCCGGCTCACTATCAGGGCTCCAATGATGGTTCGCACTTAGCCCCCGTCGACGATCACGACTCCCATACTGGCCATAAATATGTACGGTACCGGTGATTACGACTCTAATGCAAAATATTAATTTAAATGTACCTACTTGTTAGGCTGATTGTATGGGAAGGAACTTACTGGTGCCGATTCCCTTGTTCACAAACTAAACTAAATTTAAGTTCAGTGCATCTTTTTCTTTCTATTTCATTAAGAAAAGGACAGAAGGTAAATTTTAGTTTAGTCCTGTCAATCAATCAGCGCTTGACGTAAACTGACGTAATTTTTAATCACGTCTAAACTTGTATGGAGTAGTGACAGGCGCTGATTAATTTGACAGGACTAAACTAAAATGCATCTTCTGTCCTCTTCTGAATGAAATACAAAGAAAAAGATGCACTGAACTTAAATTTAGTTTAGTTTGTGAACAAGGGAATCGGTACCAATGTAGGGCAATGTAAGAGCGATTTTTTGCATACATGAAAGAAGCGTACAGGAAAGGTTTTCACGATAAGTACTTTGTTACTGGCAGTTATTGGACAAACCTATCATGGCACCTCCAGGAAAATTTAGTTTCTGAATACAAAATTATCATTCAAAATCTATTAGAACTAGCTTTACGTAACATAACACAATTCCACTACACACACAGACTCTAACACTATCTTTCCACTTTGCCATAGTTGCATAAATGTATTTATTATTTTATACTATTAATTATATATAAGCATTTTAGTGATATTTATTTTAGAAGTATGTATTTATGTAAGTATGTTCTCTTATTGTATATTTAAATTAGTGAATAGTTTTTTTTTTTTGTTTTTATGTGTTTTGTTTTCTCTCCTACTCTTACGCACGGTGTCTACATCTCTTTGTCTACTGTCCTATCACAGGTATATGGTATGCTGATTTCTTTAGTAATAAGCGTCACCTTTGTGTGTATTTTTCTGTTCCTTTCTTCTTGTCTGTTTATGTGTGTCCATAAACTGTTAAATAAAAAAATAAACTCTTACCTCAAATGGGATACTGTGAAGACACTTCTTGTTTTGTTTTATTTCAGGATTTTCTTTTAAATTTCGTACTGTTGGTTAATTTCTTGTTAATTAAGAAATTGTTATCGCGCATTTTAAGGAAACTCCTTTTTCTGTGCTTACCTTTTGCCTAGTTTAACCATGTGCAGCTTTCCTTAGCCAGTAAGTGGTCATACATTTCAGCAGATCGTGTTTAAATCGCCAGCGCTGTGATCTGGGCACACCGTCGTCCGTCAAAGTCTGCTTCAGATACGTACGTGTTCCTGAGCTTTACTTGAAAATATTCCATCGTCAGAAACTACCTTAAATATTGGCCAAAACAAAGAAATAACTTGCACGAGCATGACTTGATATTATTGGTCTTGGTTGCAGCAAACTTATTCTGTAAAAATCTCACGGTGACAACTCAAGTGAAGTGAGCTTGAAGTGAGCGTGTAGATAGTGTCAATCCCTTTCACATCAAGCTCACTTCACCTAAGTTTTGACGGTTAGTTTTTCATAATAGACTGGAGTTTTTCTCATTCATATATTCCTTTCAGTATTGTCGACATCAACGTTGAAATAACTTTAATGACAAAAAGACTTTACCTAACTAATACGTTATTTTTGAGCTTCGATTTTTTAGATGTACAAATTAATTGCGGTATTTCTTCCGAATTGGGATAGTATGTTGAAATGTTGGTGTCAAACGTATAAGCAATTACAAAGCACAAAAATTAAATAAACAAAATGATTAATTAAGGCTCTATAGCCCCGATGTTATCTCTCGCTAAGTCCGTGAGAGTACGGGGTGCGAACACGTACATATAGGGGCACGCAGGAAGCGCGGGCGCAGATAATGAGTGTCGGTGTGTTCTCAGTGCGGGGCAATGAATTAATAGTGGCATTGCTATCTTCATTGCGGTCATACTACGTCGAATACACACATTAGCGAGGCTCGGTCACGAATGGAGGTGCATGGAGGAGGTTGGTGCTGTGTGTTGGACTTTTTGGTGTGATTTGATAATGTTTTAGGGAAATCAGCTTGTGCCTTGATGTGTGTTATATCTCTGAAACTGAACCGTTAACTGAGTGTTGGTGGTCTGTTTTTGTAAATCTGTTTACCCACATAAGAATGGATATAAATTAACGGAGATTTAAGAACTTTGTTATAATATTTCAGGGGTTTAAATAAACCCCTATACGTCGCTGAAAGTCAAGTATCATCAAGTGACAAGTGTCATTATGCTTAACCAACGTCGTTGGTCTACTGGTTGCAAGCGCTGCTGACTGTACAAATCCTGGGTTCCATTCCCGGGTTGAGCAAAGTGGTATTGGGTTTTTCTATCTGGAATTTCTCAGTAGCAGCGCGGAGTCTAGATTTGTGCCCGGATGATGGCAATAGGCTCGCCCCCATGGGACTTAAACATAACTGGTGAAAGGTGGGTGTTCTACAGGTAGGTACACCTCTGCCGAACCCTTCGGGGAAACAAGGCGTGATGTTATGTATGTGTATGTAACCATACATTTTTGGAGGTTAGAACGTCCCTTATATTTAAACAACGTTTAAAAATTAAGTCGTTATTGTTTGGGCTTGCACGAATTTCTTTAGGATTGATTAATTTGCAGACTAGTTAGAAATGGTGTCAAAAGTCAAGCAAAAAAAATATTGTAGGTACAATGTAAAGACCATCAGAAATGGTCACAAATGACTATTTCAATTTCGTCACTTATTAAGGCACTTTTAACGCACCACAAACTATTGTTTCACCTTGAAGGTATCATCCACTCCATACCCGCTAATAATTGCAACCGACCCATCCTTGCTTGCATACAATCCACGATTGCCGATGAAATGCTCAGGAGAGCAATTTTCGCGTTATAAATAAATTCGCTCAATTATAGGCGCTAAAGTGCTGAATACTAAGATGATCTTCAATTGTATCCGTGCCGCGTATATCTTTGTTCTCACACGATTATAATTGGATGCTCCATTCAATGTTTTGCGATTTAAAAGGTTGCAATGTTTTTGCAATTTCGTTGTTATTTGGAAATCTTTGTGGTTGTTCATGGTTTCATCAATAGATACTGTTAGTTCTTTTCGGATGTATTGGAGTAAATTTATGCTTGTAGGTTACCTACTTAATTATTGATGCATTTTTATGTAGAATCGAGCATTATAAACTGTTCGTTTCATTTTGATTTGGTTGATCGTTGGGTCCGGTTTATTTGTTTTGAGCAATACACATACATAAACTCACGCCTTCTTCCCATGGGGTTAGGCAGAAACTATAGAATGCCACCTGATACGCTCCTTACGTACTTCTTTTCCTTCGTTTAAGTTCATACATCTGGCCATACGCGCACGCCGGTTGCGAGTACTACGCACCAGACGTTTTTGAAGAACATCACCAATGAGGTCACTATATGTCTTTCTGGGGCGTCCCCTCCCGGCGTTTCCACTCACATCTGCCTTGTTAATACCTTTTGTAAGTCGCCTTTCATTCATCCTCTCAACATGACCAAACCATCTAAGTATAAACTCTTTTCAATTTTTGTCACTACATCTTCCTTTAAACCGCATCGTTGCCTTATCACATCATTTTTCAGCCTATCATTTATAGTCACAATATACATGCTTCTCAAGGAACGCATTTCCACAGAATTTACTCTACTTTCATGCTTCTTTTGCCACACTCAACATTCACTGCCATACATAAGCGTAGGCACCAGCACACCATTATGAACAGCCACTTGAGCCTCTTTGGGCATCGACTGGTTGGTCAACATCGCAATCCCCAATCCCCCTGGTAAATGGTTATCTGCTTCTTATTTTAAAGCTAAAATAACCATTGGCTTTGATTACAAAGATAGACATAAATCAGAATACTTATTGTTTAATTTAAACGGCCAACTTCACAAACTTCTTTGAAAGTTCGTAATGTTCAGGCATCATTTAAATTAAGCGTAGGTACCTAATAATCCATACTAACAAGCTGGTACTCTTCACGCCTTGCAGTCGTAGCGAGCATAAATTCGTACGATCAGCCGACAGGACCCGCACCACCGACCTATTTCATAACTCACGAAGAAAATTTACTTATACCAACCTCCAAACAAGCTAATATCAACTTTACTTCTTTAAATTTAGAGTTGGTTGTTCATTGGTGGTGATGTGACGGAAAGTCGTGTGTTTTCGGTTACCATGGCGACCGAAATGTCGGTGAGGTGCAATGCAATAGTTTAATCTGGCTGCGGGCACGACCACACGAACTCGCCGCCCGCGGAGGCCTTGCGAGATGAGTAGCACTGTGTGAAGTTAAACTTTTGGATTAAAGTTAACGTAAAATAATTTCATATTAAAATGAAAATGAAGAGTTTGACTACTGCAGCATTGTGTATGCCTTTTGGTGATTGCATGTCTGTCATCGGACGCTCATTACTTATAAAGCCTAGAAGATAGTATATTTGACAGGCATGACCATCTTCACCGACTGCCTGATCTAGTTTTCAATACGATAAAGGATTCAGGAAGTTCTTTTTCATCAAGACGTCTGCAGAATATAGACATAACTAGAAGAGATTCTTGTGACCACATATTAAGTCATATCATTCTGGTTAACTCCTCAACAACAAGATCTTCAACAAATTTTATTTTCTTCATCATCATTAATGATGCCGTACTATGGTTATCACTTTGAATATTTACTAAACTCAGTTTAACAACAGTTCCACCGGGCGTCAACGTGTCGCCCAGTGTCGCAAGCGCAGCGGACGACTAAATATCAGGCGCATCACTACCCTAATGACTCCTACAAATAGCTTCCACGAATGTACGTAATGTATAGCCGCCGGCGCATAATATTATATTTTCAGTTTTCACATACATTTTGGATATGGTTGTGGGAAGCGGGTCTTACGTCTGTGTAGCTTTGGGAGGCGTTGCGAGTTTGAATGTCTCGTTCTGTGGGTTTGCTGAAAGGGAAATTGAATATTAATTATTGGTGCATAGCTTAGATTTTTTATGTTATAATATTGCAGTCTGACCAAATAAAAGTGTAGATACACTGCCCAAGTTACTATTGTGGAAAAAAATTGGCTGAAATAAAAATAAAAAAAAACATTTATTTGCTTATTATAAGCAAAGTAGGTAAACTGATCAGATGTAATTTATATAAATACACCTTACGGTATGCTAAATTTTCAAACAATAGAATTTATTTAAATATAGAATTGAATTATTATTATTGTAACATTATCATAACTCTATTCCAATTTGATGTTTAGTAAACATGGTATGTAAGTGACTCTAAATATAAAATAATCTAATACATAACGTAATAATAGATATATAAAATATAAATTATCAAAAATATTATAATAATAGTATAAAAAAAACTTGAATATTCACTTAAGATAACAAATTAATTACGAGTACAAATTACCCACAAATAGCAACATTTATTTACAAGCTTAGTCATTTAAACAATCTTTTGATTGTATAACATTTCTCCTGTAGCATTTTTGTTAACTATGTATGTATGGTATGTTATGATTATATTAATCAAAAACTTTTTTTTACTAATATTTTCTGGTTACTTAGGTCAAAACCACTTCAACTTAATCCAGAAATTATTTGATTCTGGATAAAGAATTTCTTCATGTGCTTGCATAAGACAACTTAGTACCTTGAAGAAAGTAGGTACTCCAAGAGCTTACTTATATGTATATCTAAAGGACCTGTGTGGACCGTGCCAGACGAAATCCCAATACACAGGCAAAAGTTGTCATTATGGAATCGCCAATTCCGAGAAACAAACTTGTCTTCTCAACAGATTACAACAAAACATACCAAAATCTAATAATATCTTTACAAAATATTGCTATTTGATAGTAAAAGGGACGCTCTTCAAATATAGGTCACCATTCACGCTATTTTGTCCAGGTATACGAAAAATCCGCGATAATTGGATGCGTGCGCGCACGACGTTGGTCGAGAGTTGACGTTAATAAACACGTTTGGAACGTATTGATTTGTTTCTACACTTTATCGAGATCTAATTTGTAAAGCTTCTGAAGGGGTTAACCTGTTTATAAATGATTAGCTAGTTGTTTATTTAAATTAATTTGAATATTGAAACTTATGGGTGACCGCAGATTCCGACCTACTAATGTTTTAATTACAAATATGTGGACGCTGTTGCCCATCCACTGTTTCCTTCTATCATATTATTATAATGGGCTTAGAGTGCGTTACCTCATGTTTTTCAAGAACAGTAGGTAACACAGTTCTTTAGAGTACCTCCAGAAAATATCAACTTGAATGATTCAGTGCATATTAAGTTAGTCCTAGGCGGTTTTGTTTATGTGTTTTTACGGTCTTAATTGGTGAAGCAGGTTTCCTGCGCAGATCCAAAAGCTAAGTTTGTTTGAAAGCTCATCATCAGTTTGTCATTGTATGATTTCCACAATCAGAATCCATCTTGCATGCTGTAACGTACATTGTTGTTTTCAAGTGTTAAGCGTTATTTAAATTGCTATTTCACACAAACCAAAGATCACGAGAATTTTCCAATTGACAGTCGTGATCGACTACATACAACACGAAGACACCTATCTATAAGAAAATGTCAATCCTTTGCGAGTTTCGCACGCCGCCGTCCGGGGTCGTCCGATTCAGCCGCGTCCGGCTGTTGGCATTCACAAATATTATTAGGCATTGTTTTGGTACTTGGAGTTGAGAAGCAAGTTTGATATGACGTGGAAGAATGATGTATATGAACACCTTTGCTATGTTGCTTTTAAAGGAATGGACCACCTCGGCACACTGAAAAAAAAATTGCTATTTCAAGTTGAGTTTATGCAATCAATAGGTACCTACTATAGAATTTTAAATTATATTCTTATAATTTGTTGTTTTACAGATAGAAATACAAAGTACGTACCTACGCTTTATATTTTTAATGATAAGTTTGTATGCAGACATTGAGCAACATTAATTGGGTGAGGTACCCAATTAATGTTGCTCAATGTCTGCATACAAACTTTAAAATACTTAAGCTACTGGGAGAAGCTTTCCAATTAATGCAGGTGTCCGTAAACGGTCATTCAAAGTCATTAAATTTTTTCTGTCATTTTGCTTAATTAATTGGTCACGGACGGCTAATGAGACACAATTTATTTTCTATTGTTTGACTCCGAATCGGAATCGCGTGGGGCTTAACAGGTTAAAGCTTTCAGTGGTGATTTCGTATCTCATTCGTTTCTATGCTTTAGTTATAGTTAATAGCGGATGTGTGAGTAACCATGGAGTAACCTCTGTGTAGGCGATGTGTCCGGCTGGTTCTCAAGACATATCACGAACTGGCGATAGGTTAGTACGGCCATAGCTTACAGAAGTTAAACTAAGTAATAGGATTAGCTAAAGTTAATTCAGAAATATCAGATTTGTTTAACATTACTAAACGAGCTTATCAATTAATAATTGTGACTTACGTTCATAATATCTGAAGTTTCATTGTAACCAGATTTTACTACCCGATTTTGAGTAATTTTTAGGGTGAACCATCTCTTTAATTCACCGGTATTTTTATTTTTTGGATGGAAAATCATCAAATAACTTTTCCGCTCTGGGTGGAGCGGGAGGGTGTATCAGACTTACTGACTAAAACCCACCCGTATTCCTTCCTGTTGCCTGTGTTGCCAGGGGCCTCGGTGACCCTTTAGTACCTTACCGCGAATGATAGCCTGCTGGACTCACCGGTATGGTTAAATGGGTCTCCATTTAATTAATCGGTCACCTTTTACGGTCGAGGCTTCGCGTATAGTGAATACCTACCTTTAAGACGTTGACAACACCTAAACGGCGGTCACTGTCAGACTGCATAGAAAAGAAAGAGAAGCGCGATGACACAACGCTTGTAATTTATTGCAAAATAAGAAGCAATTATCTACATATTTACTCAAAATTGAGTTGAGTAATCGAAAATAAAAAACAACCAAGTTCTGCATTCAAATAAGACGTTCTTGTTATTAATTAAATACGTAACGTATATTGATATTTAATACAGATATTTTGGATTGGAACTCAAGGTAAGAGCTTAGTTTAACGTTAGTTTGTATCGACTTTTTTTTTTCAAAACGTGTTTTGGTAACAACCAAGTTCTGAGAAATATGTTCAAAATTGACATATATTTTTTCCGCTACCACAAAATATATAGCTTTGGCAATCTTTTTTCTTAAGACAAGCCTATTTTGGTCATTTGACTCTTGTCAGCGCCTTAAGTAAGTATTCCCCTCTATTCAAAAACCAGTTCAAGGTGTCAAAACTATCTTAAAAACATTTACCAGACAGTTATGCGGTATCGCAGCCAGCATTGATATGTAACCTTTGCTCTTACCAACGACTGTACGTCAAGGATACCAACATCGAAGTGACGGATGTAACGGCAAGGTCCCATGTATGACGTTGATGACAGACGGATTTATGTGTGTGCATTCTATTGTTTTTGACATTGACTTGCTATGAATTTTGCGATGGAGACAGATAGGTTATCTGTGACTTTATGAGTCGGTATTAATTTAATTTATATTTTTTATTAGCAATTTTTTTCAGGCAACTATGCTCATAGGTAAAATGGACGATGAACAAAAAGCTTCTAAACTAGTTATTCGTTTATAAGCTTTTTGTTTTATTAAAGTAAATAATTCCAAAAACCTACGTACCGTAAATAAAAACTGCACAATTTACTAAGTTAGTGTAATTATTTACACTTCTTAGGGATTTTATAATCGCGGAAAACTCTGGAAGGGATACCGAGGCCCCTAGAAATACAGGCAACGGAAGGAAAACGGGTGGGTTTTAGTCAGTAAGAGTCTGACAAACCTTCCCCCTCCGCCCAGAGCCGGAGAAACTATTTGATAATTTCCTACCCAAAAAATGGGCTTTTCTAATGTTGGATTACTTTTATTTTATTTAAAGAATAATTTAAGACAGTTTGCCATGTTTTCTATGCACAGTATTTATCCCTCTGGTAAAAGTTATCTGACGCTTCAAAAATCGGTCCATAATAAGACATGTAAATGCCCGGGCAATTTTTTCTTGTACTTATTCTTATTAAATCATAGGGAGACATCAATAATATAAGTTTCAGATCGTCCGTATTCAGTCCGGGTTGGATGCATTGTTCAAGACATAATTAATGGGAAAGAAAAAAATCGAAGAAAATCCGTATGAGAGTTCATGTGGAATAACAGGACAAGGGAACAAGGAAGGGCTAGACAAAGGCGTATTATCTATACAAGTCAATTAAACAGCGGAATGAGGAAAGCATCGTGTGATGATCGCCAACAATAACTGTCCACTCAGTAATGAGTACTTTCACAGCTTCTTGTGCACGGCATTGTACGCTTTTCCTCGTGAAAAACTATTCGGAGCGGCGGTTGTATCGTGCGACTAACTGGGGTTTGTTGATCGGGGGTTTATTTTAGATGGTTGGTTAAGTAAAAAATGTTGTGGTCATTTCGTTGCCGAGGGATAGATAGATAGAATATGCTTGCGATTTCGTCATTTGAATAATAGTAAATAATGATGTATTATTAGTAAATAATATATATTTACTTGAGTATCAGTTGTGTGTCTCAGTGGAAACTATACTGAGATAGGTGGGTTTTAAATCCTGTTGAATTCGCGTTGAAAATCACCAAAATAAGGTTAATAATCTATTTTATAAAATCATATTTTCTTCTCATTTAAAACCAAAGTTAAATGTGCATTGTAAACGAATGTTTATAGCTTATGTAAATCAAATTTAAATTACCATTACATGATTACCATATACCATTTGTGATTACGATGAAGTCACGGCATTAAACTCACATTCGGTATTTTGTTCGTTTAGTATCGATAAATCATTTAGCCAGTTTAAAATATTTTGCTAAGTGATATAGGCAGGTATTAATGTTAAAGGTAAGTTTCAATGACCAAATCAAGGAATTAATGTTGATATTTGTGAATAACACGCTGCGATTAGTCAGACGATGTACATAATAAAATAATAATTGGCTAGTTACGGACGTAAGCTCTTTGTAACTACAAGGTTTAAAACCCTCATCTTATTATTAATTATTATTTGGGCTTTTAGCTTAATTTGTACGATCTTGGACCTCATTTTCATTTCCTTTGGTTTAAGATAATGAGATCTTCTCATGCTCTTTATTAGCCTACCTAATCAGTGTGTTAAATAACATAGATAATCAGCTTATAATGTCCCCACTGCTGGGACACAGGCCTCCTCTCTGTGAGAGGGAGTGCAGCGGTGGGAGTGAATCAGCGTGTTAACCAACGATTAATTACACAGTGCAAGCGGTGCAACCGTACCTTCTCATATCACCCAGTATATGAGTTCGCGCGTAATTACGTTCGCGAAGCGCTCTTTCAACCGAAAAAACAAGCATCTCTCTCATTGTTCCCGCCAATTTTTCCCACATTTCGCCTTTAACAGTTACACTTTGGCTTCCTGATTTACTCGCAAAAAGTGTATAAATTGAATTCCTCATACATCAAGCGCGCCGGGATCGTTTCATACTTTTTACTTGGCCCGGAAAAGATTGTCTTTGTTGTTAGATAATTCTTGGTGTGTGAGTTGCCCTTATTTTTGAGCTGGGTGGTGTGGACTTGTACTTAGAATATGAGAGTTAAAGTTATGGCCTATTGGGATATTCTTCTTAGTGTAGATAGTATCAATGCTTACTTAGTACATATTTTGTTTGGACCCTAATAAGAACATTAGTTGCAACGTCACTGTCATTGGCACTTGATATCTGAGAAGTTTTGGTTCCTGAAGTCGTTCGAAAGGCCTGTGGGACACCAAGAAGTTAACTTCATTTTCATTGGATCATTGGAATAGAAAATTATGAACTAACAGGCAACCATAGGGTAATATGTGAAACGGTATCGTTTATCCATTTACCGTGTAAGTCGCAGAGTACAAAAGCTCCGAACTCCGTTTCCACCGATCAAAGCACCAAACGAACGCATCCAAATACGGTCAAAACAAAACTTTCTCACTAATTCCACTGCGGATCGTGCAAGGAAGATTCACATGTGAAACGACCACTGCATACACGTGAAACTATCAGTCAAACTACTAGTTAAACATCTACATAAGTCACGTCTCACGATTCACTACGAGTAACAGTTTAATAATGTCCGCGAAGTGACCCACCACGACCCCAGTGAAATACGGTTGAACGGACTTGGGGCCATATTTTCCCCCATGCATCGTACTAAAGTCGTGTCTTCCTTGGTGGAAATAAAACGCGAGGTCCATCTCTAGGGGCATCGGTGCCTCAGATGCGCTATTTTAGACCGCATAGCCAAACATTTTATGCACCCAAAACTTACACTCTAAATTCAATCCTGGCACACCCAGATAGGGTTGCTTTCAGATTGTGTGGTATTAACATATAAGTGAAATCAAAGTAGGGTGTACGGATAATGTCATGGGAAGAGCTCAATGAACGTGCGGACAGCGCGTGGACTGCCGACTGGAGGAACATCCCAACTTATTAACCTCATTAGACAAATGAATTTCGGTTTTAATGCTTAAGTAATAAAGGTGTCATGAAATGCAGATAGAAACTAACTAAACTTGTAGGCTATTCTGCCGTGATCTTCTGTCTTAATAAGTGTAAATCTGTTAAGTGTCATTGGTTTAGTTTCGGGGAGTTTGTTTCCATTAGTGAGGCGGCCGTAGGGTCCACTATAGTAAATGTTTCTTGCTCATGATTTGTTTTGTTTCACGTTTGGTATTTTGTGAGTTTATGTAACAATAATTAATATTGAAATACCGTTCAATTACCTGTGGTAGTCTTCGGAAATACCTCTGCGATGGTCTTGTAAGCGTGCGTAAGGTTGAGTTTATGGGTCGTAAGTTAAGCGGCTGGTAAATTATGAGATAATTAAAACATCTACTTACGATTGAGAACACAATTCGATTCCATCATAGATATAAAAGGGAGGCTTTCACTACACAATTATTAATTAAAGGTGTCAATGATGGTAATAATTTAATTGCATAATATGTAGCTAAATCATTAAAATCATAACCTGAATAAGAACAATGTTACGTCCAGGTGAAAAAAAAAAAAACAATAATTATAATGAATAGTGCGTTTTCTTTAAATTAAGAGGGGATTATACACATATAAACAATAAATTATGTTAAAAAGAAAAAAATCATACCTACTTAGATTTATATCTAATATATTTAATCAATAACTTTTAAAAATTTTAGATGTGCAAAATTGTTCTATAGTACTCCTAGCTACATTATAAATATCCTTAGTAAAATAAACTACAGAGTGGTATCAACATCTCCATACAAATACCCGTGGGATGACGTCTGCCCTTTCCTGTAGGAAGCGTCGTGACTCACTGACCCATTGCCTCGCCGGCCACGTTCATTTGCTAGCTTTACATATACCTACTGTGTCTATTTGTATGTGTGTATGTCATGCCAGAGCATCGGTATTGCATTTACGTAGATTTGAGTGGAGTGTGTCGAGCAATGTTTTGTATTGAACTTATTCATTATTGAGACTTCGGACGTAGGTAAGTCTCAAGATGTGTTGTCAATTTTGCTAGCTTTACTTAAACGACAAAAACGGTTATCAAACCCGATCCTCCGGACATTGGAACTGTATTTTCAGGAAGCCTCAAGAATGGTCCAGGACCGACATTTAGCGCAAAGAATATAAGATCGGGTTGAGGATCATGCCCCATGCAGCACTGCCGAATTGAGAATAGAGAAGAAGAAGAAATAATTTTATACTATGACAATACTATGGAAGTATGTGTAGCAGCTAGAGTATTAAGGCTCGTACAGACTGGCGTGATATCGCGACACTTTTCATGAAGAAATTGTGTTTCTAGTGTCGCGTCGCGCCTGTCTGCGGCAAGCATCCTAAAGGCTCCCGGAGTTGAGTGGTTTTGTATTGAATTCAGTTTTTGACGAAAGCCTGTAATAGGTACCTGCTTCTGCACCTTTGGTAATTTATAGTTGATAATTAGTTTGATGATAGGCAGTCCTAAGGATAACTAAACCACCAACTACGTATACTGATTTGGCAAATAAAGATAATTTGTTTTTCCTCCTGAACCTTTCAGCTATTTTAGTTCCTTTCTAAGCGAGTATTTCAATCCTGCCGTCTTATTCGGGTGTAAATATTGTAAACGTGATATTTTATTGAAAGAAATCATTGAATTCTGAATCAATTGAATTTGTTATACAATTTGACATCCAAAAGCCCTATAATATCTTCTATTAGCAACATTAGCACTTAGTTTCTGTACTTTCTCGATCAATTTAAATAACGCCATTGTTGCATGAAAACTATTGTTCGGCGAGCCAGCCCATCACCGGATTCCTGCATAAATCAATAGGATATGTACAGCTGAACGTTTAACATCTAACAATTATTACCTTTGACCTTATTTTGACATTTGGTTTGTGTCGCAAACGGCCATGAATGAAGCGGGGATGGGGGCTATCTCTATGTTTCATCGGCCTCACCTGTGAAATGTTGCATAAAAAGTTCGTTTACACTCTGGAGGTAGTGATTTTTGGAATGGTGAAGTTAAATTGATAGAGTGAAAGAAATTCTGGAACAAAGGAAAACTGAAACTCAATACAAAGCATTTATTTCAAATAAATCATTTACAGGCACTTTTGAATTGGCAAGGAGTCGTTAAATCAGAAACATGAAGCTATATCAAAATATTGTTACAAAATATTGATTACAATAAAATGTATTGATACTGAAATAATAAGTCGGTCAGTAGGTATTAATTTACAGGCACTACGAAAGCACTGTTTCACTTATTATGTGCGAGCTTTTATTGATATAATTTTCTTTACTTACTTGCAAGCTACGTAATATTATTAATATATTAGTCATCAAATAATTGAAACATCTGAAAAATAAAAACTGGGTTTAAAATAGCTGACCTAAAACATGGAATTGCTGACTTTTTTAAAAGCTTTGCGAACTTTAACTCTTCAAAGTTCAAAAAAAAACTTTCTAACGAGACTATACTCTCTATAAGTATGTATATTCTTAGCAATCCGAATATAAATAAACTGTAGAGGTCACTCTGGTCAGCTACTGTCACAAATCATCTTTTGTAACACCATTAGCCGAGTGACCTTCCGACCAAAGTTCAGGTCAATTTGTTCATTCATTGTTAAAATATAAACAAAATCAAAGATGGCGTCGGTATCATCCATTTCGATTTCAATGACGCAAACTTTCTTATCTAACAATGGCATCGTAGTAAGTTTGAGACCTTTGTGCTGGGATTAGATGCTTGTGGCGAGAATATGGCAATAATTCGAGTATATTGTAATTGTTTGTGCTTTATTGTGCCGTGTCTGTCTGTCAGTCAATTCACTTTCGATTTTGTGATCTACATTGGTCGCGAATGGGTTATGTGAGAGAGATAATATAGGAATGAGAGTTATATCGTAATTATAGTATTTGTTTTTTTTTTTTTGTATTTTCTGCATGTCAAATATTTAAATCATTATTAAAATTATGCGTATGAAAATGAGTACCGTTTTTTTAACATTTTGTGTGGGAAATGATCAAAAAACTTCTGCCGCTCTGAGCGGAGTGGGAGGGAGGGAGTGTCAGACTCTTACTGAATAAAACCCACCCGTGTCCATTCCGTTGCCTGTGTTGCCAGGGTCTTCGGTAACCGTTTTGTACCTTCCCGCAACAAAATGAGTACTCTAGCCACTACTTTTGTTGTTAAAGATATAGCTCTACGGTGATAAATTATTAATGAATTTGATAGCATTGAAAAAACTGGAAGGTTTCAAAATTTTATACTTATTTCTAATTCCATATTAATATTTCAATCTCACATACCGCCGTCCAAGCTACCTCGCTGTTTGTCAATGTAGGAGGGTGCGCGAAATGCTAAGCGTGATCGATGGGATGGACTGTTGCGCAAGCGCCGCGACGCGTGCGACGAGCCAAGTGTTAACTGGGGCATTGTTCTATGTGTATTTAAATGACATTTTACTGAAATATATAACGATATAAACAGGTAAACCAGAAAATGCGCTTCGGTAAGCTTCGTGTTTCCTAAGTAGCACAGCGGAATATCTGGCGCTTTTTGTAGTAGTCGATCATTCCCGAAGCACATATTTTCTTGGAATATGTATACGCCTATAGAAATATTGAAAGATTTTTCAGTTAAACCGTCTGCTGCTAGTGAAAAATCGGCTTTAATGCCAAAGCTTGAGGTTCTGTTTTGAAGCTTGTAAATTGCAATAGAATGCGGGCATGCAAAGGCTCACCTTTGCCTCTCCGAGAAACACTAACCGTACGTAATAAATTAAAACAGTAACTAATTATCAGTCTGCTCTCAACTGTATTATATAACTAGGAATCAGAAATTGATGACCAATGCAATTCAAAATATTTTATTCAACATAAACGTACATGGGCTCTCGTGTAAAGTTAAGGGCAGTCGGTTCCAAATGGTCGTTTCCTTTGGAGAAGTAAAAATAATTGGCTTTTACAATGTTTTCAAATCCCAGTGTTAATTTTTTATTTAATTATTTATTTCAGACACAATTCTAGTCCATATTTTTACAAAAATACATTTAAATTAGACTACTTTAAAAAACAGATAAAAACCCAAAATAAAATTATGATTAATTAAATGTAAATATTACAAAATGTCAAAATAAAATTGTCAAATTGTAAAATGTTATGAAATGTCAAAATCTGAAAATATAAAAATGATATAAATTGCAAATAAAATATTAATATTACAAAAAAAACCTAAGGTAGGTATTTAATAGGTATGGGAGGTCAGTGTAGGCCTGTCAACCACTTCACAAAAACTTAACAAAATAAATATGGCCAACAAATCGAAACATCTATGAGTCTAGAAGGCTGTTCCATTCAGGATCCTTCAATATTTAAAAATACCTACATACTCCAATCGAAGTCAATCCTCCTCCCAGCATCATCTCATAATTTAGCATCAGTAACGTATAGTTTGGCAGGCCGGGTGGCGACTGGCGGCGTGAGAGCGACCCACTGATGGACGTCACGAATACTGATCGTGTGCATACAGCCTAACTGTGCCTCACCTACATACGAAACGTGATATAATTATGTGAGACTGGGAAGTAGTGGCTGATGATATAGGAAATATTTTTAGCTCGTTGAGGCTCTTTCTTAATGGAGGGATACCTTTGTATTCAACAGGGATTAAGTACAAAGAGAAATTAATGATTAAGTTATGTCGACGTTTGATTTTCAGGGTCTAGGTTTCTGAAAAAAGGATTATAGAAAAAGGAAATACTTACTGTATATCAAAGGAAAATGCAACTAAAACTTGCTAAAGATTATATTTAATTAGGAACGACCTAAATGAGAGTAACCGAGGATCAAGTTAAGTGGCGAACGATTGGAGAGGCCTTTATCCAGCAAAGCAAAAGATGACTGCAAAATCTGAAAAAGAAAAGAAAAATAAACAAGAAAAACATAAGATAAGATAAGGAAGAGGAAGGAAGAAGGAAGGAAGGGATAAGATGAAAGTGAAGCTTAATAAAAACATAAAACATAATACACTCGTTAGAAATATACGGGACAAGCAAAAAATCGACAAACAGTTTTAAGACACAACCCTAAAATTAAGCTCATTTATTTATTAGCATACTTCAGCTTCAATATCAGGCTCAAGATGCGAAGATAAACTAAGTAGGGCCAGTACATTGCGTCAGAAACTTGCCTTCGTCGAGAGCGACCTGCGACCGTTCGTAATCTAGGTGCTACCGGTCGGTTAATTTATAGGTGCACTATGCTGCTCAATGTCGCTGGTATTAGCGTCATTAGCTGTATAGATATTATATCACGATCTATCTTAACTTATAATAAAATCCTAGCGTAGTCAAAATAGTACATTGAAAAATTATAATTACTGTGAGGTCTGGGATCGATTCGAATGCCGAAAACGTTTTTGTCTGTTTGCCTGTATGTTCCAGCATCACGCAAATTCTACCGGATAGAGTCTGTTAAATTTTTGCATAGATATTCCTTATGTTTGGTCAGTTGGTAGGCTATATATTACCACGCTATTTGTTATGGGCGATGAGCAATATTCCTGTATGTTTATATTTCTCTATAGTCTACAGCAAACTGTAAAAAGACGAGCCAAACGGTTAGAACGTTGCAGATAGTTACAGATTTAACCATATAATATAATGACCATCACGCTATAGTTTTATGGGGCTAAGTAGTCAATCATCGTGACATACTCAGCGTGGATTTTTGAGGTGGGGCAGTAAGGGCAGGTACTATAACCGGTGTTGGTACATGAAATCGGTCTTTTCCTGAGACCGATTTCATTTACTAACAACGGTTAAAGTACCTGTTCTTAACTTTTTGAGACATTTGATCAGCATACACAGATTTTGAAAAAATTGTACAATTTGATCAGCATACACAGATTTTGAAAAAATTGTACAATTTTTTCAAAATCTGTGTATGCTGATCAAATTGCTGTCAGCAAGAAAATGTGCAATTTTCACGAAATTTTCGGAACAAAGTTCTTTAACGCGACTTGAGGTAGGAGTAAACTGGCAGAAATCGTCACGTGAAAAAGCGTTCATACTTGCGTCTGCCTTCTTCTAAGTCAAAATGTAGATCCAAGATGGCGGCTGAGAACATTTTAAAATTTTTCATCATGGGTGTCGTTTTCATGGTATTCGAGGGTGCTAAAGCCGAAAGTGAGATCAAAATGTAAATCCAAGATGCGGCTGCGATTTTATTTTTTTATTTTTTTTTTCATACATAAGGAACTTCGTTCCTGACGTGGATTCCCCGACTAAACACGTTTTTGAATAGACCAACTAAGGTTTGAGTACTAGAAGAAACAGCAATCGCAAAAAACTTTTACCATACATTTCGTAAATGGAAAAACAGAACCCTTATAAAATCACTTTGTTGTCCGTCCATCCGTCCGTCTATCTGTCTGTCAAGACCCGTTTTCTCAGGAACTTGTGGAGGTATCAAGTTGAAATTAATATCATATGTGCAGGTTTATGATCCCTTAAAGGTCTAAAAAAATCAAATTTCTATATCAATGCTACAATAAATACGGCCATTTATGCGACATATTTTGATACTCGCAAATAAATTAAAACCTGTAGGGTACTTCTCGTTGACCTAGAATCATGAAATTTGGGAAGAAGCAAGGCCTCACAGCTAAAGTAAAGGAAAAAGTGCGAAAATTGTTAATTTTTAGTTTAATCACAAAAAAAATGCGATTACAAACTTACATTTGCAGTTGGAGAAGTAACGTACTTATGTATATCGATGTATGGGAGAAAAGAAATCAATTATGTACAATGTTAAGTTTGTTCTTGGGATAAATTCATCCCAACTACGGAAGCCTTCATTGTGCGTGGTCCGACACGCTCTTGGCCGGATTCTTATGATGAATAGATTGACCGCTACAAAAGTCAGAAATTAAAAAATCTTTTACCATACTAAATGTTCTAAATTATTTGAGGTCCTCATTTTTTTCATGTCAGAAATCACAAGCAACATAGGTACTATCTAAATTCTGTTATCAAAGCAAATAAAATTATAACGCGTATTCGTTCGAAATTCAAAGTTTAAAAATTTTGGTTATTTTCGGCCAGTCTTCATTGTAGCGGCCAGTATAAATGTTAGGTGACTATTAATGAGAGATCCCGCGTGTTTACAACCTGCTGTTATATTATTTTACCGATAACCGTTCCTCAGGAATGAGCTGTATAAATGCATCAGTCAGTGTATCTGTAGTGTATCATTGTAACATTAGGTAGTATATGCAGGAACACAAGCAATGGGAAATTCCTATGGAAGACTGCGGAGTCAACCTCAGGACTAACTGCGTCTCACACGGACAACTGTACGTCGCTTGCTTCCGCGTCACCAGTCCTGAGTCTCTGTATATTTTGACTGCTGAGACCTGTATACAAACGTAGTGTACAAGAAAGTTTAAATAACATAACATCACGCTTGTATTCCTCGAAGGGTTAGGCAGAGGTGTAATGAGTACATCTACATTTCGCCAGTTATGTTTAGGTCTCATGTACACGGAAAAAAAGGATCTCTTCAGCGAAGAATATCAATCTTCTCAGAAAAATTGTTTCAATCCAAGTAAATATTTTCTTAACGTAAGTAAATGTACTCAGTCCAAGAAAACCTGTTAACTCAAATTAAGAATAATAAATACTTAGTTTTTATTCTTGACTTAAGCAAATATTTTTGATTCAAGACTATAATAATCTTAATTGAAGAAAATATTCTAAGAGAGAAATAATATTCTTATACTTACTTAATAATTCTTCATTATAATGTCTTCGAAGAAGACAATAAAACTAAGACCTAAATTTTACTTCATTCAAGAATATATTGTTTTCCCCTTATATGAATCAATATTTGTCTTGACCAAAAGGATATTGTCTTAATTTAAGACATCCTTTTTTTCCGTGTATTACATTCGCTATTGTAATTAACCGGGCACAAATCCAGACTTCGGACTGTTATTGAGCAATTCCTGATGATGATGGAAAACTCAATAACACTTTGCGTGACCCGGGAATCGAACCCAAGAACTCATGCTCAACAGTAGCGCTTGCGACCAACATACCAGCAAAGCAGTTTAAAAAAATAAAAATGTGGTTATTATTTTCGTACATTGCGGTGTCTTACGACTTCCACGCGAACGAAGTCGCGGACAGAAACCAGTTCATTAATATATGTGGTATTTATGCGGAAATATGCGCATACTCACGTACTCATTACACTTCTTTTAACTGCTCAATAGTTGGTAGATAAAACAAATGACGACTGACCGAATAACTTTAAAGATGTCGGTTAGTCGTCATTTGTTTTATCTTTAAGAATTTAGCTGCATCGGGTTAGATTGACAGCCGACTCTAATACAAGGGGGGAACAAGAGGGGGGGGGGGCGGAATAAGTTAGGCAACTGATACAGAGGTTTTGAAAGGGACCTAAAACTAGGAGAACAGCATGTGGTGGCATGAGGTTGCTGACATAGATGCCTTAGGAAGAACTAACGACGGGACAAGCAAGACTGGACGTAAAGAATAGCAACATCCCATTTCTTCCCGTGGGTGTCGTAAAAGGCGACTAAGGGACTTACTAGAGAATGGGCAGCAGCGTTCTCTATGCATTTTAACACCATACTGCGATCGCCCACCCGCCTGCCAAGTTGGGCTATGTCCAGCAGTAGACGTCTTTCGGCTGGAATAATGATGATACATAATCAGCCTATAATGTTCCCACTGCTGGGATACAGCCCTCCTCTCTGTGAGAGGGAGTAGGCCTTAATCCACCACGCGGGCCCAATGCGGATTGTTAGATGTCACATGTCTTCGAATTTTTGGTTCTAGGACATGCCGGGAACCCTCACGATGTTTTCTTTCGCTGTTTTGAGAGCAGTGGTGATGAAATAATTTACACAAAGTAAAGCGCCTGTCTGGGTTCGAAACTACAACCTACAACTCGTAAGTCGCGGCTGTTACCACTGGGCCACCACTGCTCAACAGTATAATAAGCTCAAAAGAAACTGGATTGTTGGTCTTGCTTCTTTTGTGTTACTTGTTTCACAATGGCTACTGTACTAACTTCATTAATATCAAAATTTAAATCAATTATGCACAGCCACCATAAATTTGAAGTAACCTGTACCCGTTTGAAATCTTAACTGTTACCAATCGACCAATTTATAAATGTTTTGCTTTCAATGTCGCAGTTATTACGTCATTAAGTAGCTAATAATCGCTATTAATATGTACATACTGAAGAAAGTTACCTTAACTGCATAATTTCTGCAATTTCCACTTAAACGTAAGGATAAATTTATCAATATTCTTATAATCTTTAGCGTCAATAGTTATTATTAGCCATGCTTTCTTCCCTTGTCATTTGTGTTGAACTATTATTTATTATTTTACGTATTTTGTCTTCTACTATCCAGTTGACAGATGAAAAGACTACCGTATAC
Source organism: Atethmia centrago (assembly GCA_905333075.3). Lineage (NCBI taxonomy): Eukaryota > Metazoa > Arthropoda > Insecta > Lepidoptera > Noctuidae > Atethmia > Atethmia centrago. The sequence continues at coordinate 9,961,534 of HG995381.1, read as the reverse complement.
CATTTTAAAATATTCCTTTACTATAATTTCTTTTTTTGTATTTTCAATGTAGCCAGTAATAAATTAAGAAGCAAGTCCACTGGGTTTTCGTGAATACTCCGTCCGTCCGCCACGACCTATGCGACCGTTTTCAATCGCTCCGTTAAATCATCGAATGCCCTAATACTGGCTACCTACCTAATTTATTAACTCAATTTACCACAGAATGTCTTGATTATTATAATTAAAAGCAGTTTATTTGAGGCAATATACTTCAGGATTTAAGGAATTAATTATCGTTGATTTATTTGCAATTAATGGCTTTGCATTCCTTTTGTCCAATCTTGATGCAGCGGGAATTTGTCTATTTGCATTAGTCAGGATAAATGGCCACTATGCCAGCAAAACAATCCATGAGTTTTCGATTTTATTTATTTTTTAGACATGCTATTATTCCGTGACCCACGATAAATTTAATTGACCACAGAGTTTGCGTGTCAGCCATTCTCTCTCCAATTTGTTTCTCGAAACCGACTTCTTGAATACCTGACATGTTACGAAAAATATTCCAAGTGACTGTCAGCTCTTAACTTCGGTGCCATCTTCGAACCGCAGCTATAAATTAAGTAGCATTCACGGATAGGACGGCGTGAGAGCGTCCGACCGTCCGGCACGACTGGCACACACGACCGCTCTCGGTACATCCCGAACACGGAGCTTAGAAATATGGGATATGCCTAGAGAGCACGACGACTAGGTACTTGGATATCAGACAGTAAATGTCCACTTCTAAACATGATCCTTGCTATAGGAAGCTACATTGTTTGGTTGGCAGCAAATCGTGCCTTCATAAAGCCAGATTTTTCTGAAGACAATATTGACGAGTGAAGAGGAAAACTTTGTTGACGTTCTGCTGACCCTTCAACACCTTTCGTACCTACGGCATGAAAAGAGGCGTAATATCGCTTTTTTGCACAAAATGCTCCTACTTTTTGTGTCACAGACGTCCAAATGTTTGAAGCGTTCGCAGGACATTCCAACAATCCGCAAATTCATTTATTTGACAATGGGCCTTATTAGAAGGCACCCAAAAGGCTATGGAGAGCGCTATGCTTCAGTTTCCCTATGTGATCAAATCAGAAATGAAGACATCCGCAGGCGAACCAAAGTTACCGACATAGCCCAATTTTAAGTGGCAGTGCATTGCTCGCAGAACAGATGGCCGATGGGGCCAAAAGGTTCTGGAATGGCGACCGCGTACCGGAAGATGTAGTTTTGGAAGGCCTCCTACAAGGTGGACCGGTGACCTTGTGAAGGCCGCAGGAATCCGCTGGATGTGGAATGCCCAGAACTGGTCGAAGTGGCGGTGCTTGGGGGCGGCCTGTATCCAACAGTGGCCGTCTTTCGGCTAAAATGATGATGATGTGATTTATTTAATTTACACGGCTTAAGAAACCAAATACATAAATCAAAGTATATATAATAAGTACAAACATAACACATAAACTAATAAGAACGGTAAAGAGTAACAGTGGAGTTTCTTGCCCATTCTTCTCCATACGAAACTACCTTTTGGAAGGGATACACCTAGAATCAATTCTATTTTTTTTTTTGTAAATTATTACGTTCAAAAGTGCCTTTTATGTGCCTATTTGAAATAAAAAAATTGACTTTGACTTTAACAACAATTATATACTATTATTCTCACAAAAAAGTAGGCACATGACCATTAAATTGGCGAATTTATTTGTGAACAGATCGCAGTCTGGGTTGGCTGCTACGAGCTTATTTAGTGCGGTCAACACGCGCGGTACGGGAGACGCAGCACGGGCTGCTGTCCTACATGAAAGCATGCCTAGCAGTCGATATTTTCTGCTACGGAGATAATTATTCGGTATGTAGAGTCGAATTAGCTCATTATGGATGTCAAGTGCACTCTTCCACACTTTGAGCATAACTACCAGGCCACATGCCCTCTGTTCTCCAGTATATGATATCCCAGACATCCTAAGAGGAACAACAACGAAAGATGACCTGTTCTGCCATGACGTAGAATTCATATGGGATGGGACCGTAACGTCCGACCGTCTGGCACGAACGAGCATGGAGCATAGAAATGTGGGATATGCTTGGAGCTAATTATATGAAATGAACGCGTTTATTAATTTAATAGTCGGTTTCCTATTTTGTAATCATGGCGGTACCTTGTCTTTATATCTATGAAAACATTATGTACCTACGTAAGCAAAAATTACATATTTTTAGTAAAAGAGGTGAAAGACACAATTATAGTACCAAATCAAATCAAAAGTTATTTATTCAAATTAGGCTGAGAATCAGCACTTTTCAAACGTCAAAGTTACATAAGACAGTCCCCCAAAAACGCCCGCCCTTCACCAGAAAACCAGAAATACTCGTAAGGACCTATTAGCTCAACCAGGTTCCAGACTGGCTCGAGTAGACAAATTTTTCATGGGGTGTTGTTTAAAATTCCTGCCTACATACTTAAACTGAATGAATTTTGTATAAAATGCACATTATGCACATTATTATATTATAAGTTGGGGGATCCATTGCTGATAAAAATGCTTGTCTCAATGCTGGGGGTCTACTCCCTAAGCACTAAATCCGTAGTTTCGGCTGAAGTTACGGGCCTTTCCTACTCCGTATCACCTACGGATATAAGATTACTTTGGAGCTCGAACTGAGAACGAATGACAACACGATTTGACAGTTGTCCCTACTCGCAATGTGTTTTTACCCCGTTCGAAAAATTGAATTTGTCACTTGTTTTGACGGATGAACTACTTTCAGAAGTCCGTCAACAAAGATACGGACCCGCCGTATCTTCGTTGACGGACTTAGAGAGTAGTCCAAGGGGGACTACTCCAACTGGGTGCTGCGCGCCGACCTCCCTAGTGGCGTCAGCGTAGTGTGCTACGCTGACGACACGTTGGTCCTGGCGCAGGGGAGGTCACACTAGGCGGCGGGCGAATTAGCGGCGGGGTTGCGACAATCGTTGAAAGGATCCGGCAATTGGGACTCGAGGTGGCCCTGCACAAGTCCGAGGCCATGTATTTTCATGGTCCTCGGAACGCGCCACCGTTGGGGTCCCAAATAACGGTAGGAGGGGTTTACATCGGCGTCGAGTCGACGATGAAGTACCTGGGACTCGTCCTCGACAGCCGGTGGAACTACGTGGAGCATTTCCGACGTTTGGCTCCCAAACTAGAGCGGGCAGGCGCTGCATTGAAGCGGCTCCTGCCCAATCTAGGGGGTCTAAACGCCTCCTGCCGGAGGTTCTACGCGGGGGTCGTTCGGTCCATGGCCCTTTACGGGGCCCCTCCTGTATTGGCGCGCTCTCTGGCGCTGCGGCCAGCCCGCCGGTTGAGCGCGGCCAAAAGGGTCATGGCCATCCGGATGGCCCGGGGATACCGCACGGTCTCCAGAGAGCCTCCTTGCCGGATTGCCGACATGGGATCTGGAGGCAAAAGTCCTCGCGCACGTATGGGAGTGGCGCGATATAATAATATTATTAATTGACTTCACTTTAATTTCTGTTTTGTTTTGTTGACTTGGTTTTGTTTGTATTAATATTATAATTTATGTAATAATTTTTTGCACGCCGTAAGGTAGGTAGGTAATTGTACAACATCTTATACCTGTACCTACATTCATAGCAAATAAAATTCTGATTCAGATTCTGAGTATTTCATGCTCACTCAGATGTCTCGCTGATCATGGCTCGTTGGCGCATGTGCTGGATCATTTAGATCCCTTAAAAATGGTTGAGTTGAATGGTGCTGTTCTATGCGTCATGTTCGTGAATGCTGAAACTGTTTTATTTGATGTACTGTGGACGCTTTTGACTTGTACGTCTTTTTTTTTACAAATATAAATTTTGTAACAATTTCATTTAATAAAAGTGTGTCAATGGAGTTTCCTACCCGTTCTGCCCTATAGGTATAACCTAACCCTAACCTACTATGCTTTGGAATGGACAACAAGCTTCATATTTCTAACTGGCTGACTCCATGACAATTCAAAAGTGCCTGTAAATGGTTTAATTTGAGTTTGAGTTTTGAATTTGAGTATAAGAGCGTGCATTCTGAAAATGGGCAACGTTGTTGTAATTAATTTGGAAATTTTACTGTATGGAATTATGAAACAATGCTAACTAGTGAACTAAAATATTGATTATGAAGTGCAATAATTAATATCGTAACACCAAATATTAAGTTTTAGATGTAAAAAGTATTTGAAGTCTTTCCAAATGCCCTTTTTATACCTAAAACGGTTACAACATCAAATTTAGTGTTATAATTGCAATTCATTATTAATAATTTAGGTGACGTTAGCGATATTTTATATTTCCATACAGTAGGTAATATTAACAAACTATTAAAAATAGATAAATATTTGACAGCTATTTGCGACGTTGCCAACTTTTAGAATGCACATTCTTAATATAGTAGTTTTCTGGAAGAATAGGATATTTGACTGTTATATTTTAATTTGACTTTTCAAAACCTAGAACAAAGTTAAGGCACATTAAAAAATAATATTATGGTTTACATAAAAAAATGGCGAAGTTGTTTGCGTTTTAAAGTATATGCTAGACACTAGACAGAAACAGCACGATTAGCTTCTGACTTCACAACACAGGAGGCCATAGCAACTTCGCGCCATTCAGTACAATGTTCGTTTTGTGTGACATGGTTAAAATAATAATTTAAATGGTTTAACTTTTCTAGTTTTCCACTTATTTTATTTGTTTTATTCACAAAACGTCTCTTTTTAGTTAAACATTTAATATAAGTATTAATTAGATATATTAATCTTATAAAATACCTACAACAAGTACAAGTATATAATAAAAATAACAATATGGTGGAAGAGCTCATTGGGCATCAAAAAATTCGTTCGCATCGATGTTAACGGGAAAAGTGCCCAAAAGGCTGGCAGCATTGCCACGTTGGATGGCAATGCTGATTCTTTGGGCAAAAAAAAAGACTCTACCAACCGTTTGGCGATATCCGAAATACTCGATGAGCACTCGGACCCCAAGACCCTAGTGTTTCAACCCCAAACGGCTCAAACATATAGCTCCCAATAAGGTTGTTATATTTGCGCCGTTTGAGGTTTTCTGCTCCTGCAGCAGCCGCCCCAGCACAGCCCGCCGTGCTAGGAAGATGGGAAGGCGCGAGAGTGTCAACACAGGTTGCATCTCACACCAAACGCCTTCCCAAGTATTAATTCATGTATTTCTTTGATAGTAGTCAAATACCTTTTTGAAACGTATGAGGGTGGTGTGTTTTAGAAACTGAATTTCATGTCAAGCACGTCCGGTTAAAGGTAGTCGGCACTAGGCTGACTGCCTGCTGAAAACATGCCAAATAGGTAGTGAATTTAGATATTATCAAAAATCATGTTTAAATATTTCGTAAGGCTCGTGAACTGTTGATAACTCAAGACATGCTGATCATTAGCCTTCTTATTGATAGGAGCTGCATAAAAAAGCGTCTCATCACTGGCCCAAGCCAATGTAAATGCTTCCCAAAACTTGTACAGATGACGTATCTCCGACGTTTCTTCGATCTACGATCTCAGCCTCTTTGTTATGTCATTCTGGCATAGAACGATTTATCGGCGTGCTGTTTACCTCATCGTGGCGTTTGTGGAAATAATTAGCTGTTGCCGTTCTCTATCTGTTCGGAATTGGACTGCTAATTTATAATAATATGATGTATGTTTCAGATAAGTGTTTCTTGTCATTATGAATATTATGTTTTAGGAATAAAGGAGAATTTATTATGTGACTACCAGTCTTTCTGTCTACCATTAAAGTATTCTTGTAATGTCTGACCAGTCTTCTGAAAATACTCTACAGGCAATAAGGTGTATTTTTGTGGCAAAAGAGACTGGATCCTGCGACACAGGGTATCCTAGTGTGGGATCCAGTGTCATACCTAATTATTGTAACACTTGTTTATGAATCAATAAAAGCGTTTTATTTTTTATTGATTTCATAAGGAAGGCGGTGTCTTCTATGCTAAGATATGAAGACTATGCTCTGAATACGGTGATACAAAAGTGAGACAACTTAGGAGAGGCTTTCATATTTATCTGATTATGCTAGCTAACATATGGCAAGTAATTTAATTTAATGTTTTGTGATTCGTAGTGTTAATTACTTTGCATACTATTTGTATAGAATCAAGTTGTGACAGGTGTGCTGCTGAGGAGTTACGCCACTTCTTCTTCCCAAGGCACTAGGAAGTGGTGAAGGGCGGACGTTTTTAGGGGACTGTCTTATGTAATTTTGACGTTCGAAAAGTGCTGATTCTCAGCCTAGTTTGAATAAATGACTTTTGATTTTGATTTTGATCTGAAGATTCTACAGCACAAAAGGCAACTCCTGTTACTAAACATGAAGAAGAAATAGAGAAAACCATAAAATAAACCTCTTCAAAGAAAATACACAAACAACCGTTGAAACACAATACACTAAACACACAATCAAAAGCTATCTAATAACCGCGTTATTTACGTAAAGGGTTGTAAGGTAGGATGCAATCGCGCGGCCGAACAACGCGCCATAAACGCGTACGCTGCGTTTTACGAGCGTTTTCGCTTTCGCGCCATTTGCAATAAATCAGAGACGCCACCGAGTGGGCGATGTTGGTGCGCCCGGCGCGTCAATCCGAATCATGGTCATACGGTGTTGGAGGAGACGGGCGTTTTTGTCTGAGAATATTTTGCAGTTTTATAGTGATGGTGAAATATCTTACCTGTGTGAATGATCTCTGGAGGAGTAGGTTTTGTCGTAATTTAAAGTTTCATTAAGCAGTTATCGCCATTTTTAGGGTTCCGTAGAAAACAAGGAACCCTTATAGTTCCACCATGTCCGTCTGTCTGTCTGTCCCCGCTGTAGCTCAGAGGCTCATTCATATATTATCACATATATTTCACAGATACGTATTAATCACGCCGACAAAGTGGTAAATCAAAAACTTGAAAAAAAAATTTGTTTCTGTAATATTAAGCTTTAAAGTGCTAATTTTTGTTAGAGTCAAGTGCCCTGCCAGCTAAATGGTTCATAAGGAGATGTGAAAAAATCATGGCAGTAGTACATATAATTAAAAAAAGGAAACTATCACAGCTAAGTAGGTTTTACAAGTTAACGAGTAATAGTCGAACTTAAATTTGCAGTTGGAGAATTGACTATCACGTATATCGATGTATGGGAAAACATGTTTTTCAACTAAAATGTTAAGTTTGTTTTTGGGATAAATTCATCCCAACATTCCCAACTACGGAACCCTTCATTTTCGTGGTCCGACACGCATTTGGCCGGTTTTTCTTAAGTCTGGTGTTTTCGATCCCGAATTTGATTTAGTTTCATCTCTCTCTGCTAGTTGCGATCGGGCCGATAAGAACAGCGGTTAAAGACCTTACTAACTTACTAACTTACCAGGAATAATGATGGCCGAGAAAACACTCTCGGCCATCATTATTCCTGGAAGATGACTAGAGATATTCGTCTGTTAGCTGAAAATAAACAATATTAATTTATCAATGTTAAAAATGTTGAAATACTTTTCATCTTTCGGTCTAATGGGATCCTGAATCTTCTTATTAAACGCTGTTATACATAATTACAATAATAATTTTAGTAAACCCATTTAAATTACCTTAGGAACAATATTGGTCATTTTCAAAGCGTTTCAAATGCAATCGCAGCTGTCCACCCGCCCGTCTGCAAAGTTCTTGTAACGGGACAAATTTCACTCCGGCGCCGTCGTCGCTCGTACGATTCCCCATTTTACTGTCAATACTTGTAAACGTCTCAATTTAGCCCAGCTCAATTGGCGCTAGTCAATATGTTATGGGCTGGGCTCGCAGTTCACATGGCTCTTCATGTAAACTTTATTTAAAAACTATAAACTTTGTTGCCTATTTGAGCATGTGAGGAATTTACTGTTTTCTCGGAGACCATTTTGTTTTCTTACGGTTTTGTAGTGTATTTGGTTTGGGTGATCTTATAGATGCTGTAGGTTCTTCTTTTGAAGAGACTGGTCGTGTTTGGTGATTTCTGGTTCAGGTTCAGTTAGTATTAGTCCGTATTAGTCCCTGCAATTCTTCTTTGGTGTGGACTATGGATTAGTCAGAATTTCAGGGAGCTGAAAAGAGATAAAGAAAGAAAAAATATTTATTGGGAGTCGCACAGAAGATCACAAATCAAACTAAAATAACACTCATAGAAACATTAAAAAAAAAAGCAAAACAAAATAAAGCCACTGTTAAAGCGCTGACAAGACCCAATTGACAAAAATAGGCATCTCTTAAGAAAAAATATTGCCATATCTGTATAGTTTGTGGTAGCGGAAAAAATAAATGTTAATTTTGAACATATTTCCCAGAACTTGGTTGTTACCAAAATACGTTTTGAAAACAAAATCTCGATACAAACTAACGTTAAACTAACCTCTTACTTTGAGTTCTAATCCAAAATATCTGTATCAAATATGAACATACGTTACGTATTTAATTAATAACAAGAACGTCTTATTTGAATACAGAACTTGGTTGTTTTTTATTTTCGATTACTCAACTCAATTTTGAGTAAATAGATAATTACTTCATATTTTGCAATAAATTACAAACGTTGTGTCATCGCGCTCCTCTTTCTTTTCTATGCAATCTGACAGGGACCGCGGTTTATGTGTTGTCAGCGTCTTAAGAAGTTTTTTGTAATAATATGGGTAAAGTAAACCCTACAAATAAACCGGAGGCATAATTTTGTAAAACACTACAATGACGTTCAGTTTGACAGTTCAACAACATTCATTGCGTAATATAAGTTGCTGACAATGTTTTAAGCAAATGTGTCAATGGATTAGGAATTTCCATCAAAATCCTATGATATGCATAACTGAGGAGCAGGTATAAGTATAATTATGGTGGGTGAGATGAGTCGAGTTCAAAGCAATTTCTGTATCAAATCCTTCAGACTATGATATAAGGTGCATAACCAGCATAACTGAGGAGCAGGTATATATGATGGGTGAGATGAGTCGAGTTCAAAGCAATTTCTGTATCTACCACGTTATTTTTAAAGTGGCCAGAGTCCACCAATTAGCGACAATAAACCACATTTCACCACAACCACCCCTCCTCTCTACAGAAACAGCGAAATTTCTAACAATACGTACCAAAAGTAACCAAATAAAACGGACAATAGTAGTAAATTAGTGTTCCTCAAGCCAATTTGCAGCGTAAAGGGTTCCGTACACACCATAACAGGTTATCAAAGAGTCGTATGTTTTCATTAGGATGTTATGCGTGCACCTCTAAGGCACTTTCTGCAGGATTCTAACAAGATTGCAGGAGAATATTGTGGGGTAAATTTAAATTGTTTTGTGTTTTGGTAAAATGTTTGTGACTAAAACTGGTTGTTTATTTGTTTATGTATTTAACGAGCAGACCCGACAGATGTTGTTGTCCCGTCCAAATTTCAACAGTTCCTACAAAAATCCCATAGAAATCCCATAAGAACGTTCAGTTGATCCCGTATTTTATTTTTTTCCGATAAACTTTTTTTTTCGTAATTATCTAATTCGTCCCATTAGGAACATTTTAGAGTGAAAAATAGCCAAATCGGTCCAGCCGTTCTCAAGTGATGCGCTTAATAACGAAAAGCATTTCATTTTTATTCAGCGGGCTGTGTCTCATGAACCGTAATATTATAGTAATACCTACGTAAAACGATAGTAATTTGAAATTTTAACAGATTATATATTTTTATTATGGCTACAAAAAAAATGACTCATAAAATAAAATTAAAAAACGCCGAAAAAAAATGTTTCTTGTATGGGGATACAAGAAACATATTTTTTCGGCGTTTTTTGCTAAATATTGTACGGTGGTATGGAACCCTACGTGTGCGAGTCCGACTCGCACTTGGCCGGTTTTTTTCTAGATTTAACAAGTTACAAAGACTCAATTGTGATAGTAACAATATTTCTTAATACCTTCTTTGGGATGGTTCGTTTACTTAGGATAAGAATTCTAAGTAAACGTTTTTAGGTGATCCATCAGATTTGAATCGTCCAATAAAATTCCAATAACATTCTAACTAATTGGAATCATTAATCTTACCAGGTTTGGTAATGTATGATCCTCTGAAGCCTATGAAGTCGGTCTTTGGAATCGTTTTCTGCAATACAAAATGAGTAAAATTCTGATCTATGGAAAACTTATTAGTTCGGAATACGTTGTGCAAAGAATATTAATTAATTGAATCTTTTATCTCAGTAATTGGACTGCCAAAACCAATAACCAGTATGACTTAATTATGTTATCGTCCACTCAACACTTTAGTTACCAATTTCCAGGTAATGTTGTACTTCCAAAACAAAACAGTATCTTTTGATCGCTTATTAATTAAGATGGATGGCCGGACAGACTAGTGCAGGATTAGTACGGACTTATCACGTGGTGCCCGGAGTTATCACCTTTATTGAATTCGTTTTGTTGTTGTTGGCTTTGTTTAATATGTTGATAAAGTACCTAATTGTATTGTTGCAGGAATACAGAGAAGAGAATTTAGCCTATCTTTTCATAGTGCAGATTTTTCGCCTTATTTCGGCTATGGGTAAGTAATACAAGAATACGAAAGAAGAAGAAACAAGAAGAAAGAAAGAAAGAACGAAAGAAAATATTTTATTTGGAATATGCACCGGAAATACAATCAATAAAAAGGAGCATTAAATACTCACAAAATTTACATTAAAAACAATAAAAAAGACCTGTGTGGGGCCAAAAAGGTTCATCTCAACATAATGAGCCTATAATGTTCCCACTGCTCTGGGACACATGCCTCCTCTCAGTTAGAGGGAGTGGGCCATAATCCACCACGCGGGCCCAGTGCGGGTTGGTAGATGTCACGTGTCTTCGAACTGTTGGTTCTAGGAAATGCCGGTTTCCTCACGATGTTTTCCTTCACCATTTTTTGAGCAGTGGTGATGAAATAATTTACATAAAGTAAAGCGCCTGTCTGGGTTCGAACCTATAATCTACAACTCGTAAGTCGAGGCCGTTACCACTGGGCCACCACTGCACTCAACATAATGATGCGATATTCAAAAAATAAATACCGCAGCGCTGGTATTCTGATAAGGCTCGCTGTAATGCCACAGACACACTTACGGACATCAGGCACGACGACTTTTTTGAAAAAAATAAAAAATTGCCAGTGTTACTTTAATACCGCATGCAGGACATTGATAGTCTTCCAAGTCTGAATATTGTTATATTATTGTAGATTATATAGTTATTTCCTATTAGAAAATACCGACTCTAATTATGACCATTATCTAATAGGCTCTCATTTCCATTCAATTACAACACAAATCAAAACACATACGCAACAAAAATAATACATTAAAACAATTGACCACAACATTCACAGATGCTCCACCATCTTTCAATAAATCTATAAAGGAGCCACCCACTAATAACATGAATACATGATAAAGAGACTTATTCATCAACGTGAAACAATCCGTACCTGATGATATACGAGGCGTTAACAGTAACTTTGACGCCCAAGGGTTCATAAGCTTGCGAGCAAGGGTTTATGCACGTATGCCATTTTGTATTAGTTGGTAAAATTAATAAAGTAGGAGTTATCGTTGGCTTTCTTGAGATTATGTGCTGTTGATGTCTAAAAATACTTCATGTTGAACATCATGTATAATCAGCCTATAATGTTCCCACTGCTGGGACACATGCCTCCTCTCATCGAGAGGGAGTGGGCTGTAATCTACCACGCGGGCCCAGTGCGGGTTGGTAGATGTCACATGTTTTCGAATTTTTGGTTCTAGGACATGCCGGTTTTCTTACGATGTTTTCCTTCACCGTTTTGATAGCAGTGGTGAAGAAATTGTTTACACAAAGAAATGTGCCTGCTTGGGTTCGAACCCACGACATACAACTCGTAAGTCGGGGCCGTTACCACTTGGCCACCACTGCTCTCGCTCTGCATGCTGACCCTGTTAGGTACATACTCGTATTACGGTTATGGGATATCAGAAAATATTTAAAAAAATGTAAAATTTAAAGTCGTGGTGATCCAAAGCTATTTAAGCATCGGGTTGTAGGTTTAACAAAATTATTTTCGTATGCCATAGGTAATCACTTAAGGCGCTGACAAGAGGCAAATTACCAAAATAGGCTTGTCTTACGAAAAAAAAAATGGCCAAATCTGTATGTTTGTGGTAGCGAAAAAATATATGTTAATTTTGAACATAATAGTTGTTACCAAAACACGTTTTGAAAAAAAATCTCGATACAAACTAACGTTAAACTAACCTCTTACCTTGAGTTCCAATCCAAAATATCTGTGTTAAGTATCAACATACGTTATGTATTTGATTAATAACAAGAACGTCTTATTTGAATGCAGAACTTGGTTGTTTTTTATTTTCGATTACTCAACTCAATTTTAAGTAAATAGATAATTGCTTCATATTGTGCAATAAATTACAAGCGTTGTGTCATCGCGCTTCTCTTTCTTTTCTATGCAGTCTGACAGTGACCGCCGTTTAGGTGTTGTCAGCGTCTTAATATTATGGTGAACGAAAACATCTTTAGGTGTTCTGGATTTTGGTCCGAACTAGCTACACCAAAACATCAAGCGTGATGATGATTATATACATTTAAACAAAAAAGATACGCTATTTTCATTACTATACACGACAAAACCTTGACCGTGAAGTGGAAAACTTACTGGTTCTCTTTTTATTGGTAAGGTTAGATGAGGTTGGCCGGAAAATCCGTTGATTTTTTTTTCTGATTAACCTATTTTGTCCTATTTCTGGGCAAAGATTCCCCATATTTTTTCAAATTATCATTGTGTTGTTTTGCCTTCTCGGGCCCATCGGTTAGGAACGTGTACAAATCGTCAGTACAGTGTTTCTTAGGCACCAATTATGTGACGACCCTTTTTTTTTGGCGTATCTGTCCTGATTTTTTAGCCTTTGTAGATTATTGGCTAAAATGAGGGAGTAATGTCGTTAGTTAATCCCTTACTATTGTTCTATTGCCGAATCCATTAAAAAGATGCTTAACAGAGTTGCGTGGCTGGATGTTATGATATTGATAGGCAGGACGACGGACAGCGTCGCACAACAATTGCTGCCAATAGGGTAATTGGCGACCGACCGCGCGCCAATGGTCGCACCATTATGATTGTACACTGTAGGCCGAGTTTATATGGCGACTCGTAATTTCATATTTTTTTAATTGGTCAAGGACAGCTAATGACACACAATTGATTTTCTATTGTTTGACTCCGAATCGGTGTCGCGCGGGGATTAGCAGGTTAAACAGTAATTTCAGTTCGGAAAAGGGAAAATGAGGCATTTGCCCAGCATTACGGGCTAAATAGAATAGATGGATAGATAAAATTTCGTGCAATGGTGTTGTGATAGGCTAGCAGAAAGTATGTGGGATGTTTTTATTGGTAGGTACCTGTGGGATGAATATTTGGTCTAACTAGAATATTGATGTTAAGTGAAATCAGTTGGTACTTACTTATTAGAAACTAGTTGGAGTCGGTATCATTCTTATGTGAGGTTTACATTATTTAAATTGGTTTTCCTCTTGATTTTCAGTACTATCTTGCGTGTAGAATTTTATGTTTTCTGTACCTGAAAATTAAAGAAAAAGGAGCTTTAGCTTTTAGCTTAATAAAAGTTATAAATCAGTTTTGAAATAAGGAACTAAGTAGGTAAATACCCCTTCTTATTAAAACCAGTAATTATTTTTGAAATACCGAAACATAAAACAACAAAAACATAAAGTGACCTTACACAGTCAATGTTTCTGTCCCGCAGTGTAATATGGACGCAGCACGCGGTGTTATCAGGATGTCCCGTCGGCGTATCGAGTGACGACAACCTGTAATCGTGTCATGCGCATCGCACTCATGCGCCGATACCGTACCGTGCTGTGCTGATGTTTGTGGCTTGACGTGTACTTGTAACTTTCCTTTGAACTTTTCAAGGGATAGGTAAGCATGACGTCACGGTTTCTTGCGCCCGCCATGATTAATTGTTAAAATCCTTCATTCAATATCCACTTTTTCAGTTTATTTATCCGGACAGATCTGGAAAATAAAAGAGAGTCTAGTTGTGGTGACCATAAGCACTTGCGGTATTTTAGAGAATGTGGCCACTGGACAGAAATATGGTTAAAGAGAAACTCCATATATAGATATGATAAACACACAGACATCCACATTACGCTCATACATTGCTACATTGATAGCGTTTGCAGTTTCACCAAATGGTTACATAATTGAAAATAAAAACGAGATAAATGCACATCAATCCTACTATACATAATCTTATGAATGCGAAAGTTTGTAAGGATGGATGGATGGATGTTTGTTACTCTTTCACGCAAAAAGTACAGTACGGATTTTGATGAAATTTGGCACACAGATAGTTTATAACCAGGAATAACACAGAATACTTTTTATCCCGATATACCCACGGGGTCAAAACTTACGCGGGTGAAACCGCGGGGCGCATCTAATAATATTATAAATGCGAAAGTCTGTAAGGATGGATGGATGGATGTTTGTTACTCTTTCACGCAAAAAGTACAGAACGGATTTTGATGAAATTTGGCACACAGATAGTTTATAACCAGGAATAACACAGAATACTTTTTATCCCGATATACCCACGGGGTCAAAACTTACGCGGGTGAAACCGCGGGGCGCATCTAATAATATTATAAATGCGAAAGTCTGTAAGGATGGATGGATGGATGTTTGTTACTCTTTCACGCAAAAAGTACAGAACGGATTTTGATGAAATTTGGCACACAGATAGTTTATAACCAGGAATAACACATAGAATACTTTTTATCCCAATATACCCACGGGGTCAAAACTTATGCAGGTGAAACCGCGGGGCGCATCTAGTACTTATATAAATCGATTAAAGTAAACGATCACCATTACAATAAATATGACCATTTTATACTGACAGCTAGCACAAGTCAAATTTTTCCAGTGAATTAATGATCCGACTTTAGATCCATGCGATCAGCATGGATATCGGTCAAGGCGTCCATCGATGGATAATGAGTTTATACCATCCCACGCCCCTTATTGTTCTTAGTCCGTTCGTCCGCCGCACGCATCTACATTTTAATATGAATATATCATATACACTTCTACATTGCACTACCCTAACCTCTTGCCAGGGGAATTTAGGTTATATACCTAGGAGGATAAGGTTTGCAGGGGTGGCAGTTGATGGTAAATTAAGGTAGTAGAAATATACAAATGGGCTCATTGTCAGTCGTTCGAATTTGCATGAAGTATGAAAGTTAAGGCGTTATAGAGACGTAATAGATGATTTGTAAAATGTACCTAATGAATTAGTCATCTTTTCTTAGGGTATAAATGTAAGCAAATTATGCGTGGCTGTCTCAGAGTTATTAGTGTTGTAGAATGCATATGGCTGATATGACTATCACATAATAATTATGATCCAAATAAATTCAGACTTGACGGGACTAAAAGGTAGCCAGTCAGGATGTATTAAATAGGTACATAGGCAATACGAAATAGTTTAGGCAATAAGAAATAGGTTAGTGTACAAGTTTCAATTGACATTTCTATCAAAACGAGAATTCTCACTAATATAAAATCTGCATCACAATCATCATCGCCGTCCCCAAACGCGGCCTGTGTTTGGGGAACTGGTCTGAATTCCCTAACTTGCCATTTAACAATTAATTAACCCTTCCGAATATGTGAAAAATTGCCACCAAGGTTGCAATTTTTGACAGTTAAATTCACAGGCAAACATAAAGACAGTCGAAAAGCAACACCCACCCTTAAACTTCTTTAAGGCTGTGCATTCTGAAAGTTGAGAACGTCGCACAAAGCTGTCAAATTATCTGTTTTGATCATTTTGTTACTAACACATAATCAGCCTATAATGTTCCCACTGCTGGGACACAGGCCTCCTCTCGGTGAGAGGGAGTGGGGCGTTATCCACCACGCAGGCCCAGTGCGGATTGGTCGATGTCACATGTCTTTGATTTTTTGGTTCTAGGACATGCCGGTTTCCTAATGATGACTTCCTTCACCATTTTGAGAGCAGTGGTGATGAAATAATTTACACAAAGGAGAGTGCCTGTCAAGGTTTGAACCTACGACTTACAACTCGTAGGTCACGGACGTTACCACTGCTCTCTTGTTACTGTATGAAATATAAAATATCGTTCTTTAGTGCACTAAAATATAAATTATGAAATGCAATATTAAGGCGCTGACAAGACCCAATTGACAATTGAAAATTGGCTCTTCTTAAGAAAAAAATTGCCAAATCTGTATAGTTTGTGGTAGCGGAAAAAATATATGTTAATTTTGAACATGTTTCCCAGAACTTGGTTGTTACCAAAACACGTTATGAAAAAAAATCTCGATACAAACTAACGTTAAACTAACCTCTTACCTAGAGTTCTAATACAAAATATCTGCATTAAATATCAACATACGTTACGTATTTAATAAATAACAAGAACGTCTTATTTGAATGCAAAACTTGGCTGTTTTTATTTTAGATTACTCAACTACTACTACTCTACTCAAAATTGTGAGTAAATAGATAATTGCTTCATATTTTGCAATAAATTACAAGCGTTGTGTCATCGCGCTTCTCTTTCTTTTCTATGCAATCTGACAGTGACAGCAGTTTAGGTGTTGTCAGCGTCTTAATAAAAACAGGTAAATATTTGACAGCTATTTACGAAGTTGCCAACTTACGCTCTTAAATTAAGAAACAAACGCAACTCCCTTCCAATAAGAAAGCTCCACAGCCAACAAGACATATTTACAGACCCACCAATAAACTTCCAATTAGGTTCGTCTATCTGCAATAGTCCATTCATTATTAACAAAGAAGCATTGATGTTGCTAATAAATAAGTTCTGTCGGTCCGTCCGCCCACGAGGGGTTTTGCAACGCATCTATTAAATTTTGATAGATCCAAGTATGAGTCACAGATGCGCTTGCACAGACTGATTTGATTATACAGGGTTACTTAAGTATTGTTTGGATTTGCATTTAAATAGGTTTAATTGTTAATCAATCATGCTCGGTGAATGGTGAATATTGAATAGGTTTGGTATTAAAATGTATCTATGGAGGATTGGTAAGTTCATTAATTTGAAATTGATATAAAATATGTCCCTAGCAGATATGGCCTTGGAAAAATATAGAACCAGATTTTCCAATCACACGATTTAAATAATTTTCAGAAAAGCTTTGCTTATGTTATCATTAAATCTTCAATAAAACTTATATAAGAAGATCTATTTGTCGGTTGGCATCGTTAATCTTTTTGTTAAAGTTAATTACATATATTATTTTAAAACTAATGCTTTCCTGAAGAATACATTTTTGTTTATATATTTTTTTTTAATAAACACAGAGCTTACAATAAATAATTCCCCAACATAATTACAATAATGATCATCAATTATACAAACGACTCAACGTTTAATACATCTGTCAACAACTTGATAAATCACACAAAAACGCACAAATAACGGTACTCGATCAATTCAATAAAGCACATAAAAAGTGGACAACACATCTGCGTGCGCATTGCGTTCGATATTCAAAAACTTCTGTTTTTTGATAACAATGGTAACTTGACTACCGCGAGATCGTATGACAAAGATTTTTCTATTCAGCCAAGGGAGCTTCTATAAAAATATAGGTATTCAAATACTTTATTGTCCGATACCGAAATATAAGGTCACTTTATGAAAAAAAAACTAACATATGAAACGCATTTTTTTTTTAATCAACCACTTTTGTTTCCACAAGTAGTAAATAACCAACGTCAAAACACTGTAGTTGTCTGTGGTCAACAGAGGCACGCCGTTTTGTCCAATGTCAAAACAATATTTTTTTGTAGATTTTAGATAACTTTAATTATGAGATAGTTTTGTTATGAGTGTGCTCTCCATCATTATTTTTATACATTGAAAGTCTCTAAACACAGTCTTACCTCAGGGTTGTGCACAGCTATAAAAATTACTTAAAACACACACACTACCACAAAATCTAATACGAGTAAGTAAGTAGCATCAATATCTTAGATATAGCTGATCCCGATATAGCATGCATTCAATTAGGTATCTACTGATAGCAAAATCTAACTAATGAGAAACACCTAATGATGTAGTGTGGGTCTCCACAAGGTAACTTGATTAATTTCTTTAGTTACTATCTATAAAAGGAAGCTGAAGGTTGAAAATAGTGAAGGGATAGTGACAGAAGCAATCATCTTTAAACTAGAGACTGATAATACTGAATTGCTGGCTAAGAGTGTTGCTGCTGGCAATACTGCACTCTAATTGAGTAACGCACTTTCAAGCACAATCTGAATGATTTTGAAGGATACTGCTAATCCATTGCTTTATATGTTCGAAATTTGTCTGCTCAGCGACGTGAATAACGCAATGAATGTTGTGGAACTGTCAAAATTAAAGCTATTGCTACTGTAAGTGTACCCGCTGTACATTTGTATGAACAGATGGCCGTTGGGGCCGAAAGGTTCTGGAGTCAATCAAAAGTCATTTATTCAAACTAGGCTGAGAATCAGCACTTTTCGAACGTCAAAATTACATAAGACAGTCCCCCAAAACGCCCACCCTTCACCACTTCCTAGTGCTTTAGCTGGGAAGAAGAAGTGGTCAACAAACTCCCCAGCAGCACAGCTGTCTGTTCAGTTAGAGGGGAAAAAAAATGGATTCTATACAACAGTATGCAAAACAATTTACATTACGTGCAACATAAAACATTAAATTATTATCCATATGTCAGCTAGCACACCACTATACCAACAGAAAAAAAGAAAAGGAAAACACCGAAAACTATTAATTCTCAAGCAGAGATAAAAACGTAAACAGAACTTAATGCCCAAATAAAAGCCTCCAAGCATAAAAGGCGTGCCCGCTTACATATAGCTATAGCTGTAACAGTCACAAATGATGAACTAGGACCATCAAAGTAAAATAAATAAACAATTAATTACTAATAACAAAACAAAACAATGGTCAGCAAGACGACCAGTCACCACAAGCAGCACCCGTTCACGAGCATAACGCAAAAATCAGCCATTACCCCCTCGCCATATTAGAGGGGCGACCACGTACTGGAAGACTTAGCGTTGGAAGGCCTCCTACAAGGTGGACCGATGTCCT
The DNA here is from genome assembly GCA_905333075.3 of Atethmia centrago. Taxonomy (NCBI): domain Eukaryota; kingdom Metazoa; phylum Arthropoda; class Insecta; order Lepidoptera; family Noctuidae; genus Atethmia; species Atethmia centrago. The sequence goes on along the minus strand of HG995381.1, from coordinate 9,942,250 downwards.
TGTGAAGGCCGCAGGAACCCGCTGTATGCGGGAAGCATAGAACCGGTCGAAGTGGTGGTGCTTGGGGGAGGCCTATGTCCAGCAGTGGACGTCTTTCGGCTGCAATGATGATGACATATGTATGTATGTATGGACGCATTTTGGTTTTAGAAGAAAGTCCAAGTCTTGATTGAATACTATTTAATAACAAGAACCTAACAAGAAACATTAAAAAAAAGGAATAAAAAAAAGTAATGTCTTGGATACTTAGGTACCTAATATCTAGTTTGGTACATTTGGTACATTTTCTTAGTGTGTAAAGAAGGAACTGAATGAATTGAATTGAGTGAATTGTAGCCTGGGAGAAGAAAAGTTGTTTAAACTTTGTGTGGAGTTTCTTGCCGGCTCTTCTCCATAGGAAACGACCAATTGGGACCGTGCACTTAGCTTCTGACGTTTCATAAGTGCCCATGAAGGTTTATGTGAAATAAAATATTTGATTTATTGATTTTGAAACGTTTAGTTGGATACATGTGTAGTTAAACCTTCTAGTAGACTATGTGGTATGTTACTTACGACTAATGTAATTTCAAAACCTAATTAAATCATCACTTTTTTCTTACCTAAGTTTTACGTCTTTGCGTTTCTCCCTATTTTTAATACTATCCACCATGAAGTATTTCATATTACCAATTTCCTTAACTCATAGCTTCCACGTACGAATGCGGGTTTAACGAGAATTGATCAGCGGTGAGGTAAATCTAAGTGACCTCTGGCTAACCGTAAATGTTATCAGCATGTTGTCCTTATACTGTGTGCATACAAATGTACCTCGCCCGCATACAACGTACGAATGTGTTACTCGTTTACTATACAAGTTAGTGCGTCATATACCTAGACTGAATGGCGGAACAAACGGGTTTATTTACTGACGTTGCTTAAAGTTGAGAGACGCTAAAAAGTAAAAAACTCTTCCCACTTCCATCTCTATGCCGACGATCTGCAGCCTTACAATCACTTCTTTAGGCAAGATGCGGAAGCAGCCGTGTCTGCCATGAACCATGACCTGGATTTGATTAGCGAGTGGTCGCGGTCCTTTGGACTGCAAATCAACCCTAAGAAATCCCAGGCCATAATTATCGGTGGAAGGTATATGCGGAATAGGCTCGATATTGCGTCGCTGTGTCCACTCTGTCTGAATGGAGTTCAGATTGAATACGCAAATACAGTTAAAAACGTGGGGGTGACCTTGGACTCTTACCTATCGTGGACTACCCATGTTGCTCAAGTCGGTCGCAAAGTGCACTACACGTTCCATTCGTTGAAATGCCTCCAGAGCTTCTTGCCCTTGAATACTAAAATCTCCCTTGCTCAAACTCTCATACAGCCCATCATAGACTACGCTGATACCTGTTATTTGTATGCCACCGAGGAGCTTTTAAATAAACTTGAGCGTTTGCAAAATATCTGCATTCGTTTTGTTTTTAACCTTAAAAAGTATGATCGTGTTTCTAACTTTCGCAAGATTCTCAAGTGGCTCCCCATTCGTCTTCGCAGGAACTCTCGGATATTGTGTCTGCTATTTAACATCCTTCATAATCCTAGTACGCCATCCTATCTGCGGGAACGTTTTTCCTTCGCCCGTCCTTCTGATGCACCTTGCAGGTCGCATCTTAGAAATCTCCTTAAATCCCCTCCCCACTCTACCGACTTCTACTCCTACTCCTTCACTGTGCACGCGGTTCGGCTGTGGAATTCACTTCCGCCTGACATTAGGGACTGCCAAACGGTTGCTGTTTTCAAAAGAAGAGTGAAAGAACACTATCTTTCCACTTTGCCATAGCTGCATATTATGTATTTTTTATTATTTTATACTATTAATTATAAGTATAATAAGTATTTTATTTTAGAAGTATATATTTATGTAATTATATACTCTTATTGTATAATTAAATTAGTGAATAGTTTTATTTTGTTTTTATGTATTTTGTTTTCTCTTTTACCTTACACACGTTGTCTACATCTCTATGTCTACTGTCCTATCGCAGGTATGCTGGAAGAGATTTCATTAGAAATAAGCATCACCTTTGTACGTATTTTTCTGTTCCTTTCTTCTTGTCTGTTTATATGTGTGTACATAAACTGTTAAATAAATAAATAAATAACGCAATGAACGTTGTTGAACTGTTACTGACAATGTGTTATGCAGTTAATCCGCTGATCATAAAATATCTTTGAGCATCAGAAGATGGTCAGAAGTCTTCCAATCGTGTATAATTTTAAGATTTGAAGCATCGATCTTCGCTTGAAGACTGGCAAATTGTTCATCAGTATACTGATGCACCAGTCTGATGGTAACTTTCGTGACATATTTCACTGTTGCTATAAACAAAACTTTAGTTTTACAAAAATAATCCAGAGAAATGTTTTTTTTGTCTTTTTAGCCGACTGCCCCAGAAGGAGGGTATGTCTTTCGAGAGTATGTATGTATGTATGTATGTAGGTATGTATGTCTAATTCTTTGGCACGATCTGTAGCCTAGACAGCTTGATGGATTTTAAAGAGGTGTCGTTAGATTCGTCTTCATTGCGGGAGTGACATAGACTATATAATATTTATATATTGCATCTGCAAATACAAAAAAAGGGGGGGAAGGTTTTTTTTTAAATAAATTATAACAATATTGATATCAAATCAAAGCTAGTAATGAGTCAATTCCATATATATATATTAATAAAACTAAAAAGCTTGAAATAAAACAAATGATTTAAAAAACAAAAAACCCGACTGCAAAAACACATAACTGAAAAGAGAAAAATAAGCATTTATAAAATATAGAATTTTGGTATCGCAGGCGGGGACAAACAAACGTTACACCATATTTCAGGTTATTGGTTTCCTGCGATACCAAAATTCTATAGATTATAAATGCTTATTTTTCTCTTTTCAGTTATGTGTTTTTGCAGTCGGGTTTTTTGTTTTTTAAATAATTTGTTTTTTATTTTACAAAAAGGGTTTAACATGCAAAAGTAAACATCTTACAAACGACGCGATGCGATGGACACAAAAGGAATTTAAACTTTATCTTGCAAATCAATACAGGATTAACAATCAGATCAACAATACAGTCCCAAAATACTAATAATAAAAAATGCAGATGCAAAATCGTGAGAACTTTGACCAAGAATCAATTTGCTTTTCTGTAACTATGCATATTATTTTCTACACTGTCCTCGTCTTAAAAAAATCACACACGTTACTGTGGGGCACAGTTTTTGTAAGTCACCCCTCATTTTTTTACTTATTCAAATCGTAAGTAACTTTACCCTCAAGTTTTTTAGCACCAAACAATGGGTCTTTTCTTAGGCCGAGTAATTTATTTTTTCTAACGGTCCAAGATGGCCCCGGGTCATAGGTGAGGCTTAGGATAGTTCTCAGGGCCGTTTTTTAAAGTTTGCTTTATCATTTTGCACATCTGCCAAATCTTTGGTAAAAAGATTATGAAGTTCGCGTGGGAAATTGATATTTGGCGCATCTGTAGTTTTTTAGTTTGTGTATTGATCTGTGTTTAATTTGAGTGTGCTTATTTGTTTGTTATTGGATATTTTGCAACGGGATGCAGAGAATTTGTAAATGTTTCATTTGTTAACTAACATAACATCAAGCCTTGTTTCCCCGAAGAGTTGGGCAGAGGTGTTCCTGTAGTACACCCACATTTCACCCGTAATGTTTTTAAGTCCCATGTAATAGGGGGCGAGCCTATTGCCATCAACCGGGCATAAATGCAGACTCCGGGCTGCTACTGAGAAATTCCAGATAGAAAAACTCAAAGACACTTTGCCCGACCCGGGAATCTAACCCAGGACCTCATGCTCAGCAGTAGCGCATGCAACTACTAGACCAACGAGGCAGTTAGATTTGTTTACTAACGTTATTAAATGTTTTCGTTGCCAGAAGGTTCGTAGTGATATAGTTTTGAGTTTAGCATTTTGTTATGACATTGTAACCAGTGTTGTAAAATTAAATACAAACCGCGGAAAATTCTAACGGCATTAGCGGGTAATCAGTGAGCTCGCGTCCGCGGCCCCCGCCACCCGCGACCCGACTAAAACAAAAACGCATTGTCCCATGACGTCACGGCGATAACTCATTTACGACTACCCGCATGTCGGCGAAAGAGGACAATATGAGGACAATCGATAATGCTAAACGCGAACACGTGTGCCGCGGACTGTGAGCGATCCTATTGTTTTTGTTTTACAAACGCGGTGAACTTTAGAACGGTGCTTAGCGACTGATTTTGTTTTTTTTCATTTCATAGTGTAGTGTAGGTACTTGAGGGGCCTTGTGGTTAGTAATAACAGCCGCACGGGTCGATCGATCAGGTAAAGCTACGCTTGCCGCGGTTGGTCCGTGGATGGGTGACCATCTTTACTTATCAAAACCCTTCCGTACCACGGAACGTTGGTTCCGGATGTTATTTGTAGATCTTTGACAGTTGTTACAGGTCATCAGAAGCCTGAAAGTCTGACTACCAGTCTTACCAAGGGGTATCGTGTTACCCAGTAACTGGATTATGGTGGTCAGATAGGCAGTCACTCCATTTAAAACACTGGTACGTATTCAGCTGCATCCGGTTAGACTGGATGCTGACCCCAGCATATATAGTTGGGAAAAGGCTAAGCAGATAATGCAATAATGTGTAGTATGGGATTTCACTGCATCGGCGCACCGAGACTTGCCTTCTTTTTATATTTTACTAGCTGCGCCCCGTGGTTTCACCCACGGTATAAAAGTATCCTAATTCAAAATCCATGTCATGGTCTACCGATGTGCCAAATTTCATTCAAATCCCTTAAGCCGTTTTAGTTTGAAAGCGTAACAAACAAACAGACAAATAAACACACTTTTTCATTTATAATATTAGTTAGGAAGTTAGGATGGGTTTATCATCACTGCCAAACAGTAAATAAAGATATAGAGGTAAACACAAGGACACCAAATGATGTTTTAGAGTAGACAACCAGGATGATATATTTATTTTTTAATTTATTTATTTCATCCATATTGCAAGTCCATATTTTACAAAAAATACATTTAAAAACAACTTAAAAAAAAACAGATGAAAACCCAAAATAAAATTATGATTAATTAAATTGAAATATTATATAAAATGTCAAAATGTAAAATTTTATAAAAATAATGTCAAAATATTAAAACAAAAATTATATAAATTGCAAATAAAATAATAATATTACAAAAAAAAAGGTATTATAGGTACTTATTTTACATTTTATAGAGGATTTCATATAAAGAGTAAACCTAAAGATTTGGAAAGTGTTTTTTAGAAGTTTTATTCAGTAAAACTTGCTCAAGGGCGGACAGCTGACAATGTAGCTAGAGGCTAGAACTTTATATCAACAAAACTGTTTGATTGGGTTCATCATAAAAAGTCTCTTCCTCAACCAACAATGGACCAGGCCAAGCGTTACACATGTCTTCAGAATAGCCATGAACTATCCCAAAGGATTAACCATACGTCTTCTCAACAATGACTACTGCAGATTTTTTATCTATTTTTTTGTTGGCAACACCTGGTCGCTGATTTTTTTAGCTTTGTCATGTCCCGGAGATAAAGTCAGCGGATTGCAGATAAAAAATGGACTGAACGAAAGGAGTCGGTATATGGACGGGGTATTTTCCAAAGGGTGCGATTTTTAAATTGAATTTGATAAGTCTTTGAAAAGGTCCGAACGAAAATGGTTTTGATTTGTGGGGTTAAAGATAAGATAGTCGTATTGTTATGAATTGAAACTGACTGTGGTGGGGTTTGATTTAGAAAATATGGATTATTATTGTAAGTTTTTAACTTCACAGTGAAGATTATTCAATGAGTGGCTGCAATTTATCAAAACTATTGACTTTTTGTATTTTTATTGATTTTTCTATTTAAAATTAAATTATCGATTCATCTTTTTTTTATAGTTCCGACCTAGATGCAGATTATTTTTCTTTTAGAGAATTCAAAATGGCTACCCAGAAAAGCATCGGAATTCCACTTTTAAAACTACACTACTCACTCAACCCCGAATGACTGTCACAAAACTTTAATCATCGTGCGAATTCAAGCAGTCATTATAACATTTAAATATTCAATAGTTCGTTACGTCAATGGCGTTGCTAACACTAGCCAAACAACGGATGGTGACCCCTCAACATTATGAATAAAAAAATCTCACCCCCAGGGTTTTTTTTCAACCCTTTTATGCATATCCTGTGTCATGCGTGCAGTATTACTAGTCAAATTTAAATAATTTATGTCTTAGGTCCGTTGGATTTTGCATCTGCCCTCAGCTAGAGTTATGGAAGATTTATAGGACGTGATCAGGATCATACGGGTGGGTTTAAAAGGCTTGATTGTCATTAGTAGTGTAAATATAAACATAAAGAATCTTTACAAAAATACAAACAATTTAGAGAATAAATATCTATTGATCAAGAAAATCGAATGAAAAATTAAATAAAATATATTAGAAGTGGATCTGGAAGTGGCCTTAGGATTGGATGGGCCAATGTCGCTTTATCAAAAACAGTTGTCTTACTAAAACTAGGCAAAAGGACGTCATATACTAAGTTCATAATAAGCGTTTAAATTCTTACATATTCTGCTTACTGAGAAGAAAGTTGAAAATCATGAACAGAACTATGCAACAACAAGAGTCAACATTCAAATTAACAATCCTTATGAACATGCGCAGGCGCGGGCTGAAATAAGAATAAAACAATTTTTTTAGAACATTGTTACAAAATAAATTTCAAAAATAATAATGTTGCTGTAACTAGAATATTTAACATAGTTATTTGAATAGTGGTTCCCAAACTAGGCAGCGCGGCGCCTGTATCTTGGGGGCCTGAGTTGCGTTATCTTTAATTTTTATTCGAGAAATCACCGAGTGATGATGCTATCATGACACTATTTTTCACACCTCAGCACATAAAGCTAAATAAATAACAATGAAAATATATATTAATATCGCCTAGACAAGTCAATTAACACATTGAAAGTGAAAGGGATGCGCTCCATTGTTCGCTTGATTGTCGTTCGACTAAATATCATGTCATTCTCAGAGCTGTGACGAAATAGAACGATATCGATAAAGTCGAGAACGCCCTATGTGTTGGTGTGAGCAGATTTATGCGGTTGAGCCAATGGTCGTTAAAATGGTTGATCTAACAGCTGATAGTGAAAGTTTTAGCTACTTTTAGCTTTTGTTTGCGAATCTTTTACAGAACTAAAGTACTTTTGTAACACTTTTTTTTGGCTGGGAAATCATCAATTAGCTTCTTCCGCTCTGGGCGGAGCGGAGGAGGGTGTGTTAGACTCTTACTGACTAAAACCCACCCGTATTCCTTCCGTTGCCTGTGTTGCCAGGGGCCTCGGTAAAACATAATTCTGACTGCCATCTTCTAACGATTGACCGAAACCTAACGATGTTTTAAATTTGTTACAATTGGGCCTAGTTATGGTGTTTATTATCAAATAATTAAAAACCCGCCAAGTGCGAGTCTGACATGAAGGGTTCCGTACTATATTAAGATCGAGCACAAATCGCCGAAAAAAACACGTCTGTTGTTGTCCCCTTTAATTATTTAATTTTTATTGTTGTTATAGCGGCTATAGAAATACACAATCTGTGAAAATTTAACCTGTCTACCTATTACGGTTTATGAGATACAGTCCGCTGACAGACAGACGGACGGACGGACAGATGGACAGCGGAGGCTTAGTGATAGGGTTCCGTTTAGGTCCGTTGGGTACGGAACCCAAAAAATAATATTTATTGTAAATTTAGAAAAAATAACAGTTCTGAAAAAAAACTGTAACAAAACTCCACCATCGTATGATTAAATGTAATTACAATGTTAAAGCCATAAATCTACTTTAAAACAAAATTAACCGCTTGTCCCAAAGCCCAGTTAGCTTACGATAACGGCCCACAGTTTTTTTTTCTTATTGTTTTTACACACCCCTTTTAATTTTTTTCTGGAACTCTCAGTAGCTCACCCCAGCATGTTTTTCAGACACTTTTTATTTACATTGGCCGTATTTTTGTCATCTAGTTTATATTAAATTACCGTTTTTATAACGTAATTAATATGCGGGACCCCATTATTATAATTATGCATTTGTAAACTGACGAAAATGAGCTACCATTATCGCCGAGATTTTTTTGATAACGGCTGTACGGGTTTTTTTGTGGGATACAGTTTCAAGTTTAAAAAAATATTTTTTTGTGTCTTTAATTGCATTAAAAAATATATTTATTTAACTACGAAAAGATAATTGGGAGAATATCTTAAAACTTTTGGGAAATATTAAAATTATTAAAATCCCTGTTCAAAGAGCAACTGCACACATCATAAAATATTGACAAAGAAATATGAAAGCGATCGCCAACGTGTTTTTATTATAATTCCAAATTCAAAATTAACAAATCAATGGCAGTCATACGTGAAATCAACAATGACGATCGCGGATGTATCTACCCACAGATCTAATACTTCAAAAAGCTCTGCGTGAGAAAACTTAAAAAACTGGCTCGCACATAAAAAAATGCACTTTACAATTATCAAATACCCTCAAAGATGTCCCTTGCACAATGCGCACACCTTGAATCTGCCAAAGACATAGTCTCTTAAAAAATGTGCATATGTTTTTATAAACACTGCACTCTCAGGATGTGTATAAAACCGTGGGGTGCATTTGATAAGGACGCGGTTCCGCCAGTGTGGTTCAAAGTTTTTGGGCCATTCGAAATATGAAAATGTTGCAGCTGTGACTAGCTTTGTTTGGGCATGGTTTTCAAATTCAAGCCTGTGTTTCACACATAAGTTTTGTATTTAGAATTTATTTTGGTACTTGAATTTCATTCTTAAGTGTAGGATCTTTCGCTTTTTAATTTGATTTTGATCTCAATTTTAAATTTGTTTTAATTTTATAATTGTAATTTTGTTTTTGAATTTGTTTCTAATTTTGATCTTAATATTGAATTTAATTTTTATTTTGGGTTTTTGATTGGAATACTGTTTTCTTTTTTGTTTTTGATTTTTATTCTACTAACATATTTTTATAAGTTTTAACACTAATACAATATGGCTTTGTTTTTTTTTTTCGAAATAAATAATTCAATTGAAAATTGAATTTAACATACTTTAATCAAAGCGTAACACAGTTAGCATTTTATTTATTCACGGAAATGTTGAGCATCAGTGCCCGATTCCTTTTGATTCGATGGTTTTTGATGAAATTTCTCTCGTGGAGATTCGTGTTTAGAGTTTTTTAAAGCGGAAGCAAACAGTATCGGGCTTCCGGTCGGCTTTTTATTAATTTTAAAGTGGTCCGTTACTGTAATTAAATTAAAACTTTTTAGATGGAATCAGATAGAACTAATTTGTACCAGAAATATTTTAAATTATAAATGATTAATGGTTTCACGGACAGACAAAACAAATGCTTTGATTGGATAAATGTTTCTATTTTGAGTCCTTGGGATATAAAATAAAAACTGCAATAGACCAGTTGACAAACACAATAATTTATGATATCTTAATAAATGCAAAAATTATAAAATAAAGAAAAAAATCAAAGAGAGAGAGTGAATTTTATGATTCACTATTACTTATTTACATTTTTAAGAATTTAAACATAATTGAACTGCGAAAGGATGAAAAAAAAAATGTAATCTAATTCTCTCTTCGTTAAAATTCTAACTAGTTAAAGGGTACCTACCCTTAATGAGTCCCAGCAGTGACAGAATTTTTTAGGATCATGTTAATTTCTCCACTATGATAAATCTTTCGTATAAATATCCGTCCATAAACTTTCTTGTATGTCACCTCACATATTTACACTTACCGTTTCCTGCCCCTTGCTTTTTTAACAACGTTCCCACAACCATCCTTGTGTTTTTTACTGTTTTTTTTCATGTAGATTAGAATTAACGGTAAAATTTTCTCCCCTAAGGATACTTTAATTTATTTCTTTGGCAACACAAAAGAAGATGCGGTTCTGCTTTGTCTGTGGATGTCATGGTGTCAAAAAAATGCAGGAGATTTGCAGTACTCGTTTTTTTTACTGTTCCTTCCGGAGATCTACTGTTTTGTTCATTGATTGATACACTTTAGTTATGATTTTCTATTGAATTCAATCTTATTGTATTCTTATTGTAAATTGGTAAGACATTTTTATCTGCTGAATAAGAACCATGACATGGTCAATTTATTTCAGCAATCAGTTACCTAAGTATCGATGACAATATTTACTAGTAAAAAATAACAAAAATAAACATTATGTCATCATTAAAATGAAATGGTTTTCATTTTAAAAGGCGATGCAATGCTTAACGATGGAACATAAAATATATAAAAACTGTACTTAGAGAAAAAATAAACCAGTTAAAATAATTAAAAAAGAAATATATGCAACCAAAACGTATAAATAACAATGCAATTATTTTTTGTGACAACCGTATTACGAGACGTTGTTTTTGCAAACAATGAAACAACATAAAAAAGTATGAAAATCAAACCCCAAAGGGTTCTTCAAATTAAAGCGTCATTAGAAATTATCTAGAAAAAAAAATGTTAACGTGAGAAAATTAAACTACATTTTTTTACTGCAAAAACTGGCAATACACAATGTCGCGACCGTTGCAAATCATTAGCATACACTTTTTATTGCATTCGGAATTTAAATCTCATTTTTTTATTTGACGGAGAGACGCAGTATATAATTATAGTAAAAAAGGTAGCTACCGCCTATTCTGTGGGTCTTTTATCCGTCGGTCAGGTAAAGTACGTAAGTGTCGAATACAACAATGTGCTCCGGATTTCCTCTCTTTAATACGAGGACCAACCTTCGCCTCACGTGCAGATTTTTGAATAAAAGTCCATCAATTTTCCATGGGCGTGATTGATTTTAAAGATAGTCTTCAGTTTTTTATCGATAAAATTGATCCACCGGAACTATTGATGACTATTTGTTCTGTCAATTGTACTTTAAATACGATCTCTATAATTATGTCACTCTCAAAGGAAAAGATCTATGTTTGATGACGTTATTTCCGAGATACTGCGCGCACTAAACTCCAGGCTAAGTTTACAAACAAAAATCTCCAAGCTTTACATAAGTATCAAAAATTAATTAAGTGATGTAATTAAATAAAAACGACGAAGCGCAATAAAGTCAACAAAAGCATTCATAAATTGCGGAGATTATGCAACGGCACGGCTTAGCGTCCTCTTCCTGGCTTTGGGGCCATAAATTTCATTTAGCTGCAAGGTGGTCTGACAAATTTGCGGTCGCTACGACTACTAACTGGCACTTTTACCTTATTAGACGCATAGATGAAAAAAAATGACCCAACTCTCGAACAATACTTGCAGTTAGTCAATGGCTTAGAATAGCATTATTGTAGACTGTGGCGTGTTGATTATTGTGGTGGGTGTACACGTTAAAGTCTTTCTTTAACTAATCTGCCGGCCATGAAAAAAGGGACAGCGGGGGACAGTTTTATGACAAAAAATGTTTGGGACATATTGACGTATAGTTTGGACATCGATATTTTTTTCCGAGTCCCTTGGGACTGTTGTAATTGCTGTGTAATTGTTTTCTAACAACAGATAAGTTGTTATGTTTTGACAGGACTGACAATGAAACAGTAGTGGAGCTTTTAATAAGATTTGTGGACTATTGACAGCTTTAACTTTGGCTTTCTTTCAGAGTGGAAAACAATTGTCTTATTATTTTCGTAAATCGTTTGTTTTCTTTAATTTTTGTGGGATTTTTTTATGATGTACGAGTAACAGATGCATTAGAGGGTTTTTTCGGACTTGCTTATTCAGATTTAGATTTGTATGCTAGGACCATTAATTGGTAATTAGAAACATAAGATCTTTTTCGATTATACATATTTTATCCTACAATAGGTGTATTGCAAATCTATGCATTTTTATGTAGGTACATTATTTTAAGCTAGATAAATTGTTTGTGGGTAGATTTATGGCTATTACAGCTCATAGCTATAAAGTTGATCATGGATATTACTCACGGGGAATACCATTGTTTCGCCATCTTAGACACACCTACCTAAAAGGATTCTTCGTTTAGTTAATAGTTTATAATCTTTAAAGTCGTGTAAAGTTTGTAATGCATGTGAGTTTGACCATAGGAAAACAATTTAAATTGCATTCAAATGTTCTAAGATTTGTGAAGATTTGACATAGTAAAAGTTTAGGTAACAGGAATAATAAGTGCCAGTTCTAGTTACCAACCCGCGTGGTGGATTACGGCCCACTCTCTCTCACAGGGAGGAGGCCTGTGTCCCAGCAGTGTGAACATTATAGGTTGATTGAATAATAAGTGTAATAATTTTTTTTCAGAATGCTGACATAATTCATAAAAGCAATACGGGGGAAATGTAAATTGAAAGACTCAGAGACTTTTGCCTAAGTTAGCAGTGGCTTTCCTACACCTACTTGAATCTTCTTTTTCACCGACATCAAAAACAGGAGAAGCTTCTCAATTCGGTTGTTTTTGTTTAACGTTTTTTACCTCAGAATTCCGTCGTTTATTCGTCACTCTTTACTCATCCTTCTCCACTAGAACATTTTCACATCTTCTCCAGCCCTACCATATGCCGATGAGATTTTGATTGAGTATAAAGTAAGGTGCCTGAGAGGTCCAGAAAACCATGGAAGGTATGTGGGAACGTCTGTCCATCACTTCGATATAAAAAAAAGACCAAACCAATTTCATTAGAAAAAACGTAACTTTCAAAATTGACCAAAACAAAACACTGTGGTCATTCCCCAATCTACCAAACAAATACATTTTTCCGTCAATACGTTACGTTGCCGTTATCGGCTTGCGGTTGGTTTCTCTTCGTGAGAACACCATCGTGCACCATGGTTGATGGTAATTGGTGTCAAACGACGGATGCTGATTGTGTGGTTCGTCCGCTGATGAAGTCCGTGTTGCTGGAGTGTCTGTTTGATTGTTGAATTGTTTAGTTGTGTTGTGACCGTCGTAGTTTGTGTGTCCGTATGTTGAACGGAAGAATTTTTTTTTGCACTTGTCAGTTTTAAAAGTTATGGGATTTTTAAGGGTTAGTTACTCGTTTTAAGTATGGGAATAGTAAGTTTATCAACCAACTAGCATCACCAACCAGGCAAGTACCACTAGCCCCTATTAACTTTGTTATGGTTACGATTATCAAACTTTTTGTCAAGCAGTGTGAATATGATACAATTTAATTATAACGACATAAAAGGTTCATAAATAAACTATTAATATTTTTATTACTATTTTCTAAAAAGTCTTTCCCTAATACTGCGCAAGTGCACATTGCATGATCATCACGCGCCTAATCTTAAAGATATTCATTTTATTTTAATTCTTGTTGAAGTAGGTAATATTAAAATCTCTACAGAAAATCATCGCACAATTCCAAGCAAACCCGCAACAACAGGCTAGCAACTAATAATATTAGTGGTTTTCATAGTATCAGCTATCCGTTAGAGTTTGTTTGTGTTGATTGTCTGGGCCCGCGTGGCCTATTGGTTGATTCGCACGAATTTTCTCTCCCGGAACGGGCGAATCGACAACCCCAGAAATATGGATTAGGCAATTGACACATATTGTATTTAAGGGATTGAAAACATTTAAATATAGTCATGCACACATGATATTAGAATTATAATTACTAATTTAAATACGAAAAATTAGTAAATTGTTCTTTACGTTATAGGTAGGATAATTTACTTGTAACGAATCAACCAACAAGCCGCTCGCGCCGTTGGCTTATTGGCACGAAATGGGTGGATTTGGATGATTTTAATTTTGATTGTATTTCTGGAGTTGTCAACACCTACTAATAAATTAACTTCACACGACGCGTCTATAGAAAAATAATAATATTTAAAAGTGTCGATTCGCCCGTTTCAGGCGAGAAAATTCGTGCGAATTAACCAATACGCCACGTCGTTCTTGACGAGTGATGAGGTGAGAGTTGTGAATGTACTGGCTAATATAAACGATAAACATAAGGTTTTAAGAGAATCGAGAATGTATGATATGGGATCAGCGTGTCAATTCAGCTTATTGAGGGTAAGATGTCAGTGTGAACTGTGCATGGACAGCACAGACGATGGCTATTAGTAAAATCTGATTTAAAGTCCGAACTCATTAACGAACACGATGGAGGAAGTAGGTAGGTACCTACCTAAGAAAGAGAGAGAGAAAAAGTTTTACATTTTCCAAGTCGTCGAAGAATTTCGGATAATCATAATCGAAAAAGTTAAAACATCACTTCTGTTTGTCATACAATTTTATAAGTATGTTGGCGATAACCAACCAAGATTCTTTCTTGATTCAATAATCTTTTGTGGTAGTCTTTCTAATGTAGCTCATTCACGGTCATTTGGTTTATTTTATGATTAAACCAAATGACCGTGAATGTGCTACATTATTCACGGTCATTTGGTTTAATCAGTTGGTATGGCGTCCTGCCTAAAACTGGACGTGAGTAACGAATCACGAAGTAAAACTTTGGTGTCACACATAACCACAGATCTGCCATAAGGTGTAAAACAAATCGGCTAAACTCAATGTAGGCCACCCATAAAGAAAATAAAAATATATAAAAAAAAACCCGACTGCAAAAAACGAACTGAAAAGATGGAAACAAAATGAAAAGAAAAACGAGAATCCTGAACTAAAAATAAATAAATGCAGTTGAAGGTAAATTTTAAGGCATTCGTTACATCCTAGATGAGAAACATACACTCGAAAAACATAACCCTCCTTCTGGGGCAGTCGGTTATAAATAATTAATAAAATCGCAACAACCTTGAGACTTCATAATTATTATAAAAACGTAACATTATGTACAACAAGTTTCACGTTAATTGTGTGTGGTCCAAGGGTGACAACGTCGGCTAATATTTGTTCGAGCGACAGATACTGCTGGAAACTACCGCACGTCGCGCCTATTAATAAGCGGAGCGATTTTGTATCGCTCGAGTTATAAGCGTAGGTTTTTGTTAGTGTTCGGACACCAGTGGCCTATAATAACTATTTATTTTGCAAATCAGGCCCGGTGTAAATTAAAATTGATTGTTAACCTTTAAAACTGTTCTTGGTAGTTTTTGCAGATAAGTTTCTACAGTATATATTGACAAAAACTGAAATTTACTATTGACGTAAGGACCTTGTAGACTGCGCGTACGGGTCTGAACTTCAGACCGTTTTTTCCGGGAAAGAAAAACATAATTATAGGGAATGATTATTAGATGATGACACACAAACGCGATGAGATTGACTAACACTAATTCCATATATAAGGAAATATCTTTAAAAAATTACTCAAGCTTCCACGAAAATACTAACCATCGGTCATCCTTATCGCTAGCCGTATGATAACGTGACGTGATATATTGTTATATTGCACAGAAAGATTTCAGGTCAGACACCAGTCCACGTAAAACCGGATAGGTAGGAGTTATTGTATAATGAATATCTAGGTAGTCGATGATGAATATCAATCAATCACTTTCTTCCTTAATTTTGGCCTTATCTTTTTTGATTGTGATATTATGACATGTAGGTAAATAAAATAACTGAAAACCTCTTAAGGTCATTGTACTCATCATAATGAAAAAGTTTAACTATGAGACCAACACTAAAATCGCAAAAAAAAAACAGGCAATCAACTTAAAACTATGCATAGCTAAAGTTTTACTCTTAAAGTGTTAACATTAGCATGCCAGTGACGCAGATCCATACAATTTTCCCCTACCAAAAATTGGCTAACGCGCCTAAAGAAATTCTCACTTCAATAAAATAATGATTATCACAATTTAATCAATGCACAGTGTAGAATTATTAATTCTACAATTTATTTTGGTATTTGATCTTCGTCCTTACCCAATCATTCAACGTCTTTTGCCGAACCCTACTTGCACACATGTGTCTAACGTTCGAATATCAGTATGAAAATTCTGGAAATTTTGACACAAAGGTGGGGCGTCAAAAAAATTTTGCTTTGCAGACAGATTAGGTCGCACTCTTACAAAGATTTTTATAAATGCTTTCTGGAATATAAACACTAAAATTGTGTGTGTATGGCATATACTTAAATGACTCTTTCAGTTTAAATTAAATTTTTAATTGCGGTATCGTCCTGCGCACCGTCAAACAAACTCTTAAGGAGTCGTTTGAATTGTGTCCCACGTCGCAGTGGTAGGTATGTAATTTCCTTTTTTTTTTAACCATAACCAGCTTTTATCTAGAGAAACACCTAGGGTTCGGCTTTTTAGCTTTTCGGGGTTTTACCATCCACACGCTCAGACCGAACACCATCACATCACTCGCCACCACGCAGCGGTCCATCGTCACATCACACACCGCCACGCAGCAGTCTCCATCTCCTCTCCGCTGCTGAGCAATCATCGTGTGGTCTGCGACTTCGCGACGTGACCCGACTAAGCTACAGGATTTTTCCAGATAATCATTAAATGTTTATTTTTTATTTTGCGGCTAATTTGCGTCTTCTACGCATCTAAAGGGGTTGATTGCAATCATCCATCTAGGTCGTAGTCATCACCCAACTTTATTCATACCGAAATCAGTTTTTTTTTTTGTGAATCTTATTATATTTTTTATTTTAGAAATTATATGTTTATTTGCCTCGTACAGCGCGTATTCTTTCAAACCACACAACAAAAGTTACAAATTAAACTTTTCACGTGGTTTTATCTTCACTTACTGCTACTACAGCATGTCGGTGACGCGAACCCATAAGTGTTTCTCCTACCAAGAATCTTTCAATGCGGCTAAGGAAGTTTGCACTTTAAAAATCAGATGTTCCCTACATTTTGTCTAGGCATTGGGACATTTAAAAATATGGAGCAGCTGAGAGATTTACATTGATTTTAATTACACCTTTCTTTTGCATTAGCACTATTGTTTTTATTCTGGAGAAATTGCTGATCCATACCATCCGGCTTTGGATAGATGGTTGGTCCTCCACTATAATTTATTAAGTATATAAAACCATAATATTTTTAAAAGAGTAACCGTGGAGTTTCTTGCCGGCCCTTCTCCATAGGAAACGACAAATTAGAACCGTGCACCTAGCTTCTGACGTTTCATAAGTGCCTAGTTCATAGTTGCATAGGTTTATGTGAAATATTTTGATTTTGATTTAATATTTCATATACCAAGTTTTCCTCTGCATGATCATTTGTGGCTCCAAAGTCTACTTACGAACGAGGCCCAACTAAAAATTCTTCACGTATATTGAAGTGTCACCACAATTGTAATGGCAGTTCGATCACGGTGGTGACGGAAGTAACTGGTGCTTATAGCACAGGAGTCCTCCCAGTTTAAGCCCAGTTGCACATGTCTTGAATCTTGCCGCTAAGTTTCAAAGTCTAATTTAAGGTACACTAATTGTAAATAGGTTTAACTCTTGAAAAAATACATCATCATCTGCCTAACCTTTTCCCATCTATGTTGGGGTCGGCTTCCAGTCTAACCGGATGCAGCTGAATACCAGTATTTTACATGGAGTGATTGCCTATCTGACCTCCACAAGTCCACAACCCAGTTACTGGGTAACACGATACCCCTTGGTAAGACTGGTTACTTATCAGACTTTCGGGCTTCTGACGACCCGTAACGATAGTAAAGATCTACAAATAACAGTCGCAACCAACGGCTTTACGTGCATTCCGAAGCACGGAGGGGTCTTGGTAAGTATGGTCACTCATCCACGGACCAACCGCGGCGAGCGTAGCTTAATCCGTGCGGCTTTTATTACTTAGTTACAAGCATCTTGAACAAATACATATCGTATTTTATATTTTATGTGTAATTTAAATCCCGCTATATTTTCCCACTAAGTCATGACCCAAATCATCACCTCATCCGACACGTTTACAGCCCGGCTTTCCATCACCGCAGTTCCCTCGCCCTCGTCGCGGTCACCATATCCTTAACTAAATAACAATGATATCGTTTTTAATTACACAGTCCGATGTCACAGATAACGCAGTTTGCTTTCGAAATCTTATGTTTTAGTTTTGGGGAGTCATGGTGAGGTGTTCATGATATGATTTAGATCGCCACTTGTTTTTATACTGCATTGGAATTTTAGGCTGTGTCTTCTGTTAAACTGTGCCTGTATTTGTAATAGGGTCTAGGAACTATATTGAGAGATAGTTCGGCGATGACAGTCTATATTTGAATACCAGAAATGTTACGGGATTGTGACCGAATTCTTTGTACTCGTTTGCGAGGCTCATCGTCGATAGTCTCCTATATAAAGTTGCACAAAATTTAAGAGCGAGGGAGTGTCTTGGTATTCTGACGAAGAAAAGATTTGTCAACGTATTCATAAGAGGTGTTTTGTGACTTTAAGGAACATCTATTATTTTTACAGTAGATATGGATTACCTCCTATTATTCTTCTATTATATGGGATAATATATTGTGCTACATTTATTTTCCAGTTTTATTTTTTGTTAAGTACCTGGTACTTCTTGACAGGCCTACACTGTCCTCCCATACCTATTAACACTGTATACATTGTAAAAGCCAAACGTTTGAAAAAGACCATTGTAAAAAAAACCTCCATAGGAAACGACCAATTGGAAGCTAAGACCTAGCTTCTAACGTTTCATAAGTGCCCATGTAGGTTTATGTGAAAAACATTTTTTTTTCTTTGTGTTACATTTTCGTTGTGATTTCCGTTGTGCAATTACGTCAAAAATTTGTTCCTGACCCACATGTAGACCAAACAATCTTAATAGCTCATTCCAAATGCTATTTCTGACTATATTTCGGTCAATCTGTGACCACAAAACCAGTTAAAGAAACACATCAAATGTGTAGGTATAGTCAGAGATAATTATGACCTAAAGCCCATTTTGGCCAGCGCAATCTTTGAAACCAAAATGAGTGTAAGACTACTATTAGCCCAGGAGTCGGGCTGTAGTTTCACAAGTGTAGTTTCGCCACAATCCCTCCGTCTTGCTCAGTTTAGTTTTAATTTCAATTTGCTTTGCAGTGTCCAGACACGACCTGGGGTAAGGCGGTGTTATATGGATATATGTTGCAAGAAATATATTTTTTTAGTACCTACTAATGAAAGTCCTTTTGGAAAACGGCTTCCTTATGTAGATACCAAAGATAGCTTTTATTTAGTTTCAGTCAATTAAAGTACATACGTAATTATTATTACGTGTGAATTAATATTTATGACGTAATGAATAGATGTTTTGATGTCTCGGGCAAAAAAAGAAGCCTTAGTCTGAATATATTTAAAATTAAAAAATCAAAACCAATGGTCACTTATTCAAACTAGGCTGAGAATCAACACTTTTCGAACATCAAAATGATATAAGACAGTCCCCCAAAACACCCGCCCTTCACTACTTCCTAGTGCTTTATTTAGCTGGAAAGAAGGCGCAACAAACTCCCCAAAAATATTGGTCATATTGGTTATTTTGAGGATAAGTAAATAACACAAGAATTTAGTTAGTAAACCCACAACGAAACAAAAATATCAACAAAATTATAAGCTTACTAATTTTGCCACACCACAGCGTGTCCTAACCCCAACAAGTTAATATCACAAGTTAGGATGGACGCAATTAGCTTGCGGTTAGACTTGCAACACTTGAATTATCCAACAGTCTGCTCTACCCCTTACTTGGTTACGTCATGCCGTATATTTTTATAATTACGTTTTTTTTTCGTATTATATGGTTTTGTTTTTCTACCGGTTCTTTTTCCTGGAATTGAAAAAAAAAATGAACACAGTTGGTTTCCCTAAATCGTAGGCGAGCTGATTAATCAGACCTCTTATCGGAGAGTAAAAATATTACTAATTTACCACTGTTATATTTAATTAGGTATAAGTTGTTATTTATGTATAAGTTCCTTTTAATTCTTAATAAATTATTATCAATTAAGAAGATAATCTTACCATCAGTTGATCAAATGGTGTCAGTAGCAGTCTGCAGGAGTGGTTAATGTATCTGCATGTATTTATATGTTACATTGTAAACTCTCTTTTTCCCCCGACCCACTGCGTCGCATAGCATCGCCCGCCCGCGCTATTACTTAGCGTTCTTTCTGACCTTTTTTCTTTATGCTTGGCTACTAGGGTCGTAGCGTGATGTTAAATAGCTTATAACGGTTCCTCAATAATTCGGTTATCAAATGCAAAAAAAAAAAAACAAATCTGACTGGTAGTTCCAGAGATTACCCCAGAGATTACATACATACTTACAAAAAAAAAAACACTGTAATATTAGTATAGATTTTCTTCTTTTTTTTCGCCGGCTCTGTAATTTATACACTAATTGTAGACAGATATTTCCTCAAGTTTTTTCTTTATTATTATTCTTCCTTAAGTAAAAACGTTCGAAATTTAAAACATCAAAATACAAGCCAGTAAGCTAGTGAAATGAAAAATATTTTTGTCCTTTCGTCGAACATATCAATCGCTCCAGATACATACATTTTCAGCCAATACTAAAAGGACCTAATGTTTATGTGCCCGTAATGTATGTATTTGGTACATGGCGAGCCAGGCAGGTCGGTTCAAACATGTCCATTGTGCTTAGTACTCTAATATCTAGTTAATTCTGACTTTAATTAGCGTGTACTCGATTTTACTTAGGAATTTGCTTGCACGTTTTGTTACTTGTGGCAAATTATGTTTGATATAGACGGAAACGGATCTTTTTTAACCAATTTGGTTACGTGGTTCTTCGTCATGGCAAATTCTAATTTAATGCAATTGAATTGATTAAACTCTGAAACCAATTTTAACTGTTTTACCACAGACACACAATTACATAGATAAATCTGGATTTTAAAAATTGTGTTTTCTCTCCATATCAAAGCAAAACTAGTGGAAAGAACTCGGATATATTTAAGAAAAAAAAAAGTTTCCTCGTTCGTCCGAGGGGCACGAATGATCAGAGATTTATCCTAGAAACATTAAATTAAAACATCACTAGTGGCATTACATGTCACAAAATATTAGGTTATTATTGTACCAGGAGATCAGAGAACAGGAAGGCGTCGTCATAACAGATGGAAACTAATCGTCAGACGGTCTACAATCATTAATACGCATTGGTGTACGTCCGAGTGAGCAGTAACATTGGGAAACACCCTTCGACGGAACTTCTCCCGCGTAGCATCAAATTTGCATTGGAATATCACTCTTATTTTTAAGACCTTAACGTTTGTAATGTTGGTAATGATTTAAGAAATAGTTGTGCAAAAACATAGTGGACCACTGTACAGACTATTGTTGATGTTGGACCATCATTAGCTGTATTGATATATCGACTGTAACGTCAGAGGATAAGTTAATTTTTGCGACAAATCTTGTTATTAGTTTTTCTAAATAATAGCAATCTCGGGGGAGTTAAATTACTATAGAATGTACTATATCCAGATTGATATTGAACATGGTATTACATCCCAAAATAACATGTCAATTTTATTGAAATGTAATCGTCTATTTCACTCTGATCAAAAACTTCCTTCAGTTGAGTACACTGAGCTGATCGTTCAAAACGAAAATCTTACGTTATACAATGGGCAATAACACGTACTCACAATACTAAAGGCGCAAGTCAAGTGCGAATCTACGACAATTTCAAGAAAAAATCTCCTTTACCAACATTACAATTGAAATAAAATCTAAATACCCGAAAACTGCTAAAATTCACGAACGCATCATTACATTCGCATACAAAAGTGTTTTGTGCAAAAAGAAACAACCGTGACGTAGGTGGTCTCGATTTTATAGCGTAAAATAATAAGGGCACCTATGTGTTCCATTCTATATAATAATGGGGGTACTATTTCTGTGGGCAGTATAATAATGGTTGGTCGTTCGCTGGGTGGTCGGATTATAAGGCAAAGCTGTGGATTAAGCCACATCGACACGTGTGCTTTTCTATGCCTTCGAGTGGCTTTAGGCGTCTGTGCGTGATTGTACCGCTTGATAAGATAATACTTTGCATCTGTGATTAATGGTCCTAAAAAACAATTAATATAGGTAAAACAATTGTAGGTTACATGTTTACAAAATAAATGTAAAATCTATTTGATATGATGTTTTCTTTATAAGTAAACGCAAAAAGGCCGAGTTGTCGAATTTGGTCATAATAATTATAATTCTGTTTACTCAGCTGAATCACGGAATACGATACGGAAGTACGAAAACTATTGACCACATTCGTTAGAGCTAATATTGCGATCTTTTGCGACCTCTATAAATATTTTAAAAAATTACGGAAACCTCGATAATTTTAATCTCAAAAAAATCAAAGGCTACTAACCGCACACAAATAATTTCGGCTACCGTAAAGCCCTAACATGATTATTTTTTAAACTTTACCATCTTTCAACTACAGTTCACTTGATTTAACACCTTACTTATTGCTTAGAATTTAAGGTCCATAATTCAACGGTGTAGATTTTGCAAATTGCGGGTCGTAACGTTGTATTTCATTGCAAAGTCCTATTCAAAATGTGAAACGATCCGCGAAGAATTTGGTTGAAGCCAGCACCCGCCACCCGTGTTTGCCTTGCGGACATCGATTAAAAATTCCTCCGTGTCTTGGCCAAATAATGGTATTAAATGTCTACCAGAATAATAGTGTTAAATTTCTTAAGATCCATCTCGAAATATGATGGATCTGTCGGCGAACTTTTGTTACAGTTTTTTTTCTCTGATCTGTACGTGAACCGCCAAAGAGATTAGTTTGCGTAGTTATTGTAAACTGTACTTCAATGTCGGTTTATATGAGTGATAAATATAAAAAAAAAATGTGATGATGCCAACAATTTTGGGACGAGCACGGTAGCCGCTTTCTTTGACAGATCGATTTGGTTTGATCGAAATTGGGTTTTTCCACAACATTACCTTTGGTTTGACACACGTCCGATACTGATTATTTTATTAGAAAAAAACCGCATTAGCTTTATGACCACTTCAATACCCGCTTAAATGACCAAGGGCCAGCTTCTCATTTCATTTCACATCAAAATTATCGCAAAATTGATGTGACAAATTGTCAACCGCGCGTGAACTGTTGCGATTGGCTGTTGCTAAATCATTCAACCAATGAGCAGTTTATGTGTGCTTGACAATTTATCACATTAATTTTCCGACAATTTTCGTCGGAGAAACTGGCCCTTCTTAGGGCCAAGTTTAAGTCTTCTTAAAGGACCAAACCCATCATGAAGCTTGATCCGAGACTAGCAAAATTTAATAAAAGTTGTATGTCTATATGAGTACGTATATATAATAAGATACCAAGTAATCTCAAGACCTTAACTATGAGTATATTCAAAAATAAATTGCATGAATAGTTGTGTAGTCATAGTTTTTATAGTGTCAAAGACTTCTTTGACAATAAATGTTAAATATGCTTGTGAAAAATTGTACGCTTATTAATGTGCAAGAACATGTATGCTTTTGTTATTTTTTGTATTTTACCATGTTTTTAAGCAAATAAATATTATTCTATTCTATTCTGTTCTAGTACTACGTGCCTTGCAGTCAATACCTTCGTTTCATACGTTAACCGACCAATTTTGCCCACAAAATTCAAACCACCAAAGTTTACCAGGAGGGTCAACCACAATTCCTTGGTAATCATGGTCTGTGGTCATGAACGTGGCCTGGTGTTGTGTTATGACACATTATCGCGCATGCGTTGACAGGCCCGCGCAATTTGCAATTAGCTATGGAAATAACACGCGCTCTGTGATACGGTCAACGTAGGGAGGGCGTTTGTCGATAGTTTGAGATGCTATAATGTAGTTATAAATCTTGCAATGCCTGACATGCATGTTTTAAAAATTATTATTCATATTGCATTATTTGAATGCATCCAAAAAATAAACCTGCCAAAAGCTCGCCCAGTTGGCAGTGTAAGGCTTTAAACACGGAACTGATTTTGACTGACAAGTGAACTTTTTTAAACAAGAAACCGAATTAAAAATCAAACAATTAAACTGCAAAAACCCGACTCCTGTTCTTTGTAAGACGGGTCAGGTAATACAGAGTAGGTACTGACTGTACTTACCCCATACCAATTCATATACT
The DNA here is from genome assembly GCA_905333075.3 of Atethmia centrago. Lineage (NCBI taxonomy): Eukaryota > Metazoa > Arthropoda > Insecta > Lepidoptera > Noctuidae > Atethmia > Atethmia centrago. The sequence continues at coordinate 9,918,065 of HG995381.1, read as the reverse complement.
ACTACTTGCTATGTAAACAACAGTGACGGGGGCGGGGGCGGGGCGCATCTAGTAAATAATAAAATAAAAATAATTCACAATTATTATTATCAAGTATTGTGATTTTTTTTTATTTTATTATTTACAAGATGCGCCCCGCGGTTTCACCCGCATAAGTTTTGACCCCTTGGGTACATCGGGATAAAAAGTCCTATGTGTTATTACTGGTTATAAACTATCTGTGTGCCAAATTTCATCCAAATCCGTTCTGTACTTTTTGCGTTACTGTTCTTTTTGTCCATCCATCCATCCATTCTTACGAACTTTCGCATTTATAATATTAGTAGGATATCTCATTGTATCCTGCACCGGTCGAAGTCATCACGTCAAAGCCGGCTTTCCTTAAAAACCAGCACTGGGGCTCTGTCTCGCATAGGGTCGCAGCATTATGCTTAACGATGGCCGTTTTGCGTGGATGTGACGTTTTTTGTGTTTGTGTTCTTTCATGACATGACGCAAACGTCATGTTTACCGCGTATTTTCTTTCTTCTTTATTTCTAAGTATTTTGACATCATCAAGATACACAAAGTGGATTAAATACGTACCTATTATTTATCGAAGCTAACTTAAAACTACCCAAAGTTAATAAAATGTATGTAAGACCACCGCGCAAGCTTCCTCTAACTACCAAAAAAAAAAGCATTTTCAAAATCTGTCCACAATTGACAAAAATATCGATGAACATACATAATAAAAAAAAAATACAAACAGGCGAACATAATAGCCTTCTCCTTTCTTGAAGTCGGTTAAAAAGTTACTAACCACCTAACTTCGATATCTAATGGGCGCATCCCTAAACCCCATAGAGGTGAGGTGTCTCGTGTTCACGAAATAGGTGATCATTATGTAATTCACAGGGCTTTGGTATCACGGACCGTTCTGAGAAGCGAGGGTCACAGGAAGTGAAGGAACCAGGTCCATATACGTAGGTATAATACACGGAATGTGAGATGATCGATCGCATATTGGCCCTGAGAGACGAATTTTGTTTGAAAATTCAACTGTAAATTAGTGAAAATGCTTTGAAGTTTTTTGGTTTTAGATATGTAACATCTTGAAAGATTAAGAGAATGGAAGTATCTCCTGGAGGATTAAGAGACAGCTGCTGGGACAGACCTTGGGGCAGTGGGACAGAGACAGCAGATCTGATTTTCTCCTTTCCTCTTGATCCGTTGATCTGCGTCACGCAGTGGGTGCCAGAAAACGGGCGTCATCGTCGAGGGAAGCCAATAAAACGCTGGTGACTGGTGATCACTGAGATGCGTTTACGGGAGACTGGCCGGAGAACACAACGCACGAGGAACAGTGGAAAAATTTGTTTTTTTTTTCATTTGACTTTCTTTTCGTTTTTTTTTTTGTTTATATGTGTGTTTTTTAGTTTAATTTGTGATCTCCTGTGTGAGTCCCAACAAATACTTTTTCTTTCTTGTTTTCAGTTATGGGCGAGATCTTTGCCCAGCAGTGGGACAACAGAGGATGATAAAAAAACACTGCATTCATTACTGCTTCTAATTACTTAATTATATGCTGGCGTTAGAATGGTTCTTCCAAAGTCAAACCTGACACTACCTATAGACCATTATACGAGTAATGATAATAACAATGTTGTATTCTAATATACAAGGTGTCGTTTTGCATCTTCGTCAAATTTCAGTTTCAGGAGGCTGCTATGAAAGATATATGTAATCAAATAAACGTAATGTAATGTAATCAAATATACGATATTTGCTCAATAATTAATACATATGTACTTGTTTTTGTAGTTATTAAGTTTGACAGTATTTTAGAATACATCACTTTCACAGAACAGAATCACCCCGTTCCGAATATGGTAGTGTGTGTGTAAAAGGGCAGTTACAGTGCAGTATCACACGGGCCGCGTTTTAAAAAGCGTGTCCCACACATGCCGATTTCCAAAAATTAAAAAAAAAAAGAAAAAAAAAGTCCTACTTATTTTATTATTGATTCGTGTCGAGAATCATTAGCACAGTCACCTTTGACGAGGATACAAAACGACACCTTGTATAGGCCATGGTTTCATGGTGGCTGGTCTGAAACTAGAGATAAATGGATGTGGAAGACAGAGGGCCTATGAGAACTGGGTCCAAGTTCATCAGCAGATCATCGTGCTTGCCGTGTCATGCAAGCGGCTAAACCGTTCGTACTGGCGATGACTGCAAGTCATCAAGCCAACATAGATTCCCGAGTTTAACGGTGATATAAAAACTCACTAAATCGAGTGATAGGTGAAACAATTTTGTTGTTTGAAGAGTTAAGCACTGTGCTTGCTCAATTTGAATCCGTTATGAATACTGGTCTTTTACGTAGAACGTTGTCCAACGATCCCTCGGAATTAGGTTATTGAAAGACAAAACTAGTTACTTATTTTTAGGCATAAGTTGATTTTTCCTAAAAATACTTGACTAACGAACTGTTACAGTAGGTACTCCAAGAATGTGGCTTAAAAAAATCACTTCAGGATATTATATTTCAGGATCATTAAACTAGAAACAGGAGCAGTGGTGGCCCAGTGGTAACGGCTGCGACTTACGAGTTGTAGGTCGTAGGTTTGAACCCGGACAGGCGCTTTACTTTGTGTAAATTATTTCATCACCACTGCTCTCAAAACGGTGAAGAAAAAACATCGTGAGGAAACCGGCATGTCCTAGAACCAAAAATTCGAAGACATGTGACATCTACCAACCCGCATTGATTGCGGCCCACTCCCTCTCACAGAGAGGAGGCCTGTGTCCCAGCAGTGGGAACATTATAGGCTGATTATGTAAACTAGAAACGCGAGAGAACCATAGGCAGACCCATCCGCTACGATGGTTGAACTTACACCGAGCTGAACAAAAATGCCGTCTCAAGTTTTCAGGTAGAGTATTAGCTGGCAGCGCCGACGAGGCGCTGATCCAGCATCAACCACTACAACAAAGTTAGGGTTGAACAGAACGTCTTCAGTACTTAAACTCACCACTAAAAAAAGAATTTACAGTCAAGAAACTACAAGGTTTTACAAAATAAAGTCACCGGCTATCTTCGACCGGTATTTTATCGTTCGACAAATTAATTACCGGTCTAGCACCAGTGGTATCGGTATCATTAGCACCATATTGGTGTCGTTCTCTTCATTTCAGGTGGCCTTTATCTTATCTAAAGAGGACGTGCGGGTGGTATATAGGCTCCTTCATTGTTGCTAACCGTTCTTTGAAAAGTCACACAATTTTAAACTCTAACATAGACAAGCAAAGTTGAAATTTACTTGTGGTGACGCGATTTTTTTCTGTAAATTTTCTCACGAAGTTCACAGTTGGATTTTGAAGTTTATGTTCACTGTATAAGGTTGAGTTCTGAATGTATTAAAGCTGTTTTTCCGGTAGTTTTACAACTGGAGCGGTGTCAAACGACAATGGGCAACTTGTTCCTTGATAGGTATGTAAATAAGTATGTAGATGGATGACTGGTCACCCAACAGTTTGTTTGGCGCGAAGATAAGAGAAATTAGTAGCGTTTTACTGAAAGGTTACTGTCGGTCATGGCGGTGATAACGGAAAATAACCTGTTATTGCTTAATTGAGTTTAATTTTGGATTCGATAAAGAAAGGTTTTTATGCTAAAATAAATGAATTTCACCAATGAAATTAAATGCGAACAGGACATCTAAACCGCGTTCAAGCATACTCAAGAATATTGACACTGACAGCTCTTGAACGCTGTTTAGATTGTGTTGACCACGTTCAGTTTCACTGGCCAATTTATCTGACCAAGATTATGTCTGGACTTTAAAAGAGACTGTGACCTCTGAGTTTGTTTCGGCCTTTCTTCTCAGAGTAGTCAGATAGGAAACGCCAACCTCATCTAGTTTAAAAAATATGTTTGACGTGTAAAAGTGTTTGTACAAACCAACTTACAGAAATAAAAACATTTATCATTTATTGGTGAAGTTCACCCTAACTAGCAAGATACAAATTACACACAACAACAGAGCGGGTTTAACAGTTTAGTACTAAAATACTATTTACCTAGATTGGTTTCATCGAAACAATAAAAATGTTTGGATCATTTTTATTGGAGAGTGTGCTATTGGCTACGCGATAACCTCAAGATGTTTATCTCAACCAGTGCGTAACAGAGGAATATGCACTAAACAAAAACATTACTGGGAGCATTCTGCATTACTAATATTAATATGGGGCAAAATATCCAATATCCGAAAAGCATCACAAAAACCACAAAGATTCGTATCGCTACAACCACGTATCCTATAACTAATTTCATTGCCAGTATGGTAGTTTATCCCCAAAATAAATAAACACCAAATTAGACTGTATCACAACTAAATAAAACTCAAATTCTCAACACTCTATTACAACCAAAATTCGAACGCTTCGATTGGGTATCGCATCATTACGTCACGAATAACGTTATATTCAAAATATTACTGGACCATTGCGTTCTTACTTTGAATTTTCTGAAGCTATCGGCTGTACTGATGACGTAATGGTTATGAAAGGGGGACTTAGCACGTGAGTTGGGGTCCCAGTCGGTACCATTCGCGACTGACCGTCGTGTGCTCCACGCGACCTTTCACCTTAGGGGACAGAACAGGGAAAAGAATGAAGTAGATAATAAAAATACATCCGTATTATTTTTGCCTTGGTCGTTTTGCTATGCAATAATGAAACTATGATTCATGCTGAACTTGAATTCTTAGTTGTTTACTTCTTGTCTTATGTAGGAATAAAAATTGTAGCCAGTAATAACATCTTATCATTGCGGAAAAGTTGTCAAAATAATCTGAAGGAAATGGTAATGTTGACTGAGTAAATTGACAGTTTGGGTGGGTTTTTGGTAGTGCTAAAAACAACATTTTTGTTAGTAGCTCCAAATGGGTTTACATATTTGATGAGACAACATAAACAAATGCGTACCAAACTTTAGATATTTTTGCTGTTTTGGTAACAAATAAATGATTGAGTTATTTTTACATACACTGCAAATTACCAGAAATTATTTATATAAATAATACAAAGAAAGCAACTCCACACCACCCACCTGCCTATAAATCGAGCTCAGTATGAATAACTATCGTAGATTATGCTATTGATAAATGAATGTATGGCACCAGTCAATTGCAGGGCATGGCGAAAAAACTATGAATAATAATTTATATAGTTTATGGCACAAATCATAGATCGTTGCTAATGGCTGACCGGAGGATTCATTTTATTAGATTTTTTCGTCAGACGATTAACGGAACGAGCCTACAGCTTCCGTTGGACAATGAGCCACATAAATTATGTTGGACAAACAAGATCGTTCCGCATTTGATATGCATGGAAAAGCAATTCAATGGGCAGTATTGATGGGTATTGATTTTTGTTGTCTCTGTTTACTTTTGTGGCCTTTTGGCTGTATCTTCAACCGCCTTGTGGTAAAGTATGACCACTTCTATCTATATGTTTTTGATATCCGATTGTTGCCTTGTCTTGTAATGAGTTAAAGAATATGTAAGTACGTATATGTAGTTTCGTGTCTCCATATAAATTCAACATTCAAGATGGGTTACGTCTTCTAATACTAGTATATTACTAACAAAGGTGCATCAACAAGTATCGCTTGAAGCTAAATGAAGCGGTCACGCGTTGGACCTAAATCGCAATAGGCAGTAGAAACCTCCTACTTAAGTAGCTTATCCGTTATGTATTGTATTAATCAAAGGCCTACAGCATGTTGTAGCTTCACCTTTATTATGAAACTATAGGTTGCTTCATAATAAGTCTGTGGTCGACAGTTCTTTTCCTGGAGTTGCAAAGACTGATTATTTAAAAACTACTTTATGAACTTGTACTGTAATATAACTATTTCCACTAGACGGAAATAAAATTACTGATATAATTTACAAGAGACAGATGTAGTGTTACACAGTATGAAAAAATGTTAAAATAGCCTCAGCAACAATATTTCCCTTGCGTAATTATATTACAGACATAAGTAGGGTATGCAATAAACGTTTGTTTACGAGCTTCATAATATTATTATAAGGATTCATGCTAAAGGACATCGTGAGGTTATAAAAGGCACAAACAATTGTGTAATCACACGGACGCATACAATACAGGAGATACAGAACGTAAATACTAGTGAAGACAATCAAGAATTAAATCATCATAAAGCATAGCTTTACTGGCCTCTATAAATTACTGTGTTATCAAGAAGAGACAAACACAAGAATGACTAAATTAAATAAAACAGTGTGTTATCTGAGAACGTGTAATCAAAACGGACACAGGTCCTAACGTGAGCAAATAAAAATTGTTAATAGTGTACGTAACAGAGATATGAAAGATGAAAATGAGTATCATAATTATTTCTCGTCAAGAAAAAATATAAAATTAGAAGTGATGGAATTTCGGAAAATTTTTGTAGTTCAAGTACCTAATTACCAGATTGATATTTATGAATCTGATAACACTATAGATGACTTTATTTATGATTTAATCAGAAAAAACGAGTCACGGTCTTAATAAGCTAGATATACTGCGCTTTAAAGTGCATTCGATGATTTGTAACTTTATAGGACATTTGAATAGTGTTCATTATCGATGGATCGTTTATAAAGAAATAATCAATACATTACACTGTTCTTCTTATTATTCATTAAGTTTATCATAGATGACTTGTGTATCATATTTTCAACGTCTTTTTAGCAACCATAGACCCCTATGGTTGCTAACGGTTCTTGAACCAGTTTTAACTCACATTCAAAACTTTCTAGTGTATCAGTTTAAACGTTTACGTTAAGTTTCTCGTTTAAACTTAAATCAGTTATACTGAGAAAGCTCATGATAACTGATTTAAGTTTAAACGAGTAATCGTTCCAGGTGCAGTAAAAAAAACTAAGTTGTAATAAAAAACTAAGTTTCAATTTTCAATTCACCATGACTATGCTCTAAAAAACAGTTTTCGCATAATAAAATATCCATGTATTAAAAAACACTTTAGCAAAATGTCATCAAAAATCAATCTCCCCTATACAACTACAAATCACGTTTAATATACTTACATCATTCTGCGACACAATGTGAGGCGACTAATTCTTAAGTAAACCCCGCACAGAATATTTACATACCTGTTGGTTGATAACGTTGATGTGAACAATCGTCGCCTGTTCCCCGCTAAGATAAAGGGATGATAAAGGCTCACAATGTGGTCAAAGGAAACGCCGTTGTTTGTGTTCCTATGTTTGATTTTACTTTCCTGTCATTAGATTTTATGGCCCATTTATTTTCTGCTATCTACTGTGGCTGTTGGTCTAATCAAATGTGTGTCAGTCAATCTATGCATCTGTGTGCATATGACTTTGCATGCGGTATTGTGAGGGAAATGCTTTGTGTTTTGTGACAAGAATGTTTTCGAAATTATAGATTCTAGAATAACACGCGTCAATTTATTATCCAACTATAGATTAGTTGTTTGCCAAGCAGATAGGTGTAGATTTATCTGAGTACATATCCTACTGAGTATCTTTCAAACTACTGTTGTCCTAGATGAGCCAGATAGTTTGAACATCGACCAAATTTTACCTTTAATTTTGAAGTCATCGCTGAGAAAAAAAAATTAAACTTCCTGGTTTTCTCCTGATCATCATAAGAAAATAACAGGAAAGCTTATCTGAACGCGGAAGCGTTGGACATACAGTAAGCAGTTCTGAGCCAGGGAGCACCGGAGCAATGGTCGCTCAGATAATTTGAGGGGCAGCAAAGCGTTAAGATCGTTAACTTACCCCGCACATGACGTTTGTCATTTGGACGCAACTAATGTGCAGGCAGACGACTCAACCGAAACTGCAGAGCGATTTCTGGTTTCATCTGAGTATGGCAAAATTGGCAAAGTAGAAAATGATGGGATTTCCATTTTGGTTGGGAGAGTTGATGAGAATTAAATTGATAGAGATACTGTTTCAATTTATGCGTCGGAAATAAAAATCATCAATCTAGAGGACTTTCAAAGAGACCATGACCTGAAAAAGAGAATTGCCTGTAAAACAAACTGAGTGTTTCGGTATTTCTTCTCAGGGATCAGTCAGCCAAGAAATAGCGGCGCCATCCAGTTGTAAAGATTGACCAAAAAATTAAAATGATTGAAATTAGTAAAAGTGTCTTAGAAGATCTACTGACAGAAATATATACCTAAGTTTAATTACACTCCAATATATATTCTACCTGCTAGATGATAAAGTATGTTTTGTGTATGACATTTATTACTTACTAGCTGCGCCCCGCAGTTTCACCCGCATAAGGCTCGATCCCCTGGGAATATCGGGATAAAAAGTCCTCCTCAATCCTCTGTTCTAATCCAGGTCATGGTCTACCCATGTGCCAAATATCATCCAAATCCGTTCAGCTGTTTTAGCGTGAAAGACAAACAAACAAACAAACTTACTTTCGCATTTATAATATTAGTTAGGATACTAACAATTTTTGCAATTTTACTCCTGTTCCAGAACTTCAAAATAGGTTTGTACTAAAATTGAAACCATATCTTTATCAAGAGTATTAGAACAGCTTTTTTTTGTATGGGAAATCTTCAAATAACTTCTCCCTTTCTGGGCGGAGCGGGAGGGTGTGTCAGACACTTACTGACTAAAACCCACCCGTATTCCTTCCGTTGACAGTGTTGCGGGGGCCTCGGTGACCTATTAGTACCTTCCCGCGACCCCGGCAGGCATCGGCCCTAGTGAACCCCTACATTGTGCTGACATTTGAACAGCTTGACTTGTGAATTATCTTAGAAACTGAGGCATTTCAGTTAGAAATATACTCTGCTATGAATACAGGAAATCTATTAAGTGTCTCAGTTTCATTGTCCCTAAATGCTGCTATTTTTACAATGGTCGTTAAGCTCATTTTCGTCATAGCCACCGTAATCACTTGTAGTCATGGCCAAGCAACGGACTAAGAGACAAAAGGCGAACTGTACCGTGCTATGTTTTAGGGTTGTACTTTTCGAAAACATAAAAATGGTGAAACAGATCATCTTTCGACATTTCTTTATAGGCAGCCACCTAATAATTTAATTTGACCTTTCGGTCCCACTTCATGACATCACTGGATTTAGATGGATGTGACTTATAAATACCCAAGGACGAACGATAGGAAGCAAACATAACAATATGGTTTAAAGTAACATTTTAACATACATTTCAGATTTCCTATTTTGGCCTGCTACTTTTGACCATAACATGCATTAATTGCCCTGTGCTGATGAAGTAATAGAAAATATTCTTTGAACTGTTCGTACAGTAGCAGCCCTATCTACACATATGGGAGGACAAACGTAGGAACATGACCGGTGACCACGCGCTCGATCACCACGCGCCGTGACGATGGTTAAGAAGCAGCGACTCCGCAACTATTTGGACAATGGCTTGGACCGCTAAAATGTACTGCTAACGAATTGAAAACGATTCAAATGATAGAGAGAATTGTTTTGGAATGAATAGGTAGCTATGGTAGGTAAAGTGGGTCTTTGCAGAAAATATTTATAGAATGGTATAACACTGTGTGGATACGATCTCTAGGATATCATAAAAACAAAAGTTAGAAGAAAAATGGGCTAGCGTCGGAACAGCAAATGTGGTGGGTTTTATCAATAAATCTTTTGCAGTCCACTGCTGATTGAGGGCCGATTCACACCGGAATGGCAGAAGCCGGCAGCGGTCGGAAGCGGCCAGAAGCGGCCGCGACGCGGGCATTACTGCTGATAAGACGCGCATGGCCGCGAGCAGCCTCGCGGCACCGCACCGCGAGCGGCCGCACGACCTTTTAGAGCTTTTCAAGCGATATTGGTTTTTAATTATGTAGATAAAATTTAAAATTATTTCACACTGAAAGTGCTCGCCGCTGCCAGCCGCTGCTTTCCCAGTGTGAATTGGCCTAAGGCTTTTCTAAATACAAGTGAAGCGTGGTCACGAAGAATATTAAAGTCACCAAGACCTTAGGATTCAGTAGACTTCAAACTATGCCTCTGCACGGCCCCTTCACCAAATGCATCATTTTAACTCTCCGCCGTTTTACGGAACGCGACACTAAATTGGAAGATCGTAAACCGTACGGTATCAAAGATTAGTTCGCCCAGCGATGTGCAGAGGGCGCAACCGTCCACTCAAGTTCAGCATTCACCTGTCATAAATTTGCGTGACAAGTTCTAGTTTTGTATGTTTAGATTTTTTAAGTATATGCTCCGCTGGTTAGGAATATAATATGGCAATTTTTTGAAAATTATAGGTGAATTACAAAACAGAATTTGGAAAATTGCAAAAGTGGACCTCAGGGTACGTGTACCACACGCATATTACTGTCAATACATAAACTTTCTCCTTCTTAAGCAATAAAATTCAAATTATTTATTTATTTCAAATAGGCACACATGAAGGGCACTTTTGAACGTCAAAATTTACAAAAAAATTGAATTGATTCTAGTCGCCCCTTCCAAAAGGTAGCTTTGTATGGAGAAGAACGGGGAAGACACTCCACAGTTACTCTTATAAAAATGTTTTACAATATTTTGTATAGGTACATTGATTATATATTATAATTATATGTGAAGACGATGCATCTAGAATGCAATTACTATACCCACCATAATAGGTAAAAAGACATATCGGTTCCTTGCTTCCCCGTTAGAAATAAAGAAAGAAAAAGTATTTATTGGGACTCGCACGGGAGATCACAAATTAAACTAAAAAACAAGTGCATAGAAACATAAAAAAAAAACAAAAACAAAGTAAACGAAGCCAAAAGGCTCCTATCTCAGCATAATGCTGCGACTTTTAAAAATAATTGTCTCAGCGCTGGTGTTCTCATTGGGCCCGCTGTCACGGATAGACAGAAAAAAAAGTAGATGTGTGAAATAACTAAAAATAAAACAGTTATTTAATAAAATTATTGTAATTATAAGCCTCGCTGTGATGTTATGGGTAGATACAGAAAAAAAAATTGATGTGTGAAATAACATATACAAATAAAATACATACTTAGATATTTAATAAAATTATTTTAATTATAAGCCGCGTGTCAGAACCCGACGTAACATTAGTTAACATAGAACAGTGGGGTAATTGCGTAACTCACTTACTATTGTAATGCCATTCAGTCAATTCATTCATTCAATGTCATTCAGTTTGACAACTCAACAACATTCATTGCTTTATTTACGTTGTCGTAAAGATGAATTTTTCAAATATATGACGCAATGGATAAGGAAGTTCCTTCAAAATCTTTCGAATTGTGGAAGAAAATATTTTTGGGAATTGGGGTGCTGGTATTCTTCACATGTATGTTCATAGAGAGCACTGGTGGTCCAGTGGTAACGGCCGCGACTTATGAGTTGCAAGTCGTAGGTTCGAACCCAGACAGGCGCTTTACGTTGTGTAAAATAATTTCATCACTACTGCTCTCAAAGCGGTGAAGGAAATCATTGTGAGGAATCCGGCATGTCAAAGAACCAAAAATTTTAAGACATGTGGCACTGGGCCCGCGTGGTGTATTACGGCCACTCCCTCTCACCGAGAGGTGGCCTGTGTCCCATCAGTGGGCACATTATAGGCTGATTATGTATGCCGTAGAAGGCTACAACTGTTGCAGTCACTGACACGTTTGCTAAGCGGGATAGTCTTTTTACATGACCATGTTGAAAAGTGGATGATTACAGTCTCATGTAATAAATGCATCAAACCATTCATAAAAAAGCCTTTACTTTTTTGTGTTTTCTCTAGTATCGTCAGGTGGGTATTAATAAAAATCGGCCAAGTGCGTGTCGGACCACGCACAATGAAGGATTCCGTAGTTGGGATGAATTTATCCCAAGAACAAATTTAACATTGTGGTCAAAAAACATATTCTCCCATACATTCCCTGCAAATGTAAGTTTGTACGCACAATATTGGAACATTGACCATAGACTTATTATAGAATTTCCTGTAATCTACAAGTATAGAACTAATTTCTGTATTTTTTCAAAATTTTAGGTTCAGTAGTTTCGGAGATACGGGGGGAATTGTCAATTTTCATATATTTTCTTAAATAACTTTAAAACTATTTATTTTCAAATTATAAAAAAAAAAACACATGAGACCCTTATAATAAGCCCTTTCATTTGACATGTCATACGGTACAGTGTGCAAAACGTTTTTTCTTATTTGTCTCCCAAAAGCTGCCCCCCATATTCAAAATTCATGTATTTACGTAACTCGTCCGTGTTCGGGACACAGAAATTTATATTTATACAAAATTTCAACTCTATCGGTCCAGTAGATTCGGACCAAATCGGCTGTGACAGAGATAAGGGTTCCATTTTTCCTTCTGAGGTACGGAACCCTAATAATGATATAAGAACCCATAATGTGGGTGGCACGTGGTACACTTTTTATAGGTAAAGGCTTGAACAGGATGTTAGTAAAAAAAATCGGTCAATAGGTTAAGCCTTATGAATGAGGTAGGTACCGTTATACCGTGTATTATGTTTTGTTCCTTTGTAGAACTTATGAACTACTAGCTGCGCCCTGCGGTTTCACCCGCATAAGCCTCGATTCCGTGGGAATAACGGGATAAAAAGCATCATATGTCCTAATCCAGGTCATGGTCTACCAATGTGCCAAATTTCATCCAAATCCGTTTAGCCGTTTTAGCGTGAAAGTGTAACAAACAAACCTACTTTCATTTAAAATATTGGCTAGTATAATAAATATGTCCCGGTATATTAGAAATCATGATTTGGGTAGTGTGATCAGAACACTACGGCTGCAACTATTTAATTTGTTAATTAAATCTTGCAACAAAGTATGACTTCGGTTTGATAGGCCATCCTTGGCAAAGATACCTTGAACAACTCATAACTGACCACTGCTGAAAATAGGCTTCCAAAGCGACCTTAACATTAAGCCGAAGAATGGAAATGCCAAAAGTATTAAAACATAATCAATATGCCACATAATTAAGCACTGCAATATCCAGAGAAGCAATACATGCGTCATTCGTATTTTAATAGTAATAGCACCAGGTATGGGTGCTACGTTCTACACTGTTCTTCCAACTATCACAAAAAGAGGTCTCCCACAAAAAAAAAAAAACAAATGTGGTTGAAAAAACCTGTAAATTACCATATAACGAGTACATTCTATCTCGGTATCAAAGTCACTAAGAAAAAACTTGAAAGGGCGAAAATTTTGCATATTTTTTGCGACACCTAATTCATCAAGCAATGTTTTTCTCAAGTGTTTTTTGTGCAATTTTATTAGGATTTAGTTACCGTGTAATTTACAGCTTAGTTTGAGAAGGAAAAAAAAAAATACAAACAAGTTTCTTGAATGAAAACTTTTTTGATGAAGTTTTTGAATGCGCTTTGTTTGTAAAAAGTTCGTTATGATTTTTTTAAGATGCTTTTTGTTTCATTTCTTTTTCGTGTTCTTCTCATATTGAGAGCTCTATATACGAGTGTCGGAAGTCGTTATAATTATGCTTGTAGATGCACAATGTGAGTAGGTATTTCTTCTTTTCCCTTTATTTTTTTTTTTTTGCGAAGTTTTACTCCTGGTTAAATGTAAACTGAAAGACAGACAGTCTGTAACCAAGTGTTCATAGCTGGTATAACCAGGATTATGTCTTGTTTAAAATATAATAAAAATTTCGATTTAAATATCTACTAAATAGTCTTTAAATCGAACTCTTTATCCAAGTTAGCAAATCAAATCAAATCAAAATATTTTTATTTCACATAAATCTACATATGCACTTATGAAACGTCAGAAGCTAGGTGCACGGTTCCAATAGGGTATTTTACTATATACGAGAAAAAATCTATAAATATATTATTGAGATAGTTTAGCCAAAAACAAGATAAATTTAAAAATTGAATTCGACGTTTTCAGTTTTTATAATCTGTTAAAAAACACCATAAAATAGTAGCCGCCATGTTATTACGTCATACGGCTATGTAAACTAAAACGTGTCAACTGTCAACTGATAGTTAGTTAATAGATCAGCGCATTTGTTTACATAGCCAAGTGACGTCATGACCACAGAGCAATATGGCGTCCACTGCGTCCAGCATTTTCGTCAAACCACGCGCGATATTTGAAAATGTAAAATTTAAATGTATTTTTATAGCATTTATCGATTGAATAAAAACTTTGTGATTTTTTGGGGCATTTTAGCACTATAGAATTTAATTAATACACTTTTCAAAAATGGGTGTAAGACCCTATTGGTCGTTTTCTATGGAGAAGAGCCGGCAAGAAACTCCACGGTTACTCTTTTGTAAGTATTGAGTATTGTAAACAAGGTATATTAATATTTTGACTCGGATCACAAGTCACAACAGCAAGAGTTATGGCTAGCATTGAAAAAATTGTAAAACTTCTAACTACAGAAAAAGTTTACACGAAGAGTCGATAAAAAAACCAAAAGCCTTCTTGTAACGGACATAAATATAATTGACATTAAACACGACATCCTATTTACATGTTTATTTTATTATTTTTCCTAGTTTCTATTACCTTGACATGTACTCCACGTGCTTCAAACTTCATGTTTACATCAAATCAAAGTACCTACAGCTCCATAGGTACTTACTTCTTTAATAATTCGTTTCGAGTTAATGTCAGCCTTGTGCCTTGTTAATGCCTCTGATACAAAGTAGCCCTGACTCACGCTCGTGTCGTGATGGGCGGGCGGGTAGGGCGGGTAGGGCGGGCAGGGCGGGAATAGCCACAGGCCACGCTCGCCGGCGCTATCGCCGCCCCGCCTCACGTGGACACCCCCCTTTAACCCCCCTGAGAACGTAGGAAGATGTGACGTCTGATAGTTTGTATTGTGAGTTGAAAGTTTTCAGGAGATGATTATACTTGAGGCTTTCGGAGAGAGAGTATATACTATAAAGTATTAATGTTGCAAACTAAAATCAAAATCAAAATATTCCACAAAAACCTAAAGTCGAATTATTGATTCACTGGAGTATTCTGTCATGTGCTAGCTGTCACTTTGTGAAATAAAATGGTCATATTTATTGTATTCTAGACATTTACACTTATTATTATACATTTATTTTACACTTATATAAATCGATGAAACTAAACGATTACCATTACAATAAATATGACCATTTTATTACCCAAAGGGACAGCTAGCACATTTAAGTTTAATCCAGTGAACTAATAATTCGACTTCACATGAGCACTTATGAAACGCCAGAAGCTTGGTGCAAGGTCCCAATTGGACGTTTCTAAAATACTTGTGTATATGGCTAAAAACTGCTAAACCATGGACTGCATGTTGTCTTACATGCATATTTTATTGTTATAAACTTCAAGTAAATTTCAAGCTGCTCACATTACTTATTTGGACTGCTCGCAGTTTGGCTTGAGCAAAAATGGGTGGATGGTTGGAAGAAGAAGAATGAAAGGCGACTAACAAAAGGTATTTGCAAGGCAGATGTGAGTGGAAATGCCGAGAGGGGACGCCCCAGAAAGACATATGTCCTCATTACATGTGACCTCATTAATGATGTTCTTCAAAAAGGTCAGGTGCGTAGTACTCGCAACCGGCGTGCGTGTATAACCAGATGTATGAACGTAAACGAAGCAAAAGGAGTATGTAAGGAGCGTAGCAAGTGGCGTTCTATAGTTTCTGCCTACCCCCACGGGAAGAAGGCGTGAGTTTATGTATGTATGTGTAAAAATGGGTGTGAAACCCAGGTCATTTTTCCAACCTTGTATAGGTGTTACAAAGACTCTCATGACAAAATTGCTCTCACCCCATATGAAAATACCACAGTATCGATCAGTGGGTCTGCTCGGCTAGGCAAGTAGCCCCTGCGTGGATTACACGCAAGGACTCAATGCTAAAATATTCTTGCGTTTATTCAAAGCCAAAGACCACCTTGCCCCAGAAACTAAAAAGTAGTATTTTTGACATTTGTCCTTGGGTTAACTTTTAAGCCTTGTTTAGTGTTTTATTGTTGCTAAGGCTAGCTCTCATGACCAAATCGCTCTGCATTTGTTCAAAGCCAAACACCACCATGCACCAGAAATTTAAAATTTGTTTTTTTAATGGCGGTAGTCTCATGAAACACGAGGCTCCAAGGGCTAGTGTGAATCTTTGAGTTAATTCGAGTAATGGAGTCTGGTCAAACCACGCTGGGCTCGGTGCAATTTCTTTCTTTCATTCATTCATTCATTTGTCCTTGGGTCAGGTTTAAACTTTTTTAGGTGTTGCTAAGGTTCGCTCTTATGACCAAACTGCTCTCACCCCCTAAAAAAATACCACAGTATCGATCAGTGGGGCTACTGGGCTAGGCAAGTAGCCTCTGGGTGGGGCGGCGATGTCCGTGCCACGCGGTGTGACCTCTGGCCTCTGCCCATAGTCGAGGATATTCGGCGATGTAAGGTGCGCCGATTGTAAAACTTTCTGGTAGCGAGATTGGAGATAGGGTCAAGAGAGGTGAATGAAGATGTGAGATGCATATTTAAATATTGCTTAGGATTGCAGTATTTTATCTGCACATTTGTTGTGAGGGCTCGGTTGATAGTTTCCATTTGATATGGCTGATACCTAATTATATTCAATTTTAATTCATTTACTACTTTGGGCCATTTTTATGTAACAGGATAAACAAAACTGTCCCTGTACATCAATCCTCTTACGAAATGTGTAAAAAACAGATAACATGCTTTCTAGACACTGAATATCTGCTTACTTCACAATCGTAGAGTAACACACCACACTTAAACTAACACTTCACACACTTAGTATAAGTTAACGTTTGCACCTTATAGTCCTAAGCAGTCGACTGAAAATTTTGTACTCCTGTGGGAACCTGGGCTGGCGAACCTTAATACAGGTTACCATCTAACCTAGCTAACCGACAGATTCAATTATGTTGTTACGAGTTTACGATTTTTCCCTAAATTGTTAAACCATATTTGTTGTACCACACTTTTTTGTAATAAATAAATTATTATTATTAATTACGAGATAATTTATAAATCACGGCCCAATATGAATTGATGACATAACATAATAGATAAGATTAGAAGAGACAGACCTTCCCTATCAGTGCCTTCTAGCTGAAGATAGTTACAGGGTCGAATATAATAAGACATCAGGCTTATTGTAATGAAAACCTGTGGTCGATAGTTATATAACATAGCATATAACAACACGCCTTATTTCCCCGAAGTGTTAGGCTGAGGTGTACCTCTATAGGTAGTAAGTTTAAGTCCCATGTTATTACATGGGACTTAAAGTCTATTACCGTCAACTGGGCACAACTCATAATCAGAATCCAGGCTTCTACTGAGAAATTCCAGATGGAAAAACCCAATAACATTTTGCCCAACCTGGGAATCGAACCCAGGATCTCATGCTTAGCAGTAGCGCTTGCGACTATTAGACGACGAGGCAGAATAGTTATATTTCTGTGCTATCCTATAAAATGAACAACGGACAGGACTGATGATGTTCTTATCTAATCATTTTGATGATGGCACCTAATACGTGCAATGTTAACGCAGGTAACGTGGCCAGTAAATACAAATGATTTCCAAGAAATAACTGAGATCTCAATCACTGCAAGTCTTGAACCATGACATATTACTGCAAGTAACGGATTATAAGAGAACTGAACGTATGTAGATTCTTATGAATCACTACTACTTAAACACTGCACTTTTTATTATAAAGATTTGCTTTTAAGGCTCGTGCAGAGTGGGGCGATATCGTGGGTGCGACAGGCATATTGTTGCCAGTCGCGCACGCGATATCGCGCTAGTCTGTACGAGCCTTTAGCATATTGTAAAAAACTAGGTAGGTATTAGGGTTGCTGAATTTTTTATATCAAATATCTTATTTTCGAAGCTATTTCCTGAAAAAAAAATACCGACTATTTTTTTTTTCAGGAAATAGTAGTCATTTGGACATAATTTTAATAAAGAATTCTCATTGTTTCTCTCAAACAGAGCACCTGCTATCAAATCTCTTCACCACCCTTGGTTGACTGGTAGATAATGCTTAAGGCATTATGTCTGTCTTTGTACCTTTTTTATGTGTAAAAGTTTAAGTAAATAAATAAATAATAGTCGACGGCGGAAAAAAATTGTAGGTATGTTTCATAAACATTTTATTCTAAATGCATATTTTTTCTACTATGAACCTTTACTAACAGATTTTTTGCATGTCTCATGACTAGTTTTACACTATATATGTTTATTTATTTTTATTTTTAAATTAAGATTAACAAAATACTATTAATTCAGCTTTTATGAGATTAATATTGGCCATATTGCGATCATGTCGCCATTTTGTATTTAAATAAAAATATAGTAGTTTCGCCTACTATCATTTTTCTTTAGAAATATAGTATTTAGGCCTCTAATATAGCAGGATACTATATTATATACAGTAACAGTACAGTGGGGTTGGCAACCCCAGTGACGGGGTCCGCATGAATTCATGTAGACCAACACATAGCCAGCCACAGAGCGTGAGAAAATGCGCAAGAACTCCAGCGCCCCGGCTAAAGGTAGCAGCAGAATACCGTGTGGTTTTAGTCAGTAAGAGTCTTCACCTACCCCAGGATGGAGGACATCCATGAGGATTTCCACACGATAAAAAAAAGGCTTGGCAACCCGTGTAGGTATTTACAGTGGATTCGTTTTTGATTTAATAATTTACTAGCTGCGCTCCGCGGTTTCACCCGCATAAGTCTCGATTCCGTAGGAAATATTGGTATAGAAAGTATTTTTGTCCTATTTCAGTTCATGGTCTATCCATGTGCCAAATTTCGCGTTTATAATATTAGTTAGGATTAGGATGATAACAATGAAACTTGTCTATTTGATTCTTAAGTATTGTAAGCCCATTACTATCCTTCTCTACAGCTTAGAGCTGTAACTGAGGGTCATACCTGAGAGCCTAGTAGTGATATTCTACTAGCGATAACAATGATACAAAGGAAACAATATATTGGATTGACACAAGCTACCGAAAAGCTTATGTCAATTCTGTTGAAAGTCATTGTAGAAATATGAAACGATTTGAAAGTGAAAAATAATTTCTTTATTTATATTCTTGCACACATACAAACTTGGTATATAGCAATATTTAACGAACTATTGAATTAGGTACTCAATATAATATCAGTATAGAAATTAGACTTCTTGAAGACAACCTTTAGGTTCCAAGGCTCGAGGAGAACTAACTTAGCAACCAGGTGACGCTCCAAATATCATGTTTCCCAGTAAAAAACCAGTAAATTTTACGGTAAGTCTCAAATGAGATACTTTTAAACTTCATGACTACGCTGATACAAAAATCATTTGAGGCAAATCACATATACTTTCAATTTTATATTTAGTATTTAAAATCACTACAAATCTTAATAATATTTAGAAATCATGACACAAGTGATTATCATTGTATTCCCATTTGAACATAGAATTATAAAGTTTTACAATCAGAACAACAGACCAGTTACAATGGTTGAAGTTTTTGAAATGAAAACTTGCTTACCACGACATGCTAATGGGACGTGTTGCGCCCTACTGGCGACGCGCAGCGGCTTGGGTATATACAATGTGACTGTACACGGTGTGGCGAAAATTAAGGGCGTGGTACAGACCCTCAAATTGAACAAATTTCCTCCGGGGACCAACACCTTAATCGTGAACCAAAAAATCTGTCACACCATACAAAACTTCAACTCGACAAATGTATGGGATGACTGATATTATTTTCGTGATTACGGTGTTAGTCCCCAGGAGAAAGTTATTCAGTTTGATGGTCTGTACCACGCCCTTAATTTTCGCTACACCGTATACAGACACACTGTATAGGTGTATGTATGTTAAAATATTATTTTCACTTTTTTATTTTGTTATTTGTATTTTGTTTTACGAACTGAGTCCAAATAAACGTTATTCTTTCTTTCTTTTCTTCCAAAGTTTTAAATGTTCACTTCTGTTGGCAGTCCCCATGACGCCCATTTTTTTACCTTTATTAATACTTAGGAAAACATTTTTTTAGACACATAGGTCCGAAATAATTCAGCCTATTTCACCGCATGTACTGTAGCACCATTTGCGGCGTGTCGCACGGCACGTTCCGATAAATACAAAAGCAAATGGCTCAGTGAGTCACGAAGGTCGAAGGGGATGACATGCAACCACTACCCAAATTCACCATCACTATGACTGGAAAAAATGTGGAGTTGCATAAGGCTTAGGTTACTGTCAAGGAAATATATTTGGAATTGTTCATAAACATGTTGAGTAAGATGGTGTTTGAAGCAAGCAAGTCTGCTTTGTTTATTTGCCAATTGGAGCGGCGTAGTGCTCGCAATTGGAGCGCGTATGAACTGAACATGGAGAGGCAGAAAGAGTACCCATCTTGGTAGGTAGGTCTGTAGGGATTGTAGCCGGTGGCGTTCTGTAGTTTGTGTCCACAGAGTGACTGCCGGCTAAGCCACATGATCATTGTTAATTCCAAAGCTTTTAGATTGTTGATTATCTATTTAGTTCAGCAGATCATTTCATATAATCGATACTAATATTAAAAAAAGAAAAGATTTGATTTTTTGTTTGTTTGTTTGTTTGTTTGTTTGTTTGTAATGGATAAACTAAAAAACTGCTTAACTGATTTTAAGCATTGTTTCAACTAATAGAATTCTACATTAACAGCGAGTAACATGGAGTGAATTTTATTTTTGTAATTTTTAAATTACAATAGGTAATTTAACCCAAGTTATCAACTATTGATGACACCTATACAGGTTGAAATTGAAAACTTGCGACAAACTGAAATGGGACATTGTATACATCATTATTAACAACTTTTACTAAGGGACCAAAGCTACAATCCCAAAAAAAAAATCTGCTTTTCCTACATTTTGATGAGGTATTGCGAACATAAATGTAGGGGACAGCAGTTTTTTTTTTGGGATTGTAGCTTTGGTCCCTTAGTAAAAGTTGTTCATAATGATGAGTACAATCTCCCATTTCGATTTGTCGCATGTTTTCAATGTCACCCTGTATAAATGTACGTGTAATGCGTGTGTATGTGTAATGTGTATAATGTATTACATTTTTATAGTACTCATCATTACCCAAGTCCGCCAGGCTATATGTCTAACTATTATAGCTAAGTCACAATAACCGTTTTTATTCAAATTAGTCAATCAAAACACGGGTTGAATGAAAAGATGATGCGCGATGATCTCTGGAACTGCAAGTTGGATTTGAAGAAATCTTTTTTGCATTTTATAGCCCAATTCTTGAGAAACGTTAAAGGTTGTTTACCATTACGCTACGACACTTGGGAGCCGAGCAAAAAGAAAAAAAAGTTAGAAAGAACTAAGCAAAAACGATGTAGGTAATAACGCGGGCGGGAGATGGGATGCGACGCGGTGGGTTGGGGGCCGAAAATTCACGCGGATGAAGTCGCGGGCGAAAGCTATATTAAAGAACACCATTATAGTTATTGACAAGCTACCTCAAAGCAACAAAAGCGTTATTGCCAAATAAATTAATATTCTACGTAATAGGAAGATTGTATCTTTCATCAAAACATAAATTCCAAGGATGACCGTGTAAGATTGAAAAGATAAAGAAGGACAAAAGATGAACGTCGATATTATTTGTTGCTGCTAACCGAATCTCCATAATTTATAGGCGAAAGGTTTTGGTCCTTATGGGCAAAACGCAAATATTACCATTAATAAGCCAAATATGGTGGAATCTATGGGTTTGAAAAAGTATAAAACGTTAGCTTTGGTATAAATAGTTGGTACATTTTGAAACAGTAGTTGAAAATTATTCCAGTGGTAACATTACAACTAGTTTTTAATGACCAGCGGGGTAATTGCATATCAGACTTATACAACATCAATGCCTTTCATTTTGACAATAGAATGAATGAATGAATGATATATTTATTTGCAAGAATATTGGTAGCTGACATAAGTTCTTAGGATGTATGGGTTTCACTATATTCGGCATTCCAGCCATGCAAATATTTAGAACCACATTCATTGCGTGATATACACTGTCGAACAGATACATTCTTCAAACGTATGAAGCAATGTATTAGCAATTTCCTTCAAAACCTGTCGGTTTGTGATTGATAGTGTGTTACCCAATTAGGGTGCTGGTCCTTATCAGTATTTTAGAATCCTTCTGCTGGGATGCATAAGCGATTTTTCTTAATTTCCTCCATTTTGATTCTCATTTCAGTTAAGTAATTCGTTTTGTTCTTCTTACATTCCCACTCATAATTTATGAAAATTAAGGATTGTAATGTGCTAGAATTTAACCCGGCAAGAAACTCTATATAGCGGCACATATCACAATCCTAAAAAACTACTGACCACCTGTTATTAAACGATGAATCTGCTACATCAAAATATCGTCTGCTTACTCTATTAATTATAGAAAATTTATATTATGTAGAGACAAATCGTCATGGTGTTTCTGCGTAGACGAGTAAGGTTAGCAAATAAAAATAAATAAAATAATGGTCACTGAAAATATAGGTTTTATACATTGTGACAATTTTTCTTACATGGCGAGAAAATTATTTTTACGAAAAATATTAAATTATTCGTACTAGTTTTATTAGCATCTGCTGTATGTGATATTATTGGAGTGACGTGACTTTTCATTTGGGCAACATTTAACGAGATTTATTATACCTACTTGAATGAAGGTATTCAATCATTCGATCAATAAATTATTCCAAATTTTAATAAACGTCAATTTTTTCTAGTCTTCGCTGTGTCACTATTCTTCTCCACTAGTCCTACTATATCATTATTTGTATCACCTTTTCTGGAGCCAAGTTGTAATGAAAATTATCAAATCAAAGTAATTGGTAATTTACTTAATCTAATCTCATAAAATTCAAATTATAAACTTTAAAACAAGTTTATATTGACATAATTTATAAACACAATACAGAAATTTAAAAATAGAATCATATTATAACACTTTTTCTTTTACAAAATATTTATATATTTTTTTACCAATACCTTAGAGGGCAAATCCAAGAAGTGAATATCACCAAGGAGTTTCCATCAATTATATTTT
This sequence comes from Atethmia centrago, assembly GCA_905333075.3. Lineage (NCBI taxonomy): Eukaryota > Metazoa > Arthropoda > Insecta > Lepidoptera > Noctuidae > Atethmia > Atethmia centrago. Next base: position 9,894,885 of record HG995381.1, on the reverse strand, counting down.
TCTAATGGAACGCATATGCGGGACGCGCCATTTTAATAGCATTAGCAATAAACAATTTCTTACTTTTTAACATTGATCTTTTATTTAGTAGGTACAATATATGAGAGTAGATAAATTAGTGTACGAAACTGGACATAACTAGGTATTAAAACACTCGTGTGATACTATTAAAAAACACACTCGTGTTTTGATAGTCATTATGCAACAGTTTCATAAACAACTATTACACACTTTTTAACCAACTTTTAAAATATTCTATTGCAATCCCTACTTGCACAAGGTCTGGGCACGGACCGTTTTTTGTCGCTAAACGCCAGGCCATCTGGCAAGGGGTATTTTTTAACAAAAAACAGTTGCCTGACCCTTTCTTACCTTGACTGGCCCACGTTTTTTATTTGTAGACCCTCACAATATGTTGAATTAGCGTATTAGTAGATTTCTAAAGACTCGATGAAATTTTTGATTGAACCAAACGGATTGTATGAAGTAACGGTTTCGTGTGGAGTTGCCCCTTTTTTGTCTAGAATTATTAGGAATTTAATAACGTTCCTTACACAATTACCTTTTTTGGGTTTAGTTTATTGTAAAAATAAGAGTCACCTGCTACAGTAGAGGATTATTTGTCCTAATATTGCATGTCTCAAAGAATTATACGGTCGGTCAGTCAAAAGCATAATTTCAGAATGTTTACTTTTCGTTTGTGTTTAAAAAGTAACATGTTTCAACATTTTAAATCAAATAGTTATACAGCTGACTGTCTCCTCACAACAGGACTGTCTTCTATATTTTACTTGATGTTAAAATTATCTCAATAGAATGGATGGACATATTACGTTAGTGCTTATTAAGGCTGCCAAAGCTTCTGGTTTAAAATTTGATCCATAAGACCGTTAAGGCTTCGTAATTCGAATACAAAATGCACGCGTCAGACATCCACAACACGAATCAAGATTATTAATATATTTTGAAAGGCATCGCTCCCAATTTGAGGGTGTACGCAATCTGTCTTCAATCAAAGCGACAGCCTGCAAAAATCGTAATTCTCAAGTTCAAAGGCTCGCCGCCTGAGCCAATCGAAGTGCTTGAAAATTAAAAAAAATCCCCGGCTGGCGACCGAACGATTGAGGGAATGAGTGAATGAATGTAATATCGGTACGCGGATCTCTTTATTTGTTGTATTAAATAATTTTTACAATAGTACATGCGGTCTTTTGTTCCGAATGCGGGGGTTGTAAGGAATGTGCTGATTTTGCATCACCACTGTCGCGAGGGGTTGCGTGCCGATCTGAGTTTTAATTTGTTGCTAAAATTCTTGGGTTAACAAATTGGCGATGACAGGTAACAAACGGAAGTTTTATGGCTTATTATAAGAGGGCTGCATATTATGTTAATCACCACCTGGTCAAAATGTAGGTACAGTACGTGTATAAAATAGAGTCTGGCAAACGGAAGCATAACCTGAAAAAACCCGGCAAATTCAAAATTCTTTATGTATATTACTAACTACATTTCGAATTAAATGTTTTGATACTAGAGTATTTTTGTATTTATTATAATTATTTTTTTTTTGTTTTTAAAGGCATCTTTTGGTGCCACATAAAGTGTTTTTGAATTTGCCGCGTTTTTTTCAGGTCATGCTTTCGTTTGTTTGTGGCGGTTGCTGTTAGAAAGTTGGGATTTAATAATGAACCGACATTCCAGAAGTTGCATTTATTGCCAGCATCCTAAACTATTTCATCTTATCATTCATTTTCATTTTGTGAAAACAGCATATTTTGACATGACAACATAGGGTCAAGTTCGAAGAGCACAACCCACTCAAATGACGTGATCACTTTTACACGTCATAATTATAAAAAAAAAAGCTAGATGGAGCCAACATTTCCTATCTGACTACCGCTCATAAGAAATGACGAAAAAAAACCTGGGGCAAAGATTCTTTTAAAATCCAGACATAATCTTGGTCAGAGGGGCAACCACGACCTCTTAAAGCAGTATTATTTTAATATTACATCAGAATGAGATGAAGCTATACAGGGGCTATAGCTCCATCTCTTTCCCACTGTGAAGCAATATTAATATAATACTGCTATAAGAGGCGGTGGTTACCCCCCAGGTCATGTGAGGACCATGTAGATTAGTGTCTGAAATGGTATTTTAAGGAAACACCCACAGAGATTTGAATGAACCTGTCCGGACAGTGCAATTGTCAGTAATCGTGTAGCGCAATCGTGAGAGCAGTGGTGGTCCAGTGGTAACGGCCGTGACTTACGAGTTGTAGATCGTAGTTCGAACCCAGACAGGCGCTTTACTTTGTGCAAATTATTTCATCACCACTGCTCTCAAAACGGTGAAGGAAAACATCGTGAGGAAACCGGCATGTCCTAGAACCAAAAATTCGAAGACACGTGACATCTACCAACTCGCACTGGGCCCGCGTGGTGTATTACGGCCCACTCCCTCTCACAGAGTCTTCTCTGTGAGAGGGAGTGGGCTGTAATACACCACGCCCTGTACGGCCACGGCCTGTACGGCCTGTGTAGTGTGTGTGTGTAGTGGGAACATTATAGACTGATTATGTATGTGTAGCGCAACTCAGAACTTAGGCACATACTAGATAGAGACATACATCCAAAACTGGGGTCACCTCTATTTTTACAAAAGCGTTACGTAAACCATATTTCACAATTAACTACCAACAATAGCTGAACAGCTTTAAGCACGATATTTGAATTAAAAAAATTATAAATCATAGCAAAATTGCCTTGTGAATAGCCTTCGTGGTACTGTTAATCCTTTGTATTTGTTATGAGTTCTGTTCTCTAATCAAATGGGACATTAAAAAGAATTATGACTATATATAGTTGTGACAGTATGAATGGCAGATCTGAAGATGTATGGGGCTTAAGTGGTGTGTAACAAAGATTGCCGGTTGGTTAAGAAGTGATAGTATTGACCTGGTTGTGTTTGAAGTATAGAGTTAGTTTCAGAAGTTGCGCCGATTTTATTTTCAGTTCAATGATTTTTGGAACAGGTATACAGGTGTACAATTGAAAGGATCATAATAAATCATATTCCTATAACAAAATAAGAAAATGATTAGATAAAAATTTCAGTCACGTCGTTTAAAAATTAAAATCTACCTTCCAGACTCTTTCCTTCCTGCCGAAGTCGCGGGAAGGTACTTATGGGTCACCGAGGCCCCCGCAACACAGGCAACAGGAAGGAATACGGGTGGGTTTTAGTCAGTAAGAGTCTGACACACCCTCCCGCTCCGCCCAGAGCGGGAGAAGTTATTTGATGATTTCCCACCCTCAAAAAAAAATAAATACTCATTCCTTATGTTAAAATAAAACTTCATCATCATCATCTGCCTGCCTTTTCCCAACTATGTTGGGGTCGGCTTCCAGTCTAACCGGATGCAGCTGAATACCAGTATTTTACATGGAGCGACTGCCTATCTGACCTCCACAACCCAGTTACTGGGTAACCCCTTGGTAAGACTGGTTGTCAGACTTTCGGGCTTCTGAGTGCCCATAACGACTGTAAAGATCTAAAAATAACAGCCGGGACCAACGGCTTAATGAGCTTTCCGAGGCACGGAGGGGTCTTAGTGTGTAAAGATAGTCACCCATCCACGGACCAACCGCGGCAAGTGTAGCTTAACCTGATCGATCGATCCGTGCGGCTCTTATAACTTCGCCACAAGCCCTTAAAATAAAACATCAATAGTTCCTAATTTTTCAGACTGAAACATGAACGTTGAAGTTTATGTACCTACTAAGGAATAACAGTAGAAAGTAGGTACAGAAAATGCATGTAGCACAAAAATTCTGCAAAAATAAACATCTCTCCCAAACATGGGCGTAGGCGTCGCAAGATCTGTTCGTCACGTTTTCGCTACCGAAAACAATAATTTCTTGAATGTGTTCATTTTTCGTCACTTTCGTCTCGTCAGATAAGGTTACGGGTTGAACGCATGCGCGATAACCGCTTGATGGACGATCACGTTAAACTGTTCTCACGCATCACTTAAAAATATATAGACCTGGCAGGGCAGGTAAATAAACTGTCACTGAAAAATTGAGGATACTGGTTTAAAAGAACTTGTGGAGATTGAACAGCAATTCAGTTCCTTAAAAGGGTAAAGGACCAGAAACTTGCAATGGTCATCTGCGTAAAACATTAGGTCCGCGACTAACTGATCAACTGACTGACTGGCAGTCAGTATACATCCTTGGTCACTGAAGATCAAATAGACATGAACGCATCATGTTGGTCCTCTGACGAGTTGCTAAACCACGACTCGATTCGGTCTTCGGTAGTTCAATAGTTTTTGAAAAGTCTTAATTTTTCTACAGAGAATGAAGTTCGGAAACAAATCGTCGAATAAAACAACACAATGCCCGCTCTACACATACCATGTCCCCAAGACGGATACTAACTGATAATGCGCCGCTCTCTGATGGAGATTGATCGCATCACCGCCGCGATGTGTAAACACACCTTTATGAACGTGGGGGGGTGAGGCGGTAACCGGACTTGGTTACGTGACACAGAGGTATATAAGGAGTTATGTGGTTCAAGACTGACAATAACATTAGGTATGCAAAATGCATTTATGTTGAGGAGCTCATGGCTAAGTAATAACAGCCGCACGGGTCGATCCATCAGGTTAGTGCCGGGGTTGCTCGGAAAGCACGTTAAGACGAATGCCAGCCAGGACCAACGTCCTGGCTGTCATTTGTGATAAATGATAAATGATTTTATTTCTGTCTACTTACAGTTTGCTCAAACACTTTTATACGTCAATCATATTTTTTAAAACTAGATGAGGTCGGCGTTTCCTATCTGACTACTCTGAGAAGAAAGGCCGAAACAAACTCAGAGGTCACAGTCTCTTTTAAAGTCCAGACATAATCTTGGTAAGATCATGTGAAGATCATGTCGATTGGTGTCTGAAATGGTCTTTTGATGAAAGAACCACACAGATTGAGTGGACCTGTCCAGTCAGTGCACGCGTGAATCTTTGACAGTCGTTAAGGGTCGTCAGAAGCTCAAAAGTTTGACAACCAGTCTTACCAAAGGGTATCGTGTTACCGAGTTAGTGGGTTGTGAAGGTCAGATAGGCAGTCGCTTAATGTAAAATAATGGTCTTCAGCTACATCCGGTGGGACTGGAAGCTGACCCCAACATAGTTGGGGAAAAGCTAGGCAGATTGATGCAAAATGCAATATGTAAATAAATACGATTTTCAGGACCCTGAAAGGTTGAGTTGAGACATCACTGAATGAAGTTGATAGTAAACTTGTGACTACTTGTTAGTATGTAATGTGAAACCATCAACCTGCACTGGCCTCGCGTACTGGATGACGGCTCACTCCCTCTCACAGAGAAGATGCCTGTATCCCAGCAGTGGAAATATTATAGGCTGATTATGAATATGCTGACAAAACATACATACATACATACATATACTCACGCCTTCTTCCCATGGGGGTAGGCAGAAACTATAGAACGCCACCTGCTATGCTCATTACAGCGCATACGCTCATTCAGTGTGTTGCCTCAGACTAACTCCGAGAGCACACATCTCATTGCATTAGTGAGGTCTGATGTTTCCTGAACACTTCAACTTACCCTACAAAGAGTAACATAACATCACGCCTGTACCTATGCCCCGAAGGGTTAGGCAGAGATGTACCTATAGGGTACCCACATTTCGCCAGTTATGTTTAAGGCCTTAGCCTTTTAACCCTTATTTTTTAAGAAAGAAAATTGCCAAATCTGTATAGTTTGTGGTAGCGGAAAAAATATATGTTAATTTTAAACATATTACCCAGAACCTGGTTGTTACCAAAACATGTTTTGCAAAAAAATCTCGATACCAACTAACGTTAAACTAACCTCTTACCTTGAGTTCTAATCCAAAATACCTGTGTTAATTATCAACATACGTTACGTATTTAATTAATAACAAAAACGTCTTATTTGAATTCAGAACTTGGTTGTTTTTTATTTTCGATTACTATCGAAAATAAAAAATAACCAAGTTAAGTTAAGTTTTAGTTACTTTAGCAATTATCTATTTACTCAAAATTATACACAATTGTACAACTCAATTTTGAGTAAATAGATAATTGCTTCATATTTTGCATTAAATTACTAGCGTTGTGTCATCGCGCTTCTCTTTCTTTTCTATGCAATCTGACAGTGACCGCGATTTAGGTGTTGTCAGCGTCTTAAGTCCCATGTAATAGGAGGCGAGTCTATTGCCATTAACCGAGGACAAATCCAAACTCCGGGCAGCTATTGATTTTTTTCAGATGGCAAAAGCCGATAATACTTTGCCCGACCCGGGAATCGAACCCATCAGGACCTCATGGCCATCACTAGCATTTGCGAACACTAGACCAGAGCCAGTCAAATAGTACCTAGGCATAAATATGTATACTCATAGTAGGTTGTTCTTATGTACGCAAAGATACGCACTTTCCACAATAAGTCAGAAGATGCGACATCACAGAATTCGGTTAGCGGTGGCTGTGCGATAAATATGTCGCGACGTGACCGGCGCATGAGCACGTGATCTCCATGTATGATGGATATTGTTGTTTATTTGTTTGTAATGCACATTTTGAAATAAGCTGCGTTTTGATGGCGGTTTTTAGTATTTTTGGTCGACTCTTTTTTGGGACTTGTCTAAGTTTTGGGTAAAACTAAGTGTGGTCCAAGACGGAGAGCAATTTTAACAATTTCATCACTGAGCAAAGTAATTTGAAGACATCTATTCTATATTCTTCATCCATCAGACAACTTGCAATGTATTTCAATGTTTTACTCGTATGTTCAACTTTAAAGATTTGATTTAAAAGATGCTTGTGGTTAATTTAATATGAGGAAATGTAGCAAACAATACAAGGTGTATTTAATCTAAAAAAAAATATATAACAAAGTTCTATTTGACCAAATTATCACATCTCAATAACAAACCAAATATTGACCTCAACCATTCAACATCACACATTTATAATTAAATAATGAAACAATCTAATTTAACGACCCGCTAATACAAAACCTAAACTTAATTAATAAACCAAAAGCGGCCAAACATCCGTTTAAAACCAAACTTAGGAACCGTCCACCAAAAAAACTTACCGAAATCTTTCCCACATGTGGTTAGACCGACCACGTTATACTTACACCCCGAAAAATATCACCCCACCTCTATTCCTAGAATCACATAGTTGAAAATCGATTGTGTTTTGTCAGAAAGAAGGAAAAAATTATTTGGTTTTCGACTAGGTTTTTTCGATGGCCGGATAAATAGGTCGCAGGTTATTTGCCGTTGCAAGGTGCAAGCATTTCTAACGGGAACATTCGGTGCTAAAATAAACGAAACGACAATATTTGACGTAGTGGTGCCATGAGATAAAGGAAGTTTTTGTTTTTGTGGGCTAAAGCTGTGTTTGGTGGCGGGAAACTTGATAGACCGTTAGATTGAGGATGTGGAGTCTCAGGTTATGTCTGTGACATATTTGTTTGTACGAAGGCAGTTTAGAGAACCTAGCGAGTGGACTACTGTATGAAGAAGAATGGATTGAATTGCTGAAATTGGCTTTCAACAAAGATGTTAACTACTTGAGTCATTGGTGCCGATTCCCTTGTTCACAAACTAAACTAAATTTAAGTTCAGTGCATCTTTTTCTTTCTATTTAATTAAGAAACGGACAGAAGATACATTTTAGTTTAGTCCTTTCAAATTAATCAGCGTTTGACGTAAACTGACGTAATTTTAATAGGCAATTTAAGTTTTTAATCACGTCTAAACTTGTATGGAGTAGTGTAGTTTGTGAACAAAGGAATCAGTATCAACGTGCGTTTTTATAATTTCTAAAGTCACGATATTATTGTGGATTTCCACGCTCATAAAATGTATGGAAATACGCGCATGTTATAAAGTTATCGTGGACGGAAATTTAAAAGCGTCTTCGTATATTTCAATAGATACATTTTACTTCTCTGTGTTATCGTGATGCCGTGACGTGGACGTCGACGTCCACGAAAATATTGTCACGTTAGAAATGATAAAAGCGTACATTGGGACCAATTTTTTTAAACGTACAATCTCACGTTTCAAACACAATTTATTTTCATGAAACAGAACAAGCAATAAAACTACAACAATTTCTTTCGTATGTGTAATTTTTAGATTACCTATGTACCTACATCGAGTGCAATTCCTACCACAACCGGAGTCTTCTAGAAAATTGCAAGGAAGAAGGAATTGTTGAGAATACATAGAATAGAATAGAATAGAATATAATATTTACACACACAAGTTAAGTAACATACATACATAGAAAATACAATGGAAATGATAACAGTACAAAGTAAAAATAGCCGTGGGCCCCAAACTAGGCACAGCCTGTATCTTGGTGACCCAGTCATCATCATGAGGACTACGGCGATTCAAAATTATACAACTTTCATTATGGCTTTAATTAATTAATAACTGAAACTCCTATGTTCCACCAGCATGGCCGTTATATTTGGCCATAATTTGTAATAAAAAAACCAAGGAAGACGCATAATTATTTCTTCAACTTATTAAAACTCTGACCCGTCACATCGCAGTATCTTGACGCCGTAGACCAAACAGTGTTTAAAAATAGTAACGTATGTGGACAAAAAACACGAGTCGCTCATATGGATCGACTTTACGCAATATGGTTTTTGACCCTTATAACCGGCGGATATTTGTTTTATCATCGGCTTATCCTGTGGGATTTGGTGTTAAATATGATGTATTTCTACGAGAAACCAACAAGAAATACAGTTAGGTTGTGATTACACAAATACTAGAAAAATAATACCTAATTAAATTATATCTAACCACGTAAATGTTATAAGTACTCGAAACTAATTCTAAATAATCTATTTAATTACGTTATTATCGTGTACGGAAACATTAACAACGACATAAAAATGTTAAACGAAGAATTAATAGAAGCGATTGCACAGTGTGCCCATCAAAAAACTTTTCCCGCAAGCAATGCCCCGGTTCCGTGTCATTTCTCCTGTCTGGCCGACATGCGAACGTAATTACAACTATTGCAATATAATTTCATCGTAAAACAAAGGCGATGCACTCCTACGCGAGTTTTTTTTTTTTTGCCCCGGCTGGGTCAGAGCGGCGCACAGTGTAACGGTGAAGCGCAAACGCAACGACTTCCAGATGCGTCGGTTAGCGGTATTTCACCGTGATTTTTTAGGGACGATGGCGTTTGTGCCAGTGTGCGGTCGGTGAGAAACGTAAATATGGGGGTTGATAGTCACGTCATCTAATTAGTATTATATTCAAGCTTTTAGTTTAAGATAAACGTGGCTTAAATTGTACGATGGTCTAACCATTCGCACTTAAGGAGGCTCATATTTTGCAAATATTTTAGGTTGCCGTTAAACAAAACAGTTATAAACATTACGTTACGTAATCTTTATGTATAAATAATAGTGTAAGTAGTCGTTTGAAGTGCCAAATGTGGCACCATACTATATAACATTGGTACATCTATATGGACCATAAATTAGTTCGCAGTTAGTGACCCATCTGGTCAGAGCTAATAAAAAATGAAGTACTGGTCTTAAGTACAGGCATAAAGTAAACTGTAACAGACTAAAATATTTTAAACTATGACGTATGTTCTATAAATTCTGAAACGGTGAACTAATAAAAGAAACATCTTGAAGTTGCAAATATTTGAACTGATTTGGTAATATTTTTATATTATGTAAAAACAAATGAACAGCGATGACGTAATTTTCTTATCGTGCAGGAACTTATCATGTTCATCCATTTTTATTTAAAGAAAAGGTAATCTAATCTTTAATTATGCGAATAATATTATGAAATGCCAACACGCAGTGGTACAATGACTTTGAATAAGATAAATATTTTCGTATTTCGTATCTTTTCACACCTTTTATCCGTCAGAAAATCTTTATGTTTATTCCGTGATTTTTGGTCAAATTGAAGCATATTTTCATTTTTCATATTACCAAACGAATTAGACTAAAAAACTATTTATACTAAAAATTAAACTATTAGACTGTCCCAAAAATTAGTCCATCACAAACATTCCGGCTACATTCAGTAGCAACGTTGTATCTAACAATAACTCTTATAGCATGTATCAGCGACTGTCCCAACGGTCACATACACCACGGTACGTAAATTCTCATACATGAAATACGATGTGGACATCAGTCCCACATGTGGTCCTCACGTGTGCCCCTACGTCCCTCCTGTCAGACGCATAGTTACAGTTTGGAAAGCAAAAGAAATTTGACTAGTGGTGACAGAGTCATCTACCGAATTTAATGCCCAGTAATGAGCTTAGACAATATTTTGGGAGTAATAAGTTGTTGATTGGTAATGGAGTATTTTGAAACTAAAGAACTGTAGAAGTTTCCGCGATGCAAGGTTATATCGATAAAAACAAAATTAATGTCGGTATCCAAAATAGTTTAGTCTTATTTATACTTGTCCCTTCAGTGGTGAGGATCGTGACCCATCTAGTAATTTTTTAATCTAAAGAGATTTTCTACCAAAGGTTAAAATCTACAAAACTTCCTTCAGAGAAAAACTCGCAAATATGAACAGACTAGATACGCCCCGCGGTTTCACCCGCATACGTTTTGACCCCGTGGGTATATCGGGAGAAAAGTATCCTATGTGTTATTCCTGGTTATAAACTATCTGTGTGCCAAATTTCATCCAAATCCGTAAAGTACTTTTTGCGTGAAAGAGTAACAAACATCCATCCATCCATTCTTACAAACTTTCGCATTTATAATATTAGTAGGATTGTACCCACAGCACACCCATAACTGTCCAATATACACCTTAAAATCATTCGAAAAATCACTTTGTTATTCGTAAAAAATATAAAAATGCGATGTCCATCGCATGACAAAGACTCGGGGCGTGATACCACGTCCTAAAGGCTACAGCTGAAACGTTTTGTGACAGGTTCCATACCATAAATCAGTGAGGGAGTCGGCCTACGTGAGAATCGAAATACAAGAGATGACCCAACTTCTCGCGAAGTCAAAACATGAGGTTTCCGAAAAGATGTAAAAAATATCATAAGTTATGAATTTGGATGATGAGGATCAAGTAATGATGAATGGTGATTTAATTTCATTTGTGTCGTAACTATTAAAAATACTATTTTATTTCCTCCATTACCCATAGACTACAGGCATCTAACAATATTTTAAATACGTGGCATCTTAGCCATAACTTAGATAAGAATTAAAGCCAAGTGTTACGTCTTCTAGATTTTTATTACATTTAATTTACACTTTTTGATTTCATAACATTTTGGGGAATAGTTTCCATGAATTTTGGCATTTTAAAAATTTACCTTTTTTGCCTTGATATGTGGTTTATCTGCCATGATATTAAAAACCAAGACACCGGTATTAAATAAACTTTTCGCCACCAAACCTTGCACTATCGGCGTCCAAAATCAAAACAACCCCTAGACACACATCAGCAGAGCGTTTCACCCGAATTAGTTTTTTGTCCCCAAAAATTCTGGTGACACCAAAAAAAGTTTACCGTTATGGACACCACGAGTTTTGCATAAATCATCTCGAGTGGAAGTTTGTGGTTTAAAATTACTACGCCCTTTTTGCCGAGATGTGAAGTGAGATGTTAAAGAGACAAAGTTTGCTTTAAGTCCGGTTCAGAGTCAGTAACGCTTAGTGATTTTTTTTTAAGTTGTTAGTTGAGTTTGTAGTTTCTGTTGTCTTTTACACTTTTACTTTTACACTGAGGTAAAGACAAATTGTCTGCTTCATTACTGTTTCTTTCTAATAACATTTTCTACGCAACAACCTTTAACCTTTTTTTGTCAAGCATAGAATTAACACTGGATGGATCAAATGGAGGCAGGTCATGGGAACAATCTGCGACTCCCGCATTCCTCTTAAACTTAAGGGAAAGATTTATAAAGCAATGGTTAATAAACCTGCTGTCTTACATGGTTCAGAATGTTGGGCCACAAACGGGATGAATGAAAGGCAATTGCAGCTGAGATGAGAATGGTAAGAGGTATGTGAGGTGTTACGCGAATGGATAGAATAAGAGTATTTAAGAGGAAGTCTGAAAGTGACACCGGTGACTGAAAACTTGTGTGGAAATAGGTGGTCATTATATGGGCGGAGGAATGAGGGAAATGTTATCAGAAAAGTTTTGAGTGTGAATGTAGATGGTTATACGAGTAGGGGAAGACCAAATAAACGATGGATGGACTGTGTGAAAGATGATATGGCTAGAAAGGGAGTGACTACCGAGATGACAACTAATAGAGAAGTATGGAAGATAAAGACATGTTGCGCCGACCACAAATAAATTGGGATAAGGGCAAGAGAATGATGATGACGCACCAACCTTTAACTTTTGGTCGTGTATTTTAATTCTACAATGTTATTTAAAAACAATATTAGTTTAATATGCAATATGCCTAATACAATAGGTACTCACATGAATTAACTCAGTAATCAGCTACTGTGTTGCGGATACGAATAAACGAAACGTCCATTTACAAAAGCAAGAAATGTTTCTATAAATCTTTTTATACCACGCAGCAACTTTTTACGAACCACTCAAAGCAAAAATTTGGTTAGTAGGTAAAAGTTTTTTACTGGATGTCCTTAAAATCATTAGTGTGCACAACATGTGTTGCAGATCCTATCAGGAGCGAGCAGCGGTGATTAAAAATAATGTTTATAGACACCGATCGCCTTGTCGAATGAGCAAAAAAGTTTGGGACAAATTTTGAAATGACCGCATCTTTAGTTTCAGAGATAGTTACGTAAATGAACGGTGCTCTTGATGTTGCGGTTTGATTTGTGACAGGACCAAAAGGCTCAGACATGCAGGACGTTCTTTTTTAACATTAAAAAAAACCGGCCAAGTGCGTGTCGGACCACGCACAATGAAGGGTTCCGTAGTTGGGAAGTTGGGATGAATTTATCCCAAAAACTTAACATTGTAGTTGAAAAACATGTTCTCCCATACCTCGATATATGCCACAATCAATTCTCCAACTGCAAATTTAAGTTGGTCGTCTATTACTCGTTAACTTGTAAAATTCACTTAGCTGTGATCGTTTTCCTTTTAATTTCATTACATGTATTACTGTCGTGATTTTTTTCACATCTCCATAAAGCTGGCAGGGGGGGTGGGACACTTGACTCTACCAAAAATTAGCACTTTAATGCTTAATTTTACGCAAACGGATCCTTGAATCGATAAAGTGGTGTTCACAGACCCGTAATATTTTCGTGTATCCAATGAGACCCCCACAGTCCCCACACCATGGGATAGACGAGAAAAAATGATATCATCCCAACATTACATGCAAAGGGGGTACCTTAATAAAAAAATTTTAAAGATTTTATTTTAGCACTTTGTCGGCGTCATTAATATGTACTCGTAAACCAATGCCAAATTACACCTTTCTAGTACTACAGCGTCTCTGAGCTATAGCGGGGACAGACAGACCGAGAGACGGACATGGCGAAACTATAAGGGTTCCTTGTTTACTACGGAACCTTAAAAAACAGTAGCTTTTATGGCTTTCCTGATATATTTAGAGATAATGCAACTTTATAGCTTTCTCCTCTTCCCTTCATTATTAAAATGCTAAAATATAATGCAGTTGTACTTACATGTTTTATACATTGGTCGCTCAGTGAACCCTAAGAGGAAGAGTAAAAAATTCTAGGAAATATTTTGCCGAGCGTAGTGGCGCTCTGCAAAATAATTGCTGATAGCTTTATATTAGTATCCGCATACTCATAACCATCCCATTTGCTCTCCTTAGGCTCAGATTACGGGAAACCATGACAACTTCGAGAAGTTAAATCATACAAAATTGATTAGTATCAAACATTTTCTTCAATTCTGTGACGTGCTCTTCCGCTTATGTAGGTGTATAGAGTTGATTCAAAGCCACAATTGCGCATACTTATTAGATTCAGACTCTGGGCTATCGTCATCGCCTACTTTGAGTATGGAACCGTTACCACGAGTATTACCATTGGCTATGTAGTTCAAAAGAAAGCAGCTGTCGTTATTCTTCTAAAGATCTTTGTTTTTAGGGTTCCGTACCTCAAAAGGAAAAAATGGAACCCTTATAGAAGTACACATGTGAATTTTTGTAACCCAAACTCGAACATGTAACGTAAATAAATAAATTTTAAAATATGGTTTACTTTTGGGAGGAAAATTAAAAAAAAAAAAAAAAAAAAAACGTTTTGTAAACTGTAACGTGTGACATATCAAAATTAAACGACTTCTTATGATGAATTCAAATATATATATTTTTTTAATTATTTAAATAATTAATTTAAAGATAGCAAAGAAAATTTATGAAAATTGACCATTCTCCTTATCTCTGAAACTGCTGAGAATAAAATTATGAAAAAAAATACAGAGAATAGTTCTTAACTTATAGATTACAAAAACCTATACGAAGTCTATGGTCTGAAAATAACATGCTAAATTTCTCAATATTGTGCCCAACTACAGTAGTGGCCCTTCATTGTGCGTGGTCCGACACGCAGTTGGCCGATTTTTTTAGAGAGACTACTCTTTCTCCTCCCATGGCTGTATAAAATCTTCTTCTTCATCTTTAAGATCTATATCTGCATTGAGCTATTGCTGCTACTTGTGTTTAAAGTGTTTCTCGTAGTGATTAGTAGCCTTTGGTCCTCTAGATGCATTTCAGTTGTTACTAGGCCATTTCGTATTTATTTAACACTTCTGTTACAAAACATTAATCGTTTATGTGAACAAAGTTTCACTAAAAACTACTGTAAAAGTTTATAGCTTTTTAATGTTCTGGGCTCGAGGTTACTTACATCAAGCAGGATAATATACAAACAAAATTAAATGTTTGTTTATTTCCATCAATCTTGCTATCCATCAACTCTTTCGTAACTATGACGTTACGTAAAAAACATGACTGGACAATGAAATCTCGGGTCCATAACACTAAGGAGGTCTATCAAAAGGAGATTAGATCGATAACGGCCAACAATGCCTGTGGGAGTTCAAAAATAGAACCTCTATGAAAAAAAAAAACTAAGAAACATGAAACGAGGAATTATTCGCATCGTTTCCCTTGAGATCTTATAAAACCGTTTTTTCGTTGCAAAAAATCATAAATGAGGGTGGATTTTGAAAAAAGTGGACAAAGGCCGAAGCACAAAGAGGTTTTATATACGGATTTTTTCGTTCCCGTATAGTTTTTCTATTCACATGCCCACATGTAAGCCTACCTGTGATGTGATGGCATTTTTATAGTTGTTATGGAAAAATCATCATCTATCACATTAATTTGTTTATCAATGTATTAGATTGGGGATTTGCGAATGAAAACGCTGACGAAGCGAAGCTATCACCATTTCAGACACCAATCTACATGGTCTTCACATGATCTAACCAAGAATAATCTTGGTCAGATCATGTCATGTTTAAGTCCAGACATAAGTCTGGACTTTAATAGAGACTGTGACCTCTGAGTTTGTTTCGGCTTTTCTTCTCAGAGTAGTCAGATAGGAAACGCCGAGGTCATCTAGTTTTTTTTTCTAAATATGATTGACGTGTAAAAGTGTTTGTACAAACCTACTTACAGAAAACAAAATCATTTCATTTCATATCTTTGATTCTCCATGTACTACAGCTGTAGTTGCATAAAAACAAAGTCCTTTGCGGATAGAAACTGACAGCCAACAAAAGCACAGTCAAGCACATAATTAGTACACTATTTTCTTGCGTGTCGCAAATAATACGTGGCGTTCAGTTGAAAATGTTGAAGTAATCTTAAAGAAAGTTGTTAATCAAAATAACAAAAGATACATCCAAGCAAATTACGTAACAACTACACAGTCATAAAGCACATGCAGAAAAGAAAGTTGCTCACACAACTGCAAGCCAATAAAAAGTACAGTCACACACGCAATTGTCACCTATTTTCTTAAAACTCGTGTCGCAAGCGACCGAGTGTTGAACACAATAATTTGAGTTTGGAACAGGGTGGAGCGGTGACAGATTGCGCACGTCCGTTAATGACAGGCCGCCGATGCGCGTGTGTCCAGCCCGCGCTCATTCAATGCAAATCTACTTGAAACGCGCTCTCGAATCGTTAGACACGACAAATACACGAACGAAACGTGTCGTACATTGTGTAACCAAACATAGGCAAATAGGCTCGCAGTCGAGCAGTGTTTGAATTGATTGAGTCAATTTAATATAATATTTATGGCTTCGATGTGACCTGTCATGTTTTGTTTCAATTCTATCTTGATATTATACAGCAGTTGAATTGAAACCGCTATTATTTTTCTCGGTAAGGTGATGAGTTAATATTTATTCGATTTCGCAAGGAGAGAATATTTTTGTAAATGGAATAATGTGTAATTTATAGCTTCCGTATACATAAAAGTTCACAATTTTATTGTTTGCAACAACCAAGATAGCAAGTTTCGTAAGACATTTTACACCGTTTTGCATCTTCGAAGATAAACCTCCTTAAAAGGACAATAAACACGCATCGCGTTGCACATTTAAGGGTGTGTTTGTTATGAAGACATATTATTTCGACTATCTGTGTACAGAAATCTGGAAACGTAAAGTTTTTAAGTTAAAAAGTTCCTCCCACAACGGAACACGTCTGTTCTATAAAATGCTGCGGTCTTCATACTCGTACACAATGACCTCTCGCGATGACAGGCCGCCTGCCCACGCGCACGCTTATTCTAATCACACCTATCTCGACGCTTACACAGCTCGTCCATTCATACATATTTGGTCTGCTTTTTTTCATTTAATTTTTAAACGGTCACGAGTGGGCAGACATTTTGTTTTGTTTTACAATGTGATGATAACTGATTAATGAATTATTAAAGTAATCTGTCGGTATATAGATAGTGCTTAATCTGTTCTTTACGATATTTATGATGGATTTAAGTTTGATCAATGACGTATCATTTGAACAGATGACTAAAGTGTAATAAGTTCGTATTGCTGATTAAGAATTGGTTTATCTACAATTTCAACCGATAAAATAATGATAATGGGTATGTTTTGATGATTAATTGTGGGTGTGGCAAAATTTATCAAGGTGCAACCGGCAACTGCCAGATTTCAGACGAGCTTTTTGACCTAACATTTTGTAATTATCAATGAAAACTATAACTAATACTAATTATAATATTATGAAGGCCATAAGGACATAGAAACAGTAAAAATTAACAAAAATTTTACCTCTATAAATTGTAATTCTAATTAACATGTTGAGCAAAAACTAGAAAATATTGTGATCTAACAAAAAAGTCTGAATGCGCAAGCGCAGTACCTACACATATTTGTGTCACTATCCAGAACAGCAGGTGCCTGTATGATGTAATGATTTAACTAACTGAAACCAAACTTCACAATATTCGTAAGCAACTGGACCAGAGCAATGAGAGAAAGGCTGTTCAAATTTAAATCTCTCAGTACTGACCAGTATGCTAATATCAACACAACAAAATGTCACTCCAAACTGTTGTCGATGACTGTACATTATTTGTGGGCACACCCTTTCCTTGACGCGGTGGTTACAAAACATTGGGTCATCGTTCATAGGAAATCATTCATGTTTATGTCCTTTTTTTATTTATTTTGTAAACAGTTTTGTATTTTAATGTACTTTTTTATTTCATTGAGAACTGTTGGTGTGTGATATGATAACTGATAAATTATTATTATTTCTGTAAGTAGGTTTGTAAAAACACATAAACATGACAATCATATTTTAAAACTAGATGAGGTCGGCGTTTCCTATCTGACTACACTGAGAAGAAAGGCCGAAACAAACTCAGAGGTGTCTCTTTTAAAGTCCAGACATAATCTTGGTCAGATCATGTGAAGACCGTGTAGATTGGTGTCTAAAATGGTCTTTTGAGGAAAGAACCACACAGATTGAGTGGACCTGTCCAGTCAGTGAGTAGAAGGACCTAAGTATTAAAATTGAAAATTATGATCAATCTTTGGATGATATCGGCAACAGGTTATTTTTTTACAAATCATTGATACTCTTATTTAATAGTCCTTTCTTGTCGGCTACTGCCGAAGCCTGCCATTTTGTAAATAATTTTTCCTCAAAATGAAATAAGTAGAACATTGAAATCAATTTGGAGTAGACCAGTGACGGTAGGTAACTCAAGAGTTTTGCATATTTTATTTTATTTTAATTGAAAGGTACACCAACGACCAATTCACTAAAAACATTAACATAATAAAAAAGAATCATAAGCATTGAATTATGGTGAATTAGTCACTTACAGGCGTACACAGCACTTACATAAAAAATAGCTTCTTAAATATACGTTTTAACAAGGTTTTTTACTCGTAGTGAGGATAGAAAAAATAATTTGAAACAAAGAACAAAACATTAAGTAAAACACAAAATCATAACCGAAATTAGAATAAAAATTTAAAATCAAAATCAAAAATATTGTTAGAATCAAAATTAAAACAAAATTATGATTAAAATTAAAATTCAAAATAAACAATAAAATTGAAATTAAAAATTGAAAACTGTAGAACGCGCTAACGAGTGCAATAAGAGAACATTCCAAAATTGTTAAAGTGGCACTATATTTGACCAAAAACCAAGTCCCAAGTCCTGTCCTATCGCAGGTATACTGGAAGAGATTTCTTGGTTCGCAAAGTACTCTCCTCTTTTCTTGAAGTTTCATTTGATGATACTCGTACGTTTGCCTACTTTGAGCCATCATAGATGGACCAAATGGACTTCTCCCAGCTCTCACACTATTGAATCTAATTGCACGATAAATGAACAGGGTCATACGAGTACTTAAGAACCTGATTTACTCATCCATAACCTAGATTTCATGACTATAATCTACCTACATACGACAACACAATACGACACGCACGAGCAAGAGTTTTTTTTTTGCAAAACAACCTACGCTACTCCTAACGGTGTTAACAGTAATTACGTATTCGCTTTTAGTAATATTATAACACATTATAAGCACCCATTACATCAATTATAATTGATAATTCGTATTGTTACCATATTTTTCTTCATTCAAAACTCCATTAATTACTTTAGTGCAATAGTCATATCGTGGGTGTTGAAACTTGAGGTACTGCCAGCAGCAAATTAACAAAGCAGTTAATTACCTAGGAATATTTAATTCACGTGGAAGCTGTTGATTCGTTTTGCGGATACTCGTAAGTCATCGGTTGGAACTTTTCTTTATCGTTTGAGATGACCAAAAGTGACATCGACATGTCATACGTGTTACTAGAATCAATTCTATTTTTTTGTAAATTTTATGTGCCTATTTGAAATAAATAATTTGACTTTGACTTTGAAATGCCAATACAATACGTTGGCATAATAGGTTGTGACTTCTAAACAAGCTAAGAATCTCTGACTTTTTCTTTCTATTTGTTTCTAAACAATAAACCCCCTTACATTAAACGTAGATTAAAGTTAAAAGAGACGGTTAAACATAAAAAAAATTTATGAGAAACAGACGTTTATTATTACTTAACTTTAAGCTACGAAAAAAATTAGGGAGGTAGAGTCTAAGTAGTACTTAAAAATTAAAAAGTCCAAACCTGTGAAGGAAAATCATTGATAGCTACTAGCTTTGACAAACTAATTTCACCTGACACAAGCAATATTGTCTAAACATCAAAAAGTCCAAACCTATGAAGGAAAATCATTGATAGGTACTAGCTTTGTCCAACTGATTTCACCTAACACAAGCAATATTGTCTAAAAATTTAAACGTCCAAACCTGTGAAGGAAAATCATTGATAGCTGCTAGCTTTGTCTAACTGATTTCACCTGACAATATTGCTCGTGTCAGGTGAAATCAATACATGTTAAAATATTGCGACAATTTCCACTTTTTTGAAGCACTTCTATCCGACACAGTACAGTACTGTCTTACCAGTGAACTTACTATCCTACGCAACACAGTGGGCAGAGCACCAACAAAGCTATCCACCGCTCATCACTGGCTATCATTAATTACGAGCCGTTTACCTCTCATTTTAAATAGACAAAACCAATTATCTTTCACGAACAGCATTGTACCAACTTATGATTTATTTCAACTTTTTGTTTTGTGCCTGACTGTACTAAATGAGAGTAATTGAAAGTGAACTAATAAGGTTTTACTTTTGTCTGTGATTGTACCGTAAGTATTATGAATGCGTAAGCGCAGATATGGATCAAAGGAAAAGGGCGTGTTACAATTTAGCAGCTTTTTTTTTATCCCACGCAAGCGGCTTATTAGAGGGGTCGCTACTGTTTCAATAGGTTTAGGTATATATTAGTTTTGGGATACTTGAAAAACTCGTCGAATGCTTAGCCTCCTCCAATTTTTGATCATCATCTGCCTAGCCTTTTCCCAACTATGTTGTGGTCGGCTTACCGGATACAGCTGAATACCAGTATTTTACATGGAGCGACTGCCTATCTGACCTCAACAACCTAGTTACTGGGTAACACGATACCCCTTGGTAAGACTGGTTGTCAGATTTTCGAGCTTCTGACGACCTGTAACGACTGTCAAAGATCTACAAATGACAGCCGGGACCAACGGCTTAACGTGCTTTCCGAGGCACGGAGGGGTCTTGGTATGTAAAGATGGTTACCCATCCACGGACCAACCACGGCAAGCGTAACTTAACCTGATCGATCGACCCGTGCGGCTGTTATTACTTAGCCACAAGCCCCTCCTTTTTTGATGTCGGTTAAAAAATAATTAGTTATTTAAGGGTCGGGTAATCGCCATAATCGCCAAAGAGCAGTGGTGGCCCAATGGTAACGGCCCCGACTTACAAGTTGTAGGTCGTAGGTTCGAATCCGGACAGGCGCTTTACTTTGTGTAAATTATTTCATCACCACTGCTCTCAAAACGGTGAAGGAAAACATCGTGAGGAAACCGGCATGTCCTAGAACCAAAAACTTCGAAGACATGTGACATCTACCAAACCGCACTGGGCACGCGTGGTGGATTACGGCCCAGTCCCTCTCACAGAGAGG
Source organism: Atethmia centrago (assembly GCA_905333075.3). NCBI lineage: Eukaryota > Metazoa > Arthropoda > Insecta > Lepidoptera > Noctuidae > Atethmia > Atethmia centrago. The sequence goes on along the minus strand of HG995381.1, from coordinate 9,873,730 downwards.
AGGCCTGTGTCCCAGCAGTGGGAACATTATAGGCTGATTATGTAATCGCCATTGACTTTGACCATACAAATGCGCGTCCAGCTCGCATTGCGCTGCCGTTCAGTTTCATTGGTAATATTTATTTTTAGTAACGAAAATATGAATATTTAAAAAAATCACAGAATGAATTATAGGTAATAAAATAGTCTGTTCATACAACAAAAATCATGAAAATATCTTAAGTATTTTGAAACTAATATCGTTTTTTATGCTTTGGGTCGACATTACTACATTACATCCTGAATTTATTTCATAATGTACTTTACCAATACGAAATACTTAAATATTCACTTATAGAATTGATATGCTTTCTAGTTTAACATACATTGTTTGCATAACTTACTTGCATTATATGAAGGCTTAGTAAAAGATTAAAAAGTCACTAAAATCATATATCTGCGCCTTAAAGTGAAGTTAACTTTTTGACAATCTGTCATTTTGACTTTTGTTTCGTTCGTTTCTACGGTGGTTTTGCTATGCATGTAGAAAAACGAATAAAAAAGAATGCAATTAATTTGATCAGTGGAACAGGGTTTTTTTTCTTCAGTGAAAATAATATAAAAATCTAAATATTTTATTTCACATTAAACGTACATGGGCACTTATGAAACGTCAGAAGCTAGGTGCACGGTTCCAATTGGTCGTTTCCTAAGGAGAAGAGCCGGCCAGAGACTCCACGGTTCATCATCATCATCATCATTTCAGCCGAAAGACGTCCACTGCTGGACATAGGCCTCCCCCAAGCACCGTCACTTCGACCGGTTTTGTGCTTCCCGCATCCAGAGGATTCCTGCGGCCTATGGCACTGAAACGTGGTCGCTTACAATGGGCCTTATTAAAAGGCTAAAGTCCACGGTTACTCTTAAAAAATTAATTGGCTTTTATAATGTTTTTAAATTACAGTGTTAATAGGTATGGGAGGAAAGTGTAGGCCAGACAAGAAGTACCAGGTTCTTAACAAATTAGAAAATGGCCAACAAATCGAAACATCTATAAGTCTAAAAAAACACCAGTCATCTGCCTAGCCTTTTCCCAACTATGTTGGGGTCGGCTTCCAGTCTTACCGAATACAGCTGAATACCAGTATTTTACATGGCGCGACTGCCTATCTGATCTCCACAACCCAGGTACTGGGTAACACGATACCCCTTGGTACCTAAGACTGGTTGTCAGACTTTCGAACTTCTGACGACCCGTAACGAATGTCAAAGATCTACAAATGACAGCCGGGACCAACGGCTTAACGTGTTTTCCGAGGCCCGGAGGGGTCTTGGTATGTAAAGATGGTCACCCATCCACGGGCCAACTGCGGCAAGCGTAGCTTAAGCTGTTCGATCGACCCGTGCGGCTGTTATTACTTAGCCACAAGCCCCTCCAAAAAAACACCAGTGACCCTAAAAATAGCTTCCATATCTCTGATGACATTTGAATGTATTTGACACTTTATTTGAACGTTAAATAATAATTCATAGTTGTACTTTTTTTTTCGTATTTGTACCTATGTAGATTGCATGTATATGCCTGGAATCAACACAATATAATTTGTTTATGAATAAATAAAATAAAATGACTTAGTTTTCTAACCACATTCGTTCACCATCGCGAAACCTGGTTTGAACCCTGATTGAGTACTTACAATTTAACAAGTTTCATCAATAAAGCCTATTAAGGCCCATCTGCTATACAAAACCGCACAACAGGTGAACACTAACTTGACCAGGACCAAAATGCTTAATCTACATGCACAAGAGACCGCAATGCGCGGGTTAGAATTGTAAACGAAAGTTTCTCGGCATATGGCTAATGATTTTATAAGCATTGGGTATGGTAAGCTTAGGATATACGTAAAGCATATTAAACTTGCTTGGTGAAACGTATTGTACTCGTTGTTGGGACACAGGCCTCCTCTCCCTGAGAGGGAGTGGGCCGTAATCCACCATGCGGGCCCAGTACGGGTTGGATGTCACATGTCTTCAAATTTTTGGTTCTAGGACATGCCGGTTTCCTCACGATGTTTTCCTTCACCGTTTTGAGAGCAGTGGTGATGAAATAATTTACACAAAGTAAATCACCTGTCTGAGTTCGAACCTATATCCTACAACTCCTAAGTCGCGGCCGTTACCTCTGGGCTGCCACTACTTTTATTGCATAAATACATATTGTACATTTAAGGAGAATTTTCTGGCGTTTCAAAAATTGCATGTTTCGTAAGTGTAGTGTGACTGACAGATTATTAGGTTATGTGAGAAGAAAAACTGCCCTGAAAGCTCTGTCCCATTCTTGGTAGGTACGTCAGAGGCCCATAGGTAGTAAAAAACTAACACCAGCAGGCTTAGCACGAGAACCGTAGAGAAGCGTTTTGTCGACGGAAAAGTAGACAAAAATGACGTTAAGCCTGCAGGCTTAGCATGACGCTTTGTATTTCTTCGAAGAATATACACGGCTCTTTCTATACAAAGTGACATTTCGTTTCTCCTTTTTTGACATCCCACCGTAGAAATCCTTCTACATAAAAAAGGACCTAGACAAAGATCGTTAGAAACGAAAGAAAAATGACAGATTGTAGAAGGATTTCTACGGTGAGATGTCAAAAATGGAGAAACGAAATGCCTGCTGCTGGTTAATCACTAACCACACGAAAAGAAAAGAAAGAAAGATTAGGTACCTATTGCTTGTGCCTAAGTCACAGTCATTGGTACCGATTCCCTTGTTCACAAACTAAAAACACACAAACAAAACACAAAATCAGCGCCTGTCACTACTCCATACAAGTTTAGACGTGATTAAAAACTTGCCTACTAAAATTACGTCAATATACGTCAAGCGCTGATTAATTTGACAGGACTAAACTAAAATTTACCTTCTGCCCTTTTCTTAATGAAATAGAAAGATGCACTGAACTTAAATTTATTTTAGTTTGTGAACAAGGGAATCGGCACCAGTAACTGCATATCTAAAAGCCGATTACGATATTTTTTGTTTAAAGTAATCATTTTAACATCATCAATTTAAAAAAAAAGTATTTTCCAAATCGGTTCATAAACGACGGAGTTTTGAGGTAACAAACTTAAAAAAAAACATGGAACCGAATTGAGAACCTCCTCCTTTTTATAAAGTCGGTTAAAACAGTTTCAACACAAAATGAAGAAAAAGTTGATCAATTGAAAGTTTGCGAATATTTGCAATTAAACAACTTCTTGGCAAAATCTGGGCAAATTCCATTTTTGATGGGAGTGATGATATCATCATCATTTCTAGTAAAAAATGGAATTTACGATAAAAGCCATACGTAAAATGGAATGGTCGTGTGTCGACCGGCTGTCAAGGATACGCGGTGTGGTAATCACTCTATTGACAATGCAGAACGTATACTTGCCCTGTCCGAGGATAATTTTGCCTTGAGCTACAACAGAGGTTTTGTGGAGTCGTGTGCATTGACTTATTTGTTTTACGAAGAGAAATTAACAATTTTTTTTCATCCTAACTATTGTTAAAATCAAAATTAAAAATCAAAAGGCATTAATTCAAAAAATGCTGAAAATCAGCACTTTTCGAACGTAAAAAATACGAAATGTTATAGATACGAAAGTGAGTTTGTTTGTTCGTTTGTTTGTTACGCTTTCGCGCTCAATCAATCAATCAATCAACTCAGCCTATAACAGTCCACTGCTGGACATAGGCCTCTCCCAGGCTGCGCCACATCACCCTGTCCTCCGCTTTCCGCATCCAGTCTGTCCCAGCCACCTTTTTAAGGTCGTCGGTCCATCTAGCTGGGCTTTCGCGCTAAAACGGCTGAATGGATTTGGATGAAATTTGGGTAGACCATGATTTCGAAAAGGACACAGGCTACTTTTCGTCTTGGATCGTAGACACGGGCAAGAGCTAGTAATAATATAAAAGGTATGCTGGAAGAGATTTCTTTACAAATAAACATCTTCTTTGTACGTATTAATGTATGTTCTTTTTTATTTTCTTGTTTATATGTGTGTACCCAAACAGTTAAATTAATAAACTAAGAAAAATAAAAAAAAGGAGACTGCCAATCAGTAGGTAACTAAAGGCAAACGAACAGAGGACTGTTGAATTGTTGCTGAATATTTGGAATAGACATAATTTGGAAGGTACACCATTCACCATGAAGATCTGTATACAAAACCTATTTAGTTAACTAATTTAAGATAGAAGGATCAGCCAACACTTAAAAAAAAACTGATGTACTCCGTTTTGGAAGTCTCCATAACCACGCGACCGCACGCAACATTTGGTTGAACCGCGAAAGTGGGATTGTTGCCATCATTGTTTGACACACACGAACTTGCCCTCACATGTCATTATTGAATCCATTATATTTCTTTATTTTCACTCAATAACACACTGGGCAAGTAAGGTTATTGTACCTACATTATAAAGACGTTTTGTCCATTGTTGAAATAAAAGGTGGATTGTATGGCATTTAAGCGGATATTAATGAAGTATTTATATTGAAAAGAGTAACATAATACAAATTACAATGAGAATACAGGTCATTTTAAAAAGAAAAAAACTTGGTATTTATTTTTGTAGAATACCTTAATTTTCTGTTTATTTACGTGTTTTACATTATCTAATCTTTTTGTGACAAAAACACTGGCAAGTGAACCATTATGAATAATACGTTTTTGTTTCTTAATTTTGAGGCATCGAACATCAATAGTCGATACTACAACAATTACGAAACTCTATGAAAAGGGATTCCAAATTCAAAATTTAAATTTAAAACGAACATGACCTCCAACCCACATGGCGGCCCACACCAGCCAGTCATTGCGATTCGGCCCGCGTAGCCATTGTTTTACTTTTATTTATATTAACTCGACGAAACTCCTTGCAATCCTTGATAATCGGAGATATCCTTTAGTCTTTTCTTTACATCAAAGATTAAAGGGATAGCATGTTGTCTTAATATGTCACTATGTCCAAAGAAACTTACCTTTTGTTATGAACAGAAGGTGTCAGTTATTTTCAAGTTCTGCTCACGAAGAAGCGACAGTCAGACAGACACGCGACATACACTCATATTATATTACTGCATGTGGAATCCCCAATTTCGACAGCCCAAAGATTTGGTAACGCCAGTACACCGCCAATTTTATCAAGACCCTTCATGTTTTGACAGAATTGACAAATATAAAAGATGAAGGGGCCAGTTTAAAATGGTGTCCATAATTTTGTGGTCACTTGCAATTTTTATGACACTTTCTCTTGTTTGTAAAACTCTTTGCAATTTACATTTTGGCAGTGGATCAAGTGTTACAAATGAAGGTCCAAACGTACTTCGGTGTCATCATTTTGCCCGTCCAAAAAAAAAAGATGCCACTTCCCACTCACTTTTTTTTTTCTATATTTTTTCAGTAGCCCATTTGTTACTAGTGATGTGGCAATTGTCCTTTAAGTAACTCAATATAGCGCAACGGACTTTTGTCAAAATATTTACCTTTCCCGACTGGGACAACAAAAGGGGCTCTTAACGCTAATAATGCTGTTCAAGTCATTCAAATCCGAATCGGCATGTAATTGTCATTTTAATTTCATCTGTTCTGTGTATGGGGCTTATTTTGTATGATAATAAGATATTCGAGAATCGATTGTTGTATCGATACAGATCTTGAGATAACGTGGTATCGAGTTGCGATGGTGTGTGTGACTCGATAGACAGCTGTGAATGGAAGTGCGAACTTTTAAATAGATGACGTAGGTATGTAGATAATTGTAGTGTCGCTATCGTTCCTTTGTGTTGGAGAAATCTTAAAGCTTTTTAAATCGAAACTAGAGAACAGAGATCGAAAGCGAAAGAATATACAGGGTGAAATTGAATTCATGGGCATCTTCTTAAGGGGTCATTGTACTCATCATTATGTACAACTTTTACTAAGGGACTTAACCTGAAATCGCGAAAAAAAAAAAGAGCTGTTCCCTACGTTTTGACGAGATAAGCGAACATAAATGATTTTTTTTTCGCGTTTTTGATTTTTCTTCAGGTTTGGTCCCACAGTAAAGGCTCCTCAGCTAGCATATTTCTGCCTGTCGCGCCCGCGATATCGCCCCAGTCTGTAAGAGCCTTAAAATTTGTACATAGTGATGAGTACAATGACCCCTTCAGAGGATGCCCATGAATTCAATTTCACCCTGTATAGACTATAAAGCGAAATAGTACGTCTTAATTTGCATTCAACGAAAAAAGCAAGAAAATAGGCAGTCATGGGGACTGCCGACAGAAATAAAAACTAAAAACTTTGAACAGCACATGATACAGTCGAATATATACAATGTATTAGTGTATATATGCGTATACATGTACACAGCATTTATATACACATATTAGCCTATGGTACACAGGTCTCTGCGCGTCGTCAGTCTGCAGCAACACGTCACATTAGCATGACGGTGACGCGGGCATGTCGGCGACGCGGTAGGGGCAAAACTTATGGAAAAGAAATTTCACTTCAAAAAAAGATACCCTAAGCATAAAGATATACTCTATTAAGTGCTGAAACTTATTAAATCGACAGAGAGCACAACTTTGTGCCCTTTAGGGTCGAGGCCCTCGGTCCGTGGGGTCCCATGCGCATAAGTTACTTACGGAAATCGCTTTAAGTAATTATTTAAGTAATTGCATCGATGTAACTGGTGACCGAAAAGCTGGCGGCTTTCTCGCGCAGCGCATCAGCATTGCAATTCAGGGAGGAATTGCCGCCAGCATCCTTGGTACAATGCCTCGATGGCCTATTTTAGGTTTTTAGTTAACGGTAATAATCATCTTGTAATTTGGTTATGTAAATAATCGATAAATCATTAAGTGCTTCGAATTTCAGTCATTATAGATCTACATCTACCTACGTAACAGGTCAATTACTATGTTGACTATTTTGACTGGCAGCCGACCCTCAAGGTTGGCTGAGTTTAACCGGATGCAGCTGAATATCAGTACTGTGTGACTGCCTACCTGACCTCCACAACCCAGTCACTGGGTAACACTACATCGTGGAGTACGTGCGCCAGAAGACCAGGTACTCGCCGAGGGTGCAGTTGCTGGAGTCACACCGCAACGTCAACTTCAAGGCGTTTGTGGTGCGAGTACCGAATTGTTATCTGTCAGTCGTCATGGAAGAGGACTTTTGGCCGCAGGACGTGGTGTTCCGTCGCTTCCGCGGACAAGTGCCACAAGACAGCACAAGTACAAGTTAGTGAAGTGAAGTGCTACTAACATAGTTTTAAGCTATTTATTAACATACTTTTCAAGTATATTAAAATATGTATGTTTTTAGGTTAAGGTATTTTTTCTATGGACCTGTGACGCCTGAAATAAATGGTATTATTATTATATGCCTTGGTAGGACTGGTTGAAAAACTTTTGGACTTCTGGCTACCCGATTGCCCGTAACGACTGTCAAAGATTTACGAATGACAGCCGAGATCAACGGTTTAACGTGCTTTCCGAGGCACGAAGGGTTCTCGACATAATGTAATGGATGATCACCCATCTACTAACTGACCGCGGCAAGCGTAGCCTAACCTAATTTAGCCATGAGCCCCTTGAATCCAAATTCCTTGAATCTTGAGCCCAATTGTTGAGGTAGAACTGTTAGATCTATAAGTAACAGTTCTACCTCAACAATTGATCAGCGATTAATGTTTTAGATGACGTGTTGTCCATTCCGGCGATAATAACTCGTATTCGTCAAGCTTTTGTTTCTAGTAAACGAAAACAATCAAAATGTAAGCTAACAAAATAAATACATTACATAACCCACCACATTCTTCTGTTTTTAAAAACCAACCTTATGAAGTTAACAATCCCATACAAAAAACCATACAATCATAAACCTTATCACATTCACAATAAAGTCTACCAAACAATCACTTAAAAGTACACATGCGGACAAAAACAGTGACCTTTTGAGCGGCCAGCCATTATTCAAGACTTTGTATGTTAATTCTAGGCTCTATACGACGTTCCCTTGACCCTCGTCATCAGGAATGAATTAGGAACCGAACTTGACCATGGGTCAGAGGTGTAGGTTATATGTGATTGACATGTACTGGCTGGTTTTAACGACTACTGATGTTTTTGTTTGACAGTTTGAAGCTTTGTTTTCGTGGTTTAATTATCTGTGGTGAGTTATATGGTTGGAATATTATGTTAGTACTAACTAAGATAGGATGCTTTAAAAAAAAACTGTACTTATGCCTTATGTAGATTTAGATCTACTAAGTTCTAATTCTACCTGATGGCTTAGTTATAGTTTTTTTTCAATGCATCCTATCTTTTCTAGGAATCCAGTTGTCTTGGTACCTCTTAAACTAGGCTCAGTAAGATCGCCGAAAATGGGTCGCCAACCTTGCTGTAAAACAAGAGAGATTTGAAATAGTTAAATCAAGGAACTAGTTTGGGTTTCCATGGTTTTAATACTTCAGTATATCGGGAGAACGAGCAAAAGCATTCATCTTGATGCTTGAATACTATCGTGTCTCCACCAAGTACGTTTTTTGTTTGATCTTTGTTTTGTGACCAACTTCATAAAAGGTAGGAGATTTTCACTTCGAACCGAGTCATAAGTATAATCCTGACTTTTTTTAACTACTGAACGCAATAACAAATACTTACTTAATTATTTCCAATACACCTGCGCAATCGATGCAAATGTCCGCTCACCCCTGACGACCGCGGAGCCGGTCAATATACCGTGCCAGTTTGTGCCATACGCCGCAATCTTCACATTTTTAGGGTGCCACTAGCCATGGCAATAACTTAAGCAATATAGATTGGACAATAGTGGGTATGCTTCCGTTGTCAAGGAAATAATTGTGCGGTGTGCCCAACTTTAATCATTTAATTATTCAATTTGTATTTGCGTCGGTAGCCCATTTTTTTTTCTTTGATCCACCCAAGATAAAGGTTTTAATTTTTCTGTAAATTATTTAAAAAATGCGGGATTATTTATACATACATTCATACATAAACTCACGCCTTTTTCCCGTTATTATGTATGGAACATAGTAATAGCTTTTTTTTAAACCACATTTTTGGACCGAAATTAAAATTCAACAATCAAAACGCAATCTAAAGAAAAAAACAAAAGAAAAGAAAAATAATGCCCTTTCACCTGTACTTCTGACGTCTACTTACAAATTCAAAAACCATTCTTAAAAAAATACGTCCGATTTTAAAACAAAACGTATTGGTGATTCAAAAGGCAGTATTACACTAGTGAAGTGACCCGTCAGAGGGCGGTAGGCAGCGGTCAATACCTCGTGCCTGCCACTACCACCCACCAATGAGGGTACGCTGATTTCGTGATTAGATTAAATAAAGAATTATTTCAAAATTCGAATTATAAATTGTTTGGAGACCATTAAGGTTTAAGTGTCTTGTTTATTTTGTTGCTTGTTTTAATAGAAGTAAGGCGAAAAAGAATTTATTAGTAAGTTAAAAAATGTAGATAAAAACACCTTGCTTTATGGAACACAATTTGAGTACCATGATTGATACGGTAATATTCTTTGACTATTCAATGGTCATGGTTTAGAATTAATTAAAAAAAGAAAGCAGTGATGGGGACTGCCTGAAAACTTAAAACTACTCATACACATACGTACACATGTATTCATGTACAAGCTACTGCGCGTCGCAAGCCTGGTGCAACACGTCACAAAAGCATGTCGGTGACGCGAACCCATAAGTACTGTCCCAACCAAAAATCGCGGCTAAAGAAGTGGTCACTTAAAAAAAATCATAAAATGTTTTCAATATGTTACAAAAAGCTAAGTTGTCAACAACACATCACAGAAGTGAAGTTCTACCATAACCATATTTTCATGATGACCTTAGAACGATTTATTCAAAGTAGTTTTTTATTAACTTATAAAAAGTTATGAGCGCCATAGGTCTACCTTAATAGTCTCCAAGCATTGTTCCATATAACAATATTCTCCAAGGTGAAGTTTTTTACACACAGTAGCTGTAGTCTGAATACTTTTTTTTTGGCCTGATTTACACTTTAAACGTAGGTACTTATGTGATAGCCCGCATTTAATAGTATGTACCTATATAGTGGGAGTACCTACTGAAACAAGTAAATCCGCAGACTTTCCTCTTAAAAATTACTCAGTATTTTTTTTATTTTTTTTTTCTCAGTAGTTTTGTTTTAGTTAGTCACTATTTTATTAGTAAAAAAGCAAAGTGCTATAGGGTTTTTCTATCAGGAATTTCTCAGTAGCAGCCTGGAGTCTGGATTTGTGCCCGGTTTATGGCAATAGGCTCGCCCCCTATTACATGGGACTTAAACATAACTGGCATGTAAACTACAGGAACACCTTTTTTTAAAGTGACCCATTATAACCAGACCATAGATTCTAATTAGTCAAAACTCAAAATCCCTAGTACGACACACTACTTCACAAGTCCAACCTTAGAAACCTGAGTTATTTGTCACAACAGCGATTATCAACAATTAAACCTTAATACTCTGGACTCTGACTTTAAAACACACTATATAAAAAAAAACATTAAAAAGTAAAGGGTAGCGATGTTATCGGTCCGAGGCTATCGCCCACACAATGTGGCACGGGCCCACCGATTGTTGGCGACCCCTGCTATTGTCTAACGGGGCTTTTGTTTTTACGAGTAGCCTACCTGATAAGCGAAAATATATATTGAAAAAAAAAAAATGTTTTTGATACCTGCAAACGTAGAGTAAGTATTTGGCTCAAATATGATTACATCTATTAGAATATATTTACACAAAGTATGATTTAATAGAGCTAAAGGGGCTCGTGGCTAAGTAACAACAGCCGCACGGATCGATCGATCAGGTAAAGCTATGCTTGCCGCGGTTGGTCCGTGGATGGGTGAGTATTTTTACATGCCAAGACCCCTTCGTGCGTCGGAAAGCACGTTAAACAGTTGGTCCGGCTGTCATTTGTGGATCTTTGACAGTCATTACGGGTCGACAGAAGCCCGAAAGTCTGACAACCAGTCTTACCAAGGGGTATCGTATTACCCAGGAACTGGGCTGTGGAGGTCAGATAGGCAGTCGCTCCATGAAAAATACTGGTATTCACCTGCATCTGCTTTGACTTGAAGCCAACCCCGACATAGTTGGAAAAAGGCTGAGCAGATAATGATGATGATTAGACAGAGCAATGGTGGCCCAGTGGTAACGGCCCCAACTTACGTGTTGTTGGTCGTGGGTTCGAACACAGGCAGACGCTTTACTTTGTGTAAAAAAATTAATCACGACTGCTCTCAAAACAGTGCCTTCACCGTTTCCTCACGATGTTTTCCTTAAAACATCGTGAGGAAATCGGCATGTCCTAGAAGCAATACTTGGAAGACATGTGACATCTACCAATCACACTGGGCCCGCGTGGTAGATTACAGCTCACTCCCTCTCGAAGAGAGGAGGCTTGTGTCCTAGCTGTGGGAACATTATGATTCAGGCAAAAAATAGATCGTAGAACAGGACTAAGTTGTATTGGGAAAGTAAGTTACCGGCCAAGTGTGTATCGGACCACGCACAATGAAGCTAAAACAAACTTAACATTGTAGTTGAAAAACATATTCTCCCATACATCGATATACGTCACGGTCAATTCTCCAACTGCAAATGTAAGTTGGTAGACTATTACTCGCTAACTTGTAAAGCCTACTTAGTTGTGAAAATCTTTAAACTTCGTTATAATAATATATACTACTGTAATGAGTTTTTTTTTTAATATGTAAAAAAACTCGATTAACTCTAGCTAAACTCTAGCTAAATCGTAGATTTTGTTTTGGGGACACTTGACTCTAACAAAATTTGTAAAATTTTAAATCTTAATATTACGCAAAACGGAGCAGTGGTGGCCCAGTAGTAACGGCCGCGACTTACGAGTTGTAGATCGTAGGTTTGGACCCAGACAGGCGCTGTACTTTGTATAAATTATTTCATCACCACTGCTCTCAAAACGGTGAAGGAAAACATCGTGAGGAAACCGGCATGTCCTAGAACCAAAAATTCGAAGACATGTGACGTCTACCAACACGCACTCGGCCCGCGTGGTGGATTACGGCCCACTCCCTCTCACAGAGAGGAGGCCTGTGTCCCAGCAGTGGGAACATTATAGGCTGATTATATAATATTACGCAAACGGATCCCTGAATCCAAAAATGGTTTTCACATATCAATAATCAGCAATATTTTTGAACGGCCTATCCAACAATACCCCACACCATGGGATAAACGAGAAAAAAATATCATCCCTACTTTACGTGCAAGGAATTAAAAAAATAGAATTAGAGTCTCGAAACATAAGCTTCCCTTTCAACTTTTCATAAACTTAGCACTCACATTGAATCTATAAATTTTCTCATAACCTACATACTAGTATAATATTTAGTGGTGAAATACGTTTTGCTAGGCACTTAACTATAACTAATAAATTATATCATCTTAGAAGCTTCTGCATACTAATATAATTATAATTGATCACGAGACGTTAAGTAAGCCTGTTTGATAAGAAACAGCCCTATTGAAACTTGAGCAAGCCTATCAAAATTTGGGCATGTATTTAATCGAACCTCTAATAATTCCCAGTTTGCTTTCCTAAAAATTTTATTGAACACTCTAATATAACGATTGCGCCTCTTTTTGTTAACCTCAAATAATTCTCTATTTTGGGTTCCTAAAAATAGTAAATAGCCAAGTAACTGCGACCAACTTGGATGTAACTCGGTTGGTCACAGTTCCAACCTAAACTTTTACCCGTTTGGTCAACCCACTTTTGTTTTTTGTTCCGGGTTGGTAAATCCTCATGGATGTCTCTCTACTGTTACTGACTAAAAACCACCCCGATGTTCCCCTCCCACACTTGCACTGGGGATCATGGGATCTAATGCGAAGTCCGCGATCCTCGGCCCGCCGTTGCAGGCCACCTCAGGCTCGCGGGGGGGGTTGTCGCAACCCAGTGCTGGGCACGCCACGATTGCGGCGATAAGTCCCCTCTTTGAGGAGTGGCTGGAGAGGCGCCATGGCGTCCTCACCTTCTGCCTGACGCAGGTCCTCACCGGACACGGCAGCTTCGGGAGCTTCCTGTGTCGGATAAGGCGGGAGGAAACATCCGGGTGTCACCACTGTGTGGATCGCCCAGAGGACACGGTGGAGCATACGGTGGAGGTCTGCCCGGCTTGGGCAGAGCACCGCCGTGTCCTTGTGGAGGCAATCGGCGGCAGAGACCTCTCGCGTCCGGCCCTGGTTCAGGCCATGGTACGGAGCGAGAGGGCATGGGCAGCCGTCACCTCCTTCTGCGAAGCAGTAATGCTCGCGAAGGAGGAGGCTGGACGGTTGAGGGAAAGGCAAGTTTCGCGCCCTCTCGCCCCTAGCCGTCGCAGGAGACGCCCAGGGCGTCGGGAATCCCGGGCGGATTTCCGGCCACCGTAGGCGCGGGCTTGCGGACGGTGAGCAATGGGTAGCTCACCGTCCGGTAAGGACCAGGCCCGGGTCGACGGCGCGTTGTATTCCACGCGCGCCTCAAAGAGATGTCGTCAGCACATGTAGTAGGGGTCCACTAGGACCTATGCCTGCCGGGGTCGCGGGAAGGTACTTATGGGTCACCGAGGCCCCCGCAACACAGGCAACAGGAAGGAATACGGGTGGGTTTTAGTCAGTAAGAGTCTGACACACCCTCCCGCTCCGCCCAGAGCGGGAGAAGTTATTTGATGATTTCCTACCCTCAAAAAAAAAAAAAAAAAGGCTCGCGGGGGGGAATGTGGTGTAAAACTCCGCGCGCGTGGAACACTACGCGCCGCCCCCTGGACCCATTTAGGGGGCGTTGTCCGCCCTCCACCGACTCAGGACTCCTCGCGACAGGTCACTGCCTACTCAGATGAGGGCACGGCGCGGCTCATCCCAAGCGGCACACTCTGCCAGCGTATGCCGCGCCGTGTCCTCCCGGCTGGTCAACCCACTCTAGCGTATCTACTGCGACCAACTGTCAAAAAAGGTAAGAAAGTTAAGAAAGGGCTCAATTATTTTAAAAAGTGTGCATCACTAGTAGGTCAATAAGTTTTTAGAAGATCGGTTAAATATTTCTCTTAACTAATGCCCTTTTAAAACTTGGGCAAACCTATCAAAATTAGAAGTCAGGCCAGCCAGTAGTCAAATTCCTATCAGCTAACTCAAAGTTCAGATGGGCCTTTGAATATCAAATTCCTAGATTCAATAGTAAGTCATCGATGCAAGATGGTGGTTGCAGACAATACTGATGGTATTATAAGTACTCACATAAATTGTTCAGAGGTGTACATTTTGTAGGAACTAAAGTGTATGTGCTAGATTTGGCATTAAGCAGTGTTTTCATGGTGCAAGTTCGTTTCGGAAGTAAACTTACACAATATAAAGTACTTGATTTCTTTATTTAATTATTGCCGTATTACCCAGTAACAAGGTTGTAGAGGTCATCTTAGTAAGTCCCTGTCATCTTTGGGATCAACAGAAAATGTTGCAGTTATGTTCAGCTGAAAATCACCAAGTTTTAGCAAAAGTTTTGTAATAATATTAATTTAGTTATGTGGGTACTTGCATTATGCTAAAAAATTATACAATTTAGAGACAACACGATTTACACAATGCATGTCAAAAGTATTTGCTTTAATTGGCTGCTCGGAACATGAGGCGAGTCGGTGAGCAGGAACAAATCACGTGTCAGGGGGGGGTGAGGGGGGGGGGGGTATTGCGTAGTGCGTAGCGCACTTCAGAGCGGCCATCAAGTATGAAACGAGAGCTGTATCTACTAATACTAATTTAATACAGATTCAAGAAACACTGCCAGGATATAATCATAAAAAAGGGAACCTACTTCGAAAAGCTGATGATGCTGGTTTTAAAAATAAGGGCACTCATAAATACTTATTTCCGTACTTCAGGTTAACCTTGAAGAAAGTTATTTACAGAAGTATTCAACAATAATGGTATTATTAATATCGAAAGAAGACCATGACTCTTCAAAACTGTTATGATATTGTATCACGATATTCAGTATTCAGAAAGACCTTGAATATTATTATATTTTGGTCCATAAAAATAAAATAAAAGGCACGGAAGCTATCGACGGAAGTTATAGAAAAAGCCTATTTATAGTGGACATTTCCTGTTTTTCGAATTCATCACTATATCGACCAAGACAAGTTACTCCTCGAAAATGCTGTCCACACAGATTTTAACTTCTCTTCTTATTAGCCTTTCATACATCCCCTCAATTATAAGAGGTTGTCTAGGTCGCTTGTCCATCTAGTGGGGTTTTGAAATCCTCATTCATGGTATCTTGGTCTTCATTTTTGATGCTCCTCTTTATCCTAAAGAAGAATAATGTTTTTTGAACTATTAGATATTACGTTACCGGTATCCAAAGTTCTCACTTCTGAGGACTTAAAAACCGGCGAAGTGCGTGTCGGACCACGCACAATATAGGGTAGTAGTTGAGCTGAATTTATCCCATTTATTCCCAAAACCTAACTTTGTCGTTGAAAAACATGTTTCCCCATACATTCCAACTACAAATATATGTTTTTACGCACAATATTGAGTGATTTACCACGTTATTTTAAGATAGTATTCTTATAGATATACCTGTAATTTATGAGTTATGAGTCTTCTGTTCCATTCTAAGATTTTTTTTTTCAAAATTTTAGGTTTGGCAGTTATAGAAGTTGGTCAATTTTCATAAATTTTCTTTAATAACTTTAAAACTTATTATTTTTAAATTATAAAAAATAATCCTCTTATCAAGTCATTTTATAAGGGTTCCGTTTTACCTTTTGAGGTACAGAACCCAAAAAAGCTGCGATTGACGTAGCCACCTACTGGGCCCGACCCATCCAACATAATATAATATTTTTACCTTTATCATCGACTCGAAAAGAAGAATACATTACCTTAAGTAACATACATACAAAACTCGAAAATAAGAATACATTACCTTATTATTAATAGTGTTATTTAGATTTCATACAAAATCTGTTCATAAAGCTAGCTCCTTAATAACAATCTCAAGTTATTGGGTGTTGCAACTAACTGATGAGTAACGCTGTGAGAATATTTCTTAGCTTGCGGCGTGGGTGTGAGTACGTTTGCTTTGCATAGCTTACATCATGGGTTGGTTTGAGATAATTAGGCTAATGACCCATTTTCATAAAAGCCTTGTCCTACATATTCCTATTAAATATGTGCTTTGGTGACCTAGTGGTAACGGTCGCGACTTACGAATTGTAGGGCGTAGATTTGAACCCGGACAGGCGCTTTACTTTGTGTAAATTATTTCATCACCACTGCTCTCAAAACGGTGAAGGAAAACATCGTGAAGAAACCGGCATGTCCAAGAACCAAAAATTCGAAGATATGTGACATCTACCAACCCGTACTTGACTGGGACCGCGTGGTGGATTACGGCCCACTCTCTCTCACAGAGAGGAGGCCTATGTCCCAGCTGTGGGAACATTATAGGCTGATTATGCAAATATGTGCATTTACAGGTAAGACTTAGACACAAAAACGCTTAATGTTTTTGAAAACAAGATCTATAAAGTGGCCCGTCATATGATAAAATAAAAACTGGTTGCTATTTTAATTTTATAATTTAACATTTTTATGAAATTGATTTTACACAAACTATGATTACCTTAACTCACGCACTGACTAAAGATTTTAGGAAAACGTATACTTTTATAATGTTATTAAATATGTGAGCACCATGTATCTATCACATAATACATTTATCTGTCATTACTTAATATTTAGGGTTCCGTAGTAAACAAGGCCCTTATATATGTAGATTCGCCATGTCTATCTGTCTGTCTATTCCCGCTGTAGCTCAGAGACGCTTCGTACTAGAAAGTTGTAATTTGGCATAGGTAGGTAGGTATACATATTAATCACGCCAACAAAGTGGTTAAATAAAATCTTGAAAAAAAAATGTTTTAGCTTATCTCCCTTGCACGTAATATGGGGGTGATTTTTTCTCGTCTATCCCGTAGTGTGGGGTATCGTTGGATAGACATTCAAAAGATTGTGAGTCTATGAACACCATGTTTCGATTCAAGAATCTGTTTGAGTAATATTAAGCTTTAAAGTGCTAATTTTTGTTAGAGCCAATTGTACTCCCCCTGCCAGCTGTTATGGGTTATTTATGGAGATGGGAAAAAAGTCATGGCAATAGTCATCATCATCATCTCTGCAGATTTTCAGCCTAGTTTGAATAAATGACTTGATTTTGATCAGTAATCACGAGACGTATGAGAATTTCCGCGAAAGACATGTATTTGTGATTTCAGTAACAAATACGAAAAAGTTTATCTTGCATGATATTGCCATTGAAGTCTTCAAAATATTTGTTTTCATATATATGTCTTTGATTTTAACTTTGTTTGACGAGAAAGCATTATTATAGTGCGTCCTGGTCTATTAAGTCGTTTTCGTAAACAAAGATGAACTTTTTTCTAACCCTAATTATACGACAGACATAAACAGATTAAAACTATGTTTGTTTGTTTTATTACAGTCATCAATTAAACGGTAATAACAGTATAGTTAACCTCTGCCAAAGAGGTTAGCAATTATCAACCTGTCACCAGATGCATCGCAATAGAACCTTGAACTAAATGGGTATCTATATGTCAAATTATGTTATAGGAGAAGTGCGAGACTATACAAAGTACGTATGAATTATGGCTACAGACCTACGTGATATAATCTTGAGTAAGTATAATATTTAGTGACGTGGGTTTTAAAGCAATTTACAAGTAGATATTCCTGTTAAACCGAATAATCCTAACTAATATAACTGCGAGTTTTTTTGTTTCTTTGTTTGTTTGTTACGCTTTCACGATAAAATGGCTGAACGGATTTAGATGAAACTTGGCACATGGGTAGATCATGACCTGCGTTAGGACAAAGAATACCTTTTATCCCTAATTTTGTCTCGATATTCTTACGGGATCGAGACCTATGTTCGTGAAACCGCGGGGTGCAGCTAGTCATTGATGTATTTGGAGTGAGCCAAAAGTGAATTAAGTGGACCTCGAACTTAAGACCTTTTGCATGCCAATCTGCGACTCGCCAAACTGTTCGACTATTGCCACTATTTAATCCATTTTTTTTTCATTACAAAATCAAATCTTGTTTGTTGTCTGACCTTTTCGTCTTTAAGTTATTAATGTATTTTAAGTATCGTTGTTAAGTAATTTATGTTTTACATAAGATGGGATGACTTAGGTCGTCTGAAACATATAATTTCATAAATACCACATAAAATACCTTTGATTTAATCATAAAGTTGAAGTTAAATAATTAAATCTATACCTTTTGACTCTAAAGGTACGGATGACATTTGATTTCAGATAACCCATGACTTTCTGAATTGTCAGGTAGATACTTATAGAAATAAGAAATACAATATAAATCTAACTACTACAATTTTAGGAATAGGGGATAGAAGAATTCCGATTGTGGAAAATGAGTTTTAACATAGCCAAAAAACTGAACTACGGTAACCTCGGAATTTGGCGAGGAAATCTTGAAATTGAATCTTGATGTGAGAAATCATGAGGTACGAACCTCATCATTTTCCTGCCCTTATACCAATTATAAAGTAAAAAAAAAAATCTGAGCAACATGTCAACATCTTCCATACTTCTCTATTAGTCGTCATCTTGGTAGTCACTCCCTTCCTAGCCATATTTTATTTATTTATTTATACATTTTATTTATTTAAATAAATAAATATTGTCTTTCACACAGATGATGTGGAGAAATGAGGGAAATGTCGTCAGAAAAGTTTTGAATATGCACGTGGATGGCTATACGAGTAGGGGAAGACCAAATAAACGATGGATGGACCTTCGTACCTCTTTCGATACATCTGTCTAAATGTTGTATCTGCGTAGGTATGTTTTTAAAGGCAGGAATTGCATATTATTATACAATGCCGCCCATAGGCATGTGACCGCCCGTATTTTGCTGAATATTCATATACATTTTTTATTAAAATGTACTAAATAAATGTATTTTCTTTCTTCCTTCTTTCTTTCTTTCTAAAACTTGCCGACTATGAAAAAAAAACGGAGATGAAGAATTTTTTTCTAAAAAAAATCAGTATTTATTTGAAAAACACAAGTGTAACTATCCATAAAACCCCCACATAGGGGGACTTTTTTAATCGTTATTAATACGGTCCTGTTTTAGAAAAAAAATGTCTTGAGCTCCCTGTTTTTTCCATAGTGGACAAATTTTACGAAAAAATATTAGTTGATCCGATAAAATAACTCTATGCTTTTAGAAATAATAAACAGAATCCAAATCGAGCCAATAACATCGGCGATATGGCAAAAAATGTAAAGCAAGGTCACAAACGCTAACCAAGAAATAAAAAAATTAATAACATGAAAAATATTAAAGATAGCCCCCCCCCCCCCCTTTTTAAAGTTAATTTTTGGAATAATAATAATTAAAGAGTCGTTTAATTTTATGACCTAGTCTAAAACAGAGTTCAAGATAAGTATTTCTCACTTGAGATTTAAGCTAAACCTTGAAGATGCGGAGGAGTGAGGAAAATGTCGTGAGGAAAGTCTTCAGTATGAATGTGGATAGCTATGAGAGTGGGGGAAGACCACCCGGGCGGACTTCCAGCCACCGTAGGCGCGGGCTTGCGGACGGTGAGCAATGGGTAGCTCACCGTCTGGTAAGGACCAGGCTCGGGTCGACGGCGCGTTGTATTCCACGCGCGCCTCAAAGAGATGTCGTCAGCACATAGGTAGGGGTCCACTAGGGCCGATGCCTGCCGGGGTCGCGGGAAGGTGCTTATGGGTCACCGAGGCCCCCGCAACACAGACAACAGGAAGGAATACGGGTGGGTTTTAGTCAGTAAGAGTCTGACACACCCTCCCGCTCCGCCCAGAGCGGGAGAAGTTATTTGATGATTTCCCAGCCTCAAAAAAAAAAGGGGAAGACCAAATAAACGTTGAATGAACTGTGTGAAAGATGATATAAAAAAATGAATAGAAATGAATATGTATGAAAAGATGATATAGAAAGGGATGACGACCGAGATGACGATTAATAGCGCAGTATGCAAAAAAAGCGGCCAAGTACGTGTCAGACCAAGCACAATGAAGGGTTCTGTAGTTCGGATGAATTTATTCCAAGAACAAACTTGACATTGTTGTTGAAAAGCATGTTACCCCATACAATCCAACTGCAAAGGTTAGTTTGTACACACAATATTGAGAGATTTACCAAGTTGTTTTAACACCACAGACCATAGTTTTCCTGTAATTCATAATTTTAGGCTCAGTACTTTCGGAGATAACGGGGGAATGGTCAATTCTCATTTATTTTCTTAAATAACTTTAAAACTATTTATTTTAAAATTATAAAAAATATATATTTGAGATCCTCACAACAAGCTCTTTCATTTGATGTCACATGGTATAGTTTCAATCAATCAATTACTCAGCCTATAACAGTCTACCGCTGGACATAGGTATCTACCAGGCTGCGCCACAACACCCTGCCCTCCGCCTTCCGCATCCAGTCTGTCCCAGCCACCTTTTTAAGGTCGTCGCTCCATCTAGCTGGGAGCGTCCCACACTACGCTTGCCGATACGCGGTCTCCACTCTAGGACTCGTCTGCTCCACCGGCCATCGGTCCTCATCATCGCCAGCCTACTGCTACTTCAGCTTGCTTGCTCTGCAGGCTCTGTCGTTAACTCCGGTTCTCTTCCGGATAACTTTATTTCTGATCTTATCCTTCAAACAAACTCCGAGCATAGCCAGCTCCATGGCGCGCTGAGCGACCTTGATTTTGTGGGCCAGCCCTACTGTCAGTGTCTACGTTTCGGCACCATATGTCATAACGGGCAGGACGCAGTGGTTGAAGACCTTAGCCTTCAAACACTGCGGAATTGGCGACGAGAAGACTTGACGAAGTTTCCCAAACGCCCAACCCAATCGGATCCTCCTGTCGGCTTCTTTCTCAAAGTTGTGTCTACCGAGCTGGATAACTTGTCCTACCTTGGTACTGTTTACAATACTTTTATTTTTAATATTCTAATTTGCTCTCCAAAAGTGACCCTCATATTAAAAATTCATTTATTTACGATACACTTCCGTGGTTGGGTCACAGAAATTCATATGTGTACCAAATTTCAACTTTAACAGTCCAGTAGATTTGGAGAAAATCGGCTGTGACAGAAGGACAGACAGCCTCACGAGTGATCTTTAACGATTCCGTTTTAAGGGTTCCGTAGTAAACAAGGAACCCTTATAGTTTCGCCATGTCCGTCTGTCTGTCTGTCTGACCCCACTGTAGCTCAGAGACGCTTAGTACTAGAAAGCTGTAATTTGGCATAGGTATACACATTAATCACGCCGATAAAATGCTAAAATAAAATCTAGAAAAACATTTTTTTTAGCGTACCACCCTTGCACGTAATTTTTTTTTCTCTTCTACCCCATGGTGTGGGATATCGTTGGATAGGCCGTTCAAAAATATTGCAGGTCTGTGAACACCATTTTTCGATTCAAGGATACACATGCGTAATATTAAGCATTAAAGTGCCAATATTTGTTAGAGTATAGTGTCCTCCCCCCCTGCCAGCTAAACGGTTGTTTATGGAGATATGAAAAAAATCATGGCAGTAGTACATATAATGAAATTAAAAGGAAAACTATCACGGCTAAGTAGGCTTTACAAGTTAACGAGTTATAGTCGGCCAACATAAATTTGCAGTTGGAGAATTGACCGTGGCATATATCGATTTATGGGAAAACAGGTTTTTCAACTACAATGTTAAGTTTGTATGGAATAAATTCGTCGCAAGTAATCCCAACTACGGAACACTTCATTGTGCGTGGTCCGACACGAACTTGGCCGGTTTTTTCCTTATGAGATACGTAACAGTAAAAATGTCATGTTGCACCGACTCCAAATAAATTGAAAATTGGAATAAGGGCAGGTGAATGATGATGACTTAAGCTTAACTTTAAAATATATCCTTCGAAACCCTAAATTTTTGTAACATCCCATGACAGTTCTCGCTAATTTGAAACATGGTAGCTAATTACAATCATGAGCACAAAGATCATCGAGGCAGCTCACCAAATAAATGTGAAACCTCTTCTAAATTTATTGTTACGTTGGCGGGCCTGCATTTAGTGTTAGCTACTGACTTTAGATAGTACACTGAGGTATTAGTGGTGGGATTACACTTTATCGATAAAAAGAGTAACCACGTGCTACTGAAGAAAGCGTTGAGTAAAATAAATGCTTATTCATCTTCGCACTTCTTCTTCGTCGTATCGATGATTCCCTTTTATTAATTTTAAATAAACTTCGATCAAAATTCGGCCACTCGGACAGCGTTAGCGTTGGCCTCGCAGAGGTCTTCCATATTGCAGGTGTTTTCGCACCGAGAGTATAGTTTGTGATGTGGCTCCGCAGTTGCACTGTGGCTCATTGGAGTACCGCAACCTGACTAAGTTGTACCTGCAGTGACCCACCTGGCTTCTAAGTCGGTTAAGAGATTGCCAGGTGGGCCATGGTAGTCGGACTACGAAA
This sequence comes from Atethmia centrago, assembly GCA_905333075.3. Lineage (NCBI taxonomy): Eukaryota > Metazoa > Arthropoda > Insecta > Lepidoptera > Noctuidae > Atethmia > Atethmia centrago. The sequence continues at coordinate 9,851,065 of HG995381.1, read as the reverse complement.
CTTAATCATTTATTATTAAGCACGTTACTCAACTGGCCCTAGGTGTACTATAGGTACGCCTCTGCCTAACCCTTCGGGGAATGCAGGCGTGAGATCACTATGAATAACATGAATTTAAGCATCATGATTTTAGTAATTTGATTTTTTGATGAGATACAATGATAAACTTACTTCTTGATTATTTTGTTTTGTCCAAACTCTGTACCAATTTCGACATATCGATAATTTCATTCACAAATTAAACCAGTGCATCACTACCGCAAAAACCCGTTGACTTATTTGGCTCGGCACTTGATTAGGTGTATCGTAGGCACGTTACCACCTTCAGGTACACATTTATCCTAATTAGCGCCTAGCATCGTTCATAAACAACGATTTAACACAGTACTGTCCCTAAATCACTGATAATGTCCTATGTCTTATAATAAGTAGAGGTGAAGACATTTTGTGCCTTTCATGCGCAGTTTACGGTTAGCTACTTCTTCAAGAATATAATATATTTTTGTACCTACACGTGCCTTAGGCAGTATTAAGACTCAGTTTGGTAGAGCATTTTTCTAAATGATTTTTCCAAAATATTAACTGAAAAGGACCTTGATAAGTTGAAGTGTTAAGGTAGTTTTACTATTAGTTACTGGTTTTGTATGCAATGTAGCACATACAAATATAGCATAATATGTAAAAGTAACATTCGAGAAAACAAATTCGAAATATATTTTGTTAGATTTTAATTTAAAATCTGTATTTTATGTGACAGTTTTTCATGGTAGGTATGATTAAGTTAGTAACATTACAAACTAAAGCCTCATTCAATAAGATAATCCCTTCTTTTCTAACATAGATTTCAAAAACGGGCAAAGCGCAAACGCAAAGCTTTCCTTCACGGTTCTCCGAGGTTTTTACCCTCATTACTTCAAGAGATCTCCAAGCCCTACAGAGAAATAGACACTACTCAGCGTTTGGACTTAACACCTTGGGGAAAGATCGTCATAAAAAGTGCCATTTAAAAATAAATGTTTGCCCATAAATGCTAAAAATAGAGATGCGCCCAATAAGTGGGTTGATGCTTGCCCAGGACAGAAATAGCTTGGTATTAGGGTGGGTCGTGGTTCAGACTTTCAATTTGAGACGGTCATGGTTATGAGACTACATCATGACAAGGTAAATAAATAAATAATTTTGAATGTATCTCTGTATATGATGGGATTTCTTCTTGTTTACAACATTGACTAGGTGGATTGCTTTGTTAAATTTGAACACAGGTAGGTACAGTTAAGGAATGTATGGTTTAATAATAATTAGTTTAAGAATTAAAACTTGTTCCACAACTTAAAAATTTTGGTTAGATTCGGATTTAAACGTTTTTTTGCATCTTTATGCTTGCTTTCTTGCTTTAGAAATAACTGATTATTTGTAATAATGTTTTACCACGACTTTAAGTATGATTTTTTTTTTATAAAGAAAAGCATTTTAAAAGGTCCAGTTTAGATTCGTAATTTGATATTGCCAAACCGTATTATTAAATGTTACTTAGTTTAAGCGTTTGCAGTTATTGCTAGTGTCACATACGTTTAATTACCTTCACTGTCAACAAAAAGCCCTTTCCCAACGAAAATGTTCAAAGAAATGGTGACATTAACTGTCCACCACACGTGTTTCAGAACTGTGTCCTTGAAAGGGACCCAACATCAATCTATTTCAGTACTGGGCCCCCAAAGAGGGCACGGCTGCAATGAAGTTATAATTTATGACAATCTTAGGATTATTATTTAGTGTATTTCTTCAGGGTAACGTAAATCATTGAGTATTTAGTAAATGATTGGTTAAAATAGAAACTTATACACTTCATAAATCTTAATCCTAACTAATATTATAACTGCGAAAATGAGTTTGTTTGTTTGTTACGCTTTCACGCTAAAACGGCTGCACAGATTTGGATGAAATTTAACACATGGGTAGATCATGACCTGGAAGAGGACATTTGATACTTTTTATCCCAATATTCCCACGGGTTCTAGGCTTATGCGGGTGAAACCGCGGGCGCAGCTAGTACACATATCAATTAACCATTATTTAAGAGTATCATGATGTCACTTTAATTGAATGTCCAATGGGACACTTATTTTTGGATCTATTCAACTATTGCGAATATTACACACTCACATTTTAAGGTAGCACTAAGGTCTTCATATATCAATAAATACTATTTAAAAAAATCTTTATTTAATTTTTCAGTACAACTTTTTGCTATTTCAAGACTCTCAACTTTCATTTTAAAGTTGTTAGTATTCTAGAAGAGTTCCAATTTGGAACGAAAGTTAGCTTGGATCAATGCTGTTGCATTTTATTTTAGTTGTTCAAGCTAGGAGAAGTTTCAGTCATCTTACTGAAACAAAAATACTACAGGTGTTTTAATTACACTCTCAAAATACAATCATTTTGTTATTCGTTGGCAGACGGTATGAAGTGTTAATTTTGGTCTTAAGATATTGTGTCATCCATACAAATTGAAAAGATGCACAATGTCGATAATATATGTCCTACTACAAAATGTTTTGGGAACTGAATTTACCAGACGTCACCTACTTTAGCCTCCTTTTTGCTAAAACTCGTTGATAAGAATTCTAAGCAGTGCAATGTCAAAGTCACATGCACCATTCCATCTTAGAAAAAAATGCCGTGTCAACAAATACGAGAACTCGATACATCGGTATAACGTTACGTGACTCAAATTGAGCAATTTTCTGTATCCTGTCCCACATCTGTCTCAGAGGATCATAGAAAAAAGTATCCGTTGAAATGTTCAATTATAGAATGTACCAGATATTGTGCAAAAAAGGGAGCTGAGAACCTGCCTGGATGTGCAGGGATTGATTTTTTAGAATTTTATGAACGCTAAGAGATAAATAGCAAAGTATAATCTGCCCTTCATCTGATTTAAAATTAAGAGGGGCTTGTGGCTAAGTAATAACAGCCGCACGGGTCGATCGGGTTGGTCCGTGGATAGGTGACCATCTTTAAATACCAAGACCCCTCCGTGCCTCGGAAAGCACGTTAAGCCGTTCCCGGCTGTCATTTGTAGATCTTTGACAGTCGTTACGGGTCGTCAGAAGCCCGAAAGTGTGACAACCAGTCTTACCAAGGGATATCGTGTTACCCAGTAACTGGATTATGGAGGTCAGATAGGCAGTCGCTCCGTGTAAAATACTGGTATTCAGCTGTATCCGTTAAAACTGGAAGCTGACCCCAACATATTTGGGAAAAGGCTAGACATGATAAAGGCAAGATGATGATGATCTGATTTAAAATTCCATGATAAAGAGGGGAAAATCTGTTATCAAATAACTGGGTAGAATTACAAATATTACTATTCCAGTAGGTAATCTCTTGGCAGATACCTGAAATGTAAGTTATACGTCTGACAGCAACCTTATAGCAACTAGTATAAATGTGTGTGTGATGAAAAATCAAAGGTAAGTTAGCTATAAGTCCTCTTCCCCGTAAACAGTGACAATACCCCAGGCTAACTTTCTTTCCTTTCGTGAGTTCTCTGATAACTGTAGTAAGCTGTCAAGCCAACCTGTAAACGTCTACTACTGAACATTAACCTCGCAAACAACCGCCACAATAAGACAGTTAATACACATGAAGGGTTGCTACATGTAAAACACTGGTTAGTAAGCATGCATTACAATTTTAGGACACAGTTTTAAGACACACATTGCACCCCGTAAGGGCGTTGCAAATTGTATATATCAAATTATTAAATTATACATATTATCACGCCTTGTTTCCCCGAAGGGTTGGGCACAGGTGTACCTGTAGTACACCCACATTTCGCCAGTTATGTTTAAGTCTCATGTAATAGAGGGCGAGCCTATTGCCATCAACTGGGCACAAAGGCTGCTACTGAGAAATTCCAGATAAAAAAACCTAATAACACTTTGCTTGACCCGGGAATCGAACCCAGGGCCTCATGCTCAACAGTAGCGCTTGCAACCACTAGACCAACGAGGCAGACAAATTAAATTATTAACTTACATAATATTATATAATATTTATATAAATTATTGTGAATTAAATACGAGATTAAGTTATTTATATTGTAATAATATTATGTTTGTTCGTGTTTTATGTTGTAATATTATCTACTTTGCAATATTTATGTTAAGGTGTTACCTATAACTACTTCATAAAAATTGCTGCGCCCTAACAGGGTCATGTACCTATTAATAAGATTAGCCTAGCCATAAAGCCTAGCCGTAAAGGGGTGCCACACTGCAATAAATAAATATATTAATTAATAATGTTACCACTCTTCAATCCACCGATTCTACGACATTCACATTGGACTTGAAACTGTGTCAGGAATCTAAACCACATTTTATGAATGACCAAAAAACATAGGCTTTTGTTAAAAACATGAAAGTCAAGGCTACGAGTTATGACATTGTTATGTTTGCATTCAATACTAAACTACCTTTGATTTGTGTTTGAATAGAAAATAGTTTTGATAACCGGGGTCGTTGTAGTACAGTAAATCAACTAAAAACATAAGTATTTAACAACAAAAACTACTTGAGAACTATTATTTAAATATTACACGACATAAACAATTTTAAAATTAAATAAAAAACTTTGACTTTAACTCAAAAGACACAAAAAAGTCATACGAATACTTTATTATTTACCAAAAAAAACTTTACAAACAACAACAAATATAATATAAATTATTTGAGAACATTTTCAACCTATAAACAAACTGAAAATTATTCACGAAAACGCGACAAGGTTTTCCACGCCGCCTAGCGTCGAGTAGCGACGTGAAAACTCACCCCACACAACCAAACTACACGCGTATACACCACCATCCCTTTCCACACACCCACACACCCCTACATATGAACGAGATAGACATACATCGGTCATTATATCCAGATTTCCACTTGAGAAAACGTACAACCCTTTAGTTGTCTCTATTATCGCCGTTCATATATGACAATTAGACAAGGACGGGTATAGTGCGAAGGTTTTATGCCGCTGGACATTAGTGACCACGATTTTTAAAAGGTTTGAGTGCAGCCTATCACGGTGTGTTTGGTTAAGTGATTAGGGATCTTAGGCCGGGTTTAGAATGTGGAGATACTGGGATTTTATGCGAGATAAATTAGTTTAAAAAAAAATTGTCGATTCCCAAACATTTTTTTAATTCGTTTTTCGCCATAATTTTGTACTAAGATGCGTTATCTATCTCAGCTTGCTATCTAACAGCTTTATACGTTTACTTTCTAACAAAAAAGCAGGTATTAATTAAATGCTGATTTAACCATCAGCCCCAATAAACATAAAAAAACAAAAACAGCCTCTCCAAAAAACATCCACCATAAAACAACAAAAATAACGAAATCAATAAACAATCAATCACTTAGAAACAATTTGAAATTTCAATAATCGAACAGTCCCGCGAACTTCGCGACTGAGTCGAGAAACAATTATGAAAAAGTTCTTTTTCGACGCCCGTTCTCGCGCCAGTTAAGTCCCGACTGACACTCATAAAACTTATTAAAGTCAAGGACCGACCAAGATAAGTTCGTCGGCGTCTTAAGTAAAATAACGGCGGCGAGGGAAAAAATGTGCCGCGAAAACTTGCCAGCGAGAGTGAAGACCTAGTTTTACGTGTTGCGCTTTCTTGAATTTTTCGGTAATGTAGTTTTATGTTCTTGCTCTTTTATTTAAGCGAATAAAGTTTATAAGAAATTGAATGTGAAGTGGTTTGAAGGATTTTAAATGACACTTGTTCGGGTTACGAAAGTTTGATGTTGTTATTTAAAAAGTTTAGTTTCTGTTACAATTTTACTCTAAACTAATTTGCTACGCAATTTACAATTTGATTTTTACAATGACGCTACGATGTGGGCGCGCTACGAGCCGCGTAGCGTGCGTAGCGGCCTGCTACGCCGACGTATCGTTTACTCAATGACGACAACGTAAAAAACGTAGGCCTTACTTTTATAGTACTTTAACTAAATATTAAAGAAAATTAATATTCTTGATAATTTGTTACATTTTCTTGAAGTAAGTAGGCTTTATAATATCCTAATTGCATTATTTAATATGTTACAAAGTAAACAAACAAAGCTCTTTCACTGTTCACGGATCATAAAAGATACGTCTACTAAGTTAAACAAAAGAAAACTTTATAAATCCCTTATAAATAGGTTCTTAATTTTTAAAACCGCCTTGAAAACGTAGACTGACCGCGCTCGGGTCCATTCAATTAAAAATTCCATCTCCTAATCGAGTCATGAAATATGCAAGCAAATATTATCCCTTTTCTTTTGTACGCGCTGCATCTTCGCCCCACCCGCGCACGCACACCGACGCACGGCACTTATGATTTATGCCCGTCTCACTCCCACCCACGCGTCTGGTGGTAGAGCACGCGTGACACGGTCTCTGTCGATCAGCCGAGGCGGTGGCGACCGCGAGTAACCCCTGGCCACTTCGTGCGGACTCGCACGCGCCATCGTCGGCCGGCTGAGCGAGACAGCGCGAGTTGTGGACATGCGGAGGCCGCGGAGCCCTCGCGCGAAGGGACACAGGACAGACGCTCTCGGACATCGGGCGAGAGCGGGCGGCCGGCCGCGCACCTGCCTCGCACCGCTTCGCACGCGCGACGTGCTTGATCGCGAGACGCTACTTCGATATATCGTAAACACGAGAGAACAGTTAAAATTTCAAAATAATTTTATTTCTGTTTTAATTTTGCCGTTAAATTATTCGAGGAATAATGCAAAATTTTCACCGGAACAGTATAAATAAAATTTAATAAATCGGACAGTGACTGAAAATTTTGTTTGTTCGGACTGAAAAGTGAAGAAGTTTAAACAGATGCTATTTAATGAAGTGTGACCAAATGAATCGTTTACCGAATCGCAGGATCGCCACTAGGTGTGGATAGATTAGATAGGGCACTGAGACGCTCGTTCAAGTGTTGATAAGGCCCTCTTTATGACCAGTCGATTTTGGCGAGCAAATATTCGACTGACGTGTGAACTGAATCACCACAACATGAAAAGGAAAAAGTAAGATAAGAAATAGTTGGATTTTGATTCGTGAACGATGAAGAAATTAAGAAGATGACTAAAAGTTCTACTGATGTTTACCGTCGGACATTCAAGGGGGGATTTGTGATAACACGACCTCCGTTATCAATAACGTTTAAGAAATAGGACGATAAGCCGTTGGGCCGACGGCGGCACATGTGAAGTGAGCTAAAGAACTGTCGTGAGATAGCTAAGATATTAAGATAAAAAATTCCGAGGATAAAGAAGTTGTTGAAGATATAAAAATAGGTGACCAAATCAAGATGAGAATCAAGATGCCAGCTGTACGCATCGCGCAAGGTAAGTCAGCAGAACTTGAACTACTAAATGTTCCTACTGGATTTTATTTAACGGTCGGCTGTCAATTTTATTCCCAGGAAATGTGGATTATTATAAAGTACACAACGAAAAAGAGATCAAAGTATTAAGAAAAAAAAACTAGTTTTAAAGGGTTATTTTAATCGCAAGAAAATCTGGAAATTTTGCACACTCGAAATTGTTTTATGCCGTGTCCATGAAAAACTTCATCCAACGCTCCACAAAACATCATCTAAATAAACACACAGTCCACATGCACAATGTGGCAGTGCCGGCGAGACTCTATTCATTCAGGCAACGAGCTACTTAATACCGGAGCTTGTGGCAATATTGACACGCCGTCCGTGGTCATCACATGTCCGAAAGGGAAACATGAAAAGATACTAAGTAGCCCCTTTAAAATATTCATACCAGTCTTCCCCGTGTTGGGGGTACTGGACAGTTTAATACAGAACATTTTAAAGCTACAATTTGTATTGTAGAAGTTCCCGAGATGAGTCATATAGCGGAAACTAGTAAAATTGTTATAATGTCAAAAAAATGCAAAGAGTGTATAAATACTCTTTCATCAGACCAAGGTTATAAGACCAAGCTTGTTGCAAAAATGAAATCCGTCAGTGGTTCCAATTTGTCTAGAAAGAATATGTTTTATGGAAAATTAATTTGCAATGCAAATTCTAGCCACTTGCTCTGTGTCAATTATTATACATATATCACCTGTTGTAACCTTAGTCCAAGAACTAAGGTCAGCAGTACTGTAACATTGTAAGAAGTTGCAAGCTATAATTAATTTATTAGCTGCAAAGCGGTCTTTGCTTTTAGTATCTTCAAGATCATAAATGCAACAATCTATTTTGTGGACAATATTAAATATTACTATATGTTTCCTTCACTATCATTGGCTACTTTAAAGGTGAGAATATGGCGATTAATAAAATCGTGTTGTTAAAATATTTTTTTATGCCAATTAAGAATAGTAAAATTAAATATTAGAAACTGTTTTCTGAATACACATGCCTTTTCCATTGTTTCTTAATTTGATTCCCACTATCCAACAGTTAGGTGTATTCATTAAAAATTATAAGCAAAAGTGTAAGTATCTTATGTTCTTTCCCATGCTTTACTTAACTCACAATGGGATGACCAGTGAGTTTGTAATTTTAGACCGCCAATTACTCTCATAGTGCGGTTTTTACTTCCAACTTAAATGCAGGTGACTGTTAATTTTCTCTGTTTCTGTTATTTAAACAAGAGATTAACCTTATTTTGAATATATTGACTTACTGTTTACCATGTAATTATTATTTCTTTAAAATTGTCACGCCTAATTAGACTCATCTAAAACTTGTCGAATTTCTTTGTTAACTGAATTTGGGCACATTAATATGTTCACCCATAAATCACCCATCCAGGTGTCTTTGCAGAATTTGCTTAAAATTTCATCAATTTACAATGTATTTAGCAAAACCAGCCTGCACAATTCGTTCTTTTGTAATATATGAGCCTACATCGGCCGTCGACTCTTGCGCACGGATTCCTCTCAAAACTAGCGTTATCGCACACATGGGCAATTAGTCCAAGTTGACCGGAGGCGACGGGCGACTCGGATTGGTCGGTGGCAGAGTGACGTCACCATCGTCTGCGGCCGTCGCGCCCGATTGGTCGACACGCGTCATTTCGTCGATGACACGTTTGTTCTTATTTTGAAAGCAAGAAGTTCGAGGTACTCGAGTTTTGTAGTAAGTAACAATGGGACCCCCTTTACACGTACATGAAATTGGATGCCATTATGTGGTCGTTCTTTTATGTATGCTTGTTCAAGACCAGTAATTACGGGAGGTGAAGTTTAAGCCATAGGTACCTACTAACTTCCATAACCGGGCCACACTTTAAATCTGTCACAACAGACATCACAAAACAAAATTGTGTCTCCATTGGAACGGCATGGTACTTCAAATTAGAAATTTAAAGAGTCGTCAAGTTTTAACGCGATCCCAATTATGTCCAGAGGCAGAAAACCTTCTGGCTTTTTAAAACCCTCCTCAAAAGTATGAATTAGGGAATCGTAAAATTACTTTATCAGGTGCGAGGCCAGACGGACGGGGGATACCGCGAGCGTAACTTTTGAACAAACTTTTAAAAATCCAAGTTAACTTTCGTGCCGTGCCCGACCGGGCTCCAAATAAAACATTAACAGAGGTACCGTTTTGTTTTTACTTCGCATTTGTCACTAATTGATATGGGTTTTCTGTCCTCTGTAGACTTTTTAATTGATACTGTTTTTGTTTTGTTTGAATGAAATCCCTATATTGTCATTATTACCATTTTGCTATTTAAATATATGCAGAAAAACTTGATATGATCCAGAATTAATAAAAGTTTAATACTCTTATTTGCTGTATCATTTTTTATTGACCGCTTGAGGTTTTGTTTAATTGTTTCATTTATTTGCCATTGTGTTTGATACAAAACTGAACGGATGCGGCATAAAAGGGCCGCACGTCAATTTAAACATTGCCTATATCTTGTCCTTTGCCGCTTAGCGATTCAATATGTCTTCATTAAGCGAATATCGAAGGATCGCATTTACAAACGGAACTCTCAATCTTGATCCTTGGTCAGGAATTATTGGACCTTGGTTAATCCTTGTGTCTTCATACAAATATATGGTGGGAATAGCAAATATAGGGCTGGGCTATTTCTCAATTATGATTTTATGAATATTGATGTTGATTGTGTTGCTAATATAATTAAAGTAATAACGGTACTATCTTATATACCTAACGGTCAAGTTACCATTTCTCACGTTATAGACGGCAACCGAGTAGTTTACAATCATGATTAACGAGCAATAAATATCACAAAGCACGCTAATAGACCTGATCACCTATTTCAATTGCACGCACTCAGCAATAATGCATCCACGCGAACCAAGTCGTGGGAAAGAATTCCCATCTCCTTGTACTTGATCCAATAAATTGAATTCGTCAAGACAACATATTTTAGCAATTGACAACCGACGTCCATTAGAGCAGTATAAGAGAAAGCTACATCAGATAATTTATTTTGCAACATATTTAAATTATGGGAATGAAGTTAATTTTCTTATTTAGAATAATGATTGTGCGGACGGCCACCCGTTTTGAATATCCAACTGGACCGGCTTGATTTTATGCTTTTTTTTTTTGAGCGCGACGAACGGCGTTTTGTGTTTGTGATTCTGAAGATAAAGACGTATGGATTTACATATGTTATGTCAGCGGAGGTCCTGGTAACATTTAAATTGGATTTATTAGTCCGGTCCCATTAAACTGTGCAGAACAACGTTGGAGGCATTCTCGATATGATACTGAACATTTTAGAATTGAATGAAAAGAGTTTCATAAAAGCAGATGTGGGGACAGAAAAAAGGGCACAATTTTAAATGCATACGCAAAGTCAAATCTGGGCATATTCAAAGATCTTGTAGTGGGACTCATTAGTAGATAGTCAACAATTGGTCAAAACTTATACCATTTCCATTTTTATCCAATTAGATGATGTTTGGCAACCATTTGTTGGAAGATATATTGATTTCATCAATTAATGTTTGATTCCCCACCAACCTGAAAAACAACGCAAAAACATGACCATGCATGAGAACTTTTTTGCCAAGCAAACGGACAAAGACAACATGAAAAAAAAAGAACACAGCCGTTTAAACAAAATAATCCTTTCCCAGTGGAAAGGATTTATACAACTAACAATAAAAATCTAGTTACAAACAATAACGACAGTAGCCCAAACATAGACTTTTTTCTATCTATGACATAAAGATGAGTCAGAGAGATAATGCCTTTACACCACTTCAAGTAAACTTATCTTGTACAAGTAATCTGTATTGTTAGTTTGTTTTTCATCAATAATGTTTGGGGTATCGATTAAGATCATTACATTGTAATTGACAAAAGGACTGTATATGAAATTATCAGTTTCAAAAAAAAGACAAAGTTTCAAAATGTTTTTAAGATAAGTCAAGATTCAGATTGAGAAACCTCTTCGGTACGTCCAAAGGGTTTCCTCAGTCTGAATCTTGACTTAATTCAATTCATGCCTCACAATAATTAACTAAAGAGATTACTTAATAATACGTTGGAAGATTCTATTCATCTTCAATCCGATCTTTTAAACTAAATCTCTTTTGACCAATGTCCGCCAATTAGGCTCTATTACGGGCTTAAAATAAATACAGAGCTTAAACACAATGGAATAAAAAATGTTCATAACAAGAATTAATTTATTGTGAGCAGACCACGATCAATAGCCAGGGAGTGGGTGGACAGTTTCTCAAGAGTCCATCTTTGTCAGGCTTTGATACCAATTTGTTATTGTCGGCCTTTCAACGTTAGACGATTTAAAGTTTGGTAGGTGTTAGCTTTATATAGATTAAAGACTTAACAAAGAACCTTTAAACGACCCCCTTTAGCGTATTGATCACCAACAGAATCATTAACATATGAAAAATATTTAAGTTAAACAAAATATGCTCAGATTTTAATCAAACAGACCCCAACAACAGGTTGACAATGGATCAAAATTCGATAGAGGCACCTGAATCTCCAATATTTTCCCATGGTCAAACTCCGATAAACACCTTGACAAAAAATCTTTTCCTACCTTTGACAAACAATTGGTCAAAAGGATTTTTTGGCCAAAACAGGCTCAGTCCGCACCCACATGAGTCGGATCGCCGATAGTGTTAACAATACGGAATAGGGTTGGTATCCGAAGGCAAAATAACTATTGTGCATCATTATGTGACACCCTTTCAATTTTAATAGAAAAGGGCTTACAAGTGTCACTTTCTTTCATTTTTTTCTGGTCTATGCTCTATTTTCTGTTCACAGTAGCATTATTGATAGAAATATAAATATGAACATTTTCAAAGTCACACATTGTGCTTATAGTACCTAATTTGTTTATTTAGATCAAACTACACTTGCTTTTTGGAAATGATGTTTCCTAGTCGTTTGGACATTTTTAATTTGGGGATATTAGTAGTCATCAACCCACATACCACCCCATACGAGCAGTGGTGGCCCAGTGGTAACGGCCGCGTCTTACGAGTTGTATGTCGTAGGTTCGAACCCAGACATGCGACATCTACCAACCCGCACAGGGCCCGCGTGGTAGATTCCGGCCCACTCCCTCTCACAGAGAGGAGGCCTGTGTCCCAGCAGTGGGAACATTGTATGCTGATTTTGTAACCCACATACTATATAATTCATCATATTTAATATCTACATTATTATCTGCTTCAGCATCCACATGTATTTTAACCAGATTCTATTTACCTATGACTATGCAGGTACAAAATCTACCAAAACTTGATTGAAGGGAAGATTGCTACGTGTCAGATTCTACCTGATCCACATCAATTCATCCCGAACTGTCGGCGAATGAATGATTTCTTCGTGACCATTGTCCAATATCTTTTGATTCGGCAGTTTAAACTCTCCGATTATTTTTTTCTGCCATATGGCCATACATGTCAGGTTGGACAAACGTGCCCTTCAATAGAGCATAGTTTTGTATTGTAAAAACTCATCCAGATTTCATCCTTTTTTGTGGTTTTAATTACTTTTTGCTATTTTTATCCTCGTAAACGATTTTGCGAAAGATGTTCTGTTTGTCTACATGAGTAATTTAAGTTTCAACGAATGTTTACTCAATTTCTCGCAAAGTACAATTATACACTAAAAGTTTATAGGAAAATCAAAGCATTTTAAGTTGAATACTACTCTGCTTAGTATTCTGAACAATAAACAAGCAACTAGCGATACTACTACGCAAAACGTTCATTTAATAGACATTTGTCTTTTTAGCAATACAGAGATTGGCTTCGTCTAAATAAAATCATCAAATACGAAATTACACTACTCAATCTAACACCACAGACCAATAGAATTATAGACCGGGCCAAACTTAGGTCACGTATCAAAATATGTTCCAATGTCTCAAAAGCTTATTGTTAGAGATTAAGTGGGTGTTAAAAATCATATAACATACAGCTAAAGGAGTGAAAGATGATAGCTCGATGTACGTTTATGATTTATATTGTGTTGTAAGGCTTGTCGGGTATTGTTCTAGTCATCACGTGTGCAGTGTGGGCGTTCTCTCAGATTTATTACAGATAGCCCTTTAACTAAATATTGTTAATGTTTGGCACGATTCGATAAGTAGATATTGTTAACGGTAATTTTCAATTTCCAACAACTGTTTTATAGCTTTCCTAAAAGGTAGGTAACCGAAAGTTACTTGAAAGTGGTCGGTAATTATGGTTGTCTAATATAAATCCGCTGATAAATAATCTCGTAGTAATCACTACCGCCATCTGGCGTCGCACGTAGGTGTCGGCGCAATACTGCATTTCCGGTTACCCAAGCCGTACCGTCATAAGGTCGTATCTGCATTTGTATGCTGGGAGCTTTCCCATACCGGGCAGTTCGTGACCGCTCGCCTTGTTAACGCGATGACCCGACTTGAGATTATGCACTTACATCCGTTTGAATGATGACTGCTTAATTGAGGCCATGTGAAATGAGCAAGAAGCTTCGTGTATGTGTAAACAAAGAATATTTTTTGCACAAGAATAATAGTGAGCATTTCTAGATGAGTAAGTTGAACTTTTCTAGGAAATAATAGAGAAATGAGTTTGATTTACTGGCAGTAAGATAGGTGGGGAGCAATAAAAGCTGATCTTAATCAGAGAAAAACAGACGAGTGCACCAAATTCTATTCCAACTTAGACAACGCATTTAAGATTTTTCAACGCAAAAATTAATAAAACCTTCACCCATACCTAGAAAAAGCCATAAGGAAAAATCCTCAACCTACACTGTACCACAGACATAGCAACTAACTGTAAACGCAGAGGCGAACAGGCGAACAGAACGATAAATTTGACGGCGCGGCCGCAGATCGGCTTTCTTCCGATCGGTAGATAACCGACGACCGACGACCCGCGTGCGAGCGGGCAACATAACCCATTGTCTGCGCCGGAGACTGTTTAAACGCTAGAATTACCCTACTCGTCTATTTTGTATGAATACAAAGTAAGTTAATTGTTTTAATTTATTTCAGATAATAACCAAATTACAAGATGATTATTAAGATTAACGCATGTCTGAAAAGCGGCCTGCTCTTTTTTGATAACAAAGTCCGTGGTGACCCAGTCGGTCCACGACCGTGCCACAAGGGCGCATGTTTTAATTAATTTTAAAATTGAGTTTATAGAGACATAATTATTTATTGGGTACTGTTTTATGGTTTTAATTTAGTACTTGATTTTCTACTTTTTAACTACATAAACGGTATACCTATTGTTGCGTTTAAAAAAGTTAACGAAGTTTCAATTTTAGATCTGCGTTTATCTATGTTATTGCAAGACAAGTGATTTCAATACTGATAGTAAAAAATAAACTAATCCTCACAAGAACTGAACACATCAAAAAACGAATGAAGACACGTCTACAACTAAACAACTCTGTGACAAGAACGAAGCGAACCATTAAATTCACGCCACGAATAATTGGTTTCATCAATGTACCTTACTCGTAGAATACACCAATTTAACTTGACACCTCCCTCCGCCCTCCTGACGTGCCGACTCACATGACAGAGGAGAGAATACACCGCGGTGTGGAGGTCATATAATATTGGAAGTATACGCGGTAAATTATGAGAATAAGTTCAATGAGTCTAGGCGACCTGAACACTTTTTACGGTGGAAGAAATCTATGTAACACATACAAACGCACACGGTAGTAATTTATATTAAGACATTTATGTCCCTGACGATATAAGCCATGCTAACATTATTCTTATATAACAAAGACTTGGCGCAAAGCAAGCAAAAAATATGACCAATACAGAAAAAAGAACAGAATCAAAAACACAGATCAAAATTATGTTTCTGCAGAAAACCAAAACAATGCTATACCGTTCATCATATTCGCTAAGAATCCCTTTCGCGTATCCCACGCTGTCATATTTTTTTCAATCCAAGGTGTCATCCAATCCTTTGGCAGATCCGTCATCAAAACACTTGACAATACTGTCCACAATGGGCGCTTTGACCAGAATCAGAACATATTGTGGGAACGATTTTTTTCTGAAAATAGATGGTCATGTCATGTCCTTCCGTACTGTGTTTTGCAGGTTTGTTTAATTGATCTTTTGATGAAGTCAGACAGTCATCTGGAATCTACAGAGGAGTTATTCTGTGTCTTGTAGTATAAAGAAATTAAAGAACATCATGTGGTGTAGAACCAATGCTGTATTTAGTTCTCATTTGGATTGTACAGCCTTTTGTACCGTAATTAGCTTTAGTATAAAAACTTTTCAAGGCATCAGTACTTTCAAAAACTCCAACAATCCTATTGATCTTCCAACAATACGCATGTGTTCTTAAAGATGTAATAACATAAACACAAAAATATCACTTATAAAATTCGCGGGTCTATAATCAGAACAGTATTTCACAATAGCGGACCACAATCGCGATATTCGAAACGAAACCGCGGACGCGTCGACATACACTCCCGCGCGTCACGCGCCGCCATTGTCCATTCTATAATTACCAGGTCGGACGGAAGACGGACCGCAGACACCTGTTCCGTTTTCACACGGCCGGTAACAGGTAAGTTCAGCCGAAATTTTCGGATCTCATCTTGGACAACGGTGGTGTAACTGTATACGTTTTTGTTCATCCGACACGATTTTTTGTTTAAAAAAAAAAAAAAATGTTGGTTTTAATCTATTTCGATAAGGATATTTAGTACACTGGGCGACACCAAAGTTCACGGTTTGCATTTTGCAGAATTCCTGATTTGCTAGTTTTACTTACTTCTATAATAATTTGGACGGTTACAAATATGCAATATAGTAAAAAAACACTAATTCGCAATGTTTAATGTGCAACTATTGTATAGTTTGCAAAAAATATTTCTGTCCGAAACATCATGCGCAATTTGTCGCAGGAAAATCAAATTATATTATTTATCCCCCATTATTTGCGTCAGCCTACCAGATGTACACTCCATGTCAATCTTCCATGTTTGTTTTCCTAGAAATAGCAAACATTATGTCGTGCTGGGGTCACTATCAAACGTTTTGGTCGTCTATTCGATTGTCATAATTTTATTACGAGTCTCGCGGCAAATCTCGAAGATAATTTCTTTATTCAATTACTGTAAGAAATAGAAGAAAAAAGAAATAGAGAATAACGTTGGAAGGACAAAAGTGAAGATCGAAGTTCGGTATTACGTTTGTAGAGATTATAGAATGCATGGCGGATAAAATTGGTCTGTTGATGGTGGTTAGGAAAAGTGATATGGACACCGATCCCAAAGCCCTAGTGAACATCACAAAAACCACGTCAAACCAATAATTCATGCTAAATATAACGCGACACAATTATAAGTCATCCATCCATTCTGATCTGTGCAAAATCATATTCATCCACTAATACCATTTTCGCAATGACATGCACTTTTTGCCATTCAAATGGGGACAGTTGTGTTTTTTCTATATGAACGCTAGAATCCCGTCCCTAAACTTGGGTACTGCAAACGATTACGCATATTTTTGCTCACACGTTATTAGGGGTGCCGTGTGTGAAAAAAATATACTATTATAAATAAAAGGAGCCCAACAAAGGGATGGGAGAGCGATCGGGGTCACTAGGAAACGGCGGTTTTGATACGGGATTTTTTTACCTGGCACTTTGGGGGATCTTTTTTCATTAAAATTTTGGGCCTCGAATTTTATAGAGGTAGCCAGTCAGTCTGTGTTCATATGCGAAGATGATCACATGGCTTATGACTTCGAATATCTTGGTAACTCAGTGGTCAGTGAACATCGGACTTCAACTCTGTTCAGTTTTAAGTTAGTGCTGTTAAGTTGGAACGCTTAGTGTTGAACACTCACAGTGAATTTGTGGTGAAGAAAAATGGATTTATCAACGCGGAGTAAGTCAAGATTTTTCGACTCTGGCATCGACTTAAGACGAAAAGGTATTTTCGCTTGATCTGAAAATTTTCCAACATCGATCGTATTGTTTATGTGATTGACGAACTCAAGTTAATTGAGAGGTTGGGGCACCAATAAACGGGGCAATAACCAATACTGAAGACAAATTGGAAAGTAATAAGGCAGTGAAAATGATATCTGTCCCCGAAAGATATCTGTGTATGAATCTGAACGAATCGGATGCCGTTCACATTAACATATAAATGAGTGCGTAAGTGGACTGAACGTTATAGTGTAATATCTCCGTGCGTATAGATCGGCCCTGAGTTATATGGGCTATATAAATTGATATGATTTAATTTGGGTATTATACTGAGATTAGATTAATTGCTGATTATATAGAGATTAGGTTGTCTATTATAATATGTAAAGTTAGATCTGCCTGGCTGTATATCATAGGATTTTTTTGCTTGACTATTTTTTGTCACATGCCTGTTATAATATTGTCGTCTGTGCTATGTTATAAGATTTGGTTAATCCTTTGACCGCCACGTTAAAAAGGCAAAAACGTGCCCACGGCGCCAAGCTCCGAATTATTCCTTAAAATCTGTCATGTAGTCGTGACCGTGGCGTGCTGGGCACATTTTGGTTTGTCTTCTATACATGACTGTGGCGGTCGAAAGGATAAGATTCTTATGCAAAGTCCATACTGACTTGAAATTCTAAATAGTCTTCAACGCTATTTTCCTTAATACTTAACAAAAAATCTTAGAGAAAGTTAAAGCAAACATTCATTTCCGCAAACTCTACACTTTATCAACATAAAGAGATATTTAAAAGTATATTTCAAATAAAACTGCATTCGTCTGCCGCATTGACCGCAAATACTCGGCCGCAGAGGCTGTATGTCAAAATAATGACCGCGAGGGTAATAGGCGAGGCTAGGATGTGTTCGCGATCTTTGTTTTATTTCAAATATATGTTGGTTTAATGGTGATGTATTATGAATGGGTAGGAATGTTGTTTAAGTCATTACAGCTGATAGCTACAACGAGAAAACTGTTATAAAAAAATACTGTGTCCAGATCTTTGTCTTGGCTATGTTTTGATCTATCATAACATGAACTATTCGGAGCAAGTGGCGTTCTGTAGTTTCTGCCTACCCCCTTTGGAAGAAGGCGTGAGTTTATATATGTATGTATATTATGAACTAATGATAGGAAGTTGATTCTTATTGGAAACTCTTTGTTAGAATTAGATTTTTCTTTTGGCTCTAATATCTTCGATATCAACTTCAGGACCACAGAATTTCAAGATTCCTTCATCATTCATTTCATTTCTGAACAAATTACGTAAATTCCATTCCCTATTTATATTTTATCATCGCTTTAAAATTTTAGGTCTCATATAAGTTTATTATAGTTTAAAAAGTCCATTTCCACTGTAACAGTGCAAGGGTTGTAGCCAATACTGGCACCAGTTCCGACCGGACGAAGCTTTATGACCCCACTTTTATGGCTTCAGGAAAAACTATATTTCTTATTGTGCATAGATAGACATGCATGCATTCCGTTTATTTATCGCTGTGTGCGAAATTTTGGGAGACTTAAGGGGACTACAGGACCTAATCGCAAATTTTGTAAGTTTTATAATGCCTTAAAGTATATGAGGCACTGCAGTAAACAAAATCAGAAAAATATATGATATTCCTCAGGATATATCCTAGGTAGATAGTGTGTTGAAAACATAATATAATATAATTTGATACGATAGAAAAAAATCACTAAGATACCTACCTCTAAAAATTTATTTTAATGATTAAAAACCATATTAATATAAATGCAATCATTCTGATTTTTTGTCAGATTATTCTACAGGCAACATATTAGCATAATAGTGTTTTATTTTTTTTATCCAATCAATAGATTTTTTGTAAATAGATAATTGCTTCATATTTTGCAATAAATTACCAGCGTTGTGTCATCGCGCTTCTCCTTCTTTTCTATGCAGTCCGACAGTGACTGCGCTTTAGCTGTTGTCAGCCTCTTAATGCCTTTTAAACTGCTAGATTCTGATTTTTTCTAGTCTAGGTTTATTACTTTCACGTTTTAGCACAATTTTTTTATATAGTTTCTGTATCTAGCTTAAAAAAGACAGACTTGGATGTGTTCAAAATGTCCAATTATGATTAAAGATTCCTAGAATCATTCCAAATCACTTTCTTCTGTGAAATCTCTCAACGAAATCACGAAATATACTCACATTGATTCTATATCACATAACCAATCAGTAAATAAACCTAGGTACAATAAACAGGAGCCACTTGTAGTAATAAATACAGTCAGTGGCAATAATTAGTGGCGGGCAGTTAACGACAGTGCGGTTCTGGAATTAAGATTTTTGCCATAAATGCCCGGCGTCGAGATAAAACTGCCGGAGTAAGGATTAGGGGTTAAGTATCCGCTTTAACGGGTATTGTTCTAGTGCTGCGAGTTATTGGTGTCGATAAAAGGGACGTCTCAAGTGTGTTGGAGAAAGATAGTGAGGCCGTGTATGTAATTAGGTTAGGATTGGTATAGTGTTTTTTTAACACTTTGTTAGGCTTATTTTTTTACAGCTTTGTGAACATTAAGATTAGCATCGTAACTAAAATAGTTTAGGATTTCTAGTGGGACATAGCTAAGTACTCTAGAAATTTAATATCCATCTATGTTGGAATGTCCTGAAACAATTACTTAAGTAAGAATGAAATCTCGAGAGGTTTCTTTAAATTAAAGTCTAATGTTACTAGTAATAACAGATTTTGTTTAGGATCACAATTCTATGCCACAACAACTACAAAAATATTTTCTATCGTTTGTATCGATATTAGCTGTTCCCCTCCCTATACCATCTTAGTGTAGTGGCAGGCAGTCCGGTGTGGCGTTTTTATTGACACTCATGCCGTGACAAATATCTTCAGGAAGACACACCACACTCCTTACCCTGTTCCACATGGGTAGGTACTTGGCACTGAGTATACCGACCCGTATATTTTGATACGAATTATTAAGGATTTTATGATGAAACATATACGTGTGCGTGTACGCACGAATGAACAAATGATGGTGAACACGCACATCGAACTCGGGACATTTGGTTCGTACCAACGTAAATTAGCAAAGCGAACACGAACACAGTTCGACTTGTGTTCGCGCTCAACCGCCCCGCTGTCTTTAACAGCTTCGATTCGCCGTTGGAAGTGGTCGACAGTGAAGTAGCCAAAAATGTTTTGCTATTCGGTAGTGATTCACGAAATATTGTTTCCAAAGGAGGATTCTAGGTGGTGGGAAATAGTTTTGTACAAAAGACGAAAACAAAATACATCCTACATTTTAGAATTAAAGTCAATAAATTAGTGGATGAACAATGTTGCATTTAATTTCTCTGAACACCGTCCACTCAGAAAAACGAAATTGGATCGCAGCGAACATTCTTAACGAACTTAGAGTTTGATGTTCGTAAGAGGTACGCACATGCGAACAAAGTGTTCAATATTCATATTCACCATGTTTTTGTTCGTTCGTGCGTCACGCCTTAATGCATTTGATGAGAATAAGCGAATAGTTTGGTTTTGCTCAGAATTATTCTTACTGAGATGGAATTATCATTAGGTGGTCATTTAATTATCAGGTAGCCAGTACCTGCAAGCGGATTTAAAAGCAGTAGAATTCATTTTAGTAAATTATGTTTATTTGGCACGATATTTTACTTCTGCTTCATTGGATTTCAACGCTTATCCCAAAGAAATAATGCTTATTTTTGGCTGAACAAAACTTGGAGAGAAAAATTAATCTCAAAGTTAAACCGACATTGACACCGTTCAGAAAAATTGACAATATAAATTTTCACTTTCGATTTTTATAACCAACATTTTTTCTATTAAGGGCTGTCCATCTCACTCCCCAGGCGCGGAATCGTGTTACACACCTAATGCGGGAAAAGAGAGAAAAAAATTCAAATCCCTCTAACGAAGAGGCCAATACACAGGAGGCCTCTGTTTTTCTCCAGTTATTCCGAATATTCCGCCCAGTATTGGGTATCTGTAACACGATTACTGACCCGACCTTAATTTGATCAGCCACCGACGTGGCCGCTATTTTTTCGTGTTGTCACCCCCGCGGGACACCTTATTTACCTGTGCTATGTAAAAAGGCAATATTGATAAACAATCTCCTTTCTTGTTGATGACCCAAGAAAGTTTTTAAATCAAGGTGTAAAATGTGGGATCGAATCTTGTGAAAATGATTTTCTCTTTTTCTTTTTTCAGTTAAATTTGGCTGCACAGTATTTTGAATCTCAAAAAAACGTAGACACAATTTTAATTAATTTCTACAGAACTAGACAAAATAAAAATCTAATAAAATAAGGTAGTTTAGTAAAAAAATAACAAATTCAGCATTGGACAGTGATCCCTTTAGCTCCCTCGGTTCGAGAGAGAAAAAAACAACAAGATAAAGATAATCAGCCGTTTTTGTCGCTCGGAATTACGTCGGATAATTTGATTAGCGATCGGTGGGCGAGAACCGTCCCCTTAAGAGGTAATCCTATTTTATAGGTAGGCCCTTTAATCTGATAGATGCTAGGTGTTTTATATTGGAAGCTTCTGATTGTATTTTATGTTTATTGGTTATTATAATGACTCGGTAAACGACTGTTGTAATCAATTAATCATCTGTTCTTTTGTATCTTTACGAAACAGACTATATGATTAAATACAGTTTATCTACTATTATGTAATACTAGCTACTGTCAGCGGCTTCACCCGGGTGCCTTTTCTAAAATAAAAGTAGCCTAAGTTACTCCTTATAACATTAGCAGGCTATCTGCTAGTGAAAGTTTTGTCAAAATTGGTCCAGCCGTTTTGGAGATTAGCCGGAACAAAAAGAAAGACAGACTAAATTTTTTTTTTTTTTGTATCGTATATACTTTCATATGCATTTAGTAAAAAGCTGTTATTTTGACATTACAAACAGATACTTATTTTTTTTTATTTGTATAGATAAGCAGGTTATTTTTGATAAGAGGGATATAATTACAAAGTATACATTTTTCTCGGAGAGTAATTTTGGAACGGCCGACGTGACATTTACGATGTATACTTAACATAATCTATATACTAATTTAAAGTACATAACGCGAAATTCTCCCCTCCATCGGCTAAGTGTAATTATAGGTAAAAAAGCAAGGGTTGCAGAGTGGCCATGTTGAGAAAAGTGACGTCATTAGTACGCTGTTGACACAACCCGCCTTCTGACGTGAATGGCGAGGCTAAACTGGCTATATGGGCGTGTTTCCAATATGGAACTATGTGTTTTTGCTGGGTCGTTATTATTGAAGCTGTTTTTAATTTCAGAAAAAAAAATTCTTGTCTATTAAAAAAACTTACACACCTTAAAGCAGGCAAAATACAATGCTTTCAAATCTTCAATGAATATGACAACACACTATAAAGAGGTTTTAAATTACCAACCCCTAAAAACGGACGTGGTCGAAAAAAATAGAATAAAAATTAAGTATTTCAAATCACACAAGTGTCCAGCTTGTTCTACAAACACAAAAAGCTTCTGATAAATTAAAACAAGCCTTAAATCTCAATTTGCCGACACAGGTCTGTTTCTATAGGCTTTTGTGGCGTATGTCCATTTCCGACAATTCAGCCTTTGAATAAAGTAGCTGTCAAAGAAGCCGATGTCAAAATTCTTTGGCATTCATAAGTTGGTAAAGAAAACAGAAATGGTAAAAAAAGAAAATTAAAAGTTTTTACTCGCTCAAGCTTTTGCCTGTCAATCGGGGTAAGCAGATGTGCTAGATGTCCTTTTTACATTTCAGAATGATTTTAATTTTGATTGTCTGATGCATTGACTTTTCCATAGTTTATCTAACAGTAAAATATATTTTAATAAAGTTTATCTCTATCTCTCTTGAAATAATCACGTGATTTTATGCTAAATGCAGTATTAGCTTATATATTAATTTTATAAACCTAATCACTACAGCAGTAAGCATTCATGCTCCTAAATAATATTCAATTTCACCTTCTACCACACCCAGGCGGAACGCACAAACCAAATTCATAATAACAGCATACAATAAACACCCCCGCAACATTTGATATCCATTCTTATTATTTTATTTTCGATTTATTGTCGTGAAAAACGAACAATTTCTATACACAATCGTTAGGGTCCGTGATCCCCTGCCAATTACCATTGGACACGGTGGTCAGAGTTGTGTCAAAGTCAGATATATTTTTGCCCACAGTGTCACACAGCAATCAATTCACATCAATCTTAAACATTCTAAAAGTAAACTCAAAAGTTTCAGCACTCAGTCAAAACCGTTAGGAACGTTTCGCAAATTAACACAGTGATACAATTCGCGGGCGGTCGGGACAAAATGTAATTAATAATTAATGCAACGAACGGCCAAGTAGAAACTTTACTAACACAGAAGTTACTTCAGTCGCTGGCGTGACCTTTTCGGTGAAAAAACAAATGCAGAGATATAACTGGCATGTTACGCCGTGTGTAGTAACGAGCTAATTTAAACTTTTCGGTCTCTCAGTCCTTTCGGAGGGTGTCTCCCTTCTCGTCACCTGAGGCGACTGTCCTTGGTTAGACGGCACTTTTCAATAAAACAGAAATAAAATGCACACGCTTCTTATATTGGTTTTCGGTTGAGAATAATTGATTTCACTTTTGGTTTTGAGGTATTTTTAATTGAATTGTCGGTTTGACGTTTTCTATTTAAATGTCGGGACTTCAAAATCTCTTACAGCTACCTTTGGCAGTTCATGAACAAAACGTTGTCATTCTTAGACATTGAAAATGTGCAAAGAAACAATTGACTGACTTCCTGTGTCATTATTTTCGTTCCCAATTTAAAGCTCACACTTCAGAAATCATATCAATCACGAAGAACTATCAAATATAACCCCACATTGCCACGAAATTGATCCATTTAAAGCATTCAAAACCGTGGCTCACTACCCTCGACATAGATAATCATAAATCACTCCAAACGTGAAAATCAAATATTTATGTGGGTGTAAAGTTTTTGTTCACAAGGCGCATGTGTGGTGACCACTGTCCAGTGGCGTGGCGGTGGGTGTGGCCTAGCATTTGTCCGAGTTGACCCACAGTCCACCTTTTCACGTAAATTGATAGGGTTCGACTGTGTAAACGTTTATGTACTTACTTGTAAGGCTTTTACATTTACACGTTGGATTTAGAAAGGGTTTAGCGGTAAGATGTGCGTTAGTACTTGAGTCGTGAAGCAATAGCGTACCTATTACATGGAAGATTGTTCGTTGCATAAGTGTAGTGAGATCGAACATCGGTGCATCAGTACCCATATCTAGAATGCTAGATAGAGGTTAATTTGAAGGCTGTTATATCGTGGAAAATATCCAAAATCTTTAACTGTTCATGTTTTTCTTCGTTCCAATTACGAGTAATACTTTGTACCACGTTTCCGTTTTTACTACGATAGTATCACTAAACGTTGTTTGATCAGGCACAGGATACTTCCACCTCTACTTCCCCAGGAAGTGGTTCCATTTGCCACGAGCCATCACCTTTACAAATCTGTAAAAAAATAACATCAATAACGCGTGCATTTACATAATATACCCTCTAAACAAACTAGGTACGGCAGATCAAACAATGGTCGTCGAATCACGTAGTTTTTTCACTATATTAATTTTGTTCTCGAGTTACAATGCAATACAACCCCTATAGACATTACAGCGCTACCTACTTTGCAAAGAAATTGAAGGAAAAAATAATAATAACAAGAGAGTTTGAACGGAGAATGTAAGGGCGTCTACACAGTACTTATGTGAAATTAGCTCGCGAACGCGCTTTGATGTGCCGACCAATTGTTCGTGCGAAAGAGCCTTTATAATCCGAGGCGTCGCGACCGTGTCTTGTGTTGAGCTATTTATATTATGGTGATGTCAATTAATATGTAAGGAGTTAATTTGGTATGTGAGATTTGTTTGGGGTTAGCCTTTGGGCAGGGGAAACTATCCTACACGGATGCAATTATCGGTAGTGTAGGGAATACTAAAGGTTTACAAACCAAATCAATTCCCTTCGAGTAATAAATGCAATATAATAAATACTAACGTATATATATTTTTTTTATATATCTTGGATTTTTAAACATATCGTTGGGTGCGGAAAAAATGGAAGGAATAACTTCTTCCTACTTCTTCTGTGGTCTGATCACGAATTGAAGTAAATTATGCATGCCTGGTTGGGTATAATATAAAAACCATTTTGGAACTAAGGAAGCTTCCTTAGTTCAAAAGCGGGTTTCATATATTAAGAATCTCTAAGCGTCTCTGAGCTACAGTATCGTTATAGAGTTCCTTAATATATAAATACCACTTTGAATCTAAGGACACTTCCTCAGTTTCAAAGTGGTTTTTATATTTAAGGATCTCTAAGCGTCTCTGAGCTACAGTATCGTATAGAGATCCTTAATATATAAAAACCACATTGGATCTAAGGACACTTCCTCAGTTCCAAAGTGGTTTTATATTTTAAG
This sequence comes from Atethmia centrago, assembly GCA_905333075.3. Taxonomy (NCBI): domain Eukaryota; kingdom Metazoa; phylum Arthropoda; class Insecta; order Lepidoptera; family Noctuidae; genus Atethmia; species Atethmia centrago. The sequence goes on along the minus strand of HG995381.1, from coordinate 9,825,035 downwards.
AATCTGTAATTTCATATTTAAAATCTAGTGTTTAACAACCACGAGCTCAAGTCTAATATTCTTTTTGGTTACATAACATATACTTACTTCTAGTTCTACATTCTTGTCTACTTTTGGTCACTCTTTGGCCTAAAAAAAAATATTGTAAGTAATGCATATTCCAACGTTTATTTGTTTCATGTTCATGTTCTTGCAACCAGAAAGCGTGCTACTGAAAAAAAATATTTAAAGAATTTATAAATGCCACTTAGATCCGATGGACAATAAATCAACTCGACCAGTTTAAAATTTTAACATTATCTTTAGCCTATATTTAATTGTATACACGAGGGTCACGACTGGTATCTTCTTAGTAAAGTTTCAAGTCGTAAGGTTAATGTAAGCTCCAATTCGCAGAAACGACTGCTTTATTGGAGCGTTTGATCTCGTCAGGTCGCACCTAAAATTTCAATAATTAATGAAGCTAGACTGTCTCTATTAACAGATGTCTTCGTATTCAATACTATTGTAGTATAGATTACGTCCAAAAATAGACTAGCTGATTCTACATATCCAACGCTTATTTGTTTTTTAAGAGTTCGCCATGTCCGTCTGTCTGTCTGTTTGTCCCCACTGTAGGTCAGAGACGCTCAGTACTAGAAATCTGTGATTTGGCATAGGTATACATATTAATCACGCCGACAAAGTGTTGAAAAATATATTTTTTAGCCTCCCTTGCACGTAATGTGGTTATGATTTTTTTTTCGTCTATCCCATGGTGTGGGATATCGTTGGATAGGCCGTTCAAAAATACCACGGGTCTGTCAACACCAGTTTTCGATTCAAGGATCCGTTTGCGTAATATTAAGCATTAAAATGCTCATTTTTTTTAGAGTTAAGTGTCCCCCTTCTGCCAGCTAAATGGTCGTTTATGGAGATGTGAAAAAAATCATGGCAGTAGTAAATATAATGAAATTAAAAGAAAAAAATATCACAGCTAAGTGGGCTTTACAAGTTAACGAGTAATAGTCAACCAACTTAAATTTGCAGTTGGGGAATTGACCGTGGCATATATCGATTTATGGGAGAACATGTTGACTACGATGTTGAGTTTGTTTTTGGGATAAATCCATCCCAACTTCCCAACTACGGTACCCTTCATTGTACGCACTTTGCTGGTTTTTTTGTTTTCGTTAACTCTGTCACTACTTTCAACCATTTAAACACTAATACGTAATAATTACAGTATCTATTCACGAATACCAGAATCAAAAACATAATATTATAACTATCTCACACCTCAACATCTGTTCCAAAAAAAATCGATTAAGTTTCTTGTCCCGACAAAGAAAATAACCCTTTAAATGCGGACCGCAGAGTAAGACGGTTATTATAGGCCTTTTGTACCCGGCTAAGCGGTCAACCCTACAACTGACACCTCACAGCACCGTGAAGGCAACAACATGTAATTAAGTGTCATACACTTAAAAGATTGAAAGAAAGTGTCATTCATTGCCCATATGTTGTGGACGAATGTTGTGCAACACTTTTTTCTTTGGCTATAATTGGCATCAACTGTCCTGTCTTTTGAAAAGTGTGTCACGTTTAGCAGCGGTTGCTTGTTTGCGATCCAATGTTAAATATTTTGTAGATAATTAAGCGATCCTTGCAAATTGTTTCTTTTTGTCACCCGGCACCCTAATTTCGTAACACAGTTTGAATAACAATCCGAGAGTTTTGAAGGATATTGCTAATCCACTGCTTCATAGGTTTGAAAAATTCTTCTGCTCAACAACGTAAATAACACGATGGACGTGGGTGAACTGTCAAAATGAAAGCCATTGCGATCAATTGTCATTTTATGTGTTTTAAGAAATTACTGCGCTGCGCTGGCAAAGGTCCCTCCCCCATTGACTCCAATATCTCTCTCTACGCTGCCTTCTTTGATCTATATTTCACGAATGAATCTCTCTCGCTTCCATAAGTTTTTAACGATTGATTAATAGAACTGAAAAGTGTATAAGCTTACAGCTAAACTTTGATTCCCTATACTACTAACCCTACTAACTTACCTACTTATAATAGGGGACTCATTATTTTGAGCCCAGTGGTAACGGCCGCGACTCACGAGTTGTAGGTCGGGCTAGGTTCGAACCCAGACAGACGCTTTACTTTGAGTAAATTATTTCATCACCACTGCTCTCAAAACGGTGAAGGAAAACAACGTGACGAAACCGGCATCTCCTAGAATCAAAAACTCGAAGACATGTGAGATCTACCAAACCGCACTGGGCTCGCGCTCGGATCACGGCCCACTGCTTCTCATTAAGAGGAGGCCTGTGTCCCACAAGTGGGAATATTATAGGCTGATTCTTGTGTTATGTAATATTTTTTTAATGATATATATATTGAAATGTAATAAAAATAACAAAGGGCTTACATCTAATTTGCCTTGAATCTCCATAGACCCTAACCTACAACTAAGAATCATCATCATCATCTGCCTAGCCTTTTCCCAACTACGTTGGGGTCAGCTTCCAGTCTACCCGGATGCAGCTGAATACCAGTATTTTACATGGAGCGACTGCCTTTCTGATCTCCACAACACAGTTATTGGGTAACACGATACCCCTTGGTAAGTCTGGTTGTCAGACTTTTCGGCTTCTGACGACCCGTAACGACTGTCAAAGTTCCACGAATGGCAGCCGGGACCAACGGCTTAACGTGCTTTCCGAGGCACGGAGGGGTCTTGGTATATAAAGATGGTCACCCATCCACGGACCAACCGCGGCAAGCGTAGCTTAACCTGATCGATTGAACCGTGAGGCTGTTATTATTTAGTCACAAGCACCACAACTAAGAATAAGAATATGAAATTTTATTTGCTCGAACATGTACATATACATACAGAATTAAAATAATACATGCATGCAAGATCTTAATAAGAGTGGCTCACGACATGTCTGCTATTTTTCTCATGGCGTACATATATCTAGGTACAATTATTATTATTGAATCAATGATTTTTATATTTTACACTTATACGTTAAATACCAGTTACAGTTAACCAATTTTCTTATATTCAAGCATTTACATTATCCAATTATTTATTATTTATTTTCCTTGTCCAAAATTACACATTACAATCCAATGCAATCCAACATTACAGATTACAACTAACATTAACTTAGTCCACTATAGGGCAAAGCTTTGATTCACAAAATATGTAAAGAGTTTCCCTTTGTACTTCTAATGTAGGTTACCTTAGAATTTAGATGTGATTTTCACCACAATGTGGAGACATGTTTGAATAAGGTTAATTTGCACCCGCCCTAAGCTGAAACATCGCTTGTTTCAACTGTCTAAAACTCTAAATTCAGTACAAAATCTCAAAAAAATTCTTCACCGTTACCAAAAATCACAGATATCAAACCATGTCTTTACCTTCCAGCGGATGCGGACAGCGCGGCAGAGGGTGGTGGGTCCCCCATACCCGGGGTCCCGGCGGACACCCTGACCTGTGGCGCCTGTCGCAGGGCCTTCGCCCTCGCTGACATCGTGCGCTTCATCCAGCATAAGGTGTCCTCCTGTGATAAGGATCTGACGTCTTATCATTGTTATAGTGCAGGTGAGTTTCAATTTTGTTTATAACTTGGTGTTCTCTTCGTGATTTTTTACATGGCATAAGGAAATATAACTAAGAGATAAGACCGCCCATTGTATATTTTGTAGTGTTTGATTTATTTTTGTGGTTTACAATAAAGTATATATAAATAAATATAAATAAATAAAGAGAATGAAAATGTGACATGCTTGTATTATGAGGATATTCAATTCGCCAATGAGATAAATGTCTGTTTATTCATATTATAGAAAGTTGGAAAGTTTTTGAAGTATAACTAACAAGCTGTTACCCGCGACTTCGTCTGCGTGTTTTGTAATTCAGCATATTTTTATACTTACGGGATGCAAAATAGCATAACAAATGTCCTACTCCAGGTCGCAGTTTACCTATTAGTGAAATTTCTTAACGATCGGTTGTTTAGGCGTGAATTCGATTCACAGACAGAGTTTTTCTCATTTTTAGGGTTCCGTAGTAAACAAGGAACCCTTATAGTTTCGCCATGTCCGTCTGTCTGTCTGTCTATCCCCGCTGTAGCTCAGAGACGTTTAGTACTAGAAAGCTGTAATTTGGTATAGGTATATATATTAATCACGTCAACAAAGTGCGCAAAATCTTGATAAATGTTTTCTTTTTAGTGTAAGTACATCCCTTGCACGTAATGTGGGGATGATATTTTTTTTTTCTCGTTTATTCAAAATGGTGTGGGGTATCGTTGGATGGGCCAAAAATATTGCGGGTCTGTGAACATCACTTTTCGATTTAAGGATCCGTTTGCGCATTAAAGTGGTCATTTTTGTTAGAGTCAAGTGCCTCCCCCCCCCCCCTCCCGCTAGCTAAATGGTTGTTTATGGAGATGAGAAAAAAATGGCAGTAGTACATATAATGAAATTAAAAGGAAAATTATCAAAGTTAAGTGGGCTTTACATGTTACCGAATAATAGTCGACCAACTTAAATTTGCAGTTGGAGAATTGACCGTGGCATATATCGATGTATGGGAGAACATGTTATTCAACTACAATGTTAAGTTTGTTTTTGGGATAAATTCATCCCAACTTCGCAATGACGGAACCCTTCATTGTGCGTGGTCAGACACGCAATTGGCCAGCTTTTTATATTAGTATGGCTGGTTAACTCTTAATCTGAGAAGAATTCCTTGGGTATTGAATAAACTTCACAACATTTACAACTACAACTTACCAGATTTAGAAGCTGCTTACAATCCTTTTACATTCTGTATTTCCAATCACAGGGCCAAATTCCGACCAAGAAGATGGATCAAGGCCAGGCCAGGTTTCAAGTGGGAGTACCAGCGCTCGGAGGCCGTCACTCCTCACTGCGAGGAGGCCTCCAAGCAGCAGAGTACATACTCCTCCCCTCGCCAGCCCTTCCATAGCTAATCCTGACCTTTTAGAAGATGGAGGAGCTTCGAGCACTCCTAAGAGGCTGTTAGACGGTAAGTGGATTCTTCCTACAACTGTGACCTAACAAATCAATTCTTAACTATCCATCCAGCAGAAACTTAGGTATGATTTTGAATCAAACTATACCCTGCACGACGGATCTGAATTCGACTTTTGATTCTAGAGCAATAGGATCTGACATATCAAAGAGCAATCAGTTTATTGGATTCGATTTTAAATTCAAGTTAACAATAGTAAAACTTTTATTTACATAACCAAATTATAAGATGATTATTAACATTAACTAAATTAAATTAAAACTAAGTTGAACCTAAAAAAGGCCTTCGAGGCATTGTACCGAGGATGCTGGTGACATTTCCTCCCTGAATTGCAATGCTAATGCGTTGCGCGAGAAAGCCGCCAGCTTTTCGGTCACCAGTTACATCAACTAGACGTTTCAAGTAAAACTGACTTGTTTCTTTAAATATAAAGAAAATAAATAAATCAGCTTGTGTTTTCCCACCACGGAGCAAAAGCCAATATTGTGACTATAAACTCTACAGTGTATTCAAATTACTATCAATCCCCCACAACGCTTAAATGAAGGAATGTGTTTTAACGGTATTTTTATCCCATAGGTGACGCAGGAGTCTCAACGCCTAAAAGGCGAGCCTCAACGTCGCCGATGCCATCTAGTTCACCTGACGAAGACATTAAGCCTAAGATCAAGCAGGAACGTATGGAGACCTCGGCGTCACCTGAGGACCTTAAGAAATCGAGGACCGAAGTTGCTGATGCGGAGTCCAATACTATGCATAGTGGTATGTTTATTTTACTTTTTAACCAAATTAAAAAAAGAACTGATATTGGAAATTCTTTGATTTCATAGAGGAAGCTTGCGCGGCGGTTCCATATAAATTTTATAAACATTGCTTGGATACTATATGAGTTAGCTTCAATAGTACGTATTTTTTTAAGTTAGTCTATGTGCATGATGTTATTTGTCAATGTTATTTATAAAGCAGGTAGTGGTATTCGAATTTCTGTGGGGTAGGTACCACAACCAAAAAGTGAAAAATATAAACTTTTTCCAAAAAAAAAATACACAAAAGTGACAAATAACTTTAATTTCGACAGTCGGTGTCTTTGGTTTTGTATTTTCGTTTTTTGCCATGTTCAATGTGAAAAGTCTGATAATTTTGAATAGGTGATTGTTATTTGGGGTGCAATAATATCACGATTAAATTTTTGAGTTCTCTAATGATGCCCTTAAAAAAACCACAGTAAAAAGTCTTAATAATGATCCCTCAACGTTCGTGAAAGAATATGTCTTAATGCAATTATACATCATTAGCGACACCCAGTTGATGACCGTGAAAGCAAAAACATTAATTAATCTCTTGTTTAAAATTATAAATGTTCAAATTATAAACAGTGTTAAACGTAGATATACTTGCATGATTAACATCTTTGTCTTTTACCTACCAGTAATGCCACAGATTTGCGTTTTCCATCAGTTGTAGTAGCAGTAATATCTATACTTATAATCTTTACTAAAAACATCGATAGCGTCACCATTGTCTTCATCTTTACAATCTTGATTCTAAAATTCAGTGAGACGTCATTTTTCAGAGCAGAATGGTTTTGTCTATGATTCAGTCCACCAAAAAATTCTATAACCAGCCAAAAGGCGGAAAGGACACGTGCGAGAGAATGCCATTTTTACACTGAATGTCATGTCATCGGCATGACGATGACGGTCCGGTGTTTATTATATTAATGATTCTTTCTTAGCTTCAAAGGATTCTTTGGAGACAGTTTTATCTTTACGATACGACTTTGTCACGCAAGATGTTGCACAATGACAATGTTGGACAATCATGCAAGTTTTGCTTCGTCATCGCCTGTCCATACATTTTGGATTGGGAGTTAATCCTGTCTTTGGTAACAGGATGTTTCGAATTGTGTCGTTGTTATTTTTCTTGGTATTCTTGGTTTTGTATGAACTGTTTATAGATATTTTTACACACTAGTCAGCCTTGACACTGAGACATTTTACAATATACAATAGTGTATATTATACCTACGTAAATTAAATTCTAATGATCGTTGATGCAAATTCAAATGCGAATAGTACCTACCTGCTACAGCCGAGCTGCCACTGCAGCCAGGCAGCCTAGCTGCTACTGCTGCTGTAGCAGACCTGCTGCTCTTGACATTTAACTTTTCTCTTGAAAATAATGTTTCATTCTAGATCTAGTTTTACAAATTATCTAATAATAGATTTCCTTATAAATTCGCTTAAAAATAAACCCCGGATTAGTCAACAAAAAGTAAAATAAATAAAATCGGAGGTAGCCGAACATCTGTATAAGCGAGCAATCTTGCGGGGGTGGTTCGAGAAATAATCTATCCGAGACTAACCCTTTGTGCCACCAGATGTGCTGTCATTTGACACTTTTGTATTAAACCCGTTGCACAACAAAGCCTTCCTTAAACCCGAAAATTGTGCACCGTTCAAAGTTTTCGACCCGCATTCTGTCAACTGCTTTATGAAATAGCAACTTACAAAGGAAAAGGAAAAAATATTAATAATTTGCCCGTAATTGTAGCAATTTTGGTTTTCAATTTAAAACTTTAAACCAAAATAGTGAAAATTATATTCGGAAATGTTAGTTTTATGTTTGTTGGTATTTTGAGAGAACGAACTATTTTTGCGGTGGAAATTTTTACCGAAAATCTATTTGTATTGGTCACGATCTATCTAACAATATATAGCAATATATAATATATAGTACTGTTTTTAACGCACTGATAAAAATATTATCTGATTACCAGATATAAAGTTCAGTTTGATAATCCAATAGATATGAAACGCCATTGCTATATCTGGACACTCAATGTGACGTTATTACGCTGCTGTATATCGGGGTTGCGCTATCCAAGTGTCAATTGCAAGTTGGCTTCAGCACCGGTTGTTTCGGATTATTGAGTTTATCCTAAACGTTCATATTAACCCTTTCGACTGAGCTGTCAGACCAACCAGTTTCAATATACCGTGGGGGCCCCATCACAATAAAATGTAGCAATATATTAAGTAGATAACAAGAAACAATAGAGCCAAGTCCATAAATCCACTCGACTTTTAAAACCGCATTCATAACGGAAGCTTATTGTCAAAACAAGAACATAATTCTAATGGTGACAGTAAGTCGCGACCTCGTGCCAACTTAAAAAAGGGATCTTAATTTTAATTGTATTATTCCGTACATATTAATTAACCCCATCGCTGTACGAACAGATAAAGGGGATGATTTAGGAGAAAAAAATTATTTGCATGAGCACACGATTGACGCACGCGTATTGTTGTCATCTGCCTTTTGTGATGACCCTTACATTTACCGTGGCCGCATCAATGACTAAAGAGCTCATGTTTTATGAATAATCCGTTCAATATTCGACCTTTCTACATCGTTATTACAGTTCAATGTCGAGCTTTATCCGAAGGGCGTTAATGGCTCTCCGTGTTCCGATGGCTACGATATTATAATTGTCAAAGATGCTACCGAGGTCCCATTGTTAGAGACGCTCTTTTATAATTTTTTCAAAGATAAAAAATGTTTGGCGTGTTTCTGACACGTGGTACACGCTCATGCGTTCGCCGTGACCTATGGAACTCCTTTAAGCGTGACACAATGCTTGTGGATATTTTTAGTTTTTGTATAAACGGGAAGGTGGCTAAGTGGCGGCTTTGGAATAAGTGGGTTTTAATTTTAGACATGACGTCTGCGACTTTGTAAAATGTGAGGGGAAGTTTGTTTCGTGACTGTCGCGTGTCCTTTCAGTTGTGAACGTATTTAGGAGTTCTACGTACCTATTTGAGAAGTGGAAGATTCTGCAATTGTCGCCTGTTTACGTTCGTTCAGGTGACATTTAGAGGCAATAATAGCTCTTGGTCGACGCGACATAAGAATCTGTGTCCACAAAGTGTCGCCAGAGTCATTACCATCACAAAACGGAGTCGAACCAATGGCCGTCAGTTGTTTGTATCAAAACAAATATTGTATCAAGTGTGGATGAGTCCAGTGTTTGGTCTTCTTTGTTTGGTTTACGAATTAATGAAGGATTGTCGGAGCGGATGTGTTCCGTATTCATGTAACATTGTTGAAAATTTTAAACTAAATATTTTTTGGAATTTATACATTATGCCTCCTGTACGGGTTAACTGGTCTATTTTTTTTTATTTGAAAAGAGATTATTTTTAGTTCTTTTATTAATTGTATTCAATAACCCTCTAAATGAAGCATGGACAATGATAGCCGTATTGATTTCTGCGGGACCCCAGATAAAATTATCGTTTTAACCCGACATGCACGGTCTGGCGCACCTCAAAACGGTCAGCTGCTACGGCCCAAACAAGCGAACGCTTTTTACTTGCCCACTCGCGCGAAATAAACGTCAACAATGAATTTGAAACGGACAACAGGGCTGTTCTATCTGTGAACTAATTACGCATTCATAGACCGTACTTCTGATAAATGATCGCCCCCGCAAATGATTCCTCGATTAACTCCCGTCCAAGATATTTCCATATCAAGACATGTTTTCTTAAGGGTCGGCCACAAAAGGGCCATCTCGGCGCCCAATCTTTAATCCTATCTCGGGGACCTTTGCGGGCGAATTTAAATTTCTTTAGAAATATCGTCCTTATTATGTACGTGCGGGTTTCTATTCCTTGCGACGTTCGTGGGCGAGATAACGTAAGTTAAGTCCGAGGAGAGATTGTTGTGAAAAAACTACCGCTAACTTTGACGAGATCCCATCTGCTGGCTCCTGTCCATTCAAATTTGATCCCTAACACTGATGCGTAAATCTGCATTTTGTTCGAGAGCTTTTGGATTAGTAGAACCTTATTTTGTATATGAGGTGATAAGTCTTTATGAGGGGTCAACCTTTTCTATAGTGAACTTCACCCTTTTAGTGAAAAGAATCCGTTGATAGCTGATTTAGGAATGGTGATAATGCATTCAGTGTGTGTAAATATATCATAGATTTATTTTATGATAGATTGCTTCTCGACTTTCAGCCGTTAGATTTGGTAGATTTTTGGTAGATGTGTGGTTGTAGATACCTATGTGATGTGTTAGGAATTTTAAAGGATTGTGGTGCATTGTGTGGTGCAGTGTGCAGTTGAATAGCTGTCATATTTGCTTTGTGTCCGTCCACGTGGGGGCGATGTGACCGTTTGCGGAATCTGTTAATTAAAATTTGCATTTCGATTGATAGCTGTGCAGATGTGGAGTTTGATGTGACTAATTCGGTGAGGGATGTCCTGTATGAGTTGAAGTGTTCAGATCATAGAGAAACATATGATAATATACCTAACGAGATGGAGTAATGGATGTGGAAATCCATAGGATTTTTGTTATGGATACAAAAAAGGATGATGAAAACCTATTCGTTATTTCAATGATCAAATGGCTATGATAGAACCAGTTCTTAAGAAGACCAAACATGTGATGTGTAGAGTATAGTTAGGTGAGGTTGCTGATAACACAGAAGATTTTGATGATGACTTGGTTGATGCTTTAAAAATTATGCTAGGTATAAATATTGAACTAAATGACTATATAACTTGACTATTCCACTAGAAATCATATACAATGCCGCCCATGGGCATGTGATCGCCCGTATTTTTCTGAATATTCATGAAAAATTATCGAAAATTTATTTTAAGAGGGGAAAAACGGGACCCTTATAGGATCACTTTATTGACCGTCTGTCTATCAAGACCTTGGGAACGCGTGGAGGTATCGAGTTGAAATTAAAACCATATACTCAAGTCTACAGTCCCTTGAAGGTGTGAAAAAAACAAACTTCTAAGTTAACGTAAAAAAAGATGCGGCCGTTTATATCGCAAAAAACGCATATTTCGACACTCTCAAGGGAATCAAAATTTATAGGGCACTTTTCGTTGACCTTGAACTATGAAAGTTGGCAAGTAATATCCTCTTATACTATAAGTACATGGGAAAATCTGAAAACTATACATTTGTAATTAAATCATAAAAATATAATCTTTATTTGAAGTAACATTCTTTTTTCAGTAACCACTTTTTTTTTTTGGGTGGGAAATCATCAAGTAATTTCTCCCGCTCTGGGCGGATCGGGAGGGTGTGTCAGACTCTTACTGACTAAAACCTACCCGTATTCCTTTCTGTTGCCTGTGTTGCCAGGGGCCTCGGTAACCCTTTTAAGACCTTCCCGCGACTTTAGTCACCACTTGACTTACAAATCTGGATTAAATTTGAGTAAAAAAACAAATTTGTTTAGGTTACCTAACTAATTTAGGTATGAACTGTTAGTATAACAATATTATAAGTAATTATAGGTTTTGGAAACGGAATTTCGGAAAAAAACTCGGAAAAAACTGCGGGACTCCTTTCCTGAACTATTTATAATATGTACCTACAAATTTGTATGCAAACCTCGGTTGGCGAGTCCAACTCGCACCAGTCTGTTCATTTGGAAAAAAAATTCACCTCCATTTTTTTTTCATAGTCGCCAAATTTTAATAAAACATGCGAGTTAATCCGATAAAATAACTCATAAGCTTTTAGAAATAATAAACAGAATCCAAATCGAGCCAATAACATTGGAGATATAGCAAAAAATGTAAAGCAAAGTCACAAACACTACAAAAAAATAAAAAATTGAATAACATGAAAAATATTAAAGATAGACAGACAGACCTGTTAAATTTTTCATAAATATTCAGAAAAATATAGGCGGTCACATGACCATGCGCGGCATTGTATAATACGTAACCACATAATATATTATAATAATATATTCTCCAAATAAACAAGCAACACTTAAACGCATCGGTGCGCTGAATCAATTTTAAAGCGTCCACCTACCCTCGCTCAAATTTTATTGTTTTTCCAACATTTTTTGTAATATGTGGTAATGGTCGTCACACATGTGTCGGCAAGTTATTATGAGTTTAAAATAGCCCCACACAACGTGTCGGGGACGAATTTTTGTGAACATTTGTGTCTTGATTTTGGGTCTCAAGACGTGATGTGTTAACATGCCCCGACATGTTAGGGGTTGTTGTATTACTTGTATGTATAAGTGTTTGCTTGGTTTTAGTTTGGAGAATATGTTTGCTGACGTAAACTGCTTTAGTTTTGATAACAATTAGGCATTTATCATTTCTTTTACATAAAACACTAGGATAATCTTTCTGAAAAGAACTTTCATTTATGATAATGATTTTTTTTCCTTTAAAGATACACTGAATCAATATTCATTCGTTCTTATTCATGCTCAAGGTTTTTCATTTAAGTGCACTTTTCTTGTCTTTTGTTTCATCGGTCAGACCGGTATTGTTCAGTTCTCATGATCATTATTATCACTGCAAAAATGCATTACTTTTAGGTTATTGGTGGTCTCTGAAATATTCGTATCGTTCTGATTAGCTTAGCTAATTTCCCTATAATTTAACTGTCCTTTAATATTTCAATAATTCTGACCAATAAAGCTCCTCCCTCTAAAACACTGACGCTCTACTTACATAAGGGTGTAACTGCGAGGGTGTCAACGTTGTAACAATTTGTGGAGTAATACGATAGTTTACAAAAATCACTGTTTTACCACTTTTGGGAGCGGCCGTAGACGTACCGCTGACGGCTTTATTGAATGTTTAGCTAATTAGCGTTTTATTATTATCAAACTTGTCTATGTAGATAAGCTACTTTATATTCTAATTTATTTAATTTCATCGATACATCGTAATTTCATTGAATCTGATACCTATTAACTTTAAAAAGTTACAAGGTACTAGAGGAAAATAAGAAGACCATTAAAACCAGTCCTTTTGTTACCTCCCAACAAAACAAAAGTCAACAGACCAAGAAAAAAATCACAAAGCCATATACTTAAGTATTTATATCTTCAGTTTTTCTTACTTCAACACGTATTACGGAATATATTAGTAGTCAGTAACAACTCGGGTCGGGGTCACTTCTTACATAGCTCACCATTACCTTTTGTTATTTAGCAAAACACTTGTGTACTCCGCATTGTCGGTCAAATCGGTCAATTCGTGTACATATTTGAACAATAAGTCACAAATTATTTTTTCAGTTGCGTCCTTATGACCCAGACGGCATTGAATGACGTCACGTCTTCTTAATGACCTGCAGCTAATATTGTATGGAATTTTTTATTTACTTGAATAATGATAGTTTATATGCTTGAATAATAAAATTATTTGATGAATGGATTTAAATGCGACTGCACTTGTGTCTGCATAAACTATCAGGCAATTGCTACTGTGATTAATAAAGCATAATCAGCCTCTAATGCCACTGCTGGGACACAGGCCTACTCTCGCTGAGAGGGAGTGGGCGGTAATCAACACAACGCGGGCCTAGTGCGGGTTCGTAGATGTCACGTTTTCAAATTTTTGGTTTCACGATGGTTTCCTTCACCGTTTTGAGAGCAGGGCCTCAAGTCTGCTATTACAATAGTGTCAGAATGTTCTATCATTGATTTTATAATTGTTGATTTTGACAAGTTTGGTAATCTACTAATATAATGGCGTCATTAATGAGGATCGGAACAGACCATTCTGACACTATTGTAATAGCAGACTTGAGGCCCAGTGGTGATGAAATAATTTACAATAAAGTAAAGCGCCTGTATTTGTTCGAACCTACGACCTACAACTCGTAAGTCAGTCAGTATTTTATTTTTTCATGGTTATTACAGTTATCGCTATTTGTTTTAATTTAATTTTTATCTTATTTAATTTATGAATGAGAAAAATGACTAATTAATTGTACTTACCCTATCCTATATTATATCATGACAGTTACTTATTTAAATATCAAATGACAGGACATCTGATAAACATGTTAAAATTAGTATTTTTGTTTAAGCACAGTGGTTTTAATATTGTGAAACTGTGGCATTAAACTATTTATATTGCTGTGCCGTACATGAACAACTTGTAAACTACATGGATGCAATAAATGATAATTATGATTATGATTATGATTATGAGTCGCGGCCGTTACCACTGGGCTATTGCTGCTCGTGATTAATATACTTTCGTTAAATAAATTTATATTATTGGTCTTTACTTATCCCATTAAATACCATAAGGATATTCTTTCCTTTTCTCTCATATAAGTAGACAATTTTTATTGACAATTGTTATTTTTCACTTTTTCCTTGCTAGGCTAAACACTAATTATTGTGTTCAAATTTCGAAGCTTGTGTGTCTGCTAGGAGTACCTTAGAATTTTGATGATCAGTGAGTGTGTCAGTGTCAAAATTAAGAAATTTGACTTAAGAGGCTGACAACACCGAAAGCGCGGTCACTGTCGGACTGCATAGAAAAGAAAGAGAAGCGCGATGAAAAAACGCTGGTAATTTATTGCAAAATATGAAACAATTATCAATTTACAAACAATCTATAGATTGTATAAAAAAATAAAACATTATTATGCTAATGTTGCTTGTAGAATAATCTGACAAAAATCAGAATGATTGCATGTATATTAGTTATGGGGTTTAATCATTAAAAGATTTTTTAGAGGTATATTCGTGATTTTTTTCTATCGTATCAAATCAGTTGTATTATATTTTCATCACACTATCTACCTAGCATATATCCATAAGAATATAATGTATTTTTCTGATTATGTTTACTGCAGTGGATCATCATAAGGCATTATAAAACTTATAAAAACTTGCGTTTAGGTCCTGTAGTCCCCTTAAGGCGCTGACAAGACCCAATTGACCAAAATAGACTTCTCTTAAGAAAGAAAATTGCCAAATCTGTATAGTTTGTGGTAGCGGAAAAATTATATGTTAATTTTGAACATATTTCCCAGAACTTGGATGTCACCAAAACACGTTTTGAAAAAAAAAATCTCGATACAAACTAACGTTAAACTAACCTCTTATCTTGAGTTCTAATCCAAAATATCTGTATTAAATATCAACATAAATTACGTATTTAATTAATAACAAGTACGTCTTATTCTAATGCAGAACTTGGTTGTTTTTTATTTTCGATTACTCAACTCAATTCTGAGTAAATAGATAATTACTTCATATTTTGCAACAAATTACAAGCGTTTTGTCGTCGCGCTTCTCTTTCTTTTCTATGCAATCTGACAGTGACCGCGGTTTAGGTGTTGTCAGCGTCTTAAAATAGTTTTTAAAGTACAAGTTCAAATTAAATGTAATTTGGAAATATACCTACTTATATTGGTCACTTGGTTACAGGGGGTTCGAAAATGTCCTGCGGGGTAATCATGTAACACACTGTTAGTAGCAGTGGGTTTAATTTTGACAGGTCAACAAAATACATTGCGTTATTTAGTTACGTTGTTGAGCAAACAAATTTTTCGAGCAGATGACGCAATTGATTAGCAATATACTTCAAAATCATTCGGTTTGTGATTGATAGTGAGTTACACAATGAGTGTTCTGAATGGCTTCCAGAAAAGGATGGTACGACTGTTTTTTTTTGTTTTGTTTGTTTTTGCTTGTCATCTTCCACATTCAGCCACTATAATTATGTACGTTGCGGATGAATGTAAATTCTATGTAACATGTTATTAATGTAATGTAACTTTACAGTTAAATTGAAAACCGATGCAAGTAGGTACATGAAAATGCAACTTCGAAGGAAAATTCTGAGACATAGGTACCTTTAAATCGAAACAGTATATCTTCACAAACATTCGCTGCATTTGGCGATCAACCAGTTATGGCCAGGAAAGTTGTATTTGGAAAATTTTATTTTTCTTCACAAGCAACAACATGTCTCCTAGTTATGGGTCACAATTTGCACCATTCGGGGTTATAACTTCGCACAGTGTAAGGCTCGGTGCTGTCTGTAAGCGGGCTGGGTTGACCCCAAAACGGTAATCTTAAGACTCAAGTGACATTGGAAAATGTGTCTTGTAGAGGCTGATAAGTGTCTAATGAATGGGCGTTATGATATGTAAAACTTTGTAAAGGGAAATAGCTTTATTATTTTGTCTATGTACAACTGAAGGGACCGAAAATACTGGCAATAGATATGGCTTTTTTATCTGAGTGGGAAATTATCAAATAACTTCTCCCGCTCTGGGTCTAGCGGAAGGGTGTGTCAGACTCTTACTGACTAAAACCCTCCCATGTTCCTTCCGTTGCCTGTTTTGCCAGGCCTCAGTATCTCTTTCGGACTTTCCCACGACCCCGGCAGAATTGATATGGCTTAGAAATTTATTTCGTTTTTCCAAAAAAATCGACTTTTCAAATATGATTCATCAACAGCTCGGCAAATCTTTACCATTCAAAAACCAAACCCACTTTTCCCCACTATTTTACTAACTAAAAAGTATACTCACTCTATCTTAACCTTTTCATAACCCGCTGATCGCTGTCAGTTTATACAAATCTCAAGGGGGGTAGTGGAGCGCGGGCGGAAGGGGAAGGCGGTCATTCAGCGCAGCGGCGCGACGGACATCCGCCGCATAACAAGTCGATGGCGACTCTCTACGGAACGTCGTTCTTATTTCAGATTTCGCATAGATTCAAATATAAAACGCATTTTTGAGTTCGGCTTCGCTTTGGAAATGATCGTTAATTGTTCGGCGTTTGATTGATTGGTGGTTTGATTGTAAGGGTTTGTTTTTGAATTTGGAATAAAGAATTTTCTTTTCGTTTTCCATCTGTCCGTCTTAGCAAATGGGTTATTTTCGAATAATCGAATATTAATTATTACCTATAGCAGAGACAACTGGAATTGAAACATATTACACATATACGATTCTAGAAAATCTAGACATATGCCTAAACTGTATATCTAAGTAAATAAACAACGCTGTAGTACTCACTCCGGTTGTCTGTAGTTTCTAGTGGTGTCCACGAGAGGCGCTGGGGTGCGAACAACTGTTGTCGTCGCCGGAAGCAGCGCTGGCGGCTTCCGGCCGAGGAATGTTCTATATGGGCCGTTAGAATTTCGCGTTTTCGGTTTTAAGTTTTATTTTTCCTGCGAAATGTATTTGCGTTTTTAGATTTTTATAAGTTGTGGAGATGTGTGATTAATTTATAGAGCGTTATTACTTGTACAATCTTATAAAAGGGTTTTTTATTAAAATTCAAATTACTCATCGGTTTTTTACTAAGTACGTAGAGTTTAAAATGATTCCATAACAGTTTTTTAACACAATATGGACTGCATAATAGCAAAACATAAAATGAAAGTTGAAACAAAAACCGAAATTTCCTAACCCTTCATTTTTGTCAATCATCTAAGCAACACATCAGTTATCCACACTTATAATTCTCACCCAATAAAATTACCAAAAAACTGCATACATACATAAATTACGGTACTCCACGGCCGCGACAACCGGATACGCTTTCCCGAGCTAAACGTCCACCCGGTGGGTGGTGGGGGTCACTTCGGAACCCCCCATCCCCACAGGGCTCCCCCCCCGTGTTTAAAAATTTCACTCCTGGTGGTTCCCAGCCCACACAATGCCCGGTAATCAGCGATTGCCTTTTGAAATTGAAACGCTCATTACACATTTTTTCTCGTGCCCGGATAACCGGTGCGTTTTCCGGACGATTCTGTAACGTATTGATATTTCTTGTACCGATAGTTTCTGGTTTAATCCGGTAATTGGGGTTTTAAATCTATACATTTGAAAATGGAATTGTAATATAAATGTTGCCTCGAAGTGATCAGAGCCCTATCGTCCCTTAGCTAACAACACCGCTTAAGTCATTTTTATCAACTTTACAGGAGACGAAATACTTGTGCGGTGTTGAGAGGCCAGCCTACTTGCGTGCTGTCACTACTTTTCGAAATACGGCTTCTGATTGGCTGAAATCTATATAATGTGACCAATGGTTAGACGCGCAATGAGCAGCTCCATCTAAAGGCATTCAAATGTGAAAACCGCCAATTCTCGACTTGAGCGGTGTTGTAAGCTAAGGGAGGCTGTGCTGTATTAAAAACTCGTCTTGAATTGAGTGAAAATAAGATATTTTAAAACCTGAATCGGTAGTAAGATTACTTCAGATAAGACTATCGCTTCTTTAGCGGTGCTAGTTAGAGGTTTTGAATATCATTCATGATCTAAATGTGTACCAAGTGCTACTTTTTCAATACGTACACGTCTTAAAATCGCGAACTATCACATACACCGTTTAATCCCATCAGCCGACCACCCAAACGTCAGCCCACGCGTCTTTTACCACACTTAATTATCAACCACACATGACCACAGATGGTATCGACCACCGATTGAAAATTACAACCGCTCAGTAATCGCTGTAATCCGGTATCAATCGAATTGGTTCTATTTACCAACGGTGGTTATGTTGACCCTACTTATGACGTAGTAGTGACGCTTATCGTACGGTTAGCAGAAATATCGATGATTAGATTATGAGGAAAAGATTGTTCGGTTATCTTTTATCAGGGGAAGAATTACATACCTACACGCCAGCGCAGAGAGCATAGGGCGCTGAACACCATGTTATAATTTCTGGACTCTCCGTTTTACCCTAGTTATTTAGCCTAACTTTCAGTACATTTGCGCCAACCACAATATAAATCTACGTTCATCTCACAATCGTCTTCTTCAATGTCCCTCTCACCGCACAGCCTTCATTCACTCTTCCGTCTTCATTCACTCTTTCTCTCTGTGGAATGCGCTCCCCCAAGAAAACAGGATGGTAACCAACCGATTATCCTTTAAAGTTAAAGTTCGCGAGTATATTCGCAAGAAGTTGGCAGTAACAGTACACCGGTAATGTTTTCCCATTGTCTTATTTATTTGCGAATATTTATACATAATTAGGTGTATAAATTATATTTATAGTTTTTAATAGGTATATCTTCATATTTAAATAAATATGTATTCCTCAATTCTCGCTATACTACTCGAACCACATTTTGACTCTGCATCACCCAAAGGTGATTGGTAGAAAATTCCTATGCCATTAAGTCTGCCTCTGTACATTTGTGTGCTTAAAGTATCAAAATGTCAAAATGTAATTAGCCAGTCATTGCTGGTAAATTTTTAGGTAACAACTGAAGTTTTAATGTTGTTTGGAAATCAATTTTAACCTTGCAAACATCTAAGAATATATTTTCCGGTTCTCTGGTCGATTTATCTAAGGACACTAAACTGACGAATTAGGTTGTCGATTAGGTTACCAAATAACCTAAATAGTTTTACTTTTACAATAAACCCCCCCAGGTTTATTGTAAAAGTAAAACTATTTAGCAGTATTATTTCAATTTTACTTCACAGTGGGAAAATGATGGAGCTATACAGGACTTATAGCTCCATCTCTTTCTCAAGCTGAAGTAATATTGAAATAATACTGCTATAAGAGGTGATGGTTACCTGTAGTCAAAACCACTGTGTGAAAAAAGAAAAATAATAAAATGATCTTAAAATTGGTATTTTTAAATGTGTCGTTCTATCCGTCCAGTACCGTATGATGACCAAAACTCAACACAATGAACAATGGTCGGTAACTCGGGACAAAAAGGTCACAATATTGATATCGTGATAAATCTGTATACAGGCTGATGTTAAGATGTTCAGTCGAGACTCTTGTACCTATTGGCGAATTAGAAGAACAATCGATCAAGAATTGTAGAACAAAAATGATGTGTATGTACAATACTAATAGATACTGAATGTTTTTTGAGGTGATCTAAAAAACGCTTAGCATTTCTAAGCTATTTATTTTCTACGCTATTCATTTAATTCATTGGAATTTTCAACGGGTAGGTATACACTATTATAATATGTAGGTATATGTGCAAACTGTGATTATGATAGGTACCTAGTAGGTTAAAAAGTATGTAAAATATCATTAACCGATAAAGCCCCAATGGCTCCGAATAGGAGCCCTCGCGGCGCGCGATTTGAAAGTAGTTATCGAATAAAAATGTTTTTTTTGAGATTGAGAGATGACGTTATTGAGCCACGGGCCTGAGCGGTTAAAGACAAAAAAACATGTATGTAGTAAATTTAGTATGAAATAAATAGTAAATAAAAAACTATTTACGTTAAATACCACTCATAATCTGCGTAATTCTTAATAGCTATCAGAATAATTCATGAACACTTAAAGTAATAAATTGTTCGAAAACAAAATAACTAAACTTAGAGTGAACACCCCGTATGTGTCATCTTTCCGGTCGGTCACAATCTGACCGTTACATTTCAATAATCGTCTTAACAGTGAAGATCGCTTATCTGCCGCGCCCACCGTCTAGTGATGCGCAAAGTCGATAAATTAAATTAATAGTTACTACTTAATACCATTTGTGTTGTACTAGTCAGGGCCTTTGGGATTAGATAATTTAATTTTGATTTGTAATTTTACAGTGTGTAATATGCGTTTGATTAGTTTCAGGACAGATAAATACGATTAAATATCTAATATTTTGCGTATGCCGCACTAATTTGTGAAATAATAAAACAAACCATATTTGTTATAATGAATTTTAAACTAGGTATAATACAAAGATTGAAGACTGCCTCGTTGGTCTATTGGTCGCAAGCGCTGCTGCTGAGCCCCTGGGTTCGATTCCCGGGTCGGGCAAAGTGTTATTGGGTTTTTCTATCTGGAATTTCTCAGTAGCAGCCCGGAGTCTGGATTTGTGCCCTGTTGATGGCAATAGGCTCGCCCCCTATTACATGGGACTTTAAACATAACTGGCGAAATATGGGTGTGCTACAGGTACACCTCTGCCCAACCCTTCGGGGAAACAAGGCGTGATGTTATAATTATGTTTATGTAATACAAAGATTGTTAAAACCTTCTATCACGTTGGTGTAAACATCCCACACTAATATTGCCATCGATCATTAAAATTAGCCGTACTTTCAAAACAATCGATAGAAATAAAAGTGATCTTCCGACATCACTACAAGATCGCTGAGACGTGATTGTCTTCACAATAAAATGTGTCTCGGGTTAACAATGAGCAATCAAATTACTGTCAGAGTAAGGCGGGCTGGACGCGCCTTGACCGCATCTCCTGAACTATAGAGCGGAACCAATGAATTAGGTTATGTAGGCACATGTATGAAAATTAATGCAATTATTTTGAAGCTGATTAGTTAGGTATAACAGAACATAGCATTACGCCAATCATGTGCAATACATGACCAAAAAAAAATAGGCCTGCTATTGAGAAGTTCCTAATGACAAAACTCAAAAACACTTTTTTCGACTAACGAATCGATCCCAGGATTGTTCAGCACTAGACGAACAAGGCAGTTTTGGGAGACAAAAAAAAATGTTCGGTAATAGATTATCAAAATTAAACATGACTTTTCGCATATCTGAGCTTAGTTCATATGGCCATATTCAAATAAAGGCAACTTAAGCTACCGTTTAATAAAAAAAGCCTCTATTCATTTTTCCCTTAGCGGGCCAGTGTTACATACATAGATTTCAATATCAACCATCTTAACCCGCGCGTGCGTACGTGATCTCAACCCGCGTATATTTCATAAGATTTTAGAGGTGCATGAATCACGCGAGACACGGAGCGGCGATCACTCACCGCCGCGCACCAACCCTTGGACCTCCGACTGCTTAACATGCGTACCACGCACCCACTAGGCCCAACACTACGATATGTGAGAGCTATTACTAGACACTTTGCCCCTGTTAATATTGCTGTAAATCTTACATCGGAAAGCATTTCCATCTTCCTCGATCAGTTTGATGTTACGTGCTTCAACCTTTTTCTCTCCTTGTCCACAGAACCCAGCAACTATGTGTGCTCGACGTGCAAAGCGCGTGTTCACTCCGCGTGGAGGCTACTGCAGCACGTGCAACACGTGCATGGCGTCAAGATTTACGTGGAGGCGATGCCGCAGCAACAGCCCAACAAGCAGAACCACTCGACGTCAAGTACGTCTTCCTCGAGCTCCGGCTGCTCCTCCACTGGCGCACCACTACCACCACCTAGCTTGCGCCACCACCCTTTACTGCCACCTCCAGACATGCACTCGCCTTTTGGAGTTGGTGGTTTACTCAGGATGCCATTACCAGGCAGCTTGCCGCCAATGGCTCATCCTTCAGTTCCTCCCACGCCACTGTTCGCGCGGCCAAATCACCACGACCACCGATTTAGAATGGAGCAGCTTGTTTCAGAGCAGTTCCGCCACCATGGTCTCAACTTAGCAGCCGCGGCTGCTGCAGTGGCGGCGAACTCAATGCCTCCACACCAAGCATTCCCATCACCGGCAGACCGGCCTCCGGTCGTACCTACGTCGGTATCGGGCCGAGACAGGGCCCCACCTGTTTCTCAGCCCCTTTCACTTGAACCCCAGCTGGATTTTTACTCGCAGCGCTTGCGGCAACTGGCCGGTACGACCAGTCCAGGGGCGGCCACAGGCAATTCCAGCTCTCCTAGCCCCAGGAAGCATTCGCCTCCGTTCGCTTCCCCGTCGCCCTCCAGAGTCGGACAGACTCCTCCGGTGGGCGCCGGACCCGGAACGGTGGATGCGCCTCGCGACGCCACGAGGCCGCACAGTTCGACTTCACCCGAACGTCGGATTGAACCTCTCGCGCTGGCAGCCGACGCACCGCCTACGGAGCGTCCAACATCAACTCCACCAGTCAAGCGCAATACTGATGAGGGAGTTCATTCCTGTGAATTTTGTGGAAAGAAATTCCGATTTGAAAACAACCTTACCGTTCATCGGCGCTCTCACACAGGTGAGAAACCTTTTAAATGTACAGAATGTGACGAAGCTTTTGAGAAGGCATCCAAATTAAAACGACACATGAAAGTGCATAGAGCGCCTGACGCTAATATCGAAGACGGCGAATCAGGTGGTGATACTGGTGAGGACGACTCTGATGATGAATTGGAGGATGAGGAGTTAGACGGGGAAGAAGAGGAAGATAATGAAGATGGAGATGACGTTGAGGAGGCGGAAGACTTAACTGTCTCAAATAGTAGTGCTCCGTCTGCGCCTACAAGGAAACAGACGCCTATTATGCCCAACAATCCACCGAGTGCTTCAGTTGTTGGTGAATTGATGGACAAGTTTGGGTTATCTAACATTGCTCAATACAGTGAAGCTTTCAAACAGGCTTTGCAAGAATCAGGGAATTCTCTGAAGTGGCAACTAGCTAAGGATAGAGACAATAATAATGGCCCATCCAGTGACAAACCGAACGGCATGCCACCGACCGCTGCGCTACGTTTGAAAGAAGAATTTGCGAAAATGCCACCTCAGCCACATCCTCTGTTCAACCCTTTTGAGAACCCTTTTGAAGCGTCCAAACGTATAAAATTGGACATGGATAGAGGAGAGGGTTGGTGGTTGCCGACCTTACACGCGCAAAGACCGCCCGAAAATATATTTGACGGCCTCAAAAATAGTGGTAATGGTTTGCTGCAGAACCCGTTATTGAAGAAAGAGGGACGACGGAACGACACCTGCGAGTTCTGCGGGAAAGTCTTCAAGAACTGCTCAAACTTAACGGTTCATCGACGGTCGCACACTGGAGAGAAGCCGTACAAGTGTGAACTGTGCTCATACGCGTGCGCACAGAGCTCCAAGCTCACGAGGCACATGAAGACGCACGGGCGACTGGGCAAGGACGTTTACCGCTGCCGGTTTTGCGAAATGCCCTTCTCCGTGCCGTCGACGCTCGAAAAGCATATGCGGAAGTGTGTTGTGAATCAAAGTAATGGTGCTCCCTTAGCTCTATCCGATGACTCTAACGCGTGCCGTGACGAGGCGTCGTGACTCTACCCGTGGGGCGGGCTCCGCCTGCCGCCGCCCGCGCCGCCCAGCCAGATCTTCTAAGATCTACTCCGGTCACGTGTTCCGTCGCGATACTCCACGAAGTACGCAAGATACGAACGATCGCGTCGACCGGACTTAGGCCGAGTTATGTTCAATTTCTAGTCTTAAGGATTGAATATTGGCGAATTATTGTTTAAACGCACGCAATATGAGCCCAAAAGTTTGCACCGAAGGGCATTAATTTAGTTACTGTAATCGTAAGTGACATATCTTCTTCGTACTGAACAGTGTTGATTCCCGTTGCATTGTTGATGTTTGTTTTTTCTATCATTTTGTTCGTTCGGAAGCTGTAAGTATGTACGTCTGCGGTTTTGTGTTACATAATTTCGATCTTGTTTTGACATGTTTTTTATTTATAGAAAAAATGTGGAAACCAATGCCAAAGTTAGCTATGTTGATTTAAATAAACTTACGTTTTAGTTAGTAAGCTGTATAGTGTCAATTAAATTAGAATTCTTTCCAGTATTTTCTAGGATCTTCATAGTTTGATGTAGTATGTGTTTCACGAGTAAGTTGTTTCGTAATTTTAGTATAACGTGTACAATAATAAGCGAAATGTTTCCTATCCTAGATAAACAAACTTGTGTACATATTTGATGTAAGTTTATTTGTGTAAATCGAGTACCTACCTATTGATGTTCATATATATAGACGATAATATTTCAAGGATTATAACAAAATTTGGTGAGAAAACGGTGAGTTTCCTGTAATCGATAATTTATTTAAGCATTGTAGAAAGTGAAATTGGAATCGATTAATGGTAGGTGTTATTCGTAATGAGGTACTTGTATGTTTAATTAGCGATTAAATTATTAAATTAAAATTATCACTGTGAGATCGATATTCGTTCATGTGCTATTATTTCTTGTGGAAGCTAGTTATTTTATTAAGACTGAAACCAATATTCCAGTTTTATTTTTTAAATAATTTCTTCGTGAATTTCATTCGTACCTAAATTAGTCCAAGTGTGAAATCTTTCAGTATACGTACTTAATGTAAATTATAGAATTTATATTAGATAATTATAAGTAAATTATAATATAAACATTTTGTCGTCCATATCTGTCTCCTCACTGATTAGGTCTTCTTCAGACGATGTTAGTACAAGAGACAGTATTCTATAGATGTTTACTAACGTTGTGTGAACAAGACCTAACTATTTGGGCATTTCCTGTTTGTGTTTTAAAAATATTTTTTCAAGCAATCATTTTTTTATTACATAAAATGGTTGTTCAGTAAAAATATTTTCTGAATCATACTTGGGATGTTTGAAATCATTTAAATGTTTCACCAATTTTCTCACCCAGTTGTATTAAAATTGTACAGTCGAACCCGTAAATTAATGTTATCATGTTTTAATTTCGTTTTGTGGTTGGTAAATAGATATGTTAGATTGTAAAATGAGAAAAAAACCTTTAAAAAATTGTGATTAATTTCCCATTTTTAATATTAACATAATTTTGTGAATAAATAAAAGACAGGACGACGAATGGAGACAAAATAGAGAAAAAAACTAAGACAAATTTTATTGTGTAACTACGTGAAAGATGAACTGTTTTTATTATTTTTCATTTTTATTATTTTTATTTCAATAAATATCCACGATTTGTTAATCAATTGTGTGGTTTGATTTACCCATGATGTCAGAAATGCAAATACCCAGACAGTTAAAGATGCCGATAATATAAGTAGGTACCTAAATTCATTTTCTACATAAGTATATACATATACCAACAGAAAAAAAAAACTAATAGTAATTAGGTACATACTCACTAGTGGGTAAGGTATGGTAATAATAATTAATAATAAGTTGAACGGATGAGATGAAAATAAAGTTAGCGTACCTTAGACTACTAGAGTAAACGAGGCTTAAGATACCTACGTAAGTAGTTTTCCTAATGAAATAATAATATCTGCCTAAGGTCAACAAAACTTACATCACGTAACGTTCGAGCTATTTATATCGACAGGCCATAACTTCTCGCCTACATTTCCTGAAGGGTTAGGCAGAGGTGTACTTGGGTATAGTAGGTACATCCACATCACACAAGTTTTGTAGAAGTCACCTGTAATAGAAGGTGAAATTAATGCTTTAAACTGGGCCCAAACCCAGAATCCAGCTGCTATCGAAAAATTCCTATGGGTAAATCCCAATACTTATCAATAATAAAAGTAGGTAAGTAGAAAATAAATATTTTTCTATTTATTGGTTCTACTAGCGACCCGCCCTTCCCGGATAAAGAACTCTAAAGGACTCTCGACAACTTGACAAAACATCTAGAGTTCTTTATTTTAAGTAGGTTTAATATATTTTTTTTATATAGATAAACCTTTTGGAATAAATTATCTAAAATTAAATAATGGTGAAAACCGCATCAAAGGCGTAGTTTAGAGGAAAAACGCGGTCACACAGACTGACACAAAAGTGACTTTGTTTTATAATCTGCTGCTAGCGGCTTAGCCCGTGTTTTTCTTCTAAGCCTGAGTTACTCCTTATAATATCAGCTATCTCCCGTCAAAATCAGTCCAGACGTTTCGGAGATTAGCCGGAACAAACAGACAGACAAAATATTAAAAAAGTTTTTTTTTTATAACTAATTAACTAAACCTATACTTTCTTAAGCATTTAATAAAAGCTGTTATTTTGACATTAACAGAGCCTTCAACTTTATTTATTTGTATAGAGCATAGAATAGATATACATACGAGGAGATAGATATAGTTGTGTAACAGAAATATAATCCTTAGTCTGTTTTGTTTAGTTGTAAGTCTTCTAAACAAAATAAATGAATAAATAGTAATTTTGACCCTGAAGCCAGTTAAAAACATTCCTTTTTATTCCATATTGCCAGTTAAATTCCTGTCCAAATAAAGGTATAAGAAAAATAGATGACTACATAACTACAATGTCAGATGCAACACTTCATGCTGTAAACGTAAGTTTTAATTGGAAAGCCGTGTGAGCTGTATCCAGCAGTGGTTTGCAATAAGCTGATGATAATGGTACTATAAACCGTGCTGTCTACGATCCTATGATCGTAGACAGCACGGTACAGCACGGTTTATACACAGCACGGTATATGTGCATAGGCTCATATTATATACTTTTAGGACTGCAACAATGCAACTGTTGTTGATTGTGGGATCGTCGCAATAAATCTTATATGATGATGAGATGATGATGATGATGAGATGATGTGTCTTAGCGACGTAAGATGAGAGGACTTTAGCGTACGTGACGCGACAGATGGCGCTACGCAACGTCTTTTCCTGAGGAAACGCATCCCACTAATATTTAATATTGAAATAGGTAAGTAAGAGTAAGTCAGTGGGCAGTGAGTAGGTATGGGTAAGATAATGGGTTGTTAAAGTAAGTATGGATCCATCTTACTGCTACTAAATCGAAGCTACGCTGAAACGAAAAAGTCCTTGAGATTGTAAAGTAACAAAGTGTATTTTGTTGTAATTGTTTGTTTTATTTTATTGGGGCTTGTTTCGCAGTGTCTGAGTTGGTTCTACCAACGGGAAGCTCCTCGGAGATGGTGAGGCAAGCGCTTGGTGGTTTTCTATTTATTGATAATATTGATTTTAATTTTTTTATGCACATGTATATACCTAATTGTATTAAGTATTTATGAAATATTGTACGTACAATAAATGTAGGCATACACACACATACACATACACACGCACCCACACTCACACGCACACACACACACACCATCAATTACTCGCAATTGTACTACGTTGACAACCTCTACTGTGTGATTTAATGGGTGCCTGAAACTCTAAAATACAGGCTTAGGCTTAGTTTAGATTCCAGATCTCCCACAAATTATAGAATGTTCACAAAATACCTGTCAACTAAATATAACTAGCATAATAATATAATAAGAGGAGATAAATAAACATTATTTTATTTTATTTATCTTAATCCGATGTCATAGAGATCCGATCGCAGGTATGTATTACTTAGTTACATAATAAAATGTAAAATACTGGTATTCAGCTGCATTCGGTTAGACTGGAAGCCGACCCCAACATAGTTAGGAAAAGGCAGGCAGATGATGATGACTTAGAATATAATAGAATAGAATATACTCTTTATTATGTACACCATCAAAATTACAGATATAGGTAAATGATGAAATTTTACAAGGGGTGACACAAAAGGCGGTCTTATCGCTAAAAGCAAAAGTAACCCAAGCTATAAGTAAGCTAAGTTACTTAATTAAAAAAAAAAACAGTTTCTCTGTTTCGTAAAATCTGTACCGTTATCATGTTTGCTGTAGTTATAATATAAAAGCAAGATACATACCCCTATAGATCGTAAAAGATGATCAACCGTAAGCTGAAAAATTTACAAGAAAGAAAATTCACCATTCCACTGTTTTGGAGTGGTGGCCCACTGGTAACGGTCGTGACTTACGAGCTGTAGGCCGTAGGTTCGAAACCTTTTCTTTTTTTTGAGGGTGGGAAATCATCAAATAACTTCTCCCGCTCTGGGAGGAGCGGGAGGGTGTGTCACACTCTTACTGACTAAAACTCACCCGTATTCCTTCCTGTTGCCTGTGTTGCGAGGGCCTCGGTAACCCATAAGTACCTTCCCGCGACCCCGGCAGGAGGTTCGAACCCTGAGAGGCGTTTTATTTTGTATAAATTATTTCATCACATCTGCTCTCAAAACGGTGAAGGAAAACATCGTGAGGAAACCGGCATGTTCTAGAACCAAACATTCGAAGACATGTGACATCTACTAACCCGCACTGGGCCCGCGTGGTGGATTACGGCCCACTCCCTCTCACAGAAAGGTCGTGGATCGTGAGGCAGTGGGAACATTATAGGCTGATTATGCTATTTTGGAGTCGGAAAATGTCGCGGTGCAAAGTTTGGTCAGTCGGCGGGATAGTAGCAGAGTCAGGGCAACTGAATCCTATGTTCTTGTAGATCGTGACGTTCAAAAGTGCCGTTTAACGGCCTACCTGAAATAAATGATTTGACTTTGTCAACTGTCTAGATGAGTGCGCCGGAACGATGTTCTCCAGTAACTATTTATTAGTTGCTTTTGTGGACAGGATATTAATTCAGACTTGTTGTCATGGCAAACAAGTAGTTTGGTTTAAATAGGTTTTTATTTTTATTAGTTTTATTAATATTTTACATAGATTCTTTTGTATCTTGTGAATGTGAGAACGTTGTAGGCTTAATAGACTAGATTTGTAGACCATTTATTTTTTCATAAGTGCCCATGTAGGTTTATGTGAAATAAAATATATATTTTTTTTTATGTGAATAAGGATGAGGAAAGAGCTATATTCTATTCAGAGCTATGTTTCAAGCTTCCGTTCAGTTATAAAGAAAAGTATTTTCATTCCTTACTTACATATAAAATGATTGTTTATTACTTAGACGCATTACCGTATAACTAAGAAATATACAATTATAATTAAGTAGATACAATCATTGTATATATTGTATATAATATAGTACCTAACTAAATGAGTTGTAGGCCGTAGGTACGAACTCAGACAGGCGCTTTATTTTGTGTAAATTATGTCATCACCACAGCTCTCAAAACAGTGAAGGAAAACATCGTGTGGAAACCGGTGTGTCCTAGAACCAAAAATTCGAAGACATGTGACATCTATCAACCCGTACTGGGCCCGCGTGGTGGATTACGGCCCACTCCTACTCACTGAGAGGGGGCCTGTGTTCCAGCAGTGGGAACATTATAGGCTGATTATGTGCATGTGGCATCTAAATTAGGCTGATAGATTGAAAAGGTAGGGGAAGAAGTTTTTGAAGTGAAAACTTCTTTAGGCACGTTGGGCACTTTTGGGATGGGGAAAAAGCACTGAACTCACGCGACCGTCACGATCAGATACATATATACAGATATTTACAAGTTTGTGAAGCTAAGAAGTTTCTGACGTGTAGACAACTGACAGTTCGTCTTGAATAGGTAAGTTCTTCCTTGTCACTTGTGAATGTGTGGAGGCTCTTTTACTTACCGTTAGTAGAATATAGGTACCTAAGAAATAAAGGAGCAGTTTCTAAGTCTTAAAATATTACAAACATGACCTAAAACGCAAATTTTCCAGACAATATTAAAAATACATTACGCTTGCATTCATACTTTACTAAGTCTTCCTGACGTCTATCCCGCAGTGTCTAAAGACTAAGGTCTTCAACCAGTGCGTCCTGCCCGTCATGACATACGGTGCCGAAACATGGACACTTACAGTCAGCCTGATCCACAAATTTAAGGTCACCCAGGGCGCTATGGAGCGGGCTATGCTCGGAGTCTCTTTGAAGGATAAAATCAGGAATTAAATTATCCTGAATAGAACCGGAGTTATCGACTTTGCTTGCAGAGAAAGCAAATTGCAGTGGTAGTGGGCTGGCCATATTTGATGAAGGGTCGATAGCTGATGGAGCAGACGAGTCCTGGAGTGGAGACCGCGTATCGGCAAGCGTAGTGTGGGACGCCCCCCAACTAGATGGACCGACGACCTTAAGATGGTGGCTGGGTCAGACTAGATGCGTAAGATGGAGAACAGGGTGTTTTGGTTCAGCCTGGGAGAGGCCTATGTCCAGCAGTGGACTGCGATAGTCTGAGTTGAAGCTTGTGTTTGAAAAAAATTGCGCGTGCAGCACCGTACCTACACGTGATAGAAGTGAAACTCTCTAATGTAACGAAATGTGCCTAAACGTGACGCGTCCTTGAAATTTCACTCTCTGCAGGCTTAGCATGACGCTTTCTATATCTACGAAGAATAGACACAGCTCTTTTTATAGAAAGTGACATTTTGTTTCTCCATTTTTGACATCGCACCGTAGAAATCCTTCTACATAAAAAATTACCTAGACAAAGATCGTTAGAAACGAAAGACAAAATGACAGATTGTAGAAGGGTTTCTACGGTGCGATGTCAAAAATGGAGAAACAAAATGTCACTTTGTATAGAAAGAGCTGTCTATTCTTCGTAGAAATAGAAAACGTCATGCTAAGCCTGCAATTCTCGTCCAATTATCGAATCGCCGCCTAAGAAGTTTCACTTAAAAAAATATGTAGCTTTAATAATAATTATTATTATTTTTCTGGTAAACAAACACTTTTACACGACAAAAAAAGTACACGTTAAAATTTGGAGGGGTCGGTGTTTCCTATCCAACTACTTTGAAACGGAGGACCGAGACAAAATCGAAGTTCTCTTCCAAATTCCAGACATGATCTCGGTCAGATCATTGATGACACTAGTTTAATTGGTTACTGTATTATCCCACATGTTTAAATGGATTGCCTGTTTTAATATTTCTCATTTCTAATAAGATAAAACAGATTGTCGCACTAACATTTTAATAAGAAACTGATTCACAGTGGCCCATGTTGGCCTGATGCAACGACCATCATGAAAGTAAAACTTCACTTAACTTATTTTTGGTATGATGGGTACCATAATTGTAATGAAAGTCACATAATTAAATTATTCATAGTATTTATAAACGTATTCGCACAAAGAAGTATTAAAAAGGACTATTTTCCATTATCTGTCAATCTTAATATTATTTACTAAGTATAAGTAGCTAGGTACTTATGTTCTAGAAATATAGTTTATCCTAGTTAGTTTCTTTAAAAAAAATCTAAGTACATATCTAGAAACACAGACGACAACTTCAAATTGAACTCTGTGCTACGAAGTGCTACGGGATTTTACCGCTTAGCTACTAGCGCCATCTAGCGTCGAGTAGCAAAAACAAAGGTACCAAACTTGCCAAAAGAACACAAAATTATTACGTGTATTATTAAAGACGTTTAGTTTAAGTGAATCCTTTTTGATAGTAAAAATAAAATAAATAATACTGTATAAAATGTAAATATATCTGGCAAAAACTTCTGCTTGCAAATAAGGTGCTTTGGGAATATTATCTATGTATTACCTAATAAAAATAATTGATAGGTACTGGGTAAATATAGGTTTGATAAAAGTAATTATATTTATCTACGAAATATTTGAATAGTTCATTGTTTTTTAAATAATAACATTTACTTTTGTTTCATTAAACCCTTAACTTTAAGAGTTTTTGATGTCATTATTTTATGATGCAACTTTAATGTTTATTAGAATCTATTTTATTCTGATAAACATCTTATTCCTTTTGGTTGAACTTTTCCATTAAGCTTTATTGGATTTCAATCGTGTCGCTTATAGATATTTTGTATCGAATTTGACAGAAATCTAACAGATGGCAGTTGCATCGCATTTATTGTGCTAAAGAGTCTGCTATAGATGGCAGCACTAAGGAATTATTCATATGCAGCGCCTGCGCAAATAGGCACTTACCTGCTTTTAAGAATTGGTAAGACAAAGGGATGCACGTCTTTTTAGTAAGTATAATAAAGAATAACAAACAACAATTCGTTAACAAATTAACGAAATATTATTTAAGAATTAAAAATTGAAAGAAAGAAAGAAAAATGTGTTTATTGGCGATAAAGCAAAAAAATACACCTTAAAACTATAAAATGACAGAAAACAATTAGTATGATGTCAAAAGGGCCTCAGTTCAGCATTGACAACACAAGGTGACCACCTGACGCTGATTTTCAGCTGCAACCATTCATTCAGGTGTGTCCTTTTTAATAAATTACTAAAATATATTGAACGTGATAACAACGAACAATGAAGGGTTCCGTAGTTGGGAGGAATTTATCCCAAAACCAAACATAACATTAATATCACATTATATTGTCTAAAGTTGTCGATCAATCAGCTCTATTAAGACGCTGACAACACCTAAACCGCGGTCACTGACTGACTGCATAGAAAAGAAAGAGAAGCGCGATGATACAACGCTTGTAATTTATTGCAAAATATGAAGCAATTATTTATTTACTCAAAATTGAGTTGAGTAATCGAAAATAAAAAACAACCAAGTTCTGCATTCAAATAAGACGTTCTTGTTATTAATTAAACACGTAACTTATGTTGATATTTAATACAGATATTTTGGTTTGAAACTCAAGGTAAGAGGTTAGTTTAACGTTAGTTTGCATCGAGATTTATTTTCAAATCGTGTTTTGGTAACAACCAAGTTCTTAGAAATATGTTCGAAATTAACATATATTTTTTTCGCTAGCACAAACTATACAGATTTGGCATTTTTTTTTCTTAAGTCATGCCTATTTTGGTTATTTGCCTCTTGTCAGCGCCTTAAGTGCCTATCATGCCTACGCATCATCAACCCTCAAATACGCCATTATATTCTGGGGCAACGCCGCAAATAAAGAATCAGTGTTTAAAGCGCAAAAAAGATGCGTTCGCGCAATTGCTGGTATCTTTGTTCCTGAATCTTGCGATCCATACTTTAAAGAGTTTAAAATTTTGACCTTTCCATCAGCTTATATCTATGAAGTTACAGTATTTGTTAAAATAAATAAAAATCTATTTGGTGAACTAAAATCAAAAAGGTATACACTTAAAATATCTAGTAGGTATACCACATAGAACTGCTCTTCTGGGCAAAAGTTTTTTGGAATGGCATCTAAAATTTACAATAAAATACCTGTAGACATTTTAAACACCAAGGAACTCCCACTATTCAAATATAAATTGCGACATTTTTTAATTGAAAAAGCCTACTACACGATCCAAGATTTTCTTAATAATTAGTACTGGCTACAATCTGTCACTAATTCTTTTTGTAAGGTTTGCTTTAAAAATGATAACTCAAGTTTTTTTATTGTATGTTGACATAATTTATTATTTTATGCCTACTAGGCAGGACATAATGGATCTGTAATTTACCTAACATCTGTATGCCCACAATAAAAAGATTTGATTTGATTTGATCACATAACATCACGCTTTGTTTCCTCGCAGGCTTAGGCAGAGGTGTGCCTATAGTACACCCACATTTCGATGTAATAGGGGGCGAGGCTATTGTCATCAACCTGGCACAAATCCAGACTCTGGGCTGCTACTGAAAAATTCCTAATGAAAAAACCCAATAACACTTTGCTCGACCTGGGAACATAACATTGTAGTTGAAAAACATCTTCTCCCATACGTTGATATACGTCACGGTCAATTCTCCAACTGCAAATATGAGTTGGTCGACTATTACTCGTTCGTTTGTAAAGCCTAAATAGGATTTACAAACTAACGAATAATAGTCGCTGTTACAATTTTCCTTTTAACTTCGTTGTATATACTATTGCCGTGTTTTTTTTTCACATACCCAAAAACAACCATTTAGCAGGCAAGGGCCCACACTTGACTCAAGAACGAGCACTTTGATAAATTTCCACAGACCGGCAATATTTTTGAACGGCCAATCCAAAGATATCCCACACCATAGGATAGACGAGAAAAAAACATCCCCACCGTACGTACAAAGGAGGTACCCTAGGTACACTACAAAAAATCAAGATTTTTTTTTACCACTTTGTCCTCGTTATTAATGTATACCCATGCCAAAATACAGCTTTCTAGTACTAAGTCTCTGAGCTAAGCCGCGGACAGATAGACAGGCGGACATGGTGAAGCTATTAGGGTTCCTTGTTGACTACGGAACCCTATAAAGCTCATAGAAAATCAAATACAATTTTGTGATATACGTATGTGTGAGTGTTGTGCTGTGATTAATGAAAATCTAAAATAAATACCCAACTACTTTCAAGGCAAAATCATATGACTGCGTTGTTCTAGTAAACTACGACACGGATTTTGAAGTAGTTTTCATTATCATTTAAAGTATAAGATAATAATAATTGACTAATAAAAATAATTGGTAGGTTACAGACAACACAGAAATTAGCTAGCAAATTGTCAAACGAATGTCAACTGCTTTGGTTGGCTGACTGAATTATCAACAGCCAATCACACTTGACAGGAGTTTAATTTGACAGGTAGTGGATTTTTGTTCCAGAAATCGGATGTAAGGTAAGGAACTTCAGGGCGCAATATCCTTACTTTGTGGGCAGTAGTGGCCCCGTGGTAACGGCCGCGACTTACGAGTTGTACGTCGTAAGTCCGAACCCACACAGGCGCATAACTTTGTGTAATGTGTATTGTTATTTCATCACCACTGCTCTCAAAACGGTAAAGGTAAACATCGTGAGGAAACCGGCATGTCCTAGAACCAAAACCTCGAAGACATGTGACATCTACCAACCCGCACTGGGCCCGCGTGGTGGATTACGGCCCACTCCCTCTCACAGAGAGGAGGCCTGTGTCCCAGCAGTGGGAACATTACGGGCTGATTACATAATCAAATAATTAACTTACTTTAAGGCAACGTACACAAAGGAACAGAAAAATACGTACACATATCAAGCTATACATTTCCAGTATGAGCTGATTCCGCATTGTATAGGATTTCCGTGCAATGAGAGGTCACCTTATATGATGATGTTTACACAGTGATGCTTATTACACGACTGCCCAAAGGAGTGTAATGTGTTTAGGATTCATCCATGTATCTATAGACATTCTTTGGCCACCATAACTTTTAAATGCCCGAACAGATATGGTATCGCTAGAATCCTTACATCATCCTGAGTGACAGTCGGGGGACCTCTTAGATTAAAAAGTGTTCCACAGAACGGTCCCCCGACAGCAATGACAATTTTGTTTATCTGTTTAGTCAGCGAGTAAATGAGTGATCTTTCGCTTTGTATATAAAGATTAACTAATACAACTTGTTTTTTTTACTTTTTAGTTTGTTTCTGTCAAGGACGTGTTTTTAATTTTTTAAATTATATTTAAGCAATCCGACTGACTGCCTCGTTGGTCTAGTGGTCGCAAGCGCTACTGCTGAGCATAAGGTCCTGGGTTCGATTCCCGGGTCGGGCAAAGTGTTATCGGGTTTTTCTATCTGGAATTTCTCAGTAGCAGCCCGAAGTCTGGATTTGTGGCCGGTTGATGGCAATAGGCTCGCCCCCTATTACATGAGACTTAAAACATAACTGGCGAAATGTGCTCTGCCCAACCCTTCGGGGAAGCAAGGCGTGATGTTATGTTATGTTATGTAAATTATATTTTTTTTCTAAAGAAATCATTCCAGAATACCTGGAAGGATAATAAGAGACACCTTGTGTAATATAGTAATTTTAAAAACAGGTTTATTTTGTTAATTAGTGTTTTATTTTTCCTTCACTAGTGATAAAGTTATATAACTGTATGTCCCGTGGGATTGACCAAAACTATCTTTTTTTCCGAATTCCGCCCGGGTTTCCCGACGTCCAGGGCGTCTCCTGCGGCGGCTAGGAGCGAGAGGGCGCGAAATTTGCCTTTCCTTCAACCGTCCCGCCGCCTTCTTCGCGAGCATTACTGCTTCGCAAAAGGAGGTGACGACTGCCCATGCCCTCTCGCTCCGTACCAAGGCCTGAATCTGGGCCGGACGCAAGAGATCTCTGCCGCCGCTCGCCTCCACGAGGGCACTGCTATGCTCTACCCAAGCCGGGCAGACCTCCACCGTATGCTCCACCGTATCCTCCAGGCGATCCACACCACAGGTATCTTAATAATAAAACAAAGCAACCAACTTCTTGCCACATTTTAGTTCTGTTACATTGCAGTACTGTAATTTTCGGTAGTTTTAATGGAGTTTTTAATTTCGCAAAATAATGAATGACCAAACCATTCTAATATTTCAAAGGTTATGGTTACAGAATGACACTACAGTCTACTAAAAACTGCCTCGCTGAGCCTGCCTGGGCCTGGGCTCAATTCCCGGGTCGGGCAAAAGTGTTATTGGATTTTTCCATCTGGAATTCCTCAGTAGCAGCCCAGATCCTGGGCAAAACATAACTGGCGAAATCTAGGTGTACTATAGGTACACCTCTGCTTAACACTTCGGGGAATACAGGCGAGATGTTGTCTACGAAAAACTACCAACTTTAAGTTCTTTTTAGCAGAAGCTCTTCTATCCCACCGCTACAGCAAAAGTTAATCGCACACTGCTTCACATCTCTCCTAACCAATTGAGAAGTTTTGTTGTAGCCAAATACATAACCCTTTTTCAGGGATTAGCTCTCCACTCCTGATAAACATGCACATAAATGCTCAATTACTCAGTTTCGTTCTGCTACATTACCTCCACTCACAACCGTCTAAAAATATCTTGATTCGAATATTTAATTATACAAATACACTACGTACTTATACTACCTATAACTAAACATTACACTGTTATCACACCGTCCTATCAGAATTAAAAACACCCTTCCCAGCTTCCAACATTCCCCAATAAGAACTCGCCCTAACTTTCACCCAAAAAAATATTCCAAACAGAAATCCCTCGTCACACTGACCGATGCTCAGTCGTCACTACTCGCGTGACCGGGGGCTATTTGACCAATCAACGGTTACAGTGTGGACACGCCCCTTGTGTGGACATCGGTCAGATTGGGGGAGATTGATTGTGCTGTTAAAACGTGCCTACGAAAGTTTGAGACATTTCTGAGGTGAATTTTATTTTTAGACCAAGGTTTCGGCAACTTAGTTTGTTGAGGTTTTTTGTACAGCAGAAATTGGATAGTCGAATAATTAAATCAAAATATGGACAGCTGTAGGTTAGTGTGAGTTCAAGTGACTTTTTACAAGATTCTGTGTTACGTCTTTTTTAACCGACTTCAAATAAGCAGGAGGTTTCTCAATTCGACCGTATATATATATTTTTTATGTGTGTTCGCCGATTTCTCCGTCAATTGTGAACCGATTTTAAAAATTATGTTTTTGTTTCAATGGGTATGCTCCCAAGGTGGTCCCATTGTCACCAAGTCATAATCTGATCTCATGGAAATCGAGGGAAATCCTCAAATTTTAAAGGCACACCTATAGCGATGAAGGTATTTTTTATAGTAACTTGTTCATTTGCTCTCGGAAAGCACCATTTGGTGGAGTGGAATTGATGCTGACGACC
Organism: Atethmia centrago; assembly: GCA_905333075.3. Lineage (NCBI taxonomy): Eukaryota > Metazoa > Arthropoda > Insecta > Lepidoptera > Noctuidae > Atethmia > Atethmia centrago. The sequence continues at coordinate 9,787,217 of HG995381.1, read as the reverse complement.
ACAGATGGCCAGCGGAACTATATAATAAGATTTATTTAACGAGTTGCGATTCGATTAGGTAGGTACTTTAATATGGTTGCTAAGCCATTTATGCTCTTCACAATGCATATGGTGAGTGGCAGTTCTCCTGGTTCTTACCATGAGAACTCCTCAACAATTAACGTCCCTGCATCAAGAAAAGCAATATTTTGTAAAAGATGATGAGCAGTTGTCATTAGGCTATTGTAACTTAGGTAAATTACAAACTGACCCGCTAAAAAGTGAAACATAAAAACTTTTTACAAAAAAAAACCAACCGACTTCCAAAAAAGCACTACAAAGTGAAAAATAACTTTAATTTCGGAAGTCGGTAGCAAAAAACTAAAATACAGATCCAAAGACACCGACTCTCGAAATTAAAGTTATTTTTCACTAGGTATGTAGTGTTTTTGGAAGACGGTTGTTTTTTTTTTTAATGTTTTTGATTTTCATTGTCACAATATTTTTTCTTTCCATCGATGAAATGTGTAGGAAACAAGTTACCTATATGATCTGTTATTTGTCTTAAGTAGTTATTCTTCAAAACCGTCAACTTATGAAGTAGGTACCAAAGGTTGTCCTAATAGTCAGTGTTTCAACCTTAAATTGAAACTTGAAAATCTATAAAATTATATTTACACTGTCTCTCCTGACTATGGAAACACATCAAAAGTGACCGTTACGATGATTATTGTTATTTTAACATTATTATTTTTATAATAACTCAAACCATCTGCCATTTTGAACAATGCACTTTTTTTGCACACAATTCGCAAGTGTAGTGTAGGGTCCTATTTCTAGCCAAACAGGTTTTTAGTTTGCATTCATAAATTCAGTTGATAGAGTTATTCGTCATTTATATCATGGTTGGCTTATGGCCAAAAATAATAATGGTGGGTCTGGAACGAAACTGGAGTTTAGTCCAAGGGTCCTGGCAACAAGAGACTAGTATGTTACCCTTCTCTTGGCTATTGAAGGTATCTCTTAGTTAAATGATAAATGATTTTATTTCTGTAAGTAGATTTTTACAAACACTTTTACACGTCAAACAATTTTTTTTTTAAATAGATGAGCTCGGCGTTTCCTATCTGATTACTCTGAGAAGAAAGGTCGAAACAAACTCAGAGGTCACAGTCTCTTTTAAAGTCCAGACATAATCTTGGTCAGATCATGTGAAGAACATGTCGATTGGTGTCTGAAATGGTCTTTTGATGAAAGAACCACACAGATTGAGTGGACCTGTCCAGTCAGTGCACGCATTTGTCAGTAGTCGTGCAGCTCAACTCAGAACTAAAGGAGCTCAACGATTCAACGAACAATACCAAAGAAAGGACATTTGGCTAGGCCGCAAAAAATACTCAAACTGCCAGACCATGTTAAAAACCAACTGAGACTAAAATAAAATTAAACAATGACCCACATAGTCTTTACATTTACAATAATTAAAATAATATAATACTACACAGAGTAAATATTCATGTCATTGCATAAATAAAATTCATCAATGTGAATGTGTATATCCGGACATAATCTTGGTCAAACGTTAGAGTCAGTTTATTTTATCAGTTTATTTTATTTATTTATTTTACTTTAACATAAAACGGTAAACTACCAATTACATTAGCAAAATACCAACTATTATTAGACAAAATATTCATACACACAGAACTACAGACATACTGACATAACGCGTCTTCCATTCATCCGTGAACGAATACATCTCAGTCATGTTCAAAACCTCCAAGAGAGCGTTGAGCGTGGAGAGAGCGCGAGGGACAGGGGACTGTGCTCGCGCGGCGGTGACTCGCAGGCACGGGAAATAATTTATGTCTCCTAATGCGGCAATTCTTTTTTAATAAGTTACTTGTGCGACTCAAAAAAATGTATTGATATAAGCTACCGAACAGCTTATGGCAATCCCGTTGAAAGTTTTTGTCGAAATACGAAACGCTTTGAAAATTGAAAGCAAATGCCACTTGTCTACTGGTACCGACACTATCTACATCTATTTGTAATTAACATTAATTGTAGAAAATTACAAATATTTACACATTTTATTTTTGTAAAGGGACGTAAAGATTTTTTTATAAGCTACTTCATCATCATCATCTGCCTGGCCTTAGTAGTAGTCTAACCGGATGCAGTTGAATGCAAGTATTTTACATGAAGCAACTGCCTATCTGACCTCCATAACCCAGTTACTGGGTACACGATACCCCTTGGTAAGACTGGTTGTCAGTCTTTCGGGCTTCTGACGACCCGTAATAACTATCAAAGATCTACAAATAACAGCCCGGACCAACGGCTTAACGTGCTTTCAAACCGTGGCAAGCGTAGCTTAACCTGATCGATCGACCCGTGCGGCTATTATCACTTAGCCACAAGCCCCTTTTTTATAATGTGCGACAAAATAATTGTGTTAGATTTTGTTATCAACCAAACTTAGATCCCTGCTTCCTAACTCAAGAACTGCAGCAATTAATCCGAAGAGCTGGCTCTGCAGTGTCGACATAGATAGCGATCGCTTTACGGCCGAATTCGGTCGCAAAATCCTAATGGGGTCTCTAGACGGTCAAAATTGCTTGACAAGATTGTGATTTTTTCGTACTTGTCAAGCAATTTTTACTATCTAAGGACCCCATTGGCACGACGACTATTATAATATTCGGACTATAAACAAATTCGCTTGAGCAAACCATTTCCTAGAATTTTTACTAGAATCACTGCTATCTGAAAATACTCTTCCACTTAGCTTTTGTGTAGCTCAGTTAAAATCTGCTGTTCATTTAAATCTGATTGATCAACAACATCAACATTATCAGGGTCACTATCAAATTTAGGGCCAACAAAGTAGGAATTTTACGAATTAAAAATGTATGATATTTTCGTATTTTTTTGTATATTTAGGTCAGTTCAGTTATTAAAAAACCACAACAATCAATGATCGCGCGTGGGAGGCAGCTTATAGCAGGGTAAAATCCCAGGTGTTTATGTAGACAAATAAGCCCTTAGAACTAGTGACATTAATGAGAAATGGGTAGGTTTTATAGGCATTTTTTTTGGGTACGAAATTATCAAATGTCTTCTCCCGGGAGGATGTGTCAGACTAAAACCCACCCGTGTGCCTTCCGTTGCCTGTGTTGCCAGGGGCCTCGGTAACCCTTTCGGACTTTCCCGCGACCTCGGCAAGCATCGGCCCTAGTGGACACTTGCTGACATCTCTTTGAGGCGCGCGTGGAACACAACGCGCCGTCGACCCGGGTCTGGTCCTTATCGGCCTGTCTCCTTAATTTACAGTGATAAGAAAGTCGTTCTAATAAAGAAATAGTCGATTTAAAAGTCATTTAAGTTACGGTAGCATTGGTTCCACGAGAATTAAATAAAATACATATAATCCTTTTTGGCCCCAAGTTTGTAATTAACCCATCATCACAGCCGAAAGATTGCCATGGATTTTTTTCATGCCAGCTTTTTTTTGGTGCTAGTCAGGCGCAGAACAAGGCAGGTACCAATATACTTAATTCTTACTTGCCCTTATATTTTCGTGAAAACCAATATTTACTGGCGTTTCTTTGTAAAAATGTTATTATGTTACGTATTATACTGCTGATTGACTTGATTTTTCAGCATTATTTTTGCAACAGAAGCTGTAAAGGAAAAGAGAGGAGTTTTTTATTAGCACAATAGTTATGCATATTTTGCGTCAAACCGAACAAAATCATTTATCAGTAAATACTTACATATTTTCAAGCACCCTCAACCCTCCAAACATCAATACAACAATTCAAAACTAATAATTTATCGTCACATCAACACGATCAATAAAAATAATAAGTGAGGACATACGTTTCAAAATAACTAATAAAACTTTTTATAATATTAGAAAACAACATTTTTACCCCACAAAGCACACGCGACGAAGGGTTGATTTAAGAGAAAAACAGGGAAATGGGTCGGAGAGGTCATTTTGTACCGGGGGCCGCAGTGAAAGGGCTAAAACGCCCTAATAACTGGCCACATAGGCCCGGCGTGGTTTTGATGGAACCGGTTCAGTGAAATATTGTCCGTTTTATGTTTTACCTTTTCTGTAGGGGCTGAAGAAGAATTTTGAATTATTTTCACTTCTGAACGATCTGTTCAGAAGTGCTGGACATGTCATTGATTGATGTTGGGTACTTAAGTGATGAAGCTTTATTATTACCATTGAATTGCTTACCTAGATACAAATATTACACAAGTACCTAACTGTTTACACTAAGTTCTTTGGCCAAAGAATAAGCATTGTCATTCGACGTGGCAATACTGCCATTCTTCTGGCCATGTTTCTGGATGACAGCAATGTGGACGAGTACTTCGACGCCTAAGTGTGCTATGTTTGCGTTTATATATTTATTTGTATAGTTACTTAGTCATTTAATTTAGTACCAAGTGATGAAGCAGTCATAATATTCACTAGTATTTTGAAGTATGACCTAAACGGTACATCTGCCATAAAATCTATCATCTAGGATACGATAACAATGCTTATACTCGTAGGATTGCAATTCGTAGACCACATATCAGTCAGTACACACAATTATTTCGTTCGTATTTATAAGTAGTTACATCCCTAAATTAAAATAATATAGGCAATTGCCTTATCTACATGGCCCATCTCACAACATGCCACAAAGATCTTCAGATCTTCCTTGGATATAAAAAAAAAAAAACAAAATATTTGTATTATATTTCATAGATTTATTTGTTTATTTAATTACGGACAACAAACAGCAGTGTAATAATAAGTAAACATAGGTTAGAACTTAATAATAGAGGTAACAAATACACTACTCACAACGTTATCCACATATTACTTAATAGATCTACTAGTTGTTAGGAGGAACGATATAAAAATAAACACAATAAAAGTAAACATTACATTAAACAGCTTAACAGGGTTAGAAGTTACCCCAGTAAGTAATAAAATATATTTTTGTATATGTGTATAAAATATATTGTGTTGGAGCTGCCCAGCTACTTCCCTATACTGTATATTTAACAAATGTTTAGACTTAAATAGAAAATAAAGTAAAAGTAAATAAATACAATTTTAAACGAATTAACAGCATAAGTGTAAGAGGGATCGCCATGGGATCTGGAGGCAAAAGTCCTCGCGCACGTATGGGAGTGGCGCGAGGAGGCGAAACGCCGGGGCGTAAGTCCGCTGCCGCGAGAAATCGCGGCACAGCGGACGGAGCTCCGGCGGGATCTCATGGCGTCATGGAAAGTACGGTTGTTGCAACCCAGTGCTGGGCACGCCACGATTGCGGCGATAAGTCCCCTCTTTGAGGAGTGGCTGGAGAGGCGCCACGGCGTCTTCACCTTCCGCGTGACGCAGGTCCTCACCGGACACGGCAGCTTCGGGAGGTTCCTGTGTCGGATAAGGCGGGAGGAAACGTCCGGGTGTCACCACTGTGTGGATCGCCTGGAGGACACGGTGGAGCATACGGTGGAGGTCTGCCCGGCTTGGGCAGAGCACCGCCGTGTCCTAGTGGAGGCGATCGGCGGCAGAGACCTCTCGCGTCCGGCCCTGGTTCAGGCCATGGTACGGAGCGAGAGGGCATGGGCAGCCGTCACCTCCTTCTGCGAAGCAGTAATGCTCGCAAAGGAGGAGGCGGGACGGTTGAGGGAAAGGCAAGTTTCGCGCCCTCTCGCCCCTAGCCGCCGCAGGAGACGCCCAGGGCGTCGGGAATCCCGGGCGGATTTCCGGCCACCGTAGGCGCGGGCTTGCGGACGGTGAGCAATGGGTAGCTCACCGTCCGGTAAGGACCAGGCCCGGGTCGACGGCGCGTTGTATTCCACGCGCGCCTCAAAGAGATGTCGTCAGCACATAGTAGGGGTCCACTAGGGCCGATGCCTGCCGGGGTCGCGGGAAGGTACTTATGGGTCACCGAGGCCCCCGCAACACAGGCAACAAGAAGGAATACGGGTGGGTTTTAGTCAGTAAGAGTCTGACACACCCTCCCGCTCCGCCCAGAGCGGGAGAAGTTATTTGATGATTTCCCACCCTAAAAAAAAAAAAAAAAAAAAAAAGTGTAAGAGGGATAAGTGTGATTATGAAACATTAAAAATATTTGATGATATGAGCTCATTATCATTATTACTATATACAGGGTAATTAGTCACATTCCCGCGAAACAGTAAAATCAACTTCAGCATTCAACATGATGGAATTGAATTAATTGTTTTAATTAAAATAATGAATGAATCAATTAACGTAACTGATCAAGTTAGCTGCGTATTTTTTTTAGGACTTTGAATAGATAATGAATAAGACATGACAAACACACATTGATACAGCATGCAGTAAACTGAACCAGTACTCATATCATGGATGTAAAAGTAAAACTCACTAAGTGACATTTTTATGAAAATCATCTGATAATTTTTGAGACAAAGGTGTCTAAGTTCATTATGTTTACCTCTTCATTAACAAGTTTTTCGTAAAAATGTCACTTAGTGAGTTTTATATTTACACCCACAAATCATACCAAATTATCTAAAGTTATCGATCAATCAGCTCTATTATCTGCCTATCATGCCTACGTATCATCAACCCTAAAATACGCTATTATATTCTGGGGCAACGACACAAATAAAGAATCAATGTTTAAAGCGCAAAAAAATTCGTTCGCGCAATTGCTGGTAGCTTTGTTCCTGAATCATGTGAACTATGTTTTAACATTTTAAAAATTATGACCTTTCCATCAGCTTGTAACTAAGAAGTTACAGTATTTGTTAAAATAAACAAAAATCTATTCAGTGAATTACTAAAATCAAAAAGATAAACACTTAAAATATCTAAAACTGGAACTGCTCTTCTAGGCAAACGTTTTGTTGGAATGGCATCTAAAATTTACAATAAAATACCTGTGGACATTTTAAACACTAACGATCTCCCACTATTCAAATATAAATTGGGTAACTTTTTAATTGACAAAGCTACTACACGATCCAAGATTTCTTATTAATTACTACCCACTACAATCTGTCACCATACACATAATTCTTATTTTGTAAGATTTGCTTTAAAAGTTATACCTATGAAATTGTTCATACTGCATGTTGACATACTTTATTATTGTATGCCTACTAGGCAGGACTTAATGGATCTGTAATTTACCTAACATCTGTCTGTATAACCTATGACCACAGTAAAATGATTTTATTTCTGTATGTAAATTTCGTCTTTCAATTTTCTTTCAATTTATTTATTCAGTAACACTTCAAATTGTGTTCGAATATAATCCAGCAAGTACTAGATGTACAAATATATAATACATGCAATGAAATGGTGTTTTGAAGAAAGAACCACACAGATTTGAGTGCACCTGTCCAGTCTGAGCACACATTTTTCAGTAATCGTGCAGCTCAACTTAAGGTAAATCAGGCACTAACCCTTTTCAAACAATAATCATACTTATAGGGATGCCTCGCCTAAAACGTTAATACCATTATTACATTCACATTTGGTCAGGAGACATTCATAAATCTTTTGTCAAATGTGCCATTTCGTCCCAATAACCTTAAAAGTAAAGCGCGGTAATAGGGATGCCTCATCTAAAACTTTAATACTATTTTTAAGTTTTAGGTGAGGCATCCCTACTTATAAGTATGATTATTGTTTAAAAAGGGTTAGTGCCTGATTTACCTTAAGTTTCAGAACTTTAGGTAAGCTAAGGTTGAACTGTACAATTACTAACAAAATAATATTACAATATAATAATATAACATCGTAGCAGGTAGTAAGGAAATACCAAATGGACCATTAGATAGGTACCTACACTTTGGACTAACGACTATCCATTAGGAAATTAGATGACGGTCGTTAGGACAAACTGGTACAGGTGGATGCTGCCCATTCTATTCAAGCATCAAAAGTGTTACAAATGCTGTTAAGAGATGATCAACTGTCCGACGAAATCATCATATATTTACCTTGCTATTAGCTTGCTATAGCTTGAAATGAATATTATTAAACTAATCATCATATGCCTAGCCTTTTCCCAACTATATTGGGGTTGGCTTCCAGAATAACCGGCAGCATGCAGCTGAATACCAGTATTTTACATGGAGCGGCTACTTATCTGACCTTCACAACCCAGTTACTGGGTAACACGATAAACCTACTGGTTGTCAGACTTTTGAGCTTCTGACGACCCGTAACGACTGTCAAAGATCTACAAATGACAGCCGGGACCAACGGCTTAACGTGCTTTCTGAAGGACAGAGGGATCTTGGTGTGTAAAAATGGTCACCCATCTACGGACCAACCGCGGCAAGCGTAGCTTAGCCTGATCGATCGACCCATGCGGCTATTATTACTTACCTACAAGCCCCTCCAATATTATTTAAGTAATGTAATTCTATAATGTGTATTCAATTGTGTTTTGGATGTAACTTAAATATTTGCACGACTTAAAAGTCGAATACAATGATAAATGATTTTGTTTCTGTAAGTAGGTTTGTACAAACACTTTTACACGTCAATCATATTTTCTAAAACTAGTTGAGGTCGGCGTTTCCTATCTGACTACTCTGAGAAGAAAGGCCGAAACAAACTCAGAGGTCACATTTATTTATTTATTTATTTAATACTTTAAGCACACAAATGTACAGAGGCGGACTTAATGCCGTAGGCATTTTCTACCAGTCAACCTTTGGGTGATGCAGAGACAAACAGTGGTAGGTGCAATAGCGAAAACTATGGAATAAATATTTATTTAAATATAAGGATATACATACATATACCTATTAAAAACTTTAAATATATACCTAATTATACATCAATATAAGACCAAATAAATACACATAAATACACGAATATACTAAAACAGATGAGACAAACAATGGGAAAACATTACCATTGTGATGATACTGCCAGCTTCTTACGAATATGCTCGCGAACTTTGTCTTTAAAGGATAATCGGTTGGTTGCCATCCTGATTTCCTGGGGGACATTCTCTTTTAAAGTCCAGACATAATCGGTCAGATCACGTGAAGACCATGTCGATTGGTGTCTGAAATGGTCTTTTGATGAAAGAACCACACAGATTGAGTGGACCTGTCCAGTCAGTGCACGCATTTGTCAATAGTTGTGCAGTTCAAATCAGAACTTAAGGAGCTCAATGATTCAACGAACAATACCAAAGAAAGGGCATTTGGCTAGGCCGCAGAAAATACTCAAACTGCCTGCAAATGAAACCATCTGTTATTAATACCATGTCATATGTACCTATGTTCTGGCAAATAAATCATTCAATCAGTCAATGTTGAGACTGGCTTCCAGTATAACCAGATGAAGCGAAATATCGGTATTTTTCAAGGAGGGACTGGTCATAGGCATTTCTAGAATTGTGTTACGAAATTCAGTCCTTTCGTAAACGATCAAATTACCTTCCTGAGGTTGCTTGTCCATCTGGCTGAGAAAGTAAATTTTATGTTTAGCTATTTGCGGTCTACAGTCCTGGAATTATTTGCTCTTATGACGGAACTAATAATTAATCTTATTCAGCGTACTTTTATTTAAGTATCCACTCAAATTGACCCATTTCAGCAATATAGGTAATCCCGAACCTTACTTAACTAATGTTAAGCTAGGTTCGTGATTGTCTACTAATGTACTAAAGAGTTCGCTACCAAGCTGAAACTGAGATTACAAAAGATCATACTCAGTGGAAACTGTACAAATACACAATAACAGTGCTGCTCAAGTCTCTAAACAACTGAAACCACGCCTCCAACATTCAAAATCTTCATTAAAGACCATTCCGTAGAATGTAATCAAAGCAATAGGCAAAATAGGTGTGCATAGTTAGGAATATACCAATATAATTTGGTCTACCTCTCCCCTCTAGTTTGTTCTCCGATCAGATTAGAAAAGGGCCGACAAATAATCCCAGAGAGCTCTAATTTGAATGGCCGGGTTGAGCGCTACAATCCGAATCAAAATTCAAAACCGCGCTCTCTCTTAATCCCTGTTGAGGATCACAATAAAAGGTAATACATTTTAACTCCTGGTAAAGAAATGGGCCATTTTGAACCTTATTGCGATTGTAAGAGGGATTATAGCACCTTGGCTGCGGCGAAAATAAGATTATCCAAGCGAAAGTAGAAGGTGAAAGGGAGACATTTTGTTGTAAAGAGTAGCGTACAGCGTGCGTCTCAAGGATAATGACTTGATTTTGTTGTAATATTTATTTTTCCTTTCACTATTTGAATGGCCTTATCACACTAGCGAGTTGAAAATAGAAAATAATGTATACAGGTTGAAATTGAAAACTTGCGACAAACTGAAATGGGACATTGTATACATCATTATTAACAACTTTTACTAAGGGACCAAAGCTGTAATCCCAAAAAAAAAATCTGCTTTTCCTACATTTTGATGAGGTATTGCGAACATAAATGTAGGGGACAGCAGTTTTTTTTTTTTTTGGGATTTTAGCTTTGGTCCCTTAGTAAAAGTTGTTCATAATGATGAGTACAATCTCCCATTTCGATTTGTCGCATGTTTTCAATGTCACCCTGTATAAAAGAAAAGAAAATAACAATAAATAAAAATAAAGCAAAACTTTTTTGAACCAAATGACATTATTTTCATTATAACTGTAACAAATCTGAATGAATATCATGTCCACAAAAGCCACAAATGAAGTTGACGACAATTTATGTAAGATTATATCATGTAAAACTGTATAAACATGATTCTTGGGTTAGTTATTCGTGTGCATTGTACTACCTTAGTATTGATGAGTTTCTTATTCTACGATCATCATTCTATTCACCAAGTGGAAAGCGGGGCGAGTGCGCAACGTGCGGGGCGAGTGCGCAACACATTTTGTGAGAAAAAGTATCTGCTTTTCAAATAATAATTACCACCACTTTATAGCGAGCTCGCCGAGAGTTCGCAACGTGATCGCATGAGTGCGCAACGTGTTCGCCACGTTTTCACAAAATTTTACACTCGCTTGTCTCGCTCTCTCTTGTCACGTCAACCGCTCTCGTTCCGCAAACGCGATACTTTTTCTCACAAAATTTATTTGGAATTAGGAAAGAAAGAAACAAACATGAAATGCATCTCATATATTTTTTGATTATAATGATTTATTCAAATATTTGGAGCTTACTTAATGCAGCAACAGATCTACTGTTGACCAAGTACTTTAGACCAGCATATGGATTCTTCAAAAGGCTACCACGTGCATGTTCAATCAGCCTGTTGTGTTGTTCCCACTGCTGGGACACAGGCTTCCTTTCGGTGAGAGGGCGTGGGCCGTAATCCACCACGCGGTAGTGCGGGGTGGTAGATGTCACCTGTCTTCGAATTTGGTTTTTTGGTTCTAGGACATGCCGGCTTCCTCACAATGTTTTCCATCACCGTTTTGAGAGCAGTGGTGATGGAACAAAGTAAAGCGCCTGTCTTTTTTTTTTTTTTGAGGGTGGGAAATCATCAAATAACTTCTCCCGCTCTGGGCGGAGCGGGAGGGTGTGTCAGACTCTTACTGACTAAAACCCACCCGTATTCCTTCCTGTTGCCTGTGTTGCGGGGGCCTCGGTGACCCATAAGTACCTTCCCGCGACCCCGGCAGGCATCGGCCCTAGTGGACCCCTACTATATGTGCTGACGACATCTCTTTGAGGCGCGCGTGGAATACAACGCGCCGTCGACCCGGGCCTGGTCCTTACCGGACGGTGAGCTACCCATTGCTCACCGTCCGCAAGCCTGCGCCTACGGTGGCCGGAAATCCGCCCGGGATTCCCGACGCCCTGGGCGTCTCCTGCGGCGGCTAGGGGCGAGAGGGCGCGAAACTTGCCTTTCCCTCAACCGTCCCGCCTCCTGAAACAAAGGTGATGGAACAAAGTAAAGCGCCTGTCTGGGTTCGAACCTACGACCTACAACTCGTGAGTCGCGGTCGTTACCACTTTGCCTCCACTAAAACATAATGACAATAATCTTGAATGTCACAAAACTCCGGCAAAGCTTAAACCATGACGTTTCGGGCGGGCCATAGTGCGGATGAAGTCATTGATATTGAATCATCGTCATTCCATCTTGTTCTGCTGAACATTGATTTCGAATAATCAAAATAACCTGCTTTTCTTTAACTTTCATAATTACAAATTCGTCCCAATAACCGCCTGTCCTACCATCGCAGGTGTCGGCCAGCTACAGCGCGGTAACTCGCTCGCCGCCACTCATTTGTGCTCAGCAATTAACTCGCGCGTTCCGTGACGCGAACACCGATGTCCCCTGTTCCTTAGAGTACGCTTGTAAGTATGTTTAGTTTTATTTACAGGGTGTTTGAAGAATATGAAGGACAGATGAAATTAGACGTTTATGATTTCATTGTCATGACACGCACTGAAATAAATCTGACGCCTTGGAAATAATAACTTAATATTGAATAATGATGAATTTAGGTAAATAAAACATTAAAAGTTTTATTATTATAGCTTCGAGCAATATCGCAGATTTTATTTCTCTGGTATACAGTCCGTAAAGATTGAAAAATGGCAAGTTCGTGTACTTATTAGAATGAAAACCCACTGTCGTTGCGTCCATTTACCACTGCAAACCTACAATGATTATACAATCACACAGTTCTAAATAAAAAAATACATAAAAACTTAATAGTTGTGAAATCTGGACTCAGGAAAGTATCTTATTATTTTTATTCGAAAAAAAAATACTCGAAAACCCCAGACTTTAAAATGACAAAGGACATTTACATACCTACCTATAAAAAACCATATCTTTGTCCATTATAACTGTACCCCTACATCAGGTAGCGTACATTCGCCAGGCGAAGTAAATAACAAAGAAATATATAACACAAAAGGCTTCCAGGGGGAATGTGGACAATTTTACACGAGTATTTACAACCTCGCTGTCCAACGGTCTCGGGAACTCTCGTAGTGACGGGACAAATGCCTTTGTATCGATAAATTTTCGCTCAGTTTTTTTGCGATACAATAACCATAATTCTTATAAAAGTAAAGTATCTAAATGTGTTTATTTGAAACAACAAGAAATTGACACTATTACAATAGAAATGATGATAACTATAAAAGTATATGTTTTGCTTATTATACTGTCTAGTTAATGATTGATTGATTATAGTTCAATATCCGGGCGATCCTATTAGTTTGCCTAACCCCACGTCCTATTTAAAAGCGATCGCCTCGCGAATACGCGATCGTCGCGTACATAATTGAGTCACTTTTTGTTCGGAAAACGGCCTCTGACGGGGCGACCACGCGTTCAGGTTCACCGAACAAATAGTGACATATGAGCGCGACGATTGCGTATTCACGCGACGATTGCGAATTCACGCGACGATCGCTTTTAAATAAGACGCGGCCTTAGAGTATTACTTAAAGAATATAACAGATAACATAACATCACGCCTTGTTTCCCCGAAGGGTTGGGCATAGGTGTACCTGTAGTATACGCACATTTTGCCAGTTATGTTTAAGTTTTACTTAAAGAAAGATTATTATATTAATCGTTTATTTCAGGCATTAACCCACATAACTCAGTTTACATAATTTTTACATAGATTGCATTAAAAAATTAAATCTTTAATTACTCTTCTTCTCTTCTTTTCTTTTCTTTTTTTTTTTATTTAATTCGGTCAATTTAATATATCTACGAAATATCACTAACATTTATTGGTCTTCCTCCAGCTAGTCATCCTAAATACATCTTCATTGAGAATAAAAAGTATTTTCTACTTTCCTATGCTTAATGTTTTGCATTTCACAAAAAAAACAAATGCCCAAACATTCTTATTTATTTGAACAAAAATAATTCCTGAAAACAAAATAGTATCGACAATCTTATACCCGCACTAAGAGAGCCGTCATCAACACCGCATTCGGAAAATCTACACTTAACCAGAAGAGCCAGCCCTCCCATTTATCCTTACACTCGCTGTCCCGTAGAGTGGGGTACAGGGGTACCCCCCCAGGGAGGGTGTCTAATTCGGGGGGCAAAAGGGCATCGGGCGAAGCTAAGCGCTACAAGCGCTGATTACCACTTTCGCTAAACTTTATTCTTTGCTTTTGGTGATTTAAGTTTTGTTTGTAGGTGAGACGAACGGTGTGTCACTGGATAATGTTCGTATTTTTTTCTTTTTCGTTTTCTTTGTGTTAGATTTTTTTAGGTTGTATTAGGTTTCGAATAGATTAAATATATATATTGTACGAGTAGGTATGTCATCATTACATAGGTACTATAGATATTTTTGAGGGTAAAGATTGGTGGTTAATTTTCTTTACTAAATTATTTTCTAAAATTTTTACTGTGTTATTGAATTACTTCACAACCCAAAGCTAACTGATTAGTCCTACTAATTTATACAAAAAAAAACAATTAACACTAACTATGAAATTCAGCGTCACTAAACACCAAAAACAACACATAATTAAAACACCATACGTAACAGAGGGGAAAAGTTATCTGTACGTAAGCGCCCCCACGGCGAGGGGGGGTTAGGGGGGGGCGGGCGTTCTGGCCCATCAGTCTGGCCACGGCAATTCAGATGATGAATTAATCCAACAAATGTGACGGTATCACTTAGCCCTAATGCACGGGTATAATGTTACCCCGAAAATTTCTCGCGCAGAATTCGGGCGCTTCACTTTGAAAATCTCTGTCGACTTTAATGTGCGACAGTCCTTTGTTTCTTTATAGGGATTATGTTTTGCGACGCGTCTGGAGGTTAATGTGTGTTTTTCTTATTCGTGGATAGTGGGAGGGTTGGTTTAAATTTTTTTTTTTACTATTTTTCTGTGGCGTAATATTATTTTTTTTCTGGTTGCATGGTGAAGTTGGTTGATTATGTTAGGATATAATATATATATATTTTTTAAATTAGTAAAATTTTAATAGAACTAGCCGGTATGTCGTCGTGATTTTTTGAATATAATGATTTTATAGCGAGGTTTTGTTTATCGTGGCTGAAGAAAACCTTGAAATTCTTACCAAAATTCCTGCATTGGGAGAGTCCTAATCGGGCATAACATTGTTTCCCCAAACAGTAAAATCCTGTCCTAATCCACAAACTAAACCACATAGAGATAAAGTTTACAAGAAATCCCCGAAAGATGTCGCCACACATCAAACTAAAACTCGTTACAAAATGTGACTACTCCGAATAAAGGTGTTGTTTTAATTACATTATCAGCCTGGCACACGCGTGGGGGCAGGGGGTACCCTTCTCACGGGTTGAAAGACATTCAAATAATAGTCTTCGAGAAAAGTGGGACGTGGGGTACATTGTACCCCGAGTTGGGAAGTTTTGATTGCGTTGCTGGCTGTCACGGTTGACGGGTTCGATGAATTGTTCTGGAGTTGCCGATGTGTCGTATGTCGGTTGTTTTTATGTTTGGGTGTGGTCTTTCTTTATAGGTCAGTGGAGTTTTCTGGGAATTTTGATGTTTTGGCACGTGCAAAGTTGTTTTTACTGCATCTTTGCAGGTAAAGAAAATTTATTTATTTTCCTAAAGTCATCATAGCATTCATCTGCAATAATACCATAGCCTTCTTAATCGTTTTCGATCTGTCACCAATCATTATATGATATGCAATGATTGGTGACAGATCGAAAGAGGTCATCGATGCGATCACTAGATCGCATCGATGACGTCTTTCAAGCACTGTGCTAACTTTTTCATTCTTTAGTTGTGTTTGTAGTAAGTAGTATATGATGGTCTGATAGCAGTGTGCTGATAATCCATTAGCAAATAAATCAAATTTTCCCAATGTGAAATAATATAGACAAAAACTTTGACCAACAAAAACGAACAGAGGCAACCCAAGAGCGACGTTCAAACAACACGGTTCACGATGCCAAAACGAACCACAAAACTGCACACACACAAATCGCACGACAATAACGCGAAACTTCGCGGCACACACACAAAGGCACACAAAAGTACTCCGTGGGGGTACAGTTGACCAATAACATGCATTTAACCCTTCACAGGGATTAGGGACAAGCATTGTTTCAAAACCCCGAGTTTCGTAGCACCCGCGCCATTTTGTTCATTTAAAATGGACGGTGTGACAATGGGTCACTATTGTTCGTTGAAAACACTAGACGGACGCCGAGTCTGCTCTGCCGACGAATGTAGGCATTGTTTTATCTTTTTTCTAATTTTTGCATTTTTTATGCATTGCCTGCATTCTGGTTTTAAGCTGGCCATCGTATTTGATGAAAAGATTTGCGGGAATGTAAGATAGATGCGGTCTTTTGTTAAGTGAAATGGGTTTCAGTCAGATGGGTCATTGTGTCGATCGAATTATTACTTGAAACTTTACCGGTTTTATTTGATATCTATCGCATAATGATCCTTTTTTTGATGCCCAGTAATGAGTATTTCGTCATCCATTTTTAGGAAAAACTGTTGATATCGTTTTCACAAATGGCGATTAAGAAAATTATAATATGTAAATATTCAACAAATGAAACGTAAGAACATTTAAGAATTACCTACTTCTATCCTTCACCTAAAAAAATCACACTAGAAATCTAGAACGTTATTTTAAACATCAGTTTATGTTTACCTCTATCATCAAGTATACATTAAATCAAATTACATTAAACCCCAAACAATATGTAGCTCGTGCCGTATTCAAAAATACATTTATTTCCAAATCCGGATTCCCTAAAACTGGAATTTCAAGTTTCCATTGTCACGATGTAAACTTAGGGTCATAACAACTAGATCAATGCATTGTGTGCCTCGCCAGCGGCGCGGTGGGTTTATGAACATAATATGACCCGTTTTGGGCAATATTGTCCAATTTTCGGTAATACAGTTTTGTCAACAGCGGGCGTGTTGGACCGGGCCTATTGTTGTAGGGTTAACTTTGACAAATTATCAAAATGTTGAAAATAATGTGTGTTGATGGGTATGCGTTGATAAATATTTTTTTTGACATAGGTGTGAGGTTTAGTTAAAAAATGAGTTTGCGACTAAATTGTAGTGATAATTATTTTATTTATTTTTGTTTGCTACAAACATAGTGATCTGACGCAGTTGTAACTGGTCTGAATACCGAAAAGTCTGACCGACCGTTTAACTGTTTTGTGAAATTCAGATAGCCATTGAGCCATTCGGTTAGATTCATAGCCAACAGAATACAGTTCGTTAAAACCCATTTAAGTAATGTCTTATAATCAAAGTTTTACATAACAAACGTTTACGTCAAATTAAATCAACGCTTGTATCCAAGACTCAGGTGTTCTGCTCAGCCTGTGCTCGCCCAAGCATGGCTAAACGAACAAAGCATTCAAATGGGCAGACTTATCTCATTACGATGCAATTTTGATGATTGGATAGTTAGAGTGATTACTTCTTAATCGAAGATTGGAACGAAGATTTGTGGGTTTCGAGGTTTTAGATTGACGGGCTAAGTTTTAATGGTTATGTGTGGAAGTGGCCTTGTGATTTGATAGCTGCTGTTTTATGTAAGTACATAAATTCAACGCTGTAATTAGTTTAAAAACATGCCGTTACAGGTTTTTAAGAGCCCGCCAATACACTATTTACCCAGGAAAGATCTGAGACCATTATTTTGCATTAGGTACATATATTGAGAAAACACTTAGATATTTACCAATTAGAAATTTATTTTCCGTAGACGACTATTAAGTGAGGGGCTTGTGGTTTAGTAAAAACAGCCGCACGGGTCAATCGACCAGGTTAAGCTACGCTTGCCGTGGTTGGCCCGTAGATGGGTGACCATCTTTACATACCAAGACCCCTCCGTGCCTCGGAAAGCACGTTAAGCCGTTGGTCCCGGCTGTCATTCGTGGATCTTTGACAGTCGTTACGGGTCGTCAGAAGCCCGAAAGTCAGAAGACAACCAGTCTTCCAAAGGGGTATCGTATTACACAGTAACTGGGTTGTGAAGGTCAGATAGGCAGTCGCTCCATGTAAAATACTGGTATTCGGCTGCATCCGGTAAGACTGGAAGCCGAACTCAACGTAGTTGGGAAACTAAACACTTTTCTGTGTTTATCAAAACTACTAGATACTTTATAATGTAGGTAATCTTGTATGTAGTAAACAGGGATTTATATTAGCATACAAATGACTGCCTCTCCGCCATTGGACGACGGGACCTATCAGTTGAATTATAAAACACAGTAGGTACGTATTTATTCTTAGTCTTATGTTAGTAGCTTTTATATTTAAAGCATCAATTAGTACAAATAATTCTCATAATAATGAAAGGTCTTTATTACTAATAATAATGTACCCTATTCAAGGTTTTAATGACCGATTCGATCGCGTAGCATTTCGTAGCCGCCTACGGTCTACGGTCTACGAGCTACGTCACACATGCTACGACAATCACTTTTATAAAAAAAATAAAAATATAATTAAGACTGCCTCGTTGGTCTAGTCGAAAGCGCTACTGCTGAGCATGAGGGCCTGGGTTCGATTCCCGGGTCGGGCAAAGTGTTATTGGGTTTTTCTATCTGGAATTTCTCAGTAGCAGCCCGGAGTCTGGCTTTGTGCCTGGTTGATGGCAATATGCTCGCCCCCTATTACATGGGACTTAAACATAACTAGCGAAATGTATGTGTACTACAGGTACACCTCTGCCCAAGCCCAACCCTTCGGGGAAACAAGGCGTGATGTTATGTTATATATGGAAAAAAAAAACTTTATTGCAGACAGTATTGAAGTTATTACTATCACAATTTTAAGAACAATATTAACAATACTAGCAATTAAGGTAACAGCATTTGGTACAATATTAAAAAAAATTATATTGTTTTTTTTTTAAATATAATTACATATAATATTAATGTATATCTATTGAATACAATATAATACAAAATAATCTATAACTACAGTACTGTTGAATTATTAATTAACTTATAATACAAGCTCATCTTTATCCATCGTGATTTTTTGCAATCGACGTATTGTCAGTTCGTTGTCGGCCGCATCCACATCAGTCTTGTCTCGGTAGGGCTGCTCCATCGTCAAAGCCGAATAACTTGTCTATTGGTTTTAATTGTATGCAATATAGTTTATAATTAAATTGTAACGTGGACTCGCGAAAAAAACATGTGCAAATAGCCTTTAATGCCTTAATATGTTATGTTATTTACATAACATAACATATTATCACGCTTGTAATCCCCAAAGGGTTAGGCAGAGGTGTACCTATAGTACCTACACCCACATTTCGCCAGTTATGTTTAAAGTCCCATGTAATAAGGGGTGAGCCTATTACCATCAACCGGGCACAAATTCAGACTCCGGGTTGCTACTGAAAAATTCCTACCTGAAAACCCAATAACACTATGCCCGACCTGGGAATCGAACCCAAGAACTCAAGCTCACATTTAACGTAGTAATAACGGGTGTATGTCTAATCTAAGACTATCTAAGCGCTACATTATGCTCAAATGAAATGTACGCAAATAATAGCTCCTGTTTCGAATACCGGGGAAAATAAAAAAGGTATGTACAGTAAAAAATAAATGAAGCCAAACCCGCGCAATAAGCAGGGCCAATGAGGACACTCGACAAACAGTGTAAATTACCAATTAGTAAGCCTTTCATAGTGATACCGGTAAACAGAATAGTGGCAGAATATAACACAGGTTCCGTAGAAAACCTAACTAATATTATAAATGCGAAAGTGAGTTTTTTGTTTATTTGTTTGTTACGCTTTCACGCTAAAACAGATGGACGGATTTGGATGAAATTTGGCACATGGGTAGACCATATTCTGGATTAGAATATAGGGTAATTTTTATCTCGATATTTTTTATGGAATCGAGACTTATGCGGGTGAAACCGTCGGGCGCAGCTAGTCATCATCATCTGCCTAGCCTTTTTCCCAACTATGTTGGGGTTAGCTTCCAGTCTTACCGGATACAGCTGAATACCAGTATTTTACATGGAGCGACTGCCTATCTGACCTCCACAACCCAGTTATTAGGTAACACAATACCCCTTGGTAAGACTGGTTGTCAGACTTTCGAACTTCTGACGACTCGTAACGACTGTCAAAGATCTACAAATGACAGCCGGGACCAAAGGGTTAACGTGCTTTCCGAGGCACGGAGGGGTCTTGGCATGTAAAGATTATGGATCCGTGGATCGGTGACCACCCATCCACGGACCAACCGCGGCAAGCATAGCTTAACCTGATCGATCGACCCGTGCGGCTGTTATTACTTAGCCACAAGCCCCACCTGGGGCGCAGCTAGTATTTAAACAAATAATAAATAAATTGGATGTTAAAACACATTATTATTACTATTTATTTATTGCCATCATTGCTTTATAATTTATTACATTTTTCCACGTCTGGGCATTATAATTTAATTTTTATTCTGGGAAATTATATAATATTAAGGCATACAGTATATTCTTAGGTATTATATTGCATTTTATCAGTTAAAAGCAACAGATGGCCTGAAAGATTATATCCCTAAGCTTTATGGTTTATTATTTAAGTTACGTCTTTGTCAATTTTTGGTGCTTGTGTCAATGTTGTTGAGTAAAACAAAAGTTTTGACATTTTAAAAACCTAATTCTGCAATTTAAATTTAAATAAAATATGGAACCCTAAAAAGACCTCACCACAATCACCTCTCGATCCCTAAAAAAACTATCGTCACTCCCCGTGCTATATTGCGACACCTTAATTAGTAGCTGGCAACACCGAGTGGTCGGGAATTGCCACTTTTTTCCACCATTGTGCCTCTTTATCGCCACTCTCTCCCCGACTCGTGGGAGTCACGTTGCTTCGATGTGCCAATTAAAGTACGATACCAATTGTTTCTGCAGCCTTTTGATATGCAGTAATTACGTTTACGAGTTTGTGAATAGTTTTTTGCATTTTATTTTTATTTTTATTTTTTCTTAACTTGTGAAATAATTTGTTGTGTTGAAAATATAATGGCTCAGGACTTGTTATTTACTGCAAAGAGCTTTCTTCTGTTCTAAGTAACAAGTTCATAATGAGAATCAATTTTGTTCCACATGTTAGGCATTCATTGCTACTTAATTACGGCCAATTATTTTCCAGGCAACTAAAAAAATAACTTGGCAGCGATTAAATAATATTAGGCATGTATTTAACGCGGCGACATATTAATCTGAATTTGGAATTAAAAATATTTAAAGGCGGTAGAAAATATAGTAGGTTGGCAGCTACAGCGAAGGATTATTGAATCATTTGGGTTAGGTTAGAACAGTGACCAGATCCCCTCTATTGTTGGTGACTCTCAGTTACCAAAACAAAAACTCGATGCCAGTTTAAATTAAAACAAAGCTAACAATTGATTATTAAGCTGCTACTTAAAATTATCCTTCGCTGTAGCTGCCAACCTACTATATTTGCTACCACCTTTAATATTTTTTTAATCCCAAATTCAGATTCATTTGTCGCCACGTTAAATACATTAATTCAAACGCGTTAAGGCCTTAATTACGTGCAGTTAAATATCACAAAAAGAAAATATATCTAGACAATCTGGACTCAACAGACCTCTTCCAACTTCTTCTTCTTGTCGGGTCGATTGACTACTAACTCAATTTTATTCCAGTCAGTATGTAAGCCCTTCCAGAAATAACATAATAAAGCCATATTCTTAATAAAAAAACAAAATGTTTTTACGTAAGATAATTATCGCTGAATACTTTTTCACTTACCAAATAAATTGTATACGTAAATCCTAAGTTGTGTTATTTTATTCACCGACCCATCAGTACAGAAGTCCATACAATCCTAAGTATTCCAGAACAAACACAAGTGAAGGCGAGCACACTTAAATATTTGAAAAGCATCAAGCTACAGTGGAACAATCGCTCGGAACTCGGAACCTGATGTAAACGTTCACCGCTTCGATAAAACCACCTATGGTTTTAAGAAGCGAACGGCACTTAAGCGGGTCTGGGTTATGCAAGATGCTAGGAAGGTTTTATTTATTGTGTTCAGTCAATGAATTAAAAGGTTAAGCACTTTAGGTGTGTTTTTTTTACTGAAAACGTTTTGCAAATAAGGAACAGCTCGAAACGGGGTTATGCAAGATGTTGCTAATCTAATTTAACTTGTAACAGATGCAACAAATAAGCCTCAACTAGACCATCATTTGTTGTTTAAGTGGATGCTTTCACCTTCAATATAGTTCTCAGTTGTACGACAGTTATTTAAATAAAAAGTTATGAAAGAAAATGCTACTCAGATACATTATTATTTTATTCACACCCAGACCCATCAATACTCGAAGTCCATCATCATCTGCCTAGCCTTTTCCCAACTATGTTGGGGTCGGCTTCCAGTCTCACCAGATACAGCTGAATACCAGTATTTTACATGGAGTGACTGCCTATCTGACCTCCACAACCCAGTTACTGGGTAACACGATACCCCTTGGTATGACTGGTTGTCAGACTTTCAACTTTCTGACGACCCGTAACGACTGTCAAAGATCTACGAATGACAGCCGGAACCAACAGCTTAACGTGCTTTTCGAGGCACGGAGGGGTCTTGGTATGTAAAGATGGTCACCCATCCACGGACCAACCGCGGCAAGCGTAGCGTAACCTGATCGATCGACCCGTGCGGCTGTTATTACTTAGCCACAAGCCCCTCCATACCCCCTCAATACCCGAAGTCCATAAAACCTAAAATGAAACGCCCGTGTTCTCCAAACGTTAAGAAAAAGACCAGGAATGTAGTACACCCACAGTTGGCCAGTTATGCTTTTCTTCATAGCGCATAATTTTTGCGCTGTTATTTCTTGGCTCTTTATTGCAGGACGTGGTCGATCGAGCGGGCTGTCATTAAAAGGCTTTTCATTCTTAAGGGCTCCACTCTCAACGTAGCACTGATCTGGAACAAATATAAAATTGTTTTAGTATTTCCGGTTTTAAGCTAATCTTCATAGTTTTATTTTAGGGTGAATGATAGGTATTTGGGGCCGAGTTTGATTCTGGAGCTGTTGCTTTAAATCTTAATGTTCATATTAGGAAAAAAGACCTGACCACCTAAGGCAGTATGTATGTTAAATATAGGTAATTATGTATAAACACGAGAGCAGTGGGGGCTAAGTGGTAACTGCCGCGACTTACAAGTTGCAGGTCGTAGGTTCGAACCCAGATAGGCGCTTTACTTTGTGTAAATTATTTCACCACCACTGGTTTCAAAACGGTGAAGGAAAACGTCGTGAAGAAACCGGCATGTCCTAGAACCAATAATTCGAAGACATGTGACATCTACCAACCCGCACTGGACCGCGTGGTGGATTACGGCCCACTCCCTCTCACAGAGAGGAGTCCTGTGCGCGTGTGTCGCTGTTTTAGCAAGCAGTGGCCCATCTCGGGTCACTGCTTGCTAAACAAACACTTCCACACAATGCTGTACTTGCATGGAGGCAGAGGAAACCGTTGCGCATGTGCTCTTCGAATGCACAGGCGTCACCTACATTAGAACAGAAACCCTCGGGGCACACAAATCCTACACAAATATTCTAAACAAACCAGGAGATGTTATCAACTTCTGGAGGGACGTGGGCTGGTTGGAATAACCACCAAACGGCCGGTCCACGCACAGTGGTCCACCTGAAGGAGTAAGTGCGGAAACCAAACCCTCTAACATAGAACATATAGGAGGCCTGTGTCCCAGCAGTGGGAACATTATCGGCTTAGTATGTATATATAAACAAGGCTAGCGATCCGCAGACGTGATAAGATCCACAGAGTTTTTTTTATGGGTCAACAAGCGCGTGTGAAGTATGATTTGAGAAAATCTGTGTGTGTTTTATTGTTCATCACATGAATTTGTTTTTGTTTTATCATTTTTAGATATTGATACCCACCACGGCTGCGGAGTTTCGCTAGCTAATTTAACTTCATACGCACTCCCATCATAGATAACACTTATGTCATGATAATTAACTTAATTCACGAATGATTAAATGCGTAATTATGTCTGACTCCCTGTATACGCACTCCCATCATAGATAACACTTATGTCATGATAAATAACTTAATTCACGAATGATTAAATGCGTAATTATGCCTGACTCGTCACTATTCACACCCAGATTACCTAATTTCAATCATGCATAGGTAAGTATACCAAAAAATTATTAACTCAAATTTGAATGTGCTTGCATGGTAGATAAAAGCTTCCTCAGAATAACAGATTTCTTACAAAGAAATCATCTCATTATTTACATACGTATGTACTCTCTTCAAATTCCAAGCTCCCAAGACACAGAACAACAATATACCTATCACCTACTCCCACAATGACGTCACTATATCCATCACATAAGTACCATCACTACCAACATATACGTCGCATCATTTTTCCTTTGAAAACCATAATGCCAAGGGGCTTTTGTTGAACTACCGTTGACATGCAAGTTCTTTCAATGCACTAGAATCAGCTCATTAAAGTCTTTCCTCCGCGCCATTTCCTTGGTATTTTCAATCCTTGTAAATGTTACGTTGTTACGCGATGTTCGGCTTATTACGTCACTGCATTGTTGCTTAGTATTTTGCACTGGATTATGGCTGAGAGAAAAATGGGTCTCTTGTTGTGGTAAGATTATTATGTAGGTTTGAAGACTGTACAGTATGACATGCCTTTGCTTTTTCAAAAAAGGAATGATGAATCTTTATTAGTCTTAGTATTGAAATCTGGGGTACGCGACACACATTTTGACATTGGAAATATTTTTTCGATCGCCCCGGTATAGGCCCTCTTTACAAGAAAAGTGCGCCATGCCGATATTTCCGTTATTTCTAAGTCAATATAGTTAATTGAGGTGTCAAAATGTTTGTATTGATAAGCGCTACAATATACAAAAAAGTAAAATTTAATTAGGCAAATATTTATTTTAAAAAAATAAACAAAAGGGCTCTACAATGGTCATATTTATGGGGTCAATAATGTACCCAACATCTAGTCTTATTTATGAATATTTAAAAAAAAAAATCTACATGTACATGTTCAGGAAGGTTATGCCTCCGAATGTTTTTCGAAATTTAAAAAAACAATAATAACTTATGGAGTTATGACGATTTTAAGATCTAGGTTTGAGCGTCTCGGGCGCGCGCATTTCGTAACACTTTTGTGCTAATTTGAGTTCTAAGCGCGAGGCATAAGGTTTATGCCTCCTACATACGTACATGTGCGGCCTATCGTACGACAAAGCTGTAGAAGTATGTAAGTATACTTAGTATTAAAACTACTGTATTTTTCTAAAATAAAATATTACCGAAGTTCATTTCCAATGCTATTTGAAGGTCATGAGATCTGTGATTTTTTTTCTGTATAGATTTTGTGACATTCTCATAAACACTTTCATTCTAAATTAATGAAACCTAATTTAACGGAAATGTTCAGTTTGAAGCTAAAACTCTTTTCAATTTTCGTTCTACAAAAATCACACGACACGGTTGGCGTAATGGCTGAGCGATCGACTGCTGCGCAGCGTGTCGCGGGTTCGATCCCCGCACGGAACACATATTTGTATGATCTCCAAGTAATTGTTCCGGGTCTGGGTGTTTGTGTTTGTAAGTTTGTATGTTTTTAAACGCACCCACGATACAGGAAGAAATTCCTAGTGTGGCACAACGTTAAAAAAAAAAATATAATGAGACAAGAGCAAATACTATAATCTCAATCAAACCTAATTTTTCACTGGCTAAACCCCCATCCCATAAGCCCACAACATACGCCAAAAAAAGTTAACCACACGCCAAAAGACACAAAGACATCAATACATCCTCGCCAAAAGAACAAACTAGCTAAAACAACGAGCCCCAGTCTGTCCCAGACTTTTCCGTTTGCTATGACACTTTGAGTCGACTCACTTTTTAATTAGCGTATTTTTCTTTGTAGCGGCTCCGTGTAAATTAGCCTCTGATGTGAAGTGCGGCAAAGCAAGCGCCACAGAGGAACGACGCACTATCATTGCCCTGGTTTTATGGACGGCTTTTGTGGAGGCATTAGCGTATTAGTTGTATGTGTTGTGTACATGGTCTGACTCTATAGATATTACCTATGATGGAGAAGTAATTTTATGAATTTTACCAGTCCTAACATACTCCTAAAGATACTCCTTGTATCTTACTACCCAGTAACTAGGTTATGTAGGTCAGATAGGCAGTTGCTTCATGTAAAATACTGGTATTCATCCGGTTAGATCGGAAGCCGACTCCAACATAGTTGGAAAAGGCTAGGCAGATGATTTTAAGTATTTTTAGGGTTCCATGGCCAACAATGAACCCTTATAGTTTCGCCATGTCTGTCTGTCTGTCCGCGGCTTAGCTCAGAGACCGTTAGTACTAGAAAGCTGTTATTTGGCATGGCTATACTTATTAATCACGCCGACAAAGTAAAATATCACCTTGAAAATTTTTTATGGGTTTTTCTAGTATATTACATGGTGCAGCATATCGTTGGATTGGCCGTTCAAAAATATTGTGGGTATGTGAAAACTATTTTTCGATTAAGGGATCCGTTTGCGTAATACTGGTATAAAGCTGATTTTTGTTAGAGTCAAGTGTGTCACATATCCAAAAACAACCTTTACTTTACTTTGCTGGCAAAAAAGGTTGTTTTTGGATATGTGAAAAAATTCACTGCAGTAGTGTATATAACGAAGTTAAGGCGCTGACAAGACCAAATTGGCCAAAATAGGCTTCGCTTAAGAAAAAAAAAAATGCCAAATCTGTATAGTTTGTGGTAGCGGAAAAAATATATATTAATTTTGAACATATTTCCCAGAACTTAGTTGTTACCGAAACACGTTTTGAAAACAAAATCTCAATACAAACTAACGTTAAACTAACCTCTTACTTTGAGTTCTAATCCAAAATATCTCTATCAAATATCAACATACGTTACGTATTTAATTAATAACAAGAACGTCTTATTTGAATGCAGAACTTGGTTGTTTTTTTATTTTCGATTACTCAACTCAATTTTGAGTAAATAGATAATTGCTTCATATTTTGCAATACATTACAAGCATTGTGTCATCGCGCTTCTCTTTCTTTCTTATGCAATCTGACAGTGACTGCGGTTTAGGTGTTGTCAGCGTCATAAGAAGTACCAGGTACTTAACAAAAAATAAATGGTCTGCAAATCTAGTCTATTAAGCCTACAACGTTCTCACATTCACAAAAATACACAAGAATCTGTGTAAAGTATTAATAAAATAATAAAAATAAAAACCTATTTAAACCAAATGACACGTTAGCCTAATACAACAAGTCTGAAATAATATCTTGTCCACAAAAGCCACTAGTAAATATTTTGATATCAAAATTGTAGGAATATAACTTAAATAATATACTAACAATAATTAAATGATTGTCTTCAAGTTCAAATGGTAAATCAAAATAAAATAGATGCATCATTCAAAAAGTCCTGTAATAGTTAAAAAAAACCTCCAATACCTAATTCCAAAGGCAATTAAATGCGTAGATACTTATCATTATAACATCGTCATAATTCTCAACTATAACAAAACTTTGTTCTCGTAAATTTTCAAGAAACAACACAAACACTACCCCAAGGCATTGTAGCACATTAGAATTTTAACTTCAGCAGTTTCGGAGGCAAGAAGATTAACAAATCCCAATCACGGGAGAGATTCGCGTATTCATACCAAGTTTTCCGCCCAGGAGCGAGACAGAACATACAAAACCAACCTGGAGTAAACGAGACACAGATATTCTAAGTGTGAGGGCCCACAATACATGGGTCTGACATAATGATATATTAATTTCTGTCGCGAGCTTCCATTGTTTTGGTAGGTATTTTACGACGTGACGTATGGTCATTATGTTTTCATAGTTTCGTAAAGAGATTCAAAGGAGTATGGCGGCGTGTGCTTAATGATCTAGAAGTTAAGTAGTATATAATACGTGTGATAAATTGCTTTATTGCAAATTTATTTTGTACTGTTTGTTAGTAATTACGGTTAGGTAAATATAAGAGTCAAATTAACGTAGCTTGCAAAACTCCACTGACGTGATATCGGGTATCGTTACCTCAACACGAGAAAAAAATTTTTTTTTTGGGTCAACGACCGCTGATATTAAATCCATTTTTTATTATTTTATTTTATCGTATTTACTTATCGATACCCATCACGTCTATGAAGTTTACACAGAAAACCTATTTTTTTACTATATGGGTCAGGACCAAATTTTTGACGTATTGCACAACGGAAATGTATCACACTGGAAAATAAATGCAGGGCAATATAATTATTAGGATGTGTGAATATTTTAGGCAGGTGTAATTAAATGAATTACACTTGCCTAAAATATTCCGACGCTTTACATACACCTTAATTATTTGTTATAAAGTTAATTTGACCCTGTATAGATATCTTGAGAACCAACTGTCAATTCTCCAATCAGTCTTACAGGCAAAATGATAGAGAATGCCAAACAAGAATGAAAATGCAGGAAATAACTCGCGACCACTCGTTCCAAACCAACAACTCTTTCGGTTTTCAAATAATTTACTTTTAGCCAGCAGAATCTAGAATAGCTACGCAACCGTTGTAGTTTGATAAAAGTTATTGCCCCTTCAATGTACTATGCAAATATATAAATATGTCTAAATAGACAGTCAAACATTTGTCGAAAAATTGCGTCCAACTGTTGGCCGCAAAATGCAAGCACACTAGAATAACACAATGACAGCACAATGACGTGGCGCGGGTGTAAGACGTAGCTGTCACGCACACTAGCATAAAAAACTTGACCTGTTTGTTTTAGTTCTTTTGTAGCGTGAGACTCTATTTAGACATTTAATAATAAAAAGTACTGTTATTGAAATTGATTTTAATATGGTGTGAGCTCAGTTCAGAGCAGTGGTGGCCGAGTGGTAACGGCCGCGACTTACGAGTTGTAGGTCGTAAGTCGTCGGTTTGAACCAGGACAGACGCTTTACTATGCGTAAATTATTTCATCACCACTGCTCTAGAAACGGTGACGGAAAACATCATGAGGAAACCGGCATGTCCTAGAACCAAAAATTCGAAGACATGTGACGTCTACCAACCCGCACTTGGCCCGCGTGGTTGATTACGGCCCACTCCCTCTCACAGAGAGGAGGCCTGTGTCCCAGCAGTAGGAACATTATAGGCTGATTATGTGAGCTAAGTTAAAATCGTAATCGTTGTTTTGTGGATGTAGGCAAGTAAGGTATACAACAATATCATGTAATGAACTAAGTAGATTGTGTTCAACACCGTGGTACAATAAATGCCACTAAAGATGAGACTTGACATACCACGTGGCTTGACGTGCTTGATTACGTAATATTAATACCTATTTCGAACTACATACATACATCCATAAACTCACGCCTTCTTCTTCTTCCCATGGAGGCAGAAACTATAGAACGCCACCTGCTACGCTCCTTACATACTCCTTTTGCTTCGTTTACGTTCATACATCTGGTTATACACGCACGCCGGTTGCGAGTACTACGCATCTGACCTTTTTGAAGAAAAGAGGTCACTATATACTCGATATGGCGTCCCCTCCCAAAAAATATAATACTAACTATTTCGTATAACTATGTCGTATAATAACTATTTCATACACGACTGTACTTACGCAGGCTCCTCAGACGCTCGTCAAGTCTCATGTTTCGTGGCGCGTATTGTACTCACAATGAAAGTTCAAAATCAGCAAAAAAATACTATTTATTTATTTATTTAACCATTTATGCACACACATATACAAACAGAAAAGAACAGAAAAAACAAATTATTTAAAAAACAAAAAACCCGATCGCAGGCGGGGCAAACCAATAGCCTGAAATATGGTAACTTATGTTTCTTCCCGCCTGCGATATCAAAATTCTGTAGATTATTATTATTAGCTTGTTTTTCTCTTTTCAGTTATGTGTTTTAGCAGTCGGGTTTTTGTTTTGTGAATAATTTGTTTTATTTCAAGCTTTTCAGTTTTATTAATATATTTATCTAAATACATAGAATTGACTCATTACTAGCCATTATTTGATATAATTATTATTGTAATAAATTTAAAAAAATCTCCCCCTCCCTTTTTATATTTTCAGATGCCATAAATAAATATTATATAGCATATGTCACTCCCACAATTAAGACGAATCTAACGACACCTCTTAAGTTAAAATCCATTAAGCCGTTTAGGCTACAGAGCGTGACAAAGAAATAGACATGCATACATACATACATACATACATACATACATACATACATATATACATACATACATACATACATACATACATACATACATACATACATACATACATACATACATACATACATACATACATACACACACACATACATACATACATACATACATACATACATACTTTCGAAAAACATTACTCTCCTTCTGGGGCAGTCGGGTAAATACGCACAAAGGTGGTGCTTATTTCTAAAGAAATCTCTTCCAGCATACCTTCGATAGGAAAGTAGATAAAGAGATGTAGATACCGTGTGTAAGAGTAGAAGAGAAAATAAAATACATAAAATCTACGGCACCCTACGGCATTAAGTCCGCCTCTTTACATTTGTGTGTTTAAAGTATTAAATAAATAAAATCGAAACAATTTACAAAACAATTAATATGGGAATATACTAACATACATACTTCTAAAATAAATATCACTAGTATAATAAAAAATAACAGTAAAATATAAAATAATAAATACAAACGCAACTATTACGAAGTGGAAAGATAGTGTTCTTTCACTCTTCTTTTAAATACTACAACAGTTTGGCAGTCCCTGATGTCCGGCGGAAGTGAATTCCACAGCCACACCGCATGCACAGTGAAGGAGTAGGAGTAGAATTCGGTGGAGTGGCGAGGGGACTTAAGAAGGTTGAGACTAAGATGCGACCTGCAAGGCGCATCTGAAGGACGGGCGGAGGAAAAACGTTGCTGCAAATAGGATGGCGTTTTAGTACTACCTATATTGGTTCATCATAATTATTATAATAACGTCCTTACGCTGCCTACCGACATCCCAATCGTCACTAATGAGGGACCTATCTTTGACATCGATATTCTTGTATGTACCCTCCTTTGAGCATGCAATAAGGACTACCTTTGATAATGATTTAAGGTATAATATTTGGACTAAAATCATATAGGATGATTATATCAAGTATATCTTAAGACTTAACTAGATGCGCCCCGCGGTTTCACCCGCGTAAGTTTTGACCCCGTGGGTATATCGGAATAAAAAGTATTCTATATGTTATTCCTGGTAATAAACTATCTGTGTGCCAAGTTCCATCCAAATCCGTTCAGTACTTTTTGCGTGAAAGAGTAACAAACATCCATCCATCCATCCTTACAAACTTTCGCATTTATAATATTAGTAGGATTATTCTCCTAATGTGATTACTTGATAGTTGATTAAAAATACCTCCCTACTTTTTCTTCCGGGCTGCTTTCAATTATGGAGGTACTTATCGTAATCCTCGCACACTTATAAATATTAAAATACTTGATATAATATATACTTTTGCCCGCGGCTTGGCCCGCGTGGAGGTCGGAAATTATCCCACGGGAACGTACTTTCGGGATAAAAGTATCCTATGTCTTAACCCAGGTCATGGTCTACCCATGTGTCAAATTTCATGCAAATCCGTTCAGCCGTTTTGTCGTGAAAGTGTAACAAACAAACTCACTTTCGCATTTATAATTTACGATTCTCATTTTCACAGTGATTTAATTTAAGAGCGTAGACAAACTTAAATATATGAACTGATTGCAATGAAAACGAACAGTAATTCAAAGATCTCTTTATTTCTAAAAAAAAAAACTATGTGCCACATGGTTTTCCATAATTACCTAAAATCAAATCTCACATGATCAAACACTAAAACTGGAGTTATTATTAATACTAGCTTCACCCCTCGGTTTCACCCGCACAAGTCTCGATCCCGCGGGAATATCCAGATAAAAGTATCCTATGTCCGAACCCAGGTTATGGTCCACCTATTTGCCAAATTTCATGCAAATCTGTTCAGCTGTTTTGGCGTGAAAGCGAAACAAATAAACAAACAAACCCTCTTTCGCATTTATAGTGTTATTTAGAATTCCTTACCAAGTTTCCATTAAGACAGCCAGTTTTCGTGAAGGAATTCAATCTGCGACTAAAAGAGCAGCAAGCTGAGCTCTCAGCCACTATATATTTATTTCCATTCAGCAGTGATGATAAGGCATATTGTCAGAGCTTTCAAACTGGAACTCTGTGAATCTGTCACACCAAAAGATCGCTGGATGCCCTGCGCATCCAGTATAATAATATCTTCAGGATGATATTGGGGCTGCTACATTTCTGTAGTGCATCAGGGATGTTCGTGCTGTTTCGAACTGATGGCTTTCGTGCCATCACTCGCAAAAGGACGAAGGGCCTGATCTGCAGAATGCGTGGCCGCAACGAAATATTGAAGACTGTAGCAGATAGGATCTCATCCCCTTTGGATATCCTCTGTTAATTCAGTCATCTAATCTTAATTTCTATTATTAGGGTTCTGTACCTCAAAAATAAAAAACGGAACCCTGTCTGTCTGTCTATCTCGTCGTCAACAGACAGAGAGATAGACAGACAGATACT
The DNA here is from genome assembly GCA_905333075.3 of Atethmia centrago. Lineage (NCBI taxonomy): Eukaryota > Metazoa > Arthropoda > Insecta > Lepidoptera > Noctuidae > Atethmia > Atethmia centrago. The sequence continues at coordinate 9,754,504 of HG995381.1, read as the reverse complement.
CTACTATGATAGACAGATAGACTAGATGACTGACTTCTGACAGACGAACAGACAGACAGACAGAGAGATAGACTTGCTACGAATCAGCCGATTTGCTACGAATCTACTGGACTGATTAAGTTGATGCACATATACATTTTTGTGACCTAAACACGAACGTGTAACATAAATAAATGAATTTTGAATATGGGGATCACTTTCGGTAAGAAAAATTTGAAAATTTATAAAACAAAGTTTTGCAAACTGTACTGTGACATATCAAATAAAAAGACCTGGTTATGATCCCCATCCCCCACTTATCTCCGAAACTGCTGAGCCCAACATGTTGAAAAAATACAGAGGATAGTTCAATACTTATAGATTACAGGAAAACCTACCTATAAGAAGTCTATGGTCGTAAAGTAACATGGGAAATCACTCAATATTGTGCGTACAAACTTACATTTACATTTGCAGTTGGAATATATGGGCGACCGTGTTATTCAACAACAATGTTAAGTTTGTTCTTGGAATAAATTCATCCCAACAACGGAACCCTTCATTGTGCGTGGCGGACAATGAAACAATTACTGTTAGTAAGAAATGTGATAATAAAAAATAAATAATCAGATACGTTCATACGTTGTATCAAGATTACAAAAGCTGGCCTAGTGCATGTCGGAACATACACTAGGCCAGCTTTTGTATCTGATTATTTATTTTTTACTATCACATTTCTTACTAACAGTAATTCTTTCAACCCTTTCATTTATTATACGATGCCTCTCATTACTACCTCACAAGGCCTGAAGTATTTCCACAACTGTCTCACATCGCAAAATCCTTCAATAAACCCTAATTAATCCAGTTTCATATTACTCAGCGTTAGAACTAGCAGGTCATTAGTTGATATGACGTCATATCGCTAGGGGATGATAATTAGCGTCTCCAATCCACCCTTATAGCATATGGCGAGTACTGCAAGTCATGGCATGGGGGATCTATGTGAGATTGTTATGGTGTAAATGTATTAATGGGATGGGATCATTTTTCAGTTAATGACTTTACAAAGCTTGCAGTGGCAACAAATTTTTATTAAGTTTACTTATAATTCTAATCCCAACTATCCTAACTATGATATTATAAGTACGAAAGTGAGTTTGTTTGTTTATTTGTTTGTTTGTTACGGTTTTGAACGCGACAGAACGGATTTGGATGGAATTTGGCACACAGATAGACCATGGCTTGGGTAAGGAGATAAGTACACATACTCACGACTTTTTCCTTCACCGATGACTTTTTGATTTCTCGACTTAATATTTTACATAGTTTCTTTTATATTTTGTGAAAGTGAGAAAGTTGTACGCTTAATAAAAAACTGTAGATGTGTACAGCATTTTCTATTTTGTTGAGTTACTTGTTGACAGGCCCACACTCTCCTGCGATACCTATTAACACTAATTTGAAAACATTGTAAAAGCCAATTAATTTTAAAAGAGTAACCGTGGAGTTTCTCACCGGCTTTTCTCCATAGGAAATGACCAATTGAAACCTTGCACCTAGCTTCTGATGTTTCATAACTGCCCATGTAGGTTTATGTGTAATAAAATATTTTGATTTTGATATCAGTAATGTCAAAGATAACTTCAGAAAGTACATATGAATAGAAAGTCACACTTTAGCTATAAATAAAATAATTTAAAGTAAAGTCTTATTTTTCATCTTCTTGATCTCTCGTGTGGATAGATCCCATCTGCTCGAGTGATATGAGAATTACTCTTGAAATGGAGAAACTGTTTTACCATTAAATTCTTGTAACTGCCCAGGAGGTGCCAGACGGACTAAGTCATCCCAACTTTCTTTTAATGCAGTACTTTCCGTCTAAATTCTAGGCTGTCTATTGCCTTAGAGTACCATAATTGCGCTTTAAAATTCCTTAAATACTTTTGGCATTATTTGATTCGAATTTTTGCCCCGATCAAGAAAGAATTAAAAGTATTTCATTAATTGCCTCACTAACTCAGCTCGGCCACAACGTTTTATGACAGTAGATACATAATCAATTAGGTTTAAAACGGAACTGAGGAAATGTTTTGGAACGCACCCAGAAACCCGTCTCGATGAGGCGCCAACATTATACAAAAGAAGGAAAATTTAAAATGTATGTGACCACCAGCTGACAGGAGTTATTACAGGTTCATATAATTGTATTTACTCGTTTTTAATGTAACCTCGTTTAGAATCATACAATATATTATACTTTCAATGTTTATCTAAAATTGTCTGAATAACTAACGTCAAATATTTTTCTGGAAACGATAGAAAGATAGATAGATAAATAGAACATTTATTCAGTGCACACAAAAGACATAGCACAACACACAATAGCACAATTAATAGATAAAAAATCACAGGAATATATACAGGCTGTGGCGTTAATAGTGTTCCAAAGTTAAGGGGTCGATACACCGTATATTTAGCTATAACGTACCAAAATTTGAACCATTTTTTTCCATAGATCTCAGAATTTTTTTGTTATTTATTTTTATAAAAAATAACTCTAAATGACATTATATTTTAATTGTGATTTTTGTTTATAACTGTGGAATACATGTGCTAACTGCTAGCTATGTGCATGTGTATGTAGAGTTTCGAATTTAGTTTTGATATAAACATATTTTTGACATGACATTTAAAATATCACTAGTTTGCATGTGCAATCCACATGTTACATTACATTATTGTATAAATAAAATAAAACATTGGAAACAAATATTTTATTCTGAGACCTATGGAAAAACTGGTTCAAATTGCGGTATGTGATAGCTGAATATACGGTGTATCGACCTCTTAACGTTGGACCACTATTTACGCCATAACCTGTATAAAAACTAGGTACCAATATACTAAAAAAAGAAAAACATACTTAAAGAAATAGGGTGAACTCTACACTATGACATATTTTCAAATCAATTTTCGAACACAAGGTGTGGGTTTCGCCTCAAGGTTGCACCAAATGACAATGAAAATGAAATGTTACGTAATCGACAGGATTTTCAAACTTATATGGGTAGATTACGAGCCTTTTAGCTACTTTGTATATGTGTGTATTTTACGTTAATTTTTGTAATGTGTGTTTTGTTTGTGCAGAATAAACAATTTTTCTTTTGTTTTTCTTTATTTTCTTTATTTTCATGGGGGTTCAGCTGAGCATGTGTCAGGAAAATATATCTGACATTGAGATTGTGCTGGATCTTTGCAGTGACATACGGGCGTCCAGCAGACGAGATAAATTGGTTGATTGTGTTTTGATTACTTGATTATTAATGACCGACATGAAGTGACAAAACGTAATCGATGTTCGTTTTTCTCAGTGTATGAGAAAAAGCCCTTGCTCCATTTATAAATTAATAGTGTTAATTTATCTTCACATGAAAATCACCATCCTAACTTATCCTAACTAAAATTATAAATGCGAAAGTGAGTTTGTTTGTTTGTTACGGTAAAATGGCTACACGGATATAGATGAAATTTGGTGCATGGGTAGACCATGACCCGGATTAGGACATAGACTAATTTTTATCCAGATATTTCTACGGGATCTACTTATTACTACCCCGATAAACCGATAAACCACTGGGCACACCTAGTAATATTATAAATGCGAAAGTGAGTTTGTTTGATTGTTTGTTACGCTTTCACGTTAAAAAAACATAATGGATTTAGATGAAATTTGGCACATGTGTAGAGCATAACCTGGCTTAGGACATAGTATACTTTTATCCTAATATTCGCACGAAATCGAGACTTTGTGGGTGAAAAGTAATAAATATTCATAAACTCCAAACACACCATAAACGAAAACAGCACTCCAGCCGCCCATCAAAAGACAATAACTGCAACTTCACGTATTAATTATTATCAAAATCACCAAAACAAACACAACAACTACCTACAATGTTCGAAATATTTCACTGGATATCCGACATTTCTTATCCTACCCACTTAAAACATTCGAAGGGCAATGGGTCCTTCGAGTGTCATTCATCAACAACTCTCTACGAACTTTGCATGTACCCAAAACCTCTTATTATTTGCCACCCTACACTATAAAATTGGACCGAATGTGCTTGACCACACCGCTTGAAACTAAACTTTATATTCTGTCGCACAAATTTTAAAATTGTTTGTTAAGCCAGCTTAAAACACAGTCGTTTTAAAGCATTAATTATCGCGTTCAACCCCCGTTTTAGGGTAAACCCTTTAGGAAATTTCGTCCCTTGCTGGTCACCCTTCGAGGTCCAAGCCAAGTCATTAGTACGCGCTATGTAAACGAAGGTATGTTGAAAAGGTTCTGTTTAATTTCGAAGATATTTGTCGTTTGATATGCTAAGAACAGTGACATTTGGAGAGGGTACTGAATTGATCATTTGAATATATATGAGTACAGTAAAAGGGTTGTCAATGATACTGTTTAATATGTAGAATTTCTTGTACATGGTACGTTTAATTTAAAGATGTCGTTATCGTTGGTGAAAGATCTCAAGCGAAACTTACGAGTATTAAGGCGCTGAAAAGAGGCAAATGATCTAAGTAGGCTTATCTTTAATAAAAAAATGCCAAATCTATAATGTTTGGGTAGCGAAAAAAATACATGTTTATATATTTTTTCTTCAAAATATATTTTAATATTTTCTTGAACATTTCTCAGCACTTGTTGTTACCAAAACACGTTTTGATAAAAAGTCTCGATACAAACTAACGGTAAAGTAATATTTCACCTTGAGTTCCAATCCAAAATATCTCTATTAAATATCACCGGTCGTTAGGTATTTGATTAACAAAAAAACGTATAATTGAATGCAGAACTTAGTTTTTTTTTTATTTGATTACTCAACTCATTTTTGAGTAAATAGATAATTGCTTCATATTTTGCAATAAATTTCAAGCATTGCGTCATCGCGCTTCTCTTTCTTTTCTATGCAGTCCGATAGTGACCGCACTTTAGCTGTTGTCAGCGTCTTATGAAAAATGATACGAATAGGGCCGATGAAAGTACTAAAATATTAAAGTAAAAAATATGAATGCAATTGGATATGTTGTTGTGTGCACTTGTTATCAATTTTATTGAAGCACCAGCTGCTGCCCGCGGATTCGCCCGCGTGGATTTTTCTAAAATAAAAGTAGCCTAAGTTACTTCTTATAACATCATCTATCTACTAGTGAAAGTCCCGTCAAAATCGGTCTAGCCGGAACAAACAGACAGAAAAACGGACAAAAAAAATGTTATATATACCTACTGTATATAGTTTCATATGCATTTAGTAAAAAGCTGTTTGACATTAGAAACAGACACTTCAATTTTATTTATTTATACCTAGATCCTTTTAGGAAGACCCACATAAAAACTTGTAAGTATGGTCTGTTCCAAAACTATCTGAACCATCTGAATGTATCTGTATCTGAAATAAACCTGAACAGGATTTGTTTACAATTTCACCAGATATTTTTGGAACAGATTATAGTAAGTTAATAGAATTCTATTTATAAGAATATAATCAATTTTGAAACACATCAAAGAAAAATTGGGTTAAATCAGAAGGTAACTTAAATTAAACCAGCACTATTTAAAACGTAAACAACACATTCCATTCTCAATAATAGATCAAGAGCCACACTTTACTTTCTAATAATAACCCATTAACATCTATCAACGCAACAAACACTGCATACCTGTCACATTAGATCGCTCCAATGCGCTCCCCTGCTCTTAGTTTATGCAAAATTAGTTTTCCAATACAAAACCCCTCGTGTCTAAGCCGTATTAGCTTATCTTTCCACTTGGCACGCTATAAATTGGTCAAAATCTCGTTGGCTCCTCGACTTTGCCACGTATTCCTAAGTGGTAGGGTGGCCAGGATATAGATGGATTTTAGGATGCGTCCGAAATTGATAGCAGTTACTATTCTTCTTCTGTCGTATTTTGAAGCAAGAATGAAGTTAGAATGTTTCGTTTTTGTGGTTGTTTTGTCATATATTTTCGTCAGGACGATAATATCTTATTATTTCCTAATATTCTTAGCTACCCATAGTTATCCATATTCGTAATACAAAATAGGTTCGTACGTCAAAATATGTACATCACTTTAATTTTTTCCTGATTTTTATATCAAGAATTTACGAAGTTACGAAATGTTGGTTACTTTATTGTAATGTATGTTTTTGTATGTAATGTTACTTTATTTAAAACCAAAATCAAAAATATTTAATATATATATATACATGCGTACCATATTAACCTGTTAAGCCCCGCGCGACACCGATTCGGAGTCAAATAATAGAAAATCAATTGTGTCTCATTAGCTGTCCTAGACCAATTTAAGCCTTACATTGTGTAAACAGGGGGGCTTGTGGCTAATTAATAACAGCCGCACGGATCGATCGATCAGGTTAAGCTACACTTGCCGCCGTTGGTCCGTGGATGGGTGACCATCTTTACATACCAAGACCCCTCCGTGCCTCGGAAAGCACGTTAAGCCGTTGGTCCCGGCTGTCATTTGTAGATCTTTACAGTCGTTACGGGTAGTCAGAGGCCCGAAAGTCTGACAAACAGTCTTACCAAGGGGTACCGTGTTACCCAGTAACTGGGTTGTGAAGGTCAGATAGGCAGTCGCTCCATGTAAACTACTGGTATCCAGCTGCATCCGGTCAGCTTGGAAACCGACCCCAACATAGTTGGGAAAAGGATAGGCAGATGATGATTGTGTTTACACAATAATTACACAATTAAATATACACAATTAAAGTGATGTCTTACTCTGTTTACAGAGTGAGACATCACTTTAACGGCGTTGTCCATTGCGCACTTGTTCTGGTGCAGATTTTAATACTATGATTCCGCAACGTGCAATCTGTTGTGCACAATGTTATATTCCTACCGATATACCGTAACATGATGTTATAATTTCGATCTTGATGGTATATTATCCAGAACACAAATTTAATCATCTATTACGTTATCAGAAACTTTTCGACTGCCCCAGAATAAACGCGTAATAGCCCATCGACGGTATCACTGTACTGCGAAAAACGCAAAGAAAATTCAAGTTACATTGCTAAACAAAAAAAAAACAATAATAGTTGACAAGAAAAAACTCAAAGTAGCATTAACGATAAAAAAAAATATAACTGTAAAATGTTTTTGTTTATAAATAACTTAAACGGTACCGGTTTAACACATAATATTAATTAGACTATCTAGAAAAAAAAATCTTTTAAACGACATAAAAAGCAAACTTCTATTCGGTGTAGTCATAGAGTTATGGATCAATTTAGGTTTTCATTTTTCCTGTAAAATTGACTTCTTACACGCGTTTATTTTGCGGGGGCGGCGTTATATCTTCATGATTTACTTAAATTGTGTTATTATTATTTTTTTATTTACATTTTGTAATGGATGTCAAAATTGAGCCATACGTTGCCAAACTTTCTAAATATTATCACTTTCTTTATGCTTTTAAAAATTTCATTAATTTTCATACACGTTTCCTAGAAATTTTACACCTCATATCCACCCTACTCTCAAATCTAGTGGCTCCTAGGAGTGGTATCACCAGTTAGCTCCGTTCACCGAGTAGAAAGATAACATCTACTACAACAATATGGTCTATTATTGCCTAACATAGATTACACACAGTTTTGTTTATGTATTGTATTGTACATAAATAATTTTTGACGTGTATTGTGTAGGGTAGATGGTAGATTGGTAGTTATTATATGGTAACTAGTTTAAATTATCAAGTTGTTGTACAGCATTCATTAATGACAATAAAGTAATTTTTCATAGACGATTTTTTTAATTCTTTTAAGAAAAATATTCAAATTTTCGCAATTCTCGGAGCAACTATGTTGTATGGAAAGTATGACAGTTTAAAACCAGTGTAGGTTTAAAAAGACAGATTTAATTAATAGCAACCACATCCCAAAAGTAGTACAATACGAGTACAAGTAGTATAAAAAAAAACAACAACAGACAGAAATATGCACAATGCTACAAGTTGTGATTGTGATTCCAAAAATCTCCATTCAACCCTAAAACGCGACCATGCCTTGCACTTAGGAATTTAAAAAAGAAGACCACTCACGAAAACACTACAACGAGCGTTCCTCCTTGCTTGCGGCTAAATTTTTTAACACAACAAGTTTCATTATCAAACTAACACAAAACTAAGATAAGGTGCCTCCACAAAGTAATCTTTACACTCCCCCTCCAAAAGCTTCGAAACTTGTGAACAAAGTTGGAATAACTTTGGAAGACCAAGGGCTGTTTGGAAAGGACCCCTAACTTGGCCCGAGTCTGAAATATTAATGTAGTTTCACAGAATCCTATATGAGAGGTGTATATGCTTTCTGGATATTTGCTAATGGCTCGAGTCGAGTCCGGTTAATATCGATACGTCTCTATAGATTTTCAGGCCAATGATATTTAATATTGAAGTTCAGTGTTGAACTTCTGAGAGTGTGTTCTAGCAAGTTCCCACTTGTCAATTTTTAAGTTCACCTATAGCAGTTGGATAGGGTTACCCTTATTAATATTTCGCTGTCTTGTTTACAACGGAAATAAAAGTTTAGTTCGATGCCTACATAAAAACCAAAACCTCTTCCTTTTTTGAAGTCGGTTAAAAATGGTTAACCTGTAGCAGTTGGATAGGGTTACCCTTATTTATATTTCGCTGTCTTGTTTACAACGGAAATAAAAGTTTAGTTCGATGCCTACTTAAAAACCAAAACCTCCTCCTTTTTTGAAGTCGGTTAAAAATGGTGGCAACGTGTATCTTCTTTATGTGTAACATCTTTCCCTCGCTTTCTGTGAGAGTGATTTCGTGAAAAGGGACGGAAGTGTGTAGACAGGAAGTGACAGCTTGAGCATGGAATATGTAAGTACTTTTTAATAGCATGGAATTAGTGTAGGTACTCATGGAATTAGTAAGTACTATATAGATTATAAGTAAAGGGAGGGTCGAATTTCAACCAATGGGCGACCACTAATACATATTCAGCCTTTATTGTTCCCACTGCTGGGATACAGGCCTCCGAGTCCTCCGAGAGTGGGCCGTAATCTACCACGCGGGCCCTTTTCTACCCGCGGAATTTTTGGTTCGAGGACATGCTGGTTTCCTCACGAATTTACACAGAGTAAAGCGCCTGTCAGGGTTCGAACCTTCTACCTACAACTCGTAAGTCGGGGCCATTACGACTAATAATGAATAATTATTAAAAAATATATATAAATACTGAAATATTTATTATTAGCATTGTTTTATTTATTATTTAGATTTTTCAAATTTTGAGGTTAATTTCTGTCCATGCTCAGTTGCTTTTTACCATAGCTTTTTAGCAAGGTGAGATGTCGGATGTTGACATATGCGACTTCTGTAGGTAACTACACTGTCGACTACTGCAAGACTTGCTCGGGTTTTTTCCGTCTTTTAACGCATCATTAAATTCATATTCAAACAAACTCAAACTTGCAGCCTGCAGCAAAACTTTTCTTGTCAACTAAAATTGAATCTCGATCTATACAGACAGTAGCGGTCGTCGGTACGACATTGCGTGGAAGCACAAACACGCGTGCACAAATATGAATACGTGGACGACGCAACACATGCAAACAAAATTCGCACACAGATAGAGTTGTCGGGCAAATTTTCAACATGGCACACCAACTTAGGGGTGGACTCCACTCGTGTCCTTCCTTTTGATTGCAATTAATTCGGAAACTGGGGGGGCGACGGGCGGTGCGCGGTGCGGGGAGGGGGAGGCAAAGGGTTCGTTCGGCCAATGCGCAGGGCCGAACTTGGGAATGGATTGTTGGAGTTTCGAAAGTTGGTACAAGTGTTCGGTTTGGTTAGCGGTCTCTAGTTCTAGTTTTGTTTCTATTGATTCGCGATCAAGTTTTTGTGGTGGGTTTGAGTATAACGGAACTTGATAACGAGGTAGGTAATTTTAGTTAGCCAATTAGAATCACTGGAATTAATACCTACTGTATGTATCTTGTGTTTAGAGTTATTTGTGGAATTTGTATAACAATGCTTTTTGAGAAGTTGAAAATTAGTTTGGGTGAAAATGTTCTTTGTGTTGCCTACTTCTAAATACTTCCGTCGTGACATTTTTATATTAATTTTTTTTATTGTATGTCGTTTCCTCACTTCAATTAGCGTAGGTATATCCAACGCACCTTTAAAAGTTGCACAAGTATTTTCAAAAACTTATACTATCTAGAAAATCTCCAAGAATTTCCCCATCAAACTCCCACCCTGGCTGTCAAACGGTCTAGCCCGCCATTACCCGGTGAAAAATACCCAGACATTTTTATCCCGTACTTATAACCTGTTAGGAGGAGCCTGTTTTCTTTTTGCAATTAGTGACTTGGGATATTACTGGCCTGCCTCAATATCTGAGATGAAATGACCTCCGTCAAGGCAAGGGAGATTTTGGTTTTGAGGTTTTGATTATTGGAGTGGCCAGTAAAGTATACATACGTATAAAATAATAAATAATAAAATGTCTTATTCTTATTCTTATACGTAGTTTTATTTTAACATAACATCAAGCCTGTTATTCCCGAAGGGTTAGGCAGAAGTGTACCTATAGTGCACCCTCATTTCGCCAGTTATGTTTAAGTCCCATCATACGGGTCGAGGTTATTTCCATCAACCGGGCACAAATCCGGGCTGCTACGGAGAAATTCCTGATGGAAAAATCCAATAACACTTTGCTCTACCTGGGATTCGCACCCGCGTGCTCAGCAGTAGCGCTTGCGGCCACTAGACCGACGAGGCAGTGCATAGTTATATTACATTTGGCAAAAAATACGGTTAGGGTTTTTACAGCGCTTTATAATGTAAGAGATCAGAAATGAAATGACAGAACATTGGATTCGTCGGTTATTCCCCCTATGCTTTAGTCTCTCTATGCTCGAATCGAAAAATACCTACTTAAAAGTTTCGCTATGCACGAAATTCTTCGACTCTACGTAAACAATGGAAGGTACAGTTGGAAAGAAAAGTGTTTGAATACAAATTAAAAAATTATAGCGCTATTCGTATACGCGTAAGCGTCTGTAAGTTAAATTTGTTTTTTCTCGTTGAACTCCGTCCTGTTTTAATATATTTAACGATGATTACTAATAGGATAACATATTTAAATACTAGGTTTACTTAATTAACTTTTTAAATGGTAAAATATACTATTACACGGTAACAGTTTTCTTCATCACTGCCCGAGAATGTGATTTCGTGTGTAGCAAACTTTTGAACACGTATTTTACGAGTCGAGCATAGCGGGACTAAAGCATAGAGGGACTAACCGGGATTCATGTGCCAAACTTAAAAAAAATATGCTCTGTGTCCATGTCTAATTGATTTAAACAGTCATAAAATTGAATTAGAAACTCATAATCGTTCTTAAATAAATGTTTTTAGTCTTGAAAAGCAAGTGATATAATATGAATATTGCTAACGACTGAACCTGAAAGTGTTAAATAAAATGAAATGGTAATGTGCAACTATAAAATTTCCCCAAACGATTTTAAACCTTAAAATGTTGAAGAGAAAATTTGACAGTTGGTGGTAACTAGATGTGCTGGCGACTGTACCTACTTCTAAAATCTCTCATTATAAATATATTCGTAAAATTCTGTAAAACATTATATAATATAATATTCTCTAAAACACATTCAAACATTATGACACACAACCCTTTCATCGCTACCTGTTATCAATCATTTTACCCCTTACTTGTTTGTTACTCAAAAATCACCCCAACCAAAAACCGAACGTCAAACCCTTTCATCTCAATTTCACCTTCAACCTTACATTTAAACAGATCATACTATTAAAGTACCTACTGATCACCATCACAAAAGCGACAAATACTCTATTATAGATGTTTTATCCCATTTTGACCTTTTACCCTTGACCAACACTGTAACACGGCATCCCCTCATGACACCTGACTTGAAATTACCATACATTTAAATTGAGATCATAACCTTTGTCCAGATTGAACCGGTCCAGATTCATCCCATGAATATCTCTATTGAAAATTACCTTGGGTCAAATGAGGATGAGGATGCAAGTGAAGGGTTGCAAATAGATAAATGAATCTATAAAACCTAAATTATAGTAATTATTATTAGCTCATATTATTTTAGTTTTATAGATAAATCCTAATTAATATTATAAATTCGAAAATGAGTTTGTTTGTTTCGCTTTCACGCTAAAACGGCTGAACGGATTTGGGTGAAATTTGGCACTCGGATAGACCATGACCTGGATTAGGACAAAGAATACTTTTAACCCGGATGAACGCGGGCGAACCTAAGCATATTTGGACGAGGCATTGACATTCTAGTTAGAACCAAATCTTTGTCATTGATCTTCGTTTCGTGTTTTTGCAACTACTTATGTTTGTTATTTGGCAGAAATACAAAAAAAAAAACTCTTACAGAAGCGTGAAGATGGCACGTTATTAGATGATAATAATGATGACATCATAACAAGCACCGTAAGTTACGTAACTTGGGAGTAATTCAGCATTGGACTGCGATTGAGGCATTTGATGTATGCGGAAGTGAGTTTGTTTGTTGGTTACGCTTTCACGCTAAAACGGCTGATTTTCACTATTTGACATTATATACCTACAATTTATATTTCAGACTTAATATTATTTTACATGGATTCTTGTGTACGTTGTGAATGTGAGAACGTTGTAGGCTTAATAGACTAGATCTTTTTTTATTTAGACCGTTTCCTTTTCTCTTTTTTTTTGTTAAGTACTTTTCGACAGGCCTACACTGTTCTCCCATAGGTACTTAATTTGTGTAATTTGAAAACATTGTAAAAGCCAATTATTTTTAAAAGAGTAACCGTGGAGTTTCTTGCCGGCTCTTCTCCATAGGAAACAACCAATTGGAACCGTGCACCTAGCTTCTGACGTTTCATAAGTGCCCATGTAGGTTTATGTGAAATAAAAATATTTTGATTTTTTTTTTTTTTTTGAACGGATTTGGGTGAAATTTGGCACACCGACAGACCATGACTTGGATTAGGATATAGGATATTTTTTATCCCAGTAGCACATTCTCGTGATATAATTTCCGACATGAACGCGGGCGAAGCTGCTGGCAAAACCTAGTAACAAAATAATTAACAACAACTTAATGTGCAATTATAAGTATCCTTCTATTGCACTATTTGTATGTTATTTTAATATGGTAGAAATATAGTAGGTACTCACAATAAGTGAGACCGTTAGGGCCAAAGCATTATGGCGCGGCGCGGCGCGTGGTGGAAGGAATTCTCTGCTATGTCGTCCGCCGCTGGTTTGCACTGGACCTAATACTCGCCCTATTGTGGACAAATTAACTGACGTGTACTGCTAGTCGCTTTGCAGTTCTTAGTAGTAACTCTGAAAAGGCTAGGCAGATTGAGTGGTAGATCGAAAGGCATTCCAACGCAGATGTCAAAGTTGCCACGAAGTGAAAAAACAATATGATGAAAAAGCGGTCAAATGCGAGTCAGAATCGCACAAAGGCTCCATAACACCGTAAAATATTTAACACGTTTCTTGTATGGGGACCCCCTTTAATATTTAACATATAAATACAAATATTTTATTGGAACAAAAAATTACATATTTTGTGTACGTTAATAATGCGTTAGTTTAGTAACTGTGTCGCAGTTATTAGCGCCCACCCCAGGAGCGAAAGACAACTGAGTTCCATAACAACAATTTTGGTTAAACTTATAGGTAGAAACTAGACATAAACATTTAATAATAATAAAACTAGAACGAGACATTTATTAATAATAGTTATAGCAGTATAAATGGATGTGTGGCAGTGGTGGCCCAGTGGTAACGGCCACGACTTACGAGTAGTAGGGCGTAGGTTCGAACCCGGACAGGCTTTACTTTGTGTAAATTATTTCAGCACCACTGATCTCAAAACGGTGAAGGAAAACATCGTGAGGAAACCGGCATGTCCCAGAACAAAAAATTCGAAGACATGTGACATCTACCAACCCGCACTGGGCCCGCGTGGTGGATTACGGCCCACTTCCTCTCACAGAGAGGAGGCCTGTGTCCCAGCAGTGGGAACATTATAGTCTGATTATGTATGTTGTTCTAAAGCTGTAAGACTAAACCTTCATAAGCAAGAACAAAAAAAATGAAGACATCCACCAACCCGCATTGGACCCGCGTGGTTCAACTAGGGCCAACTCTCACAGTGAGGAGGCCTGGGTCCCAGCAGTGGGAACATTATAGGCTAATTATGTATGATGTTCTAAAGCTGTAAGACTAAACCTTCATAAGCAAGAACAAAAAAAATGAAGACATCCACCAACCCGCATTGGACCCGCGTGGTTCAACTAGGGCCAACTCTCACAGTGAGGAGGCCTGGATCCCAGCAGTGGGAACACCATATTGGGGCTGACATAGGTTGACAAAGTAATACTTATTACACAGTTATCCCAAAAATTACGAACAATACCAGATCTATAAATCATCCTATATCTCCATAATCACAATAATATCCGTACAAATTAATCTGCCATATCTCAAAGACAGTTTCGAAGTACCGATGCCTGCGGCCATACTTCTCTAGCCAAAACAAACTTGCCAACATTTGTTACAATTATGACTCAAGTCCCATTTAACAGAGGGTAGTTTTGGACGTGACTGTAATACGACTGTTAATAGTAAGGTAAAATTTGGCTTTAGGGTTTTAAGAAAGTTCGGATATTAGGGAGGGTAGAGGTAAGCGTTTGAGGGTTTGAGTTTTGTTTTTTTTTTATGAAGATAAAGATAAAAATAAACATAAAATATATTTTATTTTGCAAATATGGGTACAGTACATGGTGGTATAGGGACTCCCGGGCGGATTTCCGGTCACCGTAGGTGCGGGCTTGCGGACGGTGAGCAACGGGTAGCTCGCCGTCCGATAAGGACCAGGCCCGGGTCGACGGTGCATTGTGTTCCACGCACGCCTCAAAGAGATGTCAGCACAAGTGTAGGGGTCGCGGGAAAAGGGACACCGAGGCCCGATGTAAACAGTCTACTGCTACTGCTGAGCATGAGGTCCTGGACTCGGCTCCCGGGTCGGGCAAAGTGTTATTGGGTTTTTCTATCTGGAATTTCTCAGTAGCAGCCCAGAGTCTGGATTTTTGCCCGGTTTATGGCAATAGGCTCGCCCCCTATTACATGGGACTTCAACATAACTGGCGATATGTGAGTTTACTACAGGTACACCTCTGCCCAACCCTTCGGGGAAACAAGGCGTGATGTTATGTTATGTGTTAAACAGTCTCAAGTTCCAATTTTTCTTTCTCTCATGAATTCTGTTTCGCTATAGTATGTTTAGACTGTCAAAAAGCTTTGAAATAATGATATTCGCGGCAATTCTTTCCAACTTTTAGGGATTTTATCATAATATATGACCGGAGCCATGCAGTAAACACATTAGTGCTGTCTTAGCAGACTGATGACACATAGTTTTTTTTTTGGATGGGAAATCATCAAAAAACTTCTCCCGCTCTGGGTGGAGCGGGAGGGTGTGTCAGACTCTTGCTTGCTAAAACCCACCAATATTCCTTCCATTGCCTGTGTTGCCAGGGGCCTCGGAAACCCTTTTGTACCTTCCCGCGACCCCGGCAGGCATCGGCCCTAGTGGACCCCTACACTTGTGCTGACGACATCTCTTTGAGGCGCGCGTGGAATACAACGCGCCGTCGACCCGGGCCTGGTCCTTACCGGATGGTGAGCTACCCATTGCTCACAGTCCGCAAGTCCGCGCCTACGGTGGCCGGAAATCCGCCCGGGATTCCGGACGCCCAGGGCGTCTGCTGCGGCGGCTAGGGGCGAGAGGGCGCGAAATTTGCCTTTCGCTCAACTGTCCCGCCTCCTCCTTCGCACAGTAGGGTATTGTCGCGTCTATTACGTTCAACTACATCGGCAAGACTGTTAAAACGATTTGGGTTCGAGTTAACAAACACAGCTACTTCTAGTACGTATTTAACATGGCAGTGTCCGTATTTTATACGTAGGCCGGCGGCGCGTACGTCGTTCTCGTCGGTACGGAATGTTGCCATTTTAAATATTCTGTATTTATGTTATTCATATTACAATCTCACTGTGTGCTGCACCGGTCGACGTCATCACGTCAACGCCGGCTATCGCTGAAAACCAGCGCTGGGGCTCAGTCTCGCACAGGGTCGCAGCATTATGCTGAGCGTTGGCCGTTTTGCGTGCATGTGACGCATATTCTCTCCCAAATTGTTTCTTTTTTGTATTTGTGTTCCTTCTTTGCGTCATGTTTACCGCAAATAAACGTATTTTGTGTCTTTCTTCTTTCATTCTTTCTAGTGTAACATTTTTCGGCACACTTTCTATAAGAGTTTTCGTGAAAAGTGACGGACGTGGGTAGATAGGAAGTGACAGCTTGAGCATGGAATAAGTAAGTACTTTTTAATAGCCTGGAATTAGTAAGTAGATAATTTATGGAATTAGTATAATCATGGAATCAGTATGTACTATTAATATAGATTGTAAGTAGAGGTCGACTTTCGACCAGTGTGCGACCACCAATTCGAAAAAATATTTCAGTATTTAGTTTTTTAAGTTCTGAGGTTAATTTCTGTCGCTGCTCAGTTGCTTATTACCAAGCTGAGCTGTCAGATGTACACATCATTTATTTGACTACTGTAAAGCTTGCTCGTTTTTTGAATAGACTTGGAATGCGTGGTCTATGGTTTTGGACACAGAGCGGCTCAATACAAAGAATATTATAATGTTCAGTTTGTTGAAATCTCAATTTAATGCTGTATGATCTGATTGTGATTTGCGGTCATACTTTGAGAACGAAAAATGTACCTAATGTGTACCTATGTGTAATGTAATACATATGTTTGAGGCTTCCATTAATATTTAACAACTTAAGCCTTAAGAAAAAATAATAAGAAATCATTTGAAAGTGAAGGTACTTACTAATTTACCCTCATTTCTCTTTTCTTCTCCATCATCAGATCCTGATCACCATCTAGCTATAACCTATTTATTGAGACCAGTACATTGAGCCCAAACACGATACCTGCACTGTAATTTGGTGAGTGAGTTAAATATCAACTAGAAAAGAGCTGATAATCTTCAAACGACTGAACTGATTTTCTTGAACCATAGCTAAGAACACTCTCGATTAAGTAACGTAAAAGTATCAAAATAAAATCAAAATTGGTTCATGCATTCGGGAGACAGACACACACACACACACACTGACAGACAGACACGTCAAACATATAACACCCCGTCGTTTTTTGCATCGGGGTTAAAAATAGAACAATTTAAGAATGAAATTCGTACATTAGGTATCTGTGGTAAAATTACAATTGTATTACGTAAATAAGTAGATCTTTTTTCTCGAAAACTTCAAAAGGCGTTCGCTAGCTGTGATATTTTGCAAAAGCGTTCTACATGATGACATCTATACCCAAAAATAAAGAAGCTTCTCACGCGTGGTCCTTAAAGTAAAGTAAAACCCACGTCGTTCTAGACACAATTACTGTATGTATGTTGGTAAAAGAAAAACGCTTTAACAACGCTGGATTAGAAATCAAAATGGCATAATTATCAAAAGCTCACAGTGTGTGTGTGTATGTGTATGTGTATGTGTGTGTGTGTGTGTGTGTATGTATGTGTATGTGTGTGTGTGTGTGTGTGTGTGTGTGTATGTATGTGTATGTGTGTGTGTGTGTGTATGTGTATGTGTGTGTGTTGTGTGTGTGTGTATGGATGTGTCTCTAGTTCGTAGTACTTTCGACTCATTTGCAGTAAAATACACATTTGAAGCTGCATTAGAAATCAAAATGGCATAATTATCAAAAGCTCACATCAACTCGCGCAGAAATAGTAATCGATTTTTAAATTACGATTCCATAGTATGTTGGAAAAAATTGTAATACTCGTTAAAATAAAAATAATAGGAACAACTTGCATTGGAAAAAAACTTTTTCATGAAAAATTAAATGATTAGATTTCACAATTCAATATATGATTTTAGTGACTTTTAAATCTGTTATTACGCCTTCAAGTAAGTTAGCCTTAATGCAAGTAAGTTATGAAAAATGTATGTTAAACTAGAACGCATGCACATCAATTCTATAAGTAAATATTTAAGTATGGTAGTAAAATACTTTATGAAATAAATTCAGGAAGTAATGTCTACCTGAAGCATAAAAACGATATTACTTTCAAACTACATAATATGTATATTTTCATGTTATTTTTTTTTTTTTTATATGAACAGACTATTTTATTATCTATAATTCTATCTGTGGTTTTTTTCAAATGTTCATATTGTCGTTACTAAAAATAAATATTCCCTATGAAACCGAACGGCCGGCGCGGCGGCGTGAGTGTGACGTATATTTGTATGGCTAAGGTCAACGACGATTACCAGACCCTTAACTGATTTCTCAACTATGTTTACGGCCTCATTCTCTAATCTACGGGCGAAGTGAGGGTTAAGACATAAGCGCTAACGACATTTTGGTTTGAAGTTTTCATACAAGCTGTTTTAATATTCTGTAATCTGTATCTGTATTCTGTAGTATTCGGTAATCTCCTGTTGGAGATTAAGATTTTCAATAAAGGTATAAAACTAGTCCAAAAATACCTGAACCTAAACTAAAACAACTAGTAATTCAATATTCTTTCTGATAGTCTTTTGGCTTGTGGCTAATTAATAACAGCCGCACGGGTCGATCGATCAGGTTAAGCTACGCTTGCCGCGGTTGGTCCGTGGATGGGTGACCATCTTTACATACCAAGACCCCTCCGTGCCTCGGAAAGCACGTGAAGCCGTTGGTCCCGGCTGTCATTTGTAGATCTTTGACAGTCGTTACGGGTCGTCAGTAGCTCGAAAGTCTGACAACCAGTCTTAATAAAAGGTATTCTGTTACCCAGTAACTGGGTTGTGGAGGTCAGATAGGCAGTCGCTCCATGTAAAATACTGGTATTCAGCTGTATCCGGTAAGACTGGAAGCCGACCCCAACATAGTTGGGAAAAGGCTAGGCAGATGATGAGTCTTTTGTTGAAAATGTTAACCACAACACAACAAAACACTCCACATATCATTAAATATTTTTATCGAATCGTACCCAATTAATCATTTCACTAGACATTTATCCACCAATGAGCATGTATGCACATTGTCCAGTCCAGACAGTCGCACACACACACACACACGTAAGACCCCGTAGACCCTAACCACAATGGTGGGGCAGAGCATGAATACGGTCTAACCCTTCAGGTCCATGCAGCAATTATTCAAAGAGAATAGTTTAACAGAAAGGATTGTAAGGACTGTGTGCCGTTACCCTAAAATGCTACAACGCCTCGTTACGACCAAATAAAATCGAACTTTCTATCAACGAGGCATAAGTCGGATTTCGAATGGGGTTTTAGGGGATGATGTAAGATTATTTTAGGAAGTCGAAATTTCAGTATATTTAGAATATTTATACATTTGTCCGTGGCGGGTGTACGGACGGCAACGCGGATGAGACCTCGGCAAGTACATAATAGGTACAGTGATTTAGTACGGCGCTGCTGGTGATTTTAATGTAATTAGTCTGGCCGAATGTTACCGCCATTCTGTTTGCTCCCCGACAATGCGGAAACGTAATGCTCTTTGAGAGAATTTCACAAATTTTGGCGAGTAGCTAAATTATTTGCAGGAAATAAATAAAGGACTGCCAGTGACTTCTGGCAATTCTTCATTATTTTAGTAATTCGGTTAAAGTTGCGTTTTTGAAGTTGCGTAGTAATCAGTCTTATTTTTAAAGTTAAATATTATATTAATTTCTAAAATATCTACGCTGTCTACTCACTTTAATTACATTTGAATGTTGCCATAATATTGAATTACAATAAAAACAGTTCACATGTTTTATCTAAACTAAGGCAAAAAAAAAAACGGCCAAGTGCGAGTCGGACTCGCGCACGAAGGGTTCCGTACCACTATCTATAAAAAACGGCAAAAGAAATCATGTCTGTTGTATAGGAGCCCCCTTAAATATTTATTTGATTCTGTTTTTTTAGTATTTGTTGTTATAGCGGCAACAAAAATACAACATCTGTGTAAATTTCAACTGTCTAACTATCACGGTTCATGAGATACAGCCTTGTGACAGACGGACAGCGGAGTCTTAGTAACAGGGTCCCGTTTTACCCTTTGGGTACGGAAACCTACTAGGTTAAAACTACCTACTAGGTTAAAACTACCTACCTACTAGGCTAAAACCATATCAATTTAAAAAATAGGCAGTCATGGGGCCTGCCGACAGAACTGAAAACTTAAGTTTTGGAATAACATATATATCCTGTATATGCGAATATACACAGGCCGCTGCACGTCGCCAGTCTGGCGCAACACATCACGTGACGCGGTTAGCATGTCGAGGACTCGAACCTATAAGTTTTGCCCCTACCAAAAATCGCTCAACACGTCTAAAGAAAATTTCACTTCAAAAAACGTGCGCGGTTGGGGGATCCCCGTCAGGAAGTTCAGTTCAGTATTGAGGTTATACAACGAGCCGCGTACAATGCTCGTCTGCTCGAATCTCGATACTAGCACGCACACACACTCATATGTAACAGAAAGAGACAGACAGAGACAGAGACAGAGTGAGAGAGAGATCCGCCATGGAGCCATAACCGTTTATTGTTACGTGACGATTTCTACCAGTCAACTCCTACCGCAAGCTGCGTTAAAGAACTTAATTCCAAAAAAAATACTTACAACTACCCCTAAAAACTACCGGATATAACAATAAAACTATAACAATGCACGTAGAACTCCGTTTCACACGTCTAGGATACAGTGTGTAATTACAAAACACAATTATTCATTTGAGTGTTAATGCCTCTTAAAACGAGTCGCGTAAAATATCAAGAGTGTACATCCACATTCTGCGCATATTTTCTTGTATTGTGGAGACGGACTTTTAACAACGAAATATTTGTAAATATTTAATTCTAGCTGAGCCCCGCGGTTTCACCCGCATAATTCTCGATCCCGAAAGAATATCGTCATAAAAAGTCTCATGGTCTACCCATGTGTCAAATTTCATCCAAATCCGTTCAGCTGTTTAAGCGTGAAAGCGTAACAAACAAACTCACTTTCGCATTTATAATATAAGTTATATATTATTTTCCGTCCCTTATAGAATATTTTCGTAGCTAAATATGATAAGAAAACGATGGGTGAAATTCAACTGTAACTTAGATTTAAGTACGCGACAAGTGGTAAGAATGATAATATATTTTTGCAAAAGTAGCTGCATAATGAATTGTAAAAAAAAAAATCACTGAAATTATATAGGGGATATTGGGCATCTTTTACAATTCATTACAGTAGGGACCAACTTATCAATTTAATTTTGTTGTACCCCCGTAAATGATTTCAAAGTTAGCCCCTTAAGGCCCAGATATATAATTTTAGTGACTTTTAAATCTGTTATTACGCCTTCATATAATACAAGTATGTTTTGCAAAAAATGTATGTTAAACTAAAACGTATACACATCAATTCTATAAGTGAATTATTAAGTATTGTTGCAAAATACTCTATGAAATAAATTCAGGAAGTAATGTCTACCCAAAGCATAAAAAACCTTATTACTTTCAAACTACTGAAGATACTTTCATGATTTCTTTTCAATTCTATCTGAGATTTTTTTCAAATATTCGTATTTTTGTTTCTAAAAATAAATAGTCTCAATGAAACCGAATCGCGGCACGGCGTGAGCGCGACGCGTACGTGTATGGCCAAGTCACCGTTGACCGTGAATAGATAGTGTAAAATATTAGTTTGGTTAAGACCAAACTACTATTTATCTTTATCTCTTACTATTTATCTATCTATTCACTTTTGGTTTTATAAAAAGCACTTCATAGTTTATCTTTAATCTTGAGGCAAGCCCTCTCCACACTAACCAAACACGAGTAGGGGTAGAACTGAAATTGTGAAAACGGCAATGACCATGCGAAATAGTGATCATCAAAATTCCATGAGCACCGTACTATTAGCAGGAGGGGGTTGAAACTTCCCCGCTCGACCTCTTTGAGTCACGCCGTTATGATAACGGCCTGGCTTATTGGTCAGATTTTGGCATAAGCTTTTGAAAGTTGATGCTTTTCAGAGCCGGAAAATGGTAGCGGCAGTTAACATCGGGACGTAAAATATCTGTTCAGATTAAAACCTTATAATTCGACTTTGTTTTAAAATTGCACGATTGCTAGTAGAAATTTTAAAATAACTCCGGCCGTCGTTTAAAGGCTCCCGCCGACAGACACGACGCGACAGTGCGACGCGATTCTGGTAAAGCAATTTCCATGAAGTTTTCAATAGAAATTGTTTTACTAGTGTCGCGTCCCGCTGTCGCGTAGCGCCTCTCTGCGGGAGCCTTAACCCCGTGTCCTAACCAATAGGGACCGTCGTGTTTGAATGAATTATGACGTAATTTAAACGTGACTTGATTGATCGCGCGAGTATGTCATATAAAAGATCACGATAATCGCGTACTCGTGCGACGATCGCTTTTGGACGCGGCCGTAGGCGATTTATCGTAACGCCATAACACACATGATAACTACAGATTTCGGTAAGATCAGACGGATCTGAAGATAGACATGGTAGATTAGTTAGGTAACTAGTTGGAAATGAATTATGAGAAAAATGTTATATCTGGAGATGCTAGTTTTATTTGGTTTTTCTTAGTAGTGGCTGACCTACAGTCAGCAGTGATCAGAATTTGATCAGTCTTACCTACTTACTTATGCCACATTTTTTCTTTTTTTATGGATCGGAAATTCTCAAATAACTTCTCTCGCTCTGGGTGGAGCGGGAGGGTATGTCAGACTCTTACTGACTAAAACCCACCCGTGTTCCTTCCATTGCCTGTGTTGCCAGGGGCCTCGGTTACTTATACTCCATAAGTAAGTAAGACTGATCGAAGTCTGATTGGATTCATTGTCTTATTGGATCACCATTGAAAAAGTACATTTTCCAACTAACACACAATTATTCTGACTAGATAATATGGGTGCACTGTTTATTTGTTTACCTTCATATGACTAGCTGCGTCCCGCGGTTTCACCCACGCAAGTCTCGATCCCGTGGAAATACCGGGATAAAAAGTATCTTATGTCCTAATCCAGGTCATGATCTACCCATTTGCCAAATTTCTTCCAAATCCGTTCAGCCGTTTTAGCGTGAAAGCGTAACAAATAAATAAACAAACTCACTCAGACGTCCAATCCGCAAGCTTATGCATATAAAATCATGAACGTCCTTTCTTGACACAAACTCATCGAAGATCTCTTTTAGCTCGATTAACTTCACCAGCTTGGTTCTTTATCCGAGTCTTCAGTCCAACCGACAAGACGTGTCTGGAACAAAAGAAATAGAGAGACTTAAAAAAAACATTTATAACTTATCTCGATTGTAAAGAAGTTGTATAAATGTAATGATAAAATGCTACTCAAATAACCACCCATAATAATGAAAACATTTCTATAGACATACACGAAAATAAATACGCCTCTAACACACAACCTCCGGCTTTTTTGCAGTGGGTTAAAAACAAAAAGCGCTTAACGCATACCACAGAATGAGACGCTCCAACAAAAACAATTGTGCTACATACCATGTCATGTGGAGCTAGAAATTATGACTCCAAGAATGACCAGGCGGAATGTAGAAGGCCGAAATTCCTTCAGGAGTGGGGGAGGGCCTCCCCGGCACCTAGAGAGGTATGTGAACGAATTAGGGGTGCAATCGTAGACTGGCATTCACATTTTCTGTACCTAGTAGTTTAATTTTATAGGAGTTTTAACTGGGAAATGGGTGGGGTTTTTTTGTTTGTTTTATAGTGTTATTTTATTTTCATGATTTATTATTTATTGTTGGTTTGTTAACAAAAATATATTGCATGTAGATACTGTAAGCAATTAGACGGGGTACAATTAACTACTAATCTGCAGTAGGTACAAATCATTTGTTCCATGCGTTAATCGACCATCTCAGATGTCAATCTGCATGATCCGCACATCATCTAACCAAGACAATTTTTTAACTTTAAAAGAGACTTTTGCCTGAGTTTGTTTCAGTGTTTCTTCTCAGAGTAGTCAGATAGAAACACCTCATCTAGTTAAAAAACAATCATTTTTGATCTTAAAGTGTGTGTACAAACCCACTTAGAGAATAAAAATCATTTATACAGCATGAATCAGAACTGAACAACTATTCCTATGGGACCAACATCGTCATCGCGAAAAAATAATAACACCCGTACATTTGGGTCGAGTAGGTGTTGATCTTTTGTATGGGACAACTGGTAGTTTTTTTCGCGATGACGCGACGGTCCCATGGGAGAAGTTGTGCAGTTTGATGGTATGTACTACATCCTTAGTTTTGACTAATCTTTCAGATACATATCATCATTTATAAATCGAACCCGTGTTTATCATCATTTATAAGTAGAACCCGTGTATATCATCATTTATAAAGCGAACCCGTGTATATCACCATTTATAAATCAAACCCGTGTATATCATCATTTATAAATCGAACCCGTGTATATCATCATTTATAAATCAAACCCGTGTATATCATCATTTATAAATAGAACCCGTGTATATCATCATTTATAAATCGAACCCGTAAACCGTTTAGCACAACTAATTAATTGCTTAGCGTTTTGGCTTCACCGTTACATTCCCGCGAATATCACAAATAAATAATTCTAGTTAGAACGTTTTACGTTAGTTAAATATCAGATTATATTCAGCTTGAGGGGAGAGGGGCTTGTGGCTAAATAATAACAGCCGCACGGGTCAAGGCTCGTGCAGACTGGCGCGATATCGCGGGTGCGACAGACAGCGCGACACTTTCCATGATTTTGTCATAGAAATCGTGCTTCTAGTGTCGCGTCGCAATGTCGCGTTGCACCTGTCTGCAGGAGCCTTCAATCGATTAGGTTAAGCTACGCTTGCCGCGGTTGGTCCGTAGATGGGTGACCGTCTTTACATACCAAGACCCCTCCGTGCCTCGGAAAGCACGTTAACCCGTTGATCCCGGCTGTCATTCGTGGATCTTTCAGTCGTTACGGGTCTTCAGACACCCGAAAGTCTGAGCAGTCGTTCCATGTAACATAGGTACTAGTATTCAGCTGTATCCGGTAAGACTGGAAGCCGACCCCAGCGTAGTTGGGAAAAGGCTGGGCAGATGATGATGATTCAGATCGAGAAAAATATTACTTCGGGTACTCAGAGATTATTTTTCCTTTTGTAAACAGGTAGATGTCTTTCCTATGATTTTTCAAATTTATTAAATTAATATAGTAGCCAACTAGTAATCCCACGCAGTTCGCAACAGGCAACTATCGGAAGGCAATCTTGTTTGTTAACGATAAACTGCCTATTTGTACACGCAAATACAAATATGACCTTTAGGGTGTACTTACGTCATTATTGTAGTTTCCTTTTGTTTTAGAATTTTCTGGTCTAATACCAAAGTTCAGTTTAATCAGCGGGGTAATTGCGTAACACACTCACAATATACACACACTCAGACACACACACACTCACATACTCACTTGATTTTATTTTTTCTTATTTTGTATTGCATTTTATGCTACACCAGTTGACGTCATCACGTCAACGTCGGCTGAAAACCAGCACTGTGGCTGTCTCGCATAGAACAGCATTAGGCTTCCTGCACACGACGCCGGAGCCGCACCGGAGCCGGACCGCATTTTTGTGTAAACGAATAAATATCGTGCATGCGACGTACCGTGCGACGCCGCAATGGCACCGCATGTACTAGTACATTGATGCCGAGTTAAATAGTATAGTAACGATCACAGTTCAGTTAAGCAACGAAACTGTAAAGCCGTTTGCTTTTCATTTTAATATTGATAAACCTCTTAAAGTATGTCAATATTAAAATGATTATATTTTTGTGTTAACTTTAACCACAAAAATAAAGTGTTACTTATGTACTTAATATACACAAAATGGCGGCACGGCGGCGTTCCGGCGCCTACGCGGTGCCGGTGCGTGATTAATAACTTAATCACGAATCTTCATTACTTTGTAAAATGTAAATACATCACTTGTAGGCATTTACAACATTCATAACAAAAGGTAAAATATTAATTGATTAAGTTATTAAATCATTACAATATTAGCAATAAAGTTACCACATTAGATTACATTATAAGTTGAATTAAAAATTATACAATTTCATGAGAAAAAACATTATGACGATGTTCTTTTGTTTTACTTGAGAAGTCCATTTAGCTGTGGGTGACCGTAGTGTGATGGAACGTTACCATGGTTTTACATTTCGACAAGCTTTTGATATTTATGGAGATGACAGTATCAATTTCAGTCCACCTTTCCCAGTCGAGGCTTACAAAAGCCATTTACACTGCTACAAGAATCTTTTGGCGCTCAGATGACGTTGACAGGGGGCGCTGTTGGTAAATATTTGGGCAATTGTTTTGTGAAATGCAAAGAAAAACAAAATGGTGACGTTAGGCCACGCGCCAAAATAATTCGTATTCATGCAGCTCTATAAGTGAGAGAAGACTACCAACTTAAGAAATTCGCCCTTGGCTGGAGGCTTTGAGTCCGCTTAAGGCAGCCACAGGATAGTCCGGTTGAGTAGTTACGACCTCTCAAGGTCAAATGCGAGATGCCATACATAAAAAAAAAACTACTCCTCATTCTTCTTGGGTCCATAGTGCAGTTTCGAGTCATATAGACTTCATGGTCACCTCACACCACAAACAAATTAACGACCACAAATCCGCACACATAACACCACATTTTTCACCCAACACATAAAGGTACGCCCACACCACACATACGCGAACAAACGCACAATGCGTAGTTACGTATTAATCATGCGATACGCGGCCGGAACGGTCGGTCGTTAATCATTGAGCGGCCGGAACACCGCCCCCTCCCGCAATCTGAAGGGGGCTTTTTGTTAATTAATCCACACTTATGTGACGCTTTTATGTATTGTCGTTGATTGTGCTGTAACTATAGTACTTGCGTTATGTGATCGTTTTTTGGTTAACGATGTTGTGATCGATTGGTGTGCAAAAACTTGTCACTGCGGCTACCTAACATCATTAATATCTAAGGACGCCTTTGAAACCCTTTTCAATAGTATTCATAAATTGCGTTGTGACTTAACTACTTTGAATTGAATTTCATGTATTTGTTTTCAATAACAATTCTTACAAAATGTGGGCCCACGCTTGCAGACCTATATTGTTCGGCAAATGCGCTTCTTGCAGAAGAAAACTGCGCCGTGAACTCAGCTCAGCTAAATTTCGCGAGTTTTAACTAGTTATATTTGTAAATATTAGTAACTCTTAAACCAATACAGGCATGATATGAATCATGCTTGTAAAAAATCAATATTAGATCATTGCATTTTTTTCTGGTTCTGTCATCCGCATACCAGAGGTCACACTTGCGCAACAAAAATCATCATTACTGCTACATAAATACGCTGTCAATGTCAATTTGTTACCACTGGTGTGCGGTACTGTACTTAGCACTGACTCTTAAAAATAACAACTCAGCATCATCGATAAAAGTGGGAAAAAGTTACAAAAAAAATATGCGTTCACCCCAACCAAATTAATTAAAGCAACACATTCAAAGAAGCAGACCAGCGTAGGGTTGCCTCCATCACTCAAGTTTTCTTCAACGGGTATAAAATTATGTTCGCATAACACCTCCATCACGCGCACACCCTACATTAATCATGTCGAGACAAGACTATTTATAGTATTAGTATACGTAGTGTGGGCACACCTTTATGCAGCTTCTTGCAAATGATTTTATTTGTTAAGGAAAATTCATATGAGTTGGCGGTAAGGGATTTTGTTTCGAGTTTGGTTTTGGTAGGTTTTTACACGTTCTGTAGTTTCATGGGAGAAAGGCGTGAGTTTATGTATGTTCGTATGTATTATTATTAGTAGTGGCATGAAAGATAGGGCTGTACCAAAAATACAACACTGAGTTTATTTTAATTATGCCTATTATTTTTTTAAGGGGGCTACTATTTCCTCTGCGTAGATTAATAATACATTACTGTCTATAAATTATATTCGTGTTTTTATTTTTCCTTTTTATTAACCCAAGTTTTGTTTATTAAAATATGTATGTTTAGGTTAAGGTATTTTTCTATGGGCCTGTGTCGCCTGAAATAAATGGTATTATTATTATTACAACTACTGCTGGGCGAGTAACATCAACCATTGTTCGGTAGCCAGACAACTTTCGCTTTGACCCTTGACAAGCATTCCTTAGCAAATCTTGCATGTCTATGAAATGTAGATGAACGCAACATTATAAAACTAGACTTACGCAAAGTAGAAAACCGGCCAAGTTCGTGTCGGACCACGTAAAAGGAAGGGCGCCGTAGTTAGGATGAATTTATCCCCAGAACAAACGTAACGTTATTTTTGAAAAGCATGTTCCCTCCCCCATACAATCCAACTGCAAATGTAAGTTTGTACGCACAAAGTTGATTGAATGTTGAATGTATTCAATCAACTTTGTGCGTACAAACTTTTTCTGTAATCTATAAGTAAAGAACAATTTTCTGTATTTTTTTAATATGTTAGGATCAGTAGTTTCGGAGATAAGGGGAATGGTGAAATAGTCATAATTTTCTTAAATAACTTTAAAATTATTTATTCTAAATTAAAAAAAAACACTAAAGTGACCCTTATATTAAAAAAAAATCTTTTATTGACGATACATGTCCGTATTTGGGTCACAGAAACTCATATGTGTACCAAATTTCATCTTAATCGCTCCAGTAGATACGGAGAAAGTTGACTGTGACAGACGGTCAGACAGACAGGTACACAAGTGATCCTATAAGAGTTCCGTTTTTTTCCTTGTGTGGTACGTAACCTCAAAAATTAAAATTAAAAATAGATAAAAGCTGAGGCAATAATGCACGCAGAATAAGAACCACTCCAAGCCGGCCATGAAACTGATGACACATCCAAATAATGTTGCAGCAGATATTAAAACTATTCAATTAACTCAGTATCTCCCCTTTGCATACACATCCCCACTGATCACAAGATTGTAAGTCCGAATAACAGCTTGCAAAACCCTTATATACAGCAAAGTAACCCAAAACTATTGCATTACTTTTAACAAAGGCTATGACGCCATTAATGTCCATTATCTCGCATCTCTGTCGCACATCGTCCCGTCCCTGTCTCCACCCCCGTCTACAGAACGGAAGGGACCATTGTCTGTGTTACAATACAAATGTCGAACTTTTGGGTGTAAAACATGCATTTGTATGTATGTGACGTTATGATCTTACTTGCCTATGGCAATAAAAGATATTTGAATTTGAAATTGCCTCATTACTGGAAGAGGAATTCGATTCCCTCAGAAATTGTGTTATTGTGTTTTTTATGATGCAACTTTTGAATAGTAGAGATTTTTTCTCAATAGTCTCGTCTAAAGAAGAAGTATCACTAAAATTCTGCCGCGGATTGCAAAAATCCGAATTAACTAATGTTATCTTAACTTTATTTCCAAGCTTGGCAAGTTGGTCACCCCTGTTGGTGCTACAGATGACCAACAGGGGTGACCAACGTACCCAACCTTTTGGTATTACTGGTGTCAATAACACCAAAAATATAATTAAAAACCTCGGTTTTCTTTTTCTAGATACCTATATACCTCTATAGGTATATAGATATCTAGTAAAGGAAACTCGTCTAAAAAATAAGTATCACTAACACTACCACGTATTATTAAATTCCTATATAGCTCTCATTGTGTTAACTCTATTTCCAAGCTTGGCAAGTTGGTCACCCCTGTTGGTCTACAGATGACCAACAGGGGTAACCACCTTGCCCAACCTTTTGGTATTACTGGTGTCGTCAACACCAAAAATATAATTAAAAACCACGGTTTTCCTTTACTACCTATATACCCATAGGTATCAGAAAAACTATATTTAAAAGCGAAACGCGCTGATATTTGACAATGATCTAATTGCAGACTGACCTTAACTTTCACGCCAATCTAAAAATAAAACAAATAAAGAAATTATTCAATTCCTTCCCAAATCTTAACAGACCACACACAACCCCTACATACAACAACAAAGCATTCAAAACGAAACGAAAATGTACCAAAAACATTGTTGAAAGATATTTCTCAGCAGAATAGTCAAGTTGAAAGTGTACCGCTAGACTTACACACGAGAGAGCAGGAATAATGAGATACCAACTACTTACTTGTTACAAAGAAAATTCGTCTGTAGGACGCTATGGACAGACGCACACAGTTTTGTGCATAATTTTAGTCTTGTTTTGTTGTCAGTGTGGTGTGTTTTTAAGGATTTAAGACCAAGTGGTTGAATGAGTGAAGCTTCTATACATAATCAGCGTATAATGTTCCCACTGCTGGGACACAGGCCTCCTCACTTCGAGAGGGAGTGGACTGTAATCTACCACGCGGGACCTAAATAATTTAAAATTAAAAAACACGCCTGTCTTGTCAAAAAGTTAACTACAAATTTTGAACTAAAATATTAAAAACAAGCTAAATGATTTTGAACTGAATACCAATCTTTCAGTGAAGTCGGGGGATCTGTAAAGAACTGTTCCAAGGAACCGTCCCCCGACTGCAATGAATAGATTGGTATTCAGTACAAAATCATTTATTTAGCTTGTTTTTATTTTTTAGTTAAAAGTTTGTAATTATTGTGTTTTAATTGTGTTTTTTAATTTTAAATTATTTATTTTTAATATGTAGTGATGTAGTGATTAAAGCAAGTTTTCATGGATAAAACTTAAAAAGACAACTTATTATATTTAACTGTGCCTGAATGACTCGTATGTATAGTCGTACAAATCAGTGGTAACAATTTTACATTGACAGTGCCTTTATGTCGTAGCAGTACTTATGAAAGAACAAAAGTTTTTTTCATGAACCATGGCTCCCCCATTATATTGTTTAATTTTTCACCAGCTTATGTTACCCGGGGTAATGCAACGCTTCTAACGATATCACATACATTGATATCAGTTAAACCGTTTAGAAGTTATGGTGGAATAAAGAAACTCACAAACATACATGAACCCTGAAAAATTAACACTCCTTTTTTTAGGCAGCCGTGTAAAAACAAAGTCCCCCACCGCATCTGTCTGTCTATCTACCGAACGGATTTTCATACGGTTTTCACCAATGTGGACGAAGTGATTCATGAGGTGTATAATTCATTAAAGTTTTGTGTAAATTGACTGACATATGACGATGTAAAATACTCCAATTAGGATAAACATCAGTTACATTTGAATCTAACCCACATGCTCGATACGACAGAGAAATAAATGTAGACATAATATAATAATATGTTCTGCTACCCGTGCGAAGCCGGGGCGGGTTGTTAGTTAATTATAATTTTATGAATTGAATTCTTTAAAAGTAAACAGTACCTGCATTATCAATTCAGAATAAAACTAATGTAGCTATGGTTCAGTAACCAATACATAATTAGCCTGTAATGTTCCCACTGCTGGGACACAGGTCTCCTCTCTGTGAGAGGGAGTGGGCCGTAATCCACCACGCGGGCCCAGTGCGGGTTGGTGGATGTCACATATCTTCGAATTTTTGCTTCTAGGACATGCCGGTTTCCTCACGATGTTTTTCCTTCACCGTTTTGAGACAGTGGTGATTAAATAATTTACACAAAGTAAAGCGCCTGTCCGGGTTCGAACCTACGACCTACAACTCGTAAGCCGCGGCGCAGTAACCAATAATATTAATAAATGCTATTATAAGTTGTAATTATCTAATCTTAATATCTAACTATTTACCTATGTCCTTATTTTAGTGTTTAATCAATTTGAATACCTAGTTTTCTACTGTGTTATTAGTAGTCGTTTTAATTTTGTTTTTGTATTTTTTATGTCTTTTTAATTAAATTTTATCCTGTTGTTTAAGCCTTCTGTAACATCTTTTTTACAATATGGAATGCATTAAATGAATTTAAGTAAGAGTATAAGAGCATTAATCAACACCAAATGCTAAATAAAATCAATTTATCTCAAACCACTCCTACATCCCTATTAAGGCCAGCAAACGAGACTGATGACATTTGTAAATATTTTCAAAGCGAAGGTTAGAAGTACAACCTCCCAATAACCAGACTAGAATTCAGTTAAAATAGGCGTTTCCAATTTCCTAACTCACGTTTTGTTTGAATACGCGACTTGATAACTAAGTTCGTAGGCTCGTAGCAAAACGGCTACGGGCTACGGCGTAGGCGGATCTGCTTCGAGATCGAGTTACGATGCTGCGGTCAAATTTTGGGTAGGTGAATGTTGTTTGTTTTATACTATCGAAGTAGTTAATTGGTATTAGGAATTACCGAACGTTATATCATCCATCATCACCATTAATTTCAGCCGAAAGACGTCCACTGCTGGACATAGGCCTCCCCCAAGCTCCGCCACTTCGACCGGTTTTGTGCTTCCCTCATCCAGCGGTTTCCTGCGGCCTTTACAAGGTCATCGGTCCACCTTTTAGGAGGCCTTCCAACGCTGCGTCTTCCGGTACGCGGTCGCCACTCCAGAACCTTTCGGCCCCATCGGCCATCTGTTCTGCGTGCAATGTGCCCTGCCCAATGCCACTTAAGTTTGGTAATTCTCGGGCGTTATATAGGCAGAATTAATTCTTGAACTACGGACTTCAATGTGTATTGTTTTAATGTATGTATATCTAATTAATCCTTATGTATATTTCTATGTAATTTGTAGTGCCTTAATATGGGAATAATTTTGGGCACGCCACGATTGCGGCGATAAGTCCCCTCTTTGAGGAGTGGCTGGAGATGCGCCACGGCGTCCTCACCTTCCGCCTGACGCAGGTCCTCACCGGACACGGCAGCTTCGGGAGGTTCCTGTGTCGGATAAGGCGGGAGGAAACGTCCGGGTGTCACCACTGCGTGGATTGCCCGGAGGACACCGCCGTATGCTCCAGCATACGGCGGGGCGGTTGAGGGTAAGGCAAGTTTCGCGCCCTCTCGCCCCTAGCCGCCGCAGGAGACGCCCAGAGCGTCGGGAATCCCAGGCGGATTTCCGGCCACCGTAGGCGCGGGCTTGCGGACGGTGAGCAATGGGTAGCTCACCGTCCGGTAAGGACCAGGCCCGGGTCGACGGCGCGTTGTATTCCACGCGCGCCTCAAAGAGATGTCGTCAGCACATATAGTAGGGGTCCACTAGGGCCGATGCCTGCCGGGTTCGCGGGAAGGTACTTAAGGGTCACCGAGGCCCCCGCAACACAGGCAACAGGAAGGAATACGGGTGGGTTTTAGTCAGTAAGAGTCTGACACACCCTCCCGCTCCGCCCAGAGCGGGAGAAGTTATTTGATGATTACCCACACTCAAAAAAAAAAAAAAAATATGGGAATAATTTCCTGAAATATAAAATGATTTAATTTAATGTAATTTAATAATAATACCACCTATTATTGTCCCAATGCAGGGCAAAAGCCTCTTTTCATACAGAGAAGGCACGAGAAATTATCACCACGCTTGCTCAAGATGGGTTGGGGATTTCAGAATTATATTAAGTGTAATTCCCGGTTTCCACACGATGTTTTTCCTTCACCGATGTCAGTAATATCCAAGATAAAATTAGAAAGTACATAATATGAATTGAAAAATTCACATTTGGAAACAAGGAACTCCATGAAAAGCAAGGAATTGAAAAATACTGATTCTGAGACGAAACTGAGCATGGTTTTATCAAAGATTTAATAAAATTATGAAGTAATCTATTGAAGATACTTTTACTATCTTAGGGAAGAATTATCATTTGAGTCAGTAAAAGCTCGCTGCTTTGGTTTGAGAACCACTAGTCAATCCTTCGGAATTATCGTGTGAGTCAGTAAATGCTCGCTGCTTTGGTTTGAGAAACACTAGTCAATCCTACGGAATTATCATGTGAGTCAGTAAAAGCTCGCTGCTTTGGTTTGAGAACCACGAGTCGATCCTACGGAATTATCATGTGAGTCAGTAAATTCTCTCTGCTTTGGTTTGAGAACCACGAGTCGATCCTACGGAATTATCATGTGAGTCAGTAAATGCTCGCTGCTTTGGTTTGATAACTACGAGTTGATACTACCGAATTATCATGTGAGTCAGTAAATGCTCGCTGCTTTGGTTTGAGAACCACGAGTTGATCCTACGGAATTATCATGTGAGTCAGTAAATGCTCGCTGCTTTGGTTTATGAACCACGAGTCGATCCTACGGAATTATCATGTGAGTCAGTAAATGCTCGCTGCTTTGGTTTATGAACCACGAGTCGATCCTACGGAATTATCATGTGAGTCAGTAAATGCTCGCTGCTTTGGTTTGAGAACTACGAGTTGATACTACCGAATTATCATGTGAGTCAGTAAATGCTCGCTGCTTTGGTTTGAGAACTACGAGTTGATACTACCGAATTATCATGTGAGTCAGTAAATGCTCGCTGCTTTGGTGTAAGAACTACGAGTCGATCCTACCGAATCATCATGTGAGTCAGTAAATGAACGCTGCTTTGGTGTGAGAACTACGAGTTCGATGCCCGCATGGAACGATTTGTGTTTGATTGCAGAACTTATTAAAGAAAACTTAATATCTTTATTTTAATACCATCAGGACCACATAGGAAAAGTCGGTGTAGTGACTTGATACCTTCCGTCCCTTTAACGAGAAAATATAATAAAGTAATTTTCTTAGAAGAATATTTTTCATAGAATCTTCCCTATCTATCTTCTATCTATATTAATAAAAACCGACCAAGTGCGTGTCGGACCACGAAGGGTTCCGTAGTTGGGATGAATTTATCCCAAAAACAAACTTAACATTGTAGTTGAAAAACATATTCTCCCATACATCGATATATGCCACGGTCAATACTCCAACTGCAAATTTAAGTTGGTCGACTATTACTCGTTAAATTTTATTTTAGCACTTTGTCGGCATGATTAATATGTATACCTACGCCAAATTACAGCTTTCTACAACTAAGCGTCTCTGAACTACAGCGGGGACAGACAGACAGACGGACATGGCGAAACTATAAGGGTCCCTTGTTTACTAAACCCTAAAAATGAGATGCTGTTCATTGGCATCACTTGAGAACGGCTGGACCGATTTGGCTATTTTTTATTTTAAAATTATCGTATTAGTTTTGATGGAAAGAGAAAATTGGAAAAGATTTCCAGAATGTTTTCTAAAATACGGGGATTTTTGTATGAACTAATGGAATTTAGACAGCGTGTGCTGGGTCCGCTAGTTCTTAAATAGAAATTATAGGTAGGTACCTTGTGTACCTATAATTTCAAATTTTAATCACGTGGCCATAAAGGGTTACCTTTATGCCCACGTGATTAAAATTTGAAATTGACGTGATTGATTTTATTACCTACTTATATCCTACAAGAAGATAAAGTGATGAAATAAATATTTTATGAAAATAACATCCTTTGGAAACAAGCATCGTTTAAAAGGAAAGATAGTTTCAGAATAGGCAATTATGTTGTTATGGAGAGGGCTATGCTTGGAGTTTCCCTACGTGCTCGAATCAGAAATGAGGAGATCCGTAGGTGAACCAAGGTAACCGACATAGCCCGTAGAATTGCTAATTATAAGTAGCAGTGGGTAGGGCACATTGCTCGCAGAACAGATGGCCGATGGAGCCGAAAGGTTCCGGAGTGGCGACCGCGTACCGGAAGACGTAACGTTGGAAGACCTCCAACAAGGTTGACCAATGACTTGTGAAGGCCGCAGGAGTCCACTGGATGTGAGAAGCACAGAACCGTTCGAAGTGGCGATGCTTGGGAAAGTCTATCTCCAACAGCGGACGTCCTTCGGCTGAAATGATGAATGATGATTCTGTTGTCCGTGGATTGATTAAGAATTCCCACTTTATAACAAAGTTATGTGTGAAAGAGACTTTATATAGCTTTTAATTTTGTGTAGTATTACGTTAATTCGGTGTATGATTACAAAATTGTAACGACTTTCATACACTTTGTAAAACTGGAGAGATAGGTACTCTGCTTAAAATCTTTTAACCACTTCTACCTCCACTTTGTTCATTCCAATTAAACATATATGTCACATAATTTCATATAAACATTCTGTATGTATGAACTTGTATGCATCAGGTTGTTAGCATAACACAATATCGCATCTATTCCCCGAAGAGAGTGAAAAAAAGAATGAGGTTTACCTATAGCACACCCACATTTCGCCAGTTATGTTTAAGTCCCATAAAATAGCCAGTAGTAAGCTGGTCGTTAGCATCCGTATAAATAAAAAAAAACCAAAAAGGGACTAATCCCTATCCGGACGCAGCGACCGATGACATCAACATTACATTACACACTACCGTTTCACTAACACGATAACACGCTCATCGCGCCTCCATTCCTCAATCATGGCAGCGGTTGATCAATCATATCTGTAACTCAATCGGCCGCCGCCGGATATGGGCCCCACAGCGTGCCAGCCACCGCCCATTTTAACTGCACATAAACGAGTTTTTAGCGGGAAATTGCCAAGTCTAGCCTATAGCGTGGCTATTTAGAAAATATTATTATGTTTAGTATTGTTTGTTTTCTTTTGATTTGCTTTGAATTGTTTGAACAAAACAAAGACATTCAACATAATTTTGCAAATTGTTTGTTTTGTTTGCATTGTTTAGAAGTAAAATGTCTGTCAGTCTGTATCAATAATACTTAAAAGCGGAAGAAATGCTAACGCTGATTACTTTTTATATGTATTCCAAATTGTTTCCTAAGTTGTATTGTATGTGTTTCTATTCATCCCATGGCTAATTTGTCACGATTTTTTATTTCAAATCGATAATGGTGCATTCTAATTAGTAAATAAAATGCACCATTTTCGATTCGTCACTTAAGTATAATGAAGCTTAATTAACTGTTGCTTATTATTACTGAGTCACTTACTTATGATTAATTATTTATTCTAATAAGGCGTTATTCTAATAAGCTAGAAAAACACATTAAAATTAAAAATAAACAACTCTACTAATTGGAATGTTCAAATAAGAAAAGTTACTCAATAAGACACACACACTAAAAATATTCAAACTTACCAGATACATATAATCATTCTTAAACTCATCCCTACACAAACCGCTAACTAACAAACAGCGCTTAATTGCCAAAAACGCCTCTTTAATATAAATTCCGCTTGGCAAAAAAGCGGCTGCATCAACTTTGAATCGCTTGAAACAAGGTTTAAAAGCTGTAAAGTCTTCACCGAGTCTTCCACTTTCCTTTTCGTTACAACTTCGCTGCATTTTTCACCCGGCAGCGTCGAGTACTTTCACTACTAACTTTTAAATAAGGTTTCTGATACTTCACGTATTTAGTCTGGGAAAAATGGCGGGTGAAAATGGGTGATGGCAGTTGGCGGTTGTCTTATAAGAATTAATTAGCGTTCAAGGTTATATTATAGGACTTTGGTGTACCACAGAGTAGGTACATTTTTGGAAAACTTTTAAGTAAAACTTAAGTTATGGGTAGATCACACTGTACCTAAACAATTTTTTTTATGGCACGCCATTTTGGTTTACTCTGTTTTATTTGCAACTTGCTGTTTCCTGCGACTGCGTCTACGATCCAAGATGAAAAGTACTATGTCCTAAGCCAGGTCATGGTCTACCCATGTGCCAAATTACATCCAAATCCGTTCACTCGTTTCGCGTGAAAGCGTAACAAACAAACAAACTCACTTTCGCATTTATAATATTAGTTAGGATTACTCATAGTCCTAACAGTATTTTACTTTTATTTTAAATTTACTTTACATCATCTGTCTAGCTAAATATAAATACTTTGAGTAATCTATGGAGAACGTAGTAGGTAGTATATTTGTCATTAGTTTGTTGTTTAAGGCTTGTGTTACTTTTGTTTTTTTTTCCTCAAGAAAACATATAAGACTCACGTGAGTTTTATATTTTCTAAAAACCAAAACTTTTATTCTTAGTATAAAGCATAAAAGTTTTCTTCTGAAATAATTATTTTTTAAATTTATTATTTATTAAACAATTGCCACTGAAAATATACTACGGCCACAAAAACCACACACGAACTTACTGTAATTAATTAAAGTCGTGAAAAAAATTGCATTTCTAATCTTAAAAATCTTCATTTTCATAAAAAGTTTTCAATTTCCTGATGCCAATAGCCACGAACTACAATCCAACAAGCTTTTCTACCTGGCGAACTAGCGCCCTCTGTAGTGACAATACCTCGTTAATATGTAGTATTGTTGTGTGCTACTCGACAATAGATGGCGCTGTTTCACATTCTAATAAGATTGTAATCTGAGAATGAATTGGAAAACTTGACATTTTAATAGTTAGATTTTTTTGCCTTCGATTATTGGTGAACCCAGGACTTAGGTGTGACCAACTAAAGTTAATGAGAAGACGTTCAATGGCATCAGTCAATAAACAAACTTTGTTGATAAGGTGTCGACCGAGTTCTGTGAGACCGGAGGAACGGATCATGATGTTAATAATTATGAAATAGGTACGAGTAGTTACGTAAATTTACCTTAGTCCATCAGTGATGATGCAAAAATTCTCAAGCATTATTCTTTTTTTATAGAAACAGTTGACGTTATTAAAAACAAAGCCTAATTATTACATATCACCAATATCAACCTATAGGTATTGTAGTTATAAGTTTGTTATTACCACATTTCACCAAAAAATAACAATCCACCGCCCAAAACGTTAAAACACATTCGCATACCACAAAAAAGTCCAAAACGGAACGTCATGTACATAATACTAAGGGTAACGCCACAAATAAGACGACAGTCGGCGAAATATCTATTTCGGACCGCGCCGGACCCGCGTCACGCTGTCACGGACGCGCCGGAGGCCCGACAGGACTGCGACGTAAGTCATGAGCGGTAGCGGCAAGTGACGAAGTTATGATATTTAGTGACGATATTAAGTGATTTTTGTAAAATCTTTCGATTTTTATTTACAAACAAATATTTAAATAATATTTAAGTTAACAGACTTAAAAAATATGTTAATGAAAAAAAAAGTGTATTTAAAAGGCAAATGCTTGTAACTTCTAAAATTCGTCTTTTCTTGAAACTTATTCGGAAAGTAAGAGTTCAGCTGGAGAGACAGGCTGATATATAGGTATGTAGATACCTGAGAGGACTCTGTTTTGATTCTTACTACCTATGCAATATCGACAATGACTGTATCCCTAAGCAGCTGATTAAAAAGGTGGCATTAACAACACAAGTATAATATTAATAGAAAGGAAAAAGTTAAAAAGGATTTGCTGAGTTCGTGGATATTCGTGCCTAACAAATATCTTTTCCAACCAAGAAATTTCTGTACAATCTTGTTTAAGTTATTGTTTAAAAAGCATCGGCTTGCCATTGCTCTGTATTACTCGTATTTTAAAAATGTATTTAACAATACTTTTTTTTAAGTAGGTACCAAAGATATCCTACTAGTGTTATATAGGCAGTCGGAGTAACAAACATAAAAAAAACATTCCATGGTTTTATGAAACCAAGATGCAAGTGAAACTTCTTTTCAGATCGTAGGCATTTAACTGAAAATTTTCGGAAAATTATTCGATTTAGGGTATTAAAATCGCGTTTTTAATCCTAACTTAATAATTGGAAAATGGAAATGATAATGTGAAATCAATAGTAGACAAGATATCCAACTATACTTTTAAATTTCAATCTGCGTATAAGTACGGAATGGGCACCGCCATATTGGCCTTGGCTTCTCTGCCTAGCGCCTTTCACTTTACCCCTACTCCGCAGCCGGCTGTAATGCGACATGCGATAGATGGACGAAAAAATTTGAGGCAATGGAAAAAAAATTTCACTTTAAACACAAAAGTAGGTATTTAGAGGAAAAAATAATCATATACTTAGGTACATTTTCTTATAACCTGCGCCAAGTCCAAAAAATGTAGCCAAGTTAACGTGAACACGTGAGAGGGAATTTCTTCAAGCTACTGGCTACGTGTAAACACTGTCACTGTCACGTTTAGAAAAAAGGGTGAAATACAAAGCAATTTTAGTTTCATGCAAGTGTAATTTAGTGAAATGTGACGGGATGGCTTGGTATGACGTCTAGTATTTTCAGTTTCAGTTTATTTCATGAATGGAATCCTAAGGATAAAAACAGCATACAGAAAATATACGACCTTTTTTTTAATTCACCTTAAAGTGTCATTAGCAACGTCGTTAATTTCGCCGTTTTCCGTTTGTTTTTTAAATAATTAAAGAGTACATATAAGTTTGGATTAGATTCAAATAATTCTGTTATTTTTTTATTAAAATAACACGAACAGCACACATCATGTTGTTTTAACAGAAAAAATAACATAGGTAAAATTTTAACTTTGATAACTATACCAACAAACTCTGCATTCATAAACAACACCAACTAAATGTTTACTCTACCAACATTAACTTCACGAACTCGATACCTTTAAAAACAAACCAGCCTATACTTGTTTCAAGTTACTCTCATCCTTAATTCATAAAGGAGCTACCCAATAACCGAAATTCGGTAAATATTTCCAAGTCAAACATACGAAATAGAAATCAAAACTACACAGTCGTTGTATAGTAGCCATGGGTCGATCTGACGGCCCCTGTATCTACTGCCCACAAAACACGACGCAACGAAAAACCTACCTTATATCACGACCTTTAGGGTTGGTTTTCAATTGTAGGAGAGGGGTAGTTATAATGTTTTTTGCTATTCAAGGTTGTTTTGAGGGTGTACTGCCCACAGCTAGGGAGTACTGCCCGCAAGGGCCGGTCCGTGCTGCGTTTGAACGGCGGGAGAGTAGTAAAGGCGAGTAGTGTGTTTTTTCGGCGCGTGATTTGGACGTACGAGTATGACTTCTACGCGTTTGAAGCGCAGGCGCGTTTTTGTACATCTTTTATCGTCACTAAATTAAATATTACTTAGCTAAGTGAGTGTAAATTAAAAGTTGACGCCTGTTTTATTTAATCAACTAATTATCTTTTCCATATTGTTTCGAATAATGAAAAAGAGTTTCCATTTCCCAGCATTTTGCTGACACCGAGTAAAAATGCTATTTTAATAAAGTAAACTTTATGTGTTTAATTAATATTCTAACTTTACACCGATAACAATGAAAATAGCACTTAAAAATTGACTGTCCATCACCGTTCCATTCACCTATATCATTGCAACTGACTGAACCACACACGACTTTCCCAAAAAGGAAATAGTCAACTAACGATTCAAGTTATCTTGCTAGTCAGCACGAGGCACCAAGGGGTATATCCGCTGT
The DNA here is from genome assembly GCA_905333075.3 of Atethmia centrago. Taxonomy (NCBI): domain Eukaryota; kingdom Metazoa; phylum Arthropoda; class Insecta; order Lepidoptera; family Noctuidae; genus Atethmia; species Atethmia centrago. The sequence goes on along the minus strand of HG995381.1, from coordinate 9,712,986 downwards.
GCATACATTAGGCACAGATATCGCAAAGCTTTTCGGTAGGATTAAATTAGTTAACTTATTCGCCTAGTTGTTTTGTACTCGTACTGAAACTGTGACGTAATCACTTCTGAGGATAATACATAGTATAATGGAGACTTAACTTAAATATTTTAATGGAGGAAGTGTAATCACCTGACGATTCCTCGGTTCTCATCAGGCCAGTCCAACAACTTAATTATAAAAAAATAATTAGAATAATTATTTTACTTCTTTACGATAAAATATCGGATTACCGCTTATGGCTAAGTAATAACAGCCGCACGGGTCAATCGATCAGGTTAAGCTACGCTTGCTGAGGTTGGTCCGTGGGTGGGTGACCATCTTTACATACCAAGACCCCTCCGTGCCTCGGAAAGCACATTAAGCCGTTGGTCCCGGCTGTCATTTGTAGATCTATGACAGTCACGGGTCGCCAGAAGCTCGAAAGTCTGACAATCAGTCTTACCAAGGGGTATCGTGTTACCCAGTAACTGGGTTGTGGAGGTCAGATAGGCAGTCGCTTCATGTAAAATACTGGTATTCAGCTGTATCCGGTAAGACTATAAGCCGACCCAACATAGTTGGGCAGATGATGACGGTTAAATATCGGATTACACACATTTGGATTGTGACTTTAGAACGTAATACACAACTATTTGTATCGTCAAAAAATGAAATACCTACGTGACCCGCAGTGTTGAAATTAATCACTAATTCATTTTTTTTAATTGAGCCTATAAAAATATGAGTAGAAATCAGTGGTTATATGAGAAGAAATAATTCTAAAAATTCGACTTCAAGGTGCATACATGCGCGGGCTTGCGGATGGTGAGCAATGGGTAGTTCACCGTCCGGTAAGGACCTGACCCGGGTCAACGGCGCGTCGTATTCCACGCGCGCCTCAAAGAGATGTCGTCAGCACAATGTAGGGGTCCACTAGGGCCGGTGCCTGCCGGGGTCGCGGGAAGGTACTAAAGGGTCACCGAGACCGAGGCCCCTGGTAACACAGGCAACGGAAGGAACATGGGTGGGTTTTAGTCAGTAAGAGTCTGACACACCCTCCCGCTCCGCCCAGAGCGGGAGAAGTTATTTGATGATTTCCCAACCAAAAAAAAAAACTGCATACATGCCTTCTTATTTAAACAACAATAGGGAATATACAAGTAATTCAAAATTTATCCATTATTTAAATATACATTGTGTTGGAGACAAGCAACAAATTCCTATTCTTAAAAAAAAAAATGTATTACTCATTTTACAATTCATTAATTTATGTTGCATTTTTTTCGTGGAACGGAACGCAAACTCAAAACGCGTCGTCTTCGACAATGCCGGAAGTGACGAAAGAAACCATATTAATAAAAATATATTCTTAGCAAAGTGCTTGAAATCTCACTAAGGTAAGCAAGTAAGTGCGATTTCTGCTTGAATAAAGAACAACGAATAATTGAATTTATATGGGGCTACAGACAGATGTAAACAAAGAAGTTTTGTGGTCAATGACGTCACATCATGCCCGTGCAGAAACGGTCGTTTGAACTGTAGTAGAATATCGTTAGAGTTACATAATTTATTTAAGCAACAAGCACCAGTTGAATTAACTTTAAATACTTTTCTTAGGTTTATATTCCTGTCTATTAAAGATATAATGAAAAAAAAATTACACACACATTCACTATTAACCATCTAAACCAGATTTGAATCTAATAATAATTCATTGTCACCCTTTCAGTTACATCTTTCTTTTATTTAATTCAATAAAACAATAACCTATGCCCATTACAATGTTTCTTACGGAAATGAAAAAGGCCGGGTCCCCGCGGCCCGGTCGAGCACGGGGCGAGTAAATAACACGAGAGGTACGGGTTTTTATTACTATCAGAAAACATACGTACGTATGTCACGGTATTCCAATATGTTACGGGAACATTAGAATCGGTTGAACTAATTTATATGCAATATTTGTGTATACTTAAGCATTTTATTGTTAATAATAATTTAAGACGAATACATTCTTCATCATAACTAATATCATAAATGCGATAATGAGTTTGTTTGTCCGTTACGCGAAATTTAGCACACGGCTGTCTACCTGGAGAAGGACATTGACTACTTTTCATCCTGGATCGGAGACGAAGTCGCGAGCAACAACTAGTTGATTATAATATCAACATCCTTCCTACTGCAATCCTCCTGCAAATCTATCAACGCGCAACTGGAAGCTTTTTGCTACAAATGTGAAATAAAAGACGTTTAATCCTATTAATTTTCAAAACGATATGTAACACTATTTATTTTTAACCATACGGCCCGGTTCCAGCATTCAAAAGCACGTTCGTTTAGTACATAAAATTAAATATTTCCAACATCCAAAATGGCTTTCAAATTACAATAACGTTTAGGTGGGTGAAAATTATGTAGTACATGCTTCATTAAGGCGCTGACAAGACCCAATTGACCAAAATAGGCTTCTCTTAAGAAAAAAAATTGCCAAATCTGTATAGTTTGTGGTAGCGGAAAAAATATATGTTAATTTTGAATATATTTTCCAGAACTTGGTTGTTACCAAAACACGTTATGAAAAAAAATCTTGATACAAACTAACGTTAAACTAACCTCTTACCTTGAGTTCTAACCCAAAATATCTGTATTAAAACGTTCTTGTTATTAAGTAAATACGTAACGTATATCAATATACGTTACGTATTTACTTAATAACAAGAACGTTTTATTTGAATGCAGAACTTGGTTGTTTTTTATTTTCGATTACTCGACTCAATTTTGAGTAAATAGATAATTGCTTCACATTTTGCAATAAATTATAAGCGTTGTGTCATCGTGCTTCTCTTTCTTTTCTTTGCAATCTGACAGTGACCGCGGTTAAGGTGTTGTCAGCGTCTTAATCGTTATCAGGAGGTCTACTCCCCAAGTACGAGTTCCGTAGTTTCGTCCGAAGTTACAGGCGATTCCTACTTCGTATCACCTACGGAAATAATGTTAGTTTGGGGCCCCTAAGAATGAATGACAGCACGATTTGACAGTTCTCAGTTTACCCGTCCGAAAATCTTAATTAATTGGGTGTAAGTTTCACTCTGAAGTATCGAACCACTTTCGGATGAGCCCGTATATTCGTTGACGGATTTAGAGAGTAGGCCCCCATATAGAGTCTCCACAGTAAACAATAATGGTCAGTTAACTATAAGTAAGAACCTATTCTATGAACCCATCCCACTAATCAATCAACTCAGCCTATAACAGTCCACTGCTGGTCATAGGCCTCTCCCAGGTTGCGCCACAACACCCTGTCCTCCGCCTTCCGCATCCAGTCTGTCCCAGTTACCTTTTTATGGTCGTCGGTCCATCTAGCTGGAGGGCGTCCCACACTACGCTTTCCGATAAGCGGTCTCCACTCCAGGACTCGTCTGCTCCACCGGCCATCGGTCCTTCGACAACATGGCCAGCCCACTGCCACTTCAGCTTGCTGACTCTGCAGGCTAACCTAGTAATAACTAGTCAAAATAACAATATCAAAATGACTCGAACAACACTGAAGGAACACGAATTTGTCAAGCAAATAACTAAAGTCAGCGCCAAGTACAATTTCCCTGAAAAATGCAGGTAATATCTTCAGCTAAACTTCATGCAAGCATTGCCTGGATTCCGATGGATATGCTCCGGAATCCAGAATATAACTTGTGTGGAATTTTCAGTTTTATGCAAGTATATTATATTATGCTTGTTCGAGCAGAGGTCGTGTCTGTGAGGGAAATGTAATCAAGAGTAAGAACTATAATCGGACCCAGGTTATGAGATACAATTTGGATTCAAAGTCACCTGTAAGTTGTCAAGAACTTATCTCAGTACTAAAGTTGGAAACAAGAAAGCTACATTATCATATTAACTAGGCTCAAGAAAACGTAGGAAAAGATGGTAAAACAACGAAACAATGATGAGCTGAAAAAGTAAAACTCGTTCTGACAGCTCGTTCTGATTCTTTTGCAAACTATGAGGTACGTTTTGATTTCCAGAATCCAACTACAAGAATCATCTGATACTGAAAACAAAAGACGATCACTTTTATTTCTCTTATTTCGTTTCGGTACGAGAACAGCATACCAGTATTTTACATGGAGCGACTGCCTATCTGAATTCCACAACTCAGTTACTGGGTAATACGATACCCCTTGGTAAGACTGGTTGTCATAATTTCGGGCTTCTGACGACCCGTAACGACAGTTACAGATCCACGAATGACAGCCGGGACCAACAGCTTAACGTGCTTTCCGAGGCACGGAGGGGTCTTAGTATGTCAAGATGGTCACTACATCCACGGGCCAACCGCGGCCAGCGCTGCTTAACCTGATCGATCGACCCGTGCTACTGTTATTCCTTAGCCACAAGCCGCTCCGAGAACGAGAACAGCACATGTCGTGATAAAAAGATTATTCTGTTAACAAGACAGTTTGATATAGAGTATGACTGACCAGAGTACATGATAAGTAAAAAGACTAAGAACAGTGAAACAAGATTATCTTGTCCAAAGACCTACAAATCAATTCAACATAATCCCATTTATCACGAATAACCTCCTCAGTACCTCTCTGAAATCGATAGAAAGCAAACAAGCACTGCAATATTGGCAACAAACAGTCGGGCACAGTCGGACACCGCAATTTATAAGCGAGCCTGCCAGAAGAAAGGGTCCGCGGCCTGTTATTGTATCGGAAGGTGGCCCGGCCTAACGGGCTTAGGGCACAGAGCTAGAAGAATCATAGACAAGAGATTTAGTATTTTGTTGTTATTTTAATACTGGCTTTTTCCCGCGTGGAGGTCGTAGATTGTCCCACAGGAACCTAATACTAAGATAAAAAGACTTCCTATGCCCTGACCCATGGTCTGCCTATGTGAGGTAGGAAGGTACCTATGTTGATATTATAATCAACTAGCTGTTGCCCGCGACTTTGTCTGCGATCTAGGATGAAAAGTAGCCTATGTCTTTTTCCAGGTCATGGTCTACCCATGTGCCAAATTTAATTCAAATCCAATCAGCCGTTTTAGCGTGAAAGTGTAACAAACAAACTCACTTTCGCATTTATAATCAAGTACCAATACCACGCAAGCAAGTATCAGAATATAATACCTAAGAAAAAAGGCAAAACAAACAGCGCCCAAGAACTTCTGAAAAAAAAAACAAAACCTTCAAATGCGTGTCAACCACGCACAATGAAGGGTTCCGTAGTTGGGATGAATTTATCCCAAGAACAAATTTAATTTTGTAGTTGAAAAAATGTTCTCCCAATCTCGATTCTCGATATACGTCACGGCCAATTCTCCAACTGCATTATGTAAGTTTGTAATCGCAAAAAAATCAAAATAAATACAAACAAATTAACGATTTTCGTACTTTTTCCTTTACTTGTGCTGTGAGACCTTGCTTCTTGCCAAATTTTATGATTCTAGGTTAACGGGAAGTACCCTACAGGTTTGATTTATTTGCGAGTATAAAAATATGTCGCATAAATTGCCCAATTTTTTTTTTTGCTTTACTTAGAAGCTTGATTTTTTAGAGCTCCAAGTGACCATAAACCTACGTATTTGTTATTCATTTCAACTTGATACACTTTTCTGAGAAAAGGGTCTTGACAGACAGACAGATGGACGGACAACGAAGTGATCCTATAAGGGTTCCATTTTTTCCGTTTAGGCTACGGAACCCTAAAAAACTACCATCAACACTCCGTCCACTATGCCCTACCACTCTGTAATGAGCGGTCAATGAATGTATGTAAAGAAGTTGTAAGTCACACATTTGGTTGCAAAGAAACTGGTAGGTAGTTGCTATACCAGAGTCGAATTAGCATGGCAGTAGCGGTCATTGCCTTTTCCCTTATATCTCTCCATAGAAACCCAAACAATAAACTATGTATGGTTTTTCGTTATTGGAAGTTATTGGACGTTAACGGACTTTATTTCAGGTTTTAAAATAAAAAGTGGTAGAATATGTAGGTGGGTCAATAACCGCTATTGCCACGCTAAAGTGACTCGGGTACATAATAATTGTCTCTTTTGTTGGCTGTATCAACAAATGGCAATTAACTTGCAACTAGAGTACTTTCAGTTATTTTACCTCTAATTTTGCATCATTGTCAAAATTACAGTGATCTTTCTGCTCCTTGTCCTAAGGTAACTGTTGGGTTGCTACTGTCAGAGGTAAAATAACCGAAAGGATTGTACTTTCAAGTATGTCATACGCCTCATAAATATCTTTTCTAATTAGATTATTTTATTTATTGGCTTCCTACAGATAACAGGCGTCTCGCGAATGTTATAACAAGGAATCATAAAATCAAAAACAAAATAAAATATTTTCAATAAACATACTCGTACATGGGCACTTATGAAACGTCAGAAGCTAGGTGCACGGTTCTAATTAGTCGTTCCCTATGGAGAAGAGCCGGCAAGAAACTCCACGAAATTCTAGAAAACCTACAAATTTATGAAGTTACATAATCAGCCTCGTAATGTTCCCACTGCTGGGACACAGGCCTTCTCTCTGTGAGACGGAGTGGGCCGTTATCCACCACGCGGGCCCAGTGCGGGTTGGTAGATGTCATATGTCTTCGAATTTTTGGTTCTAGGAGATGCCGATTTCCTCATGATGTTTTCCTTCACCGTTTTGAGAGCAGTGGTGATGAAATAATTTACACAAACTAAAGTGCCTGTCAGGGTTTGAACCTACGACCTACAACTCGCGGCCGTTACCACTAAGCCACCACTGCTCAAAGTTATGAAATTATTAATTTAAAATACGTCCACCTCTACGCATCCACAGGTCTACAGGGTCACATTTGCAAATACAAGCGTTGCGTCTGTGTGCGTGTATCTTTACTCTTCGTCCCTTACGCACACGAACACAAAAGGGACAAAGGTCACCGTCCACAGCCTTCTTATATTTGTTTAAGACATGTATTGTGCCCAAGACCCTTATTATAGCGATACATTTGTATATTGTATTGTACGTAATACCTGACTTTTATACATATTACTAGATATTGTATTAATTTTTTTGGAGGAAAATAGAATCGAGAAATTGAGTTGTTATTTGCTTGTAATATTTTAGGATTAAAACCAAGCTGAGAGAATTGGAGCTGAAAAGGAAAGAACGTAAAAAAAAAACAATTTAAAAATCACACTGCATTAAAATACACAACCCCCATTTCTCTCAATTGCCCACTGAATAAGTTACTATTCACTATTATTAACAAATTTTGACATCATGTACAGTCACGAGCACTAATAAATATACACTTAGCAAAATACAAAAGCGATTTATTCGTGGAATAACGACTGCAACATACTATGTTCGTAACGACATAAAATTACAATCAACAGAGTAGGAGAAAATAACTTTTAAAAGTTGTCAAGTGTATACATATAAGTGCTCGTGACTGTACATTCAAACCTAAAAAAAAACTGTTACATTTCACGGTGAAGCCAATACACATGCTATTAAAAAGCACGATTGTTTGCTAGTAAGTAGCATGCCACGAGAGCAGTGGTGGCCCAGTGGTAACGACTCTGACTTACGAATTGTAGATCGTAGGTTTGAACAGGAGCTTTATTTTGTGTAAATTATTTCATCACCACTGCTCTCAAAACGGTGAAGGAAAACATCGTGAGGAAACCTACATAGGTTTCCTCACGATGTTTTCCTTCACCGTTCACGCGTCTTCGAATTTTTGGTTCTAGGACATCCTAGCATCCAAAAATTCGAAGACATGTGACATCTACCAACCCCCCTGGGCCCGCGTGGTGGATTACGGCCCACTCCCTGTCCTAGAGAGGAGGCCTATGTCCCAGCAGTGGGAACATTATAGACTGATTATGTAAGTAGCATGCTCATTTACAGCATGCTCTCCGTGAGTGAAAAATCATCATATTATTTGCGTATAACTGTGCGCTACCAGGTAGCATCTGCTCGAATTTAGCATAATTTTGTGCTACTACATAGCGTGTCTATTCCAGGATTAATGAAAAGTAATGTACTACTTTTACAGCCGGTATTTTATTCATACCCAATCAAGGGAAATAATAAAAACGCGCACAACAAATGTTACGTTTTGAATAAGAGTGTCTGCTAATCAAGGTCATCATACCACTAGATCAAAGACAGAAACTCTTTACCCTATTCGATCAAACAAAAATAATCAAATAACAACCTGCAAATCAACGCTAACTACGTAAAAGTGTCTCTCAATCTATAACACGTCTGGTAAATAGAGGTTGGATCTAATAGGACCTCCAGAGGCTCTCAAACGTTCAATCAAAATGATAGGTAATTCAGTTACACAGCCACTGGACGAATACCGTCCTATCTCGTACAGGCGATTGGTTAAGTGTTAGGACTAACTATCGGGGGCTTAATACGGATCTAGCTGGTGTGTAGATAATGAGCACAACTGTACGTAGGTATTATTTTGAGAATTATGTAAACAGGTATTTTTAGAGACGACAATGTAGATTTTAGCCATGACTGTTTTATTCCAGAAAAAACGCAACAATTAACAGGACGCGTTGGAAATAAATTTAGAAACAAAGTATATACATTTTTTTTACTCACGTAAATCTGAAACAATACTTTCTTTAAAAATCTAATAATTTTATACTTAGGATTAATTGACAAGATTGTCTATTTGGGAAATGACTTTTACAAACTCAAACTGTAAGTAATTAAATGTTTACAGTAAAAAAAATAACATTACGTGATGACACCGAGGTAGCCCGAAGAATTGCCAAACTTAAGTGGCAAAAGGCACATTGCTCGCAGAACAGATGGCCGATGGGGCCGAAAGGTTCTGGAGTGGTGACCGCGTACCGGAAGACGTAGCGTTGGAAGGGCTCCCACAAGGTGGACCAATGACCTTGTGAAGGCCGCAAGAATCCGTTGGATACGGGAAGCACAGAACCGGTCGAAGTGGCGGTGCTTGAGGGAGGCCTATGTCCAGCAGTGGACGTCTTTCAGCTGAAATTATAATGAACATGAGTTAAAAAAAATAACATTTTCGATGTTAAGAGCATTCTCATGGTCAGTCATCAGTCCAAAAAATTGCCAATTGAATTAATGTTTTTTCTTCCTCGAAAACTATATTTTCTTCCCCATTTGTCCTCGCATGTACCCTTTGCATCGTCGACCACTACTCGTATCCCCTATTCCCTAATTAATCGTGTATCGCGCCAGTCTCGGATCTTCCCCAGTGGATGACCCACCTTGATTTGATCAACTCTATTTGATCTGACTTCTGTGTTTTATCTTTCATGTAGGTAATTATTGCACATATTTTCAGCCATCTCTTCAAGTTTCGATCTTTGATTTGGCCTACTCAATTTAATTGACTGTTGTACTGTGTCTATTCGTTTTTTATTTGATGTTAAACACGTAATGAGAGATTTAATAAACGAGGTGATTGCTGAAGGATTTACCATAGTAAAATTACTATGTATCAAACTGCACCGCCAATAATAAATAAATATAATTATACTGTGGGAGAAGTACATCAATAAACACTAATTTGGATTTAAATCATACTTATACAATTTGTTTTTTTTATATCCCATAACTCTGGGGTTATACGAGTATTCTATAAGTAAAAATAATACAAAAAGTCCTAGAATATGTGGTCCAAAAATGCATAGTTTTGAAGATATAATAATACTAACACTGGACCCTTGATGTGTGTCGGTATCTAAATTTCATTGATAAATACGAGCAATTCATTTTCATTCAAAGCAACCATTCATATTTAAAGCTAAGAAAATGAGACGTTGTCATATTTCACGTAACAGTGTTTTATATTAATAAAATAAATAAATAAAATAAAATAAATGTATATTAATATTATTTATTATTATTTATACATTATTATTAGTAATCGTGACTTTGTCGAATTATTTTGTAAGAAAAATAAAAACAAAAAAAAAGATAAATGAAAAATAATTCATATGCCATTTGATTCTTTGATATGGTCTCATTCATCTGGATTGGTCCACTCAGTCTGTGTGGTTCTTTCCTCAAAATACCATTTCAGACACCAATCTACATGGACTTCACATGGTCTGACCAAGATTATACTTTAAAAGAGACTGTGACCTCTGAGTTTGTTTCGGCCTTTCTTCTCAGAGTAGTCAGATAGGAAACGCCGAGCTCATCTAGTTTTTTTTTCTAAATATAAGATTGACGTGTAAAAGTGATTGTACAACCCACTTACAGAAAATAAAATCATTTCATTTCATCATTTCATTTCATTCCCTAGAGTTATGGGATATCAAAAAAAAACACCTTGTTTAAGGAATCGTTTTTTTTTCATTATTTAATTTGTTATCATGACATACACTTTTCTCTAAGCTTACACCTAATTCTTTTTCTGCCTTCTAAATTCATAATAGCGTTTATCTCATAATCTTTGCCATTATCTTATAACTAGAGATCGCATTTTCGGATCCATATTTACCTAAAGTGATTTTTTAGCTATGTAATATGTGTATGGAAGCGGTTTCTTAAAATATTTTTTCTGTAAAAATGAATCCCAGGATGCCAGGAACACCGGGAATGCATAACTAGTCGGGTGTATAGTAAGAAAGTGACTTCTAAAAAAAACCCGGAGTAAGAATCCCGGGTTTTTTTTGTCTTGTTTTTATGCAATCCACAATCCAAAAGAATTGCATGACTATTTAGATAAAATTATTCTATATAACGGACGGATATGATAACTTGACGTTGTTTGCTATGGCAGTTTGGTATCTACCTACCTACTTTACAATATTAGGTAGGTAGATATACATCCGATTCTTAGTCGGAAAAAAACACAAAATTCCGGAATCGCGATAAACCAACATTTGAAAGTAAGTAAGTAAATATTCAACCGAATCTACAAACAGAAACCGAAATTTGTCGATCCCGGAACCGCGGGATCTTTCGAAACAAAAGCGCATTCCATTATTATGGAATGCGCTTTTGTATCGAAAGATGATCTTGATCTTGATGTTGGCTATTGCCAACATCTCAACGTTAGGTGAATATGCATCCGGATATCCAATCTTTAGTTATAACAAACCCGCGGAGGTTGCATAGAAACACCAAAAAGGCTATAGTAGTACACCCAAGCCTGGGTCGTGGGAAAGTCCGAAAGGGATACTTAGGCCACTGGCAAAACAGGCAACAGAAGGAATACGGGTGGGTTTTAGTCAGTAAGAGTCTGACACACCCTCCCGCTCCATCCAGAGCGAGAGAAGTAATTCGATGATTTCCCATTAAAAAAAAAGTACTACACCCAAAGACTTGCCATAACTTTTTTTCGAAAATTATTTTTATATGAATGCATAACTAGGCTTGTTTACTTTCTGAATTTTAACTCAAAATATTATGTACAATATGAACACTAAAAATTCCTTCTTTAGGTAGATACCTGTCCTCACTATTTAATCTCAAAACAATGCCATAGAGAAACACTTAACTTCACATTCATAAATATTATATCAATGTAAATAGTTTAAGATCACTAAACACAAATCCTTCCATCATCAGATAATACATAGTTCGTTAAGCAAGGGTCATCCCGAGGGTCAAAGCTTCCAGGATTATCTGCCTTCAGTAATTGCTTACATCTAAGTACCTACCTCAGTATCGGTATACTTACTGAAACTTCGTGAATAATGGATGGAAGGTATATTACTGATTATTTAATGGAAATGGAATGTATCTTGATTGTAGAGTGCTGGTAAGATGTTTGTGGTGAAGTGTTTTAAATTTAAGTTTTAAATCTAACTGACTGCCTCGTTGGTCCAGTGGTTGCAAGCGCTACTGCTGAGAATGAGGTCCTTGGTTCAATTCCCGGGTCGGGCAAAGTGTTATTGGGTTTTTCTATCTGAAATTTCTCAGTACGAGAGTGGATTTGTGCCCGGTTGATGGCAATAGGCTCGCGACCTGTTACATGGGACTTAAACATAACTGGCGAAATGTGGGTGTACTAAAGGTACACCTCTGCCCAACCCTTCGGGGAAACATGGCGTGATGTTATGTTAAGTTAAATCTAACTGAAGAAAGCGAAACATAATTTTGCAAAATAATTACATAGGGAAATAAATATAAACGTCTTTGTTCAGGCCTCCTTATAATGGAGTTCAATAGGACCAGCGCACTATGGAAAATCGTAGAAAAACTGCTGATTAAAAATGTTTTTTGTCAATGTCGCTACTGGCATGCTTTTTTTATTTTACTCAATAGTTTAAGGACCAAACTAGACTATAATATAAAAAAATTATAAATACTAAATGAAATGATTTTTTTACAACACCACAAACTTTATAGTTTTGACGGACGTCCATGTCAGGCCCGTTCACTTCATCACTTTTAAATTGATTTTATTGTTATACGTTACAGGAAAAGGTATAATGTATTATATATTTCTGGAAACCTCGTCTTTTGAAGAGTATGAGACAGCTAATACGTATTTAATGTTATGTAAAGGTTCACCTTAAAATAATTGCAAAATAAAATATGGTGAAAAAAAAGTTTTTTTAAAGTTCAACGAGACTTTTGACACTTACCCACGTTTACCCCTGCTTTACATTTAATGTTGATTTGTAGCCTAACTATCCATAAACATAATCAAATAATAACAGCTGCGGATATTTGCGGGTTTCGGAGTAATTAATAAAAATGTGATAAGAGTCAGAAAACGGAAAACCGCTCGCTATCTATTGCGGTTTGAAATGTTGCTGTTTACATCAATAGTTTGCGGTAAGTTTTGTAATTTATCATTGATATTAGGGCATTTATCTTTTTTGCACTCATGTTGCGTATGAAAATATTAATAAACAAAATGCACACTACCCTCATATTTCAAATAGTATATAAACAGTGGTTTCATTCCATTGTAAATAACAAAATAGTGGTGAATTAACAGAAGTGTAATTACATTTGTTGACTCTTCAAAATGTCTACTTTCAAGTGTTCTAAACGTGAAATAATACTTTCGTATATCGAAGGAGGAAAATCGTTGGAAGCATTATCAACAGTTTTGCAAGAAAAATATCATGTGTCTGAAGACAACTTATGTTTCATCCTCAGTGCTTTTCAAAGACATATTATTCCCGCTTTTAATAAACGCTGGAACGAAGCTTCACGGAACAAGAATACATTTTTAATGAAGAACAGTAATTGGTTGAAATCAGAATATTCAATAACTTTACCGGACTCTGAAGACGTTACAACCATCTCCACACCATCTACTTCTTCTGGGAAACGTGGAAGACCGTGCGTACCTTATCCAGACTTGTCAGAATCCAGTAAAAGAAGAAAAAATACAATGTTACTTAATGAATATGGATTTGAACACGTCTATAATGCATATTTTCAAGGGTTACGTTCGATAGGAGAAGGAACAGAAGCTAAACTTTTTTTTTTTTTGAGGGTGGGAAATCATCAAATAACTTCTCCCGCTCTGGGCGGAGCGGGAGGGTGTGTCAGACTCTTACTGACTAAAACCCACCCGTATTCCTTCCTGTTGCCTGTGTTGCGGGGGCCTCGGTGACCCATAAGTACCTTCCCGCGACCCCGGCAGGCATCGGCCCTAGTGGACCCCTACTTTGTGCTGACGACATCTCTTTGAGGCGCGCGTGGAATACGACGCGCCGTCGACCCGGGCCTGGTCCTTACCGGACGGTGAGCTACCCATTGCTCACCGTCCGCAAGCCCGCGCCTACGGTGGCCGGAAATCCGCCCGGGATTCCCGACGCCCTGGGCGTCTCCTGCGGCGGCTAGGGGCGAGAGGACGCGAAACTTGCCTTTCCCTCAACCGTCCCGCCTCCTCCTTCGCGAGCATTACTGCTTCGCAGAAGGAGGTGACGGCTGCCCATGCCCTCTCGCTCCGTACCATGGCCTGAACCAGGGCCGGACGCGAGAGGTCTCTGCCGCCGATCGCCTCCACGAGGACACGGCGATGCTCTGCCCAAGCCGGGCAGACTTCCACCGTATGCTCCACCGTGTCCTCCGGGCGATCCACACAGTGGTGACACCCGGACGTTTCCTCCCGCCTTATCCGACACAGGAACCTCCCGAAGCTGCCGTGTCCGGTGAGGACCTGCGTCAGGCGGAAGGTGAGGACGCCGTGGCGCCTCTCCAGCCACTCCTCAAAGAGGGGACTTATCGCCGAAATCGTGGCGTGCCCAGCACTGGGTTCCGACAACCGTACTTTCCATGACGCCATGAGATCCCGCCGGAGCTCCGTCCGCTGTGCCGCGATTTCTCGCGGCAGCGGACTTACGCCTCGGCGTTTCGCCTCCTCGCGCCACTCCCATACGTGTGCGAGGACTTTTGCCTCCAGATCCCATGGCGGCAATCCGGCAAGGAGGCTCGCTGCCTCACAGGAGACCGTGCGGTATCCTCGGACCATCCGGATGGCCATGACCCTTCGGGCCGCGCTCAACCCGCGGGCTGGCCGCAGCGCCAGAGAGCGCGCCCATACAGGAGCCCCGTAGAGGGCCATGGACCGCACGACCCCCGCGTAGAGCCTCCGGCAGGAGGCGTTTGGACCCCCTAGATTGGGCAGGAGCCGCTTCAATGCAGCGCTCGCCCGCTCCAGTTTGGGAGCCAAACGTCGGAAATGCTCCACGAAGTTCCACCGGCTGTCGAGGACGAGTCCCAGGTACTTCATCGTCGACTCGACGCCGATAGAAACCCCTCCTACCGTTATTTTGGACCCCAACGGGGGCGTTCCGAGGACCATGAAAACACATGGCCTCGGACTTGTGCAGGGCCACCTCGAGTCCCAATTGCCGGATCCTTTCGACGATTGTCGCAACCCCGCGTGCCGCTAATTCGGCCGCCGCCTGGTGCGACCTCCCCTGCGCCAGGACCAACGTGTCGTCAGCGTAGCACACTACGCTGACGCTGCTAGGGAGGTCGGCGCGCAGCACCCAGTCGTATCCGATGTCCCACAGATGCGGCCCCAGGACCGATCCCTGTGGGACACCGCACGACATCTCTTGCCGGTTCCACACTCCCTGGTGACCGGGGTAGATGACGGCCCTGTCCGTCAAATAGGCCTCGACCACACGACAGAGGTAGGTCGGCATCCGGTGATACCGGAGTGCCTCCCTGATGCAACTCCAGGGCAGGGTATTGAAGGCATTGGCGATGTCTAGAGACACCGCCAAGACGACCCCACCCTGGGCAACAGCATTCCCCGTCGTCAGGGCTCGCACACGCATGATGGCGTCCACCGTAGAGCGCCCACAGAAGCTAAACTTGTGGAAACATTAAGGTTTGCTGACAGTGAAAATAAGACCTTATTTTCGAGTCTCATAGAAGACGCAAGGCAGACCAAAATGTTAACGGATGAAGAAGCATTGAGCGTATTTATTGACTTGGATTTAACGAAAGCACAATATTTGTACTTGAGAAATTTAACGAACGAACGAAAATGTTTTGTGCTTCCGCCATATTACAAAGTGCAAGAAATTAAAACTACTTGCTATCCACCGTCTTCAGCCATAGAAATTACAGACACAAGTGCAAAAATAGTAAGACTTCAAGATTTATTAGATCACACTGCAGCTAAAATATTGACAATAGATTCAGTCTATAGGAATGGATTGAATAAATTACTTCTGTATAGTAAATGGGGCTGTGGTGGCTCATCCGGTCAAAGCCAGTACAAACAGAAACTGCCAGAAGAGTCTGAACTTATTTCTGATTCGAATTTATTTATCACTTCTTTGGTGCCTATTAAGTTAATTAACGAGCTAACAGGTGATGTTGTCTGGCAAAATCCGGTACCTTCATCTGTTCGTTTTTGCCGGCCTATATTAATAGAATTTTGTAAAGAAACTCCCGAGAAAACTAAAGCCGTTGTGGATGAAATAAAGGGTCAAATAAATTCCTTGAGTCCATCATTAATTAACAAAGAAGGTGAGGGAGTGCAAGTGAAGCATGATCTCTTCCTTACAATGATATATGGTAAAGTAGCTCAGGTATTAACAGATACGCCTTCCGGTTCCACATGTACAATATGTGGAGCTACTCCACGCCAAATGAACGATTTGACAAAAGTGACAGCTAGGCCTGAAAATGAAGATTCTTATCAATACGGACTGTCTACTTTGCACGCCTGGATTCGTTGTATGGAAATGATTTTACATATTTCCTATAATCTGTCTTTCCAAACATGGTCAGCCACAAGTGAAGAAAAGAAATGACTAAAGCAAGAGAAGAAAACCCTGGTACAAAGGCTTTTCCGTGAAGAGCTAGGATTGATCATCGACAAACCAAGACAAGTAAGTGGTAATTCTAATGACGGTAATACTGCCAGAAGATTTTTTCACAATGCAAGCTGCTCTGCTGAAATTACAGGAATGGATATAAATTTGATTAAATGACTTTACATAATTCTGCAAGCTCTTTCATCGGGTGTAATGATAAATGCTGAAAAATTTGGCAGTTATGCTATGGAGACTGCTAGGATCTATGTGAGCAATTATGAATGGTATTACATGCCATCTTCAGTTCACAAAATTTTGATTCATGGAGAAAGTGTCATAAAGCATTTTGCAGTACTTCCTATTGGTCAACTTTCGGAAGATGCACAAGAATCTCGCAATAAGGATTATAAAAAATTTCGTCTTCATCATGCTAGAAAATGCTCAAGATCCGCTACAAACGAAGATGTATTTCATACTCTTCTTTATACTTCAGATCCTTACATTACCAGCATTAGAAAACCATATACTAAAAACGTGAAGGAACTTGATGAAGACACCTTAGATCTTTTGAAAGTGAACGAATTAATTTTAGATCCCGAAGTTCATCAAGTATAAATAACATAACATTTAGTAAACAGTACAATTGATTAATTAATCTGTGTTCGATTTTAATCTTTAAAAAAATGCTTTTTTTATTTTATTTGATTTTTATTTTGATGTACTATATGATATTTGGTTTTTGTAAACATTAAAATAATAGTATTCATTGTTAAGAAATAAACATTGGAGATTTTTTATAATTTTGAATTTGTTTTATTTTTTAATTTATTATTTTAAATTTAATCATAATAAATTACATTCTATTTGAAGCCATATACACTATTCTATATTTGTGCAAAATTTTAGAACATAATATTCAGAAATAAAGAAGTTATTGATTTTTAATCAGAAACAGACCATTATTTTCCACAGTGCAGCGGGGTAATTGCACAATACAGTCAGTAGCAATGGTTTTAATTTTGACAGTTCAACAACATTCATTACGTTATTCACGTTGTTGAGCAGACAAATTTTTCAAACATATGAAGCAATGGATTAGCAATATACTTCAAAATCATTCAAATTGTGATTGATAGTGTGGATGGAATAGGCTGCAGCCTTTTCTTTTACCAATTGTTTACTCGTTATCCTGCAGGATAACGAGTAAACAATTGGTAAAAGAAAAATAATAATATTGATGATTTAAACATTTGAATTAATTTAAGGATGATTGTGTTTTAATTTATGTGAGTCGGAACTTCTGTTATTTCATTTTAGTTACAATAGTATAATTTTGGTGTGTATTATATATTCTGTTACTAACATAATTCTTAAGTATACTAACAAAAATATGGATCACTAAACTTGTCTCTGAATTAAATAAATAAATAAAAAATACATAAAAGTGACACTACTTGGGCTAGTGAGCTAGAGATACTGAATCACAGGGTACCTACTTATAATACATAATATGCTAATCCTACCCTCAAAGCCAGCACAGCTTCCAAACACAGCTCAGCTCTTAGCTCCTTCTCAAAACACACGAAGTGGTCCGTCACTTTGTAAGTCATCAAAATTGCTTTGCCTTTCCGGGTGATAAAGTAGGACCATGCCTGTGACGTAATTTTTTAATCGACAACGATTACTACACGATCCAATATTTTCTTAATAATTTGTACCTACTACAATCTGTCACCATACATCTAATTCTTATTTTGTAAGATTTGCTTTATAAGTGATACCTAAACGTTTTATACAGCATGTTGACATAATTTATTATTTTATGCCTACTAGGCAGGACATAATGGATCTGTAATTTACCTAACATCTGTCTGTATAACCAATAAAAATATTTGATTTGTTATCCAGCATGGTTACTCTATGCTGGTTAACAAGTCACAGACATGACCCTACTTTTAAGATGCCTGTGACCCCGGACTTGACCGCAACAAGCTAAATAAACTTTAAGATAATACCGATTGATGTTGAGGCAGCATTTCGTTGTTCTAACAAAACCTACATGTTATCATTGTTATCATATTTTTTTGCGTGGGAAATTATGAAATAACTTCTCCCGCTCTGGGCAGAGCGGGAGGGCGGTGGGTTTTAAGTCTTACTGACTCAAAACCCACCCGTGTTCCTTACGTTGCCTTTGTTGCCAGGGGCCTCGGTAACCCTTTCGGACTTTCCCGCGACCCCGGTAGGCATCGGCCCTAGTGGACCCCTACACATCTCTTTGAGGCGCGCGTGGAACACAACGCGCCGTCGACCCGAGCCTGGTCTTTTTCGGACGGCGAGCTACCCATTGCTCACCGTCGGCAAGCTCGCGCCTACGGTGGCCGGAAATCCGCCTGGGATTCCCGACGCCCAGGGCATCTCCTGCGGCGGCTAGGGGCGAGAGGGCGCGAAATTTGCCTTTTCCTCAACCATCCTGCCTCCTCCTTCGCGAGCATTACTGCTTCGCAGAAGGAGGCCTGGACCAGGGCCGGACGCGAGAGATCTCCGCCGCCGATCGCCTCCACAAGGACGCGACGGTGCTATCATTAATATCATAACGTGGCACCGTGCGTGGCACATATTCTTGCAAGTACCTACATTGTTATAGATAGGTGTACAGATTACTGAAGCAACGTAGAAACCGATAACCCTTTAATAAAGTTTCGTATTACGATCCTTGAAACCGTTGAAGTGTAAATAATTTTAGCTCAGCGTGTGCCTAGAGATATTCGAGATCGATCGGTAAGAGGCTGCGGAATATATTAATTCGGTAATGTATCGTAAACATGGGAAAATTATCTAAATTGTCCGTGGAATCCAGTTTTTGGAAGGAACGTGTTTTGGCTACAAGTGGGCAATATGCGGAAGATGAGTATTTATCTGTGTAGCTATGTTATTGGAAAGTGTATCTAGACATCAAAATATGACGATTTGGCAATACTGAATGTAAGTCTGTGGTCATTAGGATTTTGGGAAATCGATTAGATGTAAATGAGCGGGCTTACTATAATGATCCTCGCATTTGGAAGGTGGCAATTTAGAATAGAAATAACAACTTGACAATTATTTATTTCAGTTATAAAATGCTAGACAAGGTACTAAACCTTGTCTAGCAATGGAAATTGAAACTTTGTTCATCCCGACTCCACAGCGAATTTATTTTTGGGAAAGTATTTTTGACTTTTCAGAAACAAAACTTGGGCAAATACAACTGTGATGCCAGTTGTATATGCCCAAGTTTCAAGCACTCATGAACAAGATATCTTAAGAAGTACCACTTAATACCAAATACACAAATAATACCAAAGACGCATCCATTAAATCATTCCCACGCGTCTAAAAATTTAATTCTCGAACTATCAAGTAATGCGCGAACTTAACCCTCCAGAGACAACGGGCAAATTTTGCAAAAAGCAACGCGCCTCGGTACATCGGGCCCGGCAAAGTTAGCGGGTGTAATCGATACGGCCTTAGGGTTTTGGGTATAAATTAGAAGTTCCATCGATCACCGACGCCCTTTGCCCATCGGCTCGTACTTTATTGATAGTGAATGTTAACCGATAGTTCACTGAGTTACGCTGAACGGCATGTATTTTTGGCCGGGTTTATTTGTGCTTCTGAACCTATTTTACGCGCGATTTACGGTTGATGTCGGTCGTATGGACTGGTGTGTCCTTCATTACAGGGGCCTTTTTTTTCAGGGTCATCATAAAAACTATTTACTATTTGGCACCTAACATCAGTTATTGGAATATTCGTAAATTATAATACACTATTTGGTGCGCCCCAAGGTTTCACCCGCATAAGTCACAATCCCGTATGAATATCGGGATAAAGAGTATTCTATGTCCAAATCCAGGTCATGGTCTACTCAGGTGCTAAATTTCATCCAAATCTGTTCAGCCATTTTAACGTGAAAAGGGGACAAACAAACTCACTTTCACATTTATAATATTAGTTATAATTATCATTGAAAATGTTGAATATATTTTGATCCGTCATGCATATGAAAATATCTCTCACATAAACTCAAAGTACCTAAGCAATATAAAAATCATATATTAATGACGTCCCATAATCCACTTACGACCATACAACATGACCATACCAACGAAAAATTACGGTACACTATTAAGAATTTTATAATACAATAAAGAAGAGCATTACTTATAAAAGAGATGCCCGGGTCTGCCTATAAACATACATAGGTAAAGGTAAGGAGCACTTAACGTTTCCTAAAGGATACATTATTGAGGAGAGCCTTAAAAACAACATTTTTACATCCTACGGTCCTGTGGCGAATATTTTATTGCGGGTTGTTGGGATGACCCTCGCGTTGGACTGAGTAGACTTGAGAAGCGTAGACGTGGATGAAAATGTTTTTTTTTCGCCCTTGTGACGGTTTCTTTTGTGTTTTTCTTCTGATGACATTTTCTTTCTAACTTGTTGAATGTGCATTCGAAAAAGTACCCCAAATCTTCAAAGTTTACCCTTAGAGATGGTACTTGAACTGTAGGTACCCACCAATATTCCATTCGTGTTATTGATTTTCATTATAGACCCTGTACGTCATCCTGGCTCATCTTCCAACATCTTCCACCATGATTGCATCTGTAACAAGAAAGTTATATTATTAATATTTTATTTTTTACACAAACACCACTTGGGTTATTACTTATTAGGCCGTCAAAGAGGTTGGGTCAGATTATGTCACCCAGTTTTATACCTAACACATTTATTTTTGTAGAATCAATTTTAGGATCTATCAGTCCCTCTGCAAATTCAATCAACTACCCATCCCCAAATTTCTCAAAACAAATCGATGCAAAGTAACCTATCTAATCTTCGTACCACTATGTCGGTTACCTGGCCGTTCCCGTGAGGCCACGGGGGCCTGATGGACGGAGCTCGCCGCGCAAGGGTTAACCTAAGTCAACGTAAATATTTGAGCAATGTATGCACGCTTGCCTTACGTAGGTATCAGTGTTGTTTTAAAGCTTGACATTTGTAACATTTTTCGGAGGGTTAAGCTTGGTTGGGATTAGTTTAAACACGTTTAAAAAACAAAACTTAAAGATTGAACTCATATAGTCTGTTCTAAAAGTATCTGATGAAAATGTAAACAAATGGATCAGAAAACTTAACTGTGGATGCCAAATGTATAGTCAGTTCATCATCATTCTCCTGCCCTTATCCTAATGTATTTGGATTCGGCGCAACACGTCTTATTCTTCCATACTACTTGTAGTCGTCATTTCGGTTGTCACTCCCTTTCTAGCTAATTTTAGTGTCAGATATTCAAGATCTCTCCGTGCCTCGGAAAGCAAATTAAGCCGTTGATCCTCAGAAGCTCGAAAGTCTGACAACCAGTCTTACCAAGGGGTATCGTGTTATCCAGTAACTGAGTTGTGGAGGTCAGATAGGCAGTCGCTCCATGTAAAATACTGCTGTATCCGGTAAGACCGGAAGCCGGCCCAACGTAGTTGGGAAAAGGCTAGGCAGATGATGATGTAGTGTCAGATATTCAAATAATAATTGTTGGTAGAATTGGTGAGCCATAAAGTTGAAACCACCTAAATCATCGTCATTATCAGTCATTATAGTATGTTTAGTGATTGTGTGTTGGGTTATTAATTAGTAACCCATCAAAATAAAAACACGCAGTAGTTTTTTTTTTTTTGGGTGTGAAATCAGCAAATAATTATAAATAATTATAACTTCTCCCTGTTGCTTGTGTTGCCAGGGGCCTCGGTGACCCATAAGTACCTTCCCGTAAGTGATTGTATGTTGGGTTAAAATAAAAACACGCAGTAAAGGGTTTTTGTAAGTGATTGTGTAAGAATGCCTGAACAGGACACTTTCACCAGATATCTTTGGGACAGACATTAGGTAGGTAATTCCATTCATCCCTTGGACACTTTTCTGGCTTTTCCTAGGTTTCTTTTGGCGATGGCGTTCGTGGGTCCGACCTTCGCCGAAATGGCCGCCGGCCCAAAGCAGCACATCCAAGAGCCACATCACTCGGTAGTCGTATCATCTCTCAATGATCAGGATACCGGTGAAGAGGCTATTGAGAAGCTTAGGACTGCCGTCGATGCCAGGAATGAGGGCACTCGAGTGGAACGACTGCGAAAGGCGAGGGACCAGAAGGTGGTAGTGGGTTTCAGGACTAGAGAAGAGCTCACTAGGGTGACTGAACGTATAAGGAAAACGGGTGATCTGGTGGTGGAAGATGTGAAAAACAAGGATCCCCTTGTCATCATCATACGCCATTGAAGGTCTTAGGCAAAACTTTTTTTTATTAATTTCAATAAAGGCTATAATGTGCGAAAACCTCCCTCTACCTTTTAACTGATTATTGACGCCAGTAAATACCTAAGTTGTTCCACGTGGAATTGACACGTGTATTTACATAATTTCTGTTGAAATCTGCCATCCCTATCCATTTTGTTAAGGCGCAGATATAAGGTTTTAGTGAGTTTTAAAACTGTTATTACGCCTTCAAATAATGCAAGTAACTTATGCAAAAAAAATATGTTAAACTAGAACGCGTACACATCAATTCTATTTGTGTAAATATTTAAGTATTGTAGTAAATTACTTTACGAAATAAATTCAGAAAGTAATGTCTACCCAAAGCATAAAATACGGATATTAAACTACTTAAGATACTTTCATGTTTTTTTTTTTTGTATGAACAGACTATTTTGTCATCTATAATTATATCTGTGATTTTTTCAAATATTCATATTTTCGTTACTAAAAATAAATATTCTCTTTGAAACCGAACGGCAGCGCAGCGTGAGCGCGACGCGCATTTTTATGGCCGAGGTCAACGGTGATTACCCGACCCTTAACACGCGCTGATACTTAGTTCAACGCCTACGTTCCTTTTATAAGTCTCCACGTGCAGTCTAACTCGTGTAGGATCATAACATATCACCTTTATGTAAGTATATACCTGCTCGGTTGCATCAATGGGGTCAGAAATACTTAAAGCCATTAAATATAGTCTTATATCATCTACCTAGCCTTTTCTGCCTGCCTATCTGACCTCCACAACCCAGTTACTGGGTAACAAGATACCGCTTGGTAAGACTGGTTGTCGGACTTTCGAGCTTCTGATGACCCGTAACGACTGTCAAAGACACGACAGAGGCACGGAGGAGTCTTGGTATGTAAAGATGGTCACCCATCCACGGACCAACCGCGGCAAGCGTAGCTTAACTTGATCGATCGATCCGTGCGGCTGTTATTACTTAGCCACAAGCCAAGCCATTAAATATAGTCGTATAACTTAATATTTAGGTATTCTTCTTCCTTTTTAAGAAAGTGTAGAAACAAAAATTTAAAAGAGTATGCTTAAATGATTTGGTCATTTTGAGAGGATGAATGAAAGGCACTAACAGAAGGTTACAAAGCAGAGGTGAGTGGAAACGCTTGGGTGGGAACGCCCTAGGAGGACTTATAGTGACCTAATTGGTGATGTTCTTCAGAAAGGTTAAGTGCGTAGTACCTACTCGCAACCGGCATGCGTGTATGACCAGATCTATCTACGTAGGCGAAGCTAAAGGAGTATGTAAGGAGCTGTTTCCTGCCCGTTCTTATCCATAGGAGCCTGAGCTGTGAACTGGGCAACTAGCTTCATCTTTCCGACTGACCGACTTCTTTACAATTCAAAAATGCCTGTAAATGTTTTAATTGAAATAAATGCTGTTTGAATTTGATTTTGATCATCAGCCTAATCAGACATACAGAATCAATTTAAAAGGAAAGATCGTTTATGGACGTTAATTTTCTCAATGACGTCAGAAAGTATTGTAACCGACTGAATCCAGTCAAAAGTAGTTTTGACCGGTTAAGAGTTTTCTTGTCCATTCTTCTCTGTAGAGATCTACTTTTTGGAATGAGCAACTAATTTCAACTTTTTGACTAACTGACTGACTCCTTGTCAATTAGGAGTCAATCAAATTAAATTTCATTTTTTTTTGATAATTTACACATTGTTATTATAATTAGGTACCTACATATCGTCGGTGATATTCTGAAACCGCGGAACTAACAAGTGTTTAAAGCCGCGTAAGGTAGGTGCAGTGAATTTTACAAGAACGAGGAAAAACGTAATATTTACTGTTTAAACTTTTAAATTGATATTTTCCTCTTAATATTGTAGGCATTAGTTATGTAAAATATATATTAATGAATGAGAAAATTCGAAATCTCAATTTTGCTACTTTTGTAAATACGCGGTTTTAAACACTGTTAGTTCCGCGGTTTCAGAATATCACCGACGATATCTGATTTTATCACGTACAAGCACAGGAATAAAGTTGCGACCAAAGATTAAAGGCAGGGCAAAAAGTTAAAAACTGTTACAATAATATGGGGTAAAGTCATCATCATCATCATCTGCCTAGCCTTTTCCCGACTATGTTGAGGTCGGCTTCTAGTCTTACCAGATACAGCTGAATACCAGTATTTTACATGGAGCGACTGCCAATCTGACCTCCACAAGCCAGTTACTGGGTAACCCGATACCCCTTGGTAAGACTGGTTGTCATTCGAGCTAAAGCAAAAAACATAACCATAAAACATAGCTTTGCATATAATATGGGGTAAAGTAGAATGTTTAATTTTCCCGAAAAATAACCAAAATAACAATTTCCCCTTAAAAATAATAGAAAAACAATAAACACCGCATAAAACACATTACTATAATGAGACGTAGAGACAAACAGACTGTTCGACGTGGACTGACAAATACGAGGGTAGTACGTGAGAATTGCGAGGAGTTTTATCCCGGGTTCAAACCCCGAGCCGTCCCTTGCGGCCACCGGCCGAAAACTTTACCTTTGACCCTCCAAGAGAAGTATATAGAGCTGTATGCTAGTTTGGAATATTAAAAATCAATATTTGTGTAGCAATAATTTGTAAAGGGCAAGCGTGGTGATTGTTGGCAGTTTCTTCCATGTACGAAAAAAAGCGTTTTCACTTCAACTGGACAGTTGGTGGCTCCCTCTCACAGAGAGGAGGCCTGTGTCCCAGCAGTGGGAACATTATAGGCTGATTATGTGGACAGTTGGTACCGACCTGATCAAATGTATAATAAACTTTTAACTGGTCACTTGTTCTTGCCTCAATTTCTTATATTGGTTTTGTTTCTCCATTTTCTGAATCAAATTATTTTGCAAATAATTCCTTGGAATACACCACTTTCACGCCTTAGTTTTTTGCTGACCACGGTTTTTGCAAACCGATTGTTATAAATAAATTGTTGAATAGGCTTAGGTCAAAGTTAAATAAGTTAAAAAGACTTCGTCCCTGCTTTTAAAACTTTATTAACTTTATAAAAAGCCATTGCCTCCACATTATTTTCGCGAGTATCCACTCCGTATTTCTCCACCACTGCTGTACCAAGTCCGGGGGCATCTCTACCATTCTTATCTACTTACTCCGCATCTATAGCAAAACGAGCCTCCTGAGGCCTAGCCCGCCTCTTACGGCCTGTCAATGACTAGTAAAATTTAGAACCGGCCTACCATTGATATAAATGTTTTTTGTTCCCAAAACGGCCCTTGAAATTGTAATTTAGTGATGTCGTCAAATGAGATGGTGTATCGAAGTGTTGTGATATCCATAGAAGTTGATGGTACTAGTGTCTGTATCGTCTTTTGTTTTCAGATTGAATGTGGATACGTGAGGCCATTTTTGTGTAGTTGTTAATTTTGGTGATTGAACTAAATTGTGTGATTTTTGAACTATAGTCGGTAGCATATCTATTCTTTAAAATCGTGCTACCAAACTAATTTCGGTATCTGTTTTCATGACATTTGACCATGTAAAAAACCTACTTCTATTGTAGATTCAGAATTTTGGAATTAAAGAATAAGCTCTATAGGATTTTCTTAATTAATAGTAGTGCCACACAAGACACTTGCTGAAAAGTTAATAGAAATATAAGTAAAAATGTCTTTTCAAGTCGTACTGCCTCGTTGGTCTAGTGTTTGCAAGCGCTACTGCTGAGCATGAGGTTCTGGGTTCGATCCCCGGTTCGGGCAAAGTGTTATTGGGTTTCTCTATCTGGAATTTCTCAGTAGCAGCCCGGAGTCTGGATTTGTGCCCGGTTGATGGCGATAGGCTCGCCCTATTACATGGGACTTAAACATAACTGGCGAAATGTGGATGTAGTACTACTAGGTACACCTCTGCCCAATCCTTCGGGGAAACAAGGCGTGATATATATGTATGTTTGTCTTTTCAATATCTACTAATATTAGTCTATCCGTGATCGGCGACACTCGATCGATTTATTTCAGACGATACGAGGTCCGACTTGAGCACTTGAACTTGAGAGCAGTGGTGGCCCAGTGGTAACGGCCGCGACTTACGAGTTGTATGTCGTAGGTTCGAACCCAGACAGGCGCTTTACTTTCTGTAAATTATTTCATCACCACTGCTCTTAAAACGGTGAAGGAAAACATCGTGAGGAAACCGGCATGTCCTAGAACCAAAAATTCGAAGACATGTGACATCTACCAACCTGCACTGGGCCCGCGTGGTACATTACGGCCCACTCCCTCTCACAGAGAGGAGGCCTGTGTCCCAGCAGTGGGAACATTATAGGCTGATTATGTGAGGTCCAACTTACAGAACGTAGACTGGAAGTTGAAGTCTTACACAAGTAAGTTTGATTTTATTCTGAAAACAGGGCATATACTAGGTACCTATGACAGTTGAATTGATTTTAGAAATTCTGTAGTATAATAAAAGCCAGCGATACTTTTTTAAACTATTTTTTATATTTCTAAAAGCACTCTATTTGTACCCTGTTAAAGTACAAATACATACATGGCCAGTATATTCCCTATGCGTCCCGGTCGAGCGCTTCCATGCTTCCATGCACGCATGCATATGATGCATATCTGACTACAATCTGCAACATATTAAATTACAACCAGATTTTTTGCACATGCTTGCTTTCTTACTACCCTGGCAATTATGAAGCTTTAATGAAACATTTTTAGAGTTAAATTACTGTGTTGTATGTTTTATATAAGAAATGGCTAATGGCAAAGTAGAACCTTGCAGAGTTCCGACTTAAAAAATTGCTTGCTTCTATCAATCTTAAAAAAAAAAATCCTGAGCACATTTAATTTTTAGATTTCAATTTGTGCACAATATGATTTTTTTTTCTGTTTTGGTATTCATTATAATGTAAAGATACATAGGTACTTGTTTATTAAAGAAAAATGCAATTCTTTTCTAAATAAATTACATTTGTAACAATTTAGTTTGCATTCAACACACCAAACCAAGCTAAATTTTTCGCAAAATCGCACCTGGCGATTTCTCCAACCAATGACTGACCAGTATTTTCCCCCTTCGCATCCCCCTCACTGACCAATGGCCGACCGGTTTCACCCCTGTCGCGTGCTGTCCAGTTTGTCCACTAGGGGACGAGTTCTCCCGACCGTCGACCCTTAGCCACGCGCAACGAATATCTGAATTTCGAATACTCGTTTATCAGCGTTTAAACATCGAATGGACCTCGGATGTTCAAAAGTGTCAGAGATGAAAAACCTTTTGTCAATCCGATACAGGTATTGATCCCACAAAAGTTTTGACACGTACCATTTATTTGACCACTTATTGGCCACAAGAGGGTCGAAGATTCGTCTCCCTAAAACGTTTTGTGGTGATAAAATTACAGTCGCGTGTTACAGACCTGTTTTTAGATGATAGCGTACAATGGGAGTGTTTGTCAAATAATAGGATGAAACCGATATTCAGAGATTTATATTGTTGGTTAAATGGATAAAGTTAAATATCCTGTGATTTATTTGCTTTTGTGTCTGCACGTATTTTAAGGATATCTTTTTTTTAATAGGAGTTTTTTAATAGATTTGTTGTTGTCGTGTAACAATTTCAACTAGTTACTTTAAATGGGTTTTTTTTTATTCCTTACACAATACGGAGCAACATACTCACAAGATTTCGACGTTTCGAGTTTGAGTTTGTCAAAACGGATGAGGTACAATAATGCTACCTAATTTAAGGGGACTACAGGAGTTAAACGCAAGTTTTATAATGCCTAAAGTTTATGATCCACTGAAGTAAACAAAATCAGAAAAAATATATGATATTCTTCAGGCTAGGTAGATAGTGTATTGAAAACATAATACAACTAATTTGATACGATATAAAAAAATTATGAAGATAGCTCTAAAATATTTTAACGATTAAAAGCCATACTAATACATGCAATCATTCTGATTTTTTGTCAGATTATTCTACAAGCAACTTATTAGCATAATAGCGCTTTAATTTTTTTATCCAATTAATATATTATTTGTAAATAAATAATTCCTTCATATTTTGCAATAAATTACCAGCGTTGTGTCATCGCGCTTCTCTTTTTCTATGCAGTCCGACAGTGACCGCGCTTTAGCTGATGTCGGGAAGCCTCTTAACGGGCAAAAACTATGCTGCAGGTTGTATATCATCCGTAAAACGCCTAAATAAAAAATCTAAATACAATCGTATTTAATATCGTACGCTCCGAGATGCTGGGACAATTGATTACTAAAAACCTCTTCATTTGTATTGTACGTAAGACCGTTCGGTCGTCCAGAAACAAGAGCAAGGAGGGCCACATTCCTCATAATCCCGCCCTAATGCCCTGTCCTCTGCAAGGGACATTTCCATTTATTATTGAGCACTTAATTTATGTGTTTTGTTATGGACCGACAACTGGCGCGACTACCCTAAGCAAATGTATAAATACTTGCGCAAAATTGAACCGAAACTAGGTTCTATTTTGCTCTACGTATGCTCCAAAATGATTCGGCAAATTGGCGCCGTTTAGGGCAATTTAGACCAATGCGAAAAAACTGCTTCATCGGACGTTTTAAAGTGGGCATAAACAAACAATTTGCAACTCTTTGTCATTGAACATAGCGTGCAAATTCTATTAGACCACAAAAGTTCTTTTAAATCTTTTCGACTTGAAAAATATGAAATTTTAAAAGTAGAATTGTGGCAATGCTTGGCGAAATTCTGCCAGAAGTTCTGGAACACAAAGTCGGAGTTTGTAAATTGATTGGTGTCCCATAAGTCGTTTTCGGTAATAGTTCGATCACTTAGAATTGTTTAGACAATGTACTCAGCAATCCGTTCTCTTCAGAGCCAGGTTTTGTTTAAGAAGGGGTGAAATGACATTCGGGATAACTAAATCCGAGGGACTTTGTGGAGTTTAGAGGTCATTTTTCAAAATAAGTAATCGGGCAATGGAAGTTTACAATAGCCAGAGGATTATTGGCAGAATACAGTTGGAAAGGGGATTCTTATATCATCCAGTTTTGTAAAGACTTTTGAATGAATATTCTATTTTTGAAATAGTTGTTGATGAAAGAACTGGCCACTTTTTAGCGCCTATAACGTGTTTTCTCTTATTAGGACATACTTTAATGTAAATGATGGACAAAATTTCTAGAGACCATTCATTATAAATGCAACAATGACAGTAGGAAAGCGACATTGCATTTTATTCACAGGTTTTACTCATCCTTCTGTGATAAACGTATTTTTTTAGCACAAGCTCACACAGTAAGTATTTTAACAAAATAAAAAATACACAAACCAGCAAATAAAATCCACAGAGAGAAAAAACTAAATGACTCAGCTCAAAGTGGTATAATATGATATTCAGAGAGAAGAGAGCTCTTCAAACATGGCGTACATAATGCCTATGAAAGCATAAAAAATCAAGAAAATTCCATGTGAACCAAAACACATGGAGAATAAACATACGAAGTAGATACTTACAAAAATATGAAATTCACCACAACATTTGCTGGGGACGGCGAGTTTTGTATGGTTGGCAGAAAAAGCGAAACAACTTTACCTACAATAAAAAATCGAAATTAATATAATAATAATAATGATTACCTCATTGCTGCCTCATTGCTGACTGCCTAGTCGGTACAGTGGTTGCAAGCGCTACTGCTGAGCATGAGGTCCTGAGGGTTCGATCCCCGGGTCGGGCAAAGTGTTATTGGGATTTCCTATCTGGAATTTCTCAGTAGCAGCCCGTAGTCTGGATTTATGCCCGATTGATGTCTTAAACATAACTGGCGAAATGTGGGTGAACCTACTACAGGTATACACCTCTGTCCAACCCAAGGAAGAAAACAAGGCGTGATGTTATGTTATAATAATTATTACTTAAGTATTAATAAACAAGCTATATGTGTGATGGGAATTCCCATCGGTAAAAAGACAAACTTCCATACAAACTTTCATCCCCTATTTTACCCTAGTAGGAGATGAATTTAAAAAATAAACTTTCTTAGTGCTTATTTTTGCTATAATTATAAGGAACTCTTGTGCAAAAATTCATGCTTCTGGATCCAGTGATTTAGGATGTGCATTGTCTATCATATCATATAGATATGTAACGTTGATGGTTATTCCGTCATGAGGGTTTAACTTCATACTGTGAACCACAAAGTTCTTATTCACAAAGGCCGTTGCAGCTAAGGGTATAATAGATGTAGTACAATAGTTAATTATAATGCCACAACATAACATGGTGGTACCCTTACCAATACTTTATCCGATGACATTTACCTACTTTAAAAGGGCAAAAAAATGTCGCAACTGTAGTATAATATGAAAGATAACTTATACAACTAGGTTGAAAGATCTAGAACTTAGCAAATATTACTCACAAACTTTTTGTAAACTGAGCAACGTACAACTTTCCACAAAACCAATAAAATAACAGATGATATATCTCTATGAGGTTGTTTTGCTGACGCTACCTGTTCAGTCGTCCATAATGCGAGTTGATAGGTAGATGTATTAAAAATAGTATACATTAGACACGAATACGACATAATATAAACATACGTATATAATATTATTAGGTATGTGAATAATTCTATATAAGTACGACACGTAGTGGGTGAGAGGAGGATTACAGCGCGCTTTGTGATGGAGTCCACATGAAAGTTTCCGAGACCAGGATTTAAGTAATGGAATATATTATTAATTGGGTTTCATCGAAAAAGGCTTTGGAAAAGTAGGATAGAATATAATTTATTGTTGTATGGTAGGATACAAAATAAAGATAACCATCATCTGCCTAGCCTTTTCCCAACTATGTTGGGGTCGGCTTCGAGTCTTACCGGATACAGCTATCATATCTGACCTCCACAACCCAGTTACTGGGTAACACGATACCCCTTGGAAAGACTGGTTGTCAGACTTTCGAGCTTCTGACGACCCGTAACGACTGTCAAAGATCTACAAATGACAGCCGGGACCAACGGCTTAACGCGCTTTCCGAGGCACGGAAGGGTCTTGGTATGTAAAGATGGTCACCCATCCACGGACCAACCGCAGCAAGCGTAGCTTATCCTGATCGGTCGACCGTGCGGCAGTTATTTCATAGCCACAAGCCCCTCCCCCCAAAATAAAGATAACCAATTTGGTAAATTAAAAAGTATCTCTGTAACATACTCCTAGGGTGCACAAAAGGCCGATTCATGGTGGCCAGGAATCGGCCCGCACGGGCTTGCGGACGGTGAGCAATGCGTAGCTCGCCGTCCGATAAGGACCAGGCCGGGTCGACGGCGCTTTGTGTTCTACGCGCCTCAAAGAGATGTCAGCACAGATGTAGGGGTCCGCTAGGGCCGATGCCTGCCGAGGTCGCGGGAAGATCCGAAAGGGATACCGGTAACACACAGGCAACGGAAGGAACCCGGGTGGGCTTTAGTCAGTAAGAGTCTGACACACCATCCCGCTCCGCGCAGAGCGGAAGAAGTTATTTGATAAATTCCGACAAAAAAGGGTTCCCAAAAATAAGAAATAAAATTTAAATAATTTTCGGATTTGGTCAAACAGAAAACTAAACTATGTACAAAAAAAAAATTGTTGCGAACCTCTGTGAGTGATGATTAGACGGACCTTGTACAGTCGGCCACCGTTATTCTTTAGCGTCCATTTACGTATAAATAGGTTACAAGTCGACATTAATTGTTGGTTGTCTACTCCTACTTCTTTCTAACATCATAACTTCGCAAGTTTCTTCTTACTTACCAAATTCCCAAAATTCTGGTTTTTATGACGCAATCCATCGATATACATCTGGCACATCTTGAGCAGGCATCCCAGCTATTTGGCTAGCCAATCCTTCCATCACTTTCTGAGCTATTCTCGGTACCGCGATAGAAGAGGAAAATCATATTCTGTAGGTCTTGATAATCTCAGAGACTAATGATGTACGTATCCATGAACGCCTCCAATGGACATCTGTAATTCCAGCATCGTATGCGCATTGCCTGTTATGGCCTGTGATTACACCAGCACCAGTATCGTTCAAGCCGCAACACAACAACTCTGCTTGGTGGCAGACATAGGAAATACGAAGATGGTCTAACCATTATATGAGCAGAGGTTGCCAACTGTAAGTACAATTTAAGCGGGCCATCAGTCCAGATACTCATTCCTTATCTACATCATTGATGATCATCGCCTTATCTTACATATCTTTCGGCACTACAACCTTTGTGAGTTTTGGCACATTCCATAAGCTTCTTCCAAGTTCTTTTTCAGAATTTTATTTTCGTTCTTTTCGCTTTAGGTCTTCATCTAAGCAACTTTTCTTGCATCGACCCTCTGGAAAGTCTTTGCTATGGGGTCGCTTTAGACAGTATATCGCCTTATCACTTTAGCATTAAAGATTTAATGCTAATGTCCTACCATTAGAGGCTAGCCAACCGTAAGTACAATTTAAGCGGGCCATCAGTCCAGCACCATTAGTTACCTATTGAGTATTGTCACAAACTTCGCCTCATTTTTTATCTACGTCATTGATGATCAACGCCTTATCTTATATATCTTTCGGCACTACAACCCTTGCGGGTTTTGGCACATTCAGTCCAGCACCATTCGTTACCTATTGACACAAGTCTAGCCTCATTCTTTATCCACAGTGATGATGATCATCGCCTTATACCTATTAATATCTCTTTCGGCAATACAACCATTGTGGTTTTTGGCCTATATCATTATTTTCTTTCACTTCTTTTTTTTCTGATTGGTAATATTGGTATTCACACCTTAGGTCCTGCATCTTACCTCCGGATGGCTTTTACTGTGAGGCCAATTTTAGTCTTACGTTCGTTTTTGCCTTATCACAGTAGGATTATAGCTTAAATCCTAATGTTCCATCGTTATATTAACTGGACTTGCCAACCATCAGTACAATTTAAGCGGGCCATCTGTCCAGCACCATTAGTTACCTATTGACACATAGACAGATCGCTACGTGCCGCTTGTCCAGACGACACTACTATGGAGTTTTCTCGAACTTGTCTCGAATTGCAAAATATTGCATGATCTATCTGTAAGTTTGTAACCATTTAGATTGTGACAAATCAAATGATTGAATTAAGTCGAATTAAGTTGAGGTTCTGTGACTGTCATCAAGAATTTTATAATTAGAGGTACGTAGCTAGGGTATAGAGTTTCAAACTAAGTATAACAAGACATAATAACGTCCAATATTTCACCCGACATCACTGTGCCTTCAACACTGAGACCTTTAGTCAGATAAACCTGTAAGCCTTCTTAAAATGTAAAAAAAATATAGGTATTAAATAAATAAGCGTTACGTGTAAGTACATTTCTAAAATATTTGGTTTTTACTTTTACAAATTCTTTCTAGAGAAAATAACAAGAATCTTGCCTCCACTTGTCCTGTAGTAAAACCAAAACTAAGCGACCTCAGCGAAAACTCGTAGTAAAGAGACGGACAGTTGCTAAGATTAATGTGGTCTCCAGTTTTAGTGAAACTCTTATTCCAGATATCCGAGAGGTTTTTGTTAAAAAAAAACTGCACGTAAATCGTATAAACCATTATCTGTGAACCCTGAAATGCAACGTGCGGTCCCAAAACCCCCGCGAGTTTAAAAGTACGTATAATGGAAACTAATAAATAATACTGGCACGTTTTCACCCTAAACAAACATCACTCGGCACCTACAAACCAGTCATTGCCACATCGTGATGATAAAATACCGTCATAAGCCGAAAGCCGAAAAACTGGACCCCTATAACTGACAGTAATTTGTCTCAAGCACTGAAAACGTCTTCAGTTTAACCCAATACACTCGGTCCTAAGTAAACTTTAGGTAAACTTAAACGGCCGAGTCCCTTTCTCGACCACATTCTAAATAAATAACATCTAATGGGGGACATTCATCAGTGTTTCCACGTTTTTAGGTGGGTAGACCTCACTCCCCTTGCTGTCTGCTGTTTTGGAAAAGTCCTTTGTTAACAAATCCAGGAAATTGTAAACACGAAATTCAACTTTACACCATTACGTTACAGTATAATACAGGTTGCGGAATTTTTGGACAAATTACGTTTGTTAAATACACAGATTAGCAGTGGCGAGTGCAGAGATATGAGAGGGGGAAGAATGGTGGGCGGCGGGGTGTAACGGGGGCCCACCCAACACCCTTTTTGTTATTTTTTGTTGCATTTTTTGCGTGAGCGCGTGCAGGGTTTTTGGACTGCATAGGTAAGTAATATTATTAGTTGTAATTAATGCGAACATGGCTGTCGAGTATGCTTTTAAATTATACAGATTCTGTGTACTTTTGTGGGTTTTATATAGAAATTAATTGTATTATATGGTATTTGTTGCATTTTTGATACAAGGATAGTTATTTTAGACAATATTTTTTTTGTTTTAAAACCGGGCTTGAACCCTGTCATCATCATCATCCTCATTATTTCAGCGTAAAGGTGTCCATTACTAGACATAGACGTCCCCGAAGCGCCGCCACATGGACCGGTTCAGTGTTTCTCGCATTCAGCGGATTCTTGCCTAAATCTGGATAAACTTTTTTTTCTGTACTTTTAAATGATTTTCATTACGAAAATCTACTACCACCTAGGGGCTAGGTACCCCGAATATATCCCGATTATATAACATTGAAAAAGGTTTGTAGATAAGTTGGACAGCCAGGACTCTTGAGCGGGGCCGCGTGTCACCGTGGACAGAAGATAGCGCTGATGAGGGTCACTGCTGCCTTTCCCCGTGCCCCATTTGTACTTGTACAAGTTTTCCTTATATTTAAATATTAGTTGAAGGTGACTTTTTTTGTTTGTTTTTGGGTAGGGTTTTTTTTTCGCTGCACACACGTTTA
Organism: Atethmia centrago; assembly: GCA_905333075.3. Taxonomy (NCBI): domain Eukaryota; kingdom Metazoa; phylum Arthropoda; class Insecta; order Lepidoptera; family Noctuidae; genus Atethmia; species Atethmia centrago. Next base: position 9,677,455 of record HG995381.1, on the reverse strand, counting down.
CACAAATTCGCCTTGTTCTGTTACATTTCATGTTGCATGTTCGTTTCAACGTTGAAGGTGACTTTTTATGTTTGTTTTTGGGTAGGGTTTATTAACGCTGCACACACGTTGACACAAATTCGCCTTGTTCTGTTACATTTCATGTTGCATGTTCGTTTCAACGTTAAAGCTGACTTTTTTTGTTTGTTTTTTGGTAGGGTTTTTTTTCGCTGCACACACGTTGACACAAATTCGCCTTGTTCTGTTACATTTCATGTTGCATGTTCGTTTCAACGTGTGTTACATTTCAAGGTACGTTTCTCATAATGTGTACCCACCATAGCAACGACCGCTACTTGAATGTTTTGCAATTTTGTGATTCAATAACTACGTGATTAAAAAAAACCGGGTAAGTGCTTGTCGGACCACGCACAATAAAGGGTTCCGTAGCTGGAATGAATTTATCCAAAAAAAACTTTACATTGTAGTTGAAAAACATGTTATTCCATACATAGATATACGTCACGGTCAATTCTGCAAACATAAGTTAGTCGACTATTACTCGTTAACTTGTAAAGCCCACTTAGCTGTGATAGTTTTCCTTTTAATTTCGTTATAGATATATACTACTGCCATTTACTTTTTCACGTATCCAAAAACAACCATGTAGCTGGCATTGGACACTTGACTCTAACAAAAATTAGCACTACCCATGCTAAATTACAGCTTTCTAGTACTAAGAGTCTCTGAGCTAAGGCGCGGACTGACTGGGCGAGGACGAGGCGAGGCTGAGGGACATGGCGAATCTATAAGGGTTTCTTGTTGACTACGTAACCCTAAAAAGTAATTGGAAAGAGAAATTAGAAGATTTAAAAAAAATAACCATGTTATAATACAATTTCATTGCAAGTAATTAAAACATTAATTAATAATTAAGTGAGTCGCTAAGTTCCAATCAGAAAGTCGTACTTTTGGGAAAGAATCAAAAACTGAATTATGCAAAATTATACAATAATTAGATAGGTACCATCAGCTGCCTAGCCTTTTCCCAACTACGTTGGGGTCGGCTTCTAGTCTAACCGGATACAGCTGAATACCAGTATTTTACATGGAGCGACTGCCTATCTGACCTCCACAACCCAGTTACTGGGTAACACAATACCCCTTGGTAAGACTGATTGTCAGACTTTCGGGCTTCTGACGACGAATGACAGCCGGGACCAACGGCTTAACGTGCTTTCCGAAGCACGGAGGCTTGGTATGTAAAGATTGTCACCCATCCACGGACCAACCGTGGCAAGCGTAGCTTAACCTGATCGATTCACCGGTGCGGATGTTATTACTTAGCCACAAGTCCCTCAAGTACCTAATTAGATAGGTACCAATGTCGCTAAATTGAAAATTTGTAAAAGCATAGCATGCAGAATGTGCAATATTGCGAATTTGTGCCGAAACCGACCGGTAACAAGTTGGACTGTATTTCAGCAAGTTGCCGATAGCCAGAATAACCAAACGTTTGGTTAAATTCCGGACAAATCTCCGAATTCACACTTTGGAGATTGGTCCGGCATTTAGCGTTGTTGTTGCTGTGTTTACCAAAATATGGTTTCTTTACGTCACATATAATTATGTCATTATAATTTCCTTTGTAAGTTTATAAATGATAAATGATAAATGATTTTATTTCTGTAAGTAGGTTTTTACAAACACTTTTACACGTCAAAACATATTTTTTTTAAACTAGATGAGGCCGGCGTTTCCTATCTGACTACTCTGAGAAGAAAGGCCGAAACAAACTCAGAGGTCACCGTCTCTTTTAAAGTCCAGACATAATCTTGGTCAGATCATGTGAAGACCATGTCGATTGGTGTCTGAAATGGTCTTTTGATGAAAGAACCACACAGATTGAGTGGACCTGTCCAGTCAGTGCACGCATTTGTCAGTCGTTGTGCAGCTCAACTCATAACTAAAGGAGCTCAACGATTCAACGAACAATACCAAAGAAAGGACATTTGGCTAGGCCTCAAAAAATACTCAAAACTGCCAGACCATATTAAAAACTAACTGAGAATAAAACAAAATTAAACAATGATCCACATAGTCTTCACATTTACAACAATTAAAACAATATAATACTACACAGAGTAAATATTCATGTCATTGCATAAATAAAATTCATCAATGTCAATGTGTATATTCGGACATAATCTTGGTCAGATCATTTGAGGACCATGTAGGTTTGTGTCCGAAATGGTCTTTTGAGGAAAGACCACACAGATTTGAGTGGACCTGTCCAGTCAGTGCACGCATTTGTCAGTTGTCATGCAGCTCAACTCAAAACTTAAGGAGCTCAATGATTTGACGAACAATACCAAAGAAAAGACATTTGGGTAGGCCGCATAAAGTACTCAAACTGCCAGACCATCATTAAAAGTAAGAGACAAAAAAAAAAAAAAAAAAACAAACAATGACCCACATAGTCCTCACATTCCTAATAATTAAAATAATATAATATAATATACTATACAAAGTAAATATTCATGTCATTGTTTATATAGAATGTTATATAGAATAAGAAAATATAAATAGCTAGCAAAATAAAAAGAGTAAAAAAACAACATTCACTGTAAGTTTATTGGAGCAGCTCAATCCCAAGCCTTTTTGTCCTCAATATAATCTTTAACAGTATAAAAGGCTTTTAGGCACAGTTTCTGTTTTATAAAACATTTGAATTTATTAAGGCTTAGTTCTTGAATGTGGCTAGGAATTTTATTATAAAAACGTATACATTGGCATCTAAACGAGCTGCCTATTTTTTTGAGCCTGGTTGTAGGAACAACAAATTTATGATCCTGCAAATACAAAAGTAAACTGTTAGGTTAGTGTCAAAAACTTTACTGTCAATTAAATCGTTCTCTAAATCCAAATTCTAACTAATATTATAAATGCGACAATAAATTTCTTTCTTTGTTTCGCTTTCACGCTAAAACGGCTGAACGGATTTTGATGAAATTTTGCACACTCATAGACCATGACCTTGGTAAGGACATAGGCTACTTTCATCCAAATTGTAGATGAAGTCACGGGCAACAGCTAGTAGAATATTTTTCATAAAGTATTTTCAACTAGTCGCGTCGCATGAATCTCCTGGGACGCACACGTTTGTAATTCCTAGAGTGATTTGATTTATTTCTGTTCAAGGCATTTTTTGCTACGCACTTTTAGATATAACAGTCTGGCACCACCAACACCAACTTTTGTGTTCTGAACTTTATACCGACGGTACAAAAAAGCTTACGAAGTTGAGAATATAGACTCGGTTCTATAGACATTTGTTTTACCTATTAAGAGCTACTGTTCTCCAGTCAGCCTCAAAAAGCACAATACCTACATGGACAAGAATGAATTTGATTGTCCACAATTTTTGCTCCATAATATTTTTTTATATCAATGTGTCAAACGAATCAGCGCTTGACGTAAATTGACGTAATTTAGTAGGCAATTTTTTAATCACGTCTAAACTTGTATGGAGTAGTTAAGTTAACAGGAGCTGATTAATTTGACAGGACTAAACTAAAATTTATCTTCTGTCCTCTTCTTAATGAAATACAAAGAAAAAGATGCACTGAACTTAAATTTGGTATAGTTTGTGAACAAGGGAATCGGTACCATAGTGTACCTAATACATATGTTTTGTGGCTTCATATTGATACAGTATTATGAAATAAAGATTGTAGACAACTAAATGAATTATTATCGAAGTATACATCTTATTGAGGAAGACTGTACGACGGTGTTTCTCCAAAAAAAAACAAAGCACGATCGAATTCTGTCCTACCCAACACTAAAACTGACGTCACACGACCAAAAGCAGCTGGCAAAGGCTAGAGAGGAAACGGTAACTGAATGGAACTAAATTCCAGGCGCCTCCATTGGTGGGTACAGTCACGACCGTTTCACTGGTCGGACTCGTTGGAATGCTGTTAGCAGTTCTCAGCGCGACTGTACGGTTGTATGTACTTCTAGATTGGTGAAATGAATGCTGGATTTTTTGCATTTAGTAACGTTTTTTTTGAAAATAGAATTCTGTTTCGTTTTTGGCAAAAAGGACTATTTATTTGGTACGACAAATTTGATACCTATGTTAACAAAATAGTGATAAGATTTTAGCGCAAATTGACAAAAAATAATGCCATTTAATGCTTAATCTACTATGCATAGGGTAACCAATTCAATCCAATATTCATATCCGTCTTTACCTATTTGTTGAGATGGCTATGAAAATCTCATAGCTCGCTTTCTACCGCATATTTGCCAGCGGATCCAGGCGTCCCACCTCAACGGCACATTTACCAACAACGGAGCCTAAATATTTTTCTTTAACATTCAGAAAACATACCCACATAATATCATAAAATATACCATCAAAATGCGAAAGTAAAAACCCGAAATAAGACACCGCCTTTTGTTTTCATTGTTTGCGTACCTATAACGAGACGCGAGCAACGTAACAAAAACAAAAGAAAATGGCTCTATTATGTGAAAACAACCCAGAGACTACCACGGTTATATTCACCCGTGGGCTGAATTTATACGATATACTCTGTATTCAGTTAGCCAACGTTATATGAGACCCCATACGCGTTCAGACTTCTCCTCAGCCATCATTGTTCCAAAGTACCGCGAGGGGGGTTAAGTCTCATACTACGCTGGTTAGGAGAACATATTTCGAATATCCAAAAGTATAAATTTCTCCGGTAAGCTATCGACTTACTTTTTATATTCGACGGAATCGTGGTATCGGGAATGGGCCACTGTTTTGAAGACAAACAGGGTGTGCTCGTTGAGCCGTTTTCTGAAATCCTTGTAACCTATGCACCATGTATATCTTACGTGTGTTTGTTTATGATTTGTTCGAGTGCTTGATACGTAATCCTAAGTAGACACAATACAGCTCTTTCAGTAAGTTTTTTCACAAAATCATGCAAAATAAGTGAATGTTTACTTTAATATCAGTTTCATTAACAATAAACATAATCTTATTGGCAATAGTTAATTTATTATTGTCATGCAAGTAGGTAACTACCAATACTTTTTATGTATTAAGGCGCTGACAAGACCCAATTGATCAAAATTGGCTTCTCTTAAGAAAAAAAATTACCAAATCTGTGTAGTTTGTGGTAGCGGAAAAAATGAATGTTCCTTTTGAACATATTTCCCAGAACTTGGTTGTTACCAAAACACGTTTTGAAAAAAGATCTTGATACAAACTAACGTTAAACTAACCTCTTACCTTGGGTTCAAATCCAAAATATCTGTATTAAATATCAACATACGTTACATATTTAATTACTAACAAGGACGTCTTATTTGAATGCAGAACTTGGTTGTTTTTTATTTTCGATTACTCAACTCAATTTTGAGTAAATAGATAATTGCTTCATATTTTGCAATAAATTACAAGCGTTGTGTCATCGCGCTTCTCTTTCTTTTCTATGCAATCTGACAGTGACCGCGGTTTAGGTGTTGTCAGCGTCTTAAACCTAAAAAAACCGACCAAATGCGTGTTGAACCACGCACAATGAAAGGTTCCGTAGTCCGGAATGTTGGGAAGAATTTATCCCAAAAACAAACTTAACATTGTAGTTGAAAAGCATGTTCACCCATACATTGGTCAACTATTACTCGTTAACCTGTACAGCCTACATGAATTTTTTCACATCTCTTTTAAACAACCGTTTAGCTGGCAGGAGGGGACTTGCCTCTAACGAAAATGAGCACTTTAAAGCTTTATATTTTGCAAACGGATCCTTGAATCTAAAAATGGTGTTCACAGACCGCAATATTTTGAACGGCCTTTCTAACGATACCCCACACCATGGGATAGCCTAGAAAAAAAAATATCATCCCCACATTACGTGGAAGGGCTAAAAAAAAATTTTTTTCAAGGTTTTATTTTATATATAGATATGCCCATGGCAATTACAGCTTTCTAGTAACTAAGCTATAGCAGGGACAAACAGACAGACAGATAAATATATAGATATGCCTATGCCAATTACAGCTTTCTAGTACTAAGCTATAGCGGGGACAGACAGACAGCAAAACTGTAAGGTTCCTTGTTAAAAACGATAGTAGGTATTTTCATACTGAAACCAGACTTCTGAGCTAAGTATTACAAAGAAATACAGACGGAACATAGTTTTGTGATTTCCATACCTCATAGCGTTGATGTAAACAGGGCTATGTTTAACAGAGTGCTATAAAAATGCATGAGAGAGCCGTGATGTCTCTATGAAGAACACTGTTTGGACATAAACAATTCAGAATAAACACTAGACTGGCTAATACAGCAACTCCATCTGTGAAATTGTTTAAGATTTAAATAAAAAAATATGGTCACTTATTTTTTTTTCTAGCAGTGGTGGCCCAGTGGAAACGGCCGCGACTTACGAGTTGAAGGTCGTAGGTTCGAACCCAGGCAGGTACTTTGTGTAAATTATTGCATCACCACTGCTCTCAAAACGGTGAAGGAAAACATCGTGAGGAAACCGACATGTCCTAGAACTACAAATGGAAGGAAGACATCCACCAACCCATACTGGGCCCGCGTGCTGGATTTTAGCCCACTCTCTCTCACAGAGAGGAGGCCTGTGTCCCAGCAGTGGGAACAGTAGGCTTATTACGCAATTTTCTTTTTCTAATTTTGATAAAAAAATCTTTAACCATTAGAAATAGATTAGTACTCTTAATTAGTATCAAAATATATATATTCAATTTTAAGAGATTACGCCTTCAGAAGCTTAGAAGCAACATAATCATACTAACAGAAAATGCCCAGTCAGATATCAGAAGACGATCCGCCCTTGAAACGGTCCCTAAGCAACTAAACTTATGAATCAAAACTCCTCAAGCATTCCTTATATATCAAAAAAATCAATACTATTAATCGTAGAACAGTTACACCTATAAAAGTTTCAAATCCAGGCAACATAAGTATATAGACACAAAACTACATAACCTCAACTACATGTTACGAAGACCCCAACAAAACAGTTTCTAATGCTTGCGTTCTCCAACCTTAATCTTTTTGTACCTCTAATTAAATTAGCAAAACCCAGGAGCGCGGAAACTGGACACGCACACAAGCACACCCCCCTCTTCTGACACACACATACACCGCACACAATTAAAGAGACGACGTAAAGTGAAAGGACCGCGGGGATGTGTGAGTGAGATCGCCGTGCGTGTATATGTGTGTGTTTTAGTTAAGGGTCGTCATTTCTCTTGGACCCTCCCCCGTAGTGTCCGCAGAAAGGTGAGTTAAGATGGAGATGTATGGAGATGATGATACCACTTTTAAGTTTTTATGTTTATATTTCATGATATTTTTAGAAGCAGAGCTCAGACTTCGTTCTTTTATTATGACAGACGGTTGCTAAACACTACTGGTATTAGAGTTTTGTTTCTGTAATGTCAGTTTTTTTTAAATCGCTTTTTCATTTCCACTGTATGTAGGTAATTTGTGCTGAATTCAGAAATTACTGCTTCGATTCGAAGACGATCCCAAGGTCGTTTACAAAGAAGCAGGCAGATTGATAAATTGAAATATCGACTTACTACAAAGTAAACGTAAATGTATTCCTGTTTTCACTAACTCTATACGATACCTAAATGAATGCGTAAATAAAAACGCTCTACTGGATTTCAACTTTCGGCTCTGAGCCGAACGTTGAAAATCCAACGGTATGTTGGAAATCCATAAGTTCTTGAATCACTTGATTTTTTATATTATATTAATATTTAGCTTTTTTTACGGAAACGCAATGCTTAACTTATTCCAATTTAATTTCGCTATTGTAGGTATCAGTGGCGAACGCACCATACAACACAATTCCTACCGGCTTTCCTTCAGAGGTTCGCATCAGCAACTCTACCGCTATTGAAAAATGGCACAATCAATAGTGTCTACTATTGCCAAAAAATATAGAACGGGTTATTTAATTCACCATAACATTCAAACATCAAGCACGCCAATTATTAGCTTTGAATTACAACAACTACAAAAAAATATACTAAAATAGCCCGACACCAATACGTCATAATCTACTACTATACTAAAAATTCATACAATGCGATCCCGTCACGATATCACTTTAAGTCACATGGGACACTTTATATGGACGAGAGCAAGCCGATGTACAACGGGTTACAATAGAGACAGATATAGAAAAAAATCGTCAGCGAAAACGAGATGGAGGCATATCATTTTACTTAGTTTTCACCGGTTCAATCATATTGTATTCGATTCATTATATTCCTATAATAATTTTAGAATGATAGTATCTAATTTAGTTGAATTTATTTCTGTAACACATTGATTTTTTTTTTTGATAAGTAAGTTAAAACCGCCTTCTCCCTTTCAAAAATTCACACCTCGCCGGTACGTATTGCTTTGGCTATAATTTTTGCAAGTGCTGAGCACCCCTGTAATTGACAAGTTCATCTTAGTCCAAAAACTTAAAAAAATCTTAATGTATGTGTATAGTTAGCAAGTCGTTGGAGAGCTATGATTAAATAAATAAATCTTTAATACAAATCAAACATTGGCTCGTAGAAAATCACTAAATCTAAAAAAAAATCCTGCGGTATCATCAACTCTATATATTTCCAACAGACAAACAGACATCCCCCAGCATCCTCCCTCGGACTTTAATATTGATCAGTGTCCGGTGGCGGTCAGGTAGTGTCGGCCACGAGCCGGCGCATGCGTCATACCTGCCCTTAGAGCACGCTCTTTGTTGCAAGAACTAGGCTCGACCACTTATTAGTTCGTGCTAAGTAAGTATTAAGGTGTTTTGGCGGCGTGGTATTGAAAAGTTATGCATGAAACTAAGAATAGGTTACTTGGATACATAAAGTCTTTGAGAAAATATTGCTGTTAGTGAAATAAATCAATATTTTTGTTAAATTTTATTCATACAGTTGTTTGTTTTAGTTAGTTTGTTTGTTGAAACGAAGGGTAAAGCCAAAAAGTTTAAAGAATACCTATAGAGTTATTAAATGAATAAGTTTAGCACTTGTCATTCCTGCACGTAAGAGTAGACCTTTTTAGGCTCCACCACTTATTAATTCGTTACAAGTTATGATGAACTAATAAGTGGTCGAGCCTACAAAAACTGTCAATAATATACCCATCCTATAAGTAATAACTTATAGTCATGAGTTATTATAACTTATAGAATCGGTATTATTGACAGATTTTTGTGTATATTCTAAGTACTGAGAAACCTTTAACAGTTATGTACTTAGCTACGTGAAGGATTTGGGTTTTTACTTGTTTCGAATTCTATACACATATTTTTGGGAGATTGTAGATACATAGGTACTTTATTGCATGTATAAAACTGGTCAGTTTATAGCAGCACGTTGCATACCTGCACTTAGGAGTAGCCTTGTTGTTGTCACTATGTTCGACTAGACTCGACCACTTATTAGTTCGGGGGTAAGCAGTAAACTTAGATATGGATAATAATATAGGCAATTTTTTTTAGGGACGTTAGATGGTAATTTGTTCTGTTCGGAAGTACGGTTCCTTGGCCTTAAAATGGATGAGGGCTTTTGCTTTATTTTCGACAGACTATTTCCAGGAGACTATGAAAACTTCATGAAAATATGGGTAAATGGTAATGTAGGTAATACACAGATATTGGGTATTTATTTTAGTTATTCATTACAATTTCACACAACACACACTCACATGTGTCACAACATTTGGTTTATTTTGTATGAGCTTTTTTTATATTATCACCTTTAATTTATTCTCTTATTTAATTAATGAAAAACGGACACACACATACGAGGCGCTTTTGGCATTATACTTAATCATTGTTTTCTGTTTTTTTTTATAGTTTTAAGGTGTATTTTTAATTTGCTGTAATGATAAACGCATTTTTAGGGTTCCCTAGTAAACAAGGAACCCTTATAGTTTTGGCATGTTCGTCTGTCTGTCCTCGCTGTAGCTCATAGACGCTTAGTATTAGAAAGCTGTAATTTGCCATAGGTATACATATTAATCGCGCCGACAAAGCGGTAAAATAAAATCTTGAAAAAAAAAATATGTACCTCCTTTGCACGTAATGTGGGGATGGACATTTTTTTTTCGTCTATCCTATAGTGTGGGATATCGTTGGTATCGGATAGGCCGTTTAAAAATATTGCAGGGCTGTGAACACAATTTTTCGATTCAGGGATCCGTTTGCGTAATATTAAGCTTTAAAGTGCTAATTTTGTCTCTCCTAAATACGGATTACTCAGTAATCTAGCTAGGAGAGCAGCGATTCACCCAACGATTCAATGCACCTACACCATGTTATAGTAATGCATACTTTTTATTTGGTATTCAGAAGTGATTACTGTTCTGAAAAACAGTGACTTGCAGGCTTCAATGCTGGTAAATGTTGTATATGTACAGGCATAGTTAGCTCTATTACTTAGAAAAGTGAATACCTTTTTTTAGACTTCTTATTATTATTTCGTTTATTTATTTTTTTACTTATAAAATATATTTTTAAATATTTCTTGACAAAAACAAAACATTTAAAAATATAAAAAATTGTGGTCCGCCGGTGTCGGGAGCAGGGTCCAAGCTACCGGTGGTTAGGGCACCAGAGACAGAAACCTCCTCACAATGCGAGCCGTATCGAGGAGTACTGCCTTCTGGATCAGGCCTTTGATACAGCCGCCTAGCGAGAGCCTCGAGAGATGATGGTTGAGGCTTTCGGCCATCAGGCGATTGGCCGTAACGACAATCGGCACAATGACAGCCGAGTTCACATTCCACATGTCAGCAACCTCGTGTGTTAGGTCGAGATATTTTATTTGTTTCTCATTCTCAGCTTTCACGAGGTTATCGTCATGTGGAATGGTTATTATTATTATTAACTTTGTTAGAGTCATGTGTCCCCCCTCCCCCCTGCAAGGTTGTTTAAGGAGATCTGAAAAAAATCATGGCAGTAGTATATATAATGAAATTAAAAAGAAAACTATCACAGCTAAGTAGGCTTTACAGGTTAACGAGTAATAGTCGACAAAATTAAATTTGCAGTTCGAGAATTGACCGTGACGTATACACGTATCGATGTATGGGAGAGCATGTTTTTCAACTACAATGATAGATTTGTTTTTAGGATAAATTCATCCCAATTACGGAACCCTTCTTTGTGCGTGGTCCGACTCGCACTTAGCCGGTTTTATTTTGCTTCTTTCTTTTATTCTAAAGCTGGACAGTTCATAGATTTGCAATAGAGTTAGTCTGACCTAGCATGCGTCATACTTTTCCTTAGGAGAAGCCTCTTTTCTGCAACTATATATGTCGTTCCGTGTGGTGTCGGACGTAAAGAATAGCACCATCCCATTTCTTCCCGTGGGTGTCGTAAAAGGCGACTAAGGGACTTACTAGAGAATATGCAGCAGCGTTCTCTATGCATTTTAACACCATACTGCGATCGCCAACCCGGCTGCCAAGCGTGGCGATTATGGCAAACCCCCCCAATATTGGGGGAGGCCTATGTCCAGCAGTGGACGTCTTTCGGCTGGAATGATGATGATGATGATGATGATATGTCGACCACTTACACAGTTAGATAGGGATATTGGTATTGACAGTTTTTCGGGATGCGTGATTTTGAAAAGTAAAAGTAGAATATGGAGGCCTTGGCAGAGAGTACAACTTTGTGCCCTTTGGCGTCGAGACCCTCGGTCCGTGGGGTCCCAGTGCGCATAAGTTATTTGCGGAAATCGCGAAACGTCTAGTTGATGTAACTGGTGACCGAAAAGCTGGCGGCTTTCTCGCGCAACGCATCAGCATTGCAATTCAGCGAGGAAATTCCGCCAGCATCCACGGTACAATGCCCCAAGGGCCTTTTTTAAGCTTAACTTAGTTTTAATTTAATTTAGTTAATGTTAATAATCATCTTGTAATTTGGTTATGTAAATAAATATATTTTCAAAGTAGAATGAATGACATGACGGATTTGGGCTTTTGATATGTAGGTATTGTAGACATAGATATTTTTAGGAGACGGTGACATGCTGAAACTATAGCTAAAGCTGATAAGTTTTTTAGATTTATAATATAGGTAGTCAACCACGTGCCCTTAGGAGTTTCATATTAACACGTTTTTTGTTTGTTTGAAATTGAAAAGAAACCAATCGATTTTCTGAACATCGCATCAATGTTCAATATCTGAATGCATGTTTGGGTGTATCAATATTTTTGGGGAAATTATACAATTGTTTGGTACTTTTGCCCTAGAACATACTCGTATGTTCGGTTTCTTGTACCCAAAATACTTTATTTTCTACTTTAGCCCGAGAAAGTTTGTTTATATATAGTATGATTTATCAGTAAAGTTATGAAGTCAAATCTAGCACGTGTCGCACAGGTACAATCACACACACACGGTGCACATCAGTGATAACACTTGCACTACAAAAACCGCCCTTACCACTACGACATAAAGGTGCTGTAAATGTCAAATTCTTAACATTGAAGCGCGGTTCCAAGAACAGGCATCTAAGGACAGGTTCGTACAGTCAACTGTACCAATCTGTGCTTTGTTGCAACTTTGCATGAGTAGTCTGGACAGTTGATTAGTTCGCCATAGAGTCTAACGAAGAGAATTGATGAATAACTTTCTAGGGTGGTATTCTGAAGTGATTACAGTTCTGAGAAACGATGACTTGCAGACTTCAATGCTGGTAAATGTTGTATATTATGTATAGGCATATTTAGCTCTATTACTTAGAGTGAATGAGGGGCTAAAATGTGAATGAGGGGCTTGTGGCTAAGTAATAACAGCCGCACGGGTCGATCGATCAGGTTAAGCTACGCTTGCCGCGGTTGGTCCGTGGATGGGTGACCATATTTACATACCAAGACCCCTCCGTGCCTCGGAAAGCCGTTGGTCCCAGCTGTCATTTATAGATCTTTGACAGTCATTACGCGTCGTCAGAAGCTCGAAAGTCTGACAACCAGTCTTACCAAGGGGTATCGTGATACCCAGTAACTGGGTTGTGGAGGTCAGATAGGCAACCCCTTCATGTAAAATACTGGTATTCAGCTGTATCCGTTAAGACCCCAACATGGTTGGGAAAAGGCTAGGCAGATGATGACTTAGAAATGTGAATAGCTTTTCCTAGACTTCTTATGTGCATCACACTATAAAGAATATAGGAGCATAGGCACTCATGCGCTTCTGCTGAAAATTAACGTCAGGTTTCACTAGTGTTTCCATGTGACAGTATGCTGAGCTGAAGCCCTTTTGTTATTTTATTTTGTTTTTATAGTTTTAAGAATGTGTTTGTTTTAATGACGCTCACGCTTCTTCTTAGCGTGTCAATGGACTCGACTCAGAATTCGGCTACGTGTTTGGTGCCATCAGCTCCTGTAACGTGCTGCAGGACACGATATTAAGTGTCCCATCGTTTGTAGCACAGCACCATATTTGCACTTCAAAGCGAATCTTCATTACTTATACCAATATAGAAATTTTCTTTCTTTGTTTATCTAGTTTTAATAATGGACGTTTATTTAATCTGTCATCGAGAAATAGACGCAAACCAAACACGTGTCGAATTCGACTTTTTATTATCTTTGTGTCAGGATTAGCTTCTAAGTGATGGAATTATGTATATCATTCCTTGTAAACGTAAAAGTTGTTATAAGTAATACAATAGTATTGTTCTATTTGGTCTGTCTTTATAAACGAAATCAATCAGTGACCGCGATGGCATCTGTCAACAGTAACTGTCAGTGTCACAAAAGTAATTGAAAATATTCTAATGTCAATTTGTTCTTCAATTAATGCCTTTTTTGTTTCCCGATTAGAAAGGTGAATTTGCGTAAATCACGTAATTAGTTTTGATTTATTGTCCACTTTCCAACACTAAATTAGTATGAATAAAGGTTTTATCATAATAATAATGTTTCTTTGTTGATAACTGTCAGACGGATAAAACAAAGAAGATAATAATGATAGTTATATCATTATTATCTTCTTTCTTTTATTAGATTTACTCAATTCTTCTGTTTATAACTTCTATTTTTATCTTCAAGGTAACTTGAAGATAAAAATAGAAGTTATAAACAGAAGAATTGAGTAAATCTAATATTCTTATTGGAAGTCGGTTAAAAAGAGAAACCAACACGTGATCGCTACAAAACGTCACTTGTTTTAATTATGATGTCCAAATCTGTCTCGTGTATTCACAATAAATAAATGATTTATAAGAAGCCTCCAACGCAACTGACCTAACATCACAAAAGAAACTTATAACATTAAATATCAACACAAAAACAAACTACCCCAGTTTCAAGAATTCCATCCAACATACAACATATTTACGCAAAACAGAATTTTCCACGGAATCATATCATAAGTAAGAAACCATGATATTGCGTTATCTGAAAACATTATAGTAAAAAGATTTCCCCGGTTTAATATCAAAGAGAAGTCCCTAAATTCCGTATCATGTAAAGAACACTTTCAATATTGGGATTGGTATCCCTCTGGCCGTAACAAGGTTTTATTAGATCCCACTAAAGGGCATCCCCGCACAAAGGTAGCACAAGAAACCCTTTTTCTACCTTACTTCAAATATATTAACTGTCCCACTGCCTTTCATGACCAGGATAAGTATTGTGCTGGATGTGACAAGGGGTAAAATAAAAATAGGTTCAGTTTATCCATTATTCGTTAGGTTGTCGTCTAAGTACAGTCACTCGATGGTCTTCAGTGGTCCGAGATACGAGATGAACAGAATGACCCACATGTAATTTGCCGTTACGTTTATTAAAAAAGGATATGAGGGGCTTGTGGCTAAATAATAACAGCTGCACGGGTCAACCGATCAGGTTAAGCTACGCTTGCCGCGGTTGGTCCGTAGATGGGTGACCATCTTTACATACCAAGACCCTTCCGTGCCTCGGAAAACACGTTAAGCCGTTGGTCACGGCTGTCATTCGTGGATCTTTGACGGTCGTTACAGGTCGTCAGAAGCCCGAAAGTCTGACAGCCAGTCATACCAAGGGGTATCGTATTCGCGGGAAGGTACTAAAGGGTCACCGAGGCCCCTGGCAACACAGACAACAGGAAGGAATACGGGTGGGTTTTAGTCAGTAAGAGTCTGACACACCCTCCCGCACCGCCCAGAGCAGGAGTTTTTTGATGATTTCCCACACAAAAACGAAAAAAAAGGGGTATCGTATTACCCAGTAACTGAGTTGTGGAGGTCAGATAGGCAGTCGCTCCATGTAAAATACAGACAGATGATGATGATGATGATGATGATGATATGAAAACGACCTCAAATTATTGGATTACGAAATGGCTTCAATTTTTTGCAGGGAAAAACACCGAGGTGGCATCCTAATCATCCAAGGTATAACTTTCAAAGAATTACCGTTTATACAAACCTATGTACCGGTAAACACATTCGAGGCATGGGGCATAGAGCAGGGAAATGCGAAATTAATATTTGTTTATACAGAACACCTTAATTCGATCCTAACCAATTTTTAACAAAGCTCAATAGCATTGCATGATTTATACAAGAAATATAAGGCAAAAACATGCATAGTTTCAACAGGTGACTTTAATATTTTTGATTTTGCCTTTAAAAATGGCAAAATCACTCAAGAACTTCAGGATCTACCAAGATCTAGCAGCTAACACAATTACAATATAAAAAATCATATTAATGTCTTCTTGTATAGACCATACCATAATATACTAAGTAGTGATAAGATCACGACACTCGCGCGTCGCGCTTACCGACTCACCTAGCCGATTCACTTCGGCGCGGGTGGTTTTTGGGGGTGTTAAAGCCGATAGTGAGGTCAAATCTAAAAAGCAAGATGGCGGCTGCGAAATATTCAGATTTTTCATCATGGGTATCGTTTCCATGGTTTTCGGGGGTGTCAAATCCGATAGTAAGGTCAAAATTAAAAAGCAAGATGGCGGCTGCGAAAATGTTCAAATTTTTCATCATGGGTGTCGTTTTCATGGTTTTCGGGGGTGTTAAAGCCGATAGTGAGATCAAAACTAAAAATCAAGATGGCGGCTGCGAAAATGTTCAAATTTTTCATCATGGGTGTCGTTTTCATGGTATTCGGGGGTGTTAAAGCCGATAGTGAGGTCAAAATTAAATAAAACCAAGATGGTGACTGCGAAAATGACCAAATGATTTGGAATAAAAAAACATAATTGAGTTATTGACTGAATTTTTGTTTTGCTACTTTATTTAAAAACACCCTAAATAGTAACGTTTAAACACTTAGATATAGGTTTGAAATAGAATTAGCATAAAAATATTATTAAAATCTCGATTACGATTATAAATGTAATGCTTGGTCAATCCCTAGCATCAGTGGGATGACACTGACAGCTCACTCCACTCATGTTTTCACGGTGAGATTTCTACAGAATCGACATGCAGCATGTCGACACTGATCACGACACAGCACAAATGCCTAGTTTTCTTTTAAGGTTTCAAACAACGAAAACTGCACAGTCTAAATAATAAATAATAACAGCTGCACGGGTCAACCGATCAGGTTAAGCTACGCTTGCCGCGGTTGGTCCGTAGATGGGTGACCATCTTTACATACCAAGACCCTTCCGTGCCTCGGAAAACACGTTAAGCCGTTGGCACGGCTGTCATTCGTGGATCTTTGACGGTCGTTACAGGTCGTCAGAAGCCCGAAAGTCTGACAGCCAGTCTTACCAAGGGGTATCGTATTCGCGGGAAGGTACTAAAGGGTCACCGAGGCCCCTGGCAACACAGACAACAGGAAGGAATACGGGTGGGTTTTAGTCAGTAAGAGTCTGACACACCCTCCCGCACCGCCCAGAGCAGGAGTTTTTTGATGATTTCCCACACAAAAACGAAAAAAAAGGGGTATCGTATTACCCAGTAACTGAGTTGTGGAGGTCAGATAGGCAGTCGCTCCATGTAAAATACAGACAGATTATGATGATGATGATGATATGAAAACGACCTCAAATTATTGGATTACGAAATGGCTTCAATTTTTTGCAGGGAAAAACACCGAGGTGGCATCCTAATCATCCAAGGTATAACTTTCAAAGAATTACCGTTTATACAAACCTATGTACCGGTAAACACATTCGAGGCATGGGGCATAGAGCAGGGAAATGCGAAATTAATATTTGTTTATACAGAACACCTTAATTCGATCCTAACCAATTTTTAACAAAGCTCAATAGCATTGCATGATTTATACAAGAAATATAAGGCAAAAACATGCATAGTTTCAACAGGTGACTTTAATATTTTTGATTTTGCCTTTAAAAATGGCAAAATCACTCAAGAACTTCAGGATCTACCAAGATCTAGCAGCTAACACAATTACAATATAAAAAATCATATTAATGTCTTCTTGTATAGACCATACCATAATATACTAAGTAGTGATAAGATCACGACACTCGCGCGTCGCCCTTACCGACTCACCTAGCCGATTCACTTCGGCGCGGGTGGTTTTTGGGGGTGTTAAAGCCGATAGTGAGGTCAAATCTAAAAAGCAAGATGGCGGCTGCGAAATATTCAGATTTTTCATCATGGGTATCGTTTCCATGGTTTTCGGGGGTGTCAAATCCGATAGTAAGGTCAAAATTAAAAAGCAAGATGGCGGCTGCGAAAATGTTCAAATTTTTCATCATGGGTGTCGTTTTCATGGTTTTCGGGGGTGTTAAAGCCGATAGTGAGGTCAAAACTAAAAACCAAGATGGCGGCTGTGAAGTGTTCTAATTTTTCATCATGGGTGTCATTTTCATGGTTTTCGGGGGTTTTAAAGCCGATAGTGAGGTCAAAACTAAAAATCAAGATGGCAGCTGCGAAAATGTTCAAATTTTTCATCATGGGTGTCGTTTTCATGGTTTTCGGGGGTGTTAAAGCCGATAGTGAGATCAAAACTAAAAATCAAGATGGCGGCTGCGAAAATGTTCAAATTTTTCATCATGGGTGTCGTTTTCATGGTATTCGGGGGTGTTAAAGCCGATAGTGAGGTCAAAATTAAATAAAACCAAGATGGTGACTGCGAAAATGACCAAATGATTTGGAATAAAAAAACATAATTGAGTTATTGACTGAATTTTTGTTTTGCTACTTTATTTAAAAACACCCTAAATAGTAACGTTTAAACACTTAGATATAGGTTTGAAATAGAATTAGCATAAAAATATTATTAAAATCTCGATTACGATTATAAATGTAATGCTTGGTCAATCCCTAGCATCAGTGGGATGACACTGACAGCTCACTCCACTCATGTTTTCACGGTGAGATTTCTACAGAATCGACATGCAGCATGTCGACACTGATCACGACACAGCACAAATGCCTAGTTTTCTTTTAAGGTTTCAAACAACGAAAACTGCACAGTCTAAATAATACGCGTAAGCTTAGAGAATGCTCTAAATATATATGTATATATCTATAGTATATATATATACATATATATATATATATATATATATATATATATATATGGAAAACGATGCAAATACGGCATTTAGTTATTTCCATAAATTGAGATGTCTGTTTTACAACCTGTGTTTTCCAAAAGTAAAGGTAAAGATAAATGTAAACAATAAAATAAAATTAAAATGTAACTAACAAGACTAAATATACCACGTATTCTAATATGCTACAAAAGTGTATTCACAGTGCTATACGTTAAATGTTAACATATAAAGTTTATGAATGAAAAGCTACGTGGACAGTTATAAAAAATTAAATACACAATACGAACCCTAAAGACAATATTGAACACATTAAAATTGACAATACACCATACTCACAAAACCAACAGAAATTGCCTCTGCGTTTAACAATCACTATATAAATTCTAACCCTACACAATATCGTATAATCCCTACAGAAAATCTAATTGCCAACTCGATGTTCCTCACACCTCTGTCAAAAAATGAGGTAAGGCAACAGATACCATTACTGATACCAACGCTGAAGGCTATGACGAACTTAACACTAAGATCATTAAGACATGTGTCAATGAAATAAGCGGGGTGTTGACATATCTAATCAACCAGTCTTTTTCACAACGAGTGTTTCCTAACGCACTTATAATTTCCATTGTTAAACCAATATTTAAAAAGGGTGTAAAGTGTGGTATGAAAAATTATCGCCCATCATACATAAATACCCATCACAACATACATTAATACCCATCATGTCAAAAATATATAAGAAATGCATTTATCAAAGATTAACCAACTACTGTGCGAAATTCAATATTATAAGAAAAGAACAATTCGGCTTTCAAAAACATAAATCCACAACACAAGCCATCTTATCACTTTTGAAAGCGATACTGACCAATGTCAACAACAATCAACTGGCAACAGGCCTATTCTTTGATTTATTGAAAGCGTTCGATCTAGTTTGACATGATAGATTGTTACAAAAATAAGAGGCTATCGGGATCAGAGGACTGCCACTTCAGTGGATTTGTCGTACATAAATGTCAGACAGCAGATTTTCACTGACACTAAACTTGACAAAAATAGGGACATGACGCCATATTAGTCTGAATATAAAAAATATATAAAGCGCGGCGTGCCCTAAGGTAGCATATTGGGCCGTATTTTATTTCTACTTTACATAAACGATATAGTTGATGTGACCCATCATAAATGTTTCCATTTGCTGATGACATTTCCATAGTTGTTACTACTGATAAAAAATATAATATAATTACTGATCATGAAACAGACATTAATAACACGATACTGGCTAAATAATAATAATTTACCTATTAATCTTAATAAATCTTTATACATACAATTTAATAAATCTTATAATAATAATTTTAATTTATTATATATTCATCTACCTTCATTTTACTTTTAAAATGGATATACGAAAATTACACAAGTGACACAAACTAAGTTTTTAGAAATAAAAATAGATGAAAATTTTGACTAGAAAGGCCAGGTCGACAATGTATGTTATAAAATAAATCAATTTGTATACGCCCTTAGACAGATCAAGAATGTAACGAATACAAATGGCTGTGATGTTATATCGTGCATATATTGAGTCATCGCTATGGATTAATTATGTGGGGTAGTACTGATCGAGATAAAGCATTTATCGCCCAAAAAAAAATGTATACGACCCATATACTCATACAAGATTCCAACTAACGAATCAAGTCAACCGATATTTAAAAAGTTTGGTTTACTACCGCTACCTTCATTACATTTATATGAAGTGTGTATGTTTGTACGGAAACATAAAGAACAGCAAAAACCAAAACAGTAGAAGATGTAAGTTATTGAAATTGGACTGGAATTGGAAAACACAGACTTGTACTAAAAGTGGTTAACAAAAAATATACGTATCTTTAATAAATTACCAAACACAAGCAATGCAATGCAAGCTATTTAAAAGTAAATTGTATGAATGGCTAAATAAAAATAATTTCTACTCCATTGAGGATTTTCTTGAAAATAAATAACATCTACAAGTTTGCGTACTTTAGTTTTGAAGCAAAACATTTATGATCTCTTAATATAATAATTATACCACCTTTGTATACACATAACAACAAGCCCATCTATCCCCGAACGAATAGGCAGAGGTGTACCTAAAAAAAAATAGTTTCATACGATCAGAAAATAATCTCAAAGAAACAAAATACTTCAACATAGCGCTACTTCACCAGTAGATCCTACTTATTCAGAAAACATTAGCAGAAATAAACAATTATTATTTAGCAGTTAGTAGCTGAAAGTATGAAGAGTAAATTGCAAGGGAGCGATTTTATGCTGCCTATCCATAAAACAACTGAACTGTACTCCTGGATGTAGAAACTGATAATCTACGCGACATTAATTCTCTCTGTCCTTTATAAGTGAAGTGGACTGAGGTAGGCCTTACTTCGTTCACTCTCTATTTATTAAACAAACAAATAAAAGAATGTTGATTGTCAATCATGGTGGTGATATCGAAGAATTCTTAGAGCAAAGTAATTAACTCTTTGGAATAAAACGTAGCCACTTCCAGCACAACTTGATCTATGTACGGTCTGCTATTTGTATCTGTTGTACTTTTGTCAGGGGAAATCATGCCTTATATCTACAGTTATATAGACTAATACGGCGTTGCCTGGCTATCGTTGCGATGGTGACCGACGATTACTTCGATATACATACAGTGAATATAACGCTATGTGATATAAGTTGTAGCGTTTGAAGGAGAACTGATTTCTAATACATGATAGGGAGATTTTTGGAAATTATTTTGCCGGTGAGGTAAAGGGTGGAAAGTAACGTCCTATCGTGGGTGCGCTTATTGGACCTCTGTAAAGACTATTCCTGGTTGCAGCGTTCGGCCGCTATAGTAACGCTTACCTACGCTCATCAACCAATAGCATCGTCTCATCATATTTTTGCTGACCATCTTGTTTTTCTAAACTGAACATCTTGTCTCAGACATCTGTGATCATTATAACAGAGCCTGAACAATTTATGTAAACAAAATAACTTATTTTTATTGGCTGACGCAAAACGGGGTGGTAAACAGATGTAGTCATCGTGAGCACGGGATTTTGTTTTCATAGTGGGCCGATATGCACACCCGCGATAGGACGTTGTTTAATTAGTAAATGAGTATAAGTCTCTTAGTAGGCCAATTTTCTAATAGCTTGAGATAATATGAATTTTACGGATTATATATACTTAAAGATTAAAATTGGGTAATGAGGTAACTTATATTGGCGAACAAACTTTTCATGGGCAGAAAGATATGGAAAGTAGATACCTACCTAAGTATTGAGGGAAGTCCATGTTGCATAACTGCATGGTTTTTGGATGATTTAAATAGTCGACACCCATTAAAATATAGGAAAAATAGAGCACTTATAATTTATATTAGTGAACCTATCTCAACCCGTTTGCTAACCGATTACAAAATGTTCAATGTTAACAGTATTTTAGTAAAGAATGTTCAATAGTAGCAGTAATTTAAAGGTCTGATGATCTTTCTTTAGCCTAATGCCCGGGATACATGATACAAGTTTGTGATTCTGGGATAGTAAGCTAGCAAGCTAGTAACTCTGGCTTTGTGTATACAGAACTAGCTTCATTTATAGGCCAGTAAGCTAGTAAGCTAGCGTCTCAAGTCAGGATAGTTTAATAGGATGGGGTACTATTTTTGAGCTAGTAGCGCTGGCTTTGTGCATACATAACTAGCTTCATTTCTAGGCTAGTAGGCTAATGAGAAAGCTAGTAAGTAAGCGTCTCAAGCCAGGATAGTTTAATAGGATGGGGTACCTACTATTTTTGAGCTAGTAGTGCTCCCACCGGCGAAGATAGTACCCAATTGGATCATCTTACTCAACGGGCTAAGTCATCGCAAAGCTATTAGCTTAAAATTTACCAGCATCATATAACCAGAACTAGTTTGTGCCAAGCCAGGATAGCAAGCCAAGATAGAATACAGAGGTTCTAGCTTGCTATCCTAGCTTTAAAAAACCGCGTGAAAAACACACGACATTACTCAAAACCTTATCTAATAACAAATACTTGGCAATAAAAATCTCTTTCAATCCAAACAAACATATTTACATCTACCCACGTAGTCTACATCTAAATTCTTACAAACTACAGCATACGGACGTAACTGAGTTCATATTTCATTCGGAACTAACTTCGGGAAATCAATGGCTCGAACGATCGTGTACTTCGGCCAATATTGTCTGGACAGACGGATTTATTTACCAAGTATTCTTGAAAGTTTTGTGAAATAAAAGGAGGTTGAGTCAAGTAAAGTCGAATTATTAATATGAAAATAAAAAAATACACAAAGTGACAGCTAGCACATGTCAGATTACTCCTGTGAATGAATAACTCGACTTTAGTTTTAAATTGGATTTCTAACAAGTGTAATTGTACTTTATACACTTAAATATCTAACTATTTAAACAGGGACATTGAGACATCTCACAAAAGGTTTCATTGCAGTAATTAAGAATGGGGATTGAGAGGACTTCTAAAGAAACGATGGATGGACTGTGTGAAAGATGATATGGCTAGAAAGGGACTGACTACCGAGATGACAACTAATAGAGAAGTAAGGAAGAAAAAGATGTTGCGCGGACCCCAAATAAATTGGGATAAAGGAGTAGGAGTGATGATGATTAAGAGGACATCTGGAAAAATAAATTGCCTACCACCAAAAATCAAAATGCAAACTATTTCATAAATTTAGTAGAGATGTGCCGACTACGACTTTGGCCGATTAGCCGATTAGTGTAAAGAGGCCGACTAATCGGCCGACTAGTTGGCCAAGCTGATCACGGTTTCAGGGGTATTCGACAATTTTCGTGACGCTTCATTTAAAGCTGATTCGGGCGCAAGTCGAAATCGTCGCCTGCGAGCCTGTCGGAACATGTTTTGTTTACTTGGCATTGTTTCTCGATTTTTACTTTTGCACTGGTCAGAGCGGTGTTTTTGTGTAAAAATTAAAGAATTAAAGACAATACTGTTATTGTTAAAATATTAATTAACAAGCAAGAGTTTTATTTTATTTAACGTAATTCCTCCTATGTACATTTTATTGAGAAATACATACAAAGTATGAAGCCGGATAGTAGGCGCTCTTTGCCAAATAGTCGCCGATTAGTCGCCGGATAGTCGGCTTTATCGACGTCGCTGACTAGTTGGAACATGTCTAATATTTAGGTATAAATAGTATGAACTAGGATCAAACAAAACTACGAGTGACGTCCGACAAAGGCACGTCCTTTACCGGTACATTACATCTATTCTAAAAATACATCACAAGCCACCATATTAAAGTATTCTACGCACAGCCCACGCATATTACCCAAGTAAGTCAAGGTACCATACATAAAGTATATTACGCAATCTATTTTAATTCTCCCAATAAAACAGAGAGAGCTTGTAATACAATCTTACATAACACGACACAGCCAATAAGAAACGGCCAAAACACGGTGTTAGCAAAAATGGATGCCCAGCAGAACAGAAAACATACTAATGGTCTCATAAACTTACATATATAAACCAGCCTAATATGTCCTTTGTTACTGAATATTCTGATACAAAGGAGAGGTCAAGTTATGCCAGATACGTAGATCCGAATGTACTATCGCGCCATTTGCGTTTATTGGCCATTTGGCCAGTTCGGAATTTGAAATCTGTGTTCACTCTAATTGATTCCTCCCCATTCCATATTGTAATAAATTGGGTTCCCGAATTTATTTGCGTTAACGGGTGTTTTTACCCTTTCCGTTCTTTTTTGAGAGAATTCTAATTCTATTCTATTCAATTAATTATCATTTTTACATTTCATTCGCAAGGCTTATCCGACAATGGCTTTGTGCTATGTATTATTGCATGTTTTTCATTTATGTGCTCTAAAAAGGCCTTAATTAATTGATACACAAACTAACAATCACGTATCTACATACCGCACAAACATGTAGCCGAAATAACGTCGAAATTGATGAACCACAATCAAAAATACCAAGTACAACCAAATCCTATAGAAATAAACGAAATATTAAAAACCTCAATTTATTACAGCTGAAAAATTCATCCAGCTACTATATTTGTGACGTCATAAAATTATATTACATTCGTTCGTAGCGGTCGTAGCTCGTAGCAGTTGTAGCGGCTACACTTTCATGGCGTAGCGGGGTGCTACGGAGGGTGGATGGGGGGTTACTGACCGCGACATTTGTTGCCCGTCCACCCCGGGTGTCTCAGATAGCCGACTTAATGTACTTAACTTGTGTATGTGTGTGTGAATGAGTGAGTGTGTACATTGGGCTTTATTAATCTGTTGTGGGGATTTTACCTGACAATTTATTGAATAGGTTGTGGGTAACGTTGCTTGTTTGGACGCTGTAATGATTTTGAGAAAAACCGAAAATCTGGTAAATACACAAGAACAATTTCATTAAACAAGTGAGTATTCTTTAACTTTAGTTAGTAGCGTTCGGTCACAGCCCGTCTGTATTTAAACAAAACCAAACTTACTGTCAAGTTTTGAATCCTTCAAATCAGACATGCTGTAAAATTAAGAGATTTAGTTTATAGTTGAACAAATTCAACTATAAACTAAATCTCTTAATTTTTATTTGTCATGTAAAAAGTGTCCTCAATAAATACCTTAAAACCTTAAGCTATTATTGTAATAGGCAGGTACTATTCAAATAAAAGTAAAAATCGCTTTCTCTTAAAAATTAATAATTATGTTAACAACGAAAAACTGTAAAACGCTTTTTCTTTAAAAATGAATAATTATGTTAACAACGAAAAACTGTAATACTTTCGTGTATTTTAATAAACATGAATCCAATATACAACTATGTAAACGGTAACCCAATAATCTCCTAAAAACACTAGGAAAAAGATAGTTATTTATTCAGATAAACTCCATTATTAAGAAACTACCAACAAAAACGGTCATTATTACCAAAATATGACCAACATGCAAATTAAATTGTGCACATTCGCACAACCCTAAACTGTGAACGGGGGTACATATGACCGACGCCTCACCCCCTCGGGGGCGGGTCCAGTGGGGTGAACTGACCGCCACCCTCACCCCCGGCTTATTTACAACGGATTTTATTTGCACACGACATGGCCGAACTTACCCTTACTTTGTATATTTTACTTTAGATGTCTGAGCTCGCTAGTTTTGTATTTGGATTTGAATAATTGATTTTAGTAATATTTTCTAAAAAAAAATATAAAAAATTGAAATTAATTCGTATGGGTAAATAAATAAAATCATCCACAGAAAATTTCTAATAATAACGATAGTTGGTTTGAGCGCAACCTTATAACTGATTATACAATTAAACATTTTTATTTCCGCTGTTTTTGCTGCCGGTGGAGCAGACGAGTCCTAGAGTGGAGACCGCGTATCGGCAAACGTAGTGTGGGACGCCCCCCAGCTAGATGGACCGACGACCTTAAAAAGGTGGCTGGGACAGACTGGATGCGGAAGGCGGAGGACAGGGTGTTGTGGCGCAGCCTGGGAGAGGCCTATGTCCAGCAGTGGACTGTTATAGGCCGAGTTGATTGAATCGCCAAAAACAAAACAATATATGAAAGGAGTTGAACACTAATTTAATTCAGTAAACTGTCGTACAAGTGAACCTATATTTATGGGTATTAAAGTAATAATAATTGGGTTTGATGTTCCATTACAAAATCTATAATAGTATACATTACTTCTTATGACATTGCCAGCAAAACTATGTCAATATACATACACATAGCCCCATTATTAAGAAAATCCATAGAGGAAATACGACATTAACAATGTCTTGTATTATTATTCGAACAAGCGAAGTCCTACTCTTTACGCCACAAATAACAACGTTAACAAACTAACATCGTAAACATACTCATGTCGTGAAATAATTGGACCTATCCGAGCAACTCGAGAAAAATACCAGCCATCTACTCAAAAATATGTTACGTCTGTACCGAACCATTGTCCTTTGAAAAAAGAATATCGCATAACGAAGTTGAGTTCCGACTTTATATCAAATATCACGCATGACGCGACGTCCCCCTGCCTCCCCAGCGTAGGAGGGCAATAAAAAATAATATATTGGAATATGTTGGAAATAACAGCGTATCATCCTTCGTGGATACCGTATGAGGACATTCGAGCAGACGAGTCCAGCCTCCTTTTATTGTCTCGGGGAACTGCTGACGTACGTAACGACTTCTTGTTTGTTATATCGTCTTGTATGAATAAAATTATGCTACTCCCCGTTACAATAGGCAGGGTAATAAGGAAAGTCGGCCAGAAAATTTTGATGGTTTATTAAAAATGTGTAGCGTTTCGGAAATACGAAAATAACATATTGGCAGTTGTATTTAAGTACCTATGTTTCATTTTAGAAAACATTCTTATCATATCTTATCAAGTCATTCACCAATTTCACCAAAAATGATAAAGCAACAACTTACCTTCATCATTAAAACCAAAACACAAGACCACAGTCCACAACACATTTTCACACCACAAACTTACATCATTCACTCGATACATCACTCAATCGATTTAAAATCCAAACCGATCGATTGCGCACACGCATACCGTAGACGCGATCGTTAAGGAATGAATCAGGAAGTAAGGTAGACCCCGCGGGTCAGGTAGCGGGGTTTAAGAATTACCGGCGCGTTAAAGGGTTAAGTCACAAAAGGTGTAATTATTATTAGAGGGTTAAGGGGCACACAAAAGAAACGAGACGGTTGCAGGGTTACCTTGAGGTTGCTCGCGTGTTAGTCGGAAATGTGTTTTAGTGTGGCTAAATTAGTTTAGTTCTGGTTTTAGGTAAGTTCTTAGTGTTTTGCAAAAGTTTGAGAAGGCAACACAGCCCTCTACATTTCTGTAGAATGTTTGGTATTGTTGGTAGTTATTGAGACTCAAAACAGAAATAATTGCAAATTCAGCGGAATATCAGTTAAAACGGGAATTTTGAAGCTTCCTTTTGTGGTAATGTTTGTGAAAAATAAACTTAATAAGAAGATTTTTGAAACATTTTATTCATAAACGCATGGAGACTTATATGTATGGTTTGGTTTTTATTAATAGGTTAGTAGATTCAAACATAATATTGATGTATGTTTATCACTTACTTGTTTACTGTCGAAGTCGTATAACTTTCCATCTTAATTCACCATTTTATCTCACTCAAATAACACAATAATGGACACACTATGTTGATGTATTGAACACCGATGACAAACTAAACCAACTTACTATCGCATAACGTCTAAAAATCGTTCACATTTTTGCAAATAAAGTCTACCTGACTACACTTTCACGTGTGAACCTACTGACTGTCATCTTGCTAAAACTAACCCTTCACATGATACTCAATGTACCTGAAACGACCCGACCCAATAATTCATTACCGAACAATACAACATAAACTTATTTTTCTAGTAATAGTAATAACCCTTTTTCGCGCTGTCTATGCGACCCCTTGCGAATTTTGACACAAATAAAACACCCGTACCAAACACAAATATTTAAGAAAAAAAACGCGTTCGCTTTTCAACTTTGTCTCTGGCCATAAATCAGTTTAGAAATAACAAACCGTTGCAGTTATACGTTCGATATTTGAACTGAAGCGTAATCGATTGCTGTTTTAAAATTGTTTTTATTATTAAAATTTGACGTTTCCTGTCATATCAATTTTGATTCCATGTCATGGGATATCTTAAATCGGTGCATAGCAACCATAACATATTTAAATGTATGACAACACTTCATAATAAAGTAGGTATATGAAAAAAATATTTTTTGATAATTAGCTTAGGCACTTTCCAGATAAATCGCAAATAAACCCCTTAACTCTACAATTAGACCAGTTTCATTGTTAAAAACACAACAAAAGAATCCTACAATTTGTCAAGTGCTGCACTCATAGATGTAAGATTAGATTCAAAGGTAATTTCGTACTTGACATGTGCTTTGCCACCGACTGTGCTGACGTATTCGCCTAATTTGCTTTTATTATGCAAATGTCTGATCTGATAAGTGAAGAGCACTTCTATTCGCGTGATATATCAGGTCGATTGAAATATATTACTCAAGTGTTTCGTTTAGTCCTACTATTGATAGTTGTGAAGGATTTCGTGAAGTTGTTACAATAAAATCAGTTTATTTTATTATTAAGAAAGTTAGATAGATAGATAGATAGATAGATAAGTCGTTTATTTGGTACACACAAAAAATTGATCATAATCAAAAACCTATAATAAGCCCATAAAACCCTTAAGCTTAACGATATACTAGAAAATCCTCAAGGAATACCCATACAAAAATCTGCAAATTGTTCAAAAACTATTTAATGAAATCCTTTATAAAATCATTTCGTGACACCTAAAGCGAATTTCGTTGCATCCACAACATTGATCAGCATTATAATCGTCAGGATATTCTTATACTCATCATCAGTGCTTCCATTAAAAGCCATAAAAGAGCTCTAAGCCTGCATCTGCTCGGCATTATACTCTACTAGCGAATTAGAATAGGACCCTCTATGCAAAAATTGAATAGCGTACCACCCTATTATCATAGATCAGGTATACGCAAAAATTGCAACATTCATTCAAATTAATAATGAAATAATAAAACTAGTCCGTGAGCAGTGAAAGGGTTAAGTCGGTATTGTTGAGTGAATAGGGTTCGACTATTGCGTGTCTTCTAACGGTATTCGGTATCATATTGTGCGAATTATACTTCGTTATGATACGTTTTAGCGCGATTGTTATAGTTATGTGATGTATCTCGATATGTAGCGGGGTTGACAGAATCTATACGAACGGTTTTAAGCCCCGCGCGACACCGATTCGGAGTCAAACCATAGAAAATCAATTGTGTGTCATTAGCTGTCCCTGACCAATTCAATGTCAATAACCAAATACCACTGCTCTCAAAACGGTGAAGGAAAACATCGTGAGGAAACCGGCATATCCTAGAACCAAAAATTCGAAGACATGTGATATTTACCAACCCGCACTGGGCCCGCGTGGTGGAATACGGCCGCCCCCCACCGAGAGGAGGCCTGTGTCCCAGCAGTGGGAACATTATATGACGATTATGATGAAGATAAACATTCGTTACTTACTAAAGCCATATCCAATTAAGTGTATACTCAAACGTTTTAGGACAGTATTCAATTTTATGTGGAAAATTATCATAACAGAAAACAGAATAGAAATATTCTCATCTTACAAAACTCGATAGACGGCGATTACAAATAGACTTTCGATAATGAATCATTAGCGTAATTAGTTCAATCGATGAGACATTACTCGTATAATTATCGAAAAGGTCGTGTAGGGTCATGAGAACACTCCGCTATGAACAATTTCACACCAATCGACTCTTGACATCACCAAAATATTGAACAATTGTCGGTAAAAAAACATAAAATCGGGGGAAACGGGGTTAAAACGACATGTTTTGGGGTAAAAAAAGATTTGTGATATATTATTTTGAACAACACTAATTATATTTGTATAGGTTTATAGATATGGGGTCATTTGGAACTTTTTTTTTTTTTGTAATTGATAGGGTTCAGTATTTTGGCGTTTTTAAAACTTTTTGGGTAATAATGATGGTTAATTTATTGCCGTGTCATGAACCTATGAGAAAGTTTAACCGAAAGTTTAATTTGTTTAGTCCTGTGTTTAATTTTACTGTTGAAGTTGATGAATACATTTATCTTTTTATTTTAATATAATAAGAAATGACATTTTGAATTTACTAGCTTTTGCCTGCAGCTTTATTTTGCTATTAAAGTGGATTAATACATTTATCTTTTTATTTTAATATGGCTTCGCCCGCGTGTAAGTCGAAAATTACCCCAAAGGAACATACTACCACGATAAAAAGTATTATTATGTCTTTACCTAGGTCATGGTCTACACATGTGCCAAATTTCATCCAAATCCGGTCAGCCGTTTTAGCGTGAAAACGTAACAAACAAACAAACTCACATCCGCATTTATAATATTACTAGTTGCGCCCACCGGTTTTACCCGCATAATTCTCGATTCCGTGGGAATATCGCTATAAAAAGTATCCTATGTCCTAATCCAGGTCATGGACTAGGTACTCATGTGCCAAATTTCGTTACAATTCGATAGATAGATAGATAGAATACTCTTTATTATGTACACCATAAAAATTACAGATACAAACGTTGAAATTTTACAAGGGGTGACACAATGGGCGGTCTTATCGCTAAAAGCGATCTTTTACAGACAACCTTTGGATGGATTAAAGGGGGAGGAGAGACAATACTGCAGGTAGTCAGTGGTGTACCAGTTACATATACAATAAATACATAAAGCATATACTATACATAACATATATCATACATACATACATACATACATACATATATATATATATATGCCATAAACATGAAACAAAATCAAGAACTATATAACTATAAGTAATGATGATATTTAGGGAGAGAGAAAGTGTTTTTTTACCTGAATTTTAAAAGTGGACAAAGTTTGTGCACGCCTTATCGACACGGGTAAGGCATTCCATGACCGTACTGCTTGAACTGTAAAAGATTTGTCATAAAAGCTGGTGGAATGCATCGGCATCTCTAGTTTTAAGTTTTCCGATGACCTCAGGTATCTATTATGTGTGTCATGAAGGAACTTGAAACGTTCTTTAAGATAAGAGGGGGTTGTAGGATTGAACAGAATACTGTATAGCTGAAATAAGATATGAGCATTCCGGCGAAGACGTATGGGAAGCCACTTGAGTTTTGTACGATATTCAGAAATATGATCATACTTGCGCAAGCCAAATATAAATCTTATGCAAAAGTTAGCCTGAAAACGAAACAAACACACAAATGAACGAAACAAACTCACTTTCACATTTATAATATTAGTTAGGAAGTTAGGATATGCCAAATCCTATTTAAGGCTCGTTCAGACTAGTGCGATATCGCGGGCGCGACAGGTTGCAATATGCCTGTCGGGTCCGCGATGTCGCCCCAGTCTGCGGGAGCCTTTACTATGTAGGAGTGCAAAATTACTGCGATAATTTAATTTTTTTACTGTGCCAAAGTAAAGCCGAAGTGAAAGGTGTTCATACCCTTTACTAACAAAAACATATCTTGTGAAATTATTTTACACCGGCAAAAAAAAAACAATAATAATTGCAGTAAAACGTCAATTCTAAATCCGAACACTCCAAATTCCTTTTTCAAATAATTTTGACACAAAAAAGATTGTACAATCAATTCTATTTTGTACACTGGCAGCTTACACCGCTACCAACACTTCGAACTATATTTTTTTTCGAAGCCTATTGTAACTTTTTGCTAGAGTCAACGAGTGCGTTTTTTTTCTCAACTTTTTTTTAACAAAATCCTATTTCTCGGATTTAAAAGGATTTAGACACTGTTGTGGCAACAGTAGCGTTTATGGAGAACGATATTTGTTTTGATTTAGTGTTTTTATTGTTCGGGATTTTCCCACGGATTTGCTATGTTTTATTTATTAATATGGTTATGTCACTGAAATATTGTTCAGTTATGTCAGTTTTTGTTTTTTCCATTCTAAAGCAATATAATATTCCTATCTAATACTTATGTTGTTCACTACTTCAACTTAGTAACGAAACGCCTTTTATTTTACGAGTCGAGTGACTCAAACCCTCACAATTTTATCATTTAAATTCCGATCAATAATGCAATATTCAGGATATACGCTGACACCTACAAATAAAAGAAAATCGAAATACAATATTCATGATCATCAAAAATTCCGACCCTTAGAAGCTAACCAATTTTAGTCCCGAAAAAAATCGCGACAAATCCTAATTCACCCTACGTCCCCTATTATTGGGATCCAATCTTACGACCCGATACTTGGCTTATCTACATTCGGACACCATAACAGGCATTTGGAGACTCATACATATTTTAGGGGGAGCTCACCCCGTTTGGTCAACTGTCAGTAATGATTTGCTGCCGTTTCCCTACCAAACGCCCCCAGGAAAATTCCCCAAATTATCTTGAACCG
Organism: Atethmia centrago; assembly: GCA_905333075.3. Classification (NCBI taxonomy): domain Eukaryota; kingdom Metazoa; phylum Arthropoda; class Insecta; order Lepidoptera; family Noctuidae; genus Atethmia; species Atethmia centrago. Next base: position 9,644,804 of record HG995381.1, on the reverse strand, counting down.
TCATTTTGTTAGAAGGTTAGAGATAAAAGGGGTCAAGTTATACCAGGTAGTTTCTAGGATCAGGGGCGTTAGAAAAAGTTAGATTATCTACTATTTTTTCGGACGCACGGCTGCCGGGGTGGATATCGGCGGAAAATATGGCTTCCTATTCGTATATATTTGGGTTTTTTTGTGTATTTCTCTATTTGCTCATTTTATGGTGTAGATACAATGTCATGTATTTCTTACCTACCCTATTTTATACCCGAGTGTAAGTATATAACCAAGAATAAGAAAAGCACTCAAATAAAACGTCGCCAAACATTGATTTATATACTCAAAACGTCTCAGTGTAAACTACCATTTATAAAATATTACTAGAATTTATCTAGTAATATTTTATAAATGAGTAGGTAAATGACATTCCTACATCTAAATGTAGGTCCCTGTAACATTGGCCACTGTGTACACAGCCATTAGCCAACAATCGCAACTTTTCCAACACATTATTAACGTACGCAATCGAAACGTCACCACCAGACGTAGGTTTTCGTTGCACAAACAAACATTTAGGTTTATTTGGTAAACATAGAATAAATAACAAATGGAGTGCTAAGAAACACATTTTTCCTTAACCTATGTAAGTCCTATCATGTCACACGCAACTTAAGTTAATGTCAGTTAGTGTAGACGTTTGCTGTCGCATCCTGTAAGTACCTCTTTACTTTTTCATGTTTTCTCGACAACTTATTATGTTAGTTAAATGAGAGAAAGAAATAAAAAATGTTTTATTGCCACAGGAATACGTGCATATAAAAATACAAGATTCCTGTTTTACTTTATCACCATACATTATAATAGAACATCAATGTTAAAAATATTTACTTTGAGGTTATGGTAAATTGAAACGTAGCGGACACTATTTCTGTTCGGTAAAAATATAGTAAAAAAATGTAGGTACTTTTATATTTCCTTATGAATTGAATGATACAGCTTCTAGATCGTATAGATAGGCCTACTCCGTAATTTTATCGCACATTGAACCTCCAATTTTTAATACTCCATGTCATCAGCGTAGCAATGTGGCACCGCCAATGGCCGACGGATTCAGCACAGCAAATAGCATTTGTGGGTTGACAAACAGCTTGTTTCGGCTATCCTGTTGCTTACCTAGTTAACGAAATATGTTGATTCAATATTAACTTTAAAAAATCTAGACCCTATAGATAGGCCTATCCCGCAGTTCCATCGCACATTTATCCTCCATTTATACGTTCTCCATGTTCCTAGCGTAGCAAAGTAACACCGCCAATGGCCAACGGATTCTGCACAGCAAATAGCATTTGTGGTTTGACAAACAACTTGCTTCGGCTATCCTGTTTCTTACCTAGTTAACGAAATTTGTTAACCTTTTTGTTTTCTTATGAATGAAAAGGTACTATACCTTATAATTCATAAGAAAATCTAGATCCTATAGATGGCTTATCCCACAGTTCTATCGCACATTAATCCTCCATTTTTTCATTCTCCATGTTCCTAGCGTAGCAACGTGACACCGCCAATGGCCGACGGATTCGGCACAGCAAATAGCATTTGTGGGTTGACAAACAACTTGCTTCGGCTATCCTGTTTCTTACCTAGTCAAGGATGGAAGTTTCTGGCTATGTTGGCGAGTTGGCTGGATTTATTCATTGGGTTTTAGATTTCCACTGAGCTCTTAGATTAGGTAAAATCAAGGAAATTAATTGTTAAAAAATGGCAAATGTTTTCTTTACAATAAATTTCCCTAACTGTATGTACGTAGTCATGAAGTTATAAACTAAGTATTCAACCACTTCTCCTTCTATTCAACTCTGTCTCTGTGAATCTAAGGTAGGTACAGTTAACCGCACGTTATTAGTAGGTAACGCAATTAAATAGGAAAATCGCCATTACTGCTACGACATAAAGGTGCAGTCAAAGTGTACCAATCAAGTGTAATTATGTAGTGGATAAACACTCTTTACTAATAGTAGTTGACGTTAAATGTCTAATCCCCGGACTCATCAAAGCGGAGATGGGCGGAGATGTGCGAAGTGGAGAGGAGAGGAGATGCTTAACAGCTGGGGTGTATCCACCGAAGCTATGCGAAGATGCGTACTGGCTAGACTGGAGCAAATATGTGTACTCCTACTGGCTAGCAGCAGGCGGGTAGTGCGACGCGAGGGAACTAGCGGTGTCGGTCACCGCACGCCGCTCACAACACCTCTCGTCACCACTGCGTATCGTCCCGAGCTTGCGAGGCACAGCTCACGTTTCTGTTTTGTTCGTGCTTAGCATATATGAGATATCTCTCCTCTCGTCTCCACTGCACGTCGTCGCCAGCTTGCGAGGCACAGCTCACATCTCTGTTTCGTTCGTGCTAAGCAAATATGAGATATCTCTCCTCTCATCTCCACTGCGCGCCGTCGCCTGTAAATATAGATAGATAGATAGATAGATAGATAAAACATTTATTCAGTGCACACAAAAGACACAGCACAACACACAATAGCACAATACATGGATAACAAATTACAGGAATATATATAAAAACAAGGTGCCAATATACAAAAAAAAAAAAGAAAAACATGCTTAAAGAAATAAAGTAACATTACGACATACTTCAATTAATTATCGAACAAGGTGCGGTGTGTGTCTCAAGGTTGCACCAAATGGGAGTCCAGCTCAGCATGTGTCAGGCAAATATACCTGATGCTGATATTCTGCTGGATCCCTGCAGTGACATACGGACGTCGAGCAGACGAGATACATTGGTGTTGTGACAGTGTTATGCGTGGAGTGAAATTGTGTAAGTATACCCGCAACTTAAAATTATGTATTGTTTTGTATTGTATTGTATTTATATTTATATACAGTAAAGTTTTGTATTGTATTGTATTGGGAAACTTTCTTGTTGAATGTGTTGAATGTGTTGATTGTGGTTTGATTACTTGATAATTTAGAAAGTTATATACCTAAATGAATAATCTTATTATAGTTACAGTGGCTTCAGTGTGAATAAAATAAACGATTTGGCTTGACAACAAGAAAATATGTTCACAATAAATAGTTAAAGGTAAATAAAATGTGAATTACAGCTATTACAACATATCAAAAAACCATTCAATTACTTTTATTTATATGAGATACCTCTCCTCTCGTCTCGTCTGCGCGCCATCGCCAGCTTGCGAGGCACAGCGAGCATCTCTGTTTTATTCATGCTAAGCAAATATAAGACATCTCTCCCCTCCGCTCAACAGTTTCCACTGAAGCTAAGTGGAGACTAGATATGTAAATAACGAAATTCTATTGGTTGTTTCCAACACATCTCTCCTCTCGTCTTTTTTCCACTTTGGTTGAATTCGGGCCGAAATGAACGACTTTCAGTTGTTTCAGGGAAATTAATATTCCATGTTGTCTTTACTCTAACTTAGCTCAAACAAATTATTCTAAACGTTAAGTTTAGGTAGTATATTTTAGTATAGCTTTATCAAACCATTTTCATATTATAGGTAAAAGTGTCTCTTACTAATGTAAATACATTTGAAAACATTTATAAGCCAAATGGCTATATCAAAATATTATTTGCTCAAGACTGTTGAACCATCACAAACAAGTTATCATAACTTGTTATAACGAAAGAAAAAATATGTTCATGTTTGTTTGCCCTCAAATGTACAAAACTAGCTATGTAGATTATGAGGTAGAAGCGTCAGAAATGCTGGTAGGTATAAATGCCGTTTGTCAATATGTTATTGTTGTTTGGTAATGCTAATATAGAAGGTTCTCATCTAAATATAGTGGAACAACAAAAAAACTTAAAACTTTGCAGATGCTTGGTAAGTGAGGAATTATGAGAGCATTCCAAATATACATATCAATATTCACCAACTGCATAATCAGCCTATAATGTTCCCACTGCTGGGATACAGACCTTCTCTCGGTAAGAGTATAACAATTTCATTTAAAAGCTGTTGAAGAGAAAAAGGATGAGGTTATGCATTCGTATAATTCTTTTTCCGATTTTAGAAATTAGGTACTTATTTATTCTTCATAGATATATCTAATAAAACTGTACTGTGTAGATACACCAAAATAGTTTGACAGCTCTTTTACAATATTGCAAATTCCATGGCTACAATTGCGGTCTTTTCATGTTGAAAGTTATTATAATATAATAACTTTCAACGGCACATTTGTATTGTCATAACATGTCAAGATTTCACCAAAAGAGATTTCCTCACTGAGGCGCCACGTGCATAGGCACATTACTCAAATCCACAAAATCTCCTCTCAAAGTCCAGACAGTCAATCACACACGCTCGACGCGTCTTCACCTCGCTTCGTCTACCGGAATAAAAGCCTTACATGACCTGAACACTGAGTCGCTTCTGTGAGTTTTGTTATCTGTTTTATTTGTCTAGATAAATGTAGTATATGATATTATTTGAGGATGGTGGAAGAATGGTGGTATGTATAGCAGCTGCACGCCTCACAACGCTTCAGCGTGTGAGAGTACTCTATTCTCGATATGTCGCCTTGTCAAATTTTCCAACATAAAATCGTTTCTATGCTCTCAAATATACATGGAATTCATCATATTAGCAAAGAAGTTTTAAAAACTAGAAACTTGACGAGATTACATGATACATGTTGAGTCCGCGTATCACTGGTCAGTTTCCCTGAGTCGTCAGTTTATTTAATTCGCCAGTTTCGTTGATTAGTCAGTTTCACTGATTGGTCAGTTTTACCGATTGGTCAGTTTTACCGATTGGTCAGTTTTACCGATTGGTCAGTTTTACCGATTGGGCAGTTTTACCGATTAGTCAGTTTCACTGATTGGTCAGTTTTACCGATTGGTCAGTTTTACCGATTGGTCAGTTTTACCGATTGTTCAGTTATACCGATTGGTCAGTTTTAAAGATTAGACAGTTGAGTTATCTCGACATTTTCCAATGTTTGCCAGTTTTCGTCGATTCGTCAGTTTGGTACAGTTAAGGGAAAAAGTTTCTACGTGTTGAATAAACACATGTGGATAATTTAATCTGTTGTAAGGAATACCTGACCTTATTAAAATTAATGTAAACCCTAAAAATCGATGAATGTTCTTAGATTTTTTCCGTAAAATGTATCGTCAACATGTTTCTGTCCGTATTTTGTTTGGAAAAGTAATGTTACAGTGTGACCGTTTATTGAACTGCGAGGTAATTGCGTAAGGCACTTACAATGGTAATGCCTTTTATGTTGACAATTCAATAACATCAATTGCGTCGTCTACGTTGTCGAGACGACGATTTAAAAAATATGTAGCAATGGATTAGCAATTTCCTTCAAAATCCCTCGGATTGTAATTGGAAGTGTGTAATGTAATTAAGGTGCAGGTTATAAGGATGCCTGTGGTGACAACACTGAATTAAGGCGCTGACAAGAGACAAATGACCAAAACAGGCTTGTCTTAAGAAAAAATATTGCCGAATCTGTATAGTTTTTGGTAGCAGGAAAATATATGTTAATTTATGAACATATTTCTAAGAACTTGGTTGTTACCAAAACACGATTTGAAAAAAAATCTCGATACAAACTAACGATAAACTAACCTCTTACTTTGAGTTCCAAACCAAAATATCTGTATTAAATATCAACATACGTTACGTTATATTTAATTAATAACAAGAACGTCATACTTGAATGCAGAACTTGGTTGTTTTTTATTTTCGATTACTCAACTCAACTTTGAGTGAATAGATTTGCTTCATATTTTGCAATAAATTACAAGCGTTATGTCATCGCGCTTCTCTTTCTTTTCTATGCAGTCTGAAAGTGACCGCGGTTTAGGTGTTGTCAGCGTCTTAAACATTCTTGAATCTGCACCTAGTATTGTTAGTAGAAACTTTTTTTTTTTATTAGTATTATAAGTACCTCCTTTTTTTTGAAGTCTGTAAAAACAGGGTGGTACAATACTTGAAATTGTATTTTTAATAGATGTTTATTTTAAAACATTTTAAATAACTAAAACATGGCATCTGAAATTATTAATTAACTACATAAGTAACTTGTAGAGATCGTTGATAAAATATTTGTCCATTTGCCATGAATGACATCACAATAAACTCATAAAGATCCGTATCTAACCCGTCATTGACTTCCTATCTAACCCTCCAAACGTGCAAAGCAAACAGTTGCATCTTAACCCTTCGATAGTCGCCAAATCCCTATCTCGTGAGAAACACGGAAGACAACCCTGCACCTGGCATCCCGTAATAACAGTTAGCAGACAAAAGAACCCTTTGATATCCGCTACGGGTCAAAAGGACCCCAAGAAAGAAAAGGGTAATCAAGGGTTAGACAAATGTCAGGTGACGACAGATGCTTCCTAATTCGCGTGAAATTATTTTTCTTTCAATTTAGCGCCATGTTTCTGATAGAATCTCACGTTGCCTGATGATGTGTAAAAATTAATAATCCTTTCGAGTTTTTATTTTTAGTGTAGCGATGGTTAGATTAACGGTTTTTTTTGTTAAAAGGTCTGCCACTGTTGTGATACATTTTAATCTAATATTTGTGTTATGTAATATTGAGCTCTTCGCAAAGGTCTATTTTGAACAAAAAGAGATCTGTGGAGGATCTATCAATAAAAAAAAATAAAAACGACACTACTGTTGATGCCTATAATATACAATTGAAGGTACCAATTACAACTTTAGTTTATAATATTTTTTATTTAATTTCCCTACAAGTACTATTTCACATACACAAACTCCTTAAAAAATAAAATACACCGTCTTAATTGTATTTAAAGAAACATACCCACCGCTCACAATACGCCTACAATCCACGTCAATCTTCGATACGAAACCACTTCAAATAATTAATACTCATTGAGAACATCGGTCAACCCTCCAAACGTCAAAGACCGGATATAAACTAACCGCCTTTTCTTTACGCTTCACAAAAAACGACAAAGGTGCCGCAAAAGGGTTGGCAAGAAAAAAACGTAGAAATAAAAAGCGGCCAAGTGCGAGTCAGAGTCGCAAACGAAGGGTTATGTACCACCATATTGTAAGTACGGTGGATCCAGAATTTAACAAATTTTTCTAGTAATGCCGAATAAAAACACCTATCTTGTAAGGCGTCCCCGTACGCAAAATACGCGCATTGACGTGGAGTTGCGGACACCAGCCCGTTTTACCTACCTAAGGCGTCCCCTTAAAGGTTTAACTTAATTTTATTTTGATTATTAGTTGTTATAACGGCCATGGTTGTACACACTCTGTGAAAGTTTCAAGTGTCTACCCATTACGGTTCAAGAGATACAGCACTGTGACTGACGGACGGACGGACGGACAGCGGGGCCTTAGTAATAGGGTTCCCTTCGCACCCGTTAGGTACGGAACCTTAAAAAAAGTACCTTGGCAATGTTACGCCAATTTTGCTTTCAAGGGAAATTAGATATGCTCTTACAATGGAGACGGGCTTTAACCCTTTTGTGCGTGTGGGAAAAATTGCGGAATCGTATTAGGTGTCTTGGTAACAGCAATGTGTTGCGTCTTTAGCACCTGATACGCCATGTGAGGGTTAGCAGCACCGTTAGGATAACTGGATCGGTAGTCTGGTGGTTGTCAATTACGTAAGCTAACGGTGCTTTTGGAGTGATTCTGTTTGGAAACACGTCCATATGTCTGACTAACCCGGATGGATAATGCATCTTGACGTTACGGTACATTGAGAAGAAAGTTTGCTTAATTCGTTTTTACACGACTGCCCAAAAAAAGGAGCGTTATGTTTTCAGGGTTCATGTAGGTATGTTTGTGAGTTTATTTATTCCACCATAACCTCTAAATGGCTTAACCTATATCAACGTATGTGGTATCGTTAGAAGCGTTGCGTTATCCCGGGTAACATAGCCATGGTTCAAAAAAAAAGTGTTTTTTTTTTTCCCAAAAAAATGACTACTTATACTATTATCATCGTCTTGCTTAGTTCATAACAAAAATATATAACAGTAGTATTCAGTATGCATTCGTTCACTAATAATATACTAATATTAATAATATAATAATATACCAAAGAATTTAAATAAATCCAAAATATCTGTATCAAATATCAACATACGTTACGTATTTAATTAATAACAAGAACGTCTTACTTGAATGCAGAACTTGGTTGTTTTTTATTTTCGATTACTCAACTCAATTTTGAGTAAATAGATAATTACTTCATATTTTGCAATAAATTACAAGCGTTGTGTCATTGCGCTTCTCTTTCTTTTCTATGGAATTTGACAGTGACCGCGGTTTAGGTGTTGTCAGCGTCTTAAAGGGAAAATAAATTAAACAAACATTCGTATTTAAATTGTTTTCTTGGCGAACGTTTCTATCTTCTATTTCACTTCAAATTTTACCTTTTACTCCTAATTAGCGACCCGCCCCAGCTTCGTACAGTTTTGACGACTTGACAAAAATCGAGATTTCCGAGATGTTTATATTAATGAATTATACACATAAACCTTCCGGGATAAATTCTCTAAATGATGGTGACAATTGCAACAAAATTAGTTGCGTACTTTAAAAGAAAAACCCAGAGAAACACGAAATTGTCAGGAAGGAACTGTTGAACTGCGACTTTAATTTATAATAGAATAAATATAGAAGTGAGAAAAGCCTGTAAGTGTGCCTTTAAGTTTAACCCAATGTAGTACGAACGAGCACTCAAATCTTAGTTATCCTATTCTTGATCTTTGTTGATATGGTTTTATTAATTCACCTTCGTAGTAGGTACAGCAAAATAATATTGGAAAATGTAGATATAATTAGACTACATGGTTACTTAATTAAATATTTTTCATCATTCAATGTAATTTTTGTTAAAGTTAAAATTATTTATTGGACAATGTAATTTTTTTGAAAGTTAAAATTATTTATTGGTCAGTGTAATTTTTTTTAGTCAAAATTATTTACTGATCAATGTATTTTTTTTAAGATAAATTTATTTATAGATCAATGTATTTTGTTTTTAAAGTCAAAATCATCCTTTCATAAGTTTAGCGTGGGCGAGCAAAAGCTTGTTTCCTATTCTACTACATAGTTAGCGCTCAATTTACTGTTTGCTCAGCACCAAATACTAAAAATGTATGCCAAAATATTTTTGTATATTTGCGTTTCACATCAACACGAAAACCGATACATGCCTATACCAAAACATAATGACACCAGCATTTTTCAGATGATGAACAGCCTCTTAACAATGCTGGCATAATCGAATTACCGATACATAATCGATACATAGGATATCGAATCGAATACTTGGACGTATCCTCTGTAATGCTATATTGATGATTCTAGCACAGACTGATTAATGGTTCCGCAATGTTGGATACAATAAGAACTCCAACCCTTGAGCATTTCGGGGTCAAAACGAAACAGATGAATCGAATAAAGTGATACACAGCGCTGGCCTGGTTCGAAAGATACTTGCTGTAGGACTCAGTAAAGCGTCAACGTATGTCGCAGTGATGTGGTCTTGATAATTTTCGTTGGTTTTTAGTACAGAGATTAAATATAGGGTTGTCGCCAGAACGGTGACTTGTAATTTTGCGTCGTGTGTATTATGTTGCGTACGAAAAATATACCGCCGTGGTGGACTTCATATTTATCTTATTTTTTAGTTTAGTTTTTTTTCCACGGAACCTCTTTGCTTGATTTGTTTATTTAGCAAAACTTTTAAAAGCAGAAATGGTGGAAGTTTTCTTAGGAAACCATGCCTTTGAAAGCCTAAAAAAAATATATTAGCGTACCTTATTACGATATTCTAAGTCGCAGAGGACTTGGGTGGTAGAGTTCCAACGTGGCATATTTCTAAGATCATGGCAATTGTCCTAGGAAAATGACACTGTGGAAACCTGCGGGTTACACACTTGCAAAGCCTTTCATTTTGACAATTCAAAAACATTAATTGCGATATTCACCGACGTCGTTGAGCAGACGAATTTTTCAGAAAAATATAGAAAAAAATCTTAAAAATATTTCGAAATGTTATTGAAAGTATGTTACTCAATTCGCATTGAAGCAGCCTTTCTTCACCCTGCAGTTTTTTTTCGATTATTACTTTCCCCACGGCGTAAAATAAAAATTCTTTATGTGTTGCATATATTTAATTGTTTACCCCTTACCTGTGTTATATTCTCTCCATGGGAGCCCATCACCTACCCGCGGTGTGCCAAAATTATTGCACAGTGGGTGGTTAGCCATGCAGTGACGGACAATAAGAATAATTTTAAATTATTTAATAATGTGCCTGTATGTAATTTATGTATGTAAATAGTTGATAGTTTATTTTGGTTATTAAAGTTTATAATTTTGCGTGAGGGAAACTAAATACATAGGTTAAAATTGAATTTACTGTCGTGAATAAGTTATAAATAAAACAGTTGGTGATCCTCTACTCCTGAGGATGGTTATTTGATCCTTGTGTACCTATGTGTTTTATTTGTCTAGTTCATTTTATTTGCGGACTTGGTGTCCTGTGTGGATTCGGAGAGTCAGCCAAAAATTGGTTGTCTGTAAAGTCAGTTTACGGACAATAATTTTACGTGATAACGAGACAGAGATGCGTCACAAGCCGAACGCTTAGGCAAATCGTGCCTCTCTATCGCTAGTTCCGAGCTCGCTTGCACGCTCGGCTCAGGCGGAACGTGACACTTTTTCGTGCATGCAGTCGATTTATAAGACGTTATCACCTCAAAACAAAAATGCTGATGTTGCAAAACAAGCATTGCTTAATATACCCTTTATTGTCCAACAAGACGACATATAATATTTTGTAACAGATACTATTCATATTATATACTGACCCAATGCCCTTGAACTACTTACATAATAATGACGTAGCATTCCGTCCCATTTATTTTAAAAATAACTGACGAGCTCGCAAGCTGTCGGGTCCAAAAATCAATGGTTTTTTTATCTTTAATGGTTAACCCTTTGTCGCTGGGACCAATCGATTTTCAAACCCCGACACAATACAATGCACATTTTAAAATTTAAAATCCGATATCTGTACAGAGGATTTTTTATGTGACTACGATGCATTTTAGAACCCCTTCAACGTATGTCTATCTGGTGCAGCGTTTGTCAAATAAATGATGAGCAGTTAATTTAAAAATTGTGGTTTGAACTCTACTCATAATAATATTCCTGTAATTATTTCACGAGGTACGACCTATTTGTTTTTTTTTTATTTTTATTTACGACGCAGAACTTAAAAAGACTTTTCAATCACTATAAAATGTTCCTACATCTTCATAAAAATATAAAATAATGAGCTATTTCAACTATTTTGAGATACTACAGATAGATAATATTCTTAATCAAAACCATATATTCCACCAAAAAGCCAAACAGTTAAAAAACCAACCAAAACTAAAAAAATAATGGTTAATTAATAAAAGTTTGAGCGCCAACGTTCGCGGATTGTGTAACCGCGCGGTGTCTGTACGTGACAATTTAAACAAATTCTGGGCCATTTGGCTTCTGGGGTGGCATGCTTTTTTTAAGGACTTATTTTGAATAAAAAAAAACGCCATTGATCCACATTCACCCGGCGGATGGGATGCGGGATAAGTGTGTGGTCTGTAATGAACGAGGTTTTAGTAAAAGGTGGGTCTAGGTTTTTTTTTCGTTTGCATATTGACATGAATAAAGGGAGCTGGTTATACTGTGAATGTAAACGAGGGCTTTAGGATTTATATGGTTTCTTTTTTATTTTAACCTACTAAGGACCCATCATTAAACCTCGGCTTTTGTTTATCGTTTCTCAAATTAAATATGTAATTGGTGAATTAGCGTACAAAAGTTATCTGGGCATCCAAAACTTTGTTTAAAAACAGAAAGATACAAAAACTTATTTACAGATACACCCCAAAAATCAAAACTATAACCCTGTAAACATTCAGCGTTCTCAGCGAGTGGTGAATATTTAATATGTTCGCGCCATATGCGATCTCATTGACAATGGCGGCTGGATCCCATACGTAGCCGCGCTTTCTTCCAATAATCCCTTACCCCGAGATAGAGTTAGCCCACCCCAGAGAGAGGATTTAGAAATGCTGAAGGTGTATAAAAACTGTGCGCAGTGATAGGGTTAATATTTTTTGTTATATGTGGCGTCAGCGAGTTTGAGAAGTTCGATATTTGAAAATTTAGGAACGAGGTGAAATGTAAGGAAAGTTACACGTGCACTCTGTTAACTAATAAAACTGTGTAATTATACTTTTCCAGCTTGGATTAGTCACCGTTTTCAAATGTGCTCATCGTCGTCAATATAGATGTAAAAGTGATACGTACTCTGCCATACGCACCACGCTCTTCACGCAATATAAAAAAAAGAAAATACGTATATTTCCAGTATTAGGGAATAAGTTAAGTAAGAACAACTGAAGACGATGCTTCTGATTCCAACCAACTCAAACACAGTAAAAAAACCAAACACTGTCATCTTAATTAAATCCGAATGCCTTTAAAACGATTCTTAAAACTTTTCCAATATGAATGCAATAGCCAATCACATTTGTGTCCATCCATCACGAGTACCTCCCACACCGTGTCGCTCTCCAGATATCATTTATTAGAGGGTAGACAGACCAATTTATATAGAGAGAAAGGAGGGTCATTCTAATCGAATGTAAAAAATCGCCTGTTGGCGCCCAACGTGGGGCTGTTATGTAATTTTAATATTAAATTATGGACGCCATACGTTGTTTGAATTTTGTACGGTTGTCAAGGTTAGGTAGTTTTTAAATAATAGATTAGGTTTAATTGGGTGTTGACAGATATTTTTCGAGTCACTGGTCTTCGCCTAGGATAAAATGTTTTCTTTATGTTTAGCAGTCATTTCTGGCTTATGTGACATAAAATGAAACATAAACTATAATCCATAAGCTACGCAGTATTTTAAGACAGTGGGTGTCTCAAACTAACTGCAAAAAAACTACTGCAAACAATGCTATGGATCGCGCTTAGATATCTTACATGAGACCATTTTGTTCAAATTATTTATTTGATTTATGTTTTCTTAGATAAATAACAAAGATACGTCACACTACCTTTCTTCAACATTGCGCAAACTATCTTCGAGCCACCCTCTCGGACAAGCAAAGTCAGGCCGGTACATATCTCTGTAAAATCCCATATCTCCCTACAAGAATCATACGCTCACCCGCACACGCCTACATTCTTATATTTGTTACTTGATAGAGAGACTAGAAGTGGCTAAGAAATTATAGACTGCTGAAATCTTTAACAATTTTTAGATCATTTATGTTCGCAAAAATATAAATATATTCTAAATATAACAACGAATTATGCGTATTATCAATATTTAGTGCTCATCTTCCAAATTGTAGGTCAATCCGCAACTGATGCCCAAAATGCCAAATTAAATCAGGATTGTTTCTTGAAATGACTAACATTTCAAGAAACAATCCTGATTCTGAATCCTGAATCTGATCTATCATTCATACTTACCTAAGTTACGAGTACCTTTACAAGAGGTAGTGCCTACACCGAAAAGGTACCCTTTTCGGTGTAGTTGGGGTTCCACTTGCCTAGGAATATAATGCAATATCTACGCGTCGCTGATCAGTAACGCGCCTATTAGCACATAAATGTTATCACAATTCATCGTGAGGATCACCAGAAAACTAATAAATATACTATATATTCATCTATAACCGCGAAAAAATGTGTTTTGTACACATTTGAGTATTTAATACACACTTATAGAAAAAATAATAACGTCGTAGGTTTATAACGGATGACTATATTAGTGTATGGAAAAAAATTAGTAAGGAGGGCGGAGAAGAAGCCTTTGGCGTAAAAATTTTGCATTTTTTTTACATATAATGTGATCTATTAATAAAACTACTATTTTGGAGTCAATTTTTGAAAATAAAAACAAACTGAATATATCAACATTCATATAATTGAATCTACTCTATTCCCGGAAATAGTATACTTATAATTGTAACACTATAAACACGGAAACAAAAAATCGAGCGGCCATTGTTGTTTACACATATTTTGCTATTTCAGAAACACTAGAGAATCGTGTTTAAAAGCAGAAGATATTGCAGTGGGAACTAAGGTCTTCTGTTACAATTAGCTGGCAAAAGTTATTAGCGACACTTTTCCCCACTAGCTGGATAGTACTTTGCTGGATGTTAGGGTAATTTAAGCCATATTTGTCACGGCAGCGTCGTTACCTACTAAGTACTAGGTCAGGCAATGGAGAGGACTATGTTTGGAGTTTCCCTACGTGATCGAATCAGAAATGAAGAGATCCGCAGGCGAGCCAAAGTTACCGACATAGCCCGAAGAATTGCCAAACTTAAGTGGCAGTGGGCAGGGCACATTGCTCGCAGAACAGATGGCTGATGGGGCCGAAAGGTTCTGGAGTAGCTACCCCGTACCGGAAGGCGTAGCGTTGGAAAGCCTCCTACAAGGTGGACCGATGACCTTGTGAAGGCCGAAGTAATCCGCTGGATGCGGGAAGCACAGAACCGGTTGAAGTGGCGGTGCTTGGGGGAGGCCTATGTCTACCAGTGGACGTCGTTCGGCTGAAATGATGGGGTACTAGGTCCCACCTCCATCCTTGAGTGACACATCTAGAGTTCAATACATCCGTGAAACGTACAGTCACAATACAGTTTTTTTATACATTTTCTGATACATTTCTTTTCCAATGCATCTTCGGGGGCGATATTATTTGTGATAGTGTAGCTGATGCGTTATGAATACAGAGTGTGTTTTAATAAAGTAGGCGTTGTTCCGCATCACCCTGTATGTGGATGTGATTTTCGTATGTTTTGTATGGCTGATAAGGTTGAGATGAAAACTGCCCATTCTTTGATATGTAAGTGCATAATAATATAGGGGTACGATTCGAGAGTACGACTTTTGGGTAAAAAAGTTTCGCTAAGGGTTTATTACCTCTTATTAAGTATTAACGCTAGGTATACAATACATGTCAATTTATCACTACCTATGCCTTGTATTTTTCTCATACCGACCACCTAATTAGTCTCAGAATCTGTTAATTAACATTGCTTGCTTGCTTGCAATACCTAATTAAAAAACAAAGTAAGTCATCATAATATTTTAATAAAAATGATCTTACCTCAGCTGAGAGCAGAGATGGCCCAGTGGTAACGGCCGCGACTTACGAGTTGTAGGTCGTAAGTCGCGGTTCTGACTCTGACAGCCGCTTTACTTTGTGTAAATTATTTCATCACCACTGCCACTGCCAAAATCAAAACTGAACCAAAAATCGAAGACATGTGACATCTACCAACCCGCACTGGGCCCGCGTGGTGGATTACGGCCCACTCCTTGTCACAGAGAGGAGGTCTGTGTCCCAGCACTTTTTTTTGTGTGGGATATTATCAAATAACTTCTCCCGCTCTAGGCGGAGCGGGAGGAAGACTCTTACTGACTTTAACCCACCCGTGTTCCTTCTGTTACCTGTGTTCTCGGTATGCTTTCCGGAGTTCCCCACGACCCCGACGGCCATCGGCCCAGCACTGGGAACATTATAAGCTGATTATGTGTGTTATATGATCTGACCTCCCTGTTTTAGGGTTGTGTACAAAAGCGTCAGACTAAGAATTTATATTCTAAGTCTGATGCTGTTGTACTCAACCAGGATGACGTGGTCTTATGACCACGTTATCCACACATACACAACAACACGCAAACGACCACTCAGCCCCTTAACCCTCTCAAATAACACTGAAACGTACAAAACAAATAAGTAAAAGTATGGAAAGCGAATCATCGAACGTTTAGCACCAGCTCACGTACAATCTATATAAGTAAAAGGCGATATTCTTTACGAGAAGGTACTTGATACTCATGTGTGCGATACGTGACTATACAGCATGCAGATGGTTAGGAGTATAATCCTGGTAAACGTAAGGCGAGATGGAGTGGGTAAACGTAGAATAAACAGGTGATGTGTGCAGTGAAAGTTTTAGGTTGCATTTTGTATAGGTACTCCTAGTATACCTATGAGAAAATCAAAACACTATGGTTCGAAAAACGTAATATTAGAGGCAATATATTTATTTACAGAACCAAATTACAAGATGATTATTAACATTAACTAAATTATATTAAAACTAAGTTAAGCCTAAAAAAGGCCCTCGGGGCATTGTACCGAGGATGCTGGCGGCATTTCCTCGCTGAATTGCAATGCTGATGCGTTGCGCGAGAAAGCCGCCAGCTTTTCGGTCACCAGTTACATCAACTAGAGGTAATTATTTTATCATCTAATCGCTAAGAAGACGCTTGCTGAAAATCACCTGTGTTTTAAATATAATATTTACATCATAACTAAAATCTGCCTAGCCTTTTCCGAACTATGTTGGGGTCCAGTCTAACCGGATACAGATGTAAAATACTGGTATTCAGTATTTTACATGGAGCGACTGCCTATCTGACCTCCACAACCCAGTAACCGGGTAATCTGATACCCCTTGGGAAGACTGGTTGTCAAACTTTTGGGCGTCTAAGAACCCCTAATGACTGTCAAAGATCTACGAATGACAGCCGGGACCAACGGTTTAACGTGCTTTCCAAGGCACGCAGTAGGCTCGGTGTGTAAAGATCCTATCCACGGACCAAGGATCGGCAAGCATAGCTAACCTAATGGATTGACCCGTGCGGCTGTTACTGCTTAGCCACGAACTCCTCCTTTTTATACTTCATAACTATTCATCTCATTATTAGGTTTCTGAAAATATGTTTAGTAACTTACAATAGGAGGATTTCCTTAAAGGCCCCCGCAGGCACGCGTGACGCCACTCTAGTAGAACAATATCTATGAAAACCTCATGGAGATTGTTCTACTAGAATCGCATCGCAAAGTCGCGTCGCGCCTCTCTGCGGGAGCCTTAAAAAGAAACCTTAGTAATTATCTATTAAATTAAATAATAAAAGCACTGTCCCATATAACAATAACAGCGCCATTCAAATAAATTACCATAAAACATTTCACTACAGTTCACAGAACAGCAATACGTCCAAAACTTAACAAATAAAACTAACTAGAATTAAATTCTCACAAAAGTTTAGGAGTAAAATTGTACAGAAACAAATAGTGTCCCGGCGAGTATCGGGAGAGATGACGTCATAAAACAAATGTAAGCCACCAAGAGGATAGAAGAACAGCAGATCGTAAACTCGGCACCAATAATCCAACGTCGACGGAAAAAATAGCCATAGTAAAAACTCCTATCCGTACCTAATAACCCGAGAATATTATCAGAGAGTCGTCGGGTCATAACCCGAAATTGGTTTCGGGGTCCGTAAGTCCCCAGTTTTATATGTCGCATTATGAAGGCCGTCAAACGAATTCACGTAGAAAATCGAATCTATATACGGTGATATTGCCGTCTCTCCGTCCTGCCTGGCTTCAGATAATAAAATAATATACCTCTTTTTACGCTGGTGGGTTCGTTCGGTCTCAGTGACCATGCGTAGGTGAGAAATGGGTTGGATTTAATTGGCTTAAATAACTTACGTAAAATGCCGTTCAGTTCTGTATTATGACCTTTCGTACTAGAAAATCGCTTATAATGGAACTGATAAAAAATTGAAACAAAATAAGTGTTCCATATTAAGTTGGAACACAAAAAGTTTTTTCATTTCGCAAGGCCCACATGAGCGTACGTGAAATAACAAAAATTTAAGAACAAAAACGTATAAAGTGCCATAAAAGAGCTTTTGTCTGCGCCGCCGCAAAAATCTCTGGGATGGTAGTAATCGGGCATTTTACATAAGAAAATAATATATTATTCAAAATCCAGTGTGGAGCACACCGCCCCATGTACTTATCGGTAATAATGTGAGCTCTCCAGCGAGGTGGGAAACACACGGGCATAAGTCCGGGATTTATGATTGTGTGTTTTCATGCCAGGTTAAGTTAAAGATAAGCTAGAAGGACTGTTGTTGTTGCTGACGGTTTTTTACCGTCTATAATATTATTGCAACGGGTGTCCAAAATTAATTTTATCATACGCCTTTTTTTATAGGTGCTTATAAGTTTATCGTTTCTAATATTTAATCGTGCTACGGCGTAGCAGTACTAATTCATGATCACGTCATGTTCTGAATATTTTTGAATTTATTTTAAGTACGCGTCACGTTTAGGCACGTTTCGTTACATGAGAGAGAAGACAGATATAACTCTCTCTGTATCTCACACTAAATCTCTCGTATTATTTATTTTTTAAGAAGTTTCACTTACGAGTATCACGTGTATTGTGCTGCTCGGATTTTCTTTTTTCTTTTATTTGATTATGATCATGTAACTTTTAAATAAAGGATTTGTTCTGACTTTTTACAACTCACTATATGATAGTTAAACAAGGCAGTCAGTTTACGGTCACAATAATAATAACCTAACCATAATTCTCATTTTCCAAAGTCTTTAACTTACCCCATTTTGCTTCCCGGTTTTTCCACCTCACGCTACATCTACAGCAAATAAAAATAGAAGCAAGCCGACTCGGCGAGATCTATGCGAGAGCCCGGCTATAATATCTCTTGATTCAAAGTCCCCTTTCACTAGGGCAGGCGACGTACTTCGAAGACCTTAGCAACCTGCTTAGTTACCTACCTTTTAAAGGATATGATAGTAGGTTGGTACTTTTCCATTTAATGTATTAAATG
This sequence comes from Atethmia centrago, assembly GCA_905333075.3. Classification (NCBI taxonomy): domain Eukaryota; kingdom Metazoa; phylum Arthropoda; class Insecta; order Lepidoptera; family Noctuidae; genus Atethmia; species Atethmia centrago. The sequence goes on along the minus strand of HG995381.1, from coordinate 9,626,079 downwards.
AGACTTCATTACTTAAGGCTGGCTTGGTAGACCGCGACTTTTTGTAGCGTGTGATCACGATACAGTTGCTCTACTTTTGCAAGTGGTATTGTTGGAAAACTATCAACTGAAAAACCTGAAACTGAAAGAGCCTGTAAACATCGATTTGAATTTAAATGCAGCTCTATCAATTACTTCATTAGAGACCTAAGTAGAACACCAATAAATTGTCCAGATGTGTGGGGCTATTTTTACATGCAGTTTATTTATGTAGCACATCGGCAGGCAATACAGAGGAAAATTTCGCGCCCTCACGCTCCTAGCCTCCGCAGGAGACGACCTGGGCGTCGAGAATCCCAGGCGGATTTCTGGCCTGCGGACGGTGAGCAATGGGTAGCTCGCCGTCGGATATGGGCCAGACCCGGGTCGACAGTGTGTTGTGTTCCACGCGCGCCTCAAAGAGATGTCAGCACAAGTGTAGGGGTCCACTAGGGTCGATGCCTGCCGGGATCGCGGAAAGTCCAAAAGGGATACCGACAACACAGGCAACGGAAGGAACACGTTTGGGTTTTATTCAGTAAGAGCCTGATATACTCTCCCGCTCCGCCAAGAGCACGGGAAGTTATTTAAAAAAAGGCTATACCATACAAGGTAAAATTTAATTAACTAACGAAACTCTGCAGAATTGATGAGTACTCGTATTTAAAACTGATAAAATAAAAAAGGTTATTGTTTTATCGTGTTTGTATCGAAACCCATCACGTGTGTCGAGTTTTTTTTTTTGATAATTTAATTTAATCCTGTATAAGTTGAGGATTTGTAGCTCCAAAATAACGTCTTTAATGTCCCATGTCGTAACGAATCTTGGTTTACACCGTTCGTCACGTCAACATTTCAAAACCATCCGTGTCTCCTCGTGTATACCGAACCTTACATCGCCAATACCACCCAACCACCTACATACGTCTGCGGGGAAGATTTGGACATAATATGTTCGTGTACAGATGATATTTTTTCTTGATATTCCTTGCACGTACAATACTTATATGTGTTACCTACTTAGCTGTTATGTTTCGGCGTGGTTGAAATATCTAAGTTTCATTTGTTTTTGTTTACACGAATTGTTTGGGGTCCTATAACAAACTAATTACAGCAACAGTGTACACAGAAAGATTATTAAATTAACTCAGTAAGTCTATTTTGCTTCGAAGTTATGTTAACACCGCTTTTTTTTTTTTTTGACGGGTAATTATCAAACAATTTCTCCCGCGCTGGGCGGAGCGGGAGAAGTATCAGTCTCGTACTGACTAAAACCCACCCGTGTTCCTTCCGTTGCCTGTGTGTTGCCAGAAGCCACGGTATCCCTTTCGGACTTCCCTGCGACCCCGGCACTGCCCGGCAGCCATCGGTCCTAGCGGACTCTTTCAGTTGTGCTGACATCTCTTTGGTGCGCGCTTGGAACACAACGCGCTGTCAACCCGGGCCTGGTCCTTATCGGACGGCGAGCTATCCATTGCTCACCGTCAGCAAGCCCGTGCCTACGGTGGCCGGAAATCGGACAGGGATTCCCGACGCCCAGGGCGTCTCCTGCGGCGACTACGGACGTGAGGGCGTGAAATTAGCTTCTCACTCACCCGTTCTGCCTCCACCTTCGCCACTGCCGATCGTCTCCATGAGGACACAGCGGTGCCCCGCCCAGACCGGGCAGACCTACATCGTATACTCCACCGTGTCCTCCGGGCGATCCACACAATGGTGACACCCGGGCGTTTCCTCCCGCCTTATCCGAAACAGGAACCTCCCGAAGCAGCCATGTCCGGTGAGGACCTGCGTCAGATGGAAGGTGTGGATGCCGTGGCGTCTCTCTAGCACTCCTCAAAGAGGGCCCCCTCTTTATCACCGCAATTGTGGCGTGCCCAGCGCTGGGTTGCGACAATCGCACTCTCCATATCGCCGTGAGATCCCGCCGGAGCTTTGTCTGCTGTGCCGTGATTTCTCGCGGCGCCCCGGCGCTTCGCTTCCCCGCGCTACTCCCATATGTGCGCGCGGACTTTTGCCTCCAGGTCCCATGGCGGCCATCTGGCAAGGAGGCTCGCCGCCTCACCGGATAACGTGCGGTATGATAACGTGCGATTTCGAAAAGCCAAAAGGCATTTTTTTCAGGTTTTTTTTTTTCAAATTCAAGGGTCAAATTAAATAAACATTTTTTTTGGATGGGAAATCATCAAATAACTTCTCCCGCTCTGGGCGGAGCGGGAGGGTGTGTCAGTCTCTTAATGACTAAAACCCTCCCGTATTCCTTCCGTCGCTTATGTTGCCAGGGGCCTCGGTGACCCTTTAGTACCTTCCCGCGACCCCGGCAGGCAACTCGCACCCTGACTTATTACTTTAATTTCTTTTGGAAAAAGGATACTTTTACATTGTTTGTAAATATGTGAGCACCATGTATGTAAAGTAATGTATCCGTCATTACTTCGTGTTTAATTCTTTTGACCTATTGTGGTAAAGTAATTTTAGTCTAGGTGCCTCGAATTCACATATAATTACATAAGTAATGTTCTAGAAAATATTGTAAAACATTTTAAAAGAGTAACGGTGGAGTCTCTTGCCCATTATTTTCCATACGAAACTACCTTTTGGAAGGGGCGACTAGAATCAATTCCATTTATTTTGTCGTTCAAAAGTGCCTTTTTGAAATAAATAATTTGACTTTGACTTTGAGTATGACCTGTTATTTATGCCAATTTATTCTGTACAACCATTTATATACACCGTTTATTCCTTTATCATAAAAAAGAGGCTGTCACATCCACTGCCTCCAAAGGTCTACCAATATCTCATGAGATCATGAATCTTAAACAAGGACGGCAAATAAAAAGTGTCGCGTGTGTCCCTCGAATGAATTATGAAAATATCGATAAATAACTAAGGCCTGCCCGATATCGGTTATTTTTGTAGAATGTTTTAACTTTTAAGATATTGGCCTTATTAATATTTTGTTACGTGTAAGTTTACCAACTGTAATCTTACACGTAGACGAGAATGAAACTGTGTAGGAACTGGTACGCTATCACTAATATTTGCTCTGTGATGGAATCGATCCCGAGAGCCGAAGAGTAGAAGCCAATTTCATATAGCAACCGTGTTAACAGTAAATACTTATCGTAAATATACAGGATGGAAAAAAAGACCGTCAAGGCTAAAAAAATCCAGGTCAGTTACAATGGAAGAAGTTCTACACATACTGTTGTTTACTTCTGATGCCTATATACATAATCAGCCTATAATGTTCCCACTGCTGGGACACAGGCCTCCTCTCTGTGAGAAAGAGTGGGGCCGTAATCCACCACGCGGGCCGAATGCGGGTTGGTAGATGTCACATGTCTTCGAATTTTTGGTACTAGGAAATGCCGGTTTCCTCGCGATGTTTTGCTTCACCGCAGTGGTGATTTAATAATTTACACAAAGTAAAGCGCCTGTCTGGGTTCGAACCTACGACCTACAACTAGCAAGTCGCAGCCGTTACCACTGGGCCACCACTGCTCTCGATCCCTATATATCTAGCTTAAATAAATTAAGTATTGTGATCGCAAAATAGAAGCTAAAGAGCTTTTAGTATTAACAAGTGATGAGTAGAATAATGTTTTGTTTTTTTCATTACTCGTATGTTTTTTTTTGTTTTAAATCATATAACTACGTAGTTCTCACTCATAAATATTTTTAATATAACCTAATATAAGTAAATAAATCATTTTAAATAATTTAAATTTAATTTTTGTATAAAAAATTTCAACATTTTACTTTGTAATTTTTACTATATAAATATAGTTTTTAAAGTGGCACTGTTTTAATTATCCAATAGCACAATTATTCAGGAATACGTGTACATTTCAATTCAAAATGTCAAGAAACAAAAAAGTTATAGATTTTTAGATGCAACGCACCGTTTGGTCCCATAGTGCGCCGCCGCGCCGCACCACACTTGTTTGTATGAAAATGTTTTGCGCTGCCGTCCGTTGCGGCTGTGATGTACGCTTGGCTTTAGTGGAAGGGAATGAAACTAAAAGAAAGTCAAAAACAGCGTTCTATTTTGTGTATTTTTCAAGTCGAGCGTCGAGGTAGAGTGATTATGGTCACCCATCTGCAGAACTAATGAGGGTACCTAAACGTAGAGTAACACTTGGCTACCTATAACTTTATACTTAAATGTATACAATGAAAATAATACTTTACATTAGCGCAATGTAAATATTTAGGGCAGGGTTGTCGGGTTAGTTAGGGACTGAAATATAGCTCGATCGACTCACGGCGATTTAACCATTAATTTACGGGCGAAGATCATTTACAGTTCGAAATTTTAATTTGGTTTAGACGTAATTTCTGAAAATAGAGTTGGTGGTAACACTGAGCTTGAGATGGCCTAGCGTTTTACGATGTTTTAATAGAATGCGAAGCCAGTTTATATTGTTTTTATCCATCTTAAAATCTGATTAAAGCACCTGATGACTTGGTCAAGAACTTGGGCAGCAGTATGTCTCCGTTCTTAGCAAGACATGCTGTAATTATAGCTGCTTTCGAATTGCACAATCGTGGATCGGACAAAGGTATTAAGGTATTAGAACATTTCATTCAGACCGTCATGAATCGGATTCGGATCGGGTGCAGTGTGCAAACGCCTTAGATCGTAAGCTCAGTTCAAGTTGGAAAATTGTGAGGCATATCTAAAAGAAATACGTGAAAAACATTAATAAACGTGAATAGGTAAGTATGACATCTACCAACACGCACTGGGCCCGCGTGGTGGATTACGGCCCACTCCCTCTCACAGAGTGGAGGCCTGTGTTCCAGCAGTGGGAACATTATAGGCTGATTATGTATGTTATGTAGGTAAGTATTTCTCATGATAGTAACTTACAGTAGGTACGAAAAAAAAATTAAAAAGTTAACACAACACTCTCATCCTGGCGGGCTTGGGCAGATTTCCGGCCACCGTAGGCGCGGGCTTGCGGACGGTGAGCAATGGGTAGCTCACCGTCCGGTAAGGACCAGGCCCGGGTCGACGGCGCGTTGTATTCCACGCGCGCCTCAATGAGATGTCATCAGCACAAATGTAGGGGCCACTAGGGCTAATGCCTGCCGGGGTCGCGGGAAGGTACTAAAGGGTCACCGAGGCCCCTGGCAACACAGGCAACAGGAAGGAATACGGGTGGGTTTTAGTCAGTAAGAGTCTGACACATCCTCCCGCTCCACCCAGAGCGGGAGAAGTTATTTGATGATTTCCCAACCAAAAAAAAAAAGACATAATCTTGGTCAGATCATGTGCAGGCCATGTAGATTGGTGTCTGAAATGGTCCTTTTGAGGAAAGAACCACACAGATTGAGTGGACCTGTTCAGTCAGTGCACGCATTTGTCAGTAATCGTGCAGCTCAACTCAGAACTTAAGGAGCTCACTGTAAGTATATGTAACTATGAACAAAGTACCTAATCATTATTTGCATGGACAAGTATGAGCACCTTTTTATTTGGAAATGCGATATAAGTCTTATTAGGAACCTATTATTACTTTTTAATCGATATTGCTATGAAGGCGAACGGCAGGCTTGTATGGGAATTTCGTACCTACCGCTAATAAAATTACGTGTTTTGGGATATTTTTTGTTTTAATTGGTAGTTAATATGATAGATAAGCCCTTTTTAAATTCTTGGATTTTTAGAACTTAGAACGTAAACGCGACCAGTTTAATTTTTTAAGGTTATGTACTAGTGTACCAATGTAGATTGTTACATAAAGGCACATAAACATTGTTTCGGTAATAAAGTATATGTTCTAGATTGGTTGTCGCTATTTTTGTAGTGTTTTACTTACTATCAAGTGGGTATATTGAGATGAGGATCGTACCTACTCAGCGGAGTGCATTAGGAGATACCTATGTCTACTCGTAGCAGCTGACTGCAACAGTTTGATAATGATGAAGTCCTGATGGGGTTTTGAGTGTAGGTAAATAAAACAATACCGTTAATAGTTTTTTTAAGTACATTTATTTTATTTATAATTAATTAATTCTTAATATTACTTCATCTAAGAAGGGGGCAGGTCGGGTAATACCCTCATGGCGAGCGTAGCTTAAATACCAACATAACTGCGTTTAGTTTACGACTGACGACGAAATTACTTGTATTTATTAAAATCTTTTTTATATATTATTAATTAATCCGAACTTCTAAAAATAGTACACTTACATGAAAATAAATGGCTTAGTTGCCTTAATATGTGGTACAAATTCTATAACAAAACAACAAAAAAGTAAGCGGTACGAAATCTGCCGTTCACCTTTGTCTTATTTGATAGTTTCCTGGAGTTTGTGATATGACAGTTTACTTGAGGAACTCACAATCAAATATCGATCAATCTGCCTAGCCTTTCCTCAACTATGTTAAGGTTATACAGTTTATACAGTTAGGTTTATACAGTTGAACCAGGTGCAGCTGAATACCGGTATTTTACTTGGAGTGACTGCCTATCTGACCTCCACAACTCAGCTACAGGGTAACACGATACCCCTTGCTAGGACTGGTTGTCAGACTTTCGGGCAGTTGTTACGGGACTACCCGTAACAACTGTCAGACCTACAAATAACAACCGGGACCAATGGCTTAACGTGCTTTCAGAGGCATGGAGGGGTCTTGGTATAAAAGATAGTCTACCATCCACGGACAAACCTCGGCAAGCATAGCTTAACTTGATTGATCGACTCGTGCGGCTGCAATAGTCAAAAAGGCCTCTTATCTAGTTATAATTACTCGACAGATATACTTAGAACACATTTTTTATTCAGAATAATATTTTATTTCTTCGGTAACCACTTGCACTGCCCAACTCATCAAAAACAAAAGCATACCCCGATTAACATACAAATATATATAAATACACCATCAGAAACAAATTGCAACAATTTCTGGGCGTCTCAACCCCATATTCTAAGGGAAATTGCTATACAGGGTGTTGAATGTAGCCGGCCGTATCTGTGTTTACATCTGGCCGTTACAAATGTGTTACATCAAGACAGTGGCGAGGACCGCGTTACTTATCTAACCGTATTGTGTGCTAGGGCTTGCACATAAGAGTTTTCTGGCGAAAATTATAGGGAGCTGAAATTATTGGCGCACTCAAATAGGCCAGCAGGCTTAGCACGAGAACCGTAGATAAGCATTATGTCGACGGAAGAGTAGACAAAAATGACGTTTCCGAGTAAACAGTAGAACTAGAAATAGAAAGCGTCATGCTGGTGTGATCCAACTTTGAGATTATCTATAAGTTCTATGTTAAAAAAAAATCTTAACCACCTAACCTTTTACTTAAAAAAATCGGCCAAGTGCGTGTCGAACCATGCACAATGAAGGGTTCCGTAATTGGGAAGTTGGGATGAATTTACCCCAAAAACAAACTTAACATTGTAGCTGAAACATACATCGATATATTCCACAATCAGTTCTCCAACTGCAAATTTAAGTTGGTCGACTATTACTCGTTAACTTGTAAAGCCCACTTAGCTGTGATAATTTTTCTTTTAATTTCATTATAATTATGTACTACTGCCATGATTTTTTTTACATCTCCATAAACAACCATTTGGCTGGCAAGGGGACACTTGACTCGAACAAAAATTAACACTTTAATGCTTAATATTACGCAAGCGAATCCTTGAATCGAAAAGTGATGTTCACAGATCCGTAAAATTTTTGAATGGCCTAACCAACGATACACACCATGGGGTAGACGAGAAAAAAGAATATCATCCCCACATTACGTGTAAGGGAGGTACCCTGAATTTTTTTTTACACGATCTTATTTCAGCTCTTTGTCGGCGTGATTAATATGTATACGTATGCCAAATTACAGCTTTCTAGTACTAAGCGTCTCTGAGCTACAGCCGGGACAGACAGACAGACGGACATAGCGAAACTATAAGCGTTCCTTGTTTACTACGGAACCCGAATAAACCTGCATTTTCAAATATAAAGTAGGTAAGTTACTTAACTGTAAATACTTACTACCTAATACTTTACTTACATAAATCCAAGCAATCCAATTTTTAATACTTTTACTTTCTTTCTTTCTAAATAAATAAATATTAATGTAGCCCCTTCTAATACTACCATAAAAATTACCTACAAATAAGCCACTTATCCAAATCATCAAATTAATATTCATTGATCCATTATACCAATATCAAATCAACCTATTCAAAAAAAATACCCCAAATATGTAAATTGCTCTTTTGACCTTTGACCTTACAGCATCCCCTGTTCTCATTTTGATCTCACCTTTATAACATGTGGACATTTAAAACCAGTTTTCTTTAACAGCATCCCCTTGATACACTTTTGATCTTGTGTCCGGCACCTTTTGTGATGCACACTTGCTCTGTTATGGTCAATATATGGGTCAAATTAGGTCATCTTTTGATGTTGATCTTTTGGAATCTAAAGTTAGTGATATATGATACCAACAGCAGTTTATTCTGTAAAAACCTCACCGTGAATACTTACATAGGTGAAGTGAGCTTGAAGTGAGTTGTCATTCCACTTGATGCTAGGGATGGACACTACTGACAGCTCACTTCACCTGAGCTTTCATGGTTAGATTTTGAAAGAATATACTGCTGTTGGTATCATAATCACCAACATCAATACTCAATGCTCAATTCTTTATTGCATTCCTTATGTATTACATAGATGGTATAAAAAATAAAATATCAATATGGACCCTGTCGGGCGCAGCAACATTAGGAGAGAGGAAGAGGGCTAAGTAGAAATACAAGCAATTCAATATTATTATAAATTATTAGATGTGTTTAATTGGGTGTATAATTATGTATACATATGTATATTAATAGGTTTGTGTATACAGGTATAGTATATTAGTTATTTTAATTTTATGTATTGCATAAGATAATGTAGTTAATTATTATAAAATTCTTAGAAGTATTTTCATTATTGTTAAATTATGTTATTATTTATGTATTCATATTTATATTTGATATATATATATATATATATTTCATAATGTTTGGTGTATAAGAGAGAGAATGACGTCATCAGCTAATCTATTCTTTACAAATCTCACCGTTAAGACTTAGGTGAAGTGAGCTGTCAATAGTGTCAGGTGAAATGACAGCTCACTTCACCTCAGCTTTCACGGTGAGTTTTTTACAGAATAAACTACTGTTGGTATCATCATCAAAAGATGACCTCATTTTCGGTACGATTTTTACACAATAAATCAGCAGAGGTTACAAAAAGAAGAGTGTGACTTTGGCTGCATGGAATGAAATAATTAGGAAGTTTCAGAAAAAAAAAATGTTTTCATTAATAGTAACAGAGAGCAGCATTGTTTTCATTTTGATCTCACCTTTATAACATGTGGACATTTAAAACCGGTTTTCTGTAACAGCATCCGCTTGATACACTTTTGATCTTGAGTCTGATATAATAAGAACTTTTGTGATGAACATTTGATGTTGTTTACCTCTGTATTGGTCAATAGGTAGGTCTGGCTAGGTCATCTTTTGATATTGATCTTTTATTGAGCTTGGGTGATTTAAAACGAGCAATGGAGATGGTTAATTCGTGTTATTTTAGGGGGCACGATCAGGGGTGAGAATCTGTACCATCACTTCATACATTACTCTGAATGGTTTTTATTTTCAGTTTTGCTGTTGTCTCGTCACACTTGGATCGCCATCATAGATCTATCTACTCTTGGACCATAGTCAAATTCTGCTCTAAAACAAGTCACCAATTTTCCCTTCTGTATGTGTATTTACGATAGCTAATGATTTCTTCTCTCTTTGAGTATATGTAAAAAAAACCAGCCAAGGGCGTGTCGGACCAAGCACAATGAAGAGTTCCGTAGTTGGGAATATTGAGTTGAATTTATCACAAAAACAAACTTAACATTTTAGTTGAAAAATATGTTCTCCCATACATCAATTAATTAAAATACGTCACGGTCAATTCTCCAACTGTAAATCTAAGTTGGTCGACTATTACTCGTTAACTTGTGAAGACTTAGCTGTGATAGTTTTTCTTTTAATAAATCAAATCAAATCAAAATATTTTTATTTCACATAAACCTACATGGGCACTTATGAAACGTCAGAAGCTAGGTGCACGGTTCCAATTGGTTGTTTCCTATGGAGAAGAGCCGGCAAGAAACTCCACGGTTACTCTTTTAAAAATAATTGGCTTTTACAATGTTTTCAAATTACACAAATTAAGTACCTATGGGAGAACAGTGTAGGCCTGTCGAAAAGTACTTAACAAAAAAAAAGAGAAAAGGAAACGGTCTAAATAAAAAAAGATCTAATCTATTAAGCCTACAACGTTCTCACATTCACAACGTACACAAGAATCCATGTAAAATAATATTAAGTCTGAAATATAAATTGTAGGTATATAATGTCAAATAGTGAAAATATAATGTCATAAATGTATGTCTAAAAAATAATAATATTAAACATCGTAATTTGGGAGCAGTTAATAGATATTTCCATAGTTATGCCGTTTCTGGTGTACCAGGGAAGCCACATGTGCAGAAGGAATTATTGCCAAACTTCCTTGTCTTCAACGTAGTCTTTAATCTTGTAATATGCGTTTTTGATAAGGACACGTTTGATGTGGGTTTTGAACTTTCCATCGCTAAGTTCTGTAACTGACTTTGGCAACTTGTTATAAAAGCGGATACTGTTAATAACAAATGATTTGCTTGTTTTTGTTAATCTAAATTTGGGTATCACAATTTCATGTTTACTACGTGTATTTATATTATAGATTTCATTTATGTAGGTACTACTGCCATGATTTTTTTCACATCTCCATAAATAACGATTTAGCTGGCAGATGGACACTTGACTTTAAAAAAAATTAGCACTTTAAAGCTTAATATTACGCAAACGGATCCTTGAATCGAAAAATGGTTTTCACAGACCCACATATTTTTGAACAGCCTATCCAACGGTGTGGGGTACACCATGGTATAGGCGAGAAAAAATATCACGCTAAAACAATTTTTTTTTCAAGATTTTATTGTACCACTTTGTCGGCGTGTTTAATAGTATACCTATCCAAATTACAGCTATCTAGTACTAAGCGTCTCTGAGCTACAGCGTGCAGCGGGGACAAACAGACGAGACGGACATGGCGAAACTATAAGGGTTCCTTGTTTACTACGGAACCCTAAAAAAGGAAGCTGTTTGTTGTACTTACTAATATAATGGTGCCGATTCCCTTGTTCACACACTAAACTAAATTTAAGTTCAGTGCATCTTTTTCTTTCTATTTAATTAAGAAAAGGACAGAAGATAAATTTTAGTTTAGTCCTGTCAAATTAATCAGCACTTGACGTAAATTGACGTAATTTTAGTAGGCAAGTTTTTAATCACGTCTAAACTTGTATGGAGTAGTGACAGGCGCTGATTAATTTGACAGGACTAAACTAAAATTTATCTTCTGTCCTTTTCTTAATGAAATAGAAAGAAAAAGATGCACTGAACTTAAATTTAGTTTAGTTTGTGAACAAGGGAATCGGCACCATTGGCAAATTTTACACGTTTTAGGTGAGTAAGTACCTATAACGTGGAAAATTAATTATTTTAATTCTCATTCAATTCATAAATCTTTATTTAATTTTACTTTACATCTTCGTGTCAGCCCTACTGGTGCAGTTAAACACGCCATATGTATATCTCAGGCAGTGACCAAACACGCGCCGCGGACTCACGGAAATGGGTAGCACAAAGACATGTGTGGAGAGGCCTTCGTTTTGTAAGCTGCAGCTTGCTCTGGCTTGGTGCAGTGTGATTGATTTTATACGTATTTATGCGTTAGTATACTGCCCTGTGGAAGACGTAGCCTAACAAGGCCCACAATGTGAACCGATGACCTGGTGAAGGCCGCAGGGATCCGCTGGATGCGTGAAGCACAGAACCAGTCGTTGTGGCGGTGCCTGGAGAAGCCTATGTCCAGCTGTGGACGTCTTTCGGCTGAAATGATGATGCTGTCGAAATTATTAAATTATTTAATTCATTAGAATGGAGCATAGGACTGAAGTTTACTTATATCAGTGCAAACAGTGCTCTTAAAAAATGTACTTTCTTTTTCGTTTTTCTGCCTTTTATTAATATTTTTTTCACAACAGGATACGACTTAGCAAAGAGTAGGATAACTATTTGAAACAGTAGGCACCTTAGTTTAATTTATAACACAGGTAAAAATATTTTATATAACTTACTCCAATGAGATGTCATTGAATGGAAGGATCTCAAAATGAGCACTAACAAAATGTTCAAGTTACTTATCCTATACACCAGATTTTCAGCCATAAAAAATTAAAACTGAAGCGACTCCATTACTCCCTCTGTTGCAATAGACACTTTCGTCCGCACATTTAACAAGCTGATCGTAAGCCCGAGGTTCAACGTCTCCGACTAAATAAATCCTCACTCTACTAAACAATTATCCTTCATGAAGAACATAAATTGTCTTGAAAATCTCTGTTGTAAAAGTGAGTTGTGAAAATATAAGTAGGAGTCCAAAAAGACATAACATAAGCACTTACTGCGGTACTTAAAATTGTGTGCTATGTTGATGGGCTAAGGATAATGTTTTCAATTATACTTAACAATTTTTCAGAAGTTAAGTAAGTAGGTAAGTATGATGCCGTGTATGATAAATTTAAAATTTAAAAACGGCTAATGAAAATAGGAAGTTAACAGCGGCTATTCTTTCTACAAGAGCACATTCATTATTGCTAGGTATAAGCCTCGTCTGTTTGACGTTTTCTTTAGCCGTCCCCCGACTAGACGAACGCCTGGCTCAGAATATTACCAAAATTTATATTAAACTGAAAGGGCCCAATACGTATTATTTTTTCACTATTTAGATGTTTTTGTTAGTGTCGGGGGTTTTTTAAATTTAACTTTTATTACCTACTTTTTAAACTTTATATATTACTAGTAGTAGATTTAGGCGAGATACGTATCGATGGCAGCGTGTCTGACGCTGCCATCGATACGTATCTCGCCGAAATCTGCGCCCATGTAGGTATTTTTCCCAAAGTGAAGGTACTTACTAATTTACCCTCATTCTCTCTCTTTCCTTCTCCATCATCAGACCCTGATCACCATCAAGCTATAACCTATTTATTGAGACCAGTACAATGAGCCCAAACACGATACCTGCGCTGTAAGTTGGTGAGCGAGTTAAATATTAACTAGAAAAGAGCTGATAATCTTCAAACGACTGAACTGATTTTCCTGAACCATAGATAGAACGATAAGAAGAAGAAGAAGAAGAAAAAGATAGATAAGAACACTCTTGATTAAGTCACCTTTCAAACAAAAAAAAACAAAATCAAATCGGTCCATGCATTCGGGAGCTACGATGCCACAGACAGACACACACACACACACACACAGACAGACAGACACGTCAAACTTATAACACAACGTCGTTTTTACGTCGGGGGTTAAAAAGAAACATTGACAGACAGTGTATTATCAGCCTATAATGTTCCCACTGCTGGAACACAAGCCTCCTCTCTTCAAGAGGGAGTGGGCAGTAATCTACCACGTGGGCCCAGTGCGGGTTGATAGATGTCACATATCTTCGTTTTTTTATTCTTGGACATGCTGGTTTCCTCGCGACGTTTTCCTTCACCGTTTTGAGAGACTGCTCTCACAACATTGAAGGAAAACATCGTGAGGAAACCGGCATGTCCTAGATAATTAATTACACAAAGTAAAGCGCCTGCCTGGGATCGAACCCACAACCTACAACTCGTAAGTCAGGGCCGTTACCACAGGGCCACCACTGCTCAAACCGTGTATAAGTAACGTTATAAGTAGTTGAAATAGGGCACCGTGTTGTCACAGTGGGGAAAGAGTGAGTAGATCAAGGTATCAAGAGCCTTTACGGAAAAACATGACAACAAAGATCAACAAGATCATCACGCCTGTTTTCCTTTAAGTGTTAGGCACAGGTGTACCTATAGTAAACCCACATTTCGCTTTAGTTATGTTTTAACAATAACAATGATAATGTCTATTGTTCATGAAAATGTTCTTCCGTGAAACATTAAAAAATCTATTTAGAAACGATACAAATGAATTCGTAGCGTTTCGTAGCTACGGTCGTAGCTTTTTGTTTGGACTTTCATAACTAATTTTTAGGGTTCCATCGTAAACAAGGAATGTCTGTCGTCTGTCTGTCCCCGCTGTAGCTCAGAGACGCTTTGTATTAGAAAGCTGTAATTTGGCATAGGCATACATATTAATCACGCCGACAAAGTGCTAAAATAAAATATTAAAAAAAAAATATGGTCCCTTGCACGTAATGTGGGAATGATGTTTTTTTTTCTCGTCTATACCATGGTGTGGGATATCGTTGAATAGGCCGTTCAAAAATATTGCAGGTCTTTGAACACCACTTTTCGATTCAAGGATCCGCTTGCGTAATATTTAGTATATAAGTGCTAATTTTGTGTTTATGGAGATGTGATAAAATGCATGGTAGTATACCTAATAAAATGAAAAGGAAAACTATCACGGCTAAGTGGGCTTTACAAGTTAACGAGTAATAGTTGACCAACTTAAATTTGCAGTTGGAGAATTGATTGTGGCATATTTATCGAAATATTCTCCAACTACGAGTACAATGTTAAGTTTGTTTTTGGGATAAATTCATACCAACTTTCCAACTACGGAACCCTCCATTGTGCGTGGTCCGACACGCACTTGGCCGGTATTTTATTTTATTTTTTATTTTTTTTCTATTAACACACAAGTTAACTAGAATAGAATAGTTCTTTATTTGCACAGAAAATATGTACAAGTTACAGGTGTTAATATTAAAATGATCATTATACAAACTACCTCAATTAGGGCATACTAACAGTTTAAGCTATAATAACAAATAAAAAAAACACTCAATATACAAGGTGTCGTTTTGCATCCTCGTCAAATTCAAGAAGGTAAATATGCTAATGATTCTCGACAAGAATCAATAAAAAAATAAGTAGGTAGGTCTTTTTTTTAATTTTCGGAAATTGGCATTTATGCGACACGCATGTAACTGCCCTTTTACACACACACTGCCGCATACGCAACGGGGTGATTCTGTTCTGTGAAAGTGGTGTATTCTAAAATACTGTCAAACTTAAATAACTAAAAAAACAAGTATGTATTAATTATTGAGCAAGTATCGTAATTTTCGTTGATGATATTTGTCTTTCTTAGCAGCTTCCTGAAGTTTGACGCGGATGCAAAACAACACCTATTATTATTAACACATTCAATCAGATCAATACAAGTTTAGATACTCCTATTTTATCGACATAGACAGTTGTATAAAATGTCTATAACACGCCAAAATTGACGTAGAGTGTCAATTTGATAAACAATAAATTCCCCTGACTGTACCTACCTACCTACTACCACCGAATCCAGATACTAATGTCACATTAGTGACCCAACCCATACAATGGCGGAATACCCAGCATTACACAGTTATATTCCTAGTGTAGTGGTTCGAAATCTGTTAGATCACTTTAAAGTACCCTTCCACCCTAAAGTTTTAGGTTAGGGACAGTTCGGGACCTCCGGGATAGGGCCCGCTGCTGATAACGTGGAATAAACATTATACAGCGGTACTCGAGATACGACGTGTCATTAGGGTTTTTATTGAGGTACCTAAGGATGATGTTTTATCGAAATTTTGGCAAAGTTGATACCTACCCACTTTTTCGAAATTTCGATAATAACCTACCTAAGTCGCTTTTTGTAGATTTTGGTAGGTAAGCGCTAAAGAATAAGGCGACGTACACACCGGATTTTTTTTTTAAACAAAACGCGCTGAAGATGCGCTCTCTTGGATTCTCGACGTTCGGCTCAACGCCAATGGTTGAATATCCAGTGCGCGGTAAAACCGGCCAGGTGTATGTCGGACCACACACAATGAAGGGTTCTGTAGTTGGGATGAATTATTCCAGAGAACAAACTTATTTTATTTTGTTGAAAATATAAGTACGTCACGGTCAATTTTCCAGCTGCAAATGTAGGTTTATAAACGCAAAAAAAAAATGTGATAAAACTACAAATAAACGGATCTCGGACTTTTTCCTTTACTTGATTCAACGGGAGGTCAACGGGAAGTACCTCATATGTTTTGATTTATTTGCGAGCATCAAAATATGTCGCATAAATGGCCGGATTTTTTATTGCATTGACTTAGAAGCTTGATTTTTATACAGCTCCAAGGGACCGTAGACCTACGTATTTGCAACTTGATACCTCCACGCGTTCCTGAAGAAAAGAGTCTTGAGAGTCAAAACGAAGTGATGCTACAAGTGTTCCGTTTTTTTTCCTTCTGAGATACGGAACCCTATAAACGGCGCAGTCTAGGAATCCAATCCTATGACAAGGATCTTTAAACCAACCTTTGCTGGAAAGGTGGACAGGCATTAGGTAGGTTATGTGTGCAACTAAGAGTGTTGGTGCTGTTAAAAATACTGTGTCCATCTTTGAATTTATTTTTTAAAACCTCCTTTTTTCTACTTACTCCACCACTGTCTAAATAGACACATCAAGGATACTTGGCAAGCTTTTGAAAAAATTATATTCTATACTGTTATAGAATATAATTTTTTCTCTGTAGAAATATTTTTGGGCCGAGGATGTGACCCCAAAAATCTTTCACTTTGTGTTATCCCACCAAAATGACATTTGCTCTACCTACAATATTTTTTCCTCCGCCCACGACACACAAATATACGAGTGTGTAAACAAACACGTGAGAATGTGTGTGTGAACCCATTTTATCAACCAATGGTCAAGCGGTCAGCTCAAGAGGGAGATAGAAGGTCTATTGTCATCTGCATACGAGGGAGATAGATGCTTTAGGAGGGGAGCTTTACCCTTTCATTTTTATTTTGGGGCAAGTTTCTTGCACAGACTAGTTTGACAAAAAATATGGCGAATAGTTTGCAAATGTTTTTAAAACGATTGAGTGTTCTATTAGCTACCCGTATTTACGATTAAAATATGTTGGCGGAATATTCAGTCAGTTTAAAAAGTGCAGAATCACCAAACTATCTCCTTTAGATGACCTAAATACCAAATTTTGTTGAGTATATAGATGATCTTAAAGAATTGCATGAAAAGTCTACACAACTTCGAACGAGCTCCAACTTTCGTATTCACTCCATTTGCCACCACATAGCGAGCGACATGAGAACAAAAGTTATATCCAAGAGTAATTTAACTCAATAAACTTTACATAGGCTTGCTATAGGTATGTATATTTTTCAGTGGGCCGAGGGATTACCCACAGAATTACTATTGATTTGGGAGCGCACCCGCTCGGTCGCCTTCCAAATGAGCAGGCCGAAAGTATCGCTCTAGAGTTGGTAATACCGGTTTAATATTTTTGTCTGAAGTTGTTATAAGTAAAGAGTAGAAAGGTTGGCAATTTCTTACCGCCATTTAAAGATCAAGTTTTATGACTTCTTCACTACACTCCTTCAAATATAGCGTGAAGTATGTGTTAGTTGGCAGAAAATAAAGAAGAAGGATGCCTCTCTTCCAGATGAAGCTCACATTAGGAAAGTCGGAGACCATAGTAACATTGTAACTAAATGAGATAGACAGTTAATACCTATTATAAAAAATTGATAAACTTTAATTGAATAGGTACGAGTAGCTGTAAGTAGGTAAGCATCAATCATCAGTGGTGGCCCTGTAGGTCGTAGGTTCGAAACCAGACAGGCGCTTTACTTTGTGTAAATTATTTCATCACCACTGCTCTCAAAACGGTGAAGGAAAATATCGTGAGGAAACTGGCATGTCCTAGAACCAACAATTCGAAGGCATGTGACATCTACCAACCCGCACTGGGCCCACGTTGTGGATTTCGACCCACTCCCTCTCACAGAGAGTAAGCCTGTGTCCCAGCAGTGGGAACATTATAGGCTGATTATGTAAGCATCAATGATAATAATATACAAAACGTCCCATAACTCTCACATAAACCCGAAAAATATGAAGAAAATTCCAACCGTTGCAGCAACTCTTTAAACTTCCTACGCAAAAGTTCGCAAGGCCCAACCTGAATTTATTAAGCTGGACCCTAGAAAGGTTTGCCGTATGCAGATAAGGGATTTATTTAGCGGAAAGGTCCGTCCCTGGGTTAGCGCTAAAACGCCTTTTGGGTCGACGATGACCAGGATTGGGACCAAATTTATTGTCGGCTTTCGGCTTTCGCGTTGATTTATTCGGCCCCGGGTGAATGGAATCAACGGACCGGTTGATAATAACGCTTGGTACGACGTTTTTGCGTAGGCTCAGAACATGTTTATGTGAAAATGTTTAATGCTGATAAATTGAGAGGGTGAGGCATTTTTGTAGGTGTCTTGGTCCGTGGCTCCTTCCTTGCGTCTAGGATAAGTGTAGTGTTGTTGCGACAATGGTTTTTCCCATAGATATCCGTGGAATTTTTATTGGAAATAAAAATTCGGAAAAAATACCACGATTATTCAGCAACGAGAAGTTAATTCCTACACAATCCAATTCCACAATCTTACCTTTGACTTTAATAATCAGACCTTCCAAACATTCCTTTGGGTATTGCAATAAACCATTGCCATTAGCAGACAGAAAGATGCTTTATTGCCAGGCTTGTGACACGTTCCCTTAGTACAGGACTCACCAAATGGCGGACCACGGTCCGAATCTGGACCGCCGACCTATCTTAAGTAAACAGTAAAATTTATAAGAACTAAAACTTAATCTAAAAAACCTAAAATATTATTTTTTTTAGTCTTAGTTTGCACTAACTTTACTCCAGACTTCAGACAGATAGTTCAAAGTAAAAAACCCTTTTTCACATTAATATTAATTACTTACTTTGTTATTTTTGATCATTATAATAACATTTATTTATTTTTTATTTCGTTTTATTTCGTAATTGATATTTTTAAACTTGGTTGTCGAATTATTAATTCGTTCCAGGGTTATAATTCGACTTTAGTACACACAAGCTATAGATTTCCAGTTTAAGCTTACCTCTCATTATACGGAAATACTAAACAATGCAATGCGTGATCCGCTTATACTGGAAATGTATAGCTTAATATGTAGCCGTATGTACCTAATCGCCTACCAAACGGACAGCGACAGTCATATTTTTTTTTTTTTAAAACAGACTCCCAATAAAGCTAGTTGGTGATCCCTGCCTTAGTAGATAATCGACTAGCAAGTACGAGTAGGTAGATAGCTTGTTTTGTCATTTGTTGCTTTTACTATAGAAATGCAGTAAAACACCTCCATAATTATTACCCACTAGCCGTAGCACTGAAGACCGGTTTTGTGCTCCAAAAACTAAAAAGATTTTCGGTCCCATAAATTGAACACGAGTTGTACAAAGTTTCTCACAACATATTGGTTCGCAAGGTTGAGGCCACGGACGTGCAATGCGAGTCGGCCGCGGGACGGTACCTAAATGGCGCCAATTACACGCCGGCCGGTACGTGATGCGACTCGAGATGGCGCGGCTTTGGTGGTTAGATGAGTGTGGATGTGGCGCCGAAATAGGGGAAAAGATGGTGTAGCATATCAGTAGTTAGTAGGACTGAAAATTATTGAAGACCTCTTATTGAAGGTCTTGTTTTGGGTTTGCAGTCTCTCTAATACAGACGAGAGAGTTTATGTCTCGTTTGTGATAAATAAAACAGCCGTTCTTATGTTTTATTATATGTTTTATGTTATATCTTATGTTTTAGTTATATTGTCAAGGAGCTAAGTAGTCAATCTTGACATGTTTATACATGTCAAGATTGACTACTTAGCTCCTTGTAGGTATAGCGTAATAAACTGTTGGAGAATACTGACATAATTCAATTGCTAATCCTACAGCAAATAGCCTGAGAATATAAAGCCTATTCAATGCCCAGACCTTTGAGGAATATTTGTACAAAATTTGAGTTGAATCTATTCAGTATTATTTCAGCCAATCCGGAACATACATCCAGACAAATAAAAGACATTTCTAAAAACTATATTTTCGGCATCAGACTCGTTCCCACACCTCGTAGTAATTACTTTTTTTTCAAAAAGACAGTACTTTAAGTAGTATGTACCTACATACTACTAATTTTTGAAAAAGTTTCGACTTCGTTACATTAGTAACGAGTTTTGTTATTGAATAAATGAATTGAATTGAATTTAATGAATTATCATTAAATTCAATTCAATTCATTTATTCAATAACAAGTTGTAAATCGCGTCTGAATTTCTGTAACTAAATACATAAGAAACAGCATGTATTCAATCTATATTTAAATCATAACAATTATCGAAATTACATTAAAATCAGAATCATCATAAAAATATAAAAATAAATGTCATAAGTCAATGCATAAAATTCAATAAAATTTTCATTTCAAATCAATAAAATTATGTTGCTTTGGACTGTTGTATTAATGTATAATTAATCAATAGAATCTTGAGATATTTTTTTCTCTTGAGCTCTTTTTTTCATCTGGAGATCTTTTTTTGATGAGACTGAAGATGAAAGGCAAAAATGGGAGAGCCCTTTTGTGCATTTCATCTTCAGACTCGTCATCTTCATTATATGTATACCTACATAACCTTTGTTTTATACCACTTTTGGGATCTAAATAAAAGTTTCCAACACTAACTGACTAACATAGATGAGGTTTTTGATTTCCTATTGGATTATTGTAAAAGAAAACCTCAATAGTAAGCGTCATTTTAGCGCTCCAAGCATTTGGAGTCCAACTAGCCAATATAAAGTAGCGACATCTGTATTTCGAATTTGATTTCTAAATGTAATCGAATTCTTTGTTTGACTATTCCCTGACAGATGGCACTATCTACATATATAAATTTATACTAAAAGTTAGGGCTTAGACACACGATCCAGGTAACTTTAAAATTACTGTGATTTTATATTTTGTTTCTTTTTGAAATTTTGACTGAACGCGTGAGTAAGCTGACTATTGCGGAAGTGTAATGACAGGTGTTCTATTTTGAAGTGCAGTAATAAAAAAAACTACATGTATGTATGTAGTTTTTTTTATTACTGCACTTCAAAATAGAACACCTGTCATAAACTCATACATAATAAACTCACGCCTTTATCCCATAAGGGTAGGCAGAAACTATAGAACGCCACCTGCTACGCTCCTTACATACTCCCTTTGCTTCGTTTACGTTCATACATTTGGTCATACAAGCACGCCGGTTGCGAGTACTACGCACCTCAACTTTTTGAAGAACATCACCAATGCCTGTCTTTCTAGGGCGTCCTTTCCCGGCGTTTCCACTCACATCAGCCTTGTAAATACCTTTTGTTAGTCGCCATTCATTCATCCTCTCAACATGACCAAACCATTAAAGCATAATCTTTTCAATTTTCAAAAAAAAACTATCTAAATAAAATAACATATTTACGTAAAATTCAGCGACGTATCCACTGTCACCCCACGTTGAAACAACTCGGACGGTCCTAACCCAAAAGTTCGCCCTTTAAAGTACACATGTAACAAACCAAAACACGTGCGTTTTACGACTAGGGACGCTCACTAAACTACTGAAATCGTTCGCGAATGGAACGCCATTTTTTTTACCTCCGTGAAATATTAAACTTGGCCGTTGTTTGCACGGGACATACCTACGTACCTCCGATGTCGGACAATGTTGGTAAATGATTGATAGTGTCAATATTTTGCGGGTAACCCGGCCATTATGTGATTTGTGTGCGTCGGATGCAGGTTATTCAATCTTTTGTGTGTGAATGTTTGATGTTTATTGTAGTCGTGGTTGGTGATTTTTCAGATTATTATTTTCTTTTCATAAAGCCTCATTGGTCTAGTGGTCGAAAGCGCTACTGCTGATCATGAGGGCCTGGGTTCGATTCCTGGATCGGGCAGTGTTATTAAAATTTTCCATCTGGAATTTCTCAGTAGCAGCCCGGTGTCTGGATTTGTGCTCGGTTGCTCGCCCCCTATTACATGGGACCTAAACATATCTGACGAAATGTGGGTGTAGGTAGGTAATATAGGTGCTCCTCTGCCTATCCCATCGGGGAAAATAAGCGTGATGTTATTTTAAGTATGGTATGTTCTTTGTCATAGCCACATTGGACCAGTCGTCGCTAACATACGGCCGAGCTTGCGGTCCTGGGTTCGATTTGGTTGGGCAGTATTATTTCCCCGATTATGTTGGTCTTAGCAAACTACTAATTTTCTAGTAAACAAGAGAACAAAAGTTAAAACTTATACAAAAAAAAACCGATTTCCAAAAAACACTACAAAGTGAAAAATAACTTTAATATCGGAAGTCGGTGTCTTTGGATCTGTATTTTATTGTTGAGGAGTTCTCCTGGTAACAACCAGGAGAACTGCCACTCACCATATGCATTGTGAAGAGCATAAATGGTTTAGCAACCAATGGTTTGGTTTAGGTACCTAGTACCTAATCGAATCGCAACTCGTTAAATACATCTTATTAAGTAGTTCCGGTGGCCATCTGTGGTCTTCATCATCAATTCCACTCCACCAAATGGTGCTTTCCGAGAGCAAATGCACAAGTTACTATAAAAAATACCTAAATCGCTATAGGTGTGCCTTTAAAACTTGAAGATTTCCCTCGTTTTTCATGGGACATCAGATTATGACTTGGTGACAATGGGACCACCTCGGGAGCATACTTTATAAACAAAAAAAAATAAAATCGGTCCACAATTGACGGAGAAATCGGCAAACACACATACAAAATATATATACGGTCGAATTGAGAAACCTCCTCCTTTTTTTGAAGTCGGTTAAAAATTAAAAATCTATTTCCAACAAAAAAATAATTTATTTACACAATTCTGATAATAAATTACAATTCGTCTACTTAAATACAAATAAATGGTTATTGTCAGTGTGATTTCATTTTAATATCTTGTGAATTTAAATACATGCATACCTTTGATTATCACTGTTATCAGACAAAATGATCAGGTGCATTCAACTAGCAAATATCTAGCACATATTTGTTTAATGTTCGTATATTTTGCGAATTTTAATTTATTAGGAATCAGACCTAATTGGCATTGTTTGTTTTACATAAATTAATATTTAATTTATTAAGCCCGGTATTCATGGTAAACTTTTGTTGAGCAATAGTTGATCAACATTGTTGATGAGCAACGACAAAGTTGCTGGAAACAAAGTTTTTATCAATATGTCTTGTCCACACGCCAGTCTGCGTCCAAATGTTGCCCGAGGTGGTTGTGTTCTCTGTATCTAATGTATAAAATTTCTAATAAAAGTTAATTTCCACAACTTTTTTGGGTATATTTAGGAGTTGAGAAATTTCTTCAAATGCATCGTTTTTATTATTGTTTTTTCTTTGTATTCTTTTCTTGAATATCCGATAATAATGCTATTGATCGAAAGAGCTCTATTATCTGAATTATTATTTTATATCATTGCTCCACACTACTGCCATTTTTAGGGTTCCTTACCCAAAGGGTAAGACGGGACCCTATTATTAAGACTCCGCTGTCCGTCTGTCACCAGGCTGTATCTCATGAACCGTGATAGTTAGACAGTTGAAATTTTTACAGATGATGTATTTCTGTTGCCGCTATAACAACAGATACTAAAAGTCAGAATAAAATAAATATATAAGGGGGCTCCCATACAACAGACATGATTTTTACGTACGGAATCCTTCGTCTGCGAGTCCGACTCGCACTTGGCCGGTTTTTTTATACATACATACATACATACACAACAATTCAAACACACGTCAACAATTGTTGAAAAACAGATGTTGTCGCTCGTCGAGTCAACTTGTCAAGCCGTGATCAACTCTGCAACACGCAGTGTTGCCAGCAACTCAGCAACATGTTGATTAAACTTTTTTATTAACAAATGTTTACCATGAATACGGGGCTTTACATTCACAAGCATCATTATTTAACTAACTGCTAATAACATCTAGCGCCTAAATTGAACTGGTTTTTTGATATAATAATATTTCAGGTATTATTAGTATGAGGGATCTTGAATTTGTTTAAGAAAAATCAGGTACATTTCTGTGGTCAAGAACGGGTTATTTTAATTCAGAAAAAGCAAACGGTAAACTAATGATGAAATATTTATTGATGTGTAACATCTTTCTACTCCCGCTTTCGTGAAAAGGGACGGAAGTGTATGGACAAGAAGTGACAGCTTGAGCAAAGAATAAGTAATGTTTAATAGCATGAAATTAGTAAGTACTTTATAATAGCATGGAATTAGTAAGTGCTTTAAAGATTGTACTATGTGCTATGTTGATTGAGAACAGTGGTAGCCCAGTGGTAATGGCCGCGACTTACGAGTTGTAGGTCGTAAGTTCGAACCCAGACAGGCGCTTTACTTTGTGTAAATTATTACATCACCACTGCTCTCAAAACGGTGAAGGAAAAGATCGTGAGGAAACCGACATGTCCTAGAACCAAAAATTCGAAGGCATGTGACATCTACCAACCCGCACTGGGCCCGCGTGGTGGATTACGGCCCACTCCCTCTCACAGAGAGGAGGCCTGTGTCCCAGCAGTGGGAACATTATAGGCTGATTATGTATGTATATTGATTGTAGAGGGGGTCAAATTTCGACCAGTGGGCGACCACTAGTAATGAATTTACAAATACATATTTCAGTATTTAGCTTTTTTTAAAATCTGAGGTTAATTTCTGTCGCTGCTCAGTTGCTTATTACCAAGGTGAGCTGTCAGATATTACACATCACATACGACTACTGTAAGGCTCACTCGATTTTTTATTTAACAATCTCTTAATATTATTTTTTTTAATATTTTTAATATTGGATGGCAATCATAATACTAATTTAGTGGCTAATTATTATGAAATTGTTAGAACCGTTTATTAATGTGTATACCAATTTTCGTCAAGAACAGTTAAGTCATTGCTTAATTCGGGAACGAAAATTCAATAAAACTGGATAATACCCTTGCATAACTCGGGCCAAAAAAAGAAAAGCTTTTCCAATACATACACACATGTCACTGACACTAGCGCCATCTAGTTAATATTAAAACAATTTACAGCACTTGGGTTACTTGTTTGTTTAATACGTTTAAGATAGATGGCGCTTTCAGAAGACGTACCTATTATTTACTAAAATGGTATATTTTATTAATTACTTTATATTGATTATTTTATTTGATATTTTATTAATTGGCTATATAAAAACTACACTAACGATAATTTAGATACTATATAAAAGATTTGTATATACTTATTGCTTAACTACAATTTACTAGTGTAATTGAATTTTCTATTGGATTTGTTTTCATTATAATATAATAGTGCCTTAAATATAATATCCCGCAGGCTAAAATAATTTGATCGGACATGGAGAAGTTTTGCTATCTAATATATTTGATAACTAAAAATTCTGAACTAAAATACAGCAAAAATTACATTAAACAATAATTTTATTTTATTTATCACTGTCTCTACAGTTTAGCACCTGAATAACAAATAAATAAAATGAATTAATTAACTAATTGAATCGCACCTGTATTCAATTCATAAGTGTTTTAACAGATCCATATTGCGTCCTACACGTGAAATCAGAACCTTAGATAATTTACAATCATTTGCCACTTGCTCAATTATCAACTAAGTTGGTTTTTGAATGACAAAAGGGTCCAAAAAAAATTTGGTTGCAATGGAATTGGAACTTTGTTATGTATGACACTGAGTTGGTTGTTACAAAACTTGATAATTATCTGAGATTATGAATTGTAGGTTAAATTAATCCTTAGTAACGATTTGCACTATAGTCTTTATTATCCGGTTACCTTTCTCGTAGTGTAGGAGGTTCAAACCTGGGTCGTTGATTTTCTCTTCTAATAAGTTTATTAGTTCCACTCGTATCGTCTTTAGCATTTCTGCGATCTAGAAATAAGTGAAGTACAATGTTTAGTATCCGTTTGCAGTATTCCACGCTCATTTTACAGTGAGCAGCCATTGGACGGTTACCATAACATAAAGGCGCGATTAATCTTGGTCGTTAGCCCGCATTCGGGTGCTCGAAAGACTTTACTCGAATTCGGGCACACCATGCATTACTTACACTGGTCATCGCATTGGAAGATGAAGCTGGACTGTCCGAAGACGGGCGTACATGCTCGACCCCGTTCATTTACACTTGGGCGTTTGCCCGAATTCCATAGGCAATCGGATTCAGAAGAAAGACCAAGTGTAATTAAAATTTATGATTTACTATATTTTTTACTATATTCTTTAAATTTGCATACTTATCAAAACAAAGCACCTCTATCCGCTTGAATTCCTCAAGCAAACGATCAAGTGTAATTGCGCTATTAGTCACAAAACTCCGCAAAATAGAAGAGTATTCGTGAAATTCGTGATTTCGACTATATTATTTAAATTAGTATACTTATCAAAACAGAGTACCTCAAATCACAAGCGCGTGACATGAAATCATAATGGACATAAATTCATAGTTTGTATATCTCTTGAGTTCATTTCGAAAACGCTGTCTTCAAGCGAGTAATTTGTTTAGATTCTTCATTCAGATGCTGCTTAATGGCACTTTTTTATGTAGTTACGATGAACAATAAATGAACTTACTTCGTGTTTTTCCACTTGGAACATAATCCAGCCGTCTTCTAATGACACGATGAATGTCCCACTGTGAAGTTCCACTGACAAACTGCATCCTGAAAACGATCAAATTTAGAATATAAATAATAATAAGATTTTATAACAAATCAAAACTACTGCTTTATTGATATTTTTGTAGATTTAAGTATAGGAACTTGTGGCGGCATCTACATCGCCACATGCGAAACTACGCAACACACTGACGTCACGCAAAATCCTGCATCGCGCAAGCAGAGTTTACCGCGCAACTAGCATATACACCCCGACATCAACCGTCGGGCAGTTGCCCACCAGACACGACACTCGTCTAGTCGAAGGATCCTACCTTTTCTATAAAGAATGAGTGAACTTTACACCCTGTTCCTCATGCCTCTATAAACTTTTATTCTTCGCAAATCTCATATTTTTTTCATATTTCTAAAACATAATTTAAATGGGCGGAAATTCTGCACATTTACCTATGCTTAATAAATGCTGATATTTTCAATAATGGGATAACTACAAGAGCTGTCGAACCACAACATTTATTCCTCAGATAAAAGTCATCTGACTATTAAAAAATCCGCACTTTATTAAATGCTAGCTGCGCCCCGCAGTTTCACCCACATAAGTCTCGAACCCTTGCAAAAATCGGGATAAAAAGTATCCTATGTTCTAATCCAGGTCATGGTCTACCCATGTGTCTAATTTCATCCAAATCCGTTCAGCCGTTTTAGCGTGAAAGCGTAACAAACAAACTAACTTTCGCATTTATAATATTAGCGCGTAAGTTTTCATTATCAGTTTATGAAAGAGCAACAACTACATCATACTAACCAGAAAACAGCACAAGTGGCAGCTGCGGTACCATGGAACATTCTCTAATGAACACCCTGCTGGTCTTCACCTTTTCTTGATACACCATATAAGGGCTGGTGAAGTATCCTATGCAGGAGTTGACAGAAGACGGATGCAATGCTACGTAGCCGTCAGTTTTCGTCTTGAATTTCAGTTCGTCTGGTGTCGGCTGACGTGGGATAGCCCCGCCCGCTTGCATATGGAAGGATTTTTCTGGCGTTAGTACCTGGAATGAGTTTTTTTTAATATTAAGTAGCTGTTTAATATCGAGACCTCATTTTAACAAAATATCACGGAAGATATCCTCTCAATGATAATGTAGGTGTAGTTGTTCATGCTGTTGTCATGAAAATTATGATTTTAATTTATAAAAATTGTTTCTGATGCAGCTACAAAATATGGATTTTTATTCTAGTGTGCATGTTTGAAAAATTGACGAAAATAAATTATCGTTATACAAGGTCTATAATTGCAATAACTGAAAACCTCTTAAGAGCGTTTACGCCGTACGGCATTTCATACAAATTTTCAAGTCCTTATTTTTCGAAATAACCGATCGAACCATTTTAATGAAACTTCACACACATAAGCAGGATACATAGTTTAAAAACTTAGTAGAAAACATTTTCGAAAAATTGTGTTACAGTTAAATTAGAGCAAATTAACATTTTCCATACAAACACAAATTTCCAATTATAAATAGACATTTCGAAAAGGTTTTCTACTAACATTTTAGACCTACGAGGGCGGCACTGAAAATTTCGGGAATCAAGGAAGTGACACAACATTACTATTTAAAAATGTATTTATTGCTTTTCGAAGTATTCTCCGCGAAATTTGACACATTTTTCCATACGATGGAACCAATCATTGATGCAACCATTCCATTCGGAAGTTGGGGTCTCCAAAATGGCCGTTTTGTAGGCGTCCACAGCTTCTTCAGGTGATGAAAATCTCTGTCCACGCAATTTATTCTTTATTTTAGGGAAAGTATAGAAATCATTAGGACTTAGGTCGGGGCTGTACGGCGGATGGTCTAATAATTCTATGTTTTCTTGCTCTAAAAACTGTTTTGTTCTGTGCGCGGTGTGAGAACTCGCATTGTCGTGATGGAGGATGATGCGGCGGTTGCAGTTCTCTTTACGGAGTTCAGAAACGACCTGTGGCAAACAAATGCTAGCATACCATTCTGCATTAACCGTTCTTTGTCCCTCAAGAGGAATAGTCGTAACATGGCCGGTTTTGGAGACAAACGTGGCCACCATTTTTTTTGCAACACTCCGTGAACAAACAATTTTTGTTGGCTTTAACTCATTTTCGAACACCCAAACTCGTGACTGGTTTTTTGTTTCGGGTTCGTATGCGTATATCCAGGATTCGTCACCTGATACGATGTTGTATACAGCATTTGAGGATCCTGCGTGGAATCTTTCGAGAGTTCTGACCAAGTAACGCGAGCCGCTTTTTGCTCTTCACAGAGCGAATGCGGCATCCATCGGGAAAACAACTTTTTTACACCTAATTGTTCATGCAAGATTATTTGTATTTGACTCATGCCAATGTCTAAAGTTGCCTGAATTTCACAGTATGTCGCATGTCGATCTTCCTCAATCAGCTTACGCACAGCATCAACGTTTTCTTGGGTGACTGCTGTTTTTGGACGACCTAGACGGGGATCATCACTGAGCTTGACACGTCCACGTTGAAATTCAGCAAACCAGCGATAAATTGTGGTTGGGGCTTCATCACCAAATGCAGAAATCATCCGGTCAACACACTGTTTTTGTGTTAAACCACTTCGAAAGTCATAATAAATCATCGCTCTTGAATTTTCTCGAGTCAATTCCATTTTCTCAACGACTAAACAAGTTTGACAAAACCTTGTGACAAGACCGAGAATTTTTTTTTAAATAAATAAATGGTATTCGATTTTTAAAACCAAGGAGTTTTCAATTAAAAAGATTTGAATATGACAGGAACAGTGGAAATATTGCATTCCCGATACTTTTAGTGCAGCCGTCGTATGTATCCTGCTTATGTGTGTGAATTTTCTTTAAAATCGGTTCAGTTATTTCGAAAAATAAGGACTTGAAAATTTGTATGAAATGCCGTACGGCGTAAACGCTCTTACGGGGTCATGTACTCATCATTATGAACAACTTTTACTCATGGAACCAAACCTGAAATCACGAAAAAAGAATCTGCTCTTCCCTACATTTTTTTAAGAGTTAGCGAACATAAACGTAGGGAACAGCAGATTTTTTTTTTCGATTTTGGTTTTCAGTTATTGCAATTACACCTTGTATAATAAAGTTTCCTTTCTACGATTCACAAGTATTATTCTTTGATGGTCAGGTAAACGGACTCCGTGCTGTTGTGTGAGTTAAGCCCCGCCCCTTCGCTCTACGCGGTACGCGTGAATACGTTATCGTAAAAAAAGTTTTAATAAATGCGACTTTGACCTTCAATATATCCAGAACCAGTTATTCCCAGCTATGTTCTAGTGGAAAAAAATGATCCAAAGAATGTAGAAAAAAAAATGTAGAATATGTCTATATTTCGGCTTCGGAAAGTGTCTTTTTACACCCGATATATATTTTAAGATAAGTATATATTTGAATTACCTTGACTACATTCGGGTACAAAGCTGCACATAGAATAGCTGCCAGCAATTTGTCATTATTCCCATTTGTGTTTAACTGAAAGAAGACAAGATATTTTTAATATTATTGACATAGATTAAAACAGAAAGTAAGTGTCTAGAACAGTCGGAAAACAAAGTTTAAAGCATAAAACATACCCTATGGTACTCGGCAATAGTGTAGCTTATTATCAGTTTTTTTTTTTTTAACCGTTTCAGTACTTGCAGATAATTACGTCTTACAAACAAACAAATGATTTTAACTCTTCTATACAAATAAATAAAATATATGTCAAAATAACAGCTTTTTACTAAATGCATATCGACAATGAAATGATAAGAACTCCTAACTGACATTTTGGCAAATTTAATTTTTTTACGTACATAGACTTCAAGTAATGTTTAAAGCTTATTTTTTTAACGAGTTTCTGTTATCTGACAACTGTAAAAAACACTGTACTGTAAAATAAAACGTTTTTTTTTTATTTTCCTGCAAAATTATGTTTTTGTAGATAAAGGTTCTTGTCACTTCATCGTCGATATGAAAGTATATACAGTAATTACAGCAATTATTTTTTTAATTTTTGTCTTCTAGTCTGTTTGTTCTAGCTAATCTCCGAAATGGTTAGACCGATTTTGACGGGAACTTTCACTGGCAGATAGCTGATGTTATAATATATATGATTATGATGTGATTGTAGATATGGTTTAAAAAATGCCATGCAGGCGAAGCCGCGAGCAGCAGCTAGGTATAATATAAGTATAGATTAGAGTTCCGAAAGTTACAGTACCTCATCTCCAGTCAAACTAGCCACGGAATCCTTCCTCATCTTCTTCCGTAACGCCGGCATGTCAGGGACGAACCCTATAGACGCTAGAAGGCCCAATAACTGGTGCTTAATATCGGCCAACATAAGCAAAGTCTTGTGGGAAAGGAAATTCTCACTGGCGAAGACTAAAGCGGCGTGGGTACTGCTTTTCATTGCTTGTTGCCATTTCTGTAAATAAAGTTAAAGATCTTATTTAATGACTTATATAGTTGATAATAAGATTTACATCAGCGCTTATACTGTAAATATTGTGGACAGCAAATTAGCACGACGTAAAATCTTTTTCACTTCTCATGCTCTAAAAGTTCGTATTTATGTTGAGCGTAGGCGACATAAAGTCGCTTTTTATGCTCTAGTGCATAAAGTTTTTTTTTTCTAAGACTAATATAATCAGGCCCAACAGCCACACGCACAATAAAACGTCGCAGACTAAAGACTTTATTTTATTTCATTTGCTTTAATTTATATCACTTCCGTGTTTTCTATCGTTAATTAAATAAAACCATAAAAATAGTTGTAATTTATTATTTAAAAACACTAACAAACGTTTTTATGACTTGGCAGTATGAAGTATCCAAGTCGAAAATGTTGAAAATAAAAAAATAAAAACTTTAAAAAGCTTCATGGCGGGAATTAGATATTCTCTTCTTAAATTTTGCAAGTGTATAAGTGTATAACTCGGGCATAAACGAGCCATTTAACCCTTCGACCTTCGCTTGCGGCACGGGTGTATATAAGCGTCTCGGGGTAAATTGGCTTCTTTTATGCACTAGTTGTACAAACTACTATTAATGCTGGCTTGCAGTTGAGAAAAATGAGTTTGTTTCACCGACATCGAATAATTATAAAAAAGTAAGCGTAAAGAATAATATAATTAAAGCATACCCTGTAAGCTCTCAGTGTAGTTAGCTGGTCACTTTGAGAACATGCAAATTCTCTCCGCTTCGCGTCTGCTTCCGTCTGGAAAACAAAAAATATGGAAACCTTAAAAATAAAACCTCTTGATTGAAATTTACAAAACTGTATTAATTGTGTACCCCTTACATATTCCCTGTAGTCCAGATTTGGCCCCTTCTGATTATTATTTGTTCCCAAACATGAAAAAAGAGCTACGTGGAAAGTAATTTACGGATGACGAAGAAGTAAAGTCGGCAATTTCTGCTTATTTTGAAGGCAATAACATTTTTTTTTAAATTGCAAACAATTTATTAAGGAAACAAATTACTAAGGAAGTAGTGGTGGCCCATTGGTAACGGGACTTCCAAGTTGTAGGTTGTGGGTTCGAACCCAGGCAGGCGCTTTACTTTGTGTAAATAATATCATCACTCTTTCAAAACGGTGAAGGAAAACATCGTGAGGAAACCGGCATGTCCTTGAATTAAAAATTCGAAGACGTGGCGTCTACCAACCCGCACTAGGCCTGTGTGGTAGATTCACTCCCTCTCGAAGAGAGGAGGCCCGAGTCTGATTGTGCTATAATGCTAATCAAATTATTGGAAAGGTCTGAAAAGTGTATTAGGGTTAATGGAAAATATATTGAAAAGGAAAAAATAATCATGTTTAATTTCACCCCTTCCCTTTCATTCCGCGAACTTTTTGACCTGCCCTCGCATGTAACTTCTTTGCAAATATTTTCTAGCAAATTCTTAGATAACAATAATATCAAAAACCTTACCTTCTTCCCAAATGGAGCAACAAAAGGACTCTTATGGCTCAAAAACGCAGCCATAGTAAGTGCAGAGTCCACACAGCAGAAAATAGCCCCGAAAAGCATGAGCTTGCCTATCCTGACGTCTACGGGCAATGCGGCCAGATGCTTGCCCAACGCAGTCAGGCTATATGACTTGTCGAGTGCCCCTATGTCTTGGAGGCGGGAGAGAGCGCCATCTATGTTCTGTTTTGTTGGTGGCTCTACTGTTTTGCCTAGAATGAAAGAAAATGGAGAACTATTAAAAAAAATTAAGGTTCAAATAGTTCTGTTTGTTTTTGATCAAAGAAAATAGGGGTAATCCCTTTCAACCCGTTGTTGTCATAAATTGTTACGCTTTGGAACAGGATTTTAGCAAAAATTTGTAGATCCTTTCAGAATCGTATTTAATAATTATTTTTACAGCTTAGTCACAGTTTTTGCAAATAGCCCAACTGATAGAAATCGTTTATCAGTGTTGCCATCATCTATAAACCCAAAATCAACACCAATCATTTTCACCCTGAGACGTAAGGTATAAATGTCGCATCTGGCTGTGATTTTTTCAACAAATCAAAGCCGATCGCAGTGATTTTCACCTGAGGTCAGAAAAAGGAATGAAAGGCACTTTCAAGCTTTATTATAAAAACCTCGTTTCTTATATTACATACTAGCTGCGCCCATTTCACCCAGTAAGTCTCGATCCCATAAGAATATCGGAATAAAAAGTATCCTATGTCCTACCCCAGTCGTCTACCCATGTGCTAAATTTTATCCAAATCCGTTCAGCTATTTTAGCGTGAAAGCGTACAATCAAACCAACAAACTCACTTTCGCATTTATTATATTACTAGATGCGCCCCGCGGTTTCACCCGCATAACTCTCGATACCGTGGGAATATCTGGGTAAAAAGTAGCATATGTCCTAATCCAGCTCACGGTCTACCCATGCGCCAAATTTCATCCAAATCCGATCAGCCGTTTTAGTGTGAAAGCGTAAAAAACAAACAAACTCACTCTCGCATTTATAATAGTTAGAATTTGTTTTAATAAATGTCTGCACAAGAATCATCTTGCCATTCAAAACACTTAAAAACCACACTCACCTAGCACCTCATGTATACTCATATCCTGGAACAGCGGCAGGATCTTAATCTTCAGCAGCAACTGTTCGAGCGGCACCCTGTGTATCTCGGGCACGGGTTGCTCCAGTATGTGGTAGCTGTAGCGGTGCGACGTGAACAAGTGCACGCACACGCCCGGCATTACACGCCCCGCGCGACCTTTGCGCTGTTTAGCGTTGGCGCGGGATACCCAGACCAGGTCTAGGGATTCCATGTTACGGTTTGAGTCGAATCTGGTGGATTAAATGATAATTCGTTTATATATTTTTCGTATGGTGAAAAAAACAAGGGTATTTTTACAGACACTTTTTAAATTTAAAATTCAAATTCATTTATTCATTTTGTGAACATATGGTAAAATTATACAGATGGTATATAAAAACAATATTGGCCCATACTATGTCCCGCCAAGCCAGAACGCATACAAAATAGCTTAGGTAATCGAGTGTCACATTAACAAAATAAATACAATAAAGTCAATAAGTAATAATAATATGTCAATAAATTAAGATGGCACATAAACGAATAGGTAGTAATTAGTCACAATTTCGTTTACAATAATGAATGAAATCAAAATGTCATTGTCTTTTTTTTTTTTGAGGGTGGGAAATCATCAAATAACTTCTCCCGCTCTGGGCGGAGCGGGAGGGTGTGTCAGACTCTTACTGACTAAAACCCACCCGTATTCCTTCTTGTTGCCTGTGTTGCGGGGGCCTCGGTGACCCATAAGTACCTTCCCGCGACCCCGGCAAGCATCGGCCCTAGTGGACCCCTACTATGTGCTGACGACATCTCTTTGAGGCGCGCGTGGAATACAACGCGCCGTCGACCCGGGCCTGGTCCTTACCGGACGGTGAGCTACCCATTGCTCACCGTCCGCAAGCCCGCGCCTACGGTGGCCGGAAATCCGCCCGGGATTCCCGGCGCCCTGGGCGTCTCCTGCGGCGGCTAGGGGCGAGAGGGCGCGAAACTTGCCTTTCCCTCAACCGTCCCGCCTCCTCCTTCGCGAGCATTACTGCTTCGCAGAAGGAGGTGACGGCTGCCCATGCCCTCTCGCTCCGTACCATGGCCTGAACCCGGGCCGGACGCGAGAGGTCTCTGCCGCCGATCGCCTCCAAGAGGACACGGCGGTGCTCTGCCCAAGCCGGGCAGACCTCCACTGTATGCTCCACCGTGTCCTCCGGGCGATCCACACAGTGGTGACACCCGGACGTTTCCTCCCGCCTTATCCGACACAGGAACCTCCCGAAGCTGCCGTGTCCGGTGAGGACCTGCGTCAGGCGGAAGGTGAGGACGCCGTGGCGCCTCTCCAGCCACTCCTCAAAGAGGGGACTTATCGCCGCAATCGTGGCGTGCCCAGCACTGGGTTGCGACAACCGTACTTTCCATGACGCCATGAGATCCCGCCGGAGCTCCGTCCGCTGTGCCGCGATTTCTCGCGGCAGCGGACTTACGCCCCGGCGTTTCGCCTCCTCGCGCCACTCCCATACGTGCGCGAGGACTTTTGCCTCCAGATCCCATGGTGGCAATCCGGCAAGGAGGCTCGCTGCCTCACAGGAGACCGTGCGGTATCCTCAGACCATCCGGATGGCCATGACCCTTTGGGCCGCGCTCAACCGGCGGGCTGGCCGCAGCGCCAGAGAGCGCGCCCATACAGGAGCCCCGTAGAGGGCCATGGACCGCACGACCCCCGCGTAGAGCCTCCGGCAGGAGGCGTTTGGACCCCCTAGATTGGGCAGGAGCCGCTTCAATGCAGCGCCCGCCCGCTCAATGTTGGGAGCCAAACGTCGGAAATGCTCCACGAAGTTCCACCGGTTGTCGAGGACGAGTCCCAGGTACTTCATCGTCGACTCGACGCCGATAGAAACCCCTCCTACCGTTATTTGGGACCCCAACGCGTTCCGAGGACCATGAAAACACATGGCCTCGGACTTGTGCAGGGCCACCTCGAGTCCCAATTGCCGGATCCTTTCGACGATTGTCGCAACCCCGCGTGCCGCTAATTCAGCCGCCGCCTGGTGCGACCTCCCCTGCGCCAGGACCAACGTGTCGTCAGCGTAGCACACTACGCTGACGCCGCTAGGGAGGTCGGCGCGCAGCACCCAGTCGTATCCGATGTCCCACAGATGCGGCCCCAGGACCGATCCCTGTGGAACACCGCACGACATCTCTTGCCGGTTCCACACTCCCTGGTGACCGGGGTAGATGACGGCCCTGTCCGTCAAATAGGCCTCGACCACACGACAGAGGTAGGTCGGCATCCGGTGATACCGGACTGCCTCCCTGATGCAACTCCAGGGCAGGGTATTGAAGGCATTGGCGATGTCTAGGGACACCGCCAAGACGACCCCACCCTGGGCAACAGCATTCCCCGTCGTCAGGGCTCGCACACGCATGATGGCGTCCACCGTAGAGCGCCCTCTGCGGAAACCAAACTGGCTCTATGCCAAATCCGGCCCCACCCGCACCAGCTGGCCGACGAGGAATATCATTGTCTTATGGGAGCAACATTTCAATTATACAGACAGATATAAATTTTTTTTAAAATTTGAGTCGTTGCTCGTTGGTCGAGTGGTCGCAAGCGCTACTGCTGAGCATGAGGTCATGGGTTCGATTCCCGGGTCGGGCAGTGTTGTTGGGTTTTTCTATCAGGAATTTCTCAGTAGCCGTAACCCTTTGGGGAAACAAGGTGTGATGTTATGTGATATGTAAATATTATTTTAATTTGTCATAAAAATATTCATTAACAGAATAATATGCCTTGTCATTCAATAATTTAAAAACCGGCCAAGTCGGAACACGCACAATGAAGGGTTCCTTAGTTGGGATTACTTGCGATGAATTTATCCCAAAAACAAACTTAACATTGTAGGTGAAAAACATGTTCTCCCATCGATACACGTCACGCTCAATTCTTCAACTGAAAATTTAAGTTGGTCGACTATTACTCGTTAATAGTTTCATTATGTACTACTGCCATCATTTTTTTCACATCTCCATGAACAACACAAGCGTTCTACGCTATAGAAATTTGTATGTTTGTCTCCGCCTGTGATACAAAATTCTATAGCTTAGGTATAACGCTTGTTTTTCTCTTTTCAGTTAGGTGTGTGTTTTTGCAGTCGGGTTTTTTGTTTTTTAAATAATTTGTTTTTTTTTTTTATTAATTAATTAGACATATTTGTTTTTTTTTACGTACAAATCAATATTAATTATTTCGACAAATAATTTCAACTCATGTTTTTGCTTGATACAATTTGATCAGATAATTTGTTATAAAGTTTTGGAGCCATTGCATATGTACTATTGTAGGAAAATTCGGTTTTAGTGCAGAACGGGTGCATAATGTAACATATGTTTTTTTGAGTTTGTGTATTCTGTAAAAACACTTATAAATTGGTAAAATTAAAGTAATTAATAGTGTTGGCGTGAGATAAATAGATTAGTTCGAGGTAGGAAAATAAATTATTGTTGTGTGGTATTTTCTTTTGTTTAGTAGGAATAGTTGTGTTAAGAGTTCAAAACGCACAATAATGACGTCACATTTACTAAGAGAGTGACTATGTATTTCACCTCTACATTTGTCAACGTCCATACTACGTTGAAAACACCGGTTCTCGTCCGATCACCGAAGTTAAGCAACATCGGGCGCGGTCAGTACTTGGATGGGTGACCGCCTGGGAACACCGCGTGACGTTGACTTTTTTGCCTTGCTTATAATTTTATTATATTCGGTAACATATTTTACTCAATTTTGACCTATTTTGCATTTGAAATTAAATTTTAAATTACTTTTTTATTCAAATAATTATATCCTTACAGAAAACGTACAGCGTAAACCGCTTAAGAATTACATTTTGTACAAGAGTCCCTTCTACGCCAAAGATGAGAACTAAAGGACTTTTTGAATATTCATTCTCTAAACCTAAAGGACAAACGGCCTCTGTGGTCTAGATAGTGGTAAGACCATCTGTCTCAGAACTTTTTGAAATTTTCAGAAATGTTCTGCTCGCTTTGGTTCGTGGTAGTGTTTGTTGAAGTCCGCCTGGCTATTTACCACCATCTTATCTAAGTCTGTCCGCATAACAACAATGTTGACAGCCAGTTCCTCTGTGGTTGAGTATTCCGGAAGGTCGTTTCCATCTTCGGCCTTATCATCACTTACCAAGCCAAGCCAAGAGCTTTCCTATTGTGAATAAAAAGGGGATACAATTTTGTATGGAAGTTCGTAATTTTTATCGAAGAGAAATTTCACCCGGCACCCGGCTTATTACTAAATAAAATACCTTTTCTCCTTCATCCGACCGCAGTCCACGACGAACACACAGTCGTCTATAGTGACGGAGGTCTCCGCTATGTTAGTTGATAACACTATCTTGCGGACTCCCGGTCTAGGCTTCCTGAACACTAGCGCTTGTTCCTCGCTTGAGAGCGTCGAGTGGAGTGGTACTAGAAGGTATTTGCCAAATCTGTGGAATTAAAGAGTATTAAATTTGAAAATGATTATGTTATATCACACCTGTATGCTTCACGTTCACGTCAACGCCGGCTGTCGCTGAAAACCAGCGCTGGGGCTCTGTCTCAGGATCGCAGCATTATGCTGAGCGACGGCCGTTTTGCGTCGATGCGACGCATATTTTCCCCCAACTTGTTCTTTTGTGTTTGCGTTCTGTCTTTGCGTCACGTTTACCGCATATAAACCTATTTTCGTTATTTATTTGTCTTTTTTGACTGTTACATTTAAGAATACTAAATATTCTTAAATAATGCTGTTATAAATTGAATGGACGTAACTAAAGTTCAGTGGAATGGAGCAGTGGTGGCCCAGTGGTAACGGCCGCGACTTACGAGTTGTAGGTTGTGGGTTCGAACCCTGACAGGCGCTTTACTTTGTGTAAATTATTTCATCACCACTGCTCTCAAAACGGTGAAGGAAAACATCGTGAGGAAACCGGCATGTGAAAAATTCGAAATCATGTGACATCAACCAACCCGCACTGGGCCCGCGTGGTGGATTGTCCCTATCACAGAGAGGAGGCCTGTGTCCCAGTAGTGGCAACATTATAGGCTGATTATATTATATACAGGGCTTCCCACGATTTTGCCACATGGAGAGAAAGTACCTTAAATACTGTAGATAGGAAAAATTACTGAATGAAGACTTATGAAGACATTTTTATTTTAAAAACAATACAACAAAACAACAAAATTCTTTGAATGCAGTTCGCATTCAAAGAATTTTAAATAACCGCCTGTTAGAGTCGCCCCAGAGTACAGGCTTATTTTTCACATTTAGCGGGTTTAATTCCCGGTTCAGACAACCGGGAATTAAACCCGCTAAATGTGAAAAATAAGCCTGTACTTTTACTGTACCGATCGAAAGGCTCAATCATATACATTTATTTCTTATAAATAACATAGCATCTAAAATAAAACGAAGATCATGAAATTTAGCATTTGTAACATTTGTATACTCATATTAGTAAGTAAAGGATATTTCAAGATCATAATATACTCTTGAGAGGTAAAAAACATGGGCATTTTCTTGAAGAAAAATGTATGTAGTCACAAGTGAAAATATAACTTACTTGGGATTAAAAGTATGACTCTCAGCAAGTTGGTCGTGCAACGACATAATCTCTGCTATGCCTGGTAAGAACACCAATATGGCGCCCTCACGCGGCCATTCATGATCGCCCCTTACTATGTATGTCAAAACGTGCTCTACAAGCTCCAAATTTATCTGAAAACAAAAAGAACAATATTTTAAACAATGCAACATGAAATCAGGGGCGTGCCGTCCATAGAGGCAATTAGGCCTAGCCTACCCTACCTACAAAGCCAAATGCATTTATTTTAACTATGTAATACAATAATACAAAATATTTAAAAAAAAGTAACTCCTGTTATAACACTTATAGCAACTTGTCGCGCCCGCCGTGTGACGTAACTCAAAGTTCGACGGAACTCGGTACACACTATTTATTAGACAGGCACTCGGCCGGCCTAAATCCCATTAATAAATTGATAATTTACTTACAGCCTTTTAATGAGGCCCATTGTGAGCGACCATGTTTCAGTGGCTTAAGTAATCACGGGCAATACGCACCGGCCAATGACTTTCGTATTGAGAGACGGGTGTGGGACGATAAGATGTTGCATAACTTAATAAATGCTGGCCTTCCGAATCGGATTCGACGATTGACCTCTTTCTCGAAATTGGACCTTAGGTAGGTCCAACTTCGAGGAAGAGGTCAATCGGAGAAGGGTCTGGAAAGAGGTCTGGAATGTTTGTCCTTCGGAGAGAGGTCTGGAAAGTTTGTCCCTAATGAAAGTGGGGATTACGTGGGCATTTGACATGAACAGACAACGCTTTGCCTTTCCTTTTGCTTACCTTGCCCTGGGTATAGAAGCATGAAATTTTGCAAAAGAGTTGCTTATACAGGTTCATATTAAATTAGCTAGCGGAACTCCGCAGATGTAATGGGTATCGATATCTAAACATAATAAAGCAATAACAATATTAATTTGATGTTTTTTTGGGGACATCAACCGCAGTTGAAATCTCAGTTTAATTTAAACCTGCCGGGGTCGCGCCTGCCAGGGTCGCGGAAAAGTCTGAAAAGGTTACCGAGGCCCCTGGCAACACAGGCAACGGAAGGAATACGGGTGGGTTCTAATCAGTAAGAGTCTGAAAGACCCTCCAAATTATTTGATAATTACACAACCAAAAAAAAAAAATTATTACAAAAAAAAACTGTTTCTTTATGTAAACTTTGATATCTAAACACGATAAAACAAAAAAAAAAACAGATTTTTCAACTCATACTTCAAGTAACAACTCCACCAGAGGTCGATGACTTCAAAAAAAAAAAACATTTTTATTTTGACGTGTTTAGTTCTAATGTTTACCCATCACGTCTACGGAGTATCGCCAGCTAATTTAATTTTAGGGATTTTTTTATTCATTCCCTGAAGGGGTTAAAAGGGGATGAAAATGTGCATGGAAGTTTGTCTTTTTTGCTGATGGGAAAACCCTATCGGGCACACGGCTTGTTAAGACGCTGACAACACCTAAACCGCGGTCACTCTCAGATTGCATAGAAAAGAAAGAGACGCGCGATGACACAACGCTTGTAATTTATTGCAAAATATGAAGCAATTCTCTATTTACTCAAAATTGAGTTGAGTAATCGAAAATAAAAACAACCAAGTTCTGCATTCAAATAAGACGTTCTTGTTATTAATTAAATACGTAACGTACGAGGTGCATTCAATAAGTACCTAGCCTCATCGCCAGAGGGCGCTGTAGTTTCAAAAGAGTATTACCACAGTGTAGCACATTCTTTTTTAATTCTTTTTTTTTAATTTTCATTCCAATCCCTTCATTTGTTTTAATTTGACAACTTATGGAAGCGAACGTGTCGATCGGTTTTACAAAAATGGAAAAAGAGCAATATCGTTCGGTGATTCGATTCCTATTTTTGGAAGGGAAAACGCGCATCGAAATCAAAGAGCGCTTGGATGCTGTGTACGGTGACTCTTCTCCATCGATGGCCACCGTCAAGAATTGGTTCAACGAGTTTGCACGTGGCCGTACGTCGGTTTTTGATGAACCATGTCCAGGTGCACCGAAA
Source organism: Atethmia centrago (assembly GCA_905333075.3). Taxonomy (NCBI): domain Eukaryota; kingdom Metazoa; phylum Arthropoda; class Insecta; order Lepidoptera; family Noctuidae; genus Atethmia; species Atethmia centrago. Next base: position 9,584,576 of record HG995381.1, on the reverse strand, counting down.
TCAGCTGCTACGGAGGAAAACATTAAAAAAATCCATGATTTCGTATTGGCAGATCGCCGATTGAAGGTTCGGGAGCTAGCTGAGACTGTAGGCATTTCAGAAGGAACAGTGCATCATATTCTTCACGAGGAACTTGGCATGAGAAAGCTGTCGGCGCGATGGGTGCCGCGTTTACTCACACCAGAAAACAAGCGCAACCGTGAGACCACATCGGAGACGTGTTTGGCGCTGTTTAAGCGGAATCCAGCGGAGTTTTTGCGTCGTTATGTGACCGTCGATGAAACCTGGATCCACTGGTACACACCAGAGACCAAGGAGCAATCAAAACAATGGATCCAGACCGGGGAACGTGCTCCAAAGAAGGCGAAAACTGTAAAATCGGCCGGAAAAGTTATGGCCACCGTTTTCTGGGATTCACAAGGTGTGATCTACATCGATTACCTCGAGAAGGGTAAAACAATTACAGGGCTTTACTATGCCGATTTATTGGGCCGATTCGACGCCGAATTAAAGAAAAAACGACCCCATCTGGCGAAGAAAAAAGTGCTGTTTCACCACGACAACGCACCGGTTCACACGTCTGCCGTTGCCATGGCCAAATTGGTCGAATTACGCTACGAATTGTTGCCCCATCCACCGTATTCTCCAGATTTGGCCCCTTGTGACTTCTTTCTGTTTCCTAATCTGAAAAAATCACTCGCCGGGAATAGATATGGATCGAATGAGGAGGTCATCGCCGCCACGGAGGCCTATTTTGCAGAGTTTGACAAAAACTATTTTTCGGACGGGTTAAAAAAGTTGGAGCATCGCTGGGCTAAGTGTATCGAACTAAAAGGAGACTTTGTTGAAAAATAAATTGCCACTTTTCCAAAATTTTCGTTTACTTTTTGTAGGCTAAGTATTTATTGAATGACCCTCGTATGTTGATATTTAATGCAGATATTTTGGATTAGAACTCAAGGTAAGAGATAAGTTTAACGTTAGTTTGTATCGAGAGTTCTGGGAAATATGTTCAAAATTAACATATATTTTTTCCGCTACCACAAACTATACAGATTTGGCAATTTGTTTTCTTAAGAGAGGCCTATTTTGGTCAATTGGGTCTTGTCAGCGCCTTAATGAGTTAAAGAATAATCCGCTATAATATTTACCTTCTCAGAATCCATAAGATACATATTCTTGCAGGTAGTTTTGCTGCAACTGGGGTACCGAGCCACCATCTGTCCGATATTAAGATTGTCGTCCCGTATGGACACTTTAGGCGCTTCGTTAGCGTCGGCTCTGACGTCACAGGTTTCTAGGTCCGTTTCTAGGTCATGTTTTCGATCACCTAAAAGGTATTGATTGAATATTGTTGTAAAAAACCGTGTTGTTTAATATTTAGTCGTTATTTCGACATAAATTACACAATATCATCACCTTTCTTCATTTTTCTAGTGTAAGGGCCATTTTCTTCTAATACATAGTCGGTCATCTCCATTATATCTTCTAAAAAAAGTTGCTCCACTGGGAATGTTCTGCCTAAAAACCATTCAAAAATATTAACCGTTTTTTTTTATATGTTTATACAAAAATAGATATAATATGTCTAGAGATTGGATATTCAGATGCATATTTACCAAAAGCGAATTTTAACTATGAAAGTATGGAAGCGGCTTCTTAAAATATTATTTCTGTAAAAAAAATCCCGGGATGCCAGGAACACCGGGAATACATAACTAGTCGGATATATAGTATGGAGGCGACTTCTAAAAAAGTATTCATTAAAAAACACCCGGTAGGAGAAAAATACATTTTTACGATCGATACATAGTTATACATCCGATTCAATAATCATAACCATAAATCCGGAAATGCGGGATTTTTGCGATACAAAAGCGCATTCCATAACATCTCAACTCTTCGTGAACATGCATCCGAATATCCAATCTCTAATGATGTCACATCCATATGATAGGAGCTATGTTACAGTCGTCAACGTTTATACTACGTTCAAAACACCGGTTCTCATTCGATAACCGAAGTTAAGCAACCTCGGGCGCGGTCATTACTTGGATGGTTGACCGCCTGGGAACATAGCGTTGACTTTTTGGCAAATCTTGAGTGAATAACTCATATTTTTTAATTTTAACTAAAATCATTCATACCTGGAATCTCCAAAACTGGAGCCTTGTCAAAATAATCCGAAAACAGATCAGCATTCAACGTAGCACTCATAAGTATGACAGTCAAGTCTTTCCTGACTTTGACAAGATCCCTCAATATCAACAATAAGAAGTCACTCTCTTCGGACCTCTCATGGACTTCGTCTACTAATACGTGGGTGACGGATTTCAATTTGGGATCGTATTCTAGCCGTCGAAGTAAAATACCAGTAGTACAGAATGTGAGGCGAGTTTTGGACGATACTTTGCTTTCTAGTCTTATCTGAAAAACAATTGTAATAAATGATTGAAAGTATGAAAAAAATACGCTGTCCGCAACGCGTGTGTACGCTCCTGGGCAAAGGCATCCCCCCACTCCTTCCATCTTTTGCGAACCCGCGCGTTCTCCTTCCAGTTTTGACGGAACCTATCAAGTTCGTCGGCTGCCTTATTGGTCTAGTACTTGCAAGCGCTACTGCTGAGCATGAGGTCCTGGGTTCAATTCCCGGGTCGGGCAAGTGTTATTGGATTTTTCCATCTGGAATTTCTCAGAAGCAGTCCGGGGTCGGGATTTGTGCCCGCTTGATGACAATAGACTCGCCCCCTATTACATGGGACTTAAACATAACTGGCGAAATGTGGGTGTGCTATAGGTATACCTCTGCCTAACGCTTCGTGGAATACAAGCGCAATGTTATGTTATGTATCAAGTTCGTCCCGCCATCTCCGATATCCCCCCAATAGTAAAATCGCCCCAGGATTGGAGAAGAATATCTAATATCTTACAGCTCGTCTCAATTTATTGATAGTCTGGTTAAGGTTATGCTGTATACTTGTGTTGTAGTAATAAACGATTGGTAACCAGACTGGCTGCTCTGGTAACAAAACAATTCTCATCAACATACCTGATACCCAACAACCTGCCCAGTTTTCTCGACCCTCTCTTCAGCTACTCTATCAGCGACACCAATAGCTGATATCCTCCTGGGCTGCGTACACACGATCTCAACGTGTTCAGCGCCATCTTTGTTGTAGTTCTCCAGCCAATTGTCTAAGATGTACTGCGGTACTTGTGTGCTCTTGCCACAGCCGGTTTCACCACTTATGACGACGACCTGGGGAAGATTAGCTGTTGTTTTTAATCTTACATAATTTCATAGTTATAAACCAAAGAGATAGGTTGAAATTTATGCAAATGGTCTAATAGCCAAGGGTTCGATGGATCACGGTTCATGAGATGCCTGGTGACAGACGGACAGACAGACAGACTACTAAGAAGTAATAGGGTCCCGTTTTACCCTTTGGGTACGGAACCCTAAAAATCACAAATCTCCATTAGTTTAAAAAAAAAACATATCATTATAAACGAATCACGAAGTCTTTATTTCATAAGGAGGTAGACTCATTAATTATTTTTATAAACAAAAAATTTAAATACGAGACCTCAATGGGGATTTATGGAAGAAAAGTTCACAAATCCCCATTGACGGGGATTGTCAATGGTTAGTGGAATAACCCGTAAACCTAGTGTCATTTTTCTACTTAAAATAAAATACTAAAATCAAGTATTTATCTGCAAGCTTTTTACCATAACTTTCATGATTACCATAGCCAGTTACTGGCAGTTTATTATGAGTAGATGTATCAACGCGTGTTACAGATTAGCTAGCAGTAGGTACCCCAGTATATTGAGGAAATTAATTACAACTATTGTAATAAATTACAACAGAGATTTTGAGATTATATTAATTGCTCATTATCACACAATAGTATTTGATTACGACATTGACATTAATAAGAAGCATTAGGTACTTAATTCGTGCCATATTAACGTCGTTCTAGGATAGAAGTGTTGTTTTGTAAATACATACATACATACATACATACATAAACTCATGCCTTCTTCCCATGAGGGTAGGCAGAAACTATAGAATACCACCTGCTACACTCCTTACATACTCCTTTTGCTTCGTTTACGTTCATACATCTAGTCATACACGCACGCCAAGTTTCTCTGTTTTGTACTTACTAATATCACAAACTTTATTAAGGCTCATTATACAACTATTTATTGCTCGTATTGCTAAAATCCTAGCGATTACACTCTTTTTTTTACTTTTATGTCTACACGTGGATAGTGTTGTGAGTTATATTACTACTAAAATTGTTTATGTTGAAATAGTTGTAAGTTCTTATAATGTAACTGTTTGCTGTTCCTTTCAATAAAAATTAAATTAAAATAAAATCACTATGCTTCCGATTATTATGCAGAAGAGAAATTTCCTTTACAGTGTAATAAGTAGAGTCAGGTTACTTCTCTACTGAGAAATTGATGGAATGATCACAGTAAGATTTGTAATTTAGAGGATACTTAGTATCTTAAAAATCAATCAAGTCATTTATTCAAATTAGGCTGAGAATTAGCACTTATTGAACGTCAAAATTACGTAAAACAGTCCCCCAAAACGCCCGCCCTTCACCACTTCCTAGTGCTTTAGCTGGGAAGAAGTGGCGCAACGAACTCCCCAGCAGCACAGCAGTCTGTCATCTCTAGTTTAAAACAGGGAAGAAAAGTAAAGTAGTCTTATCGACGCGGAATTGGCTTAAGCAGGTCAGAAAGAGCTTTATGTCCATGCAAAAAAAACGAAAAAGACGTCATTCGCCTTGTTTCGGATCGGACGACGTCACTCGACACTGCGTCGAACTTAATGCGACAAGTAGGATGATAAGTGATTCATTCAAGCCGATTCCCTTATCTCCTCATTTGTTACCTGTATCTCAATGCAATAAAAATAGCCTTGCTTTACATTAGAAGCTGTGGCTAAGGCTGTGTCCAGGCTCAGAGAGCCCAGAGTTAGGACATCACATAACACAGAATCTGCCTATAATGTTCCCACTGCTGGGACACAGGCCTCCTCTCGGTGAGAGGGAGTGGGCCATAATCCACCACGCGGGCCCAGTGCGGGTTGGTAGATGTGACATGTCTTCCAATTTTTGGTTCTAGGGCATACCAGTTTCCTCACGATGTTTTCCTTCACCGTTTTGAGAGCAGTGGTGATGAAATAATATACAAAAAGTAAACCGCCTGGCTGGGTTCGAACCTGCGACCTACAACTCGTAAGTCGCGGCTGTTACCACTGGGCCACCACTGCTCTCTGAGTTAGGACATGTGTGACCCTGTGCCCAGAAACACCCTGACACCCTGATCTGTCGATAAAATAACAAGCAGCTTACCTGTGACTTCTTTATGGTATTCAATATTTCATTCCTCTTCTTCCAAGCTGGCAATTTTCTTCTGCCAGACATCATTCTGTTATACCTGTCATTGTCTCTCTTCTCCGAGAACCGTTTAGCTATCTCCTTATTTTCTCTGAATATCTCGTCAAAATTAATATTAGCTCTATTATCTCTACTTCCACCCTTTTTATAATGCGATGGTAAATCTTTTTTACCACCGGAATTTTCTATTAGTTGCGGGAATAAGGCATCTGCAGTACCAGGAAAAGTTCTTGTATCAAATTGTATAAAATTTAATATTTCTTCCTCGTTATTTAGAAGTTCAACTAAGGAGTAGACACATGGTATACCGTCCTGGGCTAGAATTTTAGCTTCATCTAAAAGTCTTAATGTTATTTTTAGAAAGGTAAGCTCTGGTATTATCTTAGTTTTATTTTCTGTTTTAAAGAATATTAAAGGAGGCTGGTATGGATAGACAGTGTCTTCGGGAAATCTTATCTCTAATTCATAAGTTATTTTTGTATTTTCTTTAGTTTCTACTGGTTCTGGTGTTTTTTCCTCCTTAGATTCGTGAAGAAACTTGCATTTCGCACCAAATCTACAAGGACCTCTGAGATACAATTTACAGACTTCTTTCTGTTTCGTTTTGATGCTGCTTGTGTGGTTTGTGTAAGATTTTTTCTTAGGAACATCTACATCTTTGCTTTCGTACATTTTCGTTAGATAATCGAGGTTCAATTTGACAATCCATATATTATTGTCTTTCGTTTTGAAGCTTGTATCGTAAATTGAATCAAGAACAGCCCTTTCGTCGTTTACCATTTCAATCAATTCATTTTTATTTGGGGCACTTTCTGGTTTATCTTGGAAATCAATTTGAAAGTATTTGAGGAAGAGTATTTCTAGCGCTTTCTCTATGTTTTCAGCAGCCACTTCTAGAGCTTCTGAACAGTGGACTTTGTGGAAATTGTACCTGTAGTATACAAACAATTATTAATGTTTAAAGCCTCGTATTCATGGTAAACATTTGTTTAGCAACAGTTGATCAACATTGTTGATGAACGGTGAGAATGCTGCTGGAAACTTTGTTTAAATCAACATGGGTTGTCCACACACACCAGTCTGCATTAAAATGTTTCCCAAGGAAACCACCACTTTTGATTGAAATAATTCAAACACGTCCACATACGTCAACATTTCTTGATAAACTGATGTTTTCGCTCACCGGGCGTCAACTCTGCAACATGGCGTTATTAACTCCGCAACACAAGTGTTGCCCGCAATATGTTGACATCAACTCGGCAACATATTTATGCAACAATGTTGCTAAACAAATGTTTACCATGAATACGAGGCTTACAGTTTTCACAAAGCAGGTGCAACAAAACAATTAAGCAAGTGCAAGTGTTGATAAATAAGAATAGTTTTGCAACACAAATTGAAATTGCAATTCTGACATTATTTTGCTTTCATAGATACATATCCTACAAAGAGAAAGATAAAATAATGGAAGATGAACAAATATAAATGGAACACCAAAGGTTGACTGGTAGAAAATGCCTATGGCAATAAGTCCACATCTGTATATTTGTGAGCTTAAAGTAATAAATAAGTACCACAAACCTCTCCAACTTAGCTAATGCAAATGCCCGGAGCCTGGCCTCAGAAGTCTCTATCTCAGGTTTAACAGTCAGTGAGTAGTCACAACCTCCTTGCACAATCAGGTTACCTCTCTCCATCCAGTAGCGGTTACCCAAGTTTGAACCTTTATCCTGAATGAAATCAAAATTGTATTTTTTTTTTCCAGTAAACATTACGTCAATGTGGTCACAACCCATAGAATTAGGACATCTTATATGACAGGGGTCGAAGTTTCTCCAGTTACATTTAATAATATAAAAAATCAAATCAAATCTTTTTATTGTGGGCATAGGTTATACATACAGATGTTAGGTAAATTACAGATCCATTATGTCCTGCCTAGTAGGCATACAATAATAAATTATGTCAACATGCAGTATAAAAAATTTAGTTATCACTTATAAAGCAAATCTTACAAAAATAATTAGTGACAGATTGTAGTATTGGTGGCAGATTGTAGCAGGTACTAATTATTAAGAAAATCTTGGATTGTGTAGTAGGCATGCCAATTAAAAAAAAATTAAAAAATTACGCGATTTATATTCGAATAAGCAACAATATATAGAAATACCAATATTGTATGAGAGCTGTGTCACAATTTTGGTGTACAATAAAGTATATTATTCTATGATATATTATTATTATGTTCCAATGTTTATCTTCTCAATAGAGATGGTAAAAATAATAGCCAGTAATTTTTTTTTAAGATCCTAATGGAATGAGATTGTTCAGGTAATGTGTCTGTCTACTACAGGCAACATTTTCATAGCACATGATGTTATGAAATCTGAATATTTTTTATTGCAAGTGTCCAATGATGAATTAAAACGTTAGCATTCTATGCCCCTTAGCCATCAACCATTATACAATGACATAAAAGAATACATAATATCACACCCTGTTTCCCCGAAGGGTTGGGCAGAAGTGTACTTGTAGTACACCCACATAAAAGAACTTATGCTTTAACCTCATTTGTTGGTTGGACATGATGACATGATGACATGATGTTGGATTGGGTGCTCACAAATAGGATCCAATCTGTTTTAGTTTTTAGTACTAACTTAGGCTAAGTTAATTTGTTGCTAACACTGTAGCCCTTATTGTAGTCTGAATACATAATAAAATAAATATGTTACACCATTAAAATAAATACAAAATTTTGCACAACTATATGAGAGCTCCATGGATTTAGGACCTAAGTGTAGAAAGTTTATCCAAGATTAATATTAATTTTTAATTGAATTTAAACTAAATATTTTTTTTTAATATTCACCAATTTATCAATATTTTAATAAACGTTATTTAAATACATAAACATTTACCTTATAAACACTGGCACTTCCAAGTTTAAAGTCAGGGCCATGAATAAACCTGAGTGTATCCAAAACAAGTTTCTGAGAATCTGAATTTAATCGGACTGTTTGCATTTCCACCTTAAGGTTAGGATGAGGATCTTCCTCTTGAGGCTCCACCTTAGCCTTCCTGAAAAAAAAAACACATTGTTTTATAGACAGACCAAGACAAATTGCTGTGAGATGTTCGAAGTATTTTACCGTACCGTATCCGAGGGTCTGCCGGTTCCCGGAGGAAGAAATCCTGGGCCAACTGTCTGCTTTCATGGTCCATTGTTGTTAATAAAAGAAATAAGTATTATAAAACAGAAAACGTAGACAAAACTATGACAAAAACGTACAATTTACAAGACGTGTGCAGGCAAGGCAAATCGCTATGTCTTCTGTCAAATGTGCGTTTAGTTTCAAATGAGAAACTATGTAACGTCACACAGCAAACTATTATTTCAATTATTGTTTATTTTAATAAAAAATAAAGGATCACTATATTATTTTAAATAAATGAATTCATTCATTCATAGATATTATATTTATTATAAAAGATAACCTATTATTCTGTTTTTCTTGTGATTTTTCGTTAATTTACAAAATTGCACTACGAATGTTAAACTTAGCAAACGAAAACACAAAACGAAGAAAGGATTCATTCCGTTTTACCTAGAATTTGTAAGAATCTTCTTTGCTTTTACTTGGTGTAGAGTTGGTCGTAAAATATCGCAACTGTTAGTTTAGTGTTATGTTATAAGATTTTTTAAATAAATATACATAGGTTTATTATATAGGTCCTATAATAAACATATTCTAGCTATCTAGGTATCGGTAAAGGAGCGTACCTACTCTAAGGCCGCGTCCTTACCAAAACGACCGTCGCTCGAACACGCGGTTGTCGCGTTCATTTCGTTCGGCGAACCCAAACGCTAGGTCGGTCCGACAGAGGGCGTCTTCCGGTTTTCCGAACAAATGAGTGACATAATATGAACGCGACGATCGCGTATTCGCGCAAATTAACGTTTTGGTGAGGACGCGGGATAAGAGCAATATATAAAATAAATTAAATGCATAACGGCATGTAAATCTTGGGTCGATTAATACACACACGTACCTTTGCAATATCACTAAGCTACAATCTAATGAAAATCAATGCGTTTGCTTAGCAAAAGGGTTTTTTATCTAAAAACGTGTTTAGCATACAAGATGCGTGTAAGATGTTGATGATCACTTATTACCTACGCAGCTGTGCCAGTCTCACGCAGTTTAATTTGAGTTCGGCTCTTATGAGACTCCGTAGGTACCTACATACTAAAGTCGAATTATTAATTCATTGGAGTAACTGACGTGTGCTAGCTGGTGATCGTCTAGTTATATTGGTGCCGATTCCCTTGTTCACAAACTAAACTAAATTTAAGTTCAGTACATCTTTTTCTTTATATTTCATTAAGAAAAGGACAGAAGATAGATTTTAGTTTACTCCTGTCAAATTAATCAGCGCTTGACGTAAATGGACGTAATTTTAGTAGGCAAGTTTTTAATCACGTCTAAACTTGTATGGAGTAGTGACAGGTGCTGATTAATTTGACAGGACTAAACTAGAATGTATCTTCTGTCCTTTTCTTAATGAAATAGAAAGAAAAAGATGCACTGAACTTAAATTTAGTTTAGTTTGTGAACAAGGGAATCGGCACCATTGACCATTTTATTACACAAAGTGACAGCAAGCACATTTCTTACTCCAGTGAATTAATAATTGGGCTCTAGTTACATTTTACGCAAAATGTGACTTTCAGCTCTTGGTCTTTTTTCAGTTTAATTATAGTGTGGCCATTAGTGCTGTGCACTGCCTGAAGTATGCGCGGCGAGGTGGGAGGCGAAGAAAAAAGTGCATGAGGTCACATGAGATCGATACATGTCGGACAGATCTTACGATATCAGTTTGTATTTCTAAGGCAAGACTTGTGGCGGGACGATGGTCGGAGGCTATCTATCTGTAATATATTATACTTACTTAGTTGATTAAAATTTAACCCAAATATAGGTACCTACTCATATTTTATTAAAAATATGCAGGTGATAAATAAGAACTAAACTTATAATTCAAAGCAGGACTTGTTTTATTGAACATTTTTTATATTTACAAATAATTATATATTCTAACGAAAGTTATTCTAACATAGATTCTGATTAGATAACATAGATTATAATAGTCCACAACAGCAATGTCGTCAGGGTGCTAATAAACAGCCAGTTACACACGATTTCACGCGCTACAAGAATGTTCAGAGATCAAAAACCTTCCAATCACGACGTTTTTCCCATTCATTGCTGCATTTCAACTGGTAACCTAGTTAACGGGGTCGAAAACGCGCAATGGATATTAAAATTAGCAACCATCAACATATCATGTTTTTGGGAAGGTAATTCATTTGGTGTTAATGCAACGGTAGAAACCAATTTAAAGTTTTAATAATGCTAACTTTGGTGCTAACCATTTTCAGGTTATGAGCGCATTTAACAATTTTTTTTTTTTAAATGTCAAACTAATACAAAATGCCTGAAAATTTTAAGAAAGCCCCTATTTATATAAAGAAATTCCCTTTCGAGTAATTGATTCTATTAAGAAGGTTTTCAGAATGAGTGTTAAATGGTGCTGAAAATACTTGGCAATAACATTAAGTACCTACCTACTTATCCTACCACTTGCAATGACGCTTTAGTTTGTAATAACAGTAGCAATGTTTATTGCTTAGGATAACAAAATATCTCCATTTATAAATAATCTAACATACTTAAACATAAATCATTCAAAAAATCTTTATTTAATCAGCTTACACTTAGGTAATGTTACTTCTCAGTGCTGGAACTCAGGCGTCGTATCTGTGTGAATTACTCTATTACCTACTATTAGTCCAAGCTCAAACCTTCGAGTCAGTTGTATTTTGAACAACTGTTCTTAATACAAATTTGACAATTTAGATTCGGGTTTAAGGTCAGGTTTTGTAATTCGAACTTTAAATTTGTCGAAACAAAAATTTAAATTCATTAATTGCTCGATGGAATTAAACCTGGATCTAAAGAGTAATAGTAATCTATTTCCAAACTTCAATATACCTTACATCAATGAGGTCTCGACCCCTGAACTAGGACACCGTGTATGACAGGGGTCGAGGTTTCTCCTGTTACATGAGAAGGCTTAGACTAAAAAAAAAACAGTGTATAATGATACAATTTAAATAAATTGATATTACACTGAATTTTTACAATAAGTAATTAAAGCAAAATTGAAAATAGTTCAATAAATGACAAAAAACACAAAGAAATACAAAAATTACAAAAAAAGACAAAAGGGTCAGGACCAAATTTTTGACGTGTTGCACAACGGAAATGTATCACACTGGAAAATAAATACGCGCAATATAATTATTAGGGTGTGTGTAAATCGTCGGAATATTTTAGGCAAGTGTAATTAATTTGATAACTCCTGCCTAAAATATTCACACAACCCTAATAATTATATTGCGCTGCATTTATTTTCCAGTGTGATACATTTCCGTTGTGCAACACGTCAAAAATTTGGTCCTGACCCTTTTGTCTTTTTTTGTAATTTTTGTATTTCTTTGTGTTTTTTGTCATTTATTGAACTATTTTCAATTTTGCTTTAATTACTTATTGTAAAAATTCAGTGTAATATCAATTTATTTAAATTGTATCAATATACACTGTTTTTTTTTAGTCTAAGCCTTCTCATGTAACAGGAGAAACCTCGACCCCTGTCATACACGGTGTCCTAGTTCAGGGGTCGAGACCTCATTGATGTAAGGTATATTGAAGTTTGGAAATAGATTACTATTACTCTTTAGATCCAGGTTTAATTCCATCGAGCAATTAATGAATTTAAATTTTTGTTTCGACAAATTTAAAGTTCGAATTACAAAACCTGACCTTAAACCCGAATCTAAATTGTCAAATTTGTATTAAGAACAGTTGTTCAAAATACAACTGACTCGAAGGTTTGAGCTTGGACTAATAGTAGGTAATAGAGTAATTCACACAGATACGACGCCTGAGTTCCAGCACTGAGAAGTAACATTACCTAAGTGTAAGCTGATTAAATAAAGATTTTTTGAATGATTTATGTTTAAGTATGTTAGATTATTTATAAATGGAGATATTTTGTTATCCTAAGCAATAAACATTGCTACTGTTATTACAAACTAAAGCGTCATTGCAAGTGGTAGGATAAGTAGGTAGGTACTTAATGTTATTGCCAAGTATTTTCAGCACCATTTAACACTCATTCTGAAAACCTTCTTAATAGAATCAATTACTCGAAAGGGAATTTCTTTATATAAATAGGGGCTTTCTTAAAATTTTCAGGCATTTTGTATTAGTTTGACATTTAAAAAAAAATAATTGTTAAATGCGCTCATAACCTGAAAATGGTTAGCACCAAAGTTAGCATTATTAAAACTTTAAATTGGTTTCTACCGTTGCATTAACACCAAATGAATTACCTTCCCAAAAACATGATATGTTGATGGTTGCTAATTTTAATATCCATTGCGCGTTTTCGACCCCGTTAACTAGGTTACCAGTTGAAATGCAGCAATGAATGGGAAAAACGTCGTGATTGGAAGGTTTTTGATCTCTGAACATTCTTGTAGCGCGTGAAATCGTGTGTAACTGGCTGTTTATTAGCACCCTGACGACATTGCTGTTGTGGACTATTATAATCTATGTTATCTAATCAGAATCTATGTTAGAATAACTTTCGTTAGAATATATAATTATTTGTAAATATAAAAAATGTTCAATAAAACAAGTCCTGCTTTGAATTATAAGTTTAGTTCTTATTTATCACCTGCATATTTTTAATAAAATATGAGTAGGTACCTATATTTGGGTTAAATTTTAATCAACTAAGTAAGTATAATATATTACAGATAGATAGCCTCCGACCATCGTCCCGCCACAAGTCTTGCCTTAGAAATACAAACTGATATCGTAAGATCTGTCCGACATGTATCGATCTCATGTGACCTCATGCACTTTTTTCTTCGCCTCCCACCTCGCCGCGCATACTTCAGGCAGTGCACAGCACTAATGGCCACACTATAATTAAACTGAAAAAGACCAAGAGCTGAAAGTCACATTTTGCGTAAAATGTAACTAGAGCCCAATTATTAATTCACTGGAGTAAGAAATGTGCTTGCTGTCACTTTGTGTAATAAAATGGTCAATGGTGCCGATTCCCTTGTTCACAAACTAAACTAAATTTAAGTTCAGTGCATCTTTTTCTTTCTATTTCATTAAGAAAAGGACAGAAGATACATTCTAGTTTAGTCCTGTCAAATTAATCAGCACCTGTCACTACTCCATACAAGTTTAGACGTGATTAAAAACTTGCCTACTAAAATTACGTCCATTTACGTCAAGCGCTGATTAATTTGACAGGACTAAACTAAAATCTATCTTCTGTCCTTTTCTTAATGAAATAGAAAGAAAAAGATGTACTGAACTTAAATTTAGTTTAGTTTGTGAACAAGGGAATCGGCACCAATATAACTAGACGATCACCAGCTAGCACACGTCAGTTACTCCAAACATTTCCGTTGTGCAACACGTCAAAAATTTAGTCCTGACCCAAAAACCTATTGAACAAATTAAAATAAAATAAAATTAATAATAATTCTAAAACATTCTGTTCTAGAGCATGACGTGTTTGGTGAGATGTGTCATGGGTGTGTGGATGTAGGTAGGTGTGTGAACGTGTTGTCCGAGTCTATCCACTAGGTTAGATTACTGATAATGTTTTCAGTATCATCATAGCTATAGCTTTCAAGCCAAAGTAAGATAGAGTAAACAAGGAACTTATAGTTTCGCCATGTCCGTCTGTCTGTCTGCCAAAGAAAACTATCACAGGTAAGTGGGCTTTACAAGTTAACGAGCAATAGTCGGCCAAACAAATTAATTTGCAGTTGGAGAATTGACCGTGGCATATATCGATGTATGGGGGAACTTATTTTTCAACTACAATGTTAAGTTTGTTTTTGGGATAAATTCATTCCAACTTCCCATCTACGGAACTCTTCACTTGGCCGGTTTTTCATTTATAAGGAAATTGTCCACGTCTCTAACTACTTAATTTGAATTGGCTAAATTTCCCGTAGATTCCCGTACCGTGGTGCTAAACCACGGTGTAGTTGTAGTGCCTTCTGGCAAACTTGCTCCTTACCCATGGTACGGGATATCTATCCGTTCTTTTTTTTTGGGAATTAGGGGACTGTGTGTTGGTGGTATCTTAGCAGGCACTCAAACACAAATATTTTTCTGACGCTAAGCGCCTGCTCATATACAAGAGTGGTAGGGGTTCTGAAGTTTAGAGAAATCAGCACCTTCAAGACTGCACGCAGGGAACGCGCTTTCTCAATCATATGGGGTTTTCCAGCACAAATACTATAACCCAAAACGCAGAGACACAATGCTTTATACGTTTATATAAGCAGTTTATGGCTGGCACATATCTCAGGATTTTAAATATATAATTATATGAGTTTACGGGTTTTTTTTGCTATGACTGAGATACGTTGACTCCACTTCAAATTGTCATCGAAAGATAACCTTGTTTTGTAACATGGCCGCGGTTGGTAGAAGTAACATGTCTTCAAAGTTTTCGTTCTGAAATAAGTCATTGTTTTTTGCAGTGGTAATGAAAGAAATAGCAAAAAGTAAACTTTGCGCTGGTGGTTCGAATCTACGACTCGGTCGCGTCGGGGCCGATGCCACCAACATGCCACAGGACCTCCGCTGCTTCTGTTAAAACAATTGTAACAATAGGTACCTAAGTAAAATGTACTCTTCAATTGTTGGTCTGATCAATTATTTTACCTGTTGGGTTAATAGGTACAACTTAGTTATTTATTAATAACTTTTCCTGTCTTCATGTTTTCCTTAATTTCTGACTATCGACGGACGTAAGCTATGACGGATCCTACTTGTCTTATAATATGACGTATATCTACATGACGTCGTGCATGACTTACTTGGGAAAACATTTTGGACTCGCCCAGATTTTAATGAGGTTGACCAGTAATAGGTATCTATCTAAGTAATTATAATAATGGTTTTATCATTCATCGAACAATATGGTTACAATACTTTTGCAGAGGGAAGGAAAATTAAAAGTTTTAGTTCAATCTGTTCGTACTTTGCAACTTAGGTAGTAAGTTTACATTTTTTTTTAATCTTTATTTAAAGAGCTTTTTCGCTAAATGCGAATATGACACTCTACGTATAGCTATATACAAAAGTTTAACATTAATTTACATTAGTGCATTTTACAGCTAGGTTCTGGGTCGGTTCTTCAAGGCGAACTTAACCATATTTACTTATTATAAGAATTATATTATCCGATAACGGGTTTGATCGGTTTATAATAATTATGTGCGCCAATTTTTGTTCTGAGCGATTGATTCCGGACACATCTCATCAAAATATGATACGTGTCCTCATCTTCGTTACACGTACTGCAAACAGGTAAAGTTAACTTTTTCATTATACTCGTAAAAAAAATATTGAGGGGAACGAAGCCTTAATAATATGGTTAAGTAACAAAACACTTGTCAATCCTAGGTGACTATGAAGGTTGTGAATGGATTGTTCTATACCAAATGCCTTTTTCAATATTATTTATTAAATTTACGATTAACTGAGTTAGCAGCACTCGCTTTTGTCAATCCTGCTACATAAATCAATCTGTTGTCAATAGAATTGTTGTACCTATCGTTTAATCCCGACCTTCTGAATCGAGTCAGAAGTAGAGTACCAAACGTATAGATAGAGTACAGAAGGCAATATTGAGTCAGCAGCCTTTGGTTGATTCAATCAATCAATTCTGTTTTTCTTCTAAATGTCTTGATAATGACTTTTCTTTGAAAATATTCTTGGGGGCCATTTGGGGGCTTATGGCTAACCATAAGCCCCCAAATGGCCCCCAAGAATATTTAACGCTGTTAATACTTAGGTAATAACAGCCGCACGGGTCGATGGAACAGGTTAAGCTACGCTTGCCTTGGTTGGTCTGTGGATGCATCTTTACATACCAAGACCCCTCCGTGCCTCGGTTGCACATTAAGCTGTTGGTCTCGGCTGTCATTCATGGATCTTTGGAAGTAGTCAGTTCAACAATTCTTTGGGGCACCATATGTAAGGTCATCATCTTGTTAAGACCACCTTAACGGAAATCTCTCAATTTTTCTCCCAGTTGCCAAATGTCCCTGTTCCACTCCTTAGCATTCACTTCGACCATGCAGTCGCTAAATAGTATACAAATAAATGCAATATTGCACAGAGCCGTGATTAAGGAGGCGACAGGAATACTAATATCGTATCGGAAGACGATCGGAAACGTTAGCATTACTGGTGAATGGTGAGGTCATGGAGAGTCTTGGTATAACGGCTCGTAAGTTACCTACGAGTTATGTTCTGAATGGGTGTTTTGAATAAGATAAGTAGCGATGGTTTCTATATTTGAATATGAGTAGCCGTTAGTAGTAAAAAATACGTGATTCTTTTACCAAAATTACAGTGTATCCTTGGGCTTGTACAATGTACATATAGGTAAGTATAGTTGGTAGCCAGCATAGCATAGTCCCTAGGGACTGATGTGAATACTGTGAGGGTCTAGATACTCCTGTGGCGGCATCTACAGCGCCACATACGAACTACGCATCACACTGACGTCACGCAAAATCCTGCATCGCGCAAGCAGAGTTTACCACGCAACTAGCATATATACAACATCCCGACATCAACCGTTGGGCAGTTGCCCACCAGACACGACACCCGTCTGGTCGGAGGATCCTCCCTTTTCTATGGAGGATGAGTGAACTTTACACCCTGTTCCTCATGCCTCTATACTCCCATTATTCTCTGTTTTACGTGAAAATTTAAAGCATTTTTCGATTTTCTTATGCCTTAAACGTTTTCCACGTCTGCAGCGTTTGCTCATGGGGCAGTTCGTGGAGTACAAACAGAGAGCAATCATTTACTATTATGAAAAGCTTTTTAGAACCTAAGCCTGTGTAGTACCCACTTTTCATAAATTAGGTACTGATGAATAGCTGCACAAGAATCGCGCATACCTGCATAAGCTTTTTGACGACAAACGTTTGTTTTGGTGTCATTCATTGTTTAACTTATCAATAGGTTTGCCCCCTTTTCGTTTACGCACGAACTGGAAAAATGAATGGTGTCTAAACTCGGCCTTATTTATGACCGGCTGCGTATTAGGTACCTACAGAATTCATGGAATCTTTGGTGCTGTGATGCTTCGTGGGTCAGTGGGAGATTTTGGAAAAATATTTTGAAACGAGATTATGCTTGTGGAAATTTCGACTTTAATTTCTTTGACTTAACTCATTCAAACATACTTATATAAGCTCACGCCTTCTTCCCACGGGGGTAGGCAGAAACTACAGAACGCCGCCTGCTACGATCCTTACATACTCTTTTTGCTTCGTTTGTGGTAACTTAATGTGCTGGCGACTGTATATCCGCATGACCGAAGCTAATGCATGGCTGACTTAAGAAAAAAAAAGAGAAACCTCGTGTAGCTCTATAATTTCACCAGCCCCTTCATCTTGCTTACATTTCAAACTTTTCAAAAAGCAAGTGTTCCGATTTGGTCAGGGATGATCTGGGTTAAACCGAAACCACTCTCGTAATAATATAACAACGATACGGTGTTAACTCTAGGAATTTTTTAATGGACATAGCATCAAGACGGTCATTAACTGCGTGCAAATCTTAATACCGCGATTCAGGAATCGACGGTAAATGTAAAGCGCCATCTATTGGTGAAAGATTGAACTAATCCCAACAGCAATGCTGCATCATGGCAGAAATGAGTGAACGAAAAATAGTAGTTTTTGTTCACAAGAGGCTTCTATCAATATCTAAGAAAAGAAGATTATATAAATTAAAGTCGCATTTGGTGTCAATGGTGCCGATTCCCTTGTTCACAAACTAAACTAAATTTAAGTTCAGTGCATCTTTTTCTTTCTATTTCATTAAGAAAAGGACAGAAGATACATTTTAGTTTAGTCCTGTCAAATTAATCAGCGTCTGTCACTACTCCATACAAGTTTAGACGTGATTAAAAACTTGCCTACTAAAATTACGTCATTTTACGTCAAGCGCTGATTAATTTGACAGGACTAAACTAACATTTATCTTCTGTCCTTTTCTTAATGAAATAGAAAGAGAAAGATGCACTGAACTTAAATTTAGTTTAGTTTGTGAACAAGGGAATCGGCGCCATTTTCTTATTTTTTTTGGGTGGGAAGTTATCAAATAACTTCTCCCGCTCTGGACGGAGCGGGAGGGTGTGTCAGACTCTTAGGTCCGTATTACAGAAGGTTCCTCAAGTCTAGTTTGAGCGTCAATCAGTCGATCACTGTTTAAGTATAGAATCAATACTCGAGCATCGGTCATATTCCAGAACGGTAATCAATCTCTATTCAGCTGAATCGAGACTCAAATCGAACCTCAAGCAGAGATGTGTATTGTCTATGTATCAGCCTGTTTTCGTTTACGATTTATTTTATTTACCAACTTTGTTTTAATCTTCACTGGATTAGAAATATTAAAATATACCATAAGCGCCCAATTATTTAGGAAATCAGCGTTATTAGTTCGGTCCCGAATAGTACAATTCCTCATTTATTTAAATAAAGTATAGTAATTTTATAAGCATAATTATTGTAAGGCTTAGAAGACTTGTATCTATGGCCATAAATAGGTACGCTATTTAATAAAAATGTCAGTATGTCAAATAATTTATGCAAATGAAAACATCGTAGATATTTTGATTAGTTTTGTTATTTGTTTTGCTGATTATTATTTATTCTTATAACTTTTTAAATGTCACGACGAAAGAAAAATAAAACACACAAGAATTTGCAATTCTAGGGCTAGGGGATGCCCACGGTTATGTGGTTTTCTTAAATCGTGGTCTATCATAGGTAGAATTAAATATTTTACCACGTCTTGTGAAAACCTGTACCTCTTTATGAAGTTTTCACAATTATATGGGTCCTGTGTATCTCTTAAATATCTAAGAGGAACGCTAAAGTTCATCCTTCTATTTGCATCATCATTGAATAAAATAATGTAATGATCTACTTCTTCAAATATATCCATTTTGATATTAAAACTCGACAACTTACGCTTGAAACAAAAATTGGCATGACAATTCTATGCTCAAGCGCGGTCTCGACCACACTTGGGTGATTACAGATCAAATCACTGCTTGGGTTCGCTTTACGAACTGAGTAACGTTCTAAAATAAAGCGAAACTCAGCTGAACTATGATCAATGAATCTATGCTTGAGGAACGTTCTAAAATTAAAACTTGACTTAAAACTAGTTTTAAACAGAGATCAATGCTTGAGTTTCCTTCTGTAATACGGGCCTTACTGACTAAAACCCACTCGTATTCCTTCCGTTGCCTGTGTTGCCAGGGGCCTCGGTAACCGTTTAGTACCTTCCCGCGACCCTTTGTCTGGTCTGTGAGACCGCGTTGTTCTTCGAAACAACGCAACGAATTTTGATGCGTTTTACACCACCATTTATAGAATCTATTCCGGAAGCTTTATGTGTACAATACATTATATTAAACTTCAATATAATAAAGAAATCTCGATGTTTTGTCAAGTCGCAAACCGTGCGAAGCAGGGGCGGGTCGCTAGTAAATAATAAACAGCTGATCCTATTTTACCTATCACAAGGTCGGACCACGCACTATGAAGGGTTCCGTAGTTGGGATTAATTTATCCCAAAAGCAAACTTAACATTGTACTTCAAAAACGTGTTCTCCATACATTGATATACTTCACGTTCATTTCTCCAACCTCCGTCGACTATTACTCGGTAACTTGTGAAGCGTACTTAGCTGTGACAGTTTTTCTTTTAATTTCGTTATATGTACTACTGCCATGAATTTTTTCACATACTCGTATCCAAAAACAACCATTTCGCTGGCAGGGCACTTGACTGTAACAAATATTAGTACTTTAAAGTTTAATATTACGTAAACGGATCCCTGTATCGTAAAATGGTTAAACCCGCAATATTCTTGATCGGCCTATTCAACGATATCCCACGCCGTAGGATAGACGAGAAAAAATATAATCCCCACTTTATGTGCAAAGGAGGTACCCTACAATTTTTATTTTCACGATTTTATTTTACTACTTTTTTGTACATCTGATCCTACCTTACCTATCACAATGTGGAAAAAAAAACGTAGTCAGCTACGTATGAACATAAACGTTCTTTCCTCATCCATTTACGTAGGTAATCATGAGACATCGGTAGGTATATGCTTCTACATGTCAAATTTTTTACTTACGTAACAAAATTAAATTGTGCGTCATACAATTCAACATTTTCGAAGTTCACGTTTGAGCTTAAGCGTCTCTTAGGTACATAATTGGCAACACAAAAGCTGCTCTCTCCAAGTCAATTCCAGACACCAACTCGGTCGACATCCGTCGTGTTCCAGTAATTGTTTACTTGTACATAGCTTCAACTTTAATAATAATTGCAACACGCTAATATACCTCTTCAAGTAATATTAGTTAAATACACAGGGAAGTGCACCAATCAGTGCAATAATTGGTTCAGACGTCGACAGTGTAATCAGTGCTAATCACTAGCTCACTACCAATTAGAATAATGCATGATTTATGCAGCGGCATAAGTTTCTAAATCTTTAGCTTTGATTCTGAAGTACCTATGTTCATAGTAAGAAATTATGGTAGTAAATGAAATGAAAGAAATCCTGTGACTAAAGCCGAGAAGCCATTTAGTGCAAGTCGTGGCATGAAGTCATCTTTGATTGTTAGTATCGAGGTAGATGGGTCTCCTTTCAAAATAACTAACCAGATAGAACTAACTAGACCTGTGAGCTATACAGACTTGTATTAAAATGTTCATCAAAACGGATAGGTAGATTAAAATATGTAGCACATAGGTGAAATAAACTTTTGTACACAGAGATGATGAGCAGTGGTGGCCCAGTGGTAACGGCCGTGACTTACGACTTGTAGATCGTAGGTTCGAACCCAGACAAGCGCTTTACTTCGTGTAAATTATTTCATCACCAATGCTCTCAAAACGGTGAAGGAAAACATCGTGAGAAAACCAGCATGTCCTAGACCCAAAAATTCGAAGATATGAAAAGAGAAATCTACCAACCCGCATAGGGCTCGCGTGGTCGATTACGGGCCACTCCTTCTCACAGAGAGGAGGCCTGTGTCCCAGCAGTGCAGTGGGAGCATTATAGGCTGATTATGTTTGTTATGTTTGACACAGAGATGATTATGACCCCATTTCCTTCAAATACATTTTAAAAGGAAATGTATGTAGGTTGTTTTTTTTTTTCCTAACAGTAAAGCAATCGTAAAAAGATCATAAGTAGGAAAATAAAACATGAACCATGAGGCGTTTTCCTTGTTTCCAAAACTGTGGACTTATGGTTTCGGCAAAACGTTGATAGCTTTGAAATTAATGGCCGTGATCATGTATCTGATTAAGAGCTTATAATGCTAAAGACGCTGCAATAAAATGATAAAACTTCAAAATACAAGACATTGACCACATTCCTGTATAATTTGCAAACAATGAACTAATGTTCACCTCGTCCTGATGATGACAAGGAAATATGACGGAACAAGGATAAACCAAATATATGAACCTTACCCTTACCTTGAATTTATTGCCAAAATACAAGTCTATATATGACAACGCGTGTCGAGGAAATAGGAGAAATTTTGTCACCTAAAGACATGTTGGATCAATAGAATCGTAAATACTAATAATATTAATGGAGATCTGTACTCAGAATGACATTTTTGTGCCAAAATTCTTGCGAATGGTAGAAAATTCAATATATCGAAACCTATTTATGAGTCTAATCACAGTATGAAGCTGTAACTGGAGTTAATGAGTGAGTTTACAATACAGAGGGACAAGGTTATGGAGTGGAAGGTGATTAAAGAAAGATCAATGATTTCTAAACCGAGAATTTAGCATAATCTTAGAAATTGGTAACAAATATCAAGCAAGACATATTTAACAGAGTAGGTAATTGTGAAACCTGAAATAATCGTTTCCGCTTTTCACCATTTTGAATCCGAAGACCCTTGTCCCATTTTTGAATATTTGCCTGTCATTCAAATGACTGTCTATAAACCTTAATTAGCCATTGTTCAACCTTCAGATAGCCACAAGAATGACGCATGAACTAGATCGGGCTTTCTCGTTAATACCTCTAAACCTAAAGGAGGATTAAAGCGAAGATTAGCACGGCGAGGCAAATATTTGTGACTGATGATAGTGACGAGTTTACTCCTGTGACTGCTGTGACCGGCATTTCAAGGGCATCTTTTAGAAAGATTGGGAGGTTTCCGTGTTGACGAGTCATCGAATAATCCATTTTGAAATGCTGGCCACAAAGAATTGCTTGATCTGTTTTGTTGCATGCAGATAAGCATAATCAGCCTAGGACGCTATGTGGGATAGCTTTGTTTTGTAACTTATAGCTGTAGGAAAAAAGCTTTTGTTTGATCAATTCAATTCAATTTAATTAATCTTTATTGCAATCCATAATGTACTCCCACAGGTGGTAAATATTAATAAATAGAAACAATTATGGATCTTGTCGGGCACAGCACCATTTTAAATAAGTAGGAGAGAGGAAGAAAATATTTAAATTATTTCCTATACCTAATAATTAATACTGTTGTAAAAAAAAAAACAATTACAACAGTATTAATTATTATATATTATCACAAATTTATTTATTCTCTGAATATAATATGTGTCGGTCAGTCTATTTATTTATTTTTGTAATAGATTTTATGTTATTATTGCTTATTTAATTATTTGCTTAAATATATTGTATTGCATTACCTAATGCAATACAACATATTTATTAACGTTTAAATTCAATAATAAATAGATGTAACTATTTACCAGATAAGTAAAACAATAAAAATAACCGAGTTAAAATATAATGAGCCCATTAATTAATAATTATTTAAATTTACATTTTACTATATTAAATACACAGGCTCGGTTATTTTTATTGTTTTACTTATCTGGTAAATAGTTACATCTATTTATTATTGAATTTAACCGTTAGATATTTGTATATTGTGTAATAGCTTTCATTAATTAAGAATTGTTTTAATTTATTTATAAATATATTGGTTTTGTTTTCCGGTAATTTATTACCTATATATTTTTATTGACATAGCAGAGTTTTATACCAGTAGAGTGCAGTTTAAGGCTCAGGGAAGCAAGTTTAATCTGTTTTTATGGCGCAACGAGTATTTTGTTTGTATGTCTTCCTGTGTTTTATAGGATTCTGAGTATTTTCGGACTAGTTTACATTACACTTTCGCTAGGATAGTGATAAGTTTTTCATTTAAATTAGCATTTCTTTGACATGAGGTGAGGATCGAAATATCATCCACAAACAGTACACATGGCCTATCTATGGTTTTTGGGAGGTCGTTTATGTACCTACATGAGGAAAAGAAGGCCGTCTTTATCACATCCCTGGGAAATTGAAGCATGTATTTGTCTGACATCAGATCTTATGAGTTTTGTTTCTTTTGTTTTTAGGGTTCCGTACCTCAAAAGGAAAAACGGAACCCTAATAGGATCACTCATGTGTCGGTCAGTCAGTCTGCTCCGGACCTACTGGACCGATTAAGTTGAAATTTGGTACACATATCAAATGAAAGGGCTTGTTGTGAGGGACTCATATATATAGAGGTAGTCCAAGACGCTAATTGTTTGTTGTTTGCCGACGACCTCAAATTGTCCCTCGTGGTAAAGAGCGGTGATGACTGTGTCAGGCTACAAAGGGACATTGATAGGGTAGTGAACTGGAGCAAAGAAAATCTCTTGCAGTTTAATATCTTGAAGTGTGTGACCATCACTTTTTCTCGCGCACATAATCCCATCGTATATAACTACCATATAGACGGGCCACCTATGGCAAGGGTCACAGAAGTCAAGGACTTGGGGGTAGGCTTTAACACTGGTTTGACTTTTCGTGATCATATCATGCGTAGCTGCAAAAGAGCATATATAAATTTAGGTTTCATGCTTCGTACGGTTCGGGGGTTCACGAATGTGAAAGCTATTATAGCATTATATAATGCACTGGTCAGGAGCCAGTTAGAATGTAATGCAGTCATCTGGGCTCCGCATGAAGCTAAATATAGTCTCATGCTGGAGAGGGTACAAAATAAATTTATAAGATATGTATATATGCGGTATTACGGAGTCTATACCTTTTACCCATTAATGTATCCAACCTTATTTATTTTAGGTATGGTTGGATACAATGAGCTAAGGGTTAGGAGGGATCTCGCACTCACCTCATATATATTTAAGTTGCTGAGAGGGAAGGTGCATAATGCAGTTATTTTAGGGCAGCTGAGCCTGTGTGTTCCGGACAGGTACGTGTGGCGACGACGGCAGCCGCCACTGCTAGTGGAACGGCGCGCTCGGACCACCCTTTTAAGGGAGGCGCCACTGACGCGTGCACTCCGCACACTCAACCTCATAGCGGTTGAGATGGACTTATTCTGTTGTTCTCTGAGTGAATTCACAAGGAGTGCATTGTTCGTAATTTGTTACAAATAGACTGATCGAGTTAGGAAATTAATATTGATTAAATTAGGATAGGCGCATTTATCGCATTGGGTTTTTTCCTGTAATGGTAGATGTAAGAAGATAAATAAATAAATAAATATTTATTATAATTTTAAATAAATAGTTTATAAATTATTTAAAAAATTAGATGAATATTTAACATTCTCCCCTTATCTCCGAATCTACTGAGCCTAAAATTTTGAAAAAATAATATAGAAAATAGAATAGAATAAGTAGAGAATGCCTAAGGCATTAAGTCCGCCTTTGTACCAAATTGTGTGTAAGAAGTTTATTTACTTAAAGAGTACAGGAAGACCTATAAGAAGTCTATGATCTTAAAATAACATGGTAAAACTCTTATTATTGTGCGTACAAACTAACATTTGCAGTTGAAATGTATAGGAGAACATGTTTTTCAACTACAATGTTAAGTTTGTTCTTAGGATAAATTATGTTGGGATGAAAAACATGGTGGATAACATATTCGTTGTACGGATCCCTCACCACTCGAGTTCAACTCGCACTTGTCCGGTTTGATATTGTAGGTAATGTTCAATTTCAACCAATTTCTCTCTACCCGTCAAATATAATGCGAACCAGTCATGAGCTTTCCCGCGTATTCCTATTCCGCATATCTTATTTAAATGTATTTTAAATTGCACTTTGTCGTAGGCTTTAGTCATATCATCCTATTGCGTATTATTTGTTATTTTAAATATTTAAAGCTTCTTGGATCTTATACCTAAACTGCTAGTGTTGTAGATCTATTTTTGCGATATCCATTTTGGCAGTCATTGAATATCTTGTATTTTTCACAAAAGGAATATACACGTTCGCACATTGCTTTTTCAAAGACTTTAGATGAATGATAGAAGGACAATTGGTCTATAATTATTTGGGTCTGTTATGTCAATCTTTTTATGAATGGTTTTAGGTTTTATGAGTGCTGTTTTTCCGTACGCAAAATACGCACTCTGACGTGGAGTTACGGACACCAGCCATATTACCTAGTGTTTTTTTTTAGTTACATAACATTATGCCTTATTTTCCCGTACACTTGTACCTGTACCTGTAAGTGTACCTGTAGTACACCCGCATTTCGCCAGTTACGCCACCAGTTATTAGTTATGTTATAAACCTTTGTTTAGATAACGATACATTCCCTGAAGACTTTAAACTATCTGTTATAAAACGTCTTCATAAAAAGGATGATCCATAAAATATGAAAAATTATAGACCTATTGCGCTCGTCCCAGTATTTTCCAAAATCATCGAAAAAGTTATTCATTCTTAAAAAAACAATATCCTAACTAAAGAACAGTACGGTTTTAGAAAGCATAAAATAGCTATCTATGAATTAATAAATTAAATTATTTTAAATATGGACAAAAAGTCCCAGTTACAGCGTTATTCAAGGACATGACGAAGGCGTTTGATTTTGTTGATCACATTATCCCTCAAATAAAATTAAGTAAATTCTGAATTCTAATTCAATGCCCTAGAATTAATTGTGTCGTACCTATTCAGCGGAAAACAAATAACTAAAGTAGCAAAATATGTCATAGAACTAAAATAGAACAAACTAACTTATCGAAACAAAGATTTATAAATTACGGCGTACCGCAGGGCAGTGCAAGTACACTGCCCTGCGGAACACCGTAATTTATCGTCCGTTGTTATTCCAATGTTACATAAACGATATACCCAGAACCATAGAACACCCCATGACTCTATTTGCTGAAGACTGTACTACAATATTTAGAGGATAAAACTTAGAAAGATATGAAAATTAAATAAATAGTAGTTTAGGCTTAATTATTCAATGGCTAGCCGATAACGACTTAAAAATTAATTTTGGAAAAACCCACATAATTATTTTAACCAGCGAACAAACTCTATTAATACAAATATTAAATATAAAGATAATAAGATTCCTAAAATAGACAACACAACATTTCGAGGGCTTTAGTTAGATCAGCACATGACATGGAAAACACACATAATCAAATCTGACTTCCAAAAAAATGCAACAAAGTGAAAAATAACTTTAATTTTGGAAGTCGGTGTCTTTGGATCTGTATTTTAGGTTTTTGCCACCGACTTCCAAAATTAAAGTTATTTTTCACTTTGTAGTGTTTTTTTGGAAATCTGTTGTTTTTTTTTGTAAATTTTTTTTATTTTTCGTTTTTTAGCCGGTCAGTTTGTAATTTATCTAAGTTACAATAACCTAATATCACCTGCTACAAAATATTGCTTTTCTTGATGCAGAGACGTTAATTGTTGAGTAGAGTTGGTAACACCCAGGAGAACTGGCACTCACCATATGCATTGTGAAGAGCATAAATGGATTAGCAACCATATTAAAGTACCTAATCGAATCGCAACTCGTTAAATACATCTTATTAAGTAGTTCCGGTAGCCATCTGTGGTCTACATCATCAATTCCACTCCACCAAATGGTGCTTTCCGAGAGCAAAGACCGACCTAGAAAGGACCTTCACGCACCTCATGGATGAAAAGTGTTTTATATCGAATTTAGTATGTTAAAAAATACATATATCGCGAAAGGGTTGGCTAGAAAATTCCTAGCCAGACTGTGATTAATTAAAAATTCAAAAATTACTTTTTTTTAAACATTGCACACGTTTGTTTAACGAATAAATTTCATACATATCGAAAGTATGAAGCCTCAATATACAAACGTTTGGTTGTCCATTGTGTGGATCGCCCGGAGGGCACAGTGGAGCATACGGTGGAGGTCTGCCCGGCTTGGGCGGGGCACCACCGTGTCCTCGTGGAGGCGATCGACGGCGGCGATCTCTCGCATCCGGCCCTGGTCCAGGCCATGGCACGGAGCGAGAGGGCATGGGAAGCCGTCACCTCCTTTTGCGAAACAGTAATGCTCGCGAAGGAGGGGGCGGAATGGGTGAGGGAGTGGCAAATTTCGCGCCCTCACGCCCCTAGTCCTTGCAGGAGATGCCCTGGGAATCCCAAGCCGATTCCCGACCACCGTAGGTGCGGGCTTGCGGATGGTGAGCAATGGGTAGCTTACCATCCAATAAAAATATGATAGCGATATATACTTATCCTGATTTTTTTGTGTTCTATTAGGAAACTAAATAAAAATTAACAAAGAAAACAGTCAAAAAATTAAAAAAAACTTACAATAAACCTTGCGTTTTGTGCAAAAGTGTACTAAAAACGTTTTAAATAAATAAGCTTTCTGGAAGTTGATTCATGTTGAATGCAATTAATAGTAAAATTGGAAAATTACAGGTACCTGCAGTTGCATTAAAGAGTACGTGATTAAACTCTTGTACTGCACAATCCTGATGAAAAAGTGACGTTTGACGGTGACCAAAGGTACTCAGAAAATATCTTTTCCGGTTTGCCTCCTTCGTCATTGGTTTCATCTTCATTTTATTTTTTTCTAATTCTTCGTCATTTTTTTTTTCGTATCAATACCCCGCGTTCACTTCCATAAACAAGATGTGTATTTTCAACAAGTCTTGTAAAACTTTTGTCAACAACATGTCGTGTTTAAAACATGTAGGTATCACACATCATTGACGTTATTTCTTACATGACTTTTTTACTGTATTTTCAATTTTGCTCAGATTTCTGTCATTTTTTTACAAATTTTCTACAAGACAGTTATGTATACAACTAGTCTTTACAACTTGTTTTAGGTGTAAATGATACACGAAGACGATATACACAACATGTGGAAACCATATTATTTTGTATCTTGGTGTAAACGCGCGAAAGGACATCGCTTATCCTGTGACTTTTTTCGTACGTTAAAATGCGTTTTAATTAAACCGTCAGAGTTGATTCTTGAACCATGACGTGTATAGTTCTTCCAACGCGTTTCTTCATCAGATCCTGTTACCGTTACTTCCTTCCTTCTCTCTTTTACCTTTAATATACGGATTAACCGTTTGTGTATCTTTCCTATAACAATTATACTATATGTGAAAATATTGTTTTCATTTATGGTTTTTAAAAGTACGTTGCGAGATATCAATGACGTAGATGCACTAACGTCATTGGTAATAACTTCCTAAACTATTGACAGCATTGAGAGTGTTGTTTTTTCCTTGGCTGACTAATGTAGATGACCACCCTAGTGTCTGGTGCGTAGATACTCATGGCTGTGTAGTCAACAAAGAACCCATTATAGTTTCGCCGTCTGTCTGTCTGCTGTAATTTGGCATGGGTATACAATGTATACCCTTGTATAAATACAATGTGAAGTTTGTTCTTGGGATAAATTCATGCCAATTAAGACCCTGCGCCGGCCGGTTTAGATATTTTATGGGCTTTTACAAGTTGTAGTGTTTTTTTTTTCATTTATGTGGGTACGTGTCGGTTTCTCTTTTTGCTTTTAATATTGTAAACCTAAATTATTTGGAGAGTCACACTTATCGAAGTCTGATAGCAAATGTGATGATAAACAAGGACTGTTAAAACGAGATTATGGATTGCTTAACTACCAAGAAGTCAAAAATTCCCCATGCTACATCACTCACGTACTTTTTCAGAATCCCGGGACAAACATCTTGTTCATAAAATTAAAATGCGAAAAATGAGAAATGCGTAATTTATTAAAGATAACTCGTTTATTAGTAACGGTAAAACTAATTAATGTTATCATAAGTCTAATATTATCTCATCAAAAAAATGTTACCCGTTCTTATTGACATATTGTTAATCTGTGTTTGATCACGCAGTCCATATCTACTGAATGTTAAGTTATTACAGAAATAGAGGGGAAGTACACGTGATAGAACTTAGGTAAGTGTGTTGAATTGGTTGGTGAAGTGTTGGCGAGATTAATGGACTGATAAGGCGAAGGAGGTGACACAGAACGCATGGCAGGAATAACCTGGAAGAGCCTGATATAAAAGTGGTAAGGAGTTACAAAACTGTTGCTGTGGTTGATTTTAATGAAATGGTTGGGCAAGTATTGGCAAGATCAATGGCCTAATAAGACGAAGGGGGCGACACAGAACGCATGGCGGGAATAACCTGGGACAGCCTAATGTAAAAGTGGTTAGGAGTTACAAATTGTTTCTGTAATAACTTGGCAAGCTTTCACAATGAATTCAACTTATCCTAGTCCATCATAATAAGACTCTTCCAAGTTGCACCACATGTATTTATTTGCCGTCAAACCAATGGCCGCTGGGCTGTGCATCAGCAAATGTAGTGTACTACTTACACCCACCCCATCATGGATGAAAATGAAA
Source organism: Atethmia centrago (assembly GCA_905333075.3). Taxonomy (NCBI): domain Eukaryota; kingdom Metazoa; phylum Arthropoda; class Insecta; order Lepidoptera; family Noctuidae; genus Atethmia; species Atethmia centrago. The sequence continues at coordinate 9,554,222 of HG995381.1, read as the reverse complement.
AAAAATGGTGCACACAAACGACATAGTACAACATACCTACAGAAGCACGATTAAATAACAACTGTAATATTATTATACATGAATATTAGTAAATAACTACAAGATGTCAATATACAAAAAAAAAAAGAAGAAAATAGACTTTAGAATAATGAAATAACGAACATACTTACAAAGTGCGGTGTACGTCTCAAGGTTGCACCAAATGGGAGTCCAGCTCAGCATGTGTCAGACAAATACTACAGGATTGCAGGATTGGAGGCAGGATTTATCTACATAGTTACTCGTTTATCTAATAGTTTTAGGAATAAAACAGATATACCTAATTATCTACCTACATAAGAAGTACAAAAGTACGGAAAACGTCCGGGTTCTCTTCAATGGTCGCAAACAAGTATATACTTCCGAAACAAACAAATGCTTTTAACTTTAACATAGTTTTTTTATTGGATTGATTGGAATATAACACGTTTGAACATTTTTGTGGAATGCAAAAATGTTGTAAAGCTATTCGATTTAGCCATATTTAATTAGGTACCTAATTACGGATTTAAAAAAACTATATCTATAACTATACATATATTATAATAAAATCGAAGTGAAGTCAAAACTGTACACTGAAAAATAAAAAATAAAAATGCTGCGAGGTCTGGGAATGATTTCTGTGCTAAAAATAATAAAATAATACATAAATTTAGTTTTTAGAAATTTTGTCTGATATTCTGTTACCTTTTTATCTGAATGTATGTTTGCAAGTTCTACCGGATTCAGTTTAAATTTTGCATAGATATTCCCTATAAGTGGAGACATGTAATTAGCTAATTTCAGACTAATGTCCTGTCTCCGATCTGTTTGTTTTAGCTGTAAGTCTCCCATGTTATTTAAATAAATAAATAAAATAACTGAATATATAAAGTAAATAAATAAAATAAAGTACCTACATAAATAATATAAATAAATAAAATAAAGTAAACACACAGATTTAAAAAAACAGGCAGCAAGATAGTAGGCAATTTTTACAAAAACTTTTTTTGGGGCCTATCGTTCCTGTTTGGGTCAAAAAACTCTATGGGAAGAACTGAAATTTGAGAACTAAAAATTCTGAAATTGCAAAAAACAAACCTGTGGTTGTATGTTTGAATATGTTAATGTTTGAGGTTCTTTTTTTTCAAATTGTTATACGGGCTACTACTGTACTAGTTCGTAGAACGTATGTACACAAAAAAACATAAAGTTTTGGGCTTCTGTCATCTATGGTTATAATAAAAATAATGGTCTATGGCTAGGATGGAATATAGAAGAAATAATAATAATAATAATGAAAGAAATTAGAAATCCCGTGTATTCACAATCTACTGTGATATTAGTTTAGTTTAGCTTAGTTGCTTTAGTTTAGTTTAGTTTAGCTGTTCGTCAGGAAGATGTATCGTCGCTGTGCCATTACGTAGTTTACCCAGGAACTATTAGAGAAGTATGGAAGAAAAAGGCAAGTTGCGTCGACCCCAAATAAATTGGGATAAGTACAGGAGAACGACGATGGTGATGATGATGCAGGAACTTAAATCATTCATAAAAAAATCTTAAAAGTTCGCAAGCAGTAGGAAATAATACCGAAGGCTGCGGGTGTCGATCTCAGGACGAGCTGCTTCTCACACAGACAACGTACATCGCTTACTCCCGCGTCATCAGTCTTGACTCTCTGTATATGATGCTGCTGAGACCAATACAAACGTGGTACTCCAAAACGTGGTTTACGAGGATGTTTTATAAAAAAATGCTGTTATTTAAGTATATTGTGGTATCTTACGACTTCCACACGAACGAAGTCGCGGGCAGAAGCTAGTTTTTTTATAAATGTGTAATGTGCGCTACTAAGATTTATTAATTTAAATCACAATTATAATACCTTTACAGACTCATCCAAAGTGATGTTATAAGTCACATTGTTTACGGAGATTTACAAAAAATAAAATGACATGTAAGCAAAATTACAAATAATTAAATACTAATATAATAATTTTATTAAAAACATGAATACGTTTATGATAACAAACCTCTTTAAATTTTTATTTGTGCCATTTGAATGAATGACATACTGGCGCGACTTGTCGCGCGACGCGACGCGACACAAAGACACCGCGTGTAGCGCTACAAGCGGTGCCTTTGTGTCGCGACGCGTCGCGCGACAAGTCGCGCCAGTATGTAGAAGCCTTAATGTTGTACTAAATTTCATAATGCAACTCCTTTTTAAAAAAAGAACATTGTCATGCACACGCGTTTCACTACCGCAGCGACGTACTAAAAAAAAACCTGTAGGTTATTCGAATTCACGTCGCATCCCGCCATTTTTGTTCGATATTAGTATTGCAAAAATGTATACGTATTATTTTGTTGTTTACAAAAATGAGTGATACAAGCTAAGAGATATTTCTAAAGCAGCAAAAGACATTTCTCACCAATTATTACCAGAAACAATAACCCAATACCTACGTGCGGCTTGTGACATAGCAGGGTTAAACTTGAGTAGGTTAATCCTAGCTGCTGCTGCTGGCAAGATGGGTTTGTCGAGATTCAAAGACGAAAAAAGGTTTTCGACATCTGAAAACGAACTTATGGAACTCAGATGGAGTTGGGCAGGACACCTGGGCCTCAAGTCTGCTATTACAATAGTGTCAGAATGGTCTATTATTCATTGCATAATTGTTGATTTTGACAAGTTTGGTAATCTACTAATATAATGGCGTCATTAATGAGGATCGGAACAGACCATTATGACACTATTGTAATAGCAGAATTGAGGCCCTGGTAAGGCGCAGTGGAGTGATGAGAGGTGGGGTAAGCAGTAACCGAGTGGCATACAAGGACTGGAAGACGACATGTCAGTCGTCCGCCAGCAAAATGGGCGGACGGCATTGTTACCATCGCTAGGAGACCCTGGATGAGGCAGGCACAGGAACGAATTGGGGATTGGCACAAGAAAAGAGAGGCCTATGCTTATCAGTGGGTGAAGTCGACCTTTGGATGGTGATGATGAAGATGGGTCCGGAAAAATGTGGAAAATCCATTAGAACTTTTCCCTGATTTTGAGACAACTCGTGCACAGGGAAATAAGCGACTATAAAATTAATAATTCCGAAAGTTTCATCATTTAGAATTAACAATTAGAAAGTATACGGGATTTCAAATGACTCATCTTACTAACACTCAGACAAACGTTGCTACCACCACTTCATACAGGATGTAAATATGAGGAAAGTCCCTTAATCACTGCTTCTCCAATTCCCATCGTGTCATCGCCAAGAGGCTTGACACTGACCTTCAATTTAATACATCATAATGTCACATGTCTTCGAATTTTTCAAATTCAAATTCATTTATTGTTTGTCACAGGTGAAATATCAGTTCTTATGGTTATTAGAATAAAGGCTCGCTGTAACATACCTATAAGGTGTACAGTATTTTTGTTTATTTTTTGGTTCTGGGACATGCCGGTTTCCTCACGATGTGTTCAAAATCAAAATCAAAATATATTATTTCACATAAACCTACGTGGGCACTTATGAAACGTCAGAAGCTAGGTGCACGGTTCCAATTGGTCGTTTCCCATGGAGACGAGCCGGCGATAAACTCCACGGTTACTCTTTTAAAAATTATTGGCTTTTTCAATGTTTTCAAATTAAAATGTTAATAGGTATGGGTGGACAGTGTAGGGCTGTCTAGAAGTACCAGGTACTTAACAAAAATAAATGGTCTACAAATCTAGTCTAACGTTCTCACATTCACAAAATATAAAAGAATCTACATATGTAAAATATTAATAAAATACTATTGAAACCAAATGACATATCCTTCGCCGTTTCGGGAGCAGTGGTGATGAAATAATTTACTCAAAGTAAAACGCTTGTCTGGGTTCGAATTTACGACCTACAACACGTAAGTCGCGGCCGGTACCAATGGGCAACAACTGCTCTCAATTTAATAAATTACCTGTGACGATGTACCTACTGACAATTCAATGGGATTCATTTCCATTCAACTATCCTAGTATTATATCTCAGGAAGGCAGGCATGAACAGTATTGCTAAGTAGCTCAAAAGTGTTGGTCGAGTCCTTGACCAGCTGGGTAATTGCGTAAACGCTATCAGTAGCAATGGATTTTGACAATTCAACAATATTCATTGCGCTATTTACTTTGCTAAGCAGACAAATTTTTCGTACATACGAAGCAATGCATTAGCAATATGATTCAAAATCATTCAGATTGTGATTGATGTAAATGTAATGATACAAATTACGCAATTAGAGTTCTGATGTTCTTGCAGGTTTTAGGGAATAGAGAGCAGGCTAGGAGGTGGAGACAATGTTAGCGACTCAGCTCCACGTTCTTTGATTCTCTCACCCTGCTGTCGTTTCGGTGAGGTAGCCTTAAGTAGCACTAAGTCGCAGGAGACGCCCTGGGCGTCTGGGATTTCCGGCCACCGTGGGCGCGGGCTTGCGGACCGTGAGCAATGGGCAGCTCGCCGTCCGGTAAGGACCAGGCCCGGGTCGACGGCGCGTCGTGTACCACGCGCGCCTCAAAGAGATGTCAGCACAAGTGTAGGGGTCCACTAGGGCCAATGCCTGCCGGAGTCGCGGGAAAGTCCGAAAGGTTTACCAAGGCCCCTGGCAACACAGGCAATGGAAGGAACACGGGTGGGTTTTAGTCAGCAAGAGTCTGACACACCCTCCCGCTCCGCCCAGAGCGGGGGAAGTTATTTGATAATTTCCCACCCAAAAACAAAAAAATGTATTTATTTTCTTTAAATCTATGATTCTATCGTTTTTACCTACAAATTAATGAACTTTACTCAACTAAAGAGAAAAATCGACATCGTTTTAATAAAATAAGTCGTAGAATTTTAATACTATAAATAAAGATAAAATAGATCAACCATTTTTCAGATTATCTAAATGTATATTAAGTAAAACATACATCTTTCACCTTGTGATATGCTTATTGCAATTAAATGAAAGAAAATTTAAAACACATATTAAAAGTACACTTTGTAAACAAGCATAGGTACTACAAATTAGAGGATTATATTATTCAAGATAAGAATGCTTGGAAACGTGCTGGTCGTATGCTGGTTCTAGTAGGACAATCTAGAGCCTGTACAAAATCAAAATGGTTGTTAATTTAATTGTATAGTTTATTTTATATTATGTAACTATTTTACCTCACACACTGACATATTACTTGTATTTTTTTAATGAAAATCGTCTACTTTTACAATGTTTGTAAACATGTTAGGACTATGTATCTATCATACTCGTATAATTCATTTATCTGTCATTGCTTCATTTTTAATTTTTTACCTATTGTGATGTAGTATTTTTATTGTAGGCGCATCGTCTTCACTTAATATTATAATGAATGTATACAAAATATTGTAAAACATTTTAAAGGAGTAAAGGCTCCTATATACTGAGGCGATATCGCGGGCGCGACATGCATATTGCTGCCTGTCGCGCCCGCCATATCGCCTCATTATGTAGGAGCCTTAACGGGGGAGTTTCTTGCTTATTCTTCTCCATACCAAATTTCCTATTGGAAGGGACAACTAGAAATACTAGAATCACTTTTACTTCTCTGTAAATTTTGACGTTCTACAGTGTCTTTTATGTGTCTATTTGGAATTAACGATTTGACTGTTGCGAGAAATGTTTATTTGTTGTCACATTTCTAAAAATGTGACAACAAATAAACATTTCTCGCGACAGTCAGGTTCTAAAGTAATTCCCAAAGACAGAACCCCACGTAGGCTCGACTCAGCAGGATAAGAGAAATTAAATCCCGTGCTTGTGACGTCAGACCTTAGCAATAGGGCAATGGGCAATGTTCAAACGTAACAACAATATGTAGGCAGGTACTATGGTTTCGTACAATGTATCACCCAACCCTAACTTAATTCTTGAGCACTCTATGTACGGAACTCCCTGATTATCTTTCAATCAACAACGTAAAATGTAAATGAACTCATCAAACTACAACATCTCGTACATGAATGACTAATTGTATACGCTATTAAAACACAATTATTTATCAACTTATCATTTTTGTATATTTACCGCTTCCAATTTATCACTCAACAGTTTCTTCCATCGTCAACACTGGCAAGCCTAATTAATCGTCCCTAGGCTACGTCAAAGTTAGGTGCCTGAAGAATTCGCTATCAGCCAGTGATGTAACTATCTCATTATCAAACGCAGAATCCCCAGTAATCCCCAGTTATAAACGAAATCTTTCGCCTCGGAGTGTTAGCATTATCACTGCGTCAGAACCAGTGCTATAACTATGTCGGTAATAACCTTACTTATTATCCTTTACGACGAGTTAATTCGTGTCGTTGTCACACAAATATTTAGAGCTTGCCGTATAAAAAAAGGACGTAAGAGCAAACGGCGCACGATTCGCAGGCGCGCGCGCTGGATACTCATTCTAACGCATCGACCGCTCGAGCCGAACGTCGGTCAATCGGGAAGTGTCATCTCAACTCAAAAGCATTTACCGCGATGTACATACGAACATTATAATAAATAAAAATTCGAAGTGTCTGTGTAATTATCTTCAATGAAGACCTTATTAACATGTGGTACAAAAAGAAGAGTGTGTGTCAGCTAGATCTCAGTTTACCCCTGAATCGGTTCATAGAAACATTGGAGATCTTGAGATTTTTGTTGCTCCAGTTATTAATCCCTCTCCAAGGGACGATATGGATTATGAAATATTTGTGATCGACAACTTACTGTGATACGAAGAAGTGTTTATAAGTGTAAAGATTTTTTTCGGAGAAGTTAGTATTAAAGAAGCTAGTCAAGATGATGTCCAAGAAGCAACTGACCTGCATGCTTGCGCTGCATATCATGTATTTGTTGGTAGGCGCAAGCATATTTTATCACATCGAGAGCCCACTTGAAGTCCAGCAACGGGCTGAAGACAAACTAGAAAGGCTTGAAATTCAAAGTAAGTTGAAATTAATATGTCTGTCTAATAGCGAACGATTTTATGATAACACTTTTGCGTTGAAACTCGAAATTGTTTATATTTTTTTGTGTCAGATTAGTTTACGTTAAAAGAGAGGAAAATTATTTTTGGGTTACTACCAAGAAGTGATATTATTGTAATTGGTTAATACTGGATAGAATTAGCGAGGAAGATTTAAGGAAACGTCTACAAATTCCAAATATGTTTGATACCTAAATTATTATTCGAGTTGCATCACAAATTAAACATCGAGCGTGATTGGTTATTAATTAAATATTAGATTATTATTAAACAAGAATCGTTAGATGTGACAACCTACCAATAATCTGTTAAGTGAATACAATCAATTTCCAATATTTACTTAAGAGTTAACAACACTTCATCATGTTTACGGCCTATCGAACCACTTGTAAATAAATATATAATTATCTTGATATAAAATTAAAATAAATGAAAGTTAGCGAGTATTGTCCCTGACGTAAGTCAGAGACAATACGCTCTATTTTCAAATAAATAATCGCTATATTAAAAAGCATTACGTTCTATAAAAGAAAAATAAAATAGAAATGTATACCAGCCAGTGTTATCTTTGACACTATAAGGGGTCTATTCTGAAATATTTTTAGAGAAACCGGACTTTAATTTAACTATACACATTAGGTACCTATCTATTGCCCTAAACTCATGACAATTAGCCTGAAAATTAACCTGTAGGTATATGTTTTTAAGTATATGTTTCTAGTTAGTTATTAATAGGTAAATACACTGTGTTTAATCGTCATTGTTCTGCAACGTGAGCGATTAAGGATATCGATATTTTTTCCTGAAAACATCAGGTGCGGTTGATTTATCTTGAGTATCTAGTTTAGAAAGACAAATCAATAATAAACACGATTATTTATTTAAAATTATTATTATTTCTGTTTTTAATAACAGTGTTTTGCAATATTTTTCTTTATTTTTCGTTGTGGTCTTCATTAAAAATAACATCCTCACCTCTTCACGCGATTCACTCGGTCAAAGTGTGTACTTCAATGATTTTTTATATCTTTTACTGACCGAAAAAATCATCCCAACCGTATATTTTAAAGATTTCAGTCTAATCCTACGCCTATATCCAACTAAGCTTGATTAGAGACGTTACCAGGACTGCTGAAATATGTAACGTGCTAGCAGTTGAGAAGAAACAAGAAAAGCACTTTTCAATACATGGGCAGAATCTTTTCCTTTACACCGATACAATTAAGCCTATCTCTGTAACTCGGAGTCCTCTCTACATAATAATCAATGTGTCATGCCATTGTTATTACCACGCGACCAGATAAAAAACTTGAGACTATTGTCTATGGCTATGTGAAACTGTTGACTACAACGTGCACTTCAACTTGCGAATCAATAAAGAAATGGGAATGGGACCTTCATCGTACCTACCTACTTTTTTGTGAGTGTTTTTGATATGGAAAACCTGCTCCAAAATCGATCCCTAAATGAAAAAAAATCGGTTAAATTAAGTCCATAACCATCAAAAGTTTAGTATAAGGAAAACTACCGAACGATTAAAAGGGGCCATCAAAGGTGGTGAAACCAACACCTAAAATGATTTTGAGAAAAATAAAAAACAAGGGCATGCCTGTCTAACAAGATGCACTATGATTTTCCATAGAGAAACTGCCTATCTGAGCTTCACAACCTAGTCACTGGGTAAAGCGATATCCATTGGTTTCTGATTTCTGATTTTGGTAAGGCTGATTGTCAAACTTTCGTGCTATGACTGCTGAATGACTGCGGGGTTTCATCACACAGTTCAAGATGCCTAACAACACAACCAGTATCACTATCATTCCAGTTTGGGCCTCCCGATCATCATCATCAACCTATAGTAGTCCACAGCTGGACCTGCAATTGCTCGATCCAGTGGAACATGGATCGGAAATAGTACTGGCCCAGTGGTGACGGCCGTGATTTACGAGTTGTAAGTCATAGGTTTGAACCCAGACAGGCGCTTTACTTTGCGTAAATTATTTAATCATCACTGTTACTCAAAACGGTAAAGGAAAACATCGTAAGGAAACCGGCATGTGTTGTGTGTTCTAAGAAATGTGACATCTACCAACCCGATCTGGGCCCGCGTGGTGGATTACGGCCCATTCCCACTCACCGAGAAGAGGCCTGTGATTATGCTAAGCTCGATCCCCAGCTACTTCTTGGGCCTTTTTAATCGTAAACGTGAAAACATCTACGTGTATTTAAGGCTTTCATAAATTACGAGTAAAACAGCCATACAATCAAATGCGCTTTGAACAAATACTTATCTAATCTGTATAAAGTAATATATACTCGTATGTAAATAATAATTATAAGTCATTAATGCATCTATTATAGCTTATAATAAAATAATCTCAGTGATATGTATTATAATTATAATTCTCCGTTCAGTCAAGAATCTGCTACGTATATGTGCAAATATAACTTCTATTTTCTATACATAAACTCTAATATATAGCCATGATGCATATAGGTATAATAATTAAGTTCTATGAAATAATGAATATTTATTTGGACAGGACAAAGAGCCACAAGTAACTAAAAGCATTAAAATATAGATGTAACAAAATTGAAAATACAAACTATAAATATGCACCGCGTATCCCTATGTAACCATTTATATTATATCATCCTTAAATAATATGAAGATGTGGACAAAGAAATATAATTTCGAAATTTCACTCTAAGTGGGTGTGTGGGTGTTTACCTGCAGGCTTAGCATGACACTCTCTATTTCTTCGAAGAATAGACACGGCTCTTTCCATACAAAGTGACATTTCGTTTCTCCTTTTTTGACATCCCACCGTAGAAATCTTTCTACATAAAAAAGGACCTAGACAAAGATCGGTAGAAACGAAAGACAAGATGACAGATTGTAGAAGGATTTCTACGGTGAGATGTCAAAAACTGAGAAACGAAATGTCACTTTGTATAGAAACAGCCGTGTCTATTCTTCGAAGACATAGAGAGTGTCATGCTAAGCCTGCTGGAGGCAAAAGTCCTCGCGTATGGGAATCGCGGCACAGCGGACGGAGCTTCGGCGGGATCTCATGGCGACATGGAGAGTGCGGTTGTCGCAACCCAGTGCTGGGCACGCCACAATTGCGGCTATAAGTCCCCTCTTTGAGAATTGGCTAGAGAGGCGCCAAGGTGTCCTCACCTTGCGCCTGACGCAGGTCCTCACCAGACATGGCAGCTTCGGGAGGTTCCTGTGTCGGATAAGACGCGAGGAAACGCCCGGGTGTCACCACTGTGTGGATTGCCCTGAGGACTCGGTGGAGCATACGGTGGAGATCTGCCCGGCTTGGGCAGAGCACCGCCGTGTCCTCATGGAGGCGATCGGTGGCAGAGATCTCTCGCGTCCGGCCCTGTTTCAGGCCATAGTATGGAGCGAGAGGACATGGGCAGCCGTCACCTCCTTGGGCGTAGGGAATCCCGGGCGGATTTCCGGACCCGTAGGCGCGGGCTTGCGGACGGTGAGCAATGGGTAGCTCACCGTCCGGTAAGGACCAGGTGCGGGACGATGGCGCGTTGTATTCCACGCGTGCCTCAAAGAGATGTTGTCAGCACAAGTGTAGGGGTCCACTAGGGCCGATGCCTGCCGGGTCGCGGGAAGGTACTAAAGGGTTACCGAGGCCCCTGGCAACATAGGCAACAGAAGGAATACGGGTGGGTTTTAATCAGCAAGAGTCTGACACACCCTTCCGCTCCGCCCAGAGCGGGAGAAGTTATTAGATGACTTACCAACAAAAAAGAAAAGTGGGTAAACACAGGGTGTTGATTGTATCTAAATACTTAGTCCATAATATTATAGATTTTTTAGAACATCTAATACATCTCTCTACAAAACTATATACTTAGCATATTCCAAGCCCAGACTTGTTAAACAATAATTCACTTTAAGACGTTCTTAATAGTCTTTCTGCCGCTACAAGACTCCCTTAAAGTAACAAGGACAACATGAGACTTTACCGGCCACATAATTTTGAGTTGCGTTTGATAATTCGGCCGAAAATGAAGCAACCTGTTTTTTTACTAGAATGTAATATTTGAAGTAAGCAACAAACATATTTTAACGTGGAATTCAGAATAAACGTTCCCAAGTATAACAAGTATGTTGCTCTTTTAGCTCAAAATGACACTAGTCATCTTGTATATAAAATGATGACCTGAAAAGTAAATTATTTTATTAAAGTTTTCATTTGGTTTCACGCTGAGATAAATAAAAAAAATAGGAACAGCAACTTTTAGCCTTGCAGGTATGGCAAACATTGGTGTACCAATTTTATTTACAGAATAACCCAAATTATTGATTAGTACAGCCCCTTTTGAAAGACTACTATTATTTCTTGAGTTAGTTGGAGTAGCTGGTTGAGCTACTCCAACTAACTCAAGAAATAATTAACACATTATCTGAAGTTCAAATTAACAACGAAGATTGAAACTATTGGGAAGGAACCTACTAACATAAATAATGTGAGGCTCAAACTGTCGATCAATTAATCGGTATCTGTTTCGATAACTCCCGAAAATTGATTGAAAGAATTAAACCAGAACGCTATTATCCTAGATTATTTAAAAGCAAAAATATTGATGCTGTCGGGGGTTATGAAACAAAACCATTGATGGTTATATTATGGCACACTATCTGAATAAAAACAAATAAAACATGTTGTCTTCAGTCTTTCTCTCCGTAAAGACGCCAGTGACTTGGGCACCAACAAATTGAATTTTATGTCAGAATCGTCGTCCTTGTGCATATTTATCTCTCTCAGCCGTCACCTCAGTATTTACTTCCTTCTTAGTCATCTTTCACTGTCTTCAATTTCATCCTTTTCTCTTTGTTCATAACTTTGTGTGCAAAATTTGTGTTTCGATATGTTTAGGAATCGTAGGTACCTAATATGTGAAAGTGACTAATATAAACTTTAATAATTCTACTTAATCGAAGATTAGGTAGCCTACTAATAAAAATTACTCAACTTTAGAACGCTCAATATTTTTGTCTTCTTAAGGCGCTGACAAAAGCCAAATGACTAAAGCAGGCTTGTCTTAAGAAAAAAATATGCCAAATCTCTGTAGTTTGTGGTAGAGGAAAAAATATATGTTAATTTTGAACATATTTCTCAGAACTTGGTTGTTACCAAAACACGTTCAAATTCTCGATACAAATTAACGGAAAACGGTAAGATATTTTGGATTGGAATTCAAGGTAAAGGGTTAGCCCTTTACCTTGAGTTCCAATTCAAAATATTTGTATTGAATATCAACGTAAGTTAAGTATTTAATAAATAAAAATAACGCCTTATTTGAATGCAGAACTTGGTTGTTTTTTATTTTCGATTACTCAACTCAATTTTGAGTAAATAGATAATTGCTTTATATTTTGCAATACATTACAAGCGTTGTGTCATCGCGCTTATCTTTCTTTTCTATGCAGTCTGACAGTGACCGCGGTTTAGGTGTTGTCAGCTTAGCTTATAAAGTCGAATGAAGACGTAGGCACATAATAAATCTTGAAAAGAGTTTACGAACACAGCAGCCTGCTGTACCAGACTCGTTTATTTCTTTCTCACTATACTTCTAATATACTATACCACTATATTCGCCTTTATTTCCATTGTACGAATGATATATGATAAATGATTTTATTTCTGTAAGTAGGTTTGTACAAACACTTTTACACGTCAATCATATTTTTTTAAACTAGATGAGGTCGGCGTTTCCTATCTGACTATCCTAAGAAGAAAGGCCGAAACAAACTCACGAGGTCACTGTCTCTTTTAAATGCCAGATATAATCTTAGTTAGATCATGTGAAGACCATGTAGATTGATGTCTGAAATGGTCTTTTGATGAAAGAACCACACAGATTGAGTGGAACTGTCCAGTCAGTTCACGCATTTGTCAGTAGTCGTGCAGCTCAACTCAGAACTTAAGGAGCTCAGCGATTTGTCGAACAATACCAAAGAAAGGACATTTGGATAGGCCGCAAAAATTACTCAAACTGCCAGACCATGATAAAAACTAACTGACCCAAAAAAAAATACAAAGTAAAAAATGACCCACATAAAGTCAAAGTCACAGTCAATTTATTTATTTCAAATAGGCACATAAAAGGCACCTTTGAACGTCAAAATTAACAAAAAAAAAAAAAGAATTGATTCTAGTTGCCCCTTCCAAACGGAAGTTTCGTATGGAGAAGAATAGGCAAGAAACTCCACCGTTACTCTTTTAAAATGTTTTACACAATTTTGTATAGGTACATTTTAACATTATATGTGAAGACGATGCACCTAGAATAAAATTACTATACCAAATAGGTAAAAAAAGAATGAAAAATAAAGCAATGACAGATAAATTAATTATGTGATAGGTACATGATGCTCACATATTTACAAACATTGTAAAATTATACGTTTTCCTAAAAATAATAAGGTGTGTGAGTTAAAGTAATAGTCTTCACATCTACAATAATTAAAATATAATACTTTATAGGGTAAATATTCATGTCATAATATATGTAAACATCAATGTCAATGTATATATAAGAAGCCGTACATAATCTTGGTCAGATCATTTGAGGACCATGTAGGTTGGTGTCTGAAATAGTCTTTTGATGAAAAAAAACACAGAGATTTGAGTGCACCTTTCCATTCAGTGCACGCATTTGTCAGTTATCGTGCAGCTCAACTCATTTAGGTTGACCGCATAAAGTATTTAAACTGCCAGACCATAAAGGCTCCTACATACTACCGCGACTTGTCGCGCGACGCGTCGCGACACAAAGGCACCGCTTGTAGCGCTACACGCGGTGTCTTTGTGTCGCGTCGCGTCGCGCGACAAGTCGCGCACGTATGTAGGAGCCTTTATTATTTCTCCAAGTGGAAGCCGACTTGCGATTACAGGAGCTTCTTCAGTGCCTCTGACGTAGGTCAGAGGCACTGAAGAAGCTCCTGTAATCGTTCCTGTAACACTACTGTTTAGACTAGAACATTTTGATTGGTGTTTCATTTCTTTCACGATTATAATTATAATTTATATTATCAGAGAAATGTACAAATGAAGTAAATTGTATGTACCAAAAGTGATGCTATGGAATTTCCAAAGCTATGTGGTTGACGTCATGTTGACTAATTTTTAAAGAACTAGGCTAATAATAATTCTGCTTTTATTAATCAAGAAAATCCTCTCATTTACTTTATTTTAATGACGCAACAAAACAAATAAACAATTGCAGGACAACCTAGTATTGTTTCTTCATATAGTGTTCCTAGAATCCTATATATTTAATTAAACTACTATTTTATTTTTATATTTTGCCTGTTACTTTGTTGCTAAGGAAATAATGAGAATATATCCTCACTTACTCATTGACTACTCCAAGAAACAGCAAATTTATCAACAAAAATAAGTGACAACTGCAAATGAAAGGACAGGAGGGAATTCCCTTAGAGAGGTGAAGCTACCTACATTGTACCTCATCATCATTTTCCTGCCCTTGCTTGTCCCATGTTACTTGGTCGGCACAACACATTTTTTTCTTTCATTCGGGAAGCTACTCGGAGATGGTGAGGCAGGCGCTTGGTGGTTTTCTATGTATAATATAATATTGATTTTAAATTTTATATGCACATGTATTTATCTAAAAATGTGCATACGCACACACACACACACACACACACACACACACACACACACACACACACACACACACACACACACACACACACACACACACACACACACACACACACACACACACACACACACACACACACACACACACACACACCATCAATTACTCGCAATTGTACCACGTTGACAACCTCTACTATGTGATTTAATGGGTGCCTGGAGTTCTAAAATACAGGCTTAGGCTTAGTTTAGACTCCAGATCTCCCACAAATTAAAGAATGTTCTCAAAATACCTGTCAGCTAAATATAACTAGTATAAGAATGTAATTTGTGGAGATAAATAAACATATTTTTTTTTATTCTCCCCGGTCCACCGTCACGCTATCATTCACTTGCTTCTTTTTTTCTTTTTCATATCATTCTTCACACAATCCATACATCTTTTCTTTGTCCTTCCTCTTCCTCTTCACCCATCAACATTTAATTTTATATTCATCACTCTTTTAGTCACATGCGTTTCCTCCCTCCTCATCACATGCCCATAGCAAGCCACACGATTTCCTTCCAACTTTTCTGTCACTGGCGCCACTTTCAAACTTGGTATGTCTAATTTCTTACTTTATGCATTTTCGCTACTCCACACATCCATCTCAACATTCTCATCTTCGCTACATGTAATCGTATATTGTACCTAGTAATTATCCATAAATATATAAATCAAATAACGTACGTTGGTCTGGCAAAAACTCAAAAATGGGTCGACCGATTACGGTGAAGCTTTGGTAAGTAGCTGTGTGCGCGCCGGAAAAGGTCCCTAACAAAAAACATATGAAAAAGGCATTGCAAAGCATGTCGGGCATCAGCTAGTCTACTATATAGTATCTACAGGGTCATAATAAATTAGTTAGCAGAACTCCGCAGACGTAATGGGTAGGTATCGATATATGTATAAACATGATAAAAATAAAAAATGATGCCTATTTTTTTTGGGTTAACTGCTGGAGTTGGGTCAGTTACTTAAAATATCTGTGAGTTCTGTGTAAACTTCACAGACGTAATGTGTATCCCTATCTAAAAACGATAAAACAAAAAAAAAATCATCTCAACTGATACTTCAAGTAACTACACTTCTAGTGATAGTTGACCCCAAAACAAATACATCAAATATTTTTTTTATTTTATTTTTCGTGTTGTGTGTTATCGATGCCCATCACGTCTGCGGAGTTTCTGTAGCTAATTTAATTTCATTTTGTGTATGTATGGCTAAGTAGATGGGTATGTGTGTGTGTGCTGCTGGGGAGTTTGTTCCACCACTTCTTCTTCCCAGCTAAAGCACTAGGAAGTGGTGAAGGGCGGGCATTTTTGAGGGACTGTCTTGTGTAACTTTGACGTTTGAAAAGTGCTGATTTTCAGCCTAGTTTGAATAAATGAGTTTTGATTTTGATTTTGATTTTGTGGCTAAGTAGATGGGCATGTGTGTGTGTGCTGCTGGGGAGTTTGTTCCACCACTTCTTCTTCCCAGCTAAAGCACTAGGAAGTGGTGAAGGGCGGGCATTTTTGGGGGACTGTCTTATGTAACTTTGACGTTCGAAAAGTGCTGATTTTCAGCCTAGTTTGAATAAATGACTTTTGATTTTGTGACTAAGTAGATGGGCATGTGGCTAAGTAGATGGGCATGTAGCTAAGTGGATGGGCATGTGGCTAAGTAGATGGGCGTGTGGCTAAGTAGATGGACATGTGCCTAAGTAGATGGGCATGTGGCTAAGTAGATGGGCATGTGGCTAAGTAGATAGGCATGTGGCTAAGTAGATGGGCATGTGGCTAAGTAATAACAGCCGCACGGGTCGATCGATGAGGTTACGCTACGCTTGCCGCGGTTGGTAAGGGAATGGGTGACCATCTTTACATACCAAGACCCCTCCGTTTCCCGTAATGCATGTTAAGCCGTTAGTCCCGGCTGTCATTCGTGGATCTTTGACAGTCGTTACGGGTCGTCAGAAACTCGAAAGTCTGCCAACCAGTCTTAGCAAGGGGTATCGTATTACCCAGTATCTGGGTTGTGGAGGTCAGATATGCGCTCCATGCTCCATGCAACACTGGAATTCAGCTAAATCCAGTTAGACTGGAAGCTGAGCCAAACATAGTTAGAAAAAACGCTAGGTAGATGATCTTGTGGAGCAGTGGTGGCTCAGTACTTACAGCCGCGACTTACTAGTTGTAAATCGTAGGTTCGCACCAAGTCAGGCGCTTTACTTTGTCTAAATCATTTCATCACACCAGGAAAACATCGTGAGGTAACCGGCATGTCCTAGTACCAAAATATTCGAAGACATGTGACATCTACCAACCCGCACTGGGCCCGCGTGGTAGATTACGGCCCACTCCCTCTCACCGAGAGGAGGCCTGTGTCCCAGCAGTGGGAACATTATAGGCTGATTATGCTAGAGGATGACTAAGCACTTATAGGTATAACTATACAGTTTGACATTGGAGAGTGCTACGCCCCTATGTAGTAACGAAAGCCTATCAGACAAAGAATTTTGTAACATTATCACTGGTATACTCGTATTTATCCGATATTGTTTTAGCTATGTGTAGTGCTGGTGCGTAGATAGATAAATATAAAATATTTTTTATTATACACCCCCGATAATGTATAATTAACTAGACCTAATTATAAATGTCAGATTCAGTGTTCAGTGTTACCAGGGTGACTCAAAAATATAATGTAGATATTTTTAAATAATAATTTTAATATGGTCATGTTATCATAATACTCGTTAATATTTGAACATTAAAATACAATAATTTTAACAAACAATACTGATACGTGTGTAAATAATAACATAGGTACTGATTGAGCCATAAAAGCTGACAATAAAAATAATGCAAATATGGCAATCATTAATTCTATTCAAGTGTCATTAATTTTATAGTGGAAAGTTTTTGGGCACATAGAAAACAGAATAAATCATTGAATAAACTTGTAACGTCTGAAATAATAGCTTATGATGGTGATAAGTGGGTAAGCTTACAGGCTCCCGCAGACAGGCGCGACGTGACAGCGCGACTCGACACTAGTAGAACAATTTCTATGAAAACTAGACCCAATTGACCAAAATAGGCTTCTCTTAAGTAAAAAAATTGCCAAATCTTTATAGTTTATGGTAGCGGTAAATATATGTTAATTTTGAACATATTTCCCAGAACTTGTTTTTTTTTGTTTTTTTTTGAGGGTGGGAAATCATCAAATAACTTCTCCCGCTCTGGGCGGAGCGGGAGGGTGTGTCAGACTCTTACTGACTAAAACCCACCCGTATTCCTTCCTGTTGCCTGTGTTGCGGGGGCCTCGGTGACCCATAAGTACCTTCCCGCGACCCCGGCAGGCATCAGCCCTAGTGGACCCCTACTTTGTGCTGACGACATCTCTTTGAGGCGCGCGTGGAATACGACGCGCCGTCGACCCGGGCCTGGTCCTTACCGGACGGTGAGCTACCCATTGCTCACCGTCCGCAAGCCCGCGCCTACGGTGGCCGGAAATCCGCCCGGGATTCCCGACGCCCTGGGCGTCTCCTGCGGCGGCTAGGGGCGAGAGGGCGCGAAACTTGCCTTTTCCTCAACCGTCCCGCCTCCTCCTTCGCGAGCATTACTGCTTCGCAGAAGGAGGTGACGGCTGCCCATGCCCTCTCGCTCCGTACCATGGCCTGAACCAGGGCCGGACGCGAGAGGTCTCTGCCGCCGATCGCCTCCACGAGGACACGGCGGTGCTCTGCCCAAGCCGGGCAGACCTCTACCGTATGCTCCACCGTGTCCTCCGGGCGATCCACACAGTGGTGACACCCGGACGTTTCCTCCCGCCTTATCCGACACAGGAACCTCCCGAAGCTGCCGTGTCCGGTGAGGACCTGCGTCAGGCGGAAGGTGAGGACGCCGTGGCGCCTCTCCAGCCACTCCTCAAAGAGGGGACTTATCGCCGAAATCGTGGCGTGCCCAGCACTGGGTTGCGACAACCGTACTTTCCATGACGCCATGAGATCCCGCCGGAGCTCCGTCCGCTGTGCCGCGATTTCGTTGGTTGTTACCAAAAAACGTTTTGAAAAAAAAATGTCGATATAATCTAACGTTAAACTAACCTCTTTCCTTTAGTTCTAAACCAAAATATCTGCATTAAATATCAGCATACGTTACGAATTTAATTAATAACAAGAACTTCTTATTTTAATGCAGAACTTGGTAGTTTTTTATTTTCGATTACTCAACTCAATGTTGAGCAAATAGATAATTGCTTCATATTTTAATATAAATTACAAGCGTTGTGTCATCGCGCTTCTCTATCTTTTCTATGCAATCTGACATTGACCGCGGTTTAGGTGTTGTCAGCGTCTTAAGGAAATTGTTCTACCAAAATCGCGTCGCACCGACGCGTCGCGCCTGTCTGCGGGAGCCTTAAAGCTTTAATTTAAGAACATTAGTTACTTGTAGTAATGACTACTACAAGTAACTAATGTTCTTAAATTAAGCAGTTAATATTATCGTACAGCTCAATTAAAATGTCAGACTAAATTCTAAATATAAAACTCAATTCTATCAATCCATTTTTCAAGATTCCATTTTTTTTTTAATATTTTTAGTGGGTGATTTAATTTTGAAAATTTCATAGATTTTTCAGCCGTTGTAGTTTTCTTATTAAAATATTATAATAAAGGCTCGTGCAGACTGACGTGACACCGGTAGAACAATTTCTATGAAAACTTCATGGAAATTGTTCTACCGGTGTCACGTCGCGCCGTCACGTCGCGGCTTTCTGCACGAGCCTTAACAGTATAACTTTCGTCAATCACAGGCAAACTGAAAAGCCCGTAAATTATGGTCTTTTCACACAAAGAAAAATATAGCAACGCTGCATTGTAGTAGACAGATAGGTTTGTAAACCGATGGTAGGCGTAACTTCCTTTAACGTTCCGAACGAACTTTTTCACAACAAACCGATAAACTGCATTGGACTAAAAAGTATTTAATTAAGAGACTACAAAGATCTGTTTATATCAACTATATCTAAAATCTGAGCACACTTTGATGTGCACTTAATTTGATAATATGTAATTAGAACAAGGAAGGCAATGGAAGCGGAACATAAATGGATCAATTATTATATTTGTATAACCCAATTTGATTAACGTTCTGGAGTACGTAATGTGTATGGGGTTAAAGTAATTATTTATGTAGTTACATATTTATTTATAACACTTTATTTTTGTAACCTCATTCAATAAAGGCTCGTACAGACTGGCGCGACGCGAAACCGGTTGAACAATTTCTATGAAAACTTCATAGAAATCTTTCTACCAGTGCTGCGCCGCGCCGTCCTCGTCGCGTCGCGCCAGTCTGCACAAGCCTTAAAGCTTTTGACGTATTTATGTAAATGTGGTTTAAAATAATTATGTAGCTGGATTATTTGATTACCTATCATGATAAGATAATAGGTAATGTATTTTTATCCTGGGAGCTTAATGTGTTGATTTACGGTTATCCCGTTTATTGTAAGGAAGAAAGAGAAAGACTTATATATCCATTAAAAGATACCTGCTGCTCTCTTAGATTATTTATTTAGTTGTTGCATTTAGTTTTTTAAAACTCTTTAGTGTGAGTTCCTAGCAAAATACTTTTTAGAAAAATAAAGCCAAATGTAGAGTCGTAAGGTCGCACACTACTAAGATTTAATATCGAGTATCATCACCAGTAACGGGGCATATACCTAAGTACACGAAGGGAATAATCACTTCCTAAAATAAAATAAAAACGGACAAGTGCGAGTTGAACTCGCGTGGCGAGGGTTCCGTACAATGAATATGTTATCTATCATGTTTTTTATCCTAAGATAATTTATCCCATGAACAAACTTGACATTGTAGTTGAAAAACATTGTCTCTCATACATTTCAATTGCAAATATAGGTTTGTACGCACAATATTGAGAGATTTTAGAGATTTACCATGTTATTTTAACATCATAGACTTCGTATAGGTTTTCCTGTAATCTGTAAGTAAAGAACTATTTTCATTATTTTTTTCATAATTTTAGGCTCAGTAATTTCGAAGTTTTTCACCTCGTTTCTTAAATAACTTTAAAACTATTTATTTAAAAAATAAATGAGATATGTCACAGAAGTGACCCTCATATTCAAAATTCATTTACTTACGTTACACGTCCGTGTTTGGGTCACAAAATTCATATGTGTATCAAATTTCAATTTAATCGGTCCAGTAGATTCGGAGCAAATCGGCCAGGGTTCTGTTTTTCCTTTTGAGGTACGAAACCCTAAAAATGACTTTAACCATAAGGAAATTGGCGTGATAAATCCTACTACAACATTACACAATCTGCCTATAATGTTCCCACTGCTGGGCCGCAGGCCTTGGTGTCTCCAAGGCCTGGACGGAGGATGGAGGGAGTTGGCTGTAAACCACGTGTAAATGTGGGTTGATAGATGTCACATGTCTTGGAACTTTTGGTTCTAGAACATGATTTCCTCACGATGTTTTCCTTCACCGTTTTGAGAGCAGTGGTGATGAAATTATTTACACAAAGTCAAGCGCCTGCCTGGGTTCGAAGCCACGACCTACAACTCGGGTAAGTCGGGGCCGTTACCACTGGGCCACGACTGCTCTACAACATTGGTTACGTCAAAACTATAATTAACAGCAGATATGTACCTACTAGAGCTGAAGATGTAATAAACAGCGTTGTAACAGATATTACTTTTCAGCTTACAAGGAAAATTGATCTAAGTATTTAAGTCAACGCGACATAAATGCTGACATGAAAATATGGGTTAGAACAATGAGGTAAATGACAATGGATTCACCGTTAATTATGGCTGAGCTAGAACTGTAAACAACATAGGTAACAGATCAATATAATCAGCCTATAATGTTTCCACTACTAGGACACAAGCCTCCTGTCTGTGAGAGGGAGTGGGCCGTAATCCACCACGCGGGCCCAGTGCGGGTTGGTAGATGTCACAAGTCTTCGATATTTTTGGTTCTAGGACATGCCGGTTTCCTTCACCGTTTTGAGAGCAGTGGTGATGAAATTATTTACACAAAGTAAAGCGCCTGTCAGGGTCCGAACCTACGATCTACCACTCGTAAGTCGCAGCCGTTACCACTGGGCCGCCACTGCTCTAAAATATCAATATAATTGAGGGTAAATATTCCACAACACAACAGCATTTCGGGGTGAGAGCCTGGTGATCCGTCACACATTATCCTAGTATGGACGCCAGTCTCTCAAAAAGCATCACATTTTGTGCATTTTAGTCAAAACGTATAATTCTTGTATCTATAACTTGTTGTGGTATATAAATGTGGTTATCCTTTGTGAAGAGAGAAAAATAAAGATTATAATTACTTATTTTTATGTCCTTATATATCTCGGGATCATGGGGTCCCGGACCTTTGAAAGGCGTATGAGGGGCCGAAGCGAACACGCACTGGGCCTGACAGACAGGAGGCCTGTGTCCCAGCAGTGGGAACATTATAGGCTGATTATGTATGTATGTATGTATGTATGTATGTAGGTATGTGATGAAAGTCTTTTATCAGACAAAAGTTGCAATTTTGGTTGTGCAGTGTTATCAGTACTGGAGTTGATCGTACCTATGGGTTGGGTTCGCGATGAAAATATACATGGTGGGAAAAATAATAATAGGGTGAATGCACCTAAAAATAAATATTTAAACTGTTAAGGATCTACTTCAATTCCAGAAAAAGTCATTCAAACCTTTAAAATGTAAATATAAAGACATTTTTATGGGGCATTTGGAGGTACTCCCTTAATCGAGGATGAAGCAGTATGCCTACTGATAAAAACAAATTTAAGAAATCCCACCCTACCCTACGTGGGATTTGTTTAATATTAAATTAACATAGTAAAAACTAACAGTCTTAACTAATAGTAAATAAATATTTCGATTATTTGTAAGATGTTTTCATTACAAACCACTGGGCACCACGCATAAAGGCTTGTGCATACTAGGGCGATATCGCAGGCGCGACAGGCATATTGCTGCTTGTCGCCCCCACGATATCGCGTTAGTCTGCATGAGCCTTAATATACAATTAAACTCAAATGTAATGAAATACCTCCTGTTAAATTTTTTTACTAAATTAAAATGCATACATACGAGGAAAATGGTGACACATGACGACCGTGTTGCCACAATATCGTCACGTTGCCATCTCGTGGCTCCTCTTCACAATCTGCGATGATCGTTAATCGTGTGATCGTCTGTAATCGGTGCGAGCACCGTGCGAGCATCGACATGTTCGTCATTGATCGTCCGTTAGTCATTTGTTGAGCGACAGCGAAGTGGAGTCTATCGCTGCTGCTACCATTTATTTAATTCCGGTATACAACTATTATCAAAATGTGATTGAACGAAAAGTCGTCAAAAAAATAGAGGATAAGAAAATGGTGGTGTTTGAGCATTCATGGTAATTGAAAGAAGTAATTGCTAAACTACACGATTTAGTAAGTAGTATTTGTATTCGAATTATATATTCTCTTATATATATCTCGTCTCTTCATTTGACCACCCAATAGCCATTATTATCGGATTAAAACATATACGGCTTCGCTATACTTCGGTGAGTGAATGATTGATCGATCGGCGATCGTGTGGCACGTGTACGCAACTAGTCGAAATTCCCTTTGAAGGCGGGAGTAGGCAGGCGCGGCGCGACAGCGCGATGCGACACTAGTAGCATAATGGTGCCGATTCCTTTGTTCACAAACTAAACTAAATTCAAGTTCACTGCATCTTTTTCTTTCTATTTCATTAAGAAAAGGACAGAAGATACATTTTAGTTTAGTCCAGTCAAATTAATCAGCGCCTGTCACTACTCTATAGAAGTTAAGACGTGGTTAAAAACTTGCCTACTAAAATTACGTCAATTTACGTCAAGTGCTGATTAATTTGACAGGACTAAACTAAATTTTATCTTCTGTCCTTTTCTTAATGAAATAGAAAGAAAAGATACACTGAACTTAAATTTAGTTTAGTTTGTGAACAAGGGAATCGGCACCATTTTCTATGAAAAATTCATGGAAAGTGTCGCGCTACCTGTTGCGCCCGCGACATCGCGCCTGTCTGTACGAGCCTTGATGCATGCTCGAAAAACCGACAACTCACCGATCGCCGCGATCATATGGCAAGCATAGACGATGATCGGCGACTACAGACGAGTAAGCCCTCCACACAATCGTCTATGATACGCGATTGTTAAGAGGCGCCTTTACAAAATGCCGATAATTATCTTTGTAGTCCAGGACAAAACCGATGACGTGTGAAACATACGTGATCGTTTAAACTAACCGACACGTTTAAGCAAATGAAACCTGTAATTACAGGTATTTTTAGGCCATTTACACTAAAATAAATAAATGTATGGATAGGTATATGGGATATAATGTGTATGTTGACGATGTATTGTATTCTATGTATATTATACTTAAAATATTTACGTAAAGATTTTTTTATGTGATTGGATAATACGAACTGTGATTTAGGAAGATGATCTGTATTTTTTGTTCTTAAATGTCTACTGGTGACATGTTTTGGAATAGTTTAGTACCACGAATTATTTGGTATAGGTATTTCCTATTGTGCCAGTTATTGTTTACGTCTTCATAAGTGGAACTATTTATTCCTTTCTGCCCTTATAATGGCTGCACATATTGTCTGTCTTGCACACTATTGTTAACCGATTCTTAAATGTTTCGCATTACATGTAAGTATTAACCAGCATCCTACATCGAACCTGACCAATATTATGTCTGAACTGAGTGACTGTGACCTCTGAGTTTATTTCGGCCTCTCTTCTCAGAGTAGTTAGATAGGAAACGCCGACCTCATCTAGTTTTTATAATATGATTGACGTGTAAAAGTGTGTGTACAAACCTATTTACAGAAATAAATAATTAATTATCATTTTAACCTTTGAGGATCAATTTCTGTCAATCTATTCAGTAAAAATGTCAACGTGTAAACTTAGGTGAAGGAAGCCGTTAATAGCGAGCTGTTAATAGTGAAGTGAGCTATTAATAGTGAAGTGAGCTGTCACTCATGACCACTGCTCACTTCACCTAAGTTTACACGGTGAGATTTTCACAAAATAGACCGGCCGGAAATTTTAATTTGTGATAATTTTCTTGTCTTGCAATGTTTTTCATTTCGCCTCAATGTATAGAATAAGCAACTCGCTCACAGACACAGATCTGAGTTTCTTGATAAGCCGCCAACACGTTTGATCACTGTAATTCCATTACCTTTCAAAGTGACATAAAATAAATCAAACCTGTACGGATAGAGTTGGGACAACTATTTGTTCTTAACTACCACATAATGGGGGTACGATACAAAAATGACGTTTAATTAGAACATTTGTATTATCAAAGTGTTCAGTGATTCATTGCTTACTGCACTGAATAGATTTGATGACGCAAAAAGTACAAGATAATACGTTTGTTCAATAATTAAACTGGTGCGTTAGTCAAACAATTAGTCTCATATTTTTATGATTGATTTTCCCAAGATCCTCAAGCGATTCTTTAACAGGCTGGGAAATAGCGTGGTCTCTTTCTATACAGTTTTTATCTGTTATTGTTTTATGTTTATTTATATTGCAATGTAATCTGATGCGGTAAGGTTTAGATCAGTAAGGAGGTGAGTTTGCATTTTTAAAGGATATCATTCCTAGAATTGCTTTCTTGAGTAATGACACTTCGACGCACCGCAGGCAGTTGGTGAATTACCGCCTTGTTATCTAGGTAATATTTTTTATCAGCAGACTTAGCACGAGAACCGTAAAGAAGCGTTTTGTCGACGGAAGAGTAGACAAAAATTACGTTTCCGTGTAGACGGTTGACAATCTTCTACCGAGAAATGTAAAAGAGCGATTTCTATTCTAGAACAAAGTAGAAACAGAAAGCGTCATGCTAAGCCTGCTGGACATGCGCTATTCTCATTCAGATTATAGAACTCTTTCTGATGGGAGAGAAGATAACTTCGATCAAAAAGCGAGGTACGGTGACTATTTCACTATTCCCTTAGGATTGTACATTGTAAGTGTTGGTACATTCAGAAGCTCATATGTCATTATTTCCCATTCTTTTGCATTTCGTTACAGCTTTCTTCCCGCACTATCTTGTTTCCTCTAGTTGGATAAGACCATCTAATTGGTTTAGAGATCGCAAAGGGGGCTTCCACAGCGTTGGAAACCAACATAATCAAAATCATATTCATAAGCGTGACCGCGCATTATTAGTTAACAAACTATATGTACTTAACTCGTAATAAACACATTGGGGGATAAACAAATGTTTACGTCTCCAAACAAGCTAGATTGCCTTAAAATTATAACTCGGTCATGAGCAATGCAGCACTAAACAGGTCCTATAGAATGTTGTACGACTGGATGCGTCACTTGGCTTTTAATACTTTAGGATATGTATTTTTTGTTATTTTTTAAACATAAAAAAGAGCCAGCTTTTTAATATGCTCAGTTGGTTTAGTCATGTTGAAAGAATGAATGAAAAATTACTGACCAGATGTATGAACGTAAACTCCTACTGCTACTTAGTGTGTAAATATCGTAGCAGGTTCCGTTTTGTAGATGTTGCCTACATCCATAGAAAGAAAGAAGGCGTAAGTTTAAGTATGTTTTAAAATATTGCAGTAGTAGTAGTCTAAATATAGGTCCTTCGGAAACCTTAGGTTTATTTCAATAAACACTACGTTAAATTGATTTTCTTTGAATGTAAATTAAATTATTGCATTTTGAATTTGTGACGCAATACAATCCAACTTTTTTTATTTTATAACTGTTTTCTGTGATAAAAATGAACCCACATAAAACATTATTAATATGAAAGACAAGCCCGGTACTGGCGATGTTTTATTATCTTTACCTAACAAAAAGAAACAAGATACACAAATGGAAAATTCTAACATTTTGTTTTGAATATCCTTATTATTATTCGGCTTCACCTTAAACGTTTTAGTTACTTATGGCGAAATAAGGTTTTACGATTTGATTGAATTTAAAAATCACAATTTACTAGAGCGTATGGCACTTATGGGCTGCAGCTGAAAATCAGTGTCAGGTGGTTGTACCTAGTGTTGCCATCTGACATTATGCTGAGGTGAGGCGCTTTAGTATAAGTATTTTTTAAATTACTTTTGAGGTGATGTATTTGTATTTTTGCCAATAAACGCATTTTCTTTTTTTCATTTCCAATATTTTTATATCCATGAGTTCTCAATGTAAAGCTCTCTTCTACGAAAACTCCATCTTTCATAGGGACTCATATCTACTAGACTAGCATTATCTTATTATGAAATTAGGCCTAATATAATATTCATCAAATTCGGTCGACTTAGTACAGCGATAATTTGTTTATATTATTCTCGTGTTTTACTTGTAACTCCTTACACTTTGACTGCATGGTCTTTCAGTTCTGCGTCACCATTTTAAATGTTGACGGCTTCAGAATAAAGTTCAGTATTATCTACTTCTTTAGTTTATCTTCATTATAGAAAAGTGTCGAGTCGAGTTTGTCTTCATATTAACCTATAACCTAGCTTTAAAGTTGCCTTATTTGGCGGGAGCAACATTTTATGTCTCGTCGTGCTGATTTATGCAATCAACTTTTTCAACTGTCCGTATATGTAACATACTTATTTTAATTATCGATTTGTTTATTGTATGTATATGAGTGTTCATTTAGGGTTTACCTAACAAGAGATTTTTTTTTAATCACTGAATCGAAACAAAATCTAAAATGTTCTAAGTGTGTCAGAATATTATTTTATGATACTTTTAACAACCACTTATATAAGATATAGTAATAATATGAAATGAATTACATAAAACTTGAACGAGAAAGATACCACAAGAAGAATCTCACCACAGGTAAAAATTCCTTTACCCAGACGAAGGACATTACAAACCTGATCTGATACATATTTAACTTGTATAGAACCACTGACCGAAATATGACGTCACAAATAAATTCCAAAATTCATGTCACCTTGAAGAAATTGCGCATCCAACCTTCTAGAAAAGAGTTCCTTGCCACAATTTCCTAATTCAAACCATAAATTAGTAACTAGACTCCCGTTTTGTGTGGGTACATTAGAATTCTTTCGCCGTGTGAGGAAGGCATAAGGATAATGTTAGTACATGAGGCCGGTCATACAGACGTCCTTATGTGCCGAGTCGGCACCTGAATCTTTGATGATAAATATACGAATTGTTTCCTTAACCGTCTTGATCTATTACACTATTTAATTGTGTAACGTGTTCTGGAAAGTCACAGGTCAAGTTTGTGTGTTTGTGTTTGTGTGACCCGCCCGAGCCTCTTTAATTTAATAGATGGTGAAGGAAAATGGTTTATATCTTCGTTACTTTTTATTGTTATTGCAAGTATTTTGGCAGGTGAAACAGGTCAAGTAGGCATTGCCATCTTTAAAATAGGGGTTAGTGGGCTTATTATTCTATGACTTTGTTGGCGCAATGATGTGCTGTAAGGTTAGTAAAGTGCTTAGATGTTTTTATTTTCAGAAATAATTTAAAAACAATGTTAAATTTTATTTGAAATGAACTTATTTGTAAAAATAAAAGTATTAAAATCAGAAAAAAAAAACAGATATAAATCATACAAATTTAAATGAAACTTCAATTAAATATTTCTATAAGTTTAAATTAAAGCTTATCCCTTAAAATATAATTTTATTTTATAAAATAATTCATTAATTAATTATTTTATAAAATAAAATAACATTTTTTTATGATTTTTAATATTTTTCTTTTTATAAACAATTTCCTTTAAAATAAATTTTTATATTTTTTTTTAATATTTATGAAAATTAAAAAGGTATCTATTTTAAAATATAGCCTTGGCTCTCTTCAGATCATGTTCGCTAAAGCTGACCAAAACTTTAATAATGTTAGCTTGTAGTAGCAGCAATAGACAAAACCTTGTTTATGTGGTAATCAAAAGAGTCTAGCAAAGATTTACTCTCTATCTGTAATATAATTCGGGACCTTTTTTTTTAAAGAAATTGTTATTTAACAAAAAAAGCTGCCGCTATTGTATCCTAACTAATATTATAAAAGCAAAAGTGTTTTTAATTGTTTGATTGTTTGTTACGCTAAGACGGCTAAACTGATTTAGATGAAATTTGGTACGTAGGTAGACCATGACCTGGGTTAGGGCATAGGTATAATGCTTTTTTATCCCGATATTCTTAGGGGATCGAGACTTATGCGGGTGAAACCGCGGGCCGCAGCTAGTATTATATAACTTTTCGTATTATACTGACAGATGCTGTCATGTAAATAAATTTATTATTCTGACCATGTAAATTGTAACTGAGAACTGATGTAATACCTATCTGAGAGAGATCTTCTTCACGTAGCGACACACAAAACGTCATGACGATGGTACATGATTCAACAATGACCGCAGTGATTAAAACCCCATATCGTAATCAATTTACATAGGTTTACGTGACTGTGATCAGACCACTACTCTACCTATTGGACATTTGGGAATCCCATAATAGAGTATAAGAAGTACCTATGAAAGAGCTCATTCGGGGAAGTACTACGACCATCCCTAACCTTTTTTTGCTACCAAGCAGCGTTGCTAAAACAAACCACAACACTAGTTTAAAGGTGAATTAAATGTTCATGAAACAGATCAACTGTCTTTGAGAAGACAACGCCCTTGGAAAGCCTCCGGTATTGTAAATGTTCTTAAGCGGCGCAATTCACGTACCATAACATAGACTGCTTGATTAATTCCCACCTCAATCAATTTGCCTAGCCTTTTTAACAATCTTAGGGTCGGCTTCCAGACTAACCGGATACAGCTGAGTACCAGCAACGGAACGACTGCCTATCTGACCTCCACAACCCAATTACCGACAGGGTAACACAATACCCACCACACCAAAACACCCACCACATCACCACAAACAAACAATCAATCCAAAATCAATCAATCAATCAATCATCCCATCAATGGGATAATTCAGTGGAGTGATTGAATATCAGTGGGGTAATAACATTAAAAAGACAAATCAGGTAGGCAATCCGGCATTAAAAAAAAATTGGTTGTCTACGGACGATAATTTTACGTGATAACGAGAGAGAGATGCTTCACAAGCCGAACGCTTAGGCCGATCCTGCCTCTCTATCGCTAGTTCCACGCTCTCGCTTGCACGCTCGGCTCAGGCGGAACGTGACAATGAGTCATGCTTTTTCGTGCGTTCATCGATTTATAAGACGTTATCACGTCAAAAACAATAGATTCCTTAGAATTGTCTTTCTCATGATCCTCCCCACCATTAATTTCAATGGTATCGTTATTAAATTACATGTAATTACTGCTATCTTTTAAATAATCCCTTGCTTTGATCTTCTAAAATAGTGATCCGATTTCAAGGAATGTCGATCACCCCTAAGCTTGGATGACCTCCAAGCTGCATTTCCTTAGAAAGAAGGTAGTCGTCGCCATCGCAGCATGAGTCCATTACCTCTAATATCTTTAATATGTTCATGTGACATCGTTTTTATAAGTAAACATACGAAGGCTTCTGCAAACTAAGTGTCGTGCTCTGAAAATTAGCCTTAAATTAGAATTGTCGTCTGCCATCCTTGCTTCATGAAAATACAACGTCAGTTGAGCAAACAACCATTTTGTATATTTCCTTTGTTGAGATTTGGGATGTCGGAATGATTTGACGAGTTTCAAATTTGCGGTAGCTGGTATTGAAACAACCTTTTTGTGGTCATATACGACACTAAACTTGTGAGTGTCCCAGTTGCGAAAATAAAGCGAGTTAATTCTTCGGCAGAAACCGTATTATGTCCATACTATTGAATCAGATATGTTGCCATGTAAAACTAAGTTGACCTCATCGATAAACTCAGAAGGATTATCCCGTAGTTTTGCCCTTAGGTCATTGAAATGGAAACTCAGTAAAGATGACGACAAGTGGAAATCTGCGGAAAATTATCACCTATGAATAATTGATCGTGATCAATACTTTCAACCACCGAGGTCGGTGTGTTGAGAGAATATCAATTAAGAGTATATTAATGACAACAATATTTTAAAGGAAAACTTTATGTTGAACCTCCACACTCCCATAATTAAAGTCGAGAAGATTAATTTAAAAGCGTAACTTAAGTAGAAGTCTATAAACAGGAAGAATTACAAAAATCAATGCACTAAGTGTTATTTCTTTGTCTACAATTATATAATGAACAGAAGCGTACAAAAGACACGGAGCAATCTTGTCCCCAATAATACATTTTTCAAAATTGGTTTTAGCAATTTACGCTGTCATCTACTTAGTTGACAACTATTACTTACGTCCACAACAACACTTGTCATTGATATCCCTTTTTTCCCTTTAAAAGCATGTTAATTCTTTAACAAAAACATAATTTGAAAGGCCCTGACAAATTGAAGAAGGTTATAGACCTTTTTCAACTAATCAAATAGACCCACAAAAGGGTCTTTTTGAGGCCTTAAACGCCATAAAGAAATTCATGAAGCGTTCACGATTTCTCAAGTTCTTCTGTCACATGCTTAAGTAAATAGTAACGATATTATCGTCGTCGATAAAACGGTTAACACATTAATTCATGGTTGATGTGATAATTAAAACGTTTTGCCTGTTACCTGAGGTGCTTCCATATCACGCACCAATTTGGCAAAAGTCGTGTATTTATTTTATTTATTTTTCACGTTAAATTTTTGCTTCACATTCTACTGAAACTCAAGCCTACCTGCAAACTCTGTATCTTATAATAAGGCCCACTCCTATACTTTTTGATTCTTAAATATTCTAATAACGTGGCATCATCTTTTCGTATTGTCTTAAAGAAGTATTAATATTGTCTAATAATTAGCCGTCCCCATTAATTAAGTATTTTCTTTCGATTAAGTGATCATATCCAACTGCCTGTTCAACTTGCCAATAAACTTTACAATCAACATCATTCTTTCAGAGAACCATGTTTAACAGCGGTTCTCCATGGATTAATTCAACAGATTCATTATATAGTTTTATGATAGTGAATAGTCTTGTGGTTGCAAGCAAGTAACTTCTGAGCATGAGGTCCTGGGAACGGTTCCCGGTTCGGGCAAAGTGTTATTGGGTTTTTCCATCTGAAATTTCTCAATAGAAGCCCGGAGTCTAGATTCGAACCCGATGGCAATAGGCTCGCCCCCTATTACATAGGACTTAAACATTACTGGCGAAATATGAGTGTACTTCAGGGCCTACAGGCGTAAATATATATACTCGTAGGTACTTTATTGTATAAATTAAATCATTGTTAATGACACAGTGTAAGTACACCCTTTCTTGCATTAAACACATGATTACCATGTAAAACTAGTTGATTTCTGTGTCAGCTTCATTACCTTAGAATCGATTCTCTTATCTTGTTATCGAATAGGTATGTAAGCATTAATTGTCCTCGATTACTTAGGGTTGGCAGAGTCGTTCCAAGTGGGCAGAGATATATAAACAACGGAGAATAAGCTAGTGGCAGAGGTTCAAGGCAGCAAAAGAGTTCGGAAAGGTTTAAATCAATGGTGCAAATCCCACTATGTTATTGAAAACAAGGGATATATAGGATTTAAAAAAAAAATGACGCCATTGGTCCATTTAAGAACGCACGCTCACATTTAATCGACGAGGTTTTTATAAGCGAGGGCTTGCGTAATGCGGCTAATTTTGTCTTCTATAAAATCAAGGATATCTTTGAAATCACGAGTATACAATGCGTTGTTATTGAAAGTCCTAGTATATTATTCATCTTCTACTATTTTACTGTTATTGACAACCCTACTTATTGACGCCACTGTCAATTGTTTATTTTGTATATCTTCGATCGAGTCCTCTTGGTTTTAAGAGTTGCAATTGTAAAAACATATTAGCTACTGTACCACTTTTTATGATAGCTTTGTTATCATTAAGGGGTTTACACGTACTAATGGAATCCTTCAATAAGTTTTCTGACGTGTTGTCTGGAATTCATAGTAGATAACATCAATTGAAGACTTGAGAATAAGAATCGAAGATCCACTTTTCACGCCATGATCTTATTTCATTGAATGTCAGAAAACACTCTTTAGAATGGCGAGGCCTGGTTGGCAAACTATGTATTTGTAGGTTTAACTACTTAGAACAAGTTCACTATGATTATAAATCTTATGATAATAACATTTGATCTCTTCAAAGAAAATGAAGTGGTGGAACATCAGCATATATAAATTTGTGCTAGTGTTAGTCAAGCAAAACGAGGTTGACAATTTACCAAAGAGCTATTTGATTCTAACTCGTGTAAATTATTTGCTAAATTAAATCAGATTTGTATTTAATCCAGTCTGTTTTAACACACAAACCTACCTATTGAACCAGCTTTAAGTAAATTATTAAAAATAGTTAAACATGGAATTCTGATAGCTTTAAATGAACTGATCATGACCATTGCAAGATTTTGATTACGGCCACAATATTTCGTTAATATTTTAATGTAAAAATAAACTATTTATTTAAAAATAATAAAAATAAATTGGGACCTTCATAATAACCCATTCATTTGATATGTCACACGGTACAGTTCACAAATATTTTTTTTTAATTTTCTTTTGCCCCCTAAAGTGACCCTCATATTAAAAAATCATTTATTTACGATACACGTCTGTGTTTGGGTCACAGAAATTCATATATGTACCAAATTTCAACTTAATAGGTTCAGTAGATTTGGAACAAATAGGCTGTGACTGACGGACAAATGACAGACAGACAGACTGACACACGAGTGATCCAATTCCGTTTTTTGTTTTGAGGTACGGACCCCTAAAAAGGATGAAATTTCTCGGCTGTTGCTTGTACCTTCGGTAACCTGGCGTGTTTCATTAAAAACCTACTTAGGAACCCACACCTACCACACTGCACCTTAGGTACTTAGGTACCTACTTAGGTTTCCACAGTTATGTATAAACCAAAGCCACCAAACCAAATGATGGCGCGATGAGCTTTTGCACCATCATTCAAATGCGTACCGAATATTCAATTAGATCGCGCCGCGCCACTACTTATTCGGTACGCACATCATAATTCAAATTTCATTCATATAACTGTCGTCCACTTGCAAATTAAAAATCTATTAATCGTCCTTTGCACCAGTCTTGGCAGTGACATCGACCTTCAAACCACAATAGTTCCATTCAATCGTCTCCTGTATCGTAAATCGGTTTTATATTCATTTAATGATAATAATGCAACAACAATGAAGACCGCGCCTTCTTTTCAAACGCATTGTAAAGAGGTAGAATAGATATTACTGTGCTAAACCACAAATGGTTTCCGTAGATTTCAGAGGGATTTGGAATAATCAGGTTGTTTGGTACAAGTACCAACGATGTATATGGACATTTGGACAAACTGATTTGAAAATTCAAATGGAAATGGCAGAATTAATGTCAGAAAGCGCCACCAGATATTTATTGGAAAAACAAACTTAGGGCTGAGCCAACCATCGAACTCTTTGATATAATACGCCATAGTAGGCCCGTATCCTCTAAGTTGCAGTTATTCAACTAATATTATGTGAAAGTTTGTATGTTTAGATGTTTATTACTCAATCACGCGGCTGAACGGATTTGGATGGTTTGGCAATGAGATAGACCATGACCTGGCTTAAGACATGGGATACTTATTATCCTGGTAGTATGTTCCCGTGGGATAATTTTCGCCCTCCACACGGGTGAAGCCGCGGGAAAATCTAATTTGTACTACAAACAACAGTAGTGGTACTCATAGGTAGCTGTTAGCAGTTTATACCACTAACAGTTACTCGTATAGTAGATACCGTAAAAGGAAAACCTTTGTTACAGTCCCATGACTAAGTGACAATTTAACCATTTCTCCGCGGTCCATCAACAACATTGTGTGACTTCTACGGTTCAATTACAACAATATGTTTTCTCTCATTCATACGAAAATCAATTACATCTTTTTGCTCCCCAACAGGGCAGCGCTCTACTACTTTTTACGACCTCTAATCAATACGTAATCTCATACAATTTGTGATAAAAACGACTAATTTGTGTTGATTCGCGCGTAAAATTGTAATTTGTAAAAACTCCGTTAACTGCTTAATTAGGGCCCTATATTTTCTTATTGTCGTGGCCACTTAGTTAGAAAAGAAACGCTAAATGGTTCTGTTACGGTCCGACATTGTTTAAAATTATTGGGTTTGCAAGGATGTCACGATATTTTTAAGACAATATGTGTATTTTGTTGCTTTTTAAGAACCTCGTTTGTTATTTATAGCAAACAATTAAAGTTAACAATCACGACTATTTGTATGAAAACCTCACATGCTTATACGAGTACTCGTAGTTGAAAAAAGTTCCACTACCTACATAATAATCTTTTTCTTGAAATTTCTATGCGTTATTCTTATGAAGAAGTAATCCTTAATAAAACATTCAAGAAATTCATTTCCTGCATCGGTTACACTTAACACTAAACCAAAAAGCATATCTTAGTCATCTTTAGCATATCACTAATTTACATGATCTCTTAATTCCAGAGCTTTTGTACGAGAACTACATTCCTGATGATCCAGAGAAGCAAGACACGATTATTCGGAAACTGTCAACCTACTGCGGCAAGTCCGTGTTCAACTACACCACGGAAGATGCTGAGCCTCCGTTCAAATGGGACTTCTACCATTCCTTCTTCTTCTCTTACACCGTCGTTAGTACTATAGGTAAGTTCTAGATCAGGTGTGTTGACTGTATTCTGCATTTTAGCATCTTCATTGTTTTCTTTTATACTTGGTTCAATGATCTTTGCTACATAAACTTTGTAAAAATTAAGTATCGCTATTTTTTAAGATGGTACCTTTAAATGTTTCTCGATTTATGAATTTAAAAATAAAAGCATGTGCTACAACAAAAGTATTTAATACATCCCTTCCTGATCTGGGATATTTCACAACAGATTTTTTTTTATTAGATGTAAGTGCTGCAATAATGCATATAAACCCCATGTTGTTTTGTAATCATTATATTGCATCACTTGAATAAGTAATACAATAATTATAGGTTTCTATTCTATATAGTTCTAATTTTAATATTGATTATCATCATAATAATATACATATCTCCTCATACCTACTTCGTTCAAGATTTATGTAGCTAACCCATGGATATTTTCCACTATTGTCTGATTTGCAATCCAAAGACTATTATTTCCTGTATCATTACAAATCTTATTAGTAACTTTGTGTTCAACTTTATAGTTCCTCTTTGTTTCCATTTCTTTTCAATGCCGCTCTTTGTTATTTCTTGTTCTCTTCAGTTTTGTTTTTTAAATTGCCATGGTGATGAAAAAATAAGTAATTATCCAGTGTGTGTGAACACGGTATACTTGTATACTTTAAAGGAGTGTAGTACTCATGAAAATTAACAAGTTTTATTATGAAAATCGCGAAAAGAAAAAACGTGTGCGGTCAGGAACGAAGTTCCTTCCCACGTATGATTTAAAATAAAAACAAAAATTTTGACATTTGAAACTTGAGACCTTGAAAATGACTTTTTTTCAAGTTTCTTCTAGCTCGCATAGACTGTTTTACCCACCCACAGACACGTTTTTTGCGTATTATATTCACACTTTCTCTCTCGCTGTCTGACTCTTTCTGTCATGTATAAATTGCACCTCCATGCGATTATAATCTGACGATAACGCTTTTTCCTTACGTGTGTTCTTCTACCAGTTAACTCCTACAGTAAGCCGCGTTATAGAACTTCGTTTAATAGTCAGTTACTTCATACATTGCTCGCTCGCATAACTTTTCAACATTTAGGGAACAACAGATTTTTTATTTCATATTATTTTAAAGTTGGTTACATAGTAAAAGTTTTTAATTTTTATGTAACCAAACATTACATACAGTATTATCAATTGACTCCAAAATAGTTAAGATAAAAACAGGATTGTCTTTTGAATTATCTATATCTTTATCATGATTCCAGGCTATGGTAATTTGGCGCCAACGACGCACTTGGGGAGAATCCTGATGATATTCTACGGATTGTTCGGTATCCCTATCAACGGTATACTGCTTGCGAACCTTGGTGAATACTTCGGCATGCAGGTAATTTCATGTAGTAATATATACTTTTACGTATAGCATTTTATACTTTTTGCTTTTTTAATTCGGTTATCACAGCGCCTTCTCCAGTAATATAGCAATCTTGCACATGTTTGTATTTACTTTGATGCTGATTTGTTAAGGTATATCGATTTAAACCAGTGTCCAGTGAAAACAGCATGAATTTTATCTCCTAAATAAAATAATAATCAAATATTTTTCTAAACACACCTCGTCACTACTAGTTTTTAATTTATTTGTATAAATTATTAAAATACACATACATACATAAACTCACGCCACCTTCCCATGGGGGTAAGCAGAAGCAACAGGACGCCATATGTTACTATTCTTACATGCTTCTTTTGCTTAGTTATTAAAAGTTATTAACAAAAAATATGTCTCTGTTCCAGTTAATATCAGTCTACCGAAAATACAAAAGAAGAAACGAGAAAAGAGCTCACAACCTTGGCTACCACTTCACCAACTTTGGCATGTTGGGCCAGATCTTCCTGTACCTGGTGCCTGGATTCTTGTTCTTCATCTTCTTACCTGCCTGCATCTTCATGGTGTTCGAGGGATGGGACTACGTAGCCTCCATCTATTATGCCTTTGTCACACTTACTACTATTGGTTTTGGTGATTTAGTAGCAGGTAAGATATATTTTATTTTTATTTTCCATAAGTTTTATATTGCTAAATGCAAATAATTTCATCAACCCTGCTCTCAAAATCCATGAAGGAAAACATCGTGAGGAAACCAGCATGTCCTAGAACCAAAAATTTGACAACATCTGACATCTACCAACCCGCACTGGGCCCGCGTGGTGGATTACAGCCCACTCCCTCTCGATTAGAAGAGGCCAAAGGCATCGGTGGGAATAATATAGGCTGATTACGTTGTCTGTGTGTTATATTGCTAAGGCTGTTGCCTAAAATAATTAAATAAGATTGGGGGAGACCATTCCCCAGCAGTAGGACAGCATAGGTAAAACCACTAACTCCACTAAGATTTTTTCTTATACTCATCGTGATATCTTCGAAATTTTTTAAGTATTTGTGCGAAATAATAACAAAAATTCTCATAATTTCAGGTACGGTTAATAACGGCTTCAAGTACGGCTACTTCTGCACATACCAAATATTCCTTATCGTCTGGATCACCTTCGGTCTCGGCTACATTGTCATGCTGCTCGGTTTCATCACCAGCGGTATGAGATCGGAGCGAATCCACAGAATAGAACAGAAGTTTGCATGTCAGTTCAAGAACACTCAAAACAAAATCTTACAAGGCTTCACGAAGGATCTATCAGCACTTAGGAAAATAATCAATGAAGCTAACTTGATAAAGATAAAGGTATTTTTTATAATATTTTATTCGATTTTTTTTTATTACTTAAGATACATTAATTGTACTAAAACAATTATTTAGTTTTTTATTCAATAGAATAAAAAACTAAATAACTGTTTTGCCCAAATCACCCACTGCAACAATTAATGATGTCTTTAGTCCTCTAACTAGAATTGGTAAAATTTCTGAACCCACAATATTATCTCGTAAAAGAAATACCAATTCTGTTTACTCTGAAAGTAGGTGAAAACTACTAAGAACTAATATTTATCTCTCTTTATCTTTTCAGCCAGTGTATGTAGAGGCCTTACCACCGCTCTACCGAAGTTCGAGCTGTCCCATTTTCACATATGGCGTTGAACCAAGATTCCCCCTCTACAAGAGAAAACGAGCGAACTCAGAAAATATTCAACTTTCTGCAAAAGACATGCTTCGAATTCAATCTGATACTGATTTACTTGGTATCGATAAAGAAAAGACATTTACTGCCTCAGCTATAGTGAAACCAGCAGAATTGTTAGCACGGGTAGTAAATGTACTAGGAGGATTGGAACAAGCACAGAAAGATCGAGTTGATAAAGGTGTTCATCTATTTGACGATGAACATATTTTAGCAAATGAGAGGCCACCTAAGTTTAGTATAGGTCAGGACTATTTACCATACAATCCAAAAAGAACTAGAGCATTAAGTGTAGCTGTACCTAATTATCAAAAGGAATACATACCGCAGGATGTTCATGAACACACGTGGACCAATGGTGAATCAGCGGAGAAGTTTAGAAGGGAAGCCAATATTAGAAGTGGAAAGCTATCACTGCCATCTAAAGTTCTACCGGATGAAAATGTATCATCACAAAATATAATAACGAGGTTTTTCTTACGAAAACCAAGTTCGAGTGAACTTCCTACTTCTCAAGCAATTAACGAAAATGTCAAAGATACCTCAAGACGAGGAAATATGTTTAACGAAGAACGGAGTGAATCGGAAGCATATAAAGAAAAAACAAAAAGAGGTAGACATAGTATTTTCCCTACATTTGATTTTAATAATGACGATGAAGATTATCTAGCCAAGTCTTACCTTGAGAAAACAAATCGTGGTCGGCGTAGCATTTTTCCAACATTTGATTTCTCTGAAGATGAAGATACAGCAGCTGCAAAAGCATATCGTCAAAAGAGTAAAAGACACAGTATTTTTCCTACATTTGATTTTAGCGAAGATGAAGAAGCAAAAGCTTACAAAGACAGAACCAAATCCGGTCGACATAGCATATTCCCTACATTCGACTTCAGTGATCCTGATGATGATGCAGAACGTTACAGAGAAAACACTAAACGAGGACGGCGAAGTATTTTCCCAAGCTTCAATTTCAGCGGCCTATCAAGCAATGATGAAGATACTGTAGATGCAGATGAAGTAAAGAAATATCAAAATCGTACTAAAAAAGGCCGCCTCAGCTTGTTTCCTACTTTTGGCCGATCTAAGAAAAACGATGACCACGTTATGCCGGAGAGTTCAGACGAATTAGTCGACTATAAAAATAAGACACGTTCTGGACGCAGTAGTTTATTCCCATCGTTTGGAGCATCTCGCAAAAATAGTTCACCTAATGTAATGTCAGGAGACTTGGAAGCTACCATAAAACAGTTCAATAACCAAAAAAGACAAGGTCGTAATCTATCTCTTGAAGAACCTGGTGAATTATCAAGTGATTTAGAGCGTTATAGAAACAGAACGAAACACGGTCGTAAAAGTTTATTTGACCCTGATGTTAATATAACTAATCTTCCTGAGTCTGAGCAAGTAGAAGTCTTAGAGAATACAAGTGTGGCTGATCTTCTTAGAGCCTTAGCAATTTTGGAAACTGCAGCTGGTTCATCCAACGACCCGCCTGGATTATTAGACTTTATTACGGAACCCAGCGCTGTTACATCTAGAAGAAGTGGTTCAGTTAGACCTGATTTTTCTATACCCACACCTCCCAGTCTTGAAGAGAATAAATCAAGGCGTATAGATGATTCTGGGCCACGACGGAGAAGGGTTTCTGCAAGAGCTGCAGCTCCGCAGTTTACTCCGACACTAGCAACTGTGGTTGCTGGGGCGGAGTTGCAGATACCGACAGCGACTGCTGCAAGAGAAAGTCGAATGTCGATGTTACAGCAACCACCTCCTCCCTATTCAGAGACTGCTTGTGAAGAAGAAGCTGCTAAACCTCGAGTGAGGAGATATTCCCCCGCTCCGGCAGATGCTGGACGGTCTAGTACTGGCCCCGTACCAAGACTCTTCTCTCGTATGCGAAGAGAAAGTGCTAGTACGGAAGAAGGAGATTCCAGACGTTGTAGTTTAACCGACATAGTTGTAGACAACTTTAAAGACAAAGACAATACGTAACCCAAGTGCCTTTTTAGCGTAATATAGACTATTTAATTTATAATTTATTCGAAATAAGTTAGGTTTAAGTAAGTCGTGAATATAAGCCGTCCAATACATCATTGTGGTTTTAATGTTTGATATCCAAAATTAATTAAGTTACATTTATCATAAGATGCCTACCTATGTCCTAACTTAGGTCATGGTCTACCTGTGTGCTCGTCAAATCGCGCTCTCTGCGTTCTCGCGCTTGCCATGTTAGCCCTTCAGGCGTCATTGCCTGATTGCTTCTAAAAACCTAGGTTTTAAAAACCTACAATTTTTTTTGACAAGGTTACGGTCAGGGTCAGTGCAAAGTCCTCTATTGATCTGTATACATAATCCCGGGAGGTGCAATACAAGAGGGGATGAAAATTTCTCTTTTTCGGTGTGGGACGTCTCGTTTTTGCGA
Source organism: Atethmia centrago (assembly GCA_905333075.3). Classification (NCBI taxonomy): domain Eukaryota; kingdom Metazoa; phylum Arthropoda; class Insecta; order Lepidoptera; family Noctuidae; genus Atethmia; species Atethmia centrago. Next base: position 9,513,090 of record HG995381.1, on the reverse strand, counting down.
AAAACTCAAAATAGGAACACGGAAACCCGTGTTATCCATTTTGAGACGCAACTCACGATTCCTCTTGTCAAAGTATGTTTATTGTTTTTTGATATGTCAATAAATAGACAATCTTAAAAATATATTTTATGTGTAAGATTGTTCTATCTGATGGATAGTAAAATTTCGTTTGAATATTATCATATCTGTCGGGTGCATACATAAATCAGTTTGAATATCTTGTCTGATGATGTCCTTATCCGGTGGATAATCACATCCCGTAGATAGACTGTTTGAAAAGCTTTCTGGATAATCACATCAAGTTATCTGGATCTTAGAAGTAATACCTAATTAATTTTGCGTAGATAAGCATTCGTTGATTATGGATATTATTATGTCAAAAGGAATACAGGCAATCTTAGTAGGATTTATTAGTTACACACAAAATACAACCATCATCAACCATCTTCTCCAGACACCTGCTCTCGCTTAAGACACGTACAAAAGATTGTAGATCTCGTATAAGTAAGAGATACATATATGAATAGTTGATTGTTGATTGTTCACACCACCGCGCCACCGGTGAGTTCTCGTCAAGAGCTGTCAAAGAGAGTAATCGTTCAACACCGCTCGCTTGGCGGGCAGAACACTCGCAGAGTGACTCACGCTTGGTATGTACAAACGCATACTCGTCGCCGACACGCACTCGTTGCTCGCCAATTCGTTTTTAACTAAAAACAGTAGCACAGGTACCATAGCAGCAGCATAGTAGCAGTAGCATAGGTATTGGCAGTAGGACAGGTGCCATAGAGTCTACAATAAAATAAATCGTGAACGTTGCAAAATTTACTGCTATTTTTTAATTGACTAATATGGCCACGGCAGGTATCACCAACTTCTATTATTTTCAGTTAGTCTTTGTTAGTAGCATTTGCGTATACAACTCGGGAGATGAGAGCAAGGAATAATGAAAACAACAGAAATGACGAGATATTACTTTTATTTAGTACCTTCAGATTTGTTTTAAACCTACTCGTATAATATTGACTTTCAACTAGTCATTACACTAATATAGTGTACTTAAAACAAAATAAATATCTATTTATGAATTTACTATTATTGTTTAATGGAACATCTAATTATTCAAAACTATGGTATAAAATTAGAGAACAAAAAACAAATTCCTCCATGCAATTACTGTACTTCAGTTCTTTTACACTAGCAATAATTAATTTGTTCTACAAATTGATCAGAATTCGTTCAGTTTTAGTCTTTAGGTACTTGAAATAAGCTTACAATATAATTTTACAATTATTCATTACTGAAACAAAAACATTAACACTATTGGTGGTGCCCAAACCTAACCTAGCATTGAGTATTTTAAACTTAACAGTAATACACATACATTTATAATACTATGGATTATTTACAAGAAATATTAACAAGTATAGGTACGTAGTCGGGGGCGACCAAAACGATCGCGTCGGTTGACATGTTTTTGCGATGCCCAACTTTAGCCTGTTCTCAATCCATGCCTCCGTTATAAAGAATAACGTCTCTTCTTCATGCTGTAACTTTATTCACGCAAAGTTTAGCGTCGCATAAACAAGCCATCAGATCTGTACGGCTCAGTACAACTACTGAAAATGCATAACAGTACAACATCACTGTGCACAGTCAATTCTCACGAGATTTCTCTCAGGTCACGATACTTCAAGTATCGAAGGTATCTTTTCGAAGATTTTTTTCTACACTAACGTTAACGTTGGCGTAGCACTGGTCTATGTTGCCATTATCATCCTTAATGAGAGATTCGAAGATTGAGATGAGGTTGTTCAGTCCGATGAGGTAGCCATCTTCGTGGTTGCCAACTTCCCAGACAGAATTGTGGTCTATGCTAACATTGTCTGGAACGGGGACAGTCTTTGCGAAGTCTATCATCCAGATGGAGGTCCGCCTTTTGTCGTGGACGAAGAGTAAGGAGCTGCCGATGAGTTCATGAGATCTAAAGAACGGTGACTCTTTCAGTGTATCCCTGATGCTCTTCAGTCTTTCTAAGTATCTCGGCTGTAATAGAAAAAGTAGAACATTAAATAATGTTACAATAGCTAAAAAGTTAGCGTTGGCTGAAAAATATACTATTTGGGATTAATTTGAGTGTTTTATGAAAGAAAAATGTATTGATTTTTTCTAGAAATTCTTACATTTCGAAATGTTAGAGGAACTTACCGCAGCATTTGAAAAATTGCTTGTAAAATCTTTGAAGGCTTCAACAATTTGTTCCCTAGTCTTAGTAGTCTTAAAGTCTTTGGAGCTGGTGCCGTCAGCCTTCTTGACACCATCTATCCTGAAGCCGAGGGTCGCAGTAGAACTGATGGTCTCCCTCCAGATCATGTACCTTGGCTTCGTGACGCCTTTACTCCTGTGCTCTTCTTCCGTTGGGGCATTAGGGTCTATCTGGATCATCTTCTCGTACATGTCCTGGAAAAAAGAGATTGATTTTCTTTAGAACATTAAATATTGATATACTCAAAACTACACAGTAGGTGAGTTTATTTGGACAGGCATTTATACATAACATTTGTTTTATATTCAAAACCAGTGCATTGACAGAGGAGGTTAAAAGCTCTTAAGAATAAATTTTACGACTCATAACTTAAGCAGTATTGTCAAAGGCTTAAGTGATCCCAAACCGCGCGTTGACACAAATCAAATAATATATTAATATCCAAGACGGTATACATCATCGTACGTACCCATTGACCTTTCGACATTCATTTATTATAAGTTCAACTTCCCTTCCTATAATCTATTCATAGTCTTTTAATTACTTGCTATTTATACTGCAATAACAACCAACAAGTAAAAATATTGTTTCAATGGGTATTATGACTCGAGATTATTTTTATGACTGGTTTACTTACAACATAATTACAGTTGTATCTTTGGTTCCATATCACTGACGTACAAAATTTTAATTAAGACGGGTTTATCAAAGCGTCCGCACATTCTCCTGACATTGTCGGATCAGCAATGAACTCTATTAAACAATACTATGGAGGTCGCTAGAATAACGATGCCGATTTTATACTTTCTACCAGTTATTTACAGGTTCTTTTTCTTATGGTCCTAAATAATTAATTATGTTTTGCATGCGTTCATGACATTTGGCACGTTTACATTTTACATATATTTTACATTTCCATTGGGAGTTTAGGCACACATTACTAAACTACCAATAGATATTTTTTATTGCAAGGTCTGTACTATAACCTACCTACAGCTTCTATTCGAGGCTCTCTTCTTTCAGTTATTTATTGAATTATATTTGAATTCCAAGAAATTAAGTAACAATAAAAGTAATTTTGATTGTCCTTAAAAATAATGATATAAATGATAATGATAATGATAAAATCGACGGTGACCTTAAAAGATAATTGAAAATCTCAGCAACAACATCTGACGTAGCAATGACGTAGATAAGTTAAAGAATAAAGCGCATGTTTAAACAGTAGTACGTGATGTCATTAAAATAGAGGTATATATATATATTGTAGGTAGATAATAATTATGTAAGTGCAATATTATGTTATCGACGTGATGCAGAAACATGTGTAAAGTTTACTAATGATGTCAAAGTGTTAATCGCTGCCTGATCAATCAACTTTGGCCGCTGGACATGGCAGAGTGTAACTTCAAGTAAGAGGGTATACATTTATTGATGAATATTCCGAATTCAAATCACGTTAACCCGAAATAAATTGGGAAAACTATAAAAAAGAGGATGAACTTTTGAAACATGGTTTATTTTATGGTCTTACAAATACATAAAACAATAATATACCAATTTAGTTTAATTGATCCAAAAATTGACTTGAACTAAATGCGTTTTTATTTTATTATTATATTATTATGATTATATCTGAGAAAAGACGATAATATGTACCTAGTGAGATTAAAAGGAAGGCTTTATACTTTATAGACCTACTGATTTAATATCTGAGGTGAAAAACTGTACAAACTCTTGTGCATAAGGAATGCCTATATTAAGGGAAACGAACAATTTACGTCAATGTGTCATCATCATCTGCCTAGCCTTTTCCCAACCATGTTGGGGTCGGCTTCCTGTCTTACCGGATACAGCTGAATACTAGTATTTTACATGGAGCGACTGCCTATCTGACCTCAACAACCCAGTTACTGGGTAACACGTTAACCCTTGGTAAGACTGGTGGTCAGACTTTCGAGCTTCTGACGACCCGTAACGACTGTCAAAGATCTACAAAAGAAAGCCGGGACCAACGCCTTAACGTGCTTTCTGAGGCACGGAGGGGTCTTGGTATGTAAATATGGTCACCCATCCACGGACCACCCGCGGCAAGCGTAGCTTAACCTGATCCATCGACCCGTGCGGCTGTTATTACTTAGCCACAAGCTCCTCACAATTTACGTCAATGTGTCTCATCATTTAATAAAATAACAAATGTGTTCTTTGAATAGCTCATCTATCATTAGATCAATGTTTTACAATATTATAGCCGCCTACCATGAGATTCATACAAACATCATAAACAAGAATGTTTTCATCAGGAAAGGCTTGAAAGTGGTGGTTGGAAAACTTGAAAAAATACCGCCACTAGTTTGATTGATCATTCAATATGATAAGAAAGATTCATTATCCCAAACTCCCGAACTAGCATCAATATCGACATCACCGATCATATAAAACCAAAGAATCATTCTGTTTTCTTATCTATCTAATAATAAAGCTACCAGTTCACGACTGTCGTCTTGTTATTTCACAAATCTCCAAATAATGATTAAAATAATACTCACTTTTCTTAACTTGGTCTTCTCCTTAGCCTTAGCGAGCTCTTCTTCAAGGTAAGTCCTTACGCCAACCTTGCAATCCATGACACACGGACTATCGAAATCGCTCAGCAAGTCTTGTAGTTGTAAATACACTGTGTTGGAATGCTTGGTTAAGGAAATATTCGTTTTAAGTCATTGGATGAAATTTACAAGGGTGTTTTAAAGATATACATATAATAGAATATAATAAACGATTATTGGCTCCAGTATTCCAGCTAGTAACACATATGACGTTTGATTTTCTCAAAAGTTTTTCTATTAAAAAAATACATATAATCTTGTGAAAAAAGTTATCATAAAAATCCACACTATTATTTATGCTTCTCGTGGATATAGCGAGTCTTTGCTGATACATGAACATCAAAATGTGGTCAGCTCTGTATACAAACGTGAGAAAGCAATTTTTTATGCATTTTGTTTGTTCATCATCATATTGAAGATGCGTTATTAGTTAGTTTTGTAGTATATTATTTGAAAAAAAGGATACATTCTCCGTCTTCACATGTGACTTGCCCCTTGTATTCAGGTACGAACGGCCTTAAAACGTCTTTCATCAACAACTGGAATTAGAAGAAAATACATAATTAAAACCAAATTTAATACATACTACAAAAGGAAATCTAGATTTATTCAAGTCTTAAATGTATATTACATATTCATTGTAATTTATGTCATGTTGGATAATAATAATGCTTCTGAGGCAAAATGAGAAATAATAGAAAGCACGAGCTAACTATCGTTTTCTACGTTAAACATTATCTAATCTTCAGGCTTGATTTCTGTTGAGAGGTCAACAGAAATGTAAGCTATGTCATCATTAACACTGGCACCGTTTTTAAGCACGTGCTGGAGTATAAGGCTAAAGATCAGGATTCGAATTAAGTAACGCGTGTAGATAGAGACGAAAAGAGTAAAGGAGACTAAAAGCTCCAGAAAAACTTAAGTGATGTGAAAAGGTACTGAAAGATGGCGCTGATATTGCTAGATGATAATAACTCAATGACAAATCATAAGGTGGAGACTATACTCAAGAGAAAGGAAGCTGTAGACGATGATTTAGATAGCACCAAAGATCCGGATGAAATATTTCAGAACAAAAATTATTTAAAAACCAAAACAAACACATAGTAACTTATCGTCCATAAGCAAGTATACGAAATGCAAATGATATTGGTGACGTATGATTTACTAACATGCGTTCGTTTTATGTAACATTCGTACGACGCCATGTTTTATTCAAACTTTCCATCTTTTAACCTAACACACTTCAAACGCTTGTCTTTCAAACTTAGGCCAACCCAATTTTCTCTAGGACGCGCAAAACATGACAAGTCACCATATATTGTTATTTTTGTTATTGTTATTTTCGCCGATTTCAAATACACATGAAAATTTCCATGAAAAACACTATTCAAATGAACCGATTCTTTCTACACATCTTACAAAGTACGCCTACGTGCATTGTAACACACGCTCAAAATGTCATCGCTTACGTTAAGAACCACGAAGATGCCGTCAAAGTATTATCTGCATTCGTTTGTGCTCAATTATTATTAAATTCTATTGTTATTACGCGAACACGACCAAAACTAACCAATTGTGGTCCTATTCATTAAGAAGTCTGTGATTCAAAGTCCAATATTGTATTGTTTATATGAAAATAAAAAATGCTATGACGCTGGTCAAACTCAAATAAATATATTTTAGATTTAAATCTTAAATATTTTTCAACAAAATCGTTGAGTTTGACCAACGTCTATAGCAATAAAACTGCGCAAAATCCAACTGAGATGAATTGTTATTAATAGTCATCTACGACGTTTTGCGGTTTGGTCAAGGAAAAATAATAATTAACAATCCAGCAAATACCTTCAGTCACAACAGGTCATAAGTTCTTTGTCCGATAGATACAATCAGAGGGCTCTGAACCTTATTCTGAAAGACTTAAGGCTAAAATTGAATCGAAGAAGAATAACGCGCAGCCTGCAAGTGATAACTAGACCACAACGTTCCATTGGAACAAGAGAGTACAGAAATGTTTGGCATGTAGGCAAGAAATAATTATCTTTGCAACACACAGGCAATACTAATTATTAATACTTTTGAAAAGTATGGCATATAGATGAACATAGGTTAGAAATGAGATGAAGCTGTCAGCACACTATAGCCATCTATTTTCGTGGCTGTTCCTATTCTTCCTAGTATCCTGGGTAAGACTTTATGTTGAAGACATACTATTTACCAAAAAGGATAATGAAACCGCAGATCCTAGATTATTTCTAAACTAGATGGACAGTGACGTAATTTTTTTAAGTTTATGACTTCAAACCCTTCATCGGCTTGATGATACTTTGTGGTCAAGAAACCTCATGCAAATTTCACTACTCTTAAACAATGTTCAATTAACCTAAGTTGAAAGGATATAAGTTCAAAGGTTCAATAGAGTTCAGAGGTTTCCGATTGTTCAGAGGGCAACCGTCTTTATTTCAACGGTTATTGACTTGATCTAACCGCAACAAGTTGAGGAAAAATCTGCTGATTCACAAATTAAGCAAATCTAATGTGGTGTTGACTTTTCGAGTAAATTAGGTGATTTAGTGAATCATTTAGTAAAATGAGAACCGGAATATGTATTAAAGATGCTTTAGTAAAACAAACACACTCATCAAAGAGATAAATAATAATACATATATAATATATGACGAGCATAAATTATCGAACAAAAACGGCGGTAAAAGTTGTTTTTCTGAGAGGATAATTCCAACGCTGAACTATATATAATACTATGATATGAATATCTATATATCATATTCTTTAAATGTGAAGACATTTTCCGTACCTACAAAGCTGAAGATATTTTTCTACGCATGAATTGCTTCACATAACATAACCACGTGTAGTAGTAGCTTTAGTAGTAATGACTAATGCTTCTAGGAAGTTTAGCTTCTGGTACTACTAACACACATGACGTATTATGAAAGGTGTATTCCTAACGGATATGTTCGTCATACGAGTACTCATCATCACCTTTATTGGAAATAATGATTGACCAAACCGTGACACGAATTATTTGGATGTATGCACCTATACGACATGTCCTGGAATTAACGCAAACTACCGAAAACCCTAATTAAAATATTATGTTAATAATACAAATACTGTATTTTTACTATTATGTACATATAAAGCACTGTTTATTTATTAAATTAGTTATGCGGATTGTCGGAGAAAATTGTGGTCACATTACAAATCTACGCACGCACGCAGTCGCACACGTATAAGGGCGATACCCGTCTTCGTCCATTGTGGTTTAGTTTGACTGTACAGCGGAAGTGTGACTGTAATTTTAATTATGTTTGGGATAAAAAAATACCTATATTAAAAACAACACAAATCGATTCAGTAAACGATTCTAAACAAACTAAATCCATAATGTGCATTCATTCAGTTACACATTATATATCCGCTAGATGCGAATAGCACAGAACTGATAGTGGCGATGCTTGGGGAGGCCTATATAAAATCTATAAAGACTTTGGTTGATATTGATCATTTGAAAGAAAAAGTCTCTTTATAGAAAGAAAATAAACTAATGATAACTGATACTATTGTAGAAGGAAAAACCTGTGACAATGATAGATAAACTCAACTACACCAAAAGCAACAATATTTGCAAGACGAAGCGCAGTGCAATGTCCTGTACCTCAATGGAACGTGGAATTTCAGTAATGTATACATTTGACTTAATACACCATTACTTCCTACTGATCCCATAAATATTGTATAATATACGAATGACATAACATTTTTTAAGCTTAACTTAGTTTTAATTTAATTTAGTTAATGTTAATAATCATCTTGTAATTTGGTTATTTAAATAAACAAAATACTTTATACATTTTTTTAAAATTAATATTCACCTGAAAACACCTCTCCTCTTGTGGACAAAGTTTCTTCAAAATAGTGCCTTGATCAGGTCCCGCCTTGAAGTTGCCCTGATGTCCAGCGAGCTGAATCCAAGGGTACCTCTGCTTCTTGTAGGTCTGGAAGAATGGTGTCCACTGCACTATGTTGCGGAGCTTTCGCCATCTTTCTGATTGCTGAAATGGAGAAAGAAGAAATTGAGCAACTTGTGGAAGCATTGATTGATCTTAGTCTTGTTGGAGATACATAATTGAAAAGACTGATAGAGTTAACGACTGTTTTATATGCACATATTTTGTAGATAAGACCGAATTTAAATTTACATATTTAATTTTATCTAATATGCAATCTATAGTGCCTTGGTTATAATAAGAGACATGTGATTTACAACTTAGTTTTGCTTGACAAACTGTTATTCAAAATCAGACTTCAACCTTGACCTTTTCTATTGAGACAGTTAAGTACATCAAACTCATATAACAGTAAATACATAATAGAGCTGAGTTCACACAGGACACAACAGCCAATGAACAACACAAAAACTTGGAGGAAAACAATAGGACCATTGAAAAAATAAGAAAGAAAACTACTCCTGCAGGCTCCTATTCATAGTATTTTTCCCACATTACGCGTGTATTGACTATCTACATATCTGTTGACGTTATTATAGATAATTATGATTAATGTGTCGCTTGTATGTTTCCTACGACCCACTTTTATGGAACTTATATTCATTTTGCAGTATTGAGTAGACTTGCGAATGACGTGCAGTGTTTTATGTTTTTGTTATAACTTTTAACATAAAAATGTCGTTTCTGTCGTCAGGCTGTGGTTTGTTATTGCCTCATTGGTTTTGTGATAGCAAAACAGCTGGAAACGGCCTTGGGTTTAGTTCCAATATTTAGTTTAATCGGATTTAAGACTGGGATTTACATAATAATATTATGTTCCTTGATACATGGGCCCTAGTATTGAACCTTGAGCAATACCATAAAATGATTATAGATAAAAATGTCATGATCATCATGTCAGGGCAAGAATTTGAGTTACACTGAATGTATATGTCGAGGTCCTTTTTTATCATGTACTTAAACTGACACATTAGGAATCTACTGTACCCACATAAGTAAGTGTACACCCTTGTGCTATTTTAAAATGTTCCAATTAATGGAATCGATCAAAGTTTATGTCAATAAGGACAATGAATTTCTGATAATTTACAATTATTATGAAGGATAAACAGGTAACTAATTAGTTCCAGTAAATATAAATACAGTCCAGAATAACACAGTTAAATATTAAATTAATATTTGTAATGGACAAATAAATTCCACCGTATTTACTGATTTTGATGACGTCTTTTGTGTGCGTGGTATTAAGTTATCAGTTGATGATGCTGCACGTACACATAATGATAGTTTAGCCTTTCTAAAGACTGTAATGGATGGTGATTACATGTTATCTTTCAAGCTAGCAAATACATTAGAGCATAAAGGTACTTTTGCATCTAATGAATGCCATATACCTAGTTAGTGTCTGAGGAATTGTTGTATACAAGGGAATGACAGCAGTTTCAAACATCATCAAACCGTTTGCTGAACCTATAAATATGTGTCAATATACCGCCACGCCCATTTGTTGCTGAACGTGGTTCTTCATTGGACATGGACAGTGAGCGTTATGTTTGAACACTTAAAAACCATATTACAGAATGCTATGGTTCTCTCTCGGTATTCATCATTCTAAAGCAACCCCTCTCTCTAGCTATTTCGTACTTTGATAGAAACTGCTCCCATCAAAATTCAAATGGCAATATCATTATGATAGATGATGACAAGATAATTATTAATGAATTACGGCAAATGATTGCCTTATCTTGATTCAGAAAACAGGCAGTACCGTCAGTTGTGTAAATTTGGTTTTTGTATATTATAACTGTGTTCTCATCTAGGCATTGAAAACATAAGAAAGATCTGAAACCTGATTCAAACACATAAATAAAAAAAAGAACTGGAAAACGTTGCCAAAACTATCTTTATAACAGTACTTTGTAGTATCTTTTAATTCATATAATTAAACCACTTCCAAAAACCAACCTTTTTATGGCTTTGCACATAAGCACAGAAGACAACATCCATGAAATCTTCGATAGTCACACAAATATTTGCCGAATACATTGTTAATAATCAATACCACCACACCAAACCACAACACAAAAATGAAAGCTTGAAACAGCTACAAACGAAACACGACGTATGCGCAAGGATAACAGTAAAGTAATGTCTTTGCAACGGCGCGAAACACACTGAACAACCCGTCCGATACTTCGCCAATATAAACTATTTTATCAATCCACTGACTCACTGGGGGACGGTGCAAACCACAGAGACCATAATATGACGTCAATGTATGCGTCGAATTTGCACATTAAATCCATCGATTTACGGAAATCCAATTTTTCATTGGTGTGTTCTAAAAACTATACATATATATGTATGTATATCAAAATGCTGTCCAATTTCTTCATGTATGTAGTGACGCACGTATGAAGAGTTAATTAGGTTGAACGCACTAATTAAAGTGTACATTTATATTTGTTCATTGTAACTGAAAACATGCAATTTAAAAGGGTTCACTTAATTTAGGCTATGTAGTGTTTAGGGTTATAGGGAGGGTTAGTCGTTATGGACCGATATCGAATATTTTTCTGGTTTGGACGACCTTGACACGACCAGTTTACAATTTCCATCATCTCCTACGTCATTTTATTTAAATGATTAAATATATTCCTTAAGTTATTCATTTTACTACATCTTAGAAGAATTTAAGTTTCTAGAATATTTTAATATGTCTGAATGGAGTTTCAAGAAACTTCTTGAATGTATTATAGTATTACATAATAACACTATTTCATAATAAAAGCTCCGAAGAAATGATCAACCAGATTCTAGTTAGTAATTAAAAGCAATTAAATTAATTGTTTCTCTGAAGTGGTATATGGCACTGGAGTATATCTGATGATTTTCTTAACAATACCCATCATCACTTAAAAAGGATCTTGATTGAGGATGAGTTTACTTGGTCATAATAAAATGGAATGATCGTAAAGTTAAAGCTATACTCAGATTGTAACGTGGAATCGCTATTTATGGACTCAGTTACTTCTTGATTCAAGAGTTTTCTACGCCAATTATTAGGTTAGGTTGGGACCATGTGACTTATATTTAAATTATAGTAAGGCGTCAGATTTGGTGGAAGCTTCCTTAAGTATCTATGGAACTGAAGAATAAAGATGTTCATAAGCAAGACTCTCGAGGAAACCGGCATGTCCTAGACCCTGACATTCACCGTCCCTCACTAGGCCAACGTGATGGATTACACTCACTCTCACCGAGAGGAGGCCTGTGTCGCAGCAGTGGTAACATTATAGGCTGATTATGCTTATGCATTACCCTCACTGGCCCCAAATATAATATAGAGTATAATATAGATTTACGGTTAAAATGAAAGGAAGAAGAACTGTACCTCTGAAAACAGTGGCTGATAGAGGGAAAGAATCCATTGGTTTCTGCATCGACTATTTAACGGAAAATTTTATAACAATTGTGTAATATACAATTCCATGACCTAATTTTTGAATCATACTACAGATGCATTTATGTAGTTAAGTACTCGGCGACTGACGTCACTATAAAATATATTTGTAGTCGAAAAAGTAGCTAACAATGCAGCAGAATTTCATGCGAAATCTAAAACTGTTTGTGTGAAAACTGTTGCAACAGTACCTACTGCGACCTACGTCACTACTAGCTTATGACTAAATAAAGTTATCAAATTGATAAAAAAACATTGATAAATTCCGACGATGCATTCGATAAATAAAAATAACGTAATTAATTTTAGTGTAAACGTCATGTTTTTAAATCGAATTTAATTAGCAGACTTAAAGGAAAGGAAAATGTTTCGAAAAGAAACCCAAACGAAATCAAAGACGTGTTACATCCTGGCAATGTTAAATTCAATACGTAGTTACTTTCCTAAATGGAAAACTTCATTTCCAGAGCCCATTTATAAAGACTACCCATTCTGAACGTGGGCTTTTCCATGGAGGAGGATAATATATACATACCTATCATAATGGTCACACTTGGTACTACGATGGTCGTCGATGTCGTCAACGCGTTTGCGTGGTTTCATCGGCCCATTCGCGTGAAGATTCCTTAGTCATTCGCGACTCATAAGAGTTACTGTAATAATCAGCACGTAGCTGACGAAGGCGCTGATCGTCATCATTTCTACGTGTTAGCGAATCCAGGCCATTAGTGTTTTCTTCTGACATTAACCATTTATCTGGGCAGTATTATATAACTTAGAAAGACTTATGACTTATGTTATAATAATCATATTGATTAATGGTTATTGAACCGTAACCTAATTCACAAGAATATAATCAACTGCTTGTAGTAGTCATAATTATATTATGTGCTCTCTCTTTGTGGAAACTCCGAACAACTCCATAGTTGCTCGGAGTTTACTTAGCGCTATTGAGATTAACAAAGTAAGTCTACTAAAACAAATAAAATACAAAATGTTTTATTCAATAAATTTGTTACAATAATGGACGGTTGTGTTTGAGGACTCCTTTTAAGCATGTTTTGCCTGTGATAGGAGGCTATTTGTCGGGTATAACATGTTTTTGTACATAATCTTAATAAGAGCACGTTCGCTCTAAGTATATAAGCTTGGTTTTAGTTGCACCTCCCCAAACCGTGATACAATACAGTAAAACCGATTGCACTAGAGCCAAGTATACCTCATTCAGGATTTTTCTAGAGGATTCATGTTTACTGATTATATCTTTTGGAGCAATGTGACGCAATGATTTAAATATCCAGCTCAATCTCCAACTCTATTTGTAACCTGATCTAGATGCGGTACCATGATAGACGTTGATCAATTACAACTCCCAGGTACTTAGTTTGCGAAATTTTGGAAATACATAAACAGGCACAATATCTATTTATTGGATCACCGCAAAAATGATTTTTTATGTTAAAATCGTCACTTGGTTGTGTCCTGTTACTCACGCTAAAGCATACGTAATTAGTCTTGGATGTTAGCGTGAGCAGGTTATTACTGAGCCAGTTGACAAATTGGGCCATGCCCATCTCTGTTTTTAGTTTTACGTCGTGCCATGAGTTCCCAGTAAAAACGACAGAGGTGTCATCGGCGTACGAGAAATCTTTTGCATTTTAAGAAAGAGGGTAGGACCCAGTATGCTTCCCTGTGGGACACCATATGTCACCTCCACATCTTCGCTGACATATTGACCCTCTGCCTCCTTCTTGAGAGGTAGTCCTTAAATAATATCAGAGGAATATCTCTCATTCCAGCATTTTCGAGTTTGTTCACAAGGAAAACATGTGTAGATCTTTTCTTCTACACTTAATAGCCATAAATTAAAGGTCAGAGATTATTCTAAAAGTGACAGTGCACAAATTTTGACTGGGAAAAGAGAGCCTTAAAACGTTTTGTTCCGCAGTTATTTTGATCTTGCTTAGAGAGTTATTAAGAAGTCATCTAAGAGACCACCAATAAAAGGAAACGGTTTGTGGATAACTGTTTAAATTGTGTCATAGGTTAATAAAATAATTGGAGTACTTTTTTGTGATAACGAAGAGTAGCTTCTTTATTGACGTCATTTTAATATTGGATAGCTTAATATTGGATTTCATGCCTTTCAAGTCGATTTGGCATGACAGGTGATTATTTTTTTGGTACAACAATAATTAACGACTCAAAAAAGTCATAAATGCGAGCAGCTTTAAAATCATGATACAATGATGAACAACAATATTAACAAATACTATAAAATGTTTTAAAACTTTAGGTGTTCCCCAGGGCTCAATAATTGGTCCTTTCTTTTTTACACCTTATTGGAAGAACTGAATACAGGATATTTTGTATTTTATTCACAGATTATAATTAGACATTGCTAATGACTAGTTCTAGATTTCTTCTCATTTAATTAGAGAACTGATGTAACAAAAGCACATAATTTAAAAATATTTAATCAAAAAGCTTCTGTTATCAGCATATTATTTCTTATCCTATAATATAACAAAAACAAAGTTAATGAAAAAATAGCAATAAAATAGTCTAGTCTAGTAATCTTTAATGGAATCCAGCAAGGCTAATCGTTAGATAGATCTTTGAGGAAATAACATTGATTGTTTGACGTCAAGAAAATCAAAATGCAAAATATTCATTAGTTTAGAAAATTGAGGTTGAATATATTGTTTCTTTTGTTATAATACTTGCTTACTTATGTAAAACGGTGTTGTTTGTCTTGAACATAATATCCGTAAGAATTTAATTTGACGACATATCAAGCTATACAATTCCAGTATAAGTTGACCTATAATGCGAGTTCAGTTTATACTGGACATGTATAGCTTTAAGTGTGTCGTCGTGCGTACTTACTTTATTTATTTTTTTAGTACTGTAAAAGATAGTTAAGTGCTAAGGGATGAGTACTTTCTAAGTTTATCTTGGACATCACTGACATTGGTGAAGGACAACATCGTGAGGAAACATGAACATAAAATCGCCAATCTACCTTGAGCAAGCGTGGTGATGAATGCTCATACCTTATCTGTATGAGATTGTATATGTCTCTGTATTTTCTTCTTTGCCCTGTAGTAGTGCTGAATAGACTGGTATTACTGTAAGCTGCATCTAACCTAGCTTTCATCATCTGCTTAGCCTTTTCCCAACTATGTTGGGGTCGGCTAACAGTCTTACCGGATACAGCTGAATACCAGTATTTTACATGGAGCGACTGTCTATCTGACCTCCACAACCCAGTTACTGGGTTTACTTTCCAGCTTCTGACGACCCGTAACGACTGCCAAAGATCTACAAATGACAGTCGGAACCAACGGCTTAACGTGCTTTCCGAGGCACGGAGGGGTCTTGATATGTAAAGATGGTCACCCATCCACGAACCAACCGCGGCAAGCCTAGATTAACCTGATCGATCGATCCGTGCGGCTGTTATTACTTAGCCACAAGCCCTAACCTAGCTGTACCTAATATAATATTGAATAATATAGGTACTTTTAGGCAAGGCCGGACCATCTTTGACCGCACCATCGCTTACCCCAGGCGAAATAGTGGCCAAACCGAGCCTAAAAAGTATATATTCTCGATGCCGTCATAGCTTTTTAATCAATTTCCTGTTTTGATAAAACTAACAACGAAGTATAAAAAACAAACACATTTTTTAAACTTAGTATTAAAATAATCCTATCCCGTTAAATATAACAAACAATGAGGAAAACCCCGACTACACAGAATAGGAAAAAAACAATGCATATTTATTAAATTTACAATGATAAGCTATTCCTGCCTACGTTTACATGAGACCTGATTCCTCATGGAAACTTTATGGGTACGTACATACCCGTATAATTTGTTCTTATAGTCATCATCATCGTCATCATTTCAGCCGAAAGATGTCCACTGCTCGACGTAGGTCTTCCCCAAGAACCGCCATTTCGACCGGTTCTGTGATTCCCGCATACAGCGGATTCCTGCGGCCTTCACAGGGTCCACCTTGTTGGAGGCCTTCCAACGCTAACGGTTCTTTTAATAATATTAAATAACCACATTGGCATGTACAGTCGCCAGCACGTCAAGTTACCACAAACTGTCAAATTTTCGCATTCGATTTTGAGCTTAGCCATCAACATTTTAAGGTTTAAAATCACTTGGAGATGTGCTGGCGACTGTACTTACAGTCACGGATTTTCTATTCTATTCATTTTTTTATATGGCAATTAAAATCGATGTTTGACCAGGTTTGTCAAAGAGTGACAGTTGTGATTTGAATATACGGAAAATATAAGTTGGTATACAATATGCTTAACAATCAATTTCCCAGACTAACAAAGTAACAACAGTGTCGCAGGAAGGTACTAAAAGGTTACCGAGGCCCCTGGCAACACAGGCAACACGGAAGGAATACGGGTGGGTTTTAGTCAGTAAGAGTCTGACACACCCTCCCGCTCCGCCCAGAACGGGAGAAGTTATTTGATGATGTCCCACCCAAAAAAAAAATGCCTTTATACTGTTCATTCACCAGTCTCTTCTTTATTGTGAAAAATAATGCCGTTTTTAAAAAAAAATAAGTCCCACAGCCGGAACTAAGGATTCCCCCAATCAGGGATAAGCCCAAGAAAAACCATTATTTTTAGATCTTAGAGCTTGGAGTTGTTTTCTGGTGTCATCTTATTTTTTTCGTTCTAAAACTAGTGGTGATCCCTGAGCAGACGATTGTTTTTTGTTTAAATAATTTTATATTCATTAGATGATAAACTGGGCATAAAAAAACTGTTTTTAATAGAATGGCAAGAGATTTTCACACGAAACCAGTTTTAAAACTTGTTATTATTGTTGACAGTTGTATGACGTAAGGTTAACTTAGTAGAGAAAAATAATAAGACATCTTGGTTGGCGAATAAAACTATGGAATTTAAAAGTTTTAAAGAAGCAAGACTAACATAACTCTCATTATTTACACAGAATGTTGAACTTTAAAATAACAAAAACATCAGACTGTAAATAATTAACACTATAATGTTATAATGTTATATGAGTGTCCTAACACGGGAAATTTTTGTCAAAAAGGTCACTTCAACCACTAGATTTTCTTTCACAAGTTATGTACTACACATAACTTGTGAAAGAAAATAAATAATTTATATTATGAACTATAGACGCTAATTAACTTTATTATTATATAATTGGTACGTACACCAATACAAAAAAAAAAACTCCTTTAACATAATTATGGATCAGATGTTAATCAAGAGAATTAGAAAAGCACACAACACCTAAAATTCATACCACGCAACTAATTTTCTGATACTTTCTCTGTCCTTCATGTATTGTTGTAAATCATTAGAGAGAGAAGGCGGTTTCACATGTACGGGGAAGTAGCCAGATGCCATTATGTCAAGAACATTTATGACGCACGCGCAGCCTTTGACAAAACGCATCTGCTAACAAGTAATTGGTCCTTTACGTATGTTTGTATATATTTTATTTTTGTTTGTTTATTTTTTTATTTGCTCCTTTGAAGTGGAACCGAGGTGATTTAAATTTGATACAGGAAATAGGAATTCGTCTTTGATATTTTCAGAAGGTTGGATCATATTACAAGGTCTCATTTCAGTAACCTGAGAAATGTGGTGGATCATAAACAGGTGTACCTACAAAGTAATGTTTTGTCGATATTTTATGCTTATGTCTATTTTTTGGTTTAACTATTTATCAAAGCCAATGTGTTCCTGGTTCAGATTCTAGATTTTTATACATTAAATATATAGTGGAATCTATAATAGACTCTATTAAGAAATATGTATATAGGGAGAAGTTTGAAAATGGCGCCAGTGACAGAAAAGTTGAAAGGAATTCGATTGGCTTGGTATGGGCTTGTGATGAGGAGGGAGGAAACGCATGTGATTAAAAGAGTGATGAATATAAATATTGATGGATGGAGAGGGAGAGGAAGGACAAAGAAAAAATTGGATGAGTTGTGTGATGAATGATATGAATGAAAAGGGAGTGAATGATAGCGTGCCGGTGACAGGGGAGAATGGAAGAATGGAAAACGTGTTGTGCCGACCCAAGTGGCATGAGACAGGGGTAGAAACATGATCATAAAGCCTATTTTAATGGTAGATGGTCGCCGCTGTCTATGCAAATCTTTATAATACAAGTAATAATAAATAATAATATAGCTCACGTTATTAGATAATATATTATATAAAAAACAATGTTTATTAAGTGTTTCTGATAGAATAAAAACAATATTCGATGTCACGTAACTGATAAAACGATTAGTATTCACATTAGTAGCAGTAGGTATTGAGGCTCGTGCAGACTAGCACGATATCGCACGACACGCAGCAATATGCTTGTCGCACCTGCGATATCGCTCCAGTCTGCAGGAGCCTTTATAGATTTTTTTTATTTAATGTCTTCAAAATAAGTAGGCATTGTTTTTTTTATAAAATAATAGCTTCTGCTCCCGTGACTTCGTTCGCGTGAAATTTCTTGTTTCCCCGACCCATCCCGTCGCATCGCATCGCCCGCCCGCGCTATTACTTATTTTTCGCGTCGCGTTCTTGCTGACTTTTTTCTTTTTGCTCGGCTCCTAAGGGTCGTAGCGTGATGTTACTACGGCTATCAAATACAAAAATATTTTTTCAAATCCAGAGATTAGCGCGTTCAAGCAAAGAAACTCTTCAGATTTATTATTAGTACCGATAAATAAAACTAATATTTTTTAAAACTAATAGTTTTGGCGGTCATTTCTTATTTTTTAATATAAAAACAAAACAATATAAGAATAATTAAAAAACTACCCATCGTTTGTTTAATTATGGCAACATCGTCCACATTGCTGTCATCAGGAATCATTTTTATTTAGCACTAAATAGGAGTAAATCATCACTTATATTCAAGGAAACTATTATGATTTCCGATCCTTAAATAGAAACAATAGCATGCGCGACGCATGCTGTTATACTCAAATTGATCCATTACATGAATTCGGTAAGGCCTCGCGGCCAGGCCTTAATTCAACAGACACGAATGGAAACTGAATTATCTTTAGTTGAAATTCCAAGTACATATTGAATTGATTGAATAAATTGATGATTAAAATGTGTTTTTTCTTGCCCATTCTTCTCCATACGAAACTACTTTTGGAGGGGGTGCCTAAAATAAATTCAATTCTCTTATAACTCTCGACATAAAACGTAACGTTGACGTTCAACAATTCTAAAGGCCTACTTAAACTAAATGATTTGGCTTTGATTTTGACTTTGGCCTCTCTAACTTTGCACATCTCATGATAGCAGAGTCCCGTGTGCTGTGTATCTGTCACCGTGATTGTGAGAACCGTTAGTTTATAATCTGTCGGTATTATTTCCATTAGATATAGAAGATAAGTTAAAATATAAACTGTCGAAAAATTGTGAACTGGGTGAAATGGGTTAGGTTAGGTTAGAACTATGTGCAGCCACGCGCGAGCCGAGCGAGCGAAGCGAGCGGTGCCGCGGTAGCGGCCGGCTAGCGCTACTTCGAAGTTGCCCGCAGCTAGGCAGGTTATTTTACTATTAGCGCAAGGTGCGTTACGTCTCAAGTAAGTTTGATACCAGTTCGACAATTTATCGATTTCCCATGGATAAATTATAATTATTATAAACTATCGAAAATCAATCAAGATGAGCTGAAAATCTTCTAATCCAAGAGAAATTCAATTGAGTAATTATATCTACCTACTGTAAATAAGTGCAATTCTAATATCAATTGGTTAATTCTAATCATGTCACATTATTATATTTCTTTCTTTCTTTCTTTCATTCATTAATCCATGTCTAAGGTATTCCTAGTATTTTCCCCGATATTTTTTATAAATTCAAACATACCAAGTTGACCTATTGTACTGTTTAGCCGGAAACCTAACCTAACGGTGTGAAATTCGTATAAAATACACATCAATAGCATTCCTAGTACTAAATAATATAATTAAATAACGTCACAAAGTCATATACATTCAATTTTCCTGTATGCAATTTTCCTTTACATGGATATACGTCATCATTGTGATGATAATAACCATTTGGGTCAAATAATAGGTTTTGTTTCGTAGAACGAAATTATTAACAGGGATTCCCTTTGTACCTAATTTGTACATTAGACTAATTTGTATATTTTATTTAATCATGTTTTACATAAATTAATTTGTATGCTAAATAATAACAGCCGTTCGGGTCAATCGAAGGTTAAGCTACGCTTGCTGCGGTCAGTTCGTGGATGGGTCCACGACCATCCATTACTTATAGAGACCCATTCGTGCCTCGGACAGCACGTGGTCCTGGCTGTCATTCGTAGATATTTGACAGTCGTTACGAGTAGTAAGATAACCCAATAGTGACAACCAAACTTACCTAGGGTATCGATTTATCCAGTTGCTGGGTTGTGGAGGTCAGATAGACAGTCGATCGATTTAAAATACTGGTAATCAGCTGCATTCGGATAGACTGGAAGCCGACCCCAACATAGTTGGGAAAAGGCTAGGCATTGTTAATGGTAATTTTAGCTTCGAGCAAAAATAAATATAACAAAGTCATTTATTAATGTATGTGTGACCTACGAACTAAAATCATGCAAATAATATTAAGATAAAATCAAAATTGTATCGTTCACACGATCAAACTGAAGATATCACTATATTTGAATATCAAATTTGTAACAGTATCTTAGAAACCTTCAATAATAAAATTATTATTGAAGGTTTCAATAATTAAAATATAATTATTTATTAATTTATAGGTTCAATAATAAAATTATTATTGAAGGTTTTGAAGATACTATTACAAATTAGATACTGTAACATAAAATGTATACTGTATCATTTGCATCATGTATTAGTTAAGATGATCATTTATCATTTATCATTTAACAATAAAAAAACAAAAACTTTTCAGTTATGTATTTTTGCAGTCGGGTTATGGTTTTTTTTTTTTTTTAATAAAATATTTTATTTCAAGCTTTTTAGTTTTATTAATGTATGTATATGAAAATTACTCATTACTAGCTTTTATTTGATACCAATATTGCTGCAATTTATTTAAAAAAAAAACCTTCCCCTTTTTTTTTAGTACTTATTTGCAGATGCAATTTATAAATATTATATAGCCTATGTCACTCCTACAATTAAGACAAACCTAAGGACACCACATATGTTAAAATCCATCAAGCCATTTAGGCTACAGAGCGTGCCAAAGAAATAGACATACATACATACATACATACTCTCGAAAAACATAGGGTAATGTTTTGGTGCAGTCGGTTAAAATAGCAACATACCAATAGGTAATGACCTTCTGTTAAATATCTGGTTAATGTATGTACAGGGAAAAAAAATCAAATTACTCAATACAATGCGAAATCCCATGATTGTAAAAACTGCGTCAAATCTGTACTTGACATATTTGTTAGAGGACGAGGCATTGACATTCTAGTTAGAATCAAACTTTTGACATTGAATTCGTTTCGTGTTTTTGCAACTAGGTTTGTTATTTGGCAGAAATAAAACAAAACACTGTTACAGAAGCGTGGAGATACCACGTTGATAGATGATAATAATGACGACATCTTAACAAACACCGTAAGTTACGTAACTTGGAGTAATTCAGCATTGGATTGCGATGGAGGCATTTGATGTATGCGAAAGTGAGTGTATGTTTGTTTGTTATGCTTTCACGCTAAAACGGCCGAACAGATTTGGATGAAATTTGGCACATGGGTAGACCATGACCTGGGTTAGGACAAATAATACTTTTTATCCCGGTAGTACGTTGCCGTGAGACAAATTATTACAATACAATTTTAACAACCGTGTCTCGAGTCTCGACCCGAAAGTCTCGAGACCTACGTTGTCTCGAGTCTCGACCCGAAAGTCTCGAGACCTACATAGTCACACTACAACATTTACAAAATGCTTTGGGATTTCGAGACACTAGACGTCGCGGGACCCAAACCCTAGTTTGAATGGCAATTTTACGTACGTATCGTGCATCATCTATACATGATACAAATTAAAGTCGCTTTTCGTGTCTGTCTGTGTGACCGCCTTTTTCTTCTAAACTACGCAACGGATTTTGATGCGGTTTTCACAGTAATTTAGAAAATGTATTCCGGAAGTTTATGTGTATAACACCTTTATCTTAACCTGTTAGGCCCCGCGCGACACTGATTCGGAGTCAAACAATAGAAAATCAATTGTGTCTCATTAGCTGTCCTTGACCAATTAAGGCGCAGATATGATTTTAGTGGCTTTTAAGTTTGTTATTAAGCGTTCATATAATGCAAGTAAGTTACGCACAAAAAAATTGGTTGTCTGTAAAGTCGGTTTACGGACGATAATTTTAAGTGATAACGAGAGAGAGATGCGTCACAAGCCGAACGCTTAGGCCGATCGTGCCTCACTATCGCTAGCTCGGCGCTCTCGCTTGCACGCTCGGCTCAGGCGGAACGTGACTAATGAGTCATGCTATCGTTCATCGATTTATAAGACGTTATCACCTCAAAAATATATGTTAAACTATAGCGCTAAACTTAACTATAACCAACTCTTTATGTGAATATTTAAGTATTGTACGAGTAGTAAAATACTTTATGAAATAAATTCACGAAGTAAGGTCTATCCAAAGCATAAAAAACTATATTACTTTCAAACTACTAAAGATATTTTCATGATCTTTTTTGTATGGACAGACTATTTTATTATCTATAATTCTGTCTGTGATTTTTTTTAAATATTCATATATTCGTTACGTTACAATAAATAAATATTCCCTATGAAACCGAACGGCCGCGCGGCGTGAACGCGACGCACATTGGTATGGCCAAAGTCAACGGCGATTCCACGACTCTTAAACTGACATATAGATAATAAGGAAATCTCGATGTTTTGTGAAGTCGTAAAAACCGTACGAAGCAGGGGCGGGTCATTAGATCCGTGGTACCTACCTACATAATGTGGATATTTATTGGCCATTGTTTAAATTTGACCCTCAAAATTCTTTGGGTCACGGTGGGTGTGTCCGCTACCAAAACAATAAATATCATTTGAGTTTGTCCTGTCAAACCTTTGACACTAACTACCAATGGGGAATTTCGGTGGCATTCCTTAACTTCAGCAAAATGACACATTGGAACAACTAGAATTATTGCGTTAGGCATATTGTTATTTATAAACGTTTTGGGAAATACCATGAGATAGAAAAGTGGGACTGTGTGCGGATGACAGTATTGTTATAAATACTTTTATTTTACTGGCATACCTATGAGTAGGGGAAGGCCAAAGAAATGACACACACAAGAGGGGTTCTAATTTCGACCAGTGGGCGATTACTAGTAACTGTTGACATACATTATTCAACTCATTTATAGAAGTATAAATCGGACATTTAAACTTATCTATATTTATATCTACGGGTTTAAACGGCCTGACAGTGCGCCACGGTTCCTTTCCCAGGCATACAGTGCACATTGATGGACAGACAGACAGACAAATTGTGTGGTTTTTGTACAAAACCCGAGACAGATGTAAAGATAGCCGTGTTTAGGAACTATTAAGTGTAAATACCAGAAAATTGCGTTTTCTCTGAGACTTGTAGAGAGTTATTTGATAAGAATTTATTTACTTCTATTAAATTAGTATCTACAGTCAATTAAATTAGTACCTAAACGCTGTTTTTGAGTAACTGAATTATTTTCTTCTAAAGTATCTGTAGATAGTATCAGAAAAATCTCTAATTAGGTATGATTTTTTTTTACAGTTGATATTTTTATCCTCAATCTATTAAATGTCAGCTTTTTACTAAATGCATAAATGAGAGTATATACGGCACTTATAACAAGAAAACATTTTTGAAATTGACTAATCTCTGAAACGGCTGGACCAATATTGACGAGACTTTCACTGGCAGGTAGCTGATGTTATAAGGAGTAACCAGTACTAGTTTCGTTTAGAAAAAGCCACGCGGGCGAAGCCATGGGCAGCAGGTAGTTTGCATAATATAAATAGTAAAGCACCAAGCGTAAAATCATTGATCTGCCTAGGCAAAATGAAACATTTTCAGCAATTAATGCAAATCGATTCAACGAATCAAATACTTTTATTGAGGTCGCTAGATGCTACTTATTGTACTTTAACAAACAAAGCTTGTCCAATAAAAACTACAAATAGACAGAATTGAAAAAAAGGAAAAACAGATGCAGAAAATTCGTAGTTAAATTTACAAAAGTCCCATTTTTTTTTTTGGCATTTTTGATAGCATAACTTTACAATAAAGGCTCCTACATACTGGTGCGCGACGCGACGCGACACAAAGACACCGCGTGTAGCGCTACAAGCGGTGCCTTTGTGTCGCGACGCATCGCGCGACAAGTCGCGCCAGTATGTAGGAGCCTTAACTAAAAAGTTTTATTACTTTCAATTAAGGAACATTTAATTGTCTATTAAACACAATTTATTTGAGACTTTCAGGGGGGCAACCACGGCCTCTTATAGCAGTATTATTTTAATATTACATCAGTGTAAGAATGAGGTGAAGCTATACAGGGGGTATAGCTCCATCTCTTTCCCACTGTGAAGCAATATTAAAATAATACTGCTATAAGAGGTGGTGGTTGACCCCAGGTATCTTAATGTGAACCTAATTCATTGCTCCTGAGTGTACCTACTTTTAAATGACGCTACTGTTTCCAACAATATAGATAAAACCACTAATGTAATGTATTTTAATTAATTAGCGATAAAAATCGACACCAAAGCCTCTATTTGCATATCTTTCGTAAGGTAAGGAAATTCAACATTTTCTTGTCGCAGGTATTATGGTTATATTTAAATGGCACGAGTATAAACAAAGTGGCCAGTATAACTTGAACCACGGCGAAAAGACGAACTGTTAGATACTGGGTAAAGTCGTAGGAAGTGGTCTATAATCGAGTATTATTATTATCTTGCGAAATTTTTTTTTTTTGTCTGTAAAGTCGGTTTACGGACGATAATTTTACGTGATAACGAGAAAGAGATGCGTCACAAGCCGAACGCTTAGGCCGATCGTGCCTTTCTATCGCTAGTTCCGCGCTCTCGCTTGCACGCTCGGCTCAGGCGGAACGTGTACTTTTTCGTGCGTGCAGCCGGCGCTCATCGATTTATAGAAAGAAAAGAAAGAAAGAAAAATTGTTTATTCTGCACAAACAAAACGCACATTACAAAAATTTACGTAAAATAAACACATATACAAAGTAGCTAAAAGCCTCGTAATCAATCCATTTTAGTTTGACAATCCTGTCGATTACGTAATATTTACTCTGTGTTGCGACACTGACAGATGACAACCAATGACATAACATACAATCATAACAAAAACAGAATGACGATTACAGAGAGAGGAAATAACCACTATTATAACAAATAAACAACTATAGCTAGAACAATTAAACAGTGCGTCGCATCTGTGCAAGAAAAGGTCGTTGCTCAGCGAAATGCTGTGACTTCGGACAAGCATATCGTCAACAGCGCTGATTTTCAGCAATTACCTAATTTATAAGACGTTATCACGTCAAAAACTTCTGTGGCAGACGGACGAAAAGTGACATAAAGGTTCCATTTTTCAGTTTTAGGTCGGAACCTTAAAAAGGAAACTTGCATGATAAATCCTGTGGATATTGGTGTTTTTCTCAAATTTCCTATATTTTCATACCTACAAGTTAACTACTCTTTGGTATACCTACTTCACTCAATTATGGTATTTTTGTGGATTGAATCCTCTTCGTGTACTGTAACTACGTCCAATTATGATTGTCATTATAAAAATGATCGTCTTCTTTAGGAATATTTCTAAAGAAAACACTACTACAACTGTTTACTTATACGTGCACCTAGCTTTTCACGTTTCATAAGTGCCCATGTAAGTTTATGTGAAATAAAATATTTCGTTTTGATTTTGTATAAGCATAGTTTTGTGTGTGTAGTGAAACTTTTTTCCGTCGCCTCAATTTTTTTCATGCATCTATCGCATGTCGCATTACAGCCGGCCGGCCGCGGATTAGGGGTAAAGTGAAAGGCGCTTGGCAGGACAGCCAAGGCCAATATAGCCATTCGTGCAAGTTCTCCGCTGTATTTGTGTGTTTTGGTCAGTGTTTTAATTTTTAGTTCGATATCTTGTCTACTATTGATTTCACATTATCATTCCCATTTTCCAATAATTAAGTTAAGACTGAGATCGCGATTTTAATACCCTAAATCGAATAATTTTCCAAAATATTCAGTTAAATGCCTACGATCCGAAAAAAAATTCACTTGCATCGTGGTTTTAAAACCACACAATGTTTTTTTGCATACATAATCAGCCTATAATGTTCCCACTGCTGGGACACAGGCCTCCTCTCTTCGAGAGGGAGTGGGCCGTAATCCACCACGCGGGCCCTGTGCGGGTTGGTGGATGTCACATATCTTCGAATTTTTCGTTCTAGGACAGGTTTCCTAGGTTTAGGTTTCCTCACGATGTTTTCGTTCACCGTTTTGAGACAGTGGTGATGAAATAATTTACACAAAGTAAAGCGCCTGTCCGGGTTCGAACCTACGCCCTACAACTCGTAAGTCGCGGCCGTTACCACTGGGCCACCACTGCTCACAACAGTTTTTTGCATACGCTCCTTTAATTATGCTGAATTTTCAAAATAGTGTCGGCAGCGCGATCGTGACGTACCAAATTATAGTGGTATTTTTAAACAGCTTAGGAATATATTGATAATGTTAATGCAAATAGGTTTTAATGTATTTTTAAAACATCGAGACTTTCCTAATAAGTGCCGTGTAACATGGTAATCGTGTGTATTTAAAATGTTTTATGTTTTTGCATGCGGTGTAGAATTGGTAATACTACAGCTAAAAACGGGTTTACGTTTGAATTTGTACGCAATAGCAAAATTAATTATAGTACTTGACCAAACACGAGGCAGCATTAATTTACTGCGCATAATCAGCCTATAATGCTCCCACTGCTGGGACACAGGCCACCTCTCGGTGAGAGGGAGCGGGCCATAATCCACCACGCGGGCCCAGTGCGGGTTAGTAGATGTCACATGTCTTCGATTTTTTAGGTTCTAGGACATGCCGGTTTCCTCACGATGTTTTCCTTCACCGTTTTGTGATCAAATAATTTACACAAAGTAAGGCGCTTGTCTGGGTTCGAACCTATGACCTACAAACTCGTAAGTCGCGGCCGTTACCACTGGGACACCATTACGCCCTTTCTACACAACTTCCCAATTTAAAAATATATAATACCACCTACCACTTATATGCTCCAAGAACGACGTAGACAATCACACGGATAATTGTATTACCTGAAAACAAACAACAAACTATTAATAAAACAATTCTGTAAAATAAAAAAAAACAAAAAAAAAACTGGCTAATTGCGTGTCAGACCACGCACAATGAAGGTTCCGTAGTTGGGAATGAATTTATCCCAAAAACAAACTTAACATTGTAGTTGAAAAACATGTTCTCCCATACATCGATATACATCACGGTGTTCACAGACCCGCGATATTTTTTAACGGCCTATCCAACGATACCCCATGCCATGGGAAAAATTAATATCATCCCCACATTAAGTGCAGGGTGGTACCCCAAAACAATATTGTTTTCCAGATTTTATTTTACCTCTTTTTCGCAAGCACATTAAGCCCGGCTGTCATTTGTAGATCTTTGACAGTCGTTACGGGTCGTCAGAAGTTCGAAAGTCTGACAACCAGTCTTACCAAGGCGTATCGTGTTACCCGGTAACTGGGTTGTGGAGGTCAGATAGGCAGTCGCTCCATGTAAAATACTGGTATTCAGCTGTATCCGGTAAGACTGGAAGCCGACCCCAACATAGTTGGGAAAAAGGCTAGGCAGATGATGATGATTTTACCACTTTTTCGGCGTGATTATTATGTGTATGTATGCCAAATTACAGCTTTCTAATACTAAGCGCCTCTGAGCTACAACGGGGACAGACAGACAGACGGACATGGTGAAACTATAAGGGTTCCTTGTTTACTACGGAACCTTAAAAACTATAAAAGCCTAATTCAATTCACTAGCAACATAACAATGCCTCAATTCTTTTTTCAAATTGATAAAAAGAATAAAAACCGTCACAATTTTCAAATGACGTAAATCGTAACCGGAAATTGGCGTGTAAAACGCGTATCTATTGAAAGTTGCTCATGCGCATCGAATCGAGTCGGACAGCGTCAATTATCACAATGAGATAGTTGCGACATAGCAGGACCATTTTTTTCGTCAGCTACTGAATGGGCGGGTATCTCATCATCGATAACTATTGGAATTATGTGCAGATCTTATGTTATTTCCCATTTCTTTCTTGTCCTACAATAATAAGTTTCGAACTTCTACATTGGGACCGATTCCCTTGTTACTAAATAACGCAGAAAATATAGACATGCTTATCTACTGCCTATTGGGTTAATTTAGACACACGCGCTTTCCTTCGCACAATCGTGCGGGATAATAATGGCGCCGATTCCCTTGTTCACAAACTAATCTAAATTTAAGTTCAGTGCATCTTTACTTTGTATTTCATTAAGAAGAGGACAAAAGATAAATTTTAGTTTAGTCATGTCAAATTAATCAGCGCCTGTCACTACTCCATACAAGTTTAGACGTGATTAAAAACTTCCCTATTAAAATTACGTCAATTTACGTCAAGCCCAGATTCATTTTACAGGACTAAACTAAAATTTATCTCCTGTCCTTTTTTTAATGAAATAGAAAGAAAAAGATGCACTGAACTTAAATTTAGTTTAGTTTGTGAATAAGGGAATCGGCACCAATGTATTACTATGCCAGCCTTAAAGGCTCCTACATACTGGCGCGACTTGTCGCGCGACGCGACGCGACACAAAGACACCGCGTGTAGCGCTACAAGCGGTGCCTTTGTGTCGCGTCGCGTCGCGCGACAAGTCGCGCCAGTATGTAGGAGCCTTTATTCAGAATGTTTGTTTTGTATACATGGGTTTCGCTAATTTCAGGAGATGTATTAATACCACAGTGTAATTAATAGTGATTGCTGTCATAGATGTTAGTTCTGGTTATATTAGTCAGTTGCAATAAAGCCTTGTTGTCTATCAAACACGTTCTTTTTTTTTTTAAATCCCTATCTTTATCGAGGGTCAACTTCCAAGCTATCTTTCTGCCTACCTGCTTAACCAGCACGGTTAGTGTAATTAAGAAAACGAATTAAAATTATTCAGACACATTTGCATTTTTAATAATTATTAGAGAGGATTTTTGTTGAATCGAAAACTACCCGTTCATGCGCTCGCAATTTAAAATAGTAACTTCAAAGTAGGCTAAGGTAACGGCCATCAATGACGCTAATTGCTTAAATTAAGATATAATCGTTTTGCTTAATTAAAATGTACACTTACACAATAAAAGAGATAATAATTACACGTTTCAGGCTCTCCTAATTCGTTCTGACATGTAAGACGTCGAATGGGTTATTAAAAAGTATAAAAGAGAATTGTAACTGGTTGATATTTTGTGGCTACAATTATGGTAAGTTTTAATCAGCCAATAACTGTATCGATTTTTACGATAAAAAGAAAGTAGAGTAGTGACAGGGCTTACGCTAAACTAGAGCAAGCAAAGAAAACGATATGACCTTAATTTACTCTTGATTTTTTTGCCGTTCTTTTCGAGGTACACTCATTTCAAGCATCATCTTATTTTAGCATTACAAAACTATAACTAAAATGACTGTCTGATTTTCCGCTTTTAAAGTTCTAAGCAATCAATCATATAAAGAACAAAACAGACAATATTATTGCTACGAATGAAATGATTGATTAAATGACAGACAAGTAACATATCATATTAAATCATAACTAATATGAATCATGTCAAACCTACCAGCTTAGCTTAGTTCAAAACTATATTGAATGCTTGTTTTAAAATGATGATGACAGCAGCCTCAGTTTCGTCAAATAACAACCTTTATCCTTGATTTTTTAAGCTTCTCACCAGTGTGCTCCTTTTTTACTATCTAATTTGCAGTTGTTAGTTCAGTTAGTTAGGTCGCTCAGCGCGCCATGAAGTTTCTTTGAAGGATAAGATCAGAAATGAAGTTATCCGGAAGAGAACCGGAGTTACCGACATAGCCTGCAGATTAAGCATGACAGGCAGTGGGCTGGCCATGTTTGTCAAAGGACCGATCGCCAGTGGAGCAGACGAGTCCTAGAGTGGACCCCGCGTAACGGCAAGCGTAGTGTGGGACGCCCCCCAGCTAGATGGATCGCGACCTTAAAAAGGTAGCTGGGACAGACTGGATGCGGAAGGCGGAGTAGAGGGTGTTGTGGCACAGCCTGGGAGAGGCCTATGTCCAGCAGTGGACTGTTATAGGCTGAGTTGATTGATTGATTGATAGAAGTTCAGTTAACCGCAACAAAAGTAACATTTGACACAATACATAAAAACATACCTATTTAGGAATTTTCAAAGACCAACTACAAACCAGGCAGGTCAGTGATTCAGAATTAGAAAGAGCGGTGCAAAATGAGATCCCAGTAATGATATTTAAGATAAACCGCCAACTGACCTAGACGCGGCCATCAAATACAATACGTATGTTATCAATGTAAGTACACATGAAGTACCCCTAAACTAACAACTAATAAAGCTTCTAATAGACACATCAAACAATATTCACTAACCTTCAGACCACATAACAATATCAAACAAAATCCACCAGCTATTGTCACTTTCATCCACGCTCCGCTAGTTTTGTACAGACAGACGTCACGCTTGATATTGGGATTACAATACTGTTTACATAGTCATATGATGTAGAACTGGGCTAGCGATGACGTCAATGCCATTAACCATGCAACGCATAAAACTACTGAGAAATGCAAATTTTGTGTTGCAAAA
This sequence comes from Atethmia centrago, assembly GCA_905333075.3. Taxonomy (NCBI): domain Eukaryota; kingdom Metazoa; phylum Arthropoda; class Insecta; order Lepidoptera; family Noctuidae; genus Atethmia; species Atethmia centrago. The sequence continues at coordinate 9,481,718 of HG995381.1, read as the reverse complement.
ATTATTCACCAGAAATAATGCAGGAATGAGCTTGGTTAGGGTAAAGTGTTTGAGGTTTGTGGTGAAAATTCTCAAGCCACTTCTAATGTTACATAAATAGTTGGCATCTTCCACGGTAGATATTCAGATATTAACATAAACAAATAAGAAATATGTAGTTGATTTGGAACATTCAAGCAACGTAGTATTACTACTAAGCAATGGTTTAACGCATAGTATGAATCTTGTAACACTTACTGCAGCACTAAAGTGATTTGTAAAACCAAACAATGTAGAGAGATGCCACTGAACAATCACGTGTGGCTCTTAAAAGTATCCTTCAAAACGATCAGACACGGCTGAAAGCTATTACATTTAACGAAACCACCAATGGCTTTCATATCTCAAATGTATATTATATTTTAGTCACGTAACTGACGGGAATATCGCGAAACGAATTGGACGACATCGTTTGTGCTGAACAAATAAGTATAATTACAAGTAAAATGTTACAGTGACTACGTAACCAGCCAAATGATACTGAGGTTGATGTCAACATCGTTACATATTTTGACATTTACAAACAAGGTCAACTTTTTTGCTCCAATTAAAGTTAATAAGCATTGGTTGGAACTGGCTGGAGAGATCTGAATCTCATTAAAGGTTATGAAACAAAAAGTCATTATCTGTAAAACCAATAAAAAATCTCAGGTTTATCGAAGAGATTGTAAAAGAAGAAAAACCCATGACTTTATTTAACAAAGTCATAAACTTAAATATATCCGTGGGCAGTGTAGAAATTGTAGTAGTCACTCAACATAAAGGTCAAAATTATTACACAAATAAAATTAATGTTCTAGTGTTCTAAAAGAGCGTAAACGACGGACTTAATTCAAGAATGGCAAATTCATGGCATGCGGTCAAGAAAACACTAGAGTGAAATTAAGCCAAGCATGTGCCATAAACATATGAGCATTCAAATGAATATGATACACATTAGGTATTATAAAGAATTAAAAATATAAGAAATAGATCATAATAATGCGGTAGTAAAAGGTAGAAAAGATCATTGACCTAGCAACTAGCGCAAGGTAAGCAGGTAACAAGGAATTGATGACACAAGTGTTCATTAAGACATAACATTTTATGTATGTATGAAGTGTGGACGACATTCGTCAAATTCTACTCCTTGTAGATAGTATCCAATACGTAAAGGGCATGTCACTTTCGATTGAGTAATATGAAACAACACACTTCCGACATACGAAAGAAATCAACGGTACAGTTTAACCGAATATTATTCAAAGACAGAACAATTATTAGATCGACCATACCGTTGACGTTATTGCTAAAGGATGTTTTATCAATTTGGCGAATAAAAAAAAGAAAAGACGAAAAGAACGTAAAAAGGTGTTTCCCCAATGCGTTTTCAAACCAGACCTGACGTTGACAATCTGAACTTTAGCATTATCTAACCCAATGACCACTCATTGGGGCTTCAAGTCCAAGGTCCAAATTTTTTGATTAACCAAATTATTTTAGTATCCGTATTAAATTATTCTGTGACTTCTTTTTATAAAAATTGCTTTCAAATCCGGATTTTATCGAAGTGTGTATCCATGATGATGTATAGTTTAATAACCTGTGTTACTAGTTTGAAAAAAAATACAAGAAAAGACATCTAACGATTTGTGAACACTACTATTTTTTACAGACATCCTAGTAAAAACACCGATTTCTAATAAAGTTCGATTCTTTTTGAATTTTAATACAGAATTTTACGTACACTGTATAATCATGAAACCCATGACGCAGGATATCAAGAATTTTATAGAATAATCATGCTTGCACAAGTTGAATTTAAATTACATAATATTGTTGCCGGCAGATGTCATAAACATTGCAAATGTGGATCTTTGAGATATGTAACTTTGATGCCATTAAATTATTTAACACTATGGTGTGAATGAACACTTGTGTGTGGCTAAGTAATAACATCCGCATGGGTCGGTCGATCAGGTTAAGCTACGCTTGCCGTGTTTGGTGCGTAGATGGGTGACCATCTTTACATACCAAGACCACTCCGTGCCTCGGAAAGAACGTTAAGCCACTGGTCCCGGCTGTTATTTGTATATGTGTGACACTTGTTATGTGTCGTCAAAGCCCGAAAGTCTGATAACCAGTCGTACCAAGGGGTATCGTGTTACCCAGTAAATGGGTTGTGGAGTTCAGATAGGCAGTTGCTCCATGTAAAATACTGGTATTCAGCTGCATCCGGTCAGATTGGAAGCCGACCCCAACATACTTGAAAAAAGGCTAGGCAGATGAAGAATGTATATGTCCCAGCAGTGGGAACATTATAGGCTGATTATTTAATAAAAAAATGCCTTCAATGCTTAAGGTGGATGCGCAAAAGGTAGCCTCAAATGTCATGATTTCATGACAAGTCTCAGTACATGCGAACCCGGGACATGTTAAGTGTATTTTAAAATTGTAATATAAAAGCAATATCTGTTTGATTTAAGTAGTCTTTTCTAATATTTTTCGGTTATCCTAAATTAATTTTCGGATCAGCTTCCCCTAACGACGAAAATATTAATACCAGACCTTTTTTTTTGTTTTTTGGGTGGGCAATTATCAAATAACTTCTCCCGCTCTGTGCTTACTCTTGATTGGGTGGGATTGGATGGGAAATCATCAAATTACTTCTCCCGCTCTGGGCGGAGCGGGAGGGTGTGTCATACTCTTACTGACGAAAACCCACCCGTGTTCCTTTCGTTGCCTGTGTTGCCAGGGGCCTCGGTATCCCTTTCGGATATTCCCGCGACCCTGGCAGGCATCGGCCCTAGTGGACCACTATACTTGTGCTGACATCTCTATGAGGCACGCATGGAACACAACGCGCCGTCGACCCGGGCCTGTCCTTATCGGACGGCGAGCTCCCCATGGCTCACCATCCGCAAGCCCGCATCTACGGTGGCCGGAAATCCGCCTGGGATTCCCGATGCTCAACCGTACCGCCTCCTCCTTCGCAGATGGAGGTGACGGCTGCCCATGCCCTCTCGCTCCGTACCATGGTCTGGACCAGGGCCGGACGCAAGAGATCTCCGCCGCCAATCACCTCCACGAGGACACAGCGGTGCTCTGCCCAAGCCGGGCAGACCTACACGGTGTGCTCCACCGTGTCCTCAGGGTGATCCACACAGTGGTGACACCCGGCGTTTCCTCCCGCCTTATCCGACACAGGAACCTCCTGAAGCTGCCGTGTCCGGTGAGAACCTGCGTCAGGCGGAATGTGAGGACGCCGTGGCGCCTCTCTAGCCAATTCTCAAAGATAATACTAGACCAGTGGCCTAAATACGTAACACGCTTACAATGACAATTGATCGCAATGGGTTTCATTATGACTGTTCACCCACGTTCATTGAGTTATCTACGCTGTTGAGCAGACGAATTTTTCAAACGTATGAAGCAATGGATTAGCAATATCCTTCAAAACTCTCGGATTGTAATTGAAATTGTGTTACATAATTATTATTAGGGTACGCAATTAGGTACTTTTACACTAAATAAAGGCTGTCATACTTATTAACCACATGTTTACATATTTTGAACATTGCAAATCGTAGGTTAATTGCACACAATTTAATAATAGGTACTTAATTAGACGTTTTCATTAAAAACAAGCATGACAATGCATTATAATATATCCTTCTGTTTTTCCAATAACTGCAATATTGTACTTAAAGGAAATATTTTAAAACAACGCACATAATAATAGGCATAAATAGTCACGTGAATGACTGAGGTTTGTGACCTGATTTAATGGCTAACGTTCCTTCCTTCCTTCCTTTCTTTCCAGGTAAAAGTGGGCAAGGCATTTATTAAGTGGGCAAGGCAAGGCATTCCATTACTGGAAAAAGGATGGTACATAAATAGGGCAAAACGTTGTCAAGGTTTTACCCTATATGTACCATCCTTTTACCAAATGTTGGCCAGAGCAAGAAACGTTGACTGTCAGACATCTTGTGTCTTGTTGACGTCTGTGGCTCAGTCTTGCTGAAGGTCACAGCATTATGCTGAGCGATGGCCATTTTGCGTCGATTCAGCATAACAGCATAATCAGCCTATAATGTTCCTACTGCTGGGACTCAAGCCTCCTCTCTGTGAGAGCGCATGCGGCGCATATTTTACCCTAACTTGTATTTTTTGTATTTGTGTTTTTTTATTTGCAACATGTTTTACCGCCAATAAACGAATATTTTCTTTCTTTTTTTTTATTCTAACAAAATGGGTGATGTATTATTATCAGCTCGTAATAAATATCAACTATGACTTTGTCAAGGGTGACCAATGGTCATACCAGCGAAGAGGATGGCACGCAAAGAGAAAGTCTGTGAGCATCGGTTGTGGGGTGTTGGATTTGCTTCTTCCGTTAGGAAACTTGCTTTATTTTCGCCGGGGAATAATGGAACTAAATTGGTTATTAAAAAGTTTTACATTAGGTAATAAAAAACGCAGAGGTGACTGAGAAGTAGTGACTCAGTGGTAACGGCCGCGACTTACGAGTTGTAGGTCGTAGGTTCGGCAGGTGCTGTACTTTGTGTAGATTATTTCATCACCACTGCTCTCAAAACGGTGAAGGAAAACATCGTGAGGAAACCGGCATGTCCTAGAACCAAAAATTCAAAGTCATGTGACATCTACCAACCCGCACTGGGCCCGCGTGGTGGATTACGGCCCACTCCCTCTCACAGAGAGGAGGCCTGTGTCCCTATAGGCTGATTATGTAATAAAAACTGACAACCTGACACTGACCTGTAAATTGCAAAAACTTAAGACAATTTAAGTTTAAGATCGGATAAGATAATAAGATGACAGACATACCGACGTTTCATAAACCAGAAAAACGGGGTAAAAAGATGTCACATAACTTTCTATATACTCTGCAAATTCTTTATCACTCAACACAATAACTTATTCAAGGGTCGGATAAATATATATGTATGATGTGTATGATGTCGATTTGCCGTGGCTTGGTTACAGAGTTGGGAAAAGTTAGGAAGTTGGTAAAGATCGGAGAGTGTTTTAAAATATGTAAGGGCATAGAATCTAGCTTAATTTAAGTTAGATCATTGCTGCACTTATTATATATTTTTTATCATCATTGGTTACAAAATATATATTTTCTTATCTATAATTTGATACCGAGTCTCGTGGCTCGCAGTTTACCAGAACATCTTAAATAGCCGTAATAATGCCATATAGATAGCCATAGAGATAAATTGTCAAAAAAGCTTAGCTCTGCCGCATACGCCGTTAGAAAAATTCGTGATTTAACGGATTTAGACACAGCCCGTTTAGTATACTTTAGTTATTTTCATAGCGTAATGTCGTACGGTATTCTGTTATGGGGAAATGCCGCCGATATTCAGACAATTTTTGTTTTACAAAAAAGGGCAATCCGTTCAATTTATAAATTAAGTCCCAGATACTCCCTCAGAGAAAAATTTAAAGAGATTAATATAATGACTGTAGCTTCTCAGTATATTTATGAAAATCTTTTGTACGCACATAAAAATATTAATTTGTTTAAAAAATACAGTGATATCCATAATGTAAATACTAGGAACAAACACAAATTTGTTGTTCCTACAACCAGGCTCAAAAAAATAGGCAGCTCGTTTAGATGCCAATGTATACGTTTTTATAATAGACTTCCTAGCCACATTCAAGAACTAAGCCTTAATAAATTCAAATGTTTTATAAAACAGAAACTGTGCCTAAAAGCTTTTTATACTGTTAAAGATTATATTGAGGACAAAAAGGCTTGGGATTGAGCTGCACCAATAAACTTACAGTGAATGTTGTTTTTTTACTCTTTTTATTTTGCTAGCTATTTATATTTTCTTATTCTATATAACATTCTATATAAACAATGACATGAATATTTACTTTGTATAGTATTATATTATATTATTTTAATTAGTAGGAATGTGAGGACTATGTGGGTCATTGTTTGTTTTTTTTTTTTGTCTCTTAGTTTTAATGATGGTCTGGCAGTTTGAGTACTTTATGCGGCCTACCCAAATGTCTTTTCTTTGGTATTGTTCGTCAAATCATTGAGCTCCTTAAGTTTTGAGTTGAGCTGCATGATAGCTGACAAATGCGTGCACTGACTGGACAGGTCCACTCAAATCTGTGTGGTCTTTCCTCAAAAGACCATTTCGGTAACCAACCTACATGGTCCTCAAATGATCTGACCAAGATTATGTCCGAATATACACATTGACATTGATGAATTTTATTTATGCAATGACATGAATATTTACTCTGTGTAGTATTTATAATATTGTTTTAATTATTGTAAATGTGAAGACTATGTGGATCATTGTTTAATTTTGTTTTATTCTCAGTTAGTTTTTAACATGGTCTGGCAGTTTTGAGTATTTTTTTGCGGCCTAGCCAAATGTCCTTTCTTTGGTATTGTTCGTTGAATCGTTGAGCTCCTTTAGTTATGAGTTGAGCTGCACAACGACTGACACATGCGTGCCCTGACTGGACAGGTCCACTCAGTCACTCAATCAAATTAATGGTTATTAGTTTATCTCTATCTACGTGGTTTTTTTTAGTAAAAATCTGTTCTTGGAAAAAAAACTAGTTTATCGTTAGACAAACTCGCGTTTTCTTAGACACAAAATAGACGTAGGTATTTGTATATCAGTAACACAAACTGCGCTCTAAAACTCAGCTGGACAACATTAACGTCATTTATATGAGGCCAGACGACCACAATATATTTTATTTACGCTGTCGCATGTTCAACTGAACTAGTAATGTTTTAATCAGCTCCTTACACAATTTATTTCATCGTTAATCTAGGAATAGAGACGTTTGTGAGGTTCTTGAAAATACTAGAACATCAAGTGGTTATTTTAATAGATAAATCTAAAAAAAACCTTTTTGTTAGGATATTTAATAAAAAGGGTATTCACCCTATATACTAAATAACAAAACAAGTTTTTTTTAAGTGTTAAGATGAGATTTCAAAAAACGAAGGCGAATACCGTTTCAAATATTCTTCTTGTATACGACATGATCACTACAATGTCAATCCATCTTTTAAATCGAGAACGCAATCGACATCGATACTTTATTCGATTTAACATCGTCACAATAGTCGTACACTGACCTCAAATCAACACATCAATCAAATCGATTAGCCCGTTACGTTAACACCAATCAAAGCCCAAACCAATACGTATCACGTTCAATTATTCTTCTATGAGAACAAAAAATCAATGGAGCCGATTATCTTCCTAAATAAGGCTAGGAACGCGATACAATTAATCACTCGATTTATTAGCTTTAAACGTTACATGCCTTACTCCGTAAACGTGCACATTAAACTTTTTTCGGCCGCCATTTTAAAATCGCAGGTCGTAACTTCGTAAGTAGTCGAGACTAGTTACGCTTTGCCAAAGGTGTGGTTCGACATACGAAAATAACGTTGGTCAGAAAATTAATTGAAGGAAACGGGTTGACATGGATCATAGTGATTAGTAGTTAATTATTGGTGGAATAGAAATATATAGTCTGCTCTAAAAGTATCTGATAAAGGTGTAAACAAACACTGTTTCGGTTAAACATATATGCAATCACTTGCTAAAGGGATGTAGAAGCTTAATCTGCCGATTTCACACCGATTTATCATCAAAAGTGTCGATTTATCACCGGTTATTCCAAAACTAATTGTTTTAATAACATAATTAAATTGTTATTGAAAAATCAACGACGAAAATTGGGGTTATAAAATTATTCTCAACTGAAAAATGAAAAACATCTTAATGGGTGATTTAAAATTGGAATTTTGCGTTAATGTACTCAAATAATTACACAATTTGTAGGTGGCACTACAAACACTACGACATTTGGAGGTTTTTCGATCCATTTGTTTACATTTTCATAAGATACTTTTGGAGCAAATCATAGGTTCGCGACAAGTAAAGATCGAAGTTGCGACCACTTGCTCAACAGATCAAGTCTTAACCACCAGATTTTTGCTATTTCAAATTATACCTCACTTCAACAGTATATAAGTATTTTATCCGAGTACATAGTCACGTGAATCGTACAGTAATGCTAATGACGTATAATAGGAAGTACAAAGTTAAGTTAATGACATAAAATTAGTTGAAATTAAGTGGCATTTGATAAGGAACACAATGATACCGGCAACAAATCTTTGTTCAGTTCAATGTTCACAAAAACGCCTTTTCCGTACATATCTTTCTGTCGACATTTCAATGCCCACTGCACATTCCTAGCAATAATGTTCTTTCACATAATCCATTTATCTTTTCTGTGGTCTTTTCGCTTTTATCCATAATCACACTTAAGGCGCTGACAAGACCCAATTGAGCAAAATAGGCTACAGTTAAGAAAAAAAGTTGCCAAATTTGTATAGTTTGTGGTAGTGGAAAAAATATATGTTAATTTTGAACATACTTCCCAGAACTTGATTGTTACCAAAACACATTTTGAAAAAAATCTCGATACAAACTAACGTTAAACTAACCTCTTACCTTGAGTTCCAATCTAAAATATCTGCATTAAATAAAAACATACGTTACGTATTCAATTAATAATAAGAACGTCTTATTTAAGTGCAGAACTTGGTTGTTTTTTATTTTCGATTACTCAACTCAATTTTGAGTAAATAGATAATTGCTTCATATTTTGCAATAAATTACAAGCGTTGTGTCATCGCGCTTCTCTTTCTTTTCTATGCAGTCTGGCAGTGACCGCGGTTTAGGTGTTGTCAGCGTCTTAAAGCGAAGATATATGATTGTAATGACTTAAATCTGTTATTACGCCTTCATATGATACAAGTAAGTTATGAAAAAAAATATGTTAAACTAGAACGCGTACACATCAATTTTATATGTGAATATTTAAGTATTATAGTAAAATATTGTATAAAATAAATTCAGGAATTTATTTTATATTTGAATTTATTCTTTGGGTAGACATAACGTCTACCCAAAGCATACAAAAACGATATTATTTTCAAACTACTTAAGATAGTTTCATGTTTTTTTTGTATGATCACCCTATTGTATTATCTATAATAAATTCTATCTGTTTTTTTTTAATATTCATATTTTCGTTACTTAAAATAAATATTCCCTATGAAACCAAACGACGGCGCGGCGGCGGTGAGCGGGGCGCGCATTTGTATGGCCAAGGTCAATGGCGATTACCCGATTACCCGACCCTTAATACTTAGGGAGGAAGGATCTTAGTTATTATATTCATACTTTTCCAGATAGATCGTTTTGGCCTACATTCGCACTGTTATGCTACATTATGCATGGAATTGGCGCATTCATAACTTCCATAGCGTACAATATCAACATAGACTTATTCAATATACTTTTGTTACATGAAAATTGTTGTTTATAAGGAACAGATCACTTGATTATAAAGTACTAGCTGCGCCCCCGGTTTCATCCGTATAAGTCTCGATCCTGTGGCAATATCGGGATATAAGATCCAATGTCCTAACTAAATCTATTCAGCCGTTTTAGCGTGAAAGCGTAACAAATAAACAAACAAACTCACTTTATAATATTATTATAATATAATAGTAGTATAATATTATTAATATAATATTGTTAATGATAATACATATAATGATAAGTTATTAATATATCCTGTTTATTAGAAGTAAATATATTGTGTTATCATTTTAATTTTTAATGGCGTGCTGCGACGGCTCATTTTGAATCCAAAATGTCAAATGTCAAAATGTGATATTAATAATGTAAATAATAATGTAAAAAATAATAGTATTACTATAAAAAAAAAATAAAAGGTGCATAAATCTTTAGTTCATTGTCAGCTGTAAATGGCAATTTAATTAATTTTATGCATATTATTTACAAAAAATACAACAGAATGACGTCCAAAAAAGCTTAAAAATACGACAAAGTTAATTTACGTTGTCCAATTATATATACATAGGTGATTTATCAACATACTTTTAGATTTTACGACGTGTCTGTCTGGTGCAGGTTTCATATGTTAATTTAGAGATTTTGGTATTTTGGGATTAACTATATTCAATGCTATTTTTTTGTGATTTGCATAGGAAACAAGCCGGTGGCCCACCTGATGCTTAGGCCACCTATTTATATCTGCAAAAGAATATCATTATGTAGATATTGCCAGTTATGTTTAATGTTCCATGTAATAGGGGCGAGTCTATTGTCATCAACTGGGCACAAATTCCAGACTCCAGGCTGCTTCTGAGAAATTCCAGATGTTAAAGCCCAATAACATTCGTCCGACCTGGGAATCGAACCCAGGACCTCATGCTCGGCAGTAGCGCTTACGACTACTAGACCAAAGAGGCAGTCAAAGATTTATTCGTATTCCTTCCTGTTGCCTGTGTTGCCAGGGGCCTCGGTAACCCTTTAGTACCTTCCCGCGACCCCGGCAGGCATCGGCCGTATTGGACCCCTACACTTGTGCTGACAACATCTCTTTGAGGCGCGCGTGGAATACAACGCGCCGTCGACCCGGGCCTGGTCCTTACCGGACGGTGAGCTACCCATTGCTCACCGTCCGCAAGCCCGTGCCTACGGTGGGCAGTCAAAGATGAAGTCGTTCTGCCTAAATCAGATATCAGACACTTAACTTTATGTTTTTCATTCGGCATCTTTCACTCGAAGTGGAACGTCAGAACACAAAATTATAATAATGATAATCAAAGTAAAAATTGAATGAAAAATACAATATATATATATAAATAAACAATATTCGAATGAAAAAAAAAAATATAAGTGTTTATTCGTGGTGAAATCAAAGTTTTTACAAACAATCTGCAGTTCGGCAGAAGTAAATCTGCCAAACTGCAAAGCAGTAAAAGCATAAAGTTGCTTTGCTTGGCAATATAGCTCCCATATACGATGTTATATTTTATCCCGTACTTACTACTTTTTCATCAATAATAACAATACATTTACCGCTAAACATTACCTATAACAAAACACACATACTCGTACTTATATCACCGTAGCACAATGGTTGACTGCTAATAACACTCACTCACTCATCTTTCACTCACCACAGAATCATTGAAAATTAAAAGAAATGAGGAGATGAACCTTCATTTCGATGTAATTTTTTCGGTGTCGTGTGAACATGGATTGAAACAAAAATTGACATTTACTCTACAAGGTGTCGTTTTGCATCCTCGTCAAATTTCAGAAGGCTGCTATGAAAGACATACATAATCAAATAAAATTACGATACCAACTCAATAAATTAATACATTTGTTTTTTCAGTTAGGTACTTAAGTTTGAAAGTATTTTAAAATACACTGCTTTAACAGGACATAATCACCCTTTTGTGTATGTGCTAGTGTGTGTGTGTAAAAGGTCAGTTACAGTGCGGTATCACACGGACCGCCTTTTAACATGCGTGTCTCACTCACACATGCCAATTTCCGAAAAAAAGAAAGAAAGTCCTTCTTATTTTATTATTGATTCGTGTCGAGATTCATAGTTACCTCCTTGAATTTGACGAGGATGCAAAACGACACCTTGTATATATGAAGCGTCTGACATACGTAGTGTCATCAACTCATCAAGCATTTGATGTCACCTTAATTTACCCAGGCTCGTTTAAACTCATTTGTTTGTAAAACAAAGTTCATTCCTCCTTAATTTACGAATGAAGTTACATTTTAATGCATATAGTAATTAATATCTACGTCATTTTAATATAAGATATTATATTATAGGAAATTATTTCAATATGATATTATTCCCCGAATCATTTGTTTCTATCGAATTTTCCCAGATCATTCCAATGTCGTGACATGTTTATAAAATGATGTTCGTAGCCTCAATAAACTTTAAGGCATTGTTTTAAGTTTTTCTTTTATTTTCTGGACTCAAGTACTGGCACACATATGGCTATCACAGAGTTCATGATAATTAAAATATGGGGAAGCATCTTAGAAAACACATGGCTTCATGTAGTTTAGAAAAGTAAACTGTAGAAAACATCAACATATGAAAGAAATAAACTCAGAATTAATTAAACTAAAAGCAGATAACTCACAGTTTTTGGAAGATCACAACTAATCATGAAGGTATTAGGCCTGCCGCAGACAGGCGCGACGCGATGTTGCAACGCGATTCTAATAGAACAATTTCCATGAAGTTTTCATAAAAATTGTTCTACTAGAGTCGCGTCCCGCCTGTCTGTGGGAGCCTTAATTAGTAACCTATAAATCCGATAACTTACCAATGAATATTCATTATTATCTCATTAGTTCATTAACTATCGATAGGTACAACTATTTACTAATGTTATTAATATTTACAATGAAAGAATCCCATTAATTGATTGATTTAATATAAACAAACATGCTTCAGGATATTATGTGCGAAATCAGATTATCTTAAGGCAGATATATAATTTTAGTGACTTTTAAATCTCTTATTTCGCCTTCATATAATGCAATTAAGTTATGCAAAGCATAAATGTTAAACTAGATCGCGTACACATCAATTCTATGTGTGAATATTTAAGTATTGTAGTAAAATACTCTATGAAATAAATTCAGGAAGTAATGTCTACCCAAAGCATAAAAAACGATATTACTTTCAAACTACTTCGGATATTTCATGTTTTTTTTTTGTTGTATAAACAGGCTTTTTTATCATCTATAATTCTATCTATGATTTATTTTTATATATTTATATTTTCGTTACTAAATATAAATATTATGGACCCTGTCGGGCACAGCAATATAGTAGCAGAGAGGAAGCTTTAAAAAAAATAGCTTATCAATCTTCTGAACTAAATCAAATATTATTCTATAGGGGGAAGTCCCGTAGCGCCGGACGGCACCTACCGCCGGACACTCGTCCTATTCAAGCAAGTATAAGCCGGTTCGAATCAAAGTACAAGTGAAAGGGGCGCGGGGGGCACACAGCAACAGGATCACGCGCCGCGGCTCGCCAGTGACGCGCAAGGCGACGGCAGGAGCGGGAGTTTGCTGCTTTTGGCGGGAAATCACGGCGTCAAGTAAAAATCGATGTAAGTAATTCTGGCACATTTATGCGTTTATATTTTAATGGTATTCAAAAATAAATGTAGTACTTGATTGTTATCCGTAAACTGATAGAATGTTATTAGATTATTTAACTAATTTTGGTAGGTACCACCTAATGTACGAAATCATCTGTCCCTTAGTACCGGACACTAAGTCATCCCTTAGCACCGGACGGTAAACATATTGATATATCTCGTAAGAATTAACGTTATTCATTCTAATTGTTTAATTTTGTTTTAGAACATAGAAGAATGAATAGAATTGAAATGGAAGAGAAGAAAAAGAAAGGATCGTGGGAGCCACAGAGCTTACAAACTGCTATCAATAAAATTTTGTCCAAACAATTGAGTGTAAGGCAAGCTGCAATGCGATACAATATTCCAAAAAGCACTGTACATGACAAAATAAAGGCGCTAAATCGAGGAGAAGAAGAAACGCCGTACAAAAAAGTGGCAGAAGAAAAAGAAAATGAAAAGAACATGAGAGACAAAAAGAAGGAATTGGGATCTAAGTTTAAAGCAGTAATTGGAAGCAATGGAAAGCAAACCAAAGGAAAGAGCGTAGATAAAGGAAAAGAAGCGGAAGACGTGGAACCCAAAGAAAACATGGAAATAAAGTGGAACCATTAACTGAAACATCTAAAACAAACACAACAATTTGCGTGGTTTGTTTAGAAGACACTGAGGAAGACCGGATCCAGTGCTCCTCCTGTCTTGGGTGGGCACATGCAGCATGTGCAGACGTCCCAGAGTCAGGAGATGGCTACATATGTGATTGATGCAGGCTATACTGAGATGTCCAGTGCTTTTGGTATGGCACAAATATCCGTCCGGTACTAGGTGCCACTTTTATAAATTACATTTTTTGTAACCAAAGTCTGAATAATGGTGTTAATTATTTTTAAGCAGAGGTTGTGTTTTTTTTAGTTTAATTTGATTTCTAACTTTGTTATCTATTGTAAGTCATAAATAAGTAATCATTCCTTAAAATATTTTTTATTTTATTTCTAAAAAACCTTAAGTGTCCGCCACTAGGGGACTTCCCCCTAAGGGTTTTTTATACATCTATAGTTTAGTATACTAATACTTATTAGAATTTAAAATTAATAAACTGTCTGCAAATAACTTCTTACTAGGAACCAGTATACAGGGTTACTGGTAACTCAGCGTATAACCTGGCGAGTTACCGGTAGGTGTATTGTACGTATATTACAAAAAACATAAGACAGTTTTTATTTATTAGCCTAGCTGCTGCCCGTTGATTTTTCTAAAATAAAAGTAGCCTTAGTTACTTCTTATAACATCAGCTATCTGCCGGTGTAAGTCCCGTCAGAATCTGTCCAGCCGTTTCAGAGATTAGCCGGAACAAACAGACAGACAGCTGTTTAGAAAAAAATTTTTGTTATAAGTCGGTACTTATAATTACTTATTTTTACTAAATGCATAAGAAAGTATAATATACGGTTATATTAATTTTTTTTATGCATTTAGTAAAAAGCTGTTGTTTTGACATTACAAACAGACACTTCAATTTTATTTATTTATCTATACAAATAAATAAAATCTCCCTGGCTAAAACAAATAAAATGGCTCTGGTCTCGGAACATCTATCTATATGTTCCGAGACCAGAGCCATGCTTAAAGATAGTGTTATCGCTAAATAATGTAAGTCAGTGCAGACAAACTAGTTAGTGAAACTACAACAGAAGTAATTAGTGAAATGAAACGTTAATTTCACCACTCTACCGACGTCAGTTTCGAAGGCTAGAGAGACATAACACGTTTATTTTGTCATCATGATAAGCCAAATGCCATTTAATTTTGTTTTATTTAAGCTGAGGTTATACGCTGAACACTCCCATTTTATTTTAAAAACATCTTAAATACGATGCGAAATTTATAAAAAAATAACGATAATGGAAAAGATTTGTCATGCCATTCATGTTTATCTCGTTTTTATGAAGGAAACTAGCAAATAACGATTTTATAAATAAATTAAACTAAACAACTCTGGATAACAACAAGTTTTTAAAAAAAGTAGCCATTCTTATCAGCTATATGCTAAATATATATACTAGAATGGCTAAATCGAGTTCTCGAGCGAAATGCATTTATTCGCTTTTGCGTATTTAACAGACATATTCCTATAATTCTTCCTTAATGAAAAAAGTCATATCTACACAATCCTTGTATCTATAAAAACATCCAAGTTCAATCCCCTAAAAGAAAGAATTGCCGAATTTTTGACCTCATGACAAACTTCAAACAACAGACTTAACCAGAGAGTTGCCAGAACCTTATAAAGGTCTTTTTTTATTTATATATTTTAAAATAAATAAGTAAACCTATTAACCTATTTCTATATTAATTACGATGTTACAACACCAATTACATCAATTAATATTAAAACAAAAAGAGGTATCTACATAATGCTGTCAAGAATGATGTACAATTGTTGAAAGTATTTTTTGACGTTCAGAAGTGCCTTTTTATGCGCCTATTTGAAATAAATGATTTGACTATGATTTTGACTTTGACTTTCCATAATTTAATTAAAATCTAACATGAAACAGTGTACTCCCACTCAGTGGAAAGGGCTAAACAAGAATACCGTAACTCCTTCCCCTTTTTATCGTGAGACAATCCTCATGGATCATCCTGGGGTGGGTGGAGGGGTCTGTCAGACTCTTACCGACTAAAACCATACGGTGTTCTGCTGCTACCTTTAGCCGGGGCGCTGGAGTGCTTGCTCATTTTGTCATGCTCCAACGGCTAGGTGTTGGTCTGCATGAATTCATGCGGACCCCGTCACCCTCAGCAGCCACATACGGCCGCAATTCCTCTAGAGAGGCGCGCGAGAAACAGCGCGCCGCCGTCTCGGGCCTTTAACTGTTCAGGCAACAAACACGTATCTCCTTTCCCTAATCACCGACGGCGACACTGACCGTCACCAATCAACACTAACTGCATAATGGCACTATAATTATTTCCATCATTGTGTCTGACGTCAATTACTTTTGTTATCCTAGTCTGACAAGTATCTATTTACTGAACTGCATTCAACGCGTTCAACGCGTTCCATCGTTAAACCAGTTTGTGATGGACTTTCTATTTTATTTTGTTATCTGTGACGTTGGCGTGATGTATGACTTAATTGAGGTTTGTGACTTACTCGTGTTTAGCTAGACAAATTACATACTGTTCTCGATTCCTAATTGGATTGCCGAAGTTTCGGCTTCTTCAGTTAAAGGAGCAGACACGACAGCGCGACTACGCGACTCTAGTAGATTAATTTCTATGAAAACCTCATGGAAATTTTTCTACCAGAATCGCGTCGCATCGCCGCATCGCGCCTGTCTGTAAGAGCCTTAATAACTGGTAAGCTTATTCTTTTTTTTCTTCTTTCTTTTTTTGTAGGTTTAGGTATTTAATTGGGTTTTTATTTAATTAGGATTTTAAGGATGTTGTCGGTATTATTTCATCATCAAAATAAAAAGGCCAAGACCAGTTGGTTGATACAATATCAGAAAAGTGATATTTTAGGTACGTTCTGCAAATCTACCTGGATTTTATTTAAAAAAAATACATAAAACATTACGTGCGACATAAATACATGTGACTTAACATGTTGATTTAAAGTTTACATTAAATAAACACCCCTAACAATAAAGCATAATACCAAATTACGCAACACGAATCACGTACACTCGCGCACAAAAATGGCGCATATAATATCAGGGACCACCGCGTCGTGTGCCTATACGAGTTCAGGCAGCATACGTGATCTGCGTACTAAAACAGTGTAAGTGCCAGTTACTCGGTTCTATTAATTACGACTATGTCCTAAGTTTAGATACTATTATGATACATATAAGTATGTAACATTTTTGTTTGTAATTTATTTGTGATTAGGCTTTGCAAATATTGCTTGCTGCGCAGCACACTTGTGGATAGAATATTAATCGTTTCTTGTATTGTTTGCTATATGGATAGCAGCAAAATAGTGCATTTTTACGAAACAATCTAATATTTATTTCTAAAATCGGTAATCTACAAATCTCAGAGTATGAAAGAGAATCAGCACTTTTCCTACGTCAAAAATTCAGCGGTTCCTAGAAAGAAGAAATGTTTCCGTTTGACGTCATGAAGATGAGTACAAGAACATGTTTATCACTAAATGGCTAAATCATAACACCCGCACAGGTCGAACGAAGGTTAAGCTACGCTTGCCGAGATCGTTCCAGGGATGGGTGACCATTCATAACAAATCGAGACTCCTCCGTGCCTCGGAAAGCACGTAAAGCCGTTGGTCCCGGCTGTCATTCGTAGATCTTTGACCCCTTGTTAAGACTTTACCAAGGGGTATCGTGTTGCCCAGTAACTGGGTTGTGGAGGTCAGATAGGCAGGCTTCATGTAATATACTGATATTCAACTGCATCCGGTTAGACTAGAAGATTGATTGAAAACATACAGATCACAATAATATTCTCTTAGCTTAGTAATCCGCAGCAGAGTATATAGTTTATAAATAAATGTATGATAATGTATTATCAATATCATAACATAACAAGTATGTAGGAACGTGACGTAAATTAATAGTAATATGAAGTGCCACTTACAAGTTATCTTTGGTTACAATGCTAAGTCCAATGTTTACGTATGTTTTTTTTTTACTCTTTGATGTCTAGGTACTTGTGTACATAGATAAAACACTTATCTACTGTCAGAATCCTGTAAATTCATTAATTTGTAACAAAGCAATTTGCGTTTCGTTGCACGGAATAATTGGCAAATAATGCGTTTTTTTATTTAATATAAATGTATAGTGGCGTAAAAAACAACTTTGGTGGTGCAAAAAGCTTGTAAACTACGATGAAATTTATTCAAAATATGAAGAAATTAACAAAACCAAGTTAATGTTAAAAAATAACTAACCAATTAATATACAGCGAACATACGTTATAATAATTTCAGGGTGACACTCTATACGTGTCTACATATTTCTTTGCAGAAATACACAATATATTGACATGACATTTCACATAATTAGGGCTTACAGCGGAATTAACAATAAAGTAAATGTTTATTTAAACGAGGCAGCAGTTAACAGAACAGAAGGTAAATGCCAAGCCATAATATTCACAAACACACTGACAGTAAAATTATCTTAATATCTCATCAATAAACACTGAACGTTATCAAGATGGAGCAAAACTTAAATATACACATTAAAAACTCCGAAATTTTGTTAAAATATTATTATGTCCGAGAAAAGAAGCAAAAGTTTTTATTGATCGTTAAATTGTTTTAAGGAAAACACATTTACGATCAAATTCAGTGACCCAAATAAGGAAAATAAATAACGCGTTTATTATAAAACTGAGGCCTCATTCTCAATGTTTATATACGAAGCAGTCTTAAATGGAGCAAAAGCAAAAAATAATGACGCAAGTAACGACGACGTCCATAATGACGACGGATTCAAAATGTTATTACTTGAGGACAATACCAAGACAGCGACAGATTGACGTACGACATTAAAAGTATAACAAATGGATGACGAACTTCAACCCAGCCTGACTAGCAGAATCGATGTTAATCGATTGTTACCTCAGAATTTTTTAATTTTACGCATGTATCTTCATACTTTTTATTAATTTTTGAATGTTTTTAAAACAAAATGTAATGTCGATTATTACACGTCATACTGCAATGTTATTTTAATCTTATAATTTAATATTATAATTAGAGTTTCTGAGGGTTTTTTTTGTTAAATGTTGTAGGTAGGTATGTATATGAAAAAAGAAAAAATATTTTTATTTTTTTATAAAAGTCTTTTGGATGCGAAAGTACCTGAACTCAACACTGTTATCAAGAGATATGAAATAAATAAATAAATATATATAACCATCCACCGCATCGATTAAAATGGAAAGTTGTGAAATCGTACTCGAATGGGGCCGGTGTCATTGTGATGACATCATTGACTGCATATTCTACAGCTCCCGTTAAATGTGTGATATCGGAATTATCCATACGTTTCATAAGCTTTTTTCCTAATCTTTATAGCACTTTTCAATTGAAATACATTTCGTAACAGTGAGAACTCTTTCTTTTACACGTCATGTTTTATCGATCTATGGTTTTTTTTTTTTTATGTGAAATCATCAAATAGCTTCTCCCGCTCTGGCCGGAGCGGGAGGGTGTGTCAGACTCTTACTGACTAAAACCCACGCGTATTCCTTTAGTTTCCTGTGCTGCCAGGGGCCTCGGTAACCCTTTAGTACGACCTCGACCGCGGTAGGATCGAACTACGGCTTGGGTGAGGAAGCCGGAAAGTCTGAAAAAAGTCATACCAAGGGCTATCGCATCGCATTACCCAAACTGAGTTGTGATGGTCAGATAGGCGATCGGTCCATGTAAAATACTGGTACTGGTATTAAGTTGCATCAATTTAGACTGGAAGCCGACCCCAACATGGTTGGGAAAAGGCTGGGCAGATGATGATCTTCCAGCAAAACTTATTTATAAAAAAATAAAACTTAAATAAGTCATTTATTTTTTTTTAGTTTATAAGTTTTCTTTTTAACACTGAGAACTCAATAGAATCCTATATCATAATTACCAAGTACTCCTTGGCGCTTTAATTTATATTTACTTAAGACGCTGACAACAGCTAAACCGCGGTCACTGTCAGACTGCATAGAAAAGAAAGAGCAACGCGATGACACAACGCTTGTAATTTATTGCAAAATATGGAAGCAAATATCTATTTACTCAAAATTCAGTTGAGTAATCGAAAATAAAAAAACAACCAAGTTCTGCATTCAAATATGACGTTCTTGTTATTATTAAATACGTAACGTACGTTGATATTTAATACTGATATTTTGGATGGGAACTCAAGGTAAAAGGTTAGTTTACCGTAAAGTTGTATCGAGATTTTTTTTTTTTTCAAAACGTATTTTGGTAACAACCAAATTCTGAGAAATATGTTCAAATTAAAATATATTTTTCCGCTACCAAATATTATATTGGTTACTTTTTTTCTTAAGATAAACCTACTTTGGTCATCTGCCTCTTATCAGCGCCTTAATTATTTAAGTACACAATTATACACAGACAAGAAGAAAAGAACAGAAAACTATGTACAAAGGTGATGCTTATTTCTAAAGAAATCTCTTTCTTCTGCGATAGGAAAGTAGATAAAAAGAGATGTAGACACCGTGTATAAGAGTAGAAGAGAAAACAAAATACATACATCATAAAACAATTCATTATAGTTCGTCTTCATTATTTAAGTCCGGGATAAATCAAAACACACATAATGTTTTGTTATTGCGTGCATTGTGTTATTCGAAATTGATGTTTAACGCAGTAATTAGTCGAATTTGACGTGTCTTCTTGTAAATATTTTTACTGGAATACTGTTTTTAGATATTATGTGGCGTGAGAAACAGGAGACGGTCTTCTACGTCATTTATTTACCTAAGGTCGCAAACAACCTCTGATTATTTACTGTGAGCTCCTTCAAGATGTGATTGATTAGTTGATTACAAAAATAATGTCTGACAAGGATCTTTCATTTACAATAAGACCAGACCGGGCTGCTACTGAGAAATTCCAGATAGAAAAACCCAGGACCTCATGCCCAGCAGTAGCGCCTGTGACCACTAGATGTCGATGTACTTAGTAGGTATACATAAAACAAAAGGATTTTCTTAAAATAATTATAATGTTTAAAGTCTCGTGCAGACTGGCGCGATATCGCGGGCGTGAAATGTATCCCGACACACGACATGAAGTTTTCATCGAAATTATGCTGCTAGCGTCGCGTAGCGCCTGTCTGCGTGTGGGAGCCTTTAAAGTTGCTGCGTTTATAATAATAAGTAGGTGTTATAATAAATTCACCACTCAAAACTAAACACGTTTGTCTAAAAAAGAAAAAGACGGAAACAAGTTCTCATAGGTACAACTCTTGCGTTGCCCAAAAAAACTATCAAACATTTATGTACCTATATACCCTACCACTTAAAAATCTGCATCTAATACGAACACCATTATGGCCAGTAAAAAAAAAACAAAGTAGATGTTTTTTTACCTACTATTTCGTAACTGGTTAGTTACCAAGTAGGTAGGTAAAAATACATCTAATTTGTTATTGACTGCATAGATACTGACAAAAAATAATATGAATGAACTAGAAGGAATTATAAAAAGACTAATCTTATTTAGCATGCAAATCAAATATGATTTCTATGCTAAATACTCGTACGAGTCAAGAGATGATAGCAAAATTTAGATAATAACGACTTAAGGGAGAATTAACCGCACTTTAGATAATACAGTTCTTTATTGTTACTCACAAAAACAAGTATCTCCACAATTAGGCTCTATGATCGCACCTTTTGCATATAGATTAAAGATAAGTGCCTTATAAAAGCGTTTAAAACGTATGTGCTACATACGGCAGTTCAACTAATGCTTAAGCTAATACACCTACTTCATATAGGTTTAAAGGTCGGGTAATCGCCGTTGACCTTGGCCATATGAATGTGCGTCACACTCATGCCGAGCCGCCGCACAGTGGAACGAATGTATGGGAGCGGTTGGACGTAGACATGTCCGAAAAATAAGAGTAAAATTATGCCAAACTAATGATGCCATCTTATTCGATTACTTAATGCCTTCATAAATTGTGGTGATGAATTTCTTCATAACTCCCATATTTCGGGAGTAATTTGAGAAAATGTGAAATTTTACTATGAAAATGAGTGTATCGAGCTCTCTCCCTCCTGATTCCGGGCTTGTTTCAAGTAGCGGTCTCTAATATCGTAATGCTATTACTAAGAGCTATATTTAATACTAAGACACATAGTGCGCCAAATGTGCACTTTCTGGGATAAAAGGAAATGAAAATTTAAAAAAAAAAACGTTTTTTCCCCATTTGTATTTACTTTAAACCGCAGACAGACTTATTAAGAGGTCTATAAATATATTATATATATACAGAAATATATATTAACAAAAATATTCACAAGAACTGATGAGAGTATGACTTTTAAGTAAGTTGATAATAAATTACCTAGTTTCATTAAAAGTACAATAAATAATTAAGATGTAAGCTCTAATTTACTAAGTTACACATTTTAAAACAATAACATCATTTAATTATCTTCGTCATCATCATCATCATCAATTAATTCAAATTCAGAATCGATGTCCGCTAAATCATTTATGTTAACAAATTCGATATCACTTTTCTCAGAATCCGTAAGCTCATAAAATTCCTTAAAAGAAGATTTTTTTACAAACTTATTTCCTTTTGGACGGATACTTGTAACAAGTGGATCAGAAGACAGTAAAAGATTGTGCATAATATCTTCATTGCATGAGATACTGCTATGCTTTCGAGAATGCCCCTCTCTATATTTTCTAAAATCTATTTCTAGCCTCAGATG
This sequence comes from Atethmia centrago, assembly GCA_905333075.3. NCBI lineage: Eukaryota > Metazoa > Arthropoda > Insecta > Lepidoptera > Noctuidae > Atethmia > Atethmia centrago. The sequence goes on along the minus strand of HG995381.1, from coordinate 9,459,145 downwards.
CCTCTTCGGATAGAAAACCAATGGGCACAATTGACATGTTCTGAACTATGTCTGGCCCATGCATTAAAATTTTATGAAGTGAAGAAGGCATATAATACCATGGGTATAACTCCACGTAAAGCTTAGCAGTATCAAAGCAGAACTCTCGGAATTTAGTTACGTTGATCTTCTCTCCTGATGAAATACACTGCAAGATCACACAGATTTTTCTTAAAAGCATAGCATCTATTCCGGTCAGTTCAGCAGATTTAGTGTAGTTTTCAAAAAATCTCCTTGCCGAGTTGCCATTGTTGGTGGATCCACTGCCTTGTTTCACAACATCGAGAAGTAAGCCCGTTTCTCTTCTTACAGCCTCTTGAACTCTTTTCTTCCTGTCATCAACTTGCCTTTTTGCTATATCACCCCTTACTTGCCATGATTTTATGTCTAATTTGTAGGAAATGTGTAATAAGCATTCCATTGAGCGAATCCAAGCGTGAAGGGTGCTTAAGCTATATTTATACATGTCCTCGTTTGCGTGTTTATCTTTGATTAACTCTAAATTATTCATTTCTTTAGGACAAGCCTTGCATATGTCACACACTGAAGCTGCTGTATTGGATATAATGGAATGAATTTTACCATCAATCATTGTCAACAGCAGTTGGTGTTTGACACTAATTCCATCAGTGATGGTGGATGGAGTTAAGGCTTCAATCTCTGCTTCGATTTCAGCCATCTCTCTCTGCACATTTTCTTTGGTTTCCTTTATAAACTTAAACAATATTGGCCGGCAAAATGAAGTGGAAGATGGTCGCTCGTTTTCCCAAATTGTTACACCTTTTGAGACGAGCCGCAGTGGTACAAGACTAATCATAAAATTACTAGCAAGATCGATTTGCTCATCTTCACTCGTCCTTTGATGATAAATGCTTTGGCTAGATGATCCATCAAAACCCCATTTGCTGGTCAATACGAGCTGTTGATTGGGATCAACAGGGGTTTCTAACGACCTAATAAGTCTTCTTGAGGTTAAATCCATCAAGGCTTGTAATTTGATTTTTGCAGAGCTCTCTGTAACTGTGAGATCTTCTTTGGCCGGATAGCACTTAATTTTTTCTTTAACCAACATGTAGTAACTCGGGTATTGAAGAGCTCCTTCTTGAGTGTTGAAATCCCGAAGAGTGTTATAGCGCCATTTCGATAAGTTCATCGATACATAAAGAGCCAATGCCTTCAAAGGGGATATTTCCCGTACCTGAATTGATTTACCTTCAATGAAGGCTTTGATTTTTGAGGCCTCTTCTGGATTCTCCGTCAAGTATTTCATAACATAAGCTGTATCGCTTTGTCCTGCCTTTTGAAGCGCCCTTTCGGCCGAAAACATAATTTCAGCGCTGCTACTGCTGCATGAAAGACTATCTTCAGTGCGTCTTCTTTTTTGCCGGTTACTAAGGTCCTCAAAAGATTTACGAGGACTAGGATGTGTACAAGTTGAAGCATCAGATTTAGCAGGAGAAATTATGGGCTCGATGACGTCACTTATATTTTCTGTAGAAGGTTCCATATTTTCATTCTGTAATTCCGGCCATTGAATTGCAGCCTGTAGCCAAATCTCATGTTTCTTCCGAAACTTATCTGTGCTTCTTCCAGACTGTGTCCATTTTGCATAAATGCGGTAGCAAAATCGACGACACCAGTCTTTTAAACTTGTTTCAGCACTTTCACATAACTGAACACAACTGTTATCTTTTAAAACACTGAACAAATAGTTAAAGTCGCGTAAATCTTTATGTGCGCGTGCGCATAAAGCAACGTGAATATCAAGATTTGTATTAAAATTTGGAAAATACATTGCGAGATTAGCTTGGATACAACGAGGTGTAAATCAACACTGATTTTAAAGTTACTAATAGTGACCTATTTATATAAAATCCAGGTATCCCAGGTATCCTTTGTTAAATATTGCAAGGTAATTAGTTATTGTGATAATTAGTAAATGATGCATGCTAAATTAGTGTATTAAGAGCCATTTAGTAATTAAATAATAGCAATGTTCTTATCAGTAATCATTAGTGCATCAGTTTTATATGTAAACCTTAAGTCCCTAATTATATATCCTAATTAGCTTATATCTTCTCTAATTGGCTGCTCAGAAATGTTATTGTAATAAGGTAAACCTTTAGAAAAACGGTTTTAATCAACAAAATAAACAAAAAATAAAAAAAATGTGTTATAAAATAAACATCACTCTTTATCCCAGAAAGTGCACATTTGGCGCACTATGTGTCTTAGTATTAAATATAGCTCTTAGTATTAGCATTATGATATTAGAGACCGCTACTTGAAACAAGCCCGGAATCAGGAGGGAGAGAGCTCGATACACTCATTTTCATAGTAAAATTTCACATTTTCTCAAATTACTCCCGAAATATGGGAGTTATGAAGAAATTCATCACCACAAGTTATGAAGGCATTAAGTAATCGAATAAGATGGCATCATTAGTTTGGCATAATTTTACTCTTTTTTTTCGGACATGTCTACGTCCAACCGCTCCCATACATTCGTTCCACTGTGCGCCGCGCCGTTCGGTTTCATAGTGAATATTTGAAAATATTTGAAGAAACTATGAATATTTGAAAAAAAGCAGACAAATAAAAAAACATAAAAATATTTTAAGTACCTACTTTGAAAGTAATAACGTCGTATAAACGTCGTTTTATTTGGGTAGACAACACTTCCTGAATTTTTTTATATAGTATTTTACAACAATACTTAAATATTCACTTATAGAATTGATGCGTATGCGTTCTAGTTTAACATACATTGTTTGCAGAATCTACTTGCATTATATGAAAGCGTATTATCAGATTTAAAAGTCATAAAATCATATATCTGCGCCTTAACATACGATCTATGAACTAGAACAGCTACGTAGAACATTCTGTGATCGTGTTAGATGTGGATATAATATAACATCACGCCTTGTATCCTCGAAGGGTAGGGCAGAGGTGTAACGTAAACTTGCCTAATTCGTACTTACGCCAAATTCGTACTCCACTTAAAACTCGGCTTTGGTAACAGATATCAGCGCCTCTAGTGTCAAAAAATAGAAATAACAGTCGGCCATTTCACCACCTGACAGATAACACCTGTGAAGCTGCTCTGGACAAAAATATTGAAAAATTAAGTTTTCTTCAACTATTGTTGTAATATTTTTACACATTTCGTAAGAGTTTTATTCAAATAAGGTCGTGTATAACCTATTTTACGATTTGACACGTATTAATGTGTATCTTTGCGATTTCATCTGACGTGTTATCATACTCGTAACTGTTGTCAATTATGTTGGCGGTAAATTTAAAATTTGTTTGGCTCTTGCTCCTATTTCGTACTCGAGTTAAATTCTTACACGTACTGGTACGATTTACGATTTATAACTGCGATGATTGCCGAGAATTGGCGAAGACCATCCGTCGAATTTGTTAAGAATTACTACTTGTTTTAATAACACATTGTTGATTATGATGCTGATTCTCAATACTGTATACCAATGAATAGATCTCAAAGTACGAATTAAGGATATAGCAGTACGATTTGGGATGAATGGTCTTAAATCGTACTTTTTTAGTTTTTTTTTAAATTGTTTATTTTTCAGAAGTTTATAAGGTTTATGTTAAATTTGATTATAGAACCAATAAAGCATTTAGCAAACAAAAAATAATTTTAATTAAAACTAATTTATCTTTCCTAATTTTCTAAATATCATGGTTTTCTCTTAAGGGGTACGAATTTGGCAAGTTTACCCTACTTATAGTACACCCATACCTATATAAAAAACTTAGTATAAAATTTGTACACACAACAAATTTTATACTAAGTTTTATATATGAATATTGACATTTTTATTTTTATTGACATGTGCGAGTAGGTATGTGAGGACTATGTGGATCCTATATTTTTAAATGTTCCTTTTTCTCAGTTAGTTTTAATGATAATCTGGCAGTTTGAGTATGTGGCCTACCCAAATGTCCTTTCTTTGGTTTTGTTCGTCGAGTCGTTGAGCTCCTTAAGTTCTGAGTTGAGCTTCACGGTTACTGACAAATGCGTGCACTGACTGGACAGGTCCATTCAAATCTGTATGGTTCTCTCCTCAAAAGACCAGCTCAGACACCAATCTACATGGTCTTCACATGATCTGACCAAGATTATGTCTGGACTTTAAAAGAGACTGTGACCTCTGTGTTTGTTTCGGCCTTTCTTCTCAGAGTGGTCAGTTAGGAAACACCGACCTCATCTAATTGTTTTTTTTAATATGATTGACGTGTAAAAGTGTTTGTACAAACCTACTTACAGAAAAATAGAATCAAATCAAAACAAATCAAACCAAACAAGCAACAGGGACCCCCCGACGCAACGTGTGTTAACAAAAATATTATACAATAAATCAAATGCTTATTAATAGGAGCTGAAAATATTTATGTGTTATTTATAGCTTACAAAGGCTTGCGTTCATTTAGTAAAATCACACAGAAAATCTAAACTGTAAAAGTGAGGGTGCTCTAACTTTCGAGCTCGCTTATATCGCTCTTGTATTCTTTTGTTAAAATCACAATGAAGGCTTAAACTAGTATGCTTACTCTCTTGCATTTTATTAGCAAAATCACAACCACAGCTAAACCTAGTATCAAAGGCAGAGTGCTCAAACCTTTTTACTTTTCGATACAGGGCTTTATGACTAGATACGCCACTGAGAATCAAAAACAAAACATCCTGCAGTTATCCTATTTCATCGAAGCACCGATGGAATAACCATTAACCAAAATCAAAAAGAAAAAAAAAATAAAAGGTATACCACAAAACACGCCAAAGTATTTTCCATAAAACAGGGATTCAACTTATCAAAAACTTGACGTAAATTGAAAACATTTCCTTTACTATTTCCAATCGTAAATTCCAGTGCGTATTAATACCCAACGTACCTATGCAATAATGTCAATTTTATTATGATAATGTTATTTTTTTTATACCTATGATTTATATTTAAAATTAAAATTTTCATTTCAATCCATTAAACCACCATTACCTACTATGAAGAGGTATATGATAAAAGCCGCACGGGTCGGTCGAACGTTACGCTACGCTTGCCGCGGTCGGTTCGTGGATGGGTGAACATCCTTTACACATCGAGACCCCTCCGTGTCTCGGAAAGCACGTTAAGCCGTTGGTCCCGGCTGTGATTCGTAGATTTTTGAGTCGTTGCGGGAAGTCAGAAAAACCCAAAAGTCTGACAACCAGTCTTACCAAGTTCTACAGGTCTTACTTGTCTTATCGTGTTACCCAGTAACTGGGTTGTGCAGGTCATATAGGCAGTCGCAAACAATTACTAGTATTCAGATGCATCTGGTTAGACTGGATGCTGACCCCAACGCAGTTGGGAAAAGGCTAGACCAGATTGAACCACTATTACCTCGTACCCTTAAATCAATGGTAACCAAAAGCCATTATTCATTAAGACGCTGATATCACCTAAACCGCGGTCACTGTTAGATTGCAAAGAAAAGAAAGAAAAGCGCGATAACAAAACGCTTGTAATTTATTGCAAAATATTATCTATTTACTCAAAATTGAGTTGAGTAATCGAAAATAAAAAACAACCAAGTTCTGCATTCAAATAAGACGTTCTTGTTATTAATTAAATACGTAACGTATGTTGATATTTAATACAGATATTTTGGATTCGAACTCAAGGTAAGAGGTTAGTTTAACGTTAGTTTTTATCGAGATTTTTTTTTCAAAACGTGTTTTGGTAACATCCAAGTTCTGGGAAATATGTTAAAAATTAACATATACTTTTTTCGCTACCACAAACTATACAGATTTGACAATTTTTTTTCTTAAGAGAAGCCTATTTTGGTCATTTGGGTCTTGTCAGCGCCTTAATTATTGATTGTTAATCATTATCATAACCTTAAGCCTTCTACACCTTCCAAAAGGGTTACCGAGGCCCCGGCAACACAGGCAACGGAAGGAATACGGGTGGGTTTTAGTCATTAAGAGTCTGACACACCCTCCCGCTCCGCCCAGAGCGGGAGAAGTTATTTGATGATTCCCCACCCAAAAAATAAAAGCCTTTTACACATCACTGCTAGACCAGGCATCTCTTGAATTTTGCCATTTATCTCGGTCCTATGCCACTCATAATGGTAATATAAATTATTTTTTGAATTAATATTATTATTTTAAAATATATATATAATATATATTTTAAAATATATATATTATTATATATTTATATTATTTTTTAAATTGGATTGTGATATGGACTGTAATACTGTCTGAATTGTTATTAGGTATAACAAGCGGACTAATTCCGAACATACATAAAAAAACAATTGATCGCAATGGGTTTCATTTTGACAGTTCATCTACGTCGATTGCGTTATTTAAGCTGCTGAGCAGATGAATTTTTCAAACCTATGAAGCAATGGATTAGCAATTTCCTTCAAAACTCGCGGATTGTGATTCAAACTGTGTTCCGTAATTAGGGTGCAGGTCTGACCTTCGATGTTTACAATATTAATATCCCATCTCTCTGTTGTCCATGAATATGTACAAGGAACGATTTAAGTTATCCTCAAGTTTGGTGCTTTAATCATTGTACGAATCCATAAAAATCTTAATAAAAAGCAATTTTGGTCTTTTAAAAAAAATATCATAATGTTTATTATTAAATTGCCTATGTAAGTAACATAACAAATAATGTTTACTTTACAAGGAGATGCATGTTCCCAATAATTATTTCTCATTTTTGTGGTTTCGTTGCGAGGTGATAAATGTAACATTATAAAATTTAAATAATAAACTACAATTTCGGAGTCAAGATTATGTAGAAAAATGTATTTTTTATTACTTGGTATTTCTTTTGGATAAAGAGTAGATAGCCCCAAAAAACTACACAAAAAACGGCTACCGCTGCATTTTGCACGGGGACGCGCCTTAACTTCTTAACCGGTGGCCACATCACACTAGACTCAATGTTATAAGAAATTCGCACCGCCTTGAGAGAACGTGTTGTAAGTTAACGTTCTCGCTCTGTAAAATTGACAAATTTTAATATTCATGCGTAGTGTAGCTCAGGAGTTGGAACATTGTTAGACAGGACTTTTGGTTTATGGGGCGCTGATGTACCACCGGTGGCCATGTGAAGATTTGCCCCGTAGGACAGCATATAACAGTTCATATTATGGTCCCGGTCTGATCGTGTTCAGATTCCGTCCATATACTTAATTTCGACCCTAGACGATAACAAGAAGAGTGAAGCTACTCTATTTTTAACCTAGAATCACTCCAACGAATCCACAACTCAATTAAAAGTAATAAAAACTGACATCATACTCATTCGGAGTTCAGATTGTTAGTCAATTGTTCTGACATTTGATAGCCGCAAAGTATTTGAGCAGTTGGTTTTTGTAAAGCTTAATAAATGTCAGGTGAATTATTGTTTCTTTATGCTAATCATAATAGATGGAAAAAGGGACAATATGCTTTGAACATTTTCTAATTCGCGTTAAGTATTAAGGCTTCTGCAGACTGGGGCGATATCGCGGGTGCGACTCCGTGCGACAGGCAGAATTTATATGCCTCTCGCACCCACGATTTCGTCCCAGTCTGCAGAAGCCTTCAGCCATTTTATAGGCGTCAGAAACCTTCAGATTCGAAGAATTCTTCTCTGTATGTTTGTGTAAGTAGGTACATGTTATAATGTAGACTTTACAGACATAGGTACTAAGAGTTCTTATCGGCGAGTAACTGTCAAGCCGATATAAGCGTATCCTCAATGCAGTGGCAATAACGAGCTCGGAGAAGATAACCCCTAATTGGTAAAAAATGGCTTGGCAAATCGTTAAATTTTACTACTGGAATAAAGAAAACCATATAGTTGTCTTTATTTACGTAACAAACAGCCATAGATTATAATAATTATGTTACAGAATGTGTATATTACTGTATTTAAGTGGAATATTATAATATTACTAGAAGCATCCCGCGGTTTCACCCGCATAAGTCTCGATCTCGCGAGAATATCGGGATAAAAAGTACCCTATGTCCTAATCCAGGTCATGGTCTACCCATGTGCCAAATTTCATTCAAATCCGTTCAGCTATTTTAGCGTGAAAGCGTAACATACACACGAACTCACTTTCGCATTTATAATATTAGTAAGGACATTAAGAGGGAACAGGGTCTGCGATTCTCCATACAAATGTATTCCCCTTTTTTCTTCCTGAATAATGCCTCTAGAGCAATATTTTTATTTTTATAAAATCAAGGTCTGCTGTAGACACGTCCCTGTCATTTCCTTTTTTTCAGCAACTAATTAGTAAAGACAATATGACCCTTCAAAAATCACAAAAATGATCCATTTTTACCGCCTTGATTAGAAGACTACCAGACAAATTCGAAAGTTTTTAACATAAAAGAAAATGATAGGAACCTAGAAATACTCTTTCTTAAAAATTCTATGTAAAAAATAATTGAATCGGCTGATGTTTCGAGGAGAAAAAAGGGGAATACAAAACGTCGATCTCGTCAAAATTTTTGTGATATTAATCGGTCTGTGCTGCAGCTGTCCCTGTCGCACTCTACGGGGGCAGACTTGAGGTAAGGGGGGTCAGGCATATACCTATATAACTAGGGAAGTGGCAATTGTTGATCATTTTTTTATCGATACTCTAGTGATGTCCATCGATGTCGATGTTTATGCTTTATTATACTGTTTTTATTTATTGAATCGTGTGATTGTAAAGTGCTTTTCTAACTTTTGTTGTAGGTATTTGTAATTGTAGTTGCTACTTGGTCTGATAGTCCTATTTACTTCATTTGGCTGCTGTAAAAGTAATGCTTTGTCTTATCAAGTATCTATAGAAATACGAGTATTTATGGATGTGAGAGAGGTGAGGATTGTGGGTATTTTATTAAAACAAAGAAATTATAGCAATTAATAGGTATATACATTTATTCTGTCATCATTTCCGTCCTTTCTCTGATGGGCAAATTGCGTGGGATGCGCCCGTCAATTATTTTAGGTAGAAGGCATTCGTGGCAAAAATATCTAGTTTAGGTTCGATATTTTTCCAAAACCCATCGTCTCTTTAATTTTTTTCATATATATATACCCTTAGGGCTCCACAAAATAAAATAGCAGAATTTTCTGTGTGTTATATGCAACTGGCCTTGGACTTGATAGAAATAATTGTGAATTCTTATCAATTTTAACATGTTGTTCTGGAATATGCAGCAGTCAATTTTTTATTTTCTATTCCTTCTTTTGGAGTCATCTCAGCAGTTTTATACGGGCATTTTATTTCTATAATTGAGTCATCATTTACAGGGTGACATTGAAAACATGCGACAAATCGAAATGGGAGATTGTACTCATCATTATGAACAACTTTTACTAAGGGACCAAAGCTACAATCCCAAAAAAAAAAACTGCTGTCCCCTACATTTATGTTCGCAATACCTCATCAAAATGTAGGAAAAGCAGATTTTTTTTTTTGGGATTACAGCTTTGGTCCCTTAGTAAAAGTTGTTAATAATGATGTATACAATGTCCCATTTCAGTTTGTCGCAAGTTTTCAATTTCAACCTGTATAAGTCCATCAGGACTTGCAGCTAAAAAACTTTTACTATTGTCGACGAATAACCCTCACTTGAAAACGGTCAGCCCAGTTTCTTCTGAAAATTGTTTTATTGCTTCATCTTCTTTCTCTTTGCCATAATTATTCGCTGGAGTACTTTTGAATTGCGAGTACAACAATGATTTTAATATTCCTGCAACTGAAGTTTTTTTCCGCAGCTTGCAAGCTTCGCCAAAATTTGACGCCGTTATGCGCTTGCGTCTTTGTACTGCCCAAAAGTCATTCTCACTCTGACCAATTGTACTACGTTCAAGCTCTTTAGCTCGCGTCTTTGATAGTTCTAATTCCGAAAGAAACATTTTTTTTCTTTTCTTCAAATATTTCTGAAGGCATATCAGGCTCTAATTCTAGCCGACCGTAACTTTCATCAGGTCCAGTAACTTTTCGTTTTTTGCTAGACCTATTTTCGTCAAAACGAAAGTTTTCTCTTTCGGCATTTTTCTTTGATATCACTTGATCGTCTTTTTCTTTCAATGAATTTCTTTGTGTATAATCCAGGACTACAGCCTTGATTTTTTTTTGAAAGGCACGAATGTATAGCCGTGTTGCTGTTCCACGATGTGACCGCACCAAAGCATCGTGCTTGGTAGGACCCTCTGGCCGTGTAATGAACTCGTTTGCCACCAATGAATTTTGCAATAACATTATTTAATTGTTCCACTGCGTTGTTTGTTACATCGAGTATGAGGCTTTCTGCATTTGAAGCGTCAAAATTGCGGATTATGTACTGACGTGACCAGCAATACACGATGAATATAGCGATATTCATCGTGTATTGCTGGATGTCAGTCCATAATCCGCAATTTTGAAAAAGAGTAACCAAATTTGAGTCATTTTTGTATTTTTCGGGGTTACAAAAGTAAGCATCGCAATTACTGTGGTCTCCAAATACATGACTTGCTGCATTTTTTATATCCTTTTTCAAATATTTTATCTTTTCATAATAACAGCGGGTAGGTAAGTAAATAGCAGGATGACACCAAACACTGATAATAACACCGATATTTCCAATCCAACTGAGAGGCCGCGCGGAAGCGCCGCCGCGCCGGCCGGTAGTGTCGATGGCGCGGGAGGGGTGCGGGCGGGCGGTGCGCTCGTATTACGCACACAAACACAGACTATCCATTCACACATTGATACGTAGCTCGGTTGTGAGGCGCAGCGCGACGGCAATAGTTTCTTCAAATACCTATTTTTCCAATTTCTTGCCGGCCCACAGTGGAACGAATGTATGGGAGCGGTTGGACGTAGACATGTCCGAAAAATAAGAGTAAAATTATGACAAACTAATGATGCCATCTTATTCGATTACTTAATGCCTTCATAAATTGTGGTGATGAATTTCTTCATAACTCCCATATTTCGGGAGTAATTTGAGAAAATGTGAAATTTTACTATGAAAATGAGTGTATCGAGCTCTCTCCCTCCTGATTCCGGGCTTGTTTCAAGTAGCGGTCTCTAATATCGTAATGCTATTACTAAGAGCTATATTTAATACTAAGACACATAGTGCGCCAAATGTGCACTTTCTGGGATAAAAGGAAATGAAAATTAAAAAAAAAAAACGTTTTTTCCCCATTTGTATTTACTTTAAACCGCAGACAGACTTATTAAGAGGTCTATAAATATATTATATATATACAGAAATATATATTAACAAAAATATTCACAAGAACTGATGAGAGTTAGAGGCACATAGCTGACAAAGAAGTCATTAAAATGGTATATATGGCATTATGCCAATCCATCTTGAGCTACTGTGTTACTGTATGGGGTGGCTCCTGTAGGACACACTTACTAAAACTGGAAAGAGCCCAAAGAGCGGTCTTAAAAGTAAGCTTGTCACTACCTTTTTTCTTTCCTACTAAGGATCTCTACTTGCTCTCTGATGTGTTGACAGTACGCCAACTGTTTATATTGTGCACAGTTCTAAAACAACACTCACTAATAGGGTATGATCCTTTGTTGAACAATAACAAGAGAGTCAAACACAGGGTTTGCCAAACGCTAACCAAGCGAAACACTGCTTTCTCTAGCAATTTTTTTAAATTTTTAGGTGGATATCTTTACAATAAAATAAATAAGAAGCTTGCAATTTACCCACTTACACGAGTCAAATGTAAAAGGACTTTAACCACTTGGTTAAAGTCCCTCAGTTACGATGAAACAGAAAATTTGCTTAAAGTCCCATCCTAGACTTACTACGTATGACTTGACAACACCCACACACTCATTCACATCCACATACACTCATACACCCACACCCACACATACACCCACACCCACACATACACCCACACCCACACATACACCCACATATACCCACCTCACACACACACTCATACACCCACACCCACACATACACCCACATATACCCACCCCACACACACACATATACACCCACAAAACACACACACCCTCATATACACATTCACACACCCGATTCTCACACCCTCATTTACTTAATCCTCACAACAGTCAAACTTCACCCAGTTTTACGTATTTAAATATCACTTACCTGGAATGATGTACACCTAGAACCTGTTACCCACTTCCGGAGTCTGGAGAGGCTGGTAATCTGTCATACAGGTCTCCTAGTACAGAAACCAGTCTCCCACATAGATTATAATTCGCTTATGTACTCTTTGAATTATGTATATTATACCTTGAATATTTCTATGTGAGAGAGAAAATAAACTTTTTTGTATTGTATTTTGTATTTTTTGTATAGAGTATGACTTTTAAGTAAGTTGATAATAAATTACCTAGTTTCATTAAAAGTACAATAAATAATTAAGATGTAAGCTCTAATTTACTAAGTTACACATTTTAAAACAATAACATCATTTAATTATCTTCGTCATCATCATCATCATCAATTAATTCAAATTCAGAATCGATGTCCGCTAAATCATTTATGTTAACAAATTCGATATCACTTTTCTCAGAATCCGTAAGCTCATAAAATTCCTTAAAAGAAGATTTTTTTACAAACTTATTTCCTTTTGGACGGATACTTGTAACAAGTGGATCAGAAGACAGTAAAAGATTGTGCATAATATCTTCATTGCATGAGATACTGCTATGCTTTCGAGAATGCCCCTCTCTATATTTTCTAAAATCTTTATTTCTAGCCTCAGATGCCTCTTCGGATAGAAAACCAATGGGCACAATTGACATGTTCTGAACTATGTCTGGCCCATGCATTAAAATTTTATGAAGTGAAGAAGGCATATAATACCATGGGTATAACTCCACGTAAAGCTTAGCAGTATCAAAGCAGAACTCTCGGAATTTAGTTACGTTGATCTTCTCTCCTGATGAAATACACTGCAAGATCACACAGATTTTTCTTAAAAGCATAGCATCTATTCCGGTCAGTTCAGCAGATTTAGTGTAGTTTTCAAAAAATCTCCTTGCCGAGTTGCCATTGTTGGTGGATCCACTGCCTTGTTTCACAACATCGAGAAGTAAGCCCGTTTCTCTTCTTACAGCCTCTTGAACTCTTTTCTTCCTGTCATCAACTTGCCTTTTTGCTATATCACCCCTTACTTGCCATGATTTTATGTCTAATTTGTAGGAAATGTGTAATAAGCATTCCATTGAGCGAATCCAAGCGTGAAGGGTGCTTAAGCTATATTTATACATGTCCTCGTTTGCGTGTTTATCTTTGATTAACTCTAAATTATTCATTTCTTTAGGACAAGCCTTGCATATGTCACACACTGAAGCTGCTGTATTGGATATAATGGAATGAATTTTACCATCAATCATTGTCAACAGCAGTTGGTGTTTGACACTAATTCCATCAGTGATGGTGGATGGAGTTAAGGCTTCAATCTCTGCTTCGATTTCAGCCATCTCTCTCTGCACATTTTCTTTGGTTTCCTTTATAAACTTAAACAATATTGGCCGGCAAAATGAAGTGGAAGATGGTCGCTCGTTTTCCCAAATTGTTACACCTTTTGAGACGAGCCGCAGTGGTACAAGACTAATCATAAAATTACTAGCAAGATCGATTTGCTCATCTTCACTCGTCCTTTGATGATAAATGCTTTGGCTAGATGATCCGTCAAAACCCCATTTGCTGGTCAATACGAGCTGTTGATTGGGATCAACAGGGGTTTCTAACGACCTAATAAGTCTTCTTGAGGTTAAATCCATCAAGGCTTGTAATTTGATTTTTGCAGAGCTCTCTGTAACTGTGAGATCTTCTTTGGCCGGATAGCACTTAATTTTTTCTTTAACCAACATGTAGTAACTCGGGTATTGAAGAGCTCCTTCTTGAGTGTTGAAATCCCGAAGAGTGTTATAGCGCCATTTCGATAAGTTCATCGATACATAAAGAGCCAATGCCTTCAAAGGGGATATTTCCCGTACCTGAATTGATTTACCTTCAATGAAGGCTTTGATTTTTGAGGCCTCTTCTGGATTCTCCGTCAAGTATTTCATAACATAAGCTGTATCGCTTTGTCCTGCCTTTTGAAGCGCCCTTTCGGCCGAAAACATAATTTCAGCGCTGCTACTGCTGCATGAAAGACTATCTTCAGTGCGTCTTCTTTTTTGCCGGTTACTAAGGTCCTCAAAAGATTTACGAGGACTAGGATGTGTACAAGTTGAAGCATCAGATTTAGCAGGAGAAATTATGGGCTCGATGACGTCACTTATATTTTCTGTAGAAGGTTCCATATTTTCATTCTGTAATTCCGGCCATTGAATTGCAGCCTGTAGCCAAATCTCATGTTTCTTCCGAAACTTATCTGTGCTTCTTCCAGACTGTGTCCATTTTGCATAAATGCGGTAGCAAAATCGACGACACCAGTCTTTTAAACTTGTTTCAGCACTTTCACATAACTGAACACAACTGTTATCTTTTAAAACACTGAACAAATAGTTAAAGTCGCGTAAATCTTTATGTGCGCGTGCGCATAAAGCAACGTGAATATCAAGATTTGTATTAAAATTTGGAAAATACATTGCGAGATTAGCTTGGATACAACGAGGTGTAAATCAACACTGATTTTAAAGTTACTAATAGTGACCTATTTATATAAAATCCAGGTATCCCAGGTATCCTTTGTTAAATATTGCAAGGTAATTAGTTATTGTGATAATTAGTAAATGATGCATGCTAAATTAGTGTATTAAGAGCCATTTAGTAATTAAATAATAGCAATGTTCTTATCAGTAATCATTAGTGCATCAGTTTTATATGTAAACCTTAAGTCCCTAATTATATATCCTAATTAGCTTATATCTTCTCTAATTGGCTGCTCAGAAATGTTATTGTAATAAGGTAAACCTTTAGAAAAACGGTTTTAATCAACAAAATAAACAAAAAATAAAAAAATTGTGTTATAAAATAAACATCACTCTTTATCCCAGAAAGTGCACATTTGGCGCACTATGTGTCTTAGTATTAAATATAGCTCTTAGTATTAGCATTATGATATTAGAGACCGCTACTTGAAACAAGCCCGGAATCAGGAGGGAGAGAGCTCGATACACTCATTTTCATAGTAAAATTTCACATTTTCTCAAATTACTCCCGAAATATGGGAGTTATGAAGAAATTCATCACCACAAGTTATGAAGGCATTAAGTAATCGAATAAGATGGCATCATTAGTTTGGCATAATTTTACTCTTTTTTTTCGGACATGTCTACGTCCAACCGCTCCCATACATTCGTTCCACTGTGCGGCCCCGTCCCCTCTTAAGACGCTGACAACACCTAAACCGCGGTCACTGTCAGATTGCATAGAAAATAAAGAGAAGCGCGATGGCATTAAAATAAGACGTTCTTGTTATTAATTAAATACGTAACGTATGTTGATATTTAATACAGATATTTTGGATTAGAACTCAAGGTAAGAGGCTAGTTTAACGTTAGTTTGTATCGAGATTTTTTTTCAAAACGTGTTTTGGCGACAACCAAGTTCTGGGAAATATGTTCAAAATTAACATATATTTTTTCTGCTACCACAAACTATACAGATTTGCCAATTTTTTTTCTTAAGACAAGCCTATTATGGTCAATTGGGTCTTGTCAGTGCCTTAAGTTAGGATGGCTGCACGGCAAATAGACGTAGTCTGTCAATCTACTCAACAATCAAGTTCCCTGACTTTACATTAACTTACGCCCTGGACTAATGTAGTTTTATATTATTATCTCACGAGATAAAATAAAACAAAGGAGCATTTTCTATGTATAACAAGCATGCATTTGGAGCATCTTTTTCCATAAGATGTAGCTAATGAGTGCTTGTTATTAAACGAATTAAGTTTTTTTAATTTTTAGATACCTACACAAAATAAAAATAATGAAAGCCAACCTGCAGGTAAAATAAATGGACCATTTATTTAGACGTGTAAGATACAAATAAGACCATAAGAAATTATAAATAATCAGGATGAAAAAACATAAATCACTACATAAATTTTCAATATTTGTTCTTGCAAAAATGTAACAAATTTAATATAACACAGTAGTAATAAAATTACTACTAAACTTGCATCGTGTAAATAGAGCTTTAGTAACTAAATATTTCGGTTTCAAATTCTGAAACGCAATGTTAAATTAATTCATGCATGCCGAAAAACCATGCAGAAACATCGTGGCCCTGCACTGCACAGATAAAGATTGCATCAGGGTGAGTGACAGGTGACAGGCTATCACATCAATTAAACTCTTATTATTCTAGTGATATGGTTGGTGACAGCCAGAGATGCATTTGTATTCACTAAATTATTTTGAGAGAAGCAAGAAATTCAATGCAACTTACAATGGAATTAAATTCTCAGAATGTTGTCTATGTGCATTTGTTTTTGTCAGTGATGAGGCAATTTTAATGCTGGCTGCATTAAAATGATGATCAGGCAAATTCATATTGTTCAATGCTTAGAGGTTAAACCAGCAGTCAGCAAAGGTCACCGTTCCGAAGGAAACTCTGCTTGTAAGCAGAGTTTCCGGAACGGTAAGCTGTGTGACATCGACAAAATCTACGAATCAATTGTATTTGGTTATATGACTGTACAAGTTATTGTTTTTGCGTAAATATCATTTTCGCAAAAAGCAGTAATCAAGATGGGTGATTTTGAAGGCGCACTCAGTTCGGAAGTGATCGGTTTAACGAATTTTGCCGATGTACTGTAACTTTAAGGCGCAGATATATGATTTTAGTGACTTTTAAATCCGATATTACCCCTTCACATTATGCAAGTAATTTATGCAAAAAATATATGTTAAACTAGAATGCATACACATCCATTATATATGTGCATATTTAATTATTGTAGTAAAATACTTTATGAAATAAATTCAGGAAGTAATTTCTACCCAAAGCATAAAAAAATATTACTTTCAAACTACTTCAGATATTTTCATGATATTTTTTTGTATGAACAGTATATTTTATTACATCTGTATTTTTTTTTAAATATTCTTATTTTTGTTACTAAAACTAAATATTCCCTATGGAACCGAACGGCCGCGCGTCGTGACCGCGACGCACATTTATATGGCCAAGTTCAACGGCGATTACCCGACCATTAACTTGCTGATTTGCAGAGACAATAGAGCATTGATTACTAGCTAAGAAGACGCCTTTAACGTTTTTCCTACACTAATAATAATCTAAGATTACAATCGCTTTAGTAATAATGTACATAAATAGTTAAATCTATTAATGACCATTTGTGTTCAAATGATCTGTGTGCAAACATCCATTAGCCTCGTTTAGCGTTCATTATACAGGTAAAACACGATAATTTCAGTACCAGTGTACTGAGCCATCATTGTTTCATTACAAAACGGTTGGAATGACTCAAGAACACATAACTTTGTAACTGAAACGACTGAGGTTTACTTTATTTTTGATGTTAATTATTGTGACGGGGAAAACAATGACAGTCGTGGTCTAGACTTCTTAAGGTATAAAATGTTGTGTTGTTTTTATTAACAATGACTACAAAGTGTCGTTTTGCATCCTCGTCAAATTCAAGGAGGTAACTCTGCTAATGATTCTCGACACGAATCAATAATAAAATAAGTAGGTCTTTTTTTCTAATTTTCGAAAATCGGCATGTGTGGGTCACGCATGTTTAAACCGTGTGATACCGCACTGTAACTGCCCTTTTACACACACACTACCGCATACGCAACGGGGTAATCTGTTCTGTGAAAGTGGTGTATTCTAAAATACTGTCAAACTTAAATAACTAAAAAAACAAGTATGTATTCATGATTGAGCAGGTATAGTAATTTTATTTGATAATTATAATGATCTTTCATAGCAGCCTCCTGAAATTTGACGAAGATGCAAAACGACACCTTGTATTTTATGATTTACAGTCACATGTGGTTGACCACTAAAACTATGTATAGTTTTAAGTGTAATCTTTGATCATTGTAAAAATGTATACAGAATAGTTGTTACCCGACTATGGCAAAGCCAAAGGATAGTTATGATTTTAACAGGCTATGTATGTTTGTATGTTCATCTTACATAATCAGCCTATAATGTTCCCACTGCTGGGACACAGGCCTCCTCTCTGCGAGAGGGAGTATGTTCATCTGTTCCCTCATAACTCCTAAACTACTTGTCGTATTTTGAGAAACGAGGTATTGTAAACGTCATGTTTTTCCGCGGGTTTCAGGATATATGACGTCACAAAAATCCAACATGGCGGTTTTTACCGGAAGAAAAGCGTGAAGAAAAAAAAATAGATGAATATATCGTGTTTGGTATCAAATGAGAGGTCTTCAAACCTAAGTAGTGTAGTTAGGAAACGTGATAGTTGCGTATTTTTTTTTGTCACGGTCAGATGTCACCCCCCCCCCCCCCCCTTCCCCTAGCTACAGATTTAATGTAAGGTACATTCAAGTTGGGTCGAAGTAAATATCGGATGAGAATATATAGGTACTGCTAGACTAGCTTATTATCAAATTGTGGTTAACTAAGCAAAAAAACCTAACCACTAATTTACTCTACCCACTAACTAAATATATTAAGAATATCAGGCGTTATTAATTCGTCGTTTTAGGAAATTTTCCAGTTTATTTTTACTAATTATTAATCAATCCATTCTTAATGGGAATAAAGTCCAGTTTCGCGTGTACTTGTTGAACAGTTGACACCAATATAAAGTCAGACAGACCACAAAGGTTATCACATACTTATAGGAGCAGACGACCGTTGCATAATTTGAGTCTGGTGTACGATTGATATCGTCTTTTCCAATTATGTGTGTTCGAAATAGGATATGGAAATATTGATGTCACTTTCTATTGAAATGAGCAATATCTTATTGATGATAAGTGAAGGATGGACATTCAGTGAAGAAAATCCAAAGAATGATAATAAAACTGATGAAATTATAACTGATAACGTTTAAACAGCTAAAGAAACAAAATGTTTTAGTAGCTTTTGATCCCACACAAACTGTTACAGTTGACTAAATAGGTTTACACTATTATATTATATTATATCTCACTGTAATTATCTCAGACCGGATTTGAACAAATTATTTAGAATTCTGACACTTATTTTAACTCTTATTTTTCTGTTACTATCTATATTTATATATCCTCTTTTAAATACGTGGTCCTCAGGTAAATAAGAATCATTTTCAATTCTAAACTCGTTCTAAGTTTTATTTTGTTTGAGGCTAATATTATCTTGTAGAACATGGTGGACGCCATTTTTTGCAACTTCATGTACGTTTATAATAACATTGGGAATATTAAATATGTGTCAAAAGTCATATCACGCTTCGCTTAGTCTTGGCACCATTCTGGCATAGTTATATTAATATCAGGTGTTCATCATCATCTGCCTAGTCTTTTCCCAACTATGTTAAGGGCGCCCATTCATTTTTTTCGGGTTTTACATTCCAATATACCAATACCTTCAAAGAATTCAAGAAAGTTCGTAACCACAACATTTGGATATTATATTAACGACTGCTACAATTGTTACCGTATTCCCGGCAATCTATGTTCAATTAGATGTTTCAGTCCGAGATGATGATGACAGTTTTATCTGATCTTTGGATCAGGTCCAAAAATAGCGCTTTGTGCTCAATTACGTGGTTTTCACGTAAAGTATTTCTACCTAAAGTGTTAAATAATTTGAAGCTATTTATAGTTTCAAATCATGATTGCGACGTGACCAATTTCACCAACTGCACATAAATCAGCAACAGCTCTGCAGAAACTAGGTACACTCATCAAAAATCAAACAGTGAAAGTTGAAATTATATGAAATTTTCAAAAAATGAAAGTAAGATTACTACTTTTACGGACGAAGACTTGTCTTTAAGTTCCTTAATAATTCTGTCACAAATGTTGCTTATATAACTTTAACCTTTACTTGCTAAACAAGTTCATAATTATTATAATATATAATATTGTTTTTTGCCATACTTGGCTGTCAAATTTTTTATCATATCTTAATTAATTTTGGGAAGCAAAAAATTTACGACTGAAATATAACCATGTTTGATGTTGATCCTAAATTATTCATTGTAATTTCATATTAATAGCCGTTTTATTTTTAGTTGTTTTCACAGAGCGACTGCGTTTTTCGATTGAAACGACCTAGTTTTTTTCCTAGATATTCCTAGTCGGTTCTAATCAATTCATTATAGCTATTAATTAATATCTGTAACTTACAGAAAAACGATTTGAAAAATTTTAAATGGCATTGTTAACTTTTTTTATAAACCAATTAAGATTATAAGTATCTTTATGTTCGACAATCTTAAAAATTATGCAAATGCAACCAGTTGTGGTTTCATAATTTTATTTTAGTTTTTGCAAAACTTGTAGAGCAGTGGTAATAAAAATTTAAAAATAAAATTAAAAGTTTCGCAACCACAAACTTATAAAATGTATGCAAAGAATTTGGCAAACAAACTAAGAGAGAACAAAAATTGATATTTTGATTTATAAGAGTGTCCGTGGAGTTTTTTGCCCGTTATTTTCCAAAGAAACTTACCTACTACGCTTTGGAATGGGTTACTAAAGTTCGTTTTTTTAATCCCAGAGACTAATTTGACATTTCAAATAATTGTTGTTTAGCTTTTCAATATGGAGTTTGACATTTGCACCTGTCAATTTAGTCTCTGAGATTAAAACAGACCATAGCTTCATCTTACTGACTAAACAGTCCCTTGACAATTCAAAAGTACCTGTAATTGGTTTACATAATCAAACTATAATGTTCCCACTGCTGGGACTCAGGCCTCCTCTCTGTGAGAGGGAGTGGGCCGTAATCTACCACGTGGGCCCAGTGCGGGTTGGTAGATGTCACAAGTCTTCGAGAATTTCTGGTTCTAGGACACGTTTCGTTTCCTCACGATGTTTTCCTTCACCGTTTTGAGAGCAGTGGTGATGAAATAATTTACACAATGTAATGCGCCTGTCTGGGTTCGAACCTACGACCTACAACAAGTAAATCGCAGCCGTTACCACTGGGCCACCACTGCTCTAATTGGTTTATTTAAATTAAATATTTTGAGTTAGAGTTTTGAGTTTGATAAAGTCCTAACATTACTTAACAAAGATGCTAAAAAGTATAGTGACAATGAGGTTGCCAGGTTTCATATTTATGATCGGTAGAAAATCAATGATCTACCTTTTCGGAATTATAAAGGAACCAAAATCCTTCAAACATACCTAAACCGTACCCAATACAAATTAAACAGAGACCATATCCCAATTTCAGTAAATATTCAATTTGAATATACATACAAACTGCGCAGTTCCAAGTTTTGTAACAAAATTAATTAGTTGTACGACGAGTACGTAAGTTCTATTGTACTGATGTTACGCGTGGGTAGTTGTTCCACTCCAAAAAGAATAATAGACATTTGAATTTGAATAATTGGTTTGTTACATTTGCTACTGTTGTTATGATTAGTTTTAAGAATATCAAAAATATTGTGGCTAGGATAAGGCATGAAGAAATAACATGGCCTCTTTTCTAGTCATTCAAAAAAAATAACTATGAAATGTTACGCTTTACAGCAAACTGTTCTTTGCCGTCGTCACGCACATTATTTATCTTTATTCATTATTTGTTTTTATGTTTTCAATACATATAACTGATGTGAGCTTCTCTTGTCTTCATCTTTAATACATACAATATTTATTTTATCCTTCTGATTTTTGCAAAATTGTAGACAGTATTCTACGATCGTCATTCTAAATGTTTAACATTAGTAGAACCATCCATCAATTCATCATGTGTACAAGAAAGTCCATATTTATCATTTGTTGGCTTCAAAATAACGTCTTTGTTTATACTATCTACATGAGCAATACCTTCAATAAATATTCTAATAGTCTGTAACAATGTTGTCCCTTTTTTAAATAAAGAAATTATTATTATTATTATATTGGATTATCCAATCACGATTATTATAGTATGGTCGGAATGTAATTAAATAAACGCGATTGAATTATTCTATTGTTGTTTGATTTCTTTGCTCTTTTTTACCATTAATTAATGGCTGAGAATCATTTGGCTTGCTCACATAATACAGTTATTATCTATGTTTTCAAACAATAGCATAAATATTACTACGATTTTATTTATTTAAACAGTTAATTCTTATAACAGCAAGGTTTATTAAGACGCCGGTTTAGACTGCATCAATAAAACTAAAATTATTTTATGTCCTAATTAGGAACTTCTCGAAATCTAATTCCAATGACATAAACACATGTCTGATCAAGCTAATAGGTATTATTGAATAGCTTGTGCATGCATATATTGAATATCCTAGTAAAAACTATTTAGATATATCGAAAGTAAAATATTTCTCTGAGACCACTACTCTATCATCAACTAAAGTAGATGCCGTAACATCCAGAAATAGAATAATAAGCCATTCTTAGCGTCAAAATAATAGACGGTAGACGGAAGTCTGGACCAATCTTCATGGAACAACTAGCGTGGGAGGTGATAAAGATGAGCATGCTTTAAAAATCGGGGTCATATCAATCTGGTTTTCAGCAATTGTTGGATAATGTAATGATGATTATTGTTTATAGTTTTAGTAAAAGAAGTGTTATAGACATTAAGTTTTAGATGTTAGCCAAGACATCATTAGTAAACGTGAAAAAAGTAATTTAGAATTCGATTTATTAAAAATGCATTCTATCTACTGACGGAATTATGATGCTAAAATTACATTTTGTAAATGCGATAACAATCGCCAACACACAGTGAGCAACCGTGGTGATAAATTCTCTTTCGTAATTTTGATCAATGACACCAAAAGTAAAAGCTTTTTCTTTAAACAGGTATGCAGAAATTATGATAGTACTCGTATACAAAATATTTCTGTTGTTTTTTACAGACCCAAAGTCACTAACGAATGTATAATTTCAAACACCTTTTTTATATCCAACCATTTATAGTATCTCGTGTACGCCATTACAACTCACCATAAGAAAGAAAAGCATACTGTATATACAGGGTGGAATTTTGTAATGCCACCTGGAGGGAAAGTACTCTTAATACTGCAGATAGAAAGTTTTACTCAAAGGAAACATTCCTTTATTTTTGAATAGAAAGCAAACTGCATTCAAAGATTTTCGAAAATTCTCTTCTCCCACACCCGGGAATCGAACCGGCTAAAATCAGAAAAAATTATACCCTGTACTTTTATTGCATCGATCGTTAGGGTCAATTATAAGGATGAAATCTCTCTAACAAACATAAATTAAATGAAAGGAAAACCAGGAAATCTTAAATTAATTTAATTATTTACAAAAAAATGGTAAACTAACTAATTAGTTGCTCGAAATGGGCTCCATTCTCTTGGATACACAAATTTATTCTTTTAACGAATTCATTTCTAGTAACCTTTAATAAAGTGTTGTGGTGAATATTATAAATCGTATTCTGAACTTCAACTCTCAACTCGTTGTCATTCGCATAAGATTTCATGTAAATTTGATTTTTTACATATCCCCACAAAAAAAAATCTAATGGGGTGAGATCTGGCGATCTCGCAGGCCATCTGATTGTGCCGTTTGTACCAATCCAGGTTTTAAAATGGTTATTAATGTAGGCAGTAGTGATTCTGCTGTTATGTGCTGGAGCACCATCTTGCTGTAGAATTATTTAGTTTCGCTCTTCCTCGGGGAAATCATTTAACTCGTTTCTTAAGAGATCCAGTATTTCAATATACTTGACAGTGTTTAAATGACCTTCGTACACGTGGACTAACACTATAATTCCGCACCAAACGTTGAAAGAAAATCTTACTTGATTGTTAGTTTCATGAACACGAACAGGATTCACTCGAGACCAATAATGGTTATTGCAGCGATTGTACATGCCATTATTGCTGAAGTTGGTTTCGTCAGACCATACAATGTTACTCAAAACATTAGGGTTTCGGTCAATTTCTCCAAGCATGTTTTCACAAAATTGTAATCGTCTGTCACGATCCCCAATATGCAATTTTTGCACCAACCGACCTTCACGATAGCATTTATACTTATACTTTTTTAGCACTTTAAGTACGCGAGTGTGGGTTGTTCCTAATTCATCGGCAGCATCTCTACTTGAAGCCTTTGGAAATGATTCAAATTATGTTAAAACATCTAGCTCAAAATCGAAATAGTTTTGCTGAATAGTTTGCCGTCTCTTCTTGAAACCACCCGTATTCTTTAAATTTTCTACCATTCTTTTCAATACGAACCGAGTTGGTGCCTGTCGGTCTTGATATCTCTCTCCATACCACCGCAGAGCTAGATTCACGTTTTTGTTATTTAAAAAATAAGCTTTCATTAAATCAAACTGTTCTTGATAAGCCATTTTCACCATGAGACAAAATGTGAAATGAGTTGTAAAAACAATCAAATGTGAATAACAACTATGACAATCTCTGCATTACAAAAGATGGATGTTAGTTAAAGAGCTTTAACTTGACTCATTGAATTTGTAACTTCAGATTTCCTGGTTTTCCTTTCATTTAATTTATTATGTTTGTTAGAGAGATTTCATCCTTATAATTGAACCTAACGATCGATGCAATAAAAGTACAGGGTATATTTTTTTCAGATTTTAGCCGGTTCGATTCCCGGGTGTGGGAGAAGAGAATTTTCGAAAATCTTTGAATGCAGTTTGCTTTCTATTCAAAAATAAAGGAATGTTTCCTTTGAGTAAAATTTTCTATCTGCAGTATTAAGAGTACTTTCCCTCCAGGTGGCATTACAAAATTCCACCCTGTATACACGTGATCTGGCTCCCATTAATGAAAACTGCCCCTTAAAACTTAACATCATTAATAATTCACATATGTATTTATTGTTTTAGCCTTTAGGTCGGCATTTGACTGGGCTGAATATTTTGCCCTTGTTAGAGCAATAGAGGGAGGAGTTAATTGTATAAGCAATGTTAATCAGTACAAACAAACTATAGATTATGGTATTGTTGGTACAGAGTATGAATCTTTCCGGTACTTAAGTTTATCGGATGCAGCAAAATTGTAACGAGGACACGTTTTTCACATTGAAGATAACTTTGCTAATATACGTAGAATATCGAGGTCTTTGAAAGCAATTAGGTTTGTTTTAAGTTTCAGTTTTTCATTTGCTTCTTTTTATAAATATTTTCCTCTTCATAATCATTCCTTATCTTGCCATTTGCCATCAACTGTATTATGATGAATGGTGCTACATTATTATTTGTTTCCTCATCATGATAATGTTCTGTTAGGTCATGATTTGTGTAAAGACACAATTATTGTTATTCTTTGCGGTCCAAATCAACAATATCATCAACCAATAGCACTCAGTCTACTGCTAGAGAAAGCCTCTCCAATCATCATCATCATCACCTGCCTAGCCTTTTCCCAACTATGTTGGAGTCGGCATCCAGTCTTACCGAATACAGCTGAATACCAGTATTTTACATGGAGCGTCTGCCTATCTGACCTCCACAACCCAGTTACTGGGTAACAGCCCCAACCCCTTTGTAAGACTGGTTGTCAGACTTTCGACTATTTTCCTCTTCATAATACGAATCGGATTGAAATGAATTTAAAACTACGTTACGTTTGATCAAAATTCTAGATTTTGTTTCATTAACTTCTGAATAAAAGATAAGTTGGTAATTTATGGTATTTAAAAACATTTTAAATGACAAAGCAGCAAAACATAGCACGGAATGCCTATTAGTTAATGACAACAAATAACAATGAACCAGTAATTAATTACAATGACGTAATAACACCAATGACGTACTTTACTGACGGTATTCATTGGTTTAATGATCATGTGACACAAATCGTGTTAATTAATTTATAAAACACAGTAATGCCAAGCATTTTATTCTGAAAACTGAGTCAAGTTGCGGTGTAACATTCAATTTATATGACAAATATACAGAAGAACATAATGTACTTGAATCTTCTTACAAAAGTGATGAATAAAAGTATTAAAACATACGCAAAGTAAGAAAAATGTATGACTAACGTAAATTGTCCATGTATTCTAATCACAATTATATGAAAAATTGATTTTGATAATTATATGAAATTGTTATAATTAGAGATCGGATATTCGGATGCATATTCTTATATAAGATAGATAAGTTTAAAAAATTAAGAGTTAAAATTAGACGGTGTAGAAGTGTAGAGCGCTTCTGAAGAAGCCATTCCAAATAACGATTAAGCCAATCCAATAACAATGAAGTACAGACTAGCAATAAAACAGTACTTCACGACATTGTATAATTTAATACGATTTATATTAACGACAAAAATGCATTAATGCACTCAAGGAGCACTTTGGATAAACTCTGTATTTCACTACAATACACTTACACAGAACAATGAGAGAACCGAGAAAGTGGGTTACCGGGACAACCGCGGTTAACGGTGATTCGCCAACTTCGAGGAGAGAGCATCGATAAATAATCGATCGTTGATAAATGATATCAATTTGTTATTGCTATTTTTGAGAAGATATCGAATAAAAGTCTGAGAGAATTGCAAGAAGTATTGAGGATGGATTTTAATGGGTTGTTGTTAACAAAATCAAAATAAATTTTCAAATTGATTTATATGGTATAGCTAGTCCATACACATACTTCGAATTTATAAAGACTATACAAACAAATATGCTTAAAACGGTTTAATATTATTTTAAAGCCCAATCATTTTCTAAACCTATGCGAAAAACAAATGACATTGACATACTTCAAACAAAATGTATTCCACGAGCATTACTCGTGATTTGCTGATTCTAAAATTAGTATAAGTAAACCGGCACTACTTCCAACCACGTGGTAACAAGAACGTGAATTAGTTGTTAAGATTACAACCATGTATTAATAGTCGCTAGTTACTAAAATGAATGAAAATAAAAAGCGGATACGGTGATGAAAATAACAAAGGACAGTCTGTGAATTATAATAATTTTATCCACAAAAAATTTATACAGATTACTCGTATAAACGAAACATGAAAAATATTGGTAAGGGATCTCCTATCAATTAAACTTTTTTCAATGTTAAATCTCGATTAAACGCTTTTTCATGCATATTGCGGAATATAAGGTTTTTTTAAACAAGTATATGAAATTACCAACTTCTAAGTTAGTGAAGTAGCCAAAATATATCTCAACTAAAACGCAATAATAAGGTTTTTCTCTGTGTGGGTGTGGTCATATTTAACAGATTTTTTACTATTGGCAATAAACTTGTTTCAGAATTTAATCTTGGAATTAAAATTGGCCATACCAACCTCTAAATCTTGGCAGATTAAATACTTAGTTTGAATCTAATACAAGATGTGGTCTCGGAGAAGGCAAATCAGGTCAAAGTCGATCCAAAACCGGAATACATAGGCTGTTTATCAGTTTTATGATTATGATAACTACGCAAATCTGCTTCTTTTGCTGACAATAAATATATAAACCCGGTTTAATGACGAAATATATTCATATTCGTTTCTCACCAACGTCATCATTTAGTTTTTATTCAAGTTTAGCGTGCGTCAGTACGATTTCTTGTTTAACCGAAAATGTACACAGGTGGGAAAAAATATTGGCCTCATATACAAATTCAAAGTGTATCTTGTAGCAAAATTTGCAAGTTAATGTTCAATTGTTAATTACTAATTACAATTCAATAGGTAAATTACCTATTGAATTGTTACGCCAATAGTTGTTATCACATCAATAACAGTATGGGCTTCATTGACAATTTCAAATCTATTGTAGAGACAATCAGCCATTAACTTTATTATAAGCCTGACATATAAGGAATGAAAGATTAATACCTCCATTATAATTACCTAATATATCATGTAGGGTAATCCTGTAAAGGCGAATTGAATTGTCGATGGAAATAAAATAAAACAATTTGTTAGGAACCACCAGAAACCAGTTTTTCGTGTATGAGTTGAATTGAATCGAACATTCATGATTTAGCATAATCCATGAACAGTGACAAGTCTGATCCAATTGTATCTAGAAGTTAGTGAATGAACTCTGTGCCAGACGTTTTTCGGTTCAATAAAGACTGCCCCAGCTGAAAAACTTTGGCATTCATCATGTGATGCTAAAATGTCTGCAACATCTGTAAAGTTGTCACAAAGTATTCTATCAATTATGTTTACCTTAGGAGGTGCTGGCTCAGGAACATCCGAATCCCACTCCGAACTGAGATCATCACTGGATGCCTCCGTGTAATCCTCAGCCCACGGCACTTCCAAGAGGGACATCTTCATCTGGTCATAACCAGGAGACATGGTTTGCGGTCCGTAGCCAGGCGGCAACGGACTACAGGCCCTACAGTCCTCACAGTTACACGGTTTAGGTCCAAAAGTCTCCTTGGTAGGAGAATCATCTTTGACGACAGTCTTACTTCTTGAACTTCGTTTACGCGCACTCCTAGGTGATAGTCTATTATTGCACTGTGGTGGTACATAATACTTGGTGGGTTCAGACGACCTTCTTCCACTCCTCCCACAGTCAGGAGTCTCTATTTTCACGGGGGTCAACAACGACATCTTTTTGGTGAGCTGCTGCCGTTCAGCGTCAGTCGGTCTGTCCTCAGCTTCCATGGTGTAGCGTATAATGGGTATGGTGAACGTGAACTGTTCCGTGCACTCCGGCATTATTATGGCACTTCACGTACTGCCTCCAAGTCTTTGGACGACAGGGTAAAACATTTTTATGCAAGGTCACATTGATTGTCACTAGTGGTGCGCGGGCTTTGTGCGACGGACGCGAGCGTCGTGCGCGCGGGTGGAGCGAGCACTGCGTGAGCGTGTGACCCGGTAAGCTTCACGCGGCGCGCGCGCGCAACTGAACCGCTCTACGGCTCTACCAAATACTATGTCGATGTACAAGATATGCGGGTGATAGCCCGACACCCAACGTTTATTTAGAAATCAGTAGAGCCTTGTGCGTGGCTTAAATGTTAAATTACTTCAACTTGTGTGTTGCAATTTGTATCGCTATGTTTTTTGACGACAAATGTGGTATTGATCACAATTATTAATAACTGCGGTTTCCTTTTAGTCCATGTTTGGCTCCTTATACTTTATTGATGACGTATATTAAGGCTATTAATTAAATTACGTGTGAACACATTCCAAGTTAGACTCGTCATGATTTGTCACATCTTCATTTATGGGAATGATATTGTAAGTTTATTGAGATCACACATGTGTTCTAATGATTGGTTGTTCAGTTTTTGAATTACTACAAACTAAAAGGAGTTTGTTTTGGCTGTTGAGTCATTTAAGTTGTTTTTGCCAAATTTTGCTTCTAGTTCTAATTTTAACAGTTGTAAAGCAAATAAACGGTTAAGTGGAGACTATAATTATGTCAACAACGTCTAACTGGTTTTAATTGACGAATGGATGTTGATGATGATAACAATTCTTGTTTCTAAACATGAACCGCAGGGCAAGGCGGTGGACTAGTTAAAGTTCGCATTGATTCTACGAACGTTATGGCCTGTTGTAATTAAATGAGTTAATGCTGAGAACACTGTTATCTTTATCAGACTTTCCGCGTAATACTAGAAGCTCACTGCGTCATTCATAGCAAAATACATATAAGCAAAATACTAATGATAGGTATTATGACAATTTTCATTGAACCATTGATTTCACGAATATCCTTTAAAACAGGCAAGAAGATACGATCTTCCATTAAGTGAAACATAATGTATGCAGCTACATAATTGTAGAATAGGTTAATAATACTGACCTAGCTCCAACAATGGTTGATTTCAAAAGTAACACTTATTTAAAATTCTTTTACACAGGTAATGGTTACAAAATCGAGTGCAAATCGACACCTACGCAAACCGCGAGGACAAAAAATATATATTTTCATTAAAACGAAACGACCTAATAAAATTATGGCAGATAAAGCCTTTATTGCTTAATTCAAGAAACCTGCTTCATAGTTATCAGTAACTTTGAGGTTACCCAAAGACAGTGTTTATATATTTATTTACCTAAAGGTAAAAAAAAACATAACAAAGTATAGATTTACAATTTTACGGCCGGTAGACTAAAAAACTAAGTCGAAAAGTCACATTTTTCAGGAAGAACTAAATATATATAAAAAAATTACGTTAAACTATACATTCTAATTTATTGGAATATTGAGATGTTTTTAATTAACACTAACATGCACGTAAATATTATTTGACATAAATATAATTAAATGTGATTTTAGTGACTTATGTTAGAAAGAACACTATCTAGTACAGTCGCATCAAGTTACCACATAATGTAAAATTTGCTTATTCGGTTTTGAACTAAAACACCAACATGTTAAGGTTTAAAATCATTTTGAGTAATTTGACAGTTTCGTATAACCTGATCTGCTGGCGACTGTACATAGTAGATATAAATTTTGACTTTAAAGTTTTCTGTGCTGACCAGTATAAAAATTTTGCTGCTCGATCTGATAAGTTGTATCCAATCTATGTATTAAATCTGCAAATGCGTTTTCTTTTTTTCAATGATGCTATGATCCGTGTCCACTTCTAAGTGGCTATGACCCGGAACCGTGAACTTGTGCTCTATGACATCTAATGTCTAATTTCTGCAAACCGCAGGTCAACACTGAACTGACATGAGAATTTAGGTTCTGACTGCTAGAATAAAATACATGTTTGGTATTCTCAGGTATGGTAGGTGTATGTTTGAAGATGTTTGAAAACACATAATGCTATTTGATTCCTGACTCTAGCAGCTGTGGTTTCATATTATATGTAACATACAGGTTTTCCAGTTTTATTGTCATGGACAATCAGGTTGAACGTCCACAACTGGCGTTTGTAGAAAGTTACAGAAGACCTGAGAAGTGGAGTGGGTAAACATTGTTATAAGTCAAATATGTAAAATTGCACAGTACTGTAATTTTATTTACTTGTGTATCACATTTTTCTCATTTCGTATGCTTGATCTGCGGCAATCTTGTGATGTGCATGGTGAGCAATTAGTTCAGTTTTGACTTAGTCGCTGACATAGTTGAATTTGAATCTTGAATTTATCACGAGTATAAAATGTGTCGGCACGGGGCTTCTTAAAAGATAATACTAATTTCTGGAATGGAAGTACCTACTCTCGAGTTAAGGCTCTTACAGACTGGTGCGATATCGCGGGCGCGACAGGCATATTGCTGCCTGTCGCGCCCGCGACATGTATGCAGAAGCCTTTAAACATCAAGATAGCGCGACTGACTTAACGGACCTGATATTAATAAGTCCACCTTCTGTATCTATGAAGTCCGAGAACGTCGTGTTCCTTTTAACATAAGTCACCTTTTGTATCTATGAAGTCCGAGAGCGTCGTGTTCCTTTTAACATAAGTCACCTTCTGTATCTATGAAGTCCGAGAGCGTCGTGTTCCTTTTAACATAAGTCACCTTCTGTATCTATGAAGTCCGAGAGCATCGTGTTCCTTTTAACATAAGTCACCTTCTGTATCTATGAAGTCCGAGAGCGTCGTGTTCCTTTTAACATAAGTCACCTTCTGTATCTATGAAGTCCGAGAGCGTCGTGTTCCTTTTAACATAAGTCACCTTCTATTTCTATGAAGTCCGAGAGCATCGTGTTCCTTTTAACATAAATCACCTTCTGTATCTATAAAGTCCGAGAGCGTCGTGTTCCTTTTAACATAAGTCACCTTCTGTATCTATGAAGTCCGAGAGCGTCGTGTTCCTTTTAACATAAGTCACCTTCTGTATCTATGAAGTCCGAGAGCATCGTGTTCCTTTTAACATAAGTCACCTTCTGTATCTATGAAGTCAAGTCAAGTACAAAGATAAAATAAAGCATTTTTTTTACTTATGTGTCCGCCGACCCGACAATTAATCAATCAATCTACCTAGCCTTTTTACATGTATGTTGGGGTCAGCTTCCAGTCCAACCGGATGCAGCTGAATAGCAGTATTTTTCATGGAGCGACTGCCTAGCTGATCTCCACAACCCAGTAACTGGGTAACACGATACCTCTTAATAAGACAGATTGTCAAACTTTTGGACTTCTGACTACCCATAACGACTGCCAAAGATCGACGAATAACAGCCGGGGCTGACGGCTTAACGTGCTTTCCGAGGCTCGGAGGGGTCTCGATATGTAATGGATGTTCACCCATCCACGAACCGACCGCGGAAAGCATAGCTTAACCTTCGGTCGACCCGTGCACCTGTTATTACTTAGCCACGAGCCCATCTATATAGCACAGCACAGCTTAGCTACATCTAATTAATAATCCTTACTAATATTATGAATGCGAAAATGAGTTTGTTTGTTACGCTGTCGCGCTTTTTTTTTGTTTGGGAAATCATCAAATAACTTCTCCCGCTCCACCCAGAGCAGGGTGTGTCAGACTCTTACTGACTAAAACCCACCCGTATTCCTTCCGTTGCCTGTGTTGCCAGGGGCCTCGGTAACCCTTTTGTACCTTCCCGCGACCCCAGCAGACGCTGTCACGCTAAAACGGCTGAACGGATTTAGATGAATTTTGGCACACAGATAAACCATGAACTCGGTAAGTACATAGGCTTTTCAACCTGGATTGCAGACGGAGTCTCTGGCCACAGCTAGTATGATATAATTCACAAAACTTTCCAAATCATTAATTAAACTGCCTTCAACATGAACTTTCACTGAAGTAAATGGAACACGCAATTTTTTACATCACCTTGTTTTAAGATAAAGGGCACTGGCTCCCGTACAATAGGTAATAAATTGTCAAAATAATTTATTATACCTGTTAAATAATATTATACAATCATAATATAACAAGCAACATTTTATGATCTTTTCAATGTAAAAGTTTAAACAAGTCATAAATTATCGAGAAAAAACTTGTTGACTTTATACTAGTAATATCAAACCGAATATTTTAATGAGGTAGAAATAAATGTTTGGAAAAATCTTTAAATAAAAACAAGCGACTTCCAAAAAAACACTACAAACTGATAAATTACTTTAATTTCGGAAATCAGTGTCTTTAGATCTGTATTTTAGTTTATTGTCACCGACTTTCGAAATTAAAGTTATTTTTAATTTTGTAATGTTTTTTTGTCGCTTGTTTTTTTAAGTTTTTTATTTTTCGCTTTTTAGTGGCTCAGTTTGTAATTTATCTAAGTTACAGTAGCCTAATGTCAACTGCTCATCATCTTCTACAAAATATTACTTTTCCGGAAGCATTGTGACGAGCTTAAATTGCTTAGCAACCATATTATGAAGTACCTAATCGAATTGCAACCCGTTAACTACTTATTATAAAGTACCATAGCCATCCAGCAGTAGTTCCAGTAGCCATCTGTGGACTTCATCATTAGTTCTGTTTCACCAAATGGTGCTTTCCGAGAGCAAATGTACGAGTTACTATAAAAAAATACCCAAATCGCTATAGGTGTGCCTATAACGTTTAAGGATTTCCCTCAATTTCCATGGAATCCCCTCATCGGATTCTGACTTGATGACACTGGGACCATCTCGGGAGCATACCGTTTCAAACAAAATTAGTCTATAATTGACGGAGAAATCGGTGAACATACATAATAAAACCGGTCAAGTGCGTGTCGGACCACGCACAATGAAGAGTTTCGTAGTTGGGATGAATTTATCCCAAAAAAAAAACTTAATATTGTAGTTGAAAAACATATTCTCCCATACACCGATATGAATGGTTCCCTTTACGTCGAGTCCCTTTACGTCGAGCCGAGAACCTTAACTCGCATCTATTACCCCTACGTCGATTCTAGGATTTCTGTCCCGTTTCTACGCTAAATATGATATTATTAAACTCGACGTAAAGGTAGTAGAGGCGGGGTAAAGAAACTCGACGTTAAAGGCTCCTACATACTGGCGCGACTTGTCGCGCGACGCGACGCGACACAAAGACACCGCGTGCCTTTAACGTCTAGTTTCTTTACCCCGCCTCTACTACCTTTACGTCGAGTTTAATAATATCATATTTTGAAGTACAGTCAGGTTCACATGTTTTATGTGTTATTGTATTCGAATCTACTGAATTACTAATATTAAAGTATATTCTTTTAAAATTTAAATAAAAAGGATATTTATTATACTTATTCGACTATTAACTGCAGCATACTTAATGGCAATGGCGCATTGGTGATTTTACATAAATTAAATACAGCAGTATATAGACATTCATATTATTTATATGCTGATGTACATTTACACTAATAGTGATAATTAGACTGTGATTTATTTAATGTTTTCACATCTCCATAAACAACCATTGAGTTGGCAGGGGGGGGGGGGGAACATAACTCTAACAAAAATTAGCACTTTAATGCTAAATATTACGCAAGTGGATCCTTGAATCGAAAAGTGGTGGTCACAGACCCGCAATATTTTTGAACGATACCCCACACCATGGGGTAGACGAGTAAAAAAATATCATCCCCACATTACGTACAAGGTACCCTAAAAAGTAGATTTTTTTTCATGATTTTGTTTTAGCACTTTGTCGGCGTGATTAATATGTGTACCTATGCCAAATTACAGCTTTCTAGTACTAAGCGTCTCTGAGCTACAGTGGGTACAGAAAGACAGACAGACAGACGGAAATGGCGAAACTATAAGGGTTCCTTGTTTACTACGGAACCCTAAAAATATACAAACGAAACATACAACCTCCTCCTTTTTGGAAGTCGGTTAAAAAAGATAAAGTAGGTGAGGTATCTACTATTAATAAGAATCGGAAGAAAATAGAGCTATGTCAACAAAATCAACTTAGCCTATCGCAGTCCTCTACTGGACATAGGACAAAATAATGTAATGATTAAAAAAACCAAACTGTTAATAAAAGTTTTAATGGTAACTTTGCTTACGCTATTTTTCTTATACAGGAGCAAAATGGCACGACATGAAAAGTGCCCAAGAATATTCTTAACAGATACAATGGTCAGAGGCGGCGTAAGGCGTGGGCGGTGTGGGCCACCGCCCACGGCCTCGTGGTGCAAAGGGCCTCGCACCTCACAGCCGAAAATAAATTTGAAAAAGTATGGAAAATCCAAAAGCATACGCTACAAGGTTTTTCTTATAAAACATTAGAATTCATTCTCAACTTAAAGATATTCCACTCTTCGGCGCACGAAATGAATGTGAATGAAATAATCGATATTTCTGATAAGAGCAGTGACTTCCAACCTTATGAGTTGTATGAGGAGTTACAAAATATGATCCTAAATTTACCAAACTCTAATAAAGACGAGAAACATGTGCTCCAATATATCATAGATAACGATTTGAAAGAAATTTACCCAAATCCACTGCCATTAGAATTTTGTTAACAATACCTATAAGTAATGCTTCCGCTGAAAGGAGCTTTTCAAAATTGAAATTAATTAAAAATTATTTAAGAAATACTATGGGTCAAGAAAGACTTTCAGCTTTGGCAGTTTTATCTATTGATGCAGATATAGCATCTAAGATAAATTACGAACCAATCCCAAAGGAGTTCAGTAAAACCAAAAGAAGAAAATTTCTGTTTCTTAACTTTTTTCTTTATTTTTTGTTTCATTTTTGTTTCATTTTTGTTTAATTTTCTAAAGAAGTATCAGTAAGAATTTAGGTTTGTTTCTTAATGAATAAAAATCTTAGTGATTTTTTATTTTATATTCCCTTCTTGCACCATCAGAGGGCCTCGCGAAATGTACCTTGCCCACATTAAATTTAGGTCTTGCGCCGCCGCTGACAATGGTACCGATTCTCTTGTTCACAAACTAAACTAAGTTTAAGTTCAGTGCATCTTTTTCTTTGTATTCCATTAAGAAGAGGACAGCAGATAAATTTTAGTTAGTCCTGTCAAGTTAATGCACTGAACTTAAATTTAGTTTAGTTTGTGAACAAGGGAATCGGCACCATTGTTTATCTCACGAAGCGACGCGCACTTTACTTGTGGTAACCAAGTGTACAAACACGCTGCGAAAGTGTGCGTTAAGACGAGTAGCGTCAGCACATAACACACACACTATTGAGCACACTATTGAGATCTCCTGCGCTTACACACACATTCACAGCGTGTTTGTACACTTGGTAAACATAAGTAAAGCGCGCGTCGATTCGTAAGATAAAAATACTATATCTGTAGACTAACTTTTCGCTTCTCAAAACCTAAATAACTTTTTAGAGTTCATATCAAAATGGTATAAAAGAAGCCTAGTGGTGCAATTTTATCTGTCTGTTTTTACAAACAAATGTAATAATGCGGTCGCAAACATTAAAAGAGAAGAAGAGAGCAGCGGTGGCCCAGTGGTAACAGCCGCGACTTATGAGTTGAGTTGTCGTAGGTTCGAACCCAGACAGGCGCTTTACTTTGTGTAAATTATTTCATCACTACTGCTCTCAAAACGGTGAAGGAAAACATCGTGAGGAAACCGGCATGTCCTAGAACCAAAAATTCGAAGACATATGACATCTACCAACCCTCACTAGGCCCGCGTAGTGGATTGCGGCCCACTCCCTCTCACAGATAGGAGGCCTGTGTCAAAATTAAAAATGCAACTCTGAAAATGGAAAAATGTTCTACCTCCCAAGGTACGACCCGTCGCGGGAAGGTACTAATGGAGTCGCGGGAAGGTACTAATGGGTCACCGAGGCCCCAGGCAACACAGGCAACATGAAGGAATACGGGTGGGTTTTAGTCAGTAAGAGTCTGACACACCCTCCTGCTCCGCCCAGAGCGTGAGAAGTTATTTGATGATATCCCATCCAAAAAAAAAAAGGTAGACACCCATCGGTGTGCGACTAACTTTTGCCGGTTTTTAGGGTTCCGTATCCAAAGGGTAAAACGGGACCCTATTACTAAGACTCCGCTGTCCGTCTGTCTGTCACCAGGCTTTATATACCGTACCGTAATAGTTAGACAGTTGAAATTTTCACAGATTATGTATTTCTGTTGCCGCTATAACAACAAACTCTAAAAACAGAATAAAATAAATATTTAAGGGGGCTCCCATACAACAGACATGATTTTCTTGCCGTTTTTATAGATAATGGTACGGAACCCTTCGTGCGCGAGGCCGACTCGCACTTGGTCGGTTTTTTAAGTTTACTTCCAATTTATAAACACTTTCACAACGTGTTTGCGGAAATCTTAAAATTCTTGACCACTTTACGACGAGTAGGTACCGCGAAATTGAATTCACACCCATCTTATTTTATTTTATTGCACTTGGCCGACTGTTTTATGGGTAAATTGTGCTGTCTGAGCCCTATCCTTATTTATCATTTAACAAGTAATAAATCAATAAATAATTTACGCACAAAAATAAAACTTCCTGCCTTTCATATATATTTAAAATTTATAAGTTTTATGTAACGTCTTTTGTTAAAACATTTTGATTAAAAAAGATGCAGACTGTAATTTGTTTTTTGTTTATTCAAATGCGATTATTACTTACACGTATTCGTTCCGGTTTGGTGGATTTTTAGTGTTATATACATTATTTTCTGAATAATAAATATAATACATATTTTTTAGGGTTCCGTACCTCAAAAGGAAAAAACGAAACCCTTATAGGATAATTTTGTTGTCCGTCTGTCTATCTTTATGTCCGTCTGTCTGTCAAGACCCTTTATCTCGAGAACACCTGGAGTTATCGAGTTGAAATTAAAACCATATACCTACTCAAGTATACAGTCCTTTGAAGCTGTGAAAAAATCAAACTTCTAAGTCAACGTAAAAAAAGATAGGCCGTTTATGCCGCAAATAACGTATAATTCGACACTCTCAAGGGAATCAAAATTTATAGGGTACTTTCCGTTGACTTAGAATTATGAAATTTAGCAAATAATATGCCCTTATACTACAAGTGTAGGGAAAAATCTGAAAACTATACATTTGTAATTAAATCATAAAAAATGTAGTCTTTATTTAATACCTACAAATTTGTACGGAACCCTCGGAGTCCGACTCGCACTTGTCCGGTTTTTTTTTCTGATTAAATAGCAATAACTCAGATGGGTAAAAGAAATCGAAGCTGGAATTTCTGTTATGTCATTTAAATTCTTGAATAAGCAGCTTACGTAAACATTGGATGCCATCTCCATTACTTTATTGAGAGTTTATTACAAGGAAAACAACGCGCAACGCATCAGCATTGCAATTCAGCGAGGAAATCCCACCAGCATCCTCGGAACAATGCCCCGAGGGCCTTTTTTAGGCTTAACTTAGTTTTAATATAATTTAATTAATGTTAATAATCATGTTGTAATTTGTCTAAGTAAATAAATATTATATAGGAAAAGAAGATCATGTTGTTGTATTCAAAATAAACATGATAACAACTGTTTTATTGAGAAAAAATGTTATTTAATCATATTATAGACAACTCTTAGCACATAGTGTCTAGATTTAAATGTCAGCTCACAAACTATATAGCAGAACTAATATGGTGTGAACAACAAAATACCATTTAAACCGGATCATTGAAAAATTATATCGATAAATAATGTAATAGATAATCTAATGACATACAAAGAAAATTAAATAATGTAGCTCACTCATTGACATTTGAGTCCCAAACAAAAATAGTTTTAAAAAAATGCTGTAGAGCTATCTCAAAAAGATCCCTTTCACCAAGTCTTATAATATGTAATAGTTTTAAGCGCAACAGTGCTTAGAGATCAAAGTAATATGATTTTTTACGAAAAGTAAAGTATTGTTGAAAATATTAGAAAGGAGCAAGCTGGGTTCGATTTCCAGTTCGGCTAGTGTTATTGGGTTTTTCTATCAGGAATTTCACAGTAGCGCCCTGGAGTCCGGATTAGTACCCAGTTGATGGCAACAGGCCCGCCCCCTATTACATGTACGAGTAATAATATTGTAATGTTACAGTGCCATGTATGGCAAATATTTTTTTTTTTTGTGGGTGGGAAGTCGTCAAATAACTTCTCCCGCTCTGGGCGGAGCGGGAGGGTGTGTCAGACTCTTACTGACTAAAAACCACCCGTATTCCTTCCGTTGCCTGTGTAGCCAGGGGCCTCGGTAACCCTTTGGTACCTTCTCGCGACCCCGGCAGGCATCGGCCCTAGTGGACCCCTACACTTGTGCTGATGACATCTCTTTGAGGCGCGCGTGGAATACAACGCGCCGTCCGATCCGGGCCTGGTCCTTACCGGACGGTGAGCTACCCATTGCTCACAGTCCGCTAGCCCGCGCCTACGGTGGCCGGAAATCCGCTCGGAATTCCCGACGCCCAGGGTGTCTCCTGCGGCGGATAGGGGCGAGAGGGCGCGAAATTTGCCTTTCCCTCAACCGTCGCGCCTCCTCCTTCGCGAGCATTACTGCTTCGCAAAAGGACTTGACGGCTGCCCATGCCCTCTCGCTCCGTACTATGGCCTGAACCAGGGCCGGACGCGAGAGATCTCTGCCGCCGATTGCCTCCAAAGTGCTCTGCCCAAGCCGGGCAGACCTCCACCGTATGCTCCACCGTGTCCTCCGGGCGATCCACACAGTGGTCACACCCGTGCGTTTCCTCCCGCCTTATCCGACACAGGAACCTCCCGAAGCTGCCGTGTCCGGTAAGGACTTGCGTTAGACGGAATGTGAAGACGCCGTGGCGCCTCTCTAGCCACTCCTCAAAGAGGGGATTTATCGCCGCAATTGTGGCGTGCCCAATGTATGGCACGTAAATATAACTTTAAAAATTTGGGTTTATAAGAAGGAATACACCTCTGCCTAACCGTTCGATTAATACGGGCGTGATATTTTGTTATGTAGAAAAGAGAAGAACTAGTGAAGAGGATAAAAAACCACTAGAACATAAAGCGGAAACAAGAGAAGGACAGGTCAATACTTGTTTGAAGTATCAGAATTCAGAATTGTTAATACTAAAAAGTGTGACAAATTCAAATTCGTCAAATTAGGACCTATGTTCCAAGAATGATGAGTAGCATCAACTTAGGAAATAATTTTTGGAATTGGGTAGATGAATCAACAAACTTGATATTTACTGGATTTTCCAAAACATGTTTTTTGATGATCTTATTGGTGACGTTCGTCAGAAAGGTCATGTGCGTAGTATCCGCAACTGGCGTTCATTTATGACCTGATGTATGAACGTAAACGAAGGTGGATGCAGGTGGCTTGAGTTTATGTATGAGATTTTTTTTGGTCCATTCAATAAAAGATGACCTAATTAAGAAGGATTGAAAGCAACTTCCACTCGTAAACAACAACATCTACAAGGTGTCGGTGTGCATCCTCGTCAAACTTCAGGTGGCTGCTATGAAAGACATATATAATCAAATAAAATTACGATAGCTGCTCAATAATTAATACATACTTGTTTTTTTAGATACTTAAGTTTGACAGTATTTTAGAATACACCACTTTCACAGACCAGAATCAGAAACAGAAGAAAGGGCAGTTACAGTGCGGTATCACACAGGCCGCGTTTTAAGATGCGTGTCCCACACATGCCGATTTCAGAAAACTAGAAAAAAAATACCTTCTTATTCTATTATTGATTCGTGTCGAGAATCATTAGCATAGTTACCTCCTTGAATTTGACGAGGATGCAAAACGACACCTTGTATAAATGACGGTTTCAGAATCCCTTTTTCGAAAAGATCTCTGATGTAGGTAGCTCTTTACCTTTCCTAATGACCGTGAAGAATGAAGGTGGCTCTTAGTTTCACATAATATACAGGCCTGTATTAATTATCCCACATCAGGGCAAGACATCTTTGAATGCTAAATTAATTGGTAGTTCTATCTACTCTGATTTAAACAAGTTGGTAGTCCGATATAACATGAATATTGTTTAAAATAAAATATAACGTTTACATCAGGAGTAGCTAAGTATTAACAGCAGCACGGGTTGATCCATCAGGTTAAGCTAAGCTTGCTGGGGTTGGTCCGTAAAGGGGTGACCATCTTTACATACCGAGACTTCTCCGTGCCTCGGAAAGCACGTTGGTCGCCGTTGATCCCGGCTGTCATTCGTGGATCATTGACAGTCGAATAGGGGTCGTCGTTAGAAGCCCAAAAAGTCTGAATACCAGCCTTATCAAGGGGTATCGTGTTACCCATTAACTGAGATGAGGAGGTCAAAGGCAGTCGTCCATG
This sequence comes from Atethmia centrago, assembly GCA_905333075.3. Taxonomy (NCBI): domain Eukaryota; kingdom Metazoa; phylum Arthropoda; class Insecta; order Lepidoptera; family Noctuidae; genus Atethmia; species Atethmia centrago. The sequence goes on along the minus strand of HG995381.1, from coordinate 9,417,844 downwards.
TAAAATACTGGTATTCAGCGGCATCCAGATAGACTAGAAGCCGACCCAAACATAGTTAGGGAAAAGGCCGTTATGACAATACTTTTATGAAGTTACAACCACAAACTCGTTCATGAAATTCAGGAAAAGTTTTTCAGGGATAGGTTTGTCTTCAAATGACTGAATTTCAATCAATCAATCAATCAAAATATTTTTCTTTCACATAAACCTACATGGGCACTTATGAAACGTCAGAAGCTAGGTGCACGGTTCCAATTGGTCGTTTCCTATGGAGAAGAGGCGGGAAAAAACTCCACGGTTACTCTTTTAAAAATAATTGGCTTTTACAATGTTCTCAAATTACAGTGCTAATAGGTATGGGAGGACAGTGTAGGCCTGTCGATAAGTATTTAACAAAAAAAAAATAAAAGAAAAAGGTCTACAAAAGATATAGTCTATTAAGCCTACAACGTTCTCACGTTCACAACGTACACTAGAATCCATGTAAAATAATATTAAAATAATAAAAATAAAAACCTATTTAAACCAACTGACATGTTTTCCATTGTATATAATGTCAAATAATGAAAATATAATGTCAAAAAAGTATGTCTAAAAATAATAATAATAAACATCGTAATTTGGGAGCAGTTAATAGACATTTACATAGTTATGCCGTTTCTGATGTACCAGGGAAGCCACATGTGCAGAAGGAATTATTTTAGGAATTTAATTCCCACTTCCTCATCTTTCAGATGGCATCGCTAAGCTTTAGGTACTGTCAGCCAATATACCTCATTTTCTGCAGTAGGCAGGGGATCTTCGATCAATTATTGATTGAATATGTCCTGTCCCATCTTTTTGCTCCGTTAAACTACAACCGTAGCAGGATGCACAGATTGTTCGCTGTGCCTCGGAGTCGAACCGTCGCTCGAACCCAGTCTCCTGTCCCTCGCACACTCTCTGCGCTCAGCGCTCTCTTGGACGCTAAGCCTCACTGTGATGTGCTCGCGGATGAATGGAAGAAAATCTTGTCAACATGTCTGGAGTATTGTGAGATGAGCGTATGACTGTCGAGTAGTTGTATACTTTTGTTATTTTACTTAAATAATGTGTTTGTGTCTTTAACTAATGTTTGGGGCCTTGACCGTTTTATGTTAAAATAAAATAAATAAAAATAAAAAAATTATCGAAGCAGGCCCCATACAATAAATACTCTTTGCCAAAATAAACCAATCATACCGGATGTAGCTCCTCACTATAGGGAATTTATCTAACGTCAATGAATGTTATATACGTATCGTCTTTCTTACCCTCTGAGGTCATTGTGGTCAGTAAATTTATTCAATTTTGACGGCTTTTGCATTCAAATCGTTCAAGGAATTGAACCCCATAAAATTGACGTAATTTCTCAAGGAAGTATTTATGACGTAAACGAGTTCTCAAAAGTTATTTTTATAAAATCTGATAAGGTATAATCTGTACGTGTATTCTGGTTTAAACAGATCCCTTGATAACATTGTGGTCATGCGATGCGGTGATCAGAACTCATTATGTACTTATTCTCAGACTATTTATATAACCATTGCGTATGAGAAGTAGATAATGTAGACTTATCACAACCTTGTTGTTTTTAATCTAAGGATAGACACAAATTGTTTGATACAAGGCAATCTATATCATCATTCTCCTGCCCGTATCTCAATTTATTTGGGGGTCGTCGCAACATTTCCCTTTCTTCCATACTTAAATGATAAATAATTTTTATTTCTGTAAGTAGAAACTGACTTTTACACGTCAATTACATCTTTAAAATAAAGCTAGATAACGTTGGCGTCTCCTACCTGACAACTATAAGAAGAAAGGCCGAAAAAAACTCAGAGGTCACAGTCTCTTTTAAAGTCCAGACATAATCTTGATCAGGTCATATTAGGGGCCATGTAGATTGGTGTCTGAAATGGTCTTGGATTGAGTTGACTTTTCCAGTCAGTGCACGCATTTGTCAGTAAACGCGCAGCTCCACTGAGAACTTAAGGAGCTCAACTATTACTTGCTATTAATTGTCATCTGTAATCATGTAACTATTAGTTGTCATCTCGGTAGTCACCCCCTTTCTAGCCATATCATCTTTCACACAGTCCTGCCATTGTTTCTTTGGTCTTTCTCTACTCTTATAGCCATCGACATTCATGCTCAAGACTTTCCTCACGATATTTACCTCATTCCTCCGCATCACATGCCCATACCATGACCACCGATTTCCGCACAAGCCAACAAGTTAACCTATATCCCACACTGGTATTCAGTTGTATCCAGTTAGACTGGAGCCGACCTCAACATAGTTGGGAAAAGGCTTGGCAGATGGGTAGCCTGATCGATTGCCACTCTATGGCATAGGTACAAAAATAAATCATGATGATGACAAGCATACTAACAATCCTGACGGGGTCGGGAAGGTACTTATGGGTCACCGAGGCCCCCGCAACACAGGCAACAGGAAGGAATACGGGTGGGTATTAGTCAGTAAGAGTCTGACACACCCTCCCGCTCCGCCCAGAGCGGGAAAAGTTATTTGATGATTTCCAAACTTAAAAAAAAAAAAAAAAAAATATTAAAAAAAAAAAAAAAAATTGTCCGTCCACATTCAAAAATGTAAACGTCAATATCATCAGAATATTTTGCAACATAATACAAAAGCAATTAAAATTAGACCAGCACCTCGGGGTGCAATAATAATGAAATTGTGTTAAGGGGACTACAGGACCTAAACGCAACTTTTATAAGTTTTGTAAAGCCTTAAAGTATATGATTCACATATATGCTAGGTAGATAGTGTGTTGAAAACATAATATAAGTATCTAATTTAATACGATAAAAAAAAATCACGAAGATACCTCTAAAAATTCTTTTAACGATTAAAAACCATACTAATATACAAGCAATCATTCTGATTTTTTGTCAGATTATTCTACAAGCAACATATTAGCATAATAGTGTTTTAATTTTTTTATACAATCTATAGCTTTTTTGTAAATCAATATTGCCTCATATTTTGCAATAAATTACAAGCGTTGTGTCATCGCGCTTCTCTTTCTATTCTATGCAGTCCGACAGTGACCGCGCTTTAGGTGTTGTCGGCCCCTTAAACGTTGACACTAAATTTTAAGATCATTGCTTTGAATTTTAAATAGGTATTTAAATCAAAGCGCTTCATCACCTTCCTCCTTCATCAATAAGTCATTTTCTGTATCTATGAAGTCCGAGAGCGTCGTGTTCCTTTTAACATAACTCGACTTGTGTTTTTATAACGTCGCACGATTCATGCGAATCAAGAGGTTGAAAAAGGACGCCACTTAGATTCAAACCCGAACAAGCGAACATGACTTAGTCTGCCGATGCCGATTTAAATTAATACATTTTGGTACAAAGAAAAAATAATTCACCTTCTGTATCTATGACGTCCGAGAGCGACGTGTTCCTTTTAAGGCACTGACAAGACCCAATTGACCAAAATAGGCTTCTCTTAAGAAAGAAAATTGCCAAATCTGTATAGTTTGTGGTAGCGGAAAAAATATACGTTAATTTTGAACATATTTCCCAGAACTTGGTTGTCACCAAAACACGTTTTGAAAAAAAAATCTCGATACAAACTAACGTTAAACTAACCTCTTACCTTGAGTTCTAATCCAACATATCTGTATTAAATATCAACATAAATTACGTATTTAATTAATAACAAGTACGTCTTATTCTAATGCAGAACTTGGTTGTTTTTTATTTTCGATTACTCAACTCAATTCTGAGTAAATAGATAATTACTTCATATTTTGCAATAAATTACAAGCGTTTTGTCGTCGCGCTTCTCTTTCTTTTCTATGCAATCTGACAGTGACCGCGGTTTAGGTGTTGTCAGCGTCTTAACTAAACTCGACTTATGTTTTTATAACGCCGCAAGATTCATGCGAATCAAGAGGTTGAAAAAGGACGCCACTTAGGCCCGTATTACAGAAGGAAACTCAAGCATTGATCTCTGTTTAAAACTAGTTTTAAGTCAAGTTTTAATTTTAGAACATTCCTCAAGCATAGATTCATTGATCATAGTTCAGCTGAGTTTCGCTTTATTTTAGAACGTTACTCAGTTCGTAAAGCGAACCCAAGCAGTGATTTGATCTGTAATCGCCCAAGTGTGGTCGAGACCGCGCTTGAGCATAGAATTGTCATGCCAATTTTTGTTTCAAGCGTAAGTTGTCGAGTTTTAATATCAAAATAGGTAAAAATCTAGTATCGTTTGGCAGGAGAAGGGGGGTGGGAGTGGGGGGGAGGTTTGGGGGTGGTGCCCCTTGCCCCCTGGCACCACTCCCATGAAAAGGTAACGCACCGTTCTTGAGAAAAACAAATTATTGTAACCTAACCTCAAAACTCTTAGTCGCTTAAAAAGCCGTAGTATGAGCCCAGCTTCGCGGGGGAGATTGGGAGGGGGTGCCCCCTGCCCCCTAGCACCATTCCCATGAAAAGCTAACGCACCGTTCTTGAGGAAAACAAATTATTGTAACCTAACCTCAAAACACTTAAAGTCGATTAAAAGGTGTAGTATGAGGCCCGCTAAAAAAAATAACCTCGAAGGGGATGGCGGGGTCTGAGTTCGCTCGCTGCGCTCGCTCACTAGACCCCGCCATCCCCTTCGAACCTAACCTGTCCGAGTCGGGGTGCCCCAAGTCCCGAGCTCGCTTCGCTCGCTCTTGGATCCTAAGTTCTCCTAGTAACAGTAGTAACATTGCCTTTTGTACACACATACGATCAGTGGAAGTACAAACACAGAAAAAAAAATTCACGCAACTCGAGGAGAAACGGAACGATCGAAAACAAATGACAGTGACACATGACGCAAATGGCATACCTGTTTTATTGTTTACGTTCCGTGTTATTGATTTTGCCCGACATTTTATACCACGGACTGACTACAAATACTGATACTGGATACTGGATATTGACTACAGATACTGGGGCAGATTTGGTTGTCCATAATGTCCATCGCCCATTTTAATCGTTTCGTTTTCGCTTCTTATCGGATTTGAGGTTAGAAACATTTTTTATTAATTTCTCGAAAAATATGGATTACCTTGTAATAAGAGTGGTAGTGTTATAATCGGGGACCCAACCCCTACCAACTTTAGCCCCCTTTACCCCCCAACTCCTGCCAAACGATACTAGCGTTAGCGACCCCTTTAGCGTTCCTCTTAGATATTTAAGAGATACACAGGACCCATATAATTGTGAAAACTTCATAAAGAGGTACAGGTTTTCACAAGACGTGGTAAAATATTTAATTCTACCTATGATAGACCACGATTTAAGAAAACCACATAACCGTGGGCATCCCCTAGCCCCAGAATTGCAAATTCTTGTGTGTTTTATTTTTCTTTCGTCCTGCCATTTAAAAAGTTATAAGAATAAATAAAAATCAGCAAAACAAATAACAAAACTAATCAAAATATCTACGATGTTTTCATTTGCATAAATTATTTGACATACTGACATTTTTATTAAATAGCTTACCTATTTATGGCCATAGATACAAGTCTTTTAAGCCTTACAATAATTATGCTTATAAAATTACTACACTTTATTTAAATAAATGAGGAATTGTACTATTCGGGACCGAACTAATAACGCTGATTTCCTAAATAATTGGGCGCTTATGGTATATTTTAATATTTCTAATCCAGTGAAGATTAAAACAGTTGGTAAATAAAATAAATCGTAAACGAAAACAGGCTGATACATAGACAATACACATCTCTGCTTGAGGTTCGATTTGAGTCTCGATTCAGCTGAATAGAGATTGATTACCGTTCTGGACCGATGCTCGAGTACTGATTCTATACTTAAACAGTGATCGACTGATTGACGCTCAAACTAGACTTGAGGAACCTTCTGTAATACGGACCTTAGATTCAAACCCGAACAAGCGAACATGACTTAGTCTGCCGATGTCGATTTAAATTAATACATTTTGGTACAAAGAAAAAATAAAGCATTTTTTTGACTTACGTGCTTTAGTCCGCCGACCCAACAATTAATCAATCAATCTGCCTAGCCTCAGGTCAACTTCCAGTCGTCAGTTTAACCGGATGCAGCTCAATACCAGTACTTTATATGAAGCGACTGCCTATCTGACGTCCACAATCCAGTTACTGGGTAATACCGGCCCCCCCCTGGTAAGACTGGTTGTCAGCTCTCGGACTTCTGCGACGACGACCTGTCCAGTCAGTAGTTGTGCAGCTCAACTCAGAACTTAAGGAGCTCAACGATTCAACGAACAATACCAAAGAAAAGACATTTGGCTAGGCCGCAAAAATACTCAAACTGCCAGACCATGTTAAAAACTAACTGAGAATAAAACAAAATTAAACAATAACCCACATAATTTTCACATTTACAATAATTAAAATAATATATAATACTTCACAGAGTAAATATTCATGTCATTGCATAAATAAAATTCATCAATGTCAGTGTGTACATAACAATCCGGACATAATCTTAGTCAGATCATTTGAGGACCGAGTAGGTTGGCGTCCGAAATGGTCTTTTGAGGTAAGAATCACACAGATTTGAGTGGAGCTTTCCAGTCAGTGCACGCATTTGTCAGTTATCGTGCAGCTCAACTCATTTAGGTTGACCGCATAAAGTATTTAAACTGCCAGACCATTATTATTTCTCCAAGTGGAAACCGACTTGCGATTACAGGAGCATCTTCAGTGCTTCTGACCTACTGTTTAAACTAGAACATTTTGAATGGTGTTTCATTTGTTTCCTGGTTATAATTATAATTTATATTATAAAAGAAATGTACAAATGAGGTAAATTGTATATACTAAAAGTGATGCTATGGAATTTCCAAAGCTATGTGGTTGACGTCATGTTGACTAATTTTTAAAGAACTAGGCTAATAATAATTCTGCTTTTATTAATCATGTTGCACCCTAATTGCGTCACACACTATCAATCACAATTCGAATGATTTTGTAGTATATTGCTAATCCTTTGCTTTCTATATTTAAAAAAATTGTTTGCTCAACAACGTACGTACACGTATTAAAGCTAATCTACAAGCGCCTGGCGTCTCTAACAGGTAAAAATGTGAAAAAAAGTCTCTGATTCATTCATTTAGATATTGGGAATTCGAATACGAGTACCTAATGACATTTGCATATTAGGTACATTTAAAATCAGATTCACCAAAACTCTGTTACATTCTCAGAAAATGGCAAAACATTAACGAATGAATGAAATGACCTCAGCGTGGTTAAACCAGACTCGATTGATCGCATGAACCCAAGGATTCACACTAGTCCCTGGAGCCTCATGTTTTATGGGACTACAGAGACCATTGCATATCAAAGAGTAGACCGGGGGGCGCGGTAATGGTCAGGCAGACGTGCCCTTAGGATAGGAAGAATTATTAGAGCCGTACCGGATATGCATCCTAGAGTAAGCAATGGAATAGTGGAGAGACGGGTGATTTATCTATGGCATCTTTTAACAACGTCGCCACCAGGTTGGCTCAGGGCCAGTTGCTTTCTCGGCTCTTTTCTGTATCACTGCTATGCTGTGTTGCACGTTGCTGTTTTCAATGTCTTCATTTGAGGTCACGCTACTATCCGTTTCTGATTTCATGTAAATCTCGCTAGCAGCCTTTCTAATCTTCTCTCTATCTTCAGCCGTGTCCATCCAAAAGTTGATTTCCTTGTCGAAGTAAGTCATGTCCTGGTTTAGGTTGTCATTCCAGGTGTAAATAGGTCGGCCGACTTTCTTTGATTTGACCTTATGCGGCATTGCTGCATGTAACAGATGTGGTTCGCGGCGTCTGTGCACATGTGTAAGATAGCACATCCTGTCATTCTTGATGCGTTCGGTTACAGTTTTTCCGTCCAAGATTTCATGCATTTTCTTTCCTTTTGGTTTATTCCTAGTGTGTGGTTAATCAAGTCTCTCATGATAACTTTCTCATACCTTCTCAATCTTGACCTGCTAGGTTTAGTGAGTACCGATACTTTCAAACCGTGTACCATACAGGGCACGATCGTCATTCGATACATGAGACTGGCTAGTTTCCAGTCCATCTTTGAGTTTGTTATGAATAGTAATAGTGATTTTGCGTTTCTAGTGGCCTGTTCGCAGCGTTTTTTAATTGTGCTTTTCCTGCTTAATACAGATGTTATGTGTGTGCCTAGGTATTTAATCTCATCTACTGTAGGTAGATTTATTTCATGAATGGTCAAACAGGCAGTTTTCTTTGTAGTTATGGGGTATTAGTATTTTTCAGAAAATGGCAAAATATTAATCATAAAAATTAAAATAGTGATGATAGCTATACCTATAAATGAAGCAGGTATTGGAAAACTAAGTTCAAAGCACTACCAGACATAATAATATTATTTAACAATGCAAAAACGTTACGTCGTTACGTCAGTCATTGCGTAAATACCGTACACTATCGTATTATTTTTAAATACATTTAAATATTTTACCTAGTACACAATGACCAACATATCTTGGAACGTCACTTTGGCGCCACTTGTCATACAAATGACTACACTTTAAAAACGTTTTGGTTTAGTTCTCAAATGCGCGGTGTGTCAAGATTAAATGGGATTGTTATAGAACAATATATCGGTACCTATGCATGCCCTTTGAACGACCGTCGTTTTAGTAAGGTATTGGGATTTTTGTATTTTGTATGTGTGTTGGATAACGGGTTTGTACGGAGTGCAAATTGTTTTTTTTTTATTTGGTAAACAACGAATGTCCCTGACTTAATATACGTTATTAAGTCAGGGAAATTCATTGTTTAACAAATTCACACCCCACGTCAATGTGCCGTGTTATTGTGTTTGAAATGATTTTTTTTTTCTGTAAATAGGATATCGGAATCAGTTTTACACGTCATATTAAAAAATAAGCTAGGATCTGTCTATTCCTGAGAAAAATGGCGTAACAAACTCAAAGGTCAGTCTCTTTTAAAGTCCAGACATAATCTTGGTAAGATCATGTGAAGACATGTAGATCCGTGTCTTAAATGGTCTTTTAAGGAAACAAATTTGAGTGGATTGCCCAGTCAGTGCAAGCATTTGTCAGTAATCGTGTAGCTAAACTCGACTTAAGCTTGCCATTTCACACAACTGTCGAAGTAGTTGTGATTTGAATAAACACGGACATTTTAAGATGATTGTTAATTCGCTTAGCAAATAATTTCCTTTTTTTTTGGACCGGGGTGGAGAATCCTCATGGATGTCCTCTGCCCTGGGGCGAATAATTTCCCAGACTTTACCTAGCATATCGGCAAACGTTGGTTAGGACACCCTCAGGCTAAGTGTCTTTTCGAAGATCGGGCTAGATGGCATGCGAATGGAGAGGTTTTTGTCCAGAAGTGCCCTGCTAATAATGATAATGAACGTTTATTGTCTTTAAATGTTGTCTTTGGTCATTAAAGATAGAAAGTGCTTTTCTTAAAGATTTTTGTTTTTCCCCCTAGGCGACCCGACTTACGGTTGTCGCAACCCAGTGCTGGGTACGCCACGATTGCGGCGATAAGTCCCCTCTTTGAGGAGTGGCTAGAGAGCCGCCACGGCGTCCTCACCTTCCGCCTGACGCAGGTCCTCACCGGACACGGCAGCTTCGGGAGGTTCCTGTGTCGGATAAGGCGGGAGGAAATGCCCGGGTGTCACCACTGTGTGGATCGCCCGGAGGACACGGTGGAGCATACGGTGGAGGTCTGCCCGGTTTGGGCAGAGCACCGCCGTGTCCTCGTGGAGGCGATCGGCGGCAGAGATCTCTCGCGTCCAGCCCTGGTTCAGGCCATGGTACGGAGCGAGAGGGCATGGGCAGCCGTCACCTCCTTCTGCGAAGCAGTAATGCTCGCGAAGGAGGAGGTGGGACGGTTGAGGGAAAGGCAAGTTTCGCGCCCTCTCGCCTCTCGCCAGCGGACTGTGAGCAATAAGTAGCTCAACGTCCGGTAAGGACCAGGCCCGGGTCGACGGCGCGTTGTATTCCCACGCGCCTCAAAGAGATGTCGTCAGCACAAATGTAGGGGTCCACTAGGGCCTACTGCCGGGGTCGCGGGAAGGTACTTATGGGTCACCGAGGACCCCGCAACACAGGCAACGGAAAGAATACGGATGGGTTTTGTCAGTAAGAGTCCGCCCGCTCAGAGCTCCGCCCAGAGCGGGAGAAGTTATTTGATGATTTCCAATACACAAAAAAATAAAAAAAAGTGACAAAAAAAATAGACCCGACTGACGTTGTTCTGTCCACAATAATTCATACAAAAATTTAGGAAAAACAGCTTCTGTTTTTTCCGTTTTTTCTAATTTCCTTGTTAACTTTTAAAATTTTCCTTTCCTTATTCGGAGTATTACGAATATTAAAAAAATACCAAATTGGTCCAACCGTTCTCTAGTCATGCACTTACCAACGAGCAGCATTCAACATTTGAATCATTTTTCTTAAAACTATTTCTTAAAACTTATGGATGGTGAGATCAAATTCATTCTTAATTGTGTAAGTACTATCCATAAAGGAAACAGGAGCATAACAATTATAACAAATAATTAAATAATTACAAGTAAAACGTCTTCCAATGACGAGTCATAGTGATTCAAGAATGACAAAGTTATATTTTCTTAAGACGCTGACAACACCTAAACCGCGGTCCCTGTCAAATTGCATAGAAAAGAAAGAGAAGCGCGATGACACAATGCTTGTAATTTATTGCAAAATATGAAGTAATTATCTATTTACTCGAAATTGAGTTGAGTAATCGAAAATAAAAAACATCCAAGTTCTGCATTTAAATAAGACGTTATTGTTATTAATTAAATACGTAACGTTTGTTCATATTTGATACAGATATTTTGGATTAGAAATCAAAGTAAGAGGTTAATTTAACGTTAGTTTGTATCGAGATTTTGTTTTCAAAACGTGTTTTGGTAACAACCAAGTTCTGGGAAATATGTTCAAAATTAACATATATTTTTTCCGCTACCACAAACTATACAGATTTGGCGATTTTTTTTTTTAAGAGAAGCCTATTTTTGTCAATTGGGTCTTGTCAGCGCCTTAAACTATTTTTACTAATACTAATCTTCTATACTAATCGTTTGAGAGTTTGTTTTTGTTTGTTTGTTTAAAGGCTCTAATATCTGGAACTACCAAACGGATTTTAATTTTCTTTTTGCATTTTGTAGCCCAATTCTTGGGAAAGGCTATTTAACATCAAGCTACGACTCGTAGGAGCCGAGCAAAAAGAAATAAAGTTCAAAAGAACGCTAAGCGAAAACGAAGTAATAGATGCGATGCGATGCGACGCGTTAATTAAGTCGGGGTACAAACAATTTACGCGGACGAAATCGCGGGCAGAAATGTCTAATAAAACTCAATTTGAGTAATACTTACGTACCAATACATACGTAGCTACTTAAGTTGGTCAAAAATATGACGTTTTATGATAAAGTGGTTCAGAACCGTAACAAATCTAGCTATTGAAACACGCGGTCATTGACGAAACACGGAGCGTTGACTCTGTATAACTACAGGAAAATCTAATGCTGTGATCAGTACTTAATCTAAAAGTCAAAGGAAAACGTAGAATATATCAGTTAATGTCGTCATCACTCGTGAAATATTTAAAGTATGAAAACGGTAGAAGGAATACGCGTGTTTCAAAATAGCAATTAACATATTGCGGGTACATGACACCTACATATGTTGTCTCGTTGGTCTAGAGGTCAAAGCGCTACTGCTGAGCATGTGGTCCTGGGTTCGATTCCCGGGTTGACCAAAGTTAATAGTTATTAGTTATTGGGTTTTTTCCATCTAGAAATTCTCAGTAATAGCCCGGAGTCTTGTTACATAGGACTTAAACATATTTTGGAGAAATGTGGGTGTCACCTCTGCCTAACTCTGCGCGGAATACAGGCGTAATGTTATGTATGTATGTATCTAAATGGTAGAAATGATTCGCAAATAAATTTCATAATTGTGTTAAAAGATTTTCCAATTTTTTCCACGAAGAAACATTATTTTTTCCATAGTCAAAACATAATATTAAAAGAAGCAGTCAGAAAACTAGGCAGTTTAACTTAACTAAATACCAGTAGGTTTACCAATGGCCACCTTGTACATTTTTTGCAACAATTCTTTCTTCAAAGAACAGGAAACCATTTAAAACGGTGGCTTCCCATATTATATTGTTTTCGTAGATTCGACCCAGATTGCCTAGTCAATGATCTGTGTCCTTGTCCCGACCTGGCATGACCTTTCCTGACCAACGGACACTTTTTTGGTAAATAGACTGACAGTCATTCTTAGAATATCGTGTGCGTATATTGCAGGAGTCATCAAATGGCCGGCGCCGCTGCCGACCCTGAGAGCAGTGGTGGCTTAGTGAGAGCAGTGGTGGCTCAGTGGTAACGGCCGCGACTTACAAGTTGTGGGTCGTAGGTTCGAGCCCGGACAGGCGCTTTACTTTGTGTAAATAATTTCATCGCCACTGCTCTCACAAAACGGTGAAGGAAAACATTGTGAGGAAACCGGCATGTCCTAGAACCAAAAATTCGAAGACATGTGACATCTACCAACCCGCACTGGGCCCGCGTGGTGGATTCCGGCCCACTCCCTCTCGCAGAGAAGAGGCCTGTGTCTCAGCAGTGAGAACAATTATAGGCTGATTATGCTGCCGACCAGTTTTCTGCGGACCTTAGTAAACGTTAAAATTTATAAAGAAGAATAAGTAAAATATAGCTTCAATAAAATTGCTTTCTTAAGGAAGATTTTAAACATATTAATGACGTGAACTTTGACGTGTCTTCGTAACCTGATAGTGATAATAAATGGTTTATTATTATTATTAATTTTGTTTATGGGTTTACATATTTCGGCACCCTAGGATCCCGGACCTTTGGCAGGCGAACGAGGGGCCGAAGCCAATTCACAGAGTCCCATTAGACGTTTTTAATGAAATGAGGTACCCGACACTTAACCTTAACCTGCCTAATCTTTTCCCAACTATGTTGGGGTCGGCTCCCAGTCTTACCGGATACAGCTGAATACCAGTATTTTACATGAAACGACTGCCTATCCGACCTCCACAACCCATTTACTGGGCAACACGATACCCCTTGGTAAGACTGGTTGTCAGACTTTCGAGCTTCTGACGACCCGTAACGACTGTCAAAGATCTACAAATGACAGCCGGGACCAACGGCTTAACGTGCGTGAGGCATGGAGCGGTCTTGGTATGTAAAGATCGAAAGAAGTCATCTATCCACGGACCATCCGCGGCAAGCGTAGCTTAACCTGATCGATCGACCCGTGCGGCTGTTATTACTTAGCCACAAGCCCCTCTTCCCTCTGTTCGGTATATTTACATAAAGGCTCTATATTATTATTTTTTTATTATTATTATAGTTCTATTCAATTTGTTTGTTCAAACAACCCACAATAACTATTTTTCTTGTCCCGACAAGAACTAGATAATTTTCGATAAATTGTCCGTCGCGGTCGGCGGCCTGTAGCGCTTTGTGAGTGCACCGTGCACGGATCAATCTAGCTAATCGCTAGGAACAGGTTTTTGCTGGGACAGTTGTTGTTTTCGTTTGTTTTTTTGTTATTATGTTTAATCACTAATTAATGTATTCATTTATAAGTAAAAATATGTATTAGGTATGTTGAAGCTGTTTGTACTGGGACGTCACTTGTCCCTAAAGGTTCATTAGAAAACCAGCGTCAGACAGCATCTGTCTGGCATTAATGCTGAAATGAACCTTTTTGGTGCAGCCGTGAGGCACACACTATTTATTCAAAACATTATTTTCACTTTTTTATTGTTATTTTTATTTTTCCAAATAAACATTATTCTTTCTTTCTTTCTTTCTATACTACTGCACCGAAATCCAAGCATCTTGCTTCCACACTTTTCAATTTCCCTAAAAGTTCTGATAATACAATGGCAACCCAATGATGTTTCCCGGGTCGACGACGCGTTGTGTTCCACGCGCGCCTCAAAGAGATGACCAGCACAAGTGTAGGGGTCCACTAGGGGCGATGCCTTCGGGGTGGCGGAAAAGTCTGAAAGTACCGAGGCCCCTGGCAACACAGGCAACGGAAGGAACACGGGTGATTTTTAGTCATAAGATTCTGACACACCCTCCCGCTCCGCCCAGAGCGGGAGAAGTTATTTGATAATTTCCCACGGAAAAAACAAAACCCAATGATGTTTGCAACTGTCTCTAGGTGGCAATAACCACTATACATCAGTCTGTCCAGCGGCTTATTTACCAACTTAAACAGACAAACACATAACAGATATGTATACCAACCACATCGCCCAGTAAACACGTCTAACAATTTTTTCACTTAACTTCTTTAGCGGTTTAGCACTAAATAGAAAACGGAGGCGAAACCATGACGCTCGTGAGTGAAGCATGTAAGCAAAACGTGTCTATAAGGACCTTGGTAAAAAATTACTGCGTCTTTGAGTTCGTGTGTACTGATATGAAAATTGCTATGTGTGATTCTCACGACGAAAATGTTAAAACTGTGAGGCAATCATTCGAAGCCCAAAATGATTTAGTTTTTTCTAATGATTTACAAATACCATGGTTGTACCTCCTGCCGGGGTCGCGGGAAGGTACTAAAGGGTTACCGAGGCCCCTGGCAACACAGGCAACGGAAGAAATACGGGTGGGTTTTAGTCAGTAAGAGTCTAACACACCCTCCCGCTCCGCCCAGAGCGGGAGAAGTTATTTGATGATTTCCCACCCAAAAAAAAAATGGTTGTATCTACTATGTATGTGATTCACAGTACAAAATCTAAAAACTGTGAGGAAGAGTAACCGTAGAGTTTCTTGCCGACTCTTCTCCGTTGGAAACGACCAATTGGAACCGTGCACGTAGCTTCTGACGTTTCATAAGTGCCCACGTAGTTTATGTGTTTTTTTTTTTTGTTATTGTTATGAACCCAAAACTTCAAAACGTTGGAGGTTTTCCTAACGTTTTAATATCGTAGAAAGTGGCCTCTACCAATTCCAACGATGAACACTGGGACTTTTCTAGTCCCCTTTTTTTTTTTTCTAGTCTCCTGAGGAGGCTTCGAGGTCTACTATTTTACCCAGCATGCTGCGCTCATCCTGATGGCTTAGCTTGTTTTATCATGGCAATATTTTTGGACATCGGCCCCAGCAACGGTATCGTACGAGGACGTAGTAAATTCAGAAACAAATATTTATCTACGGAATGATGTTTATCTAACTGGCCTTTTTTGGGTGGGCAATCATCAAATAACTTCTCCCGCTCTGGTCGGAGCGGGAGGACGTGTCAGACTCTTACTGACTAAAATCCCTTTCGGACTCGGATCGGCCCTAGCGGACCCCAGATCTAGCTGGCCTGGCTAGGAAAAGGTGGCGGGACCGACAGAAGTTGTGGTGCAAGTTGGGAGGAGATTCGAGATCTATGTCCAGTAGCTACCTAGTAACCTGCTGAATTAATTGATCATCACAAACGTAAATATAAAAGACGGATCTAACCTTCAAGAAGCCCGGAAAACTTAATTAGTCCAGGTTCGCACGAACGTAAATATATCGCGGCGAGATTTTATCGCGCACTGGATTTTCAACTCTCGCTGTTGAGTCGAGCATTGAGAATCCAACAGAGTGCATTCCAGTGCGTAGAAAAAACACACTGTTGGATATTCAACTCTAGGCGCTAAGCAGAGCGGTGAAAGTCCAGTGCGCGATAAGAAATCACTCGTGCGTAGGTACCTAAGTTTAAAGGAACCAAGTCACAAGAAAATAAATAGTTAAGTACACTCAAGTACCATGTTTACAGTTGACAGTTAAACTGCCTCTTGAAATCCAATCATACCGTATTTGTATACAAATCGGCACTCTTGTGTATAAATAAATGTAATTCTTCACTCGTCATCCTACGTATGTACGCGTATACGTTGTATGTTATTAATTTGTATATAATGAGTGTTCTTCACTTAATACTTCACTGTTAACCCTATATGTTGTTCGGAAATCTGTTATTTGTATTGCAGTGGTTGAGTTGGCTACTGTCTGATTAAAAAGTAATTCGTCCGCGTGAAATTTTCGCTCGTCCGCCCGCGTTGTTATCGTTTTTTAGCGTTCTTTCTCCTTTTTTTTAGGTTTGCTCAGCTCCTAAGGGTTGTACCGTATGTTAATAGCCTTCCCCAAAAATTGTGCTAACAATTGCTATAAGAATTTTTCAAATCCGACTGGTAGTTCCAGAGATTAGCGCGTGCAAACAAACTCTTAAGCTTTATTATATCATACAAATATGTTTGAATAATCCCCCTTTTTACTCATCACATTCATGGTTAAACTTGAGCAATACGCAGATTTTTTTTTTTTTTGTTTGAACCTGGCTTATTGCGAGGGTCACGTGGACCTTTCCCTGCTTCAACGGGCTTGGGTGGGGCCAGAAGGGCCTCTCACCTAGCAAAATAAAATGGAAGTTGGGTAGTACAGCTAAGGGCGTCCCATAGTGGGACTCGAACCTAGGCTTAGAGCGCTACCGATTTTGAGCAAGTGGGGACTTGTCATATCTGAGAGTTGTTATTATTAGGGATATTTAGTTTACTTGCACCGCGCGGGCGGGCGGGTTCAAGAGACAGGGGGGAGTATTATATTACTCTACTTCGCGGAGGTACTCGCCGTCGAGTACGGGATGTCTGTGAGGGTGTGTTCTACGGTGTGAAGTTAATGTAGAATGAAGATAGGTCTGAGCAATACGCAGAAAATATAGACATGCTTATCTACTGCCTATTGGGTTAATTTAGACACACGCGCTTTCCTTCGCACAATCGTGCGGGATAATATAACAACTCTTTCACAATAATACTATTCCTCTCTCACTTGTGCAATCTTGCCCCTCCACCCACATCGCCCCTTTTTCGGCCTAGGCGCGCACGACAGCGCGTAAGTCTAAATGGACCCAATAAGTAGATTGCATTTCGTCCCTTAGCTTACAAAACCGCTCAAGTCGAAGCTGCTCATTGCGCATCTAACCATTGGTCATATGATATAGATTTCAGCCAATCAGAAGCCGTAATTCGAAAAGTAGTGACAGCGCCGCAAGTCGGTTAGGCTCTCAACACCGCACAAGTGTTTCGTCTCCTGTAAAGTTAGTAAAAATGACTTATGCGGTTTAAATGCCTTTAGATGGAGCTGTTCATTGCGCGTCTAACCATTGATCACATGATATAGATTTCAGCCAATCAGAAGCCGTAATTCTAAAAGTAGTGACAGCGCCGTAAGTCGGTTAGGCTCTCAACACCGCACAAGTGTTTCGTCTCCTGTAAAGTTGGTAAAAATTACTTATGCGGTGTTGTTAGCTAAGGGACGATTTTTACCCTGTTTATAAAGTCGAAACTATAATATCGAATGTAGGCATTGAGTATTGTATGTATTTTGTTTCTTATTTTATTATTTTTAACTCACTAAATGCTGCACCGGTTGATGTCATCACGTCAGTGTCGGCTGTCGCTGAGAACCAGCGCTGGGGCTCTGTCTCGCATAGGGTCGCAGCATTATGCTGAGCGATGGCCGTTTTGCGCGGATGTGACGCATAATTTCCCCCACTTGTTATTTCATGTTTGTGTTCTTTTTGCGTTATATTTATCGCAAATGAACGTATTTTCTTTCTTTTTTTACGCAATGTTAACAGGCAGACAGGCAGAAAAAAAAAACTGTATTTGCTTAACCTATCAAAAAACCTACTTATGTCGAAGCAGATTTTTATAAATGTTCGTTCATACATTCAAGTAAATTAATTTGTTTGTGAATGATTTAAATATTGCCATTGTTCGTCGTAAGACCGCGTCTTGTCACGTGAACGTCAAGCAATTGCAAATGGGATGGGGCTACGACAATGCGCTGACGTCATTGTTTAAGTATTTTTTGTTACATAACATTTGTATTTAACTGTTAGAGGCCAAGGCTACCTAGTAGAGAACGATACCAGAATTCATAAGTTTTTTTATTGATTATGATGGTACACACGGCTACTTATCAACCTATAAATTTACAGTACCTGATCTCGTATAATATAGGATTTCCGTACCGTGAGAGATCAGCTTATACTGGAAATGTATGTAGCCGTGTTTACTATTAAAATACCCGACTAGGAATCAGAAAAACGTCATCTTTATATCACCTGTCATGCGACAGGTGATATAAAAATGTAGTTTTTAAAAGCAAGCTGATTAGTTGCCGCAAAGCGAGCCCTCTAATGTTACACAAAAGCGTCTAATATTCCCACATCAACGAGAATACAGCTATTACTTTAAATTCGAGACATTGAGCTGCCATCCGCGGGTAATTTTATTGGCATTTTATCACCGTTTTTACTTCACTTAAATGATGGGCGCCAATCTTTGGTGGCTTCACCTTAAGGTCAACGAACTACTTAAAGTTATTTGGTAATTCATCGTTATTATTTTAATTTGACTTTAAGAGCTTTGATTTTGCTTCCACTGTATTTACTTTTGACGTCTTAAAAGGGTCGGCCAGTATTGGTAGCCGGTGTTGTATTGAAATATGTGATGATGCTTTTTTGTTTGTTTATTTCTGTCTTCCTGAGTCATTGTACTTTACTTATGAAACTATTTGTGGCTTTTTTCTCAGGCATTCATACACTAATTGAGTGGTCTAATTGAATGACTTTGCATCATCCAACTAAGGATGTACTAAGGTCATGAAAAGTTCGCACAATGAGTTGGTGATACTGAAGTCGACTCAATTGGAGTAATCTGACATGTGCTATTTGTCACTTTGTGTTATAAAATAGTCATATTTATTGTAATGGTCTTGTGGCTAAGTAATAACAGCCGCACGGGTCGGTCGATGAGGTTAAGCTGCGCTTGCCGCGGTTGGTCCGTGGATGGGTGACCATCTTTAGATACCAAGACCTCTTCGTTAAGCCGTTGGTCCCGGCTGTCATTTGTAGATCTTTGACAGTCGTTACGGGTCGTCAGAAGCCCGAAAGTCTGACAACCAGTCTTACCAAGGGGTATCGTGTTGCCCAGTAACTGGGTTGTGTAGGTCTGATAGGCAGTCGCTCCGTGTAAAATACTAGTATTCGGCTGCATCCGGTTAGACTGGAAGCCGACCCCAACATAGTTGGGAAAAGGCTAGGCAGATGATGATTTATTGTAATGGTGATCGTTTAGTTTAATCGATTTATGTAAGTGTAAAATAAATGTATAATAATAAGTGTTAAAGTCTAGAATTAATTTATTGTAATGGTGATCGTTTAGTTTAATCGATTTATGTAAGTGTAAAATAAATGTATAAAAATAAGTGTAAAAGTCTAGAATGAATTTATTGTAATGGTGATCGTTTAGTTTAATCGATTTATATAAGTGTAAAATAAATGTATAAAAATAAGTGTAAAAGTCTAGAATGAATTTATTGTAATGGTGATCGTTTAGTTTAATCGATTTATATAAGTGTAAAATAAATGTATAATAATAAGTGTAAAAGTCTATAATTAATTTATTGTAATGGTGATCGTTTAGTTTAATCGATTTATATAAGTGTAAAATAAATGTATAAAAATAAGTGTAAAAGTCTAGAATTAATTTATTGTAATGGTGATCGTTTAGTTTAATCGATTTATATAAGTGTAAAATAAATGTATAATAATAGGTAAGTGTAAAAGTCTAGAATTAATTTATTGTAATGGTGATCGTTTAGTTTAATCGATTTATATAAGTGTAAAATAAATGTATAAAAATAAGTGTAAAAGTCTAGAATTAATTTATTGTAATGGTGATCGTTTAGTTTAATCGATTTATATAAGTGTAAAATAAATGTATAATAATAAGTGTAAAAGTCTAGAATTAATTTATTGTAATGGTGATCGTTTAGTTTAATCGATTTATTTATGTGTAAAATAAATCTATAATAATAAGTGTAAAAGTCTAGAATTAATTTGAATTTGAATACAATAAATATGACCATTTTATTGCACAAAGTGACAGCTAGCATATCGCATGCTTAATAGAATACTGACCTATCAGAGCTTGAGTCAAAGTTAGGATTTCTGCAATTTTGTTTGCACAGATTTAATCAATAGTTTTATAAAAGTAGGTATTATATTTAACTATAGGTAAATTACATATTTATAACATTGGCTAATAAGCCGACTAGACCCCACCCCAATCGCAAAACATTTAACGGCGGGCGATTTCCAGAAATCTACGTTTTTGAGTTAAGCCAGTATTCTATTAAGCATGCTATATGTCCGATTATTCCAGAGAATTAATAATTCTACTTTAATTTCATAATTTTATTGACGATACCTAAACATGAAAACCACAAAAAAAATAAGTAGTGTTCAAATTGCACCTGTCAATCGACTGCTTTACGAAAGAATATTTAAAAGACTCGAATTAAAAAGTTGACATCGAATGTGGTAATTTCTAAAAATATACATTCAAATATACAACTGCAAGTTACAAACAGCTGTTTCTACAATAAGTATGCAAGTTTGCGGAATTCAATGACACTCGCATTTTCTCGTTGACGTCATGAATGTAACTATTACCATACCCACACTCCTGTAAGCAGTAGACACATCAGCGACTTTCAAATTCTCGTCATAACCGATGTCTTTTCTATCTACATATTTACCTACACACTTTCGCAGAAACTAGCGCTTATTTATTACACTGACTTTGAATTTTCCTAAACTAAAATAATAATATGGCGTCGAAAAATTCCTCCGCATCGCTATCGACTGGTAATGTAGCCAAGAGACTGCATTGCCACGTTGTAAAGCAAAGCTTAACCCCTGGCCATTCTAACTAATATTATAAATGCGAAAGTGAGTTTGTTTGTTTGTTTGTTTCACGCTAAAACGGCTGAACCACGGATATCGGGCTGAACGGATGTGGATCAAATTTGGCACATGGGTAGGCCGTGACCTGGATTAGGACAGAGGATACTTTTTATCCTGATATTCCCACGGGATCGAGACTTATGCTGGTGAAACCGCGGGGCGCAGCTAGTTTTACACAATTATAACCAACTCAATAATTAATTCATTTAAGTTCTTTCAAGACGAATAACAGCGCCCGTCTACTTACGTAACGTCATACTGATCAGTTCTAAGCAAACTGTGTATGGGAATCTAATAGACAGTTCCTAAAACTGACATATCACTAGCTTCAAATAGTAGATTATTCACTACGGGGATAAAGCAGTGTCTTAAGGCGCTGACAAGACCCAATTGACCAAAATAGGCTTCTCTTAAGAAAAAAAATTGCCAAATCTGTATAGTTTGTGGTAGCGGAAAAAAATATGTTAATTTTGAACATATTTCTCAGAACTTGGTTGTTACGAAAACATGTTTTGAAAAAAAAATATCGATACAAACTAACGTTAAACAAACCTCTTACCTTGAGTTCTAATCCAAAATATCTGCATTAAATATCAACATACGTTACGTATTTAATTAATAACAAGAACGTCTTATTTGAATGCAGAACTTGGTTGTTTTTTATTTTCGGTTACTCAACTCAATTTTGAGTAAATAGATAATTGCTTCATATTTTGCAATAAATTACAAGCGTTGTGTCATCGCGCTTCTCTTTCTTTTCTATGCAATCTGACAGTAACCGCAGTTTAGGTGTTGTCCGCGTCTTAAGTCACGGTCGCTATTTTGAATCCCAAATACAACAAAAGATTCTAGGGCTCCAGAGCACATTCGCTCAGGTGTCAAGACTAGAATCCTGAGTGCAGCAAGGGATTCAAGCTCGCCCAAGACGAAGAGTCATTTATCCCCGAGGAGAATACTCTAAGACACTTTTTGCACCTACTGCGAAGTAATAAGAACCAATTCGACTGAAATTAGTACTATTAATGTCAGTCGGATTGGTATTGTAGGAAACTGTTATATACCCAGGGAATACCTAGTTATGTGCAGTTTCATACACTAGTTTATCTAAACTCATGCAATTTCATGAAAAGACAATAACTAATATAAATAAAATATGCGCGACAGCAACCGATCAGTTATTGCGAAGACATTTCCGCCACAGATAATGTAGAAACAGCCGTTGGGCCAGTCTCATGTGAACTTTATTCAGTCATTTTGGACTGGGGCATTTAAAGAAAACAATTGTTTTTATTGTTGTAATATTTTCTTTTTTATCTATTTAATTAATATAATTATATAATTGTTACTATAATATCTCTATTCAGTTGCGAAATTAAATATCTTGTTCGTCAACGGCTACTAAAACAGACCTATGAATAGAGAACTCTTTGGTCGAACTGTACATTAATTTAAAAAAAAAAAAAACTTTATTTTTGTTTTCTGAGGTTCCAAATTCAAATCACATTAATGACCAGCGAGTCATAATGAAATTCAGTACAATATTAATTAATGCCCGGCTAGAGCCAAGGGCTTAAATGACTTCCTTTAATTTAGGTTTGCATGACAAAATTATGTATACCTAATTTGACATTAGCGAGCAGGTGGTGTGAAATAGTACATTACTGCCGCGATCTGTAATTACTGCTTGGCTGGCAGGGCTGATGAGCTCCAGGCCAACACAGCGCGTTCAGCACCGGCTGTAATGATGTCCTAGCTTGAAGGCCGAGAGTGTAGCTAAGCTAAGCTCGAGGCCATTATAGCATGACCAGCAACGCAGTCATTTCGGGCCAAGACTTGTATAGTGCTTTATTCAACAATTTTTTAAAGCAACAATTGTTAAAAGACCGCCTTTCCAGGGTTTAGTTGGTGATAATCGCGCTTTTTTTGTTAAATTAGGCAATGATGATTGTACTGCCTACCTATACAACCAAATTCTGAATAAAATGTTTTTACACCTGACTGTTCTTGAAACAAAACTAGACAATATTGAATTTTCAAAAGAAATGATTGGTGGCTAAAACTCCATAGAACTTTGGCGCTTATCCAAATGGCGCGGACAGGTCGACTTTGCTCAAAGAAGGTTGCCAAAATAATGACCAATTACAAGCAGTTTTGAGTAAAATCTTTTATTATATATGATTGTCAGTTTTTGCCTAGTTTTAGTAGAAACATTATTATTTTCCATTTTCCTATTCAAAAAATTAACGACCAAGGGATAAAAGAAGGTTTTTTGAAATGAACGTTAATGTTAATGTTCAATCACTATGCTTAGCGTTTTCCCAACTTTGTTGAGGTCAGCTTCCAGTCTAACCAGGTGCAGCTATCTGACCTCCACACAGTTACTGGGTAATACGATACCCCTTGGTAAGACTGGTTGTCAGAGTTTTGGGCATCTGACTACCCGTAACGACTGTCAAAGATCTACACATGACAGCCGGGACCAACGGCTTAGCGTGCTTTCTCAAGGTCTCGTATATGTAATGGATGGTCACCCATCCACGAACCGACCGCGGTAAGCGTAGCTTATCCTTCGAGCCACGAGTCCCTTAATTAAAGACTTGTCCAAACCTCACAATCTCAATCTATCTCTACAATTCACTCTTTCATTCACATTCCCCACATCATTTCACACATCCGTAACGAAACAATGCTCTCCACCAATCACATAAGTATAATTACAACGCATACATATGCAGTTCAGATTGTCTGATGCATCCCAAAAGCGGCGCGGGCGTCGGTAGAAAGCCTTTCAAAGAGTGCTATGACGTCACTATGACGCACGAGACAACGAAGTATTCGGAGCGTGTCTGTTAACGTCATAGAGTAGACTAATATAAATATATACATATGCAAATGAGTGTAAAAGTAGGTAATGAAATGAGAGGATTAATGACCGAAACGCTTTTGACTGAGAGAGTGCGAAATAAAATGTAAATGTTGATGAAGAAGGAGAAAGAAAACAAAGAGAAGATGGATGTATTCTTTGTTTGAAGAAAGATATGAAAAAACAGGGAGTAAATGAAAGTGATGGCTGACTAAAAATAATGGGCAAGAAAAACATCAATCCGCTGAATGATGGACAGCCCACTCATACGCACAAAACATTGAGGGAACACTTTTATCGTGAATACAGCCAATGTTTGGAATTCCCTGCCGGAGTCCGTGTTTCCTGATAGCTATAACCTAGGCCTTCAAGTGAAGAGTGAATAGGTTAGGTACTCTAGGCAAGCACACTCCATCGTCAATCACATCATCACTTACCATCAGCTGAGATAGCTCTGTGGGAGAGAATAGGCTGTAATCCATCACGCGGGTCCAGTGCGGGTTGGCGGATGTCACATGTCTTCGAATTTTGGTTCTAGGACATGCCGGTTTCATCACGATGTTTTCCTTCACCGTTTTGAGAGCAGTGGTGATGAAATAATGTTACACAAAGTAAAGTGCCTGTCTTGGTGCAAACCTACGACCTAAATCTTGGATGTCACGGTCGTTACCACTGGTTATTAATTTGGGATTAGAAGATGATTATTAATTTGAACAAGAATATACTAGGAAATGCAGAAAAATAGGATGTTGATTAGCTAACGGTTCTTCAATAAAATTGATTTAACTGTTCACAACTTCGCGTTGTGGAAACTGTTCATACCCATGTGTTCACCCTTCTTTACGTTTTCATATTCAATTCCCCTTGGAACAACCACTATGAGCCTATCAGTACATCGCTCATACCAGCCAACCTTGCCTTCAGAAAGTACGCTCTGGTTCTTTGCGACAGCGGGAGCCATAAGTTGAGTACAATGACGTCAGAGTGACGCACAAGATGGCCGAGCATTCGAACCGTGTCCGCTGACGTCACGGGATTGTATCGAGACATATTAAATAGCCATGTATGTAGTAGAGTATTGAAAAGGTAATCTTGATGAAATATTGGGAAATGAAGGAGATACTGAGGGCCTGGACAAAGTGATATTCTATCAGCGAGAACTATGATTAAAAAGTCCAAAATTAATGGGGCTCTCATAAGCTACCGAAAAGCTTGTGTCACTCCTGTTGAAAATCGTTGTAGAAATACAAAACGCTTTGAAAGCTATTGCCATTGGTCGTCAGGATCTGTACAAAATATATGTGCGCCACTACCTACAGTTTTCGTGGCGCAAAACCTTTCGTGTCAGTAGCAATAGTTTCATCACTTTAGCGGTCTCGTCAATGAAGATTGTATTTTTATAAAATAAAATGTATTTTTAAATTTCGAGAAAGTTTTGCTTAATAGAAGTTGAAAAAAGTGGTCCCCAGTCACGTGCAAGTAGACCATGATGTTGATGATCAAACGTCAGTCTCGCGTAATTTTTCGGAAAACTAGTTGCGAATATTAGTGAATTTCCATTAATACTTAAATTATTTGAAAATTACCTTTCAGCCACATGGAAAACTATGAACTCGGCTTTTCAAATCACAAACAATTTTGTTTAAATTATTTTTCCCTTTCTCATAAAATATCATCGAAATTGATCAAAATCAGTCAATTTCGTGCACGGCTCCATATGTAATGTTGTGAGATGTTATCTCACCAAATCCAAAGCCCATCTAACATTGAAAAATAATGATGTTGTTATTAAGCTGGTAGTGAGAGACAGCAATGTTCGGGCATTTCATCAGTTTGGTCATCTTTTACAAAATAAACTGTTCTTTGTTCTTTCAGTATTTCTTTAATGTATTCACTTATGTCATTGTTGTTGTTCTTGTTTATGGTTTTGTTTTATTGTTTTGTGTTTATCTATTGGTTTTAAAAGATAACATAAGATTTCGATAATCCCGCAGAATTGAGTGCAGCGTCGGCGCAAACAAAATGTGTTCAATCGGGAACTTGTAAAAAGTCTTTTAACAACAAAATATTAAAATATTCTATGTTTAATAAGTTATTTAGAATTAAAATATCACTTTGCACAAATGACCCTGAATTGCTAGTAAAACATCTGGTATTATTCTTCGGGTCGAGTGGGCGCGGACCTAAATATTTATAAATTTTAATATTCCAAAGACTACCAACACCATTGCAGTATTCAATACTTATTTATTTAATTAGTATTATTTCACATACCTAAGGAATGCCAGTCAGTTCCTGCATAACTCCAGCACTTCCTTTCATTCCTATCGGTAAATGCGTCAGTACACCAGATTTTGTTAATGACTCACGTTCTAATTATTTGGAACCCCTCAGTGCAACCACAAGGATCAGGAAATATTAAACACACATTGTTACCATTCATTTAGAATTTAATGTTTACTATGGAACGCACTAAATCCCTTATAAAAGTGCCCTCCCTTAAAATCGTTCCCAGTTTGCAAAATTAAATGAAATGTTTATTTCTGTAAGTAGATCTTTATAACACTTTTACACGTAAATAATTGGTCAATATTTTAAAACTATATGGCGCCGATATTTCCTAGCAGAGTGATCCCTGAGTCGCGAGAAGGTACTAATGGGTCACCGAGGCCCCTGGCAACACAGGCAACAGGAATGAATACGGGTGGGTTTTAGTCAGTAAGAGTCTGCCACACCCTCCCGCTCCGCCCAGAGCGGGAGAAGTTATTTGACGATATACAAAAAAAATCCCTGAGTGATCCCTGAAAAGAAACGCCAAAACAAACTCAGAGCTCATTGTCTCTTTTAACATCCTAACATGTTATGGATTTTGAAATCATTTGGTTTTATATTTTAATAACTTAATTGTGTCGCTAATTAATTAATTAATTAAAGAAAAATAATTTCAGAAAAGTGTAGTATTTTTATTAATTTATGGAGGTGTACACATAAAACCCTGTACAGTGTTTCTATTTTGTTAATGTCTCTCGGCAATCATCACATTTCCGAATACAAACTTATGCTAATTGCAATGTCCATCAATTATTATATTTATCGTGTATAATAATTTGAATTCAGAATTAAGTACTTCTGAATTTTCCATCAGTTGCGAAGGGCAACTGATAGAAATCCGACGACTGACGAAACAAGAAGTTTGCCGAGAGACATTAAGGCCCGTATTACAGAAGGAAACTCAAGCATTGATCTCTGTTTAAAACTAGTTTTAAGGCAAGTTTTAATTTTAGAACGTTCCTCAAGCATAGATTCATTGATCATAGTTCAGCTGAGTTTCGCTTTATTTTAGAACGTTACTCAGTTCTTAAAGCGAACCTAAGCAGTGATTTGATCTGTAATCGCCCAAGTGTGGTCGAGGCCGCGCTTGAGCATAGAATTGTCATGGCAATTTTTGTTTCAAACGTAAGTTGTCGAGTTTTAATATCAAAATGGATTTATATTTGAAGAAGTAGATCATTACAATAATTTATTCAATGATGATGCAAATAGAAGGTTGAACTTTAGCGTTCCTCTTAGATATTTAAGAGATACACAGGACCCATATAACTGTGAAAACTTCAAAAGGTTTACACAAGTACAAAAATTTTTCTTTCGTCCTGCCATTTAAAAAGTTATAAGAATAAATAATAATATGCAAAACAAATAACAAAACTAATCAAATAAATATCTACGATGTTTTCATTTGCATTGTTCGACATATTGCCATTTTTTTAAATAGCGTACCTATTTATGGCCATAGATACAAGTCTTTTAAGTTTTACAATAATGTTATGCTTACAAAATTACTATACTTTACATCAATAAATGAGGGATTCGGACCGAACTAATAACGCTGATTTCCTAAATAATTGGACGCTTAAGGTATATTTTAATATTTCTAATCCAGTGAAGATTAAAACAAAGTTGGTAAATAAAATAAATCGTAAACGAAAACAGGCTGATACAAATCTCTGCTTGAGGTTCGATTTGAGTCTCGATTCAGCTGAATAGAGATTGATTACCGTTCTGGAATATGACCGATGCTCGAGTACTGATTCTATACTTAAACAGTGATCGACTGATTGACGCTCAAACTAGACTTGAGGAACCTTCTGTAATACGGACCTAAGAAAATAGAAGCACTGTAAAAACGGTTAATTACATAGAGATAGTCGACAGGCATAACTCATTTCAGTAAAAAAATCTTACACCATACCTGTATTTTCTAGAATGAAAGTATACATTTAGAAGGTCTTTTTCGAGTTCATGGATATCCTTCCGGTCAATTTAAAAGTCACTTTGACCGTTTTCAATACTCATCATATTTACGAAAATACTTCAAAGATGCCAAATAAGTGAGTTATTTTTGTAAACAAACACAAACACTTATCTTGCGGGTAAGGTTAAAAAATATTCAAATAATTTAAACGAAAACACATAATTTTTTATGGTTTTTCTGTCTTTCATCCTTCTAAAGAACTTGATTTTTCGCAAGAACATTTTGTTTTTTTCTTGATTCAGCTGTACCAATATAACATCACGCCTTGTTTCCCCGAAGAGTTGGGCAGAGGTGTAGCTATAGTACACCCATATTTCGCCAGTTATGTTTAAGTGTCACGTAAATGCTCGTGCAGACTAAAGCGATATCGCGAGCGCGACAGGCACGCGCTAGTGTCTCATAAGATATTTTTTTTGCTACAAGCACAATTAATATCTCCCATAAATGATACTAATTGCGCAGGTATGCTGGAAGAGATTTCCTAATCATAATCATAATCATCATTTATTGTATCCATGTAGTTTAAAAGTTGTTACAAATATGTATATACGTTTCATACATGAACCCTGCTAGGGCACAGCAATATTAATAGTTTAATGCCACAGTGTCACAATATTAAAACCACTGCTTAAACAAAAATACAAATTTTAACATGTTTATCAGATGTCCTGTCATTGAATATATTTATTTACATAACCAAATTACAAGATGATTATTAACATTAACTAAATTAAATTAAAACTAAGTTAAGCTTAAAAAAGGCCCTCGGGGCATTGTACCGAGGATGCTGGCGGCATTTCCTCGCTGAATTGCAATGCTGATGCGTTGCGCGAGAAAGCCGCCAGCTTTTCGGTCACCAGTTACATCAACTAGACGTTTCGCGATTTCCGCAAATAACTTATGCGCACTGGGACCCCACGGACCGAGGGTCTCGACGCCAAAGGGCATAAAGTTGTACTCTCTGCCAAGGCCTCCATATTTAATAACTTTCAGATTTTCGGCATTTTCTGCCGCTGCACCCGCTTTAGAAGTAGTCCGTTGGAGGTGGGACGGTGCCAGTGTGTCTTCACAGGTAGCGTCCAACACAAGCATCCGTCCCAAACTCCACGGGACCAAAGACACACCATCAGGTCTTTTGCCATCATCTCTGACAATGCCAGTCGGCTCAAGAAGAGCAGGCACATTGATGCTGGCAAGAGACCGGCGGATTATGTCATTAAGTGTCGCAAAGCGGCCTGCACTTTTTTGACAACAAAGTCCGTGGTGACCCAGTCGGTCCACGTCCGTGCCACAAGGGCATGTGTGTGGAGTGCATACCGTGACCCCAAGCCGCAGACCAGTCGCCAGACGAAGCGAGGTCGGATCCAGGAAGGTACCGGTATATGGAGAAGGATGGGCATGTAACCAATGACCGACCTCTCTGGTTCCGACCGCCAAAAGTCTTGCGCGATCCGGACCTGAACTGCGGCTCAGAATCGATTTGTATGTTAATTTATTGTTTGTTATGTCATTTGATATTTAAATAAGTAACTGTCATGATATAATATAGGATAGGGTAAGAACAATTAATAAGTAATTTTTTCCATGCATAAATTAAACAAGATAAAAATTAAATTAAAACAAATAGCGATAACAATAATAATCATGAAAAAATAACATAACATAGGTAGGTAGTAAGTCAAAATTGTAGGTGCTGTGTGTATTGTGTACCAGTATCAAAAATCAAAAATCAAAATCATAATATTTTTATTTCACATAAACCTACATGGGCACTTATGAAATGTCAGAAGCTAGGTTCACGGTTCCAATTGGTCGTTTCCTATGGAGAAGAGCCGGCAAGAAACTCCACGGTTACTCTTTTTAAAAATAACTGGCTTTTACAATGTTTTCAAATTACACAAATTAGGTATGGGAGAACAGTGTAGGCCTGTCGAGAAGTACTTAACAAAAAAAGAGAAAGGAAACGGTCTAAAGAAAAAAAGATCTAGTCTATTAAGCCTACAACGTTCTCACATTCACAACGTACCTACACAAGAATCCATGTAAAATAATATTAATAATATTAAGTCTGAAATATAAATTGTAGGTATATAATGTCAAATAGTGAAAATATAATGTCAAAAAAGTATGTCTAAAAAATAATAATAATAAACATCGTAATTTGGGAGCATTAATAGATATTTCCATAGTATGAATTTCAATGTCAAGATTTACTTTCTTTAGAAATAAGCATCACCTTTGTACGTATTTTTCTGTTCTGTTTTTATATGCGTGTACATAAATGGTTTAATAATAATAATAATAATAATAACAGGATAGTTGAATTGACGATTAAAAATCGTTAGAATTTACGTCACGTTTACATTGTGCCCTAGTGCTGTAACAAAAGTTTTGAACAGAATTTACAAAAAGGTTTTCCGTTTGACGTTCCATCCGTACTGAATGTTTTTTTTTTTTAAGTGAATACTTCTTTAGTCGCATTGAGCGATTTTCTTTTTTTAATCCACAACGGAGGAGCTCTTGGCCTTCATCTTACCAGCAGGCTTAGCATGACACTCTCTATTTCTTCGAAGAATAGACACGGCTCTTTCTATACAAAGTGACATTTCGTTTCTCAGTTTTTGACATCTCAGCGTAGAAATCCTTCTACAATCTGTCATCTTGTCTTTCGTTTCTAACGATCGTTGTCTAGGTCCTTGTATATGTAGAAAGATTTCTACGGTGGGATGTCAAAAAACGAGAAACGAAATGTCACTTTGTATGGAAAGAGCCGTGTCTATTCTTCGAAGAAATAGAGACCGTCATGCTAAGCCTGCAGATGGTAAGTGATGATAAGGCCGAAGGTGGAAGCGCGCAGTGACGATTACAATATAACTCGCCCTCTGTGATTTTCACTTCACCTGTTCCACTACGTCCGCATCATCATAAGTCTAAGTCCTACCTATACTTACATATTATAATTAAAGTACCTGCCTCGCCTCGCATAAGTGACTGCCTCATTGGTCTAGTGGTCGCAAGTGCTACTGCTGACCATGAGGTCCTGGGTTCGATTCCCGGGTCGGGCAAAGTGTTATTAGGATTTTCTATCTAGAATTTCTCAGTAGCAGCCCGATGTCTGGATGTGTGCCCGGTTGATGTCAATAGGCTCGCCCCTTATTAAATGGGACTTAAACATAACTGGCGAAATGTGGGTGTACTAGAGGCGTGATGTTTAAATTAAGGTCGCTCTTCGTGTCTAATTGTGTGACCCTGTAGTTCTTATAAACTACGCAACAGAATTTGACGCGATTTCCCACCACGCGATCACCATCATTAAGAGCAATTATTCCAAAAGGCTTACGTGTATAATAACATGAATATTAAACGTAACATTATATAGAAAAAGAATCATCATCATCTGCCTAGCCTTTCCCAACTATGTTGGGGTCAGCTTCCAGTCTTACCGGATACAGCTGAATACCAGTATTTTACATGGAGCGACTGCCTATCTGACCTCCACAACCCAGTTACTGTGTAACACGGTACCACTTGGTAAGACGGGTTTTCAGACTTTCGAGCTTCTGACGACCCGTAACGACTGACAAAGATCTACAAATGACAGCCGGGACCAACGGCTTAACGTGCTTTCCGAGGCACGGAGGGGTCTTGGTATTTAAAGATGAGAGAGAGAAGAAGATGAAAGCCAACTGAAAATACTAGGTATTTGCTGTATTCATCATCTTCATCATTTCAGCCGAAAGACGTCCACTGCTGGACAAAGGCCTCCTCCAAGCACCGCCTCTTCGACCGGTTCTATGCTCCCCGCATCCAGCTGATTCCAGCGGCCTTTACAAGATCATCGGTCCACCTTGTAGGAGGCCTTCCAACTGGTTTACAGTATTAATAAATATTAATTACCTACTGATCACAATATCAATATTTTTGCATAGGTAATTCAAACCACATCCCTGAATACTATATAATAATACGGTTACTGACGCAAATCTAGCCAGAATGTATATCAACATTTTATTTAAGCATAATCAGCCTATAATGTTCTGTCATGATTTCCAAATAATGATTACATGTGTTGTGATTAAATGATAAGATGTCTCGTGATGAAATAGTAAATGTAAAATTGAAAGTATGTGATTTGCTTCAAATGATTGTATCAGGGTAGTCATGAAGTTTAAAAGTATCTAATTTGACAGTTACCGTAAAAGTACTGGTTTTTTAACATGACCGAATTGAAGTATGGAGGTTAGAAGGAAACACGTCTGTTTAGACAAGCGTTTATTACCAAATACTCACATAACAATGTAGCTTTTTTTTTTTTTTTTGTGTATGGCATCTCGTAGTTGACCTTGAGAGGTCGTGACTACTTAACCGGACTTTTCTGTGGCTGCCTTAAGCGAACTCAAAGCCTCCAGCCAGGGGCGAATTTCTTATAGTACTAAGCGACTGCACGCTAAGGGCACCCCCTGTGGGGTACGGACCTCGGCTTAGGGCGTCGCTGGGGGGAGGACAGCAAGATGGGACAGGCTGGATCTGGTTAATATTATTATTATTAATCGGGGAATTTAAAGCTACAGGCTCAGCTGCGGCGCGGGCTGGCACTTCGTCGAGCAAGGGTCGGGGGGGACAATTACGTCGGGGTTTACGCGAGGGACCTCGGCGGCGAGGTCGGAACGTAGGTCGGTGTGATTTGTGCACTGTATTCGTTGCCCTATTGCTTTCCTGGAGGAGGGTAATGGGGTCATCGGGGTCGGAGAGGGTATGCCTTGTACGGCGAATAGAACTAATGGTGGAGGGCCTATAACTGGCGGCCTGCACAACCAGAGGGTTGCGGTGGGTGGTGGCGGAGTCGAAGAAGCGCTTCGTGATGCGCTTCATGAACTGCTTGATGGTGGGGATTCTAAGATCGAGATGGAGGATCTCGTTTCGAACGAACCAGGGGGCTCCCGTTGCATTTCGGAGGAAACGGTTTTGGAGGGACTGCATCCTGTGGATGTGGTGGGGTTTAGCATGTGCG
This sequence comes from Atethmia centrago, assembly GCA_905333075.3. Lineage (NCBI taxonomy): Eukaryota > Metazoa > Arthropoda > Insecta > Lepidoptera > Noctuidae > Atethmia > Atethmia centrago. The sequence goes on along the minus strand of HG995381.1, from coordinate 9,384,751 downwards.
AAGACTGCACAGGCATAAGTCATGATGGGACGGATGCACGCTGTGTAAATACGCAATTTGCCCTTAAGGGACAATTTGCTGCGCGCATTTAGGACGGAGTGAAGTCTACCGAGAGCGAAAGCGGCACGCGAACGCACCTGCTTGATGTGCTCTGAGAACGAGAGATGGTGGTCAAGGGTCACGCCTAGGTATTTGGCTCGCTTCTCCCAAGGGATAGGCTTACCGAACATGGTGAGCGGTCGGGGGGCGATGAGGTTTCTACGCTGTTTGGTGAAGAGAACAGCCTGACTTTTGTCGGGATTGACCTCGATTCTCCACTTTCTAAACCAAGCGCCAAGCTTGTTGACCTCGGTCTGGAGAGTGCGAGATATGTGGTCGTGGACTAACCCGGTGTAGTAGATGGCCGTGTCGTCTGCGAACAGAGCCAACTGCGCCTTTCTACTTTTCGGGATGTCGCTGGTGAAGAGCGTAAAAATGAGAGGGCATAGTACAGAGCCCTGAGGGACGCCTGCACGGATAGGGTGAGGGGAGGATAGCGCTCCTTCGATGCGATAGCGGAAGGTGCGGTTTGACAAGAAGTCTCGTAAGATGAGCACGAGACGATCGGGCACACCGAGTTTGTAGAGCTTATATAATAAGCCGTTGTGCCAGACCTTGTCGAACGCTTTCGCTATGTCGAAGAATACAGCACCGGTCGTAAGACCACGTTGAAAGCCGTGGCTTATGTGTTCAACGATGCGGTGGACCTGTTGGACGCAAGAATGTTGGGCTCTAAAGCCGAACTGCTGGTCGGGGATGAGGCCCTTTGTTTCCGCAAAATCTCTGAGGCGCTTTAAGATAAGCCTCTCATAGATTTTGCCGAAGACATTGAGCAGACTGATGGGCCGGTAGCTGGTGGGCTCCGTTTTCGGCTTACCGGGCTTCGGTATGCCGATGACGGTGGCCTTCTTCCACTCTTGTGGGAAGATGTTATTGCTCAGGGCTCCATTGAAGATGGTGGCCATGAGCATTATGAGGTGAGCGGGGAACAGTTGGAGCACCCTATTGGTGATTCCGTCTGAGCCGGGGGCTTTGCGAGGTTTTAGACCCTTGATGATATCATGCACTTCGTCTGGAGTGACGGGAGGCAGAGGATAGTCAGGGTCTTCAACGGGCGGGAGGGAGGCTCTACGTTCGACTTCCGCGTCGACCTGGGACAGGTGAGCTTGGTCTACTGGTTGAGAGCTAGGTGAGCATTGAGCCTCAAGACTATCGGCTAGGCATTCTGCCTTGTCGACGTCATCGAAAGCGATGGTCTTGTCGGGGCGCACCAGGGGGGGCATTGAGACGACTTCGTCGGATTTGAGTTTCCTCTGAAGGTCCCAGAACGCTCGGTGAGTGGGCTCTAACTCGCTCAGCATCTTGTCCCATCCAGCGTCACGCAGCTCCGATAGGCGTGTCTTTACAGATCTCTGTAAATAGCGCATATGGGCTTTGTTCGCGTGGTTGGGAAAGTTACTGTACGCACGGACAGCCGCGTTCTTCTCATTCAACAGTTCGCGTACATCGTCCGGGAGCTTCCAGCGATGGTCGTCCATCGCCGGAACCTCCCTTGAACAGTCGTTCAGGACTGATTGTACGTGCACTGTGAATGAGTCGATCGCGGCTGTCGTGTCAGCGATAGAGTCGAAATGGTCGGGAATGGAGTCTAGTCGGGGACCTAACGTGGTGGATTTCAGGCAGTCGCTTACTTTCCTCCAGTCTGTAACTAACTTGGTGAGAGGGGGTCTATCAGAGTCATGGAGACCTAGGCGTGGTGACAGCTTTACAACAACTGGACGGTGGTCAGAGGAGAGTTCGTCAAGCGCCTCTATAGAATCCAACCGTAGGTTGATACTCTTCAGAAGCGCTATGTCAAGTACGTCGGGGGTATGGCTCATGGGGAAAGTGAGTGGGAGTCATCGGGGCGATGATGTCGAAGTTGAGGATGGGACATAGGTCAAACAGGTGTTTGCCTCTGGTGGAGGTCCTGGTGCTGTTCCAAGCATGATGTTTGGCGTTGAGATCGCCCGCTATGATAACGGAGTCACTCAGGCCAAGTAGAATGGAAAGGTCGTCAGAGAGGGGGGAAGGGCTAACTCCGATGAGCAAACGGGGGGAACATAGGCCGATACTATGGTGATCGGTTGATGGCCAGTCATGCCTAGCTTACATATGGACACTTCTAAACGCGAGAGAGGGGGCGGGTCCATTGGGATGCAGTGGAGGGACGATCTAAAATAAATTAGGGTGCCGCCCTTATGACATCTAGTCCTGTCATTGCGAACTATACGATAGTTGGCAATTGACGGGTTTCGACGGCTGGGCTTTAGGAATGTTTCCTGTAATAGGAGAATATCAATTTGGTGGTCGCGGAGGAATGCAGCGATTTCATCGCGTTGATTAATCATGCCATTGGCATTAAAGAAACCTAACTTTAGGGATCGGGGTTTGGTACGTGCTTTGGGTTGTATATCCATTATTTGAGTTTCGCGAAGTTTTCAAGGGCTTGGGTAATCTCGGGATACGCGTGGAATATACGCTGGATCTGGGCGAGATCGCAGGAATTACGGGCGGCAACGAGCTCGTTGGCCATTTTACGCGCGCGGGGCGTGAAGAATAACGCGAAGGTCCCATAGATCACGCTGAACGGATCTACTGGGCTGGACGGGCCGACCACCGGAGTGGTTGAAGCGGCGACGGGCCGTGGCGCAGCGGTTGCGGCAGCGGCCATGGGAGCGGGCGCGGGTTTTGCGGGTCGAACAGGCGCGGAGACGCGGATGCGGGGGTCCATCAGCGGTCTGATGGGAGGCGGAGTGGGTCTCGGCTGAACCATAGCAGGGAACGCCTGCTGATGATTCATGTACGAGTAATTCCATGGGCTAGGCCTTTGCGGGCTTAGCCTAAGGGGGAGTTGGGGGAGTTGGGGGAAGGTCTGTGATGGGGGGGGGAAGAACCCATATGATGGGCACTCTCTCTGCTGGCGGGCGTCTGCGCGCTTCGCCAGTTTTGAGGAAGACGTCTTGGGGGCCATACGATAACAATGTTGCTTACTACTAACTACATTTATACACTTCACCTCCGGGGGTGAAAGAAAAAAAAACAATAATCGAATACAAGCAAAGCAAAGGTACCTTTTCTTAAAGACTTACTTACTAAACAATTTTGTCCTATCTTTATGTATTATATTTACGAGCACATTCATTCTTGTTTCATTTTCTGACACATTTCACATTTACTTATAAACCTACGAATATCCATATCTAAACTTGGCCAGTAATATTTTCTTTTAATATTACTTGCCATTCTATTCATACCCGCATGACCACTGGTGGGTAATAAATGACAGTTATTCATAATAAATTATTTTTCCTTTTCATCATATATTCTTTCAATTCCTCTCCAAAACACATATTCGGGGTCCTGTCCATTCTTTTAAGGATTTCGTTTCACTACATAAGCCTTTTATAAATTCATTATTGTTATCATCTTTCACTATGCATAGTTCCTTTATGTTTATTCTTTCACAAAACTCTTCTAACTTAGTCGCAAATTCGGCTCGCGCGAAATGCAATCTAAAGTTAAGGTTAATACACAATAACATTTTGCTTAGTATATAAACAAAACAATCCTTTTGTTCCTTTCTCATATTTTCTCTTTTATACTTCTTTATAGTTTTTTCGTCTACTAACTTAATTTCAATAGAATCACACGGCTGTCTTAGTAATTCCACGACTCTTGGTTAATCAGGCCAGTTGTCGGTGGTTTTACTAGGCACAGTTTGTTTTTCCTTACAACTCTCTTCCAACCTCCTCTTTTGTCCCCTGGTTGTTACTGCTAAAATTTGCTCTTTCATACCCTTCAATTCACTCGATGTTATGCACACCTTTTTTTTGTTTTTGAGGGTGGGAAATCATCAAATAACTTCTCCCGCTCTGGGCGGAGCGGGAGGGTGTGTCAGACTCTTACTGACTAAGACCCACCCGTATTCCTTCCTGTTGCCTGTGTTGCGGGGACCTCGGTGCCCCATAAGCACCTTCCCGCGACCCCGGCAGGCATCGGCCCTAGTGGACCCCTACCTGTGTGCTCACGACATCTCTTTGAGGCGCGCGTGGAATACAAGGCGCCGTCGACCCGGTCCTGGTCCTTACCGGACGGTGAGCTACCCATTGCTCACCGTCCGCAAGCCCGCGCCTACGGTGGCCGGAAATCCGCCCGGGATTCCTGACGCCCAGGGCGTCTCCTGCGGCGGCTAGGGGCGAGAGGGCGCGGAAACCTGCCTTTTCCTCAACCGTCCCGCCTCCGCCTTCGCGAGCATTACTGCTTCGCAGAAGGAGGTGACGGCTGCCCATGCCCTCTCGCTCCGTACCATGGCCTGAACCGGGGCCGGACGCGAGAGATCTCTGCCGCCGTTCACCTCCACGAGGACACGGCGGTGCTCTGCCCAAGCCGGGCAGACCTCCACCGTATGCTCCACCGTGTCCTCCGGGCGATACACACAGTGGTGACACCCGGACGTTTCCTCCCGCCTTATCCGACACAGGAACCTCCCGAAACTGCCGTGCCCGGTGAGGACCAGCGTCAGGCGGAAGGTGAGGACGCCGTGGCGCCTCTCTAGCCACTCCTCAAAGAGGGGACTTATCGCCGCAATCGTGGCGTGCCCAGCACTGGGTTGCGATAACCGTACTTTCCATGACGCTATGAGATCCCGCCGGAGCTCCGTCTGCTGTGCCGCGATTTCTCGCGGCAGCGGACTTACGCCCCGGCGTTCTATATGTTCTATGTTAGAGGGTTTGGCTTCCGCACTTAGTCCTTCAGGTGGACCATTGTGCGTGGGCCATGGCGGCCGTTTTTTGGTGGTTATTCCAACCAGCCCACCTCCCTCCAGAAGTTGATAACATCTCCTGGTCTGTTTAGAACCTCTGTGTAGGATCTAGGTGCCCCGACGGTTTCTGTTCTAATGTGGGTGACGCCTGTGCATTCGAAGAGCACATGCGCAACGGTTTCCTCTGCCTCCATGCAAGCCCTGCACAGAGGGCTGTCTGTTATGCCTATTGTGTGGAAGTGTTTGTTTAGCGAGCAGTGGCCCGTAATGGTCCCCGTCAACAGGCGCAGGCCGGTCCTGTTCAGGCGTAGCAGGCGTCTGGTTAACTTGCTATCCAAGGATGGCATAGCCTCCTTGGACTGTCTACACCCCTGTACCGAGGACCACCAGCTCTCCGCTTGTGTGTGGGTGAGCTCCTGTAGCCACCTGCGTAGTTGGTTGAAGGGGATGGGCACGATTGGCTCCGGTCCGCAGACTGACGTGCCGGATGCTTTCCTGGCTAGTTCGTCAGCTGCGTCATTGCCCAGGGATCCACTGTGCCCCGGCGTTTCGCCTCCTCGCGCCACTCCCATACGTGCGCGAGGACTTTTGCCTCCAGATACCATGGCGGCAATCCGGCAATGAGGCTGGCTGCCTCACAGGAGACCGTGGGGTATCCCCGGACCATCCGGATGGCCATGACCCTTTGGGCCGCGCTCAACCAGCGGGCTGGCCGCAGCGCCAGAGAGCGCGCCTATACAGGAGCCCCGTAGAGGGCCATGGACCGCACGACCCCCGCGTAGAGCCTCCGGCAGGAGGCGTTTGGACCGCCTAGATTGGGCAGGAGCCGCTTCAATGCAGCGCCCGCCCGCTCCAGTTTGGGAGCCAAACGTCTGAAATGCTCCACGAAGTTCCACCGGTTGTCGAGGACGAGTCCCAAGTACTTCATCGTCGACTCGACGCCGATGGAAACCTCTCCTACCGTTATTTGGGACCCCAACGGTGGCGCGTTCCGAGGACCATGAAAACACATGGCTTCGGCTTTTTTGGCATGGCTTTTGGCATGGTAGCACACTACGCTGACGCCGCTAGGGAGATCGACGCACAGCACCCAGTCGTATCCGATGTCCTACAGATCCCCAGGACCGATCCCTGTGGGACACCGCACGACATCTCTTGCCTGTTCCACACTCCCTGGTGACCGGGGTAGATGACGGCCCTGTCCGTCAAATAGGCCTCGACCACACGACAGAGGTAGGTCGGCATCTAGTGGTACCGGAGTGCCTCCCTGATGCAACTCCAGGGCAGGGTATTGAAGGCATTGGCGATGTCTAGAGACACCGCCAAAACGACTCCACCCTGGGCAACAGCATTCCCCGTCGTCAGGGCTCGCACACGCATGATGGCGTCCACCGTAGAGCGCCCTCTGCGGAAACCAAACTGGCTCTCCGCCAAATCCGGCCCCACACGCACCAGCTGGCCGACGAGGCGGTCTGCAATGACTCTTTCAAAGAGCTTGCCCACCTCGTCGAGCAGCACGATGGGCCGATAAGAGGACGGAGAGTCCGCAGGGCGCCCTGCCTTCTTTATGAGGACCAGTTTCCCCGTCTTCCAACGAAGCGAGAACTGGCCCCTCTCCAAGCACACCCTAGACAATGCATCCGCAATTACATTGTCCTTACCTTTCACATACACTATCTTGAAATCATATTCTTCAAGTATTAACCGGAATTTAATTATCCTACTAGGTGGGTTTTTGATTCCAAATAAGTAAACTAATGGTTTGTGGTCCGTCATAATAGTAAAAGTTCTGCCAAATAAATATGGTCAAAAATACTTTACTGCCCATACTATTGCTGTTAATTCTTTCTGAATTACTGGATAATTTTTCTCTGCCTTATTTAATGGTCTGCTGGCATAAGCAACAGGTATCATGTTCTTATTACACAATACAGCTCCTACAGCTAAATCAGACGCGTCTGTCTCTAATATATATTCATTGGTTTCCGAAAAATCCGGATACTGTAGTATAGGAGGCGTCCTTAATGAGGTTTTTAGAAAATTAAATGCATTTTGACAGTCCAAACTCCAAACAAAAGGTTCATCTTTCTTTAGCAAACGATTTAAAGGCATAGTAATTGTTGCAAAGGACGGCACGAATTTTCTATAATAGTTGCAGAAGGCAACAAGCCGTCTCACTTCATCTACATTTATACACTTCAGAATAGAAAACATGATATTTGGTGTGCGCGGTAGTTGCTAAGTTAGTTCTCTTCGAGCCTCGGAATCTATAGGTTGTCTTCAAGAACTCTTAAGTCTATACTGATATTATATTGAGTACCTAATTAAATAGTTCGTTAAATATTGCTAAATACCAAGTTTGTATGTGTGCAAGAATATAAATACAGAAATATTCGTACTGACAAGGCGTGTTCATTTCAGTTCCCACTGCACAGGCCTCCTCTCTCAGTGAGATTCCTTAATCCACCACGCGGGCCCAGTGCGGGTTTGTAGATGTGACATTTCTGCGATTTTTTTTTGGTTCTAGGACATGCCTGTTTCCTCACGATGTTTTCCTTCACCGTTTTGAGAGCTGTGGTGATGTAATTAATTTACACATACGTACATCGTAAAGCGCTTGTCTGGGTTCGAACCTACGACCTACAACTCGTAAGTTGTGGCCGTTACTACTGGGCCACCATTGCTTTTATTTATTGCCGGTGAATTTTGTTTTAGTAAAATTATATGCTGTTCCTATAGAGATGTGAACTGAATATTAATACAGGACATATGAGTGTACCCGCGTACCCAACGGCCTGTACCCACGGCCTTTACCTTAATACCTCAGCACTATAACAATTTGGGGGGAATCAATCAATCCATCAACTCAGCCTATAACAGTCCTCTGCTATCCAGCAGTGGACTATAAACCTCTGGACTATAGGCCTCTCCCAGGCTGCGCCACAAAACCCTGTCCTCCGCCGTCCGCATCCAGTCTGTCCCAGCCACCTTTTTAAGGTCGTCAGTCCATCATTAGATTTAGAAATATATAATTCTAGAAATTTAAACTTTGTGTAAAGAAAGTTACGTCACGAACGCTTAAAGGCTCCTACATACTGGCGCGACTTGTCGCGCGACGCTACGCGACACAAAGACACCGCGTGTAGCGCTACAAGCGGTGCCTTTGTGTCGCGACGCGTCGCGCGACAAGTCGCGCCAGTGTGTAGGAGCCTTAAAAAAATAATTATGGTATTGTTAGAGAAAGCGATCTAGAAGTTCGAAAACGAGGTTATACATACATACATACATACATACATACATACATACATACATACATACATACATACATACATACATACATACGTACGTACTACTTACTGACCTACTCAATTTGTTGATCGTTTTCAATTAGGTAAATGAATGTTGTATGAGCAGTGGTGGCTCAGTGGTAACGGCCGCGACTTAAGAATTGTAGGTCGTAGGTTGGAACCCAGTGCTTTTTGTGTAAATTATTTCATTATCACTGCTCTAAAAACGGTGAAGGAAAACATCGTGTGGAAACCGGTATGCCCTGGAACCAAAAAAAAATCGAAGACATGTGACATCTACCAACCCGCACTGGGCCCGCGTGGTGGATTACGGCCCACTTCCTCTAACAGAGAGGAGGCCTGTGTCCCAGCAGTGGGAACATTATAGGCTGATTATGTCATGTTCGCAGAGGCTCGCACGGATGGTTTCCATGCCATCATGCGAAAGAAATCGGCCTCCTTACTACAGCGCCTGTCTGGGCGGACACTGGGAAAGGATAGTCATAGGTCCACATAAATAATTTTTTGGTGATAACTAACAATACTAACCTAGTTACCCAAGCACTATTGTTACTAATAACAAACTTCTAATAAAATTATGGACCTTAGTCTGAAATAAAGTTTTTTTTTTTATGAGATAGCCCTCTGTCTTGGGTCGGCTAAATTTTTTTGGTCAACTCATCGGCTGAATCGGCAAAAAATAAGCATTTAAAGTATTTTTTAAACATGCCTACTACATTTTTTTTATTTTTTTGCCATCTAGGTACTAACTACATTTTTACAGGCTTCGAAAATACTACGAGTATATTTGGTATAAAAAAAAAACTGTTGGCAACCATACTCCGTACAGACATCTCTGAATCCTGATATGGCGTTTGACGCAAATTCATCTGCAAGCATGTCTATCGAATACTTTATTATTTCTGACACCGAATTATAAATAAGTAATGATTACTTATGTATTCATTGGTCGAATGGTTCCTAAGCCTATACTTAGATATTTATGACTCTAGTCACATCCTAAGTTAAATAGGTTCCCTTTTACAGTTGGATTTGCGTCAAACACTATTTAAGGATCCATGGTAGTCAGTTAAAAGACGTTTCTCTTTGATAAATTGCTGCTTTATATCAAATCTTATGAATATTTTTTTATTAACGCAGATATTGAATTGTCTAGTTGAGTAGTAAATTCTCGTGAGTAAAGTACGTACAGGACTACTTTTTTTTTTGTCGTCGGAATTTATCAAATAACTTCTCCCGTTCTGGGCGGAGCAGGAGGGTGTGTCAGACTCTTACTGACTAAAACCCACCCGTATTCATTTCGTTGCCTGCGTTGCCAGAGGCCTCGGTATCCCTTTCGAACTTTCCCACGACCCCGGCAGGACGGACACAGTACTACTGTGTGTGCATCTTGTGAAATTAGATATCAATCTGTCAAAAATATCTCTTACAACAACAATCAATCAGCCAAAAGAGAATTGTCGCTGAGATGGGATTGCAACTAAATTCTGAACTTTTTGAATACGAGAATTGGACTTCTGGTCGGTCATGACTTCAGTGATCCTGACCACGCTTTACTTATCTGAACGTTTATGTTAAGACGCTGACCGCGGTCAATGGTGCCGATTCCCTTGTTCACAAACTAATCTAAATTTAAGTTCAGTGCATCTTTTTCTTTCAATTTCATGAAGAAAAGGACAGAATATAAATTTTAGTTTAGTCCTGTCAAATTAATCAGCGCCTGTCACTACTCCATACAGGTTTAGACGTGATTAAAAACTTGCCTACTAAAATTACGTCAATTTACGTCAAGCGCTGATTAATTTGACAGGACTAAACTAAAATTTATCTTCTGTCCTTTTCTTAATGAAATTGAAAGAAAAAGATGCACTGTACTTAAATTTAGTTTCGTTTGTGAACAAGGGAATCGGCACCATTGTCAGATTGCATAGAAAAGAAAGAGAAGCGCGATGACACAACGCTTGTAATTTATTGCAAAATATGAAGCAATTCTCTATTTACTCAAAATTGAGTTGAGTAATCGAAAATAAAAAACAACCAAGTTCTGCATTCAAATAAGACGTTCTTGTTATTAATTAAATACGTAACGTATGTTGATATTTAATGCAGATATTTTGGATTAGAACTCAAGGTAAGAGGTTAGTTTAACGTTAGTTTGTATCGAGATTTTTTTTTAAAACGTGTTTCGGTAACAATCAATTTCTGGGAAATATGTTCAAAATTAACATATATTTTTTCCGCTACCACAAGCTATACAGATTTGGCAATTTTTTTTCTTAAGTAAAGCCTATTTTGGTCAATTGGGTCTTGTCAGCGCCTTAATAAGCTCATATTCATCCTATCTCCATATATGGCGATTGACGTAAATACTGACGCAAAACATTTAATTTGTCCTGCTGTATACTTTTTGATTTACGATAACGATGTACAATATACATATTCATGTATTTTACCTACTTATTATAGATAACTGTATAGGGCTAGAAAGTTAAAAAAGTAGCACTGTAAAAAAACAGCACAGCCTTTCTTAATTGTTGTTCACAATTTGATGAAAAACATCGAAATTTCTAAAGCGCTCAAATTCAAACTCAAACTCAAAGCATTTATTTAGAATTTTTGACTAAGATTTGTGAACTGTATTATATTATATTACTTTAATTATTGTGAATGTGAGCACTATGTGGGTCATCTTTATTTATTTCGTTGTTTTTTTTTTTTTTTTTTTTTCTCTTAGTTTTAGTTATGGTCTGGCATTTTGAGTTCTTTATGCGGCCAAACCAATTGTCCTTTCCTTGGTATTGTTCGTCGAGTCGTTGAGCTCCTTAAGTTTTGAGTTGAGCTACACGATTACTGACAAATGCTTGCACTGACTGGACAGGTCCACTCAAATTTGTGTGGTTCTTTCCTCAAAAGACCATTTCAGACATAGATCTACATGGTCCTCACATGATCTGACCAAGATTATGTCTGGACTTTAAAAGAGACTTTGACCCTTGAGTTTGTTTCGCCATTTCTTCTCAGGGGTAGTCAGATAGGAAATGTCGACTCCATCTAGCTTATTTTTTAATATGACGTGTAAAAGTGATTCTCATATCCTATTTACAGAATAAACAATTTCATTTCATTTCATTTCGAACCCACACTTGGCATAGGTTTTTGGTTAAAACAACTGCCCACGCTATAATCTTCATAATGAATTAGCATTGCATAATCATTCAACCAATGTTCAGTTAAACAAATAATTTCAAATATAGTTTTTACTAAAAATAAAAATTTTCTAATTGTAAAACTTTTAATACTTACCTATTTTTATGAAATAATTTTAAGGAATTCTGCTTAGACCCTTTTTACACTTAATTATTTAAGAGCAAGAAGACACCTTGTTTTTGGTAGGTATAACTATTTGAGAGCAAGAAGACACCTTGTTTTTGGTAGGTATAACTAGCAAGAGGGCACCTTGTTTTTGGTAGCTATAACTACTTATATTGTTTTGTTGTCTTACTGTCTAGTTTAAATCAACATCCAGAGTGAGCGCCAAGACTCCCATGCCAACACCAGGCAATGAGATCCTACTACTTGTGGACCCCACATTAGCTAAACAAGAATTTACCATAGTTACACATGGATCCTCCTTCGTACAATTATTGTAAATAGTTGTAGCATTAGTGTTACAGTTATTTAAGGTGACCACCTGTACATTAGAATTACTAATAATTTCGGTGTTAATTATAGTAAAGGACTTCGACATACTACTTATGTCTGAGTTTATATAAAATAATAGCCTCGCTATTTTATGTCTAAACCTAATGGGCAGATACACTGTATTCCTTGTCGATTTCAACTTATTAACAAAACTGTTGGGTGTCAAAAATTATAAGTTTATCACTGTAGTGACTCAATAAGAACTGAATATGTTTATAAAGCTTAAGTATATAATTGTTTTTTTCTACATTAGATAACCTCTCGAAATATGGAAAAGCATACAAATATATAAATACAAGCGTAATTGTTTAATTTATTGATTAGATCAACACATTCTTTTCTCCGTGGAATATTTTTGGAAAAATGTTTTTGTTGTTTCCTAATTTGATTATATTTTTATATTATTCAATCCAGTTTTGCATATATTTTCATTCTCATAATTTTCTCTCTGTCTGTGTGTATAATTCTGTTTCTGTGAAAGGAATCAAGTTCAACAACGTCAGTCCAAGAATAGTTATTGGTAAAACAAGTCAACGACCTACTGAAGATAATCGGAAAAGACTACCATTTTTTACGATAAACGAATGGAATGCTTTTCCTAAATATCAAAACAAACAATAGTTATAGAGCAGTGGAAACGAATATCACACAGCGCCATCTGCTATACTAAACATAAACTAAACGCAAAGGATCGAGCTTCAGCATGCAATCAACTCGAATTCTGTACTAAACTCGCATCGAGTTCACTAGGTGGCGCTCCTAGTACGTTGAGTATGTTTTATTTTACTATTCACACGTGTGACGTACCTACCACGTCAATGTTTACAAACAAATTGGTAAGATGTGTAGAACCATTAAATATCATAGTAAACAATAAGACAGTAATTTTAATGTATTAAATGAGAGTAAGGATCTATGTAACTGCCTTCTATGCCTCTATATCTATGAAAAAAGATCACGTTCCTATTACTAACCGAACAAAAAATTATTGAACAAGAATTTATTCTTGTACTCATATTATTAATACAGACAGATATTAAAATACTTAACTGATCCGACTATATTTAGATGGAATAAGCGAAATTTAACACAAAAGATAATTAATTATATCATTAAATCACATACCACTCACCTTTCTAAGCGCCTTATTCACTTCAGATGGATTGGGCATATAGAAATCCACAATGCCTAACAGGCAATCATCACACCGGCACACATCGCTGGGGAGCGAGGACATCGACCCGAAACTGCTGCAACTGTCCATGGAATCCGTCCGCACTAATTTCCCCGTACTCAACGCTTCCATTTTCGCTACCAAAAGCGACTCCATTAAGGATCTAGGTCTCGCTGGGGACCTTGATCTACGGGCAAAGTCAGGGGATAATGGCCGACAATGTTCTAAGACGTCTGGCGATAGAGGTCGATGTCGCGTGAAGTTTAGAGCCGCCAGGTCCGGAGATAACGCGCGTCGTGACAGGTCCGGCGATATAGGACAGGCCGCGGCGAGATCCGTCGACGAAGTCCGTGTGAGGGGCGGAGTAGCGCTCCGACAATGCGAAGACGTCATCTTAGTCGCCCGCATTGGTACTGATATTGATTACCGCATCACTAGAATGTTATTATTATTCTTCCGTTAATGGCGCTACCCGCTTGACGGGCGGCGTGTTGATGGGAATATCCCAGCTAGTTTTATTCTTGTTTCTGATTTTCGTCTCACAGTCAAGGACTTCAAATAACCTTGAGAATATATTTTGTTGGATTATTGTAACAACCTGCAAGATTCGATCGGTCAAAAAGTTTTAATTCGATCAAAATATCCGTTTTTACTGCTTAGGCTTTAGAACTAGACCTACAATTGTGTCTTATAAAATTTCTTAGGTCTCTAATACAGCGTGTATTAGTAGTTATTGCCATAACTTCAATAAAATCAGCGTAAATCAATATTAGAAGGTTTTATAGACATGTTCGTAGTTGTTTATTGATTGTATCGGATATTAATTGTGGCGATAAATTATTTATTTTTGTGCTGCTTAAATGCTATCGTTTTAAGATCAACGCTTAAGGTATTACACGGTATTTATGTTTATTAACAGCAGTTTCGTGTTTACTTTCTTTATCTTGAAGTTAATATTTGTACTTAGGTATTGGTACTGCTCTTATCTACTTACATAACGATTAACGGTATCGCTTGTGATACCATAAATCGTGACAACTTAGTGCTTATTGTGTGGTGCAATAAACCCCGTGAAAATCTATCTAGATAAAAGTTACTTTTGACGTGACAACGTCTTATAAATCGATGAACGCCGGCTGCACGCACGAAAAAGTGTCACGTTCCGCCTGAGCCGAGCGTGCAAGCGAGAGTGCGGAACTTGCGAGAAAATAGAGAGGCACGATCGCCTCGAAGCGTTCGGCTTGTGACGCATCTCTCTCGTTATCATGTAAAATTATCGTCTGTAAACCGACTTTACAGACAATCAATTTTTTTAATCAAATTTTAATCTTCATGAAGAATAATTTAATGTTTTCAGTCAACAAATCAGTATAACAAATTTCATAACTCCTTAACCAACCCTCTCATCTAAGACACCATAATAAGTTACTACCAACTAGACCAACATTTGTAACAATGCAGCCAAAAAGCCAGTTTGACTACTTACAAGCCTATCCATAGTACCCATAAATCAGCATGAAAAACTGGCCAACTAGCTGACAGTCACACTATGTTTGTTTACATCGCACGGTTCAAAGCAGGAGGCTATTACTTATTCCGCACACATACAAAATGTAGCCTTCGCACACCGTCAGGCCACACCTGCGCTTGAGTTGAACGTTGAGATAGAGATGCTGGAAATGTCTGAAGCTTTAATGCAGTGGTAGATCTTTAAGATAGATTTAAATATTCAGGTGCTATTAAAACAAATTGTTGTAGAGGGGATGTATTTTTCGCCTTATTGGCATGGGGTGAATCAGAAGAGCCTTTAGTGATAACGCTAAAGCATGCCTAGCTAAATTTACAAAAATAGCCCAGTTGCTAACCTTACTGCCAGGTGACAAGAAAAGACCTTAGAAGCCAAAGACGTCTTTTTAAAGTCAAAACTTTTGAATTTACTCTTACGGAAATATCATCCAGCGGCAAAAATACAAAGACCAAAACAAAATAATAAGTCCATCTTAATAATATTCGTAGAATTCAAATAGGATTGAAAAAATCAAAATTGGAAAAACAAAGTTTTTTTTTTAATTTTCGTTTAATTTTTTAAATTTAATTTTCCTTATATCTTGTCTATTTCCTCATCGAACGGCACTAGTAACAGACGTTGTATAAACGAATATATGTTTCCTTTCCTAATGCACGAAGCGAGAGCTCATAATATATACTCTATTGATCCAAGATGCATTATTAATAATTATTATTTACAGCGAGGACATGATTTGCACACAAACGAACGGCTATGAACGTCTGGGAAAGAATTCCCTTTCAAAAACCTGATAATTATGGTAGAAAAAAATATGTGAACAGATGGTTAGTGGTGCTTGAGAAGTATGGTGGGTTATTAAATATTAATTATGTTTTTTATGAAATGTAGCATCGAACCACATTAATAACGCCGGGTTATTTTCTTGTCCACACTGTTATAACCAAAGTGATTTTAATATTATACAAATATAACACACAGTTTTAATTATTAAACTTTTTCGCAATCGCATAAGTTTTATTTGTTTTTCTAGGATCATCAATATATGTCGTTAGGGGTGAGTATCATAATAGAATGCATCACGTTAATACGGAACTATCAATTAATGTCGTTAATGTTGTTGTCGTACAGGTTATTTGTTACAGTCTAGTAATCAAAAAATTTCTAATCATATTTTGACAAAATCTTGCACTCACTGTACCTACCCACCACAATGCCAATGAATACCTGCCTCGCCCGTCGAATAACAAGAATTCAATGCAAGAACCACTAATGTCAATCGAGAAATACCTCGACCTCTTAAAGTTGCACAATTTGTTGTGCATAACAATAATAGACATTCACCTCTAACCCCCAAAAGGGCAAAGTATTATTCTAATAGTAAAATAAACTAGCAATTTACGGTATAATATTCCACAACCATGTAATAAATTTTGCTATCATAAATTGGTACGTGTTTTAAGGCTGTCACACACTGCAGGTATAATGTATAATATATATAACTGGATATAATATTTTTACGTTATAATGTATTGCACGGGGGTCGTCAGAAACCCGAAAGTCTGACAACCAGTATTACCAAGGGGTATCGTATTACTCAGTTACTGGGTTGTGGAGGTCAGATAGGCAGTCGCTCTATTTAAAATACTGGTATGCAGCTGCATCCGGTTAGGCTGGAAGCCAATCTTAACATAGGTACTAGGCACACACAGTTCATAATATCCTGTATAATTATATCTTTCCTTAATTTTACACACGTTTTGAGATATACATACATATTATAATATCACTAATCATCTCATCCATGTATATTTCCGCATCGCTCACAGTGGCGTGCAGTGGTTCTCCACAGAGGGTAGGCCATGCATACTGACACCAAAAAAAAAAACTAATTCGCGCAACATCACAGCGCGGCTCTACATACAAGAACTCACCACATTATTCAAGGCTTAAAACACGATTTTCTAACGATGCAAACAGAAGAAAGATTCGGCCACTTCAATTAGCATAACCAAGTGGGTGGGTGATAATTACAGAACACGTCAGTTGCAAGATATCCGAAGTCATGAATTATCATGTTTTGGATTAATTCTCTTAATTCGGGCACACATCTACCTTTAGACACAACTTGAATTTTATCATTAAACGACAAGTGCGACTAACCTAACCTAACCAACACATTATCGGCGCAAACTTCACAACAGAACACCATTCTTAGGTAAATAAACAAATAATAACACAAAACATAATATTTACACTACTTTACGTTTCAAAACCAATTATTACATAATAAGATCTTTTTTTTTAATATTTTGTATTATTGTATTACATAGTTAAAATAAATGCATTTGGCGTTGTTGGTAGGGTAGGCTAGGCCTAATTGCCTCTATGGACGGCACGCCCCTGATCGCTCAGTACCTTAAAGTGACAGATATATCTGTATATTTCATACAATATAGACATATTTTTAAACATTTTACATTCCATTTAAGAAGAGTACTTTTTGTTGGTTCTGAATGTATTAGCAAGATGTATAGAAAAATGTCATCCGGTACATTTTTACATCATAGCTGGCGTATGTGACGGCCCTTATGCGCAGGCGCAGCGGGTGGGCCACACCGCCATGTTGTCTGTCTCGATCTGATCTGTTCATCTATGTTAGGTTAAATTATATGGTTGTTTATGTAAGCTATTTGTCTAAGAATGTTTATGTTATAAGGAGCGTAAACTTTAATGTTGCATTTTCCAGTTTTTTTCTTATGTGGTCGGCAATATCTACCACCCGGTTTGAGAATTGAGAAAGGCTATCCATAATTTAATTACAGCAGTGTTTTTTACCCCAAACATGAGATTTGACACAAGATTTACTGCGGGGTAACACTTACACTTACAGTAGTAATAGCAGCAGTAGGATCTCATTTTGACAGTTCAACAATATTCATTGCGTTATTGAGTAGGCTGTAGAGTAGATTTTTCGAACTTATGAAGCAATGGATTAGCAATATCCTTCAAAATCATTCAGATTGTGATTGAAAGTGTATTACGCAATTAGTGTGCTGATCAGAGAACCAATTAAGCTTCTGCAAACCAGGCGCAGATATATAATTTTAGTGACTTTTAAATCTGTTATTACGCCTCCAAATAATACAAGTAAATTATGCAAAAAAATATATGTTAAACTAGAACGCGTATACATCAATTCTATATGTGAATACTTAAGTATTGTTGTAAAATACTTTATGAAATAAATTCAAGAAGTAATGTCTAGCCAAAGCATAAAAAGCGATATTACTTTCAAACTTAAGGTGTTTTGTATTGTATAATTGCATTGCACAGGTGTGAGTACTATGTATAATAGAGCTACCAATTACCGGTTAATATGTAATTGACTTGAATGGGCCCTGGCGGCTGAGAGTATGTCATGCTCACTCAGATGTCTCGCTGATGGTGGCGCGTGTATTGGATCATTTAGCTCCCTTCAAAATGGTTGAGCTGAATGGTGCTGATCCATGCGTCATGCTCGTGAACGGGTGCCGTCAGTTGGGACTGGTCACCTCTTAGCTTCCTCGGATTATTTGTAATTATTTTATTTAGAATTTTTTTTTTGTTTATTTTGCTACTATGGACGCGTTTTTTTATTTTACATCGTCCTCACATTTAGTTATAATTTCAACATTATTTTTGTACTAATTTTATGTATCAATATAATTTAAAAGAGTGTGTAAATGGGCAACTAGCTTCATATTTCTAACTGACCGACTCCTTGACAATTCAAAAGTGCCTGTAAATGGTTTAATTGAAATAAATGCTTTGAGTTTGAGTTTCATGTTTTTTTTTTTTTGTATGAACAGACTATTTTATTATCTGTTATACATCAGTGATTTTTTTTCAAATATTCATATTTTCGTTACTAAAAATAAATATTCCCTATGAAACCGAAAGGCGGCGGCGTGGCGTGAGTACGACGCGTATTTGTATGGCCAAGGTCAACGGCGATCACCCGACCCTTAAGTAGGTAGGTATATATAATCAGCCTATAATGTCCCCACTGCTAGGACAAAGGCCTCCTCTCTGTGAGAAGGAGTGGGCTGTAATCCACCACGCGGACCCAGTGTGGGTTGGTAGGTATACAAATTCATAAACTGCGATGTAAGAATGAAGAGTAACCCATACGCACTGAACTAAGGAACAACGAACTGTTGAATACCGAGGACTACTCGTATATGTTAGTTGTAACCCCTAGTTCCGTAACGAACAACTTGTCACTCTACACTTAGTATGCATTGGCATCCTCGAAATCCTCATATAATCTAAGTATGGACTCTGAAACAGCCTACTTTCTGTAGAACTATTTACCGATGAAGATGAAGGTAAATACTATTGCTTGTTTAATCATTCATGCAACTAATATTCAGTAAATTACTGAGGAAGTAAGCCATGAAAAACGAGTCAGATGACCACTGAAAGGTCAACAGATTGTTTTCTTGTGTCAAACCTAGCTAAACTCGGCGTGGATAAATATTGCTAGAGCATAATCAATGTCTAAAGTATAACTGAACATGAAACTAAAGTATTAAAACTGTTAATTATCTGTCGAAGTTACAACAACTTTTTGCGCCATAACGCATGGTTGTAATTTCCAAATTTATATAAAAAATCCTGTAGTCCTATTTGATTCCCAAATACAGAACTATGTCTTTTTATCCAGCTTAAGGCGAAAGCGCCTAACTCTCTACGTTCGGGCCCTATCAGAATACCAGCGCTGCGGTATTTATTTTTTAAATATCGCAGCATTATGCTGAGATAGGAGCCTTTTTGGCATCGCACAAGTCGTTCTTATTGAATATTCTTTGTTGTTTTTTGTTTATTCGAAGTTTAGTTTTAAATGCTTCTTTTTTTACTTTTGTATTTCTTGTGCGTGTCCCAAATAAAATATTTTTCTTTCTTTCTTTCTTTCAAATTACTCTATTTTCTACTCCATAAGTCGGCGTGAAAACCTATTGCAAGAGCTAATTCAATGTCTAAAGTATAACTGAACATAGACACCGTCAAACTAAAGTCCTGGAACTGTTCATTACCTGTCAAAGTTGACAAAAATAACAAGTTTTTGCGCCATAACATATGCTTGTAACGTCCATATGTGTGAGATCGATGCCCCGTTTGATTAGCGATCGCGAGACGTATCATGTTTCACACGATTCATCATAGTGACAAGTTTTCAATTTGTTGTGTTGTTCTGACGTAATGGATGTGACGTAACATAGGTATGTGGTGTTGAGTTTATGATGGATTTTCTTGGAGGTCAGAGGAAAAGTACAAGTTCAGTGGTTGAAAACTGATTAATTCGCAAACGCTCCTACTTTGTGTAAATCCTGTAGGCCTGATTGATTCCCAAGTACAGAACTGTGACTTTTTATCCAGATTAAGGCAAAAGCGCCTAACTGTCTAAGCTCAAATTAACCTATTTAATTACTTTTAAAAAAAGAAGATTTTCGTGGAGTTCGGAAGAAAACTACAAGTTCAGTGGTTCAAAACTGATTACTTAGGTCGCAAACACTGCTGCTGTGTGTAAATCATGTAGGCCTGCTTGATTCCCAAGTACAGAACTGTGACTTTTTATCCAGCATAAGGCAAAAGCGCCTAACTGTCTAAGTTCTAATTAACCTATTGAATTACTTTTTTAAATTAGAGAGTTGAGTGATTTTAATAATTATAATTCTGTAAATATATATTTGCTTCAGTCGCAAACCATATTTTGACCAAAATACCTGCAACCTGCAAATAAAAAAAGACGTAAGAAATTTAGAATTTGCGGGTCACCATAGTGCATCCCCCTTAACCCATAATATTTGCAATGTTATAAGTACTAATTGCTAGGCTCTAGCAATAGAAATCACAGTATTAGACATGATCATACATAGCTTAATTCTAAGCTGACAACATTTTTTTGCTATTGGCACGCTAAGAACAAGATCAGAAATTATTAATGATCGTTTTGCTCATCGTAACACGTTCCTTGTACTATAAACATTTTAATAATTCAATTTACTTTTGAAATCATTCTCTTTCGCTTTCTTGGATTTATCGTTTCATTAAGCACATAATTAAATTAATTGCTATATCTACACCAAAATCATTTATTCGATTCGTGACCAGATTTAATCGTTTATTTAAACACGCACTGAAACTCAATTAACTGAATGCAACATTAATATATTATAAATTCATCACACCGCATTGAGTTTGAAAAAGTGGAATTAATCAACAAACATGACAAGTTACAAATTATTATCTGAAAAAAACTTAATAACCCATGCAAAAAAGTGTAACACCAAAATTGCTTATGTTATTGAGGCAATTACTCAACTGTTTGATTATAAATATTTTGGTCGAGTTAATTCTACTTTAGAAGCTCAATTAAGTTTCGTTGTGCAAGGTGTTAGTTAAATAACGCACAACCTCTTAAGGGGTCATTGCACTCATCCTTATGAACAACTTTTACTATGGGACCAAACCTGAAAACGCGAAAAACAAATCAGCTAATCCCAATTAATATAAGTCGTGGCGATGCTGCCAGCCTTTTGGACACTTTTCCCATTGACAGCGATGCGGACGAATTTTTGAAGCCCAATGATCTCTTCCGCCTTTTTTGTTGTTTTTATTATGTACTTGTGCATCTTGTAGGTATTTTTTAAGATTAGTATATCTATTTAAATTTAATAAAAAATAATAATAATATCTATCTGGCCACTCAAAATCTCTTCTTGATAATAATCCTCTTGTAAAGTTAAAGTAACAAGAGGACCCACCAGTTAAGTTCATCAACAAAAACCTTAATAGCGGGAAGTGCCCCGCATGGCCGACATACTTGCAGCCAATTAACTCCTTTACCGAGAAACATCCACATTATTTTGTTAATCATTCAACTTCCAGTCTTCCATGTATTTATTAGTGGCAAGAAATTTGAGCAAAAAAACTTGACCCAATTTGTTGAATGAGTTTACTGGTAAATATTATAGAAAACAAAATGCTTGCATTGTAAAAAAAACCGCACTAAGCCCGTGAAAATGATATGTTTTTCAACAATTTGAAAAACATACTAGCTACTTCAGGAAAGGCTAAATATTTTATTAACTATATAAAAACTGTATATATATATATAGTTTCTTATTAGCTATATGAAAACTACCCAAGCAAAGTTAATAAAATTTATATGGGACCACCGCGCATAAGCTGCCTCCACCGAACGAAAAATTATTTTCAAAACGATCCACGGTTGACGGAGAAATCAAACACACACATAAAACAAAAAGATTCCGCCGGCCTGAGAACCTCCTCCTATTTTTGAAGTCGGTTAAAAAGGGAATGATAATGATGTAGGGGACGTAAGGTTCCACTTGCTTCCCATTAAAATAAAGAGGCTTAAAACATAAAAAAATACAGCTAAGTAGGTATACGAGTATCTCTATAACCTATGTATAAATGTAACTTCTCTCTATTAAAATGCATGTTTTCCTTCATATTTAAGACTATATCATTATATACATTTGAATTAGTGTTGAACGTTTTAAATTGTACTTTTTCTCCGAATATTATTTTTAAGAAGTTTCACTTAGCTGTAAGTGAAATCTTACCACGACTCTAATGTTAAGTTGGTTAGCCATACGGTGGAGCCCGGCTTGGGCAGAGCACCACCGTGTCCTCGTGGAGGCGATCGGCGGCAGAAATCTCTCGCATCCGGCCCTGGTTCAGGCCATGGTACGGAGCGAGAGGGCATGGGCAGCCGTCACCTCCTTCTGCGAAGCAGTAAGGAGGCGGGACGGTTGAGGGAAAGGTAAATTTCGCGCCCTCTTGCCCCTAGCCGCCGCAGGAGACGCCCTGGGCGTCGAGAATCCCGGGCGGATTTCCGGCCACCGTAGGCGCGGGCTTGCGGACGGTGAGCAATGGGTAGCTCACCGTCCGGTAAGGACCAGGCCCGGATCGACGGCGCGTTGTATTCCACGCGCGCCTCAAAGATATGTCGTCAGCATAAGTGTAGGGGTCCACTAGGGCCGATGCCTGCCGGGGTCGCGGGAAGGTACTAAATGGTTACCGAGGCCCCTGGCAACACAGGCAACAGGAAGGAATACGGGTGGGTTTTAGTCAGTAAGAGTCTGACACACCCTTCCGCTCCGCCCAGAGCGGGGGAAAATATTTGATGATTTCCCAACCAAAAAAAAAAGTTGGTTAGCCAAGTTGTAATAAAACTACCTATCTAACAACAGTTGGATTGCTAAACCACTTAAATTTAACTTAGGCATTTAGTATGAAAACAAACACTATCACAAAATCCATTATTCGCTCCATAAAACCAACATAATAAATATGAAATATCTAAACATTCATATATTCATTGGGCAGTGACCACACGGCCATATATCAACTAGCTGGAACTTGGATGCATTATGCTATGAATTGCGCTCTAAGCTAAATGTCGCCGTTATAGCTAAGTTACACTTAAGTTATAGCTTAGCCAGTATGTTGATCAAACTGTTCTGGGTTATTAAATTGATAGGACTGGTAACTGAATAGGTGTTGCGAAAGTTGCCTGTTTATTTATGTGGGAATGTGGGCAAATAGATTTGGTCTACGTGAAATTAAGCAAAATTGTGGTTAAAAGCCTACGCCAAATTAAAAGCTTAATGGTGCTTTGTTGTAATTACCATTAAGTTCTTTAATAAGACATGAAATCGTCATCATCATTTCAGCCGAAAGACGTCCACTGCTGGACATAGGCCTCACCCAAGCACCGCCATTTCGACCGGTTTTGTGCTTCCCGCATCCAGCGGATTCCTGCGGCCTTCACATAGCCCGAAGAATTGCCAAAATTAAGTGGCAGTGGGCAGGGCACATTGCTCGCAGTACAGACATGAAATATGGAACGGAAAACAATATCAAAATATCTACAGCAAAAAATCGAGAAACGCTCAAAGCTATGACAATGTACATAGAGAATGAATAGAAGTTATAACCTTAGGGAAACTTAGCCAGGTTAAATCGCAACATGTTTGGATGGACCATACATAAACAAAAAATACACAAAACTAAATACAGTCATCGGTGGTGACTTTAACATTGATATTCATAAAAGTAACTCAAAAGTCAGCACTTTCTTAGACCTCATGTCCGAATATAAATACACACAACATATTAAACATCCCACACACATAACACACACAACGTCTACGTGCCTAGACCTCATATTTACAAACTTTAAAACCGGAGATTCACACTCATATGTAAAAGAACTAGGTTTTTCAGATCATTGTGGTACAATTATAAAATTTAAAGCGCCGCAATATCCAAAGCAAACCACTTGGTATACTGAAAAACGATTATATACTGAAAGTAACATTGCAAGTTTTAAATTAGAATTAAAATCAATTAACTGGAGAGATATAATTATAGAAAGTAATAATGCAAATCAAAATTATAATGCTTTTAACGACTTATTAACCAAAATATTAAACAAAACTATTCCAAAAATAAAAACCAAAATAAAATCGCACTATAAAAAATATTGGTTAACTAAAGGAATAAAGATCTCGTGTGCAAACAAAAGGTTATTAAAAATTTTGAGTATAAAGTCTAACAATCCAATGATCAAAAAACACTACAGAAATTACGAAAAAATACTACAACGGTCGGTCATAACATCAAAAAAACAGCATTTCATTAAGAAAATTAAAATGTCGTAAAACAAAATTAAAACTGTGTGGAATATAGTGAACGAACGTACTAACAAAAAAACAGCTTCAAACAAACAGAACATCCAATTACAAATAAACAATACTTTAATTTCAGATCCAAAACAAGTTGTCAACAAATTCAATGAATTTTTTGCATCGATTGGCGACGAGACCACCCGCCCCGTAGGAACTGAGGCAAAAGGCCAGCCTGTAGTCAACCCGTCTGAAAATACCCTCTTTCTTAGACCTTTAGACTTCCGAGAGACGCACCGAATTATACAGAACTTAAAAAACAAAAAAAGCCACGGAATAGACGAACTACCGCCATCTCTTATAAAACAATGTGCAGATGAACTTGCTGGTCCCTTTTGTGTTTTAATAAACCAGTCATTTGATGAAGGTATTTTTCCTGACCAACTTAAAAAAGCAATTATAAAACCATTGTATAAGAAAAACTCTAAAACTGACCCAAGTAATTACCGACCCATAGCCCTTTTACCTACGGCATCAAAAATTTTGGAAAAGGCTATGTGCGACCGAGTGTATAATTTTTGCGAAAAATTTAAAATCTTTGATGAAGGACAAAATGGATTTAGGAAACAGCGGTCAACTACCCTAGCTGTCTATAAATACATGCAAGAAGTTATTAATGTTATAAATAATAAAAAATATGCAGTTGGTATTCTTCTAGATATGACCAAGGCTTATGATAAGGTCCAATTAAAAATCCTACTAAATAAACTTTACGGTATAGGAATTCGTGGTAACACTTTTAATTGGTTTGTATCATACTTAAAAGATAGGGAGCAATATGTGCAAATAGAGCATTTCAATCACGACCAAAAACAAATACTGCAAGTAAGATCCGATAAGAAAATTATAAATGCATCAATTCCCCAGGGCAGTGTCATTGGATGTCTTCTATTCATCATCTACATCAATGACCTTCCTAAAATTATGGATGAGCCTTGTGTGCTTTTTGCAGATGATATATCTCTGCTTACCACATGCCAAGCAAATAGTCAAATTAAAGATCAACTAAACACTTTACTAAATAAAACAACAAAATGGATGGATGACCACAACCTTGAGATTAATTATAAAAAGACCAAACTAATTACTTTCTACCCACATCAAAAATCCCCTTTACCTATCAACTTCACAACAAACGGCACAAAATTAGAAGTAGTTAACGACTTTACATTGTTAGGAATTACAATAGACTCACACATATCTTGGAAACCTCACATAAAACGAGTACGAGCTAAACTTTCGAAATTCACTTACGCACTTCGAGAAGTCAAAAAAACAACCGATTTGCAAACTGCAATTACGACCTATTACGCCTACGCACATTCATGGCTCAGCTATGGCATTATTATGTGGGGAAATAGCACAGACGCGCGAACACTTCTCATCCTCCAAAAGAAATTAATTCGTATCATTGTTAACATTGACCAAACCGATAGCTGTAAGCCATATTTTATAAAGCACAAAATACTCACTTTGCCATCAATCTATATAATGGAAATATGTAAATTTGTCAGGAAATACATGAACTTTTTTACAACTCGCGGTGATAAACATAATGATCGATCTGTTAGGTATAAAAATATGCTAATGTTACCTTCATCGCGCATGAAATTACACTCTAATAGTCCCTAGGTAATGTCCATAAAGATATTCAATAAACTACCTGATGCGTTAAAGGATGAAACTTGCAATAAAACATTTACTAACAAACTAAAGGAAATATTAATTAAAAAGGCTTATTACACCATTGACGAATACATACATGACAAAGCAATTATTTAACTCAGAAGAACTGACACTAGAATACCCGTACATACCCAAAGTTGGTCAAAATTTAAATTTGATTATTGTATTTATAAAAGGATACCTACCTATGTTTTTGAAACCCTTCATTAAATAAATTTGTTATTAAATATGTTTAATTCAAGAAAATAATTATTATGAATAAGATTTTCAACATTCTTTATTAGTTCACACTTATGTTAAATTTAATTTATTTTTTTATACTTTTTGCTGTGCCCTACAGGGTCCATAATTGTACCTAGCTTTAAGCCTAATATAAGATCTGTAAAATTAACATTATGGAATGCAAATAAAGATATGAATATGAATATGAATATGACCAAATCAGACACAAAAGCCTGCGTACGAACCTCGTATACACACAAATAAATACCCCAATACACGTCTCTTACAGCCACCATCTCCTGAATACAAACGCGAAATTATGTAATAAACTATATCAAATATTTCATATCACGTAGCTCGTGACATTGGGGCATAAATTCATTTTTAAGGTGGTAGGACCACCGGCGGGAACAGTTATATTTTTATAACTATACCATATATGGAGATATGTTTGTCGCTTATTAAATTATTGAAACTTGTGTCTTTTCATTACAAAAAATATGTAGGCAAAATGGTTGAAACTGCTACACTTCCGTCACTTGCCCGTAAAGGTTCATTTACAAATCAGCGTCAGACAGCATCTGTCTAGCAATATTGTTGTATTTTCAACCTTTATTTGGTGCAGATTTTGTGAGGTACACATAATCCTCTATTTTTATTTTATGTTAGTTTTAAATTTTATTTAAATGTGTTTTTTCCTTGTGTGTACTATAGGTGCACCTCTGCTTAACCCTTCGGGAAATACAGGCGTATTGTTATATTATGTCATGTGTTTTTTTTCTGTCTTTCTTTCAAATATAATTTAACTCTTCAGGTTTATTAATTATAGATAATAAAGCTGAAGAGTTTGTTTGTTTGAACACGCTAATCTCTGGAACTACCAGGTGGATTAAAAAAAATGCCTCTTATAGCCCAATTCTTGAGGAAGGCTGTAGGCTTAATTTAATCATCATGCTAGGACCTTTAGGAGCCGAGCAAAAAGAAAAAAGTCAGAAGGAACGCTAAGCGAAAACGAAGTAATTATTATTATTTATTTTCATTAACAAATTTTTTAAAAACATTTACATAGTACTATGCCCCGCATATCCGTTTTCACGGTTTGTCTGCGGGAACAGAACAAACAGTTCAAAAAAAATATATAATAGCTCGGGCAGTCGATGCGATGCGGCGATGGGTCGGAGGAACAAGAAATTCCACGCAGACAAAGTCGCGGGCAGAAGCTAAGTAATTTAATATAATGTTTTTCAGTAACCTTCAGTGTGTACTTCATTAAACATTAACTAAGTCTAGGGAGCCATAGATTCTAAGCGGAGCATCCCAGTAGCCCTGCTACTGAACTGCTGATTGGCTAAATTTTTCACCACTGAATGAAATAATATTCTTGTGCAGGTTTACGGACAAAAGTTGGAGGAGCAGCGGTGACCCAGTGGTAACGGCCGCAACTTACGTATTTGTAGGTCGTGGGTTCGAACCCAAGCAGGCACTTTACTTTGTGTAAATTATTTCATCACCGCTGCTCTCAAAACGGTGAAGGAAAACATCGTGAGGAAACCGGCATGTCCTAGAACCAAAAATTCGAAGACACGTGACATCTACCAACCCGCACTGGGCCCGCGTGGTGGATTACGGCCCACTCCCTCTCACAACCCCCCTCCCCCCTCCTCCTCCCTCTCACAGAGAGGAGGTCTGTGTCCCAGCAGTGGGAACATTATAGACTGATTATGTATAGCTTTCCGGACGAAAACAACTCGACTCCTACCGAATGGACTGGCCCGCAATGGCAGAGGACAGACGTCTATGGAAAAGGGAGAGGAAAGCCATTTCCTAGCAGTCGATCATTAGAGGCTCAACAGATAAATACTTGTCCGACTCGAAATAAGATTATAGAAACAGCGCAAAGCTTGCACTACATCATATAGAACCTCACAATGCCGAATCAAAAGTTAATTAACTCTAGTGAAAATATTTGAAAATTCAAAAGTGCACGCCTCACAGACAGAAAATTCATAATGCATGCATATTCAGCCTATAATGTTCCCACTGCTGGGACACAGGTTTCCTCTCTGTGAGAGGGAGTAGGCCGTAATCCACCACGCGGACCCAGTGCGGGTTGGTTCCACACAGAAACATGTTGACGATAAATTTTACGGAAAATAATCTAAGAAAATTCATCGATTTTTGTTAATATCCTTTGAACGGTTATGTATGAGTTTGATAACGAAACTCAATAGGGCTCATCCGAAGGATGAAAGAAAACACAATGGTTTAATCTATATCTTCTTCTATTAGAGAAGAAGATATAGATTAATCCATTGTGTGTGACGACGTGAATTGTGACGATACATGAATTTTTAATTACGTTTTGTTATATATATATAAAGGTATATCTATCTAAAAATATATTAATTTATTTTTCTTATAATGTCAAGTCTTTCGTTTTTAAAACTTCCCTGCTAATATGAATTCCATCTATAATTGAGAGTAGAAACGATTTTTTGCGGGAGTAGAGCACTCTCACACGCTGAATGCGTGCAAAACGTCAATAAATTGAAAAACACCTGAGTTGATTCTTTATTAGCCTTTTAAAAACACAAAATCTATTTTGCGTCATCCTATTAAAGCATAAAAAAGTTGCACATATCGACAGTCTCGTTTCAAATTCAACTCTTACAAAATAGCAAAATATTAAAAGTCATTGCACTTATTCTGGCCAATTATATGGTCATAAGCGAGCATAATTTCACACCTTATATCGACGTGCAGCGGAACGGACACACCAATATAACACTTAATTATATATAATTCGATGTACCTTCTTTCGGTTGCGACATGCTTGCGGGCTGGTTTAGGACGAATGTTCACTGTGGGATATGTTTTCATAGCGTATTAGCCTAAATATCTACATCAATTTACACCTCTGGAAAAAAGGACTTTAATGCTAGAATCGAAGACACTTTGTAGGGTCCGTAGTCAACAAGGAACCCGTATGATTTCGCCATGTTCGTCTGTCTGTCTGTAGGGCGGCTTAGCTTAGAGACTCATAGTACTAGAAAGTTTTATTTTGGCATGGGTGTACATGTAATCAAGCCGACAAAGTGGTATAGTAAAATCTTGAATAAAAAATTGTTGAGTACTTCCCTTGCACGTAAAGTGGGGATGATATTTTGTTTTCTTGCGTATCCCGTGGTGTGGGGTATCGTTGCATACGCCGTTCAAAAATATTGCGGATCTGTGAAAACCATTTTTCGATCCAAGGATCGGTTTGCATAATGTTAAGCTTTAAAGTGCTAATTTTTGTTAGAGTCATGTGTGTGTCTGCCAGCTAAATGGTTATTTTTGGATATGTGAAAAAAATCACGGCAATAGAATATACAACGAATTTAAAAGGAAAACTATCATAGATAATTAGGTTTTACAAGTTAACGAGTAATAGTCGACCAACTTAAATTTGCAGTTGGAGAATTGACCGTGACGTATATCGATATACGGGAGAACGTGTTTTTCAACTACAATATGTTTATTTTTCGGATAATTTTATTCCAGCTATGGAACCCTATACGTGCGTGGTCCGACACGCACTTGGTAAATTTACAATCTGTAATTATGTCTTTCGTTTCGTGTCTAGGTCCTTTTTTAAGTAGAAGGATTTCTACAGCACGATGTCAAAAATGAAGAAACGAAACGTTACTTTGTAAAGAAAGAGCTTTAGCTATTCGACGTAGAAATAGAAAGAGTCAAGGCTCCTACACACTGGCGCGACTTGTCGCGCGACGCGTCGCGACACAAAGGCACCGCTTGTAGCGCTACACGCGGTGTCTTTGTGTCGCGACGCGTCGCGCGACAAGTCGCGCCAGTATGTAAGAGCCTTCATGCTAAGT
Source organism: Atethmia centrago (assembly GCA_905333075.3). Taxonomy (NCBI): domain Eukaryota; kingdom Metazoa; phylum Arthropoda; class Insecta; order Lepidoptera; family Noctuidae; genus Atethmia; species Atethmia centrago. Next base: position 9,354,652 of record HG995381.1, on the reverse strand, counting down.
TTGCTGGTATTGTAGACTCTTTGAGAACAAGATCATATTTTTGTCTGCGATATAGCGTGAATCATACCTAATAACATATTCGTCTTGTCACTGTACACCTACAATCTTGTTGTAATAAACCATTAAATTATGAACGGTAGCGAGTATTGGCAATGACTTATTGATCTTAAGTGTCTTATAAATACTTGAACGAACATAATTATAGCTTATTGAAGAGTTTAATGTTCTAGTTTTAATTAAATTAATTCCGTCAGGATGTATTAACATTAATGGTTTTGCGGATCCTAGGACCATAAGAATTTCCATGTAAATTGACTATATTTATCAAATAATCGTTTCGCATCTTTATATTATCGGCTTTATCAGCCCTCTGATTCCAATGATGTATATTTGTCGCAGGCAGATTGTATAATTCGACATTACTTATATATACGGCGCCGATCGTTTAAAAACGGTCGCAGGTATGAAATATGCCGAAGGCAAATTGGCAACTCGTTCAATTGTTATAATTTCGACACCCAGGGCACCCCGACCAAATGAGTTAAGTTTGGTTAGGTTAGAACTGTGACCAACCGCGCCTTAAGAAATAGATATATATTTTGCCTAAGGCATATTTCATAACTACGAGCGTTTTTAAACGGACGATGCCGTTTATACAAAGCGGCATCAAACATATTGCCTGTGACATATACATATAAAGATAAGTATTCCCGTATTTTTATGAACGTTCTCGTTCTAATCTCGGTCTAAATATGACAAAATTACCTAAAATTTTTCTATATTTAAAAAAAATATTGACATTGAATATCACCGAGATGAGATTGTGACTAGATTTTGAACGTTTTTAGTTACGGGAATTGGCCTTCTGCTCGCTTAATGTAAACGTGACCTATGAGGTTACATAAGGGGCAGATATATGTGTTTTAGTGACGTTAAACCTGTTATTACGCCTTCATATAATGCAAGTAAGTTATGCAAAAAATGTATGTTAAACTAGAACGCATACAAATCAATTCTATTTGGGAATATTTAAGTATTGTAGTAAAATACTTTATGAAATAAATTCAGGAAGTAATATCTACCCAAAGCATAAAAAAAGAATATTATTTTCAAACTACTTAATATATTTTCATGATTTTTTCTGTGAACAGACTATTTTATTACCTATAATTTAATCAGTGCTTTATTCAAATATTCATATTTTCGTTAGTAAAAATAAATATTTAAATAAAACCAAACGACGACCGGCGACGCCTTGAGCGCAATGCACATTGATATGGCCAAGGTCAACGGCGATTACCCGGCCCTTAAAAAGCAAAAGCCAACTTAATACGTGATCTCAGTAAATAAGCAATTCACTTCTCGCTTTCCCGCGCCCATTCAATACGGTACCAATTAAAAATAAGAATAATACATGCCATTCATTCTCATTCAATTAAAAATATTTCGAATTGATTTAAAACTAGTGATAAATAAATGACGGTCGAATCGAAGCCGCCACCTCAGGCGTAATCGTTTCGACAATCGGCTCGCATTCGATTAATTACAGGGGTACCCAATCGACGAACAGATGTTATTTATTGCCAGATTGTTAATGTTCCCTGTGTCCAATTTAATTACATTAAATTAACCTACTGAAAATACTGATACTTAGTCATCATGATCGACCTAACCTTTTCCCAACTTTTTCGGGGTCGGCTTCAAGTCTACCCGGATGCAGCTGAATACCAGTGTATCACATGGAACGTGTGTCCAGCTGACCTCCACAACCCATTTACTGGGTAATTCGAAACCCTTGTTATGACGCTGACAACACCTAAACCGCGGTCATTGTCAGATTGCGTAGAAAAGAAAGAGAAGAGCGATGACACAACGCTTGTAATTTATTGCAAAATATGTAGTAATTATCTATTTACTCAAAACTGAGTTGAGTAATCGAAAATAAAAAACAACCAAGTTCTGCATTCAAATAAGACGTTCTTGTTATTAATTAAATACGTAACGTATGATGATATTTGATACAGATATTTTGGATTAGAACTCAAAGTAAGAGGTTAGTTTAACGTTAGTTTTTACCGAGATTTCGTTTTCAAAACGTGTTTTGGTAACAACCAAGTTCTGGGAAATATGTTCAAAATTAACATATATTTTTCCGCTACCACAAACTGTACAGATTTGGCAAATTTTTTCTTAAGCGAAGCCTATTTTGGTCAATTGGGTCTTGTCAGCGCCTTAAGACTGGTTGTCAGGATTTCTGGCTGGCATTTGTAGATCTCTGACAGTCGTTAGTCAGAGATCTACAAATGCCGACCCCGAAAAAGTTGGGAAAAGGTTAGGTCGATCATGATGACTAAGTATCAGTATTTTCAGTAGGTTAATTTAATGTAATTAAATTGGACACAGGGAACATTAACAATCTGGCAATAAATAACATCTGTTCGTCGATTGGGTACCCCTGTAATTAATCGAATGCGAGCCGATTGTCGAAACGATTACGCCTGAGGTGGCGGCTTCGATTCGACCGTCATTTATTTATCACTTGTTTTAAATCAATTCGAAATATTTTTAATTGAATGAGAATGAATGGCATGTATTATTCTTATTTTTAATTGGTACCGTATTGAATGGGCGCGGGAAAGCGAGAAGTGAATTGTTTATTTACTGAGATCACGTATTAAGTTGGCTTTTGCTTTTTAAGGGTCGGGTAATCGCCGTTGACCTTGGCCATATCAATGTGCATTGCGGTCAAGGCGTCGCCGGTCGTCGTTTGGTTTTATTTAAATATTTATTTTTACTAACGAAAATATGAATATTTGAATAAAGCACAGATTAAATTATAGGTAATAAAATAGTCTGTTCACAGAAAAAATCATGAAAATATATTAAGTAGTTTGAAAATAATATTCTTTTTTTATGCTTTGGGTAGATATTACTTCCTGAATTTATTTCATAAAGTATTTTACTACAATACTTAAATATTCCCAAATAGAATTGACTGTACAGATTTGGCAAATTTTTTCTTAAGCGAAGCCTATTTTGGTCAATTGGGTCTTGTCAGCGCCTTAAGACTGGTTGTCAGGATTTCTGGCTGGCATTTGTAGATCTCTGACAGTCGTTAGTCAGAGATCTACAAATGACAGCCGGGATCAACGGCTTAACGTGCTTTCCGAGGTGCGGAAGGGTCTCAATATGTAATAGATGGTCACCTACCATACACCGACCTAGGCAAGCTAAGCTAAACTGATATTTAGTCATCATTGTGTGGAAAATCAGGTTCAGTATTTTGCAAGAAAACTGCGACTCAATTAAGAAAAAAAATACTTTTCAGTGTTCCACAAGAAGACAAAAAAAAGGGTTTAGTACCACTGAACTGACGAATTATGGATTATACGCACACCATTTTAGGGTACCCCATATTATTTTAAACAAAGGTCATTTTCACATTATTGTTCGAAGAAAGGGTAATGGTACGTTATTACGCTGTTATTTCATTTTTATCCAAATTGTGCGGTTATAAAATTGTAATAAACGGATAATTTACGAAATATGGTAATTAGGCTGTTGCGAGTCGGGTTTGTATACGAGTAGCCAAGTACGCACGAGCGAACAAAACACGGTGGACATGGACATCGAACACCGAACATTGAATTCACACTTATGGACGTAAATGAGCAAAGCTACACGAACACTATAAACCCATTCACACAGAACAACGAAATTGGATCGCCAAGAACATTTTTGACAAACACAGTGTTTCGTTTGTTCGTTAGTGCACATGCGAACAACATGTTCGATATTCGTTGTTCGATGATCGTTGTACGTTCGTGCGTGTAAACAACACGTATTTCTACTAAATTACATTTTCTTTTTTTTTTTTTTTTACTTTGCGTAAATTATTTAATCACCACTGCTCTCAAAACGGTGAAGGAAAACATCGTAAGGAAACCGGCATGTCCTAGAATCAAAATTCGAAGACATGTGACATCTACCAACCCGCACTGAGCCCGCGTGGTAGATTACAGCCCACTCCCTCTAACCTCACAGAGAGGAGGCCTGTGTCCCAGCAGTGGGAACATTATAGGCTGATTATGTATGTATTATGTACATTTATATTAAAGATATGGATTTGCCAACCAAATCCTTAAATGAATACCTATTCATTTCTGCAGAACCAAACCAAGTCAAGATCTTTTTTACTGTTATTTATGTAAGAATTTACGAATTTACAAAAACAAAAAGGTCTCTGATTTACGTATTGCAATTTTCCCACATAATTACACAAGACATTGACAAAATTCACAAACAACACTTTTACATTAAACCCGCCGTTCTCACACCGTTCGAAAGTGGCGCTAGCAAGCATTAATCACAGCTAATTACTTTTGAACCAGTTCTTATTATTCGCTGTAAATAATGTAATTGGTGACAACATTAAATATCGCGACAGTCATGTAGAATTTATTATTTTAATTCGAGGCCAATTTCTAAAACGACCTAATTAATTGAATTCATTGAGAAGTTATTAATCGTAAGATAATCTTCGATTAGTAATTTACTTATTTGTAGCGTATTCAACTGTATTATAGAATTGGCTTCACAATGTAGAACTTATCACTTAACATAAGTATAACCATTATTAGCCTATAATGTTCCCACTGCTGAAAAACAAGCCTCATTGGGTTCATCCCATTCATCATCGCTTAGATTCTCTTAAGTTGGCTTGTGTAAGTTGGCTCTTGTGTAAGTTAACTAAGTTGTGATCGTAAAAACCAGCTATTTTAGTCAATTACATTTACTTGGAGGGGTTTATAGGAATATTAGTTGTGCAACCCACTTTTAGTATTTTTCTTATCATTTTTAGTGTCAAACTGAGTACGAAGTTTTCAAAAGCTTTTTCAATTCGCGCCGAACTGTCGTGATTTTTCCGTCGTCCTTTTTTTATATGTACCAAAATAAACGTATACCTTATTTTCGTTTAATTTATATATATACCATAAGCCATATCGCAATCCACTCTTAAGGCGCTGACAAGACCCAATTGACCAAAATAGGCTTCTCTTAAGAACAAAAATTGCCAAATCTGTATAGTTTGTGGTAGCGGAAAAAATATATGTTAGTTTTGAACATATTTCCCAGAACATGGTTGTTACCAAAACATGTTTTGAAAAAAAAATCTCGACAAAAACTAACGTTAAACTAACCTCTTACCTTGAGTTCTCATCCAAAATATCTGTATTAAATATCAACATACGTGACGTATTTAATTAATAACAAGAACGTCTTATTAGAATGCAGAACTTGGTTGTTTTTTATTAACGATTACTCAACTCAATTTTGAGTAAATAGATAATTACTTCATATTTTGCAATAAATTTCAAACGTTGTGTCATTGCGCTTCTCTTTCTTTTCTATGCAATCTGACAGTGACCGCGGTTTAGGTGTTGTCAGCGTCTCAAACTACAAAAAAACAACCCGAAAACAGAGAAAGTGAATTACACTGGACAACATCGCACTAAAAGTTAATTTCAATCGTAAAATTAAATGTACAGCGCATTGACATTTAAACGAACTCATTTTGGGCGGAAAAAACTTTAACACAGCGGATTAAAGAGACACAATTAAATTTTAGTGGACATTCATTACTTTTAAGACTTCATTGCAGCTTATTACAGTTAATTTGAGAAAATAAAATGTGTTATTATAGCGGGAATTAAAATACTTTAGTGTGTCTTTTGACACCCAGTTATGATTGCATGTAGTCGTTTTCTTGACAGAATACTTTAATTTTTATTATTCATCTTTCTTGGCTTCACCAAGTCGGCCTTTTAATGTCCACATACCACAATAATAGCAAATCTACCAAAATTGAGTATGTGTTACGTCACCAAACTAACACATCAAACTTGTTGCTATGACAAAAGTGCACTAAGATTAATTGGAGCTGACGTTGACATTCTTATCTTTACTTCCAAAAACAATCCTAAAGCTGATATAAGCTGATATGAGCCTTTTAATATTCCCACTGCGGGGATCGTAGTAAACTACCCTGGCCCAGTTCGAGTTGGCAGCTATTTAGTTCATAATGCCAGCCTATAGTGTTCCCGCTTCTGGGACACAGGCCTGCTCTCTTAGAGACTAAGGTCCGTATTACAGAACGTCACTCAATTCTCAAGCATTACTTAAAACTAGTTTTAACCAATCAAATGGCTTGAATCTAGTTTTAAGTAGTGCTTGAGTATTGAGTGACGTTCTATAATACGGGCCTAAGTGGGCCCAGTGCGGGTTGGTAGATATCACATGTCTTCGAATTTTTAGTTCTAGGACACCGGTTTGCTCATGATGTTTTCCTTCACTGTTTTAGGAGCAGTGGTGATGAAATAATTTACACAAAGTAAAGGGCCTGCTTGGGTTCGAACCCACGAACTACAATTAGTAAGTCGGGGCTGTTGCCACTGGCCACCACTGCTCTACACTTTTTTTTTTTTTTTTTTAGGGTGGGAAATCATCAAATAACTTCTCCCGCTCTGGGCGGAGCGGGAGGGTGTGTCAGACTCTTACTGACTAAAACCCACCCGTATTCCTTCTTGTTGCCTGTGTTGCGGGGGCCTCGGTGACCCATAAGTACCTTCCCGCGACCCCGGCAGGCATCGGCCCTAGTGGACCCCTACTTTTGTGCTGACGACATCTCTTTGAGGCGCGCGTGGAATACGACGCGCCGTCGACCCGGGCCTGGTCCTTACCGGACGGTGAGCTACCCATTGCTCACCGTCCGCAAGCCCGCGCCTACGGTGGCCGGAAATCCGCCCGGGATTCCCGCCGTCTCCTGCGGCGGCTAGGGGCGAGAGGGCGCGACACGTGCCTTTCCCTCAACCGTCCCGCCTCCTCCTTCGCGAGCATTACTGCTTCGCAGAAGGAGGTGACGGCTGCCCATGCCCTCTCGCTCCGTACCATGGCCTGAACCAAGGCCGGACGCGAGAGGTCTCTGCCGCCGATCGCCTCCAAGAGGACACGGCGGTGCTCTGCCCAAGCCGGGCAGACCTCCACCGTATGCTCCACCGTGTCCTCCGGGCGATCCACACAGTGGTGACACCCGGACGTTTCCTCCCGCCTTATCCGACACAGGAACCTCCCGAAGCTGCCGTGTCCGGTGAGGACCTGCGTCAGGCGGAAGGTGAGGATGCCGTGGCGCCTCTCCAGCCACTCCTCAAAGAGGGGACTTATCGCCGCAATCGTGGCGTGCCCAGCACTGGGTTGCGACAACCGTACTTTCCAAGACGCCATGAGATCCCGCCGGAGCTCCGTCCGCTGAGCCGCAATTTCTCGCGGCAGCGGACTAACGCCCCGGCGTTTCGCCTCCTCGCGCCACTCCCATACGTGCGCGAGGGCTTTTGCCTCCAGATCCCATGGCGGCAATCCGGCAAGGAGGCTCGCTGCCTCACAGGAGACCGTGCGGTATCCCCGGACCATCCGGATGGCCATGACCCTTTGGGCCGCGCTAAACCGGCGGGCTGGCCGCAGCGCCAGAGAGCGCGCCCATACAGGAGCCCCGTAGAGGGCCATGGACCGCACGACCCCCGCGTAGAGCCTCCGGCAGGAGGCGTTTGGACCTCCTAGATTGGGCAGGAGCCGCTTCAATGCAGCGCCCGCCCGCTCCAGTTTGGGAGCCAAACGTCGGAAATGCTCCACGAAGTTCCACCGGCTGTCCAGGACGAGTCCCAGGTACTTCATCGTCGACTCGACGCCGATAGAAACCCCTCCTACCGTTATTTGGGACCCCAACGGTGGCGCATTCCGAGGACCATGAAAACACATGGCCTCGGACTTGTGCAGGGCCACCTCGAGTCCCAATTGCCGGATCCTTTCGACGATTGTCGCAACCCCGCTTGCCGCTAATTCGGCCGCCGCCTGGTGCGACCTCCCCTGCGCCAGGACCAACGTGTCGTCAGCGTAGCACACTACGCTGACGCCGCTAGGGAGGTCGGCGCGCAGCACCCAGTCGTATCCGATGTCCCACAGATGCGGCCCCAGGACCGATCCCTGTGGGACACCGCACGACATCTCTTGCCGGTTTCACACTCCCTGGTGACCGGGGTAGATGACGGCCCTGTCCGTCAAATAGGCCTCGACCACACGACAGAGGTAGGTCGGCATCCGGTGATACCGGAGTGCCTCCCTGATGCAACTCCAGGGCAGGGTATTGAAGGCATTGGCGATGTCTAGAGACACCGCCAAGACGACCCCACCCTGGGCAACAGCATTCCCCGTCGTCAGGGCTCGCACACGCATGATGGCGTCCACCGTAGAGCGCCCTCTGCGGAAACCAAACTGGCTCTCCGCCAAATCCGGCCCCACCTGCACCAGCTGGCCGACGAGGCGGTCTGCAATGACTGCAGCACGATGGGCCGGTAAGCGGACGGAGAGTCCGCAGGGCGCCCTGCCTTCTTTATGAGGACCAGTTTCCCCGTCTTCCAGCGAAGCGGGAACTGGCCCCTCTCCATGCATGCGCTTAGGAGCCCCCTAAGTCGAGGCCCGAGAGCCTCCAAGGCCAGGACCCAGGCCTTCCCAGGTAAGCCGTCGGGTCCTGGGGCGGTATTTTTGGCATTAAGCCTGCGTACCGCCGCTCTCATTTCTACCTCGGTCACCTCCGGAGCATCGTCGTCGTCGTCGTCGTTGGCGGTGTGGTCCGCATCGGGCACCGCAGTAGGCGGAGCCATAGGCGGGGAGGTGTGTTCCCCTCGGGAAGGGAACAGAGCGCTCACCACGTCCTCCACAAGCTGGGGCCGGAGACTCTGCGTCAGCGGGGGAGCCCATGGGCGGAGTTTGTCCCGCACCACTTTGTACGGGCGTCCCCACGGGTCCCTGTCCAGATTCCCCAGCGACTCCTCGCGGGCCAACCCCCTGGCCCGCAGAATCTCCGCTTGGAGGGCGGTCTTCGCCGCTCTGTACCCCTCGTACAGCTCCGCCTGAATGGCTTCCGTATCCGGAGGTTTGATACGGAGCCTGCGGTGCCTGGTATACCGGCGTCGCGCAGCCACGCACGCAGTGCGCAGAGCCGTCAGCTCCTGCGACCACCAGTACACCTGGCGCGAGGCACGTCCAGGCTGGGCCCGGGGCATTGCCACGTCACATATGTCGGACATGGCCTCCCGGAACCACTCCGCACTGCTCTACACTGCTATATAATAATAAAAGTGGTATTATGCGTAAGAGTATGGAACCACAGTCCCCTACACCTAAGGTGGCATCCTGCCGGGGTCGCGGGAAGGTACAAAAGGGTTACCGAGGCCCCTGGCAACACAGGCATCGGAAGGGACACGGATGGGTTTTAGTCAGTAAGAGTGTGACACACCCTCCCGCTCCGCCCAGAGCTGGAGAAGTTACTTGATTAAAAAAAAAAAAATGTGGCATGGCAGTCCAACACACCCCGATTACATCATTTGCTGCAAGCATGTGCTGTGTAATATTTTTTCTTGTATGTATGTTTAATTATTACTTTATCTAATGCTCTTTCTGAAATAGTACACTGGCTTAGTGTTAATAATTTACTTTTAAAAGAGACCTTACGACTTTAGAGACATTTAAGAGAGAACTGCCTCGTTGGTCTAGTGGTGGCAAGCGCTACTACTGAGCATGAGGTCCTGGGTTCAATTCCCTGGTCGGACAAAAGTGTTATTAGATTTTTCCATCTGGAATTTCTCAGTAGCAGCCCGGAGTCTGGATTTGTGCCCGGTTGATGGCAATAGGCTCGCCTCCTATTACATGGGACTTACATAACTGGCGATGGGTGTACTACAGGTACACCTCTGCCCAACCCTTCGGGGAAACAAGGCGTGATGAAAAGACTAAATGTATTCGATTTCTGACACCTAACGTTAAGCAGATAAAAAAAAATACTAGTAAATGGGGCGGAATTGGATCTTGTGAACACCACTGTGTTCTTAGGTATTACTTTGAACTCGAAGCTACAGTGATTATCTGTGAGGGGGGCCCACATATAACCAAATTGTCGAAGTGGCTAAGCTCTGAAGCCTACGCGTCCGTAAAATCCGTCATTTGACTGATGTAGAAACAGCTCGATTAGTATAATTTAGTTATTTCCATAGTGTAATGTCGTACGGATTTTTGCTGTGGGAAAATGCAGCCGCCATTCAGGCTATATTTATTTGCTGTAGAAATGAGCGATTCGACCAATTTATAACCTAAATTGTAGACATTCACTGAGGGATAAATTTAAGGAAATAAACATAATGACAGTCACACCTCTTTAAGTGTATGAGAACCTGATTTATGTGAATAAAAATATTAATCTATATTCTAAACACAGCTACATTCATAGCATAAATACTAGAAACAAAGACTTACTTATTGCGCTCAAGACCAGGCTCCAAAAAAATTGTAATTCATTTAAGTGCCAAAGTATACGTTTTTACAACAAAATCCCAAGCCACGTTAAAGAACCAAGCCTCAATAAATTTAAATCATTTATTAAACAGAAACTCTGTCAAAAAAGTTTCCATAGAGTTAAAGGTTACTTGGACTACAAAAAGGTTTGGGATTAATTCAACTACTCCAATGTTTAATTCAAATACAGCAAACTATTTTTACCCGACTGCCTCAGGAGGGTAATGTTTTTCGAGAGTATGTATGTATGTATGTCTATTTCTTTAGTACGCTCTGTAGCCTAAACGGCTTGATGGATTTTAACATATGAGGTGTCTTTCAATTCGTCTTAATTGTGGGAGTGACATAGGCTATATAATACCTATTTATAAATTGCATCTGAAAATACAAAAAAAAGGAGGGGAAGTTTTTTTTTTAATTCATTGCAACAATATTGGTATCAAATAAAAGCCAGTAATGAGTAATTTTCAAATATATATATTAATAAAACTAAAAAGCTTGAAATAAAATAAATTATTGAAAAAACAAAAAATCCGACTGCAAAAACACATAACTGAAAAGGGAAAAACAAGCATTATAATCTATATATTTTTGGTCTTGCAGGCGGGGACAGTCGAATAACCTGAAATATGGTGTAACAGTCGGGTTTTTTGTTTTTTCAATAATTTATTTTATATACTAAGTGTCTTGCAACTAATATTGTCATTTTTATTGCTTTACGTGACATATTATGTGAGGACTACGTGGTTCATACATATTTTTATTTTACTTTTTCCCAGTTAATTTTACTCTGGCAGTTTGAGTATTTTTTTGCGGCCTACTCAAATGACCTTTCTTTGGTATTATTTGTCGAATCGTTAAGACGCTGACAACACCTAAACCGCGGTCACTGTCAAATTCCATAGAAAAGAAAGAGAAGCGCGATGACACAACGCTTGTAATTTATTGCAAAATATGAAATAATTATCTATTTACTCAAAATTGAGTTGAGTAATCGAAAATAAAAAACAACCAAGTTCTGCATTAAAATAAGACGTTATTGTTATTAATTAAATACGTAACGTATATTTGATACAGATATTTTGGATTAGAACTCAAAGTAAGAGGTTAGTTTAACGTTAGTTTGTATCGAGATTTTGTTTTCAAAACGTGTTTTGGTAACAACCAAGTTCTGGGAAATATGTTCAAAATTGACATATATTTTTTCTGCTACCACAAACTATACAGATTTGGCAATATGTTTTCTTAAGCGAAGCCTATTTTGGTCAATTGGGTCTTGTCAGTGCCTTAAGCTGGAGAGAGAGGCGCCACGGTGTCCTCACCTTCCGCCTGACGCAGGTCCTCACCGGACACGGCAGCTTCGGGAGGTTCCTGTGTCGGATAAGGCGGGAGGAAACGCCCAGGTGTCACCACTGTGTGGATCGCCCGGAGGACACGGTGGAGCATACGGTGCAGGTCTGCCCGGCTTGGACAGAGCACCGCCGTGCCCTCGTGGAGGCGATCGGCGGCAGAGATCTCTCGCGTCCAGCCCTGGTTCAGGCCATGGTACGGAGCGAGAGGGCATGGGCAACTGTCACCCCAGTAATGCTCGCGAAGGAGGAGGCGGGACGGTTGAAGGAAAGGCAAATTTCGCGCCCTCTCGCCCCTAGCCGCCGCAGGAGACGCCCTGGGCGTCGGGAATCTCGGGCGGATTTCCGGCCACCGTAGGCGCGGGCTTGCGGACGGTGAGCAATGGGTAGCTCACCGTCCGGTAAGGATCAGGCCCGGGTCGACGGCGCGTTGTATTCCACGCGCGCCTCAAAGAGATGTCGTCAACACAAATATAGGGGTCCACTAGGGCCGATGCCTGCCGGGGTCGCGGGAAGGTACTAATGGGTCACCGAGGCCCCTGGCAACACAGGCAACAGGAAGGAATACGGGTGGGTTTTAGTCAGTAAGAGTCTGACACACCCTCCCGATCCGCCCAGAGCGGGAGAAGTTATTTGATGATTTTCCATCCAAAAAAAAAAAAAGCTGCACTTAGTAATCACTAACAAATGCGTGCACTGACTGGATAGGTCTGCACAATATGTCTAGTTCTTTCATCTAAAGACCATTTGACATGATCTAACCAAGATTATGTCTAGACTTTAAAAGAGACTGTGACCTCTGAGTTTATGTCGGCCTTTCTTCTCAGAGTCGTCAGATAGGAAACGCCGACCTCATCCAGTTTTTAAAATATCATTGAAGTGTAAAAGTGTTTGTACAAGCCTACTTACAGAAACAAAATCATTTAAAATGAAATAAAAAAAATCAAATCAATCAATCAATCAATTTTTTAAACATTTTTTTTTCTTTTTTTTTTAATTTTTTTTTTCTATTATTTTTTTCATTTAATTTTTATCATTTATTGTAAGTTGGGTTTATATCTGGACAATAAAATAATTCAAAGTAGGTATCACTAAAATCAACAAATTCACCAACTCATTAAGAGCTACTTTTAAACAGTTTACACTACATAGTCATTAACATCTTTCTATATTAGCAACTACCGAATAAACACTCAGACCATTTCTTGCGGCTCTCCTAACGGTAAAGTTTAGCCCCAGGCGGTTTGTGAACCCAACGAGAGTATACATTACCGTATCTGTACGTAAACACATTGCTACTAATTAATGTTAGGTGAGACGCATTCATCATTGAGGTTTTAAACGTGTAATTATTGGAAGTGGGTTCCGTAGGAGGTAATATGTAGTCAGTGAAGATTTATTGTTTAATGATTATTTCCCTTGAGGTATTTACGTGGTCGGTTGTTTGATGTTAAAATAAAAGCAATGATTGATCATACTCATTTTATGGAACGTTCAACAAGCAGCGAAATAAGTAAAAATTAAGTAAGTATATATTATACGAAATGTTTCTACCTTCCTTATTTTGAAACCATCGAAGAGTAAGATAATCTAATAGAATTGAACACTAGAAGACACTAGAGAACATTTTCTAAAACAATCAAGTCTTCAGCTGTTTACAGCTAACTTCGAGTTCACTGGTAAAGTTGATTGTTTGGTCGATTCGGAATTCCAATTCTTTTAAAACAATTATTAACCAACTTCGTAAAAGGAGGAGGTACTCCGATTTATCAGCGATTCCTGGGCCGATGTATGTGATTCTTATTTCATTAGATAGAAGACACTCACTTTGTAGTCGTTTTTTTAAGTCGGTTGTTTTTGTTATATAGAACCCCAAAACCTCAGCTATTCCGAGTACCGAGTGACATTCACCTGTAAACTGACACACAAACAAATGTACTGCGCACGGACATTAATACAATTGCTTAGTGCTCTATTAAGATCGCTGATGACTGCTACAGATATTAAATTTGTCTTAATTCTTTTTCTATGTCAACACATGGCATGCAGGTTGAGAAGGCTCAGTCAGCCACAAGCGTGGAGACAGTGAGCAAAAATGTAGGAGATATCCCATAGGCTAAATTATTATATGATTGCCTCCTTGACAAGACTGGTTGTCAGGCTTCTGACGACCCGTAACGACTGTCACAGATCGAGGAATCACAGCCGGGATCAACGGCTTAACGCGCTTTCCGCGGCACGGGAAAAATGGTCACCCATTCACGGACCAATCACGGCAAGCGTAGCTTAACCTGATCGATCGACCCGTGCGGCTGTTGTTACTTAGCCACGAGCCCCTCTTTCATAATAGTGACCATTACACTTAATTGCGCCACTTGTATGAAGTGAACCTTCTGTAATATTTTAATCACAGTATCACAGACTCGTTCTAACTATCCATCACTTATACGATTAAATCGTAAATTTTAATTTGTTTAAATTTTATTGACAATTAAATAGATCTTATTTTAATTTTATTGCTCGTTAAAAATGTTGTTTAAATGAATGGATGGCGAGTAAATTCTTGTCTGTGATTGGTAAAATCAATAAACATTATATAAATATTGGCGAAAATAAGAATAAAATCAATAAACAATTTGTATCGTTGTTGTACGGAATTCTTGTTCAATTGTAGAGATCGCGCAACGCATCAGCATTGCAATTCAGCGAGGAAATGCCGCCAGCATCCTCGGTACAATGCCCCGAGGGCCTTTTTTAAGCTTAACTTAGTTTTAATTTAATTTAGTTAATGTTAATAATCATCTTGTAATTTGGTTATGTAAATAAAGAAAATTGTAGAGATCAGTTACAAACTAAGTAGGTAAGACAATGCAATATAAAATCATTTATATGTTGGCGTAAATAAAAACGCTGTTTGCATTATGTGCACCCAGGTATCTGCACGTTTATATTATCTACATACACCTTCGTTTACAATCAGTCAATATTGGATGTCTTGAAAAACCACAAAACAAATTAAGTATATTTTTTCTGCTTGATGCATGTCATACTATGCCCACCACCAAATTAGGTGACAATAAGAATATCTCCACACAGCTTTAAACAATCTCTAGAGATGGCCCTTATTAAACCCAGTGGCCATTTAAGGGCCATTCCAATTTGTATAATTTTTTACTTAACCAAGAATTAATGGAAAAATGCGACTGAGAATCATTTAAATTCTTAACACGTTTGCAAATACCTTGAAAACGGCCATTTAAAGGCACCGGCGATAAGCAATACTATCAAATAAATAAATCTGCAAATTGTCGCGTTAAAAAAACTTGGGACATTTCCCCACATATCTAACCTTACCAAAACAAGCTGGCACGTATCACCTCGAAGCTTTAGGGTTAGCATCAATACATATATTAAATGTAAAAAGAAAATAAATACGGTGTGGTTGGTCCTTAAAGATTTTCCGCGGGTGAAAAATTCCCTAACAACAATCACTTTCCTAAAAATATTAAATGCGAATGTTTAATGCAGTTAAAACGTTTTTCAAATACCGTATGGGAAAACGGCATTACTCAATAAAAGTATTATTTGTATCGCATCACTGATGTATAATAAATTGCCCGATGACATTACGAAGTTACCTATTCATCTATTTTAGAAGAAATCATTCACATTCTTAATTAAAAAGTGTTATTATAATGTAAAAGACTACTTCGAAGGTAAAGATATTGTAATTTGATTATAGCAAGTATGTGTACATTAATTCAACATGATAATAATTTATTAGTTCAGATTTAATTTAATGTGTAACGAAATTGACTATGTATGTATATTTTGAATGACAATTTAATTTAATAA
The DNA here is from genome assembly GCA_905333075.3 of Atethmia centrago. Taxonomy (NCBI): domain Eukaryota; kingdom Metazoa; phylum Arthropoda; class Insecta; order Lepidoptera; family Noctuidae; genus Atethmia; species Atethmia centrago. The sequence continues at coordinate 9,339,047 of HG995381.1, read as the reverse complement.
GAAAACTGATTAAGAATAATTGTGTCATAATGTTCCTAATATATTAAATGTGCACACCTCGCATGGTTATTACAGTGTACCTTATGAACCTTTTTTAACATCCTTTGAACCTGTGTTATGCAAATAAATGATTTGATTTGATTTATCATTTCAGCCCAAAAGTATATTTTTTTTTATTTTGCAAACTTTTTCGGAGAACTAGTGTTTTTGATTTCTTAATAATACCTATACACCTATTATTATGCAAAACTTATTAAAGACACACACGACCGAGTTTTAGTAGGATGAGTCTATTACGTGCCCAAAGATCCGATAGAAAATCCGTTGCTACTCCAAGTTATACACAGATTCTTCATTAAATTAGACAGCCATGTCAAATATAATAAATGAATTCACTATCAAAATCCAAACCCACGCCAACCCTAAGGCACACACGATCACAAAGACACTCCAGCGTAACAAATCACTCGCAACTTGTATAGCCTTAACTGCAGCATGGGAAAAAACAGCACCACACTCGATCAACGTCTGAACCGATACTACACATTCTTGACGAAAACTGTTGGTGTACTGCATATGGCATGTACTCTGTGTTGCTATGCGATACGACGCTTTGGCGATCGGTAATGTCCTGTAGTTTTTTGCAGACATTCTGTCTTTGATATTGCTTGATGCTCGTTTTCCAGCTTAGTAGCTGGCCGGCGACTCGCTGGCGATTTCGAAATCTTAAGGAAAACATGAATTTTGAGACAAAATCTATATGGCTAGGAAGAATGGGGACACTGAGAAGACATCTGATTATGTATTAAAGAAAAAGACGCAGGTACGCCGAACCCAAATCGATTGTAATACGAACAGGAGATTTTGATTTACGTACGAGTATATCAGCTTAGATATTTTTACCATGTCATCCAATAATCGTTCTAGACGTTCTAATTATTACAAATAACTTCTTTTAATTATCCTGGCGATATAGCCTGAATATTTGACAAACTACGCCCAGCCTACGCGAAGCTATTCAGATTTATTACCTGATACTTGCACGAATCGATCGGATCGCGATCAAGACAGAGTTATGGCAATTATTTATTATACCAGTCTAAGTGGGTTGGCCGTATCTGGTTCATTTAAATACAATTCAATTTTCAAGAGACACTTGTCAATTTTACAAATTGCTTTTTGAGCAGATTTGATCGTGATATCTTATGATGTCATAATTTTGATGCCTGATGAAGTACCTATTAATCATCGTCATAATCAGCTCCTGCTACTGAGAACCTACTGCAGAACAAGAATATAATAGAATACTCTTTATTATGTACACCATAAAAATGACAAATGTAAATGTATAAATTTTACATAAATATATATTATATATAAATGTATATTACTTCGGATGGATTAGGGGGGAAAGGAGAGACAATACTGCAGGTAGTCTATGGTGTACCATTTACATATATACAACAAATACATACATACAAAACACAAAGGCATGCTTAGATGCCGGGGTCGCGGGAAGGTACCAAAGGGTTACTGAGGCCCCTGGCAACGAAGGCAACGAAAGGAATACGGGTGGGTTTTAGTCAGTAAGAGCACACACCCTCCCGCTCCAACCAGAGCGGGAGAAGTTATTTGATGATTTCCCAACCAAAAAAAAAAATGCTTAGATATAAAATGCGAGTTGGTGATCACGTTTTTTTGTTATTAGCAAATAGGGGAAAACTGCTGTCCATCCTCTTGACGATAATCCTTCAGTCTCCTGAAGACTTACAACGCATAAACCAGAAAAAAAAGCAATTTTTTAAGTGTTTTGCATGTATTTACATGTACGTTTTACGTTGTGTGGTTGCTTACAATTTATTGGAGCAATAGCAGTGAATAAATTGTACAAATCATTTTAGTTTGCATTTCGTATTCAATACGTGATAACAACAAAACACCAAGAACTGATTTATTTATTAAATAAATAATTTACTGTTGTTTGATTCACTTAGATGTATTATGGGTCATGAGCTGAAAGATTCATGTAAGGTTCTACTGCTATCATCGCTAGTTGACAAGAGGCAAACTACCACACCAGGTTTGTCTTAAGACCAAAAAAAAATGCCATATCGGTATAGTTTGTGGTAGTGGAATAATGTTAATTGTTAACTTATTTCTCAGAACTTGGTAGTTACCAAAACACGTTTTGAAAAAAATCTCGATAGCAATTAACGGTAAACTAACCTTTTACCTTTAATTCAAATCGTCGTTTTTTATATGTACCAAAATAAACGTATACCTTATTTTCGTTTAATTTATATATATACCATAAGCCATATCGCAATCCACTCTTAAGGCGCTGACAAAACCCAATTGACCAAAATAGGCTTCTCTTAAGAACAAAAATTGCCAAATCTGTATAGTTTGTGATAGCGGAAAAAATATATGTTAATTTTGAACATATTTCCCAGAACTTGGTTGTTACCAAAACATGTTTTGAAAAAAAAATCTCGATAAAAACTAACGTTAAACTAACCTCTTACCTTGAGTTCTTATCCAAAATATCTGTATTAAATATCAACATACGTGACGTATTTAATTAATAACAAGAACGTCTTATTAGAATGCAGAACTTGGTTGTTTTTTATTTACGATTACTTAACTCAATTTTGAGTAAACAGATAATTGCTTCATATTTTGCAATAAATTACAAGCGTTGTGTCATCGCGCTTCTCTTTCCTTTATATGCAGTCTAACAGTGATGGCGCTTTAGCTGTTTTCAGCGTCTTAAGATAATACCTCAACGCCTCCTAACTCTTTATCTCGCTCGCTCACTAATGCCGCGCACTAATGTCGCTCAATAATGCGTGACCAGGAGGTCACGCGAGCAAACGAGACAGGGCGGCAGGGAGAAGGCTCCAAGGCGCCGATAGTTTAGGTAATTTCTTTTTACGGTGGTTTTTGGTACTTCATTTTAAAAAAAAAACAACAGCAGTAGGTATCTGCTTTAGTTCAGTAATTATGCAGTTTCATGATCCAATTTGAAGTATTTTTTTAATACTAACGGTTTTTGACACACGTTGCAGTATAAAACTGATTTACATCCGTCACCTTACACTTCAGATCCAGTTGAAAACCAGCGTCAGTCATTAGTTGTCTGTCATTTTTGCTGAACAGTTTTGGCGCACTTGTGAGGCGCACTTTCTTACATCGTGCTTTACACTTTTTATTTGATTTTTATATACCTTTTTTTATCTGCTGTTTTTTTTTATATTTTGTGCCTTTTAGTCTGTGCTAAATAAAAGAATTTTCTTTCTTGTTCGGTTTGGAGGTAACTTTGTGTTTTTTTTCGGTAGAGAAAATTTTATGGAATCGTGTTTTCGACAAACATAGTACTTAACATTAATCCTCAATTTTACTATATATTTATTTTAAAATGAATGCTGCCGTATTTCAGATATAACGGAGGATCATGCTAAGCAATTTGAGGTATCGTAGACTCTTAATTATCACAGCCTACTGAAGGGTTTGGCACTGCTACTGTTACTGGTAGATAGGTCGCAGGAAACAAGGTTATATCTTTTTTATGTTTTATTGCATCTCATAGGCCAACCTAGGAGGTTGTCATCTGCTTAACCGGACTTTCCTATGGGAGCCTCAATAAATTAAGGCCTCCAGGCAGGGCATAACACTTACAAACTAAGCGACTACACGCTAAGGGCACCCCCCTACCCCTGTGGGGTACGAACCTCGGCTTAGGGCGTTGCTAGGGGACGGCAGCAAAGGACAGGCCTGATAGGATTAAACAAGGTTATCTCAGGAAGCAAGAACTCTAAATAGCCAAATTTTGCTTTCTTTTGTGAAAACTAGTTTAAAAAGTAAGACGAGACTGCAAGCCCAACTCCATATTCACCGGTGGATTGTTTTATTCATTAATAATTTATGTGTAAATTCTTTCCTCTCGCTTTCTTTCGTGAAAGGGGACGGAAGTGTGTAACCGAAAGTGACCGCTTGAGCATGGAATAAGTAAGTACTTTTTAATAGCATGGAATTAGTGGACTTGTGGAATTAGTATGTACTATATATGTAGATTGTAAGTGAGATGTCAGATGTTACATATCATATGCAACTACTGTACTGGCTCGCTCATTTTTTTTTTTGTAGTGTGCACTATTCAGTAATCATGTTGCTTCTAGGTAGGGGTATTTAATTTCAAAGTAATAAGGAAGAGAGTAAAAGGCGGAAAAAATCAATCTCTCTTTAAGAAACTCGTTTAGTAAGCAATGGATCGTTAATCATTATTGCCTGCGTCAGAAAAAGTATCCTCGTCATTAAGTATGAAAAGACTATTATGATCTCTTGAACAATCTCTTATTTGTTATACAGTAAAGACTTTCCGATTAGTAGTAACTAATTATTATTTCATTAAGATAATACACCCAATATCCTTTCTTTAAAAATCAATCATCCATAATAAATACTCATACTCATACTTAACACTCTCGCCCTTCCCACGGGGGTACGCAGAAACTACAGAACGCCAACTGCAGGCTTAGCATGACGCTTTCTATTTCTTCGAAGAATAGACACGGCTCTTTCTATACAAAGTGACATTTCGTTTCTCCATTCATGACATCGCACCGTAGAAATCCTTCTACAATCTGTCATTTTGTCTTCGTTTCTAACGATCTATGTCTAGGTCCTTTTTATGTAGAAATTTATGTAGGATTTCTACGGTGCGATGTCAAAAAAGGAGAAACAAAATGTCACTTGTATAGAAAGAGCCGTGTCTATTCTTCGAAGAAATAAAAAGCGTCATGCTAAGCCTGCTGCTTGGATTCTTACATAATCTTGTCTAAAAATACCTTCAATACCGTAAAACGGGGTTAGATAAATTAATTTTGAAACAATACCAATGTACCTACCTGTTGCTAATGTAAAATAATAAAATATGTTTAAATAAATATTGTTAATTTCGTTGATATCGAAAATGGGATTGCTAGATAACACCGTCACAAAGGTAAACTTTGCAAAGTTGTTTTGTCCACCTAGAACTAACTTTATTAATAGACGTTGGCAAAATGTAGCCTGGCGACTTAAAACCCAATAGAAAAAAAAATATCGGCCGCGTTAATTTTACGGGTAAAATTGAGTAAAACAATTCCATTTCGAGTAATTACCTATCAAAGTCGTCCAAAGTTTTCAAAAGCACCTCATATACTAAAACTTAAAAGACTTCAAAACAATAAAGGTAAAATCATTATATCAAATGATTTATTTACCTATCTAAAGTAATAAGTAGTTGTATCAATTAATTACAAAGATAAAACCCGCCCTAATATGTTTATGAAGGGGCCGAAGTCCCGCCCAAACCAATTAATATTCGACCAACTAAGTAATTCTTACAATTTGTCGTGGCCCTTATTAGACGAATTTATTACCTCACCTTAATAGGGCGATTTTACTTTATATTGTTACCTTATCTGGAGTACTGATAGCTTTATTTTGTCATTTAAAATTGTGGAATTTTAAGTGTTATGCGCTTAATATTGCCTATCTTGGGTATTATGGCTTGTAAACAGATCTGATATAGGTGGCGGTACTTATTCAGGGCTGTAAAAATGTTTTTCTTAGCTTAAATTGATGACACGTAGTTTGGCTTGTGCAATTTCTTGATTCACAGAATTGGCTATATCAGAAGTGTGTCGACGTCCAGTTGAATCAAAATAAAATAAAACTATATTTATATCGAGAAATGAGTGAGTTTTAAGTTTTTAACACATTATTTGACTCAATCACCAAATTGTAGGTATTCCAAATCTGTTTCCGAGTATTCTTCCTCCAGATTTCGTCTGCCACAAATGTTCCCTACACTTACCGAACCTACCGAAGATCGCCTTAATTTAACAATCTTTAATTTCTTACCTCAAAACCGTTAACACTTAAGTGAAATACTACGTGAGAAAGAGCCCACAAATTGAGCATTATCTTTATGGCATTGCCCATAAAAAAGTTATCGATGCTTTACTAATTAAAGCCTTTAAAATCGAGGCAGCTTAAGAACCCAGTTTTTTGTAGGCAATTTACAAAATGACCAGCATATCTAGACTTGCGGCAAAATACGGAACTATATTGAAAATGTATGGACTTTGTCAGATCGTTCCGCTTTTCCGTAACCAGCAGCGCCACCCCTGAGTTTCAAGTTACGCTGGTCTATAAGGGTAGGCCTCGATTTCGTCGTCCATTTACCGTATATTCATAAGTTCGCAGTAGGACTCGCTTCAGGACTTAATTATTGGTTCGTCGTATTTATGGGCGATTCGATGAAGTTTTTGTGAGCTCATCGCGGTGGGAGACCATTCTGGCATGTGGAGTACATGAATGGAATGAGGATATAATGAAGTATCGTTTGGAATAAGAAAAAGGCGCTTAAATAAACCATAACCATGTTTTCTTAGCAAAACTCAACCACATTACCATCTATTGCACGCCCAAACTGAAATCGCACCTTATTTGTCTTTGTTAAGGGTCGGGTAAACGCCGTTGACCTTGGCCATACAAGTGCACGTCGCGCTCACGCCGCACAGTGGAACGAATGTATGGGAGCGGTTGGACGTAGACATGTCCGAAAAAAAAGAGTAAAATTATGCCAAACTAATGATGCCATCTTATTCGATTACTTAATGCCTTCATAACTTGTGGTGATGAATTTCTTCATAACTCCCATATTTCGGGAGTAATTTGAGAAAATGTGAAATTTTACTATGAAAATGAGTGTATCGAGCTCTCTCCCTCCTGATTCCGGGCTTGTTTCAAGTAGCGGTCTCTAATATCATAATGCTAATACTAAGAGCTATATTTAATACTAAGACACATAGTGCGCCAAATGTGCACTTTCTGGGATAAAGAGTGATGTTTATTTTATAACACAATTTTTTTATTTTTTGTTTATTTTGTTGATTAAAACCGTTTTTCTAAAGGTTTACCTTATTACAATAACATTTCTGAGCAGCCAATTAGAGAAGATATAAGCTAATTAGGATATATAATTAGGGACTTAAGGTTTACATATAAAACTGATGCACTAATGATTACTGATAAGAACATTGCTATTATTTAATTACTAAATGGCTCTTAATACACTAATTTAGCATGCATCATTTACTAATTATCACAATAACTAATTACCTTGCAATATTTAACAAAGGATACCTGGGATACCTGGATTTTATATAAATAGGTCACTATTAGTAACTTTAAAATCAGTGTTGATTTACACCTCGTTGTATCCAAGCTAATCTCGCAATGTATTTTCCGAATTTTAATACAAATCTTGATATTCACGTTGCTTTATGCGCACGCGCACATAAAGATTTACGCGACTTTAACTATTTGTTCAGTGTTTTAAAAGATAACAGTTGTGTTCAGTTATGTGAAAGTGCTGAAACAAGTTTAAAAGACTGGTGTCGTCGATTTTGCTACCGCATTTATGCAAAATGGACACAGTCTGGAAGAAGCACAGATAAGTTTCGGAAGAAACATGAGATTTGGCTACAGGCTGCAATTCAATGGCCGGAATTACAGAATGAAAATATGGAACCTTCTACAGAAAATATAAGTGACGTCATCGAGCCCATAATTTCTCCTGCTAAATCTGATGCTTCAACTTGTACACATCCTAGTCCTCGTAAATCTTTTGAGGACCTTAGTAACCGGCAAAAAAGAAGACGCACTGAAGATAGTCTTTCATGCAGCAGTAGCAGCGCTGAAATTATGTTTTCGGCCGAAAGGGCGCTTCAAAAGGCAGGACAAAGCGATACAGCTTATGTTATGAAATACTTGACGGAGAATCCAGAAGAGGCCTCAAAAATCAAAGCCTTCATTGAAGGTAAATCAATTCAGGTACGGGAAATATCCCCTTTGAAGGCATTGGCTCTTTATGTATCGATGAACTTATCGAAATGGCGCTATAACACTCTTCGGGATTTCAACACTCAAGAAGGAGCTCTTCAATACCCGAGTTACTACATGTTGGTTAAAGAAAAAATTAAGTGCTATCCGGCCAAAGAAGATCTCACAGTTACAGAGAGCTCTGCAAAAATCAAATTACAAGCCTTGATGGATTTAACCTCAAGAAGACTTATTAGGTCGTTAGAAACCCCTGTTGATCCCAATCAACAGCTCGTATTGACCAGCAAATGGGGTTTTGACGGATCATCTAGCCAAAGCATTTATCATCAAAGGACGAGTGAAGATGAGCAAATCGATCTTGCTAGTAATTTTATGATTAGTCTTGTACCACTGCGGCTCGTCTCAAAAGGTGTAACAATTTGGGAAAACGAGCGACCATCTTCCACTTCATTTTGCCGGCCAATATTGTTTAAGTTTATAAAGGAAACCAAAGAAAATGTGCAGAGAGAGATGGCTGAAATCGAAGCAGAGATTGAAGCCTTAACTCCATCCACCATCACTGATGGAATTAGTGTCAAACACCAACTGCTGTTGACAATGATTGATGGTAAAATTCATTCCATTATATCCAATACAGCAGCTTCAGTGTGTGACATATGCAAGGCTTGTCCTAAAGAAATGAATAATTTAGAGTTAATCAAAGATAAACACGCAAACGAGGACATGTATAAATATAGCTTAAGCACCCTTCACGCTTGGATTCGCTCAATGGAATGCTTATTACACATTTCCTACAAATTAGACATAAAATCATGGCAAGTAAGGGGTGATATAGCAAAAAGGCAAGTTGATGACAGGAAGAAAAGAGTTCAAGAGGCTGTAAGAAGAGAAACGGGCTTACTTCTCGATGTTGTGAAACAAGGCAGTGGATCCACCAACAATGGCAACTCGGCAAGGAGATTTTTTGAAAACTACACTAAATCTGCTGAACTGACCGGAATAGATGCTATGCTTTTAAGAAAAATCTGTGTGATCTTGCAGTGTATTTCATCAGGAGAGAAGATCAACGTAACTAAATTCCGAGAGTTCTGCTTTGATACTGCTAAGCTTTACGTGGAGTTATACCCATGGTATTATATGCCTTCTTCACTTCATAAAATTTTAATGCATGGGCCAGACATAGTTCAGAACATGTCAATTGTGCCCATTGGTTTTCTATCCGAAGAGGCATCTGAGGCTAGAAATAAAGATTTTAGAAAATATAGAGAGGGGCATTCTCGAAAGCATAGCAGTATCTCATGCAATGAAGATATTATGCACAATCTTTTACTGTCTTCTGATCCAGTTGTTACAAGTATCCGTCCAAAAGGAAATAAGTTTGTAAAAAAATCTTCTTTTAAGGAATTTTATGAGCTTACGGATTCTGAGAAAAGTGATATCGAATTTGTTAACATAAATGATTTAGCGGACATCGATTCTGAATTTGAATTAATTGATGATGATGATGATGACGAAGATAATTAAATGATGTTATTGTTTTAAAATGTGTAACTTAGTAAATTAGAGCTTACATCTTAATTATTTATTGTACTTTTAATGAAACTAGGTAATTTATTATCAACTTACTTAAAAGTCATACTCTCATCAGTTCTTGTGAATATTTTTGTTAATATATATTTCTGTATATATATAATATATTTATAGACCTCTTAATAAGTCTGTCTGCGGTTTAAAGTAAATACAAATGGGGAAAAAACGTTTTTTTTTTTAAATTTTCATTTCCTTTTATCCCAGAAAGTGCACATTTGGCGCACTATGTGTCTTAGTATTAAATATAGCTCTTAGTAATAGCATTACGATATTAGAGACCGCTACTTGAAACAAGCCCGGAATCAGGAGGGAGAGAGCTCGATACACTCATTTTCATAGTAAAATTTCACATTTTCTCAAATTACTCCCGAAATATGGGAGTTATGAAGAAATTCATCACCACAATTTATGAAGGCATTAAGTAATCGAATAAGATGGCATCATTAGTTTGGCATAATTTTACTCTTATTTTTCGGACATGTCTACGTCCAACCGCTCCCATACATTCGTTCCACTGTGCGCCGCGTTGCCGTTCGGAATCAAAAGGAAATATTTAATTTAAAAAACGAAATTATAAATATTTGAAAAAAAAACACATTTATTTATATATACTTAATAAAATAGCCTGTTCATACAAAAGAAATTTTGAAAATATCTTAAGTAGTTTGAAAGTAATATCGAGTTTTATGCTTTGGATAGACATTAATTCCTGAAATTATTATATAAGTTATTTTACTAAAATACTTAAATATTCACATATAGAATTGATGCGTAAGCGTTCTAGTTTAACATCCATTTTATAACTTAAGCATACCTTACTTGCATTATTTGATGGCGTAATAACAGATTTAAAAGTCACTAAAATCATATATCTGCGCCTTAATAATAATTAATAATAGCAATTTTATTGTAATCGCTCAATTATGGCAATTTAATTGCCTAATTCATAGTTTCGTTACACAATACTTTTTGAATGCAGTATTTAACCCAAATACAATTCAACTCCTACTAAATGACAAATACCTCAGAATCTAAACCGGCTAGCGGAAAATAAATTAATTGTTAGTAATTTCTAGGTATTTGCGTTTTTGTTTGGCGGCTTAGCCGACTACAGCCGGACCGGCCCGGATACGTCAAGTGCCAAGCATTCACCACAATGAGCAATCTTAGGCCTCATCCAGGGTGAAAGCGCGGTGGCTAAGGCGGTAGCGGGCGCGGAGGCGGTCTCGATTAGTTACCACAGTGACCATGCGTCATATTCTTGAACGGGCGCCACCAGTTGGGAGTGGTCATCTCTTGGCTGCCACGGCTTATTTTAATTATTTCAGTTTTGAATCGTTTACTTTTTGCTTTCAGTCTGGACGCTTTTAACGCACACGTTTGTACATCGTTCACACATAACATAACATAACATATTCTAATAATTTGTAACAATATAATTTAAAAGAGTGCCCATGGATTTTTTTGCCCGTTCTTCTCCAGAGGAACGTAACGCTTTGGAATGGGTAACTAGCTTCATCTTTTTGACTGACCGACTCCTTGACAGTTCAAAAGTGTCTGTAAATGGTTTAATTGAAATAAATGCTTTTAATTTCAGTTTGAGTTTGATCGCGAGTTATTGTATAGTTAGTAGAAGCGAGATCTCTTTCCACGGGGATAAAATAATTACAACACCAGGTAATTATGTAGTCACTGCACTATGGACACTAACGGTGGTTTAATGTGTTGGGTTCGGGCCCGCTTTAGCAATCGCGCAAGTTCCTCACAATGAGCGAGGCCTTAGAGATCTTATAAGAACTAACACAATATATGACATTTTGTAAGACATAAGGTAGCAATGAAGACATAGTGCCTTTTTATGGCATCGTGTGTGGTCTGCTATGAAAGTTTATTTATGTGCCAGCACACACATTATTTCTTATCTAGATTAAAAAGTTTTACTTTGATTAAAATCCCATACGAAAACTTTTCTTGATTTCAGATAAATAATGGTTAGGTATTTACTTAAAAATTTAACTACTCAATATATAATAAGAGCCGCCAACCGATATAACTTATCTTACCAAAAACTATTAAATAACTACACAGCACAGTGACCAAATATTTTTTCACTTATAACGTCTAGCAAGGGAAATCTTAACAGCATCGCTTTAATTGGCAACAATACCACATTTCTTCACCAAACCCATCAAGTTATAAACGTGTCGCCTTCAGAAGCACGTAAAACTTTATGATCCAGTCATTATTAGCACACAATTCAAGCCAACAACGTAATTCACGTCGGAATCAACGCCAAAAAGTCATAAATCCTACTTACGACATCGTTCCCGTAGAGTACACCGAGTACAAGACGTATGGTAACCACCACTCCTGACCTTTCGAAATGCCAGTTGGAATCCGGCGCAAGTAACGTAAATATCACCAAGTAGGTACTTCCAATATAATGTGCAGAATTTTAACGAAGACATCATGGATTCTGGGGAGATCATAATCGGAACGTGTTCGTTTTATCGTTCCGGGATAGGATTGCCGAAAACAATCGATAAACTTGGAAAATTCTGTCAAAACTAGAATATTTTCCGTCACCAAGACCAGAGTAGAGTAACATTCAGTGAAAACACATGTATTTTTTTCAGAGACAATAACATGCATGATCGTTGATGATAAAACCCTACATCCAGCAGTCATTATAACAGAACATTTTCTGTTATAATGACTGCTGGATGTAGGTGGATCCTTTTTTTACATTTTTTGCATTTTGCAGGTCAGTGTTAAGTTATATCTTGATCAAAATATGATTGGCGACAACAACCATAATGTATTTACAGAATTATAATCATCAATACGTCTCTCTTAGTTAGTTTGGTTCCATATGAACAAATTCATATGAAAAAATTCTTAAGGCGCAGATATATGATTTTAGTGACTTTTAAATATGTTATTACGCCATCATATATTGCAAGCAAGTTATGCAAAAGATGTATGGTAAACTAGACCACATACATATCAATTCTGTATGTGAATATTTAAGTACTGTATTAAAGTACTATATTAAATAAATTCAGGAAATAATGTCTACCCGAAACACAAAAAAACGATATTACTTTCAAACTACTTATGATATTTTCATGTTTTTTTGTATGAACAGACTATTTTATTATGTGTAATGATATCTGTGATTTTTTTTCAAATATTCATATTTTCGTTACTAAAAATAAATATTCCCTATGAAACCGAACGGCGGCGCAGCGTGAGCGCAACCCGTATTTGTATGACCAAGGTCAACAGCGATTACCCGACCCTTAAGGAACAAAATTAAATCTCACTTGGAGTTATGTATACTACTAGACTGTAGGTACTAGAACTGTGTTCTAGATGTTTAGAACTTTTCCAAAAGAGGTTTTAATTTCGCGGGCTACCACTACGGATCCACCTTAAGGGGACTACAGGAGCTAAACGCAAGTTTTATAAGTTTTATAATGCCTAAAAGTATATGATCCACTGCAATATACAAAATCATAAAAGTAAATTATATTCTTCAGGACATATGCTAGGTAGCGTGTTGAAAACATAATACAACTAATTTGATACGATAGAAAAAAATCACGAAGATACCTAAAAATTATTTTAACCATTAAAAACCATACTAATATACATGCAATCATTCTGATTTTTTGTCAGATTATTCTACAAGCAAAATATTAGCATAATAGTGTTTTATTTTTTTTCATCCAATCAATATATTTTTTGTAAATAGATAATTGCTTCATATTTTGCAATAAATTACCAGCGTTGTGTCATCGCGCTTCTTTTTCTTTTCTATGCAGTTCGACAGTGACCGCGCTTTAGCTGTTATCAGCCTCTTAATAGGGTGTTTTACTATATACGAGAAAAAATCTATAAATATAGTATTGAAATAGTTTAGGCAAAAAGGAGTCGAAAAAGTTTATTTTTAGTTCATAAAATAACAAAATAAATTTTAAAATTCAATTCAACGTTTTCAGTTTTTCTTATCTCTTAAAAAACACCATGAAATAGTAGCCGCCATGTTATTACGTCATACGGCTAGTAAACAAAAACGTGTCAGTTATCATACAAAAGATCAGCACATTTGTTTTTATAGCCCAGTGACGTCATGACCACAGAGCAACATGGCGTCCACTGCGTCCAGCGTTTTCGTCAACCTACGCGCGAAATTTGAAAATGTAAAATTTTAAATGCATTTTTATGGCACTTATCGATTAAATAAAAATTTTGTGATTTTTTTGGGGCATATTAGCACTATAGAATTGAATTAAGACACTTTTCAAAAATGGGTGTAAGACCCTATTGTAATACGTCTAATTTATTTAACTGAGGTCACACTAAACCTTGAAATGCCATGAGGTAGACATAATAGCAAATCTATTGCTGTCTGTAATTCCACCGTATTCGAAGTCAATTCACGGGTAAATCGGATTACCCTACAGAAAATAATTCATCGGTAACCCTACCGCCTATTATTTTATATTTGAGTGAAATGTTGCAAGTTGATCAGACTGATCTCCCACAGAGTACATTTCGTAAATCACGCAGAGTTGGACTTGAAACATGAATATGGTGGCCAGTTCTTATCTTAAAGATTTTACCATTTACGGCGAAGGGAATTCAGGGTATCAATAAGTGCATCAGCAGTATTCCAAACGATATACTGTTTGTTGTTAGGCTGTGGCCACGACCTGTGTGAACGACTCGCAGTTGCCTAGTTGCAGTGAAACTTTTAGCTTAATTAAAGTTTTCCACAGAGTACCTAAGGAATAATTTATAACTTTTGATTTGAAGGTAATGAGGTGGGCACAACATTTCGTGACAGCACGAGTGTTCTATAAATATAATTTGCGCTGGTATGGCAATCAGCACAAATGTGTTTGTTAGATGTTTTAAACCTATAGATGGAGTCACAGCTTTCGTAGAGAAATCTAAAAGCACTTCAACGATATCTATAAATCAAATCATTCTACTATACGGACTTCATTCTGACTGCAACGCAGTTTTAGTTGCTTAGCTTTTGAGCTGCATTTTGAAAGTTACTATTAAACCTGCGTTTTGAAAGTTACTATTAAAGTTGCATTTTGAAAGTTACTATTAGAGCTATATTTTAAAGTTACTATTAAAGCTGCATTTTGAAAGTTACTATTAATTTATATTGATTCAGTATTTCAATCCAGTGCTGCTTCTAGATTCAAACGTTGAATTGAATAATTACAATCCCTAAATAGATAATTGGACTACTCAAGCTATCAAGACGTCCAATAGGAGCAATAATATTTCCCAAACAAAAAATATTTGAGCTTTTTAGTACGACATTTACCAAAACAAAAGTGAACCGGTATTTCCTTTCTTTCATCAACAACAACAATTAATAAATCATTTTCATAAACATGTCACTTTTAATAAAATTCTTCAATTGACATTTCATGTTGCAGGATTGCGTTAAAATCATAATTTCTTAGTTTAATAAGGCGATCTAAAGTGCCGCCGAAATAACCTTATCAACATGTTTTTGACAGTTTACATGGATAACAAGTTGTATCATGTAATAATTGTGTGGACGGAATTTAATTTGATTACTGTACCAGCAGGTTTCACACGCTTTTTTAAAATGGTTTTCCTTAAAAGAAAGATGAAAAGATACGTGTTTATTTAAGGCAAACAATTATGTGATAAAAGATGATACTGTAATGCATTACAGATACTGAAATGGAAATAGTGTATTTTTATTGAACTTGCTACGCGACAAGTGTTCCTAATTCATGTTCCTATAGCTATTTCCCGAAATATTTAGACCATTGAGTTTAGATTTATCAATAGTAACAATAAATGAATGTCAAGAAGAAAATTTATTTAGGTTTTTTTTATTTTGACCGTCTATATGTATTTTGTAAACTACCTGAAACAACAAAAAAGTGTATTTTATTCTATACCTATATATATATATATCTAATGTCAACATTCTTATACATTTTTCTATGATAACATGGTCTTTGTAAAATCATCTTCGTTTTCACATAGGTAATCCGTTGCGTCAACTCTTGCGCAGTGTAATGTTTGACGTCAATAGGTACCTACCTGACCCCACCTGGGTGATAACATCGATAACCTATAGGTTTGTTACAGTATGCATGTTTGAGGTATAAGTTTAGCGTACAGTATTTTAATCTCACGAAGTGACGCGCGCTTTACTTCTGGTTACCAAGTGTAAAACACGCTGTGCATGTGTGTGTAAGCGCAGGAGCTCTAGGTACCGTCCGAGACAAGGAAGTGTGTGTGTCCGTGTGCGTGTGTGTGCTATGTGTTGACGGCGCGCGTCGCTTCGTGAGGTAATAATACTATATAATGTCCCACTCACCGCACTGACTTCATTCACTCTTCCTTCTTCGTTCTGTCTATCTCTCTGTGGAATGCGCTCCCCCAGGAAATCAGGATGGCAACCAACCGATTATCCTTTAAAGTCAAAGTTCGCGAGCATATTCGTAAGAAGCTGGCAGTATCATCACAATGGTAATGTTTTCCCATTGTTTGTCTCATTTGTTTTAGTATATTCGTGTATTTATGTGTATTTATTAGGTCTTATATTTATGTATAATTAGGTATATATTTAAAGTTTTTAATAGGTATATGTATGTATATCCTTATATTTAAATAAATATTTATTCCATAGTTTTCGCTATTGCACCTACCACTGTTTGTCTCTGCATCACCCAAAGGTTGACTGGTAGAAAATGCCTACGGCATTAAGTCCACCTCTGTACATTTGTGTGCTTAAAGTATTAAATAAATAAATAAATAAATACATATATACGTAATGCAATTTTCATAAACCAGCGTTTGATAGGGCTATGCCAATCCTAAAGTAAAAGGCAAAGTATAGTCGACTTTAACACTTTTGCCGAATTCTCCCAGAAAAAAGAAACTTCACTAATGTTGAAACTATCTACTAGATAACTGTTACATTCGTCGTAAAACAAAAATAGACCTTGACCTTTTATGACGTACAAGTTACATCCCGATTAAGGCCAACGGGACGTCAACGAGAAACGAGATTATTCGAACCAAACGTGACGTCTCGTTGACAGACGTGCGGTGGACACGCGGGCATAGTAAATCTATGTATCGCTATTTCGGCGCGGTCATCTCGTTCCCTTTGACGTGGCAGAAGACAAACGGCCTTACAATAATTTTCCACTGCACCGTGAACGGGACGTCAACGAGAAATGGGGTTATTCGAACCGAACGTGACGTCCCGTTGACAGCGATCGTTTGTCCACCGCGACCGAACTCTGCGGCTGTTTGATCTCGCTGTCGTTAGGGGTAAGCGCATTTTCGAGAAATAAAACAAACTAGGAGGATGCCTAGGTTGTACCTCGTCATAATCGTGCCCGGCGGCCTTGGTGACCCCGCGCCTGGCCAGTATATCGATGGTCTAGAAGACAGATCTTATCAAGTGCAGATTTCGCGTGTTAGACATTCAAGTTTCTTTAAAATGCTCTCCTGAAAAAATACCAAAATTGCATTTGCCTTCTAGACCTTTGATATAATAGAAAAAACGAAAGCCGGGCGACGAGGGACGAGGACGACGGCCCGCCGCTGCGCCGGTACGATGGTCCCGCCGAACTACTTGAAAATTCGGGGGCCAGGATCCCGGTGCTCGTTTGACGGACACCAAATCACGCGGCCATAATAAATGTACAGTCGCTACTTCCGCGCCATCATCTCGTTCTCGTTGACGTCCCATTGACGGTGCGGTGGGAAAAATGGCCTTAGGATGTTTGTGCAGAGTATTTTTTTTCTCTATAAAGTAATTACGAGGTCAAATATACAACACTCCAGACTCTAGACAGATAACTTAAAGTATTAAAACCATCAACATTGATTTCTAAAACATCTTGTGATATTTAACACAAATCTTTATTACCTGACGATAGATCGATCAATCTCACCCAATAATCACTACTTATATTAACTCTAAATCTTTATTACCTACCTATAGATAGACAAATAATAATTTCTTAATAACACAGACATAATATACAAGACTCAAAGGTTACGTCTTCGTAACCTTTGAGTCTTGTATATTGGTATCTCGGCTTGCTTGTCAAACATACGGACAGACAACTATTGACGCCCGACCGCACGCATTCGCACACGTTTTGAAACTATTCACATTTGCATGATCTGTTGTTTTGTATTAGTTATTTAAATTGGCTGTAGGTAGAGACAATAGGGAGACAAAACAAAAAACTAGCTATAGTATATATCACGAAGCGACGCGCGCTTTACTTGTGGTCACCTAGTGTACAGACACGCCGTGACTGTGTGCGTGAAGACAAGGAGCATAAGCACATAACACACACACGTAAACGCACACGTCCGACTTTGCGATTGTCTCGGAGGGTACCGAGAGTTCCTGCGCTTACACACACACATTCACAAAGTGTTTGTAGACTTGGTAACCACAAGTATAGCACGCGTCGCTTCGTGGGATAGGAAACTTGTAGGTACGATCATTCACAACTAAACGAACGAACTATGTATAAACTTAAACGAGGCTAAAGGAGTATGTAAGGGTCGTAGCAGGTGGCGTTCTGTAGTTTCTGCCTGGGGTAGGCAAAAACTACAGATGTACATTACATTTACAGATTACATAGATACATGGGAAGAAGGCATGAGTTTATGTATCTATGTAATGCACAACAAATTTAACACATTCTTATAGATAGGTACATACTTTCTGAATGTAATATTGTACATCACTAAAAAGATATTTAACTTTCTTATTAGCACAGAACCGGTCGATGTGGCG
Source organism: Atethmia centrago (assembly GCA_905333075.3). Lineage (NCBI taxonomy): Eukaryota > Metazoa > Arthropoda > Insecta > Lepidoptera > Noctuidae > Atethmia > Atethmia centrago. The sequence continues at coordinate 9,320,722 of HG995381.1, read as the reverse complement.
ATGCTTGCGGAAGACTATGTCTCGCAGTGGACGTATTTCGGCTGATATGATGAAGATTATACTTCCTATTCCAGAGCAAAAGCCTCAATTTTACAGAGAATGATCGAGCATTAAGCCGTTTTGCGTGGATGTGACGCATATTTTCCCCCAACTTGTTCTTTGTGTTTGTCCTTTCTTTGTTTTATGTTTACCGCAAATTGAAGTATTTTCTTTATTCATTTCTTTCTTACTTACTTTCTTTCTTTCTATTAATCATTACATTTACTCAATGTTATACATTTCAGATCATTAGTTGTTATATTAAAAGTATAGGTTTCATAAGTTTGATTTTTCTAGCCTTTTTCTTTTCGTACTTGATGAGCAAAATGTGTATTTAAAATTCATGTCACTTCTTCAAATATGGTACGTATTTATAAATAAAAAAAAGACTATAAATTCCTAGTTAACTAATAAATAATGTATCGCGAACAAGAATCGATATAAATCAACAACTGTCAATGAATTTTATTACGCCCATTTTCATTGTTTTATATATCAGATTATCAGACAATAGTAATTAATTCCAAAATATTCCGCCCAAAATAAGCCTTGACGGAAGGTATGTAATTCCTTGTAAACAATATGTATCACTATGTAGCTTCGATGTGGGAACTAAATTAAGGAAGAATATACTAAATTAATTAAATACTGGTATTCAGCTGCATTTAGTTTAGACTGGAAGCCGGCACCAACATAGTTGGGAAAAGGCATTTAATGAAAAAGCTCGTTATTCATGAATAACGAGCTTATGGCTACGAGCCCATGAATAACGAGCTTTCTCTGACAGAAACTTAACATACTATCGTGTCCGTATGGATTGAGGAGCCATGTCTCAAATTTAAACGCAGGTAATACCTATACCGTAAAATGGGGTGAATAGGGATGCAGGGGTGAGTCGAAACGAAACTTTAAAATGGATTTTAACGGTGAAAAAATACAGTTTGCTGCCAACGAGGAAAATTTGTCGTTAATTATTATACAGTAAACACATTAGTCCTTTTTAACAACAAACTATTTGATTTCAACGTTAAAGGTCATTTAAAGTTTCGTCCCCATTCGCCCCTGCATCCCTATTCACCCCATTTGACGGTATATTAGTACTAAATTAGCCGAATTTGTAGGCCTGATCCAGAGGGACTACTCTCTAAGTCCGTCAAAGAAGATATGGGCCCGTCCGAAAGTTGTTGATCCGTCAAATCAAGTGACAAATTTAATTTTTCGAAAGGGCACAAACACTTTGCGAGTAGGGACAACTGTCAAATCGTGTTGTCACAACAATTCATTCACAGTTCGGGCTCCGTAGTAATCTTATGTCCGTAGGTGGTACGGAGTTGGAAACGCCCGTAACTTTGGCCGAAACTACGGATTTAGTGCTTAGGGAGTAGGCCCCCTGGAACGTCTTGTAACTTTTTAAGGGTTTTACTACAATTCCATGATCGGGCCTACACAGTTGCTGTGGGAGGTTCTTGTTCCGGATAAGGCGGGCGGAAACGCCCGGGTGTCACCACTGTGTGGATTTCCCGGAGGACACAGCATATAGTGGAGGTCTGCCCGGCTTGGGCAGAGCACCGCCGTGTCCTCGTGGAGGCGATCGGTGGCAGAGATCTCTCGCGTCCGGCCCTGGTTCAGGCCATGGTACGGAGCGAGAGGGTATGGGCAGCCGTCACCTCCTTCTGCGAAGCTGTAATGCTCGCGAAGGAGTAGGCGGGACGGTTGAGGGAAACGCAAATTTCGCGCCCTCTCGCCCTTAGCCGCCGCAGGAGACGCCCTGGACTTCCGGGCGGATTTCCGGCCACCGTAGGCGCGGGCTTGCGGACGGTGAGCAATGGGTAGCTCGCCATCCGATAAGGACCAGGCCCGGGTCGACGGCGCGTTCCACGAGCGCCTCAAAGAGATGTCAGCACAAGTGTAGGGGTCCACTAGGGCCGATGCCTGCCGGGGTCGCGTGGCAATCCAAAAGGGTAACCGAGGCCCCTGGCAACACAGGCAACGGAAGGAAGGGTGGGTTTTAGTCAGTAAGAGTCTGACACACCCTCCCGCTCTGCCCAGAGCGGGAGAAGTTATTTGATGATTTCCAACTCAAAAAAACAACAGTTCGGGCCTACAAATTCGGCTAATTTACTACTAAATATTGGTAGTACTCGCGTTTATAAATTATTATGATATGCTCAAGCTGCACGTTGCATAAACGAGATTACTAAGATGCTCGTTTATGCAGCGTTCAATTAAATCAACAAACTTAATAGTTTAACAGAAACCGAAATAATTTTCCGACCAAAAAATCGTTTTTCAACTTAAGCTTCTTGTCATTTACCTACATTTTAAAGTTGTTATTCCAAGAAATGATACTGTAATACAGATACTGGTTTGTTTTCTTGAAGCAGTACCCTACCTAAAAACCCGGATACATTCCTTAAAAATAAACAATCTTGTAATCAAAAATATACATTCCCATTTCACTTATCATGTAACATCAGATTGTATGATTAGAGGCGTTGTACCGTGTAACACGGACAGACAGAATTAAAGCCTTCATTCTAACAACTTGACTACGATTCACGCCACGGGTTGTCGCTTGTCTGATTCGAATGTTGCATGCTCCGGCGCATGTAGTTATGCTTGATATTTTGTTTATGTGATGTGATAGATTTGTTCATTGAGATCCGTAAAAAAATCAGTAAATATTCGAAAAACTTTCTACGACTTCAAAATGCTCGTGTTTTTTATCGGTAGTGTCTCAAAACTTACTTTACCTGAATTTATTTTGTCGTTGCTATTTTTCCTATCCACTTACTATTTTGATGGGACTATCTTAAGAACTCTATCTGGACTAAGTATACATGATTAGTATTGTTGAAAATACTTTTGGTATTTTTGAACATTTCAATCATTTTCCATAATTTAGAGCTTAAATCAAAGTTAGGCATTATCGTCATCATGTCTGGACTTAACATAAGTATTATACTTCTACAAAATTAAGTTATTATAATCAATAACAGAAACATTAAGATAAGATCGCACCCAACGTTTTTTATTAGTACCTACTTAATAACTTACGTACACAAGGTTACAATCTATTGTATAACTTTTTGCTTGTCATGGTAATAAGGACGCATTCTGGGCCACAAAAAAAAAACTTTAATTCAATTGTTACATTCATACGCAAAGTGTATTATTCATGAATCTTACCGCTTACCTATAATTATGGGCTTACGTGTAGGTACAGTGAAAAAGTATGACAGTAAATTTTTCCTCCTGTATTTTTTATTCAGGTGATGGACTGGTCTTTTATCGGTTTTCTGTCTTATTCCTGAGTAACAAACATATTGGCGAAATGCAAACTGGGTCTTAACTTTATCGTCGAATATATTTTTATAAATTTATTATCCTTTCTTAAACACATCAACTCTTGGTAGATAGCGCTGAATAAAGCTTTAAGCTTCAGCCTCAATCATAAATATTTGTTCATGTAGGGAAACTCAAAAACCATAATTATAAGTTAAAGGGCACTAACTATATCAACTTTCCAAAGACAGCCGTTCCATTCAACTTTCAGCTGATCAATTATGTCTCTTTTTGCGATCTGTCGAATACTTATTGTTATTCGATTATTTCACTGAAATCATGCCCCACATTTAATTAAACTCACAACGACTTTGTCCGCGGACAATTGGAATCTTATGGAAATTTTGTCCGACGTGCGCGTTGAATTTCCATACGATTCCTAATTATCCACGGACAAATTGTCCATCGTCTGCTCAGCGCCTAAGGGATGCTACACACATGTTCGAATTTTCACTCGGCACAGGTCGAGCGGCAAAATCGAATGTATACTTTGCCACCCCGACCAGCGGTTGTGCCGAATTGTGCCGAATCATATCCACCCGAACAAGTGTGTAGCATGCTTAACATTTACTCACCAATGAATAAACAAACACTAAGTACAACACCAACAATCACATTCAGTACAAACTGCACTAAATAAAATCATGTCCACGTCCAACTGAATGGCTAACGCATATATTCTGCATATGATTTATACGGCCGGCCGCGCGTGTATTCTATATTAATAATTATAACCACGTGAATGTTTTCGCATACTCATAATTGGGTCAAGATAAGTAATTATGCGGATAATTGCGTACGCGCAGCCTCTGAGTAAAGCAGGTGAGAGATAAATCAAGCAAAGTCCTGTTTTAGCTGGTATTTTGGTTGAATTTTGAAAAGATTTTGTTACGGAAAAACCAATGGTAACAGGTAACTGAACTGGGACTGGTCAAGGTGACTGGGACAGACTGGATGCGGAAGGCGGAGGACAGGGTGTTGTGGCGCAGCGTGGGAGAGGCCTATGTCCAGCAGTGGACTGTTGTGGGCTGAGTTGATTGTTAATTTGATTGAAAAGGTAACTATTTAACTATTTTAAAATATATATCTGTACTTCGAATATTGTTTAGTTATATATAAAGTCGCGCGATGGTATACGTAGTGTCAGGTAAATTAATATATTTTTTTTGGGAAAAAATCATATACCTAATCAAATTAATGCCGTTTCGGATTACTGAAGCTTCAGGTCCTGAGATTCATATGGAATTGCAGGATGAAATTCTGTGGAAACTGTAGTTTCGCAGCATAGGCTTTTCAAAGAGCGTCAGAGGTCAGACCTTGTGTTATAAGCACCTATAGGTACAGCGTGGCCAGAACATCGACGCGCAAACTGTAACCATGAATTCAACACATGATTCTAGACCAGGGGGTCTCTGGCAACGCACAGGCAACGGAAGGAACACGGGTGGGTTTTAGTCAGTAAGAGTCTTACACGCCTTCCCGCTCCGCCTAGAGCGGGAGAAGCTATTTGATAATTTCCTACCAAAAAAAAAAGGGGGGGTTTCAGAATCATGTACTGAATCCATGGTAACAAGTTGCGCGTCGATATCCGCGCACCCTGTGGCTGTGGCCCAAATTTTGTCGTTGTAAACATTTCTCAGTCTTTATCTACTGATATTAAAGACATGAAAATCAGTGGCGTGCCTAGGGTTTCAAAATAACGCAAGCCCAATAAAATTTTAACCGATTTCAAAAAACGAAAGTTCAGTTTTCGACTGAGTATGTAGGTACCTACGTATGTATCATCGCAATTTTCTCATAAACTACTGGTTAGGTACAATAAATTAAAAGTGAATTCATCCATCCATTTTAGTAAGGCTTTTGGGCTTATATGAAGGTACCGCCACTGCTGAAAATATCTACCTAGCGCATTATTTTGCTTTCCTAGTCTTCGCGGGTATGTGGCTAAGTAATAACAGCCGCACGAGTCAACCGATCAGGTTAAGCTACTCTTGCCGCGGTTGGTCCGTGGATGGGACTATTTTTACATACCAAGACCCTTCCGTGCCTCGGAAAGCACGTTAAGCCATTGGTCCCGGCTGTAATTTGTAGATCTTTGGCAGTCAGTACGGGTAGTCAAAAGCCCGAAAGTCTGACAACCAGTCTCACCAAGAGGTATCGTGTTACCCAGTAACTGGGATGTGGAGGTCAGATAGGCAGTCGCTCCAAGTAAAATACTGGTTTTTTGGCTGGATCCAATTAGACTGGAAGCCGACCCGTTCATAGTTGAGAAAAGGCTGATGACCAACGCAAAGGCTCGAACAAGCGCGACGCGACTCCAATAGAAAAAAAACAATGTAGTTTTCATACTTTTTTTCCGCCAGAATCGCGTCGCGCCTGTCTGCGGTAACCTTAAAGAGTAGGTTAACAAATTGCTGAAAACGTAAGTACTCAATAGTACAAAAAGAAAATTGAAGTTGGTAAAAATAAATATTAGCTCTTAAAACAAGTCTTCTAGCTATTATGCTAATTGAAAGAGACTTCATTCTAAATTATCGTCGCACCCTATTAGTGTCTGTCAAATGAATATAAATGTCACGGCATCCGAGACTGTGGAGCAATAATTTAGCCAATGGCTATGTTTTAAAAAGAGGTCTTAGTTAATACTAAATTGCCGTGGGCTGCGTTTAAAATAACCTATCCCAATTTTACGAAGAAATCGCATGCTTAATAGAATACTGACCTATTAGAGCATGAGTCAAAGTTAGGATTTCTGCAATTTTTTTTTGCACAGATTTAATCAATGGTTTTTGAAAAGTAGGTATTATATTTAACTATAGGAAAATTACATATTTATAACATTGGCTAATAAGCCGACTAGACCCCACCCCAATCGCAAAATATTTAACGGCGATTTCCGAAAATCTACGTTTTTGAGTTAAGCCAATGCGAAATGTTCTTTCTAAGACAAGGCGATGGAGGAAACTTATTTAACTAATAGGAAAGTTATAAATTGGTAAGAAAGACAATTAAATTCATTGCGTGGTTAGGCATGAAATAACAGAAATAGCTCACCAATTCCTACAGCGGACTATAAAAAAACGTATTTTAAAACAGTTGTTATTACGCCTTTACACCTAACATACATCTACCGAGTAGCAGGGTTTAAAGTGGGCATGACTTCCTAGAATAGTCCCTTGAGTAGTTTAGGCTCAAACTCAAAGCATATAATTCAAATAAACCAATTATAAGCACTTTTGAATTGTCAAGGGGTCGGTCAGTCAAAAAGATGAAGCTGGTTGCCCATTCCAAAGCGTAGTAGGTACCTATGGAGAAGAACGGGCAAGAAATTCCACGGCTACTCTTTTAAATCAACACAATTATGGTTAAAAATATTGTTTACATCATTCATTTTGAAATTATATATGTGATAACGATGCAAAACGTAAAAGAGTCAGTAATAAAAAGATTAACAAAAAAAATCAATTCAAAAATTTAATTAAATTAAAATAAGCCGCTAAATCTGTTGTCAGACTTCAACAAAGTATATGGAACTGGGAAAAACCGTGACCACCGGTTACCCAAAACTGAGGCAAGTTTACAAGTACATCTTACCCTTTACCGAGGCCCCTGGCAACACAGGCAACGGAAGGAATATGGGTGGGTTTTAGTCAGCGTCAGCAAGAGTCTGACACACCCTCCGGCTTCGCCCAGAGCGGGAGAAGTTATTTGATGATTTACCACGCAAAAAAAAACTCACAAATCGTGCTTTGGTCATAATTTACGTTAAGATGTAACACGTGAGCAGTAGTGGCCCAATGGTAACGAACGCGACTTCCGAATTGTAAGTTGTAGGTTCGAACCCTGACAGGCGCTTTACTTTGTGTAAATTATTTCATCACCACTGCTCTCAAAACGGTGAAGAAAAACATCGTAAGGAAACCGGCATGTCCTAGAACCAAAAATTCGAAGACATGTGATAACTAAGTACCAACCCGCACTGGGCCCGCGTGGTGGATTACGGCCCACTCCCTCTCGCCGAGAGGAGGCCTGTGTCCCAGCAGTGGGAACATTATAGGCTGATTATGATTATGCATGTAACACTTACAACAACTTCTGATAACCATAAACCCATCATCGCGCACTACATCAGTGTGAGACAACATGTGCTTACCATGCCATGTTGTCTATGCCCTGTTTATATTGCTAACAAACCGCCATATTTATGGTTTGTTTAATTTTTTTGTGACGTAAGTTGTAACATGTTGATATCGCTGAAAAATAGTCAAACTCTAACTGATGATTCAAGAATAGTATGTTTAAGGCGCAGATATATGATTTTAGTGACTTTTGAATCTGTTACTACGCCTTCATATAATGCCAGTAAGTTGTGCATAAAATGTATGTTAAACTAGAACGCATACACATCAATTCTATATGTGAATATTTAAGTGTAAAATACTTTATGAAATAAATTCAGGAAGTCTATTTGTCTACCCAAAGCATAAAAAACGATATTAGTTTCAAACTACTATATATATTTTCATTTTTTTTTTTGCATGAACAGACTATTTTATTATCTATAATGTTATCTGTGATTTTTTTCAAATATTCATATTTTCGTTACTAAAATTAAATATTGTGTAAAAAACGGAACGGCCGCGCAGCGTGAGCGGGACGCACATTTGTATGGCCAAAGTCAACGGCGATTATCTGATGTGTTGGTCTTTCTTTACAAAAGGCAACGTTTGTGTAGTTCATCTACGAATGTCGTATTTTTGGGTTTTTCACCCATTCAGCGTCAATCCATGTTAGGTAGAAAAGGTAAATAATTTTCAGTGTACAGTTGGTAATTACAAAAAACCCTTTTTTTACACATTCTTAGCATAATGAGAAGTATTCGGAAGTATAAGTTGAATATAAACTGGATGTGTTGTTGTGTAAAACGAGGCTTCAATACTATATTTATAATAATAATAAATATTTATAACTAAAGCCTAGAGATAAAATAAATCTTTGACCATCACTGTCTCCTCGGACTTCTTGCCTATCTGTTCAACAACATCGTTTTACTCAGGACCGTCATGATTTATTAATATTTGATTGATTCCGTAACAGAAAACCCTGAACTGATTAACACTTCTTCATTTAAAAAAATAGACAACGGTGTCAATCAAAAATATCAACATTTTGTTACAACAAACAACTGATTAAGTAAATAAGCGGTTGCTTGTTTTTGCGGCTTGACTTGCAATTTTGCCCCACTACCCCAAAGGAGTAAGCTGAATGTATATAATAACTGCCACAGCTCGCCAGTAAAGCGTGGAATGCACATGCTAACGAGTAGTACAAGAGCATGCTACGAGTACTTTCGAGCATGTGTATACGAAAAGAGCATGAGTATTTTACAGGCACAGAGAGCATGCTAAATGAGCATGCTACCTAGTAGCACACAAGCATGCTTATTAGTAGCTTGTGTATTCCAGGCTTTATATGATAACTTGTAAGACTCATGTAGGTAAATAGGGATTTCGCGCCTTAAGTAGAATTTTAAAAAATCTCATTCAAAATTCGAAGGGTTTTATAATTTTTACATTTGCTAGAGCTTTTAGTCGCGGGTATAAGAATGAATTGAGCGACAAGAAAATGTGATTCACTAATTTTTACGTTTTAAACCAATAGTGTGTTGTACTTGGCTTATGACCTGTCTTGTTGAAAGCACTGGCAGGCTTTGTGTTTTTTTTTGGATGGGAAATCATCAAATAACTTCTCCCGTTCTGGGTGGAGCTGGAGGGTGTGTCAGACTCTTACTGACTAAAACCCACCCGTGTTCTTTAGGCTATTCTGCTAAGTAATAAAGTTCCTATCAACTTAGAACAGAAAATACTTTTATTTCATTTAAGGTAAAGCGCTATATTAAAATGATATCTTCTCTCAATAAACCAAAACCAATCCATCTAACTCACAGTCAACAATCGAGCGAGTCCTAATATCTCGATTAATCGAAAATAATCGAGATGTGATATCGATAAACTGTCGTGGCAATTAGCGTCACGGTAAGCGCGAAGATCAATTTTTAGATTACTTCAATCAAATATTCTTGATAGTGGACAGAAAGGCGGTCAATTATCAGAGATATTAAAAAACGTTGTTTGTTTTGCTCGATACAAACAATTGAATGTCAGGCTGTTACTTTTTAAGACGTTTCCGGTTTCGCTTCGAATTGATTTATCGATCTCTCATGATCGATTTAAGTCGAGATATTTTTGAGGTCAATTATTTTTTTTTGTTTTTAAATGGTGGTCTGTCATTACTATATTTTCGGAAGTAAATCGTAATACTGATTTACGCTGAAGTTCAGTCAAAAAACATAAAATAACATAAACGAAGTTATAGCAATAATACCAATATCTTTACCGATCGCTTAAAGTTACTTCACATGTCACAAACTTGCTTTACGTCAATCTGCATTAAAATGTAACACAATACTGCACTGATCATAATCATCCGCACTGACAGTTAATCCGATACAACCGAGCACTGCCACCAATCGGATTCATGCACTCCAAATCGATTCATCGACACATCACTTAAAAATCGGATTTTAAATTCGGAATTCGATCGCGTAAATCGAATGCGTGTAAGCGGTTCAGTGGTTGTACAACTACTGGCGTAGTACTCGAGATAGTGTTGTGTCGGTTTGCCCCGCAGCCTGCGACCGATTAATTCATGATTTAAGATAAGTTTGTGAGTAGTGGGACCGAGACATCGCAAGTTTTTTGGCGGACAGGGACGCATATGCGTGACAGGACGGGTTGTCTGATAATGTAACAGTATTTCTAGGTTAAGTTTGATGGATGGTCTCAATTAGTGTTGGGAGTGACACTGAGTGATGGTAATCGGTTAATTAACAATATTTAGTTTGGTCCATGTGCTGTTCCGACGCTTAAGGCGTCGGTAATATCCATTGTTATGTAGTACCCTCCCTACAACTCAAATGGCTTCTTGACGTGAAAGTGCACCGACTTTGTTTTTTTTTTTAACCATTTCGGTAAAGCAAATATTCCAAGAGGGCTAGTAGGATTTTGAAAGCTTTTCCTTGTTGTAAGTTTACCTTTATTTTTTACAAGACATATAGTTTAGGTACTCTACAAAAACTATAAACCAGTTTCATGATAAATAAAAAATGTTAAAAATATTTGATTAACGTACTGTTAAAGCATGCAGAGCAACTTACAGGTTGCACATTGGAGGAAAAACGAGTTATAGAGTAGGTACTACCTACCACGTAACTTATATACAGTGTGTAACTGAATTAAAGTCTGTTTTTTAATCTCGGAGACTTTTTTGAAATGTCAAACTCCATTTTGAAAAACCATACAACAATCATTTGAAATGTCAAATTAGTCTCTGGGATTAAAAAACGAACTTTAGTGCACATTTTGAAAGTAGTTTGTTCAGAATCGTTTACTGAATCGCTTTCTGTCATTTTTAATATAGGTCTACGTAATTTTTTATCCCAATAATAATCCAAACTACGTATTTACGTAGTTAGAACCAAGTGTGACTGTAATTTTACAGTCACACTTCCGCTGTACAGTCAAAACAAACCAAAATGGACGAAGTAACTACTACGCTAGACACTTATACGTGTGCGACTGTGTGTGTGCGTAGATTGCAATGTGACCACAATTTTGTCCAAAGATCAGTATAACTAATTTAATAAATAAACAATGTTTAATACATAATAATACAAATACAGTTTATGCATTATGATTATAACATTATATTCTAATTAGGGTGTTTGGTGGTGTGTGTTAATTCCGGGACATGTTGTATAAGGTCATTACATAAAAGATGTTTGTTGGACATAGAATCATGAGTTTAGTCTACACAATATGCTTAGAAAACTAACAGGCTGTCCAATGACTGACACCTACGTGAAAGTGGTTACTGGCTACATTAACACCCAACACCAAGGGGATTACCGATCGGTTGTAAATCTGAAAAATAAGCAAAAGTATGATTTGCTTTTAAATTCGTGGGACAGCACCTAAACTTGGTGGACATAGAATCATGAGTTTAGTCCACACAATATGCTTAGAAAACAAGCAGGCTGTCCAATAAATGACTCCTACGTGAAAGTGGTTACTGGCTGACATTAACACCAAACACCAAGGGGATTGGCGATCGGTTGTAAATCTGAGAAATAAAGTAAAAGTATTATTTGCTTCTAAATTCGTGGGACAGTGTTGCGCGAGAATCAACACCATGTTTGATTTATGTAACAATTCATATGATTGTATAGACATAAGCAATATGATAAGTTATGTAACATAACTACCTCAGCCTCTCTATAATCAGCCCCATCTATGCCCAGAAGTACTATATGTCAAAGTGTTGTTTGCTGTAACCTCATGTCGATCAAACGCAGGATCGCGAGCACCCCTATGGCGTCTTACCACCCAGTTTAATAAAATTTTCCGGGATATAGACTCTTTGTTGTTTCCGCTGGAAAATTTAGAAGTATTGCGCTCAAAATTATAGCAGAATTAAGTACATAACAATACTAATATCATAATTTCTATTTTAAATGTTCTATTATATCTTCTTTCTCTTTTATTATTTTTACCTGTATATGTTTCAGTTTAGTTTTTGTTTTTAATTTTAATTTTAACCATAGCTATAAATAATGTAGGTAATTTATATCTCACGACGTTCGTGTTTGTTTAACTTTTTATATTATGTGGAAAATGTTGTTGATTACATTTATGCTCTCATTTTAGTTTTAAGTTCTATACCATAACATTGTAATGTGTAACCGTTTGTATTCCCAAATAAAATAAAATGTTTACTATTAAAATTCGCTTTTTTTCTTGGATTAAACCTTTTAACTAAGTAAGCTTTTTATTTCATAATATAAAAAATATTGACCAACAACTACAGACTTCCCATAAAAAACGTTAAACACAGTATCTTTTCCGAGCGTGTTATCTTTTAAGGGACGGGTAACCGCTGTTGAACTTGGCCATAAAAATACGCGTCACGCTTACACGACGCCGGCGCCGCCGCCGCCGCCATTCGGTTTCGTATGGAATATTTATTTTTAGTAACGAAAATATGAATATATAAAAAAACCAGATATATACAATATAAATATATATACAATAAAATAACCTGTTCATACAAATAAAAAACATGAAAAGGTGTCAAGTAGTTCGAATGTAATATCGTTTTTTATGCTTTGGGTAGACATTAAGGCTCGTGCAGACTGGGGCGATATCGCGGGTGCGACAGGCATGTTGCTACCTGTCACGCCACGACATCACACTAGTCTGCACGAGCCTTTACTTCCTGAATTTATTGCATAAAGTATTTTAATACAATACTTAAATATTCACATACAGAATTGATGTGTATGCGTTCTAGTTTAACATACATTTTTTGCATAACTTACTTGCATTATATGAAGGCGTAATAACAGATTTAATAGTCACTAAAATCATATATCTGCGCCTTAATGTCAACTAATAACTCTCCTTGGTTATTGTATAATTTTATGCTGTTTGTTTACGCTTTCCAGGCCCATAAATTTAAGTGCCTACATAAATAAATATTAATATTATTTAAAATAATGAAGATTGCCTCCACATAATCATGTCTGCCGTTACTGTATTTTTTTAATAAGATGTTTTTATTACTGACCGGCTGATCATAATGATGTCAGGACATGCAATACAACAGCTCTCGGTTGCATTACCCGTAAAGTGAAAAATAAGTGAGATAATCTCTTTCGTCCTCTCTTTTAGACTACGAGTATATGATACAAAACAAATGAATGATGATAAAAGGGGAGATGAAGTTTGAGACTTCAATCTCGAATCCACATCCATCATGATCGGGCAAAAGTTCAGAAACCACCACTTCCATAATAGGGTATTTTACTATTTACGAGAAAAAATCTATAAATAGATTATTGAGATAGTTTAGGCAAAAAGGAGTCGTTACTATTAGTTCATAAAATAACAAAATAAATTTTAAAATTCAATTCAAAGTTTTCAGTTTTTCTAATCTGTTAAAAAACACATGAAATAGTAGCCGCCATGTTATTACGTCATACGGCTATCTAAACTAAAACGTGTCAACTGTCAACTGATAGTAAGTTAATAGATCAGCGCATTTGTTTACATAGCCAAGTGACGTCATGACCACAGAGCAACACGGCGTCCACTGCGTCCAGCGTTTTCGTCAAACTACGCGCGAAATTTAAAAATGTAAAATTTTAATGCATTTTTATGGCACTTATCGATTGAATAAAAATTTTGTGATGTTTTTGGGGCATATTAGCACTATAGAATTTAATTATGACACTTTTTTCAAAATTAGGTGTAAGACCCTATTATAAAAGCTCCATTTCAGTTACAAGCTAACCGATCGCCTGTGTAAGATGGGTCGCTTGCTCCACCACCTACACAAGTACATTTTTAGTTTATAAATTATATAACTATACAGGGTCAAATTTAATTAGCTAGCGGAACTCCGCAAACATGATGGGGATATCTAAACATGACATAATAAAAAATTGATGATTTTTTTGGGGTCAACGAACGCAGTTTGTGTATTTTTTTTTTGGGAAATCATCAAATGACTTCTCTTGGCGGAGCGGGAGGGTGTGTCAGACTCTTACTGACTAAAACCCATATTCCTGCCGTTGCCTGTGTTGCCAGGGGCCTCGATGACCCTTTAGTACCTTCCCGCGACCCCTGCAGGCAACGGCCCTAGTGGACCCCTACATTTGTGCTGTCGACATCTCTTTGAGGCGCGCGTGGAATACAACGCGCCGTCGACCCGGGCCTGGTCCTTACCGGACGGTGAGCTACCCATTGCTCACCGTCCGCAAGCCCCAGTTGGTGTACTGGTGTTGTTACTTATTACTTATGTGTTGAGAAATTCCTTCTTTTTTGTCTTATCAAGGTTTGATATCTAAACCCATTACGTCTGTGAAGTTTACATAAGCATAATCAGCCTATAATGTTCCCACTGCTGGGACACAGGCCTCATCTCTGTGAGGGGGAGTGGGCCGTAATCCACCACGCGGACCCTGTGCGGGTTGGTGGATGGGACATGCATGTCTTTGAATTTTTGGTTCTAGGATAACCTCACGACGGTTTCCTTCACCGTTTGGAGAGCAGTGGTGATGAAATAATTTACATAAAATAAAGTGTCTGCCTGGGTTCAAATCCACGACTTACAACTGGGCCACCACTCATCATCATCTGCCTAGCTTTTCCCCAACTACGTTGGGGTTGGCTTCCAGTCTTACCCGATACAGCTAAATACCAGTATTTTTCATGGAGCGACTGCCTATCTGACCTCCACAACCCAGTTATACTGCGCAACACGATAACTGGGCCACCACTGCTGTCTTAATTTACACAAAGAAACTGATATTTCAAGTGACTACACCACATGGGGTTTATGACCCCCAAAAAACTCCTCCAGTGAATTTATTTTTTGTTTGACAATGTTTAGATATCGACACCGATCACTTCTGCGGAGTCGCGCTAGCTAATTTAATCTGACCCTGTATATATTTCGTTGTAAATAAAGAGATATATTGAGAATATACATAGAAGTTTAAGAGGCAGACAATACCTAAAGCGCGGTCACTGTCGGACTGCATAGAAAAGAACGAGAAGCGCGATGACACAACGCTTGTAATTTATTGCAAAATATGAAACAATTATCGATTAACAAAAAAGCTTTGATTGTATAAAAAAAATAAAACACTATTATGCTTATATGTTGCTTGTAGAATAATCTGAGAAAAAAATATGATGATTGCATGTATATTAGTATGGTTTTTAATCGTTAAAAGAAATTTTTAGAGGTATCTTCGTGATTTTTTTCTATCGTATCAAATTAGTTGTATTATGTTTTCAACACACTATCTACCTAGCATATATCCTGAAGAATATCATATATTTTTCTGATTTTGTTTACTGCAGTGGATCGTAAACTTTTAGGCATTATAAAACTTACAAAATTTGCGTTTAGGTCCTGTAGTCCCCTTAATTGGTCAAGGACAGCTAATGAGACACAATTGATTTTCTATTGTTTGACTCCGAATCGGTGTCGCGCGGGGTTAACAGGATAAAAAATCTCCTGTTGAGCTTTTGGTGAATTATTCCGCACCAAAAAGTCATGCAGTTTATTCATAAATAAATGTTAAATGTTAAATAAATTCCCCTTGCTCGATAAAATCTACCCAATGCAATGTAATGGGCTTTTTCGTCAGACGACATATTATAATTGCAATTACTGTCAATCAGAAAGACGCCCAATTTATTTCAATTACCTCTCGGCTATAATTTGATTCATTAATTATAATCATTACACTGTTCCACTTAAAGACAGATGGCATCCATCTTGTATGATCTTGAAATGCAATCGCTATGCAGATATCAGACGCATCACTTTTTGTTCATTATTTTCTTTCATTCGGCATCTTTCACTCGAATTGAAACGTGAACACAAAATGAATCAAGAGTTAAAGATAAATTCATTAGTGAACCGATCTAACGTTGTTGGATTTCAGCACTCGGCATCTTTCACTCACCTACCGAAAGGTCGAGAAATTAAATGAAAAGCCCAGATGAATGTTCATTCATATGTAATTTTGTGTAGTTGTGAACGTGGAATGAAACAAAAATTAACATTCGCTCGAGTGAACCATTCACTCAAGTTAAGAATATAATAGAATACTCTTTATTATGTACATCATAAAAATTACAGATAAAAAGCGTCAAAGAAGCGTTTGAGAATAGCTTAATGCAATGTAATTTTACTTTAATTCGGAATGCATTTCAAAGTACTTTGTCGCGTCATGAAAGGCAAAGCTCTCTACTTAATAGCCAAGCCACATTGTTGAATAATAATTGATTACAAACCAATTTAAGAACTAAATAGCTTCTGACATCCCTCAAACTTTGTAACTTATCGTTAAATAAAAATGTAAAACCATTGTCTAAACGCCGTTATATACAAATTCCCACCCACCGTAACTAGTACAACCTACTAGGAAATAGAGAGAATTCATAAATCTTATAGGAACACTGAAAAAATTTACACGAAAAGCAATTTTGGTGCTAACTATGTAAAGGCGCTATCCTACCAGGTGTGCGGCACTGTGTACGACACAAATGTTTCTTTCGGTGGACTCACTCAAGTAAACATTTACAAATGTGCTGCACTGTAAGCTTACAATCGTACAGCTTTGCCGGTGGAAACGGATCTCCAGATCACAGCATTGTTGGAGTTCTGCAAAAATATTTGTAAACAAATGTGCTGAACACAATTTTGGTGGAAACGCACCTTTACCTACCTTATTTTTAAATATACACTTATTGCTATTCGAAATTAGAAAACCCACTTCTACGCTCAAACCCTCAATAATCCTCATCAAGTCACTATTTTCAGCGAAACTGCAATTCAATGCAACTGCTAAACAAGTTTGCAAAATCTACTTTTTAGGGTTCCGTACGTCCAAATGAAAAAATGGAACCCATATAGGATCACTCGTGTGTCTGTCCATCAGACAGTTGAAGTCTATGGGAGATGTTTTCAACTACAATGTTAAATTTGTTCTTGGGATAAATTCATAGCAACTACGGAACCCTTCATTGTGCGTGGTCGACACGCACTTGGCCGTTTTTTTACACTTCTATTGATACTACAATTATACTAATATGGAAAATCCTCTTTATTGCGCAACATAATATACAGCTCTTAAAATCAACAAATATTTACGTTTGCTTAGGTACCTACTTCTGGTAGCTAATATAACGTGGAGTAGGAAAAAGAATACAGGTACATAATTCGCTTTCCGTTCCAAATTACGAAAATATTGTCAAATCGAAGGAGTTCAAATTTTATGACTTCGCAGTAATGCAGAAAATCGTAAAACAGAGTTTCAAACCTCAGGTATGAGGGAAACACCCGTGGCGTTGAATTTAAGCTTTTCATTTATTTAATGATTTTTTTCTGGGACATAAAAAATATTAGAAAAATTGTTGTTTTCCGTATTTCTTACCAAGTAATTGGTAGTTAGAGCAGTGATGGCCCAACGAAGAGCAATGCTGGAGTAACGATAACGGCCGCGACTTACGAGTTATAGGTCGTAGGTTCGAACCCGGACAGGCGCTTTACTTTGTGTAAATTATTTCATCACCACTGCTCTCAAAACGGTGAAGGAAAACATCGTGAGGAAACCGGCATGTCCTACAACCAAAAATTCGAAGACATGTGACATCTACCAACCCGCACTGGGCCCGCGTGGTAGATTACAGCCCACTCCCTCTCACAGAGAGGAGGCCTGTGTCCCAGCAGTGGGAACATATAGGCTAATTATGATGAATTGGTAGTTTCCATACTGAAACAACGTTTACGTTTTCCTTCCTCTTTGTAGCATTTAATAAAAGCTCAAGTGCTCAAGTTGCTAATTAAATAGAATGGAGAGGCAATTTTATCTGAAAAATATTATATTTTATTTAAACATAACATCACGCCTTGTTTCCCCGAAGGGTTGGACAGAGGTGTATCTAAGTGTACCCACATTTCGCCAGTTATGTTGAAAACGATTTTTCACACGAACGTTGATATAATAAGTATGATTTCATACGTCATGCAAACCTAACTAAAGCAAGTCCTTTATTTAAGCCCTAGCTCTAGCCGGGCATTAATATTGTACTGAATAACATTATGACTCTGATTTGAATTTAGAACTCAACTGAGAAAATCGTATGGAAACCTATAACAAAAAACTTATCTTCTATTAATGTACGACCAAAGAATTCTCACTTCATAGGTTTCATTAGTTGCCGTTAACGAACAAAATAATTTAATTTCGCAACTTAATAATAATTATAATAACAATTAAATAGATAAAACAAAAATAATTACAACAATAAAAACATTAAATTGTTTTCTATTTAGGGCCAAGTCCAAAATTATTGAATAATGTGCATGATAGACTCGCCCAACCGCTGTTTCTACATTATCTGTGGCGGTAATGGCGGCATATCATCGCAACAGCTGATCGGTTGATGTACTGCATACCCCCGCGTTAGACTGTTGGATTTGGGCGTCATATTTACGATATTATCTATATGATTGTGTTTTTTCATGAAATTTCATGAGTTTAGATGTGTATGAAACTGCATTCCCCAGTTATTTTACAGTTTCATAAACTACTAATGTTAATCAAATTGTTTCTTATTACCTCGCAGTAGGTGCGACAAGTAGAGTAAGCATTCTCCTCGGGGATAAAGGTGTCTTCGTCTTGGGCGAGCTTGAATCCCTCGCTGCAGTCAGGATTCTAGTCTTAACTCCCTCGCTTCGCTCAGGAATCAACTCAAAACTCCCCTAGAATCCTTTGTTGCGTTCGGGATTCAAAATAGCGCCTGTGATTTGACACTGCTTTATCTACTTAGTGAATAATCTACTATTACTACTTAGATGAAAATAAGAACAAGCTTTGGTTTAATGAAATATCAATTACAATAAATCTTTAAATGTTTATAATGTTTTTGCGCAAAATGAAAGCTCTTATCACTTTATTTTAACAGCTCCGTTTCCACACTTTCTTAGCAACACTCACGCGCACCAACATCGTCAGAGGCACGCGAATAAATCACGCGTTGACACCTCATATATCTCCCGGACCAATATTATTTTAAATCGATTCAATTCATTCGATAACCGACTAATATCGATCATTGGTATTCTCTAGCACACACACAACGCCTAATACGAAATACGAAAAAATTCTTTAGATTTTCCCGAGATGGGAATTTATTTTGAAAAAGTTCTATGTCGCTTTTCTTCTTGTGCAATTTAGAACTTTGCCATAGTTTTGGGTGAATTAAAAAGTTAGTAATAACACTGTTTTTAATTATTACTTGAGTCATATTAGTTTGAAATAGCGAATGATTTTAAAGGGTGTGTTTCGTGGGTTATATGTATTTTTAAGACTAATTTGTTCTTCGTGATAAAATTGTAATACAAAAAAATTATATCTCTTACGCATTGCTTTGCCTATATTGAGAAAATTGTTGGTACATGTGTTTAGATTTGAATTGAAACTTCTATCGACTTACTTACACACTTTGACAGTTACAGATGGTCGTCTGTATATTATCGATAGTTCGATAGGCAGCCGGACACCGACTGCCACAATATTTCATGTTATAGAATTGTCACAAACTGTAACGGTTCTTAATGTTAATTTGACGAACATTGATACATTATTTAAGTTGTTTGCTTGACGTGTTATACGTTTACGAATGAAGCAATGAGTGCCACGCGCCGAATGGTTGCCACACAAGGTGGCTTGCTTGAATTTATGGTGGAAAAGAGCATGCAAAACAAAAGATTTTATATTCGATATAGATATTTTTTAATATTATAGGAGTTAGGAGCTTTTTCTGCTCGTGACATAATTGTTTGTTTTAGATCATAAGTTGTTATTGGTGCCGATTCCCTTGTTCACAAACCAAACTAAATTTAAGTTCTGTGCATCTTTTTCTTTCTATTTCATTAAGAAAAGGACGGAAGATATATTTTAGTTTAGTCCTGTCAAATTAATCAGCGCTTGACGTAAATTGACGTAATTTTAGTAGGCAAGTTTTTAATCACGTCTAAACTTGTATGGAGTAGTGACAGGCGCTGATCAATTTGACAGGACTAAACTAAAATTTATCTTCTGTCCTTTTCTTAATGAAATAGAAAGAAAACGATGCACTGAGCTTAAATTTAGTTTAGTTTGTTAACAAGGGAATCGGCACCATTATTAAGTTTGCTTCGCTATTGCATTGGGTTGTACCTATAATAATAGTTGTAGGTATTGTGTGATTACATATATTAATAATTGAATAAATAAAAAAATATGAATGATTCAATTGATCACCAGTATTTGTTTTTACTAACAATATTATGAGCACCAATTAATACTGCTCAAGCTAAGGGTTGTAACTGATTATTGTATAACATTCAAATTATTTTTTTCAAATTAAAAAATATTGAATGTTCTCACAGAATGGACCATACCTAGTTATGCATTTTCTTTCATGCCTTAAGGAAAACTCAGAGCAATATTCCGCTACAAAAAGTTACACTCTAGCAATATCCTGCTACATGGGCGAGCGCAAGTAGTGAAGATTCTGGCAGGCGCTCGATAGCCGCCAAAAAAAATTTGTCTTTTCATACTTGAAAGGTCCATTTAGTAGACTAACATTTTACCACAATATAAATAAAACCACCATGAATGTGGGAGGTTTATCACAGAGGGAAAATTGATAGAAAAAGAATTGCCCTTTTGAGAATTCATCGTTTTTTGAGAAAAAAAGTCTCAAACTAACTATTAACTATTTTAAAACAGTCGTTTCAAGATACTTAGTTTTCTAGATACACTTAGAAAAAAAACACTTTTTAAATTAAGCACCTTTTTACTACGCGTAAAGCCGCGGTCCCACAGCCTGTTGAGGCCTGTCGCGGCCTGGCGCGCGGCCACGCATGTCGAGGCCTGTCGAGACCAATACAGAGCATTCCCACCACAGGCCTCATCGGATCGACGGTTCCCACGGCCTGTCGGCTTGGCTTGGCGTGATCTGGCCTGTGAGAAAGCGGGCCGTGGGACCGCAGCATAATAAATCTAATTCATTTCTATTATGTGATTCGTGTCGCTAATCCATACTCATTATAATTTATAATTTATTGCAATATTACCACACCTGACATCACATTATCATAGATGACGATCCGACGATCTAGCGACGGTTTGTCATAGGACCTCTTACAGGAATGTTTTTCAGACATGAAAAATGCTTTCATGTTTAATTGTATGATAATTATGCGATTTGAAAAATCGAAGGTACTCTACTAATTCTGAATGACTGACATTTATGGTATTGGTGATTGTTTTATAGCCCTACATATAACATTTTGGGTTTATCTTGGGTTCTTAGTACAGGAAGTTAAAAATTTGAAATGCAACACATTCTGATGACGTTAAACGTATAAAGGCTCCCGCAGACAGGCGCGACGCGATACTAGTAGCACAATTTCAATTAAACTTCATGGAAAGTAACCCGCTGCCTGTCGTGCCCGCAATATCGCGCCAGTCTGCACAAGACTTAAATCAAGTCACTATTACACATCATACTAATAAAACCAACACAGCTATCTCAACACCATCTGTACCTATACGAACACCTAACAATACTCATTAAGATAATTAATTAAACATCGTTTACGTCATAGCTTTATGTAATTACATCTCATGATGTAACCGCCGCGTATGGCTGATGCAAATGCATCTATTGTTGATAAAACAAAAGGTATTTTTTCGCAAACTATGAATAAGAACTTAGTAATATGTTAATTAGAATGTGTTGACGTAATGTGTTGGTAAAAACTTAGATAAGCTTCATTAGAATCATTAGTGGGAGTGGTCTTCGTAAGCTTTATATTTGTTTGTTTTGTATCAAAAACAGCCGCAGCCCGCACTTGACTTGTCTTTGACTGTCTTCTTTTCAATAAGTATAAGAATAGCTAAATTAAAATAAAATAAAATCTTTTTATTTCAGTCATATTTGGCCCATACATATTGTTGGTAAAACAACTTAAAACTATGTTAGTATTTAAAATTACAATATTAATTTAAGTATTTGTCGTCCTCTGGGGCCCCGGGCATACGCACTTGTGCTTGAACCCAATGCCCCAGAAGGGGGCTGTCATCTTGTGGCTGAGCACGTTTTGTTTTTAGGAAAAAATCATCCCAACTACAGAACCCTTCGTTGCGCGTGGTCCGACATGCACATGGTCGATTTTTTATGCTTACATTTCAGGGGAAAACCGAAACTATGAAATGTATTGCGAATTACCATTCTTACAGGAATTTTGACCTCAACAAGACATGAAATACAGTGGGACATGAAATGGAGTTAATTTATAAATTATTTAATTTAAAAAATACTTGCGGAAACATACCACCAATTCAGTAGTGTGAGTTTACAGATTTTTCAGTTCTTCGTGAGTAAAGGAGATTTTCCGCTCTTCACTAGTTTTATATTGCCAAAATTCAGTAAGAAGCCTGCTGTTCATTTCGGTGGCAGTAATTCCTAAATTCAAATCATCGCATTCTTGATGTTTATCGATAGTTAACTAACATAAAATGCCTACGCTCGTTTATGACCATGGTAAAAAGAAACATTACGCTGAAAAGAGACACGTATACTTAATTCGTATGCTTTTGAAATCCCCCCATAGGTTAGTCTGGTGTTAGAGCGTGACAGCTAACATTCCCACGTGCCGCAGTCGAGGTCAGTTCGCGCGTCATTCACGTATGCGTTATGTCATTGTGTGGAAAGGGCTTTCGAACAAAGGAAATTAGTTTCGATCTTCTGCAATCGATTTTAAACTCTATCACTTTAAGCGAAAATAGTAAATTGAATGGTTTTGCTTTTAATACGATTCGCGGTGACCTAATTCGCGGGTTTTGTCATAGATTTATGGTTTTGTATATCAAAAGGGCATTCTGCACTGTTTACATAAGTTGGGAGGCACTTCTTTAGTACCTTTCTGGTGTTTTCAAGTAAAATATTCCACTGAATTAAAATAAAACATAAACTCAAAACTCAAACTCAAAGCATTTATTTCAAATAAACCAAATACACCTTTTGTATTGTCAAGGGGTCGGTACAGTCTTTCAAACCGTAGTAGGTTCCTATGGAGAAGAACGGGCAAGAAACTCCACGGACACACTTTTAAATTAAAATACCTATTGTTACAAAAAAATTGGTTACTTACATCATCCATGTTGAAGTTATACATATGAGAACAATGTAGAAAGACGTGCACGTTAAAAATGTCCGTAATAAAAAGATAAAACCAAAAACAATTGAAAAATTAAAATAAGCTGTGGCAGCTAAGAAATGACCAGTCCCTACTGACGGCGCCCGTTCATGAACATGACGCAAGGATCAGCACCATTCAGCTCAACCATTTTGAAGGGAACTTAATGATCCAACACACACGCCACCACCAGCGAGACATTTGAGTAAGCATGACATACTCTTAGCCGCCAGGGCACATTCAAGTCAATTAAAGACGTACCCAGTAAATGGTAGCTTTATAGTAAGTACCAAGTGCAAGACATAGTTCATATAATACCATAAACATACCATAAACAAGATGATTGTACGATGGTATCCACGGGTTTCATGAAGAGATACTTATTTACCATTACCAGCAGGCTTAGCATGACACTCTCTATTTCTTCGAAGAATAGACACGGCTCTTTCCATACAAAGTGACATTTCGTTTCTCCTTTTTTGACATCCCGCCGTAGAAATCTTTCTACATTAAAAAGGACCTAGACAAAGATCGTTAGAAACGGAAGACAAGATGAAAGATTGTAGAGGGATTTCTACGGTGAGATGTCAAAAACTGAGAAACGAAATGTCACTTTGTATAGAAAGAGCCGTGTCTATTCTTCGAAGAAATAGAGAGTGTCATGCTAAGCCTGCAGGACGCTCAACAAGATCCAACTGTTTTACCTTGTAGGACTGTACGACAACCTATGTACATATCTAAGTACGTACAAGATATTTAGGTATTTTCCTGTGTATCACAGGCTGCTAAACCTAGTCTTGTTTCCCTCCATCATCCATAGGTACCCTTAGTTTCATAGGAACATTAAGACTCCTCCAAACTGGGGCGACTTGTCGCGCGACGCGACACCGGAGCAATTTCCATGAAGTTTTAGACATAGAAATTGTTCTACAGGTATCGCGTCGCGCAACAAGTCGCGCCAGTCTGCACGAGCCTTTAGTGCCTACTAGGCACACAATTTATTGGTAACTATACTACGAGGGACACAGGTAAAATAATGAAAAATAATAATATAAGACATTCTAGTTAAATGACGTAAACCAATAACAATGAATAAAATTTATTCAGCATTCACATAATAATAATAATTGTAACTTAAACAATAATTTATTTATTAAAACATAATGCTGCAAACTAATTTTCAGAATTGATTTCATGACAAAATATAAATAACTCGATTGTAAAATAAAAGGCATCATTGAAATATATGGAATGTTTTCTTTAATAATTATTAACCAAGAACATTATTAGGTACTATTAAAATAATCTCATAAGGCAAGATATTTTGGTATAAAATAATATCACTAAGGGAAAAATTTCAACAATAACAATTAAGAGAAATATTAAATAACTACGAAATGATATGTTGTTATTCTTTGTTATTCTTGATTGAATGAGTTTTACAATAAATCGTTAAATAAAGAAAATAATAAAACAAGTCTACTCTACATCGTAATACTTTTACGGTAAAATATTTAAATTAAATAACTTAATAAACTTAGTCGAGTAATAACGTTTAAAATTATGAGAATCATTACTTAAATATTTGCTATATTAGTAATTTTCATAAGAATTGCATCGTTTTACGAATTATAGGTAAGTCTAAATGAAAGCAAGGAAAGAGGAAAACCTCTGAGTTTGAAACTTTTGTATTAACAACTGACATTTATTAATTTATATTGACACATACTAAACAGTTTAACTCTTATTGTATAATTTGAGTTTATATAAGGAACAAGAAATAATAATTAATCTTATTCAAATCATTGGCAAACGCAAAAACGCCACGAAATATCAACATGCTTCGTCTACGTCTTCAAAAAATAATCGTTTACAATAAAAAATAAGCCTCTTTTTTACGTCTCGTACGCACCTACACGTCAAGCACGTAATTTATGTTTTCAATTAACTTAATTTTGTTTTTATTTCATCTTAAAGTTTTAATTAGTATACATTATAGTCTCATCATTTTCGATAAGGATAAATATTGAGTAGCAACAACTAAGTATATGTATATAAACAATTAAAATAACAATCCTAACAAGCAACAAAAAGAGAAAACAAAAACAATTATTTGGTCTTAAAATTTAGGTATTTTCAAATCCTGCGTATTTTGTTTACGGTAAAAATATTTTACCTCATTAGCTCAATATTTTACATCAATAATTGTTCTAAAATTGAAAAGCGAATCATTCAATAACATATTTGAAAATGAATTAACAATGGAAACATCTTTTTTTGAAAATAGAACTTATTAATCTGTCAAATAACATAACATTATTCAAATTATTTTTGAATTTAAATATTACTAGAACACATGATTTCAAAAGGAAGATGGTATAATACCTATGCCAATCTTAGGAAATTGTCCATAGTTTGATCACCTACTTATAAATAATTACTATTTTGCTTGATACTAATTTAATCATCATAAACACGAAAGTATTTCCTTTTTGAGAATATTAATAACTTCTAAAAGGAAAATATCCAGCCATATATTAATAAATTACCTACCAAATCATAAGCTTCTAATTTATAACACATTACGCGATGTGCGCAATAAATATCAACTTTCTCAAATTCCGAACATAGAAGCTGCCTATTCTTTAAAAACAAGAATATACTCTACGACGCACTTACGCCTCATCGTCATCAAAAGAAAAGTTTAAAAAAAATGATATCAGAGTCCTTAGCTATAGAGTTCCAAGTTTAAAAAGTAACCGCCAATGTCATCTCAGCTAATCCCGCGCAAACACATCAATCAACCATGTTGTCTTACAAACGTCAAATAGAAGATGTCATAAGTAACAAAATCTAAAGAAAGTCTTTAATAAGAAAATTTGAATGTAGCAAAAGATTCAAGTTAGATCCAGTTGTGGTTGGTCCATTGCCGCCGATGTCCGCTCGCAGGTCGCTCAAGAGTCCTGGCCCTCAATCAGCGTTTATCATCTGGAACAAGGAATTTTACTTTTCAATTTATTTCGAAAAATATAAGCAAGGGTTTAAGAATCCTGAGCGACCTGTTTTAAAAGGACACACAATAAGGTTTTGATTAAAATGTTATGGTTTAGCATGCGTTTCTTCTAAGGTTGGTCTATGTATATTTTAGGCACTTCTCAGTTTTCTTTAGTTGACGATTTCAGATTATCATTTTTCATAACAGAATTCGTTCTCGCTGTTAACATGAAGACGCAGGCGAATGATAAGGCACCATGCCTTAGCCATGGATTCATATAACGTCTACATGTTAAGGAATTCGAAATTTGGAAAGACGATGCAAAGACATTCAGAATTTGCGTAAGCAGTGAACTGCTAGTGCTTCCTACTTTAACTGGAAAGAGAAAATTTATACATTTAAAATATTTGTATAGGCTATGCCACAGGACTTAGGTATTTTTAGTGACCAGCTTTGTTGAAGTTAAGCTTTTACAGTTTTGAGTCACTCTTCATTTCTTTGTTCAGTCAATGGTTTATATTATGATGCATCATGTGCTGACTTCGTAGCTACGAAACTCTTCAGATTATAAAGTGCAATACCGATTCGGTAACTATCTAAATTTAAAAAAAAATCTCATCAAACATCTCAAGACAATCAATAAAATTGAAGACAAAAATGGCTGGCTAGTGTCGCAATATTTATGCAAATGATAACTTATTGATTATTCCAATGACATTTAAAATCTGGTTCCAACAACAGTAATTTCTTGTAGAGATGCTTCGGAACGGCAGGAAAAGTAATTCTCCTTGAACTTTGAACATTTCTACCGTGGGGAAAGACAAAGAGACGGTTTAAAGAATGAGGAAGTCGGTACCAAGTAATTGGTTTCTGACAGCTTCGCGGAACTTTATTTACTGCCAGTCATCCGGCTTATCTTTACATACTCGTACATGTCTTATTAAGTACAATAAAAAATATTGTTTAAGTACTGTACCGTTCTATTCAGAAAGTTCATGGGAATATTGGAGGACATAAAACATTGCGGCTGGGAACCCCATCTCTAAACATAGAAAGTTATTCAGATGTTTTTTGGGACAATGTTACTTTTTGTCAAGTTAACAACGTTGTTTATTTATTTAAATGCCTTAAAACTATCATTACAGGGCTTAACCTAATGCGATAGCCAAGTCACACACAAAAAAAATATAGCACAGAATAGGAATACATGTGAAGATCATAAAGATCATTGTTTATAGCATATTGTAAACAATAGTAGTTTTTCGAATTCACCCCAGTGACACGTAAATATATCATTTTCGACCTGAATATAATTGATGGTGCGAATTGCTCGAGTCAGAGGGGTTTTGGCCAGCAAGTTAGTCCTGGCTGATGGGACGACCAACAGTGGCGGAGGCCGTCGCCTCCACACAACACGGTCGGGTACGTACAAGTGCAACCGCTGCAGCACTCCCGGGTTGTGCTCTATGTCTCGGAGCAGTTTCACTATGTACGACACCAGTGCAAATTCCCATCGCACCCCGAGTTGATTGTACCCCACCATACCTATTACGAATAGAGTGAGGTACATCAAAGGGTAAAATGGATATACCCCATAAAGTTTCTTGTACAGGCGGCGCGTGAATTTGTTCTGGACTCGCTCCAGCATCACTGAGTACTTAGCTTCACGTGGAGCTCATATGACAGCATTATGTTCCAGATTACTCCTGACTAACGCGTCATGCAGGACTCTGGTGGCTGTGATGCTGGTAAAGTCTCGCGTCTGCCCCAGAACAAACCCCAAGTTTCTAAATGCCTTTTTGCAGATTTTAGTTATGTTTATTTGCCACGGTATCGGTACCATCTTTACATATCCTGCGACTAGCTAGAAACCACAATACATCAGACTTTCTATCATCATAAATTTATTAAGACAGATCTAAATTATTCATAACAGTATTTATAAAAACCACTATTATGCCAGTCATGCATGCATGGCATCACGGTGCTAGCGATAAACGGAGAAGAGGAACATCATACAAATGCACAACGCGTGCACATGCAGCTCGCACACACGTAAAATTTTAACTGCTTGTATAGACACAGGCGTGTATGGATATAAGCGATTTGACACTTGCTCAATAGTGGTAGGGTTGTCAAAAAAAAGCAAATTAATACCTGCAGTTCACAACGAGCTTAGAGATGTCAATCTGTTACATATGTATACATAATTATATGTATATACATGTGTGACAGTCTCTAAAGCTCGATGTTTATACAGTTGTCAGTGTCTAGTCTATGATTGACGTGTAGAAGTGTTTGTACAAACCTACTTACAGAAATAAATAAAATCATTACATTTCAGTACAGTACATTGTAGAAACGATGCTCTTCAAAAATGAATTACACATAACATTACGCCTGTATACTCCGAAGGGTTAGGTAGAGATGTACATATATTACACCCCCCTATTTCGGCAGTTTTGTTGAGTTCCCATGTAATAGGGGGCGAGCATATTGCTAGCAACCGGGAAGAACTCAATGCGCCATATTCACGGCCGGGTACTAGTCACTTCAAAACTTGGACCATTCTTTTTAGGAAGCCACAAGAATGGTCCAGCGGGGGATTGCGCACTTACAGTAGGTAGCAATTCTGGCTTTCATTTTGACAGTTTAACAACATTCATTACGTTATTTCAATTTTCGAACATAGGAAGCAATGGATTAGCAATATCAGAAAGTATCTTACGTAATTTGGGTGCCTGATATTTTGCTCCAAACTGTACCAAGGAAATTATTAAATGAGTCAAGATCCTCAGCACCGAGAGACCGAGTATATATGAATCTGACTAGGATGTATAATGAGTCAAATACAACGAATGAGTGGGCAGGGAACTAGGATCTATGTAACGGGATGTGATAACGGAAGTACAATAATTAATAGACTGTACGAATGCATTCTATGATTGAGTCATTTCGAACTGTAGCAGATTAATATTTATGTTCATTGTAAATTATGTATTATGCTCCTATTAATATTGAACGCACGTGCACCTTAGTTAATATAACAGAAATACATAAAACAACAAATAATTTAAATGCGCAAAAACTTCCATATACGTACTGAACCTACGCATATTAATTATGTTAATTATAACCATAAAACTGTGCAGCTTAACGCCTTTAATAATTGTTTTACAAACCATAGAATGGTAGACAGCCCTGCGCAAGCGCAAACGTGTTACTCACACATAAAAACCGCAACCGGTCGATTGACGTCAATGATGGGTGGGACGAATGAATAAAAAACCGGACAAGTACGAGTTTAACTCGCAGTGTGAGGGTTCCGTGCGATGAATATGTTATTTATCAATAATGTTTTTATCCCAAAAACAAACTTAACATTGTAGATGATAAACATGTTCTCCTATACATGCCGACTGCAAATGTAAGTTTGTATGCACTTTAATGAGAGATTTACCATGTTGTTTTAAGATCACAGACTTCTTGTAGGTATTCCTGTATCTATAAGTAAAGAACCGTTCTCAGTATTTTTTCAATTTTTTTGTAGTTTCTAAGGTAAGGAAAAATCTATTTTAAATGACTTTAAAAGTAGTTATTTTAAAATCATAAAATATTCGAGACCCTCACAACAAGCCCTTTCATTTGATATGTCACACGGTCCAGTTTGCAAAACTATTTTTATAAATTTTCCAATTAGCCCCCCAAATGTGACCCCATATTCAAAATTAATTAATAAACGTTACACGCCCGTATTTGGGTCACATAAATTCTTATGTATACCAAATTTCAACTTAATTAGTCCAGTAGTTTCGGAGCAAATTCGCTGTGACCGACGGACAGACAAATAGACACACGAGTGACCCTTTAAGGGTTCCACCTTTTCATTCGGTCGTACGGAACCCTAAAAAATATTAAAACTATCAGTTTACTACGGACGGAAAACGACACAATCATAACATGCCATTGTTCAACAATACCCACGTATCGACAATCAACTCGACTACTTATTTGCAACTCGACTAAACACATCGTTTTTGTGAACGATCTCAAGACCTAATCCTATTGTTTGATCTCGATTACAAACATACCTACTATAGTTTACATCATCTACAATGACGTCATTTTTAAGAAAAACGTTATTATGAATTTTATAACCATAGTAGTAATATAGTTTATCTACGTCATTGAATTGAATGTATTATTAATGGCGTGATCATCGTTAACTATGTAAATACAAATCGAGTGCGTTTCTGCAGCAAATCGATTATACGCCGTTGTAACCAAAAATCTAGTATGTAAACAGCTGCAGGCTTAGCATGACGCTTTGTATTTCTTCGAAGAATAGACAAGGCTCTTTCTATACAAAGTGACATTTCGTTTCTCCATTTTTGACATCTCACTGTAGAAATCCTTTTACAATCTGTCATCTTGTCTTTCGTTTCTAACGATCTTTGTCTAGGTCCTTTTTTATGTAGAAGGATTTCTACGGCGGGATGTCAAAAAAGGAGAAACGAAATGTCACTTTGTATAGAAAGAGTCGTGTCTTGTCTTCGAAGAAATAGAAAGCGTCATGCTAAGCCTGCTGATGTCAAAAGAGATGTACTTATTATACTTCGTAGTAGTGAGAATAAAATTAAATTCAATTCTCAGTTTTAAATTGAAAACTAAGCAACAGAAGCCAGAAGCCTAAGATCCGAAGCTCTTCATAATTTTACACATTGTTAATATATACTTGATAACTGTATTCTATGGTAAATGTTATATTAAAGCTCGTAACGAAGACGATGTATGGATCTTTATATACAATGCATTTGTCATAATTGATATCAGAACCGTAGAACACAAAACTGAAAGCACTCTATTTTTAGTGATGAATAAAATAAACATTATTTTTGAGAAAGACTACATAATATACCTACAAACAATTTTTTTACAGCACAAAACGAAGAAAAAGTCGGGTCACGTTGGTTTTTATATCTGACGTCAAAATTAATGAGAACGTCAATCTCAGAAAAACTGAAACAAAAACTAAATATGCGTCGACGAAAACTAATTAATGGTACCTAATTTTAGTCGAGCTGATTTAATAATAAATCCCAATGCCAAAATATTGTTGTACTACATTTTGATGAAGCATATGAACATAAAAAAGAAATAATTAAAATAAAACATGAAAATAACAAAGAAGAGACAGGAGGTACCCATAGGTAGAGAGTTGTATCTAGTTATACATGTTTGTAAACCTACAGTAATTTTTCTCCATCACTCCAATTCATACAATAACTTTATTTTCTGTAAGGCTTTTATATATTTATTATCATTATAAGCCTTAAAGAAAATACAGTTTCAAGAAAAGTTGCAGACAATAATATTGACAAATAAAAATAGATACTCCATATCATCATCTGCCTAGCCTTTTCCCAACTATGTTGGGGTCGGCTTCCAGTCTATCCGGATGCAGCTGAATACCAGTATTTTACATGGAGCGACTGCCTATCTGACCTCCACAAACCAGTTACTGGGTAACACGATACCCCTTGGTAAGACTGGTTGTCAAACATTCGGGCTTCTGACTACCCGTAACGACTGTAAAGATCTACAAATAACAGCCGGGACCAACGGCTTAACGTGCTTTTCGAGGCACGGTGGGTCTGAGTATGTAAAGATGATCACCCATCTACGGACCAACCGCGGCAAGCGTTGCTTAACCTGATCCATCGACCCGTTTGACTGTTATTACTTAGCCACAAGCCGATCAATAAACCCCCCATCATCCCCCCCTCATCTATGAACTCCATATGATTTTCATAATATTTGATTGCCGTAAAAACACACCAACAACCGTTCATCAGCACCAACACTTGCACAACCTTACTTGGCTTATGTTCAAGCTTTATAAAAACTAAATACTTTCAAATAATAATAACAATGGCAGTTGGCACAATATTGTCTTAAGAGCCTTGTGACTTGTGACAGAACATCTCATGGACACGGTTGACGTCAGAGAACGGATGTTCAAATATCATTTCGGCAGTTTGACCCCAGACACGGAGTGTTTGGAGAGACATCCAAAATTAGCCACCGAAAGGTCATTATATTCTTTAGTATATAATTATATGATTTCATGTGGTATTTAAGGAAGGATGGTCAAGTGTTTTTGGATACATCGTGATAATGATTACTGATGATGAAGATTTGTTTGAAGAATGCAGTCGACTCGGAATTGCTGATAAGCGTAACGATGGCATAGTTCAATTTTTTTGTGGTGTTTATTCAAATAAGGCAGAAGAGCTTATGTTTATATATGTAATCGAACAGCAGAACTTAGGTTAGCATTTAAACAAATATCAGTGACAGCTATGAAGATAAATACGCATGTTTACTAACAACATTTGTATTAGAACTACCTATTTGGCAACAGATATGCAGACATCTATAAAAATTAAAACATTTAACATCTTGTTAACATAGTCAATTTTGCATGAATGCCTATGCATTTATGCAAAATAGTAACTAATTGCTAGATAAGCAAAAATAAAAAGATGAGCATAAGATTAACGAGAAATTTTGATAATTTTGTATTTATGACTGCTAATAACGTCATATTTTAGATAGTTTATAGTGATTTTATTAACCTCGCTACGATAAAATGCTGATGCCGTGAATTTAAATAACTAAATTCAAGTTGCTCTTGAAACAATTGAAATAGCAACTCCGCACTGGCCGTTACTTCACTTCATTATGCCCCAGATATTAAACATTAAAATAAAAGAAAATACACTCTCTCGACTATATGAATAATGATATTTATGACACTGCATTGAAGCAAGACCACACTTTCTATTAGGAATAGGAAGAGCTCACTTAATTATACTTTAGAAAGGTAACGTTCCACAGGTCTTAAAACTAAGCCTACGCTACGGACGCTTAATTATGAATGCACATAAATCATGACATCGTCATTAAGGGTATCACGAGCATCGATAATTATTCAATTAATGAGTTAAAGAACATCATAAAACAGAATCGAAGTCACAACAACAAGATTTTTTTTTGAATTTTGGTTAGCGTTTGACGTCAGTTAAAAAAATATCTGATGGCAAGAATACGTACACATATACAATTCGTTTTCCGTTAAAAACTTATATGTGCGGTCATTAACTCTAATGAGCTACAAATAAAACAATGAACCGAAAGTGGAACCTTGAGGAACCCCCATTTTAATAATTACTTGTAATAATAAGTAGTTAAAACCAGCCAAATTATCTATAACTACTTATTATACATATTTATTTTGGCTTATTTAGAAGACATTTCGACTGTTACAGACTGCGAATTGGTCTAGCGCATCAGTCAAACTGAATCTCTGTCAGTAGCACGGTCAGTAGAAAGCTAAAGAAAAATCTTTCTAAAAAGTAACAATGCACTATGCAAAAGCAAAAGACTATGGCAGCTTGTTTTTATTACACGCATTCCAATTGTAAAAAAAAGGACTAAAGCACGGTTGATTGGTTTACCCATAAAGAACCATGGTGATGGACCCGCATCGAGCAATAAAGCAATCAAAATAATGACGGCGACGAGACAGTAGCCAATTGAAATGCGACCATTTCTATTACTTTTTTAACCCCTTCGGTAGATGTAAAGCTTTCCTCAACTGTACATGACTTTAGTAAAACATTTCTCATTAAGACCAAAGTAATGAGAACAGACAAATGGGACTAAACCTAACAAGTCTAAATTTCACACCTAATCAGTTAGCAATTAACTTGGCAGCAATGCGGACATTATTAGATCATTTGAAGTACTCAACTCTTCGACAGGCGATAACTTATTTATTAGATTACTTTTCGACTTATTTGACTTGGAATATACGTGGTGGTACGTTATTTGTAAAATAAACGACTCCCAAAGGATTCTGTAAAACATTTTACATTATAGAGGATAAGTATAAAAGGAGGGCTGATATTTTATGCGGTAATCTGGTGCATAAAACTGAACAACTTTCCCCAAGGAACATAGGTCGAAAATGAGTCGAATCGAGCTGTTAATGCATATTGCTAAAATAAAAATTAAGGCTAATTCATTACTAGCTTTGCAAGAGGCTTCGCCCGCGTGGAGCTCGGAAATTATCCCATGGGAACATACTACAGAGATAAAAAAGTATTATATGTCCTAACCTAGATCATAGACTACCCATGTGCCAAATTTCATCCAAATCCGCTCAGCCGTTTAAGCGTGAAAGCGTAACAAACCAACAAACTCACTTTCGCATTTATAATATCACTTAGGATGAGATTGATTCAATATTATAGCTTTAATAGTTGCGCCCCGTGGTTTCACCGGCATACGTCTCTATCCCGTGGGAATATCGGGATAAAAAGTATCCAGGTCATTGTCTACCCATGTGCCAAATTAAATCCGAATCCGTTCAGCCGTTTTAGCGTGAAAGCGTAATAAACAAACAAACAAACAAAGAAACAAACAAACAAACAAACAAACAAACTCACTTACACACAACATTAGTTAGGAAGTTAGAATGACACAAAATTATACCGATTTCTTGGAATACTACAAATTTTACTGAAAATTACAACATCCAAATGTTCGACTAAAGGCATTCTCTAAAGTATCGAACTATAAAAAGCTGCAAACATAACAGTGACGCCCCGTAAACAAACAATGTAAAACAATTGTAAATTATGTACAACTGCTGTAACTAATATGTTCCTGCTCCAGTTACCATGTACAATAACATTGGACACGTGAATGACGGAAGTGAGCATCCGCTTTACATACAAATAACTGTAACCTACGGATTATAGCCATCATAGGATATGAGGAATCAAACATCCTGACGAGACGATTATATGGCGCATGGAATTTTGCTGGTGGGAAATATTGTGGTTTTGATAAATATTTAAATTTCAATTATTTGGATTTTATAGAAGCAATAAGCATCGACAGAGCATTAGATTTGATGAAAATAGCAGTTAAAGTTTATTTATTAAAGATAAATAATTCCGCGATATTGGATAAAAATTCAAGTATACTAAAAAAGTATCCCAGGCCAACATCCCATCTGATAAGGATCAGGCCCGGGTCGACGGCGTGATGTGTTCCACGCGCGCCTCAAAGAGATGTCAGCACAAGTAAAGGGGTCCGTTAGGGCCGATTCCTGCCGGGCTCGCGAGAAAGTCCAAAAGGGATACCGTGGCCCCTGGCAACACAGACAACGGAAGGAATACGGGTAGATTTTAGTCAGTAAGAGTTTGACACACCCTCCCGCTCCGCCAGAGCTTGTGGAGCATAATTTCCCACCCAAAAAACAAGGGGCCAACATCCCAAAAAATCTGTACAGTGCAATATTTTGCGGATGTTTAAAATAACTGGCCTGTCTTGTGCAAACAAACGAATACCGATAAAACGAAATCTGATAACAGCGTCTTTCTCAAATCCAATAACTAAAAACAAATGCAAATGTTGAATGTAAATTGGTTTTCAATTAGTGATTGAAACCTCTTATTTAACTCGAAAGTTAAAATCAGGTCGTCAATGCCAAAAATCTTGTTAATGATACACGTTAATGCAAAGAAAATAAAGATCAGATAAAGATTTAATGCAAAATTGATAAAGATAAGATAAAGATTATTCTAAATAGGCGAAAATGCTAATTCTTCCATTAATTCACGATAGCAGTTAATTTATCGAATTTCATTCCGATTTTGAGATAAGAACTGAATTTAGTTAAGCTCCAACCATATTAATTTAACAGATAATCAAAACAACATACTCGTAGATTTCGAGGGACAGAAGATCCTTGGAATGTTGTTTATCATTGTGGATGTGCCATAAATGGTTATGATTGTCTCTTCAATAGAACCAGCAAGAAACAACAATGGAGCTTTAGGTATAAGTTTAAGGGGCCGTGCACGAAATCGACTGATTTGGATCAATTTGGTTCACTTTTTGTGAGAAAGGGAAACATAATTTAAACAAAATTGTTCGTGATTTGAAAAGTCGGGTTCTTAATTTTGCTGAAAGGGATTTTTCAAATAATTTAAGTATTAATGGAAAATCTCTAACATTCGCAACTCGTTTTCCGAAAAATTACGCGCGACTGACCATCGATCATTCATTGATCATGGTTTTACAAGAGACTACTTGTAATTTTGAACGACGAAAAAATATCGTGAATATGGTCTACTTGCACGTGGCTGGATCACTTTTTTCAACTTCGATACAAAATATAGCAGAAAAATATTTTTAAAAAACCCTGTCATTTTATGAAAACACAATATCTTAATTAAGTAAATCAAAGCCGAAATGAACAATTTTCTCGAGAGCGCTAAAGTGATCAAACTATTAACAGGTGCTCTGACCGACATGAATGGTTTTGAGTCACTGTAATTTTATAGTCATATAGACCTCATGTTTCAATTATTCAAGCTTTTTCACAATTAGATAAGAAATTGACACGTTTAACGTGTTTTTTCGTACATGAAGCCTTAAGTGTCTTCGGAAGTTGATTCATCTCTTAGCAATTCATCTTTATTAAGAGTCCCTTGAGCTTTTACTGGTCAGTTATCACAAACCCTCTAAATTATTGTTTGCTGTCGTGCATTATAAACAACCAGTTTTAGAAGCAATTAAAGATAATTAAATGACGTCACTAACTGCTTAGTTCAATAAGGAAAACCTTTTATGAAAAGGTTAAAAAATGTTTGACGGTCGACTTTAGACATTAGGTCGGGGTTTGAATTAAACGCTTTTTATTTGAATAATGAAATCGGATTGGTGAGATTGGAATTGCCTGTATGTGAACTTTAGTTCATTTACTTAATGCATTTTAAATGATGAAATGATGTAAATGAAGTCACATAAATTTGAGATGTCATCAATATTAATTTCCATTGTAAATTTAATTAAATATAATAATATATGCAAAGATTTTATAACAATCAAGTTTATTGAGTGTTTTCGAAAGTGGCGTCTGATTTAGTGCGTCAGCAACTTTTCAAATCACAATTAGAAAATTGGTAGCCTGTCGTCGATATGCAATAAGTAGCCTTTCATTATTTAGCTTTTACGACGCAATACAAAGTGTATTGCGTGTATTGCAAGTATTAGAAAATTGTTTATATTATGTTAGCTGAAATATTACCGAAAATGTCCAATAAAAGGAATAAAAATACTGAAAAAATTATCAGATCAAATAAAAGAAAACTCACCTTTTTTGGCAGGGCAGCAGGAGTCTCGAACTCGTCGTCATCGCGGCTGGACAGCGTGGAGCACGAAGAGCACGCGGAGTCTGCTGATAAGGACCTGGACCTCAGCCAGTTCACCTCTTCCTCCGTGGCTCCCACCGCCACCACACCGTCAGAGTAGTCGCTCACCACCACACTGGGTGTCCTCACGCATCGCCCTCTAATCTCACAGCCCTCGCTACTCCTACGCCCCAGTTCCACATCATGAGCCTCAATCAAAGTCCTCTCTCGTCTAGGTGACATCGTGTCGGGCGGAGGCGTGATATCTCGAGGATGTGAGTGTCTCCGCAGACGCGTCTCTAGTTCTACTGCGGAGTCGTCGCTGAGGTCGCGACTGCGGCGCCTGACGGCGGCTCGGTCATCGTCATCCGAGGAGGAGATATCTTCCAGTGGTGAGGAGGCCCGCGGTGGGCGGAGGTACTGCATCGGGGCTGGTTCGAAGCGGCGCAAGAGTTCGGAGACGCGCGGTTGTGCCTGTCGAGTGACGCGGCCGGTCGGCGGCGCGCGCACGCCCGCACTGCCGTTGGTCCTACGCGGCGCGTGCGCGTGCGCGAGCGCCTCCCGCTTGTGCTCTGGCGACACTCCTGCACTCAGCTTCAAGTAGAACAGGCTGTGGTTCAGCGCTTTTTCTCGCAGCACCCGGCGGAAGTCTTCGGTCGCCGCCGTCTGCCGGTTGTCGACACGCGGCATTTTTGCTGAAAATTAAAAACATAACTTATAAAAGTGAAGTTTTTCAAAGTAGGTAGATATTTTTTATCATTACAGTAATTTGTATTTACGCAAATTCAGTCCATGTGAATAGATTAGAATAGTTTGCATACCAACATGTACTTCTCCTAATTTATGACATGGCACTGTAAACATTATCGGCCTTGTGGCCTTTAAAAAGTGAAGGAAATAGAACAACGCAACTAATGTATCTTTCTGTGGATGTGGTATAGGACAAAGCGAATTAATTGGTTAATTTTAACTAGTAACATTACATGGTGTTATACTGACCTTGTTCTAATTTAACTGGTACCTACTCGAAAACCGTTTCAATTATTGAACATTTCAGTCTTATCTGGAACAAACAAATAACAGTTAGGATATTTTTTTAAATAAAACAGGATGCTGATAATGGTTTGCGTCAAATAATTAATAATAGTGATTTTAAAATCAGTTCTTATCATTTAGCTGATAAACGTGCCAGAAATAATTAATCCGTTGCTTTTGTAACTGTGTGAGCTTTGTAACCAAAACATGATAAAGTTTATCATGTTTTGGTTGCAAAGCTCGCTTGTGATATCTACATTCACATACCTACTATATTTAAAATTAAATTAAAATAAATATACTTCTGCTTAAAGAAGCTTGCTTAATAGTTAAGTTACTGATTACAGGGGACATATATACAGAAAACGACTCAATAAGTAAGTTACTTAATAGGTAAGTTACTATTTTAATTATTAGGAATGTGAGGACTATGTGGGTCATTGTTTGTTTTTTTTTTTTTGTCTCTTACTTTTAATGATGGTCTGGCAGTTTGAGTACTTTATGCGGCCTACCCAAATGTCTTTTCTTTGGTATTGTTCGTCAAATCATTGAGCTCCTTAAGTTTTGAGTTGAGCTGCATGATAACTGACAAATGCGTGCACTGACTGGACAGGTCCACTCAAATCTGTGTGGTCTTTCCTCAAAAGACCATTTCGGACACCAACCTACATGGTCCTCAAATGATCTGACCAAGATTATGTCCGAATATACACATTGACATTGATGAATTTTATTTATGCAATGACATGAATATTTACTCTGTGTAGTATTATATTTTTTTAATTATTGTAAATGTGAAGACTATGTGGATCATTGTTTAATTTTGTTTTATTCTCAGTTAGTTTTTAATATGGTCTGGCAGTTTTGAGTATTTTTTGCGGCCTAGCCAAATGTCCTTTCTTTGGTATTGTTCGTTGAATCGTTGAGCTCCTTTAGTTATGAGTTGAGCTGCACAACGACTGACAAATGCGTGCACTGACTGGACAGGTCCACTCAATCTGTGTGGTTCTTTCATCAAAAGACCATTACAGACACCAATCGACATGGTCTTCACATGATCTGACCAAGATTATGTCTGGACTTTAAAAGAGACTGTGACCTCTGAGTTTGTTTCGGCCTTTCTTCTCAGAGTAGTCAGATAGGAAACGCCGGCCTCATCTAGTTTAAAAAAATATGTTTTGACGTGTAAAAGTGTTTGTAAAAACCTACTTACAGAAATAAAATCATTTATCATTTATCACTGATTACAGAGGACATATATAGAGAAAACGAACTTAATTGGGAACCATTAAATAGCCCAGGCACAAGCAACAAAGAGACAATCAACAAACATATCACATATAACTCAATCCTCTTGCGCTCACACAATCTGTTTTTACACAAACTCACGCCATTTTCTCATGGCGGTAGGCAGAAACTACAGAACGTCACCTGCCACGATCGTTACATACTCCTTTTGCTCCGTTTACGTTCATACATATGCATTGGTCATACACGCACGCCGGTTCCGAGTACTACGCACCTGACGTTTCTGAAGAACATCACCAATAAGGTCACTATTATGTCCTTTCCCCGCATCTCCACTCACATCTGCCTTGTAAATACCCTTTGTTATTCGCCTTTCATTAATCCTCTCAACATAACCAAACCATCTAAGCATACTCTTTTAAATTTTTCCAGAATATTTGACGTAGGTACCATCAACAACAGTATATCTAATACGATCACAACATATTTTGGCAATGACTATTTCCTCTTTAACAGCTGTGATCGTTCCCCACAAAACAATTTAGGGGGCTCATGATTTAACAGATCTATATTGAACTACTATGACGAAACATTCACATTTAGAGGAAAATTTATTTGCGCTATGTTCGGAAAATCCCAGAAAATCCATATTTATTTAAAGCTTAGATATCTCAGCTCAAAGTAATAAAAGGTATTACGCTAGAAAAGCAAACTCTTCGTAACTAGAAGTACTTATATATGTATGACGCTAAATATGATTGTTAATTCTTTGTTTACAAACATTTATTACGGCGTGGTTGTTTGTATCATCTTTCTTACTACGTCATAATGTTTACAAAATATACTAAAGACTTCTCATATTTCAGGAAATGTAGACACAACAATTAAAAACCGTGCAATTGGAGATACCTATCAAATACTATGTCCAACAAACAGGCTTAGCATGACACCTTCTTTTTCTACAGATAGATAGATAGATAGAATACTCTTTATTATGTACACCATAAAAATTACAGATACAAATGTTGAAATTTTACAAGGGGTGACACAATGGGCGGTCTTATCGCTAAAAGCGATCTTTTACAGACAACCTTTGGATGGATTAAAGGGGGAGGAGAGACAATACTGCAGGTAGTCAGTGGTGTACCAGTTACATATACAATAAATACATAAAGCATATACATAACATATATCATACATACATACATATATATATATGCCATAAACATGAAACAAAATCAAGAACTATATAACTATAAGTAATGATGATATTTAGGGAGAGAGAAAGTGTTTTTTACCTGAATTTTAAAAGTGGACAAAGTTTGTGCACGCCTTATCGACACGGGTAAGGCATTCCATAACCGTACTGCTTGAACTGTAAAAGATTTGTCATAAAAGCTGGTGGAATGCATCGGCATCTCTAGTCTTAAGTTTTCCGATGACCTCAGGTATCTATTATGTGTGTCATGAAGGAACTTGAAACGTTCTTTAAGATAAGAGGGGGTTGTAGGATTGAACAGAATACTGTATAGCTGAAATAAGATATGAGCATTCCGGCGAAGACGTATGGGAAGCCACTTGAGTTTTGTACGATATTCAGAAATATGATCATACTTGCGCAAGCCAAATATAAATCTTATGCAAAAGTTTTGAAGTCGCTCAAGTTTATCTAGTTGTGCCTCAGTGAGATAAATATAAATCGCTTGTCTACATAACTCGGTGGAAATCTGTCAACTGTCTACACGGAAACGTCATTTTTGTCTACTCTTTCGTCAACAAATGCTTCTCTACGGTTCTCGTGCTAAGACTGCAGCATGGGACTACTTATACATCGGTTATAGAAGACGAAGTAAAATTCCATCAATTGTGTTGACTATTATTATTTTAGCCCAGAACTTTAGTTTCGAAAACCTATTACATTATTTATTAATAGTGCCCAAAATATGCCCAAGTCTCTTTTAACGTACAGGCTACATGAACACGCATTTCTCACATTGTTGATCAGCACCAACTATAGCCAGTATGACTCTAAGTAATTAATACTTCATCAAACAATAAAAGTACTCCTGGAATTTCAATTCCACACACATTAATTAATAAGACTTTAATAACACTGAGGCATTCCAATTTTTCTAAAAACGAATTATCATTACAGCATGTATCAGAAATGCCTGGTCATATTTAAGGGTGTGGCACAGGCCATTTTGGGCGCTATTAATAATGTAATAGGTTTTCGAAACTAAAGTTCTGGGCTTTCACGATTTATAAAGAAAATCCACTGTTTTCATCCTACTCAGCGAAATACAGATAGTTATGACGGAACAATGATTCGCTATTAGAGCACCCGACATTCCAGTTTTTCTATTGAATAACTACGTAGTTTGATGACAGGTAATTGCATTGAAGTTTCTCATCGCCAATTAACCTGATTATCAGTAAGTGAGAAGCAAAACATAAATCTTATTGATTCTTATTACATAGAAAATGGTCATGATAGCTCCACATTTACAGATAGTTAAGGTGAACGAATTGGCATCATTAAGGCGCTGATAAGAGGCAAACGACCAAAGTAGGCTTGTCTTTAAAGAAAATATTGCCAAATCTATATAGTTTGTGATAGCGGAAAAAAGATTAATCTTTAACGTATTTCTCAGAACTTGGTTGTTATCAAAATAAGATTAAAAAAAAAGATTCTCGGTACAAATTAACCTAACCTTAAAGCCTAGCGGTAAACTAACCTTTAAGCTTGAGTTTCAATACAAAATATCTGTATTAAATATCAACGTACGTTGGTATTTGATTAACAACAAGAACGTCTTATTTGAATGCAGAACTTGATTGTCTTTTTTATTTTCGTTTTCTCAACACATTTTTGAGTAAATAGATAAATGTTTAATATTTTGTAACAAATGACAAGGGTTGTGTCATCGCACTTCTCTTTCATTTCTATGCAGTCCAACAGTGACCGCACTTTGGGTGTTGTCAGCGTTTTAAGAAACAGGGAGGATCTGTATCAACCATTTTCCACCTAGGCTCTAGCAGATACCTAAAGATAATATTCTCAATCCTCATACAACATTTGCAATACCTTATAACCCTCACTTATAATAATACCTTGACGAGCCTAAAAGATAACAATAATCAACCAAAAACTGCCTTAAAACAAAAATATTTACATCAAATATTCCATTCACATACACTTCTTGAATAAATAACGTGACTACCAGCTCATTGTGAAGTATGTAGCGTTTATCGTGCGTGTACGCATCATCTGCGTAGGATTCACTGATATTACGTTAATCTATGGGAGCGGACGGCACGTGCACAGAAATCTTAATCGTTGGAACAGCTTTGGGCTTGGGACAAGGAGGTGAATTGAAGAAGGATAAGCTTTAACACAAGATACTTTAATTCTATACTTATAGATTACAGGAAAACCTATAAGAAGTCTATGTTCTTAAAATAACATGGTCAATCTCCGAATATTTTGCGTACAAACTTACATTTGCAGTTGGAATGTATGGGAGAACATGTTTTTGAACTACAATGTTAAGTTTGTTCTTGGGATCAATTCATCCCAACTACGGAACCCTTCATTACGTGATCCGTCACGCACGTGGCCAGTTTTTTAAATTTATATAACAGAACAAAGTCTCAATACCAACTGTACTTTGGCACCGATTCAAGCTAAAGAATTATGAGCTCAGAGAAAATTTTTCAATTAACATTCTTTTAAGTAATTCTTTCATCTTTAAATGGGCAAAAACAATTAACGGGATTCCTGCAAATTTCGAAAACGTTAAATAAAACACAATGACGAATTGATAATGACATTAAAGCTCATTCCAGAGTGGACTTTAATGGGTTTAGATTTCTAGTTCTGATGTCTAAATTGAGTAGATAGAAGTTAACGCTGGTGTTACTGGATTACCACTTCTCCAATTGGAAGTAGGCACTTATTTACATAACCCAATTAC
Organism: Atethmia centrago; assembly: GCA_905333075.3. Classification (NCBI taxonomy): domain Eukaryota; kingdom Metazoa; phylum Arthropoda; class Insecta; order Lepidoptera; family Noctuidae; genus Atethmia; species Atethmia centrago. Next base: position 9,276,923 of record HG995381.1, on the reverse strand, counting down.
AAGATGATTACTAACATTAACTAAATTTAATTAAAACTAAGTTAAACCTAAAAAAGGCCCTCGAGGCATTGTACCGAGGATGCTGGCGGCATTTCCTCGCTAAATTGCAATGCTGATGCGTTGCGCGAGAAAGCCGCCAGCTTTCAGGTCACCAGTTACACCAACTAGACGTTTCGCGATTTCCGCAAATAACCGCGAGTTCGAGACCGAGGGTCTCGACGCCAATAGGCACAAAGTTGTACTCTCTGCCAATGCCTCATTATTTAATTCTCCAATTTAATAAACAAAATTCACCGGGGATTTCGACGGTTTTACGAAAGCGAATTTTCTATTCAGCAAAAGGTGAGGAATAAGCGAACATAGTACATAATTGATCTGTCTTTTGATATTCATAGGTTCGAAGAACTTTTTGAGTAAAAGTTCTTCGGTCTTTGTTTGTGGCCCAGCCTCTTATGGCCGATGCCGGGGTCGCGGGAAGGTACTAAAGGGTTACCGAGGCCCCTGGCAACAGACAAAGGAAGGAATACGAAGTGGGTTTTAGTCAGTAAGAGTCTGACACACCCTCCCGCTCCGCCCAGAGCGCGAGAAGTTATTTGATGATTTCCCACCAAAAAAAAAAACAGCCTCTTATGGCAAGCGGTTACACCTATAGGTATTCATAAAGTCCCTTGTTTTTGTGCTAACTGCTGTTAGATTTAAGTCTAAATTCGGTTTATTCAAATGTGTACAGGGTGTACATTAATTCAGTACATTGTAGACCCTTTTTGAAATACCTCATCAGTTATTTTTTTTTTATCTGCTATTCCATACATTTTGACCATGTAAGTATTGCAATTTTTTAAAGTATAAAACAGCTGTTTTTTTTTATTACCCAAACAAAAGATACTTGAAAAAAATGTCTAGAATCATTTACTAAATTCATGGTATCAATTTGCGTATCAATTTAAATGAAACAATAGTATTTCCCTAAAACGGACCTAATAAACTGCCGCATCCAATCCACACCGACTCTGTTCACAAACGAGCAGGCGTAGTGTCCTCAATCCACGTGACGTCAAACGCAGCCTTGTGACTGTAAGGGCAACACAACACGCACCAAAATAGCTTAATTTAGACAATTCCAAGCATATTGAGCTTGATTGCCTGCCGCTGAGGATAAACGGACAAAAGTGGATGTTTTTGGTCAAGGTAGGTTACAGCAAACGTGAATTGACTTTGACAGATTACATACATAGATAAACTCGCACCTCGATCCCATGGATCCGTAGGCAGAAATTAAAATGCCACCAGCAACGTAAAATGACAATTTGTGAATTAAAATCTCTAGATAAATAGTATTTTCTTAAGCCAAAAACCAATTTTATGTCACAAATTTTGGACTTAAAATTGGTTTTTGGCTTAAGAAAAGACTTCGTTCTTTGGAATATTGTATTAAAAAACGAAATAATTACTAAGTTTGATGCCAATGATAGAAAAAAACAGCGCAACACAGCAAAGCAATGCTCAAGTAACGCCAGAAATTCATTTTTTTTTGTAATTCATAGAGTTGCTGCAACCATTATGTCGTTGCAGAGGCAACGGTGGACAAGGAAGTTATCGCGTAACATTTATTTGTGTTGTGATGTCTGCAACGTTGCAAACTTTAACGTTATTAATCTATACTGCATAGCTTCATCAACGAACTGTATTTTTTCTTACACACTCCAAAAGGTAGATGACAGATGCCCTGAAACTTTTCGTCTTCACCGGGTGACCACTTTCGGGTGACCACTGAAAATCAGCGCTTTGCTGTTCTATGGGGGACCCACAGTCCCCCATAGAACAGCATAATGCTGAGTGGAAGCCTACTTGTCACAGTCAGGGTGCAGTTGCCGACTATATGTATATGTTCTGTGTTCATAAGCATAAATCTGTTTTGTTTTATTATTTATAAGAATTACCATAGCTTTTATGTGCACTTGTTTCTATGACAAATATATCTATTTTTTCTTTCTTTCTTTTACTTATCTTTTCTTTCACCGTTACTAAAAGAAATGGCAGTGTGAGATCACCTTTTGGTTAAATTGAGACCCCAATTATGTAGATATTTAAATCTACCGTTTTTTACCCCACGACGTTTAAAGTCTCAGTGGTTTATGGTGCAAAGTACTTTGCACCATAAAACACAACATTAAACGTATGCAAATTGGTTGGATGTACTTGTTGTGCATCACTAACGCTGTTACGACGAATTTGTAGTGAATTTCAAAGATTTCATGGAGCAACTTAAGTATACGTATTTTTCGGCTTTTATTAAGACTCGGTAAGACCGTACAATTATTATAGAAGAAGACCAAAGAAACTATCGATGGATAGTGTGAAAGATGATAAACTGAGAGAGGGAGTGAATATTGATATGGCAGATAAAGATAAGAAAATTTTCTTTAATATAAATTATACGCGCCGACACCAACATTGGGATTAGGGCAGAGGATGATAATGAAACAGCAGGGCAACCCAAGCCCAGGGCCCCCTGAGTTTAAAAGAATACTCACAGGGGACAGAGACATTCGCGGGAAAGTCCGAAAGGGATACCGTGGCCTCTGGCTACACCTGTGTGTAGCCAGAGGCCACGGTATTCCCCGGGTGTGTTTTAGTCGGTAAGAGCACAGTCTATATAGTCTATCATCATACAGTCGGCCGACGAAGACGTGTAGACGGGGCAATCGTGCGGGGCGTGAGGGGTGAGACGGGGGAAGCGCGCTCCCGAATTGCTTACGCTACCGTGTTAGTAGTTCGGGAGACAACTTTCAGGGCTATCGTGTTGAATTTATTATTGTTTTAATTTATGTATAATAATTAAAATGGTGCATACGACGTGTGCTGTGAAAGATAGCAAGTCGTCATCTTACATTAATAAAGAACTGCGAATTCATACATTTCCGCGCTCGGATGAAAGGTAAACAAATAAATATTGTTTATTTAATAGGTAAGGTGCGTATTTACGCGACTAGGTTTTTCATTTTTATACCAGGTTTTTACTTGCAAGTACGCCGACCAAACTGCCGACCTGAATTAATATTCGCAAGACTTTTATTTTAGTATTTTACCATTTTATTCGGCTACTCACTCGTTGACGCTTGACGTGATTCTGCTCCTAGTTACGGATCAATATTCTATGCAAGTATTTTGTCTTCCAACAAGGCTTGGAAACTTCATCAAAGTATTTTACCCGGCTACTCGCTACATCGACGCTAAAGCGATTCCGCTCCTTATACATATTTGGTGAGGGATCAATGTTCTATGCAAGTATTTACCTTTCAACAAAGCTTGGAAATTGGAAGTATCATTTTTTACATACGCGATTGTAGTCCTTATTTTGTATAAATCTAAGGATCAATTTTCGATGCAGAAATAAAGTAGGTACTTGAAAGTATATAATATAATAATAATAATGTTGGCTGTTGATCTAAAATCTGTGTCTAAAATAAATAAATAAATTAATTAATATTGTTTACTTGGGACAACCCTATCTGTCGGGAAAACGCCTACACGTTGTCGACATTTACCATGAGACCAAAGGCGTCGTCCTACTGTATCTTTTTATACTGTGGTAAGAGTCTGACACGCCCTCCCGCTCCGCCCTGAGCGGAAGAAGATATTTGATAATATCCCACCCAAAAAAATAAAATCTCAACATCTTTCCGTACCCTGAGAATAAGGTGTAGTTTAGGAAAAACAACAATCTTAACAATTCTTACAACCTTTTACTACGAAAATCATCATGATCCTTTTTAATATCCCTATACGCAAATTACCATAGAATCACCGTAAAGTGCCATTATCACGAAAAGCAATTTTCTGACTATTATAATTCTTAAGCACCATGAGTGGTTCACATGAGTGTTTACCTGTAAACTCATTATCTGCTACTAATAATAACAAATATTTATGTAAGACACGTAAAAGCTGCTTCACCCTTGACCATATTGGAGTGGTATATGAAAAGGGCTTCTTTTTTTTTGGGTGGGAAATTTTCAAATGACTTCTCCCGCTCTGGGCGGAGCGGGAGGGTGTGTCAGACTCTTACTGACTAAAACCCACCCGTGTTCCTTCCGTTGCCTCGTCCGTTTCGGACTTTCCCGCGACCTCAGCAGGCATCAGCCCTAGCGGACCCCGTCAGATGTGCTGACATCTCTTTGAGGCGCGCGCGGAACACAACGCGCCGTCGACCCGGGCCTGGTCCTTATTGGACGGCGAGCTACCCATTGCTCACCGTCCGCAAGCCCGCGCCTACGGTGGCCGGGAATCGGTCCGGGATTCCCGACGCCCAGGGTTTCTCCTGCGGCGACTCGGGGCGTGAGGGACCGAAGTTTGCCCCCACCCGTTCCGCCTCCTCCTTCGCGAGCATTACTGCTTCATATGAAGGGGGCTATGTAACACATCGAACCTTAGGCAGAAAAGATACAGCAGATAAAACAATCAATCTGTCTAGCCTTTTCCCAACTAGGTATGTTGGGGTGAAATCAAATAAATTCAAAATATTTTATTTCACATAAACCTCCATGGGCACTTATGAAACATCAGAAGCTAGGTCAATGGTTCCAATTGGTCGTTTCCTATGGAGAAGACCCGGCAAGAAACTCCACTGTTAGTTTTTAAAAAATAATTACGGTGTTAATAGGTATGTATGCTTGTCAACAAGTACCAGGTACTTAACAAAATAGAAAATTGACAAGTTATCTACAGTCTAAAAGGCCTACAACGTCGACACATTCACAAAATATCAAAGAATCTATGTAAAAGATAAATAAATAAATATTAAATATGGAGGCCTTGGCAGAGAGTACAACTTTGTGCCCTTTGGCGTCGAGACCCTCGGCCCGTGGGGTCCCAGTGCGCATAACTTATTTGCGGAAATCGCGAAACGTCTAGTTGATGTAACTGGTGACCGAAAAGCTGGCGGCTTTCTCGCGCAACGCATCAGCATTGCAATTCAGCGAGGAAATGCCGCCAGCATCCTCGGTACAATGCCCCGAGGGCCTTTTTGAAGCTTAACTTAGTTTTCATTTAATTTAGTTAATGTTAATAATCATCTTGTAATTTGGTTATGTAAATAAATATATGCCTTGGTTAAAGATAAATAAAATAATAAAAACAAAAACCTATTTAAACCAAATGACCTGATTGCCAATACTTTCTGCCGGGGTCGCGGGAAGGTACTAAAGGGTTACCGAGGCACCTGGCAAAACAGGCAACGGAAGGCATACGGGTGGGTTTTAGTCAGTAAGAGTCTGACACACCCTCCTGCTCCGCCCAGAGCGGAAGAAGTTATTTGATGATTTCCCACACAAAAAAAAATGTAACAAAACTGAATTAAAATCATATCCACAACAGCCTCTAATAAAAAGATGAAATTAGAATTTTAGGTATATAATGTGAAATAATGAGAGATTATTTCAAGGAAGTATGTAAGAAAAATCGTCGTAATTTGGGAGCAGTTAACAGATATTTACAAAGTTATGCCGTTAATGAGGTACCAGGGCAGCCACATGTGCAGAAGGAATTATTAACAAACTTCCATGTTCCATGCACTTCAACGTCGAATTCCAGACTAACCGGATGCAGCTGAATAACAGTATTTTACATGAAGCGACTGCCTATCTGAACTACCCAGTTACTGGGTAACACGATACCCCTTAAGTAATTTAAACAATGACCTTTAAGAAAATTTAACTCATGTTAAAAGTACACTTTGTAAACAAGCATATTACAAATTAGAGGATTATATCCAAGATAAGAATGCTTGGAAACATGCTGGTCCAGCTCCATAGGACAATCTAGAGTCTAGACAAAATCAAACTGGTTGCTATTTTAATTGTACAATTTATTATTTGATACAAATAATAAATCAATGTTGAATTTTAATTCTGTGATTACTTTAACTCACACACTGACTTTATTATTTTTAGGAAACGTATACTTTTACAATGTTTGTAAATATGTGAGCATCATGTACCTATCACATAATTCATTTATCTGTCATTGCTTTATTTATCATTGTTTCTTTTACCTATTTTGGTATAGTAATTTTATTCTAGGTGCATCGTCTTCACATATAATTTTAAAATGTACATATACAAAATTTTGTAAAACATTTTAAAAGAGTAACGGTGGAGTTTCTTGCCCATTCTTCTCCATACGAATCTACCTTTTGGAAGGGGCAACTAGAATCAATATTTTTTTTTTTTTTTTGTTAATTTTGTCATTCAAAAGTGCCTTTTATGTGCCTATTTGAAATAAATAATTTGATTTTGACTTTGACTTTGACCTGTAAAGCCCCGCGCGACACCGATTCGGAGTCAAACGATAGAAAATCATTTGTGTTTCATGCCAAAAAGATGTCCTTGACCAATTAAACATGCTTTTAATTAAAAAAACTTTTTTAAAAACACTCAAAGTGCTCGAAATGTGGCCAACTATCAAACCCTTAAGGCTTTGCACCCAGCTTCCAAACGCCCTGTTTAATGAATAAATGTCATAAACAATCCAATATTAATATTTGTAATAGTTAAATGAATGAATAACGTAATAAATATTTTTATTATAATAGATATTTGCACACCTGTTTAGGCAGGATATGGTTTAAAGAACTTTTGTGGTATATGTATCACCTCATGTACCCATATTTAGGCAAATAAATGATTTAATTTGATTTCAAATCCAAAACCAAAAGTCATTTATTCAAACTAGGCTGAGAATCGGCACTTCTCGATCGCCAAAAGTACAAAAGACAGTCCCCCAAAACGCCCACCCATCACCACTTCCTGCAATGCTTCAGCTGGGAAGAAGAAGTGCTGGCGCAACAAACTCTCCAGCAGTAAAGCTGTCTGTTCAGTTAGAAAAAACTGAATTCTATACAATAGTATGCAAAATAATTTACACTACGTGCAACACAAATATTAAATTAAATTATTAGCCATATGTCAGCTAGCACACGCCACTATTTGAAGTCATAGATTACAAATTAAAAACGTGTTGTAAAGTATAAACCGGGAATCGCCAGAAAAGATATTTACTACATTTCGTGAAACACACATGATACATACACGTACATACCGGTAAAATGTCATCCACTTGCGAAAATTGACGCAATTCTTTCAGTTACCTCAATTCAGAATTCAGTTGTCTTAATTCTCCGATTTTTTGCTTTAACTGACACTAACTTCACATCAACACTCGTAGACCACTAAATTACTTCTCCATCTCAAAACCTATTCTACATTCTACCTTCGAAATGCCCAGTTACCTAGTACATTCACCCACAGCACTTGAGGTCACAACAAACACTAGTACATGCGGTGCAACGAATCGCAGGCAACTCGCACATTATAATGCAAAGTCGTAAAATCAATGACGTATTTCGGAATTGCGCAAGTCGATTCATTAAACAACAAGTATTCACGCTTAACGTACCATTAAGTATATATATGATGTTTTTTAGATTGCGGTAAAATAATTTACACCTAATTTGTACTCTGTTTTGAAAGACCTGTGTCTGGAGGGCGAGAATGAAACCCTAAAAAGTCATACCATTGCCAGTTATAGGAGAGGTCTAAGCTATTGTGCATAATCAATCGAGAAAGAGGTCAATCGTCGAATCCGACTCGGCTGGGACGCGTTTGGGAAGCTACGCAATATCTTCTCGTCCCACATGCCGCAGTGTCTGAAGACGAAAGTCTTTGACCAGTGCGTGTTTGCCAGTGATGACCTATGGCACTGAAACGTGGTCGCTTACAATGGGCCTTATTACAAGGCTAAGAGTCACTCAAAGGGATTGCCATTTGAGTGACTCTTAGCCAACCAAGGTTACCGACGTAGCCCGAAGAGTTGCCAAACTTAAGTGGCAGTAGGCAGGGCACATTGCTCGTAGAACAGATGGCCGATGGGGCCGAAAGGTTTTGGAGTATCAACCGCGTACCAGAAGACGTAGCGTTGGAAGGCCTCCTACAAGGTGGACCGATGACCTTGTGAAGACCACAGGAATCCGGTGGATGCGGGAAGCATAAAACCGGTCGAAGTGGCGGTGCTTGGGGGAGGCCTATGTCCAGTGGACGTCTTTCGGCTGAAATGATGATGATGATGATTGTACATAACATACATACATAATCAGCCTATAATGTTCCCACTGCTGGGACACAGGCCTCCTGTCTGTGAGTGGGAGTGGGCCGTAATCCACCACGCGGGCCCAGTGCGGTTTGGTAGATGTCACATGTCTTCGAATTTTTCGTTCTAGGACATGCCGGTTTCCTCACGATGTTTTCCTTCACCGTTTTGAGAGCAGTGGTGATGAAATAATTTACACAATGTAAAGCGCCTGTCCGGGTTCGAACCTACGACCTACAACTCGTAAGTCGCGGCCGTTACCACTGGGGCACCACTGCTCTCAACTCACTTCTCTAGGACCACTGAGAGAGAAATCGGAAAACAGTTGGAGGAAGATGAAGACTAAAGGCCAAGACATGCAGATAAAATAACATGGCAAAACATTATTCAACCGATCATTGCGGTTAGTAGTTCTCTAATTTTTGACTGGACGTTGTAGGTAAATGGAGCGACTCGTGCATATTATTGTTTACACACAAACAATAAAGCGATGCTGCCAACCGACAGCAATTATAGTTTGTACAAATCCTTTGATGTTACTTTAAAGTTTTTATAACGGCAATTATCCCTATATATCAAATGTGACTAATTCCATCCCCCTATCTTAATTATATCGTAATTCTAACATTATTGACTTCCAAACAAATATAATCCTGTACTGGTCTCCACGACCGCGTTAAGCATCGTCAACATTTTTAGCATTATGCAAAAACGGGTAAAGCAAGACCTGCAAGACCAATTTGATTTCGCAAACACTAAAAACCAATTAACGATTATCTATAGCAAAACAAACAATTTCAAAATGTCAGTAATTATTGATAAAATCTATTTGGTTCCACAAGAGCAACCGGGCGAGAAGCATGTTACAAGAGGACTTGACGGCCTAGATGTTGCAGATAAGGATAAATTGGAGTGATAACGAAGGAAGGTATGCAATATGATATGAAACTATGGCTGGGCAAAGAAAAGTGTAGGAATTGAAGGATGGATTAGGCAGATAATGATTGGCCTAAAATGGCTAAAGTAACGCAGTGGTGGACTAAGCCTGTCGGGGGCCCGGGGTGGCAAAACAAAATGAGGCCCTATCGGTCTCAGTTTATGTAGGTATTTTTTCCTATTAACAATTTGCAAAACCAGTAATGGTAAAATGCGCACGTTACCAATACTTGATGTTTTGCTAAAAACAAGAAAAGCAAGAATGTAGGATGAAAGAGCGAGCGCAGTTAGGCGTCGGCAACCGCCGCAGCCTCGCAAAAAAGTTTTACAAGTCCTTAAAGGTTTAGTTATTTGTATCATCATTCTCCACCACAGGGAAAAGACCGACTAAGAGTATAACTCAGGGAAAAGACCGCTACTCAAACAGAGAAGACACGAAAATTGACCACTACGCTTGCTCAAGACGGGTTGGCGATTTCAGACATATTTTAAATGACTCATAGAGATGCAAAATATTAGCAGTTTAGGCAGAGAGGCACCTGTATCTTGTAAACCCAGAAAATACGGTCATTCGTTATTATTTATATGCACTAGTATTCAATTTATTTCCTCATCAATTAAACTAATATATTCATAAAATGTATCCCACGTAAGTTAAGTTACATCATAGCTAAGTTTTAACCCGTTGTCTGCTTCGAAGAAACGTTCCAGTTGAGGTTAAAATATAGTTTACATTTACGGCTAAAATGACACTGAAAACACAGACTATGTCACAAACCTAAATAAAAATGGCCTTTAGAACCATATTTATACAATGCTCAAATGTGAGGAATTTGTATAAAATGCATAATTCTTCCTTCACAACAACAAAATTCTTGCCTAAAAATACGTCGATGAGGAAATCCTGCTCTATTCTAAATACTTTTCATAACAATAAAAGGTAGAATGCCAGGTTAGGTAGGTCATAACCATAGACAAACGTTATATAACAATCGTAAGCTTTAATAAAATAAAATTAAATATTTATACACCATATAAAATGGTAGAATGTAAAGAAGCCATTATAGTTTTAAGATCATACATTGTAAACCTTCATTCTGGCAAATAAATGAATTTGATTTGATTTTGAAGTATTCGTCAATTTCGACTTCGCCCGCGTGAAATTTCTTGTTTTAACACAAAATATATCTCAAATATATCAATCACTATGTATGAAAAGTCATTTTTCAATTCAAAAACAAGATAACTGTAGAATCCTGTTGATCCCCTATTTATGCTGATCATATCACTACACTGGCTCATCACCACACCAATCTGCCGCAAAGGCACACTTCAATAATTACCTAATACGTATTAGTAGAGTTGTCAATTCGCCCACAAATAAAAGAACTTTGCCTGAATCGCATATAGAAAAAATAATATTATTTAAAAGTGTCGAATCGCCCGTTTCGGTAGAGTAAATGATTGCAAATGGACCAATAAGCCTCGACTTTGACTTTGGTTAAATGTTTACTAAACATATCTATCAAATAGATACACTATTATAACTAATCGTGTTCTTGCTGAAACTCCAAAACGTACTCAATTCAGAATCCAATGACATCACTTTTTCCTATTGTATAAACACAATTACCTAACAACACCACTGAAAGCAAGTTGTTTTTTTGTTTACCGATTGAATTCTAAAAAACAAAACACAAAGATCTGAATTATTCGTAATGCTGATTATAATAAGGTCGACGATTCAAAACAAACGAAGGCCACGTAATGTTTGAAAATAAATTTATAGTATTCAAATATTTAAACGTAATCATCAATAGGCAGTGTATTCGTAATTGTAATGTTTAAGAGATACGTTGCACAAGCAGGTGTAGGGTTTAGAGACCTGTGGCCTAGATTTTTTTGTAAGCAGACACAGTTTGAGCAGTGGTAGCCCAGTGGTAACGGTCGTGAATTCCAACCCACACAGGCGCTTTACATTGTGTTAATAATTTCATCACCCCTTTTTTATGCTGGGAAATTATCAAATAACTTCTCCCGCGCCGGGCGGAGCGGGAGAGTGTGTCAGACTCTTACTGACTAAAACCCACCCGTGTTCCTTCCGTTGCCTGTGTTGCCAGGGGCCTCCATAATTACCCGTTTCGGCCCTAGTGGACCCCTACACTTGTGCTGACATCTCTTTGAGGCGCGCATGGAACACCTCTGCTCTCAAAACGGTGAAGGAAAACATCGTGAGGAAACCGGCATGTCCTAGAATCAAAAATTCGAAGACATGTGACATTCGCCAACTCGCACTGGGCCGCGTCGCGTGGTGGATTACGGCCCATTTCCTGGCACAGAGTAGATGCCTTTGTCCCAGCAATGGGAACGATAGAGGATTATTGTGGATACAGTTTCTTGTTTTTTTTATTAAATTATTTTTCTATTTTTAACAAGGGTGAAGTTTGTTACGAATAACTAACTACCCGCCCTGCTTCGCACGGTTTTGTACGACATAGCAAAACATCGAGATTTCTGTGCTATATCTAAGTCGAATATTATTTTTTTGTTATACACATAAACCTACCGAAATGAATGCTCTAAATGGTGGTTAATACCGCATCAGAATCCATTGTGCAGTTAAGAAGATCTAAGCGATCACACAGACAAACTAGGAAAGTGATTGTTTTTTATAGAGTAGTGTATAGATTAACAGTTTCTAAGTAGCTTCTTCTTTTATCGTTGGCGGTACCTATAAAACGTATTTTTATAGTTATTTATCTACTAAATAAAAATACACAGCCGAAACTGCTGGGTGTAGAAACATGGAATGTTGCACAGGATTTATTAAATGTTTTATTTAAAAAGGCGCGTGCTAAGGAAGGATTTTTGCAAATTTACTCCATGAGGGGCTTGTGGCTAAGTAATAACAGCCGCACGGGACGATCGATCAGGTTAAGCTACGCTTGCCGCGGTTGGTCCATGGATGGGTGACCATCTTTACATACCAAGACCCCTCCGTGCCTCGGAAAGCACGTTAAGCCGTAGGTCCCGGCTGTCATTTGTAGATTTTTGACAGTCGTTACGGGTCGTCAGAAGCTCGAAAGTCTGACAACCAGTCTTACCAAGGGGTATCGTGTTACCCAGTAACTGGTTTGTGTGGCAGTTGCTCCATGTAAAATACTGGTATTCAGCTGTATCCGGTAAGACTGGAAGCCGACCCCAACATAGTTGGGAAAAGGCAGGCAGATGTTGATGATGATGATGATGAATGCCACCTAATTTAAATAGAACTATTCTTGGAAACTGCAATATTTTGTGGTTTCAAATGTGGACTGCAAATACTTCTGATAATTTTGTCATCTAATATTGCTCATAGAGGTAGCTCTGTAGATTTATTATAAAAATATTCTTAGAAACTGTAATGTTTTTGACTTCACAAGCTAGAAGCACACGGCAAGTAGGTACTAAGAATTCCTATAAAATAATTGTGCCTTCCATTATTTCTAGTTCTGAGAAATTCATGAAAAATAAAATAATATTGTTTACATTGCTTTCTGCATTTTATTTTTCTTTTATTTTACCGAAAGCTTACAGACTAATAAATAACACAATTAAAAATCAATCGTAGGTAGGAAAATTTGCTAATTACAAGCTTCCACATGTATACATCTAGTTACAAGTACTACGCATTGACTATGTGTACGTTAACAGCGATTTGCAAACTAAGAGAAAAATAAACCGGCCAACTGCGAGTCTGACTCGCGCACGAAGGGTTCCGTACCATTATCTAATATCAATAAAAACGGCAAAAAATTCATGTCTGTTGTATGGGAGCCCCCTTAAATATTTATTTATTTCTGTTTTTTAGTATTTGTTGTTATAACGGCAACAGAAATACATCATCTGTGAAAATTTCAACGGTTCATGAAATACAGCCTGGTGACAGACGGACAGTGGAGTCTTAGTTACCCTTTGGGTACGGAACCCTACAAAAAACAGGTGCCTACATAAGTAGTAGTAGATACTTATATAAGTTTTCTTTGCCTACATAAATGTATGTGACTTTACTTTGTAAAATGAAATCCAAAATGGTAGTCAGCAGATAAGGTAACGAACTAAAACGTCTGATAAAGCACCTACAGAAAGATTTATTGTTAAAAAAAGTGCAGGTTCTTCTACTTAAACACAAAATAACAATTATTTGGGCAGTAACGATGTAACTTAGCAATTCTACACTTCATAATGTATAATCACACACCTCCACTTACAATAACATTATATGTGTGTAACTGTAACACACATAGCACTCCAACCTTAACTGCGTCGTAATAAGGTCGAAAATAGTATGAAAGAAATTTAACAAAAGACATTAACCGGATTAGAAACCGTATCGTTCATATGAGAAGTCTTGGTTATCGCAAAGTAACTGTGCATAATAAATTAACTTTTCCCACGGCAGAATGTTCTAGAAAGTATGGCACGTAATTATTTTCTCTGTAAGTAATAAAATGAAGTTACAAGAATTTTTGTTTGTTTTACTTTTATCACGCTAGTGAAGTAGGTACTTATCTAAGAGCATAATGCTATGCAAATATTTAGAAGAATGTGAAAGACCTTGTTAAGACCGAAGTCGAATACACTTTCAGCAACAAAAGGCCTAGTGACAACTATAAGGCTCAATATTGATAACAAACAAATCGCTCTAGGTGTCTTTATTGACCTAAAAAATGCGTTTGACACAGTCAGCCACGAATTGTTATTAAATAAACTCAATGAAATTGGTATAATAGGCCCTGCCCTTGACATCTTTAGGTCCTACCTGTCAAACCGTTACCGAGTGGTGAAGATTGGGGACAGTCATAGTAATCCCAAAATTATAACCTACGGTGTGCCCCAAGGCTCAATTTTGGCTCCTCTTTTATTCCTCCTTTATCTATTGTCCACCAAATTGGTCTTAAAGGAAATATAATCCTTTATGCAGATGACACATGTCTATTTTACTTTGGTCACTCCATTGACAAAATTATAAATTAAGCACAAAGCGATTTAGATTTACTTAACCTGTTGTTTCAGCTAAATTTTCGTACCTACCATAAATACAACAAACACCAACTATATGATATTCGCACAAAATAATAAAAAACGGCAATTATACCCCATTAAAAATAAACTATACAAATAAAGTAGATTAAGTAAAATACTTAGGACTAATCTTAGATGTAAATTGACGTGGCTATCACAAATTAAAAAAATAAAGTCAAAACTACAATCAGTCACGGGTACCCTTCGAGGTATCGTTTGCTGCTGAGCCTTGTTTGTTTGTACTCCCCGTAACTTGTCCCTAAAGGTGCATTAGACCAGCAGCGTCAGACAGCACCTGTCTGGCATTAATGTTGAAATGAACCATTTGGTGCAGCCGTGAGGCACACACTATTATTGTTAAAACATTATTTTCACTTTTTTATTCTGTTATTTGTATTTTGTGTTTCACGAACTGTATCCAAATAAACTTCTTTCTTTCTCTCTTACCACGAATTCACAAATTCGATATTTAATGTATTTCTCACTCGTAAAGCCTCATATCGACACCTATTGGAAATGTGGGGTTTCGCCGGAAAAATAAATCTACTGCACAAATTAAAACGCTATTTAATTATTATATCTCACTTCAACAGGAACACTTTTTATAGAAACAAAATTAATGAACATTACACAAACATAAATTTATAATATGTACATGCATACTGATCCGAAAAATAGTAAATAAAAATATACACACAAACATTACCTTTTCAAGAAAAGAAAAAAAAATACACAAACTGAAATTGAGACGTGAACAAGACTTACTACAACTATACCCAACCGCACAAACTACGCCATAAATAGAATAATTTAGGAAGGATCCAAATTATATAATAAATTATCTAAATACATTACAGAATCCAAATCCATGACCACTTTAAAGAAACTACTCAAACAGTATCATAAAACATCACATTCCCTAAAATAATTTCGTGCCACATCCAGTTACGCTTATCTGTGTTGAACGGAAACTTGTTTACTTTTGTATTTGATGTGTATCAAGCGAACATTGCGTTGCTTTTTTTTTATCAACCCACAAAATAATTATTGCATAAACGTCTAGTTTTGTAAAACGCCCAAATATTGACTTAGTTTTAATTTTAATATTCTCATGTAAGTGAATTATTGTATTCCTAAGAGAATAAACTTATCTTAAACCTTAAAATTTCATAAAAAGATATGATTTTCAGTATGTTAACGTCTCAATGCAGGGCAAAAGCCTCTATCTAACTAGTTGTCGATGGCATGATCTGAAACCGCTGCAACAGTGATCAACATTCAACACGCAATGTTGCAAAGTGATCAATGCTCAATCCTTCTCTAAACACGAATTATTCATTCACTGGAGTAATCTGACATGTGCTAGCTGTCACTTTGTGCAATACAATGGTCTTAGAATATAGAAAGAACCAGAATCCGCGTTCAACTGTCATTGCAAGCCGCACGCTCAGGCACGTATACAGAGGGGGGGATAGTTGGGATTTATCCCCCCCCGAAATCTGACTGAAAAAAAAACGTTTTAAGCCATCTGTTTATTTATTCGCTTGCGTGTTCTTTCAATAAGTAGGTAAAATAAAAATATAGATAGATCTTGATCTGATTATGTAAGCGACGTTACTAGTAGCGCCATCTAACCTATTTAGAGAGAAACCGAGAACGAAAACAGTAATGAACGACATCTATCGTCGAGTAGAAAAACTAATAGTAGAAAGATCGTCGCGTTAAGTAGCGAAATATCGAGAAGCTTCTTCCATAACTTTCTGCTACCAGGTAGTAGATGGCGCAATATTCCACAGTGTTCCAGAATACGAAAATGTAGTAGAAAAACGGCGGGGGCGGGAGTCCGGGAACCTGCATGTCAGTTTATTTCGAGAGCGATTCAAGTGAGAATCGAGAGCGACAAGCGAGAAGAAAAGTGAAATACCTCTGCAATAGTGACAGTATAGTGCAATAGACCAGTTTATTTTGATATTGGTTTCAGTTTCATAGAGAGTAGAGGAAATTCCTTCCGAGTTGGTTCACCTGATACTTTGCCCGTGCCGTGAAATAAAGAAAAAAAACTTCAAAACCACTGTTTTCATTGGATTCGCCAAATCGCCAGTCCGTTACGTACGTGAGATAGTGTTGGACAATTTTGGACCTGCAGACGTCATAATTTGTTGGACCGTTCGCCCTATCCATCACAGATTACTTAAATAAAGTAAAGTAATGTGTGAAATGTGAGTGCTTCTTGATTTGTGCTTGTTTGAACGAATATAAATTTCTGCTGCTAAAATGAAGAGAATTGACAACTTTTTCAAGCCAGTGGCAAAAAAAATTGTTACTACTAGCGAGGAAAAAACTACTCCAAGCATGGCTTCTGCTGTTGATAGTAGACAACTAGAAACAACTTCGTCAAAATTTACAGAAAAAAATGTGATTTCAGCCGAACCACCGATGAAGGAGAATGTTCAACTTCAAAAACGTGCAGTTTAGATACAATGATTATAAGTGAAACTTTTCCTGATATCGGCGTGGTTTCTAATGCCATATATAACACACAGTATCCTCCTCTTGTACTCACAGATGAACAGAAAAAAAATATTATTACACAGCCGTTTGTCCCAGATGCGTCATTTTCGTTTCCGGCTAGTAGCTTTGGAAAGAGGAAACTTAGATTTCGAAGAGAATGGATGGGATCATGGGAATGGTTAACATATTCGCCGAGGAGGAATGGTGTGTTCTGCAAATATTGCGTTGTCTTTTCATCAGGCACCGCTGGAAAAGGTTCCCACCAAACACTTGGAAGTTTTGTCAGCAAACCATTTGATAATTGGAAAGATGCAACAGAGAGATTTCGCGAACATTCTGCTGCTAAATATCACCAGTTTTCTAAGTTATGCGCAGAAAATTTCTTACGCGTAATGGATTCAGCAGCTATAGACGTTGCATCGCTGCTTAATGATCAAAGGCTCAAAGAAAAGGAAAGAAATAGAACAGCACTAAAACCTATAATCGAAACTATCATCTTCTGTGGAGAGCAAGAGTTGCCGCTTCGTGGAGACAAAGACAGTGGACCATTGACTTTAGAAAAGCCACTTGGTAAAGATGGAAAATTCAGGGCTCTGCTACGATACCGAGCAAGCTATGATAATATCCTGAAAGATCATATCATTACAACCCCTAAATATGCAACGTATTTTAGCCCTATTATTCAAAATGAAATAATAGATACTTGCGGAAAGATAATTCAGAAAAAAGTTGTGACACAAATAAATAGTTCAGAGTGTTTCGCGATTCTTGGCGATGAAACTTTAGATGTGAGTGGAACTGAGCAATTGTCTTTATGTGCGAGATACGTTTATAAAGGTATTTTGAGGGAGGACTTTCTCAGTTTCATTGAAATTCACGACCTAAGTGCCGAAAATATAAGTGCAGAAATTTTAAAGAAATGTCATGAGATTGGTTTGAATCTCGATAAACTAGTTGGTCAGGGGTATGACGGAGCTGCTACCATGGGAGGACACATCAGTGGTGTGCAGACGAGAATCAGAAAAGAATTTCCTAAGGCCACATACGTACATTGCTCAGCACATCGTCTGAACCTAGTTCTTTCAAAAGCTCTTTCAGTTCCCGAGGTGAGAAATTCAATAGGCGTTGTGAAGGAAGTCTGCAATTTACTTCGCAACAATGCAATGGCCGGGAAACAGTTCAAAGAAAATGTGGAAAAGCTCACACCAGAAAGTAAGAAAAAAAGACTGGTCGGCATGTGTGACACTAGATTTATAGAACGTCACGACTCTATAAATGTATTTGGTGAGTTACTCGAACCTATTGTCATTACATTAAGAGAACTATCCTACACAAACAGAACTGTCGCCCAAACTGCCTTTACACTCATAGCTGCGATGGAAAAGAGTAGTTTCTTGATTTCTCTAAAAACCTGTGAAAGATTTTTCAGTTATACTCTCCCACTGTCAGCATATTTGCAGAACCCTACACACGACCTGGCCTCTGCTATGAAATTTTCCGATGACATTATCGGAAAACTAAAAGAGATACGTGACGATGTTAACCCGGTATTCTCAGAAATATATAACGCATGCTGCAAAATAGCGGAAGATGTCTTGCAAATAGAAATTCAGCGTCCTCGAGTTACTGCCCACCAAACTGCACGAAGCAACCCTCCCAGCGATACTGCTGAAGAATACTTCAGAAGAACTATTTTTATACCGTGCTTGGACGATTTGATATCTGGCATGAATGATAGATTTGCGAATCAAAGAGAGCTGCTTTCTTCTTTAGAAATTATTCTTCCGAAAAATGTGGACGAGAGGAAAATAAGTGAATTAGAAAATATGAAAATTTATTGGGAAGAAAGTGTTGGAGAATCACTAATAAAAGCAGAGTACAGTATGTGGTGTGCCAAGTGGAAAAACACAGATAAGAAACCAGTCGAAATTATGGAAATTTTAGACACGTGTGACAAAGTTTTCTTTCCTACCATTAACAGGCTAATACATATTCTGGCCACCCTTCCGGTTTCAACGGCATCTGTGGAGCGGTCATTTTCATGCCTAAAGAGAATAAAATCCTTCCTAAGGAATAGAATGGCGGGCGAGAGGCTTACTGGTCTCGCTCTATTGTCTATTCATTCCGCTTTGGCGCCAGATCCTGATATGGTACTAGACGTAATGGCTGCCAGCGGAAACAGAAAAATACTTATATAATTATAGTATAGTACCTACAGTGAAAATTATAGTACAGTGATTACAGCGATTTTCACACAGTTCACATGGTTGTTTCAATGTTTGTCCCCCCCCCGAACCAAAAGTCTGGATACGTGCCTGCGCACGCTGTGTCCAAAATCAAGACAACCGTCCCGCGCCCGCCTCACTTCCCACCCGCGTAATGTTGCTAGCTCGGACATTATGAACCCGTTTTGGGGTAAACGTTGAGAGTATTGGTAAGATAATATAAATAATAAAATCACAATTGGTCTTTTCATAGATACATAATTTCATACACCCGCTCCCCCTAGAAATCATAATAGTCTAACATAGTACCTATTATGAATGTTATGCAATTCGGAAAATCAAAACTCTTATACTGGCAACACTATCAAGATGGATGCATCATTCTCTATGACAATTACAAACTGAACAATTTATTCAGTAATTAACTAAGACGATATTTGAATGCGCTATTTACACGTGAAATGTGATCCCATCCTGTCTATTTTTTAGCCCCGCTGCATTTTTACAGGTAGAAACGCCACAAGACGGCATAATTAAATAAAATTGCACACCGTGCACCGGTAAAACACGTTACGCGATACGACGTTCACAGATTAACTAATCGGCTGCGCGTCAAACTACTCTATTTAGGAGTAGTTTTTGACGCTTTAAAGGATTTCTTTAGTTTTCATAACTACTAGTCGACACCAAAATGAACCCCCAAATAAAAGCGTGATGTTTGATTTCAACTTTCGCGTCGAGTCCAACATCACGCTTTTATTTGGGCATTCATTTTAGTGTCGACTAGTAGTTATGAAAACTAAAGAAATCCTTTAAAGGGTTTATTTACTAGTAGACAACAAAATGAACGCCCAAATAAATAAAAGCGTGATGTTGGATTTTCAACTTTCGCATTGAGTTCACGCTAAAAGAAAAAAACAGAAGATCTAAGGACACAATAACTATGCGAATTTGTTTCAATGTGTGTTACACTTTATGTAACATTTCACCAATCTGTACCGGGCATAACATGGAACCATACGTAGGACTTAAGAAAAAATAATAAAGCCGTGTACGCACGAGTGAACAAAACATGGTGAACTCGAACATCGAACACCGCACATTTGTTTCGCACGTAAGGACGCAAATTATCAAAGCGAACATGAACACCATACACCGTCCACACAGAACAACGAAATTGGATCGACACGAACATTTTTGACGAATACAGTGTTTGATGTTCGTTGTTCATTTGTGCGTACACACCTTAAGAATCTTCTAATAATTCATTGATTCATATACGACGAAAGATATCAACCATAACATCATAAAAAAAAACACGCGGAATGTTACTAGCAAAATATTCCATATAGCCTCGTTACACCGACCGCAAACAAACTATCAACACCACACCCTAAACTACTTTCTATATCTATAACGTTAAAGTTCACAATCACTTTGTCATTACTAATATGTATTACGTCTGTATTTACAACCCTTATCAGTTTATTCATTAAACAATACTGTGGAACTGTTTAAAGCTGGGAACACACTACCGTGACGTGACGCGGAAAAAAGCTTTCAGGTTCATACATTTTGTATGGTAAGAGATATATTACATATCAGAACCCTATTATAATATTCGATACGCTGCGGGATTTGATTTTTAGTCAAATACTGCAATGAATACCTATGAATACATTTTATGTAAAAATCAACAATTCAAAAAAAAATGCCAAATGTAGGGTTAATGTTCTTTTTATTATTGTTTTTATTCGTTTTCAAATATTTTCTTTCTTTATTTCTTTCTTTCCTTATTTATATCGTTGCGTGCAGTGAGCCTGTAGTGTGTCACCAGCTTTAGTCATACCCCATAATATGTGTCGCCATAGTTTCAACCGGGGTGATGATAAGGTGCTAATTGAATGTACCTAGTTCCACCATTATAGTAGTTCAGATAATATTTGACGTCATTCATGTAAGGAAGTTTGATAGTGGAATTGATAGTATTGTTTTGAAAATGTTACCAAATGATAAGGTTTTGTTTTATGTATGTTCAACACACGTGGGGTTTGTAACGAAGTGTTTAAATGAAGGAAAAACAATGTATTATGTTGGGTTAGATAAAGTTAAGTCTTTAGATAAGGGGGCTTACCATCACCTCATATAGCAGTATTATTATAATATTACTTCACAGTGGGAAAGTGATGGAGCTTGACAGGCTTTATAGCTCCATCTCTTTCTCACGTTGGTGATGGTTGCCCCCAGGACAGTGTCAATTCTGGCATAGAACTTTCGGGATCGCAAAAGCTGAGAAGGGGCACGCGCTACGCAAGAAGCCACTTCGACGTAAAATGTTAATGAAAATTACTAGGTACACGATAAAAAATGAACCTACGTACTTATAGAGCTTTTTAAGGGGACTACAGGACCTAAACGCAACTTTTATATGTTTTATAATGCCTTAAAGTATAAGATCTACTGCAGTAAACAAAATCAGAAAAATATATGATATTCTTATATTTTTCTGATTTTGTTGTTTTTTTTTTTTTTGTTGTAGATTCTAAAGACCTCTAAATAATTATTTTAAAGATTAAAAACCATACTAATATACATGCAATCATTCCGATTTTTTGTCAACTTATTTGAGATAAGTTTTATAATGCCTTAAAGTATAAGATCTAGTGCAGTAAACAAAATCAGAAAACTATATGATATTCTTAAGGATATTATGCTAGTGTGTTGAAAACATATAATAATACATATAACTAATTTGATACGGTAGAAAAAAATCACGATGATACCTCTAAAAATGTCTTTTAACGATTGAAAACCATACTAATATTAAGGTACATGCAATCATTCTGATTTTTTGTCAGATTATTCTACAAGCAAAATATTAGCATAATAGTGTTTTATTTTTTTATACAATCAATAGATTTTTTATAAATCCATAATTGCTTCATATTTTGCAATAAATTACCAGCGTTGTGTCATCGCGCTTCTCTTTCTTTTCTATGCAGTCCGACAGTGACCGTGCTTTAGGTGTTGTCAGCCTCTTAAATTACTTTTTTTTCGATTGAAAATGTCTGCCGTCAAAACTAAGTAAACAAGGAATTACCACAGCGGTTTCGGAAAAAAAAATAAACTGTTTATCTGTAGCATGTACCTATCCAACAATTAACAACATGTGTTGATGTTTATAAGCATGACTGCAGGCTACCAAACAGTGGAGGTCCGCCCGGCTTGGACGCCGTCGTGTCCTCGGGGAGGCCATGGTACGGAGCGAGAGAGCATGGGAAGCCGTCACCTCCTTTTGCGAAGCAGTAATGCTCGCGAAGGAGGAGGTGGAACGGGTGAGGGAGAGGCAAATTTAGCGCCCTCACGCCCCTAGCCGCCGAAGGAGACGCTCTGGCCAACGGGAATCCCAGGCCGATTCCGGGCCACCGTAGGCGTGGGCTTGCGGATGGTGAGCAATGAGTAGCTCGCCGTCGGATAAGAACGCCCAGGTCGACAGCGCGTTGTGTTCTACGCGCGCCTCAAAGAGATGTCAGCACAACTGTCCGCTAGGGCCGATGCCTGCCGGGGTCGCGGGAATGTCCGAAAGAGATACCGTGGCTTCTGGCAACACAGGCAACGGAAGGAACACGGGTGGGTTTACACGACACGCCCTCCCGCTCCGCCCAGAGCGGGATAAGTTATTGGACAGGTCCACTCACACCTGCGTGGTTCTCTCCTCAAAATACAATTTCTGACCCTAATCTACATGGCCCTCACATGATCTAACCAAGATTTTGTCTGGACTTTAAAAGAGACAGTGACCTCTGAGTTTGTTTCGGCCTTTCTTCTCAGAGTAGTCAGATACGATACACCGAACTTGTCTAGTTTTATTTTAAACCATAACTTAATTTTGACGTGTGCTGAAAGTGTTTTTTGAACCAATTTATAAAAAAAAAAAACATTTTTCGAACCACATGGGTACAGATGTTTACAAGCATGACGGCTATCTGCTAGAAAATATTTCCTTTAACCCATATCATATTCCGTCACGTAACGTTACAAGTTCTGAGAACACAATTAATATTATTATAATTATATACATTCACATCCGTTACTCGATATGTATTACATCTGTGAAATGTAGTTACAAATACAGCAGTGACGTCCATCTTTGTCTAGTTTCAAAACAATATTGTTACTAATACTAAAACAAAGTCTGTGAAGACTATAAAGTATTTTTACTTCGTGGTGACGACCACAGATCTTCAACTGACAAGGTGTGTTTAGAATTCAAGTGTTCACGCTTTGGGAAAAACAATTTTTCATTGCTCATACTCGGAAAGTAGCGTTTGTTTGATAGCGGGCGGATGAGCCTTTGGGCGGGAAAAACTGAAATGAATTTTAAAAATAGAACTTTATTTAGTTAGGTAGTTGGCTACGAAAATTTTTACATAAGTAAGAATAATATCGATTAAAATAAAAAAAAAGAATGCTGCGGTCTTGTGGGTGTATATACAGCCAGCGTGAATTTAAAAAAAAAATCTATTGAACGGGACGGCCCGAGGCGGTGACGCGGTGTATTCATGTTTTAAAATAAAAAAAAAACTATATAATTTGGCGGGATACTAACTCTGTAAGCTGTACCGAAATTCTAAATCTTGGTTTTATATAGGGTAACCACTATAGTGATTGCCCAGCATATAGTGATTGCCAACACTAAGTAATAACCCAGTTTTTTGTAACTTCTAAATGAGCTAGTTCAAATTAAATACAATAGATGTCATTTTTAGAAATGTGGCAGCATTTTAAATTTATATAACTAGCAACATTTTATGTTTTTAAAGTGTCATTGCTGATTTTATTGTAACAGGTGTGTAGCTCTTCGAAAAAAGTAAGTTTTTTGTGATTTATCTTAAGAACAACATTTCTGAATTTACAATATTTGCTAGCTTTTTTCGTTTTTGTGTAATTTGTGATTAATCTATAAGTTAGAAGAGTTATTCTAGTGTCTATTTAACCAATCGTTGTAACGGTTACTTTTTTCGTACAGTTTTAAAAGGGGGTGGGCAATCACTGTGTCAAAATTTTGACAATTATAGTTATTGCCATGCCATTACTTAGTTATTGCCATTGGCAATAGATACAGCTATTGCGCGGACAATATTTGTACAATTGTTCCGTTTTAATTTTTGAATTAAAAATAAATCCTTTTTGGAGAATATTTAGCGTAGATATCCTAAAACACCAATAAGAAAAGGAAAGAGTCAAATAGAGAGACAACCGTTTGCTATTACATCAGACAGTTTCAAATTAGCAATACAAAAAAGCAGTCAGACAAGGAAAATTAAATTAAAGAAAAGGAAAAGAAGAAATTGGAGAGAGAGGTGAAGAAGACTGAGAAGAATAAAAAGAACAAAGTAAGCGTAAAACAAAAACTCAAACAGCAACACGAGAACCAGAAGATATTGTTAATCTTGTTGAAGGCAGCCAAGGCAGTGGCAGTGTCTTCCCAGAGTAGAAAAGAATCACTGTTTTAAAGGAAGTCCTCGTGAAATCCAGTAATGTTTGTATAGTGTGTAAGCACATTATTATAAAAAAACAAAATTGATTGCAGTGGCTGTCACCAATCATTTCATTTACGATGTGTTCCAGAAAACCATAAAAGTAACACCCCCGATGATGCAGATATGATGCTGTTATTATGTCACTTTTGTTACAAAATTAATGATTCTGATGATGATACGAATTTCGATTGTGGATATTTATATTTACGTAAATGTCCAAAAAGCAAGAAACAATCTCATTTTTTAATTATTTACATTTAAATTAGGATTAATTAAATAATTACTGCAAGGTGGACAATATGTGTGTTATGAGTGGCAATTACTATGTGTACCGGGCAATTACTGTGATTTCAGAGGTTCTTTTTTGTTTATTTTTTATTATTATGTTTCCAAAGATATTGAAACTAGTGACTCATTTTCCTTTAGAGAATATGCTAAAGTTATATAAATAAAAGTTTTTAGCTTGATTTATTTCTAAATAAAGGTACTAATAAGAAAAAACGTTTCAGTCCCTTAACCGGGCAATAACTGTATTGGTTACCTACTAATATTTGATTAAAAATGAGTTCAAGCGATTCTGAAATGTTGACCAAACTACCATTTTTTTACTTTCCTATAGACTTGTATAACAATCTACTATTCTAAACTGTTATGAGTACAATGCACGAGCATATTTTCAATCAATCAAGTTTAACAATAAAACATTCGTCAATATTAAGGTTATTATTATTGTCGACTGTTTTATTGTTAAACTTATAATAAAAATATCTACATCCTAATGATATTTCGACGCTACCTACCGCTAAGTTATTCAAAATTGTAACAGGTAAGTCTTGCGTATACGGACAACATAAATTATCAATTAATAAAAATCAATCAAAGTGTGAACAACGGTCATACATAATTTACAATTTACATTGCACTTGAAAAAATTAAGGAAATAAACACGAACTGTAAAGTTACACGATAATAAACAAAAAAGAAAACTTGAAGTGATTTATGTTTAGCCCGTTATTATTTACTTTGAAGTAAAAAAGGTAAAAATATTAAATTTTTTGCTGTAGTCAATTTTTACACAGTCTTAATGTAGAGTCGCCAGCACATGAAGTTACTACAAACTGTCAAATTTCTTTCTCATTCGATTTTGAACTTAACCGTCAACATTTGAAGACTTAAAATCATTTGGAGAAATTTGACAGTTTGTGGTAGCTTTTTATTTTAACCATTACTAGATGCTTGCATATACCCACCAATAATGTGCCTTTTCAAATGCAGAAGAAAAAGAATTGACCGTAAAGGAAAATTTATCAATTAAAATCACAATTCAGCTTAGTTGGATTTTAAAAGGAAAACCATTCAGAAAAGCATATTGCAAGCAACCTTTTTAAATGTCATAAACGTTGCATATTATGTGGTAAGCCACTTAACAACCTGTCTGCAAACAGTGATTATAATAATTATAGCAAAATTCTAAAAATTTTACAATGTCACATATAATATCAGATTTGTTTCTGACGACAGTATCGCTGTATTTAGGTTCGTTCTCCATTATATTCACTGCTCGGGGGGCAACCACGGCCTCTTACAACAGTATTATTTTAATATTGCTTCACAGTGGGAAAGAGATGGAGCTATCCTGTATAACTTCATCTCATTCTCACACAAATGTAATATTAAATTAATACTGCTAATAGGCCATGGTTACCCCCAAAACTTAGGAATCCTGATAAAGATTTAGGAAAGAAAATCAAGAAATATTAAAAGTTTTAGAGATAAGAGGAGGATAATCGTGACTATCCTATCCTAACTAATATTATAAATGCGAAAGACAGTTTTTTTGTTTATTTGTGTGTTTGTTACGCTTTAACACCAAAACGGCAAAACGGATTTGGATGAAATTTGGCACATGGGTAGACCAAGGTCTGCCCATGTGTCTGCCTATGTGTCTTACAGAGAAGGCAAAAATAGCCTATAGATTTAGGCTATTTTTATCCTGGATCGCAGACAAAGTCGCGAGCAACAGCTAGTATCATATAAATTGTTTGATTTAATTAATAGAATATAAACCATAAGTTTCAAATAAAAAAAAAACTCTTAAGATTCTCAGTTCTATAACAGCTACAAATTAAATAACATACCTAACTGTTCCACATTTGGGAATGAGACATAAGGAAACTCAAGCAATCCATGTTTGCTACGTTTAGAGATGTCCTCAATTTATTACATACTAGGTGCGCCCCACGGTTTCACCCGCATAAGTCTTGAACCCGTGGGAATATTCACTGCTCTAAAATAATACTGCTAATATTGCTTCACAGTGGGAAAGAGATGGAGCTATACCTCCTGAATAGCTTCATCTCATTCTCACACTGATGTAATATTAAAATAATACTGCTATAAGAGGCCTTGGTTACCCCCAAAACTTAGGAATCCGTAAAAAGATTTAGGAAAGAAATTCGAGAAATATGGTAAGTGTTTTAGAGACAAGAGGAGGATAATCCTAAGTAATATTATAAATGCGAAAGTGAGTTTGTTTGGCACATGGGTAGACCATGACCTGAATTAGGGCCTACTTACAGAAATAAATATAAATTTATCAATTTATAATTTTATCACCGATGTCAGTTATGTCCAAGCTAAACTCGGAAAGTACATAATATTATATGAATTAAAGATGTCATATTGGATTTAAACCCACTACCAAATAATATGGCCCATCTAATTAGATGCACCACCCTTTCCCCTCGTACAGGATATTTTTTAATTTTTTTTTTTTGCTATTTTTATGTAGACACTGTTGCTTTTAGGGTTCCCTTATAGTTTCGCCATGTCCGTCTGTCTGTCTGTGTGTAAGTCCGCGGCTCAGCTCAGAGACTCTTATTACTAGAGAACTGTAAATTCGGCATGGGCATACGCACATATTAATCACGCCGACAATGTGGTAACAAAACATCTTGAAAAAAAAATTGTAGGGTACTAACTCCCTTGTACGTAAAGTGGGGATGATATTTTTTTTCTAGTTTATTATATTCCATGGTGTCGGGGTATCATTGGATAGGCCGTTCAAAAATATTGCGGGGTTGTAAAACCATTTTTCGATTCTCTCTGAATCGAAAAATGGTTTCCGTGATAAAATGAAATGATAAAAAGAAAATGAAATGGTATCCGTTTGCGTAATATTAAGCTAGTAAGTGCTAATTTTTGTTAGAGTCAAGTTCCAACCATTTAGCTGGGCTGGCTGTTTTTAGGGGGGGGGGGGGGGGGGGGCTGCCAGCTAAATGGTTGTTTTTGGATTTTTGAGAAAAATCATGGCAGTTATACATAACGAAGTTACAAGGAAAACTATCACACCTAAGTAGGCTTAGGAACTAGTTAACGAGTAATAGTCTACCAACTTAAATTTGTAGTTGAAGAATTGACCGTGGCATATTTCGATGTACGGGAGAACGTATTTTTCAACTACAATATTAAGTTTGTTTTTTATAGGATAAATTAATCCCAACTACGGAACCCTACATTGTGCGCACTTGGCCTGTTTTTTATTTTTTTTATGTGGTGTCATATCATTTATTTTGTATAATCTTCCTGTGTGAGTCCCAAGAAATGTTGTTAGGTACATCTATATTTAAATTCATTGATCATTTATTAATGGATTTTTAATATAATATGATATAAATAAAATAATATAAATAATATAATATAAAGACATATAATATGGAAATTATAAAAGTAACCTGTAGTATGTAGGGACGTCTTACTTTCTTTAAATTGGCTATCAATCAACTTAACACATTTCCCAGTAACAATTACTGAGAAAAGAACTTCTGATAACTGTTATGCACGTCTCGTGACTCAAGCTCTTTTTTATTTAGAATCGCACTTTATGTAACGATGTTACATATATTACTAGTTTCCATAACTACTTTACCGCATGACTGTTATATCAGATCGATCACATGTAAAGATAGGTATGGTCTGTTCCAAAAGTATGTGACGAAAACGTAAACAAATGGTTAGGAGAACGTAGGTACACACGGCTGATACGGCTACATATCAAGCACATTTCCAGTTTATGCTGATCTCACATTTTATAGAACTTCCGTAAAATGAGAGGTCAGTTTATACTGTATATCTTGATATGTAGCCGTGTGTACCTGTAATATAGAATGCCAATAATAATATTTTGTAGTGCCACACTTAAACGAGTACTTTGATTTGATTATTTGAATACTTTAAAGCGAAATTCTAATTATAAATCACCTAACGATGTTTATAATTTCACAATTGAAGTTCATTTTATAACTTCAATTTTCATCGATGATGAAATGAAATGAAATGAAATTGTTTATTCTGTAAATAGGACATCAGAATCACTTTTACACGTCATATTAAAAAAAAAATAAGCTAGATGGAGTCGACATTTCCTATCTGACTACCCCTGAGAAGAAATGGCGAAACAAACTCAAGGGTCAAAGTCCCCTCTCGCCCCTAGCCGCCGCAGGAGACGCCCTGGGCGTCGGGAATCTCGGGCGGATTTCCAGCCACCGTAGGCGCGGGCTTGCGGACGGTGAGCAATGGGTAGCTCACCGTCCGGTAAGGACCAGGCCCGGGTCGACGGCGCGTCGTATCCCACGCGCGCCTCAAAGAGATGTCGTCAGCACAAAAGTAGGGGCCCACTAGGGCCGATGGAATACGGGTGGGTTTTAGTCAGTAAGAGTCTGACACACCCTCCCGCTCCGCCCAGAGCGGGAGAAGTTATTTGAGGATTGCCCACCCTCAAAAAAAAAGGATCAAAGTCTCTTTTAAAGTCCAGACATAATCTTGGTCAGATCATGTGAGTACCATGTAGATCCATGTCTGAAATGGTCTTTTGAGGCAAAAGAACCATACAAATTTGAGTGGACCTGGGGGGTAACCATCACCTCTTATAGCAGTATTATTATAATATTACTTCCAGTGGGAAAGTGATGGAGCTATACAGGACTTATAGCTCCATCTCTTTCTCACGCTGAAGTAATATTGAAGTAATACTGCTATAAGAGGTCATGGTTACCCCCCTGTCCAGTCAGTGCGAACATTTGTCAGTATTCGTGTAGCTCAACTTAGAACTTAAGATCTTTCAAGTACTATTTAATAATGTTATACAAACAAAAATTGTTAGAAAACGTGGTGAAATATAATATTGAAACCTTAAAAAAATAATTTAAGCTGAACAGGGTTAGTTAAGGTGCAGATATATGATTTTAGTGACTTTTAAATCTGTTACTATGCCTTCAAATAACGCAGGTAAATTATATGCAAAAAATGTATGTTAAACTAGAACGCGTTCACATCAATTCTACATGTATAGATATGTGAATATTTAAGTGTTGTAGTAAAATACTTTATGAAATAAATTCAGGAAGTAATGTCTACAACAAAGCATAAAAAAACGATATTACTGTCAACCTAAGACATTTTCATGTTTTTTTTTTTGTATGAACTGACTATTTTTAATTAATTATATTTGTTCATTTTTTCAAATATTCATATTTTCCTTACTAAAAATAAATATTCTTTTTGAAACCAGCGGCACCGCGACGTGAGTGCCACGCGCATTTGTGTGGCCTAGGTCAACGGCGTTTAACCGACCCTTAACACTTTGATCAGATACTTTTGGAACAGACTATACGTTTGCTTACACTTTCATGACTTCAGTAGAACTCTTACAAGATTGGTGTAACGATATTACTTAATCAACTGTTCGCACCAGCTTTATTTTTAGTTAATTAAGTAATTGAATTTTCTCGCTAGAGCCTTGTTTATTACACTTTTCCTGTTCAGTTATGAAGTGGCTAAAAAACAATGTCACCTATGATAAGCTTAAGCATAGTATCTATGCTTAATTGGTCAAGGACAGCTAGACACAATTGATTTTCTATTGTTTGACTCCGAATCGGTGTCGCGCGGGGCTTAAGGCGCTGACAAGAGGTAAATGACCAAAACAGGCTTGTCTAAAGAAAAAAAATTGCCAAATCTGTATAGTTTGTGGTAGCGGAAAAAATATATGTTAGTTTTGAACATATTTCTCCGAACTTGGTTGTTACCAAAACACGTTTTGATAAAAAGAGTCTCGATACAAACTAACGTTAAACTAACCTCTTACTTTGAGTACCAATCCAAAATATCTGTATTAAGTACCAACATACGTTACCTATTTAATTAATAACAAGAATGTCTTATTTGAATTTAGAACTTGGTTGTTTTTTATTTTCGATTACTCAACTCAATTTTGAGTAAATAGATAATTGCTTCATATTTTGCAATAAATTACAAGCGTTGTGTCATCGCGCTTCTTTTTCTTTTCTATGCAGTCTGACGGTGACCGCGGTTTAGGTGTTGTCAGCATCTTAACAGGTTTTAATTAGTCACTATTTTTAAGCTAGGCCCTAACTGCCTCGTCGATCTAGTGGTCGCAAGCGCTACTGCTTAGCATGAGGTTCAATTCCCGGGTCGGGCAAAAGTGTTATTGGATTTTCCATCTGGAATTTCTCAGTAGCAGCCCGGAGTCTGGATTTGTGCCTGGTTGATGACAATAGGCTCGCCCCACACATGGGACTTAAACATAACTGGCGAAATGTCGGTGTACTATAGGTACAACTCTGCCTAACCCTTCGGGGAATACTAGTGGTATAATGTTATGTTTAAGCTAGTAGTAATTTAAATAAAACATCGAGAGGAAATCGACATGTCCTAGAACCAAAAAATTCGAAGACATGTGACATCTACCAACCCGCACTGGGTCCGCGTGGTAGATTACGGCCCACTGCCTCTCACAGAGAGGAGGCCTGTGTCCCAGCAGTGGGAACATTATAGGCTGCATATGCTTATAAGTACACAGCAGGCATTAAACTGGCATATTCATTTATGTACCTACCAATTAGATTAATATGATATGCGATTATTTAATCAATTAATGTTACCTCCAATCGCCTGAAACACAGGATTACCTAGTTCAGGCACAAATCATGGGTGAACTTGACATAGATTTAAGAAAAACTGTTATTTAACGTTATACCTTATATTTTTTAATATAATTTTTATTATTTTAATTTCTATATTTGTTTTCCTCTTGAACTGATGGCACGGGCCTTTTTTTTTGTTTTTGTTCCCGGGGTGGAAATTCCTCATGGATGTCCTCCGCCCTGGGGTAGGCGGAGGGGTCTGTCAGACTCTTACTGACTAAAAACCACCCCGGTGTTCCCGTCCCACACTTGCACCGGGGATCATGGGATCTAATGCGACTTCCACGATCCCCGGCTAGTGCCGGCCCGCCTCTGCGGGCCACCTCGAGTCTGGGGTGTTTAAACCCCCCCCGCGACGTCTGAAAGGGGTGCGCGTGGAACACTACGCGCCGCCACCTCGGGTCCAGTGTGATGGGGGGCGGTGGACGTCCCCAAGTCCGCCGTCCCTGGACCCATTTAGGGGGGCCGGAAGAGGGCGTTGTCTGCCCTCTGCCGACGCCCGGTGCGCCTGCTGGGGGCCGGGTGAGCGGAAGAGATCTCCCGCTCCCGTTCCGCACGAACCTAAGCCAAGTGTCCAGCAGTGGGGTTAAGTGTGGGAGTAATATTATAAGTAGAATGCATGGTAGACGAATCTATATTTGAGTGAGAGTATTGGTGCAAGTTGTCCGGCTCACACTGAAGACATTTTCTAACTAGCCTGCATGTGTTAAGAATCACTGCCTTCTGCAGCAGGTGGTAGGTGTTAGATGGCAGGTTAAGGGAACTAAGGGACTGATGAAGCTGTTTAGGTATTACTCCTGTTGTATATAGCACTATGGGGACTATTGCGACTTTTTGAAGATGCCAAAGTCGGGTTATTTCGTTTTTTAGTTCGGTGTAATTAGATATTTTTTCGGCTATGGTACTCTGTAAGTTATGCGTAGGTATTTGGCACGGCAATGTCTATTAAGAACCCTGTTTTGTTAATTTTATTAATGAATGTCATGTTGAGTCTATTATAGTGAATTGTGCGGTTGGTGAGTATGGCTCGGTCGAAGTACAGTTTTGTTGTAGGGTTCTCTAATACAGTTTCAGGGTTGTATTTATAATAAGGTACTACAGTGTCTATAAGTTTGTATTTGTGAGCTAGTTTTTGGTGTATTACATTGGCTACTTGATCGTGTCGATGTTTGTAGTCTGTTTATTATTATTGTAATCACGGTCATTTGGAATAATCATAGTAAAATTTCGTTACTGCATTTATTGCACGAGTCAGTATACGTAGGGGGCAACCATCACCTCTTATAGCAGTATTATTTCAATATTACTTCAGCGTGAGAAAGAGATGGGGCTAAAGTCCTGTACAGCTCCATCACTTTCCCACTGTAAAGTAATATTATAATAATACTGCTATAAGAGGTGATGGTTGGCCCCAGGTAACATAATGAGTAATATTACCTACCTCTAACTCACCGACACTAGCGGAAAACCGCCTCCAACCGCGCCTCCTCCGCGTCATTCGGTTTACGTCAATGACACAATAATCCTTTAGGAATGGTGGCAAATTCCGTACCTCAAGTTACCTTCGTTTTACGTCAAGGCACCCGAGTACATTAATAAAGCAATAAATAGCCTCCGGCCATACCTACTTAAGCATGTTCAGTGTATCTTAGCTAGTCAACTTCACCATCTTGCTGAATGACTAATATTTTCAATTTTCATTCGTATCTATTAGTCCTACCTAGTATTTGCTGCTATCCGGATATCCGTCGAATATATTCATCGTCATCATCTTTCAGCCAAAAGACGTCCACTGGTAGACATACATTATCCGGATATAATATTAGTTTTAATATCCGGATAAAACGAATAATACGGATAGTTCCTTTTGTTCCTTTTTTATATTTTATTACATCAAAATCAGTAATAATACAACACTTTACATTAGGTTTTAATAGAATAAGTATTCGTAATCTTGAAAATTCATGCAATATCTTCAAAAATCGATCTAATGACAAAATTACTACGAGATCCATCATAACGATAATTCATAAGTGCTAATGCCCAGAGCCCGACTTCAGTTGACGACAGCGATTATGATGACGTAGTACTCAGTGATTGATATAGTATATTATATGCATATTAATAAGGTAACTAGAAATAAGTCACTTAGTATTATCACTATCAGTAACAGTAATATAATTTTAAAGGACATTTTAAGTATGCATACCTCGCGTGGAAGTTCGAAAGGGTTTTAATCAGTAAGAGTCTGACAACCTCCCGCTCCGCGCAGAGCGGGAGAAGTTATTGGATATTTTCCCAAAAAAAAAAGTATGCATACGTAGCAATTAGTAATTTAGTAACTAAGATGAAATGTAGCTTGGTCCAATAAAGGCTTTTTTCTTAATTTATTTATTTAGTACTCAGTGAAACTGAAAAATCAATTACTATAACAAAGCAGATAAGCAAAGAGATCGAAAGGACCATGCCAAAATATACATAATTATACTATCGACGTCTACTGCAACCTAAGTGCTGTGTCTGTGTAAAGCAATTGATTTTGTGAAGTAATGATCACTGGTTACATAACTGGATACTTATACATAGCTGGTTATACAAGGTGTCGTTTTGCATCCTCGTCAAATTCAAGGAGATAACTATGCTAATGATACTCGACACGAATCAATAATAAAATAAGTAGGACTTCTTTTTTCAAATTTTCGAAAATCGGCATGTGTAAGCATGTTAAAACGCGGCCCGTGTGATACCGCACTGTAACTGCCCTTTTACACACACACTACCGCATACGCAACGGGGTGATTCTGTTCTGTGAAAGTGGTGTATTCTAAAATACTGTCAAACTTAAATAACTAAAAAAACATGTATTAATAATTGAACAGGTATCGTAATTTTATTTGATTATACATGTCTTTCATAGCAGGCTCCTGAAATTTGACGAGGATGCAAAACGACACCTTGTATACTGGGTAATATTATAAATGCGAAAGTGAGTTTGTTTGTTTATTTGCTACGCTTCACGCTAAAACGGCTGAACAGATTTGTATGAATTTTGGCACATGACCTAGTTTAGGATATACGTAGAATGGACTTTTAGTCTCGATATTCCTTCTATCAAGACGTATGCGGGTGAAACCGCGGGGCGCAGCTAGTATGTAATAAATTGAGGACATCACTAAACGACGCAACATTGGATTCCTTAAGTTTCCTTAGGTCTCATTACCAAATAATAAAAAGTTATATTATTTAATTTCATTGTTTTGACATTATTTTCAGAAATATTTATATATGTATATTATAGCTGTTATAGAACTGACAATCGTAAGAGTTCTTTTTATTCGAAACTTATGTTTTATATAGCCGATGATAGCTGAAATACAGGCTTTCGCCTAATTTGGCTACAGATGTCTAATGCATTTGTAACAAGAAAATATAGCCTATAAGACAAGTGTATCATTGCAAACAATTATTGAAATAAACTTATTATTATTATATATTCAATTCAATTAATATACTATTAATGAATTAAAATAATTTATATGATACTACATAGCTGTTGCCCGCGACGACTTCGTCTGCAATCTAGGATGAATAGCCTATATCCTTCCCCTTCTTAAATTTCATCCAATTCCATTCAGCCAAAGAAACAAACAAACTCAAATTCTCATTTATAATATCAGTTAGGATTATTATGGTCGTATACTTTAAGAGTTTCGTTCTCATATTATTAGGAGTGCAATTAGTGATGAAAAAGTTCCAAATGTATAATTACTTATCGAATAAAAACAATGAAATAGAATGTTATTTACTTGTAAAATTATATTTCCTTGTTTTCATTAGATACTTTGTTTGTGACTTATTATCAATTTGTATGGCGTCCTGCCAAAAAAATAATATGAGTTTCGTAACGTAATAAAAAAAATTGGTGGCGGTCGCGTAAACTCACGGAATTGCCTGAAATCCAAATCAAAGACAGTGCGTAAAATGTGGCGAGGAAGGAACTTTTCGCTACATTCTGCATAGAACACATTTTTAGACGTTACATGATAAGAAACCTCTCATTATCTTACAAATTAATTATAATTACCTACGTTATCAAGAATCTCGTTATTAAGTGATAAGTAATGCTAACATTGAAGACACACCCCGCTTTCTTAAACATTGTTGTACCTAGTTATTACACAGAACCTACTAGACACTTGTTTTCTTGTTAGCTTTCAACGATAATAAGGGTCGGGTTATCGCCGTGGACCTTGGCCATACAAATGCGCGTCGCACCGCACTTGCGCCGCGCCGATGTTCGGTTTCATAGGAAATATTTATTTTTAGTAAAGAAAATATGAATATTTGAAAAAATCACTGATAGAATTATGGACAATAAAATAGTCTGTTCATTGGATAAAATAACATACAAAAATATCTTATGTAGTTTGAAAGTAATATCGTTGTTTATGCATTGGGTTTTATTACTTCGGGAATTTATTTCATAAAGTATTTCACTACAATACTTAAATATTCACATAAATAGAATTGATGTGTATGCGTTCTAGTTTTACATTTTGTTTTTGCATAACTCACTTGCATTTGTTGAAGGCGTAATAACAGATTTAAAAGTCACTAAAATCATATATCTGCGCCTTAAGGCGAAAGCGTCAGGGTTGTCCGCGAAATTAAAATTTTCATACGTTTTAAGGCTTGTGAAGACTGGCGCGATATCGCAGGTGCGACAGGCAGCGCGACACTTTCCATTAAATTTTCATACAAATCGTGCTACTAGTGTCGTTCGCGCCTGTCTGCAGATCAGTATCAGGTTCATCTAACCAAGATTTGCGACCGTAACAAATATGTAATAATAAAATTATAATCATTAAATGCATTTCAATTGCATTTGTTATACGATCAATTTGCGCATCAATGTGTATCAAACACGTAATAATTGACAATATTGAAATTGATTGTTTCGTTCGATGGGAAATCATCAAATAACTTCTCCCGTTCTGGGCGGAGCGGGAGGGTGTGTTTGACTCTTACTGACTAAAACCCACCCGTATTCCTTCTTGTTGCCTGTGTTGCCAGGGGCCTCGGTGACCCATTAGTACCTTCACCTTAAGTAGATATGGTACTGGTAAAGATTCTAGTAATTATCTGTGGTATGGCCGTGTGACGGTCAGGGTTGTCAAACTTTACGGCGGCAACTAACGGCATCGTCTTTAATGGTTTTTTATTTTAAAAAAACATAGACTGCCCCGTTGGTCTCCGTCGCAAGTGCTACTGCTGACCATGAGGTCCTGGGTTCGATTCCCAGGTCGAGCAAAGTGTTATTGGGTTTTTTCTATCTGGAATTTCTCATTAGCAGCCCGGAGTCTGGATTTGTGCCCGGTTGATGGCAATAGGCTCGCCCCCTATTACATGGGACTTAAACATAACAGGCGAAATGTAGGTGTACTACAGGTACACCTCTGCCCAACCCTTCGGAGAAACAAGGCGTGATGTTATGTAATGAAATGTGTTATTTGAAAAAAAAAACTCGAAAAAGGGGTAAATGATTTGTAAAATCGATGACAGTTTAAAACGAACTGGCATTTTGAAGATATTAAAAGTAAAACAGTATAAATCCATACTAGTTCATACTAGTGAAATACCTTATAAATTCATATCAGTCCATTAATATGGACTAGTATATTTTTTTTTTTTTTGGATGGAAAATCATCAAATAACTTGGGCGGAGCGGGAGGGTGTGTCAGACTCTTACTGACTAATACCCACCGGTATTTCTTCCTGTTGCCTGTGTTGCGGGGGCCTCGGTGACCCATTAGTACCTTCCCGCGACCCCGGCCGGCATCGGCCCTAGTGGACCCCTACATATGTGCTGACGACATCTCTTTGAGGCGCGCGTGGAATACGACGCGCCGTCAACCCGGGCCTGTTCCTTACCGGACGGTGAGTTACCCATTGCTCACCGTCCGCAAGCCCGCGCCTACGGTGGCCGGAAATCCGCCCGTGATTTCCGACGCCCGGGGCGTCTCCTGCGGCGACTAGGGGCGAGAGGGCGCGAATCTTGCCTCTCCCTCAACCGTCCCGCCTCCTCCTTCGCGAGCATTACTGCTTCACAGAAGGAGGTGACGGCTGCCCATGCCCTCTCGCTCCGTACCATGGCCTGAACCAGGGCCGGACGCGAGAGATCTCTGCCGCCGATCGCCTCCACGAGGAATATGGACTAGTATGGATTTATAAGCTATTTCACTAGTATGGGCCCATACTTATAGTCCATACTATCCATACTAAATATCATAAATGCGAAAGTTTTTAATGCGAGTGTCTGTCTGTCTATTTGTTACCTTGTAGCACATTCTCGTGAGATAATTTTACATTTACTGCCAAGAAAAAGTTAAAAAGAAATAGGACATTTCCTAGCCCTAGAAAGTTAAACAAAGTATTTACGTAGTTATAACAAATTACTTCAATAAATCATAAATTCATAACAGTTAATCGTACCTACGGCAAAAATCTAGTAGCATTTAACAGCATCATCAAATATGCACCAGTCAACTTTAGCAAACAAGTATAACAAGTATTTCTTGTACCATAAACAAGATTTAGTGGTACGTAGGATTAGACATTTAAAATATTGAACACAGCTTAGTGCGTCATAGATATAAAGTTCATTTTTTTTGTTGTGTTCGTTAACTTAAATGTCAAAATTATTATAAACTATAAATAAACAGTCACGTTTAGCTATAGTCTACATACCTAAGTGCACTATAGCTTTTACCCGCGACATCGCTCGCGTGGAGGTCGATAATTATCCCTCGGGAACGAATTACCGAGATAAAAAGTATTCTATGGCCAACCATCACCTCATTTAGCAGTATTATTATAATATTACTTCCTAGTGGGAAAGTGAACACAGCTGTACAGGACTTATAGCTCCATCTCTTTCTCACGCTGAAGTAATATTGAAATAATACTGCTATAAGCGGTGATGGTTGGCCCCCCTGGTCTACATCAAAATACGTTCAGCCATTATATAATATAATTTATAATATTAGTATGGACTATAAACTTAAATCCGTTTAGATTATCTTATTTTCAAATGATCTTATAATTAAATCAGTCTTTAATAAAAGACTATAAAAAATATATTTTTGATTATACGTTTTCCTATTCATTAAACAATAACGTCATAACGAAATAAATACAAAAACATATGTGCGTCATTAAAAATATTATAAATAGTTTATGATACCTATCTGATCGAAATAATCGAACGAATGTCGTTTGACGTACATTTTTTATTTTTATAAATGTCAGTTCGCAGGTCAACCTAGGAGGTTGTCGTCTGCTTAACCGGAAAATCCGGTGGGTGCCTCAATAAATTAAGGGGTCCAGCCAGGACATAAACTTATAAGCTAAGCGACTACAAGCTAAGGAACCCCCTGTGGGTTACGGGCCTCGGCTTAGGGCGTCGCTGGGGAGGACAGCAAGGGACAGGCTGGATCGGAGTTTGACGTACTAAGCCCCTAAGTCTGTAAGTAGAAAATTGATAATGGTTAATTGGATTGGATAAGGAGTATTTTTGGAATAAATACATCCAAAAATACTCCTTGTTATTTTAAGTAATATTTTTAGTAACTAGAGTAACCCGTTACCTAAAGTTTATTTGACTTACGTAGACGTTCGACAACATAATACACTGGGATATTCAACGCTCGGCTTAGCACCGAAAGTTTATAATCCAAATTTTACTTACGCATACCTTTAGGAGTCGATGTCATTCTTAAGAACCCTAGAGTCTAATAAAGCGTGGTCTGCTGGCGTCGCGGGACAGTTCGAAAGGGTTACCGAGGCCCCTGGCAACACAGGCAACGGAAGGAATACGGGTGGACTTTAGTCAGTAAGAGTCTGACACCCTTCCACTCCGCCCAGAGCGGGAGAAGTTGTTTGATAATTTCCCACCCAAAAAAAAAACGCATGTAGGTTAATCTTTTAAGTTTTTGCAAAAAGTGAAAAAATACTATTTTTTGTAAAGTTACTATTCTAAATAATATAACACCACGCCCCTACTCCCCGAAGGGTTAGGCACAGCTGCACCTATAGTACACCCACATTTCTCCAGATATGTTTAAGTCTCATGAAATAGGGGACGAACCTATTGCCATTACCCGGGCAAAAATCCAGACAATTCTAAATCCATCGAAAATATACGCCGCATACATAAAACAAGTAACTACTTACTTTCATCTTCCATCTCACCAATTTCAGTACACCACATCAAAAAATGAGAAAGCTAACAATCACAATTATGATAAGTATGATAATAGCATGATACCTACCAGCTTAATCACGTGCATTATCAGACAGAAACAATATAGTTTCACGTAACAGTATTATGATGATATCTCTGTGAGAAACTATCCACTGTTAATCGGTTCCCATGCTTTTTTGGGTCCCGTTGAAGTAAAAAAGCTATAACGTCTATGTAACCGGTGTTGCCCTCAGGCCTCGACGTTTTCCGACAACGGTTAAGGTGACTCCGCATCTGTAGCCCGCAAAATTATTTTTTTTTTACGTTATTTGCAATTTTCAAGTCCATGTCAGGTTGTATCTTGATCAAAATATGATTTGCGGCTTTAACAGATAATGTATTTACAGAATTATCATCATTCTAATAATTAATGCAGTTCTCTAAGATTTGTTCCTTTGTATTTATTTTTATGAAATCATGACATTGGGGAACAAATGTAATTTAAATAGATAGGTAGGAAAATTTGAATTTCGCGGGTTACAGCTGCGGATCCACCTTAAGAGGCCGACAACATCTAAAGCGCGGTCACTGTCGGACTGCATAGAAAAGAAAGAGAAGCGCAATGACACAACGCTGGTAATTTATTGCAAAATATGAAGCAATTATCGATTTACAAAAAAGCTATACATTTTATTAAAAAAATAAAACACTATTATGCTAATATGTTGCTTGTATAATAATCTGACAAAAAATCAAAATGATTGCATGTATATATGGTTTTTAATCGTTAAAATAAATTTTTAGAGGTATCTTCGTGATTTTTTTCTATCGTATCAAATTAGTTACTTATAATATTATGTTTTCAACACACTATCTACCTAGCATATATCCTTAAGAATAACATATATTTTTCTGATTTTGTTTACTGCAGTGGATCATATACTTTAAGGCATAATAAAACTTATAATAGTCCCCTTAAGTAAGATACGAGAACTTCCTGTGAATGAACGGTTATATTTGACTGGTAATGAAAAACTCAATGTTAGAATGATGTCGTTAATTAAAGAGATTTTCATTAACCGAGGTTATTTGAGTAAATTAATTTGTTAGTCTTTTCTAATCTAGCTAATTAGAGATCAGAATGAAAGTGGAAATCTTGAAAATGGGATGATACGGGTGATAAAATTTCAAAATTGCTTTTGCTACTTGCCCCATCATTTCCTAACTATGTCGGGGTTAGCTACCCGTCTAACCGGGTGCAGTTGAATACCAGTATTTTACATGGAGCGACTGCCTATCTGACCTACCTTTCCACCCTTTCCTTTCTGCCTTTTGCTACCTACCTATAGAATCAAAATTATTGCTGCTATCGATATTGCTGCTAAAACTTCCAGAAAAATCGTCTCATCTTTATTTGATTATAAAGGTTTTTTTCCTTGTTATGAACTCCATATACATGATCGGCAATCCTCATTACCTCAACAATGCTCGTTTCCTGACATAACCAGTAAAAACTACGCATCAACTCAGGCGCAAACCGTCTGGACTTGAACGACCAAATCATCGCGCATCGGCGTCGCTTACAAAACGAGTGGCCAATTGGAGATAACTGCTAAATAACGGATGGATTCACTTTTATGTTCCTGGCCGTCTACGTGACGCAAATTACCGACACTTATCTCAATGTGGATGTGTCTTGGGTTTATTCAAGACGAAGATCTTGATACTCGAGTATGTTGTGTAGGATTTAATGAGCATTCTTGCTCGGAATTTGTGTATTAGCATAAAGCTAAAACAACTAAAATAAGCTACGCTTGCCGCGGTTGGTCCGTGGATGGGTGACCATCTTTACATACCAAGACCCCTCCGTGCCTCGGAAAGTACGTTAAGCCGTTGGTCCCGGCTGTCATTCGTGGATCTTTGACAGTCGCTACGGGTCGTCAGAAGCCCGAAAGTCTAACAACCAGTCTTACCAAGGGGTATCGTGTTACCCAGTAACTGGGTTGTGGAGGTCAGATAGGCAGTCGCTCCATGTAAAATACTGGTATTCAGATTCAGCTGTATCCGGTAAGACTGGGAGAAAGGCTAGGCAGATGAACTAAAATAAGTATATTAGTAAAAGTCAGTATATTATTCTCGTTGTAGCACGTTAAACCGTTGGTCCCGGCTGTCATTTGTAGATCTTTGACAGTCGTTACTGGTAGACAGCAGTCCAAAAGTATGATAACCAGTCTTACCAAGGGGTATCGTGTTATCCTGCAGTAACTGGGTTGTGGAGGTCAGATAGGCAGTCGCTCCAAGTTAAATACTGGTATTCAGGTGTTTGCGGTTACACTGGAAATCGACCCCCACATGGTTGGGAAAAAAGGCTAGGTAGATGATGATGACATATATGATTCTCAATTTTTGTGTATTTAATTTGAATACGATCGGATCGGATCCGATTGGGTTGGGCAGCGTTTGAAAAACTTCGTCAAGTCTTCTCGTCGCCAATCCCGCAGTGTTTGAAGACTAAGGACTTCAACCAGTGCGTCCTGCCCATTAATACATACGGTGCAGAAACGTAGACACTGACAGTCGGGCTGGTCCACAAATTAAAGGTCGCTCAGCGCGCCATGGAGCCGGCTATGCTCGGAGTTTCTTTGAAGGATAAGATCAGAAATGAAGTTATCCGGAAGAGAACCGGAATTACCGACATAGCCTGCAGAGTCAGCAAGCTGAAGTGGCAGTGAGCTGGCCATGTGTGTCAAAGTACCGATGGCCGGTGGAGCAGACGAGTTCTGGAGTGGAAACCGCGTATCGGCAAGCGTAGTGTAGGACGCCCCCCCCAGCTAGATGGACCGACGACCTTAAAAAGGTGGCTGGGACAGACTGGATGCGGAAGGCGGAGTACAGGGTGTTGTGGCGCAGCCTAGGGGAGGCCTATGTCCAGCAGTGGACTGTTATAGGCTGAGTTGATTTTGTTTGAATTTGAAGTTTGTAAAAGCACCAACGCACGAGGAAAAAAAATTACTGGTTTTTTTTTAAGTAAATAAAATGTCTTGGATATTTATGCAATAAGTCGTATATTAGAAAGGCAAAGGCAAGGATTAGAAAGGCAAAACTTACTGAAAAATAGATATTATTTTAACTAAATACCGTAATTAACTAATTAGAGACCACCAGTAAGACTGTTTTGTTTCGAATACTTATTTTTTTTTACATACCTACTAATACGATCGAGCTGCCTCATTGGTCTAGTGGTCGCAAACGCTACTGCTGAGCATGAGGTCCTGGGTTCGATTCCCGATTCGAAATCTAGGTGTGCCTACTAAGTTACATCTCTACCTAACCCCTCGGGAATTGTTATGTTATGTTATGTAACATGATCGATATGCAAACGATTGAACACAACTTTTTGCCTATTCAAGTGTTTTTAGAAAAAGCACGTGTTGGTTCTAATAAAAGCACGTGCTATTTAAGAAACTACTAAAAAGTCAACCAGTATGGTAATTAGGTTAAGACCAGTATTTTTTTATGAAAAGCATTGACGTTGGTTCATCGAGACAAGCAAAAATAGCTACAAAAATAACTAATAATGATGTCGAGGTGGAGATTATTTATTGCTAATAAAGCATATAAAATATTCGATATTTTTAATTTTGGTTAGTATTTTGTAGGTATACAGAGTACCAGGGACATCTATGCACCTGTTACCATGGATTTAATACATGACGCTGGACCGACGAATAATTTCAACGCCTGGGGTCAAAAAAATCTGCTGTTTCCTACAAAAGTCAAAGTGTATGAAACAGCAATTTTTTTATTTTTATATCCCACGATAAATTTCAACGCAGCGATGTCGAAAATCATGTTCTGAATCCATGGTAACGGTTGCGCGTCGATGCCACCCTGTATAAATTATGTTTGTACATTGTTATGTAGAAAACATTGTCGTTGTCATCTTGAATACAACTGCATTGTGCCTAACCTTTTGGTTTGATGCAACATTCAAGATGGAAAAAAAATCCACACCTTAGAACTTCAACAAAGATGCAATACAAAGTTGTCGGTACACATGTACTAGTTGCAGCCTATTAAGGGGGCTACATGACCCTTGAGTTTGTTTCGCCATTTCTTCTCAGGGGTAGTCAGATAGGAAATGTCGACTCCGTCTAGCTTATTTTTTTTTTTTTTTAATATGACTTGTAAAAGTGAATCTGATATCCAATTTACAGAATAAACAATGTTTTAATTTTTTTGTAAATAAAAAATTGCTTCAAATTTTGCAATAAATGACCAGCGTTGTGTCATCGCGCTTCTCTTTTTTTTTCTATGCAGTCCGACAGTGACCACGCTTTAGCTGTTGTCAGCCTCTCAAGGGATGAAAAAATGAAGGCACTGGGTAATGTGTAAGTATATCACTGTCTGAATTTACTAGTGAATGACGCCTATCCATCAGAGAATAAAAAGTTCAGAGGAAATTGAGTCTTGCTGGACACAAGATACCAATGAAATTAAAGTGAAAATGTCGTGCAATCAAATTAAAAGGGCTAATTAT
The DNA here is from genome assembly GCA_905333075.3 of Atethmia centrago. Taxonomy (NCBI): domain Eukaryota; kingdom Metazoa; phylum Arthropoda; class Insecta; order Lepidoptera; family Noctuidae; genus Atethmia; species Atethmia centrago. The sequence continues at coordinate 9,232,713 of HG995381.1, read as the reverse complement.
TTTCCAGGCGACTAACAACTTAGAGGGCGACTAACAAAATAAACGGGTAGCAAAAATAATAGGTTGGCGGCTACAGTGAAGTAGCATCATAATTAAAAAATCATTTGGGTTAGGTTAGGTTAGGTTAGGTTAGGTTAGAACGGTGACCACTAACGCGCGAAGGCAAGCGAGCGAAGCGAGCGTGCCGCGGCAGCGGCCGCCGGGCGTCAGATCCCCTCGGTTGTTGGTGACTCTCAGTTACCAAAACAAAAACTCGATGCTAGTTTAAATTAAAACAAAGCTAACAATTGATTATTAAGCTGCTACTTTATACTTAAATGCTACTTCACTCTAGCTGCCAACCTATTATTTTTGCTACCCATTTTAATTATTTTTGAAACCCTAAATCAGATTAGATTGTTGCCGCGTTAAATATGTGCCAATTAAAAGTATGAAGTTTACGCGTTGGCGAAGTTACTAAAATAAAAAAATACTCCTCTGATCTACATAACATTTTGTACTCAGTCAACGAGCCATAAAATAATTAAGCATCATATAATTGCTAAGACATGACATACAACGTCTACATTACAAGATAATATCTCGCATGTATAAGATAAAGAGATTTATCCTCCTGTCAACTCTCACACGACGAAAACTTTTCCGTGAATTCTCTCCTTTCTAGAATAGGCGCGCGCGCACCTCACACGATATACGATTAATAATAATCGAGTAATTACACGCGATAGAGAATCATGTAAATTAATTACGAAAAGAATATTTCGTGACATGAATTCGTTATGGTAATATAACCGTGGATTGAAATGCATTTCAAATGAAAGTTATTTATTTAAATTAGGCAGAAGTTTTGAACGTCAAAATTGCATAAGACAGTTTCCGAAAACGCCCACTATTTACCACTTCCTAGTGCTTTAGTTGGGAAGGAAAAGTGACGCAACAAAACTCCCCAGCGTCTAAATTTCACAGTCAATAATTTTACTTCCAGTTCGATAAAAAAACCAGACAATTGTTCAATATTTCATTCAGTACGACGATGGTTTTTTTTAAGCTGTTTCCTGTAACGAGTAAAAAAAGGAAAATCTAAACCGTGACAGTTGACAATTCAGAGTCATATTGTTTGATATTTTGGCCAAAATGGCCGAAAATAAACGCCAATAAAGGTAAAACCTTGGCATTTTTTCGAAACAATACAAGTCGTAAAGGTGCGCTCTGATGAACTAAATTTCCCACCCTTATTTAAGGTAGATGAACTGAGGAACAATTACCTACAGTTAATTTTGTTATGGAATCACTATCTGTCAGACGAGGAAGACTTGAACTTTGGGGATCTTAAGCCACGATTCGTAGAAGACCGGTGGCCGCCGCATAGCGTCTGCAATTTACCAGCAAATAACGTCACTGAAACGTTATTTCTGAACGTTAGTTTTTGACAAACTTCGCTACCATAATTTCCATGACAGCCGTCACTGCGGAACTTATGTGGCGGCCACCACTTTCCTAAGAAAGCTTTACCAAATCTGGACGTGTTATTGAGAAACTAAAAGCAGACAAAGCAGGAATGGAGCATAATACAAAATGCTAGCAAGTACCTAATAGTCCAGTCAAAATGGACACAAAAAAGTCCAAACCTAGATAAAATTCCGACAGAGCTTAAAATGTACACGGACATACGGAATAGTTGTTTTAAATAAAACGTGAAAAGTCCCCCATCAACATGTGCTAAACATTGTGTTCAAGGTCAAAGGTCATGAAATCTTTTTTTGCGAATATCTCTTAAACGGTTAGTTTTACTGTAAACATAGTTATTATCAAATTTATAGAATTTATGATTTCCGACAAAAAAGGTTTCTACACGTTTTCTGCTACAAACGATCGTTCGCATGTTATTGCGAGTCGAACATTTATACATTTTTAGCTCTGTCGGAATTTTGTCTAGGTTGAATGTCTATTTTGACTGGACTGTACATAAACGATGCAGTGTGTGTTAATTTGATACAAATGAGATACATCACAAAAAGATGAGACACGAGTTGAACCATTAAAAGAAGACGGATCTACACGAAAACAAGATTAACAAGAATTTTACATGACGACTAGTAAATGGTTTTCTTTAATATTTAGAAAAATTATATGGCATTAACGGCCGCGACTTACGAGTTGGTTCGAACCCAGACAGGCGCTTTACTTTGTGTAAATTATTTCATCACCACTGCTGCCAAGACGGTGAAGGAAAACATCGTGAGGAAACCGGCACGTCCTAGAACTAAAAATTTGAAGACATGTGACATCTACCAACCCGCACTAGGCCCTCGTGGTGGATTACGGCCCACTTCCTCTCACAGAGAGGAGGCCTGTGTCCCAGCAGTGGGAACATTATAAGCTGATTATGCTATATGGCATTGAACTCATTAAGACTCAAGGGATGTGCAGCAAGATATAGTGCACTGAATAGCAAAGTTTGAGTGGGTAACTACAGCCACGGAAAAACGGAATCTATTCGCTTTTCTCGGCTGGATCCGTACGGATTTCCTTACACAAAAAATACTTAAAAAAGAGTGTAGAATAAAGCCGTCAGCTGTCACAATATGATTGAATAATTGGTAAAACATAATGACCCATTCTCTATTACCGGGTAACGGGCAATTAGCAAAAAATAGCAGTCGGAAGACGTTGAGACGGTCGTTCCGCGCGTAGTCACGCTATTTCGAGCAATTTCGAGCCACGTATCGGGCCATCATCGAGCAATATAATCGATTGGATAGCTTCCGTACGTGTTTGTTATCTATAATAATTTAATTATCAATTGAAAGTTACCGTAGTGATGTATTGGAGTTATTTTGTTAGCGGACAATGCTATTTTTACCCGACTGCCCAGAAGGAGGGTAATATTTTTCGAAAGTATGTATGTATGTATGTATGTGTGTCTATTTCTTTGGTACGCTCTGTAGCCTAAACGGCTAACATTTTTTTTTTATCTTATTGATTTCGGTACTTTTTTTTTTTTTGAGGGTGGGAAATCATCAAATAACTTCTCCCGCTCTGGGCGGAGCGGGAGGGTGTGTCAGACTCTTACTGACTAAAACCCACCCGTATTCCTTCCTGTTGCCTGTGTTGCGGGGGCCTCGGTGACCCATAAGTACCTTCCCGCGACCCCAGCAGGCATCAGCCCTAGTGTACCCCTACTATATGTGCTGACGACATCTCTTTGAGGCGCGCGTGGAATACGACGCGCCGTCGACCCGGGCCTGGTCCTTACCGGACGGTGAGCTACCCATTGCTCACCGTCCGCAAGCCCGCGCCTACGGTGGCCGGAAATCCGCCCGGGATTCCCGACTAAAGGGCGCGAAACTTGCCTTTCCCTCAACCGTCCCGCCTCCTCCTTCGCGAGCATTACTGCTTCGCAGAAGGAGGTGACGGCTGCCCATGCCCTCTCGCTCCGTACCATGGCCTGAACTAGGGCCGGACGCGAGAGGTCTCTGCCGATCGCCTCCACGAGGACACGGCGGTGCTCTGCCCAAGCCGGGCAGACCTCCACCTTATGCTCCACCGTGTCCTCTGTGATTTCGGTACTAACGTTTATTCTAGGTCGAGTTTTTGCTGTAGCTGGTAAAACGCATGAAAAAATTGTCTGGTCTCGACTTATTGGCATTCATTACATTTTTTGTAAGTACTTAATGCATTGCTTGCAGAATAATTCATGCCTATAAATTGACGAATAATATTCACAGCCAAGCCAAAAAAATGTTAATTCAATTCGAATTATTTGTGTTACGACTTATTCTATTTCTGTAGAGGCAGTCACCATACAAGAAATAATACATGTAATTAGTTACCAAATCACTAAATTGACATACAAATTACAACTACAAAATGACAACCAACTCGGCAAAAACATACACGATCATTAACTGTTATGACGGTAAGATTAGTCGGTAATCTCGTATCGGCAAGATTTTCATTCCAAGTGCCGAACTGAAAGTGCCATGGAAAGTACGGTTGTCGCAACCCAGTGCTGGGCACGCCACGATTGCGGCGATAAGTCCCCTCTTTGAGGATTGGCTGGAGAGGCGCCACGGCGTCCTCACCTTCCGCCTGACACAGGTCCTCACCGGACACGGCAGCTTCGGGAGGTTCCTGTGTCGGATAAGGCGGGAGGAAACGTCCAGGTGTCACCACTGTGTGGATCGCCCGGAGGACACGGTGGAGCATACGGTGGAGGTCTGCCCGGCTTGGGCAGAGCACCGCCGTGTCCTCGTGGAGGCGATCGGCGGCAGAGACCTCTCGCGTCCGGCCCTGGTTCAGGCCATGGTACGGAGCGAGAGGGCATGGGCAGCCGTCACCTCCTTCTGCGAAGCAGTAATGCTCGCGAAGGAGGAGGCGGGACGGTTGAGGGAAAGGCACGTTTCGCGCCCTCTCGCCCCTAGCCACCGCAGGAGACGCCCAGGGCGTCGGGAATCCCGGGCGGATTTCCGGCCACCGTAGGCGCGGGCTTGCGGACGGTGAGCAATGGGTAGCTCACCGTCCGGTAAGGACCAGGCCCGGGTCGACGGCGCGTCGTATTCCACGCGCGCCTCAAAGAGATGTCGTCAGCACAAAGTAGGGGTCCACTAGGGCCAATGCCTGCCGGGGTCGCGGGAAGGTACTTATGGGTCACCGAGGCCCCCGCAACACAGGCAACAGGAAGGAATACGGGTGGGTTTTAGTCAGTAAGAGTCTGACACACCCTCCCGCTCCGCCCAGAGCGGGAGAAGTTATCTGATGATTTCCCACCCAAAAAAAAAAAAAAAGTGCCGAACTGAAAGATCTCATAATAACTTGGACGCCTTAATAGCAATAGCAATTGCTAGTACAGTATTTTTATCTTACGAAGTGACACGCGCTTTACTTGTGGTACGCACACACTCCGACTTTGCACGTGTCTCGGATGGTACCGAGATATCCTGCGCTTACACACACATTCACAGCGTATTTGTACCTACACTTGGTTACCACAAGTTAAGCGCGCGTCGCTTTGTGAGATAAAAATACTGTAGCATGTAAGTGGGTTGTGGAGCTTGGTTTATTAGATTCTAGAATTTAAAGAATCAGTCTGTGTTGACGGTACGGCCGATCCATTTAATGTTTCATTCAAATTCCTAATCATGTCTAGTATCCTACAAAACGAATATACAGGGTGACATTGAAAACATGCGACAAATCGAAATGGGAGATTGTACTCATCATTATGAACAACTTTTACTAAGGCACCAAAGCTACAATCCCAAAAAAAAAACTGCTGTCCCCTACATTTATGTTCGCAATACCTCATCAAAATGTAGGAAAAGCAGATTTTTTTTTTGGGATTACAGCTTTGGTCCCTTAGTAAAAGTTGTTAATAATGATGTATACAATGTCCCATTTCAGTTTGTCGCAAGTTTTCAATTTCAACCTGTATAGTTGATAGAATTTGAATGAAACTAAAAAGCAAAGAAAATGATTAAAAAAACGCTAACTTCTAGTTGATCCTGCCAATTGTACACAAACTGTTGAATATTACCCACTCGCGCTTGACTGTTTGGTGCTGATAACATTATCACTAAACAAACCACAGTGGTATATTTTATCAAAAACATTAGTTAAAACATTTATTACACTTTGAGTTCCAAATAGTTAATCCTTATTTTCCGTTAATTTTTTCTCAAAACTTCCATGACTGACAACAACGATCAGTGGTAGTAATAAGTCTTAAACATGTCTAAAGTTATTATAACCAGGTCATCTGTTCTGTTGTATCTGTTTTTTTTAGTCCAAAATCAAGCATCCAAGTTCTTCCAGCTCCCAAATGAAAAGTATCTTATATATTTATCTTTTAACTCTAGTTGTGCACAACTAGAGTTAAACCTCTTATTTTTGTTATTATAAAACAATCTAAAATTAAATTTATCATAACTAATTTTATTATAACTTAAACTAAACTAGATAATAATAGAAATTTAAGCTTTCACCTTAAATATTAAATCTAAGGATTATAAAGCAAAGTCCCTTTTCGTGTCAGTCTGTATAGCCGCTTAGATCTTCTAAACTACACAATGGGTTTTAATGCTGTTTTCACGAGTAGTTTTGTTCCGGAAGGTTTATAAGTGCATAATATAATAAGTAATCCTTATGTCAAAATTTTTCTGTTGTAATTAAAATATATATTTTTTGCCTTACTGTGATCGTTCACTTATGTTGGTGCTGTAAAATGTATTTCTAGTTCGTTTAATTTCGTTATTCTATAAGCTAGGCACAATAACATCGGCTATAATGATAATGAGGGAGGGCGCTGATACCTATAATTACAAAACCTGGCAGCAACGGTGTTAAAAGAATGACAACATAAAGCAGGACATGACTTACTTCGACAAGGAATTCAAGTTTTGGATGGACACGGCTGAAGATCTAGAGAAGATTAGGAAGGCTGCTAGCGAGACTTACAAGAAATCAGAAACGGATAGTAGCGAGACCTCAGATGAAGGCATAGGAAACAGCAACGTGCAACACAGCATAGCAGTGACACAGCCGGGCGGATTTCCGGCCACCGTAGGCGCGGGCTTGCGGACGGTGAGCAATGGGTAGCTCACCGTCCGGTAAGGACCAGGCCCGGGTCGACGGCGCGTCGTATTCCACGCGCGCCTCAAAGAGATGTCGTCAGCACAAAGTAGGGGTCCACTAGGGCCGATGCCTGCCGGGGTCGCGGGAAGGTACTTATGGGTCACCGAGGCCCCCGCAACACAGGCAACAGGAAGGAATACGGGTGGGTTTTAGTCAGTAAGAGTCTGACACACCCTCCCGCTCCGCCCAGAGCGGGAGAAGTTATTTGATGATTTCCCAACCAAAAAAAAAAAAAAAAAAGCAGTGACACAGAAAAGAGCCGAGAAAGCAACTGGACCTGAGCCAACCTGGCAGCGACGTTGTTAAAAGATGCCATTGATAAATTACCCATCTCTCCACTATTCCATTGCTTACTCTAGGATGCATATCCCGTAATCCTTCCTATCCTAAGGGCACGTCTTCCTGACCATTACCGCGCCTCCCGGTCTACTCTTTGATATGCAATGGTCTCTGTAGTCCCATGAAACATGAGGCTCCAGGGACTAGTGCGAATCCTTGGGTTCATTCGAGCAATCGAGTCTGGTTTAACCACGCTGGTGTCAGTGCATTTCATTCATTAATTCATTCATTCATTCATTCATTCATTCTTGGGCGCTGATACCTATAATTACAAGATATTAAGTTATCTTAGCTTAGGTATTGGCTGCAACTCCAATATTAAACTTTACCAACCTTAAGGCCTATTTTTATTGCAAACCATATTTTTACTTGAAGGTGCAAATAAACTAGTTATATTTTATTTTACTATTTATCTGTGTGTCAATTTTCATCAAAATCGGTTTAGCTGGTTGAGTCTTCTCAAACTTACACATTTTGCTAAGAATGGGATTTTCTTACACATTTTTCTAAGAATGGGATTTTCTTGATTGAAAATCAATCTAGCCCAATAATGTTGGGGTCGGCTTCCAGTCTAACCAGATGCAACTGAATAACAGTAATTTACATGGAGCGACTGCCTATCTGACCTCCACAACCCAGTTACTGAGTAACACGATACGCCTTGGTTAAACTGGTTGTCAGGCTTTTGGGCTTCTACTACCCGTAAATACTGTCAAAGATCTACGAATGACAGCCGAGACCAACGGCCTTGTAAATTTTATAATCAAGATACAAGCTATTTGAAAAAATTAAAATCACCAGTAAATCTGAAGATATGAAGAATTTTCTTGATTATAATAGTGTATAATGGTGATCCTAAACGACATTAGGCTGAGGCCTAGTATGTGAGCAATTAAGGAATAAGTACCTACTATGTATAATACTTACGACCGCGTTTACCTCGGCCCCAATAAAAACAATAGTTCGCTTTTACGACCAGAGCAAAACTCAGGAATACAATACGTTGACATACTTGAATATCTTGAAAACAATTCAGGTAAACGCAAACTTTACTAAACATTGTATGAAAGATAACATAATACAGATTTTCTGTTGAATTGATAAAGTTAAGTGTCATTCAGAACCTCTTTAAAAGTCAAGTCTCAAGACTGTTGATGATGTTGATTCATAGGAACATGACATGGGACATGGGCTGGACATGGGTTTTCTTCGATAATCCCAGTGACGGTTTGCTTTCAAATAAATTCTACTAGATTAGAATTATCTCTCTCTTCCTGGCTATGTATCCCACGTGGTGGTGTGGGGTCAGCCTTCAAGCAGGCCTAACATGACAGGTGCGAGATCGCTCTCTTTCTCAATTTGTCGAACTTTGTCTACGATTCTGACGTTATCCTAATGCCTAACATGGCCGCTAAGTTCGAGTAAACTCGATAAAGGCACTTTGACAGTTCACAAGTTCACGACGAGAGATCGAGAAAGTAGCAAATTATTAAAAACAAATAATTCTTATTGTAGCAACATCGGCTCATTCATTCAATTTTACGCATGGAATTTGTCTAGACTATAATGATTTTACATTATTTTCCTGGGCTGTTAAAACAGTCTTTCTCTTCCACTTCGCCCTATCTTCGACATCGTCTTCGGACACCTGACACTCATTTATGTCCGTTAGCATTCTACAAGATTAGAACAAATATCTGAATCTGGAAAACACTTAATGTTCAATGGTAAATATCTAAGTATTCTATAAAACTAGTTGTATTGTATTTAATATTTAGGATTTTTCTGCTAGCATTTTCAAATACGCACATAAAAACGAGTCGGTTTTTTTTGTCTAGTAATATAATTTTGTGATAACCGGCTTATGTTCGACAATATTATTTAAATTGTAGTTTCTGTCTCAAGTTTAAGAACCTGTTTATCTTTAAGGAAAACCTTATTAATGGTGGTTTATTTGTCTTCTAAGCTGCGCCATTCGGTTTTACCAGTGTAAGTCTCGATCCCGTGGGAATATCGGGATAATAAGTGTCCTATATCCGAATCCAGGTCATGGTGTACCCATGAGCCAAATTTCATCCAAATCCGTTCAGCCGTTGTAGCATGACAGCGTAACAAACAGACAAATAAATGAACAAACTCACTTTCGCATTTATAATATAAGCAAGGAAGTAACGATTATCCAGTTGCCAAATGACATCGGGTCAACCTCTGCCTATCTCAATTAGTCATACATAAGTAACATTATATCAAAACATCACGCCTTTAATCCCCGAATGGTTAGGCAGAGTTGTACCTATAGTACACCCATATTTCGCCAGTTGTGTTTAAGTCCCATGTAATAGGGGGCAAGCCCATTGCTATCAACTGGGCTACTACTGAGAAATTCCTGAGGGAAAAACCCTATAAAACTTTGCCCGACATGGAAATCGCACCCAGGACCTCATGCTCAGCAGTAGCGCTTGCGGCCACTACACCAACGAGGCAATCAAACATATATATTGTATATAATATCATATATAACATATATATTGTATGTAATATATATTGTTGACTATCAAGAATATAGCAGTCTGTCACTGGCACATTTAGTTCCTTTTTATTAAATATTGATCAACAAAATCAATGGATTTCTCTCACGCGCTCTATAGGTACCTGCATACATTTTTGTGAAAAAGTTAGAAATTCTGAAATTCGAAATGGTTTAGAGAAATTAATCCATCACTTTCTTACAAAACCTTGGCTCGTTCATGTTTCGCAATAACATTGAATTAACTTTAGTCACGAAAATAATATGAGATATACAAAATAACCAAAATCGTGAGCTGTTCTTACTCATTTCCTTACTTAATAGTCTACACTATGATATTCTTAGACACGATATTGAACATATACTAGTGGAATGGGCAGTAATACACAGGGGCTTGTGGGTAAATAATAACAGCCGCACGGGTCAATCGATCAGGATAAGCTACGCTTGCCGCGGTTGGTCCGTAGATGGGTGACCATCTTTACATACCAAGACCCTTCCGTGCCTTGGAAGGCGTTAAGCCGTTGGTGCCAGCTGTCATTCGTGGATCTTTGACAGTCGTTACGGGTCGACAGAAGCCCGAAAGTCTAACAAAGTCTAACAGTCTTACCAAGGGGTATCGTATTACCCAGTAACTGGGTTGTGGAAGTCAGATAGGCAGTCGCTCCATGTAAAATACTGGTATTCAGCTGCATCCGGTTAGATTGGACGCCGACCCCAACGTAGTTTGGAAAAGGCTAGGCAGATGATGATGGGCAGTAATACGCAACTGAATTTTAGTCTTAGGGTGCTTGCATCCGGAGGACACGGTGGAGCATACGGTGGAGGTCTGCCCGGCTTGGGCAGAGCACCGCCGTGTCCTCGTGGAGGCGATCGGTGGCAGAGACCTCTCGCGTCCGGCCCTGGTTCAGGCCATGGTACGGAGCGAGAGGGCATGGGCAGCCGTCACCTCCATCTGCGAAGCAGTAATGCTCGCGAAGGAGGAGGCGGGACGGTTGAGGGAAAGGCAAGTTTCGCGCCCTCTCGCCCCTAGTCGCCGCAGGAGACGCCCTGGGCGTCGGGAATCCCGGGCGGATTTCCGGCCACCGTAGGCGAGGGCTTGCGGACGGTGAGCAATGGGCAGCTCACCGTCCGGTAAGGACCAGGCCCGGGTCGACGACGCGTTGTATTCTACGCGCGCCTCAAAGAGATGTCGTCAGCGCATAGGTAGGGGTCCACTAGGGCCGATGCCTGCCGGGGTCGCGGGAAGGTAAGGAAAGGGTGCTTGCATTCGCGGGAAAGTACGAAAGGGTCACCGAGGCCCCTGGCAACACAGGCAACGGAAGGAACACGAGTGGGTTTTAGTCAGTAAGTGTCTGACACACCCTCCCGCTCCGCCCAGAGCGGGAGAAGTTATTTGATTATTTCCCACGCAAAAAAAAAACGGTGCTTGCTTAATGACGCGGGTAATGATGAAGGGACGTCGGTAACGATCGGTGCGGGCAAAATAGCTCATACGTAAAGAAACGGATGAAACATTGTAACCGTTTCTTTCCGTAGATCAACCTGCAGCGATCTGTACCGGAAAACCCGCTGCTTCATGCATCATTTCAGCCGAAAGACGTCCACTGCTGGACATAAGCTTCATGCAAATACCCTTAATGAATTGGTAATCTGTCTAGCAAGTGCCAGACTTGTCATGTTTCCGATTGATCACCAAATTTTACTCCATACAAGAAGTCTGGACTCGAAATAAATGTTTAATCAGAGCTCCCATGTCAAGCAATGTAGTACATTAATACAGAAGTATCTGGTTCCAAGCACAGAATTGAGGTAGATGGAATAGGATGAAAAAGAAGAGCAGTCAGATGGTGGAAACTTATTACGATTAAAAAAATAATCAATATCGGTTCATCCTTTAAGGAGCTACGATGCCACAGACAACCACACAGATACATAGATACACACTACAAACTTATAACACCCCTCTTTTACGTCGGGGTTTAAAAATGTAATCCAACGAAACTGAAAAAACTTAAAATAAATGCAAAGGCGAGCCAGCAGCTGACTTTGAAAACACCACACGCCCATGCTACAAACTCGCTACATACAAAGAATGCGATATTGTGAATCGATTCAAGAGAACAGAATCTATCTTCTACAGCTGGTAATGTGTGGCTATTAATGTAACACCATTGTATTAACTGTTATAACACGTTGCTTGCCGCTGCAACGGGAACGTTAAATGCTATACAAATGTTATATTGTGAATCTACTAGTTTTTCAGCGTTGCATTGTTTCGAAGATAAGGCTATCGTGGGACTGTGTATTTCGTCTGAGATTTTCAAAGCAGTGACTGTTCTATGGGTAAATCGAGATAAATACTTCGTATACCATATCTTCATATATTCTTTTTCCTAAGAAAAACATTTAGTTGGATATAGATGGACACATTATACATCTGAAATCTTCCATATAATTCAAATCATTGGTTAATATAACTATAACAGTGAGTTTTTTTCTTTCGTTACTGTTTCCCATTTATTTGTTCTCAATACTCAATCATTCTTGCATTCCACAATGTTTACTTAGGCTATAAAACCGATTTACATCCGTAAGACATCCTGGTAACATAAGTTCCAGTTGACAACCAGCGTCAGGCAGTAGTTGCCTGGCATTGGCGCAGCCGTGAAGCACACAATACTATTTTAGGTATTTTCTGTTTTTGTGTGAATATTGTGTGCCTTAACCTGGGTCAAATAAATTCATTTTCTTTCTTTCATTCTTTCCTTCCTTTTTTCTTCCTTTCGTTTTTTTTTTTTTTTTATGGTCCACATAATGATCTCATAACATTTTAGGTTATCACCGAAAATGTTATGTGCACAGCAAAATAGTAGGAGAGAGGAAGCTTTGAAACTTAACTTATCTATTCTTAACTACTCGTACATCCAATATTATTAGACTTTCTATGAACTTCATTCAATTGGCCATCTTTAGGTGAGGTAACACCAGCTGCCACATAGGTTATTGAAAACGTGCGTAAGTCTTCACTATTGTCGCATCATCCTGAATAAACATTTCATTGATTGATTTCTGCGTCTTTCTTTACATTTCTTTCCATTCTTGCCTTCACACACATACATACATAATGAAAATCAAATCTTTATAAAAGTGTATCACAAATACCTATAGATTCATTTTCTAGCTCTGAAACAATCGTCTATCCCTGATATTTTATAACTACAACCGAGGACTATTTATCTATATATATAAGGCCCATCTTATGAGCTTTTTACCCCAAAAGCACATAAGATTAGCAGTTAACCTCTAAATTAGCGCCTACTTACATCCAAAGATTGGATAAGAATATTTATTGTGAATTTTTGACCAAGCCGACTTCTTGAATTCTAATTTAAAGGGCCTGTTTCAACAACACCTACGATTTAGTTTCCATTTACATTACATATAAAATATTCTGTTCCTTTTTCGAATTTTGAATTAATTTAGTGTGTAGGTAGTGGTTATTCGGACATCGTGAAACAAGTTAAGGCGCTGACAAGACCCAATTGACCAAAATAGGCTTCTCTTAAGAAACAAAGATTTGGCATCTGTTTAGTTTGTGGTAGCGGAAAAAATATATGTTAATTTTAAACATATTTCCCAGAACTTGGTTGTTACCAAAACACGTTTTGAAAAAAAAGTCTCGATACAAACTAACGTTAAAGTAACCTCTTGCCTTGAGTTCTAATCCAAAATATCTGCATTAAATATCAACATACGTTACGTATTTAAATAATAACAAGAACGTCTTAATTGAATGCAGAACTTGGTTGTTTTTATTTTCGATTACTCAACTCAATTTTGAGTAAATAGATAATTGCTTCATATTTTGCAATAAATTACAAGCGTTGTGTCATCGCGCTTCTCTTTCTTTTCTATGCAATTTGTCAGTGACCGCGGTTTAGGTGTTGTCAGCGTCTTAAAGCGCTGTCGCGCGCGAATTTTACTGTAAGTTGACGCCACGGTAAACGCCGTGAACTTGTCCCGGACGGACACTCGTAGTTTCGCAGTTTCGTTCGTTCGCTGGACGACAATGTGGCTATTGCTGCAGCTGTGACGCTATTTGCTGTAGCGTACTACAATTATCTTTGTATTCAAAATAACAAACGAATGGAGAAAGAGAAGATGGTGGATAACGAAAATCCATCGCAGTAGAATATATGAATTATTTATAATTTTCAAAACCCGACTGCGACCCTGCAAAAACCTGCGAGAGTAGATGCGTTCGAAAAAACCGACACCAATCGGGGAACGGCGAGCGCGATCGCGAAACCGTGTCAATCAGAGACACGTGTTTCACAGCATTCGCTAGCGTTCGCGCCGCAAGTGTGGAGCGGGCTTAAGACCTTTTAGTATTCCAGGAGTTAATCTTAACACAATTTTCAAATCCACATTGCTCTCAATAATGAGTCACGCTCGTTCACGCCAGCATGACATTACGGGTTAACGTCCTCTTGTTTGTCGTCGCATTGTGATCTGCACCGTTTTTGCTCAGCATCCGTAACGTTCAGGCGAGTCGTACGTGATTCGATTGTTGCTAAAATGCTGAGTGCTTTTGCTAATTGAAATAGTTTTTCTCTAAATGTAGGTTGGTCTGTTGGAGGCATTGAGTTATAATCACTAAGTAGTACATTATAACTCAATGGTTGGAGGTGGGCAGAGGTCTTCAGAATTGAAAACCGCAGCAGTACCTATTAGATCATGTGTGATACTACATTATTTGCTTCGTGAGAAAAAGTACCGTGTTGTTTATTTATATCTTTTTTTATGATATATAGATACATACAAATTGTTTTTTTTTTATATCCCATAACTCTGGGGTTATATTCTATAAGTAAAAATAATACAAAAAGTCCTAGAATATGTGGTCCAATAATGCATAGTTTCGAAGATATCATAATACTAACACTAGACTCTTGATGTGTGTCGGTATCGAAGTTTCATTGATAAATACGAGCAATTAATTTTCATTCAAAGCCATCATTCATATTTAAAGCTAAGAAAATGCGACGTTGTCATATTTCGCGTAAGTGTTTTACATTAACAAAATAAATAAATAAAATAAAATTCATTTATTTATTCATATTACTTATTATTATTTAAATATTATTATTAATACTCGTGACTTTGTCGAATTATTTTGTATCAAAAACAAAAACAAAAAAAAAAGATAAATGAAAAATAATTCATATACCAGTTGATTCTTTGATATGGTCTCATTCATACCCTAGAATTATGGGATACCAAAAAAAACACCTTAAATATATGTATATATACACAATATATATAACGGTGATTCTGGGTTTTATTTTAGTTTTGATGCAGTTAATTATCCTAATTAATTGATTGCGATTTGCCTTGAAGGTACTTTCAATTTTTAGATGTTTAAGGCTCCTGCATACTGAGGCGATATCGCGGGCGCGACAGGCAGCAATATGCCTGTCGCGCCCGCGATATCGCTCGAGTCTGTAAGAGCCTTTAATGTAGGTATTACTCAGATATTGGGTATTTTTTCAGTTTCACAAAACACTCACGCATATG
Source organism: Atethmia centrago (assembly GCA_905333075.3). Lineage (NCBI taxonomy): Eukaryota > Metazoa > Arthropoda > Insecta > Lepidoptera > Noctuidae > Atethmia > Atethmia centrago. The sequence continues at coordinate 9,217,634 of HG995381.1, read as the reverse complement.
TCACAACATTTTTTGCTTTTTAGGGTTCCATAGGAACCCTTATAGTATCACCATGTCCGTCTGTCTGTCTTTCTGTCTGCCCCGCTTTAGCTCAGAGACGCTTAGTTTTAGAAAGCTGTAATTTGGCATAGGTATACATATTACCTAAGGGGACCTAAACGCAAATTTTGTAAGTTTTATAATGCCTTAAAGTATATGATCCACTGCAGTAAACAAAATCAGAAAAATATATGGTATATGCTAGGTAGATAGTGTGTTGAAAACATAATACAACTAATTTGATACGATAGAAAAATATCACGAAGATTCCTCGAAAAAAATATTTTAATGATTGAAAACTATTAGTATAGTTTTTAATCATTAAAATATTTTTATGTACATGCAACTATTCTGATTTTATGTCAGATTATTCTACTAGCTACACAAACTTAATCGGTACTGTTAAAGAGTTTTCGACCAAATTGTGGTCTGAATATTTTGACAAAAGATCACTTACCAAGGGAATTTGGTACAGAACTTTGCAACCAGCTTTGCCTCGAGTCCCTTGGTTTGAAAAACGCAATATGGGAAGGTATGACATTGTGACGAGTTTTAGAATTCGCTCAGGGCACATTCCATTAAATAAGTTTGGATTCCTGATGGGAAAGGTCAACTCTTCGAATTGTACTGAATGTGATGTTATAGAGGACGTATATCACATCTTGATGGAGTGTGTTCGTAACGAAGCATTTAGATATATAGTCATTCAAAAAGCAGTGTCCCCTTTCAATGTTGGATGGTGTAATAGCATTTTGTCTTTTCCTCTTTCAGAGGAGGCCAAGTTGCTATATAGGCTTACACATATAGGTATTAAGAATAGATCACCTTAAGTTAACACTATAATTTGTATAAGTAATTAATTTTAGTATTGTGATGTGTATATTTTCATGTTTATTCTTATGGGGGTGACATGTTCAAATATGAACAAGCCTCCAATAATAAATACAGATTTAAAAAAAAGCATTTTAGCATATTAGTGTTTTATTTTTTTTCTCCAATCAATAGATTTTTGTAAATAAATAATTGCTTCATATTTTGCAAAAAATTACAAGCGTTGTGTCATCGCGCTTCTCTTTCTTATCTATGCAGTCTGACAGTGACCGCGGTTTAGGTGTAGTCAGCGACTTAAAGCTGAAAATCAGCGTCAAGTGGTCATTGTGTTGTCATCTGACATTATACTGAGCTGAGGCACTTTTGGCATTACAATCATTGCTTTCCGTTTTTTTTTTTGTTTTAAGATATATTTTTTTACTGTAAGTAATAACAATAAACGTATTTTTTTCTTTCTTTCTTTCTAATATTATAAACAAGAAAGTGAGTTTGTTTGTTACGCTTTCACGCTAAAACTGCTGAGCGGTATTTGGATAAAATTTGGCACAAGGGTAGACAAAGACCTCCCTCTCACAGAGAGGAGGACTGCGTCCCAGCAGTGGGAACATTATAGGCTGATTATGTGTAGACAAAGACCTGGGTTAGGACATAGAGTACTTTTTATCCCCATATTCCCACGGGATCGAATCTTATGCGGCTATAACCGGGGGCTGCAGCTAGTTTGTTAATAATTAATTTTTTCAAATCATTTTCTGACTTCATAGGCTCAGTCTTGCCCATAGCTATTCGCGGGAAAGTTCGAAAGGGTTACCGAGGCCCCTGGCAACACAGGCAACGTAAGGAACACGGGTGGGTTCCAGTCAGTAAGAGTCTGACACACCCTCCCGCTCCGCCCAGAGCTGGAGTAGTTATTCGATAATTTCCTACCCAAAATAAAAAAAAATGCTTTTAGCTGTTATGGTATTGTTCCTTGATGGCAATATGCTAACGGGTTTACAAATTAGAGTAGTTACAGTGATACCAATGACAAACAAATGAATAAATATGTCTTAAGGGTAAGTATATAATAGACTGTAGGTACCCGCATAAGTATTCATAGACATCTCATAGTTCCTTGTAAGCAAATCGTCGATGAAGAAAAGTCGTTATACGTACACTCGTATTCCCGGAAATATTAAACTGTGGGAAATTTATAATACATTTCCCACAGTTTAATATTTCCGGGAATACGTTTATTTCTTACTTTTTACTCATTTGGTATAATACACCGTATTAATTTAATATATTATGACTTTGAAACCAAAACTATGTGCCTATAAAGGCTTCTGTAGACTGGGGCGATATTGCGAGCGCGACAGGCATATTGCTGCCTGTTGCTCCCGCGATATCGCCCCAGTCTTCAGAAGCCTTTACAATGAATTAGACAGTGGAAACGACACCATAGCCTAAAATACCAACAGACTGGTGGTTAGGCCTATCGTGTACAACCGCCATTATTTTATTAACTGTCAGTTGGAACTAAAAATACTCATTAAAAATTTAAATCTCTTTAAGGCTCCCGCAGACATGCGCGACGCGACAATGCGACGCGACTCTAGTAACACAATTTCTATCAAAAATTCATGGAAACTATTCTACTTAAATAAAATCGCGTCGCACCTTCGCGTCGCGCCTGTCTACGGGAGCCTTTATAGAGCGAATAAATACTGGCGGCTTGAATTTGTAACGCAGTTGTAACCAAAAAAAATAAGGAGGTAGGTGCACATTGAAATCAGAATAACACTATTTGCGAAAAAAAATATTTCGTTTCAATGTTTTAAAAAAAGCCTGTTACTAGTAAAAACTAGGTATTCGATTTACCTATATTGTTAAATGTCACAGCACGAAAACAATAGACAATCTACGAAAACTTGTATTCCAACGGCTCAAATATTTCTACCATTACAATCACAACAAAGAGCAATATCCGATAAAGGGTCAAGCGGTCTTACCTGCAAATTAACTCCGCTAGTACCGTTAACACTGTACACTCACACTTAAATAAACACTTACAAAAAAACAATTAGTCCAAGCAAGATCACGACCGCCGACCACCGGTTGCGCCAACCGACTGTTACCGACTACAACAACTACACATTCGCAGTTCGAGCTGCCCAGATAAGTGAATCTAGATAGTGCAGCAAGGTAAAAGCGGGTAAAGGCGAGCGCACACGAGTTCACTGACGTTGATGGAACGTATAAATGTTGAACGAACCGTGTCGACGATCCAAAACTTCGCACCATTTCTAGGTCAGTTACTTTGTTTTGTTTCAATTACTTTTATAGTGAGAATTCTGAGAAAATGCTTTTCAATGGGTTTAACGATGATCAAGCAATATTCTCAATTCGAATCTGACAGATTTCATACTACAGTTCGGCCGTTGAGAGAATGCATTCTTTACCACCTGTCAGTTTCATACTAACGAATATGTGTTTTTCGAATTTGATCCTTATAGTTACTAGAAATTGTCCAACTGACAGCGTCGCATCAGGAACGCATTCTCTCGATGGCCGGACTGTAATCTCTACTCAAATCAAGATACACTACTCGTATTCCATATTCAAATATTTGATCATATTTTACAATAATCTTCATTTGCAATTCATGACTAGAAAATCATTAAATACGTTTAATTTTAACAATGCAAATAAAATATATTGTAACGAATATGGAATCTGTGTGAAACGCCTCGGTCTAAACATTTGAATGTGGAATACAGTTACAACTCTTCTAAAGTTTGGCATTTAAAATCTCAAGTAACTGTATTTCTACCTATTTACATTCGAATAAGTGAATTAGACTGGCATCAATATTTCCTCAGGGTAATTGGGCACATTCATTAATTGAACCTGTGGACCATAGTATTATTTTGCAACTGTAGATACAACTTTAGTAATTGATATTGGCTACAGTTAATAATCCAGAATTTGCTATGTTGGTCATATTCGTGTCCAAAATGGCTTACATTTTGGACATAAAATACCTTAGTAAAGGAGGTGACCAATTAATGCATACTTCTGCATAAAGCAGTGTAGCGGTGGAAGTTGGAATTACTCATTAACTAGAACAAAGGGTTAGCTATTGTATTATTTAAAAACTAAAACTATGGATCTTACAATGAAAACTAAATCGAATAGGGTTTAATTACTTATCTCATTAGAATTTTAAATTCAGAAGATCGCTTCATTCGCTCATAAAGTCATAACTGACGACTTGAAATTAGAACGTAGTTGTAAATAATTAATATAAATTTTTATCTAATTCTAAAATAATCAAATTGATACAACACTATAAAAAAACAAAAAATTGGATAATTTAATAAAATAAAATAACATACCTACCTACCAAATCTAAAATTATTGAGACTCCAAAGCTTTTTAGTAGGTAACTCTCTCACCAAATCTTACTCGTAGTCAGTTTAAATTCTCAAAATTGATTTAATCCTAGGTATTCTACAACGTTTTCAAGCACAATATTGCACAGTTTGCAACGCCACAGTATTACATACTTTTCTCCGAGCTACGCCGAGCAGCGCGGTCGATGACTCGCCCGTCCACCGTGAAAAATTTACCAGCTTTGAGTACTAACATGATTCTTCAATTTAAACAATAGAGTCGAATCGTTAAATCGGAAACTATTACCTTAAATAAGTCATCACATCATCTTCCTGTCATTATCCCATGTTACGTGGGTATAACTAAAAAATAAATCTGTAGTCGCATCACTATAATTAAAAAAATTGCAAATTCAAAATACTCAAAACTAAAAGCATTTATTTCAATTAAACCATTTACAGATACTTTTGAATTGTCAAGGAGTCGGTCAGTTAGAAATATTAACCTAGCTGCCCATTCCAAAGCATAGTAGGTACCTCTGAAGAAGAACGGGCAAGAAACTCCATGGACACTTTAAAATTATATTGTTACATAAAGATAAATAATGTTGAATTTATAACTAAATATGAAGACGATGTAAAATAAAACGCGCCCATGGTACAGCAAAAAAATAAACAATTTCAAAATAAAATAATTAAAAATTAGCTGAGGCAGCTAATTTTTATGATGTAGCGTATAAAATATTACAAAGGTGTAAGTACCAAGTTTCTACAAGTTAGTTTTATAGAAATCAAACCAGTGAGCACGTACCTTGTGTGTGGATCCTAAAAACCACAAAGCTACGTAAAGAATTCACCTCAAACTTTTTAAGTTCAGAACCACATATTGACAATCACCACCTCACACACTTACTTATTACTTGTTAAAAATTTCAGACCATGATTAAAACTAAATGAGAAAAAAAAACAATGACCCACATAGTCCTCATATTCGCAGTGGGTAATTAAAATAATTTAATGCTTTATAAGTGAATATTATACTGAGACAGGACCCGAAGCCTATAATAGCGAGATAAAGTAAAAACCAAAATTATATTATTATCCTTTGTCAAGTTGAATTATTGGCTTCTGTTTCTGCCGATACCAACCAACCAGAGTCGCTAACAGGAGATTTACAAGATATAGATAGATAAAACGTTTATTCAGTGCACACCAAAGACATAGCACAACACACAATAGCACAATTAATAGATAACAAATTACAGGAATATATATAAAAAACAAGGTGCCAATATACAAGACAGAAAAACATACTTAAAGAAATACAGTGACACTGCGACTTTAAATCAATTATCGAATATACAAAGTGCGGTGTGCGTCTCGTTGTTGCAGGAAACCAGTCCAGATATACCTACCGATCAGTTAGATAAGCCTCTCAGAAAACAGAGGTTTGAGGCAACTTTTTCTATTCTTCACTATATTAGCTTTGTTGCACGTAGTGTATTTATTACTTTCAGTTCCCAATTGAAAATCGCTCACATTTTAAAGTCGTCATTCTATGTTTGTTATCGTAGTCTTTATCGTCATAGTCTATAAGAAATGACGGATATTAAGAGCATAGACACAGTTTCTCGGGTCATAAGCTATTAAACTCATTATATCATGGGAAATGAGAAAATCTTCCGTCATCGCATGCGTGCGCGCACTATTGTTTGCTGAAGATAAGTTTCTAAGTATCTAGTTGATGACACTGTTTTATGTATAACTAGGTTCTGTTTTATGATATACGACGTAAACGCGATGTAAATTCGAACGATTTTTAATCAAAATATAACTAAGATATTGGTTAAAATATTTCTGACAAGCACAATTATTATTATCACATCACACACATCACCCCTTGTTTCCCCGAAGGGTTGGGCAGAGGAATACCTATAGTAAAACCAGATGTCGCCAGTTATGTTTAAGTGTCATCTAATAGGGGGCAAACCTATTGCCATCAACCAGGCACAGTTCCAGACTCCGGGCTGCTACTGAGAAATTCCAGACAGAAATACCCAATAACACTTTGCTCGACATGGCAATCGAACCTAGGACCTCATGCTCTTGAGACCAACGAGACAGTCAATTATCACACATAGGTATGAATAAAGTCTTACAAACGAGTAAATACGATACGTACGAGACAAGTTAAAATCATTTAAATTTTCGTAAGGTTCACTTCAATTTATCTTGGTAATGTCGAAAACTAGACCAAGTTAAAATGTTCTATTCTATGCTCTAATGTTCTAGCTAAATGTCAAATAAACGTATCTGACGTTTATTTGACATTTAGCTGCTATCAGCGCGGCCTTGATGTATCATTATTATGTAGGTATGTTGGACAATTTTAGTTGGTTTTCCTTTAAAAATTGGTAAGTAGGTACCGGAATGTTCTTAGAACATTGATTGACCTTATTAGGCAGGCAGTGACAGATGACTCTCTGGGTTCTATTCTAGGATTTAAAAACCACGTCATGTTTTCCATATATATATTTACGAACCAAAACCGTTTGTCAAAACCAACATCGTTTTCATTCATATTTTTTTATGCAAAAACCCATCTGCCTAGCCATTTCCCAACTATGCTGGGGTCAGCTTTCAGTCTGACCGGATTTAGCTGAATACCAGTATTTTACAAGAAGCAACTGCATATTTGACCTCCACAATCCAGTTACTGGGTAACGCGATACCCCTTGGTAAAACTGATTGTTTTACTTTCGGACTTCTGACTACCCATAACGACTGTCAAAGATCAAAAATGACAGCCGGGACCAATGGCTTTACGTGCTTTCTCAGACACGGAGGAGTCTCGATATGTTATTAACTATCAATCGACCCGTGCGGCTGTTATTAGTTAGCCACGAGGTCCTCAATTCCTCATATTTTTTTTATACAATGACTTTAGTAAGGCACTTATAGAAAAGATGAAGCCTTCGAAGGTTGACCAGTTCTTATGAGCAGGCAAATCCGCAGGCAAAGTAACATACATATAGTAGGTACATTTCCTGTAAATATTTGAAATAGGGATTCCCCGTGACGAGCAAAATCACAATATTCCTCAAGCTCTCTCTGTCTTCAGAAACAGGGCTACCAAAGAGGGTATTTTTAATTTTCAGAATTTAGGCATCTTTGAACGCTATCTAATAAGCGTTTAATATTTTCGCCAAAAATAGGCACAATTTTCATAATGCTATTTTATGGTTTTAACTTTTAAACATGTGTGCGACAGTACAAAAACTTATAAAAGCCGCTTCATTCTTTAAAAACCTTTCTATGACCTGTCATCCGACCTGAAGCTAAGCAATGACAACGTTAACAGCTCACTTTAACTAAGTTTTCATGGTGAGATTTTTCAGAATACATCAGCACGTCATCAAGGTATAATACAGGTTGAAATTGAAAACTTGCGACAAACTGAAATGGGACATTGTATACATCATTATTAACAACTTTTACTAAGGGACCAAAGCTGTAATCCCAAAACAAAAATCTGCTTTTCCTACATTTTGATGAGGTATTGCGAACATAAATGTAGGGGACACCAGTTTTTTTTTTGGGATTGTAGCTTTGGTCCCTTAGTAAAAGTTGTTCATAATGATGAGTACAATCTCCCATTTCGATTTGTCGCATGTTTTCAATGTCACCCTGTATATTTGAATCGTTGATGCTACCTAGAAAGTCAATACAAGAAAACATAAAGCTTAAATTTACGCAGTTCCACACTACTTGGATTTGTTCATTGAGGCCTATAATAACTATAACGAAAATGAAAAAAAAAATGACGTTTATATTATTGCATGATACGTATCGTTTTATGTCACAACATTAAAATCCCCGAATTCCTTTGATCAGCGAACCAAACGATAGTCGTTAAAGAATAATTGTCTTTTCAAAAGTATTTAGTTTCTAATTCCAACATTTCATCACAGGGGTTATTAGTTTATTACATTTACTTTATAATAAGTATTTGCTAATAAAGATTATAGTCAAACAAAGATAGTAGAATGACATGACTTGTGTAGCAGATAGCGCAAATTTTGCGTGTGACGCAAAATCAGTGTTTGTAGTTAGTTTAAGCAAATAAGTGATTAAATGATTTGATTGTTCTATCAGAAGGCACATTGGTTGCGTAGGTTGTCAAGAAAATATTACATTTTCATTGTTATGTTTTATTCAGATTGTTTTTTGTCTGTCTGGCTTCCGGTTAAGAATAAAGTCTGATTTACATACCATAAGTTAAAGCAACAATAAAAATTACTCCATCTAAACAGTGTTTGAACGATGCAAGTAATTTGTTGCTTCAACTTTATTGTATGCCACACAGAAACTTGCATGATGTAAACGGGACTTCAGTCAAACCCACACCCACACACATAGATAAGTCTGTAAGTTCGTCTGCACGAGATGTACAGTACTCTTCTTGCACATCTTCAGACCTAGATACCTTAAAATACTCTTTGTCCTAAATGTTTAATTATCTATACCTGATACGGTTGCGTTGTTGTGTTTCACACATTCAAAAATCCCCTGACTACTTTCTTTTGACCCTGCATTAACACCCATAGACAAGTTGTGATCTTGTTTTCAACAAGATTTAAACCTTGTCAAAAAAATGTCGTGTATAAAACATTCATCATATTTACATGAAGTAAATAATGAAACGTGTTTTCGTTTCATTATAATTAACACCAAGTGACAGCTAGCACATGTCAGTTTACTCCAGAGAAATATGAATTCGACCGCTTCGTTGGAAGACGGGGAAACTGGTCCTCATAAAGAAGCCGGGGCGCACTGCGGACTCTCCATCCGCTTATTGGCCCATCGTGCTGCTCGACGAGGTAGGCAGGTGGGCTGGGCAAGCTTTTTGAAAGAGTCATTGCAGACCGCCTCGTCGGGCGGCTGGTGCGCGTGGGGCCGGATTTGGCGGAGAGCCAGTTTGATTTCCGCAGGGGGTGCTCTAGCACCTGGGACTCGTCTTTGACAGCCGGTGGAACTTCGTGGAGCATTTCGGACGTTTGGCTCCCGAACTGGAGCGGGCAGGGGCTGCCTTGAAGCGGCTCCTGCCCAATCTAGGCGGTCCAAACGCCTCCTACCGGAGGCTCTATGCGGGGGTCGTGCGGCCCCTTTACGGGGCTCCTGTGTGGGCGCGTTCCCTGGCGCTGTGGCCAGCCCGCCGGTTAAGTGCGGCCCAGAGGGTCATGGCCATCCGGCTGGTCCGGGGATACCACACGGTCTCCTGCGAGGTAACGAGCCTCCTTGCCGAATTGCCGCCATGAGATCTGGAGGCAAAAGCCCTCGCGCACGTATGGGAGTGGCGTGAGGAGGCGAAACGCCGGGGCGTAACTCCGCTGCCGCGAGAAATCGCAGCACAGCGGACGGAGCTCCGGCGGGATCTAATTGGCGACATGGAGAGTACGGTTGTCGCAACCCAGTGCTGGTCACGCCACAATTGCGGCGATAAGTCCCATCTTTTAAAAGTGGCTAGAGAGGCGCCACGGCGTCCTCACCTCCGCCTGACGCAGGTCCTCACCGGACACGGCAGCTTCGGGAGGTTCCTGTGTCGGATACGGCGGGAGGAAACGCCTGGGTGTCACCTCTGTGTGGATCGCCCGGAGGACACGGTGGAGGTCTGCCCGGCTTGGGCAGAGAAAGAAAGAAAGAAAGAATAACGTTTATTTGGATACAGTTCGTGAAACACAATAAAAATAACAATAAAAAAGTGAAAATAATGTTTTGAATAAATAGTGTGTGCCTCACGGCTGCACCAAAAAGGTTCATTTCAGCATTAATGCCAGACAGATGCTGTCTGACGCTGGTTTTCTAATGAACCTTTAGGGACAAGTGACGTCCAAGTACAAACAGCTTCAACAAACCTAATACATATTTTTACTTATAAATTAATACATTAATTAGTAATTAAACATAATAACAAAACACAAAACATACGAAAACAACAACTGTCCCAGCAAAAACCTGTTCCTAGCGATTAGCTAGATTGATCCGTGCACGGTGCGCTCACAAAGCGCTACAGGCCGCCGACCGCGACGGACACATTATCGACAATTATCTAGTTACCCGACAAGAAAAATAGTTATTGTGGGTTGTTTGAATAAACAAATTGAATATAACTATAATAATAATAAAAAGTATAAAAAAAAAACTAAGACAAAAATTAATCATAAATAGTCAAATTTAATACTATTCGGAGAAAGTGAAGTACCTACCTATAACAAAAGATGAAGTAGGTGGGAGTTAGTAATATTAATAGAAGAAGGTAAGCGTCATTTAATACGAAACGTTTATTTGGCTGATCAGTAGGTATTGTTAGTCTCTTGTTAGTTTTATATTATAACAACTTATTATGTTCTACGCTAAGTAACTACTGTAAGCATTTTCATATAAGTGAAATATTTAGGGCGACCATATCTAGTTTCTGTTACGAATCTATCAGATACTGCCTTAAACGTGTTCTGAAGGTATGGATAGTGCCCCGCCGTGTCCTCGTGGAGGCGATCGGCGGCAGAGATCTCTCGTGTCCGGCCCTTTTTCAGGCCATGGTACGGAGCGAGAGGGCATGGGCAGCCGTTACCTCCTTCTGCGAAGCAGTAATGCTCGCGAAGGAGGAGGCGGGACGGTTGAGGAAAAGGCAAATCTCGCGCCCTCTCGCCCCTAGCCGCCGCAGGAAACACCCTGGGCATCGGTAATACCGGGCGGATTTCCAGCCACCGCAGGCGCGGGCTTGCGGATGAGGAATAGGCTGGGCTGAGCCGTCCGGTGAGGAATAGGCTGGGTTGCGACAACCGTACTCTCCATGACATCATGAGATCCCGCCGGAGCTCCGTCCGCTGTGGCGCGAATTCTCGCGGCAGCGGAGTTACGCCCCGGCGTTTCCAGGTACTTCATCGTCGACTCGACGCTGATGTAAACCTCTCCTACCGTTATTTGGGATCCCGAGGGTGGGGCGTTCCGAGGGCCATGAAAACACATGGCCTCGGACTTGTGCAGGGCCACCTCGAGTCTCAATTGCCGGTTCCTTTGACGATTGTCGCAACCCCGCGTGCCGCTACTTCGGCCGCCGCCTGGTGTGACCTCCCTTGCGCCAGGACCAACGTGTCGTCAGCATAGCACACCACGCTGACGCCGCTAAGGGAGGTCGGCGCGCAGCACCCAGTCGTAAACGTCTGCACCTTGCGACGACGTTTTTAGTTCTTGAGAAAATAGTAACTCGTCTATAAACGTTTTATTGTCATTCAAAAATCGAATAAATACAAGTAATCGACAACATTGTGAAACGTCGGTAGATTCATCACATTGTAGCGCAAAATAAGGACTATATCCATTCGTAATTACGATGCTATTCACACGTTATTCATCGTCAAGCATTGGCTGCCAAAACGCTCCCAGAATGCTTTGCTATGGCGATGAAAACATCTATAAAAGTAGTTAACTTCATTAAAAAGAGTGCACTTAATACTCGTCTCTTCAAACGATTGTGCTCTGATAGAGCTCTAAACATGAAACTCTGCTTTTCCAAAGGGAAGTGCGTTGGCTTTCCAAAGGAAACATGCTCTCGAGGTTGTGCGAACTGAGAGAACAAGTTAAAATATTATTAACTAACAAGGAGAACAAAGAGTTGCTGGATCGGTTCTGTGAGCCCAAATTGCAAATAAGTTTTGCTTATTTGGTCGAATTTTTCGCACAACTAAATGAATTGAACCTTCAACTGCAAGGGTCAGGAAATTTGAAGGTACACGGTACGAGTAATATACAGTTGCTGATGAAGATAAAATCAGTGCGTTTATCGCTAAAATCGAGCTATGGATCAACTAAGTCGAAAGATAAAACTTTTCTGCATTTGATACGCTGCATCAAATTGTTGACGGTCAGTGTACTGAGAATATAGGAGAAATACAAAAGAACATAACACTCCATTTGAAAAACTTAAAAAGTGAATTCGATCGCTATTTTCCTGACTGCGAGGATAAAATTTAACCAAACATTTGGTGGATCACTAAAAGGTTAAGAACCACTGCTCTAAGAATTGGTTTTATTCGTAAGAATAAGCCTAGAAATTATTGGTTACGCGCTAGCAGCTATCAAGTTAAAAAAATATAAAAAGGTTCAAGTTAATAAGTAAGGTCGAATTATCTGGAAGTAATTCCAGAGGAGCGCTGCATGGACAGGTCACGAACTCACGAACAAGAAGCGCTGCAATTCGGGTTACGGCATAAACGCTACGCCCCATTCACGATGATCACCAACTTGTTCTGCTGGCGGGGTTGAGGCCAAAAACGGGCTGGCTAAGTAGAACGACGACCTTTGCAAATAATGAATAGTGGATAAGTTATTAATTTACGAGCCAGATCTTTAATAGAATGAAAAAGATGAGTGAATTACATACCAGTTCCTCAAGGCATTTATATTTAACTCGATAGAGCTGACTGTGTACCAAGTTCCTACGAGTAATGAAATGAAATGATTTTATTTCTGTAAGTAGGTTTGTACAAACACTTTTACATGTCAATCATATTTAGGAACAAAAAACTAGATGAGCTCGGCGTTTCCTATCTGACTACTCTGAGAAGAAAGGCCGAAACAAACTCAGAGGTCACAGTCTGTTTTAAAGTCCAGACATAATCTTGGTCAGATCATGTGAAGATCATGTAGATTGGTGTCTGAAATGGTCTTTTGAGGAAAGAACCACACAGATTGAGTGGACCAATCCAGTCAGTGCACGCATTTGTCAGTAACCGTGCAGCTCAACTCAGAACTTAAGGATCTCAACGATTCGACGAACAATACCGAAGAAAGGATATTTGGGTAGGCCGCCTAAATGACTCAAACTGCCATACCAAGATGAAAACTAACTGAGAGAAATAATAAAAACAATAATCCACATATTCTTCGCATTCACAATAATTTAAAAATATATAATACTTCAAAAGGTAAACAATATTAATGTCATTGTATATATAAAAATCATCAATGTCACACTTAGTATAAAAAATAGATTTAGTATAAAATTAGTTTGTTGCCTGGGGGTACATTGGAGTAGCTTAATTAATCCCAAGCCTATTTGTCGTCTAAGTAATCTTTAACCTTATAGAAACCTTTTTGACAGAGTTTCTGTTTAATAAATGATTTAAATTTATTGAGGCTCAATTCCTTATCATGGCTTGGGAGTTTGTTGTAAAAACGTATACTTTGGCACTTAAATGAATTACTAATTTTTTGGAGCCTAGTCTTGGGCACAATAAGTAAGTCTTTGTTTCTAGTATTTATGCTATGAATGTCGCTGTGTTTAGAACATAGATTAATATTCTCTTTTACATAAATCAGGTTCTCATATACATATTGAGATGCGACTGTCATTATGTTTATATCCTTAAATGTATCCCTCAGTGAATGCCTACAACTTAGGTTATAAATTGCTCGAATGGCTCGTTTCTGCAGCACAAATATAGCCTGAATGTCGGCTGCATTTCCCCACAGCAAAATGCCGTACGACATTACACTATGGAAATAACTAAAATATACTAATCGAGCCGTTTCTACATCAGTCAATTGACGGATTTTATACACCGCGTAGGCTGCAGAGCTTAGCCGCTTCGACAATTTGGGTATATGTGGGCCCCACTGTAGCTTCGAATCCAAAGTAATACCTAAGAACACAGTGGTCTCCACAAGATCCAACTCCGCCCCATTTACTAGTACTTTGGATTTTACCTGCTTAACGTTAGGTGTCAGAAATCTAATACATTTGGTCTTTTCTCGTTTAAAAGTAAGTTATTAACACTAAACCAATGTACTATTTTAGAGAGAGCATCATTTACATCGTCAGTAACTGTCTGTTGTCGTTTAAGCTTAAATAAAAGTGACGTGTCATCTGCAAATAACACTATTTCATGACTGTTCTGGAGTATTGTATAGCTGTACAGCACATTGTTATGTGAGTACTATGTACTATAAAGCTGCCATTTACTGGATCTTTCATTGACTTTAATGTGCCCTGGCGGCTGGGAGTATGTCGTGCTCACTCTAATGTCTCGCTGATGGTGGCGCGTGTGTTGGATCATTAAGCTCCCTTCAAAATGGTTGAGCTGAATGGTGCTGATCCACGCGTCATGTTCGTGAACGGGCGCCGTCAGTAGAGACTGGTCATCTCTTAGCTGCAATGGCTTATTTTAATTTTAATTTTTGAATTGCTTTTTTTTTGTTGTAATCTTTTTATTACGGACGCTTTTACGTTTTGCATCGTTCTCACATTTATAATTTCAAAATGAATGATGTAAACAATATTTTGTAACCATAATACGTTGATATTTATTTATTTATTTATTTATTTATAACAATCTTACCTACACTATCATTACAGATCTATGATCCAATGCGATAGAAAATATAAAAGAGTGTCCGTGGAGTTTCTTGCTCGTTCTTCTCCATAGGTACCTACTACGCTTTGGAATGGGCAACTAGCTTCATCTTTCTGACTGACTGACTACTACTACTGACGACTATAGAAATTTCGTATCACAGGCGGAGACAAACAAAAGTTACACCATGTTTCAGGTTATTGGTTTGTCCCCGCCTGCGATACCAAATTTCTATAGCTTATAACGCTTGTTTTTCTCTTTTCAGTTAGGTATGTGTTTTTGCAGTCGGGTTTTTTGTTTTTTAAATAATTTGTTTTATTTCAAGCTTTTTAGTTTTATCAATATATATATATATATATATATATATATATATATATATATATATATATATATATATATATATATATATGGAATTGACTCATTACTAGCTCTTATTTGATATCAATATTATTGTAATTTATTTAAAAAAACGTTGCCTCCCTTTTTGTTGTATTTGCAGATGCAATATATAAAAATTATATAGCCTATGTCACTCCCACAATGAAGACGAATCTAACGACACCGCTTATGTTAAAATCCATCAAGCCGTTTAGGCTACAGAGCGTGCCAAAGAAATAGACATACATACATACATAAATACATACATACATACATACTCTCGAAAAACATTACCCTCCTTCTGGGGCAGTCGGGTAATAATTGCCAATTCAGGCGCTACAGTGTTAATTATGCATTTTGCAACCTCTACAGAATTTCCCCATAGATCAGCTGTTTTTTTAACATTGAGTGTATTGAAAGTTTTAATAATATCCCGAGCACTAACATAGTCGAAATTAAATTCATGATTACAAATATCAACATTTTCTTTCAATATGAACTCGGCAACAGTGGGAATTTAAAGATTTAGTGGTTGAGACTGAAATATCTGCAAAGAAATTTTCAAAAACTGTGGCAACTTCTAAATCCGTTTTAATAACCGTATTGTTAATATTAAGGCTGTATTCACAATTACGCTTTCTATCTCTTCCAGTCTCATTGTTTATAATTTCCCAAGTCGTTTTTATTTTATTTTGGCTATATTTAACTTTTGATCTTAAATATCGACTCTTAGCTTCGCTACAAACTTGTTTAAACAATTTGGAATAGTTCTTAACATATTGATACAATTCTTTACTTTTATTATAATTTCTTTCTTCATAAAGTTCAAAAAGTTTGATTCTACTATTAAATATCCCTCTAGTTGCCCATTCACTGAAGGTTGCAGAACCATTAACGGAGATCTACTTGGGTATAAATGTTGAGTTAAATTCCTTACAATACATGGAAAAAAAGGAATTGTATAGTTCATTAGGATCATCACTATAAGGCAAGTAGGCTAACTGACTATTAAGTTTGTTTTTAAAGATTTCCAAGCGACCGGCAGTTTTTGGCACTACAATGATATCTCTCTTAGCCACTTTTCTATCTTGCTTACCTACTAAATGTAATCATCTGACCACAATGGTCAGAATCCAGTTGGCTTATAATTTGTTTAGTAATTGGTAATATGTTAGTAAATATATTATCTAAACATGTAGCTGAGGTGGCGGTTATTCTAATAGGCTCTAAAAATAAATGATCAAGGTTATATGAGAAGAGGTTAGAATGAGGTTATAAGGTAGAAGTCAAATATTGGAAGAAATGGTGAAATGCAAAAGTTACAGCATTCGAAATTAGGTACCTAAGAGGGAATACATAATCAGCCTATAATGTTCTCACTGCTGAGACACAGGCCTCCTCTCTGCGAGAGGGAGTGGGCCGTAATCCACCACGCGGGCCCAGTGCGGGTTGGTAGATGACACAAGAGGTAATACGAACCAATAATTGAATTGAACATGACGTTCACGATTGCGTCAAAATTGAAAAATTGCGAAATTAATATTCAAAAGACTGGAATGTGCCAGTGGTGATTTTCAAATAAGGTTGAATGTGTGATTTCGGCGTGGAGGATAAATACCAAAAAAATATTGTAGAATTAGTAATTCTACAGTGATATATAGATGATACCTACATCAAAAATCCCTCTGACTATTGCGTTCTAAGAACTCATCAATTTTATTTTGTGGTGTAAAAGAAACTGCATAGGTGTTGCTGCTGGCCATAGACACTCGTGCATGGCACCGAAAACCTTATAAAACAATACGAATATATATTTATATTATATTATATTATTTATATATATATTTGTACTTAGGTTGCCTATGATGCAATACAAAAATATCTTAGCTAGAAGTCAAAGTCAAATTATTTATTTTAAATAGGCACATAAAAGGTACTTTTGAACGTCAAAATTTACAAAAAAATTCTAGTTGCCCCTTCCAAAAGGTAGTTTCGTATGGAGAAAAATGGGCAAGAAACTCCACCTTTGCACTTTTAAAATGATTAACACAATTTTGTATAGGTACATTTTAAAATTATATGTGAACACGATGCACCTAGAATAAAATCACTATACCAAAATAGGTAAAAAAAGAATTAAAAAAGTAGCAATGACAGATAAATTAATTATGTGATAGATACATGCTGCTGACATATTTACAAACATTGTAAAAGTATACGTTTTCCTAAAAGTAATAAAAAAGTAATTTAGAAAATAAAAGACGCTTTTAAAGAAAAATTAGGTAACTATAATATAAAGCGATCGACAACCCTAGAAAACGCCAGAAGTGGTAATTACAAACAGGCAACACCCGCCAGCTTATAACGTCACTGCTTACGTGCAAAATGGCGGAAAATATTTGATATCCTCAAGTACTGACGTAGACAAGATTTTTTTCGCAAGAATCTTGCACCCCTTGACCTCTTAACGCTTTTAGTCACCAAGAAACACGTGCCTTCATATTTGTAACCTTTCAAGTTCTGCTTCGAGATGAATCAGTCAATGACAAAGTAGATTTTAAAAAAGCACACGTTCAATAAAGTTTTAAGAAGAGTAACAAAAGCTAGGTATAACATAACAACATATATGGTTAATGGATGGTTGGCCATCTTTACATACCGAGACTCCTCCGTGCCTCGGAAAGCACGTTAAGCCGTTGGCCCCGGCTGTAATTTGTAGATCTTTGACAGTTGTTACGGGTCGCCAGAAGCACAAAAGTCAGAGAACCAGTCTTACCAAGGGGTATCGTGTTACCCAGTAACTGGGTTGAGGAGGTCAGATAGGCAGTCGCTCAATGTAAAATACCGATATTCAGCTACATCCAGTTAGACTGGAAGCTGACCCCAACACAGTTGGCAAAAAGCTAGGTAGATGATGAATTGCGAGGCCTTATATCCAGCAGTAATAAGTAGGATAAAAACTCGCTTATAAATATTTTGCGGTTTAGCCCTACGGCTAAACCAATGCCAGAAGATGCTAGATGTTTTAACAGAAGTAACATGGGATCAGGGCAGGTAAAAGAAAAAATCAATTAGAGCACAGCGTTTTGTGAAGCAATGACATCTAACTGTTGATTTCGTTGGACAAGCAACTCCATTTTTGGTTGGATTCCACATTTGCGGGTTATGCGCTGCGCGTGTTCTGCTTTTGATTTGAACATAAAATAAACGATAACAAAAGCACATCGACTAATGAATGTTATGTCACTTTAATGCGGAGTCGGTAATTGACTAAAAGACCACGATAGTGCAAACAATAATTTACAAGCGTAAAATACAGATGAAACAGTTGTAAAGATAAACATTAAACATGCACATTATCTCATCTGATAATTAAAGTATAATAACATTTTATTAACGCAATTGTTTATGCAATTGTCATTAAAATTATTGTAAAAATAACCATGTACTCGTATGTTATAGTTAATGTTTACTTATGTGCCCTCCGGATTTTCTTTTTTTAAGAAAGTGGCAGGAACAACACCATCTAAGAAAAATTCTGGTCATAAGCTTGTAGAAAAAATATCGATGTATCGATATATCGATATTTTTGGCGATATCTTTTATTTCGGTATAAAATATCAAGTATCGAAAATGTATCAAATACGATATTTCCAATAGCAACACCGTTGTCGCCAGGTCGCCACTAACTAAAACCACTGGAATTCAGAGCCGTAAAAACGTAACTTATTTTTTTTATCAATGTTTAAGATTTTACATCAGAAATGGTCTTTTTAGCTTGGTATTAATATGACTAAAAACCAAACACAATAGAATTTCATTACGTACAAATATTTATTTGAAAATTTCACCGATATATCGATGTTTTCTTTATCGATGTATTCGAAATCGATATCAATATAGTTTTTAAGTATTGATACGATATACATCGATACTTTTTGGCACTTTTCCATCCCTATCTGGCCACTTCATTCCTAGCACCGTACGATTTTGCATTTAATTAGAATTTGAACCCATGCAGAATTATTTCACAAACAACCTGATTATCACACACAGTGCCTACAGTGTTGTACAGCATGATTATATTATCTTATCAAAGGATGAATTAACATTCCTATCACTTGAGAACTGGGTTAAATGAAATAGTAGGTGAGTGGTCCGAACACTATAGCAATCAAGCAATGATCAGTCAGACGTAGATATAGTATCTGGACAATGGATTTCAAAGCACATACAAATTCAAACATTGATTTTGTGTTCAATGTTTGAATTTGTATGTGCTTTGAAATCCATTGGCTAAGTAATAACAGCCGCATGGGTCGATCGATCAGGTTAAGCTACGCTTGCCGCGGTTGGTCCGTCGATGGGTGACCATCTTTACATACCAAAACCTCTCCGTGCCTCGGAAAGCACGTTAAGCACAACGGCTTAAGAGCCATTTCACGTTTTCGCGCGAATATCGCAGATTTCAGTCGCCTAATTTACCATCTTAGGTAATACTCTGACATTGGTGGATACATGTAAAAAATAGACTAATCCTTCTTTTTGACACTTCATGTAACACATTTACAAAAACTTATTTGTTTACTTTGTGGTGATTAATCTCCCACAACCAGTTTACTGAAATATCATCGCCGAGTCAATTTCAAACTCCTATATCTATCATTAATATTTATAAATTTAACTGAAAAAAATACATAAAGCATCAGAAATATAATTTGATCGACACATACAGTACTAGAATATCGATTCTTAATAACATTAATTAGTAAAAAAATAAAGTCTTATGCCAATTTTTAGGTTTTGTATCGCTAATAAATCGTGATTTTTTGGTTTAAATAAAGCGTAATTACATTTTTTTTTATTGGCGAAATAAACTATGGTTTTTAACAAACCGAATTCTAAAGTTTTATTAAAATCCCTTCATTTAATTAGACATAATATCGTTATTAAAATCACTCTAAATTAGAATAAATTCCGATGCTAAGCGGGCAACCGTTTAGTACGGCGTGAGTGCCGGTCGAGGTAGGACCTGCGCCAAATTTTCCCGCGTCTCGATTTTCGAGCGCACGTATTGTGAACGAATTATTATACTACGACTACAACATTTTGATTCACTTCGTATTTATTTTGAATAAGGTAAGAGTTTAATTTATTATCAAGTTAAGTATTAGTTTAGTAGTTTGAGAATAATTACATATTTTTGTTTTATTAGTTTTAGCAATGGAGCGAAAGGGTTGTGTATACCATTGTGTCAAAAAAAGGAAAAATAAAAATTCTGCAGCCTTAAAGAAAGCAACAGAAGCGAGATATATATAATTTGCGATTCGATTGCGATATTATGTACACAGTAATCGATCAAATAAGTACATATCGACATGAACTATAAAACCGTAATTACAATTTTAAGGATTTGTATACACTGACACTTCGACATATAAAAATATTGATGTTTTTGATAACCATTAATTGATAAAAAAAAATATTTATTCGTAGATATTGAAACTTGACAGCTATTTTGTTTTCATTTCAGAATGAGAAATCGCATGAATCGAGTAGAGGAGGATAGTACCTTTAGAAGACACGCCACCACCGTACCGGGTACAAGTGGAACGTCAGATTCGATAACAGAAATTGTATGTTTGTAACTTGCTACTTCAAAAAGATACAGCTATACCTCTAAACGAACGTAAACTTTTAAATATCGACCGACTGAAAAGGTTTTACCAAAGTTTTACCAAGATTGTGTATTGCTAGAATTTTTTTTTTTTAGGGTGGGAAGTCATCAAATAACTTCTCCCGCTCTGGGTGGAGCGGGAGGGTGTGTCAGACTCTTACTGACTAAAACCCACCCGTATTCCTTCCTGTTGCCTGTGTTGCGGGGGCCTCGGTGACCCATAAGTACCTTCCCGCGACCCCGGCAGGCATCGGCCCTAGTGGACCCCTACTTTGTGCTGACGACATCTGTTTGAGGCGCGCGTGGAATACGACGCGCCGTCGACCCGGGCCTGGTCCTTACCGGACGGTGAGCTACCCATTGCTCACCGTCCGCAAGCCCGCGCCTACGGTGGCCGGAAATCCGCCCGGGATTCCCGACGCCCTGGGCGTCTCCTGCGGCGGCTAGGGGCGAGAGGGCGCGAAACTTGCCTTCCCCTCAACCGTCCCGCCTCCTCCTTCGCGAGCATTACTGCTTCGCAGAAGGAGGTGACGGCTGCCCATGCCCTCTCGCTCCGTACCATGGCCTGAACCAGGGCCGGACGCGAGAGGTCTCTGCCGCCGAAATCATAGACCCTAGAAAGGCAAAATCAATGCTTTTACGAATTCATATAATGTAAATGATATGTGATTTTTCCCAGTTCATTTTTATTACATACTTTACATAACATATATTTGTGTTTTTTTTATTAGTCTAGAAAGCTTTAGTAGACTGAATAAATAAAACAACTTTTTTCATAAATCTCTAACCATGGTGCATTACGATTATAAAGGCTCAAGACCGTTTAGTCCATCTCAACACTCGCGCTACACTGCTTGCATTGTGTATGTGTGGATAGCTGCGCACACATACACAATACTGCCGTCTTTTACCTAAACTCGAGCGCAATAATTTTGTGAAATGGCTCTTAACGTGCAACGGCGGAACCAACGTCCCGGCTGTCATTTGTAGATCTTTGACAGTCGTTATGGGTCGTCAGAAGCTCGAAAGTCTGACAACCAGTCTTACCAAGGGGTATCGTGTTACCCAGTAACTGGGTTGTGGAGGTCAGATAGGCAGTCGCGCCATGTAAAATACTGGTATTCAGCTGTATCGGGTAAGACTGGAAGCCGACCCTAACATGGTTGGGAAAAGGCTAGGCAGATGATACAAATTCAAACATTCGGTGTAAATTAAAGATTGCCCCAACCCAACTAATATAACTACTTTTTAGGGTTCCGTACCTCAAAAGGAAAAAATCAAAATCAAAAGTCATTTATTCAAACTAGGCTGAGGATCAGCACTTTTCGAACGTCAAAATTTCATAAGACAGTCCCCCAAAACGCCCACCCTTCTCCACTTGCTAGTGCTTTAGCTGGGAAGAAGAAGTGGCCAACAAACTCCCCAGCAGCACAGCTGTCTGTTCAGTTAGAGAAAAAAAAAGGATTTTATAAAATAGTATGAAAAACAATTTACACCACGTGCAACACAAAACATTAAATTATTAGCCATATGTCAGCTAGCACACCACTATACCAACAAAAAAAAAGAAAAAGACCGAAAACTATTCTCAAACAGAAATAAAAACGTAAACAGAACTTAAAACCTAAATAAAAGCCTCCAAGTAAAAAGGGCGTGCCAACTTACATATATATACAGCTGTAACAGTCACAAATGATGAACTAGGACCATCAAAATAAAAGAAATAAACAGTTAATTATTAATAACAAAACAAAACAATGGTCAGCAAGACGACCAGTTACCACAAGCAGCACCCGTTCACGAGCATATCGCAAAAATCAGCTATTACCCCACTCGCCATATTTGAGGGAAGGAGGCAACCCGACCCCCGATGCTACCGAAAGCAGTGACATCTAAGGGAGCATGACGAACTTGCTGCCGGTTGTAAGAATAATATAATCAGTTATCGAGGTCGCTAGCAATCTTGCAATACAACTCAACAAAATAACATTGTAATGAGAAGATAAAAAAAACATTGTAATGATTATGTCATGTGACACGCACTTGGCCGGTTTTCAAGTCGTCAGATTACTTCTATTTGAGGAATAAATTATAAGACGGTTTAAAATAATATTTTCTATACAAAAGCCACCAAACTGATTTTTATACTTCAGATAAAAAGTTATCTGAGGATTGAAAAATCGGCTCCTAGTATAGAAACAACCAGAATTGAAAAAGCAGGATCGTTAGATAAGCGTTTTAGTTAGGACTGACAATCATTTGATTTTACAGTATAACCTTAACTTTAACAGATGTCTATTTCTAGGAATTAATTACGTGTCGGCTTTTTAGGAGTGACTCTTCACCATGAGCTCAGGAACAAGAATGATCTTCGAAAAGAATCGTTTCTGCCTGAACGTAGACTAGGGGACTAGTCTACGTTCAGGCAGAAGTTCAGGCAGACTAACAGGCCACTACCCCTCTTGACGACCAGCAACCAACCTTTTTTTATACCCGTATTTGTTTCTTTTTATAAAACTCCTACTTATGTTTCAGTGTGTGTCATTGTCTGGGTGAAAAGAAAATATATGTAAAAAAAAACTGTGATCGTGTTTCCTTGATATATTTCATAACCATCCTCAACAATCCCACTAAACCTACGGAACTTCTGACTCAGTGTTCCCAGTACAATAATTAAGTCTGTATCAAGTCTGATATAGCCTCAAAAGTTTACACTGTGAATCGGAAAGTTGCTTTTATTATAACCGCCATACCACCATAACTGTAATCAGAAAAGAATAGTGATGTATTCTTTCCTCAAATAATAATATCAGATTTATCAACACTGTGACGTCAAAGAGACGCGTGCGCAGTGTGCACATCTATAGGTACCTACCTACACCAAGAATTACATACAAATGAGTATGAGGAAGGAAAGAAAGGCTAAAACAAAAACCAGAGGATAATAACTATAAAAAATAAAGTGTAGAACCTATAAAATTAACTCAGTGCGCTGAACCGGGAAATAAAAAACATCACCCTCCTGAGACAGTCCGGTAAAAAGTAAGTAGGTACCAGGTATGTTGTTCTTCAGGTGTCTGCCTATAAAAGGGCTTCTATTTAATTCCCATTTTGCTTTCCTAAAAATATTATTGCGCTTCTTTTTAACCGACTTCAAAAAAAAGAGGAGGTCTGTGTTTTTTGTGTTTGCTGATTTCTCCGTTAATTGTGATTGTTTGAAAGGTTATGCTCCCAAGGTGGTCCCATCGTCACCAAGTTATAATCTGATGAGATGATCCCATGGAAATCGAGGGAAATCCTCAAATTTTAAAGGCACACCTATAGCGATTTAGGTATCGCATAGGTGATCGCAATGGTAAAGCACCATTTGGTGGAGTGCAATTGATGATGAAGACTACAGATGGCCACCGGAACTACTTAATAAGATGTATTTAACGAGTTGCGATTTGATTAGGTACTTTAATATAGTTGCTAAGCCATTTATGCTCTTCACAATGCATAATGAATGAGACGCATGTGAATGGCAGTTCTCCTGGTTCTTA
Source organism: Atethmia centrago (assembly GCA_905333075.3). Classification (NCBI taxonomy): domain Eukaryota; kingdom Metazoa; phylum Arthropoda; class Insecta; order Lepidoptera; family Noctuidae; genus Atethmia; species Atethmia centrago. Next base: position 9,193,378 of record HG995381.1, on the reverse strand, counting down.
CCAGGAGAACTCATTAACAATTAACGTCCCTGCATCAAGAAAAGCAATATTTTGTAAAAGGTGATGAGCAGTTGACATTAGGCTATTGTAACTTAGATAAATTACAAACTGACCCGCTAAAAAGTGAAAAATAAAAAACTTTTTACAAAAAAATAAACAACCGACTTCCAAAAAAGCAATACAAACTGAAAAATAACTTTACTTTCGGAAGTCGGTGGTAAAAACTAAAATACAGATCCGAAGACTCCGCCTTCCGAAATTGAAGTTATTTTTCAGTGTTATTTTTCAGTGTTGTGCTTTGTAGTGTTTCTTTGGAAGTCGGTTGTTTTTTTTTTTTTTTGTAAACATCTATTAAATCCGCTCGCTCGGCTACCACGTGCGTGGTCATAAATTCTAACAAAACCAGTTTTATCAGGGTATCCTAACTTAGTTACTGCGACCAACACTGTGAAAAAAGGCCAAACATTTAAAAAGAGGCTTCATTTAAAAAAAAAACATTCCAACAAGATTCGTCCAAAAAGATTTTAGAGATTCATTAATTTTAAAATGTGTACATCATAAGACGGTCAATAAGTTTTTAGAGGATCAGCTAAATATTTCCAATAAAAAAGATTAAATTTCTTACGCTAACTATATGCACCTAAATAATTACAATTAATTCACATACCTACGTATAACGTTTTTTCATATAAGTAATAGAAAAAAAAACACTTAAATAATTATAAAGTACGAAAATATCAAAGAAATAGAAATCAGATTATTCAGATTATCAGGCAAGAATTCTCCTGTCCTTAACCCAATTTCTTTGGGGTCGGCGCAACATGTCTTATTCTTCCACACACTTTAAGAGGGGTCTACGTGCAAATCCGCCACTATCCGAGTTCTGAAAATGTTCACGGCAGTTAAAAAACATTCCGTGGCTTATTTACGGCATCTTCAAATTTTAGAAGATATCTTCCAGATTTATAAATTAAAAAAGATTAAAAAAGATTTTCCAGCTCATAATTAATTTAATAACAATAGCATTAATATCAGCATACAATTCAATTGAAAAGTGGATATTTATTTATTTATTTAATACTTTACGCACACAAATGTACAGAGGCGGACTTAATGCCATAGGCATTTTCTACCAGTCAACCTTAACCTTACCGTGGATAGAGGCGATTTTGCACTTCAACCCTGGATAGAGGCGGCTTAGGACTTAATTGATAGGAACAGAGGCGGTTTTGCACGTAATAAACACTAGGATAGCAATGATGGCTGCTGTTCGGTGATAGGTCGAAACGGCGATTTTGCATTTTTGCAACTGGATACTGTACTTGTAGGTAGGTATCTCATTTTTTATTATTTCTGGTTTTTTGTATGTGATTAGAGGCGGTTTTGACCTTAACTGATTTTACAGAACCATGGATTTAAGTGTCACCAGACACAAAAAGATCTATTTTGTTTTTTAATGGACACAGGCGGATTTGCACTTAGACCCCATAAATAGGTTTTCACTAGACCCCCTATATATTGAAAAGAAAAAGTGCCCAAATATTTTGACAATACATCCCCCTATTTTTAGTTTGTATGTAGGTAATGTTTCAATGAGGTCTAAGAGAATTATATCACGGATATTTTTTGTAACACCAAGGTTTATTATAGAACTCGAATCTAATTCTTCTTGACGGATACCTTCTGAAATTGTTTTTAACTTTTATTTTGAAATTGTTTTTATTTTTTATTTTGACATTGTACTTAATAATTAATTTTTAATTTTTATTCTGACATAGTTTTAAAGATCATAATGTAATTTTAAATATGTATACTAAATATGACCTGTTATGTAAAATTAAAATTTGTACGCCTCGACAGGTAAAACACGTTCGGACTTCAGATACCTTTTTAAGATCTTGCATACTTTAATTTGTGTGTAAACACGTTTTTGACAAATAAATAATCTTTATCTTTATCTCTTTATCTTTAATTCATTTAAAACTAACTTCAACCCAAAGTCAATGCGGTACAACTTCAAACAGCACACAATTGCGTAACACACAATCAATCATAGTCTGAAAGATTTTGAAGTATATAAGTATATTACTAATACATTGCTTCATATATTATATTCAAAAAATCTGTCTGCTCGACAACGTAAATAACGCTGTTCTTGACCTGTCAACATGAAACCCATTGCTAGTGTATTACGTATCGCGGGAAGGTACTTATGGGTCACCGAGGCCCCTGGCAACACAGGCAACGGAAGGGACACGGGTGGGTTTTAGTCAGTAAGAGTCTGACACACCCTCCCGCTCCGCCCAGAGCGGGAGAAGTTATTTGCAAATTTCCCACCAACAAAAAAAAAAAAGGTATTACGTAATTGCCCCGCAGATACCATGGACCGGTACTTCCTGTGCGTTACTGAAGTCAAGAAATTGTTCCAGTCACTGAACAGGGGCTCGCTCGTGTGATGAAGAGGAACTTGAGAATTCTGATTATGCTGGTTGGTTGGGTCATTGATTAAATGCATGCATAAAGTTAGAAATAACGAAATAAGTAGGTACGTCACGCGCCTAAAGTCCAATTATGAATTCACATGGAGCAGGAACATGGAGTAATCTGACATGTGCTAGCTGTCAGTTTGTGTAATAAAATGGTCATATTTATTGTAATGGTGATCGTTTAGTTTAATCGATTTATGTGCGTTCCCATTGAGGAACCACACTTGAATTTTGAGCTTTTGAATGCGTCTACCTTTAGTAAAACTTCTCAAACAATTGTAAATTCAGCCCTTAGTTTGTAAAAGTAGCCACTCAAAAGTTATAGTCGGTTAAAGGTGGTCCCTCTATCGTGACTGATCACCTGATCAGGCATCCATATCTCAAAACCTAGTTAAAATTGACAACTGCTATAAATGACTACTCTCAGTAAAAAATATTTGTAAAACTAATTTATTGAATATCAACCCTTCCTGTTCACAGAATCAAAGGTTTGCGTTCCCATTGGGACCACATTTGAATTTTAAGCTTTTCAATGCGTCAGCCTTTAGTAAAAGTGCTCAAACAATTGTAAATCAGCCTTTAGGTTAACTAGGTTTTGAGATATGGATGCCTGATCAGTCACGACTGAGGGACCACCTTTAACCGATTGTTACTTTTGAGTGGCTACTTTTACAAACTAAAGGCTGAATTTACAATTGTTTGAGAACTTTTACTAAAGGCTGACGCAATCAAAAACTCAAAATTCAAATGTGGTCCCTCAATGGGAACGCACATAATCGATTTATACATGTTGAAATTGAAAACTTGCGACAAACTGAAATGGGACATTGTATACATCATTATTAACAACTTTTACTAAGGGACCAAAGCTGTAATCCCAAAAAAAAATCTGCTTTTCCTACATTTTGATAAGGTATTGCGAACATAAATGTAGGGGACAGCAGTTTTTTTTTTGGGATTGTAGCTTTGGTCCCTTAATAAAAGTTGTTCATAATGATGAGTACAATCTCCCATTTCGATTTGTCGCATGTTTTCAATGTCACCCTGTATAAGTGTAACATAAATGTATAATAATATGTACAAAAGTCTAGAATACAATAAATATAACCATTTTATTACACCAAGTGACACTAGCACATGTCATTACTCCAGTGAACTAATAATTGGACTCTAAGTGACATTTTCTTTTGTGAGCTCCGGAATTTCTTTGTGCCTAAGCTCATTGCACATTGCTCAGGGGGGCAACCATCACCTCTTATACCAGTATTATAATAATATTACTTCAGCGTGAGAAAGAGATGAAGCTATAAGTCCTGTACAGCTCCATCACTTTCCCACTGTGAAGTAATATTATAATAATACTGCTATAAGAGGTGATGGTTGCCCCCCTGAGGTTTTGAATCACTGATTGTATTTATTATGCAAGAAAGTATCGACGACACCGACTGTACATTATTCGCAACATTCTTAATTTTATGTGAGATTCTTAGATTCTGATGTACTTAGTTTGTGTAGTAGCCTGATTGGTCTAAGCGTGACTGCTGAACGAGGGGTCCTGGTTTCGATCCAGTCACAGTGTAACTTTTTCGATTAGGTAAAAAGTAGCCCGGAGTCGGGATTTCTGCCTGGTTAATGATATCCCGGTGAAGGAAAACATCGTGAGGAAACAGGCATGTCGTAGAACCAAAAAATCGAATACATGTGACATCTACCAAACTGCACTGGGCCCGCGTGGTGGATTACGGCCCACTCACTCTCATTGAGAGGAGGCCTGTATCGCAGCAGCGGGAACATTGTAGGCTGATTATGTGAATGCTGTCCCATAGGAATTTAGCGTAACAGGTGAAATGTAAATTTAACTGGTAGATACTAGCGTGACGTTATGTGTCTTGGAATTATGAACTGAATGGAACAATTTATTACTATTTGCCTACTTTGCCAACAATCTCTTGCCAAGATCTCAGTTAATGGTTCTGCAACCTTCAGTGAATGGGCAACTAATAGGAGAACCAAACTTTTTGAACTTTATGGAGAAAGAAATTCTAATAAAAGTAAAGAATTTTATCAATATGTTAAGAACTATTCCAAATTATTTAAACAAGTTTGTAGCGAAACTAAGAGTCGATATTTAGGTTCAAAAATTAAAAATAGTCAAAATAAAATAAAATTGACTTGGGAAATTATAAATAATGAGACTGGAAGAGATAGAAAGCGTAATTGTTAATACAGCCTTAATATTAACAATACAGTTATTAAAACGGATTTAGAAGCCACAGTTTTTGAAAATTTCTTTGCAGATATTCTAGTCTCAACCACTAAATCTTTAAATTCATCACCCACTGTTGCCGAGTCCATATTGAAAGAAAATATTGATATTTGTAACCATGAATTTAATTTCGACTATGTTAGTGCTCGGGATATTATTAAAACTTTCAATACACTCAATGTTAAAAAACAGCTGATATGGGGAAATTCTGTAGAGGTTGCAAAATGCATAATGAACACTGTAGCGCCTGAATTGGCAAGTATTTTTAATAAATGTATTGACTGTGGTGTAATTCCTGACTTAATGAAGAGTAGTAAAATAATACCTTTGTTTAAATCGGGCAACACATCAGACCCCACAAACTTTGCACTTTGCTTCCGACCTTTAGTAAAATATTTGAAAAATTGATGCTAGATCAATAGGGTATTTTACTATATACGAGAAAAAATCTATAAATATATTATTGAAATAGTTTAGGCAAAAAGGAGTCGGAAAATGTTAGTTTTAGTTCATAAAATAACAAAATAAATTTTAAAATTCAATTCAACGTTTTCAGTTTTTCCTATCTGTTAAAAAACACCATGAAATAGTAGCCGCCATGTTATTACGTCATAAGGCTAGTAAACAAAAACGTGTCAATTATCATACAAAAGATCAGCGCATTTGTTTTATAGCCCAGTGACGTCATGACTACAGAGCAACATGGCATCCACTGCGTCCAGCGTTTTCGTCAATCTACGCGCGAAAGAAAATGTAAAATTTTAAATGCACTTTTATGGCACTTATCGATTGAATAAAAATTTTGTGATTTTTTTTGGGGCATATTAGCACTATAGAATTGAATTAAGACACTTTTCAAAAATGGGTGTAAGACACTATTGCAAAGACATTTTAATAAACATAAATTATTAAACAGTAAACAATTCGGTTTCACAAAGGGTCGATCGACTACCGATGCTGGTGTGGAACTTCTTGCACATATTTTTGAGGCTTGGGAGAAGTCACATGATGCTCTAGGTATTTTTGTGACGTATCTAAGGCTTTCGATTGTGTTTCTCATGATACATTGGTCAGGAAATTGCATCACTATGGTGTTAGAAACACTGCCTTGGATCTTCTTATTTCTTATTTGGATAATAGGATCCAAAGAGTGGACGTTAACGGTAAGCGATCGCCGGGTTCTATTGTCACTATGGGAGTTCCGCAGGGCTCAATTCTTGGCCCTTTTTTATTTCTCGTATATATTAATGACCTACCTTGCCTTATAAAAAACAGTCATGAAATAGTGTTATTTGCAGATAACACATCACTTGTATTTAAGCTTAAACGACAACAGACAGGTACTGACTATGTAAATAATGCTCTCTCTAAAATAGTACATTGGTTTAGAGTTAATAATTTACTTTTAAAAAAGACCAATTGTATTAGATTTCTGACACCTAACGTTAAGCAAGGAAAAACCAATGTACTAGTAAATGGGGCGGAGTTGGATCTTGTGAACACCACTGTGTTCTTAGGTATTACTTTGGAATCGAAGCTACAGTGGGGCCCACATATAACCAAATTGTTGAAGCGGCTAAGCTCTGCAGCCTACGCGGTGTATAAAATCCGTCATTTGACTGATGTAGAAACAGCTCCATTAGTATATTTAAGTTATTTCCATAGTGTAATGTCGTACGGCATTTTGCTGTGGGGAAATGCAGCCGACATCCAGGCTATATGTGTGCTGCAGAAACGAGCTATTCGAGCAATTTATAACCTAAGTTGTAAGCATTCACTGAGGGATACAATTAAGGATATAAACATAATGACAGTCACATCTCAATATGTATATGAGAACCTGATTTATGTAAAAAAGAATATTAATCTATATTCTAAACACAGCGACATTCATAGCATAAATACTAGAAACAAAGACTTACTTATTGCGCCCAAGACGAGGCTCCAAAAAATAGTAATTCATTTAAGTGCCAAAGTATACGTTTTACAACAAACTCCCAAGCCATGTTAAAGAACCGAGCCTCAATAAATTTAAATCATTTATTTAAAGAACTGAGACTCAATAAATTTAAATCATTTATTAAACATAAACTCTGTCAAAAAGGTTTCTATAAAGTTAAAGATTACTTGGACGACAAACAGGCTTGGTATTAATTAAGCTACTCCAACGTACCCCCAGGAAAAATATACTAAAACTATTTTGATACTAAGTGTCTTAGAATTAATATTGACATATTTTTTTATTGACATGTATGTGAGGACTATGTGGATCATATATTTTTAAATTTTACGTTTCTCAGTTAGTTTGAGTACTTTATGTGGCCTACCCAAATGTCCTTTCTTTGATTTTGTTCGTCGAGTCGTTGAGCTCCTTAAGTTCTGAGTTGAGCTTCACGGTTACTGACAAATGCGTGCACTGACTGGACAGGTCCACTCAAATCTGTATGGTTCTTTCCTCAAAATAACATCTCAGACACCAATTTACATGGTCCTCAAATGATCTGACCAAGATTATTTACTCATTGAAATTGATGATTTTTTTATCTTTACAATGACAATAATATTTACTTTTTGAAGTATTATATTTTTTTTAAATCATTGTGAATGTGAAGACTATGTGGATTATTGTTTTTATTTTTTCTCTCAGTAGTTTTAATCTTGGTCGTGCAGTTTGAATCATTTAAGCGGCCTACCCAAATGTCCTATCTTTGGTAATTTCGTAAGGTTCGTCTAATCGTTGAGCTCCTTAAGTTCTGAGCTGAGTTGCACGATTGCAAATGCGTGCACATTTGTATAAATGACTTGCCTTGCCTCATAAAGGATAATCATGATATAGTGTAGACGACGCTTCACTTTTATTTAAACTCAAACGTCAGCAGTTGGTTACTGACAATGTAAATAGTGCCCTCGAAAAAGTAGTTAACTGGCTTAATTTTAATAACCTACTTCCTAAAGGCTCCTACACACTGGCGCGACTTGTCGCGCGACGCGACGCGACACAAAGACACCGCGTGTAGCGCTACAAGCGGTGCCTTTGTGTCGCGACGCGTCGCGCGACAAGTCGCGCCAGTATGTAGGAGCCTTAACGAGAAAAAAAACAAATGTATTAAGTTTACAATGGTGCCGATTCCCTTGTTCACAAACTAAACTAAATTTAAGTTAAGTGCATCTTTTTCTTTCTATTTCATTAAGAAAAGGACAGAAGATAAATTTTAGTTTAGTCCTGTCAAATTAATCAGCGCTTGACGTAAATTGACTTAATTTTAGTAGGCAAGTTTTTAATCACGTCTAAACTTTTATGGAGCAGTGACAGGCGCTGATTAATTTGACAGGATTAAACTAAAATTTATCTTCCATCCTCTTCTTAATGAAATAGAAAAAAAAAGATGCACTGAACTTAAATTTAGTTTAGTTTGTGAACAAGGGAATCGGCGCCATTACCTCATGTTAGACAAGTAAAAACTAGTGTTCTCATAAAGGGTGAAGAGTTGAACCCCGAAGATACCACTGTGTTCTTAGGCATAACTTTGGATGCCAAGCTTCAATGGGGCCGCCCGGAGGACACGGTGGAGCATACGCTGGAGGTCTGCCCGGCTTGGGCAGAGCACCGCCGTGTCCTCGTGGAGGCGATCGGCGGCAGAGATCTCTCGCGTCCGGCCCTGGTTCAGGCCATGGTATGGAGCGAGAGGGCATGGGCAGCCGTCACCTCCTTCTGCGAAGCAGTAATGCTCGCGAAGGAGGAGGCGGGACGGTTGAGGGAAAGGCAAGTTTCGCGCCCTCTCGCCCCTAGCCGCCGCAGGAGACGCCCTAAGCGTCGGGAATCCCGGGCGGATTTCCGGCCACCGTAGGTGCGGGCTTGCGGACGGTGAGCAATGGGTAGCTCACCGTCCGCTAAGGACCAGGCCCAGCCTGGTCGGCGCACTATGGAAAATCGTAGAACAACTGCTGATTAAAAATGGTTTTTGTCAATGTCGCTACTGGCATGCTTTTTTTATTTTACTCAATAGTTTAATGACCAAACTAGACTATAATATCAAAAAATTATAAATATTAAATGAAATGATTTTTTTACAACACCACAAATAGTTTTGACGGACGTCCATGTCAGGCCCGTTCACTTCATCACTTTTAAATTGATTTTATTGTTATACGTTACAGGAAAAGGTATAATGTATTATATATTTCTGGAAACCTCGTCTTTTGAAGAATATGAAACAACTAATATGTATTTAATGTTATGTTAAGGTTCACCTTAAAATAATTGCAAAATAAAATATGGTGAAAAAAAAGTTTTTTTTAAAGTTCAACGAGACTTTTGACAGTTACCCACGTTTATCCCTGCTTTACATTTAATGTTGATTTGTAGCCTAACTATCCATAAACATAATCAAATAATAACAGCTGCGGATATTTGCGGGTTTCGGAGTAATTAATAAAAATGTGATAAGAGTCGGAAAACCGCTCGCTATCTATTGCGGTTTGAAATGTTGCTGTTTACATCAATAGTTTGCGGTAAGTTTTGTAATTTATCATTGATATTAGGGCATTTATCTTTTTTGCACTCATGTTGCGTGTGAAAATATTAATCAACAAAATGCACACTACCCTCATATTTCAAATAGTATATAAACAGTGGTTTCATTCCATTGTAAATAACAAAATAGTGGTGAATTAACAGAAGTGTAATTACATTTTTTGACTCTTCAAAATGTCTACTTTCAAGTGTTCTAAACGTGAAATAATACTTTCGTATATCGAAGGAGGAAAATCGTTGGAAGCATTATCAACAGTTTTGCAAGAAAAATATCATGTGTCTGAAGACAACTTATGTTTCATCCTCAGTGATTTTCAAAGACATATTATTCGCGCTTTTAATAAACGCTGGAACGAAGCTTCACGGAACAAGGATACATTTTTAATGAAGAACAGTAATTGGTTGGAATCAGAATATTCATTAACTTTACCGGACTCTGAAGACGTTACAACCATCTCCACACCATCTACTTCTTCTGGGAAACGTGGAAGACCGTGCGTATCTTTTCCAGACTTGTCAGAATCCAGTAAAAGAAGAAAAAATACAATGTTACTTAATGAATATGGATTTGAACACGTCTATAATGCATATCTTCAAGGGTTACGTTCGATAGGAAAAGGAACAGAAGCTAAACTTGTGGAAACATTAAGGTTTGCTGACAGTGAAAATAAGACCTTATTTTCGAGTCTCATAGAAGACGCAAGGCAGACCAAAATGTTAACGGATGAAGAAGCATTGAGCGTATTTATTGACTTGGATTTAACGAAAGCACAATAGTACTTGAGAAATTTAACGAACGAACGAAAATGTTTTGTGCTTCCGCCATATTACAAAGTGCAAGAAGTTAAAACTACTTGCTATCCACCGTCTTCAGCCATAGAAATTACAGACACAAGTGCAAAAATAGTAAGACTTCAAGATTTATTAGATCACACTGCAGCTAGAATATTGACAATAGATTCAGTCTATAGGAATGGATTGAATAACTTACTTCTGTATAGTAAATGGGGCTGTGATGGCTCATCCGGTCAAAGCCAGTACAAACAGAAACTGCCAGAAGAGTCTGAACTTATTTCTGATTCGAATTTATTTATTACTTCTTTGGTGCCTATTAAGTTAATTAACGAGCTAACAGGTGATGTTGTCTGGCAAAATCCGGTACCTTCATCTGTTCGTTTTTGCCGGCCTATATTAATAGAATTTTGTAAAGAAACTCCCGAGAAAACTAAAGCCGTTGTGGATGAAATAAAGGGTCAAATAAATTCCTTGAGTCCATCATTAATTAACAAAGAAGGTGAGGGAGTGCAAGTGAAGCATGATCTCTTCCTTACAACGATAGATGGTAAAGTAGCTCAGGTATTAACAGATACGCCTTCGGGTTCCACATGTACAATATGTGGAGCTACTCCACGCCAAATGAACGATTTGACAAAAGTGACAGCTAGGCCTGAAAATGAAGATTCTTATCAATACGGACTGTCTACTTTGCACGCCTGGATTCGTTGTATAGAAATGATTTTACATATTTCCTATAATCTGTTTTTCCAAACATGGTCAGCCACAAGTGAAGAAAAGAAACGACTAAAGCAAGAGAAGAAAACCCTGGTACAAAGGCGTTTCCGTGAAGAGCTAGGATTGATCATCGACAAACCAAGACAAGTAAGTGGTAATTCTAATGACGGTAATACTGCCAGAAGATTTTTTCACAATGCAAGGCACAATGCTCTGCTGAAATTACAGGAGTGGATATAAATTTGATTAAATGACTTTACATAATTCTGCAAGCTCTTTCATCGGGTGTAATGATAAATGCTGAAAAATTTGGCAGTTATGCTATGGAGACTGCTAGGATCTATGTGAGCAATTATGAATTGTATTACATGCCATCTTCAGTTCACAAAATTTTGATTCATGGAGAAAGTGTCATAAAGCATTTTGCAGTACTTCCTATTGGTCAACTTTCGGAAGATGCACAAGAATCTCGCAATAAGAATTATAAAAAATTTCGTCTTCATCATGCTAGAAAATGCTCAAGATCCGCTACAAACGAAGATGTATTTCATACTCTTCTTTATACTTCAGATCCTTACATTACCAGCATTAGAAAACCGTATATTAAAAACGTGAAGGAACTTGATGAAGACACCTTAGATCTTTTGAAAGTGAACAAATTAATTTTAGATCCCGAAGTTCATCAAGTATAAATAACATAACATTTAGTAAACAGTACAAATAATTAAATAATCTGTGTTCGATTTTAATCTTTAAAAAAATGCTTTTTTTATTTTATTTGATTTTTATTTTGATGTACTATATGATATTTGGTTTTTGTAAACATTAAAATAATAGTATTCATTGTTAAGAAATAAACATTGGAGATTTTTTATAATTTTGAATTTGTTTTATTTTTTAATTTATTATTTTAAATTTAATCATAATAAATTACATTCTATTTGAAGCCATATACACTATTCTATATTTGTGCAAAATTTTAGAACATAATATTCAGAAATAAAGAAGTTATTGATTTTTAATCAGAAACAGACCATTATTTTCCACAGTGCGGCGCACACTGGTCCCAAATGATAAAAAAGGGGACATTAAGAAATTTTTGACAAAAGGTCAACCGATTCAGCTTATTTTTTTTTTGTAGACAGCTGATGCAATTACAAATCACTTTTGTACATTGAGTTTTTGCTAAAAAAGCCGTATTTTCAGAGAAAAAAAATATTCAAATATTTTTTGTATGAAAGAAATCCTAATTTTGTCTTTATCTTCCAAGATTCAAACGTATTCAAAATAAAACTTAGCGCAGCTTGTAGAGGGGTTAATTGTTCATCACTTTGCCATAGACACTCAATTGCGATTTTGTGCTCCTTTTCAGTTACAGGCACTTTAAATTTTTCGTTGTCGGATGAGCTTTACTAGTTTTTTGTAGACAGCTGATACAATTACAAGTAACTATTAAAGATGTATTTTTTGTTAAATAAGCCGTATTTTCAGAGTTAAAAAATTAATTCAGGCGGATTAGAAATAATCTTGTTAAAGATAGACTAAGATGTAATAACATTTTCTTCATTAATAAGTAACTCTTATAAATGTCTTTCTATTAAAAAAAGTCTTATTTTAAATATATCAAATAAACAACTTGGATATCTCAAAACGTGTACAGACATGTTCAGGTACAGGTAATTTATTGTGTGACTCATATTCAGATTATAAGCATTTTTTGGTAATGAGTCATTGCTTAATTAGCCGATTACTTACAATTTGGGCTATATTTGGTCATCTAACGCTAGTGAATGCGTCGGAAACGCTGAATGATAAAAAGGTATAAATTGCAATTAAAACTTTTCCTTCGTACTTTAACGGGCTTAGGACCGTCAAAATACAAACCTATATAATAATATAGGTATTGTATTAAGGCGTACTTAAAAAATTTGAACTACCTGTAACCCTAACGCTTAATTTATCTTTACATGCATGTTTTGTTTATTTATTTATTTTATACTTTATCACTTAATATGTATTTGATTTAGGGCAGGGATCTTGGCGTGCTTATCTGTTTTGGTCACTTTCTTCAATAATAAACGGCACTTGCACTATTAACAGTCTTTTAATTATAGTTCCACAACAAAACACACGCTTTTACAATTATTTTCACAGGTTAATTCACAGAGCAATGTTCGTGCGATCAAGATTCAATGTCAAGTCATTGTCACAATAAAATATCAGGGTATAATAAAAATAAACAATATTGTTCTACCCTACTTTGTCCTAATAAGTCATATGAAATGTAAAATACAACTTTTTATTTGACTACCCCAACAGTGGGTAGTCTTTGTTTACAAATGTAATACTTTGCTAGGGCTGTCGTCAACATAATATGAATAAATAAATAAATAAAACAAACACAAAAAATAAAACAAAGCGCATTTTTTTTCAGTACCTGTAAACTTAATAACTAAAGTAAACTATTATTTTACAAATTTAAATAAACTAGAACATAAATTAATTTTAAGCGCATTTTTTCTCAGTACCTATAAACTTAATAACTTAAATAAACTAGATTACAAACTTACAAACTTAAATAAACTAACATGAACGTGCGTATGTTACAATGTGAATTATGCTAGCGGATCTTGTGGGGGATTATTCTCAATGTCGACGTATACTTCTTCCTCATCAGCAACTTCTAAATCGAGTTCATTGGGTGAAACGTCATCCTTTAGAAGATTTTCGGCTTCTTCAAACCTCTGCTGCTTTTGAATTTTGGTGAACTTCGGTCTTATGTTCGTAATGTACGGATCGGAGCTGATAAGTAACTGGTGTAAAATATCTTCATTTGTTTGCATTCTGCCTATCTTTCTAGTATGCTTTTCTCTGATTGAACGAAAATCTTTGTTTCTTGCTTCTGAGGCTTCTTCGGACATCATACCAATTGGAATAAAAGAAAAATGCTGGCAAATATCTGCACCATGCACTAAAAGTTTATGTACACTCGAAGGCATGTAATACCACGAGTACTCGCTGACATAAAGTTCTGCTGTTTCTCTGCAATAAATTCTAAATTTTTCAATATCTACATTTCTCCCAGAAGATATTGCCTGCAAAATTACAGCAAATCTCTTAATCAAATTAGCATTAACTCCTGTTATCTCAGCTGACCTTTCGTAATCATTGAAAAACCGTCGAGCTGTATTGCCATCGTTTGTTGTCCCAAAGCCTTGTTTGACGATATCAATCATTAAGCCAGTTACAACAAAAAACTCATGCTGCGTTAACTCTTTTCTTGATTTTCGGAGCAGTTTGTCCTCACCCCGAGCCGCCCATTTTTTGAAATCTAAGTTGTAAGATATGTGCAAAATACATTCCATGCATCGCAACCACATGTGAAGTGAAGATAAACCATATTTGTACATATCATGGTTTTTTGGTTTGTTAAAAACGAGGTTCAAGTTGTTCATATCTTTCGGATTTGTTAAGCAAATGTTGCAATTGGCTGCAGACTGTGTCTGTGAAAGTGCCGTGCATACTTTGCCGTCGATCATCGTCATATGCAATTCATGAAATACTTCAAATTCGCCATCAAATAACTTTGTTGGTAGAAGGTTCTGAATTTCTTCTTGTAATGTTGCTTCTACTTGCTGAATATATTCTTTTGTTTCTTGTTTGAATTCGAACATAATTGGTCTGCAATAGTTTGTTGAAGAAGGGCGCGGATTTTCCCATACTATCACATCGTTGTCACTCATAAGGCGAAGTGGCACAAAACTAACCATAAATACAGAAGATTCTGAAAATATGTCACCAGTTGGTTTTTGTTTGTAACAACTTTGTGAAGAAGCTCCGTCACAGCCCCATTTACTAACTAGCTTCAAAACACCACCATTAATATTTGAACCAGTCACTTTCAAAATCTTCTCGGCAGTTAAATCTAGAACTGCCTGTAACTTAATTTTAGCTCCTGACTCCGATATCACAATATCTTCTTTTGCTGGATAGCATTCTTTCTTCTTCAACAGTAACTTCTGGTAAGATGGAAAAGCCGCTGTGCCATTTGTACTTAAAATGGACCTCAAAGTTAGATATTGCCATTTTGATAAACTCAATGCTGTGGCAAGAGCTAAGGTGTCTTCCTCGGAAATCGATTTATCAGAAGCTTTATATAAAAAGTCACTTACTTCTTGCACCTTTTCTGGCTTATTTGAGAGGCACTTAATAACTTTAGAACAAAAAGTGCGCCCGTTTTCATTAAGTTTAGCAATAAGAGCATAGAACAGCTCTTCTTCGGAATGCTCCAAAAGAGACAAAGAACGTCTTTTCTTCTGCTTATTTGTTAAATCTTCAAATGGTCGTTTATTTCTAGTTCTGGGAGTATTTGTGGTAGCTTCTGATGTAGATGCACCCGCTTCCTCTTCGTACGATAAATTATGCTCTTCTACGTCTACTGAAATGTCCTCTATGGTATATTCTGGATCAAACAACATAGGAAAATTCACAGAAGTTAAAGTTGGCCACAAAATTTTAGACTCCAACCACTCCTTGTTTTTAACACCAAATCTTTCGTTTCTACCTGAATTGTCCCATCTTCTAGCTAGGTTTGACGTATAATTTTGGCAAAACTTTTTGATAATACTGAGCTCTTCGTTTGGAATTTCACTTGAAATACGATTTATAATGGTTTGACACAGTAAATCACTATTTTTAAGGCACCCACTATTACTCAAAAAAGAAAAAATGTCTAAATTAGTCACAAATGTAGTCATTTTGATACAAAAATGTTACAGGCAAATAAATAAAAGTTACAATGTGGCCATGTGGTGATAGTTGATAAAAAATTGTGTTGTTTTTACGAGCACAAGACGCGTAATGAACAAAAACGGGTTCCGCTTGCCCTTATACTATTGATATATGACTCATTACCCAACTATCCCGTTACTTAATGGGGTAGTTAGATAATGGCTCATTACCTAACTACCTCATTACTTAATGGGGTAGTTAGATAATGAGCCAAATATTCTTGCAATTTGGATGAGTCACGAGAAAATAAAACATACTAAGATGTGCTCCTACATAAATACCGCAAAACTACAAAGGGAATTTTTAATTGCAATTTATATACCTATTCATCATTCAGCGTTTTCGACGCGTTCGACTAGATGACCAAATAGAGCCGAAATCGTCACTTATAGGGTAATTAAGCAATGACTCTATACAAAAAAAATTTTACATACGAGTCACACAATAACTTACCTGTACATAAACATGTCTGAACACGTTTTGAGATTTCCTTGTTTGTTTATTTGATACTGATAATTTCATATATTTGTAAGAGTTACTCTACAAGCTGCGCTAAGTTTTATTTTGAATACGTTTGAATCTTGGAAGATAAAGACAAAATTAGAATTTTTTTATACAAAAAATATTTAAAGTGCCTGTAACTCAAAAGGAGCACAAAATCGCAGAAGAGTGTCTATGACAAAGTAGTGAGCAATTAGCATCTCTACAAGCTGCTTTAAGTTTTATTTTGAATACGTTTGAATCTTGGAAGATAAAGACAAAATTAGGATTTTTTCATACAAAAAATATTTAAAGTGCATGTAACTCAAAAGGAGCACAAAATCGCAGAAGAGTGTCTATGACAAAGTGGTGAGCAATTAGCTCTTCTACAAGCTGCGCTAAGTTTTATTTTGAATACGTTTGAATCTTGGAAGATAAAGAGAAAATTAGGATTTTTTCATACAAAAAATATTTAAAGTGCCTGTAACTCAAAAGGAGCACAAAATCGCAGAAGAGTGTCTATGACAAAGTGGTGAGCAATTAGCACCTCTACAAGCTGCGCTAAGTTTTATTTTGAATACGTTTGAATCTTGGAAGATAAAGACAAAATTAGGATTTCTTTCATACAAAAAATATTTGAATATTTTTTTTCTCTGAAAATACGGCTTATTTGGCAAAAACTTAATCTATAAAAGTGATTTGTAATTGCATCAGCTGTCTACAAAAAAAAAATCAGCCGAATCCGTTGACCTTCTGTCAAAAATTTCTTAATGTCCACTTTTTTATCATTCGGGACCAGTGTGCGGCGGCGCGTCGTATTCCACGCGCACCTCAAAGAGATGTCGTCAGCACAATGTAGGGATCCACTAGGGCCGATGCCTGCCGGGGTCGCGGGAAGGTACTAATGGGTTACCGAAGCCCCCGCAACACAGGCAACGAAAGGAATACGGGTGGGTTTTAGTCAGTAAGAGTCTGACACACCCTCCCGCTCCATCCAGAGCGGGAGAAGTTATTTGATGATTTCCCATCCAAAAAAAAAACTTCAATGGGGCCCCCATATAGATAAATTGTCAAAAAATCTTAAAAAGCTCTGCAGCATTGATACGCCGTTAGAAAAATCCGTGATTTAACGGATTTAGACACAGCCCGTTTAGTATACTTCAGTTATTTTCATAGCGTAATGACGTACGGTATTCTGTTATGGGGAAATGCCACCGATATTCAGACAATTTTTGTTTTACAAAAAAGGGTAGTCCGTTCAATTTATAAATTAAGTCCCAGATACTCCCTCAGAGACAAATTTAAAGAGATTAATATAATGACTGTAGCTTCACAGTATATTTATGAAAATCGTTTGTACGCACATAAAAATATTAATTTGTTTTAAAAATACAGTGATATCCATAATGTAAATACTAGGAACAAACACAATTTTGTTGTTCCTACAACCAGGCTCAAAAAAATAGGCAGCTCGTTTAGATGCCAATGTATACGATTTTATAATAAACTTCCTAGCCACATTCAAGAACTAAGCCTTAATAAATTCAAATGTTTTATAAAACAGAAACTGTGCCTGAAAGCCTTTTATACTGTTAAAGATTATATTGAGGACAAAAAGGCTTGGGATTGAGCTGCTCCAATAAATTTACAGTGAATGTTGTTTTTTTACTCTTTTTATTTTCCTAGCTATTTATATTTTCTTATTCTATATAACATTTTATATAAACAATGACATGAATATTTACTTTGTATAGTATTATATTATTTTAATTATTAGGAATGTGAGGACTATGTGGGTCATTATTTGCTTTTTTTTTGTCTCTTAGTTATTTTTAATGATGGTCTGGCAGTTCGAGTACTTTATGCGGCCTACCCAAATGTCTTTTCTTTAGTATTGTTCGTCAAATCATTGAGCTCCTTAAGTTTTGAGTTGAGCTGCATGTTAACTGACAAATGCGTGCACTGACTGGACAGGTCCACTCAATCTGTGTGGTTTTTTCCTCAAAAGACCATTTCAGACACCAATCTACATGGTCTTCATATGATCTGACCAAGATTATGTCTGGACTTTAAAAGAGACTGTGACCTCTGAGTTTGTTTCGGCCTTTCTTCTCAGAGTAGTCAGATAGGAAACGCCGACCTCATCTAGTTTTTTTTCTAAATATGATTGACGTGTAAAAGTGTTTGACAAACCTACTTACAGAAAATAAAATCAATTCATTTCATTTCAATCAATCAACTCAGCCTATAACAGTCCACTGCTGGACATAGGCCTCTCCCAGGCTGCGCCACAACACCCTGTCCTCTGCCTTCCGCGTCCAGTCTGACCCAGCCACCTTTTTAAGGTCGTCGGTCCATCTAGCTGGGGGCGTCCCACACTAAGTTTGCCGATTCGCGGTCTTCACTCCAGGACTCGTCTGCTCCACCGGCCATCGGTCTTTCGACAAACTTGGTCTGCCCACCGCCACTTCAGCTTGCTTACTCTGCAGGCTATGTCGGTAACTTCGGTTCTCTTCCAGATAACTTCATTTCTGATCTTATGCTTCAAAGAAACTCCGAGCATAGCCCGCTCCAATTTGCCAACGTTGCTATCCAACCAATGTCGATGTTCGTGCCAGTTCTGATACTCCCATGTTTGCGAAGTATTATCTTTTTGGGAAGGCGTAGACAGAACCAAAAATTCGAAGACATGTGACATCTACCAACCCGCACTGGGCCCGCGTGGTAGATTACGGCCCACTCCCTCTCACAGAGAGGAGGCCTGTGTCCCAGCAGTGGGAACATTATAGGCTGATTATGTGTTATGTGTGAAGGCGTAGACTGTCTTCCAAAATACATAATGAACTAAAATCAACCTTGGGGTAGATACCAACTGGCACGAAATTGTATGTCAGCCGTGTTGGTTAAGCCTAAATATTTGTACCTATCAAAATTGTTTATAACACAGATGACGTATTATCGGGAGCCTCCCGCAGATAGCCGCGACGCGACACTAGTAGCACAATTTCGATGAAAACTTCATGGAAAGTGTCGCGCTGTCTGTCACGCCCGCGATATCGTGCCAGTCTGCACGAGCCTTTATTTACCTTTCTTGACCTAAATTTAATGTAAAAACCGTAAGAAGTTTTCGAAATATTTTAATTACGGTGAAAACACCTTACATAAAGAGCAGTTTAGGTCGGCTCTGATAATACTATGTTAACAAAACATCTCATTTTATCTCGAGCAGCGCCCAACATCATTCACCTCAGATTGACGCGTGAACATCATTCTTAGAACACAATTATGTTTACATTTTCCAAAAGATTAGTAGAACGTCATTCAGACAAAAGAGTTACCTACCTGTGTATCATCACCGCTTATTAGGATTATCATTTTTAGGGTTCTGTACACGAAGGGTACCAAACGGAACGCTATTACTAATCCTCCGCTATCCGTCCATCCGTCTGTCCGACTATCTGTCAGCGGGCTGTATCTCATGAACTAGGTAGACAGTTGACATTTTCACAGATTGTGTATTTCTATTGCCGTTATAAGTAAAAACAAATACAAGAAACGTGTTATTTTAGCTAAAGTATTTTTTTTAAATATGTTTATATTTTTTTATAATATAGAACATTGTACGGCGGTACGGAACCCTTCGTGTAGGCACTTGGCGGGTTTTTAACAAGGGATTAGTTGGCTGTGGGTAGTAGGCGGGGAAATGGGATAAACATAAGCCTACGAGGATTTAATGACGTCATTAATTTTTTTCTAATGAGGCTTTCGCCTCAAAAGTGTTTTTAACCTTTTGAGGACCACTCACACTAAGTAAAATTGGGTTTGATGCACATTTTTTTACATTTTAAATATTTTATTCTTTCTTCTATTCAGTCTGTCAACTGTGTTCTTACGCAACCTGAGTTCAAATGTTCAATAAATCTATAAATTGGTCTGGTGCACCCTTTTTTTTTTGGGTGGGAAATTATCAATAAACTTCTCCCGCTCTGGGCTGAGCGGGAGGGTGTGTCAGACTCTTACTGACTAAAACCCACCCGTGTTCCTCTCGTTGCCTGTGTTGCCAGGGGCCTCGGTATCCCTTCCGGACTTTCCCTCGATCCCGGAAGGCACCGGCCCTAGTGGACCCCTACACTTGTGCTGACGGCAACTCTTTGAGGCGCGCGTGGAACACAACGCGCCGTCGACCTGGGCCTGGTCCTTACCGGACGGTGAGCTACCCATTGCTCACCGTCCGCAAGCCCGCGCCTACGGTGCGGTGGCTGGAAATCCGCCCGGGATTCCCTACGCCCAGGGCGTCTCCTGCGGCGGCTAGGGGTCAGAAGGCGCGAAATTTGCCTTTCCCTCAACCGTCCCCCGGGGCTCCTCCTTCGCGAGCATTACTGCTTCGCAGTAGAAGGCTGCCCATGCCCTCTCGCTCCGTACTATGGCCTGAACCAAGGCCGGACGCGAGAGTTCTCTGCCACCGATCACCTCCACAAGAACACGGCGGTGCTCTGCCCAAGCCGGGCAGACCTCCACCGTATGCTCCACCGTGTCCTCTGGACGATCCACAATGGTGACACCCGGGCGTTCTCTCTCGCCTTATCCGACACAGGAATTTCCCGAAGCTGCCGTGTCCCGTGAGGTCCTGCGTCAGGTGGAAGGTGAGGACGCCGTGGCACCTCTCTCACCTCGCAATTGTGGCGTGCCTAGCACTGGGTTGCGACAATAACACTCTCCATGTCACTGTCTGTCCGCTGTGCCGTGATGTGCGGCGTTTCGCCTCCTCGCGCCACTCCCAGACGTGCGCGAGTACTTTTGCCTCCAGATCCCATGGCGGCAATACGGCAAGGAGGCTCGCCGCCTCACCAGAGACCGTGTGGTATCCTCGGACCAACCGGATCGCCATCGCCCGGACCAACCGAACCCTTTTGGCCACGCTCAACTGGCGGGCTGGCCGCAGAACCAGGGAACGGGCCCACACAGGAGCCCCGTAAAGGGCCATGGAACGCACCACCCTCGCTTAGAGCCTCCGGCAGGAGGCCTTTGGATCACCTAGATTGGGCAGGAGCCGCTTCAAGGCAGCCCCGGCCCGCTCCAGTTTGGTAGCCAAACATCGGAAATAGTCCACGACGCCGATGTGAACCCCTCCTACCGTTATTTGGGATCCCGACGGTGGCGCGTTCCGAGGATCATGAAAACACATGGCCTCGGACTTGTGCAGGGCCAACTCGAGTCCCAATTGCCGGATCCTTTCGACGATTGTCGCAACCTCGCGTGCTGCTACTTCGGCCGCCGCCTGGTGCGACCTTCCTTGCGCGCAGCATCCAGACCTCTAAGTCTATGCCAGTAGACTTTACTTTGCAAGAATATATCTAGGGTGAGGAGCCAGACCAAGAGCGATACAGAAACCCGCAGGACAGCATGTGGCGTGCTGTTGGGCAGTAGGGACCCCACGGACCCTATCTCCCGGGAGAAGTCTTGTTCCTCATCTCTAACTTGCCTTTATTGACCGGCTGGAATGAACACTGACGAGGAACAGAGCTCCCACCTCATTCTTGCCTTTATTAGACGGCTTGTGTGGAGATTCACAACAACAAACGTGCTCGGAAGAAGTAAGTATTCCAGTAAGTGATGGT
This sequence comes from Atethmia centrago, assembly GCA_905333075.3. Classification (NCBI taxonomy): domain Eukaryota; kingdom Metazoa; phylum Arthropoda; class Insecta; order Lepidoptera; family Noctuidae; genus Atethmia; species Atethmia centrago. Next base: position 9,171,691 of record HG995381.1, on the reverse strand, counting down.
AGGGATCTTGACATTCTTTCGGGCCCTGGGATTGCTCTGATAGCCGTAGAATACCTCTCCACTCCTCATAAGCACCTCAGTACATGCTGCCCCCTTTTTGCTACGTCACTATGTGCTAGCGATAGTTTCCAGGGGCTTATTATTGAGTGTACAAGTCACCCCCTGCCTTTTATCTGTGTATTTCATAACATTGATCAGGCAGGGGACATAGTTCTTCCATAGATCAAGATAACCAATCCACTATAGCCATCTAAACCTATAGCCCAATATTTTTTTGTCCATTTACTGCAATATTATAGTCCTACACCAACCGGGGATTTTCCTTGGGTGCACTTGCATATTGCAAACAGAGATGATCATCGGTTGGTGCCTCGTCCCATTTAAATTTGTCACGGGCCTCTGCGAGTTGGCTTCAGCCCCTCGTATAGGCTCCAAAGGACCGGGACCCTATGGTCCCGAGATATGAAAGTATACAAAAATAATAATTTATTTAATAAAAACGTTTACAAAAAGTGTATATTTACCCAATAGAATTATAATAATAAACTAAAGCTAATATATTTTTAGTTACAGGTGCAAGTAATGATAGTTCGTAATTAAAATGTTAGGTAACGACCCGTCCGAACTGCGAACCACTTCAATGAATTGCTCGCCGGCCGCTGCCGTGGCACCGCTCGCTTCGCTCGCTCGGCTCACGCGCTGTTGGTCACTATTCTATCCTAACCCAACCCATGGTCAGGGTGCCCTAGCTTAGTTACTGCGACCAATTCATCTCGCTCGTGGTTGATCACAGTGTTCTAACCTTTTTTATTGTCTGGGGGTCCGTCAGACTTCTACTGACTAAAACCACCCGTTTTCCTGGCAAACTTGCACCGGAAGCTATGGAGGCACTTAAGCACTCTTTAACGCAGCCCCCGACAGGTACCGGCATGCCTCTGCGGGCTCCGTCTGGTCAAGCGAGGGGAGTGAGGTGTTTGACTCCCTCGGCGACGTCTAAGCGCCAACATCTTGGGTCTCTCATGATAGGGGGCAGGGCGGACGTCCTGGAGTCCACCGTCCCTGGACCCATTTAGGGGGGCCGGAAGAGGACGCTATCTGCCATATGCCGACGCCCGGTACGCCTGCTCCGGGCCGGAAGAGCATTCGAAATCTCCCTGAAAATCGTCCTAACCTAACCTGTTTGGTAAGGATAACCCTAGCTCAGTTATACTGCGACCAACTGTGAGAAATGACCAGAAAGTTAAAAAGAGATCATGACATTTGGTTTTTAGACTGTAGATTTGTAGACTATTTTCTATTTTGTTAAATACCTGGAAATTGTTGACAAGCCTGCACTGTCCTCCCATACCTACGAGTATTAACCCTAATTTGAAAACATTGTAAAACCCAATTATTTTTATAAGAGTAACCGTGGAGTTTCTTGCCGGGTCTTCTCCATCGGTACATAAGAAACGACCAATTGAAACCGTGCACCTAGCTTCAGATTTTGACGTTTCTTATGTGCCCATGTAGGTTTATGTGAAATAAAATATTTTGGTTTTGAGGCTCATTGATCATAAAATACGTGTGCATCATTAGAAGCCCGAAAAGGTTTTAGTAGTAAATTAAAACTACAAAGTGAACAAAAATTGTACAAAAACTAGAAAACTAGAAAGTGTTTTTTTTTTTTTTTGTAAAAAGTTTTTTATTTTATTTTATTTATTTATTTATTTTATTTTACAGTTTTAGGAAAACTTACAGCTAAACATTTTTAAACGATTGAGAGTAACAAAATAAGGCCAATTAAAAGTTTTCACAGATAGAAGAGAGCTTACATACAAACAAAAATATTTGAGAAGTTAGACAGTGTTTGAGTAAAAACAGTTTCATAAGTGAAAATGTGGGTCAAGCGTAAATTGTAACCAATTAGTTTACGTTATCAAAAAATAAATTACAAAGGGTCTTTATCAATTTCGAAATGCTAGTACTGAAAACATCGATGTCGACTAGGGCTTTCAAATACCGTTTTTTTTTAATACCAGTATCAATACCGGTATTGGAAAAGTCAATACCGTGATCCCGGTATCAATACCGGTAGTCCGATATTGAACGCAAGTTCAATTAGGACATTAATAAAACCAATAAAATACGCCTTTTTATATTTTCAAATCAGACTTTATTGTTCTTATTTATTGAAAATAATAAAATAAAAACGTTATATACATACATAGCTTTTTAATTCGTATATAATAATTTGGAATTGGTTGATTATTTAGGTAGGACTAGGAATGAGGAACATAATGAAAACTTAAACTTAATCTACTCTTTTTTCAGGAAGGCATTTCGCATAGACTTTGTATAATATCAAAAAAATATAAATTTCTTATTATTACCTAAATGTCATCATGTCTCATGTAAAAATCAATATAGGTATCATTATTTATAGAAATTTAAGTAAAGAATCAAAATCAATCAAAATCAAAATCAAAAGTCATTTATTCAAACTAGGCTGAAAATCAGCACTTTTCGAACGTCAAAGTTACATAAGACAGTCCCCCAAAAATGCCCGCCCGTCACCACTTCCTAGTGCTTTAGCTGGGAAGAAGAAGTGGTGGAACAAACTCGCCAGCAGCGTCTGTCTGTTTAGTTATATAAACTTGATTTTATACAAATCGTATGCAAAGTAATTAACATTACGAAACACAAAACATTGGATTAAATTACACACTTGCCATACGTTAGCTAGCACGTGCCAGTATACCAACAAAACAATGAACAAACTGTACTCAAGCAGATAAAAATTTCAACATAAAAAAACGTAAATAGAACTTAATACCTAAATAAAAGCCTCCAGGCATAAAGGGCGTGCCCGCTTACATAAGGCATTTGCTGTAGCTCGAAGTGAGAAATGATAAACTAGCCCCATCGAAGTAAAATAAGTAAACAATTACTAATAACAATTAAAACCATGATCAGCAAGACGACCAGTCACCACAAGCAGCACCCGTTCACGAGCATAACGCAAAGATCAGCCATCACCCCCGTCGCCATATTGGAGGGAAGGAGGCAACCCGATCCCCGACGCTACCGCAGGCAGTGACATCTAAGGGAGCATGACGAGCTTGCTGCCGGTTGCTCAGGCAAGAATAGTATAATCAATAGTCGAGGACGCTAGCTAACCACTTATTGCAATACAACTCATAAAACACACATTGTAATGAGTAGATTATGTAACTAATAAATTAAAATTTAACTAATTAAATTACATTGACTTATACAGTCAAATAAAAAATAATCAATTATATGAACTCATATAACCTGTCAGTAGGAAAGCTAATTCTGGAGAAAGAACATAAACATTGTCTTGAGTTAATCACAGCGACCAACTATTCTTATCGTTTAAGTAGTCATTGATACAAAAGTATGCCTTTGAACAAAGGGTGGATTTTACTTTAGTTTTAAACGCATTAAAAGGCAAATCTAGCAAAGAAGAGGGCAGCATGTTATAAAAAGTTATACCAAGCCCAACAAATGAGTTATGTACCTTATGAAGCCGGTGAAATGGAGCTCGTAATTTGTCCTTATTTCTGGTGTTAATATTGTGAATATCACTATTTTTAGTGTATAAGTGTATATTTTGCCTAATATATAAGATGTTGGCGAAGATGAATTGTGATGCCACCGTGAGAATACCAACATCTTTAAAAAAATCTCTCAGAGAAACTCTGGCACCAAGCTGGTAAATAGCTCGAACAGCTCGTTTTTGAAGAACGAATATATTTTGAATGTCAGCGGCTTTGCCCCACAGCAGAATACCGTAGGACATAACGCTATGAAAATAACTAAAATAAACTAATCGAGCTGTATCAACGTCAGTGTATTGTCTTACTTTTCTGACGGCGTAGGCGGCCGAACTGAGCCTGCCCGCTAGGCTTGATATATGAGGGCCCCACTGAAGTTTGGCATCTACTGTTATACCAAGAAAAACTGCCGAGTCTACAGTTTCAAGCACCCCATTATCTAAGACGATGTTGGGACCTAGATTCCTAACATTTGGCAAGGCAAACTTTATACATTTCGTTTTCTTGGCATTGAGAACTAGGTTATTCGTCGTAAACCAATCCGTGACCATTGAGAGTGCACTGTTTACGTCATCAAAATCTTGTCTATTCCTGTTTACTTTAAAAAGAAGTGAGGTGTCATCTGCAAACAATACAACGTCACAGATACCCTTTAAATAAAATGGTAAGTCATTAATATACACTAAGAATAAGAATGGACCCAGTATTGAGCTTGAGGTACACCTAACTGAACTGGTAACCCGGAAGATTTTACACCATTCACATCTACACATTGGAACCTATTATGTAAATAAGAATTTATTACTTTGAGAGCTTCATTTTGGACACCATAATGACACAGTTTACGCAAAAGCGTGTCATGGTCCACGCAATCAAAGGCTTTGGAGAGATCACAGAAAACTCCAATAGCATTTTGCGAGTTCTCCCATGCGTCAAATATGTGTTTCAGCAGTGCAACACCCGCATCTGTAGTCGAACGACCTTTTGTAAAGCCATATTGTTCATTATGAAGGAGGCTGTTTAAATTAAAATGTCTTAGCAATTGCTTGAGTATTAACTTTTCAAATATTTTGCTAAATGCAGGTAAGATAGAAATAGGTCTGAAATTGCCAACGTCATTTTTATTACCTGATTTAAATAAAGGTATGACTTTACTACTCTTCATGAGGTCAGGAAAAGAGCCCAAATCAACACATTTATTAAAAGTAACAGCTAGATAGGGGGCTACGATTTCTATTATATTGCTTAATAGTTTAATGGAGATACCCCAGATATCACCAGTGCTTTTAGACTTAAGTGTGTTAAAAATATTAACTACATCACGAGGTGTTACATGTTCGAAGCTAAATAAGCGACTACATTTAGGCACACTACTATGCAAAAGGTTTTCAGCTTTAGACGGGGACGAATTCAAGGAGCGAGTCGTAGTTATAGGTATGTTGGCAAAAAACTCATTGAATGCTTCAGCTACGTCAGCTGCTTTATTAACTAATTTGTTGTCGACCATAATCTCAAGTTGTTTTTCTTGTTTAACCGACTTACCCGTTTCATTGTTAATAGTAGCAAAAACACAAATCTTTTTAAATAGTTTTGAATAATTTTTGACATACTCTAAGAAAGCCAAACCGTATAACTCGTATAGTCGCGCTCTACTTTTATAAATACCTGGAGTAGCCCATTGGTTAAAGCCAGCGGAGGTGCCATTAATATTAATGGTTTTGGTCTTGAAAGTAGATTGGTACTCCTTTTGCACAACATCAAAAAGAGCTCCATAGATATCATTAGGATTCACGTGTTCTACTATAGATTTTGTAATTCTATGAGCTATATTATTTTTAAACTTGTCGCACCGACTAGCTGTATAAGGCCTATTCTATTTTATGCGGCTTTTTATGTAATGGCATAGGGAAGCTAGCTAATAAACCACAGTGGTCAGACGTTAAGTTACTTAACATTAATTTATTTTTGGCATCACAATCACTAAAAATATTATCAATACAAGTCGAAGAGGACGCCGTGATCCTAGTAGGTTCAAAAAACAAGTTAATTAAATTATAAGACCTAAACAGATTGAGAAGCCTAATACTTAATGGAGTAACATCTAAAATATTAATATTAAAATCTCCACATAAAATTATACGTTTGTTACTACTTTTTAACCTATTGAGTGAATCCTCCATTACCGATTCGAAAAGAATAAAATCTCCAGAGCGGGGTCGATAAACGCAAATTATAACGTATCGCTCGAGTTCAACACAAGACAACTCAATAGTGCGCTCGATAGAAAGATTAACTAAGTCTAAACGTTGTTTACACTTCAACTTGTTTGCAACAAGAACTAAATATCCACCGCGAATAGCACTTTTTCTTATAAAAGCACTTTGTACAGTAAAATGATCACTATTCATAAACACTACTTCATGTTCCTTCAACCAGTGTTCAGTTAAACATAACACCTGAACATCATAGTTCTCCATAAATAAACTTAACTCTAGCTCTTTGCCGGACAGACCCTGCATATTTTGATGTACAACATTCAACATATGCAGCTGACCCATTGTCGCACCTAATAGTTTAAACTACAAGGCGTATCAAAAGTAGTGTTAGTATCACTACTAACAGTAATCGATGGTACACTACAGGTACCAGTGTCATGGTGTATATTGTATGCTAAAAGATTAGCAATATGTCTCCTACAACTAGGTGGCAAATACATTGTATAATTTGTCAGTTTGTAATCAGTAATAAATTGATTACAATCAAAATATAAAATAGCGTCACTGTGACGACAGGTCCTATTATAAATTAACATATTTAAATTATAAATGTGCCTATTTTGCTCAACAGACAAATATTGAGAATAAGGCAAGGCACAGAAAATAAATTTACAACTATTGGTCTCATTGAGATGTAACATCAAATGGACACATTCAATTATGTCCTTTTTTCTTACAGCTAAACTATCCCCATATAATAAAATAACAGTAGAACTGGGGTTTATTTTTGTCAATTTAATTTTACTAATTAATTGGCTAATACTGGCACCGGGTAAACAATTATTAATTACATACTGTTGTGAACACTGATTAAATATACTACCAAAACCTTGACCAAATTTGTCTGAAAATAAATATGTGGTATTAACTAAATTATTTATATTATTATTGACATCATTAATACCGCTACCTACTGGCTGAGCCACTGAGGGTGTGGATGTGGGTGTAATAAGTTGAGGCTGGGGTGCCTGGGAGCAGGTACAGCTAAAAGAGAGGTTATTTGTCAGAGACTCATACCTCTCTGCATTGTACTTGACCAGGTCTGCCAACTCATTGGCCTCCTGCAAGCGCTTACTCAGGTTTTGTTGTGAAGCCTCATATTTACTAAAGATGTCCTTTAGAGCATATTCCCTTACAAACAATTCATCCTGAAGCTGCTGAGTGTCAGTATCATACATACTATTACATAACTGTAATTCACTATTACACATCTTTAATTCTTGAATTAAATTTAAATTTTTTTGCCTAAGTTTTGTATTTAATTTATTTACTTTCTGGCGTTTTAAAGATTTTTGAATTTTTCTAAAAGTATACCTTAACTAGCTAGTAGCAATCATTTGGTAATCATTTTAGTAACATTCTTAATAATTAAGTTATAAAAAAAACAATCAAAAATCTAAAACTAAACAAGTAACAAAATAAATCAAGAATCAACATAGGTATCATTATTTGTAGAAATGCAAGTAAGTTAAGTATAGCTTAACTAGCTAAGTAGCTAGAGTAAGCAGTGAGAGTAGAAAACAAGTGTGAAAATAAGATCACATAATTTTCAGATCTAATGTTTGTAATACCGTAATCACGGTATTGGGGTGTCAATACCGGTATTGTAAAAGGCCAAAATAAAATCCGTGATCACGGTATTACGGGATCTCGGAATACCGGTATTGAAAGCCCTAATGTCGACGCCCCGGCAGACCGCATTATACGTATGCCTCGCTCTGATTAAGTATGAATTTCGTCTGTAATTCGTTCCTACCACAGGAGTATGCAATAGATAAGGATTGCGCAGAAAAGCAGAAGGAAACCGCAGTCCAATTTTGTTCAGCAATTCGGGGAGCTCGGTTGAACCGTTAGCAATTCTAAATAAAAACGCCAAGTCTGACGTGATCAATTCTGTCGAAACATTTGGCATAGTCAGTATAAATGACATCGATTTGGGACCGGTTACACATAGCCTCTGACAAGAAGTCACTACAGAGAACGAGGTTTGTAGTTGTTGACCGACCACCCAAGAATCCATGCTGGTGTTCGCTGAAACTGAGCCTGATAGCAGAGTAAACTTGTCTGTACACTATTTTTTCTAATATTTTAGCAAACAGGCATAATTTGGATATCGGTCTGTAGTTTTCAACGCAGTTTCTCGGCCCCTTCTTGTGTATAGGGGTATAAGCTGACTTCCATATAGCAGGCATAACATCGGTATTAAGAAATCGACTGAATAATATTGTAAGAGGAACCGAGAGGCTTGTAGCACAGTTTACTATGAAAACCGGTGGTAGTTTGTCTAGACCAGCAGATTTATTTAAGTCTGAATGCTTTAGCAGTTTCATAACTTCGTCCTCACAAACTTCGATAGCAGCAATATCGTATGGACTGTAATCAGTCCGCTCACCGGTACAATGGAATTGGCCATTATTCTCAGAGCTGGTGGATTCACGAAAGTTTGACAGAAAATACTCGCCAAAGAAGCTGCAAATTTCATCGCCATTGCTAGAGGACAGGTCCCCAAACCGCAGCACAGAAGGGTAGGAGTTGTTTTTTTTTTCACTTTTTAGCTGGTCTATTTGTAATTTATCTAAGTTACAATAGCCTAATGTCAACTGCTCATCACCTTTTACAAAATATTGCTTTTCTTGATGCAGGGACGTTAATTGTTGAAGAGTTCTCCTGGTTCTTACCAGGAGAACTGCCATTCACATGCATGTCATTCATTATGCATTGTAAAGAGCATAAATGGCTTAGCAACCATATTAAAGTACCTAATCGAATCACAACTCGTTAAATACGTCTTATTAAGTAGTTCCTTTGGCCATCTGTAGTCTTCATCATCAATTCCACTCCACCAAATGGTGCAAAGAGAGCAAATGCACAAATTACTATAAAAAAGTACCTTATTCGCTATGGTGTGCCTTTAAAATTAGATTTCTCTCGATTGCCATGGGATCCCCTCATCAGATTATGACTTGGTGACAATGGGACCACCTCGGGAGCATACCCTTTCAAACAAATAAAATATTTTTTAACTCAGTCCACAATTGACGGAGAAATCGGCGAACACACACAAAAAAAAGCATATAATCATTAGGTCATTATATGCTTTTTAGAGGATCAGTTAAATATTTCCTAATTAGATTACCACATAACTACATAATATGAAGGATACTAGTGTCCAAAATAACAATAAAAAAAATATTTCATGACACGCAAGCCAAGATAGATACCTATCAGCGTAGTAACAGTGCAGGGGGTTCCCAGCAACCATATTAATAACTTTACATGTTAGGTAGCTTGAATATGTATATAAAGTAATATTTAATTAACTAATGAAGAGTGATAACGAGCCACCGGGGAAGAACTTTGTCCCTATAACTACTATACGTAACATACGAGGCAACCGATGAAATACATATTCTGTTTAGATGAATCTAGGGTACTTTCCCGTTTCCCATACTTGTATGACGGATGAGGAAAGGTAATAGTGATGTGATATAATGTAATGGCATATCATAGTGTAGGAATAAGCTGATAGTTGCGCAACTGTGAGGTTTATAGGTCTCACATTAGTGCACTGGATTGGAGGATGCTACTACTTGTTCACATAATAAAACTCTTTAAAACTTGAAGACTATTTATTGTTCTTGTTGATCGTAATATCTGGATTCACAAAACACAGTGATTCGAAGGCTCAAACTGCCCTATACTTATATGAATTTACATAGGGACAACAAGCGGCGGTAGAGCCGTCTTGATGGTTTTAAATTACCAACAAATTTTCATTATGTAAAAAACGTTTACGATCGACTCTAGGTCCACCAATCAGAGGCGGGCAGTGGTGGCTCAAGTTTCGGACAGGTTTTGACAAGTTCCTAATAATCAATAAAATGTTTATACTAAATGAACTTAAAGGCTACGTGCTTATTACAAACATTTATACATTAAATATAGGTTTCTTATTGTTCTACGAGCGGGCGTCCTGCACATTCCTCCCGCCGTGCGTCGTCCACTACTGACGTCGCAATTGTAGAAGCTGGTGCAGGGTCGCCGTGGTCGATTGATAGCACCACTATCTTTTTCACTGGACGTCGCAGGATACCTCTTTTTGTAGACACGTCCATCTAGGCCGGGAAATGTAGCGCAAACGCATCCTCTGATCCACATGTTTCTTGGAAGATTTCCATCTACGATGAACACTAGGTCGTCGACCTTGGGAATCGTGCCTTCAGTGTGTGGTTCTCTGCGGTTCTGTAGTTCTGGGAGATATTCTTTCAGCCATCTGGCCCAGAATATATCGACAAGCCTCTGAGCTGCACGCCAATTGGCTCGTAGACGTAAGTCGCTGTCGTCGAATTCTCCTGGTGCCGCGTTGCGACCTGGCCCACCCAAAATGAAATGATTGGGTGTTAATGCCTCAGGGTCTTCGTGGTTCACGGATACATGCGTGAGTGGTCGGCTGTTTACAGTGTGTTCGGCTTCGATAAGTAGTGTGTGAAGTACTTCTTCGCTTGGGAATCGCTCGTTCAGCGTGGTGGCTAGTGCTGTCTTTACGGATCTCACCATGCGTTTCCAGGCGCCTCCCATGAATGGCGCCCCAGGTGGAATGAATCGCCAGTCGATCATTTTCTTTGAGGCTTCTTCTGCGGTGGTTGCGAAGATGGCTGCTCGTAGTTCCTTTTCAGCGCCGTGAAAGTTCGTTCCACTGTCGGACCATAGCTGTGCTGGACACCCTCGGCGTGCTATCATACGCCGTAATGCCATGATCGCCGAATCTGTGTTGAGCGATCCTGCAAGTTCGAGGTGTATGGCTCGTGTCGTTAGGCACGTGAATAAAGCGACATATCTCTTTTGATGACTCCGTCCTGCTGTAATGGTCAATGGCCCGAAGTAGTCCAAACCGACGTAGGTGAATGGTCTCTGATGGTGTGCTAGGCGACAGGAAGGGAGATTCCCTGTCATCGGCTGGGGTGGAGAGGCTGCCCTTATACGACATCGCAGGCATTTGCTGATGATATTTTTGACAGTCGGTCTTAGACGGAGCACCCAATGTTGCTGGCGACACTCGTTGACTAGGGTCTCGGTGCCCGCGTGATGTAATTTGCGATGGACGTGTTCGATCCATAATCGTGTCGTAGTATGGTTTCCATCTAGTATCATTGGTTTCCTCAGGCGTTCTGTGATGTCTGTCATGGCGGTTATTCTACTCTTAAGACGAATCCATCCCTCTGTCAGTTCTATGCACAGTGCGTGTAGGCGACTGTTTCGTTGTATGGGCTTCTTGTTTTTTAGAGCTTCTATTTCTTCTTGGAAGGATTGTTCTTGTGAGGCTCGCAGGATGAGACTTTCAGCTTGGCGTAGGAGTTCAGCGGTGAGAGGCAGGTGACTGCTTGTGATCTCTCGCCTTTCCCTAGGTTTGATTGGTACTGTCTGCTTACTCTTTCTCCAATCAGGGTCGATGCTGCGGTTCTTTTTGGTTCTTTTATAGTTAATGTTCTGTCTTAACTGGCGGCAGAGATGCAGAAACTGTAGAACTCGTGCTGTGGCTCGTAGGTATCTTTCCCAACGTAAGAATCTATTCACGTTCGGTATAGCTTCGCTGATCTGTATGTTCGTGTCTCTGATGCTACAGGTTCTCTCTTCTCCTGTGACTATGACAGGGTGCTCCTCATCAGCTGGCCACGTTTCCGGGGGTCCATGACGGAATTCCGGACCGTTGAACCAGCGATGATCTTGATCATAGTGTTCTGGTACGTCTCTAGTAGCGTCGTCTGCTGGGTTCAATTTCGTCGGGATCCAGCGCCATTCATTGGTGGAGCTATGTTCTTCGATTGCTGCGATGCGGTGAGCGACATATGGTTTATACGATCTGGACCCAGTTCTGATCCATGACAGTGTAGTTCTGCTGTCGTTCCAAAACGTAGTTGACTCTGGTGTTCTTTCGTGTTCTCCTTAACCGCTGTCGCCATACGTGCGCCGAGTACTGCTGCTTGCAGCTCCAATCGTGGAATCGACATCAGTTTCAACAGTGCCACTTTGGCTTTGGCTGTAATTAGGCAGACGTAGGCTGTTCCGTCCCTGGCGACTGTTCGCCAGTATAATGTTGCTGAGTATGCGGATTCGCTTGCGTCAGTAAATACGTGTAACTGTAAGGATTCCGTAGTACTAAAGCCTGGGTAGGTTCGTGGAATGGAGATGTGTTCTAATGCTTTGAGATGAACAAGCCATTTCCTCCAGCTTGCAGCTAGGTCACTATCTAGGGCTTCGTCCCATGCTGTTCCACGACGCCAAACTTCCTGTAATATTTGTTTGGCTCTGATGGTTACAGGTGATACAAGTCCCAATGGGTCGAATAGGGACATGACTATTCGGAGAACTTCTCTTTTGGTGGGCGTATCGTTCTGTAGGACGTTCTGAGGTATACGTGTCAGATTCAGATTGAAGGTAAGCGAGTCTTCTGTTGGCCTCCATATCAGATCGAGAACTCGTTCTGTCTGGATGTTATCCTCCAGCTTGATCGGATCTTCGGTCTTGGCTACTTCCCCTAGTGCTTCAAGTAGGGCGGTAGAGTTTGATGACCATTTTTTGAGTTCGAAATGCGCCTCGCTGTGAATACCACGCACTGCTTGTGAGACTCTTACTGCTTCTTCTAAAGTGTTAAAGCTGTTCAAATAGTCATCCATGTAATGCTTTCTTTTTATGGCTTCGACTGCCTCTGGGTGTTCATGTTGGAATCTCTCGGCGTTCGTGTTCTTTATATATATCGCTGTAGCTGGTGAGCAAGAAGCCCCGAAGATTAATGACTTCATACGGTATTGTTCAGGCGGTTGGTTGTCTCTTCGGTCTCCTCGCCACAAGTAATGCAAAGCGTCCCGGTCTTCGGGTCGAAGTTCTATTTTTAAGAACATTTCAGTAATGTCGGCGGTCACAGCGATTGAGTGTTGACGGAAGCGCATGATCACTCCTGGTAACGACTGCAGAAGATCTGGACCAGTGAGTAATTGGTCGTTCAAAGAGACTCCTCTAGTCTTGGCTGCGGCGTCACATACGATCCTCAATTTGTCCGGTTTCATTGGGTTGAAAACCGCAAAGTGAGGTAGGTACCAGGTTCGATGTTCTGGAGTGATCGGTGGAGCCGGTTCAGCGTACCCTTTTGATACTAGTGCTTCCATTTGTTCAGAGTACTTCTTCTTTAGTTCTGGATCTTTATCGATTTTCTTTTCCACACTGATGAGTCTGTTCAAGACGCTGTCGTAGTTGTCCGGCATTTTAATGTTTTCATCTCGCCATAATAGAGTGGTTTGATATCGTCCATCTTTAGTTCTCTTCGTATGCTGCTGCAGGATACGAAGTGCCTTTTCATCCGGATCATTGATGGGTTTCTTTGCATTGACTTGTATGTTGTCCATTGTGATATATTTCTTCACCAGTTCATGAAGGTCGTCGTCTGTGTTAGCATGTCTGATGAAGTTCACTCTGTGGCCGAGGGCTCGTGTGTGGCTGCCGTGCAGGACCCAACCGAGTGGTGTTAATGAGGTCACTGGTTGGTTCTTCTTTCCTGTTTTAATTTCTTTTGTAATGAGGAGATCCCAGTTGTCTTGACCGATCAGGAGTCTAGGTCTTGCATCTTCAGTTACTATATCTTTGGCTATGTCTCGAAGATGTCCACAGTCCTCGACTGCTTCTCGAGGTGTTTTCTGTGCAGCCAATTCTAATTGCTTGACCGTTCTTGCATGCAACTTGCGTTCAGATGTGTGAAGTCCTTTGATGAAGAAGTTTACTCGTCGTGATGTTACGTCGATCGTAGGCTCGCCGTCGAAGGATGATATGTGTAGTGGATCACAAGATCCTTCTGCTCCTATTTGATTGCTAGGCTCTCGTCGATTAGTGTTACTGTAGAACCGTCATCTACGAGTAAGAGCGCGTAGGTATCTACAGCTCCCGCCGGTCCAGAAAGGTGAACTGGTATTATTTTCAGGAATGCTACCTTAGGAGTCCATGCTGAATGAACCTTGTCTCGTTCTTCTTTGGAGCTCTCGCTTGTTTCTTCTTTCTTCTTGTTCGCTTTACTGTCAGCGTGTAACATTTTGTGATGTAAATGTACACAGTCGTTTATTTCGCATTTCTTTGGTTTACAGCTGTGTTGCTTTGTTCTGTATTTGAAGCTATATCCCATCTAGCATCGGTAGTTGCTTTTTTGAATTGTTCACACTCCATGATGCTGTGTCCATGACGTTCACATAAACCACACTTTGGTTTAGTTGTTTCCTGCGTGGCGTGTACTCGTTGCTGGCGTCGCTGCGTGTTCTGAGAGGTTTGTGTTGTTGCAGCGATATTTTCAGGTAGTGCATACGGGCTGCATATTTCTGCTTCAATCTTGATGAATCGGGTAAATTTCAGAAGATCTGGTTCTGTCCTGGGATGCATTGCTGAAAACTGATACCACTGTCTCTTCAAAGTTGGCGTGAGTTTCTCAACAATAGCTTTTGTTTCTTCTGGATTGAAGACATAATGTCCACAGTTGAGTGCTTGCAAAGTCCCAACTATGCTTTCCACTTTGGTGGCGAATGTACAAACTTCACGCGGAGATTCAGTGAGGCGCGGCAGAGTTTGTAGACGTTCTATCTCAGCCATTGCGATTGAGTCCGGACGTCCGAAGCGTAGCTCGAGTGATCTGACAACTTCACTTGGGTCTGCGTTTACTATTAGAAGACCTTGTCCAGCTTCCTTGGCTATACCTCGAAGGCTTCGTCTAAGTCTAGACATGTTTTCCACTGCTGTTAGTCGATGTGCCGTCTCACTATAGGCGGCGCGAAACGTGAGCCAATCTTGATGTGCTCCGTTGAAGCAGGGTAGTTCAGTGTGTCTCATTGGCTGCTGATACTGTGTGGATTGCACAGCGTGTGTGATCGCAGCAGCAAGTTCCTTCATGTCCGTCCTTGGTTCTTGGACGGCCAGCGTTGTAGGCTGGTAGACGTGTGCTGATGGCGTAGGCTGCGGCACCCTGGTCTCGGTAGCATAACCCGGAGTGTAGTTATGATGCGGTGCCGTAGTGTAGATCGGTTGCCATGACGTGTTCGTTGTTGCATACGTCGAGTTCTGTGGCCAGGATGCGACGGGTTCTGTCGGTACTGGCGTTGGCCGCGACTGCGCAGGCACGTAGTTCGGTTGCCAAGACGTGTTCGTTGTCGTTGGCTGTAGGTTCGGGTGTGGCTGCGTGGACGCGGAGTTCTGTAGCCAGCTGATTATTACTGGCGGCGGGTTCAGGTGCGGCTGTTCAGTCACAGAGTTCGGCTGCCAGCTGGTCATTACTGGCGTCGGGTTCAGGTGCGGCTGTTCAGTCGCGGAGTTCGGCTGCCAGGAGGCGGCGGTGCTCACTGGCAGCGTGTTCTCAGGTTCGGTGTTCGGGTTTTCAGGCGGTGGGTTCACGGTGCTAAACCCTGCCGGTAAGGTCGCTGGGATGCACCAGGGCATGGCGGTGGTCACTGGGGGTACGTTTTCGTTGGTCGACTTTATTCCGGATTGATGTGGTCTGTCAGCGATGGCGAGTAGCTGACTTGATTGTAACCAGGTAGTTACTCGTTGATTGTTTCCAGCTTCCGACGGGACTGAGGATGCGTCTTCATCAGCAGATTCAGCTTCGACCTCGGCGAGGTGTGCGGTTGCTAACTCTGCTAACCTTTTAGCACAAAGGTTAGTAGAGCCGCTCCGCCTTGGCCTTGGCTATGCGACGCGCTTTTGATACTTTTTCACCCTTTTGTGACGTAGGTTTGCTGTGGCGACTACTTTCTTTGTTTTCAGGTTTTTCTTCGTCTTGATGTGTGGCGGCGCGTCTGACTGTAGATGCGGTCGCGGCGGGTGTTTCAGATGCATCAGCTGTCGTTCTCGTAGTCTCTGTAGTGACTGTCTCAGCCGTAGTTTCAGTAGTGGTTTCAGTAGCGGTTTCAGTAGCGGTTTCAGTAGCGGTTTCAGTCCGCTCTGTAGCCGTAGTCGACGTTTGTCTGCCTTTCTTACCCGTAGACCTTGTAACCGGCATTGTTCTTAATAAGTTCTTCTAAATATTCTTCAAGAAGTTCAGTGGAGTCTTCTCAATAGCGTTTTCCTCGGATCCGGCTCTCGAAGGACCAGAAAATGTGAGGTTTATAGGTCTCACATTAGTACACTGGATTGGAGGATGCTACTACTTGTTCACATAATAAAACTCTTTAAAACTTGAAGACCATTTATTATTCTTTTTGATCGTAATATCTGGATTCACAAAACACAGTGATTCGAAGCATTGGGATGTCGCTGCGTCCCCGTAAGGGGGCGCGGCTAGCGGATCCGGGGCATAGCCCCCCGGCCGCGGAAGCCATACGTTGGCCCGTAAATACGGGCCCCTCGTGGTGTTGGTCACTATGACTCCTAGATGATTGGGCGCGTTTAATAATAACGCGCCCATGTGAGTGATTGCTATTGTGATTACTGTAGGCGCATCACGACGCTAATACTGTTAGCGCCGCTTTCTTCACGACACCACGGCGGTCAACCCCCGCCAGATGAGACCCCCGGTTACCCGGGGGAGGCCCAGTGAAGGCGACCAGCGACGTAGGTGCCGACTCGACGCTCCTACAGTATAGGTGTATAGTCCCCGCCCGTCCCGCTTTCAGATCGAGCCGATTACGGTCCGGGCTAAGGAACTGTCGTGTGTGTGTGAGCGGCATTGTATTGCGTAACACCGCCCAGTGTCTACACATACCGCACAGCCCGCGCTATGCGTATGTGTGTGAGTTAAATGCCTGTTGAGTAGTGAATGTCTGTGTTAATTACGTGACGTGCCTATATTAACTTAGCACACGCCACGCAATAGATGTATTTTATCTGTAGAGTGCTATTGAATCGAGTAAGCCGCGTGTAACCTGGATGCAGCTTACTCGAGGCGTCCAGTCCGGTGCGATGGGGTCAGTCGTCCGCTACCAGGTCGCGGGGTAGGGGTCTCGCGTCAGGGGGGCGCGCGTGCAATGGCGCTATCCGCTTGACGTGAGGCCAAGCAGATGCATTGGCACGCGCGAACATTCCCTTCGCGAGGCGCCTCACAAACTCGTCCAGGCTCTCAATCCCGAGGTCCCTTTGGATTATGTCGTTCCTCACGAAACGAGGGGCGTCCACAATGGTCCGCAACGCCAGGTTTTGTTGCGTGCGGAGCAGCTTTCGGTTCGTCTCGCTCGTGAGGGCGAACCATGCAGGGGCGGCGTACGTCAAAATGGGGCGTACGTACAACTTGTACACGCCCATTTTGACGCGCACCGGGATTCGGGACGAGAGCACCGGTCTAAGGAGGTTGCGGGCGACCCTACCTCGTGCGGCGACCTCGCGGACGTGCGTCCCCATCGTGAGCCGACGGTCGATAGTGACACCCAGGTACTTGACCCGGGGCGACCATACGACGTCGGCTCCTTGTAGTCTCAAGGGTGGTGGGAGGGGCGCGGAACCGGTGACCAGCGCCTGCGTCTTACCCACGCTAACCGAGAGCCGCCACTTCGACAGCCACTCAGGGAGCATGTCGAGGGCGCGCTGCATCTTGACCGCCGCGTACTTTGCATTTAGCGAGGTGGTAATGTACGCGGCGTCGTCAGCATACAGCGCGAGCGTCGCATCTGGAGTGGTGGGGATGTCGTCGGTGTAACGTGAGTAACACGCCGGCGATACGCAGCTACCCTGCGGCACACCGGCCAGCACCGGTCAGGCGCTGGATAGCGCTCCGTCGACCACCACCCTGAAAGTCCTGTGGGATAGAAAAGCAGAGACCACCCGCACGATGCGACGGGGCGCATCTGACGTGGCCAGCTTATATATTAGGCCGTCGTGCCACACACGGTCGAAGGCCTTCTCCATGTCGAGGAATACTGCCACCGAGTATTCCTTCCTGTTCATTGTGGCTGCGAGGTGGTGCAGTACCCTCGACAGCTGGAGCGTCGTACTGTGCTCCGCCTGGAACCCGAACTGTTCGGGACGCGGCGCGATGTGTGGTTGGAGATGTCGCAGCAGGAGTGCTTCAAACACCTTGGAGACTGTCGGCAGCAGAGTGATCGGCCGATAGCTCTCCGGCTTCAGGATGTTCTTCCCCGCCTTGGGCAGCATTATGACGCGCCCTTCCTTCCACGAAGCGGGAAAGGCCCCCGTGCGCAGTATCGCCGTGTACAGGCGCGCCAGCGCCGCAACCATACGGTGCGGCAGGTGGCGCAGCGCTGTGTTGGTGATACCGTCGGCACCGGGGGCCTTCCTAGGCCTCGTTCTGAGGATGGCGCGTCTGACTGCGCCCGGCGGGAAGAAGATCGGGTCCTCATCGGGAGCTATCGGCGTAGCGAAGTAGTCTCCCAGGTGTCTCTCGACCGCTGCGACATGCTCGGTGTCGTCGGTCGGGTTGGGGCGGAACTGACGCTCCAGGTGTTCGGCGAAGACCTCCGCCCGGTCCTCCGCTACATATCTGAGCGCCCCGTCGCTATTTATCAGCGGACGCACCGGGGCTGGGGCATTCGTCAGCTGGCGGCATAGCTTATGGACCGACGGCCAACTGTCTGTTGTGGCGTCGATCCGTTCCTCCCAGCCCGCGGCGGTGTGTGCCTGTAATTCGGCCTTCACCTTTTCCGCGAGACGGTTTAGTTGCGTTTTTAGATGCGGGCATCGTAGTTGTTGCCACTGCTTGCGTAGGCGCCTCTTTGCGGCGATCATTGCGCTAATACGAGCCGGCAGGGGCGGCAGTAGCCCTCTCCCCTGCGGCTGCGTTGTTGTCGCCGCTTCCATGGCGCTTTGTATGCAAGCAGTGACATCATCCGCCATTTGGTCTACGTCCGCGGAGGTGACGATAGGCCGAGTTGGCGTGGTGGTCTCTACTTTGTCCTGGAACACGTCCCAGTCCGTGCATCGACGTGGCGCAATTGGCTTCAGTCGGGTCGGCATACCCGATAAGACGACGAGTACAGGTTGGTGGTCCGACTGTAACTCGTCGTCTATAACTTGCTGCGTGGTCTGGCAATGTAGCCCTCGGTGGACTACGATGTCCAGTACGTCTGGCATGTGCATTACGGCACCTGGATAATGGGTTGGCGTCTCTGGTCCGGACACCGTATAGCCGAAGGCTTCCGCGTCCGCGAAGAGTCGTCTCCCCTCGGTATTCGTTAGGTAGGAATTCCACGCTGGGTGTTTACAATTTAAATCACCGGCGAGGAGGGTGGCGTGCGATGTCTGAGTTAACAAGGCCCGCAGCTCTGTATGGTCCAAGCGGGCCGCGGGCGGCTTGTAACACGCGTAGATGTTGATGTCCTCGCCGGCTACATGTAGCTGGACACCCAGCGCGTAGAAACTACTGAGTGACGGCAAGGGGATTTCCTGATGGACGACCCTTCGCTTCACTAGTACCGCCAGACCACGGTACCTCGAGTGATGTGCCGACCGTTCATCCTTTCTATAAGCGAGGTATCCCGGGAACCTAATCCTATCTTCGGGTCCCAGTAGCGTCTCGCTTATGAGCGCCACGTCGATGTTTTGTTCCCTAAGGAGGTGGCGGAGGGGGGCGACCTTATCCCGGAGGCCGCGGGCATTCCAGTGTAATATCCTCAATGACTCAGCCATGGTACAGCGTTAATAAGGTGGCTAAGCCATCGAGGATAACTGTCTCCACATCCTGACCCTGCCTGATGGCCTTAATTAAGTCCATCAACAGTTTGATAGCGCAGGCTGTGAATCCCTTCTTGGTGGAAGTAGTGGCGTGTGCGCCGGTAGCGCCGCCACTCGTTTCTTTGGGGAACCTTTTACTTTGTTCACCCGTTTGCCGCTGCGTCGTGCCGGCGCTAGTGTCGGTAGCGCTAGCGGCGTTCGGCTTTTTATGGTACCTCTGTGGTTCCCCAACTTCCCGCGGCGCTATGCCGGCGCCAGTGGTCTGTTGCTTATCCACAGCCTGCGCCTCATTTGAGGCAGGGTCGGCCCTCGGGATTTTATCCTGGGTCGCAGCGGGTTGAGGCTTCTTTCCTCTTCCTTTACCCCCGCGTCTGTTTTTCCTCCGCCCTGAGGAGGTGGCTTGGCCTCTGCTTGTAGGCTCGTTGGCCGCCGCCATCAACGTCGTGCCTTGAGCCTCAATTGGCCGCTCTTGCGCTCTCTCTGTGGCCGCATGCGGCCGGCGTCTGGCCGTAATGGCGGCGGTCCCCGCTCGCCTGTTCTTTATTTCCTCCTGAAATACGGGGCACTTAATGTTGCACGCGGGGTGCGGGCCACCACAGTTGACACATGTGGCCGGCTCCTCCCGCGGGCGTGGGCAATCTCTGGCCGCGTGCTCGCCTCCGCATCTCACACAAGCGAGCGGGCGGTGACACTGGTGCGAGCTGTGTCTAAACCGCTGGCACCGGTGGCACTGGGCGGGCCCACGTTTGCCACGCCAAGCCTCTATCTTGACACCACGCATGTACATAAACACGGTGGTGTCATAGATAGCCCGGACGTCGGGTGTCTTCTTTAGTACTGCGTGGAATACGCAGCCGGGTCGTCCTTGTGCGCCCTTTATGTGGCGCACATACTCCGGCTGTTACCCCAACGCCCGGAGTTCCTCCTCTATCTCCTGGGGGGGCGTGTCCGCCGGTAACCCCCGTATGGCTATCTTTAGGCTCTTGTCCGCCGGTAAAGAGTAGGCGAACCAGGACACGCCGCTGTCCTTTTCCAGGCCAGTCAGGTAGCGCTGTACCAGCCTGTACTCGTCCTCTGTGTCGGGGGTGAATCTCACTCCACTCCCGTAGGGACGAGCGTTTGGGGGCCGGCCCAGCTTCGCGCTGATGGCCCGGAAATGCGTGGCCCAGTTCGGCAGCTTTTCGACTACCAACGGGGGGTACCGCAGTTTCTTATCCTTTTTTCCCTGCTGTGGTTTGGGCTGCGATGTCGTCGCGGCGCCTGAAACGGTAGCAGGGAGGGTGGTTGCATCTGGGGGAGCAGGGGGGGGGCACGTGGTACTTACCCCTGCAGCTGATATTGACGGTGTTGGTGGCGTCGGTGTTCGGCGCACCGCATCGGAGAAGGTAGGCGACGCTTGCGCACCCCGACCCCGCGGCGCGCTATCGCGCTGTGGTCGCGGCGGGTCGAGGCAGTAGCGCTTCGCCTCCTCCGACGCGGCTTCACCGGAGCTCCTCCTTCGTCGCTGGGGTCTGGCCTCGAGCTGGAATTCGTAGTCGAACCCCAGCGACGGTGTTGGTGACGTCAGCCCTCTGGTCGCGACGTCGGCGGCGCCCGCAGCTCCTCCCACGGTGGGCCGCTGTCCGGATCGCGGGGTCGTGTCCGGGGACACGTCCCCGCGACCAGATGCGGCCAAGTCCATGGAGGCTAGCGACATGCTCGAACCCACACGTGACGAGCATGTCGACAGCACTGCGGGCGAGTCGCAGGCCGCGCTGCGTGGGGGCGCCGGTGAATAAGGCACCCTTGTGGTCGGTTGTGCTGGCCTAGGATATGGGCCGGCACTCGCTGGCTGCTCGCGCTCGATCGCCGCCGGTCCCGCCAGCATGCGGCGGGAGCCGGCTGCGGCAGCGCGCTGAGCTGGCACAGCTTGGGTTGGCGGCGTCTGCTGCGTTGCGCCGGATGGCGCGGGCGGCGACGCGAATCGCGGCGGTGGTGCCGCGGTACGGGCGGGTGGCGCGCGCGAGCGTGCGGATGGCACAGGGGCGCGCGCGGGAGGCGCGGGATGCGCGTGCAGCACAGGCGCGGCGGGCGCAGCGCGAGTTACCGCGGGCGCCCGCGCGGGTGGCGCGGTGGCGCGCGCTTGCGGCGCGCGCTTGCGGCGCGCGGCTTGGGTGGTGCGCGGCAGGCCCCGGAGCCTGTATGGGCACCGGGCGGAACGCGGCGGGGCGGACAGGCACCTCGTGCTGCCGGCTCGACGACGGCGTTGGCGCAACGCGCGCAGGCGCCGATGACGTCGGTGGGCCGGCAGCTGCCGAGGCACTAGTTCCCCCCCCTCTTCTTCCTTCTCCCCCTCTGGTTGCAGTTGGTCGTGGTCCGGCTGGCGGCGCACCGGACGACGCGTCGCCGATGTTCGGCAGCGACGTCGCCCGGTCCAGCGCCGGACGGTCCTCCGGGGACCCGGCATCGCGGCCCAGCGAGCCGCGCTTGCCGGGTTTCGGCATCTTAGGGGCGTGGCCTCCGCGACCGCTGGTGTACGACACCGGGCGGCACGGTGGGCTCCCCCTGTGTCCGCACAGGTACTGTAAAGCGGCCTGTACACACACAGGGAAAACTAATTAACTGCGGTCCGCGCGGATTAAAAAAGAACACTATGGATGTACTCTGTAGTAGCCACGAGCCAATCCAGTGATTCGAAGGCTCAAACTGCCCTATACTTATATGAATTTACATAGGGACAAGTAGCGGCGGTAGCGCCGTCTTGGTGGTTTTAAATTACCAACAAATTTTCATTATGTAAATTAGGTTTACGATCGACTCTAGGTCCACCAATCAGAGGCGGGCAGTGGTGGTTCAAGTTTCGGACAGGTTTTGACAAGTTCCTAATAATCAATAGAATGTTTATACTAAATGAACTTAAGGCTACGTGCTTATTACAAACATTTATACATTAAATATAGGTTTCTTATTGTTCTACGAGCGGGCGTCCTGCACAGCAACAATGGACAAATAGGTAATTGTTTTTTTTTTATTTTACTAGCTGTTACCCGCGATTTCGTGTACGATCCAGAATAAATAGCCTATTTCCTTACTCAGGTCATGCTCTACCCGTATTCCGAATTTCATCCAAATCCGTTCAGTCGTTTTAAGGGGACTACAGGACCTAAACAAAAGTTTTATAATGCCGCAAAGTACCTATATGATCCACTGCCGTAAACAAAATCAGAAAAATATATGATATTATTTAAGATATAAGCTAGGTGGATAGTGTATTAAAAACATAATACAAAAAATTAGATACGATAGAAAAAAATCACGAAAGTACCTCAAAAAATTTATATTGACGATTATGAACCCTACATAAATGCAATCATTCTGATTTTTGTCAGATTATTCTACAAGCAACATATTAGCATAATAGTGTTTTAATTTTCTTATACAATCAGTAGTTTTTTTGTAAATAGATAATTGCTTCATATTTTGCAATAAATGACCAGCGTTGTGTCATCGCGCTTCTCTTTCTTTTCTATGCAGTCCGACAGTGACTGCGCTTTAGCTGTTGTCGTGAAAGCGTAACAAACTCACTTTTGAAATTATAATATTAGTCAGGATTCTCTAGACCCAGTTTTGTTATTGTACCTACTTTGGTAGTAATTCTGTTATTTACAGGCTTTGTATGTGTACACATTATGGATGAGGGAGGTCTTCTATTATTTCTTTACTTAAAAGGCCTCCAACTTTTTTGTTAAAACCTGTTGAATAATAAATAAACTGTCTACATTATATTACATTATATTGTGTCTCATTAGTAGGTAAAGGCTTGAGTTATTCTATAGTTAGCAACTGGTGAGCTTGAACTCCTATATATTTCGGTGAGTGTATTTGGGTTTCCTCCAGCAGGCTTAGCATGACACTCTCTATTTCTTCGAAGAATAGACACGGCTCTTTCTATACAAAGTGACATTTCGTTTCTCCATTTTTGAAATCTCACCGTAGAAATGCTTCTACAATCTGTCATTTTGTCTTTCGTTTCTAACGATCTTTGTCTAGGTCCTTTCTTATGTAGAAGGATTTCTACGGTGGGATGTCAAAAAAGGAGAAACGAAATGTCACTTAGTATAGAAAGAGCCTTGTCTATTCTTCGAAGAAATAGAAAGTGTCATGCTAAGCCTGCAGGAGTCTCAGTAGGAGCCTTTAGACCAGGGATTCCCAAAGTGGTCGATATCGACCCCTATGGGTCGAAATCGGTTTCCCAGGGGTCGACATAAACAAAAACTGATATTGGGGGTCGCCGATGTCTAAAAATCGATCCCTGTTAATTAACCCAAGTTCTTATTTGAAACTTTCAAGATACTGTATAAGTTGTGTTACGTGTAGCAACTTGTTATAAGAGTGACTAATGTTTTTGTAGGAAATATCATTGTTGCAGTTTTATAAAACTCAAAAAGTCGATAAGCGTGCACAAGTTCGCACAAGATGAAAAAAATTGGCTATGGGGGGGGGTCTGAGGTATCAGTTAATTTTGCAAAAGGGGTCTCTCGCCCAAAATAGTTTGGGAATCCCTGCTTTAGACTGTATTGTGCCCGGTTCATGGCAATAGGCACGGTCTAGTTAAAGCTCATCTAAGCAAGTACTAGCGTGCAGTCTATCAGTGATACTTCTGCCTGCATGCAGCGTTGTTGCGTTGCGACGGTATGGTTGCGGGTGTAGTTATATGAACATGAGGCTTTTTTAGGGTTCCGTACGTCTGAATGAAAAAACGGATCCCTTATAGGATCACTCGTGAGTCCGTCTGTCTGTCACAGCCAATCTACTAGACCGATTAAGTTGAATTTTGGTACACGTATGAATTTCTGTGACCCAAACACGGTTGTGTGAAATGAATTGTGCATATGACGGGTGATATCACTTTTGAGGGATAATTTTTCTATTTTTTTTTTACAAACTATATAGTTTGTCATATGAAATGAAAGGGCTTACTGTGAGTGTCTCAAATACCTATTCTTTTTTTGTAATTTTAAAATAAATAGTTTTATTTTTTTAAGAATACAGGATGTATTTATCACCGAAACTACTGAGCCTATATTTTTTTTTAATACAGAAAATATTTCTATTCTTATAGATTACAGGAAAACCCATAAGAAGTCTATGGTCTTAAAATAACATGGCAGATCTCTCAATAATGTGCGTACATAACTTTTGCAGTTGGAATGTATGGGAGAATGTTTTTCAACAACAATGTTAAGTTTGTTCTTGGCATAAATTCATCCCATCTACGGAACACGGCACGTCTTGCCGAGTTCAATCCACATCGAACGGTCGCTTCTCGAAGTTATGAAGGAGTACGTCTACCTAGGACAAGTTATCCAGCTCGGTAGGCACAACTTTGAAAAAAAAGGCGACAGGTGGATCCGGTTGGAAAACTTCATCAAGTCTTTTCGTCGCCAATCCCGCAGTATTTGAAAACGAAACGTGGACACTGAGTCGGGCAGGGGTCGTAAGGTCGCTCAGCGCGCTATATAGCGGGCTATGCTCGGAGTTTCTTTAAAGGAAAAGATTGAGGAAATTATGTTATCCGGACGAGAACCGGATTTACCGACATAGCCTGCAGAGTAAGCAAGCTAAAGTAGCAGTGGGCTGGCCATGTTTGTCGAAGTACCGATGGCCGGTGGAGCAGAGGAGTCCTTGAGTGGAGACCGCGTATCGGATCAGACTGGATGCGGAAGGCGGAGGACAGGGTGTTGTAGCGCAGCCTGGGAGAGGCCTATGTCCAGCAGTGGACTGTTATAGGCTGAGTTGATTGATTGATTGATTGATCTACGGAATCGGAAATTTGCGTGGTCCGACACGCACGTGGCCGGTTAATTCATCCTATGCAATGCAACTGGTATGCCATTATTTTGTATTCCTAATGTCCATAGCCGGATGTATGCTTCGATTGCTTGACCTTACATACTGAGTAATGTAAGTGACAGCAATCGATACGAAAAAGGAGAAAAGTATTTTCAGGCTTACGGTGTATAATACTGAAATTAAAAACAAAATACGATCAAAAAAGAAAGATTTATTTACTTCAGTAACAGTCTTAATGTTAGCTCTTAGAATAAAACCCTAAGCCCCGCCCCGAGGCCACAGGAAGATTTCGGCTGTCCACAAACTTCACAGCTAAGTAAAAAAGTGCTATCAGAAAATTCTTGGTGAAAAATAATCACACGATCTGCGGCTAGCCCACTAAGACTACATCTAGGGGTTCCGCCACAGTAATGCAATGTCCATTGACCAGTGCACTTTGAATATATCAATCTGGTTCCGTACAAACCCAGCATTGTAACATCAAGCACTGAAAACTTGCCGATCTTTGAGGAACTTAGCCTGTATATCCATCGACACTGCGGCCTCACTCGCCCCCAAACGAAATAAAAATAATAACGACTATTTACAAACAAAAAAATCAATTCGAATAATAAATGTTACGTGTCATTCGTTTTTACTATTTTCGAGTAGAAATAGCAGTGAATACAAATTGAGATATTTTTTTAAATACAAATGGCATCTGGTTAGATTTGAAGACAATCCCAATATGTTTGGGTTAAAAGACAAACAAATACAAGGAAATATTTTACGTATTACACAGATCTTAGGTAGGTATAAAACATATAGATGAAATCTAATACATGTTGAATCATACGTAATAACAGTTTTTTCATAATAGTATGTTTGGAAACATCGCATAAAAATGTTATTTTTTCAGACATCATTTTTTTTTAAGAACTTTTCCAAAGATGAAGCAATGAACTAGTTTTTTAAGTTTTTTTTATATATATTTTTAGAATAGAATTATCATTTTATCATAGATGGCCGAACGATGTGATGCCATATCAAGAGATAGTTATGTTAATTAT
This sequence comes from Atethmia centrago, assembly GCA_905333075.3. Taxonomy (NCBI): domain Eukaryota; kingdom Metazoa; phylum Arthropoda; class Insecta; order Lepidoptera; family Noctuidae; genus Atethmia; species Atethmia centrago. The sequence goes on along the minus strand of HG995381.1, from coordinate 9,145,327 downwards.
TTATACATGTATGAATGAATCAGAAGGTCTTAAGTCAATAACACCGCACGTCCATCTATGAAAATAAGTATTGATTATAGTGAGTAACAGTAAATTCAATGACATTACAACCAATACTCAAATACATTAAACGTCATTGATTCATCTCAACAAAACCAAGTCTCATGATTTTTTAATTTCAAATTAATTATTGCTTTTTTTTTAGGAACTTTTTTTCTACTATAATTCAAGGTAATATTAAACAAACAAACGAACAAAACGTACATGACAATTATTCCGAGGATTCTTCTTAGGTTAAATCTTCTGTATATTATAAATCAAAGCTTTCGCCCAGAATTGGACGAAGGTCTCTTACATAAGGGGATTCTAGAGAAACACCATTACAATATGGTGAAAGTGATATTCTGTTGAAAATATTTTAACTCATGAAGCCCGGCGCGTACCCCAGGTGGTGCCAAACAATGGAAAATCAATTGTGTGTGTGTGTTGACCAATTAAGCCAAGTTCTTCCATTTTTCTTGGATTCGAAATCGTTTCTGTACTGATCTTAATCCAACTTGTAAGCGCTTAGTGGTCCCTCTTGTCTTCATCCACCTTGATCCATAGTAATATTCTTGAATGATGTGATGCATCTCAAACTGAATTTTCATTTTCATTTTTTGTTTTATTTAATCTGCATCTCACAGCTTTATAAAACTTAATTCATGCGGTTTCCTGGATATTCTGCTGATATTTTTCTTTCATTCTTTTGATAAAATATAATTTTTATACCATTTATACATTTTCAACATTTCAAACAAATGTTTTTTTTCTTTAGCACAATCTTCTTTTATTTTCTACTTTCTCCTTTAAATAATAAATCATATCTTTCACACTTTGCGGCAACAAAGTTCTCATATCCATAGTTTAAGTGAGTATAAAAACTCCTTTCACTTATCCGTAGATAAACTAGACGACAAGAAGTCATATTTTAACTAGAAAAATAGTTATTTATTCTCCATAACTAATATGTACACTGGCACAGCCTTATTGTTACGTTTCAGGTTCACTTGACGAACGCTTCAGGAGGAATCTTCCCTTCTGAATTTAGTTGGTTGAAGACAAATAAGGCTCGTTGGAAATCCCATCCTGTTTGTTGTAGGCAGCTGAAAAGAAAATTATGGCTACGTTAAAAAAAAATGTCTATGAAAATATCATGGAAAAAAAAAAACAGGCAAAAGGAAATGGTGAAAAGGCACCACAGATGCATAACAAAGAGTAGACATAAAAAAGAAAGAAAGCAATATGAATTATTATTAGCCCGACTGTCCCTGTGTTGGGCAAAGACCTCCTCCATTCTATCCCTAGGAGTCTCAAGATTCTAGATCCCTAGGAGTATATTGGGTGTAAAAAGACACTTAACGAACCCGAAAATTATTTGAAGTCCCTGTCATTGTTTTTTTTTTACTGGACCATAACTTCCAATTTCTTCAGGTTACGGAAATATTGGAGGTAGGAACAACTTCTTTTTTAACTTTTTTCCACGAAAATTCCCCAAAACTTCTGCACTGTCGCATGCATCCATAAACACAATATATTGCGTGCGTTACATAGCACGCTGCCGCATGCCGTAATCAGCGATTTTTCCCAATGTTACTTAGTTTGATGTACAGAATGTGTAGATAAAGTCTATGTGATGGTCTTTTTACACTCTACATGAATTTAATATTATTTTTCTAGATACTCACTTGATACTCCAATGGTCATTCATGCCGGTCTGTTGGCCGAGCATGGTCAGCATCAGCTTCTGCGTGTCGTCTTGCGATGGTTGTGCCACCATGCCGGGCGTTGGCGTCGGCGCGGGAGTTGGAGGTGTGGGCTCGATTGCGACGCCTGAGGCGAAGGCTTTGTCCTCCTGGATAATAAAAGATTTTTTTGGTTAGATCTGCGATCAGCCTTTTGGCTAGCAGGAAATCTGCTGTTTGAACAATGGCGTTGTTTTTGCAGGGTTCCAGTAGGCATCGCACACATGGTAAACATTTATTCAGCTCGAGCATGTGGATTAATAAGGATTTTTGTCTTATTGTGCATATACCAGTTAAATTATCGGGGTGTACCCAATAATTTAACTGGTATAGGCACGCTTTGTCTGGTCTTGATCTTATTCACCATTACAAGCAGGTATAGTACGCGTCTAACTTAATGGCGGCTCTGAAGTGCGCTACTCGCTGCGCTGCGTTTTTTTTTTTTTTTTTCCTTCCTTCCTGTTGCCTGTGTTGCGGGGGCCTCGGTGACCCATTAGTACCTTCCCGCGACAGTACCCCACCCCTACCCCCGCTTACACATGAATTCGTTACTGCCCAGCGACGCGCCTCATAGCCGCCATAAAGTTTGAATCGGGCTGTAAGTAGTTTACTTCTCACGTATAGGTCTTATAACAGGGCTGCTGAATAGTTACCCTGCCAAATATATTTTTGGTACGGCGTTGGATGCCCACGATATTGAAGATAGGACAATTGCTTTATAAATGCGTGTAAATGAATAGTCATTTATTATTTATTTAATTTGTAGCCCAAGCTTTGTTCTTTTGACTATAGAGTCAAAAGAACAAAGCTTGGGCTACAAATTACAAGCTTTAAGGGAATAATATTATCTGAAGAGGGGGTAAAAAGAACTACCATTCAGCATTTATATTTGTAGCGCGGCTGCCTGCCTTGGGCTCGAACAAACGGTCACAGGGAGTGACGGTGCTAGGCCATCACCACAAGCTTTTGCATAAAGCAAATTGGCCAAATTACTTAAATAAATCTACCTTAAGAATTAATAAACAATGTTCATATCATATAATTTATTATATAAATTTAACCTGTTAAGCCCCGCGCGACACCGATTCGGAGTCAAACAATAGAAAATCCATTGTGTCTCATCATTAGCTGTCCTTGACCAATTAAGCATGTAACATAAATTAAGTGGCTGCACTAATAATAACTATATTAAAAAAATATAAATATTAATAATATAGATATTATAACTTTAATTTTGTATTATCCATTCCCACAGGCAGACCGTGAATATGGTTATGTGGGACATAGTTTTAAGTACCGGATTCCTGTTAACTCTCTATAAATAAATAAATAAATAAATAAATAAATAATAAAAAGCATTCCCAGTAATTTTCCTTTAAATACTTGTATGTAAGGAGCGTAGCAGGTGGCGTTCTATAGTTACTGCCTACCCTCATGGGAAGAAGGCGTGAGTTTATGTGTATGTGTACTTGTATTTAAGTTAAAAATAAACATGACCCTCACCTGTTCCTTAGTAGTATTAGTGATGAAGAGCATATCGTTGATGATGCAGAAACCGCCGCCGGCGTTCGGCACGATCACGAACGTGCGATGGAACGAACGGACTGGGTTCCCGCTCGTCGTGGTCTCTTTGTAGACGCCACTCATCGTCAGAACGATCATGGCGGGCTGTGGAAGGTAGGATTGTGTTAGGATTTTAAAACTTGCGTACATGGACGAGGATGGTATAAGTTTAGTATGTAATCCTAAACAGCTTAGATGTAGGTCTTCAATGTTTCGTCTCATGGCGAATAATATTGTATGTAGTGATGTTAATGAAGACGCTACTCTCAATATGTAACCTGACACTTGGGAAACATGTAACCACGGGGCAGACCTGGAAAAGCGCAGCGCAGTGTGGTCTTCACTGCCTACCAAATATCGTCCTTGCACTAGTACAAATAAAGTTGAAAATAGATAAACTTCATTTAGTCCAAGAGCGCATGAAAGCGGACAAAAGAGCGCGTTTGAGTTTATTTATTTTAAGACAATGTTGATATTTGCTTGGCAGTAAAACCCGCTCTGTGCAGCGCTTCGCCAGGTTTACGCCGGTCCTAAGAGGTGACTTGACCGGATAAAAGCGAAAAATAACACAAAAGCTAATTATGAAAATCTTGCTAGCAAAACACCACCTGGTTATCTTTACCAATACAACTCAAAAAACTACTTACGGTAAAAATAAGTAAATCAACAGCGAATCCCATCAGGTCGTGTTTCGTCTTCGGTAAGTCAGATAGGAACGAGACGACCTGTAGTCTGCCCGCGCGCAGGTATCGCCGCCGGGATTCACGCTCCGTAATTCGCATAATATTACGACTGTTTGTGATGTATGAGTTCAGTCTGGAATAAAAATATAGATGTTGATTGGACTGAGAACTAAATGAAAAGATATACATACATACATTGTAATGTACAGTCACGAGCTTAAACCTTACAGTTACACAAAATTCAAAAGCGTTTTTCTAGTGAAATAACAATTCCAACTTTAAGAAATAATAATTTCACGAGAAAATCGCTTTTGAATCTTGCGTAAGCGTAAGCCAGGTATTTATACATGTGACTGTATTTAACTAAGTTGCCGGCATTTAACTTGAGCTCTCGGCGGAGTGGTGGGGGTTTGTGTGCGCGTCGTATTGTCTCAGGAGTAAGGTCCAAAATCGCTTAAAGTAATAAACTTATTGACCGCTATTAAAGCAAAAACGTGCCCTCGGCGCCAAGCTACGAATTATTCCTTAACAGATTTTAAGGAATAATTCGTAGCTTGGCGTCATGGTCATGTAGTCGTGACCGTGGCGCGCTGGGCACATTTTGGTTTGTCATCTATACATGACTGTGGCGGTCAAAAGGTTAAGGACCACAGCTCAAGATAAATGCCGGCAACTGTACATTTATCTTTCTTATATTAGGCTGCAAAAGAGAGACAACTAGTAACAAAATTAAAAGTACCAACCAGTGGAATGAACGCCGAAGCATTTTTATTTTTTCAATATCAAACTTGGATTGACCAAGAATAAATAATTCGGATTTAAGGCTCTCCCCCACAGGCAATGTACTGAAAACAGATATCGCATTAACGCATCCGATATTATCGACGGATAATAACGCGCCTGTGGGGGAGAGCCTTTATCCCTTATTGTAAAGTTCATTGAGTAGTAGATGTGACTAGGTAGTCATTCAGGTTCTCTCTAAAATGTACTGCAAAATGCAAATATCTTTCTGACTATGACAAGATTTTGAATTTTACTTAATCGAAAATTTGTATTCCTGTACTAATATGTACCGTGTTAGTACAGAACTACAAATTCGATGAAATAAAATTCAAAATCTTATTCTAGTCAGAAAAATGTTTGCATTTTGCAGTGTCACAATGCATCACTTACAAAATTAAGATATTTTTTCCAAATAATAACATACAATTTGTAATAACAACATACCTTTGGGTAGCAGCATTTCGACTATCATTCGTCAGATAACTAGCAGCCATGGACATGGTCGCATGTTCATGATAAGCCTCAAGCAAGGACTGCCTCGAATCGGCATCATAGATGGCGAAGTACTGAGTCAGAAACTCGCGAACTAAGTCCTGGCCTGCCGGGTCTACCAAGAATGATTGTTGGCGTGGTGGTAGACGAGCGTCTTCTAGGACATCGAAGCCAATGGCTGGGGGTAGGTCCACTCCATCCTGTTTGTTAGAATTAGTTGTTTAGATTTAGAATTAAATCATGCCGTTGTCTGCCGATTGTCAGTGTAAGCCAGACAAACTGGGCAAGTGCGAGTTGAATCGCGTGGTGAGTGTTCCGTACAATGAATATGTTATCTAGGTCATGGTACCATGACCTAGATAACATATTCATTGTACGGAATTTTATCCCAAGACACAAACCTAACATTGTAGTTGAAAAACATTCTCCCATACATTCCAACTACACAACTTATAGGTTTTTCTGTAATCTATAAGTAAAGAACTATTTTCTGTATTTATTTCAAAATTTATGCCCAGTAGTTTCTGAGATAACGGGGGAGAATGGTAAATTTTCATCTATTTTCATAAGTAACTTAATTTTATAATAAGTAACTTTAAGACCATTCATTATAAAATTATATAAAAAAATATTTAAGACCTTCACAACAATTCTTTTCAAATTGGGATGTCATGTCACACGGTACAGTTTGCATTTTTTTTTTTTGTTTTCTCTCAATTTTTCTCCCAAAAAATGAAATGTTTAAAATTTATTTATTTCAAATTAATTAAATTTCAAATTAATTCATTTATCTATCACAAAGTTCTTAAAGTTCTATACAAGTAACATGGTATGAAATTATCAATAAAAGAGGACTTAGACAGATTAAACAGCGGGTCCCAAACCAGGCACAGCCTGTATCTTGGTGACCCTATTTACGTTATACGTTTGTGATTGTGTCACAGAAATTCATATGTGTACCAAATTTCAACTTAATCGGCCCAGTAGATCCGGCGCAAATCGGCTGTGACAGACGGACAGACTGACAGACACACAAGTGATCCTATAAGGGCTCAGTTTTTTCCTTTTGAGGTACAGAACCCTAAAAACATCTTAATCTGGTTGACTATTCAACCTAACCTATCACACAGCACATAGTAAAGACGCTGTAAGGGATATTAACGCGAACTGTTACCATGAATTCAGAACAAAGACACCCAGAGGAGAATTTTTTCGCCGGTTATTTAAAAAAAAACTGGTTTTCCATACAAAAGTGGAATACTTACACAATCAAATGTATGGAACAGCTGATATTTATCAACTTTTTTGGAAATTTCAACGCTGGTGGCCCGGTGGGTCTAGAATCATTTACTAAATTCATGGTAACAATTTACGCTTTGATGCCCGTTGCAGTAACAATAAACAGTTGCTTACCAATTTGGTCAGCTTCGGAAACTTCTTCCGGACATCGCTGGAGACAACAAACAATATGGCAATGGTATGAAACATTAATATCTCTGAAACTCACATCACAGGTTAGTTTCAGTATATTTTAGGGTATCCATTAGACAAGCTATGGAGCGCGATTACGGAAATCTGCACTCTTAACTCCGTTACACACGTAATCACAATCTCTTCAATAATGACACTACAAAAACATTGCTTCATCATGTTTGAAAAATTGGTTTGCTCGACATTAACTATATAAACGCATTTTTTGTTGTTAAATTGTCAAAAAGAAAGTCATTGTGATAACGAGTGATAACTCTGGACTGAATTTGAATGGTGCCAGTCATCAAAGTATGAAAAAATGAACATAGGGATTTATTTAAGTTTTTAACTTGTCCAATTTATACCCTAAAAAGATATCACAGTAAGAAATACTACTCCTTTTATATTGAGATATTTCTTTGACTCTTTTGCTGTTTAAGCAACAGCCTCCATGTATGTCTTTTTTAAGCATTGCATACCTACATTTGATGTATCATGATTGTTGTTACATCTGATAAAATCACGGATAGCTACTTTAGTCATTAACATTAAATAAAAAGCATACATTTGTGTCTATCCTTAAGACGCTGACAACACCTAAACCGCGGTCACTGTCAGATTGCATAGAAAAGAAAGAGAAGCGCGACGACAAAACGCTTGTAATTTATTGCAAAATATGAAGTCATTATCTATTTACTCAGAATTGAGTTGAGTAATCGAAAATAAAAAACAACCAAGTTCTGCATTAGAATAAGACGTACTTGTTATTAATTAAATACGTAATTTATGTTGATATTTAATACAGATATTTTGGGTTAGAACTCAAGGTAAGAGGTTAGTTTAACGTTAGTTTGTATCGAGATTTTTTTTTCAAAACGTGTTTTGGTGACAACCATGTTCTGGGAAATATGTTCAAAATTAACATATATTTTTTCCGCTACCACAAACTATACAGATTTGGCAATTTTCTTTCTTAAGAGAAGCCTATTTTGGTCAATTGGGTCTTGTCAGCGCCTTAATTTTATCAGATAAATATAATCTACTCGTCTATTATATTGAATAGAGTGTGACAAATTATTTAAATATTTCGTTATACTGTATTCAGTATAACGAAATGTTTAAGTAATTTAATATGTAGGTATTGTGTTTCTGTATGTAAGTACAGTCGGGGAAACAATTATTTTGTCAAATTGAAATAAGTCTAATTGCCGTGTTACAGCCATTATTTTTATTTACGGGCAATTAAAGTTGGTTAAAAAATCACGGTAGCACAATAATGTTTACCCAAATACCATTATACAATCAAAATAAGAATGCAAATAATAAAATTTAAAAAAATACATTACAGAACCGAGGCTGCAAACAAATATGCTTATGTTTTAAAAAAAATCTGTGGTCGGAATAGTCAAAGAAATATTTCATAACTTTTTCGTTACTAAAAAGTGAATGTATTTATTCTACACATCAATTTTTTACTTCATGCACAGGATACTTTTTTTTATACGCAACAAATATTATACACGAGTATCTCCAATCCTAAGATACCAAAAACCGGAATGCAAGATGTCATCACACTAAAGCGACATCTTCACAGACAAGAGAATCGCGGTGAGTCATGCTGTGATTCATCGGTGAAGAGAATCGCGGTGAGTCATTGATTCAAAGAGTTTCTGTTCTTTTTGATGGCACGGCGAGACTATCGCTGCAATTCTCTCGCCCGTAAAGACGGTGCCTCAGATATCATTAAAAGGTTGTGCAACCAAAACGAAATCATATTAACTTATTGACCGCCACGTCAAAAAAGCAAAAACGTGCCCTCGGCGCCAAACTACGAATTATTCGTGACCGTGGCGTGCTGGGCACATTTTGGTCTCTCATCTATGACATGTGATATGTGGCTGTGGCGGTCAAAAGGTTAATTCAGTATTTCTACACCATGTCATAGGTATTCCACAAAATATTTGTTGATGACATAATTCTAACTTCACATGACACATGCATCTTGCATTCAAGTTTATTATATTATTGGTCCTATTGTTATGTGAATTAATTATGCAGATCGTTGAACCTGCGACCGTGTCCTCGACCTAGATTACGTCTAGGTTCGGGAAAAGGTGGTAGCAGTTTCTGAAATGTAAAAAAAAAACTGGAGCAAAACAGCCTTGGTTGTGAGGAAGAACACTCGCGGAAAGAAAAGGGTTAGGCAGTTTCTAAATATATTTCTTTTCGGCATTCTGGGGCACGTGAAGTTACCTTTTTGAACAGGTTTTTTTTCTTATCTCTTGTTATCTGTTTGGAAAAAGGTAATTTTTTTGTACTGTAAAAATTGGCATAGAACCTTTTCATTTCGCGAATATACATGATATTAAAAATGATATAGCAAGAATATTAATAAAAACATCAGATTGTTAATTGAAAAAGATTTGAAAATTAGATTCTTACAGTTCTGCTCCTATTTGAATAATTAAACAAGTCACTACAGAAATATGTCAACCAAGAAAATAATAATGGTTTGATTAATGTAACATTTTATTAATGTATTCTCCCAAGATTAAATGTTTCAAGTACCCATGCAATCTTCAAAATTAACTTGTCCAAACTATGCTGACCATAATGTTGAACTCATTTTTTGCCCCTCTTTATCCCAACAGAAAGAACTGCCCCTTTTCTTAATGCAAAAGCACTCGCAAGTTCCCCAGTATCTATAAACGACAATAAACGAGAAGTGAACTACAATATCAAGTTTTCCACCAATACATGTTGTATATAACACTACCTGACATAGATTTCGTGATCGTTAAACCTGGTCAGCAATGGATTGCCTTTCAGGTACAACTCTACTAGTGGCAAGGTCTTCAATGGCTCCAGTGAACCGATGTACGGAATCTAGAAATAAACAAAAGCATAATCTTTAAATACACTTTTACACATCAACTCATTCAAGTCGTCACAATGGTTCTGGTGGCATCCAGGCCTTAATTATTTTATTGACTCGAACTTACCCGGTTATCACCCATATACAAAATCTTCAAGTTCTTCAGTTTTGTAGTGAGAATCTTGAGATGTTCAATACCATGCAATTTGTTGTCATTGAGGTTTAATGCCTCAAGATCAGGAATGTTTTCAGCAATAATGTCAATAGCAGCCAGCATAATAACAGGGCGGAACAGGGCGCAGAAAATATCGGCCAGCTCTGAAAATGATAAAATGTTTAAAACATCAACTTTTTTTCTTCTACTTTGTTGAAGGCACAAATCATATTTGGTTAGGCCATAGTATTTACAGTCTATTCACATTTATTTTACCTCTGACAGCAACCCAAGCATCAACCCACAAGCAAGATCACTTTGATTTTGCTGGTGATGCAAAATCAGAGGTAAAATAACTGTGGGACCTTAGAATCCTCGGGGCACCCAAATCTTTCACAGCTGTTCTAAACAGACCAGGAGACAAATAACCAGAGATGGCCACCAAGACCTACGCAAAATGCTCTACCCAAAGTCAAAGTATTTATTTCAAATAGGCACTTAAGGCGCTGACAAGACCCAATTGACCAAAATAGGCTTATCTTAAGAAAAAAAATTGCCAAATCTGTATAGTAAAAATATATGTTAATTTTGAACATACATATTTCCCAGAGCTTGGTTGTTACCAAAACACGTTTTGAAAAAAAATCTTAATACAAACTAACGTTAAACTACCTCTTACCTTGAGTTCTAATCCAAAATATCTGTATTAAATATCAACATACATTACGTATTTAATTAATAACAAGAACGTCTTATTTGAATGCAGAACTTGTTTGTTTTTTATTTTCGATTACTCAATTCAATTTTGAGTAAATAGATAATTGCTTCATATTTTGCAATAAATTACAAGCATTGTGTCATCGCGCTTCTCTTTCTGTTCTATGCAATCTGACAGTGACCGCGGTTTAGGTGTTGTCAGCGTCTTAAAGGGCACTTATGAACGTCAAAATTTACAAGAAAATAGAATTGATTCTAGTCGCCCCTTCCAAAAGGTAGTTTCGTATGGAGAAGAATGGGGAAGAAACTCCACTGTTACTCTTTTAAAACTGTGTTACAATATTTTGTATAGGTACATTGATTATATAATTATATGTGAAGATGGTGCATCTAGAATACCATTACTATACTACAATAGGTAAAAAGAAGTAAAAAAAGCAATGACAGATAAATAAATTCTGTGATAGATACATGATGTTCACATATTTTCAAACTTTGTAAAAAAAACTTATCGTTTTACTTTAATTTATGAAAAAAAATTAAGTAGTAGGTCAGTGTGTGAGTTAATGTAATCACAAAATTTCAATCAATGTCATAAAAATAATAAATTATACAAATACAATGCAAGCAGTTTGATTTTGTCATCTGAACTGCAGATAGTCCTATGGAGCTGGACCAGCTTGTTTCCAAGCATTCTTATCTTGGATATAATCCTCTAATTTGTAATATGCTTGTTTACAAAGTGTAAAGATGTATGTACTTTAGAAAATCTGAAAAACGGTTGATCTATTTTATTTTTATTTCTAGTATTAAAATTATGCCTTTCACTTATTTTATTAAAAAGATGTAGATTTTTTTCTTACATACATAATATTTTCATAAATGAATTGGCAAGGTACTGTCATAATATTAATTTTTTGTTCCCTAAGAGATTCGCAGGGACATAGATTATAAATGGCTCTGACAGCTCTCTTTTACAAAAAAATAAAGGATTTAATGTCAGCCGCCCGACCCCACAGTAAAATGCCATACAACATAATGCTATGGAAGTGGCTAAAATAGACCAAGCAGGCGGTTTCTACATCTGTTAACGGTCTTATCTTTCTAATAGCATAAGCGGCCGAGCTTAGCCCCCCCGCAAGAGATGTTATATGTGGTCCCCATTGTAGTTTCTCGTCTAGAGTGATTCCTAGGGAAACCGTTTGATTAATAAATTCCAGTTTTACTCCATTCAATATGATATCACATTCGCTACTTCTAACATTAGGTAATTTAAATCTAATGCATTTGGTTTTTTTTTTTATTTAACCCTCTAACATAGTACATACTGTGGAACAACTGTGGAGCATTGACTGCTGTAATGTTTTGTTTATATTACTCATTAATATCTGATTAATTAAATCTTTAGGCATGTTACTTTTCACTCATTATTTGAATATAAAATAATGTTACAAACAAATAGATCCATGTGGTCATTGCCAATTTGAAACAGCACATAAATTTGATCCTTCTGTTTAGAGCAATCTGTCCTGGGACATTCAGCAATAGGTAGATGATGGTTGCATGGTATGAAGCTACTGCCCCATCCAATCAATACTACTGGTCATTCATGCTGGCTGTAAGTAAGTCTTGGGGTGCCCTACTTTTCAGTCATGTGAAGGTAACTGGGTTTGAAATTAGTTCCATTGCCAATTGATTTGTGTGGACTTTAATCTGGTGGAGTATGCGGTAATATTAGGTTAAATTTCCTCTTTCACAGTTTTTATCTTGAAATCCTTGTGAATTATTGTTTGTGATGTACCTGCAACCATTTACTATTTGTTGCTGTGTTTTTGACTGAAACCTTTGAAGGATTTCGATGTTGGACTTTGCTGCAGTTCCCCAAAGCCGAATACCATAGCACCAGAAAGACCACATGGATGATCATTGAACATGATATTACAGTTTTAACCCGAAAAAATGTCATGAACCAGTGCTTATTTATGTGAAAATACACTTGAAACAACAATAAATATAATCGATAATAATATAATTGAAAACTGTGGACTGCTTATATGCAAACGGCTTCTAGTAGGCGATCATTTCACAGGTTAAATTGCTGTCTGTCAGAATAATATAAATACATGCACATTTAACATGCAAGATGTGTACAAGGAAAACTTCAACATATTGTATGCCTATCTAATGAACACACAATATGATGCAATGTGAATGATTTGAATTTCCCTTAGTCATTGAATTAATGGCTATGTCTTGGCTACTAATACTATCATATAAATTATAAATAATTTTAAAGATTTCTTACCCGGATCTGCATGAAACTTGGTCAAGTCCAATGCCTTAGTACCAGCATTGTATCTCTTTGCCATAGCCAGCTTCATTTTCTCCTTCATATCAGCATCAATAGCAACACTCGGTACAGCATTTCGCACAATTACCATTAACTTGAAGCCATCTGACATAGTAATCTTTCTGTCAGCATGGAACAGCTTCTCAGCAAGTTTAACATCATCCACGTAGAAGACCGCAGCATTTCCGTTGATCTTGTAGTAGTGTGGTACAAAGATGTCTGGTGAGATATAGCTCAGTAGTGTCCGTAGAACAACATCTTTCTCATGTTTAGCTCCGTATGGAATGATAATTTGATACCATGGAAGCGGACCAGGGATGAACTTTTTCTTGATCATCCCATGACCTGATCTCGGTGCTGGGGAGTTAAGCCGACCTCCGCGGCCTCTGAATGCTCGATTACGATGTACGTGTGGACCTCCAGCAGATCCTGTCATGTCAATGTCATCGTCCAACAACAGTTTGGCATTGTTCCATTTGTTTTTTCCTTTATTCGTGCCTGGTTTGAAACTGACACGCCGTGTGTTACTAGTGTGCGATCTGTCGTCATGTTCTGTAAATACAGTTTATTTTAGTGGTGCTTATCTAGTTTAGTCTGTGTTAGTAACCACCTTTATCATTTTTTATCTGCTAGAGTAGCAATGGACATGGTTAATAAGCGGAAAATATCAGATTTATTACAATTATTGCGTCACAAAAGCAATGACGGCTGCTGGAAAGCTCTAACAGCCAAACAACGCAGTGGAAAAAACAATTCGTGAGAAGTGAAAACACTTACCAAAATGCTCATTATTTTTGAAATTCCTAATTCTTCCGCCGTTTTTAGGCATTGTTCTGTAATTACGCTGAATGATGGTAGAATAAACACCACAGTCCAGTCAGTGAAATAAGGTTAAAGTTGTGACGCACAACGCGTCCCTCACCCTCACTTCGTAGTCAGTATATCTCTCACTCGAACTTAGATTTTATGTTAATTTATATTTAAACTTATTTAAATAGTTATAGAGAACAACACTCCAATGTTTTCTTGGTTTAAAAGTAGGAAAACTTGCAAATTTGCAACAAATTCTGAAGAAGACGTGATGACCCGACCATAGAATGAATGAATTGAACGCTTGCTACATATTAGTAATCTGTGAATTGAACGCAAGATCAGTGTTGCCAACTGGGTGTCAGGTTTTCGGGCTAAAAAATGCTAGTTTAGCCCAAAAATGTTAAAATAGGGCTAAACTGCTAAATAATAATATTTTTTTAAGTTAAAAATTGCGCTGAGGATGGTTGATGGTTGATGGTTGGGCTTGGGCCTCATTGTGCGCAGCCTTGTTCAGTCTAAATTTATATTTTTCTAAAAAAAAAAGTACTGGGTCTAGACCCGAAGGGGCTAAATTAGCGCGAGATTTTGCATCCATTCGCTTTTGTCACATACGATTTCTACAGACAAAAAATACTCAAAGAAACACTCAAATTTCTATATTCAACTTCTAATATTTGGAAATCTCAGTAGTGATTATTAACGAGGTTTATGTCAACGCCAAGGTTTTTAGAAAGTAAAGTGACTTTCTAAAAACGTTTGCGTTGCAAACATGGGTTATTTTTACAAAGATGTTTTTATAAGTCCTTCATGTTCTACCGTCCCATGGGCATGCAAACTATATTTTTATATTACACTAGCTTCTGCCTGCAACTTCGTAGGCGTGAAAATTCTTGTTTTTAAAAATAAAATAAATCCTATAGCATTTAATCGAACGCCCACGCTATTACTTAGTTTTCACTTAGAGGTCTTCTGACTTTCTGTTTTTTTGCTCGGCTTCTAAGGGTCGTAGCGTCTGACGCAGGTCCTCACCGGACACGGCAGTTTCGGGAGGTTCCTGTGTCGGATAAGGCGGGAGGAAACGTCCGGGTGTCACCACTGTGTGGATCGCCCTGAGGACACGGTGGAGCATACGGTGGAAGTTTGCCCGGCTTGGGCAGAGCACCGCCGTGTCCTCGTGGAGGCGATCGGCGGTAGAGACCTCTCGCGTCCGGCCCTGGTTCAGGCCATGGTACGGAGCGAGAGGGCATGGGCAGCCGTCACCTCCTTCTGCGAAGCAGTAATGCTCGCGAAGGAGGAGGCGGGACGGTTGAGGGAAAGGCAAGTTTCGCGTCCTCTCACCCCTAGCCGCCGTAGGAGACGCCCAGGGCGTCGGGAATCCCGGGCGGATTTCCGGCCACCGTAGGCGCGGGCTTGCGGACGGTGAGCAATGGGTAGCTCACCGTCCGGTAAGGACCAGGCCCGGGTCGACGGCGCGTTGTATTCCACGCGCGCCTCAAAGAGATATCGTCAGCACATAGGTAGGGGTTCACTAGGGCCGATGCCTCCCGGGGTCGCAGGAAGGTACTTATGGGTCACCGAGGCCCCCGCAACACAGGAAACAGGAAGGAATACGGGTGGGTTTTAGTCAGTAAGAGTCTGACACACCCTCCCGCTCCACCCAGAGCGGGAGAAGTTATTTGATGATTCCCACCCTCAAAAAAAAAAAATGAAAAAAAAAAAAGGGTCGTAGCGAGATGTTCATTTAACCTTCCCCAAGAACTGGGTTATCGAATACAAAAAGATTTTTTCAAATCCAACAGGTAGTTCCTAAGATTAGCGCGTTCAAACAAACAAACTATTCAACTTTGTTATTATTATTATTATAAAGTATAGATAGATAGATAGATAGATAGATAGATAGATAGATAGATACCACATCGGGGTAAACAACAATAAATAAATAAAAATTAATAAATAAATCATAATCTGCTTAGCCCTTTTCCAACTATCGGTTGGCTTCCAGTCTAACCGGATGCAGCTGAATACCAGTATTTTATATGAAGCGACTGCCTATCTGACCTCCACAACCCAGTTATTGGGTGACACGATACCCCTTGGTAAGACTGGTTTGGACTGGTATTGACGAAGAAATTGTTTTTTTACTTTTAATTTCATTATTAATTCATTATTTAATTAAACACCCGACGCCAACTTCACCTCTTGGCAAATACGGAATGAATGGAATGAATGAAACAAACAAAAATTTCATTGAATTTTCTAATTCGTTTCTGGCAATACTGACTTTTTTTTAGTCTATGACTCCCTCCTACATTCCAATACACGTAAAGTCCTATTGATTTTCCAGTTTTCCACCAGATATCTTAAAGTTATTTGTATTTTTACGAGTGAATGTAATTGTTATTTTCCCTAATTTAGTAACAAAAGAACAAATTCTTGTTTCAATATTCATTTGTACCAATTCCTATTCCAAAACAAAGAATAAAATACATCGAAATCATTCAATTTATTTTCTGTAAGAAACCAGAGCGTTTAAAAATAAAACTACCATAGACAACATTCGTGTGCTTTTCGAGTCTGCCATGTTTTGTCCTATTTGTCGCGCTTGATCAACGCGTTCGCGTTTACTGTTCAAAACTGTTATTTTCTGAATGTATTACGGGCTGTGTTTTGTTTACAAATAGTGTAGTTATTGGTTTTGTAATTATACTGTTTAAACTTTTGGTCAGGTAATCACTTGGATACTTGCGAGTGCTACAGTGAAGTTCGTATTTCATAAAATTTTATATTCGTTTGCTGACCATCAACTGTCTGCATTCAGAGCCATTCCGTCGTAATTTTTAAACATTCTGATCGGTGTAGAAGGTTTCATAATATTTTGTCGGTCCTGTCTGTGACGCAACCCACGTGCACATATTATAGCGAGCATCTCATGCACATTTGTTATTATTTTGTTCGCGAGTTCGATTCGGAGCAGTGAGGATCGGATCGGCGAAGGGAAACCGCGTCGCGCGTCTTGCTCACTCGCGTCGCGTTTGGTTGAATTAATTAATTTGTGGGTAATATTGGACGGTGATTTCGTATCGGATGTGAATTAAATAGTGCGGGATAGTGTTGTTTGTCGATGTGATTAGGTGCAGCGCACATAGCGCACACGTGACACGGGACGAGTGTTTGGGTATCAGTCGGCTGCGGCTCGCGGGCGCCGCTACAGTCGCCTGCAGTGCGGAGCGCGACGGGCGTTAGAGGTGAATCACCGCTCGGTGCCGTTTTGATCGTGCTTGTTTACCCGCGTGTGCATAAGTGCGTGGAGCGGAAGTGCAAGGCATGTGCGCCGCGCGTCGGCGCCGATGACACCGCCGTCCGGGGCGACGGCGTTTTGAGCGCGAGTGTGTGATAGCTATGTTCCTTGGGTTATGAGTGTGTGACAAAGTTGTAGTGCGCTGAGGACACTGGAGCCCCTAGACGGAGTTGGGCCCGCCGGGGCGGCCCTAGTGCTTCTCGGGGCTCCGCACGAAGGCAAAATGGCTGCGTGGAACCGCCACCACCATTTCAACATGCTCATGGATGAGAATGCCAAAAATAAGTGTAAGTATAATGATAACAATAAAATTTTGCAACAGGACCAACAACAAACATGATTCTGTAGCATGTAGTCACATAATTGTGCTTTGTAGTTACCTTAGGTAGACAAGTTTTCCTCCTTCACAACAGCATGAATCCATAGATGTACATTTCAGCATATGTACTGCCCAACACTACCATATCAAAAGAGATTACACTATAACCAGTCATTCCTGTAGAGCACATGTCATTTTATTATAGGACCACTTGCATTTTGCCAGAATACACCTAAAACATTTGTAGGGTAGTTGTATTTTTTTATATGTTTCTAGAACACTAGAGAAATGGATCACAATTCCTTATTCACTCAATTACGTATGTTTGAACTATTTCCAACTTTATTATTTTCAACCCCATGTGTATTAAAAGTACCAAAATTTTAGATAAGACAGAAAATTTCAACTACCTTCTTGTAAGTACTTAACTTTATACGACAGACATTGACCCCTGGTTTACTAAAAAAAATATCAGCCTTTTTAATACCACCTTAGGGGTTGAAAACGGCTTCAGATTAGTAAATCTATCATTGAACCTCAGCAGATAAGCGGCAGTGATTAGTTGATAGAAATAACAGCAGCCAATCAGATCACTGAATCAATTGACACATTTTACAACTGATTTATTTAAGCTGAACTCAGGGAAAGTCAATTCTAAGGTGACACAACCACCATGTAGTTTTTTGCTAAATGTTTATAAAACATAAGTTATACTTAAATAGTATTTTGTTCTTTGTAATAAGATGATTTTTAGCTGCAGCAAATTATTACTAGAACATTGAAGACTTATCCCAAAGAAAAAGTTTCTAAACTTTCATGCTCAGTCTCTTAACTCTGTGGTAACAATCCCTTTTGATCTTACCCCAGTCTGCAACAATCCAAGTGAATCAAATCACATGGGCCCTTGATTCATTGGACATAACACAATTTTCCATGTTATGACCTCCTTTAATGGTACAACAGGCTAAACAAATGCAGTGAATAAAGCCCTGTGGGTGTACATTGTTGAATGCACACAGCCCTCTGTGACCCACCTGTAGGGTATAAGTATATCCTGCCCTACATCCCTTTGACCTCGATTTTCTACTGGCATTCTGTTGAGTTCCACTGTTTTCCAATAAAAACTCTATTATTCATAATATTACACCTGAAACTTATCCATTTGTCTCAATAAAACCTCTTATGTAAGATTTCCACTCCTAGCATTCCGTAATATTCCGAAAGCGACTACTACCTCAAAAACTTCGTATTCCGACATAAAAATATCACGCCGTAATTAAATTCTTAAATTCGGTGTATGTATTTCGCAGCGATCAGTAAACAACAATATAACATAAGCCAGTGGCCGCGACAAATTATTTTTACATTGTAAATACCTATTTGATTGTTTTATGACATAATTTGGACTTTATTTTGGGGCGAATTATGATCGGTCCATATAGCCTCGACCCTAAACTGTTTAACGCAGCGTCGACCTCCCCAACCTTTAACCTAATTCTGTGTTCAACCCTCGTAGATGGGTGATTGCTACTTGCATTGATGCTTTTATTAGATAACTCAACTTTACGTCTTCGTTAAGAGCTGATTGAGTGCATCAATCCAGCATATCGATTAGGTGAATCACATAATTTGATGCTTATATTTATTTGTTTACATACGGCTTCAGAAACGTTATTAACAACATCAGTTATTGCAGTATAATGAATTCTGTAATTTAATAACGATCTCTGTAACATCAAACAGCAATTTTGTCAGTATGATGACCCGCTTTAAAGTCGGTTACACCTATATTTTATTCGACTTTCCGGTGGCGATGCCCGCGACTCTCACCTCCCACGCTTTTGGCACTCCACCGGAGACCGTTGCATTTGCCAGTTCTAAATAACACAAAGGCTGCTCATAATACCCAGTTTCTCGGAAAATCGGGACATGCTACCCCGGATTTAAATTAACATTTACAGTTCAATAATTTGCACAATATCCAATTACGTAAAATTAAAGATAATTTAAACTGGAATAAATAACATTTGTATTGCAAAAAATTAAGTACTAACCTACTGCCATTTCATATTTCCATATTAAATAAATCGTTCACAAAGAATATGAGCTCTGACACTTTATTGCGAAAATGTTTCGAAAAAAAGAAACTAGGTGGCCACCTTGGCAGCTGTTTGCACTGTTTACGGGTGAACGTTCTTTGTGAATAATCATCAGGGATTTCCGCAGAAGCCGTTTGGCTAAATGCGATATCTTCTTTGCTTATAAGGATAAGGATGAACACAGGTAAATTCGCTAACAACCTATTTGAGATTCATGAATGCGAAATAAAACATGCTAATTTATCTCAGAATGTTTGAGGAAACAAAATTTTTGTAGAATAAATTAGAAGGAGCGAATTCATCCCGCGACATAAACATTATAAAAAGAAAAGTGGACCGGGCTACGCAGTATTAAAAATCTGGGGTACTGAAATGTCGATGAACATTGTAATGCGGTGGTCGGGTCGCAGCTTGGGATCCGAGTGCCAAATATTTACGGCGGTCGTTTGTGCCGGAACGATCGGCGGTCTCGCATTTTATCCTCCGCGATCAACTTTCATTCACTGTCTGAAAGCTGTTGCTACGCGGATGCTGGCCTCACGGTGCGGTGCGCTGTCATTAAAACCAAACGCTCGTGCACCGCCGTCATGTAGATGATATCGTGTTGTTTGGAAAGTGGTCGCTTACAAGACTTACATTATTTAGTTTTGTACTTTGTGCTGATACCGCTCGCCGTTTACAAGATTATGAGAATATATTACAGCTAGATTTTGAATCAAACATGAACGTCGTAAAGTTGTGTTATTGCGTGATTGCTTAGTTCAATCAGGGTCAAAAATATGATGATTTGAAGAATTCACATAACTTTTAAACGTTGTGTTTAACTGTTGAATCGAACGGTATCTGCAGAGTGTATAAAAACTATGAAAAAAAAATGTGTTCACATGATAATGAAGCCGATTACTAACCAGTTACTTACACGTTGGAGCGGAGTCGGGCCGCCTCACGAGTCACGCCGGCCGGTGACTGGTCACCTTTCTCCGACACACAGTCTAGACGACTTCGTTACGACCCGTGAATGAATTTCACATCGGAATGCGGAACGACGATTTATCGTTCCCCACCAAAATTGCCTGACGCGAAATTGTCGGTGAAATTGTCTCGAATAATTAGAAATTTCTTAGGTCAGAAGTCGTAATAAAGTAACATTAAGCCCAAGAGAGCGCCGCGTTTTAATGAAATTCAGAGCAACAAGAAATTAAGTTAACGCGATTGTTTGAACAAGAAATATGTTTGTCAATCATGCAATACAGGCGGTAATTCTACTGTTACAAAAACACAATAAACATGATTAATTACGAAACATTTCCGTAAACGCTCATTTTAAATATCAGAGTTCAATAACAAGAATTCAGGGTAGTTATTCAAACATAATGGTAGCCGAAGACAATACGCGGGCAGCGTGGGCAAAGTGTGTGGGCATTCAGGTACCCTATGCAAATGGTTAAAGATTTCTCCGGCGGCGGGGCAGTGATCGCGCCCCATTATTTTCTGCGACCACGATTTCGTTGCGCACTACGTATTTACATTTTAATTGGATTAGTCTCGTCTCTCGACGTCACTTCTAGCGTATTACTTATATCATTTATCTATCCTCAACATTAAAAAAAATGTCTTTATAAAAATCTTGCTTAGAAAATGTGTCTGATATCATTAAGGTAAAATCTGAAAGTACATATTATGTACACGGTATTCTTACTCAGAGGTTTATAAGGAAAATACATTAAGTATTTTATTATAACTAAGGTGCGAAGTTGATGAAGTATGACGGAGTCCGGAGTCAGCCCTAAAGTGCCCCTCGGTGTCATCGACCGACAGCTAAGGTTTTTGCGCGTCCAACGGTGCTGTTATTTTAATAATTGAATGGGTATGGAAAGCATTATGACTTAACGGTAACTGGATGAATGTGTGTTTGATTATAAGCTCGTTTAAAAAGTTTGCACTCACTTTTATTTTTGAACAGCACTAAGAAACCACATTAACTTAATTACCGAAATGTTCATAACTGAATTAATTGACTAAGCTAATTACCTACACAAAGCAATGTAACTATAAACAGTTTTTCATCAGTCAGACAAGCCGATACAATATTTTTATCTGTTTATCGGACAGTGCCAACTGTGACACGTTTATTTATTTTGCGACCTTCACACTCAAGTGTTCATTGCCCTTAGCTCGACTTCCTGTTCCGAGACCTTTCAAAACCAAGCTAAATTGATCGTCATTTAACGGATATCAGAAAGCAGTCTTTTAGTTGGGGGTAGATTTAAAATAATGAAGAGTATTTAATTATTAATCTCGTGACTGAGACACAATTGATTTTCTATTGTTTGACTCCGAAACGGTGTCGCGCGGGGCTTAACAGGTTAAAATCTAATTTAAAATTGAGTTATTGGACCTTCTTGAGTGATTCAAGCACGTTGAAGTTATTTGTAACATTAAATATGAACAATGAGTAATGCCGGTGTCCGTTTTGGTGGTGTTGCGCTGGCGCATCCCCATCGGGCCTCAGCGTCGTTGACCGCCGGCGGTTTTTGCACATCGACGCCGTAACGGTGGCCGCTTGCACAATCTAGAACGACACACTTATCTCGCTCGGATGCTGGACAATGGTCTGCGTCGGTGTCTTGAGATCTTAAGTAAATTGTCCTCCGAATATCTTTGACGCATTTCATATTTGAAACAGACGATGAGGCTAGGGTTGCCAACTTTTTTTACAAGAAATAAAGTATATTGTCTGAGAAGAATATTAAACAGTATTTTAGAAAAATGAACAGTATTTTATTTATTTAATGTTTTAAATACATATTTTTAGAGCTTCTCGCAAAACTTATTAATTAAGTCTTTTTTAAAAACTTCTTACGCCTCACCACAATTATAACTAAAATTAAAATGAGGAGCTCATTTTTTATTAAATTAATATTTGCTCTATTTCTATCATCCCGCCACTTTGCATTCGTTACTGAAAAACCTCTTTCAGTAAATGCCGAGGTGGCGGGAATAGAAAGTAGATATGAGACAATTTTAGTAATATTTTAAAATTCTTCTGAGGTGTTTACTAATATGTAAATGGCTCCACTTTTGGCGAGTACTAATTTCAAGAAAATCTTTGTCTTCTGATACATTTCCATGAATTACTTTGAAATGTATTAATTCTGAATATAAATCATCCATACCAATATTGAGTCTATACAAATTTAAATTATCTATAATTTTCTCAAAATGATCAAATGTGACCAACGACTTTAATGGCTAACAGCTCATTAAAGAAAGCCAGTTAGTCTGATTGAAATAAAAAAAAAAATCAGCATTTTGATGCTGAAAACAGTATTTTGTATACTTTATTTTTGTTCAACAGTAAAAAGTATAATGTAGTGAAAAACAGTATATTACTGTTTTAAACAGTATAGTTGGCAACCCTAGATGAGGCCCTACTTATTGATTTAAAGGTTAGTTCTACAAAGTTCGATGTTTTCTTTGCTCTTGGGAGTTAAAAATAGATCCATACTTTATTTTTGTTCAACAGTAAAAAGTATAATGTAGTGAAAAACAGTATATTACTGTTTTAAACAGTATAGTTGGCAACCCTAGATGAGGCCCTACTTCTTGATTTAAAGGTTAGTTCTACAAAGTTCGATGTTTTCTTTGCTCTTGGGAGTTAAAAATAGATCCAGTGTAATTATGGTCGAGTAAATAGCCAATGTTAATGAATGTGGTGCATGATATCAAGTTAAAAGTTCGATGCAGTATCTAATACACAGCAAACACATATGAAAGTACCGACAAACGCGCTTTTGCCAAGGAGCGATTCTTTGACGCAAAGGAAATCCTGGCAGAAAACGCCACGGTAAGGAAGGCTACTGTATCTTCATAAACTTATTTCTTTCAAGCCAAGCCTCGTTTGAAGCCAAGCCACTGATCTAGGCGATTAATTAATATTTAGCAACTTAAATATAATAGCGTAACAACAAAGCGAAGAATTAACCACGACCGAGCTCAAACGAAACTTAATTAACAATAATCGGTGTTATTGTTTTCTGTCAATCTGTATCTTGTTTGTCAGACAAATTGAGGAAATCGTGCTAAGTGATTTGGTGGGATTTACGAGTTAAAAACAATTGAGTGAACTGTAAAAAGACCCTTCATTCACCGAAGATTAGCCGAACCGAACGAGAGCGCACGCTTCTTAGGGTTCCATACCTTAAAAGGAAAAAAACGGAAGCCATATAGAATCACTCGTGTGTCTGTCGGTCCGTCTGTCACAGCCGATTTGTTGTGACCCAAACACGGACGGGTAACGTAAATAAATTTATTTTAAATATGAGAATCACTTTTCGAGCGCAAATTAGAAAAAAATTGCAAACGTGTGACATATCAAATGAAAGGGTTGTTGTGAGGTTCCCAATTTTTTTAAAATAATTTTAACATAAATAGTTTTAAAGATATTAAAGAAATAGATGAATATTGACCATTCCCCCTTATCTCCGAAACTACTGAGCCAAAACATTTTGAAAAAAAAATACATAAAATGGTTCTTCACAAGGTGTTTTTTTGATATCCCATAACTCTAGTGTATGAATGAGACCATATCAAAGAATCAAATGGCATATGAATTATTTATCATTTTTTTTTTGTTTTATTTTTCTTACAAAATAATTCAACAAAGTCACGATTACTAATAATAATGTATAAATAATAATAAATAATATTAATTAATAAATACATTTTATTTAATTTATTTATTTTATTAATGTAAAACACTTACGTGAAATATGTCAAAGTCGCATTTTCTTAGCTTTAAATATGAATGATTGCTTTGAATGAAAATTAATTGCTCGTATTTATCAATGAAATTTAGATCACACATCAAGAGTCTAGTGTTAGTATTATTATATCTTAAATACTATGCATTTTTGGACCACATATTCTAGGACTTTTTGTATAATACAAAAAGTCCTTGAACCTAGTCCTTTTACTTATAGAATATAACCCCAGAGTTATGGGATATAAAAAAAACAAGTTGTATATTACAGGAAAACCTATAGGTCTATGGTGTTAAAATAACATAGTAAATCAATATTGCGTACAAACTTACATTTCGAATTGAAATGTATGGGAAACCATGTTTTTCAACTACAAAAGTTTGTTCTTGGGGGAAATAAAGGTACATATTCATGTACGGAATCCTCACCACGCGAGTTCAACTCGCACTCGTCCGGTTTTGGTAAATAACTCGACTGCTGAACAGCTGTTCATCCTAATTACACTGGAGGCGTGTTTAATTCATTAATTTCTTTGGCGTAAGTCCTTTGTGGTAATTGGTCGTAAATTAAACTACTTGCTTATAAATCTTTATGTTCTTATTCCGTTATGGGATAAATATTTAACTATAGGCGATATTAACGCTTTATGTCGAGTTGTGTACTCAGTGGAATGCAAACCCACTGCCCGCGGTCGCTTTTTCAATAAACAGTCTACATTGACCAAGGAAAATATTTTAAACGATTTATCACAACCAAAAACGCGCCAAATGTCGTTAACAAGTCAAGTTCAACAACACTCGTATAGATTTTGGGGTCCGATCCAATCCATCGCTTAGTGATCGATAAGATATACAATCGTGTATCGCTTCCTTGTATCTGACTATTCTAGTGTGGTGTCCACACTCGGTGCGTTTGCCGCGTCCTTTACGTTCTGTAAGAAACAGAAAGAGATAACACGACAAAGGAAAACGTTTGGCTATGTGTGTTTCGAGCGTGAGGCAATAACGGCGCGGGCGCGGTGTTTTCGCGCACGTTTCGCCCCCGCGCGGGCCCCGGGTGAACGGCCAGACAGGCGGGCGGCCGGCCGTTAAACCTGCCTTGGACCCGTCCTGTGGCCTCGCGGGCTTCGCGTGCTACCATCTGCAGCGTGCCGCGGTTGCCACACCGGCGCCGCCGACGACGTCTGTGACGATGTCACGCTCTGACAGCGCAACGCTTCTATTTTTAAATTTAATTAATGACATCCTTGCAACTTTACGACCTTCGTGCTTTGGGATCTCTTTGATTTATTGTCAACTGTTATTTGTATTGCTTTGTCCAAAACCTAGCGGGATTGTAGTGACAACGTCAAATATCTAAAAGGAGTGGGTGGAAATTATAGAGACACGACACGAGTACAAATTTGTCACTTAGATTAATGAATTACGCGCTTGAGTTGTTGTATAACTTACGTCTTTTCTTCAAATTAGACATTCGCATTAAAATTATATGCGAAGTTTCTCAAATAAAAACTGAATGGCGACCAATGAGGCTCCCCAGCAACAGTGTAATCACTATTTATGTGACATTAAACTAATAACTACCTCGTTGGTTTAGTGGTCGCAAGCGCTACTGCTAAGCATGAGGTCCTGGGTTCTATTCCCGGGTCGGGCAAAGTGTTATTGGGTTATTCTATCTGGAATTTCTCAGTAGCAGCCCGGAGTCTGGATTTGTGCCCGGTTGATGACAATAGGTTCGCATGTAATAACATGGGACTTTAAAACATAACTGGCGAAATGTGGGTGAACTCAGGTACACCTCTACCCAACCCTTCCAAGAAACAAGGCGTGATGTTATGTGTATGTTTATGTGTTAAACTAATAAATAATTTTATGTATTTATTTACTCAATTGTCAATAAACACCTCTATTGCTACTCATGAATTAATTGGATAAAAATAATCGCATATGCAAGATATTAAATTACACGGTTATGCGTGTAATTTCGCATTGTTTACTAATGAGAATGATATATGAATATGTCATGATATAAATTAACACAGATTACGTACACAATAAGACGTCCCCATTTGTTATCGTACACTTCAGTAAATGGGTCACATTCTGATGCATTCGATTCTATTTTCCTCTCGGGCCGAGCATGCGGGCCAAGGTGATGTTTATGCGACGCGCCCGCCGACCCACTATGAAAATCTACTGGATGCATTATTCTTCTACCTAAGTGCTTAATAGAATACTCGCTGAATAATTCAGAGTTGAAGACGGCTAATAAAAGCGTGCTCGACAAGAAGGTGGCGGTCGATATGTAAAGAGATGAGATCTATTCAGGAATAATATCGTGGTTGTTTACGGTGCGGCTCTCGGTTGGATTGCGTCGCAACGGTCGCTAGTTGCCCGCAGCTCAGACGGACGCGATGGGGGGACACAGGTGGGATGGAGCGAACGTCTGCGTCGGTGCTTTTTCATTCTTTGTTTGCGTCGAGGATTTGCATACAATCGGAGAAATTGCGTGGCTGGCGGCAGCCGAGAAAAAAGGAATTCGTGTAGTTTTATGCATATGACTTCGAGGTGCGGGTCCTGTGGTTTTTTCCCCCCATACTTCAAAGATATTTTTAAGTCATCGCTAGAATTCCGCTGCGGGCGGGTCTTAAGTTTATTCCTCTTAGTAGAACATTTAAAAGTAATTGGATTTATTTTAGATTAGGTTTCGTTTATTCTTATCTTATTAAGTTACAATGTGACGTCATAGCTTGGAAACTTGTTTTAAAAGTAAAACAACGTAAGTAATAATTTCTCGACATGGAGATTTGATAGTAAATCGTTCACCGATAAGCATGGCTCGATCGGCCGGTCAGTGTATAGTTTACCGACGCGTTTGTCATCTGAATCACGTGGCCTTCCGTTCGGTTATTACTAGCAAGCATTGGTTTCGCGCGTTAGTTGTGGCGGGCTGGCCGCGCCGACATAGCGTCCTTATCGATGGAGACGAAGTGCGCATCAACGGCGCCACGTGTATAAACATTGTTTCACAACAATAACACGCGGGTGACGCGGGCAAGGACGCCCGACGATGCCGGCCCACCGCTCACCGTCGCATTGATTCAACTACGTACTGTGCTCATCCACTAAGAAATACTCAAGTGTCCACAGTTCTAGACAGTGAAAAAACACGATGAGCGCATTTGCTTGTTTGAGTCCACTCCGGACGAGGATTTCTTACGATGTTTGGATTGCTCAAGTGCTTCTTTGTGACTTAAAACTAATTTAGTGTTTTTTTTTGTGTAGTGCAATTTACAATTTAGTTTAGCGTTGTGTAGTGATGGAAACCTACCACGAAAGTGAACCTGGCAATAGTAAGTTTCACATTGTTATCGTGCATAGTTCGCCGAGTGGCATTGCTACCAGTAATGCGCCAAGGAGATCGCCTTAATGGATTCCTCGAAGTCTCGTCTCGAGAACTGCGCAGTTACATCGAACTATGATCGGCCATACATTTTGCTTAAGCTTCCATGACACGGTTTTAATGCAACCTTGTGCTTAATAATACAAAATTAAAGTTTTTACTGGACCCACGACAAATTGACTTGCAGGACAAAACAGTGTTGTTGACAGACACAGTGATAACCAAATATTGATCAATTTGTCTGTTCTAAACAAAC
Source organism: Atethmia centrago (assembly GCA_905333075.3). NCBI lineage: Eukaryota > Metazoa > Arthropoda > Insecta > Lepidoptera > Noctuidae > Atethmia > Atethmia centrago. The sequence goes on along the minus strand of HG995381.1, from coordinate 9,117,506 downwards.
GAGCCTAAGTTGTTACATTTGACATTTAACTATCACATGATTTCCTACTTATCATTAGACCACCGTAATCTGATGTACCTACTCGTTGTTAATTTTGTAATGGTATTCGTTTGTTATTGTTGCTAACCACGCGATAGATATCAATTGAGCACAAAACTAAATTAAAAACAATAGCAGAGTATGTGGACATAGACGGTTAAATTAGTTTACACTGAAACTTGCAATTGCGGTTCGTAAACAGCGAACGCTGGTATCTTGCACCTCCCACGCCAATGTACCGGAGGCTAGTCACATTCCTGCCATACCTACCACAGGTTGTCGGCCGGCATGCGGCACCGCGGCCGGTTTCGAACGTTTGCAGAACAGCGATGACGTAGAGGCGCGTCTCCGGTCGTTCGTCGGTCGGCCCGATACCTTCGTCACATACAGCCTTTCCATACTTCCCATCGCACTACGACAATCCGATATCCAAGGGGGAATACGACCTTGTCGCAGAGGTCTACGTACCCTGGACGGCTTAACTGCGCAGTTTAAATGCAAACTTGTTATAATATCACCGATCATCGCCGCTCGGGTACAGAAATCGCGTGCGCTTTCGCCGCGTGCCGCCTTTCTACGCCGAATTGTCATATGGTCCTAATGTATTTATCGTTTGTGTCATGAAAGGCAAACGGCGTTGTGCCTTTACGTCATTGGCAAATAATCAAATTGGAAAATATGTGTATTGTACTGACCAGGGAAGAAAGTGAATTTGGTAGGGATCGAATTTTATTGACATTCTTAAATTTCTTTTGGGAAGAGCAACCTTTTTGACAAAGATAGATACTTTTGTTAGATGTTCAGTCGTTTTAGTACGGAACTAAGAATGTAATGCTAATAGGCGGATGCGGCCTGATTTTCAATCGGAGCGGAGTCGTACATCCATTCATCTGAGCGTCCGGAGAGTTGAGTTATCCGGATGTAGATAATTTTAACATATTTATGTATGCCACGAGAATGTTGGTTTAACATTGCCATGCGTCTTGGAAGATGCATTCTATTGACTACTGACTCGCTATATTCTTATATTGACTGTAGACTAACTAGCCCACATAAATACTAATTCTGCCGTCATCCCTTCAATGCAAACATGTTTTATTATGAATCACTAAGAGTATTTCTGATCGAGAACTCTACTATTACCACTTACACTACAAATGATCTTTCATTATATTATATTAAAATTCATAAGAAGCCAGTTGTGTGGCCAGTTGAATAAAAAAATACCAATTAAGTAATTTAAATACCAAACCCAAAATAGACGTTTCTTTTAGATTTTGCTTTCTTTCTTAAATCAAGAAACGTTTAATTCCTATTTATTAAGTAGGTACCTATTTTTGTTTGTAGTTAAGACGCTGACAACACCTAAACCGCGGTCACTGTCAGATTGGATAGAAAAGAAAGAGAAGCGCGATGACACAACGCTTGTAATTTATTGCAAAATATGAAGCAATTATCTATTTACTCAAAATTGAGTTGAGTAATCGAAAGTAAAAAACAACCAAAATCTGCATTCAAATAAGACGTTCTTGTTATTAATTAAATACGTAACGTATGTTGATATTTAATACAGATATTTTGGATTAGAACTCAAGGTAAGAGGTTAGTTTAACCTTAGTTTGTATCGATATTTTTTTTCAAAACGCGTTTTGGTAACAACCAAGTTCTGGGATATATGTGCAAAATTAACATATATTTTTTCCGCTATCACAAACTATACAGATTTGGCAATTTTTTTCTTAAGAGAAGCCAATTTTAGTCAATTGGGTCTTGTCGCTTTAAATACTCATTCTATCCCAAGAAAGACAGCTTTTTCCAAAATCGGAAGTTGCTGGTATCAATGGTCGGTATCAATGGTCAAGGTAACATGCCACCAATATGGTTATGGTACACAATTACACAATAGTAGAGATGGACTTTGATCATTCAGATATTATCAATAACAATACAATATTGATGATACATTGACTTACTTTAAATGTTGGAGTACACAATCTTCCAAGACATTAACCCTTCGCCACTGATATTCCTCAGAAGTTCTAGAATATGATGCACAATACTGCACTCATTTTCATTTATCACTGTCACTTATCGATCACAACTTTTAGACCTTCATCTGGACAATTACAGTAAATGACGAGACCAAAACTTGTATCGACCCTTGACCCCTAATCCCAAACAGCCTGCAAACAGTACTTAAACGCAAATCTTTGTATTAAAACAAACATATTGTTTATTTGCACCTTGTCAAACAAATACCCGAGTTCGCGAAACAGCTTTCGCACACAACAGTACACATTTCACAATAAACTACGCAGTTGCATGCTCGTTGGTGCACATGTGTGTGTGACGATAACACAACGAATGCGCGAGCGCATACGTACTTGATAATAGGCCTGATGCCTACCAATAGTGACGCTACGTTTGTTTGATCGTGTGATTTTTATAAACTGTATAATGTTGGTTGAAAGTTGTGAGGAACTGTTTTTATATAGGCTTCAAGTGTTATTACATCTTCATCTGCCTAGCCTTTTCCCAACTATGTTGGGGTCGGCTTCCAGTCTTACCGGATACAGCTGAATACCAGTATTTTACATGAAGCGACCGCCTATCTGACCTGGAGGTCAGAGGGGTATCGTGTTACCCAGTAACTGGATTGTGGACAACCCAGTTACCTACTGGGTAACACGATACCCCTTGGTAAGATTGGTTGTCAGACTTTCGAGGTTCTGACCACCCGTAACGACTGTCAAAGATCTACAAATGACAGTCGTGACCAACGGCTTAACGTGCTTTCCGAGGCACGGAGGGGTCTTGGTATGTGAAGATGGTCACCCACCCACGGACCAACCGCGGCAAGCGTAGCTTAACCTAATATAACCTTAACGTGTTATATTACATAACTAATTAAATCTTGAATAAAGGTATTTCAAGCGCCTTTCAGCACTCCTCTTGTTCAAAATCGGAGGTCAACTAGGAGCATCCAAAGAGCCTCCACCAATAACGATCTTAAGTCCTTCCAGAGCATACTTAGCCTCTGTAACCAAAAGTGATCGGCTAATCTTTTCACCTTATCCTTACCTATTGACAGCATAAACACAAATGCATGAGAATAGAATTTTTCATTATTAAACCTATTTCATTAACTGACAAAAAAAAGGTGTTCGTCTGTCTTGGCAAAAACTATGTTTAAGGTGGATTCGCAGTGGTAGCCCGCGAAATTCAAATGATCTTACGTTTCTTGCAATTTGCAGGCCAGGGTCAGGTTGTATCTTGATCAAAATATGGTTCGCGACCATAACAAATATGTATTTACAGATAGATTTGTTCTTTAAGAACTTTTCGTAAGAGATTTGGTCCTATGGAACAAATCTAACTAAGAGAGATGTATTATTGATTCTAATGATTATAATTCATAAATTTTATACATATTTGTTACGGTCACGAATCATATTTTGATCAAGATACAACCTGGTACTAGACCTGCAAAACGCAAAAGAAAACAATTGCTAGCAGAAGTTAGGGTTATTGTATGTACTAGATGGAAAAACAATTTTAATTAGACTTGCAGCCTCTTAACTACAAAATTGCTTAGATAACGACTTCTTGTCTGGGGACAATACTGTCATATTTAATAGCTTTAGAAAAATTGTTACTTACCTACATAAGTGCAATTAATTGGATTAACCCTTCGTTCAGTTTCGCTGGTAATATTACCCCTTTTTGAAGTTGGATGAAATGTGCCCCTGCCATTCCAAGCAAATTTATATCGGCTTGGTTTCGAGAAAAATAATGTATACAGGCTTGAAGAACTCATAATATTTTTATAATTACAAACTACTGCAAATATTTTTTTGGTCCCTAAAACTCTTATTTATCCGACACCTGTTGCGTCAATAAAACGAAATGGCTTCAGAAATTAGGTCCAATTTAAATAGATACCTGTGTACGTAATGAGGGCTTGTGATACGTTCAACAAACTTTTCGCTCAGCAAAAGTACGTAGCGAGACTCGAACGTCGGTGTTTTATTATGAAATGTCACGTCGTACCAGACGGTACATAAATAAGACTAAATTAACTTGTCTGCGACCTCTGGTTTGAACACGGTAAAGTTCACATTCACACCTTGGATTACATGTTAAAACGAATTCGACTCTCCTAACAATATATATTAAACAAAAATGTTGATTAACATATCTCACCCCATCTTTTAACATTTTGAACTCTACTCGACCGAGGACACTTTGTTTTATGGGGTTTTATTTTATAAGGTGATTTCATTTTACGGGTTGAAATGATTTTTTATTGCGAGAAGACGTTCATGATCGAAATTTAGGGCCATTAAGATTCGAATTAAGGCTCCTGCAGACTGGGGCGATATCGCGGACGCGGCAGGCATATTGCTGCCTGTCGCGCCCGCGATATCGCGCTAGTCTGCACGAGCCTTTAGTCGCGTAATTTGTGTAAAGTTGGTAAATCCCGGAGTTACATTCATGTTACTTCACGGATATTACGAGTATATAATCAGTAATTTAATGAATGGATGAAATGCACCGAACCCACCGTGGTTAAACTAGACTCGATTGCTCGCATGAACCCAAAGATTCACACTAGTCCCTGGAGCCTCATGTTTCATGGGACTACAGAGACCACTGCATATCAAAGAGTATACCGGGGCGCGGTAATGGTCAGGACGACGACGTGCCCTTAGGATAGGAAGGATTATTAGAGCCGTACCGGATATGCATCCTTGAGTAAGCAATGGAATAGCTATTCAATTACTTACCGTTTCCTCGATTTGCTGAGATTAAAATATAACTACAAATTATTGAAAAAATACAAGATTTCGCCGAACAAGCGTTATGTCTTGTATTTTTAAAATATCTGTAGCGAAACTTAAACATTTTATAGGTAAAACGTATGAAAATGAGACGACGACGATCTCACCGCAGGTTCAGACACAGTATAAGCACCCCCGGGAGGACAGTCCGATGTGAGAACTTCGGCGATACGATACTTAGCGACTTGTTCTACGGCTTTGGTAGAACAAGCCAAGATTCTTAACATGCTGTAAAGTTTTATACTACATCGTTTTGCTGCGTTTACATTATATGGAAATTGTAACCCAAAACAAATTCGCCTATTAACATTGTCGAAAATGTATTTTAGCCATTTTCTTTTTATTTCATTAATCAAGCACTCTTAAAAAGGTCCTTCTTTTAGTAGACTCCCAGACATATATATTAAAATTCTGTTGATTTTTGTTACCCTAGTTTCTATATGAAAAAAAAAAATACCAATTCAAACTTTGACACGCTCTATTGTAATGTTGCTGATTTTCACATCCGACAATGTTAATAGGGATAGGCGAATTGTTCTACAAAATAACCATTAGAATCTAGGGTCTCAGCATGAGCAAGCACCAATGAATTTAGAATCCAGTTCAATAATGACTGTTCCAAATTATCCCATCGCTAATAATATCGATTTCTAACGTGTTTCCTTAAACGCAGCGATGACGTCGTCCGGAGTCCGAGAAACAAGTCAATCCGGAATGATTCATTCACCTTTATCAAACCTACAAAGTATTTGGATCCGGCCGTATGTGGGCGGTAATCAGGTGAATAAAGCTTGTTCACACGGCAATTTGAGCTATTACTATACCGGATTGATTGAGATGCGACGCCCGCGCCGTCTACCGAACGAATAATGACTAACTTTAATACTGGTTTTTATCGAATTATCGCCATGAATCTCCGACGAATATCTCTCCACAGATATTCAAATTTTAATAACCTCGATTAAACCAAATTGAGGTATAGCTTCAATATTAGTTTCTTTACCGAGAATACATATTGCGGTGATATAAAAATATTGTGCAAAAAAATAGATGTGTAAAATAATTATAAATCATTGACGATTTATTAGCTGAAGAATACAGTATTTGCGTGAGTAGTCAACCGTTGTGTTTGATATAGCAGTCTTGAACAACAGTTGAAGATTTTAGCATATTATTATGTAATGTCGGTGTTGGAACCCTGGAAAAGTTATTTTCACCTCAGCACATCAAACAAGCAGGTTTTGCTGTTGAAAGATAGCGAGAAAAATTCAATTTTGCTGCGAGCGTGAGACAAAGTATCTTTTTTTTTGTAATGCCGAGAACGGTGCTGGTTCTACTCACAAAATTCGAAGGATTTGAACTTCACTTTGTTCTGTCACTTTCACTTCGATACGAAAACTGCGAGAGTTAGAAACAAGTCGATTCGAAGTTCGTTTTTCAAATTCCATACCAAAAAAGAGACAAACAATAAAACGTTCGGATGCACATAATTATAACCGTAAATCATCTGATAAGGTTTTAAATGTAATTATTATGTTTCAACTTTTTAATTTTGATATTGTTTGTTTTACAAATATGCATGTGATTTAATTTTTACCATAATGTAGTATTTTTTTACCTTTAACATGTTCTCGCTGCTGAGGTGAAAAGTTGTACGTGTTACACGAGACCAAAGTAATTTGCTTCTCGTGTCTATGAATCCTTCGCTTACTCGGGATTCAAAATCAACACTCACAGAAACCAACTTTGCTCTCTTGTTGCTCAAATAACTATTGTTAAAGATTTTATAAAGTCAACATTTATTTATAGGCAAGGATGAGTTTATTTAAAGTCGAGTTATTGGATTACCATATTTGCCGTCTGGTTAGAATTTCCTGACATATATTTGGCAAACTTGAACTTTTTTTGTATCGTGCCTGTAATAAGGAGTTACTCTGATTTTGCAGGGAAAATGATTGATGATTCTTCAGTGTAGTGTTTTTCATACTATCAATGCTAAGAATTGTTTTGAAATGTCGCATGTGTTTTGGTGTAATCTAATGTAACGTATGTGTTTGTTGCAGTGGGCGTGGTCGGCGGCGGCATGCCGGAGGCCGCTGGCGGCGAGCGGCGCCACGTGCCGCTGTACGGGAGACTGGTCGCCGAAGACCAGCTGGCGTCCATGTCCGCGCCCTCAGACATTCAGGTGAGCGCCACTGTGCGCGACCCCCGAGCTTTCTGCTGCTACCCTACCCCCGCCCAGGTAAATGATGCACGAGGCAGTTTGGGGGACTAACGTCCTGAACACAAATCAACTTTGCTACCCTCAAAATGGCTAGGGTATTAAAAAAGTATCTTGTATGATCGCTTCTAAACCCAATTTCATCAGAAGCAGGCTTTAAAGCACTTGCATATACTCAGTTTCTTAAACCCGTGACCTCCGCGCGCCTTACCTATTGTTTTATTAAAAGAGCTATTAACCACGCGCGTCTAGACATTACGCGCAAGTAAATAAATTAGTCAGTAAAATGCCACTAATTGCCTACTACAACTAAGTTCTCTCTCACTGAAACACTAGTGATGTATTAAGTTAGCGATGAATACGAACGGCTAACGATCGATAGATATCCCTCGTCTAGACTGGGTTAATTAATAAATGTGTCCGGCTAGTGTTTCTCGCGCGAAAATATTGGGTTGCCTTCTTGTCGTCAGAGTGAATACAAAACTTCGTTAGATAATCACCGACGTGCGCGTCGAGTACGCCTAGTGACGTTAATAGTCCCGGGACTAATGTATGGTTATTACCGACAGTGATTGCGTTTGGGATATTATAGGTACGCCTCAGGTGTGAACCGATTGTTCAACATTTTATTGAATAGATGTTTAGTTTTGTTAGATGTTATACAAACCGTCTCGTGTATTAAGGCGTCTACGTGCGTCTCTTACTTAGCTTCATGAATGTTATGATAATTTTGTATTCTATTCTACCTTTCATGTTACCTATGATGCCTTTTATTTTTTAAATTTTTAAAATCTGTTTTGGTGGAATATGTTTTACAGATTTCACCTTAACGTGAGTTCAAACACCTATGCTTTGTTTTGTTGTCTGTAATGTTTAACGTCCGAACTGCCTGAAACGTCCTTAGCTTTTATTGCTTTTTTTCTGCTTCTTGTATGTTGGCCGTTTATTAATGAATACTTCTCGCTTGCCCAGGCTATGCAGGCCCGAATACCACATCACTTTCGAGACCCCTCGACAGCACCGCTAAGAAAACTCAGCGTAGACCTCATCAAAACCTACAAACACATAAACGAGGTAAGTGAATGAAAGAATTATACACTCGAATACTTGTACAAATCGCTTTATTGGTACGTAACACCGTAAATTTGTAACTCGAGACCACCTTCGTCGTTTTATAATCGAGAATCGTATATTTTTCACCCGCCGTTTTCCTATTTTTCTAAGTCCCCTGTGGGTTGCCACAACTAAAAAGGATAAAATATTTAAAAATAACAATGTTGCAACCCACAAGTAATATTAGTTAAATAGTCGATTATAGTGTATACTAACATACATAATCAGCCTGCAGTGTTTCCACTGCTGGGACACAGGCCTCCTCTCTGTGAGAGGGAGTGGGCCGTAATCCACCACGCGGGCCCTGTGCGGGTTGGTAGATGTCACATGTCTTCGAATTTTTGGTTCTAGGACGTTTCCTCACGATGTTTTCCTTCACCGTTTTGAGAGCAGTGGTGATGAAATTGTTTACACAAAGAAATGTACTTGTCTGGGTTCGAACCGACAACCTACAACTCGTAAGTCGCGGCCGTTACCACTGGGCCACCACTGCTCTAAATGTAATGCTAAGATGAAGTGATGATAATGTTAATGTAATGATAATGATAATTTAACTTATTAATTATTTCATACTTCAATAATTAATAAGTTAAATCTGTTAAAATGTAAAAATAACTCTTCTGGCACGTGTTATATCGTATGATATCACACTAGGGGTACGATAGAACATCGAATAACAATCGATCATCGCATCGAATAACATCCGATTGTTCGATTAATCCGGAATTAACCGGTGTCATCTGCGGTTATTAATTTACTTACTCCGTACCATATATGCAACCGCCATTGTTGATTCTCGCTCGAAGCTATTAAACTGCGAGTACTTTCGTAATTATTGTTTACATGTCGTATGCGGAAATTGCTCATCAGCCTTGCATGATGCATCATGTTTTCATTTTTAAGCCGTTGTTATTTATAATACAGTATACAGTTTATTGGTCCTTGTTACTGTTTCGTAAGTGATCGGTTCTGTACAATCACTACATACAGCCCACATATTGTCAAAGAAGGCGTTACTTTACATACCACGCGTTGTCAGTTCCGACCTTTTTCGACATCGGTGGGCGAACCGTTGCTAGGAGGCAGCCCGTGGTCGCGTGGGAGCAGATTTATTTCATCGTAAATAAAAAATTCTCAATGAACTACTGACTGTGCTCTTCAATGAAGCGGTGACCGGGTTAAAGGCTGGTGCAGACTCGGGCGACATCGCGGGCGCGACAGGCACATTGCTGCCTGTCGCGCCCGCGATATCGCGTTTGTCTGCACGACCCTTAATTCTGATGCCATATGAATTTCACGGACGCGATTCGCATCTGATCTGATTTAACCTGTGAAACACAGAGTCTTGCCTTTGTTATAAATTATAATAATATGTAGCAGATTTTTTATTTACGGTGACTTTTGAATTTGTTTAAAGATATAATTATAATATAAAACATAACATAACCATTACGCCTTGTTTCCCCGAAGGGTTGGGCAGAGGTGTACCTGTAGTACACCCACATTTCGCCAGTTATGTTTTAAGTCCCATGTAATAGGGGGCGAGCCTATTGCCATCAACCGGGCACAAATCCAGACTCCGGGCTGCTATTGAGAAATTCCAGATAGAAAAACCCAACAACACTTGCCCGACCCGGGAATCGAACCCAGGACCTCATGCTCAGCAGTACCGCTTGCGACCGATAGACCAACGAGGCAATTATAATTTTTACAAAATTGTATTAATTTAACGTTGACGATATGGTCATTAATTCTAACTGTGTCAGAAAAAAAATCTAAGCCCTCTGAAGAAACGAGTCGAAACATTATTATTTTCATTGTTAATTTTAATGTTAATGAGTGCAGTAGCCGTCTGCCCCTGTACCTTAAGGGGACTACAGGACCTAAACCCAAATGTTGTAAGTTTTATAATGCCTAAAAGTATATGATCCACTGCAGTAAATAAAATCAGAAAAATATATGTTATTCTTCAGGATACATATATGCAAGGTAAATAGTGTGTTGAAAACTTAATACAACTAATTTGATACAATAGAAAAAAATCACGAAGATACCTCTAAAACTTTATTTTAACGATTAAAAACCATTCTAATATACATGCAATCATTCTGATTTTTTGTCAGATTATTCTACAAGCGACATATTAGCATAATAGTGTTTTATTTTTTTTATACAGTCTATAGCTTTTTTGTAAAACGATAATTGCTTCATATTTTGCACTAAATTACCAGCGTTGTGTCATCGCGCTTCTCTTTCTTTTCTATGCAGTCCGACAGTGACCGCGCTTTAAGTGTTGTCGGCCTCTTAAACATGGTGTTTAGTAGTCAATCATGTCTTCACTTGGCCGCACTTCACAAATTAGTTCCGTTCTAGGAAAACGATTCCCGGGTCGAGCAGTGTTATTTAGTTTTTCCATCTAGAATTTCTCAAAGGGGCTTGTGGCTAAGTAATAACAGCCGCACGGGTCGATCGATCAGGTTAAGTTACGCTTGCCGCGGTTGGTCCGTGGATGGGTGACCATCTTTACATACCAAAACCCCTCCGTGCTTCGGAAAGTACGTTAAGCCGTTGGTCCCGGCTGTCATTTGTAGATCTTTGACAGTCGTTACGGGTCGTCAGAAGTTCGAAAGTCTGTCAACCAGTCTTACCAAGGGGTATCGTGTTACCCAGTAACTGGGTTGCGGAGGTCAGATAGGCAGCCGCGCTCCATTTAAAATACTGGTATTCAGCTGTATCCGGTAAGACTGGAAGCCGACCCCAAAATAGTTGGGAAAAGGTTAGGCAGATGATGATCTAGAATTTCTCAGTCTGGATTTGCGCCCGGTTGATGGGAATAGGTTCGTCCCCTATAACTTGAGACTTAATCATTACTGGCGAAATGTGGGTGTACTATATAATAGGTAATAGTGACCGAACGAAGCTTCGTTTTCGGCCATTGTCGGCCAAAAATCATTATTCTGCCATATTTTCGTTTTTGGCCATAAACTAGCCGAAGCTTCAGCCAAGCCGAAAATGAAAAGTTCGTAAATTGTTACGCGTCATTCGGTCTACTTCGTAAAGCTCGGCAATATCAGGTACCGTTCGGCTAACTTCGGGGTGAATCGGGTCGGCTCGTGGTTTCACTCGGCTGTTCGAGCATATTTCAAATTTTCTTACGTTTTTTTGCAATTTTCAGGTCAGTGTTTCTTAGTTACATTTGTTACTTAGGAACAAATCGCATATGGAAAAGTTCTTGTGGAACAAATCTAACTTAGACAGATGTTAATGATTATAATGATAATTCTGTAAATACACATTTGTTATGTTCGCGAATCATATTTTGATCAACAACCTGACACTAACCTGCAAATTGCAAAAAAAACCGATGAAATTTGAACTTCCCGGGCTATCATTGCGGATCCACCTTAAACGGACGCGATTTTGTTTTGAAGCGAGGCCGAGGTTATGTTGTATTACTTTTATTTGTTCTTGACTATTGTTTTTATTTCCGCCACGCATAAAAAGGCATAAGATATAAAGTACCAATTGAACTTTTTTTACTCAAACTGACAATGGTTTGTGAAATCGGTGATTATTGAATTATCTCTGAATGAAGGCTCGTGCAGACTAGCGAGATATCGCGGGCGAACAGGCAACTATGTCTGTGTCGCCCCAGTCTGCACAAGCCTTTATCGTGTTTTATTTCTTTTAAAGCCTATATTTGCTCTTTCTCTCCCTAGGTGTAAAAAAAAAATACACGATTTCAGTATACAGCGAAAATATTAATATTTTTAATGTCTAAATCATTTTCGTTTTTGTTTTCGGCCGAAAATAATACCGAAGCTTCTTTTTCGTTTTCGGCTGAAAATCCATTTTCGGACACTGATAACCTCTGCCCATCCCTTCGGGGAATACTGGCGTGATGTTTACGTTGCAAAGATTCCTTACTACTAGCTCAATGGCTCATAATGACCTTTACAGTCACGTGTATGTTAAGTTTTCACCGCGGCACAGTGGAACGAATGTATGGGAGCGGTTGGACGTAGACATGTCCGAAAAATAAGAGTAAAATTATGACAAACTAATGATGCCATCTTATTCGATTACTTAATGCCTTCATAAATTGTGGTGATGAATTTCTTCATAACTCCCATATTTCGGGAGTAATTTGAGAAAATGTGAAATTTTACTATGAAAATGAGTGTATCGAGCTCTCTCCCTCCTGATTCCGGGCTTGTTTCAAGTAGCGGTCTCTAATATCGTAATGCTATTACTAAGAGCTATATTTAATACTAAGACACATAGTGCGCCAAATGTGCACTTTCTGGGATAAAAGGAAATGAAAATTTAAAAAAAAAAACGTTTTTTCCCCATTTGTATTTACTTTAAACCGCAGACAGACTTATTAAGAGGTCTATAAATATATTATATATATACAGAAATATATATTAACAAAAATATTCACAAGAACTGATGAGAGTATGACTTTTAAGTAAGTTGATAATAAATTACCTAGTTTCATTAAAAGTACAATAAATAATTAAGATGTAAGCTCTAATTTACTAAGTTACACATTTTAAAACAATAACATCATTTAATTATCTTCGTCATCATCATCATCATCAATTAATTCAAATTCAGAATCGATGTCCGCTAAATCATTTATGTTAACAAATTCGATATCACTTTTCTCAGAATCCGTAAGCTCATAAAATTCCTTAAAAGAAGATTTTTTTACAAACTTATTTCCTTTTGGACGGATACTTGTAACAAGTGGATCAGAAGACAGTAAAAGATTGTGCATAATATCTTCATTGCATGAGATACTGCTATGCTTTCGAGAATGCCCCTCTCTATATTTTCTAAAATCTTTATTTCTAGCCTCAGATGCCTCTTCGGATAGAAAACCAATGGGCACAATTGACATGTTCTGAACTATGTCTGGCCCATGCATTAAAATTTTATGAAGTGAAGAAGGCATATAATACCATGGGTATAACTCCACGTAAAGCTTAGCAGTATCAAAGCAGAACTCTCGGAATTTAGTTACGTTGATCTTCTCTCCTGATGAAATACACTGCAAGATCACACAGATTTTTCTTAAAAGCATAGCATCTATTCCGGTCAGTTCAGCAGATTTAGTGTAGTTTTCAAAAAATCTCCTTGCCGAGTTGCCATTGTTGGTGGATCCACTGCCTTGTTTCACAACATCGAGAAGTAAGCCCGTTTCTCTTCTTACAGCCTCTTGAACTCTTTTCTTCCTGTCATCAACTTGCCTTTTTGCTATATCACCCCTTACTTGCCATGATTTTATGTCTAATTTGTAGGAAATGTGTAATAAGCATTCCATTGAGCGAATCCAAGCGTGAAGGGTGCTTAAGCTATATTTATACATGTCCTCGTTTGCGTGTTTATCTTTGATTAACTCTAAATTATTCATTTCTTTAGGACAAGCCTTGCATATGTCACACACTGAAGCTGCTGTATTGGATATAATGGAATGAATTTTACCATCAATCATTGTCAACAGCAGTTGGTGTTTGACACTAATTCCATCAGTGATGGTGGATGGAGTTAAGGCTTCAATCTCTGCTTCGATTTCAGCCATCTCTCTCTGCACATTTTCTTTGGTTTCCTTTATAAACTTAAACAATATTGGCCGGCAAAATGAAGTGGAAGATGGTCGCTCGTTTTCCCAAATTGTTACACCTTTTGAGACGAGCCGCAGTGGTACAAGACTAATCATAAAATTACTAGCAAGATCGATTTGCTCATCTTCACTCGTCCTTTGATGATAAATGCTTTGGCTAGATGATCCGTCAAAACCCCATTTGCTGGTCAATACGAGCTGTTGATTGGGATCAACAGGGGTTTCTAACGACCTAATAAGTCTTCTTGAGGTTAAATCCATCAAGGCTTGTAATTAGATTTTTGCAGAGCTCTCTGTAACTGTGAGATCTTCTTTGGCCGGATAGCACTTAATTTTTTCTTTAACCAACATGTAGTAACTCGGGTATTGAAGAGCTCCTTCTTGAGTGTTGAAATCCCGAAGAGTGTTATAGCGCCATTTCGATAAGTTCATCGATACATAAAGAGCCAATGCCTTCAAAGGGGATATTTCCCGTACCTGAATTGATTTACCTTCAATGAAGGCTTTGATTTTTGAGGCCTCTTCTGGATTCTCCGTCAAGTATTTCATAACATAAGCTGTATCGCTTTGTCCTGCCTTTTGAAGCGCCCTTTCGGCCGAAAACATAATTTCAGCGCTGCTACTGCTGCATGAAAGACTATCTTCAGTGCGTCTTCTTTTTTGCCGGTTACTAAGGTCCTCAAAAGATTTACGAGGACTAGGATGTGTACAAGTTGAAGCATCAGATTTAGCAGGAGAAATTATGGGCTCGATGACGTCACTTATATTTTCTGTAGAAGGTTCCATATTTTCATTCTGTAATTCCGGCCATTGAATTGCAGCCTGTAGCCAAATCTCATGTTTCTTCCGAAACTTATCTGTGCTTCTTCCAGACTGTGTCCATTTTGCATAAATGCGGTAGCAAAATCGACGACACCAGTCTTTTAAACTTGTTTCAGCACTTTCACATAACTGAACACAACTGTTATCTTTTAAAACACTGAACAAATAGTTAAAGTCGCGTAAATCTTTATGTGCGCGTGCGCATAAAGCAACGTGAATATCAAGATTTGTATTAAAATTTGGAAAATACATTGCGAGATTAGCTTGGATACAACGAGGTGTAAATCAACACTGATTTTAAAGTTACTAATAGTGACCTATTTATATAAAATCCAGGTATCCCAGGTATCCTTTGTTAAATATTGCAAGGTAATTAGTTATTGTGATAATTAGTAAATGATGCATGCTAAATTAGTGTATTAAGAGCCATTTAGTAATTAAATAATAGCAATGTTCTTATCAGTAATCATTAGTGCATCAGTTTTATATGTAAACCTTAAGTCCCTAATTATATATCCTAATTAGCTTATATCTTCTCTAATTGGCTGCTCAGAAATGTTATTGTAATAAGGTAAACCTTTAGAAAAACGGTTTTAATCAACAAAATAAACAAAAAATAAAAAAATTGTGTTATAAAATAAACATCACTCTTTATCCCAGAAAGTGCACATTTGGCGCACTATGTGTCTTAGTATTAAATATAGCTCTTAGTATTAGCATTATGATATTAGAGACCGCTACTTGAAACAAGCCCGGAATCAGGAGGGAGAGAGCTCGATACACTCATTTTCATAGTAAAATTTCACATTTTCTCAAATTACTCCCGAAATATGGGAGTTATGAAGAAATTCATCACCACAAGTTATGAAGGCATTAAGTAATCGAATAAGATGGCATCATTAGTTTGGCATAATTTTACTCTTTTTTTTCGGACATGTCTACGTCCAACCGCTCCCATACATTCGTTCCACTGTGCGCGGCGTTGGTCTGTCGCGCATTAAACGCTGCGTCACAGTTTTTCCTGTACACGAGCCACAAATGACGACACGAGAAACGTGGAAAGTTTGACGTAGTACAGTTTGTTTTCTAATATTGTTTTAATAGCCGGACAACACCTAAAGCGCGGTCACTGTCGGACTGCATAGAAAAGAACTCAGAGAAGCGCAATGACACAACGCTGGTAATTTATTGCAAAATATAAAGCAATTATCGATTTACAAAAAAGCTATAGATTTTATAAAAAAAATTAAAACACTATTATGCTAATATGTTGCTTGTAGAATAATCTAACAAAAAATCAGAATGATTGCATGTATATTAGTATGGTTTTTAATCGTTAAAAGATTTTTTTAGAGGTATCTTCGTGATTTTTTTCTATCGTATCAAATTAGTTATATTATGTTTTCAACACACTATCTACCTAGAATATATCCTTAAGAATATCATATATTTTTTCTGATTTTGTTATCATATACTTTAAGGCATTATAAAACTTATAAAAGTTGCGTTTAGGTCTTGTAGTCCCTTTAAAGGAGCACTGCTCCTTTCTTTCTCAGGAATAACGTCTTTCATGTTCCGTGTCGAACTTTAAACTTTACGCTTATCTCAAAGTCGATACTACAGTTGTTACAGTTCACTGAAATCGTGATTGCAGTCATTATTACTGATATTGTCATTGATAATTATGATCTTTGTGAAACATCTAACAACTTCTCAAAGGCTGTGATGTAAAGTGAACGGAACGCACACACTCCTTATGGTTCAATAGATCACAACATTTTATAGTGATTATTCTTACATCATCTCACTCTTAAGAAAATCTTACATCAATACTAATAATAAAGCTGAAGAGTTTGTTTGTTTGACCGCGTTAAGGCTCCTGCAGACTGACGCGACGCGGCAGCAGTAGAACAATTTCGATGAAAACTTCATGGACATTGTCCTACCAGTGTCGCGTCAGTCAGCACGAGCCCTTAAACTCTGGAACTACCAGTCAGATAGAAAAAAAAAATGACAGCCCAATTCTTGAGGAAAGTTATAGGCTATTTACCATCACGGTAGGACCCAGGAGACGAGCAAATTGAAAAAAAAAGTCAGAAAGAACGCCAAGTAACAGCGCGGGTGGGCGATGCGATGGGGTCAGGAGCTGAAATATCACGCGGACGAAGTCGCTGGTAGAAGCTACTTATTTATATTCTCGTAAATCATGTAATATTCAGGCGGAACGAAACATCATAATATTCATAAGCCGTATTAGGTTAAAGCATCCTATTTACAGCCGCAAAAACAAAGCCCGTATTTACGATCTAAAAATAAGTTTAACAAATCAGTGTTTACCCCAGGGAGCTCCGAACACCTTTATTTTTATCTAACTCAATGACAAAGGAAACACTGCTATAAACTAAGTCCACATCAAGGTTCGTGCAGACTGGCGCGACAGGCAGCGCGACACCATGAAATTTTCATAGACATTGTGTTACTAGTGTCGGGTTGCGCTGTCGCGTCGCGCCTGTCTGCGGGAGAATTCAGTCAATCTGTGATACTCCGACCGTCCGATTTTAAAGACTTGAAAGCTACTTTATCTTAGTTTTGAAAGAGAACGTACTTTAATTGCTATTATAAATTGAATGAACTTTGGTCTCCAGGTTTTTGTTCGGAATTTTTATTATCCATTTCCTAACATTTACTACTGCCGTTCTCGAGCGGCAGCAATTAATCTTAGTTTACGGGAGACACGTGGTGTCTCCCCTTGCTTTCTATTTATTTTCGGTCGCGATTATTAATAGAAAATATTCTATTTGCGTTTGTAAGGTGGTCATTGCCCTATTTGGTGGTGTGTTTACATAGCGCCCTGCCAGATTCGTTACGCGTCATGTGGGAGGTTCATGTGCACGGGTTTTGGGAGTCTTCGAACTTGCATGAGCTTGGCTGCGATAAGAAGATAAAATTGAAACGCTTTTAATCCTTTCGTACTTGGAAAAGCGCGGCTTTCAAAAGAGTAGGTACCGAAATAAAAAGAAAAATATTTAGCATGTGATCTCCGATTTTATATGTGGCGCATATGTAAGAGTCTGTAGAAAAAACGAGTTGGCAACTGAATTTCAATGCATTCTTCGTCTCGTATTGCAATTTTTAAGCGCAATACACATGCGTATTTTATTGGTTTACGTAATTCGCTTACGCAAGTGAATCCACGAGCTAAAATAATAGAGTGCTATTAATGCCCGGACTTGTGCTAAATCTGGCCGTTTGTATTGCTCTGTCAATAACGTGTAAACAAAGGAATTCCACACTGCCGATGCTAACTGAGCAAAATAAGGCCAAGTCTGACGTTGCTGTAACCGCTTTTCGGGTCAAGCAACGTCACTTCCCGCCGTTTGTTCCTTTTCACGGAACTTGATTTCTATTTCCTCTCGGCCTCAACACTTGTTTCGACTTGATGAACGACCAAAACAAACTGGACGTTTCGTTGTAAATTAGGCTCAGTTTGTTTCTTTGGCGTCAAACAATTTAACCAATAACGATTTGTTTATAAATTCCCCTTTTCTTCAACTTTTATTGAAACCCTTTTTCCCAGGATCGTGAAGAAAAACCGCATAATTAAATAAATAATTGTAAAGTATATTTGTATTCGTCAGTCGGCAAATAATCTTGAATAACAATCAATGTCTGTCTGTTAGTAGTTGTCTATTAATATCATATTGCGGTTTCGCCAGCGAAGTTATTGGTTTCAAATGGCCTAATTGCGTCATGTTTTTTCCATTCCGCTGACGGACATAAGATTTGTACATTTGCTTTAGTGAAACTCGGATTGACCCGAAAAACAATTGTCAATGTTTTTTTGACACAAATTATGCATTAATTATACTCGTTCGTGATAGTTTATTTAGCAGAGTATAATAGATTTTTCTGTAACTAACCTAATTGGATTTAACGCCTGGACTATTCAGCTACTTCATGCAGCGCAATATTTTTGTCTGAACTGGCATCGCTGTAATGAATCAAAGCACAAAGAGTCGGAGCGTGTTACCTAACGCCACACAATACCTCATCAATACAGTCTCAAATGGAGCATATAACTGTGAAGCAACGCTTTTCTGCTTGCACTGGATGCAATAGGCGACAATGACTAACGCTTGCGGCCTATGGACGAATTTCGCAACGCGCCGACCCGTCGATGCCAATACGAATCGAGTCAAGGAGATAGGCACTGCTTTAAGATCGAAATCTCACTGTACAGTTGATCAGCGCGGTTGTCTTCTTTTTATGGTTAGACAACAAGGAAATGTGAAGTGTTCTGGATATGTGAAAAAGTTCATGGTAGTAGTATATGTATAATAATACAAGGTGTCGTTTTGCATCCTCGTCAAATTCAAGGAGGTAACTATGCTAATGATTCTCGACACGAATCAATAATAAAATAATTAGGTCCTGATTTTTTTCTTATTTTCGGAAATCGGCATGTGTGGGGACACGCACGTTAAAACGCGGCCCGTGCGATACCGCACTGTAACTGTCTTTTTACACACACACTACCGCATACGCAACGGGGTGATTCTGTTCTGTGAAAGTGGTGTATTCTAAAATACTGTCAAACTTAAGTAACTAAAAAAACAAGTATGTATTAATTATTGAGCAGATACAGTCATTTTATTTGATTATATGTCTTTCATAGCAGCCTCCTGAAATTTGACGAGGATGCAAAACAACACCTTGTATAATATAACGAAATTAAAAGGAAATCTGTCACAGCTAAGTAGGCTTTACAAGTTAACGAGTAATAGTCGACCAACTTACATTTGCAGTTGGAGAATTGACCGTGACGTATATATAGATGTATGGGAAAACATGTTTTACAACTACAAGTTTGTTTTTGGGATAAATTCATCCCAACTACAGAACCCTTCATTATGCGTGGTCCGACACGCATTTGGCCGGTTTTTTATCCTTATCTAAAGTCTAGACTGATCGAGCCTAGCTACGATTAGATAGATGTACACTGATTTCTTGGAATCGATATTTTATCAAATAAATTGCTTCAGTTATATGACAAGACCAAAAGCGTTACATTCCTAAAATACTTCTCCACACCATAACTGTGACGTGCTAGCTCGTTTTTGAAAGACTTAATGAATCTGCTAATGAGTAAACATTTATAAAAACTTCCTAGACTTGTTACAGTCATACGCATCGTATGTAAAGGCGCCCTCACCGGAGCAATCGCCTATAATGTAACAATCAAATATTCGATTTTGAGCGTGACGTTACAATACTGCCTCACTGACTGACAAGCATTCGCCTATAATGTGACAACCCAAGATTCGATAAGATTCACATTCGTGTTACAAATTGTAACACGGATGCTCACAGTTAGGCGCCACCGCCGAGCGAGTGTATCGCCACGAGTCCGCCCTGCTATCTCCACGAGACTATTAAGGCTCCTACATACTGGCGCGACTTGTCGCGCGACGCGCCGTGACACAAAGACACCGCGTGTAGCGCTACAAGCGGTGCCTTTGTGTCGCGACGCGTCGCGCGACAAGTCGCGCCAGTATGTAGGAGCCTTTATTCTTCCGCGCTGCGAGCAGGTTGTGTCTCGCGGCGAGCGCGCTGCGTATTGGTAGTGTCTCGCGGCGGGTGCATGGCGAGTTGTTGTTGTGCACGTCAATGTTACTCGCCGTATCATCGCGATAATGTCGCCATGTGGAGACTGAGACACGTTCATAGAGTTGTTATAGAATGTAGTGGCAGGACGATAATATCGCCGCGATTTTCTCATCCGTGGAGGTGGGCGCCTTACTATTGTTTCATTACAGGCGAATGGTCCCGGTGAATGTAATGTTCCAAATTATATAATTACAGATGTGCACTGTAAAGCTCTGTTCTCCTCACTCACTGATATAATACTCGCATTTGAACTGTTACATTACAGACGAATTCTCCCGGTGAGGGAAGCGCCTTTACATTTTACCATCTGTACGCTCATGGAATTTGTGTAAAAACCCCGCGTCACGAGCCACGCTTTCGCCCCATGAATATGATCGTGTTGATACGACACGAATGGCAGAGCATCAGCTGTTTGAGTTATCTGCTTGCAATTAATTGCGATATCGCCCATTCATAGCGGCGGTTAATTTCACAAGAAAGTGTTTGTATTCTCTTACATTAAATAA
Source organism: Atethmia centrago (assembly GCA_905333075.3). Taxonomy (NCBI): domain Eukaryota; kingdom Metazoa; phylum Arthropoda; class Insecta; order Lepidoptera; family Noctuidae; genus Atethmia; species Atethmia centrago. The sequence goes on along the minus strand of HG995381.1, from coordinate 9,096,668 downwards.
TAGCTGTAAGTAAATACTTAAATAGTTGGCGATCCAGTCATTAAAAGATCTGTGAATATTTTGAGGATTAGGCAAAACAGTGCTTTTGATATGATTTGTTAATCACGCTTTTGAAGGTTTGATTTGCTGATTATTATTTTTTGTGAGGAGAAATCTATTACGTTGGTGGATGGATGCACATACGTTGAAAATGCTATGCAGGCCTCTTTCTCTAGACTAATCACGAGTACACGTCGAGCAAACAGTGTAATGCAAGCGGGCCGACTAAAGTGAGTCAAGGTGAGTGTACGACGTCACGCTCGTACTGTTGCCACCCGGATTATTGTACGCGACCCGGCGCCGGCAGGCCGAGGTGCGGTCTACGGTCTACCTACTCTTGGAAACTCTCGCACCGTTTTCCATCAAGACAACAACGCCCCCAATGCCAAAATGAACTCACAACCACTTACGCGTAGCGCACAAAACGCTCTGACGCCGACATTGTTTCGACCGCTTAGCGACAGAGCATGTACCGTGCCATACTGAAATAATATGTATTGTTATAATTATATATATGTCTGACGGCTGGAATAGATTACCTGCAATACGATATCATTCGTAATTTTTAATTAACATAATTACTTAAACATTTCCGTATATTTGTTGCAAACAGTTTAAACAGAATTTACATGAACATACGAACACGACTATTACATTTTAATTATTTTGTTTACATCACGTTAGTGAAAATGTTGATTGGAATGTGTATATTTTATCTTTTATTTATTTTGGTTTTTTTTTTAAATAAATAAAAACATTTTTATATGAAATATCACGCAACTTGTACTAACAACAATTTTGTTGCGAACTCAAGATTTATGCCAAAAAATAAACGGTTATGGCGATTAAAATTATTTTCTGATTGAAAGGAATTAGAGCAACAACATAAAAGTTTAGTTATACCTGTCTATACGGTTCGTAACCGACAGATAGCGTGTGCAAAAACAATCATCGACATTTTTTACCAAAAAAAATACCGCTAAGCAGTGTACAATAAAAATATAAGTACGCGACCTCCCCCGAAATATCGCGTCAGACTTGAGCCCCGGTTGCTGTGCGGGTGTATATCGGAATTTAGCGGGAGGTTGTAGCCACGCGTCCCTGAAACACCCAGCCGATCGGTGCCAAGGTATCCGACGGGTTACTAATTGCGTGTTAAAATTTACTTGACATCGCTCAACCTTCGTCGATGGCCAGTGCATCGAGAGCTGTCTCAGCTGCTAATTTACCGTCGTACACAATAAACAACGAGAGATCTCATGAAGTTGGTCACTGTTCACGATTTACTCGGAAACGTTCACGTTTACGTTTCTCAGGTGGTCCTCTGCTTGCAACCTTGTCACAGATTACCCCAATAGCGAAGTATTGAAACTTTCGCGGGAATGGGGACGCAGCTTGTCACCGCCGACTGTAGCTGCTTTGTTTAATTAATGAATCGTTGCCGTTATTTTCTTTTCCAGTCTTAGTGATCGATTACACAATGTTTCACTTAAAACTGTTCAATATGGCCTGTCGTTTCATATGCTAAAGATTTCTTAAGGCTTCTGGTACAAAAGAAAATACGGCTATTAAGTTCGTTGCCCCCAAAATTGTGAAACTTATCAGAAAAGATTTGAAAGTGTGATTTTTAAAAAGCATGTTTAAAGTATTCTAATTCAAATGGTCTTTCAAAATTTTTGTGACAAAACTAGTTTACAAATTCGCTGAAAGTTAACTAACTTTTAGCGAATTAGTAAAACAGATTATTATAAAAAAAAAAAAAAAACTATAGAATAGAAAACACACCTGTAATACATATTCACAACACTAATTATGGGACAAATTCATAGTTTATTAACATGAACACAACAGGCGTGTCGGTGGCACTGACTGTGTTAAAAACTGAAGTCCTAACGTGGAAATTAACGGTGTTTACTATGAAATGTATGTCACACCCATAACCCGTCCGATAATAAAGTGTTTCAAGGAGACGATTAAGTATCTATACGACTTATTACACACTTGCGTGCATTATCCAATGCGATGCCAACACTTAAATTTTATCTCCATCTACATAAGACCTATTTTAGAATCTCATTTCTCGACACACACATATTTCATATTGCCGGTAACATCGGAGACTGAATGTCAATCAATTGTATACATTCCTTAAATTAACGATACATTACGTAAGCAATCAGCTTGATTTGTATAATTTGTTAAGAAACATACGGTCTGGGTATTCGGAAGAGCAAATATATAAATATATACGAAGTACATCAGTAATATCATTTATTTACATAACCAAATTACAAGATGATTATTAACATTAACTAAATTAAATTAAAACTAAGTTAGGCTTAAAAAAGGCCCTCGGGGCATTGTACCGAGGATGCTGGCGGCATTTCCTCGCTGAATTGCAATGCTGATGCGTTGCGCGAGAAAGCCGCCAGCTTTTCGGTCACCAGTTACATCAACTAGACGTTTCGCGATTTCCGCAAATAACTTATGCGCACTGGGACCCCACGGACCGAGGGTCTCGACGCCAAAGGGCACAAAGTTGTACTCTCTGCCAAGGCCTCCATATTTAATAACTTTCAGATTTTCGGCATTTTCTGCCGCTGCACCCGCTTTAGAAGTAGTCCGTTGGAGGTGGGACGGTGCCAGTGTGTCTACACAGGTAGCGTCCCACACAAGCATCCGTCCCAAACTCCACGGGACCAAAGACACACCATCAGGTCTTTTGCCATCATCTCTGACAATGCCAGTCGGCTCAAGAAGAGCAGGCACATTGATGCTGGCAAGAGACCGGCGGATTATGTCATTAAGTGTTGCATGTCTTGAAAAGCGGCCTGCACTTTTTTGACAACAAAGTCCGTGGTGACCCAGTCGGTCCACGTCCGTGCCACAAGGGCATGTGTGTGGAGTGCATACCGTGACCCCAAGCCGCAGACCAGTCGCCAGACGAAGCGAGGTCGGATCCAGGAAGGTACCGGTATATGGAGAAGGATGGGCATGTAGCCAATGACCGGCCTCTCTGGTTCCGACCGCCAAAAGTCTTGCGCGATCCGGACCTGAACTGCGGCTCAGAATCGATTTGTATGTTAAATCGCAATAAATATCGTCCCAGCTCCTCTGAGATTTTAGGTTGTCTGGAAATTCTTTACCCGGGCAAGCAATTTGAAAAGCATTCTTGGCATCCTCCAAGCCCGCAGTCTCATAGTTTGTGGGCAAAGCCCTTAGGACATTACCTATGAGACGTGACGTGCTATGGGTGGACGACAAAAAGGCTGGGGAAGCAACACTCGAAATTTTGCGGATTCCTAAACCGCCAAACCGAATAGGGAGGGATGCTTGTAACCAAGATGGTTCATTGAGCTGAATATTTAAAATCGTTTCTAAACTAGTTTTGACTAAATCGTCTATTGGTGAAAGCAAATTTGGATGTTTCCAAAAAGGGCTACAGCGAAGCACATAAGTAAATTTAGGGACAAAAAGGCAAAACTTTAGAATTATAAGAGCATAATGAGGACTGATTTCGAGTAAACAATTTGCGTGACTTTGGAATTTAGAAATAGTGTTAGTAATGTAATCAGGAAAAGATTCTTCAAAGATGGGAGAACCCAGGAGGCAAAGTGACTTTCTGTCTACTATTTTGATATTCGGTGCCAGAAAATTTAATTTGGATTTTAAATTATCCAAACCGTAAGAAGTTTTTTGAATGAAGAGTTCACATTTGCTAAAATTTAATTCTAAACCAATATTTTCGAAATTTGTTTTAATATCTGATAAGTCAGATAGCACAGTGTCCACATCGCCTCCCAGGGTTCCGTCATCCAAATACCAAACGTTAAATTTTGATTTTAAATTTTGAATAATCGGATTTATAGCCAAGCTAAAAATTGCTGGCCCGAGGGGATCGCCCTGCTGACAGCCGACCTCCGAAGAAAGTTCATGGGAACGGTAAATTAATTTTGAAGGTTCTGCGTAGCAGGTAAGCAGGTATTGATAGAGTTCCGGAATTTTGTTCTTAACTTCTGTCAGCATGGCATCCCTGTTTACTGAATTGAAAGCATTTTTGACGTCAATTTTGACTACAATTTCGCAATCATCATACGAAAGGTAGGTTCTTAAGGCATGGACGGCTGCCTCACACCCACCTTTCGTGCCAAATCCTAATTGTATAGGTTCGAAAACAGACTGTAATTTAGATTTGATATGTCTCACCGCAATTTTGGATGCCAAACGTCTTAAAGTTGACCCCACAGCAATGGGTCTCACCCCTCCGTCCTTTTTAGTTAGGGCGATCAAATTAGCACCAAATAAAAGTGAGGCAATATCAGCGTTGATTTTGCCTGAAAACATAAAATTTATTAATTTTGTAATAGAGCAAATAAGCTGCACACCTGCATCACCCACAGAATAAGAAGTTAAATCTTTTAAATGTTGGGGTGAGATTCCGTCCAGGCCGGCCGCTGAACCGGTTTTAAAAGAAATTATTGCGTCAATAACGTCTTTGCCTTCGATTTCGAGGCAGGCCTGGTCTGCTGTAGGAGAGTCGAAAAAATACGGGATCACGGGAGCCGGGGGATGTTTCGAATGCAAAGCCGAATGGGTATCAGGAGTATCAGGCGACAACACGTCGTTAGTAAAAAGAAGACGTGCGGCGCCTTTGAGATCCCCGTCGGCAATTTTGCCTTCAATTAATTTAATTCTAGATAATGTTCCCCTCTTGGGAGAATCAAAAGGTGAAGATGTTTTTGTTAGTAATTAAATCAGTAATTAAATATCCAAATTCAACGCTATAATTTTCAGGGGGTTGCACAAGGTACCTAAATTGAAATAAATTGTAGCGTTCAGTATCAATATGGTGGAATAAAATTTATTCAATAAAATTTATTTGTTGTAATAACACGTTATTTAATAATAAAGTGTAACGTGTTATTACAACAAATAATACAAAAACGTCCGGTTTAATAATTATGTTGTGGTGTGTGTGGACAACCAAGCCACGCTCCACGGGGTCTTATTAAAAACAATCGAGTATTTCCCCACGTACTAAATATTTTCATATTGAAAAAGATGATATCTTATCAGCTATTAAACTTGCAGTCGTGAACGTGAGCTTTCTGATTGGCTACTGAAATCGTCTTGAGAAAATATTGCAATAATCTTGACAAACAGACTGGTGAGCATGACAACTCTGCCAATTCTCCTGACAATGAGCACAATTATTATATTCCTCTTGAAGAAATTAACATTTGAAAACAACCCGCTTTTATTTCACCCCCGAAATAAGGCCTTCATTCAATTTTGTGAGGAATATAATTTGTCCTCCCTTAATTTTTAATTAATTTCTAAGTTTGTTGGATATTATTGTGCTGCCCCTCGCCGCTAATTTAGGATTTTTGTCTCGAGGAACAAGGAGAACTTGGCTCCCTTAATTTTCATGTAAAGCTTACTAATTACTTATATTCATTTTGAAATACCTGAAACGAAAATGAGACTCTTATCAAATCATTCACTCATTTGTCTTCGGTGATTTATTCAAGTCATGTTGTATATATGCAAATTGTACCTCAATCGGCAACTTTTTAATATTCATCATCTATGTAAATGTCAGGCAAAAATGCGTTTTTACATAACATCGAGTTACACGTGGCGTTACAAACGCCATGTTCTATAATTATGTGTCATTGTATGTTACAATGTTAAGAATCTCTGGCTCGAATTGACATGTCGACTTAAGGACTGTCGCATTTAATAATGATGATGTGTGGGAAACATCTGTGAGTGAAAAGGGCTAGACATAGTGTAGTACTTCGACTTTCCTTCTTCACACAGTAAGCGGCTTTTAGCAGAATAAGGATTAACCATTTCACTGCTTAATTGACAGCTCGGTAGCCTATCTCTTATCTCTACAGCACTATATTCCTACTATTTCCTTTAAGACGCTGACAACACCTAAACCGCGGTCACTGTCAGATTGCATAGAAAAGAAAGAGACGCGCGATGACACAACGCTTGTAATTTATTGCAAAATATGAAGAAATTATCTATTTACTCAAAATTGAGTTGAGTAATCGAAAATAAAAAACAACCAAGTTCTGCATTCAAATAAGACGTTCTTGTTATTAATTAAATACGTAACGTATGTTGATATTTAATACAGATTTTTGGATTAGAACTCAAGGTAAGAGGTTAGTTTGTATCGAGATTTTTTTCAAAACGTGTTTTGGTAACAACCAAGTTCTGGGAAATATGTTCAAAATTAACATATATTTTTTCCGTTACCACAAACTATACAGATTTTGTAATTTTTTTCTTAAGAGAAGCCTATTTTGGTTAATTGAGTCTTGTCAGCGCCTTAAGTTCTTATTGTATCATTTATTCTTTTCTGACTAGCACTTATTTGGTTTTCTCTCTTAAGGCGCAGATATATGATTTTAGTGACTTTTAAATCTGTTATTACTCCTTCAATTAATGCAAGTTTTGCTAAAAATGTATGTTAATTTAAGTATTGTAGTAAAATACTTTATTAAATAAATTCAGGAAGTAATGTCTACCCAAAGCATAAAAACGATATTACTTACAAACAACTAAAAATATTTTCATGATTTTTTTGTATGAAAAGACTCTTTTATTATCTACAATTATAACTGTAATATTTATAAATACTCATATTTTTGTTACTAAAAATATATATTCCCTATGAAACCGAACGGCGGCTCGGCATGAACGCGACGCGCATTTGTATGGCGAAAGTCAACGGCGTTTACCCGACCCTTAAATAACAATTCCCGTCTGGTTTTTCTCTCTTAAATAACAATCCCCGTTTAGTAATTGGATTGTGTCAGGAACGATCGGGTCCAGCAGCGATAGACCGTAAAAGACTTACGTACGTGTTCCTAAGTCAGATTATTCAATGTTACTGCTTATTAATACGGTAGTAAGTGGAGATTTTATCGTTTATTTTTTAGTATAATGATCGCCTTAAAAATGACAATTGTTACTAACAGTATAATTGAGTGATCGTATGTGGTTTAAAATAGTTTTGCGTAATTAGAACTTTATTAATTAAATACAAAGATACCGATGGGTGGCGATCATTCAATTTTATATAATGATAAATAATTACATCTCTTAGTGACTCAGTGGCGCCGATTCCCTTGTTCACAAACTAAACTAAATTTAAGTTCAGTGCATCTTTTTCTTTCTATTTCATTAAGAAAAGGACAGAAGATACATTTTAGTTTACTCCTGTCAAATTAATCAGCGCTTAACGTAAATTGACGTAATTTTAGTAGGCAAGTTTTTATTCACGTCTAAACTTGTATAGAGTAGTGACAGGCGCTGATTAATTTGACAGGACTAAACTAAAATTTATCTTCTGTCCTTTTCTTAATGAAATATAAAGAAAAAGATGCACTGAACTTAAATTTAGTTTAGTTTGTGAACAAGGGAATTGGCGCCAATGTTATTTATAGTAATGCTAAATTAGTGTAAGTAGAAGGCATCACAATACAATATCTAGACGCGGCGGCCAAAAGCACTTAAGTCAATTTTAGCTCAAAATTATAAAAAGTCACAGCATCCATGTTTTTGTATTATCCGTTGACTGGAAAAAGCACGTAAGTCACCGTCACTCCATTCAGTCGTAATAGTCGACTGTACCATAAAACTTAAGTCGTATCAACAAATCAAGCGGCGACACAAACCACTTAAGTTGACTTAAGTTTTTTTTTTCGAGCATTTCAATCTCTTATACATCTTCATCCCTTATACCGACTGACTTAAGTAACTTGGTAACAGTGATCCGTTTTTGCTGTCGATAAATTATTTTCAAGTATCTACCCTCACTTTACTCGTTTTTTTGAAGTGCTTGATAAAAGTTGAAGAAATCTCAGAAGTGATTTTATACTCTGATACTTGTGGAGGACAAAACAAGAACACACACGTAGCTGCAATGTTCACGTACTTGTTGACTGTAAAACCTTCAATGAAGTTAATACACCACAAGTTTATGATACCTGGGCATACACATATGGAACCTCCATATGTACTGACTTAAACCACGCAATCATTGAAAAAAAAAAGAAAAAAACTAACATACAAATTTATCACCCCCACGACTGGATGCAGTTAGTAAACAAAAAAATCGATCGATCGATCGAGTAGCAAAAAATTTACCGTGAGATAAATGCGACAAAATGATTTCTTTGATTTCGCTAGCTTATTGAAGGGTCCATTAGTAGCCCGAAAAAAAGATGATGATGGAAATGTTTTCAAGTGGCATGATGTGAAGTGGCTGAGTTATGACTCTGAGTACGGCATCATAAAATACAAAACCACTCTTTCTAGAGACGAATCATTTAAAAGTATTAATTTCAAACGGAACACGCGACGAGATAAGGAATTTAATTTGATGCAGATTACTGACAAGCCAGTACCAATAAGTGTCGACAAAAAACGTGATATAATATCACTTTTGTCTTTAATACCGGAATGTTTCCATATTTTTTACCAGAATTTAGTAACCACTGACGATACCAAGGATGTTGATCCAGATATACAAGATTCATAAGAGAGTGACTGTTAGTTTTCGACTTTAATGCATGCATTATTTTATAAAATTTTAATTAATAATCTTAGTTATTCATAGTTTTTATTAAAATCATAAAATAAAATAAATAAACCAAGTAGTTATAGTATGTTAATAAACACCTAAGTCTCAATTTCTTGATGTTCAAAGAAACTTAAGTCAGATATTTCAGTAAATAATAAATAAAGCCTAAATAGCCATATTCTGATATGTAACTAGTTCATCATTGTGTAAAAATAAATAATAAAAACCATAACCGTAGTACATTTTTTTCATACCAATCGAATTAAACAGTCTCCTGTAAAAATTTTGCATGCAAAAAAAATTGACTTAAGTACTTATGGCTTCCGAGTCTAGATATAGTCCCATACATCTGTATAGCGCCGTACTCGGATGCAATGCAGGTAATCACGTTTGTACGGTTACTGGCAATTAGCCGCCTCTGTTTTCTAGTTGGCCGTCTCATGTAACTGCTGCCTGTTCGTTGTAGCTGTTTGGGGTTAGAAATGAAAAAAAAAAACACGTTTTGTACATATTTTTTAATGTATGTGTGTTTACTCGACCACGTTTGATAACGGTATCAAAGTCAACGTGCTGTGAGGTCGAAAATAAAGTTTAAAAATCATGTTTGAAATCTAAACTAGATTTTTTAGAGGACGTTACATTGATATTTTTCTTGCTTATTTTATTACGGCACTAAACTAAAGCACTCTATTTTCATCGCTAAACAAAACAGTCTAGGACATCAGCGGCTAGTTTTAATAGTGTTGATTTTACGATGATTAACTTAGTTGCTAATATAAATGTTATCTCAGCGTTTCCCTAATAAAATAAGTCTATTAGTGGTGTTGTAAAAGGAATGAAACTGGGGTGGTAAACAGAGCCATCCTCGTTTAGTGCCTCTACAGTGAGCGTTAATCTCGTTTTTCGCAATTAGTTGGCGGCTGCCTCTATTGCCCACCCCGGTGGGGGTAACTACGCTTCATCTTTTCTACTTTTTTGTTTTATATTTCTTTTTAAACAGTGTTTTTATGTCGACCACATCTCGGCTGTTTCATAGGTTTTTGCTCGATTTACTCTGTTCGTACTCTGTCATTGAGAAACTGGTTTCGTTCCAGACTCACGACTATATATCGACGGTTAAAAGGTAATAGGGCCATCCCACTTAAAAATAGAGATTAAGTGGGATGGCATTCATAACTCATTTTCGACCAAAATGTCGCTTATGCCTTATTACGTTTTAACCGTCGATATGAAGACTTTAAACGTACGTAATTCTTGGGAGGATAATATTTTTGCATCCCGATATTTTGGCGTCGAGACTCGCGTCTCCACTTTATCACTTAGTAATAGCCATGTTTAGATTTTCAATAAGTTTAAAAATAATACCTCTTTTGGAAATTAATAGAAATAATCACGGGTTCGACAAACTATTGTATTTACCCGAGTGCGGGTCACCTTCGCCTCCAGGTCATTGATGTCACCTTGTTTCGGAAATTTGATTGGCAACAGTTATCGTACACACAAACTTACTGACTTTCATTCATCATTGTTGTTTCTGCGTTCCGTTTTCATATTCAACTTTACCGCGTGAATAATATCACCGCGAGAAATCGTAGCTCAGTTGGGTAACAGCACAGAGATACATTGCTCGTGTGTTCCAGAAACAAAGAATAACTTGATTTCCTACCTGATGCATGTAACATTCAAAAATACTAATTATTTCTTATGTATATAAGAGTGTTATTACTTCATATTTACCTCGAAATATCCTTCAGTCAAGTAGGTGATTAACGTTACTTGTGTATTCGTTCTCACAGTCGGTGCATGCAAGGCCGCTTACCCGGCGAATGAATCAGCTGATGCCACTCACTGATTCACTGCTTCGCTGCCGCACCGCACCTTGCATTGTCTAACAGCTGACTTTGATAAACCTCTACGAATATAGACATTTTCAATTACGATTTTCAACTCGTAACTTGTTCGACTTCTTCAACATGTTGCTTGTCTAGACAGTTTATACTTTCGTCTAGTTTTGAATTAGCGTTGCGGTCAACGAAGCGAATTGTTTTAGAATTCTGTAGATTTTGTAGAACATAGTTTGAGAAATTTTGCTTTGAATTAAACAACAGCTTTTGTTATAAAACATTTTTATCAAAAACATACTTCATACATTATTCGAGTAGAATATGATCATAAATTCAGAGAGCAAATAAGCGATTATGGTGTTGTAAATGGTCACAACAAATATCACAATACAGTCCAGTTCCGTCCAGTGTTAAATACGAAAATAGGTTTGACCTAGCTGTTGTAATCGCGTGGGATTGCAGATGTCACACGGCTTTACCCAACCGGAAAAAAACTGGATGTAATCCACCAATGTTGTTACAATAGTGATAATGACAGTAAAATGCATGGCGTTATATAAATCGCTGGAAATGACGCCTGTCTGCCTGAATATAAAGCAGTTATACATACAAGGCTAGAACGTTTACTCGCTAACGAAGGGGTTGTTAGTTCCTATCGAGGCATAATACGAGTCTAGATTTAAGGACACTAAAACAATGGATTTCCCATTCGCAGTCGACGCTCAATGAGTCAGCTGGTGTAGCAATGGCCTCCAGTGAGTCATTGCTGATCTCAAACAGATACGAATGTACTCGTCGTTGGATACGGCATGGTGACAACCAGCTGTCATCTGCGCAGTGAAAGCTGAACATGACGAAACTCTTTTAGTTGCAACTTTTAAAACTGCATAAATCGATGACTAGTTCAACGAAATGTCTCTGCAACGAGGATGAAGATACGTTGCTGTATACAGCATCTATTCAGTTTGTAAATGGTGAAAATTGCATAATGAAAATTTCAACGAAAAAAAAAACTTATTGGTACCGAAACTAGGTAACAAGTTCCTGAAAAATCATAGTTTGGCACATCCATTTTCTTGTTAGTAAATTTCGGATATGATCAGACAGAATTCGCAGCGTCCATGTCATTAACGACGTACTTGAAGCGATTATATGGCCGGAGCCGAATGATTGCCCCGTTAATTCCCTAAGTTGCGTGTCACCAATTGTTTTAAACTGTGCCTGAAAAATATTGTAATTTTTTAATGTTAAATGTGACAGCAAACAGTATGTCACTGATTTGTTCACGTTAACTACGGACAAAGCATTTATAGTCATCAAGATTGTGAATGATGTAATAATGAAGAATACTTTCGATAAACAATCGGTTCTATGAAATGTAGGCTTACGCAAGTTCGACGTCATTGACGGACGCAGCGCGAGTGCGGTATGACGTTGAGAGTCGCGGCCGCCACTGCGATAACCACCCACTCTCGATTTCGCGCTGACGTCTTCCGTGATTAGTTGATGATTCGCGTTTTGGTCCACTTAACTAGATTAGAGCTGATGGAGCTTAGGCGGACGGATCAGCGGAAATTGCACCTGTGCAGTGCTGCACCTACGTGTGATAATTCTTAGTAAATTAACCTTGCTTAACAATTCTGAGAACCTCTTTTATGACCATGTCGCATATTGTATAGTTGCACATTGTATATGTGGAAATGAATATGTATAAATAACTATATTTTTTGCGCATTAATTGTTTTTTTTTAGATTGTCCGTTCAAAGTCAAGTTGTTGAACTAACCGGGGAAAATTCACCTATCTGTTAGTATAAACATCCGTTCGATGCGATATGTAGAGATCACCTTTGCTATAGTTAGCGGTCAGAGCGATGACCGATAATCTTTGTATTGACTACATCTTATAAATACAATGTTGCATACAGTCAACATTAGGGAGACGGCCCAAAAAAGGAATACTGTGAATAAAGTTAAGGATAAAAATCGCGAGCAAAATTCAATGTTGAATTTTAAGCGAAGGTGGAATTGGGTAGAGAAAGAAACATACATAGGTACAGGACAAATACCACCTATATCTTCCCCTTGACGACGACGTCAATACAAACTGTTTATGTACAAAATAATCGCGTACTTCATTGTTATGGAATGTAACACAAACCGAATCGGTGAACTTATCCTCATAATTACGTTTGTTGATCAGGCAACTGGTTTTTACCAATTTCGATAACTGACAATTAGCATTCTGTGCCAGCAAAGTCTGCATCCGGCTTGTGCATACATATAATATTATAAAATTATTTAGTTGGCAACAAGAAATAATTTACGTGCAGCCTGACATCCGGTAGTTGTCATTATGGCCCGCTACGGCACTAGCTCAACTCAATTACCGTTTGACATTTAAACCCGTATTGTTGGAGCGCTATCCATTTGGTAAGTAAACAGAGACAGTAATACTGTTCACTTCTGTTAACAGATATTTCTGAAGATGTTTTCGTGACATTATTGTAATTATTTTGACCTCCATCCACTCCTGTTGAACCCGTGCAATTTGCTTGTTTAGGTTAATAGTGCTAGTAATTCCTTGCTAGCGAGGGATAAACGGAAGGAAAGGAGTAACATTAAGGCTCGGGTAATCGCCGTTGACCTTGGCCATTGAAATGTGTGTCGCGTTCACGCCGCGCCGCGCCGCTGTTCGGTTTCATAGGGAATATTTATTTTTAGTAACGAAAGTATGAATATTAGAAAAAAAAATCACAGATAGAATAATAGATAATAAAAAAGGCTGTCCATACAATAAAAAAATCGTGAACATATCTTCAGTAGTTTGAAAGTAATATCGTTTTTTATGCTTTGGGTAGACATTACTTCCTGCATTTATTTCATGAAGTATTTTACTAAAATACTTACATATTTACACATATAATTGATGTGTATGCATTCTAGTTTAACATAATTTTTTTGCATACTTTTATTATATTAAGGCGTAATAAATAACAGATTTAAAAGTCACTAAAATCATATATCTGCGCCTTAAGGAAATCATCAATCCAAATAGGGTACAGACCTCTCTATGGTCGATTGAACTAATACTTATTGTGTTTTTAATCTTAGTATAGCGAATGGGCTTGTGTGAACAATGCCACACATGGCCAAACATCCGGTGTGTTATCGCGCGAAAGTTCGATAGAAATGCGGCACGAACTAATCTTTATGAATGGACATGGTTACTTTTATATTTGTGCCCGCATTTCCTCTAGCTTTACTGTTGCAATTTTTTAGCTGTGTACCTCCTTTTATCGCAAATTTTCGCACCTCGATATCAGTCAAAAAAATAGTGATAACAAGAATGACATTCAATAGAGACGAACTCGAATTTTATTGAATAATCACGTATAGATAAAGTACCTAATCTAAAATTAGTGAACCGAAACTACTTTAGATATGGGACGAGTTAACCCACCTTGGGTTAAGTTAATACTTGAGTAAAAGATGCGAACAAACTACAAAGCGATGATAATCCATCGCTTTGTAGTTTGTTCGCATTCTTTCTATTGCTGCTGTAATCATTTACAAATATTTATCATGGACGCGTGTGATACCACATGAATAATTATTCATGTGGTGATACAGTACTGGCATCAGATTATTAGTCACACAAATCGATATTATCATAACAAGTGGCATTTATTGTTGTTGGCCAATCCTTTGTTGCCAAGCACCTTAATTCCGACATAGCATTTAACAGAGCCAATAAAATGTCTGCGTCACACAATAGATTAATGACATTGTCGGAAGCGCGGTTCTACATCTTGCGAATCTAGTCTGTTACCAAGCGCGGCGGCCGGATGAATGGCAGTCTCCATGCGCGTGAGTGGATTGCGCAACGGCCGGTGACGCAACCTGTCGCGCCTGCGCGGGACCGTTGCTTGTTAGTATGCAAAATAAGTGAAATATTCGTGTCGGCTGGCCATGGCATGCGCTTACGGTTTCGCTCCCTAGATGTGCGTGTAATTGTTTCAACGTGAATTCGTTGTCGTTTAAGGTCACCTGATTTTCCTTTTTTACTTTGTTTCATTGTTTGAAAACCTTTATCTGATTTTATGGTAGGTAGCGGTACAGAGTACAATGCTGAAAGGACGTACACTAATTCTGATAAATCTTTAGTAAGATTTTACCGTATTCTCTTCGTTAGCTGCTTGACGTTTCCAGGTATCGGAGACTAGGTTTTTTCCTACATGATTTCCGTCTACTCAACGACGAAATTGCACGACATGGGAACTGGGAAGCTCTACGCATCGTGAAAAGAATGTAGTTTCAACAGCTTTCACTGGTTCAGGAATTTTTATTAGCCATTTCAACTTCAAGTGTTGTTGAGGCACGTGCAGACTGGCGCGACACTGGTAGAACAATTTCCATGAAGTTTTCATAGAAATTGTTCTACCGGTGTTGCGCCAGTCTGCACGAGACTTTACTCGGAGAGCTGTCGACTGGGAGAAAAATGTATTTGAGACTTTCGTGATTCATTGTTTCTTAACATTTAAGGGGCAGATACATGATTTTAGTGACTTTTAAATCTGTTATTACCTCTTCAAATAATGCAAGTGAGTTATGCAAAAAAAAATATGTTAAACTAGAACGCATACACGTCAATTCTATGTGAATATTTAAGTGTACTTTAGCTATTTTCGTAGTGTAAAGACTCTTACAAACAAGCGCGACACGCGACGCGACGCAAAGGCACCGCTTGTAGTGCTACACGCGGTGTCGTTGTGTTGCGTCGCGTGTCGCGCCTGTTTGAAGGAGCCTTCAAGATCTAAGCCTTAATAAATTCAAATCATTTATTAAAAGTAAGTTGTGCCAGAAAGCCTTTTATACCGTTAAAGATTATATTGAGGACAAAAAGGCTTGGGATTAACCTGCTCCAATTATTGCTTAGTGAAACTTTTATTTTATTTATATACACTTTTGACATTTAATGACACAATGACATATTTACTTTGTGGAGCTTAATATATTGTGTGGAATTTAATATTTACTTGTAAAGTATTATATTGTTTTCAATTATTGTGATTGTGAAGACTATGTAGGTCATTGTTTTTTTTTTTCTCATTTAGTTTTAAGGCTCCTACATACTGGCGCGACGCGACACAAAGACACCGCGTGTAGCGCTACAAGCGGTGCCTTTGTGTCGCGACGCGTCGCGCGACAAGTCGCGCCAGTATGTAGGAGCCTTAAATCTTGGTCTGGCAGTTTGAGTCATTTAACCGGCCTACTCAAATATCCTTTCTTTGGTATTGTTCGTCGAATCGTTGAGCTCCTTAAGTTCTGAGTTGAGCTGCACGATTACTGACAAATGCGTGCACTGACTGGATAGGTCCACTCATTCTGTGTGGTTCTTTCCTCAAAAGACCATTTCAGACACCGATCTACATGGTCTTCACATGATCTGACCAAGATTATGTCTGGACTTTAAAAGAGACTGTGACCTCTGAGTTTGTTTCGGCCTTTCTTCTCTAGAGTAAGTAGTCAGATAGGAAACGCCGAGCTCATCTAGTTTTTTTTCTAAATATGATTGACGTGTAAAAGTGTTTGTACAAACCTACTTACAGAAAATAAAATCATTTCATTTCAAGTATTGTAGTAAAATAATGTATGAAATAAATTCAGGAAGAAATGTCGAACCAAAACATAAAAAACGTTATTACTTTCAAACTACTTCAGTTTTTTTTTTGTATCAACAGGCTATTTTATTATTTAAAATCCTATCTGTGTTTTTTAAAAATGAAACCGAACGACGTCGGCGCGGCGTGAGCGCGACACACTTATGGCTAAGGTCAACAGCGATTATCCGACCCTTAAACACGTGTTTTATAGAATTAGCAGAGTATCGAAGCACGTGTACATGAAATTTTAACCTTGATGTAGTTTAGGTTCACGCCCTCAGATGATCTCCGTATCATTCGTTATTTCATAACAACTTTCTTTAATAGCTTTCGGCATGTCTATGATTTAGAAATTATGTGTTGTTATTTTTTATTAATTACATTTAAACAGTAATATTGTCATTTAATTATCTTAGTTGGAATGTAAATCTAATTTGTATGTTAATTAGTGCTGGTCTGAGTAGTTTTAATAAACTTATGGTACAATGTGTTACGAGAATCCTACGATAAGCTATAAATTGGATGTCTGGTATTGTAAGCGCCGTTGCCGCCTGCGCCACAAGCGGGCTGTGGAAACTTTGCTCATTAGCCGCTACGCTTTTATGACGGATAGCACGGCTTGTCGCGATGCACACCAAAGGTTTCGGTATTCGGCCCGCGGCTCCTCGGCTTCCAGCCAATTGTTGCGTCGATACTCTTCAACACCTCAATGCCAGGTGTCCTAATTAGACCAACCTTATCGCTTTCGTTACAGGCTTGGTTCTTTAAATGGCTCAAGTTTAATTGATTTTTAATTGACCTGTAAAATTAAATTGAAGTTTACAGCGCTGCTGAAAACTTAGATTTTCCTTTTATCAGGCTTTGTTACCCTCCTATTCTTGTGCTTGTTTTCAATTCTCCAAACGTCAATGGAGAAGTAAGTTTGTAAGTGCGTAAAAGGTTGTCGAAAGATTCGCTACACATTGTCAGTAGCTTGAAAGTTAGTTAAGCCGTTACTTTACTTGTCCTCGTCACAACTCATGTTCCTCTGCCAGTTTCACGCTTCAACTAACTTTATGTTGTACTGTTGTACAGGCGAGTCTTTGCTTACTTTCGTTAAGTTGCAATTAAAAACAAAACATTTTCGTGAAGTTTTGTTTGTCATAAGTACCTACAAATAGTGGCACGTTTAGAATTGCTTGTTGTTGTTATGTTTGTGCTTCAAAATACGAACATGAATCCTAACTAATATTATAAATGCGAAAGTACGTTTCTTTGTTACGCTTTTACGCTAAAACGGCTGAACGGATTTGGATGACATTTGGCACAGGGGTAGACCATGACCTGGAGAAGGTCATAGGCAGACGAAGTCGCGGGCAACAGCTAGTATTTAATATTAATATCAACGCATTTGTGGTACAGGCACGCATAAAAGTTGCATCTCCATTTATGTGAATTGTTCACGGATTTACTGTAATTTGCAGTTTAAAGATGGAAACAGAAAAATTAAGCAACGTAGGTTAATTCACTCAATTGACAATACTTGTGTGGAAAGCTCAATGAAGAAGCTAACATATTATCCATCAACAGATGAAGATACAATATAATCTTCGTGTTATCGTATTCGGCTATTAGCATAGCGCAAATTTTAAATATTGTGTCTCTGAGGTTGTAACAAAAACAAGTTTAATAACCTCATGGTCGTTGCCGCTTTTGGGGCCAGGTATCAGATCATAAACATCTTGCGAGAACTGGCGACAAATCAGCGCACCTTAAAGAATTAGCTGACACAAAAAATATCCTTGAATACTAAACATCTATTCAACAACCCTTAGCTATTATATTCAAAGGTCACTTTATTTGATAAACGACGTAACTACCAGGTAAAAATCTGCACCAAATTGGCTTGCCATAACACAAACATATTGCAAAGGAGACCGATGCATTCCGGGAACTGCATTGAAGCGCAGTGTATATGGGCGATCCAACTATCCGGTGAGCTGCCACGCGGTATTGTGACTTGCGCCGCTTTGTGTTGGGCTGATATTCGGCTGCCGGCGACGAGACGCACGGTGGGGCGTTGGCCTGTTGAGAATGTTTGCCGCTGACCTAAGTGGTCAATAATGATCTGTTATACAGTTTATACTACGTATTTTCTTTACTGTTTCTCGATAATGCGAGAAGTATTATTTTAAGAGATCGCGATACTTTGATGTAGCGATAGCGGTGTATTTTAGTATCTTTCTCATATAAAAAAGCCATTGCTGTTCTTACTGCTCAGTGTAATTAAAACGGCATCGCAAGCGAACTTCATTAAGAGACTTAATCAGTGCACAGCAAGACAGTTACCTTAGGTACTGAAAAGCGAGTACATAAAATAATAGTTTCGCTTTTATGAGCTTATTATTCTGAATTCAATGCTTGAACATTGTCTTCAAATTAATTTGACGTTCTCGTAATTAACACAAAGATAAACGCTTCTAACGAAAGTAATTAATAAAAAAAAAATCATATGTACATCTACATTAATATCACCTAAATTTGTAACCATAATTATGGAATCTGTATGCTCACTGTGTAATTAAATATGCGTGCGAATTGCTATAGCAGTTTTGTCATCGTCTGTACGTGGGTGGTGTAGCGTCCTAGATTGTCCGTGCTGGGTGGTCGGTCGGTCGACGTAGGATTGTTCTCGATTCGCCACTTTTTACCTGTTCATCGTCGATGAAAACGCCCGGTACAGTCAGCCGAGATTGCTTTTAAACTTTTAAAACTTGGAACATTTTTACTTCTTTCCTGCACCGATTAACTCCGCGTCGGCCAGTCTATATTGCAAATTAAAATAGAGCAATGAATCATTAAATTCGATTTGGCGGCTTTCAACTTGCGGGACGCTTGGTTTTTTTCTTTATCTTTATACCGTTTAATTATTCTAATGTTTTATTGTAATTGTGAGGTGGCTGGAGATATGATTGAAAGCGTTTGCGGTGACAGCATAACCTGGATCGACGTCACTCAGGTGCTCTATAAATTACCGACCAGTTGTTCTAGTGAGTTGTTCGTTGGTCTAGTGGCCGCAAGCGCTACTACTGAGCATGAGGTTCTGGATTCCCGGGTCGGGCAAAGTGTTATTGGGTTTTTCTACCTGGAATTTCCAGTAGCAGCCTTTTTTTTTTGGATGGGAAACCAAATAACTTCTCCCGCTCTGGGCAGAGCGGGAGGGTATGTCAGACTCTTACTGACTAAAACCCACCCGTATTCCTTCATGTTGCCTGTGTTGCCAGGGGCCTCGGTGACCCATTAGTACCTTCCCGCGACTCCAGTAGCAGCCTGGAGTCTGGATTTGTGCCCGGTTGATGGCAATAGGTTCGCCCCCTATTACAACATAACTAGCGAAATGTGAGTGTACTACAGATACACCGCTGCCCAACCCTTCGGGGAAACAAGGCGTGATGTTATGTTTATGTTTGTTCTATAGTGTTTCGCCACCGCACAACGTCAGCGAGACGTCAACGAGAAACGTTGGTGGTGTGCGGTGGACACGCGGCCATAGTAAATGTATGTATCGCTCCTTCGGCGCCATCATCTCGTTGACGTCCCGTTGACGGTGCGGTGGATAAACGGCCTCAGTTTTTTTATTTAATTCCGTGATTTCATTCAACTTCATCAACAGCTGTTTCCTGGAAGTTTATCAGGTTAATAGGTAAATAATAGTCGAAATATTTAGATAGCATGTTACTATGTCAACGCTTGTTTTGTAAATGGACTTTGTTCCTTTATATTTTTCCTGTTCTCAAGCATCATGTACGTTTCGTTGAAAGATGAGATTTCGTTGTTTGTTGAATAGGGTATTTTACTATATACGAGAAAAAATCTATAAATATATTATTGAGATAGTTTAGGCAAAAAGGAGTCGGAAAATATTACTTTTAGTTCATAAAATAACAAAATAAATTTTAAAATTCAATTCCTCGTTTTCCGTTTTTCTAATCTGTTAAAAAATACCATGAAATAGTAGACGCCATGTTATTACGTAATACGGCTGTGTAAACTAAAACGTGTCAACTGTCAACTGATAGTTAATAGATCAGCGCATTTGTGGCGTCCACTGCGTCCAACGTTTTCGTCAAACTACGCGCGAAATTTGAAAATGTAAAATTTAAATGCATTTTTATGGCACTTATCGATTGAATAAAAATTTTGTGATTTTTTTCTGGGCCATATTAGCACTATAGAATTTAATTAAGACACTTCAAAAATGGGTGTAAGACCCTATTGTAAATATACTTCCAATGTAACAAAATTGTGTTTTTTTTACATCTGAAAATATGTATCTATAACAGTAATGCCGATATTTCTGAACAAAGTTAAGCATGTACCAATTACGTTTCCTCAAATGTCACTGAATCACTTACGGGAAAAACAAACCTGTAGGTTATAGAAACGTTTGTTCAATTGATGTTTATTTGGTACAATTTACAAATAACTTAGCCAGATGTTTAAACCTATACAAGACCAGAAGTCCCTTGAGTTCTAGGTCACTGTGACCTTTACCCACAAACCTACAGTGTATTGCTCAAACTATATTATAATAATTTATCAAATCGTTGAAAACATCTTATTATACAGATTTACACGCTTTTAACTTCGCGTAAATAACAAACGCCCACCCTTAACTTACCAAGGACATCCAGATAGAAATGGATAACAGATTCAAGTTAAAAATACTTTACCTCGTCTATATTTAGACGAATCCAAACATAGCCGTCATAATAAACAAAATATCTTAATTATACTTACTAATTTTATACAATTATACTGACTAATATTATACATTTATACTGACTAATATTATACAATTATACTAACTAATATTATAAATTATACTGACTAATATTATACAATTATACTTACTAATTGTTGTACAATTATACTTGCTAATTGTTATACAATTATACTTACTTGTATTTAATTTTATGCAGCTTTAAGGCTTCTGCAGACTGGGGCGATATCGCGTAGAAGCCTTAACGCACTTAAGACGCTGACAACACCTAAACCGCGGTCGCTGTCAGATAGCATAGAAAAGAAAGAGAAGCAAGATGACACAACGCTTGGAATTTATTGCAAAATATGAAGAAATTATATATTTACTCAAAATTGAGTTGAGTAATCGAAAATAAAAAACAACCAAGTTCTGCATTCTAATAAGACGTTCTTGTTATTAATTAAATACGTAACGTATGTTGATATTTAATACAGATATTTTGGATTAGAACTCAAGGTAAGAGATTAGTTTAACGTTAGTTTATATCGAGATTTTTTTTTTCAAAACGTGTTTTCGTAACAACCAAGTTCTGGGAAATATGTTCAAAATTAACATATATTTTTTCCGCTACCACAACCTATACAGATTTGGCATTTTTTTTCTTAAGACAAGCCTATTTTGGTCAATAGGGTCTTGTCAGCGCCTTAACATAAATGACGAAACAACTAATTCTCTTAACTTTCCAAGAAAGTCATGAGCTCATGATACAAATAGATATCGGATTGGATCCGAGTTAAAAATACTTTACCTTGTCTGTACCTTTCTTTCTCAATCGGGACACGCGATCCACGAGATGCGTAGGCGTTGCCATGGGTACTATTCTAAGGTAATACCTATTTATAAAAGATAAATAGAGCGAAGAGAATATGGTTTATGATGTCAGTAACAGAAAACATTGGTGCCGATTCCCTTGTTCACAAACTAAACTAAATTTAAGTTCAGTGCATCTTTTTCTTTCTATTTCATTAAGACAAGGACAGAAGATATATCATGTCAAATTAATCAGCGCTTGACGTAATTGTAGTAGGCAAGTTTTTAATCACGTCTAAACTTGTATGGAGTAATGAAAGGCGCTGATTAATTTGACAGGACTAAACTAAAATTTATCTTCTGTCCTTTTCTTAATGAAATAGAAAGAAAAAGATGCACTGAACTTAAATTTAGTTTAGTTTGTGAACAAGGGAATCGGCACCAGTGATTGTATTATTTATTGACGGTACCGTCTTACTAGAACAGAACCTCCCCACTCGCCGAGTGAAAACTGGAAATAAAAGAGGATTTCAGGTCAGATCGATGAGGAAAATGTTTTTCTTGAAAGTTTAAAAGGTCAGAATGGTAGGTAGCAACGTCCTCATTTCTGCTTATAACGTCATACTGCTATCACGAATCTGTTTCCGAGCAAGCGTGGTGGATATAGCACAATCCAAACACCTCCTACACGAAAATAATATAGCACCATATGTTCGGCGTTGAACGGATTTAGATGTTTTGATCTTTAAGCTGATACGGTCTGATAATATCGTAAACCGGAAGTTTTTATCACTAATTATTTATTGATATTTTGATATAATGAACTGTTGACATTTATATTTGTTGATGGCAGTGATAAATTAATGTTACTGCTACAAGTAGCTTTTACGGACATTTATCATTCATATTATAATATTGTATATAAGGAACTATTCTATTCAGTCTACATTTTCCTACAACTAAGTACAGCCATACTTAAGCACCGAGCAGATCTACTGCCATATGTCAGCCCGAATTTAGGGTTGAAATTGGGGTCATCATTGATCGTCACCTAATCCTATTTCTTGTTTCACGTGTTGGCTGGCCCGCGTGGGTAGCGAATGTAGGCTTAGCTTCCGATTCCGTTAACCGTGCGTCATGCATTCGATGCTGTGACGTCGACAGCTCATTATGTACCATACTTCAGTTGCAGCGGATATGTATTTTGCACAAGATAAACGTCATGGGGCTTTTATTGTTTGACACGTGTTTTTTTTTGGCCGATTAGGTGTTTTTGGATTTTCCGTTGTGCGTAACTGAAGGGACTGGGTGATTCATAGAGATGTTTTATGCGAGGGTGGGGTGGGCTGGGTAGATTTTATATCGCCTAGACTTCATTTGCGTCACAACATGCATTTTGGAAGTAAAGGAGTGTATGGGGACACTGCCCAGCAGTGGGATGAAACAGCTAGAATGGAATAGAGATTTTACACATTTTACTTGAACCGAATAATAATGTTAACATGGAACAGCAATAAAGTATCGATCTGTATGTGCTTCATATCCTTCGATTCGGACGACGCCGGTTGAATTCTAATAAAAATGAACAAGCTGTAGACAAAAGTAATAATAGAGCTTCCTAATAATTTACTTCGCCTTGTATACTTCTATTTCTTTCATATATTTCCTCATTTACATAGCGCCTTCCTGTAATTGATAGTTTGCTCAAATTATACGATCTTACCAGCGACGTTGGAGCGTTTCGTACGAAATAACTATACGTTGTGCCTAGGCGCACAAGATTAATTACTGTTATGTCTCCTCATTGGCAGCTTGTAATTTGTGTAATGACGTCATTATTCCGCCTTTTCTATTTTTAGTTTTGAGATAAAAGATAATTTTTGTTGTTTGAATCATTATGTTGCTTTGAGTAAAGTAATGGCGTTTTCTGACTTTTTAGGGTTGCGTACCTCAAAAGGAAAAAACGGAACCACCACCAATTTAGAAAACAAAAAAAAAAGAAAGTTCTTCAAACTGTATAGTGTGACCATACCAAATGAAAGAGCTTATTGTGAGGGTCTCAAATACATTTTTTTTATAAATTTAAAATAAGTAGTTTCAAAGTTATTTTAGAAAATATGTTATCCCTCTTATCTCCTAAACTACTGACCCTAAAATTTTGACAAAAATAAAGAAAATAGATTTTTACTTATAGATTACATAATAAGTCCATAGTGCTATAATAACTTTGTAAATCTCTCAATACTGTGCGTACAAACTTACATTTGCAGTTGGATTGTACAGGGGAACGTGCTTTTCAATCATAATGTTAAATTTGATCTTGGGAGAAATTCGTCCCAATTACGGAACCCTTCATTGTGCGTGGTTCGACGCGTACTTGGCCGGTTTTTTTTAAATGTTGTATGATACAATTCCCTATGGCGCCATGATTGCGATATTTACATTAGTAACATTGAAAAAGTCATGCGCTTTTCTTCGAGTGGGAAATAACCAGATGTAAATTGCATATGCAGGCGCCTTCATTGATTTTTTTTTCTTGTACTAAATTTATTCATTCCGAGCTATTTATAACGCAACACATAATATAATGCCACGGTCGCACAGTGGAACGAATGTATGGGAGCGGTTGGACGTAGACATGTCCGAAAAAAAAGAGTAAAATTATGCCAAACTAATGATGCCATCTTATTCGATTACTTAATGCCTTCATAACTTGTGGTGATGAATTTCTTCATAACTCCCATATTTCGGGAATAATTTGAGAAAATGTGAAATTTTACTATGAAAATGAGTGTATCGAGCTCTCTCCCTCCTGATTCCGGGCTTGTTTCAAGTAGCGGTCTCTAATATCATAATGCTAATACTAAGAGCTATATTTAATACTAAGACACATAGTGCGCCAAATGTGCACTTTCTGGGATAAAGAGTGATGTTTATTTTATAACACAATTTTTTTATTTTTTGTTTATTTTGTTGATTAAAACCGTTTTTCTAAAGGTTTACCTTATTACAATAACATTTCTGAGCAGCCAATTAGAGAAGATATAAGCTAATTAGGATATATAATTAGGGACTTAAGGTTTACATATAAAACTGATGCACTAATGATTACTGATAAGAACATTGCTATTATTTAATTACTAAATGGCTCTTAATACACTAATTTAGCATGCATCATTTACTAATTATCACAATAACTAATTACCTTGCAATATTTAACAAAGGATACCTGGGATACCTGGATTTTATATAAATAGGTCACTATTAGTAACTTTAAAATCAGTGTTGATTTACACCTCGTTGTATCCAAGCTAATCTCGCAATGTATTTTCCAAATTTTAATACAAATCTTGATATTCACGTTGCTTTATGCGCACGCGCACATAAAGATTTACGCGACTTTAACTATTTGTTCAGTGTTTTAAAAGATAACAGTTGTGTTCAGTTATGTGAAAGTGCTGAAACAAGTTTAAAAGACTGGTGTCGTCGATTTTGCTACCGCATTTATGCAAAATGGACACAGTCTGGAAGAAGCACAGATAAGTTTCGGAAGAAACATGAGATTTGGCTACAGGCTGCAATTCAATGGCCGGAATTACAGAATGAAAATATGGAACCTTCTACAGAAAATATAAATGACGTCATCGAGCCCATAATTTCTCCTGCTAAATCTGATGCTTCAACTTGTACACATCCTAGTCCTCGTAAATCTTTTGAGGACCTTAGTAACCGGCAAAAAAGAAGACGCACTGAAGATAGTCTTTCATGCAGCAGTAGCAGCGCTGAAATTATGTTTTCGGCCGAAAGGGCGCTTCAAAAGGCAGGACAAAGCGATACAGCTTATGTTATGAAATACTTGACGGAGAATCCAGAAGAGGCCTCAAAAATCAAAGCCTTCATTGAAGGTAAATCAATTCAGGTACGGGAAATATCCCCTTTGAAGGCATTGGCTCTTTATGTATCGATGAACTTATCGAAATGGCGCTATAACACTCTTCGGGATTTCAACACTCAAGAAGGAGCTCTTCAATACCCGAGTTACTACATGTTGGTTAAAGAAAAAATTAAGTGCTATCCGGCCAAAGAAGATCTCACAGTTACAGAGAGCTCTGCAAAAATCTAATTACAAGCCTTGATGGATTTAACCTCAAGAAGACTTATTAGGTCGTTAGAAACCCCTGTTGATCCCAATCAACAGCTCGTATTGACCAGCAAATGGGGTTTTGACGGATCATCTAGCCAAAGCATTTATCATCAAAGGACGAGTGAAGATGAGCAAATCGATCTTGCTAGTAATTTTATGATTAGTCTTGTACCACTGCGGCTCGTCTCAAAAGGTGTAACAATTTGGGAAAACGAGCGACCATCTTCCACTTCATTTTGCCGGCCAATATTGTTTAAGTTTATAAAGGAAACCAAAGAAAATGTGCAGAGAGAGATGGCTGAAATCGAAGCAGAGATTGAAGCCTTAACTCCATCCACCATCACTGATGGAATTAGTGTCAAACACCAACTGCTGTTGACAATGATTGATGGTAAAATTCATTCCATTATATCCAATACAGCAGCTTCAGTGTGTGACATATGCAAGGCTTGTCCTAAAGAAATGAATAATTTAGAGTTAATCAAAGATAAACACGCAAACGAGGACATGTATAAATATAGCTTAAGCACCCTTCACGCTTGGATTCGCTCAATGGAATGCTTATTACA
This sequence comes from Atethmia centrago, assembly GCA_905333075.3. Taxonomy (NCBI): domain Eukaryota; kingdom Metazoa; phylum Arthropoda; class Insecta; order Lepidoptera; family Noctuidae; genus Atethmia; species Atethmia centrago. The sequence goes on along the minus strand of HG995381.1, from coordinate 9,070,249 downwards.
CATTTCCTACAAATTAGACATAAAATCATGGCAAGTAAGGGGTGATATAGCAAAAAGGCAAGTTGATGACAGGAAGAAAAGAGTTCAAGAGGCTGTAAGAAGAGAAACGGGCTTACTTCTCGATGTTGTGAAACAAGGCAGTGGATCCACCAACAATGGCAACTCGGCATGGAGATTTTTTGAAAACTACACTAAATCTGCTGAACTGACCGGAATAGATGCTATGCTTTTAAGAAAAATCTGTGTGATCTTGCAGTGTATTTCATCAGGAGAGAAGATCAACGTAACTAAATTCCGAGAGTTCTGCTTTGATACTGCTAAGCTTTACGTGGAGTTATACCCATGGTATTATATGCCTTCTTCACTTCATAAAATTTTAATGCATGGGCCAGACATAGTTCAAAACATGTCAATTGTGCCCATTGGTTTTCTATCCGAAGAGGCATCTGAGGCTAGAAATAAAGATTTTAGAAAATATAGAGAGGGGCATTCTCGAAAGCATAGCAGTATCTCATGCAATGAAGATATTATGCACAATCTTTTACTGTCTTCTGATCCACTTGTTACAAGTATCCGTCCAAAAGGAAATAAGTTTGTAAAAAAATCTTCTTTTAAGGAATTTTATGAGCTTACGGATTCTGAGAAAAGTGATATCGAATTTGTTAACATAAATGATTTAGCGGACATCGATTCTGAATTTGAATTAATTGATGATGATGATGATGACGAAGATAATTAAATGATGTTATTGTTTTAAAATGTGTAACTTAGTAAATTAGAGCTTACATCTTAATTATTTATTGTACTTTTAATGAAACTAGGTAATTTATTATCAACTTACTTAAAAGTCATACTCTCATCAGTTCTTGTGAATATTTTTGTTAATATATATTTCTGTATATATATAATATATTTATAGACCTCTTAATAAGTCTGTCTGCGGTTTAAAGTAAATACAAATGGGGAAAAAACGTTTTTTTTTTTAAATTTTCATTTCCTTTTATCCCAGAAAGTGCACATTTGGCGCACTATGTGTCTTAGTATTAAATATAGCTCTTAGTAATAGCATTACGATATTAGAGACCGCTACTTGAAACAAGCCCGGAATCAGGAGGGAGAGAGCTCGATACACTCATTTTCATAGTAAAATTTCACATTTTCTCAAATTACTCCCGAAATATGGGAGTTATGAAGAAATTCATCACCACAATTTATGAAGGCATTAAGTAATCGAATAAGATGGCATCATTAGTTTGGCATAATTTTACTCTTATTTTTCGGACATGTCTACGTCCAACCGCTCCCATACATTCGTTCCACTGTGGGTCGCCGTCTTTAATGATACGAACGAAGTGTTTATTATATATATTTGTTCACGTGTAGACAAAGGATTTTATTGAAATACTGTTTGTTTGTACAACAACTAGGTACATAATTATTACAGAAGAAATGTTAGAGGATTTATGTAATCTTCATTTCAAAAGCCAACCGCTTTGGAGGTCTCTAATTGCATGTCTTTGATTCGTTTCGTAAAATATTCATAATGAACTTAAGACGCTGACAACACTAAAACCGTGGTCACTGTCGGACTGCATATAAAAGAAAGAGAAGCGCGATGACACCACGCTTGTAATTTATTGCAAAATATTAAGCAATTATTTATTTACTCAAAATTGAGTTGAGTAATCGAAAATAAAAAACAACCTAATTCTGCATTCAAATTAGACGTTCTTGTTATTAATTAAATATGTAACGTAAGTTGATATATAATACAGATATTTTGGTTTGTAACTCAAGGTAAGAGGTTAGTTTAACGTTAGTTTGTATCGAGATTTTTTTTCAAAACGTCTTTTGGTAACAACCAAGTTCTGAGAAATATGTTCAAAATTAACATATATTTTTTTCCACTACCTACCACAAACTATACAGATTTGGCATTTTTTATCTTAAGACATGCCTATTTTGGTCATTTGCCTCTTGTCTTCCGCCTTAAGAGACTTTCAATAAGCAAACACTAAGAGCCATTGCGCACTGTCGACTGGTCACCGGCGCGCGGCGACTCGTTCTCTCGCAGACTTAAACATTGACAGCTAAGCGTGGAAACCGAACCGAGGGACTGAACGTTGTTAAGCCCCGCGCTACACCGATTCGGTGTCAAACAATAGAAACTCAATTGTGTCTCATTAGCTGTCTTTGATCGATTACAAAGTGGTTATTGTAAATTCGTGCAGTATGGACGTCGAAGAAATCTGGTCGCCTCAAAATTTGCACACCGTGTGAACGCTCCCATATACATTCGTGGTGCTATTGGTCGCGGCGACAGGCCTGTCGCTTGGCCAGCGAGTCGCTCGGGCGACTGGCAGCCACGTGCGTATACACACCGCGTAACTCATATAAACTACAGACAGTCGCGGTCGCTATCTACGGTGTCGCCAGCGACCAGTCGACAGTGCTTAATGGCTCCAAAACAACATTCGTATGTTCACATACATTGTCAGGTTTAAGCGATCAATCGTCAGTTCATCGATCATTTTATTTCCGTTCACAATTACATGTTTGCGGAAATTTAACCCAGCCTAGGGTTTGCAGCCGTTAATGGTTTCGGGAAATAAAAAAAAAAACCCAGTGTCTGATAGTGATAATACTGCGGTTTGATTACCAGGAACTGTGGAGGGGTGTTTATTGAGTGCTCGACTATGGTCCAAAATAGACGATACAGAAGGCTCACTACCACACGACGAGCGAAAACAAGCGCAAGCACACAGACGCGTACGATTTCAAACTATGTCAAATCAAATAAAATCTTTTTATCCACAATAAAAAGATTTGATAGATGTTTTTATCCCATCTATTCGAAAAGAGGCTAAGGGTTCCTCGATAAGTGCGAACAAAATGGGTTATCCCGGCGCACTTATGGGTCACTCAGTCAGAGACGAAATTACTTTTGAATTTGGAAGAGTATTTAATTAAAAAGTGTGAACGCAATTCGCTTCGATTAAGTCCCAGCCGGTGATAAAAAAAAGTGCGCCTGCCGACGCGGCATTGAATAAAAAAATATACACGGGAAATTCTTATTCGTTTTTTCATTACTTTTTGTCAAAATATTACAGGCAATTTTAATTTGATATTAATGTAAATTTGTAATTTGGTTATGTAAATATAAATATTCGTCACTACTAAAAGCATCTCTTATTTATTTTTCTCATAGAGGGGGATGAAAAGCAGAGTGTGTCACGCGGTACCAAAATTATTTAACCTCGAGTGACGTACTTTGAATCCCTCGCTACGCTTAGGATTCTACTCTAGAATCCCTCGCTAGGCTCGGGATTCTACTCTAGAATCCTTCGCTTCGCTCTGGATTCAAACAATCGCTCTCGCCCTCAATACATTATTTTGGTCCCTTACGACACAATCTACTATAGGTAAATTACAAATCCATTATGTCCTGCCTAGTAGGCATACAATAATAAATTATGACAAGATGCAGTATAAACTATTTAGTTATCACTTATAAAGCAAATCTTACAAAAAGAATTTGTGATATATTGTAGTATTGGTGACAGATTGTAGCAGGTAGTAATTATTAAGAAAATCTTCGTGGCTTTGTCAATTAAAAAATTACGCAATTTTTAATTGAATTGTGGGAGTTCCTTGGTGTTTAAAATGTCTAGAGACCGTATGTTAATGTAAATATTAGATGCCATTCCAAAAACCTTTTGCCCAGAAGAGCAGTTCAAAGTAATGCCAGTCGCGAGTGCGCTTGCACTTGTTGTACGTAGACGCGTGTCTGAGTGCATGCATTTTCGCTCGTTGAATGGAGTCAACCTTCTGTACCAATCTATTTTGTGTCAATGAATTATCAGTTCGGAGGTCCGATTACTGTTGACATTATACAGCGTGATTCACTATAAAAGTGAATCTTTATTGCCTTTTTGACCCTTTCTCTTCATTTACAAGCTGCTTTACTCTGCCAGGTATTATTATACCCTGGAATTCCCCATAGTAAACATTTTATGGAGGTTTTTAATACTATTTTATGTGTATTTCTCCGATGTCGTTGTCGGTGTGGGTAGTCGAACCTTATGAAAAAGCCGATTTTATAATAAATCATGTTTGACTAACTTTACCTCGATTTAAGAGCAAGATTCAATACTATCCTTAAAAAGGAGTATTAAATAAAATAAACATCCCTCTTTTTCCTGTTTTCGTTCTCATTCCAGCAAAGATATAATGTTGATACAATAGAAAACATATTTATTGACATTCACAATAAATACTTACGACGCTAGTTCACGTTGCTCTTATCTAGACGTATTTACCACAGCAACTGCAACAGTTAATAAGTTTTTGTCGTTTTCCCTGTGATTGAACTTATTGACCCCAAAAAATAATTAAAAACAGATTGTGCCCAAAAATTTAAATGTGCTCTTAATTAAAAGTGACACATAAATTGATAGTTACTTCATGTATTCAGTGATCTGGGAATAATAGGAAAACCCGAGAATTATTATTTTTTTGTTTTATCTGCAATACCTACTGTGCCGGGTTTTTACGCTTGCGACATCCAAATCGGAAATACAAAAAATATGGGATTAAATGAGCAAAATAATAATAACATTGAAGGTAGAAGTAACCTTAATTTAATCAGAGATCCCATCGTTTGACTGGACTGGAGAATTGAGTGCTTTTATTTCTTATGCAATTTTTAGCTAAGTACCTATTTACTACTGCTATCTATCCTCCAGAATTATGATATTTCGTAACAACTAGAGATCCGCAATTGTGCTCAAATGTTATTGCGATAATCATGAAAATGCAAATAAATTAAGCAGATTTATTTATTTAAGACGCTGACAACACCTAAACCGTGGTCACTGTCGTAATGCATAGAAAAGAAAGAGAAGCGTGATGACACAACGCTTGTAATTTATTGCAAAATATTAAGCAATTATCTATTTACTCAAAATTGAGTTGAGTAATCGAAAATAAAAAAGAACCAAGTTCTGCATTCAAATAAGACGTTCTTCTCAAGTTCTGGGAAATATGTTCAAAATTAACATACATATATTATTTCCGCTAAGACAAACTATACCGATATGGCATTTTTTTTCTTAAGACAAGCCAGACTATTTTGGTCATTTGCCTCTTACCACCAGTGTGTGAAAGAAGTTTAAGGCGCTGACAAAGAGGCAAATGACCAAAATAGTCAGGCTTGTCTTAAGAAAAAAAATGCCATATCGGTATAGTTTGTCTTAGCGGAAATAATATATGTATGTTAATTTTGAACATATTTCCCAGAACTTGAGAAGAACGTCTTATTTGAATGCAGAACTTGGTTCTTTTTTATTTTCGATTACTCAACTCAATTTTGAGTAAATAGATAATTGCTTAATATTTTGCAATAAATTACAAGCGTTGTTAATGCCTTAAGGCTCTTACAGACTGGTGCGATTTGCGGCGCGACAGGCAGCAATATGCCTGTCGCGCCCGCGATATTGCCTCAGTGTGCAGGAGCCTTTAGGCATTCTCTACTAGTCAACGCAGGGTGGTGAACAGATTAGACGGCAGGTTCAAAATATGAAATAATAATGAAAAATATTAAAAGATAACATAATAGATTATAAACAAAATAGGTACAGAAATACATAAATATGTTCATATTCCCACTAACCTCTATTTATGGCATGACTTACACTATAACCTTTGGAAGTAGGTATCGAATCTAAAAATACCTGGTATTGTTATCACGTGTATGTGTGTTGTTTACATTAAAGGCTTTACATACAGGCGCGACTTGTCGCGCGACGCGTCGCGACACAAAGGCACCGCTTGTAGCGCTACACGCGGTGTCTTTGTGTCGCGTCGCGTCGCGCGACAAGTCGCGCCAGTATGTAGGAGCCTTAATAATCCTGCTTCTGAGAAACACACTGTCGCTTTTGTCCAGACTGAGTGCCCCAATGAAAACACAGTGCGTACAGGTTCTATATACCGCTTGTGCTATCACAGTTTTATACTTCAGACAGCAACCTTATAGCAATGAGAATAAATATGACTTTTATTTCAAAATAACTGTGAAAGGACTGTATAGTCGACTTCGTTATTGCTTTACCACCCAAAGGTTGAATGACACTTGCACATCATAATACAACAAGGTCTATTTATCTATGTCATAATAAGATAATAATAATATTTATTCAAAAAATTACAAGACAAAAAATTAGTAAAGTTTTGCTTAAATGTAAATTATATTCCTAAGACTAATGTGCCGAACTATATACTAAAACTAGGCACGTATGTCTTAGATATACGTAAGTCTATGTAGTTTCAACCTTACTGAAGTTTCAATTTAATGAGAATTGTTTTCAAAAGTGATAAAGAAATTACTAGGTGACACTTTCGTTTCCGTCCGGATTTTCGTTTTGGTTCGATTTTCAGGCAAATATGGAGATTTCACATCCGGACATCAAAATTCCTTGTAGTGCACAAATGACGGTAGGCTTCCAGTACAGAATACATTGTCAGTTGAGCATACTTTTTCCACAAATTCTCTATGCATCTGAGCAGCAATTTAACAGTCTCGTAAATCAGGCTGTCTCAGTTCGTTGAACACTAATTCAAACAAAGTCTAGACGAGTCAATAGCTAAGATATGCAAACGACCTGTGTAAGCGCACCGTTGTTAATGTTGTACACGTCTGCTTCAATGAAGACCGCCAGTTAGGTCAAGATAACAGGTGTTCACTTTTACCTATAAAATAAATCACTGATTTTGTCAGCTGTGTGAATAAAAACAGCAAATAAAACATTTAAGCTTTTTATCATAATATAACTGATTTTTTTATTAAAAACTTAAATAATTATATTTCGCTATTTGAATAATCGGACGTACAGCTAAAGTTCGTGCATACTAGTGCGATATCGCAGGCGCGACAGGCAGCGCGACACTTTTCATGAAGTTTTTATAGAAATTGTGCTACTAGTGTCGCGTCGCGCCTATCTACTACCTTCTGCAGAAGCCTTAATGCTCGTTTGCTGAACCCTCATCACCAAGATAAGTCCATTGTATAAACTGTTCCACAGTCCACTCTTGCTGCTTTAACTTTCAAATTAACCCCCTATGTGTCGATTAAACAGTAAAGCCTAATCTTATCACTAACTTCTTGAAAGTCTTAAAACCTCATCTGAATCTGAAGTAATATTTTAGAAATCTTCATGGGGCAGACGTATTTCACAACGCTCGAGGACATGGGATCAAGTCGTAATTATATGCGATGAAAGCCAAAAGCGTGACCTTTCCCTGGGTCGCTTTTAATGGAGATTTGTCTGGCCCAAACATGACCTTTGGACGGTTAACCTCAAACGATACATTATTAATCTCTTTGTATAATACTAACGTATACAGTTCTGTTCATTTTGCAACGGATAAAGATATCTTAGATATTTTTTACAAAACTTGAAGTCACAAAAAACTCATTATCATTGGCGACAGCATTGTTATCTTTGATTAAATTCACAGAAGACCTGCCGGAACAAACAACCATTCGGCTTTTTATTTGCTCGTTGCATTTCAAAGTAACAAGGAAGCTTGCATCAGTTATAAGAATTGGCGCCATATGGATACAGATAAGTGATTCATATCCTTTCAGAGAACTCCGAGAGACCTTACATATGATTCTGCAAATCAACGTCTAAAAAAACCTGATGATGTCATGTGACTTTATGTCCCCCAAAACAGCTGATGAAAGCCTTTCCGCAGCGATTATTATTATAAACAAGCCAGCATTATCCAATCACACTCATTAATTACTAAATTTACTCCCTGAACATTTTTTCCCTGACACTTTATATTTTAAAATACTCCTCGTTCCGTTATGGCGGCTTGTAAATTTAACTCGGGACTACAGTGCAGGGCAACGCGTTAATATTTCACATACCCCTCTATTGCTTCTAAACTATGAAAGGAAAAATGAAATCCCCTCTAAAATTTACTCTATGAACTTAATGTTACAAAGGTCTATTCTTATTTAATATTCAACTTAATACCGCCCCGACTAAAAGTAGTCTAACGAAATGGTATACACTGGAAGTGTATACCATTTCGTTAGACTACTTTTAATTTAGAAATTATACTAAAAAAAAAATTTGATACGATTGTTGATTACATATCGTTCATTTGCGAGAAGGTTGACATAATTCAAAAAGAGTAATTTTTGGGTATGACGAATTAAAAGTTTTAAAGCAGTGGTAAGAATGCGACGAAGTATAAAGTTACACCTCTCTAGCTCCCTCAGTTTTAGTGCAGAGGCAACTGCAGCCAACTCAAAAATACAGATTTTTTTTGTTATGTCACCCTTCTTGCCAATGAGCGATATTATTTTTAATTCGGAGAATAATTACAATATTATGTTTTGTATTATTGAATATGTATACCTCACAATTTTCTTTTTCGTTTCAGGTATGTACCTATTCTGATCTTCGATTCGTCATTGGGTTGACGTAAGTGCAAATATATCATGTAGATTATTTTGGAACCGTCACAAGGCGTTTCGAGACGCTTTGTATGTGGATAGTTAAAGGTCTGAGTCGTTAATACATAAACCAATAAGGAAAACTTTTCCGCATCAACCTGTATACATATTAAAGCTCCACTTCCCACGGAAACAGCACGAACATTTATTATCGAAACGGTCAAAAACTCGTGCGTGCGAAAAGAAGAATTTCTTTTGAACAACAAGCCGTATGTTGATAAAATTTATCAACAAACATAATAGCAATTGACAACAACCTGTTGCCATAACGCTTTATCAGCACGTAGCATTGATATCGAAATTCCTTTAAGGATAATGCGTCGTTTTATCTCGATGTCGCGTCAATCCTATCTTACTAATATTGTAAATGTGAAAGTTTGTATATTTGGATGTTTGTTACTCAATTACTCAAAAACGACTAAATGGATTTAGATAAAATTTGGCACGCAGATAGTTTATAACCTGGACTAACGCATAAGTTACTTTTTATACCGGTATTACATTCCCATGGAATAAGTTCCGACCTCTACGCGGGCGAAGCTGCGTGAAAAAAAACTAGTACAATAATACATCATTGGAAGACCGTGAGTCACCAATTTTTATCGACTATCGACGAGCGCCACTCCTAGTTTCATCGGCTGTAGGTACATTGCACCGGACTCCGCTAGCATTGAAGTTTAATCTTGTTGATTACAGATAGACATTATAAAATAATCACTAAGTGGATTACCGGCGCCTGTCTGTGTTTGTGCACAACTTTGTACGGACTTTTTATTTTTACGCTACTTTTATTTTACTATTTCCACTGTTGATCACACAAATGTACACACGGCGACATATCAAGTTATACATTTCTAGTATATGCAGACCTCTCATCGTACGGAATCCTATACAAGATCAGCTTATACTGGAAATTTATAGCTTGATATGTAGCCGCGTGTACGAGTACTGTCAGAACATATCGCTGTGCATTTTAATTGATTAACTTGCAGTGTTTACAAATATACAGGATTATTTCTGTGTTTACAATTAATAAAATTCTATTTTTCGATAATGTTGTAAAAGAAAACATCCTATTGCGTAAATCAAAGTAAGTTAAAGTATTTTGTCTTTAAAATATACAAATAGTTATCAATTGAAATTATTATTATCTGTTCCAAGTTTTCTGATTAACATCAAGTTCATAATAAAATGCCAAATTTTGAACATATTTCCCAGAACTTGGTTGTTAGCAAAACACGTTTTGAAAAAAAATCGCGATACAAACTAACGTTAAACCTTCTTCCGTTGTATATAGATATTTTGGATTTGAACTCAAGGTAATCCTAAACCTTGAGTTCAAATCCAAAATAGCTGTATTAAATATCAACATACGTTACGTACTTAATTAATAACAACAATGTTTTATTTGAATGCAGAACTTGGTTGTTTTTTATTTTCGATCACTCGACTCAATTTTGAGTAAAGGCTGGTGCAGACTAGCGCGATATCGCGGGCGCGACAGGCAGCAATATGCCTGTCGCGCCCGCGAAATTGCTAATTCCCAGTCTGCGGGATCCTACAATAGATTGCTTCATATTTTGCAATAAATTACAAGCGTAGTGTCATCGCGCTTCTCTTTCTTTTCTATGCAGTCTGACAGTGACCGCGGTTTAGGTGTTGTCAGCGTCTTAATTTCTTTTATAAGTATTGGGATTACGAGCTAAACTTAAAGACCTCTAAGTACCTTTCTTTGAGCCGTACTTACCGTATTATCAAGAAACCAAGAATCACTCTTCAAGCTTAGTTGAAAATACCACTATGAAAATCCTCTGAAATTACATAGGCTGGGGAAATTACCCTGCACTAAATCTGAACAGCGATTTTTTTCTTGGACCGTGTTTTTACCCGACTGCCTCAGGAGGGTAATATTTTTCGAGAGTATGTGTGTATGTATGTATGTATGTATGCATGTATGTATGTATGTATGTATGTATGTATGTATGTATGTATGTATGTATGTATGTATGTATATTTCTTTGGCACGCTCTGTAGCCTAAACGGCTTGATGGATTTTAACGTATGAGCTGTCCTTAGATTCGTCTTAATTGTGGGAGTGACATAGGCTATATAACATTTATAAATTGCATCTGCAAATACAAAAAAAGGAGGGGAAGTTTTTTTTTTAAATTAATTGCAACAATATTGGTATCAAATAAAAGCTAGTAATGAGTAATTTTCAGATATGTATATTAATAAAACTAAAAAGCTTAAAATAAATTAAATTATTTAAAAAACAAAAAACCCGACTGCAAAAACACATAACTGAAAAGGGAAAAACAAGCATCAAGCATATAATCTATATAATTTTGGTCTTGCAGGCGGGACATTCGAATAACCTGAAATATGGTGTCATTTTTGATTGTCCCCGCCTGCGATACCAAAATTATATAGATTATAATGCTTGTTTTTCCCCTTTCAGTTATGTGTTTTTGCAGTCGGGTTTTTTGTTTTTTTTTTAACTTAGCTGTTCAAATAATAATAAAAAGTTAATCATTTTTCAAGCGAAAACGCATTTTTTTATAAAAATTGAAGCAAAATAGTTAACAAGAAAATATTGGTTACAATATGTAAAATATAAAAACTATGTAAAACGAAATTGTTTAATTTCCTAACCTACTTGTAATACCTTATCTCTTCGACAAACACTCTTTATAACAATAATTATCTGTTAAAAAAAAATTGCCAAGTAAAATTAAAATAACATGTTTTCTTAAAAAAAAAAAAAAGTGCATGCGAGGGTGAACTTTTTGCGGTATACATTTTATCATACTCCCTTGTTCATACATTACACGTTAAATTAAAAAAAAAATCGCTGTTTTAAATTAATGCAAAGTTAGCCGTTCGGCGTAAATTCCCCAGACTAACAAAGTACTTGTTTAAAATCAAAATTAGACACCTGAGTAGGGATTAGGTACTTTCTTTATTAAACGAATAAAATACAATTATATCTCAAATTCTCTATATCCAACGGTGACAGCGACAAGTTAACTTCTATATTAGATTCAAATATTAATAATAATCACTTGTCACAACGGTTTTTCCTCATGACATCAAAGTTTAACATACAATAAAGTGTATAGAATTGTTAAAACATATATATGTATAAAAACACTCATTTTTCCCGATACTCATTGTATCTAACTGATTGCAAAGTTTATTGCATAGCGTGCTCGGTACACGTGCACTCGTGCTATTATTTTTAGATTCAAACTCAAACTCAATTAAACCATTTACAGGCACTTTTGAATTGTCAATGAGTCGGTCAGTTAGAAATATGAAGCTAGTGCCCATTCCAAAGCGTAGTAGGTACCTATGGAGAAGAACGGGCAAGAAACTCCATGGACACTCTTTTAAATTAAATTGATACATAAAGATTAGTACAAAAATAATGTTGAAATTATAACTAAATGTGAGGACGATGTAAAATAAAAAACGCGTCCATAGTAGAAAAAGAAACAAAAACAATTTCTAAATAAAATAATTACAAATAAGCCGAGGACGCTAAGAGGTGACCAGTCCCAACTAACGGCGCCCGTTCACGAGCATGACGCATGAAGCAGTACCATTCAGCTCAAGCATTTTGATTTGTTTATTGTACTCAATGTTTGTTTTAAACTATGACCCAGTAATGGCTATGGCAAAAATATTTATGACACTTTCTCCGTTGTGTACTCCGGCTTAGACAATGGTCCTATATCCTTTTACTGCTTTTTATTGAATTTTTAATATTCTTCTCTACGAAGTTACAATTTAAATTATATAATATTTAATTCTTGCATATTTATAATATGGGCGTTGATATATCCGCCGATCACCTTTACTTTTTTTACATATTTTAAATGACCCGGTTTAATATTTTTTTATGAACGTTGATGTTAAAAAAGTGTTCCTGCAAATAGATTTATTGCACAGAAACTCATTTGGCAAATAGTAACTAGTAATTCGCGAGATAATGACACTTGCCAACTAGCGGGAGAGTTATTCGTAATATTATGGTGTCACCAGATTATGTGTATTATAATAATAATAATCTTTATTGTCATAAATTAATTATGATTAACGATTATTGTAATGTTCCATCTGTCTGTATATCACATTTTATTTAAGATATATTTGATGAAATATTGTATACAGGGTTGTTAATATAAATAAAAAAATATTTTTTATAAAATCAGGTACCGTCTTGTTAGTAAATTAAAAATGAACATCGCATGACGTGCATATTGACTGACGCAGAATGATTCAGCTAAATTACTGTTAGGCGCCAAAATTAATCTTATCATTCTTGGAAACTAGTTCATTACCTATCAACCTGCAGTCGTCAAGGCGAACCTTACCAGATAACACGTTGAAGATAAGAAATGTATTTACTCATTGATAAATAAATATATTGCATACGCTATGCCGCAAACTTTGTTTACTTGATAAGCGGACGATTGCAATCATTTTATAAAGGCGCATCCAAGTCGCTGAGTAGCTTCATGTCATGTCGACCTAGAGATGCAACCAATTTAAGAATTATCTTCAAATTAGAGAGGACCAATCAAGTCAACCTTGGATAAAAGGTAAAGAAGTATTTATTCACTGTTAATCGGTATAATCATGCATAAGTGCCATGTCCGGAAGCCAGTGACAAGTTTGTACAGATTGTTTAAAATATTCTCATACAGATGTTGTGTCTGTCGGTGCAGACATTCTTTAGTTCACACGGAGGATGATAAAAGAGCTAAGAGAGCATTTCTGCTTGACACGATAATATCGACGCATCCGATCCCGTCTCTATCCGTCTTCAAAACAATGTAAACACTTTGAATGCGACCCGGCGTTACACGTTGAATTTACCACGTCTCTGATGACGTTACCATAAGTAACAAGTTGTAGCGACAACGGTTCCTTCTTAGAAACTGAGAGAAACTAGCATATCGATATCAGCCGGGTTATCTACAGCCTTGTTTGTATTGAAATTTAGTGGAGTGTGCCTCCATGCTAAGTTATTCGCTACCCGCTCTTCGCTTGAACGGTTATCCGCCGTTCGTCAAACCGCCCCGGGGAAATTACGTACCACCTAGCAATTCCTACGCGTAGTGCTTCTAGAAAATGTAATTACGAGTAATTTCATATATTATTATAAAACAATGAATGCTTTCAAACGTCTGTACGGTACATGTTCACATTTCTTTACAGAAGTACATGGTTTTTTGTTTGATGTTAGTTTCACGGCACGTCTAATTAACATGAAAAATAAATTTTACTCGACTATTTAACCTACTGACCGCCACCTCAAAAAGCAAAAACGTGCTCTCGGCGCCAAACTACGAATTATTCCTTAAAATCTGTCATGTAGTCGTGACCGTGGCGTGCTGGGCACATTTTGGTCTGTCATCTATACATGACTGTGGCAGTCAAAAGGTTAACTTACGAAATATATTTTACCGTTTACTATTAAATTACAAACAAAGCTACGCAAACGGTAACTAGCATTTCTAAAACACCTAAGCTGGCAGTGAAATGATAACCGATAGCGGCAAACAGTAGATTTCTGTGTGACTGTCTGTGGAGTTGATAAGTTGAGAAGCTGCGGACGGCACGCTTAAGGCCTTAATTATAAAGGAAAATAAACAAAAAACACACTCCTATTAGGCCTGGTGTAGGGACACCTGTCTCTATGAAACAAGTTTGGTGCGCCGCCGCCGCGCCGCTCGCGTCCAAACCGTGTGAATGGATGTGATGAATCTTCTCATATGTACCAAAACTGGTTTCGGTGAGAATGAAGTATTATCAGCATTTTAGGGTTAGGATAATTCGCTGTTGCAGATAATTGAGCTATTATGTATTGTTCTATTGTGTTCTGACCCCAAAACGGCCGGGGAGCCAGCATAGTGCTTGAATCCTCCTCACCTGACTTGCAAAAATAAACAACAAATAAGGCAGAACGTAACAAATATATCCAACAACGTTTTCCACATCGTCACTGCCAGGATATAGAGCCAGGCGTTACTTTGTGTCCTCGCTCGATCATTATCAATCGTCCCCTGAGACACGTGGACCTGACGAATTGGGGCTCATTGGTCCTGTACCAAGATGGACCAAGATTAGCGGCTACATTGCTTTCTATAGACTTGTTGGTGTGTTTTGATGTAACCAACTAGATGGATAGATATGAGAGCTTTTGGTATATATGGAATGCTAGTTGCTACACGTGAACGATAAATCGATATAATGTTGTGTATTAATAAATCGGGGGCTAAGTGTCGATTTCAGACTTATATTAATTATAAATCCAAGTTTCCTCACGATATTTTCCTTCACCGAACTCAGTGATGGCCAAGATAAATAGAAAGAAAAACAATAAAATTAGGACAATAGCAAATAAAAGAATTTGTCCCGAAATTTTAACCGACTTTACTCAAGTGCACATGCAAAAACGGTTACCCCATTCCCGTAAATAGTTTAACCAATACGTGTTTGCATTTATATCCCATTGTGAAGCCAACAGCCGTTGTAAATGTACCGCGTAGTAAATATTTTTATAGAGTCACACTCGCAGTAAATTGCACGTGCACAAAGTGAAATAGCTGTTGTCGGGAATCCCCCGGCACGGCGCCGAGTCATGGCGTGATCGGACTTATTCCACTGCCGTACACGAAAGTACGAAACTTATGGGTTTGGCTGTAAAATTTAAATAAATATTAAGTACTCTGTTTGGTCGCGGCTAATTGCTATAGTTTACGAATTATTGGAGCGAATGCGTTCCGATTTTGAATTTGTGGGATTTTGAACTGGAGTTTTTTTATGCATCCTGTATAATAAGTATGAAAATAAAATTATACAGGGTGTATAAACAAACCTCGCGTAGTTTTTACAACTATGCCAGTAAGCTTTAAAAGCTGCTTCAATGATAAGCTGGTGTCATTATGTGCTGATTTATGGATCTATTGCTGAGCTAACCCTGAAAAAGTCGGTCAAAGTTAAAAACCTCGACCTGGCTGAATTTACGGTTCTGTATGCAGAATCAGATATAGGAACTTTAGTTAGGTCTGCTTGGCTTTTAGTACCTACATTTTTATTGTGACTTATAACTTTATTTTTTATTATTGCAGCTTATGTATTTGTACATAACCTCGTTGTATTTATATAAATAATTAACCTGTAGTAAGGTACTATCTGATATCACAAGTCACTAACGTCAAATAATTCATTCGCCTTGTTAATATTTAAAATTTATTTGATATCCAATTAAATAAAAACAGTTAATAAGATTGACAAATAACGTTTACCTACTTACGGAAACGAATCCTTTCGATAATTCCCGATAATTCCCACAACAATTTGTTGATAATCAAAGAATTGCAACGTTTTTCACAGCACCTAACGATATCGCATGTTATGGTTAAAAAGGTCTCGTGCCATAATCGCTGTGTTGTTAGGCCCAGTACGTGCCGACGATTGTAATTGTGCCACTATTTCCCCTTATTAAATATTTACATTCATTTCTTTCCGTGGAATTTGTCTTATAGATTGAATTTTGCCGCAGGTGTAGTTCGCAATGTCCCTGTAATTACTCATTATAATCGAATGTTCCGTAATGACTGTTATTTCTGTAGGTATATTTCCGAAGTTCCAATAGTTCTAAAATTGGACTCAGAGGTCAAAATTTTGGCAATGACAGTAACCTAAACATGAGACCTTGGGCAGCTACATGTGACAACATTATTTAGAACTTGGTAGACATCGAAACATAATGGAGGTAAATCACATGAACAACATTAATAAACCGTACATATAGGGAAATATTTGGCACGGTCTACATTAGTTTAAAAATAGCAATAAAACATCAATACATCGACAACAAAGGTTCTATAAATAATTGCAAGCCTTAGAATAACGCGCTACATGTTTAATATTAAAATAGACGCGTCACGTAAATAAACATTCAACACAATAGGGAATATTACGCAAAGCTAAGACAGCAGATGGCGCCACTTTGACACGAGGTAAACAAAGCAAACTGTCAAAGGCGTGCGGCAACAATTTTCGGCATTTTTCAGTATTATTTCAGCTTTATTTCATCCTTGTTGTTATTATAATTGTAGGTTAAAATTATACCAAAAGATATAAGAATATAAGAATTTCAAACACTTTTGTTATTGTGATATTGAACTACTTTGCAATATAATTTTAACTTTGTATATACAAAAAAAAAATGTTTTTACATTAGGTTAATATACTCTGATCTGTAAAAAAAACCTTTATTCTTAAAGTCTTTAGCTCTAAAATTATCAGTTTTGTGGCTGTTAAGTGCTTGCAACGTTGCAATTCACCATTGCTTGCGAAGTTTTTAGTTTTTAGTGAATTAATGAACGCCTTCGTTCCTGCTTAATTATACTACCTAACGGCACAGGACTGGTACGCTGACTGATGAATTCTAACACATTATTACTGAATAACAGCTATCACTAAAATAATATAACACTAGATTGTAAACACACGGGATTTCTCATTAACAGTCACTTAACCATAGATTTGTTTTTAATAATCATCGATGACAGAAGAGGCCTAAACTTCATGTTTTTCTGTTTATGTTTTTTATTTATTTATCTCCTAATGCGATAGTACGGTATCATAAAATGCATTTATTATTAAAATTTAACCATTTCATTATAACGTTTTTGTTGTCTAGTGCAATGATGCCCTCCAGCAGGAGCAATTGGCAGTATGGTATTCCTATTAAGACGTTGACAACACCTTAACCGCGGTCACTGTCAGTTTGCATAGAAAAGAAAGAGAAGCGTGATGACACAACACTTGTAATTTATTGCAAAATATGAAGCAATTATTTACTCAAACTTGAGTTGAGTAATAGAAAATAAAAAACAAACCAAGTTCTGCATTCAATTATGACGTTCTTGTTATTATTTAATTACGTAACGTATGTTGATATTTAATACAGATATTTTTGGATTAGAACTCAAGGTAAGAGGTTAGTTTAAAATTAGTTTGTATTGAGATTTTTTTTTCAAAATGTGTTTTGGTAGCAACCAAGTACTGGGAAATATGTTCAATATTGACATATATTTTTTATGCTACCACAAACTATACAGATTTGGCAATTTTTTTATTAAGAGAAACCTATTTTGGTCAATTGGGTCTTGTCAGCGCCTTAAGGAGCAGATATATGATTTTAGTGACTTTTAAATCTGTTATTACGCCTTCATATAATGCAAGTAAGTTATGCAAAAAATGTAGGTATGTTAAACTAGAACGTCAATTCTATTTAAATATTGTAGTAACATACTTTATGAAATTAATTCAGGACGTAACGTATAAAAAATGATATTACTTTCAAACTACTTACGATATTTTCATGATTTTTTTATTGTATGAACAGACTATTTTTATCTATAATTCTATCTGTTTATTTTTTCAAGTATTCATATTTTCGTTACTAAAAATAAATATTCCAGATGAAACCGACGCGGCGTGAGCGCGACGCGTGTTTGTATGACCAAAGTCAACGGCGATTACCCGACCCTTAAGGAAACAAGCTTTTTTAAGCGAATGACGTCAACAATTCATATAACCGTGCGACTGTACCAGTTGCATATGTTACCTACAATACGACAATTGCTCAAGCGACATAACTGTTTATGTATTATTTGACAACGTGCGACGACCTGAACGGAGGGAAATAATTTAAATCAAAATCATAGCTGGAAGCAACAATTACGGTGGGAAACTGCACCAAGACTATCTGAACGCGACTCGTTGCTGCCTCGTTGGACGATATATTGTATTATTGTTATGAACCACAATTGACGTTATGCGCCTTACTCATTGTAGTTTAGGGCCTCAATCTTGACTTTACGAGTTTTAAATCTGGTTGTGACCATACTGTTTTGACAGGTTGATTTGGTTTGAAGCTTCAATTGCTATGCTGAGCAAAGAATACACTGTAACGCTAAGCAATTCATGTTTTTAATTCTGACCTGTAATTTCAGCTAATTACGGTATCAAATCAGAAGCAATTTTAATAATATGAAAATATACTAATTGCGGGGGCGATTATAAATAAGAACAATGGAATTAAAAGAGTAGAAAGATACAGTGAAATGCTGAGTAGTCTGCAAGCGTTCTCCGACAGTAATTTCTCCTTTGGGCTGATCACCGACAGGACGTTTCGTTTTTGAGAGATTCGTCGATAGAACGTTTCACCTATGGACATTTCGCCGACAGAACCTTCATATGCGTCACTTTCGACGACAGCCCTTGGTAGCAAATATAGTAGGTTGGCAGCTACAGCGAAAGATAATGTTGGGTTAGGTTAGAACAGGGACCATTAACGCCAGATCCCCTCAATTACTGTCGTCGAAAGTGACGCATATGAACGGTTCTGTCGGCGAAATGTCCATAGGTGAAACGTTCTATCGACGAATCTCTCAAAAACGAAACGTCCTGTCGGTGACTCGGTGATCAGCCCAAAGGAGAAATTACTGTCGGAGAACGCGTGCAGACTCAGTGCTGAGTTAGTGTTACATCAGTATAAGATTTACATGTAAACAATACTTATACGTCATCGTTTGATAACTAACGTCCGACCGTGAAGACTTTTAATATGCTAGTGTTAACTATACAAGTATCGTTTATCGTCACCAAAATAGGGTAACATGTCACGGTACTGTCATTCGATATCCAAGCATAACGGGGCTTCTCTCTATTCTCTTTGTGTAACCCAACACGGGTGTTAGTTTGTATAATAATGTGAATAATAAATGTATAACATTGCCCGATTTGGGTGGTAAAACAACTATCAGATACCAAACAAGTATGGCCGATAAAATGTAAACAAAAACAAAACGCAATGCCGACCGGTATTGCAATGCGGTTTTTCAATCCAATAATGACGAGAAAACTATAAAATGATCGCATGTCTATCCGTAACCGCGCGCATTGTGATGCGTTCGGAATAAGTATAACAAAATATTTAATCGAAATGAAGTGCTGCTTTATTTGTATTTGCAAACTAGTCTTTCCTTCTCATTGCACCTGAATCTTTGTAGAAACCATCTTTGGCTAGAAGCATAGCATGATCATCGCATTGTTTTGTAATTACATGCTTCAATTCCATATCGAACGTCTTCTCTCAATCTACCACAGAGCAACAACAAACTTTAACGTCTGAATTTCGAATAAGTGTAGTGGTTCGCGGAAGTGGGCCCAGTCCTCCAGTGGGCAAACACTCGCCCCCGACCCAAATTGGCCCTCACTTGTCACACTCCACCACCGTATTCACACTTCTCGCGTGACTAGCAAAAAAATAAATCTGTATTACCCGCCCTTATTGGCACAATTAGGCACTAAGTAGACCGCTTAATGTAGTACCATCGAAACTGTGTTTGCTGGTCATATTTTATTCGGGTGTTAGGTTGAACGTTTATTATTGTGAGTTACTTGGTTTTTATTCTGCTTTTTTTGCACTATAGTTTATATATTGTTTGTGTGTTGTCTTCCTGTCTAAAATGTTTGGTTAAAATTAAACTGGCAAAATACAAAAACACTTGCCTTGAAACATTTCTCTAGCAACTCGAGATCCTTCTCAAACGCAGCCTCCAGATCTCACATTAAGATTTAAACTGGATAAACCATTTTAAATCCATTACTCAGCCTCCTAAACTCTCCAGCCCAGAAACCAGATAAGATTCTAAAACGTTCTCGAGAAGGATCTCGAGTTGCTAGAGAAATAAGCTTTTTTATATCTCTGCCAAGTGTACCGTCGAGAATAGATGCAGTGAATGAAATAAATAGGACAAACCGAACATAATATGATGCACAACTCGGTTTGATTATATACATACGTTTACCTTGGTAAATCCTTTTCCAATACATATTTGTAGAGACGAATGTGGGTTTCCCGGAATTTACGAGTCAATGATTTTGTTTGTTTTCATTATGATTTAATTAAACAGTTCATTATTATTAAAGTGTCAGATACAGACTGAATAATCCTATGCGAAATGTGGGGGATTTGAAAAAAAGAAGTCGTCATTCCTTTGTTTGTACATAGATCGTGTAATGTTTTGATTATAAAGTGCATACTTCCAAAAAAAATGAGTGGATGCGAAAGCCATGTGACACCTAAGCGAGGCCCCAATGAATTCGCTCATCGGTATATTTATAGACAAACAGGATATTAACAGTGCGTTGACTTCGGGACACAGGTGCCAGATCAATTCATTTTCAGCATCGTAATCACCAATTACTTAAATTATTCATCGTTTTATAAAACCTGTTAGTTACTAACACAATTATTATCTTGCTTAAATACAATGTACGTGTCGATATTCTGGTTCAACTAATCTGGCTCTATTAACATCCATATCGCAAACCATTGACTTTCAGCATTTTCCTCAATGTTGTCAATTTGTTGAAATACTTTTGTTATCTTTTAAAGTTCTAATAATAAGTAGGTAACTTTAATTTAGCTTGTTTAAATTTTAGCTACTTCATACTAAAATTAAACAAAACATTTTTTTTTATTAGTTAATATTTTAACGACAAACACAAACCGTATCCACGTTTCTATAATTCGCATATTTTATAGGTGTATTAAATTTATCACACGCTAGTAACCTATTACGTTTGGATAACAGCGGTTTTATCGGTGTTTCGTCCGCGCTCTGTCACTGGGCGGGCGGTAGGTACGCGTCCTTGACTCGGCCCGGTCGTTGACACCGGCGCTGCGGGGGACGGCCCAACATTATGCACACGCGACTGCCTTCATTCCCTTCTGATCGTTCAAGACGTGCTTTGGCGCCGTAGACACGCGTCACACACGCGGCGACCGGAGGGCTATTCAGCGAATAAACGCAGCGATTTTTTTTTTACCGCGCTTTTGATGCTTTCGTCAATTAGAACGAATCAAAGTTGGGTTGTTGAATGTAGCCTTTGTTTTGTGGCGCAAGTACGTGCTTGAATTTCGGAATAATAAATATTTAAATTGATATTTTAATCAGATCGTGAAAATCCTGTTAATTCGGTCTAATATCATTAACCTTTATAAGTTTAAGTACGAACTGACTTCAACTGACCATCAATTACTCAAATTCAATTAAATAGATTTAACCCAAAACGTCAGAAAGAAATCGTCATAAAAATAAAAACCTTTCTCAAACATCTTTCATACCGGCGACATCAAACCCGCTGAGGACATACACGTAAACAAAAACAAAGTCGCCACTAATGTCCATGTTCATTGACGTTCACGTCCATAGACGAGGATTTCCCGAGGCGAGCCTCATCCCAGAGGAAATTAGCTTCTTATGTTTCACGCGTTTCCTCCGCCTGCGGACAATTGAATCTTCCCAACGCAAATTGATATTTTTTGCGACACTCCGATTGCCCGATGCAATTTCCCAACGTCTGGCCTCATCTCCTTTGATGCTTCGTGAATCAAAAGTTGCTCAGTCATCATCAGTACAGTTTTTTCATACAACGTCTAACCCACATCTGTATAACGGACTGTGATCGGCTAGCGATTTCATATTGAATTAAAAGCTTTAAGATTACCGTGGTTTAGCACTAAAATAATTTTCCAATGTTAACGACATCGAACAAAAGCTTTCGAAGTATTTACCACCTATTTCCAAGAATTGTTCTCGGCTCTTTCTTTCGTAACACGCACATCTAAAACCCAAGAAATATAAAACGTTCAACATAATATTTCCACTTCTGTAAATTGTACCAAGTCAAACACCATAAAAGTGTATGAGTAGAACTTTCTGTTGACAGATAACTTCGCCCAAACTTGGTGTAAGCAGCTAGGTGTCGAACAATAGAAATAAAACTGTCGGTGCTTAATTGTTGTTAGTCTCACGCAACTCGTCGTGTTTTATTATATTTGGTAAGATCATAACTTTGACGATTCTCAGTTCGATTGTCTTCGGGTGAAGCCAATGAGTTTCACGACCCCCTTTCGAACGTCGCATTCGACGCCAATGTATTTGATCAATGCTTGTAACGTTGGTATTTACCTCGTTTTTATAGTTCATAAATATTTTTTTGTTCCGTGACCCGTCTCAAATACCAGAATAACCATACGATAATCGATTCAGTGCGCATGTTACGTGTTTCAGGGACCCCATAAAGCTGTGTTTCCGCACTGCGCCTATTATAACTGTTTTACGACTGCCGACTAGGTATCCTCGGCGCATACACGTATATTTCCACGGTGGGTTTTCGAGTACACCAATGTCTCGATGCTAAACATGTAACGGTATAATCGTTCTCGTTTTATACGGGTTAAATTCAGGGTAATTGCGCCCCGCCACGGGGTGCTCCTACCCTCGGAAATGCTTCGACTAATGCCGGCAATTTAACATGTTGCAATACATTCATCTGCGACCAAAACCACTTTAAAGGCTCGTGCAGACTGGCGCGATATCGCGGGAGCGACAGGTGGCGCCACCATACTTTCCATGAAGTTATCGTGTCGCGCCTGTCTGCGGGAGATTTAATACCACTGATTTCGTGGAATCAAAACAAACCTGAAACGAGTGGCTTTTGATCGCGCTTGGCCGCCTGACGACAATAATTCAGTTTGATATTTGAAATGGGAGTTTCGAATTTCTAACCCTTTGTCGGCGATTTGTGGGCGTGTAAACGTCTACCTCTATTTATCGCGAATAGATCGGGCTATAATGGCTATTACAGGCCGACAGTGGTACTTGTTTGACCGTTCGCGCACTATATCAAAGTGATTGCTGAAACATTAGGTCGGACCGCGGTCAGGTCGCCCTCGTCTAGACGTCTACTAATTTTGACTCAACCTCCTGCCGATATTTAGTTAATCCGGTCGATAAATGTTTTGTTTCTGTGTAAGTTGCCGAATTGGGTTTTCTGTCTTCACCTGGAATAGTTTTTTAGATCTTAACTTTTGAAGCGCTTATCCTATTCGGAGCCAAACAATGAAAAATCAATTGTGTCTCATTAGCTGTCGTTGACCGATTAAAATGTATTCCAATAGATCATCATCATTATCATCCTCATCGACCACCTGTCCTTATCTTAATCTATTTGTCTTCGGTGCAGCATGCCTTCTCCCATGCTTCTCTATTTTGGCTGTCATCACAGTAGCCATCACTTATTTATCAGAATCTATTATCACCGTAAGATTGTGAGAACCGTTAGATTATAAACTGTCAAAAAATTGTGAACTGGGTGAAATGGCTTAGGTTAGGTTAGAACTTACTGTAACCAACAGCGCGCGAGCCGAGCGAGCGTAGCGAGCGGTGCCGCGGCAGCGGCCGGCAAACGCTACTTCCAAGTTGATCGCAGCTAGGTAGGCTATTTAGTATAAGCGGAAGGTGACGTCGCAAGCAAGTTTGATACCAGTTCACAATTAGTCGGTGTCCCATGGATAGATTATAAACTATCGAAAAGGAATGCGTTAAATTGGAAATGGTTCGTTGCAGTTTAAAATTTTTCGACAGTTTATAATCTAACGCAAGTAATACCGGTTGTAAACTAACGAATTTCATAATTATACGGTGACTTATCCATATCATCTTTCACACAATCGTATAAGTAGCCAAAAGACACCCACTTCGTCCGCTGAATTATATTCCTAATATTATGTAGAGGTTAAGGAAGTCGGGTTGCTATTTCTGGAATGCGTATTCGGGAAGGCCTGTTACATGCACGAAACAAACGGTAGGGATTACGCACATCACATTAGCATATAATGGTGTTATTTGCATTCGGCCACTGAAGCTTATTTTACGCCCGTTTATTTTTCAGAAATCCAACCCGTTCACTGCAGCACAGTAATTTATGCAAAATACCACACGTGATTGGACGGCGGCGGACCCTTTTTGCCTTTTTAAGCCTCCTCGTTTATAGTTTGACTGTAATATGTGCCGACCTGACGAATTATGTTGTTGCTTGGGCAATTTTTCAGATCGATGTCGGTATGTGATATGATATTCCTTTAATTTCCTGCTCTCGCAGCCGACAGACCTTGTTGTGTTATAATTTTCCTTCCTTGTTCGATTCAGACTTTTTGGTTTTTAACCATTCCAGAGAGGAAACAGGTAATTGAAACAATCATTTGGCAGAGAAGCTTCCTTCTTGTGCTGAAATCCAATCGTTTTTTATTGCGAAGAATAAATTAGTTGTGAATAAACCCGCAAAGCTCAAGAATTTTAGTGCGAACCCGATGCCATCTCGAATATCGGAGATGCTTCTAGCTGTGTGCGCCCGACACGCCGGCCGGGAAAGAATTTCAATAAGTTGTTTTCATTTGCAAATTGCGCGCCGCGGCGACACCTAATGGAATACGAATCTCGGGGGCCGCGTGCCGGCCGTCGCACCACTTCCATTTATTGGATTATAAAGAGCTCTTTCGATGCGTTCACGCTTGCTCCGATTTTTTTCGACTAAAGGCTCGTGCAGACTGAGGCGATATCGCGGACGCGACAGGCATACTGCTGCCTGTCGTGGCCGCGATATCGCGCTAGTCTGCACGGGCTTTAATGCGTCAAGCAAATTAACAAGGTTATTCCCCGAATCGTCTCACCGGGTTCCTTGATAACCTTTCCTTAATGTCTACTCTATTTTCAAAGACTTGTGGCGTTCGGCGCCCGATGAAGAAGGATCTTTTATCTTTTAGGTGCGCTGGTGAAAAATGCTAGAGCGTTATTAGCATCCCGGGGACGAATTGGTATGCCGCGGGCATGTTCCGTTCGACCGCCATTATTCATTTATTCATGGGGCTCATATACTTAGAACCAACGAGAATTTACTATGTATTTATAATTAATTATGTACTAAATAACAAAAGTTATTTGTTATTCTGATCCTTCCGCGTTTAAACTCTTCTATTTCCACTAAATATAAATTAAATTATAGCTTTCAGCTTAGTAATTGGTAACTATCTACCACAAAGTTGAAATACACAGAACTTACAGTTTAAACAACTAACTTGTTTGTCTTTATGAAATAATGATTTGCAGCTTACACCTATAGATTTATTTATTATTATTTAGCTGTAATTAACACGGTTAAAAACCAATTACGATAATTAAAGACAGAGACTTTTACATAAAATAGAAAATATAAAATTAGGTAAAAACATAAAACTATAAATTTAAATAAATAGTTAAAACGTAATTGGAAACTCTAGTTGCATAGATTATGGGTGGATGAACTGCTTGCACGAGACACTTGGACATGCTTCATTGTTCTAAAACCACAAGTTAAACAATTTCTCAATTTTGGTTTATTGAAGAACAAGGATTACATAATGAAAGACCAAAAGCATCTGTCAGCTTTGCATGCATTTAATTTGATTTCGAGAAATGTCCAGCACCCTGATTGTGTAAAACAGTTTGAATCACAATCCGAGAGTTTTGAAGCATATTGCGAATCCATTGCTTCATAGGTTTGAAAAATTCGTCTGCTCAACTACGTAAATAACGAAATGTACTTTGGTGAACTGTCAAAATGAAACCGATTACGATCAATTGTCATTTTACCGCAATTGCTCCGCAGTTCCATGAAGGTGCGAATCGTTCCGTGAGAGCAGTGGTGGCCCAGTAGTAACGGCCGCGACTTACGAGTTGTAGGTCGCAGGTTCGAACCCTGACAGGCGATTTACTTGGTGTAAATTATTTCATCACCACTGCTCTCAAAACGGTGAATGAAAACGTCGTGAGGAAACCGGCATGTCACCAAAGATTCGAAGACATGTGACATCTACCAACCCGCACTGGGCCCGCTTGGTGGATTACGGCCCACTCGCTCTAATCGAGAGGAAACCTGTGTCCCAGCAGTGGGAACATTATAGGCAGATTATGCATGTCCAGTTCCTATAACACTATCTCATTCATTACCTAAGTAACATATCACCTTTGTTTACCATAAATAATGATGAGCACAACCAATACATTTGTCGAGTATTATGCAAACACGTAACGGTACTGGTCGTGTCAAGGAACGCGGAAGCATGTTTTCCAATAAAGCGAGCAATAAATGCATACTCGTGGCCACCAAGGATGTGTGTACTCAGTACTGCGCAAGCGCCCGTGGACACGATCCAACTGACCATTCCAAAAATTTCAACAAAACAGTGAAGACTAGGAATGACTAACGCGATACGCCGAATCTTACGCGGAAAACTGGGACACCTTGATACGAATTAGCCAAATTAATTGTTCATAATTATTGTATAATATATAGCAGTGGTGGCCCAGTGGTATTTTATGTAAATTATTTCAACACCACTGCTGTCAAAACGGTGAAGGAAAACATCGTGAGGAAACCGGCATGTCCTAGAACCAAAAATTCGAAGGCATGTGACATCTACCAATCCGCACTGGGCCCGCATGGTGAATCACGGCCCACTCTCACTCACCGAAAGGAAATTTTACGTGCACGGATCCTTTTCAGAAAATACGAAATACGAATCTTACCGATATTATACAGAGGGAAAGTTTGTTTTGTTTGTTGAGGTAATCTCGATAACTGCTCAATTGTTTTCGATAGTTCTTTCACAGTTTGCCAACTTGTTTCGCTCCCTTCCCTTGGAACACAGGGTGTGAAGTTTTTGTTATTTGCGATTGTGTCCTATCTGTGTGCGATCTACAAACAAATTGTTCGGATTGGGAAATATTATATTGTAAGCTGAAATTGTTACGGATTTTTTTGATTGCTATTAGTTCTGCATTATGCAGAATAACGTAACAATCTTTATTTCGGAAGGAGTCTTTACACTTACTTGAATGGTGACTGTCTGATGATGTTCCTCGAAAAAAAGGACGGACACTTTCTTTCTTTCATGTCAACGGACCATCAAACAAGTGCAATTCTCAAAGCAATCTATTTTTCATAGAATAAATGCGGCGTTATCAGAGAGCCCTCGTAAACATGTCTTCAATAAAGTCCTGGAGTGACCCGTGCTAGCCCCGGGCACGACATTGTTCCCGGTTTATAAAATTACCCCGTTATAGGAGTGCGCGGTTCAAAGGAACCGTGTTGGTACATGCTTCACTTGTACGGATGTTGCTAAGTACGTGTATGTTGTTGGAAGTTAGTGTGGAAGTACTGGTTGCAGATTCTGGTCATTTTACAAGTTTCCCAAGTTGAATCATATTTTTAATTATCTTTTTGTTTGTTTACCAGAACTGGGGAGGTTTCCAGGAATTTGAATGAAAAAGTTATTTGAAATTATACACGCGTCACAAAAATCGCACCTCTATAAGAATTTCTTTCAAAGTCATTTTAACCCTATTAATCAATGGGTCTACCATTGATTAATATGACTATATGGTGTCATTGGAAAGGCAATTTATTTAAATTTCAGAATAAATCAATAGATTTGTTTTTTTGTTTACCAGGGAATAAAAAAAGCAAGCTAATGCAAATGATTAAAAAGTTAAATTTTATTTTATCAGCAAAAATTACAACAAAGTCCTTAAAAACAACTTAAAACCTAGTGTTCTCTCATGACCTCACCTAATTAATGTGACAACAGTCTCTTGAGGAATGTTGTTCCATTCTGCAACGACGGCATCTTGGAGATCTCGGAGAGTGGTAGGGGTAGGATCACGTGCCCGTACTCGCCATTTCAGTTCATCCCAAAGGTGCTCAATAGGGTTCAGGTCTGGACTTCGCGCCGGCCAGCGCATAACAGGGATCCCAACTTCTTGCAGGTAGTCTCTTACTATTAAAGCGGTGTGACAGCGGGCGTTATCGTGCATCAACGTGAACCCACTGCCAACAAAACCAGCATAAGGGACAACCTGCTCCTCTAAGATCTCTGTTATGTACCGAGGAGCAGTCAGCGACCCTTGCCCGCGAGCACTTCCAGTCCGAGAAACACACACGAGGTTCGTTTTGCCGTCGATTAACATGCCGCCCCAGAACATGCACGAGCCACCCCCGTATTCCACTGTCTCTTGAATACAGGCTTGTGCGAATCGTTCCCCTTGCCTCCTGTACACTCTTCGACGCCTGTCGTTGCAGAAAAGACACACCCTTGTCTCATCCGAGAACAGCACAGCCCTCCATTGGTCTATTGTCCAATCCACATGGTCACGGTCAAATTGCAACCGGTCTCTCTTATGCTGTGCAGTCAATTTTGGCCCTGTAGCAGCCCTGTGAGCTGCAAATTTCATGTCACATTTTACCTTAATGTAACGCCGTAATCTTTTGATTAAGTACGTAAAAAAAGAAAAAAAAACGTCCAATATTTTTAATAATCTTGGTACCTGAAAGGCAAAAAAAATTGTGATCATCCCTATTGCGTCGTTAGTTCTTGTTGCACTAAAAATACAGATATTTTAATGGTCCAACTTTAAAAAGTCCGGTTTGTGAGTGTCTTATCACAATGTATCACATCTTCCGATGTCTTCCTCAAAAATGTTATCATTTCCCTTGAATATTTGAGTCGGTGCTCGTTTAACGGGCCTAAATTATGTGTGAAGGCTTTATTCGTCATGTGATGTGTGTAAACCAGCAACGTATGCATCCGATAAGTATTCAATACACGTCTCGACATAAATTAATCAACAGGTGTGTTCTCCCTGAAATAAACATAAATAAAAAACAGATCAAGAGCGAAATGGCAACACTCGCAATAAAGGTTCCAATGCTATATGACTTTATACCGCCATTGAAACGTGTTCTGCGGGAAGCTACAATCGACTATATCATTTCCAAACCATTAAAAAAGCTGATCAAAATGTATTATTTCTTTATCCGTTGTTAAATTAACAACAACATTAAACAGCCATTTCAGGCATTTTAACACAGACTGTTTTTTTTTTTCACGGTTTATTTTATTGAACTCTAAAAACAGATGAGAAGTGCTAAATGTCGTGCGCTCCGTACCTTTATTTATATTATTGCCTTTATTTATACCCGGTTCGGTGTATGCTAATGTTCCGAATCGAGATGTAGACTGACTGAAATAGCTCCTTACTTGCCACGACAATTCGCCCTTAAACCAGCTTCAGTGAGCCTGTACCGTGACACTGCGCTATTTCAACATCTAGACTACAACCAAAATTCCCCGGCAGATTTGTAGTTGTGTGGCATCTACATCGCCACATGCGAACTACGCAACACACTGAAAATCCTGCATCGCGCAAGTCGAGTTTACCGTGCAACTAGCATGTATACATCCCGACATTAACCGTCGGGCAGTTGCTCACCAGACACAACACCCGTCTGGTCGGAGGATCCTCCCTTTTCTATGGAGGATGAGTGAACTTTACACCCTGTTCCTCATGCCTCTATAATGGTGACCCCGAATATGAACGTCAGCGCAGCCTTCGTGCAATTATTACAGCGTGACGTCATCATCACCCACCACTTCCTCGAGCTCTCGAGCGGCGAGTCACACAGCCAGCCAGCACCCATTGCTTCAACGGGCATCCTGACCACCAGCATGCAGCGACCGCGTATACCTGGTCATCACCTACAGCCTCATCAGCAATCTTGGCACAGCACACTTGCACTTTCGGCCGGTCAATAAGCAGAGCTCTTCAACCGTCTCCTGATCGACGCCAGCTGTCAGCCTCAACTCGGCGCTGTACCGCATCCGACACACTGGGGAATTACCGCTGACAGTTCCGACTCAGGTCGGCAGTCGCAGACAGGTCGGAGGATCCTCCCTTTTCTATGGAGGATGAGTGAACTTTACACCCTTAACCCGATTTAGTGTACTTTAGCTATTTTCATAGTGTAATGTCGTACGGTATTCTGTTGTGGGGAAATGCCGCTGACATTCAGACTATCTTTGTTTTGCAGAAAAGAGCTGTTCGGTCAATTTATAAATTAAGTCCGAGACACTCTCTCAGAGAGAAATTTAAGGAGATTAATGTAATGACTGTGCCCTCTCAGTATATTTTTGAAAATCTTTTATATGCCCATAAAAACATAAAATTGTTTAAAAAATACAGTGATATCCATAATATAAATACTAGGAACAAACACAAATTTGTTGTACCTACAACAAGGCTCAAGAAAATAGGTGGCTCATTCAGATGTCAATGTATACGTTTTTATAATTAACTTCCAAGTCACGTTCAAGATCTAAGCCTTAATAAATTCAAATCATTTATTAAAAGTAAGTTGTGCCATAAAGCCTTTTATACTATTAAAGATTATATTGAGGACAAAAAGGCTTGGGTTTAAGCTGCTCCAATTATTGCATACTGAAACTTTTATTTTGTTTTTATACCATTTTGACATATTTACTTTGTGGAGTTCAATATACTGTTTGGAACTTAATATTTACTTGTAAAGTATTATATTGTTTTCAATTATTGTGAACGTGAAGCCTATGTGGGTCATTATTGTTTTTTTTTTTATTTTTTCTCATTTAGTATTAATCATGGTCAAATGTTCTTTCTTTGGTATTGTTCGTCGAATCGTTGAGCTCCTTAAGTTCTGAGTTGAGTTGCACGATTACTGACAAATGCGTGCACTGACTGGACAGGTCCACTCAATCTGTGTGGTTCTTTCCTCAAAAGGACAATTTCAGACACCAATCTACATGGCCTTCACATGATCTGACCAAGATTATGTCTGGACTTTAAAAGAGACTGTGACCTCTGAGTTTGTTTCGGCCTTTCTTCTCAGAGTAGTTAGATAGGAAACGCCGACCTCTTCTAGCTTTATTTTAAAAATATGATTGACGTGTAAAAGTGTTTGTACAAACCTACTTACAGAAAATAAATCATTTATCATTTACCCTTTTCCTCATGCCTCTATAGTTGTAATCGAAATAGATGCATAAAGTTTTCAGAAAATGTTAGACGTCGTCTCACCGCTAGCTAGGCTAATAACTGGCGCAAAGTTTTGCTAAGAGAGAAAAATTGCGTAGTTTTAATCAAATTATAAGTTGCTTTGGATAGCAGTTTCAAACTGGACTTAGTTATAAATACACCCCGGACTCCTAAATGAAGCCACCGTGCAGTTTTATGTTCGTAGGCCTAAAACATCAAAATAATTATTAGTCAAAGAAAAAGTTTTTATGCAGTTTTGAAGTTGACATACTGGCCATCATTTAGGTATCACCATTGTTCCAAATTTGATTTCGCGAATTTGATAAAAAGAAAATCTGAGTTGATCGATCATAAGGAAGCAACAAACTTTAATTAGAGCATCTATGTATAAGTCAATTGTTATTTCGTTATTTGTTTTGTTTTATAAAAATAGTACCGAAATTGTCTTTCCTTCTTTTTTCATCCATTCTGACGTTCAAATTATGGATATTGCACCTGAAGTAGCCGCGCAAGCTGTGGCACTTCTTCAGTCTGGGCTTAGTCAGCGAAACGTAAGTGCACAACTTCATGTAAGTCGTTCTGCCGTTAGAAGAAATTGCTATTGATACCCGGATACTGGTGGGTTTCTTGCGCCGTCCAAGAGGTCCTCTTGGACGGCGCAAGAAACCCACCACGAAACCGGGCACGACAAGATCGTTTTATCTTTACCACCAGCCTACGTTATCATCAGCTGACCTCATTACAGGTCCAAGAACAGCTTCGAGACTTTCATGAACCGAATGTTTGCGCTCGAACTGTTAGAAGGAGACTCGAAGAACGTGGCCTGGTACCTCATAAGTCAGCCAGTGGTACCAAACCCCAACCTGACACGAGCTCATAGAATGGCGCGCCTACTGTTTCCAACATTTGCATTGGACTCAACGTCATTGGAGCCAGGTTCTTTTTATTGATGAAACCAAGATTATGCTGTATGGCAATGATGGATGTAGGAAAGTCTACCGAAGCCAGGGAGAACTATTTCTCAGCAATTTGCATTGAAGAGTTTGTAGGCCAGGCTTCCATTTGTATGCATGCAAGGGCGCACCGCACACCAAGCAAGAGTTATCCGAGAATACCTGCATGACGTTAGTATCGCAGTAATGAAATGGCTAGCAAGAAGCCCTGATAAAGAATCCAACAGACTTATGGGTTGATCTGAAGAGGCGTGTTCGAGCTAACCAACCAGCTCCAGAAACTTTGCAGGAGCTGAAAACTGCAATCTTGGAAGCATGGGAGAACATTCCACAGCACGTCATAGTGG
Organism: Atethmia centrago; assembly: GCA_905333075.3. NCBI lineage: Eukaryota > Metazoa > Arthropoda > Insecta > Lepidoptera > Noctuidae > Atethmia > Atethmia centrago. Next base: position 9,037,596 of record HG995381.1, on the reverse strand, counting down.
CATTAATTAATTCGATACCGAACCGCATGACGGTCGTCGTAAATGCTCTTGGAGGTAACAAAAGTTACTAAATAAACGTTATATCTATGTAATTTTGCCCCTGAGAAACGCAAAAAGACGACTGCAACTTAACTGTTTTCTTTTTTTGGAAGTATTCCGATTTCAAATTTGGAACCATGACGAACGGAAATGATAGTGCGTGACTAGCTTCAAAACCACATTTTTTTCTTTTTTGTACTTAAATATTTTTAAATAATAGTAATTATTTAAAAATATTTTATTTTATAGATTTATTAAAAACTATAATACGAAGGGTGGCAAGGTGTCCGTGTATTTGAATAAAAAGCATAGCTATTATAGCTTCTTCATGATCAGTTTCTACTATTGAGTTTGATTAGTTGCAATGTAAAGGCTTTTCAAAGCCGTTCTATGCATTTTCTATATGCAGAATAGCAATGCACCATAAATTCTGCGAACTGTTGTCAAATTCATATTCAAGCAATTGAAGCAGTAATCCATAAATATGCAAAAAGTAATCGCAGCGCAGTGCGCGCCGTCTCGTACTTCTTCTAATACTTCTCCGTGACCTATTTCTGAATGGATATAAAAGTGCATTTTAAAGGCCATCTCTAACTATTAGAAGTTGTCTGAAGACTTTCTCGGAGACGTTTGCGTGACATTTACAACGAGTACTAATTGTCGCTCGACGGTTGCGGTTGTTACGGGAACAGACCTGTATCGAGTGTACTTTGCCGTGGATTTCTCTTGTCTGCATCTGATTTGAGCCGATGCAACTTTCGCTCCAGACACGATCTGGTTTTAACGACGTTGTCTCGCAGCCGGCTGCATTTCTTCCTTAAATTCCTGGTATATTGTTTCGTTTGAAATGCTTTTATCGTTGCTAAGTTATATGTATGTAGGTATTTGCAAAAGTCACGTATTGCAGGCGCCGATTAGATCAACATGAAGTTGATCTAATCGGCGCCTGCAATCAAAATATGATGATAACGTTTGGCTTCGTGTTACAGGTTAATTCTTGATTGATATCATTATCAAGATACTTAACAAGCTCTGTAACTTTTAAAGATTCAACTGTAGTGTTTATGAACGTATGCTGCATAACTGCCCCGTTGGTCTCGTGTTTGCAAGCGCGACTGCTGAACGTGGCGTCCTGGGTTCGATTCCCAGGTCAGGTAGTGTTAATGGGTTTTTCCATTAAGAATTTCTTAGTAACAGCCCGGAGTTTGGAAGGCATATGGATTACAAGGCATAGGCCTCGGAAAGCACGTTAAGTCGTTGGCCCTGCGCCTGATCTGTCTCCGGTCGTGTCGGATTGCCGTCCCATCAAACTATGGGAGTGAGGGAAGAGTGAGTTCACCTTTGTCTGCGCACACACTTGTGCACTATAATATCTTCCGCGTAGATGACCAGTCTCCTCTGCCATTGCCGAAATTCGGTCTGGAGAACTATTATAGGAAGGCATATGAATGTGAACTTCGATCGAGCGATTACTGCTCAATCCAAACGTTTCGTCAGGCGTTGCCTAATCGGCCCAGAATGCATTCACCGGTGTCGTCTGCTTGTCGGGCAAACTGATCCGTGGGCGTGCGTGTGCCAACAACAAACAACACCAATAGCCACTCGCCGAGAAAGACAATCTAATTCAGATTTATAATCACAGCATTAATTACAACCAAACGTCATAAATTACAACCAGTTTTAACCCCTAACCAATAATATATTCATTGATATTTTATTCCGTTTCAATTGCTTATTCATTCTTTTGTGTTATTTATCTCAGCGAGTTCGAAATTATAATCCAATCCGCAGTTATTTTTTCCATAATAAATCGATATCCATAATGAGTTCCTGTATGGTAATAAAGGAAAAAATACAATATTGTGTTTAAAGGCCACCGTTACGGCTCATAGGTCTCACGCCAAGCTACCTGGATGGCTTTAGTGTTTAAGTCTGTTTTAATTCGATGCAAAGTTTATAAATACACGAGTGGCAACGCTTTCTTAGTCGCTCAACTTACTCAATTTTATACTACACTTTACTGTCCAGTGATATTTCTGTATGAATTTTTATCTCGAATTGCCCTGTATAACATGTAGTCTCAGACCAAATAAAAAACCAAGACATAGCGCTGTCAAGACTGAAGTGAAGCCGGTTTCGTACACATGTGTGCACTCAGTGAGGTGTAGTTTGGTTGAAATGGATTGTAAATGTATGCGTGTGAGCGTGTATGTCCAGAGCAAGGTGTAGTTTTGGCATGGCTTCACTGTCTTGTTCGTAGCGCAATGTCTTGGTTTTTATTTGGTCTGAGCATGTCGTATATCTTGTTACAATTTGTGTATTGTGATGTTATAACCGGGGCCTCTTGTTGTTTACGCACAATAAAACTTCTACCGCTTAGAATAATTGTTTATCATTTTATCGCCGCTAAATAAAAGTATCTTTAAGGTTCCCGCAGACTGCGGCGATATCGCGGATGTGACAGGCATATTCCTGCCTGTCGAGCCCGCTATATCGCCCCAGTCTGCACAATCCTTTAATCGAAACATTCCAATTTGGACACTTTAGTTGTACAAAAAGAATTTTAATATAAATCTTGGTCGTTGTTACAAAATGTTAGATTGTTTGTATTTCGAAAGTGGCTATTTAGCGGATCGTTTTGCGTTTTGCGTTGAATAGAATCGAATCTGAAGGAAATTTAAATGGTTTTTGTAGAATTGGAATAGCCGGTGTGGCCTAAGGCTGTGGGGATACTTCAATAGTTAACCCAAACCGGCGGATATTTAGTAGTTTTCCAAGTCTTCCCAGTTAGCGATATTGTGTTGGGGCGAAGTTAGCGCGGAGTCGCCCAGGGCGCGTCTACCGCAATAACGTTTTCTTTCCAAAAATCTTTGCTTGTGATAATTTAAAACGTGTTTGCGTACTACCTACCTACACCGGGGCGGAAGAGGGTGCCCTGCCCCTAGGTCCACAACAAGGACGGGCTCGTAATAACTGTTTATCGATATTAATTCTGCAAAAAGAAATTCCGATAGGTCTTCAAGCTACTAATGCGTTGTTAGAAATAAAATTGTTCTCAACTGTCGAATTATTCGTCCATTTATTTTATATTTCTTAAAATGATAGTCACAAATACAATCAATTAATAAAATCTCAAAATTGATAATTGGTGTTACTAAATTAGTTTATCTAAAGGAGACATAAATATTGTATTGTGTCGGATGTTATATATCATTTCAGTGAATCTACAAGCAAGTAATTTGTTTCAAATAAATCACGCATAAGTAAACACAAAATCTAACGTCCACTTTAAACTGAAAATATGCCAGAAGATTATTTCTATAAATCTTCACAATAAAACATTAAATAAACCCCAATTCTCTTTCATAAAACGTGATCATTACAGCAAATAAGCAATATTTTATACGTTCGCTAGTTTCTCGTAATTTAATATCTGTCAAGCGTGTTATTTAGCTATTGTCTTGTTATATATGTCCAGTTAATTGGCGGACTGCCGTCTGATCAGTTGCTAGGACGAGTGACCAAATGCCGTTACCCTACCGAAGACCACTACTCATCCCGATTTGATGAGTCCAACTTGATTGACTGCACGACCACATATAAAACCTGATTATGTGGACACATTTTTTCGAGCAAAATAAGGCTCTCTCGCTAAGCTGCGTGGAAATTGGCATGTCTATGATCTTACTTATGTCAGGGATATCAAACTGATGTGGTACTGACTGAGAACTGTATTGCGATATCGCGGGCGCGACAGGACGGTAGCAGTATGCCTGTCGCGCCCGCGATTTTGTCCCAGTCTGCACGAGCCTTTATTGTTACATTGAATTTAAGCTTTGACTAAAGGTTTGTTGACATCAGTAGTCATAATAAAATTATATAAATAATTTTAATGAGGAAAACTATAATAGATAATCCTCGAAGTAACTCATTCCTACTTCTTGGATTGTCGGTTACGTCTTCCTTTCTGTTTACTGTATGACGCAGGCATGAGAATAATAATTCACATGATTATAAGCTATCTAGCGCATCTGATCACGACCGCTAATCCATACGAAATTCAAATTCAATACCGTATCGCTGGCATCGTATAAAAAGAGTTAATATTCAAACTGATGAATAAACCATCCATGCACGCTGGAACATGCAAAAGAAACGACGTGCACTCGATATGTGACCTTTGACTGAATTTAATAAAGTGCACGCGAGTATAAACATTAGGAGCAATGCTTGAAGCAATATTCAATACATTAGCATAATTAAATAGCCCATGGAGTGAGCGCGCGACAAAGCGTGTCCACATGACAATTCCAGTAATAACTTTCTTATTGTAGCTGACCGACCAGGGGTAGTCCCTCGCATAAGTTTAAATTATAATGGAACCAATATAAGCTGTGTACACACTGTATGCGGGCGCGTCGCTGCCTACATAAATCTCGAGTGATAAATTAGACAATTCCATAAGATAGGGTGCACGCGCCTCCCTAGGGGCCACATGCAGAGAGGCCGTTGGGATAATCGACGGGACTCATGCAATTTGGCATAGTATTTATCGTCCCACGTGTGTGTACGCGGTTTTATGTTACCGGTCAATGTTTTGTTGTATAAACTTTACGAGCTGTAACGTTTACAAAAGGTTGACGGTGATGAATTGATGTTTGAACGCTTTTCTATTTTATTGTTGTTACGATACGTACTTTCGTCACTAATGCCTTGCGTCAACGCGACGTCATCAAGTGTGACGTGATTTATCATTTTATCATGTTAAACACGCTGTATATCATCTCTTCAAGTATGTGTTTAAAATATTATAAACCATACTAGACTTTTATTAGGTTCCGATAAAAAGTTCCCATGGTTTCAAATTTTGTATTGTCCATGGTTTCACTTTAAACCCATACAACGTGCTCTCTCTCAGAATGTCTCTAGTTTGAAATACTTTTCACCAATCTTAATTTCAGGGAAGCTATGGAAACACTTGTTTTCAAAGTCCGAGCGAGAGTCAACAATCTCTATATCGAACATACTCGAGCAGTGTAAGTTTAGTTTAAAGACTATTGTTTCAAACTTGATGACGACAAGAAAACTTGAAGTGACAAAACTACATCTGAGAAAGCTTTTGAGCAGTGTGATTCTAAAATTATCTAACCTCATCCAAAATTAAGTATATTTACATCATTTCTATACAACAGGGTATTTAATACAAAGACAAAAACAACCACGAACCTAGGAATAAACAAAAATTACATCACATCGCGTTCGGATGATTCACGACGTACAACGTAACAAAACATCAATTTATCGTGAAAAAAAAAAATCTTTCACAGTAAAGCTGGCCCGAAATAATAGCAGCTTTATAGAAAGTAGACGTCATTATGGTGTTCGGTACGTCAAAACACGCCGATGTTGACGACCCGAATGACTTGCATGATTCGCCCGGCCATCTCATATCGATCCCGCTTCGCCCGCCAACTCACTTCACAGTTTTATACATCAGAATTCAAACCTGTGTATTAATAAAATATTTTTGTTTGTTTCAGGTAAGACACGCAACCGATAGTCCTTTTTGTGACGCTGACACGTTATATGAAAAATCCGTAATTATTTGAAATGTAAGCAGTTGACTCTTCACATTCCAAAGATTTTGATTCGTATGTAAGTAGCACAGTAGAAATGTTCGTGGATTATTAAAGACAGCTGTATCCCTCAAAAAAGGACAACAGAAGCCACTCGATTTAATAAAAGCCAATTATCATAAATCAGTAATCAACCTCACGAATACGTCATATAGGCCTCTAAGGCTCGGCGCAAACGTGCCACCGACCACAGCCACCGGTGCACAGTGGAACGAATGTATGGGAGCGGTTGGACGTAGACATGTCCGAAAAAAAAGAGTAAAATTATGCCAAACTAATGATGCCATCTTATTCGATTACTTAATGCCTTCATAACTTGTGGTGATGAATTTCTTCATAACTCCCATATTTCGGGAGTAATTTGAGAAAATGTGAAATTTTACTATGAAAATGAGTGTATCGAGCTCTCTCCCTCCTGATTCCGGGCTTGTTTCAAGTAGCGGTCTCTAATATCATAATGCTAATACTAAGAGCTATATTTAATACTAAGACACATAGTGCGCCAAATGTGCACTTTCTGGGATAAAGAGTGATGTTTATTTTATAACACAATTTTTTTATTTTTTGTTTATTTTGTTGATTAAAACCGTTTTTCTAAAGGTTTACCTTATTACAATAACATTTCTGAGCAGCCAATTAGAGAAGATATAAGCTAATTAGGATATATAATTAGGGACTTAAGGTTTACATATAAAACTGATGCACTAATGATTACTGATAAGAACATTGCTATTATTTAATTACTAAATGGCTCTTAATACACTAATTTAGCATGCATCATTTACTAATTATCACAATAACTAATTACCTTGCAATATTTAACAAAGGATACCTGGGATACCTGGATTTTATATAAATAGGTCACTATTAGTAACTTTAAAATCAGTGTTGATTTACACCTCGTTGTATCCAAGCTAATCTCGCAATGTATTTTCCAAATTTTAATACAAATCTTGATATTCACGTTGCTTTATGCGCACGCGCACATAAAGATTTACGCGACTTTAACTATTTGTTCAGTGTTTTAAAAGATAACAGTTGTGTTCAGTTATGTGAAAGTGCTGAAACAAGTTTAAAAGACTGGTGTCGTCGATTTTGCTACCGCATTTATGCAAAATGGACACAGTCTGGAAGAAGCACAGATAAGTTTCGGAAGAAACATGAGATTTGGCTACAGGCTGCAATTCAATGGCCGGAATTACAGAATGAAAATATGGAACCTTCTACAGAAAATATAAGTGACGTCATCGAGCCCATAATTTCTCCTGCTAAATCTGATGCTTCAACTTGTACACATCCTAGTCCTCGTAAATCTTTTGAGGACCTTAGTAACCGGCAAAAAAGAAGACGCACTGAAGATAGTCTTTCATGCAGCAGTAGCAGCGCTGAAATTATGTTTTCGGCCGAAAGGGCGCTTCAAAAGGCAGGACAAAGCGATACAGCTTATGTTATGAAATACTTGACGGAGAATCCAGAAGAGGCCTCAAAAATCAAAGCCTTCATTGAAGGTAAATCAATTCAGGTACGGGAAATATCCCCTTTGAAGGCATTGGCTCTTTATGTATCGATGAACTTATCGAAATGGCGCTATAACACTCTTCGGGATTTCAACACTCAAGAAGGAGCTCTTCAATACCCGAGTTACTACATGTTGGTTAAAGAAAAAATTAAGTGCTATCCGGCCAAAGAAGATCTCACAGTTACAGAGAGCTCTGCAAAAATCAAATTACAAGCCTTGATGGATTTAACCTCAAGAAGACTTATTAGGTCGTTAGAAACCCCTGTTGATCCCAATCAACAGCTCGTATTGACCAGCAAATGGGGTTTTGACGGATCATCTAGCCAAAGCATTTATCATCAAAGGACGAGTGAAGATGAGCAAATCGATCTTGCTAGTAATTTTATGATTAGTCTTGTACCACTGCGGCTCGTCTCAAAAGGTGTAACAATTTGGGAAAACGAGCGACCATCTTCCACTTCATTTTGCCGGCCAATATTGTTTAAGTTTATAAAGGAAACCAAAGAAAATGTGCAGAGAGAGATGGCTGAAATCGAAGCAGAGATTGAAGCCTTAACTCCATCCACCATCACTGATGGAATTAGTGTCAAACACCAACTGCTGTTGACAATGATTGATGGTAAAATTCATTCCATTATATCCAATACAGCAGCTTCAGTGTGTGACATATGCAAGGCTTGTCCTAAAGAAATGAATAATTTAGAGTTAATCAAAGATAAACACGCAAACGAGGACATGTATAAATATAGCTTAAGCACCCTTCACGCTTGGATTCGCTCAATGGAATGCTTATTACACATTTCCTACAAATTAGACATAAAATCATGGCAAGTAAGGGGTGATATAGCAAAAAGGCAAGTTGATGACAGGAAGAAAAGAGTTCAAGAGGCTGTAAGAAGAGAAACGGGCTTACTTCTCGATGTTGTGAAACAAGGCAGTGGATCCACCAACAATGGCAACTCGGCAAGGAGATTTTTTGAAAACTACACTAAATCTGCTGAACTGACCGGAATAGATGCTATGCTTTTAAGAAAAATCTGTGTGATCTTGCAGTGTATTTCATCAGGAGAGAAGATCAACGTAACTAAATTCCGAGAGTTCTGCTTTGATACTGCTAAGCTTTACGTGGAGTTATACCCATGGTATTATATGCCTTCTTCACTTCATAAAATTTTAATGCATGGGCCAGACATAGTTCAGAACATGTCAATTGTGCCCATTGGTTTTCTATCCGAAGAGGCATCTGAGGCTAGAAATAAAGATTTTAGAAAATATAGAGAGGGGCATTCTCGAAAGCATAGCAGTATCTCATGCAATGAAGATATTATGCACAATCTTTTACTGTCTTCTGATCCACTTGTTACAAGTATCCGTCCAAAAGGAAATAAGTTTGTAAAAAAATCTTCTTTTAAGGAATTTTATGAGCTTACGGATTCTGAGAAAAGTGATATCGAATTTGTTAACATAAATGATTTAGCGGACATCGATTCTGAATTTGAATTAATTGATGATGATGATGATGACGAAGATAATTAAATGATGTTATTGTTTTAAAATGTGTAACTTAGTAAATTAGAGCTTACATCTTAATTATTTATTGTACTTTTAATGAAACTAGGTAATTTATTATCAACTTACTTAAAAGTCATACTCTCATCAGTTCTTGTGAATATTTTTGTTAATATATATTTCTGTATATATATAATATATTTATAGACCTCTTAATAAGTCTGTCTGCGGTTTAAAGTAAATACAAATGGGGAAAAAACGTTTTGTTTTTTAATTTTCATTTCCTTTTATCCCAGAAAGTGCACATTTGGCGCACTATGTGTCTTAGTATTAAATATAGCTCTTAGTAATAGCATTACGATATTAGAGACCGCTACTTGAAACAAGCCCGGAATCAGGAGGGAGAGAGCTCGATACACTCATTTTCATAGTAAAATTTCACATTTTCTCAAATTACTCCCGAAATATGGGAGTTATGAAGAAATTCATCACCACAATTTATGAAGGCATTAAGTAATCGAATAAGATGGCATCATTAGTTTGGCATAATTTTACTCTTATTTTTCGGACATGTCTACGTCCAACCGCTCCCATACATTCGTTCCACTGTGCGGTGGCTGTCTCCTCTTGCTGCGGTGTTGAGTACTGCTGTAGCGAGTGGCCGCCACCGGCCACACTTGTGCGAGAAATCCATATAAAACACATGAAAAAGCATGTGATTAGCTTGTCTCTGGGGTACTGGGGTTGCTGTGGTGGGGGGTTCGTTTGTGCCGAGCCTAGTTTGTCCGATATCGATCCTAAATTTAAAATTAGGCCGATGTTTGTTGGTAACCAATAACTTTCATAAACTTCTCGGTAACACGTTTCTGAACTTCAGAATCCAAATGGGAATTATGATCCAAAAATAGGATGTAGTAAGGCCTTCATGTAACTAGTTAAGGCGCAGATATATAATTTTAGTGACTTTTACATCTGTTATTAGTATTAATTATTACGCCTTCTTGAAATGCAAGTAAGTTATGCAAAAAAAAAATATGTTCAATTAGAACGCATACACATCAATTCTATATTTGAAGTGTTGTAGAAAAATACTTAATTAAATAAATTCAGAAAAAAATATATTACTATCAAACTACTTAAGATATTCTTTTTTTTTTGCATCAACAGAATATTTTATTATCTATAATTCTATCTGTGATTTTTTTTTCAAATATTCTTATCTTCGTTACTAAAATTAGCCGACCCTTAAGTCTAAGATTATTTGCACGTACACAACCAATTCTAGACTTTTCTGTGATTCCTTAAAAAGAGATGTGGAGGCTGTTACTGCAGGCTATGTACCTATTTTACGACATCCCCAAATAATTTGAATCCGGCCCTTTAAGATTAACTAGGATTGCATCGAATTGCTTCTTCATGTGAGATTATTTTAGCCGCGCCGTCACGTAGGGCACCGCTGCTAGATATTTCAATCAGCCGGTCAAGGAACTATTACATCGCCACCGCGGCACCATTATCTTGGCCCGGAGATTGATGACCCAATATCGCGATGGACTCCGATATCCATACATACAACGCTTTACATATACAGGGGGCTTATAAAATAGCCCAACACGGAACGCGTAATGTATGTCAATAAAATATGTTTTTACTTCTCTCCTGCCATGTCCGGTGTTGGACTATTTATAGATAGCAGTAAAACAAACTAATTTGATCTAGATTATTTTTATTTGCACGATTAAATCGCTCTAATATCAGACTATCAATTATGTTTGTCTAATCAATACTGATTTACGTGAATTTTTTTAGTCATTGCCCTCTTTGTGGTGTATGGTAAGTATTTGTTTATGTGCTGATTTTGAAAATTTGATTCGTGTTGGTATTATAAAGGAACTGGTTCTTTCTGGGTATTTCCTTGCGTGATATTTTGTTATTCCGTTTCATTATACCATTATTTAAAGATAAATGGCTGATATCAATCTGCAGGCTTGTTTTTTTCTTCAATGTATTTAGTCGCTTTAATACTTTGCTAGGATTTTGCTTTCATTGTGGTCACACTGTAGAGCATTGTACTGTGAGACAATCCAATTTCCATTGATGCATATTACTTTATAGTCGAGATATTCTTAGAAATCTCGAAGTGTGATGTCATCAATCAGCAAACATAAAATGCACCGGTGGTGTTGCGACAAATTCGTCTCTCTATTCGAATAAAATTGATGGGAAGGCCAATATCGTAATGCGAAACACGGGCGTACACTACCGACTATTTTGAGCCCGTATCGGAACCCCGATCTATTTGATGGACTCGGTAGCGTGGTGAGGAATAAAACCCCCTATGCATTGGACGCTAATCATGGTATGTGATCTAACTTTAGCGTTTTGAGTAATTGGGGATTCCCGAAATGTTTTCTAGATCCGTTTTGTTGTGCACAATTCCAGTAGTTTTTGAATGACTATTTTGTTGCACTGAAACTTTTTGCTGTTTGATGAATAGATGAAGTAAGTTTATCGATTATCTTAGCATAATTCCCATGTAAACTAGATAGGTAGTGCGCGTGATTAAAACGCAATCAGTTACAACTACATATCTCTACGTTACACATTGTAAAAATGTATATTTGCAATATGCTATTTGAATTTCAAAACGTCATAATGAAGGTAGCGGTAAAGGTGGAACGGTGGACGTGGAACAATATAAGTGCGCGCACGCCTGCTCGAGCCGCTGGCGCCGCAACGCTCCAGTTGCCGCGTCTGGCCATCCAGCTAGCAGACCAGATACATGATTATACAGGGGTTACCACAAGCTTTTTGCATGCTAAGCAGACACATTATTACGAAGTAGTTGTTACGTTATGACTGAATGTCTGTCTGGCATACAGACGTGCAATTTCTTGGAATTACAAATTGAGAGAGTTTAGACTAGTTATTCATTGGAAAAATGTATTAGACAGCGTCGGTTATTTAAGACCACACCTGAGTCACGTGCTTGCAGATGTTGAGCATTTGTTTCAATCTTTTCTATTTCAATTTTAAAACTAGTCAAAAGAACACATTCTCGGAAAGTTAAGTCATTCTTGTTTAAAATACAATCCGTTCTCGCAACAGTTTTGTTGTCAAATAATTCTTCGGCGATCGCCAGCAACTCCCGTGAGTCATACTTTTACTCTAAAAATACGCGCCAAATTAGTTTAAAAATAGAAGACCTCTCTGAGCGCTCCACTCGCTAATCTAAATAAAGAATTATCAGTTTAACGTTTGCTCCACTCATGTCGTGTGCCCGATGATGGCAACTATTTGTTTTCGCTACTAATTATCGTTCCTGCGACTAGACAGTGAGTTACTGCGATGATGACCTACCTAAAAAATGTAAGACAATTTATGTACATTTATGGAATCTCCCGTTCAGTTTCATTTACGTGTTGCCTACTAAAAACTTGACTAATGTGATGTGAGTAAATAAAAAAAAAATGCTATTTTTCCGCAGTAGTAGCCCGCCATATTCAAATATTCTTAGGTTTTCTGCAATTTGCAGGTCAGTGGCGCCGATTCCCTTGTTCACAAACTAAACTAAATTTAAGTTCAGTGCATCTTTTTCTTTCTATTTCATTACGAAGAGGACAGAAGATAAATTTTAGTTTAGTCCTGTCAAATTAATCAGCGCCTGTCACTACTCCATACAAGTTTAGACGTGATTAAAAACTTACCTACTAAAATTACGTCAATTTACGTCAAGCGCTGATTAATTTGACAGGACTAAACTAAAATTGATCTTCTGTCCTTTTCTTAATGAAATAAAAAGAAAAGGATGCACTGAACTTAAATTTAGTTTAGTTTGTGAACAAGGGAATCGGCACCATTGTCAGGTTTTATCTTGATCAAAATATGATTCACGATCATTAAGAGATGTATTAATAATTTTAATGATTCTCATAACTCTGTAAATACATGTTTGTTATGGACGCGAATCAGATTTTGATCAAGATACAACCTGACCTGCAAATTGCTACCACTGCGGATCCACCTTAAGTTAAGGCTCTTGCAGACTGGAGCGATATCGCGGGCGCGACGGGCATTTTCTGCCTGTCGCGCCCGCGACATCGCGCTAGTCTGCACGAGCCTTAATGGGTATATAATATGCAAGTACAAATGTTAAAACTAACAAATTCTGAAAGTATCTTTCCGACGTCTGGATGCGTTGTATGTTGCAATCATCATTTATGCACTATCAGCATTAATTAAATTAATATAATATTTTTTTATCATAACTAAACGTTCATTCCGCTGGGAGATTAAACTGTACAATAGTGCATCAATATTCAGTATCGTTCGATTTAGTATCTATATTCCGTCGACAATTTCCTCAGTTGACCCTTCGCACCCGGATGGAACACCTGACGGACATTCTCAAACCGGGCACAGACAAATAACAAACACGCGATATTATAACTGAAACAAATTAACTCTCATGTGTTTACGTCTCTCATTTTTCGTAACAATATATTTTTGTTTCTCGCTGACCGCATTACGGTTTAATGGACTGGAAACTGGAAAAAGCTGCGCCTGTCAAAACGTCTGTATCTGTTTGAAAATACTTCTGAATCTTTTCTCGGCCATGAAGCAAGGCATCCCTCAATTAAACGAGTGGTTAACGCGAGAGTTTACAATATGGCAAGTTCCCACTTGTTAGTCGAGTTCGCAAACAGTTGACACGGTTCGTCGGCCAAGTTCCGGCCCCTTATGCACTTTTTGGTCTTGAAATGCTACCAATGAAAACTTTCACGTACCCTTCTGCTGTCGAATTGCATGTGGACGTGACAACGAGTGCATTTTAAATGATGTCATTTGATATACGTTACGGTTCACTCGCCTAAGGCTCGTGCAGACTAGCGCGATAACACGGCAGCAATATGCCTGTAGCGCCCGCGATATCACCCCAGTCTGCACAAGCCTTTATTAAAAAAGTTGCGGTAAACAAAATGAAATAATTAACGGTACACTTCAAACACCCGCCGATTCTATAAAAACTTAATGATAAAGGCAGTTCGCTGAATCGCAGTTTTCGGAATCGATCTTCGAAAACCCTCATCATCTTCGAATAATTTATAATTAGACAAAGGTGCGCGCCGATTTCAAAGGCATTGTAAGATACGCGACGGGTCATAAAGAGGGCACAGGTCGGCTAGCGACCTTGCGGGTGTATTCTGAGCGGCCGCGAGAGCTATTTCGGCGCGTCGACATCGATCCAAGCCAGCTAACTGGAGCAGCCTCATTGGCACCTGAGATGCATCAAGCTACATCAACGATTGCGAGATCGACGTATTTCAACCACGTGAATCCTGCTGATGCCAATGCCGGGCCCACCCTTTTATCTTTCACTAGAATGTATTTTTGAGGTGAAAATTCATTGCCAAGTGTCAAAGGCACAACTTTCAGACGACACAGCATTAAGTTTTGGTACAGCCTCTAGGGAGTACCGGTTTAAATTTCAATTTTGCATGGTTTTGTGGTGTTTTCTTACGATGTAATTGGCGTGAAACTTCAGTGCTCGGTGATAATGGAATTCTCGCTTATTTTTGGCACGATCGTAGTATGAACCCGGTAACAGAGTGTTGCGATGACATTTAATTATACTATTACGTACGTCAACAGTCTGGTCGCGATTGGGGACGGCGCGACGGTAATCATGACGTTTGCTCGACTACACATGATCGAGAATGCAGTATTGTTACGTACGACAAAACGCTTTGTTGCTAACGTAATGTCTGTGTTTAAACAAGTAATTAAACAAACCGTAGAGGTAACCGCAAGGTGTTATAAAGTAGGTATCTGAAAACCGCATACATTTCCATCGTTTACTATTTTATTTCCTACAATCTATTACGTTATTTTGGGCTTGAGGGGCTTGTGGCTAAGTAATACCAGCCGCACGGGTCAATCGATCAGGTTAAGCTACGCTTGCCGCGGTTGATCCGTGGATGGGTGACCATCTTTACATACCAAGATCCCTCCGTGCCTCGGAAAGCACGTTAAGCCGTTGGTCCCGGCTCTCATTCGTGGATCTTTGACAGTCGTTACGGGTCGTCAGAAGCCCGAAAGTCTGACAACCAGTCTTACCAAGGGGTATCATATTACCCAGCAACTAGGTTGTGGAGGTCAGATAGGCAGTCGCTCCATGTAAAATACGGTTATTCAGCTGCATCCGGTTAGACCGGAAGCCGACCCCAACGTAGTTGGGAAAAGGCAGGCAGATGATGAATCTATTACGTTATTTTGAGGCAGTTCCATTATAAAGCTATCATAATCGAATTCAATCAATGAAAATATAGATATTTATAACCAATAATAACCTAACAACTAAGTAGGTACACGTGTGTCGAAAAAAAATGAATCATTGTTAGTTGCAGTTCTGTGGTAGATTGCTCAAACATGTCTATTAGGCACAATACCTCATTACCTCAATGCACTTGATCGGTCATCGTTCCCAGTTTAACTCATCAGCGTAGCTAAATTACGATAAGATAGTAGGTGTGACATTGGCCAAAATCCTCTCGTTCACTTGAGTGGTTCGTTGGCTCAAGGTGAACGGCGGGTGCGTTGACATTCAGACGCCTTTATCAGAACAGGCGAGTTCACGGCGCGCCTATGTTTATTAGCCGTCGGGCTGCCGACTGCTGCCGATACAACACCCCCCCCCCGCCCCCCACACAATCATCTATAAATCACGACACGTTACTGCTATCGCTCCTAATGAAAACAATCGAATTCCTAATAACCAGGATTATTTTTAATGTCCTTTATCGTTTTCATTGTTGGCTTTCGTAGAATCAAAGCTTTAAGTATGCAATTTGGCGACTATCCCGTATCCGACTTCCATCATCTATCATCACAGGCGACGTCTTAGCATAGGTAATAAGTTCAGCTTAGACGCACAGACGTCAGACGAAAAATTTATCGTCATTTGATTTACATCGAGCACATTGCGTAGTAATGTGATAACATTATACATGTCTAGTTAACAACGGTTGTATATTTGCATTTCTATTTTAGTGCACAGCTTGAAGGCCGGTTGCACTGTGGCATCCGTCACTGCGGAATTCACCATCGTCTTGCCTGCAGCCAATCTGTCGGCTAATAGCTCGAATTGTACGTTGAACTGCGAACCGATGGATGGATTTATTGACCGATATAACCCTCGCTCGATTACACGCCAAAGGGTGGCCGACCCCATTCGAGAAGACAAGGCTTGGATGTCCGAATCTTGTTATGGACCAATAATTGATTCGACTGCCTATTGTCGATTTCGAGGATCTGCTACGTACTTGATTATGTTTCCATAATCTAATACGTAAAGCCCGTCCCAATTTGGCAGTTCCTACCATTTCTACGTGAGCCTTTTGACGAAAAATAGTAAGCTACCTTTTTCGAAATTAAATCATTAGTTCTTCCTCGAGGCTTGTCGAAAACGTGGTTCGATCTTGCCTCGTAAATCGCAGCTGTCTGCGTCTCAATTGCGAACTAACCGAGGCAATGATTGAGTGCAGCAAAGAACTCTATTAAACCCGAGATGGTATCTCAATGCTATCACGTGATCCGATCGCCTGCGGCCTATACGAATCGTTGCACGATTCTGTGTGCTCATGGCATTCAGTCTCCATTGCCATTGCAAGTGCGTATATATAAGAACTTATCACTAATACCAAAGCAAATATAATAGCGTCTAGATATGAGAAACGTAAACAAGTGTTTCCCACGTGTTTCCAGCCGGTATTAATTGATCAAGGACAGCTAATGAGACACAATTGATTTTCTATTGTTTGACACCGAATCGGAGTCGCGCGGGGCTTTACAGGTTAAAGATATTGTGAGTTGTGACATTTATTGTTGTTTATAGTCCTGTTAATTATTAATACCCGCAGACTCATTCCTCTTTGTAAACGTTTCTTTACTAATCAGGACCATAACAAGTGTTGTAAACCAATGGCAATCACATATTCATAACCCAATTTCTTATATTCGTCAAGAGTCTACATTTTTTTGTACAAAAACACATTAATCATAGCAATAGCAACAAATCCCAATATGTTTACTTGACAACAACTCTCGGTTGTCTTCGTCAACACAGCCGGCGGGCGTCGGGCGGCGAATAAAGGAAATAATGGAAATTATTCGCCGCGTCGCGACCCGCGAACGGTTATCGATGGAGGCAATTTGCCGAATAAATGGCCTGGTAATAATTGGACCCCTCCCGGCTTCGGTAACCACTCCATGTGAGGTCTGTTTGCGTACTAACAGAGTCTATGCATTGTCCGTATGCTTGTGGGATGTTTGTGAGAAGCTGATCGTTGTTACGTCAAATAAAAGCTTTTTAATCGTTTTTGGGATGTTTTTCGGGTACGCGGAAATGTATTGCTGAAATGTCAGGCTCTTTTCCTAGATACTATCAATCAGACAGAAGACATATTTTTTTTACTTTTTTAGGGTTTCCATGGTTAACAAGGAACCCATATAGTTTCGCCATGTCCGTCTGTCTGTCTGTCCGCGGCTTAGCTCAGAGACTATTAGTACTAGAACGCTGTAATTTGGCATGGGTGGGTATACATATTAATCATGGCCGACAAAGTGGTAAAATAAAATCATGAAATATATTTTTATTTAGGGTACCGCTCCTACACGTAAAGTGGGAATGGTTTTTTTTTCGTCTATGCCATTGTGTGGGGTATTGTTGGAAAGGTCGTTCAAAAATATTGCGAGTGTGTGAAAACCATTTTTTGATTCAGGGATCCCGTTTGCGAAATATTAAGCCTTAAAGTGCTAATTTTTGTTAGAGTCGTGTTCCCTTGGGGACGCCAGCTAGCTTGTTTTGGATATGTAATCAAATTCACGTCAATAGCATTTATGTATAACGAAGTTAAAAGGAAAACTATCGCAGCTAAGTAGGCTTTACAAGTTAAGGCTCGTGCAGACTGTCGCGATATCACAGGCGCGACAGGCAGCGCGGACGCGCAGCGCGACACTTTCTATGAAATGTTCATAGAAATTGTGCTACTAGTGTCGCGTCGCGCCTGTCTGCGGGAGCCATTAACGAGTAGTAGTCGACTAAAATATATTTGCAGTTGGAATGTAGGTATGGGTGAACATGTTTTTTAACTACTATGGTAAGTTTGTTCTTGGGATAAATTTATCCCAACTACGGATACGTTCGACACGCACTTGGCCGGTCTTTTAGATCTTGGCTACGAATAGACAAATGGTTTTTTTACTTGTACTACGGTACTGCCGCCTAGTTCTGAATGAACGAAACGTATTTTCTTCTCCAATTGGAACCTGAAACAGTCGGACATTCTTATTACCCCATAAAAAATTAACGCCCTATTTGTCATCAACACATCGTGGAGGTAGTCTAAGGTTATAAGGGCACACAAACAAATATTGAATAATTTTGGACTTTGAACGAAAACTGAAATTGATTAGGCCATTACTTTGCAGACTCAGTCACACCGTTGCGCAATTCTTGCGTAACAAATTGTGTAACACTCATAACATAACATAACATAACATAACAATACAATACACTCTCGTTGAGTAATAGCTAGCCACAACGTTATTATTTTTTTTTAAGTATATTTAAAACAATAATCGTCCTCGTACCACGTGTAAACTATCGTTATTATCCGTGTAGATACTGACGATACCCTGTTGGTTTATGCGATCATTAAAGGCTTCCCTTACCAGAACTAGGCGAGTAAAAAAGTAAGTCGCGTAAAATAATTTTAATGAATTCAAATTATTATCTTACCTGTAGAAACGTATTTTAAACTAAGTTTTCGACCGTCCCATATTAGGGATTTTTGAGTGACTGCGTCACGATTTATCTTTTATACACCTAATGTGTTTAATAATAGCTTATTTTAGCTGTAGACGTTTTCAAAGAATAAAGTTTCTCAAACTAAGGATAAAAAAATATACTTATATTTTTTATTTGGCTGTATAATCTAAATCTGTGTAAACATATTGCTCAGGTTGATAATGCAAGATACGTGATTTTGAAAGTTTGTCGTTACACTACGGTGTGAGTGTCAGCCGGCGCCGGCGCCACGCTAACGTGACAAAATATATTATCTTGCCGAACGTTTTGACGTTAATTACGGAGCACGCACGTCGCGTCACACTTCGCCCTCTGACCAACCAACCACGTTTATTGTGTTTCCTTATTTTTACACGCCGATACCTTCACGCAATGTCACACCAACAAAACCAATTTTTGGTACACCACCAAATATTGTGTTGTTAATACTAGTGTCGGACCGATAATGGATTTTCAGCCGAAAACCAAAAAGAAGCTTCGGCTTTAGTCTTATTTTCGCCCGAAAACGAAAACGATTTAGACATGAATAAATGTGAATATTTCCGTAGTACACTGAAATCTTGTTTGTTTTTTTTACACCTAGGGAGAGAGAGCACATAGGTATAGGCTTTAAAAGAAATAAATCACGACAGTTCAGAGATAATTCAATAATCACATATTTCACAAACCTTTGTCAATTTGAGTGAAAAAAGTTCAAAACCCATTAATGTAAGCGCATGAAGAAAACCTCGCTTCACAACTTCAAAACAAGTTCGCGTCCGCTTTTAAGTCAGCTGAGTGAAACCACGAGCGGATACGATTCACCCCGATGCTAGCCGAACGTCACCTGATGTTGCCGAGCTTTACGGAGTAGGCCGAACGACGTGCGAAAATTCACGAACTTCTGATTTTCAGCTTGGCCGAAGCTTCGGCTGGTTTGTGGCCGAAAACTAAAATGTTGCCGAATCTTGATTTTTTAGCCGAAAATGGCCGAAAACGAAAACGAAGCTTCGGTCGGTCACTAGTAATTGATACATATTTCACACCCATGAATTAGGGTCTCAGTCTCAATGTTCCAATGCTCCCCTTTAAACCGAAGAGCCCTATTTTAGTTAAAACAACTTTTCGAGGATTTATTGAATAAAATACACTTGAAACGCTTACTTCCTAAAAACATAACATAACCATCACGCCTGTAATCCCTGAAGGGTAAGTAATCCCTTATAAGTTTTGTCGTTTGAAGAAAAAAACACAACTAGAACCTTATAGTACTTTTTATTGTTTTTCAAAGTATTCACCACGTAGTTTAATACACTTTTCCATTCGTTCAAACCAGTTATTATAACATTTATTCCACTCTAAAGTGGGGGTGTTCAAAATGGCTGACTTGAAAGCGTCGGTGGTTCTTCACCGGACTGGAACCTTTGACCACGAAGACTTCTTAATTTTAGGAAATCGTTAGGGCTTAGGTCAGTACTGTATGGAGGATGGTCAAGAATTTCTAATTTTTCCTGCTTCAAATACTCAAATCATTTGACGAGCGCTGTGTGAGCTTGCGTTGTTGTGGTGCAGGATGATGCGTCGCTTTGAGTTAGATTTTCGAAGTTCGGCGATGACTTGTGGTAAACAAACTGTGGTATACCATTCTGCGTTAACCGTTCTACGATCTTCAAGTGCAATAATCGCAACATGGCCTGTTTTTTCAACGAACGTGGCCACCATCTTCTTTGAAGTGCTTCGAGAACAAATAACTTTAGTCGGATTTGGCTCGTCTTGAAAGACCCAGATTGTAGATTGTTGTTTGGAATCAGGATCGTAGACATTGATCCAAGATTTTTCACCACTGATGATGTCGTAGACGTGATTTGACTCTCCTCGGTTGAACCTTTGCAGAGTTTTCTTACACCATCTGACGCGGGCCGCCTTGTGATCGTCGGAAAGCAGATGCGGTATGCAACGGCAAACTAGCTTTCTCACACCAAGCGCTTCATGCAAGATCTTCTGAATGGTTGTCCCTGAGATGCCTAATAGAGCCTCTATCTCTCGATACGTCACGTGACGATCTTCGAGAATTAGTTGTCTCACAGCAATGATGTTATCTTCAGTGAAGGCGGATTTTGGGCGTCCTTCGCGATATTTGTCACTAACACTAGTATGTCCACGCTGGAATTCTAAATACCACCGTTCGACAGTCCGCAGACATGGGGCTTCATCACTGAACACAGCTGTTAGCTCTTCAAAACACTGAAGCCGTGTCTGGCCTCTTCTAAAGTTGTAGAAAATTATTGCACGAATATTTTCCTTAGAAAGATTCATTTTCGTATGTAACCTGACAGATTCCAATCGACGCTGTAACTAAACAATAGCATTAATCCTAATACTTTCAACTGTTTTGAGATTCAAAATTTAAACACATTCGAATATAGAACAGTTCCAAATTCAAAATTGCCGGGAAATATGGAAACGACAGAACTTAAAAGGCATGCCTCGTACACCCACATTTCATCAGTTATGCTTAAGTCCCATCTAATAGAGGAGAGCCTATTACCATCAACCGCGCACAATTCCAAACTTCGGATGCTACTGAGAAATTGCAGATTGAAAAATGCAATAACACTGACCGACCTGGGAATCGAACCCAGGAGGACCTCGTCACGCTTAGAAGTAGCGCTTGCGACCATTAGACGAGGCAGAAAACAGCTAAAATAATTATAGCAAGACACTAAGGTACCAGGGTCGCGGGAAGGTACTAAAGGGTTACCCAGGCCCCTGGAAACACAGGCAACAGAAGGAATAGGGGGGGGGTTTTAGTCAGTAAGAGTCTGACACACCCTCCCGCTTCGCCCAGAGCGGGAGAAGTTATTTGATGATTACCCACCCAAAAAAAAAGACAAAAGTACGTGCATGTAATCGGTACCACACAATGAAAATTGAATTCCGTTTAATCTGAAGCGGATGAAATGAAATTCTCTAAACAGCGTGCTCTATCTAGGAATGGTCGGGATGCTCAGTTGCGACGTCGCGACGCCTCTTATGCATTTCCTTTATTAATGTACGTGTGCTTGTTCATATACGTATATAACGTTTGTTTATGTAGTTCATCGTCCATTGGACAAAGAAAACCGCATGAGAATAGTGCATATGGCCGCTGTTTGAATCTGTTGTGATTTTTCAGTTTATATGCAATGCTTTAAAAGTCCATTGTGTGGTTTGGGAATGCGCCATAAATCCACGAATGTTCTCGAACTGAATTCAGACATAAAGACAAGATACCGCAACGATTTTTGACTGATAAGAAATGGGAAAAGCATGTGCCAATTGGCCTAATGAATTAGGTCATTTATGCCTGTCGCCTCTTTTCTGATAATATAAATCTGAGATTTTCCGTAACTGTTATCTTTTATAATGATAACGATAGTAAATTATATACAACATGTAAACAATGCACTGTATGTAATAATAAAATGTGTACCGATTGGACAAAGTAATACATTAATAATATTTGAACTACATAGCAGTTCCAGAACAAGTTATTAGTTAAGGGTCGGGTAAACGCCGTTGACTTTGCCCATACAAATTCGCGTCGCCCTCACGCCGCGCCTCCGTTGGGTTTCATAGGGAATATTTATTTTTAGTACCGAACAAATGAATATTTTAAAAATCACAAATAGTACTATAGATAATAAAATAATAACCTGTTCATACAAAAAAAAATGAAAATATATGTAGAGGTATGAAATTAATATAGTTTTTTATGCTTTGGGTAGACATGACTTCCTGAATTTATTTCATAAAGTATTTTTCTACACCTCTCCTTATCTCTTCACCACCCTTGGTTGACTGGTAGAGAATGCCCAAAGCATTAAGTCCCACCTTTGTACTTAATTGTGTGCAAGAAGTTTAAATAAATAAATACTTAAATACTCACTTATAGAATTTATGTGTATGCGTTTTAGTTTAATAAACATATTTGCATAACTTACTTGCATTATATGAAGGCGTAATAACAGATTTAACAGTCACTAAACTCATAATTATCTGCGCCTTAAGAGGCTGCAGCAAGATGTTAGGGAGAATATCGTACAAACAGTTCAGCAAAATATGCTTTGAAGATTTATAAATTATAACAGAAGATGTTTGCGCTATAGCTATTAAATGATGCCAGAAATTACCGGAATTAAATACTCTATCAGCGAACGGTAGGCGCTACTCCACCACAATATTATTCATCGGTTGTCTACTGTACGTGTTATAGACAGATATTCATAGTTGAAAACCCCCCCAATCACATTAAATACACAGACAGGCTTCTAAATTACTCGTATTCTTAGAATATCGTCGATCTTTCCTGCTGAGGTTTTCCCGTATAATTAAGTAACATTTATTATAGCATCTGGTGATATAACTATCATAATACTGCGGTAAACCTACGTACTTCCGTTTCATAATTATGTTATTAGACGAAAACATTACAACAACAAGAATAAAAATAAAGCACAAATGGTAAGACTTGAAATAACGATCAAGATGTGTATCGAAGTGGAGTTGTTGCAATTTTGCGCGATTTATCTCGTTAATCTTTATTTTTTCCGCCAACTCCACCACAGAGGAATGCGGATCGTTTGCGATTCCGGAAAAATGCCCCTGTCAACGACCGACCACCCGATATAGTCCGGACCCGTTATATTAGCCGAGTGATCGACCTGGACTCCTGCCACGATCCCGGCGCCCCAGCTAATTATAAACACTTGCTCATAGAATAAACAATTCCATGCTAATAACACCAAGGAATAAAATTGCTTACACTAACCCGAGCATCACACAATTAATGAGCTGTTGGAAGCTATTCTATATCGCGTATGACGCGCTAATTGCTACAATTCCAATACATTGACTTGTTAAGGCCGTTGGGGTCGATAACTCATACATTCCTGTCAATGAGTAAATATTGTGCTTTGATGTTTTTATTTGTGTAACAGAATTATTATCACATCCGAAACATCTGTCCTTAATTTTAAAACTGAATGCTCCCGCCATCCGAACAGACAGAGATTAAACGCAGCTTTGTATTCAGCAGGCCTTAAGACTATTTCTATACTGCCGAAATCTTTTAGTGTAGCTCTTAGAAGTGTGTTGCTGTTGACGTGAGAGATACGCGTGGAGTCCCAAAGTGGCGCATGTGGGACGCGCGTCAACTGACCAAAACAACGAGGTCGTCTTTATTCACGTATACGGAATCGTCTACTTGAGCTAGAGAATAGGTATCGCAGCGATAACGAGCCAGTCGTGTCCTCGCAGCCGATTATTGCGGTTGCTACATCAATATATTTGTTCTCGTACATTTTAACGGCTGAAAATATAATTCGCATTAACAAGAGCCTCGTCGCGCGCTCTGTGGAGTCAGGTGTCGGTTGGATATCTGCGTCTAGCCTTGCGTTTAAAACTGTCAAGGTGAGCGTGGAGGGAGTGCAACGTGTGGCTTGTAAACTGTTTAGCTTGTAAACTCGTAAGCAGTGGTGCAGTGACCCATTAGCCGTGCGTGAAGACGGGACGATGGTGCGCAAAGGGGAGAGGTCCACCGCCACCCTGCTCAGGACTCTGGCCGACACGCTCCGCTGGCAATCTCTCCGCGCCGTCACTGTGGTGCGTTCGGTAAGCAACACGCTTCAACGCATACCGCGATTTAACTAATAACATTTATGCACTTTTGTTGAATTATTTATTTAGGAAAAAAGAAATATTGTAAGCTTTTAACGTGTGGCAGTTTCTACTGGTGTAATTCTAATTATCCTATAAGTCTATTATTTACAATACACACAGGTGTGTACAACTGTTTGCAGTTACTCGTTATCGCTGTTTATGCTTACTTCTCGATTTATTGACGTCACTGTATTGTGTAAAACTTGGAGGAAATTCGATTTATTATCAGATAAACGATAACTCGTATGCTTGTTATATCGATTGACGTGTGGTACTCAATGTTTTGACATGTGCTCACGATGCGTCCGTGTGACCGTCTCGGACAGTTCACGTGCGTTTATCGGAATCTATCGCAATCTCTGACCTCAAGGGCGGAGATCATGTTGCGCAGTGACACCGTGCCATATCATCCGTTACCTTTGATGCACTCTTCATTACGAAAGCCTGGCCCGTAATGTAATCACTATTACATGGAATTCCAAGTTAATTACGTTTTAAACTTTAAAAACATCGTGGCAAAGTGGGAAAATTCATCGAAAGTAATACCCGAATGTCAATAAACATGGACTATCAACAAACAAAAGATTTTGGCACTCTGACACATCCACAAAAAGTTGATACACAAACCAACGAACCGATAAATTAGGTTAAATAAACGTCGAGTGCGATGCATATGTAACCTAGAACTGTGATCGAATTGTCGCATTTTGTTTACGTACATGTGTATACGTAATACGAGAGTACATAGATACAGGTGCGGTGTAGACATTCGGCCCGGGCCTTGCTCTGACCCAGTTAAAGCCCGCCATTTCTTATCTATTCTACTAAATGCAGTCGGGAATGACCAGTCTTAGGGAACTTTGCTTCTTTCCTTGTTAAGTCCTGATGTGCAAACTAGTTTTAACGGCGTAATTTTGTCTTGGAAGTTCGAATGAGTTGCACACAACGTTGTTATTGCATTGCACCACTCTTGCCAAGCAAATGGAGAACAAGATCGTACCGCAAAATATTAAGTCCGTTTGAAAATGGTCGCTAATATACTTGAAATTCTGTAAAACCAGCTAGAGGTAGGAGAATAAAATCAAAATACAAGGACTGAATCGTTGACCGTTCCAAGAAGGTGATAATTGGCATAGTTAAAGTTTGTGCTGCAGGCTTAGCTTAGAAAACTGTCAAATGTCTACACAGAGATGTAATTTTGGTCTACTCTTCCGTCGACAAAACACTTCTTTACGGTTCTCGTGCTAAGCTTGCTGGTGTACCTAAATTGAAACGTATAAAAAAGGTTTCCAAAGTCCCGAATTATGCTTGTGAAGTGTTTTCAAAGTTATTTTATGACTTAACTAAAATCACTAGAATGTATGCTAAAAATGGTAAGTTTATAGACTGTAATATTTAGTAATACTTCTTCTGTGTAATATTTAGTAATACTTCTTTTCCTACAGTGCTAAAATAGATTTTGCTAAGATTAAAGAGTTAAAGGCGACTTTTTGCTCATAATTTTCACCTCTCGAATATATGGCCAAGATCTTTCATCGATGGTCAACATTCGTTCATATTTAATTGCTTAGTGGCAACTGTTGTCAGAACTCCTCATCATCTCCGATGGATCCAGAGGTTTCGGATTATCATTATTATCAACCTGTATAGCCTACTTTACTTATGGTAAGCCTTAGTTAGGGCTACAGTTTTAGGGAGTCTTGTTGTCCTTCAACCGGTTGGGCTTTCCGCATCCAAACCATTTTCATCACTTAAGTCAGATCGTTGACTCATCTTCCTCCGTCCGTTTTACACCGGATTTTGCGTACCTTCCCGCCTACCGCTGCGTTATCCAGTTTGTAGGAAATGTTGACAACTATTAATAACTATTAGTGTTGTCTCTCAATGCTATAAGTAGTTTTTAACCGACATTATCCTCCTGCCCTTACCCCAACTTATTTGGGGTCGGCGCAGCATGTTTTAAATTCTTCTTTGATTCATCTCTTAACAGTCACATCGCCTTTCGAGTTTTAAACCATATTTATAAAATAAAAAAAAGTAGCCTGTACTGGGAGTACGTTTTGCCCGGCTTACAAGTGATCTAGGGTGACTAATATGTCTAACACATAAGTTATGGAACAGATTCATGCGACATTGTCTGAGTCATAAAAACGTGGCAAATTCGTTGCATCAACATAGCTGCAATGGTTCAACACTTCCTGCACGATGACTTGTTTATAAAGGATTCTAACCATCTGGAATAGGTGAAGTCGGCAGCCATTGTGTGAGTGATAAGTGATAACTCATAACATTGACTCATGTGTGAAGAAAAAAAAAACCTCTGACATTGGTTTATTTTATTTAACCTTTAACATTAGCTTCGTGTCACGTACATCTAATACGATTTGACACACTCCGTTTGTGAGTATGCTTTACATTATGATCATAACCATTACTCGGCATTCTCTTCGGGGCGATGGGACTCAGCTGTTGTGGCGGCGTCTGGGTGCTATTAATAAAACTGTTAGGGCCGTCACATACCAACAGACTCCTGTATAGTGTCTAGTTAGACTGTAGGGAAATTTTGAGACTGGCTTTTAAGAGTTTCATGGATTGTTCTATTGTTATTTCAGTTGTTTTACATCTGAAACTCCTAAACCAGTTTGTGTGGTCTTTTTGTGGAAGGAACTAAAAGTTGTCTGTCTGAATTCAGAATTTTTGACTTCAATTTGTGAGCTGGATTATTTCACTATTTTAACACATGACAATATCTTAATGTGTATGAAAAGAGATGAGTGGTTGAAACACTGAGCATTTAAGAATAACAACAAGCACCAGCATTACCTGTGCAACTTCACTTTGTTTAAAAAAGATGAAATGGCTGATATAGTCATTATGTTGCATCCGTCCGGCATGCATGGGCCGTATAGTAAGATTTAAATAATCCTGTACGGGTATCGTACCTGGGCCTCAAGTCTGCTATTACAATAGTGTCAGCAATAGTGACTAATACAATGGCGTCAAAAATGAGGATCGGAACAGACCATTCTGACACTATTGTAATAGCAGACTTGAGGCCCAGGTCGCTTGTGGGCTGGCAATTTGTGAACTGTTACCTCATACACCCTCTAGCAATTTGTTGTTATTCACTCTTTATTAAGCCCACGTAAAAATATAAAGTAGTGGGTGGCATTTGATGAATATTTTGCGTGGTTCTCGGGAACACCCACCATCTTTAATATCAAATTGTGGGTGGGAAATTATTAAGGTGGCCACTATGATCTATGAACCAATTTCCAACTTAATGTTTAATCCAGAAATATTTATTTTATTCCCGCAGAATATGTTTGCAATAATTTATTGCGACAAATCTAGCGTTCCCGTAATAGACGTTAGGAATGCTGTAAACTTCCGAACAACTTTATTTAATCTTCGGTCTCTTTCTGACAAAATTGTCGCTTTTAAATTTGTTTCGAAACTTCATTTACAACTTCCGAGATTCTCCGCTGTACAGTTCATAATTCTGACTTTCTTGTTATGTAATTCGAAGGTCGAAATCTGTCTTGTTCCGGGCTCACATTCAGTGGAAAACTGTTTGTATTGTAACCAAAAGAACATTAGTTGGAATTAAAAACGTATTTGTAGCATCTATTTGGATACATGTATGAGCATTGTAAGCAACCGAACTTGTTTCTCCAATACAAAAAAGAGCGTACAAAATAGCTTAAAGCTGTACAAAATTGCAGCTGTAGTGTGTGCAGGGTTGATCAGTGTTCGGTTCGTTATCGTGGCGGGCAGCAATACATTGGATCGGGAGCGCAGCGGAGTCTAGTCGACGTCGGCGGCGGCGTGCCGTATCACCGGAGCCGCCATCCGCAGAGATGACTATGCTCGCTCTCATTCATTAGAGGGGCGGGAGGGCCGGGGCGCAAGACGTCGCGCGCCGCCCGACGATATCGATTTTGTCCCACTCTCCCCCCGCGCCCGGCATACACCCCGCACTCAGCATCCGACCTCGAGTGCTCTCCTCTCGCGCCTACCGAACACCTCCGACAGAAACTACGCCTTAACGACATGACGCCACAGCTCAAAATTCCGATCCCCGACGCCAGCCTGACGTCCTCCGGCCGATCCCTAATGGACCCTCCGGCCGAAAGTCACTCGGTCGAGATTACAACGACGCCTCCGCCGTCCACGCCGTTGGAAAAAATAAGCTTTTTGTTACAATTAAAATGGTAAATCAAACCAATTTTAGTAATTGCGAGGTCAAACTTTGAAGTGGCGGCGCGCGCTGAGGGCGGGCTTTTTAAACGCGTATGATTTTTAATGGGCCCTAGTTCTGGTATGGTCTGACGGACTGTCGAAAATGTCACCTAATGTGGAATGCGCAAGTCCAATGCGACATCGCATGTTTAAATTATTAGAATGAATACCTCGATAGCGAGACTTGAAGGATTCATCTACTCCGCAACTGTTTGTTACTCTTCACTGATCGGTTTGAACTCGATGTCTCTTGCGAATGTTTTAAGCTCTACATTCAACCAAATGCCACTTCAAGACCGCATTTTCAAAAGTAAAGGCTTCTGCATACTGAGGCGATATCGCGGGCGCGACAGGCAGCAACTTGCCTGTCGCGCCCGCGATATCGCACCAGTCTGTAAGAGCCTTTAACCTTTAAATTTCTTCGTACACCCTTGAATTCATAGTTAAATGTATCAACTTTCATTAATTTCCTTATGTCATTGAGATATACTCGTTTATTTCCATGACAGCGAAATGACGTTTACATAGAATATAATTAAACTGTATTTAATTAACATGTGACCTATATGGAAATTTGGGGGTCTCTCTCTCGTTTCGCGATGTGTAAGCCCCTAAACAAGACTGCCTCGTCTGGTTGTAGAAGGTTACGGGTCCATTAATTAAAGTCTTTCGTCAAGTTAATAATGTTTGTATTTATTACATTGAAAACCCTTTAAGACAACCTTCTACGCGGACCGATGTAATGTCACTGGCGTCCATTCATACTTCTCGCTTGTATACCTTTTGCTTATCAAGTGTTCTGCCTTTCATATTTACATTGTGTCCCTACACTACATCCCCCCAAAATTTGTAAAAATAAAATTTTATTTAATTACTATTATCTTAAAAGTAGGTACTAAAACATAATACAATTTATACTTATGAATAGGTACTAGGAATTTGTATCGTAGGGTTATTTATAAATAACGTATACTGTTACATCCTGTAGGGACAGAGAACAACGAATATTAAGGTTACCTTACAACTATGGTCCCTTTGTTAACATTGTTGATATAATAGAAATTTGTTTCATATGAATTGTTTCATTGTTATCTTATATTTATATCTTTGTTCTTAGTATTTACAAAGAAATTGCTTATCGACAAATGAGTACGTGTGACCGTTGATTAATTTAGTAATAATGCACAAGTTGTTCTTTGTTATATTTAGTTTGATCAATACTAGTTATTGTGCGGGCTTTGTTCGTCATTCATTTATTTATTTTAACAATAATAGTCACTGTTGTTTGTTACACCATCGGTCCTTCATTTATTTATTTAAAAGAAAGCACAATGGTCACTGTTATTTATTACAACATCGTACGTTAGGATAGTGTTTACAGGTTAAATCTGACTGGCGGCTTAACAGTACGTCCACTGCTGGTTTTCTTGTACAATATAGACTTCTCATTATTCTTATCTGGAGGTACTATGCTATGGTCTGGATTTGTGCAAACATTGCTAGTTTCTGAATGCTCATTAAGTACATATGCAGGCTTTAACCTATCTATTGATATACCACTTTTCCTGTTTGGTAGCTGAATTACGTATACTTTGGGTGTTCTTTCTATAACGCGATAGGGACCATTGTACGTAGGCGTTAATGGTGGGCGTATGGCGTCATTGCGAACAAATACATACTCACAATTTTTTAAGTCATTATGCACAAACAGTGCGCGTGAGTCTCGTGAAATACGGGGTACAGGTTTGAGTTTACTAATGGTATTTTTAATGTTTTCCAATAGCGTATGGTTGTCGTACTGTTGCATGTCAGAGATATTGTAGAAATCTCCTGGTAAGCGAAGCGTTTGTCCGTATACGTATTCTGCGGGACTCGTGCCATTGTCGCTTCTTCCTACTGCGCGTAGTCCTAATAATACTGTAGGCAGTTCATTACACCAGTAATGGTTGTTTTCTAGTCGTGGTTGGTCTGTCCAGAAGTCAGGAATTTGCGTCTTAAACGTGATTTGTGCTATCTCACTGTCTCCCTCCTTGCATTGCGGTGCCGGTTCTTGACCTGACTGCTGCTCTAGACCCATGTTTACCCGTAACGTTTACTGATTGTTATGTAAAAATATGGTACGCGTACGCGTATGTACGCGGCACTCACGACGTTAAAACGTATTGCACTAACTATTTCACTATTGTTCACGTGTAACTTTTAACGCGGGTCACCACTTTGGGGGTCTCTCTCTCGTTTCGCGATGTGTAAGCCCCTAAACAAGACTGCCTCGTCTGGTTGTAGAAGGTTACGGGTCCATTAATTAAAGTCTTTCGTCAAGTTAATAATGTTTGTATTTATTACATTGAAAACCCTTTAAGACAACCTTCTACGCGGACCGATGTAATGTCACTGGCGTCCATTCATACTTCTCGCTTGTATACCTTTTGCTTATCAAGTGTTCTGCCTTTCATATTTACATTGTGTCCCTACAGAAACAAAAACAAACACCTGGTTTTTATTCAATAACAATTTCAGTTACATACACTTGATGACTTTGATATCATGTGGCCTTAACAATGTTACTGGCGTCATTGGAACTAACAACTGTAAAAGGACATTCTACTTACCCACACGTCCCAATGTCACTAGAATACTATGAAACATAATCTAGAAAAATGTGTTCTATTTTAATCTTAGCTATTTATGTTACAACCTTTATCGACGTACACCCACATGTAAAGCATCCGGGAATAAAACCTAACAAAAATAAAAAAAAAACAACAATTCTACTATGCAGTTCACCAATCCCTGATCTATGGAAAGATAACAGAAATCTTGTTGCGGTAGGTCCCCGAGATTATGCATCGTTTTCATTGCTAATCACCGTTTAAGGCGGATATTTCTTGAAAACGGTCAAAAAGGTGGTTTTTAAAGCAGTGTATCTCTTAAACCACAAATAATTTTGGAAAAAAAAATAGGATATTTTCAAGTCCTTTTTGCGTACATTGATGGAACTCAAAACACAATTAAACATACTTTAATACGTCAAAAAAATCTTCAACAACACCTCATAATTATCTATAAAAGCATTTTATCTCTTCATTAACAATTATAATAGGGTCTTACACCCATTTTTGAAAAGTGTCTTAATTAAATTCCATAGTGCTAATATGCCCCAAAAAAAAAATCACAAAATTTTTATTCAATCGATATGTGCCATAAAAATGCATTTAAATTTTACATTTTCAAATTTCGCGCGTAGTTTGACGAAAACGCTGGACGCAGTGGATGCCATGTTGCTCTGTGGTCATGACGTTACTTGGCTATGTGAACAAATGCGCTGATCTATTATTTAACTATCAGTTGACAGTTGACACGTTTTATTTTACATAGCCGTATGACGTAATAACATGGCAGCTACTATTTCATGGTGTTTTTTAACAGATTAGAAAAACTGCAAACGTTGAATTGAATTTTAAAATTTATTTTGTTATTTTATGAACTAAAACTAACATTTTCCGACTCGTTTTTGCCTAAACTATCTCAATAATACATTTATAGATTTTTTCTCGTATAAAGTAAAATACCCTATTATAATTAAAACTATATAATAAAATTTCGAATGCCAAACTGCATCCAGTGATGGATTATTTATTATTAAATTTTAAAGTTAATATTTAATTTTATACTATTTTATTTGCATTTTTTCGACAAGCGTTGTGTCATCGCGCTTCTCTTTCTTTTCTATGCAGTGTAACGGTGACCGCGGTTTACGTGTTGTCAGCGTCTTAATACTGACATTATAATAAACGTTAGTATAAATTGCCCACTGCAGCTTTTTAAACGGAAAGGTGCATCTGGTCGTTGAAAATTTAATGGCTCTAAATTGTCAGGGCAAGTGACTTTGGTTAAGAAGTTGAGTGCCGTACATGTTTTTGTTGAAACATTTCCATAATTTTATCATTAATTATTATGTTGTTTTTGGGTTCTCCTTAGATGTTATTTTATGTCATATCGGTTAGCGAAAGGTCAGCACCTGCCCAATGTGTGTTCAACTTTTCTTTTTGCTTCTCTTCGTATTTATCCAAACAACAAATATCATCACTCCCACGCGATTTCAGAAAGGTTTTATAGGAGATTTATTGATCAGATACTTATAAGATAAACCAGACTTGTCTAATCAAGACTCACCAAAATAACAACAATCGATCATGTTTAATTGACATGTGATATAATTATGACAAAAAATATTTTTAAATTCTTTTTCCGGTTCAGGAACTAAACCTGCAAACCGTTTATCACCACGTGTACAATACAAGACACATTTAATTTTATTTTCTGGCCTTTTCATAAGAAAGAATAGATTAATTCTGTGTAAGTCTAAACAAAGATATGTGCTTCTTTTTTTTTTGACAATGAATGTGTAAAAAAGAACGGAAATGCAACTCAATTTTCATAATAAATTACCAAGAAGTCTGGTCCTTTGGGATGCATTCGTGACAAGTTGACAACGAGCACGGAGTGGTTCTCTTGATTAAAAATGTGCTGCATGTTAGGTAAGTCACCTGGCAAGACTACATAATAATACTACGACTGTACGTAAAAAGTAGCGTGAATTTCCCAATGGCATCCACGAAAAATACCGCCTTAAAACATTACAAAAAATATACCCCGTAACGGACATACAAGATTACTTTCATCGCGGGAGACCAAACAGTTCCTCAAGCCTGTACAAAACAGATTTCCAACGCGCAAAGCCGCAGATAAAATCTAGCATAATGCATCTGGTAAGACGGGTTTCGGCGCCTTCAAAAAATGACGTCACCTGAAACCAGATGCACATGTTTTAAGACTGCGTTTGGAAGTGACGTAAACTGTGGCAAAGATAAACCGAATGATTTGTCTTCAACGTTTGCAAATTTACGTAAGCAAATTTTTGTAAGGGCTTCAGGTGGGAGGAGTAAAAAACTTCAACCATGTAAACAAAAATACTTTTAAAGGTCAACAATCTGATATGAAATTCGAATTTTACAGAATTAACTTTCCTAACAAGGATCGTGTTAAGGTAGGTATGTATACGTAATTGCTAGCTATTACAATCATAAGGTTCTTACATCCACGCTTACAACCTTCACAAGAAACAAGCCTTTAGCGGCAGACCACGAGTCTTTAGAGGCCCTTAGGGTCGTTTTGTGTTTCTAAAACTAGTGGAGGTTACATTGGTACGGGAGTGTTCTCATCAGCTGAAAGTCGACATTTGTGGAAAAAGAAAATATTGGAGAAATATACCAATTAAATCTCACCTTCATATAACCCATCGTGTTTAATACTAAGGTGGTTGTTTCGAGGAGACCATCAGATAAGGCCTATAGATCGCTAGCCAATGGCCATGAGCAGCATCACCAACATGGTGTCTAAGAGAAGGTTATTAACTCTTTGAAAGAAAGGAGTCTAACAGCAGACTAAAGATGCTTGCTGTTCAAAGGTTCGCTCCTAGCCTCAAGAAAACCATACACTGCCCAATTAGACATTTTGCAACTCTTGCTAATTTGTGTTTCCAAAAAACATTTAATAAATAAGAAAACAAATTTTACAAAAAAAATATATCCAAACTCCAAAGCAGTTTTGTCTAGAAAACATCCAAATGTTTGTAATAACAAACTTGCATCATGATTTATGAGTCCGTCGAGAGCTCCTACATCTAGACCTACTTAAGAGCTTTTAAAGTAGTTATCGAAATGCTTGTGTATTTATTTACATAAACAAAGTACATCTTCATTACTCCTTATCAAAATATTAATGTCACATTATCATTCAGAAAGTAAGTTATTAAATTAAACGGTCATAAACGTATCTCATAAAATTCCGACTGTCAATTTGTTTATCAAATATATAAACATATTAAATATGTTCGATGCATGTTATTTATTAATGAATAGTATCTGTTAGCTCGGTTATTATGGTAATGCCCCATCAAAGGCGTCTGCCCGGACCTGCCACAACGAGGGGAACGCTTGGGGTAGGTTATGGTGTTGCACTCGCCGATCCGCCGACTGCAAGGGTGGTTTTGCATAAGTATACCTCGGTTTATAGTTTACAGGCCTGAATGTGTCTGTCTAACCGCTGGATTTATGAATGCTGCGGTGCAATTATGACGTTTCGTACGAGTGTGCGTGTGTGTTTACGCTGTTCCGATTGCTATGCAAACTTTTGATATACGTGCTTTAAACATTTTACCTGATTTATGTGGACTTGTGCCTGTACTTTCCCTCCGTCTTGGAATACAAAGATTTGTACGAAGTTGTTTTCAATTATAGATCTCACGGCCATTTTAGCTTGTTATAAATTTTAAATCAGTTATCTAGACTGGTACCGAGTTGGAAATAAACAGAGATCGATATGGCTCTGGCGACGACCGAAACTTCCCTGGGCTCTTCGACGTTTTATGATCACACCTGAAACAAACTTAAAATGTGCTCCTAAATGTGCTTTAAATGTGTCCTAATAAGGAGTAGAACCGCATCACAGCAAAGCACTACATCTTAAAACTTAGGCGAGTACCTGTTGTTTTGTCGGGTAATCCGACAGATGATTAAAAAAAAGCGTGCGTGCCCACTTGACGCACAGTGTTAGCTTTTTGCGTGTGTGTGCGGTGTGCGGTGGCACTAATGAAACGGGCCCCGGCGTGCGTCGTGGCGGCCTACGTACGCGGGCCTTGCATTGGGTCGGGTCAGTGAACCTGCCCGCCCACTATCGGGGTAAATATGCCGAATGCACACAGATGCGCGCGCCGGCCCCGCACACCCCTTCGCGCCCGGCCGTCGCCGCTGCACTCTGCACGCATACACCCCCGACCCCTCTTAAAACTCCTAATTGATTGCACAAATTTTCTCGCAATAACTGTCTTTTTATGGTGTTAATGATGTAAACTTGCGCAGTTCCGCCGCTTTAATTGATACTCGACGACGTGATAAGTTGTAAACCAGAGTACCTAATGCGCGACGAATTCTCATTTGCATATCACCACGTTGTCGTCGCCGGGACTATGAAAAATTAATTAGCATACGGCGAATTCTCTTTTTCGAGATTCCGTTGCGATCTTTAGCTTTTCACTACGTTTAGTATTAAGTTTTTTTTCGGAAGTAAAAGTTTCATTAACGCTCTTTATGGCCTTTTAGTCTTCATGCGAGCTAGAAAAAACGTAAAATGTAGGCAAAAAAATAAATTAGTTCTAGGCAGATCTTTACTTCGCCATGTTG
The DNA here is from genome assembly GCA_905333075.3 of Atethmia centrago. Taxonomy (NCBI): domain Eukaryota; kingdom Metazoa; phylum Arthropoda; class Insecta; order Lepidoptera; family Noctuidae; genus Atethmia; species Atethmia centrago. The sequence goes on along the minus strand of HG995381.1, from coordinate 9,001,863 downwards.
ATTCTATACTTTTTATTTCCGCGCCAGTGTTTTCTTCGATGAAATCGTTCGATTGAAATCTTTCATGCAGCATTCATTAGTTTTTATTTAGCCAAGATCAAAAGCAATCGGCGTCTTGGCACGAGTTTACATAACTCTGGTACAATCAGAAGGAAAAGCTCCAGACAATCTATTATAAGTAGGTATGTACACGAGAAAGAAAAATGTAGACAGCTGTGTATGTTGTTATAGAACCAGAATAACTTGATAGCGCAATCGATATGCCGATGATCCAAGCATTACATCATCGAATGCATTCGGATGATATCACGGTGACGTCACGGCGCAATGCGTATAAATAAAAAAAATACGCGTCCGTGTGATGCCAACATGTCTCCATAAACACAATAAATACATGTAATAAAAATCGCATAGAATTGCAATGCCTTCACAAATATGCCCGTTTTGGCATGATTGCTGCACAACGCGTTCTTTTAACCATCTTGACCTATTCAATTGTGTGATACATTGCTTATTTTATGTTACTATGGATATCTGCGACTGAGACCGGAATATTGTCACTGTTATTCGTGCAGTATTCAGGAAGAAAGCAAACTAGCATAATATTATAATCAAATATACTGCATTCAAATATAGAGCAGTGGTGGCCCAGTGGTAACGGCCGCGACTTACGAGTTGTAGGTCGTAGGTTCGAACCCAGACAGGAGCTTTACTTTGTGTAAATTATTTCATCACCACTGCTCTCAAAACGGCGAAGGAAAACATCGTGAGGAAACCGGCATGTCCTAGAACCAAAAATTCGAAGACATTTGACATCTACCAACCCACACTGGGCCCGCGTGGTGGATTACGGCCCACTCCCTCTCACAGAGAGGAGGCCTGTGTCCCAGCAGTGGGAATATTATAGGCTGATTATGTTGTTTTTGAAATCGACGATATCTGTGATACATCTGACAAGATTATTGAAAGCAAAGGATGTTTGTAATGAAAAAGCCGATCAGGACCTACGTGTACGTTTATACAAAAATGTGCGTTACATTTACGGCTTAATGGTGGATTCGCTCAAAGCGGGCGAATCGACACTTAAATAATATTATTTTTAGTGAAGCAATTCGCACGAAGTCAATTTATTTGTGGGCGAATCGTCAACATCAGAAATATGTATTAGGCAATTGGCACACAAGATATTTTATTTTGTATTTACTCATAAACATTTGCTAAATAAAATATAAACTTGTATAAAAATAATTGCTAAATGTAGTTTCTAGTGTACTTTTTCCATAACTTTATTGGATAGAATTCAAAATGTGCCTATTGCCTAATACGTATCCTTGTAGTTGTCGATTCGCCCACTAATAAATTAAATTCGTGCGAATCGCTTCAGAAAAATCATATTATTTAAAAGTCGATTTGCCCGGTTCGGGCGAGTAAATTCGTGTGAATCGACCAATAAGGCACATTTACATTACGACAGGATTTTCATTACCTACAAAACATTTTCGCCCAACTTTTCCACACGTATAAAAATTGGCACCTTAATATCAGTCCGAACAGATATTATTTTTTGGTTTTAACCAAATAATTATTGAACGGATTTTAATTAACAGGTGCAAAGTTTTACTTTTAATTGTTTATAAATTGAAGTGTCTGTAATGTCAAGATAACAGCTTTTTGCTAAATGCATATGAAAATAAATAAAGAACTTACAAAAAAAAAAAAAAAAACATTTAAAAAAATTTTGTCTGTGTCTGTTTCGCTGTCTGTTTGTCCCGGCTAATCTCCGACGAATCACTTCAAAACGGCTGGACCGATTTTGAAGAGACTCACTGGCAGATAGCTGATGTTATAAGGAGTAGCATAGTTTTATTTAAAAAAACAACGACGCGGGCAAAGCCGCGGGCTGCAGCTAGTTTTAAATAAAAACTGTCAACGTTTCTTATTCCGAGACTGGGTATCTGCACCTTGAGATTAAAGTTCCAAGAACTACTAATTGCAAGTGCTAAATTCAAAGTTTTAATTGATGTTTAACTTGAATGGCAATAATTACTATTGTAAAGTGCAACAATATTGCCCGTTAATATCTCAATTAGATGTCGCTTTTTTTCTCTTTGGCGTTTTAGAAAAAATCGGAATAGCGTTTCGTGAAATTTTCTGATTCTTTTCTGTTTAATAAAATCATAGTATTTAGAATATTAGTGATTCAAAGATTGATTGATTATTTATTTATTGACTCTTTTGTGCCTGCTACAAAAAATAAATAAAACATGCAACAGCTCAACTCTAGCAGTAATTGTGATATTCGGCTAGAAGGATCAAAAATTCTAAAACACATCCAACCTAGAAGTTTATATTTCTCAACAAAAAATTGTTATTGAATAACAAAACATAACAATACAACTTATCCCCCGATAAAAACTCTATAAAAGAATCACCACCACGAACAAACCCCATTACTTTTAGTATCGACATGCAATAAAAAATTTATTGGCTTAAATCAGCGCGACCCTCGGTACGCGTGGTCTCCAGGAAGTGCATGGCAGCATGGTGCTAGTGAATAATTAGGATACGCAGCGGTGTACCGCTCACTTCTCATTGGTCCACCCCTAATTGAATAACTGACGATATATACGGAGATTTAGAGCGGCTGGAAGCGACAGTGATTACAGGTCGGACGTTTTTATGGTTCCGTAGTAAATAAGGAATCCTTATAGTTTCGCCATGTCCGTCTGTCTGTCTCCGGCTTAGCTCAGACTCTTAGTAGGTACTAGAAAGCTGTAATTATGCATGGGTGTACATATTTATCACGTCGGCAAAATAAAATAGTAAAATAAAATCTTATCTTAAGGGTAAATTCATCCCAACCACAGAGTAAAAATGGACAGAGGGTAAGTTTCATACAACCGCGCTATGATAGGTACACTACTACAAGCACTGTCCGTTTACTCTGCGTCGCAACTACGGAATTCTTCATTATGCGTGGTTCGATATGCACTTGGCCAGATTTTAAAACGATTAAAAAGCAACGTCTGTCGTCCGGAACCCAAACAATGAGACCAATAAAAGACTTATTCCTAAAGGCTTATATTGATTTCACTGTTTTATTTACACTTTTCAATAGGTCATCTATTTTTTTTATAAATTGTACGTTACGAAGACATAGATTATTAATGCCGGTAAAACAAGCACTGTGAGTCCGTGACCCATTTTCTTCAATGTTTTTTACTACGTGCAAGTTGATTAGCAATTGCTGCGTTTTATATAGTAGGTAAATTTTACAACAAAACTTGCGAGAGATAAAATGGTTGGTTGTCACCTATCTTTTTAAATCTCAGACGTATAAATATGTCCAATGACTTTCTGATATTTATTGTGGTTTTAGAGATTTCGTATTGAAAACAGAAAATGTCCACAATAACGGCAGTAAACCAACGCCAGGCACTTCTAGTTTTACTAAATCATTGTAAATGGTTTTGCGCCCTCGTCTCGGTCGCAACCGATGATATTGCACCGGAACTCTTGTATCGGTTTAATTAGTACTTATAGTAAATTAATGAGATAATTAAGAATTTTAAATATAGTCAGTTGAATAGCAACAATATTTACAGGCTACGGCCTACGTCGCCTACGACATCAATGCGCTACGAAGCGCTACGAAGTGCTACGCAGTTTTTTCGGGCTACGCCGTATCAAGGCTCGTGCAGAAAGCGCGATATCGCGGGCGCGACAACCAGCGCGACACTTTCCATGAAGTCTTCATAGAAAAGATGCTACTAGTGGCGCGTCGCGCCCGTCTGCGGGAACCTTTAGGAATAATCGTTAAGTACGTAAATTAATAAAATTATGATCGTAATGACTTATATTGTTTTTTTTCGTATTAACTATCCATTGAAAATGTCATTTTTTCAATGCCATTGAACTTTTGACTTTGAACTTGGCGTCGAATATAATATTCCAACCTTTTATAAATGACGTGAGAGGTATGAATGAAAAGACAAACAAAACTCGAGGTCTCATAAATCAGGTTTGGCAAGAACAATTTCAATATTTCACACGAAGCCATACAAATTTTGTCAACATTTCAACACAAACATTGTGTCAAAGGCAACCAAGCATGGGCAGACACGTTTCCGAATTATTCGCCACCGAATTAATAGAATATTATCTCGCATAACCTGTCATATTTCCCAGTAGCTAACATAATATTTTCGCTACCTATTGAGATAAACAGCAGATGAGTTTCCGTATTGTTTATACAGTTTGCGTCGCGCCACGCTTATGAGTTAAGACGTAGTTAGCAGGTTTGTATCGGGCTCGGTTTGCCACGACAACTTCCTACCTACAGGTTGTGCAAGTTGTGCTCTTCGCGTTTCCATCTCCGGCTATGTTCATTAGGTAGTTAACAGTCGACCGAATAGTGGATCATGCCTCGCTATCAGGTGTGCTGCAAACAAAACGCTCAATAGAGGCCGGGTTAAACATGCACGACGGGTGTACGGGTATAATTAAAGTTTAGGAGACGCTCACGTCGCCCGTTAACCTCGTTATCGGGCGCTGGAAGTGGGTGAGACGCGGTGGGGAGGGAGCCAGCCTCGGGGTTGGGGGGAAACGGGGAAAATCAATGACAGCCGCCGCGCGCCGTCTCTCCCCGGCCCGACGCGCTCATCTCGCGGCCACGTGCCGCGGTCACTGGCCTGACTCACCACACCATCCTCTCCCATAACCACCATCATTTGTCTCTTCGCATCCTCGTCATTACCCCTCGACCAATCAAAAACCCGCATTTAAAATTGTTACTTAGGACTATAATTCCTAATCCGACCTAATCAATCACAAAAATAATTGCGAATCCTTTCAGCGCACGTGCTGTTCAGTTGACCAGCACAAATCAAAGCAAATAGCTTGAAATCGGTCAACAAACAAACAGTTTAGTGGAACAGATAAGTGTGCGGTTGCACGAAGCCTTGCCAGTTGTTGGGGGCGCTCGGTCGCCTGTAAAACATACAATGTAATTATGTAGGTCGCTGTCAGAAATTTGGGTTATCGTTTGGCCGCGTCGATATGCGACACCTCCGTACCACCGCGATGCGAATTCTATGCACTCGCCGATATTATTGCTATGTCATGCTTTCGTGTTACGTAATACCGGCTTCTATGCCAGATGTTATTGGTCGTGTGACGCACTCTGACGCGTCAATCACATTTTGCTTTGGCGCTTTAGTATAGCATCAAGTCTGTATCTGACAATTTGACAACCATACATCAGACGTTCAAAACTTTTCCGACTAAATATATTTCTGTCGAGTCCCCGAAGTTACCAACCAGTCGCAAAACAATGAGTCATATTCGGGGCGAGTCTCGCGGTACCTCAATAAAAATCGGTAGCAATGAACTTCCTAGTCCCAAATCCATGCGTTGGTACCTACGTCGTCGGTCGGCAGTCGGTACAAATGGTTTATATAAGCATATCGCGACCCGTCGTCGATCAATGTCAACCGCATATTTGGGTCAACGTCCGTCAACCGAGAATTCCCGCGTTCGTCTACTCTTCATTTCCTCTATCGCATACGATCACAATTGTGCAATGTTCAGTATTTAAGAATACATGGACTTATATTTCCGGATATAAATATAAACCAACACAACAATTGTGTTTTGGATTTGTAAGATCCAAATCTTATTGATAATTGATTAAACCTAAACTCTTTATTCAATTAGTGAACTGTCAAAGAAACATTGATAAACACAGTTGAAAAAGCTAGCTCCTCTGTCATAACTGTCAGTCATCGACGGTGCAAGTTTGCAAAACATGGGTAAATAAGAAAAATGTAAAAAAAGACTTCCAATGATTCCATAATACAATATCTACAAACATTACTTCATTCGCCAAAAAACTGGGAAATATAACTTCGTTGAAAGTGAAAAATGAGGTGATCTTTGAATCTAATTATGCCTGATGTATTCTATTTTTCTAAAGCTGGCTCACCATTTTATTGGGCTGGTAATGAAGTTGTCGTTCTTAAATACATACACGGCAACTGCTTTTAAAACTTGTGTACTTCCATTTCAACCAAACAATATTTATTGTTGAATACTAAGACCGCAACAGGTTTCAAATATCAGTTCCACCAAAAAACGAATTTCAATACTCATCTCCTTATTTTGTCCTCAGGTATATTACGCGAAGAAAAAGCGGAGAGCGCAACAGTACCTGGGCGAGGATGGCTCGCACAAAAAAGAGCGGAAGTTATATAACGACGGCTATGATGATGATAACCATGATTACATCATCAAACAGGGCGAGAAGTTCCTCGACCGGTATGAGATCTCCTCGCCGATTGGGAAGGGATCTTTTGGACAGGTTAGCATCTACTTCTTTTCTATCAGCCAATCATTTTAGCCAATCGAAGCGTTCTGCTATACATTGAACATAAATGGAGACTCAATCTCAGATTTGAAACTCCTGCGTCGAAGATCATACGACGTAACTGAAGAGTTTACTAACCTTAAAAATGTTACTGGGCTGAAGAACTAATTTCTACTAAAAATATACTTAGGAGTGACTAACTTGTATGCTCATTTCCGATAATAAATTAAAGGAGGCAAAGGTACACCAAGAACTAATAGAATGTATGACTTATCAGGTGTGTTACATACGTTCTGAGAAAAATAAATATATGAGTAACCGTTGCACTTAGCGGTCAAGTACGTGATTCATACAATACATTATATTAGTTATCCTGTTATCAGTCCAGTACTAAGCTACTTACAGTCAGATTACTGAACATAATGAGTTTCCCGTCATTGGCCTAGTAGTAAACACAGATTAGGTGCACTTCTGGAAACTCTGGGTTACCAATAGGATATCGTGTTAGTGTTTACGCCGAAAAAATGGTCAATAAATTACTGTACTTGGGGTTACAAGGAATAGTATTTAGTCTGAAATGCCATTCCAAAGTTGACACTGACAGAGCTCTCGGGTTGAGAAAGAGCTATTGGCAATATTACCAGGTTAAGCGGGATCACAGAGCTCATGTTTCATGCGTGTTGGCCTTAAACATGCGAAAATTATGCTGCTATTAATTGGATGTAGACTGCCATAAATGTTAAACCGTTGTCAGTCAAGCACTTCACAATATTCCTAACCACAGCAACGACTGAAAGCCAGAATCTACAGTGATTGGTCAGGGTGCAAAGTAAGCGATGTGCCGGCGCACACTGTAGTGCTGACTGGCCGTTCTACCCTTTGTAGAGTATTTGTTTTTTTTTTTTTCATTTGCCCTAAAACCCTCTTGATAAAACGAGGAATACAGTGTGCAAACATACCTCTGTCTTAACTAATTACTAATGATTATGTTTCTCAATGTTACAGGTTGTGAAAGCGTATGACCACGAGGAGCAGTGTCAAGTAGCGATAAAAATAATTAAGAATAAGAAACCCTTCCTAAACCAGGCACAAATAGAAGTCAAGTTACTAAAAATGATGAACAGAGCGGATCCTGAAAATAAGTATTATATAGGTAAGTTTAAACTTGAAATATAATTTGATCGGTCTTTCGGTTCTAAAAAATATCGCTTAGTCGACAATTCGACAGTCGCAAATAAATTAATAATGTTTGGAGGTTTTTTGAAACGCAATTAAATTGTAGGAATATATTACACCATCTACGGGTTTACGGTTGAATGAAGACTCGTTAGATCTTTTTTGTAGACAGTAAAGTTCTAACGAGGTTATCTAATTTTAGCATTTTGGCAAATTTTCTTAATCTACTGTAATTTCAGCAACGTCTGGCCGGAAACTTAATTCAAACTTCTGAACCACTCTCAAGTCAAGTTATCCCACATTTTGATTTGATTTCATATACAGCAGTTTCAATGCTTGATATGTCATGTATGTAATGTTATAATTTATGAACCTGTAAACAATGTGACATGTTTGACTGTGGATACGAAACGTAAACAGACCATGATTCACTTTAATGTTTACTTTTTCAGTTGCAATGTCAATGCAAAACACGTGACTGTGTTAGAAGAAACTAAAATAATATTTATTCTGATACATAATATTAACTTATCAAATATACTAACAAAACTCAGTACAATTTCAGAATTGTTTTCCTGTATTAGGTATTTTCCACCACATCTGCGTAGTTTATAAATGATGAGGAGTGAGAAATCGAGGTCTTGACCAAGTATAATATTTCAAACGACTATAATTGATTGGATTGTAATTTATGTGGCGGCCAAGCGGTTTACTGACCCAAGACGTCGCTTGTTACCAGCACTCTTGTATCGGAAGCCACTGGTAGACCCAAATAGCTCTTGCAACTTAACCGTAGCTCCAAGACCGGGTACCACCTCCTAAAACCAGTATCGTAAAGTTTTGAGGAGGATTGAGTTATCTTGAGGAAAGTTAGTATGAAGGTGAATACTCAAGAAACAATGGATGCATTGTGTGAATGAGGGTAAATCCTGAGATAGAGACGTTTGGAGGAAGAAGACATTTTACGGCAACCCCAAATAAATTAGTTTATAGGCAAGATGATGATGATGTATTAATACATTCTTTTTTAATTTCCAGTGAAACTGAAATGTCACTTTATGTGGCGGAACCACCTGTGCCTAGTGTTCGAGCTGTTGTCGTACAACCTGTATGACCTGCTACGTAACACCAACTTCAGGGGCGTATCGCTCAACCTGACGCGCAAATTCGCGCAGCAGTTGTGTACCGCGCTACTGTTCCTTAGTCAACCTGGTAAGACTTCTAACATATTATAGTACATCTAGTAGAGGCAAAGTACTTAGGGAAAAAGCTTGTCCTGGGAACTACGTGCCTGCAATGCCGCCGATATTGCTGACGTCTATAGAGACCATCAGGGGGCGCGCTTGTTTTACACTCAATACCAGTTTGAAAAAGCCTGGATTAACTTGTAACTATACAGGGTGGATTTTTGAGACGGGGCTGTAAGGGCAGGCACCTCAACCGTTATAGCTACAGGGAAACGGTCTTAGGTGGTCTATTTGAGAAAATTTAATCTGCGTTCACAGATTTTCAAAAAAATTGTATCGTAGCCAATATAATGGGCATTTTCACAAAAAACTTTTTTGATGCCATTCGATCCTGTTTCTTATAAGGATCAAATAATTATATAGAACCAATTGAGGTTTGAGTACTGTAGGTATCTTAACAGTTGCAGCTACATGAAAACGGTCTTAGGAGACTGTCCTTAACTTTAAAAGAAATTTTAATCTGCGTTCACAGATTTTGAAAAAAATGTACAGTCGGCAGAAAAATGGGCTATTTTCACAAAAAAAAAAAAATATGATGCCAATGGATCCTGTTTCTTATAAGGATCAAATAATTATATAGAACCAATTGCGGTTTGAGTACTGTAGGTATCTTAACCGTTGTAGCTACAGGAAGATGGTTTTAGGAGACTGAACTTTGAGAAATTTTAATATGCATTCACAGATTTTGATAAAATTGTAGGTACAGTCGGCAAGATAATGGGCTATTTCACAAGAACTTTTTTGATGCCAATCGATCCTGTTTCTTATAAGGATCAAATAATTCTATCGGACCAATTGAGGTTTGAGTACTATAAAATCAGAAATCGCAAAAACTTTCCAATACATTTCGTAAGAAATGAGACTCCTTATGATGGATAGACTGGCCGCTACAAAAGACAGAAATCGCAAAAAAACTTTTCACATACTAGTCTAAACGTTCTAAATTTGCTTTAAAACTACGATGTCGATCATCTGTTCCTGTACATCGATTTAGTTTGATCACACGTGTCGGTCGTCAAAAATGGAGCAAACCTGAATATCAAGTTAAACAAATACTTGGGAACTATAAAACCTACATTTAACATCATTCCAAAATCCAGTACGGAACTGACAGAAGCTCAACAAAGATGTCCTAAAATACCATTGTCAGGCAAATCTCGATAATATAGATCTTATCTACAATACTAATTACCTCTCTCTTTTGTATTCCAGAACTAAATATAATTCACTGTGATCTTAAACCCGAGAATATACTACTATGCAACCCCAAAAGGTCAGCCATTAAAATTGTGGATTTCGGGAGCTCGTGTCAACTAGGTCAAAGGGTAAGTCTGAACTTTATAGTCTTAAAACAACTGTATTTTAGTCTAGACATAGATTCTAGAATAGACATGTTGTTATTAAACATGCTGTCTAAAAATATTGCCTTTGTAGTCTGCATGTCAGTATTTCAAATTTTATATAGGTGAAGTTGTCAGTTTTAGACTGGGTAAGCCTGGAGCTAATTATGTTGTTTATGGAGCTAATTATTAGAGGCGTGACGCGACGCTAGTAGCTCAATTTCTATGAAAACTTCATGGAAAGTGTCGCGCCGTGCGTTGTGCTTCCTGTAGCGCCCGTGATATCGCGCCAGTCTGTATGAGCCTTAAGGCTCGTGCAGAGTAGCGCGACAAGCAGCAATGTGCCTGACGCGCCCGCGATATCTTCTCAGTCTGCACGAGGCTTGAATCTGTGTTTTAGTTTTATTTCCAAAATGTTGGTTTAAAATAGTCTTTATGGAAATACTTAAGGCGCTGACAAGACCCAATTGACCAAAATAGGCTTCACTTAAGAAAAAAATTTGGCAAATCTGTATAGTTTGTGGTAGCGGAAAAACAATATGTTAATTTTGAACATATTTCCCAGAACTTGGTTGTTACCAAAACACGTTTTGAAAAAAAAATCTCGATACAAACTAACGTTAAACTAACCTCTTACCTTGAGTTCAAATCCAAAATATCTGCATTAAATATCAACAAACGTTACGTATTTAATTATTAACAAGAACGTCTTATTTGAATGCAGAACTTGGTTGTTTTTATTTTCGATTACTCAAATCAATTTTGAGTAAATAGATAACTGCTTCATATTTTGCAATAAATTACAAGCGTTCTGTTATCGCGCTTCTCTTTCTTTTCTATGCAATCTGACAGTGACCGCGGTTTAGGTGTTGTCAGCATCTTAATGGATAGATAAACAACGATCTATTTCTAAACGTTTTATTGTTATTTTGTTTGATACAGATTAATACATACTCGTTATATCCCGAAAACAACTGAACTTTACACAGGCTTGATGTTTTGTTATGTTATGTTATGTTATGTTATGTGAACAGAACTTATAATTCTAAAGACTAAATGGTTCACTTTTCTCTAGACTAAAATATTAATTTGCAAGTATCAAGAAATTCAATAGAACACGCTAAATTATTGGAGTGTTCCTAACGCGACTCCACCAATTTATAGACTCGATTCCCGTACACGCTAATTGCTGAGATAAATCACACCGGGGTCGTGTGATTCAGTGGTAGAGGAGGCCAGGTTATCGCCAACTCTGACATAATATACTTTAAACGTAATACCTTCGACAACGCACACGATAAAACCCATTCATGTACGAGGTTGGTTAATTAATTACGAATTATTAATGTTTTATAAATAACAAAACATCGCTATTCTCAAAAAGGTTAAGCAGAGGTGTAGTACACTCGCATTTCACCAGATATTGGTTTTAAGTCTCAAGGGGCGAGCCTATTGCCATCAACCGACATAAGTCTGGGCTTTCGGGTGCTACTAATAAAATCTTATTCAAATTACGTAATATCATTTGCCATTACCTGGGGATTGAACCCTTTTTTTTGGATGGGAAAATCATCAAATAACTTCTCCTGCTCTAGGTGGAGCGGGAGGGTGTGTCAGACTCTTACTGACTAAAACCCACCCGTATTCCTTCCAGTTGCCTGTGTTGCCAGGGGCCTCGGTGACCCTTTAGTACCTTCCCGCGACCCCGGCTGGGATTGAACCCTGGACCGCATGTTCAGTAATCGCTATAGCGACCGACTACTAGACCATAGAAACAATCTCGATTAATTAATAGCTAATTATTGAGTTTTTTTAAATAGCGCTTCGTAATCCATAGTGTAGCGTCGTTATAGTCGAATTATTATTTACTGGAGTAATCTGGCACGTGCTAGCTGACACTTTATGTAATAAGTGGTCATATTTATTGTAATGGTGATCGTTTGGTTTAATCGATTTATACAAGATGCAGTTTTGAACCTGCAAAACATTTCAGGAGATTGTTATGAAACTCGTGAATAATCATATAACAATACGATACCAAGTTAATCAATAATACTATTTATTTTAGATTTTGAAATTTTATTGTTTTTCAGAATAACTCTTAATAACCCTATCTAAGATCTATGAAAGAAATGTCGGTTGCGTTTGTTTGTGTGCATGTGTGAAAGCGCAGTTTAAGGACACGTACACACTGGTCGCGTTTTAAAAAGGGAGTTCACACTTACCGATTTCCGTAAATAAGAATAAAATGAAAAAAAAAAATACCTGCCCATTTTATTGTTGATTCGGGTCGAGAATCACTAACATAATTACCTCCTAAAATGTTTTGCAGATCCAAAACAACACCTTGTATAAGTGTAAAATAATGATTGTAAAAGTCTAGAATACCATAAATATGACAATTTTACTACACAAAATGACAGCACATGTCAGATTACTCCATTGAATTAATAATTCGACTTTAGAATTAATGGTTTAGCCTGTTTTTGCATTGATTAGGTTAAATATAATTGTTTCCCTATATTTCTTTCTTTATCAGTCCAGTAGACGCGCTAATTAAGTTCACGGTATAGACTTGACCCTCCTTATCTTTCTTTCATTTGTTTTAATTCTGGAAGTGGCAGTTAATTGGTACTTACATTGTAATTTTACTTAGATTTATAAACTAAATGTTGGTCATTTAATTGTAACATGATCTTTGGCCATGGCTATGCTGATAATAGAAAATATTTGGAATTTGCATGTATCTAAAGTGTAATGCGTTATGATATGACCTGCGAATGAATGCTACGACTTATAATTTAGCAAAGCGACAGCGATAATGCTTTTTACACCTTTCCAAACGTACTACGTTTTAAATCAAAATGACTTATATGCTTGAGATAAACTATGAACTCTGATAAGCTAAAATATTGGTTTAACAGTTTTGGTCTAACAGTATTGTTTATGGAATTTCTGAGTAAGTGATGAATGGTGCCCTATCAAGATCTTAAAGGCTTATTTTCATTACTCGATAGGGTCCGCATGTGGGGTGCTGGTGATTTCTGTTAAGCATTTCCTAGAGCCCGTTTTCGGGGAGCCGTTTTCATTAGTCGATAGGGAACGATTTCGGTATACTAGAACCTACACCGTACGTTTGGGAGCTGCTTTGAAGGCTTTTTTTATTGGGTGTGAAGCTCCACACTTATTTTACCAACCCATGAATTTCATTGGTCGGTACGCCCGCTATGTTATCGACTTATGACTTTCATTAGGTTCGTGCAGACTGAGGAGATATCGCGGGTGCGACAGGCATAATGCTGCCCGTCGCGCCAGCGATATCGCGCTAGTCTGCACGAGCCTGTAGTCAATACTCCGCCTGCGGGGAGTCCCCGCATGCTGTATATCGACCGAGTTATTGACTAATGAAAATGAGCCATTAGAATCTCACACATACAGATACAAATACCCAACATTACATTATTTCCAAATCTATAGTTAGGGAAATCAGAACTCACACACTGATTCATTGTTAGTTAAAATGTTAGTAATAATTGTCTACCGTTCAATATTTGTTAATATGTGAGCACCATGTATCTGTCAAAATCATTCATTGATCTGTTATTGCACAATTTGCTATGGCAGTATAGTGATTTTATCGATGGCGACACATATCTAAGAGATCTCTATTTAAGAGTAACTGTGTAGTTTATTTCTTGTCTATTATTCTCCATACGAAACTACCTTCTGGAAATAAGAAGAAATAAAGACGAATTTTTGTTTTTGGACCCGTTTGGGACCCGCTGTTTGATCTGTCTAAGTCCTCTGTTAATGATAATTTCATACCATGTTACTTGTATAGAACTTTAAGAACTTTGTGATAGATAAATAAATTAATTTGAATTGAATTTAGTTGCCCCACTAGAATCAATTCTTCTTTTTTTCGTATAATTAGTGATGTTCAAAAGTGCCTTATTAGACAGGGTGACATTGAAAACATGCGACAAATCGAAATGGGAGATTGTACTCATCATTATGAACAACTTTTACTAAGGGACCAAAGCTACAATCCCAAAAAAAAAAACTGCTGTCCCCTACATTTATGTTCGCAATACCTCATCAAAATGTAGGAAAAGCAGATTTTTTTTTTGGGATTACAGCTTTGGTCCCTTAGTAAAAGTTGTTAATAATGATGTATACAATGTCCCATTTCAGTTTGTCGCAAGTTTTCAATTTCAACCTGTATGTAATATATAATGGTATTATTGAAATATATACGATTTTACTTTCAGTTTGACATAACGCGCTACCGGCGAATAGGGCCATATTGCTTCGGCCACAGTACTTATCGCTATTTTCCAATGTTCCAGATATACCAATACATTCAGTCGAGGTTTTACCGGTCACCGGAAGTACTACTCGGTGTTCCGTACGACCTCGCGATAGACATGTGGTCGCTGGGCTGCATACTCGTAGAGATGCACACCGGCGAGCCTTTGTTCAGTGGCGCCAACGAGGTCGATCAGATGAACAAAATCGTCGAGGTTCTCGGCATGCCGCCTGATCATTTGTTAGACCAGGTGAGACTTTTGTACCTTCTTTTTTGCTGCTGTTGTAAGCCAGAATCTACAGTGGTTGACCCACTAGAAAATCGCCTAGACAGTGAAGTTCACGGGGTTTTCGAAAAATTATTAAATGAACCATGAACTTTTGGTGTGGAGGAAAGAGAAAGGGTTGGTTGAGGGAAGTATAGCCTGCTAGAAGGCTGCTAAGGTGTCGTAACCATATAAATCTAAGCCATCTAGCAGGTTTTCCAACGCGTTGTTTACGCTAGCTTTTAGCATGCGAATAAAACTTGAACTTTTAATTAAGGATCCCTGATATCTGGCAGGAACATTAGTATCCAGTTTAGGTGATAACGGCAATAGTATGCTACAACATGATATTTTTATGTTTACAGGCACACAAAACAAGAAAATTCTTCGATAAATTACCAGCGTCAGAAGGCGGTGGTTATGTTTTAAAGAAAGTAAATGGAAAAGATGGAAGGTGAGTTTTAATAAATTGTGGCAGTATTCAAAAACAGATTAATTCAAAACACATGCTATAGAATAACTTCAAAACGAAGCTTGACTATCTCTGAAATCACAAATGATCACCAGGATTTGCAGTAACATAAATCTCAAATTGGTCTTTTTAGCTATGGCTCTTCAATCTCATGGCTTAAATAAAAATGGCATGTCAAAAATAATTGTTTGTTAGTCAAACTCACTGAGTCCACCTAATAATTATTGTTGAATCATCATAAGTGAACGCTATTTTAAATTTTCATGCACGAATGAAGAAGTAGTGTCGTGCGAACACGTGTGAAATAGAAATATAAATGATTAATTTGCTTTTTTTTTTTAATACTGGCTTTTATGCAGTGGTCCCTCGGGGGTCCTCGACTGCTTTACCGGGCTTCGGCCAGAAGGGCAGAGCACCTAGTTAAATTAGAATTTAGGTAGCACAGCTAAGAGTGTCCCATAGTGGGACTCGAACCTAGGCTGATTAATTTGCTTATAATGTATGTAATTTATATAAATAGTCCCGAGTTGTGAGTGTGTGTTCATGTGTGCAGCGGTTACAGGAAGTACCGGCTGCCGGGCACGCGGCGGCTGCACGACATCCTCGGCGTGGAGGGCGGCGGGCCGGCCGCGCGGCGCCGCGGCGAGCCGGGCCACTCCGTGTCCGACTATCTCAAGTTTAAGGTGATTTTTTTTCTCTTGGATGGGAAATTATCAAATAACTTCTCCCGCTCTGGGCGGAGCTGGGTGTGTCAGACTCTTACTGACTAAAACCCACCCGTATTCCTTCCGTTACCTGTGTTGACAAGGACCTCGGTAACCCCTTCGAACTTCCACGCGACCCCGGCAGAAGGTAATGAATGAGATGCAATTTTACAAATTAGCCGTCTATCTATGAAAATGTTTTGATGTTTTGAGGTGAGCTTGATGCGACTATTTTGTTTATAAGTCGTTAGAATATTACGGACTTATTATTGCGGTTGTTGTTCATTATATTAAATTAAGTCTGCACTCCATAAAAGGGTAGACAGAGATGTACAATTTTGGCAAGTGATCATATAAGTTCCTTGCAATTGGGGGCAAACCTTTTGACATTAGCTAGGCACAAATTGACTCGGCTGCTACTGAGATTTTGTTGAACTTAGAACAGAAACCACTAGCTTGACCAACGAAACACTCAGCTGTTCATCCTAATCATAGTTCACCATCAGTCCCTAAAAGACGTGATTGCTACATTACTCCAGGATATCTGTCACTAATGTATAATAACTCGCACTAATGTCCCTCACAACATTGAAGGGTTGCTCTGCCTTCAATCAGTCATATCAGCTGCTTCATCTTGTAGCAAACATTGCATACATAAATAGGATGTTATGGAGAGCTTCTCACAAGAAGCTTCGTGATTTAGCTTCACATGAAATTCCTTAGCTCTTGTAAAACGAATTCTAATAATATTCCTAACTATTTCCAGGACCTAATCCTCCGTATGTTGGAGTACGACCCCAAACAACGCGTAACGCCGTACTACGCGCTACAACATAATTTCTTTAAGCGGACTGCGGACGAGTCCACCAACACACAGCAAGCACAGTCGCATCACCAACACGGTTAGTTCCACTTTATTATTTTCAAATTGCTTATAAACTCACGGTCTTGAATATTCTCTAACAAGTTTTCTTTAAAAAGGTTCTAACATTGTTAGTAACAAAATTATAACTAACATTATCTAAGGATAGCCTTGCTAACCCCGCCTTAATGTTACTAATGAATACTTTTTTTTTCTAAATTAATATCTATAAAATTATAATCGGATAACCCATATTTAATGAAATATTTGATCATGATTTTATAGAAACTAATTTGAATATTTAGTTGAATATTTTATATTGATCAAATTCATCTAATAACTATTGGGTTATTCGATGAATTTGGTCTATATAAAATATTCAACTGGGAAAGGATAAAGCACACAAGCAATATAAAAAAATGTGCAATATGAGGGAAATATTATTTCAAAGTAAATCTCTCTCAGTAAATCTCTTACAATTTCATTAATGGTGCTTGTAATTAACTCAACTATCATGATCATATTATATTTCTAACATTGCCATAGTAGTAAGTCTAAAATGACCATTTCAAGCTTCTGTCGTGTTCTTTGCTAACATAAAACGCTTCACCATTTCATTTTGAGTGAATAATGCAAGTCTCAAGGATGTCCTCTGTATGAAATAATCATATTTGGAAGTTATCCTGTTGTCTAACTAACTCGATCTTTACAAGTATTTTTTATAAACAGTCTAAAGTTGGCAACATTATTAAGCGAGAAGTATTGCCACAGTTATAATGCCGTCTTGATTCACATTTAAGATTTCTGTCTCTCAGGCTATAAAAAATTGGAATAACAATCAGTATGCTTAAATAAGTAAAAGTTTTCCTTGCACGAAAAAAATAAATGTTTGCATTATGAAGACAGGCAGATAAAGCTTTCCCTGGCCAAAAGCACTAGTCCCCCCATTAAAACGAATGGCCTAGTAACTTCCATCGTGTGTGCACCAATGGTCCAGTAACTTCCATCGTGTGTGTACATTGTTAACATTGGCTATGTTGTGGCGGCAGATGGCCCGTCGGACCCGCGATGACTAGAGCGGTCCGGCGGCCCCGGCCCGCGACACTAGCGCTGCCATACTAGTGCCTAACGATATCGTGCCAGGTCTGCCCTCACTCTACTCACTATCGGAATGTTATTCGCCCCCTACGTAGCATGCGAGCATGTGGCTCACGCATGGCTTATATGTACCTGCGATCTGCGGCCTCCGTTTACGACTGACTTTAAGATTTAGACAAGTCAGAAACAGATTTTAACATAGCTGGCAAGAGGTCAGAACAGCAATTGCCTCGAAAAAAAAAAATTAAGCCCCATTTGCTCGCCCCATCGGGCCATCGTTGTATAAACGGTGCAAAGTTTATTGTTACTTCAACTTATGATATCCCAGAAGCAGTTGAACCGCACCTTGTAAATCAAAATCTATTCAGATAAAATACTGGCGATACTGGACCAAAGTGACCAGCATCGTTACCGAGTGCGACAGCGATATTGGTTGTATCGGCATTCAATAAAGGCTATAAAGTGATGTCGACGAAGGTTGGCCGCAGATCATGACTTGGATTGTTTTTATGTTTTCCTTTTTATTTATTTATGAGTATCAAAATATAACCGTCTATCGTATTATCTCTATTATTTTCTAGTTTTATAGCAACACCCTACTTTTCACTTCCATAAAATTGTGAATGTTCTTTTTTATGTGTCAACACTCGTCGAGTGCACTCTAGCGGTGCGCCGGCGCAATAGATTTTTATTTCACCAACCAAGTCATGTAATCGAATGATCAGGCTACATACTGTATAGATACTTGTCTATATCTAATCTAATGTTTATATTCCATAATAGAGTGCTACAAGGATTGCTTGGCGCCTGAATGGCATTGACAGTTGTTAAACTTGGTAGACATTTGTGAAATTGTCACAGAACTTGTATTGACAAAACAAGATGGCGGCGTTAATTTCGATTTTGGCGGCACGCCAAAAGAAACCTTGTAGCATTGTAATTACAAGCTGCAGGCTTAGCATGACACTCTATTTCTTCGAAGAATAGACACGGCTCTTTCCATACAAAGTGACATTTCGTTTCTCCTTTTTTGACATCCCACCGTAGAAATCTTTCTACATAAAAAAGGACCTAGACAAAGATCGTTAGAAACGAAAGACAAGATGACAGATTGTAGAAGGATTTCTACGGTGAGATGTCAAAAACTGAGAAACGAAATGTCACTTTGTATAGAAATAGCCGTGTCTATTCTTCGAAGAAATAGAGAGTGTCATGCTAAGCCTGCTGGAATAAAAGATAGTGTCATGAGCAAGCATCTGTACAGTACAGTAGCGTCGAGACGCGGTAACTAACGAGGTGCTTGTGCAGTGGGCGCGCGCGCGTGGGGCGCGGCCGGCGCGGGCGCGGCGGAGCGCATGGACGTGGAGGCGCGGCGCTCGGCCGAGCTGCTGCCCGTGTGCCCGCTGGCGCACAGCCCCGTGGCCATCCACTAGCGGGGCCGGTGGCCGCGCGGCCCCTCCTGGACTGAATCCGATATTTATGATTCTATATTTTTATTTAATACGATAAGTCTGACTGTAAAGAAATATTATGGTGACGATTTGTTACGTTGTACCGTGTATTTGTATTATTTGTTTCTTGATCGCTTCACCGACAGTACTTAGTAAACGTTCCGTGTGGTCGTCGACGATCCCGTTCAACGCATCCGGACGCATCGAGGGCATCAGAGCTAGGTTTTTTTATTGTTACGCGATGCATATCAAGGACGCAATATGGTAGAAAATAAATATTGTATATAAAATTTAGGAAACCGACTAATCGATACAGACTGCGACATAAACTGGATAATCTATAGTTTAGTTACGATCTATGCTAGTTAGGCTTTCGTTCAGTTTTTACTATCGCAAGCTTTATATTCTTAAAGTGTCGGCAACTGATGACTGAAATTCAAAGGGCCAATGAGAATTTGTTTATACAAACGAAGAAATAGATTAAGTATTTTTGTTAATGCACAAATTGATTCGACTCGACACAATTACACATACACACTTAAATTATTTTATGAAAACTTTGCCCTCGCATTTCAGAGTTGTTGTATAATTTAAAAATGTTTTATTTCCAATGTATAATGCTTGTGATTTAATTCTCAAGTGGTTTCATTTAATGCGTATAGGTTACTTTGACCCATTTGGAATATTCAGACGATGTGTAGAACAGAAAATAGTGAGTAGGTAATTCTATAAAACACAAAATGTACTTGTAGGTTATGAAAAATGTTGAAACATGTATAAAAAATTTGGGTATTTCAGATAAGAGTTAATAAATTGAATTAAACTGACTTGTTCAACCTTTTTGGATTTGAATCTACAATAGACTAACCTCATTGCAACAGACTGGTTGAAACTTTCTAAACGGAGATATTTTGTATAGCATACACTGAATCACTGCCTTATTGTGCCGGAACTATTTATGTGTAAGGCCCGCTACTAATTAACGACTTTTTGGTCGCTCGATATTAAATAATCAAATTATTGTCAATATTTGGTTATTGATTTTGTTGACTTTTATTTGTGGATAATCTTAAATTGCATTTAAGGTTGACGAGAATGTGGATGCACACATTCTAGATAAAGGTTAGCAAATTATGATGTATAATATGAGGAATGGGTGATGATGTTATCTCAAGTTGTAGATACTACCGAGTATGTGTACAATTGTCCATTGACGAGAAAGATCTTGTTAGTAGCGGTCCTGGAGCATAGCTCCTTTATTCTGATCATGTCGTGATATAGTAAAATTTTTATGTTGAATTATTTTTAGTTAAAAATTGACTGAAATGATCATCGTTCAGAATAAAGCAGCTATATATGACGAATTGCAACTGATAGCAAATTATTTCATATCGCAAGGTATTGTTGCGAGTTTTTATAAAAACCTTCCTAAAATGGATTTATTTTTAAAGAAAACACATGTATGGTTACAGCTATTCGTTAACATGAAGCATTAAAGTATTTTTCTATCTTTAATTTATGTAACAATACGAGCTATCACTTTCGTTTCATTGTAGATTTGAATCTATTTCTGATCTCGCTGTTCTTGTATTATAAATTTTTCAAATATCTGTATAATATTTACTGTAATACTTTTCTGCTTCATGAGATATAGGGTTGTTAGAAAGAGTTTAAAGAATAAGCATGGGATACACGTTTAATTTGATAATGATAGAGCAATAACGAAGTAATCGACAGGCAGGTTTCCAAATGTATGTAAAAATGATTAAATTGTGTTCATCAAGTGTACCTAATTGTAATATACATTATTATAATTGTTTTAATATTTTAGTTCCTTTTAACTTGATAACTATGCTAAAATAGATGCTGTATCCACCGTATAATGTACAGTTATATGGTTTACCCACTGTAATACTTGTGTATAACTTAAGACAATTTTAATTTAATATTGTGACGTACCTTGTTATGGTACCAAGTTCAGGGGAAATCTGCCGTGACAATGTTTATATATGACAAACTAGTCGGGATGTTAAGTGATAAAGAACACGTAAAACACCAACCTTTGATATAGTTCTAACTAAATCCATTACTCAAGGATGGCCCTAGATGTTTGCGCTTGAGTATGTAATATAACTATACTATTTATTTGTACTGTGACAGTATGGGATTATATGGAATGTGTGAGTTGGCATGTGGTGGTGCGCGAAGCGATGAGCTAAAATGTTTATTTCCTATCGGATTGTCAGTTCGCAGGCACTGTAACAATAAAAGGATAGAGCTTTATGTCACTAAGTTTTGTATTTTAAATCAATAAACGATAGCAATTGAGCGAATTATTTTTATTTTCCTTATTTTGTTCTTGAAATGGAAAGGAGTAGTGGGTATAAGGCTGAGGCTATATTAGATCGCGACGCGACCTGCGACACATGAGTGATTAAAAAAAAAAATGCTCACATATATGGCTACACCGTACATCAAATATTCCTAGCGATCTTTGATTTCTGCGATCGGCTACATCAACATATCAGCGAAATTATACGTATGAATCGCTCATGCTAATTCGTTGTGTAGCATGTGTACTGTAGCCACGACAACGCCGAATATTGATAATTCAGTGTTTCATACATAAAGCTGAAGGGAAAAAGGAATGCCCTTTTTCGATGGTGACGACTTGACGGGCTTTATGGGGTTCTGTTGGGAGAAAAAATACCGGCTTGCTCAAGCTAGAGAGAGAAAAGTTAGGTTAATGTATAATGTGCAAGGGAAGGGGTTTTTGAGACACAGGGCATTTTTACTGCCAAACTATCAGCATTTTTTTTTTCTTAAAGAGTGTTTTATTCTAGACAGATTACGCCACCCTCATCGTTACAAATCGAGTTTAAATACACAACTAAAATATTAGATTGTACAACTAGTGCATGAACAAATCCATTTCACCCCGAGACCTTTATAGTTAAGTCGGTGGATAGTTAAGTCGAAGGGTAAAATGGCTCGTTTACGCCCGAGTTATACACTCTGGTTTTCACTTCGATTGCGAGAAAATGAAACTGGCATAAAGAATTTACTTACTTGTTTGTTTGATCTCTAATGCATGAAATTGTCGTACGCGTTGAGATAACGTTGCTTGGATTTCGGCGGTAATATTTCTTCAACCACGTTTTTCGCTTTCTCCATTAGCGTGTTAGGCGACGAGAGTGTAATTTTTTCGTCACATGAATATTCCATTGTTTTAGTTTAATCACTTTTCACTGTTCAAAAATGTTGCAAAATTAAAGAAGAGAATAGCTAATTCCCGCCACGAAACTATTAAAAAGTTTTTTTTTTTAATTTTCAACTTGGGTACTTCATACTGCCAAATCCTAAAAACGTTTCTTTGCGTTTTTAAATAATAAATTACACCCAAACTGGGTGTAATTTCTCTGGTTTTATTAAATTAACGATAGAAAACACTAAAGTAATATAAATTAAAGCAAATTAAATAAAATAACGACTTTAGGCAGCGACGTTTGGTTGTACTTGTGGCTGTTGGGCTTGATTGTCTTAGTCTTAGAAAAAAGTTTACTTTATGCACTAGAGCTTAGAAAGTGATTTTATGTCGCCTACGCATAATAAGACGAACTTTTAGAGCATGAGAAGTGAAAATGATCTTACACTATCTACCTCTAACTTATCGACTTTGCTAGTGTTTAAATAATTACGAAAATCCAATCAACACAGCTACAAGCAGTCCCTCCCGAGAGCATCGAAGACACTGGAATCTTTTAGTACATGCTCGCATATTCACGTTACCGCACGCTACCGTGTGAGCATAGCCCGCTACCCCGTGGAAAACTGCGTAGACATCTATGATGTTATGTTATGTTTGTGTTATTATACTATACTATTATAGGCAGATATGTATGTATGCAAGACGTCCGATATTATTGCATTCTAAGAGGTGTGCATCTTTTTGAAGCAGCATCCTTTATTTTGGCGTCGTTTGTCTGGTCAGATAGTTTTGGAGTTCCTTCGATATCACATATTTGTGCTGCAACTTGTTATTTTGGCCGAGCTGTCCATCGTAATACAGGGTGATTGGAAGATGGGTGCAAAGCTTTAAGGCGAAGATAGTACAGACAATTTAGAACCATTTAAGCTCGTAAGGCCCAACGACCTAATTTAATGACAAAAAAATTTTGACACTCCGGCCCGAGACACAATTTAAAATCATTTAAATTCTCAAAATTTAATGTAAACTGCATAATTATGGCCAAATTGAATGATAAATGAATTCATTTATTTATTTAATTAAAGTAATGTGTAAGCAATCAAGCAAAACATGTTTTAGGCTTCTGTGTCATTAGACATTTTTATTACAGACATTTAAAGCTCAGAAAAAATAAAAAATTGTACAATACGTCTTTTAAACCTTATTAAAAAAAAAACGGAGGGTGCTTTTTTTGTTCAAACCTTTTTAAAGACATGCTTGATAATCGCTCTTTCTTTTGAGGTATCATTTATGCGGATATCTTACAAATTATTGAAATCAGGGCCTACAAACCAATTTGAGGGAGAAATTTTTTATTTTAGGCAGACTAATTAAAACAACATTTGAATTAAAATTATTTATTTTTCATGTTCAAAATGACGGCCGTGATTCCTAATACAAGCACGGCCCCGTCTTCTAACTTCTGTAGTCGTTATTTTCAACATCATCTCCTGCTTCATTGTCTCCAACGCTGAATTTATTCTTTGTAACAATTCTTCTCTAGTGTTTATTTCTATGTTGTTATACACCAGTTCCTTGGCCCGGCCCCACATGAAAAAGTCCAACGGGGTCAGATCTGGGGAGCGAGCGGGCCAAGGGATGGGTCCATCCCTGCCGATCCAGCTATCAGGAAAGCAATTGTTGAGGTGTTCCCTTACATTTAAAGTCCAATGCGCTGGACAGCCGTCTTGCTGAAAGATGACTGTTCGGTCTCTTTCGAAGATCGGGACACCTGATTCCTCTACCAGCAGTGGTAAATCAATTTTCAGAAATTGCAAATAATTTTCGCCATTCAATGGATCAGGCAAAAAGTGGGGCCCAATCAATGTTCTGCCAATTATTCCAGCCCATACATTCACAGAGAATTTCATCTGAAATGACACCTGCTTCTTAAAATGTGGATTGTTGTCTGCGTCGGCCCATTCATGGATGTTGTGAAAGTTTGTAATACCTTCCCTTGAAAATTTACTTTCATCCGTCCACAAGATTGATTTCAGAAACCACGCATCTTCGATGTCTCTGTTGAGGAGGAAACGGCAGAACTGAATTCTTCTTTGAGGATTATGCTCTACTAGACCTTGCACACTCCTGCCATGGAACGGATACTTATCATTTTGGTGCATTGTATGCCACACCTTCCATTGAGAAATGTTTAAATTTCGAGCTACTGCTCTAGTACTGGTAGTAGGATCCGCTTGAAATGCTGCTAAAATGTCTTCGTCGACGGCAGTTTCGTGTCTGCCCGGGTTGACTCCAGGTTCCACGCGGTGAAACCCATCTTGGGCAAGACGACGAAACGTGTTGTAAAACACTCGGACATTCGGTATCCTGCGATTCGGATAGCGCTCTTGATACATCCGTCGCGCCAAAGATCCATTGCCGTCTGCTCTACCGTACATAAATACGATATCCGCATATTCTTGATTGGAAAAAGTAGCCATAGTCACTTAACAATTAAGAAAAACGGCGTAGGAGCGCACTAAATGTCAACTCAACACAATTAAGTCAAAAATCAACACATGCAGGAGCGCGAGGCTACGACTGGACACGGTGAAACAAAAAAGTTCAAAACTAACGCAAACAACACGTGCAGGAACGCAAAGGGCTACAACTGAACACAGTAAATTGTGAATCAACACGACAACGTCCACTCACAAGGGCAGTAGTTTGACTAATAAGTAAAAGATGTAACGGCTTCATCACAGACCGACTGACCCTGACTAAAGAAAAACGACTTTGTTGCCTCAGTAACTAAGACCATTTTGCTGTAAAAACCAACTCTTATCGCTTTTTGCTATTCATTGGGCGTCCTACCTGGAAATGCCGTCGCACCGCGCTCGGTGGCCATTGTTTAGAGAATCCCCTCAATGGGTTCCCCTCAATTGGTTCCTGCATGTGCCAAAAATTCTTAGAATTGAACAATGTTATCATTTCGAGCACATAAAGTATTCTTTTAAGCAAAAATTTTGTGTTTTGTTAGACTGCCTAAAATTTAAAATTTCTCCCTCGAATTGGTTTGTAGGTCCTAATTTCAATAATTTGTAAGATATCCGCATAAATGATACCTTAAAAGAAAGAGCGATTATCAAGCATGTCTTCAAAAAGGTTTGAACAAAAAAAGCACCCTCCGTTTTTTTTTAAAATAAGGTTTAAAAGACGTATTGTACAATTTTTTTATTTTTTCTGAGCTTTAAATATCTGTAAAAAAAAAATGTCTAATGACACAGAAGCCTAAAACATGTTTTGCTTGGTTGCTTACACATTACTTTAAATAAATAAATAAAAAATTAATTCATTTATCATTCAATTTGGCCATAATTGTGCAGTTTACATTAAATTTTGAGAATTTCCGAAAAAAAACTTAAAAATTTGGTTAAAAAAATTTGGTAAGACTTCGTCTAAGACAACCATGGCTTAAATGGTTCTAAATTGTCTATACTATCTTCACCTTAAAGCTTTGCACCCATCTTCCAATCAGCCTGTATATTTATGCTCGTTACTATAAAGGCTCGTTATTAAAAAGTCAAATTAAATAAGTTAGCGATACTAAACACGAGAAAACATAAAAATATGGTTTTATTTTGGGGTCAATAACCGTAGTGGCTTGTCAAAAATCAGTTTTTTTTTGTGAAATCTTCACAGACGCGACGTATGTCGATATCGAAACACGATTAAAAAAAAAAACTTGATTTTCTCAACTCATAATTCAAGTAACTATACTACCCATAGATACTACCAGTGCGGCGGCGGTCGTTAACCCCTTTTATTTTTCTACAATTTTTTTTTTTGTTTTATTATGTTTAGATAGCGAAACGCATCTCGTCTGGGGAGTTTAGTTAGCTTATTTAATTTGACCGTGTTATAAATGCGAAAGTAACTGTCTGCTTATCTGTTACCTAAATTTCATTTCAGAACTATCGTTATGAAATTTGACAGATAGGTAGTAGGCTACTTTCATCTTGTATATTTATATTAAAAAAAATACATGCATACGAAATCAGTTAGTTCTTCAATAAGTTGTTGCTGTAAGAAGTCATACCTAATTAATGATGAAACTGGGTGTAACAGATTGCTGGTGCTCATCTTAACCTAACCTATTAACCTATTGCCCGCCACAGACATGTATAAAGTTCGTTTTTTAATCCCAGAGACTAATTTGACATTTCAAATGACTCTTAGTTTAAAAAACAGACTTTAGATGACAGAGCAAAATGTGCCCAGCACGCCACGGTCACGATTACATGACAGATTTTAAGGAATAATTCGTAGCTTGGCGCCGAGGCGTAGCTTGGCGTAGCTTGGGTTAAATAAAAAGATGCCAGATGCGACTGTATCGTATGAAAGCTTGGGTAAGACGACGCGGAGAGGAGTGTTTCATAGAACCAATTCGGTTTATGGGTCGGGGAACAACCCATGATATATTCGCTATACGCCAGCTATGCGAGAAGTACACGCAAAAACATGCACATAGGTCTTAGGTGTGCCTTGGAAATGTGCCGTTGATCTGAGCCAATGATCCGAGTGATGTACGGTCGATACAAGTACCCAAGTCGGCCAAGTTCACATGCAAAACTACGTAGTATACGAGTATCTATGTAGTTTGTGCATACAGCGCAGAAAGGTATCACGAACGGCCATTCCAATGTTGACTTGATGAAGTTTGTTTTTATAGTTGGCAACATTTTAAACCAGAATCAAGAATACAGCTACCAGTGTCACATTTGACGAGCACATTAAGTAGATTTTGAGTTTGAGCAAAGAGATTTAAGGTGGATCCGGAGTGGTAGCCCGAGTAATTAAATTGGAATTATAATTATGAAAATCATTAAGAGCCCTCGCGTAGAGCGACAGGAGCGGTCGCTCGGCGCGCTTTAGGTGCCAGATGGCAAGGGGCGTCAAAAAGCCAAATGCGAAAAACAATTTCCAGCAAAAAATAAAATCTTGATGGCGCCTTTTGTGAAGCGCGGGAGTGACCTCTTAATATTACGTAAACGGATCCCTGAAACGTAGGTAAAATGGTTTACATAGACCCGCAATATTTTTGAACGACCTGTACAACGATATCCCCACAGGTACCACGGGATAGACGAGAAAAAAAATATCATTTTTTTTTCTCATTACATTATTTTTCTCCATAATTTTTTTTTACCACTTTGGCGGCATGATTAATATAATAATAATAATACCATTTATTTCAGGCGACACAGGGCCATAGAAAAACACCTTAACCTAAAAATACATATTTTAATATAAATAAAACTTGTGTTAATAAAAAGGCGACTATGTTAGTAGCACTTCACTTTGCAATAGCTTGATTTGTGCTGTCCTGTGATACTTGTCCGCGGAAGCGATGCAACACCACGTCCTGCGGCCAAAAGTCTTCTTCCATGACGAGGGGCAAATAATAGTTCGGTACACGTACGACGAACGCCTTGAAGTTGACGTCCCGGTGCGATTCTAGTAACTGCACCCTCGGCGTGTACCTCGTCTACAGGCTTCAGACACACGTACTCCACGATGTCCTCCGCCTTTGTGGTGTAATGCAGGCGGGAGATGTACACCGGAGTGTTCGGCTTTGCGGCACGCAGGCTCATTTCGGGCTCCGTAAGAGCTTTGCCGCAGCGATTCATGATCGTTCGCGATCGGCGCTTGCTCCTTTGCACCGTCACGAAACCATCATTATCAGCTCTATTTGGCGCCTTTACTGGCATGGGGCTGATAGTAGGAGCGCCAGGGGCACTCGCGGTGACGTTAGTGAAATCCCTTTGTAGGGGTTTCGCCAGGGCTGCAGATACTGACAGCGGGATGGGGCGAGGGGCGCGGGCGGCGTTGCGCTCTGTAAGCTCAGCAAGAACGACGGATGCGATGGCGACGAAACTGCTGACCCTGCTAAATATGCCAAATTACAGCTTTCTAGTACTAATAGTCTCTGAGCTAAGCCGGGGACAAGGGGACAGACAGACATACAGACGGACATGGCGATACTATAAGGGTTCCTTGTTTACTACGGAACCCTAAAAATCCAAAAATTGCAGAAAATTCAACTTGTCTATGTATGTTTTTTTAAATATTTTAATGGCCTGGTTGCTGGGACCTTTAATAAGCCACCATGTAATAACATTGTCATTTTATAGGTGTTAAAGGTTTCAGAGTTCCTCCCACCCCTTTTTTTTAGGTGGGAAATTATCAAATAACTTCTCCCGCTCTGGGCGGAGCGGGAGGGTGTGTCAGACTCTTAGTAACTAAAACCCACCCGTGTTCCTTCTGTTACCTGTGTTGCCCGAGGCCACGGATTTGGCCGCGACCCCGGCAGGCATCGGCCCTAGCGGATCCCTTCACACCTTTACACCTAACATACATTTTATTACATACTTTTTATTTATGCCGAGTTCCTCCCCTGACATAAATAAAAAGCTTGTTAAACAAATATATTCAGACATGGCGTTATTCAGTACCTCTCAAAGAGAATAGAACGCTAGAGGAGATGCATTCAATTGACAGATTTATTGAATAACAAGTCACTGGGAGAACCAAAACCTGTGGATAAATGGAGAAAGGTTTGTTTAACATAAATATACTTAATTAATTAATTAAAAGCAAATTAATTAAAACATATCTTTGAATTCTATCAGGAGGACTGTTTGTTACTGTTAGCCTTTTTATTCAGCAGCAAAAGCAGTAGGACTGTGGGACACAATAAAGTTTATTGTGTCCCACAGTCCCACTGCTTGGCAAAGGCCTCCGCTTTTTCCAAACTTTTTACAAAAAGTTAGGAAAAAGCGGAGGCCTTTTTCTTTGCTTTTTTTTTTCTTTTATCATTTCTGGCCATGTGTGCTTGCAACAAAGAACGACGATTATAAAATAAAATTAATACATTTCCAATATACCTAACAACTGTGTAACAAACTGAGACTTGTGGCTAAACAATAACAACCGCGCGGGTGTATCGATCAGATTAAGCTACGCTTGCCGATGTTGGTCCGTGGATGGGTGACCATCTTTACGTGTGATCTTTACATACCGAGACTCCTCCGAGCCTCGGAAAACACGTTAAGCCGTTGGTCCCGGCTGTCATTTGTGGATCTTTGACAGTCGTTAGGGGTCGTCAGAAGCCCGAAAGTCTGACAACCAGTCTTACCAAGGGTATCGTATTACCCAGTAAATGGGTTGTGGAGGTCAGATAGGCAGTCGCTCCATGTAAAATACTGGTATTCAGTTGCATCCGATTAGGCTAGAAGTCGACCCCAATGTAGTTGGGTAAAGGCTAGGCAGATGATGAAACAAATTGTATTTGTACTATTTCAAGTAGACCCGTGTGAGATGCCACTATCACTAGTTTCACGACCTCAGTGCTACATTCGCGGTGGTCAATACAAACTAATAGTCACATAAAGAAACCGGCAACGAAGAAACCCCAACTCGGGGAAAAGAAAAAGAAGTTCCTCTCAAAGATAACCAGCTGTTGCTGACAAATCCCGTGAAATTGAACGAGAGAGAAAAAAGCAGGCGCATGAAAGAGAGACAACCAGTGGTGGTGAGCAGTGGTGGCCCAGTGGTAACGGCCGCGACTTACGAGTTGTAGGCCTTAGGATCGTACCCAGACAGGCGCTTTACTTTGTGTAAATTATTTCATCACCACTGCTCTCAAAACGGTGAAGGAAAAACATCGTGAGGAAACCGACATGCCTAGAACCAAAAAATTCGAAGACATGTGACATCTACCAACCCGCACTGGGCCCGCGTGGTGGATTACGGCCCACTCCCTCTCACAGAGAGGAGGCCTGTGTCCCAGCAGTGGGAACATTATAGGCTGATTATGTTATGTTATGTATGAAAGAGAGATGGCCGGAATAAAACAGAATGATCAACTCATTACTATAAGTATTTGGGAACCATGAAAATGTTTTGGAAGGGGAATGTTTAAGGCGGGTTCCCTCTATCTGGCAGAATCTTGATGCTCCGAAATTTATTTGGCATAACACACTTGGCATACCTTTAAGATGGCAGAATTTTATTTGGCATAATTACCTTTTTCAAAGTTAAAATTGCGCATAATTTCATTTAGCATAACTTTTATTTAAAGCGACGATTATTTGATACAATTTCACTTGGCATACTATAAAAATAGTTAATATGTTAATGACAGAAAAGAATCGCTGCAAAACCGACTTCACGTAGTCTTGTCTGCCCTACCCCTTTTTTTTGGATGGGAAATCATCAAATAACTTCTCCCGCTCTGGGCGGAGCGGGAGGGTGTGTCAGACTCTTACCGACTAAAACCCACCCGTATTCCTTCCTGTTGCCTGTGTTGCCAGGGGCCTCTGTGACCCTTTAGTACCTTCCCGCGACCCCGGCATGCATCGGCCCTAGTGGACCCCTACACTTGTGCTGACTACATCTCTTTGAGGCGCGCGTGGAATACAACTCGCCGTCGACCCGGGCCTGGTCCTAATCGGACTGTGAGCTACCCATTGCTTACCGTCCGCAAGCCCGCGCCTACTGTGGCCGGAAATCCGCCCGGGATTCCCGACGCCCAAAGCGTCTCCTGCGGCGGCTAGGGGCGAGAGGGCGCGAAATTTGCCTTTCCCTCAACCGTCCTGCCTCCTCCTTCGCGAGCATTACAGCTTCGCAGAAGGAGGTGACGGCTGCCCATGCCCTCTCGCTCCGTACCAGGGCCGGACGCGAGAGATCTCTGCCGCCGATCGTCTCCAAGAGGACACGGCGGTGCTCTGCCCAAGCCGGGCAGTCCTCCACCGTATGCTCCACCGTGTCCTCCGGGCGATCCACACAGTGGTGACACCCGGGCTGCCCTACCCCTAGATTGTAATTTAAGCCCGCGTAGGCGCGGAGGGGCGAGGCGGCCCGCGAGCTGCGGAGCAGGTGGTGAGCGCTAAAACCATCTGCGACGATAAGCTCGCGTGGGTGCGCCGGAGCCCCGCAGCGCCGGAGCCGTGACAGAAACCATGCTTGCTGCATGTTGCATGCTTGCTTGCATGCTGCATGCTTGCTGCATGCTTGGTGTATGCTTGTTTGCATGCTGCATGCTTGCTGCATGCATGGTGTATGCTTGTTTCAAAATATATCCCCTGACCGTTTAACGGACGTTTTGATTTAATGACTGTCGATATAAAATGTATACCAAAAGACGATTCTAACTGTGAGCTTTCTGCGATATGATGGTTCTACTTTTTAATTAAAATGGATATAAAATTTATGCCTAAAGATGATTCTGACTTACAAACTTATGAGTTTTGAAAGTATGACAAATGAGTGTCTGCCAAACGATTTCCTGCGAAATGATGTTTATTCTGTCCGCTGTTATGCAAAATATGACAAAAAAAATCTGCCATAAAGGGTAGACCCGTTTAAGGCTCCTGCAGACTGGTGCGGTATCGTGGGCGCGACAGGCAGCAATTCCTGCCTGTCGCGCCCGCGATATTGCCCCAGTCTGCACGAGCCTTTAATCATTTCAGTAATGTTATTAAGCCAAAATATTAATTACTGTGCTAGACATTCTTCTGTTATGGCACACCATGGGGTAGACGAGAAAAAAAAATATCATCCTCACATTACGTGCAAGGGAGGTACCATAAATTTTAGATGTATTTTTGAAATTTGGACAGGACATCCTCTACCGGGTCAGCTTGTTTGTTATAAAAAGCATCTTCAGCAGCAAGCACCTTTCTATAAACCGAATGATTGTAATAAATATTATACTTTACAATAAGCTGCACATTCCGAAATCAACATGTAGGAACGCTGACACATTCATATTGTATTCATTTTGTACGTGCAGTGATCGGCGAAGCTAGTTCGCCCAATATATTAGTCTATGAGTTCGCCCATAACCACCGCCCGTTATAGACGCGGTTATCATCTGTATTAAGTATCTTTATTGTAATACGTTTTGTGAAAAAAATATCATTAGTTAAATAATTATCCAAATTCATCACGACGTTTAATTTCTCTTTTTTTCTTCGTACACACACACCTAGAACATCACACACGCTACACTCAAAAAACATAGGTACTAGAAGTGATGAAGTCAAAAAAAAATAAAATCAAATAAAAAAAAAATCATACCGTTTATTATTTTGCAAACATGGGTAATTAGTACTTACAACGAGTTCGAGACGAGGTTCCTCATCTTGAAAAGGAATAACAAAAACAATAATATACTTACCTAAAAGCAAAAACATAACATGCTTTGATAAGTATCGAAAATTTCAAAGTTTCTCGCAACCGCTCCGATAGCCGTGATCGTCTAGTGGTTAGGACCCTACGTTGTGGCCGTAGTAACCCAGGTTCGAATCCTGGTCACGGCAGTGTCAAACACTGTTACGGCGGAGCTATATTTTTGGTTTTTAGCATTGATTAACTGATAAAACATTAGATAGTAAATATTTTTACAGGATATATTAAAGGATAATTAAAACAAACTGTGAAACAAAGCTACATTCATAATATAAAACAAAATAACATTTGTAGGATTTCCGCTGATTGGCTATTTGCGAAAAAAACAATAATATTTTAAGTACATTTTAGAATTTAATAACAAATCATAATAGCTTCTGATTTCCATTTATTAGTTCATCTGAAATCTTGAACACAGCGCCATCTAGGTTTCATTACCAAATAGGTAGTTTACAAAAGTTCATCAGAGTCCATTGACACCAAGCCCCACATGTCTTTATTACGCAAAAAGTTCCAGCAGATGGCGTTACGGGTATTTGTTTTGGTACAACACGCCGCAGCTGTTCGCTATCACAGAAATCCGTGAGAGAAAAGGAGTGGTGATTAGGTCTGTCTTTGCCTAAAAAATACGTTTTTTCTATGATTCATTAACATTTTGTGACTGGTGACCGTTATATGTGCAAGTTAAAGTTGTTCTACATGTGATATATTGTTCGCAGCGTCGAAAAACATTGCCAAATAGTGTAATTAACGATGTAAACGTTGGTTATGACGTTTACTACGGTGTATTTGTGTGTGTGTGCGTGAGTGACAGCATTGCCGACGACCGTTGAAGCGAATCTTGTAACGGCATAGGTACCTATTGGATGTGAATGCTGTTTTCGGTAAGTTATATTGTTTTGACAATGTTAGACCTAACCTATTTGGCTCATGCCTGCGTTGGAACGCTCTATATAGGTTCGTATATATTGTTTGACCTCGATACGCGGCGCGATCTCGTTTGCTATTTCCCTTTGAAAGGCAATTTCTCGCGTTAGTAATTTTTTCTGCACCGACCGCAATGTTTCCGCATGAGTGTTCTGTTTGATTAGCTAATTTATAGTTACGACTGTAACGATGTAAAATAAAAAATCAGTGGTAGGTAGGAAGTATAAATCTGTGGCTCTTATCACCTCTATGCTGTGTGTAGCGTCCGGATAAAGCCGGACACAGTCAGGCTTTTTGCTTGCGTGTGCGGCCAAATTAGACGCTGTAAGGCCTGTCCGGCTTTTATTAGGATTTTTAAAATTGACCATTTTTTACCCGTATTGGTTTCCGAATTAATAATAAAGAAGACAGATTCATTTAATTGAATTGTTGTTTCAGTAGAATTTAAGAACATTTTATGGTAAATGATAAGAAAGCCTTGTTTTACTTTTAAAACAATTGTCGTGTTATACCTAGTAGGATTAAAATAATTAATGGTGTCCGGCCTTTTTACCCAAATGTCCGGCTAAACTGGCTGGTCGGTCCGGCTTTTCGGTTTTAAGACCTGGCAACACTAGCTGTGTCGAATAAGCTTGTTTATTGGTTTTATCATCGACAGCTGATTTTATTTGTAGATACAGTTTTAGTTTCAAGCTCTCTTTGTTGATTGTTAGATAAATATTGTATTAATTAGGTGCTGTGTTATAAAGTTCCTGTGCATTGTTATAAAGTTTTAGCCGTGTGCACTTGACTGTATCGAATCGACCCCACATGTTGAAAATTGATATTCCCTACACTTGCCGGTCTGTCGAACCCGGCAGTCAGTGCGTCGACACCTGCACGTTGTAGCTACCTACCTACTTAATTAAGAGCAACCATTGAACAATTATAACCGAGTCCGAGAATTAGTTCCAAATTGACATTTATTAGATAGGTACCTACGTAGGTGCTTTGAAATACAGTTATATTATAACGCAGATCGACGTGATTTGTAATGAAAGAGATTGACGCAAAACTATGCAAGCAATATAAATTAAGTCAAACGTACCGGTATTTCCATCAAGAAATTAACAGTACGGGTCGTAGGACCCATAAAATCACAGACGTGACCAACTATCTGACAATCTACATAGCCATGAACTGATTTAAATCGAAATGATATTATTTTTGATTTAGACTGACTGCATTCCATACTCAGACGAAGAAGCATACTGCTATCAATTAAGTTTCTATCAGATACTAATTGAGTGTCTACTGAAGACAGAATTATTCATAGCATCAATATAACCTTGTGAAACATGAACATACATAGACGCTTTAATAAATAGAGAGGTACGTACCAAGATAAATTAACCCAAGTAACATCGATGTTTCAATCAACATTAGCAACGCAATATTCCAAATGATGTAGATTCTAAGATAAAATACGCAAAAAGTTCAAACAGGTTTTTTGATGCACGTCGATATTTTGATGATGGCATGCTAAATGTTTGATCATATCTCACTAAGTAATCTAACCAGTTTGATTTTCGTCGGCGTCGGTATAAAGTATTGTTTTTGTCGCACTATGGTGAAATACCTACCTACTGCTCTTGTTTCATCCACCTGGTCTTTTCCAATTAACTTGGGATCTCATGAGACGGTCAATATTTTACATTGAGCTTTTCTACTACCAAATACATAAATAAAATTGAAGTGTCTGTTTGTAATGGCAAAAAAAACACCTTTTTACGAAATGCATATGATTGTCGGTATCTACTTATAACAAAAAAACAATTTATTTTTTTTTCTCTGTCTGTTTGTTCCGGCTAATCTCCGAAACGGCTGGATCGATTTTGATGGTATTTTCACTGGCAGTTAGCTGATGTTATAAGGAGTAACTTAGGCTTTTAGTGTAGAAAAAGCCACGCGAGCGAAGCCGCAGGCAGCAGCTAGGGTGTCCTAAAATTATTAGACTTATTGTTACAATATTTTCGGGCATCATCATCATCATCTAACTACCTTTTCCAAACTAAGTTTAGGTCGGCTTCCAGTCTGATCGGATGCAGCTGAATACCTGTACTTTTTACATGGAGCGACTGCCTATCTGACCTCTATTCCCCAGTTACTGGGTAACACGATACCCTTTGGCAAGACAGGTTGTCAGATTTGTCGGCTTCTGAATACCCGTAACGACTGTCAAAGGTATACGAATGACCGTATCTGAATACTTTTTCAATATCCTCGTCTACTCCAAAGAAAGGGATAATCTCTAACAGTTTGAACAAAAAAGATCTAAGTTTACCGCGTCCAGATTGCTCAATGACTTCCCCAAAGGCTGCCTCTTTAATAACTGACGATCTGCCGACAAAACCCTTAATTTTTCTGGCATTTAGGTCCTCCCAAAACTAGATTTCAGCCAAGATAAGTATTAAAATCCTTCAATTTAACATAAACTGAGGAAAGTTTCTAAAATGAGGGACTAAAACTATACTATTTAAAGTTTAGCTAACCTACCTAGTTAAAGAAACTAACATTAGAATAAGTAGCCATCTATAATTGGTACTAGAATCACCTGTTGCCTTAAACCGTCAATTTAGCAATAGGCCTAGTAATGACAGGTGCTGAGTTAAACCCATCACACGTAACGTGAGCGGCACTTACATATCTGTAATTTACATTCAGTTAAACTTGGTTCTCTACAGTTTGTATCGATGTCTATTTCTGGCTAGATATTTTAGCTTCATGTTCTAATGTTAAATAGTATAATAATATGTTTAAAAACCTCACCGTTACTTCTTTTAGCGGCTATGTGTGAGTCCGTATTAAGGCGCTTACAAGACGCAAATTATTAAAATAGGCTAAATTGCCAAATCTGTATAGTTTGTGGTAGCGGAAAAAATATATGTTAATTTTGAACATATTTCCCAGAACTTGGTTGTTATCAAAAAACGTTTTGAAAAAAAATCTCGATACAAACTAACGTTAAACTAACCTTTTACCTTGAGTTCCAATCCAAAATATCTGTGTTAAATATCAACATACGCTACGTATTTAATTAATAACAAGAACGTCTTATTTGAATGCAGAACTTGGTTGTTTTTATTTTCGATTACTCAACTCAATTTTGAGTAAACAGCTCATTGCTTCATATTTTGCAATAAATTACAAGCGTTATGTCATCGCGCTTCTCTTTCTTTTCTATGCAATTTGACAGTGACTGCGGTTTAGGTGTTGTCAGCGTCTTAATATGATTTCACTTTGCCAATTCCATCATTGATATAGTGAAATCATATTAGGC
This sequence comes from Atethmia centrago, assembly GCA_905333075.3. Classification (NCBI taxonomy): domain Eukaryota; kingdom Metazoa; phylum Arthropoda; class Insecta; order Lepidoptera; family Noctuidae; genus Atethmia; species Atethmia centrago. The sequence goes on along the minus strand of HG995381.1, from coordinate 8,964,888 downwards.
AGAATATTTTTTTTGTAAATTTGTAAATAATTCGCTACATAAAAAAATAAAAACAGATTTGTGCTCCCGGTTTACGAAATAGGAAATACGACACAACTCTGATAAAGTGATAACCCAGTAACAAAGAAATAAGTAATGCTGCTGTACAAGTACTACTCAGACACGTCTCCTCTATTTTTCCATCACCAAACGAATGCTAAGCAGAACTTACTGCGTTCAAATTGTAAATATGTATGAGGCTAGAGGTCGACGCTCTTAGACCAACTGTTCTCGTGTTCGCTACTGTAAGGTAATTATTTAATTGTCTATTCATAATATGCTAAAATATTTGGAAAAGGGTAACATAATTACAGGCTGATATAGAAATATTTAGCTGATGAACTGCTGAACAGACTATGTTTCATCTGCCAGTGTCTAAATGTCCGTTCACCTGCACTCTTGACGTTCTGAACAACGCCTCTGACGCCGCAATAAACGTGGCTACCTACGTGGCCCAAACAGTCTAGGCGACATGGATGTACCATCGAAACGAAAATAAGAAGCTAATGATTGATATTGACAGATATGATCAAATAATTAGCTTATCGACATTAAAATAATTGGTTTAAAATGTTACTATTAAAGTTAAATGACTATTTTAAATGCTAAACCTCCAAATTATTTAATCCATGACATCCAAACGCCCTGCTACTGTTTAAACCGATACTTATTTAATTTCTCTAATTGAAAAGGTTGTTAAAATTGGTCACTCACATCGCATAGAAAACCATGATTTTGGTCGCAACTTGCATTCAACGAAACTAGTTTAATGGAATTCCAACCAACGTTTTGCATTTACGATCACTATTAACTGTTTTAAATAACTCCGATGTCGTCATTTATTTCCAGTTAGGCCGGAGTTTTTACTGCAAAGCGCACCGCTGGAATAAAGTAATTATCTACATCTAGGTAGGTTTATTTTCGACCTACGCACTTTATAGCTTCGTGGGAAGACTAGTAGGCGGCCAGTGTAGGCGAAATTATTGCTTGTAATAAGTATTGTTTATTAATGATACTTTAACAAACAAAATCCAATTAAAAACCCGTATTTTTGTTACATTTATAACTGAACTATGACCTCTTTTCAAATCTACACTAGAAAATAAAAACAAAAACATTCACTGGCCGAAACCAGCCGAAACTTCAAATAGTGACATTCAACAAAATTCAAAGCAGGAAAAAAGTAACCAAAAATATATTTCGTCCCCAATTTTTCAAAAAACGGCAAAATTTTACGTTCCGAGACTAAACGTGTTCGAAATATCTTTAAAGGTGTTAAGAGTTTGTTCAAGAGACTGACAGTGACGATGGCAACTAAAAGACCTCCTTTCAGAAAACCACGTGAATTAGGTGAGAAGACTGTAGACTTACCAGAGGTGGCTCTAGCTGCTATTGCATCATATAAGAAACAGAAAGAAGTAGCCGATTTCATACATTTCCTACTAGGAGCATTAGAAAGAAATTCTAACTGGCTGAACACCATAGTCGGTAGGCAGAGCAACTTCAGATGTGCATTAATGGTCGGAGCCGGCCCAAATCGCTTCCAACTCCAAGAAACTATTTACCCCTCGGGAGGCAGCGACATTAAACTAGAAGTTGAACTGAAAGACTCTGAAGATCATGACAAAATCGCTATCGCTGCTTTAGTCAAACTTACCAATTTAGACTTGGAACACCTTATGAAGTACATCAAGACTCGCTTATGGGACAACATCCTACTGCGCGAAGATCTTCTGAAGGGCAAAGCATTGGGCGTAAGTTTTGCCGTCCTGAGACCCTTTTCCGATAAACAGTACCGTGTGATGGAACGGATCGTTATCGGGAGTTCCATGAAATGTGTCGTACCCACGATCAAAAAGCGTCGACGGGATGAAAAATTGTTAAATGGACCTCCTTTTAAGAAGACCAGAAAAGTCACATAGCAGACAGAACTGTAGTTTCAGGATAAAAACATTTTGAACAAAATGGACAGTCGTTATGGTGTACCACAGTGTCATGTAGCATGTAATGGCAGCAATTTGGGTCGACTGTAAAATGCGAAGCTCACAGTAAATTATACTCATTTTTGCAATGATCGTTTCCGATTACCTATGATGGATGAGGGCGCATTTGTGGCGAAATGGCTACTACATTTTGACGGATATTCATTTCTTTTTACCCTTGCAATATGCCTTGTTATTACAGAAATAAATTCAATCAAAACCCATGTTTTGTTTTGCTATTTTACACGTTGATGATGTTATAGCTGATGGGTGAAGTAATTAATTGATCCATTATATGTTAAGCTAAATTGTTTACGAAGGACGTTGAAACGTAAAGAAGGAAAGCGTAATTAGATTCTGGTGTTCCCTTTCGTTAAACTGTGATCGTTTTTCTTCCCTCGACGGAGCGCGTCCGACTTACAAAGATCAATATCAGAGGAATCAGGGCACCGTGCGCGGGCTAACTTATAGCCACAAATCCTTCCGCCAATAACTTATTACAATAGCACTCGGCGTTACGCAACTGAAGAGTGAAACAATAGTTTTTCCCACTCCGTGTCAGCTTCTGAAAATGGTTAGTTGGGAAAGTTTTCGATCTGCTTATCGGCGGGCATAAATCAATTTGAATCATGGAGGCTGAGTATAAGTTGGGTCGCTTCTGAGCCCTTTTTCTAACTTGGGACCGAGCATACGGATTAAGGGAAGCCTGACCGTTGCGTAATTGGCGTAATAGTTGTGATTTATCTTATCTCCGTATTCTTATGATATCTCATGGAAATAATGACTCATGGTATTTTCACGTCCTTTATAAAATTTTGTTAATACTCGTACCTACGCTAAGGAACTCAAGGCAACGAGGTCATAAAAGCTAATAAAGCTATAATTATGTGACCAATCCGTTAGTGTACCAATTAGGCCTAAAAAATCTTTAGTAGTAAAAAAAATTGGTTGTCTGTAAAGTCGGTTTACGGACGATAATTTTACGTGATAACGAGAGAGAGATGCGTCACAAGCCGAACGCTTGGGCCGATCGTGCCTTTCTATCGCTAGTTTCGCGCTCTCGCTTGCACGCTCGGCTCTGACGGAACGTGACAATGAGTCATGCTTTTTCGTGCGTGCAGCCGGCGTTCATCGATTTATAAGACGTTATCACATCAAAAACTTAATTACAAGTAAATAACTCTTGCTCACAGCTTGTTAAAAAGAAATCAGTGTGCCAGCACAGCATGATTAAGATATATTGCCTTTACTATGACAGCCCACAGCCTGGCTAGGCTAACACAATAACTATCTTCAATACAAGTAAGCGATTCAATGTAGTATTAAATAACTACGTATAGTGGCTGTTCTAGTTATTGCTACTGAACTCCCTCGCCAAGACTTATAGCGGTAGTAACCACTGAAGAATGAAGAACAAACACTAACCTTAAAGTTCTTACACATAAACATGGCTTATATCTAGCTAAGACTTGAACGAAACGAACCGTTAAGGAAATATCTTAAAAGCGTCCTTTGTTCTCAATATTTATGAAATGTTGTGCAGCTATGGAGAATCGAGTTTGGGGGACAAGAAGGAATTTTAACTTGGAATATCGCTTATTTGAACATTGGAATTTTGGGGGTGATGGTGTCTTTAGAAAGGTTTTATTGCATCCGTCAGTCTTCTTTTTGTAAACAGTGGTGTACTTAGAGCAATATGTTCTGTGTGATTATATATGCCAGGTGAGAACAGCTTGTTTGAGGGTTAAGGGAACATCACTAGGAAATCTGACCTTTATTGACTGAAGGATGTTAGTCAGTGTGATGCTCGTTGCCAGCATAAGAAAATGTCAGCTCTGCAGTGGGGCGGTCATACAGAATACTCTTCAACAATCCTACGATAATTATTTACCTGACATTTCCCCAAAAGTACCTACACAAAAATAAAAATGTCAAGAGAGTAAACACAAAAATGTGTGCAATTGTTGAAAGCGTTTCTTCAGGCGGGTCCCGAGAGCGACATATTACATTCGGAGTGTCGTCACAAGTGTCCGGAACAAATGTCGAGTGTCGCCATGTCTGTTTGTAACATGATGCACTGTTTCAATGATATACGAATTTAAGAGAATATTTCTGGACTTATTTTTTGAAGGGCGGTGAGTAATGGTTTTTTAAAAGGTTGCTGTGTTTAGCTGTTTTGACTCATTGGAGATTTTTGATCTAATACAGTTTTCATCACCGTTTTTTCAATGTTTTTGTGTCTTATTTTTTTACAGGTCACGTTTAGAAGAAGACTCTAGAAAATTTGTCTAATTCTTTGATTTCATTTACTTCAACGGGATGTATTTAATAAAGAAACTGTCGCAGTCAATATTTTCTGAAAGAAGTAAGATACTTCTGTTCCGCAATTAAAGTCATCATCATCATCATCATTTTAGCCGAAAGACGCCCACTGCTGGACCCCCAAACACCGCAATTAAAGTAGTTAACCTTTTTGCTCAGTTTTTACATGTGTTCCACTCCAAGCAACAAAGGCGAGAAACGAAACTAAAAGAACCGTTATAGTGTAAAAATAATTTATGACACCACTACTGCCATTAACGCAGAGTAAATGGGCGAACAATTTGCTAAAGTAAAAATAAACCGAAAGCAAGACAAAGCACGGCAAATTCAGCGACGTATATTTTAAAAATGTAAGACCTCGTACAGTATTAAAAGGAACCCGCAAACTTTAATACCGAACATCCCACCGACTTAATATAAACCGGTGAAAAGAAAGTACGGAATTGTGTAACAAGGTAATAACAATTTTATAAGAACAAATAAATGCATCTACGATGCCGCAGGGCATAAAGAACCTTCATAAAATGAAACTGCTTTTAGGGTTAAATTTTTATTTTAAACATAGAGAGGGATTTTGATGGCCCTCCCACGTCGTTGAATCGCGTTATCTTTAGATTTAGGACTCACGCAATAATAATACGCAGTTGAAATGGTGATTCAGGGCGCCATCTCGACACTGAGTGAATGTCCTGATTTAGTGGTGACATTCTCATAAATTATTATGATGAAGAAGTGTTGTTAATGATTGCCTTTGATGCAAATGAGCAATTCGTTATGCGTCTGTTTTGGATTACTGGGACTTCAACTGATTGAGTCAAGTTAAAGAAACAATTTTCAGGAAATGCGACTGCAGCGATTCAATTTTGGGTTAGAAATTTTTAAAGTAGAAAGTATTCAATTACTACATAGATTAATTCTACATCTTCGATCTTTGAAAGCGGAATTGCACTTGCCACCTTATCACTGGACAACAAAAAATCAACATCCTCATTCAGACCCATTTAAAATCGATGATCCGTAATTCCCTCACTTTATTTCTATTACACATCAATAAGGAGTGTTGTTTAAACATCCAATTACGAGTTTGTCAAGTTAATGTCCCCGTAGTGACACCTTTGCATTTAATGGCTATACTAATTTAACAATAATGGTTTTTAGTGTACGCCTTCCGGCAGTGTTTGTATAAGTAATTGGTGACTGATTTCCAAGCTATGTTTTTTGATGAGTTAAGTATAGGTTAGACGACATAATTCCTCCTGGGGGCGTCGTTCAGGTGTTGATAATGATGATAGTATTAAAAAATAAGTAGAGCTTTCTATTTTCCTTAATGAAAACAGTAATACTATTCGAGCGTGTGAAAGTTAAGTTTCCTATAGTCTACCTTGTTGGCAGCGTTGCCATTTTGTGCTAAATATAGGTAAATCGCTGTGACATGACACGCTATTTTGTGCCATACCTTTGTGAAAAAACGATTCGACTTTTGACACGACTCCACGCTTCCGTTACCCCAGTCCTTATAAAGTGAGAGAAAACTATTCTTTTTACAACAACGATAGACACATTTTACTCATATTTTCCTCTAGTTTTTCAACTACATCCATCCTTTGCAATAAACAAGCACTTCACTGGATCCTCTCGGATGACTTATAAAAGTTGTGTGGGTAGTTAAAAAGCCGGCGACACTCAACAGCTGTCCTCGAGTAATTCATCGACCCTCAGTCCACATGCTTCCCGCCGTACCTTGCTTTATGGGATGGGCCATTGTTTGATGTGTTTCGTTCAAGTGGCTATGGCTATGTGACGATAATAACGGGATTATGGACGGCTATATGTAAGCAGGTACGCACTTTATGCCTGGAGGCTTTTATTTAGGTATTAAGTTCTGATAACGTTTTTATTATTTATTTCTGGTTGAGTATAGTTTTTGATGTTTTTTTTTTTGTTGGTATAGTGGTGTGTGTTAGCTGAAATATCGCAAATAATTTAATTTAATGTTTAGAGTTGCGAGTAGTGTGCATACTATTGTATAGATTTTTTGACAAGTTTTTTCTAACTGAACAGACAGCTGTGCTGCTGGGGAGTTTGTTGCACCACTTTTTCCCACCTAAAGCACTAGGAAGTGGTGAAGGTCGGGCGTTTTGGGGGACTGTCTGATGTAATTTTGACGTTTGAAAAGTGCTGATTCATAGCCTAGTTTGAAAAAATGACTTGATTTTAATTTTGTGACTGGCCACAATTTTATTATACGAAATGTGGGTTTTGAGCACGGATCTATGGTTTTGAGCATTGTTTTGGTCAAGTTTATTTCGTAAAATTCGTGATCTATCATGTCCTGTTTCGTATTTTGAATGATCGTATAGGTACAGTACAAGCATACTGTTTTGAAAGTTAAATTACGAACATTGGGAATTTCATGAAATCCTAATTTCCTCTGTCCATAAGTTTGCTTTGTACACATATCCACATTATCCACTGTGTCAAAGTGTACACACATTATTTTGGTATCATCTCGCTCGAATAAAGTGTAGCTGACACTTTTAGGTAGCATAATAAATTCATCGAAGGATCTGCCTTAAAAAGGCCCACCGATTTTATACGGAGACTGCCCTTTCCCATTTTTGATAAACGAGACACTTGATCGAACCTCGGTTCGTGAAGGGGTTCTTTTTTGATAATATCTCGTCACAAGACAAATTTGTATGTGATGTAGGCCTAACTGCCCCCTTAACACGATAAACCCTTGCTGGAGGGGACAGACGTATGGTAGACAAACGATAAAGCGCAGACTAGCTTGGATGCTTTTTTTAAGCAACAAAACGGATATGGTTTTGGACAGGCGATTCTAGATAAGTATAGTTGATACAAAAGCCAAGCATTTGCGATGTATCTTTTATCATTTAATGTTTTGAGACATCATTCAGTGAGGCAATATTTCGCTTTTCCTCCTACCTTTTCGCAATGCCTCTTAAGGCTTTAACTTATACCACGTCAAGCGATTTATTTTCCATAACAATATGGTACGCTAGTATATATTCACCGACCACAATCCCGTCACCCATAAAACATCCAAACTTTAAATAGGAAGAGACACGAGAAAATAGCGGCAGTTTTTCATGGCGGCAATAAATATTATTAGATAAATATGTATCGTTGTCCCGTGTCATGGCGATGTTTCGAATTTTAGATACAGAGAAATGGGGAGAGAATTCAAATAGTTTGGAGTTAGAGCAAAGGGCTTAAGACTTAAATGATAAATGATTTATTTTCTGTAAGTAGGTTTGTACAAACACTTTTACACGTCAATCATATTTTTTAAATAAAGCTAGATGAGGTCGGCGTTTCCTATCTGACTACTCTGAGAAGAAAGGCCGAAACAAACTCAGAGGTCACAGTCTCTTTTAAATTCCAGACATAATCTTGGTCAGATCATGTGGAGGCCATGTAGATTGGTGTCTGAAATGGTCCTTTTGAGGAAAGAACCACACAGATTGAGTGGACCTGTCCAGTCAGTGCACGCATTTGTCAGTAATCGTGCAGCTCAACTCAGAACTTAAGGAGCTCAACGATTCGACGAACAATACCAAAGAAAGAACATTTGGGTAGGCCGCATAAATTACTCAAACTGCCAGACCTTGATTAATATTAAATGAGAAAAAAAAAAACAATAATGACCCACATAGGCTTCACATTCACAATAATTGAAAACAATATAATACTTTACAAGTAAATATTAAGTTCCAAACAGTATATTGAACTCCACAAAGTAAATATGTCAAAATGGTATATAAATAAAATAAAAGTTTCGGTATGTAATAATTGGAGCAGCTTAATCCCAAGCCTTTTTGTCCTCAATATGTGACAATCCGCGGCTAAAGGTACCTTGTGGTCGATATGGAGTTATGCATACGCTAGTAATCTGCGATTAATACGCTGTAGATATCAAAAAAGATCAACCTCCTACGATGTTTTGTTACGGAGATATATTTTTTTTTAAATTATATTCGAAATTGTGCAATTTTGAGAAACAGACATTTTAAGTTCAGTCACCTCGAACAAAGCAATAAAAAAAAATCTATATTTCTTGCAAAATTTACAAAACATTCAATATCTTCGAAACTATAAACGTCCATAAGGTACCTTTAGCCGCGGATTGTCACATATAATCTTTAATAGTATAAAAGGCTTTCTGGCACAACTTACTTTTAATAAATGATTTGAATTTATTAAGGCTTAGATCTTGAACGTGGCTTGGAAGTTTATTATAAAAACGTATTCATTGACATCTGAATGAGCCACCTATTTTCTTGAGCCTTGTTGTAGGTACAACAAATTTGTGTTTGTTCCTAGTATTTATATTATGGATATCACTGTATTTTTTTTTTTGGCTTGGCTTTGTACCTTCACCTTTTATGTTACGTGTGGATGTGTCGTTACGCGATGTTTTGAAATAATATATCTAATATTTGACACACACTCACACATGACTTTGAGTCACGTTTGAGTTATGACAAGGATCGAAATCGTATCGAATATTCATAATTATGTATGTTTACAGTAAATGTTACTTCTTAATTTCCTTATATGCCAAAATGAAATGTTGGATAATGCAAACAACGGTGGCATTAAAATAAATGTAGATTAGTGGGTCTTTTTTGTACAGTCACGTTTTTAATTAAATGGAATTTATAGGCAGTGAACGTAACATTATGCAAGTCACATGTTTCACATGTGACTTGGTCGACTTTATTGCTTTCAAGTATTACTTTGCAAATGGCGCCCAACGCGGGGCACGAAAATATTATACAACATTTTAAAGACATATCACTTTTGAATACGTATGTAACATGTAAAATGCGTGTCACATATTCCAGTCAGCAGATGTTAAACAAAATACATAGAATTTATAACTTGACAAAAACAGATAAATCGAGGCCCCCGGTATAATTTATGTGCGGAAAATAAATCTGTAAGCGGATACAAGTTTATCCGTCCTTTCAAAATAAGGGTACATGGCGCAGGTCCGCTACGCTCGGAAGTCGGATGACGAATGTCCACATCTTTGCCCTGCGACGGGTTATATAATGCGTAAAATTACTGTCTTCAACTATCTTCATATGTTTCGCGTATAACATTCTCTTCTGATGTACGTTTATTTATTTAGGCGTGTATAAATCACTTTTGGGATGCACATATATTTTTAGCGTGAGCTCGTTACGGCAAATGCCGTTTTATTTGAAATGGTATGAGCTGTTGGATTTATTATTCTTCTCGAATCTGTACCTTTATGATACTTGTGAGGTTTTTAAATTGAAGTTTTTAGTGCTTGAACAGCATGTGGGAAAAATATACACATTTTATTATAACGACAGTTCATACAATATCAAATACCTTATCGTTAAGGCTTTGTACATAATTTTGCAAAGTATACAAAGTAATTTAAGGCTCCTTACAATGTAAATACAGTCGTAAAGTGTTCCAACTTAACTTGCCACTTGTAAGTGCTGTAGTGCATTCTTGAAGCTCCTGCTGAGACAGTATCTTAAACATGCACAGTATACTGAAGGGCGGTCACGTGTACCGTTCTAGTTTAATTAAGCGGTGATAAAAGTTCTGCACCGGACTTAACGGAATTCATTCGTGGACCGCGCCTTACTGGCGCCCAACGTGGGACTACTTTATTACGCGTTGCATTTTAATTTTTAACAATTTGTTGGTGCGAAACTGTTAATAACAAAGCCTTTTAATATTACTTTAAGAAACCTTCATAAATTGAACATGTTTCTTATTATTTGTTATGAGGGTAGTACAACAAAATTGCCCACTTTTCTGTTGTGCAATCTTGAATCTCCTGCTGAGATAGTATCTGGGGCATGTGGAGAGCTGAATACCGGTCACGTACGAGTTACTCGACTTTAATTAAGCGGTGATTAAAGTTTTACAGTGGACTTCGGTGGAATAGACTCGCCTGCTCGACTTGTGGCTCAACGCTCCACAATTCTTTCATTAATTGTTGTTTACGCGGTACATTGAATACAAAGGTTTAGATAAGTGTTTGTTCTGTTTTATTTGATGCAGTGTGTTTTGTTTGTGTTGATACTACACGAATTTTACACTAAGACTTTTCCGAGGTGAAGTTTTACCTTTGAATAACATCTACATTTCGGTAAGTACGAAGGATTCTTGGTAAAGAAACGTGTCATTTAGATTGGGTCCTATTACGCAATAAGTCTTTTAAAATCTAAATTAATTAATTATAAAGAAGTTATGAGCGTTCAGAAACACCTAATTACGTATGATGTATATTAATACGCAGATATTTTAACTCAAAAGGAAGAAACTGGGAGCCTTCCGTTCAAAATATATTTATCGTTTACCTAATGAGCCATTAGAAGGTTCCTTTTTCCTGAGAAAGCAATTAATTTACAATTATGTACGAAGGGCTGCACAAAGTCTTATTAAATAAAATGTTTCAAAGACCGCTTCCCCCATTCATTTCGGGCAATTTCTTTCTCAGACGAATCTTTAATTATCAAAGATTTATAATTTATGAGAAATTCTCTTTTAGACCTCTTCACACTTGCTTTCTGATTTTGATTCAAGTATTTTACGTTAACGTCTCACTAACTTAAATAAGTTAGATTTTCTATGATTCATTTTGTCCATCACATTTATTGTATTTTTCAATGTTTTAACGTCCACTATCTCTTTAGGGACCTTCTTTCCATTTACCACCTCACAAATACCTACCCACACTTTCTCCTCACAAACTAATTCACACAATTTAACCTCTCATAAGACTAAACCTCCCTAACTCATTAACTAAAACTCTCCATAATTACGTCGTCGGTATAATATTCAGCCGTTTTTAGAACTGTAGTGAATATAAAATGTTCAATCATGATCCTGAAGATCACTTACCGGAGTTACCGGCTCCATCTTTTTCTTAGTATATGAATTTTTAATAAGAGTGAAGTCAACACAGCTTTTTATAGGCGAAAAATGTTCGTCAAATATACGCCTAACGAGTTTCTGTTGTGAAGTGGAGGTAATAGCGTGGTGATGATGTTACTTTACATTTTTTCAATATAAAATATGGTAAGTTTGTTTCTGTTAGTTTGTGGTAGGATCAAGGTTTAATTAAGGTGGAGCTTGTTGAGTCACCTTACATACTAAAACTGAGGAACGCTTTATAAATATTACCTAACCCTGCCGTTTTCATTTCAATAATGTGAGTTAGAGGCAATTTAGAGACTTTAACGCCATTTTAGTGTTCAGACGTTTATGAGTGAGAAGATCAATCGTTGTAACGCTTATTTTAGGTATATTGTTAGAATAGAATATAACAGAATATTCTTTACAGATATAAATGTATAAATTTTACATAGGGAATTTTTTAATTTTTAATTTTATATATATATATATATATATATATATATATATTATTGTTTTTCGTTGTTGGCAAAACAATAACAGTGAAAGTGCAAAGAAAATGTGGTGAGGAATAAAATATCAAACAGGAACAACAGAGCTGCAACAAGCATCTTTCGTAGCTTAAATGATGTTGACAGGGGGCGTTGTTGGTAAAAATTTTTGTGAAATGGCGGCGTTAGTTCTGATTATTGCCACGTGCCAAAAGATCCTTGAACAACTACATATATAGCAGGAGCATGGACTAGCAGGAGTCACCAAAGTGCGGTCCGCTGACCTATTTTGTGCGGACCGTAAACAGAAAAATGTATAACTAAAACTTAATCTAAATATATTAAAACAAAAATTTGAGTAATAAATAAAAAGCGATAGCTTGCACCAACTTTACTCCAGACATCAGACTGATAGTTCAAAGTAAAAAATAATAATACGTATTTCACATTAATGTTAATCACTTATTTTTTTATTTTTATTAATTACATAATATTTGTTTATAACTTAATAACAAAAGTCAAAGTCAAATTATTTATTTCAAATATGCACATAAAAGGCATTTTTGAACGTCAAAATTTATAAAAAAAATAGAATTGATTCCAGTCGCCCTTTCCAAAAGGTAGTTTCGCATGGACAAGAATGGGCAAGAATCCACCGTCAGTCTTATACAATGTTTTACAATATTTTGTATAGGTACATTAATTATATAGGTAATTGTTTAGGTGAAGACGATTCACCTAGAATAAATTACTAGCACAATTGGTAAAAAGAATTTAAAGTATGAAATAACAAAATGAGCGCAATGACGGATATATACCTATCAGATACATGGTGCTCACATATTTACAAACATTGTAAAAGTATACGTTTCCCTAAAAAAAAAAGTAATATGTCAATGTGTGAGTTAAGGTAATCACATAATGTAAAACCAATGTCATAAAAATAATAAATTATACTATTAAAATAGCAACCAGTTTGATTTTGTCTAGACTCCAGATTGTCCGGAGTTGGTCAAATTATTCAAATTTCTTTTCGTTTGTGGTGCAAATATAATTTATTAAACTATAATGATTATAAACATTAACTAAATTAAATTAAAACTAAGCAAAACCTAAAAAAAGGCCCTCGAAGCATTGTGCCGAGGATGCTGGCGGCATTTCCGCGCTGAATTTCTTTTCAGTTTACTTTTTAATTGATATGATTAAAAAATCCTTATGATTGCTAATAATCGTCTACCAAACAGACCGCGACACTCATATTATTAAAAAAAAAAACGGACCTCCAATGAAATTAATTGGTGATCCCTGAACTATTATGTAGGCACTAAGTACCTATCTTCGATAAAAGTGCAATCCCAATCGGTATCTTTATCAATTAATCTCCTTAATTGAGAAACTCCATAATGATGTTGACTTACCAATTCATTCGCCGTTCACTCACTCTTTCATTCACTCACGTTGCATTGGAGAGGAAAAAATGCTGAAGAAATATTGGATTTCTCAGGGCGCGAGGTTTCAATCGTGGCCGTATTTAATTAAGAGAACCCCATGGGGTTTCCCTGTTACGGGTGTAACGTAGAGATTTTATTTTGCTTTGCTACCCCGTCTGGTAACGTTATTAAGTAAATAGTTTTAACTGCTGTGAATATGTATGTTCTGCTATTATTTGCTGAAATTAAAACGCAGGAATAAATGCTTCGTTTAAGTTCGAAACTACGTTATTTGGCTGCAACTTGTAAGCTATGTTGATAATATTTTAGTAAGAAAACATAGCGAATTTCACCAATTGAACTGTACGTTTAGATTCAGCTTCGCGTTTAGTTTCGTTGGTGACATTCGCCCAAAACATTGGTTTGACAGGTGTTGCATCAGACGGTTGATTCAGTGCACTTTTTCATCTTGGTTGCGTTTTGTTATTCGTTCTTTTAAGTTATATTTGTGTTAAAAGGTTACCAAAGTGTTTCACAAACTTAAGTTCGCACATAAATAACTAATTATATGTTCAAAACAGATATACTGTACAGCATATATCAGAAAGGTTTGACCAGACCATCAAACAACTTTCTCCATGGAACCAACATCGATATCGCTAAGAATAATTACCTGTCCTATACATTAGGGCCAATTAGGTATAGAAGTTTGGATGGTTTGTTGTTCATAATTGATTCACGATTTTAAACAAGTTTCTCCATGGGACCAACTACGATGTTGGTCCCATGGAGAAACTTGTTTAGTTTGATGATCTGTACTACACCCTTTTTTTGGTTGGGAAATTATCAAATAACTTCTCCCGTTCTGGGCGGAGCGGGAGGGTGTGTCAGGCGCTTACTGACTAAAACGCACCCATGTTACTTCCGTTTCCTGTGTTGCCAGGGGTCTCGGTAACTTTTTCGGACTTTCCCGCGACCCCGGCAGGCATCGGCCCTAGCGGATCCCTACACTTGTGCTGACATCTCTTTGAGGCGCGCGTGGAACACAACGCGCCGTCGACCCGGGCCCTGGTTCTTATCGGACGGCGAGCTACCTATTGGTCACCTTTCTGATAAATGCTGTATACATACATACATAAACTCACACCTTCGTCCCATGGGGGTAGGCAGAAACTATAGAACGCCGTCTGCTACGCACCTTACATACACTCCTTTTGCTTCGACATGAACAGTTCTTATTCTAGCAATTATTATGTCCAGCAATTCTTATTTTGAAGCATTTGTACATGCTGTATAAATGGTCCAAAGTAATAATTGTTGGACAGTTGTTTGAACTATAGTTTCCAACATTTCATAGTCCATGAATAACATAAAAATAAGTTAGAAACATCGTCAACTAAGACACTCGCATTATTTTGTTTCTAAACTTGTTAAAGTATTTCTGAAACGAATAAATTCATGTTTTCTTATAAGCAGTCTGTCAGTAGTCTAGAAAAGTTATAATCCCTGTCGATCTATTTTGTAAAATCTCACCCTGAAAAGTAAGGTGAAGTGAGGTTGAAGTGAGCTGTCAATAGTGTTAATTGATCTGGTGGAATGACAGCCCACTTCAAGTTCACTTCACGGGACTTCACCTATTCATGGTGATTTTTGTACAGAATAGACCCCATTCGAACATTCGTTTTTATAATGGCACACAGTACTTTGGGCCGATAACTCTCCATGTTTTCTAACAAGGCAAATGCCTTGTTAGAAAACCTACCTCATATGTATAAACAAATAAATCAAATTAAAGTATCTGTGTGTAATGTCAAAATAACAGCTTTTTACTAAATGCATATGAAAGTTTATACGGTACCAAAAAAAAATATTTTGTCTGTCTGTCTTATTTGTTCTGGCTAATCTCCGAAACGGACCGGTTTTGACGGGACTTTCATTGGATAGCTGATGTTATAAGCAGTGACTTAGGCTACTTTCATCATAAAACTGAACGTGTAAACTTTCTACATAGGTACCATAGATATTTTCAGAATAAATACTCTGTTTCTTTTCAATGTGTGTTGTCTATCATGTGATTTGTAAGGAAAGAATGAAAACTATTCGTTGGCGTTGACTGACTTCCACTATAAGTCATACAATCCAGGTTAACTAACATTCCATCAAGTTTCCTCTCTTCGAACAAAACCCTGGAAATTGCCAACCAAAAACACAAAAGCTTAGTTCTCAATAAAAATGTGATAACTTGCAATCCATTCTAGATCTAAATTACTGTCTATTATGGTAGTCGGGAGATTTTTCCTATTCAAATTGAATCACCACGTCTACTGCCCAGGGGATCTCTGAGATTAATCCAGCCGGTTGCTTTGTATTGCCAGATATGAATTATTGTTGCCCACTCCGTTCAGATGGGGAACCTGTTTCGCTAACTAACGCCTCTTTTGTTCTGATTGTGTGTTTGTTGGGGGACCTCGTACGAGACATAAGAAACAGAAACGCTTTCGTCTCCTATTCAGAGTGATGACATCGATACGCAAATAGGTGGTTATTAAAAAAAACCTGCTGATTCTTATAAAAGTACCTACACGGTCAAAATGTATAGAACAGCTGATTGTTGTAAAAAATAATTGATGAAAAATGTCAACGCTGATGGATGAGTAAATAATCTTATACCTACTGAATAAATGGTAACAGTTTGCGCGTCGGTCGATGTCCCTGACATCCTGTATAGGAGATGAAAGCGTTTCTGTTTCTAAAGTACTGTGAGAATTTGATAGGGTGGCAAAAATGGGCATAGGGTGGAGGCAAGTATAGGACACTTTACCCAATGTTAATTTACTTGATGATCGTTAGAAACGAGTTGCCTAGAGAACGACCAAACGTCATCCTGGAGAAAATAAACAGACGTTTGAAGCCGTAGACATATGCATCCAGATATTTTTGATCAATCAAAACAGTCGAGAAATATTCAACAACGATACTATATAGAGTAGGGAATAATGTATGAACTACAGCATTTTACCATTTCCTGACTGCCTGTATTCCCCCAATCGAAATACAAGCAAAAGCGGATTTACTACCAGTAAACATGCTCATAGATGGAAATGACTGCGATTACCCTTTATATATGGCAAGTATGGCTGTAACTTTGTTAAATGAGATAGATTCTTGGGAAGGATCAGGAATATTAGAATATTCTGCTAGATGATTCTGCTAAAGTAAATAGTGGTAAGTTAAAGAAAAAGAATATTGAAATCCCCTCGATAAAGACGAAGTAAAATGAGTGTAAAACGTTCAATAAACTAGAAGCATGCCGAGTACTCGTATTAGCGAGCGGACAAATTATCCTGATCGATAGTAATATCCTGGGGCTTTGTCGATATTAATTAAATGCCCTCTATGTCTCTAGCAGACTTTTCGATGTTGAGAACATTAATGATCAATTTTATCTTACGAGATCAAACATTGATATTACTTTTAGGCAGAATTTATCTTTTAATATCATCATTTCATCATCATTCATTTTCATTTTCAATCATGATTTTCAATAGATACGGGGGAGACACTAAAAGTTCTTAGAAAATAAAAAAAACTGAACAAACTAGATATCTTTGTAATATAGTGTCCATTTACATCAATACATCGCTGCATCCGATGGAGCCACTGAGAAAAGAACTTTACCCACTCGTCCTTAGGGGTCCCTTCGACGGCATTTTGAGACGCAGCCAATGCTTCCTCAGTATCCATAAAACATTTTCCTCGAAGTTTTTCTTTTATTTTCGGAAATAAATACAAATCGTAAGTTGCGAGGTCGGGGCTATAGGGCGGGTGACCCAGTAATTCCACGTCTGACGTCGCCAAGTAGTCGATTGTTTGCTTGGCGGTGTGCAACGAGGCGTTGTCGTGGTGAAGGATGATCCTACTGCGAGGTCGTCTCTCCCGAACTTTTTCCAAGATAAATGGTAAACAATTGTTAGTGTACCACTCTGCAGTAACTGATTTTCGATCCACTAAAACAATTGTTGCATAATGACCTGTCCTTCCGAAGAACGAGGCCACCATCTTTTTTCCCACGCTTCGACGACTCTTCACTTTAGTTGGCAACTGCTCGGAAGGAAACACCCAGACAGCAGACTGTCTCTTAGTTTCAGGATCATAACAATAAATACAGCTTTCGTCACCTGTAAGTATGTCGAACACAGCATTTGATTAACCTCCGTTAAATCTTTGAACCATTTCACGACACCAATCAACACGACGGAGTTTTTGGGTCTCTTTCAAATTATGAGGTATCCACCGGGCACAAAGCTTCCTGACCGCTAAATGTTCATGGACGATTTTGTGCACTTGACTCATACCGATGCCTAAGCTTGTCCGAATCTGCTGATAAGTCACTCTTTTGTCAGTCTCTGTCATACGCCGCACAGCACAGATGTTATCATCAGTCGTCGCCGTAGAAGGCCGTCCCTCACGCAGACCATCGGTGAGATTAGCGTGACCACGTTTAAACTCATTAAACCAGTTGTTAACAGTGGCACGATATGGGGCTTCATCGTGAAAGGCCAATCGAAGTTTATCATAACTTTCTTGTTGACTTAAATGACATCGAAAGTCATAAAAAATCATTGTACGAAAATTTTTTCGCGTTAAATTCATGCTGACGTGACACAGACAATTTTCAATTTGCCGCCAAATCGTAAACAAATGGCAAATTAATAAAATACATACACAATAATATTAGCAAAGAGATCCATTTTCAAAATTTGAACTGTTTTTTTTTATTATATCGTTTACAAGTGGCCAGTTCTAAAAACTTTCAGTGTCACCCTCGTACTTTTAGCTTACATTATAATCTCCTGCATAAGTTCTCAGTCTCAAGGGGTTCTTGATTCCTCTGCAATTTCGTGAAACGCCCCAGTATCCTACAAACGGTTTCCACTACTCCACTTTATCCGTCATATAACAGATCGTCTATGTAATTCTATTCTAACTGTATTATTTGTCCCTTTTGTATCCGTCGGGACCCAGGTGGCCATTGAATTGTTTCTGCACAAAACCATTTAGTTGCTTTGAACTGGACACCCTTAAGGTTGTGTTCTATTAACTAGTTTCTTACTGTTTATTTGTAGGACGTTTTTCTTACATTTGTCTTAATTTTTTCCGTAAGTACGCTAAATAAATAAAAGAACTTCCTTTCTTTAAGGTAAATAACGTGAATTGTTTGTATGTTATTCATGATATCCATTTGGGGTTGTGAAAGTTTTATTTGTTGAATTGTTTCGTTTTAGTCAGGTGAATTGTTACGTTTGTTGACAGAATAAGTAAATTCTGATGCTATTTTTGCTCTCAACCGATTCCTTTTAAGTTCACGTGAAAACATAAAGTGAACTATGTAACATATGGTACTTTGCAAAGCCCGATTTGGGTCAGTTCCTTTCAACGATTCAAAATTATTAATGACAGAAACCTTTCCAATCCTACATCCTAAAACTTTTAACAACATATTTTCGTCACAATACAGAAATGGTCCATCATCCCAACCTCTCTTTGCCTCAATTTCTTCTTTCAAGAGCTCTCAGGTACACATATCAAAATAAACTGCTTCTACTTCACGCCAGCCGAAATCACATCATTTCTGAGTACCAACGCTATACTAAACTTGAGATCCTATTCATCTTGCCCCACTTTAGCTTGAGAGGTCGAATGCTTTCTGCAGGTTTTCGTGTGTGTATAAATTATGAGTAGCTTTTACAAAGTTTTGTTAGGAATATGGATGTGTTTATTAATTCTTTCAAGTTCAGTATTTATTTCATAATCATGAACTTGTCAAAATACCTGTTTTCCGAGCCTTTATTGAGTGTCGCTTGTCCTTTTATCCCTGAGCAAAATGCAAGTTCCGCAAGCTTAGAAGGCAATGGCAGGCTTGTATGGGAATTTCGTACCGCTAATAAAATTTCGTGTTTTGGGATTTTTTGTTTTAATTAGTAGTTAATATGATAGACAAGCCCTTTTTAAATTCTTGGGTTTTTAGAACATGGGACGTAAAAGTTATAACTAGTTTTATTTTTTAAGGTTATTTACTAGTGTACCAATGTAGATTGTTACATAAAGGCACATAAACATTGTTTCGGTAATAAGGTATATGTTCTAGATTGGTTGTCGCTATTTTTGTAGTGTTTTACTTACTATCAAGT
This sequence comes from Atethmia centrago, assembly GCA_905333075.3. Classification (NCBI taxonomy): domain Eukaryota; kingdom Metazoa; phylum Arthropoda; class Insecta; order Lepidoptera; family Noctuidae; genus Atethmia; species Atethmia centrago. Next base: position 8,945,503 of record HG995381.1, on the reverse strand, counting down.
AGGTAAATTTGGATGAGGATCGTACCTACTCAGCGGAGTGCTTTAGGAGATACCTATGTCCAGCAGCTGACTGCAACAGTTTGATAATGATGAAGTTCAGATGGGGTTTTGAGTGTAGGTAAATAAAACAATACCGTTAATAGTTTTTTTTTAAGTACATTTATTTTATTTCATCTAAGAAGGGGGCAGGTCGGGTAATGTCGCGGGAAGGTACTAATTGGTCACCGAGGCCCCCGTAATACAGGCAACAGAAGGAATACGGGTGGGTTTTAGTCAGTAAGAGTCTGACACACCCTCCCGCTCCACCCAGAGCGGGAGAAGTTATTTGATGATTTCCCATCCACAAAAAAAAAGGTCGGGTAATAGCCTCATGGCGAGCATAGCTTAAATACCAAAATAACTGCGTTTAGTTTACGACTAAATTACGTGTGGTTATTAAAACTAAAAAAAACTTTTTTTAAAACTTTTTTTTTATCTTATTAATTAATCGGAACTTCGAAAAACACTTAAATGAAAATAAATGGCTTAGTTGCCTTCATATGTGGTACAAATTCTATAACAAAACAACAAAAAAAGTAAGTGGTACGAAATCTGCCGTTCACCTTTAGTGCAAAACAACAATATTGAGGAAGGCGCCTCTTCAAACCAAATTGACATCAGCACAATGAGACTAAATTATAATCCAATATTGATAACCGCTTTAGCTCTATAGATACCAAAATGCCATTTATTCCATACCGCATTCTCGCTCCTGTTGGCATTTGAATGCATTCCCCAATCTATTGTGCGATATGATTTAAACGACTCTCATAGAAACTTGTCAATGGATTTGAGGCCACATCCATTGTGGCGTCTATATGTTAAAGACTGCGTTTGAATGGATTTTTTGAACGATTTTAAATCCATGGGATGAATTTTAAACTGAAATGCGATGTTGTGTGATTTTGTGGTAAAGGGTGAAGGTTCTTTTTTATCATATCGATGGGATTTAGGTTATTTTAATGTAGTTAGAATTTAACAAAACCAGCGTTGAGTGCAGTAAAGAGCAGTGGTGGCCCATCGTGAGGAAACCGGCATGTCCTAGAACCAAAAATTTGAAGACATGTGACGTCTACCAGCCCGCACTTGGCCCGCGTGGTGGATTACGGCCCACTCCCTCTCACAGAGAGGAGGCCTGTGTCTCAGCAGTGAAAACATTATAGGCTGATTATGTGTGCTGAGTGCATTTAAAAGTAAGTGGTGTAGGTAAAAACTCTCTGAGTAAGTAAATTTTTGGTACCAATGAAATAATGGAAAATATTTTTTATTCATTTTTAATTGGTCAAGGACAGCTAATGAGACACAATTGATTTTCTTTTGTTTGCCTCCGAATCGGTGTCGCACTGAGCTTAACAGGATAAATACTGAAAAAAGCATCCATTTAAGAATAAATAATGTGGGACTTGTTAATGAAAGGGAAGATAATAAATTCTTACTGATAGCTGTTGGAAGAGTACATCTACAAACATGCTTGGGACTACTTCTTAACATCCAATCAATGGTTGAATAATTAGAAAGTCCCATAGTCTTGAAGCAGTTATTACTGTTAATAAACTTCACGAATGTACCTTGAAAAGAGTGTTTCAATAGCACTAATTTAACTATATCCCAGTCCCATAAAACGGTTAGCAGCACCGATAATAATTGCTTAAGCTACTGAAACACCTCAGGTACCTATAATTTGATCAAGTCGTGGACACGGTGTCTCAATTAGTTCACAGTTAACAATGGTGAAGTTTTACGTCGAAACTTGGACAGACGTAAGTCGGAAAGTTTAATGGTAGGTACGGCTAATTATATCGGATTACGGGTGTCTGTGACTGACTCAGTGGATATAATGCTGTTCGCAGTTCAGGATTTACTTGTGATATGTATCTGTTTTTGTTTTATGTTACAGTTACAAGTTTGTTTGAAGACACATCATTGAGATGTTTATTTATTTATTTAACAGTTTATGTACACACATATAAACAGACAAGAAGAAAGGAACAGAAAAATACGTACAAAGGTGATGCTTATTTCTAAAGAAATCTCTTCCAGCATACCTGCGATAGGACAGTAGACAAAGAGATGTAGACACCGTGTGTAAGAGTAGAAGAGAAGACAAAATACATAAAACAACAAGAAAGAAAAACTATTCACTAATTTAAATATACAATAAGAGAACATACTTACATACTTCTAAAATAAATATCACTAAAATACTTATATATAATTAATAGTATAAAAGTAAAATTTAAAATTTAAAAAACCCCCGACACTTTTTTTTTTGGATGGGAAATCATCAAATAACTTCTCCCGCTCTGGGCGGAGCTGGGTGTGTCAGACTCTTACTGACTAAAACCCACCCGTATTCCTTCCTGTTGCCTGTGTTGCCAGGGGCCTCGGTGACCCTTTAGTACCTTCCCGCGACCCCGGCAGGCATGGGCCCTAGTGGACCCCTACACTTGTGCTGACGACATCTCTTTTAGGCCCGCGTGGAATACAACGCGCCGTCGACCCGGGCCTGGTCCTTACCGGACGGTGAGCTACCCATTGCTCACCGTCCGCAAGCCCGCGCCTACGGTGGCCGGAAATCCGCCCGGGATTCCCGACGCCCAGGGCGTCTCCTGCGGCGGCTAGGGGCAAGAGGGCGCGAAATTTGCCTTTCCGTCAATCGTCCCGCCTTCTCCTTCGGTAGCATTACTGCTTCGCAGAAGGAGGTGACGGCTGCCCATGCCCTCTCGCAAAAAAAAAGTTTAAAAAGTAGGTAATAAAAGTTAAATTTAAAATTTAAAAAAACCCCCGACACTAACAAAAACATTTAAAAATAACAAAATAATACGTATTGGGCCCTTTCAATGTAATATAAATTTAGGTAATATTTTGAGCCAAGCGCCGTCGATTCGGGGGACGGCTAATGAAAATAGGAAGTTAAGAGTAACAGCGGCTATTCTTTCTACAATATCATACATTCATTATTGTATTTGTTCTCTTTCCTTCTCCATCATCAGACCCTGATCACCATCTAGCTATAACCTATTCATTGAGACCAGTACAATGAGCCCAAACACGGTACCTGCGCTGTAAGTTGGTGAGCGAGTTAAATATCAACCAGAAAAGTGCTGATAATCTTCAAAACACTCTCGATTAAGTCACCATTCAAACAAAATCAAAAACCGTCCATGCATTCGGGACGATGCCACACACACACACACACAAACACACACACACACACACACACACACACACACACACACACACAGTCACGTCAAACTTATAACACCCCGTCGTTTTTGCGTCGGGGGTTAAAAATAATAAATACATAATATGCAACTATGGCAAAGTGGAAAGATAGTGTTCTTTCACTCTTCTGATGAAATCATCTCATCTGGATGTTATATTGATTTAATATTTTATTTTTTTAATTGTACGTTATCAACTCTAATTTCCATTCTGTTTTTATTTTCTTTGACCTGATGATCAAAGAAAGACAACTGAAGTTCTGTTATAATCTCGGTTACAATAGGTTTGGAAGCAGCGTCAATTCTTCACAAAAGACTGCCAAAGATTTCCGCGTCATTGAGCAAGCACAAGCAGACATTATCTTACATCCCAGCTTACAGAAACCCAAGAAAAATCTAGATCCAGATTTTAATATTTCCAATGCTACGAGTATCTTTGCGGGCTCCAAACAAACCGTTGTATAAATCCCTCGGACGAACGCTTTTATCTTTCGTCTCCAAAGTAAATACGAAAATGGAGTCTTGATAACGCCACGGGTTCTCCCTCAACAACTGATAACCATCAGCTTTTATTAGATTTTAAACTTTAGGCTTCTTATTTTAAATTCAATTTTGTATTTGGGATTGGGGCTAGTTGGTTTGTACTTATTCTCTTCATTGGAGCGTCTTTGATTTTGCTTTGTGTTTCGAAAGAATGCTATTAATGTGGGAGACGTTTTGTTAATTGAGAGAGAATGAGTACATGGTACTTATTTCTATGGAGGTGTATATTATTATTTACTGTTTCATTTAAGACTTTACCAATGTTGTTAACGGAACTCAAACATTCTATCACTTGCATTGCATTGGTTTGGTTTGGTTTGGTTTGAGAAGTGTTTCGTTTTGATAACTAGATTTAGATTAACAGTAATGTTATGAACAAATTAACAAGCTAGTCATAATCTGGAACGAGATCTATACAAAACAAAACTCATTGTTGTGCCCGTCATTACAAAATTACAATTGAGGCACAAAATAAAAAACAGTAGAGCTTTAATACATCACTAGGAACGAACAAAACGTCTTGTGGTTGCAGATTAGATACGAAATGGCCTAATTATGAAGACAAAAGTGTAGTAAGAGCGATGGAAAGAAATGGGTCCCTTGAGCCTAATGACTGAGTAGCAATCGTATGAAATGAATAAATATGAGGTTCTAGTAAACATCAGAATGTTTGGTGGCTTTTCAGATGATGATTAGATAGTAATAAATTGAGAATATTTTTTACAAGGAAGTCAAGTCTTTTTTATATCAATATTTTAACGTAATTGGACTTTCCGAGTATATGGAATTATGGATACCTACATAAAAGATTGATGGCTTGCTTTTTCATCTACAAATAAGTTTCAGCTAATTTATCTGGAAGATAATTTCAAACATGACATGCTCTATTTCTTTATTGAATTTATCGTGTGGATAGTTCCAATCCAAGCACTGTAAAAATCAAAAATAGTAGTTTTGAGTGCTCAAACATGACTCCTTTTAACCAAACTATCAAGTCAGTTAAAAACATAGCCGACATAATTATGTAGTTATATTAAACAAGTTTCTCATACCTTAAAAGGGGCAGTCAGATGAAAGGGCACAAGTGTACTCTTGGTTCATAATGGCTGACCCTTGAACTCAATACATTATTAGAGAATGGCGAGTAATCCGACACTACACGTGTAAGGCAGTGTCAATCTTGAGGGTTGGCTGACAGCTGTACACTTTATATTGAGTAGGAATTTAAAAGGTGTTTTACATAATATGAACGTCGTTTATTATTCGTCGTTTATATTATTATTATAGAGGGGCTTGTGGCTAAATAATAACAGCCGCACGGGTCAATCAATCAGGTTAAGCTACGCTTGCCGCGGTTGGTCCGTGGATGGGTGACCATCTTTACATACCAAGATCCCTCCGTGCCTCGGAAAGCACGCTAAGCCGTTGGTCCCGGCTGTCATTCGTGGATCTTTGACAGTCGTTACGGGTCGTCAGAAGCCCGAAAGTCTGACAACCATTCTTACCAAGGGGTATCGTGTTACCCAGTTACTGGGTTGTGGAGGTCAGATAGGCAGTCGCTCCAAAAAAACACTGGTATTCAGCTGCATCCGGTCAGACTGGAAGCTGACCCCAACGTAGTTGGGAAAAGGCTAGACAGATGATGATGAACGTCGTTTATTATTTATTTAATTTTTAAGAAAGCTTACAGACTAATAACAATCTTGAATATCGTGCATAAGTTTCGACATCTGCTAATTACAAGCTTCCACATATATATATCTACTTAGTTAGGTACGCGTTATTTGCGTTGACCAGTTACAGCGAATTGACTCAATAAACAGATTACAATGTAAACATAAAGGTGTGTCGAGACGATATAATAGGTATGTCAAGTCGTACAATATCAAAATCGGAATTAAAAGTTATTTATGGTTGTAACCAAAATACTCCTTGTTTAAAATCTTTCTAATTTTATGTGCGCTGGTGCAAAATAAATCAATTTCCAGGTGTGATGGCAAACTATTAAAAGCTATAACACTGCGTATGCAGAAGGCGTTGCGCCTGTACTTAGTCGATGTGAATGGTACATGGAGTAGCGGCCGTTTTCTTAGGTTATTTAGATTAGTACGAAGAAGTACTTATTCCTTCAAACTGTATGCCGTTTTCTTAGCAATAAACAACTGCTGCATTTTAGTGTGTCTGAGAATTTAACAGTCTGAACTGCGTTCAATTGTATCCATAGGTATTACTATTAAAATGTAAATTGTTAATTGGTTTAAGGAAATAAAGAAAGAAAGAAAATATGTTTATTTGGCATATGACATAATAGTCCACACAGTACAAAACAAAAAAAAAAAAAAAACGAGCTAGCTTTACAGTAGCCGCATATGATGTGTAACATCTGACATCTCACCTTGGTAATAAGCTACTGAGCAGCGACAGAAATTAACTTCAGAATTTTAAAAAGCTAGACACTGAAATATTTATTCGATAATTTATTCATTACTAGTGGTCGCCCACTAGTCGAATTAGACCCCCTCTACTTACAATCTATTATAGTACTTAATAATTCCATGCTATTAAAAAGTACTTACTTATTCTTTGCTCAAGCTGTCACTTTTTGTCTTTACACTTCATTCCCTTTTCACGAAATCACTCTCAGAGAAAGCACATCAAAAAAGCAAAAACATTGTGCCCCGCGGCTGCGACAAATAAGCTACTATTACTGCAGTAATAGTAGCTTATTTGTTTGTGTTGGGGATTGTAAATTAGGAGTACCTAGTATGCATACTAGGTACTCCTAATTCACAGTCTCACACAGCAGCACAGCACAGCACAAGTTATCACAAACTGTCCTCCAAATGATTTTAAACCATAAAATGTTGACGGTAAGTTCAAAATCGAATGAGAAAATTTGACAGTTTGTGGTAACTTGATGTGCTGGTGACTACTACACACTCCTGTCTCCTCTTCTCTTGTAATATACTGTGCTTAATCCGTTGCTTGGAGTTTCCCTACGTGATCGAATCAGAAATGAAGAGATCCGCAGGCGAACCAAGGTTACCGACGTAGCCCGAAGAATTGCCAAACTTAAGTGGCAGTGGGCAGGGCACATTGTTCGTAGAACAGATAGCCGATGGGGCCGAAAGATTCTGGAGTGGCGACCGCGTACCGGAAGACGTAGCGTTGGAAGGCCTCCTACAAGGTGGATTTATGACCTTGTGAAGGCCGCAGGAATCTGCTGGATGCAGGAAGCACAAAACTGGTCGAAGTGGCGGTGCTTGGGGGAGGCCTATGTCCAGCAGTGTACGTATTTCGGCTGAAATGATGATGATGACAATGAATCCGTTGCTACTGCCTGACGATGTTCATAATTGGACCACAATCTTGACCCTATCACTATTAGGAAATGCACAATGGAGTAGATACCTTACCCGGTTTCTGTCCTCTGTCCACAGCACTGAAAAGTTCCCTGGTTGATTCTGAAGTGCTGTGCTTGACCGATGCGGTTAATGCTTGGAAAATGACTTTCCCGGATACAGAGAGAACCCATCTTCCCAGAGACAATGGGATGAGCCTTTGATACTGAATAATCTTATTAATACATCCACTAATACTGCTGAGTGTGACCGCCTGCTTGCTGTGGGTGAGTCGGATTCAGGCCTCAGGCTTTATGCGCTACTGTCACTCAACATAGACACTGCGACTACCTTCCGGTTCGCTACTTGTCTGCGTCTGGGCGCTCCTTGAATGGCTCTGCATCGCTGCTAATACGGTGAAGGTGTCAACTGCCTTGGTCACCATGGCCCATCTTGCTATCAGAAGCGCAGGCCGTATAACACAGCACGCCAGCATTAATGACATCATTCGTCGTGCTCTTGTCACCGCCGGGGTGCCAGTTGTTTTAGAACCCAATGGCTTGGCACGTGCCGATGGGAAGAGACCGGACGGAATGACTATAATGCCTTGGAAATTAGGTCGGCTTTTGGTGTGGGATGCAACATGTGTCGATACCCTTGCACCATCCCATCTTCCTAGCACGGCGGGCTGTGCTTGGGCAGCTGTTGAAGGTGCGGAAAACCTCAAACGGTGCAAATACTCCAATCTTATTGGGACTTATATGTTCAAGCCATTTGGGGTTGAAACACTTGGGCCATGGGGTCCGAGTGTCCACTTAGTTTTACTAGAAATTGCCAAGCAGTTGGACTCTTCACAAGACCCAGAGGGCTGACCTATTTCTTGGCTAAAGAATCAGCATTGCTATACAACGTGGCAATGCTGCCAGCCTTTTGGGCACTTTTCCTGTTGACAGGGATGCGGACGAATTTTAGATGCCCTATGATTCTTTCCCCTTCTTTTTTTTAGGGTTCTGTAGTGAACAAGAAACCTTTCTAATTTCGCCATGTCCGTCTGTCTGTCTGTCTGTCCGCAGCTTAGCTCAGAGACTCATTTAGTACTAGGAAGCTGTTATTTGGCATGGGTATACATATCAATTACGCTAACAAAGTGGTAAAACAAATATAAAAAATAAAAAAAATGGGTACTCATCGTTTTGGAAAACTATCATAGCTAAGTAAAGTAGGCTTTTCATGCGACAGCGGCGCGCAAGCGGAAGTCAAGATCCCTCGCGCCCCGAGCCCGAACCTTATTGCGTTATAATAGAGTTGCAAACCGCGTGGCCACTGACACCTATTCGGTGTCAGTGGGGACTGAAGGGTTCGGGAGTGCGTCTCCTATTCGGAGACAACGGGGAGTTACCGGTAGTTAATGAGTAATAGTCGACCAACTTACCTTTGCAGTTGGAGTATTGAACGTGACGTATATCGATGTATGGGAGAGGCATCTTGTTTAGCCAACTACAATGTTAAGTTTGTCTTTGGGATAAATTTAACCCAACTACGGAACCTTCCAGTGTACGTGGTCCGATACGCACTTGGCCGGTTTTTATATACTTGTACATATTATAATTTTAAGAACATTAGCTTTTATATTATGTCAATATTATCCAGAAATAAACAAGATTTCATTCTACATTTCGATATACTTAAACACAATTTTGGACAAAACTTTTCCCTCATTCCTTTACTGAAAATTCTTTTATCCAATCTTCTATGTGACCAAACCTCCATACGAGAGAGAGAGAGCTCTTAAAAAAGACTTCTGTACAGTATAATCTTTGGTCTATAAATCTGTTGGTCAGACAACCGGTGCGGGTCAATTTTCTCAAACATCTGAGCCCTGAACAGACAGACAACTTGGTTCGCCTTTTATATTATTGGTTTTATACGTCAGTTATTGCTGCCTTTTCTTATATATTTCCTTTATAACTCAGTGCATTGGGAGACAAAGAAACGAAGAAAAAGTACATATTTGTTTCGCTTGTGCGCCACTTTAGAGTTCTTTAGTACACTCGTCGAAATTGTGAGTTTGAGGAGTAAGCGAATAGTTTGGAAGCTCGTGAAAATGTATTGGTTAAAGCTCTTTCTTTTGTTGTTTTGGAAATAGTTCATGGCTGTAGTTATAGAGTACCGCGGATGTAGATTTTTGTTGGCTCACATCAGCGGATGCGAATCATATTTTTTTTTTAAGAGGTCCGTCAAAGCGGCAAGGTGAAATTCAACATTTTTTTACTTTTTTTTGCAAATTGCAGCGCTGTTTCGTTGTATGTTGATGATAATTCAATTCGCGGAAATTATAATGAAATAATTACTAAATTATAATCATTTAAAAATCAATATACTTAGCTCTCGAAATTATATGTGTTTGACGTCGTGAAAATGTGAAGATTTAGAGCTATATTGATGATTAATTTCTATTTTGTTGATTATGATTTTACTTATATTCACCCGTTTCTACTACATTTGCATCCGCATGAGCTCCGCATTGATTAATGCGGATGCGGAGGTCTAAATAAATGCGAGAGCTCCGCAATTGCGGATGCGAATATCCGTAAAATCCCTGGTACCTATAGCATAAGCACTCTAAAATGTTCCCACTGCTGGAACACTGTCCTCTCTCTGCGAGGGAGTGGGCCTTAATCCACCACGCGGGCCCAGTGCGGGTTAGTGGATAGAGTACCTGTATCAGGGGCAAATCGGGTCACTTATGTACTTATTAATCATCATCTTCCATCCAATCCTGAAGTTACCGTATTTACTTACATGGGGTCGTCGCAGTCGCGTGGTTTGTTAATCTCTGGTTCATATTCTACTAATTACCAACTAATAATTACAATTTTGAGGTATCTTTTGAGACACTTTGACGAGGAAGATTATTTTTTCTGCATCTTCAGATACACGTGCTAGAAAAAATCTTAAATGTAAAAAAGTCAAGGAAAAAGAAATACACAAAACCGATGGAAAGGCACTCAACTACTTTGTTAACCAATAACACAGTACTTTCTTATAGCTGTCTCATCGCTTCGAAGTCGATGGCAACCCGTTTCTTTAAGTGGACTATTACAACTGGTGCAGCACAGTTAAGGGCTTATTGCTACCGTGTTTTGTTCTTACGTTGTCAGACTTCCCCTTAACATAAGCAAACGAAAAAAACAAAGAACAAAAGCGAACTCCTAAACAAATTTTTGTTGACGTTTTTTTAAGTTACAAAAAAAAAAAACATTACATAGTTCTTGCTTATAAAACCATTGAAGGTCAGTTTTACATACAGTCTGGGAAATTATTTATCAAATTGACACACTACGATGTTTTGCCATGTTATAGCCATTTCATACAACTGTCAAATAATGGCAGTTGGATTCGCGAAAAAGTGATTTCGATAGATTTTGCAGTTGGTGTTACCTACAAAAAAAAAAACAATGGATGGCGTACAATTACTGTTTGGAGAGAAATAAGGCGAAAAACGACAGATTGTACAAAGGAAAGGGTGCACAATACCTTACTTGATGTGTTGGAGGCCTGGAACAACAATACGTATGCAATTTCACGAATCTTTCATGTTTCTTCGAGTTTCAACGCATGAGTTGCGAGTGACGCGTTTCGAACACACTATCGCCATTTTTTTTCCTTCTCCTGTTCTTATGTTGTGACGCGATTTCGCGGGGTGGCGCCACTTTATGTACCCATCTTGCTCACTCGCGAACGAAAGGCAATGTGCAGGATGGGATAGTAGATAGAAAATTGCAATACCAACTATACATATCTATTAATTCGTAAAAAGAAAGGAAATGACAATATGAACTATAATTCTAATCGGATCACCGTAACCAACAGTGATTAGAATATACGTACAGTCGCCAGCACATCAAGTTACCACATACTCTCCAGATGAATTTAAACCTTAAAATGTTGTTGGTTAAGTTCAAAATCGAATGAGAATATTTGAGTTTGTGACTGTATAATTTAAGTTTGCTGTCAGTTTGCTTAACAATTGATTTTCCTGACTTTACATATGTATACATGGTAAAGTTGGCAACCCTAACCGGGTTGCCAACTTTTTGTACAAGAAATAAAGTATATTATGATCAAAGTGGGAAAATAAACAGTATTTTAAGTATTTCTTTTTTAATAGGTACAGCCTCGCGCATCTCATCAATTTAACACCGATTTTGAGGGTTTCGTAAGCCTCACCAAATAAACGAGGAGCAATATTTTTATTAAATGTATTGAAGCTCTATTTCTGTCGTTCCACCTTTTAGTAGCAATTATCAAAATCAAAATCAAAATCAAAAGTCATTTATTCAAACTGGGCTGAAAATCAGCACTTTTCGAACGTCAAAGTTACATAAGACAGTCCCCCAAAAATGCCCCGCCCGTCACCACTTCCTAGTGCTTTAGCTGGGAAGAAGAAGTGGTGGAACAAACTCCCCAGCAGCACGTCTGTCTATTTCAATTTACTATGTCCCGAAAATACGAGACACATTAACAGTTTCATTCTGAAATGAAGGCTAGCTGAATCACCGCGCCCATGCCCAGGTGCATGCACGGTGGTCTGCGTAATATTTAGATTAAACTTTTTATTTATGTATAGCTCTGGATGTCAGTGAAAACAGTTTATTCATATACTTTATTTTTGTTGAACGGTAAACAGTATTTTAGAGTGAAAAACAGTATAATACTGTTTTTAACAGTATGGTTGGCAACCCTAACATGGGTGTCCTTTTTATGGTTCCGTAGGTACCTCAAAAGTAAAAAGGAACCCTTATGGGATCACTCGTGTGTCTGTCTGTCACCACCAATTTGCTCCGAATCTATTGGACCGATTAAGTTGAAATTTTGGTACACATGAATTTCAGTGACGAACGTGTAACGTAAATAAATTAATTTTGAATATTGGGTTCATATTTGGAGAAAAATTAGAATAAAAAATGCAAACTGTACGGTGTGATATATCAAATGAAAGGACTTAATACTCGTATGAGGATTTGAAATTCATTTTTTTTGAGATCTTAAAATAATTAGTTTAGAGGTTATTAGAGAACAAAGATAAAAATTCACCATTATCTCCGAAACTGCTGATCCTAAAATTTTGAAAAAAATACAAAGAATAGTTTTATACTTATAGAATACAGGAAAAGCTGAGTAGGCTTTGCAAGTTATCGAAATATAGTCGACCAACTTACATTTGCAGTTGGAGAATTGACCGTGACGTATATCAGTGTATGGGAGAACATGTTTTCAACTAAAATGTTAAGTTTGTTCTTGGGATATATTCATACTAACTGTGAAACCCTTCATAGTGCGTGGTCCGACATGCACTTGACCGATTTTTTTTAATAATAGATTTAATTAAAAAAATATCTTAAAATTAAACTCCACATTCTTAAACAAAAGGTTTTAAAAGTAACATACGTAACATCACGCCTGTAACTCCCGTAGGGTTAGGCAGAACCTATAGTACGCCCACGTTTCGCCAGTTTTGTTTAAGTCCCATGTAATAGGGGGCGAGCCTATTGCCATCAACCGGGCACAGATCCAGACTCCGGGCTGCCATTGAGAAATTTCTGGTGGATAAACCCAAAAACACTTTGCCCGATCTGGGAATCGAACCCCGGACCATATTTGGGCTTCTTCTCCACCTACCTACCTACTACGCTTTGGAATGGGCAACTAGCTTCATCTTTCTGACTGACCGTCCCCTTGACGATTCAAAAGTGCATGTAATTGGTTTATTTGAAATAAATGCTTTGAGTTAGATTTGGACCTCGTGCTCAGCGGTAGCGCTGGCGACCAACGAGGCAGAGACCTTAAAAGTATTTAATTCCAACGCTAAAAATGAAAATAAACCCTTTTAAATCAGACCTAGACCTAAAACTTGAATCCACGTTGTGTGGAATAGCGGTCAAGGCTAAGTCAGCTTTAGACGAGGCGTCTGCATACGAAGAAACTTCTTCACAAGAACTAGGTTTTTGGTCTAGTTTATTTGCAAGGCCCCACATCTGAAACGAAAACCATCATGTTTCAAGCAGTTTATTTTAAACCAGTCCCCCCTTTTTTTTTGGGTGCGAAATCATCAAATAACTTCTCCCGCTCTGGGCGGAGCGGGAGAGTGTGTCAGACTCGTACTGACTAAAACCCACCCGTATTCCTTCCGTTGCCTGTGTTGCCAGGGGCCTCAGTAACCCTTTTTTACCTTCCCGCGACCCCGGCCCCGCCTTGGATGGTATCTTGGTATTTATTTCACTGGTTCCCATTTGAAATATAGAGCCATTCTAGATGCTGCTCAAAGTCAGATTACTGGTATACCTACCTGGCTAAAAAGATCATGAGTTAGTTTCATCGTTTCTTTTCAGGAAACACCAGCGCCATCTTCTTCAAAAACCTGAAACTCAAACTCAAAGCATTTATTTTCATTAAACCATTTAAAGGCACTTTTGAATTGTCAAGGTATTCTCAAACACGTTACAAATAACATAATATCAGCCTGTAATCCCCAAAGGGTTAGGCAGAGGTGTACCAGTACACCCACATTTCGCCAGTTATGTTTAAGTCCCACGTAATAGGGGGCGAGCCTATTGCCATCAACCGGGCACAAATCCAGACTCCGGGCTGCTATTGAGAAATTCCAAACCCAATAACACTTTGCCTGATCCGGGAATCGAAACCAGGACCTCATGCTTAGCAGTAGCGCTTGCGACTACCAACGAGGCAGTCAAATCATTGCAAATATTTACAGAAATATACCTATACGCTCGCCCTGTACGACCACTTATATTCCTCATAGATGCTCACCCAGTAACAGTACCTAACATCACACTAAATCTCAGTTTATTACCGCGCTTCTAATAAAGCCTGCAACACTTTATAGACCCCGTGAATTCCCATGTCTTTGCTAAGTGCAGTGGGTGATTGGAGCCGGTAAATTTATCGGTTCGTACTTACGGGCGATACAGAAGTATGGAGTGCGATAAATCCCGGTGACGTATTAGAGTGGTGACATCGTACGGAGGGAAAAATTGGAACGTATACTGGATTCTGGATTAATCTGGAAAAGGATTGGAACGGAGATTTTTAGTTTCTAGCGGCACGTGTTTTATAGTAGGGTTTCTTTATAAAGTCGAGTTCGGTACGGAATATACCTAAGTAATGTGCAGGTTTTGTGCTACGTATGGTTTTTATAGGTTTTATTAGTACCAATCGCAGCGTTTTGCCTAGGCTTGTATGAAGTACCTAAGGGTACTTTCGCGTAAGAATAAGACCTAAGGCGACAAGTACAGTCATTTGTTTACAAATACATCTGGGAAAACAGCATAACTTAACATTTGGCATTCAATAATAGTCTCAGAATTTAATCATGCGATAATGCGAACGTATTCACGTCGTTCTTCAACAAGACGTATCGATAATCGTCCAAGAATGAAGACATTCAAAGACAAAAGATACTTCCTCAGTTTTTATTTGAAACTATTAACCGCGAAGAAAACTCCAGTCTGGATAAACATGCCATTCCATTATGAGAATGGTTGGCACAGATGCGGGCCGTAGACTGTTTCACGAGAAAATACTCCAATGAGCTACTAGGTACTGCGACCGTTCGCCCGCGGCTCGTTCAATATAAAACAAATCCTTTCTTTTTCTTTGCCAGATTTTGGAACACTATCCAAAAGAAAGCTGTTAAAATTTTCTTTGGTATTCGTAGCTTATTTTCAGTTCTGACTTATTTTTTCCAAAGATTCAAGGCAATACCATGAAATCTAAGAAGCATGTCCTCCAACGTTCGTCGGTTATGTCGTAAACCCTCGGCTAATTTCGCACTGCAGAATGTCTGCCACTAATAAGTCTTCGTGTTGTTCCAAGGCGGGGTGAATTTGCGTTAAATTATATAGCTTATTAACCATTGTTCCCCAGTGTGTCGTAACCTGCCGCAATGAAATGCTCCACTGTAGGTACGTTACTTCATCCAAGTTTCTCGTTGACTTCACTTGAATTATGTATTTGGATACCTAAGTATAGCGTGAGATTTTGATTAATTAAATTCTGAA
Organism: Atethmia centrago; assembly: GCA_905333075.3. Taxonomy (NCBI): domain Eukaryota; kingdom Metazoa; phylum Arthropoda; class Insecta; order Lepidoptera; family Noctuidae; genus Atethmia; species Atethmia centrago. The sequence continues at coordinate 8,930,275 of HG995381.1, read as the reverse complement.
TGCGACATTTTTCTTTGTCTTCGTCTGCTCGTCTAGACGGGACTTATGAGACTCGTTTCATCTTACTAGTATTAAATTTTCAAGGAATCGCAAATTATTTCGTCTCCTGAAAGGTACATGCTACCGACCAGTAGAACCTCTGGGGTGTGTTCAGAACTTTAATGAGGCATGATAAGCAACCTTTTTTGTTACATGAGGTGATTTCATCGAAAAATTACGAATGTCACGGTGACAATTTCATCAATACAGTGACATCACATTAATATTTTTATATATTTTTTTTTTAATATTTTATTCAAATGCAAAAATGGAAAAATCTAAAAACGAAACTTCAGAAAAAGATGTTTCTGGAAATGAAGGTGATAAGCAAAGAGATGAACAGCCTACAACGTCAAGGGCAGAAAATAATAGTGCCATACGAAATTCGCACAACATGAATGATTTGAATACATTGGATTTTAACTCTGCTGATGAAGTTAGGTAAGAAATTAAATCCATGAACCTTGTTGTCAAACTGTAAACATGTCTTAAACCAGAAAAAAATATAATTGCTCATTCAAAATTACAGGCAAGCAATGAAGGCGGTTTTAACCGGTCACTTGCCACCGCAATCGTTTTCGGAAGAAGCTAACCAAGCTCGACAATACGTCCGAAATAAATCAGGACCGGTCGAAGTTACCGAACGGACAAACAAAACTCATGGGCACGACTTGCGCAAAACTGTTCAACGTCAAGTCCAGCAAAATTTATACCTCAAAATGAAGTCTACCGCTAAAACATGTACAGGAAATGGTTTTAGATCTTTGAGGCTGAAAAGACGTGGGATACCAATGAAAGCAGGCCCTTCTAGATCGGTTAAAACACCAAGGAAATCGGTAATGTATATCGGGAAATTATCGAATGTTGTCAAATTTAAGCGCCAGTGGGCGTCCGAGAGCGGGTCTGATGCAGATTCGGTAGTATTTTACTGAACGTCGAATCCTGTTATCATTCATTAGCTACTATTTTTTTGTTGTACCGATTCAATGTGAATGTAAAATAAAATTATCCATGTGGGTTAAGGCGTTTCTTTGTTAATAAATTGTGGGATCAAAGATTTGTTTATCAGCTTGAGTGGAGATCGTTTATGTTCGCCGTGTATCGGTAAACGGTGCTATCGTATTTCAGCAATCTCTTAGCGGATCGTATCATATCGGAAATTGAATTTCCGATTGGCTCTCGGCTGCACAGCAGACTCTGTAATGGATGGTCCCGCGGTCCCTGTTTCGCGGAGTTCATGAGAATGATAGATAGAAATACTTGGAGGCGTATTTCAAACGTTCCGATGTGGAAATTGAGGAATATTGATGTAGTCCCTTCTTCGTTTCTGTTTATTTAGCTTTTTTTGCGAATAAATGGTGTTTATTTTGGCGAGTTCAAAGCGGTCTGTTTGAATTTGGGCCATTTATTGAATAAAGATGAGGTCACCACGGTTGAAAGACTATGGATTTTCACATAATTCATTGTCTAAAAATATTTGTATTTCAACATCCATGAACGAATTTGAAAGATTACCCATAAAAGACAATTTAAATGTTAACAAGTGGCAAAACGAGATATTTGCGTTCAATTCACAACACGTTACAACCGACGCGTTGTTTGTACATGTTTTGACAGGTAATGTAATATGTAGTGAGAGAAATTGGGTTTGAGTCGAGCAGTATTGACGCGGCCATCGATATTGATGTTGACATGTTCGAAATAAAACGTGCTGCGTCCTCTAGATAAGCCATTATTTGAACATGTGTCACTGGAACGTGGTTTAGAGAAGAGATAGATACTGAGACTCACTAGATATTTATTTTAAGCGGGTTTTCTATGGAAATATTTAGAACAATGTCTCTTTTGTTGTAATCGTTGGATTGAGTCAATGACAAATTCCTTTCTTTGTTTTTGTAAAGAATCTCGTTATCCTGGAAGATGGTAGATTGTTTTCTGTAGCTATTCTTTTAGTTGGATTAATAGAGATGAAAAAAGTGAAGTGGTCTGAGGAGTTTTTGTATGATATTCGAAGGTATCCAGAAAATAATCTTTGCCTATCAAAGTTGTCCGTAGTCACGAAGGGCAGTTTATGCTAATTAGTTTTAGTCGTCTTTGGGAATCGGCTGGAAAATGAGGTTCCTCAACTTTGGCAATGGTTCAGATTGTAAAATGTTTCAAGGTTTAATTTACCTAACTTGTTTTTAAGAAACTTTGATTTTGGATGCGAACAAAGACATTTTTGATTTATTTTTCATTTTATTTGTAAGCGTAGATTTTATGCTTAGGAACTCTTCAAGGTTAAGACAGCCATTTTTAGGGTTCCGTACCCAAAGGGTAAACGGGACCCTATTACTAAGACTCCGCTGTCCGTCTGTCTGTCTGTCTGTCTGTCTGTCGTTCTGTCACCAGGCTGTATCTCATGAACCGTGATAGTTAGACAGTTGAAATTTTCACAGATGATGTATTTTTGTAGCCGCTATAACAACAAATACTAAAAAACAGAATAAAATAAATATTTAAGGTGGCTCCCATACAACAGACATGATGTTTTTGCCGTTTTTACGAAACCCTTCGTGCGCGACTCCGACTCGCACTTGGCTGGTTTTTATTTCTCAGCCCTTATTCACAATCATCCCAGAGTAATTAGATAATTAGCAAATACTAACCGTGTATTGTATTTTCCTGGGCTTCTTGATTAACCTTTGCTTAACGCTGCTATCAAAATCCGTCTATAATGTTCCCACTGCTGGGACACAGGCCTCCTCTCATCGAGAGGGAGTGGGCTGTTATCTGCCAATGCTGGTTGGTAGATGTCACATGTCTTCGAATTTTTGTTCTAGGACATCCCAGTTTCCTCACGAGGTTTTCCTTCACCGTTTTGAGAGCAATGGTGATAAAATTATTTACACAAAGTAAAGCGCCTGCCTAGGTTCGTACGCACGACTTACAACTTGTAAGTCGGGGCCGTTACCACTGGGCCACCACTGCTCACACGCTGCTACCCTTGCTCTAAATAACACCCGGTACTTAGAACCCGTTATACTCGTCCTAAGAACCTGCTTACACAATCCCAACCCCAAACACTTACGTTCACAGGAACTTGACACAGCTTAATATAGCCCCGTGCATACATTACAAGAGCTAAGTAAGTAACTTATCGGCCATCTGTCTGTCCCTTGGCACATTTTACAAAGGAAACTACATGCAACTGAAGAACTTGGTCAATACTGTGGACCCGTAAATGTGGATCCCTTCGCAATGCAAAATAAACTTTAGCTTTTCGCTTCAAGGTCGGTTTTTGGATTGAAAGAGCAGTTTTTTGTCAAGCACCTACAGGACATTCTTACCAAAATTAAGTCCCGGTAGTGAAATGTCCTCTAATAATGAACTATGACCCCTGGCCCTAATCTACGGACCCTGGGAACAAGTTTAAATTGCATGGTCCGACCTAATTTGAACACGTCACGAAATGGACAACGTGTGTTAATAGCTGCTTTTATTTACATCATCACGCTTTGGCCCTTAAGAGGGGTGGCAGAGTGCTTTGATTAGGCTAATTGCAATTTAGTAGATTTTGTTGTTTTCTTGCAGAGAGCCATTTGCACACACACACAGCCTGCTCTATTTATTGGCCTGCTTGTCTTTAAATATTTTGTCTGAGTTTGTTGCAAATCTTCAAAACTAGAAATTATTTTATTTTGGTTTAATTATTTGTTTCATAATAATTTACCAACTGCCAGTCCTCAAATATTATTTATTGGTGAAGAAGAAACGACGTGTCGATTGCAGATAGCGTAATCAGCCTATAATGTTCCCACTGCTGGGACACAGGCCTCCTCTTCGAGAGGGAGTGGGCTGTAATCTACAACGCGGGCACAGTGCAGGTTGATAGATGTCACATGTCTTCGAATTTTCGGTTTTAGGAAATGCCGGTTTCCTAACGATGTTTTCCTTCACCGTTTTGAGAGCAGTGGTGATGAAATTATTTACACAAAGTAAAGCGCCTGCCTTGGTTCAAATCCACGACCTACGAAACGTAAGTCGGGGGCGTAACTTACGAGTTGTAAGTCGTGGGCCACCACTGCTCACAAGTGCAGATACTGACGATATTTTGATAGGTCCATTCTTACGTTCTACTTAAGTTACAGCCAATGCAACTAACTTTCCTACAAAATACTGCAAACATAAAAAAAAACTTTAAAACTTTCTATTTACCCTTTACTGAGCTTGTATTAATAATGAATTAATTAATGCATCGCCTCGCAAGTTCCGAGACGGGGCTGCGAACTTGCCTCCGTCGGGACCGGGGCTCCGGTATGTGTTCAGGGCTTCTGTATATGTGTACTGTGTTGTGTAGTTGTGTACTCGCGGCTGCTGTGTGTGTAATGCTTGTCGATGCATGTGATTATGTGCGAGATTGTGTGTTGTGTCGTGGAGTTTGTTTGAGAAAAGTGCGGGCCTAAATGGTATGTACTTAGATCGATTATAGTATACTAATATGAAATGTAGCGTTAGGATTAAAGTAAGTAAATGTAAAATATTTATGATGCAAAGATAGTAAATCATTGTTTACGGCTTTGTTTCTTGATTCGCGACCATAACAAATATCTATTTACACAATTATAATCATTAGAATCATTAATACATCTCTCTTAGTTAGATTTGTTCCATACACACAAATCTCTAAAGGAAAAGTTCTTAAGGAACCAATTTAACTTAAACGAGATGTATTAATGATTATAATGAATAAGATGATTGATTATTGATGAATTTAATGATTATTATTCTGTAAATACATATTTGTTATGGTCGCAAATGACAATCAGCGAGCAGTGGTGGCCCAGTGGTAACGGCCGCGACTTACGAGTTGTAGGTCGTAGGTTCGAACTCGGACAGGCGCTTTACTTTGTGTAAATTTGTTTCATCACCACTGCTCTCAAAACGGTGAAGGAAAATATCGTGAGGAAACCGGCATGTCCTAGAACAAAAAAATCGAAGATATGTGACATCTACCAACCCGCACTGGGCCCGCGTGGTGGGAAACGGCCCATTCCATCTCACAGAGAGGAGGCCAGTGTCCCAGTAGTGGGGACATTATAGGCTGATTATGTATTCTGTAAATACGAATTTGTTATGGTCGCAAACCATATTTTAATCAAGACAGAACCTGACACTGACCTGCAAATTACAAAAAAACGTAAGATAATTTGAATTACGCGGGCTACCACTGCGGGTCCATCTTAAGGGTCGGGTAAACCATTAACCTTGGCCATACAAAGTGCGTCGAGTTCACGCCCCGCCACCGTGCGGTTTGAAGGGAATATTTATTTTTAGTAACGAAAATATGAATATTTGAAAAAAAAAACACAGCTACATAATAAACTAGTATGTTCCAACAAAAAATAAACTTGAATATATCATAAGTAGTTTGAAAGTAAAATCGTTTTTTACACTTTGGTAGAAATTACTTACAGAATTTAATTGATAAAGTATTTGACTACAATACTTAAATATTCACATATAGAATTGAAGTGTATGCGTTCTAGTTTATCATACATTTTTGCATAACTTACTTGCATAATATGATGGCGTACTAACAGTTTTAAAGTCACTAAAATCATATTAAAGAAAGTCATGTAAAGGACTAAAAAAATACAAATTTTTAGAAATTGCGTTAAGGCTCCTGTATACTGAGGCGATATCGCCGGCGCGACAGGCAGCACTATGGCTGTCGCGGCGATATCGCCTCAGTCTGTAAAAGTCTTTACATATACATAAATCTTTCATTTAGGTACCTGTAAGTTGCTATAGCAATACACCAGAAACACCAAGTCTCTAGATCAAATAGTCTGCATCGAATTTCCTTATTCAAACACGTACAAAGAAAATGTACGCAGCGTTTGTCTGAGCAAATTAATTCAAGACAAAATCAACTCCCATAAGCAACTGTTAAATCAACTCCCATAAGCAACTGTTAAATCAAATCCCATAAGCAACTGTTAAATGAACTCCCATAAGCAACTGTTAAATCAACTCCATAAGCAACTGTTAAATCAACTCCCATAAGCAACTGTTAAATCAACTCCATAAGCAACTGTTAAATCAACTCCCATAAGCAACTGTTAAATCAACTCCATAAGCAACTGTTAAATCAACTCCCATAAGCAACTGTTAAATCAACTCCATAAGCAACTGTTAAATCAACTCCCATAAGCAACTGTTAAATCAACTCCCATAAGCAACTGTTAAATCAACTCCCATAAGCAACTGTTAAATCAACTCCCATAAGCAACTGTTAAATCAACTCCCATAAGCAACTGTTAAATCAACTCCCATAAGCAACTGTTAAATCAACTCCCATAAGCAACTGCTAAATCAACTCCCATAAGCAACTGTTAAATCAACTCCCATAAGCAACTGTTAAATCAACTCCCATACGCAACTGTTAAATCAACTCCCATAAGCAACTGTTAAATCAACTCCCATAAGCAACTGTTAAATCAACTCCCATAAGCAACTGTTAAATCAACTCCCATAAGCAACTGTTAAATCAACTCCCATAAGCAACTGCTAAATCAACTCCCATAAGCAACTGTTAAATCAACTCCCATACGCAACTGTTAAATCAACTCCCATAAGCAACTGTTAAATCAACTCCCATAAGCAGCAGTTAAATCATCTCCCTTAAGCAACTGTTAAATCAACTCCCATAAGCAACTGTTAAATCAACTCCCATAAGCAACTGTTAAATCAACTCCCATAAGCAGCAGTTAAATCATCTCCCTTAAGCAACTGTTAAATCAACTCCCATAAGCAACTGTTAAATCAACTCCCATAAGCAACTGTTAAATCAACTCCCATAAGCAACTGTTAAATCAACTCCCATAAACAACTGTTAAATCAACTCCCATAATCAACTGTTAAATCAACTCCCATAAACAACTGTTAAATCAACTCCCATAAGCAACTGCTAAATCAACTCCCATAAGCAACTAATAAATCAACTCCCATAAACAACTGTTAAATCAACTCCCATAAGCAACTGCTAAATCAACTCCCATAAGCAACTGTTAAATCAACTCCCATAAGCAGCAGTTAAATCATCTCCCTTAAGCAACTGTTAAATCAACTCCCATAAGCAACTGTTAAATCAACTCCCATAAGCAACATTTAAATCAACTCCCATAAGCAGCAGTTAAATCATCTCCCTTAAGCAACTGTTAAATCAACTCCCATAAGCAACTGTTAAATCAACTCCCATAAGCAACTGTTAAATCAACTCCCATAAGCAACTGTTAAATCAACTCCCATAAACAACTGTTAAATCAACTCCCATAAGCAACTGTTAAATCAACTCCCATAAGCAACTGTTAAATCAACTCCCATAAGCAACTGTTAAATCAACTCCCATAAGCAACTGTTAAATCAACTCCCATAAGCAACTGTTAAATCAACTCCCATAAGCAGCAGTTAAATCATCTCCCTTAAGCAACTGTTAAATCAACTCCCATAAGCAACTGTTAAATCAACTCCCATAAGCAACTCTTAAATCAACTCCCATAAGCAACTGTTAAATCAACTCCCATAAACAACTGTTAAATCAACTCCCATAATCAACTGTTAAATCAACTCCCATAAACAACTGTTAAATCAACTCCCATAAGCAACTGCTAAATCAACTCCCATAAGCAACTGTTAAATCAACTCCCATAAACAACTGTTAAATCAACTCCCATAAGCAACTGCTAAATCAACTCCCATAAGCAACTGTTAAATCAACTCCCATAAGCAGCAGTTAAATCATCTCCCTTAAGCAACTGTTAAATCAACTCCCATAAGCAACTGTTAAATCAACTCCCATAAGCAACTGTTAAATCAACTCCCATAAGCAGCAGTTAAATCATCTCCCTTAAGCAACTGTTAAATCAACTCCCATAAGCAACTGTTAAATCAACTCCCATAAGCAACTGTTAAATCAACTCCCATAAGCAACTGTTAAATCAACTCCCATAAACAACTGTTAAATCAACTCCCATAAGCAACTGTTAAATCAACTCCCATAAGCAACTGTTAAATCAACTCCCATAAGCAACTGTTAAATCAACTAAATCAACTCCCATAAGCAACGGTTAAATCAACTTCCGTACGCAACTGTTAAATCAACTCCCATAAGCAACTGTTAAATCAACTCCCATAAGCAACTGTTAAATCAACTCCCATAAGCAACTGTTAAATCAACTCCCATAAGCAACTGTTAAATCAACTCCCATAAGCAACGGTTAAATCAACTCCCATAAGCAACTGTTAAATCAACTCCCATAAGCAACTGTTAAATCAACTCCCATAAGCAGCAGTTAAATCATCTCCCTTAAGCAACTGTTAAATCAACTCCCATAAGCAACTGTTAAATCAACTCCCATAAGCAACTGTTAAATCAACTCCCATAAGCAACTGTTAAATCAACTCCCATAAACAACTGTTAAATCAACTCCCATAAGCAACTGCTAAATCAACTCCCATAAGCAACTGTTAAATCAACTCCCATAAGCAACTGTTAAATCAACTCCCATAAGCAACTGTTAAATCAACTCCCATAAGCAACTGTTAAATCAACTCCCATAAGCAACTGTTAAATCAACTCCCATAAGCAACTGTTAAATCAACTCCCATAAGCAACTGTTAAATCAACTCCCATAAGCAACTGTTAAATCAACTCCCATAAGCAACTGTTAAATCAACTCCCATAAGCAACTGCTAAATCAACTCCCATAAGCAACTGTTAAATCAACTCCCATAAGCAACTGCTAAATCAACTCCCATAAGCAACTGTTAAATCAACTCCCATACGCAACTGTTAAATCAACTCCCATAAGCAACTGTTAAATCAACTCCCATAAGCAACTGTTAAATCAACTCCCATAAGCAACTGTTAAATCAACTCCCATAAGCAACTGTTAAATCAACTCCCATAAGCAACTGTTAAATCAACTCCCATAAGCAACTGTTAAATCAACTCCCATAAGCAACTGTTAAATCAACTCCCATAAGCAACTGCTAAATCAACTCCCATAAGCAACTGTTAAATCAACTCCCATAAGCAACTGCTAAATCAACTCCCATAAGCAACTGTTAAATCAACTCCCATACGCAACTGTTAAATCAACTCCCATAAGCAACTGTTAAATCAACTCCCATAAGCAACTGTTAAATCAACTCCCATAAGCAACTGTTAAATCAACTCCCATAAGCAACTGTTAAATCAACTCCCATAAGCAACTGTTAAATCAACTCCCATAAGCAACTGTTAAATCAACTCCCATAAGCAACTGTTAAATCAACTCCCATAAGCAACTGTTAAATCAACTCCCATAAGCAACGGTTAAATCAACTTCCGTACGCAACTGTTAAATCAACTCCCATAAGCAACTGTTAAATCAACTCCCATAAGCAACTGTTAAATCAACTCCCATAAGCAGCAGTTAAATCATCTCCCTTAAGCAACTGTTAAATCAACTCCCATAAGCAACTGTTAAATCAACTCCCATAAGCAACTGTTAAATCAACTCCCATAAGCAACTGTTAAATCAACTCCCATAAACAACTGTTAAATCAACTCCCATAATCAACTGTTAAATCAACTCCCATAAACAACTGTTAAATCAACTCCCATAAGCAACTGCTAAATCAACTCCCATAAGCAACTGTTAAATCAACTCCCATAAACAACTGTTAAATCAACTCCCATAAGCAACTGCTAAATCAACTCCCATAAGCAACTGTTAAATCAACTCCCATAAGCAGCAGTTAAATCATCTCCCTTAAGCAACTGTTAAATCAACTCCCATAAGCAACTGTTAAATCAACTCCCATAAGCAACTGTTAAATCAACTCCCATAAGCAACTGTTAAATCAACTCCCATAAGCAACTGTTAAATCAACTCCCATAAGCAACTGTTAAATCAACTCCCATAAGCAACTGTTAAATCAACTCCCATAAACAACTGTTAAATCAACTCCCATAAGCAACTGTTAAATCAACTCCCATAAGCAACTGTTAAATCAACTCCCATAAGCAACTGTTAAATCAACTCCCATAAGCAGCAGTTAAATCATCTCCCTTAAGCAACTGTTAAATCAACTCCCATAAGCAACTGTTAAATCAACTCCCATAAGCAACTGTTAAATCAACTCCCATAAGCAACTGTTAAATCAACTCCCATAAGCAACTGTTAAATCAACTCCCATAAGCAACTGTTAAATCAACTCCCATAAGCAACTGTTAAATCAACTCCCATAAGCAACGGTTAAATCAACTTCCGTACGCAACTGTTAAATCAACTCCCATAAGCAACTGTTAAATCAACTCCCATAAGCAACTGTTAAATCAACTCCCATAAGCAACTGTTAAATCAACTCCCATAAGCAGCAGTTAAATCATCTCCCTTAAGCAACTGTTAAATCAACTCCCATAAGCAACTGTTAAATCAACTCCCATAAGCAACTGTTAAATCAACTCCCATAAGCAACTGTTAAATCAACTCCCATAAGCAACTGTTAAATCAACTCCCATAAGCAACTGTTAAATCAACTCCCATAAGCAACTGTTAAATCAACTCCCATAAGCAACGGTTAAATCAACTTCCGTACGCAACTGTTAAATCAACTCCCATAAGCAACTGTTAAATCAACTCCCATAAGCAACGGTTAAATCAACTCCCATAAGCAACTGTTAAATCAACTCCCATAAGCAACTGTTAAATCAACTCCCATAAGCAACGGTTAAATCAACTCCCATAAGCAACGGTTAAATCAACTTCCGTACGCAACTGTTAAATCAACTCCCATAAGCAACTGTTAAATCAACTCCCATAAGCAACTGTTAAATCAACTCCCATAAGCAACTGTTAAATCAACTCCCATAAGCAACTGTTAAATCAACTCCCATAAGCAACTGCTAAATCAACTCCCATAAGCAACTGTTAAATCAACTCCCATAAGCAACTGTTAAATCAACTCCCATAAGCAACTGTTAAATCAACTCCCATAAGCAACTGTTAAATCAACTCCCATAAGCAACTGTTAAATCAACTCCCATAAGCAACTGTTAAATCAACTCCCATAAGCAACTGTTAAATCAACTCCCATAAGCAACTGTTAAATCAACTCCCATAAGCAACTGTTAAATCAACTCCCATAAGCAACTGTTAAATCAACTCCCATAAGCAACTGCTAAATCAACTCCCATAAGCAGCAGTTAAATCATCTCCCTTAAGCAACTGTTAAATCAACTCCCATAAGCAACTGTTAAATCAACTCCCATAAGCAACTGTTAAATCAACTCCCATAAGCAACTGTTAAATCAACTCCCATAAGCAACTGTTAAATCAACTCCCATAAGCAACTGCTAAATCAACTCCCATAAGCAACTGTTAAATCAACTCCCATAAGCAACTGCTAAATCAACTCCCATAAGCAACTGTTAAATCAACTCCCATACGCAACTGTTAAATCAACTCCCATAAGCAACTGTTAAATCAACTCCCATAAGCAACTGTTAAATCAACTCCCATAAGCAACTGTTAAATCAACTCCCATAAGCAACTGTTAAATCAACTCCCATAAGCAACTGTTAAATCAACTCCCATAAGCAACTGTTAAATCAACTCCCATAAGCAACTGTTAAATCAACTCCCATAAGCAACTGTTAAATCAACTCCCATAAGCAACGGTTAAATCAACTTCCGTACGCAACTGTTAAATCAACTCCCATAAGCAACTGTTAAATCAACTCCCATAAGCAACTGTTAAATCAACTCCCATAAGCAGCAGTTAAATCATCTCCCTTAAGCAACTGTTAAATCAACTCCCATAAGCAACTGTTAAATCAACTCCCATAAGCAACTGTTAAATCAACTCCCATAAGCAACTGTTAAATCAACTCCCATAAACAACTGTTAAATCAACTCCCATAATCAACTGTTAAATCAACTCCCATAAACAACTGTTAAATCAACTCCCATAAGCAACTGCTAAATCAACTCCCATAAGCAACTGTTAAATCAACTCCCATAAACAACTGTTAAATCAACTCCCATAAGCAACTGCTAAATCAACTCCCATAAGCAACTGTTAAATCAACTCCCATAAGCAGCAGTTAAATCATCTCCCTTAAGCAACTGTTAAATCAACTCCCATAAGCAACTGTTAAATCAACTCCCATAAGCAACTGTTAAATCAACTCCCATAAGCAGCAGTTAAATCATCTCCCTTAAGCAACTGTTAAATCAACTCCCATAAGCAACTGTTAAATCAACTCCCATAAGCAACTGTTAAATCAACTCCCATAAGCAACTGTTAAATCAACTCCTATAAACAACTGTTAAATCAACTCCCATAAGCAACTGTTAAATCAACTCCCATAAGCAACTGTTAAATCAACTCCCATAAGCAACTGTTAAATCAACTCCCATAAGCAGCAGTTAAATCATCTCCCTTAAGCAACTGTTAAATCAACTCCCATAAGCAACTGTTAAATCAACTCCCATAAGCAACTGTTAAATCAACTCCCATAAGCAACTGTTAAATCAACTCCCATAAGCAACTGTTAAATCAACTCCCATAAGCAACTGTTAAATCAACTCCCATAAGCAACTGTTAAATCAACTCCCATAAGCAACGGTTAAATCAACTTCCGTACGCAACTGTTAAATCAACTCCCATAAGCAACTGTTAAATCAACTCCCATAAGCAACTGTTAAATCAACTTCCGTACGCAACTGTTAAATCAACTCCCATAAGCAACTGTTAAATCAACTCCCATAAGCAACGGTTAAATCAACTCCCATAAGCAACTGTTAAATCAACTCCCATAAGCAACTGTTAAATCAACTCCCATAAGCAACTGTTAAATCAACTCCCATAAGCAACTGTTAAATCAACTCCCATAAGCAACTGTTAAATCAACTCCCATAAGCAACGGTTAAATCAACTTCCGTACGCAACTGTTAAATCAACTCCCATAAGCAACTGTTAAATCAACTCCCATAAGCAACGGTTAAATCAACTCCCATAAGCAACTGTTAAATCAACTCCCATAAGCAACTGTTAAATCAACTCCCATAAGCAACGGTTAAATCAACTCCATAAGCAACTGTTAAATCAACTCCCATAAGCAACTGTTAAATCAACTCCCATAAGCAACTGTTAAATCAACTCCCATAAGCAACTGTTAAATCAACTCCCATAAGCAACTGTTAAATCAACTCCCATAAGCAACGGTTAAATCAACTTCCGTACGCAACTGTTAAATCAACTCCCATAAGCAACTGTTAAATCAACTCCCATAAGCAACGGTTAAATCAACTCCCATAAGCAACTGTTAAATCAACTCCCATAAGCAACTGTTAAATCAACTCCCATAAGCAACGGTTAAATCAACTCCATAAGCAACTGTTAAATCAACTCCCATAAGCAACTGTTAAATCAACTCCCATAAGCAGCAGTTAAATCATCTCCCTTAAGCAACTGTTAAATCAACTCCCATAAGCAACTGTTAAATCAACTCCCATAAGCAACTGTTAAATCAACTCCCATAAGCAACTGTTAAATCAACTCCCATAAACAACTGTTAAATCAACTCCCATAAGCAACTGTTAAATCAACTCCCATAAGCAACTGTTAAATCAACTCCCATAAGCAACTGTTAAATCAACTCCCATAAGCAACTGTTAAATCAACTCCCATAAGCAACTGTTAAATCAACTCCCATAAGCAGCAGTTAAATCATCTCCCTTAAGCAACTGTTAAATCAACTCCCATAAGCAACTGTTAAATCAACTCCCATAAGCAACTCTTAAATCAACTCCCATAAGCAACTGTTAAATCAACTCCCATAAACAACTGTTAAATCAACTCCCATAATCAACTGTTAAATCAACTCCCATAAACAACTGTTAAATCAACTCCCATAAGCAACTGCTAAATCAACTCCCATAAGCAACTGTTAAATCAACTCCCATAAACAACTGTTAAATCAACTCCCATAAGCAACTGCTAAATCAACTCCCATAAGCAACTGTTAAATCAACTCCCATAAGCAGCAGTTAAATCATCTCCCTTAAGCAACTGTTAAATCAACTCCCATAAGCAACTGTTAAATCAACTCCCATAAGCAACTGTTAAATCAACTCCCATAAGCAGCAGTTAAATCATCTCCCTTAAGCAACTGTTAAATCAACTCCCATAAGCAACTGTTAAATCAACTCCCATAAGCAACTGTTAAATCAACTCCCATAAGCAACTGTTAAATCAACTCCCATAAACAACTGTTAAATCAACTCCCATAAGCAACTGCTAAATCAACTCCCATAAGCAACTGTTAAATCAACTCCCATAAGCAACTGTTAAATCAACTCCCATAAGCAACTGTTAAATCAACTCCCATAAGCAACTGTTAAATCAACTCCCATAAGCAACTGTTAAATCAACTCCCATAAGCAACTGTTAAATCAACTCCCATAAGCAACTGTTAAATCAACTCCCATAAGCAACTGTTAAATCAACTCCCATAAGCAACTGTTAAATCAACTCCCATAAGCAGCAGTTAAATCATCTCCCTTAAGCAACTGTTAAATCAACTCCCATAAGCAACTGTTAAATCAACTCCCATAAGCAGCAGTTAAATCAACTCCCATAAGCAACTGCTAAATCAACTCCCATAAGCAACTGTTAAATCAACTCCCATAAACAACTGTTAAATCAACTCCCATAAGCAACTGCTAAATCAACTCCCATAAGCAACTGTTAAATCAACTCCCATAAGCAGCAGTTAAATCATCTCCCTTAAGCAACTGTTAAATCAACTCCCATAAGCAACTGTTAAATCAACTCCCATAAGCAACTGTTAAATCAACTCCCATAAGCAGCAGTTAAATCATCTCCCTTAAGCAACTGTTAAATCAACTCCCATAAGCAACTGTTAAATCAACTCCCATAAGCAACTGTTAAATCAACTCCCATAAGCAGCAGTTAAATCATCTCCCTTAAGCAACTGTTAAATCAACTCCCATAAGCAACTGTTAAATCAACTCCCATAAGCAACTGTTAAATCAACTCCCATAAGCAACTGTTAAATCAACTCCCATAAACAACTGTTAAATCAACTCCCATAAGCAACTGCTAAATCAACTCCCATAAGCAACTGTTAAATCAACTCCCATAAGCAACTGTTAAATCAACTCCCATAAGCAACTGTTAAATCAACTCCCATAAGCAACTGTTAAATCAACTCCCATAAGCAACTGTTAAATCAACTCCCATAAGCAACTGTTAAATCAACTCCCATAAGCAACTGTTAAATCAACTCCCATAAGCAGCAGTTAAATCATCTCCCTTAAGCAACTGTTAAATCAACTCCCATAAGCAACTGTTAAATCAACTCCCATAAGCAACTGTTAAATCAACTCCCATAAGCAACTGTTAAATCAACTCCCATAAACAACTGTTAAATCAACTCCCATAAGCAACTGCTAAATCAACTCCCATAAGCAACTGTTAAATCAACTCCCATAAGCAACTGTTAAATCAACTCCCATAAGCAACTGTTAAATCAACTCCCATAAGCAACTGTTAAATCAACTCCCATAAGCAACTGTTAAATCAACTCCCATAAGCAACTGTTAAATCAACTCCCATAAGCAACTGTTAAATCAACTCCCATAAGCAACTGTTAAATCAACTCCCATAAGCAACTGTTAAATCAACTCCCATAAGCAGCAGTTAAATCATCTCCCTTAAGCAACTGTTAAATCAACTCCCATAAGCAACTGTTAAATCAACTCCCATAAGCAGCAGTTAAATCAACTCCCATAAGCAACTGCTAAATCAACTCCCATAAGCAACTGTTAAATCAACTCCCATAAACAACTGTTAAATCAACTCCCATAAGCAACTGCTAAATCAACTCCCATAAGCAACTGTTAAATCAACTCCCATAAGCAGCAGTTAAATCATCTCCCTTAAGCAACTGTTAAATCAACTCCCATAAGCAACTGTTAAATCAACTCCCATAAGCAACTGTTAAATCAACTCCCATAAGCAGCAGTTAAATCATCTCCCTTAAGCAACTGTTAAATCAACTCCCATAAGCAACTGTTAAATCAACTCCCATAAGCAACTGTTAAATCAACTCCCATAAGCAGCAGTTAAATCATCTCCCTTAAGCAACTGTTAAATCAACTCCCATAAGCAACTGTTAAATCAACTCCCATAAGCAACTGTTAAATCAACTCCCATAAGCAACTGTTAAATCAACTCCCATAAACAACTGTTAAATCAACTCCCATAAGCAACTGCTAAATCAACTCCCATAAGCAACTGTTAAATCAACTCCCATAAGCAACTGTTAAATCAACTCCCATAAGCAACTGTTAAATCAACTCCCATAAGCAACTGTTAAATCAACTCCCATAAGCAACTGTTAAATCAACTCCCATAAGCAACTGTTAAATCAACTCCCATAAGCAACTGTTAAATCAACTCCCATAAGCAACTGTTAAATCAACTCCCATAAGCAACTGTTAAATCAACTCCCATAAGCAGCAGTTAAATCATCTCCCTTAAGCAACTGTTAAATCAACTCCCATAAGCAACTGTTAAATCAACTCCCATAAGCAACTGTTAAATCAACTCCCATAAGCAACTGTTAAATCAACTCCCATAAGCAACTGTTAAATCAACTCCCATAAGCAACTGTTAAATCAACTCCCATAAGCAACTGTTAAATCAACTCCCATAAGCAACGGTTAAATCAACTTCCGTACGCAACTGTTAAATCAACTCCCATAAGCAACTGTTAAATCAACTCCCATAAGCAACGGTTAAATCAACTCCCATAAGCAACTGTTAAATCAACTCCCATAAGCAACTGTTAAATCAACTCCCATAAGCAACGGTTAAATCAACTCCCATAAGCAACGGTTAAATCAACTTCCGTACGCAACTGTTAAATCAACTCCCATAAGCAACTGTTAAATCAACTCCCATAAGCAACTGTTAAATCAACTCCCATAAGCAACTGTTAAATCAACTCCCATAAGCAACTGTTAAATCAACTCCCATAAGCAACTGTTAAATCAACTCCCATAAGCAACTGCTAAATCAACTCCCATAAGCAACTGTTAAATCAACTCCCATAAGCAACTGTTAAATCAACTCCCATAAGCAACTGTTAAATCAACTCCCATAAGCAACTGTTGAATCAACTCCCATAAGCAACTGTTAAATCAACTCCCATAAGCAACTGTTAAATCAACTCCCATAAGCAACTGTTAAATCAACTCCCATAAGCAACTGTTAAATCAACTCCCATAAGCAACTGTTAAATCAACTCCCATAAGCAACTGTTAAATCAACTCCCATAAGCAACTGTTAAATCAACTCCCATAAGCAGCAGTTAAATCATCTCCCTTACGCAACTGTTAAATCAACTCCCATAAGCAACTGTTAAATCAACTCCCATAAGCAACTGTTAAATCAACTCCCATAAGCAACTGTTAAATCAACTCCCATAAGCAACTGTTAAATCAACTCCCATAAGCAACTGTTAAATCAACTCCCATAAGCAACTGTTAAATCAACTCCCATAAGCAACGGTTAAATCAACTTCCGTACGCAACTGTTAAATCAACTCCCATAAGCAACTGTTAAATCAACTCCCATAAGCAACGGTTAAATCAACTCCCATAAGCAACTGTTAAATCAACTCCCATAAGCAACTGTTAAATCAACTCCCATAAGCAACTGTTAAATCAACTCCCATAAGCAACGGTTAAATCAACTTCCGTACGCAACTGTTAAATCAACTCCCATAAGCAACTGTTAAATCAACTCCCATAAGCAACGGTTAAATCAACTCCCATAAGCAACGGTTAAATCAACTTCCGTACGCAACTGTTAAATCAACTCCCATAAGCAACTGTTAAATCAACTCCCATAAGCAACTGTTAAATCAACTCCCATAAGCAACTGTTAAATCAACTCCCATAAGCAACTGTTAAATCAACTCCCATAAGCAACTGTTAAATCAACTCCCATAAGCAACTGTTAAATCAACTCCCATAAGCAGCAGTTAAGTCATCTCCCTTAAGCAACTGTGAAATCAACTCCCATAAGCAACTGTTAAATCAACTCCCATAAGCAACTGTTAAATCAACTCCCATAAGCAACTGTTAAATCAACTCCCATAAGCAACGGTTAAATCAACTTCCGTACGCAACTGTTAAATCAACTCCCATAAGCAACTGTTAAATCAACTCCCATAAGCAACGGTTAAATCAACTCCCATAAGCAACTGTTAAATCAACTCCCATAAGCAACTGTTAAATCAACTCCCATAAGCAACTGTTAAATCAACTCCCATAAGCAACGGTTAAATCAACTTCCGTACGCAACTGTTAAATCAACTCCCATAAGCAACTGTTAAATCAACTCCCATAAGCAACTGTTAAATCAACTCCCATAAGCAACTGTTAAATCAACTCCCATAAGCAACGGTTAAATCAACTTCCGTACGCAACTGTTAAATCAACTCCCATAAGCAACTGTTAAATCAACTCCCATAAGCAACGGTTAAATCAACTCCCATAAGCAACTGTTAAATCAACTCCCATAAGCAACTGTTAAATCAACTCCCATAAGCAACTGTTAAATCAACTCCCATAAGCAACTGTTAAATCAACTCCCATAAGCAACTGCTAAATCAACTCCCATAAGCAACTGCTAAATCAACTCCCATAAGCAACTGTTAAATCAACTCCCATAAGCAACTGTTAAATCAACTCCCATAAGCAACTGTTAAATCAACTCCCATAAGCAACTGTTGAATCAACTCCCATAAGCAACTGTTAAATCAACTCCCATAAGCAACTGTTAAATCAACTCCCATAAGCAACTGTTAAATCAACTCCCATAAGCAACTGTTAAATCAACTCCCATAAGCAACTGTTAAATCAACTCCCATAAGCAACTGTTAAATCAACTCCCATAAGCAACTGTTAAATCAACTCCCATAAGCAGCAGTTAAATCATCTCCCTTACGCAACTGTTAAATCAACTCCCATAAGCAACTGTTAAATCAACTCCCATAAGCAACTGTTAAATCAACTCCCATAAGCAACTGTTAAATCAACTCCCATAAGCAACTGTTAAATCAACTCCCATAAGCAACTGTTAAATCAACTCCCATAAGCAACTGTTAAATCAACTCCCATAAGCAACTGTTAAATCAACTCCCATAAGCAACTGTTAAATCAACTCCCATAAGCAACTGTTAAATCAACTCCCATAAGCAACGGTTAAATCAACTCCCATAAGCAACGGTTAAATCAACTTCCGTACGCAACTGTTAAATCAACTCCCATAAGCAACTGTTAAATCAACTCCCATAAGCAACGGTTAAATCAACTCCCATAAGCAACTGTTAAATCAACTCCCATAAGCAACTGTTAAATCAACTCCCATAAGCAACTGTTAAATCAACTCCCATAAGCAACGGTTAAATCAACTTCCGTACGCAACTGTTAAATCAACTCCCATAAGCAACTGTTAAATCAACTCCCATAAGCAACGGTTAAATCAACTCCCATAAGCAACGGTTAAATCAACTTCCGTACGCAACTGTTAAATCAACTCCCATAAGCAACTGTTAAATCAACTCCCATAAGCAACTGTTAAATCAACTCCCATAAGCAACTGTTAAATCAACTCCCATAAGCAACTGTTAAATCAACTCCCATAAGCAACTGTTAAATCAACTCCCATAAGCAACTGTTAAATCAACTCCCATAAGCAGCAGTTAAGTCATCTCCCTTAAGCAACTGTGAAATCAACTCCCATAAGCAACTGTTAAATCAACTCCCATAAGCAACTGTTAAATCAACTCCCATAAGCAACTGTTAAATCAACTCCCATAAGCAACGGTTAAATCAACTTCCGTACGCAACTGTTAAATCAACTCCCATAAGCAACTGTTAAATCAACTCCCATAAGCAACGGTTAAATCAACTCCCATAAGCAACTGTTAAATCAACTCCCATAAGCAACTGTTAAATCAACTCCCATAAGCAACGGTTAAATCAACTTCCGTACGCAACTGTTAAATCAACTCCCATAAGCAACTGTTAAATCAACTCCCATAAGCAACTGTTAAATCAACTCCCATAAGCAACTGTTAAATCAACTCCCATAAGCAACGGTTAAATCAACTTCCGTACGCAACTGTTAAATCAACTCCCATAAGCAACTGTTAAATCAACTCCCATAAGCAACGGTTAAATCAACTCCCATAAGCAACTGTTAAATCAACTCCCATAAGCAACTGTTAAATCAACTCCCATAAGCAACTGTTAAATCAACTCCCATAAGCAACTGTTAAATCAACTCCCATAAGCAACTGCTAAATCAACTCCCATAAGCAACTGCTAAATCAACTCCCATAAGCAACTGTTAAATCAACTCCCATAAGCAACTGTTAAATCAACTCCCATAAGCAACTGTTAAATCAACTCCCATAAGCAACTGTTGAATCAACTCCCATAAGCAACTGTTAAATCAACTCCCATAAGCAACTGTTAAATCAACTCCCATAAGCAACTGTTAAATCAACTCCCATAAGCAACTGTTAAATCAACTCCCATAAGCAACTGTTAAATCAACTCCCATAAGCAACTGTTAAATCAACTCCCATAAGCAACTGTTAAATCAACTCCCATAAGCAGCAGTTAAATCATCTCCCTTACGCAACTGTTAAATCAACTCCCATAAGCAACTGTTAAATCAACTCCCATAAGC
This sequence comes from Atethmia centrago, assembly GCA_905333075.3. Classification (NCBI taxonomy): domain Eukaryota; kingdom Metazoa; phylum Arthropoda; class Insecta; order Lepidoptera; family Noctuidae; genus Atethmia; species Atethmia centrago. The sequence continues at coordinate 8,909,407 of HG995381.1, read as the reverse complement.
AACTGTTAAATCAACTCCCATAAGCAACTGTTAAATCAACTCCCATAAGCAACTGTTAAATCAACTCCCATAAGCAACTGTTAAATCAACTCCCATAAGCAACTGTTAAATCAACTCCCATAAGCAACTGTTAAATCAACTCCCATAAGCAACGGTTAAATCAACTTCCGTACGCAACTGTTAAATCAACTCCCATAAGCAACTGTTAAATCAACTCCCATAAGCAACGGTTAAATCAACTCCCATAAGCAACTGTTAAATCAACTCCCATAAGCAACTGTTAAATCAACTCCCATAAGCAACTGTTAAATCAACTCCCATAAGCAACGGTTAAATCAACTTCCGTACGCAACTGTTAAATCAACTCCCATAAGCAACTGTTAAATCAACTCCCATAAGCAACGGTTAAATCAACTCCCATAAGCAACGGTTAAATCAACTTCCGTACGCAACTGTTAAATCAACTCCCATAAGCAACTGTTAAATCAACTCCCATAAGCAACTGTTAAATCAACTCCCATAAGCAACTGTTAAATCAACTCCCATAAGCAACTGTTAAATCAACTCCCATAAGCAACTGTTAAATCAACTCCCATAAGCAACTGTTAAATCAACTCCCATAAGCAGCAGTTAAATCATCTCCCTTAAGCAACTGTTAAATCAACTCCCATAAGCAACTGTTAAATCAACTCCCATAAGCAACTGTTAAATCAACTCCCATAAGCAACTGTTAAATCAACTCCCATAAGCAACGGTTAAATCAACTTCCGTACGCAACTGTTAAATCAACTCCCATAAGCAACTGTTAAATCAACTCCCATAAGCAACGGTTAAATCAACTCCCATAAGCAACTGTTAAATCAACTCCCATAAGCAACTGTTAAATCAACTCCCATAAGCAACGGTTAAATCAACTTCCGTACGCAACTGTTAAATCAACTCCCATAAGCAACTGTTAAATCAACTCCCATAAGCAACTGTTACATCAACTCCCATAAGCAACTGTTAAATCCCTTTTCTGTTAAACATCTTATCTCTATATATATATATCTCTATATATAACATCACGCCTTGTATCCCCGAAGGTTTGGGCAGAGGTGTACCTGTAGTACACCCACATTTCGCCAGTTATGTTTAAGTCCCATGTAATAGGGGGCGAGCCTATTGCCATCAACCGGGCACAAATCCAGATTCCGGGCTGCTACTGAGAAATTCCAGATAGAAAAACCCAATACCACTGTCCGACCCGCGGGAATCGAACCCTGGACCTCATGCTCAGCAGTAGCGCTTGCGACCGCTAGACCAACGATGCAGTCAGTCTTTCGGTTAAAGTTCTGGCTAAATGTCTGAATGATCTTTGCATAGAACTCATTTATGAAGCCAATGCAGCCTAGAAATAAGTCCAGCGTCGGAGAGAAGACAATGTAATAAGTATATTATGACAATAGGCTCGCCCTAATTACATGTCGGCTTCCAGTCTCACCGGATACAGCTGAATACCAGTATTTTACATGGAGCGTCTGCCTATCTGACCTCAACAACCCAGTTACTGGGTAACACTATACCCCTTGGTAAGACTGGTTGTCAGACTTTCGAGCTTCTGACGATCCGTAACGACTGTCAAAGATCTACAAAAGACAGCCGGCTTAACGTGCTTTCCGAGGCACGGAGGGGTCTTGGTATGTAAAGATGGTCACTCATCCACGGACCAACCGCGGCTAGCGTAGCTTAACCTGATCGATCGAGCCGTGCGGCTATTGTTACTTAGCCAACAAGCCCCTCTGATGAGATTATATATGAGACTTAAACATAACGGGCCAAATTTAGGTCTACCTCTGCCTAACTCTTCGGGATTACAGGCGTGATATTGTTATAACATGACTACCTTAGCCCCGCAATGCAATGCTGATGCGTTGCGCGAGAAAGCCGCCAGCTTTTTGGTCACCAGTTACATCAACTAGACGTTTCGCGATTTCCGCAAATAACTTATGCGCACTACGCCCCACGGACCAAAGGTTTCGACCCCAAAGGGCACAAAGTTGTACTCTCTGCCAAGGCCTCCATATTTAATAACTTTCAGATTTTCGGCATTTTCTGCCGCTGCACCCGCTTTAGAAGTAGTCCGTTGGAGGTGGAACGGTGCTAGTGTGTCTACACAGGTAGCGTCCCACACAAGCATCCGTTCCAAACTCCACGGGACCGGAATCCTTATGTTATAATATGACTACCTTAGCCCCGGACACAACAGTCGGATTAAGATTCCAGGGTTTTTTGGGTGGGTAATTATCAAATAACTTCTGGGTGTGCCAGACTCTTACTGACTAAAACCCACCCGTGTTCCTTCCGTTGCCTGTGTTGCCAGGGACCTCGGTAACCCTTTCGTACTTTCCCGCGACCCCGGCAGGCATCGGCCCTAGTGGACCCCTACACTTGTGCTGCTAGGTTCTATTTGGCTTGGGTAACAGAAGGAACACGGGTGGGTTTTAGTCAGTAAGAGTCTTACACACCCTCCCGCTCCGCCCAGAGCGGGAGAAGTTATTTGGTAATTTCCCACCCAAAAAAAAGGCTAGGTTCTACTGAGCATATCCTTATGAAAAAGCCTAAAAACTTTAACTTTTCCACCCGGGGATCAAACCCAGTAACTCACGTTTAACCATAGTTCAATGCGTTCAACAGGCGTAGAGCCATCGAGGCAATCTCCTATTATAAATCATCCCTAAAAAGTCCAATTTACAACCAACACTACCGTTCTATTTTCCTGTTCCACAAAAAAACAACCATTCTCTCTCCCTTCAAACTATTAAACGATCCGTCTGCAGCAGGATTTACGTCTGATTGTCTTCCGTATTACGAAAAAAATATATCCTCCCTGCCTTACGTCGGGTAATCAGTTACCATAGGCTACAGTAAAAAATATTCCATCATGCCAAATAAGGCTATTTACTCAATATAGCCATAGTAGACTTTTTCACGGTATGAAAAATTGTTTACGGCGACGGCGACACGCTCGCGACTTAGGGTTCCGTTGTAAAAAACCCTAATTTCCGTGCACCCTTTCATTTATAACCCGGCAATCTGGAGGCCCCGTAGCTTATTTATAGGGGTCTCGGCCATTTGATGGGTGGGAGTCAGAATGTGTAATGATAAAGGTTGTAAAAAATTGGGTAGACTTGCGATTTTGGTGTGCGATTTTTTCTCAAGTTAAGCCCTGCAGCCTGCAGCTCGCCTGAGCTGTTTTTAACTAGCTCTTAAGGTTAACCTGATCAGGAATAAATAAGTAATTCTGCTGAATAAGGTAAAAATGTACAGTGCATATAACATAGTTTTAATTTTTGCAATGCTTTTAGAACATAGTTACTGTTTTAGAATCTAAAACATGATTATCTTTGATTTCTGCAGGCTTAGCATGACGCTTTCTATTTTTACGAAGAATGGATACAGCTCTTTCTATATAATGTGACATTTTGTTTCTTCATTTCTGACATCGCACCGTAGAAATCCTTCGACCTTAATGAAATGTCACTTGGTATAAAAAGAGCTGTGTCTATTCTTCATTGAAATAGAAAGCGTCATGCTAAGCCCTGTTCTAAACATCTTAATGACCAGTCAGTTTTTAAGTTTGTATATGTAAATCGTTAGCCTCGGAGAATTTTTTCCACTGGACAAATTTTACAACACAGGGTTTTGTCGTGACGACAAAACCTCACGAAAATCCAGTCTCCCGTCTACTCTCTCCACAAAGCCCACTGCATCTTCATGTAGTAGCAACTTTACGAGTGTTAGTTTGGCTGTTTGGCCGTCTGGATGATATGTTATCATCGTTCGCTATTTTTGATGCGCCGTCCCTAAACCCGGCACCCCTATCTAACCCGGTATTGTGTCGCGACTCATAGATAACCCTTGTAAGTGGTTCTTTTCGTCACGTCACAACGAAGATTTTGAAGAAGAATGGATTCGGTTTTATGATTTTGTGTTGAGAATAGTAAAGTCGTAAAATGTGTGGTTGAAGAGTGTGGAGAAAATAGGTGTGGTATGGATTTTTGCTTACGTACAGCATATGGATATGTGAACTCATTTATTTACATAAGATCACGGCAACCAGGGGGTCAGTGAAAAATTGCTTCAATAAAATTATGGTAGGAGGAATTAAAGTCGTCATGAGTGGCTAGCCAATTGCATAGTACTATAGACGCATGAGGAACAGGGTGTAAAGTTCACTCATCGTCCATAGAAAAGGGAGGATTCTTCGACCAGAAGGGTGTCGTGTCTGGGGTGGGCAACCGTCCGACGGTTGAAGTTGGGATGTTGTATATATGCTAGTTGCGCGGTAAACTCTGCTTGCGCGATGCTGGATTTTGCGTGACGTCTGTGTGTTGCGTAGTTCGCATCTGGTGATGTAGATGCCGCCACAGTACAGCACTTATGTAAATTATGTAGTCTGAATTAATCATCAGACACCGGGAATGAATCCAGACTCCGTGCTGCTACTGAAAAGTTCGGAAGGCCTAATAACAGTCTGTCCGACCTCGGGACTGAACTCAGTACCCCATCTCAGCTCAGTAGTCGTGGTTATGACCGCTACGCTAACGAGGCAGTCATTTGCAATACTTATCATAAGAATGAAATCTTTTTCGAATATCTTCAGCCACTCCAAAAGTTTTATATCCTCGATGAATTTTAAAGCCATTCCTCACTATAGCTAAGCTGGACTTATTTAGTCAACTTTTTTCCCTTTTTCGCAACAATATATTAAGTGGGACCTTTTCGCGAAATCCGTTCAAATTACTCGCACCCCGAATCCGGGGCGAAGGGGGGTTACCCCACGTATTAAAGAAGGGATTTTAATTATATTTGGACTTTAAAAAAGTGGCCTCGCAAAGTTTTTGCAGCGGGTTTTAAAGAACTTGCTGATTGTTCAAATTAAGTCGTTCTTTATTGCGTGGGGTGTGTTTGGTAAATAAGGTGTTTAAATTAATGTTTTTTTTTACAATATCATTTTAATTTCCATATTTCTAAGTTATTCTTAAAACCATCATAGGAATAATAATTATAATTGGATGCTATTGATTGTGTCCTACTTCCTTACGCCACAAGAATATAGGTCTTATGATTTTGCATACTTTTTCTTGTATTTACATGAGAAGACCCTAAAAAGACACGCCTTTTCTGTTTCAACAACACTATGACCAAATCTTCTCAATTTATCTACCACAAACGTCTCCGTACATCGTGGGTCATATATAAAATGCCTTGTATAACGCCTCACTGTCAGAGGGTAAGCAGATATGACAGGTCAGATAAGACTCGGACAGACACAAAGGTTCAAGATAAGGTCAGTTTGGTGCGGTTTTGTCTTTTGTTGATATGTTAGGGAATATTTTTCGGGAAATTTTGTTGTTACGTAATTTTGGTGAAGTTGTGGGTCATTTGTGAGAGTTTTCAATATTGTTGTTTTAAGCGAAGAACTATCTACGGGTAATAACCATGTTAATTAATACAAATAACAAAATAGTCGAATTAATTTTGTAAATAGTTTGATTAAGTTAGGAAATAATTTTGATATTTTTATGAATTAATTGGGGACAAAATGTATTATTATGTTGCATAGTATACTCGTATAACCATGTGAGTTATATTATTTTCTCGAAAGTGTATGGTGGGCTATTGAATACAAATTGTGGTAGGGACAGTGTTTTTGAATCTGAGATTTGTTTTCATAAATGCGCTCCCGATTACATAGGATAACCCTGAGAAGCGTCTGATAACTGTCTGAGATCTCGCTTCACGTTCTGTTCATTTTTGTCTTTCATTTGACATATTTCATAACATATACCTACCTATGTGGCGATATTAGTAATTTTTAAAGTGAAAGGTTTTCGAAACCCAATTTTTTTCGTCCATCTATCGCATGTCGCATTACAGCCGGCCGCGGAGTAGGGGTAAAGTGAAAGGCGCTCGGCAGAGCAGCCAAGACCAATATGGCGGCGCCCATGGCTCGCATCAGCTAACCATGTTACATTTATATTCTCCCTCATTCGTGCAAGTGCTCCGCGGTATTTCTGTTTTGATCAGTGTATTAATTTATAGTTGGATATCTTGTCTACTATAATTGATTTCAGATTATTATTCCCATTTTCCAATTATTAAGTTAAGATTAAAAACGCGATTTTAATAACCTAAATCAAGCAAAGCCTTGTATCCGAAAAAATGTTTCACTTGCATCGTGGTCTCATAAAACCACAGAATGTTCTTTTTTTTGTAACTGCATAGTGAAAAAGTGTCAGATGTACAATCGCTCCATGTATACTTACCATACATAATCAACCTATAATGTTCCCACTGCTGGGACACAGGCCTCCTCTCTGTGAGAGGGAGTGGGCCGTACCCGCACTGGGCCCGCGTGGTGGATTACGGCCCTCTCCCTCTCATCCACCACGCGGGCCCAGTGCGGGTTGGTAGATGTCACATGTCTTTGAATTTTTAGTTCTAGGACATGCTGGTTTCCTCACGATGTTTTCCTTCACCGTTTTGAGAGCAGTGGTGATGTAATAATTTACACAAAGTAAAACGCCTGTCTGGGTTCGAACACTTCAAACCTACTACATACATACAACTCGTAAGTCGCGGCCGTTACCCCTGGGCAACCATTGCTCCTCCACCATCGCTCCATGTAAAATACTAGTATTCAGCTGCATCCGGATAGACTAAAAGCCGAATCAACTCAGTTGGGAATGGGCTAGGAAATTAATAAATAGTGAAAAAATGTGACATGTCTCTGGTCACGATCGCCTACATAATGCTAGACCTCACCTCCTTCTGCGAAGCAGTAATGCTCACGAAGGAGGAGGCGGGACGGTTGAGAGAAAGGCAAGTTTCACGCCCTCTCTCCCCTAGCCGACGCAGGAGATGCCCTGGGCGTCGGGAATCCCGGGCGGATTTCCGGCCACCGTAGGTGCGGGCTTGCGGGCGGTGAAAGAGATGTCAGCACAAATGTAGGGGTCCACTAGGGCCGATGCCTGCCGGGGTCGCGGGAAGGTACTTATGGGTCACCGAGTCCCCTGGCAACACAGGCAACAGGAAGGAATACGGGTGGGTTTTAGTCAGTAAGAGTCTGACACACCCTCCCGCTCCGCCCAGAGCGGGAGAAGTTATTTGATGATTTCCCACCCTCAAAAAAAAAAAACACTGCCGCCATATTGTTATTTTTTTTGTAAAATATTTTTAGCCTATACTATGTCACTCGGGATGGTGCAAGGATTCTAACGATACCTCACATCTAAATCTGTTCAGGCATTTGAAAGTTATGGTGGCACTAAGAAATGGATATAAACATATATATGTACTATAAACACATTACACTCCTTTTTGGGCAGTCGCGTAAAAATAAGAACACTTCCTCGTTTGAGACAACAAAATTGCAATTCCCATGCAAAGATTCTGGATACTATTTAAAATGCATCTAAGAAAATACCTTCTCTTGAATCTTTTGATCTTATTAAAAGGAATAGACTTAAATCTAATAGCCGCTATGAAGAGATTTCATTAACTTAATCTTTTCTTTCAAGCTATCTTTATATTCAGATATTCTCTTTGATAGTTTTTCCTATGCAGTAATGAGAACCAAGTTAAGAAAATCCTTTGATTCAAAAGTATTTTGTTGCAGCTCATTTTAATCCTGGGAAGTATAAGAAGTAGATAGGAAGGTTATTAAAACGCAAGTTAACTTGAACTATGAATGTTTTCTTGCAATTTTGCTATATTAGTTTGACTTAGTGCTTTTCTTTTTTTTTGACATTGGATTTTAATTATTTTGTTTAAATTAAATTTATAAAATTTGAATTTCGTTTATTTAATTTTTTTTCATATAAATAACATTTAAAAATATAAAAAATAGTGGTCTGCCGATGTCGGGAGAATGGTCCAAGCTACAGGGGTGGTTAGGGCTCCAGAGACAGGAACCTTCTCACGATGCGAGCCGTATTGAAAAAACTGCCTTCTGAATCAGGCCCTTGATCCAGCCGCCTAACGAGGGCCTTGAGAGATGTTGGTCGAGGCTGTCGGCCATCAGGCCATTGGCCGTTACAACAATCGGTTTAGAAATTAGAATCATTATTATTGTCACAAAATTTGCATGCCGAATTTAGTAGGCGGAATATGAAGAACTATTGTGTATGTGTTATGAAATCTGTAAAATACAATATTGCAGGCAAATAAATGAATCTATCTTAATATTATATTTATTTACATAACCAAATTACAAGATGATTATTAACATTAACTAAATTAAATTAAAACTAAGTTAAGCCTAAAAAAGGCCCTCGGGGCATTGTACCGAGGATGCTGGCGGCATTTTCTCGCTGAATTGCAATGCTGATGCGTTGCGCGAGAAAGCCGCCAGCTTTTCGGTGACCAGTTACATCAACTAGACGTTTCGCGATTTCCGCAAATAACTTATGCGCACTGGGACCCCACGGACCGAGGGTCTCGACGCCAAAGGGCACAAAGTTGTACTCTCTGCCAAGGCCTCCATATTTAATAACTCTTAATATTATGATCAGAGATCGGATATTCGGATGCATATTTACCTAACGTTAATTTTTGCTATGAAAGTATGGAAGCGGCTTTTTTTAAACAGAGGCCACGAACAACGGGAATGCATAACGAGTCCGGTGTATAGTATGGAAGCGACTTCTAAAAAATATTTATAAAAAAAAAAACGGGATTTATTGGATTGCATGTTTATTTAAAATTAATGTTTCTACCTACTTTACATCAAAATAGGTACATATGCATCCAATTACATATGTAGTCAGAAAAAACATAAAATTTGTCGATTCGGGAATGGCGGGCGGGATTTTTACGATCGATATAAAAGTGCATTCCATATAAGCTAACATTTGAAGCGCAAGCCAGGACACGCCCAGAGCCTTCTTTAGGGATTTTAACGGCTTTTTCTTTCTCATAATTATATAAATGGGGCATACACCGACTGGTTCTGCATCTCAAGGGGTGTTAGACAGGGTTGTGTAGCGTCACCGGGGCTGTAGTACTTGTACATGGATAGTTGTCTGATAGATTTGAAAGTGGGTGAGTGCGGATTGAGAACGAATGAGTTGCCTGTCAAATGCCTGCTTTACGCAGATGATGAAATTCTACTTGCATCTTCAGTAGAATAGCTGCAAGACATGGTGATGAAAGGGATGAATATAAATGTGAATAAGACGAAGGTCATGAAAACACAGAATCCTGCTTACATTTTAACACATAAATCTCAAACCTAACAGTTAAGTCATCGCGCACGTATGGGAGTGGCGCGAGGAGGCGAAACGCCGGGGTGTAAGTCCGCTGCCGCGAGAAATCGCGGCACAGCGGACGGAGCTCCGGCGGGATCTCATGGCGTCATGGAAAGTACGGTTGTCGCAACCCAGTGCTGGGCACGCCACGATTGCGGCGATAAGTCCCCTCTTTGAGGAGTGGCTGGAGAGGCGCCACGGCGTCCTCACATTCCGCCTGACGCAGGTCCTCACCGGACACGGCAGCTTCGGGAGGTTCCTGTGTCGGATAAGGCGGGAGGAAACGTCCGGGTGTCACCACTGTGTGGATCGCCCGGAGGACACGGTGGAGCATACGGTGGAGGTCTGCCCGGCTTGGGCAGAGCACCGCCGTGTCCTCGTGGAGGCGATCGGCGGCAGAGACCTCTCGCGTCCGGCCCTGGTTCAGGCCATGGTACGGAGCGAGAGGGCATGGGCAGCCGCCACCTCCTTCTGCGAAGCAGTAATGCTCGCGAAGGAGGAGGCGGGATGGTTGAGGGAAAGGCACGTTTCGCGCCCTCTCGCCCCTAGCCGCCGCAGGAGACGCCCAGGGCGTCGGGAATCCCGGGCGGATTTCCGGCCACCGTAGGCGCGGGCTTGCGGACGGTGAGCAATGGGTAGCTCATCGTCCGGTAAGGACCAGGCCCGGGTCGACGGCGCGTCGTATTCCACGCGCGCCTCAAAGAGATGTCGTCAGCACAAAGTAGGGGTCCACTAGGGCCGATGCCTGCCGGGGTCACGGGAAGGTACTTATGGGTCACCGAGGCCCCCGCAACACAGGCAACAGGAAGGAATACGGGTGGGTTTTAGTCAGTAAGAGTCTGACACACCCTCCCGCTCCGCCCAGAGCGGGAGAAGTTATTAGATGATTTCCCACCCTAAAAAAAAAAAAAACCTAACAGTTTTTATAATAGACGTAACAATTAATAACCATTCTTAACAAACTATACCTTAGCAACTAACTTAGCTAGTTTTCCTCCAAGTTATCGAGGATTAAATCGACTCAGCAGAAAGATACACAACAGGCAATGAACTTAATCATAATAGTTTGTATTTGTGATTAAAGTTCTTGAAGAACACTGTCGTAGTTTGTTGTTACAATAAAAGTAACTCTATGAATAATGATTTAGTAGTTAAAGGTAGAACACTGAACAAGAATATAAATCATTTATTTGCAGAAAATATTGGTGTTACCAGTTAGTTGTAAAAGTTGGTTGGTTTAATGTACAGCCGGCATGTCAAGTTACCACAAACTGTCAAATTTTCTCATTCGATTTTGAACTTAAATATCAATCAGCATTTAGGTTTAAAATCATTTGGAGAAATTTGACAGTTTCGTATAACCTGCTGTGCTGGCGACTATACAGTCCATATTTTCCCTGTTTCGGGCATGAAACAAAATATGAATATTTAAAAAAATCACAGATAGAATTTTACTATAAATAATAAAATAGTCTGTTCATATAAAAAATCATGAAAATACATATCTTAAGTAGTTTGATAATAATATAGTTTTGTATGCTTTGGGTTAACATTAGTTATGTACTGAAATTATTTCATAAAGTATTTTACTACAATACTTAAGGCGCTGGCAAGACCCAATTGACCAAAATAGGCTTCTCTTAAGAAAAAAAATTGCCAAATCTGTATAGCTTGTGGTAGCGGAAAAAATATATGTTAATTTTAAACATATTTCGCAGAACTTGGTTGTTACCGAAACACGTTTTGAAAAACTCGATACAAACTAACGTTAAACTAACCTCTTACCTTGAGTTCTAATCCAAAATATCTGCATTAAATATCAACATAAGTTACGTATTTAATTAATAACAAGAACGTCTTATTTGAATGCAGAACTTGGTTGTTTTATATTTTCCATTACTCAACTCAATTTTGAGTAAATAGAGAATAGCTTCATATTTTGCAATAAATTACAAGCGTTGTGTCTTCGCGCTTCTCTTTCTTTTATATGCAATCTGACAATAACCGCTGTTTAGGTGTTGTCAGCGTCTTAAATATCTAGTTTAACATACAGTTTTTGCATAACTTTCTTGCACTATATGAAGGCGTAATAACAGATTTAAAAGTCACTAAAATCTTAGACTTATCTGCGCCTTAAAGTTGCAGTAAATGTGTCAGAAGTGAGGTTGAAAAATGCATTGTTTAGTTAAATGTGCATAGTGCCTTTTGCCAATTGAAATCGTTGAATTGTTAACATAATAGTTAACAATAGTCTAACAATGTATTAACAAAAGTAAGAATCTAGCTGGTATCTGACGCTTCACACTAGTGAATGTACATTTTTGTTGCAGTCCACGTTTACACGACAAAATGACAAAGAAATGAACGTTAATCTGCTATTTCGCTCCTTTCATTTGATTTTTCGATCATTCGGTAGGCGAGTGAAAAATGCCAAGTGCTGAAATCCAACACTATTGGATCGGTTCAATAATGAATTCATTTTTCACTTTTGATTCATTTTTTGTTCAGACGTTTCACTTGTCGTAACGGCCGCGACTTACGAGGTCTTAGGTTCGAACCCTGACAGGTAACTCACACCGGGTACTTTACAGGGTACTTTGTGTAACGTATGTAACGTATTTTATCACGACTGCTCTCAAAACGGTAAAGGAAAACATCGTGAGGAAACCGGCATGTCCTAGAACGAAAAATTCGTAGACATGTGACATCTTTACCCGCACTGGGTCCGCGTGGTGGATTAAGGCGCTGACAAGACTCAACAAAAATAGGCTTCTCTTAAGAAAAAAAAAATGGCAAATCTGTATAGTTTGTGGTAGCGGAAAAAATATATGTTAATTTTGAACATATTTCCCAGAACTTGGTTGTTACCAAAACACGTTTTAAAAACAAAATCTCGATACAAACTAACGTTAAACTAACCTCTTACTTTGAGTTCTAATCCAAAATACTCGTATCTGTATCAAATATGAACATACTTTACGTATTTAATTAATAACAAGAACGTCTTATTTGAATACAGAACTTGGTTGTTATTTATTTTCGATTACTCAACTCAATTTTGAGTAAATAGATAATTACTTCATATTTTGCAATAAATTACAAGCGTTGTGTCATCGCGCTTCTCTTTCTTTTCTATGCAATCTGACAGGGACCGTGGTTTAGGTGTTGTCAGCGTCTTACCGCTCACAGAGAGAAGCCCTGCAATGGGAACATTACAGGCTGAATATGTTGCACCTATGTCTTATAATGTCGCTGGTATAGTTCGATTCATATTGATGTCGGCTCTGAATTGGGCTAATCGCTGCGGCGCAGTGCCGCACCCCTCACCCCCGCTGCCACGTGAATTTGTTACTGCGCAGCGACTCGCCTCATGTTCCGCGCCGCCATAAAGTTTAAATCGGGCTATATGTTAGTAGACACAAAAGTGAAGGTATAAAAGAAAGTAAGTAACAATGAAAGTTAGTTTTAATCTCTCGAGACGTGATTGTGTGTCCAGCGTCAATTAATTATAGTCTTGAATGCTTGTCGTGTGTTCACGACACGTTGGTAGTAATCGCTACTGGTAGATGACAATCTTCGCTTTTCAAATACACTTTCGAAGTAAAATGTATTTTTGTTTACTTATCTTATATTGTAAACAATAAAAAACATAAACTACAAAATGAAAATGACTTTAATTTCAGAAGTCGGTGTCTTTGGATCTGTATTTTAGTTTTTGCCACCGACTTCCTAAATTAAAGTTATTTTTTACTTTGAAGTGTTTTTTTGTAAAAAGTTTTTAATTTTTCACTTTTTAGTGGGTCAGTTTGTAATGTATCTAAGTTACAATAGCCTAATGTCAACTGCTCATCACCTTTTACAAAATATTGCTTTTCTTGATGCAGGGACGTTCATTGATGAGGAGTTCTCCTGGTAAGAACCAGTAGAACTGCCACTCACCATATGCATTGTGAAGAGCACAAATGGCTTAGCAACCATAATAAAGTACCTAATCGAATCGCTACTCGTTAATTAAATACATCTTATTAAGTAGTTCCGGTGGCCATCTGTGGTCTTCATCAACAATTCCACTCCACCGAGAGGTGCTTTCCGAGGGCAAATGCACAAGTTACTATAAAAAATAACTAAAACGCTATGGTGAGCCTTTAAAATTTGAGGATTTCCCTCGATTTCCATGGGATCCCCTCATCAGATTATGACTTGGTGACAATGGGACCACCTCGGGAGCATACCCTTTCAAACAAAGAAAAGAACTTTTAAATCGGTCCACACATATATAAAAAACGAATATGTAATGTCGAATTGATAACCTCCTCCTTTTGGAAGTCGGTTAAAAATACATTAATTTGAAGCACTTTTTTAGTTAAATCATCCTGATGAAAATAATTACTGCGAAGACGAAGACGTTAATACCTAACTTTCCAGTGTATGATTGATGTGAAAACTCATTTCTATCGTGTTTTTTTAACATGTAGGTAAGGAAAAATTTACTGTAGGCGTTCGGATTCGAAAATCAATCTTTGGAGCAATTAGGCGGCTAACAAGTCGAATTGCGAGAATGAGAGGTGATTCGTTCGTAAACACATTGATGTCACAGTTCAAAACACAGATTCAGAACACTTGTTCTATGGTCACTGCAGTGACCATAGAACGTGAGTCAGTTGAGGAGTTTTTTTTGGGACATTTGGGAGATACTTACGATTAGCAGTTAACTGGTATGTGACCCGCCTTTCATAACATCACGCCGGTATTCCGCGAAGGGTTCGGCAGAGGGGTATCGTAATCAATTGCTACGTCGTATACCCTAGGTGATCAAGTTCTACCTAGATCAAACTCCATTCGTGATCTGGGGCTTCATCACGATTCCAAGCACAGTTTTAAAATACACGTTGAAGCAATAGTCGCTAGTCGCTAAGGCCTCAAAATCACTGGGTTTCATAATGCGTTTATCCAAGTGCTTCACTCAAGACAAAACATTAAAAATTCTATACTGTACTTTTGTTAGAAGCCACTTGGAATACGCGTCTGAAATATGGAACCCATGTTACCACAAATACATTAACCGCATCGAAAAGGTTCATAAGGTATCTATGTTATCATCAATAAGTACCGTATCAATCGGAAAACTACCATAACCTATGTAAAAATTTCATATATTACCTTTACTTCGAGATGTCTGACTATGTGTTTGTTGAAAATCTTTAACAATACTATAAACTGTTCCGATATTTTGACAAAAATTAATTTCAACATTCCCATGAAGTCTAAGCGATACAATCCACCTTTGCGCGTGCCATTTGCTTCAACCAATTATAGGTAGAATTCGTACATTTTGCGTGCAACCAGCAATTAACAAGCTTTGTAAACAGTACGATATACATCCGTTCCAAACTAGTGTGTCGTCAGCCATGAAGTGCTTAAGCAGTAACTTTTTCAAGTAGTTAATTTAGTTATGATTCATTTTGTTCAGGTTGTTATGCAGTGCGAGCAACATTGTAATTATGCTGTATTATATAGTAACTTTGTGTGAATGTCCTTAGAATTTATTTTTTTGCTCTGTATTTTATAAGTGGAGACCTGTAATTGGTTTTCAGATTATTGTACTGTCGTTGATCTGTTTGTTTTAGCTGTAAGTCTCCCATGTTATTTAAATAAATAAATAAATAAATATAGCACACCCACATTTCGCCAGTTACGTTTAAGTCCCATGTAATAATAACACATACATACACAAACTCACGCCTATTATTATGTAATAATATCCCGAGCCTATTCCCATCAATTGGGTACAAATCCAGAGACCAGGCTGCTACTGAGAAATTTCTGAAGAATAAATCCAATAACACTTTCCCCGACTAGGGAATCGAACCCAAGACCTCATGTTCAGCGGTAGCGCTTGCGATTACTAGGCCAACAAGGCAGCCTTTCTATTGTTTGTCTTAATATAACATATTTCTCATCAGACTCAAATACATTAACAGATATCTCGTTTGTCAGAATCTCGGCCGGCCGGCCACCACATAAAGCATTTAGATAAGACACACAAAGCTAATTGATGAGATTCAATAGAAAACAATAACGCAACATATCTTGATTTACGGAGTAAACTTAACGTCGTAAGAGTATTGATAAGTCAAGCTACTCTGCATATTGATATCTTTATTTAAACCTATTTTCTTCGTATTAAAACACATTAAGCAGTGCCGGATTTAGGGCAGGGCAACAAGGGGCACTGGCCCCAAGCACAAAGAGGGGTTCCACAATTTTATTTTTTTAGATAAGAAAAAAAATACATTCTTTGTCATCCATCAAAGAAAAAAGTTCACAATCACAAGGTGCCTTTGTTTGTACAAGGAGACCTGTTTTTTTCATTTGTTCCACAAATTTATCGGAGCCTCCACTTCTTGGTGCCCCAAGGCCTTCACCCACACCTTTAAATCCGGCCCTAACTTAAGCAAACCAACAGTTTAGTGTTTGTGCATAAGAGAGTAAATACATCCAGAAACAGATAGCATGAGAAAACCTTGTGTAATCGTGTAATTTAAGGTTTTTTTTTCAAAATCAAACGATGAAGAAATTGCGCACGATCCATAGCTTGTATTTTAAATACTCAAAGGTGCGGATAGTAAATCACACACAATAAGACGAGAGGTTATCTGTGTAGGAGCCCGCGATTATCTGAACGATTTCACTGACTAATGTATCTGACGCTCCTCTGGTGCCCTCCAATTTGTTCTCGAATCTGAAGATAAGTTTTTTGGCTGGGTTATTTTTTATAGATGAGTATGTAATAATCATAGTTCGCAATATTATTTCGTTTCCACCTGCACGACTACCCAAAAAGGAGTGTAATGAGTTTAGGATTCATGTATGTCTGATAAGGACTAGGCCCGACTCGACGCCGCGTTGTGTTTGACGCGCGCCTCAAAGAGATGTCAGCACGGTTAAGGGAAAGGCAATTTTCGCGCCCTCTCGCCCCTAGCCGCTGCAAGAGACGCCCTGGGCGTCGGGAATCCCAGGCGGATTTCCGGCCACCGTAGGCGCGGGTTTGCAGACGGTGAGCAATGGGTAGCTCGCCGTCCGATAAGGACCAGGCCCGAGTCGACGGCGCGTTGTGTTCCACGCGCGCCTCAAAGAGGTGTCAGCACAAGTGTAGGGGTCCACTAGGGCCAATGCCTGCCGGGGTCGCGGGAATGACCGAAAGGGATACCGTGCCCCCTGGCAACACAGGCAACGGAAGGAACATGGTTGGGTTTTAGTCAGCAAGAGTCTGACACACCCTCCCGCTCCACCCAGAGCGATAGAAGATATTTGTTAATTTCCCATCCAAAAAAAAAGTGTTCATTTATGTACGTATTATGTGAGTTTCTTTGTGCCACCATAACGTTTAAATGCCTGAACAGATTTAGATGTATGGGTTATTGTTAGAATCCTTACATCATCACGAGAAAGAAAAAAAAAACAGTAAAATAAAATTATCATTGCAGTCGTTCCCTCTTTTTTGGACAGATTATCTAATACAAAACGTTTTTTACTTTTAGTTCGTTTTATATAAAAAAAAATGTTTGGTTTTATGAAACCACGATGCAAGTGAAACTTAAAGGTCTCTGCACACAGCGGGCGTGGCGTGACGGGGCGCCCCGCCGCTTCTGACTTGTATTCCTGCTCGGCGCGGCGGCGGCGTGGCGCGACGGTTACCGTCGCGTCGAGTGGGATGGCTGTGTGGCGTCGTCCGTAATATCTAGTACAACTGCGTCGCGTCGCCGCGCCGTCCCGTCCCGCCGCGCTGCGCCCGCTGTGTGCAGAGACCTGTGGTGTGTGTAGAGACCTTTATTGAAGCTGATGCGAGCCATGGGCGCCGCCATATTGGACTTGACTGCTCTGCCGAGCGCCTTTCACTTTACCGCTACTCCGCGGCCGGCTGTAATGCGACATGCAATAGATGGATGAAAAATATTGAGGCGATGTAATAAAAGTTTCACTTTAAAAATCATGAAAATGTCTTAAATAGGTTGAAAGTAATATCGTTTTTTATGGTTTGGATAGACATTACTTCTTGAATTTTTTTTTCAAGTATTTTATAATAAAAGTCTTTCAAGTATTTTAATATATTCACAGATAGAATTGATGTGTTTACGTTCTAGTTTTACATACATTTTTTGCATAACTTTCTTGCATTATATGAAGGAATAATAACTGATTTAAAAGTCACTAAAATCATATATCTGTGCCATAACTACAGGTTTATTCACTGTAAAACTGTCGTAAATAGCGAAGTGCTATATAACACCGATTTAAACTGCAGGAAGGTTTCTTAAGGCTCTTTAACTTTAGTCTCTCAAAAATACTTGTCGTAGTTTGGAGTAGGAGGAAGTTGGATGTATGCGCTTGGTTGTGACGAGTAGTTCGCAGAGAATTTTTCATCCATTTAAGAACAGATTTTGACAAGTAATGGATAATTTTTTGCAGATTGATTGCCAACGATTTCACAGACCTTAAGACTGTGTAACTTACCATGCTTGGTACACTCATTTGTACCTGAATTTATATTGTATTTTAGATTTGGTTGCAAACTCTCTATACAAATATTTGTTCTGTGCTAAAATCTAAATGTTGTATAATGAACTGCCAAAATGAAACCAATTGGTTTCATTTTGACAGTTCACTTATGTCCATTACGTTAATAACGTTGTTGCGCTGACAAATTTTTCGAACCTATGAAGCAATGAATTAGCAATATCCTTCAAAACTCTAGGATTGTAATTTTAAACTGTGTTACTTAATTAGGGCACAGGACCCAGTCCACCTATATGTCAAATTTCATAACGATCCGTTCAGCCATTTTAGCGTGAAAGCGTAACAAACAAACAAACTCACTTTCGCACTTATATTATGAGTTAGGATTAGTTTAGAAAACAATATAAGTACTCACTTAACATTTGACAAACGTATTTCGAAAAACAATAACACTTCAAGAGTGTTGCTATTACTTTTTTTTTTTTAAACGTTGCCCCATACTAGGAATATACTGACATATAATACAGTCATATAATTCTAAATATTTCATATAAATAAAAACTATGTAGTATCGCCTTCATATGAAGGCGATACTGTATAGTTTTCATCCTGTAATATACAAATATTTGTTCTGTGCTAAAATCTAAATGTTAGCCCATCAGAGAATAGGTACCTACTGCTGATATATTTTCTGACATTAATTCATTTACTCATTCATTCATTAATTCTGTGTTAGTCACGATAATCCTATTATGACGAAATAAATAACACAACTACAGTTCGGCCGATGAGAAAATGCGTTCTTGGCAGCTGTCAGTGTCATACTAACTAATATGTGTTTTGCGAATTTGATCATTATTACAACTAGAAGTGGTCCAACTGACAGCTGTCAGGGACGCACTCTTTCGACGGCCGGACTGTAGTACCAAATGAAACAGTACACTTGCTGCAGCTGTTTTTCCTTGCAAAGTTAACCTTGATAATATAACACATAACATTTAAGGTAACCTTCAACATAAACAAAACGGTTTATTAATAAACGTTGCTTAAGGTTAAGAGATGTTTAAGGGTCGGGTAAACACCGTTGACCTTTGCCATACAAATGCGCGTCGCGCTCACACCGCATTACCGATGCCTTTCGGTTGCAAAGGAAATATTTATTTTTAGTAACGAAAATATGAATATGTGAAAAAAAATCACATATATAATTATAGACAATAAAATAGTCTGTTCATACAAAAAAAAACATGAAAATATCTTAAGGGGTTTGAAAGAAATATCGTTTTTTATGACATTACTTCTTTTATGAATTTATATCATAAAGTATTTTACTACAATACTTAAATATTCACATATAGAATTGATGTGTACGCGTTCTAGTTTAATTTAGCAAACAGTTTTTGCATAACTTTATAGAGGCATGAGGAACAGGGTGTAGAGGATCCTCCGACCAAACGGGTGTCGATGTAGATGCCGCCACAACTTACTTGCATTATTTGAAGGCGTAATAACGGATATAAAAGTCACTAAAATCATTTATCTGCGCCTTAAATGCCAAACAATGCGTGGTTAAGCAGACTTTAATCATTATCTAACTTTAAGTAATTCATATTTTATTAATAAACCCCCAATTCCTTAAATTCATGATAGAACGTCGGCATCACCAACACATACTCGTACATAAGTATAGATACACACACTGTTTCGCAATGAAATATATCTAGCACGTGATCACAGTGATTGTATGTAGAACACAATTGGCGTAGTTTTTATTGAAATGTCCTCCCGTGTGTTACGTGTGCACTGTGATACTCCTTCAGTGGGAAATGTTCTAGTGAAATCCATAAGTGTTTGGTGATTTTTAAAAGAAACTGTTGAATTCGGAAATCTTGAAATCAAGACTATTCTCACAGTGTTTTTTTTATTATTCCAAACAGTGACGTCATAAAAAAAAGAGATTCCTCATGCTCAGAGGTAAATATCCGAAAATACCCCATGTATGTTCCGCGATTCTTGATAGTTTTCGAGATATATATAATTTTTTATTTTTTTTTGTAAATTTAATGGGTCCCGCTTCAAAAAATTCTATCTTTATTTTTACAAGGCGTTTTCACGTTCTTTTTCTGCAATTTTCATTGTTATGGAATATTCTTTCAGACATAAAATGATCATCTTCCTATCATTAATTCAAGATACAAAAATTTTGATCGAAATGGGGTAATTTACAAGAGTGATACAGAGTCATAATTTGTATTTCAAATTAAACAAAAATATTACCTGATTTCTAAATCATTTCAAAAACTTAGGCGAAATATAGGCTTGCACAATATAACAAAAAAGTTGGTACTTAATCGACCACTTCGCTGGAATCGGCCTTTAAAAGAGGTGAGGCGGAAATCCCTTTAAAAATCATTCGATTTATTAAAAAAAAACATTATATGATTTTGCTTATTTTTGTTATGATTTTGCTTTTTTACTATTTTCGGATACTCCTGGGTATGAGGAATCTATTTTTTTATGACGTGACTGTTTGGACCATCCTGTATATTTGAGCAAAATGTGCGGGTGTGATACAGGTGTAAATGTAAGTAAATGTGTCTCACGACGGTGATAGGGATGGATCTTATTATAATAGGTACGATGATGACGGTCTTAGCTGCGGTTCGAGAGACTATTAAGATAATACTATTGACCCTGACATAGCTTTGACAAAATTATATGACAGTATTAGCAACACTCTTGAAGTGTTATTGTTTTTCGAAATACGTCTGTCAAATGTTAAGTGAGTATATTGTTTTCTAAACTAATCCTAACTCATAAGTGCGAAGGTGAGTTTGTTTGTTTGTTACGCTTTCACGCTAAAATGGCTGTACGGATCGTTATAAAATTTGACATATAGGTGGCTTGAGACCTTTTTTTTTTTTGGGATGGGAAATCATCAAATAACTTCTCCCGCTCTGGGCGGAGCGGGAGGGTGTGTCAGACTCTTACTGACTAAAACGCACCCGTATTCCTTCCTTTGCCTGTGTTGCCAGCGGCCTCGGTGACCCTTTAGTACCTTCCCGGTGCCCTAATTGTATGTTGTGTAACATAGTTTAAATCACAATCCAAGAGTTTTGAAGGATATTCATAATCCATTGCTTCATAGGTTCGAAAAATTCGTCAGCACAACAAAGTAATTAACGTAATGGACTTGAGTAAACTGTCAAAATGAAACCAATTGCGATCAATTGTCATTTTATGTGTTACTCAACTGCCCCGCTGGAGACGGACATAGGCCACTTTTTATCCTACAAAGTCGCGGGCAACAGCTAGTATCCTAACTAATTATAAATACGAAAGTGAGTTTGTTTGTTTATATGTTTGTTTGTTACGCTTTCACGCTAAAACGGCTGAAGGGATTTGGATGAAATTTGGCATATTAGTAGACCATGACCTGGATTAGGACATAGGATACTTTTTATCTCGATATTCCCGCGGGATCGAGACAAAAGCGAATGAACTGTGGGGCGCAACTAGTATTGTAATAAAGAGTAAAGATTTGATATTTTTTATATTTGCTTGTTACGCTTTCACGCTAAAACGGCTGAACAGATTTGGATGAAATTTGGCACATAGGTAGACCATGACCTGGGTAAGGACATAGGATACTTTTTATCCCGATATTCCCACGTGCTCGAGACTTACGCGGGTGAAACCGCAGGGCGCAGCTAGTGTGAGATATTTTAGTGTTAATAAGTGAAGAAAACTTACATTCAAGTAGCATCTTGCATAGATGTGAGTTCAAAAAGTATGACGCCATATTTTTTGTACAAAATCGTTATCTTCTTTTGTGTTATTATAATATTGTACATCAGCAATAATGACGGCATTAGGTCGTTCATCTGTGTTGTCATTTTGTTTCATGACTCATGTACCTATTATTATAGTAGTTATTTCTAATAACGAGATCTAAGTTCAAGGGAGTTTACTGTCTATACCTACTATTAATAGTTTTGGTCTTCACGTGTCTTGTCTGTAGATCATTTTTGTCTCTTTTAAGTAAAATGGCAAATGTATCTAAATCTTAAAACGACATTACACTGTCCCCTTTTCTCAGATTTCTAAAGATTGATGTAGATTAATGTACCTATGATGCTACGTTACTTAGGCGTCGTTAAAATAACGTCCTCCTTTTTTTAAGTCGGTTAAAAGTGCGTAACAAACACAAACATAGTACTGTTAGTAATCCCAGTTTTATTTGAAACAAAGTTAATGAAACAGGTTGGTTTTAATACTTTAAAAATTACGGTATCGACAGGAAACAATAAAGTTTGTACGTTTACGTTAACACTTTAAAATTTAAAGTAAAAACGAGGTTTAGTAAAAGCTTAGTTCCAAACTGTTAATTATTTGTATAAGTTGAAGGTATAATTATTTTAGTAGTGATAGTTCATTTCCCGCTGGTCTGAGTCCCGCTAGCTTGTGAGCTTGTGCCTGCGGTGTCTGTGGATCCTGAGCTTGCTGCACCTGTACCAGAACAGAATAAACCCATGGACATTATTATTGCCTTTTTCGAAATGTATTATTAAAGCTGTCCTTTCTCAAAGTAATCTGCTGGGTC
Source organism: Atethmia centrago (assembly GCA_905333075.3). Lineage (NCBI taxonomy): Eukaryota > Metazoa > Arthropoda > Insecta > Lepidoptera > Noctuidae > Atethmia > Atethmia centrago. Next base: position 8,886,994 of record HG995381.1, on the reverse strand, counting down.
TCATGGGAATCTCAGATATCTCCATATAAAGGATGTTTTTTTAGAGGTTTGGTTTTCAAAATGAAATAAAACACGTACAAATTTAATGCCATGGTATTGGCTTTGTTTAAAATATATTCTTATGCAATTAGTGCTTAAACATGGTTTCGAGCATATGGGCGCCACGGCTGGCTCGAATTAAGCGTAATCGGGAAGTTCGTTCGCCCACTTTATCGAGCAACTGGGGCCGTATATCGGCAATAACGCGCCGAATGTTGACTTGTGTTCAACGTCTGTGGTTTATCTGCGTAGACGAGTGACTTCACATATTCTCAAACAAATGAATCCATAGGTGTGAGATCACACGATTGTGGAGGTCAGTTCACAGTTTCATTACGCGAAATTGATGGTGTCGCGCGCTGTGTGGCGAGTTACACCATCTTGTTGAAACCAAAGCTCTGCCACATCAATATCATTCAACCGACGAACAAAAAAGTCGGCAATCATGGCTCTATAGCGCTCTCCATTGACGGTAAGATTCTGGCCGGCATCACGATTACGTTTCATTCGAGCCAGCCGTGGCGCCCATTTGCCCGAAATCATGTTTAAGCACTAATGGCATGAAAATGTCATTTAAGCAAAGCCAATACCATACCATACTGGTGCCCCTAGCCGCTGCAGGAAACGCCCTGGTCGTCGGGAATCCCGGGTGGATTTCCGGCCACCGTAGGCGCGGGCTTGCGGACGGTAAGCAATGGGTAGCTCACCGCCCGGTAAGGACCAGGCCCGGGTCGACGGCGCATTGTATTCCACGCGTGCCTCAAAGAGATGTCGTCAGCACAAGCGTAGGCGTCCACTAGGGCCGATGCCTGCTGGGGTCGCGGGAAGGTACTAAAGGGTTACCGAGGCCCCTTCCAACACAGGCAACACGGAAGGAATACGGGTGGGTTTTAGTCAGTAAGAGTCTGACACACCCTCCCGTTCCGCCCAGAGCGGAGAAATTTTGATGATTTCCCACCCAAAAAAAAAAGCAAAGACAATACCATGGCAATTCAATTTATTTTTACGTGTTTTATTTCATTTTAAAAAACAGACCTCTAAAAAATACACTCCTTATATGCGTTAAGGACGTGACACATTCAATCACAATCTGAAGGATTTTGAAGGGAATTCCTAATCCATTACTTCATATGTTTGGAAAATTTATCTGCTCGACAAGGCTCGTCAATGTAAATAACGCGATGCATATTGTTGAATAGGGATGATGCCTGGGTAAAACAAAAGAAATCCTATTTAGTCCATCAGTCAGATACAAATTAGACACGTATTTTTTGCTTTATCTAATTAATAAAAATCAAAATAATATACTTAGATAAAACGCATCAAAGTTGGGGAGTGGCTCGCTACGTCACAATTCAGTATAAAATCTAGCAAGGCGTGACGTCATGTCATATTTTAATTCAACGTATCGCTGTAATCTTATGATTACGTAAAAAAAGAAAAAACACGTGTCCAATATTTTTTAATAAACTTGGTACCTGACGGGCAAAAAAAATGTCATCTTCCCTAGAATTGTATTGGAATTGCTAGTGTCTTGCACAATTACCTCGCTGAACACCCGATTTTTTAAAGTAATCCATGATTATTTCCACACAAAAAGTAATATTAACCCTTAACTCCCTATTGACTTCCGAATAGGAGTCGCACTCCCGAAGGGACCTAAAATTGACGCAGAACGACAAACTTAAAGTGAATCCGCAGCTGTAGCCCGCGAAATTCAAATTGTTTTTAGCTATTTGCAAGTCACTATCAGGTTGTATCTTTATTAAAATATGATTCGTGACTATAAAAGATATATATTTACCGAATTATAATCATTAGAGTCTGGATTTGAGCCCGGTTGATGGCAATAGGCTCGCCCCCTATTACATGGGACTTTAGGCGCTTACGAGACCCAATTGACCAAAATTGGCTTCTCTTAAGAAAAAAAAATTGCCAAATCTTTATAGTTTGTGGTAGCGGAAAAATATATATTATTAATTTTGTATATATTTCCCAGAACTAGGTTGTTACCAAAACACGTTTTGAAAAAAGATCTTGATTCAAACTAACGTTAAAAAAATAAATTATTTAAAAAATAAAAAACCCGACTGCAAAAACACATAACTGAAAAGGGAAAAACAAGCATTATAATCTATATCATTTTGGTCTTGCAGGCGGGGACAATCAAAAGTTACACCATATTTCAGGTTATTCGACTGTCCCCGCCTGCAAGACCAAAATGATATAGATTATAATGCTTGTTTTTCCATTTTCAGTTATGTGTTTTTGCAGTCGGGTTTTTTGTTTTTTAAATAATTTATTTTATTTCAAGCTTTTTAGTTTTATTAATATATATTTGAAAATTACTCATTACTAGCTTTTATTTGATACCAATATTGTTGCAATTAATTTAAAAAAAAAACTTTCTCTCCTTTTTTAGTATTTGCATTTGCAATTTATAAATATTATATACCCTATGTCACTCCCACAATTAAGACGAATCGAAAGACACCTCATATGTTAAAATCCATCAAGCCGTTTAGGCTACAGAGCGTGCCAAAGAAATAGACATACATACATACATACATACATACATACATACATACATACATCCATACATACATGCATACATACTCTCGAAAAACATTACCCTCCTGAGGCAGTCGGGTAATAACCTCTTACCTTGAGTTCTAATCCAAAATATCTATATTAAATATCAACATACGTTACATAATTAATAACAAGAACGTCTTATTTGATTGCAGAACTTGGTTGTTTTTTATTTTAGATTACTCAACTCAATTTTGAGTAAATAGATAATTGCTTCATATTTTGCAATAAATTACAAGCGTTGTGTCATCACTAGAGATCGGATATTCGGATGCATATTTACCTAAAGTTGAGATGTTAGCTAATATAGAATGCGCTTTTGTATCGAAAAAATCCCGTGGTTCCGGGAATACAAATTTAGGTTTCTGATTATAAAATCGAATGTATATTAACTTACTTTCAAATTTTGGCTTATATGGAATGCACTTTTGTATCGATCGTAAAAATCCCGTCCGCCATTCCGGAATCGACAAATTTTGTGTGTTATTTTTACTATAGAATTGGCTGCATATCTACCTACCTAATATTGTAATTTAAAGTAGATAGAAACATTTTTTTAATATTTTTTTTTTAGAAGTGGTTTCCATACTATACACCCGACTATGCATTCCCGGTATCCCTGGCATCCCGGGATTTTTATTAAAAATAATATTTTATGAAACCGCTTTCATACTTTCATAGCCAAAAATGAACTTTAGGTAAATATGCATCCGAATATCCGTCTCTGGTCATCACGCTTCTCTTTCTTTTCTATGCAATCTGACAGTGACCGCGGTTGAAGTGTTGTCAGCGTCTTAAATGTAACTGGCGAAATGTGGGTGTACTACATTTACAACCCTGCCCAACCCTTCGGGGAAACAACGCGTGATGTAATGTGTATGTATGTAGAATCATAAATACATCTGTCTAAGTTAGATTTGTTCCCCAATGTCGTGATTTCATGAAAAAGTCATTCCATGGAATTTTCGCGGGCTACACTGCGGACCCACCTTTATAATTTAGTTGAAAGTTACATATTGCGGATCTCAATCGACAATAATAATCTCTCAAAGTATAACAATATCTTAACATACCTCCAGCATTCGCTCCCATATTAGCACTGGCACTGCCACCGACTCCGAAACCTGGGAAGAAAATATAAAAAGTCAGATAAATGTTAATCACATAAATAAGAGTTTCCAAAATGTCTTAAATACATACTTGCGCCCACACTGTCGCTGGCACCTGCGCCTTGCTGCAAGCTCTGTGCATGAAAATAATAAATATTACTTAGGTGCTGTTGATATATTCATTATTGTAATATAAATATAACATGATGTTATGTTAACGTCTTGTTTCCCGGAAGGGTTGGACAAATGTGTACCTACTTGTAGTACACCCACTGTCACCTGCTACGCTCCTTACATACTCCTTTTGCTTCGTTTATGTTCATACATCTGGTCATACACGCACGCCGGTTGCGAGTACTACGCACCTGACCTTTTTGAAGAACATCACCAATGAGGTCACTATATGTCTTCCTGGAGCGTCCCCTCCCGGCGTTTCCACTCACATCTGCCTTGTTAGTCGCCTTTCATTCATGCTCTCAACATGACCAAACCATCTAAGCATACTCTTTTAAATTTTTGTCAATAAATTTTCTTTTAAACCGCACCGTTGCCTTAACACATCATTTTTCAGCCTATCATTTATAGTCACACCACACATGCTTCGCAAGGAACGCATTTCCACAGCATTTACTCTACTTTCATGCTTCTTTCATTGACTCTCATCCATTGAAATTTAAAACGGTTTTAATCAGGCGATAAATTCCTACTGGTGGATTACGAGCTCTGCCGAAAGAAACGTAGACAGTTGAGGACGTTCTTGAATTCTATTAAGAATTTCATTGTTCCTGCTCAATGCTTGTAACTTCTATACAAGGAGTCGTTTTGCATCCTCGTCAAATTTCAGGAATGAATTTGCTATGAAAGATATATATAATCAAAAAGATATACGATACCTGTTCAAAAATTAATACATACTTGTGTTTCTAGTTATTTAAGTTTGACAGTATTTTAGAATACACCACTTTCACAGAACAGAATGACCCCGTTGTGTATACGGTAGTGTGTGTGTAAAAGGGCAGTTACAGTGCGGTATCACTCCGGGCAGTTACAATGCGGACCTACTTATTTTATTTTTGATTCGTGTGGAGAATCATTAGCATAGTTACCTCCTTGAATTTGACGAGGATGCAAAATGACACCTTGTATGTGACAATAATATTTTGTCTCTTACAAGTCGTATAAAGCAGCAAGCTTATTTGGCCAGGTGGCGTTAATAGATTTGAACTGACAACTATACAGCAAGGGTACAGAACCAGACCATCAAACTCATCAACTTTCTCCAAGAGACCAACAACGCAAACGCGAAAAGATTTGGTATGGGACAGCAGATAATTTGGTATGGGACAGCAGATAATTTTTTCGACCACAACTGTCTGATGCATGTTGCGTGTTTCAATACGTGGAACTCATGAAACAAGAAAAGTAGTATGAAGCGATCTAAAGTGACTGAGATATAGACTAAATGCAGACGACAGAAAGTACAAAAATAACAACAAAAATATAGAATCTACTTACATTTCCCGCCATGATCACAACAACGAAAAGAACAAAGAAATTCTTGAACATTTTGATTTCAAATCTGTTAACCGGTCACTTCAAAGGGCCACCACAAATTGACCCACAACCAGGGTTGCACGCTTTTATACATATCTCGACCACAGTGAGATATTTTTTTAGTTAATTGTGATGGCAAAATGATTGGTGTTTTGTATAAGAATGGCTATAATATGTTGACATAAGGACAGTTTAATTTAGCAGTAGTTGTTACTCGCGACTCCATCTTTAAAATGCCTTATTTTGGGCTGAAACGTCATTTGTCTGAATGACTCTTTTTGATTTTCCAGAGTTTAGGATTGTTCAAAGTTCTTATGAGAGGAAAGACACTCATTGTCTTGTGGTTTTATGTTTTTTTATTTTGGGTTGGAAGTTTTCAAATATTTTCTCCCGCTCTGGGTGGAGCGGGAGGGTGTGTCAGACTCTTACTGACTAAAACCCACCCGTGTTCCTTCCGTTGCCTGTGTTGCCAGGGGCCTCGGTATCCCTTTCGGACTTTCCCGCGACCCCGGCAGGCATCGGCCCTAGTGGACCCCTACACTTGTGCTGACATCTATGTGAGGCGCGCGTGGAACACAACGTGCCGTCGAAGCGGGCCTGGTCCTTATCGGACGGCGAGCTACCCATTGCGCACGGTCCGCAAGCCCACGTGGTTTAGTGGCTAATCTGGTGATTGTGGCAATATTGCCCAACGAACGATCTTCTGTCTCCTATGAAGACTTCTGAAAGGAGGAGTTAAGGGTTAATTTTATTAATGCCCTTTTGCGAAGTTTAGTCATGTAAACTAAATCGATGGTTTTCAATGGGGTTGCTATTTCATCACTAAATAAACAAACAGACATACATTCATTGTTCTGTGTAGTTTTTGTATTTAAATCTTTAACATCTAAACGATTGTCGCTTATTCGCCTTCGTCTAATTTTAGTACTCAAATAGTTAACGCGCAATTTATGTATAAAAACAAATTATAGCTACTACGTAGTATGTTTCCATTTGTATTGAAAACACATAATAATGGGAACCAATTGTAATATCAGCGAGGTTAAATGTTTATTTTGTCGTAAACATCAACTCAATGTATATTGTAAAATTATCAAAATAAAATCTATTGCAATTATTAGACCGTTTGTTCGTATTCAAATAATTTGTTTTAAAGTAGGCCATAAAAATACCCTTTTTTGGGGCTTGTGGCTAAGTAATAACAGCCGCACGGGACGATCGATCAGGTTAAGCTACGCTTGCCGCGGTTGGTCCGTGGATGGGTGACCATCTTTACATACCAAGACCCCTCCGTGCCTCGGAAAGCACGTTAAGCCGTTGGTCTCGGCTGTCATTTGTAGATCTTTGACAGTCGTTACAAGTCGTCAGAAGCTCGAAAGTCTGACAACCAGTCTTACCAAGGGGTATCGTGTTACCCAGTAACTGGGTTGTGGAGGTCAGATAGGCAGTTGCTCCATGTAAAATACTGGTATTCAGCTGTATCCGGTAAGACTAGAAGCCGACCCGAACATAGTTGGGAAAAGGCTAGGCGGATGATGATTAAAATACCCTTTTGAACGTCAACATTTACGAGAAAATAGAATTGATTCTGGTTGCCCCTTCTAAAAAGTAGTTTCGTATGGGTAGTTTAGAATGGGCCACATACGCCATAGTAACTCGTTTAAAATGTTTTACATTTTTTACATGCATACATACATAAACTAATGCCTTCTTCCCATAGGGGTAGGCAGAAACTATAGAACGCCACCTGCTACGCTCCTTACATACTCGTTTTGCTTCGTTTACGTTCACACATCTGGTCATACACGCACGCCGGTTCCGAGTACTACGCACCTGACCTTTCTGAAGAACATCACAGATTAGGTCACACAAAAGGTATTTACAAGGAAGATGTGAGTGGAAACGCCGAGGACGCCCTAGGAGGATATACAGTGTGTCTGTATACGGTGTAGCGAAAATTAAGGGTGTGGTACAGACCATCAAACTGAATAACTTTCTCCCGGGGACCGACGTCGTAATCGCGAAAAAAATATCAGTTGTCCCATACATTTGGTCGACTAGGTATTGAAGTTTTGAATGGGACGACAGCTTTTTTGTTCAGGATTAAGATGTTGGTCCCCGGGAGAAATTTGTTCAATTTGATGGTCTGTACCAAACTCTTAATTTTCGCCACACCGTGTACAGACACACTGTATATCCTCCTAGGGCGTCCTCGGCGTTTCCACTCACATCTTCCTTGTAAATACCTTTTGTTAGTCGCATTTCATTCATCCTCTCAACTTGACCCATCTAAGCATAGCATTATAGCAGAAATTGACAAAAAAATTGACATATATATATATATGCCCGTGCGAAGTCGGGGGTTGCTAGTTTTGTATATTTAAGGACATAACCTGACATAGGTGGTGTCTTAGCAATTTTTATCCACTGATTAAGAACAACATTAACCTCTGAACTTTTATGCACTGATTATATAACAATATTAACCTTTTGAATTTCAATCAACATAACATTACACCACGCCTGTGATCCCCGAAGGGCTAGACAGAGATGTACCTATAGTACACCCATGTTTCCCTAGTTATGTTTGAATCCCATGGAATATAAATAGTCATTTGCCATTAACCGGGCACAAATCCAGACTTCACGAGTGTTACTGAGAAATTCCAGGTGGAAAAATCCAATAACACTTTGCCCGACCTGGGAATCGTACCCCGGATCTCATGATCAATTGAATTTCATTAAAAACCACGCAACTTGAGTGGCGCCGATGCAATTTCCTTCCCCTGAAAGACGCTATCATGTTGATGAAAATGACAGACAAGAAAATTAGATGTCTTTACTTCAATCGAGACACGAATAAGCTTGATTGAAGCTATTCATGTAGTCTTGTAAGTATTCACTCAATATCTTGTTTTAAAACTGGATTCTTTGAAGACATGTTATCAACATCGTCTGTTTTTATTTCGAGGAGGTTAACTATAGGTCTACTGTAGTAGATAATTCTCGTACATTAATGGACAAAGAAAGGGAGACTACTAACAAAATACTTTTATCAATAAAAAATACTGTGCAGAATGTGTATTCACAATTCGCACATAACAGAAAGGTTCTCTGTGACGTGAATGGCAAGACTATCGTCATTATTTATTTTACCTCTGACATTATGGCAATGAAAATAAAGGTCACTGTGGTGCAAAATCAAAAGGTTAATATCTGTGACAGTTAAGTTGTCTCATACTGACAGTGTTAAGAATTCCGGACGGAAAAACCGTCAACCCTGACCCAATCGGACCCACCCGAGACTCCATGATTGACATCCACACAAATAATATGGAAGTCACACAAAAAATAAACTCCTTTTTAGGGTTCCGTCGTGAACAAGGAAACCTTTCGCCATGTCCGTCTGTCTGTCCCCAGCTTTGCTCAGAGACTCTTAGTACTAGAAAGCTGTAATTTGGCATGAGTATACATATAAATCACGCAGACAAAGTGGTAAAATAAATATTTTTTTTTAGGGTTGCTCCCTTGTACATAAAGTGGGGATGATCATTTGTTTTTCTCGCCTATTCCATGATAGGGTTCAAAAATATTGTGGGTCTGTGAAAACCATTTTTCGATTCAGATATCCGTTTGCTTAACATTAAGCTTTAAAGTGCTAATTTTGTTAGAGTCAAGTGCCAACAATCATTTAGCTAAATGGTTGTTTTTGGATATGTGATTTAATTCATGGCAGTATATATAATATATATAACGAAATTAAAAGAAAAACTATCACAGGTAATTAGGCTTTACAAGTTACCGAGTAATAGTCGACCAACTTACATTCGCAGTCGGAGAATTGACCGTGACGTATATCGATGTATGGGAGAGAACATGATTTTCAACTACAATGTTACGTTTGTTTTTGGGATAAATTCATCCCAACTACGGGACCCTTCATTATTCGTGGTCCGACACGCACTTGGCCAGTTTTTTTTTATCTCAAAGGACCGGTCTTCTCCGCCTCGCCACTCATGAGGCATGTTTATGTATGAATTCTCTACATATTTTATTTTCTTACGAAAGTTTTTGGCTCTTTCACCCGTTTGTCCTTTCTCTGAGAGCTATTAACTGCCAGCAAAAGGCTCTATAATAGCCTTGGAGGGCATTAGGAAGCCCGCTGTGCTAAGGACCTTCAGCGTCTTGGCCCTCCCGGAGTGCTTCCGTCGGAGGCACTGTGACGTCATATCCGCCCTCTTAAATTGCCATTAATAATTTATTTGTTTTTGATGAAATTTTTTGTGGAAAATTGACGATTGCTGATTGACGGGTTTGAGTGTCGTAATGTTCAGAAAGTGGTTTTTATCACACAGTTTATAAAGCGGTTTAAGAGACTTTCTGTGTCGTAAATAAAAAGTTGAATTCTTCGATATTATCATTTCTGCACAAATATACCTACTGAAACCTTAACGCCTGATTACCATAATAATTCCTTCGCCAAAAACTTCCAAACAAATTCTTCAAAACCCAAAACACGCAATAGACATTCTAGAAACTCTGATCCAAAAACTAAACGCGAAACCGTCTTCCCAAACCGCAAAAGGTCAAACTGTTGAAGAACTTGCCGTTATTGTTATCCAAGAAATAAAATATACCATATTTACGTCGACTATTTCGATTCTTACGCCATTTTCCCGAATGCAATCCGATCCCCGTATAAAGTTTTTATTTCTCGCGTATCCCTTTGGTCCATCGTTCGAAGGAAATAAGCGTATACAGGACCTAATATACAATTTAAATTGTGTCCCAAACTCGTAAATGGGAGGTCCCGGGTTTACGTAAACCCTTTAGTTTTTACAGCCCTCGATATTTTGGCCCTAAATAAGTTTCGCGATATGGTTTTGATGAGCGACTTACATTATTTTCTGGGTTGTGGGGCGGTTATGGCATGTTATTGTGTTGGTTGACTTGGTTTTGATACTGAGGAATGATAGATAAAATATTGTTTTTGAAGAGTTCAGTGACTTTTAAATCGCGAGAATGTATTGCTCACTATCACATGAATCTGTGGTCGTCTACTATTACAGAGAGACCTTCTCATCACCGCTATAATAACAGGTAGTTTGTTAACGGCCGTGACTTACGAGTTGTAGGTCGTAGGTTCGAACGCAGGCAGACGCTTTACTTTGTGTAAATTATTTCATCACCACTGCTCTCAAAAACGGTGAAGCAAAACATCGTGAGGAAACCGGCATTTCCTAGAACTAAAAATTCGAAAACATGTGACATCTACCAACCCGCACTGGGCCCGCGTGGTGGATAACAGCCCAGTCCCTCTCACAGAGAGGAGGCCTGTGTCCGAGCAGTGGGAACATTATAGTCTGATTATGATTGTTGAAGGCAGACTGTTATCTGAAAAGCATGTTTCTGCTCATCTTCTTGACATAATCCTCTTGGTACTTAAGAAATATAAGATACATGGAGTTATGTTCATATAATTGAATCAAAACACTATTGGTTGCCTATCGCATCGTGGAAACAGAAAAATATTCGAGCATGTAACCATTAATTAAATAAACATGTGCTTAAGTTCCTGATTGATCTGCGTTGATTGATCAATCGCCAATGGACCTCGTGCGAACTCTCTTGTGATTGCTTATAGATAGGGTTCAAGGTTTTTTTTGCTGATAACAACAATAATTAATAACAATAATCCTAATAACAATAGAAACATTCCTCAAGTTGTAAACTATAGTTACATACAATAGATATCTAATGTTGAACTAGAATTATACATACTCGTACCTCTGTCATTTTAAATTTTATTGGTGTCCTTCTGGCATCAAAAGAATGCAAGACTGGTATGTAGTCATTGTGTGTTTCATTTGGTTCTGAAGACGTTTTCTACTTCTCAAATTCCATTCCTTACATGTTTGCCTCAAACAGTCTGTCTCCCAACTTTTGTAACACAAGGAGAAACATGTTCTAACATTTACAAACCAGAAATAAATGTAAATACTTTAAATCCGCAAGGGCGTACGAGAACTTAATAATTACAGTAACAGCACAACTTCACCAATGTTGGTCTAGGATAATTAAAATATTGTACTTGTATATGAAGGGAGACACCGGCTTCTTGCTCTGAATAATTGTGTGGTGCAAGCTATAAGCTACAGTGTGTACTTTTTTTTGGGCGGGAAATTATCATATAACTTCGACCGCTCTGGGCAGAGCAGGAAGGAGGTTGTGTCAGACTCTTACTGACTAAAAGCCACCCGTGTTCCTTCCGTTGCCTGAGTTGCCAGGGGCCTCGGTAACCCTTTCGGACTTTCCTGCGACCATCGGCCCTAGTGGACCCTACAGTGGATACTAAGCCGTAATCCGTATTTTCCTTAGACACATACAAGACGTGTAATTTAATTATAAGAACCACGACAAAAAAAATCCGTGGTGAAAATTTTAATGAACTAATTTGAAGCTCTAAAGTTTCCTGTTTTCATAACAATTTATATAAGGAGCTTATTTCATTTCTTATTAAGAGGCCGACAACACCTAAAGCGCGGTCACTGTCGGACTGCATAGAAAAGAAAAAGAAGCGCGATGACACAACGCTGGTAATTTATTGCAAAATATGAAGCAATTATCGATTTACAAAAAAAGCTATAGATTGTATAAAAAAAATAAAACACTATTATGCTAATATGTTGCTTGTAGAATAATCTGACAAAAAATCAGCATGTATATTAGTATGGTTTTTAATCGTTAAAAGAAATTTTTAGAGGTATCTTCGTGATTTTTTCTATCGTATCAAATTAGTTTTATTATATTTTCAACACACCATCTACCTAGCATATATCCTGAAGAATATCATATATTTTTCTGATTTTGTTTACTGCAGTGGATCATATACTTTTAGGCATTATAAAACTTACAAAATTTGCGTTTAGGTCCTGTAGTCCCCTTAAGAAGCTTATTTCCAGAAAAGTAAGCAACTGTACGATAATTGTATTATTCTCTAGAATTTTCATAACTTATGGTCACGAAAATAATATATTCCAAAATAATAACGAGTATATCCAGCCTTGATACGAACAGAGCTGAAGCTGTGTTCAGAGTTCAGACCCAAAAAATCAATCAGCCTAGCCTATTCCCAACTACGTTTGGGGTCGGCTTCAAGTCTAACCTGATATTTCATTCTCTTTCTGATATTTTCATTTATCCTGTTGAAATACGCTATTAACAAGATTAGTTACTTACCCGCCTGGATTTATCCACGGTCTCCTTTTTCTCTTGGACCTCCACAGAAAGGGTAATCCTGGGCCCTTTCGCAAACTTTGTCAACTGCTTCCCAGGGAGCGATAGCTGGAGTTCAGTAATTTTAACTAATGACACTTCGTGAACGCTCGCCAAAGCCTGGTTTAGGCCGAAATTTGGTGCTACAGGATAAAGGATTCCGTCTCCAGTCCCAGATTTGAGAAATTACTCTTTGTCGAGATTTGTGTGGCTGCAACTCTTAATGAAATGTGTTGTTTTAGCGTTTTGCTTAATGATGAATGTTGTGTGAATTGCATGTTTAGCGAGCTAAAGCAACAAAGCTTCGACTTAATTTTGAGCGTGTTGTGTTTATTTTGAACGTGTTGTGCTTATTTTCTGAACGTGTGTTTCAATGCTGATGTGTGTTGTTATTTTAGTTTTCTCTTGAGTTGACTGTAGTTTTTGCTCAGTTTAAATGTCGTGTATTTCTTAATATTTTGTCGGATACTTCTACTCTCTTACAATCAGAATATAGTCCAGAATGTTTTTGTCTGGTTAAATTATCAAAGTTCAAGAAAACTAATATCCCACATTGTTAATTTCCATAATTTCTAAAGCAATTAAAACATCGTTTCCCAACTTCGTCGATCACAAGAGGTCTCGTTATTCATCGGCCAACATCGACAATATGATAAACTCGTCTAATTTGCATGTAAAATAATTGTAACAGATTGAGTCGTCCGTTCCAAGGTAAATTGTATTCATTTGTATAATTTGTCCTCTGAAACTCTGGTTGTTATGTAAAATGGTTCTAATTATGATATTGTTTCGTTTCTATTAATTTTCGCGTTTCATCCAGTTCCGTCCATCCAGTACATGGTGTTCGATTATGAATGTTACCGTTATAATTTTGCAATGAAACTCATAAAATTGTGCTATTTTTATTACCGTACCGTTATTTTTACTACCGCCCAAGACGTAGAACATTTTAAGGGGTGACCCATGTGTCATTTGCAAGCATAGAAGTGTTTCTATTCTTGCATAGAAACCTCGCAGCTTGTTAGAAGTTTCTAGGCTGACCTTGAATTGTTATTTTTCTATTTTAGGGGAAGACGAAATAAACTTGAGAAAGAGTGCAGCATTTGTATATCTTCATCATGTACATCAGCCGAAAATCGACTGCTGGAAACACATCGTCAAATCCACTAGTTTTCGGCTTCTCGCATCATGCGGTTTCCTAAAACCTTCACCAGGACATCGGTCCACTTTGTATCATTAGCATAAGTTTTTTAAGATGATAGCAAAAATCCAATAAGATGAATATTATTGGGCCTGTCCGTTCCTGCCCTCCAGAGAGCAGTGGTGGCCCAGTGGTAACGGCTGCGACTTACGAGTTGTAGGTCGTAGGTTCGAACCCAGACAGGCGTTTTACTTTGTGTAAATTATTTCTTCACCACTGCTCTCAAAACGGTGAAGGAAATCATCGTGAGGACACCGGCATGTCCTAGAACCAAAAATTTTAAGACATGTGACATCTACCAACCCGCACTGGGTTCGCGTGGTCGATTACGGCCCACTCCCTCGCAACCCACAGGCAAGCCCGGTTAAGCAACCGACAAATACCTAGGTTGACCTGCGAGATGCTATTTATAAAAAATAATAAAAAAATATGTGTGAACTCATCTTGTTCATTTTCTTGGTCTGTGTAAATGAAACATACATGAAATGAACTAATGTGTATTTTATTTAATTTCCAGATGGATGCAGTTGGTGCTTTATTTGTAAGTAATACATAGATTGCTTTAAGTACGAGAAACTTCTTCCACTACAATTCCTTTGATGAAGCAACCTTTTCATTTTAAATCTTCATTTCCTACCTTTGTCTGTGTTCCATGTTTCTACTCCGTTCGGTTTTTCAATTCTTCCGTTGTTTTTAATGTTTTCTAATAAATGTTCCATTGTTCGCGTTTTCTGATTTTCTTTATTTTCTTTGTCTGTGCTTATTGTATCTAATTGGGAGGAATTGTAGGGATTTGTTATTCCTTGGAGATTTTGTTTAGTTTTATTTTTATTTCTTGCCAGTATAATTAGAAAAGTGCAAAAGCTTTGTTTGTGTTTGGAGACTTTGGCTATTCTGTCCCTGAAATCAATAAAAACAACTTAAATTTCTATAGATTGAAATATTATTTCACGAGAATAGTGGAATGAGGTGATAATTTTTGACGTTGTGGGAATTGGAAAACTTTTGACTCAGATTCTCGTTAGTGATATTCGATAAATTAAAAAGAAAGAGGAAGCGCTTTTAATAAATTTGAAGTTGTTGAGTGTTCAAAACCATATCTTGAATCATACATAAGTTAAAGAAATTAAAACAAAGATAACCACTAAATAATAAAACAAAAGCAACAAGAAAGCAATTAGCACAACCGGACACATCTTATAATTGTTTACAGTAGAAATTGGCGAGAAATTTCAACCGGTGTAATGAAAAATGTTTCCGGGACTTTGTCCTCGGTTCTTTATGGGCCAACTTTTGCGGGTAGGACTTAAATTATTTTAAGTGCGGCCATTTCTGCACGCCTTGCGGTTATCGTCTGTTCACGGTGATTAATGCAGCCAACTTGGCTTTTGAGGGATTTACACTTGGATTCTTGTCTCACTCACTTCAATCAGGAGTGTTGGATGATTCAAGTTTTAGACATTTTGGATTCTCCTAATTGGTTGCTGTTTTTCATTTTGGAGAGTTTGTGAGAAAATTTTGTAGTATTGGATGTCTGGCAGGCTTTAATATTTTGCCATTTGTGTCAAGATTCATCCATAAATCTATATCTGCGATACCATCTGGCTTATCTTTTAAATTTTCTTCTTAAGAAATGAAAATAAAATAGAATTATCCTTAGAATTCACCACATTACTATTTTATTATGAGTTACCTCCACTTGTTTGCTTGCGGGTGTGATTATACGTTGCTTCATTGATCGATATACGTCTCATGGTAGATGACTTGGTTAAACCCGCCACCATTGTTGGCCATGTGCATCGATGTCATAGAAGTTTTCTTGTCAGTAGTAGGCAGGTAGAAAATTTCGACTCCATCTAGCTTATTTTTTTTTTATGACATGTGCAAGTGATTCAAATACAGAAAAAAAAGCAATTTAATTTCATTTCATCAAGTCAGCACGTAGAATGGGTGTAGTTAAAACAAGATGAACATTCACAGAAGATACGGTTTAAGACGAGTATCACATAACTTTAAAATTTCTCAGTGAACTTCAAAATATTGAGCAGGTTTATTATCAAAATTCACTCTCATAATATTCATGACAGCAGTATTATCCCACGTTGTTTAAATTACTCGCTTTAGTGAATTCTATTTAATGACAAAACAATCCGTTGTGTTGAGAACTTTAATTCTTTACGAGTCCATTCTGATTGTACATTAGGATGTCTACTACAGTAAAAACTTTATTTTCTTAATAAACTTCAGATCGTCATTCTCTTTATTAAAAGCACAAAATTAGAGTTCCTGCAAAATATTCGATATCAAAGATCTACTTACCAAAGGGTACGTCATTAGAACGGTCGTAAATCTCGTAGATATAAAACTGCAAACAAGTAATTACTCTGACCCAAAGATTTGGTACAAAAGGATCCCAGATTAAAAACAGTTTCGGCGGTGTCCATAGAAGAGGAAGTAAATCCGGTAAAAACAGATAAGCGGACGCCGGGGAACTTAATTCGAAACGCTTTTTAAAACCGACCATAATATTTTTCCCCCGAATCTGAGATTCGTTACGTTATCTGAAAACAGGTTTTAATTAAATTTTTCAACTATCAGATGGGACAAGGGCTTACGGCGAAAAATACGACTAATAAACTCTCCTGTTTTGTTTATTTCAGTCGGAGCACTTGGGCGTTGATTGGCGATTCGATAAAAAATAGTCAATTTAATGAAAACTCGTAAAAATCCCTGTTCCCGAATGTAAAACGGATAGAATTAAATTTTTATTTTACCTTCCGCTGTGAACCATATAACGCTTGTATATTTTAATAAAACGGAATTGCTAAGGCCGGTGGTTGTAAAATTTGAAGACCTCTGAATTAATGGGGGGATTGTAATTGAGTCAGGATTTGCATTACTAAACATCATTTTATGTTTACTTCATTTGGGGAATTTTGAAGTGTTCCTTCAGTTGGAATGCCTGTAGCTGCGAAAATAGTTGGAACCGTTTGTTCGAGAGGTTCTCATAACATTCCTTTGCTCTCTAAAGAAGAGTTTTGTTTCAGAATGTGGAGTTCCTGTTCCCTGTTTTATTTCATTCGTCAATTTACACAATAATTTTTGCATTCGGAAATTTTTATATGCGTTTGTTAAATTCGGAAAGCCTTTGGTATTTCACGTCTGTGTGTTTTATTGCATGAAACATTTGTTTTTAATTATTGCGGTTATCCGCTACATGGCTCATTTTTATTGTTTTTGACTAATTAGTGATTTTGTCGTTTCGCATAATTTCCGTTGGTACTTTTTTTTATCAACGTAAGATTTCTTCATCATCTTCTATGCATGTATGTATGCTCCATTTCAGAGTACATCTCTGCTTATATTTATCACCCAAGACGTTCGAAGGCAGGCCTATCAAAAAACAAAAGAAAGAAGCACTAAATCTCTCAAACACTTGAACATTATTTACCGCCACCGAAACTGGTACGAAATAGCAACAATTATTAGTTTTCTTGTTTTGTTTAGCGCGAAACTTTCATACATTGGATGTTGGTGGTAGTTTTTCTGATTTATAGAGTAAGCTATTACCCTCAGTCGGTGTGGAACGTGATGTGGTAATGTTAGTGGATGCTTTAGTAATGTTACACGAATGTTGCACTTTCAGTTTTGTATAGATGTTGCTCTAGGATCCTCTCTCTGGATGATGAAACTAGGCATTTGTGGGAATCATACTGAATCCTTGCGATAACATCATCACCATCTGCCTAGCCTTTTCCTAAGTATGGTGGGGTCGGCTTCCAGTCTTACCAAAAACAGCTGAATACCAGTATTTTACATGGAGCGACTGCCTATCTGACCTCCACAACTCAGTTACTGGGTAACACGATACCCCTTGGTAAGACTGGTTGTCAGACTTTCGGGCTTCTGACGACCCGTAACGACTGTCAAAGATCTACAAATGACAGCTGGGACCAACGGCTTAACATGCTTTCCGAGGCATGGAGGGGTCTTGGTATGTAAAGATGGTCACCCATCCACGGATCAACTGCGGCAAGCGTAGCTTAACCAGATCGATCGACCCGTGCAGCTGTCATTACTTAGTCACAAGCCCCTCCTTGCTATAACAAAATTGGTAAAAACTGCAGTGTTAATTGAAGCAGCCTTTTCATCCTGAGGATGTGACAATTTAGGATTCGATTCAGTTTAATTACTTGTTTAACTGGAAGTATTAAAATATCTCTATGGAGAGTTTGACTACATTTTTTAAATAATCAACTTTAAACTATAATGCAGTCTTCAACAGCACTATATCATGCAGCATTAATGCACACCAGCAGGCTTAGCATGGCGCTTTCTATTTCTTCGAAGAAAAGACACGGCTCTTTCTATACAAAGTGACATTTCGTTTCTCCTTTTTTGACATCCCACCGTAGAAATCCTTCTACATAAAAAAGGATCTAGATCGTTAGAAACGAAAGACAAAATGACAGATTGTAGAAGAATTTCTACGGTGAGATGTCAAAAATGGAGAAACGAAATGTCACTTTGTATAGAAAGAGCCGTGTTTATTCTTCGAAGAAATAGAAAGCGTCATGCCAAGCCTGCAGAAGTGCGTGTTTATTTTTAATTTTAAGCACTTCCTTTCAAGTGTTCCCTTGCCAACTATAACAATTCTACTGTTTTCCATACATGTTTTTACACCAGCCAAGTATTTATCATGCTCTGAAACTTCTTCAGAACTTTAACTATACGTCTGGCCGCAACTTCGCCTGTGTTTTGTTTTTTTATATATATTTTTTTATTTTAAAGTTCGCCGTCCGCGTTTGTGTTCCGGGTTTTTTTATAGGTTTTTTCATTTGAATATAAATAAACGAGTGTAAGATGGAGAAAGGAAGTTTTGTTTTGTTTTCTTTAGGTGGATCCTAATGAATTAAGGAAGTTTTTTTGAGTACTTTTATATGATTACTGTTCAGCATTATTGCATTCGTTGCTGCAGGTTTTTCAAGACTAGAAAGATTATTATGTTCAGAAGGCGTTTTCGTTCCCGGAAAATTCTTAAATTAAATTGAATGGCTTAGAATTTGGGTGCCAAAGTAACTTGGGTTCGTCAAGATATCTCCTACATGAAAGTTTCTTTTAAGTACTAGGTATTCAAAAAACTTATTTTTAGGGTTCCGTAGTCAACAAGGAACCCTTATAGTTTCGCCATGTCCGTCCGTCTGTCCCCGGCTTAGCTCAGAGACTCTTAGTACTAGAAAGCTGCAATTTGGTATGGGTATACATATTAAACCGTGGAGTATCTTGCCGGCTCTTCTCCATAGGAAACGACCCATTGGAACCGTGCACCTAGCTTCTGACGTTTCATAAGTGCCCATGTAGGTTTATGTGAAATAAAAATATTTTGATTTTGATTTTTTGATTTTGAATCAGGCCGACAAAGTGGTAAAATAAAATCTAGAAAACCTTTTTGGGTACCTCCCTTGCACGTAAAGTGGGGATGATATTTCTTTTTCTCGTTTGTCCCACGGAGTGGAGTTGGGTTAGCCGTTCCAAAATATTGTCTTCACAATATTTTTGTTTACGTAATATTAAGCTTTAAAGTGCTAATTATTGATAGAGTCAAGTGTCCCCCTCTGGCAGCTAAATGGTTGTTTTTGGATATATGAAAAAAAATACGGCAATAGTATATACAATGAAATTAAAGGAAAGCTATCACAGCTAAGTTAACAGGTAAGAGTCGACCAACTTACATTTGCAGTTGAAGAATTGACCGTGACGTACGAGTATATCCATGTATGGGACAACATGTTTTTCAAGTACAGTGTTAAGTTTTTTTTTGAGATAAATTCATACAACTTCGGAACCCTTTATTATTCGTGGTCCGACACGCATTTGGCCGGGTTTGAATAACTAACATTCTTAATTTCGTAAACACAAAATCATTCCTAAATTGAAAGTTTAACAACACATATTAAAAGCTCTCATTAAATTAAACTTTATTTAACTACAGCCAATAAAATGGACCAAATTCAAATTGAACGACAATATTCGACCAAAAGCGTTCAAAATAAAATCAACAACGGGTTATTTTATCCGACTCATACGTAATAGGGGGTCATTAAGACCGAAAACGGATGCAAAGATAACGCCGGCCAAAAATAATCGTTTGTTAGATAGGTTCGCTATTTTATGGGGTTGGCTATGGTTTTCGCATATTTTGGTGTTGACTTTATGGTGGGTACGGTATTGTATTTTTTTTTTTGGGAAATATAAGAGGGAGAGTAACTTATTATACGCTATTGTTGCTACCTACCTTGCTCTTGCACTAATAATCGTATATACTCATTCCTATCATAACTAAGTGGCTCGTGGCTAAGTAATAACAGCCGCACGGGTCGATCGATCAGGTTAAGCTACGCTTGCCGCGGTTGGTCCGTGGATGGGTGACCATCATTACATACCAAGACCCCTACGTGCCTCGGAAAGCACGTTGAGCCTTTGTTCCCGGCTGTCATTTGTAGATCTTTGACAGTCGTTACGGGTCGTCAGAAGCTCGAAAGTCTGACAACCAGTCTTACCAAGGGGTATCGTGTTACCCAGTAACTGGGTTGTGGAGGTCAGATAGGCAGTCGCTCCATGTAAAATACTGGTATTCAGCTGTCAGTGGCGTGCCTAGGGTTTCAAAATAACGCAAGCCCAATAAAATTTTAACCGATTTCAAAATAACAAAGTTCAGTTTTCGACTGAGTATGTAGGTACCTACGTATCTACGTATGTATGATCGCAATTTTCTCATAAACTACTGGTTAGGTACAATAAATTCTCTATCGAGCATTTTAGTAAGGCATTTGGGCTTATATGAAGGTACCGCCACTGTCAGCTGTATCCTGTAAAATTGGAAGCCGACCGCAACGTAGTTGGGAAAAGGCTAGGCAGATGATGACTCATTCCTATCATAACTAATCCACTGGGATGGCTTGTGATAGGAAAGAATAAGTGACGAACTCCACCGTTACTTGATTCATAAATATAAATCAAGTAACGGTGGAGTTTGTACTCACGAACTCACGTCAATTGATCAAAAGATCTGCGGGGTAATTGCGTATCACAGTATTAGTAGCAATTGGTTTAATTTTGACAGTTCAACAACATTCACTGTGATATTAACAGGTTCACTGTCCAGGCTCCAGAGTGGGAATAGTCCATAAGTCCAGTTATGTTTTTATTTAAAGTCAGTTTATTTGTGATTAAAATGTATGCATATATGTGTTACAATTTTTTTATACTCTACTGAAATAGTTTTTTTAACACAGACCACATATGGTCTGTGGACTCGTAGCGCTTCCAGGACGGGAAAAATCACCTCGTGAGTCTCAAGTCCATGTATAATTTTTGTCCTATATAATAAATTTTCTATTCATTTCCCGTATTTTGTTATCTACTTACCCATTGATTAGCTTATTTATATGTAATGAAACAATAAAACCTCGAAAAAAAAAATTATGCTGACACTTTTTACTTTAGAAAAAAAATATCGACTTTTTCCCTATGTCCCAGCACTTTTTATAATCTTTATGATGTGTCCTGCCAAGTCCGCATTAAATATGAGACTTTCTCCTTACGTCCACAGTATCAGATGGCTTAGAAATTGTACGGGCGAACATACCACATACGGTCTGTGGACTGATATGGAAGTCTCTCTACAGACCGTATGTGGTCTGTGGACAGTGAACCTGTTAACGTTGTTGAGCAGACAAATTTTTCGAACATATGAAGCAATGGATTAGCAACATACTTCAATATGATTCAGATTGTTATTAAAACTGACTGTGTTATGCAATTAGAGTGCAGGCTCTGCAGTCGACATAGGTAGCGGTCGCTTTATGAACGAATTCGGTCGCAAAGTCCTGATACGAGTAACCCCTCTGGAAGGTCAAAATTGCTTGACAAGATTGTGATTTTTTCGTGCTTTTGGTCGTAAAGCGAACGTTATCTATGTCGAGACTGCAGCCTCAGCACTCGTGGCCCAGTGGTAACGACTGCGACTTACAGGTTGTAGGTAGAACAATGACAGGCGCTTTACTTTGTGTAAATTAATACATCATCACTGCTCTCAAAACGGTGAAGGAAAACATCGTGAGGAAACCGGCATATCCTAGAACCAAAAATTCGAAATGACATCCGCCAACTTGCACTGGTCCTTGTGAGTTACGGCCCACTCCCTCTCACAGAGGTAGGAGGCCTGTGTGCGGCAGGGAGAACATTATATTCTGATTATGATCAACAGTAAATATCGGCTACTCAGACAAACATGGGTTAGTGAGTAATCAAGTTTTTGCCCGGAAATTATCAAAAAACGATGCAAATATGTAATTGAATAATTTTACATAAGGATTGTTACATTCGTTACCTATTATGTTAAATATTTATCAAATAACCTATCAACAAAATTGCATGTGTAGGAACTAGGTCAAGTGTTAGAAACGTTATTACAGAGCAACAAAATATTTCACAAGGGTGAAGACCCCAAATACCGTCCCACGTTCCTACCATAAAAATGTAATTAAACAAAATATTCCACTAGCCTCTGATAGCGAGGGATCGTCGTGATAACGCGTCTGTAGCAAACCATCCATCTTTGTCTCCCAAATCCTTATCGCGGACGACGACGGGACTTTCACCTTTCTTTTTTATTACACTTTGATAACATTTTTGTGTATTTTTTGTGACGAAGATACGGTGTCTGTACCCTAATGTGTTTGAGCGTGACTAGGTTAAGATTAAACTGTGGGTGAGTTAAGTAAGGTATTTTTTGTAGCATAGCATAATTAGTCTATTATGTTTCCACTGCTGGGACAAAGGCCTCTTCTTTTCGAGAGGGTGTGGGTTGTAATTCATCACCCGGGCCCAGTGCGGGTTGGTAGATGTCATATGTTTTCGAATATTTGGTTCAGGGACATGCCGGTTTCCTCACGATGTTTTCCTTCACCGTTTTGAGTGCAGTGGTGATTAAATTATTTACACAAAGTACAGCGCCTGTTTGGGTTCGAACCAGGGATGTTGCGGTTGCAGATTTTTCAACATCACGGGTGCGTTTTTGGTGGCTCACATCGGAGGATGCGGAGCTCTAAATTAATGCGGGAGCTCCGCAATTGCGGATGCGGGTGCGAAGATCCGCAACCTCCCTGGCTCGAACCGCGGGACTTACAAACACGCAAATCGGGGCCGTTACTACTGGGCTACCACTGCTCCATCGCTAAAAAGCTATTGCAAGGGCCCATTTTGTTAGGGTGTGTTTAGTCTGATCCTAAGGTCCTGTGATTAGAAAATAAGCGACATTGATTTGTGATATTTATTCAGTCTTCGTGGATTAACGCGTAATTGCCTACCGACATTAGGTTGAGCTCAAAAACCTCTTTGGAAGAAAGTAGAAAGATTGAAAAAAATATAACATTCAATTTAATTACCAAATAATTGCATGTACAGTCACGAGTATAAATTACCAATAATTAAATGACCTGAAAACCTTAAACTTACGCAACATTAAAAAGCGATTTTTCGTCAAATAAAGATTGCAACTTAGAGAAAAGACCTGTATCATGCATAATAGAATGGTTTCGAAAATACCATATTCGCAACACCATAAAAAATATATCAATGCTTTAAGAGAAAGTATTAATAGATATTTACGTAATAACAGCCGCACGGGTCGATCGTGATCGATCGACCCGTGCGGCTGTTATTACTTAGCCACTTAGCCACCTTAGGTTAAGCTACGCTTGCCGCGGTTAGTCCATAGATGTGACATACCAAGACCCCTCCGTGCCTCAGAAAGCAAGTTAAGCCGTTGGTCCCGGCTGCCATTTGCAGCCAGTCTTTGACAGTTGTTACGGGACATCAGAAGCCTGAAAGTCCGACAACCAGTCTTACCAATGGGTATCGTGTTACCCAGCAACTGGGTTGTGGAGTTCAGCTGCATCCGGTTACATAAGAAGGCAACGGTACGGTACAGTATTTATGCTCATGGCTGTACTAACTCTTTACTTTAAACTCTGGCTCACTTTGCACCACTCTTGCACTTAATTTCTGAGTTTACCTCTGTCATTAAAACAGCTTAGATTTTCAAACTCCAAAACAAACAAACATACGTGTATATAAGTTCAAATTACTGTCTTAAAGTACGTCTTAACAAATGCACATCAAACATTGTCTCAAACCGAAACAACGCAAAAGTTTGTGTCACTTTGGTAAAACCCATTAAAATGTTTAATCTTCTTACAATTAATATTATTGTTGAACTTAGGAAGTAATAATTAACATGGTTAAGATACCCATGAATTTGAACAGCTTTAAGTTTCTATAGGAAAATTCTTTGAGTTTGGATCTGGAAATATTTTTCGCTTTTCTGTAGATATTACAGAATTGTATTCAAAAAGCATCGATGTGCCTCGCTGTCTTGTGAATGTTCATGTTTCTTTGTCATTTTGAAATTGCAGTGCGAGCCTGCAAAATTCAAATTTTCTTACTTTTTTGCAATTTGCAGGTCTGCGGAATGACGCAATGAGTTCAAAAACGAAGAAATAAACATCTATTTAAATAGATGTTTATTCTTCTTTTTTTGAGTCCATAAACAAAGTTGGTTTAGACCAAACGCTCCCCTGCAGGCTTAGCATGACGCTTTCTATTTCTTCGAAGAATAGACACGGCTGTGTCTATACACATTGACATTTCGTTTCTTCTTTTTTGACATCCCACCGTAGAAATCCTTCTACATAAAAAAGAACCTAGACAAAGATCGTTAGAAACGAAAGACAAAATTACAGATTGTAGAAGGATTTCTACGGTGAGGTGTCAAAAATGGAGAAACGAAATGTCACTTTGTATAGATCTTTCTATAGCTCTTGCCGCGTCTATTCTTCGAAGAAATAGAAAGCGTCATGCTAAGCCTGCTGAGCGTTAAACCATCTGCGACCATCCGGTATTTATCCTTCCTACAAAATATAAAAAGGTGACTGCTACATCAACCCTTTGTTTGAAAACGAAACATTTTCGTTTTATCTTTTCAAAATAATTGTATCCGCATTAAAAGAATAAAATTCTAACGGAAAGAAATCTGCATGAAACTCGTTGGCTATTCAATTAGATAATCCTTTTTGTTGAATATTAAAATGAAATTCTGAATTAAAGTCTGCGTTTTATAGGAAACTTTACAACTTTGTGCTTAGTATGAATAAGTGAGTTTTAAGTAAATAATACTCTTAAAAGTTGGATTAAGTTTTGAGAGATTTCATTCGTGAGCTCTCACAATCCAAAGTTTCAACATAATAGTTTGTTCAAATCTTTTGTGTAAGGTATTGAAAGTAACAAATCGGGTCAAATATTAATTGGGAACGGGGTTAAAAACTGAAAGCTCGTCATAGGTGGCAGCACAGTAGTCCGTCCACAAACCGCCGTTGTGTTTTTTATGTTTAGTTTTGTGTCGATCACAAAATATACGTCTTCCCTTGAATTCATAGGTCCCCGTATTTTTGCAGTCAACCGCTGCGCAACGAGGCATATTAATTAATTTTGCGTAAAAGAAGTCTTAGCTTGTTTACAAAAAATGTATGGATAGTGACAGCAAGCTGCCAAATTCTTAGACGTAGCAGCGACATCTGAAGTGAGCAAGTGGCAGTTTTTATCCTCATTAGAATTGATATTTTGCCTTCTCTGCAGGCACCGTACACATTTTATTTTCATATTAATACTATTTATTTTTTTATTCGAAGAACTTTAACATCCATTTTAAATATGGCATTAGACGACCGCGCGTGGCTGCAAGTCACATTAGCCATTCTTTTTGGTGGTCTCGGCGTTCGCACTAGTGTAAGCCAACCGGCGTTGCTGTCCTCGGTCCACAGCACCGAAAAGTTAACCACAAGAATCTTAGCCCCATCTCAGATTTACTCTGAAGTGCCGTGTTTGACCGATGCGGTGAACGTCTAGAAAGAACTTACCCGGATACTGTTCAGCCCGAGGACCCGTCTTTCCAGAAACAGTGGGATGAGCCGCTCTGCAGGTTGGTTCGGAATAAATTCATTAAAATTTCTAGCAATACTGCTGAGTGTGCCCGCCTGCTGGCCGTGGGTGAATGGGAGTCAGGCGCTATCGTCACCCAACATAGGCACCATGCTGGGTGACACCACAATCCAGCTCGCTACATGCCCAAACATGTCTGGGTGGTCCTTGTAAGGCTCCAGGTCGTTGTCAATGCGGTGAAGGAGTTGACTGCCTCGGACACCATGGCCAATCCTGCACCAAGAGCGCTGGTCGGATGGCACGGAAGCGTTAACCACATCATCCGTCGGGCTCCTGTCACCGGGACTAAGAATTTTTGTATGCTCAATGAGCTTTTCCCCCTTTTCTATTTTTTAAATTATATACTTGTACATAATTTATATATATATTAGTGTTAGCTTGTGTATTTTTATTACTGTTGATAACGAAAATAAAAAGAATTGATAAAAAGCCATCATTAAAAGCCACTATTGTCTTTCTGCATAGAAAAGGCCTCATTTCATACAGAAATAGCAACTATGGCCCGACTGTTAGAAAGTTCAGTTACGTCCGAAATGCAACTGGACCAAAATGCTCTATTGCTCGCCTGACTTCTAATAGTGGAATAGTTTTAGCCGAGACTTCTGCAACGATATTACCTAGCTAAGGCTTTGAGAATAGACACATTTCAGTCAATATGGGCTCGCTCAGCGTTCAGTAACTTGGCAGGAGTTGATACTTGATAATTCATCATCTGCCTAGCCTTTTCCCCACTATTTTGGGGTCGGCTTCCAGTCTTACCGGATACCCTGGCAACACAGGCAACGGAAGAAATACGGGTGGGTTTTAATGAGTAAGAGTCTGACACACCCTCCCGCTCCGCCCAGAGCGGGAGAAGTTATTTGATGATTTCCCACCCAAAAAAAAAAGTGTTACCGGATACACCAGAATACCAGTATTTTACATGGAGCGACTGCCTATCTGACCTCCACAACCCAGTTACTGGGTAACACGTGATGCTTGATAATTAACGTGGATAATTAATTAATTAAACAGTTTGACGTCGTCGAAGCTAAATTAAAAACCAAAACGATTTTTTATACAATTTAAACTTCGAATTGCTGCAACCGAATCGCATCTAACAAGTCAGCAGCACGCAACTTGACTTAACCGACACATATAACTTTCTACTTTTTACACATTACAAAAGCAATGTAGTCCCATTCAAAGTTCAAACATGCATAAATCACAAAGCTGCAGTTCGCAGTTCTAACATCTCCACAAGTCTATAGTTTTCGAGTTCCACTAGAGTTTGCGGCCAACAATGAAAGTCTTGCGAGTTGCCGAGTTGCGGCTGCCGCGACTTACTGTGAATGGCCCGCCTTGCAACTTGTGCGGCTTTTAATGTTGTATGATTAAAGAGCGTAGTTTAAAGTTTTAAAGTGAAAAGTTATGACTTATGCATAGGTCATGGATTTTCTCATGCGTAAATTATTGAAATCCAAATTATTATGAGAAAGAAACAAGAAGAATAAAATGGTCTTGACGCAGAACGTCACTTTCGCAAAATGTTATCGTAAAAAATTTGGTCACTTTGTGACGTTATGCGAAAGTGACCAAATTTTTCATGACATTTTGCGAAACTGGGTTTCTGCGTCAAGACAAATAATACAAATAAAAAATATCTACAACAACGCCACATGCGAACTACGCATCAAAAACCTGACGTCACAGAAATCCTGCATCGCGCAAGCAGAGTTTACCGCGCGACTGGCATATATACAACATCCCGACATCGTCCGTCGGGCAGATACGACACCCGTCTGGTCGAAGGATCCACCCTTTTATATAGAGGATGTGTGAACTTTGCACCCTGTTCGTCATACCTCTATGGTATTTTTCTAGATTTTTATCAATGCAACGACTCTGTCGTTCCTAGGAAAGATATCTAAGTGATCCCACAAAAAGCAATTAAAAAGGATCTATTCAATTATATTAATGACACTCTACCACTCACTCCCTCAAGTATTAATTGCAAGCGTAACCTAATAAATTATATTGGTGCTACTAGGTCACTAAGTCAGCAGGAATTACAGTTTCTAAAGATACGGTGCTCTGTGCAACTAAGATAATATTCCTACAGGACACAATTATAATGTTACCGCAATACGATATTCACGCTGCGGTTGGTCACACCAGCCAAGACACAGATTGTAACGAGAATGGAGATTATATGCAGTGCACCAATGCGGCGAACATCACTGTTTATTGCTCTGGGTAATCCTATGGTAGGCTATGGTCGGCTATGCGCAGCGTGTTAATATTGTACTGTAAGATAGTGCTATCACGTTAGCGGTAGATATGGGTGGATTTAATTTTGAAGCCTTTCTCATGACACTACAAAGCTTTAGAGTTCTGTCATATTATTTAAAAAAAATATGCATTTTCTTGTGAAATGATCGGTCTGCATATTTACGAAAAATCTGTTTATCACGTTGTCCATATACATTTCAAGGAATTAGTTGATGCAGTGCACTAATGGCGATGTTCCAATGCGACGATAATGAGTATTCATTGCACGCGGGAAACTTCTTGATTATGCCCAGCGTGTTAATCTATACATAAAATAAAGTCGGAGGGAAGTCAAAACTGTACATTGAATATTTTTGAAAAAAATAATTCCTCTAAATTATAGTTAGTTCTTCAATTTTTGTTTGTCTGAATGTATGTTCCAATATCACGCAAATACTAACGGATAGATTCCAGAGAGATTGCATAGATATTTCCTATGAGTCTGGTCAGTCTGTAAATTATCAAGCTATTTGCGATAAAATATAGTTCGTAAAACGTACAGAAAAACACGAAGTTTAGGTCTCTTCTGTCATTTATGGTTATATATAAAATACATATCTATGATATAGGTCACTGTTAATGAGAATTCCAGTGTGTTAAATTTACTGTTATATTATTTTAGTGACAGTCGTTCGTCAGGAATAATCTGTAAGAATGCGTCAGTCAGAGTATCAGTGTTGTGCCATTAAGTAGCATATGCAGGCTTTCATTAATTCACTAAAAACGAAAACTTTGCAAGCAATGGAAAATTGCTACTGTCGACCTTTAGGACGAGCTGATTCTCACACGGAAAACTGTACGTCGCATGCTCCCGCGTCACCAGTCCTGTCTTTCTTTGTTTCTGTATATTTTGGCTCCTGAGACCTACAAGCGACGTCGCGGGCAAAAGCTAGAGTTCATTCAGTAATGTGTCAAAGAAGGGGTTGTATTTTTTAAACAATACCTCATTTAAGTAAACATTAAGTACATTTACATCCTTGGAAAGATACTAAATGCATTTGGACTCGGTGCTACACTGTTATAATTTCTTGACGAAAAATATTTTATCCTGTATTCTAGTCGTCTCGTGTACGCGACAAATTACTGCCTAGTTATCTCAAGTGCAATGAAAACACTAGCGATCGCGCTCAGAATAACTATACGTTTAATTACGCTGTACACACAAGTTAAGTCGTGTGCATTGTTTCAGACAACAGTGTTTATTTCACTTGAATAAAACCAGCGCAGCGTGATAACATCTTATCACGCTAGATTAACACTAAAATATAGCCGATGTATTCTGTAAAAAGCTCACCGTGAGCGTCATTCCACCTGATTCTAGGGATTGACACTATTGTCAGCTTACTTCAAGCTGACTTCACCTAAGTTGAGTACGGTGAGCTTTTTTTTGTACAGAGCGATCGATTTGAGTGTGAATTATTAATATTGATAATGACAATAATGTAGAGCTGTGTACGTTAAAAATTGTCTTTATGCAGAATGCGGATTTGTTCAATTAGGGAACGGTGGTATACCTAGGTCCCAGTAGGGAGGCTTCACATTTCGTAGGAAGGAAAGCCGAAAAATATATTTTTCAGTTCTTTAGATAGCCACAAGTATATAAAGGCATGAGGAACAGGGTGTATAGTTCACTCATCCTCCATAGAAAAGGGAGGATCCTCCGACCAGACTGGTGTCGTGTCTGGTGGGCAACTGCCCGACGGTTGATGTCGGGATGTTGTATATATGCTAGTTGCGCGGTAAACTCTGCTTGCGCGATGCAGGATTTTGCGTGACGTCAGTGTGATGCGTAGTTCGCACAAGTACGTCAATATTAATTAATTTACGCACAAACAAAAATAATTCCTTTACTGAATTTAACACCATTTGTCGTCAAAAAACTTTCAATGATTTACAGAAATTAACTCAACTTCTGTAAATCATTGAAAGTAATAATTTTAAAATTATTATTGAAATATAACTGCGGAAATTGCAGAGTTATTTTCAAAACAAATAGGGTAGAGTCATCTCAATTATGTAGCTCTTTTCCTTGAATTTATATGTATAATGTAGGTAAATATGTATGTATTTGTATTATAAGTTTGTAACCTGTACCTGGGGGCCGATTCTACTAACGAAATTGTTCACAAATCGCAATAGAACCCTAGCTGAATCACGGCTTTTAAGCGTTTTCTCATTCTACTAATGAACAACGATGCAACTGCGGTTACGGTTCAGTTGACGCCAACGATCGATCGATACAATATCAAAATCTATTCTGTTAACAAAATCGAACATGAGCGTGACGTTTAGTCACATTCTACTAATGTTTTGACACTTGTTAGAATCGAACCAAAGCTAAACTTCGGCGGTTTAACTGTCAAAATTCGCGGTTGATCATAAGTTGGTAAAGTGCAACTTTTGCCTCATCGATCTAATATTGCTTACGTTTTCTTCTCTAAAAATAATGTTGTTCTACATGGATTTCGTTGAACTTGCCCATGAGGTTGACGTTGGAAGGGTAAGACAAAGAAATTTATCGTCAAGATTAAGCAATAATGCTTTTGACCTTACGCATCGTCAGTTCGTTAAGACGTACCGACTCTCCAAAGACCTCGTAAGAGCTTTGATTGAGGAGATCAGTCCTCACATGCCCGTCAATCTTCGTTCTGACGGTATTGATACGGAAACAAAGGTAAGTACACAGCTACCTACTATCGTTTTATTACGCCAATATTTGTTACTATGTTGTGTTGTATATGTATGTGTCTCTATTGTTGTTTTAGATCTTGGTTGCACTGGCCTTTTATGCAACTGGTTCGTACCAAACACTGGTAGGCCAGTCGCAATGTCATGCCGTGTCACAACCCTCTGTTTCTCGAGCAATAAAACAAGTGACAGAGGTACTTAATATGCCACATATTTTTAAGAAGTATGTTAAATTTCCAAGCTCTAGGGAAGATCGTGATGAAATCAAAAGAGGGTAAATATTGCAATATTTCGATTTCTGTTTGTATGCCGACCTAGACTTAGATCGTAATTAATATAAATAATGTGTTATATTTTGCAGATTCTATAGAAAGTTTGGCATTTCTGGAGTTCTGGGGTACATTGATGGCACACATGTCGCTATAGTTCCCCCAACAATTCATGAAGAGCGATACTTTAACCGGAAAGGATATCATTCCTTGAATACTTTAATTGTGAGTAGTTTCTTCTTTATAATATTATAACCTTTATAGAGAAAGCAGTTTGAACTAGTTTAATATTAATATCTTAAACTTATTTCAGATTTGCGACTCAGATGCCCAAATATTGTGTGTTGATCCGAGTAACCCTGGATCAACACATGATAGTGCTGCATGGAGTAATAATCCTCTTAAGTCGATCCTAGATGAAATTATAAGCACTACTGGTGAAGATTTTTATTTATTAGGTAATTATTTCATTGCACTTAACTAAATAGTATCTCTTTATGGAAGTTATTATTATTATACTGTCATTTATAAGTAGGATTATAGATCTATGAGTCATAGACAATGACAATATTATATTGCATATAATATTTCAAATTATAGTGAAATATCCCCCTATGCCATAAAATATTTAAAAGAAACCTTTTTTCTCAGGAGATTCAGGATTTCCGTTAAGACGAGCTATGATGACCCCTATTCTTAATGCTGCTCCAAACACTCCTGAGGCTTACTACACTGAGAAGCATATGAGCACTAGGAATGTTGTAGAACGGTGTATAGGAATTTTAAAAGCACGATTTAGGTATGACTAATTATATCTCTTGATTTGATTATAAAATTATAATATTGCAATAATTACAATTGTAATATTCATGTATTTTAGTTAACATGTTACATTATTTTTGCAGGTGCTTATTAGTAGACAGAAAGCTGCACTATAAGCCAGAAATTGCAGCAAAGATTACAAATGCTTGTTGTGTACTGCATAACATCTCACTACAGTTAAAACTGGAGCTGGACAGTGATGACCTAGAAGTCATAGAACGGGAGCGTGAAGAAAGATCTGATGCAGCCAGATTAATTCCTGAACATCGTGGGTCACGGCGGCGTCCGAATTACCTTTTAGAGGAAGGGCGTAATTACCAAGCAGCTTTGGTACAACGCTTGTGGACTTCAAAGCAATAAATAAATAGAATTTATGTACCTACTTATTAGAAATTATAAAGATACTTTTAGAACAGACTATATGAGGTACCATTCAGCTTATTTCTGTAGAAATAATTGTCGTGATAGGGCGCTGTCAGTTGAGACTGGACTGGGATATGCGGTGTCGGTCTACTTGAGTTTTGTAAGCCTTTATTCAAAAAACTAAAGCTTGGCTTGACCATGTATTTGTTTGAGGTATCGGTTTTGTGAGGAAGCATTATGAATTCTTTATATTCAAAGGTGAAACTAAACAGAGACCAAGAGATGCAACCAAAGCATGTGGATTACTATTTTTTATAAATTACCAAAGAATATAAGGGAAATCCCACTTAAATATTTTAGAGTTAAAACCTTTACTATTTTACACGGCCTAACCTTTCTGAAGAACATCACCAAGCAGTTTAACTTAACTGCTTGGTGATGTTCTACAGAAATGTTAGGCGTGTAGTACTCGCAACGACGTGCTTTTTGCTTTTCAGGATTCCGTATCAAAATGGTAAATAAAATAAATAATTAGTGTGTTTTGTTATTCATCATGTTATTTATCTTAGAACATAAATTACAACAGTAAATTATTATAAATTTAAAAATATTGTTTTTAAAGCCTGTATTTTTTCAGCAAATAAATTCTTATTTTTACTGGTCATCTCTTGTTGCTCTTTGGTCTCTGTAGTCCATGGGAATAGAAATCTTTGGGAGGAGCTAACAAGCTTCAATTCTCTGAGCAACATTCGAGCATTTGGCATGATTTTATTGAAATTAATGCTTTTATTTTGGGTTGAAATAAAACATTGAATTATTTATTAAAAACAAAGGATTTGGTGTGTTTTTATTGAAATGGTTGCTTTAAGGTTTCAGTAAAATATAATTTATCTTAACATTACATAATTTACTTTTATTTCAATCAGTCTCATTATAAACCTACTAGGTATACAATACAAATAATTATGATTGTTGTCCAGTGGGTGACAGGTCAATAATCAGTCATCAGTCTGAAACAAACAGAATATTTATTTATTTAACCTTCTCGCTCTTCTCGCTACTTCTGTTCTTCTTTTTTTCTTTATAAGATACAAAGGGGGACTTAATGCTTTAGGCATTCTCTACCAGTTATATCTTATACCTCTACTTATATCTTCACCACCAAGGGTGGTAAGGTGGTAAGTATATGGCAGTTGCTTTGATTAAGAGGAGATAAGAATGATAAAAAATATTAAAAGGTAACTTAATTGATTGACTTAACAGAGCCAAAATTATTTACAATAATAATAAATACATAGGTACTATAGAATCATTTGTTCCCCCGTTTGTTTGCCCGGTTTATTGCAATAGGCTCGCCCCTAATATATGGGACTTAATCATCACTTCTGTCTAGTCTTTTCCCAACTATGTTAGCGTCGGCTTACAGTCTAACCGGATGCAGCTGAATACCAGTATTTTAAATGGAGCGACTGCATATCTGACCTCCACAACCCAGTTACTGGGTAATACTATACCCCTTGGTAAGACTGTTTGTCAGACTTTCGGGCTTCTGACGACCCGTAACGATTGTCAAAGATCTACGAATGACAGCCGGGACTAATGGCTTAAGCCATTAGCCGTGCTTTCAGAGGCACGGAGGGGTCTTCTTATGTAAAGATGGTCACCCATCCACGGGCCAACCGCAGCAAGCGTAGCTTAACCTGATCGATCGACCCGTGCGGCTGTTATTACTTAGCCACAACTGGCCACAAGCCCTTCTACATGGGACTTAACATAACTGGCAAAATGTAGGTTTACTATAGGCCCACCTCTGCCTAACCCTTCGGGGATTACAGGCGTGTTGTTATGTATAGAATAATAAATCATAGGTTATATGCTATAGCATCTGAAACTGGTGATACAACCAATCAATTAAGTACCTACTCATTATTCTAAAAAAATGTAACTTTTAAACACTTACTCTATGTGAAGGAGATACGTAAGTAAGCAAACTGTCTGCCATGCTGGTCATAGCATTGGAGATGCCAGTCATAGCATTGGAGATGCCGGTCATAGCATTAGAGAAGCCAGTCATAGCATTAGACATATTTAATGCTGCAGTAGCCACCATCTCCTCCGTTCGCGTACGCATCTCTTCAATGCGGGCTATGGTTGCCCTTGCTTCATCAAGAGCTGCCGTGTTACCTATAATAAGTACCTAATTAGTTATAGTTCTAATTTGTTCTGACTGCCAGATTTATGTTAAACAAAATGCCACTTACTCTGATGTACGAACCGAGGGCGACCCCCCGTACGTGGGCGTGTTGGTCTCGGCTGTCGATGTCTGTGTGTCTGTCGAGGTCTGCCTGAAAATTTAAACAATAATTATGAACCTATTTTTATAAACACAATGTTATCTAAGTATGCGATAGTCAAAGAGTCCTATCGGAAAAAAAAACTCGCTGTTCCGTTTTGGAATGCGTGTGCGTATGTTGCATTATAAGTATCTTCATCATTGGTTATTAGTGAGCCAAGGGATAGTCAAGTCCACTCCACTTGAAATTCCTTGGGCGCATTTTGTGAAATTTATCTAGGTTTGGAATAGGTGGATCTGAATGTATTTGTACAAATTTGACTTCAATTTTTATCATTTAGTTTGTATTTCTATGTATAAGTACTAGATTTAAGAAATAAAAAAGCATGTATGACTGTGTCTCAAACTCGTCCATAATACTGCTTAATCATTAATGTTTTAAATTAATGATAATAGGAAATCAATATAATAAAGTTGTTAAATAATGCAAACCAGTTTGTGGTAACGTAGTGCCTTGATCAGGTGGCTGATTATTTCCTTCCACATGTGCACTGTCTCTCTGCTCAGATTCAAGAGTCACTGTCCTGCTGAGGTCTTGTGTGGCTGGTGAACTATTTACGGGAGCACCAGCACTCTCCTGGACAACAGATAAATCTCTGAAAGAAATAATAAATTATTAACAAATGGCTAATAAAATACCAATGCATAAAACGGTTAAGTATTACTCACAAAATGGGTGAGTTAGCTGCTGGCAGTTCCACATCCTGCTCCACTTCCATCTCTTCAGCATTAACAAACTATATGTAAAAAACAATGTGGTTAAGACACAATAAATTTTTTTGAATAGGATAATTATTACATGATTGATAAATATCTAAGTAATCACCTGAATTTCAATCTCTGGATCTTGACGGACTCCAGTAAGTGGGCCGACATCCCTCCCTATAAGGGCAGCAACCCTTTCCTCTAGAGGGCTTAACTGTGGTGCCCTGCTAGGCCCACCCCCAGTACCCTTATAGCCTCTGTTTATTTCGGCTAGTTTGGCCCGCACCCTACATTTATAATCATTCCAAAACTAAAATGGATAGAAAATTATTGTTATAATAGTCATGATGGTTTTTAAAATAACTGAGAGAAAATTAACTTGAAAACTTACCTTCGACCAATCTTTAGGCGTCC
Organism: Atethmia centrago; assembly: GCA_905333075.3. Taxonomy (NCBI): domain Eukaryota; kingdom Metazoa; phylum Arthropoda; class Insecta; order Lepidoptera; family Noctuidae; genus Atethmia; species Atethmia centrago. Next base: position 8,851,240 of record HG995381.1, on the reverse strand, counting down.
TAGCTACGCCTTCCGAATTTAATATATCTGCACATTGTTCCCACATTCGTGTTGCAAGGGCTCGTCCTTCTTTAGACCGCAATTGACCCACGGCAAAATTTGTATGTGCCTCCATAAATGTTATGAGGAGGTCTAGTTGTCGAACTGACGTAGATTTTCTTCTGGTATCTTCCATTAGGCCTGAAATTACGTACGTATTAACAGAACAACACTAGCAGCGAGACTAAATCTTTAACCAGTACCTAAGTGAAATGCACCATACAACAAGTGGTCACATAATTTTTAAGAATGTTTTGTTATTGTGGCTATTTCAAGTGCGACGTAAGTGTGTAAAACCCTCAAGTGTGTCGTAAATATTTTACTTTAAACTTTTGTCGCTTATAATTGGATACAAAATAACAATAACGGTCTATGGTGCGATATTTGATTTGTTGAATAAATAACCAGTAATATTTTAAAACAAATACTCACAGTAAATCAACCTTTTTAATGAACTCACACAACACACAATAAAAGTTTTTGCTTCCCGCTGTTTATTTACATTCGTTTTGAGTCTGACTTATCTGAAACGTTTCATTTCACTGTCAACGCTTCGGCCAGTACGTAGGAACTTAAAACGAAACGTTCTTTCTGAGTTTATATTATATAAAAAGTTGAAATGTCGTATGTGTACAATAAAATATTCAGGACAAAAGTATAATTATGGTCAAGAATATCTTTTTGTATTAGAAAATACTTTTATTCGTATTTAGTAACATTTTTAGATTACTTTTTTTTTTTGAGGTATTATTAAAACATACTATTTGGTACGTTGGTAACACAGGTTACCCGTTGTTACTTTCCCGTTACGATTCAGTTGCGATTCAGCTTAAGTTTTAGTGATGGGTAACTCATCAATTTTATTTGAGGTTGAGGGAGCACCTCATTTTGCCTCGTGAGGTCCTCACGAGGTACCCCTCATTTGAGGTGAGGATTTGAGGAATCCTCAACGGCGTATTCACCTCACGAGTCGTGAGCCCGAGCCGAACTCAGCCGAACGTGCGAGGGAGCGAGGCGGGCGGGCGCGACGACATTCACGAGTACTCACGACTCTCCGTCCGATTAAGCAAATCTCTCTCATCTCTCACACATATCGTTTTCTTTCGCTCATAAATTTTAGATCGCCAAAATAAACGACTCAATGACACTTGATTATCAATCTAAATGCTGATGCTTTTAGAGTTCATAATAAATAACCATAACTGAAATAAAAATATTTTCTTTAAAATTCGTTTTGAATAATAATGTTAGATACTAATTTTAACAGTTTACGTAATGTTGACCTTGGAGGTGCACGTGATTTTGTGGTAACAATTACGTCGAATTTTGTTTTGTTTGTGTTCGTAGTTTAATCTAAATAATATCCTACCAAACATCAGTATCCCACTCACCACACACACATGACACAACAAACATCATTACATACTTACATTATTTCATTAGATACATACCAAAATCATAATGTTAATGTTTATTATGCTGCCAAAATTTCGAGACCAGACCTCACCTCACTCATTCTTTAATTCTATACAATTTTTTAAATCGGTTCATTCGCTCACTCGTTGAGGAGCTCATCGCTCAACCACTCAATACTCACTCGCGAGTCACGCCTCACGCCTCACCTCGCTCGCCTCACCCCTCGCCACAATTTCATATTGTCAATGTCAATTTTTGAGGACGCGTGAACGAATGAGGTGAGGTGAGGTAATGAGGTGGTTCATTGTTGAAAATTGAGTAACTCTTTCAATTTGCGATCACGAGGACCTCAAACGAGGGACCTCATGAGTGAGGGACTCATCACTATTAAGTTTAGTTTCCAGTCTGCCTAAGAAATAATAGAATGACTTTTTAGGTAAATATCGAACGGCGATTGAAACCGAACTGTTATTGAAACACAATTGAACGTGTAACGTTGCAAATTAGTAGAATCGGCCCCCTGCCCTGTGTACCTCTGTATTTATGTGCTTCTGTACCTATTCTATTTATAATCTATTATGTTATATTTTAATATTTTTCATTATTATTATATCCTCTCAGAGCACCTGCCATCTTATCTCTTCACCACCCTTGGTTGACTGGTAGAGAATGCCTAAGTACCGCCTTAAGTCCGCCTTTGTACCTTATTGTGTGCGAGAAGTTTAAATTAATAAATAATCGATTAAAATACAATTGAAAGGTGAAAATAAAATAAAATGCGTAATATTCCTCTATCTCGTTCTCGCCGACGCATGTTTTTTTGTCTGTCTCGGTCGTAATCTGATAGGTGATGAGGTACTGTCGTCCTTATGAAGTCGTGTTGTGAGAGTACCAATGTGACTTTTTCAATTCATATGTACTTTCAAAGTTTATCTTGGACATCTCTGCGTCAGTGAAGGGAAACATCGTGAGGAATCCTGGACTTATATAGTTAATATAAGTTTGAAATAGCCAACACATCTTGAGCAAGCGTGGTGATCAATCTGGGGGTCGACGGTACGAAAGGGTTACAACGGAAAGAACACGGGTTTCAGTGAGCCTTTTTTTTTTTTTTGGGTGGGAAATCATCGAATAACTTCTCCCGCTCTGGGCGGAGCGGGAGGGTGTGTCAGACTCTTACTGACTAAAACCCACTCGTATTCCTTCCGTTGCCTGTGTCGCCAGGGGCCTCGGTAACCCTTTAGTACCTTCCCGCGGCCCCGGCAGGCATCGGCCTTAGTGGACCCCTACGAGAGCCCTAAGAGATACCGTGGCAACGGAAGGAACACGGGTGGGTTTTAGTCAGTAAGAGTCTGACACCGTCCCGCTCCGTCCAGAGCAGGAGAAGTTATTTGATAATTTCCCACCCAAAAAAAAAGCGTGGTGATCAATGCCTTCTCTGTATTAGAAGATGCCCTTCAGTGGGACAATAACAAGCTGGTATTATTATACTAGCAACATGCAATTATTCTAGAAGCACGCTCTAAATAACTATAAAGTTTATCACGCTGTACATGTACAGTCGCCAAAAGTTAAATTTTACCAAATGAATTTAAACCTCAAAATGTTGACGGTTAAGTTCAAAATCGAATGAGAAAATTTGACAGTTTGTGGTAACTTGACGTGCTGGCGACTGTACATACACGTTAAGACGTAGATTACGATGATGTATGTATGTATGTAGATCGTGTGCACTGCTCTTAACATCGCTGTTTATTGCACTGTGTAATCTACGGGACTCTACGAAGCGTGTTTATCTTTCAATTGCAGGTTTAGTGCTGCTTAATGAAACAACGTGTTATTAGTTGTGCATGTCCATTATCAGTTGTTTACAAAAAAAAAGAATATACAAGAGTGATTTCTTTTAAGTACTCGTGGGGTATTACACTTTGTCGCTGCATCCTAGAGATTTATATAATTATTTTTTTTCATAATTCATTTTTTTTTTTTGGCTTAGCATGAAGGCTCGTGCAGACTAGCGCGATATCGCGGGCGTGACAGGCATATTGCTGCCTGTCTGCACGAGCCTTGACGCTTTCTATTTCTATGAAGAATAGACACAGCTCTTTCTATACAAAGTGACATTTCGTTTCTCCATTTTTGACATCGCACCGTGGAAATCCTTCTACAATCCGTCATTTTGTCTTTCGTTTCTAACGATCTTTGTCTAGGTCCTTTTTTATGTAGACTATTTCAGAAGAAAGTTTAGTAGTAGGTAGTGAAGATAGTTTACATTTTTCTACTCGACGGCCACAAAGTAACATATACTATCTAAAAAATCACCCATCATCATCGTGTTACCCAGTAACTGGGTTGTGGAGGTCAGATAGGCAGTCGCTCCATGTAAAATACTGATATTCGGCTGTATCCGGTATGACTGGAAGCCGACCCTAACATAGTTTGGAAAAGGCTAGGCAGATGACGACTATCTAAAAAAATCATGATTTTACAGGAGAGCGTTTTTACCGCAAAACTGTGACAATTAATAGAAGAATAAAGCTATGTTCTCCTATTTTACATCATTAAGTTAATAGGGCTAATGCCCAAAGAAATGGTTAAGGCAAATATTACTGTAATATTTTTTTGTTCTAAAATACGGTACAGTAAAACGGGGTGAATTGAAATGCAGGGGCATTTCAATTCACCCCGTTTTACGGTATTTCGACAATTGGAGAAAAACTGTTGTAGTTGTTTATATACGTGACTTAATATCGGTAAAAATTGAGAATCAAACAGAAAAAAAAAAATATGACAAAACAATGAATTCTGAGTCGAATTATGTAAAAGACTGAATTTCATAAAAAGTGCAATTGACTTATTTAAGTCACCAAAGAAGGTTAAACAAACTTACCTAAGTGAAGTTTGACCATAATTACACGAGTCGCTGCATCGAAGACATTTACAAACCCCAACCCTGTTTTAGCAAGCAATCCCGATATTAGAACTATTTAAGATAAATAGCCCTCTAAAATCAATGACAAGCGAGCGGGCGTGACGGGGAAGGCGCGGCGGTCGCCCCACCATCGGACTAAGGAATTTCTTATTTTTTTTACGTATCTCTCTAAAAATATGTTCGATGCCTAGTATATTTGAGGGGTCTAAGTGCAAATCCACCACTATCCAGTTTCTGAAAATGTTCACAGCAGTTAAAAAACATTCTGTGACTTAATAATTCCACAAATTTTAGGAGATATCTTCTAGGTTTATAAAAAATATAGTTTTTTCCAGCTCATAATGGAGCTGGTGCGAGCGTGTGGGAGCTATATGTCACGAATCATGGACTTGTTTACAATGTAAACAAAAGTGTATATTTGAGGCCTCCGGTAGACGAGTACTTAACGACCCAGTTGTAATGCTGAACGGGTTGCCACTCAAAAGAGTTGAACATTTTAAATACCTGGGACACTTTCGAACCAGAGACCTCAAAGACGACTTAGATATAGATCGAGAGCGCAGGGCGCTAGCGGTCAGGGCCAACATGCTGGTACACAGGTTCGCTCGTTGTAGTATTGGGGTAAAGATTACGCTGTTTAAAGCGTATTGCCAACCGTTCTATACGAGCGGCCTGTGGATAAGGCATACAAAGAGATCGCTAGACGCCCTGCGTATTATAGTAACTGCTTCAGGATGCTGTTGGGACTGCTGCACTATTGTAGTGCATCCGGTATGTTCACGTTTGTCCATACCGATGATTTTTACGCCATAATGCGCAAAAAAACAAGTTCCATCTTGTTAAGAGCGCGGTCTAGTTCTAACAGCATCCTAAGTATGTTAAGACGCTGACAGCACCTAAACCGCGGTCACTGTCAGATTGCATAGAAAAGAAAGAGAAGCGCGACGACAAAACGCTTGTAATTTATTGCAAAATATGAAGTAATTATCTATTTACTCAGAATTGAGTTGAGTAATCGAAAATAAAAAACAACCAAGTTCTGCATTAGAATAAGACGTACTTGTTATTAATTAAATACGTAATTTATGTTGATATTTAATACAGATATTTTGGATTAGAACTCAAGGTAAGAGGTTAGTTTAACGTTAGTTTGTATCGAGATTTTTTTTTCAAAACGTGTTTTGGTGACAACCAAGTTCTGGGAAATATGTTCAAAATTAACATATATTTTTTCCGCTACCACGAACTATACAGATTTGGCAATTTTCTTTCTTAAGAGAAGCCTATTTTGGTCAATTGGGTCTTGTCAGCGCCTTAATAAAAAAGCACGACGCACCTTGGTTGTCACACGTTGTGGCGGTGCTGGTTAGAAGACCCCACAGCTTTTGTTTCCGTGTTTGTATACTGACAATCGTTTTTAAGAACAATGTTACTAACAATTGAGCCTAGTTGCCATAAATAAACAAATATTTAAAATTTAATTTAGTAATGAATTTAATAACAATAGCATTATTATCTTAAGCATACAATTCTATTGAAAAGTGGATAGAGGCGGTTTTGCACCCCAAGCCTGGATAGAGGCGGTTTTGGACTTCATTCATAGGAACAGAGGCGGTTTTGCACGTAATACGAGCAAGTTTAAAAAAACACTAGGACGGCCATGATGGCTGCTGTTCGGTGATTAGTCGAAACGGTGGTTTTTCATTTTAGCAACTGGATATTGTAGGTTTTAAATCGCACTTGTTATTATTTCTGGCTTTTTGTATGTTTTAGAGGCGGTTTGGACCGTAACTGATTTTACAGAACCATGGATAAGGTGATTGAGTGTCACCAGACACAAAAAAACATAGGCGGCTTTGCACTTAGAACCCTTCATTTAGGAGTGTACTACCTGCTGGATTACGTTACTGCTGGAGTACTAGTCTCGAGGCTGCAGCGACTCATGTAATTATGGTCAAACTTCACTTAGGTAAGTTTGTTTGATGGTTAAGTATCTTTTATTGTTGTGGGAAAATAATTTTGTTGATATAGGTAGATCGGTGGTTGTCAGGGTCAGATAAGCAGTTGTTCCATGTAAATACTGGTATTCAGCAGCATCCGTTTAGACTAGAAGCCAACCCTAAGATGGAAAAAGGCTAGGCAGGTTGAGGTAGTTTGGTGATTGGTGAGTTAGTTTAGAAAATACTATAAAATGTGCGGTTTTAAAGGTTTTTGTCCTAGAAAAGTAGAAAATATAATTGAATTTCACAAAGAACTAAAGCATTTTAATTAAAATAATAATATATGCAGCTACGATCTACGAAGCAGAAAATGTATGAGCTCATGTTAACAATAATGCCAGTACCTACAAGCAGAGTTCAGCACCTTATATCCGCATTGACACAACTTTCCCTGTGAATTTGATAGATTATGGGTTTAAGAAGCAGATATCGCAGATAGAAAAAGATTTAATGAGAGATTTTTCGAAACACATAACGCGCAAGATGGTCGACGGCAGAAAGACGTTTTGTATTTGACACATGACATTGACATATAGTAATTTTGAAGTATGAAATAATTTACAAATAGAATTGACCCTGTGGTCTACCTACTAATTTATACTTTTCGATTATAATTCGAAAAAACTTAGAGTAATGTGATTTATGTTCGTCTCTTTTAAGAATTATCTTGTAAGATGTTTTTGAGTTCTAATTTATGTTTGTTCGTAAAGTGATGAAAAGTGAAAATGAAGATTTAGTTTGGGAATGCTTCAAAAGTTTATATAATTTTAGTTGCTCTAGATTTATGAAAAGTATAAGAAATTCTATTCATCTAGCTTTTGAAATATTAAATAGCTACGATAGTTTCAGAGAATCATATTTTTGATTTGTTTCATAAAATAACATCCAGGACTTAGAGACCCAGGGTCTCTAGGCACTTCGACATTTGAGGCTCCCCCATTTCGAAGCCATTTTGGAAATTTCGTAAATAAATCCAATAGTACAGGTAATTTTTAACATTTATCTTCTTGATCTAACTTTAATTACTTTAAATAAACATCTGAAATAATGCAGTCTGTGCTATACAAGGTGTCGTTTTGCATCCTCGTCAAACTGAAGGAGGTAGGCTAATGATTCTCGACACGAATCAATAATAAAATAAGTAGGTCTTTTTTTTTCTAATTTTCGGAAATCGGCGTATGTGGGACACGCATGTTAAAACGCGGTCCGTGTGATACCGCACTGTAACTGCCCTTTTACACACACTACCGCATTCGCAACGGAGTGATTCCGTTCTGTGAAAGTAGTGTATTCTAAAATTCTGTCAAACTTAAATAACAAAAAAAAAAAAACAAGTATGTATTAATTATTGAGCAGCAGGCATTGATATACAAAATTGGCAGGTATCGTAATTTTATTTGAATATATAAGTATTTTATAGCAGCCTCCTGAAATTTGACGAGGATGCAAAACGACACCTTGTATAATATGCCACTATAGTTACGCTATGTCAGCGATCGTCATACGCGGCTTATGATATACCAGGATGATTTAAGCAATTTAGAAAATCATACGGCAAGCTTGGGGAGGCCTAGGCTGGCTAGGACCCTAGGCCAGGGCCTTGTGTGCCTAGGCGCAAACCCGGGGCTGCCAACGGGTTGGGCAGAGGTGTACCTATAGGACACCCACATTTCGGCAGTTATGTTTAAGTCCCATGTACTAGCAATAGGCTCGCCTATTGATATAAACCAGGCACAACTTCGGGCTGAAATTTCCACTAGTAAAACCCAATAACATTTTTCTCCACCTGGCGATTGAACCCAGGACCTCATGCTCAGCAGTAGCGATTGCGACAACTAAACCAAAAAACCCGCCGGTTTTTGACAAGTGCGTGTCGGACCACGCACATTGAAGGGTTGGGAAGTTGGGATGAATTTATCCCTAAAACAAAGTTAACATTGTAGTTGAAAAACATCTTCTCCCATACATCGGTATATATGCCACGGTAAATTCTCCAACTGTAAATTTAAGTTGGTCGACTATTACTCGTTAACTTGTACAGCCCATTTAGCTGTGATAGTTTTCCTTTTAATTTCATTATGTAATGCCATGATTTTTTTCAGATCTCCAGAAACAACCATTTAGCTGGCAGGGACACTTGACTCTAACAAAAATTAGCACTTTAATGCTTAATATTACGCAAACGGATCCTTGAATCGAAAAGTGGTGTTCACAGACCTGCAATATTTTTGAACGGCCTATCCAACGATACCCCACACCATGGGATAGACGAGAAAAAAAAAATTAAAGAATCGTTGGTGTGCATTGGAACGATAACTCTCGAATGCTTGATTTAACTTTGAGAACCGTTAGTAACTTGCGTGACTATTTATATTTAGTACCTCTGAACAAAATTAATTGATGTCTACATTTTACTTCCTAACTCCTAAGAAGGCCTGAAATATTTATTATCAACTATAAACTAACTGAAATACTTGTCGTTGGTTTCAGTAAACTTTGAAGTAGTAATTTACCTACATATAAGTTAGCTCCAATTTTTGTAAGTTTCGTAAGAATTCTCTGGATAAGTTTTGATTTGTCAATTTCATTGAACATTTTTATATTAGAGACTTCAGGAAAGTTCTCTTCAGTTTCATCATTTTCAACATCTGTTGGCTTCCTTAAAAGTACCTACATACTAATCTAATTATTATTCATCTATTGCTCATTGTACATTGATACAAGCAATGGAAACAATCACAAGATAGCACTAATTAAAAATACATTTTATGTCTGTGCATTTTTCTTTCATTCACAAAACATTATTATTCTCATCATCTGCCTAGCCTTTTCCCAACTATGTTAGGGTCGGCTTCCAGTCTTACCGGATACAGCTGAATACCAATATTTAACATGGAGCTTGCTTATCTGACCTTCACAACCCAGGGCACAATACTGTCGCGGGAAGGTACTTATGGGTCACCGAGGCCCCCGCAACACAGGCAACAGGAAGGAATACGGGTGGGTTTTAGTCAGTAAGAGTCTGACACACCCTCCCGCTCCGCCCAGAGCGGGAGAAGTTATTTGATGATTTCCCACCCTGAAAAAAAAAAAAAAAGGGCACAATACTGAGTAACTCGATACCTCTTAGCTAGACTGCTAATCAGACTTTCGGGCTGACAGAAGTAACGGGTTCACGTGATTTCCGAAGCACAGAGGGGTCTCGGTATGTTATGGATGGTCACCCAACCTCGGCAAGCTTAACTTGCTTACCCTTGAAGATTGATCCGTGCTGCTGTTATTATTTAGCCATGAACCTTTCCGTGAAATGCATCATACTCCATCCAATTCAAATTCCATTAACACTATCAATTTCTTTATTTATCTACGGGAATATCCTAACAATAAAAATTAAGCGGTTTCCTGAACTATTAGGGGCACGCCACACCAAAAAAATTGTTTAATTATTTCAATGTTCCGCCGGTATCACCGATAAACTTCACGTTATATCTAGATGTGGCCCACAAATTACTGTAATAGTTTTTGTGCTAATAACTTTGTGACATGCTATGGTCTGGAGAGCTTGAATTTATGGAAGGTGGCTTTTTGAGGGCTCTTATTTGATATTGAGGGGTGTTTTTGTTTGAAAGAAAGAAACATTGTTTATTCTGTACACCCATACAAAGAAGCCAAAAGCCTCGTATTCAAGTAATAAAAATTGGCAATCGTGTCCATTGTTGTTGTCCAACAAACCAATGACCCAGACCCTAGGAATTGACCATCCTTCCTCAAAATTGGTTAAAATTATACTGGTTTATTTAATTGATCTAATATTTGGCTGACTAGCTTGTGGGTGAAGGGATTGTATCCTAGGTTCTTAGACCGAAGTTTGGAGTATATTGATGTTTAGAAGTGATTCTGAGGAATAGCTACCCACCCTTTTTAAAAGTAGGTATCACAAGGAAGAATCAGAATATTAATTCAACCTAACTCGATGCACATCTAACGATTTATTCTGTAAAAAGCTCCGCGTGAAAATTGGTGAAGTGAGCTTGAAGTGAGCTGTCATTTCATCCGGTGATAGTTTTAGAGAGTAGACCATCTGGTGTAATGATAGCTCACTTCAAGCTCACTTCACCTAGGTTTTCACGGTTACGAATATTTCTGTATTTATATTTTTGCACACATACAAACTTGGTATATGGTTTGTTATATTAGGAACTCACTATAATATTAGTATAGGCTTTAGACTTCTTGAAGACAACCATTATTCCGAGGCTCGAAGTGAAATGAAATAAAATTCTTTATTCTGTAAATAGGATGTCAGAATCACTTTTACACGTTACATTAAAAAAAAATAACCTAGATGGAGTCGACATTTCCTATCTGACTACCCCTGAGAAGAAATAGCGAAACAAACTCAAGGAAGAGAATTGACTTATCAACTACGCGACACCCCAAATATCATGTTTCCATTCCATTCATTCCATTTTTTCCATTCCATTCTTAAAAAAACCAGTACTTTTACGGTAACTGTCAACTGCGATACTTTTAAACTTCATCACTACGCTAATACAAAAATCATTTGAGGCAAATCACATACTTTCAATTTTATATTTAGTATTTTAAATCACTACAAATATTATTAATATTTGGAAATCATGACAAGACAAAACCTATATTTTCAATCGATGACTGTCACTTTTGCTTATAGTGTCAATGTGTTTTTGTATAAATACGTACTAGTTATGAAATTTATAGAAAGAAGCCATGATCGCAAGTGCTCGGTATATTATTCAAATCGGATATTTTACTACTGTTCGTATTTTTACGATGTGTTTTATGTTAGAGAATTCTTCGCGAGCTTTTAATATCGGAAATTCCATAAATGGCGGTTTCTTTTGAATATTAAAAAGGACGTCATTGCTACTAAAGTTTTGAATGTAATAATGTTCGGGTTATTTACAAATTCTTATATAATATGTATTAGAAATATAGGGAGCAAAGCACTGAATTACCAATTAAATTAGAGCATTCGGGTAAAGCAAGTTTTGTAAAGTTTGTGGGGGCATCTACATCGCCACATGCGAACTACGCAACACGCTGACGTCACGCCAAAATCCTGCATCGCGCAAGCAGAGTTTACCGCGCAACTAGCATGTATACAACATCCCGACATCAACCGTCGTTTAGTTGCCCACCAGACACGACACCCGTCTGGTCGTGTGATCGTCCCTTTTCTATGGAGTATGAGTGAACTATACACCTTGTTTCTCATGCCTATATACGTTTTTAGGTAAGGTATCGTCGGGTTCTATGTGGGTATCTTTTTATAACTACTACGTACTATAGAGAGAACCAACTTGAAGTCATCAAAACCATCATCGTTTCAGCCGATAGACGTCCGCTGCTGGACATAGGCCTCTCCCAAGCACCGCCACTTTAATTGGTTCTGTGCTCCTCGCATCCAGCGGATTCAAGCGGCCGTCACAAGGTTATCGGTCCAACAAGCCTAACTGAATTTCAGCTTATTTAAATACTACAGCTGAAGAAAATTTTCAGTATTTTAGTTTCATTGAATATTTTCCGAATCGGTTACCTTTCATGCATAAGAATAGTACCTACGCGATTTATGGCGTTGGGCTTTCCCCCTTAATGGAACTGTGCAAATGCACGACACAGTACCCATCTGCCTAGCCCCTTAGGGAGCAGAGTCGTGACGTTTCTAATAAAGAAGACTTAAATTAAAACAGCTTTAATAATTTATAAATAAATGTGGAGATAGTTCTAAGAATTTATTATCTCAGTTATTTGCTCTAACAATTCTCGCGAGATTTCTTAGATTTATTATGAGACCAAATACTCGTGGACTTGGAGAGATTCTCACAGAAAGATGGAGTGAAAAGTTTACTTGAAAATTATGGGAATAAAACATTAGCTGTTGTTGTTGGGTCCCTTGCTACCTATTTTAAGGAAGAATTCCTCTTCAGACACAATTCTCAATGCTGACGCTTATCACCTGCTGTAAGGGCAAGTTCCACTTACGGACCCCACAACCGGAGATTTAAAGCGTATCTACCGCGTATATAGGCGCCAGCTTTTTGTGTTGTACATACACGATGAGACAAGACATAAGGATTATTTATTGTTTCTGTTCGTTAAAGTTCTGAGAAGTTGACGTAAAAATCATCTACATAGATTAGAAAAAAAAATAAGCAATGATCCCCCGAATCATTTCTCAAGAAACAAACAAAACGAAACCAAAATATGAACCACACAAAGACAGTCAGATTCATAAGCACCGTCATTTCGACTTAATACATTTTACATTACCACATTTAAATAATTCTCTTAACCCTCTCAACGCGAGTGCTACTCGGGCGTGGCGCTTTTCAGCGCAAATCTCAAACTCGTGGATGGGTATTGTGCGTTGATATTTCAATTCGTTCGAGTCCCTAGAGCGAGGTTGAATGCTCCTTTTGTTTCTTTTAAAAGGAGGATGAAGTGGATGAAACGGATGGATGTGGTAGACAATGTAGAGCTAATTAAGGATGGGATGTTGGAAGATTGTTGTTAGTTTCTGGAGTTGGTTGTTATTTTTCCTTGCTGCGGTTATAATTAGTTTAATATTTTTGTTTTTTCTTGAAAGAGCTATGAACGAATTGCGTTTCTTACTTACTTATGTTTGTATCATGTTTCACAGTATCAGTCCAGCTGGATATTAGGCATACGTCATACGTCGTCGTATTATGTTGTGTGCCTTTTAATCTGTACTAAATAAAACTATTTTCTTTCTTTTTAGGGTTCCGTAGTAAACAGGGAAAACCTTATAGTTTCGCCATGTCCGTCCGTCTGTCTGTCTGACCCTACTGTAGCTCAGAGACGCTTAGTATTAGAAAGCTGTAATTTGGCATAGGTATACATATTAATCACGCCAACCAAGTGCAAATTTTTTTTTGCGTACCTATCTCGCACGTAATGTGAGGATGACATTTTTTTTTCTCGTCTACTCCATGGTGTGGGGTATCGTTGAATAGGCCGTTCAAAAATATTGCGGGTCTGTGAACACCACTTTTCGATTCAAGGATCCGCTTGCGTAATATTAACCATTAAAGTGCAAATTTTTGTTAGAGTTGAGTGTCCCCCCACCCTGCCAGCTAAACGGTTGTTTATGGAGATGTGAAAAAAATCATCGTAGTAGTACATATAATGAAATTAAAAGGAAAACTATCACAGTTAAGTAGACTTTACAGGTTAACGAGTTATAGTCGACCAACTTAAATTTGCAGTTGGAGAATTGACCATGGCATATATCGATGTAACAGGTTTTTGAACTGCAATGTTAAGTTTGTTTTTGGAATAAACTCCCCAAGTAATCCCAAGTAATCCCAACTACGGAACCCTTCATTGTGCGTGGTCCGACACGCACTTGGCCGGTTTTTTTTGCTTTTCTTTCATTCTTAAAGCGGCTTTCCACGGTGCGTGATATTGCGGACGGACGTGGACCAGCCCGCACGGCCGACGACCACGGACAGCCATGCACCGCATACTAAGGCTTTACCAACGGTGCTTGTCGGTCTGCGTGGTCTTGAGATTCGAAGCCATTCGAAGGCATTCCAAAAAGCAAAGTGAAAGAGAACTCGTAAAGGTTCTTTAAGGCTCGTACATACTAGCGCGATATCGCGTGCGCGACAGGCAGCAATATGCCTGTCTCACCCGCGATATCGCCCCAGTCAGCAAAAGCCTTAAAGAAAGCTCGCATCGCACCTTTGAAGTTACCGACTTGCTGCGGATCGGAGGCACCGCGACGGACGTGTCTGCGCTGCGGACGATACTCTTCCCATGGAGCTTCGGTGCGGGCTGGTCCGCATCCGACAGAAATAACACGCACCGTGGGACGCCAGCTTCATTGTTATGACTAATACAACATTGAATAAATGAATCTGCGTAGCCTTTTAACCGGTTACAGCTGAATACTAGTATTTTTAACCAACTTAAAAAAAGGAGGAGGTTTCTCAATTCGAACGTATTATATCCTTTTTTATGTTTGTTCGCGCATTTCTCCATCTTAATGTAGACCGGATTTTAAAAAATCTTTTTTTTTTTAAAGGGTATGCTCCCGAGGTGGTCCCATTGTCACCACGTCATAATCTGATGAGGGGATCCCATGGAAATCGAGGGAAATCCTCAAATTTTAAAGGCACACCTATAGCGATTTAGGTTTTATTTATAGTAACTTGTGCAATTGCTCTTGGAAAGCACCATTTGGTGGAGTGGAATTGATGATGAAGACCACAGATGGCCACCGGAACTACTTAATAAGAAGTATTGAATGTGTTGCGATTCGATTAGGTACTTTAATATGGTTGCTAAGCCATTTATGCTCTTCACAATGCATATGGTGAGTGGCAGTTCTGCTGGTTCTTACCAACTCCTCAACAATTAACGTCCCTGTATCAAGAAAAGAAATATTTTGTAAAAGGTGATGAGCAGTTGACATTAGACTATTGTAACTTAGATGAATTACAAACTGTCCAACTAAAAAGTGAAAAATACAAACTTTTTACAAAAAAAAAAACAACCGACTTCCAACCAAAAACCCAGTCACTGGGTTGTGGAGGTCAGATAGGCAGTCACTCTGTGTGTAAAAACTTTAACAAAAAAAAAAAAAACAACCGACTTCCAAAAAAAACTACAAAGTGAAAAATAACTTTAATTTCGGAAGTCGGTGTCTTTGGATCTGTATTTTAGTTTTTTGCCACCGACTTCCGAAATTAAAGTTATTTTTCACTTTGTAGTGTTTTTTTTTGGAAGTCGGTTGTTTTTTTTTTTGTAAAAAGTTTTTACACACAGAGCGACTGCCTATCTGACCTCCACAACCCAGTGACTGGGTAATACGATACACCTTGGTAAGACTGGTTGCCAGAATTTTGGGCTTCTGACGACCCGTACGACTGTCAAAGATCTACGAATGACGTTCCGGGACTAAGGGCTTAACGTGCTTTCCAAGGCACGGAGCGGTCGCGGTATGAACCAACCGCAGCAAGCGTAGCTTAACCTTCGATCGATTCGAGCGGTGGTTATTATTCAGCCACGTTATGAAATTGAATGTATCTGTGTAATTCCCATTTACCACATCAATTCCTTTGTTACTGAATGTACTTTCTATTAGGAAGCGCAGTCTGCGTCAGACTGGTGATTAGATACGCGGCCATTCTAATGAATCTCTGATGCTTTGTTGTTTAAAAGACTCATCCTCTCATTCAATTGCCTAAAATTGGATTCACCGCACATTTTTCCATTAAATCATGGCCTATTTTAATGTCTCAGCAGATAGGTTGTTAAGTTTTCCGAATAATGGTCTTTATTTTTTACTTTAACTTGTTAGTGTTTAGACGAATTTAGGTTAGGTTTAGATGGCGGATAAGGAGTGTACTATAAATACTTACAATCTAAATTGGCTGAGACCGCGATAACAACTGCCACTGTTTAGATTAAGTAGTTCTTTATAGCCTCGTTTTGTGGACAAGGAGCGAAATCTTGTTCGAGAATACTTTCTTCTCATTTATGCCCGCATGCACAATGCATCGACACGTAATACCGCTTCGCCGGGTATTTTTAGTCCAATAAGAATAAGATGTCGAGCACTGTTTTATTGTTTATATTCCCCAATAATCTTGACCATTGCATTGAATACGTATTTAAATTGTTGCGTATCGATGATTCACATATTTATATAAGTTTCAACCACGTTGAAAACAAAAAATATGATGTGTAACAATGACATCTCACCTTAGTAATAAGCAACTGAGCAGCGACAAAAATTAACTTCAAAATTTTAATAAGCTAAATACTGCAAGATTTATTCTAATACTTATTCATTACTAGTGGTCGCCCACTGGTCGAAATTCGACCTATGTAGTACTTACTAATTCCATGAGTACACTAATTCCATGCTATTAAAAAGTACTTACTTATTCGATGCTCAATCTGCCACTTCCTGTTACACATTTCCGTCCCATTTCACGAAATTACTCCCACAGAAAGCGAGAGGGAAGATGTAAAATACTGGTATTCAACTGACCTCGCTTAGACTGGAAGCTGACCCCAACCTAGTTGGGAAAAGGCTAGGCAGATGATGTAACACATAAAAAAGAAACTCAGCCACGTCGACGGCGTTAGCATTGGCCTCGCAAATCTTTCATTGTATAGGTGTGACTGATAAATGATGAATGATAAATGATGTTATTTCTGTAAGTAGGTTTTTACAAACACTTTTACACGTCAAAACATATTTTTTTAAACTAGATGAGGCCGGCGTTTCCTATCTGACTACTCTGAGAAGAAAGGCCGAAACAAACTCAGAGGTCACAGTCTCTTTTAAAGTCCAGACATAATCTTGGTCAGATCATGTGAAGACCATGTCGATTGGTGTCTGAAATGGTCTTTTGATGAAAAAACTACACAGATTGAGTGGACCTGTCCAGTCAGTGCACGCATTTGTCAGTCGTTGTGCAGCTCAACTCATAACTAAAGGAGCTCAACGATTCAACAAACAACTGTGGTTTCTTGCCCGTTCTTCTCCATAAATCTCTACTACGCTTTGGAATGGGCTACTAGCTTCATCTTTCTGACTGACGGACCCCTTGAAATAAATGCTTTGAGTTTGAGTTTGTGTATTTTTGCGCAGCTAGCACAACAGCAGGTTTTTTTTTTTTGGGTGGGAAATTATTAAATAACTTCTCCGGCTCTGGGCGGAGCGGGAGGGTGAGTCAGTGACTCTTACTGACTAAAACCCACCCGTATTCCTTCCGTATCCGTACTCTTTGTACGTGTATAGTATAAGAATCGCGACAAAAATAAAATCGTGGTGAAAATTTTAATGAACTAATTTGAAGTTCTAAAGTTTCCTGTTTTGATAACAATTTATATAATGAGCTTATTTCATTTCTTATTAACCTGTTAAGCCCCGCGCGACACCGATTCGGAGTCAAACAATAGAAAATCAATTGTGTCTCATTAGCTGTCCTTGACCAATTAACAAGCTTATTTCCAGAAAAGTAAGCAACTGTACGATAATGTATGATTCTCTAGAATTTTCGTAACTATGGTCACGAAAATAATATATTCCAAAATAATTATATCCAGCCTTGAAACGAACAGAGCTAATGCTGGGTTCAGAGTTCAGACCCAAAAAATCAATCAGCCTAGCCCATTCCCAACTACGTTTGGGGTCGGATTCAAGTCTAACCTGATATTTCATTCCCTTTCTGATATTTTCATTTATCCTGTTGAAATAACGATCTTTGTCTAGGTCCTTTTTTATATAGAAGGATTTCTACGGTGCGATGTCAAAATTGGAGAAACGAAATGTCACTTTGTATAGAAAGAGCCTTGTCTTTTCTTCGTAGATAAAGAAAGCGTCATGCTAAGCCTGCCGGAGGCGAGGAATCGTTGTGCAGCTGCACAATCGCATTGTGGATTACTGGAGTACACCCACCTGATTAAGTTGTACTTACAGCGGCCCACCTGGCATCGCTATCTGTGTAGAGATTTCCAGGTGGCTGTCGCTATGGCAATGTTTTATACTGTCAAAATAAAACGATGCCGCTACGTGTGCGTTTTTCAAATAAACCATTTTAAAATTGCTCCTGGTTCAGTACTTAGTGCTTCAAATTTATCCCTAAGGTAATATGTAATAATTTCCCGCACAGACTCTTAGGAAATTGCCTGCAATTCACATTGCACCTGCCACCGTCCATTGTTCATAGCGCACAAACAATTGTGTTAAAAATATTTTCTTTTTAAATTGTTTATGTTATTAAAAACGTCACCTGAACATGTTCTACTGGTGTCAGCTGAAGGCTGTTTGAAAAATTATGAGAAAATTTGTTTAGTTTCAAATACATAGATTTTTTAGGTATGACACTGGATGTTTGATATAAGTACTTATATGTAGGTAATGTGACGTTTTACAATACTTATTTTTAAAATTATAATTTTTTCTCCAATACCTACCCATTATGTGAATACAATCTCCTATAGGAAATTAGACGAACCCCGATAATTAAACAAGAAAATTGGTCTGTTTTAACTTTCCAACGTGATTTCTAGCTTTTAAGTCGTGCTGTAAAAAATGTACATAATTTAAACATTAAAATACCTCGTTACGGCTCCACAATTAAATTTTATTGGCACTATAAACAAGCCTAAAGCTTATCTGAACAAAAAATATCCACACACTGGGGGTCGGAATGACCAATTTAATAGAGTTGATCGCGCAAGCCGTAATGTAGGTAATTCAATGCGCGGCGGTGGCGGCGCGGCGGCGGGGAGTGGGTTAGCAAACGCGGACGGAACAAATGTCGTGCATTCGTCAGACGCGCGCTCATTTGCACGGGACCACGGGTCTAGCCGACCCCCACCTCCATCCTAGTGATAGAATATAGGTGAGTTTGCGTACAGAAAATGAATAGTGCATAATTTTGCTATCAGCTCAGGGGCTTTGGAAATTGGCGGTTCGGTCCGGCTATTTGTTTTACCTATGCAAATTGTGATGTTTGTAAATTGAGTTTGGTTACCGTTGATTTATTTCTAGCAGTGTTATCGAATTAAACAAAATCAGGCTCTTTCTTTAAACAATTTTGAAACGGAAATAAAACTAAATAACCACATAAATAAGTTATAACCAACAGCTTGCACATGGCCTCTCATGAAACCATAAAACGCACAAGATTTCGACGATATTTATTCCGTTTAAATATACTTATTTATACACACAACAAATAAAAGACTTCGAGAAGAAAATAAACTAATGTAAAATTAATTAATTGAATTATATGTATGTTTGTCCCCAGTAAGTTCAATACTTAAGAGGACGATAAATGCCAGCGACCTTGAGCGACTGGGAGGACCTTGAGCGAGTGGGAGGAGGTTGCGTCACACCCCGCGACCCCGCAACCGTTCGCACGTAACGTAGGGTAACCATACGTTTCAGATTGTGTGGACTGTCCTGCCTGATTTTTTTTATCACAATCCAATTTTTTTTTATGTAGTGTTTACAAATAAGGTAATATTCTGATAATAAAATAAGATTGTAATATATTACATTATTTTAATAGTTTGCATTGAATAAGTTGGTTTAAACAGGGTGTAATTTTAAAAACCATCAACCTATCTCGTCATTGTACTCATCATTATAAACAACTTTTACTATATTGGACACAACATGAAATAACTTGGACTAAACATGAAATCGCGAAAGAAAAATCAGCTGTTCCCTACATTTTGACGAATTAAGCGAACATAAATGTAGGGAACGGCAGATTTTTTTTTCGTGACTTTACGAGGCACGGATGAATCTCGGTACGTAAAGATGCTCACCCATCCACGGAACAACCGCGGCAAGAATAGCTTAACATAATTGATCGGCCCGTGCGGCTGTGATGCGACTAACGAGCTCTTTAGCTATGGAAACAATATAAAGTGAAATAAAAAGCCAAAAATCTAAATAAATAAATTTAATTCCAAAATAAAACAATTAATTTCTTTAGTGACAGATGAGAAAATATGAGATGTGCAGGCAAGATTTAGAGAGGGAATGGGCTGTATGGATCAGGGGGCCGATTCTACTAATTTGCAAAGTTATACGCTCTGAGTATTTCTAACGGAATCTTCCCTGAGAAATTAAAAACGTCAATAATTATACCCTTGCACAAAAAAAAATGATAGACAAATTATGTCAAACTATAGGCCTATTGCGTTGATACCTGTCTTTTCAAAAATATTTGAGAAAGTCATTTAAAAGTCATTTTACAACTACCTTGAGAAATCAAACATATTAGTAAAGGAACAAAAGGGATTTCGCAAGCAGAAGTCTATCAAAATGGCCATACATGACCTGCTTCTCCCTATTTTGTCAAATGTAGATAAGAGAAATCCTGTATGTGCTATCTATATGGATCTAACTAAGGCTTTTGATTATGTGGATTGTCCTATACTAATACATAAACTTGAAAAATATGCTATCAGGGGACATATACTTGATCTCATTCGATCTTACTTAACGGCTAGAAAGCAATTTGTAGAAATCACACAAATATGCTCAAACACCAACTACGAGAAAAAATATCGTTCTGAAAGCGAGATAATTAAATACGGCATCCCTCAGGGTAGCGTGCTGGGACCCCTCCTTTTTTTGCTCTACATTAATGACCTTCCGGGACAAATAAACCACCCCATGGTACTATTCGCCGATGATAGCACCGTAGTGATTAAGTGTGATGATCCCAACACTTATGAAAATGAAATAAATATGACATTAAATAGAATAATATCATGGTTTGACAACAATAATATAATTATAAACTTAGAAAAGACTAAAATTATGCATTTTTATCAAAGGATCGCACAAAAAATCCTTGACATTAGCTATTTAGGGACGAAAATAGAACCAGCTACTGCTACTAAATTTCTTGGTATTAATATAGACAATAATTTGACTTGGAGATCTCAGACAGACGAAATATGTAAAAAACTTCATAAATTTGCCTATGTTCTCTATAAACTATCAAAAATAGTGAGCCTAGAATCCGTACTAACAGCCTATCACGGCTATGTTGCATCAACACTCAGATATGGCGTAATATACTGGGGCAATTCAGTAGATAGAGAACTTGTATTTAGAGCCCAAAAAAGATGTGTCAGAGCTATGTGTAGCCTTAAAAGCACGGACAGTTGTCAACCGTTCTTTAAAAGTTTAAAAATTCTGACCTTGCCATCGTTGTACATATACGAAACAAATGTGTTTGTCAAATCTAACATCTCATTATACAAAATAGCTGCTAAAAGTTACTACAGAAAATTACGCGATAAGAATAAGTCAGAACTCGAAGTGACTTATGGCAAAACTGCACTAATGAATAAAAGTACCTTCTGTATGGCCAAAAAAATATTTAACAAATTACCTGAACAAATAAAAACGTTAAATCTGGACAATTTCAAAAAAGCACTATTTAAAATTTTGATATAAAATGCTATTACTCACTAAAGGAATATTTGGACGACAATTCTATAGTTACTGCCTCAGAAAATTATTCATTACCTCACCTATTTTGACGACCTTGAATTTTGTTTGATATTAACATTAATATGACATGTAACTATTTGACATTTATTGAAATTGATTGTATTTTAAATTTGTATTGATGTGCATGTATCTATTAGTACTGACTTTACTAGCGATGTGAAAGTTACGTAATTCTAACATTTTATGATATTTTAAAAGTAAAATGCGTGTTAAAAAGTAAAAATTTGACAATGTTAATTAAATATATTTGTACGCCTCTGGGCAAAACATAGAAGATCTACCTATCTGTAACATCTCACACTCTGTTGTAATATGACCTATGTTTACAAATAAAGCATTCTGATTCTGATTCTGTACCGTCTCATCAATGGTTCGGTTTCGTTCGGCTCTCGTTCGTCCCCCATAAATCTATTCTACAATTTTTATGACAATAACTGAAACTGTAACTGGCTGTAACCAAGTCGAAACCCAACTCAATCACTACGGGAATGAATGGCAATGAGTGTTAGCTATAGTTCAATTAGTAAGTTTATAATATTACTATAACAAAAATGGTTAAATAACAAATAAATTTTATACGAATAATAAACCCATTAAAACTTATTTTCCGTTATATTTACCACGAAAAGTAAATGATTTTTTCCATATATTTTAATAATTGTAAATTAGCAGATTTTCTTAAAGGAAACAGTCTGGGCGGTTCGAATTGCCATTTTAGAACAATGTGGTTAGTAGAATCGCCCCCCAGAGTAAGTTAGTATATTTGGGGAGTCAGTTTACAAGGGATGGAAAGATTGATGAAGATGTGGAAAGGAGAGTGAATGCGGGAAATAAAGTGAATGGTACTATACATGCGACTGTAACCAACTAGTCGATGCCTAAAAAGGCTCGACTGGCTGTTCATAATGGTGTGCTGGTGTCTAAGCTTATGCATGGAAGTGAATGAATTTTGGGTGTGGCAAAAGAAGCATAAAAGTAGAAAAAGGGCCGATTTTTCAATCGCCAGATAACTTTTATGTGAAGAATATGTTTGACGTTTTGACAGCTTTTGTATAGAAAATATGTCAAGGCGCCATATTTATTCCTCAGATAGAAGTTAACTGATGATTGAAAAATCGGCCCTAAATGCTGTGGAAATGCCTCCTTGCGAAGCATGTGTGACGTGACCATAAATGATAGGCTAAAAAATTATGTGATAAGGCAACGGTGCGGTTTAAAAGAAGCGTGCAGCTGGCCTTCTATAGTTTTTGCCTTCCCCTTGGGAAGAAGGCGTGAATTTGTTTGTTCCCTCCAATATGGCGAGGGGGGTGATGGCTGATCTTTGCGTTATGCTCGTGAACGGGTGCTGCTTGTGGTGACTGGTCGTCTTGCTGATCATGGTTTTAATTGTTATTAGTAATTGTTTACTTATTTTACTTCGATGGGGCTAGTTTATCATTTCTCACTTCGAGCTACAGCAATTGCCTTATGTAAGCGGGCACGCCCTTTATGTCTGGAGGCTTTTATTTAGGTATTAAGTTCTATTTACGTTTTTTTTTATGTTGAATTTATCTGCTTGAGTACAGTTTGTTCATTGTTTTGTTGGTATACTGGCGCGTGCTAGCTAACGTATGGCAAGTGTGTAATTTAATCCAATGTTTTGTGTTTCGTAATGTTAATTACTTTGCATACGATTTGTATAAAATCAAGTTTATATAACTAAACAGACAGACGTGCTGCTGGGGAGTTTGTTCCACCACTTCTTCTTCCCAGCTAAAGCACTAGGAAGTGGTGACGGGCGGGCATTTTTGGGGGACTGTCTTATGTAACTTTGACGTTCGAAAAGTGCTGATTTTCAGCCTAGTTTGAATAAATGACTTTTGATTTTGATTTTGATTTTTGACTAATTATTTTTTTACATTTCGTAGAAATGTAGTCATTTTTCGAAATATTCCTCTTGTCGAGTGTCTTGATCTTCCTGTTTCTCTGTCTCTTCTTTGTCTGTATTTTGCCTTCAACCAAAATCATTGATTCCATTCCAGTTGATGGTCCTGGAAATATAAAAAAAAACCTGTGAATCTACATTGTATATAATAAATAACGAACCATTGTCAGTTCTTTCACTATTTTCGTCATTATTTATTTCCGTCGGGTCGCAAAAACCAAAATATTAAAACATAATCTTATTAATGAGCTGCACCTGTTTATTTAAACTAGACTAGTTTCTAACCTAATATAACGGGATTGTCCCCATAAAACCATAATAAATGGTATGCCTAGAATCTACAATTTATTTAATACTCACTTTGTCTCTGCATTTTCATGTTGGGAATCATTGTCAGTTCTTTCATTATTTTTATCATTATTTATTTCCGTCGGGTCGCAACAACTAAAATATTAAAACATAATCTTATTAATGAGCTGCACCTGTTTATTTAAACTAGACAAGTTTCTAACCTACTATAACGGGATTGTCCCCATAAAACCATAATAAATGGTATGCCTAGAATCTACAATTTAATACTCTGCTTTTTCATGTTGGGAATCATTGTCAGTTCTTTCATTATTTTTATCATTATTTACTTCCGTCGGGTCGCAACAACTAAAATAGTAAAATATAATCTTATTATGTACTACGACTGTTTTTTTTTTAAGCTAGGTAAGTTTAAAACCTGCTGTAACGGGATTGTCCTCAAAAAACATAATCAATGGTAGTCTACAATTTATTAGATAGGTACTTACTTGCTCTCCGCATTTTCGTTTCGAAATCTGTATTATTTCCTATACTCCTAAAAAAAAAAATGAGATACGGATCTAAAGTTATGTTTAAACTTACTCGTAAATCATGGATATACTCGCGCACAAATTATTATCAAAATAACATTTAGCTAACCTCATTATATTATAATAATATATGAGAAACTTACCTCAGTATCCTGTTCCTTTCATGTATACGTCATTTCTCTTTCAGAACTTTAGTTGTTCTACCCATATTGTCGAAAAAATACGTAAGTACAGCGGTCGCGCAAAGTGTCAGCGTCTACCCGTGACAGTGGTCAGCGGTACACTGCCGCCCGTCGCCCGCGCAGAGCGCCGCACAGTGGTGCAGGTAGTACGGGCATGCGGAAAATATTATTTTTAAATGAAAAGACGTTGCGTTTCTTCATAATACTTTATTAAAATGATATAATGGATGTACCAGTTTACAAAGAGAAAGATATAACACGTATTTTTTTTTTTATTAACATGAAAATATTCATCAAATTTTTTCACATGAATTTCATATAATTAAATCAGCATTTTTAAATAAATAAATATTAATAAACTAAATATTAAATAGAGAAGACATTGATTTAGAGATGGGTGCTATCCACTAATAAAGCTTTGGCATCATCGTGAAGAGGATAGTATTTTTTATTCGGTACTGCACGTAAACTGTTGATAAGGGGATCTGAGGTAGCTAAGAGCATATTCATAACATCTTCATTACATGATAGACGAGAACATTTTCTTGAATGACCTAACCTATAATTGCGGTAATCTTTATTTCGCGCTTCTTGAGCTTCCTCAGATAACATCCCAATAGGTAAGGCAGCAACACTTATTATTTCTTTGCCATGCAACAAGATTTTATGCACAGTATTTGGCATATTATACCAGCTGTACAGGCTTACGTATAGTTCAGCAGTCTCGTAACAATAACTACCAAACTTATCCGAATCAACTAATGCACTAGAATTAATTGTTTGCAATATTATACCAAACCGATGAATAAGTTCTTTATCGACTCTTGTGACTTCAGCTACAATGTCTGCATTATTGAAAAATCTTCTAGACGTATTTCCATCGTTAGATGTTCCCATTCCTTGCTTTACAAAATCCACTTTTAGACCTAAACGTTGAAACAGCTCACTTTGGATTCTTTTCTTCTCTTCATCTTTTTGTTGTTTGGTAGTTGCGTTCGTTCTCCAACTGGTAAATGACATATTGTACGCAATATGTAATATGCATTCCATAAATTTAATCCGTGCGTGAAGCGGGGATAAACCGACCTTGAGAGCCTCCGTATCCACAGTTTTATTTCGCACTTAGTCAAGGTTATTCATTTCTGATGGCTTTGACTTGCATATAAAACACACTGCACATGATGATGTGTCCGTAACTGTCTGCGCTATTTTGCCATCTATCATTGTGAACACAAGTTTATGGTAGACTTTGTAAGTCTTTTCCTTTAAACTAATAACAGTTTCATTTAAGTTTGCTATTTCAGACTCCATTCTAGCAATTTCATTTTTCGTAGATTCTGTAGTTTCTTTTTGAAATTGGAATTGTACCGGGCGACAACACCTTGTAGAAGAAGGAGTTGCATTTGTCCAATACACAACAGATTTATTTTCCTTTTCATACAGACGCAGTGGAACTAATGATGTCAAAAACATATATGAATCTGACACATTTTCGTCGATAAATGACTGTTTGTACTCAGCATGACCTGATGATCCGTCACATCCCCACTTGTGTAAAAACGTTGAATTTACACTAATCTGTGTAAGGTCGTCTTCAGACATTACTTCAAATAATCTTCTGGTTGTGTGATCCAGTAATGACTGCAAACTTACACAAGCGTAGCTTTCCGTTACATCAATATCCGTGGGGTAGCATTGCCTTTTTACTTCAAGTACTTTATGATAATCGGGAAAAATATCACAACCAATACTTTTTGCTGCATTTCTCAGTACTTGATATTGATGTTTCGAAAGTGATGCATCAAGTAATAATGCCAACGCTTTTTCTGGAGTAAACTTGATAGTATCCGATGATTCTTCTTGTACGAGTACCTTAGAGGCAGCTTTCTTAATCATTTCTTCAGGAACGCTTTCACACAATCTTTTGACTTTATATCGCTTTGTTCGATCGCAACATTCATCAAATGATTTTTCTGGTCGTCCTCTATGAGAGCGTTTTGATGGCCCTGGAACATTACTGTCACAATTCACCACATCAGTCTGCACCGAAGATGTCTCAACGTTAAAAATATTTTTCAGCCACTGTTAATTTTTTGCCATAAAAGCATTTTTATTTCTCGCTGCAGTTTGCCACTTTTTTGTAAATACGGGTAGAAAATTACGACTTAACTTTTCATAAACTTGATTCCAAACACTTTCTGTAAGCTGTGGATACATAAGTTTTAAATTTTCGAGGCATTTATGTATCTCACGATTACTTGATATTATGATTTCCACTAAATCGGCATAGACAATAGTAAAGCTATCCATCACTATAATAACACTGTTATCGTAAGAGAAAATAATTGTAAGTGAAGTTAAAACTACCATTCAATGCTATTTATACTTACACGATATGATAAAATGTTAATTACCCTCATTAGAAACACTTATTAATATAATGCACTTTTTCTTAATTACAGAGCGTCATTAGTTAAGGACCTGGTATTTCCAAGATCGCAGGTTATCGCAGCCAAAACTAATGTATTCTTAATCTATAGGGTCTAATTAATCTCCGAAAGTATATTATTACGTATCGGTCGATAACGGAGATTAGTTATGATCTCATGATTGAAAACAAAAGGTTCCAAATGACCTTCTTCACTAAAAATGTAATAGCAAGTAATTATTCATTATATTATAACATTATGTTTAAGTACTATTTTATTAATACACACAATAAACTTATGACTAAACTAAAAATGAAAGTTGATAATTATAGTATTTTGGTTCTATTCATACTTGAAATAACAATATTTTTTGCACGAAATTTGTAAATTCTCGATCACCCTACTTTGGCATCATATAATTAAATACTGTATAATTATTTATCCGTATTAATTTTAGGACTTGTTTCTACTAACATTCTAGTATGTGTGTACCAAATTGTAGACATTTTAAACAAGGTTGAAACAAAGGACTTTTTTCCGCCCTTGAACCAATGTGCGCCGCATGCCGTTCCGTTCGATTTTATAGGGAATATTTATTTTTAGTAATAAAAGTATGAATATTTGAAAAAATTCACAGATAGAATTATAGATAACAAAATAGTCTATTCATACAAAAAAAAACATGAAAATATCTTTAGTAGTTTGGAAATAATTTCGATTTTATATTTGGGTAGACCTTACTTCCTGAATTTATTTCATAAAGTATTTTACTACAATACTAAAATATTCACAGATGCAATTGATGTGTATGCGGTCTAGTTTAACATATATTTTTACTTAACTTACTTGCATTAATTGAAGGCGTAATAACAGATTTAAAAGTCACTAAAATCATATATCTGCACCTTAAGGAGCTTTCTTGATTTATGTGTAAAAATATAGTTTATTTTTTAATATTATTGTGTATTACCCTAGCGTTTAATTAATTGAATGTTATATTCCACAGTTACTCTTTAAACGGCGTTGTGGGCTACAATATTATTCAAATGTTATGTGTATTTCTTTTTCTATACTTTATGTTTTAGCTGTGTTGTTCCTTTTGAATAAAAATAAAATAAAATGTTTGACACACATCATTTCATGTCCGTTGCAGTCTCTGTCTCTGCCCCACTCTGTGGCCGGTCATAATAAGCGTCCCGCAATGTATGACCTGCTCATTCATGACGCTATTATTTTTCATATTTTTCCGCGTCACCGTTGACGGGTTACGTTGTTTTTATTTTGCGATTTCCATGGATCGTTTCAATAAAGTTTATTCCGTTATTTTACGGCACCGTTGACATAATATTTTGGGCGGTGATTTAATCTTGGTTTTAAATTAAAATAAAGTTGACTTGTTTTTTTTTTTAATTTGGTAATGAAAAAATTAAATTTATATGAGATTGTGACTTACATAATTATGTGACTTGTACGTTAGCACATACATAATATAATTTGAAGAGCATCCGCAAATGATGAGCAAAGAGGCGAAGCTGAAGCAATTTGAGTTGATAAATCGCTCTGTCTTAAATATAAGGGTCGAGGAGGTCATGACTAAGTATTAATAGCCGAATGGGTCGATCCATCAGGTAAAGCTACGTTTGCCGGGGTTGAACCGTGGATGGACGACCGTCTTTACATACCGAGACTCCTCAGTGCCTCGCAAGGCACGTTAAGCCGTAGGTCCCGGCTGTTATTCGTGGATCTTTGACAGTCGTTACGGGTCGTCATAAGTCCGAAAGTCTGAAAACCAGTCTTACCAAGGGGTATCTTATTACCCAATTACTGGGTTGTGGAGGTCAGATAGGCAGTCGCTCCAAACTGGAAGCCGGCCTCAACGTAGTTGGGAAAAGGCTAGGGAGAGTGATTGAAATCGCTCTGAATCGCGTTGTTATGAATGTGAGGTTGTTGTAAAAACCAAGTTTTTTTATAAAACAAGACAAAAGAAGTAGGATTTGTGCAACACAGTTTCAGATCATTCACAAGTGCGTTCATAAGTAGAAGCATACCGTAAAACGGAGTGAATAGGGATCGGGAATCGGGACGAAACTTTAAAATGGATTTTAACGTTGAAATAATATAGATTGTTGCCAAAAAGGACTCTAATGTGTTTACTGGGGTCCTGCCGTTTTGCCGAAAAGATTTTGCCAAAATTTCACTACCCAAACAAATTTAAGCAACCTTTTTTATACCAATGCAATGTTTGGAATGATTTTAGTACGCACATTTTCATTTGGTAAAATTTTTACTTGGCAGAATATTATCAAAGATAATGTCATTTAGGCATTTGGACATTAATCAAATGATTTATTACAGCAAACAATATTTAGACAATAAACGTTAGAGAATGTGTTGTGTGAATGAGATGTGCTTGAATTTTACTGAAACAAGTCAAATTTATGGTTGTTTATGGAACTAGTTAGAGTAGGTTAATTATTATTTTAAACAATGGCTAGGTTAGGTTAAGTTAAAACTGTGACCTCCTACGCACGAGCCGGGCGAGCGAAGCGAGCGGTGCCGCGGTAGCAGCCGGCGAGTGCCAGAAACGAATAGATTATACAAGATGCAGTTTTGAACCTGCAAAACATTTCAGAAGGTTGTTATGAAACTCGTAAATAATCATATAACAATACGATACCAAGTCAATAATCAATAATACTTTTTAATTTAGATTTTTAAATTTTATTGTTTTTCAGAATAACTATCTTAATAACCCTATCTAAGATCTAAGATTTATTTGTTTGTGTGTGTGTGAAAGCGCAGTTTAAGGACACGTACAGACTGGCCGCGTTTTAAAAAGGGGAGTTCACACTTACCGATTTCCGTAAATAAGAATAAAATGATAAAAAATACCTGCCCATTTTATTGTTGATTCGGGTCGAGAATCACTAACATAATTACCTCCTAAAATGTTTTGCAGATCCAAAACAACACCTTGTATATGGAAAAAAAAGAGATTATTTTTAGCAGGCTATTGAGAACCGAACTAGTTAGACGAGGTAGAAATTTTATTTTGCGTAAAATTAATAAATGTAATAATAAATGCATTCCAACTGAAATATTTGACTACATAAAAATTGGTAAAAGTACTAGTTGGTAAACAAGTTATTGTTTAAACGTTCACTTGCCAAACATTAGGTTTGCGTTACAATTATTTGTGAAAAGATTATTTGCTAAGTAATAATTTGGCAAATGAAATTATGCGGAAAATTGTTTGGGAAGTGATAATTTGGCAATTTCTTTTCGATGAAACAAGAGAGACCCGTGTTTACTGTATAATAATTAAAGACTAAAGGCTTCTACATACTGGCGCGACATGACGCGCGACGCGTCGCGACACAAAGGCACCGCTTGTAGCGCTACACGCGGTGTCTTTGTGTCGCGACGCGTCGCGCGACATGTCGCGCCAGTATGTAGGAGCCTTAACTTTCCTTGTTGGCAGCAAACTGTATTATTTCGATGTTAAAATCCATTTTAAAGTTTCGTCCCGTTTCACCCCTGCGTTTCTATTCACCCCGAAATGAAATGATGATTGAAATGAAATGATGATGAAATGATTTTATTTTCTGTAATTTGGTTTGTACAAACACTTTTACACGTCAATGATATTTAGAAAAAAAACTAGATGAGCTCGGCGTTTCCTATATGACTACTCTGAGAAGAAAGGCCGAAACAAACTCACGAGGTCACAGTCTCTATTAAAAGTCCAGACAGGTCAGATCATGTGAAGACCATGTAGATTGGTGTCTGAAATGGTGTTTTGAGGAAAGGACCACACAGATTGAACCCGTTTTACGGTACTCAAAGCTTTAACTAACCAAGTATTAACCATTGTTAATAGTTAGTTAAAGCTTTGAGTAAAGTAACGCCTCTAAAGTAACGTCCACAGAGAACGTATACACTAAATGAGCACCTAATAGATTAACACCCATCCACTCTAAAACCCCAAAAATTTACTTACAATCACTCTAAATGCAAATTCATTCACAAGAACAGCCTGCTCGAAACTCCTTCAGTTTAATCTGCTTTGAATATGACTCTTCCCTTTTTTAATTGCCCGTAAAAGCCGAAGTGCATTTTTCTCTTCGTATGAAAGGCTTCCTAATTAAAATTCCCGTTCCCCCCTCCCCTGAGGGGTGAACTAGTGAGGGGTAAAAGGGGGTGCAGGGGTCGAAGGAAACTATTTTCCAGGTTGGCGTCGTATTTTCACTTGATAAGATCTAGACATGATTATTTATGTGAACATTAGGGGAACTAACCCCATCGATATGCCTCTTTATATGCGGTCGGTGTAGGTACTGTTGACCGCAGCAGTGGTTTATTTTATTTTCTTTAAATGCTTCTAGTTTAGTGTTTACGCTACTTTGTATCAATAATTATGGCGAGACCTTATTTTAATGGCATTATGCATATTAGCAGCATATTATTATCTTTGCAGAGTTTAATCTGTGATTGAGAATCCACGTCCATCATCATCATCATCATCATTTCAGCCGAAAGACGTTCACTGCTGGACATAGGCCTCCTCCAAGCACCGCCACTGCGACCGGTTCTGTGCTACCCGCATCCAGCGGATTCCTACGGTCTTCACAAAGTCATCGGTCCACCTTGTAGGAGGCCTTCCAACGTTACGTCTTCCGGAACGCGGTCGCCACTCCAGAACCTTTCGGCCCCATCGGCCATCTGTTCTGCGGGCAAAGTGCCTTGCCCACTGCCACTAAGTTTGGCAATTCTTTGGGCTATGTTGGTAACCTTGGTTCGCCTGCGGATCACTTCATTTCTGATTCAATCACGTAGGGAAACTCCAAGCATAGCCCTCTCCATTGCCCTTTGGGTGTCTTTTAGCCTTCTAATAAGGCCCATTGTGAGCGACCACGTTTCAGTGCCACAGGTTTCTTCAGTTAGATAATTATTATTATTTTTCTGAAGAATGATAAAATTCGCGATGTGTCACGAATATTTTACTGACTAAATCAGGAATTAGAAAAAGCTTGGCTTTCAGAGCGTCCTTTCTGTCACTCATACCAGAGGAACAGTTTCATTCAAACTCGATATGACATTGTAAATCAATTCTAAATTCAAATTCTTTTGTTTTCTTTAACATGAAACTTTTTTTTTGAAGCTGTGCAGCCTGATACTCTACTTGATTCAATCTCGATTATCACTTTCGCACAAAACAGTACCTATCTACTATTCGGAGTTAGATAAGTTTTTCAGTTCATTCGTTAAGTGGGTTGTGAAACAGTTATTTATTACGTCTTTACTGTTCGCTTGATAGTTAAAGCCGTTTAAAAGGGAAACCGAATGGTTTACTAAACAAATGTATATAGATTTTGTAAGTTATTGCCATTTTAGGGCGGCGATTGGGGTTTATTTTTAAGAATTATCGAAATAAGGCTGTGAGGATATAATTTAGTTTGAGAAAACTTCTTAAAATTTGGGAATTTACTTATATTTTTTATCACTAGGCAATGTATAAAATGACCGGTTTTCCTCAACTACTTAACTAAAACCGGTTATCTGGACACTGTTTTACGAAAGCTGCAGCCATTGAGAAAAATAATATCAAGGGCAATGGTATGGTTGAATAAATGTTGTTTCCACCTCCATCTCCAAAACCAATTAATATTAAATACAGCATCAAAAGCATAGTTTCAGGAAATTGCTTTGTCAAATTAAATTGGGTTAACGTAATTGTTGTTGCAATCTATCTCCCCTGATTAAAACCTTTGGGATTCAACCTCTTTTCAAGGGATGTAATTAGTGGATGAAATTGAATATTTAATTCTCTAAGAAAGTAATGCGGGCCACACACGTAGCCATCGCAAGTTTAGACTTGCACTAGAAGTCTGTGTGACACCGAATAGCTCGAATACTCGTGCTAATTCATCCCACACACGTTAATGTGTATTTGTGCAAGTCCAATTTTGCGCAAGTAAATAAAATAAAGGTTCCTATTTTCAAAAAAATGGTTCCTTTTTCTTGACAGTTTTGTTTGGAGAAATACTGGTCCATGTCTTTTGAAAAGACAGATAGTTTTTTTATGTAATGTATAAGTAATTATTAATAACTCAATATTTGTGATGACTGTTATGTAGAATTGTGTTATTATGTAAATAATTGTTTTTAAGCACTACTGTCTACACATTACCATAATCTTATTTAGCTAATAATCATTTAAAGGGTCGTACAGACTGGGGCGATATCGCGGGCGCAACAGGCATATTGCTGCCTGTCGCGCCCGCAATATCTTTAACCTGTTTGATCGTATTAAAAAAGTAATATACCTACGTAGTTTTGCGTGATAAACGAATAAGTAAAAATCATTCCTTTCTCTTGCCACTAAACAAATGGCATCAGTTGTAGGTACTCCTTCCTATTCATGAGCAATCACGTGTCCTTTTGTTACCCTAGGAGAAAATAGCGTGATAATACATATCATATAGGTAAAAATGTCTCAAAAAGTCACAATAACTCCAGCTCAGAGGCCTTTACCTTGTTAGCTGTGAGAATAAACTAATTAATGGGGTGATGGTATGTCAGAGTGTGCCAAAATGGAAGGGAAGGAATTTATACAAAGTTTGGACAAGTGATAGTATTTATTTGTTTGTGTGTATGGACTATTGTGGATGGTCGATTAATTTGCAGCTTTGGAAAAGTATTTACTAAGATGCTACCTACAGTAGCCTTTAGAGCCGATTCACACAAAGCCGGCCGGAAAAGCAACGGCTGGCAGCGGCCCGGCGGCACTTTCAGTGTGAAATAATTTTAAACTTTATCTACATAATTAAAAGACCAGTATCGCTTGAAAATCTCGAAAAGGTCGCTCAGCAGCAGGGCCACTCGCGTCGCCATTCGCGGCTTCGTGGCCTCGCGCGTATGGGCAACGTTACTGCCCGCGGCTGCCCGCGTCGCATCATTGCCGGCCGCTGCCGGCTTCTGCCGTTCCGGTGTGAATCGGCCCTTACTTGCACAAAATGATAAGAGACCGCGAGTTCCATAACCGCCTGTTTCACCGTCTATTTCATATACCTACTTCGTGAAAAGGATTTATAGTTTAGTTAAAGTAGCTATCAGGAATGCTAGTAAACGATACTAAAATCTTTTTTATAAATAAACTGAAAAAGTTATGCAGCAAAGCAAATAATGCTGTAATATGGCGACGTAACTCATTTAACAAAACTAATAAACACAAATCATTACGCACGATTTTTTTTTAAAGTTACGAAAAAAAGTAATTAACAAATTTTTATACACCTTGAAATGGAGTACTCGAAGCCTTTTCTATTAAACTTGCGTGTTTGAACTAAATCTGTCTAAACACATGTAGTATGATTTAGTACGTCTAGACCAATATGATGGCCGTGGAATATGAATGAATTGACTCAGCGACCTTTCAGTTTTTACAAATAACTTGTATTTCTACGAATAATGTGGCTTTTACGTAATTTTTTCCTTTTTATGTTTTTTACCTAACTTGAAATTTCTATGTTAATGACGTCGTACGTAGGTTTATTTACGTCTCTGATTATAAATGAGACGCAATGTAGGTGAATACAAAAATAGTAAAAACAAAATGAACGTGAAATTGTCACTTGTTGAATGCAAGATTAAAATAGCTTCTTGTGGTGAATTTAGATCCCACTAAAGCAAACACTAATATTATTAGTATTAAATACTGTTTTGTAAATTTGTACACCATATAAAATAAAAAGGATATACATTTTTTTTTAAACTTGAGACGACGACGACCGTACGTGACGTGATAGTGTGACGTGTCATTAAGGCTTGAGTTTATGAATGTGTGTGTGTATATAAAACTATTGTACAATGCGTGGTCTTATCGCACTCTTCTTATATTGGAAATACTTAGAAACAAAACAAATAAACATAATAAACAAAACACACACGTGAATCTCACAACACAAAATCGATATAAAAATTCGCGAAGAAAGCGTACAGTCAGCGATTGTGCGCTCCTGCATAACCTCATCCTACGTTGCGTAATATCTCCTAAAAGCAGTTTTACGAGGCCCGTTTATACCCCTCCCCACCTTAATAAATTAAATGGGACACCCCTAAATAGACATGCTAATTTCTATTGTTTGAAATAGTATTTATTTCTTTTTTTTTGTCGCCAACGTTGAAGATGATTTGTGTAAGGAATTAAGGTTTATGTGATAGGGGATTTTATCTAGTGTCATCGAAAAATGGTAGCATAATAAATCACTTACAGTTACAAAAAATACTATAGATACCAAAGAATGACATTGAATCACAATTAATCGCAGTTGAATTTCATGCAAGGTAGTTAAATTATAGGCGACGATTAGGCGACTAACAAAAGGTATTCACGAAGCAGAGGTGATTTATGAAGTAGGTTTGTACAAACACTTTTACACATCAATCATATTTTTAAAATAAAGCTGGATGAGGTCGGCGTTTCCTGTCTGGCTACTCTGAGAAGAAAGGCCGAAACTAACTCAGAGGCCACAGTCTCTTTTAAAGCCCAGACATAATCTTGGTCAGATCATGTGAAGGCCATGTAGATTGGTGTCTGAAAAGGTCCTTTTGAGGAAAGAACCACACATGTGGTGATGTTCTTCAGAAAGGTCAGGTGTTTGGTACTCGCAACCGGCGTGCATGTATGACCCGATGTATGAATGTAGGCGAAGCAAAAAGAGTATGTAAGTAGCGGAGCAGGTGGCTTTCTATAGTTTTTGCCTACCGCCATGGGAAGAAGACGTGAGCTTATGTGTGTGTAGTTAAATAATAATTTAACTACACACATCACAATTATGTGAACAGTGTGCGATGATGTTCTTCCAACCAATAATAATAAATAGATAATTATCTATTTATTATTATTAGTTTTACTAGTCCAAACGTGTTTCTCCTTTTCCACAAACAAATGTATACTTTACCACAGAGGTTTCTCTCTTACTACCCATAATCGTATCCATTTTCTCTAAAGCCGAAAGCAAATCTTTTAGAAACTGAGCCAATCAGATAGCCTCAAAAGCTTTAACAGTGTTTTCACTAAGCACATCACACGTGCTAGATAGCAATAAAAATGAGACAATAAAACACTGTGTACCAGTCAAAACGGCGCAGCGCGGTAATCCTGTCTGAGTGGGGCTTAACTGTCAGCCATTGTAATTACTTAGCAGACGTGTTTGCTCTCCATTGTACCTGCAGTGTGCAGTGTATTGACGAATCGATGCAAGTGTTTGTTATATCACTTAGGCTAAGAGATTTAAACAGAAGTAAAGAAAAATTGTTTATTCTTTTAAGATATTCACATAATAATAGTTCTCCAAACCGAATTTCGGCCAATCTCCGCACTGTTACTAAGAAGTTCCTAATAGAAAAACCAGTAATACTTTGCCCGACCTGGGAATCAAACCCAGGAACCCACGCTCAGCAGTCGCACTTGCGATTACGAAATCAACGGTACAGTCATTATACACATACAAAGTAGCCAAAAGCCTCGTATTCAACAATTAAAAATCTATTTGGCCAAATAGTCGTGCAGTTCCTGCATCTGTTCAGTTTTTTGAAGAAAATCTAGCTCTCAAGGCACCGTTGTGTTGATTTCTAATCTTTTATTAACATAGGGTCTATCGTTAATTCAACATTCACATGCCCTTATACCAATTTACGGTTTTTGGTCGGTGCAACATGACTTTTTCTTCCATATTTCTCTATTAGTTATCTCGGTATTCTACCCCTTTCTAGCCATATCATCTTTCACACAGTCCATCCATCGTTTCTTCGGTCTTTCCAAGTTCAACCAAAAAAATAACACTGTTCTGGCTCATTGGCCTAACGCAGTGTGCATATTTCCGGTTTCTGGAAACATATTTCAATTTAGACTGTTTTCAAATCTCAAGTTCAGTGGTTTGACTGGATATTGTAATGTGAGTCAACCAATATGTCTATAATGCCATTGAACAGCAAATTTACGGATCAAAGATTATAGAGGATCAGACAAACTTAAACAAACACAAATCTCAAAGATTAATTTCTCAAATTAAAAACTAAAACAAGCAAAAAGCTTGTAATATTTGCAAAAAGCTAACGTTTAATATTACGAAATAAAAATCCCATCTAATTGAATCAACTTAAAGTTACTTAAGTTTTAAGTCAAGCTCAGACAGAATTTAATTCAATTTCAAGCGATCAATCGAATGGATACTTTACATTATTTATACCTTACTTACTTAGTGCTTTTAGCTTTATAGACCTATCTGCATTTTCATGGAACCTTTTCTTATTTATTCATGCTGAATGTAAGATTCGATGAACCACGTAAATGAACTAAACTTTCTTTACTTAATGTGGATTGATCTTGTGTTGAGGTTGAGAAACTTTCGGCTTTATCACAAAACAAGGTTTAAACCATTGCAGCCATTTTTGAATTTCGATCTTACGACGTTAAACCCAAGTCTAAAGTGTCAATTTTGCATTAGAACTTTACGTTTGTCGGAATAAAGTTCATAATACAATGAAGCTTGAAGATTTTGGGCTTGGACTAAACTTAGAATTCATTTTGTAATGACCGTTTAGGTTTTGTGGTGCGATCTTGAAGTTACGAACAGACCAATTGGCAATCCTGACCTGAATGAGACTCGTTCAGACTAGGGAAGCATGGGCAGACATCTTCTGAAAGTCTTAAAAAAGTCTGCACAGCAGACCAAATTTTTTATTTGGATGACAATGGATTTATCAATAGACTAAGCACGCGTCCTAATAGAAAGTGACTACGCGACAATCGCAAGTTTGCGCGAATGTTGTTCGTACAAAAAAGCGATCAAACGTACCGGAGTCGCACTGGTGTCCTAATTGACATTCGGTGTATTCGCGCGAATATATTTCGTACGATTGTGCAATCAAATATACTGATACGAAACATGTGGCGAAACTGACATTCGCGCGAATTTTATACTTAAATAAAATAAATTTGTGTAAGATAAAATAATGAATATTTAGTGATAGTGATATTAAACAAAACAAAAACAAGATAAATAAATGAGACAGATGCGTGATAGTTCTGGAAATCTTACTTAATAGGACGCAGCCTTACAATAAAATTCATTCCCCGATTTTTACTAGCTAACACTCATTTTTATGCTAAAGTCATCATGTAGAATTATGATTTTGTTTCTTTTTGTTAAAGTCAAACTGCGTAAAGAATTACAAGTTAAAGCGCAATTAATTATGGAAAACTCGCACCGATGAAAACTATGGCTACGAAAAATAACTCTGATATTTCTCGTGTACATTCATCAGTCCCTCCATTTTTATTGGCTGTGTATTTACGAAATACCTCCAAAAATCAATGAATAAAATTCACCACATATTTCATAACACAAAAGAATTTCCGTAACAAAGAAAATGTACTGGTTTATTAAATAAACAAATATGCCTGAGGGGTGTGTATGAAAATATTGATTTAAAGCGCGTACGTTTTTAACGTGAAGCGCGACGGACCGTCGAAGGATCGTTTAATTTTTCAAATAGCCATGCATGGTGTGTGGTTGGACAAATTTCGTACAGCCTGTTACCCCTGCTTGTGCTGGGTTTTTAATCCTATTATATTGTAGGACAGTGTAGTTACAATATTTTGATGTTCCAAGGGATTGCCCCTTGCTAATTCAATTTTTGTCTGTGACCAAAATGGCCACTACAGGTGATGGCTGATTTCTAAGTTCGGGGTTGTAAGTATTTTTTTTTCTCTTGTCACCTTTTCTAGCCTTTTATTTGTTTACCTGAGCATGTTCTGTATTTATGTTGTTTTGTAATTTCATTTTAGTTACCAGTACCTATAACATTGTGGTCCTTGGAGTCCATTTTGCATAAAGTCGCTTTGTGTTTGACACCGACTATGTTTTGTTTCCTTACCGAAAGCGGTTAACTTGGAGACAATCCATAATAAAAACATCACCATAAACTAGGTCAATTATTCCTTTGAAATTATCAGCCATTAGGCGATTATGAGTTTATTCATAAAGACCATTATTAGTCTTAGCCAACTCATAAATTTTGTTCTTCAAAACAACCCGCAATTTCTCTCGAGATGGTGTTCTTTTATAGCATCTTCAAGTTTATTATACCCATGAGATATTCGCTGAAGTGTCCGCATTCAGAAAACACCTATCTTCGTTTATTGTTATAATTTATGGAGTTGTGTTGTTATTCTCTTTATTGCCAATATTTGGCGGCGAGTTAGAAATATTACCAAAAGTTTTGCATAAAATATTCAAAGTATTTAGTTTTGTTTTGTCTGAGATCTGTTTTTAGTTCAGATTTATTCAGAATTTTTTTTTTTGTGGATTCGCTTTAAATTTATTTATTCAGTGGTGTTTGAGTCTGCGTTATAAACGAATGTTACTGAGTTAATTAATTGTGTCGATTTTATTTGATCTGATAATGTATAACGGTAAGTGATTTTAATGAATTTATTTGTTGAGTGGATTCATGTGATGAACGGATATAAAATTAAAGCTATTTTCTACCCTGGCATTTTTAACAAATACTTGAGTCTTTTATCGTATTGACATGACGAATATTTATTTGCAAATCCATGATAAAAATATATAAAAGAAACATAGTTCGAGGGAGTAAGGACTTAAAAATCCTTTGTAAAGAGTTCACATTTGACCCATTTACCACCAAGAGCTATTCTGGACGCACTCAGCTGAACGCCGACTTTTTTTAAAGTGCATAGTGCTTAATGTACCTTATATATTCTTTTCTATCGTGCTTGTTAGTGATCCTAAGATTTCTACAACTTTTTCCTGTTTTTACCCGTAAGAACCTGTAAACTCTGTGTAACATATACAATTGTTATCCATTTGTTATAGCTGTTGGTTCTCCTATAAATATATAAATAAAAAACAATGAAAAATCTAAAGCAGTTTACCGTCACATTTGTTGCCAAATCAACATTACTAATTGTCACTCATAAATCAGCCACAGCCACATTGCATAATATGTCACAATAAAAGATCTTTGCTTCCGCTATCGTTCGGCTAACCCAAATCTGTATCCGGCCTTAAATATACTGCGACTAATATTAGTTCATTTTCTAATAACAGTGTTTATTATTGTCTGGTTATTTCGACAGTAGCCTGGCTAGATTTAAGTATGTTATTATTGTTATTGGTTAATCTACTGTAGCTATATTATCTGCTTTAATATATAATCTTTAAATTTTCTGGACTTGGTTATTCCACAATTGCAAGCCACTGGTTCATATAATTATCATAGTCTTATGGTGTTGTATATTATATTATTAATCTTTCTTCGCATGCCTAACATATTGAATTTGAATCATAGCTACGTACACATCATCATCTGCCTGCCTTTTCCCAACTATGTTGGGGTCGGCTTCCAGTCTAACCGGATGCAGCTGAATATCAGTATTTTACATGTGACTACCTATCTGGCCTCCACAACCCATTTACTGGGTAACACGATACCCCTTGGTAAGACTGGTTGTCAGACGTTGTCGGGCTTCTGACGACCCGTAACAACTGTCAAAGATCTACAAATGACAGCCGGGACTAACGGCTTAACGTGCTTTCCGAGGCACGGAGGGGTCTTGGTATGTAAAGATGGTCACCCATACACGGACCAAGCGCGGCAAGCGTAGCTTAACCTGATGGATCGACCCGTGCGGCTGTTATTACTTGGCTACAAACCCCTATACGTATAGCTACGTACACATCAGCTGTTATAAAACCTATTCGGCATAAGATGAGATAAGTTTTTATAGAAGTACGTATGTGGGTACAGTCCAACAAATAAAGTTACCACAAACTGTCAAATTTTTTCATTCAATTTTGAACTTAAATATCAATGAAACAAAGAAATTTGACAGTTCGTGGTAACTTGTTGTGCTGGCGACTAACGTAACGTTAGTAATGTCATGTTACTGTATTATCTCATACGAGTAAGAGTTATTGCACACTTTCTTGTATCTGTTCATTTTGCGTAACCTAATTTAAGACCATCTCCAATTTTACTACCTACAGTTGGATCCTTAATAAAACACCCATTTATTGCGCAACCCAGCCACAATAAAGTCTGGCAACACCAGTACGTCTGCGAGACGTATTCAATCAAACGTTGCGAATTTTGTTAGTATGATCGTGAGTCTGGCAGACTGCCTGTCAAATGTTGATGTCGTAAACTTTAACGCGAGCGTTTATCGCCCGTTTCAGATGGAGGCCGTGAAATACGCGGGCCTGTTCTTAACTAAGTAATTTATTGAGAGATAAGGGGAGAGTATTTGTGCTCGCTGGTACCCTTGTCCAGTAATTTAAAGGATTTCCTTGCCTAAAGACATTTGATTATTAATTAATTAAGTACACACCTAACTCCAACAGTTAAGTCTTATGATCGGTTTTTCGCCTACTTTCCGCAATGCGATGCGATGCGATGGTATTTGCACCTCGTTTAGTTGATGACAATACAAGTAGATAAATGATCTGGTGATGGAGATGGAAAGTAATTATTTTATGAAAGTTAAAATCATTTTATTGATTTACTCTTTAATGAGCGAGGCCACATATGAACAGATGTTTTGCGTCGTCGCACCGCTATAATTTCGACGCATTGGTTGCCACACAGGCAATGCGAGGTCGCATAGCAGTGCCGCCGGTACTACGGCGTCGCAGCATTCTGGTGTAGTGTGTGTCATGTCAGTCTTCGAACGACAATGGAGTTATACAAGATGTTTTTTTTTTTTGATATCCCATAACTCTAGGGTATGAATGAGACCATATCGAAGAATCAACTGGCATGTGAATTATTTGTCATTTATCTTTTTTTTCGTTTTTCATTTTTCATACAAAATAATTCGACAAAGTCACGATTATTAATAATAATATATAACTAATATTAATAAATAAATAAATGAATTTAATTTTATTAATGTAAAACACTCTTACCCGAAAACAACGTCGCATTTTCTTAGCTTTAAATCTGAATGATTGTTTTGAATGAAAATTAATTGCTCGTATTTATCAATGAAACTTCGATACCGACACACATCAAGAGTCTAGTGTTAGTATTATGATATCTTCGAAACTATGCATTTTTGGACCACATATTCTAGGACTTTTTTATTATTTTTACTAATAGAATATAACCTCAGAGTTATGGGATATCAGAAAAAACAAGTTTCATAATAGATAATAAACAATACTGTGCAGCGCTGCGTTACCAATCCGGCGTTACGATGCCTTCACCCTGCCCGGTCCATCTCCCTGGTCTCCTTGTCCGCGCTGGTTTGCACCGTGTGGATATTTGTACGAAAAACGACGGAGCGTCAACGTCCCCTCCCGACCCTTGCTCGACGAAGCGCCAGCCCGCGCCGCAACTGAGCCTGTAGCTTTAAATTCCCCGATTAATAATAATAATACTGATCAGATCCAGCCTGTCCCATCTTGCTGTCCTCCCCCCAGCGACGCCCTAAGCCGAGGTCCGTACCCCACAGGGGGTGCCATTAGCGTGCAGTCGCTTAGTATTATAAGAAATTCGCCCCTGGCTGGAGGCTTTGAGTCACGACCTCTCAAGGTCAACTACGAGATGCCATACATGAAAAAAAAAAAAAAAGCGTCAACGCTCTGTCGTCGGGACGCAGCGTAACGCGTATAGCATCTCTCTAACACTATTTACTGCTGCCTCCCCATTGCTCGCTCACTCAGTGGCCCCACACTGTCACGCACCGTAATCAATCATGGCGCCACGGACATTGTAAACGGTGCTTAATTCCTCTCCTCTCCAAATTAACTTTTATTCAGCGGATTCGAGGAAATGTGTAGCCGTCTTTATAACTTCTTGAGTTTAGTAAAAATTTAAGTAATAGCTTGTGCTCGAGACTTCGTCCGCATGAAATTTCTTGTTACAACATAAAATATATCCAAAATAAATTCCCTTGGTTTAATATGTTTTTAGTGTTATTATTTTATTAATATTTTACATAAATTCTTTTATATTTTGTGAATGTGAGAACGTTGTCGGCTTAATAGACTAGATTTGTAGTCCATTTATTTTTTGTTATGTACCTGGTACTTCTTGACAGGCCTACACTGTCCTCCCATACCTATTAACACTGTTATTAGAAAACATTGTAAAAGCCCATTATTTTTAAAAGAGTACCCGTGGAGTTTCTTGCCGGCTCTTCTCCATATGAAACGACCAATTGGAACTGTGTACCTAGCTTCTGACGTTTCATAAGTGCCCTTGTATAATTATGTGAAATAAAATATTTAGTTTTTTTTCCCATTAGTGAAACAATTATCGGAATCGAATCAGCAGGCTTAGCATGACACTCTCTATTTCTTCGAAGAATAGACACGGCTCTTTCTATACAAGTGACATTTCGTTTCTCAGTTTTTGACATCTCACCGTAGAAATCTTTCTACAATCTGTCATCTTGTCTTTCGTTTCTAACGAACTTTGTCTAGGTCCTTTTTTATGTAGAAAGATTTCTACGGTGGGATGTCA
The DNA here is from genome assembly GCA_905333075.3 of Atethmia centrago. Classification (NCBI taxonomy): domain Eukaryota; kingdom Metazoa; phylum Arthropoda; class Insecta; order Lepidoptera; family Noctuidae; genus Atethmia; species Atethmia centrago. The sequence continues at coordinate 8,807,855 of HG995381.1, read as the reverse complement.
AAAAAGGAGAAACGAAATGTCACTTTGTATGGAAAGAACCGTGTCTATTCTTCGAAGAAATAGAGAGTGTCAAGCTAAGCCTGCAGTAGTTCCGAAGACTACAAATCCACATACAAATTCAAATGTTCCATTTTATAATATTGGTAGAGATTTGGGTTTGAATATAAATTAGACGTGCGTGTTGACATTAAATTATGTTTAAGAAGAAAATATTATTCCAAGAAATTGAAATATTATCCTTAGTAAGAAGTTCGATCTTTAGTGAGAATACTTGTATGTAATGAATATTTTATTGTATATACAGGGTGACCTTATTATGGCTTGTTTTCTAGAAAATCGTGTATTAGTGGAGGCTTGCTTTGTTCATTTTAAAGAACCGAAATACATATTTTTTTTAATGTAAACAATTTTGATAAATAGGGTGTAAGTGAAATAGGGATTGTTAGAAGGTAGTTATGTCTTGAGTACAAAATAAATGATACATTATATGACACTGGTCCAAAATAAATTCTGTTTTTGCAAATCTAGGTAAAGTCACGGAAATTAAAGCAAAAATTAGAGCACTGGTGGCCCAGTAGTAACGACCGCGACTTACGAGTTGTAGGTCACAGGTTCCAATCCAAACAGCCGTTTCAATTTGTGTAAAGTGAATGAAAACATCGTCAGGAAGCCGGCATGTCCTAGAACCAAAAATCGTTGGTCGATGACACATATCTTCGATTTTTTGGTTCTAGGACATGCCGGTTTCCCCACGATGTTTTCCTTCACCGTTTTGAGAGTAGGGGTGATGAAATAAAAGTAAAGCGCCTGTCCGGGTTCGAACCTACGACCTACAACTCGTAAGTCGCGGGCGTTACCACTGGGCCACCACTGCTCTTTAGGCTGATTATGCAGGGAAATGAATAGTAAAGCAAATTGAGAACCAACTTTTTCAAATCACAACTGTCATTCTGTGGCAGTTGTATGAAATTGCTATAACACTGTTAATTGACGTAAGGTGTCAATTTCCGTAACAATTAGTTTCCCTGACTGTACTTTATCTGTATTCGTGTATGAAATGAACACACCCTGTCAGTACGAATATTTCTGTATTTATATTCTTGCACACATGCAAACTTGGTATTTAGCAATATTTAACAAACTATTTAATTAGGTACTCAATATAATATCAGTATAGACTAGACTTCTTGAAGACAACTTTTCGATTCCGAAGCTCGAAGAGAACTAACTTAGCAACTACCGCGGACACCAAATGTCATGTTTTCCATTCGGTTATGTTAAAAAAACCAGTACTTTTACGGTAACTGTCAAATTAGATACTTTTAAACTTCATGACTACCCTGACACAAACATCATTTGAATCAAATCACATACTTTCAATTTTATATTTACTATTTAATCACGACAATCTTATTAATATTTGGTAATCATGACATGTAGGTATCAATTACTCATCAACTCCATGCATTGCAAAGATTTGCGAATTGAGTTGGATGCTTGTTTCAACTCGCTTGATACATACTGACGCAATTTCCTACCTTTTGTAAATAAACAAACTATAATTCAACATGTAAATCCCATCAATAAGTGAAAATCAAACACTGGCTTTGCATGAAGCACGACAAACAGAAACGTCTGCGTTGTTCCGGGCAAATGAAAGTTAAATACAAGCGCAATTAAAACGCACTGCCACCAGGGGGCGCTGTGGTGACAACACTACACAACTGGTTGTATAGTTTTGTTTCTATTTGTTTTGTTTGTAGTGTGTATCTATATGCATGTGTGTAGCGGAATGTTCTAGGGAATTAGGAATTCAGGGAGCTTGGATTCAACGTCTTTTAAAGGTCAGTTAAATCCAATGAAAAGACTTCCTACTGGAAAACTAGAACTACGTACCACACGATTGAGAAGAAAGAAAAGTACACTTATTTAGTACAGACTTTAAGGCACACAATATAATATATAGCAGATAAAAAATAATAAAAATGCATAAAAATCGAATAAAAAGTGTGAAGTAAGATATTAGCAGAAAAGTGTGCCTCACGGCTGCGCCAACAAGCTCAAAGTCAAACTCAAACTCAAAGCATTTATTTCAAATAAACCAATTACAGGCACTTTTGAATTGTCAAGGGGTCGGTCGGTCACTAAGAAAGATGAAGCTAGTTGCCCATTCCAAAGCGTAGTAGGTACCTATGACGACACGGTTGGCGTAATGGCTGAGCGATCGACTGCTACGCAGCGTGTCGCGGGTTCGATCCCCGCACGGAACAAGTATTTGTATGATCTGCAAGTAATTGTTCTGGGTCTGGGTGTTTGTGTTTGTGAGTTTCTATGTTTGTAAACGCACCCACAATACAGGAAGAAATTCCTAGTGTGGGGCAACGTTTTTTTAAAAAAAAAAATAATTATCGTGGGATCGTAAAATTTAGCGATTGAAATTGTGGTAAAAATAGGTTGTGTTAAAAGTAAATGGATGTTATTAAGAAGCCTTTTTTTTTTTTTTGAGGGTGGGAAATCATCAAATAACTTCTCCCGCTCTGGGCGGAGCGGGAGGGTGTGTCAGACTCTTACTGACTAAAACCCACCCGTATTCCTTCCTGTTGCCTGTGTTGCGGGGGCCTCGGTGACCCATAAGTACCTTCCGGCGACCCCGGCAGGCATCGGCCCTAGTGGACCCCTACTTTTGTGCTGACGACATCTCTTTGAGGCGCGCGTGGAATACGACGCGCCGTCGACCCGGGCCTGGTCCTTACCGGACGGTGAGCTACCCATTGCTCACCGTCCGCAAGCCCGCGCCTACGGTGGCTGGAAATCCGCCCGAGATTCCCGACGCCCTGGGCGTCTCCTGCGGCGGCTAGGGGCGAGAGGGCGCGAAACGTGCCTTTCCCTCAACCGTCCCGCCTCCTCCTTCGCGAGCATTACTGCTTCGCAGAAGGAGGTGACGGCTGCCCATGCCCTCTCGATCCGTACCATGGCCTGAACCAGGGCCGGACGCGAGAGGTCTCTGCCGCCGATCGCCTCCACGAGGACACGGCGGTGCTCTGCCCAAGCCGGGCAGACCTCCACCGTATGCTCCACCGTGTCCTCCGGGCGATCCACACAGTGATGTTATTAAGAAGCCTGCAGAGCTACGATAAATATAAAAACTTAATTTAACTTTAGTTAATAATTTCATGTGTAGGTCAAAACCATGATGATAAATTTAAGGATTTTTAAGATTAGGTTCATTAAGTTTGGGAGAGTAAGTAGAGTAAGACGCAACTTATAGGATGCGAAGGATTTCGTTATCGGCAAAATTATCGTATGAGTTATCGTTTAAAGAAAGTTTAACCGATATTTATCTCAATAAAACCCATGTCAAAACAACCATACATGAATTATTTGGTCGCATCTGGTTTCCTGTAGTTATTCATCATAGGTATTTTACGAATAGTTCCGAATAAAAGCTTGTGACAAATAATTGTTGGTCCTGTCATTTAGTTCGCATTGTTCTGTGAGGGAAATAGTCCTGTTTTATTTGTGTGTGCATTGTCGGACAGGACAACAAAACAATAATGACTGCGTATTATAAATACCATAGTTCCGGAATTATTCGAGTGTTTGGTATTTGTGATATTTCTTTGCTGAATGTATACACGGAAATTGTGATAAAAAAATGTGTTTGATGATTTCTATCGGTTGCTCCATTTTGAGCTGAATTTACATTCATAACATATAAAGGCGCGACAGTCAGCTATATGCCTGTCGCGCCTGCGATTTCGCCCGAGTCTGCACGAGCCTTAATATGTCGTATAGAACTAAGCCAGATAAGAGATATCGAGGCCCCTGGCAACACAGGCAACGCAAGGAACACGGGTGGGTTTTAGTCGGTAAGAGTCTGACACGCCCTCCCGCGCCGCCAAGAGCGGGAGAAGTTATTTGATAATCTACGACCCAAAAAAAACCTATTTCAAAATACAGTTCCTAACTAACATAAATATTTTCACAAGATTTTAGCCTGTTTTTCAGAGATGTTGGATGTAATTTATGTATTAGTAAGGTTCTAAAATATAAGACACACTTTGAGGGTACAAATGAACACAAATAAAAAAATTGAAACCGCAGCCTCTAAAAACACAGTTCATCATCATCATTACAGCCGAAAGACGTCCACTGCTGGACATAGGCCTCCCCCAATAAGGGGGGGGGGGGGGGGGTGCCATAATCGCCACGCTTGGCAAGCGGGTTGGCGATCGCAGTATGGTGTTAAAATGCATAGAGAACTGTTGCCCATTCTCTAGTAAGTCCCTTAGTCACCTTTTACGACACCCACGGGAAGAAATGGCATGGTGCTATTCTTTTCGTTCGGCACCACACGGAAAACTCAGTTACTTAATACAAATTTGGCAGAGTGCAAACGAAATCCAGTTGCTTCGCCACAAACACTGCGGAGATAGGGCGTCACAAACAGTCGCATACGGCACAAAGGCACAATGGGACTTCAAAAGCCGGAGGCAGTTTCCGTAATTAAAATCTGCCTTTTGGGTTTTGAAGTCGGTTGATATACTGTACACTGTGGCATGTTGTTATAAAGAATGTGCTGGTAATTTGGGAATTCTCATTTTTACATACATAACATCACGCCTTGTTTCCCTGAAGGGTTGGGCAGAGGTGTATCTGTAGTACACCCACATTTCACCAGTTATGTTTAAGTCCCATGTAATAGGGGACGAGCCTATTGCCATCAACCGGGCACAAATCCAGACTCCGAGCTGCTACTGAGCAATTCCAGATAAAAAAACCATTTCATATCACAACAATTCTCACTTTTGTTCGATTAATTTTTTGGATGAGAATGTATGTTTGCATAAATTAGTTGTATTATGTTTTCAACACACTATCTACCTAGCATTTATCCTGAAGAATATCATATTTTTCTGATTTTGTTTACTGCAGTGGGTCATATACTTTTAGGCATTATAAAACTTATAAAAGTTGCGTTTAGGTCCTGTAGTGACTACACTGGCTGACTACAGGACCTAAACGCAAATTTTGTAACGCAAACTAACCTAACGCAAATTAGATAATGGTGCCGATTCCCTTGTTCACAAACTAAACTAAATTTTAGTTCAGTGCATCTTTTTCTTTCTATTTCATTAAGAAAAGGACAAAAGATAAATTTCAGTTTAGTCCTGTCAAATTAATCAGCGCCTGTCACTACTCCGTACAAGTTTAGACGTGATTAAAAACTTGCCTACTAAAATTACGAGTACGTCAATTTACGTCGAGCGCTGATTAATTTGACAGGACTAAACTAAAATTTATCTTCTGTCCTTTTCTTAATGAAATAGAAAGAAAAAGATGCACTGAACTTAAATTTAGTTTAGTTTGTGAACAAGGGAATCGGCACCAGTGTGTTGAAAACATAATATAACTAATTTGATACGATAGAAAAAAATCACGAAGATACCTCTAAAAATTTCTTTTAACGATTAAAAACCATACTAATATACATGCAATCATTATGATTTTTCATCAGATTATTCTACAAGCAACATATTAGCATAATAGTGTTTTATTTTTTTTATACAATCTATAGCTTTTTTGTAAATCGATAATTGCTTCATATTTTGCAATAAATTACCAGCGCTGTGTCATCGCGCTTCTCTTTCTTTTCTATGCAATCTGACAGTGACCACGCTTTAGGTGTTGTCGGCCTCTTAAGGAGTAGGAGGAATGATGTGAGACAATAAATAGTTTTGCTTATAAACGAGTGAAGAGTCCTAACCTCCATTAGAAATAAAGACTTCGTGGTTCATTCGATTCGTTTATAATAATTATGTTGTTTGTATTAACTTTTTTTCCTCAAATCCACATTATGAACCCTATGAGACCTCAATCGGGATTTATGGAAGAAAAGTTCACTAATTCCCATTGATGGGATTTGTCAATGATAAATTGAATAACCCAAAGAAAACATGGATATATGGCAAAACTATCATCGTCTTAAAGAAACTGTCTAATTGAACGTTCTGAGTAAAAACTAAGAAAAACAACAACATTAATTATGCGTTTTTATGACCAAATTGAAAGTAAGCTTCATCGTTGACAATATCATGTCTTAATGATCTTAGGCGGCCCTAAGATCATTAAGTAATTATATAGACAGATATGGATGAGCGGCCGGCAACGGCACGGCGAGCACTTTCAGTGTGAAATTATTTTGAACTTTATCTACTTAATTAAAAGACCAGTATCGCTTGAACAACTCGAAAAAGTCGTGCGGCCGCGCGTCATTTCAGCGGTATTGCCCACGTCGCGTCGCTGCCGGCTGCTGCCGGCTTCTGCCGTTCTGCCGGCAGAAGATGAGCTCTGTAAAAATTACGGAGTTCATCTTCTGCCGGAGTCGCGTGGCAGTCTAAAAGGGTTACCGAGGCCCCTGGCAACACGGGCAACGGAAGGAATACGGGTAGGTTTTAGTAGGTAAGAGCACACACACACACACACACCCTCCCGCTGCGCCCAGAGCGGGAAAAGTTATTTGATAATTTTCCACCGAAAAAAAACGGGCTCATGTTACTTCAAAACTGCGTCATAATCTGCAGAATCTTTCCACACAACAACAAGCATTATTAAAGTAGAACATTACATGATTTTGTAGACGAGGCAATAAATAGCTCGAAAGTGGGTTAAGGTTGACTTGAAATATTAATTGCCTGTAATAATGCATCGGAATGCAACACGACCTAGTTTAAGTAAGTTATAAAGGTACAACAAACAAGTATCTTGTTTACGTAAACTGCATTTTATGATGAGATATCGTATGAACGTAAGCTTTTGACATGGAGTGGACACAATCATAATTATAAGAAGTTATCACTATACCTATTAATTATCCTTCACTAGCTGCGCCCCGCGGTTTCACCCGCAAAAGTCGCGATCCCGTAGGATATCGGAACAAAAATTACCTATGCTAAGTATTTTATATGGTCATATTCTGTGGATAACGTCGTGAGTACCTAGTGTATTTGTTAATTCTATTATTTAGTACTCCAATCATGTGTAATATTTAATATACTGCTGTTTGCTGTCCCTAATAAAATAAAATAAAATAAAAAGGATCCTATGTCCTAACTCACTGTCTACCCATGTGCCAAATTTCATCTAAATCCGTTTTCTAGTCTCATCAAATCTACCCAATATTTAATCACCAAACAAGATCCAAATCTTAATATTCATTATGTCATAGTAAACTGGGTATAAGATTACGGTATGGAAGTGTTCCTAAGTGCTGGATCTCGGGCACTGAGCCAAATCGATCGCTTAACACTTCGCTTCGTATCGCTTAAGTTCAGAATTTGATGAGAAACGCTAAATTAGGAGCTACTGTTTATACTTCGTACTAGAAATGTTAGTTTAGTGTCCGTTTTGTGACACATAGCGCAAGCTAAGGTTATTGTTGCCTGAGTATAGTTTTTTTAGTTGGTAGGTATAGTGGCGTGTGCTAGCTGACATATGGCAAATAATTTAATTTAATGTTTTGTGTTGCTTAATGTATTTTGCATACTAGTAGTATATATAGAATTATGTTTTTCTAACTAAACAGACAGCTGTGCTACTGGAGAGTTTGTTGCGCCACTTCTTCCCAGCTAAAGCACTAGGAAGTGGTGAAGGGCGTTTTTGGGGGACTGTCTTATGTAATTTTGATTTTGATCTTGTGGTACATATTTTTATAGGAGTGGTGTTTTTTTTTTTTCTTTGAGGGTGGGAAATCATCAAATTACTTCTCGCGCTCTGGGCGGAGCGGGAGGGTGTGTCAGACTCTTACTGACTAAAACCCACCCGTATTCCTTCCTGTTGCCTGTGTTGCGGGGGCCTCCGTGACCCATAAGTACCTTCCCGCGACCCCGGCAGGAGGAGTGGTGTTTGAAATTGTAATTGCTTTTTATCTTTTGAAACCTACTTGTAAGAAGTACGGCAGCCTATTATAGTCTTATTTGTTTATTAAGTATTTATTTATTAAAACTTAATGCACAAGTAAAAAATATACTGTACAAAGGCGGAATTAATGCCTGAGGCATTTTACCACCAGTCACCAGTCAGCCTGCCGTAACCCGCCCGCGCCGGCTCGACAATCACACATTACTCAATAAATATCATAGTGATAAATGATAAATGATTTATTTTCTGTAAGTAGGTTTGTACAAACACTTTTACACGTCAATCATATTTTTTAAATAAAGCTAGATGAGGTCGGCGTTTCCTATCTGACTACTCTGAGAAGAAAAGCCGAAACAAACTCAGAGGTCACAGGGAGGAGGTACTATATGGTGTGAATTTATTTCTCGGTAAAGGCAGAATCCAAATAAACTCCTTAATTTTGATTTTAACATACCTTTACTTAATTTAACGTTTTGACTTAACAGACCTATTTTATTAAATATTTCGAAGTTCTTTCTCCATAATAGTTTGTTATTTTTCGTTGAACTACCGAAACATAGCTACCAATACCACACAACCCCCTTCTTGCGGTTCAAAATCCACACATTTACTTATGTTTAATTCACCTAACATTCTGACCTTTCCAAATATTTAATTAAGGGTCGAACATAGAAAGATTCTTGCTTGACCCCTGTTATTTGCTTTAGGCTACCGTCAGATTTGTAACATTTTATAAATTCCAACATTGCTACAGGTGTGCCATTCCAAGAGGTTTCCTTTAATTGGGAAAAGGTTGTTTACCTCTAGCTAATAGCAATGTTTTGGGTCATTTTGTTTTAACAAATTGTTAAATTAATTTTCTTTTTGTTTCTGCTTGTGTATATTCGACCATTATCTTGAAATGCTTTTAATGTGTAACTTCTTCCCTCTCGCTTTCTGTGGGATTGATTTCGTGAAAAGGGACGGAAGTGTGTAGACAGGAAGTTATCACTGTCTTCACACTTTCGTCGCTTTTTTTTTTGGGATATTATTAAATAATTTCTCTCGCTCTGGGCGGAGCGGGAAGGTGTGCAGACCTTACTGACTAAAACCCACTTCTGTTCCTTACGTTGCCTGTGTTGCAAGGGCCTCGGTAACCCTTTCAAACTTCCCCGCGACCCCGGCAGGCATCGGCCCTAGTGGACCCCTACACGAAATGACAGCTTGAGCATGGAATAAGTAAGTATTTTTTAATAGCATGGAATTATTAAGTACTATATAGATTGTAAGTAGAGGGGGTCGAATTTCGACCAGTGGGCGACCACTAGTAATGAATAATTATTCTAATAAATATTTTAGTATTTAGCTTTTTAAATTCTGAGGTTAATTTCTGTCGCTGCTCAGTTGCTTATTACCGAGGTCAGATGTTACACATCATATATTTTTTTTAGAAAGGTGTTCTACGCTTCCCCTAACTCGATTAATTCAATGTTGCCATCGTGTAGTATGAAAATAAACTATTGTTATAATATAACCGATGGGGTGACCAATGAAATAATGCAACAGATAGGTACCTACGATACCTCCAATCTAAAGTCGAATTATTAATTCATTGGAGTAATCGTGAGAGAGACGTGGGACACTCAGAAACTTTTGCGAAAATTTTAAAAAATGTTCTAAGTATAGGTAAATATTTTTTTATTCAATATTTTCAAAGTACTCTCCACTACCCTCTATACAAAGCTTCATGCGTCTGAACCAATTTTCGAAACACTTTTTCCAATCCGCCGCAGACACCTCGCTTACAGCCTGCTCGAACGCTGACAGCTAATCTTCCGGCGACGAAAACTGTATCCCTTTAGCAGATTTTTTAATTTCGGGAATAAAAAGAAGTCTGACGGTGCTAGGTCAGGGCTGTAAGGAGGGTGACGTAGGAGTTTGACCGGCGTGCTGTCCCAGGAAGTCCCTCGTTTTGAGCGCGGTGTGCGATGGCGCGTTGTCGTGGTGGAGCAACAACAGAGAAAACTGCCAAGAATTTGGTAGTATACCATTCAGCATTGATGCTTCTTTGGTTCCGTAAAGGAATTGACACCAAGTAGCCAGTCAAATTAAAAAAAGCTCGAGATACATAGCACATGTCAGATTTCTCTAGTAAAGTAATAATGAGACCACAGAAGAAACCTACGTTCATCACACAATCGTCTTCTTCAATGTCCCACTCACCGAACTGACTTCATTCACTCTTTCTTCTTCGTTCAGTCTATCTCTCTGTGGAATGCGCTACCCCAGGAAATCAGGATGACAACCAACCGATTATCCTTTAAAGTCAAAGTTTGCGAGCATATTCGTAAGAAGCTGGCAGTATCATCACAATGGTAATGTTTTCCCATTGTTTGTCTCATCTGTTTTAGTATATTCGTGTATTTATGTGTATTTATTAGGTCTTATATTTATGTATAATTAGGTATATATATTTAAAGTTTTTAATAGGTATATGTATGTATATCCTTATATTTAAATAAATATTTATTCCACAGTTTTCGCTATTGCACCTACCACCACTGTTTGTCTCTGCATCACCCAAAGGTTGACTGGTAGAAAATGCCTACGGCATTAAGTCCTCCTCTGTACATTTGTGTGCTTAAAGTATTAAATAAATAAATAAATAAATGAGCTTAGCATAACCAGCTTATAATGTTCCTATTCCTGTAGCTGTAATATACCATGCGGGCCCAGTGCGGGTTGGTGAACGTCACATATCTTCGAATTTTTGGTTCTGACATGAGGGCCATGTATATAATATGAGTTTGTAGCACATATATTGGACCGACGCATCAGTCGTTAACTAAAAACTACATATAGCTAGCCCACATAACACCTATTTTAAGGCTATAGCAATTGTGGAGAATTAAAGTTGCCACGTAATGTGGGACTTATTTTTTTTTTCTTTTTACTCAGTCCCCATATCCGTTCAGTGAATATAAAGACCCAGGATTTATCGTGTTTATTGTTTGAATGATAGCCGTTTTCCCGATACGGAATCGTTTAAATTGCTTACGTCAGCTACAGACGTCGGGAACTCGTCAATCTTGTTTCGGTATTCTCATTTCCCCTTTTTTTTCTAAACGATTTGGTGATTTTCTCTTGTCTAAGTGATTGTTTTTATTGGGTTTTAATGCAAATGTATTTTTTTCGCGATTTAAAGAAATTATTTTTTAAGCAGTGAGTGTTTTTTGCCAACCAAAAATTCCTGACTAACGAATCATAATAATACCAAAGAAATCATAGAATTAAATCAGTTTTGAACGATTTAACGAAATATAACTCTTATAAGACGATTACGGTCAATAATAATACATTATTATTTCCTCCTCAAACCATATCTAACCCCATTTATTTCTATAAAAAAAATCCTTAGTTCCGCACTTACGCCAAGGTGCTTTACCATTAGGCTCACTTGAATCGGCTTAAAAACGCCCGATAAAGCTATCAGCGCTCCCTTAATATTGTTCCTCATTTACCCACGAAAGATCGATTACCCTAATTTTAGGGGTGCCTAAATATCTTGCGATACGGTTAGCCTATTTATTCTGCCATATCTCTGCTACCGCCCCTGAGGCTCATTTACCTTTAAGTATGTTCACGATAACGTGATTGACCTTATAAATAGATGGCCGATTCTTTTAAGAAGTATTGGAGGTTCTTAAGAAGTGATTTGGCCATGTGAAGACTAGTAAAAAGTTATATATAACAAGCTTTGGTGTCATATCGTGGTTATAAAGGTAAAACTCACTAAGTGACATTTTTACGAAAAACTTATTAAACAAGTGGACATAATGAACTTAGACACTTTTGTCTCAAAGATTATCATATAAAAATGTCACTTAGTGAGTTTTACCTTTATACCCATGATATTATACCTTACTAAACTCTGATTTTTAATTTCCTAGACCAAAATGACAGCTGCGATCGACCTTTTTTAGGGTCCCGTAGTCAACAAGGAACCATTATAGTTTCGCCATGTTGTCTGTCTGTCTCTCCACGGCTTAGCTCAGACTCTTAGTACTAGAAAGTTGTAATTTGGCATGGATATACATAATAATCACGACGACAAAGAGGTAAAAAAAAACCAAAAAACTTAAAAAATGAAACAGTTTTATGGAATTTTTTTCTCAGCTATCCCTAGCTATGGTGTGGGGTATCGTTGGGTAGGCCGTTAAAATGTTGCGGGTATGTGGAAACCATTTGTCGATTCAGGGATCCGTTTGCGTAATATTAAGCTTTGAAGTGCTAAGTATCCGCCTTTTTATTTATTTTTTTATTTTTTGTTGGGTGGTAATTATCAAATAACTTCTCCCGCTCTGGGCGGAGCGGGAGGGTGTGTCAAACTCTTATTTACTAATAAAACCCACCCATGTTCCTTTCGTTGTGTGTGTTGCCAGAGGCCACGGAATCCCTTTCGGACTTTTCCGCGATCCCGGCAGGCAAGTGTCCCCCTGCCATCTAAATGGGTGTTTCTACGGAACCCTTCATTGTGTGTGGTCCGGCACGTATTTGGTAAGTTTTTTTTTAAATAACACGATAAATAATTAATATTACAGAGACAACACGACCACAGTCAAGATACTTCTGCTGATAATGATTCAGTGGTCCTTGGTGAGAGTCACTCGGTAACTAGATTAATTACTAGGTTATTTTTATGTCGACACCAAATACCATTTTATTCTAGCAAATTAAAAATCAGAGTATAGGAGTACTATCCGTGAAGTTACTTGTTTTAATATAAAATGACACTGACACTCTAACTTTGTAATTGAATAGCATACATAATCAGCCTATAATGTTCCCACTGCTGGGATACAGGCCTCCTCTCTGTGAGAGGGAGTGGGCCGTAATGCACCACGCGGACCCAGTGCGGGTGTCATATGTCTTCGATTTTTTTGGTTCTAGGACATGCCGGTTTCCTCACGAGGTTTTCCTTCACCGTTTTGAGAGCAGTGGTGATAAAAATATTTACACAAAATAAAGCACCTGTCTGGGTTCGAACCCACGAATTACAACTCGTAAGTCGTGGCCGCCACTGCTCTCATGTAATTGAATGGTTTCTAGAAATTACCTATTTAACAAACATTAACTTAACTCTATAGGATATTCGTTTAGGTATAGATGACGGTCAGTCCTTAAATCGATTTCGATTACATTTCGCCTGTCCGAAAATACCTCATCATAGCTTACTAATAAAGGCTCGTGTAGATGGGCGCGACTTGTCGCGCAACGCGACACCGGTACAACAATTTTTATGAAAACCTCATGAAAACTGTTCTACCAGTGTCTCCTCGCGCGACAAGTCGCGCCAGTCTGCACGAGCCTTAAAGTGACATGAACATGTCACGATGACAGCTGTTATACTTAGATGGGCTGAAATTAGAGCTGATCTTGACAATTGATAGGCGTCCTGATTTGCGCTTTTTAGAGTAATGACAAGATGTGTGAGTCTTTTGATTGTTTGAGTAGATTTGGATAACTTATAAAAGCAGCTACAGAAAAAGAAACTGTCGGTCGTAGGACTGCACGTCACAAGTGAAAACTTCTTAGCTTGTTAGAAAACAAACTTGTAAACATCTGTAAGACGGAGAAGGTAGGTCTCTCTCGTTATCATCAGCCATATTTTAACTACATACTGTGGGCGTACAATGGTAAGTGTTGGTTATTGCACAATAGAAAACCGTTTGTAGTTTAAATCAAATTATCATTTACGATCAAATAATCACACAAGCTATTCACACTGTAGGTACACGACACAACTATACGGAACGCCCGACAGTTTCTAAACGTGTTCACTCCTTGACCGCCTCCGACAAACTGCCCTTAACTCGGATCGAGCGTTATGTTGTAGACTCTGTCGAACGCCGCTTGGTGGCGCTGTCGTCCCGATTAGTCAAACGAGTGACTAACGTATTTCCGACATGTATATACAAGAAGAAAAAAAGAAAAGAAGAAAAGAAAAGAAAAGAAGTCATCCGATGTGGTTTGGCTCTCTTTTTTTTTAATCTGAAAAACTTCGATTCTGTTTTTTGATTATGTTTATTTGAACCTTTAGAATTTTATTGGTCAAGTCGAGAAGATTATATCGGCCAAATGGGCGCCGTCACAATTGATTGCCATACGGGCTCGTTTTATGGCATTTTTCATCACTTGAGAATTTCGGGCGACAGATTCTCGCACTCGTGTCGAATGTTGTGCTAAAGGGCTTCTAGATTCTCGGGCTTGTTCACGTAAACAAGGGACTTCAAAAATCCCCACAAAAAAAAAAAAGTCTGGAACGCTTAAATCGGGCGATCTTGCGGGCCAGTGCAAATCGCCAAAACGAGAGATGAGGCGACCCGGGAACGCTGCCTTCAGAATATCGGTTGTGACTCGCGCAGTGTGTGCCGTTGCTCTGTACTATTGGAACCACATGTCCCTCAGTCCTAATTCGTCCAATTGCGGCAGAAAAAACTCGGTCAACATGGCCCTATAGCGCGCACCGTCCACCGATGTCGTTTAGCCAGCGGCATTCTCGAAAAAAAATGACCTGATGACTCCTCCAGCGTGAACAGCGCACCATGCAGTTACTTTGAGCGGGTGTGATAGCTCCTCGTGCATCACTCGTGGATTTTCGGTGCCCCAGAAGCGATAGTTTTGCTTGTTCACGTACCCGCTGACGTGGAAATGAGCCTCATCGCTCATTATGATTTTGGTCGAAAAATCGTCCACTTCTTCCTCGAGATTGAGGATGGCTTGGGAGTAGGTTACGCGCGTTTGGCGGCTGATGCACGGACTGGATTTTGTACGGCAACATGCGCAGGTCTTTGACCAAAATTCGCGTCTGGTCGATGTTTCCGGCGACAGCTCGACATCCTCGGCAACAGCGGCGATATTCTCGGCAGAACGGGCGCTCCGGGGCCGGCCACTCTTGGCAACGTCTCGTGTGGTCCCATACTCTTCAAGGTTGGTGGCCTAACGGCGCAGTGCTTGCGCAGTCGGTGTCGGACGGCCGGGGAATCGGCAACGGAATTCGCGCTGCGCCAACACCACAGACGAATTGTTACGCAAAAAAATAGACACGGTTATTCCGCGTTCTTGTGTTCTTCCGGGAGTATATCGCTCTATTGCTTGTTCACTTGTATTCTGCATCTATCTAGTCCACAAATGTCAAAACAGATTTGACATTGGCGGCCATTTGCAAAAATGAGAGAATCTTCCAATAGGGTGATTTCTTCTGGCCCACCTTGTATGTATCTGAGCGTGACGGTCACGGGGGCTCATTGCTTTTTCCCCAACGTGCCTAAAGAACTTTTCACATTCATCGAAAAAGTCTGTCTACTGTTGTATAGAAATTTGTTTGTTTTTTTTCAAGAATCTGAAATGATTTTCATTAACTTCTCCTGCTCTGGGCGGAGCGGGAGGGTGTGTCAGACTCTTACTGACTAAAACCCACCCGTGTTCCTTCCGTTGCCTGTGTTGCCAGGGGCCTCGGTAACCCTTTAGTACCTTCCCGCGACAGAATAACCCACTTAAGAGTCGGGAAATCGCCATTGACTTTGGCCATATAAATGCCCGTCGCGCGAACACCGCGCCGCCCCGTTTGATTTCAAAGGAAATATTTTTTTTGGTTACAAAAATATTAATATTTGAAAAATCACAAACAGAATTATAGACAATAAAATAGTCTGTTCATACAAAAAATAATCATGAAAATATCTAAAGTAGTTTGAAAGTAATATAGTTTTTTATGCTTTGGGTAGACATTATTTCCTGAATTTAATTGATAAAGAATGTTTCTACAATACTTAAATATTCACGTATATAAGTGATGTGTATGCGTTCTAGTTTAACATACATTTTTTGCATAACTTAATTGCATTCTATGAAGGCGTAATAACAGATTTAAAAGTCACTAAAATCGCGCCATATAGCGCCATATTTGCGCCTTAAAGGTTGCAGGTGACTAAATTGCCACCCTGTTTAAGAGTTAACTTCTGTCACTAAGATCAGCTTAAAAGTTATAATAATAATAATAATAATTTATTCATACATAAAGATTTTGTAGTACATGAGGGACTTAAAAAGTATACATTACTATAACGTGGTGTAGGTACATCGAATCGTTGGGTGAATCACTGCTCTCCTAGCTAGATTACTGAGTAATCTGTATTTAGGAGAGACAAACAAAGCAATCATACATCCAAATTAATAGTAGTAATAAGTCATTCTTTTTTCCCACAGTTGTGTGCTAATAACCGCACCATTTTCGAACACATGAATCTATACTATATATAATATAAAACATTGGTGCCGATTCCCTTGTTCACAAACTAAACTAAATTTAAGTTCAGTGCATCTTTTTCTTTCCATTTCATTATGAAAAAGACAGAAAATAAATTTTAGTTTAGTCCTGTCAAATTAATCAGCGCCTGTCACTACTCCATACAAGTTTAGACGTGATTAAAAACTTGCCTACTAAAAAATTACGTCAATTTACGTCAAGCGCTGATTAATTTGACAGGACTAAATTAAAATTTGTCTTCTGTCCTTTTCTTAATGAAATAGAAAGAAAAAGATGCACTGAACTTAAATTTAATTTAGTTTGTGAACAAGGGAATCGGCACCAATGTCCGTTTTCGTGTCTGTCTGTATGACCGTTTAGTCCTTTTATACCACACAACGGTTTTCGCTATCATTTAGAGGATTTATTCCGAAAGGTGTATATATATTTATATTAGAATTTGCACGGAGATCTCAATGTTTTGTCACGCTATTGCAGCCGTGCAAAGCAGGAGAGGGTCGCTAGTAAAATGATAAACAAGAACCTGTTAAGCCCCGCGCGACACCTATTCGGAGTCAAACAATAGAAAATCAATTGTGTCTCATTAGCTGTCCTTGGCCAAATAAGAGAACAATAGGTATAATGTTCAATAACATTTACTAAACAACTACTAAAACACAAAACAAAGACACATCTCCACATTCAACACCAAAATCACATCACTTAAACGTAATCTTCCTCCACCTACCTAAAAAAAGAACCACATTTCCTAAAAAAAGCCGCGAATTTTCCGAACAAAACGTAACAAATTCCCCTTGCTACCTGAACAATCCATCTGTAACAGTTTGTGCATAAAAAAACGCTCGTGTCCGCCATTACGGACACAAAGACAGTAATGACGACCAGCATTCAGACGGACTAATGAGAGCTGTTAGCGTCGACAAAAACTGCCAGCGTCACAATGGTGATATAGACGTGTTGTGTGTCACTTCTACTTTTAAATCGTCTGTGTTATTAGCTGCTATACAGTTTTGTCCTTTTTCGCGTGTCTAGGAATCATGGAACCGTCGTTTTAAGTATTTTCTGCCAGTTTCGTCTTGTAGTAGAGTAATTTTGACTATCAGGTGCTTGTCCTTTGTATTTTTAGAGTGGTCTTGTATCTGTGTGGTGGATCTAGGACTTTCCAAGGCCAACATGCAGACAGACTAATGAGTGCTATTAGCGTCGACAAAAATTACCAGCGTCACAATAGTGCTATATACGTGTTGTGTGCCACTTCTACTTTTAAAGCGGCCGTATTATTATCTGCTCTTACAGTTTAGTCTCCTTTCGCGTGTCTAGGAATCATGGAACCGTTATTTTAAGTATTTTCTGCCAGTTTTCGTCTTGTGTTAGAGTAATTTTGACTATCAGGTGCTTGTCCTTTGTATTTTAGAGTCGGTCTTGCTACTTAAGATAACAGTTGCTGGTGTACCTTGTATCTTTTTCTGTGATTTGTAATCCTGTATCTGTGTGGTGGATCAAGGACTTTCCAAGGCCAACATGCCAAGACTAATGAGTGCTATTAGCGTCGACAAAAACTGTCAGCTTAACAATGGTGGTAACGACGTGTTTTGCTTCACTTCCACTTTTAAAGCGTCTGTGTTATTAACTGCTATCACAGTTTGGTCGTTTTTCTTATGACTAGTCATGGATGACCGTTGTATTACGAGTGGTTTTTTTTGTAAGTTTTTCTCTTTTAGCAGAGTTACCACCAAAAGGTTTAGGACTAGTGATTTTCGAGTAGGCTTTCTAAACGAGAACATCCGCTAGTGTACCTATTACTATCTGCGTCCTAATGATCAAGGCCTAGCGAAAATACCCAAAGTCCTTTCAGCATTCAGACGGACTAATGTCACTGCGCCCGTCACAATTCAGACGTGGTGTCACTTTTACTTTTAAAGCTTCTATGGTAGTTGGCTATGTTATTAGCTGCTTATTATAGCTGAGGTTTTGATTCTAGTCGTTCTTTTTAGTTCCATACTTACATTAAAGGATCACGTATTTTCTGGTGATGCGGGAAATATATTTCTTTGAGCATGAATCTTGATTTATACTTTATTCTTGTATTCTTAGTATTGTCACGGAATACAGTATTATTTAAAATAATTTTGCTAACACACTCTTTTATAAGAGGGACGTGGAGGACCTACCACTGTTACAATGGTTATATTTACCTACAGACGTGTCACTTCTACTTTTAACGGTTCTGTGATAGTTGGTCCCAATAATACTCTAGGCTCGACCTCGAGATAAGCATTGTACACTTGTAGTACCATATACAATGTCGCATCCATGCACTTTAGTTTAAGTTCTTTTAGATTTTTTTAAGATATGATAAGATAATCATTTATTTGCTCAAACATGAGTAGAATACATACACAGCTTGCCAGAGATGTTAAAAGTACAGATAAAACAGATCATCACGTTTGCCTTAAACAATGGCATGCAAATATTAATAAAATAAACTATAATGTCACTCCGAGTCTAATTATTTATTCGGATTCCTTATTCTTGCTGTCAATAATTTGCCTTCCATACTTCATTAAGTTTAGAGGTGTTTATGACACTTAACAGATATTTTTCTTCTAGAGGACTAGAGGAGGTCACTAGAGGAGGTCTTCTAGAGGAGGTTTTGTCTTCCTTTCCCGTCTGTAATTTCGAAGAAAATGATTCGTATCACATTTTATTGTTCGATGAAAACCTGAAATTTAAGTTCCTAGTGAAATTTAAATTCTAATTTTTGCTTATGGTTGAAAATAGCAAGAATATCAAGGGCTCTCTACTAATTTCCTTAGAGCTAACACATCTCAAGATTTTTATTTTCCATAGGCTTCGTAGGTACGTAGCTTTTCGAGTGAGATTCATTCAACTAGAAGCAAGAGACATATATTATTTGGGACACGCAGGGGCTCGTGGCTAGCCGTATGGGTCGATTGAAGGTTAAGCTACGCTTGCCGCGGTCGGTTCGTGGATGGGTGACCATCCATTACATATCGACTACCCCTCCGTGCCTCGCGGAAAGCACGTTAAGCTGTTGGTCCTGGCTGTCATTCATAGCTCTTTTGACAGTCATTACGGGTGGTTAGAAGCCCGGAAGTCTGACAACCAGCATCCGGATAGACTGGGAGCCGACCCCAACATAGTTGGAAAAAGGCTAGGCAGATCACACGCACAGGAAATACAACAATTAAGAAATAACATTAAAACTAACAAAATAGTGAAACAAAAAAAAAACAAAAAAGAATTTTCTAAATCGGTTTGTTAACGACGGAGTTCTGAGGTAACAAACATTACAAAAAAAACATTCAACCGAATTGAGAACCTCCTCCTTTTAATGAAGTCAGTTAAAAAGAAGACCTGAGGCCAAAATCAGCATGATGCTGCGATATTGAAAAAAAAAAGAAATACCACAGCGCTGGTCAGAGAGAGCGTAAATGTTGTTGGTGTGGTTTTCATAATTTTATTTTATTTAGGAAAATGATACCAATTTTTTGTAACTGTCATACTATCTTCCATCTTCACTACAAAACAAAAGTCATTTCACCCAGTACTGCAGCTTCACTGAACATTCCTCCACGGTTTTCCTCAACAAAGCGCCATAAAGTGTGTCACTAATGAGACGTCGCCCGCCCATCACTCATTAGTACCGTAGCACGCGACTGTACTATTTATGTAGCTTTGGTCGCGGCTGTACTGCCAAGATGTGGACGTTTTGGGAGATACGAGAAAGGATTAGTGTATTGTCTTCATAGATATACTGACGTCATGTTATCAGTAAAATCATTAGCCTAGCTTGAGTTTTGTTCGCGACTGTACCGTCAGAACGTTAACGTTTTGGGAGATACAACAAAGGACATGGACTACTGTAATTAATTCATTATAATCATTATCAGCCCACTGCTGGGACACAGGCCGCCTCTCTTCGAGAGGGAGTGGGTTGTAATCTACCAAGCGGGCCCAGTGCGGGTTGGTAGATGTCACATGTCTTCGAATTTTTGGTTCTAGGACATGCCGGTTTCCTCACGATGTTTTAGTTCACCGTTTTGACACAAAGTAAAGCGTGCCTCAGGGTTCGAACTACGGCCCACATCTCGTAAGTCGTGGCCGTTACCACTGGGCCGATACTGCTCTTAGAATACAATTAGTAATGTATTATCTTATTAGATATCCTGACTACATACTATTAAAAAACTACTAGTCAAATTGAGATTGACATTAGTATCGTAGCACGCAATTGTACTGGTTTATGTAGCTTTATTCGCGACCGTACTGCCAAGATGTTAACGTTTTGGGAGATACAAGAAAGGACCCATGTAATGCATTGTGTTCTTGGTTACCGTGACATCACACCATCAGTAAAATCGTTTGTCATTTAGCTAGACATTAGTACCGTAGCACGCGACTATACTGTTTTATGTAGCATTGTTCGCGACTGTACTGCCAAGATGTTAACGTTTTGGGAGATAGAGGAAAGGACATGAACTATAATCGTAATGTCGATGTCACTGTACCAGGCATTTGTCATTTTATTTTATGTGCTTTGTTTGCGAGTGTTCTATGTGAAAGAACCTTCGGCTGCCGTAAGCATTGTCTTCTTTGATGTATTTAGTTCCTACACGACTTGAGTGAGATACCTGTTTTGATTTTTTTTTCGGGTGGGAAATTGTCAAATAACTTCTCCCGCTCTGTGTGGAGCAGGAGGGTGTGTCAGACTCTTACTGACTAAAACCCACCCGTGTTCCTTTCTTTGCCTGTGTTGCCAGGGGCCTCGCTAACCCTTTCGGACTTTTCCACGACCCTGGCAGGCATCGGCCCAAGTGGATCCCTACTCTTGTGCTGACGACATCTCTTTGAGTCGCGCGTGGAACACAACGCGCCGTCGACCCGGGCCGGGTCCTTATCGGACGGCGAGCTACCCATTGCTCATAGTCCGTAAGCCCGCGCCTACGGTGGCTGCAAATCCGCCTGGGATTCCCGACGCCCAGGGCGTCTCCTGCGGCGGCTAGGGACGAGAGGGCCCGAAATTTGAGTGGGATACTTGAGATACAGGTTTATTCCCTAGTTCAGGTAGAATCCAATTATTATATACCTCTACTTTATGGCCAAAGAGGTTCGACTGGCCTACGCCAGTTTTGGTATGGAAGTAAACGTTGGGTGTGGCAAAAGAAGCATGAAAGTACAGTAAATTCTGTGGAAATGCGTTCCTTGAGAAGCATGTGTGGTGTGACTATAAATGATAGGCGGAAAATGATGTGATAAGGCAACGATGCGGATTAAAAGAAGATGTAGTGACAAAAATTGAAAAGAGAGGATGAAATAAAGGCGACTAACAATAGGTATTTACAAAGCAGATGTGAGTGGAAACGCTGGGGCGTCCCCCAGGAAGACATATAGTGACCTCATTGGTGATGTTCTTCAAAAAGATCAGGTGCGTAGTACTCGCAATCGGCGTGCGTGTATGACCAGGTGTATGAACGTAAACGAAGCATATGGAGGATGTAAGGAGCGTAGCAGGTGGCGTTCTATAGTTTCTGCCTACCCCCATGGGAAGAAGGCGTGACTTTATGTATGTATGAATCCCTAATTCCTTTGATTACGCCATAACTTGAGAACGGCTTGACCGATTTGAATATTTTTCCTCTTTATTGGGGTGGTTTAGAAGCAAAATAAAATAGGAAAAAAAATTAAATTCATATTTTGACAGGACAACATCTGGCTGTTCAGCTGGTTGTAAATATTTATGTAAATCAATTACAGTAAAAACCGTTTATAACGACTTCGAAGGGACCGTCGGGTTACGGGTGTTGTAGCTGATAGTCGCTTTAACCAAAAACTATGTTAAGTTTACAGAAATACTGGGAACTCAAAATTCTTTAATAAACAATTTCCTCGTACCATTAGTCATCCACTCACCCACCGCATACCACTGAACTGTACTTTTCTCGTGATTTACGTTTTCTCTTCAATGTACGATATAACGCTCCCGCAAACAGACGCAACTCGACAGCCCGACGCGACACTAGTAAAACAATTTCTATGAAGACTTCACAGAAATTGTTCTACCAGAATCGCATCGCATCGCCGCGTCGCGACTGTCTCGAGCTTTTAGAGAGTAAATAGTGTGTAAATGTTTTGGGAGAATTTTGATCTACAAAGACATTTTCATAGTTATTGTTTGCTTGCTTTCTCTGAATATATTATTTAATCTGACAGAGATCATAAACATTTATGACGTGTGTATATGTGTTACTTGCCCGTCGTCATAGCGTGAGCAATTATTGTTGATATGCTTTGCTTTGTTGCTGGACTGCCTGAATTTTATTTAGTATTCCTTATTATCTCAACTTGTTTTTATCATTCATGTCATTCTCAATAGTTATACGTCTCGTAAATATTCATTAAGGGGACTACAGGACCTAAACGCAACTTTTATAGGTTTTTTTAATTTCTTAAAGTATATGATCCACTGCAGTAAACAAAATCAGAATCATATATGATATTCTTAAGGATATATGCTAGGTAGATAGTGTGTTGAAAACATAATATAACTAACTTGATACGATAGAAAAAAATCACGAAGATACCTCTAAAAATGTATTTTAACGATTAAAAATTATACTAATATACATGTAATCATTCTGATTTTTTGTCAGATTATTCTACAAGCAACATATTAGTATAATAGTTTTTATATTTTTTAATACAATCTGTAGCTTTTTTGTAAATCGATAATTGCTTCATATTTTTCAATAAATTACCAACTTTGTGTCATCGCGCTTCTCTTTCTTTTCTATGCAGTCCGACAGTGACCGCGCTTTAGGTGTTGTCGGCCTCTTAATGATTTTACATAACATAACATGACGCCTTGTTTCCCCGAAGGGTTGGGCACAGGTGTACCTGTAGTACACACACATTTCGCCAGTTATATTTTTAAGTCCCATGTAATAGGGGGCGAGCCTATTGCCATCAACCACAATTCCAGACTCCGGGCTGCTACTGAGAAATTCCAGATAGAAAAACCCATTAACACCACCCGACCCGGGAATCGAACCCAGGACCTCATGCTCAGCAGTAGCGCTTGCGACCACTAGACCAACGAGCAGAGTTATAATCATTAATGATTTTAATTCTGTAAATACATATTTTGTTATGGTTGTGAATCATATTTTGATCGAGATGCAACCTGCAAATTGCAAAAAAAACTTAAGAAAATGTCACTTCGCATCCACATAAAGGCGCTGACAAGACCCAATTGACCAAAATAGGCTTTACTTAAGAAAAAAAATTGCCAAATCTGTATAGCTTGTGGTAGCGGAAAAAATATATGTTAATTTTGAACATATTTCCCAGAACTTGGTTGTTACCAGAACACGTTTTGTAAAAAAAACTCGATACAAACTAACGTTAAACTAACCTCTTACCTTGAGTTCTAATCCAAAATATCTGCATTAAATATTAACATACGTTACGTATTTAATTAATAACAAGAACTTCTAATTTATATGCAGAACTTGGTTGTTTTTTATTTTCGATTACTCAACTCAATTTTGAGTAAATAGATAATTGCTTCATATTTTGCAATAAATTACAAGCGTTGTGTCATCGCGCTTCTCTTTCTTTTCTATGCAATCTGACAGGGACCGCGGTTTAGGTGTTGTCAGCGTCTTAACTAAACATTTTACCTCCTAACACTAGTAATTTCAGAATGAAATCCAAAACTCACAAAGCAAAAAGTAGCAGCAAAAGTGTTTATTACACTTTGCTCTCAAAGCTTAGTATCCGCGTCCCTCTGACTCAAAATTAATTATAACAAATATGCACAATGCATGTTTTGAAGTCAAATACGGTGCAGCAGGCTACACGACAAATCCGATGTAATCTGCCATGCTGCCATAAGCTACGCCGGTTGGCATTGGCATTTGTTGGCAAAGTACATCGAACGTCTCAGCTCTAGCTAGACAAGTAGATCGGATAGGGCTTCTAGGAGAATTAATGTGCCGTGGACTTTGTTATGGGAAATAAACTTATCTTGGTGGATTTTGGGGGTAATGGAGTATGTCTTTCGTAAAGAAGATAAGAAGTAGTATACTTGGTAACGATAAAGAATAAGCTATAAACATCTAAAAACTTCTGGACCAAAGTCGGTCGTAAAGCGATCGCTATCTATGTCGAGACTGCAGGCTCGGGTATCTAAGCCCGCGATTACACTGTTTCTGTTTATTGTTGACACCTAAACTAGTTATAAAGACTACTTGTATAATAAAAAACTTATCAAAATGTCAAAAAGGTGAACAAAATAGTTTACACAAGTCAAAAACATGTCAGGTTTAAAACGTGTGTCCTGCATCTTACAGGTCTGTGTAGCCCCATGAAACATGAGGCTCCAGGGGCTAGTCCGAATCTTTCCACGCTGTGGTCGGTGCATTTCATTCAGTCTTACAAGACTTGACAGCTGATTACTGCATGGTGATTATTTATTATGTAGAATGATGTTTACGAAGTTGTATCAACTATTAGTGAAGATATAATAACTAATATTGTGCCAAATACAATATATATAATCCCATATACATATTGTATCTGGCACAATAGCAGTTCCTCCTTGTAAGATAATAATTATGCTGAAAGTCTGTAACAAACTCACAACAGTGTGTTTATTAAAGCTTATTTCGTATGTTACTTTCGTGTTTGAGAAGCTTTATTTTACACGATTTCAATACCTGTTTACAACTAGTTTGTAACTAAAGCAATATCGCTAGTAAAGTCTGTATTATCTAGGCTATTACAAGTCTAAGAGAGTTTTCGTCTGAAAAGTTTGACAGCTGGGGATTGACTGTCACGTTTCAAAATGTGAGACTAATTAGATTTGAGAATTGAGTTATTTGACGCGTTCATCTGAATAAAGTGAGAGAATCGTTCAAGTTGAACTGAGCAAGGTTTCGAAAACCATTCCAGTGAAAACCTTGTGGAAAATACAGAACATAACTGAAAGTATTCTGAACTTCTAACTGCTATAGATAATGGCCTACACACAATGAAAAACAATTTTATGTTGACAACTAATATTTTCCTTCGATACAACTAATTTCATTCTCATGGAAAAGTAGCAACCCTAACGTCAAGCTAATACATTAATCTGAACATCCTGAACTGGTGTTAGTTTCAAGCCGAAACACTTGCAGTCACTGCTCAGAGCTAAGATCAGTTCTTACAGGTTGAAACTTGGAGCTAGGCAAAAAGATGTGGTTTGGTATTAAGACGTTAACTGGAAATCTGGTGTATTTTCGATGTTAACCATAACCATTTACTAATGTTTTGTCGTCGCTTGAATGCAGTCTTGATGAGTCATCATAAGACAACTAACTTAATTTCCATTTGTACTTATTTATTCATTCTTCTTCTACTTTTCGAGTAGACGGTAAATGTACATATTTTGATAAATGAAAACTCATTTAACAGAATTTGTAGAATATAATAGAATTTTATTTTGCAAATATGGGTAATACATAATAGTTCTTAAGATTACATTTAGCCCAGCCACATTTTACCAATCGGCATGCAAACATTTAAAATTATTTATATCACTATTATTACACTTATTTAGATCAATTTATAAATTACTATTATACAATTCTTAAATCATCAGCTATTAAAAATATATGTTTGTATTAAAAGGAAAATATACATCAGTATCATAAGATTATATATCATGTCATTACTATTACAAATGTCATACCATTATCATTACATCAATTAACATGTCATTACTATTACAAATATCATTATTATTACAATTCCAAAATCAAAATGTCAACGATCAAAATGTCAAAAATCAAAAATGTCATACACCAAAATCAAAATGTCAACGATCAAAATGTCAAAAATCAAAAATGTCATACATCAAAATTTCAAAAATCAAGATGTCACTAATTAACAAATATTTTTCTCCGACAGGAACTCAGTTACACTGTAGTACGTTTTATCTACCAAAAATTTCCGCAATCTACTCTTAAATTGTGCTGTATTTAAAGCTTTCCAACTACTAGGTAATTTATTGTAAATAATGGGGGCCATGCAAGAATCGCTCTTACGCACCAAAGTAGTTCGACGCGTCACGCCTATTCCTTGGGAATACAACAGCCAGGCGCTCAAAACGAGATGGATTTTGCTTGACAAACATAGCTACTTCGAAAATATAGATACAGGGAAGTGTCAAGATTTTATGTAACTTAAAATAAGGCGCGCAACTGTCTGTCGATTTAAGTTTTAACAATGATCGGAGACATCTTTTCTGGGCCTTAAAAACTATATCTCGATCAGTTGAGTTCCCCCAGAAAATTATACCATAGCGCAAGTGCGATTCAACTGTACCGTAGTAAGCCGTAAGAAGAGTTTTGACATCAACTATGGAGGATAGTCTATATAACACAGATGCGGATGAACTCAATTTTTTACACAGACTGTTTATATGTGCTTTCCAATTTAAGTTGCAATCTATTTGCAACCCTAAAAATTTGGTATCTTGCTTTCCTCAATTTTGTCATTTTTGTAATGGATGTTGAGATTAGTTCCGCCGGGAGTGCGTTGTTTAAAGTGCATTATTTTTGTCTTACCTAAATTAATATTTAACTTATTTTCGTCTAGCCATTTAATTAGTGTACATTAGTTTTCATTCATTGATACACATTGGTGTATCAATGAATGAATACTAATGTACAAATTATGCATTTATTTTATTTTTGGCTTTCTTACCATGGATAGTAAGAAAACCAAAAATAAAGTAAATGCTTGTGAAGTAAGTAAGTGTATGCGCGAAGGAGTAATTTATCAGATATTCACGCTCACGCCGCTCGCCCATTGCTTAACGAAAAATACTATCTGACGTTACACAATTTATGTCAGTCTTTAATCCCATTATCAACACGAAAAAAGGTAACTCAAGAGACAGTAACAAACTCTATTAACTCTCTAACAACATAATCCAAAACAAAAACGATTTAAAATTAAAACAGTCGTTAGCTTAAAATAACCCTATAGATAAAAATTTCCTCGAAAGGCCCAAAAAAGGGTTGACCCCAATTTAAGGGGTGTCCCCAGATAACCGGCTTGATAACATTAATCAAAGGACATAACTGTAGAGTTTTTGGGTTCCGCCGTCAATTTTCTGGTCAGTGCCCCCGTAATTTCAGTTTCCTTGGCAATTTTTCAGGTCAGCTGTTTGTTATAAACATTATCGAATTTCTTGTGGGCTTGGGGCAGGTGGGAAATAAATCTTTTCGTGGCTTGTGAAGATTGTGAAATGGAATCCTGTGGTTTTGGTGCAGATGTAAGATTGCGAGGAACAGGTTTCTTGAGTTTTTGTAATGTCTTTCTGTTTTTACAGCTTTCATCTATACATATATTTTAGAGAAGTAAAAGTGAGTTTGTTTACTCCCCTCTTTATCTTTAATTAATCTCGTTGGATCGTCGGAACAACTGATCTGATTCCGAAAAAAAGCTCTAAAATATTGCCGAGAGTCATCTATACAAACATATAATAAAATCGTAGCGAAGTCAAAACTGTACATTGAATATTTTTTCCGGTAGGCTATATATTATTATCACGCTATTTGCTATGGGGGATGAGCAATATGCCATTATGTTAATATTCCTCTATGGCTTACAGCAAATTGTAAAAAGACGAGCCCAACGGTTAGAACATTGCAGATAGTTACAGATTTAACATTTTAAATGATTATCGTCACGTCATATTTTTATGGGGCTAAGCAGTCAATCATCATGACATGTACAGGGTGGATTTTTGAGAAAAGGAAGTAAGGATACTTTAACCGTTATAGCTACACGAAAACTGTCTTAGGAGACTGTCCTTAACTTTTTGAGACATTCTAGTCTATGTACACAGATTTAAAATCAATCGGCAAGACAATAGGCAACTTTTACAAAAAAATGTTGGTGCCATTAGATCCTGTTTCTTTTGAGGATCATACGTAACATATGAAGCAATGGAATAGCAATATATTTCAACATCATTCAGATTGAGATTGATAGCGTGTTACGGAATTAGTAATTAATTATTATTATTTCAAAGGGTGTATTCCTAATGTTAATTGTAAGGTGGACAGGGGTGTATTCTGTGAATATTACATCCACAATTCACCAGTTATGTTTACGTTACTCAAGTCAGACTGGAAGTTAATAGTCCAATTAAGCATCAATAATTATTGTCGTAGGTTTTTTTGTACTCGTTTTTTTTTGTTTATATAAGTTATATTTTTTTTGTCATGGGTGTCGTTTTCATGGTTTTCGAAGTGTCTGATAACAAAACTGGGATCAAAATCAAAATTCAAGATGGTGCCAAAGAAAATGTGCAAATTGTTCGTCATGGGTGTCGTTTTCATGGTTTTCAAGGGCGCTGACAATGATAATGGGATGAAAATCAAAATTCAAGATGGTGCAAACGAAAAACTTCTAATTTATCGTCATGGGTATCGTTATCGTGGATTCCGAGGGTGCTGACAACGATAATGGGGTCAAAATCAAAATTCAAGATGATGGCACCAAAAATTAGTACTTAAGTTATTCGTCATGGGTATCGTTTTCATGGTTTTCGAGGTCTCTGATAACAAAACTGGGGTTGAAATCAAAATTCGAGATGGTGCCAAAGAAAGTGGGCAAATTTTTCATCATGGGTGTCGTTTTAATGGTTTTCGGGGTCTCGAATAACAAAACTGGGGTCGAAACCAAAATCATGCTGGCGCCAGAGAAAATGTGCAAATATTTCGTCATGGGTGTCGTTTTCATGGTTTTCAAGGGCGCTGACAACGATAATGGGGTCGAAATCAAAATTCATATTGGCACCAACGTCAAATTCGCCGAAATGTCTTTCCGCGCAAGTAAGTTCGCGCAAGTGTCAGTGCTATACATTTCATGGAAAATGAGAATCTAACTTACTTTTTAGGGTTCCATACCGCAAAACGATAACACGGAACACTTATAGAATCACTTCGTTGTCTATCCGTCCGTCCGTCTGTCTGTTTATCAAGACCTTTGTCTCAGGAACGCGTGGAGATATCAAGTTGAAAGCCCCATCGGATATCTGTTCTGCAAGCAATGTGGGCCACTGCCACTTATGTTTGGCAATTCTTCGGGCAAATTTATATGCTGCCTTAACTTATGAAAAAGCATTAACTACGCATTTCAACTTTTTTTGTTCTACTCACATTAGGTCGACATGTGTCCCACAGCTGTGGAACAATCCGATCCACATCGATGTACCGCACTGGAATTTATTTGCTGGACAAAATAATATTTTATGTATTTTAAATTGTTTCCTTGTCCATGAATTTCACTCCTTCCCAACTTGGATTAGTTTTCAGTTCACTAAAAGGACCATATCCTTTTTTTTTATTTGGGTAGTAAATTATGAAATAACTTCTCTCGCTCTGGGTCTGGGTGGAGCGAGAGGGTGTGTCAGACTCTTAAGGCTCGTGCAGACAGGCGCGACGTGCGGCGTGACACGACACCGGTAGAACAATTTTCATGAAGTTTTCATAGAAATTGTTCTACTGGTGTCGCGTCGCGCGAAAAGTCGCGCTAGTCTGCACGAGCCTTTACTGACTAAAACCCACCCGTGTTCCTTCCGCTGCCTGTGTTGCGAGGCTGACAACACCTAAACCATGGTCACTGTCAGATTGCATAGAAAAGAAAGAGAAGCGCGATGACACAACGCTTGTAATTTATTGCAAAATATGGAGCAATTATCTATTTACTCAAAATTGAGTTGAGTAATCGAAAATAAAAAACAATCCAGTTCTGCATTCAAATAAGACGTTGTTGTTATTAATTAAATACGTAACGTATGTTGATATTTAATACAGATATTTTGGATTAGAACTCAAGGTACGAGGTTAAACGTTAGTTTGTATCAAGATTTTGTTTCAAAACGTGTTTTGGTAACAACCAAGTTCTGGGAAATATTTATTTATTTATTTAACAGTTTATGTGCACACATATAAACAGACAAGAAGAAAGGAACAGACAAATACGTACAAAGGTGATGCTTATTTCTAATGAAATCAATGAATGTTCAAAATTAACATTTTTTTTTCCGCTACCACAAACTATACATATTTGGCAATTTTTTTCTTAAGAGAAGCCAATTTTGGTCAATTGGGTCTTGTCAGTGCCCCGGTCACCCTGTACGGCACACATGAAGCAGCCAAACATTTTGTAAGCTTAACGGATTTCACGAATTTGAATTTTATACAAGCCGCGGAGGCTTGTATAAAATTCAAATTCGTGAAATCCGTTAAGCGTTATGTGTCTTTGTTACTACGACACTGAGTGAATGCTGTCTAAAATCCCTCAGGATTATAAAGATACAACCTGACGTAGGTAAACGTAGTTCCCCAGATGCAAATATGATGATGACAAGCAAATTTTTAATGAATGTTAGTCTGTTAAATAGTTACATATAATTAAAGACAAATTAATAAAAAAAATGTATTAAATTGGAGTTATAAGGCTCGTGCAGACCAGCATGATATCGCGCCAGTCTGCACGAGCCTTTAACGTTAAGAAATCTATGAACGAAAGGAACAAATTATTGTGTAAGTGAATAAAAGTCATAGTCTTGTTTCTTATTTACATTAATGATTGGCCATATGAGGTATGGCCAATCATTAATGGATAATCATATTACCAATCAGTAGGATAGTCAGTAATCACCAAAGGATAATCATGATATAGTGTTATTTGCGGATGACACTTCACTTTTGTTTAAACTTAAACGTCAGCAGCTGGTTACTGACGATGTAAATAGTGAGATCTCAAAAGTAGTTCACTGGTTCAATGTTAATAATTTACTTCTTAATGAAAAAAAAACCAAATGCATTAAATTTACGCTACCTCACGTTAGGCAGGTGAAAACTATTGTGTTGATAAAGGGCGAAGAATTGAACCCTGAAGATAGCACAGTATTCTTGGGCTTAACTTTGGATGCTAGGCTTCAGTGGGGTCCACATAAAGATAAATTGTCGAAAAAGCTAAGCTCCGCAGCATACGCTGTTAGAAAAATTCGTAATTTAACTGATATAGAGACAGCCCGTTTAGTGTACTTTAGCTATTTTCATAGTGTAATGTCGTACGGTATTCTGTCGGTATTCTGACTATCTTTGTTTTGCAGAAAAGAGCTGTTCGGTCAATTTATAGATTAAGCCCGAGACACTCTCTCAGAGAGAAATTTAAGGAGATTAATGTAATGACTGTGCCCTCCCAGTATATTTTTGAAAATCTTTTATATGCCCATAAAAATATAAAATTGTTTAAAAAATACAGTGATATCCATAATATAAATACTAGGAACAAACACAAATTTGTTGTACCTACAACAAGGCTCAAGAAAATAGGTGGCTCATTCAGATGTCAATGTATACGTTTTTATAATAAACTTCCAAGCCACGTTCAAGATCTAAGCCTTAATAAATTCAAATCATTTATTAAAAGTAAGTTGTACCAGAAAGCCTTTTATACTATTAAAGATTATATTGAGGACAAAAAGGCTTGGGATTAAGCTGCTCTAATTATTGTATACTGAAACTTTTATTTTATTTATATACCATTTTGACATATTTACTTTGTGGAGTTCAATATACTGTTTGGAACTTAATATTTACTTGTAAAGTATATATTAAGTAATAAGTATTAGTTATTAATAAGTATTATTATATAATATATTATATTGTTTTCAATTATTGTGAATGTGAAGCCTATGTGGGTCATTATTGTTTTTTTTTTTTTCTCATTTAGTATTAATCATGGTCTGGCAGTTTGAGTAATTTATGCGGCCTACCCAAATGTTCTTTCTTTGGTATTGTTCGTCGAATCGTTGAGCTCCTTAAGTTCTGAGTTGAGCTGCACGATTACTGACAAATGCGTGCACTGACTGGACAGGTCCACTCAATCTGTGTGGTTCTTTCCTCAAAAGGACCATTTCAGACACCAATCTACATGGCCTCCACATGATCTGACCAAGATTATGTCTGGACTTTAAAAGAGACTGTGACCTCTGAGTTTGTTTCGGCCTTTCTTCTCAGAGTAGTCAGATAGGAAACGCCGACCTCATCTAGCTTTATTTTAAAAATATGATTGACGTGTAAAAGTGTTTGTACAAACCTACTTACAGAAAATAAATCATTTATCATTTGTCATTTATCATACTCATAACAATATACCTTTATAACAAGTCTAAACGTTCTAAATTATTTGAGGTCAAATTTTTTGCATGACAAGGACATGCTGAAAAATCACAATCAACATACATTCTATCTAAATTCTGTTCTCAAAGAAAATAAAATTATAACGCGTATTCGTTCCAAACTCGAAATTTAAAAAAAAAATGTTCATGGCTAGTCTTCATTGTAGCGGCAAATATATGTATGTTAGGTGACTGTTATTTTAGTGATAGCCGTTCTTCAAGAAAAATCTGTAAGAATGCATCAGTCAGTGTATCAGTATTGTGAAATTAGGTAGTATATGCAGGAATGCAGGCGTTCACTAAAAACGAAAATCTTCGCAAGCAATGGGGAATTGCTACTGAAGACTGCGGAGTCGACCTCAGGACTAACTGCTTCTCACACGGACAACTGTAAGTGCCTTGCTCCCGCGTCACCAGTCCTGAGTCTCTGTATATTTTGGCTTCTCAGAACCAAAACTACAAACGTAGTATACAGGGAAGTTTTATAAAAATAACATAACACCACCACATTCCCCGAGGTGTAGGTGTAGTACACCCACAATTCGCCAGTTATGTTGGGGTCCCATGTAATAAGGGGCGAGCTTATTGCCACTAACCGGGCACAAATCTAAACTTCGGACTGTGACCGAGAAATTTCAGATGGAAAACCCAATTACACTTTGTCTGACCCGGAATCGAACCTAGGACCTTATGCACAGTAGCTCTTGCGACCATTAGACCAACGAGGCCGTACCCAAAGGGTAGAACGGGACCCTATTACTAAGACTCCGCTGTCCGTCTGTCTGTCTGTCTGTGCGTCTGTCACCAGGCTGTACCTCATGAACCGTGATAGTTAGACAGTTGAAATTTTCACATATGATGTATTTCTGTTGCCGCTATAACAAAAAATCACAACAGACATGGTTTTTTTTTTTGCCGTTTTTATAGATAATTGTACGGAACCCTTCGTGCGCGAGTCTAACTCGCACTTGGCCGGTTTTTTAAATAAAAATGTGGCTGTTATTTTAGTATATTGTGTTGTCTTACGACTTCCACACGAATGAGGTCTAGGAAAGCAGTCTCTAGTAGGATGTATTATTTCATGTAAAAACAAGAAAATACACGCAGACAAAGTCCCGGGCAGAACCTAGCTAATTATATTTTTACTACATGATTATTTCTTTAATATCATTGTATAATTGTCACTATTATATTTAGAGGGGCTTGTGGTTAAATAATAACAGCTGCACGGGTCAACCGATCAGGTTAAGCTACGCTTGCCGCGGTTAGTCCGTGGATGGGGGACCATCTTTACATACCAATACCCTTCCGTGCCTCGGAAAGCATGTTAAGCCGTCCCGGCTGTCATTCGTAGATCTTTGACAGTCGTTACGAGTCGTCAGAAGCCCGAAAGTTTGACAACCAGTCTTACCAAGGGGTATCGTATTACCCAGTAACTGGGTTGTGGAGGTCAGATAAGCAATCGCTCCATGTAAAATACTGGTGTTCAGCAGCATCCGGTTAGCCTGGAAGCCGACCCCAACGTAGTTGGGAAAAGGCTAGGCAGATGATGATGTTAATTTTTTTTTCTCCTTAAACATTTTTTATTTTCTTTGTTCTTTGCACTTGTTTTTGTTCTAAACACTTGTTTCATGATTCTTATTGAATATAATATACAAGGTGTCGTTTTGCGTCCTCGTCAAATTCAAGGAGGTAAATATGCTAATGATTCTCGACACGAATCAATAATAAAATAAGAAGGTATTTTTTTTTGTTTTTTTCAAATTTTCGGAAATTGGCATGTGTGGGACACGCATGTCGAACACGGCCCGTTTGATACCGCACTGTAACTGCCCTATTACACACACACTACCGCATACGCAACGGATTTTGTTCTGTGAAAGTGGTGTATTCTAAAATAATGTCAAACTTAAATAACAAAAAAAAAAAACCAGTATGTATTAATTATTGAGCAGGTATCGTAATTTTATTTTATTATATGTATATGTCTTTAATAGCAGCCTCCTGAAATTTGACGAGGACGCAAAACGACACCTTGTATAGAAAATATTAATATGTTTTATGTATCTATGTATTTATTAATTATTGTATATATATGTAAATGGTACACCACAGACTACCTGCAGTATTGTCTCTCCTTTCCCCCTAATCCATTGGATGGAGGAGGTTGTCTTAAGATCGCTTTTATCACCCATTGTGTCACCCAACGTAAAATTTCTTCATTTATATCTGTAATTTTTTATGGTTTATATAATAAAAAGTATTCTATTCTATTCTATGCTATCATTAGTGTGCAAGTAAGGTCAATCAATAAAATTTTATTCAAAATTATACATGGGTTTAACCAGGGCAATAATCAACCAAGTTAATAGTGTGTGTACACACACTCAAGAACATAAAATCTATTAAACGCCTTAGGGCCTGTGCACATCACGTTTTTTAAACACGCCGTCGACGCGCGTTTTAGAAACGTGCGTCGACGGCGCGCTTTTATTCTACAGAAGGTCTACAGGCTGCGCCTGACTCGCGTCTGTATCGCTACAAACGCGCGTCAACGGCGCGTTTAAAAAACGTGGTGTGCACAGACCCTTAGGTAGCCATTCAGGATTGACGTAAAACATAGGCAATCATTGGAATGTAACTCTTATCTCGGTAAGGTAAGGTATAAAATAGTTTGATTCCGTGAGTCTTATAAAACTTATAATTTATACATTACTAGCTGCCCCTGGGGGTTTCGCCCGCATAAGTCAAGATCCCGTGGGAATATCGGGATAAAAAGTATGCTATGTCCTAATCCAGGTCATGGTTTACCCACGTGCTAAATTTCATCCAAATCCGTTCGGCTGTTTTAGCGTGAAAGCGTAACAAACAAACAAACAAACTCACTTTATATTATTAAATAGGATAATTAGGATTACAATGAGCTAAGAGTTATTGCAAAGACTTACTGATGGTTTTACGTCATTCAAATTTGATTGTGAATGCACTGCTTTAATATCATGTATCTAGATTCAATTTAAATTCAAAACTGCCATCCAAGAATTTCAAGTACGATAACGCCCATTTATAAGCAGTAGGGGATAAAATGAGATGAAAAGGACCCCAGTAATAATTCACTATAGGTAACGTTACATAAATAAAAATCTTTTGTGGGAATTCAATACACATTCGGATAGTTGTACACGACCAAACGTGTTACTTTTATACAGAGTGTTTGACAACAAATGTTATTATTTGATATTACAACATTAATGGTTGATTTGACAATAACCCTGCATAGGGTTTTTGATCACTACATCCTTTCATATTATAAAACAAAGTCCCCCGCCGCATCTTTCTGTCTGAACGCGATAAACTCAAAAACTGCCGAACGGATTTTCAAACGGTTTTCATCAATGGACGGAGTGATTCACTGGGAAGGTTTAAGGTGTATAATTTCATTAAGGTTTTGTGTAAATTTGCTGCAATATGACGATTATTGTTGAAGATATCGGCAAAAATTATCCGGACTGGGAGCTATACTGGCGTGCTCCGCGTAAACCAATAGAGTTATATGAAAACAATTGTAATACGGAATTAATACATTGTTTACCTGGATTAACATATCGGGTACTTTTTATCCCGGTAGTAGGTTCTCGTGGGATATTTTACGACATCCGTGCTGGCGAAGCCGCGGGCGAAATTTTTATAAAAGAACAAAGCTGTTTCATCTTCATTTCATAACAAAGAATCTTATATTTTAGCATCTGAATAAATCGAATTAACAAGGTTTATGATCCGCTAATTATTTTGCCATTTTACTCGAGCGATACGTTGAAAATAAATGATTTATTGTCTTTTTCATCTAACACATTGTGCTAAGTTTATCTACATTAGCAACAGATAACGTTGTGTTAATCACTTTACGCGATTTTTTAACACCCTGTATAGTATACTCTTTCATTCAAATGAGTCGGTAGCAGTTAAGTCTACTGGCAGTGCAGAGTTTCCCAAAGCGTTTACACTTCAGAATAAAATATGTATATTTTAGTGAATGGAGTGTAAAATTTAAGCAATGCTTGAGTGGCTTACATTTTATCTGAGTAGATTTTGTGAAAGGGAAATGTAAAATATTTTTGCACTTTTAGTGGGAAGATTTATTAAGATAGTGTTTGACAAATTGGGATTTTAAGGCGCTGACAAGACCCAATTGACCGAAATAGACTTCTCTTAAGAAAAAAAATTGCCAAATCTGTATAGTTTATGATAGCGGAAAAAATATGTGTTAATTTTGAACATATAGTAGCAATTATCAATAAGCAATTAACTCAAAATTGAGTTGAGTAATAGAAAATAAAAAAACAACCAAGTTCTGCATTCAAATAATACGTTCTTGTTATTAATTAAATACGTAACGTATGTTGATATTCAATACAGATATTTTGGATTAGAACTCAAGGTAAGAGGTTAGTTTAACGTTAGATTTTATCGAGATTTTTTTTTTCAAAACTTGTTTTCGTAACAAGATTATCGAGATTTTCATTTCAAACGTGTTGTGGGAAATATGTTCGAAACTAACTTATTATATTTTTTCCGCTACCACAAACTATACAGATTTGGAAATTTTTTTTTCTTAAGAAAAGCCAATTATGGTCAATTGGGTCTTGTCAGCGCCTTAATTATTTACGAACTGATGTTTTGATTTCATCAAACTATTGGATTTTCACGCCATTCCCTTCGTCTCTTGGTAAATGAAATGAAATGAAATGATGAAATGAAATGAAATGATGAAATGAAATGGAATGATTTTATTTTCTGTAAGTAGGTTTGTACAAAAAGAAACTACAGAAGGCTGAAGGATGCTTTACAAGGTAAAATTTAATTTACTAGCAAAACTTCATAGATGCGATGGGTATCGGTGAAGTGAAGATACTTAAAATTATGAATTTAGGAAAATATTTTTTGTTTTCTCTTGTTTCGATTCGTCGAAGTGGCGGTGCTTGGGGGAGGAGGCCTAAGTCCAGCAGTGGACGTCTTTCGGCTGAAATGATGATGATGATGATGAGATTAGATTTCAATACCCATCACGTCTATCAAGTTTCACTTGATAATTTAATTAAACTTTGTATGATCCTTAACCTTTTGACCGCCACAGTCATCTATAGATGACAGAGCAAAATGTGCCCAGCACGCCAATGTTACGACTACATGACAGATTTTAAGGAATAATTTGTAGCTTGGCGCCGAGGGCACGTCTTTGCTTGTTTGACGTGGCGGTCAATAGGTTAATTCGATACATAAAAAAAAATTGCTCCGTCAATTTGACATATATAGTTTGTTAACACTTGTCGGTTGTAAGTACTTTTTACCGACATGAAAAAGGTCTTTTTTATTCTTTGCTTAATTATTGAGAAACACTGTTCTCCAAAGGTGAGACGAACTAATTTTGAATATCAAAGAGTTGTCGAGTTATTCATCTGCTTATTCATTGGTTAGTCTACCGCCGCGTCTGGCATGAATAACACGAAGTTATACTCTGAGCAAAGTTCACAGTTTTGTTTACAAGTCTCGCAAATATAATTGTGAATATTTAATAAAAGTTTTGTTTAGTATTCATAGTTTCGTTCGAGAGCAAATTAATAGCTGTGGTTGGTTTTTTTGTTGTGTTATACGTGTTGTGGCTTGATCAAGTGTAATGAATAAGTAAGTGTTGTGGATTTGATTGAATTCATTCATAATAATAATGAGAGCAGTGGTGGCCCAGTGGTAACGGCCGCGACTTACGAGTAGGTCGTAGGTTCGAACCCGGACAGGCGCTTTACTTTGTGTAAACTATTTCATCACCACTGCTCTCCAAACGGTGAAAGAAAACATCGTGAGGAAACCGGCATGTCCTAGAACCAAAAATTCAAAGACGTGACATCTACCATCCCGCACAGGGCCCGCGTGGTGGATTACGGCCCACTCCCTCACTCACAGAGAGGAGGCCTGTGTCCCAGCAGTGGGAACATTATAGGCTGATTATGTATGATAATAATAATTATGGTTTTGTGATATCGATTTTGTGAGGGGCTTAAATGATAACAGCCGCACGGGACTATCGAAGGTTAAGCTACGCTTGCCGCGGTCAGTTCGTGGATGGGTGACCATCAACTACATATCGAGACCCCTCCGTGCCTCGGAAAGCACAGCCGTTGTTCCTGGCTGTTATTCGTACATCTTTGACAGTCGTTACGGGTAGTCAAAAGTCCAAGTTTGTCGGCCAAGGAGTATCGTGTTACCCAGTAACTGGTTTGTGGAGGTCAGATAGGCAGTCATACCAGACGACTGAAACCCGACCCCAAAATGGTTGATTGAAAATATTTAACAACATTGGAATTTGGTGAGCTGACCATACGACTACATGAACGACACAGATTTCTTCTTATGTGCCATTTTGTAACTAGAGTTTAAATAATCTCATGCGTCACAAATTAAAAGTACCAACATATTAATTATTATTATTGTTAAATAATAATAATTAATACGTCTTTCCTCACATAAAAGCGATTAACGGAATCAAAATATCAAAGGTTTTCCTCTCCTCGTCCTATTCAAAGAAATCTTATGTTTTCTTAATTACCTAACGTAACGTCAGCTAAAGATTATAATTTACGAGAATACATTAAAAAGTAAAAATATATAAAATAAATTAAAGGTATCATTTGTATGGTTTTACGCGATGCTGTTAATGGAGTCTGAAATAGTTTTATAGGAATCGTTAAAGCCGGTCAACTGTGATTAAAACAGTTTTTATTTTCTTTTTATTTTATTAGCTGTGGTGGTGGGTGTGTAAATGGCGTACCTATACGTTACAACATCTAATTTTTTGAAAGTGATACGTATATTTTGTGGTTTTGGTATTTTTCCGAAACATACAATTTCTTCCTTGTGGCAACCCAAAAGTAAAAATAAATTTTTCCTACCAACATTTTCTAATTAGGCACGTAATTCGAAGCGCAACAAATTGTGTGTTGACAACAATCTCGACTACAACTCGTTTAGTTAACGACAACCCGTCCACGTTATTTTGACACGGCTCCAAAATGCCGCCCAGAACCAATCGCTAATTGCACTGGCTTCCCTAATTCCCGTCTAACCACCTAGCGATGACACGTCAACTGATACTTATTATTTATTTTCCAGCGTTCTAAATATGGCGGCGGCGGCGCAAAGGCAAATTAAACTGTGAAAAAGATCAGACGAACAACATGGCGGTGGCGATTGCGCGCCAAATCCCGCGTCACCGGCAGCGCCATCTGTTAGCGGCCGGCGATAACCACTTCCGTAGTTTGAATCATTCAGACCGTTCGAAATAGTCACTTGTGATTTAACTGTGAGAAACGACAGTGCGGGGTCGTAATGTGATATAATAATATATATTTTTAGTGTTGTGTTGTGTTTGTGTGTTTACGATGTCTGAGGAGAGGTCGCGGCGGTTGTCGCAGATCTTCGACCCTCTGGCTCGGTTTACGGACCTCAGTGGGGCTGGCCACTCGGCCAGTACCCCGAACAGTCCCCGACTTTTACCGAGGAGGTCGCGAGATCCGCCGCCCCCGCCACCTAGGTGAGAAACAATTGCATACAACCTCTTATTAATCTTATGTTTCTTTATTTATTTATTTATTTAAAGTTTACAACAGTCTTATAATATGTAAATCACACCACAAATATGTGCAACAGTATTTAATATGTGAGTTCGATGTCACCTGTGTTCTCAAACTTCACATAACTTGACATAACTGGAAGTTGTTAATTTTTCCCCACACCTATGGTACAGAAAAGGCGCCTAGTCCAGGAAATTCTTGAATAACAAGACTATCGATCTCATTGAATAACTCCAAAGTCGCTAATGACTCACTTTTTGATTAATACTTGTACATCTCCAAAAATTCAGGTAGATACAATAGGGGTAATTCTTTGATCAGTGACGCTTTCATGACTAATGTTTATTTTCTGTAATCTGATTACGTTTGTAACATCCAGTAACACTATTTCTGTCGCGTACACTCGTGCGCACATCGGAGGAGATCCAAAGGCTTTGCGCATGTAATTGTAACGGGACCAGGCGTTGCTCAATTTCATACCTTGTTTTAATCTGTTTAGGTTTGCTATTATTTCCAGACCTTAGTGTCATGAACATTGAACTTTCATATTGAGGCAATTTTATCACTTGCCTCAACAGCTGTTTTGTTTCATATGTAGGCGCCCAATGAAAAAAGATTTACTATTTTCATATTTCGTTTCAGTCAATTTCAGTTTCTGGCAGTCTCATTCATTTAGCAATCTTGTATTTATAATTTACGGTTAGGTATAATTGTTTTGTTATTTTTATTATGCCGAAAGATTTCATCAAGTGCAATGTGTATCTAATACAATGTTAAGTTAATAACTTAACCAAGTCACAGTTTTATCTGATTGGATAAATCTTTAGGCTTGTTCCACACTATAGTTACAACACTGTATACACACACAATTTTATGGATACTTGAGTAATGATAAAATAGGAAACTAACCAAGATGGCTGCCGATAATGACACTAAAGCATGGAATTAGTAAGTACTATATACCAAAAGCTAGGAATAATGTCTTTATCGATTGTTGGCCCATTAATTAGTGTCTCAATCTAGTTACAAAATGATTAGCATATTGGAATCAGATAAATTATAGAAGTTATTGCAGATATAAAGCCCTCAAGGCAATTGTAGGCGTTATGTAAACTGGATCTGTAAACATGATTGGATGTTAAAATTCCATTTGTAAATTGTCTGTTGTTTTGAGATATGTATCGGTGTATTAATTTATTCTAAAGGGCAACAGTAGCAATAGGTAATTACTGCTTGTAAAGACGTGATATATTATAATGTTTGTGAGTTCGACTAAGTTGGTAGCACGACTTTTTGATAAATATCGGTGAAACGCAGCACGATTTTATGGAAACAATTGCGCTACAATAGTGTGCCTGGCCTATATATTTCTCGATCAACTTTGACAATCGACAAGGTTTCTCACTGTCTGTGCAAGAAAATATTTAAGCTGTAGTTGACCTATATCTTTGCCCCATTTAACGTAAAAAAAACTGCTTGACAAAAAATATACTTTGCAAGCTCTTCCAGTGTTATTTCCTGAGCTACGACAGTAACTGTTTAGTGTATAAAGTGTAGTAATTTACAAACAGTGGTCTGTCTATTGTAAGTTTTTGACAGATTTTGTTCGGCAAATCTGTCAAAAACTCACAAAGAGACCTTTGTAAATTAGTAGACTTGGCCCTTGATGTAATCCACACTTCATACAATCATACATACTCGTAGCTTGATACAAAGTTCTACACAATGAGTTCAGTTTCAATTCAAAAACAACCAACAGAACTCATTTGAAAATCTGTTAAACTTTTCCATTAACTGAATTCCATCAATTCAGTTCATCTCATCAGATAATCCGGCTCGTTTCAGCCCTTGCTAATTAATCATTCAATATTAATAATACCTCATTTGTTGGTATTAATCCTATGGAGCGAGTTCCAACCTCGCTCAAGTACTTATAGTGAGGTGAAATATTGTGCATTTAAATTAATGAACACTGTGAAATATTTATGATACGTTGTGCACATTTTTGGGTGAAGATTCGGTATGTGAGTCGTATACTTTGTTCTCTTCTCTTCGTAGCTCGTAGTATCGATGACTCCATTTATGTTTTAAATAAGTTTTGACCAGATTTTGGACACATCGACAGCGTTATCGTTGGCCTTACAAATGTTTTCCGTAGTGTCAAAAGTGTTTATTCTTTGCAACTTAGTCCGATGGAGGTACCTACTCCGCATTTGTTAGTATTAATTTTATGGAGCGAGTTCCAATCTCGCTCAAGTATTTATAGTGAGGTGAAATATTGTGCATTTAAATTAATAAGCACTGTGAAGCACTGTGATTAATACGTTCTATACATTTTTGGGTGAAGATTCGGTATGTGAGTCGTATACTTTGTTCTCTTCTCTTCGTAGCTCGTAGTATCGAGTACTCCATATATACAGGTTGAAATTGAAAACTTGCGACAAACTGAAATGGGACATTGTATACATCATTATTAACAACTTTTACTAAGGGACCAAAGCTGTAATCCCAAAAAAAAAAATCTGCTTTTCCTACATTTTGATGAGGTATTGCAAACATAAATGTAGGGGACAGCAGTTTTTTTTTT
Organism: Atethmia centrago; assembly: GCA_905333075.3. Taxonomy (NCBI): domain Eukaryota; kingdom Metazoa; phylum Arthropoda; class Insecta; order Lepidoptera; family Noctuidae; genus Atethmia; species Atethmia centrago. Next base: position 8,765,139 of record HG995381.1, on the reverse strand, counting down.
GGGATTGTAGCTTTGGTCCCTTAGTAAAAGTTGTTCATAATGATGAGTACAATCTCCCATTTCGATTTGTCGCATGTTTTCAATGTCACCCTGTATGTTTTAAATAAGTTTCGACCAGGTTTCGGCCACTTCGACAGCGTTATCGTTGGCCTGGCAAAGGTCTTCCATAGCGTCAAAAGTGTTTATTCCTTGCAACTTAGTCTGGTGGGGGTATTCCGATGAGTCACGGTGCGACTGTGGAGCCACATCGCAGCCTGGCCTCTCGTCGTGCTCTCTGTGCGATAACACCTGCGTACTTTGTTGTTTTGTGTATTGTGTGAGCCTAAAATATTGCATTGATAGATTGTTTTTGTATCTATGAATAGTAATTTGTATTTGAATTTAATCTGAACTTAATGTAATTCTGATAGCCTAATAGTAGTGTAGGTTGATATTTATGTAGATTGTGAGTTGCACCCAAAGATATAACGTTATGTTTTTGTTGAGTACATAAGTAATTGTATGTTGCATACCGCATCAGACTGTTCAAGTGAGACTATAAAACATTGATAACTGTGTTGCACTATTAACTTATTCCTGCATCTAATAGTCTCACAAAGTGAACTACACAGCTTTTTGTATTTATTTTTTGGGTTAAATAACTTCGCCGGCTCTGGGTGGACCGGGAGGGCGTGTCAGACTAAAACCACCCGTGTTCCTTCCGTTGCCTGTGTTGCCAGTGGCCACGGTATCCCTTTCGGACTTTCCCGCGAACCCGGCAGGCATCAGCGCTACCAGACCCCTTCAGTCGTGTTGACAATTCTTTGAGGCGCGCGTGGCACACAACGCGCCGTCGACCCGAGCCTGGTCTAGGGGGGTAACCATCACCTCTTATAGCAGTATTATTTCAATATTACTTTAGCGTGAGAATAAGATGGACCTATATGTCCTGTATAGCTCCATCACTTTCCCACTGTGAAGTAATATTATAATAATACTGCTATAAGAGGTGACGGTTACCCCCCTTATCGGACAGCGAGCTACCCATTGCTCACCGTCCGCAAGCCCGCGCTTACGGTTACGGTTGGATCTACTCGTATCATACTACGCCTTTTAAGTGACTTAGGTTAGGTTACAATAATTTATTTTTCTCAAGAACGGTGCGTTACCTTTTCATGGGAGTGGTGCCAAGGGGCAGGGGCCTCCCGCCCCCCTTAACCTGCCAAACGATACTAAACGACGACGCCCAGGATGTCTAGCCTTCACACATCATTCTTTACCAATTACAATTTTCGTTTAAAAAGGTAGCAGGACATTAAAATTCTGAGACCATAATGTATTTTGATAGGTATTCTCTTAGAAGTGAACTTAAGGTTTAAAAGGCAGACACAGTCACACACAATAGGCTAGTTGACCGTTTTTGAGAAATTCATCATTTATGTCCCTTGTGGTCTATTTCCCTCAAAATATGAATATTTCAACAGACTAGCGACATTAACAAAACTATTGTTTAATGTTTCTACCGCAATTAAATTTTTATTGTCAAAACGGGGCACTGTCATGGCGGCTCGACTTCGGTCTTGCATTCTGTCAAATTTGTGAGTGAGTTTCTTTACATTGTTTCCCCTGCACATGAACTTCATTTATTACTTCTATAATTGGTATATTGTCAACTAGCTTATTGCAGACAATATTGTTCCCATAAAAATGGTTTAAGGCTCGTGCAGACTAGCGCGATATCGCGGGCGTGACAGCAATATGCCTGTCGCACACGCGATATCGCCCCAGTCTGCGCGAGCCTTTAATTTTCCTTCACTAACATCATCTGTTATCCTGCAGGCCGATCGCTCATACCTCTCGCTTGGACCCGTTGGAGTACGAGCTCGTGGCAGCAGAGGTCGGGTCTATCAACTGGCAGGAGCGGTGCCTGGAGCTGCAGCTAGAACTGCACCGCAGCAGGCACCAGGCGACTAGGGTCCGGGATATGCTGAGAGATAAGGTAGGGTTACATTTAAGTACCTTTATACCTATTGACCGCCACGTCAAAAAAAGTGCTCTCGGCGCCAAGCTACGAATTATTCCTTAAAATCGGTCATGTAGTCGCGAACGTGGCGTGCTGGGCAAATTTTGATCTGTCATACATGACTGTGGCGGTCAAAAGGTTAATTTTACATAAATAGGAATTTGACACATTTGTACTTTGCTTAACCTATGATGCGCAATCAGGAAAATTAATTGTTCATCAAATTGAGACACTACGCAAATTTGCCGTGTTATAACCATAAATACACCTGTAAAAGAATTTCAGTTGTAATTTGACTTTGCCCGTTCTAAAATAATACAAAAATATGTCCCAAGTTACTCATCCTCTTCATGATAAGCCTATAATGTTCCCACTGCTGGGACACAGGTCCTCCTCTCTGTGAGAGGGAGTGGACCGTAATCCACCACGCGGGCCCAGTGCGGGTTGGTAGATGTTTTTGAATTTTGGTTTTAGAACATGCCGGTTTCCCCACGATGTTTTCTTTTACCGTTTTGAGAGTAGTGGTGATGAAATAATTTACACAAAGTAGAGCTCCTGTCTGGGTTGAATCTACGACCTACAACTCGTAAGTCGCAGCCGTTACCACTGGGCCACCACTGCTCTCAAGTTACTACTTGCTATGTATATTTTTGTATTTATTTACGGAATAAATACTGTGCATTTCTTAATCACATTATTTACTGCCTCTCTGTCGGCATAGTCAACGTATAATATTACAAACAACAAATAACCGATGGAATTCATTCATTTGTGGTCGAGGGCTTGTAATAATAGCCGCACGGATCGATCGATCAGGTTAAGCTACGCTTGCCGCGGTTGGTCCGTGGATGGGTGACCATCTTTACCTACCAAGACCCTTTCGTGCTTCGGAAAACACGTTAAGCCGTTGGGCCCGGCAGTTATTTGTAGATCTTTACAGTCGTTACGGGTAGTCAGAAGCCCGAAAGTCTGACAACCAGTCTTACCAAGGGGTATCGTGTTACCCTGCAGTAACTGGGTTGTGGAGGACACATAGGCAGTCGCTCCATGTTAAATACTGGTATTCAGCTGTATCCGGTAAGACCGGAAGCTGAACCCAACATAGTTGGGAAAAGGCTAGTCAGATGATGATGTCGTGGTGAAGAGGTTTTTTTTAAACGGCCATAAGATCTGCTATTTTAAGGTTATCCATTATTTACGTATAATAATCTGACAGTATACTTTACATAGGTAAGTACTTTAAAACTGAACTCACGAATACTTCTTACTTATGAGAATTAAGTTTCGTGATCGCAAGCGCTACTGCTGGTCACGAGGTCCTGGTTTGATTCCCAGGTCGGGCAAAGTCTTATTGGGTTTTTCTATCTGGAATTTCTCAGTAGCAGCCCGGAATCTGGGTTTGTGCCCGGTTGATTGCAATAGCTGGCTCGCCCCCTATTACAAGGGACTTAAAAACATAACTGGCGAAATGTAGGTGTACTACAGGTACACCTCTACCCAACTCTTCAGGGAAACAAGGCGTGATGTTATGAATATTTATGTGTAATTTTATGAAGTAACTTTTCGTAGGTACCAGTTTTAGGCTATTCAAAGATTTTTTCTTTCTTCTTTTTTAATGAGCTTGAATGATGATGGTGATCTACCAATCATTATAATTACTACAATTCGAAGACATGTGACATCTACCAACCCGCACTGGGCCCGCGTGGTGGAATACTGCCCACTCTCTCTCACAGAAAGGAGGCCTGTGTCTTAGCAGTGGGAACATTAAAGGCTGATTATGCTATGCTATAATCACTAATTACCGGAAGATGTAGCGTTGGAAAGTCTCCCACAAGGTGGATCGATGATCTTGTGAAGGCCGCCCACTTTCAGTACATTTGTGCGAACCATAGTAAAAATCTACGTTCATCACATAATCGTCTTCTTCAATGTCCCACTCACCGCACTGACTTTATTCACTCTTCCTTCTTCGTTCAGTCTATCTCTCTGTGGAATGCGCTCCCCCAGGAAATCAGGATGGCAACCAACCGATTATCCTTTAAAATTAAAGTTCGCGAGCACATTCGTAAGAAGCTGGCAGTATCATCACAACGGTAATGTTTTCCCATTGTTTGTCTTACTGTTTAGTATATTCGTGTATTTATTTGGTTTTATATTTATGTATAATTAGGTATATCTATTATATATAATGTTTTTAATAGGTATATGTATGTATATACTTATATTTTAATAAATATTTATTTCACAGTTTTCGTTATTGCACCTACCGCTGTCTGTCTCTGCATCACCCAAAGGTTGACTGGTAGAAAATGCCTATGGCATTAAGTCCGCCTCTGTACATTTGTGTGCGTAAAGTATTAAATAAATAAATAAATAAATAAAATCCGCTGGATGCGGGAAGCACAGAACCGGTCGAAGTGGCGGTGCTTAGGGGAGGCTTATCTCCAACAGTGGACGTTTTCTTCTTCGGCTGAAATGATGATGATTATAATCACTGTCTTAACAAGCAACTAATTAGTTCTAAATCCGCTACAAATTGGTGATACGGACCAATATATTGTAAGTACCGCTCCGTAATTAATATCGAGTTAACAAGGAGATATCGATGACGTCATCGCGGTGACGTCGACTCGTGTCACCATACCTCACAATTACGTGTACATGGTAATGTATGTATTGATGTACAGGCAGGTTGTGGACGTACATTTGTCGATTAGAGATTACACATTGGAGATGGATGTATTGGCACTGTTTAGTGTTACGTGTATCGGATTTCTCTCAGAAAGGATCGGTTAACATGGCGTGTGTACAAAAAAATACATTGTAGTTTAAACACATGTTATATATGTTACGCACAATATTGAGTGATTTAGCATTTTATTTTAAGACCATAGACTTTATAAACGTTTTCCTGTAATCTATATGTAACTAGAGAACTATTTTGTTCTGTTCTGTTTTTTTTTCAAAATTTCAGGCTCATCAGTTTCGGAGATGAGGGGGGCAAATGGCCAATTTTCATCTATTTTCTTTAATAACTTTAAAACTAATTATTTTAAAATTATAAATAAATATATTTGAAGTCCAGGGGGGTAACCATCACCTCTTATTGCAGTATTATTTCAATATTACTTAGCGTGAGAAAGAGATGGAGCTATAAGTCCTGTACAGCTCCATCACTTTCTCACTGTGAAGTAATATTATAATAATACTGCTATAAGAGGTGATGGTTACCCCCCTGATAACATTTCCTTTCACTTGATATGTCACACAGTGCAGTTATTTAATTGGTATTTTTTCCCTCAAAAGTGAACCCCATATTCAAAATTCATTTATTTACGTTACACGTTCGTGTTTGGGTCACAGAAATTCATATGTGTACCAAATTTCCAAATCGGCTGTGGCAGACGGACAGTCAGATAGACAGACACTCGAGTGATCCTATAGGGGTTCCGTTTTTCCTTATGAGGTACGGAACCCTAAAAACATGAATAAACACATTCTTCTAGAAGTTGGTAGGGGAGTTCCTTCTTAAAGTAGACAGTAGAGTGGAAAATGAAAGGTTTCATTGACTCATGAAACTTTGTCTCGGTTATGGATGCAATATCATAACACTTTAGGAATTTCCGAGGTGGACTTTACATTCAAAGTTGTTGAAACCAGAAGTTATCCCTGTTATCAGTGTGATAATCTGTCACTTCCATCCTGTTCCATCACTTAATTACAGATTTTTTTGTTGGATATTATAACTACAGTGGGAATAACGAAAATCACGTTAAACCATTGGTCCCGGCTGTCATTTGTAGATCTTTGGCAGTCGTTACGGTATTTAGAAGCCCGAAAGTTTGACAATCAAAATTAAAATCAAAAGTCATTTATTCAAACTAGGCTGCGAATCAGCACTTTTCGAACGACAAAATTACATAAGACAGTCCCCCAAAACGCCCACCCTTCGCCACTTCCTAGTGCTTTAGCTGGGAATAAGAAGTGGCCAACAAACTCCCCAGTAGTCCAATGACAACCAGTCTTACCAAGCGGTATCGTATAACCCAGGAACTGGGTTGTGGAGGTCAGATAGGCAGTTGCTGAATGTAAATTACAGGTACCTATTCAGCTGCGTCCTATTAGACTGCAGGCTTAGCATGACGCTTTATATTTCTACGCAATTGTAGAATAGAATTCGCTTGTCTACATTTCTCGGTAGTAAACTGTCAACTGTATACACGGAAACGTCATTTTTGTCTACTCTTCCGTCGACAAGACGCTTCTCTACGGTTCTCATGAATCCTAGCCGTATGATGAACTTTAGTATCAGTTACGGCTACTGAACTACTTATTCTTACTGAATCATAAAAAAAAAAACTTCAAACCAAAACAAAAAACGCTGCCACAGCCTAACAATATGTCTACGTATCACCAGTGGGCCTAAGAAGTTAGCCGCCCGTCATCTGTTCTTTATAGCCTACAGATTTAATTTGGTGCGACGTTACTCACGAACCCCTGAGTTTTTCTGTTCTGCTGAGTATCCGAACGAGGAGTTTATGATAGATGGCTGATACATATTTCATTGGTCCACTGGATATTTTGTGGGATTCGAATGTTTTTTTAGACTGGGATGCGTCGAGGGCGTGTCTTTTATGTGTTGGAAATGGGAAAGTAAAGTGCAGGTTTTTGTTTTATGATTGTATGTTTAAAATGTTTTCTGATTTGGTTTATAATATTCTAGAATAAAACGAAATTATATAATTGAAATCTCAATCTGAAAAACCAATTCTTGTTTATCTTCATTAGAAGGATTTAGCTGAAATTATAAGCACACTAATTATGGTGTGCTTTTAATTTCAGCTAAATCCTTATATTAATAGGTAATTGTATTAATATAATGTAATGTAGTGTAATGTAGTTACTACATTAACTTAACAGTATTATTTTTTAAACGATTTATAATTTACTAACTTTTGCCCGCGGCTTTTCCCGCGTGGATGTAGGAAATATCCCACGGGAACGTACTACCGAGATTGAAAGTAAAATCCTGTGTTAATCCACAAAAAATAAAATGTGTAGGTAACTAATAAACTAAGCGTAGGGCTGTTGGCTCAGTTTCGCGCCCTCTCGCCCCTAGCCGTCGCAGGAGACGCCCCGGGCGTCGGGAATCCCGGGCGGATTTCCGGCCACCGTAGGCGCGGGCTTGCGGACGGTGAGCAATGGGTAGCTCACCGTCCGGTAAGGACCAGGCCCGGGTCGACGGCGCGTCGTTTTCCACGCGCGCCTCAAAGAGATGTCGTCAGCACAAAGTAGGGGTCCACTAGGGCTGATGCCTGCCGGGGTCGCGGGAAGGTACTTATGGGTCACCGAGGCCCCCGCAACACAGGCAACAGGAAGGAATACGGGTGGGTTTTAGTCAGTAAGAGTCTGACACACCCTCCCGCTCCGCCCAGAGCGGGAGAAGTTATTTGATGATTTCCCACCCAAAAAAAAAAAAAAGGGCTGTTGGCTCACACCGCGGCATTTTTCTTACTTTAAGATTTTTATTTCCGTCGTAACTTCTTTTTTTTATTTCGTAACGAAAGGTTCGATTCGGATAATTTATAAACAACCTTGATTATTAAACTATTTAGTTGGATAAGGATTAATATCATGATTCGAATGTCATTACCTTTCGATTCTACCAGTGTTTTGATTGACTAATTTGAACAAAAATCGGTTATTGTGACTTAACTATAATCGTTATACATATAGCCTCGCAGAAAGTCCGATTGTGGGTAATGATGAGTACTATAAACGTGTAGTAGGTACATTATTTTATGTATTATCAATAGGTTTCGCAGCGCACGCCAAATTATGACTTTTATAGGCAAATTTTTGATACCTTGGGTACTACTTTTGAAAATAAAATACAACCCACGCTACTCGCTGATAATGTAGCTTTATATACTGAAATGAAAAAAAAAATGAAAATCAGTTCAGTAGTTTTTGAGTTTATCCATTACAAACAAACATACAAAAAATCAAATCTTTTCTCTTTATAATATTAGTATAGATTAATTTTCATTCATACAAGCTCTTATTGAACGGACAATGATCACTTACTTCAGCTTCAACCTATCCATATCTAAATTCCCTTTGTCACATGCCATTTACCTTCCTTGACGACCAAATCGCCCATTGAACTACATACGTATCTACCTACGTAAACTCCCCTAGTAATGCCTGGCTCACACCGGCCCAGTGACTTGTAAACAGTCCTTCATACGTCACTGGACATGGTATGAAATGCCATAAAATCAGTCGGCTATGAGAGCCGATATGAACGTGAAACAAGGGGGATTTACACCGACGTCTATAGTCATACATATCAGTGTAAAACTTCCTTAGGGCTAGTTCAGACAAAACTAAAAAAAAAAACATTCTAATTATCAAAAAACAAAAAAGAAACGGTGATTGATAAAAAGGAAAAAGGGCAGTGATTAAATATTTTTGTGAATAAGCTGCAACACATTAAATGCTTGGGCAGTGGTTTCCGCTAAAGTGTGGTGTGTGTGGTGGGTGTTAAAATCAAATTAAACACTCCTGAAAACAGTGTTGACGCGTCATGATATGACGGTGGCTGCACTGTGGTTACGTGTAGTTGGCATCAGTCATTGTACACAGTCAACAATTCTGGATAGTCATAAAAAAAATCTTTTACCTGGAAATAATGTTTTTTTTTTATAAACGTTGCTTAAATGATTAGATGCTTAACAATGCATTTTTTGACGTCTAAACGTCTCTTTAAATTTAAGCAACCTTCCTTATAATTACCTAAATAGGAGTCATCCAAGTCTCATGTAAATAGGTACATACGAGTATCTTCTGAGTTATAAGGGTAGTAATGAAATAAGCCTATACAAGTTTCCATCTAGAACTGTGTAGTTATGGCCTGGTTTGTTATGACCGTGTGTCTGAACGTACCCTAATTCTGTTGGTACACTGTGCCATTTATGAAATCACTAAGCCTGGATAAAAAGCGCCGATACCCTGGATTTTTGTCATAACTCCCGGGCATATTAGTTTTTAACCGGGATGTTGTTGGAAAAGTAACGTAAAGCCGATGTGACAGGCTTTGTAATGTTTTTGCTTTGTTTTAACATCATGTCGACTACAAATACAAAATCTATATCAAATATTTTGAATATGCTTTTGTTTTTAAAGCTTATCCTTATAATTACGCATATTCCATTAATTTCATAAATTATATAATCATAATTTTAATAGCATTTCAAAACTCGTTTTCAAACTTTCCTACCAAATTTTTCGTAACAGATGTCGCAAAGAACCAATTTGCATTTAGTTCCCCAGAGCAAAACAAACAATTATTTGCAACAAAATGACAATCAAACAATTCGAATTTGTTAGGCGACTTGTAAACTTATGGACTTCAGACTCGAAAGTTTTAATTAAGTAAAGGGAATTTCAGTAAACGACGTTTCAGCCAATTTGTGAAAGTTTTAACGACTGTCAACACTGAACGGCGCGGGACCGATTTAAGTCGACGGTGATCGATTTAGAAGTGGCAACATTGAAAAAATGGCGCCCGGAGCCACTGTGACGTAATAGGAAATGATTTTCGATTAAAAATATCGGACTGCGTTAGTACAAAATGGGATGAAGGAAATTGTGAAACTTGGCTGAATCTTTAATGTTATTTATAGTATTATGTGGAATTTAAAATTACCGGGAAATTATAGAATATTTATAGAAGGACCGATTTGTTTTGCTTAGTTTTTATCTAATATTTGTTTTCAAACGTAATGTGTGTGGTTTGACCTATCTTACATCTCAGGTTTGCGATTCTGACCTTCTAAAAAATTTTTGGATAGTGTTTTAGCGACACATTTAGCCAGACTCGGCTAGCTTTCTATAAATAATAGTATTTTTCTTTTTAGATAATTTGAACGTAAACAAACCAAACAAAAACAAAAAAAATCGTTTATTCACACATTCAAACATCGCAACGTCGATGTCTCCAAAAACACCTCTAAAACTTGTGCATTTCAACCGAACTTGTACAGAACTTACACTCCAGCGCAAGATAAGTTCTCACCTAGCAAAACCTATCCTTCACTTTAAATCTGATACCGGTGTAAGATCCCGGGAACACGGTGCATACTTGTCGGGAATGTCGGCAAATCCCGGGAGTGTTCGCAGCAAGAAACTGCCATACATCTCGACGGTGCATAGTTTATCGTGAGGCGGGCACTTAGTGCAAGGGAATGTTTCGTCGTACGTTTTTGGTATGACGTTGGTTTATTGTTTTCAAGTATACAATTATTTTATTTATTTAATAAAATACTATACAAAATAATCTATAACTACAGTACTGTCGAATTATTAATTAATTAGCTGATTAAAGAAGCTCATTTATCGCGATTTTTTACAATTGACGCCTCATCAGTTCGTCAACCGCATCCACATCAGTCTTGTCTAGCTAGGGCAGCTTTATTGTTTGGTTAAGTTTTCGGGATCGGGAGTTTTCGGAAGGTGGTAGGGTAACGTATTTTTTTGCTGACGGTTTTTTTATAGAAAATGGATCCTCGAATCAATTTTATAATTTGTCTTTTTAAGAAGGTATCAATAGTATGAAATTAACTGCTACGTTTTCATTGCCGAGCACGAATAAGTTGCAACCTGTAGTTACCTAAAGCATCAAAAACTACTAATTGAAATGTGCTTTGGAACAAAATTGGTTAATCTATTGAGAGGAAACTTGTTCAGCATACCGCTCGTCAGTGGTAATAAAACCAGTATAAGCTGGTCTCTTATTCTATTGAAACTTCATACTACGCTAGGCCAGCTCAAGGTCAAAGTGTTAGTACTGAAGGACGGTCGACTGTACCTTCCTAAAATCTAAAAAGATGGCTAATACGCAGAAAACTTTTCTTCACACTTAAGTCTTTTTGAGTTAGTTATACCTGAAACCAGTACATACATAAAAATATTTTTCTCTTGTGAGCATTTCGCGATGCAATGTTTAACAAATTGTATGCTGCGCGCCTATGCACGTACAGCGTAGAGTACTGAAAGCCAGATGCTACATTATTATCGGAAATGTGTAAACAAAGAATCATGAATAAATCATTATAAACCCATGGAAGTCTTTGATCAGTCATCAACTTATTAATCTAAAACAATGCTATTCGAGTTATTGGCTGACCAAAGTAAAAAATACCGAACATTGAATTGACTCGAGATATTCTACCAGACTTATTTGAATTGACATTTAGAATTAGGGGGACCGTAAAGTGTTTGAGCTTCCCCTTAAGATGAAAAATAAAGTAATATTTAGCAAAAGAGATGGTTTCACAAAAAAAAAAAAATCAAAATCAAAATATTTTATTTCACATAAACCTACATGGGCACTTATGAAACGTTAGAAGCTATGTGCACGGTTCCAATTGGTCGTTTCCTATGAAGAAGAGTTGGCAAAAAACTCCAAGGTTACTCTTTAAAAAATAATTGGCTTTTACAATGTTTTACAAACAAATTACAGTGTTAATAGGTATGGGAGGACAGTGTAGGCCTGTCGAGAAGTACCAGGCATGGCATTCTGTAAAAATCTCACCGTGATAACTCGCGTGGAGTGAGCTGTCAGTGTCATCCCACTGATGCTAGGGAGTGACCAAGCATTACATTTATAATCATAATCGAGATTTTAATAATATTTTTATGCTGATTGTATTGATCATTTTATATTATTTTAAAACTAGTATTTAAGTGTTGAAACGTTACTATTAAGGGGTTTTTTAAATAAAATAGCAAAACAGAAATTCAATCAGAAACTCAATTTGTTTTTTTTTTATTCCAATAGGTTTGATAATTTTCACAGCCGCCATCTTGCTTTTTAGATTTGACCTCACTATCGGCTTTAACACAGCTGAAAACCATGTAAACGACACCCATGACGAAGAATTTGAATATTTTCGCAGCCGCCATTTTGCATTTTAATTTTGACCTCACTTTCCGATTTAACACCCCCAAAAACCATGAAAACGATACCCATGATGAAAAATCTGGATATTTTTGCAGCCGCCATCTTGCTTTTTTTATTTGACCTCACTATCGGCTGTAACACCCCCGAAAACCATGATAACGACACTCATGATGAAAAATCTGAACATTTTCGCAGCCGCTATTTTGCTTTTTAATTTTGACCACACTATCGGTTTTAAGACCCCGAAAACCACGAAAATGATACTCATGATGAAAAATCAGAACATTTTCGCAGCCGCCATCTTGCTTTTTAATTTTGACCACACTATCGGATTTAACAACCCCGAAAACCATGAAAACGATACCCATGATGAAAAATCGGAACATATTCACAGCCGCCATCTTGCTTTTTAGCTTTGACCACACTATCGGCTTTATCACCCCCGAAAACCACGAAAACGACACCCATGATGAAAAATCTGTACATTTTCGCAGCCGCCATCTTGCTTTTTAGCTTTGACCACACTATCGGCTTTATCACCCCCGAAAACCATGCAAACGACACCCATGATGAAAAATCTGAAAATTTTCGCAGCCGCCATCTTGCTTTTTAGATTTGACCTCACTATCGGCTTTAACACAGCTGAAAACCATGTAAACGACACCCATGACGAAGAATTTGAATATTTTCGCAGCCGCCATCTTGCATTTTAGATTTGACCTCACTTTCCGATTTAACACCCCCAAAAACCATGAAAACGATACCCATGATGAAAAATCTGGATATTTTTGCAGCCGCCATCTTGCTTTTTTATTTGACCTCACTATCGGCTGTAACACCCCCGAAAACCATGAAAACGACACCTATGATCAAAAATTATTGTAGCCGCCATTTTGGATTTAAAAACGTACATTTAAAAATAAAAAACGGCAAATTAAAAAAACAAACTAACTTGATATTAATAACAGCGCCTCACGCGCATGCGCGGCGTGATCTTATCACTTCACCCGATTCTCGTAACCATGGTAACCACCCGCGCCGAAGTGAATCGGCTAGGTGAAGTGAATCGGTAAGCGCGACGCGCGAGTGTCTTGATCTTATCACTTCACTCGATTCTCGTTGCCATAGCAACATCACTTCACTTGGGCTGGATGAAGTGAGACTAGCCGTGCGCCGGCCGCGGTGCGCGCGCTGCGCGAGTGTCAGTTGAACTGTTGAGTTTTGTTATAGTATTGATGACGGTGATTTTATGAATATTATTTTATTATTGGCAACTATTGGACAATTATTGGTACATATTAAATAATCCGCACGTTTTTTATCCAAATGGTTTATGTATACATACACAAACATCGTTTAGTTAGGTTTCCACATAGTTTGTGAGGGGATAAATTCTATGGTCTGTCAGCCAGGCACACTTTCTCACTCGATCACTTGACACACTCGGTTATCTATTCTTATTGAATAGATTTGGGTTAATAACAACGCTGAATAACATCGCACAGTCTTTAGTCGACTCAATCCACTATCGCTTCTTCAAAACACCTCGCGGTTGGGTCATGGGATTGCGTTTATTTAATCAGTTAAAACACATCGCGATTGGGTCATGGGATTGCGTTTATTTAATCAATTTACTGATTATGATCATTATAATTAACATAAAAATATTATTAAAATCTTGATTATGATTGTAAATGTAATCCTTGGTCCATCCCTAGTATCATGTGGAATGACACTGACAGTTCACTACACGTTCACTTCACTTAAGTTTTCACGGTGAGAAGGTTTCAGAATAGCACTGCAGGTCCTTAACAAAAATAAATGGTCTGCAAATCTGTTCTATTAAGCCACACGCTCTCACATACACAAAATATAAAAGAATCTATGCAAAATATTAATAAAAATAAAAACCTATTTAAACCAAATGACATGTTTATATCTGTAATAAGTCTGAATTAATATCCTTTCCACAAAAGCCACTAATAAATAGTTTGATATCAAAATTGTAGGTATATAATGTCAAATAATGAAAATATTATGACAAGGAATTATGTATAAAATAGTGCTCAGTATCATTCTCCTGCCCTACCCAATTTATTTGTGATCGGCGCAACATGTCTCTTTCTTCCACACTTCTCTATTACTCGTCATCTCGGTAGTCAGTCACCCCCTTTCTAGCCATATCATCTTTCAGACCATCCATGGTTTCTTTTATTCTTTCTTTCTTTCTTTCTCCCCGTACTCTTATAGCCATCGACATTTAGGGCGCTTTCAATTTAGACGGTTGGTGCCGGATTGCTGCCGCACGGTTGTTGCAGGATTATTACGACCGTGAGCCGTACTGCTGCCGGACGATAGCAGTACGACGTGAATCGTCTTATTTGAAGAGATAAGCAGCTGCAGTCCGATCGAATTTTAGTGATTTCCGTATATTAACGTTGAAGAAACACGATGCATTCACCGCACTAGCGAACAACGACTGAGGCAGGTAGTATATACATATATTGTTGCCGTTCCGCCAACGGACGTGCGCCGCACTGCTCTCGCACGACCTTGCGTCGAGACATTTTGAAAAACCATAACCTCCCGTGAGCAGTACGATAGCCGGCCTGCAACAGTCCGGCGCCAACCGTCTAAATTGAAAGCGCCCTTATACACAAAACCTTTCACACGACATTTTCCTCATTCCTCCACATCACATGGCCATACCATGACAACCGATTTCCGCACAACTTTTCAGTCACCGGTGCCACTTTCAGACTTCCTCTTATGTACTCATTTCTTATTCTATCCATTCGTGTCACACCACATTTCCCTCTTAGCAAAATATTGTTCAGCATATTAAAATTAAAACCCCGAATTATGTAATATCACGAGAAAAACCCGAACCACATTTGATTTACGAACTTTCTCCGCCTCTGTACCCAAATTGCTCTGTGCAAATCTCTATAGAGTGATTCATCACGTCCCTCTCAGGTCGCGATAAATCAATCGACTAACTGTTGCCGAGTAAAACATATTTTACGTAAAAGACGATGACCATATCCCTATGTATTGCTTGTCTTGTTTGATTTATTGGAAACTGTAGGAGGAATGCGTGATCTGGGAGTTTTTGTGAGTTAAACAGGGTGGATTAAAAATGTCGGGATTTTGAACGATGTGCTTTTGTTTTGCTGGGGATGGTTTAGGTAGGATATTCTATGGATACAATTTTTGCCAAGCGTACTTGCACATTTATCCGAAATGCCAAATTATCAGCAAAAAAAACAGTAATTAAAAAAAAAAAACGAGCGAGCTTTAGAGTAGTCGCTTATCTGACTTCTCATCTTGGTAATAAGCGACTGAGCAGTGACAGAAATTAACCTCAGAATTGAAAAAAGCTCATCATCTGCCTAGCCTTTTCCCAACTATGTTGGGGTCAGCTTCCAGTTTAACCGGATGCAGCTGAATACCAGTATTTTACATGGAGCGACTGCCTATCTGACCTCCACAACCCAGTTACTGGGCAACACGATACCCCTTGGTAAGACTGGTTGTCAGACTTTCGGGCTGAATTGAAAAAAGCTAAATACTGAAATATTTATTTATTAGTAGTGGTCGCCCACAGGTTGAAATTCGACCCCCTCTTCTTACAAACTATGTAGTACTTACTAATTCCATGAGTAGGTACACCATTCCATGCTATTATATAGTACATACTTATTCCATGCTCAATATGTCACTTCCTGTCTAAAATGTAATTATTAATTCACTGGATGAAACTGACAGGTGCTAGAAAATCAAAATCAAAATCAAAAGTCATTTATTCAAACTAGGCTGAGGATCAGCACTTTTCGAACGTCAAAATTACATAAGACGGTCCCCCATAACGCCCACCCTTCGCCACTTCCTAGTGCTTTAGCTGGGAAGAAGAAGTGGCCAACAAACACCCCAGCAGCACAGCTGTCTGTTCAGTTAGAGAAAATAATGGATTCTATACAATAGTATGCAAAACAATTTACACCACGCGAAACACAAAACATTAAATTATTAGCCATATGTCAGCTAGCACACCACTATACCAAAAAAAAAAAGAAAAGAAAAAGACCGATAATAGATGTCACTTAGTTCAATATTATGGAAATCTTTATTGTATTTTAGACTTTTACATTATTACACATTTATTTGACATTTATTTAAATTAAACGGTCACAATTACAATAAATATGATCATTTTACTACACAATTTAAAATGAATAAGACTGCATTGAAATGTTTTTTTTTATGTTATATTTTAAAACTCTTATTCACAAAAAACCCAAATCTATTCATATTCAAACTCTTCCTGTCTTCAGAAACCAGGGCGCCATAAACCCGTAATAGTCTAACGGTCTTAGTCATGCATAGCACGGATCGTACTACGGTGTTCACTCAAAACCCACTTCGGCAGGGCTATCAAATCTCTGCCAATATACTGAAGATACTGCAAATGGAATAGATATCGCACCAAAAGCATTTCACGGTGCTGAGGTGACCAAACGAGTGGCTTAAAGCGTCTTGTTCCTGAGGGGATGGATAGACAGAAATAGTATTTATTGCACGCTGTGTGAAAAAAATACAAACAAATGCGGAAATGGTAATGAATGACAGTCGATATTGTTGGGCAACGATTTGTTTAAATTCCATAGCGAATTTCGAGTCTTGTTACTTTTCTAGTCTATTACCCGGGTCGGCTTCAGCGTTTCGTTTTGACGTTACAATGTTGCCTCAACACACGAAGGTAGCCCGGGTTTTCGAGATTGTTGTATCCGAATGAAAGCAGCAACGCAGAGAACCCTCGTCTTATTACCATCAGGCTCATACTCATGTCTCATTTCAAGACTAATTATTTCCGATATCATCCCAACAAACGGACATTGCTAAACAAGCAAAAACCTCGTTTCCTCCTAAACTCAGATCACGCTCAACATTTCCATGATGTCCTAATAAAACGTAAACGTATGGTCATCACAGATGTAGTGTCGCACAGTTTTGCAGCCGACACTTCGCCCGTACGAATGTCTGCACTTCGGGTCCGATATTATTGTTACACTACCTACAAAGATAATTTTGTGTCTCTCTGAAAGTTTAAGCACCTCTCAAATGTGGGGACTTGATCCATTATATCATCGAAGTTATATTTTTATTTGTAAGGGACAATTTTCCGTTTGATTTTTCGTTTCGGAGAATGTACAGAGTGTTGTTGAGAATGCATAATAACTTTTGTTAGTGGTTCTTTTTTGGAACGAAGTTCCTTAACGCGGCTTGCGGTAGTAGTTGACTGGCAGAAATCGTCACGTAAGGAAAAAGCGTTATGCCCTCATATGCGACTTTCTTTCTCTCTCTGTCTCTTTCTTTTATATATGAGTGTGTGTGTGCGTGCGATTATATTATTATTATTACGGAACTTCGTTCCTGACAGATGTCCCCGACCGCACACGATTTTTTCTAAGAAGACGGCCTTTTCTTCAAAATACGTACCGATCCACTGATATTTAATTCTAGATTATTTTGTCTTTTGACTCTGAAAACAAGCAAACGGTGTTTTTTACACACAGTGTCAATATTGCAATTAAAAGTTTTTACTATTCTTAAATTCAGTCCAGTCTTAGTATACTCGTATATAATCAAAATAAATAAGCATCTATATTTAATAAGTCCATCGATCTGTAAAACTAAATACAGTTAAACAAAAGTCTCAGAACTTTTACTTTTGTCGTTCCCTGTGTCTTTCAACTCGACGAGTCGTTCATGGCTGTGACAATAACTGTATCATTTTAATTTTATATCGTCTTATTGAACTGCTTTGAAGAGCCGTTGCAGTTTTATCAATACTTTTATTCGACGAGGAGACACAGTATTAGATATATTGTAAAGAGCTTACAAGAAAGAAAGAAAGACAGAAAGAAAGCGAAAGAAAAACAATAATATCATCTGCCAATCAATTAATCGTCCTTTCTCTCCCCCTCAACTGTTCATCAATATCATCAATACAGGGTTATTTTTAATTGACTAGCTAAACTTCGCAGACACGATGGTTATCAATATCTAAACATGATCATCATCTGCCTGCCTTTTCCCAACTATGTTGGGGTCGGCTTCCAGTCTTACCGTATACAGCTGAATACCAGTATTTTACGTGGAGTGACTGCCTATCTGACCTCCACAACCCAGTTACTGGGCAACACGATACCCCTTGGTAAGACTGGTTGTCAGACTTTCGAGCTTCTGACGACCCGTAACGACTTTCAAAGATCTACAAATGACAACTGGGACCAACGGCTTAACGTGCTTTCCGAGGCACGGAGGGGTCTTGGTATGTAAAGATGGTCACCCATCCACGGACCAACCGCGGCAAGCGTAGCTAAACCTGATCGATCGATCCGTGCGACTGTTATAACCTACCCACAAGCCCCTCAAAAAAAAAAACCTATATATACAAACATTATTTCATAATTATTAGTTATTTCGTTTTTGAAGTCGTTTTTTTATTTTATTTTTTTGTATTTGCAGATGCAATATATAAATATTATATGTATATGTCACTTCCACAATAAAGACGTATCTAATGACACCTCATATGTTAAAATCCATCAAGCCGTTTATGGTACAGAGCGTGCCAAAGAAATAGACATACATACTGTCGAAAACATTACTCTCCTTCTGGGGCAGTTGGGTAATAACAGGCCGAATTGACAACGTTCTCAGTTTTTCAAGCAGTTACAGATGATTCCATCATGATTTCTCGCTATATTGCAGAGCTAGCAGCTTTATACAATGTGAAATGCTACAAGTTTTATACCCGTAATCTACACGTAGTTTTTCAAACTATTAAGAATACGTTCTACCCATTTCCTGCCACAGTAAATTCGTTTTGTTATATGGATGGGGTGACCACGGAAAAGAATTAGTGGATTCTCTTTAGGTCCAATGAAAATATTTTAGTGTAAAATTTTTACATTCTCCTGTGCTTTTAGCTCGTATAGAATATTCGAAGTATGGTAGTAAGTAAATACTATGTGTCTGGTTCCAAGTCACAATAGAGTAGCGAATTATTTGTAAATAATTTATTTAATGTTTTCAAAAAGGCATCTTTTTAACCTCCTCTCATGAAGTCGGAGACGCTGCACTCGAAGTTGTGGACGAGTATATTTACCTAGGACAAACTGTCCAGTTAGTTGGGTCCAACTTCGAGTAAGAGGTCAACCGTCGAATCCGATTCGGCTGGGCAGCGTTAGGGAAGCTACGCAATATCTTCTCGTCCCACATACCGCAGTGTCTCAAGACGAAAGTTTTTGATCCATGCGTGTTGCCAGTGATGACCTATGGCACAGAAACGTGGTCGCTCACAATAGGCCTTATTAGAAGGCTAAAAGTCACCCAAAGGGCAATGTAGAGCACTATGCTTGGAGTTTCTCTATGTGATCGAATCAAAAATTAAGAGATCCGCAGGCGAACCAAGGTAGCCGACATAGCCTAAAGAATTACCAAACTCAAGTGGCAGTGGGCAGGGCACATTGCTTTGCGTTTGAAGGCCTCCTACAAGGCGGACCGACCTTATGAAGATCGCAGGAATCCGCTGCATGCGGGAAGTACAGAACCAGTCGAAGTGGCGGTGCTTGGACATAGGCCACCCTCGTAGTTCCAGCAGTGGACGTCTTTCGGCTGAAATGATGATGATCTTTTGACCTCATGTTTCCAAAAAAGCTTAAAAAGGCCATCAAGATATTTACAAACTGTTCTTTCATGTCTCTTCTTCTACATATGATTTATTTATTTATATGTATAGCCACAAAACTAGTAAACAAAATTAAACCCCATGTTTTTATCCACTTTTTAAAATAATTAAATGTTAACTTTTATGATCGGTTATGGGTATTTGTTAACGAACCATAACTGCTTTTTATTGACAGTATTTCTACTGCTCAGAAACTTTATTAAGCTTTTAGATTTTGTGAATAAAATTTGCGATTCCGCTACAGCTTGTAAATTGTAACATTATTATGAGTGCAGACTGCTCCGCTGACCGCAGGGCATGCAAATTTATATGCTGTGCATGCTCTGTTAATTACAATGGATAATCATTTTATTTAAGCGCAATCCTTTACCACCGCGTATGTCTGTAAGCATTTACCTTGCCTGGGAAAGTTTTAATAGGGATGATGCCTGGGTGAACAAAAAAATCCTATTTATTCCGTCAGTCTTTTGGTTTATCATATTAATAAAAAAATACTTAGATAAAACGCATTAAGGGGATTACATCGCTCAAATCCCAAAAATACCGTATGTTTAACGAAGTTTGTAGATGAATCCTGTTGTGGGTTTTCGATATAAAAAAATATATGTTATACTTAAGGTCATTACAAATGCATTGTATTGTTTAAAATTTTAATAAAATTTCCCAAATTTTGGAAAAAAAATATAGTAAATAGGTCCTCTTTCAACCTAAATTGTAAATGTTCTCTGTAATGGCTGAATAGTTCGGCATGAATTTTGTACCAAAAAATACGTAATGACGTATTTAACAATTTGTATTGTTTTTTTTTTTCGTATTTCTTTAAATCTTTTTTAATAATAAATAAAAACCCGAAACTTCGCGAGAAAGGCCTGTGATGCACACTCGGGACGCGACACTTCAGTGTCTCTATGACTCTGGTGACGGGTGGACCATACGCGCGTTATTTTTTTCAAATAAAATAGTTAAGTTCACGTTTTGAATGATTTCTGAATGAAATCATATTGTAAATAGTACAAATATAAATATTTCGTAAAATAAGAATGTGAATTAAGTTTGTAGATTTATATAAAGTAGTTTGTAGTTTTATTTTGTTTTTTTGAACCCATCATAGAGTAAGCTTGAATATGCCTAAATATAAAAATAAATGTAAAGTGAAGCGTGGACGAGCTCTCCAAAGCTATTGGTAAGTACCTACCCTTTTAGTGTATATACATATTATTATTTCTATGCTGTTTATTTTTTTATCGTTTAACTATCTCGAGAATTTCGTTTGATGGAGGATGGAGACCTAGGTGACTAATGAAGTCACCTACCTGATGGTGGACTCCGAAGGTGGGTATATATATCATGTAGTAGCACCCGTGCTCAATTAGACAAATGCTGAAAGCTACGTCGTTCTAACTATTTCCGTTACTGAGAACCGATAAGCACTTAGCTGGTCATCATCAGACCTTCAGAATATATCATGTAGTAGCACCCGTGCTCAATTAGAGAAATGCTGAAAGCTACGTCGTTCTATCTATTTCCGTTACTGAGAACCGATAAGCACTTAGCTGGTCATCATCAGACCTTCAGAATATATCATGTAGTAGCACCCGTGCTCAATTAGATAAATGTTAAAAGCTAGGTCATCCTAACTATTTCCGTTACTGAGCACCGATAAGCACTTGCCTGGTCATCATCAGACCTTCAGAATGTATCATGTAGTAGCACCCGTGCTCAATTACACAAATGTTAAAAGCTAGGTCATCCTTACTATTTCCGTTACTGAGAACCGATAAGCACTTACCTGGTCATCATCAGACCTTCAGAATATATCATGTAGTAGCACCCGAGCTCAATTAGATGAATGTTAAAAGCTACGTCATCCTTACTATTTCCGTTACTGAGAACCGATAAGCACTTAGCTGGTCATCATCAGACCTACAGAATATATCATGTAGTAGCACCCGTGCTCAATTAGATAAATGCTGAAAGCTACGTCGTTCTAACTATTTCCGTTACTAAGAACCGATAAGTGCTTACCTGGTCATCATCAGACCTTCAGAATATATCATGTAGTAGCACCCGAGCTCAATTAGATGAATGTTAAAAGCCACGTCATCCTTACTATTTTCGTTACTGAGAACCGATAAGCACTTAGCTGGTCATCATCAGACCTTCAGAATATATCATGTAGTAGCACCCGTGCTCAATTAGACAAATGCTGAAAGCTACGTCGTTCTAACTATTTCCGTTACTGAGAACCGATAACTACTTACCTGGTCATCATCAGACCTTCAGATTGTATCATGTAGGTAGCACTCGAGCTCAATAAAATAACTGATGAAAACTAGTTCATTAAGCAAAGTGCATCTACAATTACAAAATAAATACAAATTATGATGTAGGTACTCGTACAAGACTCCTATGGGACAAAATGTATTAAATCTCTCAGAGAGCGAATAAATTAGGCAAAAACGATGACAACTCTGCGACACATCTGTGTTCTTGCTTTATCTTCAGTTCGTTTTTGTGAAGTATGGCCGTTTGTCGGTAGGTGGCGCCAAAGTAACTAATACCAGAACGGAGATCAAATCATCAAGGTCATCGAGCAATGTAATAACCTTAAAGTTGGGGTCTCGACAGTAAAAAAATTGTCATCGTCCCTATTCTATGACCTTGTGACATTTATGACAATCTTGTTTTAAAAAAGAGCCTTTGATGATGAATGATGAATGATGTACTACTAGCTTTAGCCAGCGGGTTAAAACACAATGGCCTTGGGGTCCGAGTGCTCATCGAGTATTTCGGGACATCGCCAAACGGTTGGTCGAGTCTTCACGTGACCAAAGGCTGGCCTATTTTTAGCCCAAAGAATTGCATTGCCCAGCATTGCCATCCTACGTAATACTGCCCGCCTGTTGGGCAAGAAATATGCCAAAAAAAAAAAAAACAACATATAGCCGGAAGAACTCATTGGGCATTAAAAAATTCGTCCGCATCGCTGTCAGTGGGATTTTTGTTGTTATTTTTATTTTATACTTGTACATACTATATATATAACAAAATAAGATAAATAATCGTAAGAAATAAACTATCCGTGTGCCAAATTTCATACAAATTCGTTTAGCCGTGATTCGTGAAAGAGTTACAAACATCCATGCATCTTCACAAACTCTCGCGTTTATAATATTGATAAGATTTCATTACATTTTTTTTAAGAGAAAAATCTTTTGCAACCATTTGGAGCCAGAAGACGGGTGTTATTGCTGAGGGAGGCCTAGGAAACGCTGGCGTGAAGACTTAGAGGCGTTTATGGGAGATTGGCCGGAGACGGCAACACACAGGGAAGAGAAAAAACTGATTAGGCAGATTTCGATTTGTTTATATAGATATAATTAGGTGCAAAGATTGATATTATACAAGAACCTGTTAGGTGCCCTGAACAGATTGATGCTTTGCTTCCAACCTAGCCACCTGCCATTTTATATTTAATTACAGCATAGCATAGCGAATAGCTTACAGCTTGCACCGGTACAAAGGGCATAATACAAACATAATAAGGAATCATTACTTGATTTTACTTGGGCAGTTTCTAGAACACACTAAAACACATCAACCAATCTAGCTAGCCTTTTCCAAAACATGTTGAGGTCGTCTTCCAGTCTAATCAGTTGCAACTGAATAACTACTAGTATTTTACATGGAGCTGGAGACTGGTTGTCAAACTTTCGGGCTTCTGACGACTCGTAACGACTGTCAAAGATCTACGACTGACAGCCGGGAACAACGGCTTAACGTGCTTTCCGGGGCACGGAGGGGTCTCCCATCCACAAACCGACCGCGGCAAGCGTAGCTTAACCGTCGATCGGCTCGTGTGGCTGTTATTATTTATCTACAAGCTTGGTCTAAAACAGACCAAGTAAGTCATAAAAATCTAGAGATAGATAAAACATTTATTCACAAAAGACATAGCACAACACACAATAGCACAATTCATGGATAACAAATTACAAGAATATATATAAAAACAAGGTGCCAATATACAAAAAAAAAAAAACGTGCTTCTAGGAATAAAGTGACATTATGACATACTTCAATTAATTATCGAACAAGGTGCGGTAATAACTTTAATCAAACACATTTCATAAGTAGGTAATAACTTTACTCAAACACATCTCCTATCGCTTACACCGTACCACTCTTAGGCTCAGAGGCGTCTGACCGCAAGGCATGCAAATTTATCCGCTGAGCGCGCATGCTCTCTTAATTACGACGCCTAATGCTTTTTCGATTACAGTTAACGTTTTATTGAAACACCGGTGTTTCGGGATTACGTTAGGGTTTAACCTATTAAAGTGTTTTGGTCGTCCTCCGAGGTGATTAAGGAATTTGGGTCGGTAGGTCGAGGATGGGAGACATGCGGAAACGTGCGTTGCTAATGTGATCTTGTCTTGAAGAAGATTTTGGATGCTCACACCCATAATCTTCTTTAAGACAAGATCTTGGATTAGGGGTGTAGATTTTAAAATGGTTAAAGTAAAAAATGGCTTATTGGTCGATTCGCACAAATTGACTCCGCCCACGGGCGAATCGACCCATAAATATTATTATTATTTTTCTGTGACGATTCGCATGAAGTTAATTTATTTGTGGGCGAATCGACAACTCCAGAAATACGTATGGGGAAATTTAATTGAATTGATTGATTGGATAAATAGAATTAAATGCTCATACATGGCCCTAGCTGAAAAAGCAAGCATGGTGGATCAATTTCAAATTCAAAATATTTAATTTGGGCGATGGGTTAATAAACATTGTCTTTAAAACTATGTGGTGGTAAACAACACGATACGATGGCACATGTAACTGACAGCAGTGAATTACATACGGACAGTCCAATCTGTCAGCAATCATTTTCAGAATCCTGTTAGGACTGGCCATGCTAGCTTTGAAAATCAAACATACTTTTCCTTCAAATAAAATAAAACACGAAAACCACGTTAACTGTGTGTATCCGTTTGTCGTACACTGTCGGCCACAATAAATTACGGCCACGTGTCACCGATAAAGCTAATTTACTCGTAAGTGGTATTTTTGTAATTAATGTTACACTATCCGCCCGTTACACTGTGCGTTATTATACATTCCGCGATTAGATTGTTTTATTATGTTAATTTTGTTTTTGAGCGATTATTGTGGCCTACGGTGTACAGGCGAAAAGTTTCAGTGGAGTTTGTAACTGTGTTAGAAATTTTGAAATATTGAAAATTGACCGAGTATAAGTCAACTAATATCTTTTTCTGATACCCCAGGTTATCTGCGTTAATCCTTAAAATCAATTATTAACATTAATTAGTATTTATTTTACCCCCTCCCGGCGTTTCCACTCATATCTGCCTTGTAAATACCTTTTGTTAATCGCCTTTCATTCATCCTCAAATAAAAAAACAACAACATTTATATCTGTATTTTTTGATAGTGTACATAATAACGAGTATTCTATTCTTTTCTAGATATTAATTAGATATATCTATAGGTACAACTAAAATGTAAATCGTTTTCTCGTTGAAGTTCTTTTGCGTGAAGAATTATTATCTTTCAAATCCAGAAATACCCAATTCATACATTTAGGTACAAAAACACTTCAAAAGTAACAACTTCCTTCCAAATAAAGCTTTTTCACACATCACGCCAAGCCCTCATCTAACATCAGAAAAAACTACTGATCTACCAATACCAAGCAAATTAACGAACTCTTCCATGCAGCTCAAAGAGTGAACTGATCAAAGGAAACAAGGAATGAACTAGATGAACTAGTAGGTCATCCGTTCACTCCGAAGCGTCTCATTCACTGGGAAGCAATTACTTCGGGAGGGATTATGTTCTAATGGAAATTCTAGGTTTTAGACGCTTTTCGTGCGAATTGGTGATCTAGTACTTAGGTGTCTATTGCTTGGTCTATTTTGATCTAAAAGAGATAAGAGTGTTGATAAAGTAAAGGGGTTTATGTTACAAAAAGAGGCAAAACCTTAGGTATAGTTGATGACTTTTTGGGTGGGAAATTATCAAATAACTTCTCCCGCTCTGGGCGGAGCGGGAGGGTGTGTCAGACTCTTACTGATTAAAACCCACCCGTGTTCCTTCCGTTGCCTGTGTTGCCAGGTGCCTCTGTAACCCTTTTGGACTTACACGCGACCCCGGCAGGCATCGACCCTAGTGGACCTAGTGGCCCTAGTGGTGTGCTGACGACATCTCTTTGAGACGCGCGTGGAATACAACGCGCCGTCGACCCGGGCCTGGTCCTTACCGGACGGTGAGCTACCCATTGCTCACCGTCCGCAAGCCCGCGCCTACGGTGGCCGGAAATCCGCCCGGGATTCCCGACGCCCAGGGCGTCTCCTGCGGCGGCTAGGGGCATTATTGCAGCCTTGGGTTCTAATTTTTGCTATAAATTCTTTGTTCTAGAATTTCAATCTCCATACAATGCCCAGTAGAGTGAATATTATAACCTAGAGTGTGATTTGGATATCATATAAAGCTCGCACCTGCATTGGAGCTACTTCACCGACCCCGATGACCCCATTACCCTCCTCCAGTAAAGCAGTAGGGCCACGAGTACAGTGCACAAAACACACCGACCTACGTTCCGACCTCGCCGCCGAGGTCCCTCGCGTAAACCCCAACGTAATTGTCCCCCCCGACCCTTGATCGACGAAGCGCCAGCCCGCGCCGCAGCTGAAGCTTTTAAATTCCCCGAATAATAATAATTCTGATCAGATCCAGCCTGTCCCACCTTGCTGTCCTCCCCCCAGCGACGCCCTAAGCCGAGATCCGTACCCCTCAGGGGGTGCTCTTAGCGGGCAGTCGCTTAGTAATGTAAGAAATTCGCCCCTGGCTGGAAGCTTTGAGTTCGCTTAAGGCAGCCACAGGAAAGTCCGGTTAAGTAGTCACGACCTCTCAAGGTCAACTACGAGATGCCTAAAAAAAAAAGGAGCACATACAATCAATATAATTTAGGGATCTGCAAAACAATGCTAGAAACCTTTGCTTGAAAAAAAGAAACTAGTAGTATTACAACAATTTCTTCTATTATATGTATGTACTTAACTGTTTATGATTTCCGAAAATCAACTTACAGGGCAATGCACAAGTTGTAACTTAAAGAAATAATCGTCAAAAAAAAATAACAAAGTTTGTTAATATTAACTTCTGATAGATACCTAAGCAAAAAGTGCGGCCAGGTTTAAAGCGTTCTCCAGTTTATTGAAAAGCTATTATTTCCTAACACGAAGCACTGCAGACTTCATAGTAGTTCTACAAAAAGTAATTTTATGAGTTGAGGAGTTAATTTTACCTCACATGCATAACAAAAACCGTAAGAAGTAAATTAGTCACAACTTACTATCCTATGCAGAACAGCGTGGCAAAGTTTATCACGCGGGACTGTAATGCAACTAAAAGTGTGAATAAAGAAGCAGTTATAACTACAATGCAGTGAATGGTGATTTAAAATGCCATGAGAAACCAGTATGCGACTTAAAGTTGCAAAAAAGATACTACTCTAACTATTGTGCAGTTAATGGTGCCATAAGGTATCACAAAAATACCTTAGGTTTCTGCTGCGTTCATAAGCTATAGTTTTAGCTGTTATCGAACTCGTGCCTAATTGTGACTGCCTTATGCCACCCCAATAGACATTGAAGCTTTAAGGAAAGCTGCATTTTTCATTAGGGTGCTAGTTCCTTTTGCGTCGCAGAAGTTGTATTCCACGCGCGCCTCAAAGAGATGTCGTCAGCACAAATGTAGGGGTCCACTAGGGCCGATGCCTGCCGGGGTCGCAGGAAGGTACTAATGGGTCAGCGAGGCCCCTGGTAACACAGGGAACGGAAGGAATAGGTGGGTTTTAGTCAGTAAGAGTCAGACACACCCTCCCGCTCCGCCCAGAGCGGGAGAAGTTATTTAATGATTGCCCACCCAAATAAAAAAAAAGGCAGTCTTGTCGGAGACGGTCAAGGAGTGAACACATTTAGAAACTGTCGCGCGTTCCGTATAGTTGTGTCGTGTACCTACAGTGTGTGAATAGCTAGTGTGATTGTTAGATCGTAAATCATAATTTGATTTAAACTGCAAACGGTTTTTCTATTGTGCAATAACCAACATAACCGAAATAACTTCCTATTGTACGCCCACAGTAGTTAAAATATGGCTGATGATGCCCCTGTCAACTCAGGCAACAGGAGGGAATACGTGTGGGTTTTAAACAGCAAGAGTCTGACACACCCTCCCGCTCCGCCCAGACCGGGAGAAGTTATTTGATGATTTACCATCCAAAATAAAAAAAGGTGCTAGTTGGGACGTAAATACATAGGTACATTGGGATAGGAATATTACAGGAAAGGTTCATTGATTCGCAGACCAACATAGTTCTTAACTTGTTATTGTCAAAATGGCTTCCAACAGTAATTCGGAGCTTAAACTCGAACCATAAAAGCTTTATTAAAAATTCACTTACAACAGCTGTTCGGACGAAAATACACGTTGCAAAAGTGAAATAACAAGGAGTTTTAACTGTTCTAATGTCGGTCGTGGTCCGTCGTACTCGTGTCGCGTCGGGGTCGTGTCGTAATGCCGTGTCGTGTCGAGTTACGTAAACACGTAATGATTATGATTTTGTACACACTGCTGTGAAAAATTGCATGCAGATTTATCGACATGAGTCGGATTTGTTTAAGCATCAGATTTTAACTAAGACTTATATTTGATATTATGTTAATAAGTGTATTAAATACCTATGCATGTAATGAGGAGGAATGAGGAAAATGTGTGGAAAGTTTTGGGTATGATTGTGGATGGCTATAAGAGTAGGGGAAGACCAAAGAAACGATGTATGGACTGTGTGAAAGACGATATGGCTAGAAAGGGGGTGACTACCGAGTAATAGAGAAGTATGGAAGAAACATACATTTTGCGCCGACCTCATATAAATTGTTATAAGGGTAGGAGAATCATGATGATCATAAAGTATAAATATCTACTTTGGGCCCTATCAGAATACCAGCGCTGCGGTATTTATTTTAAAAATATCGCAGCATTATGCTGAGATAGTAGCCGATTGGCGTCGCAAAAGTCGTTTTTATTTATTTTCTTTGTTGTTTTTTGTTTTTAATCGAACAAATATGTAAATTTTGTTAGTTTTAAATGCTCCTTTTTTTACTTTTTGTATTTCTTGTGCGTGTCCCAAATAAAATATTTTTCTTTCTTTCTTTACTTATACAACTCTCAAAAACAAAAGGTATAAGTCAGAACTAAGCAAAACCTAGAAATTTATGATAGCAGTCACGAAATTGTCATAAATTATAGGAACGTTGAATTTAATACGTAGCCGTGTCGTGTCCACGTCATGTTGAGTAATCGGTACTTGAATATTTCGGAATTACATCATGTTACTCCAGATTCCACACGTTTGCTATGAACATCAAAGTTATGATATAAATGAGCTATTTTACTGAAATATAATTTTTACTATGTTGGTAAGTACTTTGTGTATGTGAAAGTATCTTTAGTTAAGGAACCGGCAGCTGCATCCAGTTAGGCAGGAAGCTGACTCCAACATAGTTCGAAAAAGGGTAGGCAGATTGATGATGTATGTGTGAGATGGTGTTGCTCCCGCTTGGCATGTTCTGTAGTTTCTGCTTACCCCTATAAGAAAACAGCGTGAGTTTCAATTATTTATCAATTAGCCTTAGTTTATTCTAGGAACAGTCTTGCTTTATTCAAATAAATAATCTTTATTTTATACCACTCCGAAGCCCGAACTCATTTGCTTCGAAGTATTTGTCGACCAATCTTCCAGCCTGTGTGTCAGGCATCCAGGGTAGCACGAATTTCAAACATGACGTTCCCTTAAATATTCAATAGCTGGCTCTTGAATACTAATTAATATTTAACTTATATTCTCTGCCTACGCCTGTAAATCATTAGCGTGATACGTCGCGTGGAATTTCATATTTAGATTTTAGTTATAATTTATTGGAGTGACTAAATTATGTTGTTCAAACAATTTTTATTGCTTTTTCTTTATTTATTGGAATAAATTAGAATAGTTTGTATTAATAAGGAAGTAAGATTCAGGGGTGGTTGCAATGGCGACATGGAGAGTACGGTTGTCGCAACCCAGTGCTGGGCACCCCACAATTGCGGCGATAAGTCCCCTCTTTGAGGAGTGGCTAGAGAGGCGCCACGGCGTCCTCACCTTCCGCCTGACGCAGGTTCTCACCGGACACGGCAGCTTCGGGAGGTTCATGTGTAGGATAAGGCAGGAAGAAACGCTCGGGTGTCACCACTGTGTGGATCGCCCGGAAGACACGGCGGAGTGCCCGGCTTCGGTAGAGCACCGCCGTGTCCTCGTGGAGGCGATCGGCGGCAGAGATCTCTTGCGTTCGGCCCTGGTTCAGGCCATGGTACGGAGCGAGAGGACATGGGCAGCCGTCACCTCCTTCTGCGAACTTTCGCGCCCTCTAGCCCCTAGCCGCCGCAGGAGACGCCCTGGGCGTCGGGAATCCCGGGCGGATTTCCGGCCACCGTAGGCGCGGGCTTGCGGACGGTGAGCAATGGGTAGCTCACCGTCCGGTAAGGACCAGGCCCGGGTCGACGGCGCGTTGTATTCCACGCGCGCTTCAAAGAGATGGCGTCAGCACAAATGTAGGGGTCCACTACGGCCGATGCCTGCCGGGGTCGCGGGAAGGTACTAAAGGGTTACCGAGGCCCCTGGCAACACAGGCAACGGAAGGAATACGGGTGGGTTTTAGTTAGTAAGAGTCAGACACACGCTCCCGCTCCGCCCAGAGCGGGAAAAGTTATTTAATGATTGCCCACCCAAATAAAAAAAAAGGCAGTCTTGTCGGAGACGGTCAAGGAGTGAACACATTTAGAAACTGTCGCGCGTTCCGTATAGTTGTGTCGTGTACCTACAGTGTGTGAATAGCTAGTGTGATTGTTAGATCGTAAATCATAATTTCATTTAAACTGCAAACGGTTTTTCTATTGTGCAATAACCAACATAACCGAAATAACTTCCCATTGTACGCCCACAGTAGTTAAAATATGGCTGATGATAACGAGAGAGACGTACCTTCTCCGTCATAATTATATGATACAAATACATAGAAATGTGCATATATCTTAGGTGGTAGAAGATAAATGATGAATGAGCCTCGTCTGTGTATGCTATCTGTTCAAGAGTATATGCTACCAAAGTACGGAATAATTTCGTTTACTTGTCGTAGCATGACTGAGATACAAAATGTCTGAAACATAACATCATCATCACGGCTTTAATACCCGGAGGGTTAGGCAGAGCTGTACCTATAGTAAACCCACATTTCACCAGTTATGTGTAAGTTGGTGAGCCTACTGCCATCAACCGGGCACAAATACAGACTCCGGGCTGCTACTTTGAAATTCCAATTGAAAAAAACATAACGATAACACTTTAACTGGAAATCGATCCCAGAACCTCATGCTCAGCAGTAGCGCTTGCTACCACTAACGAGGCAGTCTTGTCTCAATATTTAAAATATATTTTTCAGTACTTTAAAATACGAAATTTTATAACCTAGTGCGAACTGGGACACAAGACTAAGTCTCGGCAAATTATTTTTATGTGTTAGAAAGATTTTTATTCCATTTCTGATACTTGTCGGCACGTCGAGATTTCGTAACTTGTGAATGAAAGAATGAATGAATGATATATTTATTTGCAAGATTATAGGTAACTAACATAAGTTCTCAAGATATCATTTTTACTTGTTATATTCGGCATTTCAGCCGTGCAAATATTTATATTTTACATCTTGATTATATTTTTAGCATTTAGTAATTAGCAATAACATACAAATATGTACTAATAATAATTATATATTTTAAACTAAGATTACAATGCAATTAATAAAATTAAAATTAAAAACAATTCTATTAATTTAAAATAATAATTTAATTTTAAAAATCACAATCAATAATAATTATGCTATGTCAATAAAAATTGCAATAATAATGAAAATGTTTAAATATTATTATATTACACACCTGACCTTTTTGAAGAACATCATTAATGAGGTCACTATATGTCTTTCTTGGGCGTCCACTCCCGGCGTTTCCACTCACATCTGCCTTGTATATACCTTTTATTGTCGCCTTTTATTCATCCTCTTAACATGACCAAACCATCTAAGCATACTCTTTTCAATTTTTGTCACTATATCTTCATTTAAACCGCGTCGTTGCCTTGTCACATCATTTTTCAGCCTATCATTTATAGTCACACCACACATGCTTCTCAAGGAACGCATTTCCACAGCATTTACTCTACGTTCATGCTTCTTTTGCCACACCCAATATTTACTTCCATACATAAGAGTAGGCACCAGCACACCATTATGAACAGCCAGTCGAGCCTCTTTGAGCATGGACTGTTTGGTCACCATCGCATGTATAGCACCATTCACTTTATTTCCCGCATTTACTCTCCTTTTCACATCTTCATCAATCTTTCCATCCCTTGTAAATAAACATACCTACTCGCTACCGGCGAGCGTGTGTGACCAGATGTATGAACGTAAACGAAGCAAAAGGAGGATGTAAGGAGCGTAGTAGGTGGCGTTCTATAGTTTCTGCCTACCCCCATGGGAAAAAGGCGTGAGTTTATGTATGTATGTATTATTAAGTCAATATGTAAATGACATAATAATTATCTTAAATTAGTTTTAAATTTTACACACACAAAATATTCGTTGGTGGAATAAAAACATCTTGTGCCAAGACCTTGTTCCCGAAACCATGTTCCGATACAAATGTGCGAACATGGCTTGAAATGGGTAGCTATGTAGGTATTGTGGCCATTTATATTTATAAAGTGTTATGTAACACAACATTAGACCTGTATTCCCCGAAGGAACAGACAGAGGCGTTTCATTTCGCCAGTTATGTTTCATTTAATAGGGGGCGAGTCTATTACGATTAACAGCGCATAATTCAGACTCAGGGCTGCTATAGAGAAATTCTTGAAGTAAAATCTTGGTATCACTTGGCCCGCCTGTAAATTGAACCCAG
Organism: Atethmia centrago; assembly: GCA_905333075.3. NCBI lineage: Eukaryota > Metazoa > Arthropoda > Insecta > Lepidoptera > Noctuidae > Atethmia > Atethmia centrago. The sequence goes on along the minus strand of HG995381.1, from coordinate 8,732,319 downwards.
GCCTTTATGCTCAGCACGAAGGTGACAGTTGAGTACCTACCTACCTATAAGTATAGATTTACATACTTTAGCAAACTCAAACTCAAAGCATTTATTTCAATTAAATCATTTACAGGCACTATTGAACTGTCAAGGAGTCGGTCAGTTAAGGTACCTATGGAGAAAAACGGTCAAGAAACTTCAAGGTCACTCTTTTAAAACAAAATATTCTTACAAAATATTAGTTACGTCATTTATGTTGAAATTATACATGTGAGAACAATGTAGAAAGACGTCATCGTTAAAAGCATCCGTAATAAAAAGATAAAGACTCAAAAATTAAAATTAGCCGAGGCAACTAAGAGATGACCAGTTCATACTGACGGCGGCGCCCGTTTACGAACGCAGCACCATTCAGCTCAACCATTTTGAAGGCCATTTTGGCGGCGCGTATGTTGGATCATTTAGCTCCCAAATGATCCAAACACACGCGCCGCCGTCAGCGATATTTATGAGTGAGCATGACATACTCTCAGCTGCCAGGGCAGATTCAAGTCAATGAATGACATATTAACCGATAAATAGGAGCTCTATTATACATAGTACTCACACCTGTGTAGCTTTAATTATATTAACTTCCATAATATTTTCCTGTATATTCCACAACAATAGTAAAAAGAAAAAACTGGCCAAGTGCGTGTCAGACTACGCACAATGAAGGGTTCCGTACTTGGGATGAATTTATCTCAAAACAAACTTAACATTATATTTGAAAAACATGTACTCCCATACATCGATATACGTTACGGTTGATTCTCCAACTGTAAATGTAAGTTGGTCGACTATTACTCGTTAACTTGTAAAGCCTACTTAGCTCTGATAGTTTTCCTTTTAATTTCGTTATATATACTACTGCTATGATTTTTTTCACATATCCAAAAACAACCATTTAGCTGGCTGGGGGGACACGTGACTCTAAAAAAAAATAGCACTTTAAAGCTTATTATTACGCAAACGGATCTCTGACTCGAAAAAATTGTTTACACAGGCCGAACGGTTTGAACGGCCGATCCAAGGATACCCACAATGGGATAGACGAGAAAAACAATTTCACTTTACGTGCAACGGAAGTACAGATTTTTTTTTTATAGATTTTAATTTACCACTTTAACGTCGTGATTAATATCCAAATAGCCAAATTATAGATTTCTAGTACTAAGAGTCGAAATAAAATGAAATGATGAAATGAAATGATTTTATTTTCTGTAAGTAGGTTTATACAAACACTTTTACACGTCAATCATATTTAGAAAAAAAACTAGATGAGCTCGGCGTTTCCTATCTGACTACTCTGAGAAGAAAGGCCGAAACAAACTCAGAGGTCACAGTCACTTTTAAAGTCCAGACATAATCTTGGTCAGATCATGTGAAGACCATGTAGATTGGTGTCTGAAATGGTCTTTTGAGGAAAAAACCACACAGATTGAGTGGACCTATCCAGTCAGTGCACGCATTTGTCAGTAATCGTGCAGCTCAACTCAGAACTTAAGGAGCTCAACGATTCGACGAACAATACCAAAGAAAGGACATTTGAGTAGGCCGCTTAAATGACTCAAACTGCCAGACTAAGATGAAAACTAACTGAGAGAAATAATAAAAACAATAATCCACATAGTCTTCACATTCACAATAATTTAAAAAAGAATATAATATTTCAAAAAAGTAAATATTAATGTCATAGTGTATATTACAAAATCATCAATGTCACACTTGTCTTTGAGCTAAGCCCCCCACAGACAGACAGACAGACAAACATGGCGAAACTATAAGGGTTCCTTGTTGATTACGGAACCCTAAAAAGTAAACAATGCTTTACAAAAAGATTAATCAAACATAGAACCTCTCCCTTGCACCATCTTTGACAAAAACATTCATTTGTTAGAAAAAATATTTTAACTTTTGATGTGCAAATTAACCATTGAAAGTCTATGGGAGTTTTTTAAATGTATATTTCCATGGTATTTTCTTTGAGGGAGGCCAGGACACAATGGAGGCTAATCAGCATTTCTCTTTATTATGTCGGCTAAGGCTTTCGTGATGGTGTCCCGAAATCATTAAAAGTTTAATTAGAATTTCGATGCAAAAAGTCACGTAGGTAGGTATAAAATTGTTTAGCTTTTAATTTTTTTTTCGAGGTACTTATTACTTAGTTCTTATGACCAAGTTATAGATGGAAGGTAACGTGTTTATCTCATAATTATTTATATGTTTTAGTCGGTTCTACTATTTGTATATTAAACCTTTTTCTTTGCTTGAGCATCGATTTAGAGTGTGACATTAAGGCCCGTAGTACAGAACCTCAATCAAAACTCAAGCATTACTTATAACTCGTTTAAAGTCCATTTGATTGGTTGAAACTAGTTTTAAGTAATGCTTGAATCTTGCGTAAGGTTCTGTAATACGGCCCTAAAATTGTAATATAGTACATTATTATAGGACTACCCCAACAATATTCTATTTATAATTTCATAAGCTTAAAATATAATTACCATTTTTCTTCAATTGAAACCAACCGATTACGTCCCCAGAGGTTCCGTTGACAATAAATTGGGCCACAAAATCTTTCGTTTCGGAGAAAAAAAATACCACGATAAGGTTTCCCTTCATCAAATTTGAGCCAGGCTGGGCGTTTGATTGAATTAGCATGAAAGTTTTGCCCCCGTCTGACAAATTTATCACCATAGGATTTTTGCGACCATCCAACTCGTAAAAAACCAAGTTTAACTTTGAAATTACGTTTTTATTTTATTGGGATACTGGGCGGTTTTATGTTATCGGTTTGGTTGTATTTTTTTTTTCCAGATTGCTGGGGCTATGATTATTGCTGCAAAATGTGGGAGAATATTACAGTGTTTCTGTTTCTCTTTATTATTTATATGGATTCTTGAACAATGGTGCCGATTCCCTTGTTCACAAACTAATTTAAATTTAAGTTCAGTGCATCTCTTTCTTTCTATTTCATTAAGAAAAGGACAGAAGATAAATTTTAGTTTAGTCCTGTCAAATTAATCAGCGCTTGACGCAAATTGACGTAATTTTAGTAGGCAAGTTTTTAATCACGTCTAAACTTGTATGGAGTAGTGACAGGCGTTGATTAATTTGACAGGACTAAACTAAAATTTATCTTCTGTCCTTTTCTTAATGAAATAGAAAGAAAAAGATGCACTGAACTTAAATTTAGTTTAGTTTGTGAACAAGGGAATCGGCACCAATATTAGGTAAAGTCTGTGAGTCTGAACAAAATAAGTCCCTGTGCTCGTTAGTTTTATAATTTAAACATAGTCGCTGTATTCAAATTACATTAGAAATTCATTTAAATCTGCAATCGTAAACTGAAAGCTTGATCATGTTTGTGATCAGCGCACTAGCTATCAAATCTCCTATTGCTTTTTGATGTCCAATTTAACGACAGCCAATCATGCGAGTTTAAAAAAGATTTAAGTACCGAACAAATTGAAATTAATTTGACACGAGATTCGCTGAGAAATTGAACAGACTTTCTGTATACGCAGAAAAACATTGGACATTAAAACGTTTTCTTTCTTGTTTTCACGTTATCCAAGAGATTTCCCAAAAGAGGTGAGCTCACCGAATGTCTCCGCGTAAACAATTATGAAAATTTATCAATCTTTCCAAGACATTAAAACGTGGAATCACATTTTTTTCATTTAGGGAGAGAAAAAAGAAAACGTTCGGTCGAATGGAGGGGCAAAAACGTTCTTGGCTATAAGAAGACGGTCATTAAACATGATCGCTATCATAATTGAATTAAAAATTCCAACACGAGCGGCCCTAACTGTTGGAGGGGACGCGGCAGTTAATGCTATTGCAGTTGCCAGTTCGTGCCAAACTTGACATCATATCATTTTTTTTTGTATTGACTAGTCTTTTTTGGATGTTCGATGAAATTGGTGTTCGATTTTAGGCTTTAGTTACACTAATAATAGGTATCCTGCTGCAGAGAGAGATCGACATATTTAGGAGTTTGTTAAATAGTTTCACCAATAAATAGAATTTCATATGATCTGCCTGTAAAATTAAAATGTTGCTCCCTTCGTATTAATGTTATATAAGACTGACTTGTAGACTTAATGTTCTTTATTGACATTTTTATTTTATTTATTATTGTATATACAATTCTATCTAAATGCTATCTATTTGTGCCGCCTTAATTTATTGACATATTATTATTAACTACATATTACTGTTTGGCATGCAATTATGACATCTACCTACCTATTGACTTTATTGTTTTCATTTTGTTAATGTGACATTTGATTATTTAATAAGCTATTTTGTATGCCTTTGGGCGGGACATAGTATGAACCAACATTTTTTTATATAACATCTGTATAATTATACCCTATGTTCACAAAATGAATTTGACTTTCTACTCAAAGATTATACGTGATAGTTTTTGTGTTCGCGACTCTACATATATGATATATGTAAGCCATTTGAATGCTTAATACTTGCATCTTCTAATCCATACTTCGGGTCCAGTTTCTTCAGTCTTTAGAGAATTGAGATATCGACTAGTTTCTGCTAATAATTATGTAAAATACACATATCCACCTGTATTTCTAACTTATCTTAGCTGAATACGTTCTTGCGTACCCCAAAACGCATCTTGATTGTTCTCTCCCCCTAGTTTGAACTATTTGAATGGAAGTTTCTGTTATCTCTGCAGCCGCAGGGAGTCTGTCAACTTGACAGACGGACTCTGAATCCTCAAGATTACTAGCATTCACTGAACTTCAGCGCCGTATAGTCATTATTGTTTGTTTGAAGTGTGGTATTCGAATTAGAATGGGGTATAGTATTGCCATTTCTATTCAGTGTGTAAAACAAGGGACGTACTTTATAGAAAATTGACATTTTTTGCAACCCTGAAATTGCATTCACAATCATATTATTTTCAGAGTTGGTCCTCTATTAAAGTTGTTAATTTACATGAATACTTCACTCCTTTAATTTATTAAATAAAACCTGTATTATCAAACCACATATATCCACACAGACTGCGGCAATATCGCAAGCGCGACAGTCATATTCCTGCTTGTCGCGCCCGCGATATCGTGCTAGTCTGCACGAGCCTTAAAATTAATGTTAGTATACTAATTATAATCTTATGCTTAAGTCTGAAGTCGGACCTCATATTATCCACGTAGTATGTAGTACGTACTTTTAGACGTAGGAAATTCGATCCAGTGACGCGGCATCGGACAATCCCAACTATCGCACAACGTGCTTAGGATGCTGTGGGAGCTGTATTTAAAGTGTTGCATTGGTAGTAAATGTAGTAGTTCTAGAAGAAACTAAATACGTATACATAAAAATATTAGAAATTAGCTGACTGCCTCGTTAATCTTGTGGCTATTGTGGTTAATCAGCCAGCCGCGGAGTAGCGGTAAAGTGAAAAGCGCGCAGAGCAGGCAAGGCCAATATGGTGGCGGCCCATGGTTCGCATCAGCTTCACTTAAGGTTCACTTGTATCGTGGCTTCATAAAACCACACTATTTTTATGTCATTACTAACATTAACCCAGAGTTTAGCGACTTAACTCTCCCACATCGGTGGATTAAATATTTAGAAGTTTAACTCTATGTTTACCTCTAACTCTTGGTGGCGCAAGATGACTTATTTGATTAATCCCCGCGTGACACCTATTCGGAGTCAAACAATAGAAAATGAATTGTGTCTCATTAGCTGTCCTTGACCAATTAACCTTGAGTTTAACCCATGAATATGCGAGTGGGCTTTAGTGAGTGAACTTTCCTGCTACTGAGAATGATTTTTAGTAGCAGCTTAGAGGCAATTTTGAGCCCAGTTATTGGTAACAGGCTCGACCTCTTTTACATAGCTTCATAATCAGCCTATCACCTCAGCCAGAGAGGAAACCTGTGTCCCAGTAGTGGGAACATTTCCCACTGCTGGGACACAGGCCTCCTCTCTGTGAGAGGGAGTGGGCCGTAATCCACCACGCGGACCCAGTGCGGGTTGGTAGATGCCACAAGTCTTCGAATTTTTGGTTCTAGGACATGCCGGTTTCTTCACGATGTTTTCCTTCACCGTTTTGAGAGCAGTGGTGATGAAATCATTTACACAAAGTAAAGCGCCTGTCTGGGTTCGAACTTACGACCTACAACTCGTAAGTCGCGGTCATTACCACTGGGCCACCACTGCTCTCTCATAGCTTATAACTGGCTAAATGCGAAGCAATACAGGCGTGATCTTGCTTTTAAAATCTGAACATATGTTTAATCTGTCAGCAGTTTTTCTTTTTCGTGTAAACTCCCAACTCATTGCCCACCTGTAGAACGATATATTACGCATATGAGGTCTAAGTATTCCTCATAAATGTTACCTTCATTTTGCCAGTCACTGTACAACATTGTGCCGTGTGTAAAGTCGTTAGTATCTTAGTGCCTGCGGCTGCGTCTGTGACAAGATGACATGCTCTCAAGTACTTTGAATGTTTCTGACTTTTGAACTTATGTTTTGTTTAATTATGTCTTTGTGGGAGATAGGGTGAAATATGATTTTAAGCTGAAGATTACTGAGTAGGTACAGCGCGATTCAAGTTTTATGGCGGGTCAGAACATGAGGCGAGTCGCTGCGCGGTAACGAATTCATGTGTCAGCGGGGTGAGGGGTGGGGTACTGCGCAGCGGTGCACTTCAGAGCCGCCATTAAGTTTGACGCGTACTATATTATAAGTTTATTGTCGTATGGGAATCGGCAAGATGCTGAGATTTGTTTAAAGTCGAAAAGGTAGATAGATAGGTAGGTGGAGTAAGTGAGATGAGATGATCTTTAAGTAAAATGATTAGGTGGACCTTAACAATGTTGCAGATTGTATGAAACTTCCAGCTGCTGAATATGTTTATCCCACTAACATGACGGTAAAATTAATTGTCTTCTGGACTCTGTCATAGACAAAAAGGTCAAAGGTGTAAATTACTATAATTTTAGGAAACAGAAGAGGATTTTATAAAAAAGAAAATAAAACGGCTACAAACTACTTTAATGTAATTAGAAAATATTAGTAATTAGACCACAAAAATTATGATCAAGAAACTCTAATGCAAATTTGGCAAAAATACGACACAGCTGCGGCGTGTGAACGCTCCGACGTTTGACAAGCAAAAAAAAAAGGCTGTCATCTGCTTGACGCTCTCTTTTACAGGCGTGATGCTAGTGTTCATATCCGTTCATTGCTACTTTATTTTTTTTTGGTTGGGAAATCATCAAATAACTTCTCCCGCTCTGGGCGGAGCGGGAGGGTGTGTCAGACTCTTACTGACTAAAACCAACCCATATTCCTTCCTGTTGCCTGTGTTGCCAGGGGCCTCGGTGACCCATTAATACCTTCCCGCGACCCCGGCGTTCATTACTACTTGGATTGGTAGTCGCAAATTGTTGTTTGTTGTTATTAGAATAATCATCATCACTTACCATCAGGTGAGATGAATGCCAAGAATCATCCCGATACGGATAAAAAAAAAATATTAAAAGTTTTTGCAAAACTTCTTGAAGTAATCTCTTAGTAACCTTTTACGACCCCTACGGGAAAGGAAAGGTCAATATTAGTGGGATATTAACATAGCCAAAATAAATTAGATAAAAGGCTTTTAAATATTTTATTTAATACTTTAATGTATACACGATCTCGTAATTGTTTTACCACCCTAATATTGAATGACCCTTGCACGTCATAAAACGATAAGGTTTATTTGTGTTTGTGACAATTCTTGACAAATTGATTTGTCAAGAATTTTTACAAGTGCCTGTATTTGGTTTATTTGAAATAAATGCTTTGAGTTTGAGTTTGAATTAGATAGCTTCAGCCTTAGTGAAGTTTCAATTTACTGGGTATTTGTTGTCAAAAGTGGTACAGCAATATGACGATATCTAACGTGATAACATTTAGTTAGCCTTTTGATTTTTGCTTAGTTGACTAAACAGCCGTATGTTACAACTATGGCATTATGTAAGCGGGCACGCCCTTTATGCCTGAAGGTACTTATTTATGTATTAAGTTCTGTTTAAGTTTTTATGTTGTAATTTTTATTCCTGCTTGAGTACAGTTTTCATTGTTTTATTGGTATATTAACGTGTGCTAGCTAGCATATGGCAAGTAATTAAATTTAATGTTTTGTGTTTCATAGTGTTAATTACTTTGCATACGATTTGTATAGAATCAAGTTTATCTAACTAAGCAGACAGTTGTGCTGGTGGGGTGTTTGTTGCGCCACTTCTTCTTCCCAGGAAGTGGTGAAGGGCAGGCGTTTTCGGGGAACTGTCTTATGTAATTTTGACGTTCGAAAAGTGCTGTTTCTCAGCCTAGTTTGAATAAATGACTTTTGACTTTGATTTTTATTTATGTTTCATTGAGTATTTTTAAAGCAATCCATTTCATTACTGCATCTGTTCGAAATATTAAAACAATTTTTTGCCCGAAATATTTTGTGTACGTGCCCAACCATGGATGGTAACGTGCTAAAATCTAACTTCAATTTTAAAAGCCACAAACGTCAATATTTTATTAATTCGCACGTGTCTGAACTTCAGTAGGAATATCAAAAAGGTATATCTTTTTTAGAGATCCGAATGCAGCTTGCTGCGTTTTCATTTTACCCAGTGGAATACAAATCGGTGTTGCATTGTATTCAATGCTTCGATAGAATTCAATGTGTTTAGCCGCAGGCGGCTCCGTGTTTTATTAAAATTTTATCGAGATTGAACGATTGTTAAGTGTTATTTTATTGTTATTATGTATTTAATAAATAATACAGGGTATATGTCATCTGTTCGTTGCAATTGACGTGGCAAGAATTAATTGACACATCAGTGTAGTCCAATGAGGTATATGCTCACATGCTCAGTGATTTATAGACTTTGCAAGTCTTCTTCTGGTTACCTGCGTATCAGCCTTCCCCTTGGTGATCTGAGGCGGTGATTATCATTTTCCAACAGGAGATATATTAAAAAAATACATGACTTAAGTGCATAGAAGAAGATCGAAGATGATAAAGAAACGCTACCTACTTAAGTTAACACATGTCATGGACAGTAGATTTGTTCATGTTATTGTTCAAAACATTTATTTCCGTTGTTCACGAGTTCATACTTTTCGTTACGGCACTGCTGCCTGATGAAATATTTGTACGTTTCAAATGACTGAAAGCTTACAAATTCACAAAATGATTCTCCAAAGGAAACGTGAAAATATGCAGGTTTCACAGCATTGAAATATAAATCTATTGCTTCCAAGTAGTTGAAAGGTTTGGTTTACACACACATCCGCAATTTCTGTTGGTGGTTTTCTTTGATCTTTAGAAATAAAACTTCGTGAAAACGTGTTCCTATTCGTTCTTTTTGTTTTAGTATTCACTACTGCTGAGATACTGTCCGTATTCCTCATTGCAAAAGACTGTCCTTTTGTAAATGTAGATCGTGCAAGTTATTGGAGAAATGAGAACGCGAAACAGTGCATCTGTCTCTTTGAGTACAATTGAGATTTTAGCCCTTTTTGTCACAAAACTCTTCTAATCTCTGTTCACAAAGCTGGGACTATGTCGGAAATTGAAATAGAATTCTACGAAACAATACTTAGTTTACGTCCAGCACAATCAGGGCGGATTACAGTCCAACCCTTGTTCACTGGCTAAAAGTCTACTCCACCTGCATGCTTAGCACGAGCACTATTTTGTCTACGGAAGAATAGACAAAAATGACGTTCCATGTAGAAAGTACGACGGCAGCAAAATAGAAAGAGTCAACAGCACTTTTACGAAATTCACTCTTTTACATAATTCGACTCGGCATTCTTTCTTCTTTCATACGATTTTTTTTCTGTTTGATTCTCAATTATTACTGATATTAAGTCACGTATATAAAGACAACTACAAAACATTTTCTCAAAGTGTCGAAGTACCATATTTTGGAACAAAAAAATATTATAGTAATATTGGCCTTCACCATTTCCTTGCCCTATTAACTAAATGATGTAAAATAGGAGAAGATAGCCTTGTTCTTCTATTAATTATCACAGTTTTGCGTTCAAAGCTCAAAACTGTGATAAAACGCTGTAAAATCATGATTTTGTAGATAACCGTATATACGAGGGCGGGTCAATAAGTCCGTGACTTTTGGAATAAATCACAGATTTTTTGATAAAAAAATAATTTTATTTTTCAACGTAGTCTCCCTTGAGCTCTATACACTTTGTCCAACGCTTCTCCAATTTTTTTATCCCTTCCAAAAAAAATGATTTGTCGAGGTCCTCAAAATAGGCCTTTGTTTGCGAGATGACTTCATCATTGGAGTCAAATCTTTTTCCACCAAGCCATTTCTTCAGGTTTGGGAACAAGAAGTAGTCGCTCGGAGCCAAATCTGGAGAATAGGGCGGATGAGGGAGCAATTCATAGCCCAATTCATGGATTTTTGCCATGGCAACTGCACATGTGTGCACCCTTGCATTGTCTTGGTGGAAAAGAACTTTTTTCTTGGCCAAATGAGGTCGGTTTGTTTTCAAATCGTCATTGAATCGGTCCAATAAATTGGCATAATATTCCCCATTGATTGTTCTTCCCTTTTGAAGGTAGTCAATGTGGATTATCCCGCGTGCATCCCAAAAAACAGTCGCCATAACTTTATTGGCTGACAAACCCACCTTGGCCTTCTTCGGCGCCGATTCACCCTTAGAAACCCACTGTTTTGACTGTTGTTTGGTCTCTGGTGTGTTGTGATGGATCCATGTTTCGTCCACGGTTACAAAACGGCGCAAAAACTCCTCCATATTGCGATTAAACAACGCCAAACCTTCCTGTGAAGTTGTTACACGATTGCGTTTGTGGTCGACTGTGAGCAAACGCGGCACCCATCTTGCGGAAAGCTTTCTCATGCCCAAGTGATCATTCAAAATTGAAACCACTAAGCCATGCGAGATCCCTACGGCTTCCACAATCTCTCGCACTTTCAATCTTCGGTCGGCCAACACCATATCGTGAATTTTTTCGATTGTTTCGGGTGTAGAGACCTCAACTGGGCGTCCAGGACGTTCGGCATCTTCAGTGCTTGTACGGCCACAACGAAATTCAGTAAACCACTTTTTTACCATTGAAATCGATGGTGCAGAGTCCCCATAGTATTTATCAAGCTTAGCCTTGGTCTCGGTAATGGTTTTTTTTCGCAAGAAATAATGCTTAATAAGCACACGAAATACACTTTTTTCCATTTTCTCCTCAAATTAGTGAGTAGTCTGATAAAAATAGCTGTCAAACACAAACTGACGCAGCAAGTTTAAATTTTGACAGGAGTCAACTGACAGATGCCTGTTGACAGGAGCAGTGTTGCTGTTTCAGTAAAGAGGTCAGAAATTCAAAAAGTCACGGACTTATTGACCCGCCCTCGTACCTTGTGATCGTCGAGTAGAAAAACGCAAATTGTCTTCACTACCTTAGACAACTGTCAGTTGTCAGCGTGATTTTGACAGTTTGGGATAGAAACTTTTTTCTGAAATAGTCTACATAAAAAAGGACCTAGACAAAAGATCGCTAGGAAACGAAAGACAAAATGATAGATTGCAGAAGGATTTCTACGGTGCGGTGTCAAAAATGGAGACACGAAATGTCACTTTGTATAGAAAGAGCTATGTCTATTCTTCAAAGAAATAGAAAGCGCCATGCTAAGCCTGCTGGAAAACCTTTTTAGTCTTTTAGCTATTTTCTGCAGTAAATTATAAACACCCAACCAACGGTTAGAGTCGTTACAGCACCTCATCATTACCAACGTTTCCATAACGCGATCGCATGAAAACTAACCCGTTATTTGCCAATTAGAGCTAATACGTTGCATTACCGGGTTTCAGCTGCGTCATACCAGTTTGACGTCGCAACCGGAATACCTGTATATGCTTAACATTTGGAGCTTTGGAATAGAATCATTTGCTAGTATTGTTTAAGCTAACGTGGAAGCAGGATTTTGGAGGATTTCGAGGTTGTTATTGTGCATGACTGGTTTGACCTGGTTTTGTAAGCAATAGGTAGGCTTAAACATCTTGTTAGATACTATACTTACTACTTCGCCTGCGACTTCATCCGCGTGGATTTCGTATCTTCGTCTACAAAATTCTCTCTCCATCACGTTTAAGAGATAGTTTCCGAAAACTAATGATTGCGATCTGTTTATTTATTGTATTATGATTATGACAAACTTTATTATTTATTATAAACTACATATTAGAAGGGCTGTTTGCTCACACCGCGGCATTTTTATACCCGTCGTCACTTGTAATTAAAGGTCCGATTCGAATAATATAATTAAATAATATAATTATTAGTATTATATAATTTAAAGAGGAATTTACGTGTACCTACATAATCAACCTTGATTAAGAAACTATCAGTTGGATGCGACCTGCGACACTTAATGACATAATCCGCCGGTCGCTTGCCTGCATCAATGTGCCTGCTCTTCTTTAGCTGACTGGCATTGTCAGAGAGGATGGCAAAAGACCTGATGGTGTGTCTTTGGTTCCGTGGAGTTTGGGACGGATGCCTGTGTGGGACGCTACCTGTGTACACACTGGCACCGTCCCACCTCCAACGGACTACTTCTAAAGCGGCATGAAATGCCGAAATTCTGAAAGTTATTAAATATGGAGACCTTGGCAGAGTGTACAACTTTGTGCCCTTTGGCGTCGAGACCCTCGGTCCGTGGGGTTCTAGTGCGCATATGTTATTTGCGGAAATCGTGAAACGTCTAATTGATGTAACTGGTGACCGAAAAGCTGGCGGCTTTCTCGCGCAACGCATCAGCATTGCAATTCAGCGAGGAAATGCCGCCAGCATCCTCGGCCCAGAGGGCCTGTTTTAGGCTTAACTTAGTTTTAATTTAATTTAGTTAATGTTAATAATCATTTTGTAATTTGGTTACGTAAATACATAACTTAACTTCAGTTGGATAAGGATTAATATCATGATATGAATGTCATCATCTTTCGATTCTACCCGTGTTTTGGACTGACTAATTTGAACACAAAACGGTTATTGTGATTTATCTACAATAGTTAGACATATAGCTTGGCTGACTTTTTTATGCGTAATGATGAGTACTATAAACATGTAGTACATTATTTTATGTATCATCAATAGTTTTCGCAGCGCACGCCAAATAATGACTTTTATAGGCAATTTTTTGATACTTTATAGTAGTTTTCGTAGGGATTTCTAATTTAGAAAAAAACAACAACCTAGGGTAATGTATCGGTATTTACATGTTATTTTAAGCCATATACTTCTTATAGGTTTTCTTGTAATGTATATAACTATTGTCTGTATTTATTTCAAAATTTTGGGCTTTTTTTTGGGCGTAGTTTTGGAGTTTAGGGGGGGGGGGGGGGTACATTTTCATCTATTTTCTTTATTAACTTTAAAACTAAATATATATTTTAAATCCTCTTATCAAGTCCTTTCATTTGATAAGTCACACGGTACCGTTTGGACATCTTTTTTTATTATCCGATTTTTCACCCCAAAAGAGAACCCCATATTCAAAATTTACTTACTTACGTTACATGCTAGTGTTTGGGTTACAGACATTCATATAGGTACCACATTTCAACTTAACAACAACAACAGACAGACAGACACGAGTGATCCTATAAGGGTTCCTTTTTTCCTTTTGAGGTACGGAACCCTAATTACACAAGTGGCAAGAACGTATTGGCTATGTATGTTGTTTGTGCTTGTGAAAGCATCTCTCACTCAATAAAATAAACTTTAGAACTATTTGTTGGGTATTTTAATAGCTAGTATTACAACACCAACATTAAAAATGTAAATCATTATGTGATCTGTGGCAAGACTCCCTTTCCAACTGTGACACTGGTCCAATACACACGTGCAAATTAAATAATTGTGCGCCGTTTTATTTCTTCTTCCTCGGAACCAACGCTACCAGCACCTCATCAGCACCCACCTCCACAAGCCGGTGGTCCTTCGAGCCGGTGTATTTATATACCCAACACTATTTATTATTGCTGTACATAAAGGTCAGTTTTACCATAGCTAACTGTAGTATCTAACAACTATTATAACAGTTTCAAGCTCAAATGTATCACTACCTAACTGTACCTAACAACACTTGGCACTAAGGTCGATATTATGCACATAATCAGAAACGCAGAGCTTTCACAAACAATGTACATTGAATAAAATTATCACCTCAATGCGCTGCGATTTAATCAATGCAATTACAATGACATAAAGGCTGTAACACACAGACGGCGCGGCGCGCTCATTACCATTTCAAACCGCGCGTGTCATTACCGCGCCGGCCGTACGTACGCGATCTTTGCATAACCATCCCGTCTTGTGGGATAGTTTACGCCTTGAACGTTGTGGGGAATTCAATTTTGTAAGCTAAACGCCCGAGGGCGAAGGGTTTGAACTCGGCTTAAGGTGGGTAGCGTGTTTCTGTTTTATAGATTTTGTGGTAATGTTTTTTAAGTTGTTACGGAGAAAAGATTTATCAGCGAATTTTGTCTAAAGTTTCGGGATTTTCCTGAAATAACTTCTTGTTGGAGAAGTTATAAGGTTTACTTTGGAAATGCATATTAATGAAATAAATATAGGGGACTGAAAGCTCGTGCAGACTAGCGCGATATCGCGGGCGCGACATACAGCAATATTCCTGTCGCGCCTGCGATTTCATCCCAATCTGCACGAGCCTTGACGATTCGTTATTTGATTTTATACAGCTTTAAATCAATTTACGAATCGGCAGTCGCTTTATGCCTTTGTCATTCGACGTACATTGTTAAATTAATCATCTTCTTCTCAACGGACCAGGTAATAAAAATACAGTAATTAACATGTAAAGCCCCGCGCGACTCCAATTCGGTGTCAAACAATAGAAAATCAATTGTGTCTCATTAGCTGTCCTTGACCAATTAAGCTGAAATTTCGTCGTAATAAAATAAATTTCTTAATAAATATAGAAAAATACACGTAAAAACGAACTGTCAATCATTATTCAATAAATTTTGCGTACGCGGCGTACAACGAAACTCCTTCGAAAATGTTGTTGAAACTCGATCGAGAGCTTCAGGTTTTCTCCCCATTTTAACTCGCGATCCGAAATCTATTGTGAAGTTATGAAGTTTGAAAATTGTTGTGTATTTTTGAACGATGCAATCGATAATAATGTTCAGTGGGATCCTATTCGTAATCTACGTTTTTATTCACGAATTGGCGTGTTCAACGTCTTGGCAAAAATGTAGGCATTTTTTTTGCGTTGCTGCTGAGCATGTGGTCCTAGGTTCGATTCGGGTTGGGCAGTGTTATTGGAATATCCGTCAGGAATTTCTCAGTAGGCAAGGTGTAGGATTTGTGCCCGGTTGACGGCAATAGATTCGCCCCCTATTACATGGGACTTAGTAGTTACGTATGTTTAAGTAAACATAACTGGCGAAAAGTGCTTAAGTGGGCGTACTTATAGGTAGACCTCTACTTAATCCTTCCGGGAAAACAGGGGTGATGTAATGTTATGTTATATGTAAAAACCTGGAATATAAAATTTATAATGAGACTATTTTTGATTACATCCGTAGGAAGTAATCGGGTGGGCTGTTTGTGGGTTAGACCACAGGGCCAGGTCGTAAACACTATGCTAATACATATGGAATTCTCCTAAACCTATAAAATATTCATTACCATCTAATATTAAGGTGATAGAATCATTCCCCGCTTATTGTTTAATAAATAATATTCTTGAAATTCAAAAGCATATTTATATTGTTTATGCAAAATACAACTGACTACAAAAGAAAATCAAACAATTTTAATTTTTCAAAAGCCGTCTAATAATAGTTTTGCTATGGGCCAAGTGAATTTTGTGCAATTATGTATTTAATTATTTTAAAATAAAAAAAAACATACATAATCCTCTTTTTGCATAACATACTGAAGAAACATGGGTGTACAACAGGTACGCCTTTGCTTTTCCTTGAAATATTGTATCTATCATTTTGTTTATAGAATATAAATATGCTTTTTAATTTCAAGAATATTATTTATTATTATTTTGTGTATACCCACATTTATTCAGTATGCTATAAGGCCCATGCTAAAGGAGACAAATAAACGTTCAGATGAAAATTACACGAACCACATCACCTTAACCCAGTCATCATTACCATCACATTAAAATTCACCGTCAGTCCTAACGGACGACTATTTTAAGTCTATTAAATACGACAGCCAAATTCAAATGTCATTACAGATACACAAATGTGCATACCGTCACGCGTATCGTTCGCCGCGCGATGTTTAATCGCTTGTGTGTGACCGCGCATAATGAGGCGGCCGTCGGCACGTGTGCGAGCGGCCTTATGTCGGATTATAAATTATTATTTGAATTGTATGGTGATGGGTTTGGGAAAGTTCAGGGTAGTTAAATTAAGTCTTAGTTTTGAATTGAACGTTTAACTAAAGGTACTTAAATTCAAGCTTTTAATTTGACATGTAATTCGAAACCAAGAAAGATTTTGTCTACGGTACGTCATCATCTTCTGTCTAGCCTTTTCCAACTGTGTTGAGGTCGGCTTCCAGTCTAACCGAATGCAGCGGTATACTAGTATTTTACATGGGGCGACTGCCTATCTGCCTCCACAACCCAGTTACTGGGTTATACGATACGAGTACCCCTTGGTAAGACTATCTTTACCTTCCTATAACGAAATCGTTTTGGTGCATTTCTGTCAAACCTTTAATCGCTCTATATCCGTCGCTTGCTTTGACCTTTCTTACAAGTTAACTCAGATTACCAACCCAATTTGCGATTGAAGAACTTAAAAGTGGGGTTCTAATACTACTAACTACTTACATTATAATTGACTAGCTGTTCTAGCGCCTTCGTCTACGATGCAAGATGAAAAGTATCCTATGTCCTTCTCCAGGTCATGGTCTACCCATGTGCCACATTTCATCCAAATCCGTTCAGCCGTTTTAGCGTGAAAGCGTTACAAAAAACAAACAAACTCACTTTCGCATTTATAATATTAAGTTAGGAATACGTATTTTAAGACGTACTTGCCTTTTCGAAACAGATTTACAGTGATTGTCAAACTAAGCGGACATGATTATCAGTAGGTCTAGGTATTATTTTACTCCGGGGTCGTGGGAAAGTCCGTAAGGGTTACCGAGGCCCCTGGTAACACAGGCAACGGAAGGAACACGGGTGGGTTTTAGTCAGTAAGAGTCTGACACTGCCTGCTCCGCCCAGAGCGGGAGAAGTTAATTGATAATACCCCATCCAAAAAAAAAAAGTTATTATTTTACTAGCATCAATTTATCTCTGAATTTTAAACAAAACAATACAATACCCCAAGTATTAGCGTGCAATGCTGCAATACTGGGAACTCCTGGGCAATGCAGGGGTCCGGTTCAAATGCAGCGCATACCGCGGCCAGACGACGGGAATTCAATAAAGAAAGGATTATGGACGCCGTACACACGGATATACTGAATGCTGTTTTGTGTTTCGTTTGGTAAAGAGTAAAAATAAGAAAAGAAAATATTAAGACCGAGGCGAAAAATAAACTTATGTGAACTTGACTAAGAAAGTAGATTTTGTTAATAAATCGTTTTGAACGGCTTTGCTTAAATCTTTAAAGCTCAGTAAAAAAGAAAAAGAATGTGCTCACTAAAGTTCTTGGTAATAAGGTCAGTCAAAGTCAAGACAGCAAGAAATGTTTTGTTGAACATAAAGTTTGCTTTGCTTTTTTCAAACAAAAATATAGTCTTTTCATCTAGAATTTACTCCCTTATTGTTTTATCAGAATTTACCGCTGTAAACGATCAGACAAGAATCTTTCACAAATAAAGATCCTAACTTCCCTAATCAGCCTATCCCACTACTTTCCCACTGCTGGTACACAGGCCTCCTCTCTGTGAGATCCGAGTGGGCGTTAATCTACCACGCGGGCCCAGTGCAGGTTGGTAGATGTCACATGTCTTCGAATTTTTGGTTCTAGTTCATGCCTGTTTCCTCACGACGTTTTCCTTCACCGTTTTGAGAGCTTTGGTGATGAAATAATTTACACAAACTAAAGCGCCTGTCAGGGTTCAAACCTACTTAAGTCGCGGCCGTTACCACTGGGCCACCACTGCTCCTCTACTGCTCCTAACTTTAACTTCAAAATTGTTTATACTACAGCGAACAAACAAACAGGTAGACTAAAAAGAGACAATCCACTTCAAACAAACGAAACAGAGCAACACACTCGACACATCAATACACACCCCAACAATATATCTCAATCATTCCCTACTATAATCTCACCTGTAACACTTTATAAAACCCTGCATCCGTATTCCGGAGTGCAATCGAAAGTCCCAGACGATTTACGCGGTACACAGTGAGTGATCGCTCCTATTAACGGAATCCATCTCTCTGGGACTGAATTATTTATCGACAAAGATGCATTTAAGTGCAGCGTTCGGCTTGCGAACTTCGATATAATAGGGGTGTATTTCATTATTGGATGTAGCGTAGCTTAAGATTGGAATGTTTAGGGTTTTTGTCGGGGTGTTTCGAAATTGAAGTTTCTTTAATTTTTTTTAATTTTAATATGTGATTAGTTTGCGAATTGTATCATTAATTTATAATATAGCAATTTAACATGATAAACGTAAAATTGATGGAATACTTTCCATCGCCAATTTAATGGTGTAAACTCCGTCTTGAATAATAGAGAGATAATTCAATACTAATAAATTTAAAATATTATTTCCTAACTTTCATATTGAAAGAATATAAAACCATTGATAAATAAATAATGTTAAAGGAATGAGTAAGCTCCTGCATAACTAAATGAGCTTCATTTGTGGTTAATTCAGAGGGAGCAAACGTTAAACCTTTTATTTACCATAAATTGATTCCTAAATGGAGCTGAAACAAGTACCCTAGTTAGCACCCTATTGCTAGAACCCTAACCACTTCGAATAAGGAGGTTCCCAAATTGAATAACACAACGTGGTCTGTCGGTATTTAGCACTGGATTGTGACTAGCCCCCGCTGGAGGCCGTATGAAACTTCGGACAAAAAACCTTTCAATGATTTTCTTCGAACAGTAACAACGTGGTGGCTATGACAATGTTAGTGGTATTAGATTACTTTACTGCTTGATGACGAAACTTAACATTCTTAAAAGCAGATGTAGTTTGCTGAAATAAGAGATAAAGATATTTTATTTTGTAAATATGGGTACTCGTACACATCCCTGGGTACACACCGATATTGAGGGAATAGGTTCAGGCCATATTTTACCAGTAAGCATGCAAAAGTTAGAAAATTATAAATCCACTAAACTAATCTACGAAACTTTAACAAACAACAAAAACAACACAAGCCAAACATAATTACTTATTTTAAACATTATAGGCAGTCTAACACACATTTTTTTGTTTTTACTCAAGAATTCCGTTACGTTGTAGTATGCGTTGAGTGTCAAAAAGCTTTGAAGCCCGTTAGGGTTCCGTAGTCAACAAGAAACCCTTATAGTTTCGCCATGTCCGTCTGTTTGTTTGTCCGCGGGTTAGCTGAGAGACTTTTAGTACTGAAAGCATGTAATTTGGCATGGGTATACATATTAATCACCCCGATAAAGTGGTAAAATAAAATCTGGAAAAACAAATTGTAGGGATGATTTTTTTTTTCTCGTCTAACCCATGGTATGTGGTATTGTTTGATAGGTCGTTCAAAAGTATTGCGGATCTATGAAAACCATGTTTCGATTCACGGATCCGTTTGCGAAATATTAAGCTTTAAAGTGCTAATGTTAGAGTCCAATGTCCATCCCCTCCTGCAAGCTAAATGGTTATTTTTTGATATGTGAAAAAAATTACGGCAGTTGTATATACATATAACGAAGTTAAAAGGAAAACTATCACAGCTAAGTAGGCTTTACAAGTTAACCGGCGATGTTTAAGCTTAAAACAACCGATAATTGCATGACATACTTTAAACGGTACAAAATACTGACATTACCTTGTTTGTACATAGTAATAGTTGACCAACTTACATTAGCAGTTGGTGAATTGACTGTGACGTATATTGATGTTTGTTTTTGGGATAAATTCATGCCAACTGCGGAATCCTTTATTGTGCGTCCGACACGCTCTTGGCCGGTTTTTTTTTAAATAACAATAGCGGAAATTCTTTCCAGCTTTCTGGTATTTCATCATATATGACCGGTGCATTGCAGTAAATACTTTTGCGCATTAGTGCTGTTTTAGCGGACTCATGACACAGTAGGGTATTGTCGCGTCTATTACTTGAAACTACATCGACGTTTAAAACTATTTCGGTTCAAGTTAACAAACACAGCTACTTCTAGTATGAATATATAAAGTAATGTCAGTATTTTGTACTGTTTTAAGTTTGGCATGCCATTATCGGTAGTTTTATGCTTAAACATCGCCGATATGCATCTTTTAACAACATTAATATCACAAATCAATATCCAGGCATTATGTTTTTAAAAGATCAGTAGTTTATCAATCATTAGAGGGTTTAATATTGTATTAAAAAACAAGGCTGTCGTTATTTTTATTTATTTTTTCAACATCAATATCCGTGACGAAATATTTACCTATTTTCCATCATATTCAAGAGTCTCGAAGTCGCTTTCCCATTCAAAATGTTTGTTATATTAATATCTTTTAAAATAAAATATATTAATATAAATGAAATATTTCGTCATGGATATTGAAAAAATAAATAAAAATAACGACAGCCATATTTTTAATACAATATTAATTGATTGATTGATAAACTACGGATATTTTAAAAACATAATGCCTCACTCATGCAATTTTAATACACTTTAACACCCCCAATATTAATTACAGTCATCAATCCGCCCTAGACACTGTAACCACAACCCTCCAACAGAGAGCTCTCAATCTTAAAACAATATCTGTAAAGTATTCATGACAAATCGCTGTCTAACGAAGAGAAATAACAGTGTAAATACTACGTGTCTTTAGTATGGGGGAGTGATGGGGTAAGGGTCCAATGTCAGCGAGTTTTTGGGGGTACTTTATTTTCTATAAAGTTCTTTTTTTTTTACTGCCTCGGTGGTCTAGTGGTCGCAAGCGCTACTGCTGAGCATGAGGTCGTGGGTTCGATTCCCGGGTCGGGCAAAGTGTTAATGGGTTTTTCCGTGCCACGGAAAGCACTTTAAACCGTTGGTCCGGGCTGTCATTTGTAGATCTTTGACAGTCGTTAGAGGTCGTGAGAAGCCCGAAAGTCTGAAAACCAGTCTTACCAAGGGGTATTGTATTACCCAGTTACTGGGATGTAGAGGTCAGATAGGCAGTCGCTCCATGTAAAATACTGGTATTCAGCTGCATCCGGTTAGGGCCTGTGCACACCACGTTTTTTAAACGCGCCGTCGAAGCGCGTTTCTAAAACGCGCGTCAGCGGCGCGTTTAAAAAACGTGGTGTGCACAGGCCCTTAGACTGGAAGCCGACCCCAACGTAGTTGGAAAAAGGCTAGGCAGATTGATTTGTTTGAGTACCTACTTAAAAAATTACACCAATTCCGCTCCCCGCAACCACTATACCCACGCCCACATCCCTTCAGTGGCGCCCCTATCTACATAGCACCGTTTAGAGTGATAGCTGATGCAATTTGCGAGCGACTTGGATTTATCGCTACTGATAAAAGTACATCGCAGCCTACTGATAATGTCCGCATGATTCCCTGTCATTGTTTCAAATCAGGTGTAGGAATGCGGTAGGGAAAATAGGGGAGTTTGGGCTTGAACTGTTTGTTTTGATAAGTTTATAACACTGTTGCCTTTCCCTGTACTTTTGCCTACACCCATAAAACAGACGTGTGTTTGCATTGAATTGGTACTCACATGATGCATTTAGAATTGGTACTCATATTGCTAAACTTAAGTGGCAGTGGGCAGGGCACATTGCTCGCAGAACAGATGGCCGATGGGGCCAAAAGGTTCTGGAATGGCGACCGCGTACCGGAAGACGTAGCGTTGGAAGGCCTCCTACAAGGTGGACCGATGACCTTGTGAAGGCCGCAGGAATGGGCTGGATGCGGGAAGCACAAAACCGGTCGAAGTGGCGGTGCTTGGGGGAGGCCTAAGTCCAGTAGTGGACGTCTTTCGGCTGAAATGATGATGATGATGACTCATAGTGTAAGCGCATGGTCAATTTCAATATCCAACTAACTAACTAACTTAACTAATACATCAATGTTTCGCATATTTGTTATTTTTTTGGTAATTATTTCGCATCTGTTTACACCTCTGAACATGGCACTGAATTTAAGAATGACTCAAATTTTCTTGACAAATTAGAAACTAAAAGCCAGTGCCTAACAATACCAGAATTGGATAGTGATGCCCTACTTAAAAAGCTACAATGTGTCAACACCAGAGAAGGAGCAGCACATCCTGATGGAATCTCACCCTTATTTATTTCTGCCTGTGCATCGGCCTTGGTTATTCCGCTACTGGACCTTCCCATCCGAACCTTCCCATCCGAGTGGAGAAAATTCAAAGTCGTTCCTGTGTACAAGTCGGTCAAAAAAGAGACTATTTCCAATTATCGGCGTATCACTATTCTCTCCACGTTTGTCAAGATATTTGAGTCGATGATCTGGCCTCACATCCAAAGCCATTTCAGACTTTATCTTAGCGATCACCAACACGGCTTTGTTGCCTCCAGACCTACTGCCACAAACTTGCTGTCTTTCTCGGAGTCGTAAATAGGATCTATCGACTCAAATAAACAATTTGATGTGTTGTACACCGATTTCAGCAAGGCCTTCGATCAAATTCCTCATTACATACTAATTCACAGACTAGCAACCTATGATATCATTGGTCTGTTGCTGGAATGGCTGAAATCATATCTATTGAAGCAATAATTTTATTTTGTTAACGGTTTTCGATCTGCCAGCAATTATTGCATGACTTCCGGTGCCCCACAGGGTTCACATCTGGCTCCTATATTGTTTTATAATCTTCCCCACTGCTTTTACTTTTCCGAGGACTTGCTTTACGCTGACGACCTAAACTTTGCTCCAAGAATCGAATCATCGAGCGACATCGCGCTTCTTCAAGATGGTCTGAACAGACTTGTTGAGTGGCGTGAGACTTCACGGACCAACCGCAGCTTCACTTACGTGACTGTGTGTTCTTTTGCTATTTCAAGTCAATAAACGATATAGCTGCTACATGTAGCATAAACTGTGGCTAAGTAATAACAGCCGCACGGATCTATCGATCAGGTTAAGCTGCGCTTGCCGCGGTTGGTCCGTGGATTGTGACTATCTTTACTTACCAAGACCCCCGCCTTGCTAGGAAAGCACGTTAAGCCGTTGGTCCTGGCTGTTATTTGTAGATCTTTGACAGTTGTTACAGGTCGTCAGAAGCTCTTATGTATGACACCAAACTTACTGTAACTGGGTTGTGGAGGTCTGATAGGCAGTCGTTCCATGTATAATACTGGTATTCAGCTGCATTCGGTTAGACTGGAAGCTGACTCCAACATAGTTGGGAAAAGGCTAGGCAGACGATGATAATGATGTAGCATGAACTCAGATCACTCAGATTCTGTGATCTGGGGGGTAACCATCACCTCTTATAGCAGTATTATTATAATATTACTTTACAGTGGGAAAGTGATGGAGCTGTACAGGACTTATAGCTCCATCTCTTTCTCACGCTAAAGTAATATGGAAATAATATTGCTATAAGAGGTGATTGATGGTTACCCCCCTGGATCACGTTTGATTTTTTGTTGAATGTGTATCAGTGTTATAAATACAATACAAATCTTTGACACTGTTATGAACACTGGGACGCCTTGCGATGATATGTTCTTATGCGTTTTAATTTTGTGGTTATTTTATCTGGGGGCACGGTAATGACCCCGCCAAGACGAGTCAAATGAAGGCTTTTCTCGAAGAGCTTTGTCGATTTTTGAACCCTCATAACTTGGGTTTGGATTATACCAGATAAACAAAATTCTAGAGATATGAAATTATTAAACGTATAAAGTTTCAATTGCATAGCTCCTATACTTTAGATTTTATTGATACGAGTATCTAAAAAAACCCGATTTCGTCACTAACTCGAGTGAGTTAGTGACGAAATCGGGTTTTTTTTTTCTAGGACTTCAGGAATGATGATCATAGGTGAGTACCTATGATCATCATTCCTGAAGTCCTAGAAAGCTGAAATTTAGTATGTAAGCTAGTATTAGTACACAAACAACAAAAGAATCTAAAACATAAGTTTTAGATTCTTTTGTTGTTTGTGTACTAATACTACTTTTACCCCCCAACCCCTTAAACTAGGGGATGGAAGTTTGTATGAGATTTCCGCAAATTTTATTGGTCTGAAAACTCATATAGGAGTCCCTATATGAGTTTTGTTATAAATAATAGTAAAATAAATTTCATCGACCGAAATTTCCTTCAACTTACAAAAAGAAGATTTGAACATTTTACATGAAGAAGAACATTTTCATGTAAAATGTTCAAATCTTTTTATTGTGGGCAAGACGAGACCATATGGCTCGAACTGTCAAAAAGTTATCAAATCTCATGTAGAGCCAAGCTTCTAACTCTACACGCCCTAACTCTACAAGCCCTAACTTCACAAACTCTACACCTTAGTCAAAATAAGTAGCTTGGTCGTTTCTTTAGAATAACTATTGTATAACAGAAAAGTAATGAATAAATTTTTCACCTTACACACATGTGAATGTAGCGAAATAGCTTAATAGACACCTTTTTTTTTTTTTTTTGGATGGGAAATCATCAAATAACTTCTCCCGCTCCGGGCCGAGCGGGAGGGTGTGTCAGACTATTACTGACTAAAACACCTTAATAGACACCTTGACCTTTCCAAAGAGAGATTTGAGCTACTAGCATCCAGACTTGAATAAGAGTTTAAACGACTTTAAACGACGAGTTTAGACTTTCGTGCCTGGAGGCACGATTGTCTCATTTTATCGTGAGCGTGAAAGAGAACATCTTCTAGTCTTGTCGCTGGGATGAGCATATGATAGCAGATTACTGTTGGAGTAGCACACGGGAGGATCATAACAATGCATTGTATAAAAACCAAATTATTAAAAAAAAAAAAATGAAAAAAAAAACAAATTATTTAAAAAAAAACAACTGAAAAGATGTATTTTTGCAGTCGAGTTTTTTGTTTTATAAAATAATTTGGTTTATTTCAAGCTTTTTGGTTTTATTAATATATATATTCGGAATTAAGCTTTTATTTGACACCAATACTGTTGTTTTTTATTTTTTTATTTATTAAAAAGAAACCATCTCCTCCCTTTTTATATTTGCAGATGCAATAAATAAATATTATATAGCCTATGTCACTCCCACAATTAAGACGAATCTAACGACATCCCTTATGTTAAAATCCATCAAGCCGATTAGGCTACAGAGCGTGCCAAAGAAATAGACATACTTACATACATACTCTCGAAAAACATTACCCTCCTTCTGGGGCAGTCGGGTAAGAGCTAGAAAAAGAAGCTTCCTACCTCTAAAATAATGTAATTAAATGTTTATAAATTTATAAATTTTTTTTTTTTTTTTAGACATATCTCGTATCTCGAAAACTACACGTAGCATTAAAAAAGTAAGTATGCAGTTTTAATCCGAGTACCCAATATACAAAAAATCAGTTATTGTTCTGGCGGCAAAAAAATCACTGTAGACCTGTGTAATTAAAGTGAAAAGGCCATTAGTTCCTTATAAAGCTAATAACTATATCTTCAGGTGATGCAATTTGTCAGTGACTTGGATTTATTGACTGTGATAAGTCTGCGGCGGCCTATTTTGATAATACCCGCGTGTTTGGGAGTCGTTTGTAAAGAAAAAGGTAAGGATAGTTCGGGAAAGAGTTGATTCTAATGGGTGTAGTCGTTGATGATTTTAGAATACTTTGAAAACAAAGAAAAATTATTTCTAGAACAATAGACGTTTCCAGTATGGATCATTTTCTTAAAGAAAACACTGGTTTTCTGCCTTTTCTTATACTTTAGGTCATTCCTTCAATGTGGCCCGTGAAATTCAGAACATATGTTTTATGCAAAAATTAAAATAAAATCGCGTGATACTTTGAAGGAACGGCCTTAAGTAAGAGTTACTTAATACAGAGAACTAGGTGTATGTACCCACAGTGGACACCATAATAAACTCAGCTAATCAAAACAACTCCCTACGAATAAATATATGCATACGTAAGTCCCTCAAAATCCCATAAAAACCGGCTCGCCACATCCATCACCTTGCCTACACCACGAAATCGATCAATCTAATTTCCTAATGCACGTCAAACCGCGTCGGTGGCCGTTACCTTAAGACTGCAGGACAATTTCTTAATCGCCGGGAGGGTACAGACAAATCACCGGAACGCTGCACTGAGTTGCGGTTCGAATCCCGAGGGAGATACGGCCCTACACTGCAATTGAAGTGGTGTAAGGAGAGGAGAGGAGCGGGTAATTATAGGTGTCGATATTTAACTTTAAAATTGAAGAACATTGTTTTTTATGTATCTATTTCTTCAATAGAGGTAATTGCAAAATGCTGCTTCGACCAAAGAAAAAGTTTTAAAGGTATTCTTTGACTCTCCCTGACTGAATTCCAACTTCTTTAAAAAACAAAAAAAAAAATATGTCAACAAACATGACTGGTTTAACAAAGGGCTTCCAAGTCGGGGATGAGATCCTGCTACAGTCTTCAAGATTTCGTTGCCGCTGCCACGGATTCTGCAGATCAGTGATACCGCCCTTCTGCGAATGATAGCATAAAAGCCATCAGATTTTTATCAGAAAATTTGTAACAAGGTTGCATTGTTACAAATTTTCTGATTTTCAAATTTTATGTCACTACCGTAAAAGTCGACTAAGATATATGTTATCTTAGTCGTCTTTTCGCCTTCCAATCTGAATGCTCACGTTTTTGTAATTGGGATGTCCACGTTTGATAAAATGTGCTTTAAAAGGTAGATAATATCCATATTTATGATATAAAATACGAATTTACTAAACTATGTACCCATTTCCAGTATTCAGTACGGAAATTAATTACGGAACTATTAGTTTGACGACTTAAGTCGCTTTCTCTCCCAAATTGAACCATGACCGTTAGGGGACAACTGCAAATTGCGGTAAAATGGGTTGCAACCCTCCCGCTGCAGCGACTTTGACGGATGTACGGACGCTTGCGCACCTAATAAACTAATGTAATGCGACTGTTTATTTACTGGGATGAGTCGTGAATTATCAGCTGGGACAACGACTACGACGGGATTGGGGATAACATGACTGTATTTGGCATACGTTTGTGAATGACAATTTTATTGCATGGGATTCAGTTGGTAATGTTTTCGTTAACTAAATGAGTTTTTGGTCTGTCTTGGCAATGTTGGTTGTTCAGTTACTTACATAATCAGCCTATAATGTTCCCACTGCTGGGACGCAGGCCTCCTAAGGTAATCAACCACTCAACCACGGGCCCAGTGCGGGTTGAATTTACATAAAATGACTTGTGACTAACAAGTCATTTTAATTTCCGGCCCTGGTTCAGGCCATGGTACGGAGCGAGAGGGCATGGATAGCCGTCACCTCATTTTGCGAAGCAGTAATGCTCGCAAAGGAGAAGGCGGGACGGTTGAGAGAAAATGCAAATTTCGCGCCCTCTCGCCCCTAGCCGCCGCAGGAGACATCCTGGGCGTCGGGAATCCCGGGCGGATTTCCAGCACCGAAGGCGCGGGTTTTTCGCGGACGATGAGCAATGGGTACCCCTCCCGCTCCGCCCAGAGCGGGAGAAGTTATTTACGGTCCACTCCCTCTCACAGAGAGGAGGCCTCCTCTCTGTGAGAGGAAGTGGACCGTAATCCACCACGCGGGCCCAGTGCGGGTTGGTAAAAGACAAGTCTTCGAACTTTTGGTTCTAGGACATGCCGGCTTCCTCACGATGATTTCCTTCACCGTTTTGAGAGTAGTGGTGATAAAATTATTTACACAAAGTAAAGCGCCTGGCCGGGTTCGAACCTACGACCTACAACTCGTATGTCGCAGTCGTTACCACTGGGCCACCACTATAATATAATATATAATATAATAATTTATGTAATAAAAACGTTTACAAAAAGTGTACATTTAGCCAACAGTAGTAAATATTCTATACAGTAATAGTGCCTAATAATAAACTAAAACTAAACAATTTTTAACTACAGGTGCAAGTAATGATGGTTTGGAATTAGAATGTTAGGTAGCGACCCGCCCGATCTAGGTTTATTAAAACCTGTGTTTCTGGCCATCACTTTACATTTCACTTATATTGGGACATTAAGATTTTATGTAAAACTGATATAAAAATAATCTATTAACAACTATGAGAAAAAACATATTGTTGCATTAATACCTAAATCTAGCCTATATAAATATACAAAAGTATATACTTACGAGGGAATAATTTATCATCATGACAAAATTTCTAGAAGTTTTTCTGTGTCTGTGTAATTGAGTATCGCTAAATATTCTGATAACATCGAATTACATTTTCTATAGCTTACACTATAGAGGCTTAGTACCTTGTTGAGTCTATTATATAGAAAAGGTCCAAAAAATACATAAAATCGATTTGCAAAGGCATGTTTAGTTTGAGGCTTTGTGCAAACCAAGTCTTTCCTTCTCTTGTCGAAAGGTACTGGGTCAAAAGGAAGTGCTGTGTGCTGGTGTAGTACTATGCTCAGAATAAATACTTGCCGCACTGTTAGCACATTTCAAGCTATGTAAAACTGGTGCGTAGGAAATCTAAAAGGGCGAAAGGTAAAAGTTATAGTTTAAATTACTTGAGTTGGGTGTCAAATTCTAATATATTTCTTAGGTATTTATCGAAAACTTAGTTTTCTGGAAAAAAATAGATACAATGTGGATAGGGTGACAAATCACGCATTATGCGACTGCTTTACAATTTAGTATATTTTGCCGCAAATACTGGTCTACCTGCTACTTGTATAGAACATTTTGATAATGAAGTAAAGGTTTCAGTGCACTCAAAATTAATACAGTATTTTACTGTGGGCACAATCAATTTATTTGCGGTTGCTAATATAGACTCTCACTTTACTATTAAAAATATCCCATTCGTATGGGAGGCCTCGGCGTCCGCAAAATTTCTAGTATTAGTTTACCGGCTTTCATATCCTCGGTCCACGGTACTGAGAAATTAATCAGGAAAATCCTAGCTTCTACACTGATTAATTTGATGTGCCGTATTTCACCGAGGCTATGGATGCCTGGAGACTCGCTTGCCCGAACTCAGACCTACCTGACAATCCATCTTCCCAGAGACGGTGGGGCGAGCCGCTCTGCAGAGTAGTACAGAACGATTTACTTAACACCTTTAGTACTACTGCGGAGCGTGCGCGCCTGCTGGCTGTGGGTAAGTGGGAGTCGGGTCTGTGGCGTGCTATGGATGCGAGCTATGGATGGGAGCTGCTATGGACGGGAGTTATGGATGCGTGTTATGGATGCGAGCTATGGATGCGTGCTATGGATGCGAGCTATGGATGGGAGCTGCTATGGACGGGAGTTATGGATGCGTGTTATGGATGCGAGCTATGGATGCGTGCTATGGATGCGAGCTATGGATGGGAGCTGCTATGGACGGGAGTTATGGATGCGTGTTATGGATGCGAGCTATGGATGCGTGCTATGGATGCGAGCTATGGATGGGAGCTGCTATGGACGGGAGTTATGGATGCGTGTTATGGATGCGAGCTATGGATGCGTGCTATGGATGCGAGCTATGGATGGGAGCTGCTATGGACGGGAGTTATGGATGCGTGTTCTGGATGCGAGCTATGGATGCATGTTATGGATGGGAGCTGCTATAGACGGGAGTTATGGATGCGTGTTATGGATGCGAGCTATGGATGGGAGCTGCTATGGATGGGAGTTGTGGATGCGTGTTATGGATGCGTGCTATGGATGCATGTTATGGATGGGAGCTGCTATAGACGGGAGTTATGGATGCGTGTTATGGATGCGTGCTATGGATGCGTGTTATGGATGCGTGCTATGGATGCGTGCTATGGATGCGAACTATGAATGGAAGCTGCTATGGATGGGAGTTATGGATGCGTGTTATGGATGCGTGCTATGGATGCTTGTTATGGATGCGTGCTATGGATGCGTGCTATATATGCGTGCTATGGATGGGAGCTACGAATTCGTGTTATATATGCGTGCTATGGATGCGAGCTATGGATGCGAGCTATAGATGGGAGCTGCTATGGATGGGAGTTATGGATGCGTGTTATGGATGCGTGCTATGGATGCGTGTTATGGATGCGAGCTATGGATGGGAGCTGCTATGGACGGGAGTTATGGATGCGTGTTATGGATGCGAGCTATGGATGCGTGCTATGGATGCGAGCTATGGATGGGAGCTGCTATGGACGGGAGTTATGGATGCGTGTTATGGATGCGAGCTATGGATGCGTGCTATGGATGCGAGCTATGGATGGGAGCTGCTATGGACGGGAGTTATGGATGCGTGTTATGGATGCGAGCTATGGATGCATGTTATGGATGGGAGCTGCTATAGACGGGAGTTATGGATGCGTGTTATGGATGCGAGCTATGGATGGGAGCTATGGATGGGAGCTGCTATGGATGGGAGTTATGGATGCGTGTTATGGATGCGTGCTATGGATGCGTGTTATGGATGCGTGCTATGGATGCGTGCTATGGATGCGAACTATGAATGGAAGCTGCTATGGATGGGAGTTATGGATGCGTGTTATGGATGCGTGCTATGGATGCTTGTTATGGATGCGTGCTATGGATGCGTGCTATATATGCGTGCTATGGATGCGAGCTATGGATGCGAGCTATAGATGGGAGCTGCTATGGATGGGAGTTATGGATGCGTGTTATGGATGCGTGCTATGGATGCGTGTTATGGATGCGTGCTATGGATGGGAGCTGCTACGGATGGGAGTTATGGATGCGTGTTATGGATGCGTGCTATGGATGCGTGCTATGGATGCGAGCTATGGATGGGAGCTGCTATGGATAGGAGTTATGGATGCGTGTTACGGATGCGTACTATGGATGCGTGTTATGGATGCGTGTTATGGATGCGTGCTATATATGCGTGCTATGGATGGGAGCTTCGAATTCGTGTTATATATGCGTGCTATGGATGCGAGCTATGGATGCGAGCTATGGATGCGTGTTATGGATGCGTGCTATGGATGCGAGCTATGGATGGGAGCTGCTATGGATGGGAGTTATGGATGCGTGTTATGGATGCGTGCTATGGATGCGTGTTATGGATGCGTGCTATGGATGCGTGCTATGGATGCGTGCTAGGGATGGGAGCTATGGTATGGATGCGTGTTGTGTGGATGCGTGCTATGGATGCGTGGTATGGATGAGAGCTATGTATGCGTGCTATGGATGCGTGCTATGAATGCGTGCTATGGACGGGAGCTATGGGTGCGCGAGTGTTGTAGCTAAGTGCTACGAAATGAACTGGCCGAGTGGCCGGCGGGAAACGCGGCGGTGGCGCGAGTACCTCTTCCCTCACCGCGCCGCAGCTGCTCCCCGTGCCTTCCCTACTGTCGATGCATAGCTCGACCTACGCATCTTTCTCGCACAGCTGCCTCGCGGCGGCGCATCTCACAGCACATCTTACTCGCTCCGCTACACAAATTCGTATTAGTGGAAACGATCACATAGTCATAGCTGAGCTTACAGCATAACTGCATAGCACATCTTTGGTGGAAACGCACCCTAAAACAAGTGAATGACACCACTTATCTCTCCATATTCCCGCTACATGAGATGTCTCACTATGGGGTGAGAATCAGGTGCCCTTGTGAATCTATTGATGGCACTTGTAATTGTGAGGTACGTTGATATATAGTGTGTACCGGAATACCCGAGTAGGTGAGGGTTGTAGTGATGGATGACGAGGTTCTGAGGTGAATTGATTACGGATGTTATCTAAAAATTGTGTTTTTGAATTGGTATGACAGTCGCTATAATAATAAAGTCATTATTATGAAAATTTAAACATCATTACTAGTATTCTAGTTGACTAATATAAATTACGTACATCATCTTGCCGAATATTTTAATAGGAGAAAATGTATAGTAGACGTTTACATTCTACTAGCTGTATTTTCGTGTGGATAAATCCTGTGTATTTTGAATTTCTGGTACAAAGTGTGGTCCTTCTCTAGGATACAAACTTTCGGTCAACGAAATCGGTTTGTAGATAATTTAGCCACATAATAACAAACAAATGCACTTATCATAAAAATAGACATAGAAGCAAGCATCGAAACAACGAAGATTCTTTGAGAAACTTCGCTGTTTAAATTCAAACCAAACAGTTTAATCATGTCAAAACTACAACTTATACAGCGGAGGAAAAATATTTCCACCGTTTAGTTCAGCTTGAAACCCTGCCATGAAACACCATGCATCTTGTACCATGAAATATAGCCCAATATAGCCCCTGCAGGTACCTTTTAAAACCGGCTGATGGCTGAAATCGTTCACTCCTGATATATGACGGGTGATGTTGGAAAAATGTGATGTTGGTATAGTAACAGCGGAGTTTAAAGATATATGAAGCTGAAGGATGGAAAACAAAGATTGCTAAGAGGAGATAAGGTTTTGTGAATGTGAAGGTATTATAATTTTATTATGGATTTGGGCATCAATGATGAGTTGCTTACTGTTCTACCAATATATAAGTTACTAGCTGCGCCCCGCGGTTTCACCCGCATAAGTCTCAAGCCCGTGGGAATATTGTGGTAAAAAGTATCCTATGTTCCAACCCAGGCCTTAATCTACCCATGTGCCAAATTTTATCCAAATCCGTTCAGCCGTTTTAGCGTGAAATCGTACCCACGAATCAAATCTTTTCTCTTTCGCGATCCAGAAGGAAAAGTAGCCTATGTCCTTCTCCAAGTCATGGTCTAGCCATGTGCCGAATATTATCCAAATCCGTTTAGGCGTTTTAGCGTGAATGCGTAACAAACAAACAAATTCACTTTCGTATTTATATTATTTAGGATATTAGATTGGATTTAGCAAATCTGTTCTGCATCAGTTCATCTGCCAGAACTATAAACTAGACTCAATATGCTAAAGTTGCGGACTAAAGTCTTCTATTGGATGAGATGACGAATCTATTCCCGTCTATATAGATGGGAATATATTAATAATAAAGCTGAAGAGTTTAAACCCGCTAATCTCTGGAACTAAAGTCGAATTATTAATTCACTGAACTAATTTGACAGCTGTCACTTTTACACTTATTATTATACGTTTCGTTTACACATAAAAACATCGATTAAACTAAACGATCACCGTTACAATAAACTAAAATTACTCCAGTAGTTATAATTCGACTTTGAATTTGATAGCCAAATTCTTGAGGAAGGTTATAGGCTATTTAACATCATGCTACGTCCCTTGGGAGCCGATCAAAACGAAATAAGCGCGTGCAGGCCTAAGGATGCGACGCGGTCGGTCGGGGGTCAAAATTTCACGCGGGCGACGTCATGGGCAGAAGCTAGGGTAAAATAAAGCACTGGCATTATATAGGTAAAATATTGTGGTGTATTTTTCAACAGTAACATTAAAAGTCGCATTATGACCTGAAAGTTTTAGCATAGCAAAGTCGGAAAGTAGACCCAAGAAAATGTTGCTGACAAGAAAACCATAAAACAACATCAACGATATTTCACCTCAACATTTCAACAACGTATCTCACGTGAAGCAGGTGAGCCTCCCCGTAACGATTACCTCAACGATGCGAATTCTCGTGAAAAACGACTCGATTGAGTGGATGCAGGTGTTCTTACGGATGATGACGTCATTTCGCGCGGATGATGTAGTGCGTATATACTTGGGGAGCAGAATTGAAGAGAATGATGTAGGCTACGACATTGTTTTGGCCGAGAAAATCGTAACTACTATTATAAATGCGAAAGTAAGTAAGTTTGTTTGTTTGTTTGTTTGTTTGTTACCTTTTCACGCCTGATCCACCGATCATCCTGAAATTTTGCATATACGTTGTCAGGGGTACAGTAACGGACATAGGGTACCTTTCATCCCGAAAAAAGTACTATTCCCGAGGAAAACAACAATAACGTTCGTATGATAATCAGTGATAGGAATAGGTAGTGCCTATTAGCCTAAACTTCGAAGAACAGAGACAAGAAACGGAGACTTCCTTAGGACTAAATTATTTCCGGCACATCTGTCTCGAAATTTCGAGACGACACTTAAATACATTTAAAAAAATGTGTTATTTGGAATAAGTAATTCGTCTATATTTATCTAAAGTTTGTCTATAAATGTCATAGTTTGTATGGATGTCCATTACTCAATGCCACTGAAAATGCTGATTTTGGTAGTGATATAGATTAAGGTGTGGAATAGCACATATGCTACTTCCTATTAAAAAAAAAGTATAGTTCCCATGGGATACAAAAACAATAGTACACGCGGGAAAAGCCGCGGGCATTAACTAGTTAAAAAAAAAAAACGTAGGGGTCCTTTCACACCACCGATATTGTCTGGCGATTTTTGGAGATTTCTATGCAAAAAAAAAACGAAAGAAAAAATGCTCAAAAATCGCCGGTCGATATCGCTCTAGGTTCATTAAATAATTAATGGGCTCTAAAGGAAAAATAAAACACATAGAATATTGTTGTAACAAATATATGTATATTTATATTATTTTAAAATATGACGTAATTGGAAACCATGAAACAAAATGTACAGAAGGAAAGATTTAAGAAACAAATTTATGTTTATCTATCTTTAAATATCTATGTCATATTTATTTTACTGACGTTGAGGGATGCAATTTTTACTCAAATCAAAGTACAAATTAACCTTTGAAGTTTACAAATTAATATTTGAAGCATTTAGGACAATCAGTTTTAATACTGAACTACTAACTATTCGGTTTTGATAAAAGAACTTGATGCATCAAAAATTGCTAAGAATTTGAAAATCTTTATTTGTGTTACAAATACCATAAAAAATAAAGAACGATTTTAATTTAATCATCGTGATTCGATTCGTCAAGTTCAGTATCAGAACCGAAATTTTCTTTGTCAGATGAGTCATCTAAGTTAAAATACACAATCATAATTTTTTCTATATTTTCAACTGTCAGGCGATTTCTTTTTATGTTAAGAATCCATTTATAAGTTGAAAATGACCTTTCAACATCAACTGAGGTTAAATGCGCGTACATATAGTATGATCGCTCATCCTTTCCTGCTGTTATCGCTTTACATATGTCTCTAATTTTATCTAAACCGGGATTTCTGTCCATGACATTTACGAGTTTATTTTTTATAAGCTCAGATGAACACCAGCTAAGCACAGTTCTCACGTGATCAAATATTTCAAAGGATTCCGTTAGAGTTAAATTCGATTTTTGTAATTTCTTTAATCCAATTTGTATATCTTTAAAATATTCCTCAATGTAGTCCAAGTCCGATTTCAAGTTTTCCTTTTGAAGAACATTTTTGGCACACCTAATAGATAGCGCGTCGGAACTTCTTAAAAGATTTACAATTGTTTTAATTTGATCATAATATTTTGCATAATATGACACTGCCTCCAACCAAGTACCCCATCTTGTAATAACGGGTTCTGGAGGAAGCGGCATGTGGGGAAAGGTGTTTTTTAACAAGCGCACTCTATTAGGTGATTTTAAAAATATTTTTTTTACGTTTGAAATTAATTCATCTACATCTGAGTATTCGTATCGTATTTTTTCTGCCACGAGATTCAGTGCATGTGCTAAGCAAGTGACGTGTATCATGTTGGGCAAATAATTTTTCAGCACACGTCCCGCTTTTAGCATATATGTTACACTATCAGTGCATAATACAGCAACGTCTCCTACTTTGGATTCATACAAATCGCACCACATATTTTCAAAGCAGTCTATTACAAATTGGGCAATTGTGCTCCCATTAACAATTTCTAGTACTTTGCAAGCAACTAAAAATGGTTTTTGTGTGATCGCATTTAAAGGTTTTACAAGTAAATGTATCATGTATCTGCCTAAAAAATCAGTTGTCTCGTCTAAAGATACCCACAGCTTTTGATTTGCAATTTGTTCATAAATCGAGTCAATTTTAGTTTTAAAAATCTTATCTAAATAAACTTTTCTCAGCAATGATTGCTCAGGAAGCTTTTGTCGATTTGTACAATTGCAGCAAATATATTTATGGAAGAATTTTTTGAAAGCGGGGTTGTTTACTTGAATCCAAGGTATATTACATAATATGAGAAATTGTACTAGGTCCAAATAAAATTCTTCATTTGGTTTTTTACTTGTCCCTTTGTGTTTCGGACCTTTAACGTGCCTCTTGACACTACTAAGTTTAGCTGTTATACTGCTCTCGCACTTAGAACAGTAAATCAAATTACTGGCCGGGTCGTAATATAATTCAGGATGAAGTCCAATCCAACTTTGTACTGTTGCTTTCTTAGGCTTGTTCGCCATCTCCAATCTTACTGGTCTCCAAAAAGATGTACGATGGCAAGTACCTAAAATAAAATAAAATTTTAAGTTTTCCATGCCTCAAAAGGAATAACGAACCTTTATAGATACAGGGAGGTGGAAAGGAAAGCGGGAGAGGTGCGCGCATTCCAGCTAGGTGCATCGATTGTATCGATTTAAAGATTTTATTCTTTCATTTTACGCTCTAATAAAGAAAAACGGTTAGATAATATGAACACGCGTAACATCATTGTTATTGAAATTTTTTTTTCGCATTTTAGTCAATGCGCAAAAGATATATTCCTTTTTGGTTCAAATATTAAAAGAACCGGCCAGAAAAATAATATATTTTGATAGAATTCGTCCACCTTAGCAATTCTTTATGACACCAAAGATATAACATTACTATGCTTGGTAGTATTGAAGTTCACTTTTATATTTGAACCAAAAGTTAAATGCGTATGT
Source organism: Atethmia centrago (assembly GCA_905333075.3). NCBI lineage: Eukaryota > Metazoa > Arthropoda > Insecta > Lepidoptera > Noctuidae > Atethmia > Atethmia centrago. Next base: position 8,695,176 of record HG995381.1, on the reverse strand, counting down.
TTTTTTTCTTTAACTACGTTTCATACACAATAATTATCTTAAAAACTCCACTAAAAAATATCAAGTTCATACAATTGCATATCAATCTAGACTGTCAAATTGCTAGTTTAAGATAAAATAATATATACATTAATGTTCTTCTTTATATCTAACTTACTGTTTGTTTCCCTACAAGAAATAAAATAAATAACTTTAGCCAAAACATTAAAAAGTAATAAATGTTGACTTACCGTATTATTTGATGTAGACAGACAGGAACAATGTTATTGCAGCAAATCGTGATCCATAAATTCAAGCCAAAGTAGTCGTATTAAGAAGATCCAATGAACCAAAAAACGAGCGAGGGTGAAAAACAATATTCACAAAAACAATACAGGAAGATGCGCACTTAACAAACCGAAGTACAGGATTGAAGTGAAGGTAACCTGCGCGCACGCGGGGCGGTAAGGAGTAGGGGGGGAAGGGGTATGTAGACCCTCCCGGCGCCGCACAGGTATGCGACCATGGCGGTTACCTTTTGTAATTTCTAAGAATAGATAACGAAACGCGCTGCCGTAAAATGTGATAATGTGATACCATTATTATGCAATTATTTTAATATCATGCACATTTTTAAATATACTTTAGAAATATATTTCATTAAGATGAAAGAAAAAAAGGTATTTGTATTTTCATTTGTAACTAAATATTTGCACATCATGTATAACGGTAGAATGTAAAGGGACCTCATTTATATTAAGATCATACCACTTTGTATACCTACATTCTGGCAAATAAATGAATTATTTATTTATTTTAAATACCGATAAAATCAAAATCAAAGCATTTATTTCAAATAGACCATTTACGGGCACTTTTGAATAGTCAAATGTCGGTCAGTCCAAGAAAAGTGAAGCTAAATTGCACGTTCCAAAGAGTAGGTCTCTATGGAGAAGAACGTGCAAGAAACTCCATGGACACTCTTTTAAATCATATTATGTGTTACATATAATGCCTTTTTTACACTTGAACTTTAGAAATCTCATTAAACGTAGCCGAGAGTGAGCTAGAAAGAAGATATTTACTTCGAAACGTGTACGGCTTCTTATTCAAACATTGTGATTCATTGTGTATTACGATCAACAAGTCATTTACAAAATGTTCTCCAAAAAAAAAATTCAGAAAATTTTATGGTTGTAACGACTGTGTATGTTATTTATTATGATATATCTAGTCGCAAACTTTAGGTAAATATAGACGAATTACTTATTCCAAATAACATTTTTTTTAAATGTATTTATGTGTTGTCTCGAAATTTCGGGACAGATGTCTCGGAAAAAAGTTAGTCCTAAGGAAGTCTCCGTTTCTTGTCTCTGTTCTTCGAAGTTTAGGCAAATAGGCACTACCTATTCCTATCACTGATGATAATAGATGGCGCCACGTGTCTTTCGAATCATGATTTAACTAGATCTTTTGAAAATATATTATTATCAATAAAGTTACTAAAATAGTTATTATAATAATATACCACAAAAAGTACTAGGCTTGCATGAATATTATTTGTATTTTGTATAAGTACATATACAAAATTAACTGAAATTTGGAATTACATTTGGCAGTAGGTAGAGTAGGTAGGGTAGGTAGAGTAGGTAGGGTAGGTAGGGTAGGTATGGTAGGTAGGGTAGGTAGGGTAGGTAGGGTAGGCAGGGTAGGCAGGGTAGGCAGGGTAGGCAGGGTAGGCAGGGTAGGCAGGGTAGATACTTAGTGCTACCCGTGCCAAGCCAGGCCGGGTAAAACTAGTAATACTCGTATATAATTGTTTTGGACAGGAAGTGCTTAATCTAAAAAATAGGGTTAACATTTGTGAGAGACTGATGCCCGAAAAAGTCATAAAATATATGTTACGGGTTACCAGGCCCCCAATACATAAATATGTACATATTAATTTAGATTAATTGACAAAACTTGTATTTGATGAAGTTAACTTAAATTCTAGGTACAGTTAAATATAAAGAAAAAATTAAAATACTAGACTGGACATACATATTATGAGATTTAAGTGTGTGTGTGTTTTAGTGTGTATATGTGTGTGTGTGTGATAGTCTGATAGTGTATCAGAAGAGCAGAAGGCCAGAGAATTTTAAAGTAAAGAAGCTATTTTTGCGTATTAATTTTGACTTATATGGAATATCTAGTAAACTTTTGATGTTTGTTGTTTCTTTGAGAATAAAGATAAGCAACTATGTTCTCGTGAAAAACGGCTCGATTGAGTGGATGCAGGTGTTCTTGCGGATGATGACGTCATTTCGTGCAGATGAGGTATTGCGTAGATACTTGGGGAGCAGGATTGGGAAGAACTATGTAGGTTATGAAGATACGACGCCATAAGGCCGCCCATTGTACATTTTGTAGTGTTTGATTTATTTTTTGTTATGTATTTTTGTGGTGGACGATAAAAAATAAAATAAAGAAAAGAAAAAAAAAATTATTTGGGACTCGCACAAGAAATACAAAAAGCTAAGAAAAGGCGTATTTAAAGTTTTAAATACTCCTTTTTTTACTTTTTAAATATTGTAAGTTAACAAAATTAACATATTTGTCGATTAATAACAAAAACCAACAAAGAAAATAAATAAAAACATAGTACAAGTACAAGTACATATAAATAAATAATGAATATTGTTTCATCGACTTAGATAATAATTTTTGTAAATGGGTAAATACCCACCTTCATGTTTAGGATTGTGATATAGGTACTCAGAAAAACTGTTCACCAGCGGGGTATTTACGTACACGCTATCAGTAGCAGTGGGTTTCATTTTGACAGTTCAACAACATTCATTTTTAATTTCATTTATTTTACATCGTCCTCACATTTGGTTATAATTTCAACATTATTTTTGTACTAATCTTTATGTATCAATTTAATTTAAAAGAGTGTCCATGGAGTTTCTTGCCCGTTCTTCTCCATAGGTACCTACTACGCTTTGGAATGGGCAACTAGCTTCATATTTCTAACTGACCGACTCCTTGACAATTCAAAAGTGTCTGTAAATGGTTTAATTGAAATAAATGCTTTGAGTTTGAGTTTAAGTTTTTTTTAAATGCTTTGAGTTTGAGTTTGAGTTTGATTCATTGCGTTATTTACGTTATTGAGCAGACAAGTTTTTGGAACATAAGAAGCAATGGATTAGCAATATCCTTCAAAATCATTCAGATTGTGATCGATAGTGTTAAAGTAGGGTGTGGGTCAGGAACATATTTTTTTTTGGGTTGGTAATTTTCAAATAACTTCTCCCGCTCTGGAGCGGAAGGGTGTGTCAGACTCTTACTGACTAAAACCCACCCGTGTTCCTTCCGTTGCCTGTGTTGCCAGGGGCCTCGGTATCTCTTTCGGACTTTCCCGCGACCCCGGCAGGCATCGGCCCTAACTGACCCCTTCAGTTGTGCTGACATCTCATTGAGGCGCGCGTGGAACAATACGCGCCGTCGCGTCGTCCCGGGCCTGGTCCTTATCGGACGGCGAGCTACCCATTGCTCACCGTCCACAAGCCCGCGCCTACGGTGGCCGGGAGTCGGCTTGGGATTCCCGACACCCAGGGCGTCTCCTGTGGCGAGGGTCAGGAACTCCTGGTGAACTATTTATTTTAGTTGTGACTGTGATAAGAAGATATCGTGTAAATGAATCAGTTTGCTAAGGGTGGATGCAACAGCTAATCCTAAAATATTCAAGATAAGTAAAAACTTATTCAGAATCCTTTCATTTTCTGGCTTTCAATCCTTGTTGTCCTTATTATCTTAGTTTTATATTCCAACTCGTAATTTCAATTTAAACTTGCTAATTTTAGTTATTATATATTCATTTTATAGTGCTTGTGGCACACCTAATAATATTATGGGGCATGCGGCGCTAACCTGTAAGAAATTGTTTCACCTACCTTAAGATTATGGTAGATATTACTTCAACTATTTACAGTGTAAACAATTGTTGGTTCGCCAATAAAGAAAAATAAACATACATACACATACATACATAAACTCATGCCTTCTTCCCATGGGGGTAGGCACCACCACTATAGAACGCCACCTGCTACGCTCCTTACATACTCCTTTTGCTTCGTTTACGTTCATACATCTGGTCATACACGCACGCCGGTTGCGAGTACTACGCACCTGACCTTTTTGAAGAACATCATTAATGAGGTCACTATATGTCTTACTGGGGCGTCCCCTTTCATTCATCATCTCAACATGACCAAACCATCTAAGCATACTCTTTTCAATTTTTGTTACTACATCTTCCTTTAAACCGCATCATTGCCTTATCACATCATTTTTCAGCCTATCATTTATAGTCACACCACACATCCAGTCACTGAGTGTGACTGGATGTGTCACAAGTCACAAGAACATAAAATTAAATAAAATCCCTTTTCTAAGGACAGCAAAGTTTACGTCACTTTTCGTTCACTATTTTCCATATTCTCCCAATTCATTTTATCGTCCATTACGCGGCACACAGGACGCATGCCCCAGACACACGTATACATAAGCATCTATATATATCAACGATGTTTTAGTGTGACGTCACAATGATTCAGTTAGCGTCGCGTGCAATGCGATTGTGTTGTGGTTGCTTCTATATCGTCCTCAGTAGCTTTATGGAACAGATGTTTTGGGGTAGCTTTAAAGGCTCGTAAATACAGGCGCGACCCGACTCTGGTGGAACAATTTCTATGAAAACTCTACTTACTGTAATTGTTCTACCGGTGCCGCGTCGCGCCTGTCTGCACGAGCCGTAAAATGCTTCTCAAGTAGGCAAGGATTATCTACACATTGTGGATCCTTGAGACATTTAGGTAATGTTAGGTACCTCAATGTCTGTTTATATAGACTAGCTGCACCCTGCATAAGTCTCGATTCCGTGGGAATATCGAGATGAAAAGTATATGGTATACTCATGTGCTAAATTTTATCCAAAACCGTTTAGCCGTTTTAGCATGAAAGCGTAACAAACAAACAAACAAATAAACAAACGAACTCATAACATACATACATAACGTATGTATGTTATGGAGTTCCTAATCTAAATTACACATAACATAACAAAATTTCACGCCTTGTTTCCCCGAAGGGTTGGGCAGAGGTGTACCTGTAGTGCACCCACATTTCGCCAGTTATGTTTTAAAGTCCCATGTAATAGGGGGCGAGCCTATTGCCATCAACCGGGCACAAATCCAGACTCCGGGCTGCTACTGAGTAATTCCAGATAGAAACACCCAATAACACTGTGTCCGACCCGGGAATCGAACCTAGGACCCCATGCTCAGCAGTGGCGCTTGCGACCACTAGACCTTTGAAAGTAATATCGTGTTTTATGCTTTGGGTGTAGACATTACTTCCTAAATATATTTCATAAAGTATTTTACTGCATTACTTATATATCCACATATAGAAGTGATGTATATGCGTTCTAGTTTAACGTACATTTTCTGCATAACTTACTTGCATTATATGAAGGCGTAATCAAACATTTAAAGTCACTAAAATCATATATCTGAGCCTTAAAGATAAATATTATGTCGCGGGAAGGTACCAAAGGGTCACCGAGGCCCCTGGCAACACAGGCAACAGGAAGGAATACGGGTGGGTTTTAGTCAGTAAGAGTCTGACACACCCTCCCGCTCCGCCCAGAGCGGGAGAAGTTATTTGATGATTTCCCACCGAAAAAAAAAGAAGATAAATATTATAATATGAAGAATTCAACTACATAATAGGACTCTTGTATCGTCACAGCGGCCTGATTTGTTTCCTTCTTCCATACATCTCCTATCAGCCGTAATCTCAGTACCTACCAATTCACTCTTTTCCAGCCAATCAACTTTTCAAACATACCACTCATAGCTTCAAGTCAAAGTCAAATCATTTATTTCAAGTAGGCCATTACATTTACAAGAAACAAAAAAATTACTATAATTGCCCCTTCAAAAAGCTAGTTTCGTAAGGAGAAAACTATCCAGCTGTAGTTGATTCGATTCGAATAAAAAACAATTCCAACAAATCTAATGTAACCAACTCCGTCACGTGCATCACAATAATATCAGGAGTCAGAGATTGTAGGTACAGACGGCTCGTTCCCCACGTGCTCGCATCTCGACAAATCGCATTTACGTCATTCGCTATCAAGGTGCCTGTGGAAACATTAGGACGTTAGTGTTGGGAATTTTGTTACGAGAATAGTCTGATTTGTTGGAGCCAAGCAGATTATCTTGGAGGATTTGCTTTAGATTGCAGTTTGTTTTTCACTGTGGTTTTGACAAAAAAAAAATATAAGGGTTTTAAAAGGACACAGCGGTTCGTTAGGCAACGATGCAGCCGATGAACTTGCCAGAAGGGGGTCGAGCATGGCACCAGTGGGACCTGAACCCATCGTGCCACTCCCCTTCGGTTACTTACGCACTCTGGTAAGGAAACGCACCAGAGATAAACATCTCAAATTATGGTCGGAACAAGGTGAGTGCAGGCAGGCCAAGGAAGCACTGGGATACAATTGATGGTCGCCTCACGAAACGGGTTCTCTGGCTAACTAAACTATAGCTGCGCACTGTTACAGCAGCTATAACAGGCCACGGGTCATTTAACAAACACCTCTTTGTCATAGGAGTCACAGATAGTCCGCTGTGCAGGGCTTGCATGAAGGACGACGAGACAGCAGCACATGTGCTACTAAACTGCCCGGTGGTCGCCACATACAAGACAAAGTACTTCGGTAACCCATGTACCCTCCGTGAGATTGTCAGTAACACCAAGGCGTTACTGGCCTTCCTTGAGGAGCTGAGGTGGATCGAATAATCGATTTCCCACCCGTACGCAAATTACGCGCATTGACGTGGAGTTGCGGACACCAGCCCGTTTTACCTAAGGGTTTTATATCAGTGTATTATCAAAAGCGTCAAAATGGAAAAGGTTATCTCATAGGAGTATGCAGCAGAACTATAGTGCAGCAAACTTATCTGGGGGTCTACTCTCTAAGACCATCAACGAAAGATACGGGCTCGTCCGAAAGTAATTGTTCCGTCACAACAAAATTCTTTCGGACGGGCAAATTATAGGTACACATCGGAAGTAGAGACAACTGTCAAATCGTGTTGTCATTAATTATTAGTTTAGCCTCGAACTAATCTTATGTTCGTGAGTGATTCGGAGTAGGAAACGTCCGTAACTTCAGTCGAAACTACGGATTTCTTGCTCAGAGAATACACCTCCTGTTCCGGTGGCTTGAATTGGACCTTTTTTTTTTTTGGGTGGGAAATCAAACTTACGTAAACTTACGTAACTTCTCCCGCTCTGGGCGGAGCGGAAGGGTGTGTCAGACTCTTACTGACTAAAACCCACCCGTATTCCTTCCGTTGCCTGTATTGCCAGGGGCCTCGGTGACCCTTTAGTACCTTCCCGCGACCCCGGCAGGCATCGGCCCTAGTGGACCCCTACATTTGTGCTCACGACATCTCTTTGAGGCGCGCGTGGAAAACAACGCGCCGTCGACCCGGGCCTGGTCCTTACCGGACGGTGAGCTACCCATTGCTCACCGTCCGCAAGCCCACGCCTACTTGAATTGGACCTTACGAAATCGATATGAAAATTGACGAGATCAGTCATGGTGTTTACCGACAGTGGCATCAATGGGTTTGCTGTTCTACAGCTTAGTGTGATAATAACCAACACCCAAATTGTGTAACACACTTTCTATCACAATCCGAGGGTTTTGAAGCGTATTGCTAATCCATTGCTTCATAGGTTTGAATAATTCGTCTGCTCGACAACGTAAATAAAGCAGTGAACGTGGGTGAACTGACAAAATGAAATCCATTACGATCAATAGTTAGTTTATGTGAGTTACGCAATTACCCCGCCGGATGTCATCTCTCGACAAATCGCATTTACGTCACTCGCTGTCAAGGTGGTGCCTCTGGAAAATTAGGACGTTAGTCCCAGGAATTTAGTAATTGTCTTGGTTTTTTTCTAATTCCTTGCATCGTCAAGGTCTCAAAATTGTGAAACAGTAGGTTTTGAATATGACTTTTCTTGTGGAATCATAAACCATGATATGATCACCTATATGATGGTCCAACCCGCACTGGGCCCGCGTGGTGGATTATGGCCAACTCCCTCTCACAGAAAGAGGAGGCCTGTGTCCCAGCAGTGGGAAAAATATAGGCTGATTATGCTTATGCTTATGATCACCCATTCCTTACACAAATAAATACTCTGTTGATGCAGGTCATATTCAATAGCCAGAGGTTTGAATATTGATGACGATAACGTTATACTCGACCGCTTGTCATCGCTTGCGGTCTCGGTTGCGATGTAATCACAGTCTGCAGTTTGCAAACGAGTAGCTAGCGTCAATCTATGCACCCATATAGCGCATTATGACTGCAAATAAGTAGCCACTATATCGGTAATCCAGCTATAATCCTCTTTAATTTATTGAATTAATCAACCCAGCTTAGTTGTCCCTGCCAAGGTCGCGGGAAAGTCTGAAAGGGATACCAAGGCCTCTGGCAACGCACAGGCAACGGAAGGAACACGGGTGGGTTTTAGTCAGTAAGACTCTGACACGCCCTCCCGCTCCGCCTAGAGCGGGAGAAGTTATTTGATAATTTCCCACACAAAAAAAGCCACAGCTGAACATAGGCCTCTCCCAAAAAAAAAACAAACGATAAAATCCCGAGTCTTCCAAGACGTCCCACATCTCACGTTCAATTCTTCCTCTTTCCACCAAGTTCTTATTTCCATTATTATTTTTACTTCCATATTTTCCAAGTCTGACAAGACAAAATTCCCAGCACATAAAATCCTGAACCAAACGAAAATATTATTTATTTCTCTCCACATAATTCCACTTTGTTCTGTCAAGCTGCTTTCAAAACCAATAACCACGCGAAAAAGGCTAAAGGCCACCGAATTGAATCCAGACCGGTTCAAAGGGGGTTTATCTTCCGGAAGGCGCGCAGGCGTCACAAGCATGCTTTGAAATTGCAATAAAGTTGCAATCACATGGTGCTTCAAAGCAGCCAAAGTGTGTTTTTATAAGAGACGAAAGTGATGACAGTGATGTGGAGAGGAAGGGAGTTGGTATCGATATTGACTTGATTTAATTTTATAGGTATATAGACCAATAATACTGTTGGTACAGACGAACCAATTTAAATGATATTTAGAGGGTAGCACTAAATGTCTAGACGTCATTAAAACATATTTTGGAAAGGACTTTCCAAAAGAATTAACGAACAAAAATACATGACCCAATTCGAGTTAGGGATATATTTCAGCTACGGATTTTCACTCAAAGTCCCTGAGAGAAAGAAAAACATTTCATACGCCGAAACTGAAAAGTGAGCCCTGAAGCTTACGCTCCCAAAACACAACAAAGCCTACGGATGCAGCCCGCAAGCCCGGGATACGGTTAGTCTCACAAAACTTTTCCACCACCAAAGAGATTTCAGGAACATTATCAATAACTTTACCCAACAAACAAACTCCCAACTTCATAATGCCACAAATTACTCGTATGAAGAAGTGGGTCACCTAACTCACTTTGCCGCATCCAAAGTTCCAACTAGATTTTAAGAGCGGGTTGAATCTTTTGCTATGGAAATGCATTGAAGATGCATGCGAGAACCGTGCATAGTAGATTGGATGTAAAATTTTGATTCAGCACATCCCTTGTGCTTGAGGGTGGTGGCAGACATTGTGGATTTATTACTGTCCTGCGTTGTGTCGGTTAATTGAAAATTTTATATTTGGAAAGTCTTTTCAAAATCAGGTGTGCACGTGTTCAATAGGATTGTTTGTTCTGTTTGTTGGATTGGAGAAGTTGGAGATTAAATTGGACTACTTACTTAATATTATATACAAAAAAAAATGGTTATGTATGATTATACGAGTACATATATAGGGTGGAAAGAACATCGACTTGACTGGCATGGCTTGTGACAGCAAAAAAAGGAAAAAACTTTTTTTTTGATTTTTTGTGTGGCTTTCGTTTATGTGGCTTTTTTTTATTGAAGGTGGCCTATACTCGTAGAGGGCTCCTTAATTAATAATTTATTAAATAGTACTTACTTTATCAAGAACGTTTTTTTTTGTAATTAAGTAAAGGCTTTTTTATTTAATTATTATTATAAGGGACATCGTCACTCAAACAGCTACCATGCATTCAGTACATGATTCAGACCAGCCAGCGTTGAAATTTTTCATCAGTTATTATGTTGGGGCCCTGTATTATTTGCGACTATCGATCGTAAAGACTTAATTTGGTCCTCAGACTCACATAGTCATTATGTCAGAAACATCTCTCCGACGCATTCATAAAAACGATGCCTTCAGATAAATGCATGCTTCATTTACCTACCCACTTATCCCTTTTGCAACACCTTGAACAAATCCACCATCATACTTAAATTAAACCATCAAACGAACATTAGTCACAATTAAACTGAAAACTAAAGCAGGTGGGGAGCTAAATGGTACACAGAGGGCGAGGGCTGCAAATTTTCAAATCCTTCGGGCCCTATAACTCTGCCCTTCGGCAATTTCGATTTAAACTCGGCAAAGGCTAATAATTCCTGAAGTTTGGAATATGTTTGTTTCGCCTGACGTTTCGACGTGATTTCCAACTTGATTAATTGGGCTTCTTATATTAGTTAAGTTGTTATTGGAGTTCCGTTAAAGTTCGATTATTCTATTGTGTTTTTCGGGGCTGGTGTTGCGTCAGCGCTTTTGTCTGAAAGGACCATTCTATAATATCCGAAAAACTAGTTTTTTTTTTGCAAAGTTAGATTCAGTTTGAAGAAGAATTTATATGTATTTGTTTTGCATTTACTCCCAAATAAATGTTAATTAGAACCCATTTTCCAACAATTTAGTTAGATAGTTGAAAGACGCAATACTACGGCACAATATTAGTAATGACGGAATAACTAGTTCTTATAATAACTAGTAACTGCTTCTCTATTTGCAAAGCACATTTGTGTTCCATTTGTAATAATTCGATACGCAGCCATATGCGCTCCAAAAACAAAGGAAGATATGAAATAACAAACTAGTGTTGTGAAATGTTCCGGGATTCACATGGAAACTGGAATTGTTTTCATTCAATCTTAGCCTAGGCGTAGTATTATTATATGTTATGCGAAATTCGATCAGACTTAATTAACAGAGAGAGAGAGCAGTGGTGGCCCAGTGGTAACGGCTGCGACTTACGAGTTGTAGGTCGTAGGTTCGAACCCAGACAAGCGATTTACTTTGTGTAATTTAATTCATCACCACTGCTCTCAAAACGGTGAAGGAAAACATCGTGAGGAAACCGGCCCTAGAAACAAAAATTCGAAGACATGTGCCTTTCCAAGCTGTGCTCCTCACAATATATTCAATATTTTTCAAGATCCCGTTTCCAACTTACAATAAGGTAGCAACACTACCAGTCGCCGGTGCAGTTTCCCACGGGCCGCAAACATAGGAGCCCTTATTGAAAGCAAACACCATTAAACAGGAGCTTCGGGCGTTATTCTTAAGGTTGCTTTTTTGTAGGGGGGCCCGAAGTTCGCGAATTTGTAAATCTTAGGTGAAAGTTTTGAGATCTATGCAATATTAGAGTTTTACCCGTTGGCGAAATTTTATGGTATTTTTATTGGTAATTGTTTATTATTCGAAGGTTAGCAATACCCTCTTTGTCTCACTTATTGTGTTGTGTAGAATAGTTTTATATGAAATAACAACCGTGTAGGGGCTGTCCTTTAAGGTGGATCGCAGCGGTGGCCCGCGAAACTTAAATTTTGATTTGTTTCAATATTAAGTGTTACTGTTTGTTCATATGGAACAAATCTGACTAAGAGAGATGTAGGTATTAATTATTTTAATGTTTATAATTCTGTACCTACATATTTGGTAAGGCCGTGAAACATATTTTGATCAAGATACAACTTGACACTGACCTGCAAACTGCAAAAGAAAAAAGAAAATTTGAATTTTGCGGGCTACCACTGCGGATCCACTTTACATCTAGTAGGTACGTATTTATGTATATATTATTTGGGATATGTTATGTATATCTATTCTACGAGTAGTATATTGTTTAGTTATTATTTGCACCAACGACAGCCCCGCTTTATAGCCAGGCAAATCACTGTCCATTCCATGGTTGCCTGGATCGCGGGAAGGTACTTATGGGTCACCGAGGCCCCCGCAACACAGGCAACGGAAGGAATACGGGTGGGTTTTAGTCAGTAAGAGTCTGACACACCCTCCCGCTCCGCCCAGAGCGGGAGAAGTTATTTGATGACTTCCAAACCAACAAAAAAAAAAAAAATTGTTGCCTGGAAGAGATCGCAGAAAGCGATAAGGCCGCCCATTGTATATTTTATAAAATGGTACTGGTGGCCCAGTGGTAACGGCCGCGACTTACGGGTTGCAACAATACGGACAGGCGCTTTATTTTTTGTAAATTATTTCAACACCACTGCTCTCACAACGGTGAAGGAAAACATCGTGAGGAAACCGGCATGTCCTAGAACCAAAAATTCGAAGACATGTGACATCCACCAACCCGCACTGGGCTCGCGTGCGTGTTACGGCTCATTCCCTCTCCCAGAAAGAAGAGGTCTGTGTCCCAGCAGAGGGAACATTATAGGCTGATTATGAAATAAATAAATAAGGGTGCTACAAAACTGATTAGGTACACTTATTTACCTACACAATGTGATACTTACGTAACTTAAGTATCTTTTATTGTCTTTTATAGTTTGCCTTGAATGAAAGGTGGGTTAATCTAAAAAAAATAAGTTAAATATTATTATTATTTATTATTATTTCATAATATTGAGTGTAAAATATTCCAAATAAATGCCGGAAGGATGTTCCCCTCCCTTTGGCGTAAAGCCCTTGTTCGGCCACTGCCTAAGATACCCAACCCCTCTCTTCCTAGTCACTTTCGCCCAATTTCCATCCTTCCCTTTCTGTCTAAAGTGCTGGAGGCCAGTGTTCATAAACAATTCTCCCACTTTGTTCACCACAACTCCCTCATCAGTCCCTTTCAGTCCGGTTTCAGGCCCGGGCACAGTACCGTTTCGGCTCTCCTTAAAGGCGGGGAATGGAAGACACTAAAGTTACAGTCTTAGTTTTAATTGACTTCTCCAATGCTTTTAATGCCGTCAGTCACGAAGTCCTTTCATCCATCCTTTCTTATCATATGGTCTCTCCAGAGGTATTGGAATGGTTTTCCTCTTATCTTCGGGGGCGTCAGCAGTCTGTTCATGCTGGAGATTCTTCGTCGAGTTGGTGTGATCTTCCAGCTAGTGACCCTCAAGGCGGTATATTATCTCCTCTTTTGTTCTCCATTTTTATTAATCTCATTACCGGGCTTCGGGCTGCGTATCATCTCTATGCCGATGATTTGCAGCTTTACTGCCATGGAAGTGTTGATAACATTTCTGATGCGATTGACGAGCTAAACCGGGATTTAGGTGTGGTCTGGTCTGATCGATTTGGAGTGGCGGTTAACCCTACCAAGTGTCAGGCTATCATAACAGGGAGCCCCCACAGCATAAGGAAGCTCAATGGCTTATCTTTGCCGCCTGTAATCTTTGACAACTCCGTCATTCCGTTTAGCTCCGATGTTAAAAATCTTGGTCTGCATGTCGACATTTGTCTTGACTGGCAAAAGTAGGTGACGACTGTTAGTAAAAAAGTCACCGGAACGTTGCGGTCGCTCATCGGTTGAGAAATCTTCTCCCATCACACATAAGGGCAATGCTTGTACAGTATTTAATCTTTCCCATAATTGACTATGGTGATGTATGTTACTATGACCTGCATGCAGATCTCCTCAATAAACTTGACCGACTTCTCAATAATTGCATTTGATTCGTTTTCAATCTTCGTAAGTATGAACATGTATCAGCACACCGTGTGCTTCTAAAATGATTACCCATTCGTCAGCGCAGAGAGGTGAGGGCTCTGTCTATGTTGTTCTCTATTCTCAACAAACCCACTTCTCCTTCTTACCTGACTTCCCATATTCAATACTTGTGCTCTGCCTATAGTAAAAATCTTCGTTCCACCAACAATCGTCTTCTTCGATGTCCTTCTCACCGCTCTGGTTTCATTCGCTCTTCTTTCTTTGTCCAGGCTGTCTTTCTTTGGAATGCGCTCCCTCTGAACATCAGGACGGCGACCAGTCGGTTGTCTTTTAAACTGAAGGCACGTGAACATATACGTAAGAAGTTGGCAGAAACATCCCAGCGCTGATATTTTACTGGATTTGTTTTCTCCTATAATGATCGTTATTTCTTCACTACCGATCGTTATGTCTCCTGACAAAGTTTATGCGTTTATATGTATGTATCTACGTATCTATTCTTGTATTTTATAATTATTTTCGTGTTATCTATCCCTTAAGTTGCACCTGCCATGTGTCTTCTCTGCATCACCCTAAAGTTGACTGGTAGAAAATGCCTCAGGCATTAAGTCCGCCTTTATACGGTATTATTTTTTTTACTTGTGCATAAAGTTTTAATAAATAAATAAATTTTCAGACGGCTATGAAATTGTCTAAAATAAACAAGGAAAATGCTACCTCAAAACTGTAGTTTATAGCCCGCATTTCTCCTGGCCCCAACAAGAAAACGGGATGTTGATTTTGCAAGACGTGTGTACGTGATTTTTTAAGGAAACCATGTTTTTCTGGGTATGTTGTTTTTATCCTTAGTAGTAAAGTTTTCTAAACTTATTATATTCTGCAAGTTTTTCGAAGAATTTAAATGAGAAACTCGAAAGACCAAAAATTGAGACACTAGACTTCTCGTATAATTCTGGGAGCGCGTAACAAAATGTGAAGATGTATCAGATTGTCTTATTTTGTATTGAAAATTGGCCCTGACTTGTCACGAAAGCGTGTCAGACCGTGTAAATAGGGAGGGAGCGACCAAATCATATTACAGAGGGTCATTTCGATCCATTACGCAATTAATGATCTTGAACTTTCTTCCATCAAAAAATAATTGAAAAAAGGAAAGTAAAGTAGATATTCTTGAAAATTTGTAGACTTTAACACTGACCTAAGTACCTACTTTTTAATTTTCTGAGCCGAAACTTGTAACAGCGACCTTCTACTAAAAAGCTATCACAAATAATGAACGTGACTTTTTAAATTTTCACTATCTTTTGTGTTCATCTATGTTCTAAAATACTTCTCTGAACGTTCTTCTTTCTTTTTTCGGTCCTAACATTAAAGAATTTAGCTAAATTAAAGTAACTAAAAACCGAATGATAATTAAATACGAATACTCGTACTATTAATTATAAGTAATAAGTATTTTAGTGATATTTATTTTAGAAGTATGTATTTATCTAAGTATATTCTCTTATTGTATATTTAAATTAGTGAATAGTTCTTTTTTTATTTTATGTATTTTGTTTTCTCTTTTACTCTTACACACGGTGTCTACATCGCTATGTCTATTGTCCTATCGCAGGTATGCTGGAAGAGATTTCCTTAGAAATTAGCATCACCTTTGTACGTATTTTTCTGTTCCTTTCTTCTTGTCTGTTTATATGAGTGTACATAAACTGTTAAATAAATAAATAAATTTGGATTATTTAGATCATTTTAGTTCAAAGGATTAATTAAGAATAATGCTCAATTCGGTGTCTTCTTATAAACTATTTCTATTCTTTATTATGATTAATATCTACTCGAAGTCTCTTGTTTTAATTAATTCTGAGGGTGTACTCGTATCTCTGTCCTCAGAATTTGTTTAGATAAAGTTGTATGAACCTTTTGCTTATTCTTAAAACATTAGTTCTGTAATTTGGTTTTAAACTATTACTTGTCTAGTAGTTTTCAGCTTATATTCTAATTACCAATCCATGCTTAGCCAATTTTATGTGGTTTGAAAAGATGTTTCTTATTATTGTGGTTTAAGCTTTCGTGTGCGTAATTACAGAAACAATGAAAAAGCCATTGTGTCTCGCGTAGATGCCCATACGAAAGGTTAATAACATTAAAAGTGGGTCTACATTAATAACGCTTAAACTTTGAACCGAAGGTGATGACTTGATGATCTCTGCCGTCGAGCTACTGCTTACTTAATTATTACAATACATAAATGTAGGCTAATATCGGGTGTTTGTTTAGAGGCGGAGAACTTTAAATTGAAATAAACTTAGTTTTTTCTAAAATACGCGTGATTATTGGCTTTATTTGGCAGCTAATTTTATGTCATTAATTGTACGATTAATTAGTAATGTTATACTCGTGCTATTCAATATAAATTATTATAATAATAAATTTCAATTCCAATATGTAATATGTGGATAACGTAAATAGTTACACACTGATATACTTACCTAGACTATTAGCTATTGTTAATCATGTATAGTGTTTAATTGTTGGTTTTCCTGAATAAATAAAGTAATATAAAATTTATGTTTGAATATGATTTCGGGCATATGGTCGCTGCTGACGTGAATGCCTAATTTACAAAATGCTTATTTTTTTATTGGCTGAATTTACTGAAAGAAACATTTGACGAACGACTAATTTCACGAAATCTGACCACCTCATTCATGCGGTTTGACGCCATTACATTATTTTCTCTGAGCATATGTAAAGTCGCATGTCTACGCCGATAAACCAGAAACAATTGAGCACTTGGTTGCCAACATTCGACGCATTATTGCCGAAATTCAACCTGATTTACTGCGAAGACTGTGAAAATTTGACTTCCAGATTACGAAATGTTTGGCCACATGCCCGAAACCATATTCAAACGTTAATGCCATAAAATTATAAAGCCAATTTCATAGACATTACAAACACGTTATGTTTCCATTTAAAGATCTCACGTGTTAAATTTCAATTTAAAGTTCCGCCTTTTTTTTTTGGATAGGAAATCCTCAAATAACTTCTCCCGCTCTGGGCGGAGCGGGAGGGTGTGTCAGACTCATACTGACTAAAACCCACCCGTGTTCCTTCCTGTTGCCTGTGTTGCCAGGGGCCTCGGTGACCCTTTATTACCTTCCCGCGATTTACTTACCTATTACTTAAATCACGTCATTAATATACCGAGGCGCTGCCCATTGACCCCATTGACCCCATTGGGCCGCTGTAAAAGCACGCATTATCAAATATGTAGCAGTCTTACTTATGCCACTCACTGTTGTTTCTCTTATTTATATCTACCATTTCGACCATCTTCAAAATCTGTCAACAATACTTGATAGGATTCGATGATTTGATTAAATTTCGGTGATAGATGGCGATGATCTCTTCTTTGTGTCAAAACTATTCCTACTTTACTACTTACTGATTACCAAATCCAAATATAGTTGTACAAGA
Organism: Atethmia centrago; assembly: GCA_905333075.3. Taxonomy (NCBI): domain Eukaryota; kingdom Metazoa; phylum Arthropoda; class Insecta; order Lepidoptera; family Noctuidae; genus Atethmia; species Atethmia centrago. The sequence continues at coordinate 8,677,796 of HG995381.1, read as the reverse complement.
TCTTGTGGCGCGTGGCTAACATCACAACTGGTGGCGATTCCCTTGTTCACAAACTAAACTAAATTTAAGTTCAGTGCATCTTTTTCTTTCTATTTCATTAAGAAAAGGACAGAAGATAAATTTTAGTTTAGTCCTGTCAAATTAATCAGCGCTTGACGAAAATTGACGTTATTTTAGTAGGCAAGTTTTTTATCACGTCTAAACTTGTACGGAGTAGTGACAGGCGCTGATTAATTTGACAGGACTAAACTAAAATTTATCTTCTGTCCTTTTCTTAATAAAATAGAAAGAAAAAGATGCACTGAAATTAAATTTAGTTTAATTTGTGAACAAGGGAATCGGCACCACTAACTGTTTTTTTAGTAGAATTTCACAAAATATTTTCACATATGTTTACCTACAGCGCCCAGGGTCAACGTCAGTCAAGCGCCAAAAGATTATTGTAGCCCTTTAGTCAGCAATACTTACTTATTACTTGAATCACGTCATTAATATACCGAGGCGCCGCCCATTGTCCCCAGTCCCAGATGGGCCGTTGTAAAAACGCGCGCATTATCAAATATGTAGCGGTCCTGCTAATGAGCGTCGGGGGCGACATTGACTATGTTGTAGTGATGTCACTCACGACTGTTTCTTTTATTTATATTCTTCATCCTGGTTTTGAAGAGAGGGGTAAGCAGAAATGCGAACGTTGGAAAGTTACGAGAAAGTAAACATTTCGTATGTAGTAGGTACACACTTGCCTGCGAAAACATGAAAATCGAACAAAATTGAGAAGTTGGAAAAGTTGATCAAGGGGTTAATGCGCTGACAAGAGGCAAACGACCAAAATAGGCTTGTCTTAAGAAAAAAATTGCAAAATCTGTACAGTTTGTGGTAGCGGAAATAATATATGTTCATTTTGAACATATTTCCCAGAACTTGGTTGTTACCAAACACCATTTGAAAAAAAATCTCGATACAAACTAACGTTAAACTAACCTCTTACCTTGAGTTCCAATCTAAAATATCTGTATTAAATATCAGCACAAGTTACGTATTTAATTAATAACAACAACGTCTTATTTGAATGCAGAACTTGGTTGTTTTATATTTTCGATTACTCAACTCAATTTTGAGTAAATAGATAATTGTTTCATATTTTGCAATAAATTATAAGCGTTGTGTCATCGCGCTTCTCTTTCTTTTCTATGCAGTCTGACAGTGACTGCGGTTTAGGTGTTGTCAGGGTCTTAAGTCAAAAGGTTGCGTAGTCTCATGGGGATGGTCCAATTTAGAATTCAGTACAGACCTCTTTTATGGAATGTTGTTGCTGTGATGTCATTTACCTACCTACATCGGTGTAGTATGTTTAAATGTCTTTATATCTTATATTATGACGTCACAAAGTGGTTTACGGGTTTTATGACTTTGTAAGAAGGTAGTTTGATTAATTTATAAGGAATTATCGTAAAGTTACAGTCAGTGTTGTATCTTTATTTTGACTGTGGACATTCATTAATTCGACATGTGCGATTGTGTATAATTATTATTGATGCAATTAAACAATAACACTTTTTTGAATGACAAAAGCCAAATGATTAAAAACCTCATTTTTCAAACTTTTTCTACAATTTAAAAAGTGGTCCTTCGAGCCGGATGACTTACAAAACTTAAAAAAAAAACAACCTAACTGTATGCAGACCGGTAAAATTAGTAATACTAAATGCATGTTTCCATCAACAAGTCTATGTCCACTAACATCACCCATGGGACCCATACGTCACCATGTTTGTTGTATGTTAATATTATATGTAGTTGTACAACCCCCTTTGACAAATGACATGGTTGTTGTGGAGGATATTTATTTAAACGTGTGTTAATTGTATAGGAATGGCGCCTGTTGTTAGAATGCTGTTTGTTGATAAAGATTTTCAATAATCTGACATAACACAAGATCACGCTTTTATTCCCCGAAGGGTTAAGCAGAGGTGTACCACAAAGTACCCATATTTCGCCAGTTATGTCTAAGTACCATGTAATAGGCAGCGAGCCTATTGCCATCAACCGGGCACAAATCCAGACTCCGGGGTGATACTGAGAAATTCCAGATGGAAAAACCCACTAAGACTGACCGACCCGGGAATCGTAGCCTGAAACTCATGCTCAGCAGTAGCGCTTGCTACCACTAGACTAAACAGACAGTCATAGAAAGTAAATTCAAACGAATAAAATACTAATATGGCTTTAACCGGAACTGCTATAGGTATTCACTAAGACACAGCATGTTTTATAAATATACCAGCTGCGCCCCACGGTTTCACCAGCGTAGATCTCGATCCAGTGGGAATATTGGGATAAAAAGTATCTTATGTCCTAATACAGGTCATGGTCTACCCATGTGCCAAATTTTATCCAAATCCGTTCAGCCGTTTTTGCGTGAAAGCGTAACAAACAAACAGACTCACTTTCGCATTTATAATATTAGTACAGATTAGGATTTCGCAACCCAAATTAAGTTCGGCAGCTATAGATAAGTTCTGCAGAGTGCAGGAAGGCTCTAACTCCATCCTGAAGATCATAGCGTGGAGATACGATTCTCACTTCTTAGGCAATGTTGTTCGAAGATGCAGCTCAAACAACAACCTTGTTTCCAAATAGATAATAAGTTTACTAATATAGGCATAAGTTATCTTTTCGTTTACTAGCCCATATGAATGTTGCGTATCCGACATAAAGATTATTTTATTTTTATTTATTTACTGAGCATGAGGTCTTGGGTTCGATTCCCAGGTCGGGCAAAGTGTTATTGGGTTTTCTATCTGGAATTTCTCAGTAGCAGTCCGGAGTCTAGGTTTGTGGCGAGCCTATTAGATGGGACTTAAACATAACTGGCGAAATGTGGGTGTACTACAGGTACACCTCTGCTCAACCGTTCGGGGAAACAAGGCGTGAGATTTTGTTATGTATTTATTTATTGACGTCATAAATCATAATAAATAGTGAAAGCTCTTATAATACAATTTTTCATCTAAGCTTGCATTATTGTAAAACGAACTGGTACTAGGTAGGTAGCTTAACAACATAACTTAATAACACATAGCTCCGTTAGTGGTCGTTTTCATAATGAAATATGCATAAAAATATTGCATTTTCCACAATAGAATAAAATATAGCTAGTTAATGTAAGCAACCCCCTATATCATCACGCCAATATTTCCTAAGCTGTCGCCTACCCGAATATTTAAACACACACTTTATTTCACTTACTGCCTCAGAGTTATAGCGATAATAATTCGAACATAAACTGGGGTGATGTGGAAATCTACAATTTTCGCCCTTACATCGTGCGGACGGCGTTATGCAACGCTACACAATTGTGAGTAATGAGGGCTGTCGCGTTCAACATACGTCACGACACGATGGCTATTCCGTCGTTTTCGCCAGCGAATTTGTATAATTGCTGTGAATGCGATTTAAATTTTAGGCGTTCTGTGGCTTTAAATGGTGTGCTGATTCTTGTGGGTGAAGATCAGACGTTTTATTTTATAATCGTTAATGTTTCTTGAGTTTTTATACGGTCTTTCCATAGCGTCATGCGAAAGAGTATGGATTTGGGAACCATTTTTATTTCGATTTTACTCAAGTTATTAAAAGTTTTTGCAAAATGTTAAAAAGCTAGGCGATAGGACCAAAAAGATTTTGCCCTGTAGAATTTAGGCAAGGTTATTCAGTGCACTATAATTCAAAACAATGAGAGCAGCTGTCTCGTTTTACATATTAGCTAAGTTCCGGGACGCAATTCTATCTCGGTTTAGTGGCTAATTTATGCAATTGCTAAAATGTATGTATATTAGGCAAACTGGATAGACTAGCTAGCCAGTTAGATATTTTGTTGCGTCCCTTCTGCTAGACAGCTAGAGTAAGAAAATTTAAAAGCAATGTTCTTCGACTTTCAGAATTTCACCCCAAAATAAGTACGAACCATAGCGCCTCCTATTAATTATTAACTCCAAACGCCATATTTGCTACTAATTTCATAAAGGCAGGTACACAAGCCTGACAAATACCCGGAATGCTTCATACCACGTCGTGCAGAATAACATACCTACCTAACCGAAGTCCCGAACCGCTCGCCCGCTGTTGCTCGTAAAACCGAATTGACAATTTAAATTTAATCTACTTTATGGAGCTGGTGGAGTTACGCCTTACATGCACTATTACACTGTTATGCCATTAAATTATACTTTTATTTTGATTATGTGGATATGTGAGTGAGGTATAAAGTGGTGCGGTGTAGGGGTTTCGCCTGTGTGTACTTAGCTTAAAACGTCTTAATTTTGGAGTTCATGTCAGGTTCTGGTTTATTTAAACTAGGGTTTTCTAAAAGACATTGCGTACGGTCTGGTGTCGTGTGTAGTTTAAAAAACTACAACAAACGCATTTCTGTGACTTTACTTGGCTTTATTTTTTTTTTTTTGGGTGGGAAGTCATCAAATAACTTCTCCCGCTCTGGGCGGAGCGGGAGGGTGTGTCAGACTCTTACTGACTAAAACCCACCTGTATTCCTTCCGTTGCCTGTGTTGCCAGGGGCCTCGGTAACCCTTTAGTACCTTCCCGCGACCCCGGCAGACATCCCTAGTGGACCCTACACTAGTGCTGACGACATCTCTTTGAGGCGCGCGTGGAATACAACGCGCCGTCGACCCGGGGCTGGTCCTTACCGGACGGTGAGCTGCCCATTGCTCACCGTCCTCAAGCTCCGTACCATGGCCTGAATCAGGGCCGGACGCGAGAGATCTCTGCCGCCGATCGCCTCCACGAGGACACGGCGGTGCTCTGCCCAAGCCGGGCAGACCTCCACCGTATGCTCCACCGTGTCCTCCGGGCGATCCACACAGTGGTGAGACCCGGGCGTTTCCTCCCGCCTTATCCGACACAGGAACGTCCCGAAGCTGCCGTGTCCGGTAAGGACCTGCGTCAGGCGGAAGGTGAGGACGCCGTGGCGCCTCTCTAGCCACTCCTCAAAGAGGGGACTTTTGCTTTACTTGGCTAAGGCGATTATCACACTGCAACGTGCTCCGTCGCGTAGCGTGGGGCGGCCATAGCAAAAATCTGCGCACGGGAGCGCGTCCCGCGCGTAGTGTATGTCAGTGATTTGTCTATACAAACTGATACAATGTTAAATATGCCCCACACTACGCAACCGAGAGCGGTGCAGTGAGATAATCGCCTAAGTCATCAACATTCAAAAGACTGACATCGGTTTTGAAAAAGTTTAAAGACAAATCCCATGAAAAAAAACCATTTAGTAGGTTTACTTCAAAATTATTAAAAGAGACATAAGATTTAAATTGTTTCACAATTATTAATTAGAACCTCTCTAACGAAGTTTGAACAAGTATTAAAATGATTTGTTTTGTATGACTTCTAACTCGTTAAAAAGTTTCAAGTAGACAATTCTATCAGAGTTATCAAATGAAGTTAACAAAAGGAGATGAAGTGTTTATTCGCTGAAAGTAAATGTTTAAGGTGTTTATATTGTTTCAAATTAATTTACAAATGTGTTTATTTGTTTCAGGTAATTACTATTGCGAGGTTTTACGTTACCTGTAAAATGCATCAAAACTTTAAAATAACGGTATGTAAGATTTATATTAATGACAATATTTCTTTCCGCTCTTTAAATTGTAGTGGATTTTAAAATAAGTGGCTGGTCAACCTGAAAGGACTGCTTGGGTTGCTTAATTATTTATTGTGCTGCACCTAGGTAGCTATATTTTTAAATAACATACTTACATTGTAAATGTTGTCAAACATTCGCCACATAAAGTTTTAACAATTGGGCAAGGTTAACAAAAATGTATCGGAGATGGCGGTTTTGGAACACAATTCACACACAAAATCGCAATAACCAACCCTAAAGCTTTATTGCAGTGCTCTGTGAGCAGTGGTGGCCCAGTGGTAACGGCAGCGACTTACGAGTTGTATGTCGTAGGTTCGAACCCAGACAAGCGCTTTAGGTACTTTGTGTAAATTATTACATCACCACTGCTCTCAAAACGGTGAAGGACATGCCGGTTTCCTCACGAAGTTTTTCGTGAGGAAACCGCCATGTCCTAGAACCAAAAATTCAGAGACAGGCCCGCGTGGTAGATTACGGCCCACTCCCTCTTACAGAGAGGATGCCTGTGTTCCAACTGTGGGAACATTAAAGGCTGATTATGTACAGCTCTATTAACACGGTGCAAGTTCATTGCCTGTGGCATACCATAAAATTGAAGCAACAATTGACCGGCTCCGTCTAAACAACACGTACATTTGTTGCACGATACGAGCAAGTTAGTTGTCGTTCAAAACTAGTATAGGCTCAATCATACTATCTCAAGATGTAGACTTGTTCACTGACGGACTGTACAAAGTTATATCTGCAGCAAATGTCCACCTCACACACAGTCATACAAATTAGCTCGCAAATTATCGACGTAACTAGGCTAAGCTGTGTTCAATATAAGTTAGTAGTTGAGCATTAGAATCCAATAATACTCGTAGTAATAAATATTATGTTAAGGCGCTGACAAGACCCAATTGAACAAAATAGGCTTCTCTTAAGAAAAAAAAATGCCAAAACTGTATAGTTTGTGGTAGCGGAAAAAATATATGTTCATTTTGAACATATTTCCCAGAACTTGGTTGTTACCAAAACACGTTTTGAAACAAAATCTCTATACAAACTAACGTTAAACTAATCTCTTACCTTGAGTTCTAATCCAAAATATCTGCATTAAATATCAACATACGTAACGTATTTAATTAATAACTAGAACGTCTTATTTGAATGCTGAACTTGGTTGTTTTTTATTTTCGATTACTCAACTCCATTTTGAGTAATAGATAATTGCTTCATATTTTGCAATAAATTACAAGCGTTGTGTCATCGCGCTTCTCTTTCTTTTCTATGCAATCTGACAGTGGCCGCGGTTTAGGTGTTGTCAGCGTCTTAACAACAAATTGTAACTATACGTTATACACGTATAGTTATGATATACGAGTACGAAACGATATACGAAAATTTTTTTTTGGGAAATCATCAAATAACTTCTCTCGCTCTGGGCGGAGCGGAAGGGTGTGTCACTTGTGTCAGACTCTTACTGACTAAAACCCACCCGTATTCCTTCCGTTACCTGTGTTGCGGGGGCCTCTGTGACCCATTAGTACCTTCCCGCGAAAGCGCCTGCCAGGGTTCGAACCCATGACCTACAACTCGTAAGTCGGGGCAGTTATCACTAGGCTACCACTGCTCTCAGTGGGCCACCACTGCTCTTTTGAACGGCAAAACTTGCATTTAATTATTGTATGCCATTTTATAGAAATTGCACGCGTGTAAACACTTACATGCAATTCTTGAATGGCAATAATTGAACGTGCTTTATAGCATGTGATTATTGCTCTTGAAGGTTCCAGAAACTTGCACCGTGTAAATAGGGCTTTATTTACCCCATTTATTGGTCCCACATTTTAAGCTTATCTACTAAATCAACACATCTCAAACTAAGTACTAAAATTGTTTATCTGTCATTCTAAGACTATGTCTAGGTTTCAGTCTAGTCTAGTGTTTTGATAAATGTGGCGCCGGCTTCGGGGTTCCTTTTGACTCACCATACTTGTCTGTATTTGCTAACGTTTTGTTACTAAATCACAAAGGATATTACAATAACAAATGCTTCTACTTTATTTTGATAGAACGAAAAATATTCTTGGTGTTATTTCTTAATAAATGAGGTCAACATTCGTCGATAGTTTGTTGAACCCATTGACTTAATATGGTCTGAGCATGAACTTTAGGCTGTTACGTAGATCTCGCTTCCGCAAAAATTACAGACGCACTACAGTAACGCTTCAACCCCATTAGGTGTCTGATGTTATTGTACTGAACACGTATGCCATCCTGAGACTTCTTTGTATACTCAGTCCAGAACTGGCACGTATAGAAACTTTGAAAGTACGTTCTGAATACGTGTAATAATGTAACGCATTTATGTTGTATAATGGTTTAGTAACAGAGCCTAAATAAAATACACGGGATAGCTCTTTGTCAACATTGGTTAATTTACTCACAGGCGTTGTAGCTCCAAAAACACTGAAATATTACATTAAAGGGTGAAGCAAGAATTCAGACTCATACATACAAGGTTGTTAATTATATATACCTACGTACAGTTGCCAGCCCATCACGTTACAACAAACTGTCAAATTTTCTCATTTGATTTTTAGCTGAACCATCAAAATTTTAAGGTTTAAAATCATTTGGAGAAATTTGACAGTTTGTTGTAACGTGATGGGCTGGCGACTGTACATGAGCACATAACATCGTAATTCTCATTAAGGCGCTGACAAGACCCAGTTGACCAAAATAGGCTTCTCTTAAGAAAATAAATCGCCAAATCTGTATAGTTTGTGGTAGCGGAAAAAATATATGTTAATTTTGAACATATTTCCCAGAACTTGGTTGTTAACAAAACACGTTTTGAAAAAAGATCTCGATACAAACTAACGTTGAACTAACCTCTTACCTTGAGTTCTAATCCAAAATATCTGCATTAAATATCAACATACGTTACGTATTTAATTAATAACAAAAACGTCTTATTTGATTGCAGAACTCGGTTGTTTTTTATTTTCGATTAACAACTCAATTTTGAGTAAATAGATATTCATATTTTGCAATAAATTACAAGCGTTGTGTCATCGTGCTTTTCTTTCTTTTCTATGCAATCTGACAGTGACCGCGGTTTAGGTGTTGTCAGCGTCTTACACTCTTGAAATGGCTTTGCGAAGTTCGATTTTGTTGATTATGAATTATGGGATCCAAAAGTGGTTAGAAAGAAAGAGAAAAGAAAGAAAACTATATATTTATTTGTCACAGAAACACGTGCACATAAAAGCTATGGGTAATTCTTATAAATAATAAAACAAAACAGATTTACACAGAGAGACACAGAACATAATTATACATATAGTCGGCAACTGCACGCCGTGAATGTGACTAGTAGGCTTCCACTCAGCATGATTCTGTGCTCTGGGGGACCTGTCAGTAAAGCGCTGATTTTCAGTGGTCACCCGAAAAATCCGGTTACAGTCCGGCCGATCAGAGAATGCGTTTCGGACTGTCAGTTCCATACTAACAAATATGTGTTTTGCGAATTTGATTCTCATAGTTACTAGAAATTGAGGGGCTTGTGGCTAAGTAATAACAGCCGCACGGGTCGATCGATCAGGTTAAGCTACGCTTGCCGTGTTAAACACGGCAAGCGTCAAAGATGGTCACCTGACCATCTTTACATACCAAGACCCCTCCGTGCCTCGGAAAGCACGTTAAGCCGTTGGTCCCGGCTGTCATCCGTGGATCTTTGGCAGTCGTTACGGGTCCTCAGAAGCCCGAAAGTCTGACAATCAGTCTTAAAAAGGGGTATCGTGTTACCCGATAACTGGGTTGTGGAGGTCAGATAGGCAGTCGCTCCATGTAAAATAATGGTATTCAGCTACATCTGGTTAGACTGGAAGCCGAACGCAACATATGTAGTTGGGAAAAGGCAGGCAGATGAGATGATGAGTTACTAGAAATTGTCCAGCTGAGGGTGTGTCAGGAACGCATTCTCTTAATGGCCGGACTGTAGTTAAGTGATGCAATGACGATGACTTCGGTATATTTATACATTTTAATACGTATATTGTTTTAAATATGTCTTTATTGAACACCATATTTTCTTGTAGATTTGACAAGCAAATCTCCAAAAATAGGGTAATTATTTTCCAGGCGACTAACAACTTAAAAGGCGACGAACCATTTACTACTAAAAAAATAAAATGGGTAGCAAAAATAATAGGTTGGCAGCTACAGTGAAGTAGCATTTTAAGTATAAAATCATTTGGGTTAGGTTAGGTTAGAACGGTGACCAATAACGCGCAAGGCGAGCGAGCGAAGCGAGCGTGCCGCGGTAGCGGCCGCCGAGCGTCTGTGTTGTTGATGACTCTCAGTTACCAAAACAAAAACTCGATGCTAGTTTAAATTAAAACAAAGCTAACAATTGATTATTTTTGCTACCCATTTTAACTATTTTTAAAACCCTAAATCAGATTAGTTTGTCGTCGCGTTAAATACAGGCCTAATTTTAATTACCAAATAGCTAACCTGATTTGTATTAAACTCCGTTTCATTTCACAACTTCTTGCACGAAAAGGAACCACAATCTCCCCCGGAAAATTATTGCTACGACGATTCCCTCGAAAATCCCCCCCAGAATCGTGCAACACAACCAGACACAGCTTTTTTCATCAAACAGGATTAAAATATCTTTTATCTCTGTCACTCAATCCAGTCCGAAATCCTTCCACTTGGTGTGCTGTCGTCTTCGTCTATTAATAAAGATTTTCTTAGTAGAGGCCCCTGTAATGCCCTGAGCTTGGGACTAGAGCTTCGTTCACAGCGGCATAAATATCGGTGGGATTGCGGGTAGTTCGGGTTTAGAAGCTTTTTGGGTAGGTAGGTAGGTTGGCGATGTTTTGCGATGGAATTTTTTTTGGAATAGCTGTTTGTCTGCATGTTTTGAGTCTGAAAGAGACATTGTTGAATTAAAACAGTGGGAAAGTATTTTCTATGTCTTTTATTTAGTAAGGAGTTAGATTATAACATCATCAGACTTGTAACAATTCGACACTTTTATACTTCTTCGTTTAATCCTTCAACATAGTCACAAATAGCACTTAGTAATGGTACTCAGCACGGTTTTAAACTTAAGGCGCTGACAAGACCCAATTGACCAAAATAGGCTTCTCTTAAGAAAGAAAATTGCCAAATCTGTATAGTTTGTGGTAGCGGAAAAAATATATGTTAATTTTGAACATATTTCCCAGAACTTGGTTGTCACCAAAACACGTTTTGAAAAAAAATCTCGATACAAACTAACGTTAAACTAACCTCTTACCTTGAGTTCTAATCCAAAATATCTGTATTAAATATCAACATAAATTACGTATTTAATTAATAACAAGTACGTCTTATTCTAATGCAGAACTTGGTTGTTTTTTATTTTCGATTACTCAACTCAATTCTGAGTAAATAGATAATTACTTCATATTTCGCAATAAATTACAAGCGTTTTGTCGTCGCGCTTCTCTTTCTTTTCTATGCAATCTGACAGTGACCGCGGTTTAGGTGTTGTCAGCGTCTTAATATTATGAACGTCTGTTGGAACACGAATGCCATCCGCATCATCAATCTTATGATTTTGACGTTAGTCAATTGAGATACTTTAATTGTAACAAAATAATGTTACGTACTTCCGTTTGCAAGTGACTTCAAACTAGCTACCGTTTAATACTGATTACACGGTATTACAATAGAATCAGTAGGTAAATAAGATTGTTTACAGTTCGTGCTTTAATTTATAGTTCGTGTCTTCACATGATCTGACCAAGATTATGTCTGGACTTTAAAAGAGATTGTGACCTCTGAGTTTGTTTCGGCCTCTTCTCTCAGAGTAGTCTTAGGAAACGACCTCATCTAATTTAAAAAAATATGATTGACGTGTAAAAGTGGTTGTACAAACCTACTTACAGAAATAAAATCATTTATCACTTATAAGGTAGTAAAACAAAACAGATTACTATTTCAAAATAGCGGTAAAGTTTTAAAATGGTGACACCATTTTTTACAGATTCAAACTATATACCAAGTGTAGCACTGACCATATTAAAAACCAATATTTTACTAAAGGCTCCTACATACTGGCGCGACTTGTCGCGCGACGCGACGCGACACAAAGGCACCGCTTGTAGCGCTACACGCGGTGTCTTTGTGTCGCGTCGCGTCGCGCGACAAGTCGCGCCAGTATGTAGGAGCCTTAAAATCCGGGCCAAAAATATTACAGCTACATCCCACCTACCGTCACTATATCCCGATGTCAATTACGACTCACTCCCGAATACATCGGCACATAAAGCATGTTCCACATCATTGGCAATACAATTGGCGACAAAAACAAATGCCTCCATGTGTCCGAGCCGTAAGCCGGCCCCACTTATCTGATTGTGACAGCATTATGGTTATTTAGTTTATGGTATGGGGTAAGCACGATGGACAGTGGTGGCTATGTGTATGGGGAAGAAAGTTATGTGTGTAGCTTGGGTGGTAGATAAATGTTTGTGGATTTTGCAATGTTAGGATGGGTCAAATGTGACGTTTTGCAGTTTCCAAAAGGGAAATAAGTGAGCTACCTAAGTTGATAAGGACAATGACAAAAGATAATGAGTGCCAAAATGCAAAGTAAACTGGTTGTTGTGTCGTCAAAAGAAAACATACTCATCTCAAATCTAAACGACAGCGATATATACGAGTACATACAAAACTTCTTAGAAAACACTTTAGGTAACGCATTGAATATCAGCGAGACTCGGTCAGAAAATGCATTCCCAAAGACATCACGCATTACTGAAACATAATTGGCAAGACGCATTTCTTTATAGAATACACTTACAAACATCAGCATTAATTAAGAATCAAACGAACTCATCTGGGAGAAGTTTTATAGCCGGGGTGGGTTATAACGATGTTGAATTGCTTGAGATCTATCGAAAAAACTTAAGAATGTCTAGCAATAGTATTTTTTACCCCCCTAATGTCCACCAATAAATGCGGACACCTCCCTAGACAACTCACCAGTCACACATACACACGACCTAAATAAATGCCCCCCGACACATCGGAACATGCACTTCGTCGTTCCCAATTTTCCAGCTCATCGCTCGCCACTCCACTAGAACTTTTCATTAACCGAAATGTTACATTTACTCCATCACGCTATTAAGGTGTCCATAAAGAGAGACACTCTACTGTGAGTACTGGAGAAGGTAATACCTATCTTCTTAAATCTCGACCGAAGTGAGGGCAGAGAGGGATTTGGGATCTGAGTTGGGCGGTATTAAAAAAAGTTTTTTACATCAGACAGAAAGAGTGTTAGTGGGCAAATAATTATGATGAATATACATGCCAACTAAACTTAGTAATCACAGAAAAAGTAAAATCTTTATTACTTAAAAAAATGATAAATTAAAAAGATTACAACTTACAACGAATGAAAGCAAGAGCTCTCAGTATTCTTTTGCATTCTTTATGTTGGTTACTTAAGTTGCGATTTTTTTTTTTATTTTTTTTTATTTTTGTTTTAGCCAAACATTACGAAAATTTCGTTAGTTTCAAATGCTCCTTTTTTACTCTTTGTGTTTCTTGTGCGTATCCCAAATAAAATATATTTCTTTCTTTTTTATAAACTATGCTTGTAGCTCCACTAATAGTGTGCTAATGCCTTCCAAAGACATGGTAGTAAGATGGCTAAGAAATGAACACACTGCTCACTCTAAATTCTAGGATATATTTGAGTTCCAACTACACTCATTATCAAAGAATCAATTAAAATACCAGCCTTATTTTAATTATTCAAAGCCAATTTTCCGAACACTCATTCATTATATAATTCACTCACATGTCCCAACAGCTTCCAAAGTCCATCTCTGGCTAGCGTTCCCTCAAGACGCTTTAGTGTTATTGCCGCTCAGTGAAAGCTTAAATATATGGTCAGAGGTAGATTTCTTCTATGTGTGATACCGGCGAATCTCACAGGAAGATGTTCGCTTTAATTAAATTGTCTTGTTCAATGCTCTTGTAACTTTGAACCAAATATCTGAGATTCTAAAGAGGATTACAAATTAGTTTTTGACAAAAAATTATGACAAAGTTTTTAGTTGAGGTTTAAAAACTTATTTGGTGTTAAATTAGTTCTTGCGCCTGAAGATTTTAAATAAGACAAAACTTAATTAAGGGAAACTTTTTAATTTTAAGACCTAATCTGTACTCAAATCTGTGAAATTATTTAGTAATCTTTTGATACTTTCTCAGGCCAATTTAAATTAGGCCTGACTGAGGCTCAAAAGATAAGAAGCCTGTTTTATCTTTTAATAAAAATAAGTTTTCTTTATTGAGTTATGAAAGGTCTGCAATATTTTCTTTTTAGGCCACATTAAGTATTGGGCCTTTTATTACAGTCCTACTTACTTCAATCATCGCTAATACCATAAAGCTTCCTTGGTATAAGGAATCACTGTACTATGAGACAGAAATTCTCAAATCGCCGTTACATATTGACAAGCCGATCGAAAATCTATATTAATAGCGGATTCGGAATCCGGTCCTGTCCAATCTAACTTGAACTCTCTCAGGTCAAATTTCGGTGCATTTTAGGGGTCAAAGTAACCGGTCGATGGTCATTGTTCATACAGCTGACGATGCATTCAGAAGATTATTGTCCTGGATGAAATTTACCGGGACGAAATCTGGAGGCGGGTCCTTTGAGGAGGTTAATTTAGGTATAAACGGTATTTTGGCAATGGAACGGAATTATTGGCGATATCATCTGAGTATTTAGTAGGGGACTCCTTATTGGTTAGTGGATTTTAAATGAAGATTTTGTGTTTGAGTTTATGGAATTTGCTGGAATTTATATTGGGCTATGTTTGTGTCTGGGGGATAATACACTGTCATATCACTATATATATTTTAAAACAAAGTCCCCCGCCACGTCTGTCTGTCTGTTTAAACCCGATAAACTCAAAAACTACTGAACGTATTTTCATATGGTTTTCACTAATGGACGAAGAGATTAATGAGGAAGGTTTAGGTGTATAATTCATTTAAGATTTTGTGTAAATTAGCTGAAATATGACGATGATTGTTGAATATGTCCGAAAATATCATGCCGACTGGAAGCTGTACTGGAGTGCGCCACGTAAACCAATAGAGTTATATGAAAACAATGTATAGCAGAAACATTCCTCTTAAAATATCTATTAAACTGTAGCAACGGTATATGTCTATCTGCAATTTAAATTTCTCTCTGGACCCAAGTCCAAAGAGAAATTTACGCGACCTCATCTGCGTTGACTTCAGAATTGGTTCTGAAGTCAACGCAGATGAGGTGGCGTACAGAAGCTAGCGATCTATGATCACAGATCTATCAGTCAACAAAAATATGACCATGTTCTATAACATAATCAGCCTTTAATTTTCTGGCACTGTTGGGACACTGGCCTCCTCTCTGTGAGAGGGAGGATATAATTCATATTGATGATTCTATACATGATCCTAAATACACCTATTTATTCAAGTTTATAGAGACAAGTCGACCAGGAGAGGGTTGAAGAGATCTGCTTGTTGACCGGCTGAAAGTGCAGTGTTCTGTGCCAATGTTGCTGATGTGGCTGTAGGTGATGACCAGATATACGCGGTCATGCTGGTGGTCAGAATACCCGTTGAAGTCGTGGGTGCTGGCTGGCTGTGTGACTCGCCGCTCAAAGTGATGATAACGTCACGCTGAACTAGCTACTCGAAGGCTGCGTCAATGTCCAGGTTTGGGGTCACTAGTATAGAAGCATGAGGAAGAGGGAGTTAAAGTTCACTCATCCTCCATAAAAAAGGGAGGACCCTCCGAACAGACGGGTGTTGTGTCTGGTGAGCAACTGCCCGACGGTTGATGTCGGGATGTTGTATTGTATATGCTACTTGCGCCGTAAACTCTGCTTGCGCGATGCAGGATTTTGCGTGATGTCAGTGTGTTGCGTAGTTCGCCTGTGGCGATGTAGATGCCGCCACAAGTATATCTCCTTAAAGGAGAAAAAACTTATGAAGAAGATCCGTCTTATCGTCTGTCAATTGACGACGAGTGGGCAACCATTAGTAAAGATGTTGGTTCGTGGAGATTTCGGGATGCTAATATTAATAAAACTAATTATGTCATAATGGAGTAAGTCCTTAGCTCTAGCCAGTAATAGGAAGATGGGGTCTTTAATATCAGTTACCAGTAGCTTTTTATATGCACGTGTCATCTTTTAGTTCATGAAGAAATGAAAACGGATTGTTGAAATGCGGACAAGAAACTGACTGTTTTTAAGACACTAATAAATTACTATTACCTAATCCTGGGCTCTAACTAAATAGCTAGCTTACATTACTACCATTTATAAACCCTAATTTAACCGACTTCCTTTGTGATTTACTAACCTACCCACTTCCCTTCTAACTTTCAACCAATATTCACTCTTAACTACTACTCGATAAAACACATAATTGCATAATGCATGACCACATTGAATCTTAAGTATTCTATAATATTAAGATCCTCGAGATTTTCTAAGGAATCATTCGACCATTCAACGTTGCCCCCCGTGCCCCTCAAAACGGCCTGTTTTGAAGACATTTTCGGTGTGTTTACACAGTGCTTGAAGGGCCAAGTTACGAAGGTGATAATGAACATCGGTAGTGAATCCCTATAGGACATTTAACACGGTATTTCGGCCTTAACACTTAACCCTAGTAATTGTTAGGGCAGTGTGTTGATGCGTGCTTCGATGTACTGAAATACGTTGGCTTAGGCCGGGTCGGGAATTATTTAGATAGTGATCGTTAAGAGTTACGGGTTATACAAAGCTTTTGTAGGAAATACGAGTAGGGTAGGTATAAGTGTAGCTGGAATTGTAAAATATACACGGAATATGTGTCTTTGAGTCTGTTATATTATAAGCGGGCCTGAACAACTCGTGCTTTGTACTTTAGTATTCTTTACATAATATGAGCTACTGTGGGATGGTTGGACCATTACTGAAGCTTCTCTTTAGGAGTCTCAAACTCAAACCATTCATTTCAGTTAAACCATTTATAGGCACTTTTGAGTTGTCAAGGAGTCGGTCAGTTAGAAATATGAAGCTAGTAGCCCATTCCAAACCGTAGTTGGTACCTAAGGAGAAGAACAGACAATAAACTCCACGGACACTCTTTTTGATAAATGATGAATGATTTTATTTCTGTAAGTAGGTTTACGGTTTAGTAGGTACGTCAATCATATTTTTTTAAAACTAGATGAGGTCGTTTCCTAACTGACTACTCTGAGAGGAAAGGCCGAAACAAACTCAGAGGTCACAGTCTCTTTTAAAGTCCAGACATAATTTTGGAAGACCATGTAGATTGGTGTCTGAAATGGTCTTTTGATGAAATAACCACACCGATTGAGTGGACCTGACCAGTCCGTGCACGCATTTGTCAGTAGTTGTGCAGCTCAACTCAGATCTTAGGAGCTCAACTATTCGACGAACAATACCAAAGAAAGGACATTTGGCTTTTAAATTATAACGTTACAAAAATATTGTAAAACAATCTTTAATGTCGAATTTATAACTAAATGTGAGGACGATGTAAAAAATCGCGTCCATAGTACAGCAAATAGAAACAGGTGAAATATAAACAATTCAAAAATAAAATAATTAAAATAAGGAGTACTGTGATAAGTGTTACAACAAAGTACCTTGAGATATATTGCAATTAAATGAAAGAAAATTTAAAACTCATGTTAAAAGTACACTTTGTAAACAAGCATATTACAAATTAGAGGATTATATCCAAGATAAGGATGCTGAGAAACATGCTGGTCCAGCTCCATAGGACAATCTAGAGTCTAGACAAAATCAAACCGGTTGCTATTTTAATTGTACAATTTATTATTTGATACAAATAATAAATCAATGTTGAATTTTAATTCTGTGATTACTTTAACTCACACACTGACTTTATTTATTATTTTTGGAAAACGTATATTTTTACAATGTTTGTAAATATGTGAGCATCATGTACCTATCACATAATTCATTTATCTATCATTGCTTTATTTTTCATTCTTTTTTTTTACCTATTTTGGTATAGTAGGTGCATCGTCTTTACATATAATTTTAAAATGTACCTATACAAAATTTTATAAAATATTTTAAAAGAGTAACGGTGGAGTTTCTTTCCCATTCTTCTCCATAAGAAACTACCTTTTGGCAGGGGCAACTAGAATCAATTCTATTTTTTTTTTTTGGTAAATTTTGACGTTCAAAAGTGCCTTTTATGTGCCTATATGTACCATTCCAGTCAACAATTTCGGGGGAGCTAACTGATCCAACACACGCGCCACCATCTGAGTGAGCGTCATGCTCTCAGCCGCCAGGACCCATTCAAGTCAATGAAAGACATGACATACTACCCGGAAAATGGTAGCTCTTATGTTCATAGTACTCACACCTGTGCTATGCAATTATATTATAAAACAAAGGAGATTGAGATTATGCAATGCAAAGATAGTCTTACAATGTTCAGCTGCTCCAACAGTATTTTCAAATGTTAATTAATCAATTGGTTGTGGTTCTGGAGCAGGACCAGCATTGAGCCAAGCATTTTTATCAGCGACGTAATCCCCCAACTTATAATATGCCTGCCTGAGTAGATCGGGGGACCTGTCTCCTATGCTCTTATGGCACCATCATTCGGTAACCATTTGGTCACCAAAATTTAATAACATGGCTGTTTTAAAATGACCCGTATCGCATTTCTTTTTTATTCTGATTTTATTTGGGTGTGTAGCAGTATCCTCTTATGGCCTAGTGAGTAGATTCATCATAGGTTCATCAAGTTTTTCTATTAAACGACGTTATTAAGGCAATTTAACGTAACAACTATTTATTGAAGCAATGGAAGCCTGTTTAGCGGTGGATGTCTACTGGATTAGAAAAGCTTTTCATCTTCTGAAGACAAAAGCGACTAAAGGACTTAAGCGTCGCATTGGACACAAACTTATCATTTGTAAGCTGATTTGAAAGAGCCACGCTCATTCATTTGTATAGAAGTATTAGGAAAGGCTTGCAGCACACCGGGGGAAAATTAATTTTCTTTCCTATTAAAATATTATGAAAAAACTTAAGATTTTAAAACGTTGTGTCTAATAAGTAGACAATTAAATTATGTTTTTTGAAGTGAAAATTTCTGTAGGCACATTGGGCACTAATTACGGATCGGGGAAAAGCACTGAACTCGCGTGACCGCTCAGATACATTTATACAGATGTTTACATGTTTTTGAAGTTATGAAGTTTTCACGTCTGACGTGCAGTCCTACATACGACTGACATATTTTTTTTCTTGTAATATAGGTACCCAAACAAAAAATAATCAAAAAGAAAAGGCTGAAAAACTTATGGAAACTGACCAAAAAAAAACAATGAATGAATACCTCATTTTAGATGGGGTCACCATCCAAAATGAGGTATACATTCATTGTTTTTCCAATATCATACGAGCTAAAGAGCAAAGTTATGTAGACTCAAGGCTCAAATGTCAAACACCAGCAACTGCCCGCGACTTCGTCCGCGTGTTCTAACATAAAGTCCTATGATACTCCGCAATAGTGTATTTTTTTTGTAATCGTATCATTACTTCCAGATATTATCTTATACATTATATTTAAACAAACAATTTTACATCATTATATTTAAATTTAGAAGTTCAGTTTGTACAGGATTTAGTCGAAAACTTCCCTTTTCATAGAACAACTGAGGTACATTTCGTATTTAATAAAATTCTTTTCATTTCATCACCAACTCCTCAGTGTGCCTCAGACAGCACTAAGCGGATTGCAGGCTTACTGGATGTTTATTGTTTCACAACAAGCGTCCGGATATTACTGACAAATTCTATTTGTAGTTAATACCTCTCCAATGAGTAACTATCTTCTTTTGGTCCCCGATTTAAGTAAAGAATGGCAGATTCTGTTTGAATTTGTTGGTGCATTGGTTGTATTTTGAGGGTTCAATAAAGTTGCAATAAAGTGCATATAGATACGTGCACTTTATTGCAACTTTATCCAGATGGTTGAGAGGACAGAGTGTTGTGGCGCAGCCTGGGAGAGGCGTATGTCCAGCAGTGGACTGTTATAGACAACTTTTTTTTTGGGAGATTATTAAGTAACTTTTCTCGCTCTGGGCGGAGCGGGAGGGTGTGTCGACTCTTATTGACTAAAACCCACCCGTATTCCTTCCGTTACCTGTGTTGCCAGGGGCCTCGGTAAGCCTTTCTAACTTCCACGCGACCCCGGCAGGCATCGGCCCTACTGGACCCCTACACTTGGGCTGACATCTCTTTGAGGCGCGCGTACTGTTATAGGCTGAGATAGATTGATTGATTGATATCTGGTAGTCACTCTGATTGTTATGGAAATGAGAAAGCGAGGAAGTCTGAAGAGTGATTTGAATGTTGAGGATGCATTAAGTAGAAAGTAACATTTACCTAAACAACTAATTGCCCTTATTTCTACATTTTTAATTCAAATGAAAAATTTGCTTAGAATAATAATTTAGCTTCTGAATTTAAAATATAGAATACTCTTTAAGTACCTAGTATGTACCTATACAAAAATTAAAATTCTTTTTCTGAAGTCAGTTAAAATTTTCTTACCACTGATCTGATGAAAGAAAAACATCCATCATATCAGCCAGTCTAGCCCATTAAATGCAGGCGTGACGCGACGGTACGACGCGATTCTGGTCATTCCCATGAAGTTTTCTTGCAAAATGTTGTACTTTAGTAGCGTCGCGCTGTCGCATCGCGCCTGTCTGCGGCAGCCTTTAATTATCATCATAAAGCCGTTAAATATTGTTCTATGCGAATATTATAATGTACTCTCACTCACAAATAAACCAAATCTCTGCCAAAAATACATCTATAACTGTTAATCATTTGCGAGCGACATTGCGGCGTTGGTTTTTTACTGAGAAGTTATTTCAATTTTATACGAAACATCGTCGCTTCCTTGTTTCAAGGGATCTTTAACTTTTATATTGCATGTATGTTGTTTTCTTAAATGATGTTGTTTGGTAATAACAGTTCGTAAAATTTTGTATATGACCGTATTTTCTTTTTTTTTTTTTGAGAAATTGTTTATGTCCGTGGTATTGTGTTATTCACAATATTTTTTTGTTTATCCCAGTGTGTCACCTGCTTTTTGTTTGGATATTCTTTAGTTTCGTTGTCAACAACACAGTTAAATGAAATAGTACTCGTATGTAGCATACATAGTGTGCTTCGGAAAGCACGTCCCATATGTCATTCGTAGATCTTTGACAGTCGTTACGGGTAGTCAGAAGCCCAAAAGTCTGGCAACCAGTCTTACCAAGGGGTATCGTGTTATTTAGTAACTGAGTTGTGAAGGCCAGATTGGCAGTCGCTCCGTGTAGGTAAAATATTGGTATTCAGCTGCAACCGGTCAGACTGGAAGCCGATCTGAACATGGTTGGGAAAAAGCTAGGCAGATTGATACATAGTGTTTAAAAGAAGTAGTGTTTTAGAGGATATTTAACACAGATATGTTAAATATCCTCTTTTTCCACATGTATCTAATTATTAATGAATGCAGTGGTGGCCCAGTGGTAACGGCCGCAACTTTACGAGTTTGTAGGTCGAAGGTTCGAAACCGGACAGGTGCTTATGTTAGTGTAAATTCACTTCAACTTCATTATCAAAATGTCCTATACAAGTAGCAGGTAGACCAGTATTTGCGGCAAAATATACTAAATTGTAAAGCAGTCGCATAATGCGTGATTTGTCACCCTATCCACATTGTATCTATTTTTTTCCAGAAAACTAAGTGTTCGATAAATACCTAAGAAATATATAAGAATTTGACACCCAACTCAAGTAACTGAAGAGCAGTGGTGGCCCAGTGGTAACGGCCGCGACTTTACGAGTTTAGGGCGTAGGTTCGAAACCGGACAGGTGCTTATCTTTGTGTAAATTATTTAATCACCACTGCTTTCAAACGGTAAAGAAAAACATCGTGAGGAAACCGTCATGTCCTCGAAACAAAAATTGTAAGACATGTGACATCTACCAACCCGCACTGGGCCCGCGTGGTGGATTACGGCCCACTACCTCTCACAGAGAGGAGGCCTGTGTCCCAGCAGTGGGAACATTATAGGCTAGGATTATGTAACATGTATCTAATATAACATCACGAAAAGCTAAGGCAGAAGCTTAGGTATAGTCAGCGTCAAAAATATCGGGACAAACCGACTGTTCAAAATGATCTCAACAACTAAGAAAATTAAACTTTATCTCGATTTGATAAAATTCTTGTCAGAATGACAGTTGTCGTGTACTTTCTTCATTTTGAAATAGTTCTTGTGTCATTGAGTTAATATTTAATTTTCATAGTTGTTTAGATCATTTTGAACAGTCTGTTCGTCCCGATATTATTGACGCTGACTGTACCTATAGTACACCCATATTTCGTCAGTTTTGGCTAAGTTCCACGTAATAGGGGCGAGACTATTGCCATCATCCACACTACTTACCTTTTATGATACAAAGTATCTGCGCAAATACAAATACCGTTCATAACTTCGGTGTAAACATTACTAACACGACTCTAAGAAACATAGTGCCCACTTCCACAATACTAGAACACAGCTGTCGTGAGTTGTAGGGGTCTACTAGGGCCGATGCCTGCCGGGGTCGCGGGAAGGTACTAAAGGGTCGCCGAGGCCCCTGGTAACACAGGCAACACGAAGGAATACGGGTGGGTTTTAGTCAGTAAGAGTCTGACACACCCTCCCGCTCCAGAGCGGGAGAAGTTATTTCATGATTTCCCATCCAAAAAGAAAAAAAACTGTCGTAAGTAAATAATAGATTTCTAGGTAACAATGTTGTATAAAATGTGTTTAAGTCGTCTACCAAACGAAGTGTTCAGGCATTATTTCTTTCCCACTGCCCATACCACTACCTTTTCTCTGCTTGGACGCAGCATAACAATTCATTTTCTTGGAGTCGTCATCTGGAATACAGAAATCTAGAACATAAATTGCTGTACTAAAACATACACGTTAAAAACATTCGTCCTTGTCTTTGGTTTCCCAAAAATGGGGTAAAACAATACAATTACTTTTCTTGGAGTCGTTAACTGGAATACAGAAGTCCTAAAGAATAAAGTCAGATGACCTCATCTAATTTTTAAAATATGATTGCCTTTTGTACAAACCTACAGAAATAAAATCACGTATCAGTAAACTGTTACTAAAAATCTACATGATAAAAATCGGGTTAGTACCAATACTTTTCGAAATTTCAGTGTAAACTTGGCACTAAGAAAGTTAGTGCCCACTTCTAAGACACTACTACACCCCTATCGGTAAGTGCCCCTCCGAAATCCTTAGCACGTAGTTAAATTAAAATACCTTGTGACCCTTTTTCATTAATAAGAGATCTTCGCCCCCACACTGAATATTTATGTGGCGAGTGTGTGGTGCAAACATGTTGTGGGCTTTGAATAAATCTAGTAAATACTTGGGTTTTTAGTTAATTTGAAAGTATTTTTTATAACTAAGAAGCGAGAAGAGCTTTTATTATATTTTTTTTTATAGAGATATTTTATTTATAGAGATAATTTAAATAAAGAATTTTATCTTCTGCTGTCGTTCACCTTCTCTCTGGTAAAATGCAGCATTGAGAAGACACACGCAACGTAACATATTATTTTTCATATGACAGCAGACTAGCGCGATAACGCGGGCGCGACAGGTAGCAATGTAGGCCTGTCGTGCCCGCGATATCGCCCCAGTCTGTGGGAGCCTTTATTATTACTGACTTAAGACTCTTACAAACAAGCGCGACACGCGACGTGACACAAAGGCACCGCTTGTAGTGCTTCACCTTCAAACAGGCGCGACACGCGGTGCCTTTGTGTCGCGTCGCGTGTCGCGCCTGTTTGAAGGAGCCTTTATTCGAAGGACAGAATATTAAAATTTACTTTTGAATATTACAAGCTATGTGTATGTGTTCTTTGAATGCACTCGTGCTAATACAGCGATCATATCAAAATCCAAATATTTTATTTCACATAAACCTACATGGGCACTTATGAAACGTCAGAAGCTAGGTGTACGGTTCCAATTTGGCGTTCCTATGGAGAAGAGCCGGCAAGAAACTCCACGGCTACTCTTTTAAAAATAATTGGCTTTAATTACAGTGTTAATAGGTGTGGGAGGACAGTGCAGGCCTGTCAACAACCAGTAGCGCCACCCGCCACTTCGGGCCTTAACCGTTGGCTTGTCAATTAACGTTTGAACATTGGTATTCTTGAATACTAGCAACCTTTTAGGCATATTATAGTTGAATTTAACCTAAAACAAGCCAATCGCTCCCACATTACACCACACACAGGAGACGTGGAAGCAGTAACTTGATTTTTCTGATACATTTTCATGAGGTTACACTCTGCCCGGGCAGGTTGGGCCCTCGGCCGTGATTGGGCCCCTAAACGGATTAACTCTATCTGAGCTAGTGTCAATATTGCCCGCTCCTTATCTTGTCCCAGAGGTAAGTCCTTCAAATGTTACTTGTTGATTTGGTAGGTGTTAATAGGTAGGTGAGTTTGTGTGTAAACTTTTGTTTTGTATTCAGTTTCCCTCTATGTGAGTCGTCTTTGTCAAGTACCAACGGGATCAACTTTAATTATTTGCGTGACCCTATTACTAAGACTCCGCTGTCCGTCTGTCTGTCTGTCTGTCCGTCTGTCACCAGACTGCATCTCATGAACCGTGATAGTTAGACAGTTGAAATGTTCACAGATGATGTATTTCTGTTGCCGCTATAACAACAAATACTAAAAACAGAATAAAATAAATATTTAAGGGGGCTCCCATACAACAAACATGATTTTTTTGCAGTTTTTATAGATAATGGTACGTCACTTGGTCGGTTTTTTATTTATCGTCATAAAATATCGATACCAATCACGTCTTTGAACTACTGCTGTTAGCCTTGTATATTCGCCATTGGATGCTTAATATTGATATACATATATGATGACGATTCGATTGCAAATTAATCATAGTATCGGGTTTCTCCTTAGATTTACTGAATTTATACGAGGACATGCTTTGTACTGTCGTTAATTGTAAACGACACTACTGGTAGTGCGGCTGGTAAGTCCTTGCCAAGACATGGAACATAATAGCATGATGTATGTAACATGTTCAACGTAAAAAATGTTAAAATTAACCGATAACTACTTAACAAATTGGCCCAGGAAATATTTTAAAAGCAAGGTTTTCTTCTCCTACGTAAATTGAATGATTCAATGTTGGTTTAAAGGCTCCCGCAGACAGGCACGACGCGAAACAAGTAACACGTTTTTTTATGAAAACTTCATGGTAAGTGTCGCGCTGTCTATCGCGCCTGCGATACCGCGCCAGTCTGCATGAGCCTTAACAATTTCTTTAACTATACCTAATATTTTATCACTCTTGCAATGTGTTTGGCTTCTTGTCTTTTTGTTTTTTTTTTTTATTTTATTGTATTTCCTACAAAATGATGGCTCATGTGAAGGAACAAATTATGAGAAGGAGGAGGAGTTCGTGGCTTAGTAAAAACAGCACGGGATCATCTGGTTAAGCTACGCTTGCCGGGGTTGGTCCGTGGATGGGTGACGTTCTTTACATACCAAGACTCCTCCATGCCTCGAAACGAACGTCAAGCCATTGGTCCCAGCTGTCATTCGTGTATCTTTGACAGTCGTTACGGGTAGTCAGAAGTCTGACAACTACGAGTAGTCATACCAAGGGGTATCGTATTACCCAGTTACTAGGTTGTGGTGGTGGGGGGTGGAAGGGGTGTCACTCCATGTAAAATACTGGTATTCAGCTCCATCCGGTTAGACTGGAGACCGACCCCAACAAAGTTACGAAAAAGGCTGGGCAGATTGATTGAGATGGCTAAAATTATATTAGGTACCCAGGTGTGTGCTGTAGAGGTTCTATGTTAGTGCATCATCCTAGCCGCTAGTTGACACTGGCAACTTAATGAAAATAAATATTTAAAATCGGAAGGATTGAAATGATGGATTGTCACAGAGACAGACTTTAATGAACTCACAAAGGAATATGTATTGAATTTTAAAAGATAAATATATTAACAGTTATCAAAAAGGAATATTATTTATTAATGTAGTACGTCCCGCACACTACAGTACTTACTCGTGTACGAGAAATTTCCAAGAAAACTTAGTGTACATATTTACCTAATTGTTTTGTGTTTACAAGGAAACCGTTCTACTCGTACATACACGTAGCAAATATTATCATGAAAACTGTTCAACATTTTATTAAAAGAAAGTTTTCCAAATGAAACAACTTTCACCCAAAACGATCCTTCAACATAAGTTAGAGCTCTCACAAGCCTATCTAATAACGTTTGTTTCGTCTTAGTTACTATACACGACATAAAAATGTTTACCTATCCAACAATGCCTGTTACTTGCTGCTTACCTTTGAGTATGAATAAGACAAGGAGTGTATATGTCGCAGTCAACTAGCTTAATTAGCCGTTTAGTTAACAACCTACCTCTGTCGCAGCCATCTGATTAAATTAGCCAGCTAATTGGACGGCTAGGCCGTTCATTAAACGCCGGCACCCAATTAATTAGCTGAAGCACAACTAGAACTGTGACCAACCACGCGCGCCGAAGTGATAGCAGTAACTAAGCCAGGGCACCCCGATCAAATGGGTTAGGTTAGAACTGTGACAAACTGCGCGCGAGCCGAGCGAGCGCTACTTCTAACGGTTAGGCTGTTAACTAAACGGCTAATTAAGCTAGTTGGCTGCGACATCGGTGCCGGCGTTTAATGAAAGGCCTAGGCATCAAATTAGCTGGCTAATTTAACCAGATGGCTGCGATATATACATTACAAACCACAAATATTTAGAACAAGAGTCTATTCCTATTTAAAAGTCATTCACGAATTCGAATATAAAAATGTTTGTAAGCAATAAATCAAAATTTAAGATTGAAACAAACTCATAAGAGACCTTTCTAAACTGTCTGTATCGCTGCTGTGTTTTGTTGAAGGTACAAAAAACAATTTAATACCACTGCAATTTTCATTGTATTAGCCCGTAGGTTTTGACTGCCAAATTGCCAACTTGGCAAATGATACGTAAGCAATGTTTTTGCTAGTTCTCTTCCTAATTAGCTTATTACGATACTCCCAGTGGGCGGGCCTTTATAATGTGAGATTCTATGAGTGATAATGATGATTGAAAACTCAAAAATATAAGTTAATTGAAACCTTAAATCAATCCTGCTGAAAGTCGTTACAAAATACGAAACGCTTTAAAAGCGATTGTAACTTGTATAGGTGGAAGTTTATAATAGCTTGTCTTATGAATACTCTAAGATCTAACAGTAATAACAACAGTCTTAGGCAGTCTCGTTCAAATTGCTAGCATTATAGTCCAATTAAAGCGAAGAGTCCTAGAATTTTGGCAGACAGGACTGAAAGGTTTTTCTTTTTGTCTCGTCTAGACGAAAACGTCTGTTATCGAGAGGGATACAGGCTAGTAAATAGTTTTTGTAGGAATTTTAGGTCTAAGTGTTACGTTAAGAGAAGTTGACATCTCTTTGTACATGGTTATTAAGACGTTGTAGGCTCTAGGCATATGAAAGGTAGGAATGAGAAAAGGTTTTGAACAGATATATTGTTTGGTGTTTATGATCTCTTGCATATTGAAACAAAATAGAAGAAATGGAAAAACGAGCAAGCCTTACAGTAGTCGCATATGATGTGTAATATCTGACATCTCTCCTTGGTAATAAGCAACTGAGCAGCGACAGAAATTAAACTCAGAATTTAAAAAAAGCTAAATACTACATACCCGCTATAGCTAATATACCCGTTAATTTTTTGACGCCCTATGATATTTTGCCCTCCCTTTTTATATAATTGTACATATTATTATTATTATTTTAAGCTTGTTAGTTTTTAAATACTGAAATATTTATTCGAATAATTATTCATTGGTCGCCCCCTGGTTGAAATTCGACCGCCTTCACTTACAATCTATATAGTAATTACTAATTCCATGCGTACACTAATTTCATGCCATTATACACGGTGATTTTTTATTCACAGTTAAACTTTCAGGGTGTAAAAGTACTCTTGATTATGAGCAACTTTCACTATGAAACCAACTCTGAAATATCGAAAAAAAAGAACAGCTGTTTCATACAAAAATGCAATATTTTCCCGTTTAAAATGTATGAAACAGATGTAATTTTTTGCTATTTTGTAGTTGGTGCCATAGTGAAAGTTGTTTATAATCATGAGTACTTTCACCACCTGAAAGGTTAACAGTGAATTAAAAATCACCGTGTATAGTACTTATTCCATGCTCATGCTGTCACACTTCCTGTCTAAAGGTGAACGGCAGATTTCGTACAGCTTATTTTTGTTGTTGTTTTGTTATAGAATTTGTACCACATATTAAGGCAACTAACCCATTTATTTTCATGTAAGTGTACTATTTTTAGAAGTTCGGATTAATTAATAATATAAAAAAAGAGATTTTAATAACTACACGTAATTTAATCGTAAACTAAACGGTTATGTTGGTATTTAAGCTATGCTCGCCATGAGGGTATTACTCGACCTGCCCCCTTCTTAGATGAAATAATTTACGAATTAATTAATTATAAATAAAATAAATGTACTTAAAAAAAAACGATTAACTGTATTGTTTTATTTACCTACACTTAAAACCCCATCAGGACTTCATCATTATCAAACTGTTGCAGTCAGCTGCTGGACATAGGCACTCCGCTCCTAATGCACTCCGCTGAGTAGGTACGATCCTCATCTCAATTTACCTACTTGATAGTAAGTAAAACACTACAAAAATAGCGACAAGCAATCTAGAACATATACTTTATTACCGAAACAATGTTTATGTGCCTATAAGTAACAATCTACATTGATACAGTAGTACTTACCTTAAAAAATAAAACTGGTTATAACTTTTAAGTCCCAAGTTCTAAAAATCCAAGAATTTAAAAAGGGCTTGTCTATCGTATTAACTACCAATTAAAACAAAAAATATCCCAAAACACGAAATTTTATTAGCTGTACGAAAGTCCCATACAAGCCATGCTATTATTAAGTACTTACTAATCCATGCTATGCTATGCCATCCATGCTATCTATTAAAAACTGCCCAAGTGCGTGTCGGACCACGCATAATGAAGGGTTCCATAGTTGGGAAGTTGGGATGAATTTATACCAAAAACAAACTTAACATTGTAGTTGAAAAACATGTTCTCCCATAGATCGATATATGCCACGGTCAGTTCTCCAACTTCAAATTTATGTTGGTCGACTATTACCTGTTAACTTGTGAAGTCCACTTAGCTGTGATAGTTTTCCTTTTAATTTCATTATATGTACTACTGCCATGAATTTTTTCAGTCGCCATAAACAACCATTTAGCTGGCAAGTGTGGGGACACTTGACTGTAGCAAAAATTAGCACTTTAATGCTTAATATTACGCAAACGGATCCTTGACTCGAAAACTAGTGTTCACAGGCCCGCAATATTTTTGAACGGCCTATCCAACGCTACCCCACACCATGGTTAGACGAGAAAAAAATATCATCTCCACATTACGTCTAAGGGAGGTAGGCTAAATTTTTTTTTTTTTTTAGCAAGGTTCAAGTTTTTTTTTACCACTTTGTCGGCGTCATTAATTAGCATTTTATTGCTTAATATTACGCAAACGGATGCTTGAATCCGCCACAGCATGGGACAGACGAGAAAAAAATATCATCTCCAAATTACGTGCAAGGGAGATACCATATAAGAATATTCGTTCAAGATTTTATTTTAGAACTTTGTCGGCATGATTAATATGTGTTCCTATGCCAAATTACAACTTTCTAGTACTAAGCGTCTCTGAGCTACAGCGGGGACAGACAGACAGACAGACAGGCGAAACGATAAGGGTTCCTTGTTAAAAATAAATATCAGGTTCGATAACTGTTTTCATAAACTATAGGTTTTAGTCATTAACATCTTCAAAATAAACGGGATACGACGATAGTGCAACGGGTGGATCTGAAATTCACGACATCTTGGTCGTACGACTCTCCACACTAACACTAACTAACACTAAAAATACTCATATTCCAAACAACACATCTCTTAACTGAAACTTGATTCTTAAAACATTTTCACGATCTCAAAAATCAAATTCCCATAAACAAAACCATGCGACAAATTGACATTCACAACGAAATCGGTATCGAAAGTACGGAGGACAAAATAAATAAGTTACCACAACACAGTAAGCAGTTCAAATAGTTCGCAAGTTTGCACTCGTAACACTATTACTTTATGTAGTCCATGTACTCGTATATTTCCAATTTGCCGGGCTATTTAATAACTAGTCAGGAAGAAAAATCTATTAAGATTATAGCTTTATCGACGTTCGTTTTTAAGGGTTCCGTATCTCGAATAAACGGAACTCTTATAGGATCACTCGTGTGCTTGTCTGTTAGTCCGTCGGTCACAGCCGATTTGCTCCGAATCTATTTATATATCGTTCATATATCGTTTATTTATAAAAATGGTGCAGATTTACAATAACTTATCTTAAAAATTATAAAGAACACAGTTGCGCATTTGCCTGAACTAGGTAGAACCTGTGTTTCGACACTCGCGCGCAGGTTTGACGACTTCCAGCCTCCCGAACAAGCTGGATTCCGTAAAGGCTTTAGCACTGTAGACCACATACATACGCTGCGGCAGGTTATACAGAAGACCGAGGAGTATAACCTGCCTCTCTGCTTAGCGTTTGTGAACTACGAAAAAGCCTTCGATTCGATCGAGACATGGGCTGTACTGCAGTCTCTTCAACGGTGCCAGATCGACTATCGGTACATCGAGGTGCTTAAGTGTCTGTACGAAAACGCCACTATGTCAGTCCGACTCTAGGACCAAACCTCGAAACCTATCCTTCTGCAGCGAGGTGTGAGGCAGGGAGACGTTATCTCTCCGAAACTGTTCACCGCTGCACTGGAAGATGTCTTCAAGGTTCTGGACTGGAAAGGGCCAGGCATCAACATCAATGGGTACATCAATCACCTTCGGTTTGCCGACGATATAGTTGTCATGGCTGAGACTATGGAGGACCTCAGTACTATGCTCGATGACCTCAATAGAGCTTCCGAAAGAGTGGGTCTTAAAAAGAAAATGGACAAGACAAAGATCATGTCAAATGCCCATGTTACACCCACTCTCATTAAAATCGGAGACGCTACGCTCGAAGTTGTGGACGAGTATGTTCATCTAGGACGAACTGTCCAGTTAGGTAGGTTGCAGGTTAATCCATCGAAGACTCAGGTCATTGTTGTTGGCAGCTC
Source organism: Atethmia centrago (assembly GCA_905333075.3). Classification (NCBI taxonomy): domain Eukaryota; kingdom Metazoa; phylum Arthropoda; class Insecta; order Lepidoptera; family Noctuidae; genus Atethmia; species Atethmia centrago. The sequence continues at coordinate 8,646,660 of HG995381.1, read as the reverse complement.
AAGGTTGACCCCCAAGATAAACTGGTCACAACTTCCCCAAGTTCAATTTAACGGAACTGCTATTCCAGTAAGCGAAAAGGTTAAGAACCTTGGAGTTTGGCTCGACAAACATCTTTCTTGGGGTCCCCAGCTACAGGACGTAAGTCGCAAAATTTTTGCATCTGGTAAGTCCCTGAGACGATTGCGGAACTTTCTTCCAACTGCCACTAAAACTGCGCTTGCACAATCCCTTTTACTTCCCATCCTTGACTACGCTGATGTCAGTTATCTCGATCTCACTGAGGCACAACTAGATAAACTTGAGCGACTTCAAAACTTTTGCATAAGATTTATATTTGGCTTGCGCAAGTATGATCATATTTCTGAATATCGTACAAAACTCAAGTGGCTTCCCATACGTCTTCGCCGGAATGCTCATATCTTATTTCAGCTATACAGTATTCTGTTCAATCCTACAACCCCCTCTTATCTTAAAGAACGTTTCAAGTTCCTTCATGACACACATAATAGATACCTGAGGTCATCGGAAAACTTAAGACTAGAGATGCCGATGCATTCCACCAGCTTTTATGACAAATCTTTTACAGTTCAAGCAGTACGGTTATGGAATGCCTTACCCGTGTCGATAAGGCGTGCACAAACTTTGTCCACTTTTAAAATTCAGGTAAAAAAACACTTTCTCTCTCCCTAAATATCATCATTACTTATAGTTATATAGTTCTTGATTTTGTTTCATGTTTATGGCATATATATATATATATATATATGTATGTATGTATGTATGATATATGTTATGTATAGTATATGCTTTATGTATTTATTGTATATGTAACTGGTACACCACTGACTACCTGCAGTATTGTCTCTCCTCCCCCTTTAATCCATCCAAAGGTTGTCTGTAAAAGATCGCTTTTAGCGATAAGACCGCCCATTGTGTCACCCCTTGTAAAATTTCAACATTTGTATCTGTAATTTTTATGGTGTACATAATAAAGAGTATTCTATCTTCTATCTATCTATCTAATCGTCGAATCCGACTCGGCTGGGCAGCGTTCGGGAAGCTACGCAATATCTTCTCGTCCCACATACCATAGTGTCTCAAGACGAAAGTCTTTCACCAGTGCGTGTTGCCAGTGATGACCTATGGCACTGAAACGTGGTCGCTTACAATGGGCCTTATTAAAAGGCTAAAAGTCACTCAAAGGGCAATGGAGAGGGCTATGCTTGGAGTTTCCCTACGTGATCGAATCAGAAATGAAGAGATCCGCAGGCGAACCAAGATTACCGACATAGCCCCTTAGGGGTAATTCTTCAATTGCCAAACTTAAGTGGCAGTGGGCAGGGCATATTGCTCGCAGAACAGATGGCCGATGGGGCCGAAAGGTTCTGGAATGGCGACCGCGTACCGGTAGACGTAGCGTTGGAAGGCCTCCTACAAGGTGGACCGATGACCTTGTGAAGGCCGCAGGAATCCGCTGGATGCGGGAAGCACAAAACCGGTCGAAGTGCTTGGGGGAGGCCTATGTCCAGCAGTGGACGTCTTTCGGCTGAAATGATGATGATGATGATGAGACACGACACAGTGTTTTTCAACACCTTGTACTGCCCCAATGCTAGGCAAAGGACTTTCCTATGAATGTCCACATCTCAATCTGCCTAGCCTTATCCCAACTATGTTGGGGTTGGCTTCCAGTCTAACCGAATGCAGCTGAATACCAGTATTTTACATGGCTGCCTATCTGACCTCCACAATCCTGTAACTGGGTAATACGATACCCCTTGGTAAGACTGGTTGTCAGACTTTCGGGCTTCTGAAGACCCGTAACGACTGTCAAAGATCCACGAATGACAGCCGGGTCCAACGGCTTAAGGTGCTTTCCGAAGCACGGAGGAGTCTCGGTAAGTAAAGATGGTCACCCATCCACGGCCAACCCCAGCAAGCGGGATCCGTGCGGCTGTTATTACTCAGTCACAGGCTTCTCCACCAGACCTGGGAATGTCCAGATCTCTCAATGAATCCACCATAAAATCAATGCGTTGACAAAGAAAAAAAAATGTAAATTGGATTATTAGCTGTAGTAGCCGATTTACAAAATAATGCACACCGCCAAGTCCTAAGCCAAGAATAAATGACCTTCCCAGTAGAAAAAGGCATATTGAAATACATCGCCTAGCCTAGATAAGTAATCTTTCAGGACGAAAGAAGGGCGAACTCTCAAAGTGGTGCTGAAAGGCCCATTAATATTCTCATTTCAGGCTCACAACTTTCACAATAACAACTTCTATTCAACGCACATTTTACATACTTTCTTGAGAATGATAGCGGGTTGCGTAATGCTTTCTTTACATATCATTCGTTTTTGATAATTTTAGGAATATTCCCTGAATTTATGTACAAATATTGAATAATACCACGTGAAGATAGAAAAAAATAATGGTATAACTACTGTTACTCTCTTTCATAACTATAACACTGCTGGGGAAAGACGAAATTCTAATAAATTTTCACTTTAGTACAGAGCTTAGTATATCAAAATGTGGCCGCACAATCTTCTAAGCGGTATACCAGTACGCCCTGGCTCACTATTTTTTTTTTTTTTATGAATGGCATCTCGTAGTTGAGCTTGAGAGGTCATGACTACTTAACCGGACTATCCTGTGGCTGCCTTAAGTTAACTGAAAGCCAACGGCGAATGTCTTACATTACTAAGCGACTGCACGCCAAACGCACTGTGGGGTACGAACCTCGGCTTAGGGCGTCGCTGGAGGGAGGACAGCAAGGTGGGACAGGCTGGATCATAACTGGTCTGGTTATTTTTGCCAACAGCTCTATTTTACTATAAAAGAGGAAATAAACTCAAACTCAAAGCATTTATTTCAATTAAACCAATTACAGGCACTTTTGAATTGTCAAAGAGTCGGTCAGTTAGTCAGAAAGTTGAAGCTAATTGCCCATTCCAAAACGTAGATCTCTATGGAGAAGAAAGGGTAAGAAAATCCAAAGACACTCTTTTAAATCAAGATATTACAAATCCTGCGTTCACATTATTCTTGTGAGAACAATTTAAAAATAAATAAATTAAAAACAATTCAGAATATAGTATTAAAAGATTAAAAATAAGCTCTGGCAGTTAAGAGATGACCATTCTCAACTGACGGCGCCCGTTCACGAACATGACGCGTGGATCAGCACCATTCAACTAAACCATTTTGTAGGGAGCCGATAACGAACCGAAAACGATTATACAGTATGGCCATCGAGAGAATGCGTTCTTGATTCTTGTCAGTTGACAATTTCTAGTTGACCGAGCGAGCGAACCGTCTCTTCTTCAAGTCTGACAAAATTTGCTTACCTGTGTCAGTTTGTTGCTACTCCTCTACAGGTCGTATTTTACTACCGATCTTGGACGAAACTTGGTATATAGGTTTTACGACTTTATAGTTTTTTTTGTCGTCGGTTTATTAGAGGGGTCATTCCTCCAAAAAGTCCTATGTAGTTACTATGTCCGTCTTATGATATTCGATTTCAATGGTTCTTTTTTCATTCAAAAGGTAGTAGTAACTCTAAGTCTCATAAAATTTTGGTGAAGATCTGATGATGATCTTCGCCGTGATGAGCAGAATAGCTCCTCAATATGCAGTAAATCGCTCACTTTTAGATTTCTAACAGTGGAATCAGCCCTTTAACTACTAGGACGCCATTCATGGAGCACCTGGGACCACCTTCTCATTATAAAACTAAGCTGCAGCGTTACCTCTGCGATTAAAACCTATTAGTTATTTTTTCTAGCTGGCCTTAAAATTTTTTACTAATAATTCTTCTAAATTTGAATTTGGCATATTGAACGTTGTCATATTTTTTTGATAGGAAAAAAGTAGGTCACTCACCGTCAAATCATAGAAGAGCGTTGGTAGAATGAAATATTTTCGCACCCGGTAGGAATTGTTAACATAGTAAATATCCCGTTTTAAAAAACTTGTGGTATATAATTGTTGCAAAAGAGTTTGTGCTCGCGAGGTCTACTGTTCCCAAAACTGATCAAAATCGCGAAACACATATTTGTTAGATGAAACTGACAGAACTTGACAGACTGTCGAACGTTGAACGCATTCTCTCATCGGCCGGACTGTAGGTACTGCTGAATTTTGCGTAATTGTAAACCGCCCAGCAGTCTAACATGACACACGCGACAATTACTCACTCTTGTATATTTCTGTCAATTTTCTCGTTTTCTGACAGCGCTGCCATATAAAATACTCGATTCGTTCTGTCAAATTCGATGTTTTCTCGACAAACCCTAACATGGCACCTAAGTTATCTCGAATTTTGACAATTCAACACGAGATAATCTTCGATTCTTCTGTCATTTAGTCGTCCTCGATTTTGACGACGAGAAGAGTAGACAAAATTATAATACAAAAAAATATGGCATTCATGGGGCTGGTGACAGAAATGAAAACTTAAAACTGGAATAACATATATAAGTATATATATGCGCGACGCCAGTCGAATGCACACGTTACATTAGCATGTCGGTGACGTGGGTAGCATGATGGTGACGCAGTCTGCATGTCGGTGACGCGGTGTGCATGCTGGTGACGCAGATTGCATGTCAACAAGTGCTTTCAGAGTGTCTGTGACGCGGTTATCCCGGCGTAAGTCGATTGGCATTTCGTAAATCTGCTAGCATTTCGGTGACGCTGCTAGCAGGTCGGGCTCGCTGTTAGCATGTGGGTGACGCTGCTAGCATGTCGGTGACGCTGCCAGCAGGTCGGGCACGCTGCTAGCGGGTCGGGCACGCTGTTAGCATGTCGGTGAATCGGTTAGCGTGTTGGTGGCGCATTGAGCATGTTGATGACGCATTGAGCATGTCGGTGACTCGGTTAGCATGTTGGTGACGCATTGAGCATGTCGGTGACTCGGTTAGCATGTTAGTGACGCAGATTGCATATTCAAGGGATGCTGTTCGTATGTCGGTGACGCGGCTAGTATGTCGGTGACGTGATTAGTATGTCGGTGACGCGATTAACGTATTGGTGACGCGATTCCACAGGTTTTTCCCCTAACAAAAATGGCTCACTCATTTTCATTTCCGTCATTTTGTATTTTAATTTCGGCATGCCATAGAAAAATATTAAATTTTAATCAAAAAAGTCGGTAACACGAAAAATTACAACATAAATTAATAGAGGTGGATATAAAATCATTATAGTACATACTAATTCCATGCGTAAAAAATAATGAATGAGCCGATGTTGCAAAAATAAAAATGGTTTTGATAATTTGCTACATCGGCCTCTCGTCGCGAGCAGAATAAAAATGAAAATAAAAATGAAAATCATAAATCAAAAATATCCATACATCTATTTAAACCTTAAAACTCGAAATTAATTCAAAACGTAAACCAAGATACTCGTATATCATATGGATCTGATGTCGTATTAGTTTCTTTCAAACTTCTCATATAACTTAAAGTACGCGAACGTAACCTAGATAAAATTCTCGGCTACGTTTGAGACTAAGCCAGATTTTACCGTCTGTTCTCATACGATTTTCACACGAATTTGTATTAATTTACAAGAAATTAAACTGACATTGTTTTAATAGAGCATTTTCTCACTATCATCATCATCATCATCATTTCAGCCAAAAGACGTTCACTGCTGGACTTAGGCCTCCCCCAAGCACCGCCATTTCGATCGGTTTTGTGCTTCCCGCATTCAGCGGATTCCTGCGGCCTTCACAAGGTCATCGGTCCACCTTGTAGGAGGCCTTCCAACGCCACTATACCTTATTATTATATTTTTTCTGTTTTTGAAGTGAACACTTCACTAGGCGCATGGTGCTCCATGCGCTCTTTCTAAACAGTGAAAGAAACCGAACCGTCACGCTCGGGTCGGTGACGCTGAATCGAATATAATCGGCTCCAGTCGGTCGGTGACGCTGAATCGCGTATACTCGGCGATGAATCGCGTATTCTCGACGCTGAATCCCGTATACTCGGAGCTGAATTACGTATACTCGGCGCTGAAACGTGTATACTCGGCGCTTAATCGCGTATTTTTGGCGCTGAATCGCGTATTCTCGGCGCTGAATCGCGTATACTCGACTCCAGTAGTACATTTTCAGTTCTATCGTGTTCTTTTTTTTGTTCATTGAGAACAAAAAAAAAAGAACACTATCGAGAAAAACGGGTCGAATAAATTTATTTTCTTTCTTTCTCTGCCTACAAATTTCTTACATAATCATACTATTGCTTGACTTTACTTTCTTTGTATATAAAAACATTTGTAACATCAAAGCACTACCTAATTGAAACACAATATCCCGAATAAGTATTGTACAGCCCATCAACGTTCCTTTTCCTTAACAACGCTCCATTAAAACGCTGAACAAACAACATTCAGACATTTTTGTCCTCAAAAGATCAATTTTATCAAAAACATCGTCCTTAAAAAGGTTCGAGTTACATTTCACTATTTTATTCGTCTGTCGTTACAAGGACGGCCTTTCTTTGTTCAATAAGAGACATGACAATGTCTCCTTTCGAGGGATTCGAAGTCTTAGCGTAGCAAAGTCTGGAAAAGCACGTCTGGTCTGTGAAAATCCAGTGTCCAGATTTCAAGGAGACTTCTTTGTTGAAAATTCTTATTTCCTTAGAATTCCCGGTTCTTTAACAAGCTTGAAAAGTTTACGTTGGTAAGGAAAAAGTATATAGGGACTGTTCATCAATGAAGTTGAACTAGATTAGCACATCTAAACCGCGTTTAAGTCCTGTCAGTGTCAATATTTCACAACAATGATGACACTGACTGCTGGACCAATGAAATTCGCCTTAAATGTGAGGAATTATTGAACCACAGTGTAACAAATTACTGAGTAAAATTTTGGTATACTGCTACTACGTTATTATTATGTAGGTGGATATAGAATAGAATAGAATAGAATAGAATAAAATACTCTTTTTATTTATACCATACCAAAAATTACAGATATAAGTGTAGAAATTTTACATAGGGATATCATTTTATTAGTGGCATCACTAATTGGTACATTGGTGAAGTGCAGACAGTTTGCCTTGGCCGTGGTTCACATAGTTAATTGTTGTATCAATTATTGTGGGGTTGGAGGTGGAAATTTAGTATTATAAGTTTTGACTTAAACTGAAGTTTGTTATTGAAGTGATTGGGTTTTGCGGCTGTAGTATTTTGTAGTATATAATATATTATGAGCATATTTTGAATACCTTCACGGAAAAAAAGGATCTCTTCAGCGAAGAATATCAATATTCTCAGAAAAGTTGTTTCAATCCAAGTAAATATTTTCTTAACGTAAGTAAATGTACTCAGTCCAAGAAAACCAGTTTACTCAAATTAAGAATAATAAACACTTGGTTTTTATTCTTGACTTGAGCAAATATTTTTGATTCAAGACTATAATAATCTTAATTGAAGAAAATATTCTAAGAGAGAAATAATATTCTTAAAACTAAACTTAATAATTCTTCATTTAAGCATAATGTGGATATTGTCTTAATTTAATACATCCTTTTTTTCCGTGTTGTATTTCATATTCATAAAGGGCATATTAATTTCCCTGTAATATTAAGGAGCATTTTTAAAACAGTCATAATAATATTCAGTACTTAGTCCTCTTTGATTTATGATAATGCACTAGTCTAGGAGTTCCCTATTCAGGATGCCCCAAGGGGTCGCTCACCGGTATGCTCACGTTACCGGCAAGCAACCCAATGAGAGTCAATGCGTGCTAGATTCCAGAGAATCTTGATCAATACGAATGCATTAGAGATCCATTCCTCCCCCTTCTGCACTTTCAATAGTTAAGGAAGAACAGCTGTTAGAACTTTCTTGTGATACGGGCCTAAAACTACAGTGAACTGTAGTTTATGTAATTAAATTTTGGAGCAATGTATCCCAAGGATATTCTACTCTTAGTACTACCACTTTTAAAATTATATTACCTTTTGCAACGTGGTACTATTTTGTAAGTAAATAAAAGTTAGTAAGTTTAGAAAAAAATATATGTAAGTTTAAACACACAGCGACATAGAGCGAGAACGCAGGCCGTTGTCTATAAGGGCAAATATGATGGCCCGTAGGTTTGCTCGTTGTACCATTGAAGTGAAAACAACATTGTTCAGAGCATATTGTACATCTTTCTACACGAGCAGCCTGTGGGTCTCATACACGCGCAGACAGTACAACGCTTTGCCTGTCCAATATAATAATGCTTTCAGGGTGCTGATGAGGCTGCGCATCAGGGATGTTCGCCGAGTCGCATGTAGGCTGTTTCTATTCACATTTCTGTTTCTATGCACACCAGGAATGTACACCGTTTTCGCATAGTATGCGAAAACGGTGTACATTCCTGGTGTGCAGGGTTAAGGCTAGCTCCAGCAGCACCCTGAGGGCATTCGCGCAGAGGTTCGATTGCCAGTACCTGAACCATTGCTGTACGGTTCACATACTGAGCAATCGAAGTCTGTAATATGTCTATGATATATTTATAATTGGGTTTTTTTATTTTTTCTTATTTTGTAATTACTTTGTGCCTATGATCCTTTTGTTGGTCGAAATAAACGTTTTTTTTTATTATTATTATTATTATTATTAAATAAAGTTAGTAGGTAATATTCTTTGAAGTTTTTTTTGTATAAAATAATAGAATAGAATAGAATACTCCTTACTATGTACACCATAAAAATTACAGATAAAAATGTTGAAATTTTACAAGGGGTGACATCACTCAATGGGCGGTCTTATTGCTAAAAGCGATCTTTTACCGTAACCTTTGGATGGATTAAAGGGGGGAGGAGAGACAATACTGCAGGTAGTCAGTGGTGTACCAGTTACATATACAATAAATATATATATACATAAAGCATATACTATACATAACATATATTTAAATAATCTAGCTAGAGTCTAGCTGGATTATTTTAATGAGCGGCTACACTCTAGCTTCTAGAGATACACGCAGGTATCTTCTTTTACGAGGGAGTCGCAAAAAAATTAATCGCAGTATAAAAAAGATTGGGAACCGCTGCACTACATTTCTGCCCACACATCTACATAAAGCCGCGTTTCCACTAGGCAACATTTGGCGCGCAACACGTGACGCTCAACATGTACGGCAACGCTGCACAACAGCGCGCGACGTTGCCAGCTGGCGCGCAACATGACGCGCGGCTTGTTGTTTGTTTGAAGAGCATCGTTAGTTGAGCATCAATAGTTGTCGAGTGGAGACATGACGCGCAACAATGTCCGTAGTGTGGTGTAACGAACGAGATGTTGTCGACGACTGATTTTTTTTTTTTTTTTTTTTATTTGTGATGGGTTTGCTCTTGACCCTAGTCTATGCCAGAGGCGACAGAAACAAAGTCGACGATGGAGCGAGCTTACCCAGAAGAAGCCTGTTCACTCTCACTTTGAAGAGATTAGGGTTATATGCGTTCGGAAACACAGACGCAGGCAGAGAGTTCCATTCCTTTGCTGTGCGCATTATAAAAGAAGTTTGGAAACGCTTAGTGCGAGTAGGTGGGATAGCCACCAGGAAGGGATGGTAACCTGAAGTGCGCCTAGATGACCGATAATAGAAGGGGGCCGGTGGAATGAGGTCGTGGAGTTCCTGAGCACACTCTCCGAAGTACAATCTATAGAAGACCGACAAGCAGGCAACCTTGCGACGATGGGCCAAACTGTGAAGCTTGGCATCCACCAGATTTACGTCGCCAATGAGCCTCTTAGCTCTGCGTTCCACCGAGTCAAGCGCGGCAAGTTGGTATTTAGCCGAGCCATCCCAAAGGTGGCTACAATACTCCATGCAGGATCGGACCTGCGCTTTATAAAGGGTCAAAAGCTGTCCAGGCGTAAAGTATCGCTTCACCTTATTTAGGATGCCCAGTTTCTTGGCCGCAGTCTGGGCTTTGTACTCGATGGTGGCGCCGAAGTTGAGGTTAGATGTCAACTCCATGCCTAGGAGTTCGAGCCGATCAGTTACAGGAACCGATGTACCCCGAAAAGTAGGAGTCAGGTCGAAACGACTCCTTTTTGCGGTAAAAAGACACGCTTGTGTTTTGGTGGCGTTAAAAGTGACCAGATTATCATCACCCCACTGGGAGACAAGGCTTAACGTCAACTCTGTCCGCTCTACCAAGGCCTCTCTCAAGGAACGAACTGCGGCCCCGTTGGTTTTTGCGCTGGACAAGTATCTCTCTGAAACAGTACTGTCGTCCGCGTACCCAACAATACCAGTCTGTAGTAGGTCATTGATGTGCAGCAGGAAAAGAGTTGCAGAGAGAACAGACCCCTGAGGAACTCCGGCATCAATAGCCATAAGGTCAGAGGAGCAGCCGTCAACGACTACTCTGATCGACCGTTCACTAAGGAAGTCTGATATCCAGCTACAAAAATCAGCTGGGATGCCATAAGCAGGAAGCTTGCTGAGCAGACCAGCGTGCCAGACCCTGTCGAAAGCCTTCGAGATATCAAGCGATACAGCAAGTGCTTCGCCATGTTTCTCGATGGCTTCGCCCCAGCGGTGCGTGACATACACAAGAAGATCACCAGTTGACCGTCCCCGGCGAAAGCCATATTGACGGTCACTATGATGTAAAGTAGTAGATGCGTAGACAGACAACGTTGTTCAACAAAAGTTCCGCGCTGACTTTTAACATGTTGAGCAACTTGTTGTGCAACATGTTGCGCGGCAATTGTTGCCTAGTGGAAACGCGGCTTCAAATCATAGTACGGGCTACCAAAGTAGACATTTCGTTCACATATCGCTTTTTACTTCGCTATACCCGATGTTTTAGACGTCTCGTTCAAAACTGGAATACGGTATATCGAGAGAGCGTTCAAACTGGGCCAGCCACGCAGCTAGGCTGAGGCTGAATGCTACTTCAGATGATTGTACGCGCCTTTCTTTGCATTTGGGTCAGGCTTTTAGAAGGTGGTTTGGAGACAATGGCTTTTTCTTCGAGAAGACGTCTTGTGCCGCAGTCTTTGGTTTAGCGCTAATGTGAATGCTACTGATTAAATAGGCGTTAAGTTGGGATTTGCTTTTACATTTTTAGGTTGAGACAATTTCTAAATTTCTTTGCGTACACAAGCTAAACGACAAATTTGTAAAAATGGCAGTTACCAAAATGGTATCGGAGCTGACTGGTTGAGATTAAAATCACGATGTAAATTAGGAAATCTACCTCGTGATATTAATTTGTTATTTTATAGATGAACTAGCTGCGCCCCGTGGTTTCACCCACACAAGTCTTCCCGTGGGAATATCAGGATAAAAAGTATAGTATGTCCTAATCCAGGTCATGGTCTACCCAAGTGCCAAATTTCATCCAAATCCGTTCAGCCGTTTTAGCGTGAAAGTGAAACAAACAAACTCACTTTCGCATTTATAATATTATTAGTTTAGTTTAAGTTAGGATTAAAAACGAATTTTCTCTTCACGTTTAGTCTATAACTGAGGGCTCATTATCTAAGGGTTTGCACGAAATCTCTAGCTTGAAATTTCAGCATCCTTTTGGGACGAGACTTAAACTAACAGGATATTCTATACGGTTGCGGAAGTAGGTTCAGTTTGCTTATTATTTCAGGACAATGACCTTTACGGGTACAAGTATTAGCGTACAAAAAAATTGATAAAAATACTTTATGATGAATTATTATATTAGGGAAAATCTTTTTCGAAACTGATTTGAATTCACTGCTTTTTAGAACATACGACGCGAATTGACTCCTTCAGAGTTTTGAAGTCTTGTAAAATACTACCATTTTAAGGCAGAAAGGAGAAGTCGTAACAAGATGTCTTATTCTTATTTTCAAGTACTGACACTATATTTTAACATTTTTAACGTGATAATCTATTAAATAAGAAGTTTGTGTCAGGCCAAATGTGTGTCGGACCACGCAAAATGAAGGGTTTCGTAGTTGGGAATACTCTTTTTTTTTTAATGGGAAATCATCAAATGACTTCTCCCGCTCTGGGCGGAGCGGGAGGGTGTGTCAGACTCTTACTGACTAAAACCCACCCGTATTCCTTCCTGTTGCCTGTGTTGCCAGGGGCCTCGGTGACTCGTTAGTACCTTCCCGCGACCTCGGCGGGCATCGGCCCTACATTTGTGCTGACGACATCTCTGAGGCGCACGTGGAATACAACGCGCCGTCGACCCGGGCCTGGTCCTTACCGGATGGTGAGCTACCCATTGCTCACCGTCCGCAAGCACGCGCCTACGGTGGCCGGAAATCCGCCCGGGATTCCTGACGCCCAGGGCGTCGGCTAGGGGCGAGAGGGCGCGAAATTTGCCTTTCCCAGTTGGGATTAATTGGGATGAATTTATTCCAAAACAAACTTAACATTGTAGTTGAAAAATCTGTTCTCCCATACATCGATATATACCACGGTCAATTCTCCAACTGCAAATTTAAGTTGGTCGACTATAACTCGTTAACTTGTAAAGCCTACTTAGCCGTGATAGGTTTCCTTTTAATTTCATGATATGTACTACTGCCATGATGTTTTCACATCTCCATAAACAACCGTTTAGCTGGCAGGAGGGGCGGGGGGACACTCGACTCTAACAACAATTAGCACTTTAATGCTTAATATTACGCAAGTGGATCCTTGAATCGAAAAGTGGTGTTCACAGACCTGCTATATTTTTGAACGGCCTATCCAACGATACCCCACACCATGGGGTAGACGAGAAAAAAAATATCATCCCCACGTTACGTGCAAGCGAGGTACGCAAAAAATTATAATTTCAAGATTTTATTTTAGCACTTTGTCGGCGTGTTTTATGCCAAATTACAGTTTTCTAGTACTAAGCGTCTCTGAGCTACAGCGGGGACAGACAGACAGACAGACGGACATGGTGCAACTATAAGGGTTGTTTCCTACGGAACCCTAAAATGACATGCTGTTCGTTGATAAGCGCATCACTTGAGAGCGGCTGGACCGATTTGGCTATTATTTGTTTTATTTGTTTCCGAATTAGGTTTATAGGAAACGAAAAATTTAAAAATTGCCCGGAAAATTGGAAAATTTGGGAAAAACTGAACCTGCTGTTTCTATAGGTCTTGAACATCTGTCGAGTCAGCTAGTTTATAATAAAAAACGGACCCAGTCTGTGTCACACCACGCACAATGAAGTTTTCCGTAGCTGGGATGAATTTCTCCGAAGAACAAACTTAACATTGAAGTTGAAAAATATGTACCCTCATACATTCCAACTGTAAATGTATGTTTGTACGCACAATATTGAGAGAAGTACTATTTTATTTTAACACCATAGAGTTCTTATAGGTTTTCCTGTAATCTGTAAGTAAAGAACTTATTATTTTTTTTTTCAAAATTTTAGGCTCAGTAGTTTCGGAGATAAGGTAAATTTTCATCTACCTATATTCTTAAATAATTTTAAAAGCCTATTTATTGTAAAATTATTAAAAAAAAATATTTCTACACGTTACAGTTTGCAAAACTTATTTTTAATTTTCTTGTCGGCCCCCAAATGTGCCTCCATATTCAAAATCCATTTATTTACGTTACACGTCCGTGTTTGGGTCACAGAAATTAATATGTTTACCAAATTTCAGCTTAATCGGCCCAGTAGATTCGGAGCAAATCGGCTGAGACAGACGGACAGACAGACAGATACCGACACGAGTGATCCTATAAGTGTTCCATTTCTTCGGTACGGAACCCTAAAAAGATTCGAAAGACCATCATTCCTGTACACGTTGTACCTACTCATTCATTAAACATAGGACACACCTTGTCACTTTTATTTTTGTACAAAAACCACGTAATACAGTCGGCAAACACAGCTATACATATTCAAGACCCACATTAGCTTGTAATGAAAAAGCGACGGTTGATTCAAATTCAAGGAAGGTAAGGACGTATGACACAACGTTGTAATGAGGAGAGGTAATGAACTATACCGTTCCGTACCGTTGTCCCGTAGATTTGCGCGGTGTACAGACCAAGTAAAAGTAACACTTTCAAGGCTTATTGCCAGAGTTTGTACACGGGCAATCTATGGGTCAATCATACCAAGAGATCGCTGGATGCCCTGCGCATCCAATATAACAATGCTTTCAGGATGTTGTTGAGGCTGCCTCGTTATTGTAGCGCGTCGGAAATGTTTGCGCAAGCCCGCACCGACGGCTTCTATGCAATTATACGCAAGAAAATTGCGTCGCTACTGAGAAGAGCGAGGGGCAGTCGGAACAGCATCCTGAAAACTGTAGCCGGGAGCTTCGGCTCTTCGATTGTACAACAGTTTGTGCGGAGGTTGATTTTTACTAACACTAGGCAATAAGTTATTTTTTGTATTTTACTAACACTTTATGGATATTTGGTGTCCGAAATAAACAAATTCTATTCTATACGATTTGTTTGAGACAGGCCTTCTGTACGTACGTTTAATAACGAAAAGAATACTGGTCGCATTATCGACCTCTGTTGGAGTCTGCTTTATCCCAACTATGTTTGGGTCGGCTTCCAGTTCTGACTGGATGCAACTGAATACCAGTATTTTACATGGAGCGACTGCATATTTGACCTCCACAACCCAGTAACTGGGTAATACGATACCTCTTGGTAAGACTGGTTGTCAGACTTTCGGGTTTCTGACGACCCGTAACGACTGACAAAGATCCGAATAATAGCCAGTACCAACGGCTTAACGTTATTTCCGAGGCACAGAGGGGTCTCGATATGTAATGAATGGACGCCCATCCACTAAACGACCGCGGCAAGCGTAAGCGTTAACCTTATATCGATCTGTGCGGCTGTTATTATTTAGCCACGAGCCCCTGTCTACTGGCAGTCAGTCTTTAAGCTTCTGACAACCCTCAACGACTGCCGTAGAAATTAGTGTTACACAAAAAGTGTTAGGCTTGACAGTTTATCGTGCTAACCGAAGTGTTATAATGGCGAAACCAAGATGGGTGCTCTTGAATAAATAAACCACAAGTGACTACGACCTCGCGGGAAGGTACTTATGGGTCACCGAGGCCCCCGCAACACAGGCAACAGGAAGGATTACGGGTGGGTTTTAGTCAGTAAGAGTCTG
The DNA here is from genome assembly GCA_905333075.3 of Atethmia centrago. Taxonomy (NCBI): domain Eukaryota; kingdom Metazoa; phylum Arthropoda; class Insecta; order Lepidoptera; family Noctuidae; genus Atethmia; species Atethmia centrago. The sequence goes on along the minus strand of HG995381.1, from coordinate 8,631,550 downwards.
ACACACCCTCCCGCTCCGCCCAGAGCGGGAGAAGTTATTTGATGATTTCCCACCCTCAAAAAAAAAAAAGTGACTACGACCACCAGCTTTATAAATCGAGCAATTAGTTTTTAGTCATAAGTTTCTCCTTTATTAAGGTTCCGTACCTGAAGGGTGCCAAACGGTACCCTATTGCTAAGCCTCCGCTGTCCGTCCGTCCGTACGTCAGCGGGCGGTATCTCTTGAACCGTAATAGGTTGACAGTTTAAATTTTCACAGGTTGTGTTTTCTATTGCCGCGATAAGAACAAATAATAAAAATGAAATAAAATATAAAATAAAAGGGGGCCCCCATACAAAACGTGTTTTTTTCAGCGTTTTTTGCTAAATATTGGTGGTACCGTACCCTTCGTGTGCGAGTTCAACTCGCACCTGGCCGGTTATTATACATAGTTCTCTGCTAAACATCAGATAACTAGATGTACCAAACACAGATACAGAAACACACTTCTTTCTAACTAGTACTTTGTACAGCAGATATGATTACAATTTTGTTACACAAAACTGCAAGTCTATAACTGACATAACTAGATGGCGCCACATAGGCAATATGGCGGCCGTTTCCTCTGTATCGCAACGCGTCACTTCCGCTGCACCAGTTTCCTGTGGCGCAAAACTTGATAGTATAATGTTTTAATTATTTCAACCAGTCGGCAGTTGGTTAAACTGTTTGTTATGAGGGGTTCAATTTAATGTAGGATAGTTAGTGAAGTCATTAAAGTTTGATGACATTGATGTGACGTATATTGAAGAAGTCAGGATGTAATTGATTTTCGGTTATGGCAGTTGAGGTAAACATAATCTTGCTTGTGACTTTGTCGTATCTTAAAGGGGAGAGGTATCACCGGTAAAATTACAGGGTCGCCAAAAATCAAGTTACCACAAACAGTCAAATTTTCTCATTCTATTTTAAAACTTAACCATCACCATTTTAAGATTTAAAATCATATTGAGAAATTTGAAAGATTGTGGTAACTTGAGACTTTAGACTTAGAGTATTTGACTAAGTGTGCAAGTGGCAAATTCCGTGGTCTGAGCAGGTTTGGGAAAGTGAAAGCCGTATTTACGATAATTTCAATCAGGATACCCAACATAATAAATATACGTGAACTAAAGCCCCCTAGTAGACGCCCTAGAAGGACTATTGCGCTTGCACAAACGCTTCTTCTACCCATCCTTGACTATGCTGATACCAGCTATCTTGACCTTACCCAAGACCAACTTGATAAACTTGAGCGGCTTCAAAATTTTTGTATAAGGTTCATATTCGGTTTGCGCAAATTTGACCATGTTTCCGAATTTCATGTGAAGCTCAAGTGGTTACCAATTCGCCTTCGCCGGAATGCTCATATTCTTTCCCTTTTGTATAATGTCCTCTTTTCCCCTTCCACCCCTCTCTATCTCAAGGAACGTTTCCCGTTTCTTGGCGACTCCCACACGAAATTTTTAAGGTCATCAGATAACTTGAAGCTTAAAATGCCTATGCATTCCACAACGTTCGTCGACAAATCCTTTACTGTCCAGGCCACTCGTTTGTGGAATGCTTTGCCAGTTCAAATAAAACGCGCACAATCGTTACTCGCATTTAAAAGACTCGTAAAGGAACATTACTTGTCGCTGTGAGCTTGTTCTCGTAACTGTAATTATCTATAGTCTTCATTTATTTTCGTTGCTTATACATTTAATATGTATGTATTTATGTATATATTATTTAGGATATATATATATCTGTGTATCAATTTTAGTATATTGTATTTTTTTTATTTTTTACACCAACGACAGCCCCACTTTATGTCCAGGCAAATCACTGTCCATCCCATGGTTGCCTGGAAGAGATCGCAGAAAGCGATAAGGCCGCCCATTGTATATTTTGTAGTGTTTGATTTATTTTTTGTCATGTATTTTTGTGGTGTACAATAAAGTATATATATTTATATATACTTTATTGTACACAAGGAAAATAGTGACCTCATTGGTGATGTTCTTCAGAAAGGTCAGGTGCGTAGTACTCTAGTAGGAAAATAAATGGATCGTTTTACAATCATTTAATTAATAAACCGTCCACAGATGTACTTACCAAGTACGCACGCATATGATTTTTGCGAGCATTTGGTGTGCTCGCGAAAAGCGTGCGTGTTTTTTTCCTGCAATAAAAATATATTTCAAACAGACACCTTGTTGAACCGTTAACATCGAACGATATGTTGAACACGCTAACATATTTAACGAGGGAAGTTACTCCAAGTTTCACGGTATATTTTTGCTACCGTAACATGCTCGATGCTCCAATATTTTGTGTTTATATAAGTGGGCGATGAAATTCACATTATTTATTTGGTTTATTTAAGAAGCTACTTAAGCTAAATGGGACTGATGAGTCTTTTTAACTAAAATTTACTACATAAGTTATCGTCATAGTCTGGCTACCTAGATGATCATGACTTGACAGATGTTAAATTGTTGTTGTTGATTTAATGTTTATGTTATGTTTATAAAATTTAATGTTTTGTTGTAAATATAATGTTAACTTCTTAATATTTAACCTAAATATTAGTGTAAATGTATAATAATATTTGCTGCGCCCTAACAGGGTTATGTACTCATAAGTGTTAGGCTAGCCTGTAACTGAGTGTACATTATGCAAATAAATAAATAAATAAACAAATAAATAAATAAATGTTAAATAAATAAATAAATAAATAAATAAATAAACAAATAAATAAATCCCATGCTTCTTAAAGTCTATTCAATTTAATCTGTTGTCTGTAATTATTTGGTTTATTTAAGAAGCTACTTAAGCTAAATGGGACTGATGAGTCTTTTTAACTAAAATTTACTACATAAGTTATCGTCATAGTCTGGCTACCTAGATGATCATGACTTGACAGATGTTAAATTGTTGTTGTTGATTTGTTGTAAATATAATGTTAACTTCTTAATATTTAACCTAAATATTAGTGTAAATGTATAATAATATTTGCTGCGCCCTAACAGGGTTATGTACTCATAAGTGTTAGGCTAGCCTGTAACTGAGTGTACATTATGCAAATAAATAAATAAATAAATAAACAAATAAATGTTAAATAAATAAATAAATAAATAAATCCCATGCTTCTTAAAGTCTATTCAATTTAATCTGTTGTCAATTCTTGCGTCAACTTTTAGTACTTACATGATTGGTTTTTACCACTGACTGTAGAATTATAACCAATTAGAGAATGGATCAGGCTTTTAGATATCAAGGGTTAGAGTTTGTTAGCACGTCTGGAAAAAATAATTAGTTTTTATTACCATTGAAACTAGTAATCACTTATTTAGTATTTAGTTATTTTAAGTTTAGGAAGAAAACTTCAAGGAGGCCCCAATCACAGACGATGACAAAAAACCGGTCAAGTGCGTGCCGGATCACGCACAATGAACGCAAACTTAACATTGTAGTTGAAAGACATGCTATCCAACTCCAAGTACGCACAATATTGTGAGATTTACCGCGTTTTTTAACACCATAGACTTCTTATAGGTTTTCCTGTAATCTATAAGAACTATTGTCTGTATTATTTTTTCAAAATTTAAGGTCACTACTTTCAGAGATATGGGAGTCATGAATATTCTTAAATTACTTTAGAACTACTTATTTTTAATTATAAAAAAAATATTTGAGACCCTCGTAACAAGCCGTTTCGTTTGATAAGTCACTTGGTACAGTTTGTAAAACTTTTTTTTTATTTTCTAATTCGCCCCTTAAAAGTGCCCCCCATATTTATTCTTTTTTTTTATATATACCTATTCATATTTCAACTTAATCGATCCAGTAGATTCGGAGCAAATCGGCTGTAACAGACGGACAGACAGACAGCTGGCACACGAGTGATCCTATCAGGGTTCCGTTTTTCCTTTTTGAGGTACGGAAGCCTGAAAAACAATATAGGTACTACTTATCTGCAGCAATACTTACATTCTGTACTTCAGACTAGCTCGCCAGAAATACGAATACAAATTAATTTTCTTCAATAACAAGTTCCCATATAATAACAACCGCGACGCTCAAATGAAAGAACATCATCGATGCATTCAATTAACGAGAACGTCTGTACCTCAATGAGACTGAACATTTACTTGGAATTAACAACGTTGGATAAGAAAAACTGAAGTTATAATTTTTTTCACTAAATACCTTCGTACCATCTCAGTAGTTGTAATAGAAGCTCGATAAAAACCTGTTTTTCGAAGTTTTGAAGAATGTACATCGAAGTCTTGAGTAAATGCAACAAATCAGCCATGACATTGCGTACAATTGAACTGGCCTATCTATATCCAACAGTGTATACCTACAGGTGTATGAGCTTTAAGGCGCTGACAAGACCCAATTGACCAAAATAGGCTTCTCTTAAGAAAAGAAATTGCCAAATCTGTATAGTTTGTGGTAGCGGAAAAAATATATGTTAATTTTGAACATATGTATTTCCCAGAACTTGGTTGTTTTGAAAAAAAATCTCGATACAAACTAACGTTAAACTAACCTGTTACCTTTTTTTTTTTTTGAGGGTGGGAAATCATCAAATAACTTCTCCCGCTCTGGGCGGAGCAGGAGGGTGTGTCAGACTCTTACTGACTAAACCCACCCGTATTCCTTCCTATTGCCTGTGTTGCGGGGGCCTCGGTGACCCATAAGTACCTTCCCGCGACCCCGGCAGGCATCGGCCCTAGTGGACCCCTACCTATGCGCTGACGACATCTCTTTGAGGCGCGCGTGGAATACAACGCGCCGTCGACCCGCGCCTGGTCCTTACCGGACGGTGAGCTACCCATTGCTTACCGTCCGCAAGCCCGCGAACCTGTTACCTTTAGTTCTAATCCAAAATATCTGTATGTATTAAATATCAACATACGTACGTATTTGACTATTAACAAGAACGTCTTATTTCAATGCAGAACTTGGTTGTTTTTTTTTTATTTTCGATTACTCAACTCAATTTTGAGTAAATAGATAACTGCTTCATATTTTGCAATAAATTACAAGCGTTGTGTCATCGCGCTTCTTTTTATTTTCTATGCAATCTGACAGTGACCGCGGTTTAGGTGTTATCAGCGTCCTAATAGTCCAATGCGGGACATAGGCAAACTGATCACGGCAAAAATAAATAAAAATAAAGTACACAAAACTAAAGTGTTTTTGTCGCCACTGACCTATCATAAATTACAATTTTCATTAAGAGTATGCTAACATCAAAATAATAATTAATGTATTTATTTTACCGTTAATAAGCGAAGTATGTAATAACGTGCCGCATGCAGTGAATAATTTAATTAACTCGCGAAAACTAGCGTTTAATTAAACTGTTGTTTGTTTAAATTTAATTATGTTTAACCGTCTATTTTGTTAGGACCTTTCGGAAGTTTATTAGACTGAGCTTATGAGAAAATGCAGGCTTTGATGTTGTTCATAGTGTTTGAGTTGTTAGATTATTTTGTATTGAGTTAACTAACTCTTTTAGTTCAGCGGCTAGAAGTGAGTCTTGGCATCTGACACGAGAACTCTCATTATGAAGTTATATGTAGTTTGGTATATTAGCTGTTGAAGGCAACTACGTGTTGAATTTATACAATATGATAATAATTTGTTCGGTTGTGATGATAAAAACAAACTGCAAAAACTATATTTAACATGTACTATATTTTAATTAAGTCAGAGACACAAAAACGGCACGAAGAAAAAAAGGTGACTTACTGATTGGAGATAGTTTGAGCAGGTTTGTGAGCCTTATTGTAAGGCAACGATATCTTTTACAAAAAAAAAAAACAATACCTCTTGACTGTCCACCTCTACATATTCTAAGAGAAAACCAATTATCTGGGGAAGCTCGCCTCAGTTGGACCACAGTTCTTTCACAAGTTGTGCTATTAACGCTTGACATTTGTTATGAATTGCTTGCAAGGTGCAACAATAGTCGGTTTAATTAAGAATCATTGAGGGGAGATGGGGGAACTTCGGTATTGGGTGGCGTGTTTTCTTATCATAATTTTTGTATTCCTTGGAGCATTATTTATCTATGGTACTGCCAATGCCATTAGTTTGAGTATTGTAGCGTGATAATAGACCAATATTTTATGATTTTAGGGTGTTGTTTGTTCTTAAGTGGTCACTTGTAAATGGTGTGAATAACGCTGTCTGTTGTTCGCTCATAAAAAACTGTTCATGTTTTTTTTTAATCCTATGTACCAAGTTATTTGTTTTGTATCCATTTTTAGGTTGAGTCTTTTAGTCATTGTAACTCGAGTTCCTATTATTTTAATTGTAAACATTTATAATTAAAATTATAGGAAACCACTTACATTAGACGTCTGTCTAAAGAAGAAAAAGGTAAGTTGCAAAAAAAAAAAAACTATGTTATGTTATGTATGTTATATTCTGTGCCTTAGTCTGTACTAATTAAATGTATTTTTTTCTTTCTTTTCTTTTATATTACACATATCATAATATAATAAAATCGTAGCAAAGTCAAAACATTGAATATATTCAAAAAAAAGCTATTGCTTCGAAATGTAAGAACGATTCTGGTGCCGAAAATATAGTTTGTAGATTTTTTGTCCGTTTGTCTGTTTGTCTGGATGTATGTTCCTGATTGACGCAAAAACTACTGAATAGATACTGTTCAAACTTTGCTCAAAAGTCTTGTCAACGAATAGGCTATATATTTTTTTATTACGCTATTTGCGACGGGGAAAGCAATAATGCATATATTCTTCAACAGTTTACATTTAGAGTAAAAAAGTTAAAATGTTATTAACCTCTGAAATTAATACGTTATACCTACAAGGAGCTGAGCAGTCAACCATAACATGTATAAGAACGACTATTTTAGTCAAATTCTCAGCGAAGAAACCAGGATATCGGTTCCACGACCCTGTAAGCCACGGTTCGTAGGTTCAATTCTCGAACAGATTCTCTGTTTTTGTGATTGTTTTTAATATTTATAATACAATAATAATACGTAATAGAAAGAAAGAACGAAAGGAAGGAAAGCTAAATAAGATTATTTGTCACAAAAACACGTGCATACAAAATTATAATTAATTCGAGTAACATTAGCAGAAAAATAAAACAAAATAGATCTACATAAATAATTACAAGCACAATTCAGAAATAGTCAGCAGCTGCTGGCGCGTCATGACTGTGACAGGAAGGCTTCCACTCAGCACCCGGGACCTCGGGACCCACAACACAGCGCTGATTTTCAGTGGTCACCCGAAAAAGACGTACGGAAACCAAGTCAGATTAAAAAAAAAAATAATAATAGCGTTTGCTGCATTATTATTTTCTACATTTTTGGTAATATTTCTCGAGAAAGTAATAGCGAATAGAAAAGTCTGATAAGACCACAAATTGTTTCTGTGCAAGAGTCTATTTCGTTCTTTTTGACCAAGATAAAAATCCAGTATCACTGACATCTTAAAGGCTCCTACATACTGGCGCGACTTGTCGCGCGACGCGTTGCGACACAAAGGCACCGCTTGTAGCGCTACACGCGGTGTCTTTGTGTCGCGTCGCGTCGCGCGACAAGTCGCGCCAGTATGTAGGAGCATTAAAGAGTACGGATACGGTTTCCTAAAAGAGCGGTGGCTGCCTAATGTAACGGTCGTAGTGACGGCCGTCAATATTGTGGTGTCATACGACTTCCACGCCAATTCGCGGGCAGAATCTAGTCTGTAATTGCTTATGCGCATACAACACACGGTAGCGGGGTCGGCGACGGGCGCGGTGGACTTGAAGGGTTTGTGTTCACATTGGTCGACAGGCGTTCGCGATTCACGCGCAGCGTCAGGTAAGGTCAACACCTTACCTGACGCTGCGCGTGAATCGCGCGTAGCCGCTAGTTCGACGTGAACACACACAAACGCCTTCACACGTTTGATATTGCTGCGCACGCGCCAGTCGCGAGCTTGTCCGCTACTTACACCGCATTTGCGTTTTGTACGTGAACAGTGCGATACTTATACTTTATGTTTGATATTTCGTGACTACACCCGCCATCGCACCGCGAGTTAAAAGCGTATACGCCGTACGGCATTTCATAAAAGTTTCAAGTCCTTATTTTTCGAAATGACTAAACCGATTTTAATAAAACTTCACACACATAAGCAGGATACATAGATCTATAAAGTAAGTAGAAAACATAAACATAAATTTCCTATTATCTTTTTTATTTAATAAGACATTTCGAAAATGTTTTCTACTTACTTTTTAGACCTACGTATCATACTTATGTGTGTAAAGTTTCATTGAAATCGGTTTAGTCATTTCGAAAAATAAGGACTTGAAAATTTGTATGAAATGCCGTACGGCGTAAACGCTCTTAAGGCTCGTGCAGACTAGCGTGATATCGCCCCAGTCTGACGGAGCCTTTAACGTGAACGCACTAATATTGCCTACGCAGCGGATGAGTAAAAAAAAAGAATAGACACACTTATTTTTGAATAATACATTTTGTCTATTCAACCTCTTTCCTTTTACAAAATGTTATTTTCTTTGACTAAAGTTTTCCTTCAACAATCGTGTAAACAGTATTCATTTTTCTGTTCCAGGTAAAAACAGTTTCTAAGCAAAATAGTAAGTAGATACGGTATTCAGTTTTCTTTTACTTTTAAAAGGTTCCTCGATCTGTGAGCTCAATTCTATTGTAAAACAAAGCTCTTTGTTCTGGATTTTTTAAAGGAATTTTCTAGAATGAAGCTGTTTTTTTTTAAGAAGTATTAATGAAACGGCCAAGTGCTAGTCGGACTCGCGCACGAAGGGGGAACCTTTCATACCATATCGTAAAAGATTTAACACTATCAAATTTTTACCTTCGTACCATATCGTAAAAGATTTAACACTATCAAATTTTTAAATACTTTCTTTTTGGTTTCGATAAATGAAAATACTAAATGAAGAATGTTTTTCATCTTAATTTTTTTTTAAATCTGAAAGATAAATTTGTGTTTCTTATGATACTGTGAATTATAAAGTTATTTTTTGCAAACCTTATTAAGATGCTGACAACACCTAAACCGCGGTCACTGTCAGATTGCATAGAAAAGAAAGAGAAGCGCGATGGCACAACGCTTGAAATTTATTGCAAAATATGAAGCAATTATCTATTTACTCAAAATTGAGTTGAGTAATCGAAAATAAAAAATAACCAAGTTCTGCATTCAAATAAGACGTTCTTGTTACTCGTATTAATTAAATACGTAACGTATGTTGATATTTAATGCAGATATTTTGGATTAGAACTCAAGGTAAGAGGTTAGTTTAACGTTAGTTTGTATCGAGATTCTTTTTCAAAACATGTTTTGGTAACAACCAAGTTCTGGGAAATATGTTCGAAATTAACATATATTTTTTTCTGCTACCACAAACTATACAGATTTGGCAATTTTTTTTCTTAAGAGAAGCCTATTTTGGTCAATTGGGTCTTGTCAGCGCCTTAATTGGCGTTTATAATATTTGTTGATTAAATACATGTATATGGTACATGATATAGGTACCGAAGCTTTAAAATCCTAACTTGTTTAATTGTTGCGATAGAGATCGCACGCAACTTAACAAAATATGGAGAAACAAAAATATCATCAACCGGACAAAGAAACACCTGATCCGCACACTTGTCTTCTTCATCTTTCTCTATGCGGCAGTTACTTGGACGGTCAAAGAATTGACGCCTTAGAAATGTGGTGAAGGCGCCGCCTATTAAGGATACCATGGACAGCTCACCGTACAAATGTCACGATCCTTGAAAACTCAAACTACAGAAAGCACAAAAACTGTCGTCTACCTCCCTGCAACGTGTCGTGAGATACTTCGGCCACATTGCCCGCAGAAGTACCAACAACATGGAACATCTAATGGTAAGAGGAAAGATAAAGGGCAAAGGATCTAAAGGCTTTAGCCCAAAACGGTGGTCGGATCAAGTATCAGAGCAACTGGAGGTAGCTATCAGTGCCGCACTCCACTATGCCACCGATCGTAACAGATGGAGAAAGACTGTTGACAATTTGAAACGGAGTCACGAATCGCAGCAGTGAGAGAGCGATCGAGAAGACGACGAGAGCTAGAGCGTACAAAAATGGTGCCTAACTGACCCCCTATTTCTTAAATAGTGAAGATAAAAAAGTATAAAATATATTTGTACTCTACTTGATGAGTTCTAGACAGTGACATGACACATGACAAGAATTTAATGAATTTTTATTATTTGTTGTTATAGCGGCAAAAGAAATACACAAATCTGTGAAAATTTCTACTGTCTACCTATTACGGTTCATGAGATACAGCCCGCTGATAGACAGACGGACGGACGGACGGACAGCGGAGGCTTAGTAATAGGTTTCCGCTTGGTAACCTTCGGGTACAGAATCCTAATAAATGTAAATAAATTGAAATGAATGTAATGTAAAATTATTTAAAGTAAATTTATGAATTTGTGCGAACCTATAGGTACATGGTTTAAATAAAGCATGTAGGTATGTATAATTATCATAGAATATGTATATACATAAACTCAAGCCTTCTTCCCATGCGGGTCAGCAGAAAATACAGAACGCTACCTGCTGCGATCCTAACATACTCCTTTTGCTTCGTTTACGTTCATACATCTGCAGGCTTAGCATGACACTCTCTATGTCTTCGAAGAATAGACACGGCTGTTTCTATACAAAGTGACATTTCGTTTTTCAGTTTTTGACATCTCACCGTAGAAATCCTTCTACAATCTGTCATCTTGTCTTTCGTTTCTAACGATCTTTGTCTAGGTCGTTAATTATGTAGAAAGATTTCTACGGTGGGATGTCAAGAAAGGAGAAACGAAATGTCACTTTGTATGGAAAGAGCCGTGTCTATTCTTCGGAGAAATAGAGAGTGTCATGCTAAGCCTGCTGGTCATACACGCACGCCGGTTGCGAGTACTACGCACCTGACCTTTCTGAAGAACATCACCAATAAGATCACTATTATGTCATTCTAAGGCGTCCAACTCCCGGCGCGGCGTTACCTTTTTACTCGCCTTTCACTAATCCTCTCAATTAATGTGTCAATCAATCAATCAACTCAGCCTATAAAAGTCCACTGATGGACATTGGCCTCTCCCAGGCTGTGTCACAACACCTTGTGTTTTACACAATTAATGTGTAATACAATAAAAGGAAAACTCATGTGACGTCTAAGTGCTATTTTAGATTATACTACTATGTCGGAGAATATTCCATCCGAACTACATCCGGGATTAAAACTAATCATTCATCGTTCATCCTGGTTATAAACTATCTGTGTGCCAAATTCCATCCAGATCCATTCAGCGTTTTCTACGCCAATCCGGAACATAAATCTGGTCAAACGGGCAATAATTTAAAAGAAAACATTATAATATAATGTTTTCTTTTATATAATAATATAACATTTTAAATTATTGCCCGTTTGACTATATATAACGTTTATATATAACGTTTGTATATATATATATATATAGATTTATAACTTCCGAAGCATAATAAGAACTAGATGATTTAAGATAAAGCAATTTTGGCAAAACGACAAGGCCATATATTTTGTTTCTCGATTCTTTATTAAACATATTCAGAGCAAATTGCTCTGAATATGTACTGAACGATGCGTAGTAATCTAAAGTGAGATTAAAAGTAAAATTTAATGCCGGATGACGATGACGATTTTCGTGGTGTGATGATGAGTTTCTCAGTAGCAGCACGGGTCTTGATTTGTGCACAGTTGATGGCCCTATTAAATGGGACTTATACATAAGTGGCGAAATGTTGGTATTCTACAGGTACACCTCTGTCTTACCCTTCTTGGATTACAGGCGTTATGTTTTGTCATGTGATGTGATGTGATGTGATGAGGATGTTCCTTTTTAGTTAACGCCACTCCCAAAAATATACATTCGCTTTTGATAGGAGAGCAGTGGTGACCCGGTGGTAACGGCAGCGGCAACTCGTAAGTACGAGTTGTAGGTCGTAGGTTCGAACCCAGGCAGGCGCTTTAATTTGTGTAAATTGTTTCATCACCACTGCTCTCAAAACGGTGAAGGAAAACATCGTGAGGAAACCGGCATGTCCTAGAACCAAAATTTTGAAGACATGTCTCATCCACCCGCACTGGGCCCGCGTGGTAGATTACGGCCCACTCCCTCTCACAGAGAGGAGGCCTCTGTCCCAGCAGTGAGAACATTATAGGTTGATTATCTTTGATAAGTTTGCTTGTGATGAAAAATAGCTACCTCTACGACAACTTTCACGTACGAAAATATAAAAATATGCGAGATTCGACCACTTTCCATGTTACCATATACACAATTTTCCACATAGGTACACACCACACAAAGCCTAACAAACCACCACAGTACAGTCTTTTCAAAAACGTCTTCTTTGAAGGGACAAGGTTCCTCGCCCCGCCCGTTGCTAGGCAACGCAGTCTTGCCTTTAATTTCGTTCAACAAAGGCTCACCGTGCCTGTTATTATACATCATGCTCCAATTATTGTCGTCTCGCAAGAATGGAGCAGCCTGTAGCGTGGTGTGCTCTATAGTTCTATTTGCTGTGATTTTATGTGACTTTCGCTCTTGGTTTTAAAAAAAAATTAGGGATAGAGGTGGTTAGGTAATTTTAGGTGCCTATTTGGGTTCAAATAGTAAAAGTTTATTTTTCGTGCTTTTCAGATGCTTAGTTTTATGATTTCGGTCTTCACAATGGTCGTGGTTCTATTTGCTTGTTATTTATTCATTATTTATTTATTTAAACTTTTCGCACAATAAGGTACAAAGTCGGACTTAAAGCCTTAGGCAATCTCTACCAGTCAACTAAGGATGGTGATAAGATGGCAGGTGCTCTATTTGAGAGGAAATAATAATAATAATAAAAAATATCGAAAGATAACATAAGGCGCTGAGCAGATGATGGACAATTTGTCCGCGACGATAAAACGTATTGGTAATCTATGCAATAACGCACACGTAGTACAAATAAGTTTCCCAGGATTTCCATTAGATTCCAAATTATCCGCGAACAAATTGTCCATCGTCTGCTCAGCGACAAACTTATAATACAGATACATATGTACCTACATATTTACTATAATATATGTCTACCTACATTTTTATCAGTCTTGTCTTGTTTTTATCAGTCTCGTATTTTTTTTTTGTATTCGGTACCTGTACCAAGATTGTGCTGACTATCATTAGACACTTGATGAGATGATAATGAGCTCAAGAAACTTCTAGTGACGGTTTGAGTTGGATTGACATCTAATTAAACAGTTGTCAAAATGAGCGTGTAACCTGTCTCAAGTTAACAGTTTATTACCTTGTTGTCTCATAGATTGTAACGAGTATATCTAATATTATGGATTGTGAACCTACAAATTATTAAAGATAAAACTATTTTGGCACAAAAATCACGAAAACAGCGGCATTTTATTCAGTAACAGTATATATTTTATTTTATATACTTTGAAATACTCATGAAGTATACGATAATTTGCGAGATAAACATTGTTTATGAGCAATTTATATTCTATGGAAGACGATTTGGCAGCTCTCTGAGATCATTTTTCTGTAATATATTATGTATTATGCTTTATAGACATACTTAAAGATAGGAAAATGACTATCTTATGAAAAGATATGAAAACTTAATGTATCTCAAACCTTTACAACGTTTGTCCACCGCCACCGTCAACGGGACGTCAACGAGAAACGAGATTATTTGAACCGAACGTCCTGTCCTAAGTAAATGTATGTATCGCTACTTCGGCGCCGTCATCTCGTTCTCATTGACGTCCTGTTGACGTGGCGGTGGACAACGGGCCTTATTACTTATTCAAAAGACAAGTATACAATCACCTAAAGAAGACCTGGTACCTATCTACGTACCAAGTCTTCTTTAGGTGGTATTTTATTTATTATAAATCAACATGGTTTAATAACTACTGCCGACTACTGCCTCTTTGGTCTGGTGGTTGCAAGCACTAATGCTGCGCATGAGGTTCAATTCCCAGGTCGAGCAAAGTATTATTGGGTTTTTTCCATCTGGTATTTCTCAGTAGCAGCTCGGAGTCTGGATCTGTGCATGATTGACAATAGACTCGCCCCCTATTACATGAGACTTAAACAAAAATGGTGAAATTGGGTGTACTTTAGGTGCTACTCTGCCTAACCCTTTGGGAAATACAGGGGTGTAGTTATGTGATGTTATGGTTTAATAACATTAAGTGGCATAGCTCAAAGGTTAAATCATGGTCTAGTGAAAGAGAGTTTGTAAGTTCGATCCAAACACTGTTAAAAATGTACTATTAGTTCCACATTCTAAGTAATGTTTAAAATGAAGCACTAGTCCAGCTACAAAAGGGTTACCGAGGCCCTGGCAACACAGGCAACGGAAGGGACACGGGTGGGTTTTAGTCAGTAAGAGTCTGACACCACTGAAAAAAAAAATCGGTAAACCCAATCGATTTTTCGGTAATATTCACCGCTTTGGTCAGTAAAGATAGAGCCTATTGTCCAAAGAAGTAAAACTAACTGAAAAAAAACAGATGAGTTATAACAGTAGATTTTACTGTGCATCTCTTAAGCTCTAAATAAGCAATACTTAAAAGAAACTGTTTGTTTCGGTAAACTTTAATGTTCATCCAATTGAAATAACTGTTTAGCTCTTTACTGTTTTTGCCCATTTCAGTGCACTGTCAGTAATCAATTAATTATTTTAACATAAAAATAAGTTTCCTGAACCGTTTTTTTTTTTACCGTACAACAACAGTAAAAAGTATCGTTTCATTTTTTTCAGTGTGCCCCCTCCTGTTTCGCTCAGAGCGGGAGAAGTTATTTGATAATATCCCACCAAAAAAAAAAATCCAGTAGTAGTTTCTCCCATTTTTTTCACCCATTAAAAATGTGCAAGTTACACGCTGGCCCATAAAAATTAAGAAATTACGATGTAAACAACGTGGACCATTAAATTAGTTTACAGATGTAGCGTGTTGCATGCAAACATTGTGCAAGGGAATGCTGAAAAACGTCTAAACTAAAACGGTAGACGATTTATTTAGACGTCGTGCAAAATGTCGTTTTGAAAGAACAATAAAAGTTAAAACGTTTTGCTTTGACTCGAAATATTTGTTTTTATTTATTAGTGGTTGTTATGACGATGTTATTTTGTATGTGTTTTTTACCGTTATAAGTATGGATTGTATTGTGTACATTTATCGTAATATATCACTGTCTGTTTTCAATTTACTTGGCTTTACTTAATTTGTATCCAGTTACAAGACTCTTTACAAGGATCATTTAAAAATATCCGTAAATCCGGCGCAGTTCTTATAATAGAGGTCCAAATTTCTATAAATAAGCACCGCGTATACCATACAAAATTTAGGTACTTTTCTATGAAACTATCAAATGCATCAGTACGCTACACTCTCTCAAGTGCTACGCCTTATTATGCGCTACGCTTTTTTTCAGTGCTACGCCTTATTATGCGCTACGCTTTTTTCACTGCTACGCCTTTCTCTGTACTACGCTTCCTCCCGTGCTACGCCGTAGACATAGCCCTTAAGAGAAAAACACCACCACACATCTTTTCAACGATAACTTACAAAAACAAAACCCCTTCCACTGTCCATTATCAGCTCAATATCTGTAAAACGTAGCACTAAAACACTTTATTAATACACAATACAATTGCAAGCCACAAACACGTCTGCAGTATAAAATTACAGAGAACTGCGGAGCAATATGGCGTCGTTTACAAGTCGTTCCCGCAAGGTATTCTGATGCAGTATTATGAGACTGGTGTTATTATTTCTAGTATTTTTGAATGAGTGGGAATTATAGTGACTGAAATTAAAATCTTTGTTTTTAAGGTAAATAGTCTATATGTAGGTGCATTGATTTTGGATTTGTTAATCTATTTTTCGATAATTGTGCCTGCTGTATTTTAGAGAACTTTGAGTGAGCAAGAGTTCAAGAAAAGTCGTAATATTACAAGACATAGTTGATGAGGTCCATTAAAGAAAGCGATTTATTTATTGGCAGTGTGTTCCATTAATTACCTCCATACATACCGTCAATACAAATTTCACAGCGGTCAAAACAAAATCCGAGCTAATAAATAAATTGCGAAAATGAGTTTGTTTTTTGTCGCTTTCTCGCTAAAACGGCTGAACGGATTTAGATGACGTTTGGCACTTGGGTAGACCATGACCTGGAGAAGGACACAGGCAGTAGCCTTTCATCCTTTCATTCTAGATCGCAGACGAAATCACGGGCAACAGCTAGTAATGAATATATTTAGGAATACGAAACACAAGATTGTTCATCCTTGCCCTTAGCATAAATACAGTAACACTGATTTCATTGGAATTATGTTAGTCCAAGAATCTAACTGAGGAACAAATAGTAACTAATACTAGTAAAGTGTTAAAAAATAATAACCAAGACGTTTCTCAAAATGAACAAAGAAATAAAAAGTATCAAATGGTGATTGCGCGGTATAAAATGTACGGTAAAGGTTAATTTCGAAATTTATGTAAGTAAATATAAAGTTATATAACGTTTTTAAAATGACCATACTAATATATGATATTGTTGGCCTAAAGGAAAAAGTATCATGGTTAGAATACGTGGTTAAAATATTGCCTATTAATTAAATTTCAGCCTGTAAAATACACCATCGTAACCTTTTCAACAACACATACAAAGTCATTTTACACATTTACGAGTATATACACAAACAACCTTATGCACACCCACACACATTCATTTTCTTTCAGAGATAGACATGCCACACAATGCGACGTGCGACTGAGACAGCTAGCCGCAACGACAGGCTTTTTTTTTGTTTGGGAATTTTTCAAGTAATTTCTCCCGCTCTGGGCGGAGTGGGAGGGTGTGTCAGACTCTTACTGACTAAAACCCACCCGTGTTCCTTCCGTTGCCTGTATGTTGCCAGAGGCCACGGTATCTCTTTTGCGACTCTGGCAGGTATCGGCCCTAGCGGACCCCTGCAAGCCGCAACGACAGGCTGTGGCCAAGCTTCAGTTGCTGTGTCGCAATAACACGTTACGAGAGTCGCATGCTCTCGCTATTTGTCGCAGCGACTAGAAGCATAAGCACCAAGGCAAGTGCAACTGGAGGCTCCATATTCACTTACAAGAGATAACACGATAACCAACACGACCGTCTCTCTCGAATACTCAAAGAAAAATGATCGTAACCTGCACGAAGTCTGTCGTAACGACTAGTCGCAGACGCAAACAAAAGCAGACACGACGCAGAGTTGTCGTTCGCATCTGCGTCAATTTAAGACAAGACGCATAGTTTGCGCCGGCACACCTACAACCAACCTATGTAACACCTGATCTCAGTTCAAAGACCTTTCTTTACAATGTAAAAGCCACCATATGAAACTATCAGAATTCTCCGGTTTATTCACAAACTGCCATCGTATCAACTGTGCCCGTTCGAAGCAATAAAAATAATAAAAGTTATGCATTTGTATTCAAATTGTATTTGTTTTTCGTTATGATAGTTTTATCTTGTTTTGGAAGCTGTTAGTGTTGTATGTGTATCATGGTTACGATATAAAGCCAGCATTGTTTGTACGGTTTACGGTTGAGGAATAAATTAAGTGAAACTGAGATTTTGTTGACAATACATAGCCCATACGTGGCCCAGTGAAATGAAATGAAATGAAATTGTTTATTCTGTATATCTACAGGATAAACAATTCAAAATTCAATTTCAATATTAAATTCAATTCAATTTGTGATTCTCATATCCTATTGGATATGAGAATCACTTTTACAAGTCATATTAAAAAAAAAAAAAAATAAGCTATTTGGAGTCGACATTTCCTATCAGACTACCCCTGAGAAGAAATGGCGAAACAAACTCAAGGGTCAAAGTCTCTTTTAAAGTCCAGACATAATCTTGGTCAGATCATGTGAGGACCATGTAGATCCATGTCTGAAATGGCCTTTTGAGGAAAGAACCACACAAATTTGAGTGGACCTGTCCAGTCAGTGCAAACATTTGTCAGTAATCGTGTAGCAAGGAAAGGACATTTGGGTTGGCCGAATAAAGTACTCAAAATGCCAGACCATCATTAAGAAAAAAAACAACAAGAAATAAATAAAAATGACCCACATAGTGCTAACATTCACAATAATTAAAGTAATATAATACTTATAAACGTACATAAATATTCACGTAATTTTGTTTATAATATTCATCAATGTCAATATGTGTATATAGTTGTACAAAATGATGATTTTGCATAATTAAAATGTCAAGTTTTACGATTTTATCACAAGGCTTATCAGAGCGAGCAGCTCAATCCCAAGCTTTTTTGTCTTCTAAATAATTAGAAATTTTATAGTAAGTACCCTTTTTTACAAAGTTTGGTTTTAATACAGCTTTTAAATCGTTTAATGGTGTGTACCGGCCGCGAGATGAGATGATGATGATGATGATGAGATGATTTACGAGATGTAGGTCGTAGGTTCAAACCTGGACAGGCGCTTCATCTTTGTGAAAATTATTTCATCACCACTGCTCTCAAAACGGTGATGGAAAAATGTTCTAGAACCAAAAATTCAAAGACATGTGACATCCCGCACTGGGTCCGTGTGGTGGATTACGGTCCGCTCTCTCTCACAGAGAGGAGGCCTGTGTCCCAGCAGTGGGAACATTATAGACTGATTATGTACATATACGAGTACATACAAACACACACTTATGGATACTAACAACCGTACTAGACACAAAGGGCAAAGAGGGCAAAGGTTTTTTGTCATACCTCTCCTACGAGAGAGGTGACAAAGCGACTAATTTTCTCTAACACAGTCGCTTCTTCCCTGTCTTGCACTTCACTGCACTGACTGGATTCATTTTGTTCATTAGGCATATTCGACCCCAGCAATAAGGCTTTATTCATCTTCTTCTACACCGCGGTCTTCGGTTTTTGTATATTATTTTAGATGTTTCAGCAAAGAGCGGACTCTTTTATAATCGAGCGAATTTTATTTTTTGATAGAGCGGATGTTTATAATCTGACAGCCCTGCACTTCCTCATTAGGAAGCATCGCCTTATTTGTACCTACACTTAGCTGTCCTTGACCAATTAATTGGTCAAGGACAGCTAATGAGACACAATTGATTTTCTATTGTTTGACTCCGAATCGGTGTCGTGCGGGGCTTAACAGGTTACAAGCAACAACAAAAACCCACTTTTTAGGGTTCTGTAGTCAACAAGGAACTTTTATGTTGTGTGTTACGTTTCGCCATGTCCGTCTGTCTGTCTGTCTGTCCGCGGCTTAGCTTAGTACTAGAAAGCTATAATTTGGCATGGATATACATAATTATTAATCACGCCGACAAAGTGCTAAAATAAAATCATCAATAATTTTTTTGGGTAAAAAAAATCACCCCACTTTACGAGTAGGAGGGGGCCTCCTACTCGTACAGTGTGGCGATTTTTTTTTTCTCGTCTATACCACTGTGTGGGGTGTTGTTTAAAAGGTCGTTCAAAAATATTATGAAAACCAGTGAAAACCATTTTACGATTCAGCGATTCGTTTACGAAATATGTTCCCCGCCCCTGTCAGCTAAATGATAGTTTTTGGATATATGAAAAAAATTACGGCAATAGCATATATATAACGAAGTTAAAAGGAAAACTATCACAGCTAAGTAGGCTTTACAAGTTAACGAGTAATAGTCGATCAACTTACATTTGCAATTAGAATGTATGAATGTTAAGTTTGTTCTTGGGATAAATTCATCCCAAATACGGAACCCTTCATTGTGCATGGTCCGAAACGCACTTCCCCGGTTTTTTTATTACAAAACTAATAACATAACTCAATAACATTTCCGCAACAAATGTCCAGCAAGCAAATCAACGAGCAAGAGTAACTTTAATGGAGTACCCACACATAAGTATAATGTAAACATGTTATGTCCAGTCGACGTTATTCCACAACACGTTCAAAGTTCATCACGATTGGGACTCGGGACCAATGCAATTTTGATGGAATTATTTCATTTGTTCCGGGGAATTGGGAATTAAAGAAATGGGATTGAGAAGTAGCTGTGGTAATCCGATTTTCAAGTGGCCTGCCTACGATCAAATGCGATGACATGCTGTTTTTGTTGGTATATTTCGGAATATTGGATGGGGTGGGGACTTATTTATAAAATTCCATAGAGTTGAATCAGAACATGATAAGCCATACCGATTCCAATGGACGAGATTGTCAAACTTTTATGGCTTGAATACGAGGCTTTTGGCTACTTTGTATGTGTGTTTTTTTTTTTTTTTTGTAATGTGCGTTTTGTTCGTGCAGAATAAAAAAAAACATTTCTTTTCTTTTTATTCCATTTTTATTTTAAGATATTCGCATACCCTTCCTGACGCATGTCAGGAAGGGTAGAAGTTTTATGCCACTTGGAGACTTATCTATACATATTATTATAAATTAAAGTGCTTTTCGTTCTGTCTGTGTAACCGCGTTGTTCTTCTAAACTACGCAACAGATTTTGATGCGGTTTTAGCATAATTTAAAGAATTTATTCCGAAAGGTTTAGGTGTATAATACATTAACAATAAACTTAGATATACTGGGTTATTTTAAGTTGGCTAGCTAAACTCCGTAGACGCGATGGGTTAATGATTTAAATATGATAAAACAAAAAATTAATAAAAGTGTTGATTTTTTTGTGAGGTCATCGACCGCACTTATTGTAGTCACTTGAAATATTAATTTAAAAACAGGTTTTTTTTTTGTGTAAACTTCACAGACGAGATGTTTTCGATATTTAAACAGGATACAACATTAAAACATAGTTTTTATGAACTCCTACTTCAAGTAACAATACTAAACACCTGCATGTCAAAACGTCAAACAAATAGTTTTCCGACAGCTGCGCGCACAGATTAATTTAGGTCGGCGGCGCATACGTCGTTTTCGTCGGTACGAAATGTTGCCATTTTAAATATTTGTATTTATGTAATTATTTTTTTTTAAATATTTGTATTTATGTTATTCAAATTACAATCTCACTGTATGCTGCACCGGTCGACGTCTTAACGTCAACGCCTGCTATCGCTGAAAACCAGCGCTGGGGCTCTGTCTCGCATAGGGTCGCAGCATTATGCTGAGCGTTGGCCGTTTTGCGTGGACGTGACGCATATTCTCCCCCAAATTGTTTCTTTTTTGTATTGGTGTTCCTTCCTTGCGTCATGTTTACCGCAAATAAATGTATTTTCTTTCTTTCTTTCTTTCTAAAAGCGGTTTTTGACCTCCCTAAAAAAAACATCAAATCTTTTTATATTATCGTGTTTAGGTATTGATATCCATCGCGTTTGCGACGTTTAGCTAGTCAATTCAATAAACCCTGTATAATAAAGAAATGCCGATGTTTTGCTAAGGTAAAATCCGTGCCAAGCTGAAGCGGGCCGCTAGTAAAGTTAATCAGACGCAAACTGGGATAAATTACGTAGTGTTCTCAACATAACTGGCGAAATGTGGGTATTCTAATAGTACAACTCTGCCTAAGCCTTCGGAAAAATCAGGCTTGATTTTATTATTGTTTGTTTTCTACAAAAAGTAGGAACGGTCTTACCATCGTCAATCACATAGCATTTTATATCATTAAAAGCGGCCTCACTCCTGAGCAGAATAAGAGGCAGTTCCAATAGCATTCTGAAGGCTGTGGCGGCAGATACTTCCTCCGCCAATATAATGCCATTTATGGGAAGACTTATACCATAGTTTTACGTTTCTCGTTGTGTCTAGTCGTTGGGTGGTCTTCTCACTAATTCGTCTTTAGTTTAAGTTACTAACATTAAGTGCAAAGTTTTTACTAACATTTTATGGATCTTTTAGTTGTCCGAATTAAAATGATTTTATTATTTATTTTTATTTATTAAACACGCTTTTACACAAATTTACAAAAACAAACACAAAACAAAATCCTAGCTATGCTAAAGTAAAGTGAGTTTATTTGTTTGTTTGTTTGTTTGTTTGTATATTACGCTTTTAAGTCTTAACTACCCAACCGATCATCATGAAATTTTTAATACACGTTGTCAGGTTCTGTATTTAACTGTTTCTCAGCAGTGGGAACATCAGGTTGTACTATTACCGTGAACGCAAGCGCGCAAGGCGCGGGCAAAAATATTTTAATAATAGGTAGTAATAATATTTATTATTTATTAAGTGTATTTTATAGATATAAATAGTTTAATATGTGTGTATAGCATCGTCTTAAGTAACTGTAAGATGTTGTACTTATTGGTGTTAGTAAATAAATAAATATTTTAAATGCGAAAGCTAGTTTGTTTGTTAGGCTTTTTTTGATGAAATTTGGCATTTCAGTAGACCATGACCTCGGTTAGGACATATACTCTTTTTATCTCGATAGCACATTCCCGTGGGATAATTTCCGACATCCACGCGGTCGAAGCCGCGGACAAAAGCTAGTAATAAAATGGAAGTCTACATTAAAACCTTCGTTACTTCAGCCTCTGTGAGGCAGACTGCAGCCATTACACAAAATGGCGCATAATGAACAACTTAACCTGTCAAAGGGCGAGAGGATATCCAATTACAAAGTGGCAAATGTAAAGTGCCACTCGAAAGTGTTTCGAAGATTATTTTAGAGAAATGGTTGGGAATATGTGAAGGTTATTATTATGTTATTATAGAACTATTTTGATGTTAAATGATGAGAATGAAAGTCTTTAGAACAGACAGTTTATTGGACTTTTAAGTCTAATGAGTTTGGTTAAATAAATCATAATTTAACATTACTCCTGTATTCCGCGAAGAGTAAGCCGGAGGTGTATCTAGAGTACATTCATATTTCGCCATTTATGTTAAGTCAAATGTAATAAGGGGCGAGCTTATTGCCACCGAGTGCAAATCAAGACTGCAGGCTGCTAAAAACTGTACACGCACTTTGCCAAAAATATTGTAAAAAATTAAGACATTGAGATAATTCGCGTTGAATTTTAGAGGGAACAAAATCAGTCTGCCTAGCCTTTTCCCAACTAAGTTGGGGTTGACTACAAGTCTTACCGGATCTAGCTGAATACCAGTATTCTACGTGGAGCGACTGCCTATCTGACCTCCACAACCCAGTTACTGGGTAATACGATACCCCTTGTAAAGACTGGATGTCAGACTTTCGGGCTTCTGACGACTCGTAACGACTGTCAAAGATCCTCCAATGACAGCCGGAACCAAGGGCTTAACGTGGTTTCCGAGGCACGGAGGAGTCTTCGTATGTAAAGACCCATCTACGGACCAACCGCGGCAAGCGTAGCTTAACCTGATCGATTAACTTGTGCGGCTTGTATTATTTAGCGACAAGCACCTAGAAAAAATGCAAAATGTGTATTAGGTGTAATTATGAACACAATATCAAAACTATTACCTACCATCTTCACGTGGTAATTAGGTTCTTATCATATGATCATGCTTTTACTCAAACAGCTTATCCAGAATAGTTTTCATGTAGGAAATAGCACAAAGTTTTCACATTGCATTAAAATGCCCGTTAACTGGAGTTGTTTGGGAGTATGTTTTTCCTCTGAAGATAGCTAGCCTTTTAGTTCATTATAACTAAAACTACTTTTAACAAACACGGAAGGTATTTCGTTCAAATACTATTTTACTACGAGGATTAATTACAGTTAATTAGAGACGTTTTACTCGTTCATTAGCTTTAATTAATCTATAATGTAATTGAAAGTGATGGTTAATGAAACTTGACGTAGACGCACGTATTGTCGTTTGATGTTATGATTTATTTTATGTTCTAGGATGCAAGCAAAATAAATCCCATTGTACACTCGTTTACAGGGAGTCTAATGGGATTTAGGGGATTTTTTAGAGTATGGTTGTCTATTACGGAAACACCTGTTTACAACGACCTTGATGATTTTTTACAATTGAAATCAGAAAAGTTGCTATGGATATTGTAGTGGACTGTATGATGAATAAAAGAGTTGTTTCCAATTCTTCTTGTTTATTTTCAGAGTTCTTGATTGTTCGGGAGCTGGAGACCGACTGTGTCCCAGCCTTACAATGGCCCGTCTTATATATAGCTCTCCCTATGTTCCGGGAGCGAGTGGACCGAGTCACACAACTTACATATATTATTTCCAAGTGACTCTTACATGGTCCTGACAGCTTAAATCACACTTACTTTTATAAATTATGCTAATCCGGTTACAAATCACTAAATTAACTTATTCTAAACTCTAACTACAGTCTGTTGAAGACTTCGTAGCGAGGGCTCGTTTTTCGTAGTCCCGCCGCTACTTGTGCCCTAGTGCACAGATAGGGTCTTATCCTAAACTATCTTATCCTAATTCTCACTTCTTATATCTATGTGGAGGGTCAAAAGACACACAACACTGTCTCTCCACCTTGTATGCTTGGCGTTAATTATAGTCACAAACACACAACACTGTTTTCACACTTTGCACGCTCGGCGTTCGTTACTGTTCTCCTCCCGGCGCAGCTTGCGTAGCCTCTTCCCTTTTCATTACGACGACGAGGTTGCTCACGGGGCGTCGGAAGGTGCCGGTTCTGGTGCGCACCTCGACGACCCTGATGCCGCCGTCTGGTCCTTGATGCGTGCGCTCGACGACCTCCATCGGCCAGGTGTTTCGAGGCAGCGTGTTGTCGACCACGAGGACCACGTCGCCGGCCTGCACCGGTCGTACCTCGTTCTGTGGCTCGCCGCGAGGCACCAATGTGGGCAGGTACTCGCGTAGCCAGCGTCGCCAGAAATGGTCAGCGAGCGCCTGACTAGCTCGCCAGGTCCTTCTGTCGGCCTCGTCGCAGGGTCCCGTTGCTGGCAGCCCGTTCGATGATCCCAACAGGAAGTTGTTGGGGGTTAGAGCTTCGGGGTCGCTGGGGTTTACGCTGACGTGGGTCAGCGGTCTCGCGTTGATGGAGAACTCAACCTCGGTGAGTAGTGTACTCAAGACTTCCTCTGCCGGCGCCTTCTCTCGCAGGGTGATGTTCAGTGCCGCCTTTACAGAGCGCACCATCCGCTCCCACGCGCCGCCTTGGTTGGGCGCACCGGGAGGGATGAAGCGCCACTCCATTCGGTGTAACAGTCCTTCGTCTTGTAGGGCGGGCATCCACTTAGTGTACGCGTTGCGGAGCTCTTGGTCTGCCCCGCGAAAGTTGGTCGCGTTGTCGGAGTACATTAGCCTTGGCCAGCCTCTGCGCGCAGCCATTCGTCTCAGCGCCATGATTGCTGAGTCGGTAGACAGCGATGCGACGAGCTCGATGTGCACAGCGCGGCAAGTGAGGCACGTGAAGAGCGCGCCCCACCTCTTCTCTCGGCGGCGCCCCACCTTGACCATCATCGGCCCGAAGTAGTCCACCCCGCAGTTGGTGAACGGGCGGTGGATCGGGTCGAGACGGGCGTGTGGCAGGTCCCCTGTAGCCGGTGTTTGTGGCGTCGCTCGCCGCCTCTTGCAGAAGGTGCAATTCTTTTCTGCGGCGCGTACCGTGGGTCGCAAGTGAACGACCCAGTACCGCTGTCGCAGGTCGTTGGTTACGCGTTCCCTATTCGCGTGGCCCGCGGCGCAGTGCTCCCGTAGTACAAGGAGCTTGGTGAGCTGGTGTCGGCCATCCAGGATGATTGGCCGCTTGGTCTCGGTCGGTGCTGATGAGGCCTCGATCCGGCCCCGCACCCTCAGGACGTCGTCTTACAGTACTGGATCCAGTCGGTACAGCCGACTCGCCCTTGTTAGCGGGCGGCCGGACCGGATCCTCTTCAGGTCCTCTCCAAAGCTGTCTTCCTGGGCTCGGCGGATCAGCTCAGTCTCGGCGCGTTGGATGTGGCGATGTTCCAGTGTCGTTGCTCTTCGACGGCAGATGTCAATAAAGGCGATTACCCGAGCGGTAGTCCTCACCAGGACTTCGTACTTCGAGAAGCGGGCTGGGTCTGGCAACCAGCTGTCTTGCTCCGTCTTCTCGGTGATGTGAAGGACTTCCTCATCTTCTGGTTCATCTGTCGGCGTCGTGGGCCACTGCTCTTCTGGCAGGAGCAGGAATTCTGGCCCCTGGAACCATCGATCCCCTTCATTGATGGGCGTGTCACGGAGTCGGGTAGCGTCGTCGGCCACGTTGCATGTGGTGGGCAGCCAACGCCACTCTTCCTTCCGTGTTAACTCCGCGATTTCTCCCAATCGGTGCGCGACGAACGGCGTGTAACGTCGCGTGTCGTGATGGATCCAATGGACTACGGTTGATGATCGGTCCAGTAAATCGTTCGGCCGATGTCAATCCGATGTTCCTTCCTTATTGTATCAGCGAGCCTGGCTCCGATGACCGCAGCTTGCAATTCTAGGCGCGGTATGGTCTGGGCCCGACGAGGTGCCACCTTAGCCTTGGCGGCCACCAGCACGATGTTTACGCTCCCGTCGGCGTTCTTCACTCTCCAGTAGGCCACGGTCGCGTAGGCCTGTTCACTGGCGTTACACAGGACGTGTAGGTCGATGCGCTCGTACTTCTGTGCCAGGTAGCATCTTGGTAGTCGGAGCCGGGTGAGCTCGGTGAGGCGCGCGAGCCAGGACGCAAAGGGCTCATTCTCTTCAGTCGGTATCTGTTCGTCCCACGTTATCTGGAGGCGCCACAAACTCTGCAGTATTATCTTCGATCGTATGGTGTAGTGGCTCAGAAGTCCAAGTGGGTCGTAGATGGACATCACGGCGCTGAGGGCTTCCCGCTTCGTCGGCGCCCGTGTTCCTGTTCGCACCTCAGCTGGAACTCGGTTCATTGAAGTGTTGAATCCCAGCTCATCTCGTTCTGCGTTCCAATATAGCCCTAGGATTTTACTCTCTGGCTGTTCTCCCCCCAGTTGTGTGGGGGCGGTAGCGTGTAGTTCTGGAGGTACGTCGCGCAGTACTGTCTTGTTGCTGGAGCTCCAACCTCGCAGCGTGAATCCCGCGTGCGCGTGTACCACCCTTGTTTCTTCGACCGCCCTCCACGCTTCTTCGGGGTCCTCGTAGCTGGCCACCAGGTCATCCATGTAATGGCTCTTCTTGATGGCTTCTAGCGCGCGTGGGTACTCCTGCCCGTATATGTTCGCATTGTGGTTGCGGATATAGTGGGCCATGTACGGGGAGCTCGCGGCGCCGAAGATCATGCTGGTCATCTTGTATTTCTTCGGAGGCCCTTCTCGTTCGTCACCTCTCCACAGGAACTGTTGCGCTGGTTGATCTTCCGGCCTTATCCTGATTCTCAGGAACATCTCCTGGACGTCCGCTGTGATCGCCACCGCTTTCTCTCGGAATCGGAAGAGGATTCCTGGCAACGACAACAGTAGGTCGGGTCCTTCCAGCAGTTCGTCGTTCAGGCACACGCCGTTGCTCTTGGCTGCTGCGTCGAACACCAGCCTGTGCTTTCCGGGTTTGTTTGAGTTTCGCACGGCGAAGTGTGGTAAGTACCAGCTGATGGCGCTTGTTTCCTCTGACCCGTAGCATGGCGTTGCGTATCCTTTATCCAAGAGGTTACTGATCTGCTTGGAGTATTCGACCGCGAACTCTGGATCCGCGTCCATCCTCTGTTCGATCTTCTTCAGCCGGCGGAACGCCTGACTGTAACTTGACGGCATGGTGACGTCATCTCGTCGCCATGGTAATCCTACTTCGTACCCGGTGTCGATCTTCTTTACAGTCTTTCTGACGATGTCGATGGCCCGTTGATCCGTATCCCTTACTCTCGGTTTTCCTTGTATGCCGAGCGCGTCGATCTTGAAGTGACCTTCGACTAAGTCATGGAGCTCTTGGTTGCTCGTGCCCATCATTCGGTCGGGCTCATAGACGTGCAGCACGTTTTCTTGTTGGTAAATGGCGCTGCGTGGTGCGGTTCCGTGCACCACCCATCCTAACTGTGTTCTTGATGCGGCCGGTTGATCAGGGCCGTCGACTCGTAGCTCACGGGACACTATACACTCCCAGTGGTCTGTCCCCACTAGGAGCCCGGGGCGTGCTCGTTCGTAGCACACCTCTTCTGGAGACAGGTCCCTCAGGTGCTCGTAGTCCAGCAGGGTGTCAGGGATGGACTGCTGGTGCAGCTGAAGCTTCTTCACGGTTCTTGCTTTGATCTTGTGGTTCTTGTCGTCCTTCATTCCCCTGACGTGGATGTTCACCAGCTGACTCTCCGTCTCCTGTTGCGACATGTTGACTCCGTTCAGGTGAAGAAGTTGTGATGGTCCTTCTGCTCCGATGCTCTCCGCCAGTTCCTTATCCACGAGGGTGATTGTGGCTCCTTCATCTAGGAGGGCAGGCGTACGTCCTTGCCTCCCCCCGTGGTCCGGACACGACGATAGGGCACGTCTTCAGCAGGACTGTACGTGGTCCGGCAGTTGGTCGTGTTGCTACGGACAGGACCGCTTCTTCTTTCGGTGGTTCAGCTGGCTTCGGGTCTTCCTTCTTGGTTTCCCTTGCTTGATGAAGGGTTGCATGATGCGGGCGGTGACACTGGTTCACGCAGCACGGCTTCGCTTTGCAGTTTATACGTCTGTATCGCTTCTGGGCACATTTGAAGCATATTCCGTTGGCCTTGACAAAGGTCCATCGCTCATCCGTGAGTGCCTTGTACTTGGGGCACTGCGTCAGGACGTGAGCTTGTTCACATTTGGGGCACTTGTCCTTTTCTTCTTCCGTTGCCCCGGACGTGGCGAAGACGCTCGCCTTCTTCTTTAGCGTCACGGTAGGTCGAGTCTCCTTTCTCTGACTCGCGGCGCTTGTAGATGGTGTGTACGTGTAGCGTAGCGCTCTGTCCGCTTCTCGCATCAGGAAACGGGACATGATGATGACCTCCGGGTCCGTAGTGCCTTCATGGTCGTAGGCGTAGTCGCACCAGCGGGAGCGGAGATGCGGGCTGAGCTTGTCCAACACTTCTCGCGTCATCAAGGGGTTGAAGAGGTAGCCCCCTTCGGTCAAATGTCTTCAGCACGCAGATGATGTTTTGCAGCTTGATCGCGAAACTGTTCAGTTCAGCTGCTGATGTACCCGGTTTTGGCAGCTTCTTGAGGTCTTCCAGTGCTTTGTCGATTATCACTTCAGGTCTTCCGAAGCACTGCTCCAGGGTCTTCATGATGACGTCCGGATCGGTGGCCGTATGCAGGAGGGCGGCCACGGCGTCTCTTGCTTCCCCTTTGAGGCAGCTCCTCAGCCTCTGGATGTTTTCTGCTGCCGATATCTGGTACATGCTGGTCGTGTCTCGAACTGCTGCTTTGAACGGTAACCACTCGTTGGCCGATCCGGAGAAAACAGGTAGGTCCGTGTGTTGGGGCCTGGGTCTGGCCATTTTCTCCAATGTGGCCGCCAGGTGCTCGATGCTGTTCCTGTTCCTCGTCGGAGTCGGTGATCTTGCTCGTGGAACTTCAAACCGTATTTGCTTCGGTTCTTCTGTTGTTCCCTCCTCCCCCCGTGGGCCCAGGGGGTTCGTCCTCAGCCATTCGTCCACCTTCCGATGTGGTTCTTTATGAGGAGGACTGATTTCTTCATGTACGCTATCTTCATCGTTGATCGCGGACACTTCGGCGGCCAGTCGCTTCTTGATTAGGTCCGCTTCCAGGTCCAACTCCTTTCTTCTGATGGCTGCTAGCTTCTCTGCTGCATCCAGTTCTGCCATCCGTAGTCGCGTTGTTACACTGGTCGTAGATCGTTGTGATCTAACCGATCTGGTTGGCGATACCGGTCTTCTTCGAATGGTTGCTGTTTGGAGTCCGGAAGGTCCCGCTGTGCTGGTGTCCGCTACCTTGGAGAATGGTGATGCCGGCGGGTCCAGTGAGAGCCTTCTTCTGCGCTCTTGTTCGATGCGCTCCGCTTCCTTGCGTTGCGCCTCCTGTACCTGGGCGCGTCGCTGCTCTTCCATATCCGCTGCATCCCTTTGGCTTCTTGTTACCACCATTTCGGATCTCGAACTTTGCGTTTTTCCAACTTGGTTTATTCGTGTGACGGTTCTTCGGCACGGCGCTAGTAGGTCGTGTCGTCACATCGGTACGGGTGACGGTTCTTCGGTACGACACTCGTTCAGTAGGTCGTGACGTCACGTCGGTACGCAGACTGTACTTCAACACGACGCTCGTTCAGTAGGTCGCGTTGTCAAGTCGGCACGGGTGACGGTTCTTCGGCACGGCGCTCGTTCAGTAGGTCGTGTCGTCACGTCGATGCGCAGACTGCACTTCAACGCGACGCTCGTTCGGTAGGTCGTGTCGTCAAGTCGACACGCAGACTGTACTTCAACACGACGCTCGTTCAGTAGGACGCGTTGTCAAGTCGATGCGCGGGCTGTACTTCAACACGACGCTCGTTCAGCAGGACGCGTTGTCAAGTCGATGCGCGGACTGCAGTCGGCTTCCGTTCTTCGCTCTGGCTGCGGGTTCTTCTTTCTTCTTTATCCGGCGCTCGAAGGACCAAAACTGTAGTGGACTGTATGATGAATAAAAGAGTTGTTTCCAATTCTTCTTGTTTATTTTCAGAGTTCTTGATTGTTCGGGAGCTGGAGACCGACTGTGTCCCAGCCTTACAATGGCCCGTCTTATATATAGCTCTCCCTATGTTCCGGGAGCGAGTGGACCGAGTCACACAACTTACATTTATTATTTCCAAGTGACTCTTACATGGTCCTGACAGCTTAAATCACACTTACTTTTATAAATTATGCTAATCCGGTTACAAATCACTAAATTAACTTATTCTAAACTCTAACTACAGTCTGTTGAAGACTTCGTAGCGAGGGCTCGTTTTTCGTAGTCCCGCCGCTACTTGTGCCCTAGTGCACAGATAGGGTCTTATCCTAAACTATCTTATCCTAATTCTCACTTCTTATATCTATGTGGAGGGTCAAAAGACACACAACACTGTCTCTCCACCTTGTATGCTTGGCGTTAATTATAGTCACAAACACACAACACTGTTTTCACACTTTGCACGCTCGGCGTTCGTTACAGATATTTTGACCCGACTGCCCCAGAATGCGTAATTATTATTACAGGTAAGAAAAAAATCAACTTATAGGTACGGTTAAGGGGACTGTAGTCCCCTTAACCGTACCTATAAGTTGTTTTTTTTTATAATGCCTTAAAGTATATGAACCACTGCAGTAAACAAAATCAGAAAAATATATGATATTGTTAAGGATATATGCTAGGTAGATAGTGTGTTGAAAACGTAATATAACTAAGTTGATACGATTGAAAAAAATCACGAAGATAACTCTTATTTGCATGCAATCATCCTGATTTTTTGTCAGATTATTCTACAAGCAACATATTAGCATATTAGTGCTTTATTATTTTTATACATCTATAGCTTTTTTGTAAATCGATAATTGCTTCATATTTTGCAATAAATTACCAGCGTTGTGTCATCGCGCTTCTCTTTCTTTTCTATGCAGTCCGACAGTGACCGCGCTTTAGGTGTTGTCGGCCTCTTAATAAGTGTTGAAAAGAAAATAGGTCAAACTCATGTCAAGTAAAATAAATATCAAACAACTTTCCCGATCTCAAAGCCGTCTACAAGATCGTCGATATTTTAGCGATGTCCGCACAAACACGTGCGCCTGATGATTTATCATAGCACTAATATCAATAACTTGGTCGGCGACGAGGTCGACAATAACTAATGGCGTTTGTACTGTTCACGAGGCGTAGGCGCGGCGTTAGGCAAAATACTTGGCATGTTTTTGTGAGATTTTTTCCCGAAATATGTTTTGGTGGAAAGTAACGTAAATAAAATTTGAAAGAGCTAAGATATTATGACGACTAGTAGACAACAGTATTAACTTCGATTTCTGTGGATGTTCGACTGTTGTTTTATCGAAAGTATATGTTAACACGTTTGTAGTACAGTACCTAAATAGGTACACACGGCTACATATCAAGCTATAAATTTCCAGTATAAGCTGATCTCGCATTGTACAGGATTTCCGTACAATGAGAGGTCAGCATAAACTGGCAATATTTAGCTTGATATGCAGCCATGTGTACCTATTTTAAATGAGCAAATATTTTACCATTTGCAAAAGTACTATACATTTATTACATACATACATATACTCACGCCTTCTTCTCATGGGGGTAGGCAGAAACTATAGAACGCCACCTGCCTTACATACTGGTCATACACGCACGCCGGTTGTGAGTACTACGCACCTGACCTTTCTGAAGAACATCACCAATTAGGTCACTAATGTCTTCCTAGGGCGTCCCCTCCTGGCGTTTCCACTCACATCTGCCTTGTAAATATCTTTAGTTAGTCGCCTTTCATTCATCCTCTCAACATGACCAAACCATCTAAGCATACTCTTTTCAATCTGTGTCCCTACATCTTATTTTATCTCACACCTTTGCGTTTCCACACCATTTTCAGCCTATCATTTATAGACACACAACTCATGCTTTGCAAGGAACACATTTCCACAGCATTTATTCTTTATTCATGCTATGTATTGATAAATAGTCTATCTTGATACAAAGTCTTGCTGTAGCAACACCATCCTCTTACAGAGAGGAGGCCTGTCTTCCATCAGTGGGAATATGATGAAGCAGCACTTGCAATTTTGATTTCAGTTACCTTCCGTATGAGATCTCCTGAGAATTTTATTTTTTTTTAATTTTATTTTTTCTCTCTAATAAAATACCTGCTTCTACAATCAAAACATAAATGTCACATCCGCTTTCTATGCCTGATTCAAACTATATTTTTAATAAGTATATGTATGTATATTGTGTATCCTTATAATTAAATAAACATTTCGCTCCCCCCACCGAATAATATGGTAATCGATAAATCTAAATTTTACAGGAAAAATAAAAAACTGTTTTATGCGTATATTTCAGCACGGGTAGATCGTAAGATAAACATTTATACGTCAAAACAAAGCTATTTTTTTACAATATATTTTATATTATGATTTATTTATTATAATAGTTTGACAAAATGAAGTTATTGACAACAATAATGTTACTGAAATTAAAGGGCAAAAATATAGTATGCAACGTATTATCACCGTATTATTCGCGTGTAAACACAACGATATCGTAGTCAATCTTAATGCGTTATAGTATTATTCGTTGAAATACGGTGTGAAAAAACCTAACGGCAAGTTAGGTTTTTTGACACCGTATTTCAACGATATTACGATATAATACGGGTGAAATCCAATATATTTAAAAATATTAAAGAATAATATTCAAAAATATTAACTATAAGATACAGTGCAACGACGTTACGATTTTGCATAAACAACTAACACGTTTTGTAAAAAGACAACCAAATCCTGTAAATAAAAATAAGACATGAATATAATTGTTTTATAGTTTATGTGGAAAAAGATATGCATTTCTTACACGAATATGATGGTAATCGTCGCTTACCGAAAAAGTTAATGATTGCATAATCTGTAATAACTTGTTATGGTATTATTCGAGCAAAAAGTATCTTAAGATATTACGGGAATTAATCTTGTTGTGTTCATTACGATACCATTGAATTTATTGTACTTTTTTAAATATACATAGAAAAAATACAAAAAAAAATCACAAGATGGTAATAAATGCTCTAAACACCGAATATACAATAAAACGAAAAGTGTCGTAGTACCACATTACCATATTATTCGGTGGGGGGAGCGATTTATTCCACAATTTTCGTTATTGCACCTACCACTGTTTTTCTGTGCATCATCAGGTTGACTGGTAGTTAATGCCTACGGCATTAAGTCCGCCTCTACATTTGTGTGCTTAAAGTATTAAATAAATAAAAAATAAATCTTTACAGAAACTCACCGTCTGTAATTAACGTAATCATTGTCACCGCGTTACCGTTATCTCCGCGATATGGATGTGAGGTTTTGTTTCGACACTTCCTTGGACGAAACTCTGAATGATTTACGAGAGCAAACTAACTAGGCGAAGATCTGCTGGAGATTTTGGATGTAGAGTGTCGGAATTAGTTCAGGGGATTTAGCTGTGCTTAATCGTTTTTTGGCACGATTAATCAAATTAGCTCCTCAACAGATGTACGGAATACAAGAGCAAGGTAGGTAAATACTTTTCGGTGTTTCTTAAAAATCAGCCGATATCAGCCGATTGTTTGCTAATGTTGTTTTTTATTTTAAATGCAATTTAAAAAAAAACACCCTACGTCAATTTACTGTGTTATAGCCATTACTCACAACAGAGAAACAGATGTGATTTGAATTTCTTCTCAGAGTAGTCAGATAGGAAACGCCGGCCTCATCTAGTTTAAAAAAAATATGTTTTGACGTGTAAAAGTGTTTGTAAAAACCTACTTACAGAAATAAAATCATTTATCATTTATTTATCATAATACACGGACAATTTAAATTAGTCGTCAATTTGCTTGACTAGGTATTTATTTCCCTGACTTTACTTACCTACCTATATTTTTAACGGTTTTACTTACATACTATTTCGGGATTACCAAACTAGTTTCAAACTTATAGGAACTTTAAGTCATAAACTCATCTGGCTTCTTAAAAAACACATTATATTTTTGTTAACCATAACTAAACAATTAAGTCTCGTCCATTGACCAGTATACGTGCTTACCAAAATAAACATGTCGTCGTCAGTAAACTCTTCAACCTTCCTCCCCTCTAATGCATCTTCAGGAGTACCTACTTAATGAGAACAGAGATTTACTTCAAGTAGGGGACCATATACAGGGTGTTTTCTTGTGACTTATTTTGAAAAGGGATTTTTTTTATTCTTTTGTTTTTGGCTTGTGTCGGTTTTGATTCTGAGTTACTTTTAAATCGTCGTTTGTTCATTGTTTTGTATCAGTCTTATTCCCTATAATGTGTGTCAGGGTTTTTGGAGAGATATTTTATTGGGCTCTCGTTGCCTGCTGAATTTAAAAGTTATAACACTGTATGAATCTTGAAGACATTTTTCTCTATATGTCATGTCCTTTAAGGCGTACAAAAGCATATTTTAATATCATTGTATCGTGAAATATTATCAATCAATCAATCAATCTTTATTTTTTTCATCGTCGTTTTTGTTTTGGATTATGCGTACTTAATACGAGTATGTACGTGTATTATTTCACGCAATGTTATCAATGTGGCAAGTAGATGTTTTAAAGCAAATACTCAATTATGGTAAATACTTGTACAAGTACTAAGCACGTAGTATCTGCCTAGGCATATGTATACGGACATGTATAATTGTATAATATACGTAACACAAAGCCGCCAATGATAACACGAA
The DNA here is from genome assembly GCA_905333075.3 of Atethmia centrago. Classification (NCBI taxonomy): domain Eukaryota; kingdom Metazoa; phylum Arthropoda; class Insecta; order Lepidoptera; family Noctuidae; genus Atethmia; species Atethmia centrago. The sequence goes on along the minus strand of HG995381.1, from coordinate 8,596,188 downwards.
CGCACCAAGTGCAATGCAAACCTCATTGGAAATTCAATAAATGCATGCACTGTAATTTAGAAGTAAACAGGATTTAATGTTAATAGTACAGGAAAGCATTTGTTTGAGCTGTTACTGTAATTTGATTTTAAATTGATGTTAGTTTTGCAGGCATTTTGAAAGTGCTCATTTCATTGTTATTTATTATTGCATTTTTAGGGTTCCGTACCGAAAGGGTAAAACGGGACCCTATTACTAAGACTCCGCTGTCCGTCTGTCTGTATGTCTGTCCGTCTGTCACCAGGCTGTATCTCATGAACCGTGATAGTTAGGCAGTTGAAATTTTCACAGATGGTATATTTCTATTGCCGCTATAACAACAGATGCTAAAAACAAAATAAAATAAATATTTAAGGGTGCTCCCATACAACAGACATGATTTTTGTCGTTTTTATAGATAATGGTACGGAGCCCTTAGTGCGCGAGTCCGACTCGCACTTGGCCGGTTTTTTTCTATGTATAACATTTTTCCTCTCTGCTTCTGTGGGAGTGATTTCATGAAAAGGGACGGAAGTGACAGCTGGAGCATGGAATAAGTAAGTACTTTATAATAGCACGGAATTATTGTACTCATAGAATTTGTAAGTACTATATAGATTGTAAGTAGAGACCAGTGGGCTTCCACTAGTAATGAATAATTATTCGATTAAATATTTCAGGACTTAGCTTTTTAAATTTTGAGGTTATTTTCTTCTATCGCTGCTCAATTGCTTATTACCAAGGTGAAAAATATCACATGTCATGTAACACATCGTAAGTGACTACTGTAAGCGTACCTTGTTTTTTTTTTTTGGAATATGATTCATACTGAACTGTGTAGTAATAGTAAAGATGTCTCAGGGTTTAGATTTCTTTCTTGAATTAAGACGCTGACAACACCTAAACCGCGGTCACTGTCAAATTCCATAGAAAAGAAAGAGAAGCGCGATGACACAACGCTTGTAATTTATTGCAAAATATGAAGTAATATTCTATTTACTCAAAACTGAGTTGAGTAAACGAAAATGAAAAACAACCAAGTTCTGCATTCAAATAAGACGTTCTTGTTATTATTTAAATACGTAACGTATGTTGATATTTGGTACAGATATTTTGGATTAGAACTCAAAGTAAGAGGTCAGTTTAACGTTAGTTTGTATCAAGAATTTGTTTTAAAAACGTGTTTTGGTAACAACCAAGTTCTGGGAAATATGTTCAAAATTAACAAATATTTTTTCCGCTACCACAAACTATACAGATTTGGCAATTTTTTTTCTTAAGCGAAGCCTATTTTGGTCAATTGGGTCTTGTCAGCGCCTTAATAAGCTTGAGTTCAAACTACGCGCGGTCGTGGATCGCCTCACGATCTCTCTCCATCTGATTCTGTTATTTAAAGGTCTGGTGCATTCATTAAAAGGGCCTCCAACCACTGATTTAATTTGGTCAGTCAGATTCAGAGTCAGATTTAACGTGGCCTATTATCATAGAAATATAAAAGCCTTATATCTATACCTATTACCCTCTAATCTGCCCTGTATCGCTAGACGTTCTATGGAGTCATTGCTCAGTCTCGAGACATGTCAAAAGAACTTCAGTATTTGAGACTGTACTAGTGCTGATAGACGCTGTTTGATGCTGAGTTCTTGGAGTATGGAAACGCTTACACCACTTATGAACAACGGTAGGTAGGTACTTACCTACTCAGCCAATATCGACGATTATTTGGAATACTGCTTCCACAGACAGGCGCGACGCGACACTAGTAGCACAGTTTCTAGGAAAACTTCATGGAAAGTATCGCACTGCCTGTCGCGCCCACGATACCGCGCCAGTCAGCACGAGCCTTAATAGCTAAGAACGTTCATTTGAATGAATTTAGATAAGACACATTTACATGGTTTGATATAAGTACACACAAAGGCTTTTCTTGTTGGCCCAGCCTCGCGAGCAAAATTAGCATTAAACCCTAGTTTCAAAATAACTCATTACCTACATCCTCGTTTTTCCCCTAAATCAGACCTACTCAATAACTCCGGCTATACGTCGAAGAGTTTATTTAAAAACAGAGGACAGTAAATCCCTTGCTTCAGGGGATATCTCGTTACCAACAAAGATATTATAAGTACTTTGGTAGGTAGCTCTATAATCATCATAATAGTTGCAATTTGTGGGTACGTAGGTACACAGTTTTCTCGAAAGAATAAGCTTAAGTTCTGACTTCACGAATAACACATGTGAGCAGGGTGGCCTGTGAATTATTGATAATTCCAGCATGAGCATAGTTTGATAAAAGTACGCACAAAGGCTTTCCTTGTTGGCCCAGCCTCGCGAGCAAAACCACCATTAAACCCCTAGTTTCAAAATAACCGATTACCTACATCCACGTACTTCCCCTAAATCTCACCTACTCAATAATTCCCGCTATACGTCGAAGAGTTTATTTACAAACAGTGGACAGTTGAATCCCTTGCTTCAGGGGATATATCATTACCAACAAATATATCATAAGTACTTAGGTACGTAGGTACACAGTTTTCTCGAAAGAATAAGCTTAAGTTCAGACTTCACGAATTTACGTATGTGAGCACGTGGTGGTCAGCAAATCGATAAATCTAGCATATGGATAGATTGATAAAAGTACACGCGAAGACTTTCCTTTTCAGCCCAGCCTTGCGAAAAACCAGCATTAAACCCTGGTTTCAAAATAACTCATTACCTACATCCTCGTTTTTCCCCTAAATCAGACCTACTCAATAACTCCCGCTATACGTCGAAGAGTTTATTTACAAACAGAGGACAGTAAATCCCTTGCTTCAGGTGATATCTAACAAGATATCACATTGGTAACAACCAACAAAGATATTATAAGTACTTAGGTAAGTAGCTCTATAATCATCATAATATTAGCAATGTGTGGGTACTTAGGTACACAGTTTTCTCGAAAGAATAAGCTTAAGTTCTGACTTCACGAATTTACGCATGTGAGCAGGGTGGCCTGTGTATTATTGATAATTCTAGCATAAGCATAGTTTGATAAAAGTACACAAAAAGGCTTTCCTTTTCAGCACAGCCTTGCGAAAAAACCAGCATTAAACCCTAGTTTAAAAATAACTCATTACCTACATCCTCGGACTTCCCCTAAATCAGACCTACTCAATAACTCCGGCTGTACGTCGAAGAGTTTATTTACAAACAGAGGGCAGTAAATCCCTTGCTTCAGGGGATATCTCATTACCAAGTTTTGTTAGACCGGCCAGTTAAGGAGTTGCTGTTACCCGCTTGTTATAACTTTACTTATTTACTTTTCGTCTGTTACTTGTGGAACTACATATTTTTCGCGTGTTACATAGTTAGTTTCGATTGGAAGTGTTGGGTTAATTTTCGGGAAGGTCTTGTTGGTAAGCTGCTGTTTTGATAACGTCTGGCGTATTTTTTTACGTGGATACTTTTTTGGAAACAGTAATGATGACTGCCTGCATCAATTGAATACCTGTCTCGAATGTCTAAGCACTAATTTATAAATTCAATTTTTAAGGTGAGGGACTTCAGCTTAAAGGCTCCCGCAGACAGGCGCGACGCGACCCTAGTAGCACAATTTCTATGACAACTTCATGGAAAGTATAGCGCTGCGCGTCGCGCTGCCTGTTGTGCCCGCGATATCGCGCTAGTCCGCACGAGCCTTAACATTGAATTTATAAATGTTTATACCTAGTTAGATTTATTTTTATATGGTAGTGTCATCTTATTGCTTTGACTATACATTAAAAAAAAACGTAAAAAAACACCGACTTTCAAAAAAAAGGATCGCAAAGTGAAAAATACAAAATTAAAGTTATTTTTCAATAGTGTTTTTTTTTTTTTGTAAGTCGGTTTGTTTTTGTTAAAAGTTATTATTTATCACTTTACAGTTGCGGTACCTACTCCACACAAATTCGAATACCACTACCTGCTATGTAAATAACAGTTACGAGTACAGCTTTTGTCGACAGGATACTAATTAAGACTTGTTACAGTTGTAATGGCAAACATGTCATTCGGTTTAAATAGGTTTTTATTATTTTATTAATATTTTACATAGATTATTTTATATTTTGTGAATGTGAGAACGTTGTAGGCTTAATAGACTAGATTTGTAGACCATTTATTTTTTGTTAAGTACCTAGCTAGTACTTCTTGACAGGTCTTTTTTTTGCGGTGGGAAATCATCAAATAACTTCTCCCGCTCTGGGCGGAGCGGGAGGGTGTGTCAGACTTTTACTGACTAAAACCCACCCGTATTCCTTCCTGTTGCCTGTGTTGCCAGGGGACTCGGTGACCCATAAGTACCTTCCCGCGACCCCGGCAGGCATCGGCCCTAGTGGACCCCTACATTTGTGCTGCCGTTTCGCCTCCTCGCGTCACTCCCATACGTGCGCGAGGACTTTTGCTTCCAGATCCCATGGCGGCAATCCGGCAAGGAGGCTCGCTGCCTCACAGGAGACCGTGCGGTATCCCCGGACCATCCGGATTTTTGACAGGTCTACACTGTTCTCCCATACCTATTAACACTGTAATTTGAAACCATTGTAAACACAATTATTTTTAAAAGAGTAACCGTGGAGTTTCTTGCCGGCTCTTCTCCATAGGAAACGACCAATTCGAACTGTGCTTGAACTTAGCTTCTGACGTTTCATAAGCTAAGTTAATAAAATTTATGTAGGACCACCGCGCAAGTTTTTTCTGCCAAATGAAAATGAATTTCCAATATCGATCCACAATTGAGGCAAACATCGGTGAGCATACATAAAAACAACCGGCCAAGTTCGTGTCGGACCACGCACAATGAAGGGTTCCGTAGTTGGGATTACTTGGGATGAATTTATCCCAAAAACAAACTTAACAATGTAGCTGAAAAACATGTTTTCTCATACATCAATATATTTTTTTATTTAATCCACGGTCAATTCTCCAACTGCAAATTTCAGTTGGTCGACTATTACGCGTTAACTTCTAAAGCCCACTTAGCTGTGATAGTTTTTCTTTTAATTTCAATATACCGATGTATATTGTTGACTACCATGTTTTTTTTCACATCTCCATAAACAACCATTTAGCGGGCAGGGGGAGACACTTGACTCTAACAAAAATGAGCACTTATTACGCAAACAGATCCTTGAATCGAAAAGTGGTATGCACAGACCCGCAATATTTGAATGGCTGTCCAACGATACCCCACACCATGGGGTAGACGAGAAAAAAATATCATCCCCACATTACTTATTAATAGGTACCACATTTTTTCTTCAAGATTTTGTTTTAGTACCTTGTCGGCGTGATTAATATGTTTTATTGTGTGTGTTAAATTACAGCTTTCTAGTACTAAGCGTCTCTGAGCTACAGCGGGGACAGACAGACAGACGGACATAGCGAAACTATAAGCGTACCTTGTTTACTACGGAACCCCAAAAACAACACAGACGAACAGAGAACCTCCTCATTTTTTTAAGGTCGGTTAAAAACGAAAACACTTATTAAATTTTCACTGCAGCAAAACGAGTCAATACTTTAACTATGAGCGGCTCGATGAAATATTCTCCGGATATCCTATGGAATACACTACTCTATATCCCATTTTAATACAAACTCTCGTCACAAAACTAATAGTTTGAAACAATAACAGTTGGTTGGAACGTACAGCAGTTAACCAATTGCAACAGGTACAAACCAAAGGTCTATACAAACTGAACCGTTTTCATTAAGCACTGGAACTACACGCGATCCATTGAAAACTGACCGTAGGCTGCTAAACTGTCCCTAATAACTGGCCTTAAAATTCGACAACCACCACACGATTTTAAACTCTATTTTGTTAAGGCTAAGGTTGGGAATTGAGGGCGTGGGACAAGTCTTTTGTGACATCGGAATAAAGCTTGAAACGGGAGTATTCCAGTAATGTATTGTTGGATATGAGTTCGTCTCATGCTTATATGAACTTTTGTTGCGTACAAGTGTTTATATTTTTGTTTTCTGTGCAGTTTTCGTCTGTTTTCCCATTGTTATGACTATGTATTGTATAGGTATCTGTTTTTGTATTGTCGATTGGGGAAATGAAACTAACACGACAGCAATTGTAATGAAAATTTTTGCTATGGCAACCAGGCCGAAATATTGCAGCAGAAATTGTTTTAGAGATAGTCGTAGTCGCGTGTGCTCGCGCTTAGAACAAGTGTCGCCTGAACCCAACTTTATTTCAATAATTTTGGCATGTATTTAACGCGGCGACAAACTTATCTGATTTAGGGTTTTAAAAATAATTAAAATGGGTAGCAAATATAATAGGTTGGCAGCTACAGTGAAAAAGCATTTTAAGTATAAAGTAGCAGCGACACCAACAACCGAGGGGATCTGACGCTCGGCGGCCGCTGCCGCGGCACGCTCGCTTCGCTCGCTCACCATCGCGCGTTATTGGTCACTGTTCTAACCTAACCTAACCCAAATGATTGTATACTTAAAATGCTACTTCACTGTAGCTGCCAACCTATTATTTTTGTTACCCATTTTATTTTTTTAGGGGAACTAATTTTTTGAGCTGTTTGGTAAATATTCGAGATGTTATTATGGTCAGTTGAAAATCATATTGAGCAGTTATTTAATTTAATTGCGGTTGATTAATTATTGCGACAGTAAAACATGGACAGTAATAAAAAATCAATTAGTCGGTTATTTTATCATACAGGTTGAAATTGAAAACTTGCGACAAACTGAAATGGGACATTGTATACATCATTATTAACAACTTTTACTAAGGGACCATAGCTGTAATCCCAAAAAAAAAATCTGCTTTTCCTACATTTTGATGAGGTATTGCGAACATAAATGTAGGGGACAGCAGTTTTTTTTTGGGATTGTAGCTTTGGTCCCTTAATAAAAGTTGTTCATAATGATGAGTACAATCTCCCATTTCGATTTGTCGCATGTTTTCAATGTCACCCTGTATAATGTCAATTCTAAAAATTATTGAGCGGTAAAAATGATGGAATGATCATAGCGAGCGGTGACACCCGAACTCAAATTAGAGTTTATTAGCGCGGGTGGCGAAAGGTTAGGTTAGGTTAGAACAGTGACCATTAACGCACGAAGGCGAGCGAGCGAAGCTAGCGTGTCGCGGCAGCGACCGCCGAGCGCCAAAACCCCTCTATTACTCTAATTCAGGGTAATTTTGAACTGGCGTTTACCACCTCATTGTTTACAGAATTGCTTAGAATGAGATTTCTTACCGACAAATTCCGATTTATTACTGCCCACCCGTAACCGCTCGTTCAATATTTTTTATCGCCCATTTAATTATTTTCCTGCTCAATTATATATATCTGTTCTGTAATTATATATTCTGTATCTCAATTATATATCACTGATCCATTTCATTATTTTTTATTACTCATTTTTGTTTACTTTACTACTTACGAGTAGTTTTAACTGCTGAACTATTTATTAAACGTGCCATTTATAATTTTTAACTTACCAAAACCGCTATTTACAACTGCCTCTTTAAATCAGTGCCTTTTTTTAGTAGCAAATAGTTAGTCGCCCTTTTAGTTGTTGTTAGTCGCCTGGAAAATAATTAGCCAATAATTTTATGTATCTCAAAAATTAAAACGCTAAGGCCCGAATTACATTTCCAACCAATCAAATGGTTTTAAACTAGTGTTAAGTAATGTTTGAGTCTTGAGTGAGGTTCTGTAATACGGGCCTAAAAGTGTTTATTTGATAACGAATTTATATTAAAGACCTTTCAAATTCTTTTAATGTTTTCTAGACTGAATCTAAAATTAAATCTCATTTTAGTTTTTAAGAAGAGGAATATTTGACGTAAAACTTTCTCTTATCTGTCAAGAGACTCACTTCACAAAACACGGGTCCAGCTTTACGTTTCAAACTTTTTAACCGTGTTCTTTGTTTTAACTTGCAAGTTATTTAGCATAAAAATGTAACTTAACCACTTTGTTGTTCTAAGTTATAATGTCGTCAAATATGCAACGGTTTTCTTGCTAAACGCTTAGAACGAGGTTTATGTAAAAAAAAAACTTTAGGAAAATTAAACACTTACTCAGTTCTTAAGTTGAAGTTTTGTTTTAGATTTACAATCAAAAAATATTCAAATGTTTTGGTTGTAAATATATTCCAGTCTAAACGATTTGATAGCGATAATGTTTTGTTTTTAACTTTAAAAATAAATTGAAAATGACGCACCAGAGTTTTTAAAGTAAATTACAACTTGATTGATTTGATTCTAAGTTATAGTTTTTAAACACCTTGAAATAATAAAAATCAAAATTTCTAAAATCCTGTTTAGGTATAACATGGTGAAATAAGCTGCTTTGCCTCAGAAATATGCAGTACCTACTGAAATATCTACAACGTTAGAACGGAAATCAGACTTGCCCAAACGAACGGTGCTAAAAGGGGGACAGCCGGATTATTCCATGCAATCCCGCCGCCACCGCTCTGTCCGAAATATACACCCTATAGTTACCAAGAAGCTTTCAGCTGCATGGAGGGAAACTGTTTTGAAATACCTGAAACTGGATTTTGAATACTCTTTATTATGTACACCATAAAAATTACAGATATAAATGTAGAAATTTTACACAGGGTGACACAATGGGCGGTCTTATCGCTAAAAGCGATCTATTAAATACAACCTTTGGAAGGATTAGGGGGAAAGGAGAGACAATACTGCAGGTAGTCTGTGGTGTACCATTCTCATATATACAATTAATACATACATACATGTTATTTAAATATTCGAGATGTTATTATGATCAGTTGAAAATCATATTGAGCAGTTATTTAATTTAATTAACTTTAGTTATTTAATTTAATAATTTAATTTACCTGATATTTAAATAGCAGGTAGTCTGTGGTGTACCATTCTCATATATACAATTAATACATACATACATAAAACATATTAAAATTGCCTGTATATTATATTCAACAATAATCATAAAAACTAGCGCTAAAACCAAAACAGGTGCAAAGAACAAAGAAAATAAAAAATATGTTTAAGGAGAGATAGTGTTTTTTTTACCATAATTTAAAAAATGGACAGAGATTGAGCACGCCTTATCGTCACGGGCAAGGCATTCCACAACCGTGCTGCTTAAACCGTATAAGATTTATCATAGAAACTGGTGGATATTCTCTATTCACACATACACATATTATTATTTTTAAATACTTCTTAAAAAATATAAATAATAGGGATCCAGCGGTGTCGATTTAAAATGATTCAAAATTCATAAACTTCCTTCCCATGTAGCGCAGTCGAGTAAATAAAAAAATACCTTACTTATTAAATAGAAAATTTACGCCTGTTATGAGTAATTTATGAATTATTCACTTCAATTTAATCCGTTCAAAACTTATTTTCGTCTCTTGGCGTCAATTTCGATCAAGTATTCCAAAAAGCGGAAGTTATTCTGAAAATTTTATTACAAAAATTCGTCAGATGTTTGGGACGTAGGGAATTCACAGAAATTCGAAATCAAGTTTCCTAATTTCGCTTCAAAGTCCCCGTGAAATGTCTACAATTTAATAATGGGGTGAAAGAAAATTTTGGTCATTGACAATCACATTCGGGAAGGGGTGACCAGCCTTAATCGTAGAAAAATAGAACGCACCTCAAACGAATTAATTTGTTGGCAAACAACGGGAAATCAAAAAGGTTTATCAAATAACAGGGTAATGGTGTCCTTATTTTTCGTTTGGTCCTATTAACATAATTTTAATATTGCTCTTATTTTATTGGTGTAAATATTACAAGCATGTAGTATGTTATTATTGCGTTTTGATTATACTTATTCTACTTAAAGATTGCATTTTATTTTTCAGTACCTATTTTTATAAAAAGTCTTCTAAAAATTTCGCCTACAAATAATTCACACTACTTCAAAAACAATTATGTATTATCTATTTCAAATATCAGCCAAAACCTCGCACCTTCCACCATAATTCCACACATTCCAATCCGCTTGAAATCTGGAAATCAGCACGCGTCGCTGCATTGCCATCACTTTTTCTTTCGCTCGAGTAATGCGAAAAATATGTCGAAGTCCAAGCCGGCTGGCATCCATCATAAATCACGGGGCCCGGCCTGCAATGCACCCACTGGCCCTCCCTTAATCCGGCCCTGTGTAAAGCCTCGAGTCATTGTGTTTTGTAGTGACTATGTGCTGTAGATTAGACTTTATGGGTGAGTGCGAAGGAATTGCAGGTTTTAGGATTCTGTTTTGATGATGTGTTAAGATTTAGGATCTATTAAAATTAGGATCTGCTGAAAATTGTAAAATATGTAGAAATTCTAAAGTAGCCTGGCGACTATAAAATATAGTCGGCAGGCCACTTGGAGTCTTCTGATTCAGAATTTCAACTCATCTAAATTATGTGTCAGTATATGTGTATCCAAGTTATTACAAAAGCTATGATTAATGTTTTTGTTTTCTCTTTCCCTGTAAGTAGACTTTTGCTAATGTACCCATTGTAGTTCACAATGGTTTCTCTAATCCCATCAAGCTTCAAAAACTTACTATTTTACGATTAATGTGCAAAATATGTCGAACTCCAACGCCTCGCGGCCGCTCATTCATAAATCACTAGCAGTCACAATGAACAACGCGCACTCTGACATACACTTAATCCGGCCCTGTGTTCATTTTGGTTATGATATTACGTAAGTGCCCCACTTTATGTCCAGGCAAATCACTGTCCATCCTATGGTTGCCTGGAAGAGATCGCAGAAAGCGATAAGGCCGCCCATTGTATATTTTGTAGTGTTTGATTTATTTTTTGTCATGTATTTTTTGTGGTGTACAATAAAGTATATATAAATAAATAAATAAATAAATAAGTGCTGAAAACCTAGCTATGATGTATAACCTATGCAAAAAATACTTATAAAATAATTTTGACTGTGTAACATCTTTCTTTCCGCCTTCTGTTGGGATTCTTCTGGGATTTCGTGAAAAGGGACGGAAGTGTGTAGACAGGAAGTGACAGCTTTTTTTTTTTGGATGGGAAATCATCATATAACTTCTCTCGCTCTGGGCGGAGCGGGAGGGTGTGTCAGACTCTTACTGACTAAAACCCACCCGTATTCCTTCCGTTGCCTGTGTTGCGGGGGCCTCGGTGACCCATAAGTACCTTCCCGCGACCCCGGCAGACATCGGCCCTAGTGGACCCCTACATTTGTTCTGACGACATATCTTTGAGGCGCACGTGGAATACAACATCTTGAGCATCAAATAAGTAAGTACTTTTTAATAGCATGGAGTTAGGAAGTACTTTATACTGGTATAGTACTTTTCCTTTTTTTGGGTAGGAAATTATCAAATAACTTCTCCCGCTCTGGGCGGAGCGGGGTGTGAGACTCTTACTGACTAAAACCCACCCGTGTTCCTTCCGTAGCCTATGTTGCCAGGGGCCTCGGTAACCCTTTTGGACTTTCCCACGACCCCGACAGGGTGACATAGTACTTACTCATGGAATTAGTAAGTACTATATATTGTAAATAGAGGTCGGCGACCACTAATAACTTATTTTAATAAATATTTCAGTATTTAGCTTTTTGAATTGTGAGGTTATTTCACGTCGCTGCTCGGTTGCTTTTTACCAAGGTGAGATGTCCGATGTTACACATGACATGCTACTACTGCAAAACTCGCTTGTTTTTTTTTACTACCAACCTAAATCTATTTTTCTACCCGAAAACTTTGAAAGAAAGTAATTGAGTCTATTGAGAGTTGATTTGAAGATCACAGCAACCGGTAGTACCTAGTTTGTTTTTTCCTGTTGCCTGGTTTGTTTGTGATAAACGCTAAGTGTCTAGACAAACAAATAATATGTATTTCATGAGTTGTTGATCTGTCTAACTACACACATAATCAGCCTATAATGTTCCCACTGCTGGGACACAGGCCTCCTCTCGGTGAGAGGGAGTGGGCCGTAATCCACCACGCGGGCCCAGTGCGGATTGGTAGATGTCACATGTCTTCGAATTTTTGGTTCTAGAACATGCCGGTTTCCTCACGATGTGTTCCTTTACCGTTTTGAGGGCAGTGGTGATGAAATAATTTACACAAAGTAAAGCGCCTGTCAGGGTTCGAACCTACGACTTACAACTCGTAAGTCGCGGACGTTACCACTAGGCCTCCACTGCTCACATTTTCTGCTGTTTGTCTAACTACACAAACAGCAGAAAATGTGGATCGACCTCATTCCACCGGCCCCCTTCTATTATCGGTCATCTAGGCGCACTTCAGGTTACCATCCCTTCCTGGTGGCTATCCCACCAGCTCGCACTAAGCGTTTCCAAACTTCTTTTATAATGCGCACAGCAAAGGAATGGAACTCTCTGCCTGCGTCTGTGTTTCCGAACGCATACAACCCTAATCTCTTCAAAGTGAGAGTGAACAGGCTTCTTCTGGGTAAGCTCGCTCCATCGTCGACTTTGTTTCTGTCACCTCTGACATAGACTAAGGTCAAGAGCAAACCCATCACAAATAAAAAAAAAAAAAAAATCAAATGAAATATAGCCAAATAAAGAAAATTCAGGAGAGTTCATAAAAAGATTTCATATTATTTATTGGATATTCTTACCCTCTTGCTTTTAGCAAATCAGATTCCATGGATGAAAGTTGACGTACCTTAATCTTAAGCCTAATGGCTTCACCTTATAAGAATTTCAATATTTTAGGCTTATTTCCAACGGATTGATGATTTAATACATAAAATAATACTCACATAGAACCTCCTCCTTTTTTGAAGTTGGTTAAAAAAGAAGTAAAATTGATAAAAAAAAAATTGGCTTATTGTATTTTGAAAACCTCGGAGAGGTTCCAAGTGGCGTAAACAATATATCCACTGTTGATGGATTAATAGATTAAGACGCTGACAACACCTAAACCGCGGTCACTCTCAGATTGCATAGAAAAGAAAGAGACGCGCGATGACACAACGCTTGTAATTTATTGCAAAATATGAAGCAATTCTATATTTACTAAAAATTGAGTTGAGTAATCGAAAATAAAAAACAACCAAGTTCTGCATTCAAATAAGACGTTCTTGTTATTAATTAAATACGTAACGTATGTTGATATTTAATGCAGATATTTTGGATTAGAACTCAAGGTAAGAGGTTAGTTTAACGTTAGTTTGTATCGAGATTTTCTTTCTAAACGTGTTTTGGTAACAACCAAGTTCTGGGAAATATGTTCAAAATTAAAATACATTTTTTTCCGCTACCGCAAACTATACATATTTGGCATTTTCTTTTTCTTAAGAGAAGCCTATTTTGGTCAATTGGGTCTTGTCAGCGCCTTAAGTAGGATTTCCTAATATAACTTATTATATTAATTCTTATTAAGTATCGTATTTTGTAAAGTTAATATTGGTGTTCATAATAATACAATATTGTAAGTCTGATCTCTATAAGTATAAATATAACTACGCTATTGTACTAGGTAGGCCTTTGATGATACGAGTAGTTATGTGTTTAAAAACAAATAAAATAAAATATCTAATAATAAAATATTTTTCTATCTGGAATTTCTCAGTAGCAGCCCGGAGTTTGGATTTGTGCCCGGTAGATGGCAATAGGCTCGTCCCCAATTACATGGGATTTAAAACATAACTGGCGAAATGTGGGTGTACTACAGGTACACCTCTGCCCAACCCTTCGGGGAAACAAGGCGTGATGTTTTGTTAAAATAAAATAAAATATTTGTAAAAATGTGTTAAATAAACCATTTATTTCAACCGCTTCACAACCCCATAGTTTTTCTGCGTCGTTCAAAATGAATTGCGCGCACAATCTCCACACAATTCAGGAGCATTCAAAAATTCCACCAACATCTTATGTTAACACCATCGTAAAATAAACTCTCGTTTACAGTCCAAAAAATAACATTCTACACAACACATATCCTGTACAACATTTATTCGGAGAACCACCTTTAGACGTGGCCAAAATCCTGAGACCTCCCGCGCCCTTCTTTCATCTTCCATATCTTTATTCAAAAGGGGGTTTTGATAAGGTATGAAGAGGTCTTGTTTATCTGGTGGTGTTTCCTCAAAAGCAGTACCATAACTAACCATCAAACGCCCTCGCGTACTTAGAATAAATTTTCAATACTCTGGTACATGGATCGTTAGTTCCATTCAAAGGTTTCAGGCAACGCACAGCTTATCTCAAGATGTGCGTGCCACAGAGTAGCCGACAATGTCAGAGAGATTTGCTAAAGTTTTTGTTCCTAATGTCTTTTTAATACTTTATTTAGGGCTAGTCTCGGAAGATTTGCGCATGATTGATTGATGGGGCGAGGTGCCGAATGTGAATTGTGGGGTTAGGCTGATTACATATTGATATGGGTACTTGGTTAGGAGTGTTTAGGGAGTTAGGTATTGTGGGGAAATATTCGAGTTCATAAGTTATTTGCGGAAGTCGCGAAACGTCTAGTTGATGTAACTGGTGACCGAAAAGCTGGCGGCTTTCTCGCGCAACGCATCAGCATTGCAATTCAGCGAGGAAACGCCGCCAGCATCCTCGGTACAATGCCTCGAGGGCCTTTTTATGTTAATAACCACCTTGTAATTTGATTATGTAAATAAACGTTATTCGAGTTCTAATACCGAAATATTCGTCTATAAAGATAGCGAAATGTATTGTTCTCTCAATGTTAAATCTGGGTTTTCAATAAGTATAAGTAGAGCTAGAGCAAAGTTTTATTCGGTTAAAAGAGTGATTATTTAAATCGACCGTAACATTCACTTAGGACGTATTTCGGCAAAAGTTTAAGCTAAGTGCTTAAACTAAAGCTCCATTTACACGGTGCAGGTTTATTGTCTGTGGCATACCATAAAATTGAAGGGCAACTAACTGGCACCGTATAAACAGCACGTACAATATTGTTGCACGATACGGGCAGGTTAGTTGCCGTTCAAAACTGGTACAGTTGTAAACAATAAAATTGCACGTGCAATAAAATCACATTCAACTCTACAAGTACGAACGAATGAAACAAGTTAAAAAAAAATCTTGAGAAGACGTTCAATAATAATTTAATTGCAATACTTGAATCAATTGTACAAGGAAGTGCAACTCTGTATTAGGACGAGGCAAAACTTGCATGCAATAATCGCCTTGCAAAAACATTGCCTTGGTGTAAGTCGCATGCAATTTTATTGAACGGCAAAACTTGCATTCAATTATTGTATGCCATTTTATGGAAATCGCACGCGTGTAAACACTTGCATGCAATTCTTGAATGGCAATAAAATTTAACGTGCTTTATTACTCATGACCGTTGCAGAAACTTGCACCGTGTAAATGGAGCTTAAGATGCAGCGCTATGGCTTTTTAGTAAATTGTCACAAACAACAGGCTGTGATATAATTACTCACTTTATTTATTTTTATAGTTTCATTCTTGTATTTTTTTGCACCCGCATCTCTAAACCACACATTACTCTGTCACCTGACAAGCGAGACATACACTGAAGCGCTTCGCAGAATGACGGCCATATTTTGAAGCAGGTGCGCAGCAACCCGGTTGCTACGATAGGTAATGAGGTGTACTCGAGAACGCTAATGCATGACTACGGAAGTGGTGGCTTGAGAGGACTTGCAAGATTGTCTTAAGGTGAGATTAAGTAATTTAGCTTAGGCTTTATAATTGTAAACGTGGCTTAGTATATTAATATTAAAAGTGGCTTAGTATTAACGTTAAAAATGACTTAGTATTAAAGCCTAATTATAAAGAGTATTCTATGTAAATGTAGAAATTTTACATAGGGTGACACAATGGGCGGTCTTATCGCTAAAATCGATCTTTCGACGTTTGGATGGATTAGGGGGGATAGGAGAGACAATACTGCAGGTAGGACCATCTACGTACATACAATAAATACATACATACACAAAACATATTAAAATGATCTATATAATACCTACTCGTATAATCAATAATAATCATAAAACTAGTGATAAGAACAGGCGCAAAGAACAGAGAAAATAAAAAATACGTTTAAGGAGAGAGATAGTGTTTTTTTTAGCATAATTTAAAAAATGGACAGAGATTGAGCACGCCTTAAGGCTCCTACACACTGGCGCGACTTGTCGCGCGACGCGTCGCGACACAAAGGCACCGCTTGTAGCGCTACACGCGGTGTCTTTGTGTCGCGTCGCGTCGCGCGACAAGTCGCGCCAGTATGTAGGAGCCTTTATCGACACGGGCAAGGCATTCCACAACCGTACTGCTTGAACTGTAAAAGATTTATTAACTGTAATGGAATTTAGAAACTGGTGGAATGCGTCATCTCTAGCCTAAATAATAAAAAAAAAGAAAAATGAATCTATAATTTAGAATAAATATTTTTCCCAGTTCAAGAAACAACGAAAGTCAAATATAATACCTAGGAACTTCATAAACAGATCTTCCCACCGTTCGACATGCAAAGTTTATCTCGCCCCCTTCAAAGCAAAACGTTTCATAAAACACTGTTCAAAACTGAACACGAGTAGACTTAAACTTCCTCTATCGAACATCGAACCCGATACACGTCGTCCACAAACTATATTATCAATTGAAAGCTATCCGCCCGCGATTTCTCCTCCATACCCTTCACTGCCTACCCTCTAAAATTACCATCAGTTTCACACACACCGATCAAAAATTAACCTTAACTTTTAAGCAATAAAGTTGATTTTGAATTGGAGAGGGTTGCTACTTAGGTCGTTTTGAGATAATGTGCAGAAGCTTGCAATGTTCAATATGACTTGGTTCGTTAGCGCATTGTTTTGATATTAATTGTATTGAACGAACGAATGAATGAATGAACTATACCGTTGAAAATATCTTGTTTATAATGGAGCTCCAAATCGGATAATGATCGGGTATTTGAAAATTGATGTAAGTATATGAATATTATTTTTAGTTGAGTGAAGTTTGAATGATTAAGGGACGTAAATTATCTATTGTAAGACTGACAGTATTAATGTACATATGTGACTGCCAGTATTAATTTATTCACGATTTTGGTTATCTATTTGTTATTATTTGTACCAGTGACGATTATCTGTCAGCTGTCACGACACGACATCTTATCTGTGTGCTGACACGTAAACAGTCTTGTATTTTTCGTTTGGTAACACTGACAGATACCCGTCACTAAAGTAGTAATCGACTAATTTAATGAGTATTGTTTGGCTGTTTGAGAGTTGATACTTTTGCCACCATGATTTTGATTAAAACAGTTTGACTTTTGCACGACACATGGGATTGAACCATCGAACAGAGCGTTTATATGTTTGCCGTGAGGATATGTCAAAGAATATCTATACAATCGTTGTTTTATTTCTGAGTTTATGTTGAGTCCCTACACTATGTTTTAGCGTCAGCTGCAATTTTTTTATACATTAGAATGCCTCGGTTTATACAGAATGTATTAATATACATTGTGTACAAACCGAGTTATTCGAATTTAATTCTGCAATAACTACACTAGGACTTTTAATTTTGCTGCAGTAAAATGACACTTTTTACTGTCATTTCATTAATAACTTAGAACATTTTTTAAATTTCTTCTCGTGCACACTTGTTTTTCCAACTCACTTTAGACATTGGCGG
Source organism: Atethmia centrago (assembly GCA_905333075.3). Lineage (NCBI taxonomy): Eukaryota > Metazoa > Arthropoda > Insecta > Lepidoptera > Noctuidae > Atethmia > Atethmia centrago. The sequence continues at coordinate 8,578,508 of HG995381.1, read as the reverse complement.
AATAGTTGACATCGGCTTTGCTTGCCATTTATATTAAAAAAAATAGATTTTTTTTTAACGAAATGACAGTACGGAGTGTCATTTTACTGCAGCTAATTAAAAGTCCGACTTTTGACACAAAAAAGGTGATTTTTGTTGGTAGGTCGGATCGAAGGATCTTAAAGAAAAAACAATGCCACCGACAACCGATGGCATTTCCTTTCGGCAAAAAATTAATTAAATTTATTTATTTAATTCAGACACAGGTGATCCATATTTTTGTTAGTATACTTAAAAAATAAGTTAATCACCAAAATATCTAATACACAAAATTAAACTACTGTAACTGTAAAAATGTAATAACAGAAGTACTACTCACAATAATCCTTAAATTCATAAAAATGTTTAAAATCATCAATATTATTATTAAAAAAAAAAAAAAATATTGACATCATAAAACAACAAAATAAAAAGAAACTAATAAATAAAAATAAAAACAAAACAATATCATCCGTTGCTTTTGAACATGCAACTCTTCGATCAATTTGATCGAAGATGCAACTGCACACAATGCCATAATATTGGGCGGTCAATTCTGCCAGCCACAATGCTAAGAATGCTGTTGCCACTGCCGCGGGCACGACTTAGAAACGATGCAGCTCTAAAAATGTCAAACTTCCATACAAATTTTTATCCCCTATAATTTAACCCCTTCAGGGCACCTTCGTTATAAAAGGAAGTCTTACATGCTTCTAGCTGGGTCTGGGTATATGATTTCAGTGACTTTTGTTAGGATTAGGATTTCATTACAATCATAGATGGTTATCCGTACTAGATATGATGTAATGAAACCTCATTGAACTTCAACGCTCACATCCATGTTCAGTAAAACACCATTCCCCTTACAATGTTCCCCACCACATACTACCTACATATTGTACAGAAACGCATAAACAGCGCTATAAAGCGATAGCTAATGCGCTGCATTATTACACTGCAGTGCTAGGTATGCACCCACACTTATGATAATATCTATGACTCAGCAGGAACGCCAGTTTATTGAAGTACCAAATCATGGCATATTGGCATAGTTTATTGTGTAGTATGGGGTTTATGGAAATGGCTTAATTGGATTGTCGGGTTTAGTGGATAGCTTGGTAAGGACAATGATCTTTTTTTTTTTTTGGTTGGGAAATCATCAAGTAACTTCTCCCGCTCTGGGCGGAGCGGGAGGGTGTGTCAGACTCTTACTGACTAAAACCCACCCGTATTCCTTCCTGTTGCCTGTGTTGCGGGGGCCTCGGTGACCCATAAGTACCTTCCCGCGACCCCAGCAGGCATCGGCCCTAGTGGACCCCTACTATATGTGCTGACGACATCTCTTTGAGGCGCGCGTGGAATACGACGCGCCGTCGACCCGGGCCTGGTCCTTACCGGACGGTGAGCTACCCATTGCTCACCGTCCGCAAGCCCGCGCCTACGGTGGCCGGAAATCAGCCCGGGATTCCCGACGCCCTGGGCGTCTCCTGCGGTGGCTAGGGGCGAGAGGGCCCTTACCCTCAACCGTCCCGCCTCCTCCTTCGCGAGTATTACTGCTTCGCAGAAGGAGGTCACGGCTGCCCATGCCAGGTCAATGACCTTGAGTAATGATTGACGAAATCTCTACAAATAAATAACAATCTAGTTCATTTCAGTTCACGAAACTATGAAAACAACACATTTATGAGTAACCTCTTAAAGGTCGGGTAGTCGCCGTTGACCTTAGCCATACAAATGTTCAACACGCTCAAAGCCGTTCGGTTTCACAGGGAATATCTATTTTTAGTAACGAAAATATGAATATTTGTAAAAAATCACCATAAATAATAAAATAGTCTGGTCATACAAAAAAAAAATATCTTAAGTAATTTTAAAGTATTACCTATAGTTTTTTTATGGTTTGGGCAGACATTACTTCCTGAAGTTATTTCATAAAGTATTTTACTACAATACTTAAATATTCACATATAGAATTGATGTGTTCGCGTTCTAGTGAAGCGTATTCTATTCGAAGCCAAACAATGGAAAATCAATTGTGTCTCATTAGCTGTCCTTGACCGATTACCATTATTTGAAGGCGTAATAACATATTTAATTTTATTGATTTAATTGTTCAAGGACAACTTAGGAGACACAATTGATTTTCTATTGTTTGACTCCGAATCGGTGTCGCGCAGGGCTTAACAGGTTAATCTGTCCAACACCAATCGAAAACGAATCGAATCGATTCGGATTTCTAATTGGTTAACACCAATTCTGAGTCAAACAATAGAAAATCAATTTGTCCTTGGCTCACATTGGTCCTTGACCAATTACTCGTAAATCTGTTATTACGCCTTCAAATAATGCAAGTAAGTTATGCAAAAAATGTATGGTAATCGGTCCTGCTGTCCTTGACCAATTAACATTATAATTCTTAATCCTAACTTATTATTATAATTTTTATTTGATATTGTGAAATGAATAATTAAAAAATGAAATTGATAATATAACATTTGTACGCCTAATGGCAAAGCATATCTCTATGCTAATTACAATAATGTAACATCTCATACACCTGTGTATCTGTAATCTATGTTTACAAACTCTGAATCTGAATTAATAAATGCGAAAGTGAGTTGGTTTGTTTCTTACGCTTTGGCGTCTTAACGGCTGAAAGGATTTAGACGAAATTTGATGGTCATTTCCTGGTCAACCCATGTGCCAAAATTCATCCCAGGATATTTTCCGACATCTTAGCGGGCGAAACCGTGGGTAAAAGCTAGTTGGCAAATAAATTATAATTATCTGATCAATGCTTTAAGAGGTACTGTCAATGTGGTATTTTCATGGATAATTGAGACAGTCTACACATAGCCGATGCAATAATGCTGATGCCAATGTAAGGTGTATCGTTATTACAGAACGACTGTTGCTGTCGAAGCTGTGGTAAGAGTCCCTAGATGAATGTGTACATCTTCTTTATTCTTCTTCATCTTCTTTATGCCACCCATGGGCCTCTAACTTGGCTTCACATGTCGTTGAGAATATCTCTCAGGCAGTTAGGAGGCGGGACGGTTGAGGGAAAGTAAAATTTCGCGCCCTCTCGCCCCTAGCCGCCGCAGGAGACGCCTTGGGCGTCGGGAATCCCGGGCGGATTTCCGGCCACCGTAGGCGCGGGCTTGCGGACTGTGAGCAATGGGTAGCTCACCGTCCGGTAAGGACCAGGCCCGGGTCGACGGCGCGTTGTGTTCCACGCGCGCCTCAAAGAGATGTCGTCAGCACAAATGTAGGGGTCCGCTAGGGCCGATGCCTGCCGGGGCCGCGGGAAGGTACTTTTGGGTTACCGAGGCCCCTGGCAACACAGGCAACAGGAAGGAATATGGGTGGGTTTTAGTCAGTAAGAATCTGACACACTCTCCCGCTCCGTCCAGCGCGGGAGAAGTTATTTGATGATTTCCCACGCAAAAAAAAAAAGACATGCCGGTTTCCTCGCGATATTTTTCTTCACTGTTTTTTAAGCAAGTGATAATTATACAATACGCACATAAATCCGAAGAGTCAGAGATGCGTGTCTTGGGTTCGAACTGGAGACCTATGACTTAGCAATCCGACGGTACAACGACTAGGTTATCACGGCGCCACATAACGCGTGTACATAATTCTAATATATCTTGTGAGCAATATGTTCACCTATTCGTTTCTTTTTCGTCCATAAGATATCTCCTTCAAAGTAACATGTATCTAATCTAGCAATGATGATTGAAGAGCGACCATCATCGGCCATTGTGTGAAGGAGCTAATGGGATTGTATGCAAATATTGTGCTTGCGTGGTGGAAAATAGGATAATGTTTGCTGTAGAACTGGTTAACGATTGAGTTTCGAGCACATGGTGGTTAAATAATACAGAGGTTTCTGGGTAAAGGTCTTTGCAGGAGAGGCGCTTGATTTCCCTAAGATCTCTTCTGCAACGACCTTTTTTTGGTGGGATGTTACCAAATAACTTTTCCCGCTCTGGGCGGAGAGGGAGGGCGTGTCAGACTCTTACTGACTAAAACCCACCCGTGTTTCTTCCGTTAACTGTGCGTTGCCAGAGGCCACGGTATCCCTTTCGGACTTTCCTGCGACGTCGGCAGGCACCGGCCCTAGCATCTCTTTGAGGCGCGCGTGGAACTCAACGCGCCGTCGACCCAGGCCTGGTATTTATCGAACGGCTACCCATTGCTCACCGTCCGCAAGCCCGCGCCTACGGTGGCCGAGAATCGGCCTGGGATTCCCGATGCCCAGGGAGTCTCCTGCGATGGCTAGGGGCGTTAGGGCGCGAAATTTGCCTCTCCCTCACCCGTTCCGCCTCCTCCATCACGAGCATTACTGCTTCTTCTGCAAAGATCTGATGGCTTAAGAGAGATTTCAGTCAGTGGATATCTGATATCTCGCTGATAACTCTTATCCATCTCATGGACTTTTTTTTAACATAAAATAATTGATCAATAAATTAATGCAGGGAACCCCCCTGCATTAATTTATTTAGTGTGTGGGTGAATAGATACACCTCTGCCTAACCTCTCAGGGAATATAGGCGTGATGGTATGTTATGTAAATAAAGGTGATTTTTCGTGGATTTTATGAGAATTTGTTAGCGCAAGTATTTGTAGGTATGTCTACAAACGCAAACGTGACTTCAACCAGAGTAAAACGTGAACGGGTACAGATTGATTCGCAGATTGTACAACTTTGAACAGAGACGTTTCACGGTATGACACACGCGTTTTGTGTTTGTAGAAAAAACGCGTGTGCATAGGCGTGTCTTGTGCATAAAACACTCAGAAAACTTGTTACAAACGTATAGTCACGAGCACAAAAGTTACACTTACGCAAAATTCAAAAGCGGTTTTCTGGGACTTTGAAAAAAAAAACTATTTCATAACACTATGGTTTCGGAAAGACTATGTTAATACGAGGGCTACACTGAAAGTTTTTAGAACTGGCAACTATTTTTTTTTTTTAGGTGGGAAATAATAAAACTAACTTTTCCCGCTCTGGGTGGAGCGGGAGGGTGTGTCAGACTCTTACTGACTAAAACCCACTCGCATTCCTTCCGATGCATGTGTTGCCAGGGGCCTCGGTGACCCTTTAGTACCTTCCCGTGACCCCGGCAGGCATCGGCCCTAGTGGAGCCCTACATTTGTGCTGACGACATCTCTTTGAGGCGCGCGTGAGATACAACGCGCCGTGGACCCGGGCCTGGTCCTTACCGGACGGTGAATTACCCATTGCTCACCGTCTGCGTCACTTGTCCCTAAAGGTTCATTAGAAAACCAGCATCAGACAGCATCTGTTGAAATGCTGAAATTAATCTTTTTAGCGCAGCCGTGAGGCACCACAAATAGTGTGGTGCCTCACGGCTGCGCTAAAAAGATTAGTTGTTAAAACATTACTTTCACTTTTTACTATATTATTTTTATTTTGTGTTTCACGAACTGCGTCCAAATAAACGTTATTCTTTTATTATTTCTTTCTTTCAATAACGCTATAAAAATAGCTTTTCATGCATTTTCATATGCAAACATATACATGTCGGAAATACGTTAGTCACTCGTTTGACTAATCGGGAAGCCAGCGCCACCAAGCGGCGCTCGACAGGGTCTACAACAAAACGCTCGACCCGAGTTAAATTGCAGTTGGTTGGAGGCGGTCAAGGAGTGAATACGTTTATAAACTGTCGCGCTTTCCTTATAGTTGTGTCGTGTACGTACAGTGTGTGAATAGGTAGTGACTATTTGATTTAAACTGCAAACGGTTTTTCTATTGTGCAATAACCAACACTTCCCATTGTACGCCCACAGTAGTTTAGTTATGGCTGATGATAACGAGCGAGACGTACCTTTTCCGTCATAGAAAACATTAATCCGATGTCTAATTATCATATTTCTTTCAGTCAGGTGATATAAACAAGTCTTTCATCTACCCACTCCGATACAGAAACCCGTACCTTATTAAAAACAATTTTATTCAGTTTCGTATAGAAAGAATTCAGTTTCAGCATATTTTTAGCGAGGTAACTTGAACCGTAGTACGTAACTAGTTTACCGTCCATTTGAATATTATTCCAGTGTTTGTGGGTAGGAAATAATTTAGGCTAAGCTGTGGTTGCGGGGTTGTTTATGAGCGTTAATACTACTAACAGAATGTCAAGGACTTGGTAACTGCGACCTTATCTGTTCTGATCAGTTTTTTTTTTTTGTACTGTTAGAATTAGTAGGGTATATTTCGTAGTTTCTTATGTTGGCTGTGTTAATTTCCTTAGTAAAGTCGTTTGATTTCTGATAGCTTTGACTTTTGAGAGCATAATCAAGTTTTTGAGAAGAAAAATGTTAACTTTCATAGAGTGTTTGACATACAGAACCAACAAATAACTTACCTCCATCTCTGAAAGTTTATTGAATTAAATATTTTGGACGATCTCATCATGATTTCCAAATATTACCGTAAAATTATTGTTTTTTTTTTAAGAGAACCGATTGAAAAACATTAGTTGCTAAGTTACTTATAGCTTCGGTTCAATGTAAAGGTTGTCGTATTCATGAAGTCTAACGTCTATACTGATATTATATTGAGTACCTAATAAAATAGTTGCTATATACCAAGTTTGTATGTGTGCAAGAATATAAATACAGAAATATTCGTACTGACGAGGCGTTTTTATTTCACTAGAATATAAGTTATTTCATTGTGGCAGGAATTTATTTAACGTCACACTTTGTTCGAGGTTTCGGTCGTGCGACTTTGATATGTCATAATATCAGTCAGCCAATCACAGCAACTGAAATGGGTTTTATGTTTAGATTTATTTATTTATTGAACTTTGTCCATACTTCTATACTAATATTACAAACAGAAAAGATTTGATTTTTTTTTGTTTGTTGGTTTGTAATGGATGAAATCAAAAACTACTTAACTGAATTTAAAAAATATTATTCATCTATACAGCTACATTATCAGCGAGTAACATGGCCCATATTAAAAAATAAAAATGCCTATCAAAATTACAATAATGTACCTAACCAAAGGTATCAAAAATTTGCCTATAAAAGTCATTAGTTGGCTTCCGCTGCGAAAACTATTGATGATACATAAAATAATGTACTAAATGTTTTTAAAAAAAATATGCGAGATTTATTAACAAACAAGTCCTACTATAATTTAAATGACTTTTTTAATGACCCTGTTTGACATTTTTTTCTGCGACATTTTATGATTAATTTATTTTACTGACCTACCAATGTTTATTTTATACCAATGATTATTATGTACTGGGATTGAAGAGCCATTTGTAATTTAGTTTTTTGTAAACTTTATAAATTTGTACGTCTTACGTGTGAAACATGTACGTATCACTGAAAAAAATAAAACGATACTTTTTACTGTTGTTGTACAGTAAAAAAAAACGGTTCAGGAAACTTATTTTTATGTTATAATAATTGATTACTGACAGTGCACTGAAATGGGCAAAAACAGTAAAGAGCTAAACAGTTATTTCAATTGGATGAACATTAAAGTTTACTGAAACAAACAGTTTATTTTAATTATTGCCGTTTTAAGAACTTAGAGAGTAAAATCTACTGTTATAACTCAACTGTTTTTTTTTTCAGTTAGTTTTACTCCTTTGGACAATAGGCTCTATTTTTACTGACCAAAGCGGTGAATATTACCGAAAAACCGATTGGGTTTACCGATTTTTTTTTCAGAATACGATTTATTAAGTATTGTGACATCCTGCATTCTTAATTTGCATTAAACAAATAAATTTATCTTTATCTTTATCTTTATCTTTATCTTTATAGTACTCATCATTACCCACAAAAAAAAATCTGTAAGGTTATATGTTTTTAAATTATTCGAATCGGACCTTTCGTTTAGAAGTTACGACGGGTATAAAATGCTAAAAGTAAGAAAAATACCGCGGTGTGAGCGAGCAGCCCTAGGGATAGTCTATTAGTTACCTACACATTGTATTTTTTGTGAATTATCACATAGGATTTACTACTTTTAATCCCGGTAGTACGTTCCCATGGGATATTTTCCGATATCCGGGCAAAAGCTAATGCACAATAAAGGTAAAAAGGCGGACCTAATGCCTTAGGCATTCTCTACCTATCAACCAAGGGTGGTGGAAAGATAACATAGCGGCTGCATTGTTTGTGAGTGGAAAAAAAGATATTAAAAAGGTATAGATGACAAGGCGTGTGTTAGCTAAGGTGTAGAATAGCCTTTCTGAAACCGTGTGTCAATGCACTAAGTAGCTATTTATCAACATATCCCAAAGCGAATCAGCACTATTCTCCTACCATGTAAACTACAAACACCACAATAGATCACTGCGCGCATAGATCGCGACGCGCGATTAAACTGCAATTTGGGTGTGCACCTTTATCGTGGCTTCCATTGTACAAGTGCATGCAAGAGGAAATGTTGCCATTACATGTGTTTATGTGTATCTGTGTGCTGTTTATTTGTTGTGGCAGTATCTGAAGTGGATTATCACGCTTCCTCTTCGTTGTATCGTTGATTCCATTTATAAGTTTTAAATAAGCTTCGAATAGAATTCGGCCACTTCGACCGCATTAGCGTTGGCCTCACAAGTCTTCCATAGTGCAGGTGTTATTGCACAGAGAGCGCGTAAAGTAGTATGAGATGCTTTGACATTTGAACAGCCCCAAAGTCGACGTTAAGTGTACTACAGCTTACCGCGCCGCGTTGTGACCTCGCTAACTGGCTATTCTCTTCACTACTTAGTAAGAATGTTACTACCAGTGTCAACAACAAATTTAAAGCGGGATGTAATTCTAAATCTGAAATCTAAAAACATTAGTTTTTGTGATTGGCTGAGAGCCATACCGCGACAGACACGATCGGTAACTTTTTGATTTAGCATAACGTGTGCCAAAAAAAGTGCTGTCAGTAACTACACACATGCATTTGCGTCGTAATCTCCATCATCATCATCATTTCAGCCGAAAGACGTCCACTTCGACCGGTTTTGTGCTTCCTGTATCCAGCGGATTCCTGCAACCTTCACAAGGTCACCGGTCAACTCTATTGGAGGCCTTCCACCGCTACGTCTTCCGGTACGCTTGCTACCTATTTACTAGCAAATGAAAATGCTGCTACGACTTCTCTTATTCACAATAAACTTTGGGGAAATGGGGCCCTACCAAAACAGTTCACCATAGATTCTCCGAGGAATCTTTTAAACAAAAACATACATTTTTTCTTTTAAAACACAACTAAACGACACTTCTACGTAGCACATAAATATCTTGTTGTGCCACTACATTTCTTAGGTATTTCTAGCATTTCCATTTCCGTACTTTACCAAAATATATTCCCGTATCACGAAACTGCTGATCGCTCCAACTCCGATTCGACGGTCGAGAAATATTTTATTCGTTCGCCCATTCCCACCTGATTTCCATTGAAAAGTTTTTGGCTTTGGGTAGTTTCTGAAGTCTCTTTTGACCACTAAACCTGTGTATTGTTTGATAATAGGCAGTTTGTGGAGGTTATTGTTTGAGAAGTTAACATCTATATATTTTTAAGGGTTACTAATAATGTTATTTCTCTATATTTAGCTAATATTCTTGTTAACCCCTTGTGGGGCTTGAGGAGCTTGAGGGGCTTGTGGCTGGTCGATCGATCAGGTTAAGCTACGCTTGCCGCGGTTGGTCCGTGGATCTTTACATACCAAGACCCGTCGGTGCCTCGGATAGTAGATCTTTGATAGTTGTTACTGGTTGTCAGAAGCCCGAAAGTCTGACAGCCAGTCTAAACAAGGGGTATCGTGTTACCCAGTAACTGGGTTGTGGAGGTCAGATACGCAGTCGTTCAATGTTAAGTACTTGTATTCAGCTGCATCTTAGCCGTTCCATATTAGACTGGAAGTCGATGAAGATGTGATTGTAAGAAGTAATAATACACTATATAAACCCTTTCTTGGAAAACATCTTAACCAAATCCTTCCATACATCTGGTTGTATTGCCAACACTGGCTACTCTTTATCATACTTACCACGTATCTCAAACTTTAGGTATACCCAGTTCAGCCAATGACACTACTTGTTTAACAAAATATACACATCTACCTGTGCCCGCGACTTCGTCTGCGATGCAGGATAAAAAGTATGTGTCTCCTATGTCCTTCTTCAAGTCATGGTCTACCCATGTGCCAAAAATTTAATCCAAATCCCTTCAGCCGTTTTAGCGTGCAAGTGTAACAAACAAACTCACTTTCGCATTTACATTATTAATTAGGATTCCATAATTGTTTGACTGTTTACCAGAAATATAATGATGAAACAAATAAAGTACTGCAATCTCAAATTCCTCGATTGGCTTCCGGAAATTCGTTATTCGTTCATTCGATTCGCATCCCTTTAAAAAAAAAAAAAGTGCAGACTGCAATACAGACCGCGTCTCATTAAAACTTTTTGTATCATGTCACTCCAAAAACGAGCACGAAGTACTCAATCGAACACGCAGGTTGTGCAGGTTTCACGTTAAAACAGTTTTGAATAAACCATTGGTGCGTCTCGACGCCTCGACGGCTGTTGAACGGAATATAGAAAACACGCAGAAGGTCAACTCCATATACAAGGTGTCGTTTTGCATCCTCGTCAAACTTCAGGAAGCTGCTATGAAAGACATACATATACAGGGTGACATTAAAAACATGCGACAAATCGAAATGGGAGATTGTACTCATCATTATACACAACTTTTACTAAGGGACCAAAGCTACAATCCCAAAAAAAAAAACTGCTGTCCCCTACATTTATGTTCGCAATACCTCATCAAAATGTAGGAAAAGCAGATTTTTTTTTTGGGATTACAGCTTTGGTCCCTTAGTAAAAGTTGTTAATAATGATGTATACAATGTCCCATTTCAGTTTGTCGCAAGTTTTCAATTTCAACCTGTATAATCAAATAAAATTACGATGCCTGCTCAATAATTAACACATACTTGTTTTTTTAGTTATTTAAGCTTGACAGAATTTTAGAATACACCACTGTCAAAGACCAGAATCACCCCGTTGCGTATGCGGTAGTGTGTGTGTAAAAGGGCAGTTACAGTGCGGTATCACACGGGCCGCGTTTTAACATACGTGTCCCACACATGCCGATTTCCGAAAATTTGAAAATAAAAAGACCTACTTATTTTATTATTGATTCGTTTCTAGAATCATTAGCATAGTTACCCCCTTCAATTTGACGAGGATGCAAAACGACACCTTGTATAGAGTGGTACACTGATGCAAGCATGTTTCTTTATAATCGTAGACATTTTTGTTCTGTCATTTTCATAGTTGAGAGTATTGATGCCGAAAAAGAGGCAAAATTGAAAACTAAAATGGCGGATACCCAAATTTTTGTGGGTGTCATAAAGCCTTCAGAGAATCTTATCCTACCTTTCAAGTGACAATAACTACTTATTCGTTATAAATTCGTCACCCTTTATTTTACAATTATTTAAAATCCGAAAACGAATTGTAAATAATTAGTACTTTTGGTGTTGTAGTAACAGTTTATCCGGGGTCGCGGGAAAGTCCGAAAGGGTTACCGAGGCCCCTGGCAACACAGGCAACGGAAGGAACTCGGGTTGGTTTTAGTCAGTAAGAGTCTGACACACCCTCCCGCTCCCAGTCCAGAGCGGGAGAAGTTTTGTGATCATTTCCCAAGCAAAAAAAAAAAAGTACCATTTTATGTTTTTGACGTTTGATTGAATATTGACAAAAATGTAAAAAAAACCATGCTTGCACCGCTTCCGCTGGTACTATTTCACTAGTGGTAGAAGCACTTTTGACTGGTATTTTCCCTTTGACATGTTCCCGTCTCTATTTTGCAAGTTGTAGGTTAACCATTTTGCGACAGTAACAGGTATAACGCTTAGCCAAAGTATGTGCCAAGTTACGTTTATAAATCTTGGCCTAAATATTTAGCCATCTTTAGCTCTACATATCATCTTCACTTCTGGACATACCCATCGTAACCTTCTGTACCATGTGTATCCATTCTGTGGTTATTGCGCCTGTGCTGCCCCACGATGGGCAATAACTCAACAGTAGAAACGCAATTAGCGGGCTAGGTGATAACACCTCCCTCATATATCACCTTCTGAATAAAACCTGTACTAGTTTGTAATTAATGAATGATTTATTTTGTGTGGACGTGAGGTTTCGTTGCATTTAGGTAGTCTGAAACGCTGAATTTGTATGGAGTCTTGTAAGGGTTTAAAAATGGCATGTCGTTTTTCTTTCTCTCTTTGAAATATATTAGCGAAGACTGGTTGCAAATGAACGTTACTTTATCAAAATTCAAAAGAATTATATGATTTAATTAAATAGAGATTACTCCGTGTACTTGTGAAATATATTAGTCAACCACACATTACCGAATTCCTAAAGAGCGTGTGTAAATAATTTAATCACCACTGCTCTCAAAACGGTGAACGAATGAACTCACCCGGCATATCCTAGAACCAAATATTCGAAGATATGTGACATCTACCACCTCGCACTGGGCCTGCGTGGTAGATTACAACCCACTCCCTCTCGAAGAGAGGAGGTCTGTCCCAGCACTGGAAACGTTATAGGATGATTATGCATTATGAAAAGGGTGATTATGAAAGCTTTAAATGTTATCCACCTTTCAACTGCGGTGATTATGCACAGTCAGATCTGGGTCATCACTGGAAGCATTGTCATGTACAGCAATGCAATTTACTTAACTGCCCCACGAATGAGCTGCAAAATAGCTGAGTAAACACATCCCAATATAAAATTTTTCCCTAGATATAAAAAGTATTATTTACTACAGAGGCCTTAAACATCAAGTTCCGACCAGCAAAATTAACTGATCCCACTTACTTTTGCTAGTCGGAACTTAATGTTTGAGACATTATTCGAGAAGGTAACATGACACCTCCATTAGAGCAACTTGTTATAGATGGCGCTTAAAACGCCACTGACGAGATAATGGCGCCGACTTTACTAGTGTTCGCGGGAAAAATTGATCAGGACAATGGGATCATGAGAAAATATATTTTTTGACCGAAAAGGGATAGGAGAAAAGAATAATGTGGACGGAGGTTACTTAGGATGTAAATAGGGTAAGTGTTTTCGAAAAGGGACCAAGATATTGTACGGTGTAAAATATGACAGAATATGATTATGCTTTATTTACTTATTTATTTATTTGGTTATTTTTTATTAAACATGAAAAGGGAGAATTTGGAAAAAAAACTTTCTAGTGATTGTTTTCCGACAACGCTGTGTAGAATATTAAAGGAAGACCTACAAAAACAATATTTTAGACAAATTCATCCAATTTCATCTTACAAATACCATTCTCCCACATTTCGTCTGCTCACCGATCGACCATTTATTCCCTCTTTCACAAAATACCAAATCCCGAAATTCTGCGCAAATGGTAAACAGGCTGACCGAGCCGCATTTACATAACTCTCAATTACATTTGGATTTAAAATGGCCGCCACGTGCGTGAAATAGAAATAAAAAAAAATATTGGCGCGATGCGTGCGCGGAACGACCGCACAGGATATAAAGTTTTATGATTTTTGTGCATTCCTGTAACGCAGTTAGCAGTATAGTGAAATGAACAGTGGCCGTTGATGATAGTTTTTGTACGGTGTTACCGAAGTTTTTAGGTATGTGATCGTATTTTAGGGAAAATGAATTGAATTGTTTACTTATTGAAATTCCAACTTCCACAAAACTTAATGCTATCGATCATTAACTTACTGAACATTAATGCAGTCACATTTAGAATTCTTGAATGATCAATTCGCCACAATTATTTACCAACAAATTGTCATCGAATTTACCCTTAATTTCACAGTAGCCATCGCCCAGTGTTTACCAATGTCCAGCCTGAATGGGCACTAAATCAGGTTGCTATTACAATGGTCTGAAACGTCCAAATTTGTATGTAGCGTTGGCCCGTGTGGTACAGTCGCCACCTGAGGGCTGGTTAACTTAATTAGCATATTGATTGTTTACAGACGTGTTGGCGATCGCCCCGTCCTGGGAGAATAGCCTGGGGCAACGAATATGATCTACAGTGCTTAAGACAAAGCAGGTTTCAATAATTTGGGAGCTCGGAATCTTGGTGGGAGTTAATTTGTAGACTGTTTGTAGTTGCAACACCGGTTGTGGTACACGCAATTTAGTTAGTATGATTAATAGAATTTACCTTCGCAAATGATACAATATACATGACTGTGACGAGGAGTTTTCAGTGGCCAACTGTTCGTGCAAAATTTAAAATACTTCAATCGAATTCATTTGAAATTATAGTCCATCCATTTCTCATGAAACAATGAACATTATTTCATTTCTCATTGAAAAACCATGTAATGAAATATCAAAATGGAAGAAATTAACTTCGAAATCTGAAATCCATAATTCAGTTACATTATCGTGAGTTTCCGAACGGCTGGCCACAATTACCAATTTAGGGAGACCCTCAGCACACTCTTTGTAAACGTTGTATCGATACAATCTCGACTTACTTCGAGTTCAGGTTATATCAGTCTTTTCTCCGTACTATCCAGAGAACATAGACCTCCAATGACCGTTAATAAATGCTTTAATAAGGGAAGTTTTCGTTAGAGAAAAGAAAATGGGGGATTAAATTATGCTGGTTATGTTTGGTCATGGCTGGAAATGACATGAGAAATGAAGTGGAAGTGATGGCGTGTCGAATGTATCTATGGTGATATTCTGTTGGACATTAGTGCGGGTTCAGCAGATACATGCAGTGTAATGGTCATAACGCTGGACATGACGGACACAGGTAATTAATAATTCTGTTGCATTACGTTGAATAGCCTTTGCGTTCGGAAATTCAGCGGATTATTTTCTACTGAATGGATAGACAGTTGTATGTTCGTGTAATTGAGCGCTGGGAAAATTACTATATAAATGCGAATATTCTAGTGAATAGTGTGTTATAGTTATTAATGTTTCTATTAGGTTTTGGGCATGGTAGAATATAAATTGTTTGTAATTAAAGATTGATAAGGTTTTAAATGAAAATTAGTTTTGGACCGATGACCTTGTGAAGGCCGCAGGAATCCGCTGGATGCGGGAAGCACAATATCGGTGGAAATGGCGGTGCTAGGGTGAGGCCTATTTCCAGCAGTGGACGTCTTTCGGTTGAAATGATTATGATGATGATTAAGGTTTTAAAACTATTACGCTGTAGACAAGCAGGGATCACCAATTAGTTTCATTGGGGGTCCGTTTTTTAAATAATATGACTGTCGCGGTCCGTTTGGTAGACTGTTACTAGGAATCAAGATTAAAAATATCAATTAAGAAGCAAAACGAAAAGAAACTTGAATAATTTGTTATTAAGTTATACACAAATATTATCCTACTTAATGAACAAAAATAACAAAGTAAGTAATTAATATTAATGTGAAATATCTATTACTTTTTTTGTCTTTGGACTATCAGTCTGAAGTCTGGGGTAAAGTTGGTGCAAGCTATTAGCATAATCAGCCAATAATGTTCCCATTGCGGTGACACAGGCCTCCTCTCGTCGAGTGGCAGTGGGCTTTAATCTACCACGCGGGCCCAGTGCGGGTTGGTAGATGTCACATGTCTAGGACATGCCGGTTTCCTCACGATGTTTTCCTTCAGCGTATTGTGTAAAGCGCCTGCCTTGGTTCGAACCCACGACCCAAACCTCGTAAGTTGACGACGTTACCACTTGGCCACTACAAAACTTTTCTCGTATTCAAGCTATAGCTTTTTTAAATTACTTAATTTTTTGTTTTAATATTTTTAGGTTATACATTTTACTGTTTACTTGAGGTCCGCACAAAATAGGTCAGCGCGGTCCGGATGCAGACCTCGGTCCGCCATTTGGCAAGTCCTGGAGCGAATAGTTAATTTCTTTGGTATTTCATAAAAAAAATATTAAAATATTTGTCCAAGAATTTAATGATTATTATTTTTAAAAGAAAACATACAGTGTATATGTTCCCAAAGCCAGTCAATCAACATAATAAAAAAGTAGCTGACTATTAGCCAGCCGTTTCATTTTATAAAGGAGCCGCTTCTACGTTTGATGCAAGACAATTTTTAATTAATAAATCAAAAACGTACCTCCCAGCCACGTAGACCAAAACCACAAAAAAACCTAATAAAACGAACCACAGAAACCCATTAATGTGCCATTTTGTCTCACATCCTTCTATACACATGACTTTAAAATTCCATGTAGCTAAAGATAAATCTTCACGCCATTATCCGCCAGAGGGCGCTTATGGGACAGGTGTTGTTATTTTTGGCCGGAAATTGGAGGGCCACTTTAATTTTGGATACATTACTTTGATGCATGCATCCTATGGTGTGTGGATGGTGGTGTTTTGTAAGGAACCAACTACGTAGGATATTAATGGATGTTACCGTGTTTAAAAAGTACCTACCTACTGCATACAAAATGTCAAATCAGTCATTTTGTAGAAAAAGAGTTCAATCTTAATATAATAAGGTAAAATTGCTAATTTTTGTAGTTATATATTGCTTTTTTTCTCCTGTAATAATAGAGGAGATAAACAAAAAAAAACAACTGCATTTTCAAACAAAATATTAGATTAATAGCCTATCTCTACGTTGACTTTGTGGTGGGGCTTGTGCGATGCTGAATTCTAGGTCTGTGCCGGAGAGTTTACTTTGCCGAATCAGATCTAGGGTGAGGACCGTGAGGAGCCAGTCCAAGAGAGATACATGAACTCGCAGGGCAGCATGTGGCAAGCTGATGAGGCAGTAGCGACCCCACGGACCCAGGAGAAGTATTGCTCCTCGCTCTGGCATGCTTTTATTGGCCGGCTGGAGTGAACACTGACGAGGACCAGAGCTCCCATCTCTTTTTTTGCCTTTACATTCGCAGGAGCACACGTACTCGGAGGAAGGAAGTATTTCACTAAGATGCTGGTAGGGATTTTGGCCATTTTCCGGGATTGTCCTGATAGCCGTGGAATTCCTCTCCACTCCTCAAGCACCTCAGGACGTGTCTTGTGGCTACGTCACTATGTGCTAGCGACAGTTTCCGGTGGCCCATTATTTAGAGTGCAAGTAACTCCCTGCCATTTTATCCGTGTATATTATATAACATTGATCAGGCAGGGTACATAGTTCTTTCATAGTTCAAGGTTATTTATTGATTTTTTTTTTCTGTGTCATGCCGGTTTTCTCACGATGTTTTCTTTCACCGCTTTGAGAGCAGTGGTAATGAATTAATTTACACACAAAGTAAAGCGCCTGTCAGTCTGCGCCTGTCTGTGTAATATTATCGGGTTCGAACCTTCGTCCTACAACTCGTAAGTCGCGGCCACTAGGCCACCACTGCTCTAAGCTCTATAAGAAGAAATACATACACAAGACATTTATCGTGTAAAAATATTCCTATGCAAAAACAGTGTTATTCCCAAATGAATGGCGCCGTATTACATAAGCGGACCTAACCCGTTAAAAATGACGGTAGCTGTGTCCGGCACAACAACAAAACGACATGTCACGCTCTCTACTTAACCCTCACTTGCTCTGTTTGTGTTTACGGCTATGTCCGACACAGGGTTATATGTGCGAAGCCCGAAGGTATGGTGTTGACGTACTATTCTATGGTTCGTGTGGGTTTATTGAGGTATTAACATAGGAATTCACAATTCTGGGTTATAGAATATTTTAATTAATCAAATTAAATCAAATATGTTTATTTCTCACACAGGTGACAGGTTATAATGTGTTACAACATAATAAAGTGGGTATAACTAATGTCCAGCCACATTAACTGGCATACAAATATTACAAAATTAGGAACAAAAATTGTAGGTACTTAAACAAAATAGTAGGTTTAAAAACACTTTCAAAATAATGTGAAAAAAGTGGTTGTTAATTCAGTTAAATAAAAATTTCAAGGTTATCCGGAAGCTTTCATATTCAATAATTAATACCTACTTATTATGGCTATATTCTGATAAAATAAATAACCCAATCTAAAGGATCGCATAAAAGAAAATCATATTTCTTTCTATGGAATAAAACTTTTTTGGTAGACATAAAAAAATCATTCTAGTAATAGAAATAATGAAAACAATTTGAAGTCGAAACAAAGATTTCGATTTTAAAGGATCGCATAAAAGAAAATCATATTTCTTTCTATGGAATAAAACTTTTTTGGTAGACATAAAAAAATCATTCTAGTAATAGAAATAATGAAAACAATTTGAAGTCGAAACAAAGATTTCGATTTTAAAGGATCGCATAAAAGAAAATCATATTTCTTTCTATGGAATAAAACTTTTTTGGTAGACATAAAAAAATAATTCTAGTAATAGAAATAATGAAAACAATTTGAAGTCGAAACAAAGATTTCGATTTTAAAGGATCGCATAAAAGAAAATCATATTTCTTTCTATGGAATGAAACTTTTTTGGCAGACATAAAAAAATCATTCTAGTAATAGAAATAATGAAAACAATTTGAAGTCGAAATCTTTGGTTTGTTAACAAACCATTACTTACATTAGGTACAGACGGCTGAGTGCAATCTGATAAGCATTATTCTTTGCAAAGGACAGAGCACGAAATAAAACATACCTCATACATACCTCATAAACATATACTACCAAAAGAAATAGCAAAACTTACGTTTTTTCCTGCACTAGTCGGCTAAAAATAGAATAACAAACGGAGTCACAATAATGGTATTAGTATTACGAAACAAGTTCTAATAATAAACGTTCTAACTAAATCGATGTAACGTAAAGTTCATTATCGCTTGCCGGCTGACGTAACAGACGCCACGCGGTGTGACGTCATCCGCATGCGCACTCGAGATATCAGTAGCGGCTAGTGAACGCTAATTTCAACGTCAAGTAATAAGAGCAGAGTGGCGCAGTGGAAGCGTGCTGGGCCCATAACCCAGAGGTCCGTGGATCGAAACCACGCTCTGCTAGAAATACTTTTTGTGTTTTTAGATTTTTGTATTTTGTTCGCATTTTCTTTTCATGTTATTTAGGACTATTTCCGGTTTTGGAAACATGTACATTTGTCCTTTCTTATTTTTAGTTTTATCATAGAAGATTTTTTTTTTAATGTGTGTTGATTTAACATTATTTTGGTACCTACCACGTGATTATATCTTTCTTTTTGATTTACTAACGATATTATTTTTAAATTATTCAATATATCTACATAATTTTAAATTCAAATTTATACTGATGCTAAATGCTTTATACCTTTTTTCTCGTACAAGTCATATAAAACTAAAATATTGAGGCAGCACTGCCAATTAAAAGTTCATCACGGTATTTTAATCTGTTCATAAAGTGAAGTAAACTGCTTAATGGCGACTGCTAATTGGTTGTACTACCTGTTAGTTAGCAAGTTTAAAATATTGCCCGTTCAGGGATACCCATAGTATGGTCGGAGGGATAAGAGATGACGATTTAGCAAAAAAACGCATGTAAAATCCATTATATAAACAGCCGGAAAGGAGATTTTGTGA
Organism: Atethmia centrago; assembly: GCA_905333075.3. Lineage (NCBI taxonomy): Eukaryota > Metazoa > Arthropoda > Insecta > Lepidoptera > Noctuidae > Atethmia > Atethmia centrago. The sequence continues at coordinate 8,558,915 of HG995381.1, read as the reverse complement.
TCGAAACTAAACATTATTGTTAAAGATTGACGAAATTAAAAAAAAAACTGGCCAAGTGCGAGTCGGACTCGCGCACGAAGGGTTCCGTACCATTATCTATAAAAACGGCAAAAAAAATCTGAGTCTGTTGTATGGGAGACCCCTAAAATATTTATTTTATTCTGTTTTTAGTATTTGTTGTTATAGCGGCAACAGAAATACACAACATCATCTGTGAAAATTTCAACTGTCTAACTATCACGGTTCATGAGATACAGCCTGGTGACTGACGGACAGCGAAGTGTTAGTAATAGGGTCCCGTTTTACCCTTGGGTACGAAACTATAAAAATAACACAATTAATTAATTATTAAGTTTAGGCGTAGCTAAGAAAAAAAAAACTTTATTGCTATCATCAGCTTAAAAACAAAGATTTATTAACTACAAAAATAGTATTCATTGTTATCAGCAAAAAAAAACTTATTATTGCATGTTAATAACTTCCCTGTTCAAAACAAACAAAAAATTAATCATTGATTGTAATTCCTTATACCTCCATTATATTATTATTATCTTATCTGATCTGCAAACTATAAAAAAAAACAAGTATTGACCAATTCTAAGAAAGCAAGTTTGATTCGGGAAATAAACTCACTATTAGTTTGCAGCGTTTCAAACGATTCGAAAAGCGCGTTGTTGGATTTTCAACGTTCGGCTCAGCGCCGAGATTTGTAAATCCAACAGTGCAATTTACTAGGCGTAACGAAGAGTTAGGCCTGTGTTCACCAATATTCAAACCAAACGGTTAGATATTTAAACAGTTGGTTTATATCAAACCTGAGGAAATTTTAAATATAGAACTGATTAAATATCTAAACAGTTGATTTAAATGTTGGTGAATACAAGGCTTAGTCAATTATTGAAAACGGATATTATTTATTTTGACATGTTAACGTCTTATTTAAAATCGATGAACGTCGGCTGCACGCACGAAAAAGTGTCGAGCGTGCAAGCGAGACCGCGGAACTAGCGATAGAGAGGCACGATCGGCCTGAGCGTTCAGCTTTTGACGCATCTCTCTCTCGTTATCACGTAAAATTATCTTCCGTAAACAGACTTTACAGACAACCAATTTTTTTTTCTTGCTTACCGTAGAAAACCGAATCCATATAACATCCGACCGCCTCTAAATTGCACCAGTTAACCTTCCATTCTGAAGGCTAGGCGGCTGCAATCTCTCGTCTTTAGCTTTGACTATAAAGTTAGCTAGATCTGCTAACTTATGCATAATCTGTGCTTTACTGCAGGAGGAAGCTATATTCAATTCTTATAAGCCATTAAGAAATGGCAAGCGAGGGTAGCTCTTGTATGTTTTTAAGGATTACTCAGGATATCATCAGTTTTTTAAGGCATGTATTTACTATCGAACCGCTAATAATTAAGTTTGCTCTCCTAGAAATATTATTGAGCTCTCTAATATAATGATAGCGCCTCTTTTCGTGAAGCTCGAATGATTTTTATCTAGGGTTCCTAAAAATTCTAAAAAGCCAAGTGAATGTGACCAACCTGGATGTAGTGCTCGCTCAGCTCGCGCGTGGTTGGTCACAGTTCCGACCTAACCTAACCCGTTTGGTCGGGGACACTAGCTTTGTTACTGCGACCAACTTAGAGAAAAGGCCAGAAAGTTAAAAAAGAGACTCAATTATTTAACAAAACTTAAAAAGGCTTACTTGGGATTAATTTATCCCGAAAACAAACTTAACATTGTAGTTGAAAAACATGTTCTCCCGTACATCGATATACGTCACGGTAAATTCTCCAACTGCAAATTTAAGGTGGTCGACTATTACTCGTTAACTTGTAAAGCCTACTTAGCTATGAAAGTTTTCCTTCTAACTTCATTATATTATGTACTACTGCCATGATTTTTTTCACTTCTCCATAAACATCCATTTAAACAGCAAATTTAAACCTAGTCCAGTCTCTGAGCTACAGCGGGGACAGACAGACAGGCAGACAGACAGACAGACAGACGGACATGGCTAAACTATAAGGGTTCATTAGTGTCTTTTTCAAAGGTTTAGAAGGATCAGTTAAATATTTTCCTTTTTTAATCAACCGCAATCTTATTGTGTTGACAACTTTATTAAACATGGCTACTAAATGTGCACAATTTATTTATGAGGATGAATAATGTAATTTCAGATAAATCTGTAGGTTTACCATCTAGTTCGGATGCAGATAGTCCGAAACTATATTGCAATCTATAGACTCTAAGCCATTATTTATTTCCACATTGTAATTATTCAATTTTGTAAGGTTGTGTGTAATTATTTTGCGTTTACAGAGGCAAAATCCCCCTAACACTTAGAGTATACAGACAGGCTTGATGTTATGATAAACAAAATATTTTATTCATTGTTATTTCAGAGAAGACTTTAATAGTGAAAAACCATTTATTTAGACAACAGAGAATCGATACAGTAGCGTTGGTAAAGAAAACCTAAAACTAATGTTAATATCACATAACGGTTGCTGCAGATCTTATAACTTTTTATATTAGTCGGTTTTTACGACACGTAAGGGAAGGGGTAGAACTTGTCTGAACTAAATCATAATGGTGATTGATGACGACCTCATCGCATTCAACGCTGAAAGAATAAGTTTTCTTCAGTTGAATTTCACGAAACTTGTGTCGTTTATTGGTATACAGCGTGGATCTAAAATATGTAGTAATATTTCAAACTTAAATAACTACTCAACCCAAATATATGGGACAGCTGATATTTTTTTCGGGATTACGATGATGATCCCATAGATAGAGGAAGTTGTTCAGGTCAATACCACCCACACCTTCAAATATGACCACACAAAATAAAATAAAATGAAATTGTTTATTCGGTAAATAGGATATCGTAATCACTTTTACACGTCGTATTAAAAAATAAGTTAAATGGTGTCGACATTTCTTATCTGACTAGCCCATTTTTTTTTTTTTGTTTTAATCATCAAATGACTGCTCCCGCTCTGGGCGGAGCGGGAGGGTGTGTCATACTCTTACAGACTAAATCCCACCCGTATTCCTTCCGTTGCCTGTGTTGCCAGGGGCCTCGGTAACCTTTTAGTACCTTCCCGCGACCCCGGCAGACCCCTGAGAAGAAATGGCGAAACAAACTAAAGGGTTACCGAGGCCCCTGGCAAAGTCCTTTTGCCGGGGCCGCGGGAAAGTCCGAAAGGGATGCAACGGAAGCAAAATTACGGGTGGGTTTTAGTCAGTAAGAGTCTGCCACAACCTCCCGCTCCGCCCAGAGCGGGAGTAGTTATTTGATAATTTCCCACCAAAAAAAAGGGTCAAAGTTTCTTTTAAAGTCCAGACATAATCTTGGTCAGATCATGTGAGGACCATGTAGACCATGTGGTCTTTTGAGGAAATAACCACGACAATTTGGGTGGATCTGTTCAGTCAGTGCCAGCATCTGTCCGTAATCATGTAGCTCACGAACAATACCAAGGAAAGGACATTTCTGATACACGCTGTATAATGCTGCTATATTATCCTGTTTCTTTCATCCTTCACATCTGACAAGAGGATAATAATCCTCATTAACAAAACGTTGGCAACCGATACATTTTGCGGTGGAAGTATAGAGTCTGTCAAGCGAGTCGAGTCCACAACCATTTTACTGATTTCTTATAATGGCAATACTATTATCTGTCAAACAGATTGTCACAATTTCTGTTCTAACCTCGAGCATTCCGGTTTTTGTTGAATTTTTTAATGTTATAATGCCAAAACCTATTAAAAGTAGTGTCAGGAGCCTGCTGTTTACAATGATTAATAAATATAATCATGTAAAGATTGAATCTGATGACGTGTTAACAGAAAAACGACGACTTTTGGATGAAATTGTTTCAACAACAGGTAGGTTGGCTACAAAATGTTGATACTTTTAGCACAATTGTCTAATTTTGTTTATTTTACTATGATGTGATCACGATTTCGGTTTTGGTTTAGATTCAGACGTCGTATACATGACATTGAATCTCAATGGGGCACCTATAAGTGAAAAGTATTATAAGAGATTGTTGTCATCTTTTTTCAGCCACCTTGGATGATGAATTAATAAAAAGCACAATTGATAATTTAGTTAAGAAAGTCATAGCCATAGATGAGAATAAAAAAATGAAATCTGAAACAGACTATTTGACAAAAATTGCTGCTATGACAGGTTAGTACAGATTTATTTGTTTACATTGTTTGCATTTTCTACAAATATTATCATAAAATTTGTGCGTTTGATACTGAACTGACATATTGAACTTTCAGATTTAAGTGTGAAAACACTGCGAAGAATTAAAAAAGAAGGTGCTATTAACCAAGGCGAGTGGAACACACCGGGGAAAAAACGTCCACGACAGCCAACTGTAGCCAATCTGGATAATTTTGACTTATCAGCCATACGCAATAAAATTAATGAATTTTACTGTGTGAAAAAGCAAGTTCCAACTCTACGAAGTTTGCTTGCAGATTTAAGAGAGTCAATTGGATTTACTGGATGTCATGAAACATTGAGACAATTATTACTCAAAAATGGATTTGAATTCAAAAAAAATAAAAATGAGAGATCTCTTCTTATTGAAAAGTATGAACTAGCTGCATGGCGACATAGGTATCTCAGAGCTATTGATGAAAAGCGGAAACAAGGAAAATTAACAGTTTATCTTAATGAGACCTATGTCCACCAAAATTATAAAGTTAAAAAATCATGGCAAGGGCCATCAACAAGCGGTGTAATTGACAAAATATCGTCAGGCAAAAGACATATTGTTGTTCATGCTGGATCCGAAAAAGGTTTTGTTCCCAATGCATTATTGGTATTCAGTACTAAATCAAAAATGGCAGATTATCATGATGATATGAACAGAAATAATTTTATGAAATGGTTACGTGAAAAATTAATACCCAATTTAAGTCAGCCCAGTGTCATTGTTATGGACAACGCTAGCTACCATGTAACACAAATAAATAAGCCACCATCTATGAATGATTTAAAGGCTGACATTCAGAAATGGCTAACTGAAAATGGAATTCATTATGAAGAATTCTTTACAAAGGCTGAGCTTATGTGCCTTGTGAATGAACATAAAACAACTCCAATGTATGAAGCTGAAGAATTTTTGAAACAACATGGCCATGAGGTTTTGAAACTTCCGCCATATCATTGTGACCTGAACGCAATTGAACTCATATGGAGTTTGGCTAAAAGAAAAATAGCCAGCAAAAACTTAGGGATTCCAGGTAAAGAAATGGAGAACCTTATAAAAGAATGCTTTAATAGTGTCACAGCCAATGATTGGAAAAAATGCACAGATCACACTATTAGTGTCGAAAATAAGTATAAAGTAAGAGACAGGATATCCGAAACCGAGTTGGAACCCTTCATCATTTCTGTGCGTAATGATTCTACTGACAGTGATTTCTCATTTGAAGGCATTGAATTTCTTGATTCTGATTTTAGTTCTGATGAATAAATACGTACATTGAAATGCTTTTTTTTTAATTTATCCCAAGTAATTTTTTTATCAAAATTCAAGTATCAACAAGTTTTCAGCGTGCTATATCAGTGTTGACACCTGAAAGATTTTTGAATTTGCCGCCTTTTTCATGGGACTAGAATCGCTTGACGGACTCTATATTTAAACTTTATAAAGGGTTAAAATTAGATATTCAGTTGGTCGTGCCGTATCCTAGCAACCATTCGATACTGACGCTCTAAGGACCGAAGAGCGTTTGTTGAAAATATTTCCTGAAATTGGGATATTATTAAAAACGAATTGGTGTTAAGATAAAAGGGAGAAGTATCCACTTATTTCAATAGGGGTGACGTGAATTTGCGGCAAAAAATGAAATAGGATACGCTTTGACAGCATCGTTTTGTTGATGTTTATGAATATGTTTTTGCATTCAATTTTTTTGCGGAAGTGTGCATTATATAATCTATTAATAATAAATATCGTTACTAAGTATTGCGTCACGTTGTTAAGAAAAAGAGGATTGATTTTACATAGTTAAATGAAATGAAATCTTCTATTTCCAGATATAAAAATCTACATAATAATCCACACACAACTTTCAATAAAAACATACACAGATAACGTAATAAATAAATATGCAATATCACATTCACATTACCAAACAACGTCGAATACACAATTCGCTGCCAAGGGAGCAGCGGGTAATCGGCGTGAGGTAAGACTGCAACCTTATGTTAAAACCTAAATTAAAATATTAGTGCTCGTCTGTTTTGAGTTATTGACCAAATATCAGATAATAGTGACCGGTCCTGCTTCACACGGTTTTCGCAACTTTATAAAACATCGAGATTGTTCTTATTATAAGCAAGATCTTTATGAATGTATTATTCACATTAAAATAAATTGTCTATATTATCGTGAAAACCGTATCAATCCGTTGCGTAGTTTTGAAGAACAACGTGGTAACATGGACAGACACGAAAAACGACTTTAATTTTTATACATAATACGTATGCATTACAATTTGACAATCGTTTGCTTTAAATATCAAACATGGCGGGTCTTTAGATTTTACCTTCAATAAACTCAAAACGATATAAGCTGAAATTTCAAAAATAATTTACCCAACGACCAATTAACACAAGAGCTCTTCCAACATGGTTTCCATTTAATTTCAACCAAGGGCAGTATAACAAAAAGAAAGTATTTAATTTACCTCAAGCACTAATAGTTCAAGTAATGGGCTTGTCGCGATGTTTCGCAGCATTTTTCTGACTAGCAAAAGCTTCATGCAACTGGTCTGGTCGCTAGCCAAGCACTGTTGATAAAAACCAACTGGTTTACACCCCCAATCATCCTTATTTGGATCGTGTTAAGGTTGAGATTTGGATGGTTGTAGTGACGGTGAACTTTGTAAACTGTTTATGTATGATGCTGTAAATACAGAAGGAAGAGACGTTATTAATTAAATTAATGGATCGTGTATGAGTGGTGGGCGGTATCCTGTTTACGTTTTCGGATAGGCGTAGTACTAAGATCATTTTATAATTAAATAAACTACATGTTGAAAATGATTTATTTGAAGTTTGTTGATTAATGTATTTTTTTTTATTGTTCCAGGTACAAAATGGATCTGTTCAACTCATCAACGACGTTTCGGTATGATTATAAATGTTTAAAATTTGCTTTTTTTTTAAACTTACGTTTTGTAATCGTTATTTTTTCGCCCACACATAGTAATAACTAAAAGGTTATAATTTAATATAAATGTACTTTGTTTTCTCTAGTTACCACTGTGTACGAGTAGGATGACCTCTTATTTATAAGTCAAATCTTTGTTATTTACAAAGTTAAGTAATTCTAAATAGTACTTAGTTTAGACAAGTCCGTCTGAGGTACTGTTCAAATATTTCTCTAAAACGGTCTATTGCAACGCGCTACACTCAAGGCCTCCACCTATCAAACGGTCTGCGTAGGCGCATACGAACGTTCATTCATCGTTTACTCTTCTTACACACCTCTAAATTAAACCCAACCTTATTTCAAAAGTAGTAAAGTGTAGATCACCTTGGATTAAGTTAGAGGTTATCGTCTTATTTTCATTTTAGCGTGTGGACTGATTTGAATCTTGTGCTGATGAAGTTAGAGTTTAAATTAAAATGTGTTAGTTTAGAGGTTAATGTGCCAACGTGATGATTAGATAATAGTGTCGTAGGCGCTAGACACTTGCATTATTGCGTGAGTCAGTTGAATGGGAATGTAAAAATTGCGTATCCATAAACTTATGTGGGGACTTTTGTGACACACAATATGTTATGGTTACAAAGATGTGTATGTTTTGTAGAGTTCCGTAGTCAACACGGAACCCTTTATAGTTTGGCCATGTCCGTCTGGCTGTCCGCGGCTTAGCTCAGAGACTCTTAGTACTAAAGTTGTAATTTGGTCTGGGTATACCATATTAATCACGCCGACAAAGTGGTCAAATAAATCATGAAAAAAATAATTATTTGTACCTCCCTTGCACGTAAAGTAGGGATGATGTTTTTTCTTTTTTCCTGGTGTTGGATAGGCCGTTCAAAAATATTGCGGGTCTGTGAACACCATTTAAATTCAAGGATCCGTTTGCGTAATATTAAGCTTTAAAGTGTAAATTTTAGTAAGAGTCAAGTGCCCCTCCTCCCTCCGCCATCTAAATAGTTGTTTTTGGGTATGTCAAAAATTCACAGCAGTAGTATATACAAGGTGTTGTTTTGGACCTGCAAAACATTTTAGGAGGTAATTATGTTAGTGATTCTCGACCCAAATCAATAAAAAAAAACAAATTAAAAAAAAAATAAAAAGAAAAGATAAAATTTAAAAATCGAATATAAAAAGTATTATTGATTATTGACTTGGTATCGTATTGTTATACGATTATTTACGAGTTTCATAACAACCTCCTGAAATGTTTTGCAGGTTCAAAACAACACCTTGTTTAACGAAGTTAAAAGGAAAACTATCACAGCTAAGTAGGCTTTACAAGTTAACGAGTAATAGTCGACCAACTTACATTTGCAGTTGAATGCATGGAAGAACATGTTTTTCAACTACAATTTTATATTGTTCTTGGGATTAATTCATCCCAACTACGGAACAGACGGAAGCCCTAATTGTGCGTGGTCCGAGACAAGCTTGGCAGGTTTTTTTTAAATCAAGTGTAGCTGTTTTTGCGATGATAGAAGGGATTCTATGTTTATTAAACATTAAACAAATAATTACAATCCTATTCAGTCTCATAAAATCGCCGATCTCGCCTTTAAAAGTCAAATTGGGCTTGTGGCTAAGTAATAACAGCCGCACGGGTCGATCGACAAGGTTAAGCTACGCTTGCCGCGGTAGGTCCGTGGATGGGTGACCATCTTTACATACCAATACCCCTCCGTGCCTCGCAAAGCACGTTAAGCCGTTGGTCCCGGCTGTCATTTGTAGATCTTTGACAGTCGTTACGGGTCGTCAGAAGCTCGAAAGTCTGACAACCAGTCTTACCAAGGGGTATCGTGTTACCCAGTAACTGGGCTATGGAGGTCAGATAGGCAGTCGCTCCATGTAAAATACTTGTATTCAGTTGTATCCGGTAAGACTGGAAGCCGACCCCAACATAGTTGGGAAAAGGCTAGGCAGATGATTAAATTATATTATCATCACTTGTCTAATCTGTTATTGAACTAGACAAAGTTCGTCTTTATTAGGTACTCTATGTCTGTCGATTTACTAAATACTCTAACTACTTACCAACAACATTGTCAAGACTGACCAAACACTGGCGCCAACATTGGTCCACCATCACCATGATTGAACCCCACACTCTCCTATTCAACCCAACCCTTTTGCCTCGCTAATGAATTTGGTACCAAATCTGTCGTGATTTGTACCGAACACTATTAATGTATGATGTGTTAAGGTTAATGTTATGCCCGGCTGTGTATTAGGGTCTTAAGATATTGAGCAGTTAAGACACAGTAGGTTAGTTAATTTTAAAGGTATTTAGTATTAAGGTTAGGAAATATCTAAACTTTGTCTGTGAACAAATCCAGGGGGGCAAACATCATTTCTTATAGCAGTATTAATTATGTTTTAACAATTTTATTTTTTACCCAATTCTGCACAAAAAAGTCCTATTCAAAATTGTTGCTGGGCCATCGATCTGTATGTTTAAACAAGACGTTCTACTACTAGTTAGTATTTCTGACTGACCGACCCCTTGACAATTCAAAAGTTCCTGTAATTGGTTTATTTGAAATAAATGCTTTGAGTTTGACTTTTGAGTTTATTTTACTGACCAATACAATACTTACGTACAACTAGTAGTATTCTTTTCATCCAAAAGTCCATTCAAAGCGAACCTACTGCCACACAAAGTACAAGGCACTCATGATTAATGCAGAGCCAATCTGTCACACATCTGAGCGTATCGCCCCAAGATTGAAGGTTTTCTGCCTGATTTGTGAATCGCTACTTGATGTTTATCGTATAGCCAGATGATTTTGATTACATGTGTTAATATTTTGTGAAATGGCGTATCGTGTGCAGAATATTTGAGGGTTCTGTAGTGTTGAGAGTGGAATTTTCACCCCATAGTGAAGATTTCTTTTAATTCTGCAAAAATGTAGATTGAGAAAAGTATACACCACTTGTGAATGAAAAATATGTTTTTATGTTTTTTCTTTTTAATAGGTTTTGTGAAAAACCAGTCATTAATTAACAGCTTCTTAAATCAGTTGGTTTTTTTTATAAATAAAACAAAGTAGTTATTAATAAGCAAGGAATTGTTTAATTTTTAAAGCCTAAACTCCCATGAAACTAAAAATAACTCTTTAATAATGAGTCCTCTGTTGACCCTTTTGATATTAATCGTGACATTTTGAAGTTTAGGTAAGTAAGTTATGTTTTTCATGGTCTCCTATTGTTACTTGAAACAATGGGATACCAGAACAAACCGGCCATGTGCATGTCGGACCACGCTCAATGAAGGGTTCCGTAGAGGGATTAATTTATCCTAAGAAATAACATAGTATTTGAAAAACATGTTCCCTCATACATTCCAACTGCAAATGTAAGTTTGTACGCATAATATTAAGAGATTTATTTAGGCTCAGTAGTTTCAGAGGTAAGGGTAGGGGGAGTAGTAAATTTTCATCTATTTTCTTAAATCATTTTAAAAGTATTTATATTAAAATAATAAAAAATAATATTTTGAATCCCTTTCATTTCATATGTCACACGGTACAGTTTGCAAAACTTTTTTTTAAATTTTCTAATATTCCCCCAAAATTATTTTTTTTACGTTACACGACCGTGTCACAGAAGTTCGCGTGTGTACCAAATTTCAACTTAATCGGTCCAGTAGATTCGGAGCAAATCGGCTGTGATAGACGGGCAGACAGATAGACACACGAGTGATCCTGTTAGGGTTCCGTTTTTCTTTTTGGGGTACGGAACCCTAAAAATCAAACTGCCACTTGTGAAGTTCCCCATGTTATTATTATGTAGGTCTATGTATAAGTTTCCGGTTTCTATAAGTAAACAATTCTGGAGCATTCGGTAATGGCTGGATATTGCATATTCAGCCTATAATATTCCCTCTGCCTCCTCTCTATGAGAGGGAGTGGCCGTAATCCACCACGCCGGCTCAGTGCGAGTCGGTAGATGTCACATGTCTTCGAATTTTTGGTTCTAGAATATGCCGGTTTCCTCACGATGTTTTCCTTCACCGTTTTGAGAGCAGTGGTGATGAAATGATTTCCACAAAGTAAAGCAACTGCCTGGGTTCGAACCCACGACCTACAACTCGTAAGTCGGGGCCTTGTCCACTACTGCTCTCAGGCTGGATATTGATTTGTTTGAATTTACAGTATGCCTAAACTTATCTTGCTATTTGAGTCTAGATCCAGGCCAAATACCAATTTAAATTTGAGCTAGAGTTTAACTTGAAACTGTTTTATCGTAGTATTGATTCGGAGTAGCAAGTTTTGTAACTATCCGTATTTCAAATATCTAGTTGTTACAAATAAATAGTTGGCTAATCTAAATCGAAATATAAAAAAAAAAACAAAATTAAAAATGTTCATCCATTTAAGTATTTTTTAATTTTAATTTAAGTATCAATTGAAATCGGAATTACCACAAGCACCACGAAAGTTACAAAGCCCTTAACCCTTCCAATTCAGTATTCAATTTGAAAATGCAAATTCTTTAAACCGGCAATATGCATAATAACGGACAAAGTATCAAATTTAAGCATAAACCTTGCATTGTAAACGAAACATGACTTTGTACGTCCGCACAAATCATATAGGCATGGCTACGGCGTAGCGGGTGCTACGGCTCGTAGCCGGCGGGTGCTATAGTAACCGTCTACGGGAGGTTCAGTTTGCGACGCGGCCGCCTACCGCGTAGACGCCTGTCGCGTGCTACGAAAACCAATGCCACCGAGTCGCAGTGCAATTTTTTCCGCAAGTGTTTTCCCCCTTTTTCTGAAAATTCAAAGGTGGATTTTAATTAATGGTGTCGTGTTTCAACTCGGATGTGATTCTTGTGTGGTGTTAGCCGTGAATTTTTGAGTGTCAACGGTTTTTTCGAAGGATTTTTCGTGTGTTTACGCGTAGTGTAATTATGATAGTGTAACTGTGAGATGTGAGTATGTTCGGCTTGTAGGGTCTGCTATGAAACACGTAGTTTCAGGTTTATGCAAAAAATATCTTTTGAAGAAAAATACGGATTCTTTTAACTGCGCGTAATTGTCTTCTCTTTGGAATGATCATTTACAATGTTGTGATATGTAACAAAAGTCATCAAAAAAATGCTCTGCAATTCGTTTCTGACATAAGTCTGTAGTTGAAATGATTAAATATTCTATTTCGGGGGAAAAAAAACATCATGTAAATTTCATAATAATGACAAAAGTTTGTTTTTGTGTTTGTAAATACAAAAATATTTACAAAACAATATTTTAGAGGCACCTACATTATGCTAGTTTTTCCATTTTTTTTACTGTAGTTATCACTCCCGCTGTAAAAATATAAGATTCATTCATCCATTCACTCACTTACAACCCACAGCATAAACTGTTGGTTCAAGCATTAAATTTTGCACAAGAATTCTTTTTATAACAAATATGAGTACTCAGGAAGGATTTTTGAAAATGTATCAAGTAATTCATTTAATGTAATTTTTGCTGATGGGAAATCTCGCACGGCTTGTAGATAATATAATAATAATAAATAATTAATATCATACTGAATTTTTCATTAGGATATTCAATTATTTAAGTGTTGTTATTTCTTTATTTATTTATTTATATATTCTTTATTTTACACCAGATACATTACAAAAATATAAAAATATACACTAGAAAATATACAATGTGCGGCCTTATCGCTTACTGCGATCTCTTCTTGCATGGAATGGACAGTGATTTCCTGCACATAAAATAGGGTTGTCTTTTGTGCAAATAAAAAGTATATAAGTACAATTTAATATAATAGATACACAGATATATGCCATATAATAGATACATGGATACATACATACTAACTATATAAGCAACGAAAATAAATGAAGACTGTAGATAGTTTAATACAGCTAACAATGAGAACAAAATCACTACGACAAGTAATGTTCTCTCACGAGTCTTTTAAACACAAGCAACGATTGCGCGCGTTGAATTGGAACATAACTTCAATAATTCACTTCTTTAATCATTACATCTGAGTTCGTACTGTGAGTCTGCGATAATTCACTTTAAAAACAAATGAGTTCGGTTTCGATTTGTGTGCAGTCACTTGTTTGGGGTTTGAAGTGAACTTTAACACAAGATACTTACTTTTTATTACCCAACTACGGCAAAGCCAAACGAGAATTATGACGTAAGATTGATCTTAAGCGTGAAATCAAATACAGTGGACACTACATAAATTCATTTGTACGTAGTATTTAATATCTCGAAATTAAAATAGACTAATAATAAATAAAACCGCAACTGAGTAGGAAACCGCAAACAAAGTCAGTTACACAAATTATAACATTGTTGTGTTATAAGTTGTATCACTGAATGTTATGAGGGTTTTGTACTGGTGGACTTATATTGTTTGTTTGTAGTGATGACTTAAAAATTGGTCTTACAATTTAGGGCTTTATTTGTAAATGAATATTTGAATTTAGGGTTTTATTTAAAAATGAATCTTTGAATGTCAGATTACATTATTTTATGACAATTTAGTAGAAAGTTACTTTTAACGTTGCACGGTAGTGTCGTTTCATTTTTTCAAGTTATTTATCTGTAGGTAACAGTCGTGGTCTATTATTATGTAGATATTTGTCAACGTCATAATTTTCTCTTCTCTTACTTCGAAGTAAAAATGTTTAAGTTAAGAGTTAACAATTGAATCAATCAAAACTCATTCTTAGAAAACAAATTGAAAAGTTCACCATTGAAAATTCCGTCAAGCAATTAATTATCTACATAATGATGTAGATAATAAATTGCTTGACGATTAGTGAATCGGCCAATAAATCTATCGACAGATTACAACACCACTTCAGATTCTCAACACAAACCAAAGTTTATACACAAAATATCGAGTACCATATAAAGCGGAGTATATAACAGACTGTCTTTGACACGACGCGGCCTCGCAGCACAATGGATCTACCTGTGTGTTCATAGGTTTATCGTGTCACTTGCATGAATGTGCCACGGACTCAATTGATTGCCCTTTGGTTTTGAATTAATTTTGTGTGTGATCGATTGTGTACGTGTGTTTGGGTGTACCTACTTAGGTTATGTAAAGGCGTGAGTATTTCATATAGAGTAATGTTCCAACTCTTTAATGTTAAAATTCGACTTAAAACCATCTTTATTGCAACTCATAACTTATTGCACGACTTTGGAACACCTCTGTCTAACCCTTCGGAGAAAAACACGCGTGATATTATATTGTGTAGCGTGTGTTATAATTTATTTAAGTTTATCACATCACTGCTGGTCAAGTGCCTTTAAAGTGCCGCTATAATAGATTCAGAATTTACTTATTTCAAAATTGTTTTCATTATGTACTTAAGTATTTTACGTTGTTTGGCTGAATATTAAAAGCAAACAACTCCAAACAACCAGTAATTTGAACTATCCATCATTCTTTTTTGCTAGAAGTAAACATTATTGTGGAGCTGGGCCAATATATCTATCAAGAATTTAATCTTGTAATGCCCGGTTCCTTTAAAGAATAATATATTCTTGCTAAAAAAAAACAAAGCTTATTTTCACAATGATAAATTGTTCCTAAAACACCGAGGTGAATTATTATGAAGTCAAACTTACTGAATTTCACTAGTATCGACACAAATAAACTACTATACGAAAACAGTCCTCATGACGTTGTAAAATGCACCCATTACGATGAAAACAATTAACATATTCATACTGATATCATAAATGATCACCTGACTACTTGTAAACAAGTACAGTAACTGCTATAGTAATTGGCCACGCAATAGTAACTGGGGACTCATAAGTAAAAGTATTTTACATGGAGCGACTGCCTAACTGACCTCCACAACCCATTTACTGGGTAACACATTACCCCTTGGTAAGACTGGTTGTCAGACTTTCGGGCTTCTGACGACCCGTAACTATTGTCAAAGATCTAAGTGACAGTCGGGATCAACGGCTTAAGGAAGAGGTACAAACAAGGTAATGCAAGCAAGCCCGTGAATGAAATGGACAAATAATTAAAAATATTCTTGTATCTGTTGTAATTTTTATGGTGTACATAATAAAGAGTATTCTATCTATCTATCTATTGTATTTTCGTTCTAGTTCACATTACCTTGTTTCTACCTCTTCGTTAAGCCGTTGATCCCGGCTATCATTTGTAGATCTTTGACAGTCGTTACGGAAGAAACCCGAAAGTCTGACAACCAGTCTTACCAAGGGGTATTGTGTTACACAGTAATTGGGCTGTGGAGGTCAGATAGGCAGTCGCTCCTTGTAAAATACTGGTATTCAGTTGCATCCGGTTAGACTGGAAGCCGACCCCAACATAGTTGGGAAAAGGCCAGGCAGATGATGATGACCTTGTTTCTACCTCTTTTATTATGAGTGGCCAGTTACTATTGCGTGGCCAATTACTATAGCAGTTACCCTACATCTAATAATAATTAATACCAGCTTATTTTTGTGCCATTGCAGCGCAAAGGCTCTTTTCATACCGAGAAGGCACGGGCATTGATCACCACGCTTGCTCAACGGGTTGGGGATTTCAGACTTATAATAACTATGAGTCCAGATTTCCTCACGATATTTTCCTTCACCGATATCAGTATTGAACTCAGAAAGTACATACATCTGCCTTACATAATAATATCACATCACAATCAGCCTATAATGTTCTTACTGCTGGGACACAGGCCTCCTCTCTGTGAGAGAGGGAGTGGGCCGTAATCCACCACGCGAGCCCAGTGCGGGTTCGTAGATATCACATGTCTTCGATTTTTTGGTTCTAGGACATGCCGGTTTCCTCACGATGTTTTCCTTCTCCGTGTTGAGAACAGTGGAGATTTACACAAAGTAAAGCGCCTGTCTGGGTTCGAACCTACGATCTACAACACGTAAGTCACGGCCGTTATCACTGGGCCACCACTGTTCTCAATAACATAATAATATAGCTAGGTATAAATTGTGTTCATGGTAAACATCTCAGACATTGTGTTTCACTGATCAGTATGATAATTAGCACTGATTCGATAATTTGAACCAGTGATTTGGTCGTAAGTAACTTGCTATTAAGGTGTTAGGTCGCCATTATCATCGTGTGTGGACATAATTAATTGTAATTGTGTAATGGGAGTCGGTTTATGTCGTAATTATGAATTTGTTACGCTTGATTAAAGAGTTATTCAGCCAGAATCCTTTGCATTTGGTTTTGTTTCTTTTAAACAAAGTCGCATTTTGTGTGCGTTTGTTTGACCGCTAAGATCTTCCAAAGTTCAGGCTGTTTGTGTGTCTGTTTATTTTGATTTGGTTTATTTATTTATTTAATACTTTAAGCACACAAATGTACAGAGGCGGACTTAAAACCGTAAGAATTTTCTACCAGTCAACCTTTTCACCATCACTTAGCATATATTAATTTATTTATTTAAACTTTTCGCACACAATTAGGTACATAGGCGGACTTAATGCCTTAGGCATTCTCTACCAGTCAACCAAGGGTGGTGAAGAGATAAGATGGCATATATTATACACATATATTTCAGGCGGTTCTTGTAAATAATACATAAATATTTAACTTAAATATAGCTTAGAAATCTCGCTGTTTTGACATGTCGCCATATCAGTAGATTACACCCTTTCGAAGAATGGGTGGGTGTCGCTGGTAAGTTAATGTGAATGTGAGCATTATGTTGGGTACGGTTTGACAGCAACTGCTTTAGAGATATTTTAAAATTTTCCATGAAGTGTAAAGACTTGGTAAAGAGGCAGCTCGGTATCTGAAGGATACGTAAACATTGGAAGGTGACTTTCATTCGGAAGTTAAATATAAAAATAAAAAATGGATGACGTCGATTTCGTGATAGTGTGATATCGTGTTTTACTTCTTCAAAACCAATTTCGCTACTTTTATCAAAGTATTATATTTATGACGGAAAGAATAAAACTAAATGATATCAATTTAATTGAACGTAAGAAAATAAATATATACATACGTAAACTCACGCCCTCACGCTCTTCCCATGGGAGTAGGCAAAAAACTATAGAACGCCACCTGCTATGCTCCTTACATACTCCTTTTGCTTCGTTTACGTTCATACATCTGATCATATACGCACGCCGGTTGCGAGTACTACGCACCAGACCTTTCTGAAGAACATCACCGATTAGGTCACTATATGTCCTCCTAGGTCGTGCCTGGTGTTTCCACTCACGTTACTCGCCTTTCATTCATCCTCTCAACATGACCAAATCATCTAAGCATATGTTTATCAATTTTTGTCACTACATTTTCTTTTAAACCGCACCATTGCCAAATCACATTATTAAAAAAAAAAAAACTAAATATAGAATAAATATATATTGTGTAAAATATATTATTCTTGTCAGTTGTAACACTTGGACCTTGAGCTAGCTTAGCAGAGTTCAGATTTTCAACAGAAAAAGAGGCAAGCTTATACTGGTTTTGGTACCAATGACGTGCGGCTTGCCATACTACCTACCTTTAAACCAATAGCTTGTTTATTTATGCAGCAAACAAACCTGCTAGGTAGTATACAGCATATAACCCGGATATAACCAGAAACCGGTGGTGCGTTAGATAACGAGCGCTCAACCGGTCCGAGCATACCGGACTGTGCGTCCGTGCCGTATTGCTTGCGGCATATTGCTCGAAACGGATGAAGAGGTTATGAGAACGAGATTTCAGGGGTTAGAAATTTCTAGTACTGAGGTTTGTTTGGAACTTCTCGTTACAGTATTATTTGAATGTTCTCCATTAAAATAAATGCAAATAGCCTTTATTTCCTCTGTCCCTTTGTACATAAACAAGTTCTTAGAAACTAATAACATTTATTTATATTATAATTTCTGCTTCTTAACCCTATATTAGCAAATTAACTATTATCATTTACCAGGTAAGGCTGTCTTGCGACATATGCCTCCGTTATCTCCTATTTCAGTCCAGAGCTGTTCTTCGTCAATCTTTTGACAGATCATCCTCCCACCTTTTCACTTGTCTTCCTCTACGTCATTTTCCATCCCTTGGGTACCATTCTGAAAGAAAAGAAAGAATAATAGTTTATTCTGCACAAACAAAACTCACGTTACTAAAAAATGCATAAAATACACGCATACATAATAGCCAAAAGCCTTGTATTCAAGTTTGACAATCTTGTCCATTGCTTGATGTCAGAGCCAAGGACCAAAGACTCAATCCTCATTCTCATTATCTGTGACTTTTTGGTCCAGTTTTCCGTCTTAGCTCTCATCATATTACCTGATCATTTCATGTTCTCTATTAGGTCATGTCACTAAATTAAGTAAAAACCAACAATAACTTAATTGACAATAAAGAAAATCTGTAAAACAGAGACTTACTAAATAAAACAGTAGTAATATTAAAATATACCTTTTCTCCATTACGAAATTCTGAGTAACAGCCTGAATTCTGGATTTATGACCGGTTAGTGGCAATAGGGAATAATGCATGATTTTTTTTCTCTTGATGAATAAAGTACAGTAATATATAAACCCAAGAAAAGTATTAAAGGTCAAATGTGACTACTGTTTGTTGTGAAAAATGATTAAACTCCAACGATTTTCTACTACAGTTCAAACGTCCGTTATTGTTACGGCCATAATGTGACCTCATTAACCATGATACTGCTTTGTTTACATCTCTTTTTTAGCCTCAAATCATATCCTCGAATTAAATAATTTTTTGTACTTTATTCAACCAGAAATCGTACTGACTAACTTACCTCAGTGAGAATTGAAACAGTTTGCTAAGAAAATATATTTATTCACATAGCTTTTGAGCTCACTTCCGGCATTTTCGATGAAGACGCGGTTCGAGTTTGCGTTCCGTTCCACCAAAAAAACGTAACATAAAATATGAATTGTATTGTAATTAGTAATGCTTTAAAAATGGAAAAAGAATAGCAATTTGTTTCTTGACTCCTATACAATGTATATTTAAATAATGAAAGAGTTTTGAATTGCTTGCATATTCCCTATTGCCTTGCCCTTGCTTGTATAGGAAATGTGGTTAGAGGTTATATTTAAGGGACAGACCATCAAACTGAACAACTATCTCCAGAGGATTAACATCATAATCGCGAAAAAAATATCCACTGTGGTGGCCGATCAGCACAAGTGTAGGGGTCACTAGGGCCGATGCCTCCCGGGGTCGCGTGGAAGCTCGAAAGGGTTACCGAGGACCCTGGCAACACGAGGCAACAGAAGGAACACGGGTGGGTTTTAGTTAGTAAGAGTCTGACCCCCTCCCGTTCCACCCAGAGCGGGAGAAGTTATTTGATAATTTCCCACCCAAAAAAATTCAAAAAGTGGTGGCTGATTGGTAACGGCCACGACTTGCGAGTTGCTAGTCGTAGTTTCGAACCTAGACAAGTGCTTCACTTTGTGTAAATTATTTCATCGCCACTGCTCTCAAAACTGTGAAGGAAACTTCGTGAGGAAACCGGCATGTCCTAGAACCAAAAATTCGAAGACATGTGACATCCACCAACCCGCACTGGGCCCGCGTGGTGGATTACGGCGTACTCCCTCTCACAGAGAGGAGGTTTTGTCCTAGCAGGGGGAACATTATAGGCTGATTGTGAAGTTATTTGAAGTTTTGTATGGGAAAGCTGATGATATTTTCGCGATTACGATGTTAGTCCCATGGATAAAGTTTTTTAGTTTGATGGCCGGTTCAAACCCGTTAAATTTAACCACGCATTTTTGATACACGCTACATGGCTTTGAGAAACACAGGTATGATGTTATGTTATCATGATACAACTAAAACCCTAAAACCCTTATAAAGGCGTACGTCCACATTTAGGCACGTTTTCATTAAATATTCTCTATTTAGTACAATGTTTTTTTTTTTACAAAAAGTGGTCTAGACTAGGTCGTTAGGGCTCAGAAGTAATTAATCAGTTGCTTACAATGTTTTTTTTTTGTTTTTATAGGGCGTGACGTCACTTGTATTGAAAAGATTGTCAGTGTTTTCTCTGTTGGGGTCATTTTTATAATGGCAACGAGGCAATGAACGCTCTATATCGCCAAGTTCTAAGATCAATTTTCAGATCAGGCATTTTTTATTGAGTCCATTTCGAAAATCGTACCTATTTGAGGTGACGAGGTCTGTAATAATAATAGTAATAATAATAATAATGATTTTTTTATTTTCTCACCACGATATCACACACGGCTACATATCAAGATATACAATTCCAGTATAAGCTGACCTCTCATTGTACGGCAATCCTATACAATGCAAGATCAGCATAAACTGGAAATGCAAGCTATACGCTTGACTTGTAGCCCTGTGTACATTAGAGAGGTATCAATACAAAATGTAACATCGCAAATCAGTGCAAATCAGTTACACCGACACTCCTCTAAACATGTAGTTTTGTACAAATAAATCAATAGCACAGATGAATCACTAACCCTCAAAATACAGGCCTTGTTTGGGAGTGAGCTTCAGGTGTTTTTGCAATACATAAGTACGTTAACGATATGACTTTGGAATTGACTGTCTAACAAGATAGTCAATTCCAAAGTCATTTGTATCCATAGTGTCAAATAAAAGTTTTTTTATTGATAAATCATTTTTACACTTTTACACGTCGATCATATTTTAAAAACTACATGAGGTCGGCGTTTCTCATCTAACTACTCTGAAAAAAGATAAGGATAGTTTACATTTCAGTGACTAATAAAGAAAACCCTGGCAATCAAATCTGAACATCCTCAGTAATCTTATAATCTGGTAAAGATAAAGTATCTATACGTTGTTCATTAAGAATTGTTAGGATACTAGATACAATGCAGTTACCGTGACCCCCTATATTAAATAACATTTTGTAGCCTTCATGTACTTGTACAGTTACCAATAGTTCCTAGGAGCTAATTTATACGTGAATATTCTATTACAAAACAACTATGTTAGCTACGAACCTGAAAATAAATAAACATTAACTAAAAGCAAAAAAAAAACAGGTCATTAAATACATTCTTCTAAATTGTACTTTCCGTTACAAAGTTATGGATTAACATCGCTAGAATAAAAGTCAACTTTCATTGTTACATTAATTTCAACTTCTTCCTTTTTGAAGTCGGCTTAAAACACAACTGGAAAATGTATCAAATAACTTTTGACTAAAACATCAATGACGAAGAAATAGAATAACACAAATTGATTAATTCCCTTAATTAAAACAAGATGAGTGAAACAATTTGAAAATCTTTTAACATTTTTTCAAGTACTTTGTTTACTTTTGATTCGAAAGTCTTACCAAGGACTGTCCTCACAAAAAGGGCAAAGGGGGATGATATTAACAATGGAATGTTTTAATTTAATCATTCTTCTACCCTCCTGCAGGCTACTTCTGACCTTTTAGATTTTTATTTTTAACAATATCAGCCATTCGCTGATGTCATTCTCATCATCATCATTATTTCAACCGAAAGACGTCTACTGTTGGACATAGGTCTCCCCCAAGCCCCGCTACTTTGACCGGTTCTGTGCTTTCCGCATCCAGCGTATTCCTGCGGCCTTCACCAGGTCATCGGTCCACATTGTGGGAGGCCTTCCAACCTACGTCTTCCGGTACGCGGTCGCCACTCCAGAACCTTTCGGACCCATCGGCCATCTGTTCTGTGAGCAATCTGCCCTGCCCACTGCCACTAAGTTTGGCAATTCTTCGGGCTATGTCGGTTTATATTTAATAATTTCAATATTTTGTCTGTGACTGAAATATTTTCTGTTTCTTTTTTTACTACCTACGTAATCTATTGTCATCTATACCTTGTGTAGGAAGATGATTCTAATCGACCACTTTTACAACACCCACCACCCAATACCTATTGAAATAAATAAAACCTGCTTCAACTCTCATCAGTAATTAAGCCAACTTATTACGTATCAGCTTTATTGCGTACCGACAATCCTAATCACCTAATGACTATCGCTTTTATTTGATAGTTCAACAACTTACATTGCGTTTAGTTGGTTATCGTGCAAACGGATTCTAATAGATAGGTAAGATGCAATTGAAATTATAATAGATAGGTAATGGGCAATTGATATTTTAATAGATAGGTAACAGGCAATTGATATTTTAATAAACAGGTAACGGGCAATTGATATTTTAATAAACAGGTAACGGGAAATTGATATTTTAATAAACAGGTAAGGGGCAATTGATATTTTAATAGGTAGGTAAGATGTAATTGACATTTTTTTTATTGTCAAAACTTATTTTGACGCATTTAGGCTGCAAGTACAGATTATTGCAAATTGTAGATACAACGTCTGAAAACTACATCATATCGTTCTGAACTCTTGATTGAAACTAAGTAAACTGCATAAAACAGTTATTGTACAAATCAAGGAAAAACTTATTAACCACAAAACAAAGTGACGTCCCGTCCATAACAAACAAAATAATACTCTATTTAATCAGTTTCTCTAATTTAATTACATCCACATTTACCAAATGAAATGTCAACCAAAATTAACACGATTTCCCGAACCATAGTAGCCCGCTATCTTTTGTTCGAATTTCTTTGAAAATACCTACATTTTGCGTTTGACGATTTCAGGAATGGCGACCGCTATTGTGCGCCGTCTTTTGTTTCAGTCAATCTGTAAATGAGGGGCTGTCAAATTGAAATGTTTGGGATTTGGCAGGCAGGAGTAATCTGTTGGGATTTAAGGGTATTTGTGGCGTTCCGGCGTAATACATAACTATTATTATATGCAAAAAAAATACGTGTTTTTTACGATTGCTTTTTCTATTTTCGGTTAAAATAAATATGTATCTAATAATAATCCATTTTGTTATGAATTTATAATTATTTGTTATTTTGTGGGTGTATTACATACGCTAATGCACATATACCTAAATAATAGAAAATAATAGAATTAACTTTTAAAAAGTTGAATCAGACAAAGGAATTGAAAACCTCCTTTGTGAGTCCGTTAAAAATATAAATTATGTCACCAACAATCTTTACTCTATTTAAAAAGTTAATGGAACATCAAACACAGACTAGGTGGTCTGTGTTTGACTTTTTTTTTTTTTTGAACTTTTTAAATTACCTTGTTGAATAGGTTACAGTAGACTAACATCTTGAACGAAACTAATTCAGTGCAGACATTTTCAATTCCACTTGAATTTCATTTCCATAACAATGTTTCTCTTTCATTTAATTTAGTTCGGCATACTAATTATACGTTTCTTGCTCAGTAGTAGAATTGCTGTTAGTTTTGTGCTTGAGTGATTTGATTTTCTTTGAAAGACTTTGACTGTATTCATAGCTATTAGTATTCTGTGTGATCTAAATGGTCCACTGACTTTCTTATTGGTCTAATGGTCGCAAGCGCGACGATTGATCAGAGGATTCGATCCCCAAAGTTTCACAGTGTTATTCTCTATTAATAATTTCTCAATAACAACACAGAGTTTGGATTTGCGCTCGGTTAATGGTAATAGGCTCGCCCCTATTACATAACATTTCAAAATTACTAATGAAAAAAAGAAACTCAAAAATACTTAAAGCATTTATTTCAATTAAACCATTTACAGGCACTTTTGAATTGTCAAGGGGTCGGTCAGTTAGAAATATGAAGCTAGTTGCCCATTCCAAAGCGTAGTAGGTACCTATGGAGAAGAACGGGCAAGAAACTCCACGGACACTCTTTTAAATTATATTGTTACATAAAGATTGATGATTGATTGATTGTATAAATAATGTTGACTTTATAACTAAATGTGAGATGCGTTTTAATTTAATTTAGTTGAATGTTAATAATCATTTTGTGTTTTGGTTATGTAAATAAACGATATGCGTTTTATTGGGTTTAATGTGAGGACGATGTAAAAATACGCGTCTATAGTACAGCGAAATAAACAAAAACAAAACAATTTAAAAATAAAATAAGCCGATGCGGCTAAGAGATGACCAGTCCCAACTGATGGCGGCCCTTCACGAACATGAACCATGGATCAGCACCATTCAGCTCAACCATTTTGAAGGGAGCTAAATGATCCAACACAGACGCCACCATCAGCGAGACATCTGAGTGAGCATGACCTACTCTCAGCCGCCAGGGCACATTCAAGTCAATGAAAGAGAGTCTGACGCACCCTCCCGCTCCGCCCAGAGCGGGAGAAATTATTTGATGATTTCCCATCCAAAAAAAAATAAAAATGAAGTAAAGGTGAAATGACAACTAGGCATTAGAGGCCAACACCCCTACCTAGTCGCCTACACTTCTGCCTATCCCTTCGGGGTAAACAGGCGTGTAATTATGCTACGTTATTTTATAGTTGATGAAAACAGAATTCAGTTATTTTAGTAGCTGTTTATGTTTTTCTAAAGTATTATTTCTACTAACGCCTAAATAACTTGCAGAAAAATCCCGAGACACATCCTACCTGAAATATAATCTCGTTAGGCTACAGTACCTCGTACTTATACTTCTATAACTAGGTTGTATTATTTCGTAAGTAGCAGGTACGGAACTTGCAAGAAACTTCTCCTTACATTAATTGCGGCAAGTTTCCTGCGCTGCAAGTTTGCTGCTCGTCTATTTTTTTGTAATTCGCTGACGATTTTATTGTATTTCTACTTTTCATTAGGCCTATCTTTTTTAGTAGTAAGAGTTGGCAGCTATTTCTGTGATGAATGCGAAGACTGATCTAAACTAAATCAAGATATTATCCTTTTTGCCCTTGGTGCGTATCAGTTTTGCCCGACCCCTCCGGGCAAAACAGATAATTGATACTTTATCTTAATGCTCATAATTATTATAGAAATTGTTAGTTTTTTAATTCTAAATAGTGTTTTCGAAAGATGATTAATCGGAATTTATGTTATCTATCTCATGTGTTTTTTCAAGTAATCGCGAGATTTTTGGGGCTCGTCTAAAATATTTGATTTTGGGGTTAAGAAGACATGAAAAATTGCCATGGGTGTTTTACCCAAACAGCAAGGCCCATAAGAGAGAGCTTATTGTTATTAACCAGGCACAAACCCAGACTGCTGTTGAGAAGTTTCTGAAAGAAAACCCCAAATAACCCATTGTCTGAGCCTATCATAGAACCCACACTCAGCAGTTATGCTTGCCACCAATGCAATGATGCATTAATTTGCGCAACTAGTACATTGAATATAGTATTTATTATTATACACGGTGATTTTTAATTCATAGTTAACCTTTAAGAGGTGAAATTATTCATGATTATAAATAACTTGCACTGTGGGATCAACTACGAAAAAACACGTTAACTTTTCATACATTTTTATTGGGTAAATGGTACATTTTTGTATGAAATAGCTGATATTTTTGGATATTTCAGAGTTGGTCTCAAAGTGAAACTTGCTCATAATCATGATTACGTTTACGCCCTGAAAGGTTAACAGTGAATTAAAAATCACCATGTATGTAGATAAACATATGTATAAAAATCTTTGTTTACTAAATCCTCGACTTCAAATAAGCGTTAATTCTCCTGAATTTAATATTTAAAGGCTCTTCCTAAAGTCGTCAGCGTAACTTCCGTAGCGGTTAGTTGCACACTCGTTATTACAAAGTTCTTCCTTAAGGCCTTAGTTTGGTTAAACTAAGCTGTGTAAATTGCATGCTTTTATAGTCGAGTAAGTTTTAATTTAAATAATTTATAAATATTTTCCACTGACTTTAATGCTTAAATTCATTCAACTCTATATCGATACTCCGACTTTACAAAAGCAATAAAAAAAACATTGGCCGTTATGGGGACTGCCGACAGAAGTGAAAACTTAAAATGATACATAGCTACAGTTTACTGTAGGGAAGAATCGATTTCTTGCACCAAACAAATCGATTTTTTTTATCGATATCCAGTACGGAATCGATTCAATGAAATAATTATTTACAAATAAGTGAATGTGTTGTTCACTTAATTACTCAAAAACTCGCTAAACGACTGTGTACTTAGTTTCCTTCGTCGCTCGGAAATAGGTAAAAGAAATAAATAAAAAAAATCGTTTGCATTACAAACGTATTTTTTAACATTAACAAAGAAAATAAAAACTCGAAAAGCAAATTGAAATAAGATCGATTTCTGGAAAATCGATTTTTTACACCTCGATTTTTTTTTTGTATCGATTTATCAGATTTCGATTGGAATCGATTTAAGAATCGATATATTGCGGAAAGAATCGCCATCCCTAGTTTACTGTTGAAGTGTTAACATTAGCATGTCGGTGACTCTAACCTATAAGTTTTGCCCCTAACAAAAATCGCTCTACGCACCAAACAAAGTTGGTTAAAAATTATACTATATTTTTAACCAACTTCTTTTGGTGCGTCGAGCGAATCAAAATCAAAACATTTTATTTCACATAAACATGGGCACTTATGAAACGAAATGGAGAAGATGAACTTATGGAGAAGAGCCGGAAAGAAACTCCACGGTTATTCTTTTAAAAATAATTGGTCACTGTCCTCCCAATTTGAAAACATTGTTGCCAGGGGCCTCGGTGACCCTTTTGTACCTACACTGCCTACAGTGTAGGTACAAAAGGGTCACCGAGGCTCCTGGCAACACAGGCAACAGGAACGAATACGGGTGGGTTGTAGTCAGTAAGAGTCTGACACACCGTCCCGCTCCGCCCAGAGCGGGAGAAGTTATTTGATGATTTCCCACACAAAAAAAAAAATTGCAAGCCTGTCAACAAGTACCAGGTACTTAACAAAAAATGAATGGTCTACAAATCTACAGTCTATTAAGCCTACAAAGTTCTCACATTCACAAATTATAAAATAATCTATGTAAAATATGAATACAATAATAAAAATATAAACCTATTTAACGTGCTTTCCGAGGCACGGAGGGAGGGGGGGACTTCGTATGTTAAGATGGTCACCCATCCACGGACTATCCGCGGCAAGCGTAGACTACCTGCAATATTTCTACAAATGCCTACGGCATTAAGTCCGCCTCTGTACATTTGTGTGCTTAAAGTATTAAATAAATATGACGGAGAAGGTATGTCTCGCTCGTTATCATCAGCCATATTTTAACTACTGTGAGCGTACAATGGGAAGTGTTGGTTATTGCACAATAGAAAAACAGTTTGCAGTTTAAATCAAATTATAATTTACGATCAAATAATCACACTAGCTCACACACTGTACACACTGTAGGTACACGACATAACTATACGGAATACGAGACAGTTTCTAAACGTGTTCACTCCTTGACCGCCTCCGACAAACTGCACTTAACTCGGGTCGAGCGTTATGTTGTAGACTCTGTCAAGCGCCGCTATTATAAGTATAAGTATAGTAAGTATTTCCGACAAATAAATAAATAAATTAATTAATCATTTCGTTGATCAACCTAAAAACCTTGAAATTTTCCTTAGTTGTATTTTTCAGTCCTATTTTCCTGCAGGCATCTATTAAATGACGTTCAATTTGTTACAGAAGCCACTATCCTCTAAGTTTCTCATAACATTTCCTCTCAATAAAATAAAGCTAAACCCACATTAGAGCATCAAACCAATCAATGAATAATGCTAATACGTTGCAACGGAAACGGCTACATAATATCCTGTGCCGGATGAGACTGCTAAACAGTTCGTAGATGATGTGAGAAGATCAGAAGTTCCGCTTACAATGTGTGATTTAAAGGAAATGATAAATGATTGTTATTTCTGTAAGTAGGTTTGTACAAACACTTTTACACGTCAATCATATTTTTTTTAAACTAGATGTGGTCGGCGTTTCCTATCTGACTACTCTGAGAAGAAAGGCCGAAACAAACTCAGGGGTCACAGTCTCTTTTAAAGTCCAGACAAAACCAGATCATGTGAAGGCCATCTAGATTGGTGTCTGAAATGTTCTTTTGAGAAAAGAACCACACAAATTTGAATTGACCTGTCCAGTCAGTGCACGCAGTTGTCAGTAATCGTGCAGCTCAACTCAAAACTTAAGGAGCTCAACGATGATGTAATTTTAGATAGATAGATAGAATATACTTTATTGTACATCAATATATAACATTAATTAATAAATATTCAGGGTACAACGGCAGTCAAAATTCAGGGTATATTGTGAGTTAAAAGTAGATTTTTAAGATGAGTATGATTTTACTATGTATGCAGTTGTACATCGAGTGACGGGTTGATACCACTAACATAATTAATATTTTTTTTAAGAATTGCATATTTCATAATATGAACGAAGATTTTACTAAATTTTTCATAATTTATTTAAATAAATAAATTAAAAATTATTATTATATATAATTAATTATTGGTATAAATATACCAACCACCAATTATAGGTGCACCAATAACAATGCAAACAAAATTATGATAAGAAAAAGAATCCTAACTAATATTATAAATGACCTGAGACCATGACCTGAGTACTGATACTTTTATCCTGTTATTCCCATGGGAACGTGACTTATGTGGGTGAAACCGCGCTACTAAATACATACATACATACAGGTCAAACACAACAATCCTTTTTTGGTTTCGCCGCAGTCGGGTAATAAAATAAAAGTGTTGTAATCCGTGCCCATTATAGGTATACCTACACTGCATTCACCGTGACTCTACCTGCTACAGACAAAAACATAATGAAAACATTAAAAGGTACAAAATACAATAATCAACATATTTAAATCAACATAATCCATCCGATCAACATATACAACACGATATTGGTAAAATTAATATTACGTAAACCCTTTGTTTCATATTTCTGTTATGACTTTATTAGACAGGGTAGCAAGCTTAAGGTGGATCCCCGCTGTGGTAGATCGCGAAATTCAAATTTTCTTAAGTTTTATGCAATGTTCAAGTCAGTGTCAGTTTGTATCTTTATCAAAATATGATTCGCGACCATAACTAATATGTATTTACAGAGTTATAATCATAACATTACATCACGCCTTGTTTCCCCGAAGGGTTGGGCAGAGGTGTACCTGTAGTACACCCACATTTCGCCAGTTATGTTTTTAAGTCCCATGTAATAGGGGGCGAGCCTATTGCTATCAACCGGGCATAAATCCAGACTCCGGGCTGCTACTGAGAAATTCCAGATAGAAAAACCCAATAAAACTTTGCCCGACCCGGGAATCGAACCCATGACCTCATGCTCAGCAGCGTCCTAGTAATTCCTAAGTAAAAGGGCTGAATGCAGTAGCGACACACAGACATTAAAAAAGGTAAATAACCTGGATTAACACATATTATTCATTTATTAAAACTTTATGCACAAGTAAAAAAATACTGTACAAAGGCGGACTTATTGCCTGAGGCATTTTCTACCAGTCAACCTTAGGGTGATGGAGAGACAAAACAGGTGCAACATAGGTGCAACCTAGGGGGTAGATAACTCGAAAATTTAAAAAAATATTCTAATACATAGATCCATACATACATATAAACAAAATAAAAGTGTCAGGATAAATAACGATTGGTAGAGGAGAAAACGAATCAGTGCTGAGATGATTCTACCAACTTCTTATATATTCCCGCCGCGCCGTCACTTTAAATGATAATAGACTGGTTGCCATCCTGATGTTCAGAGGGAGCGTATTCCCAAGAAAAACCGCCTGTACAAAGAAAGATGAGTGAATGCAACCAGAGTGGTGAGAAGAACATCGTAGAAGACGATTGTTGGTGGAACAAAGATTTTTACTATTAGCAGAGCACAAGTATTGAATATTGGAAGTGAGGTAGGATGGAGAAGTGGGTTTCTCGAGTAGAGAAAACAACATAGACAAAGCCCACAACTCTCTGCGCTGACAAATGGGCAACCAGCTTAAAACCGATCGGTGCGCGGACACGTGATCATACTTGCGAAGATTGAAAACGAATCGAATGCAGTTATTTAGAAGGTAGTCAAGTTTATTGAGGAGATCTGCATTCAGGTCATAGTAACACACATCACAATAGCCAATTATGGGAAAGAACAGGGATTGTACAAGCATTGTATTTATGTGTGATGGGAGAAGGTTTTTCAACCGATATAGCGACCGCAACGTTCCGGTGACTTTTTTACTAACAGCGCTTGCGACCACTAGACAAACGAAACAGTTATAATCATTAGAATCATTAATACATCTCTCTAAGTTAGATTTGTTCCTTAACTATGAGAAATGTATTAATAATTGTAATGATTATATTTCTGTAAATACATATTATTTGTTATGGTCGCGAAACATATTTAATCAAGATACAACCTGACGCTGACCTGCAAATTGTAAAAAACGTAAAAAAAAATGAATTTCGCGAGCTACCACTGCGGATTCACCTTAACTATTTCCTAAGATCGTCTTTTTTGCCTCACTGCACAGAGTTAACCTACTCCCTGTGTCTTGCCTGTGGTCGATGCACCGCAGTTGACCAGCGATTGATTTGCAATCGTCTTGCGTAGTGCACGGGGAAGCTATGTTATAAATTAGTTTAGATGCTCTGTCTTAAATAGAATCGAATTTGATCTATATGTATTTGGCTTGATTGGCCTTTTGTAAGTTGGCGAGGTTGCTCTGAAGGCTGTACTCTGTAGTTATATTAAGATTGATGAATACAGTGGACATAGGATTCCATTTCTTATCTTATACTTCAAACATTTATTTTTGAAAATTCACATAAAATCAGACATAAAAATAGAACAAAAAAGTATATTTGGTAACAGATCTGGTGTGTGCAATCGTCTACAAATGAACAAAATAATATATGTATATTTTTGGTAAATTCTTTATTTGATCCCTAATTTATTTTACTGAGTATGGATTACATTAAGGTTATATATACTATGGGTTTATACTATTTGTACACAAAAACCGTTATTACGGAAATTATTTTTATAACCGGAGAGACGGTTACTCATGCGTATATTCCGCATCAAACACAGACATAAATAATACACGATTACTTAATACTATCAGACGTTCAGCACGCTCACAGAATGCCAATCGAAAGCGCGTTCGATGCCCGACCATGACGGCCTCGACAACAATGTGTCGCACCTCCAATGGAAGCTACACTTTCGCTTAACTCTGGCTGTGCTAACGTCAATTGTAGACCATAATAGGTAAAGCCACATTGATTTTTAGAGTTCCGTAGTCAACAAGGAAACCTTTTTTTTTTTGGTTGGGAAATCATCAAATAACCTCTCCCACTCTGGGCGGAGCGGGAGGGTGTGTCAGACTCTTACTGACTAAAACCACCCGTATTCCTTTCATTGCCTGTGTTTCCAGGAGCCTCGGTAACCCTTTTGTACCTTCCCGCGACCCCGGCAGGTATCGGCCCTAGTGGACCCCTACACTTGCGCTGACGACATCTCTTTGAGGCGCGCGTGGAATACAACGTGCCGTCGACCCGGGCCTGGTCCTTACCGGACGGTGAGCTACCCATTGCTCACCGTCCGCAAGCCCGCGCCTACGGTGGCCGTAAATCCGCCCGGGATTACTGCTTCGCAGTAGGAGGTGACGGCTGCCCATGCCTCTCGCTCCGTACCGTGGCCTGAAACAGGGCCGGACGCGAGAGATCTCTGCCGCCGATCGCCTCAACGAGGACACGGCGGTGCTCTGCCCAAGCCGGGCAGACCTCCACCGTATGCTCTACCGTGTCCTCCGGGCGATGCACACAGTGGTGACACCCGGGCGTTTCCTCCCGCCTTTTCCAACACGACCTTATCTGACACAACAAGGAACAATTAGAGTTTCGCCATGTCCGTCTGTCTATCTCTTAGCTTACTAGACAGCTGTCATTTGGTATAGGTATACATATTAATTACGACGCCTAAGTGGTAAAATAAAATGTTTAAAAAAAATGTAGGTTACCTCCCTTGCGCGTAAAGTGGGCACGATTATTTTTTCAGATAACTTTTATCAGACAGGTTTTGTATAGAAAATACGTCAAACCGTCATGTTTGTTTTTCAGATAAAAGTTATCTGACGTTTGAATAATCGACCCTTAAACGACTAAAAGCCTAAACCATCGTTAAACAATTGTTTCCGAAACCTGTAGCAGAAAATATTTGAATGTACTAGCTTCACATTAAGGGTTAACGCAAATAAAAAAATAGAACATTTGTATGGAAATGATCTAGCAAATATTTTAACAAGTTTACTGTCCGCTAATCAGACATAATAGTTAAGCAGTCATCATCGATGGCCCATCTGTAGGTTATGGGACTGTGAAAAATAAACCAGAACTTATCAGGAGATGGTGAAACAGGGCATACAACATCCGTCTTATTATACGCTTGGCAGCAAAGTTTAACCTTAAAACAATGCCATTTGCAGTACAATATATACAAGTGCATGCTAATATTGACATGTAAGTCGCTTAGCTTTGAATAGACCATTAACCTTAAACTAGTACCGTGGGTGTTGATGAATGGGTCGAGCGGCCTATGAATGGACTAACAGACTAACAGTTGCGATAACTGCTTACCATAATGCGTGGTAAGCCTTGGAACCTTGTCCTAGTGTCTGGTATTAGGTTTGTGCTTAATTGCGTTATTTGTTTTGCATATTATCGGCTTGAATGCTGCCTTTGAGCGGTCGTCTTAGGCGCTACTGGTGTCTGGTTCGATTGTTAGGGTTCCGTACCCAAAGAGTAAAACGGGACCCTGTTACTAAGACTCCGCTGTTCGTCTGTCTGACTGTCCGTCTGTCGCCAGGCTGTATCTCATGAACCGTGATAGTTAGACAGTTGAAATTTGCACAGATGATGTATTTCTGTTGCCGCTATAACAACAAATACGAAAAACAGAATAAAATAAATATTTAAGGGGCTCCCATACAACAGACATGATTTTTTTTTTTTTTTTTTGCGGTTTTTATGGATAATGGTACGGAACCCTTCGTGCGCGAGTCTGACTCGCACTTGGCTGGTTTTTGTTTTTTTTGTAGAAAACCGTCTAATTCTGGGATTTGTGTATTGAGATTTGAGTTTGTAAACTCACCCAAATACAAGAAATTCAAGCATGGGGCAGTCAATTTTATTTAATTAATTATGAACAAGATCATGGGTCGGTAGGGTTTTTGCGGAAAATAATACCACATAAAACACTGCCTTTTATATTTTAGTAAACCAAAATATATATTTTCCATTTTTTACAATTTTACAACAACTATCACACTTTTAAATTAAAATAAAACAAAGAATTATATATATATATATATATATATATATATATATATATATATATATATATATGTTTAAATCTTAACAAATAAACAAATAAAATGATCAACTTAGTAGAAATTATAAATTATTAAGAAAGATGAATAAATGGTGCCATGATTTACTCGTATTTTTATACTTTTTCGTTCTTTCTATCTTTAAATACTAACATGGTGAAAAACAAAACCCTGTAAATATAATTGACATTCAATGTGGCAATGCTGCCAGTCTTCTGGACACGTTTCCGGATGCAGTGGATGCAGAGGAGTACTGAGGAGACATAACTGTCCTTTAAGTTTTATTTTATGTATTTGTAATTACCCGAGACATACTTATTTTTTATTTTATTTAATGGAGGAATACTGACTCCCAAGTCGCAGATATAAATCCAGTTTGGGAGCCAGGGGACCTGTATTTAAGACACTACTTATGTATGTTGTAAATGTAATGTCTCTAACAACGCAGTCACTTTTTTTAAGTTAAATAATTTGCTATTTAAGTGTTTTTGGCATATCTCGGCACCCAGGGGTCCCGGACTTTTGTAAGGCGTACGAGGGGCCGAAGCCAACTCGAAGAGACCCGTTAGAATTAAATAAGGCACCAACCGGCAAGTGTAATTTATCATTATTCTTATATTATTATTCGTGTTATAAGTTATTTAATTTAGTACCTAATGTAAATAGTTGAGCATAGTTTACGTAATGTATATAAATTTTCTTACGTTTAATAAATAATTATAATTCTATTATAACAGATCTAGACGTACACAGACCGATACAGAATTACTTGTAAAATATGTAAATTGAGTTGAGCTGCATTATCATAGACCATCGTAGAATCCTGAATCTGAGGTGTTTACCTAGGATAATTGTGTTTGCTCTACCTTACCGTAGTTCGTTGTTTGAGGAGGATAGGTTATACTCAGGTGTAAATATTATATTATATCAAAGAATTGATTTAGGTAAGAAAGCGTGAGCTTATGTATGTGTATGTATTGCTTTAGGTACAGGATTGAAATGAAACGTGTTTTTAAAATAAACGTTTTATATTGCCTTTCACCGTATGATTATGAACATTGTTAGTTTATAGCGAGATTATACACTATCGAAAAATTGTGTACTGCAACAAACCATTTACAATTTAACGCTTTATTTT
Source organism: Atethmia centrago (assembly GCA_905333075.3). Taxonomy (NCBI): domain Eukaryota; kingdom Metazoa; phylum Arthropoda; class Insecta; order Lepidoptera; family Noctuidae; genus Atethmia; species Atethmia centrago. The sequence goes on along the minus strand of HG995381.1, from coordinate 8,524,277 downwards.
TCGAAAGCTTATAATTAAAGATGTGCTGACTATGACTTTGGCCGACTAGCCGATTAGCCGATTAGGTGGTTGTAAAGAGGCCGACTACTGGTCGGCCAACCCGATCATTGTTTCGGAGGTATTCGGCAATTTCCGTGACGCTTCGTCTACAGCTGATTCGCGCGCAAGTCGCAACCGCCGCCTGCGAGCGTGTTGGTACATGTTTTGTCTACTTCGCATTGTTTCTTGATTTTTACTTTTGCACTGGTCAGAGCGGTGTTTTTGTTAAAAAAATTATATATTGTTCATTAAAGTGAAAGAGCTCATTTAAAATTATTATTAATGTACCTAATGTATACATTTTATTGAAAAATACATAAAAATAAGAAGCCGGATAGTCGGCGCTCTTTGCCGAATAGTCGCCGACTAGTTGCCGACTACGAAAGTGGCCGGATAGTTGGCTTGACCGACTAGTCGGTACATCTCTATTTATAATCCATGCACAGCAAACCGACAAATTGTAAACTGGTATCGGACATGCATGCGATGAACGCACCTTGCGCTAATACTGAATAACCAAATAACTGCGACAACTTGGAAGAAGCGCTCGCTCGGCTTGGCGCGCGGTTGGTCACAGTTTTAACCTTTTTTTTTGTTCCTGGGTTCGCCGGCCGCTGCCGCGGCACCTCTCGCTTCGCTCGCTCGGCTCACACGCGGTTGGTCACAGTAACCTAACCCATTTGGCCGGGGTGGCCCTGGCTTAGTTACTACAACCGATTCGGCTCCCACCAAGACCTACTAATCAGGGAAGGTTCACAATTTTACGGTTGATAAAATCGGACAGATTATGAGCCCTGTCGATTAGTGCAGGTTCGTTCACAATTTGACGTTTTGACACTGATATAACAATTTTGATAAACTACGGAAAATGAATACGTTATATTACAGTCTTATTACAAAAAGCTAAATAAACCTTGGTTTAAACCTGACCTATCAAGTCCAGGCTTATCTACAGGACCATGGTCTAAATTTGTTCGTATTACAAAACTTTAAATACCGTGGTCTTCTTAGTACTGTCATTTGAACCATTGTCTTTATATCAACCACAGACTAATACAAATATTATTCGTTCACCATGTCATTCTATTGCAACGTTCCGTATGCTCAGAAAAAAAAACTTTTTGTTGATACGGTAATGATTATTATGATGTTTAGGAGTGTTAAAAATATTGAGACTGTTAATTTTCATGGAATATTAGTTTTTTTTTTGTTTTGTATAGGTTTAAGCACATTACTTAGTGTCGTATTAATTACTCATAATACATCTAAGTACGTGTAACGAAACTTAACATTATGGCGCGTTATATGTATGAACAAAACCATCGCAAGTTAAACAAAGTTAATTTAGCTTTGGGATTTTTAAATTATCGAAGTCTCTAATAGAACAATTGCCTCTCTGTTAATAATATTACCTTCTATAGTAATTTTAATATTATATTGTGATGGACCAACAAAAGCAAAAACGATCTGAGAATTGGAGTACCGAGAAAAAGTAAGTAAACATAAATTACTTCGATGAACTTGAAATCGCAATTACGGACTTATTAAGAGAAGAATTGATTAGAGAAGTGGTTTGCGCTTTACGAAGCAAACCACTTCTCTAATCAAATCTCTTAATAAGTCCACTATTTTCAACGCATAACGTTTATTAAACCTATACCTTTGCCTGAAATCTTCATCGGATAATTCTATGAAGGGATTGATTCGAACAAGATTTATTTTTATATGTTGCGTCGGGGTGGTGTTCCCAACAACTCAACGGCTTCAATATCCTCAATATCAATTAAATCGACCATGTTAATATCCATTTTCGGGTTAAAAACAACCCAACATAAAGAAAAAGATGATAACCTAAAAGAAAAACTTTGACATATAAGATTTAGACCACGGTTTGAACGATTAAAACTAGGGGCCGCCGAGGTTTAGCGTTAGACCATGATATGGTCTATGGTTTTTCGAAAAACCACGATTTGTAATATCGTTTTTGTTTAAACCATAGTGTAAAGACGTTCAATAAAACTTCTATTGTGTCTCGTTCAGTGTACTTCAACCTATTAACGTGGACATTTTCAGATTTTATCTATATAAAAACCGCCAAAGTGCGTGTCGGACCATGCACAATAAAGGGTTCAGTAGATGGAATGAATTTATCCGAAAAACAATCCTAATATTGTAGTTAAAAAACACGTTGTCCCATACATCCTAAAAATTAAATGCTGTTTGTTGGTAAGCGCATCACTTGAAAACGGTTGGACCGATTTGGCAATTTTTTTGTTTTAATAAATTTAAAATAGTCTGAGTTAGGTTTTTATAGAAAAGTTTCCCGGAGAAAATATCAAATTCGGGAAATACTGAACATCCTTTTTCTATGGGATTTTTGTATGAACTATTGAAATTTGGACAGTCCGTCTTTCGGGTCAGCTATTATGAAAATATTTATGGCAATTTTTTTAGTCAAAAACGACTTTGGATGCATACATTAATACGATGAAACTTTTTTACCATTATTTTCTCAACCACTATTACAAGTTATAAACTGTTTATTAAACGTTTTATTTTTAGAAAAACAGTAAGTTGTTTACTTACTTTTTCTACGGTTATAAACATGAGAACATATACATTAAACACTGTCCGTTATAACTGAAAAATCAATTTAGCTTGTCGTCTGCGAGGTGGCTCGATCTTAAATAGATTAAGTTCAGTTGCTTGTATTGACGTCGAGACGAGCTTACAACATGCTCTGTTATTTACTATAATAACTTCCAGAGGATTCCTGCAGGAGGATACTTACAGCAGGCAATTCGCACCTGAACTAAAAGGAAAATGCTTGATTTAACAAGACATCGCCAAGCAGTTGGTCGACTTTTCACGTGACTGGGCTGGCCTATTTTTGACCAAATAATTAGCATCGCCTTACAACGTGGCAACGCTAACAGACTTTAGGCACTTATCGTATTGACAGCGATGTGGACGAATTTTTTGATGCCCTGTGGTTGTTTTTTTGCTGATTCTTTCCCCTCTTGTTTATGTACATATATTTGTACATAATATTATTATTTTAATTCGTTTAGCTTATATATTATGTAAATATTATAAAAAAGAAAAATGTTGTTTTTAAATCATTCTTCTTGTGTTAGGAATCTGAACCTGACCCAGTTTTTATCAGGAAGCATTCATGTTTTCAGTAACAGAAAACATTTGCTCAGAAATGCTATCCAATAATAAGTAACGCGCATGATTAGGTTTATATCTTTGCACATAGGTGCCTGTCTGTAGCCATAACACGAACTGAAGTCAATCCAGATACAGACTTTGAGATTAAAAGCAAGAAAGAAAAAGTATTTATTGGGATTCGCACAGGAGATCACTAATTAAACTAAAAAACACTCATAGAAATATAAAAAAAAAAGAAAACAAAGTACAAAAAGTCCTGTACGAGGCCAAAAGTGTCGCAGCGCTAGTATTCTGATACGGCAGATTGTTTGATAAAAATATTTAAATTAAAGACTTCATTCGTAGATAAGAATAAAGTCTTCCCAACTACGTTGGGCACGGTTTCCAGTCTTACCGGATACAGCTGAATACCAGTATTTTACATGGAGCGACTGCCTATCTGACCTCCACAACCCAGTTACTGGGTAACACGATACCCCTTGATAAAAGTGGTTGTCAGACTTTCGGGCTGATGGAAGATGTACAAATGACAGTCAGGACCGACGGCTTAACTTTCCGAAGCACGAAGGATCTTGGTATGTAAAGATGGTAACCCATCCACGGACCAACCGCGGCAACCGTAGCTTAACCTGATCGCTGTTATTCGAAGAGTAAAAACGGACAGAGGGTAAGCTTCATACAACCGCGTTATGGTAGGTATACTACTCAAGCAAGGCGCGTGTGTGCGACCAAGTAAAGAAATGCAGTATAGGTAAGTACATAAAACTTAACCAAAAGGGTGGACTCTTGTAGGTATTTTAGATTCAAAATTCACTTACCTACCTACGTAACATAAAATGCGACTTGTACCTGATTCTGCTCCCCCATTAGAGAAACTAATTTCCAAAGACACACTCAGTACCAGGGCGTCATGTTCGCACAGGAGTAGTTATATAATATTCTATACTTCTATGTATTAGTTCAGTGCGAGTCCCGCTGGGCTGCAATCTAGTGCCAAGTGTCAATGACCTCGCTCTATTGCTGTTTGTATTGAAACCATCGCCGTGGAATGTGTGGAAGTTATAGTTAGGGAATTTGCAGAATTTGAGGCGTTTGTTTTTGTTTATTTTTGTGTGTTTACTTCGTTTATGTAAGAAATAGGTAGGATATGTGAAATTTTTGAGTGAAATAATTTGATTTGACTACTTAATAAAATTCATTTGGTTGTGTAGATTAAGAGGCTGACAACAGCTAAAGCACGGTCAGTGTCGGACTGCATAGAAAAGAAATATAGAGTAATTTATAGCAAAATATGAAGCAATTATCTACTTACAAACAATCTATTGATTGGACAAAAAAAGTAAAACACTATTATGCTAATATGTTGCTTGTGGAATAATCTGACGAAAAATCAGCATGATTGCATGTATGGTTTTTAATCGTCAAAACATTTTTTTGGAGGTATTTTCGTAATTTTTTTCTATCATATCAAATTAGTTGTATTATGTTTTCAAAACACTATCTACCTAGCATATATTCTGAAGAATATCATATATTTTTCTGATTTTGTTTACTGCAGCGGATCCTATACTTTAAGGCATTATAATATAAATATACTTGCATTTAGCTCCTGTACTCCCCTTTAAGTAGGAATGTACTAATTTGGCAAGGTTCATCTAAGCGCCAAACAATTTTCTGTAGACCATTGAACAAGGATGCATCAAAGTACCCTATAGAAAGCTCCAATAGACAACTTAAAGGAAAATCCATTAACACAAATTATAATTTGACTTTTTGCCATTTAACCATTAAACCGCAGCACTCTTCGTGGACTTTTCGTCCCCCCTTTCACGCGAAAAACATCTATGTATATTCGTATATTATCTGTACCAAATCCAGACAACTCAAAACAATAAATTTACCTTAAAGAACCTCCTCTTTTGACCTTCCTTTAGAACTGAACTAAACTCTTGGATTTATCATACTCAAACGATCCTGTACAGTCAACCGTACCTCATTAGTATAACGCGTACTGCAAAAACTGCCCTTACTGCTACGACATGAAGGCCTATGTGAAATTGTTTCCATGGGCCTGTACTACACCCACATTCCTGCCGAATTACGCCTCAGTGTCGAATAACGAGAAACGTGACACTTTTAACTATTGTCTAATAGTTCCCGTTTGAAGTACAATGTCGTCTATGAAGTACTTCAATGGTGAATGGAGGTCAAATATGAGGACGGACTGAGGACGTTTGTGGTGAACTCACTAAGTTACTGTAATGTATGTGTATGTCGACTGTCACTGTCAAGTTATAGCAGGTTGTCACAGGAGTAGAATTGAAATAAAATTTAATTTCCAGATATAAATCCATATACAACTTTTAACGCGCTAACAAGTCCCAATTGGCCAAAATAGGCTTCCCATAAGAAAAAAAATTGCCAAATTTGCATAGTTTGTGGCAGCGGAAAAATATATGTTAATTTTGAACATATTTCCCAGAACTTAGTTGTTACCAAAACACGTTTTGAAAAAAAATCTCGATACAACGTTAAACTAACCTTGAGTTCTAATCCAAAATATCTGTATTAAATATCAACATATGTTACGTATTTAATTAATAACAAGAACGTCTTATTTGAATGCAGAACTTGGTTGTTTTTTATTTTCTATCACTCAACTCAATTTTGAGTAAATAGATAATTGCTTCATATTTTGCAATAATTTACAAGCATTGAGTAATCGCGCTTCTCTTTTTTGTGTTCTTCTCTTTCAGTGACCGCGGTTTAGGTGTTGTCAGCGTCTTAATACACACATAGATAATGTAATAAATACACAATATCATAAATAAATATGCGGAATCGTCATGGCTGTCTTGAATAGAACGTGTTATTATATCGCTTTCGCGTAGCAATAGCGGTCATTGACACAAGTACATTTTGTACCTACCATTCTTTATTTCAAAAACTGAAATAAAGTCCGATAACGTCCTGAGTCAATATCTATCGTGATCTTCGACATCTTCCAATAACAAACAACCATACATGGTTTATTGTTTCGGTTCCTTCGGAGAGATATTAGGGAAAGGGCAATGACCACTATTGCCACGCTTAAGTGATTCGGGTATACACGTTTGTTTTACTTAAACATATCAGTCTCCATTTCTAATGCTGTACCGTCTTATGTCTAACAGTGTTCTTAATATAATATTATCTTTCCTCTAAAGACGCTTTCATAGATAATTTCAGTATGTAAAAGCGTTAAACAAGACCCAATACAACACCGACAATTTATTTCAAACGCTTATATAATGTCCATCTAATTTTAGTTTTAATTTTACAATGCCAACGTAATGAATTGCGATGAAAATGTAACAACTAAAAATTACATCATAGAATTATTCCCATACAGTGCTTCTATTTTCTTAATGTCTCTCGGCAAACTTCATGTTTCGTCAGTCGTCGGATTTCTATCAGTTGCCCTTTGCAAACGATAGAAAATTCAGAAAAAAAATCAAATTATTATACACAATAAATCTAATAATTGGTGGACATGGAAATTAGCATTCGTTTTTCGGATTGCCGGGAGACATTAAGAAAATAGAAGCACTGTAAGTATTTATTTTGCTTGCAGAATTGCAAATGACTTGTAGCAATTTAGCAACATTTCCTATAGCAGCGAATAATATTAGTCTTTATGCAAATTCCCAGCCTCTATTATTTTAATAAATCAAGCATTTTTTTCCATGAAACTCCCGGCAGCAAACTGACCCCTATTACCAAGAGATAAATCTTCAGCCATATTTTAAGCTAAGCTGTCTGCCTCATTAGGTTAACAGCTTATTTACACTGGCAATTAGCTCGGCTTTAGCTTAGCTTACTTCATTAGTTGCGTGTGATACATTGGTGAAATCAGCAGCTTAACACTTAGGTAAGCTGCATAGTTTAGAGTAGGTCTTGTTTTGCAGTAAATTTAATTGAAAATGTGGTTTTCTTATTATTTTTTAACGTTTTTTGCAAATTGTAGTGCTATGTTACGATGTATGTTGGTCAAAATTCAATACAGAGTTTTTTTTTTTAATTTACGAAACTGATATACAATCACAAATCCAATACAACAGCTACAACACATGTCTGATTGACATCTCCTAGATGGGAATCTAGTATGCATATTTTAAGAAACACTTGCAACTGACACTTACTAATAAAAATAAAAAGTTATGCAAATCTTACAAATTGAAAAACTTTTCCATAGATAATGAAAACGTTAGGCAAAGAAAAAAAAAACAATTATACAATAACGTCTCTAAGTTTAGTCCTTACTGAGGCTACAGAACCAGCAAATACATCTATAATTATGACATACACATACATAAACTAACGCCTTCTTCCCATGGGTAGGTAGAAACTATAGAACGCCACCTGCTACGCTCCTTACATACTCCTTTTGCTTCGTTTACGTTCATACATCTGGTCATACACGCTCGCCGGTTGCCAGTACTACGCACGTAACCTTTTTGAAGAAAATCACCTATGTGGTACTGACCACATAGGTGATTTTCTTATGACTTCCTAGTGCGTCCTTCCCGGTGTCTCCACTCACATCTGCCTTATAAATACCTTTAGTTAGTCGCCTTTCATTCATCCTCTCAACATGACCAAACCATCTAAGCATACTACGAGTATTTTCAATGTTTGTCACTAAATCTTCCTTAAACCGCACCGTTGCCTTATGACATCATTATTCATCATTTATGACAAAATGATTATTATATTATACTTTGTCATTTAAAATATGAGCAGTGGTGTCCCAGTGGTAACGACCGCAACTTACGAGTTGTACGTCGTAGGTTCGAACACAGACAGGCGCTTTACTTTGTGTAAATTACGAGTATTACATCACCACTGCTCTCAAAACGGTGAAGGAAAACATCGTGAGGAAACCGGCATGTCCTAGAACAATTCTAAGACATGTGACATCTACCAACCCGCACTGGGCCCGCGTGGTTGATTACGGCGCACTCCCTCTCACAGAGAGGAGGCCTGTGTCCCAGCAGTGGGAACATTATAGGCTGATTATGTATTTAAAATATCAACATACTTTGCTCTCTAAGTTATATTTGCTGCAAATAATTCATTATGATATATTTTTAATATTCTTTATTATTATTATCTCGTCTCAAACAGAGCACCTGCCATCTTATCTCTTCACCACCCTTGGTTGACTGGTAGAGATCGAGATCGATAAGGCATTAAGTCCGCCTTTGTACCTTATTATGTGCGGGAAAATTAAATAAGTAAGACTATTTAAAAAAAATATGACAATTTGCAGCAAATGTGTTTGGCTTATTGCACTTGGCTGAATTTAGTCGCCTTTTTAAGCGATATTTAGAAAGCTTGAACAATGCACTGATTTTGTTACTGAATTACTTAGTACGTACGAGTGAATATTAAACTGCGACAGAGATCTTTGTCCTTTCTAATTCGGTAACTTTTTAATATCATAAACACATGATCGGAACAAGCAAGTTATTTTGAATCCTGAGAGAGAATCACTTCCCCATACCGAGCTGCCGACCTATACTGAAAAAATTGCACCGTGAAAACTTATTTGAATGGAGTTTGAAGTCAGCTGTCAATAGGGTCAAACCCTAACACCAGGGTGGAATGGCAACTCACTTCAAGCTCACGTCACCTAAGGTTTTACTGTGAGATTTTTACGGAATAGACCTGCTGATATTTATTACGTGCCATGATACAATTGAAGATGGCAAAATACCTGATGGTGTGTCTTTGGTTCCGTGGAGTTTGGGACGGATGCTTGTGTGGGACGCTACCTGTGTAGACACACTGGCACCGTCCCACCTCCAACGGACTACTTCTAAAGCGGGTGCAGCGGCAGAAAATGCCGAAAATCTGAAATTTATTAAATATGGAGGCCTTGGCAGAGAGTACAACTTTGTGCTCTATCGAGACCCTCGGTCCGTGGGGTCCCGGCGCGCATAAGTTATTTGCGGAAACCGCGAAACGTCTAGTTGATGTAACTGGTGACCGAAAAGCTGGCAGCTTTCTCACGCAACGCATCAGCATTGCTATTCAGCGAGTAAATGCCGGCAGCATCCCCGGTACAATGCCCCGAGGGCCTTTTTTAGGCTTAACTTAGTTTTAATTTAATTTAGTTAATGTTAATAATCATCTTGTAATTTGGTTATGTAAATAAATTCTTATTCCATCTACGTCGTTCCGTAGATTGAATTTTAGTCTTTATTGAAGATTAATTTAGAAGATTTAGTTTAATTTTCCCTTGCCAATAAACGTACACAATCTATAAGTTGTATATTTGAACCACCCACCAGTAATTGTCTGACACACTCTCCCGCTCCGCCTAGAGCGGGAGAAGTTATTTGATAATTTCCCACCCAAAAAAAAGGCTCTTTAAGGTATTCCTAAATCAGATTTTTCTTTTTCTAAAAATATCTTCTTGAATATTTGCCATTATAAATCCTAATTTCAGTGGCAACCCACTTCAATTTCATGAATACATACGGCTCGTATGAGCAATCGTGTTTGTTTAACACATTGGCGCTTTGAAACTTAATTAAAAGCTCCCATACTTCATTGTTTATTCGTTAACGATTTGATTTAAGGCTGTAGACTGATTAAAGAGCGTCTCTTTGTTGGTAAGCTGATTTAACAATAAGCGTTAATTTCCAGTTAATTGACGCCAAGTTCAAGCAAGGCTCAAATCCAAACTAGTATTTTTAACATAAAATTATCTAACTGATTCCTCGTACGTCGTCAAAGCTAAATAAAACTTGAATCGCTTCAAGTTTGAGTCACTACTATCCTAGTCAAGTTTCAACTAACTTTTAAAAAACTATCTATAGATATACTCGTAGTAAGCAAATAATCCCCCCATGATTTCCATTTTCCAAATCAGGAACGTACCAAAGGGTTACCGAGGCCCCTGGCAACACAGGTAACGAAAGGAATACGGGTGGGTTTTAGTCAGTATGAGTCTGTCAGACTCCCGCTCCGCCCAGAGCGGGAGAAATTATTTGATTATTTCCCGCCCAAAAAAAAAATTTACCTATTCGGTCAATTTTTGTGATTTGTGTCATGTGTGTTTTTGTCCAAAATATTTACCAATAATTAAAGACCCTCCAGCTCTATCTCTAAATCAAATCAAATCAAATTCATTTATTTGCCAGAATGTAGATGTACAATGTATGATCTTAAAACTATAATGGCTCCTTTATATTCTTCCATTTTATGTGGAGTGCAAATATTTATTTTTATCCTGCACAATGTAATTATAAAAGAGCTCATGCATACGGAACAATTGAATTATTTGATGTCAAAGTTATACCTATGTCAGTTCAAGAGTTAAAGTTTAATATAATGTCAGATTAAGAATATATAAACAATTGTAAATTGTAATTGATAATGTCATAACTATTATAATTTCAAAGTTATAATAAAATAAATAAAATTAATTTATTTCGGGTAACTAGGCCCATAGAAGAAAATTTACAAAACAATTCACACTAATAATAACATACAATAGAATAAAATAATAATAATAATAAAATTCATAATAAATGTCACAAAAATTAAACAAAAATTTAAAATTAAAATAAAATAAAATTAGATAGCATTAAAATTAAAAATTAAATAAATTAACGATTCTTTAGATAAGCATTAAAATTAAAAATTAAATAAAATAACGATTCTTTAGATACATACAAATACACACTCAAGCATTAATAACGCCTGCCAAACGGCTTTGCCTGAACATGCCTGCTGCAGCAATGTAGCATGTAGGGGCAGTCCAGCCTGTCAGCAATCATCACTAGGATTGCGTTGGAGCTGACTCGCACTCTGCGCACCAGAGAAATGCTCCGCCTGCGCATAGTCGCGTCAAAACAGGCATTGCGCTCCTCCGCGAACATGCCCGAGGCGCTGCAGAACCGAGGCAACCCCATCACAATCCTAAATGCATTATTATAGAGAACGCGGAGGTCGCTATAGCACTTCTTTGTGTAACGAGCCCACAGGCTGCATGTGTAAAGGGAAGTACAATATGCTCTAAAAAGTGTAACTGTTACTCTCCCTGAACACCTAGCAAACCGACGAGCTATCATGTTGGCTCGTATTGAGAGCGACCTCCGCTCTCTCTCAATATCCTCATTATCACTTAGGTCAGGCGTAAGAATATGTCCCAAGTATTTAAATTTATTCACCCTCTCCAGAGGTGTCCCGTTCAGTCTAACAGACGGAACATTCTGGGGACTTACTGCACCGACTCCAAAAACCATGAACTGGCTTTTTGCCACATTATATCGCAAACCATGATCACAAGCATACTCTTCACATACACCTAACAACCTCTTCAGACCACATGCCGACGCACTCAGTAACACCATGTCGTCTGCATAACTGAGATTATTCACAGACACTCCATCAATATGGCGGCCGACATGGCAGCTGCTCAGCGCGTCGATCAGGTTATTCATGTACACGATAAATAGCGTAGGAGATGTCAACCCACCCTGCATGACACCACATTCAAGTTCATATTGCTCTGACATCACTCCCTCCCATCTCACACAATTCTTTTGATGCCCATACCAGAACTGAAATAGGCTGGTAATTTCATTTAGTACGCAAATCTGGTCTAACTTGGTCCACAGGACATCGTATTGGACTAAATCGAAGGCCTTGGAGAGGTCCAGGAAGCATGCGTATACCGTGTTTCTCTTCGTATAATAATTTACGGTGTACTTAAGGCACAGTATCGCGCTCTCCGTTGATAGCTGCGGACGAAACCCGAAAACCAATTATGATTCAGTAAAATTTGAACAATAATTAATTATTGTAAGGCTAGGTGCAAACGTGCCACCGACCACAGCCACTGGTAGCCCAGCGACAATTAATTTAAATGCTTTTCCATACGTTTTGTATGGATTCGTCGCACACGTGTGGCCGGTGGCGGGCACCTACTACAGCAGTGCTCAACACCGCAGCAAGAGACGACAGTCACTGGCTGTAGCCGGTGGGTCGTGTGCGCTTACCCTAAACCCGTAATTAAAACTTGCACCCCTTCAGCTAATTTTTGTTTAATTTCGATGCGGGAAGCGATTAAAAGGGGGAGATCTAAAGCGCTAAACGTATGCGTAGTCACACGTCGTCACCCCACTCCCACTAGTGGAATACTATCTCTGTTTGCACAGTAACCTGTGTAGGGGGATAGGACGGAATAGAATGGTTGATTGTCATTTGTTTGGCTTGGTGGATTTGTCATTAAAGTGGATGAATTGTTTCTTCTAATAAAGTTACGAGTCATTATCTGATTGGCGTTTGACATTTTGAACCTTATTTTACGAAGTTCCTTCCCATTCAAGTTGGATATCTAAATTATTCATAGACAAGTTGTTCTCTTAATTGGTCAAGGACAGCTAATGAGACACAATTGATTTTCTATTGTTTGACTCCGAATCGGTGGCGCGCGGGGCTTAATAGGTTAAACTATGTCTACTTTGTATTACTCCACAGAAGTATGTATTTTTCAGAAAATATTCCGTAGCTAAGCATCATTTCATGGCTACCTGCAATGAAATGATGTAAGCTCATAAGGCAGATTACAGTCCGGTCGTGCTATCTGGACATTTCTAATAATAGTATCTTATAATACGAAAACATAAATCACGACTATCAAATAACACCATAGGTACCTACGTTTAAACCCACAAACCCTTGAATCGCAGCTACAAAATATATTTTATCGAGCTCGGAACACGACTCTCAGTGTTTGTCCAACACTACAGTACATCGAGTAGGATCTGTTGACACGAGCTCAAAATTATTTAGTATCCATTCGATTTTACAACATCTATCACAGATTAGATCAGGTATAAAAGATTCAGGGCGATTTCACATATAAAACCGAACGCGATCATTTAAACCGCGTTCAAGATCTGTCAGTGTCAATTTTGTTGTGGAATATTTGCACAGGTATCTCTTGAACGCGATAATTACGCCGCCATCTTGTTTTTTTCAATACATTCCAGTAAAAAATTACGGTTTTCATGAACATACACCAGTTGGCGCCACTTTAACAAAAGGTTTTCGGATATGAATATAAAATACATATATGATGACGTTCATCATTCGTTTCATTCATTCGTTCATCATTCGGTCACGACTAAAGAAAATATAGGCGCTTTGACATTTATGACGGGTGCCCGGACTTTTTTGTTTTGGGTGGGAAATTATCAAATAACTTCTCCCGCTCTTTGTGTCAGACTCTTACTGACTAAAACACGCCCGTGTTCCTGCCATTGCCTATGTTGCCAGGGGCTTCGGTGACCCTTTCGGACTTTCCCGCGACACCGGCAGGCATCGGCCCTAACGGACCCCGTCAGTTGTGCTGACATCTCATTGAGGCGCGCGTGGAACACAACGCGCCGTCCTTATCGGACGAAGAGCTTCCCATTGCTCACCGTCCGCAGGCCCGATGCCCTACCTGACGTCTCAGTGCTGCCAGTGAACATAATTTCAGAAATCCTCATTATACAAATGGATACCAACAGCGCCTCCCGGTTAACGTCATTCGAGTGCCAAAAGATTCTTGTAGCAGTGTAGATGTGCTGATCGCGTTCAGTTTCATTCGTGTAATTCGCCTTCAATGTATACAGGGTCAAAATAAATTAGCTAGTAAACTCCGTAGATGTGATAGGTATCGATATACAGGGTGTCCAGTAAATAGCACGACATACTACAGGGGGTGATAGCTTGGGTCAATACCTACCAAAACAACACAATATATGTTCAGCAAAATCTTACGAATTTACAGTTTTACAAAATTTTCCGAAATATCGAAAAATCTACCTTGAAACAGATTTTTAAGCATGTCGTAATGAAAAATTCCTTTTCTAGTTTTGTTTTTTACATCAAATTATTCGTGAATAGTTAATTTACTCATTGATAAGTCATTTTTCTAACAAAAACAAGAATGTTTTCAAGAAATATTTTTTTTTGTATATGTAAAGTTTCTCCGGGGTTAACGACAGCTGGTAGTGTTGTTACTTGAAGCATGAGTTGAAAAAATCTGTTTTCTTTTGTTAAATCGTGTTTAAGCATCGATACTAATTACGTCTGTGAAGTTAACACAAAAAGAAACTGATATTTTAAGTGACTAATAACTGCGGTCGATAATCCCACACAAAAAAACATCAAATTAATGTATTTTTTTAATATCGATACCCATCACGTCTGCGGAGTTTCGCTAGCTAATTTATAGAAATATTAATAAATCGAGTTCACACGGTTGGTAAAAAAAATATTTTCATTTATATTCATAAAAGCTGGCTACGATTAATGATCCTCTTAATCGCCCTTAATGCCCTAAATCTAGGCATTCGGATCTTTTTAACACATTAAACATTGTTAATTATACTCATATTAAATTCATAAGAAAGTTCTGCAGGTAGTTAGAATATCACGTCATTTTAAGGTTACAAAGTGACAGCTCAGGTAAATGTAATTTTGATTTGAATTACTAAGGTCCGTTACTAAGGTCAGTAAGAGTCTGACACATCCTCCCACTCCGCCCAGAGCGGGAGAAGTTATTTGATAATTTCCCAGCCAAAAAAAAAGGTCCGTAGTAATTCAATGAGGGTTTTTTGAAATGGCGTTCATTAGGTGGCAGCACTGAGGCGACAGGTCCGGACACCTGTCAAAGCGCCTATATTTTTTTCAGTCGGGACTGAATGAAAAACGAATGAATGAAACGAATGATGAACGTCGTTATATAGTTTATATTCATTGTCGAAATGGAAGTTCTCTTGTCAAAGCGGCGCCAACTGGTGCCTTGAATTTTCATTTCAAACACTTATATAAAAAAGGTTTGTTTCATTTCTGTAGTCAGCATCCAACCAAATAAGTGTATTATTACGAACTAGCGACCCGCCCCTGCTTCGTTTTTAAAACTGCAAAACTTCAAGTTTTCTTGATTTTAAGTGAGTTAATATTAATGTGCTATTTTCATAAACCTTCCGGAATTAATTCTCTAAATGGTGGTGAAAACCGTATCGAAATCTAATGCGTAGTTTAGAAGTAAAACGTGGTCACACAGACAGACACGAAAAGCGACTTTAATTTGTAACATGTGTAGATTTAGATGTTTCGTAATTTTAACTACAGACATCATTGTCAGCCACAGAAACTATCTGGTAAACAAAGTTTAAAGTTACGGAATTTTTATATCCTGGCAGAGAAACATTGTCTTCCTAACCCATTATAGTCCATAAACAAGTGCAATTTAAATAAAATATAAATAAGCCAAACATTCCATAAAAGTGTCATATTTCAAAAACATAAGTGCGAACTACATGTGACGAATTTACAAACGAAAAAAGTGAACACGAAAATTCGGCAATAAAGTGGCGGTCTACATCTACTACTAACACATGTGCCGGTGTGTTGTTGAGCGGTGGGGTGCGGCTCACCTATGACGAACAACAATAACGGTGTGAACGGCAGCGCGGGCGGGGAGCCTGCCGCCTACGACATGGATTCGCTAGAGGAAATGCTTCGTAAGGTAAGGAAACTTATGTTAACTTACACGTTTTGCGTTGTTTTTCGTTTCAGCACATTTGAAAATTCTCCACTAAGATATTACGCGAACATTTCTGTGGAAACAGCCGGGAAACGGCAAAGGTTTATACTTCTGAAATTTTGTGTGTTTAAAATTGTAGTGGAAATATTTTTTGGGCAGGTTTTTAGTTAGTTACATATTCCATTTGTTAGTACTCGCTGCTCGACTTTTTGTTTGTGATTTACACGTATGAAAATATATTATTTGCGAGAAGCCAGTTTGAATGAATACACAATAAACACTACCTACTCGTTTGACATGTGATAATGATTTACTTTATATTTGAATCCCTTTTGAAAACCCGGGATTTTTAGTAGATGTTAATATTCATAAAATCTGTATCTGTTGCCTAAAATGGTCATACAACATCACTTTCCAGGTTACCTCTTGATCTTAATATGATTCACGATCATAACAAATATGTGTTTACATAATCATTAGATTTATTAATACATAATATTAGCCATTGTCATTGAAAATATTATAATAATATTATTATCTTCTTTTTAATTTAGCTTCTAATAGATTTCTTTTTGTCTTCTTTTAAATGTTTGATGTAAATTGATGGCCTGAAACACAGGTTTTCATAAACCTGGATCAGGCAGGTCTACATTACAGTTCGGATTAAATTTTCATCGATTGTAATTAATGTTAATCATAATTTTACTTTATACTTGAACTTTTTAAATTTTTATTTTAATACGTCACTCTAAGTTAGATTTGTTCTATTGAATGAGTTTTCATGAACTCATGACATTCGAGGACAAACCTAACTTACGAGTAGATGTATTTAGATCTAAATAAACGCGGGCTACCTTTGCCTCAGTCAGAATCACCATGAAATTGTCACTAACAAAACGACAGCCACTAATCTCACTTCAGTGCCGTCCTACCTACGTCGAATTAATTTAAACCAGTATATTTACACGTTTATTAATTAGCAACACGCCAGCTTAAGGTGTTTGCGTTCCCGTTGAACCTAACCTTGGGTTATTTACCTAAGTCTTGTCTTAGGTCGATAGAGCACGTCGGCTTTGCACTTTTCTAAGGTATAAGGTGAAAATTGAGTATTAGTATTGAATATTTAAAAGCTGCTAGGTAAACTTTGGTAGGTAGGTACTTATAAAATAAAGAAAGAAAATATGTAAGTACACTTTTTTATTAACATCGCAAATCTAAAGAATCACTTGTAGATTATGATAGTTGCTCTATGCAATCTTAAGGACTGTTTAATTACCTCATTTTGCTTAATTGAACCTTACAATGGCCACTTTTTTTTGGGAGGTTTATCATCAAATAACTGCTCCCGCTCTGGACGGAGCGGGAGGGTGTGGCAGACTCTTACTGACTAAAACCCACTCGTATTCCTTCCGTTGCCTGTGTTGCCAGGGGCTTTAGTACCTTCCCGCGATCTACAATGGCCACTTGTATTAGCAGTCAAAATGACTCTAACGCTTATTTTATCAATTTTACCCAAGTTGCATACATACACATCGTATCGGATCTATGTTCTTCAATAAACATAATTGGTAGACTTTACTATTCAGAAATAAATTCCTGTGCCCCATAAAAATAAAAGAGCAAAAGCTTTAACGGAAATCAAGCGGCCAGTAATCTACAACAGCCTTCCATATTCAATCTGTTCGAAACCCACAGACACAAAAAGCAGTTGTCCTTTTTACACCGAAAACTGGGTTCGACAATCTGGAGTTGTACATATCTATCAATAAATCCTTCACAGAACTCCGATGAAATGAAAAACTGCACAGTGGGAAATGGAAAAATAGTGTACGGTGACGAAAAGCGCTGTAGGCGTCGGTTCACGTATTTTTTTTCTCTCTATAAAATCATGTCGCCATGCACTGTCTGGTGCACTCGCAGACGGATTACTATTCCTTTTTCAAAAGTTTAGATAAAGATGTATATCGAACGGAGCGGTGGTTGTACTTACTTTTAAAGGGAAAAGAAATACAGTAGAACGGGACATTTATTTTAGAAATACAAAAAACTACCTTGTGTCCCTATTTTTAACGTTTAAAAGTCTACTAAGTAAAAAAGTCTATAAAGTCTAGTAAGCTAAAACTACATCCAAGATTGGATTAAAATACTCTTTATTACAAGGCAAAACATTCTGTTTTACTAATAAGAAAAGTGTTTGACGATAGCATACAACGCCTTCTAGTACCTGATAAAATACAAACTTAAAAGTAAAATCTATCATAGAAAACGAGCGAGCCTTACAGTAGTCGCATAATATGAAGTGTAACATCTGACATCTCACCTTGGTGATAAGCAACTGAGCAGCGACAGAAATAAACTTCAAAATTTAAAAAAGCTAACTTACAATCTATATAGTACTTACTTATTCCATACACTGAGATCAGTGGTGGCCCGGTGGTAACGGCCGCGACTTACGAGTTGTAGGTCGTAGGTTCGAACCCAGGCAGGCGCTTTCATTTGTGTAAATTGTTTCATCACCACTGCTCTCAAAACGGTGAAGGAAAACATCGTGAGGAAACCGGCATGTCCTAGAACCAAAAACTCGAAGACATGTAACATCCACCAACCCGCACTGGGCCCGCGTGGTGGATTACGGCCCACTCCCTCTCACAGGGAGGAGGCCTGTGTCCCAGCAGTGGGAACATTATAGGCTGATTATGTATGTATGTTATGTATTCCATGCTCAAGCTGTCACTTCCTGCCTTTTCACGAAATCACTTCCACAGAGAGCGAGAGTAAACATGTTACAGAAAGTATCTAGATATAGTCTTCAAGGTTTCTTTTATTATTTATTTAATTAATGCCCCAAAGGATTCACCATCAAGCTTTTAGCTGATATGAGTTCACCTTTGTTTTTTTGCTGCAATAGTTTTCTTAATAAACTCTGTTACGAAGCGACTTTAATGTGCATCAAGCTAGATTTTTAAATTAAAGTTCCTCGTTTGTGCTGTTATTGCTTTGGTTTTCTAATTAGACTGATGGCAGGTGGTAGCTATAGTACTTCAATTGACTAGGTTTAAAAATAAAACTTAAAATGTTCCATCGTGCTACGATTTTTCCTTTATGTACATTGTCATTAGGGACGCATTTAAACGTTCCGCCTTTAAATAAATTTGGGCAAATCTCAAAGAATTTCTGGCGAAGGACAGTCAATAAACCAAAAATCGGAAACACAAAAGACTGAAACAGAAATGCTAACAGCGTTTCTGTTTCAGTCTTTCTCCGTTTTAGTTTTCAAGCAGATAAACTGTCAAAATGGAACAGATATTGTAGCTACAATAGATCCAGTCCCCTGATAAAAATACAGCCCTTCTCAACAACATCAATCCCAAAATTACTAAAAGCAAATCCGGATCGTATAAAAAATTTAAACAAAATGTGGACGCCATTAAAAAAAGCCGTAAAAGCGAAATTAAAAATTAATAGCGGGTGTTTTAACGTGTGTAAGCTATGTCAGTGCTATGGGGTATTTTGGGGACTACGGCGTCTGTGGGAAAGGAGGAATTATGGGGTAAAGTGTAAACAGTCAAGACTAACTTTTTGGTAAAAAATGTGTGCCTTTATTGACTTGAGTGTGTTGCATTAATAAAGTTGTTTTACTATTTCTTAATTGTTTTTGTTTACTTTTGTTGTCGTATTCGAGCTTACAATATCATTTGTTGTCTTCTTGCGTGTCGATCTTCGATCAACAATAGTACTCGATTTCCGATGAGTGCATCCAAAACGGCTGGAAAAATAAGACCACAAATAATATTGTGGTCTTATTTTGCAACATAGTTTTTCAACCTTATTGCTTAGAAATTGTTTTATTTTTCCATAAATATATGTATTTGTTGTTATTTTAAAAATACGTTTAATGTTTAATCGAAGTAGTTAATATATTCGACACGATAATAAACTTTATATTCGAGTGTTAAGGCGCTGACAAGACCCAATTGACCAAAATAGGCTTCGCTTAAGAAAAAAAATTGCCAAATCTGTATAGTTTGTGGTAGCGGAAAAAATATATGTTAATTTTGACCATATTTCCCAGAACTTGGTTGTTACCAAAACACGTTTTGAAAACAAAATCTCGATACAAACTAACGTTAAACTAACCTCTTACTTCGAGTTCTAATCCAAAATATCTCTATCAAATATCAACATACGTTACGTATTTAATTAATAACAAGAACGTATTATTTGAATGCAGAACTTGGTTGTTTTTTATTTTCGATTACTCAACTCAATTTTGAGTAAATAGATAATTACTTCATATTTTGCAATAAATTACAAGCGTTGTGTCATCGCGCTTCTCTTTCTTTTCTATGGAATTTGACAGTGACCGCGGTTTAGGTGTTGTCAGCGTCTTAAGATTTATAATCAATTTACAGGCAGTAGCGGCCACTTTTGTGATGTGTTTTTGTTCCTAATTCTTAATCTAGTGCTATTATTGATCTAAATTGTCGATCGCAATCTAAAATATAGAGTCAGCCCAGAGTTTGGTTACGATTTGGTATGATGCATACCAATTACTTACAAGAAATCGCCCTATGACTGTACCATTAGGCAATATTTTTATTGGTATCTAGGTACTAACTGTCTTGAGTATGAAGCAATAAAACTTCAAATATTGTGTTTTCAAGAATGTGTTCACAAAAATTAGGGATTTGCCGAAATTTATTTCACACTCAGTTTAACCAAACTTCGGTTTGAACCGAATTGCGGCATTCGGCAACAACAACCAAATATTAAAATAACTCAATTGTTTTGACTAAAATAGTAAAACAAACCAGTAAAATAAAATCACAAGCATTTATTTATTGTTTGTTTGGTAGTTATTTAATAATTAAATATATTCTAATAATTATCAGAATTTGGTATCTAAACATTTAAATAATTATCGCCAAAAATAACCATTTATACTCGTAATTTGTATAAAAGTGGTATTTGAAATCTTATTATCTGCTGGTATTTAAAATTTACCAAGGGCAGGTTATAATAATAGTGCAAAAACACCAATGTTACTTCGTTATCTGGCAGGAGTTTGGTACAGTTTTGTTGGTATACATTTCCTGCCTCGGATCTTCAAGGAGGCGTTAAGACTCTCGAGAAAGCGCGGTGAAAACAACCGAAGTTTGACCGAACTTATTATTTTCACCGAATATTCGGCTGAGGTTCGTATTCGGTTCAAACCACGTTCGGCCCATCTCTAACAAAAATAGGAAAACCTTTCCCTTTACCTTTCTGTATACAGGGTCAAATTATTTTATCTAGCGCAACTCCGCAGACATGATGGGTATCGATATCTAAACACGAAAAAAATAAAATATAAATATTCGATAACAATAAAAATATAATCTATCTTTCCACTTCGCCATAGTTGCATATTATGTATTTATTATTTTATACTATTAATTATATATAAGTATGTTAGTGATATTTATTTTAGAAGTATGTATTTATGTAAGTATATTCTCCTATTGTATATTTTAATTATTGAATAGTTTTTTTTGTTGTTTTTGTGTATTTTGTTTTCTCTTCTACTCTTACACACGGTGTCTACATCTCTTTGTCTACTTTCCTATCGCAGGTATGCTGGAAGAGATTTTTTTGGAAATAAGCATCACCTTTGTACGTATTTTTCTGTTCCTTTCTTCTTGTTTGTTTATATGTGTGTATATAAACTGGTAAATAATAAATAAATAAATATATAATAATACATAAAATAAAAATTGCGGTCATCTACCGCTGGTAGTGTTCTTACTGGTAGTATGAGTTGAGAAAACCTGCTTATTTTTACATTATCGTACTTATTTAGTTATCGATACCCATCACGTCCGTGAAGTTTACACAAAAAATCATAAAATTTATTTCTTTTTATTTTATCATATTTATATTTCGATACCCATCACGTCGGCGGAGTTTCCTTAGTTAATTTAATTTGGCCCTGTATATTTGGATCTTCATCTCTCGCTAGTATTTCTCATTTATCGGAAATGCATTTACCTATCATTTCTGCCTGACGCTTTCTATTTCTTCGAAGAAAAGACGTGGCTCTTTCTATACAAAGTGACATTTTATTTCTCCTTTTTTGACATCCCATCGTAGAATTCCTTCTACTTAAAAAAGGACCAAGACAAAGATCGTTATAAACGAAAGACAAAATTACAGATTGTAGAAGGATTTCTACGGTAAGATGTCACGAAAACGGAACGAAATGTCACTTTGTATAGAAAGAGCCGTGTCTATTCTTCGTAGAAATAGAAATCCTCATGCTAAGCCCACTGCAATATAGTATAAAAAATTATTAAAATATCCATTAAATTAATAAATCAGGACATTCATTACAATCAACTTCATCGTAGGTGACTAACTGCAGCACAATATGGCCGATTTAAATATTCAATTTATTCGTTGATAAAACCTATTAATTCTTTGTTAATTAATAATATAAATCCGTTCGGTTGGATTGTCGCCTCATTAATAATGTCACTCGTTAATTAATATTTGGTTCGTATTAATATTACGGACATGGTTTTGTAAATATATATGTAGTTGCTTGTGGGGTAGTTTTATCTACACAACACACACAATCAGCCTATAATGTTCCCACTGCTGGGATATAGGGCTCCTCTCTATGAGAGGGAGTGGGCCGTAATCCACCATGCGGGCCCAGTGCGGGTTTGTAGATGTCACATGTCTTCGATTTTTTAGTTCTAGGACATGCCGCTATCCTCACGATGTTTCCCTTCTCCGGTTTAAGAGCAGTGGTGATGAATTTAAATACACAAAGTAAAGTGCCTGCCTGGGTTCGAACTCACGGCCTAGAACTCGTAAGTCCTGGTCGATACTACTGGGCCACCACTGCTCTCAGTTATATCTACTAGGTTGTATTAGGTAAGTAGTTAACCTCATAACATAACATCACGCCATGTTTCCCCGAAGGAAGGGCAGAGGTGTACCTGTAGCACACCCCTATTTTTCCAGCTATGTTTAAATTCCATGAAATTAGGGGTAAGCCCATTGCCATCAACCGGGCACAAATCAAGACGCCAGGGCCTCAAGTCTGCTATTACAATAGTGTCAGAATGGTCTATCATTGATTTCATAATATTGATTTTGACAAGTTTGGTAATCTACTAATATAATGGCGTCATTAATGAGGATCGGAACAGACCATTCTGACACTATTGTAATAGCAGACTTGAGGCCCAGGCTGCTACTGTGGGCACGCCATGATTGCGGCGATAAGACCCCTCTTTGAGGAGTGCCTAGAGAGGCGCCACGGCGTCCTCACCTTCCGCCTGACGCAAGTCCTCACCGGACACGGCAGCTTCGGGAGGTTCTTGTGTCGGATAAGACGGGAGGAAACGCCCGGGTGTCACCACTGTGTGGATCGCCCGGAGGACACGGCAGAGCATACGGTGGAGGTCTGCCCGGCTTGGGCTGAGCACCGCCGTGTCCTCGTGGAGGCGATCGGCGGCAGAGATCTCTCGCGTCCGGCCCTGGTTCAGGCCATGGTACGGAGCGAGAGGGCATGGGCAGCCGTCACCTCCTTCTGCGAAGCAGTAATGCTCGCGAAGGAGGAGGCGGGACGGTTGAGGGAAAGGCAAGTTTCGCGCCCTCTCGCCCCTAGCCGCCGCAGGAGACGCCCTGGACGTCGCGAATCCCGGGCGGATTTCCGGCCACCGTAGATGCGGGCTTGCGGACGATGAGCAATGGGTAGCTCACCGTCCGGTAAGGACCAGGCCCGGATCGACGGCGCGTCGTATTCCACACGTGCCTCAAAGAGATGTAGTCAGCACAATGTAGGGGTTCACTAGGGCCGATGCCTGCTGGGGTCGCGGGAAGGTACTAATGGGTCACCGATTCCCCTGGCAACACAGGCAACGGAAGGAATACGGGTGGGTTTTAGTCTGAGAGTCTGACACACCCTCCCGCTCCACCCAGAGCGGGAGAAGTTATTTGTTGATTTCCCAACCAAAAAAAAAGGCTGCTACTGAGAAATTCCTGATTGAAAACCCAACAACGAAAGAAAGAAAGAAGATTGAAAGAACATTATCTTTCCACTTTGACATAGTTGCATATTATGTATTTATTATTTTATAATACATTATAATTATATATAAGTATTTTAGCGATATTTATTTTAGAAGTATGTATGTAATTATATTCTCATATTGTATGTTTATATTTAAATTAGTAAATAGTTTTTTTTGTTTTTATGAATTGTGTTTTCTCTTCTACTCTTACACACAGTGTCTACATCTCTTTGTCTGCTGTCCTATCCCAGGTATGCTGGAAGAGATTTCTTTAGAAATAAACATCACCTTTGTACGTATTTTTCTGTTCCTTTCTTCTTGTCTGTTTATATGTGTGTACATATACTGTAAAATAAATAAATAAACACTTTGCCCGACCCGGAAAACGAATCCAGGACCTCATGCTCGGCAGTAGCGCTTGCGACAAACGAGTAAGTTAGTAGTTGTATCAAGATATCTTATCGCCAGTATCTTGTACTTCGGGAAGTTTTCTTAACTAGTTTTGTAGTGAAGTCTAAGTTAGGTACGATACAAATTGTAACAGTTTGCGAAAAGAAAGAAATATAGGTATAGTTAGGTACTTCTTGGACATTTGGTTTTTTAATCCAAAACTGCTCGCATATTTGGTTTTCTGCTTCTATAGAAATAAGAAGTGTTCCATAAGTGGAACACTTCTTATTTCTATGGAAGCTGTAAGCAGCACTGATTTAAACGACACTTGACCGCATAGCACCTAAGCTATTCCACTTTCGGCACCGGAGTAAGTTATTAAAGATAACAAATCACGAAAAACCAGACATGTGCGAGTGGATCTCGCGTGGTGACGGTTCCGTACAATGAATATGTTATCTACCATATATTTTATTCCACGATAATTTACCCTAGAACTAACTTAACTTTGTAGTTGAAGAACATGTTTTTCCATACATTCCAACTGCCAATGTAAGTTTGTACGTACAATATTAAGAGATTTACCATGTTATTTTAACACCATAGATTTCTTATGGGTTTTCCTGTAATCTATAAATAAAGAACTATTTTTTGTATCTTTTCAAAAATTTTAGGCTGTTTAGTTTCTGAGATTAAGGGGGTGTAATGGTCAAAGTTCATCTATTTTCTTAAATAACTTTAGAACTATTTAATTTAACAGTATAAAAAAACATATTTGAGGCTTTCACAACAAGCCCTTTCATTTGAAATGTCACACGGAATAGTTTGCAAAATATTTTATTTTTATTTTCTAATTTGCTTCCCAAAAGTGACCCTCATGTTCAACATAAATTTATTTAGGTTACACGTCCGTGTTTGGGTCACAGCAATCCATATGTGTACCAAATTGCAACTTAAACGGTCCAGTAGATTCGGAGCAAATCGTCTGTGACAGACGGACACACAGACACACACACGAGAGTAATCTTATAAGGGTTTATTTTTTAAAAAACTATGTTATTTTGATCAAACCCTCTTTCACTCGTGTCTGAAAAAAATCACATCGATAAGTATTCTATTGCAGAAATAGAACATCCAACGTAAACATGACCCAAACAAACATACAAATACCTGAACAAGGTCATTAATTCACGTTGTTTCTTTGAACACAATATACAGCGACAACAAATCATAGGTATTACATAAACATTCCTCCTCTCTGTGACGTCACTTGTTACGAAACCTGCAGTAGATTCAATCCATTCAGATCTTGAAAAAATGTAACATGACTTCACTGGGCTTTAGTAGTAAATTAATAAAAGAACGAAGACTGATTTGAAAGCTACTGTAAAGGCATTCAAATGAACTACTATTTTATACACCCATATTCAATACAATGATCTAGCAGCATCATGAAAATTGTTATAGATAAAATGGGATGATAATGTGTTGGTACTCACGGTAACTTAGTCATCATAAAATACTGTTTTTATTTTCTTTGTCTCTGTTTTCTTTAAAAGGAACGAAATATAAAAAAACATCAGTATTTTTCTTTCGTATTAGAAAAGAATGAGTGGTTTTTCTTTATTTTTCTATCTTTTTCGAAAATAATGAGTGCTTTTTCTTTATTTTTCTTACTTATTAGAAAATAATGAGTGCCTTTTTATTTTTCTTTCTTATTAGCAAAGAAAGAGTCCTTTTTCTTTATTTTTCTTTCTTATTAGAAAATAATGAGTGCTTTTTCTTTATTTTTCTTTCTTATTAGAAAAATAATGAGTGCTAGAGACATGCATACCTATTTGACGAAATATTCTGCAGTCAATATTGGCTGCAGAAATAATGTGTGCTTATTAAATATTCACACAATAATGTAGGACTCACAAAGTACGGAAGCACCATGACCCTCACTCCACTTTCACACACGGGGTGCCTCTCAGCTGATAAACTACCACTTTCCTCTCATTCAGAGGTCATGTAAATTATACAAACAAACTTCAACCCTAAACTGCATTGTTCTACTGAACCCGTACCACAACACATTTGTATTAAAAGTTGGCAACCCCAAGAGTAAACCTGCTATATTATTTATTGCCAGCATAATAAGTTTTACCGGCCGGCCTTTATTTGTTTTCTCAACTCGTTACGCCAAAGATTTGGGCCAAATTCGAAAAGTCTATTATTTATTCATTTACGTAACGTCTGTTGTGCTAAACGTCACCTGTTCTGTCGCATTTTAGGGTTAGCTTTGAATTTTTAAAGGACGTTTGAGGAAATGGGCGTTTTAAGGGTTTGTCTTATGTGGTGGATACATCGAAATTTAGTATTTATAAAGAATATGTATATTTTTTGGCGCATTTTTTGACGTCATAGAAATTTAGAAGATAATAATATTATAATGTCGCGGCATTTTATACAAGGTGTTGTTTTGGACCTGCAAAACATTTTAGGAGGTAATTATGTTAGTGATTCTCGACCCGAATCAACAAAAAAAAAATTTAAAAAATAATTTAAAAAAAAAATAAAAAGAAAAGATAAAATTTAAAAATCTAAAATAAAAAGTATTATTGATTATTGACTTGGTATCGTATTGTTATACGATTATTTACGAGTTTCATAACAACCTCCTGAAATGTTTTGCAGGTTCAAAACACCTTGTATTTATGGCGATGTATGTGCGAAAGACTACAAAAGACTAAAAGGTAAAATGATCGACCTTTCTTGACACGTTGTCAGACACAGACTGAGCGGTACCAATCGAATTGAAATCAGAGTGTATGTCTGTACCAAAGATATACATGTAGATACATATGTCTAGATAGATAGTCAAAGCTGTGAACTCATCGAAAAAAGTTGCGTCCATCTGTTGGCCACAAAATGCACGCACACCAGAGTACAACAATGACAGCGCAACGACGAAGACTTCTGAGAGCTGTCACGCGGCACACCAGCATAACTAAGTTGGCCTGTTTGTTTTAGTTCTTTTGCAGCGCGATGCACTATCAAGACATAAATAAATCAAAGGTTTGTATCTACTGATATTTAAATTATTCATTTTATATTAATTCTTGTAACAAATCGTCTCATACAGTGTACAATACACTTAGCACAAACACAGATACGCAATTCCGTAATTCAATTCAAAATTCTTCTTCCCAGCTAAAGCACTAGGAACTGGTGAAGGGCGGGCATTTTTAGGGGACTGTCTTATGTAACTTTGAGGATCGAAAAGTGCTGATTCTCAGCCTAGTTTTAATAAATGACTTTTGATTTTGCATACAATCTAAAACATTTTCAAACACCATTTTACTTCACCACAAAAGAGAGCTCTTGCTTTCCAAAGGTACCTTACTCGTATACACACAACCAACGTAATCACGCATTCAATTTTGTTTGAAAACCTAATAATAACAACTTTTTAATTGTTTAGAATCTAAACAATTAAAAAGTTGTTATTATTACTCGCACGTCAGTCAAAAGTCACTAAATACGACACAACTTAAAGGTTACATCAAACACATTCGTTTCCCGTGTCACACTTGTTACTTTTAAGGTTCCGTACCTTAAAAGGAAAAAAACGGAACCCTTATAGGATGTCTCATGTGTCTGTATGTCCGTCTTTCACAGCCGAATCGCTCCGAATCTGCTGGACCGATTAAGTTGAAATTTGGAACACATATAAATTTCTGTGTCGCAAATACGAACGTGTAACGTAAATAAATGATTTTTTTATCCCCATATTCAAATACATACATATTCGAATACAACCTAGTATGACTATTCAGATCAAGTGACCTTCACTCTTCGGAAAGGTGATTGTGCCCCAGTGTACATGAAAAGTAAACCACTGCCAAACAGTAACACAGTAAAATACTTTAGGCTATATCTAAAAATAAGGCTTACCTGGGCCAAACACATTAAGGCCCAAAAAAGGCAGCTACCATAGAAATGAAAAATTTATCCTGGCTCTTAGAAAGACAATAAAAATTATTTTGGAGTAACAAAATAATTGTTTACAAAGTTATAATAAAACCAATCTGGACTTATGGAATAGAAATCTGGGGATTACCTAGCAACTCCAATATTGAAATTTAAGAAACGTTCCAAAATTTTGCTCTAAGAACAATTTCAAGTGCACCCGGTTTATCAGAAACACAGAAATACACGAGCAAAACCTAAAGATTCCAACAGTAAAAGAAGAACTATGCGAAAAATGCAAAACATAAACAGAGACCGAGCACGCATAGCAATGTCTTAGCCAAGAACCTCCTAAATAGACAAGGGGATATAATTCGCCTAAAGAGATGGCAAATCCTGAACTTGGAGCAGACACAGTGAAAATGTAAAGTTTACGTAGTACTGAAACAAATAATGTGAATGTTTAAGGGAAGATCAAAAAACAAACTCACATGAAGATTCAATACGATTATGGCTAGAAAGCCGATTGCAGATAAAAGGAGAAAACAAAAACAAAAAAAGTTACATAAGAAAATAGATGATTTACCATTTTACCCGATATCTCCGAAACCGCTGACCCTAAAATTTTGAAAAAAAAAATACAGAAAATTGTTCTTTCTGTACTTATAGATTACAGGGAAACCTATAAGAAGTCTGTAGTCTTAAAATAATATGGTAAATCTCAGAATTTTGAGCGTACAAACTTACATTTGTAGTTGGAATGTATGGGAGAACATGTTTTTCAACTATAATGTTAAGTTTGTGATTGGAATAAATTCATCACAACTACGGAACCCTTCATTGTGTCAGACACGCACTTGGCCAGTTTTACTTTTCGAAAATTCATTCTCGTTCGTACATAATGTAAGTCTCATGGCCGGTGCTTATAATGTAGGCTTTTTGACACTATACCTTGCTGATCATAAAAATGTATCTGAAAATCGTTCATTATTCTAATTCGTATGAACAAGAATGTTGTCGTGTTTCACGAATTTGACCGGTGTAACTTCTAAGTTGCGACTTACTGTACCAAGTAGTGTACCAAGTTCTCCCCATTTTATTTAAAGACTAATGAAGATTTAAAGCTAGAAGGTTGTAAAAACTTAAGACAACGCCTTCGGAGCCACTTTGGGGCTTAAGTTTAAGCTGCGTGCTGAAGTTTGGCTTAGTATTAAACATTACTTTCCGTGCTTAGTTGATAGGATCATAGATTTTGTTCTAAATAGGTTGGTATAGTTAAGGCAGATGGTTATTTTTAGTTGTTACGGTACAGTTTCTGGTTAACGTTATGTGGGTGAGTTTATTTTTGAGAGGCTTTTGGTATTCATAGCTTAGCGTTGGTTTAGTGTACCTATCTTTAAACAAGTTCAACGAAAACCCTAATTTGTTTTTTTAAACTCATGAGGTTATGACTTTTGTAAGGACTTGCGGATAAATAACAACAGCTGCGCGGATCGAACAAAGGTTAAGCTGCGCTTGTCGCGGTCCGTGGATGGGTGACCATCTTTACATATCAAGACCCCTCCGTGCCTCGGAAAGCACGTTAACCCGTTGGTTCCGGCTGTCATTTGTAGATCTTTGACAGTTGTTACGGGTAGTCAGCAGCCTGACAGTCGGACGACTAGTCTTACCAAGGGGTTTCGTTTTGCCTAGTAACTGGGTTATGGAGGTCAGATAGGCAGTCGCTCCATGTAAAATACTGTTATTAAGCTGCATCCGTTTAGACTGGAAACTGACCTCAAGATAGTTGGGCTAAAGGCTAGGCAGATGGTGATGGTACTTTTGTAAGAAAATGGTTATCAGACTTCAGTATTTTTGCTCATGCCGCTGAAAATATTCATAAAATAGTTTAGCTGGAACCACATTGCTGCAACACGCTTACAAGCTATATTTAGACACCCAAGCCATCCGGCGGTACTTAAATTGTATAATATACAACCCTGCAATGCAGTTCTTAGAGGGGGATGTATAAATCGGTTGAAATGCGCGGCTGGCGTTAAAACCGATTAATGTCTTTTCCGCACGCAACATTGCAGTTAGTAAGAAAAAATATATAAGTCTCTATGTAATACAAAAACTACGTAACTCCGTAATGTTTGGGTGGCTCATTAAATAGTTTTATTTTGGAAGTTTTTCCTGTTTTTGTTGGGTTTTAAAAGAATGCATTTTGTTCACTAGGGGGAATTCAGTTGAGCGTAGGAATTAAGTGCTTTATTTCGGGGGTATTTGTAACTGTTAATGTTGGTTGAGGAATGTATAGCATAATCAGCCTATAATGTTCCCACTGCTGGGACACAGGCCTCCTCTCAGTGAGAGGGAGTATGCCGCAATCCACCACGCGGGCACAGTGCCGGTTGGTGGATGTCACATGTCTTCGATTTTTTGGTTCTAGGACATGCCGGTTTCTTCACGATTTTTTTTTCACTGTTTTGAGAGCAGTGGTGATGTAATAATTTACACTAAGTAAAACGCCTGTCTGGGTTTGAACCTACGACCTGCAACTCGTAAGTCGCGACCGTTACCACTGGGCCACTGCTGCTCAAAGCAGAAAAATACCATATAATAAATTGATAATATTATCAGTAACGAACTAGTGTGCATTGTCGTATGCCGAAAGAGCTGTAGGCTAAAATAACCACACAGTGGCTCCCAAACAGCAGTAAACGGCAACGGGGAAGGCCCAGGAGGAGATGACGGGACTAAATTGACTCTAAAAGATTAGCTACATACGTCAGTAGATAGGTATAAGTGGAGCGAAGGAAAGAATACCTTTGCTCTGCAGTGGGATACGAACGGCTGACAATAATAATAACTATAATAGCAATACCAATAGTCGTATCAACCAAAGGCTTAATTGCCAAGAGCCTCGACCAACACCTAAGAAGGCTCTCGTGCTTAATTGCCAAGAGCCTCGACAAACACCTAAGAAGGCTCTCGTTGGGCAGCTGGATAAAGGGCTTGATTCAAAGAGCGGTACTTCTGAACATTGTTAGGAGGTTCCTCTCTCTCTGGAGCCCTGTCCGCCTGTAGCTTGGACGTGGACCCTGTTCCTGAGACCGGTGCGCTACTATTTCTTATATATTTAAATGTTTTTTTAATGTTTTTTTATATTTTTAAATGTTTTTATATTTTCAAATGTTTTTTTTTATATTCTATTATTTAAA
This sequence comes from Atethmia centrago, assembly GCA_905333075.3. Classification (NCBI taxonomy): domain Eukaryota; kingdom Metazoa; phylum Arthropoda; class Insecta; order Lepidoptera; family Noctuidae; genus Atethmia; species Atethmia centrago. The sequence continues at coordinate 8,492,856 of HG995381.1, read as the reverse complement.
TATATATGTATTTAATGAAATAAAGGAATAATAGCTTGTGGGATATTACGTTTATTTTAAAGATGTCACCCCATTTGTGTATTGTAATTGCGTTTGCATTAACAAATCCCACGCGCAAACATCCATACTCTATTTTGAATGCTTTGTAGTTTGATAGCCAACACTACACTAACTTAGGTACCTACTTATATATCATATACTCTAGTACAACAACAATACACAAACCAATACACGCCTATTACCGAAAGATGAAGTTACACAACATACAGTTTAATAAAAAAAGAATACAATGTGTGCCAACAGTACCATCTATATGTACTAAATTATTTGTTTGTAACCACTAAACATTTGGAACTCGTCCAAACCGACAATTTGATATCGTACGGCGGACATCAAAATTGCATTGATAACTAGTATTTACGTTAATGATTGGGTCACTAATCATCGTGCATAGTGTAAATTACTTTAGTAAACAGTGCGGGGTTGTGTAGACTGATTGGTACTGTTTGGGTACACAGGTAAATAATGTATATTTTGTTAAGTCAAAACTTCTTTAGGCGCGTTGAGCGATTTTGGTAGGGGCAACACTTTTGGGTTGGCGTCACCGACATGCCCACGCCAACATGCTGTAGTAGCAAGCAGTAAGTGAAGTTATTATTAAATTGACAACGTGAAAAGTTTAATTTCTATAAACTGTGCATTGTTTAAACTGTGTTTTAGATTACCATTATTTTTTTTACCCGACTGCCCCAGAAGGAGGGTAATGTTTTTCGATGTATGTATGTCTATTTCTTTAGCACGCTCTGTAGCCTAAACGGCTTCATGGATTTTAACATAAAAGGTGTCGATAGCTTCGTCTTAATTGTGGGAGTGACATAGGCTATATAATATTTTTTATATGATAACTTCCTTAGGCGTGTTGAGCGATAAGTTTTCACTTCTGTAGGCAGTTTCTTTATGATTTTATTTATTTTATATCCACAAAATTCGTTCTCATACTAGTTAAGTTGCCAGGAATTTTGACAAAATTAAAAAAAAATGTAGGAGATCTTAAGTCTAAACTAAGTCTAGACTACAGGTAAATTAAATACATCGTTTTAGCCCGACAGTGGACCATACGATTTAATTTATGGAAATAATTTAAAACGGGCAATCAAAGGGTGACAGGAATACTGCTGCCTGTCACGCCCGCGATATCGTCCCAGTCTGCAGAAGCCTTTAAGGTCTCGAACTGCCAATTGAGTGATCCTACGAATCCAACGTTCCACATTTCAACTGAATTAAGGTGGCCTGCTCTCTAAGTAAGTAAGCCATGGAGCGGGCTATGCTCGAAGTTTCTTTAAAGGATAAGATCAGGAATGAAGTTATCCGGAAGAGAACCGGAGTTACCGACATAGCCTGCAGAGTCAGCAAGCTGAAGTGGCAGTGGGCTGGCCATGTGTGTCGAAGGACCGATGGCCGGTGGAGCAGACGAGTCCTGGAGTAGAGACCGCGTATCGGCAAGCGTAGTGTGGGACACCCCCCAGCTAAAAGGACCGACGACCTTAAAAAGGTGGCTGGGACTGACTGGATGCGGAAGGCGGAGGACAGGGTGTTGTGGCGCAGCCTGGGAGAGGCCTATGTCCAGCAGTGGACTGTATAGGCTGAATTGATTGATTGATTGAGTCTCTAAGTGCATCAACGAAGATACGGGGCCGGCCGAAGTTCGTAACTTAGGTGTGAAACCTACTTCCGATGAATTAACTTTTTGGAACGGGCAAAAACACATCGGAAGTAAGGGCAACTGTCAAATCGTTTTGTCATTCATTCTTATTTCGCGCCCCAAACTAAGCTTATGTCCGTAGGTGATACGGAGTAGGAGCCCGTAACTTCGCCCGAAACTACGGTTTTCATGCATAGGGAGTAGACCTCCTGTTGTTGGTAAACATATCAATAAGATTAGTTAGTTAGGATTGTTGACTGCCTCGTTGGTCTAGTGGTCGCAAGCGCTACTGCTGAGCACGAGGCCCTGGGTTCAATTCCCGGGTCGGGCAAAGTGTTATTGGGTTTTTCTATCTGGATTTTTTCAGTAGCAGCCCGGAGTCTGGATTTATGCCCGGTTAATGGCAAAAGGCTCGCCCCCTATTACATGGTACTTAAAACATAACTGGCGAAATGTAGGTACACCTCTGCCCAACCCTTCGGGGAAACGAAGCGTGATGCTATGTTTATGTTTTATGTTTAGTTAAGATTGTTTATCTTGGTTCTAATTTTATCTTGGACGTTACTGACAGCGTTGAAGGCAAACATCGTGAAAAAACCTGGACTTAAAGTTAACTAGCTTGCACCCGCGGCTTCCCTCACCTGCTATGTCGATAGAAACTAACCTATGTCCCTTCCTAGGGTTCAAAGTATCCCCATACCAAATTTTATCATAATCGGTTTAGCCGTTTAGCTGTGAAAGCATGACAAACAAACAAACTCACTTTCGCATTTATTATATTTGTTAGGATATAATCCTGAAATCGCTGAATCGTCTTGAGCAAGCGTGGTGATCAATGCACGCATAAGCAGGTACCTATAATTTTCCGTCCCACTCACAAACTCGCAAAATGCCTATCGTCGTTCTATGTTCTATGTTAGAGGGTTTGGTTTCCGCACCTAGTCCTTCAGGTGGACCATTGTGCGTGGGCCATGGCGGCCGTTTTTGGTGGTTATTCCAACCAGCCCACCTCCCTCCAGAAGTTGATAACATTTCCTGGTCTGTTTAGAACCTCTGTGTAGGATCTAGGTGCCCCGAGGGTTTCTGTTCTAATGTGGGTGACGCCTGTGCATTCGAAGAGCACATGCGCAACCGTTTCCTCTGCCTCCATGCAAGCCCTGCACAGAGGGCTGTTCGTTATGCCTATTGTGTGGAAGTGTTTGTTTAGCGAGCAGTGGCCCGTGATGGTCCCCGTCAACAGGCGCAGGCCGGTCCTGTTCAGGCGTAACAAGCGCCTGGTTAACTTGCTATCCAAGCATGGCATAGCCTCCTTGGACTGTCTGCACCCCTGTACCGAGGACCACCAGCTCTCCGCTTGTATGTGGGTGAGCTCCTGTAGCCACCTGCGTAGTTGGTTGAAGGAGATGGGCACGATTGGCTCCGGTCCGCAGACTGACGTGCTGGATGCCTATCGTCGTTTTCTGTTAATATAATGGTGCTAACATATACTGTTTTTTTTCGCTATGTGGAGAGGACAGGAATTTAACAGAATTTCACTAAGCACAATAATTTTTAACTATTTGTTTCAATAGGTACCTACATCAATTATTCTAAATATATGTAGTCCGTTATCTTATATTAGGGTTGTTTGCTATGGCAGTTTGGTATTTACCTACCTACTTTACAATATTAGGTAGTCTACCTACCTAATATTGTAAAGTAGGTAGGTAAATATATTATGCATCCGCTTATATAGTCAGGAATAACAATAATCGCGGGTGTTTTTTTTTTACTATAGTGCATTCCATAGAAGCCAACATTTGAAAGTAAGTTATATGTAGAGTATAATACTAATCTGATTCAATAGTCAGAAACCTTGTTGATCCCGGAACCGTGGGATTTTTTCTACACAAAAGCGCATTCCACATTCGCTAACACCTCAACTTTAGGTGAATATGCATCCGAATATCCGATCTCTACTTATAACACATACTTGTTTTTTTAGTTATTTAAGTTTGACAGTATTTTAGAATACACCACTTTCACAGAACAGAATCACCCCGTTGCGTATGCGGTAGTGTGTGTAAAAGGGCAGTTACAGTGCGGTATCACACGGACCGCGTTTTAACATGCGTGTCCCACACATGCCGATTTCCTAAAATAAGAAAAAAAAGAAGACCTATTTATTTTATTATTGATTCGAGTGGAGAATCATTAGCATAGTTACCTCCTTGAATTTGACGAGGATGCAAAACCACACCTTGTATAGTTAATAGAATGATAGCAGCGGTGGCACGGTGGTAAGGGCGTCGACTTACGTACGAGTTGTTGGTCGTAAGTTGGAACCTAGGCAGGGCCTTTACTTTGTGTAATTGATTTCATCACCGCTCCTCTCAAAACGGTGAAGGAAAACATCGTGAGCAAACCGGCATGTCCTAGAACCATAAATTCGAAGACATGTGACATCTGCCAATCCGCACTGGGTCCGCGTGGTGGATTACAGCCCGCTCCCTCTCACAGAGAGGAGGTCTGTGTCCCAGCGGTGGGAACGGCTGATTACACTAGTTAATAGGAAAACACTTCAACACGATCTGCAAAGCAGAACAATTCACAAAATGTACAAATATTTTTCGAAAAAGTGTCTAACCGAATCTAATTTTAAGAAGCTAATAACTTAAGCCTTGGCTGAAGCCCTACTGATTCTTAAAGCTAGAAATTATCCTTTTTAACATAAAAAATGCATCTGCAATCTAACAGCATTTTATCGTTCTCAGTATCCAGTAACCAGTCAAATGATGGCGGCTGGAATTGCGCTCACATGTCGTAATCGTAAGCAATAAGTTTTACTCGTAAACATTTAATAGGCGCATCGATTTGTTGCTGTGCTGGGGAAATGGAGGAATTGCATCCCTAGTATTGTAAGAAGTTGTTGGTGGAATGCATCAAGTTTTAAGATATGAGTAAAAGTTGGATAGAGGTTATGACGGGTTATTCTACTAGTTTGCACCGGTGGGGCGGGCGATAAAGATACCCAACGACGTCTCTCTGCGATAGGATATCTTTACTTGCTCTTTGGCGGAATTCCAGAGGGTGACTCTTAACATATTGCCCTCTGTATGAATTTTCTTCACTCAGTCTATTTTAAATTAACTTAAGGGGACTACAGGACCTAAACGCAACTTTTATAAGTTTTATAATGCCTTAAAGTATATGATCCATTGCAGTAAACAAATTCAGAAAAATATATGATATTCTTAAGGATATAATTCTAGGTAGATAGTGTGTTGAAAACATAATATAGGTAACTAATTTGATACGATAGAAAAAACTCACGAAGATACCTCTAAAAATTTCTTTTAACGATTAAAAACCATACATGCAATCATTCTGATTTTTTGTCAGATTATTCTACAAGCAACATATTAGCATAATAGTGTTTAATTTTTTGTATGCAATCTATAGCTTTTTATAAATCGATAATTGCTTCATATTTTGAAATAAATTACCAGCGTTGTGTCATCGCGCTTCTCTTTCTTTTCTATGCAGTCCGACAGAGACTGCGCTTTAGGTGTTGTCAGCCTCTTAAGTTGGGACTACATTCTTGTATTGGGTTCCCACCCGTAAAAACAAATGTAATGATAATAAATAAATACATAACTACACGCCTCGTTTTCCCCGAAGGGTTGGGCAGAGGTGTACCTGTAGTACACCCACATTTCGCCAGTTATGTTTAGATAGTGTGTTGAAAACATAATATAACTAATTTGATACGATAGAAAAAAATCACGAAGGAAGGAAATTTCTAAAAATTTCTTATAACGATTAAAAACCATACATGCAATCATTCTGATTTTTTGTCAGATTATTCTACAAGCAACATATTAGCATAATAGTGTTTAATTTTTTGTATACAATTTATAGCTTTTTATAAATCGATAATTGCTTCATATTTTGAAATAAATTACCAGCGTTGTGTCATCGCGCTTCTCTTTCTTTCTATGCAGTCCGACAGAGACCGCGCTTTAGGTGTTGTCAGCCTCTTAAGTTGGGACTACATTCTTGTATTGAGTTCCCACCCGTAAAAACAAATGTAATGATAATAAATAAATACATAACTACACGCCTTGTTTTCCCCGAAGGGTTGGGCAGAGGTGTACCTGTAGTACACCCACATTTCGCCAGTTATGTTTAAGTCCCATGTAACAGGGGGCGAGCCTATTGCCATTAACCGGGCACAAATCCAGACTCCAGGCTGCTATTGAAAAATCCAGATAGAAAACCCAATAACACTTTGCCCGACCCGGGAATCGAACCCAGGAACTCATGCTCAGCAGTAGCGCTTTTTTTTGTGGATGGGAAATCATCAAATAACTTCTCCCGCTCTGGGCGGAGCGGGAGGGTGTATCAGACTCTTATTGACTAAAACCCACCCGTATTCCTTCCGTTGCCTGTGTTGCGGAATACGGGTGGGTTTTACTTGCGACCACTAGATCAACGAGGCAGTCAATTGAAATTTCCCATCAAAGGGGATTTGTGACCTTTTTTCCGCAATTCCCCTTGACGTCTCCTAGAGTTCATAATGTGGCCATGAGGAATATAATAGCGTCAATGGGGATTGGTGGAACAGCCCGCTATGACAAAACTCTTTGAATTTAAGAAACAAGACTTATGAAATCGAAGAAATTTGTAATAACTTACATAATTAACTACGTAAATAACAATGTGCATGCACCTACTAAAAGTACTTAAAAATAAATCCTTACGGTCTATACAGGTGGTAATCGCTTTCAAAGTGTTTCGTTTTTAACCGACTTCAAAAAAATAGGGGGTTTTTTATGAATGTTCTGCGATATTTTCGTTAATTGTGAACCTATTCTGAAAATTTTTCTATCATTTGGTAGAAAAAGCTTGCGCGGTGGTCTTGTATAAATTTTATTAACTTAGCTTGTGTAGTTTTTGAGTTAGCTTGAATAATACGCCTTTCCTGCTTAGTATCTGTGAATGATGTTATAAAAACTTCCTGTCACTGTTATTTACATAGCAGGTAGCGGTATTCGTATTTGTGTCGGGTAGGTACCAAAACTAAAAAACTGAAAAATAAAATATTTACAAAAAAAAAAACAACCAACTTCCAAAAAAACACCCCTAAGTGAAAAAGAACTTTTTTGGAAGTCGGTGACAAAAAAAAAATACAAAAACACCGACTTCCGAAATTAAAGTTATTTTTTACTTTGTATAGTGTTTTTTTCTACAACTACTTTCAACTGTTGAAAGGAATGATAGAATGTCACGTAATCTTGGCCTGTATTAAATAACTTTTACGTAGACCGTACCGTTCTTTATAAAGACTTTTGTGCACCTAAGTAATTAACTAAACTTGAGAATTTCCAAATGCTATTATACCTACCTACCCCTAGACTTCACGTACGAAACTTCACGAACGAAACTGTCTCATTCCGTTTTAACAGGAAACACTATTCCCAACTCCATTCTGTTCTGAAAACTGTACCTTAGTCTAGTTTCAGAATAACCCAACTCCGTCCTTATTTAAACCGGTAATACTCTGTTTTGTATCGTTACTGTGTCATGAGATGGTTTATGTATAGGGTACCTGCTATAGTAATTGGCCACGCAATAGTAACTGGACATTCATAACAGAAGAGGTAGAAACAAGGTAATGCAAGCAAGCCTATGAATGAAAAGGACAAAAAGTATTCCTGTATCCCTGAATTTTCGTTTTAGTTCACATTACCTTATTTCTACCTCTTCGTTAAGCCGTTGGCCCCGGCTGTCATTTGTAGATCTATGACAGTCGTTACGGGTAGTCAGAAGCCCGAAAGTCTGACAACCAGTCTTACCAAGGGGTAACGTGCTACCCAGTAACTGGGTTGTGGAGGTCTAATAGGCAGTCGCTCCATGTAAAATACTGGTATACAGCTGCATCCGGTGAGACTGGAAGCCGACCCCAACATAGTTGGGAAAAGGCTAGGCAGATGACGATGACCTTGTTTCTTCCTCTTTTGTATGAGTGGCCAGTTACTATAAGCGTGGCCAATTACTATAGCAGTTACCTTACCTAGTTTATCTTTTCTCGAATTTTTTTTACAGAATTTACTGGGGCCATGACTGTAGCCTATCTGAATAATCAAATAGATATCTTAGCCTGTGGGTATTGTAATATAAATCCTGATACAGCTAGGCAGATCTGTGAGAAAGACGTTATTTCAAAAACCTATAAACTGTTTGCAATATTGCACCGTTCTTATCTATAATGTGTCCTCTTCTTTATTCTTAGTAATCTATCCCTCAACTTATACACACCCATTCATATTTTTCCTCAGGGAGCCTCAAAACCGATCGGCTCTTCCATTAATCTCACAGCTGCACCACACAGCAAACTCTTTAGAGACATTTAAAAATAAAATCTATAAAATCTTCACATCGAAGCAGTAACCTAACTACTTAAAACGGAAGAAATTTCACTCAAGACTTAATTTTATGTCATGGCACGCTAGCTTTAAGCTAAGATCTTAATCTTAGTTTAACGACAACAATAATTACTGTGTACATAAAATGAATAATAATCTCTTAAATGTTTTGGCACTGAAGTGAGGTCTTAACCGTGTGACGTTAATTTATTCGACGTTTTTAGCAATTAACTAAGAATAGAGAAATACATAGACAAGACTGATTAAAAAAAAAACATTTTGTTTAAAAAAAAAGCTTTTCCCCTCACTACTGTTTCTTTTGTATTGTACTACCTATTAGTATTGAATTACTACGAGAATTTGTCAATTCTCGTAGTAATTCATATATCTCATATCTTTCAGCGTAGCTTTTCAAGCTTGAATTTCTATGATTGATGAGAATTTGGTGAAACGGTTGTTGAGATTTTACTGATATAAAATGTGCAGTGCGTTGCATTTTTTTTTGGGTTGGAAATCATCAAATAACTTCTCCCACTCTGGGCGGAGCTCGGGTATGTCAGACTATTACTGAGTAAAACTCACCCGCATTCCTTCCGTTGCCTGTGTTGCCAGGGGCCTCGGTAACCCTTTTGTACCTTCCCGCGACCCCGACAGGCATCGGCCCTAGTGGACCCCTACACTTGTGCTGACGACATCTCTTTGAGGCGCGCGTGGAACACAACGCGCCGTTGACCCGGGCCTGGCCCTTACCGGACGGTGAGCTACACATTGCTCACCGTTCGCAAGCCCGCGCCTACGGTGGCCGGATTCCCGACGCCCAGGGCGTCTCCTGCGGCGGCTAGGGGCGAGAGGGCGCGAAATTTTCCTTTCCTTCAACCATCCCGCCTCCTTCGCGAGCATTATTGCTTCACAGAAGGAGGTGACGGCTGCCCATACCCTCTCGCTCCGTACCATGGCCTGAACCAGGGCTGGACGCGAGAGATCTCTGCCGCCGAGCGCCTCCACGAGCAGTGCGTGGCTTGGATTGAAAATCTGATTCATGAATAGCAATCTGTTCTTCTGATGCAAATGAATACAGATGGATACCTTAGAAAATCAGCATCACCTAACGCCTGAATCGAACTCTACAATCTACTCTTCATTCTGTATTTTCCAACATTCTCACACACTCAAAAATATAAAGCCATGAAGCAGAACAAACTCCCCACATGCATACCAACTCAAACGCAAAAGAATCAGAATCTCCGCACTCCTAGCAACTTCAACGTTGAGCCAATCGTAGTGCAGCAAAGTATTTACCATACCAAACTATTTTATCTACTTCCGATGGGGCAGTAAAACGTTTTCGAGTTAAATTTTACACTTGTCGACGGAGGAACACATATAAATCGGCCGATTTAGACGCTCTAGTTCGTAGCTAGCCGACGAAAGGCGCACCTTGGACGTGGTGTGAGGCAACGGAGAATGGCGGTTTTGGAATTTAAAAAAAATGTTGGTTGTTGTAGCTTGTAGAGTTTTGAAAGACCTGAGGTTCTCGTCGTGTACTTATAAGATGCCTTGTCGTATCGTGGTGGTATGTGCTAAGCATGTTAAAGAGATCTGTTAGCCTGAATCCGGCCATAGCGAAACTATTATAGTTATACTTTCCCTTAAGAGGCTGACAACAGCTAAAACGCGGACTGCATATAAAAGAAAGAGAAGCGCGATGACACAACTATGGTAATTTATTGCAAAGTATGAAGCAATTATCTATTTACAAAAATCTATTGATTGGATGAAAAAACTAAACACTATTATCCTATTGCTTGTAGAATTATCTGACAACAATCAGAATGGTCGTATATCAGTATGGTTTTTAATCGTAAAAAGATTTTTTTTAGGTATCTTCGTGTTTTTTTTTTCTATCGTATCAAATTAGTTGTATTATGTTTTGAACACACTATCTACTAGCATATATCCTGAAGAATATCATATATTTTTTTGGTTTTGTTTACTGCAGTGGATCATATACTTTTAGGCTTTATAAAACTTATAATAGTTGCGTTCAGCTCCTGTAGTCCCTTTAATATGCAGTAGGAATCTGTAGGATAGGATGCAGTCTTCATTGGAGGTTACACTTTACTGTCAGCCTGAGTCACCCCAATGCTGGATCTTTGCATTTTGTTTACAAGGTACACTTGGGAGAAAAAATAAGAAGAAGTGCACCGTAAAATTACATAATTGTGGACTTCAAATGTATAAAATTCCGCAATGGCATAATTTAAGAGGACTTCAATAACAGAGGACTTATTATTATTATTATTACTCTTATTTACCAAAACATATAAGATAATTGAGTTAACTGCAAACAAGAGTTAATAACCCAGAACAAATCCTCAAAATCCGATTGTACCTTGCACCGTACCACCAGTTCAGTCCTGGCATCCCCAGCAATATTTTACTGCTAGCTACCCCCGGACGGTGAACGTTAACTCCAAGGATACCCTGATTGCTGGCTTTAACAGCGATCATTTAGATGGAAGAATACCAGGGTTAAGACTTTCAGTTCCCTTATTTGAAGTGGAAAAGGATTATTTAGTAATATTTCGTCTTTTTCTGTAGTTGGGGTACAAGTGTTAAGGAATAAAAGGATTTGTTAGTGAAGTGATTAATTTTGGGTAATTTGTGATTGTCTTTTGTTTCTTTGTCTTGTAGGTAAAGTAATTTATTGATGAAAATTAATAGGCTTTGTTAAATTTTGGTTTACAATAAAGTATGTTATTCTTATTATCGCTAATCGCGTAATAATTTTTTCAAAATCCGTTCAATAGTTTACTATACTTACAAGGTAACATTGTCTCCCAAATTCTCAAACGGCACTTAAGACGCTGACAACACCTAAACTGCGGTCACTGTCAGATTGCGTAGAAAAGAAAGAAGCACGATGACACAACGCTTGTAATTTATTGCAAAATATAAAGCAGTTATCTATTTACTCAAAATTGAGTTGAGTAATCGAAAATAATAAACAACCAAGTTCTGCATTCAAATAAGACGTTCTTGTTATTAATTAAATACGTAACGTATGTTGATATTTAATGCAGATATTTTGGATTAGAACTCAAGGTAAGAGGTTAGTTCAACGTTAGTTTGTTCGAGATCTTTTTCCAAAACGTGTTTTGTTAACAACCAAGTTCTGGGAAATATGTTCAAAATTAACATATATTTTTTTCCGCTGCCACAAACTATACAGATTTGGCAATTTTTTTTCTTAAGAGAAGCCTATTTTGGTCAACTGGCTCTTATCAGCGCCTTAACTTTAAGACTTAACAAGTGTTTGAGTTTCGTTTGAGAATTCAGTCAAAAAGGTTTACCGCAGTCGGGTAAATACTATCCTTACCCTCATTTCTATTGTCAAAGGCAGATTTATGTACAAAAGCGATCACACAGTACATAATAGATCAATTCAATAGATTTAACCAAATACAATCCACAGTAAACAAACTCAGACCAAGCCCGATTCGGTGTTGGTACATAACAAGTCATATATTATGTACGTATTATGTATGTACACATATGTGTATCGATACTTCTGCCGTGCGTTACGCAGAACTGTACGACGTACGTGACTGTACTAGACACTTGTGCTCGCGAGTGTACGTTGTGTCTCTGATTTTGCTAGGAGTGTACTCGTGTGTACCTGTAGTCGTCAATGCGGGAGTAAGGCTGTGCCGTGAAGATGGAGAAGTTTATTTAGCTGTACCCTTGCATTGTACACCTATGTGTATGTAAAAGACCATCTCAGACACTAATCTGCATGGTCCTCATATTGCCTGACCAAGGCTATAATCTCGACTTTAAAAGAGAATTTGAACTCTGAGTTTCTTTCGATCTTTCTTCTCAGAGTAGTCAGATAGGAGAAACCAACCTCATCTAGTTTTAAAACATAATTTATTTTTCACGTGTAATTAGTGTTTTTTGAACCAACTTGTGTGAGAAATCGACAATATAAAAAAGTTTCTATAACTTTAAAAAAAAAGTCTTATTCATAAAACCATATTAACCACGGTCTCAAGATGATATGATGATGATATGATAATATGATCATACTTTTTAAAACTATGATTATTTTGATAATGGTTCGCTGTATCTTCGTAGCGGTTGGTACACTTCTGTTCGCAAGTGTACACTGACTTGCGTTACATACTAGGTACTAGTGTGTACCGATTTCACGAGGAGTGTATTTGTCTAGTGTTTGATATACATACGTAAATGTTGATAGGGCGTGATGCGTGATTATTAACTTTAATGCAGCCAGGATTTATGTGACTAGCAAGATCCTTTTGTTCGTAACTGTACATGATTTCTGTTTCATATTTCTACCTAGGTAGGTACCTACTAGTGTCACTGAGTGTAGTCGCGATATCAGAAGATTATACGTCCATAAAATCTGAAAGGGGCAATTATATTATAAAAAAAACACATAACATCACGCCTTGTTTCCTCGAAGGGTTGGGCAGAGCAAGTTGGGCAAGGGTTGGTTACCTGTAATACACCCACATTTCGCCAGTTATGTTTAAGTCACATGTAATAGGGTGCGAGCCTATTGCCATCAACCGAGTACAAATCCAGACTTCGGGCTGCTACCGAGAAATATCAGATAGAAAAACCCAATAACACTTAGCCCGACCCGGGAATCGAACCCAGAACCTCATGCTCAGCAGTAGCGCTTGCGACCACTAGACGAACGAGGCAGGCAAAAAATTGTGCGAATAGCTGCGAAATTCTAAAATAAAAAACATCTTTGGTAAATATTAACCCTTACGGGTCGCAGCGTAGTCTAAGAGACCGCAAATAACATATCGAAACCGCCACCAACACCGATCTGGATGCAAATCAAACCAAATACCGGTCTGAAATGTTAATACTACCTAACTGTTCGGAAAATATCCAATTAACGCCTTCTAGCTCAGTTTTACTAGTTTTTAGCCGAAATTCCGATAGGTATTTGCGTGACCGTTTGCGTCAAAGAGGTTTTTTTTATTTTGAATTGGAGTGCACATTTTGAGTGCGGTTTGTTTGGTATAGTTTGACCAAAACCGCTGTACCGCGCTTTAGGAAAGCGCGGCGAGGCGGGGGGGATGCCGTGAGCGTTGACGAATGAGTAGCCTGCACTGCCCCCATCACGCTGCTGCCACCGGGCACATACCTAAGGCGCGGTACAGCGGTATCGGTCAAACTATAATCGAATTATGTAGGTAAGTGAACTAAATGTCTAGGTATTTGCCCTTTTTATTCATAAAACTGTTTATGGAATTTTAGAGCACTTTTCTGCTTTAAAATTCAATATGCTTCGAGTTTACGCTTATTCATTAAAACCTGTCGTTTTCATGTTGATTTAATCTTTACATAAATAAAAGGCCCGCTCCTTTCCTTCGCAAAAACCCACAGTACCAAAACCGATTGATCAATCAAAAAGATTAAAAACGTTACGCGATCAAATTACGAAATAGTCGTCAAAAGCGGATGATCCTGCGCGCGGATTTCCGGATGTAACTCGGCCCGGAAGCGGAAACAGCCGCTAATGTATTCTTCGCACGTCGAACGGCACCCGGTTAAATCCGGTTAAGGTGAAGATATGCCCGGGTTAATCTTTCCACCGTTTAATTTACGACCGTGACATTCTTTTGTTATATTTCGAGATGATAATTAATTTTGGTGATTAATCATTTGGGTGTTAAATTAAAACATCCCTCGTTGATCTAAAGGCTTCATCTCACTGAAGGTTCGTATTTTCATAATCCCGTCACATTTGACTGTTTAATTAATTTTCTCAGTTTGTACTGAAGTCGTAATTAAGGATTTATGAGGAAAATACTCATTACTTCAAACAGGTTATGTATATTAATGTGACTAATTAAATACAAAAAGATTAATTGTGTATTTGAGGAGAAATCACAAAGACTCACTAAACCAAGGTTTAGTGAGTCTTTGTGATGACGCTTTCTATTTCTACGAAGAATAGACACAGCTCTTTTCTACATAAAGTGACATTTCGTCTCTCGATTTTTGACATCGCACCGTAGAAATCCTTCTACATAAAAAAAGGACCTAGACAAAGATCGTTAAAAACGAAAGACAAAATGACAGATTATAGAAGGATTTCTACGGTGCGATGTCAAAAATGGAGAAACGAAATGTCACTTTATATAGAAAGAGGTGTGTCTATTCTTCGTAGAAATAGAAAACGTCATGCTAAGCCTGCAGGTACTAGTTATTTATAACACACCAAGTCGAGTCTTGCTTGGCTCCGTGTATGAAAAAAACCCTCTTTTGTCAATTTCTTATCTAATTGTAGAAAGAAAGGTTGCAATCATTGAAACATTAAGTCTGTGTGACTATAAAAGTACCTACAGTTTCCGTGGCGCTAAACCTTTGTTTACTTAATGAAGATTAATTATCATAAAATAAAATATTGTTTTTATTTCAAGGATAGCTGAAGACTAATGTGTGATTTTAAATTTCTTGAAGTGGTTTGCTAAATAATAGGAAAAGTACATTACTGAGAGGGTTTATTTTTTAAATGGCTTTTTTTATTTCGTATCGAAATTGAAAAACGTGGTTCAACCACGTGCAAGTAGATAATATAATTATGTTTGGTGATATTTTTTAATGTTCAAAATCAAAATTAGTTTCTTGTAAAAGATGATCAAACGTCGGTCTCGCGTCATTTTTCGGAAAACTTTTGACGAATATTAGTGATTTTCCATGAATCCTTAATTTATTTGAAAAATCCCTTCCAGCGACATGCAAAATAAAGAACTCGGCTTTCCAAATCGCAAATAATTTTGTTTAAATACTTTTCCCTTTCTCACAAACAATGAACAAAATTTATCAAAATCAGTCGATTTTGTTTAAAAAATATGTAACAGACCGCAACAAATATTTTTCCTTCAATCCATTCGACATTCCCCCGAATATTGACTAAAACACGGAATCAAAACACGCTTCGAGGATAGTTGTAAACAAAATAACACATGTTGAACCGTCAATCCTATGACTTTGGCCTCAGTTTGGCCTACTTTTCGGCCTGACGGGGCCCGCCTCACGACACCAATAGGTCCCTGATTTACATATTGCAATTAAGTCCTGTAACATATTTTGTGAATCCGTAAATGATTTTTTTGGAAATGAATATTGTTTTTTTTTGGGAAGAAAAGCATTTAAAAAGGATCCTTTTCATTATGACCGTTTAATTTTCCATTCCACCAATTGCTTGATCGTTATTCGTAGTACATTATTAGTACGTGCAAAAGTGTTTGTACAAATTTACTTACAGAAATAAAAATCATTTATCATTTATCATTAAGATTTTACACGAGAAGAACAAAGCAAAGCTCATTCTTCTCATTGCTTCATCCGTGCACGTGATTTTTTTTTTATATTTTACTAGGGATTTTTTTCAATTGTTAGTAGTTATGATCCGTATATATAAAACTAACTAGCCTGAAAAGTAAGCTAAACAATGATTTTTAAAGACTCGGATTTACTTAAAATTGTACTAGGTATCCCAATTAAATTGCGATGTAAAATGATGGCCTTAAATACAGTTTTGAATAAAGGCTCCTGAATACCGAGGCGATATCGCGGGAGCGACAGGCAGCAATATGCCAGTCGCGCCCGCGATATCGCTCCAGTCTATAAAAGCCTTAAACCTAGATCGGGCAGATCGCTACCTAACAATATATTCCGAACTATCGTAACTTTCACCAGATTTTTTTGTTTCAGTTATAGTTTATTTTCAGGCACTAATACAAGGCTGAGCAGACAGGCGCGACGCGACAGCGCCACACGTGAGACGTGTGCAAGTAGGACAATTTATATGAAAACATCATGGAAAATATTCTACCAAAATCGCTTCTACAGGAGCCTTAAACCATCGTATGAGAAATAATACTACTATGGCTAGATGTACATGTTTTATAAACGTTTTTAAATAAAAAAGATGATAATCTAAACATCCTACTAATATTATAAATGCGAAAGTTTGTAGGAATGGATGGATGGATGTTTGTTACTCTTTCACGCAAAAAGTACTGAACGGATTTGGATGAAATTTGGCACACAGATAGTTTATAACCAGGAATGTATATACTTAGGATACTTTTTATCCCAATATAACCACGGGGTCAAAACTTATGCGGGTGAAACCGCGGGGCGCATCTAGTATATTATAAATTAAATTCGCTTTTCGTGTCAGTCTGTGTGACCACATTATTTTTCTAAACTACGTAACGGATTTGGATCCAGTTTTCATCACCTTTTTGGGATTTTTTTCTGAATTCCCCGAAGAGTTAGCCTCATTGCGCCAGTTATGTTGAAGTCCTATGTAATAGGGGGCGAGCCTATTGCCATCAACCGGACAAAAATCTAGACTCCGGGCTGCTACTGAGAAATTCCAGATAGAAAAAACCCAATAACACTGCCCGATCCGGGAATCCATCTCATGCTCGGCGGTAGCGCTTGCGGCCACTAGACCAACGAGGCAGTAATATCGAGAGTTTTTTAGTATCACGATATTTTCTCGAATCGTAAAAACCGCGCGAAGCACCCCTAGTAATTATTCAATTATAATACCTACATTGTTATCATCGAAGTAGCCAAAATCAGCACTCCATTTAATTCCACAGCAGGATGTTTTATCACAATTCCACCAAATGCGTTACACCAGGGTATGCCCGGATCACACCCGGGTGCCGTAATGACCGGGAGTATTGATTTATTGGCGTTTAGCTCGTATTAGCGGTACGCCATTTATCTTTGTTGGCAGTCGGCGCCTAAACTGATGCAGCACGCAAAATACCATGGAGGTTAGGTATGTTTTTTTATTCGTGAGTTTTTTAAGATATTTTGCTAAATTATTCTTTGATTTGTGAAAAAAAAAACTAAATATAACTGGCGAGATAGCAGACAAATCTGCGGGGATTAACATCACGCCTGTTATGTGTTGTGTGTATTCTCCAATCAGTGTTATTATGTTCACACTTTTTTTTCTGATAAAAAGGCTGAGCAGACATATTTTTTTTTTTTTACATTTCGTTTGACACACTTTTGTAGATACAGAAATACTGCACTAAAAGTTAAAAAGTAGACCCAGTAAATTAAAAGGTTCATATTTGAAGTTAGAGCAAGACCGCAAAATAAATCGTTCGTCTTGGTTCCCAAATAAAGAACTCAGTGATTCTCCAGCAGGTCTTATTGTAAGAATGTTGCCACAACGTTCTAAATCATCAAATCAGCCGAAAAAAGTACACTGCTAGACATCGTTTTCCCTTACACTATTAGTTCATTTATTACTTTGTACTAATTTATACCCAAAAAACATAATCTTGAAAGGTTAAGTATTATGGATTGTGCTTATAGTTTAACCAAGCAACTACTTATCTCTTATTTTGGTGACACATAAAAAAATACTATAAGAAAAACGAAACCTAAATCAATCGGGAAAACCACAAACAACCAATACGGATCATTATACCATCAAAATACGGGTAAAACAGCAAACGCAAGATGCAAAGCTTACCCGGTTACAAGGTAAGCCGAGAGCGCAGAACCGGGTCGGCGGCGTGCCACGCATAATATTAGCTATGCCCGGATTAAAGACTTAGGTAACGTTTTGCAGTGCTGTTTGCGTCGTATTATTTGTCGTCAGTATCGCAGCGGAGGGTTAAGGTAACAAGAGTCGTTTTTTTTTTGTCGTCACCAACGTTATCGTGTTTGTTTTTAATAGTTAATTTGCAGCGGACGGTATAATATTTTTTTTTAACGTTAACCGGTGCATTGTTTTTTTATTTTTATTTGGTCTTATGTAGTGATTTAAGGTTATAATTATTTATATCTTATACATCATTGTACAGTCAGGGAAATTAATATTAATTTTTAAACTAATAACTGACTGCCTCGTTGGTCTAGTGATGTCTTGAGGTCCTGGGTTCGATTCCCGGGTCGGGCAAAATGATATTGGGTTTTTCTATTTGGAATATCTCAGTAGCAGCCCGGAGTCTGGATGTGTGCCCGGTTGGTGGCAATAGACTTGCCCCCTATTACATGGGACTTAAGCATAACTGGCGAAATGTCGGTGTACTATAGGTACACCTCTGCCCAACCCTTCGGGGAAACAAGGCGTTATGTTATGTTTTTTATAAATAATTTCTAGTGTCATTAGATTCTTAGATATAAAGCTAGGAAACCCTTTCATCCCTTAGAATTGTTAATGGTAAAATTCCCTAATGGTAGTCACACACGTAACGATATGTACTTGCGCAAGTCTAAACTACGTCGTACGTACGTGTGTTAGAAGATTTTTGCGCATTTTCTAGCTTTGTGTGATTTTCAAATTTCGATTCCGAACTTGTGCAATACTGTGTTAGCGCAAGTTTACTTGAGCGTGTCTGTGTCATGACGTGTTCTTCTCTCAGTAGTACCTATTCGATTTACATATAATAAAGTGTCCAAACTTTTCATAATCACTATCACTACATATTTTAAAACAAAGTCCGGTGCCGCGTCTGTTTGTATGTCTGTCTGAACGCGATAAACTCAAAAACTACCGAACGGATAATCATACGGTTTTCATCAATGGAAGCCAGAATGAAAACAGAAATAATATCGTTACAAGCAAACTTGAACTGTACGTGGTCAATACCGGCGTCATGCATACTTGCGCAAGTGTAAATTTGCGCATGTAAATCGTAACATGTATCTATCCTACCTATATATCCTACCATAATAAGGCGCAATTTTAAAGAACCACTGTGGCTAACGTATAGGACCAGATATAATTCATCCCATCTTAATTTGCTAATTCCGTTATCATGAAAGTCCAACTTTTCATCAATTAATCAATCAATCAGAAACTTCTTGCCAGAATCAGACCCCTTATTTCTCATTGTTTTGATGTTTAAAGATAAAACCAATTTAGAATAAGAAAATAAACAATACGAATGACTTTTGATATGTATGAAAGCTCTTTAAATTATTTTGCCCAAGAACTTAAGGCTCTTGCAGACAGGCGCGACGCGACACTAGTAGCACAATTTCTATGAAAACTTCAGGGAAAGTGTCGCATTGCGAGTCGCGATGCCTGTCGCGCCCGCGATATTGCGCCAGTCTGTACGAGCCTTTAAGCTTTCTGCGACAAAGGATCACTATGATACTAACAATTTAGGCACTTATATAGACCAACGGATGCTTTGAACATTACCGGGCCCTAAGGGACATCCTTGTGTGCCTAAACCGGGACTTAAATCTATTAACGGAAAGGATAATGGATATAGGAAGCAATTTAAAAAGGTAAAAGCAAATAGTTTCAGAGATGGTCATGTAGCAGTAACAACTAAAAGAGCTTATCAATTGAAAAAAGACACAGTTACTTTAGTAGAATTGATAATAGACTTTATAGGTTCTGTATAAACTTAAATGCAATTTCAGACTTTTATTACCGACCTCAAAAAATTGTAGGCTCATAATTTGTTTCCTACCTACCAGTGCCTGATGATATGATGTTGAGATAAATAAAGATTTATTATTATGATTAACTAGATGCGCCCCGAGGTTTCACCCGCATAAGTTTTGACCCCGTGGGTATATCGGGATAAAAAGTATCCTATGTGTTAGTCCTGGTTATAAACTATCTGTGTGCCAAATTTCATCGAAATCCGTTCAGTACTTTTTGCGTGAAAGAGTAACAAACATCCATCCATCCATCCATCCATCCTTACAAACTTTCGCATTTAAAATATTAGTAGGATAAGTAAGATTATTAAGTAGTCCATGCTTGGTTTCAATCCAGTATAGAAAGAGATCCTGTATCCTAATTTTGTAGTGGTCCAGGTCCAGTTGAAAACCAGCGTCATTAGTTGTCTAGCTATTTGCTGAACTGGTCCTATTTAGCACAGCCAATGTACATTTTTCTGTTATTTTTTTATTTGCTGTACCTATATGTTGTGTGCCTTTTAGTCTATGCTAAATAAATGTATTGTCTATCATTCTTTCATTCTTTCTTTCTTTCTTTTCATCTTTCTTTCTTTCCTTTTTCTTTAGCGCATACAGTATGTAGAGATTAGATGTTAGCTTGAATCTCGATTTAGAAATGTACAGGTTTAAGTTTTGGTTATTAAAGAAATGTCACCGACACTATTTGGTAACTCGTTCTGGTATAAATGAGCATTAAAGCTTATCAAGCGAGCAAAATATAAACCTTCGCATTTCCAGGATACAGAAAAATATAAACGTTACATATAAAAATTTGTGGGGTTTATAAATCAGTCGATTCGCCCCCATTAGCTACATTTATTCCCATTGTCCTATTTGTGATATTTCACATGACTACACATAAGCCGGCTCAAAATAAGTGGGTCACAGTGTAATGATAAAAACAAATTGAATGTAAGGCAGCAGCTATTTATTTTTATGTTAAACAATGCTATTCAGGTTAATCCATAAGGCTACTGAGCCAAATGGCATTTTAATCCTCGTGAAGAAAAGCCTGACAAAAAATAAATGGATTAAGCGCAAATTCCCGCGCCGAAATTACTTTTGACCAATTTAACAAGTTACGACTTGTTTCAAACCAGATTTAACCGGTTACGGACCGGATCAGGGAACATCAGTCAAAGTGAACAATTTCCTGGTAGAAATACACTTTATTAAAGCTTTGAAGACGCAAATGGAATAAAACATAATAAAGTAAAAAGAAAAATGAAATAATTTAAGTTCTCGCCTGCAGGAGATGATTCAATTTCACCCCTCCCAAGTTCTTTGATCATGAAATGGGCTTATGTTTTTTAAAAGAGATTCATATTTTCTTTAAACTTAGAATAATTTAGAAAATTTATAAAAACATGTGTCTTTGATCTCATCCGTTTTTTTTTTTATTGCATCATTTTATTTCTAATTAAAGTAAGTAGGTATTTGCAGAATTGGATTCAGCTGAAGTTGAAACTTTATTATTATTAAACACTAGCTTCTGCCAGCGACTTCCATCGTGTGGGAGTCGTAATACACCACAATATACTAAAATAACAGCCACATTTTAGAAAACCTTGTATGTTACATTTGTAGTTTTGGTCTCATCAGTCAAAATATACCTAGAGAGAGTCAGGACTGGTGACGCGGGAGCAAGCGATGTCCAGTTGTCCGTGTAAGTAGCAGCTCGTTCTGAGGTCGACAACCGCAGTAGCAATTTCCGTAGCGATTTTTTTAATTTTTAGTGAATTAATGAACGCCTGCGTTCCTGCATATACTACTTAATGGCACAACACTGATACACTGACTGATGCATTCCTACAGATTATTCCTGACGATCGGCTATCACTAAAATAATATAACAGTAGAACAGTTAACAAAATTTCTAATTGCCAGTTACCTAACCTTTTGGTTGGGAAATCAACAAATAACTTCTCCCGCTCTGGGTGGAGCGGGAGGGTGTGTCAGACTCTCAGACTAAAACCCACCCGTATTCCTTCCGTTGCCTGTGTTGCCAGGGGAATCGGTGACCCATAAGTACCTTCCCGCGACCCCGGTAGGCATCGGCCCTAGTGGACCCCTACATTGTGCTGACATCTCTTTGAAGCACGCGTGGAATACAACGCGCATTTATACCATGGATGACAGAAGAGTTATGTTTATGTTTTTCTGTAGATACCTTCTACGAACTATCATGTATAAGTATTTAACAAAATAAAAAAAAAGAATCAGTTGCAAAACACGTGTTTGCAAAGCAGTCGTCGAACCGCTAAGCGTATTTTACTGGAAGTTGACTAAAATTGCCGTTCTATAGCGGTATGTCGTTATGGTGATTACCAGTGATAGGAATAGGTAGTGCCTATTAGCCTAAACTTCGAAGAACAGAGACAAGAAACGGAGACTTCCTTAGGACTAAATTATTTCCGCAACATCTGTCTCGAAATTTCGAGACAACACTTAAATACATTTAAAAAAATGTGTTATTTGGAATAAGTAATTCGTCTACATTTATCTAAAGTTTGTCTATAAATGTGATAGTTTGTATGGATGTCCATTACTCAATGCCACTGAAAATGCTGATTTTGGTAGTGATATAGATTAAGGTGTGGAATAGCACATATGCTACTTCCTATTAAAAAAAAAGTATAGTTCCCATGGGATACAAAAACAATAGTACACGCGGGAAAAGCCGCGGGCATTAACTAGTTAAAAAAAAAAAAACGTAAGGGTCCTTTCACACCACCGATATTGTCTGGCGATTTTTGGAGATTTCTATGCAAAAAAAAACGAAAGAAAAAATGCTCAAAAATCGCCGGTCGATATCGCTCTAGGTTCATTAAATAATTAATGGGCTCTAAAGGAAAAATAAAACACATAGAATATTGTTGTAACAAATATATGTATATTTATATTATTTTAAAATATGACGTAATTGGAAACCATGAAACAAAATGTACAGAAGGAAAGATTTAAGAAACAAATTTATGTTTATCTATCTTTAAATATCTATGTCATATTTATTTTACTGACGTTGAGGGATGCAATTTTTACTCAAATCAAAGTACAAATTAACCTTTGAAGTTTACAAATTAATATTTGAAGCATTTAGGACAATCAGTTTTAATACTGAACTACTAACTGTTCGGTTTTAATAAAGAACTTGATGCATCAAAAATTGCTAAGAATTTGAAAATCTTTATTTGTGTTACAAATACCATAAAAAATAAAGAACAATTTTAATTTAATCATCGTGATTCGATTCGTCAAGTTCAGTATCAGAACCGAAATTTTCTTTGTCAGATGAGTCATCTAAGTTAGAATACACAATCATATTTTTTTCTATATTTTCAACTGTCAGGCGATTTCTTTTTATGTTAAGAATCCATTTATAAGTTGAAAATGACCTTTCAACATCAACTGAGGTTAAAGGCGCGTACATATAGTATGATCGCTCATCCTTTCCTGCTGTTATCGCTTCACATATGTCTCTAATTTTATCTAAACCGGGATTTCTGTCCATGACATTTACGAGTTTATTTTTTATAAGCTCAGATGAACACCAGCTAAGCACAGTTCTCACGTGATCAAATATTTCAAAGGATTCCGTTAGAGTTAAATTCGATTTTTGTAATTTCTTTAATCCAATTTGTATATCTTTAAAATATTCCTCAATATAGTCCAAGTCCGATTTCAAGTTTTCCTTTTGAAGAACATTTTTGGCACACCTAATAGATAGCGCGTCGGAACTTCTTAAAAGATTTACAATTGTTTTAATTTGATCATAATATTTTGCATAATATGACACTGCCTCCAACCAAGTACCCCATCTTGTAATAACGGGTTCTGGAGGAAGCGGCATGTGGGGAAAGGTGTTTTTTAACAAGCGCACTCTATTAGGTGATTTTAAAAATATTTTTTTTACGTTTGAAATTAATTCATCTACATCTGAGTATTCGTATCGTATTTTTTCTGCCACGAGATTCAGTGCATGTGCTAAGCAAGTGACGTGTATCATGTTGGGCAAATAATTTTTCAGCACACGTCCCGCTTTTAGCATATATGCTACACTATCAGTGCATAATACAGCAACGTCTCCTACTTTGGATTCATACAAATCGCACCACATATTTTCAAAGCAGTCTATTACAAATTGGGCAATTGTGCTCCCATTAACAATTTCTAGTACTTTGCAAGCAACTAAAAATGGTTTTTGTGTGATCGCATTTAAAGGTTTTACAAGTAAATGTACCATGTATCTGCCTAAAAAATCAGTTGTCTCGTCTAAAGATACCCACAGCTTTTGATTTGCAATTTGTTCATAAATCGAGTCAATTTTAGTTTTAAAAATCTTATCTAAATAAACTTTTCTCAGCAATGATTGCTCAGGAAGCTTTTGTCGATTTGTACAATTGCAGCAAATATATTTATGGAAGAATTTTTTGAAAGCGGGGTTGTTTACTTGAATCCAAGGTATATTACATAATATGAGAAATTGTACTAGGTCCAAATAAAATTCTTCATTTGGTTTTTTACTTGTCCCTTTGTGTTTCGGACCTTTAACGTGCCTCTTGACACTACTAAGTTTAGCTGTTATACTGCTCTCGCACTTAGAACAGTAAATCAAATTACTGGCCGGGTCGTAATATAATTGAGGATGAAGTCCAATCCAACTTTGTACTGTTGCTTTCTTAGGCTTGTTCGCCATCTCCAATCTTACTGGTCTCCAAAAAGATGTACGATGGCAAGTACCTAAAATAAAATAAAATTTTGCCTCAAAAGGAATAACGAACCTTTATAGATACAGGGAGGTGGAAAGGAAAGCGGGAGAGGTGCGCGCATTCCAGCTAGGTGCATCGATTGTATCGATTTAAAGATTTTATTCTTTCATTTTACGCTCTAATAAAGAAAAACGGTTAGATAATATGAACACGCGTAACATCATTGTTATTGAATTTTTTTTTTCGCATTTTAGTCAATGCGCAAAAGACATATTCCTTTTTGGTTCAAATATTAAAAGAACCGGCCAGAAAAATAATATATTTTGATAGAATTCGTCCACCTTAGCAATTCTTTATGACACCAATGATATAACATTACTATGCTTGGTAGTATTGAAGTTCACTTTTATATTTGAACCAAAAGTTAAATGCGTATTTTTTTTTTCTTTAACTACGTTTCATACACAATAATTATCTTAAAAACTCCACTAAAAAATATTAAGTTCATACAATTGCATATCAATCTAGACTGTCAAATTGCTAGTTTAAGATAAAATAATATATACATTAATGTTCTTCTTTATATCTAACTTACTGTTTGTTTCCCTACAAGAAATAAAATAAATAACTTTAGCCAAAACATTAAAAAGTAATAAATGTTGACTTACCGTATTATTTGATGTAGACAGACAGGAACAATGTTATTGCAGCAAATCGTAATCCATAAATTCAAGCCAAAGTAGTCGTATTAAGAAGATCCAATGAACCAAAAAACGAGCGAGGGTGAAAAACAATATTCACAAAAACAATACAGGAAGATGCGCACTTAACAAACCGAAGTACAGGATTGAAGTGAAGGTAACCTGCGCGCACGCGGGGCGGTAAGGAGTAGGGGGGGAGGGGGTATGTAGACCCTCCCCGCGCCGCACAGGTATGCGACCATGGCGGTTACCTTTTGTAATTTCTAAGAATAGATAACGAAACGCGCTGCCGTAAAATGTGATAATGTGAAACCATTATTATGCAATTATTTTAATATCATGCACATTTTTAAATATACTTTAGAAATATATTTCATTAAGATGAAAGAAAAAAAGGTATTTGTATTTTCATTTTTAACTAAATATTTGCACATCATGTATAACGGTAGAATGTAAAGGGACCTCATTCATATTAAGATCATACCACTTTGTATACCTACATTCTGGCAAATAAATGAATTATTTATTTATTTTAAATACCGATAAAATCAAAATCAAAACATTTATTTCAAATAGACCATTTACGGGCACTTTTGAATAGTCAAATGTCGGTCAGTCCAAGAAAAGTGAAGCTAAATTGCACGTTCCAAAGAGTAGGTCTCTATGGAGAAGAACGTGCAAGAAACTCCATGGACACTCTTTTAAATCATATTATGTGTTACATATAATGCCTTTTTTACACTTGAACTTTAGAAATCTCATTAAACGTAGCCGAGAGTGAGCTAGAAAGAAGATATTTACTTCGAAACGTGTACGGCTTCTTATTCAAACATTGTGATTCATTGTGTATTACGATCAACAAGTCATTTAAAAATGTTCTCCAAAAAAATATTCAGAAAATTTTATGGTTGTAACGACTGTGTATGTTATTTATTATGATATATCTAGTCGCAAACTTTAGGTAAATATAGACGAATTACTTATTCCAAATAACATTTTTTTTAAATGTATTTATGTGTTGTCTCGAAATTTCGGGACAGATGTCTCGGAAAAAAAGTAAGTCCTAAGGAAGTCTCCGTTTCTTGTCTCTGTTCTTCGAAGTTTAGGCAAATAGGCACTACCTATTCCTATCACTGGTGATTACCATAACGCTATTTAAAACTTTAAATCTGTAACTATCTGCAATATTTTAACCTTTTTATAATTCGCTGTAAACTACAGAAGAATACGAAGATAATGCAATATTGCTCATCCCCCATAGCAAATAGCGTTATAATTTGTAGCGAATAGACTGACCAGTCGTATAGGGAATACTCGTATTTATGCAAAATTTGGACATAATCCATCTTATAGTATTTGCGTAGTACAGACAAACAGACAAAAATTCTAAAAGCTATATTTTCGGCTATAGAATCGTTCCCAGATTTCGTAGCAATTACTTTTCTCAAAAATATTCAATTTACAGTTTTGACTTCGCTACGATTTTATTATTTGGGTATGTAGGTATAAACTATGCATTTTAATTTATTCAAATTAAACTATTCACTGAGAGATTTAATTAGGATAAAAATACAATGTAGGTAAAGAGCAAATATTACAATGTCGAGAAAAACTTCAGTAGGTACCAATATTCTGCTTCATACTCCCAAAGAATAAATTACCCACAAATCCGAAAAACCTTTACGCAAAGAATTTTTTTTTAGGTACATTCATTCAATCCCTCGCTAGCATCAGAATCCCAAATTAAAATGTTCAATTAACCCAAAAACGCGGCACGAAAAACTTCGACACGTAATTTATCTAAAACTTTTCATTAAATTACGAATACCTAATCCTTTATTCAAACGAATCCCGCTACATGTATGTAATCAGCTTGCAGGACGTGTAGGGATGCCTCGCGGAGATTTTTGTTGACATCTGTGTTCTTATTTTAAAAAGGATTTTGTGCGGTAGATTTTTTTTTGTATGCGTCTGACTTTTTTATGATAAGGACGTTAGGGTTGACAGTTTCCTACGTGCTATTTAAAGGGAACATTGGGAGTAGTGAATGCAATGAAGTGAATGAAAAAAGTAGTAAAACTGCAATGTGATCGCAGTTTTTGGGTGTTAGGTCCGTAACTACTTTTTAATTTTGGCTTTACACTTAAGAGGGCCCTTCCCGGCCCGTCTATCGTCAATGCGAGCATGGTCGAAAAGCTTGTTTCATCCAGCGCAATTGAGAACGCGATATCATCGAACGAAAAATAACGCGCGAAATATTCATAAAACTTGTTCCAGGAAATACGTATTTTTGCGTAAGGCCTAGAAGTTTGTGAAATAAATTTTTGTCTTTTAGAATCTCCATTACAACTGCAAGGTTTCTACGAAGATGTTTTCTTTACTTTTACAATTTATGAGTACATTATGAACGGCCAAAGTTCAGGTAAAATTGGTGCAAAAAGCAGATTTTTGCAGGCTTATGTTGAATTTATTTTTCCACATTTGAATTTTTGCATTCTTAGAAATCTAGATATAGTACTCAAGATACCTATTAGTTCAAAGATTTCAAAGAATGATGTGTGTTATAAGGCCATAATCACGTACGAGCGTCTGTATGAAACGTGTGACGGGTTGGTCGCTCTTAAGAGCAATTTTCTCATTCGATGCCATTGCTCAGTACCTTTATATAATAAATGATTATATAAGTAGGATAGTACAAACACTTTTACAAGTCAATCATATTTTAAAAACTAGATGAGGTCGGAATTTTGTATCTGACTACCTAC
This sequence comes from Atethmia centrago, assembly GCA_905333075.3. Classification (NCBI taxonomy): domain Eukaryota; kingdom Metazoa; phylum Arthropoda; class Insecta; order Lepidoptera; family Noctuidae; genus Atethmia; species Atethmia centrago. Next base: position 8,465,058 of record HG995381.1, on the reverse strand, counting down.
TCTGAGAAGAAAGGCCGAAACAAACACAGAGGTCACAGTCTCCTTTAAGGTCCAAGTCGTTGGATTGGTGTCTGAAATGTCTTTTGATGAAAGAACTACACAGATTGAGTGGACCTCTCCAGACAGTGCACGCATTTATCAGTAGTCGTGCAGCTCTACTCAGAACTTGAAGAGCTCAACGATTCTATGTTCCTACAGTCATCAAGACTACGATTGATCAATCAATACATCATTCATTCATCATTCTAATATTATAAATGCCAAAGTAACTCTATTGGTCTTTTACCTTTCCACACCTTATGAGACTGACAACAGCTTAAGCGCGGTCACTGTTGGATTGCATAGAAAAGAAAGAGAAGCGCGATGACACAACGCTGGTAATTTATTGTAAAATGTGAAGAAATTGGTTAGATAAAAAAAATAAAACACTATTATGCTAATATGTTGCTTGTAGAATAATCTGACAAAAAAAAACAGAATGATTGAATGTACATAATATAATTAGTATGGTTTTTAATCTTTAAAATATTTTTTTAGAGGTATCTTCGTGATTTTTTTCTATCGTATCAAATTAGTTGTATTATATTTTCAACACACTATCTAACTAGCATATATCCTGAAGAATATCATATATTTTTCTGATTTGGTTTACTGCAGTGGATCATATACATACTTTTAGGCATTATTAAACTTATAAAACTTGCGTTTAGCTCCTGTGGGGTCTACAGGAGCTAAACGCAAGTTTTATAAGTTTTTAACTGCTGAACGGAATTAGCACACAGATAGACCATAACCTGGGTTAGGACAAAGGGTGCTTTTTATCCCAGTCGCGGGCAAAAGCTAAAATGTAAAGCTATGTTTCTCATTCGACAGAGAGAAACCGCCAACAGTATTTTAAGGAAAAACAGTTTTAAACTAGAAACAAGGCAACCCTGCCTAACTCTGCGGAGATTATTGTTGAAATTGCACCGGGTACATGTGTCTCCGTGTAGTGACAGGATTAATTAACTGCGCACCTCGTCATACAACTGCAGTATTAGTTGTAGAAGGATTTTTGTTTATTGTTTATAATCTATCTATCAATCAATCTGCCTAGACTTTTCCCAACTATGTTGGGGTCGGCTTCGAGTCTAAGTCCGGATGCAGCTGAATACCAATATTTTACATGGAGTGGCTGCCTATCTGACCTCCACAACCCAGTAACTAGGTAATACGATACCTCTTGGTGAGACTGGTTGTCAGACTTTCGGGCTTCTAAAGACCCCTAACGAGTGTCAAAGATCCACGAGTGCCGGCCGGGACCAACGGCTTAATGTGCTTTCCGAGGCACGGAGGATTCTCGGTATGTAAAGATGGTCACCCAACGATGGACCAACCCAAGCAAGCAAAGCTTAACCTGATGGATCGACCCGTGCGGCTGTTGTCACTACTGCTTGCAGTGATGATAAAATAAAATCAGAAAATAACTCATTTGATGTTTCTTTTTACTCATTTTCCAAGATCATTTACGCTTATCAAACCTACCATTTTAATCAAACATAACACTCAATATAGTTGGCAAAGATAAGCCCAGCTCTACTAATTAAAGTACATAGCTACTTATCTTCTTTTAAGTCTCACGTAAAATCATGCTCGATGTTTTCAGCATTTCAGCGCTCAGACTCGAATTGTACATAATTAAGCTTTCCATGAATAAATAATACACTATTTATTTTTCCCGAGACAATTCTCGTTGCTCATTGTGCTTGAGCTTATTTCTTCATTATTAATTATTTATTCCGTACCGCAAGGGGACGATCGAGGTGGCTGTGGGAAAGGATGCCTGGAAGGATTTGGGGGAGGTCTTTGCTTAGCAGTGGGACAATGTAGCATACCTAAAAAAAAATGCAATCATGTAGCATAATAAATATTTACATCATTAGTTAGGAGAATCAATCAATCAACTCAGCCCACTGCTGGACATAAGCTCCCAGGCTGCGCCACAACAGCCTGTCCTCCGCCTTCCGTGTCCAGTCACCCCAGCCACCTTTTTAAGGTGGTCGGTCCACCTAGCTCTAGGGGGCGTCCCACACTACGCTTGCCGACATGTGCGTGCTTCGGCAACGCTCCTATTTGGATAACGTATGTCTTAATTCCCGGGGCCTGTACCGAGCCAGCGGAGGTTCGTTTTTTCGGCCCCAATCGGGGCCCGATCCGAACTATACTGTTAACGTCAAATGATGGATCATTGGACTAGTGGTTGCATATTGCGACTGCTGAATGCAGAGGTCCTGGAATCAATCCCCGGGTTGAGCAGTGTTGTCAAGTAGCAACCCGAAGTTTAGATTTGTTCCTTGTACTAATTATAGGCTTGCCCCATATTACATGGGACCAGGGCCTCAAGTCTGCTATTACAATAGTGTCAGAATGGTCTATCATTGATTTCATAATTGTTGATTTTGACTAGTTTGGTAATTTACTAATATAATGGTATCATTAATGAGAATCGGAACAGACCATTCTGACCCTATTTTAATAGCAGACTTGAGGCCCAGCAGGTTTAGCACGAGAACGGTAGAGAAGCGTGTTGTCGACGGAAGAGTAGACAAAAATGATTGATAAGTAAATGTTATTACTCTATAAAAGAATTCCTAAATGACAATATATTGAATCATACTATTTGTAAAGGCTCCTACAGACCAGCGCGATATCGCGGGCGCGGCTCGCAGCAATATGCCTGTTGCGCCCGCGATATCGCCCCAGTCTGCATGAGTCTTCATATAATTTGTAATATGACATAAATATTATACTAATTTAATATTAATGTATTAACAATTTGATGTAATGTATTTTAACTATGTAGGTATAATTAATTAACTTATAATTTGAATTTTATATGACTCAATGGCGGGTCATAGCAGACTTACCTGAAGGTAACTAACACAACATCTTATGGGCCTATGATCCACAATAAATTATTAGATTTTTAGAAAATGACGTTTCCGTGTAGACAGTTGACAGTTTTCTACCGAGAAATGTAGACAAGCGATTTCTACAATAGAATATAAATAGGAAGCGTCATACTAAGCCTGCTTGTTGGCGCCGCAACAAAGCTACGGCGTGCGGACGCTTTTCATTCGCCCGTCGCTTCAAGGACAGTGGACGACTCCCAACTGTCAGTTAGTGGACGGTGAGCAATGGGTAGCTCACCGTCCGGTAAGTACCACGCCCGGGTCGACGGCGCGTTGTATTCCACGCGCGCCTCAAAGAGATGACGTCAGCACAAAGGTAGGGGTCCACTAGGGCCGATGCCTGCCGGGGTCGCGGGAAGGTACTTATGGGTCACCAAGGCCTCCGCAACACAGGCAACAGGAAGGAATACGGGTGGGTTTTAGTCAGTAAGAGTCTGACACACCCTCCCGCTCCACCATGAGCGGGAGAAGTTATTTGATGATTTCCCACCCTAAAAAAAAAACTGTCAGTTAGTAGGACATTGAAGGACTATCGCGAAGTGCGCACACATATTTATAATTTTTATACAGATACAGATAAAACATTTATTCAGAGCACACAAAAGACATAACACAATATGTTGTGTTATGTCTTTTGTGAATTGTGCTATTGTATGCAATAGCACAATTCATGGATAACAAATTACAGGAATATATATAAGAAAAATTACATTATTACATTATACATTATTACATTATTTGTTTCATTCTTGTTAATTGTATTGTTTGAAAAGAGACGAAGCAGTAAAGTATACATTGTTTCATTGGAAAAACACATTAAAAACTATACAGACCTAGCATAACTGTCCAAATGTGGGTGTACTATACACCCTGAAGCCTATGTGGGTCATTCTTGTTTTTTTTTTCTCATTAAGTATTAATGATAAATGATAAATGATTTATTTTCTGTAAGTAGGTTTGTACAAACACGTTTACACGTCAATAAATTATGGTCTGGCAGTTTGAGTAATTTATGCGGCCAACCCAAATGTTCTTTCCTTGGTATTGTTCATCGCATCGTTGAGCTCCTTAAGTTCTGAGTTGAGCTGCACGATTACTGACAAATGCGTGCACTGACTGGACAGGTCCACTCAATCTGTATGGTTCTTTCCTCAAAAGGACCATTTCAGACACCAATCTACATGGCCTTCACATGATCTGACCAAGATTATGTCTGGACTTTAAAGGAGACTGTGACCTCTGAGTTTGTTTCGGCCTTTCTTCGAGTAGTCAGATAGGAAAGGCCGACCTCATCTAGCTTTATTTTAAAAATATGATTGACGTATAAAAGTGTTTGTACAAACCTACTTACAGAAAATAAATCATTTATCATTAATCACTGCCTGCCCCTTCGGAGAACACAAGCGTGATGTTATGTTGCTAATATAACATAGTCGTTGAGCGCCTTAAGTCCTGAGTTGAACTACACGATTAATAATAATAATAATATTAAAGTATTTATTTGCAAAAAACATGGTATACATGGTGTTTCAATAATTACAATAAAGAGCTTACATGTTTTGCCAGAATTGTACTAAGCATGCAAATTTTTACTTAAAACTAACATGAGAATTTCTTTTCCATGAATTCTTTAAGACTATAGAAATTATTAGAATTCAACCAATCAAACAATTTTCCCTTAAATAATCTAGAGTTTAAGTTTTTTATATTACTGACTAATGGTTGCACCACACAAAGAATGGACCTAAGTACAGTCGTACTTAGGTCCATTCTTTGTGTGGTTCCTTTCTCAAAAGACCATTTCAGACATGGATCTATATGATCCTCACATGATCTGACCAAAATTATATCTGGACTTTAACCGGTAACTCCCCATTGATTCCGAATAGGAGTCGCACTCCCGAACCCTTCAGTCCCCACTGACACCGAATAGGAGTCTTGGGCCACGCGGTTTGCAACTCTATTATAATGCAATAAGGTGCTCATCCGTTATAATAGAGTTGCAAACCGCGCGCCCCAAAGACTCCGAATAGGTGTCAGTGGGGACTGAAGAGACTTTGACCCTTGAGTTTGTCTCGCCATTTCTTCTCAGGGGTAGTCAAATAGGAAATTTCGACTGCATTTAGCTTGTTTTTTTTTTTTATAATATGACGTGTAAAAGTTATTGCGATATCCTATTTACAGGAAACGAAACGCTCGGGTCATGGGGCCCGAGTGCGCGTCTCCTTTTTAAGGAAATTTCTCGCTTCACGACACTTCACGTGACCAGAGGGCTGGCTCGTTCTTTGGCCAAAGAATTAGCATTGCCGTTTAACGTGGCTATGCCACCAGTCTTCTGGGCTCGTTTCCGGATGACAGCGATGCGGACGATATACTTTGACGCCTAAGTGTCCTTATGTTTTTTGTATTAATTTGTATATTTAGTTAGTAATTTTATTAAGTACCTACCTAGTGTAAATAGTTAGTAGCATCAATATTGTATATTTTCTAAGTTATATTACAGAATAAACAATTTCATTTCAGTTAATTTCGTTAATTTCTTAATTACGTTATCAGTCAAAACAGTCTAGTAACGTTGTTACATTGATGAATCTTCATCTTAGACCCAGGTGCGCGAATAAAGTTGTCGCGTTAGTTTATACTGGATAGTGCTTCCAAACTTAAATAATTATAACAAGTTAGAAACAAAATTAATTTGTGAATTTAGTGGCGCAGGTGTTTTAAAATGTTTTAACTATTTTAAACAATCAAGTTTGGTAGAGGATTTTTTAATGTCGTATTTTTATTGGCATGTAGCTTTGTAAATTAAATAATGATTAATCAGATGAATTTTAGTTTGTGTGTTTATTATTCCCTCAGGTAGTTATCAGGTTAATAGATTTGTACAAAAATAAAGTTTTTCTTTAAGAGCGAGTGCGCACTACTTTTTATGGCGCGATTATTTTGTCGCAGAAATGCAACGAATTGGTTTATATGGATGGCAGTGCGCGCATAGGTACAGGAGAAAAATGTCGCCGCGATTTAACATACGTTACCATAAGCCTAGCGAGTAAGTACTATGATTTAATTTTTTGCGACAAGATTTTAGAATCACGAACCCGCCGCGGGGCGCGGGTTGCGATTTTGCTATCGCAGTGCGCGAGGGCCATACAACTTCCTGCAATTCACTTTTGCAATAATCGCGTCGCGAGCAGTCCAGCCAAAATGTGATAAATCACAATTTTAAAACCGCAGCGAGGTTTTTCTCGTGTATGCGCGCACTGCTATATTAACCATTACGTTGCATTTCTGCCACAAAATAAAAAGTCCCCTTAGTCGGTACTAATACGCCCGTTCTAGTGATCCCAAGCCTATAGGTAGTAGTCGCTCCTGTTTCGTTAATTACCGAAGTCTGAAATTACAAGTATAATCTACTTATTAATTTATTATTAAGATAAATCTTCCTCTAAACACCCTTTGACATCCTTGTGATCATCAACAACTTCTTACAAAACAACTATATATCGCCACCTTTGATCTCAACTCCAGCCAACCATCAAAGCTACACCACCTTGACGAATTTACTGGAACCATTACGTCACAGATCATTAGGCATTTCGGCCCAATAAATTTCCGACTACCCACCAAACAACAATACAATCAATTCCTTTGAATTACGCAAAAGATTGCTGACTCTCAAGTCAGAAAGTTATGAAACTTCAGCTTACTTAATAATAAAGTTTGTCGACGGGAAATTCAATTAATTTATCGACACCGAAGGAATAATGGGGCTTAAATAAAGTTTTTAATGGCCGCCGTCACAAAGCTTCGGTGATTGAAAAAGGGAGCTTAAGACCGTGTATGCGTAATAACTATGTATATATGTAGCGACAGCGTGTTCATGATTGTTTCGCGATTATGAAACATTTCTGTTAAAATCATCTGGTATCGCGAAAAAATTATTTATTTTTTTCATATAGAAATTAGATTGTCAAAAATCAACAGAATTTTAGTAAATGTTCTTGACTCCACTAAAACAAGGGACTTTTTAAGAGTGATTAATGTAATAAAAAGAAAATGGCAAAAATACATATACGACAATGTTAATAGGGATAAGCGAACTGTCCCATATACATATAACTTAAATACCTAATTGACCCAAATGTCGGACAATTGAATTTTATTCGTTGCGATTACGATATTGGTCCTATGTAGAAAGTAGTTCAGTTTGATGCTCTATGGTAGTAGGTACATAGGGTGTAAAAAGACACTTTCAAAGCCACGTATTCTACCCATTATTTGGATATTTTTTTTCCAATAGAACATACCTGGGAATCCACTGGTTCTCGAGATATTGAAGGTCAAAGTCGTATTTTTTTTTTACTTTTTTGTCGTTATCGTATTCCAAGTGTTATTACATAACTTTTTTCCAAACAAATATTACGTGAATTTTCGATTTTTCATAACAAATTAGAAGTTACAAAAACGCAATGAATATCTAATAACTGACGCGCACTGCTTAACTCACACAAAAGCACTGGGTCCGTTTACCTGGGGTGTATGTCCTGACCTCTAACGATGTGCGGTAACAATTTGACGAAGACTCACATCCAATTATTTAATTTTATAATTATAAATATCATGACTTCCTATGCATTATCAAAGGAAGCAAAAGAAATACCATTCATAATTTTCTTTACGGTGAATATCTATTTTCCTGTCTCCCTTAAACATAGTCTGGCTCCATATGTCTCATAAAAAAATGAAGTAGGATCGTTCGTGACCCACATTTTCAAAGTTTTCAGCTGACCAAAAGTACAAAATTTCTTGCTTCTACCGCTTACGAAGTTGGAAGAAAAGTTTTACAAACATGAAGATATGAATGATCTAAGTTAGTGGCAAACTGTGATTATCATGAAAAAGTTTTGTTATTACCAGTAAACTTGTGGAAGAAATATAAGAGTCGTGAAACAATCAATTGCTTTTATGATTCTGGTCAAGGCATCGTGGCGGCATCTACATCGCCACATGCTAACTACACATCACACTGACGTCACGCCAAATCCTGCATCGCGCAAGCAGAGTTTATCCCGCGACTAGCATAATTATATACACCGTCGGGCAGTTGCCCACCAGACACGACACCCTTCTGGTCGTAGGATCCTCATACCTCTATAACATACATAGAAGAAAAGAAGATGTCTAGCTTGTCTTAACTATTGTGGGGGTCAGTTTCCAATTCATTTGTAAACACAGATTTATTTTATATTGTCTTACTCTGGATTTGTTCGTTTTTAAAGAAATGGGTGAACGATTGTGTCTCGGTGCCCTGAATCTATTGGAAACAAGGGGAGCTATACTTGGGCTTTCAGAGAAGAGCAATACATTGATCAGAAGTTTTATCATTTTTTATTACAATGACAAAACTAGATTTTTCACCTTTAAAAAACATCTGAAGGAATGGTCATAGAAATTCGGCGCGTATTTTCGCTGGCACATTGGGTTTTGAGCCCAACTTTGTATGAAACGTGACTAATCTCCTTTAAGTCGCTTTTCGTGTCTGTCTGTATGACCGCGTTATTCTGTTAAACTACGCAACTAATCTTGATCCGGTACCATAATTTAGAGAATCTATTATTTAAGGTACACATCAAGTCGTAAAATTGTGCGAAGTAGGGTTTGTATATAATTGAAACCAATGGCTATTTCCAATCTGAAATACCAACAGATCCTAATGACTAACTTATCTACACTTCTGACGTACAAATGTCCACACATTTAACAACTCAGATAGCCATTACAACATACCTCGCAGAGTTCAAATCATGTCCAATTACCAACTTCCCAATTGTCACTGACCAAGTAAAGTCCACGCACATTAAATCACAGACCATTCGAAAATCTAACTCCAGTCCAAACAGGGTTTCACAGTCAAATGAAAGCGGACGTCCGCGCCAGTGGAATTACATTATGTCCCCAATTACATGTTATAACGGAATAGCCTCTATTATGCTATCGTGCCTGCATTACGTGTTTTGTAATCGCCGTCGCTATTAAATGGTTTGATGGCTGATAATACAGTATTGCTTCTCTATTATGAGTAGTTATTGTAGGTTTTATTCACGACTTTTTATGTTTTTTTTTTGTTTGTTAGGAATGTGAAAATTAGAGCACCTAGCTACCTAATGTAGTCGAAATCATGTTCTCTGGGAAAGAAAACCTTCTTTTATTTGTTTTATGTAAAAACCATAATCTCATCTTTTCTGACTGCTACACAAGACTTTCAAGAAAAATATCTTAAATAAAAGCAGCTGAAAAGAAATGAAAAACAATAAAAAGCTTCTTTTTTACGTTCTATCAAACCATTCTATTTTATTAGATAAATAAATTACATTTGGGCTAGACGTTCACCCCGGTCGGCCGCTATATTTCAAATGAGACTGACTGCATGGGATATTGGAACGGAAATTGACCACGTGACACGACCGGACATGGCGTCATCGAACGTGATATGAACTAGCCAATCAGAACACATTCAATTACAGGGCTGTTCGCAACTCGATTTTGAAAAACTTAAAATAAATATTGTGAAACATTTTTGGAACAACTACGGTACATGAACTTCTTCCTTTTATTCTGTCTTTTGAATTAGAATGCTGTAATAACATGCTACTTTTTTATTTTGCAGGTACGATCAAAATGGCAGTTTGGTTTCTGTTGGTAAGATTTAGACTTAACTTAAATTACGGCTTCCTTTCGTAACCACAGATACTTATTAGTCGAATTCATTAGATTTTAGAATAGAATACAATATAATAGTTCTTTATTTGCACAGAAAGTAGGTACAAATTAAGGTAGGTGTTAAGTTTAAAATGATCCTTTTCTAAGGCATGCAGTATAAGCTATAATACCAAAGACTCACTCAATGTAATTATATAATATTACACATTAAATCAAATCTATACAAGTTTACCATGTCAAGATGAAATTCAGTAAATAATTTGAATTAGGCATTACAATACATACTATCAAGTTTAATAAAATGATTATAAGTTCGAGGTGAATACAGTTAAATTAGCCTGCAAGACCTTGAGTTTTAAGCTAAATGTCTGAGTCTAGCAACACCTAGACAATATTATATCAAACATAACTAAACACGATTAATTATTAAATAAAACTTAACCTCATAATCGACAGTACCCAAAATGATTATAGCAGTATCATGAAACTAGATAATTCTTTCACATCACAGAAAATTGCAATATTAGTGCATATTGCAATTTTCTGTGAACCAGAATTCAACAACCCTATCCTGTCTACATCACGTCATTCGGTTATTTAATTAAGGACACTTTAGGAGCACTTTTTCAGGGAAGAAAAGTGAAGTATTGAGTTATTATTGAATTTACACCCACACACGTTTCCCTGAGTGGTTCAATTGACTCTCTTACGTCATTTCCGGTACCTTTTGGGGATTATTTTTTACTTTATAGGTTATATTTTTGGCGGGCTTTTGGGGGTTAGCTCGATAGGATTCGAATGAAAGGATCCATTAGGGATACTTATGGGAGAGTAGTTTGGCTTAAAAAGGTTGAACGTGGATTGGGAAAAAGATAGTAATCTTTAATTACTTATATTGGCGTGATATTTGAGTTTACTGGGTTTTCGCGTGAGAGAGTTCAGTTTTTAACTTTTTTAAAGGAAGAGATGGGGAAGTTTGAAGCTAAGGAGATTGTTTCTTCTGAAGACCGTGTAATGAAAGGGCCATTTTCAAGTTGGATAAAGTTTGATGTCTTTTTTTTTTTTTTTTTTTGGGTGGGAAATCATCAAATAACTTCTCTCGCTCTGGGCGGAGCGGGAGGGTGTGTCAGACTCTTACTGACTAAAACCCACCCGTATTCCTTCTTGTTGCCTGTGTTGCGGGGGCCTCGGTGACCCATAAGTACCTTCCCGCGACCCCGGCAAAGTTTGATGTCTGTCGCTGCATTTGTAGTGAAAGCTTTCTTGGAAGTTCCACAACATAAAATAGAGTGAATAACAGCCGCTCGTTAATTAATCAACACAATACGTTGGGATAAAAAATCAGATATAACATAAAAATCAGAAATAACTCAAACGTTTAAAAGCGACATCCCTTATGTTGTTTTAAAATAAGGCGAAACTTGACGTGATGAGTCGATCGATATCTAACGATAATAAAAAAATCAGCCAAGTGCGAGTCGGACTCGCGCACGAAGGGTTCCGTACCATTGTCTATAAAAACGGCAAAAAAAATAATGTCTGTTTTATGGGACTCCCTTAAATATTTATTTTATTCTGTTTTTTTTAGTATATGTTGTTATAGCGGCAACAGAAATACATCATCTGTGAAAATTTCAACTGTCTAACTATCACGGTACATGAGATACAGCCAGGTGACAGACGGACAGACAGACCGACAGACAGACGGACTGCACAGTCTTAGTAATAGGGTCCCGTTTTACCCTTTGGGTACGGAACCCTTAAAACGAAAATCTAAACTCATAAATTTAAGTTACCTACTATAGGTACTAACACCGGTCGTTGATCCCGTGGTAGTTACTAAAGATAAAGAGTGTAGAAATTATGTTTAGGGTTCCGTACCCGAAGGGTGTCAAACGGAACCCTATTACTAAGCCTCCGCTATCCGTCCGTCCGTCTTTCCATCTCTCAGCGTCTGTCAGCGGGCTGTATCTCATGAACCGTAATAGGTAAACAGTTCAAATTTTCACAGATTATGTATTTCTATTACCGCTGTAACAAGAAATAATAAAAACTAAATGAAGTTAATAATTAAAGTGGTTCCCCATACAAGTCACCGTGTTTTTAAAATATATTATATAATTTTTCAGTGTTTTGGGCTCGATCTTAATACGGTACGGAACGCTTCGTGTGCAAGTCCGGCTCACACTTGGCCGGTTTTTTAAATGTTTCATCGTTACCCATCACGTATTTAGACTTTCACCATAAATTTTTATTTGACCATGTATAGTTTGATTATATTGCCGAGAAATGCCAACACACCCTAAATTCTCAAAAATATTCCAAAAATGTTATTTAACCCCATTATTATCAGTAAACGAAGCCACAAATGGACCAGTAAGTAACCCAACGTTGTTTGTCTTCAGGACTCCCTCGGAAAATCTATTTTCTAGAAAATGGGTGAAAATTTTCAAGCGTTGGGTGTGCTTTGAATTCACAATCGTCTGGGGTTTGTTTATTAGCAAAGTTGCTGGACCTGAGAGGTTTTTAAGTTGCACGCTTTCAGGGATTGTTGAATACGTTTTTTGTAAGGGAATTTGATGGGGTTTACGTTAACAAATGTGGTGGGAATAGTGATTTTAGATATAAGTATGACAAAACTACATATAACAGATAATGCTCACTAATAAACGTTGTTCTATAAAGTTTTTTAGATAAATATAAAGAAAGAAAAATATTTTATTAGGGACACATACAAGAAATACAAAAAGTAAAAAAAGAAGTATTTAAAACAAACAAAGTTTACATATTTGTTCGAATAAACAAAAAGTAACAAAGAAAATAAATAAAAACGCTTGTGCGACGCCAAAAAGGTTCCTATCTCATCATAATGCTGCGATATTTAAAAAATAAATACCGCAGCGCTGGTATTCTGATAGGGCCGGAATATCTACTATCTCTCTAATATTGAAACATGAGAAGTTTCACTAGAAAGTTCTATCTTCGTATAAATTGACCTTAAAGTTCTAACTCGAATACCATAGCACCCTCAGATCAACTTCAATACGCTCTTAAGAATTGAAAAACTTGAATCAAAAACCTTTTGTCAAAGATTTATATCTAGAATTTTCTTTAAGAATTAATTTCTAATGCACTCCGTCGTCACTTCAAAACTTTTAACCCTAGAGAGCTGACCATCAAGCAAACGTATCCAAACAAATCCTAGGAGACACCAACTTATAACTTTCCTTAGTTGAAGTTCAACTTGAATCCGTAGCAAAGTGGGTATCTGGAGTTTAATAAAAGTGCATTAGAGCCGTGAATCAACGTCTGGTCGAAGCACTTTGTGTTAGATTGGTAGTTTATTACGTTAAACACTGGGCAGCGTCTGTGTTTGTGCAGACGGTAGTCAGTCATGTGATTAACTACACTGGCCTGCAAAACTAAGTGTCACAGTTTTAAAATTGCAATAATTTTTTAAGTACACAAGATATACTTTCGAAACAAAAAGGATTAAAAAAATAGTTTAATTTTGTACATAAAAATTTCATAGTCGGTAACTTTAAAATCAAAAATAATCCTTTTCGAATTACAATTTTACCATTCATTTTTTGTTTTCATTTTTGTTTTCAAATTTTTTCTTGATCGATGTGTCTTGTTACAAAAGCTAAGTTAGACAAAAGCACATAAACTTATTTATCATGCCTTTTTCACCTAAAGAATGTGCTAGGATCATGACTTTTCTGGAATTAGGCATCAGTATGCGTCTTACTGCAAGAATGGTGGGTGTGACGTTCCGAAGGATCCAGAAGGTGAAGCGAAGGTACGAAGAGCCTGGAAACTGTTTGAGGAGACCTGGCAATGGCAGACTCAGTGTACTAGTGCCCGAGAAGACCGTTATATTGTTTCCACTGTGTTGAAAAATCGCCACCAAATGCAGTTGAAGTCCAGCAACAGCTTCTTCAGACCCGAAGGGAGTACATTAGTGACAGTACAGTGAGAAGAAGACTAGCTGAAGCAAACCTGAAACCCCGAAGAACAGCAAGTGGCCCCAAACTCGAGAGAGAGCATCGAGTAGACAGACCGCGATACGCCCGTGAACACATACAGTGGGATCAAAAAGAATGGTCAAGAATTTTGTTTACAGATGAGTTTCGATTCTCACTTTATATTTCTAATGGAAGGCGAAGTGTCTACGGGCGACCTGGTGAGCGATAGCTTCAAGCCTGCTTCTCAGAAAGAGTCCAGTATGGTAGAGAGTTAGTGGCCATAGAAAATGGCACTCTGACTGGGGAAAGATATTCCCAGGAGATTCTCAATGAGTATGCAGGGCCGTATTTAGTAAATATGGGTGATGGATCGATGCTGATGCATGATAATGCCCGGACACACACGGCTTGGGTCGTGCAAGAGTATATTCAGGAGGTTTTTATCAGCGTGATGGCTTGGCCATCAAGAAGTCCTGATCTTAACCCGATTGAGCACGCCTGGGATGAGCTAGGAAGGTTAGTCAGAAGCCTCAGACCACCCCCAACCACCCACAGGGCACTAAAACAGGCCCTGATAGAAGAATGGGAGAATATTCCCCAACATCGGCTCGGAAACCTCGTGTTCAGTATGCCAAATCGACTCGAAGGGGACTTATGAAACGTCAGAAGCTAGCTAGGTGCACGGTTCCAATTGGTCGTTTCCTATGGAGAAGAGCCGGCAAGAAACTCCACGGTTACTCTTTTAATAATTGGCTTTTACAATGTTTTACACTTATATAAATCGATTAAACAAAACTATCATAATTACAATAAATATGGCCATTTTATTACACAAAGTGACAGCTAACTAACTATTGTGTCTAACGATATTATCAAACTCTACGAAATCTCCCCCTGAGTGTCTCCACGTCGTCGCCGTGGTGGCGCTTGCGCGTCTCAATGATTTTGGGGCTCTGCCGGTAGAGTTACTCATGCCGGAAAGGCCCAAGTGAGAGACCAGAACAAGAGAGATACCAGGACGGGGTCTCTCCTGAAGACGTGACCATGCAGCTGCGGTGTAGGTGCACCAAAGCGGCGCGTATTTCTCTCCTTGAGGAGAGAACTTTCGGAAGGTTCGCTGAGTCGGGTTGGCCGGACGGCGAACGAAGGCATGTTTAATGCCACCGTAGTGGGCTTGGCTTAATTGCCTGGCCCAGAGGAAGGCTACCCCTAAGATAAACAACCACCCAATCCTAAGCTTTGAAGCGCGGTGAAAGGATGTATGGCTGGAGGGTATCCAGTCGTGAGCGTTTCCCCTGTAGATACCTGCCGAACTCTACAGTATATAGGCTTACCTAGTGCAAGAGGCTCTGCCTAAGCGGGCATTTATTTCCACATTACTCGTGGGAACAAAATGGAAAACCAACAGGCAAAAAAATCTGTATTTATTTAAAAAATACTAGTGTAAGTCCATAAAATCCCCCCTTATGAGGACTTTTTTAATCGTTGACATGTTTTTTAGAAACAATGTCTTCACCTCATTTTTTTATAGTTGACAAATTTAAATTAAAAAAAAAGGTTAGTTAATCCGATAAAATAACTCTCTCTGCTTTTAGAAATAATAAAAAGAATACAAATCGAGCCAATAACATCGGAGATATGCCAAAAAATGCAGCAAGGTCACACTGTACTCAAAAAATAAAAAATAGAATAACGTGAAAAATATTAAAGATAGACCCCCTTTTAAAGTTAATTTTGATCATTTTTCATGAATACTCAGAAAAAAAAAAACACAAAAACAACACGCACAAACTACACCACACACTACACTCAAATCACTACACTTACACACACACTACACTACACTACACACACACTACCACACTGAAACTTATTTTTCTTTCTTTTCTTTTTCTTTTTCAAAAATACCAACCTGAAACGCTTAACCACACTGACCATTCAATATAACCATTAAAACGACAAGCCATTACGATTCTTAGACAACAATCTAGCAGTAATCCGGACACTAATGCAATACCCATGCCGAATGTTCAATATCGATGTTATCACCAACATAAAAGGTGTTTTATCGCATCTGGTTATAAAAATACGCCATTATTCTATGCTTTATGCCACCATAAACTTTATAATAAACGAGCGATAGTAAAAGGTGCAGTAAAACCTTCATATCGCGTGCTGGTAAATGCCACTTATGATTTTTTATCCTAGATGATTTTTTACGCGATTTTTAATCACCTTTTCTGAGTTTGGATTAGCGGTAATTGTTTTTGAGGTACGGTAATTAATTGGCTTTGGATTAATTATCGTGTTTATGGATTTGAAGTGTTTTAGATTTTAATTTGTGTTCGCAAATAAAATGCGTTGAATTGAAAAATCTTTGCGAGGTATGTTTTGCGATAAAATGCTGAAAATTATATCGAATAAATTGTTTATAACATTAACGTTAGATGAGAGGTTAATTACCCATTTTATTTTAATGAAGAATATTCATCAGTGAGTACGTTTTCAATTAAGAAATTATTTTTTTCGAATCAAAATCGTTTAACTAATTTTCCACTCGAATAACCAAAAATATTTTTAGCTCACTAGTCGTCAACCCAAACTGACACTCAATTTAACCCTGCCAAATCCGCGTCAATTCACGCATAAAAAATCAAAGTTCACAACCATTAATACCAAAAAAAATCGAGAAAATAAAATATTTCAAAGAGCCTTTTTGTAAACCCATCGCAAAAGCAAATGTATATAAAAGGTTTACATGTCCCGGCTGAGTTGAGATGAAAAATTCATAGGTGAATAATCTTCAGTTCGCCCGGACTTGTACTGATTCAAACTCTCCGAGGATTATACGCCGGGTTCACAGATTTTTATATCTCAGATTTCGGTTCAATGTTACATTTCTATTGTTGGTGATTTTATATCTAGCATTTTGCAATGTGAAAACAATTATACAAATTCACGTCTACGTATCCTTATATGATGTTCACTACTTCTTGAATCATCTCAAGATACTTTCGGTAAATTTAGCATTTTTGTTTAATAATTACTACGTGTAATGAAATACTAGACTAAATATACAAGCTGTTGTTTTGAACCTGCAAAACATTTCAGGAGGTTGTTATGAAACTCGTAAATAATCGTATAACAATACGATACCAAGTCAATAATCAATAATACTTTTTATTTTAATTTTTTTTTTTTTTTTTTTTTTTTTTTTTTTTTTTTTTTTTTTTTTTTTGTTGATTACCTCCTAAAATGTTTTGCACGTCCAAAACAACACCTTGTATAACTTATAATACTTTATTAGAAATAATAGAATAAACCGACGGAATGCGGCGATGCGACCTACACAAAATTAAAAGTTGACACAATCACATAAATCTAAAAGTAGGCAGAAAATCACAAATTCATTCACAACACTCAACAATGGCTCCTACAGACCAGGGCGACATCGCGGGCGCGACAGGCATATTGCTATCAATCGCGCCCGCGATATCGCACTAGTCTGCATGAGCCTTGACGCTAGTTTTAAAACTTCTTTAAATAGAATTTACATATCCAGGAAATTACAATTTTACGAGCATAATTTACGAATGACCGTTTTACTAGTAGGTATACAAACTCACGAAGAATTATAATTGACCACGTTTTTGAAAAACAATGGTACATTATACCTACATTACCACGTTCTATGAGGTAGATACTCGTACTCAAGCATCGCGTATTCTAAGTACCGACACGCATTTTGCATTATAAAATATTTAGGATTATAGAAAATGTAAGCAAAATAAATTGTTATCGTGAAGTGAATCGATATTAATCGGAAAAGAAGTTCTAAAAATATGTCAGTAGGTAGTGTTCGCAGTGTAAGTGAAAGTAATCATATTTTTTTATCTTGTCACAAAATAATTGGTACTTATCTACATTCAAAATTTGCCCATCATCATCATCATCTGCCCAGCCCAAGCGGATTTCTGATTGCCACCGTAGGCGCGGGCTTGCTGACGGTGAGCAATGGGAGCTCGCCGTCCGATACGGACCAGGGCCCGGGTCGATGGCGCGTTAAGTTCCACGCGCACCTCAAAAAGATGTCGTCATCACAAGTGTAGGGGTCCACTAGGGCCGATGCCTGCCGGGGTCGCGGGAAAGTCCGAAAGGGATACCGAGGCCCCTGGCAACACAGGCAACGGTGGGTTTTAGTCAGTAAAAGTCAGACACACACTCCCGCTCCGCCCAGAGCGGGAGAAGTTATTTGATAATTTCCCACCGAAAAAAAAGGGGTATGCAGTTGAATACCAGTATTTTACATGGAACGACTGCCTACCTTGACCTCCAGAACCTAGTTACTGGGTAAAGGCTCGCGCAGACTGTGGTAATATCGCGGGCGCGACAGACATTGCTATCGCACCCGCGATATCGCGCTAGTCTGCACGAGCCTTATTACGATATCCCCAAAAAACTACCCTATAGAAATGAATAATATATTCTGTACGTCTTACGAATAAACTTTTAAGGCACATACGTATAAAATGACATTCTCCACAAATCCTACCGAATAGCTACCATTTTTATACGTCTAATATAACTCGTGACACCTATGCATTAAAAATATGTCTGCAATAAAGCGGCAGCTAAGACGTTATTAAAATGCATATCCTATTCCAAGCACACGGCCATGTCTACCGTATAAATCTAAGCAGCTCTAATTCTTTGTACAGCCACAAAGAATTTACTGCCATTTTTAAAGAAAGAGACCTCGAAAATTAGGCGAGTAGAGAAATAGGTGAACATTTTATGCGAAAAATTTCAGTGTTTTTACCATGCAGCGGTGAAATTATTAATGTTCGTTTTTAGGGTACCGTAGTAAACAAGGAACCCTTATAGTTTCGCCATGTCGGTCTGTCTGTCTGTCCCCGCTGTATCTCAGAGGCGCTTAGTACTAGAAAGCTGTAATTTGGCATAGGTATACATATTAATTACGCCAACAAAGTGCAAAACCTTGAAACAAAAATGTATTTGGGAAAAACATTTTTAACCTCCCTTGCACGTAATGTGATGATAATTTTTTTCTCGTCTACCCCATGGTGAGGTATCGTTGGATAGGCCATTCAAAAATATTGCGGGTCTGTGAACACCACATTTCGATTCAAGGATCTGCTTGCGTAATATTAAGCATTAAAGTGCTAATTTTTGAGTCTAGCCCGGGGGGGGGCTTGCCAGCTTAATGGAGATGTGAAAAATCATGACAATAGTACTTATAATGAAGTTAAAAGGAAAACTATCACAGCTAATTATTTACAAGTTAACGAGTAATAGTCGACCAACTTAAATTTGCAGTTGGAGAATTGATTGTGGCATATATCGACGTATGGGAGAACATGTTTTTCAACTACAATGTTAAGTTTGTTTTTGGGATAAATTCATACCAACTTCCCAACTAGGGGACCCTTCATTGAGCGTGGTCCGACACGCGCTTGGCCGGTTTTTAAATGTTGGAAGTTACTGAATTGTAACAATTTTTTTAAGCTTTCTTGGTTTTAAACAGTCTAAGTACCTATGTATGAATTTTGCAAAAAATCCGCTGATATATCGTGTGTGAATCTCAGAAATGTAAATTGATTCCACTCCACTTTCATTCATATGAAAATTTGATAAACTTACGTTCACTCGAAATATTATTCACGTGTATTAAATTATGGCAAATGTATCTAGACAAATTCTACATTCATTCACTGCTGAAGCTTATTCGAAATTGACGAGACGGGGATCCAATTTTGTCTTCAAGAAGAGAGTATAGACTGAAGATTTGTTCATCGTAGGTACCCTACGTTAAACAACTCTTCAGTCTATACTCTTATTGGCATAACTTACTACATTGCATTACTTTGAAAAGTATTCCTTATATTACTTTAATTATTATGAATGCGAGCACTATGTGGGTCATTTTTTTCATTTTTTATTTATTTTTTTCAGTTCGTTTTAATGATGGTCTGGCATTTCGGGTACTTTATGCGGCCTATCCAAACGTCCTCTCCTTGGTATTGCTCGTCGAGTCGTTGAGCTCTTTAAGTTCTGAGTTGAGCTACACGATAACTAAGAAATGCTTGCACTGTCTGGACAGGTCCTCTCAAATTTGTGTGATTCTTCCCTCAAAAGACCATTTTAGACATGGATCTACATGGTCCTCACTTGATCTAACCAAGATTATGTTTGGACTTTAAAAGAGACTTTGACCCTTGAGTTTGTTTCGCCATTTCTTCTCAGGGGTAGTCAGATAGGAAATGTCGACTTCATCTAGCTTACTTTTTAACCCCCGCGGCCCCGACGCAAAATCGACGGGGTGTTATAAGTTTGACGTGTCTGTCTGTGTGTGTGTGTGTGTGTGTGTGGCATCGTAGCTCCCGAATGCATGGACCGATTTTGATTTTGTTTTTTTTTTTGTTTGAAAGGCGACTTAATCGAGAGTGTTCTTAGCTATGGTTCAAGAAAATCAGTTCAGTCGTTTGAAGATTATCAGCCTTTTCCCAGGTGATATTTAACTCGCTCACCAACTTACAGCGCACAACCTGTACAATTAATAGGTACGCAAAACCTGTACAATTAATTTGGCAGAGCTTAAAACCCTACCTCACTCGGATTTGTTTAAACGTATCAGCTACAGCGATCATTGTAAATTTAAATCGGAGATTATGTACGGAACCGTTTGCTATTTGCATGTATTGTGCTGATCCCTGGCTTTAGTGTTGATTAATTAAAGTTTATGACATTGTTTACTGTCAGAGGTATCCCACCGTGGAATAATGAATAAGTGTGGTTGTGGGATTTGGGGGCCGGAGTTTCGGTTAAGGCTAATTCTAAGAGCAGGTTAGAGCCACTTAAAAATAGATTGAGACTTCTGTTGCTTTTTGTGAATTAACATCTTTTAAGTTACAAAGGTCTACTGTAGTCTCAGATTTTTTCGTACAGTCAACTGTGGTATCTTTACTTTTCAAGAGCAACTTTAGTCATGAGTACTTGCTTGGCTTGCGGACGGTGAGCAATGGGTAACTCACCGTCCGGTAAGGACCAGGCCCGGGTCGACGGCGCGTTTTATTCCACGCGCGCCTCAAAGAGATGTCGTCAGCACAAGTGTAGGGGTCCACTAGGGCCGATGCCTGCCGGGGTCTCGGGGAGGTACAAAAGGCTTACCGAGGCCCCTGGCAACACAGGCAACGGAAGGAATACGGGTGGGTTTTAGTCAGTAAGAGTCTGACACACCCTCCCGGTCCGCCTAGAGCGAGAGAAGTTATTTGATGATTTCCCACCCAAAAAAAAAAGCCACCGTACGTTGAGGTACGATTTCAAAAATTGCTCCACAGCCACACCATTGTGTGGAAGAAAGTCTTTACATGCTTCTACATGTGGTTACAATCAAACATAAATGGCTAATTCACAAACATTCAGATCTGGAGAGCCGACTATCTGAAGGGCATATAGATAGGTCCTCCGGGTCTTGGACCACACTAAACCTACCCTCTGTCCTATGGCCTACTGAAGTGCCATATAAGAAATTTGTCCCAAATAGAAATCAAATACCATACTCATTATTTCATTTTCATTAAGTGCAGGTTTCAGGGCTCCTTGGGGCTTGTGGCTAAAAAATAACAACCGCACGGGTCCATCAATCAGGTTAAGCTACGCTTGCCGCGGTAGGTCCGTCGATGGGTGACCATCTTTACATACCAAGACCCCTCCGTGCCTCGGTAATCACGTTAAGCCGTTGGTCCCGGCTGTGATTCGTGGATCTTTGACTCTCGTTACGGGTCATCAGAATCCCGAAAGTCTGACAACCAGTCTTACCAAGGGGTATCGTATTAGCCAGTAACTGGGTTGTGGAGGTCAGATAGGCAGTCGCTCCCTATAAAATACTGGTATTCAGCTGCATCTGGTGAGGCTGGAAGCCGATCCCAATGTAGTTGGGAAAAGGCAGATGATTAAGGCTCCCGCAGACAGGCGCGACGCGACACTGGTAGCCCAAGGTCTATGAAAACTTCGTGGTAAGTGTCGCGCTGCCTGTCGCACCCGCGATATCGTGCCAGTCAGCACGAGCCTTTAAGACATGAAAAACAACAGCCTCCTTAAAAATAAGGCCATTTCGGTTGTTACAATACGTATAAATTAATTGAATACAAAATTATTACTGGCACTGTTCTATCAGCTTATGGATTAAGGATTACCGAAAAACCGCTCCGAGCTACAAACATTTTCACCAGACCGGCTATAAGTAATTGAGTTTCCCTGATGGAAAAATCCTCGGTCAAAACTGTCGCCAACAGCTTTCCCCTTTAATCTGAGGAACTAATTTCGTTATCAGCTGTGTTTATACGTACGAGTATGTATGCTGAATTGTGGATACATCTCTGCTTTCCGTTTAATACCGGATTGGGAGTCCGGTGAATTGTATCGAGTTTTAGGGTTCCGTACCTCAAAAGGAAAAAAACGGAACCCTTATAGGATCACTCGAGTGTTGTCTGTCCGTCTGTGACAGATGATTTGCTCCGAATCTACTGGATCGATTAAGTCACCCTTTTTTTTGGATGGGCTCGGTAGGCACAGCTTTGATAAAATAAGATAACTAATCTTAATGTTATGCTTACCTGCAACAAGAGGTCTACTCCCTTTTTTTTTGGGTGGGAAATCGTCAAATAACTTCCTCCCGCTCTGGGCGGAGCGGGAGGGTGTGTGAGACTCTAACTGACTAAAACCCGCCCGTATTCCTTCCGTTGCCTGTGTTGCCAGGGGCCACGGTGACCCTTTAGTACCTTCCTGCGACCCTGGCAGGAAGTCACCCTCTAAGCGCTTTATATGTACCTAAAACCTCATCGTGATGCGCTACAACACAGCGCTTGCTGTGCTACAAGGCATAATAAAATTAACCTAAAAACATTGTCAGCTTTTACCAATTTGGCCACTGCTGGGAGACGTGAAAATTGGGCTCGTGAAACCTTCCTAAATGCTCTAACTTATGGCTAAAATTCCAGCACTCTAGGCCCAAGTTTCTAAAGAGTTTGGGTTTCTCCTTTGTTACACATAAGACTTTCTGGGACCCAAACATGAACGTGTAACGTAAATATATATATTTCGATATTTTTTTAAGTTTTGCAAATTGCACTATGTTGTGACATATCAAATGACTAATTATGTGGATTTCAATTTTTTTTTAATGGTTTTAATAAATAGTTTATAAGTTATTAAAGAAAATAGATGAAAATTGACTATTCCCCCTTATCTCCGAAACTGCTAAGCCTAAAACTTTTGAAAAAAATACTAAGAATAGTTCTATAGTTTTAAAGATTACAGGAAAATCTATAAGTAAGTCAGGGGTCATTGTACTTTTCAGAATGGTCTTAAAATAACATGGTAAATCACTTAATATTGGGCGTACAAACTTACTTTTGCAGTTGGAAAGTATGGGGAACATGTTTTTCAACTATAACGTTAAGTTTGTTCTTGGGATAAATTCATCCTAACTACGGATCCCTTCACTGTGCGTGATCCAACACGCACTTGGCCGGTCTTTGGTAAGTCTAATGAGTGGGTACAGTCAAGGAAAAAAATAATGTTAAAGTTAATTAATTAATGTTAAAGTTAATTAATTAATGTCAAGGTTAATTAATTAATGTTAAGGTTAATTAATTAATATTAAGGTTAATTGATTGATGTTAAGGCTAATTAATTAATGTTAAGGTTAATTAATTAATTAATGTTAAGGTTAATTAATTAACGTTAAGGTTAATTAATTAAAGTTAAGGCTAATTAATTAATGTTAAGGTTAATTAATTAATGTTAAGGTTAGTTAATTAATGTTAAGGTTATTTTTTACTTACACCTTATTCGTTTACCGAGAATGTCATTGCCAACATCTTGAATGAAAATGACAATTCGAAAAGCTGGCATGCGCCCGCCATGTGGGAAAGGAATTTGTTTGATAATTGCTTAAAATTGTTTATATTCTTTTATTTCTATTTATTTTTTGTAAATAGAAAGAAAGTAATAAGAATTGTTTATTCTGCACAAACAAAACGCACATTACAAAAAATACATAAAATACACACATACGGAAGAAGCCAAAAGGCTCGTATTCAAGCCATAACAGTTTGACAATCTTGTACATTGCTATGTTGTAAGTTACAAAAACGTTTTGTGTGCATGCAGAGTTTACCTTTAAGTGATTGTTACACTTCATTCTGATTTGTTGCTTCTGTTTCATTTGCTTCTACCTGTGTATACAATTGCTGCTGAACGAAATAAAGAAACATTTTTGCTGCTTGACTGTAAGTTCCTTCAGGTATCTTTACATACCAAGACCCCTCCGTGCCTCGGAAAGCACGTTAAGCCGTTGGTCCCGGCTTTCATTTGTAGATCTTTGACAGTCGTTACGGGTCGTCAGAAGCTCAAAAGTCTGACAACCAGTCTTACCAAGGTGTATCGTGTTACCCAGTAACTGGGTTGTGGAGGTCAGATAGGCAGTCGCTCCATGTAAAATACTGGTATTCAGCTGTACCTACTCGGTAAGATTGGAAGCCGACCCCAACATAGTTGGGAAAAGGCTAGGCAAATGATGAGTGTAAGTTCCATCAGGACTTGTACGTAAGACCCTTTACGTAATTGTAACTTTCAATTTGTGTACCTACGACTTGGAAAAGATGCATTACTTTATTCAATTTCTGTTTATACATTTTTTTTAATTTACTGTCTTACTTTGAAACGAGGCATAAGTTACATGATTTTTTTTCAAATTAGGTTGTCTGCTTGTTCCATGCGGACTATTTCTCTATTCCAACCTGTTTTCAGGATATCCACTGATCCGTTATTTCAAAAGAAGACATTTTGATTATCTCGCTATTTCTTCTGAGGTATTTTATGACCTTTCTGTATCTTTTACTACGACAAACACCATGATTGTGGTAGACAAATACATGATACGAGTACCACAACAATTTAACGGAAACCTATCATTAAACGTTATTTAATCTCATTAAACAGTCTAATTTGCGCAGCTGCGTGGCGAACCGATGATAAAGTAATTATCGCCTTCCGTACGCCAATTAAGGCAGTACGCATCAATCATAATGCCTATCAGACCGTCTAATTACTGTCTTAAATAATAGTGCTTTGGTGTTTGTTGTGCTTTGGTGTGTATGCTGCAAGTAAGGATTGACCGAAAATGTTATGAAATAAATAGAATCTAGGTTCACTACCAGAGGTACTAGGAGACGTGCCATTAAAAAAATACATCAGAGAGCTTAAAAATCGCGACAATATTTGCCCAAGCGCATCAGCAAAAGAAACCGTATTCTTAAACGAAGCTGCCTGGAATCAGAGTATTTAGAACTCATACTCAGATACATTATGTAGACCACAGATTACTGCATCATCTATCTGCCTTCCACTGTAAAAAGGAAAAAAAAGTTAATTTGCGCCTAGTATGATGGAAATCAGAAAACCGTTAGTGCATCTCTCCAATGGCTAATTTGTTATGGCAATCTCAACAACCAAGCCAAATAACCATTCTCAACAATTTACCGTCACAGATCTTAGAGTCCGCAATAAACGCTTCCAACGACCGCAAGACGTCCGCCCGGTGCGGTGGCCGAACGATAAATGATCCCTGCGGTGCAACGAGACACGGTGCGATCAAATATTAACAAACTACCCTACCTTACGGCGATTCAAATGTACTCGTTTATTGCTACTATTGCGAGATTCAACTGAGTTATTGTGCACTATTTTGAAATGGCTTCTCAGATTCAATTTTAGGTGCGCTAAAGGATGGTTTTTGGTATGGTGTTTAACCGAAGTTATGAGAGTTTTGTTTATAGATGGAGTTATGAATGATGGTATTATTGTAACCAAGGCATGGAACATACACGGTGGAGCATACGGTGGAGGTCTGCCCGGCTTGGGCAGACACCGCCGTGTCCTCGTGGAGGCGATCGGCGGCAGAGATCTCTCGCGTCCGGCCCTGGTTCAGGCCATGGTACTGAGCGAGAGGTCATGGGCAGCCGTCACCCCCATCTGCGAAGCAGTAATGCTCGCGAAGAAGGAGGTGGGACGGTTGAGGGAAAGGCAAATTTCGCGCCCTCTCGCCCCTAGCCGCCGCAGGAGCCATAGGCGTCGGGGATCCCGGGCGGATTTCCGGCCACCGTAGGCACGGGCTTGCGGACGGTGAGCAATGGATAGCTCACCGTCCGGTAAGTACCAGGCCCGGGTCGACGGCGCGTTGTATTCCTCGCGCGCCTCAAAGAGATGTCGTCAACACAAGCAACTGAAGGAATACAGGTGGGTTTTAGTCAGTAAGAGTCTGACACACCCTCTCGCTCCACCCAGAGTGGGAGAAGTTATTTGATGATTTCCCACCCAAAAAAAAAAAAACAAAAAAGGCATGGAACATATTATTTATGTTTGGTATGTCATAAATATGTACAAATTATGGTGATCGCAAAACTACTGAATAAAATCATCATCATCTGCCTGCCTTTTCCCAACTACATTGGGGTCGGCTTCCAGTCTAACCGGATGCAGCTGAATACCAGTATTTTACATAGAGCGACTGCCTATCTGATCTCCACAACCCAGTGTTGCCAGGGGCCTCGGTAAGCCTTTCGTAACTTCCCGCGAGGGACCAACGGCTTAACGTGCTTTCCGAGGCACGGAGGGGTCTTAGTATGTAAAGATGGTCACCCATCTACGGACCAATCGCGGCAAGCGTAGCTTAACCTGATCGATTGACCCAGCTGTTATTATTTAGCCACAAGCAAACTACTGAATAAAATATGGGTGTGCTGTAGGTACACCTCTGTCTAACCCTTCGGGGAATATAGGCCTGATGTTATGTTACATTTAATTATATTACATTTAATTAGGTACTCGTGAAAAATCTTTTTACGATCGAATGTTAACGAACTTTAGAATTAGAACCTATACGTCCGAAACGAACATTTTAAAACAACTCATCTTTAAATAAGCCAAGATCGATTTTCTTATAGTCCAGTAAAAAGTAGTTTGGTCCTCCGAGCCGGCAAGTTTGACTAAAACGAGGTTTCAACGAGGAGCAACTTTCTATTTTAAAGTCCATCTAAATCTTAGTGGACTTCAAAGTTTTGATGGAAATTGACTTCCTGAAAGTTGGCCGTAATGTTTTCTATAATGTTGGCTATAAAAGTTGGAACATACAATGTATTGTCGCCACGTTTTGGAAGCCAATACCGTGTTTTAAAATGTGGTTAACGCCGTAAACAAGTATTGTTTCCACAAAAATACAGAAAGCTTCCATACTAGAATACTGGTATCAAACCACATAAGGGTTTCACACAACACAATAAAGTTACTCCACACTGTCTATGAAACTACAATACACACATTTTCCCCAGATCGTTTAGATCTCAAAACTAGATTTTAGAAGTTAGGAGCCGCTGTGTGAAACTCAGTCTAGTCACAAAAGGGTATAGTTTTCTAGAAAAATACTAGCTGGGTATTTAAACAACAGTCCCGGAAAAGGAACTTTTTTTACAGCAGTGTCTCCAAAACGATTTTATTTTTATTTTACGCGTACTCCGAGACCAAGTTTCACAAACTTTTAAAGTTGGTAAACTTCTTTGTGATTAAGTTACAAAAAGAAATGGATCTATTTCCTAAGTTGGAACTTGCGAGCGGAATTCCTGGATTTTTGGGTATTCGACGATTTTAAAAGAGCAATTTGTGACGAAACGGTTTTCGCTAACTTTGTTCAGTTGGTAATAGAATTTAATTTATGGTTCGCCTTCGGGGTCTTTCGTGACACTGTGTACCTGCTGATGTTGTAACAATTTGTAAAATAAATTGCTCTTTCTGTGTTTTTGTTTTAACTGTGTATTTTTTTTTTCAGATAAAGGGCCGTTGACGGGGACCTTTGGTTTCTTCTTTGTTTCTTTCGTATAAGACCGGGCATATACATATATACATATACTCATAAAACGAGTGACCAAATCAGACGTTTACAACATTTTTAGCCCCCATTCTGATTTGACGCCAAATTTTGCCGTCTATAAGACCATGACCTTTAGTAATTTTATCCTGAAGTTCTTAAACGAATTCAAAAAAGACCCAAATTTTTCAAGCAATCTAGTATGAGTAACGAATATCATTTTGATCACTGAGGATTTCGCGACATTTTATGCCTTTTTTTTGCGGGGTTCTCAAAAAGGACGTATTGTGGTCAATCTTGAGTACGAATAGCAGAATATTTGTGACTTTGTTAGTGGGATACCTAATAAAGAATACGAAAATTTAATGAAAAACACGATGAAAAGCGATCGCATTTTAAGTAAAAAAAAGGACGAGATCAGGCAGACCTTATGTACCGTATAAAACTGCAAAGCCTGAATAATATAATTATCGAAAAATATCCGGTAATTTTCGTTTGTAATAAAAATTATCTTAATTTAAAGTTATATACTGCCGAATTGGCCACCCTGTATATATGCCAGGTCTTAACTGGCCCGTGGCAACAGCTCAGATTATTTATACCGAGCAGCGCATGTGCAGGATTATGTATCCAAGAGTGGGTGTTATGCAACCAGCTATGAAAGTCTAGATACTATGGAAATATGTTCAATCTTTTCTATCAGCTTTGCTTAAAAGACTACTACCTACTACTTGGCTTCCACACCGTTTGCCTACACAGCACCCTTGTCAATGTGTTGACGTCCTTGTTCTCAATTTACTATTGAAATCATCAAATCATAGTTCAAAAACACATTTCAAACAAATAGTCATGGGGTCTTAATCAATTGTAATAGTACTGCACACCGAAACTTTGGCAAATTAAATTTAAACTAACCAAACTAAATGAGTTACATCTGTAGCTGTTTCAGCAGCTTAATACAGCTAAACAGAGTACCGCAGGGAAATGAAGCGCTATTCGTAGTCGTCAGTCCACACATAACGTATGTAATTAGACGTAACAAAGCGCGCTTAGCTCGCTCCGCTCACCCCGCTCGGCCCGCTCGCCCAGCTCCGCTGCGCTCGAGTGTCCGACTGCGCTAAATGGAATTTACTTTTTGAATTTATAAAGTTGGTATTTCGAGTTGGAAATATACGTATTGTGTTTCACTGGGTAGGTAATTGAAACGTCACGTTTATTTAGAATTGTGTTTTTTGCTGTCAGGTTTTTTATTTTTTTCTTGTTTATTTATTTTCTTTTGCTAAGGCACGAACTCTGAGAATTTTTCTCGAACCTAGCAGCCATATTAAAATGGAAAACATTAAAAGATTTTCGTCTTTTGCGTTTCGAAGCCAACAAGGGGACACTTGTCCCAGTTTCACCCCCAATAAGGGGTTGATCAGAAAGGAACTTTGTAAAGTGAAACGTCAGCTGCCGGGGGTTGACATGACGACAGCCTTACGCATAGAAATAAGTAATCTAATTAATTTATGAAAGAAATAGATAAATCTCTAAATAAAGGTATAAATACTAATGTATATTCAAAATCAAGTCATTTATTTAAACTAGGCTGAGAATCGGCACTTTTCGAACGTCAAAATTACATAAGACAGCCCCCCAAATCGCCCACGCTTCACCACTTCCTAGTGCTTTAGCTGGTAAGAAGAAGTGGTGTAACAAACTCCCCAGCAGCACAGCTGTCTGTTCAGTTAGAAAAACTTGATTCTATTCATTCTTGATATTAAAAAATCACGCACTCTTTTACTTGAGCCTTATACATTACTGGTGAAGTTAGCTTACTATATACATCTGCCGACCCTTTCGTGAAGTTGTGTTACTTCCAAAGAAATATATATAACCAAAAATATCATTCACCTCCTTGCTTATAAACTTTGCTTAGAGTTAAGTAATAATAAACATCAGTGTACTTAAATTAATACCTGAACCTAAACCTAAATGGATATCTAAAACTAATAAACACAACTACAGTTATTGCAATTAATACACAACCTACACTTATCAGTTCATTTACACAACTCCCTCACGCTATCACTCTCGCACACACTCACACACGCACACAACAAAACCACACACAACACACATCATCACATAAGACACACACATCACATCACATCACATCACACAAGTGCGCTCTTTCCTTTTGTATTTCCTTTTTGCTTTGTCTTTTTGTTTTATTTAAAGTAGATTATTTTTATTTTTGTTATTCTTGGCTCAGTTTATCTATTGCATACCTGTTATTTATGACAGTGGAAGAGCGGAGTTCACCTAACACAAGCATCTTCTTGCTTAAAAGGTGATCTCCAACTCATTGTGTGTTTTAATTGTATGTAATTGCAATAAACATTTTTTTATTTTGTTTTTGTTTTGAGTGTAAACATAATTATATAACGCAACGATAATAAGTAAAAAATCTAAAATTACATAACCACTATCCAAACATATCCAACCAAACATCACACTATCCAGTTCCACAATCACTGACACTACCCAACTTTACCCAAACTTATATGAAAGCGCAACTGGAAGCGATGCAACTGGCATTATAACCCGGCTAAGTTCAGAACCTGAGATTATATTACAAGCACTATTAACGGTACCCCTACTGAACTCGGTAAGTTATAGGAAAGTTCAGAAGGTTAATCTTATGGGATAAGAAACTTTCAAATAAAAAGCCGCAAATAAGACAGATAATACACATGCCTGTAACGTTCACAATTTATATATATTAGTAAATATCCAGAGTGATTTGTAATTCGATGTAGTCCTTCCAGGACATGATAGTGTGACTCATTTATTTTTTTGCACCCCACAGAGCCTAGGTGAATATCACGGGATTCGACGAAACTCCATTTTTATGTATTTTAAAAAAAATCCCAGAATCCGTCACTAAATATAACTTTTCTCTAAACTCTCAAATTGAATGGGTTCATTGATATTCCATTGGGTACCTTATAGGTACTTTAATAAACCTTTCAATGTAACCAAATTTTCTAAAACATAAAACAATTTAAAGTTAAAGGAAAAAGCTTTCAAAAATAATCCACGCAGATCAATTTTGACACCAGTTATCACAAAATTTCTGTACGGCATTAAGCGTATAAATTACGGGGAAGATATATTAATTTATTCAGATATCTAACGAGGTACAAAGTAAAAAATTATATTTAGTGGTGCCGATGAAACAGTCGATAATGCTGGCGGCATAGGTCGAATTTGCAAATTACTGAAATATAAAAAAAATATTGTGATAATCAAATTAATTAATAGCATCTTAATTGCGAAACACGGTTTGAATCACAATCCGATAGTTTTGAAGCATATTCCTAATCCATTGCTTCATAGGTTTGAAAAATTCGTCTGCTCAAAAACGTAAATAACACAATGGACGTGGGTGAACTGTCAAAAGAAACCGATTACGATCAATTGTCATTTTATCTGTGTTACGCAATTGCCCCGCTGGTTTATGCCATCCCACTACTTCCTAATCTCCCAGCAATCCATCACACGTCGTCATGACCAAGTCACACGTCACGTAGCAGCTTTTAAGATTTTTTATTCAAAAAACTTTCTGTC
This sequence comes from Atethmia centrago, assembly GCA_905333075.3. Taxonomy (NCBI): domain Eukaryota; kingdom Metazoa; phylum Arthropoda; class Insecta; order Lepidoptera; family Noctuidae; genus Atethmia; species Atethmia centrago. The sequence goes on along the minus strand of HG995381.1, from coordinate 8,433,862 downwards.
ACTGTGACTTTTGCATGAGGTGTAGGTATCGTTTCGTTCTCCGTCAAGAAATGGTAATCAACTTAAAGATAAAGCGCAATCTGTTTGAAATTACCTGTCAGAATATTTATGTCGAACTTATCCGGATGTGGTGAAACGGTCGGCTCGTTTGGAAAATTCTACAAGGTGCCGTTTTGCATCCTTGTCAAATTTCAGTTGGCTGCTATGAAAATCATATATAATCAAATAAAATTACGATACCTGCTCAATAATTAATACGTACTTGTTTTTTTAGTTATTTAAGTTAGACAGTATTTTAGAATACACCACTTTCACAGAACAGAATCACCCCGTTGCGTATGCGGTAGTGCGTGTGTCAAAGGGCAGTTACAATGCGGTATCACACGGACCGCGTTTTAACATGGGTGCAATTTCCGAAAATAAAATAAAAATAAAAATAGTAATACCTACTTATTTTATTATTGATTCGTGTCGAGAATCATTAGCATAGTTACTTCCTTGAATTTGACGAGGATGCAAAACGACACCTTGTATATTTACTCTGTGTCCCATTTGTCAGAGTCAACCAGCGGTATCACAAAGTTTATAAAATCAGTTTAGTTTCCTTGACACGTCCTGTGTCGTGGTAGATAGTCACAGAGTAGTATACAGAAGTTCGGGTCCATAAGACGCATGAACACATAGACACGCTTCACGTAGGTCCAGCACGTGCACATGGAGAAAAATCCATACCCGAAATTATAAAACTGTTTTTATTTGGGGAAAAAACTAAGTAAAGTTTTGCTACGAGTATATTTGCAATTATTATTATTATTTATTACTAACAGCCTAATGTAATTTAAAGTGAAACTTTTATTCAATTGCCTCAATTTTTTTTTGTCCATGTATCGCATGTCGCATTACAGCCGGCCGCGGAGTAGGGGTGAAGTGAAAGGCGCTCGGCAGAGCATCCAAGTCCAATATGGCGGTGCCCATGACTCGCATCAGCTTCACTAAAGTTTCACTTGCAATTTTTTAAATGTAATTCCTAAAAAACAAAAGTAAATGTAAAATATTACATAATATTTAGTGACTTATTATGTTGTCCTCGGATTGAGTATAATTTAAGTAAAAGTTACTATATTTTTGTCAATTTTAACCGGCTTTGTTCGCGATCTCCGTGCGTACGCGTCTATGTGCGCGTGCGCCTGCCTACATTCGCTCGTTGTATGGAGTCAACCTTCTGTACTGTTCTGTGGTACAGTAGTTCAGGTAATATCCGTTTGAAGGCTCCTCTGTTAGTACTGGTATTCAGGTTACATGGGGTTATGTTGAACTCTAGGTTAAGTGTTTATTATAATGTTTGATAGGGTTGCCATGTCATAAAACTCATCATCATTTTCCTAGCCTTTTACCAACTATGTAGGGGTCAGCTTCTAGTCTAAACGGAACGGCTGAATAGCAGTATTTTAAATGGAGCGACTGCCATGTTATAAAACTATTTACATAATCCCGAATTATATTATAAATGCGAAAGTGAATTTGTTTATTTGTTACGCTTTCACGCTAAAACGGCTAAACGGATTTAGATGAAATTTGGCACATGGGTAGACAATGACCTGGATTAGGACATACAATACTTTTTATCCCGATATTCCCTCGGGATCGAGACTTATGCGTGAGGCGCCACTGACGAGCGTGCTCCGCACTCTCAACCTCATTACTGATGACGTCGACATATTCTACCTACCTACAGAATTTGTTAAGGTACTATGGTCTAGCCTGTAAGGATATTTGTATGTTTGGAATGAATAAATAAATAAATACTTTGGTAGACTGTTCTGAGCTAGCCATTTCCTATCTAGGTCCATAAATTAGAAAAAAACATGTGCCGAGTAAAAAAATAAAATGTTAACCAACCAAACGACCCAAAATATGTACCATCAGTCGAATTATCATACACGGAAGAGCTTCCCAACCCGCTCAGCAACAAAGGTTGGTACACACCTACACACCTACATATTTATATACATACAGAGATATATGGTTTTCATTCGGCCGGAACATTAGCGCGAAATATGTTTATGACAGCTGTTCTAGCTTCACGGATGTGTAATGTGCCTGCGAACTTGATTTAGAACATAGTTTAGTTTTGGTACTCGTTGAATTAGTTTTGTTGTATTTTCAAATTATGCTGGTTATTCAAATTCGATGGGTGAGAAAATCTGGGGTAAATATTATTTGTTCGAGTTTAAGACGCTGACAACAGCTAAAGCGCTGTCAGACTGCATAGAAAAGAAAGAGAAGCGCGAAGACACAATGCTTGTAATTTGTTGCAAAATATGAAGCAATTATCTGTTTACTCAAAAATAAGTGGAGTAATCGAAAATAAAAAACAACCAAGTTCTGCATTCAATTGTTATTAATTAAATTCCAACGTACGTTGATATTTAATACAGATATTTTGGATTGGAACACAAGCTAAGCGGTCAGTTTACCGTTCATTTGTATCGAGTTTTTTTTTCAAAATTTGTTTTGGTTACAATCAAGTTCTAAGAAATAAGGTCAAAATTAACATATATTTTTTCCACTACCACAAACTATATAGATTTGGCTATATTTTGTTTTAAGACAAGGCTACTTTGATCATATAACTTATTTCAGCGCCTTAAATAGGAATAGAACTTAAGTATTGATTGCTATAGTAATAGGTAGAATTTTGAGGCTTGTATTGTGTCTGGATTTGTGCCCGGCTGATAGCAATAGGCTCGCCCCCTATTACATGTTGACTTAAACATAAGGCGAAATGTGGGGTGTCTATATGATCACCTATGCCTAATTTATTTGGGGAATCCACGCGTGATGCTATACATAACACATACATAATCAGCCGATAATGTTCGCACTGCTGGGACACAGGCCTCCTCTCTGTGAGAGGGAGTGGGCCGTAATCCACCACGCGGGCCCTGTGCGGGTTGGTAGATGTTACATGTCTTCGCATTTTTGGTTCTAGGACATGCCGGTTTCCTCACAATGTTTCCCTTCACCACGTGATGCTATGTAAATACATAATTATTGTATTAATTACTGTCGTGAATTATATTTAGAGAGAAAGTACACCTTAAGGGCTTTGGTACTTCATGGAAAGAACGGTTGTCGCAACCCAGTGCTGGGCACGCCACGATTGCGGCGATAAGTCCCCTCTTTGAGGAGTGGCTGGAGAGGCGCCACGGCGTCCTCACCTTCCGCCTGACGCAGGTCCTCACCGGACACGGCAGCTTCGGGAGGTTCCTGTGTCGGATAAGGCGGGAGGAAACGTCCGGGTGTCACCACTGTGTGGATCGCCCGGAGGACACGGTGGAGCATACGGTGGAGGTCTGCCCGGCTTGGGCAGAGCACCGTCGTGTCCTCGTGGAAGCGATCGGCGGCAGAGACCTCTTGCATCCGGCCCTGGTTCAGGCCATGGTACGGAGCGAGAGGGCATGGGCAGCCGTCACCTCCTTCTGCAAAGCAGTAATGCTCGCGAAGGAGGAGGCGGGACGGTTGAGGGAAAGGCAAGTTTCGCGCCCTCTCACCCCTAGCCGTCGCAGGAGACGCCCAGGGCGTCGGGAATCCCGGGCGGATTTCCGGCCACCGTAGGCGCGGGCTTGCGGATGGTGAGCAATGGGTAGCTCACCGTCCGGTAAGGACCAGGCCCGGGTCGACGGCGCGTTGTATTCCACGCGCGCCTCAAAGAGATGTCGTCAGCACATATAGTAGGGGTCCACTAGGGCCGATGCCTGCGCGGGGTCGCGGGAAGGTACTTACGGGTCATCGAGGCCCCCGCAACACAGGCAACAGGAAGGAATACGGGTGGGTTTTAGTCAGTAAGAGTCTGACAAACCCTCCCGCTCCGCCCAGAGCGGGAGAAGTTATTTGATGATTTCCCACCATCAAAAAAAAAAAAAAGGGCTTTGGTACGAACTTATTAAAAACAGATTATTGCTGATGTACATTTATTTTTGCGGTCATTATGATCACCGTGTAAGAAAAAGTGAACGTTTACAAGTTGATGAATTTATAATTGACCAGCTTTCATAAACCAAGTTTTTGTTTGTAAAATCAAATGTGTGGGTGCCTCCATTATATGATTTCTCCTACATAGTGGATGCGTTTACATATGACTCACAAGCAAAATTTCATTAAAACAAAGATAATATTGACGCAACAAAAATCCAAATATTTACACAAAAACGAGCATGTTTACAAACAATCTTTCAGCGGGTACATAATACAATGAATAATTTAGAATGCATTAAAATATAAAATATGTGCCGTAAGCTTGAGAGATTCGAGAGCGTATTCAATGGGTTTCGAAATCGAGTAAGCTCCCCCTAAAAGCGAGTACATCTTTCATATTTTCAATGCGTTTCTGTAGTGCTTGACATACCTGTGTCAAGTGTCTGTTAACATGTGTATGAATTGTGGATAAATATGGTCCCAAAATATTATGAGTAAAAAATCGAACGGGTTGTAAAAAAAAACTTGAGAGATGTTAATTTTATTGATGGTCTTATATTTAAGTAGAACTATTCATAATAAGGGTATTAATATAATTAAATTTAATCCTCGGCTTTTATTGACGCCAGTTAAGGTATTGGTCCAACGATGCGATAAATTATTCAAAATTATAAACGGGCTTCTAGATACAGCATGTATATATACAAACAAACTCAAACGTCAAACGTATATGGGTCAAACTTAAACAAACTTGTATGGGTTGATTACGAGGCTTTTAGCTACTTTAATATATGTGTGTATTTTACGTAAATTTTTGTAATGTGCGTTTTGTTTGTGCAGAATAAACTATTATTCTTTCTTTCTTTCTATGTATATGTAAAATAAGACAGCCCTTGAAGTTTTTCTAATCTACTACGTAGCTACAATTAGATACGTCAGCAAAGTGCATTTACAGAGCAACCACAAACTCAAACTCAAGAAAGTTGTTTCAATTAAACCATTTACTTGAAACAATTTTCATGAACTCTTGAATTTTCAAAGAGTCGGTCAGTTAAAAATATGAAGCTAGTTACCCAATCCAAAGCGTAGTAGGTACCTATGGAGAAGAACGGACAGGAAACTCCACGGACACTCTTTTAAATTATAATGTTACAAAAATATAGTTACATCTTTAATGTTGAATTTATAACTAAGTGTGAGGACGATGTAAGACAACGTGTCCATGGTGCAGCAAATAGAAAACAAAAAAATAAGCCGTGGCAGCTAAGAGATGACCAGTCCCAAAGGTACAGCGCCCGTTCACGGATATGACACATGGAATCCTGTCAATTAAACACCAAATAGAACAAAACTACGTAAATAGGCTGTTTGATAATGATAAAGGGTGTGGGAGGGGAGACAACGGGTGCTGTTAGCAGCGTGCGTCGCCGTTACCGTCGCCATCTTTGGCTTGCGAGTAGATTTGGCAAGTTAGAAAAATCCAAGACTTTCCTAGTCTCATAGACCATTTAAGCTTTCCTAGTACCTACATAGATACTTCATCATAATTTCAGCCTGAATGTCCACTGCAGGCATCACCACTTCAAACGGTTCAATGCGTCTCTCATCCAGCGGATTCATGCGACCTGCCGTCAGCAAGGTGTATTTTACAGAACAATCTGTAAATAGAACAAAACTACTTAAATAGGCCGTTTGATACAATGATAAAGGGTAATTAGTGATTATAACGGTATTGTGACCCAACGGGTGTTGTTAGCAGCGTGTGTCGCCGTCGCCCCCGCCGACATCTTTGCATGATTGATGCTCCGTGACACGCCGGCCAGACAGGGTTGACAACTAAGGGCGAATTTCTCCAAAGAAACTGAACACGAAAACACAATTTTAAACCGAGCTGTTATCATTGTTGTAAGATATTGACACTGGCAGCTCTTAAATACGGTTTAGATGATCTCGATCAGTTTCATTGGTGGAACTAACTTGGACTATTGTACTGGTTGACCAGATAATTAAATAAGAAACAGCTGATATTAGGTGCACATAAGTCAAATACAAAGTTTTTGCGTCCTGGAAGCAGTTCTCATTATTTGTTGCATTTTGTGATTGCTACATTTTCTACCTATTGCAACGGAACTCACTCATATTAAAAAAAAACCTCTGTCATCAAAGATAAACTGCTACTTAACTAGCTGCGTCCCGCGGTTTCACCCGCATAAGTCTTGAACCCGTGGGAATATAGAGACAAAAAGTGTCCTATGTCCCAATCCAGGTGTTTCCATGTGCCAAATTTCATCCAAATCCGTTCAGCCGTTTTAGCGTGAAAGCGTAACAAACAAACAAACAAACAAACAAATAAACAACAAACTCACTTTCACATTTAAAATATTAGTTATGATAAAAAAAAAACTGTGTTATTGGGTGTTTCTATGTTCTGAAAATTTCTCAGTAGCAGCAGCAGATTTGTGCCTGGTTGATGGCAATAGGTTCGCCCCCTATTACATGGGACTTAAACATAACTGGTGAAATGTTACACCCACATTTCACCAGTTATGTTATGCTACAGGTACACCTCTGCCCAAACAAGGTGTAATGATTTTATGATGTATAAAAAAACTCGTCCTATTTCCAACGAACAACAATCATGTCAAACAACACAAGTCAAAAATGCTCGTATCTTTGAAGTAGCAACCCTTAACGGCGGCGATCAACAAAAGCAGCAACGGGCTTTTAATAAATTATTCCGCGGAACCCACTGCAGCTTTCAGAGCGGGTTTGAGCGAATTTAGCCCCGTAACCATTTATTACGTCCCCCCTTTCGAGATTCAACCGGCACAACTGATTTTTGACGAAAATGCTGAAGTCGATCGCTTTGACGTTTTTCGAGAGTTGATTAAACGAATTTGTTGATCGTTCCATTCCGAAAGCTGATTGTTTCCGGTTTTTTCGATATTATAAATTGGCGTTTTTCGAATTACGGTTTGCGGGAATCTGAGGTCTTTAAAAGGATGAAAAAAATTTTTTTTTCATTTCTGTCTCATAAGTTAGCGAAATAATTTATAAGAAAAACGATCGCTTACTTTTATTGAAAACTGTGTTTCAGCGTTAAGTGAGGTGTGAATATTAATCATCGCAGTATTTAAATGTCAGATTTCGTTGGCATTTTAGAACCTGATTGAAGCCGATAAGATATCTATAACAGTATAACTACCTATAATATAATCTACAACTGCTTAAATAATCTACTTTTCGCGATGTTATCTTCAGCACAATATTCAATATTGCTTCACGGGCAATACTGGAAATATTGCACATTGTTGCTCGCATTTCCCGCCCGTTTACGTTAATGTAGGGAAAAAAGAAGCCTCCTTCCCTTGCCTTGCACTGCTCTCGCATTCGGAGACCTAATGCAGTCATGTTGTTAGTTTCTTTTACTATTTTATAGAACAATTTACATGGTAGAGGCATAGGTAACGTAGGTCCCTAATGTTATATTTCAAAAAGAGTTTAAAATCATTCAGTCATGGTGCTTCCATCATTATAATATGCATCAGTTGGAATGCGGTTTAATTGGTGAAGGACAGCTAATGAGACACAATTGGTTTTCTATTGTTTGACACCGAATCGGAGTCGCGCGGGGCTTAAGACGCTGACAACACCTAAACCGCGGTCACTGTCAGATTGCATAGAAAAGAAAGAGAAGCGCGATGACACAACCCAAAAATATGAAGCAATTATTTATTTATTCTGTAATGAGTTGAGTGATCGAAAATAAAAAACAACCAAGTTCTGCATTCAAATATTCTTCTGCATAAAATTCTTGTTATTAATTAAATACGTAACGTATGTTTATATTTTATACAGATATTTTGGATTAGAACTCAAGGTAAGAGGTTAGTTTAACATTAGTTTGTATCGAGATTTTTTTTCAAAACGTGTTTTAGGAGCAACCAAATTCTGGAAAATATGTTCAAAATTAACATATATTTTTTCCACTACCACAAACTATACAGATTTCGCAGTTTTTTTTTTCTTAAGAGAAGCCTATTTTGGTCAATTGGGTTTTGTCAGCGCCTTAACAGGTTAAGGCGTTATCCCTTTAGTCTTTTTACGTCAATCTGCTTGATTGTATTAACTTGTCCAAAGCATGAGACTTGGACGTAATCTAGGTGCGTTTATAAGCTTGGTCAGCTTAGCCGTTTTAAATCCATCGTTATTGAAACCATAAAACTGTTGGGTACTAGTAAGTTTAAAAGTATCGCGGTTTATGCTGCTTACATAATCAGCCTATAACGTTCCCACTGATGGGACACAGGCTTCCTCACTTTGAGAGGGAGTGGAACGTAATCCACCACGCGGGCCCAGTGCGGGTTTGGTAGATGCCACATGTCTACGAATTTTTCTAGGCCGGTTTCCTCACGATGTTTTTCTTCACCGTTTTGAAAGCAGTGGTGATGAAATAAATTACACAAAGTAAAGCGCCTGTCTGGGTTCGAACCTTACGACCTCGTAAGTCGCGGCCGTTACCATTGGGCCACCACTGCCTGCCATGTTGCTTACTGGCAGTTTTATTTTAGTCTGAGGTTATTGTTTTTCTCTTGTCTCACCTCTTATTTATGCACTAAACTATGTAGAAGCAGTTTATTAAAACGTTTGGTTCGAGAAATCTTACTCGTTTATTCATTTAAAACACGTGTCCTAATAAAAACATTATATCCTGTAGAAAAAAAGGCGCCCTAAAACTTGTGAAACATGATTCACTATGAAACATATTTCCAATTAAAAATCGTTACAGCAGAACCTTTGATTCACATACAATTCCCTCCAACATTTCAAACTGCATTTCACCGTGCTGACCACATTCCTAACAAAAAAAGCTCCAATAACCGACCGCCAATCAAGTGGATGACGTCCATCCATCTATCCATCATGGCGACCGCCTCCAATTTTCAGCAGAACTTCTCTATTCGTCGCGTTTTTTTTTCGAACAATTAAAATAGCGGACAGATCATTCATCATCCTCCGTTCGTTGGGAAGTTGGTAAAAGATTGATTAATAATAAAAGGAAAGTGGATTTGTTGTTGAGGGGTTTAATAAGTTACGTACTTTTTATCTGTGTTTTTTTTTAATTTGTTTACTGGCAATTATCATAGAACAAAGTCATTAAATTGATAGTTATTGATAAATTGGGTTGTTCATTTGTAAATTAGGTAGGTATTAAGTAAAGTAACAATTTACACATAACATAACATAACATAACATAACATCACGCCATGCTTCCCCGAAGGGTTGGGCAGAGGTGTACCTGTAGCACACCCACATTTCGCCAGTTACGTTTAAGACGCTGACAACACCTAAACCGCGGTCATTGTCAGATTGCATATATAAGAAAGAGAAGCGCGATGACACAGCGCTTGTAATTTATTGCAAAATATGAAGCTATTCTCTATTTACTCAAAATTGAGTTGAGTAATGGGAAATATAAAACAACCAAGTTCTGCATTCAAATAAGACGTTCTTGTTATTAATTAAATACGTAACTTATGTTGATATTTAATGCAGATATTTTGGATTAGAACTCAAGGTAAGAGGTTAGTTTAACGTTAGTTTGTATCGAGTTTTTTTTATCAAAACGTGTTTCGGTAACAACCAAGTTCTGGGAAATATGTTCAAAATTAACATATAATTTTTCAACTACCACAAACTATACAGATTTGGCAGTTTTTTTTCTTAAGAGAAGCCTATTTTGGTCAATTGGGTTTTGTCAGCGCCTTAACAGGTTAAGGCGTTATCCCTTTAGTCTTTTTACGACAATCTGCTTGATTGTATGAACTTGTCCAAAGCGAAAGAGTAGCGCTTGCAGCCCAACAATACAACAACACACCAATTTCGTTACTTTAATAATCTTAACTTGGCGACAGTGAATAAATTCCACACATTTATAATCGTAGCAAACTCAGACCAGGTTTGATTTGGTAGTTCCATGACTGCACTTAACTAACGTATGGACCAGTTTGACCAAACTCAGTTAGTCCTTGAATGGCAAGTCTATAATTTTGACGGACTTTGCTGCACCTCCTTAAGTCACAATGTTTAACGGGACATTTGGAGAAACTGATTCTAATACTGTTTAAAAGTAAAGGGGAGATTACACAACATACGAGCCGGAACAAGCCATAATTACGTCCAAACGCGAAACAAGAACAATAACTTTGTGCAGGGAGCTTTAAAATTCTTCTTGTAACCACCATTGCCATATATTGTGGCCCCATGGGCGTAGTGCGGCAATTCTCAAGAAATACTGATAAGTGTCGCTTTATCTTGAAAGTTAAACGATTTAAACGTACTATGTGCAGTCAGTAGGGAGGGTGAGAAGGTTTAACAACCTTACGTTCATAGAGGAATCGTACATATTTTTTTAAGATCTTTAGACGGTGCCAAATAACGGCACACTTGTAATTTACTCATATATATTTCTGAGCGACTTCGTTCATCAAAATCATTATTTTTTAGAAAATGTTTATGTTTATGTTCAATCTGAAAAGCTTAATGTTCATCGATAGCAGCGCAGTCGGTTAGCGTCGCTACCAACTGTCTGGCAAAATAAGCAAAGTAAGGAGGAAGTTGATGGGGTATTCTCAATTCTATACTTAGTGCATTTTATCATAGCAACGATCATATTGACCCACCTACATTCATTGACAGATGCTAGCATTTTGCATTTCGAAAATGGAAATAAAGTCAGTTAACGTCTGGAATCTATTTCTATCGTGATCTTCAACTGTTTATCCAATAAAAACGATGCGGAGTGTATAAAGAAACAAAGTATATTGGCAATGGCAATAATCTCTGTGGCTATTCCAAAACACAAATATAATGGCCATTGATTTTAGTTCAGTATCGTGTCGAGTGCACCTTCTTTTTCTAATTTGTGCTACACCCCAGTGGCACGGGCGGCTCATTCAGAAGATGTACGTCTGCGTAATGACGCTTGAAGTTAAGCAAGTGAACGAGCCAGTAGTTTTGACGCCAGCTCTCTGTACTTTGTGTGTGATTGGTCCAAGTGTTGGGTGGAGCGATTGGCACCAATGAAGAGTTGTTATCGCACACTGGCATGTAAGCTACTTGCATTCTTTTGTGCAAGTTACAGGTGAGTATATTACATGCTTAAAGTGTGTTCGCTGCAAGTACCTATGAATTAAGTATGGTAAACTTTTTCGAGTGCATTAATTAGAAGATTATTTCATATGATTCTATGGTAAAAGCTATTGAAGGAATCGCAAAACGCTGCTGAAAGCAATTTACGGCTGCAGTCTTAAAGTGTGAATATAAAATATCCAATATTACATGTCAGAACGTCTACAGTCAAGTCGGTATTTTCTTAGTTAAGAAGACGCAGCGTTGGATCAGCAGAAAAACAATTAGAGACACTGCTACCCAATAACTGACAGACACAAATGAGTATTTGCTTATGTGTTTTCTTCATCATTCATAATTTCAGCCGAAAGACGTCCACTGCTGGACGCAGGCCTTCCCTAAGCACTGATGTTTTGACCGATTCTGTGCTTCCCGCATCCAGCGGATTCTTGCGGCCTTCACAAGGTAATTGACCTTGTGAAGGCCGCAAGAATCCCTGAAAAAAAAGAGAGAAAAATTGGCCTTACTTTCAATCCGCTATTGCTTATGGCTTTACCACGTAGATCAAAATATTCATCTAGATTCCTTGAATCTGTAGGGAAAATATTTTTAAAGTAAATTGCATTTTTTGCTGTAATATGTATGACATAGTAACTTTTAGTAAATTCTGAGAGCTGGGAAACATATAGAGTGCTAAGATTTGAGATATGTGAATCGGAATCTCGATATGAGGTCTGAAGAATGTCGCTTGCGTCATGGAATTTGTAATAACTCATGTACACAAGGGTTCACATTTCTGATATCGTTGCTTGAGGGTAAAAGTATCCGCTTCTTGAGCCAAAGTGCACAGGTTCGAAACCGTAGCAAAATTAACAGTATTAATGTGACTTTTCTCAAAGTTTTCTTTTTTTTTTTTTCATATAACTTGGGGCTTTTACAATGATGATATGACAAAAATTTGCAAGTGACAAACAAACCCTTTTAACTATTAATGTTTTATTAAGATTTCCTGCCATCAAAAAACTTTGTCTTGATATTTTGCATTTAATGATGAACTCATAAAACAAATCTGTATCGACATTCATTTAAATTTTAGAGCCCGAAGCTCTAAAATTTAAATTACAAAATATTTTAACTATGCCTAGTTTGTAGAGCCTTCTCATATTTCAATAGAATAACTAAGCTCTGAATCTACCCAGAAACTGTTTTACCCAGAACATATTAGAATGTTAACTAATCCACTATAATACTACCCGTAAAATCTTGCTACGTCGTAGACTTCGTAGAGCATCTACGAGATTTCGTAGCACACTAGATGTTAATGTCAGAACGGTTTCATTTTAATACTGTTATGTAGGAGCGTTTGAAACCATATGTGAAGTTAGCTTTAGAGAATAGGTTAGTTGCATTTTCTAGGTATAACCGGTCTAGTGGGGTTAAATTAACCTATGATTTCGCAAGAGGCTTTAGTTTATTTTATCTCCCTTTTTTTAGTCCCTTTTTAAGATTTCGAGTAAAATTATAACCACGGTCCGTGAGAAAAACTGGCACTAGTCACGGTCAGTACGTTGATGGGTGACCATGCGTTACATACCAAAGTATATTATTACATATACAGGTTTTTCTTTAACTTTATCATTGCTACTGTTTATGCAGTTATATATATATATCGAATAAATGTTTTCTATTTCATAATCCGCCTATAATGTTTCCACTGCTGGGATACAGGCCTCCTCTCTGTGAGAGGGAGTGGGCCGTAATCCAACACGCGAGCCCAGTGCGGGTTGGTAGATGTCACATGTCTTTTTTGGTTGGTTCTAGGACATGCCGGTTTCCTCACAATGTTTTCCTTCACCGTTTTGAGAGCAGTGGCGATGAAAATTTACACAAAGTAAAGCGCCTGTCAGGGTTCGAACCTACGACCTACAAGGCGTAAGTCGCGACCGTTACCACTAGGCCACCACTGCTATGTTTTCTATTTGTAAGTATTAAATTAAAGAGCAAATCAAACGCATGTCTATTACAATCTTAACGAGTATTCAGTCGCCTGAAAACTAGACAGCTGAGCGACCTCAGGATATCGATCTCAGCAAGTGGTCACTCAGGTAGCAGCCGATCGATTCTGTAAAAATCGTTGGCATAGTACTTTGACTATGCCAACGATTTTTATAATATTACAACAACAAATATCCGGTGGAATTCATTCATTTGTGGTCGTGGTGAAGAAGAATGTAAAATAAGACAAAAAGTTCGTTAAAAATCTTAGGTACTACGTGTTTTTGTTGTTTTTTTTTTAGAACGGCTATAAGATCTATTATATCATGCTATTTCAAGGTCATCCATTATTTACGGGACACCCTATAGATATGCCTATGGATAATGGACATAAAACTTCAGCTTCAGCACTTACCAAAAACATTCATACCTACTTCAGCAAACACGAAAACTCCAAGAAAAAAATACAGGAACGCATATTAAACACAATTAGGCGGACCGAAAAAAATACGTTCATGTTTAGTGCGGCGGGGATACGTTTTGCACTTATTTTAATCTGCAACAACAAAGCGCGCTTAAATAACAGGAGGGTGGAATGGACTGGGACAGTAGGTAGGTAAGGCAGAAGGTTTAGTTGTGTAACTTGTATCATCATCATCATTTCAACCGAAAGACGTCCACTGCTGGACATAAGCATCCCCCAAGCACCGCCACCTCGACCGGCTTTGTGCTTCCCGCATCCAGCGGATTCCTGCGGCCTTCACAAGGTAATCTGTCCACCTTGTAGAAGGCCTTCCAACGCTACGTCTTCCGATACGCGGTCACCACTCCAGAACCTTTCGGCCCCATCGGTCATCTGTTCTGCGAGCAATGTGCCCTGCCCACTGCCACTTAAGTTTGGCAATTCTTCGGGCTATGTCGGTAACCTTGGTTCGCCTGCGGATCTCTTTATTTCTGATTCGATCACGTAGGGAAACTCCAAGCATAGCCCTCTCCATTTTGAGTGACTTTTAGCCTTTTAATAAGGCCCATTGTAAGCGACCACGTTTCAGTGCCATAGGTCATCACTGGCAACACGCACTGGTCAAAGACTTTCGTCTTGAGACACTGCGGTATGTGGGACGAGAAGATATTGCGTAGCTTCCCGAACGCTGCCCAGCAACTGCAACTGCCCTGTAACTTGTATGGCTTTATTTAATTTAAGTATCTCTAAATGTTGTATTTTCTGCTTTTTTATGTCCTTTAAATATGTATTAACACATAACATAACATAACATAACATCACGCCTTGTTTCCCCGACGGGTTGGGCAGAGGTGTACCTGTAGTACACCTACATTTCGCCAGTTATGTTTAAGTCCCATGTAATAGGGGGCGAGCCTATTGCCATCAACCGGGCACAAATCCAGACTCCGGGCTGCTACTGAGGAATTCTAGTTTCCCAATAGGTATTAACTGTTTCCTAATTTTACCTTTCATTACCTAATACTTTAACTTTGTTAGCTGAGTTGTTAAGTTATTGTGCATGATGTGGTCTCCTATAAGTGAAGGAGTACACCTAATTAATACCTGATATTGTCCTTTATTATGTGTCATGTATTGTGTACATATTTTGTTATAAATAAATAATATTGCTTGAATACGAGGCTTTTGGTTAGTTTGTGTGTTAGACACGTTGGGTGCTTTTGGGATGGAGAAAAAGCACTGAATTCGCGTGAACGTCACGCTTTTTTTTTCTTTTTTTTTCGCACGGTTACATATATACGTTATACGAAGTTATCACTTCTAACGTACAGTCCTACGTACTGACAGTTTTTTTGTAATGTTCTTGTTTGTGCAGAATAAACAATTTATTGTTCTTTCTTATCTGTTTTATAACAAGCATACGCATAAAGTACTTAGTGCGCATGCCTGTAACTTGCACAAAAGTACGCCAGTAGCTAGCATGCCATTGTATCATGACAACTTCTGATTGGTGTGTCACAAAGGCATGGTTCGAACCCAGACAGGCGCTTTACTTTGTGTAAATTATTTCATCACCACTGCTCTCAAAACGGTGAAGGAAAACATCGTGAGGAACCAAAGATTCGAAGACATTTGACATCTCCCAACCCGCACTGGGCCCGCGTGGTGGATTACGGCCCACTCCCTCTCACTGAGAGGAGGCCTGTGTCCCAGCAGTGGGAACATTATAGGCTGTATACAGGGTGACATTGAAAACATGCGACAAATCGAAATGGAAGATTGTACTCATCATTATGAACAACTTTTACTAAGGGACCAAAGCTACAATCCCAAAAAAAAAACTGCTGTCCCCTACATTTATGTTCGCAATACCTCATCAAAATGTAGGAAAAGCAGATTTTTTTTTTGGGATTACAGCTTTGGTCCCTTAGTAAAAGTTGTTAATAATGATGTATACAATGTCCCATTTCAGTTTGTCGCAAGTTTTCAATTTCAACCTGTACTTACTGACATGTGACTACTTGTCATTATATTTTCAAAATCAATAATCATTTATTGAAACTAGCCTGAGAATCAGCACTTTTCATAGGTCAAAAGTTACATACGAGTCTCCAAAAACGCCCGCCCTTTGCCACTTACTAGTGATTTATTACTTTTGACGTACTTACCAATGCGTATGGAATAAAGCAATACTGCAGAAACAAACGCAAATCATAGTCTCGTACCAGTTGTCCTAATATAAATCAACGACAAGACCATCAACAATCAATTTTTAATTAGGACATCTATTCGACTCCGTTTGTTTTTGATCTCGGGTCCCCGCTAACAATGTTCGTTTGAACTTGCAATGTTCGCGCAAACGTTTATATTATTAGGACAATGCTTTTATAAATACCTATTTTACAAAGGAATGTATAAGATAAAAAAAATAATGATTCTACTTTTATTTCTTGTGTGCATTTCGTGTATGTTGTTCGGAAAGAGACTTCTGCCTTTTCTTATTTGGTGGTGCTCTTGTGCAAATACCAAAATTTAACACGGAAATTCAGTGGAGCGAGGAATCTGCCCTAGCCTTTAGCGTAGCTGTGAACCGGCTTATCTTTGCCAACTATATTGAGTGTTATGTTTGATTAAAATGGTAGGTTTGATAAGCGTAAATGATCTTGGAAAATTAGTAAAAAGAAACATCAAATGAGTTATTTTCTGATTTTATTTTATCATCACTGCAAGCAGTAGTGACAACAGCCGCACGGGTCGATCCATCAGGTTAAGCTTTGTTTGCCGGGGTTGGTCCGTCGATGGGTGACCATCTTTACATACCGAGACGCGTCCGTGCCTCGGAAAACACGTTAAGCCGTTGGTGCCGGCTGTCATTCGTGGATCTTTGACAGTCGTTAGGGGTCTTTAGAAGCCCGAAAGTCTGACAACCAGTCTCACCAAGAGGTATCGCATTACCCAGTTACTAGGTTGTGGAGTTCAGATAGGCAGTCGCTCCATGTAAAATACTGATATTCAGTTGCATCCTAGAGGTTGGAGGTTGGAGGTAGAGGAAGAGGTTAGACTGGAAGCTGACCCCAACCTAGTTGGGAAAGGCTAGGCATATTGATTGATTTGATCATCATCATCATCATCATAGCGTGACGGTAGTGTCTGCCTGCCCCCATGAGAAAAAGGTGTGAGTTTATATGTGTATGTATATATGTATCATTATCATCCACATCGACTTCTCCCACTGCTGGACATAAGCCTCTCTTTGCTTGTGCTAATCCCCTCGCTCCTGTGCCAGCTTCATTCGGGCGTTACCAGCGATTTTATTCACTTCTTAAAGTAAAATATATAGGTACAGTCGCCAGCCAGTTAAGTTCTAACTGTCAAATTTTCTCATTCGATTTTGAACTTAACCAACAACCTATTAAGTTATAAAATCATTTGGAGAAATTTAACAGTTTTGTATAACCTGATGTGTTGGCGACGCTACATAATACAAATTAGAGTCTTAAAAATCTTAACTTCCTTACTAATATTATAAATGCGAAAGTGAGTTTGTTTGTTTGTTTGTTACGCTTTCACGCTAAAACGGCTGAACGGATTTGGATGAAATTTGGCACATGGGTAGACTATGACCTGAATTAGGAAATAGGATACTTTTTATTCCGTTATTCCCACGGGATCGAGACTTACGTGGGTGAAACCGCGGGGCACAACTTGTAATATAATAATTAACAACGTGACCGTACTGCCTGCCCTTTGGTCACTTTTCCCATTCAAAGATGGTGACTGATGAATTTCAGTTTTTCTATGCCTTATATGCTTTTCCCAATGCGTTATTTCTAGGAAAATATTTCTATAACAGTCTAGAATATAAATAAATCTGCTTAAAATAGAACGATAGGCTAGCTCTGCTTACGTCATTAGGGACAATGTCGTCATCAATGTGGGTGTATGACAAAACCAGTGTTAGAATCTCCAAGGATAACAAGAATGACGTCAGATCTGTAACTACAGCTCAACAAATGGCATAATAATATGTAAAATCAAAATCAAAATATTTTCATTTCACATAAATCTACATGGGCACTTATGAAACGTCAGAAGCTAGGTGCACGGTTCCAATTGGTCGTTTCCTATGGAGAAGAGCCGGCAAGAAACTCCACGGTTACTCTTTTAAAAATAATTAGCTTTTACAATGTTCTTAAATTACAGTGTTAATAGGTATGGGAGGACAGTGTAGGCCTGTCGATAAGTATGTACTTAACAAAAAAAAAGAAAAGAAAAAGGTCTACAAAAGATCTAGTCTATAAGCCTACAACGTTCTCACATTCACAACGTATACAAGAATCCATGTAAAATAATATTAAAATAATAAAAATAAAAACCTATTTAAACCAAAATGACATGTTTTCATTGTAAAAAATAATGTCAAAAAAGTATGTATGTATGTATGTATGTATAATGTATGTGATATTGAACTTCGTAATGGCTATTACGAAGTTCAATATCACTTATGCCATTTGTAGGGTCTCGTACGTCCGAATGAAAAAACGGAACCCTGTGTCTGTCTGTGTGTCTGTGTGTCTGTCTGTGTGTCTGTTCGTCTGTCATAGCCAATGTGCACCAAATCTACTGGACCGATTAAGTTGAGACTTGGTTGGTACAGCAGAAATTCATATGGATTTTTGTGCCCCAATCACGGACGTGTAACGTAAATATATGGATGTTGAATATGAGTGACACTTTTGGGGGGCAAATTAGAAAATTTATAAATAGTTTTGCAAACCTTACCGTGTGCCATATCAGATGAAAGGGTAATTTTGTGAGGGTCACGAGTATTTTTTTTTAATAATATTAAAATAAACAGTTAAGAAAATAGATGAAAATTGATAATTCCTTCTTTTCTTTGTAGATTTCAGGAAAACGTACGAAGTCTATGGTGTTAAAATAACTTGGTACATCTCTCAATATTGTGCGTACAAACTAACATTTGCAGTTGGATGTATGGGATAGCATGTTTTTCAACTACTATGTTAAGTTTTTTCTTGGGATATATTATCTTGGGATAAAAAAAACATGATAGGCAACTGATTCATTGTACGGAACCCTCATTCCGCGAGTTCAACTTGCATTTGTCCGTTTTTTTATTTTTCCTTATTTAATTTTTATACACTGTGGTACATCGTGACACGTTCTTTTACCAAGGAATTTCAGTACATGATTTTAGACCAGCTTTGAAATTTCTCGAAGATTTTTAAAAAAAGAACTTTTCTTTACATGTTGACCGCGTAGTTACCGGCAAACTGGCGGACCATAACTTTAACTACCAAATTCATTTAACAAAACAAACCAAACGGCTTTTGTCCAATATGTTATTTGCTGTGGCCACTGATGTCCGAACTGAATAAAGCCTCCCAAAAAATCCAAAAAAAAGCCTTCGAATACAATCCATCCCTGAGTTTTAAAATTCAGTTTTTTAATCTAGACACAAATGGGTTTTTAACCAGTCGGTACGCAAACACCAGACAATCGCATACGTTATGTGTCCCGACATTTTTGAATGCCATTTCTGTGCGAGGCTCATATGGTGCGATTCTTTTTTGCGACGTTTTTTCCCCGTTCGCGGCTAGGACCACGACAATTTATTCACTGAGACGTATCTTGCCCTGCCGGGTTTGCCCTAACGCTGTGTTTAAATAATCGTTTGTTCTTTGTTTTTTTTGTGTGTATATAACTGCACATTTTTCAGTGGTGATTGTCGGATGTTTTTTTAGACGCCTACTACATATATTGGCGGCACTCATATGTATGTGTGATGGCGCCGGACGCTAGCCTTTTGTCCCCGTTAATATTGCCTGCTAAATGTGGGGAATCAGATGCCATACGATATTGTTCTACAGGCCGCATTAATATTAGATCCTTACTTATGAAATTTGCGTTTTAACTGAAAAAAAAAAAACGAAAAAAAAATACTTACACCTAATATATTTAATCAATCAAAGTATCCATTATTAATAGTAACCATTGTTATCTATGCACTTTTGCCATTTTATAGGCCGTTCATTAAGTCCTTTGCTGAAAAATTATGGGAGTGAGATTCAATAAATCTTTAAAGGCGGTTTTGAATGCCTCGTCGGAATTGAATCTTTTTCCTTGCAAGAAAGTATCCAAATTCCGGAAAAAGTGGTAATCTGTTGGGCCAAGGTCCGGGACCGGACTATGGTGAGTGTCGGAGACATTTCAATCGCAGCTCCTCTAATTTAGCAACCGTCTGTTGTGCAGTGTGCGGTCTAGCGCTTTCCTGGAGCAGCAGTGGGCTAGAGCAATTGACCAGTCTTGGTTGTTTAACGTCTACCTTTTCCATCATCTGGCCTCATTTTCGGAAGCTGTAGTGGATGTCACCAGCACTAGTCTACCAGACACTTACCAGTACCTTTTTCGGAGTCAAGT
The DNA here is from genome assembly GCA_905333075.3 of Atethmia centrago. NCBI lineage: Eukaryota > Metazoa > Arthropoda > Insecta > Lepidoptera > Noctuidae > Atethmia > Atethmia centrago. The sequence continues at coordinate 8,413,854 of HG995381.1, read as the reverse complement.
TTCGCTTGGGGCAGGATTTGGTCGGTTCTCCTGGGTTCAACCATTGTCATGAACACGAGAACCTCATCACAAGTAACGATACGATTCCAAATCCCCTCGTTATTGTGACGGTTGAGTAATGTAACGCAGCACTCGACGCGTGTTATTTTTTAATTCTTCATTGTCAACTAGGGTCTCCGGCCGTACACGGGGTTTGTTCAGTAGGTGAAATTTCCAGAACGAAAACGTTGTAACCAAAAATGTACCGTGTTTTCTTTTACAGTAACTTCCCCATACACATCATTTATCCTTCGAGCTGTTTCTGCACTGGTGCTACGGTGGACCTCGTATTCGTAAATAACGCGATATTTAAAGCTTTCCGTATTGTGAACACAACGATTTCAAAGAAAAATCAAATGGCGCGAAAACAAATGAATCACTAAATTCGAAACACAAATACACAAGCGTAAACTTGAAATAAATTTGAATTTGGAATTCCTAACCAAACGCCAGATATTGAAGATCAAAGTGGTCAGTTCGACAAAACGCCAATTTCATATGTAAGCACCTAATATTTATTTATTTAATATCTACTTCAAGCACAGAAATGTACCTACAGAAAAAAAAAAACAGCTGCAGCGGTACGCTATTAACCCCAACCATCCAACCGATAGAAGTCATTTTGTTTTTTAATGGATAAGCTATATTTTGGTAATTTGTAAGCTGTCACAGGCACTATTTTACAGAGCCGCCTGGTTTATTCTAGTTTCATCAACGGTATATAAATCTACAGTTTATATTACGCTGTGTATATTTTGTTATAACATCAAAGTAGACTGTTGAATATTTACAAGGGGTAAAATGAAAGAAAAATGACAGCTGGTTGAAATCCCACATAATTTGTTCGATACTGAGGAAAACGGGTGTTCCTTATTACATAAAGAAACGTATTTTGTTATCTCAATCAATGTTTAGATAACTCTCTTTGAGTATCCACCGTCTTTGCTCTTTCTTATAATGTTTATTTCTTGTAAATCTGCTATTTTATATAATTTTCTGGACATAACATACACAGGTACATATTATTATAATATCATATAATATTTTTTTATTATTTATTCAAAAGAACTAAATTATTAATTACAATCTACTCTTATTTTAATCGAACTAAATTTTTACGTGATAATTATTTTAAAACTTAGAATAGTGTTGATTGTACTTTACATAAGTCCAAGAATATAATTATTATGAATATTTTATAGAAAAAAAAATAAAAGAAATTCTGTAAAAAAATTCACAAAGATGACCAAAAACACAAAAACGTCACAATTGCAAAAAATAACACAGGAGTGTAACACTTTATTTTTCAAAAAAGGTTTACCTCCTAACAAAATGAATTAGTTGAGAAGTGGGTCAAAGAGTGCTCGCCAACCCGCGTCACCCACCTAAATATTTTTGGCATAACGTAATTTTTATCATGAAGTTTGAAGACGATATTAAGTTGTTTTCGAGGTAATCTCGTTTATATTTTAGACGTTCGCGGGCTGTTTCTGTAATGTTTATTTTTGGGACGGTGTAATATACAGGTTGGTTTCGTTTTCGGTTAATAAAAGACGTACTTATCCGACTTTTATAGCAATTTTATGTTCAATGGAGTAATCCTAATATTTCGTCTCTGATAGGTAAATGTTTTTGTGTGATTAATCATCATCATCTGCCTAGCCTTTTCCCAACTATGTTGGGGTCGGCATCCAGTCTTACCGGATACAGCTGAATACCAGAGTTTTACATCGCGCGACTGCCTATCTGAACTCCACAACCCAGTTACTGGGTAACACGATACCCCTTGGTAAGACTGGTTGACTTGACTTTTGTTTGATTAATGTGATGATTAAATTAGATATTTTTTGGAAAACCACTAAGCGTTTAGATAAAGATTTGCTTTTAGTAGTGGAAGTAGTAATTATAATCTTACTGAAATGATTAATTATAAGAAATTTACTAACACAGTGGATCCTATGTTATCCAAAATAAAGAATTTATTATTCACGGGAACTAGTAGACTAGACTTCGCTCGCGGGAACTAGTGTTCCCGAGGAATAGAAAAATAACTGTACACTACTGTTTTGCTAGATGAAAGGTGCCCCATGTCCTTTTCTGTACCCCTGACAACGTGTATGCACAATTTCATGGTGATCGGTTAAGTAGTTACGACGTGAAAGCGTATCAAACAAATAGGTAAACGAACAAACTCACTTTCGCATTAATAATATTAAAGTTAGGATTACGTCAACGTTGCGAAGTGTTTTCTTATAACAAATTGCGTAGCGTTTATATGTACGAGTACATATAGTAGGCGAAAGTGTGGCCACAGCTGATGAATAAATAAATATGACTAACTCACTAAGAAAAAGCTTACGTATTCACATAAGCAAAAACGTCACACTTCCTAGCACATTTCTTTTGCCAGATTATTCAAAAAACTTCTCACAAAATCCGCCTGAAAGCGGTTTAATCCGGTCGAATCCAGAAAGTGCGGACATGGCAGAGGCGTGGCGACCGTTAGTGACAAATGGTCAGCCGGGATGATGGTATTGACAGTAATAGGGGCTTAATGGCACATTGCGGTCTTGCCATCCACTATGGGATAGTTTTTGGGGATATCTTATTGGTTAGAATGGGTGATCTTGATACGTAATGCTTTATTATTTAGACTCTAATGCTAATGCCGGTTTCACTACCACTATGAAACACCTAAATGAGCGCCTAAATATTATTTCACTGTTGGATTTTCCAAGCTCGCCTCAGCAGCGCCGAGACCTAGGCCGTGATTAATAAACGTTACTTAAGCATGTGCATTTGCTAAGCATTATATCTGTCCTTTTCAAACTACAATGCATGATAGAAACGGGTACTCATTCTAAGCCATCCAAATTAAATTATTTTAAACAATCATCATCAAACTGAACCATAGTATTATTTGATTTTGTGAAGCACTCTGTTCGTACATGTTTCTGGGTGGAACAATTCAATTTAATTTAGAGCTGCAGTAAATTGCATCCGTCCTGACAGCTGAATGAATATTGTTTATTTCAAAATTGAAAATAAACATTAGGTAAGAACAGACCCGTCTATAAGGTTCTTGACCAATTAACTTCATAATCTTCGTTATACAGGGTGGTACCAAATAGGGACGTCATAAAAAAAATGATTTCTCATGCCCAGGGAGTCGGGAGATCCTTGATAGTTTTCGAGTTATAATTTCTTTTTTAATTTCTTGAAATTTTTATGGTTAAAAAAAAAACAATTTTTATTTTTACACGGCTTTTTCACATTCTTCTATTTATAATTTTCATTGTTATGGAATATTCTCTCAGCCAGAAAATAATAATCTTCCTATCATTAATTCGACTCTGTATTACTCGATCGTAAAGTCATCTTTGACTTTACATTCGAGTGATACAGAGTCGAAATTTGATGTATCTAACATTATTATTTGTATCAAAATAATAATAATGCACATTAATTATTGCATATATAAGCTTATTACGAACGACGTGCACGCCTGTAAGGGACTTGTTTACACAGAACCGTTCGGGCAAGACAACGTCTGTCAAGTCCGCTAGTATGAAGTATATTATTATGTCACGATTTTCTTGTATTGTGAATGTCCTAGGAGATCGGAAAAACTTCTTCTCAAAATATATTTTGGAACCACGTATAGAGGCATGTAAAGTTCACTCATCCTCCATAGAAAAGGGAGGATCCTCCGAACAGACGGGTGTTGTGTCTGGTGGGCAACTGCCCGACGGTTGATGTCCGGAATTTTGTATATATACTAGTTGCGCGGTAAACTCTGCTTGCGGGATGCAGATATAATACCTACTAGAAATAAAAATAAAATAAATCAACCATTTTTCAGATTATCTAAAGTACATACATCTTATAAGGGGTACTGTGTTAAATGTTACAACAAAATACCTTGTGATATATTACAATTAAATGAAAGAAAATTTAAAACTCATATTAAAAGTACACTTTGTAAACAAGCATATTACAAATAAGAGGATTATATTCAAGATAAGAATGCTTGGAAACATGCTGGTCCAGCTCCATAGGACAATCTGGAGTTTCTAAGACGACAAAATCAAACTGGTTGCATTGTATTTGTATAATTTATTATTTTTATGACAATGATTTTACATTCTGTGATTACCTAAACTCACACACTGACCTACTACTTTATTTTTTTTTTTGGTAAACGGATAATTACTTTTACAAAGTTTGTAAATATGTGAACACCATGTATTTATCACAGAATTTATTTATCTGTCATTGCTTAATTTTTACTTCTTTTTACGTAGTGTAGTATAGTAATTGTATTCTAGATGCATCGTCTTCACATATAATTATATAATCAATGTACCTATACAAAATATTGTAACACATTAAAAAAAAGTAACGCTGGAGTTTCTTGCCCATTCTTCTCCATACGAAACTACCTTTTGGAAGGGGCGACTAGAATCAATTAATTTTTTTTTTTTTTTGTAAATTTTAACGTTAAAGAGTGCCCTTTATGTGCCTATTTGAAATAAATAATTTGACTTTGACTTTGCAGGATTTTGCGTAACGTCAGTGTGTTGCGTATATCGCATGTGGCAATGTAGATGCCGCCACACACTCAATTACTAATGAATAATCAGAGTACTGGTAGAATTTTACTGCAAAAGCTAAAAGTAATAAGTTATCATTTTAAAATGTAACTCTACAGCAGTTCTCATTTATTTTTCTCCTACCAGTAGTAGGCAGTCAAATATCATAGCAGTGAGGCCGTCAAGGATGTGTCGGAAACTTCAGCATCATCACCCGTGAGGCCTCTCTTAATTCACATAACATCACGCCTTGTTTCCCCGAAGGGTTAGCCAGAGGTGTACCTGTACTTCACCCACATTTCGCCAGTTATGTTTTTAAGTCCCATGTAATAGGGGGCGAGCCTATTGCCATCAACTGGGCACAAATCCAAACTCCGGGCTGCTACTGAGAAATTCCAGATAGAAAAACCCAATAACACTTTGTCCAACCTGGGAATCGAACCCAGGACCTCATGCTCAGCAGTAGCGCTTGCAACCACTAGACCAACGATGCAGATTTTTTAATTCACATTCTAAACTAAACGAAGTAACTTGATAAAATACTAGTTCCTCATATACTAAGTTAGGATAATCTGCTAAATCTATTGAGCAATCCAGTCATAAATAAGTGAAACTTACGATAATAACTTGTGAAAAGAAACTGAAAAGTGGCCAGGAAGCGCCAATTTTCTTACTTCGGCAGGAAGTGCCACCTGCGCCCAAGTCTCTAAGCTATTCGTTTTTTCTACAATAATTATTTATGGCATAGAAAACTTGAGCTACTGTTTTATAAGATATAACAAGGAATATTAACAAGCGCCGCGCGAACGTCTGTACTTAATGTGTCCGTCATTTATGATACCTACTGGTCAGATCATTATCCTATATCAGTTCAATGTAATCTTAATGTTATTTTGCCTAAACGTATTAATATTAGTAAAGTTTGTAATCGTGTAAAGTGGGGGGAAAGGGATCAATCTCAAATACAAAAATATTATGATTATTGTAATTTAAATCTTAAACAGTTAGACTTTCCATCAGAATTTGTTAATTGTGCAGATACATTATGTAATAATCAGGAACATAAGTTGTTATTAAACAAAGTGTACCTTGATATCGTTAGTATATTATCTACGGGTGCGGAATTAAGTTATAGTGTACCTAAGCGGAAGTACAATACATATGTACCTGGTTGGAACAAATATGTGAGTAGTGCACACAGGGAGGCTCGACTTTGTTTTCAAATGTGGTTATTACACGGTAAACCAAAATCCGGACATGTTTATAGTAAAATGTGTGAGACTAGAAAAGTATTTAAATCAAAATTGAAATACTGTCAAAACAATGAGGATCAGATCAGAATGGACATTATTGCAAAACATCACACTGATAAGAAATTCAATAAATTTTGGAAGTCAACAAATAAATTAAACCCGGGGTCGAGCCTTCCGGTGAGTGTAGGTGACGCTCATGATCCACGCGACATTGCTAGCCTCTTCCAGCGCCAATTTAAGGTGGAGTCACCGCTTGGGCCGGCGGCGCATGTGCTCGGTGCTGAGTGTCAGCATGGAGCCGTTAGTATAAGCTTTTCAGCCAAGGATATAGCGGTCATCATTCAAAAGATGGTGAGAGGTAAGTCTCCAGGTCATGATGACCTTAGCATTGAGCACTTGAAGCACGCTGGTGTGCATCTACCCAGGGTACTGGCTATGCTGTTTAATCTGTGTATCAGCCATAATTACTTACCCGATGATCTCATGCACACGGTGGTAGTTCCAATCGTAAAAAACAAAACGGGTGATGTGTCGGATGTTTCTAACTATAGACCTATCTCGCTCGCTACTGTCATAGCCAAGGTGCTGGACAGGCTGCTTGACAGACAGCTGGAGAAGCACCTTAATATACATGACGCTCAGTTTGGCTTCACGCCTGGTTTGTCGACTGAGAGTGCTATCCTCTGTCTCAAGCAGACTGTACAGTACTACACAGCTAGAAATACTCCTGTGTACGCTTGCTACCTAGACCTCTCGAAAGCTTTCGATTTAGTAAATTACGACATGCTGTGGCACAAGCTGCATAGTGAGACACAGGTACCGGGTGAGATAGTGTCGATATTTAGGTATTGGTACAATAACCAGCGGAACAGTGTGAGATGGGCGGGAGTATATTCCGACGTGTACGGGTTGGATTGCGGTGTGAGGCAGGGAGGGTTAACCTCGCCCCGCTTGTTCAACCTGTACATGAACCGGCTGCTCGGCGGGCTCAGCAGTGCTAATGCGGGTTGCTCAATAGGCGGAGTGCCTATTAATAACATTAGCTACGCGGATGATATGGTGCTGCTGAGCCCGTCAGTTGGAGGGTTGCGAAAACTCCTGCGCATTTGTGAGACATATGCTGAGGCTCATGGGCTCAGGTACAACCCTAAGAAGAGTGAGTACATGATTTTTAAAGCCGGTACCAAATGTTACTCTTTTATACCACCGATCACCCTTTGCGGTGCTAGCTTGAGTAGGGTTAACCATTTTAAGTACCTGGGCCACTGGGTCTCAGACAACTTGTCTGACGATGAGGATATCGAGCGGGAACGTAGGGCGCTGTCGGTTCGCTGTAATATGTTGGCTCGTAGGTTTGCGCGCTGTACTGAACAAGTTAAGGTGACCTTATTTAAAGCCTATTGTCAGTCTTTCTACACGTGCAGCCTATGGACCAACTATACGCAGCGAGCATACAGTGCCATGCGTGTCCAGTACAACAATGCGTTTAGGGTACTGCTGGGGCTGCCGCGGTTCTGCAGCGCTTCTACAATGTTCGCGCAGGCGCAAACCGATGACTTTTACGCTATTATTAGGAAGCGGAGCGCCTCGCTATTAAGTCGCTTCCGACGCAGCACTAACAGTATCCTGAGCGTATTGTCTGAGCGGTGGGACTCGGCGCTGCTGGAGAGGTGGATGCACCTGCATGCCAGTTCGTCACCATTTATTAAGTGATCCATTTTATTTTCATTTTAATTTTAATTGATTATCGATGCAATGATTTTATGTATATTCTAATTTTTAATTGATTTAATTATTTTACATTTTTAATTGACTCATTTATGTATTTTCTAATTTATAAATTTTGAAATATTAGTTGAATGTTATTTTTATTTTAATTTATTTCGGTGCAATGATTTTATGTAAATATATTGTAATTTGTAATTTGTAATGCTTATCTCTAATCTTTTTTATTCATTATGTGTTTGTGTTTAGTTTCTATGGGTGTAATTTATGGACCTGAAATAAATTGATTTATTATTATTATTATTATTATAAAATGGTAGAGGCACTAATCGATGATTGCTTATGTTGTGTGAAGATTTAATTTAGATATTGTGGTATAGTTTTATATGAGTCTGGTGTAGTGTGTGTGTGTGTGTGTGTTTGTGTGTGATTATCAATCAAAGATAATAGTTAGTTTTGATGCTGGATTTTTTAATCCGATAGAATAGTGTTATATGCTAAGATGAGCTAAAACCATCACAACTGCAGTCGGAGCTGTGCACACACAGTGATCTCCTTACCTACTATTATTGGCTTACCTCTTATTGATAAGATTAGTCTAAATTTTATTAACCTATTGACGCCCACGTCAAAAAAGGAAAGACGTGCCCTCAAAGCCAAGCAACAAATTATTCCTTAAAATCTGTCATGTAGTCGTGACCGTGGCGTGCTGGGCACATTTTGGTTTGTCATCTATACATAACTGTGGCGGTCAAAAGGTTATAGGTTGTCTGTAAAAGATCGCTTTTAGCAATAAGACCGTCCATTGTGTCACCCCTTATAAAATTTCAACATTTATATCTGTAATTTTTATGGTGTACATAATAAAGAGTATTCTATTGTATTCTATTATATCGAGTTATTCCGGGTGTCACATTTGTCTTATGAGGTATTTCTGGAAACAATTACATGGTACTTATGAGAAATACTAGTGTGGAGAATTGGAATTGAAATAATCACCTTTTACTACACTTAAATACTGATACAGAGTCAGTGAATTTTTACTTATATAATTATGATAAATTTAAACAATTATGACGAAATTAGAATTCCTACGTACATACGATAAATAGTAGGAAGTTCAAAAAAAGCATCGTTCACGTTTCCCTTCGTACAATTCTGTCGGGTGTGAAAGAAAAATTGGCCCTTGTTTTTATCGGTAACGTTGAAAAAGTTTTCCTGAAGAAATGCAAAAGTACATACATTGTTAGTACTTTAAAACGACCATCAAATTAAAGTTCTGTTGTTGATTGTCGCTCCTAAAATTATACTTAAGTTTAGCAATGGGAACACTTCTTTAAAATTAAGTAAAATAAGCTTATTTTATCTTATTTATTAGAGAAAACAACATTTTGTAGGAAGAAATACAAAAAGATACAGCCAAATGTGTAACCAACAACATTTTCCACGGAATACACATAAAAAATAAACTTTACAAACCATGCTATTAAAACTAAAACCTACAAACTACAATAATTTAAGTTAAGAAAACATGTTTTGTGCTAAATATATAACAAAAGCAAATATAGCAAACAAACAAAGAAAAACTCATCAAGGCATGCAAATCTTAATTAAAATTACTAGTGACTAAGTCTTGAGTACAATATTTTTGAATCTAGCAACAGAATATTAGGAGATGGTGATACCTACAAAGGAAATAATCTATATGACATGAACTATGTGAACACTGACGAGGAACAGAGCTCCCAACCTCATTCTTGCTTTTATTGGCCGGCTTGAGTGGAGATTCGCAAGAGGAAACGTGCTCGGAGGAAGGAAGTATTCCAGTAAGATGCTGGTAAGGATTGTCCTGATAGCCGTGGAATACCTCTCGACTCCTCACAAGCACCTCAGGATATGTTGCCCCCTTGTCACTACGACACTATGTGCTAGCGACCGTTTTCGGGGGCCCATTATTGAGTGTGCAAGTCACCCCTGCCATTTTATCTGTGTATTTTATAAAAAACATTGGTCAGGCAGGGGCCATAGCCTTTCCATTGTTCTAGATAACCAGTTCACTTTAGCCACCCAAGCCCACAATCCAATATCTTTGTTTCCATATTCCGCTATAGTCTTACACCAACCGGGGGTTGTCCTTGGGCGCACTTGCATAGTGTGAACAGGGATAATCGTCGGTTGGTACCTCATTTCATTAAAAAACGTCTAAGGGCCTCTGCGAGTTGGCTTGGAGTATTTAAATTTAACAAAATTCAACCCTTTCAGTATTTTGGTACTGCTTTTCTGAATTATTCGTATTCTTGAGAATTTCCTTAATAATTCAGACATCTCTACTAACATAGGTTTAAACCATTTTTCATGAACAGTCATATAGTCTAACTAAAATATGATTTTTATGACATCACAGTAAGATATCGTCATAATCCTAACTAATATTATAAATGTGAAAGTGAGTTTGTTTATTTGTTTGTTTGTAACGCTTTCACGCTAAAACGTCTGAACAGATTTGGATGAAATTTGGCACTGGGGTAGACCATGACTTGGGTTAGGACATAGGATACTTTTTATCTCAATATTCCCATGGAATCGAGACTGATGCGGGTGAAACCGCGGGGTGCAGATGGTCCTTCTATAAAAAGATAAATATTTAACGAAATTGATTTCCTGGAGGGTAAGAGTCACCCTCTTGCTGCATGATTGAGTTTATTTTGTTGGATCATAACAAAAAAAATATGTTTTTCAAAAGCAAGTGGGGTAAGAAACTCTTCAGCGTTTTGTCGGCGATTTACAAAGTACTGCGAGGTAAAAATTATGAATGGAAATTCGTTTATGACGCGAAGTGGAAAGATAAGGAATATTTTTTGAAGTTTCGGTGTTAGGGACGCCCTTAGTTGATACAGTATATAGAAACGTCAGTAGTATTCATTAGATCAGGGATGCACAGACTTGTAGAAAATAGGGGCCACTCAGACACATTATGAACCAAAGACGGACCCAAAGAAAAATATCTAGGTAAACGTTTTAAAAGAATGTAATAAGGTACCTTTTTTTGTAAAACTTACAATATTTAGTTTGATACATGGCATTGCATTGCCGTAACAACTTTTTTGGGCGCCGCGCCCCCTCTCGCCCGAACTAACCCAAGTGCTAACCGAATAGTTCCGATCGCAAGCTCGCAACACATGCTTGATAATGTAGGTAATTCATTAATCAACATTTTCAACGTTTATTTTATAATTTTCTTTTAATTTCCGCATTCTTTTAATTTGTTGGCGGGCCGCACTCGTACCGACAGAGGCCGCATGTGGCGCGTGGTCTGCATTACATCTGCATCGCTGCATTACATCCTCAATCGTGTATGGACACTTGGGATGATAAGTACCCATAATTGATTGCCTTACCCATAGTAAGCCAGCAAGATCAATGATTTCCTTTGTTTTTCCTTGACTTTTTCAGATGTTTGTGAATACACAAACAAAGATGCTATTACATTTATGTTCAGTTGAGTGTTATTTTAAACATACTATCAAGTCCAGGTTACTGCATTGTTTTGGGAGGCACAAGCAAAAGCTTCTTCCTGGACTTAATTAATTTTCACACTTCGTCTCACCAACCAACAACAAACGGACTTCAAAAGCATTTAAAACCACTGTTCATAATCACATTAAACACACTACCAAAACAATCCAAGTACCGGCCGGAGTTAAGCGTTCCTTCCGAGCCAAAGAACAGCATCAAAGGTTCTCAAGTCCGGCGGAAAATTTCACAATTCACAGTTGAAATCTTTAGCAAGTGATGCGATGCAGAAAATTGGTACGTTCCAGTTTTACTTGAGAGAACTGGTTGGGTTTGGTACAAGGGTATGAGATGAATACCGAAGAGAAATTTTGATACAAATTCGATTATATTTTGAAGAAATAGGTAAGTTTAAGAGCAGAAAATAGACTTGACACAAATATCAAGAAAATTGCAGATAAAATGTGTTTGGATAGGATCAATATTTAAGTAATCAAACAATCAGAACGAAAATATCTATCATAATAAGTAGAAAAGAAATAATTGGACTCCAAATCAAGATCTACTAACCCTCTTGTGATTTTTCACACAATCCTGAGCATACACATTATTACCATTACACGTTACCATATTACATTACCACATTATTACTCGTACAATCAAAACCATTTTTCTCGTGAAATAACAATTTCAACTTTGAGAAAAGACTCTCTTATAAGAAAGAAGGAAAAAGTATTTATTGGGACACGCACAGAAGATCACAAATTAAACTAAAACACACTCATAGAAGCATTAAAAAAAAAACAAAGTAAAATGAAAATAAAAACAGAAAGACCTGTACGAAGCCAAAAGGCTCCTATCTCAGCATAATGCTGAGTCATTTAGAAATAAGTATCGTAGCGCTGGTAATCTGATAGGGCCCGCTGTGATGTCACGGATAGATATAGAAATAAATAAAATAAAATAAAAAATAGATGAAATAACATATAAAAATAAAAGCATTCAAAATCTATTTTTTTTGCAATACATTACTGCGATTTTCTCTTAAATTATTGACAGATATTATGTAGTGTTACGAACATTCGAGAATACCATGTCTGATTTTCATTATAATCTGTGATGCTTGTAATTTCAAAGACTTACATCTAAAACACACTCAAACTCATGTCAAAACAGACAAACATCTAATTCCCCTAAGAGCTCTTAAGTCCCCACCCTCAAACTTCGATTTCCAACATAACGTCACTTTGATTTGATGCATCAGTGGCCACCTTAACATGCCATTTGATGTCAAAGCTCATAAGTTTGTAGCCAAGACGTCTTTTCGGAAGCCTTCGAGCAAGAAATTGCTTGATATGAACCCATATTTTGTGAAATATAAAATTGGAGGATATTTCTTGTTTGAGTTTGATGATGGTCCTTTGACTTTGACTTTTTCGGTATTTGTTATATAGAAATTGTCTCTCAAATCTTTTTCTACTGCCTTACCATCGGTAAAGTTAAAGGCACGTTAATATTTACACATCTTAATAACGAAGAGAAAGATACACAAATGATCCTAAAACTTGTAACAGCTCATACGAACAAATGATTTATGTCTTCCAAACAAAATCAATTAGTAACACCCTCGTAACTTCACAAACTCACAAACACATTTCAACAAGATATCAAGACAAGACCGAAAGTCAAAACTCATATAAACACTCCGTTACGCCGAGATACGAATCATACGTCAATAAAATTGACATTACTCCTCAAGAGAACTTGTCAGAAGGCTGACCCAAATGTGTCATATTATTGAGCTATAAATACACATTGTCCAAATTATTGGGACCTTGAGGTCAATGAAGAGATAAGGAATTGAGAGGTCATTGTTGTGTGGTGGTGTGTAAGCGCAGTACACTATTATGTCGATTTAGTGGTGATATGTGACCCAGGGCAGAGGCACGTGCTATGCCTAGTGTTAGGAGTCATAAAGCTTATGAGCATTGAGTTGATGGAAGAAGACGGGGATGAGGAGGGTCTTTAATTTGTATAATATATTAGTGGGTTTTGTGGACAGGATATTTATTACAGTTGTAATGGCAATCATATCGTTTTGGTTTAAATAGGTTTTTATTTTTATAATTTTAATCATATTTTATACCTATAGATTCTTTTATATTTTTTTGAATGTGAGAACGTTGATTAGACTGTGGATTTGTAGATAAATTATTTTTTGTTAAGTACCTGGTACTTGTTGACATATTGCTGTCCTCCCATACCTAATAACACTGTAATTCGAAAACATTGTAAAACCCAATTATAAAAATCCATATTTTTAAAAGAATATTACCGGCTCTTCTCCATAGGAAACGACCAATTGGAACCGTGCACCGTGCGCTTCTGAAGTTTCATAAGTGCCCATGTAGGTTTATGTGAAATAAAATATTTTGATTTTGATTTTGAGGACGGTACGTTTTGACATAATTCCAGAAGTCTGCGACTCGTCAATCGTAGACTGATGTCGTCACATTGCTTAGGCATTCCAATGGCATTTCTATTGTCTTTGCTATTTTCAAAACTATCGTTTAGCTTCCCCAAAGTTCCTACTCTTTGTGATCTACCTCTCTGAAGTGCATTCTGCGGTTAAGAGTAGGTACTTCCGCTACATTACCTTCAAAATTCCTGCTTGAAATACCAACAGTTCGTCTCCAAATCTTATTCCTTCATGGATATGCCCTCATAAACATAAACCTACTATCTTCCTGTTTTAAGTCATTCATTGGTTTTAATTTACTTTGACGTTGGTAGAATAATCGTTTATAGTTTTACACAATATTACGACTTAACTGAAAATTGCAGTAAAATACAACACGGGCAGAAGAATCGCTTACACAATATTACCATTACCTGTACTGTAAAGTTTTACGATTTAAAAAATAGCTTTAAGTAAATCAAAATACTTTCCTTTCACATTTTTTGATTCACTGGAAACCCCTCACGGTGAAGACCTCTTCCAAAGATTGAAATTTTTCCGGCCTTTAGCTATAAGATGCCATTTTTGTCCAGCTATTTTTTTGATGTCGTTATCCCATCGCGCGTAAGGTCTTCCTTTGTAACGATTGCCCTGTGGGCGTTTCCATGTTGTAACCGTTTTGGTCCATCTGTGGTCTTTGAGACGCGCCACGTGACCAGCACATAGAAATTTTAATTTTAAAGCGTGGTTTAGGGCGGGCATCTTTCGTTATTGTCTTAGCTTCAATGTAACCACTAACCTGATAAACTTGCTTAGAAGTCTAACACAGAACGGTGATACCTTCAACTAGCAAAACTTTCAAAATATAATAAAGCTTCCTTACAATGAAATTCCCATCATTTTCTGCACAGACATTCATATTTCTAAAGCGAAGTTATCACGACAATATTTTGAAAACACAAAATAATAGCGGTAGCGAAGGATTTCCTTTGAAAAGCTAAAAGTTCGGTTCGAATTTGATTTATTGCATATTCGCCGGCTCTTCCTTTGACAGTCGAGTTGCGCTCGCAATCTCAATGCACACACATTTTTATTTGCCCCTTCGTTACTGGGACTAAATTTTTGTTTATATAGAGAAAGAAATAATGGATATTTCGCTTTGATTGTATTTACGCTGGTAATTGGAAGTGCATGTACCTGGTAGGTGGTAGGTATGTGTGATTCCCAATAACTTTGCTTTTAATTATAGTGGTGCCTATAAGAGAGATGTTTTTAAGAATCCTAGCTCCATTTAGTATTTTTTCCTTAATCGTGGGTGCGTTTACAAAAAAATCTCACATGAACTCAAAAACTCAAAGCATATTTTATTTCAATTGAACCATTTACAGGCAATTTTGAATTGTCATGGAGTCGGTCTGTCAGAAATATGAAGCTAGTTGACCATTCAAAGCGTAGTAGGTGAATGGAAATGGAGAAGAACGGACAAAAAATTCCATGGACACTCTTTTAAATTATACAGGTTGAAATTGAAAACTTGCGACAAACTGAAATGGGACATTGTATACATCATTATTAACAACTTTTACTAAGGGACCAAAGCTGTAATCCCAAAAAAAAATCTGCTTTTCCTACATTTTGATGAGGTATTGCGAACATAAATGTAGGGGACAGCAGTTTTTTTTTTGGGATTGTAGCTTTGGCCCCTTAATAAAAGTTGTTCATAATGATGAGTACATTCTCCCATTTCGATTTGTCGCATGTTTTCAATGTCACCCTGTATTGTTACAAAAATATTAGTTATGTACACACGGCTACATATCAAGCTATACATTTCCAGTATAAGCTGACCTCTCACTGTACGGAAATCGATCAATGCGAGATCAGCTTATACTGGAAATGTATAGCTTGATATGAAGCCGTGTGTAGGTACATCAAAAATGTACAAACACCCAGACCCATTTCTATTTAAAATGTGTCTTCATGTCTTGGCTTCCATATTCATTTTCATTATTTTTTTTGACGTCTGAAAGTTTTTGTATAAACCTACTTACATACATACATAAACTCACGCTTTCTTCCCACGGCGGTAAGCAGAAACTATAGAAAGCTACCTGCTACGCTCCTTATATACTCTTTTTGCTTCGTTTACGATCATACATCTTGTCGTAGACGCACGCCGGTTGCTAGTACTACGCACCTGACCTTTCTGAAGAACATCACCAATCAGGTCACTATAAGTCCTCCTAGGGCGTCCCCTCCCGGCGTTTCCACTCACATCTGCCTTGTAAATATATTTTATTACTCGCCTTGCATTCATCCTCTCAACATGACCAAACCATCTAAGCATAGTCTATTAAATTTTTGTTACCTACTACATCTTTTTTAAACCGCACCGCTGCCTTATCACATAATTTTTCAGCCTATCATTTATAGTCACGCCAGACATGCTTCGCAAGGAGTCGTTCTTTTAAAACTACTTACTGAAATAAAAATCATTAAGTTAAGTATTATCATCATTTAATGAGGGGATAGTCCTATAGTGAACAAAAATTAAATCTTGTCGATCAAGCAAAAGCTAGATATCATAAATATCTTCTCTATTATAGTCTAGACTAGTCCTCATATACTTAGGACAATACAACAATGTACCTATTACACCAACTTACTCGTATGTACGCAGCTGTGAGCATGTTAGTCGGATTAATTATAACATCCTGGCTAATCCTACTTCAAATCTCGAAACGGCTGGTTGACACTTCCCGTGACCCAAGGGCTAAGCATTGCCATACAACGTGGCAATGCCGCTAGTCTCTTGGGTACATTACCAGTCGACAGCGGTGTGGATGAATTTTTCGACGCCATATTGTTCGTTCGTGAATAGTTTTAGTTAGGATATCATTTTATTATTTTTATTAATTAATTTGGGACAATATGTATATATAGATTTGAGTAAATAGTTTTAAATATTATATATCGTATAAAAAGGTAACACAAATTTGTGCTTGTAGACGTCTGATATTCCCTAATTTTAGTTACAGGCATATTATCATGAAGCGGATGTTGGAAATATTGACATCAATATCATTGCTGTTATTGCAAAGGAATTTGTTGGATTCCTATTCGAACATTTAAGTAGGATGTATCTGGGATATTAGAACATCTGGGTAGGATGTATCTGGGATATCAGAACATCTGGGTAGGATGTATCTGTGTGGACAATGTGCCTCATAATAAGCACTGAGTAATAACATTTGCATCGTTTACTTATTAGCTACCATTAACATTCAACATCATTATCCCGGCTCAAATATCACCTACATACCAGGGCCCTATACCACAAAACTTTACAATTCTACAAAATTGTTATGTTTTAGAAAAAAAATTGCGTAACACAGAAATTATTAAATTCTATGAATTACAATCAACAATTCTTACGCATTTTTAAAGCGTAAAGCAAAGCATGAGGGCTATTGTATAAATTGTGGACTTGTCACTACAATTTACATATTTGTAAGGTTTTCCGTGGCAATCGTGTGGCTTAGAGTTTTGTGGTAAACGGACTTGTAAAATTTCTAAATTTATAACTTTGTAACTTGACTACTACAAATTTCTAACTTGTAAATTGTAATTGACCTTGGTATAGGACCCTGGTTGTGGTAGTCGTTTTTACCATAATGAGCAAGTAGCTAGGTTACTAAACTACCAAGCCATGCATGAATGCATGAATATGCATCGCATGAATCTCCAAATTGCTTGATCACATTTACCGTTATGGTATTATTGCCATTCAGGAAAACACAGTTATTCAGATAAGACGCCAGCCAACTTTATAATTATAGAAATTCGATACTAAAATTTATATCCGAATCCCAGTACGCATAAAAGGGATTGCCCGTCGTCACACCGAAATAAACCTTTCAAATACAATCTAACTCGTGTCTTACGGACATATATCACTGCTATAACATTTTGCAAGTAACATACACCCTTTCACGAGCCGATTCCGCCCCCCCGCCTCAGAAACCGCAGGAATACTCGCTCTTACATAACAATAATACCTTTTCTACAGCCTCCCTGATAAATAGATGTACGAACTTGTATTTCGCAACCCCACGTGGTTCAATAAAGCAGTTTTGTTGCGACAGCGCCATCTAATGGGTGGTGCTGGCACTACATAGGGAGCAAGCATTCTAAAATTGTTCGGGAATAGTGTTCGACTCTCCCGGGGCGCTGCTTCAGGAAAGTTTGCGTACGCTTACACATAGATGGCGTCACGGGTTGTGTTTCAGAACTTATTCCGAGTGTTTTATTTTACTTTACACAGGTGTCTAATGTGATGTTTTTCTTTGTTCCAGCTCTCAGAGCTGGAGCAGCGAGTCCTGGAAGCCGAAGGCAGGGCGGAGGAAGCGGAAGACAAGGTAATTACTATTAAGAACAGTGTTGTTTGAAATTTCGGATTTCAAGCAGCAGGTATCTATTTTCTATTTTACAAAACCAACAGCAATTTTTATTTACTTGGGAAACTAAAACTTAAAAATAATTTAACTTATTTAAATAAAATACGTGACAATCTAAATCCAACATACCGTTTCATTCAATCACGCACATATTGCAATTCCTTTACAAATCCTAGCTCTCAGATTTCCAATAAGACCATATTTTTTCCCGCCAATAGATTCCCCCACGCGTATACGATGTGCAAGTCACTACGGTCAGCAAAAAGGTTTCATTAATACCCTTGCAGACTGGCAGCTTTTGTTTGACAGAACCTTCGTCAGTGTTTGGATGCCATTAGAGTCTGAGGATTAATAAAGTTTATTTTTGGATTAAGCGTTGATTTTGTTTTGGTAAGAAAATAATGGAAAATTGATAGCGAAGTATATTTTGGATTTTATTGTTATTTTATTTTAACTAAATAGTCGTAATAAATGATTTTAACCTGTTAAGCCCCGCGCGACGCCGATTCGGAGTCAAACAATAGAAAATGAATTGTGCCTCATTAGCTGTCCTTGACCAATTAAGCTACAGCGTAGAACTTGCAATTCTTACATCATATAAATCATATGGATTGTTGTGAAGTTACAAAACCAAATTAATCGGTTTATTATACCTTCCTTTGTTGACTATTAAGATATTTGTACGTAGATAGAAATATCATATTAGATACTAACGACGAAATAAGAACAGCTGCATTTATCAATCAATCAATCAATCAGTCAGTTACAATCCACAATGACATATGAAAGGAAATTACCTGCTGTTAATTGATATAGGTAGGTATATCTATTACTTAATCTACAATAGATTGAAATTTAATATGATAGCAGAAGCCATATAAACGAGTACCTACTTAGTTCAAAGCCCAAATTATTAAGAAACTTTAATCAATAGCAACCATACAAATACATTTATGTACTTATCTCTATTTAAAATTTTACTTTCCCACACTTAAAATGATAGATAATGGTGCCGATTCCCTTGTTCACAAACTAAACTAAATTTAAGTTCAGTGCATCTTTTTCTTTCTATTTCATTAAGAAAAGGACAGAAGATAAATTTTAGTTTAGTCCTGTCAAATTAATCAGCGCCTGTCACTACTCTATACAAGTTTAGACTCGATTAAAAACTTGCCTACTAAAATTACGTCAATTTACGTCAAGCGCTGATTAATTTGACAGGACTAAACTTATAATTATCTTCTGTCCTTTTCTTAATTAAATAGAAAGAAAAAGATGCACTGAACTTAAATTTAATTTAGTTTGTGAACAAGGGAATCGGCGCCATTATCTCTATATCGATCGAATATGTTAATTAATGAATCGATGCAAAAATGGCTGCACGTAACACGCTGGAAGATTTAATTAAATGTCGCAAATGGAATTCTATTAATTAATTAATATCGGGCTCGAGCGGACACATAACGGACTCAAACTGTAATTACTGTTAGGTTGGTTCAGTAAATGCGTTATTGTTATTAATATTTTGAGTATTTATGAACGGTAAAGACTTACAAAACATACATAATCAGCCCATAATATACATAATGTTCATAATGTTCCCACTGCTGGGACACAGGCCTCCTCTCGGTGAGAGGGAGTGAGCCGTAATCCACCACGCGGGCCCAGTGCGGGTTGGTAGATGTCACATGTCTTACTTACGAGTGGTAGCACTCGTAAGTCGCGGCCGTTACCACCACTGCTCCTGATGGATGAAACGGCTTAAATAATGCAAACTTAATTTTCAGCATTATAATCCTAACAGCACCACAAACTTAATTTTGTTTGGTTATATAATTCCTGAGCTTTTTTTAACAAAAAAAAAAACATTATGATATTATGAACTACATAGATCAAGTGCATGATATGCAACTGTTCTTTTCGAGGAAGTTATAAGATACACAAAACCATTTCTAATTATTTAAATATCCTTTTGACTATGTAACAGTTCCACATAATACATCTGACTCTACCATGCATCAGCATGGTAGAGTGATAAATAAATATATGAATATAAATTAAAGTTCGCGAGCACATTCGTAAGAAGCTGGCAGTATTATCACAACGGTAATGTTTTCCCATTGTTTGTCTTACCGTTTAGTATATTCGTGTATTTATTTGGTCTTATATTTATGTATAATTAGGTATATCTATTATATATAATGTTTTTAATAGGTATATGTATTCATATACTTATATTTTAATAAATATTTATTTCACAGTTTTCGTTATTGCACCTACCGCTGTCTGTCTCTGCATCACCCAAAGGTTGACTGGTAGAAAATGCCTACGGCATTAAGTCCGCCTCTGTACATTTGTGTGCGTAAAGTATTAAATAAATAAATATATATGAAGAATGAAAGAAATGGAGTAGTATCTTCCAAAGCCGATTATTATCGCTTATAACATAAAATCTAACACAGCAATAATCATAATCAACCAGCTTTCGAACAACGCTTTTATAGAAATATATCTTTAGAAGACCGTAATATAAAAAATGAGTACCTTTATTTATTTTTATATAGCTCTTATTCCCCGATCCTTTTTCCTGGGGCTAATATAAAATGGATAAATGACGTAATTTTACGTTACAAGTGAACGGCTACGTCATACAATGAATCTCCTGTCCGGGACATTTGTCGGAATACTCGCTGACAACTGAGGGATGAGGGATGGGGATCGTAGGATTATGTGGGGGACGCGTACTGTGAGCATGGCAGGTCGAATGGATGTGATGGTTTTATAGAATAGGGAATAGTATTTATTTTGTTGGAGTAATAAAATGTTGGCTGAAGCTTTGTGTGTAGATTATTTTGCAGTGCAAAGCATTCTTTTTCTTAATTAAAAAAAATCGCGCTCTTAAATGGAGTTTTAAATAGAGCAGTTTTTGGAAATACTTAAGCTTGATTGGGCGCGTGAAAAGTTAAATTAAATGAGTCGAAAACTCAAACTCAAAGCATTTATTCCAAATAAACCAACAGACAATTTAGAATTGTCAAGCGGTCGATCAGTCAGAAAGCGGAAGCCAGTTGCTCATTCCAAAGCGTAGTAGGTTCCTAAGGAGAAGAACGGGCAAGAAACTCATGATACATGTAAGAACAATGTAGAAAGACGTGCACGTTAAAAGTGTCCGTGATAAAAAGATAAAAATTCTACATTCAAATTACCTTCTTAGACCAAAAATTATCGAAATGTCAAAAAAACCTTATGCTACCCTTACAACTTTTTTAAATCTTTTGTCAAAGCCCAAAATTCTACAAACAAAAGTTTCCAAAGGTTGTCTGTAAAAGATCGCTTTTAGCGATAAGACCGTCTATTGTGTCACCCCTTGTAAAATTTCAACATTTATATCTGTATTTTTTATGTTGTACATAATAAAGAGATTCTATTCTATTCTAAGGACCAATTTAATAACCTCAACCTCGTTTTTGCTAACGCTACGTACGTACGAGAGCTTTGTACACAAGCGAGTACAGATCGGCGTGGGGGATGGACGCTATTGATTTTCACAATTGCAGGATTATGACTCACTCCGGCTTTGTTTGTTTTACATATTTACATGCGTATCTTTTTAATTAATTTTGGATTTAGGCTTTGAAAGGGAGACCTTTGAGTAAGGCTTTAATAAGGTACCTACTGGACTTATAACGGATATTTTGTTTTAAATAATGATGATGGAATATAATTTTTTGGACATTAGGTACCATTACTCAAAAAATCTCTTGCATTTGGGGGATTAATATACAAGTAATTTATTAGAGCAATGGTGGCTCAGTGGTAACGGCTGCGACTTACGAGTTGTAGGTCGTAGGTTCGAACCTAGACAGGCGCTTTACTTTGTGTAAACTATTTCATCACAACTGCTCTGAAAACAGTGAAGGAAAATCGTGAGGAAACCGGCATGTCCTAGAACCAAACTTCGAAGACATGTGACATCTGTGTGACACCAATCCACACGGGACCCGCGTGGTAGACTTCGGCCCACTCTCTCTCACAGAGAGGAGGCCCGTGACCCAGCAGTGGGAACATTATAGGTTGATTATGCTATATACAAGCAATTAGGTAACTTCAGTCACATTTCCGAAGAAGCCCGCAGGAGTCTTGTGTATGTTTATGAAAGACCTGTCCTAAAAGTGGCAGGCATAACATTAACATTAAAGACGAAAAGTAAATATTACGACATATTGAAAATAATAATTAAATATATCCTCATTCTGAACAAAACCGCATTCCAAGCGGGATTAAATTCCACATAACGTGTGACTTTTCCATTACAGCGAACAGTTCCCGCCTTTATCACGGCGCCATTTTGTTTTACTTTTTCAGAACTGAAACAAAGAAATAAAAGTTTTGCTGATATTAACATAACAGAGTTATTGTGCTTGGTAGGTAATGCAGCAGCATTTTATTTTTAAATTGAGAAGTTTTCTTTTTAATTTGTTTTTTTACTTCCTATCAATTCTTACTAAGAATCCTTGAAGCCATTGACGAAAATAATTATGATTTATTTGTCTACCGTCCCCTACTTATGAGATCAATCACAATATTAGTTCGTATATATTCAATTAAAGTGTTACACACATCTGTCGTTCTTCACATCCCCAAAAAATATTGCAGATCTTTATTCTTACAATATTTTGTTTCTGTCCAAAACCAATAAGAAAATTATTAGCTACGATTTAACTTGAAACCCCTAATAGAAAAGCTCTTTGATCTAAAAACAGCAAAGCTTCAAGCAAGCCAAAAGCTCTTTGACCTAAAAACAGCCAAGCTTTAAACAATTATTTGATTTCAAAACGGCAACGCTTCAAATCAACCCTAAAAAGCTACATGACTTCCTCAAAAACCACTACAATAACCAGTCTTTAGGGAAACCCAATCCTATCACAAATTCATTCAACAGCCATAAAATGTTGCACAATAATTTATGTCACCCTAAAACCATGTCAACAACTCAGGCTTACTGCACGAACGTGATCACAATTTGGAAGGAAGAACTTCCCCAGTGACGAGAGCCAAGGGACCCTGCAACGCTCAAAATTGCTCGCAGCGACATTTTATCGCACGTGATAAAAGATGGAGGAGTACACGTCTTTTCCTTTGATGGCCTCTTTCTGGTTTATTTCGATTGTCTTAAAATGGAGTGGCTGGGGATTTTATTAGGCTGAATTTTATGATGTGGAAAAAATGTATTGTGTAAAAAACGGAAAACAGTGATAAAATAGGCAAATAAATGAATAGGGGAAGCTTCAAAAAGAAAGTGTTTAATTTTTTTTTACGATTTTGATTTTCTAGTGGTTGCAAGCGCTACAGCTGAGCATGGGGTTTTGGGTACGATTTCCAGGTCGGGCAAAGTGTTATTGGGTTTTTCTATCTGGAATTTCTCAGTAAATGATAAATGGTTTTATTTCTGTAAGTAGGTTTGTACAAACACTTTTAGATGAGGTCGGCATTTCCTATCTCACTATTCTAAGAAAGGTCGAAACACACTCAGAGGTCACAGTCTCTTTTAAAGTCCAAACATAATCTTGGTCAGATAAGAAGCAGCCCGGAGTCTGGATTTGTGCAACAGGCTCGCTATTACATGGGACTTAAACATAACAGGTGAAATGTTGGTGTATTATAGGTACATCTCTACCTGACCTATGTTATATATATCGATATAAATATGCATCGTATCTAACCCTAAATTATAACACAGCCATAAATATCTGGGCATGGGCAGCCGTCACCTCCTTCTGCGAAGCAGTAATGCTCGCGAAGGAGGAGGCGCGACGGTTGAGGGAAAGGTAAATTTCGCGCCCTCTCGCCCCTAGCCGCCGCAGGAGACGCCCTGGGCGTCCGGAATCCCGGGCGGATATACGGCCACCGTAGAGGCGCGGGCTTGCGGACGGTGAGCAATGTGTAGCTCACCGTCCGGTAAGGACCAGGCCCGGGTCGACGGTGCGTTGTATTCCACGCGCGCCTCAAAGAGATGTCGTCAGAACAAGTGTAGGGGTCCACTAGGGCCGATGCCTGCCGGGGTCGCGTGGCAACACAGGCAACGGAAGGAATACGGGTGGGTTGTAGTCAGTAAGAGCGGGAAAAGTTATTTGGATTATTTTTGGAGTTATTAGGATGATTTCCCACCCAAAAACAAAAAGCCATAGATATCGATGTGTGTTTCGTCATCGAAATTTGAGGACCATCTTTAGAGCTAAACTTGAAAATCACAACTAAAAACAAATAAAATCAAACTCAAACTGAAAGCATTTATTGCAAATAAACCAAATACAGGCACTTTTGAATTGTCAAGGGGTCGGTCAGTCAAAAAGTTGAAGCTAGTTGCCTATTCCAAAGCGTAGTAGGTACCTATGGCGAAGAACTAGGCAAGAATCTCCACGGACACTCTTTTAAATTAAAATATTGATACAAAAATATTGGTTACATCATTCATGATGAAATTATATATGTGAGAACATTATAGAAAGACGTGCACGTTAAAAATGTCCGTAATAAAAAGAAAAAAACAATTGACAAATTAAAATAAGCCGTGGCAGCTAAGAAATGACCAGTCCCTACTGACGAACGTGACGCATGGATCAGCACCATTCAGCAACTATTTTTAAGGGAACTTAATGATCCAACACACACGCCATCACCAGCGAGACATTTGAGTAAGCATGATATACTCTCAGCCGTCAATTAATGACGTACCTAGTAAATGCTAGCTTTATAGTAGGTACCAAGTGCTCACACGTGCTAAACATTATTTATACTTTTATTTCATCATCATCATCATTATTTCAGCCGAAAGACATCTACTGCTGGAGGTAAGTCTCCCCTAAGCCACTTCGACCGGTTCTGTGCTTCTCGCATCAAGCGGATTCCTACGGCTTTCACAAAGTCATCGGTCCACATACTTTTATTTACACGTACCTAACTAAAGATACAGCTAAGACAAGTTACTTCAAGCCCTAGTTTGTTACCATAGTATTTTTAAACCACAAAGCCTTTTACTCCGTTTGTCGTTAAAGCGCCACTCCGCAGCATTTTATTTACTGGTAAAAGATTGTTCCTCTTGAGAACGTGATAGAAATCATGTTCTTGCACTTTTCTTTCCTTTTACTGAAGTTGTTCCTTTTCTTTGTGGCTCCATCGGTTTAAATTGTAGTACTTATCTGGTCCTCAAAAGTTGTTGGTTGTTCGAAACATATTAAATAAACATTTTTCTTAAAGCGTATTGATCTTTTTTAAGACTTTTTTTATATCATCATTCTCCTGCCCTTGTTCCGATTTATTTGGGGTCGGCGCAACATATCTTTTCTTTCCCTACTTCGATATTAGTCGTCATTTCGGTAGCTATTCTCGGTTTCTTGCCATATCATCTTTCACACAGTCTATCCATCGTTTCTTTGGTCTTGTCCTACTCTTATAGCCATCCACATTCATACTCAAAACTTTCCTTTATTTTTTATTAGAAAATATTAGGGGATAAACTAATTTTGGGAAACATATTGACCTTTTTTAAGACTGTTCATACCTTTTGTTTAATAATTCAGTATTTGTTCTTTAGTATTTTGTCTTATACCAAAAACGCCAACCAGGTACGTATTTATTTTTAAAACACTTCGGAAAAGTAAACGGTTTCGGTTTCGAGTAAGAAAAGAAAGTAGGTATGCAATCAATAGATTTCTTGGTCCTTTGGTCCTAGGAATTTTATTCCTTGTGGGTTTGCCGTTATGCAATTTCTAACCGTCGATCTATCAAAACCTTATCGAAAGAATTATCAAATGAGTTCGATACAAATCTCTATACTTACGCAGAACATGAGCTATGACATAATAACCCTACCGATAGCCACCCCATGTGGTCCGCACCCCAATAACATTAGCTTTTTAACTTCACACCCTATCAAGTAATATTAAACTTTATACCTATCGCTATAAAATACATATTGATATACAACATACATATCAATTCTATTGAACTTTTTTATATCGAAAGTCTGGCTATGGCAACAATAGAAAAGTCTTCAATGGCGACCCTTCCGCGCATGCGTGCTGTTAAGCAACTAACTTCACTACAATACACCAAGCCACGGTACTCCACAACTTCGTCCCGATACCTGTATATACATCATAACAATTTCTCCTTATTATTTAACAGTATAATAATACACTAAACGTAAATTAAATCCGTCTTGAAACCGCGACTTTTCAGTCAACGTCTTATTTATAAGACACGGTGATCGCCTTTCAGTAACGCGCGCGTTAACGTTACGATTGCGTATAGAAGATACTTTTGATCAATAGGAGCTCTTTATTAATTTATTTGTGTTCTAAATAAGAAAGCATCACTTTTCGCTGGTGAAATGTGTTCTGATATATCGTATTAATTGTGATAAATACGTATTCAAGCCTAAGTGTAACAACGAACGTGTAAATAAGCTTTACTGTGTATTTTAAGTAAAAGTGTTTATTTTTGAAGTCGAGCGTCAATTTTGATAGGAACTCGGTGTTTTGTCGAGTTAGTGAATAGTTTAATATGTCGAAACCTAACACGTTGAAGGCTCACAGAATAAGTGCAGAGTTCGCGGAGAAACGAGCACAGTCGATGAAGAAAACAGATCCATCGAATTCATAGCAACCACCCGTAAGTACCACATGTTATTGTCAGTCGAATCGATCCTATAATCCTTTAATAACACATGAACAAAACAAAAATTAAGCATTAAACTTAAGTATCTTGCCAAAAACAGTCTTATTTCTGTTGCCTGAGTTATAGTCAACTACCGTTATCTCCTAATTTTGTTTAGTAGTAGTTCTAAGTCGTAGATTATTTGAATGATAATTACAGCTACGAGTATATAGTCTGGCCACTTAAACAAATTAGCAATCGAAAATCGATTGTTCTTTAATTTATAATGACGCTGAGCCTTACCTACATTCCGGCCAATTAGCCGATTATATTAGTACAGTCATTCGAATAAATTATTTCGTTCATTTTATTGTAGAGATGCAAACATTTTATATTCCATACATATTTATCTCATGCATAATGAACATAAGTATATTATTTTCTTGGTGATGATTGGTATTGCTACATGAATTAAAGTAAAGTCATTTCCAGAAGGTTAAGGTGAATAACAAAAATCTGTTCTATTATTGCTTTATATCGCGGATGTTAGGACCAAAAACGTAAAACAAAAAGGTCAGTTGTAAGCAATAGTATGCCAAGCACATGATGTCTACAAACCAATATGGCTGCCACTCAGCTGTTCGGTACGGTACGCATGCGCGGTGGGTTTCCCGCCATATTTGAACTTTGCCCTACTATGCGAGACGCTAGTAAAATGCTGCTTGGGAATGTAATAAAAATCGGCCGGATTTCCTGAGAACTGTTTATTCAGAGTGGAGTAATTGTAAAACGTGTATACGTTTACTGTTTAATCCTGAATTCCAGCACATTCTGTGTTAAGTAAATCACTGGTAAAGGTTTCACCTGTAGCTATGCAAATGAGAATTTTGAAGTACCTCATTACTTTGTGCCCTATGTTCCTTTTAGATAAACTAAACCGATAAATCCCTATTCTAAAGGACTTCATTCCTTCGTGTAGAAAATATGTATATTGATAAATGATAAATGATTTTTTTTTTCAGTAAGTAGGTTTGTACTTACAAACACTTTTACACATCAATCACATTGTTTTTAAACTAGATGAGGTCGGCGTTTCCCATCTGACTACTCTGACAAGAAAGGCCGAAACAAACTCAGAGGTCACAACGCACCTTCAGAATGATATGGACTTAACTCAAAAATCTAAGAAATCGAGTTACGGTCATAGAGGTTCACTAAACGGTATGCACTTTTAGGTAAATATTAAAGAAGCGGCGTTTTTATGGTAGAATACAGATTACGATACTTCGGTCACTTTCGCACTACCTCCCTCTACCCGCGCCGCTCGGATCAGTAGCGACACAATTAGTGATGCATCGAAAGTGAAGTGAATAAGTCATCGTAAGTTTATTAATGAACTGACCTAAAACGTAATAAGTCGCTTGTGTACTGAACAAACGGGTAAGTAAACTTCTCAATCTTCAGTTTAAGAGAGACTTTTTTTATATTAGGTCTTTTTATTACCGATTTTGGTTTTTATTTCTAGGACTTATTGGTAATTGAGTCCCTTTAATACATAAAACTGAGAATGGTGATAAGGACTAAATAGAATTGAGTCCATTTTAAAATAAAGCCAAATACTTCGATACATTTTACATCAAAATGTGTCACTTCCACACTAATTTGCCGACAAATAAATGAGCTATTTTATTAAATGAGTCCTTATAATTATATATGATGGATGTGTTTATTTGCCTTACTAAGATTTAGGACTCTGTATTTCCTAAATACCGAATACTTAAACTATATTAGTAGCCCTGTTTGTTTCAGATAACAATAAAAATGAGGAGAAGAGCAGACTTAATATTTGAGAAATTACAAATAAATGAGCAACGAGAGGTTATTTCTGTATATTTACATTACACTAATTGCATTTAGTGGTTTTTTGAACAGTTGTTGACGTTTCAGACGTTTCGTCATCTTAGACGTTTTCAGGTAGAGATGTAAAGAACTCGAGTCTTTGAGTCTTAATTCGATAGACTCGGCTCAATTTTACAAGACTCGGTGTACTAACAAAACTCAGAGCCTTGAGTCGAGCCGATCTGCAGTCCTTTCTCGAAAACTCGAGCGCCAAAATAGAACTCGTATTTCAAAAAGAGCTCGAGTCTTAAAAACAAGCTCACGTCTCAAAAAGAACTCGAGTCTTAAAAAGAGCTCGAGTGTATCGAGTCTTGAGCGTATCAAGGTTGATTTATTTAAAAATACATAGACATAGTTCATGTGGCAACATGCTAAATGTGACCTTTAGAACACAGAACCTAATAATGCCATGCTTATTAGGTTCTGTGTGTACCCCAAGAGGGATAAAAACGTGACACTATTTATTATGTCGGTACGGATCAATTTTTATTGTTTGTTATTTTACGAGTATTTACTTAACTTACGTTTTTACTTCTGTGGTTATTAGGTATCTATTGTTATTGGAATAAAAATGGAGACAATAACTAATTACAACATAATGAATGATTTTTTTTATTTTGTCCTTGTTATGCGTTATGCTATTCAGATAATTCAGAATCAGTGAAACTAGGCAAACTAACATTCTTTAAGCTATCTTCCTCTCGTACTTTCCGTATAAAGTCTAATATCCTGGATGAAAATATTTTTTCTTATATTTACTTCTTTTATTTTAATAGGAAAGATTATTTGACACTACCTATTTCCCGCGACTTCCTATATTATTTTTATTCCGACTTATATTTTATTCCCTATTTATTTGTAAAGGAACTCCAAATGGAAAAGAACTTGAGCGCGACTCGTCGCGTGAAACGACTCGAGCTCGAATCAAGACTTGAGCGCCATGTTGCGCTCGAGTCTCTATGTAGACTTAAGTGTTCTAGTCTGGGGGTGTTGTTGTAACGAGTCGAGCTGTGCAATTTGTCAGCTGAGCCTAAAATGTAGGACTCAAAAGACTCGAGTTCTTTACATCTCTATTTTCAGGTGGACGTAGTACCAAGCAATAACAAAAATGTAAGTTGTCCCTCGGACCAAATGCGGAAATCCAGTGACGTGGTTTGTATGAATTTGATCATTATAAATACCTATTCCTTGTTTCTTTTTATTAGATATCGTTTTTACGGAAATGTATTACAGTAAGTAGGTAGATATGGAATGTGTATGTTTTTTGTGCTTTTTCGTTACAGGATGAAATTAATAAAGAGAACATTCCTCATTTTATTGAGCAAAGAAAACGAAAGTTGACTCAGGTACCTACTCGTAAATGTTAATGTATTTTACCTAATTATTTGTAACCGATTGGCTTTTTCCCACAATTTTCTTTTTCGTTTTATAACTAAGTAGGTACTGAAGGTACCTAGCTTTAAGAAGGTTAATAGTAGTTATGATATTTACAGTTTGAGTATGAAAGCGATACTTCTCGGCCATCCAGTCCATCAATAATAGAAGCCACACCTGAAAAAAGTGTGCTGTTTCCCAATTATGCACACGAACTTTGCGATGGCAAAAGGAAGATAACTAAGGTTGTTTTCAAAACTTTGTCTCGTTACGTAAATAATTATTTAATGCCATAACATATTGCATATTCATTTATTTGATATTCAATGCTTTCAGGTTAATACTGAACAATGCTATCCTCAGCCAATAGAAGCTACACATAAAATAATTGTTATGGTAAATAAATGAATGTTATTTTTATTAAATAAGTGTACGTACTTAAGACATTAGAGTCACTCACAGACATGATGTAGACACATGAGATTTTAAATTACACATAATTATATCTAAGTATTCATTTTAGAATATTACATTTTAGGAACCTGTGGCAGATGAAGTGAAAATTCTGAAATGTACACAGGGACAGAACCAACAAGAAAATGAACTGCCTAGGCGAGCGCGTAGCAATTCATCGTCCAACAGTTCCTCGTCTTCTAGCTCAAGCAGCTCAAGTAGCTCATCTTCCTCCAGTCGCAGTAGCCCGCTCCATAATGGTAACAGAATTGATTCGAATACAAAGAGAGGGTTCACCTACCCTCAACCTCTACAGGTACATATCGTAACACTACACAGTCACCTAAAAATTATTGTGTGTCGCCTATTCATTCGAACGAAAGTGCAAAACATTTGCAAAACATTCTTTATAAACACGTTAGGTATATGTGACAGGCAAATAAGAACTGTTAAAAAGAAGACAGATGCGCAAGGTTTTGTAGAGAAAGATAACCGAGGTAAAAGCCAGAATAGAAAAAGGATAGAACAAGCAATTACACAAGATATAAAGAACCACATTAATTGCATACCAAGGATTGAATCGCATTATTTAAGGTCTTCAACTTCTCGCGAATATATAGGTGGAGAGAAGACCATAATGGATATATGGAGAGATTTTGATAAAGATCAACGCGAAGCAGGAAAAGCTACATGTGAATATTGGTTATATTATGACATTTTCACAAAAGAGTTTAATATTGGATTTTTCCAACCCAAGAAAGACAGATGCGACCTATGTTTTGAATACGAACTTGTTTCTCCAGAAAAAAAACTACAACTAAAAGAAAAATATGATCTTCATTTAAATGAAAAAGATTTATCCCGAAAAGAGAAACACAATGATCGACTCAACATTGATGAAACCCATATTTATTCAGTTTTCGACCTACAAGCAGTTATGCAATGTCCTAGCGGTGATTCGTCTTCATTCTATTACAAAACAAAACTGAATTGCCTCAACTTTACAATCGTGGAAATACTAAGGAAAAGAGACAAAGATCTGGAGGAAAACACAGAAAGTGAACACAAACGTGATATTAGAGCTTATGGAGATGTCTACAGTTTTTTCTGGGACGAAACTCAGGGGAATTTCGGACCTAGCGAGATCGGATCGTGTGTTCTTAATTATTTGGAGATTTTAAATGCAAAACATCAGGGTCAGGCCATCCACGTTACGTTTTATTCCGACAATTGCTGCGGACAAAACAAAAATAAATATATAGCTTGCTTATATTCCTACGCAGTATCACATTTTGAGAACATCCAGTCTATAACCCAAAAGTACCTAATAAAGGGTCATACCCAAAATGAAGGGGACAACGTCCACAGCCTCATTGAAAAGGAAATCTAACGGAATAAAAAGGCTGGACCCATATACGCACCTTGTCAATACGTCACTTTAATAAAAAATTCGCGAAAAAACGGGAAACCTTTGATTATTCAAGAATTAACGTACAATTTTTTTTGGGACTTAAAGACGTTTCAAGAGAAATGGGCTTATAACTTTAGTGAAAATGAAAATAAAGGCAAT
This sequence comes from Atethmia centrago, assembly GCA_905333075.3. NCBI lineage: Eukaryota > Metazoa > Arthropoda > Insecta > Lepidoptera > Noctuidae > Atethmia > Atethmia centrago. Next base: position 8,381,863 of record HG995381.1, on the reverse strand, counting down.
GTGACTTGAAATGACGTTCAAATCCTTTAATTTATTAAAGAGGATACGTTTACATTTTACTATAAGACATCTTATAGTCAAAATGAGTTCAACAAGGTAAACATGAGAAACAAAAGGAAGAAGATGAGTGATATCAGAGAAATTGCTATGACCAAAGCATACTCCCAAAAACTGGTGTTATCTGAGAGGAAAGAAACTGACTTACGGTCCTTGATTGAACATAATCTGATACCCCATTATTATGCAGATTTTTATAATAACATTATTTAACTATTTTTATAAGTATAACAGGCTCTTCTCCTATAGGTTTTAGTTTGAAATAGTATTGTATTACCAAAGTGTTCATTTAAAGGAGATTTTTTTTTTGTTATAATTGATTCAATTTATTTATATAGGTAAACATTTGCACCTATGCATAGCATTGCCGTACTACACACTGTTTTTTGAATGAAGGTTTTTATGATTTTTTGTAGTTTCTTGTAACATTGTGTTAAACGATGAATATTGATTTGAAATTGTTAACTTAAGTACAAGTTCTCGTATTTGTTAAAAAAAAACAAACTTAATTATTATAAACATCGGCTGTGCAAAGCATTGCCTGAAGACTGATTTACGAATGATTGTGATAATTTTACTTCAAAAAAGCTATTTCTTTATGGATAATACAATAATTGTAAGGTTGTTTTGTTTCTATTGATTTTATTATTTTTAATTTTATAATTGCAGATTTTGACTCAAACGAACGAGATTATTATGTTTATTTTCTGTGCCAAAGTGATTTAATATAAGTCTTTTGAAAATGAAAAAGTGTTTAATTTCACAGATCTTTTTTAATATAAAATGACATATTTCGTTATGTGACACGATAGCATATTTTCAATTTATTCTTGTAGTGCACTTTTCAGTAATAGGATAAAAACTATACAATGATTTCAAAATAAAAGAGACCTAAGGCGAAAAAGGTCTTTAAAAACAAAACTGTTTCAGTATAATACTGACTTATATTGGGAACCTTTTTAAAAAACCTTAATTTTAATTAAAAATATGCAACATATCATTTTTTTTTTGCTCATATTTCACAAAAGATAAACTTAACTTAATACAGAAATCAAATAATTGATATGTTTTCATACAAAATGAATTAATTAAATCAGTTCAAAGCTGAAACTTTGCAGTTTCAAAACTTCGTTTATGTTTTCCCAAAAAAAATATTTTTTGAGATACGTCACTACTATTCTGAAGGTGCGACAATCTCTTTTAAAGTCTAGACATAATCTTGAAGACCATGTAGATTGGTGAAATGGTCTTTTGATGAAAGGACCACACAGATTGAGTCAACCTGTCTGTCCATTACATTGTATTGAAAATAAAATTATACTCGTAGCTCCGAGTCACCATTACATCTGTCGTTTATCAAAACCCACCGATATTTTAATTATTTTAATAAATTTAATTAGACCACTTTAAAACAGTCTTAGGTTGAATATTCTGTAACTACTCGTATTTCTAGATCATTATAATTTGGTAACAAGCACATTGCCTGTCTGCGCATAACTAAGTACATATGCAAATTAACTGTTAAAACACGCAGAATTTGAGTCACGCAATGTCACTAGGTTTTTTGGAAGTTTTCACTGAAATGTTAGCTCTTTTATGTAAAACAGAAACAATTGATAAGGTTATGCGGTAAAAATAATAATGAATTAAGGAGCACACCACCCAAAATTCTGGTATGGTTTGGATAAGTTTTAAAAGGTTCGAAATTGTAACACAGTTAGCCAGCGGCCTAATCAGCCTATAATGTTCCCACTGCTGGGACACAGGCCTCTTCTCTGAGAGGAGGTGGGCCATAATCCACCACGCGGGCCCAGTGCGGGTTGGTGGCTTTCACATGTCTTCGATTTTATTGGTTCTACGACGTTTCCCCACGATGTTTTCGTTCACCGTTTTGAGACCAGTGGTGATGAAATTACACAAAGTAAAGTGACTGCCTGGAACAACAACTCGTAAGTCGGGACCGATACCACTGGGCCACCCTGCTCTAACCAGCGAGCCATGTAGGTACTAATTCGCGGTTTTCATAATATCTTATGTATAAAACGATTGTCAAAGTTTCTTTATATGATTCTGAACAATAAAAAATTGTGCTAAAAGTATTGGTCCGCATCTAAATTCAATATTATCTATAAGAAACACAACCAGCATAAGATATTGTGTATAATAAACATTTATTTCAAATATTACATACCTTCTTCTCCAATAAAAAGAATACTTATATGTACAACCATTGTTTGGAAAGAATTACAGGCAATCCATCTGTGCCAGACGTATCTATCGTACAAAACAATGGAAACAGTATGCCTCGTAAGTGATATTGGAAAAACACGAATGAGGATATGTCGAGATACCCATTTGCTTCTATTTTTCTTCCACGACTAGATCAAATATTAGTTTGAAAGTTTTCTTGTCTATGGGACAAACTTTGTTGTTGTTTTCGGGGTAAAGTTTTGTTACACGACTATAATTTGTGTATTGCTTATTTGACCCAACTTGGAAAAAAATATGTCGAATAGAGCTGAGTTATATTTGTAGTATCAAAAGCAACATTAAGACATTCACCAATGATCATAATATAAGAACCCTGGATCACGTTTCCATCAAAATTATATTATATATTTATATTATTTATAGGTCTATACTAGCTTTTGCCCGCAATTTCTTTCGCGTGGTAAATATCCCACGGGAACGTACTACCAGGTAAACAATTTATTAATTTCGTAATACAATGTTTTTATTATATATATGTATAACTTTATCGGTTTACACGGCGCAAGCGAGTAAAGCTCCCAGTCGGCAAGTTTTTTTCCGATATCTTCAACAATCATCCTTATATTTCAGCCAGTTTACACCAAATATACACAGCCAAAACTTAGTGAATATTACACCAAAACCTTTATCATGAATCACTCCGTCCATTGGAGAAAACCGCATAAAAATCCGTTCGGTAGTTTTTGGAGTTCACCGCGTTCAGACAGACAGACGCGACGGGGGGACTTTGTTTTATAATATGCAGTGATAGTGATGTACGTTTTTGCGCCTTAACGGCTGGACGAATTTCGATGAACTTTGCACACAGGTAAGTGTCCATGACCTGAGTCAGGACGTAGCATACTTTTATCCCAGTAGTTCGTTCCCGTGGGATAGATTCCAACATTTTCGCGTTCGAAGACGCGGGCAAAGCTAGTCTTATATAAAAGGGAAAAACCAATTTCAATTAAATATTAATCAAGAAAGTGATAGCTCGGAGCTAATACATTCAGAATGGTGATCCCTAACCCGATATAGAGAGCAGTAGTGGCCCAGTGGTAACGGCCGCGACTTACGAGTTGTAGGTCGTAGGTTCGAACCCAGACAGGCGCGCTTTACTTTGTGTAAATTATTTCATCACCACTACTCTCAAAACGGTAAAGGAAAACATCGTGAGGAAACCGGCATGTCTAAGAACCAAAAATTCGAAGACCCAACCCGCACTGGGCCCGCGTGGTGGATTATACGGGCCACTCCCTCTCACAGAGAGGAGGCCTGTGTCCCAGCAGTGGGAACATTATAGGCTGATTATGTAACCCGACACGTTACAGCTGTAAATGTCTTTGAGTCGTACCGACGCACTTAATGTTAGTCCTATGGGGATACTGTTCTTGTAATTTGATGATACCTCGTACTTCCACCTAACCGTGTCATAGGAACATTAAAAATACCACTATCGGATTTAAGGACCTACGCTGATTAGAAATAATCAGTCACGTTTTGATATTACCGTAAAACGAGGTGTACAGGGATGCAGGGGTGAATCGGGACGAAACTTTAAAATGATTTTAATTGGTCAAGGACATCTAATGAGGCACAATTGATTTTTTATTGTTTGACTCCGAATAGGAGTCGCGCGGGGCTTAACATAATGTGACTCTAATGTGTTTACTGTATGGAAAAGGACTCTAATGTGTTTACTGTATAATAATTAACGACTAACTTTCCTTGTTGGCAGCACACTGTATTATTTCAGCGTTAAAATCCATTTTAAAGTTTCGCCCCAATTCAACCCTTTTTTTTTGGTTGGGAAATTATCAAATAAGGAGCGGGAGGGTGTCAGACTCTTACTGACTAAAACCCACCTGTGTTCCTTCCGTTGCCTGTGTTGCCAGGAGCCTCGGTATCCCTTTCGGACTGTCCCAATTCACCCCTGCATTTCTATTCACCCCGTTTTACGGTACCTAAAATTCTGAGTTTTCTGCCGATATTGGGAGGTATACAATCTTAAACAACTCAAGTCAGTTTTCTTAAAGCGTGAGTTATGCATGTTTATCAACCTCGTGAGTAAATCTCAACCCAACCCATAAACTCACAAGCAAATCACAAACACGAAAACCATAGTAGTTCCAAACGACCATGAGTCAGAGGGTGCAATAACCCCACCCAGACGTACCATTGTGGATCAGTTGCTAGATTAGTCCGCGGATCTAAGCCTCAAAGAAAGCGCTGAAGGAACGATAAAAGATTTTTTTTTAGCGCTTTAGCTCACAAGTCTAATTGAGGCGGGTGAAGCTTTGATTTTTTTATAGTAGTTTGAAGCGATTGAAGCATAGAAATGGCATTGTTCGCAGCGAAAGCCAGGCTTGAATTTCAAAGGTTAGGGTTAATTGAACAACTTTTTGTCTGGAGTTTCTGTAGTTTATGGAGTACATTTACTTTTATTGCGGACTTTTCAGTAATGGGAATCACACGGATTAGTGTCCAGTTTTGTTATTAGCATGAGAAAGACAATTTGGAACTAAGGACCAAAATAATGGCTACGAACTCTGAACTGTAGCTTTAGTCAACAAAATGTTTTAACGTGTCGTAGGTACATGCCATAACAGTTCCCATAAGCGAGGCTTAGTTGTAGAAGAGAAGGCTTAAGGTACCTTTCAGGAAGTGATCCCTGGTGACTTAATAAGTCTCCACACGCTAAGCTGAATCCTTTGAGGCTGTAAAAGTTTGTGACGGCCATGTTCGTGTGGCCGGGTCAATAGGACAGGTCTTGTTTAATAATTTACTAATTACTGATGCTTGTGAATTTATTTCTAGATAAAGCAATGAATATTAAATATTTTATGTGTTAATGTTGAAAGTTGTGTTGATATTGGTTATTCTTAAAAGAAACAGGAAAACAATATACTTGTTATTTACAAAAAAAAAATGGTTCTAGGCAGATTAAGGATTAGGAACAAAAACACATCGCTTAAGTGGCCGCGATTGAATATAGCTTGATTGTAAGCCTTAACACTCGAACATAAAGTTAATTATCGTTTGAAATATAATTACTACTTCGATTGAAAAGTAAACGTATTTTTTTAAATAAGAAAAATATAATATATAAAACCAAATTTCTAAGCAATAAGGTTGAAAAAACTATTTCGCAAAATAAGACCACAACATTATTTCTGGTCTTATTCTTCTTTCCGGCCATTTGTGGTGCGCTTATCGGAAATCGAGTTTTATTTTTAATCGAAGCTACGAAGAATTTTTATCAGTCGATGGCAAAATTCGGATTTTACAATAAATTGTCAATTAAAATATTCCTATAAAATATTTCTAAAACAGCGCTGCTGAACTCCTTTTTCAAATGCATTGTATAAAACATGCAACAATGCACACGGCAATATGACATAGTGTGTATGAATAAAAGCTACATCACACATCATTTACATCAAGCTGGAAATTGCATTACACCAGCCACGTAGCGGAAAGTTGAGCTGATAAAGCCTTCTCGCCACAAAGCGTAATAGCGTAAATTTTGATACAAAGCACTAATTTAGTTGACTGAAACTGTAGTTATTACACTGATTTTACTAAAACTAGACATTTAGTTAGCCAGATCAATTATAGTGGCATTTGTATAGATCATTCTATTACTTGGAAACACACTTCAGAATCGGCACTAGACTGTAATATCATGGGTAATGGTATTTATCCATAATATTACAGAGTCTTCTCTAATATTCTAAAGTTTTAGGACCAAAACTATCCTGGTCCTCCCGTGCATTATCGAGAGAGACATTATTCATAGACTTTGGCTATTATCTATGGCCTAACTCGGCGCTAGCATAATGCATATGCAGTCGAAATGGCACCCACATGGATTAATCAGTGGTTTATTATCTAACTTATGTGGTATTCTAATGGAAATCCCAAAACTATAAATCTAATATCTACTATAAAGTGACTTATCCGCGGTTTTTGAGAGCCTATTTACTTTAATGTGTTATTTTTCATATACGAGTAAGTGAAGTGATTCTATCGGCTGTTGTAATTTAGTTTAATCAGACACAGCAGGTAACGTATAATTTTGCTGCTCATTTGTTATGTTTTGTGTAGGTATTTGCCTTTCAGAAAGCTCGTGATCTAGTTTTTATATATATAATTAAACAAGTAGGTCAACTAAAATTCCTCAAAGTTCTAGACAACCAATTTCTTAAACTGAACATGAGTTAGCACAAAGATGTGGGAAACTGTATCTTGAACAGAATCTTTCAACGGATAGGGTTGTCAACATCAGTTTGAACCTGGGGCTAAAGGACCAGACGATACACGTGCTGAGCTAGATAAAGGACGTAGATATATAAATACAAAACACAGTTCACTAAAAAAAATTTATAACAAATGGATATATACTACCCGACGGAGAAGCATTTGCAACGCAACGACATGTGTCTAAAAGGGTGATGAATATAAATGTTGATGGGTAGAGAGGGAGAGGAAGACCAAGGAAAAGATGGATGGATTGTGTGAGGAATGATATGAAAGAGAAGGGAGTGAATCAGAGCGTGAAGAAGAAGTTGCCAGGAAGAATGGATGAAGAAAACGTGTTGCGCTGACTGCTAGTAACATGGGACGAGTAGGAAGATGATGAGACGATAATGAAAAACGGAGATACATTTCTCCCGATTATCAAATTTATAGGAGTACTAGCTGTGCCCCACGGTTTCACTCGTTTAAGTCTCAATCTCGAGGGAATTTCAAGATAAAAAAGTTTCCTATGTCCAGGTAATGGTCTACCCATGTGCCAATTTTCATGAAAATACGTTCAGCGGTTTTAGCGTGAAAGCGTAACAAATAAACAAAGAAACTTACTTTTGCATTAATAATATTAGTTAGGATCAGTTGTAAAATATACTCGAACCTTCTTGCCTGTATGAGACTTCAATCAATAAATCAACTCAGCCTATAACAGTCTATACTGGACATAGGCCTCTCCCAGGCTGCGCTACAACACCCTGTCCTCCGCCTTCTGCGTCCAGTATGACCCAGCCACCTTTTTGGGCGTACCACACTACGCTTGCCGATATGCGGTCTCCACTCCAGGACTAGTCTGCTCCTCCGGCCACCGGTCCTTTGACAAACATGGCCAGCCCACTGCCACTTCAGCTTGCATACTCCGCAGGCTATGTCGGCAACTCCGGTTCTATTTGGTATGAAACTTGCAACGGGGTTATTGTATCCTAACTTGCCAGTCAACAGGCGAGCATAGCATAAGTTGCAAAAGAGCACTGTTATACTGATTTGTAAGTTGGAGCAGAAAATACCCTAAAAATGCCCAGAAAATAACAGTTTCACTCAAATCGTGAAGCACATCGTTTCAAAGGCAACATCCTCATGAAATTTTTATTATTCAGTATCATCTCCAGCAAATATTCGCAGCATATAAACGAATCTGTTCCTCCGTTCATCGTTTCATATTTATCGCCACAATTCCGATACTGACGTAAAATATTTATATGAAAATTCTTTATTGTGTCGAAGATCTGCAGCCCTGAGGTGGAATCTCCATAATTCATGAGTCTGCATGGTATGACGCATTGCGCATTTACATAGGTTCCCAAACACACCCGCCTATTGGCCACAGCTGTGCCAGTAATACATTTTTTATTATTTCCTCTTTTACTGGTAATAGTTTTTGCATTATAAGAGATTCGAAACCGATATCCAAGTGTCCAGCATCTTGAAATATTTCTCGGGTGGATCTGAAAATGGAATATTGATATCAGCCATTTTGTTCAACCAGACTACTGGTTCTTGCTCTACAATTGATATAAATATGTGGCAAATCCAAACCCTACCTACTATGTTTGTAGTCTCCTCTTTTGATCTACACAATACCATAAAAAGGACCTACCAAAAATGAGGATCTGAGTCGATCATACCTGATGAACGATGAAAAACAACCAAGCATGTAACTCAATGTTAACTAATTATACTCTTCGACATATGTACATACAGACATAAAATTCCTTCTTTTCTTTCCTTTTTCTCCCATGGAGGTTAGGCAGAATCTACAGTCCTTACGTGCTGCGAAAGTTTCCCGACAAGTGAAGTGCTTATTACATAATACCGAAATTTTCAGATTTTCCAGTTCCCAGTTTCCCTGAACAATGAACTGTTGTAACAAACTGAAGCATTTTCTATCCTAATATCAAGTTCCTGTATCCGTAACAAACTGAGTTCAGCCGTCAATTACCCGGTACACTTGACGAGGGTTAGCACGTTGTGGCAAAGTTGTGACGATACCTGGACAGGTTGAAACAAATACCTGACATACCTGTCCGGACTAGGATGTGCGATATTGTAGGATTATCTAGGATTATTGTTACGGTGAAATAGTTGGGATAACTAACTGCGAGATCGTATTTATTATTATTATTTTTTTATTTCTAAAACACTTAGCCCATTTTACAGTTTGGTTTTAGCCATACAACGAAAACGTCTTAGGGTTTATCTATGTGCTGGCAAATCAAATCAAATAAAATGTATTCGTAAATGAAGGTTTCAAAACAATAGTTTGTTATAACAAGATGGTCAGTTCGCTACATTTTACTCGAAAGCATACAAATAATAATAAAATTAGTGGTGCCGAAATAACAGACACAATTAAAATTAGCCATGGAGCGGGCTATGCTCAGAGTTTCTTTGCAGGATAAGATCAGAAATGAAGTTATCCGGAAGAGAACCGGAGTTACCGACATAGCCTGCAGAGTCAGCAAGCTGAAGTGGCAGTGGGCTGGCCATGTGTGTCGAAGGACCGATGGCCGGTGGAGCAGACGAGTCCTGGAGTGCAGACCGCGTATCGGCAAGCGTAGTGTGGGACGCCCCCCAGCTAGATGGACGGACCACCTTAAAAAGGTGGCTGGGACAGACTGGATGCGGAAGGCGGAGGACAGGGTGTTGTGGCGCAGCCTGGGAGAGGCCTATGTCCAGCACTGGACTGTTATAGGCTGAGTTGATTCATTGATTCAATTAAAATTAAATAATTCAATTACTTGAATAGTAACACACAATTACCAATGTCAAAATAATAATAAACTAAATGCAAGATTGTAATAAACTAAATGTCAGTGGTGTCCTCCATAAACTCAGTTGTGGAATAGTAACATTTATGAATTAATAATTGTTTCAATTTCTTTTTAAACATCATATTATTAAGATTTTTTAACTGTCGTGGAATTGTATTGAAAATAACTGGAGCCATTTGGTAAATACTTCTACGTAGGAGGGCGTTTTACTGCAATCAACACAAAGAATGTTCGAGTCCCTTTTTCTTAACCGTGGATCAGCTGGGGCTCTTATTTTGAAAAGCTGTGGGCTTGTCTTAACAAACACTGCCACTTCAAAGATGTGTAATGACGGTAATGTTAGAAGCTTCAAGGATTCAAAATTTGGCTTACAACTGTCCCTTGAGTGTAGATTACATAATATAGCGCGTACGCATTTTTTTTGTGCGATGAAAACGCAATTCTTGTCTGTCGAGTTACCCCAGAAAATGACTCCGTATCTTAGAACTGGTTCTACGTAGCTATGGTAGGCAATAAGCACGGCGTCACGGTTTACAAATTTGGACAGCTTTTATAGAGCAAAAGCAAAACTGTTAAGTTTTTTACAAATTTCTTCAACATGCGGTTTCCACGTAAGTTGACTGTCTATCACTAACCCTAAAAAGTTTGATATATTCGTTTTTGTAACTGACTGTCCATTGTGACTAATATTAACCGGTAGTTGTCGTTGTCGCTGACTAAAATGCATTATGGCGAGCCGCTCCATTAAATTTTACAAAAATGTTAATTACTACAATGATACTTATGATAATTTTATAGTGATGATAATAATTTAAAGGTACATTAATACATACAACATACATTAGGAGAAATTTTGTGTAAGGAAACGCTTTGATTTGTACTTATAACTATTCGATCTCGTTTTAACGTTTGCAAGTCTTCTGGAAATTTAGATAGTGTTTTCTTTTTGTTAAACTGTCCAGTGCTTTTAAATGTCTTAGGGCGGTTTTTTAAATAGTCAAATAACTTTTATCAGTGGAATAAACATGGCTGTTTGACAGCTTTTGTATAGATAAAAGTAGTTTATGACTTCAGATAAAGTTTAATCATTAAATACTACACTACTTTACTTGATTATTGAAAATTCTAGGACAAACCAGCTAAGCCAACGAAACCACTCGTAAAGTGTTAAAAAAAAAACATAAATTAAATATAATCTGCTGAATGTTTGATTTAAAGAACCCTGTTTCTTCTTTCCTGTGTCGAATTAGAAAATAACGTCCAAAACCAGCTCGTTGTCTTAACATCGTCTTAAAATACCCATCATTTGTTTATATAAGTAAACAAAACAATCCATAAAATCCTAATAAGTATCCAAACTAAAACTTACGCAACGTTACAACAGGAAATCACGTCCAAAAGTGTCACAGGAAGTGGTTCGTACACTTTATAGTGGCAGCACTGGCAACACCGGCTCCGTATTTATTATGCGCCGGTCGTTCGTCCATCAGTCGTGTCTCGTAGATACGGCTGTAATAGACAAGGCAACTGGTCCTGTCCAAATATCGTGGTGTAAAGGGGTTTCCATCATGGAGTACCTAATTACACAATTTGAAAATAGGTAAAGATTTCATTTGTAATGGTGACTGGTCTAATTTTATATTGGTCTATGAATATTTTCCTGTGAAATTATTAATGACTGACTTTCTTTAGAAAGAAAGTTGTGGATGGTTTTATTCATTGTCATAGGAGCTTTAATATCTTTGTAGTAATCTAGTCATTTCCGTCTAAATGTAGATGCGACAATTAATACGAGGGGCATGCCAAAAGAAGTTCTTTACTCATTTGTTTGACACTGGTAAGATACAGACCATCTGGTTGTTTATTGATTTATTTGAAAATAGAACACACATAATATTTTTTTTTTACGTGGATGACCATCGAGAATCTGTCGGGAATTCGCTCTAATTTATTGTGGCATGCCCCTCGTACAGTATTAATTGTTAAATTGTCTACTGTCAAGAGAGTAACAAAACTTGAATCTGTCTTGACTTGCAAATTATTATTAACTCTACGTTTTACGATTTTACGTTACTTAAGCCCGTTTTCACGAACACTGGGCGACACCTAAATAAATGCCAAAATAAAAGCGCGCTGTTCGAGTTTACAACGACTTTTAGCTCTGGGCCGAGTGTTGAGCACATCTGTCGGAAGGTGCATCGCGTATCGTCGGCGTCGCCGTCGGTCGCGTGACGCCAGAACAGAGAAATTTTATAATTAAACATTCAACCTTACAACTTACCTAACTGATGATGCGTTAGTGCGCCGAGCGTACTAACTGGAAGTAAACAAAGTTACGCCCGACGCATCTTCCGTCACATGTAGGTACGACCACCCTTAGGCATTCATTTAAGAGTAGCCTAGTGTTAGTGAAACGGGCATTATAAATTACACACTTTCTCGACGTTACTTTTAAAGATGAATCAATATTGTTCCAAACCTTATTTTGCTAGTTTTAGTATTCTTTATTGCAATTACCAGCACATACTTTCATTTTAATCCGAAGGATTTTGAAGGAAATTGATCATCCATTGCTTCATACGTTTGGAAAATTCGTCTGCTTGACTACGTAAATGCATGTTGTTGAATTGTCAAAATTATCCCGCAGTTTATATACACCTTTACATTTACACCAGTCTTGTTTAACAAAAAGTCGTCGGAGTAGGTCCGAGTCCGTCCTTATTCAGACTAATTGGACAAAACACATGTGATTACCGCCCATATGCGGTACAATGGATTTTGGACAGATCGTTAATTACATATTGACAGGCTAAACGCGTGTACAGTTACGAGCACTAATATTTATACACTTAGCAAAATACAAAAGCGATTTTTTCGTGGAATAACGACTGCAACATTGAGGTACGACCTATTTCATAATAGCATGGGTTCCAAAATACTATGTTCGTAACGACATAAAATTACAATCAACACAATAGGATAAAATAACTTTTAAAAGTTGTTAAGTGTATACATATTAGTGCTCTAGACTGTACAGGTAGGGAGGGAGGGGTAAATGGCTGTCGGTCATTGTAAGCAGCACTTGACAAAATTGTGGGTGTAAATACGGGCCAGACTTAATTCTACCAATTTAAAAAATATATATATAGGATATTTTTGGGCCTGTAGGTGAATAATAAACATAGAAATAGTTGTCATTTGTATAAAAGTTTCATTAGTTTGTCATCATCATTTCAGCGAAAAGACGTCCACTGCTGGACATAGGCCTCCCCAAGCACTTCGACCGGTTCTGTTCTTCTCGCATCAAGCGGATTCACGCGGCCTTCACAAAGTCCAACGCTAAGTCAAATTTGTTATTTCAGTTATAAATGTGTTTCCCAGTAATACATAAAACAATTCAGTTATTTTCGTAAACCACAAGACACTTTAGGGACGCTAAAATGTCTTGTGTTTAAGAAACGGCTGAAATCCTTTATACTCGTAACCTTTGTTTCCCAGAAATAAAACAATCGAGTAATTTTCTTATAAATTTTCCTACTAAAGACATTTCAGAATGTCCGTATATTTTACCTTTAAGACGCTGACAACACCTAAACCGCGGTCACTGTCAGATTGCATAGAAAAGAAAGAGAAGCGCGATGACACAAAGCTTGTAATTTATTGCAAAATATGAAGCAATTATCTATTTACTCAAAATTGAGTTAAGTAATCGAAAATAAAAAACAACCAAGTTCTGCATTCAAATAAGACGTTCTTGTTATTAATTAAATACGTAACGTATGTTGATATTTAATGCAGATATTTTGTATTAGAACTCAAGGTAAGAGGTTAGTTTAACGTTAGTTTGTATCGAATTTTTTTTTCAAAACGTGTTTTGGTAACAACCAAGTTCTGGGAAATATGTTCAAAATTAACATATATTTTTTCCGCTATCACAAACTATACAGATTTGGCAACTTTTTTTCTTAAGAGAACCCTATTTTTGTCAATTGGGTCTTGTCAGCGCCTTAATTGCTGTTTTATTATTTTGGTTAAATACTTGTTAGAAATGTCAATACTTACCGTGATAGCTGAAAACCTTGCTACTGATTGAGTCAGGCCTAATTCAGTGTCTTGACTACTGTTAACCCTAGATGAAAGCCCAAAGTCTTATGTGAAGATATTTTCATTTTAAACTTTGATATATTAACTTAATACTTATTTGGTTATGTAAATAAATATACTTAATACTTATTTGGTGAATGGTAATACTTATCTGATGAGGATCTTCGGCGTGATGAGCAGAATAGCTCCTCAAAATGCAAATGCAGTAAATTGCTCACTTTCAGATTTCTACCAGTAGGATCGGCAATTTAACTAGTAGGTAGGGATTGGTGGAGCAAGCGGGACCACCTTCTCATAACAAAACTAGGCTGCAGCGTTACCTCTGCCAGTTAAAACTTATTAGTAATTTTTTCTAGCTGGCCTACAACTTTTTACTCATAATTTTTCTAGTTTTTTAAATTTGAATTTGTCTTATTGAACGTTGTCATGTTTTTTGATAGGAAAAAAGTAGGTCGCCGTCAAATCATAGAAGAGAATAGGGTCTTACACCCATTTTTGAAAAGTGTCTTAATTAAATTCTATAGTGCTAATCAAAAAAAAATCACAAAAGTTTTATTCAATCGATAAGTGCCATAAAAATGCATTTAAATTTTACATTTTCAAATTTCGCGCGTAGTTTGACGAAAACGCTGGACGCAGTGGACGCCATGTTGCTCTGTGGTCATGACGTCACTTGGCTATGTAAACAAATGTGCTGATCTATTATCTAACTATCAGTTGACAGTTGACACGTTTTAGTTTACATAGCCGTATGACGTAATAACATAGCGGCTACTATTTCATGGTGTTTTTTAACAGATTAGAAAAACTGAAAACGTTGAATTGAATTTTAAAATTTATTTTGTTATTTTATGAACTAAAACTAACATTTTCTGACTCATTTTTGCCTAAACTATCTCAATAATATATTTATAGATTTTTCTCGTATAAAGTATTACCCTATCGGTAGAATAAAATATTTTCGGACCCGAACGCTAAAATCACACTTACCTACCTGAGCTTATTTTATGCGTTTTAGTAACGTACAGCCGTAGACGGATTTTTTTAAAGTTGGATATTAGAGGCATATTAATTGTAGGATTTAAAACTGACATGGTTATTTTCACTTCTAAAGTTATTTAAAACGGGATATTTACCATGATTTTAAACACACCAAAACATGGTAAATATCCCGTTTTAAATAACTTTAGTGGTATATTAATTGTTGCAAAAAAGTTTGTGCTCGCGAGGTCTACTTTTCGCGGAAGTACTAGTACTTAATCAAGATATAAAAATAATCATTAATTCCGCTAAACAAAAGCTTTCCAAACGATACTGAAATATTTATTGCAATTTTTCATGTTCTTGTAAACTTTTCATCCATTTTGACAAATGAGGTGTCATGGCGTCTTTGGATTTTTCCGCGCTGTCACTGTCACATCGGTGCCGTAATCGGATGCTGTATGAAAGTATTTTTTGTGTTAAAACTATTGATTGAAAAATGTAGCTATCGTACCAAAAATGCATTTCTCCCATAGTGTACTGCAATTACTGAGCAATCATCAGCTGCATCTGATATAATTATGTCGTAGCTAACTACAGCATAATACCTACACAACACATATGTTTACAATATACAAAATATCTAATATATATCTGCATAATATGCAGATATAGATATTAGATATTATGTTAACAAAGATTATGCAATATCTATTGAAAGATCTAAACAACAGTCAAAATATTTATACGTCCATTCTACGCTATACAACAAACAATAATAATTATCCTGTTTATTATAATTATCATAGTTTACAAACATTACTATTGTCTCTCAACTGCATTTCCGTCTAGGCATTCACATTAGAAAGTCAATCAATGTGGACTATTGTTACCGATATTATAAGCAAAACGATTTTGTATAACCATAATGAATTGATAATTTGCTGCCAGATAACGTATTGTGTTTTGAAAATGCTGGCACTATATTTCAAGAACCAAGTAAGTAAGTCCTGTGCTGAAATTTCTTTTACTAGCTGTTACGGCTTTTCCAAGTTTTTTCTTGGCTGCTTTATAATTTTTGTCTTGAAAGATCTTGATACCTCGATCTTGCATTTATTCATGGTCAGATGTAATTAAGCTTCTTTAAGGATCGAAAAGTAATTCCGTGGAGTGTAAGTAGTACTATTGACTCATTTTCATTAGTCGATAACTCGGTCGATCTCGATATACAGCATTCGGGGACTCCTCGCAGGCGGGGTAGTGACTTATGAAAGTTATAAGTCGGTATGGTGGTCGGTACACAGTCTGCGGGGAATTCCCGTAGCGGACGTAGCAACCAATGATATTCATAGGTCGGTAAAAAGCGTGAAAATGAGCCTTCAAAGCAACTGCCAAACGTGCAGTGCAGGTTCTCTGTATACTGTAATCGTTCCCTATCGACTAATGAAAACGGTTCCCCGAATACGGGCATGCTTTACAGAAATCTCCAGCACCGCACATGCGGGCACTATCGACTTATTAAAACGGTCCCCTGCATGCGGGCCCTATGGCATGCGTTACAGAAATCTCCCACACCTTAATGATAGTGCGCTTATCGCTAGATTTCAGTTATCTGATCAGCAGTTTCAGGAAATGGGGCACTTCTTTGAGCTTTCTTTCGAGTCGAATTCAGTACTTTCTTATGTTGAAAACATAGAATACAGAACATAGTGGTAAGTTCTTAGTTTAGTGGTAAGTTTTTCATCGAAAGGGTTAGGGCTAGCCCTTACCACTAATGACTTACTAACTGTTATTCTCCCTTTAGATTAACCTATTAAGCCCCGCGCCACACCGATTCGGAGTCAAACAATAGAAAATTAACTGTGTCTCATTAGCTGTCCTTGACCAATTACTAATAATACTTTTTATCCGTGTATATTATATAACATTGGTCAGGCAGGGGACATAGTTCTTCCATAGTTCAAGGTAACCAAACCACTATAGCGACCCAAACCCATAACGCAATATTTTTTGATTTCATGGTCTGCAATGCACCAACTGGGGGTTGTCCTTGGGTGCACTTGCCAATTTTACTTAAAAATTTGGCTTTGGCCCCTCGTACGTCTTCCAAAGAGGGGGTCTCTTTGGAAGACGTACGAGGGGCCAAAGCCCAGGATCCCGAGATATGTAAAAAAAATAATTTGACAAGAAACACCGACAATTTAGTCGTACATACTCGTATAGTATACAATTATACATACATACATCTCGCTCGGTATCTGGCTGTGAACTATGACTGTATTTGGACACGCGCCAGACCGTGGCTCCGGTCGCCACTTGCATTTTTTTTACTTTTTAATACTAGTACAGACTGCTCTTTTTGTTTGTAGATATCCGTAATGGTAGCTGTGTTCGGGAGATTTATTCGTAGGATGTGACTGTGAAATTAATTTTAAAGAGTGAATAAGCAATTTGAAATATCTTGGTGCAGTAACCATCGAACCGTGTGTCAGGAAAGATATGAAATAATGTATCAAAGTATGACGATACATCGCTACTAAAATTATATTTCATCTTCCTCTTGAGCATTCTTCCTGCCATCATAATTAATTATGCTGAAAACTTTGTTAAGGGTCACAGAAGTCAGAAAACTAAATAACATAATCAGCTTATTATGTTTCCACTGCTGCGCACAGGCTTCCACTCTGTGAGAGGCAGTGGGCCGTAATCCACCACGTGGGCCCAGTGCGGGTTGGTAGAGAAAAAAAATTAAACTGGCCAAAATTTTGTTACTGCACAACGAATTGCTCTAACTTTGCTTTGCGTAGCACGGTGTTAAAGTTAGTGTCTATAACTTTAACATCGTGCTACGCAAAGCAAACTTTGGCTGTAAAACAGACGGCTTTGCACTTAAATAGGTATAAGTAGGTAGCTTATTTATTATGATTCTATTGTGTATATGAAACAGTCTAACTTCTTTTTATTTGCTTGGATATCTGTCTAGCAGGGCAGCATGGGCTAGACAGATAGATTCCGGATACTTTTCTGTATTTCTTGCAAGCCTGCTATATCTCATAGCTCAGCTGTCTCTATTATCATTTCATAGTGTTTTAGCGTGTAATCCCGAAAATATCAAAAAGAAAAGACGTGAAAACAGTTCCAGTTCCTATCAGCAAAGAGGAATCTGCATGTTTGTGACGAAACGCTTGAAAAGATTTTTTCTCATCTGGAAAATAATCCTCAAATAAAAAATACTAATTTTAGGTACTTCACCAAGCAACATTTACGAGTTCATTTGTACCACAAGAGGTTTAACAACTTTTTAACTAAAATCGGGCCATACTGGCGTAAGTGTTGGCCGAGTGCCAACGCCCATTTTGTTTTTCATTTTATCTGATGTTGTACCTGTTGTCGTGTGTCGCCGCCCTTAGTGTCATGTTGATAGTTTTATTTGTCAATTAACGTTAATTATTGTCATTATCAACCAAGTCCTAGGCTCTGATTTCTTAAGTTATTTTGGGTCTATCTAAAACTCGTAGTTTAGAATTAGGCCTATATTTAAACGACATGAGTAGCATTACAGTATAAATTAAGCAGTCCATGTATTGAATCAGAATCAGACGATGATTTATGGTCAGAACCTCCAGAGTACCGTAAAGTATGCATCAATGACGTGTCTGATACAATTACCTCTCTATTGCTATTCACCGAAAAATTCTGTTATATAACCTACTTCAAAGGGTGAATACGGAGATGATGGCAAATAGAAATAAATAGAAGATGACTTCAGATAAAATGTTTTCATAATTTAATTGAAATATGAATGTCAGTAGTTTTCTTATAAACTATAGATCAATCAGTTCTCAAGCAGTATGCTGGGTCATACGGTCAGAAAAAAAGGGAATAAAAAAAGTACCTAATTAACATAAATTTATAAAGTTTTTAATAACTTTAAAACTAATATAACCTAGATAATATACAATATCGATGCTACTTGCTTACACTAGGTACTAAATTAAATTAATAACTAAATATACAAATAAATAAATATATGGAGCAGTGGTGGCCCAGTGGTATCGGCCCCGACTTACAAGTTGTAGGTCGTGAGTTCGAGCCCAGGCAGGCGCTTTACTTTGTGTACTTAATTTCATCACCACTGCTCTCAAAACGGTAAAGAATAACATCGTGAGGAAACCGGCATGTCCTAGAACCAAAAAATATTCGAAGACATGTGACATCTACCAACCCGCACTGGGCCCGCGTGGTGGATTATGGCCCACTCCCTCTCACAGAGAGGAGGCCTGTGTCCCAGCAGTAGGAACATTATAGGCTGATTATGCTATACAAAAAAAAAACAAAAGGAGACTTCGGCGTCGAATTATTCGTCCGCATCGCTGCCATCCGGAAACGTGCCCAGAAGACTGGCGGCATTCATAGATAAAATGGGATATAAGTGCAGTAAAATGATAAAAGATCTCCATCAAACGGTAAAGATAATTCCTTGTCCTAGCCAGATTAAATTATCACACCTTTAAAGAAATAAACATGCTCTTAACAAAAATCCTTTATCCCTCAAGTTACTCTTATGAAAACTAATAACTGAACTGAGCTATAACACGAGCAGTCGTGAAGTGAGTGGACGTGTCTCCAAAGTTTGCCAAACGTGTTTGATTCCCCTTCGGCAAAATATTTCATACTCGGCAGTATGTAGAGAAATATAATGTATAAGTTTATAATATGAGCCAATCAGCAATTTAGGACACTTTTTTTTTTTTTGAGTTTGGGAAATCAGCAAATAACTCCTCCCGCTCTGGGCGGAGCGGGAGGGTGTGTCAGACTGTTACTGACTAAAACCCACCCGTATTCCTTCCGTTGCCTGTGTTGCGGGGGCCTCGGTGACCCATAAGTACCTTACCGCGACCCCGGCAGTGCTTAGGACACTGTTGGGCATATCTTGGGTTGCTTATTCTTTCTACGAGGAAATTCTCGGCTGTTAAAAATCTAAATTTGTGAAGACGATGAGGTTTTACTATATCCTAGAACAACACACTACCAAATAAAAAAAAAATAACGCTATGAGTCAATGTTTCTCGAAAATAAATGTTTTAGTATTATTGTTATAATTCGGGGCCTTTCTATCTGGTGTGGCAAGTTATTGCCCCTTACATTTTTTTGATTGTGGACGGTTTATAAGGTGTCTGTAGTCTGTCTTAGGCTTATATTGCAGCCGCGGATATTGTGTGTCGCGGGATTTAGAGAATCCTGCGGCTAGTGACAGCTAATGATGGCTGTCAGACGTCATAGTGCACCGGCGCCGAACGGAAGCATTTCGTCTCACCGCAAACCACGTTTTTTCAATCTCAGTTCATCGCGTCCGCAAAACCGCAAACTTTATTACGTTATCCCGTAATCCTTGGGGATATACTGTGCTACGTTTTCAAAATTAAAAATAATAACCCGCGTCCGATTAAATCCAAAATATAGACTTTCAAGTGACCAGTGTACGGGCAAGCAAGGTGGCCACCTGCCCAGAAGGATTCTTCAAGACTTTCGCCAGGAGAAGCACAGGTACCGCTTTTGCATTATTTGCTGGAGTTAGGCTACAAACGCCACCTGACCGTCACCAATTCCTCTTTGAAAGTTTGCTCAAAAAAAAAGGCAAATTGAATTATTATGCATTCCAGATAATAATTTTTCTGTCGTCCTCGACCCGCAAGGATACACGGCTATTTTATACGCCTGTACCTCCACACTTATGGTCCATTCGAGCCTGGATAGGTATCAGTTAAATAAGTACAAGTCATTGCAAGTACTTACGATAATTTACAGCAATTAATATTAGATAGTGCCTTATAATGGCAACTCAAAAACAAGAAACTAAATTAGCTCAGCTTATTGCTAAAAAAGAAGTAATTTTTGAGCGAGTTAATCGCTTGTATAATTCTTCCAAAAGTATATCTAATTATGATTCACGCTCGAACGAGTTATTCCTAGCGCAGTCTGAATCTATTGGTGAATCTTACAGCAAGTTTGAAACAATAATTGACCAGATCAATGAGTTGCAGTTTGAAATTGATGAAACCCCACCCGACTATGGGAGTCTAAGTTCTATTGAAGACTTATATTCAACTATTAAATACAAACGTAATCTCATTCTTTCAAGTGGCAAAACATTAACATCAGATCAGAAGGGAGGTAGAAGCATAAAGTTACCACCAATCGAGTTACCATCGTTCGACGGTAGAACTGAAAATTGGCCCATGTTTTATGAAATGTTCCGTACTAATGTTCATTTAAATACTGATCTGACGGATTCGCAGCGTGTGCAGTATTTAATAAGTAAATTAACTCATGATGCCTTAAAACTAACTGCAGGCATTGTTCCCATAGGAGATACATACAGTGTTATGTGGAACAGTCTTGTCAAAAGGTATCAAGATAAACGTAGTTTAGGTATTCATTATCTCAATAATATACTGGACATTAAAGGATGCGCCGGCAATGCTGCTAGTCTGAATGCATTTGTAGAACGATATTCAGCGTCTGTCGCTGCATTGAAGCAGTTAGACATTTCAGACTTATTAGATTTTGTGATATTACACTGTGGTTTAAGAAAGGTTGACTCACAAACTGTTCAACAATTTGAAAGCCGTGTGAGTGGCAAGGAATTGCCTTCCTATACGGAGTTTATAATATTTATGCAAGACTATGTTAAGGTACTCCAGCGCTCACACGTTAATAATTCACAGACGGAATCGCGTGCTAAGTCTAGTTTAGC
The DNA here is from genome assembly GCA_905333075.3 of Atethmia centrago. Lineage (NCBI taxonomy): Eukaryota > Metazoa > Arthropoda > Insecta > Lepidoptera > Noctuidae > Atethmia > Atethmia centrago. The sequence goes on along the minus strand of HG995381.1, from coordinate 8,360,635 downwards.
TAACAATCGAAGTAATACTCAAAGTACCGCTAAAGCGTTTGTATCTTGTAGCGAACCAGCTTCGAATAACCGCTGCCCGCTGTGTGACGGCGATAACGTCGATCATCGACTGTTTGATTGTCCACAATTTAAAAATATGAATTCTCCGCAAGCTCGTTTCGAATTTATTAAAAAGAAACATGGCTGTGTAAATTGCTTAAGTCTATCCCACTCTTTGGTTAAATGTAAATCACGGAGTGTTTGTAAAACTTGTAAGAAAACACATCATTCATTGTTACATTTCTCCGAAGTAAAAAGTGGTTCAACGCCGAGCGAGCCTGCCGCTACGTCTGTCTCGCTTAGTGCCGCCGCTAAAATATGTTTACCGACAGAGACAACTATTTTGTTAGCTACCGCGCAGATATACGTATATGATAGCAGCGGCCGAGATAAGCTTGTTGTCAGGTGTTTAATAGACAATGGATCGCAAAATAATTTAATTACTGTGGACTGTTGTAAACGTTTGAACTTACCCATAATTAAATTACGCAATTCGTCTTTACAAGGTGTTGGTATGACCTCACGACCTGTACACGGCTTTATTTATCTCAATATAGAATCTCGGATTAATCCTCACAATAAGTATTATATACACGCATTAGTTGTTGATTGCATTACAGATAGACTTCCCGCTAGTTTTATCAGATTAAATGACGATATGTCATATTTAAATAATTTACCGCTTGCTGACTCAACCTGGAATGTACCTGGTGGAATCGATGTTGTGCTTGGAGCACAGCTGTTCCCTTTTATTTATTTAGGTGATAGGGTTGACTCAGGCACCCGCGCACCCCCAGCTATACTGACTAGTTTCGGATATGTACTGATGGGTGATATTGATTGTCATAGTAGTGACGTAACACACATGACATCTTCGTTTACCGCGCTTGCTAGCATTGACGTCGAGTCAAGTTTGCAGAAGTTTTTTGAGCTAGAGGAAATTCCATCTCAGCGTTTTATTAGTCCGGACGAATTAGAGTGTGAAAATAATTTTAATTCTTCAGTTTTATTTAAAGACGGTAAATATTTTGTCGATTTACCTTTCGCGCGCAATCCCTCCGAATTAGGCAATTCACGCGGTGTCGCTCATCGGCGGCTACTTGCGCTCGAGCGTAAATTCACGTGCGTGCCAACCCTACGCGAGGATTACAATAAAACTATCACCGATTATATAACTCAGGGGTATTTATCGGAGGTACCCGACTCTGAATTAACAGAAGAGGGTTACTACATACCGCATCACGCCGTTATTAGACCGGACAAAGACAGCATTCGAGTGGTTTTGGACGCTAGTGCCAAAACACACTCGGGGTTGTCACTCAATGACATTCTGCATGTCGGACCTAATTTACAGGCCGACTTGTTTTTATTATTACTCAATTTTCGTACCCTCCCTGTCGCAATGACAGCGGATATAAAACAAATGTTCCTACGGATCGGTGTAAATGAGCACCACCGCAAATATTTACGAATTTTATATCGATTCAACAAAAATGAACCTATACGTACTTTTCACTTTAACCGCGTTCCCTTTGGATTAAAGCCTAGTCCTTATTTAGCGATGCGCACAATACGCAATTTAGCGTGTGAGCATGGCGACCGCTATCCTGAGGCTTCTAAATTAGTAGAAACTCAGTTTTTTATGGACGATTATGTCTATTCTGTTCCTGATGAACAGATTGCTATACAATTATCCCGAGATTTAATTGAGTTATTTAAGTTAGGATCCTTTGACCTGGTCAAATGGGCTACTAACTCACCCGCTTTGTTGGAGATTCTCCCAGAGTCTCACCGCTTACCAGTTAATTTTTCTGGCATGGATAATGATAAACATAATGTCAAAATCCTTGGATTAATCTGGGAACCCGCTGATGATTATTTTTCTTTGACAACAGTCGCTGTAGATGATAAATGCACTAAGCGTGCGATTCTATCGCTAGTTGCCCGCTTGTTCGACGTACTTGGCCTTGTAGCACCCGTCGTGTTGTACGCGAAAATCCTAATTAAGGAACTTTGGTTAGCTAAAATAGGTTGGGATGAGGTTCCTCCGGACTCCATCACCAATCGGTTTTCCGTTTTTTTGCGCGATTTCCCCTCACTCTCTTCTCTAAAGGTTCCTCGCCACATTGGCGTCTTTAGAGAAGCTGTAGTGAATATCGTAGCCTTTTGCGACGCCAGCTTTAGTGGTTATGGTTGTTGTATTTATTTACACATAACTGACTCTAAAGGCAATATCAGCGTTCGGCTTTTATGTGCAAAGTCCAAAGTTTCCCCCGCTAAAATAACAACGCTAGCTCGATTAGAACTTGTCGCCGTTTTACTTCTGTCTAAGCTTGTTCGCGTGGTCAAAGATAAACTTTCCGCTCGTGTACCTATTGCAGGTGTCTACGCTTTCTCGGACTCCACCATAGCCCTTTCGTGGATCCACTCATCTCCCCATAGATGGTCTATTTTTGTCAGTAATCGCATTGCTAAAATACAGGAAAACCTACCTGCCGCTAGTTTTAATCACGTGTCCGGAAAGGAGAATCCTAGCGATTGTCTCTCCCGCGGCATGCTGCCATCTGATTTAATTGAACACTCGTTATGGTGGAACGGTCCTACTTGGCTCCATCGACCCATTAGCGAGTGGCCTTTAAAATTCTCTCCTACTGAATGTGAAACATTGCCAGAGTTTAAATCAAAGGTTTTTCTTGTAGAAACATCAAATACTGAACCGCGTATTTTAGATACAATAGCTGACCGTGTTTGTTCATGGAATAAATTGTTACGTGTATTTATGTACATTCTTAAATTTACGAACAGACTACTTAGTCATAGCTCTGTTAAAAATATACAAACCGCCGAAAATTTCATTATTCGAATAGTTCAAAATACGCATTTTTCTAACGATTTAAATGTAATTAAAGCAGGCGAACTTCCATCTAAGAAGTTGCGCTGTTTGTCTGTCTTTATTGATAGCTACGGAATCTTACGTATTGGGGGCAGATTGTCTAAATCTGACTTACCATATGAAGCCAAGCATCCCGCGCTTTTACCTAAACGTGACCGCGTAGTTGATCTAATTATTGATCACTATCACAATACGTACTGCCACACGGGCCCCGGATTATTGATGTCTATTATAAGGCAGCGGTTTTGGATATTAGATGGACGAACAGTCATACGTTCCCGCTGTCGGAAATGCAACACTTGTTTCCGTCTAAATCCTACGCATCTAACACCCAAAATGGCTGAACTTCCTGGATACCGTGTCCGTGATACTAAAGCCTTTGTGCACACTGGAGTAGATTTCGCCGGGCCGCTTGCTTACACACCTATTCGCCGTAGAGGTCAACGTTCGCAAAAACTTTATATATGTTTGTTCATATGTATGGTAACTAAAGCCATACATATCGAACTCGTATCGGACCTCACATCCGAGGCTTTCTTATCCGCATTTAAAAGATTTATTTCTCGCCGCGGTCCAGTGTCTGTCATGTACTCAGACAATGGTACCAATTTTGTTGGCGCTAAGGCGCAACTTGATGATATTTATTCTTTCTTATTGAACTCTTCTGTTCAAACAGATATTAAAAATGAGCTTCTAAAATCTCGCATTGAGTGGACAAGAATACCGCCGCGAGCTCCGCACTTCGGAGGTATTTGGGAGTCGAACATTAAGAGTGTTAAAACTCACTTGTATAGAGTCATAGGAAAGCAGCTTCTCACTTACGAGGAACTCTCTACCGTACTGGTACAAATCGAGTGCCTTTTAAATTCTCGACCGCTTAGTGTTCTCTCATCCGGACGTGCTCACGCCTGCGCATTTTCTAATGTCCAGTCCACTTAAGCATTTGCCTTCTTCTGAATTGACAGAAGAAAACATAAATTTAACAAACCGCAAAAGGCTTTTGGATCAGCTTGTGTTATCCTACTGGAACAAATGGCAAGTTGAGTACTTGCACACGTTGCAAGTTCGCCAGAAATGGTGCACTCCCGATCGCCCTATAGAGATCGGTACTATCGTTCTCTTGGGTCAAGATAACGTACCACCATTGACTTGGCCATTGGGCATCATAGTGGAAGTTTTTCCGGGATCGGATGGTGTAATTCGAGTAGCTTCAGTAAAAACCGCGTCAGGTACATATAAACGTCCTGTCACCAAGTTATATCCTTTGCCAACCCAATAGAACTATATTATTTCGTAGTTTAATTTAGTTTATAATTTACAATAGTATATTTTCTCAATGGTACGCCATTACATAGTTATAATTTAGCTTAGTAATTCAACTTTGTCTTAATTTAATCAAACTGCAATTTCATTCTTTGGAATCCGATAATTAATTTCAAACGCCGTTTCCTAGTAATCGTGTTTTGAACTGCTGCTTGGGATTCTCTTGATGCTTTCAGACTGCCAGATATATAAACATCATCTCATCCTCCCAACCGCACCAGCTTTTCAGCGTATAGATTATCATCTTTGAAAGCTCGGGACCTTTCAAGGCGGGGAGTAGGGTGTGGCAAGTTATTGCCCCTTACATTTTTTTGATTGTGGACGGTTTATAAGGTGTCTGTAGTCTGTCTTAGGCTTATATTGCAGCCGCGGATATTGTGTGTCGCGGGATTTAGAGAATCCTGCGGCTAGTGACAGCTAATGATGGCTGTCAGACGTCATAGTGCACCGGCGCCGAACGGAAGCATTTCGTCTCACCGCAAACCACGTTTTTTCAATCTCAGTTCATCGCGTCCGCAAAACCGCAAACTTTATTACGTTATCCCGTAATCCTTGGGGATATACTGTGCTACGTTTTCAAAATTAAAAATAATAACCCGCGTCCGATTAAATCCAAAATATAGACTTTCAAGTGACCAGTGTACGGGCAAGCAAGGTGGCCACCTGCCCAGAAGGATTCTTCAAGACTTTCGCCAGGAGAAGCACAGGTACCGCTTTTGCATTATTTGCTGGAGTTAGGCTACAAACGCCACCTGACCGTCACCAATTCCTCTTTGAAAGTTTGCTCAAAAAAAAAGGCAAATTGAATTATTATGCATTCCAGATAATAATTTTTCTGTCGTCCTCGACCCGCAAGGATACACGGCTATTTTATACGCCTGTACCTCCACTATCCGAATACATCAAGAAGTTTCTCTAGAATTCAAGTTAAACTGCAAGTAGCAACTAGTACCTATCTAATAAATGGTCGCAGTTACGTCCAGCGTCTGGCGTATTTCTTTTATTCATAGCAATGATCGCGCTTCATATTGATAAACTTCGGGAAAACGTATCACAGACTATTGCAAGATATTTTTTTTAGTTTTCATTCCATCCAGCGGGGTACTTGGGTAACACACGTAAAATTCCATTCGATCGCAATGCCTTTAATTTTTTAACCAACTTCCAAAAAGAAGGAGGTTATATATTCGTTTGTATGTAAGACTGCCTCGTTGGTCTAGTGCAGGGATTCCCAAACTATTTTGGACAAGAGAACCCTTTTGCAAAATGAACTGATACCTCAGACCCCCATAACCAATTTTTTTCATCTGGTACGAACTTGTGCACGCTTATCGACTTTTTGAGTTTTTAAGAATACAACAATGTTACTTGCTATGAAAATATTAGTCATTCTTATAAAAAGTTGGTACACGTAACACAACTTAAACAGTATCTTGAAAGTTTCCAATAAGAACTTGGGTTAATTAACAGGGGTCGATTATTAGATCTCGTCGACCCCCAATATAAGTTTTTGTTTATGTCGACCCCTGGGAAACCGACTTCGACCCCTAGGGGTCGATATCGACCACTTTGGGAATCCCTGGTCTAGTGGTTGCAAGCGCTACTACTGAGCATGAGGTCCTGGGTTCGATTCCCGGGTCGGGCAAAGTGTGGTGTTATTGGGTTTTTTCTATTTGGAATATCCCAGTAGCAGCCCGGAGTCTGGATGTGTGCCCGGTTGATGGCAATAGGCTCGCCCCCCTTAAACATAACTGGCGAAATGTGCGTGTACTAAAGGTATACACCTCTGCCCAACCCTTCGGGGAAACAAGGCGTGATTTTATGTTTATGTTGTATGTATGTGCTTTTTTTTATGTATATTCACCGATTTGTCCACCAATTGTGGACCGAATTTGAAAACTCTTTTTTTACGTGAAACGTATGCTCTCGGTGTTGGTTCCATTCTCACTAAGTCAGAATCTGATGACCCCATCACATGGAAATCTAGGGAAATCCGCAAATTTCATAGGCACACCCATAAAGATTTGGGTATTTCCATTCCATGTATTTCCATTTGGGTAGTTCCATTCTCACCAAGTCAGAATCTGATGACCCCATCCCATAGAAATCGAGGGAAATCCGCAAATTTGATAGGCACACCCATAGCGATTTAGGGATTTTTTATAGTTACTTGTGCATTTCCTCGCGGAAAGCACCATTTGGTGAAGTGGAACTGATGATGAAGACCACCCACCGGAACTACTTAATAGTATGTAGGTATTTTACGATTTGCGATTTTAATATGGTTTCTAAGCAATTCTTGCTCTTCACAATGCATATGGTGATGTGGAGATTTGGTTTAAAAAATTCGTTTGCTCAACAACGTAAATAATGTACTGATAATTGTCATCAGTTCCTTTTAGTTTCAGGAAACACCTACAAAAAAATTACTATCCCTTGATAGTAATAATTGTTGTAGGTGTTCCTTAAGACGCTGACAACACCTAAACCGCGGTCACTGTCTAATTCCATAGAAAAGAAAGAGAAGCGGGATGACACAACGCTTGTAATTTATTGCAAAATATGAAGTAATTATCTATTTACTCAAAACAGAGTTGAGTAATCGAAAATAAAAAACAACCAAGTTCTGCATTCAAATAAGACGTTCTAGTTATTAATTAAATACGTAATGTATGTTGATATTTGATACAGATATTTTGGATTAGAACTCAAAGTAAGAGGTTAGTTTAACGTTAGTTTGTATCGAGATTTTGTTTTCAAAACGTGTTTTGGTAACAACCAGGTTCTGGGAAATATGTTCAAAATTAACATATATTTTTTCCGCTACCACAAACTATACAGATTTGGCAATTTTTTTTCTTAAGCGAAGCCTATTTTGGTCAATTGGGTCTTGTCAGCGCCTTAACATGGATTTGTAGACAACAAACCCTGAAGTTAATAACTTCTAAACTCCGACTGAAGCTACGTGCCTGTAAAGTTAGGTAAACGTGTCCATTGAAAGTTTAGAATCCTCTAGCGTGTTGTAATGTTATTTTAGTCTTTCTGCAGATTTTGAAGTAAAAATACATGAAAAACAGTCTTTGTAAGTTATCAAAGCATCGCTATCCAGAAGGGATAACTGTGTCATGCATGTTCTACAACATTGTCTGTCCAACAACAAAGAGCGCTTCACGTTCCGCTTCATCAGGCAGTATCACGCACGCACTGTTGTGCAACTTTGACAAATATTCACACATCCCATTAACCAATAAAGAAATTATACTCTTGTTTACAAGACCATACAATCAGTGAAAGTCAATAATTCCTCAGAATCATCGTTACTGGTTGGAAAAAGCATAATATTTTTCGTGTTCAGGAACGAGTGTCATGCTAACCTCTTTGAATTGTGTGGTCTATCTCGAGTTACCCTACTTCTACTCGGGACATAAAACTAGGGTTGGCACTTTTTATTACATCCTATAAATTATATGTAAACTACATGTGACTTTTAGCTAATGGCTACACTTTACAAATACAGCTTCTCAATATCGTGGGTATACAGGTAAAACTCACTAAGTGACATTTTTACGAATTATCTGATAATCTTTGAGACAAAAGTGTTTAAGTTCATTATGTTTACCACTTGTATAACAAGTTTTTCGTAAAAATGTCACTTAGTGAGTTTTACCTTTATACACACGATATGTTCTAGTTCGATCTATACTTTGGGTATGTCCTGAAACACAAACCAGACGTGTCTCTAAACTTGGAGCAACATATTTATCCCTCGTTAGTTCCCGTTTGTTATCCTCAAGCGTGATATTATTTACGACGGTACTGAATGGCCTCCTGGCCGCCGACTCATAATTTTAGGATGTATGCGTTTGCCTCAAGTCTGGATAATCAAATAAATATAACCTCAAAGGAATGGCGTGAAAGTAAAGTTGTAGGATGTCTAAACATATGTTTATTTATTTTTAGACCTGAGATTTCGGTAGTCATAGAGCTTCTTCTAAAAGGAAAGTACCACCATCGTACTTCTTTTTGCTGCCAAGTGTCATTGCTGGCGAATCGCATCAAAGAAGGAGGTGTGAGAATTGAAAGAAAATGATTAGATAGGTCTTTTTCTCAATCCATCAATAGTTTATTGACTCCGTCAAGCAGCTGTCAAGTCATTGCCGTATGGTCAATAAAATACCCGATTGATTCGATCGATTCTAAAGAACAATCGATTGGAGTCCAGCAATTGTTCTCCATTATACGACGTGCTCTATTTATTCGCTCATGTACGCACATGAGAATAAAATTATCTATATTATTTTATGTTCATTGACACATCTTACTATAGGAATGTAGGCTAAATGTCTGATAAAAGAAGAAATACCTTCATCGCATCTCGATACATTTTCCAGAGGCACTTGTTCATTCCGTTTTGAAAAGTGTCAAACGATTGTTAGGGATCGATTCAGCATCGTAGCACATCGATTTGAAAGCAATCGGTTTTACACTCGCGTTGAATGGAACTTTTCGCTCTAGCATGGCATGTTTTCGCTTTGAAAGGCCAGTATTAAATCCAGCAAGGCACGACGGCTTCAGGATTGACTGACTCAATACTTTTTATTTTGAATACCTATTCGATTTTTGAACACAGTTTTAATCGTTGTCAGCTGTTGGATGTCTTAATCTTGACGAATTTAGAAATCGTAGCCACTCAAAAGCAAAAAAAAAAATCTATATTTAAAATTAGAAATCCGTTAAGTATTTTTGAAGCTCCAGTTTACTTCAGCCAAGCCCAATCCGAAACCAAACGTACCGTACAGATTGCTGTTTCGCCTCAAGTCAACCCATAAAAATAAAAGACGGTCCATCCGCGATTTTAAGTCCAGATAATCGTGCGTTTAATCTCAAAGATGTTCCATAAAGGGAAAGCGAAACATAACACATTAAACTCTTTCTAATATTAAAAGCTGTTCGCCTAGCCGGCGCCATAGATGCGTGGGTTAAAGGACGCGTAATGTCTTTGCAAACGCTACTCATGCGTGCAACCAGGGCTGACAGGATATTTTTCAAAAGCTGACGTGTTCTGTTTTGAAGGTATTGTTATATTCTGTTGTTGTGGAAGACGGTGGTGGAGCTTTTTGATTCGCTGTTTTTAGTTTCACCTAGATTTCTGTACGTCATTTGTTTTCTTGTTATTTTTACTCATGCTGATGATGGCCACACTTCCTTTTTACCAGACTGCGCAATGCAAAGGAGGGTAATGTGTTTATCAGCCTATGTATGTTTTCATATATGTATGTATGTATGTACCTTTATGGCGCTCTAGAAATCAAACGCGTGGGTTGATTTTAATGATTCTAACGTCAATCGATTTTTCTTAATCTTGTGAGTGTCACGAAAGACATGACAGTAATCAAAATTCAATAGGGCAATAACCAGCCGCCATATTGTGAAAAAGAAAAAAATTAAAGGTGACGAATTATGTCATATGGGGTATCATTGAATAGGTATTTGAAGATCATCTATACAATCTCATGCAGTCGGGGCATCTTCTTTTTAACAATAACAACCTATTGCCTCCGACTGCATGGGATTGTTTGTATAGATAAAGAAATATGTCATCTTGTTTCCATCTTTAAATTTCATTTCCATTTTTAAACTTCACTTTTTACGCAGTCGTTTTTTTTTTAAAATGACTTTTTATTATTCTTACGTCATTGTAGTGCTTATTATTTTGATTAGACTTTTGTATACCAAGGTCTTCTTTAGTCGCTGCGAATCATATTGTACAATGGCTCCTTGGGCCACTTGACCTCTTACATAAAGAACTGGAAATTGGTATTTATATTGGAATCCACAAAATAACGGGGATAGCAAGATAAACATTGATGATGTTATATTTTGCTGTTGTGAAGTTGTGATAATTAGTCTTCTCTTCCAATGCATAGTGTTGAACATATGAAAATCTTTGTTCTTTAAGTCTGGGGCTGATCATCTCTTGTTTTTCATTTTTATATTCATTCTTGAATCGAACTTGCCAGCCCTGCCCATCAGCCGGGCGACGCCGCTCGGCAGTTTGTCTTAATACGGCTCCTTTGACTTCAACGTCAAGATTGTGTTGATTAGACGCGTTTTGATATGAAAGGAAACCATATTTTTATTATTTTGTATACCCTTCACTCTTTGGGTGTTCGTGTGGAGAAGGGCCCTCCCTTGTGTGTAATTTTCGTCCATCATTTATTAACAGGTGACCAATTCGCACGGTGGCTATGTGTCATGTTTCGGTTGAATTTTTTGGTAGGGTTCCGTACTCTGTATTAAACTTGTCTATAATTTACTCGGTTATTTTCTCAAGCGTATTAGGAAAAGTTCTACATATGCCATATATTTCATTGTTGCCATTGCAAATAAGGACTTGAACCCGGCTTTGCATTTAAATGAGATAATTTCAATACGTCATTTCATAATCAGCCTATAATGTTCCCACTGCTGGGACACAGGCCTCCTCTCTGTAAGAGGGAGTGGGCCGTAATCCACCACGCGGGCCCAGTGCGGGTTGGTAGATGTCACATGTCTTCGAATTTTTGGTTCTAGGACGTGCCGGTTTCCTCACGATGTTTTCCTTCACCGTTTTGCGAGCAGTGGTGATGAAATAATTTACACAAAGTAAAGCGCCTGTCTGGGTTCGAACCTACGACCTACAACTCGTAAGTCGCGGACATTATCTCAAGGTCTCAATACGTCATTAGTTGCAAGTAATTCATAATTATGTTATGTATTACTGTTCAATATCTTTTTTCGTACTTAATCAACTGGTAACAACATTAACATTTTCAAACTTTAAACGTTAGGTAATTCAATCCTGCTGAAATATCTGCTTTGCGACGTGTAACCCATTTTCCCCCGTGACCTTAACAAGCTACACGAGTTAATATGGTTAGCCTGGAATAGACCAATCGGCTTCCGATCTTTATGGTAAGGCTTTAAAAGAAGCGGAGTTTCCCTTGGAGACACGAAAATATTCCCCACAGGAACAACTAAATTAAGTAATTGCCGGATATTTAGTAATTTACTTGATTCGCAAGATTATTTGCACTACTAAGACAATTACGAGTGTATTATATTTATCAGACAAAGGGCGAAACGACCGCACGCAAAACCACTCTAACCACTTACTGTAATGACTACCTCACTCTTATTTTCTAGAGCATGAAAATTATTTTAAATTTTCTCACATTGGACTTCTAACAAAATATTTTCCCTGTTTTCTTTTACATTTTTCGTTCTTTAGCATTTCGTAACCACAACATAGCACGCGCGATGCGAGTGCACAGAATGTTTGTTTACAGAACGTTGGCTCCTTAAGGGGACTACAAGAACTAAACGCAAGTTTTATAAGTAAAGCCTAAAAGTATATGATCCACTGCAGTAAACAAAGTCAGAAAAATATATGATATTTTTCAGGATTTATGCTAAGTAAATAATAAAACTAATTTGATACGATAGAAAAACATCAAGAAGATACCTCTAAAAAATTCTTTTAACGATTAAATTAGCATACAATTTTTTGTCAGATTATTCTACAAGCAAGACATTAGCATAATAGTGTTTTAATTTTTTTAGCCAATCAATAGGTTATTTGTAAATAGATAATTGCTTCATAATTTGCAATAAATTACCAGCATTGTTTCATCCCGCTTCTCTTTCTTTTCTATGCAGTCTGACAGTGACCGCGCTTTAGCTGTTAGCCTCTTAAATACAATGAAAGACAACGTACGCATACACAGACAGGCGTCTACGTACAGCGAGTGCAAACGCAATCGCGACTGGCATTTGCTTGACATAGAATAAGATCGCCGTACGCGTACGGCGTATGTGTGTGTGCGCCTTTTCCGCTCGTTCTAAGGACCTTCTGTACCTACATATTCTGTGGGGAGTGCGCCAGGAAAGGCGGTAGTTTTAATTAAATTTCTCCGGTGGTCGCCTCAGGGTTGTTTACTGAAGCTTCGCAAACGAAGTCTTTGTGAAACTTGACCACTCCACCAGGTGTTATTTGGTTTTAATCTAGAGTTTTCCAAGAGCGCGTAGGTACCTACTGCAATTGCTTGCTTAGAAATGAAGATGTTTTAGACTTTATTAAATAAAGCTTTCGTGTAGCTTTTTTTCAGATGTACCACCTAATTTTAAGTCTCAAAAAAGGTCGAGATTCTTCGAGTTTCTTTGGTATACTGAAAACACGATGGATGTGAGTAGACGTGCCCATGTTTTTCTTTTCCCCATTTCATTAACCTGGACATTTTCCTTTGACATTAATTACTCAGCCGTCGCCGTTAATAAAATTACAAGAACATTTTATTTCATCAAGCTAATGGCAAAATATTTGGCCACCTTATAATGCCTATAATAAAACAGCATGCATTCGCAAGCCCTCACGAAAATCTTATCCCAAAGATATAGAGTTCAAAATCCAATACCAAATATTTATAGTTTAATAAGATCCCTCACATGAGTCAGCTCTATAACAGAGGGTGCTACATCTACCCTACTTTTAAGGGTTGACTTTGACTCATTAATCGATATTTTTGCCCCAAATATTATAATGAGTTGGTCCTATGTGGGTCGTGGACAAAAACTAGAGCCAAATATGGTTTTGGAAATACTCCAGGGTAACCCTGACCTTACTTTTATGGAAATATTGGCAGCCATTTCATCGGAGAAGTAGAAATGTATTTTCTAACCGATACTTACGAAATCACTGCTCTTAGTTTGAACATTTATTTGGACAGTCTGTGTTACAGATTTCTATTTGTTCATTTCCAGTTCATTTATTCTAGAATATTGTGTCTGCTAGTGATTTCTGTAACTTACCTTATTGTATAAAGCATTGATCCTCCTGACTATCCAGTGTATTACGGTAACTAAATTTCGGAGCTATCAAATCATTCAGTTAAAGAAGAGACACAACACTGCAGTTAGATTGTCGTAGAACAAATCACATTCCCGATTGCATTGGTTGAAAATTGAAATGGTAATGGTTTCGCCCCTAACACATGGGTCCTAATTTTCCGATCGGCGAAATGTTGCATGGCATTATACGTTCACCCTTCTGTAAACAGCGATAGCGTGTATTTTTATTATTTTCAGCCAAATTTGAACTTTGTTGTCCTACTGTGAACTACAACTTTCTTTGTATTTTCTCGTTGCATTGCTCTCCTTTCATCCTGTTTCATCCTCTTTACATTCAACTGGTCATGTCCATTGCCCATTCATTTGAACTAATCCCACAGCCCTTTAGTTATCGATTCAAATACGACCCGCTCGCACGTCACTAATTACCGAGTTTTATTATTGTTTAGTGGTTATAATGTTCCATTAATGTCTTTGATAGTTCATTATTAAGTAGTAATTAATATTTATGGTTATTGCTTGTTAGCTTTTGGTTTACCTTTGTTTTGGCTGTTTGTATTTAGCTTTTTATAATACGAGTAGTCTTTGGGATCATCAGGTACCTAGAGGTATTTAGAGTTGCCCAAAACTTCCAGTTGATCGATTGATTCGTAGGATTCCACTCAGGTGTAGACTCGTAGAATTTTAATTGGAATAGTCGATTTTTCTGATAAGAAGTTTTATAAACCCAAAATTGAAATACAAAGTAAAGCCCAAATATTTCATAAACGCTTACAAAGTAACAAGCTCGATAGCCAACACGCCAATCACGAAACCACTTCAAGCAAGCATTTTACAACATCCATAAAATAAAATTTCAAATTCAAAAGATTAGAAAGTAAACAGCATACTACATCTCGGTGCATCGAAGGAAACTGTCGCAATGACGACGTGCTCTAGATTAGCCATTCTGGAACCTTTCCAACAAGCAATTGATATCGACTGAAGTCTGAAATATACCTTACATCGAGGTTTTCTTTAATCTACCAACTTTGTGCTGCGAGATATTCAATTTGAGTTAGGGCGGAAGTTTGTGGTTATGCAATACTGAATAAGAAGGTCCCATTTCCAAGATAAAATTGTAGAAATACGTACTCGTAGTATTGGAAATGTTGATGTTGCTGTTATAGTAACGTCTTCATCTGATAAGTTCTCAAATGACTTCGCACAAATGCCTTAGCTCTAGTCTATAGCTTCATTATTTGTTAATTAAGTTGAATTAACGTCATTTATATTCTTCTTCTCTCGGTAACAATATGAAAGAGCTGAGCCATCTTTATACATTATAGTATCAATAGTATGCTCAATTCTGAATTTTCCTTTGTTTTCACATAAAGTACAATGATATTGCTGATCAGTCTCGCCAGAAACATAAAGACAGAATCCTATCTAACATATTGTTACGAAACGAATAACAAATACATACTTCTTCCCAATTCCATGTTTGGCACGGAAATCTATTGATGTTTTCAAGGCGTCTTTAGCCTTGAAGACTTGTCCTCGAGATTCTGGACCATATCCAAGATTCGTCATGGTGTTCCTGTATATTTTAGCTTCTATACTTTGCTTCTATATCATCTATAGTTTCCTAGATAAGTCTAGTTTTATATCCGGGATATATTCTGGCGCGACGCAGTGCAATAAAAGTGGTAGAACTTGGGTTGTGGCCATTCTTATGTGTTTCTTTTTTAATCTTCTTTGATTTATGATTTTGAAACGTTTAGCTTATTGAGTTTCGTCTTTATGGTAGGCTATAAAATGGCACTACCCCCTCACATTAAACTTTTAAAATTACGAATTTCGATTTTTTTAGGGTTATACCTTTAAAAGAACGGAGAACAAAGATATTATATCTCCATGTTTTGGTGTCGGCGACCACCATATACGTTTTGCTTTTGTTTTCAGAGTATCCATAAATACAGTTGTTTTTTTTTTTTTCTGTCTACTACATGGCTAGACAATGATTTATCTGTCTCCATAATAATGGCTCCTTAGCATACGTGAAATTTGATTCCAATTAAGTGAAGACATGTGCAATGAATCATGTCCTTATTTACGTACTAAAAGGACTATTAAAGCCAAAGACGTTGTTTATTTCACCTACATAATAAGGTATTTACATAAAATGACGTGGGGAGAGTTAGCAGTTATGAAACAGCTTGTTGTACATTATAATTTATGACGTCATTAACAGTGATGAAATGATAACGCTTTGTTATTGTTAATAAGCTCATATGAGGTAATTTGGACATGTTTGTGTACGATGAAAGGAAACCGAATATAGTGATTACAATTTTCAGCTGGAATAATTCCATATAAATTGCTACATTGGTTTTTTAGGTAGCCTCAAGTAACACTAATGTTTACTGTATTATACAAAAGTTGTTATCATTATTGTGGTTAGGATTCTCGGGAGGTCTATTATAAGTGATTCATTTCAATATGCCATTTTAAAGTTACTGATTTCATGATCATATTTATATTTAGCACTCCAAACACTTATCTCTTTGTTTTAATAGTCCTACGTAACCTACGTTGTTGCATTGTCTTTCTATTGAGGTTTCTTTGATTAGCACTAAAGTGCACATCAGTGCTCTTTTACTCAAAAAAGTTTTTGTCACAACCAATTTTCGTGTTAGGATTTGTTAAATCATTTATGAAAAATAATAAGGTGATGCTTATTTCTAAAGAAATTTCTTCTAGCATAAGTGTAATAGGAAAGCAGATACAAGAAGATATAGTTAGATAGATATTTTTCTTCTTCTTCTGGTGCCTCTTTTACGCTTTTCCTTTCTCCTTGTCCTTTGCTTTATATTGCTCGTTTCAATTTGCCATTTTAGTTTTCATGACCATATTCAGCTCTCTAAATGAAGACCTATAAATACCTTTCGATAAATTGAAAAATATGTCTTATTTTTTAACAAACATCATTGTCTTCGCTCATTCCATGTTCAATTTACTTCCCATCGATAACATTTGAACTCAATTGCCCATGGTTCATGTAACCTTACCAGTATCATTCATTGTTTGAACGTTAGCCAATTATGTTGATTGTCGGTGCCCAATTACTTTACCGATTGTAATTATGTTGTACTAAGTGATCTTGAAACTATCTCTTTACATGCTCTCTCTATTACTTCTAAAATTGTTCTCTTTGTTCAACTTTTTGTTGTATTTGGTTAATATCATGGAAGCCTTAGGAGTTTTTACGATGTTCTGCTTCGTTTGGCTTTAGCGATAAATGTAAATCGTATTCACACGTGTAACTACATGCACAAGTACATACCTGAACGTACGAAATTGCGTTCCCGTTTGAAATCGTTCTACTCTGATCTATGAACCGAAACATTTCAGATTTATAACCCATCTATATGCTTACATATACAATCTCTTTTGTAAATCGTAAGGCTGAAATACACTATTTCGTACTATATACTTGGAATAATATTATTCGAAATTCAAATTAGAAATTCGGATTACGATTCTCTGCCGGGAGTTATTGGTATGCAAGTTCGCTCGTTCACCGTCTAACTTGGGAGTTCTTTGACGGACTTACTTGATTCAGGCGAGTATTTATAAATGGCGTAAAAATAGAGCGGGACATTGATGCTGGAGATTATGTGACACTAAGATCAAGTAAACAAAGGGCTAGTGGGGAAACTGAGACGTTTTTGTCAAATATTGTACAGGAAAACTTGTTAGAGACTGTAAAGTTTATAATGTTCTACTATTTTATCACGCACGGAAAACATTGTTTTCCCCGACTTAAAAACTGCAAGACTGTATTTTATAAAATTTTAGATTTGATTTTGTTTTTCATTAAAAAAATAAAGCTGTCGTTATATTTTACAAAATTAACTACCTAATTAAAATTACAACGACACACCACACCGGATACACAGTACATCCAATAATTAGTAGTTAGTTAACAACTTGACATTTGAATATTAAAAGCACTATGTAAATATCGATTCTCATAACGTAAACGCGGCACGTCCTGTAGGATATCCTCAGTTCAGTTAGTTCTCTTCCGCACCGCACGGAGCGCGCACGTCGCGTCCCAAATACCAATTATAAAATAAACCGTAAATGAGCATTCCGCGCAGCCAGTCCATGAGTGTGAACTTACCTTTATAATACGTTTATTATTGTGAATTTGTGTGTGTGATTTTCAAATGGTTATTTAATGTTTGTGAATTTTTGAAAATGGAAATTTTTGTTGGAATGTTGGTCGACGAATTCATCATGCTTTGTGGTAGGTAGTGTGGAGTGTATTTTGATTCTTATTTGATTATATTGTGACAAATTGGAAATAGCTTTCCCATATTTTTCCTGTAGTTAAAATATTTATTTTTACTTATTAAACGCCGTGTAAAAGAAGCATAGGTCGGGTATCAAGTGTCAAATAAGTTTTTAATAAAATAGTAAATAACTTTTAAAAACTTTATTCAAATTCTCGGTTATTATCTGTGTAGTGTGTGACCTAATTTCGATACCATGATTGGTTTTGTAAGTTTTGAAGGGTCAGTACTTTTTTTATAACATAATATCACGCCTGTAGTCCCGGAAGGGTTAAGCAGAAGTGTAGTTACCCTTAGTACACCCACATTTCGCCAGTTATCTTTAAGACCAATTTAATAGACATGTGACATGACATGACATGTGTGTGTGTTATGTGTGTTTTTTTATATCTAGGTATAAAACTTTATAACGTCCTCCTTAGTAAGATTTTTTTTCTCATAAAGATCACTTTACTATCTAAGTCCAAAATCAAAAGTCATTTATTCAAACTAGACTGAGAATCAGCACTTTTCGAACGTCAAAATTACATAAGACAGTCCCCCAAAACGCGCACCCTTCACCACTTCCTAGTGCTTTAGCTGGGAAGAAGAAGTGGCCAACAAACTCACAGCAGCTCAGCTGTCTGTTCAGTTAGACAAAAAAAAAGGATTCTAAACAACAGTATGCAAAACAACTTACACCACGTGCAACACAAAACATTAAATTATTAGCCATATGTCAGCTGGCACACCACTATACCAACAAAAAAAAAAGAAAAGAAAAACACCGAAAACTATTCTCAAGCAGTGCTCGTCCACACCCACTCTACCAATTACAGCGTTAGTGATACGATTATCGACTAGCTGGCCAGTTTACTGGATGCACTATCGACAACTTTATTACCTTCTCAACACCTACTCAGGGGGGTAACCATCACCTCTTATAGCAGTATTATTATAATATTACTTCACAGTGGGAAAGTGATGGAGCTATACAGGACTTATAGCTCCATCTCTTTCTAACGCTAAAGTAATATTGAAATAATACTGCTATAAGAGGTGATGGTTACCCCCTGTTCCTGATTGGCGGGAATAGTGAAGTGACGTGATGAGTGGCCGCGATGTTGAAATTAGTAAGATAGATTTGTCAGTGCGGTTGTGTCCAGTGCCTAAATTTCGTAACACACTATCAGTAGCAATGGATTTCAATTTGACAGTTTAACAACATTCATTGCCTTATTTACGTTGCAGAGCAGACAAATGTTTCGGACATATGAAGCAATGGATCAGCAATATAATTCAAAATAGTGTGTGTGATAGTGTGTTACAGTTAGGGTAAGATACAAAGACAAAACTTAGCGTAAACTTTCGCTTCGATCTGTCAAAATCAGTCCAATTTGGCGTGATTTTGACAGATCGTGACATAAGTTTACCTAACTCTATAAAAATGTAAAATTTTAACCCATAGGTTGGATAAAGATGTCATAGAAAAGAATAGGTCTAGGGAATCTAGGGAACTATTTTGTTTTTAAAAACTGGTTCAAAGTCACTGGTGATAAGACCATTAAAAGCTAGGAATTAATTTGTTAAAGTTTGTTGTAATTTCACGCGCATAAGTCTTGATCCCGTGGGAGTATCTGATCCAGGCCATGGTCTACCAATGTGCCAAATTTCATCCAAATCCGTTCAGCCGTTTTAGCGTGAAGCGTAACAAACTCACTTTCGCATTTATAATATTAGTAGGAAGTTAGGACTGTATTACCTTTAAAAAAATATAAACCTACTTCAAGTTTTTAACAAGATTACCGACCAGGCTCAACTTAAAGCATTTATTTCAATTAAACGAATTAGGGGCACTTTCCCGATGGTCAAAGTCAATTAGTCAGAAAGTTGAAGCTAGTTGCCCATTCTAAAATGTAGGTCTCTATGGAGAAGAACGGGCAAAAACTCCAAGGACACTTTTTCTTACAGACGAGGAGTGTACCTTAACTTGTACCTAGTTATTTTATTAATATCTACCCTCTTTGTTATTTCTAAAGTTAAATTAGCGGACTTACGAATACCTAACTAAGTTAAAATAAGTTCTACATAATCACCCGACTCTTCATCGTCATCATCGGCCCAGCCTTTTCCCAACTATGCTGGGGTCGGCTGCCAGTCTAACCGGATACAGATGAATATCAGTATTTTACATAGAGCGACTGCTTATCTGACCTCCACAACCGTTGTCAGACTTTCGAGCTTCTGACGACCCGTAACGACTGTCAAAGATCTACAAATGACAGTCGGGACCAACGGCTTAACGTGCTTTCAGAGGCACGGAGAGGTCTTGGTATGTAAAGATGGTCACCCATCCACGGACCAACCGCGGCAACCGTAGCTTAACCTGATCGATCGACCCGTGCGGCTGTTATTACTTAGCCACAAGCCCCTCATAATTTCCATAATTTCCCGACTCTTCCTAATGCAGAAAGCATGTCTTGCCGTTAGATTTATGTGGGCAGTATCGCTAATGTATTATTAGACTGCAGTGCGGTGTCGCGGACCTCCCCACGTACCTACGTATGTGTTGCTAATTAGCTGTGCTTAGACTTGAGATGTCTCGTGTGAGAGTTGAGTGCAAGACATACCCATAAATAAGTTTAGGTACTTAGTTTATTACTTAGAAATATCTTTTTGGGGTTCCGTACCTCTAAAGGAAAAAAAAACGGAACCATTATAAGATCACTTCGCTGTCCGTCTGTCTGTCAGTCTGTCAATACCCTTATTTTCAGCATCGCGTGGAAGTATCAAGTTGAAATTAATAATTATGAAATTCTTCTACGATCCCTTGGAGCTCTAAAAAATCAAGCGTCTAAGACAACGCAATAAAAAAATACGGCCATTTATGCGACATATTTTGATACTCGTAAATAAGACTAAACCTAGAATCATGAAATTTGGCAAGAAGCCACACAGCACAAATAAAGGAAAATGTACGAAATTCGTTAATTTGTAGTTTGATCACATAAAAAAATATTTTTTGCAATTACAAACTTTTACATTTGCAGTTGGAGAATTGACCGATGTATGGGAGAACATGTTTCTTTTGGGATATTTTTTTTTATTTTATTAAAGTTTTTTTTGGGATAAATTCATCCCAACTACGGAACCCTTGATTGTGCATGGTCCAACACGCACTTGGCCGGTTTTATTTTTAATTAACAAATTGAGTTTGTCATTGGATTTTCTCAATAACAACATAAATAATATATTATGCAAAGCAAGATATTCGAACGAATAGAAAACATACTGGATCTGTGTTCTCGCCCTATTTCCTTTGAGATCTAGATAATCTAAAAACAAGAGCATGGGTGTAGAACATAGTTTCAATAAAATAAAAGCACCTATATGTATATGTGAATTTCGTGATAATCCAGAGCTGCAATTTCCTGCTTCGTAAGCAAACACACCTGTTAAATCACAATGTACCATTTTTTTTATCATCGTCATCATCATTTCAGCCGTCCACTGCTGGATATAGGCTGGGAAGCCTATATCCAGCAGTCAAGCAGCGTCACTTCGACCGGTTCTGTGCTTTCCACACCCAGCGGATTCCTGCGACTTTAACAAGGTCGCAGGAATCCGCTGTCCGCTGTCCGTGTCGCTGATCCGCAATCGCTCCACCTTGTGGGAGGCTTTCCAACGCTACGTCTTCCGGTACACGGTCGCCACTCCAGAACCTTTTTTCTGAGTTTTACATAATTACATATTCATTGGCACTTGCTTGAGACACTTGGACAGAGGAAAAGATCCTTACTGCTTATCTGTCGTTCCAACCCAGTAAACAATGGAATCTGAGGGTCCACATTATGTCGTATGAAAATGTCCAGATGGAATTAAAATGTATCCTAAACGCCAATCAGAGACAGATTGTCCAAATTTAGTGATTGAAGAGGGGCGAACCCACTTTCACGGTTGACAACTCTTGGAATAAAATGTAATAGGCACAGACCAACGTAGCTTTAGGAACGAACCTAATGTAGGTAGGTTGTTAGGATTAGCATACGATTACGTGTTCCAAACTTGAATCGTTAAACGAAACCAGGGGAAAATAGATGGATTAATCATTGCTGTAAAAAAACTACTTTTTGAAATGTTTGGTCAAGGGTTGGTAGTAGAATGTATAAACAGACCACTTGACTAAGTAGAAAAGACCGAAATATCTTTAAAGGACATGTCTAGTAGGACTATGAACGATTGCCTAGGTAGTCAAAATCAATGTTCAGCAATGATTGTTATATTATTATAATCACCGTATTTTATACTTTATCTATTAATAAGTTAGAGGAGTCAAAAACTTGCCGAAACTGGTTTAAGCATTAACCGCCGGGGATTTTAGTTCGAAGATTGATGAAGATATGGAAAGGAGAGTTAATGCGGGAAATTAAGTGAATGGTGCTGCTATACATGCAATTGTGACCAACCAGTCGATACTCAAAGAGGCTCTACTGGCTATTCATAATGGTGTGCCTACGCTTATGTATGGAAGTGAATGTTGGGTGTGGCAAAAGAAGCATGAAAGTAGAGTAAATGCTGCGGAAATGAGTCCATTGCGAAGCATGTGTAGTGTGTCTAATCTTTCACACAGTCCATCCATCGTTTCTTTGGTCTGCCCCTAGGCTTATAGCCGACATTCATAATCAAGACTTTCCTCACGACTCTCTCCTAAATACAGATTACTCAGTAATCTAGCTAGGAGAGCAGCGATTCACCCAACGATTCATTGTACCTACACCATGTTATAGTAATGCATACTTGTTACCCGACTGCCTCAGGAGGGTAATGCTTTTCGAGAGTATGTATGTATGTATGTATGTATGTATGTATGTATGTATGTATGTATGTCTATTTCTTTGGCACGCTCTGTATGTCTGTTGATGGATTTTAACGTATGAGGTGTCCTTAGATTCGTCTTAATTGTGGGAGTGACATAGGCTATATAATATTTATAAATTGCATCTGCAAATACAAAAAAAAGGAGGGGAAGTTTTTTTAAAAATTAATTGCAACAATGTTGGTATCAAATAAAAGCTAGTAATGAGTAACTTTCAAATATATATTTATTAATAAAACTAAAAAGCTTGAAATAAAATAAAATATTTAAAAAACAAAAAACCCGACTGCAAAAACACATAACTGAAAAGGGAAAGAGACAAGCAATAAAATCTATATAATTTTTTTAAATAATTTATTTTATTAAGTCCCTCATGTACTACAAAATCTTTATGTATCAATAAATTATTATTATTATGTCCTTATATATCTCGGGACCATGGGGTCCCGGACCTTTGGAAGGCGTACGAGGGACCGAAGCCAACTCGCAAAGGCCCCTTGGACAATTTTAATGGAATGAGGCACCAACCGACGATTGCTCTATGAAGGTGCACCCAAGGACAACCCCCGGTTAATGCAAGACTATTGCAGAACATGGGAACAAAAAATATTGGGATATGGGTTTGAGAGGCTATAGTGGATCAGTTTCCTAAGACTATAGAAAGGCTGTGGCCCCTACCTGACCAATGCTTTATATAAAATACACCGACAAAATGGCAGGGGGTGACTTGCACACTCAATAATGGGCCCCCGAAAACGGCCGCTAGCACATAGTGACAAGGGGGCAACACTTCCTGAGGTGCTATAATTATTATTTTCCTCATTCCTCCGCATCACATGCCCATACCATGACAACCGATTTCCGCCCAACTTTTCAGTAACCGGCGCCGCTTTCATTGGACCATTCCCTCCAAATCCCAAAAAAAAAAAATAGAAACATACACACTATTAACACTTTTACGGCTAAACCAACCACCCACTTAGTTTCCAAACCCGAATACCAAGAAATACGGATGTCTCACGTCCGAGTCGCAAGCGCAACCGATTACGATACGTATTCGAAACGATCTTTTTGATCTATTCTTGGCACCAAATGGATCGCATCACTAGTTAGAAGTACGGATTGATTGCGGTAGTGAAGAAAAAGCATGTTCGTATCGTCAATCATGTGTCCATGGCCACTTAGGAATGATAAGCTAGTTGGTTGGTTAGTGGTTGGTTGGCGTTGGAATTTCTACATTTGTGTCTTGAATCCTTAAGGTGAACATAATAGAGAGTATTCTATTATATTCTACTAGCTACGCCCTGCGGTTTCACCCGCTTTAATCTCGATCCTGTGGGAATTTCGTAACCCAGGTCATGGTCTACCGATGTGCTAAATGTGATCCAAATCTGTTTAGCCGTTTTAGCGTGAAAGTGTAACAAACAAACAACAAATATTAGGATAGTTAGGATTCCAGTTGTGTTGAAGGAATTTTGGTCTACATGTTAAGCCCCGCGCGACACTGATTCGGAGTCAAACAATAGAAAATCAATTGTCTCATTAGCCGTCCTTGACCAATTAATTTCAATACCGAAGCAGTTAGATGAGTAACTTTCTGGTCTTTGGTTAGTTGACTCCGCCTTTTGTGCGTTCGTCAGGACCCTCATCTTCTCAAATCCTCAGTGAGACTGTAGGTAGAGTTGTAAAGCTGATGATACATCTCTAAAATGATCTAAATTGGAATTTAAATCTCTCTTAAAAAAAGTAAAACCTCTACTTTACTTTACCTTCGACATTTAAAAACATTTCCTGGATGTAGAACACTCTATCTGTCGAGATGGGGCAGTAATCGTTATCAGTAATGGCAGCTAAGCATCTGCTTACCTACCGTTTTAGATAACTAATCTTTTGTGGTAATCAGTTCTTAAACCTCTGTAGTATAAAGTCAAGTCGATTCCACGTTAAGGTTTTTTTACTCAGCAAAAAAATCTAAGACTGATGTGCAGGGCCGGATTTATAGGGGTGGATGCCCTGGGGCAACCGAGAAGTTCAAGGCACCGAAAAATTTTAACAGACGAAAAAAGAATCACATTATTCAATCATTTATACTAAACATATACAAAAGAAAAAAGATAAATGTTAGGAGAATGGAACTTTCCGAGCTTATTTCTTCGAAAAATCATTAATGATGTCGGTGAAATCCAGTTCTCGGAGTAAATCACTTTCAAGGTACCTATTGAAAGTGATTTACTCACAAAACCGCATATAAAAGTTATTCCTACTGTACTCAGTAGGAATAACTTTTTAGGCGGTTTTGTGACTGAAGTCTATTTTTTATAATTTTCATCTTCGAAAAAAGGTTCCTTGTGATTGTGAACTTTACGAGGGCGGCACTGAAAATTTCGGGTATCAAGGAAGTGACACAACATTACTATTTAAAAATGTATTTATTGCTTTTCGAAGTATTCTCCGCAAAATTTGACACATTTTTCCATACGATGGAACCAATCATTGAAGCAACCATTCCATTCGGAAGTTGGGGTCTCCAAAATGGCCGTTTTATAGCTTCTTCAGGTAATGAAAATCCCTGTCCACGCAATTTATTCTTTATTTTAGGGATTAAGGGACCTAAGCCCTAATGATTTCTATACTTTATTTTAAGTATAGAAATCAATTGGGCTTAGGTCGGGGCTGTACGGCGGATGGTCTAATAATTCTATGTTTTCTTGCTCTAAAAACTCTTTTGTTCTGTGCGCGGTGTGAGAACTCGCATTGTCGTGATGGAGGATGATGCGGCGGTTGCAGTTCTCTTTACGGAGTTCAGAAACGACTGTGGCAAACAAATGCTAGCATACCATTCTGCATTAACCGTTCTTTGTCCCTCAAGAGGAATAGTCATAACATGGCCGGTTTCGGAGACACGTGGCCACCATTTTTTTTGCAACACTCCGTGAACGAACAATTTTTGTTGGCTTTAACTCATTTTCGAACACCCAAACTCGTGACTGGTTTTTTGTTTCGGGTTCGTACGCGTATATCCAGGATTCGTCACCTGACACGATGTTGTATACAGCATTTGAGGATCCTGCGTGGAATCTTTCGAGAGTTCTGACGCACCAAGTAACGCGAGCCGCTTTTTGCTTTTCACAGAGCGAATGCGGTATCCATCGGGAAAACAACTTTTTTACACCTAATTGTTCATGTAAGATTATTTGTATTTGACTCATGCCAATGTCTAAAGTTGCCTGAATTTCGCGGTATGTCACTTGTCGATCTTCCTCAATCAGATTACGCACAGCATCAACGTTTTCTTGGGTGACTGCAGTTTTTGGACGACCTTGACGGGGATCATCACTGAGCTTGACACGTCCACGTTGAAATTCAGCAAACCAGCGATAAATTGTGGTTTTGGATGGGGCTTCATCACCAAATGCAGAAATCATCCGGTCAACACACTGTTTTTGTGTTAAACCACTTCGAAAGTCATAATAAATCATCGCTCTTGAATTTTCTCGAGTCAATTCCATTTTCTCAACGACTAAACAAGTTTGACAAAACCTTGTGACAAGACCGAGAATCTTTTTTTAAAATAAATAAATGGTATTCGATTTTTAAAACCAAGGAGTTTTCAATTAAAAAGATTTTAACATGACAGGAACAGTGGAAATATTTCATTCCCGATACTTTTAGTGCAGCCCTCGTATCTTTACCAAAAAAAAACAAATTGTGGAGGCTCCAATTTTGTGGAGGCCCGGGCCCAGGGCCCCTTTTGCCCTGCCTTAAAAGGCTAGGTACTTTCCATTTAAAATAATCTGATTCTGTTTACAGGGAACAACTTAGTCAAAAGGTCTAAAGAAATGTTAGCACAAGTACATGACCTACCTTTATGTTGGCAGCACATCAAATGATAAATTATTTTATTTCTGTAAGTAGGTTTATATACAAACACTTTTACACGTCAATCATATTTCAAAAACTGGATGAGGTCGGCGTTTCCTATCTGACTACTCTGAGAAGAAAGACCGAAACAAACTGAGAGGTCACAGTCTCTTATAGTCCAGACATAATCTTCGTCAGATCATATAGATTGGTGTCTAAAATGGTCTTTTAAGGAAAGAACCAGACAGATTGAGTGGACCTGTCCAGTCAGTGCACGCATTTGTCAGTAGTTGTGCAGCTCAAATCAACTCAACGATTCGACGAACAATACCAAAGAAAGGACATTTGAGTAGGCCGCATAAATTACTCAAACTGCTAGACCAAGATTAAAACTAACTGAGAGAGAAAAAAACAATGACCTTCACATTCACAATAATTCAAATCATATAGTACTTTACAAAGTAAATATTCATGTCATGTACCGTGTATATACCTATAAAAATTCATCAATGTGAATGTGTATAAAAAAATCCAGAAATAATCTTGGTCAGATCATTTGTGGACCATGTAGATTGGTGTCATCAATATCCTAAACTTAACAACTCAACAGTGTTCGGACTTTTATTCGTTTAGTCGTATAATGCCTAATTCGCAAAATGGCACACAGTCGCAAAAAGGCCAATTCGCGAATGGACTAGTTCTCAAAAGGACTAATTCGCGAAATGGCTAATTCTCAAAAGGACTAAGTAGTAAAATACCTAATTCGTGAAAGGACTCATTCGTAAAAGAACTAATTCGTAAAATGTCTAATTCTCCAAATGGCCATCTTTTACCAACTCATGCCATGAGTTAAATGACATGAAAAATCTAACTTAATTTTCTAGGTTACTTATGTTAATATTTTATACGAAATGCAAACAAAAAACTTAGCAAAAAACATTTATTATTAAAATAAGTAATTTTACTTTTATCAGGCAGAAGTGCGTATACGACAGGAACTAGTGATGTTGTATTTACATCAGAATTCAGATCTATGTGTAAAGTATAAAGTTGGTAAAAAGGTTTTGGAACACTCTTGAATGTTCCATCACCGTACCAATAATGGGTACTTGATCCTTTTATAATGTTTCGAGATAATTTTGAAGTGAAAACCAGCATTTTATCTTCTTCTCCATCATGTGCTGATAAAAAATTATGAGCAAGGCTTTCAGGTACAGATACATCTTTGAGTGTATGAAAAGTCAGTTTATCGACATTTAAAAATTTTTTCCTTGCTTTATATAGTGTCCTTTTTTTCATGAAATGTTGGTAATGATTTGCTCGACGTATTCATTGTTTCAAATGCTTTTTCAAATAGCCCCTTTATAGGCGTCAAAGTCTTGCACACTTGTTTTTTCAATTTGTTCATGTTAAGTAGTATATCGTTTTTTTCCTGATGAGGTAAACATTTATGCTGAGATTTCCTCAATATTTTCTTCAAATGTATGTCCACAGTAACCGACCCACTACACTCGTTTTTATTGACACATCGCCAAAACGAACTTCCGTCTTTATTTATTCGGTTAGTTTTATTAAACCTATGCCCATCGTACAATAAAGTACCATTACCTTTTTGATTTTCAGTAATTAAAATGTCTTCTTCCATCTTTCTCATGAAATAACCTACTTCTTCTATAAACAGAAACTTATGAACGAAAACATAAATGACGGTGAATTTAACAAATAGATTATTATCCACTCACAACTACCCGCACTTTCATAAAAAATATTACTCGGCGTTCCGTTTTATGCTTTAGTTGCATAAATTATTGTTCTCACCACGATGAGTGAAAACTATTTTTAATATAATAATACTTTATTATAACATTTAGTACATTTTAATTAACATATTTTGTCACTGTCAAACGATGTTCTCTTCTTTTGCCTTGTCTTCATTGAAAAGGTTTTGTATTATAAGCAAAGAGGTGTGTAAACAATTATAATATATTTTAAATGTTTATACATCACCATAGTAGACAATATGTACTACTTTATTATTAAATAATCCGAGTAAATATAGATGAGGAAAATACCAAGTGATTTTTATATTCTTTATCTAACGTTAGAACAACATCGATTTACTCATCCATTGACAAGGTGGAGCTACTTTTAATAATGTTAAACTGTATGTATGCATGTTCTTTCATGTAATTTAACTCATGGCATGAATTGGTAAAAGTTGGCCATTTGGAGAATTAGACATTTTACGAATTAGTTCTTTTACGAATGAGTCTTTTCACGAATTAGGCATTTTACTACTTAGTCTTTTTGAGAATTAGCCATTTCGCGAATTAGTCCTTTTGAGAACTAGTCCATTCGCGAATTGGCCCTTTAGAGAATCGGGTGCCATTTTGCGAATTAGGCATTATACGACTAAACGCTTTTATTTAGCTGCAGTAAATTGCCAGTTAACCTCATCAGTTAACTTCTATCTGAGGAATAAATATGGCGGTTTGACGTATTTTCTATACAGAAGCTGTCAAAACGTCAAACATTCTTCAGATAAAAGTTATCTGGCGATTGAAAAATCGGCCCTTAGTGTGAAATCGAATTATTAATTCACTGGCGTAACCTGGCTAGCTGGCTAGCTGTCACTTTGTGTAATAAAATGGTCATATTTATTGTATTCTAGACTTTTACACTTATTAATACATTTTTTTTTATAAATAACAGAAGATAACATAACGCCTGTAATCCCTAATGGATTAGGCAGAGGTGTACCTGTGCACCCACGTTTCGCCAGTTATGTTTAAGTCCCATGTAATAGGGGGGCGAGCCTATTGCCATCAACCGGGCACAGGCACAAATCCAGACTCCGGACTGCTACTGCGAAATTCCTGGTGGAAAAACCACAAGAACACTTTGCCCGACCCGGGAATCGCACCCCAGATCTCGTGCTCCAATCGTCGAAAGGATCTGGCAATTGGGACTCGAGGTGGCCCTGCACAAGTCCGAGGCCATGTGTTTTCATGGTCCTCGGAACGCGCCACCGTTGGGATCCCAAATAACGGTGGGAGGGGTTTCCATCGGCGTCGAGTCGACGATGAAGTACCTGGGACTCGTCCTCGACAGCCGGTGGAACTTCGTGGAGCATTTCCGACGTTTGGCTCCCAAACTGGAGCGGGCAGGCGCTGCATTGAAGCGGCTCCTGCCCAATCTAGGGGGTCCAAACGCCTCCTGCCGGAGGCTCTATGCGGGGGTCGTGCGGTCCATAGCCCTCTACGGGGCTCCTGTATGGGCGCGCTCTCTGGCGCTGCGGCCAGCCCGCCGGTTGAGCGCGGCCCAAAGAGTCATGGACATCCGGATGTTCTGGGGATACCGCACGGTCTCCTGTGAGGCAGCGAGCCTCCTTGGCGGATTGCCGCCATGGGATCTGGAGGCAAAAGTCCTCGCGCACGTATGGGAGTGGCGCGAGGAGGCGAAACGCCGGGGCGTAAGCCCGCCGCCGCGAGAAATCGCGGCACAGCGGACGGAGCTCCGGCGGGATCTCATGGCGTCATGGAGAGTACGGTTGTCGCAACCCAGTGCTGGGCACGCCACAATTGCGGTGATAAGTCCCCTCTTTGAGGAGTGGCTAGAGAGGCGCCACGGCGTCCTCACCTTCCGCCTGACGCAGGTCCTTACCGGCCACGGCAGCTTCGGGAGATTCCTGTGTCAGATAAGGCGGAAGGAAACGCCCGGGTGTGACCACTGTGTGGATCGCCCAGAGGACACGGTGGAGCATACGGTGGAGGTCTGCCCGGCTTGGGCAGAACACCGCCGTGTCCTCGTGGAGGCGATCGGCGGCAGAGATCTCTCGCGTCCGGCCCTGGTTCAGGCCATGGTACGGAGCGAGAGGGCATGGGCAGCCGTGACCTCCTTCTGCGAAGCAGTAATGCTCGCGAAGAGGAGGCGGGACGGTTGAGGGAAAGGCATGTTTCGCGCCCTCTCGCTCCTAGCCGCCGCAGGAGAGTCGGGAATCCCGGGCGGATTTCCGGCCACCGTAGGCGCGGGCTTGCGGACGGTGAGCAATGGGTAGCTCACCGTCCGGTAAGGACCAGGCCTGAGTCGACGGCGCGTTGTATTCCACGCGCGCCTCAAAGAGATGTCGTCAGCACAAAGGTAGGGGTCCACTAGGGCCGATGCCTGCCGGGTTCGCGGGAAGGTACTTATGGGTCACCGAGGCCCCCGCAACAAAGGCAACAGGAAGGAATACGGGTGGGTTTTATTCAGTAAGAGTCTGACACACCCTCCCGCTCCGCCCAGAGCGGGAGAAGTTATATGATTTCCGAACCTCAAAAAAAAAAAAAGACCTCGTGCTCAGCAGTTTGCGTCCACTAGACCAACGGGGCGAGGAGTTAGTAGTTGTGCCTAGATATCTCATCGCCAGTATTTTGTTTGAATGTTTTTCGTACTTTCTAAGACTAATTGCGGCCGAAGAAATAAAGAAGAAATAAAATGAGATTCTTATTCATTTATTTTACACTTTATATAAATCGAACCAAACGATCACCATTACAATATGTCCATTTTATTACACAAAGTGACAGCTAGCACGTGTCAGATTACTCCAATTAATGAATAATTCTACTTTAGATCTCCATTCATTGTTACCTACCCTACAGTATTGCTGCAAGCAGTCAGCAGGTAGGTACCTACATTTAAAACTATGGCCGCTATGCAACGGTGTTGTTTTCTCGTCGAGGGAATATTGGCATTCTGTGACGAGATATTATATACAGGAATACATTAAAGATTTTTCATGCCAAGTCGTCTATTGATTAAATTAATTCTCATTCGGGAATCGGAGCAGCATTTCCTACCTTCTAAATTCGTTATCCATAATTTGCTCAAGATAGCTACGGCGCGCGGCGGCGCCGCCCTATCAATTGATTTCGTAGCTAACTTAGCACTAATTTAGCCTTGGATGTAGGCTATATATAGACCTAAGAAGGTATGATAAAACTCCAAATTAAGCTTTTCAGTTTTCAGCACACGTGATGTAGCAACAAAGAGTAACGACCAGATAAAAAGAGAACAGCGTTAATTTATACAGCGTGAATAGCTCGTTTTACATTTTTTATTGCCTTCAGCCTCAGTTATTTACCTTTTTATTTTAGCCATTAGACAATCTACGATTCTACGAATCTATTTTTTTAAAGTACTTACAAAACCTGAAAAGTGAAAATTGAGCAGGCTGGAAAATAAAAATAGGTAAAATAAAAATATAGACCGATAAGTTTCTAGTGTTTTCCCTAATTTGAAATTAAATATTCCATCTTAAGTTGTAAATAAAACGAAACGAAAAATAAAACTTTACTCAAAGTAATAAAACTGTTTGACATATCCGGTGGCGCTTACCGATGCGTTCAGTAGCGAATTATTTTTAACCCATAAATCACAGAGTGGCGACACTTGACTAATTTTACCCAGAAATTACTCTTTACTTTTTTTTTAACATACCGATAATATCAGTATGGAGAATATCTACCAATATCTACTTCAATCTATATATAAAAATCAAGTACCATGCGTTACTTTCGCAAAATCTCAAAAATGGCTCGACCGATTGTCATAAAACTTTGGTAAGTTGTTTTGTGCGCACCGGACAAGGTTCGTAATAAAAAAAAAATCCATTGCAACGCTTTCGCCAGTACCTATTGTTTAAAAATGTGTGTGTCGTCTATGTGGGGACATTACCAATTTAAAAAATAGTGAATACACAGCAATTAACATTAATTGAACACCTCGTCTTTATTGCTTGTTTCCTAACAAAGTCATTACGGAATTAACTACCTACTGGCTGAAGCTGAATAAACAAGGAAGTTTGTAACTTACTGTACATTAATCACTGCTAAGTTTAATTAGACAGCGCTAGCCGTATGTTTGCTCCACTTGTTCACCATTGACCACAAATTCAATTTGAGCGATAGAAAAGCAGGTATGCAAATATTTATTATTGATTTATTGATGATTGCCTTTGAATTCCGGTCTTGTTTTCAAATTACTTTTTTGACGAACTTTGTGTTACATGTTTAAACCTAGTGTCATCTTGTTCATTATAAACTATTTGCGAACATAAAACCCTCTCGATTTTAGATAACATTTCAGTGAGCACTCAGAATTATCATTACAAGCAAGTGCTAACGACTGATTATTTTTCATCGCGCCGCTGTCTGAGTGTTACCCGATTTAGAAAGTTCCCGATATTCGTAGCGTCCCCTCTTGTCGTGAGTCAGGCAAATTATAGCGTTTGTGATTAATGCGAGCTATTTCTGGGCGTATCCTTCACTCGACGATTCACCTTTCTTTGTTCTTCAAACGCCTATTGTAAAACTAGGCACAGCCGAACCTTGCATTGAGTTTCACATGATCTATCTATACCTATAAAATAGTAACGAAGAATTTTTGTCCGTTTGCCTGTTTGTCTGTATGTATGTACCTATGTTCAGAATTGGTGCAAAAATGACTGAACGGATTTGGCTGAAATTTGTCACACAGATAGTTTATAACCTGGATTAACACATGCTGTACTTTTATCTGGTAGTACGTTCCCGTGGGATACTTTCCGACATCCACGCGGGTGAAGCCGCGGGAAACAGCTAGTAACAATACCAATGTTTCTTGCGAAACCCACCCAACTTTTGAGTGACGCTGTAAATTTTAGGAGACATAAAGTTTTGGTTAACAAATCAGGGTCAAAGAACAAATTTACCAGGTTGTAAAAAGCATCTCACGTCGTGTTTTATACGAGTATCTGCGGAAATGGTGTACCTACGTGCTATAAGGATTATAGACTGTTAAGTGTAGCTCCGATGATTCAGCGTCGAAATACTGAGACGTGAAGTCATCGGTATGCTGTTTACTAATATGCTTGAACGATTTTGAGGATATTAGCTGTGTATAATACCTATACATGTGGTTCTCGGTGTCTTATTATGATAATTGTTAGATGAGTGTGTGCAATCAAGATTTAAATCGATTGTTTATTAAACAATCAATCAGTTACAACAACTTGGTAACCTTTCGTGTTTATATATTGAATGTTTATTCTGATGGGTATTCCAGTTATTCAATTGTCTTTAACTTGATCAAGAAAACTTTTGATAAATTAATGCTGCGATTTGAATGATAAATCGCAGAATTAATTCATTTTAATCCTAATAGTCTTGAACAATGCGTATCGCTCAATAAAGTAGCTTTATTTCCTTAACTAAAATGAATCAATATCAATATCGGTAGCAAGTTAAATAGAGCCGAGGTGACGATAATCCTCCCCGTATCGGATAACCGTTGTTTCAATTCGAAGTACCTAATACTAGCTAATCCCCACTTCGTGAGTGGATTAATCTGCGCAACATGTTTGAATGCGCGTGCTTCCTAATCTAACCATTTTATTACACAAACACGACAAGATTCAGACTGTTTGAATTGATAGTATCAATATTGGTTTCATTTTGATTGGATTTAGATTGGATTGTAAGGTAGATTTAATTGAATATTGGGGAAGATTGCCCTTATATTAAGTTACTTTAACTTGTACTTGTAGTACAGAATGCAATTCAAAGTAGAGTTTATTATAAAAGAAACAAGCCCTATTATTTTATAAGCAAGACCAAACTGCACTACCAATTACGAAAAGAATGCAATTTTAAAATCTTGTTATCCTGGTTTTGTAATATATTATACCAACAATACCTCACAATATCAGGCATAATGCGGTTAGCCACGCTTGAAACTAACCACCACAATGCTTTGATACTTATCTATCACAACACAACAGTTGCAACATCGTGGCTTGGTTTTAAATCTCGTGGTTTTGTCCCGGCCCTGTAGCTGTGGCATGTTGCGGTTGGTTTTATTGCGACAGCTTAAACATAAGCTGCTTATTGCAGGGTTGATATGCTATTTTGAGCTGTAGTCTGGCAAGTTTGAATTTCATACGTCATGTTTTATAAGTCTATCAAGCCGTGAAAGTTAATCTTTTGAAAGTAACTGGTACCTATGTCATCTATGTATTATTGGGTAGGTGACTGTTCCAAAATAAATTAATGTGCTGTTATTCTGTTTATTTATAATTTTATTTTCTTTTGTTATAGGTCCGCGCCATGGAGCAGCGGCTGTGCGATTGGCCAGCGGGCACTGATGGTGCACCCCGGGCCATTACGCGGCTAGAAGGCCAAATAGAAGAGCAGGTATGACTTTTTCCTGCTCTGATATTATTATTTCACAAATAATGTTACCAGTTATACGTATGAATATTCTGAAACAAGAAATAGGAATAGCTCACACACTAAAAGTCACATAAGGTACCTACCTACCTTATGTGACTTTTTGAAAGGTTCGTGAAAGTGAAAAAACTTTTAGTATCAAACTGCTTAAAACATTTGCTAATCTCGTTGTAATGAAAGTTAAATGGACTTTTTAATTAAAAAGCTACAAAAACATTTGTAATAAAAATATTTTGAAGAAAGGTATGAACGCGATCAACTATTTGTTGTTGAGCTGCTATGATATTATGCTGTCGTCGTAACCGGTTTTCGAACTTGAACCGAACCATAGACACTTGAACTTAGAAATGTCATTATGACGTACAAAGTACAAGGAAAGCAATGTAAACAATATGTTTTTTCATCTAAAGAACTAAATTGATGAATGAAACAATGCAATTAAATTATGTTGCTAGTAGAAATAAGTTATAAACTGTCGTTTAAAATAGCTTGACGTGTTTTACAAATCATTAAAAGGTTTGAGAAAAGACATGAATTTAGAAAGTGCAAACAATAAACAAAATGCAGGTAAATAAAGAAAGAAGCACTTGTTCTTACTTTTATTATACGGAAAACTCAAATTCACAGTTCATGTTTATACTTGATAATTAATTGAATGTCCTAATACACTGTGAATTCTAATAACTTTCCCAATTTAATTAGTGTGTGTTTAGTTAATTAGTGTTCGTCATATCAATACAACTGTCTTTGAAGGAATATTGCTATTTGCTTAATCATCCATCTTGATACAAGACCAATATGTAGGTAGTTAGGTCTGAAAATCTATTGTTTCCTTTACCTCTAAACTTTATATTCCCCACCCTTCTATCTGTTCAGTCAGGTAATATTTAAATTATTATAGGCACCAGAAAACCAAAATAATTTCCTATATATTAATTGGTTGCTAAAGATACAGATTTAATTTGAAAAATCTATCAACCATAATGTTGCTTTACACATGTACCTATGTGTTAACTTGTGAATGTTCTGTACACCTGTATATCAGAACTTATACCTATAACTAATTAATGTAAAATGTATATACTGTTACCGGACCTATTTTAGATAAATAAATAAGTTATGTAACGTCAAATGCCTGCATTATTTGGAAACTAAACAATTAACCCAAATATTATTTAAACATTTGTGATTATACCTAACAACATGCCTTCCAAATTACTACAACTTAAGGCATACTGTCGACAGAAGCAGCTAAGACTCCAGGACGCGAAACAGGTGGAAGCAAAGGCAGCCCGTATCAAGGAGTGGGTGACGAACAAGCTTCGGGAGCTAGAACAGCAGAACCAACAACTACGGGAACAGAACGACCGCTGCAACCAGCAACTTGAACTACTTAGGAACCATATTGCAGCTTCTGGGAGCAGAAATAGCGCTGTAAGTTTAGCAATCAATATTACAGTAATTAACTAAGACATACATAAAAATTCCATTTGTTTTACAGACACTCCTTTTGAAGAAATAAATATCTATGAGTACATTCTATTAAACTTAACACTAATAAAATAAAATGTGGTAAATTCATTTGCATTTACGTTGATAGTAGATAACATAATTATTGCCATATAATTTCTTCCATTGAACTTAATTACCTAATTCATTGTTGAATATAGGCTTACTCACAATTGTTTCCTCAAAAATTATACACCAATCAAAGCTTATAACATCTTTACATGATGCTTTAAAAGCTTACTTCATTGTGATTAGTAAATATGCCATTTTCAGAAGACATATTTGAAAGATGACAATTTTACTGTCAAAAGTGATCAAAAAGGTCAGACAAGTTATTTTATGACTACTTAATTGATTCATGAGATAATAAAGTTTTATGATCTTGAACACATAAGGTCTCTATCTAGTTAAAGATGATACATTTCAATCAGTTTTATATATTTTTATTAATGAAAATCTTGAGATAAAATAATGAACACCACACTGTTCAAATTTGAATGATAATACATAATGAGGTGATTTGTTCTACTGTAAACATTCAAAATAAAATTATATGATGAACCCATCAATGTAATTTCAAATTATAGTTTTGATATTTCGGACCCTGGAACCAAAAACCTTGGCCTCTAAACTTCTATGAAGCTATTGCTTACCCCTACATTACCCTACATTCCAGTCCTTAGAAATAATGTGCTATGTTCCTTCCAAAATTCTCTTCAATCAATCCCAACCACTGACGTCACACAACTTTACTTCCCACTCCCCCAGTTCTTACCAACTCGAGCAAGCCTATCTCTAGAAGTGAGGACTGATGAAGGTTCCCCTCGAGCCACATCAAGCCTCTTAGCCGCGAACAGACGCCGATCAGAAAGCCTAGAAGGGCCCCAGGTAGTTCGATGTTGCCTTTAGGGCTAGAATTTGCGAATATTTGGTTGCGAGAAATCACTAAGCTAAGCTATAAAAATGTTTCGGTTTTATTGCACTATGTTATGTGTTTTAGGTCAAATATAAGTTTCACTTTTTAATTTTATAGATGTTGCACTTCAATTAAGGTACTTTACACTTCAGCCTACCCCTGCAAGAGATAAACACTTCAGGTGTCAAAATTAATTTGCAGAAAAAACCATGAATTTTATTGCACAAACTGTATAGTTTATTTTTTACTGCTGTTACGTGGCTGAGCTGTTACTTTTATTAAGCTCATTGATGTTAAATTAATTTGCTATAGATCTATCACTTTGCTAGGCTACATTTTTTTACTGCACAATCTTTTCATGTCTCACTGCTATTAGACATACTATCACTTTTATCAGCAAGAAGATAGCAACGGACACAGTTGGCCCAGCAGTGGGAATATTATAGCCTGATTATGCAAGATGGCAATGTGCATAGTTGTATTTCTTGCTATTGTACAATTTTTTTTTCAATTACTTTGCTAAACTTTTGATAAGTTATCCTTCCTTTTCATCTTATATTTTCATGTCACTGTCTCAACAAATAGGAAGATTTAGATCATTTAAAATTATCTAAAATAGCCATGGGTGTTACTACTTCTTCAAATACAACTTGAAACCTGTGTAAATATTTTAATTTAAATGTTATAGCTGCTTTACATGTCCTGTTTATTATTGTAGTGCCCAAAATAACTCGTCATTTGACTCTCGAGCCAAATACAGGCAAGCAACCAAAAGGATACCTTTTAACATTCCTTTTTAAAACTTTACAGTTACCAATAAACTCATCAGAACCTCACTACAGTACGCCAGTTCGACATAGAAGGAATCTGTCGATCGGTACTACCAACATAGCGAATAACGTGAACGCTGCCACCCCTCCCATCTTAAACACCATGAATAGGACTATGGATGAGAGGACCACCGCCAGCTTATTGGCTGATGATTTGGCTGTAAGTATTTTCCTATTTACCGAATATTGCTTTTTACCAAACCATATCAGGTCAGCGTTGTGGATTATGGCCGGTTTCCGCTCATAGAGAGAAAGCCTGAATCCTAGCTGTGTGAACAAAATAGTCTGATTCTGAGTTTGCAAACTCTGGATTCCAAATCGGTAAGTAAGCCCAGATGTTTTCCCTCCCTAATGAAAGCAGACTATTTTGAGCTGAGTCCAATATAAATTAATTGTTACCCTTTTGAAAGTGAAATCAGTCCAATCTCTAATGGATTTCGGTGTTTCATTGTAAAATTGTTTTTCTTTTCTTCACAATTTAAAACAAATATTATGGAGGCCTTGGCAGAGTGTACAACTTTGTGCCCTTTGGCGTCGAGACCCTCGGTCTGTGGGGTCCCAGTGCGCATAAGAAACGTCTAGTTGGTGTAACTGGTGACCGAAAAGCTGGCGGCTTTCTCGCGCAACGCATCAGCATTGCAATTCAGCGAGGAAATGCCGCCAGCATCCTCGGTACAATGCCCGAGGGCCTTTTTTAGGCTTAACTTAGTTTTAATTTAATTTAGTTAATGTTCATAATCATCTTGTAATTTGATTATGTAAATAAATATTTGAACTTTCTGAAAAACAAATTGATGTTTATTTTCTTCTCTTCTGTTTCAGACTGCTGTTGAAAACTTAGTGGTGCTACCAACGACGCCAAATACTTCTACTGATGGTGACACCACCCACGACTATGCAGAAATTTATACACCCAGCAGAGGTTGGTTTCACTGATACTTACTTACTTTTATTTCTATATCAGTGTACCAGTTTTTAAATTTCTTGGTTCCCCTGTCCTACCCCGTCACATCGCATCGCCCGCCCGCGATATTACTTAGCTTAGAGTTCTTTCTGACTTTTTCCTTTTGGCTCGGCTCCTAAAGGTCGTAGCGTGATGTTAAATAACCTTCCTCAAGAATTGGGCTGCCAAATGCAAATTTTAGAATTAAGATTTCTTCAAATCCGACTGGTAGTTTCAGATATTAGCAATTATATCTTTAGCTTTATTCAAACTAACTAACTACTGACCATGATAGTTAGACATATAGCCTCGCAGACTTTTTGGGTAATGATGAGTAATATAAACAAGTAGTACATTATTTTATGTATCATCAATAGTTTTCGCAGCGGACGCCAAATAATCAATTTTATAGGCAAATTTTTGATACTTTGGGTTACATTATTGTAATTTTTGTAGGGATCTCTAATTTTTTATAAAATAAAACAGCCCATGTTACTCGCTGATAATGTAGCTTTCTATATGTGTAAGAATGTTTAAAATAAGTTGGTAGTTTTTGAGTTTATCCATTAAAAACACAAACAAAAATCTAGTCTTTTCTCTTTGTAATCTATTATATAAAAATCTCGTGTCACGGTGTTTGTGGTCGCACTCCTCCGAAACGGCTCGACCGATTTTTATGATTTTTTTTATGTATCTATATTTGGTAGGTATGAGAATAGGTCGTAAAGTATATTTCATACCGTTAATACTTCGGGACCGAGACTTACGCGGGTGAAACCGCGAGGCGCAGCTAGTATTAGTATAGATTTCTCGGACTCACAGAAGTGCTAGTGCACTTCAAAAGTGTCTAAAATATGCGTGAGGAGTAACATTTCGAAAGTTGATAAATCCATTTACCCTTTTTTTACAGATAGGTACTGAATAAAACCTCCTAACTTATTAGAAAAAAAAGATATTCAATTGCACTACAAAATGAATATTAAAAGATATATTAATTTGGTAGTGCAATAACTTCAGAAAAAAGATTGTCATTACCAAGTTATTTAAACAAAGGAATATGGACAAATGGCTTTTGTTCAAACCATTTTGTGGGATTGTAATCAATTCAGTCTTTATTTGTGATACAACCAAATTGGATTTATTGAGTGTGAAAATTCCAATTTGTATTTACCGGGCATTTGATTTTTTTATTGGTCTCGTATATCCTTTATCTCGAAAGACAGTAACGTATTTTACACTCAATGATTTGAAAACAAACTTTGAACCTTTTCCAGAGCGCACTCCAGCGTGGCAAGGCGCCGTGAACGTGGTGGTGCAGGGCAACAGTCGCGGCGGCTCGTCCACCGGCGACAGCTCCGCGTCGGAGCAGCCGCGCCCGCCCACGCCGCCGCTGCACAGGTTCCCGAGCTGGGAGGCTAAGATCTACCAGGTAACGTAACAATCGTATAATCTCTGCTGGTCATCCATATATCCAGCCGTACCATCCATCTCGATATACAGACAAATGTAGCGCAAGAAGTACGTAGTCGGGCCATAAGTTCTGTCACTTAGGTAAAAATTTCGAATTTAGAATGCAAGCCGACGAAAATATTATGGGTATTCGAAATTTGAATATTTAAAGAAAATAAAAACAAAGGGTTTATGGAATTTTGTTAATTTTCTAAATGGAGCAATGGACGCGCAAAGAAGACCGAGTCGCAGTAATTGCATTCCATCGTTGCGGTCACGCGCCAACTGAGATTTTCAAACTGCTGAAAAATTTGTAAATTCAACTGACATTTATTTATCGTACTATCAAACGATTCAGGGAAGATTCAAAATTAGAAGATAAACAAAGGAGCGGTCGACCTCGTACTGTTCAGACTCCAGCGGTCATCAAAGCAGTGATGGCGCGAATCCGACGAAATCCTGTCCGCAAGCAAAAAATGTTGGCTCTGCAGATGGGACTACTGTTAAAAGGGTATTAAATGAAGACCTAGGACTGCGTGCTTATAGAAAAAAAACAGCACATCTTCTTAAAACACGGCTGAAGAAAATCAGAATCGAAAGAAGCCGGGTTTTGTTAACGCGATACGCGGGAAAAAAAACCGCGAAATACTTTTTCGGTCGAAAAAATGTTTAATGTTGAGGAGAGTTTCAACAAACAAAATGTTAAAGTGTATGCACACTCTAGTGAAGAAGCGAGCAGACGTGTGCCACGTGTTCAGCGTGGTCATCACCCTTCGGCATTCATGGTTTGGCTTGGGGTGTCCTATTTGGGTCCAACGGAGATGTTTGATTGTGAAAAAGGAGTGAAAACCAGTGCCCTCGTATATCAAAACACTGTCCTAACAAACATCGTGGAACCTCTTTCACAAACAATGTTCGAAAAGAGGCACTGGGTATTCCAGCAGGATTCTGCGCCGGCTCATAAGGCGAAAAGTACCCAAAACTGGCTCACGACCCGTGGAATCGATTTTATCAGGCATGAGGATTGGCTCCAGTCCAGACTTGAATCCCTTGGATTACAAAATATGGCAGCACTTAGAGGAGAAGGTCTGTGCTGAATCCCATCGCAACTTTTTTTTTTGGGTGTGAAATCTTCAAATAACTTCTCCCGCGCTGGGCGGGAGCGGGAGGTTGTGTCATACTCTTACTGACTAAAACCCACCCGTATTCCTTCCTGTTGCCTGTGTAACCCTATAGTACCTACCCACGACCCCGGCAGGCATCGGCCCTACTAGACCCCTACCCTTGTGCTGACGACATCTCTTTGAGGCGCGCGTGGAATACGACGCGCCGTCGACCCGGGCCTGGTCCTTACCGGACGGTGAGCTACCCATTGCTCACCGTCCGCAAGCCCGCGCCTACGGTGGCCGGAAATCCGTTCGGGATTCCCGACGCCCAGGGCGTCTCCTGCGGCGGCTAGGGGCGAGAGGGCGCGAAATTTGCCTTTCCGTCAACCGTCCCGCCTCCTCCTTCGCGAGCATTACTGCTTCACAGAAGGAGGTGACGGCTGCCCATGCCCTCTCGCTCCGTACAATGCCCTGAACCAGGGCCGGACGCGAGAGATCTCTGCCGCCGAGCGCCTCCACGTGGACACGGCGGTGCTCTGCCCAAGCCGGGCAGACCTCCACCGTATGCTCCACCGTGTCCTCCGGGATCCCATCGCAACTTGGAGTCACTAAAAGCATCCCTGATTAAAGCAGTCGCCGATATTGACATGAACGTCGTGCGTGCTTCGATTCATGACTGGTCTCGCAGATTGAAGGCTTGTATCGAAGCAAGAGGAGGACGTTTCGAATAATTTTAATGTGTTTTAAATCTGTATTTTATACCCTTTCATTTGATATAAAAATGGTTGTAGTGCGTAACTCATTGTGTCATTTATTTAACTTTCCATATGTGACAAAACTTATGACCAGACTACGTATGTAGGTATAGTTTGACTGGTACCGCTCTACCTGCCTTAAGAATGCGCGGCGAGGCGGGGCGGCGTTGACGAATGAGCGGCGTGACGCCGTGAGCGTTGACGAATGAGCGGCGTGACGCCGTGAGCGTTAACGAATCAACGGCGGGCCGCCGTGAGCGTTGACGAATGAGCGGCGTGACGCCGTGAGCGTTAACGAATCAACGGCGGGCCGCCGTGAGCGTTAACGAATGAGCGACGTGACGCCGTGAGCGTTAACGAATGAACGGCGGGCTGCCGTGAGCGTTGACGAATGAGCGGCGTGACGCCGTGAGCGTTAACGAATGAACGGCATGCCGCCGTGGGCGTTGACGAATGACCGACGTGACGCCGTGAGCGTTAACGAATGAACGGCGGGCCGCCGTGAGCGTTGACGAATGAGCGGCGTGACGCCGTGAGCGTTAACGAATAAACGGCGGGCCGCCGTGAGCGTTGACGAATGAGCGGCGTGACGCCGTGAGCGTTAACGAATGAACGGCGGGCTGCCGTGAGCGTTGACGAATGAGCAACGTGACGCCGTGAGCGTTAACGAATGAACGGCGTGACGCCGTGAGCGATAACGAATGAACGGCGGGCCGCCGTGAGCGTTGACGAATGAGCGACGTGACGCCGTGAGCGTTAACGAATGAACGGCGGGCCGCCGTTAGCGTTGACGAATGAGCGGCGTGACGCCGTGAGCGTTAACGAATGAACGGCAGGACGCCATGAGTGGCGAGACGCATTGAGCTTTGACGAATGAGACACATACCTAAGGCGCGGTACAGCGGTTTCGGTCAAACTACTGTACTTTTTTATGAAGCCTAAACTTTCCAGTTATAACTGCTATTAAACCACTTTTTACATAATTTTCTATTTATAAAGGAAATTGTTTATTTACCAAACCAGCACAAGGCAAGATGATTGCGTCACGGCATTGTCCACCGACAGTCGACTGTTTTTGCTTAAAGTCGTCTCATAAATGGACGATGTCCTTTATTTGTTTTGTTTTTGCGCTAATCAAACGTCAAAACAATACTCTAGCTAGCATTATAAATAACATCTAATAACTCTTCTGTTGCTCTAAGGTGGCAGACGACGGTCTCCAACAATCAGTAGAAGAAGAATTAAGTCCCCCTCCATGTCCGCGGCCCATGCACGAGTCCACCAGCTACCAGGATATATCCGTCCCCGTATACGCCACTGTTAAAGGGGTAAGTTGAATTACTGCATACCTATTCAGAACCTTTCGATACATTTTCGTGCTGAATCAAACATCAATCAATGTTATCGAAGGAATTCTCTAATCACAGTTCACAAATCGAAAACTTGAAAGTTTTGTCAGTTTTATTCTTCCGACAGCTGCGCGGTGTCGGGTAATCGAAATGTGTTATTTTCGACACTATAGCCTGTCGAATGGTTCTGCATAGTTATGCTTGTCTTTTGTGTAACGAAGGTTTTGATTTGACAAACATAACGCTGCAAGGTAGTTTGTTCAAATAGTTTGCACAAAGAAAC
Organism: Atethmia centrago; assembly: GCA_905333075.3. Taxonomy (NCBI): domain Eukaryota; kingdom Metazoa; phylum Arthropoda; class Insecta; order Lepidoptera; family Noctuidae; genus Atethmia; species Atethmia centrago. The sequence goes on along the minus strand of HG995381.1, from coordinate 8,317,049 downwards.
TTATCTAGTCTATCATCGGTACTTTCTTGAAAACTATACATAATTATGTGCTTTCATGATTATTTTATTAAATTTATATCAAAGTACTATTTTTTTCTGCCAAGTACTAGATCGTTGGTATTTATAAGTATGTATGCTATTTTTTGACAGTTGTTTTGGTATTTACTCAAAAAATTTACATAAATTGTCAAATATTTTTATTTACTATGGAGTAAATGTTAAAAATAATTATAAAATACAGCGATCTAGTAGGTACTTGGCTGAAAAAAAATAGTAGGTACTTTGATTTAAATTTAATAAACTAATCACGAAAGCCCTCTAGAAAGGCAAAGTTGCCAGCTCGCGCGGGTTAATTAATTCACTCACTATTCGACAACGCTCAGCCTAAACCGCTGGGTCTAGGAGCGGGCAATTTTGCAGAAAAGAGTTCTTTACGTAACGTAGGTCCTCACCTACGTTACGTAAAGAACTCTTTCACGTAAAGAACCCCTTCAGGTTAAAAATCCTTCCTTATTCCTCAATAAGGAAGGATTTTTAACCTGAAGGGGTTAAATACGAAAATGAAAGTTTGTATGGAAAATCGACATTTTTGCCGATGAGAATTCCCATCGACTACACGGCTCGTTTACAATAAATAGTTGAGATTGTTACTAACCTAATAGTTTTGTTGTAGCGTGCTAGTCAGATAAGATCGATGCCGTTCACCGGCGACTCGTCAGACGACTCGTCGGACGGCGAGGAGTCCATGGGCGTCACCGTCCACAACACGCCGCACCACCAGCTCGTCAATGTGAACCCTATATTCAGTAAGCTTATTTGTTGTTTTATCATTGTTTGGCAGTGATAGCCTAATGCTGTGACCTTCGGACTTCCAAGTCATAGGTCTCGAGTTCGAACATAAGACACGAACCTCTGACTTCGGATTCATGTGCGTATTGTATAATTGTCACTTTTAAAAAACGGTGATGGAAAACATCGTGAGGAACCAGCATGCCTATTTTTTTTTTGGGTGCGAAATCATCAAATGACTTCTCCCGCTCTGGGCGGAGCGGGAGGGTCTTACTGACTAAAACCCACCCGTATACCCGTTGCCAGTGTTGCCAGGGGCCTCGGTAACAGGGCTTTAAATACCGGTAAATTTTTCATAACGTTATCTCTATTTGACAGCGTTACCGTTAATATTAAAATAACGGTAATAGATTTAACGTTATTTATGCTTCATTTTATCGTTAATTTTTATTAACGTTAATTTTATCTTAACGTTACTTTTATCGTTATTTTTAAACGGGTAAAGTGGAAGTAGCGGGGCCTGAGGCGCGTGGTAGGCCGCCCGCCGCGCGCCCTCGCACCGCGCTGATATCGTGCCGATCAAAACGTTGCCTTGCCTGATTCTTACGCGTGAGAAGTGCTGATAGTATAGTGAGCTGATTTAGTCAGTGATAACTGATCATTTATTCAATATCTATGAGTGAAGACAATAGTCAAGGTAATTATTGATTCAACATCATCAGCCTAGCCTTTTCCCAACTACGTTGGGGTCGGCTTCCAGTCTAACCGGATGCAGCTGAATACTAGTATTTTACATGGAGCGACTGGCTATCTGACTTCCACAACCCAGTAACTGGGTAATACAAGGGGTATCGGTAAGACTGGTTGTCAAACTTTCGGGCTTCTGACGACCCGTAACGACTGTCAAAGATTTACGAATGACAGCCGGGACCAACGGCTTAACGTGCTTTCCGAGGCACGGAAGGGTCTTGGTATGTAAAGATGGTCACCCATCCACGGACCAACCGCGGCAAGCGTAGCTTAATCTGATCGATTGACCCGTGCGGCTGTTATTATTTAGCCACAGGCCCCTCTAATTAATATTTATTACAATAGTCGTCTTACACATGCAGGATTTAACAGACTACCGTGCCGCCGGACTATGGTAAAGCCCCATACAAAGCCGCCTCAAAACCGTTTCACGTGAATGTCGTTGTTATGGAATAAAAATAATATAGTCTAATAAATAAGCTTTTTATTCGCATTTTTTTTAAAATTAAATGTCATATAAATAGGCATCAAAGCTAACTCTTGTTCAATAACGTAATTTTGACGCAATACGTTACTGCAATTCAATGCCACATAACTCGAAAGTTTTTGATATAAATGTACCAGTATTATACATTTTTGGAATGCTTATAATCTCCTCATAACGTTTCATAATTAATATTATATATACAATATGTAACAAAAACCCTGTTGTTCCTTTTAGGAACGTATACATTTACCTATAAGCAAAACATTGATGAAATTATAATTTAAAAAAATTAAGCATTGGCTAGTCGAGAGGTCAAAATCAAATAACTTTTAAAATCGACACATTTCAAAAAATGTTTAGAGTATCTGATTTTACAAGTACATCTTTATTTCGCTAAATAGCCTACGAGCTCAGCGGCTTTCATTGAATGCGACAAAAGATACCGCCAAAAACTGCCGCCGCGCACGTGCCCCGGGTCGGTACCACGTGCCTACCTACACCGCCAACCCGCCACCCGTCTCCCTGCGAATCACTTTAGTCTCCCGCGCACGTTACTACCGAATGGATGTTATTATTGATCTACGTAATGAGTGACTTGTGTTTTGTTTACGTAAACGTTGACCATATCTTATTCTAACGTAGAATATTTTAATATGTTGATGTGTCTTCGGAAATGTAACTGCAATTATGCAGAAGCACGCAGACTCTACCAAGAACGTTTTGCGAGTCTACCATTACCGTCGGCGATGGTATTCCAACGTTTGCACATACGTACGTACAATACCGGCAGTGTGCACGGGCGAGACCAACAACGAGCTGACGCAGGCAGACCGAAGACTCGAGACAGAAGTCTTGGACTTGCTTGAGCACGATCCAACGCGAAGTACACGCTCAGTGGGACACGAACTCGGAGTAAACCTTATGCGCGTTAGGAGAGTACTCAAAGAAGATGGCCAGCACCCATTTCACTATTGTCGCGTCCAATCACTACATCCCTCCGACTATGAGCCAAGAAGTGTAGAGGTACAAGGTGGTCATATCGAACAGCAACTCCGTGTCCGTCAAGTAGATATCATAATAAATTAATGCATTAAAATGTAAATAGGTACATCAGGTTTGACAATAGGTTTGTAAATAGGTACATGTGACAGACGCGGCGAATTTGTTTTTTTTTAACGTAGTGAAGTGTTAAATGTAGTTTTAACAATTATCAATTGTGCTTAAAAAGAGTGTAAACCAAGGCTTTCAAAAATTAATTCGTTTAAGTGATACTGAAAAACAACAGCTGACAAGGTCACGAACTTGTGTAGAAAAATAGGTAGATATGCGGCGGCGGGCGGCGGTTTGTACCGGCGCGGCGGCACCGACCAAAGAGTGTGGCGGGACCGTTCTATCTACTTCTGGTTTCGCGTCATCGCTTCATGCAGAATTGCTGAGGTAACAAATCAATTAAACATTACAAATATTAATAATTAAATATTTATTTTTATTTTTTCTATTGAACAGTTTTTTATAAATGACTTGCTTTATCGCTTAGTAAACCGATTCTTAAAACGTAGGTAGAAGGAACAACAGGGTTTTTGTTACAAATTGTATTACTTTGATAAAATAAAATTAACCAATATAGTTTAAGATGGTATGTTTATAAGGTTATTTTTTTAACGAGACATTTACCCTTTACCGCTGCTTGCCGCTGTCGAGATATTTATTGTATTAAGATCTTTATACATTAGTTTACGCTAGGAGAAAAAAAAATTGCTCTTACTTGCTCTTTTTCTGACACGGTGCTAAAACATATCGCGAGATAAAAATTATATTTTTTTTCAATTTCTTTTTATTTCTCATAAAATCATTTGTTATCTATGTCTATTAAGGTCAAATTAATAAAAAGTTAATTACAGTGATGATTATTATTAATAGTTCTTTGTGGTTTTGGTACAGTTTTGACCACCTTACTTGATAAAATATGGTCACTATCTATTAGGGTCGAAATAAAAACAGGTTGGTTATGGGAAGAGTGCAAATTATTAGTATCTTATCTTTTTGCACATAGCACTATTTCATATGCCTATAAAAGGATGGTGAGCCCTGAAACATTCACAGTTGTTGGTCAAAATTCAGTTGCCCTAAAAAGCAGTTAATTGCAAAGTTGACTGATTTGAAAAATGGGTTGAATTTGTTTGTAGTAAACGTGACTTGTGCAATTTGTTGATAAATGGGCATAATATAGAAGACTACTTCCAAGAAAATTTAAATTTGTCACCAGATTTGGATATGGCTACTGTGGTCTTCTACATTCAAAGAAACTTGGTATCAAAATGTAACGAACGCTGGAGAAATGTATCTCAGATAAAAGACCGCTTTGAAAGTAAGAAAGTCAGCTGGTTAGATGGTCAATTTCGTGTTCCACTAGAGTGCCGAGTCACGGTTAATGACCCTAATATGCCTGGAAGTAGTGGCGGCAGACCCTCGAAACCATACGAAGCATCTTCAGAAAAAAACAAAAGAACGAAAAAACATGGAATTAATATAAGAGTACGGATCGGACTGTGTTCTCAATGCATAAATATGTGTTCTCAGTGTGGTTTTTTCCTCAAAAGACCATTTCAGACACCAATCTACATGGCCTTCACATGATCTGACCAAGATTATGTCTGGACTTTAAAAGAGACTGTGACCTCTGAGTTTGTTTCGGCCTTTCTTCTCAGAGTAGTCAGATAGGAAACGCCGAGCTCATCTAGTTTTTTTTCTAAGTATGATTGACGTGTAAAAGTGTTTGTATAAACCTACTTACAGAAAATAAAATCATTTCATTTCATTTCATATGCTCAGGAGTTACGGTCTATGGATGAGACGGAGGAGGCCGCAATCGTCAATATTATACGAACTGCATCAAAAAATGATAAGATTTTTTTTGTTAAATACGTAACGGGGAACTCTGAAGACGTTACACCTTTTTCAAAGGAAGAAGCACTACGGACATTTATTGACAAAGAACAGTATAGTAAACTTCGACTTTGTTTGGCGGACAAAAACTGATCAGTGTTTCCTTCTTATCCAACTTTAGTTGAAGCGAAGAAGAAGTGTTGCCCACCAGATTTGAGCATAATCATTACTAACATAAGTTCAAAAGTCAATCTGCAGGACTTGTTGGATCATACTGTGGCACGTAAATTACTAATTGCTTCAGTTTACAAAAACGGTTTAAGAAAGTTGAAACTATTCTGTAAATGGGGTTGCGACGGGTCATCCGGGAAGAGTGAGTACAAGCAAGTTTTGCCTGAAGAAAGCGATTTTATATCAGATGCAAACCTTTTTATTGCTTCACTTGTACCCATTAGACTCATAGATGAGACAACTAATACTGTTGTTTGGAAGAATGAAACTTGCTCATCTGTAAGATATTGCAGACTTATATTGTTAGAATTTGCCAAAGAAACTCCTGAAAAAACCGCGTCTGTTGTGGCTGATATCAACAACCAAAAACAAAATCTGTCTCCATCCCTGATAAATAAGAATGGCGAGGTAATCGAAATTACTCATGACCTATTTTTAACCATGATTGATGGTAAAGTGGCACAAGTTTTAACTGAAACTCGTTCGAGCGCTTCTTGTACAGTTCGTAGTGCTACTCCTCGGCAAAATAATAACTTAGAGGCAGTTAGGACACGAGATGTAAACGAAAGTTCATTTCAATACGGACTGTCAACACTGCATGCTTGGATTAGGAGTATGGAGATGCTCTTACACATTTTTTATAACTTGTCTTTTGAAAAGTGGTCAGGTGCCTGAAAATAAAAAAAACAAAGACAAAAAGAAAAAATTGGCACAAAAGCGGTTTAGGAAGGAAATGGGACTACATGTCGATAAACCTTGACAAGGCACTGGAAATAGCAATGACGGAAACACAGCTCGGAGATTCTTTCAGAATTACTCTTGCTCTGCAGGCATTACAGGTGTAGACGTAGAACTTATAAAACGAATGTACATAATAATGTATGTCATCTGGAATTGCTATTAATTCAAAAAAATTCGGTGAATACGCATGTAGTACCTACAGCCCAACTGTACGTAGATATTTATAATTGGTATTATATGCCTTCCTACGTGCATAAAATACTTATTCACGGAGAAAAAATCATTGAGTACTATGTTATTTTACCTATCGGACAATAAAATTGTCCGAAGACGCGCAAGAATCCAAAATAAGGATTACAAAAAGTTTAGAAGTCTATAGATCATCATTATAGAAAGTGTTCAAGAGCGGCTACAAATAAAGACGTGTTCCATACCTTATTGTACACTTCTAAACCATATATATCAAGTTTGAGAAATACACAGAAACAATATCAAAATAACTTTTAAATGAAGCCACGGCCCTTCTTGCCTATCAACGAAAATCTGTAGGGGCTTCCTGAATTTTGTACTTTATTTTTCTCGTTTGCTGCAATTATTCAATTTTAAGTAAATTCAACAAAAGACAAATTTTGTTTTTTTTTTTTATAGAATGCATGTATTTTTTTAAGTAACTAATAAACAGAATTTTCAAAATCGAAATTATTTACATTAAACTTTATACATCCAAGAAAACGTTTGCAAAATTACAGCTCATTTAGTTTTGAAACGACGGAGTTTATACGAAACACGCGATTTTCCCATAGTGCGGCGGCAGAGCGGCAACAGTGTGCCTAAACAGATCCAATGCTAAGCGAGCGCACAAAATGTAAACCTACAGAACGGCAACGTAGCAAAATTAACGGTAAAATTAACGTTATTATCATATTTTACGTTACTGTTAATTAACGTTAAATTACTGGTAATGTTAACAAGTAACGTTAATTTTTTTGTAACGTTAGTAAGGTAACACATTAAAATTAACGTTACATAACGGTTATTATTTTGTTATTTGGTAACGTTAACAAGCCCTGCTCGGTAACCCTTTAGTACCTTCGAGTGAAATTTCTCGAAGCCAAGTCAGAGACTCTTGGGCGGCATAAAAACTGACACCAGGTTAGTCACTAACCACAAAAAAGAGAAAGAAAGATTGTTTTATTATGTCAGGATCCAGGAGGAGACACCAGCGAATCTATTCTGTAAAAATCTCATTGTGACAACTTATGTAAAGTAAGCTGTCAATATTGTCAATTCCTAGCATCGGGTGAAATGACAGCTCACTTAAGGTTTACTTCACGGTGAGATCTTTACAGAATAGACTGGCAGTATTCTAAACCCGCTTTTACACTGGTATACAAGTATCACAACTAAATCTCTAATCTAATCTAATCTAATCTTCTCTAATCTAATCTAATCTAATCTAATCTAATCTTGTAAAACACGTCGTTTATAAAACATGTATCATAAATGTTTTGACGTTGTTTCAGATAAGTATTGTTAACTATTTTGTTTACCTTGACATTTTTGAAAAAAAACTACTAATCTCTGTTTTTGTATTTGCTAGACTAAAAAAACCTTTTACAAAACAACCGAGATCCAAAAAAACACTAGAAATTGAAAAATAACTTTAATTTCGGAAGTTTCTTTGGATTTTTATTTTAGTTTTTTTTTGCCACCGACTTCCGAAATTAAAGTTACTTTTCATTTGTACTGTTTTTTTGGAAGTCGGTTGTTTCGTTTTTTGTAAAAAGTTTTTCAGTTTTCACTTTTTAGTGGGTCAGTTTGTAATTTATCTAAGTTACAATAGCCTAATGTCAACTGCTCATCACCTTTTACAAAATATTGCTTTTCTTGATGCAAGGACGTTAATTGTTGAAGAGTTCTCTTGATAGGGACCAGGAGAACTGGAGCTGATGGTGTAGTCACTATCAGCTCCACTTCACCGTTATGCATTATGAAGAGCATAAATGGTGTAGCAACCATATTAAAGTACCTAATCGAATCATAACTCGTTAATTAAATACTTCTTATTAAGTAGTTTCGGTGGCCATCTGTGGTCTTCATCATCAATTCCACTCCACCAAATGGTGCTTTCCGAGAGCAAATGCACAAGTTACTATAAAAATACCTAAATCGCTATAGGTGTGCCTTCAAAATTTGAGGATTTCCCTCGGTTCACAATTGACGGAGAAATCGGCGAACATACATAAAAAAAAACAAATAAACATGTCGAATTGATAACCTCCTTCTTTTGGAAATCGGTTAAAAAATTACATTTGGAGTCGACATAAAAATAACCTAGTACCTAATTAATCTAGTTACCGACTGATTCACACCAAGGACCACTGAATCATTCTCTGCAGGAGTATCTTCACTGTTGTCGCGTTTTCTCTGTAATATTAATTATTCATCGTGTTATCTGTTAAAAAAAGGTTGATCGCAGGTGTCATTTTGGTCTAGCAAATTAAGAAACAGAGTTTAGCTTTGTATACAATTGTTTTAATAACTCGTTTTAGGTGTAAACGATAAACGAAACTACAATACAACATGTATAATACATGTTTTATATCTTGTGGTAAATGCGAGGTTAGGCTTTCCTCGAAAACTAATTGACTTAATCAACGTCATAATAAAATAAGTTGTCAAAAACGTCTTCGAGTTGAGAAGACTTACTATGAGAGTCGCAACCTCGAAGATTCTTGACACGTACTCTATGTATTCCGATGAGTGTAGGAGAAAACAACAATGTATCATCAATTAAGACGGTGCAAAAATTAAACCTATTAAAAATAATGTGAAATAAAATAAATCGCACAAAATAAAATCAACAAAATAAATCGCAAATCGCTTGCAAAGCTTGATTTGCGATTTTTCGATACGATTTAATTGCCTGTGGCATGTCATAATAAGTTGAGTTGTTTCAAAACAGTATTTACACAATGCACGTCATTGTTGCTTCAATTTTATTGTACGCCACCGGCAAGACACTTGCATCGTGTAAATGCGGCTTTAGTAATTAAGGCCAATAGCCAAGAGAAGAGACACTTACAAAGTTAAAAGTTTAAATCAAATACAACGTAATTAACCCTCTTGTTCTTTCCTCCAACAGATCCACAAACATCAAACCAGATGCCAATCAACAATGTGAACCTAACAAGCGTCCTCCCAGCCTCAATACAACAGACTTCCAACGGCCTGGTGCTGACGAACAGTGCGAACGGCCAGTGTAGCTCGTCTGACACCAGCTTAAGTGCCAGTAGTCCGTCTAAGAGTGTTAAAACGAGTTCTAGTTTGAGTCCTGCTAAGAGATCGAGCAGTGGATCGCCTAGTAAGCAGAGTAAAACTAGAGGTATGTGTAAGTACTAAGTTTTTTTTTTTATTTTAAGAGGGCCCTTCCCGGTCCGTTTATCGTCAACGCGAGCATGGTCGAAAAGCTTGTTGTTTCATCCAGCGCAAGTGAGAACGCGGTAACATTGAACGAAAAATTGTGTGCGGAAATTTCATAAAACTTGTTCCAGGAAATACGTGTTTTTGAGTAAGCCTTACAAGTTTGTGAAATAAATAATTGTCATTAAGAATCTCGATTACATCTGCGAGGTTTCTATGAAGATGTTTTCTTTACTTTGAAAATGTATGAGTACATTATGAACGGCCAAAGTTCAGGTAAAATGTATGCAAAAAAGCTGTTTTTTGCAAGCTTATACTGAATTTGTATTTTTTGCTTTCGTAGAAACCTAGATATACTTAGTGCACAAGATACCTGTTAGTTTATAAAATTCATAAAATGTTAAATATGTGTTACGACGCCATAATCACGTACGGGCGTTTGTATGGAAAGTAGTACGGGTTGGTCGCATTTTTTTTTAAATGACGCTCACTAAGTGACAGCTCTGAGACGTCAGGTGCGAACACCTGTCAAAAGTGTCAAAGCGCCTATATTTTCTTTAGTCGTGACTGAATGATGAACGAATGATGAACGTCAGAATTTATTTTGTATTCATTGTCGAAATGTCAGTTGGCGCCACTTTGACAAGAGGTCTTTCTCTTGTCAAAGTGGCGCCAACTCATTCATATGAAATATGTAGACTAGATACTGGTGACTCATTCATATGAAATATGTAGACTAGATACTGAAAAAAAATTTCAATTATGTCAAGCGCTGATTAATTTGACAGGACTAAACTAAAATGTATGTTCTGTCCTTTTCTTAATCAAGTAGAAAGAAAAAGAGGCACTGAACTTAAATTTAGTTTAGTTTGTGAACAAGGGAATCGGCACCAACACCGACTTTTTTTTTAATTAAGAAACTGCCAATATCAGTTTCCATTTACATAGCTTATTCAGTATTATTACTTAGTTTAATTTAATTTAATAAAACATGAAATTAATTTATTATCAATTTTAAGATATATCGATTATTACACCAAGGATTTAACGAGTACCACAACGATACCAGAAGTAATAAAACAAAAACACTATTTCATTTTTAATTCACAACAATCAAAAGCTTATTTTACTGCAACACATTACACTACCAAAAACACACCCATAAAACACTATAACATTGTAACTAAAAATATTTCTTACAAACACTAAAACAATTTTGTAACAGACTACTTCAGCATCACACCATTATCACACACATAATCCACCCCAGTGATACTGCTCGCCTTATCACCAGCCAGGAACAGCACCAGATTCCCTATATCCTCAGGTTCACAGACCTTTCCTAGAGGCATAGATGGAGAGAAACACTCCCAAGGAGTTTCATCCCCTGCATTTTGCAAAATATCAGTTTTTACTGGCCCTGGACTTACTGCATTCACTCTTACTCCATATTTTGACAGTTCTAAAGCCAATCCTTTGGTGAAGTTATCGACACCAGCCTTAGAGATGCCATAAGCTACCAATCTCAAGTCAGGAATGATTTTCCCAGCAATGCTTGATATGTTGATAATATTTCCTTTGGTTTCGATAAGGTGTGGTACCGCTAAACGAGTGACATTGAAAAGGGATCGTAGATTTGTATTTATCAACGCATCGAAAGTTTCGAGAACATTCTCGTCTAGTATACTTTCGTATCTAACTATACCTGCATTATTCACAAGAACATCAATCTTTCCACGAGCTTCAATTGTTTCTTCAATAATTCTCTTTGCTTCTTCATCCTCAGTGATATCAGCTTTGATAATGAGCGGGTCTTCGCATTGTTTAGCGACTTTAGCTAGCTTCATCTCGTTTCTTCCCACGAGAACAACGTTAGCGCCTTCTTGAGAGAAAAGGATGGCAGTAGCTGCACCGATCCCCGAACTAGCTCCTGTTATTACAACGACTTTGTTTGCGAAACTCATGGTTTTGGTAGAAAGTGTTCGAGAATTTAGAATCCTTAAATTACTGAAGTTTTCTGTTCCAAGTTTTGATTCAGACTGAAGGCAATAAAGACCTCGTCGCTTATTTATACTATGTCCGTTTGTCCTTAAACATGACCTTTAAAAGCTTCATATTTGCCCTTAATGATTGATGTGTATGAAAGTGTGTCATTCCGGTGAAAAACTGTAATTTACCGAAACGGACTATTTTCCAAAGTAACTTCATGACTCATGGCTTTTATTTAACTTTTTATACATGGAGGCTCAAGGGCGATGTGACTAGTAGATATATTTTATTTAAAGAGCATTTGGAGGTGGCATTTGAATGTAACTAATGACATATTTTATATTTACCACGAACCAATTTGATCTTTATTGAAATCGCCAAGATTTTATGGTACTGTAGCTAAATAACAAAAAAGGAACCCTTTACGATTGGAAGTTTTATAATCTTATTTAATAAGGTTAAGGTTTTATATACTGAAACAAAAGGGAACTAAAATAAAGTACGAGACATGTACATCCCTAGCACGAACGCGCGACGCAAACATAATGTTAATTCGATCGATTTTTTAAACGAAAATATAGCCAAAATGCTACAGAACTGTTGTATTTATAGATATCAATGAAGTCTTACAATTACCCAAATATGTTGTGGAAAACAAGTACAATTTTAAAATCGTTTGAATTTACGTTACACTTACTCCGCGCGTTCGTGCTAGGCTCTGAGCTGAGCTTCGCTATTTTATTTTAGTTAACTTTCGCAGTGAACTCTAAAAACCACATATCAAAACTAAAACGTAGGTAATATTAACTCCAAACATACTTTTAAACCTACGAGTAGATTCACACGCTTGCAATACATTGGCAATGTTAGTTACCAATACATTCACACCTAACCATTAAAACTGAGTATCAAAAATCATAACAATATCCTTCTTATTAATTCAGACACGTCATTCGAATCGGGCATGTCGGACGACTACGCGATCCCGCCGGACGCCGTGTCGTGCGACAGTACCGCATCACCGTCCCTCGCGTCTTTATGTCGGGCGCCACCGACCACGGACTCACCCAGACGACACGACGCACTGGAGAAGAGTGGCCATCTTGCAAAGTTGGGTGGGAAACTGAAGACTTGGAGGAAACGATGGTGAGTTATATCAGATTGTGTTTGTATTATGTACTTACTGGGCGTTACATTTTGCTTTTCAGGTAATTGTGGGTTGCTTAAAAACTTTACTGTCGGTCGGTAACCTTACTTTTAATAATAATCATCTGTCAAATCAAATCAAATCTTTTTATTGTGGGCATACATAGGTTATACATACAGATGTTAGGTAAATTACAGATCCATTAGGTATGTCCTGTCTAGTAGGCATACAATAATAAATTATGTGAACATGCAGCATAAAAAATTGAGATAAGATAAGATATGATATAGATAAGATATATTTGATTTGTCAAAAACATGTGTAGGTTTACAATCAGTTGGAAAATTCACAAAAAAAATGAAGGTTCAGCATGTTTGGCCTAGAAAGGCGTACAAATACAATAATAATATAATTCTAAGCACAAAAATTATAGTTACGAGTTCTAAGCACAAAATTGTAGTTATGAGTTATCATTTTTAAAACAAATCTTACAAAAAGAATTAGTGACAGATTATAGTATTGGTAACAGATTGTAGCAAGTACTAATTATTAAGAAAATCTTGGATCGTGTAGTAGGCTTTGTCAATTAAAAAATTACGCAATTTATTGTAGTATATTGTAAATTTTAGATGCCATTCCAAAAAAAACTTTTGCCCAGAAGAGCAGTTCTGTGTGGTGTACTAGATATTTTAAGTGTATGCCTGTTTAACATACATACATAAACTCACGCCTTCTTCCCATGGGGGTAGGCAGAAACTATAGAACGCCACCTGCTACGCTCCTTTCATACTCCTCTTGCTTCGTTTACGTTCATAGACAACTATAGATATATGAATGTCCACACCTTATTTGATTATCCCTGTGCGAAGCTAAAGGCCGACCGCCATAAGCGCAGTCCTCCCGCAGAAGTATTCTTGTTTTCAAATAAACCGCGCGTATTAAGGCTATCGGATTAGTTTGTTTGTATAACAAAACGATCGTGTCGTATAAGTCCATTTTAATTAACATGACCCTTATTTGATTTCTTATAAATCGTTTATTTGTCTGATTTGTTTTACAGTGATATCATTAGTGACACCTACCTAACTGTTTCTTTGAACACACACACAGTTATACTTGTAAATGTTTTTCGGAATTAAAATGTTTTGAAAAAGGTTCCAGTAAAAAAAAAAAAAAAATTAATTAAATTTTAATTAAAAGTAAATCTTAGGATTCGATTAGGGCGAATATATGTACATTTAAAATTTCTGAAGGCAGAAAGTTTAAAGTAAGTAAAGAAAAACCTCTCAACGGATAAGTTTTCTTGCAAACCTAACATTCATTAACTCCATATCACCAGGTTCGTCCTCAAAAACGGCACGCTCTCATACTGGAAGTCGCAATCCGAAGTCAATCGAAAGCCTCAAGGTCAGATAGGGCTCGGTGAAGCCTGCAAGATATCTAGGAACGAAGGGGCCGCCACGTTTGAGATCTTCACTGGCAGCAGAACTTATTATCTGACCGCTGATAGCATCGCTACTATGGAAGACTGGATTAGAGTTTTACAGGTTTGTAACATTGTTTTACAAAATTTGTCCTAACAACCGGTTTATGAAAGGCCAAACCAGACCAGAGGTATCTGAAACGTCAATAAAAATAAAAAATTGCTGCCAGATTGTCGAATTCATTACCACTGCCAGCTGTGCTTCTGAAACAACAACAACCAGTCAAATCATTTGACATCAGTTTGACAATTCGTCTGTAAAAATATTAACAAAAAAACCGGACAAGTGCAAGTTGAACTCGCGTGGTGAGGGTTCCGTACAATGAATATGTTATCTACCATGTTTTTTATCCCAAGAACAAACTTAACATTGTAGTTGAAAAACATGTTTTACCATGTTAAATTATTGAGGGATTTACCATGTTATTTTAACACCACAGACTTCTTATAGGTAATCTATAAGTAAAGAACTATTTTCAAAGGCTCTTTAGTTTCGGAGTTAATTGAATGAGGGGGCATGGCCAATTTGCGTCTATTTTCTTAAATAGTTTTAAAACTATTAATTATAAAATTATAAAAAAAATATATATATGATACCCTCACAACAAGCTCTTTAATTTGATATGTCACACGGTAAACTTTGCAAAACTTTTTTTTTTTCTAATTTGCCCTCAAAATAATAAATTGGGGGGTCACCCCTTATTCAAAATTCATTTATTTACGTTACAAGTCCGTGTTTGGGACACAGAAATATCATCATATGTGTACCAAGCTTCAACTTAATCGGTCCAGTAGATTCGGAGCAAATTGGCTATGACACACAGACAGACAGACAGAGACACGAGTGATCCTATAAGGGTTCCATTTTTTACTTTTGAGGTACGGAATCCTAAAAAATACCGTAATGTCCAATTTGACAACTTGCCAAACTAAAATAATATCGTGGTATTTCCATTAAATGAAGTGCCTGAACAAATTAGCGCAATATTTAAGTGCTCTAATACACCTTCCTATTATAATTTTCTACAAGTACTTTGGGTACCAATTTGCCGCATGTTAAAAGGTTAATCGAGTTATGTAGTTCAGTAATAAAGACTGCAGAAATAACAATGTAGCTGTCTTAACTATACCCATTTTGCTAATAGGCTCAGGTCAAAAGGTTAATAGAGTATAAGGTCATCTATGAATCATCGCAGACCTAATGTAATATAAGTACTCGTACAAAGCAAGGTCAGGCTGTCTTTACTAGTCGCGGGAAAGTCCGAAAGGGATACCGTGACCTCTGGCAACGCACAGGCAACGGAAGGAACACGGGTGGGTTTTAGTCAGTAAGAGTCTGACACACCCTCCCGCTCCGCCCAGAGCGGGAGAACTTATTTGATAATTGCCCACCCAAAAAATAAAAATAAAGGCTGTCTTACAACTTTTACTGGCTATGCCTATTGCTTTGCTGCTGGGGCGTTAGTTGCGCCACTTCTTCTTCCCAGCTAAAGCACTAGGAAGTGGTGAAGGGTGGGCGTTTTTGGGGGACTGTCTTATGTAATTTTGACGTTCAAAAAGTGCTGGTTCTCAGCCTAGTCTGAATAAATGACTTTTGATTTTAATCTATCATAGCAATACCTTTATTAATATTAAAATAATATTTCGCCAGTTTCTAGCGAGTGCTATTACCCCAGAAGAAAGTCAGCAAACTTAAAACTAGCTCTGTGTACAGTCGACCAAACATGAGAATTACACATTCATCATCTGCCTAGCCTTTTCCCAACTATGTTGGGGTCGGCTTCCAGTCTTACCGGATACAGCTGAATACCAGTATTTTACATGGAGCGACTGCCTATCTGACCTCCACAACCCAATTACTGGGTAATACGATACCCCTTGGTAAGAATGGTTATCAGAATTTCGAGCTTCTGACGACCCGTAACGACTGTCAAAGATCTACAAATGACAGCCGGGACCAACGGCTTAACGTGCTTTCCGAGGCACGAAGGAGTCTTGGTATGTAAAGATGGTCACCCATCCATGGACCAACCGCGGCAAGCGTAGCTTAACCTGATCGATCGACCCGTGCGGCTGTTATTACTTAGCCACAAGCCCCTCTAATGAGAATTACACATTAACACCGCCTATAGGTCGTAGCCGTAAGGATGGTTGTCGCAACCCAGTGCTGGGCACGCCACGATTGCGGCGATAAGTCCCCTCTTTGAGGAGTGGCTGGAGAGGCGCCACGGCGTCCTCACCTTCCGCCTGACGCAGGTCCTCACCGGACACGGCAGCTTCGGGAGGTTCCTGTGTCGGATAAGGCGGGAGGAAACGTCCGGGTGTCACCACTGTGTGGATCGCCCGGAGGACACGGTGGAGCATACGGTGGAGGTCTGCCCGGCTTGGGCAGAGCAACGCTGTGTCCTCGTGGAGGCGATCGGCGGCAGAGACCTCTCGCGTCCGGCCCTGGTTCAGGCCATGGTACGGAGCGAGAGGGCATGGGCAGCCGTTACCTCCTTCTGCGAAGCAGTAATGCTCGCGAAGGAGGAGGCGGGACGGTTGAGGGAAAGGCAAGTTTCGCGCCCTCTCGCCCCTAGCCGCCGCAGGAGACGCCCAGGGCGTCGGGAATCCCGGGCGGATTTTCGGCCACCGTAGGCGCGGGCTTGCGGAGGGTGAGCAATGGGTAGCTCGCCGTCCGGTAAGGACCAGGCCCGGGTCGACGGCGCGTTGTATTCCACGCGCGCCTCAAAGAGATGTCGTCAGCACATATAGTAGGGGTACACTAAGGCCGATGCCTGCCGGGGTCGCGGGAAGGTACTTATGGGTCACCGAGGCCCCCGCAACACAGGCAACAGGAAGGAATACGGGTGGGTTTTAGTCAGTAAGAGTCTGACACACCCTCCCGCTCCGCCCAGAGCGGGAGAAGTTATTTGATGATTTCCCATTCTCAAAAAAAAAAAAGCCGTAAGGATGTTGTTGGTTGATGTTGATGATTTTCGTAGTGCAAGTGCTAAGTGGTTTTTTAGGGTCCTGTACCTCAAAAGGAAAAAAAACTGAACCCTTATAGGATTACTCGTGTATCTGTCTGTCTGTCACAGCCGATTTGCTCCGAAGCTACTGGACCAATTAAGTTGGAATTTGGTACACATATGAATATCTAGGACCCAAACACGGACGTGTAATATAAATAAATGAATTTTGAGTATGGGGTGCACTTTTGGGGGGAAACTAAAAAAAAATGGTTTTGCCAACTGTATCGTGTGTCAAATGAAAGGACTTGTTATAAAGATTTCAAATACATATATATAATTTTAAAATAATTAGGTTTAAAGTTATAAAATAAAATATATGAAAATTTACCAGTCCACCCAGCAGCTAAACTAAAAAAATACCGATAATAGTACTATACTTTTAGATTACAGGAATACCTATAAGAAGTCTATGGTCTTAAAATAACATGATAAATCACTCAATATTGTGCGTACAAACTTACATTTGCAGTTGGAATGTATGGGGGAACAAGTTTTTCAACACACATGTCAAGTTTTATCTTGGGATAAATTCATCGGCAGGCACGCACTATAGTCTGCCGGTATCGCGGGAAAGTCCGAATGGGTTACCGAGGCCCCTGGCAACACAGGCAACGGAATGAACACGGGTGGGTTTTAGTCAGTAAGAGTCTGACACACACTCCCGGCCCGCCCAGAGCGGGTGAAGTTATTCGATAATTTCCCACCCAAAAAAAAAAGGCATACACTTTGCCGTTGTTTTATTTGTTTGTATAGGTGAAAACGCTCACAATTATCATGTGATAGTGGTACGCAACCATGAGGGTACCTTCAGAAAATAGTGTATTTATTCTATTTGCCTCTATCTAAAAGCGTAAACCTTAATTAAACACGTAAAATAATCAAATCACCCCCACATTTCCAGAACGTCCAAAGGCGGAACGCGACGAAGCTTCTGCTAAGCAAAGA
The DNA here is from genome assembly GCA_905333075.3 of Atethmia centrago. Taxonomy (NCBI): domain Eukaryota; kingdom Metazoa; phylum Arthropoda; class Insecta; order Lepidoptera; family Noctuidae; genus Atethmia; species Atethmia centrago. The sequence continues at coordinate 8,299,164 of HG995381.1, read as the reverse complement.
AGATAACAAGCCCACAATACAAGGCTGGCTCACCAAAGTCAAGAACGGACACGCCAAAAAGAGCTGGTGTGTTCTTATTGGCAAGATGTTCCTGTACTTCAAGTCGCCTGGCGATCAGGTATGTGTTGGTGATAAATGTTAGGATGTCTAATCTCGCTTCTAAACAAAGATAACAAGCCTACAATACAAAGCTGGCTCACCAAAGTCAAGAACGGACACGCTAAAAAGAGCTGGTGTGTTCTCATTGGCAAGATGTTCCTGTACTTTAAGTCGCTTCGCGATCAGGTATGTGATTGTAATATTTGTGTAATTTAGAGAAAAAGCCCCGCTATATTATTTACAGGAAGTTTTCAGAATTTATGTTAAGTTCTAGGTGCCTTTTAAATAAGTTACATATTTTATTTTACTGTCCGATATCCTGTGTCGATGTTAATTTTTTGAAGATCGAAGCCGCAGAGTTCTTTGAGAAAAGTTTTAGAATATTTTTGACTTTTGGATGTCCTTTGATATAAGTCAGGCACAGGTACAGTACTTTCACAGGAGGAATTATAGACTTTAAAAGGAAACTATTACCGCTACCGGTGTTTAAGGTTGTTTCTCGGTTTGGCAACGCATGTGAGAATCTTTTTATGACAACCATTTTCCTTCAAGTGGACTGCAGGCTTGTTCGCAATCTATAACACAAAAATCATTACAAAAACATTGCTTAATCAATAAATCTTGTCTTCAGAACCCCACCGGCCAGATAAACATGCGCGACGCACGTGTAGAAGACGTGGAACACGTGTCAGACTCCGACTCCGAAGAGAAGAACGACGACACTCGCAACCACCTCACTGTCGCCATCTATCCGCAGCACCAGGTAACTGGGGTCAGTGACACTATGATTATATTGTACTTGTGATCGTGTAGTTATTAATTAGTTTGTAATTTTAATCAAAATAAAAAACCAAAATAAAATGGGAGCCGGCCTGGTATTTGAAAAATATCGTAATAATTAAAGAAAAATAAGAAATGAAAGGTAAGTAATTAGTATAAGGTTGAGGAGCCCAAATTTTGTTGTCCTAAGAATATTAAAAAAAAAATGTGAAGTGTATGCCATGACCTCAGGTTTTTACGATGCCGCTTTTGTACGGTATTTTTTTTTACTTGTGCATAATGTTTTAATAAATAATACAATTCAACTAAACAACAATTACAACGTTATATTTCTCCCAACTACTGAACTCCATAATATTTGTTTACTAGCTGTTGCCCGAGACTTCATCTGCGATCCAGGATGGAAAGTAGCCTATGTCGTAACCCAACTCATGGTCTACCCATGTGCCAATTTCATACAAATCCGTTCAGCCCTTTTAGCGTGAAAGCGTAACAAAGAAACAAACTCACTTTCGTAATATTAATTAAGATTACGAGCTTAAGGACTGTAATAGTACTACAATATGTGTATAACATTGTAATATAATCGATTAAAATTGAGGAGTTCGTGGCTAAGTGATAACAGCCACACGTGTCGATCCATCAGGTTAAGCTACGCTTGCCGGGGTTGGTCCCGGCTGTCATTCGTGCATCTTTGACAGTTGTTTCGGGTCGTCAGAAACCTGACGACCAGTCCTACCAAGGGGTTTCGTATTTCCCAGTTACTAGAATAGAATACTCTTTATTATGAGTCATTCCCGCTCGTCCACACCCCGTCGTCCACACTGCGGACGACTGGGAATGTTGCGTTCTCTCCGTCTACACTGTGGACGAACAGAACGCATTATTCCCAGTCGTCCACTGGGAATGTTGCGTTCTGTTCGTCTACACTGTGAACGAACAGAACGCATCTTTCCCAGTCGTCCGCAGTGTGGACGACGGGGTGTGGACGAACGGGAACAACCCTTTATTATAAACACCATACAAATTACAGATATAAATGTAGAAAATTAACATAGGGTGACACAACAGGCGGTCTTATCGCTAAAAGTGATATTTTAAAGACAACCTTTGGATGGATTAGGGGCGAGGTGAGGTTGTTGAGGTCAGATAGGTAATCGCCCTATATAAAATACTGGTATTCAGCTGCATCCAGTTAGACTCGAAGCTGACGCCAACATAGTTGGGAAAAGGCTAGGCAGATTGATTTGATAATCGATGAAAATTGTAGCACATTCTCAACAGCAAAATGGACCGTACTTTTCCACACTTTATGAACTCAAATACTAGTGATCTATCTCCTATTTTCCAGGGTCCAACATACCTTCTATTCGAGAGCAAAGCCGACAAAGACTCGTGGCTGTACCACCTCACCGTGGTCAGCGGTGGTGGCCTGAGTCAGGGGACGCACTTCGAGCAGTTGGTGCAGAAGTTAATGGAGACTGATGGCGATCCTAGTAAGTAACTGTCTTTATATTGAAAGTATGATCAATTTAGTCGGTACTTTAGGCAGGACCTAAATTACCGACAGTAACACATTGAACAATACATTTATTTCCCTAAATCACCGACAGTAACACATTGAACAACACATTTATTTACCGACTGTAACACATTGAACAATACATTTATTTCCCTAAATCACCGACAGTAACACATTGAACAACACATTTATTTACCGACTGTAACACATTGAACAATACATTTAATTCCCTAAATCACCGACAATAACACATTGAACAACACATTTATTTACCGACTGTAACACATTGAACAATACATTTATTTCCCTAAATTACCGACAGTAACACATTGAACAATACATTTATTTCCCTAAATCACCGACAGTAACACATTGAACAATACATTTATTTCCCTAAATCACCGACAGTAACACATTGAACAACACATTTATTTACCGACTGTAACACATTGAACAATACATTTATTTCCCTAAATCACCGACAGTAACACATTGAACAACACATTTATTTACCGACTGTAACACATTGAACAATACATTTAATTCCCTAAATCACCGACAATAACACATTGAACAACACATTTATTTACCGACTGTAACACATTGAACAATACATTTATTTCCCTAAATTACCGACAGTAACACATTGAACAATACATTTATATTTAACGTTTCTATCCATTGGGTGATAGCCTAGTGCTGAGACCGCCGTACTGCCAAGTCATAGGTCTCGAGTTCGAACCCAAGGCACGCACCTCTGATTTTTCGGATTCATGTGCGTATTGTAGAATTATCACTTGCTTAAAAAACAATGAAGGAAAACATCGTGAGGAAACTGGAATGACCGAGAGATATTTCTCGACGACATGTGAAGTCAGAGGCCCATGGCGGCATAAAAACTCTGATACCAGGTTAGTCAAAAAGGAAGGATCCATTGAGTGACTCAACTTAGGACTAGTACTGCTATGATCCCAATTTTACGTTTATATAAGAACTATGCTGTATGTGTATTTAATACGTTTATTTCCGAACCAAAAATATGAGTTTTCTGCGGGTGGCCCATACGGTTTTATTATATTTACTAATCACGGAACACGAAAAAAACGCGTGATTCAAATGGCCATGCACCCTTCCCGATAGTTTAATCCTTTCCCTAGAGTACTTATTAGAAATTCATTTGCGCTACAGCCCACATAATACACATCGTAGAAATCACTATGAGCGCATCACGCGACATCGCATGATTGGCAATGAAAGTGTTAAAATATATTTTCATTTCGTTACAGATTGTGTTCTCTGGAGGCATCCAACGCTACTATACTCCAAAGAAAACCTGACGTCTCCTCTCACCTCGCTCAACTCAGAGGCATTACAGGCCGAAGCTCTAAAGTTATTCAAGGTAATATTTATGCCTCACTAGCTGCGCCCCGCGGTTTCACTCATATAAGTCTTCATCCCGTGGGAATATTGGGATAAGAAGTATTTTAGATTCTAATCCATGTCATGGTCTAGCCATGCGCCAAATTTCATCCAAATCCGTTCAGTCATTTTAGCGTGAAAGCGTAGCAGACAAACAAACTCACTTTTGCATTTATAATCCTTAGATTTTGGTTGATTTTATCATTTAACTAATTTGTGACTGCCATTTGTTTTCTACATTGAATTGCTGTGAAATATCAGTCCACAGCAATACTGAATTGCTATAGAAGACAAATAAATAGAATATCGACTTTAAAGCTAACTTTCAGACTTCTGACTTACCTGTAACTACTGTCGTAAATGTTAGGATGATAGCTGAGACTGATTATATATTTGTTGACCTATGTGTAAGTCCCAGTTAACAAATAATTTCTGTCAAATAATTTCATAAAAGATCTGTGCTTTTATTAAAAAATGTAGATAATGCTATTCCGAATGTGTCATCCAGACTGCACCCACAAAGCCTCTGCGTGAAAGCAGTGTAAAAATAACCTAGATGTATTTGTTTGTCCAGTGCGTCCAACTATTCATGTCGGTGGCCGTAGAGCAAGCCGGGATCGACTACCACGTGGTGCTGGCGCAGAACGCGCTGGCGCAGTGCCTGGACGTGGCCGAGCTGCAGGACGAGCTGGCGTCGGGCCTGGCGCGCCAGACCACGCCGCACACGCACAGCAAGCACGGCGTCCAGGTACTGCCGGCGCTCACGCCCACTGCGCCTAGACGCACGCCCAAGCTAAACGTTAAGGCCGCCAAGCTTAAGAATGTAAGTTGGGTTTTGTTTTTTTTGTGTTTTAAGGTTTTTGATGGACAGTTTGAAGTTTGACAAAAATTCGGGTTTTCTTGTTAGTTTTTCAGTTGAAACTGCTGTAGAGACTATTAATAATAATAGTACTTTTTGACAACATATACCACAAATCTTAATATCAATCTAGGTTTAGGCCTGCCTTAAGGCAAGACCCATTTGACCAAAATAGGCAACTCTTAAAAAAAAAATTGCTAAATCTGTAGTTTGTGGTAGCGGAAAAAATATATGTTAATTTTAAACATATTTCCCAGAACTTGGTTGCTACCAAAACACGTTATGAAAAAAAAAAATCGATACAAACTAACGTTAAAATAACCTCTTACCTTGAGTTCTAATCCAAAATATCTGCATTAAATATCAACATACGTTACGTATTTAATTAATAACAAGAACGTCTTATTTGAATGCAGAACTTGGTTATTTTTTATTGTCTATTACTCAACTCAATTTTGAGTAAATAGATAATTGCTTCATATTTTGTAATAAATTACAAGCGTTGTGTCATCGCGCTTCTCTTTCTTTTCTATGCAATCTGACAGTGACCGCGGTTTAGATGTTGTCAGCGTCTTAAATATGCCACTCGCTTCGGTCCACTTAAACGATGTTTTTTTATAACACTATCCGCTAGCCCACCTCACCCTTTACTTCACTTACTACTAATAACCCCCACCATCTCTTCACCAAAAAAAAAAAACACGTTTTCTGTTTATCAATACAAATGACTTCTCACAAAAATTCGACCTCTAAAAACAAGGCCAAACACATATCAACGCCGCTAAAAATCGCAATTTTATCTCACAAGGAAGGCCGAATTTTCACACATGGCCGAGGTTACATGTTAACACTGAAAATATAAGATTTCACGGTCAATGTCACTGTATCATGGCCAAGCCGACAACTCAAGGTAAAGGTCGTAATTTTCAAAGTCATATCAACTACAGAGTCGCGATTATTGTTATCACGGTCGAGGTTACTTTTCGAGGCAAGGATTATTTTTCGGGGCCAAGTTCGTGAAAATTCATGGCCGTTTCGGAGGCCATTTTTAATCAAGTTTGTTGATTTATCTTGTGAAAATTACGTCATAAATTAAAAATACAGAGACGTTTCATGATTTCACTTGTTTATAATTAATAAAATTTTCTAGTCTAGAGCTAGTATTTATCTACCTTTCTAAATAATATAGGCCATTAATATTAAATACTGGTATTCGGTAAAGGTCAGGTGGTAAATTAAAGTGAAAACAAAATTACAGACATTATTTTCATCAAACAAAATTATACGCTTCGAACTTCAAATTGATATTAACTCCCACCGATTAGTACTCGCCAAGGTTAAGGAGTACCTTCCATAAATATGACAAAGATGTCATCATTATTTTGCCTCGATTCTTATCTACACTGGGACTTCTAGATGCAGTAAAGTGACACTTCTTACTGTCATTTCGTCAATAACTTAAAGTTGAATTATTAATTGGTCAAGGACAGCTAATGAGGCACAATTGATTTTCTATTGTTTGACTCCGAATCGGTGTCGCGCGGGGTTTAACTGGAGGAAACGGACAGGTGCTGCCACTTAGATAAATATTATGGAAATATTTATTGTATTCTAGATTTTTACACTTATATAAATCGATTACAACAAATATGACCATTTTATTACACAAAGTAAATTAATAATTCGACCTTAGAACATTTTTTAACAAAATGTCATTTTTAAGAAGTGTCTGTCAATTTACTGCAGCTAATTAAAAATCGGACTATAGTCTAAATATCGATTTTGTATGAGACATGTTTCGTTCATGGTCAAGTTTTATAATCAGACTTCCGCACTTAAAATCGTTAACTTTCAAACTGTCTATCATTAATCGGACATATTAGTGGGTTCAAATTGGAGGGTAGAAACCTACTCGGCTGTTTGAATTCCACTTTATGAGAACAACAATTGACCTTAAATAAATAGGTAGAAAGAACCTTTTATGTTATACATCGTCGCGATAACGCGAACTACACTTCGCGCACTCTCTGTTGTACAGTCCTGCATAAACCGACCCCTCTTCCATTCGTCTTCTTCATAAGAGGGGTCAGATAATACAGAGAACTAACCGTACAGCGAGACGCCGAAGGAGAGCGCGCGAAGTGTAATTCGCGTTATCGCAACAATGTAGCCGTAACATTAAAAACTTGCAAACTTTTTCAATGATCGCGATTTACGCAAATTTTAGAAAAGTTTACTTGTGAAAATTTTCTATAATTATAAGTGCATCTGGTCACAAGTGGTTCACGTTATCTTGACACTCAGTAATATTTGAACGAATTTTTTAATTGTTGTTCTCATTTCTATGTGATTTTTTGGTGTACCCTTTGCTAGACTGCTATAATTAACGATAAGATTGATGTTATGTAATTATTTAACTGTATTATGAACAAAAGAGTACACCAAAAACTTATTACGTTTTGTTTGCTGTACAATACGAATATTTTCCTTTATTTTTTGTAAAGGAAATTATTCATTATTATAAAAACGGATTTAAGCATGGCTTTAAATGTTACGGACTTGGCAGTCATGGACTCCAACAATAAAAAACTTGGAACTTTATGGAATATAAAGCTTATCACAGAATTCATTTTGATATTGTGAACTTAATATGAGAGAAGAAACATTACTACATATTATAACACAAAGTCCCCCGCCGCGTCTGTCTGTCTGAATGCGATACACTTAAAAAGTACTGAACGGCTTTCATACGGTTTTACCAATGGATGGAATGATTCATGAGGAAGGTTTAGATGTATTCATTAAAAGTTTTGAAAGTAAATTGGCTTAAATATAACGATGCAAAATACTCCAAGTAGGATAAATATCAACAAATATTTTAATCTAACCTACGTGCTCGACGCAACAGGCTGATTCGACACTACAACAGAAAAAAAAATGTAGGCATATTATAATATAATAATGTATATGTAATGTATGTGTATATTATAATGTAGTAATATAAATGTAATGTAATGTGTACCTGCTGAGTAAACACGTATTCTATGATTAAATATTACAGTCTTCAACTGTCATACGAGGGCGGCACTGAAAATTTCGGGAATCAAGGAAGTGACACAACATTACTATTTAAAAATGTATTGATTGCTTTTCGAAGTATTCTCCGCGAAATTTGACACATTTTTCCATACGATGGAACCAATCATTGAAGCAACCATTCCATTCGGAAGTTGGGGTCTCCAAAATGGCCGTTTTGTAGGCGTCCACAGCTTCTTCAGGTGATGAAAATCTCTGTCCACGCAATTTATTCTTTATTTTAGGGAAAGTATAGAAATCATTAGGGCTTAGGTCGGGGCCGTACGGCGGATGGTCTAATAATTCTATGTTTTCTTGCTCTAAAAACTCTTTTGTTCTGTGCGCGGTGTGAGAACTCGCATTGTCGTGATGGAGGATGATGCGGCGGTTGCAGTTCTCTTTACGGAGTTCAGAAACGACCTGTGGCAAACAAATGCTAGCATACCATTCTGCATTAACTGTTCTTTGTCCCTCAAGAGGAATAGTCGTAACATGGCCGGTTTTGGAGACAAACCATTTTTTTTGCAACACTCCGTGAACGAACAATTTTTGTTGGCTTTAACTCATTTTCGAACACCCAAACTCGTGACTGGTTTTTTGTTTCGGATTCGTACGCGTATATCCAGGATTCGTCACCTGATACGATATTGTATACAGCATTTGAGAATCCTGCGTGGAATCTTTCGATAGTTCTGACGCACCAAGTAACGCGAGCTGCTTTTTGCTCTTCACAGAGCGTATGCGGTATCCATCGGGAAAACAACTTTTTTACACCTAATTGTTCATGCAAGATTATTTGTATTTGACTCATGCCAATGTCTAAAGTTGCCTGAATTTCGCGGTATGTCACGTGTCGATCTTCCTCAATCAGCTTACGCACAGCATCAACGTTTTCTTGGGTGACTGCAGTTTTTGGACGACCTTGACGGGGATCATCACTGAGCTTGACACGTCCACGTTGAAATTCAGCAAACCAGCGATAAATTGTGGTTTTGGATGGGGCTTCATCCCCAAATGCAGAAATCATCCGGTCAACACACTGTTTTTGTGTTAAACCACTTCGAAAGTCATAATAAATCATCGCTCCTGAATTTTCTCGAGTCACAACAAGTTTGACAAAACCTTGTGACAAGACCGAGAATCTTTTTTTAAATAAATAAATGTTATTCGATTTTTAAAACCAAGGAGTTTTCAATTAAAAAGATTTTAATATGACAGGAACAGTGGAAGTATTCCATTCCCGATACTTTTAGTGCAGCCCTCGTAAACAGAAAAAAATGATTGGTAAATATATACATATATTTATATATTCAGCAATATAATTATATTATAATAATATACCATAATTTGAAAATACATTATTTAAAAATGTTTCATCCGTCTAAGTCTTCTGTTGATGATAATTTCATACCATGTTACTTATACAAGTAACAAATTAATTAATTTAGCTATCACAAAGTTCTTAAATGTATATTTTAGAACTTTTTAAATTAATTAATTTAGCTATCACAAAGTTCTTAAATGTATATTTAAGAACTTTGTGATAGCTAAATTAATTAATTAGAATTTGAAAAAAAAAACTAAAATCATCTGTTTCTCTTTCTACCTATCTTTGTATGCAGGTTTAAGCTGTTAAATTTAACTTTTCTAGCAAAAACATTATGTCAAAATGAATGCTGATTTATTAACAAATCGTAGGTATGTTTATACAGCTTTATATTCGCAACAGCTTAGCTTACGGGCGACCGCTTCGATGCTTTTCTCATATGTTATCATCATATAATCATATTATACATAATAATACATATACATCGGTCATACACAAAGATTATATCTCGCTTAGATATTATCTGTAGATTCTTCTAGAATATTGTGCTCTATTTTTTTTTAAATATTCGTTTTTTTGGGTGATAACACAAATGTGCACTGTAAAATAATAACAAAAATAACTCTTACCATAATTATGTTAAGACATATTATCGTTTGGGACACAGAACTGTAAAACATTGGACCGTTAAATGGTCCTATTACACAACCTTTTTGTGCACCTCAATGTATATTTTTAAATTAATCTTGCAACTATGAATACAGCAAGCAAAAGCAATGCACATAATAATTAATAAAATTATCAGCTTCATAGAAAAGGGCACAATATATTTAAACAAAGCTTTAAAATCTTCTACTTTATTTGCGTTAGTTACTGTAAATATACACTAACAAACCATTAATTTTATAGTATAAGCTTTGTGTGTCGCTGTTATAAAAGCTTTGTCTCGTGGTTGATCAATTTGGAATTGTGTATTATATTGGCTTCAATGGAATACATTACAGTATGCGTTAGCATATGCAACAAAACTTCTAACAAGGAATCGAAACAAAAGAGTTTTTATTCCAATTTGATCCGTCCTAGTTCTGGCAACATGTTACGAAAACAGTTTATGAACAAATGTGTTGCATTCGAATTTTGAAACACAAAAAGATGTTGCCACAACATAAAAAATCAATGTTACGTTGCAAAATTTCAAATGGAATGTTGGTGTAAATTTTTTCCCGATTTTTTTTTCATCCGAGAATGTTTGTTCCCCTACTCCTATAGATCTAGGGAATGTTATTATATTTCGTTTATATATCATTCATACTCTGTCATAGCTAGTGTTCCTTCGCACTGTTCGATCTCCTTTGTAATGAAAGGTTGATGTTGCAAGTTTTTTAGACTGTTACCTATAGCCCGTATACTATATATTTATTTTAAGTATAAGTACCCACATCTTTAGATTTGGTAAGTATCCAGGAATCATTAGGATTAAGTTCTTATGATGTGATTGCATAATGTGTCAATATAATGTTTGCATATCAGTGTGAGATAAATTCATGTTGTTTGATTCTGCTATAAAGCTCGAAGGAAGAAAACGTTCGTATGTTTTACATTTTAATTCTGTTTAAGCTTTACATGTTTACAGTGAAACCCATTACTATTTTAATTAACAAAAATACTTTTTTGTTATTTTAAGTAAAAACTGCTTTAGACACAAAAAATATATTAACTGAATTACAGATTTTCCTTGTTTATTAGCAAAAGTTGGCTTCTTAATAAAATAAACTGTTGTGATTTGTTCTGAGAATTTTTAAGACATATTATGCAATCCATCAAAGTAAATACGCACACTGTACAATTTGTCACAAAACTAAACTAGGTACTGTACATAACAGAACACTGGTTGACACTCACTGAAATAATTAACTTATATAATATGGGAATTTGGTCTCTAAAAGCACAAAACACATTGGCATAACGCACTGGCACTAACTTTTAAAATAAATTGTACATTAGAAGAGACTGGTACAAAATATATATACATAATATACACTCCCGGACACATGAATCGAGCACCCTGCGTATTTTTGTTGGCAGGCTCTATATTTTTAAATAATGGTAGTACAAAGAATAAAAGTATGTGGTTTTGAAGCCTCTCACAATCGTTTCCGTTTGTCATTGTTCCAAATTTGAAATCGGTATACTAAAAATAACCGGACAATTGCGACTTGAACGCAGAGAGGGTTCTGTACAGTGAATATGTTATCTACCATGTTTTTTATCTCAAGATAATTTATCCCAAGAACAAAAATAACATTGTATTTGAAAAACATATTCTCCCATACATTCCAACTCCAAATGTAAGTTTGTACGCACAATATTGAGAGATTTACCATGTTATTTTAACACCATAGACTTCTTTCTGTATTAAACTATAGTGTAGAACTATTTTCTGTGTTTTTTTTTAAAATCAATATTTTAGGCCTAGTAGTTTCGGTGATAAGAGGCGAATAAATAGTTTAAAATTATTTTCTTAAATAACTTTAAACTATTTATTGTTAAATTATAAATAAAAAAATTGGGACCCTCACAACAAGCCCTTTCATTTGACACGGTACAGTTTGCAAAACGTTTTTTTTTTGTTTTGTAGTTTGCCCCCCAAAGTGACCCTCATATTCAAAATTAATTTATTTACGTTACACGTCCGTGTTTGGGTCACAGAAATTCATACGTCTACCAAGTTTCAACTTAATCGGTCCAGCAGATTCGGAGCAATTGGGATGTGACAGCCGGACAGACAGACACACGAGTGATCCTATATGTGTTCCGTTTTTTCATTTAGACCTACGAAACCCTAAAAACAGTTTAATTGCAATAAGTCATCTTTTTGCTTTTCTCAGGGGCAAAATTAGCGTGGAATGTTTGAAGAAAACAATTAATACATAGAGAAAAAGTTTTTTTTGTAACTCCTGTTACCTCTAAGAGCATTTACGACGGCCGTCATGCGGTTCGGCATTGAATTAATTAATGCCACGATGTCGTGCTATGGAATGTTCTCCCATACTTCCAGCTCCTGGAAAGTTTTTGAAGCTTTTCAGCTCATCCCATAAATGCTCTATTGGATTCATATCAGAGCTTCAGCATGAAATTTCCTTTAATTTGATACCCATACATGGTTTTTTTAATTTTTTCAAGATGGCGGTCATAAAATACGCATTTTGCACACTCAGATTTTTTTATAATTTTAATCAAGGAACTAAAAAACTCAAACACCGCCTTTGTGGGAATTAGTTCTACCCCAACACCACTATCTACTCTACTATAATCTTGGTTACATCCGTAAAAAGAACCTGGCTCCATTGAGTCCAATTCTAATATTGCGTGCAAACTGTAGGCACGCCATTCTGTGAGCTCGTGTCAGTTTGTGACCATTAGCTGGCTGCAGTCAGTCCATGAAAGTCTCGAAGCTGTTCTTGGACCTGTACTGAGGTCAGGTCACGATTACGCAGGCTGGTGGTACAGATAAACCGATCTTGTCGTGCTGCTGTGGCCTAGTTTCGTGGTCCTCCTGGATGGCTCACCAAGCCGCCAGTCTCCAGACATCGATGGTAAATTCTTTGAACGGCAGAACGACTTACTTGAAGTTGTGCACTTAACTTTCGCTGACTAAGCCCTAGACTGAAGAAATGCCACCCACATCTTCCGCGGCTACTTCAGGTGCAGCATCCATAATTGGAACGAATGTATAAAAAAATAAGGAAAAACAATTTTGATGTTCTTTTTATGCAAAACAAAACAAATACCGAAACAACAATTGACTGATCAAAGCTTGTTGCTTCCATAAGAGCGACCAAACTCGGAATTTCTTCTCTTTTTTAAATTCGCTATATCAAATTTGGAACAATGCTGATACCAAAATTATGGTCAGTACGTCAGCTTTCAGTAAGACATGTGACAGCTACCAACCCGCACTGGGCCCGCGTGGTGGATTACGGCCCACTTCCTCTCACCGAGAGGAGGCCTGTGTCCCAGCAGTGGGAATATTATAGGCTGATTATGTATGTATGTACGTCAGCTTTAAAACTGCATAAAAACTTTTTCTCTGACATATCATTATTTTGATGTTTTAAAAAAAAATTAAAAAATAAATACACGGTAAAAGAAATGCACGGTAGCTCGATTAAGGAGTCCGGGAATGTATAAATATTTTGTTTTGTAAAATAAAAAAAGCACAAAATTTTAACCACATTCACATAAAAATGTGTTAAACAAGATGTATTAATAAAACTTGATCGATGGCATTAATTAATTATTGGTTAATAATTTATTTTATTATTATTTAAGTTGTTGATTGTCGTGAAAACACTGTTCACTGCCGAAAACATAGATTTCGTAAAATAAACTTAGTATCCTTGTCCACATGCTGAGGCTACCGGGTAACTGGAGCTGGGTATCCGGTGGCGACAGGTGCTGGCAGATTTCAGATAGTTTATACTTTACATTCGTCGCCGGATACTCGGCAAGTCGGAAGCCTGGACGTGTTAACAGATTTTTTTTTTGTTGAGACAGAGACAATCAATCAATCTGCCTAGCCTTTTCCCTATTTTGTTGGGATTAGCTTCCAGTCTTACCGGATGCAGCTGGATACATGGAATGACTGCCTATCTGACCTCCACAAACCAGTTACTGGGTAACACGATATCCTTGTGTAAGAATGGTTGTCAGACTCTCGAGCTTCTAACTACCCGTAACAATTGTCATAGATCTACGAATGACAGCCGGGACCAACGGCTTAAGGCGCTGACAAGTCCCAATTGAGCAAAATAGGCTTCTCTTAAGAAAGAAAATTGCCAAATCTGCATAGTTTGTGGTAGCGGAAAAAATATATGTTAATTTTGAACATATTTCCCAGAACTTGGTTGTCACCAAAACACGTTTTGAAAAAAAAATCTCTATACAAACTAACGTTAAACTAACCTCTTACCTTGAATTCTAATCCAAAATATCTGTATTAAATATCAACATACACTACGTATTTAATTAATAACAAGTACGTCTTATTCTAATGCAGAACTTGGTTGTTTTTTATTTTCGATTACTCAACTCAATTCTGAGTAAATAGATAATTACTTCATATTTTGCAATAAATTACAAGCGTTTTGTCGTCGCGCTTCTCTTTCTTTTCTTTGCAATCTGACAGTGACCGCGGTTTAGGTGTTGTCAGCGTCTTAACGTGCTCTTTAGTCATGCGACCCTCATTGAGACAACCAAATAGTATATATAATAGTGAATAAGCACTTTAAATAAAGAAAAAAAAAAGAGTTGGTGGCAGTCTCCGGTGTTTTAATGACAATAATCAACTATTTCTACTGGAAAAGTACGTCTAAATTGCCAGGTTTTCGGGGCCTGCAAGAGCATTCACTGCAATACTTGAATGTTGAACTGCATTATGTATAAGTAGCCTACGTAATTATTTATTTTAAATACATGACACTACAGTTACAGTAAAGGCGTTATATGTATGTACTTACCTATTAAGCCAATAAAATTAATATGTTATGTATATATTTATTTTTGATGTCAGAACATATCGTCAGAGGAATTCCACGATTCGAATTTTATCTACGTAACTTGACTGTACTACACACAAACACCAACACATACACAAAACTAGACTATCAATTTTAACCAAGTTGATTCCCCACCCAATACATATAAAGTATCATATAATTTACACGCACAGACAAAATAGTAACTCCCCACAGTACCCACTCCCAAAGATAGCAGACTTCAGTCCCGTACAACAAACAGATGTCACTGTACCTCCCATACTCCCGGCTACACAGCTATACAACCTGCCCCTATCGCCAACATTTCATTTGTTCAGCAACTGCTACTGTGCGCGACTCAGTCGCTGTTCACGTGTGACACGGGCGCGTCGTCCGTCGGCGGCGACAACAAGAGCGACGTACCGCCCAACGCCGCCGGATCGCCTAGCTCGATACAGGTAAACGTGTAGGATATACAGGCATTGATAGAAGTACGATTAAGTATACTGCGTTCGCGATTTAGTTTCCAAACATGTAAACAAATATGTTTTTGGAAATCAACTTAATTTACAATAACATAAAGTTGATATTCATTAAGGTGGAAATAACATCAATTGGAAACAAGGATTCGAATAGACTACCAATTTTGTCACCAATTTTTCCCTCAGCATTGCCGTGTATGAAGTCATGCCCGAAAACTGCTTTAAGCATTTGGGCATTATCTACTACAAATAAGCACTTGCTTCTATGTGGAAATAATATGTAACGTTATTTTGTCATACCTAGTGTTAAAGTAAAAAAAACTTTAAACAAACAATATTTCTGTTGTAACCCAGTTATAATAAATGTGTTGTGGACTCTTTGATATGTTTGTGTATATCGATCGGATCATTGTATTTACATTGATTTTGTGTATCACGCAACACAAAAAGATAAAGATTCATCAATACACATAGTTAAAACATTCCTGAAGCCAGTAATAATTTTCACAATCTGTAGACGTGTTTGTCCTGTATTTGTCTTTATAATCATATGAGAAAAGCAAAGTAAAAAATAATCCTTACATTATTTTCAACACTAGAATAAAACTATAAGGAACATCGTTAAAGTGTGAACCCATCTACGGTAAAGACAAGAGCATTATTTTTGTTTATCTACACCCATGCTATAAATCCTCTATAAAAGATTCTGAAACAGTTAGCTTATTGCCAACATTAAAACAACCAGTGTCATAGTAACCATAATATCATCTAAACGAGTGTTATAATGTTGTACTAAATTTCATTATGCAACTCTTTTAAAAAAAATAGTAGATTGTGCAACTAGTGAATGAAAGAAGCCATTTAAAAAAAAAAAAATGGGTAAAATGGGTTTTCATGCCCGAGTTAAACAAAAACTCCGCTTTTCACTTCGATTGCGAGAAAATGAAACAGGCATAAAGTATATAACAGTATTTACTTGTTTGTTTGATCTCCAACACATGAAATTGTCGTACGCGTCGAGATAAAGGTGCTTGGATTTCGGCGGTAATGTTTCTTCAACCACGTTTTTCGCATTCCCATTAGCCTGTTAGGCGGGAGTGTAAATTCTTCGTCACATGAATATTCCATTGTTTTAGTTTAATCACTTTTCACTGTTCAAAAATGTTGCAAAATTGAAGAAGAGAATAGTTATTTCTCACCACGAAACTTTTTTAAAGTTTTTTTTTTTTTCAACAATTGTCATTCGACTTGGGTATACTGCCAAGTCATAAAAACGTTTCTTTGCGTTTTTAAAAACAAACAGCTATTTTATCTGGTTTTATTATATTAACGATAGAAAACACGGAAATGATATAAATTAAAGCAAATGAAATAAAATAACAACTTTAATCTGCGACGTTTTATTGTGCGTATGGCTGTTGGGCCTGATTATCTAATCTAATAAAAAAGTTTACTTTATGCACTAGAGCATAAAAAGCGATTTTATATCACCTACGCATAAACACATAAAGACGAACTTGTAGAGCACAAGAAGTGAAAAATGTATTACTTTGTTATTTACAAAAAAAATGTGGTACAAGCTTTGATAACACCACCATATATTTCAAATGCAGCAAAGGACATTTCTAACCAATTATTACCAGAAACTTTCCATGAATTTACATAGTCCTTACAACACTAACAACAACCTATAGTTTCAGAACCTTTTATAGAGAATTCATATCATGTGTGTAGATAAAGTATTTTATGCAGCTGTACATAATTAGGTATTAAAACACTTATGTGATACTCACAACCCACATTCTTGTTTTAATACCCCTTATCATACAACTGTTGCATAAATAAATATTAAAATATTGGAGAGATTGATAGTGCAGCAAGAAATAGTGCTCGTTTATCGTTCCGTTCTCACCGAACCAATCCGATTAAATAATAAGTATGAAAAGTTAAAAAAGTTTTTTTTTCTAGGAGGAAAGTATAATTAATAATATTCAAACTACGGTCAGATGTGACTCACAGTCAGCTGCTATAAGCAAATTGACCCTTACAGACCTTTCAGTTATTTTAAATCTGATTTTGAATCACTGTCTAGCTCTCAGATCTTTATTTTCATTATAACAAGGTTGCTATTGGGTCGTTGCCACTGACAAGTCTCTCAAAATCAAAGTGATCTTTATTTGTAGTTATAATAAGGTTGTTTTTGGGTTGGTAAAAATAACTGTGAAAATACTGCAGCTTATAAGTTAAATTATATAGGCTGGATTTTTGAAATGGGGCAGTATGGACAGGTACCTTAACCGTTGTCGCTACAAGAAAATGGTCTTTGGAGACTGTTCTTAATATTATGAGATATTATGATCTACATTCACAGATTTTGAAAAAAATGTACAGTCATCAAGAAAATGGGCAGTTTTCACAAAAACTTTTCCCGTTTCTTATAAGGATCTAAAAACTCCATCGGACCAACTGAGGTTTGAGTACTAGAAAAGTGAAAAATTGCAAAAACTATTCCCATACCTTTTGTAGGTAATGAAAATCAAACTTACTTTTTTTTATTTTTACGTTGGATAGACTGGCCGAAAATAAACAAAAAAAGATGAACTTCAAATTTGGAAGGAATATGCGTTAGTTTAATTTGTTTTGATATTTAAACGTTAAGGACCGTCTCCTAAGACAGTTTTCCTGTAGCTAGAACGGTTAAAGTAACTGCCCTTACTGCCCCGTCTCAAAAATCCACTCTGTATACTATACACTTCTATTTTTAGCATGTCATTAAATAAAACAATAAGTATCACTAAGTATGGATGAACTGTGTCAAAGATGATATGACTAGAAAGGGGGTGATAACCGAGATGACAACTAATTGAGAAGTATGGAAGAAAGGGACATGTGGCGGCGACCCCAGATGAATTGGGATAAGGGCAGGGCAATTATGAAGTATCACCTACTTTGAGTCACATCCGACTGTATCCCCACACTTAACAAAAGTGTACAAACAATTAACACATTTTTATCATTTTCTACCAACCAAGGAATGTTTCCAGGCCCCGCTGTTGTCAGTGGACTGCAAGAGCAACCCGCCCCCGTATAGCTTTGTGCAAGGATGGCAGTTGTTAGCCTTAGCTGTCAGTCTGTTTGTGCCAAGGAATAATAGGCTGCTGTGGTATCTGAAGCTGCATCTTAGCAGGCATGCAGATTCTAAGTGAGTATTTTTTAATTTTCTCTTGTAATTGGTTTTGATTTAAGGGGTCTACAGGACCTAAACGCAAAATTTATGAGTTTTATAATGCCTTAAAGTATATGATCCACTGCAGTAAACAAAATCAGAAAAATATATGATATTGTTCAGGATATATGCTAGGTAGATAGTGTGTTGAAAACATAATATAACTAATTTGATACAATAGAAAAAAATCACGGAGATACCTCTAAAATTGTCTTTTAACGATTAAAAACCATACTAATATACATGCAATCATTCTGATTTTTTGTCAGGTTATTCTACAAGCGACATATTAGCATAATAGTGTTTTATTTTTTTTATACAATCTATAGCTTTATTGTAAATCGATAAATTAAAAAAAAATATTAAAATATATCATATAAAATATATAATTATAAATATAATTAAAATAATAAATTACCAGCATTGTGTCATCGCGCTTCTCTTTCTTTTCTATGCAGTCCGACAGTGCCCGCGCTTTAGGTGTTGTCGGCCTCTTAAAGTGGATCCGCAGCTGAAGCCGCGAAATTCAAATTTTGTTACGTTTTTTGGTATTTGCAGGTGAGTGTCAGTGTGATCAAGATACAAACTGATACTAAAAAAAAGAGAAAGAAAATTTGAATTTAGCAGGCTACAGCTGCGGATTCATCTTAAAGAAAGCTTTATCATAATAAATTAGAAATTCTATCTTATGCAGAAATATTTCCATTACTATAAAATTGTACAGGTTTTGCAGAAGAATTGTTATTCGTATAGTCGTTGCAATTCACGAGCGTGCCTCATGTGTAACTTCTACGAACATTAACATAAATAAGCAGTGGTGGTCCAGTGGTAACGGCCGCGACTTACGAGTTGTAGGTCGTAGGTTCGAACTCTGACAGGCGCTTTACTTTGTGTAAATTATTTCATCATCACACGGTGAAGGAAAACATCGTGAGGAAACCGGCATGTCCTAGAACCAAAATTCGAAGACATGTGACATCTACAAACCCGCACTGGGCCCGCGTGGTGGATTATGGCTCACTCCGTCTCACAGAGAGGAGGCCTGTGTCCCAGTAGTGGGAACATTATAGGCTGATTATGCCTATGATGACATAAATAAGGTTTCAACTAGAATGACAGAAGCGCGCTCGCGAAATACAACAGCTCCTCAGAGTTGTATTATATAGCGTGCTTCGTCGAGATAACCGCGAGAATCAATGGAATGAAATGATTTTATTTTCTGTAAGTAGGTTTGTACAAACACTTTTACTCGTCAATCATATTTAGAAAAAAACTAGATGAGCTCGGCGTTTCCTATCTGACTAATCTGAGAAGAAAGGCCGAAACAAACTCAGAGGTCACATTCTCTTTTATAGTCCAGACATAATCTTCGTCAGATCATGTGAAGACCATGTAGATTGGTGTCTGAAATTATTTTTAGAGGAAAGAACCACACAGATTGAGTGGACCTATCCAGTCAGTGCACGCATTTGTCAGTAATCGTGCAGCTCAACTCTGAACTCAAGCTCAACGATGTGCTGGGTTGTTTGCTGTTTACAAGGCAGCTTTATGAAAGACTCACTTTGTTTTTAATTACATAACATAATATCACGCCTGTGTTCCCTGAAGGGTTAGGCAGAGGCGACCTATAGTACACCTACATTTCGCCAGTTATATTTAAGTCCCATGCAATAGGAGGCGAGCCTATTGCCATCAACCGGGCACAAATTCAGACTCCGGGCTGCTACTTAGAAATTCCAAATGAAAAACCCAATAACACTTTGCCCGACCTGGGAATCGAACCCAGGACCTCTTGCTCAGCAGTAGCGCTTGCGACCAATTAACCAACGAGATGGTCTGTTTTTAATTACCTGCAGTATGTTTTACATGTTAATTACATTCCTGTATTTTATTATTCCCCCTGCTAATTATGATATCTATTAATTAAAGGAAATTCACCATTAAACCATTATATCCTCAGAACGGAGTGCGGAAAATACGCGGCGTACTGTTCTCGCGCACTAGAGCGTACTATACGCAACGGCGGGCGAGAGGATAAGCCGTCTAGAATGGAAGTGTTATCTATACTTTTGAAGAACCCCTACCACCACTGTCTACCCCACGCCATACCTGTTCACATGCTCAATAATACTTATCAGGTAAGTAATCCAATCTACTTTGATCCTGAGCTTCTCTAAAGCAGAACAGCTGGATTTTCTTCTTCCAGCCTGTCCCGCCCCGTTATTAAAACAACGGATTGCTGGAAATAAGACGTGTCTTTCAAAAGTAATTAAATCTATTGATTTCAAGAAAAGTTAGAAAAGACAACCAACTAGATTGAATGTGATTTTTATTACGGACGCTTTTGACGATTTGCATCGTTCTCACACGTATAATTTCAAAATGAATGATGTTAACAATATTTGGTAACCATATGTTGATTTAAAAGAGTGTCCATGAAGTTTATTGCCCGTTCTTCTCCATAGGTTAGGTACCTATGGAGAAGAACGGGCAATAAACTACGCCTTGGAATGGGGAACTAGCTTCATCATTCTGACCGACCGACCCCTTGACAATTCAAAAGTGCCTGTAATTGGTTTATCTGAAATAACTAATTAAAATACATAAAACGATACATATTTTACATCCTAACTAATATTATTAATATAATATTAAGTATATATATGTTTTATATTATAAATGTGAAAGTGAGTTTGTTTGTTTGATACGCATTCACACTAAAACGGCTGAACGGATTTGAATGAAATTTGGCACATGAGTAGACCGTGACCTGGAATAGGACATATAGTTTTTATCCCGATATTCCCACGGGATCGAGACTTATGTGGGTGGGACCGCGGAGTGCAGCTAGTATTGTGTAAAGGAGTGTACCTACTACGCTAAGCATTGTTAACGAGCATACATACACTTCACCATCTCACGATGTTTAAAGTTATTTTTGTTGGTTGTGTTGGTTAGATTTAAGTAGCTAGCTCTCCAAATAGTGTACTGATCAGTCGAAAAAATTCGCTGTGGATATTTTTCTCGATTACCCCTCACTCGGTCTCATGTAAGAACTCGGAGCCGCGTAGCCTCTGAACTCTGACTTACTTACTTGATCGAATCGTATACTGTTTCAACTCGCTCATTGTATGTTCCATCACCAGGTAATCAGCTTCGACGGCTCAACAACAGTAGAAGAGTTCCTGTCAACGTTAAGTACGGAGCTAGGATGCAGGGAGTCAGCGGCGTCAGGCTTCGCGCTGTTCAGTGATGATCCTATTGAGAAGGACTTGGAACACCATATCAAGCCTGATAAGAAGGTATGGTACATTTCAAAGTAACTAATATAACAATACCAGCATAAATTATTATAATTTAAAATGAACACTAAAATTAATACGTAAAATAAATTTAAAATAAAATCAATAAATCATAAAAATCTATTTATATGTATTTTTTTTAATTAAAATATTTAATTTAAATTATATGAGGGGCTTGTGGCTAAATAACAACAGCCGCACGGGTCAATCGATCAGGTTAAGCTTCGCTTGCCGCGGTTGGTCCGTGGATGGGTGACCATCTTTACATAACAAGACCACTCCGTGCCTCGAAAAAAAATTCTATTTCCTTTCTAGCTATGCGACGTCATATCAAAATGGGAGACAGCGCTCCGAGAGAAAGGCTCGGGCAAGTTCGAGAACTCTCGTGTAATTCGACTGACGTACAGAAATAGGCTTTACTTCAAGAACTCCATAAGAACCGAGACTGATAAGGAGCGGCTGCTACTGTGTTATCAGATCAACCAACAAGGTATGTATCTTAATTTTTTAAGTAGAGATTATTAAAATAAAAAAATCCTTGAACTTTTTAAGAAGCTAGTAAAACACCTTTTATAACTGTATCACCATTCCTTCCAGTGGTAGCGGGTCGTTTCCCAGTAACCCGCGAGCTAGCGGCCGAGCTGGGCGCGCTGATGGCGCAGCTGGACATGGGCGACTACTCGCCCGTCAACACTCAACACAACCAGCCGCTCGCGCACCGCTTCTACCCGTACAGATATAGAGCCGGCCTTAGCAATGATGAACTTAGGTGAGTAAGAAACTTAAAAGATAATAAGTGTACATAAAACTTAAAAAGATAATATACCAGAGTTGCTGTAAACTCGGACATTATATTCAAAATCATCAACCGTCTTATTACAAAACGAGTTCTAACTTACAACCAGTTTTTGTATTTCGAACCTTATTCCGAGCGAAATAAAGTTCTCAATACCAAAAAATAAACACAACTTAGGCTCGGGTTTCAAAAATAGTTTTGGTATTCTTATAACTTTTATAACTTTAACGTTGTCTGAATAAAGCTCAAAATTGAAAAAATTGCTCGATGGTTTAACCTTAAGATAAATCTTGTTTTGTACTACAAAGTATACCAAGTTCCTGATTTTGCCTTTAATTACAGCAGTGAACAATGGGCTGATCTTGCAGTCCCGTTTGAGTTGTTTGTAGGGCATCTCATATGTCACCTAGAAGGTTGTCGGCTACTTGACCGGGTTATCCTGTGGATGCCTTATAAATAACGCCTCCAGCCAATAGACCTAAATTAACGCTTTATTTAAATCACAGGGACGTTGAAGAGAAGCTGCGATCGAAGTGGGTAGCGCTAAAAGGGCGCAGCACGGCAGACTGCGTGCGGATCTACCTCAACTGTACGAGAAAGTGGCCGTTCTTTGGTGCTACGCTGTTCCAGGCTAGGGTAAGTTGTTTTTGCAAAAATGTGACCACATGAGAAAGTATAAAGTGTAAAAATACCTGTAAAGCCTATATTTCCTAATGTAGCACTTTTTTTTTGTTTGGACGCCATTCTTTCTGGTCATTATAATAACCGTGAATGTGCTACTTTAGAATAGTAATTAGTAAATAATATAATATAAATTGACAGAACGGTAGCTGAGTATCTGACGAAGCACAAAAACTTTTTCGGAATATGAAACCCGTTGCTCAATCTAACAATCGTACGGAATTAGGACTATGTGATCTCGCCTAGACCGCATATCAATCACGGTACTTGAACAACGGACACCTCCCTTAAAGATACGCAATTTTAAAACCTTCCCTTAAAAACGATTGGGAACATCTTTTGTTTTGTCTGAAAGTTGAAGCTATGACAGTTCCAATTAGGGCTGCCAACTTGTTTCATATCAAATATAGTATTTTCTAAGCCATTGTCTGTAAAAACATGAAATAAAAAATAAAGTAAGTATGTTTCAAAAACATTTTAATTCTTGAAATGCTTATGTTTTGCTACTATGAATCGTAACGGATTTTGTTTTTAGGGTTCCGTACCCAAATGGTAAAACGGGACCCTATTACTAGACTCCGCTGTCCGACTGTCTGTCCGTCTGTCTGTCTGTCTGTCTGTCTGTCTGTCTGTCTGTCTGTCTGTCTGTCTCTCCGTCTGGTCACCAGGCTGTATCTCATGAACTGAGTTAGTTAGACAGCTGAAATTTTCACAGATGATGTATTTCTGTTGCCGTTTTTATATATAATGGTACGGAACCCTTCGTGTGCGAGTCCGACTCGCACCTGGCAGGTTTTTTTTATGTCTCAACTATTTTTACACTCCTTTACCTTCAGAGGTACAAATGTCTTAATTAGGGTACAAATAGTACTTAAGTAGTACAAACACTTTAGTGTGATACATTTTAAATTGGGGACTTGATCCCATCATCTTGATGCTCACTCCAAATTAAGGTTACATAATACCATTAATTCAGCTTTTATGGGATTCATTATAATTTATAATACTAGCCCTACTGCGACCATTTTGTATTGAAATAAAAATATAGTTGTTCCACCTACTATATTTTTTTCTTTAGAAATGAAATGAAATGATTTTATTTTCTGTAAGTAGGTTTGTACAAACACTTTTACACGTCAATCATATTTAGAAAAAAAACTAGATGAGCTCGGCGTTTCCTATCTGACTACTCGGAGAAGAAAGGCCGAAACAAACTCAGAGGTCACATTCTCTTTTAAAGTCCAGACATAACCTCGGTCAGATCATGTGAAGACCATGTAGATTGGTGTCTGAAATGGTCTTTTGAGGAAAGAACCACACAGATTGAGTGGACCTATCCAGTCAGTGCACGCATTTGTCAGTAATCGTGCAGCTCAATTCAGAACTTAAGGAGCTCACCGATTCGACGAACAATACCAAAGAAAGGACATTTTGGTAGGCCGCTTAAATGACTCAAACTGCCAGACTAAGATTAAAACTGAGAGAAAAAATAAAAACAATAACCCACATAGCCTTCACATTCACAATAATTTAAAAAAAAAATCTTTAAAAGTAAATATTCATGTTATTAGATTTTCAGAAATATAGTATTTAGGTCTCTAATATAGCAGGACTGTGCATTATATAGTAGGGTTGGCAATCCTCAACGTGCAATCCTTAAGTTCCCTTTAAGGAATTAATAGTCAAGTTTGGAGTTCACACATGCTCCCAAAACTTAAATTTTTACTTGTAATTTTTAGATAAAACAACCCGACTTATCGATGGTGTGGCTAGCGGTATCAGAGGAAGGCGTGACGGTGCTCGAGCTGGCGTCCATGGCCGTCATCGGACGGTACGCGCTCAGCTCTATAGGACTGTTCGGTGGACTGCAGGTAAGGCATTCAAACTTAACTTTTCTTACTTGCACCTTTGTCAGCACAAATGTAGGGGCCCACTAGGACCGATGCCTGCCGGGGTCGTGGGAAAGTCCGAAAGGGTTACCGAGGCGCCTGGCAACACAGGCAACGGAAGGAATACGGGTGGGTTTTAGTCAGTCAGATTCTGACACAACCTCCCGCCCCGCCTGGAGCGGGAGAAGTTATTTGATATTTTCCCACCCAAAAAAATAAAAAAGGGTGCGGAGAAACTGCCATATGCTACTATCCTTACATAGGTACTTTCCTGGAGCGTTTCGTCCATCAGTACATTTTTCAGTAAAATCGTCAAGAATAAATGCCGAAGGAAAAAGTGACTTCAATAAGTTTGCATTATACTGAAGGATAGAACAAATAAGGCTCTTGAAAACTCTTACACGTGTGACAAACGACGGAATAGCATATTATTTACTTACAGAAAGCTAGGAAGCATAAAATTAAATTGGTGTTACTTATGCTTATCATCATATGCCCAGCCTTCTCCCAACCTTGTTGTGGTCGGCTTCTAGTCTAAACGGACGTAGCTGAATACTAGTATTTTACATGGAGCGACTGCCTATATGAATAAAAAAAGTCAAAATCAAAAGTAATTTATTCAATCTAGGCTGACAGTCAGCACTTTTCGAGCGTCAATATTATATAAGACAGTCCCCCCAAAACGTCCGCCCTTCACTACTTCCTAGCTAGGAGAAAGTAGCGTAACAAACTCCCTTGCATCTGACCTCCACAACCCTGTTACTGGGTAACACGATACCGCTTGGTAAGACTGGTTGTCAGTTTTTCGGGATCGGGACGACCCGTAATGACTGTTAAAGATTACAAAATGACAGCCGGGACCAACGGCTTAGCGTGCTTTCCGAGGCACGGAGGGGTCTTGGTGTGTAAAGATGGTCACCCATCCACGAAACAATCGCGGCAAGCGTAGCTTAACCTGATCGATCGACCCGTGCGGCTGTTATTACTTAGCTGCAAGTGTTATTACTTAGTCACGTGTTACTTATGCTTATATTCTGTGATATTCATTTCAGGACGACCTGATGATGTTAATCGATGCTGAAGACGCGGCGAGTCCAGTGCACAAGATGTTGATTAGTCTCAATAAACCTAAAGTAAGTTAACTTTCAAGTTCCATAACTAATACTTAGTGACTTGATATAGTAATGTGAATCCTACACGATATAAAACCTACTTGTATTTAAGGTGTAAAATAAACTGATAACCCAATTGTATACTCGCGTAAAAGAATTGTAACTCCCTTATACAAGCTGTTGTTTTGAACCTGCAAAACATTTCAGGAGGTTGTTATGAAACTCGTAAATAATCGTATAACAATACGATACCAAGTCAATAATCAATAATACTTTTTATTTTAGATTTTTAAATTTTATCTTTTCTTTTTATTTTATTTTATTATATTTTTTAATAATTTTTTTTTTTTTTTTATTTTTTTTTTTTTTTTTGTTGATTCGGGTCGAGAATCACTAACATAATTACCTCCTAAAATGTTTTGCAGGTCCAAAACAACACCTTGTATATTTATCTTCGCATAATTCGACAAAATTTAGGGAACAGCCGATTTTTATTTCGCAATTTCAGGGTTGGCTTCTTCATAATAGTTGTTGATAATGAATGATGAGTACAATAACCCCGGTTTTCAGTTTATTTCAGTTACATTTTGTATAATCATAATCTTAAACAGTCTCCTCATAATTTCATTTCGACCTGATGGGTAATATAATGTCATCATTATAATCAGCCTATAATGTTCCCACTGCTGGGACACAGGCCTCTTTTCGTGAGGGAGTGGGCTATAATCCAACACGCGGGCCCAGTGCGGATTGGTAGATGTCACAAGTCTTCGAATTTTTCGTTCTAGGACATGCCATGACATGAAAAACATCGTGAGGAAACCTGCTCACCATGTTTTTCTTCACCGCTTTGAGAGCAGTGGTGATGAAATTATTTATACAAAGTACACGAACTACAACTCGTAAATCGGGCCGTTACCACTGGGCCACCACTGCTCTCTCAATATAATGTGCTCTGTAGAACTATAAAAAACCTTTTCATCCCATCTATTCGAAAAGAGGCGAAGGGTTCCTTGATAAGTGTGAGCAAAATGGGTCATACCGGCGCACTTAATAAGTGCGCTGGAATGAGCCAATGGGTCATTCAGTCAGTGACGAAATGACTTTTGAATTTGGAATACTATTTAATTAAAAAGTTTGAACGCAATTCACTTCGATAAAGTCCCAGCCGGTAATAAAAAAAGCGCGCCTGCCGACGCGGCATTGAACAAACAAATAAAAAAAAATACACGGGAACTTCTTATTCGTTTTTTCATTATTTTTTGTCAAAATATTACAGACGATTTTAATTATAAATTTGTAATGTAAATATTCGTCACTAAAAGCATCGCTTATATATATATTTCTCATAGAGGGGGTTGAAAAGCAGAGTGTGCCACACGGTACCAAAATTATTTAACCTCGAGCGACGTACTTTGGATTCTACTCTAGAATCCTTCGCTTCGCTCTGGATTCAAACAATCGCTCTCGCCCTCAATACATTATTTTGGTCCCTTATGACACAATCTACTATTCCCCCAGATGGTGGAGCTGACCCATCTAATAGCGGACTACAAGAACGCGATGCTGCGGCCGGGCGGCGCGCCCACGCCGCAGAGCTCGCTGGGCCGGGCCGCCAGCCGCGCGCCGGCGCGCCGCCCGGCCGGCGCCGCCACGCTGCCGCAGGCGCAGCACGCGCAGGCGCAGCACGCGCCGCACGCCACGGGCCACAACACGCTCAACTCGCACGCCACCACCATGACGTTAGGCTCCGACCGCAATGCCACACTAACCCTAAGCTCTCACACTTCAACGTTTAACCAACATGTGGAAGCACGAGTGCTATCCCACGGACAGCCAGACATTCTAAAGTCGACGCCAGACCATCATAGTAATGAGAAGAAAAGGAGTCATACGCAAGATAGTGGGGTCGCGTGATTGTAAGTGCAATGAAGGACTATATAAGGATGGTTTAGTGAATGTTGTGATGGGAGCGTGGAACGACCGTTTTGGGGACTTTGAAGTATGATTTTAAAGTTGTTTTTTATTTATTTTTCATTTTTGGCTAATTTAACATGTTTGCCTCAATATGCTTCATGCATTAAGAAATTTCTACGTATAATTATGTATATCAATACACAATCCGCGAAATGTTGATGAAATTACATCATATTTGCCTTTTAAATAAAATACAGTCATGTACCCCATTTATATTTCAATGTCACAAAACGGTCGCGTCATTGACTCAGGATAGAAAATGGCCCCGCACTCAGAAAGTAATAGCATTCCACCAAATATATAGGACGATGGGAAATAAACGAAATAATAATATACCTCATATTTTGTAGCGAACGATTCAGCCTATTTTAATTGGCTTTTTAATGATAGATTTAAAATGAATAGTTTATATTTTATTTTTTCAGTGTAATATTTTTTTTTTAAATGTTGCTACGTTTAGTGGATTCGGCTTGAAGTGTATACAGATATGTACGATTCGTATGGATATATCGATGTTTATATGCAGTCTAAATGCCAATTTTATACATGTAGTTATGTATGTATGTGTACAGGGCGTGATAAATGATACTTAGAATATTTTTACCAATATCTTATCAAGTATGTTTTAGACCGGTTGCATAGAAAGTTCCTAAAAAGTTTATCTCGTGTAAGTAATTCCGACATTTTTCATGAAACCTTTACTAAGATATCCCAGATATTAAAGCACAAAACAGTATAGCATAATCAGCCTGTAATGTTCCCATTGCTGGGACACAGGCCTCCTCTCGGTGAGAGGGAGTGGGCCGTAATCCACCACGCGGGCGCAGTGCGGGTTGGTAGATGTCACATGTCTTCGAATTTTTGGTTCTCGTTTTCCTTTACCGTTTTGAGAGTATTGGTGATGAAATTATTTACACAAAGTAAAGCGCCTGTCTGGGTTCGAACCTATGAGCTACAGCTCGTAAGTCGGGGCCGTTACCACTGAGCCACCACTGCTCTCAAAACAGTAAAATACAATTTAAAGCAGTATTTCAATATTTTTACGGGTGATTGAGATACATTTTTTTTTCATATTACAGACACCAACGGTACAGTTCTTTCTGGAATGTTCATTTTTTTTAATCATAAATGTGTTTTTTTTTTTTGAGAATAAATGTATTTATTTATTTATTATTACCGCTATTCTAACCGCCTCGTTGTTCTAGTGGTCGCAACCGCTACTGCTGAGCATAAGGTCCTGGGTTCAATTCCCAGGTCGGGCAAAAGTGTTATTGGATGTTTTCATCTGGAATTTATCAGTAGCAGCCCGGAGTCAGGATTTGTGCCCGGTTGATGGCAATAGAGTCGCCCCAAATGACATGGGACTTAAACATAACCGGCGAAATGTGGGTGTACTATAGGATACACCCGTGCCTAACCCTTCGGAGAATACATACAGGTGTGATACGTTCTGTGTTAATATGCCAATACATTTATCTAGCCCTGTACTAGTTAGATCGAAGTCCATTTATAGCATAATAAAGCGGGTTTAGGAAGACCCTTACGATTGTAATCTTTTATACTAACTGTGCTAGTTCTGGTAGATCTGTCTTTCAATCGACTGATTTAAAGGTGCCGTTACACATGCGTTTATTATACATAATGTTTTGAAATGCCAAGCAAAACAACGCACTGTCGATTTTCAACTCTCGGAGCTAAGCCGTTGAAAATCCAGTGCGCGGTAAAAAGTGCCCGTGCGACCAGCTTCATGCACTATAAATCCAACAATATTTTTACGAAGATCACAGTCAAGATCATTTTAAAGGTCATCCCATCTGTAGACAAAGATCCAGGGGGTGAAGAAAATTTCATAATTTTTGACCTATGAAGTGTTTGAGATATTTGCGAAAAATAAAAAAAAATATTTATATATTTATTCAAATCCAACTTATAATTATAGTTTGAACCAGACAAAATTTATAGGTCAATAATTAAATAATTTAATAAATTTTAAAAGGAGTTATCCATACAAGTTATCCATTGCAGGATGCTTCATTATTAATCAAAATGTATATAGTTAGAGGAAGGTTTGGGGTTTAAAGGAACTTAAAGGGGACTTAACGTCGAATTATTAATTCACTGGAGTAATCTGACATGTGCTAGCTGTCACTTTGTGTAATAAAATGGTCATATTTATTGTATTCTAGACTTTTACACTTATTATTATACATTTATTTACACTTAAATAAATCGATTTAACTAAACTAACTACAATAAATATGACCATAGTTTTGAAACTAATCAAATGAAGAGTAAAGTCATAAGCTAGATTTTGGGTAAATTAAAACTGCATTTTTATAGACAAAGTTTTAAACAGGATTCGAGTTCGATTATTCTATACCATCTTGCCACCAAACGTCTTGCTTCTATTTTTTGGGTGGGAAATTATCAAGTAACTTCTCCCGCTCTGGGTGTGGGAGCGTGTCAGTCTTACTGACTAAAACCCACCCGTGTTCCTTCGGTTGCCTGTGTTGCCAGGGGCCTTGGTATCCGGACTTTCCCGCGACCCCGGCAGGCATCGGCCCTAGTGGACCCCTACACTTACGCTGACATCTCTTTGAGGCGCGCGTGGAATACAACGCGTCGACCCAGGCCTGGTCTTTATCGGACGGCGAGCTAAAAAGGATAAAACTGCAACCAGAAACTTTTTTAAACAATATAAAATATGCAATATTTATTTTCTCTAAAAG
Organism: Atethmia centrago; assembly: GCA_905333075.3. Classification (NCBI taxonomy): domain Eukaryota; kingdom Metazoa; phylum Arthropoda; class Insecta; order Lepidoptera; family Noctuidae; genus Atethmia; species Atethmia centrago. Next base: position 8,268,352 of record HG995381.1, on the reverse strand, counting down.
CAAGTTCGTGTATTCCTAGACCATCTTCACATACATAGTTCTAGAATTCTCCTTAAAGTCCCATTTCAAAAATTGGCCTTGTATGTTTCGGTATGCGGTCAAAATCAGAACTAAAGCCATCTTATTTTTTCAATACAATTTCAACACAATATCACAATTTTTTTCAACAACAACGCCTGTGCAAGATCTTTGTAGAATTTGACGTGTGAGTTGGAAATAATATACCAATAGGCTGCTGCCCGCGTGGCTTTTTCTAAAATAAAAGTAGCCTTGTTACTCCTTATAACATCAGCTATCTGCCAGTGGAAGTCTCGCCAAAATCGGTACAGCCGTTTCAGAGATTTTCCGGAAGAAACAGACTTAAAAATGTTTTTTTTTTTTGTAAAAAGCTTTATTTTGACATTACTGACACTTTCATTTGTAAAGATGAATTGGATGGAAAAGAATAAAGGGTGCTTTTTTAGTAAAAAATGGGTACATACTAATCAATCAACGAATGCGAGAGGTTATCTCCCTCCATTTTTGAATCACCTAAAATCGTAATAAACGCAAGTGAAACCGCGCCTTATAATTAAAGTGTGACATTCTGTGCGCTAGTGTGAATCTCAATTAGAAAGGACGTTTGTAGACTGGCTGTATTTATTTTGTAAACTTTGTATTAGTCGTTATTATCATCATGAAGTATTTATTCGAAATAGTGCCAATGATTATGAGCTTGAATATATCGTTTGTTAACCAGACTTTATTTTTGAGTGATTGTAGTATTAGAATGCTAAGATTATACCTTTTACGAGATCGAGGTTTGGGGTAGTTCGAACTCGTCTTGCGGCTTTAATTAAATAAAAATATTTTTCGTGACGTTCTGTGAGATTACATTGGCATAAAAGTTGCCCTGAACAGACCTTATCTTTTCACTGTTATTTAAAAAACCGGCCAAGTGCGAGTCGGACTCGCGCTTGAAGGTTTCCGTACCATTATCTATAAAAAAGGCAAAAAAATCATGTCTGTTGTATGGGAGCCCCCTTAAATATTTATTTTATTCTGTTTTTTAGTATTTCTTGTTATATCGGCAACTGAAATACATCATCTGTGAAAATTTTAACTGTCTAACTATCACGGTTTATTATACAGCCTGGTGACAGACGGACAGCGGAGTCTTAGTAATACCCGTTTACCCGTTTTACCCTTTGGGTACGGAACCCTAAAAATTAACCACAGCTAAGATTCCCGTTTTTATCCCGAAACAACGGTCTCATAAAAGTAATTCCTACAGGATACTCTTAAAAATATTCTAATACAACAGTTTTAATAATATTCATTGTGCTTTGTTTATAAATTCTAACATAATATACCTACATAATAAGCAAATGTCGTAATTGGTAACTCTGAATGTCTGTAATGGTGATAAAAACTAATGGACTGAATTATACTTAAGATCTTCAACGAATCTAAACGCATTAGTTATGTTTTTGATTGACCAATGAAATCGGAACGCAGTATTTTATAACCATTTGAAGGTTCAAACAGACTGAGGCGTGCGTAAGTGAATCCCCGTCAGTGTGTTTGAAACTTACTTTTAATAACTTTTAGTTAAATAAGATTTTTTTGGCTCCTGTAACACAGGTGTTTTTACCTAGCGCAGGAGTTAGGACTTCACTTTTGTTTGTACACATTTTTTTTTTATTAAAGTTTTTTTATAATTATTATTTTGTAAGCCAGGATTTTAAGCGGTTTGAATCTCAACATACATTTTATAAATTTGTGCAATTTGAAATTTTTTTCATATTTAGTTTTAGGGTTCGTCAATTAATAAAGGGACCCCTAATTAGTTTGACAAAACGTGACATCAATGTGTTCTGTTATTATTGGTCTACAGTCCGCCCGACGAGAGAATGAGTTCTTGACACTTGTCAGATTCATACTAATGAATAATAATGTGTTTTGCGAATTTGATCCTTATAGTTACTAGAAATTGTCCAACTGACAGGTGGCAGAAACACATTCTCTCAACGGCCGGACTGTAATAATTGTTATTTAAATACTTATAGTAATATAAGTAAAATATTACACTGACATAAAATACAAAAATAAATAAAAAATAAAATACTCAATTTTATATATTAGTACGGTGAAAAACAAGCGAATAAAACAAAAGTAGTCAACATGGGATTGACGTTAAAATGCCGTCAAACGCGTATATTTTGACAGTGTAATGTATGAAAATGGGTACTACCCATCCATGTCACAGAATGGGAATTTTTAATATCACTATCGTAATATATATAGGGTTTTATATATTTTGGCATCAATATTTTAGGGTTCCGTGCATCAAAAAAAAATTAATTACGTTCAAAATTAGAAATAAAATATAAATACTTAATTTAAAAAAGAAACATTCTGCTATGCAAGAATTTTTAAAGATACCATCCACTATTGTTTTCTATGTAGTAGTTTTGTAGCGATAATATTAATATTAACAAGGAAACAGGGCCCCAAAATATTTAGAAATGATAAAATCAGCATAATGCCCGCCAAGTAATGCTTCTCATCTAGTTCGAACACGGAACTCTGAAGCGATAACATTTTATACTCAATAATTAGCTTTCATAGAAATATTTCTACCAATTTTTATAATATTTCAAAGATTTTTGTTACCAGCTTATTATGTAAAATGCTAATTTTGCTGTCATGCAATAAAGATGATTTCATGCAGAAAGGAATCAATTAAAATATATATTTATTTATTAAATCACTTAGAATATTTTTTTTCTGCTTTGAATTAGTTTTGTTATAATCTTCTTTATTGCAATGACACGAGTGATCGACGGGCTAATTGTAAACAGCTACAAAAACAAACGGCAACTAAATAGAGGTAGTTTTATAAAGCGTAGTCATATAAATAGACAATAGAAGCTAATGACAACGGTAATCATGTAATTTTTGACCAATTCGCTTCCATGGCCAATCTATCCGAGCGGACTTTTACAGGCCAAGACTTGCGAGAACTTACCTTTTTTCCATAACAAAAGAGGCCTTTAACCATTCGTAACCTAAAGTAGATCAATGCGAGACATAATGGCTTTATATTGTTACTGTATTTACTGGTCACTCATACAAAAGGTCATAGCACAAATATTTTTTATTTTGTCAAATCTCTGAAGGCCACAAGTTCTCTAAACCTTGGCCTGCCTTACGCGATTATAGCCGTTATCAGTCCATAACTAGAATTTAATAATTGCATAATAAAAGAGTATCACAATAAAGGCTAAAATCGCGAGTCCCGTAGTCAGCTATTTAGTCAATAAAATAAATAAATAAACCAACATTTCGATTGCACTTTTTGCATAACACTTAACTGTTGATATAATTATGTATAGAATATTATAATGTATATTTTACATTAGAACCGATCATTTAATTTTATTATTGTATCAAGAATTTGTAAGTTGTAACTTATTTTGTAAGTATTTATTCTATTTTGTTTTACAATTGGTTGTTTAATTTTTTTAAATCATTTTTGACGAGTCCAGCTTTTTGGTTAGATGGCTTATCTCGAAGACTAACCATTTGAGGCCTAAAATTGGTATTTGTGGATTATATTTTGAATGTATTTAGACGATTTTTGTTTGATGATGCAAGAATAAACTTGTATTACTGAATTATGGCATTTTATTTAGCTTTTACTTCAGTTGAAACCTATAACTAAACAATTTAAAACATAAATCTTGCCTAAGCCTGGGGGCTAACCATCACCTCTTAGAGCATTATTATTTCAATATTACTTCAGCGTGAGAAAGAGATGGAGTTATAAGTCCAGTATAGCTCTATCACTTTCCCGCTGTGAAGTAATATTATAATAATACTGCTATAAGAGGTGAAGGCTACCCCCCTGTGCACAGATCTGAGCGGTAATTGCGTAACCCACTACCTGTAGCAATGAGTTTCATTTTGACAGTTCAACAACATTCAATGCATTATTTTCGTCGTTGAGCCGACAAATTTTAAATCATACTTTATTTTTTGCTTGTTGTTTTTCTTCTACCCGCACTGATATAATATAATTAGTAATAAGATTTAATGTTCTCATGTAAGTGACGATTGTCTTAAGACGCTGACAACACCTAAACCGCAGTCACTATCAGATTGCATAGAAAAGAAAGAGACGCGCGATGACACAACGCTTGTAATTTATTGCAAAATATGAAGCAATTCTCTATTTACTCAAAATTGAGTTGAGTAATCGAAAATAAAAAACAACCAAGTTCTGCATTAAAATAAGACGTTCTTGTTATTAATTAAATACGTAACATATGTTGATATTTAATGCAGATATTTTGGATTAGAACTCAAGGTAAGGGGTTAGTTTAACGTTAGTTTGTATCGAGATTTTTTTTTCAAAACGTGTTTTGGTAACAACCAAGTTCTGGGAAATATGTTCAAAATTAATATATATTTTTTCCGCTACCACAAACTATACAGATTTGGCAATTTTTTTTCTTAAGAGAAGCCTATTTTGGTCAATTGGGTCTTGTCAGCGCCTTAATGAGAATAAAGTTCTTTACAATAATTGGTCAAGGACAGCTAATGAGACACAATTAAGTTTCAATTGTTTTACTCCGAATCGGTGTCGCGCGGGGCTTAAAAGGTTAAACCGAATTTATCGAACATATGAAGCAATGGATTAACAATTTACTTACTTCAAAATAATTCAGATTATCATGGATGTTTAAGGTGGATGTTACGCAAATAGAGTGCAGATTCAAGACGACAAGCGTCGACACAATGGTAGTTACCAAAAATGTCATTGTACCTACTGAAAAACCAGTTTTCAATCATTTTGACTTAGCTGTGCGCACGTCCTTAAGCTTAAATTGTAGTGCAATAAAATATTAATAAAAATGAATGGTTTACTCTGAAACCACACACCATTAGGTACAACAAAAAAAAAGTAGAAAAATAATGTGATAGCTAAACTAGGTACCTATTTAGTTGGAAGGAACTCTTCCTTAATATCTCTGTATCGAATGGGACCGCTATCAAACAATTACGAAATTAGTCACAAGCTAACGAACTTTTTACCTAGGTCCTAAGTCACAGACGAGGGCGTATAAAATGCAACAACACTTTTACGCGTTTTAGACGTCAAAGTAATCCAATTTTTCAGTTAATCAAAAACGCACTGAAAGTAACTATTGTAGGGGCCGTTAATATGGCGCATGAAAATTTTGATGGCGTCTGTCACAGGTAAACACATTGTTTGAAGCCACAAAAGTGTAATTGGGAACGATATTGATGTATTCGAGAGGCACCCTTAGCTCGTATGCGCAAACTTGAGCAGTTTTAATGTTGATCCCTTGTCCCATCTCTATGCCACCTGTACAGAGTGTTACTGTACCTCTATAAATGCTGACGAGAGCTGAATAGTTTCCGTAATAGATGACGGAAATGGACTTCTTCATCCACCTGTTTGTTTTATTGAATTGTTCAATCTCTCGACTCGTTGGTCGTAGTTGACGTCGCCTTTGAGAACATCGATCAGGGCCTCAAGTCTGCTATTACAATAATGTCAGAATGGTCTATCATTGATTTCATCATTGATGATTTTGACAAGTTTGGTAATCTACTAATATAATGGCGTCATTATGACTTTCCAATGGTCAACCACTGACACTCCATTGAAAGAAATGGCATAGAATGGTAATCTCGTACGTAATGTTAAATGAATGATTGGCGTATGCGGTAATCTGCTAAAATTTTGACAGTTACTTTGATCAGTGACCTACCATTAGAACGTCATTGTGCAGTCATTGCTTTTAAGGTGCAGATATATATTTTAGTGACTTTTAAATCTGTTATTACGCCTCCAATTAATGCAAGTAAGTTACGCAAAAAATGTATGTTAAACTAGACCGTATACACATCAATTATATCTGTGAATATTTTAGTATTGTAGTAAAATACTTTATGAAATAAATTCAGGAAGTAAGGTCTACCCAAATATAAAAATCGAAATTACTTCCAAACTACTAAAGATATTTTCATGTTTTTTTTTGTATGAATAGACTATTTTATTATCTATAATTCTATCTGTGAATTTTTTCAAATATTCATACTTTTATTACTAAAAATAAATATTCCCTATAAAATCGAACGGAACGGCATGCGGCGCTCTGCGCGGGCGACGGGCGGCAGTGTACCGCTGACCACTGTCACGGGTAGACGCTGACACTTTGCGCGACCGCTGTACTTACGTATTTTTTCGACAATATGGGTAGAACAACTAAAGTTCTGAAAGAGAAATGACGTATACATGAAAGAAACAGGATACTGAGGTAAGTTTCTCATATATTATTATAATATAATGAGGTAGCTAAGTTCCGTATTACAGAACGTCACTCAATTCTCAAGCATTACTTAAAACTAGTTTTAACCAATCAAATGGCTTGAATCTAGTTTTGAGTAGTGCTTGAGTATTGAGTGACGTTCTATAATACGGGCCTAAATGTTATTTTGATAATAATTTGTGCGCGAGTATATCCATTATTTACTAGTAAGTTCAAACATAACTTTAGATCCGTATCTAATTTTTTTTTTTTTTTTTAGTAGGATAGGAAATAATGCAGATTCCCGAAACTAAAACGCGGAGAGCAAGTAAGTACCTACCTAATAAATTGTAGACTACCATTTATTATGGTTTTTTGAGGACAATCCCGTTACAGCAGGTTTGAAACTTACCTAGCTTAAAAAAAAACAGGTGTAGTACATTATTAAGATTATGTTTTACTATTTTAGTTGTTGCGACCCGACGGAAGTAAATAATGATAAAAATAATGAAAGAACTGACAATGATTCCCAACATGAAAAAGCGGAGACAAAGTGAGTATTAAATTGTAGATTCTAGGCATACCATTTATTATGGTTTTATGGGGACAATCCCGTTATAGTAGGTTAGAAACTTGTCTAGTTTAAATAAACAGGTGCAGCTCATTAATAAGATTATGATTTAATATTGTAGTTGTTGCGACCCGACGGAAATAAATAATGATAAAAATAATGAAAGAACTAACAATGATTCCCAACATGAAAATGCGGAGACAAAGTGAGTATTAAATAAATTGTAGATTCTAGGCATACCTACCATTTATTATGTTTTTATGGGGACAATCCCGTTATATTAGGTTAGAAATTTGTCTAGTTTAAATAAACAGGTGCAGCTCATTAATAAGATTATTTTTTAATATTTTGGTTTTTGCGACCCGACGGAAATAAATAATGACGAAAATAGTGAAAGAACTGACAATGGTTCGTTATTTATTATATACAATGTAGATTCACAGGTTTTTTTTATATTTCCAGGACCATCAACTGGAATGGAATCAATGATTTTGGTTGAAGGCAAAATACAGACAAAGAAGAGACAGAGAAACAGGAAGATCAAGACACTCGACAAGAGGAATATTTCGAAAAATGACTACATTTCTACGAAATGTAAAAAAAAATAATTAGTACAAACAAATTCACGCCTTCTTCCCAAGGGGAAGGCAAAAACTATAGAAGGCCAGCTGCACGCTTCTTTTAAACCGCACCGTTGCCTTATCACATAATTTTTCAGCCTATCTTTTATAGTCACGTCACACATGCTTCGCAAGGAGGCATTTCCACAGCATTTAGGGCCGATTTTTCAATCATCAGTTAATTTCTATCCGAGGAATAAATATGGCGCTTTGACTTATTGTCTATACAAAAGCTGTCAAAACGTCAAACATATTCTTCACATAAAAGTAGATAACTTTTATGTGAAGAATATGTTTGACGTTTTGACAGCTTTTGATGGCGATTGAAAAATCGGCCCTTATTCTACTTTTATTCTTCTTTTGCCACACCCAAAATTCATTCACTTCCATGCATAATCTTAGACACCAGCACACCATTATGAATAGCCAGTCGAGCCTTTTTAGGCATCGACTAGTTGGTTACAATCGCATGTATAGTACCATTCACTTTATTTCCCGCATTTACTCTCCTTTCCACATCTTCATCAGTCATTCCATCCCTTGTAAACTGACTCCCCAAATATACTAACTTACTCTGGGGGGCGATTCTACTAACAACATTGTTCTAAAATGGCAATTGAACCTCAACTCAATCAGGGTTTTCAAGCGTTTTCATATTTTACTTATGAACAACGTATGATTATTTTTGCTATTGTAGGCATACGTAGGTACCTACCTAGGTACGCACCGGAATATTAATATATTTGATGTTAGAACATATTTTATACGAAAATCATTGAATACTTATCACATCACATATCATACCGTGATGATACCTACTGATCCTAAAATTATTTCTTTGTTTCAATGACATGCAACAGTGATCAGCGACTATTAGCATGGCCACCATGCCATGTAGTATAGTAGTTAGTATAGTATTCCATTCCCGCTGTTTATTTTATAGTAAAGTAACTCTATCCGACATTTAAAATCCGATTCGTTTTACGCGATTCGAACCGCCCAGATTGTTTCCTTTAAGAAAATCTGCTAATTTACAATTATTAAAATATATTGAAAAAATCATTTACTGTTCGTGGTAAATACAACGGAAAATAAGTTTTAATGGGTTTATTATTCGTATAAACTTTATTTGTTATTTAACCATTTTTGTTATAGTAATATTATAAACTTACTAATTGAACTATAGGTAACACTCATTCATTGCCATTCATTCCCGTAGTGATTGAGTTGGGGTTCGACTTGGTTTCAGTAAGTTACAGTTTCAGTTATTGTCATAAAAATTGTAGAATAGATTTATGGGGGACGAACGAGAGCCGAATGAACCCGAACCATTGATGAGACGGTACAGAGCGTATAACTTTGAAAATTAGTAGAATCGGCCCCCTGATCCATACAGCCCATTCCCTCTCTAAATCTTGCCTGTACATCTCATATTTTCTCATCTGTCACTAAAGAAATTAATTGTTTTATTTTGGAATTAAATTTATTTATTTAGATTTTTGGCTTTTCATTTCACTTTATATTGTTTCCATAGCTAAAGAGCTCGTTAGTCGCATCACAGCCGCACGGGCCCATCAATTAGGTTAAGCTATTCTTGCCGCGGTTATTCCGTGGATGGGTGAGCATCTTTACGTACCGAGACTCATCCGTGCCTCGTAAAGTCGCGAAAAAAAAATCTGCTGTTCCCTACATTTATGTTCGCTTTATTCGTCAAAATGTAGGGAACAGCTGATTTTTTTTTTCGCGATTTCATGTTTAGTCCAAGTTATTTCATTGTGTCCAATATAGTAAAAGTTGTTTATAATGATGAGTACAATGACGAGAGAGGTTGATGGTGTTTAAAATTACACCCTGTTTAAACCAACTTATTCAATGCAAACTATTAAAATAATATATTATAATATATTACAATCTTTTTTATTATCAGAATATTACCTTATTTATGAACACTACATAAAAAAAAATTGGATGGTGATAAAAACTCAGGCAGGACAGTCCACACAATCTGAAACGTATGGTTATCCTACGTTACGTGCGAACGGTTGCGGGGTCGCGGGGGGTGACGCAAGCTCCTCCCACTCGCTCAAGGTCGCTGGCATTTACCGTCCTCTTAATAGCTCGGTTGTCAAAAGTGTTTGCTATCTATCGTGTTTGTGGAATATTGAATGGATAAATGTATTCACTACGAACAAATATTCTCGAGCTAGCCAACCCAGTGGATGCTAGAGAAAGAAGATGGGCGGAATGCAAAGGACGTCGTCGAGCCCGTCGCAAGTTATACAATTATTACTATATGCTTCCCACTATAATTCTGCAAGGCTGACAAAAGAAAAGTATTACCTGTAGTAGTACCTGTTGCACTTTTTTCACTCTTCTATGATTTAATTTTGTTTAAAATTTTACTTTTATATTCAATAAATAACTAAAAAGTGCAAAAATTACAATACATTTCATAATGCATAGGTACCTATTACTAAATAATACTGTATTTAAGTACTTACACTGCGCCATTCTGCCGTGTCGTTTTATTGGGGCAGTCCACCGATATCGAATTTAAAATTTGGGCATCCAATATCGTTTGGATAAACTTCTTGGTGGTTTTCCAGAAAATCAATTAGAGCCGAAATTTGCTCAGTTAGCACCATTTTGTATAAAATGTAATAAATAAATAAAAGATAATTTAAATACACAAACAAAAATATAATTAAAACACTCAAATGAATATAAATAATAATAAATAACTAACAAAACACCAACCGCTAGAAATAAAAACCGTCCAAGTGCGAGTCGGACTCGCGCACGAAGGGTTCCGTAAAAAATCATGTCTGTTGTATGGGACCCCTTAAATGTTTATTTTATTCTGTTATTTAGTATTTGTTGTTAAAGCGGCAACAGAACTACCTACATCATCTGTGAAAGTTTCAACTGTCTAACTAACTATCACGGTTTATGAGATACACCCTGGTGACAGACGGACAGACAGACAGACGGTCAGTGGAGTCTTAGTAATAGGGTCCCGTTTGACCCTTTGGGTACGGAACCCTAAATACAGATTAACCTCAGTGAGCAGTAATTTAACATTTGACTTTGACAGCTAAACTGATAAAATATTATTGAGTTGTATAGTTTCACATAAATTTAATGTTTATGCTATTTACGAACTTCTTGCTACTTCAGATTGCTTATAACACTAATAAATAATATGTAAATTTATATATAAATGAAATCTGGCATGACTAACTGTTCAAATTAAGTAGTAGTTTTTCAAAAATCATTTCTACTAACGGGTTTTATAATAATGGTAATACGACAATGTCATTCTACCACGATTCTACTACGAGACCATTGACCGACCAAATGATCGACCATTATGAATTTAGCAGATTACGAACTTTTAGCAAAATGAAAATGGGATCGTGTTGGAATGACGAGTTTATTAAAAATAGCAGACTTGGGCCCCAGTTCTGGAAAGTCGTTGTCCTACGGACGCTAGTCGGGTCCTTTTGCACAGCGAACGCGACGTGCTGCATTATGTGTTCTATGCATGTGAGGCCCTCGACAGTGCCTGAAAGATTCGGTAGATGGATTCAAAATAAATATAGCTCACCAAACCAAACCAAACCAATTGTTTGGTGAAACTTACCTGGCCCTCTTTTTTTTTTTTTGAGGGTGGGAAATCACCAAATAACTTCTCCCGCTCTGGGCGGAGCGGGAGGGTGTGTCAGACTCTTACTGACTAAAACCCACCCGTATTCCTTCCTGTTGCCTGTGTTGCCAGGGGACTCGGTGACCCATAAGTACCTTCCCGCGACCCCGGCAGGCATCGGCCCTAGTGGACCCCTACATTTGTGCTGACATCTCTTTGAGGCGCGCGTTGAATTCGACGCGCCGTCGACCCGGGCCTGGTCCTTACCGGACGGTGAGCTACCCATTGCTCACCGTCCGCAAGCCCGCGCCTACGGTGGCTGGAAATCCGCCCGAGATTCCCGACGCCCAGGGCGTCTCCAGCGGCTGCTAGGGGCGAGAGGGCGCGAAACGTGCCTTTCCCTCAACCGTCCCGCCTCCTCCTTCGCGAGCATTACTGCTTCGCAGAAGGAGGTGACGGCTGCCCATGCCCTCTCGCTCCGTACCATGGCCTGAACCAGGGCCGGACGCGAGAGGTCTCTGCCGCCGATCGCCTCCACGAGGACACGGCGGTGCTCTGCCCAAGCCGGGCAGACCTCCACCGTATGCTCCACCGTGTCCTCCGGACGATCCACACAGTGGTGACACCCGGACGTTTCCTCCCGCCTTATCCGACACAGAAACCTGCCGAAGCTGCCGTGTCCGGTAAGGACCTGCGTCAGGTGGAAGGTGAGGACGCCGTGGCGTCTCTCCAGCCACTCCTCAAAGAGGGGACTTATCGCCGCAATCGTGGCGTGCCCATACCTGGCCCACTAACCCACGAATTTGACGGAGTATCAGTATTAACTGTGGCAGTCTTCAAAGACCAAGTTGTAGTATAGCAGCAATTGGTAAGTAAGTAAGTAAGTAGTAAGTAAATCATTTATTTGCGTAAAACATGGTATACATTGATGTTAATATTATTACAGTAGCTCAACATGTTTCGCTAAGATATAACATAGCATGCAAAAATTTATATTTTGACAAAAGGAATCAACATCTCACATCCATAAAATCTTTTAAACTGTAAAAATTACATTCAATAAGCCACTTGTGTAATTCTGTCTTAAATTTTCTCGAGTTCAATATTTTAAAGCGACTTGGTATTTTGTTATAAATACGTACGCACATTGCAAGGCAGTTTTTGTTGTATTTCGCAAGTCTTGGCAAATCACTTAATACCAGTTTATGAGGATCTCGTCTGTTTCTGGGATTTACATCATTTGCTGATTTAAATAAATGTTTGTTGTTAACTACAAATATACATACCTCATATATATACAGACATGGTAGAGGTAGCAGACCTACATGAGTCACCTGGTTTAATACCACTTATTGCTCTGATGCACTTTTTTTGTGCGATAAATGCTCTATCCATATTGGTACCATTACCCCACATTACGAGACCATATCGCAGTAGCGACTCAACATAGGCGTAGTATGACATAATAGCAGTTTTTATGTTAGTTACGTTTTTAACTTGCTTTTCAGTGCGTATACAAATTTATTGATTCGAGTGCTTACATTATCTACATGTTCTTTCCAGTTAAAATCTTTGTCTATTATTACGCCTAGAAACCTTGTATGGGTTGCCTCTTCGATTTTATTAATGTTAAGTTTTATATTGTTTTTATTATTATTTGATTGATTAAATTGAATGTAAACGGATTTATCTAAATTTATTTTTAAGTTATTCATGTCAAGCCAAAGCAGTAATTTGTCTATTGTATTATTTATGTCAAACTCATGGTCAGTCATGTTTTTCTTTTTATCTGATGTCACTATGATTGATATATCGTCGGCAAATAATATGCATTTATGATTGGTTATTTTTATGATGTCATTAATATAAAAAAGAAACAATATTGGACCAAGCACGCTTCCTTGCGGAACGCCACATTTATTTTGCTTATATATTCTGATGAGTATGGTATCTTAACTCTATTACTGTTAATTTTACTAATAATGACACGTTGCTGTCTATTGCCTAAATAGGATGATATCCATTCAAGTGCAGGTCCTCTAATCCCAATAGTCTCTAGTTTATCCAACAATATGCTGTGCGACACAAAATCGAAGGCTTTTGATAAATAAAAAAAAAGTCCCGTAGTCAGATGATTATTATTAATATTTGAAAGTACTGCCTTCATAAGAGAGTAAATAGCTAATGATGTGGATTTCTTTTTTTGAGGGGGAATTATGGGGAATGAGGAGGCGACGTAGGGGAGCAATTCTTCGTTGTTAGAACAGCCAAGTACCTTCAACGATTGATGCTTCTAAAAGCATCAATCGTTGTGAAGGTTTGCCTTTCTCCAATAAATTGGTCCTTTCGTTCGTGTTCAATTGTTGATAGCTCTTTTAACATATCGCACTGAATGGTGAGTTTAATCAGGTTTTTTTTTTTGCATTAAAGACTAAAGAATTTAGTATTCCTTCAGTAATCAAAAACTTTTAAACCTCAGGTAGGAGTCGACGACGACGGCAAAATTCAATACTTAGGTATTGAATTTTGCCGTTTGGTTTGGCTGGAACAGCACCAGGATCTCCACCAGAGGCAAACACCTGTTTGACCTATGTCCTATTCTAAATTTCGACGTCATCGCCCCGATGACTCCCACTCACTTTCCCCACGACCCTAACAAAACCCCTGACGTACTTGGCATAGCGCTTCTTAAGAGTATCAACCTACGTTTGGATTCTATAGAAGCGCACGACAAACTCCCCTCTGACCACCGTCCAGTTGTCATAAAGCTGGCACCCCGCCTAGGTCTCCACGACCCTGACAGACCCCCTCTCACCAAGTTAGTTACAGACTGGAGGAAAGTAAGCGACTGCTTGAAATCCACCACGTTAGGCCCCCGACTAGACTCCATTCCCGACCAATTCAACTCTATCGCGGACACGACAGCCGCGATCGACTCATTCACGGTACACGTACAATCAGTCCTGAACGACTGTTCAAAGGAGGTTCCGGTGATGGACGACCATTGCTGGAAGCGTCCAGACGATGTGCGTGAACTGTTGAATGAGAATAACGCGGCTGTCCGTGCGTACAGTAACTTTCCCTGCCACGCGAACAAAGCCTATATAGGCTTTACAGATATCTGTAAAGACATGCCTATCGGAGCTGCGTAACGCCGGCTGGGACAAGATGCTGAGCGAGTTAGAACCCACCCACTTAGCCTTCTGGGAACTTCAGAGGAAACTCAAATCACAAGAAGTCTTCTCTATGCCCCCCCTGGTGCGCCCCGACAAGACCATCGCTTTCGATGACATCGACAAGGCGGAATGCCTAGCCGATAGTCTTGAGGCTCAATGGTCATCCAGCTCTCAACCAGTAGACCAAGCTCACCTGTCCCAGGTCGACGCGGAAGTCAAACGTAGAGCTTCCCTCCCGCCCGTTGAAGACCCTGATTATCCTCTGCCTCCAGTCACTCCAGACGAAGTGCACGATATCATCAAGGGTCTAAAACCTTGTAAAGCCCCCGGCTCAGACGGAATCACCAATAGGGTGCTCCAACTGTTCCCCGCTCACCTTATAATGCTCATGGCCACCATCTTCAATGGTGCCCTGAGCAATAACATCTTTCCACAATAGGGGAAAAAGGCCACCGGCATCGGCATACCCAAGCCCGGTAAGCCAAAAACGGAGCCCACCAGCTACCGGCCCATCACTCTGCTCAATGTCTTCGACAAAGTCTATGGGAGGCTTATTTATAAGCGCCTCAGAGATTTTGCTGAAACAAAGGGCCTCATCCCCGACCAATAGTTCGGTTTTAGAACCCAACACTCTTGCGTCCAACAGGTCCACCGCATCGTAGAACACATAAACGATGGCTTCCAACGTGGTCTTACGACCGGTGCTGTATTCTTCGACATAGCGAAAGTGTTCGACAAGGTCTGGCACAACGGCTTATTATATAAGCTCTACAAACTCGGTGTGCCCGATCGTCTCGTGCTCATCTTACGAGACTTCTTGTCAAACCGCACCTTCCGCTATCACATCGAAGGAGCGCTATTCTCTCCCCATCCTATCCGCGCAGGCGTCCCTCAGGGTTCCGTGCTAGCCCCTCTCATTTTCACTTTCTTTACTAGCAACATCCCCAAAAGTAGAAAGGCGCAGTTGGCTCTGTTCGCAGACGACACGGCCATCTATCATCATCATATCTCGCACTCTCCAGACCGAAGTCAACAAGCTTGGCGCATGGTTTAGAAAGTGGAGAATCGAAGTTAATCCCGACAAAAGTCAGGCGGTTCTTTTCACCAAACCGCGTAAAAACCTCATCCCCCGACCGCTCACCATGTTCGGCAAGCCTATCCCTTGGGAGAAGCGAGCCAAATACCTAGGCGTGACCTTCGACCACCATCTCTCCTTCTCAAAGCACATTAAGCTGGCACGTTCGCGTGCCGCTTTCGCTCTCGGTAGACTACACTCCGACTTAAATGCACGCAGCAAATTGTCGCTTAAGTGCAAATTGCGTATTTACACAGCGTGCATCAGTCCCATCATGAGATATGCCTGTGCAGTCTTCGCACAAGCTAGGCCCAACCACATCCACAGGATGCAGTGCCTCCAAAACTGTTTCCTCCGAAAGGCAACGAAATCCCCCTGGTTCGTTCGAAACAAGATCCTCCATCTCGATCTTAAAATCCCCACCACCAAGCAGTTCATGAAGCGCACCGCGAAGCGATTCTTCGACTCTGCCGCCACCCACCGCAACCCTCTGGTTGTGAAGGCCGCCAGTAGCCCTCCTCCATTAGCTCTATTCGCCGTCCAAGGCATACGCTAACCGACCCAGATGACCCCATTACCCTCCTCCAGGAGAGCAGTAGGGCCACGAGTACTGTGCACAAATCACACCGACCGACCGTCCGAGCTCGCCACCGAGGTCCCTCGCGAAAACCCTGACGTAATTGTCCCTGCTGTCGCAGCTGAGCCCGTAGTTTTAAATTCCCCGTATGATAATAATACAGTTCAGATCCAGCCTGTCCCACCTTGCTGCCCTCCCCCCAGCGACGTCCTAAGCCGAGGTCCGTACCCCACAGGGGATGCCCTTAACGTGCAGTCGCTTAGTAATGTAAGTATTTCGCCCCTGGCTGGAGGCTTTGAGTCCGCTTAAGGCAGTCACAGGATAGTCCGAATGAGTAGTGACGACCTCTCAAGGTCAACTACGAGATATAATGATCAAAAAAAAAATTTGCTTCATTCGTTTACGAACACTCGCCTGCTAAACAAGTCAATCCGAAAGAAACCTGAAATTAAGGAGAAAATTGAAATTGAACACTGTGCTGTGATAAAATTCCTTACCAAGCAAGGAAAGAACGCTCAGACCGACTGATTTACAAGTGGCATGGTCTTTTTAAACATGGTCGGGAGTCGTTTGAAGACGATCAGACATCGTCGAAAAAAAGGAAAAAAATGTACTGGAGGACACCCGTTTGAAGAAAAACAGTTATCTGCATTAGTTGGAGTATCAGATACCACCATTTTGCGAATCCTACATGACCAACTGGGTATGACAAAAGTAAGTGCAAGATGGGTACCGAGAATGCTCACGCCGCTTCAAAAACAGCAGCACGTCGATGCGTCAAAACAATTTTTGGAGTTTTGTGGAGACGAACCTGCACGGATTTTGGAGCGGATTGTTACCGGAGATGAAACATGGGTTCAGCACTTTCAGCCTGAGTCCAAACAAGAGCCACCGCTAAAGAAATTCAAAGTGTCGGAGTCGGCTGGAAAGTTGATGGCTGTTTTTGGGCATTATGAGGGGATCATACTGATTGACTACAAAGAAGAGGGAAGGACCATAACCGGAGAATACTACGCAACGATATTAGAAAAATGAAAGGAGGCCATCAAGGAAAAACGTCGAGGAAAATTGATCAAGGGTGTGTTGCTCTTGCAAGACAACGCGCCAGTTCACAAGAGCAGAGTTGCAATGTCTGCTCTGCACACTCATGGCTTCGAATCACTAGTCCACACACCCTACAATCCAGATCTGGCCCCAAGTGATTTTTATTTGTTCCCCAATTTAAAAAAAGGCTTAAGGGGAAGGAAATTTTCCGACGACAATGAGGTAAAGGAGGCAATTTTGGCTCATTTTGAGGCAAAAGATAGAAAATATTATTACGATGGTTTAGAAAAAATAATTCATAGATCTAATAAATGCCTAAGGGTATATTGAAAAGGAAAAATAGATTTATTGTTTCATTTTATTTAAAACCCTTTCATTCCACGAACTTTTGGACCTCCCCTCATATATCGAGACCCCACTGTGCCTCGAAAAGCACGTTAATCCATTGGACCCCACGGCGTCCTCACCTTCCGCCTGACGCAGGTCCTCACCGGACACGGTAGCTTCGGGAGGTTCCTGTGTCCGATAAGGCGAGAGGAAACGCCCGGGTGTCACCACTGTGTGGATTGCCCGGAGGACACGGCATACGGTGGAGGTCTGCCCGGCTTGGGCACAGCACCGCCGTGTCCTCGTGGAGGCGATCGGCGACAGAGATCTCTCGCGTCCGGCCCTGGTTCAGGCCGTGGTACGGAGCGAGTGGGCATGGGCAGCCGTGACCTCCTCCTGCGAAGCAGTAATGCTCGCGAAGGAGGAGGCGGGACTGTTGAGGAAAAGGCAAATTTCGCGCCCTCTCGCCCCTAGCCGCCATAGGAGATGCCCTGGGCATCGGGAATCCCAGGCAGATTTCCGGCTACCGTAGGCGCGGCCTTGCGGACGGTGAGCAATGGGTAGCTCACCGTCCGGTAAGGACCAGGCCTGGGTCGACGGCGCGTTGTATTCGATGTCGTCAGCACAAGTATAGGGGTCCACTAGGGTATCGATGCCTGCCGGGATCGCGTCGTAGTCCAAAAGGGTTACCGAGGCCCCTGGCAACACAGGCAACGGAAGGAATACGGGTGGGTTTAAATCAGTAAGAGTCTGACACACCCTCCCGCTCTGCCCAGAGCAGGAGAAGTTATTTGATGACTTCACACCCAAAAAAAAAGGTCCAGGCTGACTTTGTAGAATTATGACAGTCGCTACGGGTCAGAAGCTCGGAAGTCTGACAACCAGTCTTACCAAGGGGTATCGTGTTACCCAATAATTGGGTTGTAGAGGTCAGATAGGCAGTCGCTCCATGTAAAATACTGGTATTCAGCAGCATCCGGCTAAAGGCAGGTGATGATGATACTTAAATGGTTGCGATTAGAGCTACATCATTACAAAATAGGGGTAACAAACGCAATGGAATTTGATTTTTGGTAGATAATAAAGTGCTGGAAATGTTAACAACTTAGTAATTCTGACTGATCCCCAAAGATCTTGCAATAGCACATTGCGTCAAATCCATCCATTGCGTCGAATCGTACACCTCCAACTTGTCATCAACTAGCACAACAACACAAGTTATAGGCTTCAAATAATAAGGATATTGGGCTTCATGTCATAAACTCCTTTTATGCAGGGATTGAAAACCGGTATGAATTTGGGTTTCGGTTCTTCATTTAGGTTCTTAAAAAGGTTCTTCTTTTCGGTACGGTTCCGGTTCAGGTTCCGGTTTGGTTCTGGTTCCCAAGTTAAATAAATATTCCAAATAAAGGTTCCAATATATCGGTTCCGTACCATCCGATTTAAAGGTTCTCTTCGAAAGAAGGGATATGTTTGACGCTTGCCTGGCGTATCTTTTCTTTCAGTTCGCCTTCGAAATATTGGCGAGTGGAAGTCTGTACTGTACAGTGTCAGCAAATATTGTCAGTAATTATTAGTGGTTTGAATAATCTACACTTACTGTGAATACTGCTAATAAATTTAATATAAAATAGACAAAGGTCAGTTTCATCGTATTGTATTCTCTTAAATTATTATCTTCGTTATTGATTGAATCTATATAGACATTATTATTTCGTTTATTTAATTAGTTTTTTCATATAAAATAGATTTTTAAATATTTCTTAAAAAGATATAAAAACATTTAAAAACATAAAAAAAATAGTGGTCCGCTGGTGTCAGGTGTAGGATCCAAGCTACCGGTGGCTAGGGCTCCACAGACAGGAACCTCCTCACGGCGCGAGCCGTGTCGAGGAGTACTGCCTTCTGAATTGATCCACCCGCCTAACGAGAGCCTCGAGAGAGTTCGAGGCTTTCGGCCGTCAGGCCATTGGCCGTTATACGAGCGCGACTATACGAGTTATATGGTTTGAAAAAAATCAGGTTTGACACTTCTTTCTTAGAGTATGTGAAAAATTATTCAAAACTATTTAAAAAGATTTGTGTTTTTGCTAAATCTAAATTTTTAAGCGATACAATTAAAAATTCCAATAATAAAGTAAAAACCACTTGGAAAATTATTAACAATGAAACGGGTAAGTCGGTTAAACAAGAAAAACAACTTGAAATTATGGTCGACAACAAATTAGTTAATAAAGTAGCTGACGTAGCTGAAGCATTCAATGAGTTTTTTGCCAACATACCTATAACTACGACTCGCTCCTTGAATTCGTCCCCGTCTAAAGCTGAAAACCTTTTGCATAGTAGTGTGCCTAAATGTAGTCGCTTATTTAGCTTCGAACATGTAACACCTCGTGATATAGTTAATATTTTTAACAAACTTAAGTCTAAAAACACTGGTGATATCTGGGGTATCTCCATTAAACTATTAAGCAATATAATAGAAATCGTAGCCCCCTATCTAGCTGTTACTTTTAATAAATGTGTTGATTTGGGCTCTTTTCCTGACCTCATGAAGAGTAGTAAAGTCATACCTTTATTTAAATCAGGTAATAAAAATGACGTTGGCAATTTCAGACCTATTTCTATCTTACCTGCATTTAGCAAAATATTTGAAAAGTTAATACTCAAGCCATTGCTAAGACATTTTAATTTAAACAGCCTCCTTCATAATGAACAATATGGCTTTACAAAAGGTCGTTCGACTACAGATGCGAGTGTTGCACTGCTGAAACACATATTTGACGCATGGGAGAACTCGCAAAATGCTATTGGAGTTTTCTGTGATCTCTCCAAAGCCTTTGATTGCGTGGACCATGACACGCTTTTGCGTAAACTGTGTCATTATGGTGTCCAAAATGAAGCTATCAAAGTAATAAATTCTTATTTACATAATACGTTCCAATGTGTAGATGTGAATGGTGTATAATCTTCCGGGTTACCAGTTCAGTTAGGTGTACCTCAAGGTTCAATACTGGGTCCATTCTTATTCTTAGTGTATATTAATGACTTACCATTTTATTTAAAGGGTATCTGTGACGTTGTATTGTTTGCAGATGACACCTCACTTCTTTTTAAAGTAAACAGGAATAGACAAGAATTTGATGACGTAAACAGTGCACTCTCAATGGTTACGGATTGGTTTACGACGAATAACCTAGTTCTCAATGCCAAGAAAACGAAATGTATAAAGTTTGCCTTGCCAAATGTTAGGAATCTATGTCCCAACATCGTCTTAGATAATGAGGTGCTTGAAACTGTAGACTCGGCAGTTTTTCTTGGTATAACAGTAGATGCCAAACTTCAGTGGGGCCCTCATATATCAAGCCTAGCGGGCAGGCTCAGTTCGGCCGCCTACGCCGTCAGAAAAGTAAGACAATACACTGACGTTGATACAGCTCGATTACTTTATTTTAGTTATTTTCATAGCGTTACGTCCTACGGTATTCTGCTGTGGGGCAAAGCCGCTGACATTCAAAATATATTCGTTCTTCAAAAACGAGCTGTTCGAACTATTTACCAGCTTGGTGCCAGAGTTTCTCTGAGAGATTTTTTTAAAGATGTTGGTATTCTCACGGTGGCATCACAATTCATCTTCGCCAACATCTTATATATTAGGCAAAATATACACTTATACACTAAAAATAGTGATATTCACAATATAAACCCAGAAATAAATACAAATTACGAGCTCCATTTCACCGGCTTCATAAGGTACATAACTCAATTGTTGGGCTTGGTATAACTTTTTATAACATGCTGCCCTCTTCTTTGCTAGATTTGCCTTTTAATGCGTTTAAAACTAAAGTAAAATCCACCCTTTGTTCAAAGGCATACTATTGTATCAATGACTACTTAAACGATAAGAATAGTTGGTCACTGTGATTAACTCAAGACAATGTTTATGTACTTTCTCCAGAATTAGCTTACCTACTGACAGGTTATATGAGTTCATATAATTGACTATTTTTTTATTTGACTGTATAAGTCAATGTAATTTAATTTAGTAAAATTTTAATTTATTAGTGACATAATCTACTCATTACAATGTGTGTTTTATGAGTTGTATTGCAATAAGTGGTTAGCTAGCGTCCTCGACTATTGATTATACTATTCTTGCCTAAGCAACCGGCAGCAAGCTCGTCATGCTCCCTTAGATGTCACTGCCTGCGGTAGCGTCGGGGGTCGGGTTGCCTCCTTCCCTCCAATATGGCGAGGGGGGTGATGGCTGATCTTTGCGTTATGCTCGTGAACGGGTGCTGCTTGTGGTGACTGGTCGTCTTGCTGATCATGGTTTTAATTGTTATTAGTAATTGTTTACTTATTTTACTTCGATGGGGCTAGTTTATCATTTCTCACTTCGAGCTACAGCAATTGCCTTATGTAAGCGGGCACGCCCTTTATGCCTGGAGGCTTTTATTTAGGTATTAAGTTCCTTTTACGTTTTTTTTATGTTGTAATTTTTATCTGCTTGAGTACAGTTTGTTCATTTTTTTGTTGGTATACTGGCGCGTGCTAGCTAACGTATGGCAAGTGTGTAATTTAATCCAATGTTTTGTGTTTCGTAATGTTTATTACTTTGCATACGATTTGTATAGAATCAAGTTTATATAACTAAACAGACAGACGTGCTGCTGGGGAGTTTGTTCCACCACTTCTTCTTCCCAGCTAAAGCACTAGGAAGTGGTGAAGGGCGGGCATTTTTGGGGGACTGTCTTATGTAACTTTGACGTTCGAAAAGTGCTGATTTTCAGCCTAGTTTGAATAAATGACTTTTAATTTTGATTTTGATTTATGACAATCGGCACAATGGCAGCCGAGTTCACATTCCAGATGTCAAGAACCTCGTGTGCTAAGTCGAGATATTTTATTTGTTACTCTTTCTCAGCTTTCACGAGGTTCCCATCATGTGGAATGATAACATTGACTACCGCCACGGTGCGCTAATCGATCTGTCACCACTATATCAGGCTTATTAGCGACAATAAATTATAGACCCGTTAGTAATGATAGGCCGATCGCAGTACAAGTACAACGTGACGTGGTCATTTTCGAGAACTGGGTCAGGCACATACATGTAATACGGTACCTCAGAGTTCACATGTTTATATTTCAAAGCATGTTGCTAGTGAATAATCCTAGCCACTTGGTTATGTCTGTGCAAGTACTCGCCAGACGAGAACAACCAGAGATAATATGTCTGATAGACATACACCCAGACAGTGACATTCCCTACACATGTCAACCGTCCCGACCTTCATAATATGTGTACGGTAGTTATTCGTCAAAATAACTTTGCCCATAATTACGCAGACAGAACCTTCAGTTTCCCCGAAAAGGTCCCCACAACGTATCCAGGATACAGACCCTAAGAAATCTACACGGGGCTGATGAAGAGCCCGATAGAAGTGCTTTGGCATATCTCCTTTCGGTCATTGGTAGTTAGTACTACAGGTTTGCGCCAGTTCTCTTTAGCCATGGAAAGTAGTGTGAGCCCCTCGTACATTGCGACCACATCACGGTGCATACCCACTTCAGTTTAAAAAAATATTCCCTGAGACTGCACGCCTCGCGGTTATGGAGGGGTATTCGCATTTAAAAAGCCTCGACCCTCGCCCTTCCGTGGGAGCTACAGTCTCACCACTGGGTGAAGCATCCTGTTAGCGGTCAACAGTGTACGGACCCTCCTATCCAGGGCGTTGCGTTTGGCCTGAGTCCATTTGAGTAAGCCGAAAGAGTACATCAAAACATGGCATGACCCAACCGTTGAAAGCGCGCTCCTCGTTTCCGCCTGAAAGAAGACTAATTAATACCTTCAGGCGACCAAGGAAGCGCTCCCTCAACGATTGCTTCATGTCAGTAACGTTGATGCCTAACGCTTCCGACATACCCAAATACTTATAGCTTTCGGATGACGAGAGGGATCTAAGGTGTATGGAATTCAAAAGTTGAATTCTCTCGGATTCCATAATTACCATAATGGCGCATGAAAGTTTCAGTTACCTTCACTAGTCGCAATTTGTTGGGGGCAAAGATTTTCTAGTCATCCATGTAGTATGAGAGATGAGGTGAGATATGACCTGACCACCTCTCCTCAACCGATAGCCTAGACCTGAACCCTCCAGCAGAATGCTTAGAGGATTCAGGGCTAAACAGAACAAAAGTGGACTCAGACTGTCGCCCTGAAATATTCCTCCTTTAATCCATACAGGCTCATCATTCCCCTGGATCTGTCGACACCCCGGATAGCGAAGGACCGTCCTCCATATGACTCAAGTAAGGTGTGTAGAGTTGTATCTATCTTGTACAACACCAGCACCCTCATGAGCCAAGTCTGCGGCATCGAGTCGTAGGCCTTCTTATAATCTATCCAGCAAGTCGACAGATCCTTGCGGGATCGACGAACCTGTTGGCTAATGGCCATGTCGATGAGAAGTAGCTTTTGAGAGACAGACATAATCGAATTACTGTCAATGTGTGTATTAATTTTCGCTCTCAAAATGGATGTAAGAAGTTTACAGACCGTCGACAAACACGTGATATAAGATATATTGGAGCATGTGGGTAACGCCTGTTGCTAGAAACCGCGGTAGCAACCCAGACTCTAATCAGCCCGCCGCTAATAACGCCGAATAGGACTCGTCCAGTATAGTTTGCTGATGAGTACTCTAGCCGCATCGATACGACGCTCGATCCCGCACTGCCTGGTTTTGGTCGAGTAGCTCCGTCAAAGTTTGGAAACTTGACGTGTGCTTTTATGCGTATGTGGTTTAACATGCCGCAACAGCCGCGCAATACAGGATCGAGTGTGTATCCACGAGATCCTCGCTGCTCTCGAAAAAATCATTAAGCTGCGAGTACCTTGACACACCAGCGCCCTATAGCGGTCTAACTTCGGTTGGAGTGGACGCGCGTATACTCGCGAAACGCATCTTCTAGTGCGGTTCTCGATCGGTCTTTGCACTGGCTACTTACTGTGTTCTCTTCAACTCCGTGATTGGACCGCGGCAGGATTGCATCAATAATTGCGGCATGTGCCGCGGGTTGTGCCGGAGTCGAGACGATATGGTTGCTCAGTACCTCTGAGCGCAGCCTATCAATTACGGCATCGTCCAACCTTCGATTGCGTTGGATGACCTGCACCTAATCCGAGACGTTGACGTCGTTGAGCCAAGACGTTGACGGTTGTTTCTAGTTCCCGAAACAGTGACAGCATCCCACTACGATACGCAGTGAGGTTAGTTCCCGCCTCTGTAGACCAAAATAAATAAATAAAATATTTATGCAAGAAATTTGTTTTCCTCCGACCCATTTTAATCTACGTTAAGTTAAATTAAACTTCAACTTTACAACAGAAACACAAACTATTTACAACAGACAAGTACAAACACGAATATAAATCAAATCATACAAATATAGTGGCGCAGGTGTTGGATATGCAACGAATGAATAGTTACCCGGAGTTACTCATTGCTCACCGTCGGCAAGCCCGCGCCTAAAGTGCCCGGAAATCCGCCCGGGATTCCCAACGCGTCTCCTGCGGCGGCTAGGGATGAGAGGGCGCGAAATTTGCCTTTCCCTAAACCGCCCTGCCTCCTCCTTCGCGAGCATTACTGCTTCGCAGAAGGAGGTGACGGCTGCTCATGCCCTCTCACTCCGTACCACGGCCTGAAAGAGGGCCGGACGCGAGAGATCTCTGCCACCGATCGCCTCCACGAAGACACGGCGGTGCTCTGCCCAAGCCGAGCAGACTTCCGCCGTATGCTCTACCGTGTCCTCCGAGCGATCCACACAGTGGTGACACCCGGGCGTTTCCTCCCGCCGTATCCGACATAGGAACCTCCCGATGCTGCCGTGTCCGGTGAGGACCTGCGTCAGGCGGAAGGTGAGGATGCCGTGGCGCCTCTGTAGCCACTCCTTAAAGAGGGGACTTATCGCCGCAATTGTGGTTTGCCTAGCACTGGGTTGTGACAATCGCACTCTCCATGTCGCCATGAGATCCCGCCGGAGCTCCGTCCGCTGTGCCGCAATTTGTCGTGGCAGCGGAGTTACAATTTCTACATTACCTACTCATTATTATAATCCAATATATTCGCCGCTCGCCGTCTCCGTGATAATTCTATTACTATAGTTGTTTCCAAAATATAAGGAACATGCACAATCAGCCTATAATGTTTTCACTGTTGGAACACAGGTCTCCTCTCGGTGAGAGGGAGTTGTTGTAAACTACCACGCGGGCCCAGTGCGGGTTGGAGGAATATGACTTTACAATTATTAATTACTAGATGCACCCCGCGGTTTCACCCGCATAAGTTTTGATCCCGTGGGTACATCGGGATAAAAAGTATTCTATGTGTTATTCCTGGTTATAAACTATCTGTGTGCCAAATTTCATCCAAATCCGTTCAGAACTTTTTGCGTGAAAGAGTAACAAACATCCATCTATCCATACTTACAAACTTTCACATTTATAATATTAGTATAGATAGATATTAGTATAGATTCAAGTTAAACATGACGGAGAAGGCACGTCTCTCTCGTTATCATCAGCCATATTTTACCTACTGTGGGCGTACAATGGGAAGTGTTGGATAATGCACAATAGAAAAACTGTTTGCAGTTTAAATCAAATTGTAATTTACGATCAAATAATCACACTGGCTATTCACACACTGTAGGTACACGACACAACTATACGGAACGCGCGACAGTTTTTAAACGTGTTGACTCCTTGACCGCCTCCGACAACACTGAACTTAACCACAAAGTTCGTGTGTTCTGTGGTTGAACTTACTTAACTCCTGCTGGTCACTTGGTCAGTCCGGTCAAGCGTAATGTTGTAGACTCTGTCGAGCGCCGCTTGGTGGCGCTGGCGTCCCGATTAGTTAAACGAGTGACTACGTATTTTCGACAAACATATGTTTTAATCATGCCAGGTGTTTCGTTTCTTGTGTCAATTAATTAGCATTTAAATTAAATTCATATGTATAACAAACTGTCGTGATAAACATGTTCATTGTTGGTACGTATGTAGCAATCTAATATTGACAGCGACTTGTCGTGTCTATGTCGCGGTGTGCAGCAGTTGCCAGTACACTATAGTAGTCTTTGGTGTCCAGTGACGGCGATTTTCGTAGAGCAATCGTTACCACAGAGATGCGATTGACTTCAGGTAAATTCGGAAAACATGTTTTGCGTGACAACAATAACTTGCTATCAAAAATTATATTCCTCTTTAATGACACTGTACGTTTATGACTTGCAATTTGGATGAAGTAACCAAATGTAATGCTGTTTAAACAAAAACGTAAATTATTCTACGTCAACTCTATATTTGTTAATAAAGTTAACGGTGTATTATTTCTAAAAGATCAATATTGATATTAGAACACAATACGTTCGTATTGTGCTCTAATACAATTTGGAAAACAAGTGGATAAATCCATTTCCAGATTTTGTGAAATAAGAAACTATTTTTTTAACTATCAAGAAAGAGTTCAGTTATTATTAGAGTTCAACTATCAGTTGGAAACATTGCGAGACCGTTCCAACCCATTCCAAATGGCTGAAAAAAGATTTTTAGACTCCTTATATTGGGACAGACTAATTCAAGATGTCCTTGATAGGGCTTTCCTACGGCAACGAGAATACCGGAGCCTTTCAACTGAACGATAAACCGGCTTTATACAGAAAGCTCAATCAGGAGGAGGCTCAGTAAGTGCTCAGGTTTGAATGGAATGAGTTAGTGAGGAAGCTCATCGGAGATAGTGATTATCCAATGTGTTATCCCGTGTACCCATATTATGACGCCAGCTCAACAGAACAGCAGAACTAAAGCCACGTTGTGGTAGTTACACACAAATAACAAGAGACATTTTTCTAGAAAACCATATATTTTTATAAATAATAAAGCTACATTTTTGTTTATTCATTCAGTTTTTATTTCCAATATTCTTCCTCCAAAGACATGGGGTGCCATTCTTTTCTCATGCCACCCTCATTCCTCATCTTTTCACATAGAATGGTCTCCCTCATTGTCCATTGTCTATTTTTTTTTTCTTTTTGGTTGGGAAATCATCATATAACTTCTCCCGCTCTGGGCGGAGCGGGAGGGTGTGTCAGACTCTTACTGACTAAAACCCACCCGTATTCCTTCCTGTTGCCTGTGTTGCGGGGGCCTCGGTGACCCATAATTAAGTACCTTCCCGCGACCCCGCTCTCATTGTCTATGCGAGGTTTATTGTTGTTACTGTTTGGTCTTCGTTATCTTTGTTATTGTTTTGTTTTCGTTATCTTTTTACTGTTGTGTTTGAAATTGTTTCTTGACAAAATGTCAAGGCATGTTGGCGCCAGAACATGCTTCTTTTGTGGGAAAAGCACTGTGCCTGGCCCACGGCGAAGATCTTCACGTCCTGTATAGTCTTGCTGACTGAAGACTTTATAGCCAGTCATCGAAGCATCACAAACTATGCACACGCCACCTATTTCACGACCGCCAGGTTAGTACGTTTGTTTGACAGACAAAGAGCCGATTATGTATGTCTTGCATAAGGTTAATATGAGTATGTATATTCATTCTAAAATACCATGAGACTCGTAAACATATTAGTTTTATATGGCGTGCTACATAGTTTTGTAGTATTTCTACGTCGTAATTAAAATTCTCGTGGTTTAAACAATCTGTACATATTCACAAAGATAAGATGCGAAACATAAAATAAACCAGTTTTCAATAAAGTGTGTTTATAATATTGTGTGTGGTAATATTGGCTACCTGCAAATAAATGTAAATATCGTATAATTATATTGAAAGAAAAAGGATAGCCGGTAGTTTTCACCAAGTCAAGGACTATTTCGGTAGTTTCCAACGCTATTTCATCGTAATAATATTCATTATACTCTTCTTGTGCATGATTATCTGCACGCGCGAACTAATTACAAGCAGAGGTAAACGATCTGCGCCGACGCTGATACTTCTAGGAAATCTAATCAAAGGCATCTTTATTTCACTATATTAACAGTTCTGTGGCTACCTGCATAAGCCCCATGAATGCGAGCGAGAGAGACTGATAACAATGATGTATGACCCAATGGTTATTACTGGCACTATAGTATTACGCCTATTGTTATTTATTAGATGTTTGTTTTTATGTCAATTAGTATTTGAAATAAATTTTTTACAACAGATTTAGGCGGAAGACCGAATTTGCCGACCTTGTCTGCAACGCGCTGACCGTTTTGTTATCGCTCAAAGGGTAGCTCAAGAACAAGAGGCAGACACAATTTGGCACGGCAAGAAGATGCAATCAGAGGCGTTTATATGCCCTCACCTGAGCAAATAGAACAAGAAGATCCACCTTTTGATCCACTTGACATCTTTTAGAAAACCTAAAACAGCCCTTGCAACGGTCATGTGTAAGTTGCATGCAGGTGATTCTAACGAAAAACTTTCTAGTGTGTTCCGTATGACTCCACAGCATTTAAGTGGTGTAATGAAAAAAATTCGCAAGTGTTTGATGACAGAATTTGTTCCCAACCACTTGGGCTTTGATCATAGTATCCGCTTTTATAACAAGTTGCCAAAATCAGTTACAGAACTTAACGATGGAAAGTTCAAAACCCACATCAAACGTGTCCTTATCAAAAACGCATAATATAAGATTAAAGACTACGTTGAAGACAAGGAAGTTTGGCAATAATTCCTTCTGCACATGTTTTTTCCCTGGTACATCAGAAAAGTCATAACTATATAAATGTCTATTAACTGCTCCCAAATTACGATGTTTATTATTATTATTTTTAGACATACTTTTTTGACATTATATTTTAATTATTTGACATTATATACCCACAATTTTGATTTCAGACCTGTTGTAAGGGCAAACATGTCATTTGGTTTAATTATGTTTTTATGTTTATTATTTTACATGGATTCTTGTGTACGTTGTGAATGTGAGAACGTTGTAGGCTTAATAGACTAGATCTTTTGTAGACCTGCTTCTTTTCTTTTTTTTATTGTTAAGTACTTCTCGACAGGCCTACATTGTCCTCCCATACCTATCTATTAACACTGAAATTTGTAAACATTGTAAAAGCCAATTATTTTTAAAAGAGTAACCGTGGAGTTTCTTGCCGGCTCTTCTCCATAGGAAACGACCAATTGGACCCGTGCACCTAGCTTCTGGCGTTTCATAAGTGCCCATGTATTTAGGTTTCGTATCGAAGATTCCGTGATGTGATGGAAGGTATAAGTTCGTGTGGATACGAAGCTTATATGCCACAAACGAAAGATGAAAATGAACGTAATACATAATCATCCTTTCCATAAAATCCAAGGCTGTGGGCTATGACGGCATCAGCCGTAGTATGGTCGTTTGGATCCTCGATATCCTTCTCCCTCCGATTACCCACATCATCAACTTTTCTCTTGATTCCGGACAATTCCCATCCCTGTGGCGTATGGCCTATATCCGCCCACTCCCTAAAATCCCAAGTCCCTCCCTACCCAGCCACTTTCGACCTATTTCCATTCTCCCATTACTGTCTAAAGTGCTTGAGGCCTGCGTACACAAGCAGTTTACGGGGTTTGTTCACCAGAACAACCTTGTTAGCTCTTTTCAGTCTGGACTCAGGCCTGGGCACAGTACAGCCTCCGCTCTTCTTAAAGTGACTGGTGACATTAGAGAAGCGATGGAGGATACCAAGGTTACCGTTTTGGTATTAATTGACTTCTCCAATGCCTTTAATGCCGTCAATCATGATATTCTCCTCACTATCCTCTCTCATCTTATGGTTTCACCCGAGGCCCTGGAATGGTTCTCTTCTTATCTTCGGGGTCGTCAGCAGTCGGTTCGCGTTGATGAGAGCTCTTCGAGTTGGCGCGTCCTGAATGCTGGTGTTCCACAAGGCGGTATTCTTTCCCCACTGTTATTCTCCATCTTCATTAATTTTATTACTCACCGTCTTCGATGTTCGTATCATCTTTATGCTGATGATCTTCAGTTGTATACTGCTGAGCGGGTAGAAGGTTTATCGGACGCTATAGCAGATGTGAACCGAGACTTAGACGCTATCAAAAAATGGTCTGATAGTTTTGGGGTGTCTGTAAACCCCTCAAAGCGCCAGGCCATTGTTATTGGAAGCTCGCGCATGATGGGTAGGGTGGCACTTAGCTCTCTTCCTTCTCTTATTTTTAATGGTACCGTCATACCCATTACCCCTACGGTTAAAGATCTCGGTTTGCATCTTGACTCAACGCTGGGCTGGCAACGCCAGGCGTCTAGTGTTAGTCAAAAGGTCAACGGTACTCTGCGATCCCTGTATCGTCTAAGGAACTTTTTGCCCGCTAAGACGAAGACTATGCTAGTGCAGACTTTGATTTTCCCTATAATCGACTATGGTGACGTGTGCTACTTTGACTTGAACGCGGTTCTGCTGGATAAGCTCGACAGACTACTCAACAATGGTATCCGGTTCATATTCAACCTAAGGAAATATGACCATGTGTCGAGCTACAGGTCTGAGCTCAAATGGATGTCCATTCGCCAAAGAAGAAGCTTGCGCGCTTTGACCACTCTTTTCACCCTTCTCAACTCTCCCACCCCTCCTTCTTATCTTATCACTCACTTCCAATATCTATGTTCTTCGCACGCTAAAAGTCTGCGTTCTTCCAACAATCTTCTTCTACTCTGTCCTTCTCATACTTCTGACTTTGTTCATTCTTCCTTTCATATTCAGTCCATTCTTCTTTGGAATGCGCTTCCTCTTGATATCAGGACGGCCACTAGTCGGTATGCATTTAAGCGGAAATTGCAGAGTTATTTTCAAAACAAATAGCGTAGAGTCATCTCAATTATGTCTCTTTTCCTTGAATTGTATATATATATGTATAATGTAGGTATATATTGTAGTAAATATGTATGTATTTGTATTTTATGCTTGTAACCAATTTATGTATTTCTGTACTTATTCTATTTATAATCTGTTATGTTATCTTTAATATTTTTCGTTATTTTTATTTCCTCTCGGAGCACCTGCCATCTTATCTCTTCACCACCCTTGGTTGACTGGTAGAGAATGCCTAAGGCATTAAGTCCGCCTTTGTACTTAATTGTGTGCGAGAAGTTTAAATAAATAAATAAATAAACGTCAGCTGACTACCCAAAAGGCAAACGAATCTATAAAAGTAACTTTATGCTGTTGGGTAGTGGAAACTATTAATGGTCGATTAAAAAATCAGTTTGAACAACTTAGATCGCAGTTTTTCAACATTGCGGCACCACACTTATACGAAGAAGTAAGAATTGCTTGTGCTTTAATAAATGCGTTCGGGAAACGACTGAAAGACCATTAGCTCGTTGAGCAATTTATAAATGAAATATATTTAAAGCATGATGCCCCAAACCATTTGTGAGTTTGTGATTCAAAATAATTTAATCTTCCGTCGAGCCAATTTTCGGGCTATAGACGCCGGAGGAGGAGTCGAACAATTCCCAAATCTCCCGTACGATCAGTTGTTAGTAATATCATTGGGACCGTACCAAGTCGCCCAAGCTCGTAGTTACTATGGGGAACATATTAACCCTTTGACCGCCACGTCAAAAATACAAAAACGTGCCCTCGGCGCCAAGCTATGAATTATTCCATATAAATATGTCATGTAGTCGTGACCATGGCGTGCTGGGCACATTTTGGTTTGTCATCTATACATGACTGTGGCGGTCAAAAGGTTAAGGAAAACGGTATATTTTTTATTGAATTGTGCGAAAAATTTGACATCGACTATGACTTGAGTCAATACAACATTGTCGTTTCTGATTCTTGGCTTTTAAGAGCCAGAATCCACTCTAGACACCAAAACAATAGAATTTATTTTGTCTACATCTTGCTCGATAATTCTTTGGAAGGCAGGAATAAAATAGCCCATACAGCACTTTTCGGTCACAGAATCTTCAAAGTAGTTACAAGTTGTCACAGTTTCGTAACTGCTACGAAACATGGTGACTGTGTGGAGCTTGGTCTCTATGTGTGGTAAAAGTTCGCACACAATTTGACCGGAAAACATTTCAGTAACTATATGTAGTCTTTGTGTTCACACGTTACGTATCATTTGTGTAGACTTATTTTTAAACACATAGTGTTCAGTTTGTAACATGTGTACAATCGAGCAAAGAATGTGTAGTAGCGGTGTGGTCACCATGTTACTAGAATAATAAATTAAAATTTATATTTACACGACGTGTCGTAATGTTACGTCATTGATACTGAACAATATATTGCTAAAATGTAAATAAAAAAGTCATCTTATGACACTGTTTCTCAAACTGTTTCGACAAGTGTTCAAATAATTGCAGTTCAAAATGTCGAGTAAAAAGCCAAAACGATTCCGTCTCACATCGACTTTCTACAGAAAAGTAAACAAATTATTGGTTCCACAAAATCTATCTCCAAGGAAGTACATAATTTTTCAAATAATTAACAGAATAAGTATAAATTGTGTTAAAATTAATTATTGCCATTATTTTTTCCTTGTAAGAAAGTGCTAAACTGAGTGGTTATCTATATGAAATATTTTTGCTCACAGCCTATAAGATCAAATAAGTCCTTCTCTAGGTATATTTTTGTTCATTGATCATAATTTATAATCATTTGACAAAAATAATAGAAGCCAAGTAATAGAGCGCACGTACATAAGCATTTTATGATTTGTTTTCTTTGAAATAAAATTTTGGTGGGTATTTTAATTAATAACTTCTGTTAGGTCAGCATTATAATTCAGAATTATATCTTCCAGGCAAAACACCACATGCATCGTCTTCATTTAAAAATGTTGAAAAGACTTCCGAAATGCCTGGTACCAGTGGACCAAGTTCCGAAGTGTCAATCGCGAAATTAGATACAGTTGAGATCTCTCCTAATACATGTGATGTCAGTGAGGGGTTGGATACCAGCAGTTTCGCCGCAGACGCTGAAGAATGTGACGTGACACTTGGCTATGAATCGTCTAATTCTGACAGTGAAATACATGCTATAAATATAAGAGACCAAATTCAACAATGGGCATTAAAGTACCAGATTCCTCAAAATGGCTTAAACGAATTACTTAGTATATTGCGAGACAATTCAAACACAGATTTCAAAAATTTCTTACCAAAAGACAGTAGAAGTCTATTAAAAACGCCAAAATTTTATAATATAGTACCAATGGGAAATGGGAAGTATTGGTATAATGGCATAGAGAATTGTCTTAAAGAAGTTTTGTTACAAATGACCTCAGAGTTGCCGACATGCATATTTTTGTCTTTCAACATAGACGGCTTGCCAATAGCCAAAAGCACAAAAAATGAATTTTGGCCAATTTTGTGTAAAATAGACGGCATGGATGTTGCTCCATTAGTTATAGCAATATTTTTCGGAAGCATAAAACCGGGTT
Source organism: Atethmia centrago (assembly GCA_905333075.3). Taxonomy (NCBI): domain Eukaryota; kingdom Metazoa; phylum Arthropoda; class Insecta; order Lepidoptera; family Noctuidae; genus Atethmia; species Atethmia centrago. The sequence goes on along the minus strand of HG995381.1, from coordinate 8,234,522 downwards.
TGGAATTATTTTTGAGTCCCTTTGGAAACGAGCTCTTAAAGTTACTTCAAGATGGATTACTCATTCAAAGGCAAATCGTTACTATCAAAATTCGTTGCTTCATATGTGATACACCTGCGAGGTGCTTTATAAAAGGTGAGTGCAATATAAAATATATAATTAAATAATATTTATTAAACATCCATTTAATTAAAATACCTACTGCCTACCTATTTGATTTTCTTCTGCTGTACACAGTAATGCCTAACAGCTGCTGTAGCTACATCTACGGGCCATCTCAGCATGTCAGTTTGAGCATGTCGTATATAATTATACTCATAACCACCTGTCCGTCCGCGGCTATTGTTGTCGCGGCAAAATGTAGCCTATGTCCTTCCTCAGGATGCATTCTATCTAAATTTTATCGAAATATGTTCAACAGTTTAGGCACGAACAGGTAACAGAGACAGACAGACAGACAGAGTTACTTTCGAATTTATAATCTTAGTATAGTTTTTTTTGTAATATAAGTAGTTTACAGTACCTCCGTGCGTTTCAAATATAATGTATATATTTCGTGATATTTTTCATTTCAGGTACTGTGGGGTTTAACAGTTACCACGGATGTATGAAATGTACAGTAATCGGAGAATACGATAGAAGAGGTCGGCATATGAGTTTTCCCAGAACGGACATGCCTTTGCGTACTGACCATTAATTTAGAAATCGATTAGATCCTGATCACCACAAAGAAAAAAGCCCAATCGAAGATTTACCCATAGATCTTGTTAATGATTTTACGATTGCAGATGCTCTTCATTTGTTAGATTTGGGTGTAATGAAGAGATGTTTACTGGGATGGACTAATGGCAGTTTTAATTTCCAAACAAAGTGGTCGGCAAGGGAAATTCAGGATGTTTGAAAACTAATGGAAATAAAATCAACGACTCCATCTGAAATACAACAAGGAAGACTAAGAGAATTAGATACTCTTCACTTTTGGAAAGGAGCTGAATTTAAAAACTTTTTGTTATACTTTGGTCCAGTAGTGCTAAAAGAACACTTATCATTTGAAGTATATCAACATTTTTTAACATTGTTCTGTGCCACCACTATTTGTTATTCTGATTTTTATATATCTTACCGGCACATAGCTGAAAAACTTTTCGTTGATTACATCGAAAAACTCGCAGAAATTTACGGTCATGACTCTGTGAGCAGTAATATTCATAATCTTTGTCATATTGTAAATGATGTGTTAAGGTTCGGCTCTCTACCTTCTTTAAGTGCCTATCCATTTGAAAGTATGTTGTTTCGAATTAAAAACCTTTTACGAAAGGGCGACCAACCCTTGGCGCAAGTAGCGAATCGTATACAGGAATTGTCACAGCTACATTTCAAGGACCACAAATCCCAACGGATATCTCCTCTTGTCAAATACGAAAGTTTGTTGGATACAGGTGAAAAAGTATTTACTACAGTCAAAATGAGTGAGAATAACCAGCTGTCAAAATACATTAAAGATAAATGGTTTTTAACTTACAATAATAATATCGTAGAAATGAAATTCGCAACTTTTGATCAGGGAAACATAAAAATCGTTGGAAGGAATATAAAAAACAAATGTAATTTTTTTGAACGACCGTTTAATTCTTCCTATATAAATATTTATGCAACATTGCTTCCTTACGAACTGGAAGAATTAAAAAAATACAATTTAGATGATGTCAAATGTAAACTTACATCTATGGTTTGTAACTCTCAAATGGTGTTTATTCCAGTATTGACAACATTACGAAAGAAAATAAACAAATAAAAACATTATAAAAATGTATCATTCTCAAACAATCAGTAAATTCTTTTAAAAAAATTAACACAAATTATCAAAAAATAAAAAAATAAAAACATGCAAATGTAATTCTTCAGTTAAAAACACTTCCAAAACTGTCAGTTATATAGGTAATAGGTATACACTGAGAAATTTTTGTTATTTTGTTCCCTTCGCCAGTCCAAATGAAAGTAGGTACCTATGAATATGAACAACTTTTTGTATGGAACCCACTATTCTACATCAAAAAAAATCTGCTGTTCCATACAAAATTCTAATACCTACTAAGTACACCAAAATGTATGGGACAGCAGACTTTTTTTTGTGTTGAAAGTAGGTCCGATACAAAAACTTGTTAATGGGTACTTTCATCTGACAAAGGGAACAACAAAAATTTTTCGGTAAAATTTGTGATGGCGTCAGCCTTTGCTGCAGCTGACTGTCTTCTGCATACGATTGAATTATACCTTTCACCGTTATAAACTTTAACTTAAATTAAGAATAAAATCTTAAATAAATATCTGAATGAATCTTAAATTAATCGCAGTTTGTACTTTTGTGGCACTCCGATTTTTTTTGAAAACTGGAGACAGAAGTAGATCGTCAGAACTTACATTCATCATTTTAGTCTCATGTTTTAAATCGACCATCTTGTTGTTTATCTTTACATCAGAGAGTACTGTCACTGTCTTCGATGCTTTAGTGGAAGGATTTTCTGTGTCTGGCGTATCATCTGTTAAAATGTACAATGACCTTAGACTTAATTGATTTTAATTAAAAATAATAAGATAAAATAAATGGCGTTGTTCTCTAAGTAACATACCGATTTTATTTTCCTTGTCAACTAACCCATGGAACCCGTCCAGCATTATTTCATTTGTCTCATCTTGTTTATCTGAACTATGTACATATATAGTTTTTAAATTGTAAATTGGAGAAGGATCCTCATTATCAGTAGTAGTCCCAGTTTCAATTTTCTTTTTTTTTAGGTTAATTATTTTCACTTCAGAACTAAAAGCAAAACAGGACGTTTTAAAACAATATTTTATGCCGCGCACTGTAGATAAGGGGGAGGCGTCAAGGTAGCCCGAGAAATCAGTTAAGAGCATGTAAAGCTGCTTCAAGTAGGACTCTAGCCCCTATTCATTAGCTGTACAAAACGTATGGAAAGATTTTTCAGCAAAATAACAAAAGTTTTACAGAAAGTAGGTACCCACTACTTAATTACTCCTTTGTTGGAGTAAAATAATGCAGATGTAAATAAAAAAGAAAATAAGTATATTGTTGTTCGCTTACGATTTTCGTTTAATGCGCTGGCCACTATGTTTTATCGCACTGTTCTGCAAAAATGCGTCAGAATCCTTTGCAGAGCAACAGCTGTCAGCCAAATGTATAATTTTAAAAAACAGATTTCTTATTTTGATGTAGTTTATAAAGGGTACTTTAGGACAGCCTTTAATGCCTTTCCAGGTTAACTGGTAAAGAAGTTCGTCTGTGAATAAACATCTCGTTAACTGTAATCCAATCTTTGATATTTTTAACGTTCCACTCGTACCGCATATTCTAGAAAATTGTTTGACCTGAAATATAATAAAAAAGAGAAATAAAGAAAATACGTTTATCTGTTTATCTTTTTAAATAATAAAAAGTTCGGGGAATAAAAAACAACCATAATACATATTTTATAGTTTAATAAAATAACAATATTCATACTTACCAAAAGTTTTTCGAATTCTGTGTCAATAAGTTGATCTTCTAGTAATTCTAATTTGTTTATACAATTAATTGGAAATTCAATATTCCTCTGAGCTATTTCCTCATCAAACTTGATAGGTATGGAAGTACCTGCAGTCTCAATATCAGATGGTTTACGTTTCAAAATATCATATAATTTGTCGAGTTGGACTTGTATTGTTTTAAAGCCTCTCTCAGTTTCTTCTTTAACTACAAGTAATTTTAATATTTTTAGTAGTTTGGTCTAGTCATATTCTTTCTAGTCTAGTCTAGTCATATTCTTTCTAGTCTAGTCTAGTCTAGTCATATTCTTTCTAGTCTAGTCTAGTGATATTATTTGCAAAACGCACCTACGAATAAAAAAGATCCTAATTTTCACCACATAATAAGAATCACTTACGATTTTGGAACTTTAGAATTGATTCTTTGAGAATTTTGTTTTCGGTTTGTAACCCACTGGACTCTGCTATGATTTGATTTAATTCATTCAAGCTCAAACTGACGAAATTTTCACCATTTTGATTCTCAGTTTCGGGAATTGTTGTAAAATTCTCATTCGTTGTTTTTATTTTAGAAGCATCAGTTTCAATCGCTTCGGTATCATGAATAGTATTGTTATAACTGGTACTGGCATGATTTAAATATTTATTTGAGTCATTTTCATTCATTGTTGTTTTGGTCGTAATATAATCGTTATCTTCTTCCATCATTTCAAAATCAGAATTCAAGTTTATTAAATTTTCTCCAATTGACTTTACAGCTGGGTGTTTTCTATTGTTTTCACGATTTTTCTGGTATCTGTAAAAATAATTATTATTTAAGGAGATATTTCATGAGATGGCAAAATGAAAAAAAAACAGTTATGGATGTTTAAGGTGGCTGAGCGAAATTTTGACTTGAAATACCTAACTCTACAGTTCGCGTCAAATATCTTTGCCGCTCTGCTACAAATATCTAATCTTACCTAAAAAACAGTAGCATGCCAGCGCGCATGCGCAGCATGACTTCAGAGCGGCAAAGTTATTTGACGCGATTTGTACGTACGCTTTATTATTTTTACTTATTATTTACTAAGTCGTTTTAATTTTTTTATTTTACTTTTCTAATAAAATATAAAGCTTTATGCTGTCTTTGTAATAAATTAATTCAATTGAATATATACATAAGTAGCGTATGTATAGTCTAGTAATTTGTGACTAAGCGTCGTAAGTAAAGACGTAGTAAACGTACCGTATGCGCCGCGCTCCTTTCTACCTACCTGATGTCAAGCATGCTCGTCTACATTAAAAAACTAATTAAAAAATATCTGAAATGAGAAGACTGATTCTAATGCAATTTTATATAAATAAGCAAGACAATAGTGTAATAATAATAGTTTAGTTAAAAAATGGCGTAAGTAAAAGATAACTTGAAATCACTATAAGTTAGTGACAAAACTGTTAAAAGTACCATTTTATATAAAAAGTGTGTTATATTTTACATGCTCTTTGTAACGTGTAAAAGTACTTACGCCTTATTAACCTGTAATGAGTCTAAGAATTAAACAATGGTCTACACTCAGTCTAGTAAACGTACTAAATGACACCGCTTTATCGGCGTCAGTCTTGTGTCGGACATGCGTTCTCGCATAGACTAATATTGCGTTCTCGCGGAAGCGCGCAGCATGCCCTGGTAACTTAGAACATATTTTTTTTATTGTGACAAGTGCCATCTATCCCCAATACTTGGAACTTTTAATTGCAATGTTACCACTTTTTTTGCTAAAATTATTTGGTACTTTACACTAATTGTTAATTTTGTATTTTTTCTTTAATTAATCCAGTTACACAAAAAAATGTGATTTAACAACCTAGTACAATTTATTTTTGAACTATTTTAATAAAACTTTGTATTGTTTCTGATACTTTTACGATATTAGAATATTATGAGTAGTTTAGTGATACCAAACGTTAGCAACACAGTCTAAACGTCACAAGAATTTTTCCACTGGTGTGTTTACATGCTCGTGCGCATTTTTCTTGTATTTTTTGGTGTTTTTGTGTTATTTATTACGTTGAGTTGAGCTTTAGTTCCCCCGTATATTCCAGAAATACCAAAATTCCAGCATAGACTGTATTTTGTGAAAGTGTTTGTGACATACATGTAGATAGGCCCTCCATAAGGAGTTTGGACCATATATCTCAGTGTAGTGTTATTTTACATTTTACACAATGCCTCGAAACGTTTGCTGTGTTCCTGGGTGCCCAGTAGTAGCAGGAGATGGTGAGTGAATCGTGTTTTTATATTCTGAACGTTCATAACCTCAATGGTGTTTTATACAAATACTCTCGCGTATAACTTATATTACACGTGCTTATTACACCATAACGTATTCAGGCGGGTTAATCCGTTTTTGACAACTTTACAAAGCAATGAAATGCTGAACAATTTCTTTTTTATTCAGTAGTCAAAATAAAAAAAAAAACCGTTGGTTCCTAATTACAAGCATTTTTAATATTTAGAAATCACAAATACTAAATGTACTCGGTCGGCTTAGTTTACTATTAGTAAGCCTCATAACAAGGACTAAAGCATGATAAACTGGTAAACAATCTTGACATGCCTTTTTTCTCAATTTGCATATAAAATAATCTGTAAACTTTCTAATAAATCTAAGACAACTCACTGACCTAAATATTACTTAAAGTTCATTAGACGTCTAAATGCAGGCAAGACTATCCTGCTTCCCCTAGAGCAGGGATTTCCAAAGTGGTCGATATCGACCCCTTGGGGTCGATATCGACCTCTTGGGGTCGAAATTGACTTCCCAGGGGTCGACGTAAACGAAAACTGATTTTAGGGGTCGACGAGGTCTAAAAATCGACCCCTATTAATTAACACAAGTTCTTATTTGAAACTTTAAATATACTTTCTAATTAACACAAGTTCTTATTTGAAACTTTAAATATACTTTAACAGTTATACAACTGTGCATTAATAAAAAAAAAACATATCGTATGGTTATTGAGAAAACTGCCTGAAAAGGTATTTTCTGTTTAAAAACACATACTTATGATAGACTCATGATAGCACAAGTTTAAACTTTAGTGGTTTTTGGTTGCTATCTATTTATATAATCCTGTTTTTTTTTTTGTATAAATGATAAATAAAAAAATAAAAACTTAACATATAATTTTCATTTATAGAAAGTGGGTGCTTGCCAGAGGAAAGTGTGGACACTGCAGAATTGTTATTGCTGTTCGACGACCTGTTCGACTCCGTCAATGCAAATTATCACAAAACAGAAGGAAAAATATACAGATCTGCAGTCACGCCAAATTCACCCCATTTAAAATTTTGGAACAAAATGTTACCGATTTTAAAGTCAATGAAGTATATAAATAACAAAGATAAAGAGGTAACTGTACCATCTCTTACCAGTTGGGTAAAAAATATAGAAGGTTTTAAATTGATTACAAATAGGTTAAGGTCAGAAGGAATAAATTCATTATTACTACGTAATATAAACCAAGACCCTTTAGAAAACTTTTTTGGGGCGATAAGAGCTCATGGCTATAATAATGTAATGCCTAACTCAGCAGCTTTTGAAACTGCATTTAAAACATTATTAATAAATAATATAACATCCCCACACTCCCTACAGGGAAATTGTGAAAAAGATGACAGTTATTGTTTAAATTCTTTAAAATCATTAATAAACCAAAACTGTAATGTAGAGGGTGCTAATGAAATAATGGAAATTATTTATGAACATTTAAATATTAATGTAATAAATACACAAACCATTTTAGAAAGCCGTTCTCGAGTTCATGTAGAGAAATGCGCGGCCATAGCATATTGTAGTGGGTGGATAGCAACCAAAGCAAAAAAGTTTGTTTTAAAAAAATGTAAAACATGTCGAAGTAATTTAATATCTTCAAATACTGTAGATTTCCACAAATTTATAATAAAAAAAGAATATTGTGGTAAAAGATGGTTATGCTATCCTACCCGGGCATTGTTTGACTTTTTTGCCCAAGTAGAACACATCACATTGGATATTTTAAATAAATATGGACATTTAGACAAAATTGCTGAATATATAATGCTGATTATAACAGTCCACGTTGACTTAAATTTTATGGAATGTAAAAAACATAAAAAACAATTAAATAATTATATGCTCCATAAAAGTGTTGTGTTCTTCACCATGAATTGGTGCAAAGAAGTCAGCAATGTCCTCACTGGCAAGAGTTATTACAATTTTTTGTAATGAAAGTGCTGAAACTGATCCCATCTTCCTACGGGCTCGAGAACACTATGCTAAAACAAAGGGTGCGAAACGAGAGAGGCAAACAGGTGTCGAAATTAATGTTTAATTAATAAATTAATTCAGTAATATATTTTTGTATTATTCATCTCATTCCCTTTACCCCATTATCGTTTTATTTCGCTTGTTAGATACTTAATCTGTATTTTGACGCACTCTTATTTTTAGGGATGTTTTGTCTAAAAACATCCATAAAAATATGCTTACGTCAAAACAGATATGTATCTAACAAGCGAAACAAATAAAACAAGCAATTCATACGTAATTACGTAAGTACCTATACATGTCGACATATATACGCACCTATACATGTATATGTGTATATTTCATTTAGTTCAATGCTTAGCGTTAGGAGGGCGCTGATCGCTAAGTAAACCAGAAAACCTCAGTTGCCAGTCTATCTCAATATATTAGTCTATGGCGCGCAGCTCAACTGGCCTTCGGTCGGCATTTGACGGACTCGACCAACCGACTCGTACCTCTCTTTCTCACTCTTCATGCGAACTAAACTTCGCGCGCTCTCTCTCACACACCGCTCGACGTCTCGCTGAGCAACAGAGAGCGCGAAGTATAGTTCGCAATAATGCGACAATGTAGCTCCAGCACCAACAAAGAGCGCGCGAACGCGACAGTTCGCGATAACGCGACAATCTAGCCCCAGCAACAGTCGAATTCCAAATTGCCCAGTAATATAATACTGAACGTGTGAACCAGCTTTTAATCGACATAATATGGGTGAAATATATGCTAGATAATAACAAGAAGTTGTGTGTGGAGTGCACGCCGAGGTTAAGTTGAATAAAACACGTAAAACTTACCTCTCCTCATCTTCAGTATCCTCAAAATTTGAATACAGTTCTTCTAATTTAAGCCCTTCCGCAAAAGTAGCTATGCCTTGTATTTTTATGACACATTTTAATTTCCTCCAGTTCTCCGAAGGCACACTATTTTCATTTCTTCTTAATAGTTCAAGTTCACTGTTTTTTCTCGTCCTTGGCCAAAACAGGATAGAGTCTTTGTTGACCCATGTACTAGGCACAACCGATATAAGGTGGGACGAGCCCTCTTTAGTTAGTACTATAGAAAACATTTTGATATGGCCTCCGAACGTTTGAGAATCGCTGGAAACAATAAACCATTTTGTGAATTCGGTAACTTTATAACTACTTCTGGTTTCACGTCGACATATGTCGTCACAGTCTAGTAACTTCTTGACCAGTTGTGACTAGAATATGTCCTTTAAATAAGAATACATTTTTAAATTATTTACCAGTTTTATGGTTTAATTTTTGGTTCCATACCATATAGTTAGTATTCAATCTATTAAACCAAAGGCTTCCAAGCTCTAGGAATGTAAAGACTTGTTAGAAAAACTATTGTTTACATTTGTTTACATTGTACTACACAGGTTAAATTGCAATTTAAAGGTGGCGCATTAATACATTTCAAACTATTTGAACAAATTACACAATGAATTTCTATTCCCATTTATATTTGAACAATAAAAACCAATTAATCTATAAATAAAAACTTACGTTGACAAAACAGTGATGGCCGATGGTTTCTTCTTATTATTTTTTAATTTTGAAACTTCATGTCGCAGAACAAACAGCGAATGAATGTACGAACGAATGATTTCTGAGAAGTGGTTGCAGACTAAGAACAATGTTACCACACAGCAATGTAACTTTAAAACCAAATGTTACTGTGTCGACTGTTCCCCATTTTTAGTCGTAGCGACAGAACTAAGTCGACTCACGGACCAAAACATGTTTCGAGAATAAATCAGTGTCGACGCGATAGTGGCGAATTGTTCTGTAACGGCTACAAAAAAGCGCTATATGGGAGCTGCCTACTATTGTAATTGCATTGTAGGAAAACGAACACTTGGATGTTGCTCCCATGTGATGTGTTTTATATGGTACATGGCATGGGCGCGACACCAAGAATATCCTATTGAGCGTCCAGCTGCCTTCTTTGGGCACGCCACGATTGCGGCGATAAGTCCCCTCTTTGAGGAGTGGCTAGCAGAGAGGCGCCACGGCGTCCTCACCTTCCGCCTGACGCAGGTGCTCACCGGACAAGGCAGTTTCGGGAGGTTCCTGTGTCGGATAAGGCGGGAAGAAACGTCCTGGTGTCACCACTGTGTGGATCGCCCTGAGGACACGGTGGAGCATACGGTGGAGGTCTGCCCGGCTTGGGCAGAGCACCGCCGTGTCCTCGTGGAGGCGATCGGCGGCAGAGACCTCTCGCGTCCGGCCCTGGTTCAGGCCATGGGTACATGGAAAGACAAGTTTCGCGCCCTCTCGCCCCTAGCCGCCGCAGGAGACGCCCAGGACGTCGGGAATCCCGGGCGGATTTCCGGCCACCGTAGGCGCGGGCTTGCGGACGGTGAGCAATGGGTAGCTCACCGTCCGGTAAGGACCAGGCCCAGTTCGACGGCGCGTTGTATTCCACGCGCGCCTCAAAGAGATGTCGTCAGCACACAGGTAGGGGGTCACTAGGGCCGATGCCTGCCGGAGTCGCGGGAAGGTACTTATGGGTCACCGAGGCCCCCGCAACACAGGCAACAGCAAGGAATACGGGTGGGTTTTAGTCAGTAAGAGTCTGACACACCCTCCCGCTCCGCCCAGAGCGGAAGAAGTTATTTGATGATTTCCCACCCTCAAAAAAAAAAAAAAAGCTGCCTTCTTGGATGATATTATTTATACAGAATATGATTAATAGATCTTATGTTTTATCCACTAGGTGTATTCAATCTTTACAAATATCATTGTAATTCAACACATTTATCTCATAATTATTCTTATGTTCCGATTGTATTAAAAAAGATTTTAGTGAACAAAATAAAAGATTAGTATTATAATATTTGTTTTCTTTCTTTGTCTGATTTAGATTAACTGTAAATAACTTAATCAACATGAAGTAACTACAAAATAAATAAATTAATTAATTATAACAATTGTTATTTTTATCTTTGAATATCTCAGAAACGTGACGCTTTATGATGTTATGTTATATTACGTTTTATGTTTGTATAAGTGTCCCTATCCAAATAACAATATATTTGGATAGGGACACTTATACAAACATAAAGCACCGCGATCTGAAAAAAATATCAAAATGGTGGCTGATGTTAGGGCCAAAACCTTCAAAGCCCTTTATTTTAAGTTATTTTCTGTTATGTATTGGAGCAGCTGTTTCACATCTTTAATGAAGTTGGGTAAAATTGGGATCATTGTTTGTAATTCTTCATATAATTCGTACGGTTGGAAGTCACTGGTCTCACCTACTCGCAGGTCTATTTAGATCTTGACGGTTTTTTTAATATTTGCTCTTTAGGAATATCTTGAATTTAAAAGCCGCGAACTTCGAGGTTTTAAAGTAATGCATATACCTTCGAGGCGCGAGGCCCCTCGGACCGCGAGGCCGTGGGTGGTGGCCCACGTCGCCCACGCCTTGCCGGCTCTGTCCACTAGCTTGGATGTGACCTTTCAGCTTATCTACGGGCTGGTTCAACGGGAACAGGGAGCGATCGGTCTGGTAGTCATCTTTGCCATCAGATACGGGTCTGTTGAATAGTTCTGCTCCGGAAGAGTATCTTTGGAGGGATCTGCCAGCTGGAGCGATGTTTAGGACGAACTGAAAAATATTCACTATAAAAGAAGAACTGTCTCTCAACTTTCAGAGGAGAAATCAAAGAGAAAAAGAAATCTGTACAAACGGATAAAAAAAACTGCCGCCCACATTTTTTTATTTACAAATATCGAATTAAAAGATGCTCTCTTAATAGCGAATTGAAAGCAATACAGAATTTGGAAATGATCACTCATTCTTCGAAAATACCAACTAGAGCTATGAATTACAAAGATCTTTCTCAACTTATAGAACAGTCCAAGTGCCAACTTGTTCCGGCAGTGTATAGAAGGTTCTCCAGGTATTTCTACTGGTACCAGCTCACTGCTCAGCACCTCAAGGGCTCCGTGCAAGTGTAAATATGTTCTTTCCGACCAGATTGCGCTCAGTTTTCGTAGCATTAATGAATTGCGGATCTATGTTACCGTACACTATGCAGGCACGTTCTATAAAGTTCTTTCTTCCCGCTTTGATGAAATAAGCTGAATTCACGATGGCTAAGGCATTCTGGTTCACTTTTCCTTGTTGTCTTGATGTCTCTTGATGTCTGAGGATGTTCAAAATTCTCATAGAATAACTCAAAAGACCAAAGCAAAGAGTTACCGTAGGAAAAGCTCAGAGATGAGAGGGTGACCCTCTGCTCCTGGAGTGATCATCGTATATTTCAGGTGCCTACCTAATGACGTATTTACTTTATAAGTTCTGAAGAGGTAAGAGTTTCTCAGGGGAAGCAATTCTATGTTGAGCAACAGCACACCTTGCATATCAAACTTCAAAAACCCAGCCGGTGTAAGCGACTTTGTTCTATAATTGCAATCACCTGAGAAAAAGCGAATAAATTGATAATTATTATCATGTACTATCTTTCTACTATTGCTTCTCTGTATCTCTAGTTTATTTTTTCTTTAAAAAATAATGTAGAACACACACATACACATGCTTCTGGGCCTCGCTGTAGCCGTCTAAGCGATTGCCAACACCTTCGATGTTACCGTCACCTCCCAACCGTTGCAGGAGAAAACCAGAACCAGACACTGGAGGCAAATGTTGTCAATCAATGAAGGGGGAGAAGACAGGCTCCTCGTCCGAATTCGCCAGTTAATCAGGTGGACGACTGATTTACCTTGAGTGCCTTAAAGCTTTGTTCACGGGGTCAAACAATGCATTTTTGACCTCGCAGAGTTTTATGCAGAGGTTCGTATCGTATGTTTCTATTGAACGAGCATTACTGGAGCTTTGATTGATATATTTTTTAAGTTGTTAGCATTTATTGCATATTCAAATCGTTGTTTCTAAATTGATGTTATTTCTACTTAAAGAAATGACAACTTTATGCATGCGCAAATTAAGTTAATTTCGCAATGACTAATTCTATTGAAAAAGTCATCTGAAGTTGTAGCGCAAACTGAACTTTATTTTTTGACAAATACATACCTGTTGGTTTAAATTTTTCGAAATGATTTTGCAAACGCAGGAATTTAGGTACATACATATTTAAGATACCAGACAGGCAGGAATCTTTCTTATTTTTTTATAGATGGATAGATAAAACATTTATTCAGTGCACACAAAAAACATAGCACCACACACAATAGCACAATTAATGGATAACAAATTACAGGAATTATATAAAAACAAGGTGCCAATATACAAAAAAAAAGAAAAACATAGGTACTTAAAGAAATAAAGTGCCTTGCACATGTGTCTCATGGTTGTACCAAATGGGAGTCCAGCTCAGCATGTGTCAGGCAAATATACCTGACGCATGAAAAGAAAGTGTGCTGTCATCGGTGTATAAAGACATCTCAGAATGCCTAGTTACAATAGAAAACATTGATTTTGCAAGATTATGCAAAAGTCGAGCCCCAAAAAGTTTCCTTTCGGCACAACTTATGTAAAGTTTTACTTTGTGTGTCACACACACTACCAAGCATGTAATTTAAGTTAAAGATACATTCATAATACGGCAAAATGAAGCATCTTAAAACGCTGACAACAGCCAAAACGTGGTCAATGTCGGACTGCATAGAAAGGAAAGATAAGCGCGATGACGTAATCGAAAATAAAAAAAAACAACCAAGTTCTGCATTCTAATAAGACGTTCTTGTTATTAACTAAATAGCAATGTACGTTTATATTTTATACAGTGGGGCTTGTGGCTAAATAATAACAGCCGTACGAAATGAAATTGTTTATTCTGTAAATAGGATATGAGAATCACTTTTACACGTCAAATTAAAAAATAAGCTAGATGGAGTCGACATTTCCTATCTGACTACCCCTGAGAAGAAATGGCGAAACAAACTCAAGGGTCAAAGTCTCTTTTAAAGTCCAGACATAATCTTGCTCAGATCATGTGGGGACCATGTAGATCCATGTCTGAAATGGTCTTTTGAGGAAAGAACCACACAAATTTGAGTGGACCTGTCCAGTCAGTGCAAGCGTTTGTCAGTAATCGTGTAGCTCAACTCAAAACTTAAGGAGCTCAACGACTCGACGAACAATACCAAGGAAAGGACAATTGGGTTGGCCGCATAAAGTACTCAAAATGCCAGACCATCATTAAAACTAAGAGAAAAAAAACAACAAGAAATAAATAAAAACGACCCACATAGTGCTCACATTTACAATAATTAAAGTAATGGCGCCGATTCCCTTGTTCACAAACTAAAGTAAATTTAAGTTCAGTGCATCTTTTTCTTTCTATTTCATTAAGAAAAGGACAGAAGATAAATTTTAGTTTAGTCCTGTCAAATTAATCAGCGCCTGTCACTACTCCATACAAGTTTAGACGTGATTAAAAACTTGCCTACTAAAATTACGTCAATTTACGTCAAGCGCTGATTAATTTGACAGGACTAAACTAATATTTATCTTCTGTCCTTTTCTTAATGAAATAGAAAGAAAAAGATGCACTGAACTTAAATTTAGTTTAGTTTGTGAACAAGGGAATCGGCGCCAATATAATACTTTTCAAGGTACATAAATCGCACCTTTAGAATTATAGAGACCTAATTCGAAATTTTAAGATTTCAACTTTGACTCATAAAACTACCTTGCATGCAAGGTAGTTTTATGGTTTTAGCACAAGGCTTATCAGAGCGAGCAGCTCAATCCCAAGCTTTTTTGTCTTCTAAATAATCTGAAATTTTATAGTACCTACCCTTTTTTACAAAGGTTGGTTTGAATACAACTTTTAAATCGTTTAATGGGTAAATTTCGAATAGCAATAGGAAGTTTGTTGTAATTTGATTGTCGGGTCAATCGATCAGGCTCAATCGATTAAGCTACGCTTGCCGCGGTTGGTCCGTGGATGGATGACCATCTTTACATAACAAGACCACTCCGTGCCTCGGAAAGCACGTTAAGCCGTTGGTCCCGGCTGCCATTCGTGGATCTTTGACATTCGTTACGGGTCGTCAGAAGCCCAAAAGTCTGACAACCAGTCCTATGATGATGATGATGACGACAGATGAATTGGAACTTAGTTTACCGTTATTTTGCATCAAGATTTTTTTTCAAAACCTATTTTGGTAACAACCAAGTTCTGAGAAGTATGTTCAAGATTAACATATATTTCTTCCGCTACCATAAACTGTATAGATTTGGCTTTTTTTTTTAAGACAAGCCGCTTTTTTTTTTTTTTTTGAGGGTGGGAAATTATCAAATAACTTCTCCCGCTCTGGGCGGAGCGGGGGTGTGTTAGACTCTTACTGACTAAAACCCACCCGTATTCCTTCCTGTTGCCTGTGTTGCGGGGGCCTCGGTGACCCATAAGTACCTTCCCGCGACCGCTATCTTTGTGCTCTGCCCAAGCCGGGCAGACCTCCACCGTATGCTCCACCGTGTCCTCCGGGCGATCCACACAGTGGTGACACTCGGGCGTTTCCTCCCGCCTTATCCGACACAGGAACCTCCCGAAGCTGCCGTGTCCGGTGAGGACCTGCGTCAGGCGGAAGGTGAGGACGCCGTTGCGCCCCTCTAGCCACTCCTCAAAGAGGGGACTTATCGCGGCAATTGTGGCGTGCCCAGCACTGGGTTGCGACAACCGTACTCTCCATGACGCCATGAGATCCCGCCGGAACTCCGTCAGCTGTGCCGCGATTTCTCGCGGCAGCGGGCTTACGCCCCGGCGTTTAGCCTCCTCGCGCCACTCCCATACGTGCGCGAAAGACAAGCCGCCTAAGATTGTTTGCCTCTTGTCAGCGCTTTAAGCTAAAATAGCAGTGACTCACTGAGTTAACAGAGAAGGTCTCGACCAAACCGCTAGGGAACCGCCTCGCTCGCACCATCACGATGCAGGAGCCGCAGCCACCTTCGTGACACATAGCTTTGGTGCCCGGCAGAGCGAGCACGTAGCGGAGGTAGGTACGGCTCGCTCAGCGTCGTCTCCCGGGTAAGCATTCGTCCACTGATACAAACAGTAATGAGTGACGCTAGGATATTTATCCTATTTTTCCTTGCCATTTGGCAAGGAAAATTGTCGGGAAATCTGTTGAGGCATGATAAATTAATATTTCTTCATGTAAAAAAAAGGTAAACATAAAAATAGAAATTGTTTACCAACGTATATAATATTACAGCTACATATTATATCGCTTCAATGAAAATACAAAAAAATATATATTACTTATATTTAAGTAATATGTATTTTTACTTACCTATACATTTTTCGCCATTCACAATAAAATCCAATTTTAGACATGATAACGCTCCTTTCGGCAAAAACACTCGATAAGACTGTCTAGTCAGTGAGACGAGTACAGGTGTATCCTCGCAAATAATTATTTAATTACTTACGTAAATATACCTTACGTCGTGAATATGGTCATTTACAGCATGTGAGTTTAGCGGTTATTCAATTTAGTCTCCTTACCTACTATATTTTTTTTTGGGTTCCGTAGCCAAATGGCTAAAACGGAACCCTTTTAATTTTGTCCTATCCGGATGCGATAGGTACAACCATTTTACTCGAAGACTACGCACTATCATCATCTGCCTAGCCTTTTCCCAACTACGTTGGGGTCGGCTTCCAGTCTTACTGGATACAGCTGAATACCAGTTTTTTACATGGAGCGACTGCCTATCTGACCTCCACCACCCAGTTACTGGGTAACACGATACCCCTTGGTAAGACTGGTTGTCAGACTTTCGAGCTTCTGTAACGACTGTCAAAGATCTACAAATGACAGCCGGGACCAACGGCTTATCGTGCTTTCCGAGGCACGGAGGGGTCTTGGTATGTAAAGATGGACACCCATCCACCAACCGCGGCAAGCGTAGCTTAACCTGATCGATCGACCCGTGCGGCTGTTATTACTTAGCCACAAGCCTCTCTACATTATACCCATGTAAATTGGAAAGGTGTATTTTGTGCACCGCTACACAATGGCGTAGAGAAACTACGAAAAAATAATTGGCATGGCATGTAGGTGATGAATGAAAAATCAATGTACATAAGCGTGTGGGGTATTGCTGGATCCCATAATAAAATAATAAAGATTATAATGTTCCTAAGCGACTGCTAGTGATGTCAATAGTTTTTTAAATATGGGATATTTTCGGTTACAAACACAGAAAGTTTTGTCTTTCACAGCTTTTTCGAGAAATACTATGTAATACAAACCCATTTTTGCAGCCAGTAAAGTCAATATACATACTGCATAAATATCCAACCGGACTACGCAACCCTTCACTGCGCGCGGTTCTACACGCACTTAGCCGGTTTTTTTATAAGTACATTTCCAAATATGAAATGTAGGCCAGAGCCGGAAATAGACAATACCTGTAGGAGGCGGGCGCGACCCGCACCAGGGCGCCGTAAGGGGGTCAACAGATCCAGATTTCAGTGATATTACCTGGTACCCAACCGTCTAAACTCGGAGTACCCGACTTGTCAACGTCCCATGCACCTTTAGCCTGGTTCTTTGTCTACTGCTTGATATGATTCATTGGGTTTGTCTCTAACCAGCCAGTTCTATAAACTAATTTTATAAATAATAAAAATATGTAGTGTTAAATATTGTACGGTAGTACGGAACCCTTAGTGTGCGAGTCCGATTCGCACTTTGTCGCTTTCATGAATGCCCCATGTGTATTTCTTTTGTAAGGATTTTTCTTATTAGCAAATATTATATTGATAATACGTCAAACCAAATCAAACTTTGCAAGTTAATAACAATTTGAAGTAGAGATATTTTACTATAAAATTGTATTTTAAATTGTTACATACACATTTCAAATGTTTGTATAGGCATTATTGTGGAGGGGCGTGCAGTTTTAAATTAAAAGATCACTCTACCGAAGAACAAATTATTAAGTGAATAAAAAAAGAATAATAATAGAAAATAATTGATAAAAAAACATTCATTCGTTGTACCTAATGTAATGTAAATGTAAAAAGTGCGAAAAACTTACGAAAAAAGAACATAAGAAGAATGGATTTAGGTACACACAAACCAAAAAAACAACACAAACTTCATTATAATACAAAGTAGAAAATAAAGAACAATTTGTTTTTAATAACACACTTCATTGTATCACAAGAAACTAATATATCAAATGAACAGACTATTTAGTAAGAAGAAATTCTTCTGGTTTCACATCCAGCGCCTTCAATATAGCTTCGGTATCGTACGGCAGCGCTGCGAAAACAAAAACAAATTAAGTAGCATTGCTTTAATAAATTTTGAGGGCCATTTAGAATTTAGATTTGAGAATATTAAAACTGTTATTTTTATTTAATCGAGATTTATGCTTTACTATAGTTTGACTACGATATTGGCTCGTGGGTCTAGCTACGATATCAGCTCATCACTTTCTGTATGCCACGGATGGAAAATTGTCAAAATACCAGTTCACCGAACACCTGACAGTCATTTTCTCTCTTGGAAAAGCTAGTGTACAAGGATACTCACGAATAGAAATCCATTCATTAGGGTCATAGCCCGAGTCCTTGCGGGACTCCATGATACACTGTCGCAGCGCGTGCGTCACACCGTGTGATGTACAAATTCCCATCTCACCGCAAGCTGGGACAAAATGAAATCATAATTAACAAATGTATTAACGTTGATGGTAAAGAAGATAGAGGAGATACTGACATCATGTCATTACTGAAAATAGTTCAAGAAAATTGCCATTATGGTCATGCTTGGAGATTGGTAAGTTAGCTGATCGCTACTGCCTGAAATTCAAAAATGGGATTGTTTGCTGAAAACTTCGCCGCGCGATAGCGCAGTGTTTGTCACTTCTCAATGTCAAAGTGATCTTGAATGAAAAGCAAAAGCGACCAATCGGCGACAAGCTTTCCAAAATTAAAATCCTTCTTCCTAATAACTTCCATTCTCTCTTGACTAACTTTTCTCCTAAATTTATCCCAGAATTAAACCGGCGAAATGTGGATGTACTATAAGTACACCTCTGCCCAACCCTTCGGGGAACAAGGCGTGATGTTATGATGATTACGATGATCTTTACTACTTAACAAAAATTTACTGGTCCTTACAGCTACTAATATATAACTAGATAACTACCACGAAGTGCAAAGTTCAACGGCTCACCGTGCTGCGTTGCCGTCACCACATGACGCTGGCAGAATAGTCGACATCGGCTCAGTTGCCAAAGACGAAAAAAAAATCGCCCACTAAACAAAACACTTAGCGCCATCTCGCAGCAAAGTTTTTAACAAGGTACTCCGTTGGCAGCTAAATTAAAGCCATAGACTTGGTATACTAAATCTATACTTAGTGCCATCTACGCGGAACTAATTTGACAGTTTTTTCTTCCCCATTGAATTATTCTTTGCCAAGAAGACACAGCACATTCTCTCTAAAATCAGTGTCACAATGAGCATAGTAGATTACTCACTTTTCGATCCAAGTACTCCATTCGGATTCTTGTGGTTGTACCTCAACTTAACGTTGTACTCGACCGGTATGTCCTGAGCGAGGGGTACATGGTACGTCAGCGATCGGTTAGTCACCAGTTTCCCTGTCTCCTTATCATAAATCAGCTTCTCACAAGTGAAATAACCGATCCCTTGAACGTAGGCTCCTTGCACCTTGAAATATATGAGATAAACGAAAATTGTCATATTAAATGCAACATAATATAATATAATCAATAATTTGTAATCAGTTGTTAATAATATAGCAGGTACCCGTTGCAGATATAGTCGCTACATCACTACACAGTATGGTAGGCACGCATTCCCAAAACTGTCAAATATTTTCGGAGCAGTTCCCGTTCCTGGTACAAAATGGATAATCTATGGCAACACTCAAGATTAATAATCTTAGTCCACTCACCTGTCCGACGTCTAGCTTAGGATTAGCACTAACACCGACATCCTCCAAAATATCCGCACGAACTATTTGGAAAAGCCCAGTCGTCACATCTAGTAGTGTCTCAATAATGGCTACAGCGAACGCACTATACCCCTTCAGATTTTCGTCTGTATCTTTCATCATGAATAAAGAAGTCAATTCCACTTGATCATCTCCAGCTTTCTTTATTATTTCCTTCCATGTAGCGTCTGGCATACTTTCCCTTATCGGGGCCAACCTTTCTTTCAAAGTTTCGCATGCTCTTATAATAGAGTAGCAAACACTTTCAGTCGTAATACTTGACCCAGAAAACACATTGTTTGCAGCCACGAAAGTGTAATGGGGAACAACATGGACATATTCAAGAGGCACCCCCAGCTCGTATGCGCATACCTGGGCAGCTTTCGTGTTGATTCCTTGTCCCATCTCTATACCTCCTGTGGAGACAGTAACTGTACCATCGCCTCTATAAATGGTGACGAGTGCTGTATAGTTCCCGTAAAAGACGACTGGGAAGCACATAACATTGATAGAAATAGACTTCTTCATCCATCTATTTGTTTTATTGAACTGCTCAATCTCTTTAGCTCGTTGGTCGTAATTGGCGTCGTTTTTGAGAACGTCGATCAGTTCTGGAAGGTCATTGTCCTCGGTCCTCATGTTAACTTTGCGGACACTAGTCGGGTCCTTCTGTACGGCGAATGCAATGTGCTGCATTATATGTTCAATACTTGTCATACCCTCGCAAGTACCTGTTAAATTAAGTAGATCGCTAAATTACTGTGACTTATTTTTTTAATTGTAAAACTAGACTAAACTAAATTTAGTCTCTCTTGTCTCTCTGACTCTCTTTTGTCTCGATTGTTTTTGCAGCATAATCAAAAAACTTGCTATGCTATTTTTTACTTTCGACAAATTATTAATGTTCTAGTTTTATTCCTGTTAGTTATTTAGCGTTGGTATCTTTTGGTAAATACACACATCAAAAAAGTCTAAGCATCATATAAAGAAACTACATATTTTATTAATTGATATATTTTTTTTCTTAACAAATTAGATTGGTATACAACCTTTTTGTTCTCGGAAACATACCGGCTGATTTAAAAAATAAAACTTTTCGATTAAATTTGGTATTTATCTCACTTTTATCATATTAAGATATACAGTTTTTGAAAAAATTGAGTGGTGAGTAATTTTTTATGTCATGGACCGACGCCATTTTACTGCTGATGAAATGCAGAGAGCTGTAGGAATGCACCTTGAAATGAATCGGGAATAAATCAGACCTAGTTATCTCGGCATTTTGGTGTTAATAGGAGCGTGATTTGTCGTCTTTGGCAGCGTTACGTTAATACAGAGGATCCTGCTGAGCAGCACCCAGGACGTGGATGGAGTACAACTGCTCGACAGGACCGATACATACAACTGACTGTAAGACTGTAAGACGTCAGCCGATGTTAACCGCCCGGGAGATAGGGTTAAAGCTACAATTCTCAAGCGGTATTGTTGTTAGCCACCAAACCGAGAGAAATAGGCCGCATGAATACGGCCTACGAGCACGACGCCCAATTAGGTGCCCAGCCCACCTATGCGCCCGTCGAAACGAATGGACATGGACTCAGGAGCAATAGAATAAAATTTTATTTTGCGATGATCCCGGTTTGGATTAAGCCCTGATACGAGAAGTGTAAGAGTGTATCGTCGTCCCGGAAATGCTGAACGGCTGAGATGCGTCCAGGAATTGCACCCTCACATTGGCTCTACAGTGATGGTATGGGCGGGTATTATGAATAACAGACTAACTGAGCTCGTTTTTGTAGATGGCAATATGAACGCTGAAAGTTACGTTAAAAATGTCCTCGGGCCTTATGTTCACCCATTCGGACAACATCTTGGCTCAGATTTCATGCTGATTTACGACAATGCGCGTTCGCACACAGCTCGGAGGACCAGAGTACTTGGCAATGGAAAACATCCGGGTGAACAAAAAATTGCCGTGGCCTGCACAATCGACCTCAATCCCATCGAACACGCATTGGACATGCTCCAGAGACATGTTCTAGAGAACCTGGACGGAGTGTCAACAACCCAACAACTGAAAGACTTAAAATTAAAGAATTTAAAATTCCATTGGGAGCGATACCCGCAGGATCAGATAAACAATCTTATAAAATCAATGAAAAATCGTTGCCGACAAGTTTTAAACAACAGAGGCGGTCACACTTTGTATTGAATTACCAAATAATAAAAAAATGTCGTTACCTATATAATTTTGTAAAACATTAAAGTTTAATTTCGTTTTAACTTTATTTTATACCTACTACGTTTGTTACGGTACACATATTGTTAATTATTGTGATTAAATGAACAATTTAATGAAGGATTTTGTTGCTTTAGTTACTAATGCATCGAAAAATGCTTAGTTATTATTTATAAAAGAAATATAAATATATTACAATATAAAAATCGTTCAGAAGTTCAAAACCGTACTTTTTTGATGTGTGTATAAATATATATTATTTTAAAATAAACGGTTTCAAAATGATTTAAGAAAATTGATGAAAATTGACCATTCCTCTAAATTACTGAGCCTAAAAATACCAAAAATAGTTTTTTACATATAGACTACAGGAAAACCTATAAGAAGATATGGTGTTAAAATAACATGTCACAATATCGTGCGTACAAACTTACATTTGCAGTTGGAATGTATGGGAGAACATGTTTTTCAACTACGATATTAAGTTTGTTCTTGGGATACAAAAAACATTGTAGATAACATATTCATTATACGGAACCCTCACCACGAGAGTTCAACTCGCACGTCCAATTTTTTTATTTATTCCTAATTTAATCCTACTAATATTATAAATGCGAAAGTTTGTAAGAATGGATGGATGGATGTTTGTTACTCTTTCACGCAAAAAGTTCTGAACGGATTTGGGTGAAATTTGGCACACAGATAGTTTTTATCCAGGAATAACATATAGGATACTTTTTATCCCGATATACCCACGGGGTCAAAACTTATGCGGGTGAAACCGCGGGGCGCATCTAGTCATGTATGAAGCTGTAATTACCTGTAATTGAGTGTGCACTAAAGGATAATGTATATTATACAAGTTTTACTATTGTAAAAGATAGTTGTAATGTTTTCATTGGTATCCTTAAATTAATAAATAAATATCTCATAAGTCTAGGTTGCCAGTAAGTTAGTCATATATCATATTACCAATGGCTGAGACCTTTAAAATAACCTTATTATGTGTGTACGCATAAAACCTTAAACACATTTAACAATCCGGCTTCACAGTTTAAGACGATAATTATTTATTTATTTATTTATTAAAACTAAATGCACAAGTTAAAAAAAAAATACCGTACAATGGCGGACTTAATGCCTGAGGCATTTTCTATCAGTCAACCTTAGGAAGCCCCCCCCTAGGGTCCCTAAGGAATTATGGACTGTATGCAGTACAAATTCAGTAACAACAGCCGCACGGGTCGATTAATCAGGTTAAACTACGCTTGCCGCGGTTGGTCCGTGTATGGGTGACCATCTTTACATACCAAGACCCCTCCGTGCCTCGGTAAGCACGTTAAGCCGTTGGTCCCGGCTGTCATTTGTAGATCTTTGACAGTCGTTACGGGTCGTCAGAAGCTCGGAAGTCTGACAACCAGTCTTACCAAGGGGTTACATGTTACCCAGTAACTGGGTTGTGGAGGTCAGATAGGCAGTCGCTCCATGTAAAATACTGGTATTCAGCTGTATCCGGTAAGATTGGAAGCCAACCCCAACATAGTTGGGAAAAGGCTAGGCAGATGATGATGCAGTACAAATTCAAACAAGCATAGAAGCATTATGATGAGAAACGTCGAACCCCATTAAACTGAATATAATATGAACAAAGAACAGAACTAACCTGGCGCTCTAGCGAAGGTATTAGAAGGAGTGTCAGTAGTAACTGTAGCTGTTTTCAAGGACCAGAACTTAGTGTCGTAGCAATTAGGGAAGCCGCCGACAGTGAAGTCGAGAATGTTCTCGTTGTTAGAACAGCCGTTGTCTTCAATAATTGACGCGTTTAGATACTGGATCTTACCGTCGTCGTCCACTCCAACCTATTGAAATGATTGTGTACTTGTTTTGGTCAAAGAGTATCTACACAAAGTTAAGCTGACAGGTTGCTCACACTAAATAAAGGCATACCTATATTATACGAATTAAAGTTCGTTTTTAAATCCCAGACAGTAATTTGATATTTTAAATCTTTGTTGTTTGTTTTTTCAATTTGGAGTTTGACATTTGCACCTGTCAAATTACTATTTATCTATTAAAAACGAACTTTAGGATATTACCTCGTATTCACACTGACACGGCAGTCTCTTCCCAGCTATAGTCATATTGGTCTGCATAGGCAAAATGAACCTACAAGGCCTGTCCAGTTTCTTGGCTACCAATGAACATGCTGTGGCAACCTGGACGTTACGACTAATCTTGCCTCCAAAACCGCCGCCAACTCGACGAACTTTGACAAAGACTCTGAAAGAAGTTATATCGTATGTTAGTACATATATTTATTTCATGGTACAGGTACACAAAGCGACATTGATGTCATTTGGCGTTTTCTATCAGCAAATCATGATAATGTGTGGAAACGATAAGATCGTTGAGTTAGTAGAATATCAATAAAATATTCGTGCGCTTGAATCCTTTACAAGGCGGCAGGGACATCGACGTGGAACCTGTTATCATGGATTCAGTACATGATTCTGAACCCGTGTGCATTGAAATTTTTCAATGGTTATTTTAAAAAAAATTGCTGTCCATACATTTTGACTTTGACATTTGGGCTTTTCTTTGAGTCAGCAGATTTGTTTATTGATAACTCGCGATAAATTTCTACGCTCGGGGGTCTAGAATCATGTGCTTAGTGTGTTAGTTGTGTGTGTGTTAGTTTGCGCCACCCTATATTTAACAGAAAAAAGAAGAAAGTTTAAATTATGTGTAGCATAGGAAACAGATGGGAGAAAGGAGGCCTGTGTACCAGCAGTGGGAACATTATAGGCTGATTATGCTATAGAAAACAGATTTGTGATTAATAGTGATGAGTCCCTCACTCATGAGGTCCCTCGTTTGAGGTCCTCGTGATCGCAAATTGAAAGAGTTACTCGATTTTCAACAATGAACCACCTCATTACCTCACCTCACCTCATTCGTTCACGCGTCCTCAAAAATTGACATTGACAATATGAAATTGTGGCGAGGGGTGAGGCGAGCGAGGTGAGGCGTGAGGCGTGACTCGCGAGTGAGTATTGAGTGGTTGAGTGATGAGCTCCTCAACGAGTGAGCGAATGAACCGATTTAAAAAATTGTATAGAATTAAAGAATGAGTGAGGTGAGGTCTGGTCTCGATTTTTTGGCAGCATAATAAACATTAACATTATGATTTTGGTATGTACCTAATGAAATAATGTACCTAAGTATGTAATGATGTTAGTTGTGTCATGTGTGTGTGGTGAGTGTGATACTGATGTTTGGTAGGATATTAATTATTTAGATTAAAGTACGAACACAAACAAAACAAAAGTCTACGTAATTGTTACAAGAAAATCACGTAAACTGTTAAAATTAGTATGTAACATTATTAGTCAAAACGAATTTTAAAGAAAATATTTTTATTTCAGCTATGGTTAATTATTATGAACTCTAAAAGCATCAGCATTAGATTGATAATCAAGTGTCATTGATTCGTTTATTTTGGCGGTCTAAAATTTATGAGCGAAAGAAAATGATATGTGTGAGAGGTGAGAGAGATTTGCTTAATCGGACGGAGAGTCGTGAGTACTCGTGAATGTCGTCGCGCCCGCCCGCCTCGCTCCCTCGCACGTTCGGCTGAGTTCGGCTCGGGCTCACGACTCGTGAGGTGAATACGCCGTTGAGGATTCCTCAAATCCTCACCTCAAATGAGGGGTACCTCGTGAGGACCTCACGAGGCAAAATGAGGTGCTCCCTCATCCTCAAATTAAATTGATGAGTTACCCATCACTAGTGATTAATACTATAAGTAGTTCCTTTCTACTTAACCCAACGGATCCAGTGATCATAGTGCGTGTTCCATGTTATTTAGTCGAGCGTTCGAAATGGTAAGCTCAACATAATTACCCCTGTAAGCTTTCAACATATATAGAATCCCTGTGAATTTTCAACATTAATTAAACTAGACCCTAACAGGCTGGAATAGGCTAGTTGACGGTAAGAAAAATACCTTACGAATTTTGCATTGTAAAATGGTTGTGAGCTAAAAATATCAAAAACAATTTCATTTTGTAAATGATTTTAGATTAATTTATATTTTTGAGAAATTAAGTCATTGGTCACGTGAATCAGAGCGTGACACGTCACGACTTTCAGAGGACAGTTTCAAATTGTAAATAGAAACAAACTGTATACGTCAGATATGTCGCGGGAAGGTACTTATGGGTCACCGAGGCCCCCGCAACACAGGCAACAGGAAGGAATACGGGTGGGTTTTAGTCAGTAAGAGTCTGACGCACCCTCCCGCTCCGCCCAGAGCGGGAGAAGTTATTTGATGATTTCCCACCCTAAAAAAACAAAATACGTCAGATATAAAGTCTCTTTTGCAATACCAATAGACGTACGAATGGAATAGTGTTGAAAGGAAAAACACTGATTGGAAGTGTGTCCGTCTCGCACAATGTGGTAGTGTTCATGATTCATCTACTAAATTAGTAGTATTCAGTCATATTTTGTTTAGGCACATTAAAAATTAGGAAATGGTAATCATCTACTTACGACTGTCAAAGTAGACATTGAGACAAATAATTATTTGTCTGTTTTGAATATTATTTTTAAAATATTCTAATATTTTGTTAACCAAGTCTACCAAATATTTACCGACAATATACCGACTCTACGGAGTTAAGGATTCGCGAATCCCGGTTTTGACAAACATTGACAAGTGACATTATAGATTCTAGCAAGTGACATTGTAGATTCTAGCAAGTGACATTATAGATTAGTAAAGTGACATTATAGTGCAGTGCCGTGACATTCATATTGAGTCAACAGCAGACTCTAATTGATTGACGCAGCTCAAATCCACAGTATCTCGACCTCATCAGGACAATCTCAAGTAAGATCGTTCCATTTATTTTTGTATTCCGGTATTTGACAAGTTTTTCTAACAATCGAGATGGAAGCGCAAACTCTCTATACTCGTCAGAAAGATATTATTTCCACAATCCAGACTATAAAAATCAACTTTAAAAAGGACAGTGCGAGCAGGAAGACTCCGGAGTATGTAACGTCGAGAGTAAATACCCTACATAATCTTTGGGGTGAATTTGAAATGAATCATCAGAAGCTTGTCGGCTATGATGATAGTACGAGTGAATTAAAGACACTCGCTAGTAAAGGTCGTTTTCTCTTGACAACATCCACCTTTGACTAGCTGACATCTATCTCATCTCAGTATTGACATTTTCTTGTGGATTCTCGCCACGGTGTCCTTGGATAGCACGTGTGTTTAGAATTTTTAGCTGTTTCTTGATTGATTGTTGATACTCTTATTGACTTGTTTCTTTTTAAGTGTGTTGTTCTTGTGTTTGTTACGGTTTGTATTGTGATTGTCTTGTTTGAAGTCTCGTTTCATCCAAGATGGATGAGAATAAACCCCCTGACCCTGATCCCCCAGATATTCCAGGTTCCTTAACTCTGTTTTCTCCGAATCCTCTAGCTGTATTTGCGGATGTTGTCTGCAGCGTTACAGAGATGGATGTTACACAATCCCAACAGAGCTCACGCAAACGTCCGAGTGATGAAGAAACCTTGACACCTTCCCTTCCGAGTAAGCAACAAAAAAGCCAAATCGGACGTATTAAATACTCCGTTTTGGATAAGGCCCCTTACGTTGTCCACGTTTCTCGTATAGAGACTCAACCAAATGCTGGTACCACCCTACATCCTGTTAATTTTGGTAAGTTCCTTATGAACAACAACATTGCGAACATTGTTCGTGGTGGTGTTAACAGAGTTGGTAGAAACCGTGTGTCTGTAGAGTTTGCCTCCCCTCAGGATGCTAACTCCTTCTTAGTAAACAGTTTGTTATCCAAATACAGTTATACTGCATCAATCCCTACATTTAATATCACACGTATGGGCGTTGTTACCGGTGTTCCCTCAGATATTACGGAAGAAGAAGCTATTACATACTTAACTGTGCCTTCAGGCTGCGGGAAAATACTGAAAGTCCGCCGTATTAATAGAAAAATTCAAAGAGACGGGATTAATGAGTGGAAACCCACTGAAACATGTGTTCTGACTTTTGACGGACAAGTTCTACCAAATAGGATCTACTGCTGTTACACATCCCTCCCTGTTGAGCAGTACATATACCCGACAATTCAATGCCGCAAGTGTTGCAGATTTGGACATGTGGCTAACGTTTGCAGGTCAACACCACGCTGCAGTAAATGTGGCCACGATCACCCTGGTGATGGTTGCAACATTTCTGAGGGCGAGGCCTTCTGTGTGCTTTGCTCGGGTAATCATTTCGCTAACAGCAAGTCATGCCCCGAGCATGGTAGACAGAAAGCCATTAAAACTGTAATGGCTGAAAAATGCATTCCTTATGTTGAGGCTAGCAAAATTATTCCTACAGCTTCCCGTAACTATGCCAATGTCACCAAGACTCCAATCTCTCAGTCATATCGCAAAACTGTGACACTTAAACCCAGGACCCATGCCCCCCTTTCCCCATCTTATGACAAAGCTGCTCATCAGCAGATAGTTAGTTCTCCTCAACCTTCACAGCATAATGGCTGCGCTCTTAAGTACAACAATGTCCCTTCAAATAATACCGGTTCTATTATCGAACTCCTTATAAAACTTTTACCTACTGTTATTTCTTCTTCTTCTTCCAATTCCCAAACACCGTCCAACGTTGCCGATCAACTTATTTCTTTACTTCTTCAAATTAAAAATGGCGTCTCGCCAAGTATTCCTTCAGTGGAATGTGAGGAGCGTGTGGCATAAAAAGCACGACCTCATATCCCTTTTAAATAAATACAAGCCACTGGCTTGTTCCATAGCTGAGACTTGGCTCACCCCAAGTCTTAGCTTTCGTATGCCACACTTTAACATTCTCAGATGTGACAGATCTGATGGCTATGGAGGATCGGCTCTCCTAGTCAACAATCGGGTCCCTCTTTTGCCCTTCCCTTTACCTTCGCTCACAGGTGACATGAGTATTGTAGCGGGACGTGTGGAAGGTATTACAGTGTTCTCAATATACATTGCTCACCCTCATCATGATTTTTTTGCTGTTTTAAAAAACCTATTTTCTAATATACATGGACCAATTTTGGTCATGGGTGATTTCAACTGCCACCATTACAGGTGGGGGTCAGAACGCTGTGATGCCTTTGGTGCAGCTTTGGTTGAGATCTTGGATGACTTGGATCTCTGCATTCTCAATAATGGTTGCCCAACACGTAGATCTCCTCCCGGTCAACAAAAAAGTTGTGTTGATTTAACATTTTGTTCGGTTGAGTTGGCAGCTTCGACCCATTGGGAATGTACGTCCTTGTCGCATGGTAGTGACCATTACCCTATTGTCATATCTTTGGTTAATAAGACATATTTAGAGAAAACTTCCCCTCCACTTCTGAAATATAACTTGTCTAAACCAGATTGGGCAAAATTTCGATCATTACTGGAGGATAAAATTGATGCTCTTCCAAATTTAAATTCATGTTTATCAGATCCTTCTGGTCACTACCATGCCAAAGGCTGTTATGAGGGATTTGTTACAGCCATCACCTCCAGCGCGGATTCCTGCTTTCCGCTGAAAAACAGTGCTCGTGATAAAATTCCTTCCCCTCCATGGTGGGATCCAGAGTGCACTTCTGCAATCAGGGATAGAGATGAGGCCGAGGAGTGCTACAATGCAAATATGAGCACCGAAAATTTATTAACATATTTACGACTTAATGCCAAAACTAAACGTCACCTTCGCAAGAAGAAACGTACTGGTTGGGTTAAGTTCTGTACCTCCTTATCTCCCTCTACTCCAGTCTCGGTGGTCTGGAAAAGCATCAACAGGTTTAGACGCGGGTGCTCCTCATCAGTCTCTTCACCAATCACCAGGGAAACAGCTGACCTTTTTTTTGACAAAATTGCTCCGCCATACGTTCCTCTTTCTTCTGAATGTTCCAATATCCCCTTGCAAAATGTTTCGGAGGATCCTTCTGATGTGCCATTTACTTTGGAAGAACTGAGTGTGGTACTCAGACATGTCCGGGACTCAGCCCCTGGTATTGACGGTGTACCATATTCTTTTATAGTTAATTCTGGAGACAAAGCTAAATTCTACTTCCTTGAAATCATTAATTTTTGTTACAGCCATGGTTGGGTTCCAGATCAGTGGAAGTTACAGATAATTATTCCTCTATTGAAGCCAGGCAAACATGTAGATGATCCGAATGGCTTTAGACCAATTGCTTTGTCCTCTGTCTTAGTCAAACTAATGGAACACTTGATTAAAAATCGTCTTGAATGGATAGTCGAATCGAGAGATTTACTGCCGAATTTTCAATTTGGTTTCAGGAAGGGGCTCGGCACCATGGATAGTGTTGGTGTTTTAATTGCGGATATTCGCTTAGCGTTTTCCAGAAACGAATCCGTTGTAGCCGCTTTCCTAGATATCTCCTCTGCATACGACAACGTTCTTCTTCCCGTACTCAGGCAGAAACTGCATCAGCTGAGTCTCCCGGTTAAGATGATCGAAAGCACCTGTGGACTTCTTTTGTCTCGCTCCTTGGTTCTGAGGGTCCAGGGCGAGGATTTCGATGAAAGGCAGACTTGGAAGGGTCTCCCACAAGGCTCCGTTCTGAGCCCCCTTCTTTATAATTTATATACAGTGGACATTGGCACCTGCCTAAATAATAACTGTCACATCCTCCAGTATGCCGATGACTTAGTCTTGTATGTGACAGATTTATCCATCGTAGACGCTGCGTCATCTCTATGCCTCTCTCTGGACTCTTTGAATCAGTGGCTTTTAAGCCACGGTTTGTCGTTATCCGCATCAAAAAGTTCGGCAGTAATTTTCTCTCGCAAAAGACTGATCCCGCATATCTCAATAGACATTTTGGGTCATAATATCCCGTTAGTTAATAAAGTAAAATTTTTAGGCGTCTTTCTAGATTCAAAATTAAATGGCAAACAACATGTAAATTTATTGATTAAAAAATGTGAAAAAGTTATTTCAATTTTAAAAGCTCTCGCGGGTGTTTGGTGGGGTGCCCACCCGTATACAATGAAATTGGTATATAATGCTTTAATTCGTAGTGTTTTAGACTATGGTACGTTCCATCTAGTTCCATGCAACAAGGGTGCTTTGGCTGGCCTGGATAGAGTTCAGTCAAAATGCCTTCGGATCATCTCTGGTTGTATGAAGTCTTCTCCCATTAACGCGTTGCAGGTTGAGTGTGCTGAACCTCCCTTGTCCCTAAGACGGCAGTATCTGGCCTCACGTTTTGTGGCTAGGCTGATATCTAGATCTTCTCATCCTCTTGTAGCAAAACTGACCGAGCTAGATGCCATTTGTAGAAGCTCAAATTTCTGGAAAAACAAAGAAATACCCTTAATTTTAAAAGCATTTCGTCAATTTCAAAATTTAGTTTGTCCAATAGAACAGTTTCCCAGATTACCACTTTTTAACTTCTCCTATGAAGTATTATGTTTCACTCCAAAAATTTCCTTTGACATTGGTATTTCCAAAAAGTCCCCTTCAGCAAATTCGGCTTTCAATGCGGTGGTGGGAGAACGATGGATTGGCTTTCAACGGTTTTTTACAGATGCTTCAAAATTTAATGACCTCAGTAGCACTGGTGCTGCAGTTTACTACCAAAGCTCCAGTATTATTTTGCAATTTAAATGTCCTAAAGAGTCTTCTGTGTTCACGGGCGAGTGTGTGGCTTTATTGGAAGCTTGTCTTTTTATAGAGTCTCACCACAATATTGACAAAGCCGTAATCTTCACAGATTCTCTTAGCTGTTTGCAAGCTCTAGTACAGAACCCCTTCAAAAGTAAATTGCACAGCTCCCTAGTTTTAAAAATTAAAAAATCCCTATTATCTTGTACTAGCAATCAAAAAGAGGTTCAGTTAGTTTGGATACCTGGTCATTGTGGCATTAAGGGCAATGAGTGCGCTGATGCTCTGGCCAAAGATGCTTGCTCATCAGCAGTAGCTGATCTCACCCACAATACTCATCAGGGGTATGACTTGCTAAGCCTTCCACAAGTTAATCTCCAATCTTCATGGCAGGAACAGTGGAATAACTCTGGTAGAATAAAGGGCAGGTTTTATTATGCAGTTCAACCAACCATAAAGTCAAAACCTTGGTTCTACGGCTACAAAAAAGTTTCCAAAACTGTTATATCCGTCCTTTGTCGTATTCGCCTGGGGTTTTGTTGTACCCCTGTGTTCTTGGAAAAAATCCGGGTTAGGGACTCCTCCCTCTGCGAGTGCGGGTTGGAGGAGGGCACTCTGGATCACATCTTCTTTGAATGCTCAAACAACGTTCCACCTCTAGATCTCTATAGCCGTCTTCCTAAATTTAAAATCCCTCTTCCGACTAACTTTCCCGCTTTGTTAACACATTCCTCTCCTGAACTGCTCGTGGCGCTGATGACTTTCATCCGCCACAATAACATAAAACTGTAAATTATGTGTGTGTGGTATGCGTACATTTTATGTTTTAACAATTATAATATGTATTTATTTTATATTTTTTTTTTTTTTGCTTGTTTCATTCCCGTACTAACCCAACAAGATCTACATTGTGTTCAACTGTATCAATCAAAGAATTTTACTTGTCTTCAGTTATTGTTTTTTTTTTTATTTTATTTTACTTCATGCACACTTGTTTTTCCAATGCACTCTAGACATTGGCAGAATAGTCGACATCGGCTTTGCTTGCCATTTAATAAAAATAGAATAGAATAGACATTTTCTTGTATCGTGGTCACACAAGCCGTACACCGACAGAAGCAACAAATAAAGTTTGTGTGCGAGTCTTCAAACCTGCGAGTTTTTTTTTTATCAGTGTTGCTTAACAATGATAAAAAGAACTCGCAGATTTAACATAATGAAAGTCTTGAAGTGACTTGAGCTGCTATGACAGAATGCCCCATTTTGACAATCAAAATGAATATACGTTATAAAAATTAAAAAATAACTTCTATTAATACGATAGGAGTTTTGAGGTAAATAAACCACAAGAATCATTATTAATTTGTTTTACGAAATCCGTCAACTAGCCAAATCTTTGTTAACTTAAGTCATTAAACTTAAGTCATTCAATACAACTCATGAAACTTAAGTAATTAAACTATACCAAGTCATCAAACTTAAGTTATTAAACTACAACAAGTCATTAAAGTAAATTACAACAACTAGTAAGGGTTAGTCTTTAAACTAGAACATTTAGGGTCCCACAAGGTTAGATTTTGGGTCCTGCTCATTTTCGAAACTTTTACGCATTTATTTTGCAAGACCTAGACTTTACATTTAATATAATCATAATCATTTATTTCTTATGTAAGAAAGTATAGATTAAGTGGATTATGCAGACGCAGAATATAACATCAAAAATTCAGATAATACATAAACGGCACAAAGCGATCTTTAGCGAGCGAAATTTCTAAATTCAAGTTACAAATTTCACATTTGACAAGAGTAGAAAAAGAACAAAATAATGCTTAATAAGTAACTACACAGGTAGGTTTTTAAATTGAACCGGTATCTATTATATAATGATAACTTACTCGCTCTCGCTAATTCCCAAAGACCTCGCAATAGCAATTTGCGTTAAGTCCATCCATTGCGTCGAATCGTATACTTCTAGCATCTTGTCAACAGGCACAACAACGCATGTTATGGGTTCTATATAATAATGATATTGGGATTCCATTTCAAATACGCCTTTAATGACTTTTGTAATATTTTCGCCTTTTCCATCCGGTTCTATAGATGCAGTTCCAGATACGTATCTATTGCTATCTTTCTTGGCTTCATCAATGGTCAGTACCGGAGCTGCTGTGCTAACATTTTTGTATGTTACTTTGACCATTTTAGCTACCTTTTCAGCTAGTTTTTCAGTTTTCGCTACCACTATGGCAATCGGCTGGCCGTAGAACTTGATTTTAGTTGCAAGAATCTCTTCTTCATCTGTTTGAAGTTGAATGCCCGGAAATCCGAAGGAATTGACGCCGGGGATGTCTTTGGGTGTATACAAAGCTACTACACCCTCTATTTCCTAAAAATACACCCGGTTGGAACGAAGTTCCTTCAATGTTTATTATGTATTAATAGAGAGCCATCTGGTACGGTCCAAGTTTCAAGTGTCAACGTTTTTGTTTTTGCTTTTTCAGTTTTTAGCAAGCTTAAAACTTAAACTAGGTGCATGGCTAAGTGTATTAAAAACTAAACCGAAAACTTTTGACACATGAAAATGACTTTATCGGGCATAACGCTTTTTGTTACGTGACGATTTTTGTCAGTTTACTCCAACCGCAAGCCGCGTTAAAAAACTTCGTTCCAAAAATATGTTTTACATCAATGCATATTATTTCATATCGATTCAGCTATTCAAATTTAAATATTGAATAAATAAGAAAACTTTATTTGTATAAATATAGATACTTTCAAGAGTAGACGAAAATTACTTTACAATTATTTAATATTCATATTCCTTAATATGAAAACATGTTTTTCTGTAAATTTCCTGTAACATTACAAATAGTAAAATGATTTGAATCACGTGATCTCTAGTAATTTATGGATTTCGATTACAACACACAAAAAAACGCACCTAAATACCGCTTTAAAATCGTTTTCATGTCAAGGAAAATGAATATTATGAAATATCATAGTATCATATAGTCATGTTTAAGCCATGATAACGCAAATGCTCACGCGTGCTGTAAGGAGTGAAAATGAATCGATAACAACATTTAAATGTTAGGTAACGATGAAACTGTAAATCTAAAAACTTAAAGTTGCAAAACAAACACCCAGGTATCTAAAAATCTGGTAAAGAATTTAAAAAATCCGAAGTAAGAGTTCCTGTTATAATTTTTTCCTTTATTAGGTATTGAAATTCAGGCTCTTACCAAAACTTCTTCAACATCTATAGTATCCACTTCTCCAATATGCACTTTACTGGGTACGAACGCACCAAACACCTCCCTTGGCAATGGAGGGATATCATTCGCGAACCTAGCTTCACCCCCCACTTGAATGTGCGCTTCAAGTTTATCTACCGGCTGGTTCAACGGGAACAGCGAGGAGTCAGTCTGATAATCTTCCTTGCCAGAAGAAACGGGCCGTTTCAGAAGTTCTCCACCAGAAGTATATTTGCAAAGAGCAGTGCCAGCCGGACAGATGTTAAGGATGAACTGCAAGTAAATTAATTGTAAGATATAGGTATGGGTAATTTTCCTAAACTGTCTCAGGATAAGATTCTACTAGGCAGTGAGAAGCGAGAGTGTAAAAGACAATAACTCTGTGATTAAGGAAATCAAAAGAAAATCTGAGAAAGGTGTATAAGGCCTACTTGCGCCACAAATCGCTAGAAACTATGAAACATATTTAATATTTAAAACATCATTCTGCCTTTGTCTGCTTCAAACGTTTGACAGAAACAGAACGATGTTATAAATTCTTTAAGTATGCTGTGTTATTTGGTGATCTGTGGTAAAAGTGGGTTAAAAGTTATTATATAATGTATGTGATATATTATATATGTTATATTTCTCAACTGAATTGTCGTAGCATACAGAAGAACCAGAATCTTTATTTAGATTTCTATTATGTGTTTACAAGATCATTTTCTTACCTTATAAAATAGCCCCAGAGCCAACTTCTTCCGAAATTGTATAGAAGGTTCCCCAAGTATTTCGACAGGTATCAGCTCACTGCTCAGCACCTTTATTGCTTCTTGCAAGTTCTTATCATTGAATATGTTCTTTCCGATCAGACACTTTTCCGTTTTTGTGGCGTGATAAAAGTTCGGATCTATATTACCGTACACTATACTTGCACATTCTATTTCGTTATTTCTTCCCATTTTTAAGAGATATGCTGAGTGCACGAGAGCTAGAGAGTTCTGGTTCCTTGGCATAATCTGCAATTATTAAAACGCTCAAAGGGAAACCGCGCACGTTTTCGTCGGGAGATACAGAGCCTTTGAACGAAGAAGAAGCTTCTAACATTGAACATGCAGAATTAGGCGAGTTTAAAAATGACCTGGCTTTTTCTTACATCAAATAATTTACCTTATAACTTCTGAAAATGTGTGAGCTGCTTAACGGCGGCAAATCCACGTTGATCATCAACACACCTTGCATGTCAAACTTTAGGAATTCCGTCATTGTCAGCGTCTTTGTTTTACCATCACTCAAACCTTAGGACCAAACGTGTTGCATCACTAAACGAACCATTGTTTTCAGATTCGTCTTAAGCTTTAAAATTTCTCAGGATATTGTTATATTCTACTTTGCTGGCAGCAAAGCATGCATTGGTACTAGAACAGTATTTTATTCCAAAAAATATGTAGATTATGCTGTCGTCCGTCTAATACAAATTTTTAACTACCTCAACCAACACCAATTAAAAGAGATTAAACACCTTACGGGGATAACTATCAAGTATATTTTCGATTAAATGAACACTTACTTACGGACTATTGTACTTACGGACAGTGATTGTGGCGCCGACGCATTCAAACAGTAAGAACAGATCTGACTTGTACGTTGGTAAGGCGCGCTTGTACATCAAATTGCCAGCTATGGAGCCAATCTAAAAATATAATAAGCCTATGAAAACATTATCAACGACAATGGAACTCAGCTAGCGCCAATAGAAAAGGTTGCCAATTTGAGACAAACTTGAAAGGTCTCGTGTTGTAATTATTACTTATGACAAAATTGAAATAGTTCCTCTAATATCACTAATACTACTCGTAATACCATATATGTGGTAGTAGTAGGTACTTTCCCGGAAGAGTACAAGTGCACAA
The DNA here is from genome assembly GCA_905333075.3 of Atethmia centrago. Classification (NCBI taxonomy): domain Eukaryota; kingdom Metazoa; phylum Arthropoda; class Insecta; order Lepidoptera; family Noctuidae; genus Atethmia; species Atethmia centrago. The sequence continues at coordinate 8,197,603 of HG995381.1, read as the reverse complement.
ACACCAACATCATCAACAACATCTGGAGTCACTAATTTCATGAAAATCCTTCGTCACTCTTATGAGAGTGACTAAGTTTCAAGTTTCTTATGAGAAACTTACCTTTCTAACGGGTATATGAGCAATAAGATTGAGATGTTTCACGAACTCTCCCAAGTACGCAAAGCCGTTCTTATTGTTAGCAGCTTCTTTGAATATCTTGATACAGTCTTCTATAGACACGTTGGCTCCAAGGACCATATTTTGGTCGTAATCAAACGTTTTAAGAGAAGTCACTTCGCTTATGTCTATCAAAACTCTGGGATATTCAAATGTCTCGACGATACCTGAAATGTTACTTTACGTTTATCATTGATGTCATTAGTTAACCGATAAATAATAACAATTATTTTTATTTAATTTGTTGTTAATTATTTTAATGTAATGTGTTTTTTATGATTTTATTTTTATATAATGTATGGACTATGTCTGAAATAAATGAATTATTATTGTTTATTATATCAGCCTCAAATGTCCCACTGCTGGGCAAAGGCTTCCCTCCACTCTTTCCACTGCTAATGCCTGTTTGAGGTTGTAATCCAATTCCTCTACAACTATATCTAGACAGAAACTACTGCTGTTTAGTTCGTCTAGCCATCTTCGCCTAGGCCTTCCGGCGTCACTTTCTCGTTTAGCAACAATTCTGATATTAGTTCACCCAGCAATCACCTGACATTCGATATATGTGACTGGCCCAGTCCTATTTTAGTATGGCGCCCGTTTCCCACACATCGGCAATTTGCGTTGTGGAACGCGGTAATGTCTCCTACGCGGTAGTAAGTTTTACTCCCAAAATACTGCAGTCCATGCGCCGCTTGCAAAACGCGATCGTGGACTTTTGATGATTTGCCAAAAACCATGTTTGACAAACAAACACAGTCTTTGACTGGAACCTTCGCATGCAAACGTCCATGAGCTTTGGCTTTAAGGTAATGGAAAGATTTTTTTAATGATTTTTTCATGGACCAATAGCTCTTCCAGGCATTTTCTGTACGACGTATAACTTCTTTTATCTTGTAGCACAATATTATCAATGCAGTGTCCTTATTAAAATTTGCATAAAACTGTCGTCGTCTACTACATCTTTATTTACTTATCTAAAATAACATTTTCTACTCACGCAAAATAAAACATTTAAGAACCAGTATTTTTTGCATACTTATCTAACTAGTGCAGTTTAAATTAACTTTTTTTTTACCTCTTTATTGATAAAAACTCCGTTATTTCCTAGATAACAAATATCTACCAAGTCACCTAACATATTTCAAAATACTTTAATAGTAGATTATTCACTAAGGATAAAGCAGTGTCTTAAATTGTCACGGACGCTATGTTGCGACAGTGTTGACAACTTTGGGGTTTTCTCTCTAAACGTAGGGGGAAGAACTGCTAAAAGGGTGATTTTCAAGGGTACAAATTTTTTGAAGATATTTTTAGGGGCTTCCAACAAAACCTGCCATTTTAATCGAACAACAGTAGGAATAGAATGACATCATAAAAAAACTTTACACCGCACCGCGGTTTAATTCTTGAACGAACGCGTGCCTGTAATGAAACGAACTGCGAGCCACGTTCTTTTCTCATTCATTAATTAATTTAATTATCTATCCGTTTCGTTCTCCTTCGCTCGTTCCGTTTGCTCAATCCGTCGCTGTGCGACCGGTCTTGACGTTTGACTGACTTGTCTGACGTTTATGTTTTCGTTTGTGGAGGTCTTGAAGAGATCTCCACAATAACAAACGAAAACATAAACGTCAAAAATATTAAATTTTAGTTTAGGTAGTTTAGCAATCCTACTACTAGTAATATTATAAATGCGAAAGTTTGTTAGTATGGACGGATGGATGTTTGTTACTATTTCACGCAAAAAGTACTGAACGGATTAGGATGAAATTTGGCACACAGATAGTTTATAACCAGGTATAACACATAGAATACTTTTTATCCCGATATACCAACGGGGTCAAAACTTATGCGGGTGAAACCGCGGGGCGCATCTAGTAGGTATATAATTAGACTTAGGTATTCTGTAGTTTAGGTAGCCTGGAGTTCGAACGACTTGAGCAGTCGGGCACTACATTAACAAATTTTACTTATACCTATACTTAGGGGTTTTGGGGGATTTTTAAAATATCTTGGGGGAAAATCTTGGTAGGGGTTGGCAGCACTGTTTTCCGAGGCAGCTGTGAGTTAACTCCTGAGTGAAACGAGGTAGAAATTAAAATCCTGACTGCAGCGAGGGATTCAAGCTCGCCCAAGACGAAGACACCTTTAGCCCTGAGAAGAATACTTTATTTTTTGCACCTACTGCGCGGTAATAAAAATCAATTAGATTCTCGAATTAGTAGTTCTGTGTAGAAACTGTTAAATAAGCGGGGAATACCTAATTATGTGAAGTATGCAATTTCATCAAAAACACAATATCGTAAATATGACGCCCAAATCCAACATTCTAACGCGGGGCACAGTCCAGTACTTTAGTATACTATGGCCAGAAAACGCGCCGCAGCAACCGTACAGCTGTAGCGATGACATGCCTCCAATACCACCACAGATAATGTAGACACAGCGGGTGAGCGAGTCTAATATGCACATTATTCAATCATTATGGAGTTGACCAGCAGAAAACAATAGGGAATATTACGTAAAACTGAGACAACAGATGGCGCCACTTTATCACGAGGACGACGACGGTGAGTTAAACAAAGCTAACTGTCAAAGGCGCGCGGCAACAGTTTTCGGCGTTTTTCAATATTATTTCAGCTTTCATTTCATCCTTGTTACTATAATTGCAGGATAAATGATACCAAAATGTACTACATACATGCATATAAGAACTTCACAAATATTTGTTATTGTGATATTGAACTACTTTACAATATACTTTCGACGTTACATTCACAAGTCAATAACACTAAAAATATTGTAATTTTACATTGCGTTTATACTCTGATGAGTAAAAAACCCTTCATTGTTATAGTCTTCAGCTCTAAAATGATCAGAACCTTTAATGTTTTTCAACTGTAAAATGTTATTTATTTTTAGTGAATTAATGAACGCCTCCATTCCTGCATATCGTCGGTGATATTCTGAAACCGTGGAACTAACAGTGTTTAAAACCGCGTAAGGTAGGTGCAGCGAATTTTACAGGAACGAGGAAAAACGTAATATTTACTAAACCACTTGACTTTCTATTGTTTAAACTTTTAAATTGTCAAATTCCTCTGAATATTGTAGGCATTAGTTAGGTATGTAAAATATGTATTAATGAATTAGAAAATCCGAAATCTCGATTTTGCTACTTTTGTTAATACGCGGTTCTAAACACTGTTAGATCCGCGGTTTCAGAATATCACCGACGATATCCTACCTAGTGGTCAGTCAGTGAATCAGTGTTATAACACTGACTGATGCATTATTAAAGATTATTCCCGACGAACAGTTATCACTAAAATAATATATCGGTAGGCAGATTGTAAACACACCGGATTTCTCATTAGAGCCCGGCAAACGAAAGCGTGACCTAAAAAAGACGGCAAATTCAAGAAAATGTTTGCGTTGTATTACTAACTATACCTCTAGTTGAATGTTTTGATACTTGAGTATTCTTTTGTATTTATTATAATTATTTTTAATGGCTCTGTTTTTGTGTGACGGAACCTTGACCACTTAAAGATTTTTTGAATTTGCCACTAACAATGCTTGAGTTGAACAAACTGCTCTCCGGTGTGACGATCGCTCAAGGTGGTGTGCTGCCGAACATCCAGGCCGTGCTACTGCCCAAGAAGACCGAGAAGAAGGCTTAGACGTGGTGCCGCGACATCTGGTGTGTCTGGTGCTTCGAGCGAGTGCCCCCCCCCCCCCCGGTCACTTAACCATCGTTTTTTTTATAACCATAGACAACATAAGCGGCCTATGTTTCATGATTTTTCTGTTTACGTTATTTAGTTAATTATTTATCCGCCTTATAACTATCATTACAGGTTTCATTACCTAATGCGATAGTACGGTCCCATAAAATGCATTTAATTTTTAAATTATTTACAATTTAAAATTATTAACTATTTTAACCTTTTTACTATAATCTATTTGTTATCTAGTGCAACGGTGTCCTCAGGCTTAGCCTATAATTGTATTTACTGTTGGCATTATTTTTGTTTGGTCGATTTAATTAATGTATATTATTGATACTTATTATTCCACCATAATATCTCTGATAAGTTGCGTAATTAATTTATTTTGAGAAGCTGTACTGTAATAGGAAAAAAAAATATGGTAAAGGTATTCTTGCACCAGCAGGTCATAACGAAATGCAATACAATATCGTTTCCCGGCTAGAGCCTATAAGGGCTTTAATGACTTGCTTAGGATAAGTTTCCATGACATATAATTTGACATTAGCGAGCAGGTGGTGTGAAAATAAGTACCTATCTATTATATAAATTAGGTCAGAACTCACCCTTCCCAGTGTTTCCATCAACAAACATATATGAATCCACGCCATGCTTGTTGAGAATATCAAAAATTTCATTCTCATCATATACCTTAAAGAACTTGTACTTCCCAAAGTTAAAACAAAGAGTGCTCTCACTTTTAACATCAGCTATGACGCTCCAATCACTGCAGTCACTCTTTATAGAACATTTTCTCTGACAGGTTCTAGGATTTTTGGAACACGTATTGAGCTCCTCAATATCCCTGACTTTCTGGCATATTTCAGGGGAGGCATCGATAGCAAACGACTTTATTGTATCTAAAATAGGTTTAAATCCTGTACACCTGCAAGTATTGCTGCCGAAAGATTGCTCTAGTTCGGACATTGTGAGGTTCTTGTCAATTAAACTGAAAGCAAATCATATCAATCAAAATACCGTAAGACCGTTCTGCAGCAGGCTTGGCATGACGCTTTCTATTTCTACCAAGAATAGACACAGCTCTTTCTATACAAAGTGACATTTCGTTACTCCATTTTTGAAATCGCACCGTAAAAATCTATACAATCTGTCATTTTGTCTTCCGTTTCTAACGATGTTTGTAAAAATGGACATAGATTTTTATGTAGAAGGATTTCTACGGTCCGATGTCAAAAATGGAGAAACGAAATGTCACTTTGTATAGAAAGAGCTGCGTCTATTCTTCGTAGAAATAGAAAGCGCCATGCTTGCTAAATCTTAAACTGGGACATTAGATACTTGGAAAATTCCCATACCTGGTCAGTTGCATAATCCACCCTGGTGTACAGTACCCACATTGGGAGCCGTTGAATGCGACAAGTCGCTTCTGTGCATCGCTGTAGCCGTCCAAGCGGTTGCCGACTCCTTCGATGGTCGTCACCTCCCAACCGTTGCAGGAGAACACCAGCACCAGACACTGTGGACGTGATTCAGCTACATAAATAAGTCGGATTTATGTAACTACTCTGTTCTTTTCTAAATTGATGTTTTCTTCTCTCTTGGCGGCACAAGCTATTCGTAACAAGATTAGCAAGTCTACAGTAAGTCCTAGATGGTGTGGGGTAGAGACAAATAAACCTCACACTGCAAAACTTCAATCACGTCTTTGTAAAGAGCGCAAAAAAGTCCAGTAATTAATGAAATCATTTTTTGGACTGCCTTTCTCATGAAAAGAAAGTGTGCTGTCATCGGTGCTTAAAGTGTGCTGTCATCGGTGCTTAAAGTGTGCTGTCATCGGTGCTTGGACTCATCCCAATGATGTACCTTTTTTCCTTGATTTTTTTTAAATATTGTTTTAATTATGTATATATATCAATGTAGGTATACGTATATATTGTAGTAAATATGTACCTATGTATGTGTATTATAAGTTTGTAACCTATTTATGTACTTCTGTACCTATTCTATTTATAATCTATTATGTTATCTTTTAATATTTTTCATTATTATTATTAACTCTCAGAGCACCTGCCATCTTATCTCTTCACCACCCTTGGTTGACTGATAGAGAATGCCTAAGGCATTAAGTCCGCCTTTGTACCTAATTGTGTGCGAGAAGTTTAAATAAACAAAAAGAAAAGACATTGATTTTCCAAAGGTATAAATACAAGAGTATGCAAAAGTCGAGCCCCAGAGGGTTTTCTTTCGGCACAACTTATGTAAAGTTTTACTTTGTGTGTCACACACACTGCCAAGCATGTAATTTAAGTTAAAGATAAATACATGACACGGAAAAATCCAATAGTGACTCACCGAGTTAACAGAGAAGGTCTCGACTAAGCCGCTGGGGAACCGCCTCGCTCGCACCATCACGATGCAGGAGCCGCAGCCACCTTCGTGACACATAGCTTTGGTGCCCGGCAGAGCGAGCACGTAGCGGAGGTACGCATTCAGCGTTGTTTCCCGAGGGGTGCATTCGTCCACTGTAAAACAATAATTTACATTTATTGCATAATTTAAAACATGGAAAGTTTGGTTTGTCACAAAGGAAACGTTATTTTCTTTGTCCTACGGCCTTCTAGTGAAATCCTGACATGATCATTCAAAGTCAAATCATTTAATCTTAAATGATTTGAATTAAATTTTTCGCATAAAAAGGCACTTTTGAACGTCAAAATTTACAGAAGAATAGAATTTATTTTAGTTGCCCCTTCCAAATTTTAGTCCTTTTCCGTGTCTAGTCCTTGTTTTCTATGCCACGTCTGCTTCGCAAACTCTTCCAAAATTTCAAAAGTCGTCGTTAGAATTCTAGAATAAGAATTCGGAACCTCGTTTTGGAGATACACTAAAGAATCTACTGCAACACTTCAGTGTGGTCATCTTTTGGGCACGCTCGTTTCATCGCTCTCCATCGGGCAAGATCGGGCAGGCCCATTTCGTAATTTTCAAAAATAGCCTTTTTCGCCAATTACTAAGGCTAGATTAAAAACTTACTTTTAGTTTCTGAAAGCCTAATAAAGTCTCTGATCATTAAATGTGCAATTAAATCTTATTCTTAGCTGTATATCCGGTTAATCGCAAAAAAGGTAGCCATCATAAGTAGTTGCCAATCAAGATCTGACAACAGAGTAACAAGCTTTCATTTAAAAGGTATGATTTCAATTAAATGATTATTTTTAACCGACTTCCAAAAAGGAGGACGTTCTTTGTTCGTCTGTATTTTTTTTTTTTCTCTTAGTTTTAGTTATGGTCTGGCATTTTGAGTTCTTTATGCGGCCAAACCAATTGTCCTTTCCTTGGTATTGTTCGTCGAGTCGTTGAGCTCCTTAAGTTTTGAGTTGAGCTACACGATTACTGACAAATGCTTGCACTGACTGGACAGGTCCACTCAAATTTGTGTGGTTCTTTCCTCAAAAGACCATTTCAGACATAGATCTACATGGTCCTCACATGATCTGACCAAGATTATGTCTGGACTTTAAAAGAGACTTTGACCCTTGAGTTTGTTTCGCCATTTCTTCTCAGGGGTAGTCAGATAGGAAATGTCGACTCCATCTAGCTTATTTTTTAATATGACGTGTAAAAGTGATTCTCATATCCTATTTACAGAATAAACAATTTCATTTCATTTCATTTCATTTCATTTCATTTCATTTCATTTCATTTGTATGTATTTTTTTATGAATGTTCATCGTTTTCGTCAATTGTGGACCGATTTTGTTTTTCTCTTCCATTTTGTAGAGGAAGCTTGCGCGGTGGAACCCATATAAATTGTATTAACTTTGCTTGGGGAGTTTTGAGTTAAATTCGATAATTTAATACGTATTTTTCCCACTTAGTCTATGTGGATGATGTTATAATAGCTTTCTGTCTAGTATAGCAGGTACCAGTGATATTCGAATTTGTGTGGGTAGGTACCACAACCAAAAAGTGAAAAATATAAACTTTTTACGAAAAAAACACTGTGAAGTTATTAATTTTGTTATGTACCACTCCAAAGCGTGCTACATAGAAAATTGCTGGACATGTCGCTATGTTTACTACGATCGGAAACTGCTATTCATTATGTCGTTACAACCACAATTCATAGTTTATTCCGAGGTTATTACGATTCTACTCACCACATAATAGTAGGGAGATTACTGTAATATTGTCGTAGTTTTGTCATCAGTAGACAATGAGGTTGGGGTTAAATGCGTAGGTATTTAGGTACAATATTCTTTGACTGATCAATCATATCAGAAATGGAACAACAAAGTTATCCATAGGTAGGTATATGATGTACTAGCTGCGCCCCGCGTGTTCACCCGCATATGTCTCGATCCCGTTGGAATATCGGGATATAAAGTATCATAGGTATATGTCCTAATCCAGGTCATGGGCCAAATTTCATCCAAATACGTTCCGCCGTTTTAGCGTGTAAGCTAACAAACAAACAAACGAACTCATTTTCACATTATTATGGGTTTGATCTAGTATCGTTTGGCAGGAGTTGGGGGGTAAAAGAGGCTAAAGCTGATAGGGGTGGGGTCCCCGATTATAATGCTACCACTCTTATTACATGTTAGGTTCGAAGGGGATCTAGTGAGCGAGCGGAGCGAGCGAACTCAGATCCCTTCGTGGTTGTCTTGTTTTAAACCATTGTACCTGTTGTTTGTGTATTGAAGTTAACTTACAATAATTTGAGAAAAAAAAATATTGTACCGTTCTTGAGAACGGTGCGTTACCTTTTCAGGAGAGTGGTGCCAGGTGAGAGGGGGCACCCCCGCTCCTTCCCGCCGCCCCTCCCACCTACCTCCTCCTGCCAAACGATACTCATTTTTTACCAGTTTATGCCCCGTTGTGCTTAATAATTATGATACGTTTTTAAACTTTTATTAAAAGTAAAAAACAATAAAATATACGTCCGTATATATAACACTAATCCTACCTGTACATTTTTTTCCATTCACGGTAAATTCTATTTTAGACATGACTGTTACGTAGCGTTCGGTACAAATGCGCGGATAAGACTGACTTCGTTTGAAAGGAACAGTATTTTATATTATGAACATCATTTCAAGCCGTCACGCCGTCCATTCGTCATGTTACGGCTACATTGTCGCGAAAACGCGAACTACATTTCGCGCGCTCTCTCTCGCACACCGCCCGACGTCTCGCTGTACAACAGAGAGCGCGCGAAGTGTAGTTCAGTTAATTTAATAAATTAAGACGCTGACAACACCTCAACCGCGGTCACTGTCAGATTGCATAGAAAAGAAAGAGAAGCGCGATGACACAACGCTTGTAATTTATTGCAAAATATGAAGCAATGATCAATTTACTCAAAATTTTGTTGAGTAATCGAAAATAAAAAACAACCAAGTTCTGCATTCAAATTAGACGTTCTTGTAATTAGTTAAATCTGTAACGAATGTTGATATTTAATGCAGATATTTTGGATTAGAACTCAAGGTAAGAGGTTAGTTTAACGTTAGTTTGTCTCGAGATTTTTTTTCAAAACGTGTTTTGGTAACAACCAAGTTCTGGGAAATATGTTCAAAATTAACATATATATTTTCCACTATCACAATCTGTACAGATTTGGATTTTTTTTTTTTAAGATAATTCTATTTTCGTCAATTGCGTCTTGTCAGCGCCGTAAGCTTGTTTTTTAGTAAGTTTAAATTATGTTCGTGTTGAAACAGCTGTTCATATAAATACGAATTTTGATCACGTAAAATAATTGTTGGATAGTCTTAATTTTGCAGAGTCACGTTACGTTATGAAAAAATGAAGAGGTAGGTGTTGGAACACCCAGATTTCGCTAGCTACAAGGAGTCCCAAAGTGGTCTACATCGACCCCTTGGAGTCCAGAATCGGTTTCCCAGAGGTCGACTTAAACGAAAACTGATTTTAGTCGACGACGTCTAAAAATCGACCGCTATTATTTAACACAAGTTCTTATTTGAAACTTTCAAAGATACTGTATAAGTTGTGTAACGTGTACCAACTTGTTATAAGAATTACTATTACTTTAGTAGGAAGTATAATAGTTGTACTTAAAAAAAAAACACAACAAGTCGATAGCCGTCGACAAGTTCGTATAAGATGAAAAAAATTAGCTAGGTATATCTGGGGTCTGAGGTAAATCAGAATTTTGAAAAAGGGGTCTCTTACCCAAAATTATTTGGGTATCCCTGAGCTACCAACTGCGCAGAGTTTTCACACATGTGTGTCTGAAAATCCAAGCGAATTTGAATAGCGATAAATCGCTTTTGTATTTTGCGTAAAAACAAGGTAGGTATTTATATATCTAAGCCAATCATACAGTTTTTAACACTTTTGGAACTTCGTATCCTGGGATTTTCCGGTTTATGGCAATAGGCGTGCGGAGAGCACGCCTATTGCCATGAACCGGAAAATCCCCTTTGCATTGGACTTTATAAAGTTGGCGAAATGAGCCTACTCCTTCGGAGGATGCAGGTATGAACTTATAAGTACTTATAAATTTTATTTAAAATTAATCTGCCAGCCGTACTCTTCCAATCGTTCATCTACCTGGCTGGGAGCTGAAGGCTGACCTGTTCCGTTTGGCTGTTCATGGTCCCAACTCCTTAATACTCGTGAATACGTCTTGTAGTGCGTAAATGAGGCTATTTGCTCTTAAGGCGCAGATATATGATTTAAGTGACTTTTAAATATGTTATTACGCCTTCATTTATTGCAAATAAGTTATGACAAAAATGTATGTTAAACTAGAACGCATACACACCAATTCTATCAGTGAATATTTAAGTATTGTAGTAAAATACTTGATGACAAGAAATTCAGGAAGTAACGTCTACCCAAAGCATAAAAAAACGATATTACTTTCAAACTACTTAAGATATTTTCATGATTTTTTTTGTATGAACAGACTATTTTATTATCACTATTCCTATCCGTGATTTTTTCAAATATTTATATTTTCTTTACTAAAAATAAATATTTCCTATGGCCAAAGATCGAGATAAGATCAGGAAGGCTGCTAGCGTGATTTAGAAGAAATCAGAAACGGATAGTAGCGACCTCAGATGAAGGCATTGGAAACAGCAACGTGCAACACAGCATAGGAGCGACACAGAAAAGAGTCGAGAAAGCAAGTGGACCTTTTTTTTTTTTTTGTTCCCGTGGTGGAAAATCCTCATGGATGTCCTCCGCCCTGGGGTAGGCGGAGGGGTCTGTCAGACTCTTACTGACTAAAAACCACCCCGGTGTTCCCGTCCCACACTTGCACCGGGGATCATGGGATCTAATGCGACTTCTACGATCCCCGGCCGGGCTGGCGCCCGCCTCTGCGGGCCACCTCAAGTCTGGGGGGGGGGTGAGGTGTTTAAACCCCCCCGCGACGTCTGAAAGGGGCGCGCGTGGAACACTACGCGCCGCCACCTCGGGTCCAGTGTGATGGGGGGCGGCGGACGTCCCCAAGTCCGCCGTCCCTGGACCCATTTAGGGGGGCCGGAAGAGGGCGTTGTCTGCCCTCTGCCGACGCCCGGTGCGCCTGCTGCGGGCCGGGTGAGCGGAAGAGATCTCCCGCTCCCGTTCCGCAGCCTCCTTCTGCGACACGACTGTTTCGCAGAAGGATACCACCGCGTCCCAGGACTCCTCGCTGCCGACCATCGCCTCGACCACGGCCGGCAGCGACAGGTCACTGCCCACTCCTGAGATGAGGGCACGGCGCGGCTCCTCCCAAGCGGCACACTCTGCCAGCGTATGCCGCGCCGTGTCCTCCCGACAGTCGATGCAGTGGTGACACCGGGCGTCCGGCTCCCTGTTTATGCGACACAGGTACTTCCCGAAGCAACCATGCCCCGAGAGCACCTGCGTCACCCGAAACGACAGGGAGCCGTGCCTCCTCCCGAGCCAGGGCTCGAGCACTGGCCGGACCGCCTCGATGGTGGCGAGGCCGGCGGTAGGGCGTGAAAGCCTGTCCCGCCATTCCGCCACCAGGGCTGCGCGGAGCTGTGACCGACGCAAATCCGTATGTCGCTGCATCAGCCACTCGCCCCGCGCCCTCGCTTCCTCGCGCCACTGGTACAGAGACGCGAGTACTTTCGCCTCGAGGTCCCAGGGCGGGGATCCGGCCAGTACGCAAGCCGCCTCAAAGGAGATCGTGCGATATCCCCTGATGACTCTGACGGCCATCGCTCTCTGCGGCTTTCGCAGGACAGCGATGCTGCCGGCCGTCAGGTCAGCCGCCCAGATCGGGGCCCCATACAGGGCCATCGATCGCACGATCCCCACGTAGAGCCGCCTACAGGCGGCGCTCGGGCCCCCCAGATTGGGAAGCAGCGTTGACAACGCCCCAGCCGCGCCCAACAACTTGGGCGCCAGCCGCCGGAAGTGGGGGCCAAAATCCCACCGGCTGTCGAGCACCAATCCTAGGTACTTCATGGTGGACTCGACAGCGATTTGAGTACCCCCGACCACGATGTGTGATCCCGGCGGCGGCGCCCGCCGGGGGCCATGAAAGATCATGGCCTCCGACTTGTTGAGGGCAACCTCCAGACCCAGGCGCCGTATGCGGCTCACCACCTGTGAGACCGCAGCCGTCGCCAGCAACGCTGCCTCCCTGTACGAGCTCCCCCGGGCCGTGACCAGTGTGTCATCTGCATAACACGTCAGGTCCACGCCCGGCAAGAGCTCGCCCCGCAGCACCCAGTCGTACCCGATGTTCCACAGGAGCGGGCCCACGACCGAGCCCTGTGGAACACCGCACGACATGCGGCGCTGACTTCATCACGTCCCGTGTAGGTGACACACCTCTCCGCTAAATAAGCCCCAACTATGCGGCGGAGGTAGGAAGGCACCCGATGATAACGCAGTGCCTCCCTAATACAGCTCCAGGGCAGGGTGTTGAAGGCGTTGGAGATGTCCAAGGACACCGCCAACATCACCCCGCCCCGGGATACCGCTTCCTCCGCCAGGACTCTCACCCGCGATATAGCGTGGATGGTGGAGCGCCCGTGCCGAAAGCCGAACTGGCTCTCGGCCAGGTCAGGCCCCTCTCCGCACAAGTGGCTGACGAGGCGGGCAGCGATTATACGCTCAAACATCTTACCCACCTCGTCTAGCAGCACTATGGGCCTGTACGCGGACGGTGAGTCCGCAGGGCGCCCCGCCTTCCTGAGCAGGACCAGACGACCAGATTTCCACAAAGTGGGAAACTGGCCCTGCTCAAGGCACGCTGTGTAGAGTCCTGTCAAGTGGGGCTCTAGCTCCTTCAGAGCGAGGGCTAACGCTTGGCCGTGGATCCCGTCGGGCCCCGGAGCCACGTTCTTGGCCCGGAGCCGCACCACGGCTGCCCTCATCTCTGCTTGTGTCACCTCTGGGACGCTGATGGCGTCCTCGTCTTCCTCTGCAAGCTCTGCGGCTGTGGGCAAAGCCATCGGCGGCGGAGCACGCTCCGCTCTTGCCGGGAAGAGGGCTGCGACTACCTCCTCCAGCAGCTCAGGTTGGAGAGTCTCCGTGAGTGGAGGCGCTGCGGCTCGAAGTTTCCCTCGAACCGCACGATAAGGGCGCCCCCACGGATCCGCGTCGAGAGTCTCCAACATCTCCTCCCTGGCTCGCGTTCTCGATTCGCCGATGGCCAGCCACAGGGCCTGCTTCGCCGCGCGGTACACCTCATACAGCGCGGCTTCTTCGTCAGGGACCCGACGACGTCTCCTCCGGTATCGGGTATACTGGCGTCTGACCGCTACGCAGTCGACACGTAATTGTGCGATCTCGGCAGACCACCAGTACACCTGGCGCCTTGCTGGGTGGTTGCTGACGCGGGGCAAGGACGCGTCGCAGATTTGCGTCATCGCCCCGCGGAACCACAGCGCCTCCTCTTCGACGTCGACGGGTCCGTTCGTCGCCGACTCCCGAATCCAGGCCTGGATGATTGCGGCCTCCTCGAGAAGTTCCCTGTCGATGCGCTTACGCGCCCAGCGCGGACCATCCCTTCGCGGGGCCGATGGGCTACGGCCGCCGGTGGTCTGGGCGGAGACGTCGAATCGGATGTATCGGTGATCCAACAAAGTCTCCACCTCCACGGCGACATGCCAGTCGTGGACACGGCTCGCGACAGCAGGGCTAGCGAACGAGACGTCCACTACAGACCCACCCCGCTGCCGCACGCACGTGTAGACCGAGCCCCGATTGAGGATGTTCAAGCCTGTCATGACTGCCCATTCCTCCAGCGCCTAACCCTTAGCATCGGTCACCGGAGATCCCCACGCCGCAGACTTGGCGTTGAGATCCCCGAGCAACAGCACCGGGTGAGGGTGGAGTCGGCCTACGACGGCACCCAACTCGACAAGGAAGTTCTCGAAGTCGGCGAGGCTCTTGTTGGGCGAGAAATACGCCCCAACCGTGCCAATGCCGTCCGCGAAGGCGGCTACCCAGCCGTGCCCTCGGGACGGGTTGACGAGAGCCCCGCCAATGATAGCCACCAAACCATCCAGGTCTCCCACCCAGTTATCCCTGGGGGGGACAAAGTATGGCTCGGCGACCACAGCCACGTCAATCGGCCACTCTGCCATGCTCTAGAGTAAGAGATCCTGAGCCCTGGCAGCGTGGTTGATATTGCCCTGGAGGAAATGGTAGAGCGCCATTATGCGCAATCCATTCCCTCTAGACCATTCCTAGGCCGGGAGTCGGCCGTAGGGCAGTCAGGCTGAGGGGGGGGGTAAAGAGCCCCCGGCAGCCTTGGCACCCCTTCGCTTCTTTTGGGCGGGCGCGCCACAGGCCCTTCCGCCCGCTCTGTGCTCAGCGGACCTCCCTGCAGCTGTACAGAGGCTGCAGTTTGGCGCCGCGGAGCACTGGGCCGCTTTGTGGCCGGGCTGACCGCAGCGATAGCACTGCTCGCTGCGGTCTATTTCGGCAGTGCACCGTGCCCTGACATGCCCAATGTCCAGGCACCGGTAACACCGCAAGTCCCTGGGTTGCAGCAACTTGACCCTCGCTGCAACCCAGTCCACCAACAGACGCCCACCGCGGGCGATCTTGTTCGCCGCCGCCACCGGGCACCGCACCCAAATCACGCCGAGCCCGGAAGCGTCGGCGCGGATTTCGCCCGTCCGCACGTCCTCAGGTGGACATCCACCGGCTCCGGCGACGGCCGCCACAACCTCAGCCGGGGCTGCTGAGTCATCCAGTCCGTCGACGCGCAGCTCAGCGGTCTTCATCGGCCTAGACACTCGAACGTCTTCCGGGTTTAAGACTTCCCTCAGCTTGGCGGCCAGAATGTCCGCCTTCTCGCTACTAGAGGCACCCGACACCTCGAGCAGCCGCGCCCCTGTAATCGCCGGCCTCACTTTGAAGCCGGACGGTGTGCCAAGGTCGCGGAACGGGATTTTGGCCTTTGCCTCCGTCAGGACCGCCTGGTAGGAGACGCCCCTTGCGACGGCTCCAGGCTGCAGTGTGATTACCACAGCCGCAGAGCGTGGGGCTCTCGTTCTAGGCGGCTCCTGCGTCCTCCTCGTTGTCGGTGCCGGTGCTCTTACAGGTGCCGGCGGCGCCACCTTCTTTTTTTTTTTTTTTACCTCTCTTGACGACCGTCGTCCAGGTCTCCGAGGTGGGCCCGGGTGCGGTCACCAGGGAAGGAGCAGCCGCCGTCCGGGAAGTGGGCGCGGACTTAGCCTCCGCAGGCTTTCTGGCCCCCACCGCGGGCTTTTTGGCCCCTTTCCCGGACTGGCTCGACTCAGCCGTCGCGGTCATTGGCCCCGGTTTTGCGGGTCCCTCCTTCCTTCGCTTGTCCGCAGCGAGCGGTGGGCGGACGATTCCGGCCGGGGGGAGCCTTAGCTCCATGGCCTCTAACCGAGCCCCCACCATCTGCCCGCACTGGATCATGCAGATGCGGATGATCTTCTCAACCTCCGCATCCGCAAGTGCAGGAGCCGACGATGGGGCCGGCATTGGAGCCGACGATGGGACCAGCGTTGAGTCGGTGGCCGCTGGAGCTGCTCTCTGAGCGGCAAACTCCCGCTTGAGGTCCTCCAGCTCGGACCGGAGACGGCTGTTCTCCTCCCATAACTTCGCCGTCTCCTCCGTGCTCGTGCGACTAAGGAGGACCTGCACTGCCTCCCTAATGTCGTCAGCCGCCTCCTTCAGGGCACGCGTGAATGTGCCCTTCAGGTTGCCCGATTTGGTGGCAACCTTCAGGACGACATTCACGCCATCCAAAACTTGGCGACCGAGCGCCACCGCCGATGGCCTCTCCCCGGCAGTCATCCGGGCTGAGCGCCGCTCCCGCGCCTGACGAGCCAGCTCGCTGATTTCGTCAGCCGCTACCGCCTTGCGTTGCGCACGCTTAGCGGCATTTGTCTCCGCCTTATTAGACCCCAGCAAGATGCCCACGCTGGGGTCCATGATCGCGGGACTGGGGTCACTCCCCACGCTTTCGACGCCCTCCACTGGAGTCGGCGTATCGGGTCGCGAAACCGACGAGAATCGACCCCGCACGTCGCGCTCCGGCAAGCGAGCAGGAGCTCCACTCGCCACTGCACGACCTCGCCCGCGTCTCCCTGTTGGCACTTTAGCGGCCGGCAGGCTCTCCTCGCTAGAAGAGCCAGACAGTCCCGCGCGCTTCTTCTTCCTCGAGCTTTTCTGCCAAAATCGCCCACCCACCTCCTCTTCAGTTTGCGAGCGCTTTGAGCCTAAGCTCGCCACGCTCGCCAAACTCATCCTTCCGGACGCGGTGTCAGAATCTGACACCGCACCCATGTGCTCGATCAAAACGATCGGCACCTTCTCCGCCTGTTTTTTTTCAACGTTTGTGTTTTTATTATTTTTGTTATCCATAGAGTACCCACGAGTAGATATAGGATTTGAAGTCCACCGGACAGAGCCTAGATGCCCGGTAAGCCTATATACTGCAGAGGGCGGCAGGTATCTGCAGGTGAAACGCTAACGACTGGACTCCCTCCAGCCATTCATCCTCTCGCCGCGCTTCAGAACTTAGGATTGGGTCCCTACTTAAACCTAACCTAATTATATATACTTTTTTTTTTTTTTTTAATAATACCTAGCCTAACCCATTCTTACCTAACCTACCCTGTTGGCCCCTCTACCATGGACCGTTCGTCCGCCTCCCTACACTGCGCCCACTCGGCCTACCTCTGTAAGCAGAGGGGGGAGTGGACGACCGTCGATCGGCCTCGAAAGACCCAAGAGCCATAGGCTCTCCCCCCCCGCAGAAATCCGCCGCAGTCAATACCCTCTCCGACATGGAGAGGATATTGGCCGCGCCCAGGGTGCACCGGCCCGACGACTGCTCTTTCCCCCGAACGTATTCGAAAGGAACGAGCAGCTGTCAGGCACATGAGGAGGTTTTCTGCACGCACCCCAAGCAACTGGACCTGAGTCAACCTGGCGGCGATGTTGTTAAAAGATCTCCCGTAGATAAATTACCCGTCTCTCCACTACTTCATTGCTTGCTCAAGGATGCATATCCGGTAGGCTCTAATAATCCTTCATATCCTAAGGGCACGTTTTCCTGACCATTACCGCGCCCCCCGGTCTACTCTTTGATATGCAATGGTCTCTGTAATCCCATGAAACATGAAGCTCCAGGGACTAGTGTAAATCCTTGAGTTCATTCGAGCAATCGAGTGGTTTAACCACGCTGGGGTCGGTGCATTTCATTCATTCATTAATTCATACTAAAAATAAATATTTTCTATGAAACTGAAAGGCGCGGCGGCACGGCGCAGCGCGGCACGGAGCGGCGCGGTGTGAGCACGCCGCGCATCATTTGTGGTCAACCGCGATTACCCGACCCTCTACATAACTACAACTTAAGTTGTGATACTTTTTTATTGCTTAGTGCGCAGTTCGCAAGCTCCAAAGCAGTAATCAATTAACGTCAAAACACCACAACATATATAGGTAGTATAGATATAGATACACAATACTTAGAAATTCGCCTTCTGCCGCAATTAAGTACACTTGCCCAGACTTGCGCATTGCAATTTGGAACGTCCGATGGAGCTCGAAACTGGCCAAAATTATATAATAGACGCTGAACTTCCACAAAGGAAGATTCATGTAGCGCCTACAAGAAACAGAGATGAACTTAGGAACATACAATTCTACGCACTACGATCGACATCCACTGGAAAAGCACACAATTAGCCAATTCTAATTAGAAAAATACCCAAATAGAATGACACCAACTGAAGTTGGTGCGGGAAGTGACAAGTATGTTTTTCTTTATATAATCAACTCTCACATCAACAGTTGTATTTCTAAAAGAACCAGATCTTTCACAGGAGTGACTATTCAAACCATCTATATACCATGAATATTCCAACTACAACGGGGAAATAATAAAAGCATTAGGCAACTACCAAGCTGTATTTTTAAACAATATAACCTATAATAAGTGCGTGACAACTATAATAATATTATGTGCCGTGCCGTTTTATTTTATATATAAACTCAATTAATCAAACTGGATCAGGATCGTGCAATCTCACTCCCCCTGGTATTATCATTTGCGGACAACCTTATCTTCATTACAGATGACATTGAACGGCTAGAAGAAATCCTATACTATATTAAACCCCTACTTGCTAGTGTCGGCCTCCAAATAAATGAAACAAAAACAAAAATTCTAATTAGAGACCCCATAGCTACAAATAAAACGGCCCATGTGACCGTTAATGGAATAAATCTACCTACAGTCGATGAAATTAAATACCTAGGCACACACATAACATCTGCATTAAGTAGGAAAAGCACAATTAAAAAACGCTGCGAACAGGCCACTAGAAACGCAAAATCAGTATTACCATTCATAACAAACTCAAAGATGGATTGGAAACTAGCCAGACTCATGTATCGAATGGTGATCGTGCCCTGTATGATACACGGTTTGAAAGTATCGGCACTCACTAAAGCTAACAGGTCAAGAGTGAGAAGGTATGAGAGAGTTATCATGAGAGACTTGATTAACCACGCTAGGAATAAACCAAAGGAAAAGAAAATGCATGAAATCTTGGACGGAATAACTGTAACCAAACGCACAATCACAGGATGTGCTATCTTGCACATGTGCACAGGCGCCACGAACCACACCTGTTACATGCTGCAATGCAGTTTATACTGCATTGCAGCATGTAACAGGTTTGACCTTATGGTCAAATCCAAGAAAGTCGGCCGACCTATTTACACCTGGAATGACAACCTAAAGCAGGACATGAAGTACTTCGACATGGAAATCAACTTTTGGATGGACACGGCCGAAGATTGATATACGATCAGGAAGGCTACTAGCGTGATTTACAAGAAATCAGAAACGGATAGTAGCGAGACCTCAGATGAAGACATTGGAAACAGCAACGTGCAACACAGCATAGCAGTGACACAGAAAAGAGTCGAGAAAGCAACTGGACTTAGCGACGTTGTTAAAAGATCCCATCGATAAATTACCCGTCTCTCCACTATTCCATTGCTTGCTCAAGGATGCATATCCGGTAGGCTCTAATAATCCTTCCTATCCTAAGGGCACGTCTTCCTGACCATTACCGCGCCCCCGGTCTGCTCTTTGATATGCAATGGTCTCTGTAGTCCCATGAAACATGAGGCTTCAGGGACTAGTGCGAATCCTTGGGTTCATTCGACCAATCGAGTCTGGTTTAACCACGCTGGGGTCGGTGCATTTCATTCATTCATTCATTAGTGTGCAGTTTTATAAATAGGACAACAAGTTTGTTGAAACCTGAAAACTATTATGCATTATATTTACGATAAACGATAGGTACGTTTAACTAGAGCAGTGGTGGCCCAGTGGTAACGGCCGCGACTTACGAGTTGTAGGTCGTAGGTTCGAACCTGGACAGGCGCGCTTTATTTTGTGTAAATTATTTCATCACCACTGCTCTCAAAAACGGTGAAGGAAAACGTCGTAAGGAAACAGGCATGTCCTAGAACCAAAAATTCGAAGACATGTGACATCTACCAACCCGCACTGGGCCCGCGTGGTGGATTACGGCCCACTCCCTCTCACAGAGAGGAGGCCTGTGTCCCAGCAGTGGAAACATTATAGACTGATTATGTTATGTTATGTATACGTTTAACTGCACCACTATGGTATGAAGGACAGGGCTCACGACCTTCTGACTTCTTATCTAAACAATAGAATTCAGAGGGTTGATATAAATGGCAAGAGATCTGCAGGTTCAATTCTAGGTCAATTCTTGTTTCTAATCTATATAAATGACTTACCTTATCACGTAAGGGATAATCACACGATTGTATTATTCGCAGATGACACTTCCCTCATTTTTAAAATCAAACGTCTGCCTACAACTTTGAACATGTTAACGATGCACTCTCTAAAGTTGTCCATTGGTTTAATGTAAATAATCTTCTCCTGAACGAAATAAAGGCTAACTCATTAAAACAACGCCAAATGTCAGGCAGCTAACTACCAATGTTCAACTTAATGGAATAGAGTTGGACCCTGTTGAGTCGACAGTTTTTCTTGGAATAACTATTGACGCTAAATTACAATGGCGCCCACACATAGAAAAATTGTCAGGAAGGCTAAGTTCGGCCGCCTATGCTGTTAAAAAAATTCGACAGATAACTGATGTAGATACGGCCAGAATTGTTTATTTTAGTTATTTTCATAGTCTTATGTCATATGGGATTCTTCTCTGGGGAACCAGCTGTTTTTTTATTATTTTTTTTATTTTATCCGTTAATAAAAAGAACCAGGTTCTTAATAATTAATTACAATCTAGCCTATAAGACTAATAAGTAATTTTAATCTAACTTAATTTTTTAACACATATAACACATGTGTGTCATTGTCACTACACTAACTCAAAAGATTTTGTTCGTTTTAGTCTTCGCACTATATCTGTTTGATCTAACAGCTGGATTGCCTCGATGTTCACATGTTGGTGGAGTCGGTGTTCATGGGCCTCAGCAAATTTTTGGATTATGTTGGTGACGGGTTCCATTTTTAGGTCACGATGGAGGTCGTCATTTCTTATATACCAGGGCGCCTGAGTACCTTATTCTGGAATGTTTGAATAATTTTGATGTTGGTCGGTTTAGTACAGCCCCACAGTTGGATGCCATAGGTCCATATTGGCATAAGAATAAGCTTATATAATAATATTTTGTTATGTATCGATAGGCAGGAACCCCGTCCAATCAACCAATACATGTTTTTAAAACGCATGTCTAGTTCCTGTCTTTTCTTTTTAACGTGCGCTTTCCAGCGCAGATTTGCGTCAAGCTTTATGCCAAGGTATTTAGCTGTATTTGCGTATGGCACTTGCTGGCCATTTATGAAGTAATGACAATTCCTGTTGGTGAAATCAATGTGTCTTCGATTCATTCACACACAGTCAAGTGACTTCGATTCATTCAATTTGATTCTCCATCTTTGTGCCCAGTCGTGAACTTTATTTACAGCGATTTGTACCTTTGTTATTGCTTCCATATGGCATGCCATAATGGCACCCTGTAGCCATAATGGCAGTGTCGTCCGCAAAGGTTGCAATAGTATTATTTTCCAGCTCTGGTATATCATACGAGTACAACAGGTAGAGGACTGGGCCCAGCACACTACCTTGGGGCACGCCAGCTTTAATCATTTTTAACGTGGACAAGGCATCCTCGTGCCTTACTCGAAACATTCTATCTGTAATGTATGATTGCATGACATCGGCAAAATCATTGGGCAGCATAAGTCTTAGCTTGTATATCAAACCCTTATGCCAAACTCTATCAAAAGCTTGTGCCACATCTAAAAATACTGTGGAGCAGACTTCTTTATTTTCAAGCGTTCTTTCAATGATGTTGGTAATTCTATGTACTTGGTCTACTGTTGAGTGTTTCTCTCTGAAACCAAACTGATGGTCAGAGATCAGGTTTCTCTCGGTTATGATAGGTTTTAGGCGTTTTAAAAACAATTTTTCAAACAGCTTTATAATAAAGGCAACAGGGAAATGAACCTGTACGATGATGCTTCGTGAGGTGGTTTACCGGGCTTTGCAATCATAATCACTTCAGCAACTTTCCATGACTCTGGAACATGCTTTAGCATGAATGCAACATTGATGAGTATATTAAGCTTAACGATGGCTTTACGCGGCAGATGTTTTAGGATTTCTCCCGTAATAAGGTCATACCCTAGGGATTTTTTTAGGGTAGTGATTTGAATTTCCTTCGCAACTTCTTTCGGGGTCACAAGCTTAATTCTTTGATCTTGCAGAATGTTATGTAAACTGTAAGTTGTCTACAGATCCATCATTTGGCAGAAAGGTTTCTTCCAAGTGTAATGTGCAAATTTTAGAGCTTTTAGCTCATTGCTTATGGCCCATGGGGAACCTGTGCGAACATTAATACCGTCTTTTTTTTACAAAAGATGTTCAAGCCATTTACAACCTAGGTCCTACAGATTCGCTTCGAGAAATAATCAAAGAAATAGATATTCTGACTGTACCCTCTCCATATATATTCGATAATCTTATGTATGTACACAAAAATATATCAAATTTTAAGAAAATGTCCGATATCCACAGTTTATATACCAGGAAGAAACATAATCTTGCTGTAATTCACACTCGCCTCCACAGAGTAGGCAACTCGTTCATGGGTCAATGTACACGCTTTTACAACAAACTTCATAATGACATTCGAAATTTACCCATTAAACGATTTAAAAGCTGTATTAAAACCAAACTTTGTAAAAAAGGGTACTATAAAATTACTGATTATTTAGAAGACAAACAACCTTGGGATTGAGCTGCTTGCTCTGCTAAACCTTGTGATACAACCGTAAAACTTGACATTTTAATTATTATGCAAAATCATCATTATATACAATTATATATACATATTGACATTGATGCATATTATAAACAATATTACGTGAATATTTATGTACCTTGAAAAGTATTATATTACTTTAGTTATTGTGAATGTGAGCACTATGTGGGTCATTTTTTTTTTCTCAGTTGATATTTATTTTTAATGATAGTCTGGCATTTTGAGTAATTTATGCGGCCTCCTACCCAAATGTCCTTTCCTTGGTATTGTTCGTCGAGTCGTTGAACTCATTGAGTTCTGAGTTGAGCTGCACGATTACTGACAAATGCGTGCACTTACTGGACAGGTCCACTCAATCTGTATGGTCCTTTCCTCAAAAGGACCATTTCAGACATGGATCTACATGGTCCTCACATGATCTGACCAAGATTATGTCTGGACTTTAAAATAGACTGACCTTTTTTTTTTTTTGGGTGGGAAATTATCAAATAACTTCTCCCGCTCTGGGCGGAGGGTGTGTCAGACTCTTACTGACTAAAACCCACCCGTATTCCTTCCTGTTGCCTGTGTTGCCAGGGGCCTCGGTAACCCTTTAGTACCTTCCCGCGATCCCGGCAGGCATCGGCTCTAATGGACCCCTACACTTGTGCTGACGACATCTCTTTGAGGCGCGTGTGGAATACAACGCGCCGTCGACCCGGGCCTGGTCCTTACCGGACGGTGAGCTACCCATTGCTCACCGTCCGCAAGCCCGCGCCTACAGTGGCCGGAAATCCGCCCGGGATTTCCGACGCCCAGGGCATCTCTTGCGACGGTTAGGGTCGAGAAGGCGCGAAATTTGCCTTTCCCTCAACCGTCCCGCCTCCCCCTTCGCGAGCATTACTGCTTCGCAGAAGGAGGTGACGGCCGCCCATGCCCTCTCGCTCCGTACCATGGCCTGGACCAGGGCCGGACGCAAGAGATCTCCGCCGCCGATCGCCTTCACGAGGACACGGCGGTGTTCTGCCCAAGTCGGGCAAACCTCCACCGTATGCTTCACCGTGTCCTCCGGGCGATCCACACAGTGGTGACACCCAGGCGTTTCCTCCCGCCTTATCCGATACAGGAATCTTCCGAAACTGACGTGTCCGGTGAGGACCTGCGTCAGGCAGAAGGTGAGGACGCCGTGGCGCCTCTGTAACCACTCCTCAAAGAGGGGACTTATCGCCGCAATTGTGGAATGCCCAGAGATGAGAATGCTAAGAGTGATGTGTGGTGTGACACGAATGGATAGAATAAGAAATGAGTAGGTACATAAGAGGAAGTCTGAAAGTGGAACCGGTGACTGAAAAGTTGTGCGGAAATCGGTTGTCATGGTAT
Source organism: Atethmia centrago (assembly GCA_905333075.3). Taxonomy (NCBI): domain Eukaryota; kingdom Metazoa; phylum Arthropoda; class Insecta; order Lepidoptera; family Noctuidae; genus Atethmia; species Atethmia centrago. The sequence continues at coordinate 8,173,517 of HG995381.1, read as the reverse complement.
GGGCATGTGATGCGGAGGAATGAGGAAAATGTCGTGAGGAAAGTCTTGAGTATGAATGTCGATTACAATTTTTCTCGATGGCTATGTAAGTAGGGGAAGATCAAAGAAGCGATGGATGGACTGTGTGAAACCTGATATGGCTAGAAAGGTAGTGACTACCGAGATGGCTACTAATAGAGCAGTATGGAAGAAAGGCGCATGTTATGCCGACCCCAAATAAATTGAGATAAGGGCAGGAGAATGATCGAACAGTTTCGAGAAAATGGAATTACTCGACGAAAATAAGTAAAGATGTTTATTTTTCTCGAAAACATCTACTTTTATAATTATTACGAGTAGTTGTCTTATTAGTGAATATTTAGGCAGTTGAATCAATACAGGACAAAAACATACCTACTTAATATGCATGGAATCATGGAAGTGTCTCGCCTTAGCATAAAATTACTGTGAACGTAGCACAGGTTTTATTCTAATCGACAGGTCGCGAAATTTGCCTTTCCCTCAACCGTCCCGCCTCCTCCTTCGCGAGCATTACTGCTTCGCAGAAGGAGGTGACGGCTGCCCATGACCTCTCGCTCCGTACCATGACCTGAACCAGGGCCGAACGCGAGAGATCTCTACCGCCGATCGAGACTTTGATCCTTGAGTTTGTTTTGCCATTTCTTATCAGGGGTAGTCAGATAGGAAATGTCGACTCCAACTAGCTTATTTTTTTTTTAATATGACGTGTAAAAGTGATTCTTATATCCTATTTACAGAATAAACAATTTCATTTCATTTTCTACCTAAGAATAAGTATGTGGGTAGATAAACGTATTATTTATCTGTTTTTTTCGATGATCTCAAAATTGTGCTATTAGTAACGCAAGTATAAAAAACTGCCTCCTTGCCGGATTGCCGCCATGGGATCTGGAGGCAAAAGTCCTCGCGCACGTATGGGAGTGGCGCGAGGAGGCAAAACGCCGGGGCGTAAGTCCGCTGTCGCGAGAAATCGCGACACAGCGGACGGAGCTCCGGCGGGATCTCATGGCGTCATGGAAAGTACGGTTGTCGCAACCCAGTGCTGGGCACGCCACGATTGAGGCGATAAGTCCCCTCTTTGAGGAGTGGCTAGAGAGGCGCCACGGCGTCCTCACCTTCCGCCTGACGCAGGTCCTCACCGGACACGGCAGTTTCGGGAGGTTCCTGTGTCGGATAAGGCGGGAGGAAACGTCCGGGTGTTACCACTGTGTGGATCGCCCGAAGGACACGGTGGAGCATACGGTGGAGGTCTGCCCGGCTTGGGCAGAGCACCGCCGTGTCCTCGTGGAGGCGATCGGCGGCATAGGCCTCTCGCGTCCGGCCCTGGTTAAGGCCATGGTACGAAGCGAGAGGGCATGGGCAGCCGTCACCTCCTTCTGCGAAGCAGTAATGCTCGCGAAGGAGGAGGCGGGACGGTTGAGGAAAAGGCAAGTTTCGCGCCCTCTCGCCCCTAGCCGCCGCAGGAGACGCCCAGGGCGTCGGGAATCCCGGGCGGATTTCCGGCCACCGTAGGCGCGGGCTTGCGGACGGTGAGCAATGGGTAGCTCACCGTCCGGTAAGGACCAGGCCCGGGTCGACGGCGCGTTGTATTCCACGCGCGCCTCAAAGAGATGTCGTCAGCACATAGGTAGGGGTCCACTAGGGCCGATGCCTGCCGGGGTCGCGGGAAGGTACTTATGGGTCACCGAGGCCCCCGCAACACAGGCAACAGGAAGGAATACGGGTGGGTTTTAGTCAGTAAGAGTCTGACACACCCTCCCGCTCCGCCCAGAGCGGGAGAAGTTATTTGATGATTTCCCAACCTCAAAAAAAAAAGTATGGAAAACTACTTCAGGAAATAGAAACCTACTACCAGACCCAACCCATTAAAATAAAAAACAAAAACTTTACATATTTCTAAGAGCCTACCTAAGGTACTTACTCGTACCTAACTTATATCTTTATCTAAAATGAAATGATTAAGACACTGACAACACATAAACCGCGGTCACTATCAGATTGCATAGAAAAGAAAGAGAAGCGTGATGGCACAACGCTTGTAATTTATTGCAAAATATGAAGAAATTATCTATTAACTCGAAATTGAGTTGAGTAATCGAAAATAAAAAACAACCAAGTTCAGCATTAAAATATGACGTTATTGTTATTAATTAAATTCGTAACGTATACTGATATTTAATGCAGATATTTTGGATTAGAACTAAAGGTAAGAGGTTAGTTTAACGTTACATTGTATCGACATTTTTTTTTCAAAACGTGTTTTGGTAACAACCAAGTTCTGGGAAATATGTTCAAAGTTAACATTTATTTTTTCCGCTACTACAAAAGATTTGGCAATTTTTTTTCTTAAGAAAGGCCTATTTTGGTCAATTGGGTCTTGTCAGCGCCTTAACATACAAAAATAAAGATTCCTACAGATAGGCGCGTCGCCACGGTGCGACGCGATTCTGGTAGGACCATTTCCATGAAGTTTTTATAGATTTTCCTACTAAAGTCGCATCGCGCCTGTCTATGCGATCCCGTATTTTTTTGGTATTCCTCATTTTCTTGGTTTTATAAAAAAAATCATTGAAATTCGTTATATTCTAAAATAAACAATTAAATAATTTCTTTATTTCAAAAAAGTGACAACACATATATTTTACATTACATTTACAACATACAGAAGTAATATCATACACGTAGGTCATCTCCTGGCTCCCAAACTAGGTTTATACCTGTAACTTGGGAGACGTCTAAACAGACGTATTACGTATTGACGTAAGTCATTTCGATGGTAAAAATATTATGCCTTAGTATTAGGGGTCATCCATAAATTACGTCACACGAATTTCATGATTTTTTTCCCCTCCCCCCGTCCTTGTCACAACTGGTCGGTCACATTTGTGAGACTCCCCCCCCTCCCTAGTGTGACGTCACTTATTTTGCAAATTTACATTTAGAAATTATTGAATGAAAACAGCGGTTCCAAAATCAGTTTATTTCCATTTAAATTATTTTTTAATAAAATTAACATCAAATCAAACAATTAACAAAACAAAAATATTAATAGAATTATATTAATTAAAAATACAAACTTAATAATCTTGAGTCCATGGACTTTGAATCCACTCCTTTAAATTATTTATAACTGGCATAGCAGCCACTTCGTTCTCGTTTGGGTTGTTAATGTCAGGAACATTAGTTGTGTCAACATCTTTTTCATCCAACCATACAGCATCCACACAAAGAAGTTCTCTGGCACGTCTAGCAGCAATTCTTTGAGGACGAAACTTCGCGATAGGTAAAACTTCTTGTTGCCTCTTATGTAATTGCTTGTGTTGATTAGTGGCCTTGTATGATGCAAAATATAGACCACATATGCCACATAATTGCTTATTTGTAGTATGCTTCGACACTAGGGCAATAGCTATCATACGGAACTTGCTTCTAATGTGACGACGCTCGAAGATCCAAAGCTAACTGAAGTAATAGTGGAGCGAATTTACCTTCGGAGTCATCTTTTTCTGTGGTTACGTACCCGTTTGACGTCTGACTAATAAAAACAAGTGGTGGTAAGAACCCCTCTCGCAACAATAGTCGCCAAAGACTGGATCGTCGCACACCACAACATGGGACAACCTCGCATTTTACTATTTGTAATAAATATTGAGATTCACGCACATGATTTGCGTGCCAAGTCGCATCACTTTTCAATTCTTTAGCTTGTTCAACATTTAGTCTAGTATCATCATCATCATCTGCCTAGCCTTTTCACGACTACGTTGGGGTCTGCTTCCAGTCTAACATGGAGCGACTGCCTATCTGACCTCCACAACCCAGTTATTGGGTAATACGATACCCCTTAGTAAGACTGGTTGTCAGACCTTCGGGCTTCTGACGACCCGTAACGACTGTCAACATTTAGTCTAGTATCTGACAATTTGTTCTGCAACCACAGGAAAATCATCAACGATCAATTGGCTGGCATCGTCACTACTTTTTAAAATTTTCCATAATTTGTCAACTTGTTGTACAATTTGTTTTTTTTTATCAGCATAAGCTGCACTAATTGACCTGCTATAAGAGTTCATGGTAGGCCCCCTTTTTTTTTTTTTTTTTTTTAGGGTGGGAAATCATCAAATAACTTCTCCCGCTCTGGGCGGAGCGGGAGGGTGTGTCAGACTCTTACTGACTAAAACCCACCCGTATTCCTTCTTGTTGCCTGTGTTGCGGGGGCCTCGGTGACCCATAAGTACCTTCCCGCGACCCCGGCAGGCATCGGCCCTAGTGGACCCCTACTATGTGCTGACGACATCTCTTTGAGGCGCGCGTGGAATACAACGCGCCGTCGACCCGGGCCTGGTCCTTACCGGACGGTGAGCTACCCATTGCTCACCCTCCGCAAGCCCGCGCCTACGGTGGCCGGAAATCCGCCCGGGATTCCCGACGCCCTGGGCGTCTCCTGCGGCGGCTAGGGGCGAGAGGGCGCGAAACTTGCCTTTCCCTCAACCGTCCCGCCTCCTCCTTCGCGAGCATTACTGCTTCGCAGAAGGAGGTGACGGCTGCCCATGCCCTCTCGCTCCGTACCATGGCCTGAACCAGGGCCGGACGCGAGAGGTCTCTGCCGCCGATCGCCTCCACGAGGACACGGCGGTGCTCTGCCCAAGCCGGGCAGACCTCCACCGTATGCTCCACCGTGTCCTCCGGGCGATCCACACAGTGGTGACACCCGGACGTTTCCTCCCGCCTTATCCGACACAGGAACCTCCCGAAGCTGCCGTGTCCGGTGAGGACCTGCGTCAGGCGGAAGGTGAGGACGCCGTGGCGCCTCTCCAGCCACTCCTCAAAGAGGGGACTTATCGCCGAAATCGTGGCGTGCCCAGCACTGGGTTGCGACAACCGTACTTTCCATGACGCCATGAGATCCCGCCGGAGCTCCGTCCGCTGTGCCGCGATTTCTCGCGGCAGCGGACTTACGCCCCGGCGTTTCGCCTCCTCGCGCCACTCCCATACGTGCGCGAGGACTTTTGCCTCCAGATCCCATGGCGGCAATCCGGCAAGGAGGCTCGCTGCCTCACAGGAGACCGTGCGGTATCCTCGGACCATCCGGATGGCCATGACCCTTTGATGGTAGGCCCCCTGCTGTATGTTTCATATAGTTTACGGTGAAGATTACCTATATCACTTTTATGTTCATTTTAAACTTGTTTCGTAAGTTAAAAAAAAAAAAAAAAAAAAAAATCACAAAATAGCAGAAATAAGAACGACGTTGTTTCATCCGTGAAAGTCAGTGGTCAAATGAAATAGAAACAAAGAAATCACCAATTTATCAAAGGGCGCCTAGGCGGTCGGCGCGTAAAGACTCTTACAAACAAGCGCGACACGCGACGCGACACAAAGGCACCGCTTGTAGTGCTACACGCGGTGTCTTTGTGTCGCGTCGCGTGTCGCGCCTGTTTGAAGGAGCCTTAACACTAGTAGAGCGGGTGGTCGACAAAACAATTGTTATCTTATATTTACACAGATATAGTTGTATATGTTTTTGAGGTTTTCGTTAAGTATTAGTTTAAAGTTCGTGTTTTGGGATTTGAGAGTCAGGCTTCTTCAATGAATCCTTTTATTTATTATAGGTTTGATGCGTTTATTTTAATAGACTTTACATTGGTTTCAAGCGATATAATATATGTGTAAAAAATGCGATGGTGAACCGACTACCATCTTTTTTCTTATATCGACCCGTGGATCGAATGTTCTGGAGAGTTCTTCGTCGTCGACCAATCAGCGCTCTTCGTGCGCCGCTCTCGCCCCTCACCTTCCGCCGAGCCTTCGTCTACTCGACGCTAGATGGTGCCGCTGTCGAATCCTCTCCAATAGATGGCGTTAACATATGCCCCCGGCCTTGGAAGTTCATGCTTCCAACGAAGTACCGATGGCACTGACAGCTTGTGGTGGATAATGAATGATTATTGGGGATCTGTCTTCTCCTTCTCTTCTTGTGGTAACAAAGGACATATTTTTGAGAATGCCCTTCGCACCGTCCCGGTCGCCGTTTTGATATTAGCGACTCGTGACACGCCATCTTTTCCAGGAAAAGTGTGAAGAATTCGTCCCAAGCGCCACTTTAGAGGTGGGAGATTATCCTCCTTGATGAGTACAAGAGTGTTAGGTACCAATTCTTCCTTACTTGTCTTCCACTTAGTTCTGGTTTGAAGCTCAGCTATGTACTCCTTTGACCATCTCTGCCAGAACTGCTGGCGCATCTGTTCCACGCGGTCATAACGGGACAGGCGATGTGAATCTGTAGTCGTCAGGTCTGGGCTGGCGTATGCGGTGAGCGGTCGGCCAATCAGGAACAGAGAAGGGCTGAGTGGAAGAAGGTCAGTTGGGTCTGTGGACAGTGGGTACATGGGCCGAGAGTTTAGGACGGCTTCGATTTGAGTTAATATCGTGCTAAACTCCTCGTACGTTAAGTTGGCATTGCCAATAACACGACGGATATGATGTTTGCAGGACTTTACTCCTGCCTCCCACAATCCCCCAAAATGCGGTGTGTATGGTGGTATGAAATTAAATTTTATGTTATCATTAGCTGTAATCTCCATAATGTTATTACGATTGTTCTTTAAAAATTGTTTAAGTTCATTCATTGCCCCAACGAAATTCTTACCATTGTCTGAAAATATTTCAGCTGGTTTACCCCGTCGAGAAACAAACCTTTTTAGAGCTAATATGTAAGCATCTGTTGTTAAATTAGTAACTAATTCTAGGTGAACTGCACGCGTTGAGAAACAGACAAACAAACAAATATAGCATTTCTCCAGTCTAGCGCCCCTCCCTTTACGGTTCAAAATAAACATGGGTCCTGCATAGTCTACACCGCACCTCATAAACGGATAACCCGGTTCTAGCCTTTCTACGGGTAAGTTACCCATTTGAACTGAAACAGTTTTACCTTTAATACGTGTACATGTCACACAAAAATGTACAACTTTTCTAGCCAGATCGCGGCCTCTGAGGGGCCACCAATTTTCTCGTATACTAGCTAACAGTAATTGAGGACCTGCATGAAGCTGGCGCCTATGCTCATATTGAAACAACAAACGTGTGAAGGTATGTTTACTACACAACAGGATGGGGTGCTTTTTATTGTATGGGAAACTTAAAGAGTTATCCAATCTACCCCCAACTCTAATGATGTTATTATTATCAAAAAATATGTTAAGAGCAGAAATATTACGAGTAGCCTTTAAGGTTAAATTCTTTTTTGATGCAATATCAAGATCAGGAAACGATTGGTTTTGTGACATTTGAGTCAGCTTAACAATAGATTTATTTAACTCATCTACTTGAAGCGGGCCGTATTTACGGTTTATCCTTATTTTATTACGAACGTTATCAATGAAACGTAACATGTAAGCAAATACACGTTTCATACGAGAGAATGAAGAGAATCTCTCAAACGGAAACGTATTCTCATTAATTTTATGTACTAACATTGTGGTAGTTACTTTAATATCTGGCAACTCGTTAAAATTAACATTATGACAGCTATGATCATAACTAAAATCACAGAGCCGTTCGTGCAAAAATTCCGGGCCGTGCCACCAAATATCAGCCGTGCGCAGCGCGTCCAGCGTGACCCCGCGTGACACCAAGTCAGCTGGGTTGGATTTACTTCCTACGTGCAACCATTGTAAACTACCAGTGAGTTCATTAATTTGAACCACCCGGTTTTGCACAAATGTTTTAAGAGTGTTAGGTGACATTCGTAGCCATCCCAGCACAATTGTGGAATCAGACCAGAAATAAACATTATTGAATTTCAAACGAAGTGAATTTATAATTTTTGTGTACAACATTGCACCCAACAATGCGCCACATAATTCTAAACGCGGTATGGTTATCGGTTTGACTGGCGCGACCTTCGACTTAGCGCATAACAAGGATACGGACACATTGGTATTGGTATCCGAGTACATACGCACGTAAGCGCAAGCGCCGTAAGCATTTTGAGAGGCGTCAGTAAATATGTGCAATTCTATATTGTGCATTTTGCTATCTATAGCCTGACGTGGTATACGTAAATTACCCAAATAATCAAGAGTGTCAACGAATGTTTTCCAATTTATTAAAATATCATGAGGGACCGGGTCGTCCCATCCGATTTTATACGTCCATAATTTCTGTAATAATATTTTTGCAAGTATTATAATAGGCGCTAATAGACCTAACGGATCGTAAACTTGTGAAATTGCCGATAGCATAATGCGCTTAGTAACGTGATTCCCGGTTGATTTTAGTTTAGTCGTGTAATGTAACTCATCTGTATTTGCAAACCAACCTAAACCTAACGTTTTACTATGACAAGATTCACCTAGAGATAAATTCTTTGATGCATTCAAAGTTGACAAATCGAAATTGAACAACCATTTTCGTAAACAGAAACAACCCGATTGTAATACAGTAGAAACTTTATTACAAATTTCTAATAATTCCTTTTTATCGTCAGATCCCGTTATCAAATCGTCTACGTAAAAATCTTTGTAAATAATATTAGCGATGTCGTTATCAGTGCATTCCGACGCCAGCTGTTGCAAACATCGCATACTTAGGTATGGCGCGGACGCCGTGCCATAAGTAACTGTGTTAAGCCGGTACACACCGAGCGTATCTAACGGGTTTTCTCTCCATAGAATTAATTGTAAATATTGTTGATCGGGTTGAATTATTATTTGTCTGTACATTTTCTCGACATCTGCACAGGCAATATATGTGTATTGACGAAATCTTAACAGAATGGAAATAATATCATTTTGTAAGGACGGGCCAATCAGTTGGATGTCATTTAGCGATTGACCGGAAGTAGTTTTAGCGCTAGCGTCAAATACTACTCGTAATCTAGTAGTTGTACTATGTTCTCTAAATACACCGTGATGCGGTAAGAAATAATATGGAGACGTATAAGTATCTATTTTTGTCATGTGACCGAGTTCTAAATATTCGTGCATAAAATCGAAATATAATTTTTTATAACTCGGTGTGCATCGACCTAACTTGCGTTCGAGCGCGAGGAACCGACTCTCAGCTTGTAGGTATGAATCACCTAGTTGATCAGCTGATTCGCGTAGTGGAATACGCACAGAGAAACGACCATGATTATCACGTGTAGTTGTTTTTATAAATAAATTTTCACAATCATGATCTTCTTTAGACATATTGTCTGTTCTTGAACTTATCTCCTCTAATTCCCAAAATTTTGTTAATTGAATATCTAAGTTGTCGTAAGTGTGCGTATAATTGCATTGGACTCGATTAACGGATGAATCTTTTGTATCATGTATGACACCAGATACAACCCAACCCAACTTAGTATTTTGTAGGTATGGGCCGTTTGTAAGCCGAATTAAACCTTCACTCAAGAGTTCCCAAAATTTATCTGCGCCGATTAATAAATCTATTCTATTAGACATATAAAATTTAGGGTCGGCGAGTGATACATTACTCGGAATCATAAATTTGACGATATTATGAGTAACGGAAGGTAACGTTGCGGTAATGCAAGGTAAGACGAGACAATTTAAATGCATATTAAATTCACTATTTTTAGATCGCAACTGCACTTTGCACGATTGTGTAGATTGGGTTACCGAATTACCTACCCCTGCGACGTGTACTGTGGACTGTATCAAACGAATTTTTAATTTATCGCATAACGATTTTGTGATAAACGAATGTTGACTGCCGTTATCTAGGATAGCACGAATACTGTGATAGTTATTAGCGCTGTCTAATATTTCTAATAATGCAGTCGAAAGAATCACGGGTTCTTGAAATGAATACTCATTATCAATTTGTTGGCGTGTTGAAGTTGACGCGCTGTGTAGTGCTGTACTGTGTGTACTGCCCGTCGCTTCGGACTCGCGATACGATGTGGACGCCGGCGCTTGCGCGTCGTGCGGTCCTACAGACTTTGACGTGCTGCCGTTGTCACAGCACTCATCATGAAGAAGCGAATGGTGTTTACGATTGCACAACTTGCAGGCGCCGAACCAGCAATGAGACACTGTATGCCCAGCGCGCAAGCAATTTTTACAAAGTTTGTTCTCGTCTACGAACAATAATTTGTCCTTCGAAGGAAGGTCATTGAACTTACTGCACGAATATAACGAATGATTCTCTTTGCACATATTACACCTTTGGTAACGTTTTGAATCATTAGACGAATTAGGTTTTTGTGATGATTTAGACGAATTATTATTATTACGTGTTGCGATGTAGCTATGTGAGCTAGCATGCTTCGATTGATTGAATGATGATTTCTTTATGGAACCATCCGAAGGTTGCTTACCAGAATCATGTGTACCTTTAATAGATTCTAACATGTCCGCCCTGTCGGTAAGAAATGTAATCATATCGTTTAGTGTTAATTTTTTATTAGCGTGACTTGGTAATTTAGAAAGTGCACTTTTATGGTTTTCCCACTCCTTCTCGGTAGTTGAGTCCATTTTAGTAACAATAAGGAATATGATTAAAGTGTCCCATTGATCTGTGGGCTCATCTAGACCGTTAAGAGCACGAATATTTTTTAGTATGTTATCTATCAACTTACGAATATGGAATGCAGATTCTTTGTGTAAAGACTGTATTGAGAACAGAGCTTTAACGTGGTTTTGAATGAGTAATCTATTATTATTAAATCTGTTCTCCAATAAACTCCAGGCTATTGTGTAATTTTCAGCAGTAAACTGTAACGATTTTATTATTTGACGAGCAGTGCCAGTGAGAGCAGAACGCAAGTAATGGAATTTTTGAATATCGTCTATAGTTCTAGAATTATGAATTAGGGATATGTAGGTATCTCTAAACTCTAACCACTGTTCGAATGAACCGTCAAAGGAAGGCAGTAAAATGGTGGGTAATTTAATGCTAGAGGTCTTATTGGAGACTTCAACATTGTTATCAATAATTTCTTTACTTTTTAGCGTGCATTTCGCCTTTGATGTGATCTCATAAAATAGATTTTCGAAGGTTTCTCTTTCAATTAACTGTTTTTCCAAGTCTAGTTCAGAATCCTGTAGATAAAATTCTATATCATCCTGAATGGTTGAGAACTGTTCTAATAGTGACATGATATTATTACAACGATCTTCTAGGGCTATTTTTTGAGATTCTGATATTTCTACGTCTTGTAACGATTGCACGTATTTAACGAATACCGTGAACTTTCCTTTAACTACACCCCTTTTCTTAATCAAATCTTTATATTCATCGAGTGGCATTTTGGGAGATGTTAAGAGACAAAAGAAAGTACTTACAGTTTTAACTTGCTCGATCGAACTCGAAATCACGACGCTCAATAGGGCGTTATGGTAGAATTATTTCAAACGCGGGCTCGCGGCACGACTGGAATTTTACACAAGAATACACGAAATTAGCACAAATGATCCTTGAGGATGGGTTTGGATAGGAACACTGAAAGGCCTGACCGTTGTTTTTTCTGCTGGTTGCCGACTTCCACCTGTACATCTTCTTGAAGCCGCTCCGATCCAGTTCGAAGGTCCAATATGTTTTGGGATTTGAGAGTCAGGCTTCTTCAATGAATCCTTTTATTTATTATAGGTTTTATGCGTTTATTTTAATAGACTTTACATTGGTTTCAAGCGATATAATATATGTGTAAAAAATGCGATGGTGAACCGACTACCATCTTTTTTCTTATATCGACCCGTGGATCGAATGTTCTGGAGAGTTCTTCGTCGTCGACCAATCAGCGCTCTTCGTGCGCCGCTCTCGCCCCTCACCTTCCGCCGAGCCTTCGTCTACTCGACGCTAGATGGTGCCGCTGTCGAATCCTCTCCAATAGATGGCGTTAACAGTTCGTGTTTTAACACTTAGATTAAAATAGATTTTGAAATGTGACGTCACGAAATTTAGGACCCGTCCCACCCCCTTGTCACACAATGTCACACTTCGTCGACCCCGTCCCTCCCCCTTAACGTGTGACGTAATTTATGGATGGCCCGTTAATATGGAATGAGTCTGCGTAAATAATTTATCCAAGTCATTTCAGTGACGTCATCGCTCGTTTGTCGGGTTTTTTTTTTTACTGCTTACAAAATATATTTGCAATAAAAAAAAAGATTCGAACTCAAGATGAAATTTCAAGAAATTATATTTTTGTTTCCGGGGCTTAAATATTTTTAATAACATAACATAACATCATGCCTGTAATCCCCGAAAGGTTAGGCAGAGGTAGGTATACCTATAGTAACACCCACATTTCGCCAGGTTAGGTGGTTCCATGACGGATGCTGTGAGTGCGTCAGAGATAAATGTTTATCATATGGAATCAACGAGAACAGATGTGTAGCCTGCCCCGGCGGCGGCAAGGAGGCTACGGTTCACTCTCGCGACGAAGAGCTGACGTACCTAGACACGCGGTAGCGTGTCAAGCCAAGTTCAAGTAAAAGAACTGGCGAGCAGCACCGTGTGTAATAATATTACACGAACCATTTGGAGCCACTTTTGACCCCCTCATAACTCAAAAACTATTTAACATAAACGTGTCAAATTTGGCTCATATATTGAGACTTGCGAGATACATATGTGCTCCAAATTTCATAAACACATCTCAAACGGTTATTTAGATATTAACGTCCATTATCGTCACTTTTATCACTGACTGACCTATAGATCAAAACTTTAACCCAGTTCCAGATGACCTAGAAAGTTCAAATTTGGCATGCAGATAGGTAATTAGGTGAATACAAAGGAATAAATCAGAAGCTGGTAAATTTTTATCATTTTATTATAATTTTTCACTTAATTGATTTTATTAAGAACATTAGCAATCAAAACTTATGACGGCGTCTGTATGTGGATTTTAAGGTCTTCACGTGAATATAACGAGTTGAATACCACACTTAATTTTTTTTTATCCAAATATTTCCGTTTTAGTACCTATAACTAAGAGTTTCGTATTTATTACGCTATTGGCGCCGATTCCCTTGTTCACAAACTAAACTAAATTTAAGTTCAGTGCATCTTTGTCTTTCTATTTCATTAAGAAAAGGACAGAAGATACATTTTAGTTCAGTCCTGTCAAATTAATCAGCGCTTGACGTAAATTGACGTATTTTTAGTAGGCAAGTTTTTAATCACGTCTTAACTTGTATAGAGTAGTGACAGGCGCTGATTAATTTGACAGGACTAAACTAAAATTTATCTTCTGTCCTTTTCTTATTGAAATAGAAAGAAAAAGATGCACTGAACTTAAATTTAGTTTAGATTGTGAACAAGGGAATCGGCACCATTAACTGGGATTTAGTATTAATTATTGTTTCAATATTTAGCGCACATCAATAGTGTAAGATCATTACTTATAAATACTTATAAATAATTATTAAATAATATAGGCATTTCGGTACACGGCGCGCGGTGCGACGCCAGAGCAGCGGGGTTTTTTTTTTAGATGGGAAGTCATCAAATAACTTCTCACGCTCTGGGCGGAGCGGGAGGGTGTGTCAGACTCTTACTGACTAAAACCCACCCGTATTCCTTCCTGTTGCCTGTGGGCCTCGGTGACCCTTTAGTACCTTCCCGCGACCCCGGCAGGCATCGACCCTAGTGGACCCCTACATATGTGTTGACGACATCTCTTTGAGGCGCGCGTGGAATACAACGCGCCGTCGAGCCGGGCCTGGTCCTTACCGGACGGTGAGCTGCCCATTGCTCACCGTCCGCAAGCCCGCGCCTACGCGGCGGCCGCACCCGCCGCTTTGCTATGCCTGGTTGCTTATTACTACATGCGCTTGCGATGTGCGACGGACAGAGCCAGAGAGTGCGATGTAAAGCAAAAAGCAAATAGCAACAAGTGAGAATCACGATAGCATTTGCTTTATGTTATTTATGATAAGCAAGATGCTTTATTATGCTATATGCTTTATTAACCACCACTAATGACCACTCGCTCGGACGCGCTCGCGTCAAGGTTTTTTCGCACCGCTCCCACCCCGCTGCTCTTGTCGGATAAGGCGGGAGGAAACGCCCGGGTGTCACCACTGTGTGGATCGCCCGGAGGACACGGTGGAGCATACGGTGGAGGTCTGCCCGGCTTGGGCAGAGCACCGCCGTGTCCTCGTGGAGGCGATCGGCGGCAGAGATCTCTCGCGTCCGGCCCTGGTTCAGGCCATGGTACGAAGCGAGAGGGCATGGGCAGCCGTCACCTCCTTCTGCGAAGCAGTAATGCTCGCGAAGGAGGAGGCGGGACGGTTGAAGGAAAGGCAAATTTCGCGCCCTCTTGCCCCTAGCCGCCGCCGCAGAATACGCCCTGGGCGTCGGGAATCCCGGGCGGATTTCCGGCCACCGTCGTCTAGTCGGGGGACGGCTAAAGTAAACGTCAAACAGACGAGGCTAGTACCTAGCAATAATGAATGTATGCTATTGTAGAAAGAATAGCCGCTATTAACTTCCTATTTTAATTAGCCGTCCCCCGACTCGACGACGACGCTTGGCTCAAAATATTACCTAAATTTATATTAAACTGTAAGGGCACAATACGTATTATTTTGTTACGTTTTAGATGTTTTTGTTAGCGTCGGGGGATTTTTAAATTTTATATTTAATTTTTATTACCTACTTTTTAAACTTTATAGCCGCGCCTCTCTAGGCACTCCACAAAGAGGGGAATTATCGCCGCAATGGTGGCGTACCCAGCACTGGATTGCGACAACCGTACTCTCCATGTCGTCGCCATGAGATCCCGCCGGAGCTCCGTCCGCTGTGCCGCGATTTCTCGCGGCAGCGGAGCTACGCCCCGGCGTTTCTCCTCCTTGCGCCACTCCCATACGTGCGCGAGGACTTTTGCCTCCAGATCCCATGGCGGCAATCCGGCAAGGAGGCTCGCTGCCTCACAGGAGACCGTGCGGTATCCCCGGACCAGCCGGATGGCCATGACCCTTTGGGCCGCGCTCAACCGGCGGGCTGGCCGCAGCGCCAGGGAAAGCGCCCACACAGGAGCCCCGTAAAGGGCCATGGACCGCACGACCCCCACGTAGAGCCGGCAGGAGGCGTTTGGACCCCCAGATTGGGCAGGAGCCGCTTTAAGGCAGCCTCTGCCCGCTTCAGTTTAGGGGCCAAACGTCGGAAATGCTCCACGAAGTTCCACCGGCTGTCGAGAACGAGTCCCAGGTACTTCATCGTCGACTCGAAGCCGATGTAAACCCGTCCTACCGTTATTTGGGATCCCGACAGTGGCGCGTTCCGAGGGCCATGAAAACACATGACCTCGGACTTGTGCAGGGCCACCTCAAGTCCCAATTGCCGGATCCTTTCGACGATTGGAGCACGAGATCTGGGGTGCGATTCCCGGGTCGGGCAAAGTGTTCTTGTGGTTTTTCCACCAGGAATTTCACAGTAGCAGTCCGGAGTCTGGATTTGTGCCTGTGCTCGGTTGATGGCAATAGGCTCGCCTCCCTATTATATGGGACTTAAACATAACTGGCGAAACGTTGGTGCAGATCCTTTCAACGATTGTCGCAACTCCGCGTGCCGCTACTTCAGCCGCCGCCTGGTGGACCTCCCTTGCGCCAGGACCAACGTGTCGTCAGCGTAGCACACCCTGCACACTACTCTGACGCCACTAGGGAGGTCGGCGCGCAGCACCCAGTCGTATCCGATGTCCCACAGATGCGGCCCCAGGACCGATCCCTGTGGCACACCGCACGACATCTCTTGCCGGTTTCACACTCCCTGGTGACCGGGGTAAATGACGGCCTTATCTGTCAGATAGGCCTCGACCACACGACAGAGGTAGGTTGGCATCCGGTGGTACCGGAGTGCCTCCCTGATGGAACTCCAGGGCAGGGTATTGAAGGCATTGGCGATGTCTAGAGACACCGCCAAGACGACCCCACCCTGGGCAACAGCATTCCCCGTTGTGAGGGCTCGCACGCGCATAATGGCGTCCACAGTAGAGCGCCTCCTGCGGAAACCAAACTGGCTCTCCACCAAATCCGGCCCACCCGTTCCAGCTGGCCGACGAGGCGGTCTGCAATGACTCTTTCAAAGAGCTTGCTTCTTGTATTGATTCAACTGCCTAAATATTCACTAATATGACAACCACTCGTAATAATTATAAAAGTAGATGTTTTCGAGAAAAATAAACACCTTTATTTATTTTTGTCGTTTTTTCTTGGCCGAGTAAATCCATTTTCACAAAACTGTTCGATCATTCTCTTTCCCTTATCTCAATTTATTTGGGGTCGGCACAAAATGCGCCTTTCTTCCATACTGCTCTATTAGTAGCCATCTCGGTAGTCACCCCCTTTCTAGCAGGATAGCATATCAGGTTTCACACAGTCCATCCATCGTTTCTTTGATCTTCCCCTACTCACATAGCCGTCGAGGAAAATTGTCATCGACATTCATACTCAAGACTTTCCTCACGACATTTTCCTCATTCCTCCGCATCACATGCCCATACCATGACAACCGATTTCCGCACAACTTTTCAGTCTTCCTCTTATGAACCTACCTACTCATTTCTTATTCTACCCATTCCTGTCACACCACACATCACTCTTAGCATTCTCATCTCTGGGCACGCCACAATTGCGGCGATAAGTCCCCTCTTTGAGGAGTAGTTAGAGAGGCGCCACGGCGTCCTCACCTTCCGCCTGACACGGGTCCTCACCGGACACGGTAGTTTCGAGAGACCAGTGTGGATCGCCCGGAGGACACGGTGAAGCATACGGTGGAGGTTTGCCCGGCTTGGGCAGAGCACCGCTGTGTCCTCGTGAAGGCGATCGGCGGCGGAGATCTCTTGCGTCCGGCCCTGTTCCAGGTCATGGTACGGAGCGAGAGGGCATGGGCGGCCATCACCTCCTTCTGCGAAGCAGTAATGCTCACGAAGGGGGAGGCGGGACGTTTGAGGGAAAGGCAAATTTCGCGCCTTCTCGCCCCTAATCACCGCAGGAGACGCCCTGGGCGTCGGGAATCCCGGGCGGATTTCCGGCCACTGTAGGCGCGGGCTTGCGGACGGTGAGCAATGGGTAGCTCACCGTCCGGTAAGAACCAGGCCCGGGTCAACGCCGCGTTGTATTCCACGCGCGCCTCAAAGAGATGTCGTCAGCACAAGTGTAGGGGTCCACTAGGGCTGATGCCTGCCGGGGTCGCGGGAAGGTACTAAAGGGTTTCCGAGGCCCCTGGCAACACAGGCAACAGGAAGGAATACGGGTGGGTTTTAGTCAGTAAGAGTCTGACACACCCTCCGCCCAGAGCGGGAGAAGTTATTTGTTAATTTCCCACCCAAAAAAAAAGGGTCAGTCTCTTTTAAAGTCCAGATATAATCTTGGTCAGATCATGTGAGGACCATGTAGATCCATATCTGAAATGGTCCTTTTGAGGAAAGAACCACACAGATTGAGTGGACTTGTCCATTCAGTGCACGCATTTGTCAGTAATCGTGCAGCTCAACTCAGAACTTAATGAGCTCAACGACTCGACGAACAATACCAAGGAAAGGACATTTGGGTAGGAGGCCGCATAAAGTACTCAAAATGCCAGACTATCATTAAATATAATTATAAACTGAGAAAAAAAAAAATACCCACATAGTGCTCACATTCACAATAATTAAAGTAATATAATACTTTTCAAGGTGCATAAATATTCACGTAATTTTGTTTATAATATTCATCAATGTTAATATGTATTTTTAGGAACCTGAAGTCGAGATAAATAAAAAAAAACAATAATCACGCAGATTTTAATAATTATCTTAACTTTTAACGAATTTTAAATAAACATATCAAAATCACATTAGCAAAAACAACCGTTAATTTTAATACACATGTACATAAACAAAATAACGAGAAATAGCAAATAGTGAAGATCACCTGACAACCTCACCGTTCGAAAGCCGACCGACGAAATAACCGATCTACTTTCTTTTTTTTTTTTTGTGTATGGCATCTGGTATTTGACCTTGAGAGGTCGTGACTACTTAACCGGACTTTCCTGTGGCTGCCTTAAGCAAACTCAAAGCCTCCAGCCAGGAGCGAATTTCTTATAATACTAAGCGACTGCACGCTAAGGGCACCCCCTGTGGGGTACGGACCTCGGCTTAGGTCGTCGCTGGGGGGAGGACAGCAAGGTGGGACAGGCTGGATCTGATCAGTATTATTATTATTAATCGGGGAATTTAAAACTACAGGCTCAGCTGCGGCGCGGGCTGGCGCTTCGTCGAGCAAGGGTCGGGGGGGTTATGACCGATCGACTCGCAGAACGGTCCTTTTATAGTGTGGCTGTCAGATGATGACACTGAATGCTACCTGTCATGGCATCGATCCTAATACGGCCTCTCCTGACCGTGCGCCGTCCTCGGGCACATCTTCGTTTGCATTTTCACCGCGATTAGCCATGGAGTTTTCAGGAGGAGCTGTAGAAGGCCCTGCTTCAGTATCATCCATGTCATCGTCATCAATATCTAATAAGAAAAGTAGAAATTTATTAGCATTTATATTAATGAGTAAATTCCTATCCTTTCATTCATCTCATAGTCAAGGCCCTCATTCAGTTGAAACACACTTATTTTTCTTATTGTACTTCTAATCACTCATCATTAAACCATTCATCATCACATATGAGCATCTTTTTGATCATCCTTCTCTCCTATAATGCTAGCGTACAAGAAGAAGTCCACACATTTATGTTTATATAGGACTTCAATCACACATAGGTACGCTATGTGTCTACAGAATTAGTGTTCAGATACACATACACAATAAGTGTCTGCAGGACAATTGCCCAATACACATATAAAATACGTGTCTGCAGGATCAATGTCCAATACACATACATAATGTGTCTGCAGGAGCAATGTCCAATACACATACATAATGTGTCTGCAGGACCAATGTTCAATACACATACATAATGTGTCTGCAGGACCAATGTCCAATACACATACTCAGTGGGTGTCTGCGGGGTTCATGTTGTGTGCTCCAGTAAACTACATAACCGTTTGGCCTTTCCACTTGAGTGTCATAACCAGTAACCACTCGGAACAATCTTTTCACCGCCAGCCAGATACACACCAAGTATGCGTTATTATATAGCTGAAACATAAACAACAGTTAGACATTTTACTTACTCTCAAAGACAGCAGTACAGTTCTCAGGACACCACTCTCCCTTCCATGGCACCATATATTGAGCTGCCGCTTGTGTGGTTTTGCCACGAGCACCACCCAACAGTTTGAGCTCAAAGCGATTACTCGATAAAACTTTTATCACACGGTAAGGGCCTCTCATTCCAGAGTCCAGTTTTCCCGTTGATTGGGAGTACTTTATGACGAACACCAGATCATCAGTCTTGAAAACTCTAGGAGGGTGTCGGTGACGATTGACATGGGAATCTTGTTTATCTTGATTTGCCTTAAGCAGAAAGAAGAAATCTGCAGGAGTCGAGCAAAGGACCTCCTTTGCTCGACTCCTGCAGATTTCTCGCCATGCTTCGCGATTAGAATGTGCATTTTCAACTGCCACGTCTCGGATCAATGCACGGATTACAGGAGTGGTCGCATCAGTTCCAATGAGTAAATTTAATGCTGACAATTGGGTAGTCTTTTTTTTATGTTTAGAACAAGTTGAATTTTCCATAGTGAATAGGACCAAGATACATTCTTATTACGACTTTCAACACGAATTAAATCGACATGTATTGTATTGAATGGGACTTTTCCCATGAAGTAATAGGTTGATGTGGAGCCCTGGGAACTCGTTTTTTGGAAATGCAAATTAGGCAATGTGATGTGTATTTGCTTACAAATGGTTTTAGGCCGGGGAACCAGAAATGCTTTAAAATTAAATCAAGGGTTTTATCAGCACCGATGTGTTCATGCTCACCGGTGAATAATCTTAAAAGACTAAGCCGGTGTCCCTTAGGGACAAAACACAAAAGCCTTGACTCTTCACCGACTGGTGAATAACGGTAATATAATAAATCATTTTTACACACATAACGACGTGCGTCTAAGTGCCCGTCACTTAATTTTTGTATAAGATTCTTAGTCTCATTGTCGGCTGCCTGGGCCATTTGTGCCCAGTTCAGAGGTCTATGGATCTGGTTTACCTGCACGACCGGTGGATTCCTGCTCAAATAGTCGGCATGAGACATCATGACACCTTTTCGGTATTCTATAGTGAAAACAAAATCTTGCAAATTAATCCACCAGCGCGCCGCGCGTGGAAGCAGATCCTTCTTGCGTTCAGTGGCCTTCAAGGCATTGCAGTCCGTTACGATTTTGAATTTAATGCCAATCAAATAATGTCGAAAATTCTGCAGTGCCTTGACGACCGCTAGCGTTTCCAGCTCATAAGAGTGGTATCTGCTTTCAGCGCCCTGGGTAACCTTGCTAAAATAGGCGACCACACGTTTATTACCCTCCCCGTGTACCTGCATCAATACGGCTCCATAACCTACACTACTTGCATCTGTGTGCAATTCAGTGGGCAATTTTGGATCAAAAATTGCTAGTATGGGCTCACTTGTCAATTGTTTTACGAGATCTTGGCGGACTTGCTCTTGTGCAGGTCCCCAATCGAATTTTATGTTTATCTTTGTGAGTCGTGAGATACTAGCAGTTTTCGTCGCATAACCTTGGATATGCCGCCAAAAATACCCCGCCAAACCCAAAAATTGTCTGACCTGTCTAACATTACTTGGTGTGGGTGTCTTTTTTAACGCCTCGATCTTTCGAGAGCTCGGCCTAACCTGACCATGACTTATTACTCTGCCCAGATACTCTACTTCAGTAGTTAGAAATGAGCACTTTCGAAGATTAATCGAAAACCCCGCCTGAGAAAGTGTTTCTAGAACTTCGCGCAATAAATCGATGCCTTCGTGAACTGTCATGCTCATTAGGAGCACGTCATCTATGTATACTAAGACTTTTCCAGATTCGATTAATTTTCGAAGTGTTTTATTGATAATCCGTTGATATACCGTCGGGGCATTACATAAACCGAAGGGCATTTTTAAATACTCGTAATGCCCCTCCGGCGTAACGAAACTAGTTTTATGTATCGAGCTATCTTCAATTAAAATCTGGTGAAAGCCTGAGGCCATATCAAGGCCAGTAAAGTATTTTGAGCGGTCTATGTGGTCTTCTATTAAAGGAAGAGGGTAGCGATCTTTAACGGTAATATGATTTAACGCCCGAAAATCCACACACATTCTGTCTGCGCCATCTTTCTTTTTAACTAGAATGATGGGGCTCGCATACTCAGAATTGGACTCCCTAATTATTTTTTTGTCTAATAAATCTTTTACTATTTCGTGTACCTTTATTTTTTCTTGATATGATAATCGGTAGGGATGATAGGCTACGGGAGCATCACTAGTCAAATTGATTTGCATTTTTCCTGTTTGAAATGTTGTAGTAGCGGTGCCAGATATCAAATAGGGTAAGAAATCGTCTATTACTGCTAGTAGGTGCTTTAAATCTTTATGTGAAACGGGTTCAGAAGTGGCTGTTAGGTACAGTAGCAGTCAAATCAGTGATAGAAATTGTTGTACAGTCGTCACTATCGTTATCAGTACAATTTTCTATTTTGTGAGTACTTAGCTTGCAATTTTTCCGGTCTTTGTTCTTTCTCATTTAAGTACATTAACTTCCATAGATAATCCGTCCTCATCTGAACCTAACATAGCATTTAACATTCGCATCAAAGTTTGTATTCTGCTGGCCATTTTTAGGGTTCCGTAGTAACCTCCCCCTTTTTTTTTTTTGTTTGTAGGAAATCATCAAATAACTTCTCCCGCTCTGGGCGGAGCGGGAGGGTGTGTCAGACTCTTACTGACTAAAACCCACCCGTATTCCTTCCTGTTGCCTGTGTTGCGGGGGCCTCGGTGACCCATAAGTACCTTCCCGCGACCCCGGCAGGCATCGGCCCTAGTGGACACCTACCTTTGTGCTGACGACATCTCTTTGAGGCGCGCGTGGAATACAACGCGCCGTCGACCCGGGCCTGGTCCTTACCGGACGGTGAGCTACCCATTGCTCACCGTCCGCAAGCCCGAGTAACCTCCCCCTGCCGGCTAAACGATTGTTTTTGGATATGTGAAAAAAATTATTGCAGTATTATACATATAAATAAGTAAAAAGGAAACCTATCACAGTTATCCAGTAGGCTTTACAAGTTAACGAGTAATAGTTGACCAACTTGAAGAGAATTGACCGTGACATATATCGATGTATGGGAGAACATGTTTGTCAACTACAATATTAAGTTTGTTTTTGGGATAAACTCATCCCAACTACGGAACCAACATGGTCCAACATGCACTTGGCCGGCTTTTAAATAACAGTATAATAACTTTGCTAAATTGTTTCCTATGCTCTATGCTTCCAAAATACATAAAATATTTGATTTTATTGCCAGATGTTTTATAACCCAAATGTTCGCTAAAAGTTCACTATATATAGTACTGTACCTATCTACATATATATACATACTATCCTACATATTTTAGAAGGTACCATAATGTTTTGCGTTTTCGCTTTTTCGTAACCACCTAAACTTGGTCGGGTTACCACGGTCATTCACTTCCTAATGACTTTAATCGTATTATCTCATTAATTATCCAATGTACTGAGCTGAAATTTTACTGATATACAACTGAACTAAAAAACTAATAATTGACATAACATTCAGTTCATATATCCAATCCAGTGGCCAAATAACACCGCGCGCATCAAGACCGTGCTCGTGAAGAACTCAATGGCGCCGATTCCCTTGTTCACAAACAAAACTAAACTTAAGTTCAGTGCATCTTTTTCTTTCTATTTCATTAAGAAAAGGACAGAAGATAAATTTTAGTTTAGTCCTGTCAAATTAATCAGCGCCTGTCACTACTCCATACAAGTTTAGACGTGATTAAAAACTTGCCTACTAAAATTACGTCAATTTACGTCAAGCGCTGATTAATTTGACAGGGCTAAACTAAAATTTATCTTCTGTCCTTTTCTTAACGAAATAGAAAGAAAAAGATGCACTGAACTTAAATTTAGTTTAATTTGTGAACAAGGGAATCGGCACCAATATCATCATAACTTGTTAAATACTTACAGGATACTAATGAAACTTCACGTACATTTGAAGGCAGTTACAAGCTTTAAAATAACGTTTAAAGTAAGTCTTTAGAGCTCTTATTGAGAGTGCTGGGACCAATTGAAGTGTTTTTCTATTTAATGAAATAACCTTTAAGCTATGTACCTATTATTTTGGTTTTTTTATTGCAGAACAAATTTAAACTAATTCCCAAGAAGCCATGTACAAAATATGATAAGAATCCGCTTAACCATTTCAAAGATCTAGCAAAACCAAAAACGTTAGCCCAGCAAAATCTCGAATAACTTCGCAACCGATGAAAGAACAAATACAAAATAAGGCACAACATTTACTTCATCTAGACAACTAATTTTATAGCTAGTAATTATTTAAATATTCCCATTAGAAAGAAAAAGGTCTGGCTGGGGTAACGTTACCCCAGCAGGAAATGTTTTTGTGAAATAATTAAAAAACTATAAGCGCAACAAATTTAAAAATGTGCGCAACAATTACAGAAGCCTCAAAACTAATTATCTATAAGATTCAAATGACCATTTTCGACAACATCTGGCCTGGGTAACGCACACTGGTCTCTGTATCACCCGAGGTTTTACTGGCGTAAGCTAGGTACTGGTTTATCAGACCCTATGGTGCCTTGCGATAGTACTGCGCTTAAGGCATTTGACGAAGCGTCTATACTTAAGATAAAAGGCATATATGGTTCGGGATATTGGAGTAAAGGAGCATTATTAAGAAACTCTTTACATTTTTGGAAGCATGTATGAAGTTTGATCTTAAAATAATGTTGTTCCTTTCCTTTAATCGGTCAAGGATAGCTAATGAGACACAATTGATTTTCCATTGTTTGACATCACATCGGGTACGCTTCATAAGTTAAACAATTAGTTAGTGGTTATGTTAGCTTGGCAATGTCTGTAATAAATCGCCTGTAATAGGTAGGTAGGTACCATATCAAGCTAAAAATGTCAACATCGACAAGTCTGGAAGGGCCACCCTAAATTGCAATCGTACATTTTATGCTCTCACGGTGATTACTCGTTGCGGTTCAGGTTTAATAGAGAGTTTTACATAAAATAAAACTTACCTATTATTTTTTCATCAATATCCGGAATCCATCTTGAGTCAAGCACCTGTTTTTTCAGCCTGTTGTCAGCGTTTCCTTTGCCTCTCCGCTGGTGGCGTCCTCTATACTTACCGTTGGTACTAGTATTTTAAGCGCGCATCGGGTGGTGGCCCGATTTACCGCCATTATGGAACTCATGATGCACCAGGTAGACCTTACCTGGATTCCGGATATTGATGAAAAAATAATAGGTAAGTTTTATTTTATGTAAAACTCTCTATTATTTGTTTTGTATCAATATCCGGAATCCATCTTGAGTGATGTGTTTGTTATCACCTGGTGCGCTTAACCCAAAGACGCTATAATGTGTACAAGGATATAAGAAAAAATATGGGTTAATAAAATAATAATGTTTAATTATGTAAATGTATTACAATAATTAATCAAGGACATACTTCTTGTAGCCGCATTAAATATCC
Organism: Atethmia centrago; assembly: GCA_905333075.3. Classification (NCBI taxonomy): domain Eukaryota; kingdom Metazoa; phylum Arthropoda; class Insecta; order Lepidoptera; family Noctuidae; genus Atethmia; species Atethmia centrago. The sequence goes on along the minus strand of HG995381.1, from coordinate 8,148,837 downwards.
AAATAAAAAACTAACGAAAAATAATGGTAATCTTTCAATGAACAGGATCAAAATAATTAGATAATGATACAGAGTTATTGGGAATATTCGAATCATTTTGCAATTCCCTCTGATAATAATTTTGGAAGGTATGAATCATTTTCCAGTTACCAGTTGCAAGAATTTGATCAATTGGAAAGTTTTCTACAAAATTGAGAGAAGCTACTGCAGATCTTACTGATCCCGGAGTTGCATCAATACCACTAGCTTTTAAAAGAGACCTCACCCATCCGCCAATAACAGTTCTAGACGCAAATTTTATATCGCCTTTAGCTGTAATAAATAAATGTTTTATATTTCCTCGACGGTTTAGAGTAATATGTAATAATTGTCTTAACCAAAAAATCAAATTTAAATTTTTATCAGGATGTTCTCTAAGCCTCCATCCAGACTGCCTATGGTTATGGTTGTCTGTTTTAGAACCAAATGCTGGCCACAATACAATAGAGGTATCTTCATCAACTAAACTAGTGCTATCAATTCGCAACAATGTAAGATCGTGAACCCTGCGTCCTGATGCTAACAGTAAGAGAGTAGCCACATGTCTTGATACATGAAATATATTATTTTTATCAAAACTGTACGTACTCATGTATTGCAATAAGACTTTAGGGTTCCAAATAGGTGGTTTAGCAGATTTCTCTCGACCGACAGCAATAGCTTTTAATATATGTTTTATAAAGAAATTTGACGACAAATCAATATTTGATGTTAAGTGTGTGAAAGTTGAAATAACAGATTTGTGTACCAAAATAGTTCTATAAGCAAGACCTATGTCACAGTGTAAATGTGCTAAATATCGAGCTACTTGATCCGCATTAGGGTATTTGTAATTAACTGAATGCGACTCACACCATCGCTTCCATCTGCGCCACGCTGGTCTGTAGGTATTGATTGTGGAGCCTCTCCAGCTTGACATAAGGAGTTTTTGTTCTTGATCTGTCCAGTCCGTCAAAATATCTGGCCACCCGAAATCAGCCATGCCTCCAAGTGTAGGTCTTGCACCTGCGGCGGATGCGTCCCTGTTCTGGTGTCTATCAGAGTGCGGGCTAGATCTGGAATCAGAAATGGGGGATGTCGCGCTCGCCGTTGAACATCTGCCTGCCAAAATACCTTGTTCCACTTCGGGGCAATCAATATGTAGTCTCCGCTGGCTTGGTTTAGGTGTCTGAGAACCCTGGGAATCAGATTTGGTGGCGGAAACAACCAAGCTAGGTCGTAGTGCCACTGATGACAAAATCCGTTGTGGTGTTGTGCTTCTTGATCGTTCACGTCCAATGATGCGTACCTTGGTACTATGTGAGCTGTTCTCGATGCGAAAAGGTCTATCTCCGGCGTGCCCCACATTTGAAAGATTTGTGTAGTTGCTGTCTTCGTGAGGTGCCACTCTGGGCAAGCCTTCTGCCGGGAAAGAGCATCCACCTCCGCATTGAATCTGCCCGGAAAATAATGTGCTGTCAGATGAATGTTCTGCTTGTCTAGAACAGCAAGAAGTTGTCGGGTTTGTTGGAGCAGTTTCTTGGATTTTGTGCCGCCCTCCTTGTTTATATACGACACTACTGTTCGATTGTCGGTTTGCAGCAGTATCTGTGCATTTTGGAGTTGCTGTTGGTTCTGACGTATAGTCGCGTAAACGGCGAACATCTCTTTTTTGTTGGCATGCCATGTCTTTTGTGAATTTTTCCAGGTTCCCACAATATTTGTATCGCTGAGTTGTGCCCCCCACCCGATGTCTGATGCGTCTGTAGTCAATAGGTGTGTCACCGAACTCAAGTGGATCGGCATCGACTTTCCTATAGCTTGACACCACCATTCCATCTCTGACCGAGCTGGTTGAGGGATAGGTATCAGCCGATACGGGTGTTTCACCGACAGCTGTCGACTGTAGTATTGCAGAGTGCGACAGTGAAGGCGACCTCTCGGAGTCACGAACGTTGCAAAGTTGAGTCTCCCCATTAGAGCTTGGTACTGTTTGAGGGACCACTTGCTTGTCTGGAGCTGTTGGTGAAGTGCATTGCGTAGCGATAGGCACTTCGGCTCCGACAGGGACTTTGCGTTGCGTTTTGTGTCCCATGTTATGCCGAGAAACTCGAGGCATTGCGTCGGAGCCAGTACAGACTTTTCGAAGTTGATGTTCCAGCCCAGTAAATGCAGAATCTTTATCGTGAATGCGATGTCGTCTTCCAACTGCGATTTTGACTGGTTTGCTAGAAGGAAATCGTCCAAGTATACGACGCACCTGATGTTGTGACTCCTCAGGAATTCCGCTACCCAATTGGTTATCGAGGCAAACGTTCTGGGTGCGGATGAAAGGCCGAACGGCAAACAAGTAATTTGAAGTAGCTGATGCTGATGTAAATCTTGATGATAATTTAATCTCAGGAACCTGCGATGTTGCTGTGCGATGGCTACATGAAAATATGCGTGGCTCAGATCTAGTTTGGCCATCCAATCTTGTTGTTGCATAAAATTTGGAACACGGAAGTGACTGAATAGTTGAAATGGTTTGGCTACCACGAACTGATTCAGTTGCTTCAGATTGAAGATAGGACGGAAGGTCCGATCTGACTTCGGTACCAGAAAGAACGTGGAAAGGTAGCTGGGCGTCCGTTCTGCAGGTTCTAGTACACCTGACTCTAACAAGGTTTGAATCTGTATCGTCATATTGGAAGATGTTTTGGTTCTGTAATATTTGAGAACCGTGGGACTCGGAAATATTAGCGGCGGTTTCAGTATGAAGGGTATGCGTGCACCGTAACAGCCGGCATATTTTGTCTGGCGCACCTAGATTGCTCCAAGCATACTGAAATTGCTTTAGACAACCGCCTTGAAATGTCCGACAGTCATTCGCGACGCTTGTTTTTAGTGAAAGTCTGCGATTGCGATTTCTTTCCCCTAGGTTTGGCTCGATGGTTATTTGCTCGGTTTTTGTTTTGTTGTGAAGCGTGTGAGCCATGTTTTTGTCTTTTATTGGAGTTGTCGCGACGAAAAAATCTATCATCAGCTTGCTTACTAGTCGACGGTTTTTGATTTTGATAAAAATTATCTTTGGAATAAGCTTGAGGTACTGATTTTGTCGATACAGTTAATTTATCCACCCCGCCAATTTTTTGAAGGTAGGTTTGAACTGCCTCGTCATTAAAAAGTGATTCTGTACTAGGAGGAATTTTATGTAATACGTCGCGATGAAAACCTTCGGAAATCTGGCGCAACACAGCCTCACGACGTATATTTATTAAATCGGCTCTACGACCGCACACTATTTGTAACAAGTCATCCGTCACCTTACTATACGCGGATTCTTTCGAAAATAATGTCTCCACTTTTTCGAATAACGTGCTGGGTGTCAACGTTTCTCTAGACTCATTTGACCAATCCACCAATGATTGTAATGTTTTATGCAATTCGTCTTTTTGAGAAAGTAAAGCATTCGTTAATCCAGCAAAAGATCGTTCTAATAAATATGAGCGTGAATCTTCTTTTAACATATCCGATTCAAAACGCTTTAGTTCGTCGTTAACATTTAATTCGACAAAACCGGGGGTAGCTGAATATTTCTTTTGTGCATCCGAAAACCGAACGGCATACCAATCATCACACATAAAACGCTGTAGTTCCGTTAATTTTTTGAGAAATGTTTCATTCGCCTTAGGGTAAATCGGATCTTTTACCGTTGTACCGACTTCCGATAAAATCTGAAGTTTGTAATTTTCAGGTCTTCGTAGGTTTAATTCATTTGTGTTATTGGACGTATTGTTTTTAGCACTAGAATTTGTATTTTCAACGTCGCAATTTTTCGATAAAAGATTTGTTAAATAGGCCACTTGTATAAGAACTCAAATTGTGTATAACTCACGGTTTGAGAGTCCCTTCTCGCTCTGCGTTTCTCAGGGCTGGGTCCACTACTCGTAGAAGAATCACTATCACTATCTTTTGTACTTGGTGTCGGAGAACGAACCCGTTTTCGCGATAATGAGCCGTCCTTAACACTTTCGGACTCTAAATTATTATTAGAATTTTCCATAATAACAACGGAGAGGTAAAAATATTCACGAATCTAAAACTGCCATAGTTTTACCAAACTTTTAAATGAATTCAATAGGTAGAATTATTTCGCGAAGTTTAAATAACGCTAACAACTAAACGGCGCGAAAAACGACGCTATAATGGCGGTAAATCGGGCCACCACCCGATGCGCGCTTAAAATACTAGTACCAACGGTAAGTATAGAGGACGCCACCAGCGGAGAGGCAAAGGAAACGCTGACAACAGGCTGAAAAAACAGGTGCTTGACTCAAGATGGATTCCGGATATTGATACAAAACAAATAATAACTAGTTATTAATTAGTAATTATTAAACGTAACCCAAAACAAGTAAAACTCGAAACAAGACTTTATTTTTAAATCCCTCTTAACCTAAACATTATAGGTGACCAGTACCTATCTTTTTTCCCGTTCCTCTACTTTCACCAAAAAATATATTCGCAAGGTAAAATTAAAAAAAAAACCGTATTGGTATTTACATAGATATGTATTATAATAAAATAATAACACAACATCCAGATGGACTTTAACAATAAATTATTTACAGGCACTGTAGTCATAATACTAACATCAGTATTTTAAATATTAAAAGGAAAATTATTAAATACAAAACAAAATGAAGCAAGTACTACTTAGTACAAAACATTAGGTACCTACTTAGATTAATAAGAAATAATTGTATAACTTAAGATATCAAAACAGGGCGAACAAGCCTGAGCCCAGGCGTCTTTTCTCTTAAAATCAAAAAAGCTCAAGCACTCTTGAAAAGCAGATCCTAGCTTCTTCATTTCTTTCAATCTTCAGCCTTCTCATCGTCAGATAAATCGAAATTGATACGCCTACTCCTTGGGAAGTCCACCCCTTTAGTTCGACGTAGACGTGGTGTGATCCACATAGCTTTCGATGGTGGTTTTTCAAGAGAGATTTGATCTGTTGAGTCGGAAGTCTCTGAATCCGGTGTAAGTGAAAAGTTTTCCATTTTCACATATGGCGTCGCTTTGATACCTGGAAAAGCGTAAAATATCATGAATATTTTGCTCTAGTGTCTATAAGCTGTATGAGAAACATCCTGCAGCACGATTTAATAAATGAGGCCTGTTAAGTACAAAAAAATAATAGCTTGCCTACATTTAATAATTAAAAACCATTTCAAAACTATGGTATAATAGGTACCCACTATTAAACTTTAAACCTAACACAGGAGCTCGGATAATTTTATTTTATTGCTTATTTTTGTGGGTTGTGGCCAATGGTTGTAAACTTGTAACTATTCAATATTTACTACCCCAATCACAACGGTTGTAAATAGGTAGGTACATTTTGCAATTATGGCGCCATTCTGATTTCAAATTTCGAATGTTACAATAAAATGTTATTATTATTTAGGTACAAGTGTTATCTAAATAAAACCTATCTGTATTATATACGTAATTGAAACAAATTAGAAATATTGAACAGTAAAAAATAAAATGTTTAACTTACCTCTGCGATTTTCTCCCGTTTGCTTGCGCTTAACATTTACGAGCTCAACTGATATGAAATACAGAACTTCTTCCATTTTTAATCTTTAGGACAAAGTAAGTTCACTACTGGGACTATCACTCTTCGCGATCCAAAAGGGTTATGATTACAAAATAAAATTGGGACCCTTTTTATAGGAGCCCATAGGGGTAATTTCTAATTAGTTAATTATTATAAATGATAATGAACCAGATTATTAAGAACTCGTTCTGGAAATTGTAATTACTAGGTATTGTCATTCTATTAGGTAACTGCTGATTCAATATAATACGGTAATTAAGATTAACTCGTTAGTAAATTAACGTATCATAATGTATCGATGATGTAAACATGTTATTCTCTATACCTACCTGTTTAAATTACATGGGCTTAAGGAATGGAGGCAACAGTTGTTTAAGTAAGTACTTTTTCTTTCAAGCTCATTTGGAAACTGTGAAGTTGTTATTAACATTAATGCAGATATGTTACAGGGCTCAATCTTCGAATGTGCCCTTGTTTATAACGGCACCATTATCAGATTTATTTCCATCGATGTAAATCAGATTTCGGGTTGTATCACTGCGAATATCCGATAATTGGAGCACGGAAGTGGCATTACTACGAATAGAAGTCTTTATGAAGTTTATTTTATAATTGGATGCATAACGCTGCGTCCAATTTAAAAGCGATCGTCACGCGAATACGCGATTGTCACTCAAATGTGACTTTTTCGTTCGGTGAACAAACGACCCATATATTTATGGCACGTCGAGTTTTAGAGCCTGTCACACAGTAATGAGTGACAGAAACGATGCTGTACAAGTCGAACCTTGTCTAAAATCCGGTTGAGCCTACTGTATTTAACTTACTGAAAAGCAAACGCAAATATTACAAAAATGAATTTTATTTAAGCTTAAAAATATGTAAACTAACAATATCGTGTGATATCTAGTCAATCACTTGCGAGAATAAGGCACAAAATTAACTCTTATTCAGCCAAAACATAGGTATTTAGTCGAAAATATTGTACTAAGTAGCTAATCAACAAACACTTAATCTAAAACATAGTAGGTAAGTATAATGTCAATAACCATTTTTGTTCCACCGATTAAGTAGGAATATTTCAATATTTCACCAATTAAGTAGGTTTTTTTTCTATCAATTCCATACTTTTAGGTAAAATCAGAAAACTAAAAGTGATTAATATTTATGACATTTTTTTCGGTGCTATGGTTATGACAAAATATTACATTAAGCAGAAATATCCAAACTTACATACTTAATTATACTTTCTAAATTACAGTAAGAATACTTTGGTATTGTCACAGCTTTATTGAAAAGAATCATAATTAAGTATCCATAAAAATATGGAAGACAAACTTGTTTAAAATATTACTTAAAAATATTTTTCGATTCCTTTCAACTCTACCAAAGTCATTACGCTAGTGCTAAACACTTATGCTAAATTAAAAATATTTCATAAAGAGAAAAATATTTTATATTAAAAATATTATCATTTTTTAAATGCAATGAAAGGCACATTTTTAACTGGGAATACTTATAAGACATTGATTTAAAATTAAAATTATACTTTCAATTAATAAATAATTGAATTTTTGATTAAATGGCAATGATTTCATTTAAGTATATGAAATGAGTTCAACAATTATGTTGCAAACATTTACCCTGCCATCACTTTCAATGATGTCAAATACAATTGAGCGATTTATTAGAGGATTGGTCATGAAAATATCCTCCAGAAACATTTGTCACAGCGGTATAATGTAATAGGCCCATTTTCTGTAGAGGGCACTAAAAGGGAGACACAATAATACAACAATAAAAAGAAAATAAAAGATTGCATCTACAATCTTAATTGAGGTAATAATTAACTAAAAAGAAATCAGATTCCATAATTGCTTGAACATAATGTTCAGGAAAAAATATTTGGAAAAAAGAAAAAGAATATTTTGTTATATGCCACATCAATAAAAAGCAAGTTAACATTAACCCTTTTTTTACCAAATGTATGTAATTATTTTTTTATGAAAAAAGAAATAATATTATTATTGATTAACTTAATATAATTTTATACGTATTAATCAATAGTTAATTGATGTGGACCTATCTTTATCAGTCTTATATTAACAATTATAGAATCTGTTACAACACCATTCTCCATCTTATAAACCCATCATAAAGAATAGAATTTACAAAAAATCTTGTAATTGCCCTTGAACATATTTCAAGCACGACGATATTTCCTCACTGTCTGCAACCATTCCTTGCAGTTTGTCCTGCACATCAACTAACATTTCTTTATGCATACCACCCTTTTTGAGCGCCGTCATGCAAAAGTTTGTAAGAGCTTTAAAACATTGTTTTCTTGGAGCATTGTGGGGCTGGTTATCCCAAACAGGAGTCGCTTTGACATAGTTCCATGCCAAAAAAACATACTGGATTACCGACTCCCAATGTTGCGATTCAACCAGGACCTTACCTTGGTCGACGACACACTTTTTGAACGCAGCCAAATGCGTAGAAACCCGAGAGTATGCTGGAGAATCAGTCCTAGAAGTAAGACGAGATGTAGGGAGACTTTTGAAGATATTGCTCTTCAAATAACTCAGTCTCTCTTCAAGAGGCGTGAGGTCCGGGACCGGCATATCACTCCTGATCTCCTGTTCAATTTCCGGGTGCTTATATGTGATGGTTTTGATCATGTGAATGAGTTGGGTAGGGCTCAAGCCTTTTAGAGCAGTATCAATAGGTCCTTTGAACTCTGTATTTAATGTTCTTTCCAGTCTACACCTTTTCATTGGTGGGGTGCTTTTAATAGGGCTGGTGATCTTGAACTTCTGAGGAGTGCTAATGTCGGTAAAGTCTATCTTTTCGGGAGTTAGTGGTATGCGTTCGGTGTCGAGTAATAGGCGCTTTCTTGGTGTAGAACGAAGGGTGACACTGAGTTTCAGAGGTGATAAGTGGTTGTCTTTCGGTGGTGTGCGTATGGTGGAGTGAAATGAGGAGTTGCGTTTCAGTTCGATGTCCGGCGACCATGTAACTGGCAGACGTTTGCGGCCTGCAAACGAAAGGTTGCTTGAAAGAATTTGGCTTATTGTTTAGTGGTAAAAACAACGAATTAGGTACTGTTGTCGTATTCTGATTTAGATAACATATTTCCAATAGATATGTTATCTTATATATAAATCCTTAATGAGTATTACAATAAAGTGGCAAAAACTGTTAAAGGCATAGTAATTTTCTTCTCTTTGATTGTTATGGATTAGCCTATTCTTGCATCTGTCAGTCATTAGAGGAATGTTTTTGTATTTTTGATGCAGCAGCCTTTATAATATGAAAAGCCACACCCAAAAACATACTAAAAAATCCTGGTGTTTATTTAAGTATGAAGATATCAGTCGCTCAGCTTTAAGTCACTCACCAAATAAAACTTCGGAAAATAATGATACAAGTTTGGTTTTTCCATAAAACGTAATCTGCTAGAAATCTCGTTTTTGTACCAGATTTCTCCTTCAGACTTTCAAGTAGGCTTGAAAGAGTTTAAAACCATTGAAGTAGTGAGTAGTGGTTACTGTAGTTTAATTAAGTGTACATGAAGTGCATCTTACAGTTATAGTAAAAGTGAATTCAGTCTTTTCAGTATGCTAAAAGTGGTTTCAAGTGCTCTACACACCGAAACCTGTCGATCTTTGTTGGGTTTTGTGTGTTGTTTAAGTATACAAAAATAGTGCATTCAATCTAAAAGAGTTTATTTAAGTACTTTTGTAGTAGTTTTCTTTTTATTTAACTGCTGGTAATCCCATACTAGTACAGTCACTTAGCCAAAAAACAAAAAACCCAACTGTAAAAACATAATTGAAAAGAAGCAACAAGGTATTGCAGCCAATAACCTGAAATATGGTGTTTCTTTTGTTTATCCCTGCATGCGATAAAAATCAAAGTTCAACAGATAATAATGCTTGTTTTTCTCTTTTCAGTTGTGTTTTTGCATGCAGGTTTTGTTTTTTTTTTTTAACAAATTGCTTTATTTTAAGTTTTTTAGTTGATTTGTTTATTTGGAATTGACTCATTACTAGCTTTTATTTGATACCAATATTGTTGTAATTTATTTAAAAATATACCTTCCCCATCCCTTTTTGTATTTGTATTTGCTAAGGTGTACCTCAAAGCAGCATCTTAGGACCAATGTTATATCTCATATTCTCGGCTGAAACCTCAAAAAAATGACACAGTAATAGCCACATATGCAGATGACACTGCTGTAATGTATATCAATTCTAACGCATTAACCGCATCTGTTACACTTCAAAATCACCTCACAGAAATTGAATTGTAACTTGGTACGTGAAGAATAAAAGCTTATTACCCACCAGTGACGTTAAACGGCATCCAAAAACCGCAATCAGACACCGCCAAATAACTAGGTATGCACCTGGATAAGAGATTGACGTGGCAAAGACACATTTGGAATAAGCGGAAACAGCTCGATACAAAGTTAAGAAGTTTGCACCGGCTCGTTGGAAAAATGGCAATCTACAAGACTATACTCAAACCGATATGGACATATGGAGTCGAACTTTGGGGCACAGCATCTAACAGCAACATTGAAATCTTGGAAACATACCAGACCAAAACCATGAGACTGATGTTCAATATTTCAAAACAGATGGTAGGTTCAGGAACCTACCATCTGTTAAGCAAGAATATTCATATGGAGTCTGAAATACCAGAATAAGCTATCAAAGCATGTCAATGCTTTAGCGACAAACCTTAATGGCTCTGGTAGTACCTTATACTCAAGACTGAGGAGGAATAGTGTTCCAACCCTCCAATACCGATTCCCCATTATATAGTGAGTGAGGTCAATGGATTCTCCTCCTAGCCAAATGTCATACCCAGACACTGGTCAACGAAACTAGGAGCTAAATGTGAGAAACAGGTTGTTGTGCTGAGTAGGATATAAAAAATAAAAATTGCAGGTATATAAATATTATATAGCCTATGTCACTCCCACAATTAAGACGAATCTAACGTTCTGTGTTTCAATTATTATTATTTTTTAAATTATGTATGTCAGCTTGATGGATTTTGACATGAGGTGTCATATATCAAAATCCATCAAGCTGACATACATAATTTAAAAAATAATAATAATTGAAAAACATTACCCTCCTGGGGCAGTCGGATAAAAAGAGGGTTAACCTCGGAATGAGAGATAATCAAGCTGTAAGCTGGTATAAACCTTTATTTGGCATTCTAAAAGTTGTCTCTTAAGTCTCATAGAATTTCGTGTCTTAAGATATTCAAGGTCACATAAATCGGTTTTTTTGCTAATACATATCCTGCTACCTATGGATTCAATGATGTTTACATCTATTACAAAAATTGTTAGCATAAAATTATCTACAAATTTTGTCCAAAACATTCTTTTAAATGCTTAACCATTTTTTAAATAGAGGGCGAAGCGCTCAGCCTTACATGGCATAATGCAAGGTCATCGGTGAGTCCAAAGTTAATGAATCACAATAAAAACCATAATAATTAATAGTTATTGTCACTTTAACTAAACAATAACTCAATAAGTCAAAAATAAAACATGTGCAATGCTATAAAACCAAGAATTCAAGTGGTTATACCTCTCTGCTGAATCAGCAGTTCGTCAGGCGACGGTGCGGGACTCAGATATCCAGCAGGCAGGGCCGGGGAGCGCTCCCGGATGTTAGTGACAGGCTGCAGTGGGGTGACACGGAGACGATCAAGCCGGACCGGGATCTCGGCGAGCGCCGCGCGGGTGCGACGCCCTCCCTCTGGTGTCACCGCACCCTCCATGGTGCTGGGATATTAAGCAGTTAGGACATAAAATAACAGAAAACATTCATGTCGGCCAACAGGACCTAATCAAACACCCATTATAATGGCTTGAATACTACAATTCATACCCGCATTGGATCTTAATTGCTTCGAATACACCTAGTTTTACACACAATTATGTACAATACGCATTAATGTAAGTCTGAGAACTAAGTTGGGAACTGGGGAACTACTCGGTGCCATGTGGCAAGTAAATAAGAGATTAAACAAAGAAATTTAAGTTAAGTATATTTAAATTTACATATTATTAGTGATTGGATACGTAATTAGGTCAAGTTAACGATATATGAAATGATTTCGACAAGCATTTTGATTGGACTCAGAATGAAAGTGAGGTTCACTTGTTATTATTATATTATGACTCGTGATCTCGAGTGAGACTTTGTATATGAGGCTCTATGCGCCATGTGGACACCACATCAGAGATAAATAAGCAACAATAAACAATCTGGAAATGCTTGCGTCTGATTTTACAGACACAAATGTAATAGCGAGAAATAACTAAATCTCGTAACAAATCCCCTGAAATTACTGTAACGTCTAAATTATCTTATTAGGTTTAGGTAAAAACTCATAATCTGTAGTTTACATCATAGTTTCTATGCAATAACGATCTGCGAAAATAGCGTTCACAATGACGCTAGTAATAACAGTAGATCATAAAAATTATAAAAATAAATTCGTTTTCAATACATTACCTCTGTGTATATCTATAGACTGTATCCTCAAATAAAATTTCACGTGCAAAACAGAGAGTGAGAGCGAAATAACAAATAAAAATAATACTGAAATTGGCGCAAAAATTGACAACCAACTTCTACAAAGCAAAGCACAACGGTTTTTTCTTTTTTTAGTTGACGTTACAGTTGTGTGACCATTACCAATAATGGGATTTCAATCATAGAATCTGTTATGGCGGCCATACACAACCATGTTTGCATGGGACTTGAGACTTGATCCAATTTTTGCGTTTGATAATTACTCAATGCAAGCTGCCGAGCTGACAGCAAACAGCTACTGCTATTGTTAAGTTGGATGTCAGTAGCACGATTAGTGACCGAGAGTAGCAGCAGTTCTTAAGACGCTGACAACACCTAAACGGCGGTCACTGTCAGATTGCATAGAAAAGAAAGAGAAGCGCGATGACACAACACTTGTAATTTATTGCAAAATCTCAATTATCTATTTACTCAAAATTGAGTTGAGTAATCGAAAATAAAAAACAACCAACTTCTGCATTAAAATAAGACGTTCTTGTTATTATTTAAATACGTAATGTATGTTGATATTTAATACAGATATTTTGGATTAGAACTCAAGGTAAGAGGTTAGTTTGTATCGAGATTTTTTTCAAAACGTGTTTTGGTAACAACCAAGTTGGGATGGACAATACCCGGATCAGAGACTAGTGTAGTTCAAAGTTACTTTATGGCAATCACTTGCTTAATGCTATATGCTCTTTATTTTAAGCATACTATTTTATATGCTTTATTTGAAGCATGCTTTTGTATATGTACTACTTGTTACGACCAAAAGGGCGGGCGCGAATAAAACCAGCGCGGTGTTGTCAGAGCGGAATATTACATCGCGTTTATGAATTTATTACGGAACAGTAAAAAAACAATGAACTTTCCTTCTTACTTTCCAGGCTTAGGACTGTCTATAATTGATTAAGTGTTATTAAGAAATAAAGTAGTTATGTCGGTATTTAAAACAATTATGCCTATAATTGTTTTAAATACTGACATACCTACACACAAAACAACAACACGATACCTCACTCAGTAAATCGTCCTTACTTACACAATTAGTTTTTATGTACATAATCAATATTGCGTGTCCTATCACTGTTTATTTACACTAAGCAAAACAACATTGTTTATAATATTACGTTACGTACGTGAGCCGCCTGAGATCGCGATAACGCACGCGGTGCCTAAAACGATTACACACGCGACCGAAAGCAAACGCTAGCATGCGACGACTAACCACCCGGCGGCCGGCACCCGCCTCTTTGCTATGCCTGGTTGCTTATTACTACATGCGCTTGCGATGTGCGACGACGTGCGATGTAAAGCAAAAAGCAAATAGCAACAAGTGAGAGCCACGATAGCATTTGCTTTATGTTATGTATGATAAGCAAGATGCTTTATTATGCTATATGCTTTATTAACCACCACTAAGAGACACGCTTTGCGAATGTGGGTTCGATGAAGGTACTGTGGAGCACATTTTTTTTAACTGCTCCAATAATAACACAGCCCATGACTTGTATAGTCATTTGCCTAAATTAAATATCCCTGTCCCAACTAATTTTCCATTCTTACTAACATACTCTTCCCCAAAGCTCTTCGGGGCTTTGATGTTTTTTATCCGCGTCAATGACCTCAAATTATGATGATTTTTGAGTGGATTGTTTTCATAGTACATATTTAATAATATAACTAACAATATTTTTATCTGTTTGTTTCAGTGTAGTACTAATACTCGTTAACAAGTTTCACACTAAATACATTAGCGCATTTGCTTACATAGCCAAGTGACGTCATGACCACAGAGCAACATGGCATCCACTGCGTCCAGCGTTTTCGTCAAACTACGCGCGAAATTTGAAAATATAAAATTTAAATGCATTTTATGGCACTTATCGATTGAATAAAAATTTTGTGATTTTTGGGGCATATTAGTACTATAGAATTTAATTAAGACACTTTTCAAAAATGGATGTAAGACCCTATTGTCGACATCGGCACCATTGCCATAGAGAAAAATAGTGATAATCACGATTTAGGTGTTTTACGAAATAATCAAATTCTCGAGGAATCTATTATCGATTAAATGATGATTGCTTACAAAATCTTCAAGACATTCTTTTTTTTTGTAGTTTAAGGCTTTTATGAAACACCCCTTGGGCAAGATTCTTGTTTTAGATGATTAAGAAAGTCGTTATTTGTAACTATTAATACAATAACTATAATATATTCACGACATTGTCTTTGCTTGTTACACGATAATTTTCACGATATTTTTCAAATATGTTTACGGTATTTTGAATCTGAAACACTATATTTTGAATCCATCAAGATGGTAGTTAATTTGTTTTTCATCTGGTAACAGTGGGTCACAGAGGTATTATAGACATGGGTCGGTACGTGAATTCGTAATACCGGAACTATATTGGTATGACTACCAATACCAGGTTTTGAAACTATTTATTTCAATAACTATATATTGGTGATATCAAGCGCCGAGTTCGGTTTAGGTATTGGAATGGTTATGAAACTATTTATTTTATTAGATAACTATGTATTGGTGATATAGAGCTTGGGTTGAATATTTGAACGTTTGGTCGGTATTCAAAATAAGTTTATCACAACATTTTATTTTTTATTTTAGAGTACTTAAATTAACTTTCCTTCGTACTTCATCTAAGCTTAGGACTGGCTACAAATTAGTTTGGCCTTGAGTTCCAGTTCGTATTAATTCGGCAGCGCTCGGCGCGATCCACCCACGGACCGTATCGGGCAGCAATCGGTGGTTTTCGCTAGTACTCGGTTACTGTTTATCGTGTTTCAAGTCAATAAATAGTTTCACGCAATACATAGTCATTGTGGTAGGCAATACCATATTTAAGGTATCACGCCAATACATAGTTATTGAAACTATTTATGGTTTATACCACCCATCTCTACAGAGTAATTCAATTCATTCATCGAAAGTCGTCAAATGTCGTGATGCGATGTTTATTATTTTTTGTCAAAATCATACACGCCAAAAAAATCCGATAAAAGATAGTAGATGTTAATAATTTTAATTGACTGAAATTCTATGTTTCATGTCTGTGATTGTAGAAACTGTTCTTGATGATTGTGCATATTAATATTAAAAATAAACATTCCTTTAGATTCGGGAAGGACACGAAATGTATACTTTTTGTTGTGATCCCGTGTGATAAGTTGCTGTTTTGATTGTGTTTATTTGCTTTTTGAGCTGATAGTGTCATTTACTCTTGGAATTTGTGAAAGGGCAGGTGGGAAGTAGGTCATAAAAGTCGAGGTGGCGTAAACAAAGTGAGCCGGTCCATCGTATGTTCTAGATTTTAATGGCACGATATGGGTTTGCTTGAGGGTCATTAAAGGCGATGGAGAGGTTGTCTCATGACCTTAACCTGGCTCTGGAGGAGAGTAACTGCGGCCGGCAGGAGCGGAGGAAGCTAGGCCTCCGCCGACGGACCAGATCTGCCGGAAACCTACGTAAGTATAAACCATGCTTCTAATTTTCATTCAAGGATTTATTGTTTGATTATTTTATATCATTACGTCTACTCTTTATTACTGTACGGTTTTTTTTTATAATATTATTTAAATAATATGGTCTCCAAAAAGGACAAAAGTATTAAAAAAAATAACACATTAGAAACTTAATTTTTAAAATGATAAATTTTTATTCTAGAATAATAAAATGGAATCTAGCACTATTTTCCCTAAAAACATTTATTCTGAAGAAAACAAAATTATTTTAAAATTGTGCCAAACATTTGAAATCTTGCCAAGCTATTGTGCAAATTCAAACTTTTGCAAGGTTTAGACGAATTTATGAAACTTTTATGAGCTTAGTTGACATAGCACCTGAGTTAATTCAGCTTTATTTTACTACTACCATTTGCCCATGGCTGGAGGTCGGATATTATCCTACGGGAACTTACTATCGGTATAAAATGTATCCTATGTCCTAACCCTGGTCATGGTCTAGCCTTGTGCCAAATTTCATCCTAATCTGTTCAGCTGTTTTAATGTATAAGCATAATAAAGAAGCAAACATACTTTCACATTAATATTAGCTCGGATTTATTCATAATAATTAAAATATTGGACAATGGTTCAAGAAGTATTTTTCATAATATTTATTTATTGTGATGGACAAAATCTTGCATTGTAATAAAATTGTTTATTTTCCTAATACTTTAATGTCAGCAATTTTCTTTAAAATTTATCTCCCTCATTACATGTTTCTTTACCTATTAGCTCATAATTGGCGAGTACTCTATTGAGTCACTGCTCTAGTAAATCCCAACATTTGGGCTGTAGGGACTGTACCATAAGGAATGATTTTGTTTGTAATTCATGAATCATAGTATTCACCAGAACCAGAATACAGATAATACAATCCACGAAGGCATGCCCCACTATTCCTCCTAACCGTTTATAGTATATGTGTGCAAGCTTCCGTCAATGTTTGAGTGTTATCGGTACATACTAATTACCTATGAGTGCACACGCACACTACAATGAATAGACTAATCAGGAGAGAGCGTCATGGTCAAAGTGAAAGATGCTCTACTTCAATTTTATATTTTTTACCCGACCGCAAGGAAAAGGTTATGTTAATTTAATTTTTAGGTGTGGATATTTTATGTGATTATTAATTAATATCGATAATATTACTATTTTTATAATAGGAGGTAATAATAGACATAAATGAAATACGGAAATAATTTTATTGAACTTTATTGAGAAATGAAAATCGTCAATCACTTGTTTCAGAAATATCTGATTCAGAGTCTGATGTATCACCGACATTTACAATAAAACTAAAATCAAGATCACAATGTCTCATGTATTCGTCTTCTATTTTTTCCACGTGCTGACAAGTATTGAACCAGACATCTTTATTTACTCGATCAAATGCTTCATTTAAAATGGGCATAATTGAAGTGTAAATTTGATTGATATTGCGGCTAGCAACGTCGTTTTTTACAATACCCCAAATGTTTTCGATTGGGTTTAAATCTGGATGATAAGGTGGCAGCCGAAGCACTGTGAATCCATGTTCTTTCAATAATTCGTCAACTTTGTACTTGCGGAAGTTTTCTTTGTTTTTTAATATAAGGTCATAAAGTTCTGGTTTTTTGTAGCTTGTTTCAAAATGGATATTTTTTGCATTCAGCCAAGTCTGCATGACTAATTTGTTGGAGTTGGATGTTGGTATTTTTTCCGAACTAGTATTGTGATAGGCTGCATTATCCAAGACTACCACGGCATCATTTGGGAGATTTGGTATTAGTTTCTCCTTTAGCCACTTTAAGTAATTTTCTGTGTTCATGTTATCGTGGTAGTCTCCGGATTTAATCTCTGCTCTGTATGTCAACAACGCATTTGGTACGAAACCCTCTGCACTTCCGCCATGTACTATAATTATGCGCACTCCTTTTGTTAAGTTTTGTTTTATTGCTGTTTTAGAACTTTTTTCGGCCCAAGACTTTTTTTGCACGTGGTTGGTATGAATATATGATTCATCTGTGTAGACTATAGGTCTACCTGCATTGCGAAAAGACTTTACCTGTTTTAAATATTTCAATCTTAATCAAATCAAATCAAATCAAAAACATTTATTTGCTAGAATATGGTACATAATGGTGTTACAATAATTTTGTTTCTGCATATCCTGCCAAAACGATGGCGTGCAAATTTATACATACTTATAATGTCAATTATTTTAACTCACAAACTACAGATTCTATTGACTTATCTTCTAAATAGTCCTTAATCGTATAATAGCATTAGCATTTGAATATCATGTTTTTCGGTTAGCACCTTCCTGTTATTCTCAGTTTTTCTCCATTTATAACCAAGTTTAAGTAACAATGTTCTTAGAGTTGTTATACATCCATCAAATTGTATACGGTCTTTCAAAGCAATATTAAGTCGTGATAATGTTGGAAATTGACGATGTTCTATATGATAGTTTTGGATAGTTCTTCGGACTACACCAATATCGAATTCGTCTAAATTAATTTTTTGTGGTCTTACCCTTCTCTTCTTCATAGGTGATGTAAAAATAGAAGCACTTCTGTATACTAAATTCGAATGCGACGTACTCGCTTCATTTTCAGACTCAATATCCGCTTCCGTAGTCGGCTCTGTTGTACGTTCCGCACTTGGGGCTATAGGAACTATCGCATCCGTTTCCATAGTTATATTCGATTCCATAGCAGGTACTGTAGTTTGCTTCATTGTATTAGTATATTCCTTTCTTTCGCGTAGAATTCTAGTCACTGTGCTTTCAGATACTCCAACAGCCTGTGCGGTTCTCCATCGCGCATCAGTGAGTTTTTCTGCATAGTTTTTACTTGCTTCTTTTTTCATAAAATCATAAACTTTAGAAATAATTTCTCTTGTCTAAAATAAAAAAAATATCAAATAGTTTTACTTATTTTTAAAAATGAAATGAACACTACTATTACTAAAATTTGCTATTTATTAAAATTAAATTACTTTCGTTAGCTTATTTCATGTGTTTTAGTAACTGCAAACTTCTTTACATACCTGGCTTTTAAGAACAACACGCTGAGATTTTCTCGACATTTTAAAAATATATAAAGTAGAGCAACTTTCGTGACGAGTCTGGATTTTCGCAGCATAGAGTGTAGTATTCGTGTGCATCGAACCGCTGACGGTTCGCGACTGCCGCTCGGAGCAAACTCCCCTCACCCCGCGATCCCCTCAACCGAAAATTGGTGGGGCGCGTCTTCGTGAATTGCACTATCTGTAACTACTTTAATTGAAATGGTTGTAATATGTGCCATTTTTTTTATTCAAAATGTTAATAATTAAGGCACCCTTTGTTAAACCCTAGTCTTAATTTCATTTAAAAATTTATTCTGGAATAACCTGAATCATTTCAAATATATTTTTAAAGATAAAAATTATACTCAGTCCTTAGTTCCACGAAATCTTTACAGCAGCCGCCGTAACAGTGAGCCTCGTAGAAGATGGAAGCTCCAGCAGTCCTCCGCAGGCTCCACTCATCACCCAGCCATTATCGGACTCGGATGATCCGCACCTCAGCTTGCACAAATCCAGCATGAAAACTAGGCATTACTGCCAGATCGGGAACTTTGAGTCTGATTCGTTCAATGAGAACTTCTCGCCTACCAGACCGGCTAATGCTAGGAGGAAACGGAAGTATAAGAAAATGCCTGTGGAGTATACTGATGGAAAGAGGTCACCACCTATTGAGATTTTGAGTGTGACTACTGAGGTGTGTTGAGTTTTTACTTGAAATGTTATATTCATGAAACAGTATATTGGTTTATTGTTGCTTATATCATTAATTAGTCTTATATAGTCAAGTTTTTTACTGAAAATGCCACAAATATTAAAGTTTGAACTGTATTATGCTACACAGTACAACTAATTTCCTTTTGAATCCAATTTTTTTTACACATAAACAGAATAACACAAATAACATTAACAATTTCCTCTTAGTAACTCAATTTTGGTTTCTCAACTGGAACATATTTTCCTAATATGCTACGTTACATTGTATAACCTTGTAAAAAAAACTGATTAAAAACAAGTCAGTATGAGTGTTTAGGTACACTATGTGATTCCAAGACATCCACAACACATTTAGTGTTGGTATGTACTTAAAACAGATGCAGTCTTTAGTGTCAAAAAGTCTGTATGAATGCTTGTTTTTTCAGCCAAATGCACTGCCTGCTACAATCATTCTTCAGAGCCAAGTTTTGTCTCCAGCAACACATGTTAATAAGCACAAGACACTCACGAAACCAGAAAGGTCAGTACTCTATACTCGTACATTATTATTTTATTATGAACCTCCTTAAGAGGGGCTTGTGGCTAAATAAAAACAGCCGCACGGGTTAATCGATCAGGTTAAACTACGCTTACCGCGTTTGGTCCGTGGATGGGTGACCATCTTTACATACCAAGACCCCTCCGTGCCTTGGAAAGCACGTTAAGCCGTTGGTCCCGGCTGTCATTCGTGGATCTTTGACAGTCGTTATGGGTCGTCAGAAGCCCGAAAGTCTGACAACCAGTCTTACCAAGGGGTATCGTGTTGCCCAGTAACTGGGTAGTGGAGGTCAGATAGGCAGTCGCTCCATGTAAAATGGGAAAAGGCTAGGCAGCTGATGACTGTATTGTTATTTCACAGTTGAAAATTAAAAGGGAAACTCGCAGGGAAGTCTACCTATTATTACATGAGTCAGTAAAAATGCAAAAAAATGTGTTTTGCATTTTAAATGCTTTAAAATATCTGCTTCATGATAAAATTTTATTCTCTACATTTAAACTTTGCAAATTTCTTTTATTACTGGATGAATTATTTTGCTAAGCGAGTAATTACTGTTAATCACTCATTTGATTTTAAATCTGACAATTATAACATACATAGATACATAACATAACTGAAGGCTTCTACATACTGGCACGACTTGTCGCGCGACGCGACGCGACACAAAGACACCGCGTGTAGCGCTACAAGCGGTGCCTTTGTGTCGCGACAAGTCGCGCCAGTATTTAGAAGCCTTAAGGGTTAGGCAGAAGTGTACCTATAGTACACCTACATTTCGCCAGTTATGTTTAAGTACCATGTAATAGGGGGCGAGCCTATTGCCATCAACCGGGCACAAATCCAGACTTCGGGCTGCTACTGAAAAATTCCAGATAGACAAGCTCTTATAACACTGCCCGACCCGGGAATCGAACCCAGGACCTCATGCTCAGCGGTAGCGCTTACGACCACTAGACCAACGAAGCAGGGTTATAAAATAGTTAATTATTCCTAAAATTAACTGCACATCATCATAAGATTAATAGTCGCTTCGTCTTTGCGAAGAAAGTATTGTCTGTGATATTTCTTTGTCCATAAAAACAATATCATAAAAAAAAAATGTTTTCGTATATATACTACATGGGAAATGCTATACAGACTTCCGTTTAGTTCTCGGATCACGGCATTTGTATCAACTGAGAACCTAAATTGGGATATGGCCTTTGTCTTGCATAATCAGCCTATAATGTTCCCACTGCTGGGACACAGGCCTTCTCTCTGTGAGAGGGACTGAGCCGTACGCACCACGCGGGCCCAGTGCGTGTTGGTGGATGTCACATGTCTTCGAATTTTTTGTTCTAAGACATGCCGGTTCCCTCACGATGTTTTCGTTCACCGTTTTGAGAGCAGCGATGATGAAATATTTTTTTATATTTTGATACACAAAATAAAGTGCCTGCCTGGGTTCGAACCTACACGCAACTCGTAAGTCGCGGCCGTTCCTACTGGGCCACCATTGCTCCACACTGGTCTTTGTATTGTTTCTTATTATTTACATAACTATTATTACACAAGGAAAGTTGTACTAATCCGCAATGTGTTGGCTTGTTAGCTGTTTTTTCAGAAACGCCTTCTGCGGCAAGAGGAAATGGTCTCATCGGGACAAAGGAGACGTTTGCGAGATGAGGGAGAGGTCCTTCAGTGGCGGATGCTCATCCAAGTCCGCTTACTTCTCTAAAACCGACTTTAAATCAAGAAAGTACGATACCGACCTCCCTAAAAAGGACCTTGTTCTGCAGCCAGGCAAAATCGTACTCAAATCTCAGAATGCAGAAGGCACAAAACCGACTGCGCTCACACACACTAACGCTAACACTCCTTCACTGCCAGGAAGCTCAAGTTTCAACTTCGTATATAAGAATTCTTCTAAAAACGGGACGCCAACGCTATCTAAATTGACAGGGTACAAAATAACGACAGACTTACCACCTTTCTTTAATCCCACAACCAGCTCGGGAAAGAACAGTTTTGATGGAAAATACCACCGAAAATTTAAGATGTTAAACAAGACTCATCCTCCATCTTTAAGAAATCCTTTGATGTTTGACGATTCTATCAGCGGTATGGATTTCGCGGGGAACGAATCAAGCTCACTAAGCAGCAGTGATTCTGATGGAGTGGTAACAAATGATAGTGATAGAGAAGGAGACGACGAACTCACTGACTGGCCAGGCATCGAAGAGCTGAAAGTCTTCAACAAAAGCCTCACGTTCAAATCTTCAAAGTCCGTAAACAATAATTCTCCCAAATCTGCCAGTAACATGCCACCGCCAAAAAGGTTGAAAAAGGAGAAGTTGCTCGTCAAGAGTGGGTGGGCTAGTTGTAAGAATAGATTCAAGAAGAAACGGGCTAAAGTTGATTCGGGAAACGACGACGACGCAATGATGTCTGATTCCAAAACTGTAGTCGATTTAGAAGACGAGGCTATTTCAAAGGAAAACAGGGACATCCTCCAACCCCATTCCTCCTTCAGCAGTTTCAGCGATATAAAAAACGCGGGTGTATCTGGTCAAAACGCGAACGAGACGTTTTTTCAGTCCTTTCAGGCCTTTCAGGAGAAATCGTGGCAGCAGGATGAGTCGTTTAACCAGACGCCACGCACGAATTTTTCGCTACAGAAAACATCATCGAGTGACTTGAATTTGAGTGAGAAATCTCCGCAAAGCGATCATTATTACAGTGAGCATTCTATGGGGAATGCTGTAGTCACTGAAGTAAGAGAAATAAGGGCTGGGTGTCGTAGAATAAGGGACGAAAGACCTGGTTTCCTAATCCTGAGTGCTGCTAATGAACAGCTTTCCAAGTTCCTCCAAGACTCTTGTCAAACTGAACTGAAGTTGCCAAGTCTCAATGATCCTGAGGAGAAGGAAAAGCTGGAGTCGCTAGCTAAACTGTACTCCTTGGAACTTCAAGTCGAAATGGGGCGACCCGTTCTTAGGAAAACCAGGTGACTATAATCCGTCTGTTTGTATAAAAGGTAAAAGTAATTTTCTGAATGTATGAATGGTATTTTTTTCTAGCCTGTCAAATGTTTTTTTTTCTTCTTTTGTTTAGACAAAAGTTAATTAGAAAATGTTATGTTCAACACTTGAATAGTTCTACCATAATCTCTTTTTAGCCTTGATACATTTATTCAATATCAATCAGCATGTTTTGTCATTGAAAAGATAAGATAATACAAAATAGGTATAGTTCTATCAAAATATGAAAGTAGGGTAACACATTTTAGGGCTAAAAATCTAACATATCATCAACACCTAATTCTGAAACATGATTTTCTCTTTACAGCAACACAATGCAAGCGATTCGCGTCGAACATTCCTACCACAATTTTCCTTCAGACCATAAGCGTCGTTGCTATGGCGACGACACAGACACGAGCCTGTCTCTAAGCGATCAAAACTCTGTGAACTCCATCGAAGACACACTGGACATACCGCAAAGACTCTGCGACATGACCGCACAAGATTTGGTAGATACATTCTCACATACTATTGATAAGTCACTTTTGCATCCCGGTGAAATAGATTGAGTTTTTCGCGGCATTTTGCATAATTACGCGCAGTTGAAATTGAATCAACTAAATTTACGCGGGTTGAAATTGAATCAACTATACTTACGCGAGTTGAAACTGACTTTACGCTGTCATAATTGAATCGTTTATAGCTTCAGGGAATTTATGTGCTAAGTTGAATATAGATGGGCTTTTTCTTAAAACGCCTAAGTTTGATTATGCGAAAATATGCCAGAACATTTAAATTAAATAATGCGTAAAGTTTATTTCAATTCCTGTAATCAATGTAGGTCTTGCTATGTTTCTTAGAAAACATTATATTTTACATTATTTTGTATACCAAGATTAAATGATGTTAATCTATTTAAACTCTAACTTACAAGATAATTGCCAACTGCTATAAATACATGCTATATATACACTTTTAATACTATGAAAGTTAAACGAGATTTTGTAGAATTTCTAAGGATACGTATCAACGCTGAGCGTGATATAAATTATAACTAATGTCTCTTATTTTTTAGGACTGGTTATTTAAGGCTATTTCTTTAGTTTCAATAACTATTGCATCAACGTAGTGACGGGATATGTGTCGGAAGTTACAAAACTTACGGTAGGGTAAAAAACAAGGGTGGGATTTTTGAGAAATTATTAGGATTTTACAAGTGACGAAAAATATTCTTTAAACGTAGCAACTTACAAAAGCCTTTTCAAATGGAGAAACCCGAAAAGAAACCGAGCTTTCAACATCTTTTGTCACACCAAGAAGCCATATTACCACAAAACATTACATAAAGTGGATAGCAACATCGTTCCCTTAAGGAACATTAAATTAGAAAGAAAAATCATATTAAAATCGCGTGCCTCTTAAAGAACGGTATTGCAAACCGCCCTTATTTCTCAAAACACTGTCACGTGATTCCGGTCCTCCATCGGAAATTCACGTGGTCGCAAATGACGCAGTTCTAAAGAAAAGTTTTTCTCCCTTTAAAACTTCGATGTAAGTTCTCCACTTCGAATTTGTTAGCTATTATTTTGTGACATATCTTTCTTATTTTTCATTCCTTTTTTCTATAATTTAGTAATATGGCTTTAATATTTCCTTTGTCTCTAATAGTGTAGGATTACTTTTTCTGACTTCTAGTTTTAAATTTTAGTTTAGGGACCAACACTGTATGCTTGTTGGTATCATCTATAAGTAATTTTCGATCAGTCAAAGTTCTAGTTAAAATGCTTCGATTACCTACTTAAATAGTTTTATGCATCATTGGATATATCGGCAACTTTAGACAATTTTTTCAATTATGAATCAGGTAAATTTTCTACAAGATTTGTTTAGTTATCTATGCACGCGATATTAGGCTTTATGTTCAAAGGTTACTGTATATTTTGGTATAACGAATTTTGCTACAATTATGTAGCAAGGTTGACTAGGAAGGGAGGCAAAAATGAATATATTTCTTGCCTATAATCTGGGATAGGGCTTGATTTGCCCCAATTAGGCTAAGATCATATAGTCTGGTACTGATACTATTCATATTTGGGTTTTAAAGGTCAATTCAAGTAAGTATCTAAAGCGATTTCAGTTACATTTGCTTTACTAATGTGAATATTATCAGGTTATTACTAGATTATCGTAAGAACTTTAAGCCTGGTTGTTCCTTTACGGTGTTTTTTTCGACGTAAACTCGTAAAGAGATTGAAATATTGTATACCTATAACGTCAAGAAAGCTAAAAATTGTCGTTTTGTAAAGGTCTTTAACATGTATAGGTGGACAATTTATTTTTCAAAATTCCCCCGCTGGCACGGGATAGCTCTATGAGTACAAATTGATTCCAAGAGCTTTTTCGATTTATATTCTATTGTATAATATTAGCTTAGGGAGCGTTTCCACTGTTGTGGAGGAAATTGGTCAATCGTTGTTACAACTGCTGGATAATGCTATGTATGTAAAAGTGCCAAGCAATCCCCATATTCCTACTTCTGCATGTCTCGCTCAGTGGAAACGTATTCTCAATATATATATGTGAAATTAAATTTTGTGCGCTTTTTGGTCATCCGATTCATAATTATAGTATTTATATAGCACGTTGTTGATGTCCTAGATTCTATTGTGATACGTTTCAGAGATATATGTATCGTTAAAAACTACGGTGATCTGGGTGGAAAAATCTAAGTTAGTTTCTTTTTCACTCTGTATAAATACTCAAAAATATATAATCGAATTACAACTAAAAGCTTTAAGTTGAGTAAACTAAATGCTAAGTGCTGAGTTATACTTACTATTAAAAATATATAAAATGTCGGTTTACGGACGATAATTTTACGTCATAACGAGAGCCGAACACTTAGGCCGATTGTGCCTCTCTATCGCTAGTTCCGCGCTCTCGCTTGCACGCTCGGCTCAGGCGGAACGTGACAATGAGTCATGCTTTTTCGTGCGTGCAGCCGGCGTTCATCGATTTATAAGACGTTATCACGTCAAAAGAAACTTATTAATAATTACATACGATACATTTATCTGTCTATAAACTTTGTCAGTTACTCTAGAAAAAGAAGCAACTGTCACAAATATTATTAAAATTAAAAGTTAAATAATGTAACTGTTGAATAGTTTCTTAACTTTATAATACTGTATTACGGTCAGATTTTCTGGTTAAGCTTAGCAAATCAATAGATGTATACTCTTGATAACTCCTACATTAATTTGGTACCACACATACCTACTTTAGAAAAGAGGGCAGGGGTAACCAATTAATGCAGGCGTTCGAAACTTACGACTTTTTCACTAAAATGTACTTAGTATTTTCACAGTTTGATATTTGAATAGCTGAGAATCGGATGCCAAACGCGCAAGATATATGATGTGTCGATGCCATAAGACTTTGTTATGTTTACGACTTACTGACGAAAGAACATTGACTAGAATATGATGTATATGATTAGGAACTTCTAGTGAAAGGAAGGTTTATGAATCAAGGAAATTAAGTTAGACACTATTGATAATCTCATAGCAGTGGTAGAATATCCATTTTATGTGTGCTCGTCTGACAAGCTATCAAGGCTCCGCGCAGACCAAAAAGGACACTGTAGCAGAGGATTTTCTGGAGACATTGTATTGAAATGAAGTGCCATAAAGTGCAAAATAGTACGAACAACGACGTCGACATCAAACGACTCGTAGGGCGTCTCGTTTGCACTTTAAGACGCATTAGCGTCTGGGGCATTGTATAATAATCCTTATTATTAAATATGGATACTAATATTATGCAATGTCATTAAAATCTCTGCTAAAAATATATAGAAGTTCAGTTCTTTCGCCCGTAAATCAGGTCTGTTTGTATATTAAAAGGCGGTTCGATCGCCCCAAACGTAATTTAATCGAAGTTTAAAGACTATTTAGTTGTAAACTATTTTTATCTTTTGTCGTAAATGTTGTTTAACAATTCATATACATTGTTTTACACTAACATTGTATCAAGTATTTGTATTTGTATATGAATCAATGTTACGATTGGGATGGAAAATATTGTATTATCGAATTAATACAGAAATATACTTTTGAATTATATTTTCAGTTTTATTTACTTACACTTTTACTAACAGTTATGGCTTTCAATCAAACACACGCCTACAATTCATATTGATAAAGTACACAAATAAAATAATAAGTTCATTAAATAAAAATCATTTTTATTAAATAAAAGCATAGTTATGCTAGGAATTTAACAAATAATGAATAACAAATGAGCACCGGAACTCGAATCGTTTTACGATAACCAAATAATAACAATAACTTAATAGGTACAGAGAGGTCACAGGTTATAACATTATATTATCTGTGGTTATAACCAATAAGAAAAAAATATTGTGACATGTCTATACTCTTCTAATGCCTCACAGACTGAATTCTCAAGTTATTGTAACGAAACGGTACGTTAAATTACGTTTTAAACGTGAAATTTATAAATATTAGGTTAAATGCTCTCAGAGATTAGTGACGAGTCCCTCACTCATGAGGTCCCTCGTTTGAGGTTCTCATGATCGCAAATTGAAAGAGTTACTCGAATTTCCTCATTGAACCACCTCACCACACGTCACTCGTTCACGCGTCCTCAAAATTTGACATTGACAATATGAAATCGTGGCGAGGGGTGAGTGAGTAGAGACTCGTGAGTACTCGTGATTCATCGTCAGGCCCGCCCGCCTCGCTCCCTCGTACGTTCGGCTGAATTCGACTCGGCCTCACGAGTCGTGAGGTGAATACGCCGTTGACGATTCCTCACCTCAAATGAGGGGTGCCTCGTGAGGACCTCACGAGGTAAAATGAGGTCCTCCCTCAACCTCAAATAAAATTGATGAGTTACCCATCACTATCAGAGAATTCAACCATAAAACATTGTTGAGTTTCATATTCTGTGTAGTACCTAGTAGTAATGTGATATAATTATATATTTTCACATACGACAAGATTTCT
Organism: Atethmia centrago; assembly: GCA_905333075.3. Classification (NCBI taxonomy): domain Eukaryota; kingdom Metazoa; phylum Arthropoda; class Insecta; order Lepidoptera; family Noctuidae; genus Atethmia; species Atethmia centrago. The sequence continues at coordinate 8,120,731 of HG995381.1, read as the reverse complement.
TTGAGAATTGTCGGCGCCTGTCCGATAATAAGTTGCAAGAAAACTGCGTAGCAAGTATAAATAATGTTTATACTTGCCAAGTTACTATCGGACATTCTTGCACAAGCGAGAAAGATTTGTTTTATAAAAAGTAAAATTATCTTAAAGGTTTTGTTAATGTTTAGTATTGAATGCAGTCTGTGAGGCTCCTAACATTACACCCTGGTTACGCGTTCAATGTTCCACTACATCCTTACAAATTTACTCTTAACAATAACTATTCGATTTTCCATAATAGTTTAAAACTAATTTCCATTCATTTTTGTACTGTGATGCTTAAGTCACTGTAAATTGACACTATTAAATAGTGTGGTATTATCACATTTATATACAAAATGGAAACCCATTCATGATCACTCTTTATAATATAAAAAAATGTCTTTTTTTAATAGAATTCCAAATATTGATTCAACGGAACATTCATAATATAAAACACGTAAAATTAACTATTAAAATGCTAAATATTTGTATATAAAACCATAATTCACTTTTCTTTCTGAAAATGATTTTGTGCCGGATTAAGTCTTATCACAAAGCTGTCATTCAAAAGTGGACTTTATGATTAGTCCTCGATGGTGCAGATTAGGTCGTCTCCTTCTAGTTTTTGTCCGTTGGTGATGGATACTGATTTGACTGTTCCCGCTTTGGGTGCTTGCACGATCATCTCCATTTTCATGGCGGAGAGAACTGCGATTGGTTGACCTTTCTCGACCTTGTCACCTTCTTTCACCTTGATTGCTGTAGGGAAATGAAAGTTAATATTTCTCTTATGTCCGCAAATACCTAGCTTAAGGTGCGGACGGTGAGCAATGGGTAGCTCACCGTCCAAAAAGTACCAGGCCCGGGTCGAGGGCGCGTTGTATTCCACGCGTGCCTCAAAGAGATGTCGTCAGCACAAGAGTAGGGGTCCACTAGGGCCGATGCCTGTCGAGGTGGCGGGAAGGTACAAAAGGTTTACCGAGGCCCCTGGCAACACAGGCAACGGAAGGGACACGGGTGGGTTTTAGTCAGTAAGAGTCTGACACACCCTCCCGCTCCGCCCAGAGCTGGAGAAGTTATTTGATGATTTCCCACACAAAAAATAAAAGGGGGATACGATATAGTAGCCCATGAAATTCAATTTTGTCTTACGTTTTTTGCAGTTTGCAGGTCAGTGTCGGGTTGTATGTTAATGTTAATCCGCCATCGTAACAAATATGTGTTTACAGAATTATAATCATTAAATAAAATCATCAATACAACACTCTAAGTCAGAATTGACCTTAAATGTCACGATTTCACGAAATATTCATTCAATGGGGTAATTTGAATACTTATAGAGACATTTGTTACGGTCGCAAATCATATTTTGATTACCATACAGCCTGATTCTGACCTGCAAAGTGCAAAAATCGTAAGAAAATTTGAATTTCGCTGGCTACCCTGGCGATTTCGCCGGTGACACTTACTGAGTACTGTTCCTGGCATGGGCGCTCCCACTTGGTTCTTGTCTCCTTTGATTGCCTTGGGGTGGATTTTCATTTCCTGATAAAAAAAAGAAACGTATTTAGTGAGATGGTGGCGTAGCAATTATATACATAGTAATATTGAACAGTTTTTTCACACACTAGGTAGGTAATAAAATCAATTTTCAAATTCAATATCGCAGTACCGCCAGACTCCGGATACCAAGTTCTTATGCACCAATGGTGTATCACGCGACAATTCACAAGTTACGTCTTTAACATATTGATTTTGCAAATTAAATTAGGTATCAAATAATTAGGTATCAGATAATTTTACTTTTTATAAAACCACAGTCTTTCTCGCTTGTGCAAGACTGTCCGATAGTAACTTGGCAAGTATAAACATTGTGTATACTTCCTACGCAGTTTTCTTGCAACTTATTATCGGTCACGCGCCGACAATTCTCAAAGAAATTTTGTCGTATATGAAACTCAACAATGTTTTATGGTTGAATCTCCGAGAGCATTTAACCTAATATTTACACATTTTACATTTAAAACGTATTTTAAGATACCTTTTCGTTACAATAACTTGAGAGTTCAGTCTGTGAGGCATTAGAAGAGTATAGACATGTCACAATACTTTATTCTTATTGGTTATAACCACAGATAATATAATGTTATAACCTGTGATCTGCAGCTGGGACAGTGCAGTGTCTCTTTGACAAAGTTTTTCAGTAACTAATAATAATAATTTATTTAATAAAAACGTTTACAAAAAGTGTACATTTGGACAACAGTAGTAAATATTCTATACAATAATAGTGCCTAATTTTAAACTAAAACTAAACTATTTTTAACTACAGGTGCAAGTAATGACGGTTTGGAATTAGAATGTTAGGTAGCGACCCGCCCGATCTAGGTTTATTCAAACCCGTGTTTCAGGCCATCACTTTACATTTCACTTATATTGGGACATTAAGACTTTATGTAAAACTGATATAAAAATAATCTTTTAACAACTACTAGAAAAAGCTTATGTTACATTAATACCTAAATCTAGCCTATATAAATATACAAAAGTATATACTTACGAGGGAATAAATTATCATCATGACAAAATTTCTAGAAGTTTTTCTGTGTCTGTGTAATTGAGTATCGCTAAATATTCTGATAACATCGTATTACATTTTTTATAGCTTACACTATAGAGGCTTAGTACCTTGTTGAGTCTATTATATAGAAAAGGTCCTAAAAATACATAAAATCGATTTGCAAACGCATGTTAAGTTTGAGGCTTTAGTTTAGTACTGGGTCAAAAGGAAGTGCTGTGTGCTGATGTAGTACTACGCTCAGAATAAATAATTGCCGCACTGTTAGCACATTACATGCTATGTAAAGCTGGTGCGTAGGAAATCTAAAGGGGCGAAAGATAGCAACCTTTAGAATTGCTCTTTGAGCGCGCTCTAGCGGGAGTAAAACTGTTTTAGCAGCACCACCCCAAGAAGTTATGCAATAGGTAAGAATGGATTGACACAAAGCTAAATAAACCTGTTTAATTAACTTATAGTTGGCTATGTTCCGTAAATTCTAAAAACATATATTAATTTGCGCACTCTAGCACTTAGTAAATCGATATGTTTTCGGAAATTTAGATTGGGGTCAATAGTGACACCTAAATATTTCAAATGGTCAGCTTTAGCTAAAGTGGGGCAAGAACATGCAGTGTCAGCGCACGTGCTGCAATTATGTGCCGCTGCTGTGATTTCGTCTGACACGGAGACTCTCTTGCTGTCTGACGTCTTACCTTGCTAGCATTCTCGTCCCTAATGAACACGGAGCGCAGCTGTCCGTTGAGCTCGAAGAACACCTATCTCTCTCCCGCCGCTGTCATGTCGTCTGACACGGAAACTCTCTTGTTGTCTGACGTCTTACCTTGCTAGCATTCTCGTCCCTAATGAACACGGAGCGCAGCTGTCCGTTGAGCTCGAAGAACACCTATCTCTCTCCCGCCGCTGTCATGTCGTCTGACACGGAGACTCTCTTGCTGTCTGACGTCTTACCTTGCTAGCATTCTCGTCCCTAATGAACACGGAGCGCAGCTGTCCGTTGAGCTCGAAGAACACCTATCTCTCTCCCGCCGCTGTCATGTCGTCTGACACGGAAACTCTCTTGTTGTCTGACGTCTTACCTTGCTAGCATTCTCGTCCCTAATGAACACGGAGCGCAGCTGTCCGTTGAGCTCGAAGAACACCTCCCTCTCTCCCGCCGCTGTCATGTCGTCTGACACGGAAACTCTCTTGCTGTCTGACGTCTTACCTTGCTAGCATTCTCGTCCCTAATGAACACGGAGCGCAGCTGTCCGTTGAGCTCGAAGAACACCTATCTCTCTCCCGCCGCTGTCATGTCGTCTGACACGGAGACTCTCTTGCTGTCTGACGTCTTACCTTGCTAGCATTCTCGTCCCTAATGAACACGGAGCGCAGCTGTCCGTTGAGCTCGAAGAACACCTATCTCTCTCCCGCCGCTGTCATGTCGTCTGACACGGAAACTCTCTTGTTGTCTGACGTCTTACCTTGCTAGCATTCTCGTCCCTAATGAACACGGAGCGCAGCTGTCCGTTGAGCTCGAAGAACACCTATCTCTCTCCCGCCGCTGTCATGTCGTCTGACACGGAAACTCTCTTGTTGTCTGACGTCTTACCTTGCTAGCATTCTCGTCCCTAATGAACACGGAGCGCAGCTGTCCGTTGAGCTCGAAGAACACCTATCTCTCTCCCGCCGCTGTCATGTCGTCTGACACGGAAACTCTCTTGTTGTCTGACGTCTTACCTTGCTAGCATTCTCGTCCCTAATGAACACGGAGCGCAGCTGTCCGTTGAGCTCGAAGAACACCTATCTCTCTCCCGCCGCTGTCATGTCGTCTGACACGGAGACTCTCTTGCTGTCTGACGTCTTACCTTGCTAGCATTCTCGTCCCTAATGAACACGGAGCGCAGCTGTCCGTTGAGCTCGAAGAACACCTATCTCTCTCCCGCCGCTGTCATGTCGTCTGACACGGAAACTCTCTTGTTGTCTGACGTCTTACCTTGCTAGCATTCTCGTCCCTAATGAACACGGAGCGCAGCTGTCCGTTGAGCTCGAAGAACACCTATCTCTCTCCCGCCGCTGTCATGTCGTCTGACACGGAAACTCTCTTGTTGTCTGACGTCTTACCTTGCTAGCATTCTCGTCCCTAATGAACACGGAGCGCAGCTGTCCGTTGAGCTCGAAGAACACCTATCTCTCTCCCGCCGCTGTCATGTCGTCTGACACGGAGACTCTCTTGCTGTCTGACGTCTTACCTTGCTAGCATTCTCGTCCCTAATTAACACGGAGCGCAGCTGTCCGTTGAGCTCGAAGAACACCTATCTCTCTCCCGCCGCTGTCATGTCGTCTGACACGGAAACTCTCTTGTTGTCTGACGTCTTACCTTGCTAGCATTCTCGTCCCTAATGAACACGGAGCGCAGCTGTCCGTTGAGCTCGAAGAACACCTCCCTCTCTCCCGCCGCTGTCATGTCGTCTGACACGGAAACTCTCTTGCTGTCTGACGTCTTACCTTGCTAGCATTCTCGTCCCTAATGAACACGGAGCGCAGCTGTCCGTTGAGCTCGAAGAACACCTATCTCTCTCCCGCCGCTGTCATGTCGTCTGACACGGAGACTCTCTTGCTGTCTGACGTCTTACCTTGCTAGCATTCTCGTCCCTAATGAACACGGAGCGCAGCTGTCCGTTGAGCTCGAAGAACACCTATCTCTCTCCCGCCGCTGTCATGTCGTCTGACACGGAGACTCTCTTGCTGTCTGACGTCTTACCTTGCTAGCATTCTCGTCCCTAATGAACACGGAGCGCAGCTGTCCGTTGAGCTCGAAGAACACCTATCTCTCTCCCGCCGCTGTCATGTCGTCTGACACGGAAACTCTCTTGTTGTCTGACGTCTTACCTTGCTAGCATTCTCGTCCCTAATGAACACGGAGCGCAGCTGTCCGTTGAGCTCGAAGAACACCTCCCTCTCTCCCGCCGCTGTCATGTCGTCTGACACGGAAACTCTCTTGCTGTCTGACGTCTTACCTTGCTAGCATTCTCGTCCCTAATGAACACGGATCGCAGCTGTCCGTTGAGCTCGAAGAACACCTATCTCTCTCCCGCCGCTGTCATGTCGTCTGACACGGAGACTCTCTTGCTGTCTGACGTCTTACCTTGCTAGCATTCTCGTCCCTAATGAACACGGAGCGCAGCTGTCCGTTGAGCTCGAAGAACACCTATCTCTCTCCCGCCGCTGTCATGTCGTCTGACACGGAGACTCTCTTGCTGTCTGACGTCTTACCTTGCTAGCATTCTCGTCCCTAATGAACACGGAGCGCAGCTGTCCGTTGAGCTCGAAGAACACCTATCTCTCTCCCGCCGCTGTCATGTCGTCTGACACGGAAACTCTCTTGTTGTCTGACGTCTTACCTTGCTAGCATTCTCGTCCCTAATGAACACGGAGCGCAGCTGTCCGTTGAGCTCGAAGAACACCTCCCTCTCTCCCGCCGCTGTCATGTCGTCTGACACGGAAACTCTCTTGCTGTCTGACGTCTTACCTTGCTAGCATTCTCGTCCCTAATGAACACGGAGCGCAGCTGTCCGTTGAGCTCGAAGAACACCTATCTCTCTCCCGCCGCTGTCATGTCGTCTGACACGGAGACTCTCTTGCTGTCTGACGTCTTACCTTGCTAGCATTCTCGTCCCTAATGAACACGGAGCGCAGCTGTCCGTTGAGCTCGAAGAACACCTATCTCTCTCCCGCCGCTGTCATGTCGTCTGACACGGAGACTCTCTTGCTGTCTGACGTCTTACCTTGCTAGCATTCTCGTCCCTAATGAACACGGAGCGCAGCTGTCCGTTGAGCTCGAAGAACACCTCCCTCTCTCCCGCCGCTGTCATCTCGTCTGACACAGCGACTGTCTTGATATCTAACGTCTTTCCGCGCTCGATCTTTACTTCTATCGTTTCGCCAACCTGACAAAAGTGATGCGTTTTTATATTAAAAAAAAAATACTGGTTCTAGATAGGTAGTTTAGTTTCTTGCCTAATCATGTAAGAAACATATCAACGGTTGGCCGATGTGCCTAATTCTAAAATAATGGTGCCGATTCCCTTGTTCACAAACTAAACTAAATTTAAGTTCAGTGCATCTTTTTCTTTCTATTTCATTAAGAAGAGGACAGAAGATAAATTTTAGTTTAGTCATGTCAAATTAATCAGCGCCTGTCACTACTCCACACAAGTTTAGACGTGATTAAAAACTTGCCTACTAAAGTTACGTCAATTTACGTCAAGCGCTGATTAATTTGACAGGACTAAACTAAAATTGATCTTCTGTCCTTTTCTTAATGAAATAGAAAGAAAAAGATGCACTGAACTTAAATTCAGTTTAGTTTGTGAACAAGCGAATCGGCACCATTAGATATAGTATAATTATAGATCTTTGCAATCTTTCGTTCTTTCAAATAACAGAAGGAGATATAAGTTCCTTAAGACGCGGTTTAGGTGTTGACAACACCTAAACCGCGGTCACTGTCGGATTGCATAAAAAAAAGGACGGTGACACAACGCTTGTAATTTATTGCAAAATATGAAGCAATTATCTATTTACTCAAAATTGAGTTGAGTAATCGAAAATAAAATACAACCAAGTTCTGCATTCAAATAAGACGTTCTTGTTATTAATTAAATTCGTAACGTATGTTGAATTTTAATGCAGATATTTTGGATTAGAACTCAAGGTAAGAGGTTAGTTTAACGTTAGTTTGTATCGAGATTTTTTTCAAAACGTGTTTTGGTAACAACCAAGTTCTGGGAAATATGTTCAAAATTAATATATATTTTTTCCGCTACCACAAACTATACAGATTTGGCTGTTTTTTTTGCTTAAGGATAGCCTTTTTTGGTCAATTGGGTCTTGTCAGCGCCTTAAGAATTAAGACGACACGTCAGATTATTTCGACTGTAAAGACGATGGACGTGCCGTGACGTTAAATAGCTGTGCCTAACTAGTTCACGCCTGTGATGCAAAATAACTTCTGTAAAATTACTTCTGTTTCTGCATCACTAGGAAATATTTTTAACCAAGCCACTACATATATCCAAAAATGAAATGTCTGATACATTATTTATTTAGTGTTTCAATTAGTGTCCGACCGAAAATGGATTTTCAGCCGAAAACACACTATTTCTTTCCTTAAACATATATATATATATATATATATATATTCTTTGCACTTGTTTTTGTTCTTAACACTTGTTGCATGATTATTATTTAATATAATAAGTATGTAATTTTAATATGTTTTGTGTATGTATGTATTTATATGTAAATGGTACACCACAGACTACCTGCAGTATTGTCTCTCGTTTCCCCCTAATCCATCCAAAGGTTGTCTTTAAAAGATCTCTTTTAGCGATAAGACCGCCCATTGTGTCGCCCTATGTAAAATTTCTACATTTATATCTGTAATTTTTATGGTTTACATAATAAAGAGTATTCGACCGAAAACGAAAATGATGTAGACATTAAAAAATATTCATATTTCCGCTGTACACTGAAATATTGTTTGTTTTTTTTTACGGTTAGGAAGAGAAAGAGCAAATATAGGCTTTAAAATAAATAAAACACGATAATTCAGAGATCATTCAATAATCACATATTTCACAAACCTTTGTCAATTTAAGAAAAAAGTTCAAAAAAGTTAAATTTATGCGCGTGAGGAAAAATACAACATAACCTCGCTTCACAACTTCAAAACAAAATCGCGTCCGCTTAAAGGCTCCTACATACTGGCGCGACTTGTCGCGCGACACGACACAAAGACACCGCGTGTAGCGCTACAAGCGGTGCCTTTGTGTCGCGACGCGTCGCGCGACATGTCGCGCCAGTATGTAGGAGCCTTTATGTAGTATGTAGCGCCAGTATGTAGGCCTTAAGTCAGCTGAGTGAAATCACGAGCGGACCCGATTCACCCCGAACTTAGCCGAATAACGCGCGACAATTCACGAATTTCTGATTTTCTGCTTGGCCCAAGCTTTGGAACTTCGGGCGGTTACTAGTTTCAATATCTATCATTAATTTTTGAGATATTTGTGCTGGTCGTAAAAAGTCGCAACGAAAAAGTCAATACACGAAAACATTTTTGCCTTGAAGTGTCAAAATGATCATCTCATTGAAGTGTGTAAAAAAATTGACTTTTATATAAATTTTTAACAAAACAGGGAAATTGAAATTATTTATTGCTCCATCTGCTTGGTTTGCATACCTAGGCTGCCACTTCACGCCACAGACTAAATCAATGTAATGGGTAAATAAAACTACCGGGTACCGTAACACACTTACAATGACATTGCCGTTTATTTTGACAATTCAATAACATTAATTGCGTCATTTACGTTGTCAAGCAGACGAATTTTTCAAATATCTGAAGCAATGGATTAGCAATTTCATTCAAAGTCCTTCGGATATTGATTGAAGAGTGGTACGCTATTAGGGTGCGGATGGTACTTACAGTGGGTCCAGTCAAGAAAGTCTTGGTGTCCAAATGCTTGACGGGTCCATACTTGTCACGGATGCGGAAGAAGTCATTCGCAACTTGTGGGTACATGGCCGCAGACATAACATCTTGGTCGCTCACCTGAAAATATTGCAACAGTGAAAATAATATTATAACAAAAGCAAAATCAAAACCAAGTCATTGATTAAAACTAGGCTGAGAATCAGCACTTTTCGAACGTCAAAATTACATAAGACAGTCCCCCAAAAGGCCCACCCTGCACCACTGAAGAAGTGGCGCAACAAACTCCCCCGCAGGACAGCTGTCTGTTTAGTTAGAAAAAAAAAAATGGATTCTATACAAAATCATAACTTTGGGGTCCAAATTTTCAGTTTAGGAAGAGTGCCTTTGATTGATACGAACGTACGAGTTTACGCTAAATAAAAAATATTTTTATATATTATTATGCAATTGGTGCATACAATCTTTTTTTATTATTTTGTTCTGGCAGAATGGTATTGCTGGGGAGTTGCGGCACCGCCAGCAAGCTTAGCACGAGAACCGTAAAGAAGCGTTTTGTCTACGGAAGAGTAGACAAAAATGACGTTTTCGTTTACACAGTTGACAATTTTCTACCGAGAAATGTAGACAAGCCATTTCTATTCAAAGGTGAAGTGTAAACTGTTTTTAAGACTGTCATTTGTTCTATATATTCTTTTATCCATATCTAAATGAATTGATTATTGCTTACCTCAGGATACGTTTCCTTGAGGTCTGATTTCAGTTTGTCGAAGTCCAGAGGTTCCAGCTCCTTGCCCGGCCTGTCCACGATCCTTGGCATGTCCTTCAGCACTTGAGATCTAGAATAAACACACAGCTTTTGACATAATTATACGTACATTTAAAATAATTTAGCGATTACTCGGATCACGAAATCTGGAGTTTTCACGCACTTATAGGGCTTTTTCTCACTTTTAGCCGTAAGCTTTCCACACTTACTGCTAAAAGTGAGAGACAGCCTTATAGCTAAGACAAGTAGAAATGCACAATCCGATCTTCAATCCATAGACTACAAGTTTAAAGTACAGTTAATTTAATAGTGACCCCATAAATCAATAATTTACATCATATGGTAACAATTGGTGCCATAACAGCCTTAAGCAATATTCATCCATCCTTCCAGCTAAATCATCTGCCATACAAGTTTCGATAACTTAAATGGCAGATGATTTTATAGAAAGTATTTGCTTATTCATGTTTGTGCACAATAAAGGTACAAAGGCCGACTTAATGCATAGGCATTTTTACCAGTTAACCAAAGGTGGTGGAGAGATAACATGTCAGCTGCATAGTTAGGCACGTCGCTCACGCGAGCTACAGTCGAGGCGGCGTCAAAGCGCGGGCGCACAAGCGGCGCGCCGCATCTAGGTTTTCTTAAGGAATAAATGGCAGTGCGCTCGTATACTGGAGTCGCGACACGGGCGAGCTGGCGGGCGGCGGGGGCGAGCTTGAGGGTGGCGGGGGCGAGCTGGGAGGCGGCGGGGGCGAGCTGGGAGGCGGCGGGGGCGCTGTGCCCAACCGCGTCGCGACTCCACCACCATTTTCTCATTTTGTTTGGGTATACCAATATTAATAACTTGTATGAGTGCCAGTGCATCTTCATCTTCTGACGACGACATGTTAAATGAATTGAAATGTGTGAAAGAAGCATAGCCGGGCGGCTATGCTTCTTTCACACATTTCAAGCGACCTCGCTTCGACTTACCAGTGAGAGACGCGCCTTAGTGAGTGAAGAAAAAAGAAAAAAAAAGCAAAAAAAAAGAATGAATGAAGATGTTAATGAATTATATTTCTCTATTGAATCGGTCACTTTGAAATAGACCCTGAAAATAATTAACCTATAAACCTACCTGAGTGGTTCAGGGAATCCTCCATAAGGAATACCGATGGCTCCCTGCAGGAACTCCACGACAGACTTCGGGAACGATAAATCCTCAGCCTTCTCTTTGATCTCGTTTGCTGTCAGCTTGTTCTGTACCATGAACTGTGCCAGGTCTCCTACGACCTTTGATGATGGAGTGACCTTGATGATGTCGCCTAGAAGGAGATTGGCTTCCCTGGAAAGGTTAATTGTAATAAGAGGTGAAATTGGGTAATGTCTTGGAATTAACAGCAGAGAAATCTGATATTTCTCTGCAAGCAGCTGCTTATGAATGAGCTCGTCCAAAGACCATTACGGACTAATAGTTTTGTCTGTAAGTGTTCCAATGGATCGTAAGACCTCTCGTTGGTGCAGGACTTTTAACCTTTGTATGGCCAGTAATTACAAGAACAATAAAACGCCATTGTATCTCGTGTCGATCCATGTCCAAGGGTAAAACGGTGGTAACCACTTCCCTGAGGATTGCTCGTGTTCCAACATAATTATCAGTCTGTAGTGCCTCACTAACGGGCGAAGGCCTTTCTCCTTTCCTTCCAAGTATCCCGATTTTGGGTTTCTTCTTTACAATGCCCAGGGGTTCGTCTGGGTGTTTCGACGACAACCTCGTCAGAAAAAAAAGCAGAATCTCACCTGTAAGCCTTCTTAACCTCTTCAAACTGGCTGCCAAGTCCAAGCGAGAAGGCCTGGAATTGCAAGTTGGTGTATTGTCCTCCGGGGATCTCGTTGAGGTATACGTCTGCGTTACCCGACTTCATGGTCGCTGTAGCTTCGAAGGGCCCGTACAGGGTACGCGCCTGTTCCCAGTATGCTGAGTATTCCGATACGGTTTGGAGAGCGATGTCTGTGAGAGGGAAGGATTAAATTGATTGAAGGTAGTAAGTAAGTTCCAAATATTGGTTAAACGTGATCTTGCAGACCAATAAAGTTCTTAATATGGAAAGGTGGTGGAAAAACCCAGCATGCTTTGGTCGGTAGCGACGCTTTCAAATGGTCACACAAGTATGAAGAATTTATGGTTTTCATACCTGATCTATATCAAGCAGTATAATGCGTAGAAAGGCTGAATATTGATAAGGATTGATGTATTTATTTATTTTATTATTTATGTACACACAATGAAATGTATACAGATATGACATATGACTGAATGAAAACTCCTCCAGTAAGCAGTTAGGTTAACCTTTTGACCGCCAAAATCATGTATAGATGACAAACCAACATGTGCCTAGCACGCCACGGTCACGACAACATGACAGACTTTTATACGTAAATAAAGCCCATAAAACAACATTGTTTTTTTATTACCTTTGCTAATTATGTTCCTTGACTCATCCTAATTTAGATTAGTTAAACTTCTCTCTTTATATTTCATCTACGTATATATTAACATAAGATGACAAAAACTAATACCCATTTTAAAGAAAAAAAAAAACATAGTGCCCTCAGCGCCACAGTCACCATATCATCACACGGAGTGATGTAGGTAGCAATTAATATAACAAGAATATCGACCTCGACGGTAACCTACGTTAAATTTAATTTCTTTAAATTATTCTACAATAAATAAATAAAACTTTTGATACTCGTATTGTAGTTTTTATGATTGAGAAATCATGAAAATTTTATAATACTGAACTCTCTGCTCAGCAAATGTCGGTGTCAGTTGATATAGTAAAAGTATTTTTTTTCGTAAAGGCCGAGAATAATAGACAATATTCAGTCATGAACTTCCAAAAGTTCATCTATTATTCATCTAAGGTACCTACTGTCTATGGTAACTTTTATATTCCAAATTGAGGAAGTAAAAGGGCAATATCGCATTAGTATTTTCCTTACCTAGTTAATTCAGAATTAAATGTCTTGTAAAAATATTGTATAAGGTAGGTAATCCCAGTAGTTATAAATACTCTTTGGCTTTACCTTAGGTATATACTAGGTAACTACAACATGAGCATCATTATCAACAAATCAGCAGTCGTCAATAACTAAGCTATTTTTTTAGATTTGGGTTACTAGTCTTTTTGCCAGTCATTAATTGAAAGTAATTAATTTATTTTTACACCACACTATTTTTACTTACCTGCAAGGAACGCCTGCACTTAGAAATAAACTGTATTGATAATTCATTTACCCCATTTAATGATAAAAATACAAATTCATTTTATAATTTAAATTTGCTTTCGAATATTTTCGCCGTATTTACATTAAGGCATCATTACAGGTAGTTCTTTCTGAGAAACTGACATTTTATTATTTGAAAATACTGTATAGAAAATACGAAACCGTAAAAATAAAATACCTATCTATTATTTCGATATTATTAATAAATATCGGTTGCACACCTCTAGTGCAGGGGCGACCAAAATTTAAAAAACCGTGCCAGCTACGCCACTGTCATCATATGGTGACAAAATAGTACGACATGATTGAACATAGTGCTGTGATGGTGTTGACTTTATTTTATCGATTGTTGTGTTTAATTGTGGATTTAAATTATAAAGAACGCCGAAACGGTTACACATGTCAGTATCATTTCAGTCATTTAAGGAAAAGCGGGATAGAATAAAACTACTGTTATATATTTCCCGTATAGTATTTTTCATTAAAAACATACTATAGGTATGCTAAAAAATAAATAGTTTTGTGCTTTATCGATATAATTCCTAACACGATACACTACAAACAAAATTATGCCAGTGATCCTACTACAGCGTGTAATTTATTCTCCTCCTTTTTTCATTCTGTGTACGAACCCTCCACATTTAACTCCGATTCATGGGTACCTCCACCTACAACTGCTGATCATGATGTTAATTTATCTAAATTGTACTTCCCCTTAGAAAATATTCGTAGAGAACTAAAAATGTTGGATCCGACAAAAGGACCTGGTCCAGACGGTATACCCGCGGTATTTTTAAAAAACACCTACAGTACAGTATGCTATCCCTTATTTATAATATTTAACAAATGTATTTCGTGTGGAGTCTTTCCCGACGTATGGAAACGTGCAAATATCGTGCCAGTACACAAAAGTGGTTCTAAAAATAATGTAGAGATGTATCGTCCGATTTCCATATTACCAGCATTGTCCAAACTCTTTGAAAGGCTTGTCCATGCTGAGATTTATCCAATTATTCGTCATGTTCTAATAAAGGAGCAACATGGCTTCGTCAAAGACAGGTCTTGCATAAGCAATCTCCTAATATTCACAACACAACTTTTTGAAAATATTGATAACAGACAACAAACAGATGCAGTATACACTGATTTTCAAAAGGCATTCGATAAAGTGGATCACAGATTACTGCTCAATAAAATCGCGTACAATGGTATCAGAGGGGATCTCCTGCGTTGGTTTGTCTCCTATATAACCAACAGGACCCAAAAGGTTGTGATCAATGGCTTCGAGTCCTGCTGTATTCAAGTAACATCTGGCGTCCCTCAAGGTTCGATTTTAGGACCTTTATTATTCATACTGTTCATAAATGATATAAAATATTGCTTTCAAAATTTCTCTTATACGCTGACGATTTAAAAGTTTTTAAACAAATTTCAAACGAACAAGACTGTGTTGAATTCCAACGTGATCTTGATCGTTTCTCGGACTATTGCACTTATAATAAATTGTACCTCAGCTTGCCTAAGTGTCATAGTATAACGTTCACTAAAAAGAAAAATATCATAAATTTCAACTATCGACTTGCTAATAGTGTTATTAACAAAGTTAGCAATCTTCGTGATCTTGGTTTGCAGCTGGACTCGAAACTTCATCTTGACATTCATATTGAAAAAATTGTCAATAAGGCATATCAGATGTTTGGCTTTGTGATGAGAGCATCAAGAGATTTCCATCGTCCCTCCACCTTCTTGCACCTGTATAAGTCCATAATTAGGCCGCAATTGGAATACGCAGTACCGATCTGGAATCCTTACTATGCGAGATATGTCGAAATCATAGAATTAGTCCAACGTAAGTACCTTCGCGCTATGCAATTTAGATGTTTTCGGAAGAAAACATCATACCAATCGCTTCTTAAAGAGTATGACCTGCTTACATTACAGTCAAGGCGCGTCCTTCTTGAGACAATGACGTTATTCAGTGTCTGCCGAAACAAGTTTGATTGCCCTGACTTAGTGGGTGGTTTGTGTTACCTGGTTCCTCGAACAGTACATGAACGGGAGATACGCACTAGGCGACTGTTCGCTACCGGCTTTTGTAGATCTAATGCTGGGGTGCGCTCACCGCTATACCGCTTAGTAGACACATACAATACGCGTTTTGGTGCAATAGACATATTATTCCTAAGCAGATATAAGTTTAAGAATGATATAATTAAAATTCTCAAGGATCGGCAGTAGGCTCCATAGGATTTACACAATATAGGTATCATTGTTAATCGGCAAGGGACCTGTATGGACACATCACGCATTATTATTATTTTTTTTTTTTTTTTTAAATTTTGTCTTTGTTTGTAGAATATTGTCTATTATCCTTTTTTTTTTTTTTTAAGTTCTTTGTGATTAAGTTAGCCCTGCTATATAATAGTTAACGTTTGCTAACAGTTTGTATTATATACCATAGTAATCTGTGGAAAATGTTGTGGGTAGTATATTTGTTAAGTTTAATTTTAAGACAACACTGTTTATGCTTAATATACTACTGTTTGTTTTCCCAAATTGAATAAATAAATAAATAAATAAATTTCGAACTCATTGTAGGTATTAAAGGGTAAATTCGTAGCTTGGCGCTGAGGGCACGTTTTTGCGTTTTTGACTTGGCGGTCAAAAGGTTAAACTGGTTGTCCCAGTCAAAAGCAGCTCTAGTGAGACTGCAAAACCCTGGATTGATATATGAACGTTGAAACTTACTAGTATCCAACTTAGTTCCCTGCAGCGAGGCCACCAAGGCGCCCATGCTGGGCTGGCTGGTGAGCCCGGACATAGAGTCCACGGCCACGTCCACGACGTCGGCGCCGGCCTCGGCGCACGCCAGCATGGCGGCCACGCCCGCGCCCGACGTGTCGTGCGTGTGCACGTGGATGGGCACGTGCGGGTGCTTGTCGCGGATCGCGCCGATTAACATTCTGGGAATGGAGAAGATTAAATGTAAATTTCACGTGTTCAAAAAATCAAAATCAAAATAAATATGTTATTTCACATAAACCTACATGGGCATTTATGAAACGTCAGAAGCTAGGTGCTTCCAATTGGTCGTTTCCTATGGAGAAGAGCCGGCAAAAAACTCCACGGTTACTCTTTTAAAAATAATTGGCTTTTACAATGTTATCAAATTAGTGTTAATAGGTATGAGAGGACAGTATAGGCCTGTCAACAAGTAACAGGTACTTAGTAAAATAGAAAATGGTCTACAAATCTAAAGTCTATTAAGCGTACAACATTCTCACATTCATAAAATATAAAAATTATCTATGTAAAATATTAATAAAATAATACAAATAAAAACCTATTTAAAACAAATGACATGTTGCCATTACAACTGTATCGAATGTGAATTAATATCCTGTCGCTGTGTTCGCAAAGTGTAAATTATACCTACTGTGTCGTATGTAAAAAAATTGGGTGTTAGAAATACATCTACATTTTTTATTACTAAAAAAAAACATTGGTTTATAATTATTAAACATTTTGAAATAAGGACCGTTACAAAACTGTACCACAAAAATATGAACAAGAACTTAATGTACCTACCTATAGCTCTTCTATTTTGCCTTCGTCGTACATATTGAAGAATAAACTACTTTTTCGAGGGCTAAGTAATAAAAGTAATAATCCAGCACCTAATTGTGGAACACAGTTTAAATAACAATCCGAGAGTTTTGAATGTTATTGCTAATACATTGCTTCTTAGGTTTGAAAAATTCGTAACGTAAATTCGTAATGCGTTCAGCTCAACAATGTAACTAACTTAATTAATGGGCGTTGGCGAACTGTCAAAATGAAACCAATAACTATCAATTGTCATTTTATGTGTGTTACACAATTGTTCCGAAGGACAGGGAAAGTCTTATCTCAATAAAAAAGTTTTATAGAACAATACTCACTTAGCAGCTTGAGGCTTCAACAACCCAGCCATATCCTTGATCGCCAGCACGTGAGTACCAGCCTTCACCAGTTCATCAGCCAAGTTCAAATAGTACTTGAGGTCATACTTCTTCTTGCTAGGGTCGGACACGTCACCCGTGTAAGAGATGGCAGCTTCCACTACTCCACCAGCTTTACCTGCGGCTTCCATACCGAGTATCAAGTTGGGCAGGTAGTTGAGGGAATCGAAGACTCGGAAGATGTCCATGCCGTTTTTGACCTGAAGGTTTAAGGTGTTTTTAAGTTTAATGTTAGTTTTGAGTTGGTCTTGGAGTTAATTTGAGTATACCAACCCGTAGTGTAGCCGCTGTATGCTTTCTGCCTTTAAAATAAAATAGCCTATTCTAAAACTTTCCTATGAAAAAGAAAGGGACAGAATCTCTTTGGTGATTAATGCTGACACACTAAAAAAAATTGTTTATTTAATAGGTATCTACTAAATATTTTTTTTTTGTTTTAACTCAAAAGTCGAAGCATTTATTTCAAATAAACCAATAACAGGCACTTTCGAATAGTCAAAGGGTCGGTCAGACAAAAAGATGAAGCTAGTTGCCCATTCCAAAGCGTAGTAGGTTCTTATGGAGAAGAACAGGCAAGAAAGTCCACGGACACTCTTTTAAATCAACATATTATGGTAACAAAATTAATGTTCATTACCATCTAGCACGTATTTGGGATATAATTTCCACTGCTTTTAACTTTGCCTTTGTACTATCATTGACTAATCCTGAACTCCCCTATCCTCTTTACAAAATACAAAGTCATTTAATCTCAATAACATAGTAATTAACTCACAGCCATATCACAGAACTGGAACACCACGTTGTCGGGATAGTTGGTGTAACCGACCGCGTTGGCGCCTCGCAACAACATCTGGAAGGGGATGTTGGGGATCATCTGACGCATGTCGCGGAGACGCTCCCAAGGACACTCGTGCAAGAACCTGATGGTAAAATAAATAATTTTATATTTTACTCAATTTATGGTGACTTGTGTATCGTCTAATCATGACCTTACATAATCAGCCTATAATGTTCCCACTGCTGGGACACAGGCCTCCTCTCTGTGAGAGGGAGTGGGCCGATTACGGCCGGCCGTGGATTACCACCACGCGTGCCCAGTGCGGGTTGGTAGATGTCACATGTCTTCGAATTTTTTGGTTCTAGGACATGTCGTTTTCCTCACGATGTTTTCCTTCACCGT
This sequence comes from Atethmia centrago, assembly GCA_905333075.3. Taxonomy (NCBI): domain Eukaryota; kingdom Metazoa; phylum Arthropoda; class Insecta; order Lepidoptera; family Noctuidae; genus Atethmia; species Atethmia centrago. The sequence continues at coordinate 8,102,434 of HG995381.1, read as the reverse complement.
TTTGAGAGCCATGATCCAGCCATGAACCATGACCTTGCCAATGACCAATTCAACTGAAACGTCAGCAATAATAATATGAATTTTCCAGATTCTAGTATGCTATTAAATTTCATACACTCTCATTCGATAACAAAATTAGTGCAGACAGTGCATATTTTTAGGAAGAATAGTCAAAGAGCTAAGCATAGCCGCGCTGATATTTTTATTCAGTCTTTTCTTATTCAAATTCGCATAAAAATTGTCATTATCAGACATCATGTCTAACAAAAAGCTCGCAATTAGAATACCAACCACAAACTTCCTTAAAACTAAGTGGGTCCTGCAATAACCAAGGAACCATTAATATTAACAAACTCACCTCAAAGCGACATCAAAGGTAGCTCCACCCCAGTTCTCAAGTGAGTACAGGTTGCTAAAGTTATGGGCCACATACGGGGACACGGCCAGCAGGTCATGTGTCCTCACTCGAGTCGCCAATAAAGACTGATGGGCATCCCTGTACGTCGTGTCCATGAGGAGTAAACCCTTGTTCTGACGGACTGCCTTCGCAAAGGCCTCAGGACCTCCTTCGTTGAGGATCTGCTTGTAACCTTTCGGTGGTTGGACAGCTGCAAGGTTTTGGTAAGAAACGTTAGTACCTTTTCATAATAAAGGTCTAGTTTTACTCGTATTCCATTTCCGTGACAGATCGGTCACCGGATTGGCTCAAGAAAATGTCTTAGGCACGGGTGGACCAATAGACGTCATTGTGGTGTTGTTTTTGGCAGTCCAAGATAGAAGACCTACTTTTTTAACAATACCAATTAAATGTGGATGTCTCTAAAAGCATCTAGCTACTACAATCCAATTTCTATCGCTCCCTAACGGCCACACAATGTCATGTTAACACACCATATTTTGGTAAGATGATATTTCTTCTGATGCCATGCGATATTAGACGATATTTGTAAACTAGTATTAATTAAAACACTCTATCTTATTAAATCAACTTCTTGGTTACATGTTATACATGCAAATGAAGGGATAGTAAATTTACAGACAATGTTTTTATCCTCCCTCCAAATTTGGTATTTTCGACTTTTGAGATTAATTCGTGTAAAAACTTCTTGTGTCGCAGATTCGAGTCGCAAATTAAATTAAAATATCATAATTAAAAAAGCAAATAAATAAAATACATAATAGAAACACTGAAAACATTAATCACAAGGCACATTCCAATCTGGAACATGTATAAAGCTTATACACCACAACCAAGAAAATGATCGGGTGAAGCTTAAAACAATACAATTCTGTAACACGGGTTCGAAGTAGTCATAGAGATTATTGCTATTTTTATACAGTGTGGCAGAGGACATCGACACGCGAACTGTATTTGACCTCCTAACGTAGAGATTCTTCTTCTTTGAGCAGATTTTTTGAATCGCCAATTATAAAAAAAAAAATCTGCACCGGTTACAAGAAATAAAAAATAAACAATCGGCGATGAATTTTAACGCAGGGGTGTTCAGACGGCGGCGGAGATTTCTCGCGTCCGGCCCTGGTCCAGGCCATGGTACGGAGCGAGATGGCTTGGGCAGCCGTCTCCTCCTGCGAAGCAGTAATGCTCGCGAAGAAAGAGGCGGGACGGTGGACGAAAAGGTAAATTTTACGCCCTCTCGCCCCTAGCCGCCGCAGGGAATCCCAGGCGGATTTCCAGCCACCGTAGGCGCGGGCTTGCGGACGGTGAGCAATGGGTAGCTCGCCGTCCGGTAAGGACCAGGCCCGTGTCGACGGCGCGTTGTGTTCCACGCGCGCCTCTAAGAGATGTGGTCAGCACAATTGTAGGGGTCTACTAGGGCCGATGCCTGCCGGGGTCGTGGGAAACTCCGAAAGGGATACCGAGGCAACACAGGCAACGGAAGGAACACGGGTGGGTTTTAGTCAGTAAGAGTCTGACACACCCTACCGCTCCGCCTAGAGCGGGAGAAGTTATTTGATAATTTCCCACCTAAAAAAAAGTGGTGTTCAGAATCATGTACTGAATCCCTGGTAACAGATTGCGCGTCGATGTCCCTGTCACCCTGTATAAAATCCGTAGCATTCGTAACTTTATTACATAGCATGCTATTGCTATGCTCTAAGCTACAAACGCATTAAAGTAGCAAATTATTTTATTTAGTCTGCTATTTTCACGATTATATGTTTCTTGAAGTAAGCAAACATCAGCCCCTGGACGAGAAACTACATGAAGACCACGACCGCTCTGACAAGAGAGTGCTACGAAGAAAAATTTACTCAAATAAGTAAAATTGTAATAAAAACCCTTTTTGGAGTCGGTTAAAAAAAGTGTACAAGGGTATAGTCATATTTTTGAAGAACGCAAAAAGGTTGTGCTACGAGTTGGACTTTAGCAGCTACAAATAATGTAACTGCTTTATTCCCTCACTAGTCCGAAGCTAAATCTAAAACATAAAGTAGGCTCACCTGTATTCTCCCCTGTTAGTTCTTGTCTTTTAATAGCCTCAGGGGATAGGTCTGAAAAACATGTTAACTGTGATAATGACTGTGCGGGAATGCGTGACGTGCGAATTAAAAAAAAAATGGCTATGAATTCCAGTACAGAAATACAACATCAATTATATATTTTTGTGTTCATAAAAGTTTTGTCGCACTTATAAAATGGCTGTGGTTTACGTATGAATACATATTGGCAATAAGCTTGTTGTCGGCCCTGCCGGGAATAGATTTGTGATTTTATAAAAGCCAGCCAAGTGCGAGTCGGACTCGCGCAAGAAGGGTTCCGTACCATTATCTATAAAAACGGCAAAAAAATCATGTCTGTTGTATGGGAGCCCCCTTAAATATTTATTTTATTATGTTTTTAATATTTTTTGTTATAACAGCAACAGAAATACATCATCTGTGAAAATTTCAACTGTCTAACTATCACGGTTCATGAGATACAGCCTGGTGACAGACGGACAGCGAAGTGTTAGTAATAGGGTCCCGTTTTACCCCTTGGGTACGGAACCCTAAGCGGTGTTTTGTTTTAAATAAAGAAAAAATTTTTTTTTTTAAGCTTTATATTTCATATTATATAAAAGTCTCAAGCAAGCTATTTTATAAGTGGTGCAAAACTTTTATAATCAGTGTATCTCCTGTGAGTTCACAAACAGGATTAAAGACAAAATTAATGGCAATAAAAATAAATCAAAATATTGAATAATAAAAATAAAATAATGAAGCATGAAATTTTAGTCATAAAAATGTATAGAACATAAAATATAGTTCTTATTAATAGCCCGTGCTCCAATGGCATGAGCCGTGTCCCAAATATAATTATTATAATTAATTTGCTAAATAAATAGGCGAAGCTTTAGGTTATACATTGCGCATATAATAGTATAATATCGCAAAATATAGCTTATTTATAAAATTCAACTTGAAACCTACCATACCCTTTGCGTAAAACTGGAAAAAATCGTTCAAAAATTGTTTAAATTAGCTTCTTTTTTCATAAAACTTCATCCTCCATTGATGACCATTCGTTTTGTTGACGGGGGACAAAACCTTTTAATGTTAATAACCGCCAGTTTTATTAATAGCAATTTTATTGTTTTTTTATTATTGCTCATGCAAAATCCAAGTTAATATTCCAATTTGTGCTCTCCAATTGTTTTAAATGAACCTTGTTTATTCTGGCCCTTCTAGCCTTTTAAAACACAATTATTTAATTAAAAATGTATGCTAAACTATTTCCATTTATTAGAAATCTAACACCCAACTAAAACATCAAACATACATTATTTGCTAAAACACCTTTTACAAATCTCACCTTTCGAACTCATCATTTGACCTTCAGGGGCACCTAAAATGGAGCACGTTGCGTTTTATCTTTCCTTACATTTTGTGAACAACTTACCCAGCGGTACCGTCGGAATGAATGGTTTGACGACTGCAGGCGGAATTTTAGTGGCCAGAGGAGTTGCGGGGCCGTTGACGATGACTTGTCCGAGGTAGTTCAGGATCTTTTGAGCTCTGTTCTGTGAGGCTTTGAACATGAAGAGTTGAGGGTTCTCGTCGATGAAGTATGTGTCTAGGGCGCCTGTGGAGGAAATTACCGATATTTTATTGAAGTTTAAACAACTTGGTGGTTCGGTTGTGGTTTTTTGACGTCTCTTGATAGGGTCTTTAATTCTTGCTATGTGATTTTTTCAAAACAACCTTAACACTTTTTTAAGCTACAAGTGGCTTCCTCAAAACAGCTTTTGTAATTTTTCATTCATATATCATATTTAAATCGTGTGAATTTTGAGATGGGACGCCCAGGGCAAAATCCTATGCTATATAAAGAAAAAAAGAAAAAGTATTTATTGGGACTGGCACAGGAGATCGCAAATTAAACTAAAAAACACTCATAGAAACATAAAAAATAAACAAAAACAAAGTAAAATTAAAATAAAAACAAAAATTCCTGTATGAAGCCAAAAGGCTCCTATCTCAGCATAATGCAAGAGCAAAAGAGACATAACATTTAGACTGCGGGTAACGTTTTTGAAAAATCCTGATTTAGCCAAAAATCCAAAACCTTTTCGCAAAAAAATTACTTGGTACATATATATTTTATATTGTAGTGTTGTTGAAAAATATCTAAAACTGCTAAATACATTTTGTGGAAAATCGGGCCAAAAGGGTTTCTTTTTTGTTAAATGGAAATGGTCGTTACATAATCAGCCCGCAACGTTCCCACTACTGGGACTCAGGCCTCCTCTCTCAGGGACGGACTGGGCCATAATCCACCACACGAGCCCAGTGAGGGTTGGTAGACGTCTTTGAATGTGCGGTTCTAGGACATGCCGGATCCCTCATGATGTTTTCGTTCACCGTTTTGAGAGCAGTGGTGATGAAATATAAATTACACAAAAAGTGGTTGGCCGAAATGGCCATTGTTACTTACCATTGAGGAACTTCTGGTTCTCCAGTACGTTGAGTAAGAAAGGTATGTTGGTCTTGACGCCTCGGATACGGAACTCACGGAGGGCGCGGTTCATCTTAGCGGCTGAGGATGGCAGGTCGTGAGCGTGGGAGATAACCTGTACGGAGAGAATATTTAATATAAAGGTGTGTAGAAAACGTCGTCAGTCTTATTACATTGTTTTGTAATAAGACAGACGACGTTTTCGGTGTATCTTCAGACCCAAGTTTGAATTATGGAGCCATTTTTGAATTTGGAACTTTATTCCGACTATGGTAAATTTCTTAATACAAAACTTATTTAAAGAACTGTATTTCAGCTACAGTTACATTCTTATTACAAAAAGGGTTTTTGTAATTTTGTAAATTTTAAATGACGTATTATTTAAATTCTATAGCCAAGCGGGCAATAAAAACCTTGTTTTGTAATAAGACCGGCTGGTTTCTAAATTCTATAACCGCTAAGGTTTAGACTGAAGAAGAACTCGCATTAGGGCTTTAAAAACTTGAATAGAACTACGTTGTTTCCGTATGAGGGCTATAGAAATCGGAAGGTTTATTTAATTAAATTATACGTTTTTATGTTCCTTTGATCCACCTGACGTTAAATGAATACTTTCTATGTGGCTTAGAGATTCGAATAGAGAGAGGACGAAATGAGAACCTCCTGTTTTTTTGGTCGGTTAATAGGTGGCAGTGTTTAAAATACTTGCCTTGACAAGAAGCGAGTCGTAGTAGGGAGAAATGACGGCACCAGCGTAGGTAGAAGCGGAATCCAGACGGATACCCATACCTTCACCAGACCTGAGAGGAAATTGTACTTTATTGAAAAGAGTTGAAGTTCAACATCCTATAGCCAAGATCTCCATCTCACTAATACAGTTAAACCCCACTATTCTTTTCGTGTATTTAAATTGTGGCTGTAACGTTCAACCGTTCAATTACCTTCACACTAACACTTTTCTTTACACTGAATGTACAAGACACAAGGTCCAATTTACCTTCACACCCCATTCTTTTTCTTTCATTAACCTATTGACCGCCACGTCAAAAAAGCAAAAACGTGCCCTGGGCGCCAAGCTACGAATTATTCCTTAAAATCTGCCATGTAGTCGTGACCGTGGCGTGCTGGGCACATTTTGGGCTATCATCTATACATGACTGTGGCGGTCAAAATGGTAAAATATGAACTTCAACCCACAAGAGACAAAGTCCAACTCACCTAAACACCTCAATCCTGCCCGTACTAGATTGAAAGTTGTTTGCGGGATACTCGGCCTATATGGCGTAACCTTGAGCGTTATCTTGTAATTTGTCAGTCCCATTTCAGCGAGGGTCATACCTTCTACTACCTTGATCTGAGATTACCTTTCATTCGAACGTCAACCTTACTCCAATACAGATAAAGTCCACCTCACCTAAATTATTCTCTCCGTGCATTCAAAACTGCTTTCACGACACAAGTTTCAATTTACCTTCCTCACCTCATTTTTCCTCATTCTATTATGAATCTTAATGTTAAAGAAAACTAGGTTAAAATCACTTTCACACCTAAATTTTCTACTCACATTCGAATCTAAATCTTAACAGACTGGTAACAGAGTTTAAATTGCGTTACCCTGATTCAAATTACCTAAATACTTCAATTCTTCCAGTACTAGGTTGGAAGTTGTTAGCGGGATCCTCAGTAGTCACACGGCACTGGATGGCGTATCCTTGAGCGTGTATCTTGTCCTGTGTCAGTCCCATCTCAGGTAAGGTCATACCTTCTGCGACCCTGATTTGAGATTGTACCAAGTCGATGCCTGTTACTTCTTCTGTGATTGTGTGTTCCACTTGTAACCTGGAAGAGAAGGGAATCGTTAGATTTGCTATTTGTGACTAAAAGATCGGGAAATGGGAAGTAGAGTTGAAGTATTTTCCTCACGACAAGACGTAATAAATGTTTCATATCGGAAAGTTAAACGTGTGATCGCTATCTGTCGTGATTATTGTTTTTTTTCTGACTTTTTATTTTTGGTCATTGCGAGACCCAAAATCAGCCTGCGATTTAAAGGTCTGATATGTTTTATGGGCAAAAGTGCAACAGAACTTAACGACTGATTTCTTAGTTGAGTGTTGATATGTCCCATTTTATTATCTCGTTACGTTTTTAACCCTTTTGACCGCCACGCCAAAAAAGCAAAAACGTGCCCACGGTGCCAAAATACGAATTATTCCTTAAAATCTGTCATGTAGTGGTGACCGTGGCGTGCTGGGCACATTTTGGTTTGTCATCTATACATGACTGTGGCGGACAAAACTGTGGCGGTAAAAGACGTTCGTTTAATAAGTTTTTTTTTAAAGTGAGCTTTTTTTTCAGTTACTGATTAATTTAATGTCGGTGTTAAATCAAAGATCTTACCTAGCGTTGACCTCAATGAAGTAGAAGTTACCCTTGTCATCTAACAGGAACTCCACAGTACCCGCGTTCTCATAGCCCACGGAGCGAGCCAAGTGCGTGGCGCAGTCGGTCATCTTTTTTCTTATCTAAAAATACATATTTTACATTGCATAATGAGCCTATAATGTTCCCACTGCTGGGACACAGGCCTCCTTCTCTGTGAGAGGGAGTGGGCCGTAATCCACCACGCGGGCCCAGTGCGGATTGGTAGATGTCACAAGTCTTCGAATTTTTGGTTCTAGGACATGCCGGTTTCCTCACGATGTTTTCCTTCACCGTTTTGAGAGCAGTGGTGATGAAATAATTTACACAAAGTAAAGCGCCTGTCCGGGTTCGAACCTACGACCTACAACTTATAAGTCGCGGCCGTTACCACTGGGCCACCACTGCTCATATTTTACATTGTTATTGTTAAAATCTCGTTGTATGAAGATTGCTCTATTTGTGAACCGGTACTTAAAACTAAAGTTCGTTTTTTAACCCCAGAGACTAATTTGACATTTCAAATTATTGTGGGTTGGTTTTTCAATATGGAGTTTGACATTTGCACCTGTCAAATTAGTCTCCGAGATTAAAAAACAGACTTAACATTCGGTCTGTTAGGCGGAAATGGTGAGCAGTGGTGGCCCAATGGAAACGACCGCGACTTACGAGTTGTAGGTCGTAGGTTCGAACCCTGACAGGCGCTTTCCTTTGTGTAAATTATTTACTACTCAAAACGGTAAAGGAAAACATTGTGAGGAAACCGGTATGTCCTAGAACCAAAAATTCGTAGACATGTGAGATCTACCAACCCGCACTGGCCCCGCGTGGTGGATTATGGTCCACTCCCTTTCACAGAGAGGGGGCCTGTGTCCCAGCAGTGGGAACATTATAGGCTGATTATGGTAGGCGGAAATAATAATTCCTGAGGGTCACGTTATCGAAATCATTAAGGAGAACTATGTATATCTGAGGTGTCTGTTATATTCTAACTAATATTGTAAATGCGAAAGTGAGTTTGTTTATATGTTACACTTTCACGCTAAAATTGCTGAACGGATTTGGATAAAATTTGGCCTGGATTATGACATAGGATACTTTTTATCCCGATATTCCCACGGGATTGAGACTTATGCGGGTGAAACCACGGGGCGTAGCTACTACATGATAATGTGACGCAGGCTCAAGTCACGTGACATGCACTTATTCAGAGTTGTACCATTTTTTTAGTTTCTAATGCTCATAGTGTAAAATCAGACTTATCATGTATATACTAGACACCACAAATATTATGTTGATGGTTATAACTTTTTTAAGAGGGCACCACAGACGCAGCGAAAATGCTTAATAATTGAATACTTCTTTCATATTTGTGTTAATTTAAAGCTGGTTTTTGGGGTTTGCTGTCTGGTCATGATGATGTGAAATCTTCTAGGCGTAGATAGAATAAGAGACTAATCTAATAGCAACTTCTAGGGAATTATGGATACGGTGCTAACTTCCTCATACGAAGAAGGTACTTATAAAAAAGTAATAAAAAAAATCGTATGAAAACGAAATAAACCTTTTTTAATGACATTATGTTTTGCTTTTGAATATTAGTTTGAAAATTTTTTGTTTGTTAAGGAATCGTGGAATTTCAAAAATGATTATCTTGTGCGTGTCATTCCAGATAACTGTTTCGAAAAAAGGTATTTCATAATCAGCCCACAAATGCATGATGCTCCCAATGCTGGGACACAGGCCTCCTCTTTGTGAGAGGGAGTGGGTCGTAATCCACCAAGCGGGCCCAGTGCTGGTTGGTAGATATCATATGTCTTCGAATTTTTGGTTCTAGTACGTTTCCTCACGTGTCACATTTTTAATTTTTTTTTTTTGTAATTTTTTACCTTTTGTTATATCCTAATTTTCGTTTTTTTTTAATCTACAAAATTATACGTTTTTGAAAATGGTGTGAGTGATTTTTTTAATTTAATTATGCCACAGTAGGTACTGGTTATTACCTCAGGGTCCAGTCCGGGTGCGGGTGCGATTTCTACTACTTTCTGATGTCTCCTCTGTACAGAGCAATCACGCTCGTAAAGATGGACTACGTTGCCAGCCTTGTCACCTGAGGATAAAAAAAAATAACCGTTCAATTTTCATCTTTATGTAACTGTCAATAAGGAGCACATTAGTTGATCTAATCTGTAAAAATCTCATCGTGAAAACTTAGATGAAGGCAGCTTAAAGTAGCTGTTAATGCCTCGGTCAGGCGCCACTAAATGGCAGACCACGGTCCGGATCCGGAATGCCGCCGACCTATTTTATAATTGATATTTTTAATCTTGGTTGCTAGTAATCGTCTACCAAACGGATCGCGACAGTCATATTATTGGAACGAAGTTCCTTAACGCGGCTTGCGGTAGAAGTTTACTGGTAGAAATCGTCACGTAAGGAAAAAGCGTTATGCCTCCTCCATGCGACTTTACATCTCTCTCTCTCTGTCTCTTTCTATTATATCCGAGTACACACACTCGTATGCGTGCGTATATCCCGTAAGGAACTTTGTTCCTGACGTGGGTCCCCCGACAAAAAAAACGTGTATGCTTTTTTTAAACAGACTCCCATTAAAGCAATTGGTGATTCCTGGCGTAGATCACGTGGAATGACAGTTCACATCCAGGGCAATTTTCCTAGTGCTCATGCTGCGACTTTTACAGGATAGACCGGCTGGATCAAAGTCCATGTTCAGACAAGGAGTTCTACTCAGCAAAACGGATGCGTAATAATTCAGTTGGTGCTACAGTCATCATCTGCCTAGCCAATTCCCAACTATGTTGGGGTCGGCTTCCAGTCTTACCGAATACAGCTAAATACCAGTATTTTACATGGAGCTAGGTAACCCCTTGGTAAGACTGGTTGTCATACTTTCGAGCTTCTGATGACCCGTAACAACTATCAAAGATCTACAAATAACAGCCGGGACCAACGGTTTAACGTGCATTCCAAGGCACGGAGAGGTCTTGGTATGTAAAGATGGTCATCCATCCACGGACCAACCGCGCCAAGCGTAGCTTAACCTGATGGATCGACCCGTGCGGCTGTTATTACTTAGCCACAAGCCCCCCCACAGTTGGTGCTACAGTATTCGTTCATATTCATGAATACTTGTATCTCCTAGAAGGATGATGAGTTCAATGTAGAGTCGGCCCGATAAACGGTCTTTTTTTTAGCTCTAAACCCAAAACACCTCAACTTTCCTCTTCGGGAAATACATGCTATAATTATGAATGTGTAAATCCTCACCCAACAGTTGCACTTCAATATGCCTTGGCCTCTCGATGAACCTCTCAATGAACATGGATCCGTTGCCGAAGGCTCCCAGCGCTTCCGACGAGGCTCGCTCGAACGAGGACTCCACTTCGTTCATTTCTTTCACTACGCGCATGCCTCGGCCGCCTCCGCCGAATGCAGCCTGGAAGATAAAGAAATATCATTATTTTCATGGGATATGTTAGGTCCTCTGTTATAATTTTAAAGACGAGGAACGAATACCGTCTCATTAGAAAACGAGTTCTGGCTGTAATCGAAGCCCAAAACTTCGAGCCAGATTATTATAGATTGAACTTTATTCCGTCAAACGTAAAGTTCTTAATACAAAACTGACAACTTAAACTCGGGTCCGACAAAGCTAAAGTTCAAAATACTGGCATGAAGATTTGGGCCTGCCTCGTTCGTCTAGGGGTCGTAAGTGCTACTGCTGAGCATGAGGTCCTGGGTTCGATTCCCAGGTCGGGCAAAGTGTTATTTATTTATTTGTTTAACAGTTTATGTACACACATATAAACAGACAAGAAGAAAGGAACAGAAAAATACGTACAAAGGTGATGCTTATTTCTAATGAAATCTCTTTCAGCATACCTGCGATAGGACAGTAGACAAAGAGATGTAGACACTGTGTGTAAGAGTAGAAGAGAATACAAAATACACAAAAACAATAAAAACTATTCACTAATTTAAATATACAATAAGAGAATATACTTACATAAATACCTACTTCTAAAATAAATATCACTAAAATACTTATATATAATTAAAAGTATAAAATAATAAATACATAATATGCAACTATGGCAAAGTGGAAAGATACTGTTCTTTCACTCTTCTTTTAAAAACAGCAACAGTTTCGCAGTCCCTAATGTCAGGCGGAAGTGAATTCCACAGCCGAACCGCAGGCACAGTGAAGGAGTAGGAGTAGAAGTCGGTAGAATGGGGAGGGGATTTAAGGAGATTTCTAAGATGCGACCTGCAAGGTGCATCAGAAGGACGGGCGAAGGAAAAACGTTCCCGCAGATAGGATGGCGTTCTAGGATTATGAAGGATGTTAAATAGCAGACACAATATCCGAGAGTTTCTGCGAAGACGAATGGGGAGCCACTTGAGAATCTTGCGAAAGTTAGAAACATGATCATACTTTATGAGGTTAAAAACAAAACGAATGCAGATATTTTGCAACCGCTCAAGTTTATTTAAAAGCTCCTCGGTGGCATCCAAATAACAGGCATCAGCGTAGTCTATGATGGGCTGTATGAGAGTTTGAGCAAGGGAGATTTTGGTATTGAAGGGTAAGAAGCTCTGGAGGCATTTCAACGAATGGAACGTGTAGTGCACTTTGCGACTGACTTGAGCAACATGGGTAGTCCACGATAGGTAAGAGTCCAAGGTCACTCCCAGGTTTTTAACTGTAATTGCGTATTCAATCTGAACTCCATTCAGACAGAGTGGAGACAGCGACGCAATATCGAGCCTATTCCGCATATACCTTCTACCAATAATTATGGCCTGGGATTTCTTAGGGTTGATTTGCAGTCCAAAGGACCGTGACCACTCGCTTATCAAATCCAGGTCACTGTTCATGGCAGACACGGCTGCTTCCGCATCTTGCCTTAAGAAGTGATTGTAAAGCTGCAGATCGTCGGCATAAAGATGGAAGTGGGAAGAGGTGACTGTGGTGACGGAGTTAATGAAAATAGAAAAGAGAAGAGGAGACAGAACGCCACCCTGAGGCACACCCGCGGTAAGAGAACACCAGTCAGAAGAAGTCTCTATGAGATGAACCCGCTACGACCGGCCATTAAGATAGGAGTCGAACCAATCTACAGTAGAAGAAGAGAAATTGAAACATTTAAGGATCCCTAGAAGGATGTCGAAATCGACAGAGTTAAAGGCACTGCTAAAGTCCAGAAGTACAAGCAAGGTGAGAGATTTGTTGTCCATTGCCCAGCGGATTTCATCAATAACCTTTAGAAGAGCCGTTACTGTGCTATGACCGGGTCGAAAACCAGATTGAAAAGGACTAAGAAGGCAATTTGAAGATAGAAAGGCAGAAAGTTGCTGATGAACAATGTGCTCAAGAACTTTAGAGAGAAATGGGAGGATAGAAATGGGACGGAAATCGGTCGGAGAGACTGGATTAGGAATTTTGGGCAAGGGGATGATATGAGCTTGTTTCCAGGCCTCAGGAAAAGTACAAGAAAACAAGGAGAAATTAAAAATGTGGATCAAGATAGGGAGCAAAGTGGGGAGGATAGGAGAAATCATGCTTGAGCAAAGATTGTCATTACCAACTGCAGAGGAGGAGATACCACAAATAGATTTATTGACCTCAGATTCACTTACAGGACTTAGCTCAAAAGAAGGACACTGCGGCATAGGCAAGTATGAAAGTTTATTTAAAGTAACCGATTTGACGTGCGGATCCAACGTAACAGGGGGGTGGGTGAAATGTTTGTTAAGAGCACACACGTCAGTGTCATTACTGGAAGCAACAGGCGGCTTACCAATGCCGACAGTTTTAAGAAACTTCCAGACTTCAGAAGAGTTACGGTTGTCGAGAGAATTATGGAAGTAACGTCTCTTAGCATCTCTGCACATACAACTGCAGCGATTACGCAGCACTTTAAACGCTTTCAAGTAGCGCTCGGAAGGACAGCGTTTTAACCTCCTTTTGGCTCTGTCCCTGTTATTAGGTATTTTCCATTTGGAATTTCTCTGTAGCAGTCCGGAGTCTGGATTTGTGCCCGGATGAAGGCAATAGGCTCACCCCCTATTACATGGGACTTAAACATAACTGGCGAAATGTGGGTGTACCTACTATGCTACACCTCTGTCTAACCCTTCGGGGAAACAAGGCGTGATGTTATGTTAAGATTTGGGCTTGAACTAAAGTTAAAGCTTGTTCTGTAATGTAATGATACAGATAGTGTTTTAAATCTATGTGATTAAGGGCCGATTTTTCAATCGTCAGATAACTTTTATCGACTAATACAGTCGAGAAAGACTGGTTTCTTATGTCAATAAACCCCACAAAAAATCATCAAATTAATTTATTTTTATTATTATCATGTTTAGATAAATATAACCGTCGCGTCTGCGGACCCTGTATGAAGTATACAATACAATAAAAATCATTGCCCGATCGGAGGCGATAATATAACAAGTTGTCTAATGAATATGAAAACAAAATAAAAATTCATTACAAAACGGCCTGTTTTTAAGTTCTACAAATAGTATAAAAAAAACATTAAACATAATTTAAACATATCAAGAAACATTGATTGTAACCGCAATTATTCGAATCCACCACAATCACCTTAAAAGATTACGACGCAACGCACAATATTTCTTTCTTTAATTGTTTACATTGAGACCGCTGAAAACAAGACGTGCAGTTTGTGAAACGATCAAGTTTCACCTACCTGCGCACGCGCATGTTGACAAGTTTAGGTTGTTGGAGGATACATAACTGAAACTGGCATTGTACATAAGCCCTGCGATTTTTTTAATTTTTACCGCCACTATTCAAATTTGACTTTTGGCTGCCTAAATCCTTTTTTAAATCGACTATGTGCAGTGATTATGAGTAAAGGAGTTTCTGTCTGGCAACATGCCATAAAGCAGATTTTTATTCCAGTCTTTGTTTAACAAGGTCCTGAAAAAAAAAACTTGAACCTACGCTACTGATGATTTTTCAGTTTTCTATGAGGCCAACGCCATCGTCATAAGATAACAGAATGAAAAATACATAACTATTTTGTCCATTACCTAGCTTCCATCCATTACATCAGCAACTTTTTGAAAGTGTTAAACAATGTCAGTTGCCATACCCACAAAAATTGACGTAAATATCATGACCAAGCTTAATGAATTTTTATCGGTCATAATTACAATAAATATATGCCTCTGGCTAACTACTTAATTAGTCAATTAGTATCAAAGCAGGGACACACCCACTCATCAAACGTCACGACATTGTAGGATATGTTAATCTATGTAGAGTAATTAATTAGTAAATAAAAACGTACCTTGAATATAACTGGAAGACCATGCTGTTTGCAGAACGCCAAAGCTTCTTCCTTTGTGTTTATTGGGCCATCAGTACCAGGAACGATTGGCACCTCTGAATACAAAAAATATGGAGTTTACATTAATTGCCGGAAAAGTTGTGATTTTTTAACTATCAGTCGGAAAAGCGATATCGAAAAGTAACGTATATTGCGTTAATATTTTATTTAGATTTGAAATCTTGATTATTACGCATAGGTTCAAGCTTTTCCATGCGTTAGAGCAGGGATTCCCAAAGTAGTCGACATGGACCCCTTGGGGTCGAAATCGGTTTCCCAGGGGATTTCCCATAAACGAAAACTGATTTTGGGAGTCGACGAGGTCTAAAAATCGACCCCTATTAATTAACACATGTTCTTATTTGAAACTTTCAAGATACTGTATAAGTTGTGCAACGTGTACCAACTTGTTATAAGAATGACTAATATTTTAATAGGAAGTATCATTGTTGTACTTTTAAACAACTCAACAAGTCGATAAGCGTGCACAAGTTCGTACAAGATGAAAAAAATTGGCTATGGGGGTCTGAGGTATCAGTTAATTTTGGAAACCCTGTGTTAGAGTCATACCGTATTTTTCCTGCAGGGGTCGCGTGGATGTTCAAAAGGGTTACCGAGGCCCCTGGCAACACAGGCAACGAAAGGAATACGGGTGGGTTTTAGTCAGTAAGAGTCTGACACACCCTCCCGCTCCGCCTAGAGCGGGACTAGTTATTTGATAATTTCCCAACTAAAAAATAAATAAAAAGAATATCTTTGTACGTGGTACAGGTACCTACTACTTTAAGGCCAAAGGTCAAGGATCGGATTTTATCTGACCAAGATTATTTCTGGACTTTAAAAGACTTTGACCCTTGCATTTGTGTCACCATTTCATCTCAGGGGTAGTCAGATAGGAAATGTCGACTCCATCTAGCTTATTTTATGAGGATGTGTAAAAGTGATTCCGATATCCTAGTTACAGAATAAACAATTTCATTTCATTTCGATCCCATGACATAAAATCAATTTTCATGGGTACTGGGCCTAGAAGCCCATAAATCATATAAAGCTGTGGCATTAAGGCTTCTACATACTGGCGCGACTTGTCGCGCGACGCGACGCGACACAAAGACACCGCGTGTAGCGCTACAAGCGGTGCCTTTGTGTCGCGACGCGTCGCGCGACAAGTCGCGCCAGTATGTACAAGCCTTTAAGTCCGCCTCTGTACATTTGTGTGAGTATTAAATACATAACTAATTAAAAACACACATTTACCTGGAATAGGTTAGTCGCGGATGAGGCGCGTTTTATCCTGATCGTGTAGTGTATGTAGATCGTATCTCGACTTGGCGTCGAGTGACGATCTACACTACATTTTATTTATTGGTTTGTTCTGTTTCTAGGCCTGGCTTTCAACATCTATTATATTTATCAAACAAGAACTTACTGGCATCGATAGCAGCTTTCCTGGCGGCGACTTTGTCACCCATCTGCTGCACCACGGAGGGGGAGGGCCCGATGAAGCGGAGACCAGCATCGAGGATAGCTTGCGCGAAGTCTGCCCTGTATTGCAATAGATATTAAGATATTATTGTTATGTAGCACTATTGAAATCGTTTCTGACCTTGACCTTGACAAACAGATATTTTTCCCCGAAGGTATTATGCAGCAAAAACTGTGCAGGAATCATGAAATTTTAATGGTCTTTTGACTGCCACAGATCATATAAAAAAAAACTGGTTCAGTTGATACCCACAAATTTTTAAATGTACCGTGGCCCATTTCGGACGTGAGATTTTCAATTTTCTAATTATTATTGTAGAGGGTGGTTATTAACAGAGTTTTCCCTAAAATAGACGATAAGGTTATACTGCTTCGCCTGGCTCTGCCGTGATGCCGTTCGGCATTTTCAGCGAGTAGGTAGGTTTGTGGTACTTTTAGCCCAAAAATGAAGAAGTAACCTTACCTCTCAGACAACAACCCATAACCGGGATGTACTGCATCAACGTCATTCTCCTTGGCTACCCTGATGATCTCCGGAATGCTGAGATACGCTTCTACGGGCGGTAGACCTTTACCAACGATGTATGACTCGTCGGCTTTTTGCCTGTAAGTAAATTTAAGTTATTTGATGAACACTACTAATATATTTTAAGTTACTGGGTGAATCAGAACTAATACTAATTTACTGTTAGTAGAGTTCATAACATTTAGATTCGATTACGCACCAACCAACCAACTCGCACTGGGCCCGCGGGTTGGATTACATTACGGCCCACTCCCTCTTACAAAGAAGAGTTCCGTGTCCCAGCAGTGGGAACATTTATAGGTTCAATATGCTAGGGCCGAGTTTTCAACCGTCAGATAACTTTTGTCTGAAGAATTAATTTGGCGGTTTGACATATTTTCTATGCAAAAGCAGGCGGCATATTTATTTATTCCTCAGATAAATGTTACATAGCTGACGATTGAAAAATCAGCTCATATAATTAGATGTTTGCGAGAAAATACCATATCTTTAAATTAAAACAAATTCAACGATTATAATTAAAATTGTCCGATTTTTTTTATATTTGTAATAAAATAATAAAATTCTAATTAATTACTTTTCAATGAAAATTCCGTGAAGCTAGCGGTAACCAGCACTAACAGGAATACGAAGTAATTAATATTTTTCTATAAGGATATACCTACTCGCATTAATTAATAATTCTGTGAATAAAAATATAACAGACAACATACAATGTCAATTCTATTAATCATTGGACAATATTTACGTGTTATAATTATCACAGTTTATTTCATATTCCATCCTTTATGATGCGTTTGTTTTGGGAAATATTGAATTGATCCTCTAAAAACTTATTGACTTTCTAATGAGTATTAGGTACGCTTTTTTGGGGTTTCGTAGTCAAAACTAAACAGACTACTAACTAAACATACAGGTGTGCTGCTGGGGAGTTTGTTGCGCCACTTCTTCTTCCCAGCTAAAGCACTAGGAAGTGGTGAAGGGCGCGCGTTTTTGGGGGACTGTCTTACGTAACTTTGACGTTCGAAGTGCTGATTCTCAGCCTAGTTTGAATAAATGACTTTGATTTTAATTTTGAAAAAGGAACCCTTATAGCCGTGTCTGTCTGTCCGCGGCTTAGCTCAGAGACTCTTAGTACTAGAAAGCTGTAATTGGGCACGGCTATACATATTAATTACGCCGACAAAGTGGTAAAATAAAATCTTGAAAAAAATTGTAGGGGTTTTTTTCACGTCTATCCCATGGTCTGGGGTATCGTTGGCCCTTGCACATCAAGTAGAGATGATATTTTTTTCTCGACTATCTCACGGATCGTTGGATAGGCCGTTTTTAGATTCAGGGATCCGTTTTCGTAATAGTCAACCAACTTACATTTGCAGTTGGAGAATTGGCCGTGACGTATAGCGATGTATGGGAGAACATGTTTTTAATTCATCACAACTACGAAACCCTTCATTGTGCGTGTTCCGACATGCACTTGGCCGGTATTTTAAGGCTCTTTTTAACTTTGTGGCTTTTTTCAAAAGTGGGCTCAGTAACCAAGCTAGGGCACCCCGACCGAATAGGTTACGTTGGATTAGAACTGTGACTAACCACGCGCGATCCGAGTAGGTCACAGTTATCTATTTGGCCATTTAGTATTTTTTTGCGAGCGAAGTTAGATTGAGGTGTGCGAGCTGGAATGTAAGTACGATGACTGGAAGACCAAAAAGCGATGGATGGACTGTGTGAAAGATAATATGGCTAGAAAGGGGGTGACTACCGAGATGACAACTAATAGAGAAGTATGGAAGAAAGGGACATGTTGCGCCGACCACAAGTAAATTGGGATAAGGACAGGAGAATGATGAGGACAGCAAAATGGGAATTATTTTAGGCTCATAAAAAGAGACACAGAGTGTTTATTAATATTTTTGGAAAGAAAAAAATATTTGGGTTTCGATTAAATTGGTACATGCCTTTGTTTTTTTTATCAAGATTCTTTAACTCTGATTTATTTCTTTTCAACTTCGCTTAGCTCAGAGAGAGGTAGGTATCGTGGCCATAACGTCTCAGTGGCTTTTTTATGATTTTCCGCTATCAATCGGCAGTCAGTCAGAGCAACGTCAATCAAGAGGTACCACATTCGACGAGTACTAAGGGCATGATTTACTTGTAAAGTTAGAGTTTAAAACGTTTTTAACCTTATTTGTTAATAACAAATAAGGTGTATTTAATCCAGTATTAGCAAAATCAAAAATTAAACCAAGTCATTTATTCAAACTAGGCTGAGAATCAGCACTTTTCGAACGTCAAAATTACATAAGACAGTCCCCAAAAACGCCCACCCTTCACCACTTCCTAGTGCTATAGCTGAGAAGAAGAAGTGATCAACAAACTCCCCAGCAACACAGCTGTCCGTTCAGTTATAGAAAAAAAAAAATGGATTCTATACAACAGTATGCAATACAATTTACATTACGTACAACATAAACATTAAATTATTAGCCATATGTCAGCTAGCACACCACCATACCAACAAAAAAAAAAAGGAAAACACCGAAAACTACAAACTCTCAAGCAGAGATAAAAACGTAAACAGAACTTAATGCCCAAATAAAAGCCTCCAAGCATAAAAGGCGTGCCCGCTTACATATAGCTATAGCTGTAACGGTCACAAATGATGAACTAGGACCATCAAAGTAAAATAAATAAACAATTAGTTACTAATAACAAACAAAACAATGGTCAGCAAGACGACCAGTCACCAGAAGCAGCACCCGTTCACGAGCATAACGCAAAAATCAGCCATTACCCTCGCCATATTTGAGGGAAGGAGGCAACCCGACCCCCGACGCTACCGCAAGCAGTGACATCTAAGGGAGCATGACGAACTTGCTGCCGGTTGTAAGAATAATATCATGAGTTATAGAGGTCGCTAGCTAACCACATATTGCAATACAACTAAACAAAAAAACATTGTAATGAGAAGATTATGTCAATAATAAACGAAAATAAAATTAAAAATAAATTGACTTATACAGTCAAATAAAATAAACAATTATATGAACTCATATAACCTGTCTCTAGGTAAGCTAATTCTGGAGAAATAACATAAACATTGTCTTGAGTTAATCACAGCGATCAACAATTCTTATCGTTTAAGTAGTCGTTGATAAAATAGTATGCCCTTGAACAAAGTTTGGATTTTACATTAGTTTTAAACGCATTAAAAGCAAATCTAGCAAAGAAGAGGGTAGCTTGTTATAAAAAGTAATACCAGGCCCAACAAACGAGTTATGAACCTTGTGAAGCCGGTGAAATGGAGTACGTAATTTGTCCTTATTTCTGGTGTTAATTTTGTGAATATCACTGTTTTTAACGTATTAGTGTATATTTTGCCTAATATATAAGATGTTGGCGAAGATGAATTGCGATGCCACCGTGAGAATACCAATATCTTTAAAGAAATCCCTCAGAGAAACTCTGGCACCTAGCTGGTAAATTGCTCGAACAGCTCGTTTTTGAAGAACAAATATATTTTGAATGTCAGCGGCTTTGCCCCACAGCAGAATACCGTAGGACATAACGCTATGAAAATAACTAAAATATACTAACCGAGCTGTATCAACGTCAGTGTATTGTCTTACTTTCCTGACGGCGTAAGCGGCCGAACTGAGCCTTCCCGCTAGGCTTGATATATGAGGGCCCCACTGAAGTTTGGCATCTACTGTTATGCCCAGAAAAACTGCCGAGTCTACAGTTTCAAGAAACTCTTTATCCAAGACGATGTCGGGTCCTAGATTTCTAACATTCGGTAAAACGAACTTTATACATTTCGTTTTCTTAGCATTGAGAACTAAGTTATTTGTCGTAAACCAATCCGTAACAATTGAGAATGCACTGATTACGTCGTCAAAATCTTGTCTATTCCTGTCTACTTTAAAAATAAGGGAGGTATCATCTGCAAACAGTACAACGTCACAGATACCCTTTAAATAGAATGGTAAGTCATTAATATACACTAAGAATAAGAATGGACCCAGTATTGAGCCTTGTGGTACACCTAACTGAACTAGAAGCCCGGAAGATTTCACACCATTAACATCTACACATTGCAACCTATTATGTAAATATGAACTTATTACTTTAAGAGCTTCATTTTGGACACCGTAATGATGTAGTTTACGCATAAGCGTGTCATGTTGCACGCAATCAAAAGCTTTGAAGACATCACAGAAAACTCCAATAGCATTTTGCGAGTTCTCCCATGCCTTAAATATGTGTTTCAGCAGTGCAAGACCTGCATCTGTAGTCGAACGACCTTTTGTAAAGCCATATTGTTCAGTATAAAGGAGGCTGTTTAAATTAAAATGCAACTGCTTGAGTATTAACTTTTCAAATATTTTGCTAAATGCAGGTAAAATAGAAGTAGGCCTGAAATTGCTAACGTCTTTTTGTATTACCTGATTTAAATAATGGTATGACTTTACTACTCTTCATGAGGTCAGGAAAAGTTCCTAAATCAACACATTTATTAAAAGTAACAGCTAGATAGGGGGGCTACGATGTTTATTATATTACTTAATAGTTTAATGGAGATACACCAGTAATCACCAGTGTTTTTAGACTTAAGTATGTTAAAAACGTTAACTACATCACCAGGTGTTACATGTTCGAAACTAAATAAGCGACAGCAGTACCTTTGTACTCAAAATTATAATTATATCGTACCTCTTGTATATTTTACTGTGTGTACATAAATAATAAAATAAATAAATATAATATCCATTTGAAACGCTTGCTCACATTCGCTTATACGAATATGAACATGGTAATGTATGATATGCTTAAAATAAGGTTCAAAATTATATTTGCATGGATCGTTATAACTTTACTTGGCAAAGTAGTCATAGTGCGATCTGTGAATCTGTTAAAGTAATACGAAGTGCGTGAGCAGTGCCACCTATTATAAGTTATTCGCAAGTCGATGTTCGGTTCCGCGTTTGCGCCGCTAACATGGTTATAATGATAATCCATTATTAAATATACTGTATTGCTATAAATGGTACTTTTTATCCCATACCCCTTCAGGTTATGGGCCCAGACTTTGCCAGTGAGTGAAATCAAAACTGAATAGTGAACAATTGCAGTGATTTGAACTAAAACAGTTCGTCGTAATAAAAGTTATAAACGTGTCTACGTGAGTTAAGGTTTAACCAAGGTGATTAGTGTAACGTGGACTTACAAGTTACGTTTGCCTTTTGTTTACTACAATTCATTAAGTTGTTACGAAGATTTTTGTTATCTGCATTGCTGTTTTATTTGGAGTTGAAGAAACTTTGATATGGCTACATCAATTAAGATTGATCGACTTACTGGTGATAACTACGATACATGGAAGATACACATGCGAGCAATTCTGATCAAGAACGATCTATGGGAATATGTATCGGGAGCTTTACCGAAACCACATTTAGGTGATACGAAATATGCCGACTGGATAAAAACGGACAGAAAAGCCGAGTCAGACATATTGTTGGCGGTAAGTCCAAGTGAGTTGGCCGCAATAGATGGTTTGGAAAGTTCCAAGGCTATATGGGATAAGCTGAAATCTATGTACCAGTCGAGCGGACCTGCCAGAAAAGCCTCGTTATTGAAAAAGCTGGTGCTTACTCGTATGCAGGAAGATGATGATTTGAAGAAGCACATCGCGGATTTTTTTGATGCAGTAAAAAAAACTCAAAGAAATCGGTTTAATTGTTATTGACGAACTATTAGCCATATTATTGTTGTACAGTTTGCCCGATTCGTTCGCCATGTTTAGGACGGCAATGGAATCGCGCGATGATTTGCCATCAACGGAAACTTTAAAGGTCAAGATTATCGAGGATTACGAAGCTCGTAAGTCTAAGACTATAGACCAAGGGGCTATGTTCGTCAAACGTATCAATAAAAATAAATATGCCAATCAGAAGAAGAATAATACTGATAACCAAGACCATAAAAATAATGTTGAATGTTATCGTTGTGGTCGTCGCGGGCATTTAGCGAGAGAGTGCAAGACTAAGAACATCAACAAGCATAAGCAAAGCGCACAAAAATTAGAAGGCAGTAATGAAAACGAGCAAAGGACAACCATGTTATTGAGTACTACCGAAGAGGTTATGCTGGGTGAGAAACTAAATCCTATCTGGTGCATTGACAGTGGATGCACGGGTCATATGTGTAACGAGAAGCAAATGATCGAGGATTTTACGCGGCTGGATACCGAACTAAATTTAGCTAATAGCGGCAAAACACAAATTACCGGCTCTGGTAAGGTAAGGATTTTTGTAGACACGGGCTGTGAAGAATGCAAAATTGACATAGAAAAAGTGTTCTACGTATCTGATTTACGAACAAACTTACTATCAGTGGCCAAAATGACTGATCGCGGGTTCGAGGTTCGTTTCAGAAAGAATGATGCGATTGTGATTGATAATAATGATACAATTCATATGCGGGCAGACCGTGTTGGGAACCTATACCATGTTCGGACGAGTCAGAACAGTGCCAATAATGTTCAAGCTGTGAATATTTCACTAGACACGTGGCATCAACGTCTTGGACATGTCAACGAACGCGACTTGAAAGCTATGGCCAAGAATAGTTTAGTACATGGGCTAACATTCAAGGATGGCGAAAAGTTGTCTGAATGTGAGATCTGTATAAGTGAGAAACAGACTTGCACGCCGTTTCCAAGGAAAACGGAAGATCGTACAAGCGAATTGCTGGAAATAGTGCATAGCGATGTTTGTGGCCCCATGAAACATCGGTCTTATGGCGGTAAAAAATATTTTGTTACATTCATCGATGACAAGTCAAGATGGTGTGAAGTTTTTAGCAAATAAAAGTGATGTTCTAAATGCATTTAAAACCTACAAAGCCTATGCAGAGAATTTAACAGGAAAGACGATAAAGGACCTTCAGTCTGATAACGGACGTGAGTACGTAAACAATGAATTTGATGATTTTTTGAAAAAAGCTGGAATCAGAAGAAGATTGACAGTTCCGTACACCCCCCAACAAAAATGGGATCGCTGAAAGAAAGAACAGGACATTAGTTGAAATGGCACGCTGTATGATGCGCCAAGCAGGCAGTCCTCCTTCTTTCTGGGCAGAAGCAATTAATACTGCCAATTATATAAGAAACCGGTGTCCAACTACAGCGTTAAATGGTCAAATACCGTTTACGCTATGGAACGGGAAGAAACCCACTGTAATATATATGCACGTGTTTGGTTCAAAAGTTTATTATAAGGACAAGGGAAAACCGAAAGGAAAATTTGAGTCTCGTTCACAGTTAGGAATATTTGTGGGTTATGATATTCAATCTAAGGCGTACAGGATATATGACCCTACAACAAGCAAAATAATAGTGAGTCGTGACGTGAAGTTTATGAATGAGACAGCGTTTAGACATGAATATGAAGAGATATTTGATGACGAAGAAGATACTAATGAGGAACAAATAAGAGTAGAATTGAAGACGTCTAACGCGAATAATGAAACAAAAGAATATAACCGGAAGATATTGAGAACCAGAAGAGATGTTAGTAGACCAAGAAAATCAATTGAAAGAGTTTATGAACCAGAGGAAGAGACAGATAGAAATCAATTACATAGAAAAAGGAACTCAACTGTCTCGTGGGAAAATTTTATAGAACCTGCCAAAAGAGGAAGAGGAAGACCTCGTTTAATTCGTACTGGTAGGGCGGGTAGACCGCGGAAAGAATATCATACAGAAAAAGAGGAAACTACGGATAGGGAAATTGAATCAGATATACCGAACGAACAGATAAGTGCAGGGATTACATTGATAGAACCAATGATGTGGAAAGATGTAGAGAAGAGAAGCGACGTAAATTTGTGGAAATTTGCTCTAGAAGATGAGTATTTGTCACAAATAAAGAATAAAACCTGGGAAATTGTACCACGACCCAAACAACGAAAAGTTATTGGAAGTAGGTTTGTGTTTAGTACGAAAAGTACTGGCAAGAAAGTACGCCTCGTGGCAAAAGGATGTTCACAACGGCCAGGGGAGGATTTTCACGAGACCTCATCCCCAGTTGTGAGATCGTCATCAATAAGGCTCATAGCGGCTTTATCGGCAGAACTTGGACTAGAAATCCATCAAATGGATGTGGTAACAGCGTACCTTAATGGTTCAATCGATGAAGAGGTTTTTATGGAAGTTCCAGATCAGTTAAGCGATGTTCTAAAGAGAGTACTCGCAAAAGAAAAGATTGGTTCACAAAAGAAAATAATAACAGAAAAGAACATACTTCAGACAGCTAAACGCTGGGATAAGGATCTTGATGAATATGTGGATAATGTATGTCTGTTAAGAAAATCTTTATATGGCTTGCGTCAATCAGGGTTGCAGTGGCATAAAAAGTTAGTGAGAAAGTTGAGTGATATTGGTTTTGAGGCGTTGCCGCAGGATCCTTGTGTATTTATTGCACATAAATGTGAGCGAATGATGTTAATTGGTATATATGTTGACGATATGATTATATCAACAAATGATGATGCATGGATGCAAGATATTAAAAAACAGTTATCGAATGCCTTTGAAATGAAAGATATGGGAAAGATATCAACTTGTTTAGGTATTGAATTTAGTCGTGATGGTGAAAATAGAGTTTACTTAAGTCAAAAATCATATATAGATAAACTGTTAGAACGGTTTAGTATGAGCGAGTGTAAATCTGTTGTCACACCTATAGATGTTAATGTTAAATTAGAGAAACCAGGGTGTATCAGATGTGATATGATGGAACAGTATCCGTATCAAAGTTTGATAGGTGCCTTGATGCATCTGGCCGTATCAACGAGACCAGACATCACGTATGCCGTCAACTATTTAAGCCAATTCAATACAAATTACGATATTGAACATTGGAAGGCTGCTAAACGTGTGTTGAGATACTTGAAAGGTACATCCGATTACGGATTAGTGTACGAAAGAACAGATTTGCCTCTTTTTGGTGTGGTTGATGCAGACTGGGGAGCGAATGCGATAGATCGTAGATCCTATTCCGGTTTCGCATTTATTTTGGGAGGTGCTCCGATTAGCTGGGAGGCGCGTAAGCAACGGACTGTTGCCTTATCAAGCACCGAAGCTGAATACTTGGCCATTTCCGAAGCTACTAAAGAGGCAATGTATTTACGAGATGTTTTAAGTAACATTGGGATTAAGTGTGAGAGTGTGACGCTATTTAACGACAACCAGGGTGCGATTAAACTGGCTCAAAGTAGGAACTATCATCCACGAACGAAGCATATAGATGTGAGGCACCACTTTGTTCGAGATATGTGCGAACAAGGTGTAATTAATCTGAGATATTTGTCTACTGACCGAATGCCTGCTGATGTATTGACCAAAGGCTTGAGTGGAACAAAGCATCATGAATGTCTACGTAATTTAGGTATGATGGATGAATGTATGTGAATGTCGATATTAAATGCTCACTTTTTCGAGGGGAGGTGTTAAAGTAATACGAAGTGCGTGAGCAGTGCCACCTATTATAAGTTATTCGCAAGTCGATGTTCGGTTCCGCGTTTGCGCCGCTAACATGGTTATAATGATAATCCATTATTAAATATACTGTATTGCTATAAATGGTACTTTTTATCCCATACCCCTTCAGAATCCCTAAGGTTATTTTTCCTTTAAGTCCGAGAACCTACATCTAGCCAGCTAGACCATTACCTGTGCATCTGCAGTTTGTCCTGTTCGCTGTATATGGCGACGGAGCGGATGCCCAGCTCGGTACATGCTCGAAACACTCGGATGGCGATCTCTCCTCTGTTGGCCACCAGGACGCTTCTGATTGGTTTGTATTCCACATTCTTCGCGACCTGAAATAAGGAAACATTGGTATGGGTTATTGATCACCAAGATACTGTATAAGTTGTGTTACGTGTACCAACTTGTTATAAGAATGACTAATGTTTTCATAGGAAGTAACATTGTTGTACTTTTAAAAACTCAAAAAGTCGATAAGCGTGCACAAGTTCGTACAAGATGAAAAAATTTGGTTATAGGGGTTTTTTTTTTTTTGAGGGTGGGAAATCATCAAATAACTTCTCCCGCTCTGGGCGGAGCGGGAGGGTGTGTCAGACTCTTACTGACTAAAACCCACCCGTATTCCTTCCTGTTGCCTGTGTTGCGGGGGCCTCGGTGACCCATAAGTACCTTCCCGCGACCCCGGGTTATGGGGGTCTGAGGTATCAGTTCATTTTGCAAAAGGGGTCTCTTGCCCAAAATAGTTTGGGAATCCCTGCTTCTCAAAAAAGGCAGCATTTGCCTTCTTAGTACATCAGTAACTACTACATAATGAGCTTTCATCACCACTTCCTCTATCTCTGACGTCACGTCAAATTTGGATCGCAGATCAGGCTTATAAAAAAAAAAAATATTCGTTTTGCTTTCGGTAATTTTGCAGATTTTGTAATTTGTTACACACAATTTAAGAATAAAGTCATTAGCGTATCAGATTGACTCTAGTTTTTAAGTTATTGGAGTACCTACTTACTTCAGTATAAAGTATAATTGGCTTATGTTAGGTATAATATATGGAAGGGAGTTCTTTGTACAGCCTGCATTGGTATAAATTAGATTCGATTTACATATATGCAAAATAATATATATAAAAAATATTTTAGGGCAACCTAAAACCACTCTCAGATCATGAGCAACAAAATCACTGTTGACTAGTGTAATCCCCAAACGTTGTGATTAAGAGAATGGACTGCCTTTAATTAACCTATTGCCCGCCACGTCAAAAAAGCAAAAACGTGCCCTCGGCGCGGCGCCAAGCTACGAATTATTCCCTATTCCCTAAAATCTGTCATGTATCTGTCGTGACCATGGCGTGCTGGGCACATTTTGGGCTGTCATCTATACATGACTGTGGCGGTCAAAAGGTTAAGTATTTATTCCAATATGACATTCAATAATTTATTTATATAACCAAATTACAAGATGATTACTAACATTAACTAAATTAAATTAAAACTAAGTTAAGCCTAAAAAAGGCCCTCGGGGCATTGTACCGAGGATCTGGCGGCATTTCCTCGCTGAATTGCAATGCTAATGCGTTGCGCCGAGAGAAAGCCGTTGAGAAAGCCGCCAGCTTTTCGGTCACCAGTTACATCAACTAGACGTAATAATATTGATGAAGTGATTGTGTGTGATTGTTATTGGGTTTTTCTATCTGGAATTTCTCAGTAGCAGCCCGGAGTCTGGATTTGTGCCCGGTTGATGGCAATAGGCTCGCCCCCTATTACATGGAACTTAAACATAACTGGCGAAATGTGGGTGTACTACAGGTAAGTACACCTCTGCCCAACCCTGCGGGGAAACAAGGCGTGATGTTATGTGTTTGTGTAATTACGAAGTTTCTCTACTGTTTAGCAGTAAACGGTTACAAACTGATATTCATGACAATAAAACCGTTTGGATTGAATAGTTGATTGTTTATCCTGGAGCTAAATATACAGATGAGTCTTGGTTGGAATACGGATGTTTTGGAGCTAACAGTGCCGGGCAATGCTTTGTTCTACGTCAAGTCAGTTTGTCGATTTGTTTATGAAACATCAACATGTTGGGTGGTTGGTAATCTATGTTAGGAAGATCTAAGAGACGGTATCGTGGCCAAGAGCGGGCTATTGAAGCGTAGAAAGACGTGGCAAGATGAGATAAGATTGAAACAAGATTCTGTAAAGGGTGAAAACGACCAAAATGGGGAAATAATAGCGTAAATGAAAGTAAGGAGGCAATGAGAAGGAATGGATCCAGCCTGTGTGTTGACACCCATTGTAGTTAAGTAGGTATGTGAACTTTTACAATTTTAATAAATAAACATAACATTATGTTAAAAAAGCTGAGTTAACATCATTATCTTTCGAAATGGAATAATTAAACAGACTGACATAGCTACCGCTAATAGCAATAATGAATATTCCTAATTGAAAATATGACTTCTTACCCAACCCAATGCGTCACAAACACAACCAATTAAAACAAACAAATCCTTATCAAAATATAAATACTTACGACAAAATCTTGTCACTTACAAGTGTTGTAAATTTTCGTGGTCGTAAGCATAAAGGCTTCTGCAGACTGGGCGCGACAGGCATAATGCTGACTGTCGCGCCCGCGATATCACCCCAGTCTGCAGAAGCCTTAACATCAAATAAAAAGACATAAGTGCAATAAACTGATAAACTTTACGCTTGCTGTAGATAACGATAATGCTTGAACAGTTAATGATTGTCATGGCGGTCGGCCGTGGAATTAGTATATAGGTACTGTAAGGGAAATTTATTATAATAAAATAAAAATAAAAATAAAAATAAAAATAAAAATAAAAATGTTTATTTCAATTACAAAAATCATTTTGATACATATTGTTGGAGATCACCTTTTAAGCAAGGAATTGCTTGTATTAGGAGACTCCGCACTTCCACTTGTCATATTTATGCAATTGAAATGTAGACAATGTAAACATGTAAGACTATTAGATAAGAGGGTAACTTAAAAATTATACAATCAGCTCTCCAAATGAATGAGCGTAATGCAGAGAATGGCCAGATCGCGCGCGCGCGTGTGTATGTGTGTGTGGTATGTGTATAATGAGTGTGTGAGTGAGGATGGGTGCGAGTGTGTAAGTGAGTGTGGGTGCGAGTGTGATTTGTGATGTTAGGTATATGGTGCGAGTTATAATGTGTTAATGATCAGTGCTTAGTTTACTTATCCCAATTAATATACTGTCATTTATTTATTTATTTGTGAGTTAGTGTAGTTTATTAGACACGTTTTCATGCCTAAACGAAGCATAGTTCCAAATGTAGGTTGTCGGTTGCCGGTTAGCCCTTGCGACAAAGTCTTGGGATCGAAAAGAAGCTAAACAAGTCTTCTTTCACTAACCATGTGCACGTCAGCCCAAATGTAGCCACTTTGGTTATTGCAAAGTAGATATAATAGACTCAACGTCCTCGTATGTTTTAGTTTTTAGCCAATCGGTTACAACTTTTTTACAGTCCCTAAGCTTCATAGAATATATACGCAATTCTTTATTCAGCAGGTTGTATAGAGTAGATGATTTGCTTAGGTATTGTCTTTTAGCGAAAGCAGATCTAGTCTTGACAGTTGGAGCGACTAAGTAGCTCCTTCTGTTTTTTGATTTAGAGGGGACATATGGGAGGGATGAGTGTTTTTTTAATATAAGTTGAAGCATATAAAGCTTTCTTACTGACAGAAAATCCGATAATAAGTAGAGGCTGTGAGTGGGGTATTTATATGGTTTAAAATAAATAACCTTTATTAAGGTTCTCTGCGCGCCCTCTCGAGTTCCAAAAATTTTAGTTTTGTTGTCCCTCCCCAGCAAGGCAGGCAGTACATGAGGATAGATTGGGCCAGTGATATGTATACTTGCTTCAGAAGTTGTATTGAAGCCGCATGTCGTAGTGTTTTAAAGGTCCATATCAGCTTCCTAACTCTTTTCATAATAAGTTCGGTGTGCTTGTGCCAGGACAGGCGCTGGTCAATTATTACACCTAGATATTTGGTATGCTGTAACCTGTCAATTTTTAAGCAGGAGCAGCCAGGGGTTGCCGGGTTGGGACAGTTATGGATTTTTATTTGGAAGTCTTGTGACGGTTGTGAGTTTTTGTACTTAGTAAAGCAGATGTAGTTTGATTTGGAGGCATTCAGTGTGAGGAGACTATGGTTTAGCCAGGCTGCTATTTTCGCAAGGCCACATTCGGCCAGCCTAAAAACATTATCCCAAGTCCTACCAGTGAATACAATGGCTGTATCATCGGCGTATGAGAAAATGAGCCCGCCATCAATCTTCATGTTGCAGAGATTATTAATGTAAATAAGGAACAAGGTCGGTCCAAGAACACTGCCCTGGGGGACTCCGAAAGTGACGGTTGACTCGGAGCTTGTATACATGGCGATTTTAACCTTTTGTTTGCGATTATTGAGGTAGGATTTAAAAAGTTCAAGAGTGAGTCCCCTTATGCCAATGTGTTCAAGCCTCTGTAAAAGTAAGGGGACTGATACTGTATCAAAGGCCTTTTTGAGGTCAAGGAAAACAGCTAGGCTCTTGGCTCCACCATCTACACCGGCTACCAAAGCAGAAGTTAGTGACAGAACTGCATCCTCAGTAGACTTACCCTGTCTAAACCCAAACTGAGAAGGCGACAGTATTTTATATTTAGTTAGGAATTTAATTAGGCGTGAGTTTATGAGTTTCTCAAGGATTTTTGATACAGATGGCAGGACCGAAATTGGTCTATAGTTAGACGGGTCATACTTATCTCCAGTCTTGTACACAGGCGTTATAAGGGCCACTTTCAACGCGTCTGGGAACAGTCCTTGCTTGAAGCAAAGGTTAATTAAGTGGGTTATGATTGGTACAATTTGTTCGTGTGCCGATTTTAGAAAGTTGACTTGTATTTTGTCCCAACCGGGAGCGCTATCCGATTTCAAGCTCATTAGTGTGGCTCGAACTTCGTCGGGATCTGTGTCGAGAAGAACAAAAGATGAAGCCAAGGGACTGTCTGCCGAAAAAGAGTTAGGGTTATCATAAGCTGCCGTGGACTGAGAAGTTGTGATGTTTTCAGCGAGAAGTTTGCCTATGTTACAAAAGTATTCATTTACCTTGTCGACAGAGTTTTGAGGGGTAGTAAGTGTCTCTAGGAGTTCCGAACTATTTGTTTTTTTTTTTATTATGAAAACATAATATTGGAAGATGTAATTAAGAAGCTATTGACAGGACCCTAAACAAGAATTCCAGAATGAGATTTAAGAGCACGAGCGAGTTTAGTTAGTTCAGTAGTACATAAATGAAATTAAGACGCTGACAACACCTAAACCGCGGTCACTGTCAAATTCCATAGAAAAGAAAGAGAAGCGCGACGACACAACGCTTGTAATTTATTGCAAAATATGAAGTAATTATCTATTTACTCAAAATTGAGTTGAGTAATCGAAAATAAAAAACAACCAAGTTCTGCATTCAAATAAGACGTTCTTGTTATTAATTAAATACGTAACGTATGTTGATATTTGATACAGATATTTTGGATTAGAACTCAAAGTAAGAGGTTAGTTTAACGTTAGTTTGTATCGAGATTTTGTTTTCAAAACATGTTTTAGTAACAACCAAGTTCTGGGAAATATGTTCAAAATTAATATATATTTTTTCCGCTACCACAAACTATACAGATTTAGCAATTTTGTTTCTTAAGCGAAGCCTATTTTGATCAATTGGGTCTTGTCAGCGCCTTAAAAGGAAAACTATCACAGCTAAGTGGGCTTTACAAGTTAACGAGTAATAGTCGACCAACTTAAATTTGCAGTTGGAGAATTGACCGTGGCATATATCGATGTATGGGAGAACATGTTTTTCAACTACAATGTTAAGTTTGTTTGCCCGGTTTTTTTTAATGTGTTGTTGGTTTTAACGGAACGCACGGGAGGGCCAAGTAGAGAACCTTATCTATTGTTTTCATTAGATAGCCTTTATCATGCTTGTGAGACGTCATTCAAGGGCAGATACAAACAAAATGGTCATATTTATTGTAATGGTGATCGTTTAGTTTAATCGATTTATACAGGGTTACTGGTAATTCGACGTATTCCTTGCAGGACGTCATAGTAGGGTTAAAATGCAACAAATTAAGCCACCAAATGTTCTACCGAAATTCAGTAGTTTTTGAATTAGATATGAGTTTTAGTTTTTTTATGAAAAATCCCAGATTAAATCATTTGAAACCAATTTAAAAATGATTTACGGCAAGACTGTACTGAAATTTAAGTTATTATCATAGTTGACGCCGTAGCAGACCTTTTTTAATAATTAAAAGTTCAATAATGCCTAAAACTTTGGCAAATATCACTAACAAAACATTTAATTTTTTGTAATTTTTGCTATTACTTCATAAAAAATGTATTCTAGTGCAAAAAAAAATACTACACCTGGCGTACAAATTAACCCCGTATAAGTGAAAAATAAATGTATAATAATAAGTGTAAAAGGACACAATACATATGACTATTTTTAACCGACTTCAAAAAAGGAGGAGGTTTCTCAATTCGACCGCATATATGCTTTTGTATGTTTCTTCGCCGATTTCTCCGTCAATTGTTGACCGATTTTAAAAATTCTTTTTTTGTTTGAAAGGGTATGCTCCGGAGGTGGTCCCATTGTCACCAAGTCATAATCTGATGAAGGGAACCGATGGACATCACGGAACACCTATGGCGATTTAGGTATTTTTTATAGTAACTTGTGCGTTTGCTCTTGGTAAGCACAGAGGTTCCGGTGACCACAGATGGTCACCGGAACTACTTAACCTTCGGTATGCCTGGTAGGGTCTGTCAGACCCATCTGTACACATGAACCGTTGTATTTCCTTCAAATTCGAATTTCGCGCCTAACCACACTTAGTAGCTGGCCGTTATGAATTGCTAGACGCCCGCCACCCGCCACCTCAGTCCGGAGCGCGCTCTTGTTGTAGTAGGACGTGCGTATAGTTCGCGCGGGTCTCACAGACCCGACCAGGCACACGACGTGACGTTTCTATGTAAGTATTTTTTGTTAGTGTTTTTGGAAATTGATGTTATTTTTGTGCTTAAATATAATATATTTTCCATTATTTTAGTTTCGAAATGGGGAGCCATCTGTGCGATGATGATATTAGTAATTTATTACTCGACGCGGCTGAAGATGACGTAGTTTTCAATTCAAGTGGAGAAGAATCCGATCACGTGAGTCAGGGAAGCGAGGCATCTGAGTCAGAGACACAAAACAATGATTTTGGTGGGGCTGTTGCGGAAGAAAGTTCGTCAAAACGCAATATATTTGTGAGACCTGTAAGAGTCACTTATGTCTGGATCATGCAATTTTCCAATGTGCAATTTGCTTCCGAACCAGAGCCCTGGAAAATTCTGATAGAAGTGATGAAGACTGAATATTTTCTAGTTATTAATAAGTGCATAGAAGTGCCTTATATTTGTATATAGTCTGATTGAGATCTCTTTAGTTTTTAATACGTAATGTGTGTTATAAGAGCAACGACGTATTTTTTTTGTTGTTAAAAACACTACCTAAGTTTAATTGGAAAAACAATTATTAAAAGTTGTTGATTTTCAATATTGTTTTGTTTTATTTTGTAACATATACCCCTAGTAAAAATATTAGTACATTTTAATAACTTATTTATCAATTGTTATTTGAGAAATTACAATTTAAAAATCCGGGTCTGATAAACCCACCAGGCATACCGTGTAACTTTTTGCCTCCAGGCATACCGAAGGTTAATAAGAAGTGTTTAACGAGCTGCGATTCGATTAGGTACTTTAATATGGTTGCTAAGCCATTTATGCTTTTCACAATGCATATGGTGAGTGGCAGTTTTCCTGGTTCTTACCAGGATAACTCCTCAACAACTAACGTCCCTGAATCAAGAAAATCAATATTTTGTAAAAGGTGATGAACAGTTGACATTAGGCTATTGTAACTTAGATAAATTACAAACTGACCCACTAAAAAGAAAAAACTTTTTACAAAAAAAAAACAACCGACTTCCAAAAAAACACTACAAAGTGAAAAATAACTTTAATTTCGGAAGTCGGTGGCAAGAAACTAAAATACAGACAGATCCAAAGACACCGACTTCCGATTTTTTTTTTTTTACCTCTTGAGTGTTTTTTGGAAGTCGGTTGTTTTTTATTACACAAAGTGACACATGTCAGATTACTCTAGTGAATTAATAATTCGACTTTATCTATTCTTATTCTAAAGTAAGTAGGAAAGTAAAGTAGAAACTTAAAGACAAGAGTCTACACTTACGCTGTTTGTCTACCTCACCGTGAACGGGACGTCAACGAGAGACGTGGACACGCGGCCATAGTAAATGTACTGTCGCTACTTCGGTGTCGTCATCTCGTTCTCGTTGACGATGCGGTGGACAAACGGCCTTAGGCTCCGTTCACAGGGCGATGATCAGCGCGATATTTGACAGCGGTTTGTGAACGGCCGCTACAAGTTGAACGGCCGATAGGTAAACCTCAACAATTATAATCGTTAGACTTGTATATCACAGGTGTACATACATACATACATAGATCTGTCAAGCTTCTCCAGCTAATTTCATTTGACCCTATACAATATGTAACAAAAACCCTGTTGTTCCTTTTAGGAACGTATACATTTACCTACAAGCAGAACATTGATGAAATTATGATTAAAAAAAAAAAAACATTGGCTAGTCGAGAGGTCAAAACCAAATAACTATTAAAATCGACTCATTCAAAAAAATGTTTACTGTTCTGATTTTACAAGTACATCTTTATGTCGCTAAATAGCCTACTAGCTGCCGGCGGCTTTCTTTGAATGCGACAAAAGGTGCCGCCAAAAAGTGCGGCCGCGCATGTCGGCGGGTCGGTACCACGTGCCTACCTACCCCGCCGCCCCGCCACCCGTCTCCCTGCGAATAACTTCCTTAAAGGCTCCTACATACTGGCGCGACTTGTCGCGCGACGCGACGCGACACAAAGACACCGCGTGTAGCGCTACAAGCGGTGCTTTTGTGTCGCGACGCGTTGCGCAACATGTCGCGCCAGTATGTAGGAGCCTTTAGTTTCCCACGCACCTTACTTTAGAATGGATGTTATTGTTGACCTACGTAGTGAGTGAATTGTGTTTTGTTTACGTAAACGTTGTCTTATTCTAACGTAGAATATTTTAATATGTTGATGTGTCTTCGGAAATGTGACTGCAATTATGCAGAAGCACGCAGACTCTACCAAGAATGTTTTGCGATCATTACCGTCGGCGATGGCATTCCAACGTTTGCACATACGTACGTACAATACCGTCAATGTGCACGGGCGAGACCTGACATCGAGCTGACGCAGGCAGACCGAGGACTCGAGACAGAAGTCTTGGACTTGTTTGAGCACGATCCAACGCGAAGTACACGCTCAGTGGGACACGAACTCGCAGTAAATCATATGCGCGTTAAGAGAGTACTCAAAGAAGATGGCCAGCACCCATTTCACTATTGTCGTGTCCAATCACTACTTCCCTCCGACTATGACCCAAGAAGTGTGGAGGTACAAGGTGGTCATATCGAACAGCAACTCCGTGGCCGTCAAGTAGATATCATAATAAATTAATGCTTTAAAATGTAAATAGGTACATCAGGTTTTATGTGACAGACGTGGCGAATTTGTTTTTTTAACGTAGTGAAGTGTTAAATGTAGTTTTAACAATTATCAATTGTGCTTAAAAATGCTGTGTAAACCAAGATTTTCAAAGATTAATTCGTTAAAGTGATACTGATAAACAACAGCTGACAAGGTCACGAAGTTGTGTAGAAAAGTCGGTAGATAATCGGCGGCGGCGGCGCCGATCAAAGAGAGAGCGGGAACGTTCTATCTACTTCTGGTTTCGCGTCATCGCTTGAAGGCTCCTACATATTGGCGCGACTTGTCTTGCGACACAAAGACACCGCGTGTAGCGCTACAAGCGGTGCCTTTGTGTCGCGACGCGTCGCGCGACAAGTCGCGCCAGTATGTAGGAGCCTTCATGCAGAATTGCAGAGGTAACAAATCGATTAAACGTTACAAATATTAATAATTAAATTTTTTATTTTTTTTTTATTGAACAGTTTTTATAAATGAGTTGCTTTTTCGCTTAGTAAACCGATTCTTAAAACGTAGGTAGAAGGAACAACAGGGTTTTTGTTACATATTGTAGAACAAGCGAATCGCAGTTATGATGCATTTAAAATGCAGCCTGTAATATTTTTGAGGAGTGGCACAACCGCACAATCTCATCAGTATCGGCTCAGTAATTCTTGAGATAACTGCACTAAACAAAAACTTTCAGAGTAAGATTGGCGCATCTAATATTACGATTATTGATAAGATAGTTGTATCTAGTTATTTACAGTTAGTTATTGGCGCGTAGATAAAACGTAAATTTGTATTTTGATTAAAGTTAAGAACTAGCATACTTAAGGGTCGGATAATCGCCGTTGGCCTTGGCGATACAAATGTGCCGTCGTTCGGTTTCATAGGGAATATTTATTTTTAGTAACGCAAATATGAATATTAAAAAAAAACACAGAATTATAGATAATAAAATAGTCTGTCCATTAAAAAAAAAATGAAAATATCTTAAGTAGTTTGAAATCGTTTATTATGCTTTGGGTAGGCTGATACTTCCTGAATTTAGTTCTAAAGTATTTTACTACAATACTTATCTAAATATTCACTAGAATTGATGTGTATGCGTTCTAGTTTAACATACATTTTTTGCATAACAAACTTGCATTATATGAAGATGTAATAACAGATTTAAAAGACACTAATATCATATATCTACGCATTAATGATTTTTCAATGGTCTGGATGGAATTTAGATGAGAAGGACAGACGATATTATAAATTTAATTACTTAGTTGATCTATTTATTTAATTACTTTTTATGGTGAATATATCATTATCTGTTTAAATGTTGATACAATATCAACATGCTTATTAGGTCATTTAAGCCTGGCTTTCATTACATCACAAACCGAAGATAACTATGAAGATAAATACACTTTACATTCACATGTTTTGTAGTTTTATTCTTAACACAGAAAAACCTTTAAAAAAATATTATCATTTCTCTGGTGACTATTATCGTGGTCTTACATTTGTTTATGGTAATAATTATGTAACTGTACTTACTAT
Organism: Atethmia centrago; assembly: GCA_905333075.3. Classification (NCBI taxonomy): domain Eukaryota; kingdom Metazoa; phylum Arthropoda; class Insecta; order Lepidoptera; family Noctuidae; genus Atethmia; species Atethmia centrago. The sequence continues at coordinate 8,064,872 of HG995381.1, read as the reverse complement.
GACATGGAATTAAATATTATTTAATATTAACTGCTGCCCGCAGCTTCGCCAGCGTGCCTTTTTTTATATTAAAGCCTATGTTACTCTTTATAACATCAGCTTTCTGCCAGTGAAACTCCCGTCAAAATCGGTCCAGGCGTTTCGGAGATTAGCCGGAAAAAATAGAGACAATTTTTTTTATTGTTTTTGTTATAACTATCATATATATTGTTCTAACTCTAACTATCTATGTATCTTTAGTAAAAAGTGTTATTTTAACATTAGAAACAAACACTTCAATTTTATTTATTTGTGATGTGTCCACACTGCACACTGAAATTGATAATATATTTCAGTGTTCGTAGTGTTATGTGTAATTAAGTATCTACCTGATCATCATCATTCTCCTTCCCTTATCTCAATTTATTTGTGGTCGTTGCAACATGCCCCTTTCTTCCATACTTCTCTATTAGTTGTCATCTGCGTAGTCACCCCCTTTCTAGCCATATCATTTTTCACACAGCGCATCCATCGTTTCTTTGGTCTGCCCCTACTCTTACAGCCATCTACATTCATACTCAAGACTTTCCTCACGAAATTTTCTTCATTCCTCCGCATCGCAGGCCATGACAACCGCTTTCCGCATAACTTTTCAGTCACCGGTGCCACTTTCAGACTTCCTCCTATGTACTCATTTCTTATTCTATCCATTCGTGTCACACCACACATCGCTCTTAGCATTCTCATCTCAGCTGCATGCAATTGCCTTTCATTCATCCTTTTTGTGGCCCAACATTCTGATCTATATAAGACAGCAGGTCTTACCATTGTTTTTATATCTTCCCCTTAAGTTTATGGGGAATGCAGGAGTCGCAGATTGTTTCCGTGACCTTCTGCCATACTACTGAATACTTCGCCATCACTTTGCACGAGTGAACCGAGATACCGAAAGTCAGAACAGACTGGGAGAAGCACGCCATCTAGCGCTATGGCTCCAGAACTGGAGAGACCGCCGAAATCGCAGAACATATATTCAGTTTTGGTTTTGCTGTTTTTCAAACAAACTTTCTCCAGCTTCTGTTGCCATTTTTTCAATCTGCTCTGGATCTTAGGTTCATCTTCGCCGAGAAGAACAATGTCATCAGCGATCAGCATGTCCGACGTCAGAGCTTTCATAATCAACAGGAAGAGGTAAGGACTTAACGCCGAACCTTTCTTTTTGTTTTGGTTGGGAAATCATCAAATAATTTCTCCCGCTCTGGGCGGAGCTCCCGGGTGTGTCAGACTCTTACTGACTAAAACCCACCCGTATTCCTTCCTGTTGCCTGTGTTGCCAGGGGCCTCGGTGACCCTTTAGTACCTTCCCGCGACCCCGGCAGGACCAACCCGGGCAGGACCGACCCGGGCCTGGTCCTTACCGGACGGTAAGCTACCTATTGCTCACCGTCCGCAAGCCCGCGCCTACGGTGGCCGGAAATCCGCCCGGGATTCCCATCCATGCGGCGGCTAGGGGCGAGAGGGCGCGAAATTTGCTTTTCCCTCAACCGTCCCGCCTCCTCCTTCGCGAGCATTACTGCTTCGCAGAAGGAGGTAACGGCTGCCCATGCCCTCTCGCTCCGTACACTCACTAGCCTGAACCAGGGCCGGACGCGAGAGATCTCTGCCGCCGATCGCCTCCACGAGGACACGGCGGTGCTCTGCCCAAGCCGGACAGACCTCCCGGTGGATCGCCCGGAGGACACGGTGGTGGAGCATACGCTATGCTCCACCGTGTCCTCCGGGCGATCCACACAGTGGTGACACCTGGGCGTTTCCTCCCGTCTTATCCGACACAGGAACCTCCCGAAGCTGCCGTGTCCGGTAAGGACCTGCGTCAGGCGGAAGGCGAGGACACCGTGGCGCCTCTCCAGCCACTCCTCAAAGAGGGGACTTATCGCCGCAATCGTTGTGTGCCCACCACTGGGTTGCGACAACCGTACTCTCCATGTCGCCAAGAGATCCCGCCGGAGCTCCGTCCGCTGTGCTGCGATTTTTCGCGGCAGCGGAGTAACGCCCCAGCGTGTCGCTTCCTCGCGCCACTCCCATACGTGCGCGAGGGCTTTTGTCTCCAGTTCCCATGGCGTAACGCCGACCCTTGGTGTAAGCCTACAGCCACACTGAATCCGTCGGTGTTGCCAGCAGCCGACCGGACGTAGGTACAAGATTGACTGTACATAGCACGAATTAACTCCACATACTTCCCGGGCAAACCTTTCTCTTTCAAGGCCCACCACAGCACATCCCGAGGTACCCTATCATACGCTTTCTCCAGATCAATGAACACCATGTGCAAGTTCTTGTGTCCACGTCTGTTTTAAGTACCTACCTATGTTGTATTATTATTAGTTTTATAACTATCATCATTACCTACATGTGTGAGTACCTATAACATCTTCTGAATCTTCCCTATAAGCAAGCATTACCTAGGTGATAAATGTTGATAATTTTTTCCTCAACCACTCTGAAATTGAATGCAAGTTTGTCAGATCAAGTTATGAAATACTAAAGCAGCTAGAGGAATAGGAGAAAGAAGAGAAGAGAAGTAAATTAGTTGACTTTGGAAGTATCTACACACAGAGCACGGAGACGCATCGGCGGCCGCTGCTAGAGCGGCATTGTCATAATTATACATATGTACAAACCAAGCGTGTCACACTGTCACCTAGGGTTGCCACCCATTCATAGTATCGTACTATATTTCTGCCAATTGTACTATATATTATAGAAAAATGATGTAGCACGAAAATTACTATTTATTTATTATTTATTTATTTTTATTTATTTATTTATCACAAACACAACTATCATTACAGGCAATAATCCTAATGCGGTAGCGTGGTCTTTATACTATATTTTATCCCTAATTCAGCTGTCGCGCTTTTTTACATTAACTGTGACAGGAAGTCTGGAACGTAGCCACAGCGCTGCACGGGGAATTTCAGAACGAAACGCATTCGCGGCAACAAAACGTCAACTTAAGACGAGCCAGTATGGTATTTTCCTTTGCCTTTCAAACAGAAAGAATTCAACTACTACTACAAAACGTCAACTGTCAATAATTTGTCGATGAATGCCATGCTGATTTTTATTTATGTGATTATTTTCTGCTGTTTAAATTAAAAAAAAAGGGACGATGGTCACGCCACCCAAGAAAAAGCAAAAAAAATATAAAAGGCTTCATATAATAGCGAATGGGAGTCCGACTGCCAATGGTGCAAAGAAGATGTTACTAACAAATATGGAGAAAAGTGTACCGTTATAAAGGTAATATATCATTGATGGCCAAAGCAATAACAACTATTATTTATTTATTTATATATATTTTATTGTACACCACAAAAATACATGACTAAAAATAAATCAAATATATATGGAAAATAAACAATGATTAAAAATAAATGTGTATTTCTTTTTCCTGAATAATCCCAAAAGTATCTTTTGCATCTATTTTGGGAAAAATACTATATTCGTTAAAAAAAAAAACTACCTACTACTGTCTCTGTTGTCGGCAAAGTCAACGTAGAATATTACAACAACAAATAACCGATTAATTCATTTATTTGTGGTCGTGGTGAAGAAGAATGTAAAATAAGGTAAAAATGTTCCCGAACCGAACACAACTTCAAATACCTTCTTCATACTTACTACTAATACGACGAATATCATAATGGGTAAGCAATGTAATTTTCTCGATAAGATTACAAAAGCGTGGGCTATATTGACACAAACAACATCAGAATCTAATCAATCTATGTAGGTAAGAAAGAACAAAGGCTGGACAGACACACCCGGAATAAAAGATTATCCGACTAGAGATATGATTAAACCTTAAAATAACAGTGATGATGACTGATAGTTTTCTGCACATCATTAAATTCATATTGAGAGATATAACGTTTAACAAGAGAACCTCTCTTTTTCTTTTGCCTGCCGTCGTCTCATTATCCATTCTCCCCTATCAGCTGTCACGTGTCCAATCACTCCCTTTTCCTCCATTCTATTTCTTCTGTTACTCAATCCATCCCTTAGTTCGCTCTTTTCTTTGGCTTCCCTTTTCTTCAGCATTGTCAATATTCATAACGCTCCTAAGTCCTAATTTTTATTTTTAAGGCGCAGATTTATGATTTTATTGACTTTTAAATATGTTATTACGCCTTCATATAATGCAAGTATGAGCAAATGTATGTTAAACTAGAACGCATACACATCAATTCTACGAGTATATGTGAATATTTAAGTATTGTAGTAAAAAACTTTATGAAATAAATTCAGGAAGTAATGTCTAGCCAAGGCATAAAGAACGGTATTACTTTCAAACTACATAAGATATTTTCATGTTTTTTTTTGAGACTATTTTATTATCCGTAATTTTATGTGATATTTTTTCAAATATTCATATTTTCGTTACTAAAAATAAATATTCCATGAAACCGAAAAGGGGCACAGTACCGCCGCCGGCGCACGGAGGGCTGAAAATCGGCTTTCCTAGACTTAGGGATTTCAATTCCTCAATGTAAACACTAAAAGAAACCGTTTCATATGTAAAAATAAACAAAAATATTTTGACGATTTAAAAAAAATCAGCAGTGATAACCGTTGTATGGCATATGTCAAAAAATTATAAATAATTAGTACTATAACCACCTGTAAGGATATTACGGTTTTCCTTGCTGTTTACGAGATAATTAACTTTTCATACTAGCTTCATACAAATGTTTCGTAAAAAAAATTATAATTCCTTCGTTTTTGTGCAGAATTAACTCGGGTGTCATTTTTAAATATACTAATAAGTAATAGAAGCGATATCCGGCAAAAAATCCGGCAATTGCAAATTAAAATCTCTAAGTCTATGAAAGCCGATTTTCAGCCCACCGTGCGCCGCCGGCGTGAGCGTGACGCCCATTTGTATGGCCAAGGTCGACGGTGATTACCCGACCCTTAAGGGCTTGCCTTTTTCGTAATAGGTTTCAGAGAGCGCCATTTTCAGCAATGAAAATCTCCTTGTTCAAGGAGTGTGTTTTGCAGTGTGCTGGACATTGTACCGTCAATTTTATTGTTGATGCATTTAGATAAAAACGTCATTACCACCATTCTGCCGTCACACACTGGTCCCAAATGATAAAAAAGGGGACATTAAGAAATTTTTGACAAAAGGTCAACCGATTCAGCTTATTTTTTTTTTGTAGACAGCTGATGCAATTACAAATCACTTTTGTACATTGAGTTTTTGCCAAAAAAGCCGTATTTTCAGAGAAAAAAAATATTCAAATATTTTTTGTATGAAAGAAATCCTAATTTTGTCTTTATCTTCCAAGATTCAAACGTATTCAAAATAAAACTTAGCGCAGCTTGTAGAGGGGCTAATTTCTCACTACTTTGTCATAGACACTCAACTGCGATTTTGTGCTCCTTTTGAGTTACATGCACTTTAAATATTTTTTGTATGAAAAAATCCTAATTTTGTCTTTATCTTCCAAGATTCAAACGTATTCAAAATAAAACTTAGCGCAGCTTGTAGAGGGGTTAATTGTTCATCACTTTGCCATAGACACTCAATTGCGATTTTGTGCTCCTTTTCAGTTACAGGCACTTTAAATTTTTCGTTGTCGGATGAGCTTTACTAGTTTTTTGTAGACAGCTGATACAATTACAAGTAACTTTTAAAGATGTATTTTTTGTTAAATAAGCCGTATTTTCAGAGTTAAAAAATTAATTCAAAAAGTATTTCTAGTTCTGGGAGTATTTGTGGTAGCTTCTGATGTAGATGCACCCGCTTCCTCTTCGTACGATAAATTATGCTCTTCTACGTCTACTGAAATGTCCTCTATGGTATATTCTGGATCAAACAACATAGGAAAATTCACAGAAGTTAAAGTTGGCCACAAAATTTTAGACTCCAACCACTCCTTGTTTTTAACACCAAATCTTTCGTTTCTACCTGAATTGTCCCATCTTCTAGCTAGGTTTGACGTATAATTTTGGCAAAACTTTTTGATAATACTGAGCTCTTCGTTTGGAATTTCACTTGAAATACGATTTATAATGGTTTGACACAGTAAATCACTATTTTTAAGGCACCCACTATTACTCAAAAAAGAAAAAATGTCTAAATTAGTCACAAATGTAGTCATTTTGATACAAAAATGTTACAGGCAAATAAATAAAAGTTACAATGTGGTGATAGTTGATAAAAAATTGTGTTGTTTTTACGAGCACAAGACGCGTAATGAACAAAAACGGGTTCCGCTTGCCCTTATACTATTGATATATGACTCATTACCCAACTATCCCGTTACTTAATGGGGTAGTTAGATAATGGCTCATTACCTAACTACCTCATTACTTAATGGATGCAATTTGGATGAGTCACGAGAAAATAAAACATACTAAGATGTTCTCCTACATAAATACCGCAAAACTACAAAGGGAATTTTTATACCTATTCATCATTCAGCGTTTTCGACGCGTTCGACTAGATGACCAAATAGAGCCGAAATCGTCACTTATAGGGTAATTAAGCAATGACTCTATACAAAAAAAAATTTACATACGAGTCACACAATAACTTACTTGTACATAAACATGTCTGAACACGTTTTGAGATTTCCTTGTTTGTTTATTTGATACTGATAATTTCATATATTTGTAAGAGTTACTCTACAAGCTGCGCTAAGTTTTATTTTGAATACGTTTGAATCTTGGAAGATAAAGACAAAATTAGAATTTTTTTATACAAAAAATATTTAAAGTGCCTGTAACTCAAAAGGAGCACAAAATCGCAGAAGAGTGTCTATGACAAAGTAGTGAGCAATTAGCATCTCTACAAGCTGCTTTAAGTTTTATTTTGAATACGTTTGAATCTTGGAAGATAAAGACAAAATTAGGATTTTTTCATACAAAAAATATTTAAAGTGCATGTAACTCAAAAGGAGCACAAAATCGCAGAAGAGTGTCTATGACAAAGTGGTGAGCAATTAGCTCTTCTACAAGCTGCGCTAAGTTTTATTTTGAATACGTTTGAATCTTGGAAGATAAAGAGAAAATTAGGATTTTTTCATACAAAAAATATTTAAAGTGCCTGTAACTCAAAAGGAGCACAAAATCGCAGAAGAGTGTCTATGACAAAGTGGTGAGCAATTAGCACCTCTACAAGTTGCGCTAAGTTTTATTTTGAATACGTTTGAATCTTGGAAGATAAAGACAAAATTAGGATTTCTTTCATACAAAAAATATTTGAATATTTTTTTTCTCTGAAAATACGGCTTATTTGGCAAAAACTCAATCTATAAAAGTGATTTGTAATTGCATCAGCTGTCTACAAAAAAAAAATCAGCCGAATCCGTTGACCTTCTGTCAAAAATTTCTTAATGTCCACTTTTTTATCATTCGGGACCAGTGTGCGTCATAAGGAGAAAGGGCATAACTAACATTTTTTCCGAAATTGAGTTCTATACATATTCCGAATCCGAAAAAAAAGGCCCATCTGCTAATATTTTTTGTAAAATTTTAGGAACAAGATAAACAAAAATACCGTAAGCACAACTGAGCCACTTTTTAAGTTTTTGTACGTAAATAGAGCACATCTGATTTATAGTACGTCAAATGGTCACATATGCATAGATGCGGCTTTTATTTGTATCACGATAAATATAATTTATTTACTTGAAAAGGCATATTTGACCCGCGTTAAATATTAAAGGCATAACTACCACAGATGTGCCCTTTGAGTAAAAATTTACCAACTAGACCTTGACATTTAATTTAAAAGAAAAGTCACAACCAGCAGTTATGCCTTTACTACCAAAAATTTTTGACTAGGACGAAGGAACGTCTGGCAGAAAAAAAGAGGACATTGTAAGTTGCTTCAGGACTTTTTTCATAGAAAACCGAGACCTAAAGCATGTCATTTTGTGGCTTGATAACTGTGCAGCACAAAATAAAAATTGGACGCTTTATTCTTATTTGATATATTTGGTGAACTCTGCTGAAGTTAGTTTTGAAAGCATTACTTTGCGCTATTTGGAAGTTGGTCATACATTCATGGCTGCTGACGAATTCCACCACAGAGTGGAACGATCTCTTAAGGCGCAGATATATGATTTTAGTGACTTTTAAATCTGTTATTATGCCTTCAATTAATGCAAGTAAGTTACGCAAAAAATGTATGTTAAACTAGACCGCATACACATCAATTCTATCTGTGAATATTTTAGTATTGTAGTAAAATACTTTATGAAATAAATTCAGGAAGTAATGTCTACCCAAATAGTAGTTTGGAAGAAATTTCGATTTTTAATCGAAATTTCTTCCAAACTACTAAAGATATTTTCATGTTTTTTTTTGTATGAATAGACTATTTTGTTATCTATAATTCTATCTGTGATTTTTTTCAAATATTCATACTTTTATTACTAAAAATAAATATTCCCTATAAAATCGAACGGAACGGCATGCGGCGCTCTGCGCGGGCGACGGGCGGCAGTGTACCGCTGACCACTGTCACGGGTAGATGCTGACACTTTGCGCGACTGCTGAACTAACGTATTTTTTCGACAATATGGGTAAAACAACTAAAGTTCTGAAAGAGAAATGACGCATACATGAAAGAAACATGATACTGAGGTAAGTTTCTCATATATTATTATAATATAATGAGGTTAGCTAAATGTTATTTTGATAATAATTTGTGCGCGAGTATATCCATTATTTATTTACGAGTAAGTACAAACATAACTTCAGATCCGTATCAATTTTTTTTTTTTAGTAGGATAGGAAATAATACAGATTCCCGAAACGAAAATGCGGAGAGCAAGTAAGTACCTAATAAATTGTAGATTACCATTTATTATGGTTTTTTGAGGACAATCCCGTTACAGCAGGTTTGAAACTTACCTAGCTTAAAAAAACAGGTGTAGTACATTAATACGATTATGTTTTAATATTTTAGTTGTTGCGACCCGACGGAAATAAATAACGATAAAAATAATGAAAGAACTGACAATGATTCCCAACATGAAAATGCGCAGACAAAGTGAGTATGAATTTGTAGATTGTAGGCATACCATTTATTATGGTTTTATGGGGACAATCCCGTTATAGTAGGTTAGAAACTTGTCTAGTTTAAATAAACAGGTGCAGCTCATTAATAAAATTATGTTTTAATATTTTGGTTTTTGCGACCCGACGGAAATAAAAGTACAGACAAAGAAGAGACAGAGAAACAGGATGATCAAGACACTCGACAAGAGAAACATTTCGAAAAATGACTACATTTCTACGAAATGTAAAAAAGTAATTAGTACAAACACAAAAACGTACATAAATTCACGCCTTCTTCCCAAGGGGCAGGCAAATACTATAAAAAAAAAGCAACCAACTTCAAAAATAAAACACTACAAAGTGAAAAATAACTTTAATTTTCGGAATTCGGTGGCAAAAAACCTAAAATACAAATCCAAAGGCACCGACTTCCAAAAAAGTTTTTTATTCAAACACCATGTCACCTTCCACATACCTTATTCACATTTCCTGCCACCTACCACCTTCGTCTTATTCACATTTATATTCATCCCATTCATCTTATATGCGTCATCCATCACAGTCACTATGTCTTGCAGCTGTTCTGCTGACGCTGCAAGTAGAACTTGATCATCTGCGTAAAGAAGGCATTTGACAACCCACTCATTAATTCTCTATCCACACTCACCCTCTTCTAAATCTATCAGACAACTATCCATATACAAGTTGAACAGCCACGGTGACGCCACACAACCTTGTCTAACACCCCTTAACATGCAGAACCAGTCTGTATATGCCCCATTTATCCAAACACAAGCATTGGAATCCTTAGATAAAGATATCAGTGCCCGTACCAAGCGCCAGTCCACACTATACATGGATAGTGTTGACCACAGTTCTTTTCTCCACACTGTCATAGGCATTTTCTAAATCAACGAAAGTACAGTAGACTTTCTTGTGCTTTGCCAGATGTTTTTCGGCTATGCACCTTAAGGAGAAGATCTGTCCATACAGCCCATTCCCTCTCTAAATCCTGCCTGCACATCTCATATTTTCTCATCTGTCACTAAAGAAATGAATTGTTTTATTTTGGAATTAAAGATGAACGGCAGATTTCGTACCGCTTACTTTTTTCGTTGTTTCGTTATAGAATTTGTACCACATATTAAGGCAACTAAGCCATTTATTTTCATGTAAGTGTACTATTTTTAGAAGTTCTGATTAATTAATAATATAAAAAAAAGATTTTAATAACTACACGTAATTTAGTCGTAAACTTAACGCAGTTATGTTGGTATTTAAGCTATGCTCGCCATGAGGGTATTACCCGACCTGCCCCCTTCTTAGATGAAGTAATATTAAGAATTAATTATAAATAAATAATGTACTTATTAAAACTATTTAGGGTATTGTTTTATTTACCTACACTTAAAACCCCATCAGGACTTCATCATTATCAAACTGTTGCAGTCAGCTGCTGGACATAGGTATCTCCTAATGCAATCCGCTGAGTAGGTGCGATCCTCATCTCAATTTACCTACTTGATAGTAGGTAAAACACTACAAAAATAGCGATGACCAATCTAGAACATATACTTTGTTACGGAAACAATGTTTATGTGCCTTTAAGTAACAATCTAAATTGGTACACTAGTACATAACCTTAAAAAATAAAACTAGTTATAACTTTTACGTCCCAAGTTCTAAAAATCCAAGAATTTAAAAAGGGCTTGTCTATAATATTAACTACCAATTAAAACAAAAAATATCCCAAAACATGAAATTTTACTAACGGTACGAAATCCCCATACATGCCTGCCGTTCGCCTTTGTTTATTTAGATTTTTGGCTTTTTATGTGAAATAAAAAGCCAAAAATCTGTATATTGTTTCTATAGCTAAGAAGCTCGTTAGTCGCATCACAGCCGCACGGGCCAATCAATTAGGTTAAGCTGTTCTTGCCGCAGTTGTTCCGTGGATGGGTGACCATCTTTACGTACCGAGACTCCTCCGTGCCTCGTAAAGTTGCGAAAAAAAAATTGCTGTTCCCTACACTTATGTTCGCTTAACTCGTCAAAATGTAGGGAACAGCTGTTTTTTTTCACGATTTCATGTTTAGTTCCATAGTAAAAGTTGTTTATTAAGAGGTTGATGGTGTTTAAAATTACACCCTGTAAAAACCAACTTATTCAATGCAAACTATTAAAATAATATAATATATTACAATGTTATTTTATTATCTGAATATTACCTCATTTATTAAAACTACATAAAAAAAAATTGGATGATGATAAAAAAATTGCCAGGACAGTCCTCACCAACTGAAACGTATGGTTACCCTACGTTACGTGCGTATGGTTGCGGGGTCGTGGGGGGTGACGCAAGCTCCTCCCACCCGCTCAAGGTCGCTGGTATTTACCGTCCTCTTAAAACAAAAAAACGTATATACAACTTTGAGGATTTCTGCAAAGCTGTATCTGATACTGGCTCTCACACAATAGTAAAGAAGATGATTATTCAAGATTTTTTTTATTTCGAAGACTGCTCCTCGACTTTTAAATTGAAAAATTCCAGCCCTCGAGCCTCGGCAATTCCATTCAAGTAATTGAATGGAATTGCCGAGGCTAATTTTCGCAGGGGATTCAATTCATTATTTTATAAAAATAGTCATGGCTCTGATGAGTACTTTGAATTAGATTTCCTTAAGTTAAAAAATCTCAAACAAGGTATTCCAGCACCACGCCAAAAACATGCTCCGAGGGGTACCACGAGTGAAAGAAAATCCGCTATACTTACTAAACTTGGTCCACTTATGCCTACTAATAGAAATATTTTTTGGGAAAACTTACCCGTTAATGATGGCTCAGCTGATCTAACTCATATTTATGAAGACTGATTATTTTTTTAGTTTACTTATTTCGACTGAAGTTCTAGTTATAGGTGCCTTGATGATTGTGATAACTATATTGTAAGGTGTTTTTTAACTTTTGAAATAGTTTTTGTTTGTTCTTATTTTGATAATTTTAATGTTGTTTAAAGGATATGGCCAGAATTGTTGTAATTGTGATAACCTTAAAGTGCCATATTTAACAAACATTATTATAAAACTTCTAGAAGCTGATTATATTATAGGTATCCTTACTGTGATTTAAAAATACAAATAAGTTCCTTGATGAAGGTTTTTTTTTTGACTTTTGAAATAATTTTTGTTTATTCTTTTTTTGATAATTTTAATGTTGTTGGACAAGGAAAGGTTGTTAAAAGTGCCATATTTAAAACTTATTGCTGCCATTATTATAAAACTTCTAAAGGCTGATTAAAATAAATATCCTTACTGTGATTATTATAAAAAAAAAAACAAATAAGTTCTTGATGACTGATAATTAAAGTTAATTAATGATAATTTGTTAAGTTACAGTTAATAAAGTATTTTTTTAAAGTTTTGAGACGATAATTTTTGTTACCTTTTTAAATAAAAGTTTAATAAATATTCCCTAATTGTTTTATTTACCTGTTATTTCGTATAATTATTCAATTGAAAAGGCATATTTTAGTAAATGTGCCTTTTCATTGTATTATTTCATATTTTTTTCACAAAATGTCAGAATGACAGTCACAATTTGTTAGTTATGCCCTGTATTCGTAATATTATTAACTTTTTTCATTTTGTTATGCTACGTTGAAAGAGAAAATATTGATTATTTAATAATTGCCAATAAAATAAAAACTTATATTTCAATAATCGTATAGTAATCGTGAAAATGAACTAATTTTAATTCATCTATTTTCGAAAAATAATATTATAGTCGATATTTTTCGCCAAAAACCAATTAAAACTTTAAACTCGATTTTCTCCATATTTATAAAATGTTAGATGTGCCTTTTTTCATTATGACGGCAGCATTGAAATGACATACCTAACTACAGGCCATTTTTATTTTTAGTAAGTAGTTTATAATAAGTGAGGTAGATAATAGGTACCTACTGTAAGAATCTTTTTATACAACACGTCCCGGAATTATCGCACGCCACCAAACACCTCAATTAGAATATTATGTTATATTTATAATACATACACTGAATTTATATCATTGTTTATTTTATTAAATTAGATATACTGATTTTGGAGGAAATTGTGGTCACATTACAAATGTACGCAGGCATACAGTCGCGTTTAAAGGCTTTTGCAGACTGGCGATATCATGGGCGCGACAGGCATATTACTGCTTGTCGCGCCCGCGATATCGCGCTAGTCTGCACGAGCCTTAAGGGTCCAGCGTAGTAGGTAGTTCGTCCATTTTGGTTTGTTTTGACTGTACAGTGTAATTGTGATTGTAATTTACATAGTTTTCATTATTTATAGGAAAACAAAATTACGTAAGTATAAAAAATGACAGAATTTGATTTAGCAAACGATTCTGATCTTCCTCTCACAGAGAGGAGGCCTGTGTCTCAGCAGTGGGAACATTATAGGCTGATTATATAAACGATTCTGAACAAAATTATACTTTCATAATTACACATTGTAACCCACGTTAATATTTAATTGCGCAAGCGTCTTGTCTTCGTACATTTTAATTATTTAACTTTGATAAGGCTCGTGCCGAAAGAGTGGGTCTTAAAATGAACATGGACAAGACAAAGATCATGTCAACTGCCCATGTTACACCCACTCTCATGAAAATCGGAGACGCTACGCTCGAAGTTGTGGACGAGTATGTTTATCTAGGACAAACTGTCCAGTGAGGAAGGTCCAACTTCGAGAAAGAGGTCAATCGTCGAATCCGACTCGGCTGGGCAGCGTTCGGGATGCTACGCAATATCTTCTCGTCCCACATACCACAGTGTCTCAAGACTAAAGTCTTTGACCAGTGCGTGTTGCCAGTGATGACCTATGGCACTGAAACGTGGTCGCTTACAATGGGCCTTATTAAAAAGCTAAAAGTCACTCAAAGGGCAATGGAGAGGGCTATGCTTGGAGTTTCCCTACGTGATCGAATCAGAAATGAAGAGATCCGTAGGCGAACCAAGGTCACCGACATAGCCCGAAGAATTGCCAAACTTAAGTGGCAGTGGGCAGGGCACATTGCTTGCAGAACAGATGGCCGATGGGGCCGAAAGGTTCTGGAATGGCGACCGCGTACCGGAAGACGTAGCGTTGGAAGGCCTTCTACAAGGTGGACCGATGACCTTGTGAAGGCCGCAGGAATCCGCTGGATGAGGGAAGCACAAAACCGGTCGAAGTGGCGGTGCTTGGGGGAGGCCTATGTCCAGCAGTGGACATCTTTCGGCTGTAATGATGATGATGATGATGAAGGCTCGTGCACGAATTACGAAAATTACTTATTTTAAAGAATTAATTTAATTAGGGGCGTGTGTAATTGACTCTTTATTTGCTGAGCGAGTGGAATATATGTATATTCTAACCCAAGTGACACCGGCCAAGGTCCTTTTATAATTATTGTCTGTCTGGATGGTAAACAGATTGATGGGGAACCAATTACCTAAAACAACCGATATATCATTTGCTAACTGCCCAACGTATTCAAGCACCAAAGCATTGATCCCTCTAGACATAGGTAAGAGTGAGGATGAAATACTTATGTAAAGTATTGTAAAGTCCAATTGCACTTCCGTAATCTCAAAGTTCAAGGGGTCCACTAGGGCCGATGTCTGCCGGAGTCGCGGGACGGTACGGTAAAGGGTTACCGAGGCCCCTGGCAACATAGGCAACGGAAGGAATACGGGTGGGTTTTAGTCAGTAAGAGACAGACACACCCTCCCGCTCCACCCAGAGCGGGAGAAGTTATTTGATGATTTCGCAACTAAAAAAAAAATCCCAAAGTTTGCTATCTAGGTTCTGAATCCAACTTTTCAAGTTGGGCACGTATTCGGCGCTCACAGTAAGGGTCAAGATCGAGAACCGTAAAAAGGTCTCTATTCTTGGCCACACACAGGATAGATAAGAAATTCATTACCCAGAATTCTTAATTTCCCGTAAGATAATGAGTAAAATAGAAATTAAATTGAAGTAGAACTCACCGATGAAGCAGTCCTTCCTTTCGCGGAACTCCATGCTTGAAACTGTGCAGCAGTCGCTCTCAGAGCGAAACGTGCTTTTAAAATCTGCATATTTACACTTACAAACAAAACTTACTAGCGTATAAAATAAGTACAAATCTTAAACTACTTTCATAACACAGTGGTTTATCTCATTTTTAATATTTTGTAAAACAAAATGTGAATTTATTTATTGACTAGATTTTTTTATTTTCGTTTCGAGTCGTGCCTTCGGCGTGTTTCGGTTTCAAATCTGGAACAAAAAAAAAGCAAATTAGATTTTACGAGTCAGGTCAGTCATCCTCATTCAGCCTTAAAATGTTAATCATCTACAATACGTGTATCTATGAGTTTATCTACTTATCGGTGATAAGCAGGTAAAAATGCTTGGTCATTCATCAACAAACCACAAGCCAGGGCGTAGGTACTCGCTTCTTGGTACTCCAAAAAATGGTCCACTTTTCGTAGACAGCTTGGAGGAAACGCAAATGTATATTATTAGGTATCATTTCTGTTCCATAAACATTGCACTGCATACACAGCAATGTCAACTTGTTCAACAAGAGTTAATTGGCTTTAAACGTTATAGAACACTGATACGCGTGTAAGTGATGCATCTATTTACGTACTATGTATAAACATTGGAATAATATGTAAAGCACCCATATTCGTGCCATAGAACCAGTCGTATACATTTTTCTTTTTAGTTATCCTGGCCTTGGTCATAAAATAGTGCCCTCGTTTTTTTTTTAACAACAACGAAAAGAAAAGTAATGGAGTATTTCGCAGAAGTGTTCTGCGAAATGCTCCATTACTTTTCTTTTTGTTATAGCCCAAAGCTGATAGACTCTTACAAACAAGCGCGACACGCGACGCGACACAAAGGCACCGCTTGTAGCGCTACACGCGGTGTCTTTGTGTCGCGTCGCGTGTCGCGCCTGTTTGAAGGAGCCTTTACTTACTATAATTTTTATAGTAGACCGTTCTACATTTTACTGTCCTAGACTAGATTTTGCGTCACATATCATATCTGCCAGTATCTGCTTATCTTGAAGTTATATCTATTTTGCTATTTACATCACACAGCTTTAAGGGTTAGTATGCAGAAAGGCATCGATTTGTCCTGAATAGGGCATCCTGGGACGAGAAAACTGGGTCATTGAATCTCGTCTCATTGAGTTCATGAAATGTATCATTCTATAGAATTCGATGGTTGGAAAAGATTGATCTCGTATCTTCGACACCTGAAGATTCGAATCGATCAGTTCTCCCAATTTATTTTCAGTTAGCAGGAAAAAGATTTTGGCACAACTTTACTTTTATTTTCTAAACAAATTACATCATAAAAGTTAACATTGTGAGGAGACGCAGCATGTCTTAGAACCAAAAATTCTAAGACATGTGACATCTACCAACCCGCACCGGGTCCGCGTGGTGGATTACAGCCCAGCCTACTCCCTCTCACCGAGGAAGGCCTGTGTCGCAGCCGTGGGAACATTATAGGCTAATTGTGCTAGATAATACTTCTAAATCTGCAATAATTAACTTAACATATTGGTTACAAGTTCTGTCTATTGGCGTCTCGAATGACCGAAACGCCCTGAATGACATTGCGATGTGCAAATCACCTTTGGATAACGTTCTGTTAAGTTTATTTTATTCGATTATAAACAAGTTGATCTTGTACACTAGTACTTGTCGATAGGGTTTCCCCACATGTGGTTTTAACACATAATAAGGCAATCTATAGGTATTGAAATAAAAAATGACAAAGAAAAAGTAGAAATATTTTAAGTATCAATTTTACCTCTCAAGTTTTTTTTGAAGCAATCATATTTAATTGCAATAGGCATTATTCTAAAGTTGAAGCCCTTCCTAGTAATTATTTATTTCCGGTTTGGGAATAACTGTAATTAAGGCGCTGACAAGACCCAATTGACCAAAATAAGCTTCTCTTAAGAAAAAAAAATGCCAAATCTGTATAGTTTGTGGTAGCGGTTGACTGATGATGACCATAATCATTACGATAAAGGTAAGTAGTAAGTAAAAAGGTCATAAACAACATAGGTGATCTGGTTAATCTAATAATTATTATAATCCTTCCCGCCCCGACCTCGTTCCGCGGATGAGCACCTTATTGTACGTTATAATAGAGTTGCAAACCGCGTGGCCCAAAACTCCTATTCGGAGTCAGTGAGGACTGAAGGGACGGAGGAGTGCGACCCCTACTCGGAGGCAATGGGGACTTAGCGGTATATCTATACATGATAAAACAAAAATAAATGACTTTTATGGGGTCAATGACCGCATGTAGTTTGTTTTTTTGTTTTATCGTGTTTAGATATCGAATCTTATTACGTCTGTAAAGTTTACCTACACAAAAATATATAAAAAAGTCACTGCGGTTGATGATCCCAAAAAAACTCGTCAAATTAATTTCTATTTTTTTTTAATCATATTTAGATAACCATCACGTCTGCAGAGTTTCACTCACTAATTTTATTTGACCCTGGTATACCCAGTTAAGAAAATAATTTTAAAAAAATACGATAGAGAAATAAACAGCACAAGTGGTCCATTAGGGCCGATGCCTGCCGGGGTCGCGGAAAAGTCCGAAAGGGATAACGAGGCCCCTGGCAACACAGGCAACGGAAGGAACACGGGAGGGTTTTAGTCAGTAAGAGTCTGAAACACCCTCCCGCTCCGCCCAGAGCGGGATAAGTTATTTGATAATTTCCCACCAAAAAAAAAGGTGCTTGAACTTATCGAATTCCACATAGATGCGATAAGTGAACGGCAAAAAAACTTTGAGCACTGAAAAATTTTACGAACATGGCGATAATTGCAGAGCAATTATATATAATATACCTAAGTTTAAATACCAACACGATTTTAACATTTTTCCATTTAGAGATCTCTTGTGCAGATAGTAGCTTATGTTCTATGTTGCAGGATAGGTCAGTGAATTAAAAGAACCTACGAAAGATGAAGAAGAAGTTGTTAGTTAGGTACTATGAATAGCGGCTCGTGTAACATTTATTGAAATGTAAGTCATTGAATGTAAGAGGTTATCAATCGCGATACCTTTTACATAGCAACTTGAATTATTATGCAGTTGCGATCTTCGACCTTATAGCGTGACTGCAGCGGGGTAATTGCGTAAAAAACTTACACTAGCAATGGCTTTCATTTTGACAGTTCAACAACATTCATGGCGTTATTTACGTTGATTAGCAGACAAATTTTTCGAACATTATAAAGCGATGGATTAACAATATCCTTCACAATTATTCAGATTGTGATTGAAAATGTGTAACGCAATTAGGGTGCCGGAGGATTTGCTCCCGCTATAATGACGTATTTACTTAGGCTACGCTAAAGCAGGTAGAGCTATGAGCGTGATTGTTTGGTGCATGCGATGTTTGTATAGTGCCGCAGGGGACTATACTCGGCCCTCTACTATATTCGACTGCGCAGTTTTTATGCATTCTTTAGAATAACCTTGGGAATTACTATAGCCATCAAGTATTTTAATATAATATGTTTATTTCCTTAACGCCTGCCTTATGCCTAAACAAACAAATATATTGCACTGTTTGCAGTATGTTTCTTTAGATAACTGTCCTGAGTAATATAAATATGCTAAGACTTTTGAAATAAGGGGCAAATTTTCCGTCTTCGTCGTGTACAAAACTTTAATAAAGACAAGTAGAAAACACGAATGCCACTATGGTCGTATTGGTCGTGCCGATTACAGCCATGACTAGTCGTTGACCATGGCCACAGGACATGAGTAGAACCCAAGTACAGAACGAAACACGACAATTGCACAAAGTGCAAAATAATGGACTGATTGCGTTGAGCAAAACGTGATGGAAATTGAGCAGTTTACGCTTAATGGCAGAAGAAAAAATGACCTTCACTATGAATATTATTTTACTTTACTAACTCCCGACATTCATTAGTGTTGAATATTGGTTCTATAGGATACGCAAACGACTTTTATTAGAAAAACAGATAAAATCAAAGCATGGCAAAGTGGTTTTATGAAACACTTCTCTCTCTCTCTCTCTACAACTCTTTCTTAGAAACCCGTATTGATCTCTACCAAAAATCCAGAATAAGTCTAACGTCATCACATCATCTGCCTAGCATTTTCCCAACTATGTTGGGGCCATCAGCTTCCAGTCTAAGCAGATGCAGCTGAATACCGGTATTTTACATGGAGTGACACACAGAACCCACGACCCAGGTATTGGGTAATACGATACACCTTGGTAAGACTGGTTGTCAGATTTGGGATTCCGACTATCCGTAACGACTGTCACAGATCTACAAATGAATAAGAAATAAGAATAAGTGTAGGGGAGCCGGGGGGAATGGGAGTCAGTGGGCAATGAGGGTCAATTCAAAATGAACCTCTGCACCCCTCCCGCACTGGCCAATACGCTGGCCCGCCAGTCACGCTCGCATCACCGGGAGCGACACGCATGTCACAGTCGAGGAGCCGTTGTAAAATTTCCGAAATTTCGATCGAAAACGTGAGACAAATTAACAAATATAGATATATTTGTTAATTTTGCGTATAAAATAATCTTAAAGTGTAGTACTGGAACTAATTTTGTTTATTAATGCAAATTATTAGATTTTGTCATGTTTATTGTGTATTCAAATCTAGCAAACAAACCGTCATTGGGGTAATGATAAGTCAATTGACTCTCATTCCCTGCATAGTCTTCTATGATGATAAAACTTTTTTGTTCATTTCAGATGCCAAGGATCTGGACAAGAAAGACCTCTAAAGCGAGTTGGACTGCAGGTGATCTGCAGGCAGGTGCTGTACGCATTAGACAAGGCGTGTCAATACGCAAAGTTGACGAGGAAACTGGTATTCCTTTCAGCACGTTACAAAGAAGGATAAAGAAAGATGAATTCAAACCTCCAAAATTAGGAAGGCATGCCGTTTTTAATGAAGATCAAGAAAACCGAGAGAAATCTGGTACCGTTGCCGTCTCTGTGCTGGATGGGCCCATGAGGCATGTACAGGATGTGATGATCCAAGTCGCTATCGCTGCGATTTTTGCATTTAACTCGACTTATACTTACTATTCTTGTTTATTTGTTATAAAAGTAGTTATTTCCCCACTGAAATGGGCATTCTGTTTTTGTTTTGATTGTATGTCATGTTGTCATTGGTTGTCATAAGACCACTAGAATAAACAATTTTTCTTTCTTCTTTTTTCTTTCTTTTATTCTTTCTTATGAATCCATTGGGTTATTATTTCTAACTTTTAATTTTGTTAATTCTTATTTGTTTGTTAAAAGAGATAATAATTTTGTTGCTTTCTTTGTTTTATAATTTTGACTCTTATTCCCCCATGGACTGACTTTCATTTCCCTTACATGTGGGTAATTGGAGTCAAAACTACTTTTTTGTTTTTTAATTATAATTATGTTTATGGTAATGATAGCCAAAAAAGACTTATATATCTCGATACCTGATTCGTTTTTAAAGATAAGTAAATGTGAAAAAATTATAAGACTGATCATTAGTGATTGCAATAACGAGTTTTCCTTAAGTGACTCCCAATTCCCTCAACTCCCCTAATAACGAAGTTAATTTAATTTTAATTAGCTATTTGTCTAAAAAAGCTACGATAGTCAGATGAAACACCGAAATGAATGATTTTTTGCTATTTTGCAGCGAAAATGTACCGTCAGATATTCATTTTACAAAGGTTCTTGAACTTCAGGGAGTCAACCGTCACCTCTTATAGCAGTATTATTATAATATTACTTCACAGTGGGAAAGTGATGGAGCTGTACAGGACTTAGAGCTCCATCTCTTTCTCACGCTGAAGTAATATTGAAATAATACTGCTCTAAGAGTTGATGGTTGGCTCCCTGTTCAAGTGGTTCAAGGTTTTGGGCCTATTTTGGCTTTTGGCGCCTATTTCTTTTTATTTTGAGATCTGTCACTAGAGTGGTGCTAAAAATCGGAACTAACCGGTGTTCACGGTAACCAAATAGGTTTTACATATCAATGGCTGTTCGCTACGTATCTAAGTCACGTTTACATAGACAACAGACATCCATGTTTTTGTATTTGTGCATAAAAACGTAACGACGTAAGACAAGTGTTCTCACTTGCCTTACGTCGTTACATTTTTTGATTATGGCCATTTATGGATTATGTACCTATAACGAAGTAATATTTTTGTGCGTCAAAATCATATAATAATTATGGTTTTATAACATGAATAGCTACTTAGCTTGAAATGTTCAAAGTGTATGTTAACGTTATGGCAGATGATAAAAAGGGCTTAAATCCGGTCACAGGTTGTTCGAAGCAAAGAAAACCTGGGGGGTAACCATCACCTCATAAAGCAGTATTATTTCAATATTACTTCAGCGTGAGAAAGAGATGGAGCTATAAGTCCTGTATAGCTCCATCACTTTCCCACTGTGAAGTAATATTATAATAATACTGCTATAAGAGGTGATGGTTACCCCCCTGCTCAGGTAGAGATTCTTAGAATGAGGAGTTTAAATTATTATGGTGTTGTTCCACAACAATGGGCGCTAATTATCGTGTCCCGCTGTGTCAGTTCCTGAGACGGCAAACTTGCAGCCAAATCCTGGGTCGACTCAAATAAAATAGCCATCATCGTTTTCTTTGGATTGAGGGTATATTAATGAAGTAGTGTAACAGCCGTAAATTACTTCACGGACTCAACAAATCAGTCCATAAAAATCATTTTAAATGCACTCGTTCACAACTGTCAGTGCAGTGCTATTTCCAGCGCAACAACACGGTCCAAACTTAGGGTCACGATCCGGTCACGTCCCGGACATTACGGACATTGCACTGATAGACTTTCTATCTTTACGATGTCAGAAGGATAAAGGCTGATATAATATCGATAAATATGAAATACCTTCTGCTATAAAACTTACGAATTACGGATACTTAAAGTGAAATCGGGCGACTTATTGATCGTACGAGTATGGAGTAAGTGCATAAGTACTTAATTATGTCATAATTTTGTGACGTAGCGACTGGCTTATCAAAAGACGGCTGAGCGACGGCCAATCATGTAACATTCATTACATGAATGCAATCAAATGAGCTGCTGGAAGTCCCAGGCGAAACGAAAATGATAAGATGAATAAAGATATTAAGCATAAAGCAACATTATGGCACATAATGAGTGCGTTCGATAAGGTTTTGTCTTTTGGGGCTTCCAAATTTTAATTTATTAAATTATTTGGGATAGATACGGTTCTTTACTAACCCGTTATTTCTTAAGTTTCATGCCATCAAAATAGCAACATTACTTGAAGCGAGACCATAAAAATACAAGGCGTAAGACCCGAGACTGAGATTAAAAGAAATACCAAATGGCAGACACCGGTCAATTTTATACGATTCCAGTCTGGCTGTTTTTACGTATTCTTTTTATTTTGGAGAGATCGAGCAAAAAATGTAATGGTCGACTCCTATAAAATTTGGCGAATCGGCACAGCAAGATAAAACAAAAACTAAACAAACGTGGTTAATACTGCAATCTCTGAGACCACTTTAACCCTTTATAAGGCACAGAAAACTGCTAAGGGTATGGAAATAAAAAATTGATAAATATGATAACTAGGACCTCTTTATTAAGAATATGAGTTTTTTTTTTTAATGTTTTTTTTAAACATGGTGTCCATTATTTGGCCAGAGCCTTACTAGGGCTTATGGAATTCGGCAAAGCATGGAACCACACACAAGGTTATTGCTAACAAACTGTCAAATCACAGAGTACAAAAACTGAATTTGACTGACGTTTCATTCAGCCGCAAAAATTTAAAAAGTATGGTGTCCAAAATATGGACAGAGCCTTATAAAGGGATAAAGATCTATTAGACGTTCGTAAATCTAAATGAAATAGAAACCTACTTACGGTGGCAGTCAAGTTCAGTTTTGCATCGTTTCTTTGGTCTTAGCCTTCTCTTAAATCCATCCCACTTCATACTTAAAATTTTCCTCACCACGTGGACATTCATTCCTCCGCATCAAAAAAAATTATATCAACGCAACTTCTCGGTCACCACACCGACCAGCTTGACTTTCAGACTGCATAAATTAATGATGAATGCTAAAGCTTGGTTTATTTCTCACTTATCACCTTGGTTTGCCATTTTGTTGAATAAACAGTTTCAACACGAAAAGGCCAGTTGTTTTATAGACAATATGGATACTTACAGACGATTATAATCGTAAGCATGGCGTCACAACTACGTACAGTATACCTACCACTTTCAAACGCATTATTCTATTTATTTTATCAGACAGTAATACGAGTACCACGCTAGAGATATACATCAAATCGCTATTGCTGATAGCTACAGGTATGTCTACAATTTAGATCTAACGGTTGGCTGACTGTGCAGTCTTATCTCTTGACTCCAATAAACTTTGTTAACTCTAGTCGAACTCATCTCAACATCACGTTTGTATTTCGCGAAGGGGTAGACAGGGGTGTATTGTGTCTGTATACTACCTACGCCCTTTCGCCAGTTATGTTTAAGTCCAATGTACGTAAAGGGGCGAGTCTGCCGGCCACAAATCCTGACTCCGGGCTATTCTGAGATGGATAAGTCCAATAACACTTTACCTGACCTGGGAATCGAAAGATTTTACTGGACCACTTGTAAACACTAGCAGGAGCTAAGTAATAACAACCGCTCGGGTCGATCCATCAGGTTAAGCTACGCTGGCAAGTGTTGGTCCGTGGATGGATGACCATCTTTGACAGTCGCTAGGGGTCGTCAGAAGCCCGAAAGTCTGACAACCAGTCTTACCAAGGGGTATCGTACCCAGTTACTGGGTTGTGGAGGTCAGATAGGCAGTCGCTCCCTGTAAAATACTGGTATTCAGCTGCATCTGATTAGACTAGAAGCCGACCCCAATATAGTTGGGAAAAGGCTAGGCAGATTGATTGACTGATAAACACTTTTTTTTTGTTCCTCGGTGGAAAATCCTCAAGGATGTCCTCCGACCTGGGGCGGGCGGAGGGGTCTGTCAGACTCTTACTGGCTAAAAACCCCCGGTGTTCCCCTCCCACACTTGCATCGGGGATCATGGGATCTAGTGCGATTTCCGTGATCCCCAGCTGGTGCCATTGCGGGTCACCACAGGCTCGCGGGGGGAATGAGGTGTAAAACTCCCCCCGCGACGTCCAATACGGGCGCGCGTGGAACACTACGCGCCGCCAGCTCGGGTCCTGCTATGTGGGGGGATGTTCCCACGGATGTCCCCTTGTCCGTCGCCTCTGGAGCCGTTTAGGGGGCTGGAAGAGGGCGTTGTCCGCCCTCCACCGACGCCCCGTGCGCCTGCTGCGGGCAGGATGAGAGGAAGAGATCTCCAGCTCCCTTTCCGCAGCCTCCTTCTACGACATGACTGTTTCGCAGAAGGATGCCACCGCGTCCCAGGACTCCTCGCTGCCGACCATGGAGTCGACCACGGCTGGCAGCGACAGGACACTGTCTACTCCTGAGACGACGGCACGGCGCGGCTCCCAAGCTGCACACTCTGCCAGCGTATGTCGCGCCGTGTACTCCCGCGACTTACAAACACTAGGCCAACCAAGTAATACAGAAACAAATACTAAACTCGTGACAGGTTTAAAAACTCTGCATAGAAATAAAATTAATTAGGTTGCACAGTTGCAGTATGTATGAGTGCCGATACATTATAATGTATCGGGACTCATACATACTGCAACGTTTGTCATACACATAGGCATGTGTATGACAAACGTTTCGGCATTGTTCAGGCTTCTGAGTGTTCTGAGGAGAAACAAATCAATCGACACTCATTGTTACAAGGAGTCTTTGCCATGGCTTCAATTAATTGTCATTTCATAATAAGTTTAGTTTGTATAGTTGTGTTTTGGTGTCCGAAATGGAACTATTTAGACCGATTTATTTCTAGCCAATAGTGTCTTCGAACACGGCAAATTAATAATTATAATTGAAGACGACCATTGAACAGATGGTAATATTATTACTTTTGGTATGATATTTATGTTACTTACAATTTACGACACAATACAAAACATAGGAAGTTTTTTCGTCGTGACTAATTAGCGAAGGCGTATCTTACTGGAGATTTTAGTACGAAAGTTAAAAAATGTCTCGTACCGAATTGGTGGGTGTACTATGCCAAATTGAATGCCAAATAATCGAATATCAATTGATCGACCACTATGAATAAAACAATGGTTAATAAATCGAACATTCAATATCGTACACTCAATACATCGAATGTTCAAAATATGATATTAACACCTAATGGGTTGGCACCATTCAAGGGTGAAGAGTTGAACCCCGAAGATACCACTGTGTTCTTAGGCATAACTTTGGATGCCAAGCATCAATGGCGCCCCCATATAGATAAATTGACAAAAAAGCTTAGCTTTGCAGCATACGCCGTTAGAAAAATTCGTGATATAACTGATTTAGACACAGCCCGTTTAGTATACTTTAGTTATTTTCATAGCGTAATGTCGTACAGTATTCTGTTATGGGGAAATGCCGCCGATATTCAGACCATTTTTGTTTTACAAAAAAGGGCAATTCGTTCAATTTATAAATTAAGTCCCAGACACTCCCTCAAGCTTCGGGAGGTTCCTGTGTCGGATAAGGCGGGAGGAAACGCCCGGGTGTCACCACTGTGTGGATCGCCCGGAGGACACGGTGGAGCATACGGTGGAGGTCTGCCCGGCTTGGGCAGAGCACCGCCGTGTCCTCGTTGAGGCGATCGGCGGCAGAGACCTCTCGCGTCCGGCCTTGGTTCAGGCCATGGTAAGGAGCGAGAGGGCATGGGCAGCCGTCACCTCCTTCTGCGAAGCAGTAATGCTCACGAAGAAGGAGGCGGGACGGTTGAGGGAAAGGCAAACTTCGCGCCCTCTCGCCCCTAGCCGCCGCAGGAGACGCCCTGGGCGTCGGGAATCCCCGGCGGATTTCTGGCCACCGAAGGCGCGGGCTTGCGGACGGTAACCAAAGGGTAGCTCACCATCCGGTAAGGACCAGGCCCGAGTCGACGGCGCGTCGTATTCCACGCGCGCCTTAGTCAGTAAGAGTCTGACACAAGAGCGGGAGAAGTTATTTGATGATTTCCCATCCAAAAAAAGACACTCCCTCAATATAATGACTGGATTCTATATTTATATTTATGAAAATCTTTTGTACGCACATAAAAATATTAATTTGTTTAAAAAATACAGTGACATGCATAATGTAAATACTAGGAACAAACACAAATTTGTTGTTCCTACAACCAGGCTCAAAAAAATAGGCAGCTCGTTTAGATGCCAATGTATACGTTTTTATAATAAACTTCCTAGCCACATTCAAGAGCTAAGCCTTAATAAATTCAATTTTTTTATAAAACTGAAACTTTGCCTGAAAGCCTTTTATACTGTTAAAGATTATATTGAAGACAAAAAGGCTTGGGATTGAGCTGCTCCAATAAACTTACAGTGAATGTTGTTTTTTACACTTTTTATTTTGCTAGCTATTTATATTTTCTAATTCTATATAACATTTTATTTAAGCAATGACATAAATATTTACTTTGTAAAGTATTATACTTATTATTTTAATTATTAGGAATGTGAGGACTATGTGGGTCATTGTTTTTTCGATCTTGTTTTGTCTCTTAGTTATTTTTAATGATGGTCTGGCAGTTTGAGTACTTTATGCGGCCTACCCAAATGTCCTTTCTTTGGCATTGTTCTTCAAATCATTGAGCTCCTTAAGTTTTGAGTTGAGCTGCATGATTAATGATTACTGACAAATGCGTGCACTGCCTGGACAGGTCCACTCAAATCTGTATGGTTCTTCCCTCAAAAGACCATTTCGGACAACCTACATGGTCCTCAAATGATCTGACCAAGATTATGTTCACATTGACATTAATAAATTTTATTTATGCAATGACATGAATATTTACTCTGTGAAGTATTATATTATTTTAATTATTGTAAATCTGAAGACTATGTGGGTCATTGTTTAATTTTGTTTTATTCTCACTTAGTTTTTAACATGGTCTGGCAGTTTGGATATTTTTTGCGGCCTAGCCAAATGTCCTTTCTTTGGTATTGTTCGCTGAATCGTTGAGCTCCTTAAGTTCTGAGTTGAGCTGCACAACTACTGACAAATGCGTGCACTGACTGGACAGCTCCACTCAACCTGTGTGGTTCTTTCATCAAAAGACCATTTCAGACACCAATCGACATGGTCTTCACATGATCTGACCGAGATTATGTCTGGACTTTAAAAGAGACTGTGACCTCTGAGTTTGTTTCGACTTTTCTTCTCAGAGTAGTCAGATAGGAAACGCCGACCTCATCTAGTTTAAAAAAATATGATTGACGTGTAAAAGTGTTTGTACAACCTACTTACAGAAATAAATCATTTATCATTGCTTTTCCAGGATTTATCGTCAGCCGAGCAATCGACCCCACCGATTCCAGCAAGTATTGTACAAGTTACAGTATATAATAATAATAATAAAGATTTATTGTTCTACTAGGACTAGATTACATGGCAAGGTAATATGTAAAGCATAAGCATAAGTTTCGTATTCTAGTTAGTGGGTGCCGAACTGTTCTCATAAATAGGTTACAAAATAACCTGTGTTTAGGAGAAACAGTTGCGATCCCCGTCATAAATGGTTGACTTATATGCGGCTTTAGGTAACCTAAATACTTAGTTAACAAGTGCAAAGTGCAACATGTTGTTGCACTTTGCACTGCCGATGCCTGTAGCCAACAGGTAACGGCCAACGATAAATATCAAACCTATTATGTAGATAAGCATGATTGCATTGTGTTATTCTCGTAAGTACGAGAATAACTTAGCCATATTACAGAACCTTACTCCAGACATAAGTAAGAGTTTTGAGCGAGATTCGGTAATACGGGCCATAATGAGCACAAAAATCACAAAACTTATCCAGTAGCTTGTGGGTATTACATGGGACTTAACCTTTATAAACGTAGAAATAAGTTATTGCGCCATTTAGTTATTGATAAATATTTGGTGACATAACCACACCCGAAGGCAAAGTACACAAATCTTACCGATTTGTGTACGGAGTACACAAGGCTCGGTCAATCGATACTACTTGGTAAAATAAGTCATAAGTTGGTAAGTATAGGTTTCCTTTAATAAGGTTAACGACTAGTCTAGACATAAATCGCTAAATCGAGGACGGTTAGAGACCTTATTACCTTATTAGGTTTTAAATGGTTTTAAAGTACGGTATTAGATACCTGCTTATGATGACGTGCCTTTGACACATATGACATAACATTAATTAAAATGAAGTAGGTTAATCTACTTACATCTAGTTAGTTACTTACTAAACTACTTATTTATTTTAATAAAGTTGGAAGTGTAAACGCGAGTTTACACTTCCAACTTTATTTACTCACATGCAATAATGATAGTAGGTACTTAGCTATATGAAGTTTACAAGCAAAACGGTGCTTAAACATCGATTTAAAAAAACAAAATTGATTATGTTTTTCAGCTTAAAAAATGAGATACTACGTGATTACTTATTTCATCAGTACTATGATGCAAAAGTATTTTTATTATTCCGTCTGGAATGCGCGAGTAGCTAAAAATGAAAACAAATATGTACCCACCTACCTACTTAAGTAGTAAATAATATGTTCTAACGATTTTACCGTTTGCCATTTTTGAGATAGTCAAATGCCCTGTGATTAAAACAGCAAAGCTGGAAGTACAATAAAAAAAAACAAAGAAAGTAGAGACTGTGGAGGATCCTAGAGGATTGGTGTCTTTGGTCTTTTGTAGGTGTTGCTTGCATGAAAAAAGGAAAATAAAGTAAGTTTCATCATTTGCACTCGTTGGTTTACGTTATGGTTTTCTTTTTAGTTTTACCCGACTGCCCAGAAGGAGGGTAATGTTTTTTACCATTTTGTTGCCGGATGCTACGCGAGAATTCCTCTTTCAACTGAAAAGGTTGTCCAAGAAACCTTTTGGTGGCTCTGTCAGCTTACTCAGAACCCCGACTTGTGTTCTGAACGTACCTACGGTTGTTTGGCGATACACTCGAGTTCCAATGCCGGGCATTGAACCCATACCTGTTTGTTGTCGTTATGCAAATAAACATTTACGAACGAGTCACATGACTGGGTCAATTTTATTTTGCTTTTGATTTGCACTTAGGTGCGCCGCGCCAGTTTTTTTTTTGTTTTTGTAATTTAAATACGTAATAAATTGATAGTGGATTTGAATTGATCATAATTTGGTTAGACGAAATTATTTAATTCGCATTGAATATTTGCAAATTAATTTGTCGACCGAACTATATAATACCATTTAAACAATGTATTTACATAAATCACGACTCTAATATTAAAATTCTTTAAATAGTTAATTAATTCATTATTTTAAAAACCGTAAGTTCTCTAAAAAACCGGTAATTGCATAAAATACCGGTTCCATCGGACTTTGACCCCTCTAGGCATTGACACGAAGACGCGGTTATTATCAAATAGCGATAAAAAAATAGGAGTACGTATAGGTACTGACAGTAATCTTCATTATATTGACATTAATCCTTTAAAGTTATCAGTACGCACAAACAAATTGTTTGGAGGGTCCAAGGGACAACGATGACTCGATGACTCTTGATTATTAGTAGATCTAGAAATAAGTCTATAGCTCTGTAGATACATGGCGATGCTCAAATTAAGTAGATGGTTATGACATGTATAATTTTGTATAGTTTGGAAAGGTGTGGTCATTAGTATTTAAATGAAAAAAAAAAATTGTTTAAAAAATAAATTAATGGGAGTAAAAGTGTCACTTTTTACAGTTATTACCGTGGTAAGTTTTAATAACTGCCATCGATATACTTAGTACAATTCAGTTCTTGATCGAGTAAATTCATTACGCATCGGTCAAAGGTTGAGATTGAATTTGTAACTTTATTTCCATTAAAATTTCATTATCCTTCGTTCTTGTCATTGCGACAAACACCTTCACAGTTTAATTGAGATCTGTGCAATATACCTTCATAGATTTTCTCATTTCATTTTCCAATATAATTTGTACTTGAAATCTCACAATGATACATATAATTAGAAGAGCAATTACTATGTCTCGACTCTCGCGTCTAAGATAACTTTGAATGATAAACGTTACTAATGAGCGAAGGTCGTCAATATGTACCTAAGTACTGTAAATAACATATGGTTTCCTTTTCACACAATTCCAATGCAAATCCGGAAATTTTCAGAATGGAGTTAACAAAAAATAAATTAATTTACCTTAAAAAAAACTCGCACCCCAATATAAACAAAGGTGGCGAAAACAAAACACGTTCACACGGTCCGGCTGCCGGCACGCAACTAAAGATTTGTAAGGTTTTGTGAAACTGTGAAACTATACACTATAATACAGGTCACAGCGACCTCTAATGAGGCTTATCAGTTAGGTTCAATGGCAATAAACGGCTGGTGATATCTGTTACGTAATCAGGATATCGTGGTGCAGCCCAGGCAATGAAAATATAATGTCCGGTCTTGGATCATGCAGATCTAGAAGTAATGATGCAGGTTTTAATGAAAATATGAGTAAACTTCCCATGACTCCAAAATGTCTACTTTAATTTCATATCAGAAGGGCAGATTGAATGCATTTCAGCATCAACTTACAGATAGAGATCTCATCACATTTAGATTGTACCGATTGTACGACCACTGTCATAGCGTTTGGGTCGTTGAGCGTGCTTAGAGGAGTTTTTGATATGAATATGTTTATTATTTTGTTTTCGCTAGAATTTTGTCTGCAAGGATAAATATTATACCTATCCTCAAGTGTATATTTTATCACACTTATGATTCAAAAGGTTATAAATAAAAACCACAATAAAGCAAACAATATACCATAATTTACCGGAACATTGTTATTTAAGAGCATTTCATTCAGAAAATGATAAGGGACCATTAAGAGTAGTACGCGAGAAGACAGTGCCAAGAGAATGTTGTACAGAAATAGCATAGCGTACACGTAGGGGACACATGAGAATTCACGAATATATTTTTGTGCGGGCATGTGTTAAACGTTGACACTGGAGCTTTCTTCCGTAGCACAACAATTAGTTACACACATTAAATCATTGTGCAGTACTTTCTGCTGGTACCAAGGGCTTTGATGTACGTCATTTAGATTAATACCGACACGAAGAGAAAAACCAGGAGAAAAGGTCTTGCTTCGTAACAATGCACATCAAATCATAAAACTAGAAGTTTATCGGATGAGTTACAGCCCAAATAGACTGAAGACTCCGCGAGAGAACATTTGTTGCTTTTTAACCGACTTTCAAAAAGGAGGTTCTCAATTCAGATGGTTATATATATATGTAAGTATATATTTTATGTATGTTCGCACATTTTTCCGTCAATTGTGGACCGATTTCAAAAATTATTTTTTGTTTGTTGCCGAGGTGGTCCTATTGTCACCAAGTCATGATGAGAGGATCCCATGGAAATCGAGGGAAACGCTCAAATGTTATAGGCACATCTACAGCGATTTGGGTATTTTTTATAGTAACTTGTACATTTGCTCTCGGAAATCACCATTTGGTGAAGTGGAACTGATTATGAAAACCACAGATGGACCAGATGGACAGATGGACTGGAACTACTTAATAATAAGTATTTAACGAGTTGCGATTCCATTAGGTAGGTACTTTAATATGGTTGCTAAGCCATTTATGCTCGTCGTAAGTGAGTGGCAGTTCTCCTGGTTCTTACCAGAAGATCTCCTCAACAATTAACATCCCTGCATCGGGAAAAGCAATATATTGTAAACGGTGATGAGCAGTGGACATTAGGCTATTTTAACTTAGATAAATTACAAACTGACCCACAAAAAAGTGAAAAATAAAAACTTAAATAAAACAACCGACTTCCAAAAAAACACTACGAAGTAAAAAAACTACTTTAATTTCGGAAGTCGGTGTCAAAAAACTAACTGGACCTACTAACTAGGATAAGAGTTCAGATGTACACTATCGCAATAGGTTTCTCTGTAACGATGGATGTAAGTTGGAAATAAATAAATAAATAAATAAACTGTCTGTCTGTTATCTTTTCACGCCTAAACCGCTGAACTGATCAAAATCAAAATCAAAAGTCATTTATTCAAACTAGGCTGAAAATCAGCACTTTTCGAACGTCAAAGTTACATAAGACAGTCCCCCAAAAATGCCCGCCCGTCACCCCTTCCTAGTGCTTTAGCTGGGAAGAAGAAGTGGTGGAACAAACTCCCCAGCAGCACGTCTGTCTGTTTAGTTTTATAAACTTGATTCTATACAAATCGTATGCAAAGTAATTAACATTACGAAACACAAAACATTGGATTAAATTACACACTTGCCATACGTTAGCCAGCACGCGCCAGTATACCAACAAAACAATGAACAAACTGTACTCAAGCAGATAAAAATTTCAACATAAAAAAACGTAAATAGAACTTAATACCTAAATAAAAGTCTCCAGGCATAAAGGGCGGGCCCGCTTACATAAGGCAATTGCTGTAGCTCGAAGTGAGAAATGATAAACTAGCCCCATCGAAGTAAAATAAGTAAACTATTACTAATAACAATTAAAATCATGATCAGCAAGACGACCAGTCACCACAAGCAGCACCCGTTCACGAGCATAACGCAAAGATCAGCCATCACCCCCCTCGCCATATTGGAGGGAAGGAGGCAACCCGACCCCCGACGCTACCGCAGGCAGTGACATCTAAGGGAGCATGACGAGCCCGCTGCCGGTTGCTCAGGCAAGAATAGTATAATCAATAGTCGAGGACGCTAGCTAACCACTTATTGCAATACAACTCATCGTTGTGAAATTTGACAGATAGGTAGCCTGGGCCATGCATAAGAACATAGGCTACTTTTCATCCTGGATCACAGGCGAAGTCACAGGCAACAGCTAGTATGAAATAAGTACTTCCAGAAATAAGTAACTTGTATGATGTCAGTTATGTGACGTTAAATATGCATGTCCATCAGTTACCTAAGGCGTTAACAAGTGATTGAATAGACTATGCGTACACAACCAGAATGCGACATTAGTATGTTTATTGCGCCCGCGAATAGGTACCTACACAAATAACTGTCACGCGGGAAAACCCGAAGAGACGTTGACTTAGGACGAATTTCACAAATGAAACTGAACGCGATCAGCACATCTAAACCGAGATCAAGAGCTGCCAGTGTCATTTTGATAAGGAATTTTGACACTGACAGATCTTGAAGTCAGTTTTATTGGTGAAACCAGCCCTTACAATAGATAAACTTCATAAATAAAAATATTCGAATGGTGCGCATATTATTTCCAGTGAAGATAATTATTAGTAATTATTCAATTATAATTAAATAACTATTAATTTTAAACACAATTATCTTATAATAGATAAACTTAATAAATAAAAATATTAAAATGGTACTACTAATTAAACTAAGTAACTTATAATTATAATCAAATAACTATTAATTTTTAAACACAATTATTGGTTTGCTTATTTAGACCTGTCTAAATATCTTACTTAACTAATATGGAATTATATTATTTTTTTTAATTAACCAATCTTCTGACTAGCCTCAGGGAGACCTGTAATGTGTTACAGTATAATGATTATCTTTTTTTTTTTGTTATATTTTGTTTTTACTCAGTTGCTGTCCATGCTAGTCTTAGAGATATTATTTTTTGCACTTTCTTAAGTTTTATAAATCTAAACTAAGTACAAACTCAAGGTGGTGAATGCTTGCTGG
The DNA here is from genome assembly GCA_905333075.3 of Atethmia centrago. NCBI lineage: Eukaryota > Metazoa > Arthropoda > Insecta > Lepidoptera > Noctuidae > Atethmia > Atethmia centrago. Next base: position 8,030,904 of record HG995381.1, on the reverse strand, counting down.
AGCAAGGCAGCCATTGTGGGCATATGACTAAGTATATAAAAACGAAAAATAGAACCAACATTGACCTAGCATTTATCCTGATTTGGCTTTGGGTCATTTAGCCAAATACCAATTAGCATATATATAAATAAACCATTTAGCATATATTTTGTATCTAAGACGACCCAATGACCAAAATTTTCTTTAAAGATTAAAAAAAAATAACAATAACACACTCTTAAAGCAAGCTCACAAAAAATCTTACAATAGGTAAAAGGTTGATAAAATGAACATAATTATGAAACTTACAAGCCTTGATCTGCTTTCTATGAATAAAATAAGTAGGCAGGTACCTACATGTGCACTTATTAATCAATCCTCACTCATGTTTTAAACCATGCTCACAGTAATGGTTTAACCAGTGCATTTGGAATTATCAACTTTATGTCTTTTTAAGCAAAGCTGTAAATTGGGTGCATACAAATTAAGAATGTTTGAGTTTTCAAGGATGTATGTGAAAGATTTTTTTAAGGTGTTACTTAACTTGTTAAAGTACCTACCTATCAGGTTTTTTTTATCAGGACAGGACATTTACTGATTTAATTTTAAAGAATTCAGCAAAAAAACCACTTTGTAAAACAAAATAATCAAAATTTTACTTTCAATCACTAATCAGTAATATGATATAAGACAGCATTAAAATAAAAAAAAGTAATTTAAAAAAATACGAGGTTTCAGAATTAATAAAACCGAAAAAAATGGTTTAAAAAAAGGTACAAAAAGTCCGATATTTATATGAATTAAAATAATTAAAAAATACCTTTTATTACTGTTGTAGGTACTAAAAACAAACAAAAACTATAATTGATTAATTAGTTTTACCTTATTATTGAGCAGGTATTAAATTACACAGCTCATTTTAATTTAAAATAGTTAACAGACAATAACAGTAAGAGACACAACATAAATAATGACTTTCAACTTACCGGTAAAGCAGGAAAACAAACGTAATGACTATCTATTTCGGTAATTTCGTGTTTTATTTTTAAATTATGCACGAGTGAATTTCTAAATGATTACACAAGTTGAACTTCGTGAAGTGACAGCACTGACAGCTAAACAGCTGAACTCACAGCTGAATGAACTGAATGAAAGGTTTAGTTTAGTAGTGTTGTGCTTGAATTCAATTAAATGGCAATAGAGCGAATTTTCAAATAATAATGGCAAGACAACTTTTATCTGAGAAATAAATATGACAATTGGTTAGATATTGTTTATAGAAATAATAAATAGCCTAGTAATAATAGACGAAAGAATATGTTGTTTGAAAAATCGGCATTAAATTGAATAATTTTATTGCAACACAAAATAAAATAATGGTGCCGATTCCTTTGTTCACAAACTAAACTAAATTTAAGTTCAGTGCATCTTTTTCTTTCTATTTCATTAAGAAAAGGACAGAAGATACATTTTAGTTTAGTCCTGTCAAATTAATCAGCGCCTGTCACTACTCCATACAAGTTTAGACGTGATTAAAAACTTGCCTACTAAAATTACGTCAATTTACGTCAACCGCTGATTAATTTGACAGGACTAAACTAAAATGTATCTTCTGTCCTTTTCTTATTGAAAGAGAAAGAAAAAGATGCACTGAACTTAAATTTAGTTCAGTTTGTGAACAAGGGAATCGGCGCCAATGTTTGTGTTTCAGGAGACGATGATCATTTAATTATCAAGAGATGGGGAAATTGACTGTTAGTATGGGAAATTATAAGTTTTATCAGGTTTCGTAGTTCCTGATGATAAGAAAGTAAGATTCCTCAGCAATTCGTCAGAACCCATTACATAACAGTCATGATCACACCACACATGCTTCTCAAGGAATGCATTTCCACAGCAATTACTCGCTTATTTTTAATCGCTATCAAAGCTATTAGTGCTTCACTATTATTGTCAATGTTGACTTTTGACATTACATTACGGGCAAATAACTTTAGCCGAAATTAACGAAACAAAACCACAATAAATGTTTTATTGTTTGTGAAGTAATTTGATTGCATATTTTCCTATTTTTCATTTCAGTTCCAAGTGGACAAAATAATTGATATTGTAATAATAGCATTTCAATAGCGATGAATTTGATTTTAAAAAACTTTGATTTGTGTTGTCGTACTTGTTTGCGAGATGTTTCCGAAGGAATGTACGAAATATTTCAAGAAGGAATTGACGTAGTAAATATTGCTGAATTAATAACATCATATACTTCAATACAGGTAAAATATTCGATATATCTCGTTTCATTGCTATGCACCTCGATGTAAATCGATGTATGCACCGCCATCGCCACCAAGATAGTAAAACAACCTACTTTCAAAATTGTGATAAAAAATTGAATGTTTGATTTATTGAATCTATTTTTTTTTTCAGGTAAACAAGGAGGACAGATTACCAAAGAAGATATGCAATAGTTGCTACAGTTGTTTAATAAACTTTCACGAATTTAAGATCACTGCAATAAATGCTGATGCTGAGATGAGAGACCATTTTACCCAAATGATTGGTGATGATAGCAAAGATGTAAGCCTAAAGATAAAGCATAATAACAACATAGTTACTGAAATTAAACTTGAAAATGAATACAATCAATATCAAATTGAAAATCACTTAGATGATAGTGTTGATTCTGAAATGGCAGTTAAAGAAGAAATCGATCCATATAATATAGCAACAATGTATTCAGATATATCAGATGCAAGTCAACTTGAAGTACAACAAGCAAAACGCCAAAAAACAGAACTAAGATGTGAAGTTTGTGATAAAATGTTTAAATCACAAACAAAACTTAATACCCACAAACGAAAACACAAACATAAACAATACATTTGTAATATCTGTTCAAAGACTTTTACATACAATTACAAATATGTCAAGCATTTGGTATCTCACAGATCAGATTCCGAAAGTAAATCCTACATTACTGAAATGAACCATATTACAGACCAAAAAATACAATGCGATGTTTGTTCAGCGAATTTCAAGTCCGTCAACTCTTTATCTGCCCACAAAAGAAAACATGCATCGAAAAACAGAGTTCTATCATGTTCAGTTTGTAGCAAGGTATTCAAAAAACTGTCTCACTTAAAAAGACATGAACTATGTCATGAGAATAATCGCCCGTTCAAATGTTCAATATGCCCAAAGTCATTTGCAACGGAAGCCACATTAACAGAACATGAGAATAAGCACAATGGTATAAAACCTCATTGCTGTCCGATATGTCCGAAGTCTTTTGCTCATCTTTCAACATTAACAAATCATATAAAGATTCATACAAGAGAAAAGCCCTACTTATGTCCTACTTGTGGAAAGAGGTTTGATTCTAGCACTAACTTGAACCAGCATATGAAGAGACATTTAGGATTGAAGTTATTTGCCTGTAACTTGTGTCCTAGGAAGTTCGTAAGTAAAGGTATGTTTCCAAAATTATTTCTTGCATGAAATTTTGGCTTAGGTAATAAGGGCTGGTGTCCACAACTCCAATGTCAATGCATGTATTTTGCGTACAGGAAATTTTGGGTTACTAATAAGTCTTTCTAAAACTAGTATGTAAAAAAAATCTGCAGTCTCTCACACTATCAATATTTACCCTTGAAAATAGTCAAGTAGTTGGTCAATTGGGAATATCCTCATAAATTTTTGATTCTTTGAGATAAGAACAATGTCTAATTAAAACTAATTGAAACAATTTGACTTTTTATTTACTAAAGAGCAGTCTCCATGCCTTTATTGCTGTTGTGTATGTTTAATGAAGGTACTTGTAAACCTCTTGACAAATAAGCTTTGTACAAGTACCCTACATGTGTGAAAATAACACATTAGTTTAAGACTACCTAGTGCTTAAGCTATCCACAATTTAAACAGTAAATTACCTAATTAGTGTTTTATTGAACATAATAATTGCCATTTAACTTCATGTACCATTTATTGTCATTTCAAAATATTTTTAAATTACTCTATGATGCAACTGGCTCATAATGAACATTACAATTTTTTTTATACATGCTTCCTTGACATAATATTTCCATTATTGACATTTTATACCTACAATTTTGGTACTTATCATACTATTATCGTATATTATGGTTATGGTATCTTACTATTTATTAGTGGCTTTTGTGGACAGGATACTAATTAAGGATTGTTACAGTGTTGTAATGGCAAATGTGTCATTTGGTTTAAATAGGTTTTTATTATTTTATTAATATTCTACATAGATTCTTTTAACACATAACATCACGCGTTTTTCCGCGAAGGGTAGAGGTGTACCTGTAGTACACCCACATTTCGCCAGTTATGTTTTAAGTCCCATGTAATATGGGGCGAGCCTATTGCCATCAACCGGGCGCAAATCCAGACTCCGGGCTGCTACTGAGAAATTCCAGATAGAAAAACCCAATAACACTTGGCCCGACCCAGGAATCGAACCCAGGACCTCATGCTCAGCAGCAGCGCTACCACTAGACCAATGAGGCAGATTCTTTTATATTTTATGAATATGAGAATGTTGTAGGTTTAATAGACTAGATTTATAGACCATTTATTTTTTGTTAAGTACCTGGTACGTACTTGTTGACAGGCCTACACTGTCCTCCCATACCTATTAACACGGTAATTTGAAAACATTGTAACAGCCAATTATTTTTAAAAGAGTAACTGTGGAGTTTCTTGCCGGATCTCCTCCATAGGAAATTACTAATTGAAACCGTGCACTTAGCTTCTGACGTTTCATATGTGCCCATGTAGGTTTATGTGAAATAAAATATCTTGATTTTGAATAATTTCAGGTGAACTCAAATCCCATGGCGTAACCCATACTGGCGTGAAACCACACTCATGTGATCAATGTAATGCCACATTCACAAAGTGCAGTTCACTGACCAAACATAAGCTGAGACATCTGGGCATCAAACCCTATCATTGTGATGCTTGTCCGATGAGGTAAGATATATATTACCAATAAGAATGGGTGTAAAAAGACGCTTAACGAAGTCAAGTCATTTGTCATTGTGATAATTGTTTTGTGCTGGTCATATATATAAGAAAGAAGGAGATATGCCCGGTAGTTGAAAATGTATCAGAACCCGGTGTCTCCTGTGTTTGTCCTTAGCACTTGCCACCACTACACATGCAATTCAGTAAAAGCAATAGATACGGAGTGACGCACACACTCGCAATTCATAAATTAGAACATACTACACAATCAATTATAAACCTTATCCCATCAAGCACAGCGTGCATTCACCATGCACCATACAACTTCCACACACAAAAATATTGGTTGCTATTGTTGTGCTGTGCAAATGCCATTTATTTTACTTATAGGCTAGTGATTGACTAAATCGGAAAGTTATCGATTCTTCCATTATTGTATTAAAAAAGTGGTGTCCTGAAAATTAAATAAATAATAAACGATATTCAGATAATAATATAATATAAATAAACAATAATGTAGCTAAAAAAATATATTAATAAAATCAAAAAACTAAACAATATGAGAAAATCAAAATGAGTGAAAAACATTATTTCAGATGGGTCTTCCAAACGTGTTAAAACTGGAAAAATTGAAGAATAAACTATAATAGCAATATATTCATTAGGCAATCGACATTGTTGTCGATAGCCTACCTTAGTGGTTTTGCAAAAGCACATCATTAGCTCGTCACAAGATACAGCGGCAATAAAGTATCGTTTTGTGATTTTGACATACATACACACATAAATCAACTCTCAGTCCGACTCTTAAGGTGATTGTCACTAATGTTAAGGCGCTGACAAGACCCAATTGACCAAAATAGGCTTCTCTTAAGAAAAAAAAAAAAGCCAAATCTGAATAGTTTGCGGTAGCGAAAAAATATATGTTAATTTTGAACATGTTTCCCAGAACTTGGTTGTTACCAAAACACGTTTTGAAAAAAAATCTCGATACAAACTAACGTTAAACTAACTTCTTACCTTGAGTTCTAATCCAAAATATCTGTATTAAATATCAACATACGTTACGTATTTTATTAATAACAAGAACGTCTTTATTGAATGCAGAACTTGGTTGTTTTTTATTTTAGATTACTCAACTCAATTTTGAGTAAATCGATAATTGCTTCATATTTTGCAATAAATTACAAGCGTTGTGTCATCGCGCTTCTCTTTCTTTTCTATGCAATCTGATAGTGACCGCGGTTTAGGTGTTGTCAGCGTCTTTTTTTTTTTTTTTTTTTGGGTGGGAAATCATCAAATAACTTCTCCCGCTCTGGGCGGAGCGGGAGGGTGTGTCAGACTCTTACTGACTAAAACCCACCCGTATTCCTTCTTGTTGCCTGTGTTGCGGGGGCCTCGGTGACCCATAAGTACCTTCCCGCGACCCCGGCAGGCATCGGCCCTAGTGGACCCCTACTAGTTGTCAGCGTCTTAAGGTCAAAACATTGCGTCTATACCAGTAGGTCTGTGGCTAGTCCTTTCATAACTTATACTAGAAGTAGCATGCTGCTGCTTATTAGTTTGGGCACAAAAGATAAATATACTGCCATCTATCAGTCGAGAGAGTCGTTTGTTAGAAGCTGCTGTATACATATATCGCTAGATGGCGCTGATTTAAAATATGATTATAACTGCCCACATAATATAATATATGTAGTTGTTCTTTATTATTTCAGGTTCACATGCAAAGACCATCTGAAGCGGCACAACAGAATACATACTGGTGAAAGACCTTACCGTTGTGAGTTATGTGATCGAACTTTTACGCAGAGCACCGACTTGGTAAAGCATACGCGCTCACACTTAGGAATTAATCTGTATAAGTAAGTGTAGTGTTCATTATTTGCTAGAGTCATTTAGCTTCGTGGCTTTTGGACAGTTGTCAGTTTGGGTAGGCCTATGGCACTTTTCGCAGTGCGATGATCAGTACGATATTTTCCTGTATAATTTTGGATCTTAGGGCAGTTTCATATTGGTGCCGATTCCCTTGTTCACAAACTTAACTAAATTTAAGTTCAGTGCATCTCTTTCTTTCTATTTCATTAAGAAGAGGACAGAAGATAAATTTTAGTTTAGTCCTGTCAAATTAATCAGCGCCTGTCATTACTCCATACAAGTTTAGACGTGAATAAAAACTTGCCTACTAAAATTACGTCAACTTACGTCAAGCGGTGATTAATTTGACAGGACTAAACTATAATTTATCTTCTGTCCTTTTCTTAATGAAATAGAAAGAAAAAGATGCAATGAACTTAAATTTAGGTTAGTTTGTAAACAAGGGAATCGGCACCATTGTATAGTTGTTAACTGTATGATCAGTGGGATGTTGAAGTGCGATCCCAACTTTCTACCGTAAAATATCGTATACGACAGCGCCGTGTGATTGGGGCCTGTATTCCACAAAAGTATACTCAATGCTGTAAGAGATGAGTCTTACACCAAGAGATGGCGCTGTACTATAAAAAATATCGATGGCAAAACAGTTAGCAAAATGATAAAAAAATGTAACATCTATATTTATTTCACAGATGCAACCAATGCAGTCAAAGCTTCAGACTAAAGACGGAACTCCGCCAACATATATCGGAACACTTCATTTCTTCACAACTGGAAGCATTGAAAATGACTAACACAGACAAACCTCAAGCTCAGATCGCCAGTAATGATTGTACAGTGAGAGTACCACAGGAAAATGGAGTGATTCAGAACAATAATGATAAGATTATTCAATGAAACATGTTATAAATAAAAGAAATAAAACAACTTGTACCTTTGAAAGAAGCAACCAAAGATCGTTGCCTAGATAAAGCGACTTTCTATCAGCGATAACGATGATACAGAAATCAAAAATTTATTGAATTGGCATAATGCTACCGAAAAACTTATGTCAATCCTGTTGGAAAGTCGTAGCAATAAAAACGCTTTGAAAGCGTTTGCCGCTTACAGCTCGATTCAAACTTGATGGCGGCTCTGAAATGCGCTACTCGCAGCGCAGTACCGCGCCCCTCACCCCCGCTGACACGTGAATTTGTTACTACGCAGCGACTCGCCTAAAGTTTGTAAAGTTTGTACCTAGGCCTTGTTATTTAGACTTGAATACCTATGACAAGTCTGGGAGAATCCATTTGATGGCCTTAAAATTGTGGTGAATTATCATTAGCTCGTAGTCACCAGGTTATGGGACTCATTTGCCTTTGTAACCAAAGTCTATTTTATAGGAATTGGATTGGGGACCATAATGTTCTTAACTATGTGGACGGAAAGCAATATCTAGCTAAGTTGCCTATTCCGTGCCTATTTTTAAACAATAAAAAAGTGTTCTTATTATCTTACGTAAAATAAAATTATACGTCTTGCTTTCTTTTTGTTAATAAAGTTAGTTTTTATTATTAATTAGTAATGGTCTTTTGTCTGATTCTATCTCTAATATTCCCCAAAATGTAGACGACTACGTAAACCATGGTTAAGCAGTGTAGAATCATTTGTACCGGAACGAGATATCACAAACTGTCAAATTACAAAATCTGCATGTAACATGATCGAAAAGGAAAGCTTGAAGTTTGCTACAGTTGCGGTGAAATCAAGAAGAAATTGCACACAAAGTAACATTTGCATAGTTGACTTGCGACCTGCCGGGCACACGTAATGCGAGATGGTTGCGGTGAAGACGCCTTGCGAAACGCGAATGTCGAAGACATTACCGATCTTGGGTACATGTCTAGGTGGATTGCTACAAGTATCTTTTGGTTCTTGAATGCGCGCTGTCCGTAAATATTTGTGAAATTGGTACATACATTTTAAACAATATGGCGGCGTCAGTTTCGATTTTAGTCATGCCCCATTTAAGCTTGCAGCGTTGTAGTAGCACAGAGGCACAGACCTATGTAGTCAATTCGATATCCTATATGCATCAGGTCCTCCGGGGAACATTATGGGCACTAACTAAGTAGGTACGTCGAACTTGATAATTAGGTACTTATATGTATAAGCATTGTACAGTCTGCATGGGATAATTTTTAGCCTAATTTGAAGTGTAGGTACATTATATTATATTCTATTTATTATAATATTAGAAAAATAACGGTTGTCACCTTTATTTCGATATAAGCGTCTAATAGACTCCATTATCTCACGATAAATACAAAGCAATGTAATCTATTTACAATTTACATAAAATCATTATTGCAAAGTGCAATAATTTCAAAAATATTACACAATAACTGTCGTTGTTTTGCTGTTTTTTTTTTCTGATACAATAAATAGAGTATCTATAAGTAATCCGAGGTGCTCGTGTTCCCTAGGTCCTAAGTACCATAGATTTAAGAAATAAGTTTTTTTGTATATTTCTATGGTAGTACATTTCAATATTTTAAAGATAGGTTTAGCAATAGGTAGTAAGTAGATGCTTGTACGCAAAGTTGTGGTCCTTTTCATAGGAGTGCCGACTAATCCCACGACCATCAATCAAACGTGAGGCAACGCATTAGGAAACCACAAACTCAACGCCATTTAGGACGGTAGAAATGTTTTTCATTCATAAACGCGTAGATATTTACGAAGCAACGCAAATGCAATCGTTGTGAACTTGCGGTCAGGACTTGATGACTGAACTGCTCTAGGAGTAATAGTGTTCTGTGGAACTGCCTGGTGGGTGAATGACCCATTGACATCGGATGCAAATGGATAAGTATTTAAAGTTTCTTGTAAGCTGTAGATAGGTCTTCTAAGTTTCCAAATAACTATAGTAGATACTTACCCTAAAGCTAGTTAAGCATCATAATTAAGTTTATGGGGCTGACTGACTGTATTATACCACAAATTATGAACCAACGGTAAGACGAACTATTTTATAAGACACTAGCAGAACCCCCGCGACTACGTTTGCGTGAATTTCGTATTTTCTCCTACAGATTCCAAAACCCCTTCCATCCCTATAAAAGTATCATAATCTTGATTATACAGGTTGAAATTGAAAACTTGCGACAAACTGAAATGGGACATTGTATACATCATTATTAACAACTTTTACTAAGGGACCAAAGCTGTAATCCCAAAAAAAAATCTGCTTTTCCTACATTTTGATGAGGTATTGCGAACATAAATGTAGGGGACAGCAGTTTTTTTGTTTGGGATTGCAGCTTTGGTCCCTTAGTAAAAGTTGTTCATAATGATGAGTACAATCTCCCATTTCGATTTGTCGCATGTTTTCAATGTCACCCTGTATATATTAGGATGCATTGCTCGCCCGCGCTGTTACCTACTTCGTTTTCGCTTAGCGTTCTTTCCGTCTTTTTTGGTGCTTCTGAGGGTCGTAGCGTGATGTTAAATATCCTGTAATCTTCTTCAAGAATTAGGCTATAAAATGCAAAAAGAATGTTTCAAATCTGACAGGCAGTTCCAGAGATTTGCGTAGGCATTTAGTCGGCGGTTGACTAATAAGTCGTGTGACCATATAACCCCCCCCCCCCCGACCGTTACTTGTATAATGGTTTTTCGTATGCTTGCTTGCGTTGCGATGGTCGTAAATAACAATCGATGAATAGAATAGAACAGAATACTCTTCATCATTTCAATCGAAAAGGAAAGGGGAGATCTTCGAACGCTGCGTATCCCGGTACGCGGTCGCCTTTCCAGACCTTGGAGTCTCCCATCGGCCATCCCACTGCCACTTAATTATTTGATTACACAGGGAAACTCCAAGCATAGCCCCTCTTCATTGGCAACACTCACTGGTCAAAGACTTTCGTCTTGAGACACTGCGGTATGTACGAGGGCTGCACTAACAGTATCGGGAATGGAACATTTCCACTGTTCCTGTCATATTAAAATCTTTTTAATTGAAAACTCCTTGGTTTTAAAAATCGAATACCATTTATTTATTTAAAAAAAGATTCTCGGTCTTGTCACAAGGTTTTGTCAAACTTGTTTTAGTCGTTGAGAAAATGGAATTGACTCGAGAAAATTCAAGAGCGATGATTTATTATGACTTTCGAAGTGGTTTAACACAAAAACAGTGTGTTGACCGGATGATTTCTGCATTTGGTGATGAAGCCCCATCCAACACCACAATTTATTGCTGGTTTGCTGAATTTCAACGTGGACGTGTCAAGCTCAGTGATGATCCCGTGTCAAGGTCGTCCAAAAACTGCAGTCACCCAAGAAAACGTTGATGCTGTGCGTAAGCTGCAGGGCCGGATTTAGGGCAGGGCAACAGGGGCACTGGCCCCGGGCCTCCACAAAGAAGGGGCCTCCACAATTAGATTTTTCATTGATTTTTATATGAATAAAATACTTCGTTTGTGTCCTTCAAAAAAAAAAAAGAGTCAACAATAATAACTTCGTAAGGTTCCTTCTTTGAATTGTTTTTTTTTATCTGTTTCACAAATTTTTCGGGGCCTCCACTTCTTGGTTGCCCCAGGGCCGCCACAACTTTAAATCCGTCCCTGGTAAGCTGATTGAGGAAGATCGACATGTGACGTACCGCGAAATTCAGGCAACTTTAGACATTGGCATGAGTCAAATACAAATAATCTTGCATGAACAATTAGGTGTAAAAAAGTTGTTTTCCCGATGGATACCGCATTCGCTCTGTGAAGAGCAAAAAGCGGCTCGCGTTACTTGGTGCGTCAGAACTCTCGAAAGATTCCACGCAGGATCCTCAAATGCTGTATACAACATCGTATCAGGTGACGAATCCTGGATATACGCTGGAACCCGAAACAAAAAACCAGTCACGAGTCTGGGTGTTCGATAATGAGTTAAAGCAAACAAAAATTGTTCGTTCACGGAGTGTTGCAAAAAAAATGGTGGCCACGTTTGTCTCCGAAACCGGCCATGTTACGACTATTCCTCTTGAGGGACAAAGAACGGTTAATGCAGAATGGTATGCTAGCATTTGTTTGCCACAGGTCGTTTCTGAACTCCGTAAAGAGAACTGCAACCGCCGCATCATCCTCCATCACGACAATGCGAGTTCTCACACCGCGCACAGAACAAAAGAGTTTTTAGAGCAAGAAAACATAGAATTATTAGACCATCCGCCGTACAGCCCCGACCTAAGCCGTAATGATTTCTATACTTTCCCTAAAATAAAGAATACATTGTGTGGACAGAGATTTTCATCACCTGAAGAAGCTGTGGACGCCTACAAAACGGCCATTTTGGAGACCCCAACTTCCGAATGGAATGGTTGCTTAAATGATTGGTTCCATCGTATGGAAAAATGTGTCAAATTTCGCGGAGAATACTTCGAAAAGCAATAAATACATTTTTAAATACCTAATGTTGTGTCACTTCCTTGATTCCTGAAATTTTCAGTGCCGCCCTCGTAAGACGAGAACATATTGCTTAGCTTCGCAATATCTTCTCGTCTGAGACGAACGCTAGCGAGCCGAATCAGAATCATCGATTAACCTCTTTCTCGAAGTTGGAACTACCTACCTAACTGGACTGTTTGTCTTTGGTTATTATAATCGTCAACAACTTCGAGTGTAGTCTCTACCTCGCTGCAGAAGGATAGGTGCGTTTTCGTACAGACACTTCAGGACGCCGATATACCGATAGTCAATCTGACACCGTTGAAGATACTGCAGTACAGCATAAGGTTTGATCGAATCGATGCTTTCTTGTAGTTCACAAACGCTAAGCAAGTTCAAACAGATTCTGGAGGGCCTTAAAAACCGTTTTTTCAACGGTCAGGAGTCTAGCGCCTTTTTGTTTTTAAACCGCTTCAGAGCTAGTGTAATCTTGTTCAGTTTGATGCCCGGGATGTTCCACTTAGGTTGTTTCAGATTCGCGTCGGGGTTAATGGCTGACGTGTACAACTGTCTATAGTACCTCTCGATAAGTTTAGGTTTGGAGAATAAGATTCTGCCATCATCGGTCTTCAAAATCAAAAGTCATTTATTCAAACTAGGCTGAGAATCAGCACTTTTCGAACGTCAAAATTACTTATGACAGTCCCCCAAAACGCCCACCCTCCACTACTTCCTAGTGCTTTAGCTAGGAAGAAGAAGTGGCGCAACAAATTCGCCGGCAGCACAGCTGTCTGTTCAATAAAAAAAAATGGATTCTATACAATACAATATTATTGTATGCAAAATAATTTACACTACACGCAACACAAAACATTAAATTATAAGCCATATGTCAGCTAGCACACCACCATACCAAAAAAAAAAAAACATCGACAACTATACTCAAGCAGAAATAAAAACGTAAACCAAAAATAATACCTAAATAAAAGCCTCCAGGCATAAAGGGCGTGCCTGCTTAAATATAGCTATAGCTGTAACTCAGTCACACACAAATGATAAACTAGGACCATCGAAGTAAAATAAATAAACAGTTAGTTACTAATAACAATAACAAAACCATGGGCAGCAAGACGACCAATCACCACAAGAAGCACTCGTTCACGAGCATAACGCAAAGATCAGCCATTACCCCGTCGCCATATTTGAGGGAAGGTGGCAACCCGACCCCCGACACTACCGCAAGTAGTGACATCTAAGGGAGCATGACGAACTTGCTCCAGTAAAAATATTATAATCAATTGTCAAGGTCGCTAGCTAAACACATTTTGCAATACAACTCATTAAAAAAAAACCATTGTAATCTGTAAATTATGTCAATAATAAATGAAAATAAAATTAAAAATAAATTGACTTATACAGTCAAATATAAATAAACAATTATATGTACTCATATAACCTGTCAGTAGGCTAGCTAATTCTGGAGAAAGAACATAAACATTGGTGCCGATTCCCTTGTTCACAAACTAAACTAAATTTAAGTTCAGTGCATCTTTTTCTTTTTATTTCATTAAGAAAGGGACAGATGATAAATTTTAGTTTAGTTCTGTCAAATTAATCGGAGGAGGGTGTGTCAGACTCTTACTGACTAAAACCCACCCGTATTCCTTCCGTTGCCTGTGTTGCCAAGGGCCTCGGTGACCTGTTAGTACCCCGGCAGGCATCGGCCCTAGTGGACCCCTACATTTGTGCTGACGACATCGCTTTGAGGCGCGCGTGGAATACAACGCGCCGTCGACCCGGGCCTGGGCCTTACCGGACGGTGAGCTACCCATTGCTCACCGTCCGCAAGCCCGCGCCTACGGTGGCCGGAAATCCGCCCGGGATTCCCGACGCCCAGGGCGTCTCCTGCGGCGGCTAGGGGCGAGAGGGCGCGAAATTTGCCTTTCCCAACCGTCCCGCCTAGGGCTACTTTGTGTATTTTATTACTTAATAGTTTAATGGAGATGCCCCAATAATCACCAGTGTTTTTAGACTTAAGTGTGTTAAAAACATTAACTGCATCACCAGGTGTTACATGTCCGAAACTAAATAAGCGACTACAGTTTGGCACACTACTATGCAAAAGGTTTTCAGCTTTAGACGGTGATGAATTTAAGGAGCGAGTCGTATATACGTATGTTGGCAAAAAACTCATTGAAGTTCAAGTTCGTAAGCTGGCTCTGCCCAATAGACATTTTTTAAAATTAATTAATTAGCGACAAAATATATAATTATTTGTGTTTTCACCAGAATAAATAAAAAATATCTAATAAATAAAAATCAAATACCAAATATTGAATGCTATTGTTGTCATTAAAAAAGTTTGAATACGAATTTGGATCAGAACTCATCTTAACACCGAAATTCACCCTAAAATCCTGTATATCTCAAAACGCAAGCGGTGGAGGGTCGGGGAGTTTTTGGTAATGATTCAATACCATAGACAGAGTATATTATGTACCAAAATTCAGCTGGTTTTCTGTGGTCAAATTTTGTCTAATAATCCTGGGTTAATTCTTGTATGGTTTGGCTTAAAAGAAGGAGAGAGATTACATTTCCTATAGTCATTGAACATACGAGTAACTTCCATACGTTCTACATTGCCCCACCCATATGTTACGAACCACGCGGAAAACGTAAAGAAACTATAGGTACTACCTAGTTTTCCACTTCTGTATGCATTAGGCAATAATCATAGCAATGGAACCGTCAACTTTACAACGCAAACGCATGCTTTCTTGCCGGAGGAGTTAAATCTGCTTCCGCAGCTACGTGTGAGTTGCACTTGCCTTTATCTTTTAGCGTTCGATTTTTTTTCTGATGAAAATGGAACTTCATTAGTATTTTTTTAATTTACTTTGACATCTAACTATTTGATACTCTGACATTAAATTATACTTTAACATCCTCAATAAATTGTGTGTGTATAGGATATTATTTTTAACTGACAAACCTCCCTAATATTTTGCACGCCACACTTGGCATAATGTGATGATACCGTCGACTAAACCTAAGACAATAATAATTTACCATATTCTGACAAATAAAAAAAAAAAAAAAATATTTATTTGGCTTAAAAGTACAGTTTTACAGGTTGACACTTAATTTAATCAAATAGTCTGTTACAAAATAAAATTTATTTTGTAACAGAATAATTTATTTTTTATAATTTATTTTTCCTAGCATGGGGGTCATTGATCATTTAATGATCAATGACCCCCATGCTAGGAAAAACCTGTGTTACAGGGGTCATCCATCCGTCCATTATGGATCTATTGGTTACTTGCAAATTCGCAAATGTGCACATTAGGAAAAAAAAAAATAAAAAAGTAAAATTAAATTAAATTAGCTTAAAATAATAAAATTTTTAAAGGGATATGAAACGGGAGGAGGAATGTTAAAGAGGGTTTTAAATGAGTTAATAACAAGGAAAAGGGAGTATGTATTGAGTGCCGGACATGTGTTGTTAGTGTGAGTGTAACTATGTATGTGTGAGTGTAGATATGTGTGAGTGAGTGTAGATGTGTATGTGTGAGTGGGTGCCTGATTTGTTTAAGTTAAAGTTTGAGTAATTCTTCCGTGTCGTCATAATTTAGAGTGAGCAGATATTCCTTTAAAATGATTATGATTATGATTATGATTCAATACCTAAATGAAATTGGGTGTCTCTGACTCAATATTTTTTTAGAACAAAGTTAGTTATCTTAGAAAATTGTGTTCTAGTCACAAAATCCTGTTGGATGGGACAGGTCGACTCAAAACTGCATGGCTGCATGGGCTGCCCACACACAGTCTGAAAGGACCATGAAGCGAGCCATGCTTGGCATAACATTACTAGGCCGAGTACGTTACGTTGTACGTAACGTACTCGGTCTCGATCACCCCCTTTCCTTCGATTGTTTTAATATTTCTAACGATAAAAAAGAGCTCTTGCTGTACCTACCTACCTACGACAGAATAAGTAGAAGACATAATTATTTCGACGTATAGGCAAGGTCTACTGTTTCTAGGCCTACGTTTAGGTTTAGCCTACTTACTAGAGCGAATTAATTACTTATGTAATTTACTTAATAGTTACCTCTAACCAAACTAGTATGTCATTGCATGTAGGCCTGTATTAAACTTGAGTTATAGCAATCAAGCTATTTACATAACTTTTAAATATTTAGATTGCAATTCAATACACACTTAATAATAAATGACAATTTTGCTACAAAATAAGTCAAACTCAAACTCAAGCATAAAAAGCCTATGTTCCCATTGCTGGGACACAGGCCGCCTCTCTGTGAGAGGCAGTGAACCGTAATCCACCACGCGGGCCCAGTTCAGGTTGGTAGATGTCACATGTCTTCGAATTTTTGGTTCTAGGACATGCCGGTTTATGCACGATGTTTTCCTTCACCGTTTTGAGACCAGTGGTGATGAAATAATTTACACAGAGTAAAGAGCCTGTCTGGGTTCGAACTTACGACCTACAACTCGTAAGTCATGGCCGTTACCACTGGGCCACCACTGCTCTCGAAAACTCAAAGCATTAATTCAATTCAATCATTTACAGGCACTTTTGAACTGTCAAGAAGTCGGTCAGTTGGAAATATGAAGTTAGTTGCCCATTCCAAATCGTAGTAGGTTCCTATGGAGAAGAACGGGCAAGAAACTCCACGTATAGAAAACTCCAAGTATAGAAGGTACTTTTATATCCCTTTACAAAATATCGGGATTAAAAAAAAAAAACTTTTTATGGACCTTTTAATACCGACCAGTAGGTACATACTACATAGGTACTTAGGGCGACTGAACGCTTTCAGCACATCTAAACAGCGTTCAAGAGCTGTCAAAGTAGTGTCAAAATTGTTATGGAATATTGACACTGACAGCTCTTGAACGCAGTTTGAAGTGCTGATCGCGTTCACTTTAATTAGTGAATCCGTACTTAAACGTAAGACTCGGAACGCTGTCTAAGAATCTACGAATGACAGCCGGGACCAACGGCTTAACGTGCTTTCCGAGGCACGGAGGAGTCTTGGTATGTACAGATGGTCAACAATCCACGGACCAAACGCGGCAAGCGCAGCTTAACCTGATCGATCGACCCGCGTGGCTGTTATTACGTAGCCACAAGCCCCTGCGTAATCAATTATGAAATGAATTAAAATAGTGGTCGTTTATAACCCGCGGGGTAATTGCGTAACCCACTATCAGTAGCAATGGTTATAATTTTGACAGTTCAAAAACATTAATTGCGTTATTAAAGTCGTTGAGCAGACCAATATTTCGAACTTAAGAAGCAATGGATTAGCAATATACTTCAGAATGATTCAGATTGTGATTTCTAGTGTGTTCGCAATTAGGGTGCTGGTTTGTTAATCATTAGGATGTGGCTTATTCTAGCATAAGTCCAGAAAAAAAAATAGAATTCATCGTTTTAATAATGTAGTTACCATACAGCACTGAGCGCTTTGTTGCCAAAAATCCCTTTTCCATCTCTTCTCTTGGATTTTTTTGTAAGTAAGTAGGTAGCTCTTGCTTAGGGTCGCATTATATTTATTTTTAATAACCTATGTGGTTAAATACACCCCGTATCTCAACAAATGTTCTCTATGGGTTCTTTACTACTAAAGTAGATATCTACAATAACAACTAGCTAAACCATTTTAAACTAAATAACAATCTTTTTAGCGAAGTATCGGGGACCTGTAAAGAACTGTTCCAAGGAACCCCCGACTGCAATGAACAGATTGGTATTCAGTTCAAAATCGTTTAGCTTGTTTTTAATTTTTTTGTAAAATTTTTGTAATTCACTTTTTGACACGGGTGTTTTTTGATTTTTAATTATTTGTTTTTTATTTTATACCTTTTAGTGATAAAACTATTTTATTGAACTTAACTTTAATTTAATTTCTTTCTTAATATTATTAGTGAACGAGTGCATACTACTGTTATACAAGGTGTTGTTTTGGATCTGCAAAACATTTTAGGAGGTAATTATATTAGTGATTCTCGACCCGAATCAACAATAAAATGGGCAAGTATTTTTTTTTTTCATTTTATTCTTATTTACGGAAATCGGTAAGTGTGAACTCCCCTTTTTAAAACGCGGCCAGTCTGTACGTGTCCTTAAACTGCGCTTTCACACGTGCACACAAACAAACGCAACCGACATTTCTTTCATAGCTCATAGATAGGGTTATTAAGAGAGTTATTCTGAAAAACAATAAAATTTAAAAATCTAAAATAAAAAGTATTATTGATTATTGACTTGGTATCATATTGTTATATGATTATTTACGAGTTTCATAACAACCTCCTGAAATGTTTTGCAGGTTCAAAACTGCATCTTGTATATTTTTGTTATGTAAGTACTAAGCAAGCTCTAGAGACGATGATAGTATAAGTAAGTAGTATTTTTTTTATGAATAAAAAAACTTTTTTTCATGAACCATGGCTTTCCCATTTTATTTTATTTTCACCAGCCTATGTTACCCGGAATAACGCATCGCTTCTAACAATACCACATACTTTGATATCGGTTAAGCTGTTTGGAACTTATGGTGGAATAATGAAACTCACAAACATATTTACATACCCTGAAAACATAACACTCCTTTTTTTGGGGAGTCGTGTAAAAATTGAGCCGTCAGATGTGAAACATCGAAACTTTTTTTTTTTTTTTCTTTGTCTTCGCACGGTTTAACATCGAAACTTATAACATACTTTAATCAAAAACCAAATTTTCTGTTTTTTTTATTCTGATAAGTCAAAACAAATTTTTGTTCATACATTATCAGCAATCAGCACCAAGTAAATTGGCACGAAATTATTATATTACCTACAAGGAAAACTTCTATAATTTACTAGAGTTCTAAATAAATCTATAGGCTCTCAATCTCGAAGGCTTAGTGAAATACGAGTGTAGTGTGTACGTGATCTTAAGGTTGATAGATATACGACGCAGAGATGGAAGTGTGGAGACTTCTTTATTAATGTCCGTTATGTGGTCAAGGAAGTCGTAGCCGCGTGTCATCGATATATTTATGACGTTCTGGGTTTGGTCTTACAAAGGTCTGTATAAAGGCATGATCCTCTCAATTTAAGGGACGTAAAAGAGGCATAGGCGGAGGACAGGGTGTTGTGGCGCAGCCTGGGAGAGGCCTATGTCCAGCAGTGGACTGTTATACGCTGAGTTGATTGATTGAAAAGAGGCATAGAGCAGTGGTGGCCCAGTGGTAATGGCCGCGACTTACGAGTTGTAGGTCATGGGTTCGAACTGAGACAGGCGCTTTACTTTGTGTAAATAATATCATCACCACTACTCTCAAATACGGCGAAGGAAAACATTGTGAGGAAACCGGCATGTCCTAGAACCAATAATTCGAAGACATGTGACATCTAACAACCCGCACTGGGCCCGCGTGGTAGATTACAGCCCACTCCCTCTCGAAGCGAGGAAGCCTGTGTTCCAGCAGTGGGAACATTATAGGCTGATTATGCTAAAAGAGGCATTAGGGTTCGTCATTGCAGTGCGAATTAGAATAAAGATAAGTAAACGACATGAGTGATTTTCTCGTGAAATAACGATTGAAATTTTGAGAAAAGACCCATTTCACCCAGACCTAGTATGGTTTCGAACACTATAAAACTATAGAATCTTACACAAATGCATTTCAAATGCATTAGAATCTTAAATGCTACTTAATTGATAGACAGTCAAAGCTGTGAGCTCGTCGAAAAAAATGCGTCCAACTGTTGGCCGCAAAATGAACGCACACTAGAATAACACAATAACAGCACAATGACGTGGCGCGAGTGTAAAGGCTCCCACATACTGGCGCGATACTACCGCTTGTAGCGCTACACGCGGTGTCTTTGTGTCGCGTCGCGTCGCGCGACAAGTCGCGCCAGTATGTAGGAGCCTTAAGACTGATCCCCTCGGTTGTTGGTGACTCTCAGTTACCAAAACAAAAACTCGATGCTAATTTAAATTAAAACTTGCTAACAATTAATTATTAAGCTGCTACTTTATACTTAAAATGCTACTTCACTGTAGCTGCCAAAGTGGCAACCTATTATTTTTGCTACCCATTTTAATTATTTTTTAAACCCTAAATCAGATTAGTTTGTCGCCGCGTTAAAAACATGCCTTTTAATAATAGATTATAGCAAAAGAGGCTACTGATCATTATCAACTCGTAGATATTTTTATTTTATCTTATCCTTTCACAACACTAATAACAACATGATCCATGGATTGCTTTGCTGTCCTGGGACCCTCTGCTATAAAGATTTATGGTATCAAAA
This sequence comes from Atethmia centrago, assembly GCA_905333075.3. NCBI lineage: Eukaryota > Metazoa > Arthropoda > Insecta > Lepidoptera > Noctuidae > Atethmia > Atethmia centrago. The sequence continues at coordinate 8,010,298 of HG995381.1, read as the reverse complement.
TGCTTTAAATAAATTTGAACTCAAGACATGATCGATTTTTAAATGTAAGTATCGTCGGTGCGTAAACGCAGTTAAGAACACACTTGTCGCCGGCTCGAACTTGTTGATGGGCGCGGTCAAAATGCATGCTATTTCATCCAACATCATGTGCGAAAGGGACGAACACTGTGATGAGCAGTAAGAAGCTAGTGCGCGCACGGATACACACTCCCGTATACAGTCTACCAACGCTAATGACGCACACATGCGCGATTTGAGGGTCGTACGGCGATGACGCGCCTACATCGCATACAATAAAATTAAAAGTATATTATTTTTAAAATCAGATATTGTTGGTCCTTTTTTTGGGCAGTCGTGTAACAAGGCGGCTTTCTTCAAGATCAAAGGAGCGAACATTCTGTACCTACGTAATATTTTGGCGCGGTGATAATGACGGACATGCTTGAATTCAAACATAAACCTACCTAAGTATGACAAAATTAAATGATAGTCACTGTGTGCAACTCATATTTTATGGTACAATTAGGTTGGGTTAAACGACTTAGTTGAAAATTTAGTAGGTACGTGCATAGTACAGTAAATCAATGTTGAATTTAAATTCTGTGATTACTTTAACTCACACACTGACCTATACTTTATTTATTATTTTTAGCAAAACGTATACTTTTACAATGTTTGTAAATATGTGAGCATCATGTACCTATCACATAATTAATTTATCTGTCATTGCTTTATTTTTCTATAGTATTTTGGTATAGTAATTTTATTCTAGGTAGGTACATCGCCTTCACGTATAATTTTAAAATGTACAAAATTTTGTTAAACATTTTAAAAGCGTAACGGTGGAGTTTCTTGCCCATTCTTCTCCATACGAAACTACCTTTTGGAAGGGCAACTAGAATCAATTCTATTTTTTTTTGTAAATTATGACGTTCAAAAGTGCCTTTTATGTGCCTATTTGAAATAAATAATTTGACTTTGACTTATAGAGATAGATAATACGTACGTACGCCCGGCTACACATCAAGCTATACACTTCCAGTTTACGCTGATTTCGCAATGTACGGAAATCCTATACAATGCGAGATCAGCTTATACTGTATAGCTTGATGTATAGCCGTGTGTACCAAGCGTTCCCTGTGAAAGAAACGTACATAACTACACACATGCCTATGTAGGTAGTCGAGATAGCTTTGCTTTGTCAACAGCACGACTCGATGTGAGCGCTAATACGTTAGGGTTACTACTTTATTTCTTATAAAACTTGTTCATCAAATAAAACATACAGTTATTTTTTAAATATTTTTATTGATAATAGAATTTGTTTCTTTACAATGGCGTTTTATAACGGTCTTGCAGTATAGTTATAGTTATCAACAAAAGTCACGGTAGGTACTACCGTAGAACACATTGACCACCGGAATATTTACGATCCGAACGTAGTCAGTGCAGCAGGAACATTTCCTTTATTTGTATTTGAAAATCTCCCTTTTACTCTGAACTTCTTTTTGCGAGCGATACTTGGCCATATGCTGGTCTTCTTACTCATCCATCAATCCTTATTGGGCTCTGTTGCACAAAAACCAAACATAATTAAATTGTGACAGAGACTAAAATTATTCTGTAAAAAATCAAACCAGTGCTTGCTCTAGACAAGCAGAAGTATGTTAACTAAATTCGGAAAAGAAAAGGGCGACACACCGGCAGTGTGTAATTACACGAACCATTTCGAGCTTCTTCTGACCATTCATAATTCAAAAACCGGCCAAGTGCGTATCAGACCACGCACAATGAAGGGTTCCGTAGTTGAGAAGTTGGTTTGAATATATCCCAAAAACAAACTTAGCATTGCAGTTGCAAAACATGTTATCCCATACATCGACATATCCCACAATCAATTCTCCAACTGCAAATTTAAGTTGGTCGACTATTACTCGTTAACTTGTAAAGCCTACTTAGCTGTGATAGTTTTCCTTTTAATTTGATTATAATATATGTACTACTGTCATTAAATTTTTCACATCTCCATTAACAACCATTTAGCTGGCAAGGGGGGACTTGACTCTAACAAAAATTTGCCTTTTCCTTGAATCGAAAAGTGGTGTTCACAGACCCGTAATATTTTTGATCGGCCTATCCAACAATACCCCACACCATGGGATAGACGAGAAAAAAAATATCATCCCATACGTGCAAGGGAGGTGGCCTAAAAACATATTTTCAAGATTTTATTTTACTAATTTGTCGGCTTGATTAATGTGTATACCTATGCCAAATTACAGCTTTCTAGTACTAAGCGTCTCTGAGCTACAGCGGGGACAGACAGACGGACATGGCGAAACTATAAGGGTTCCTTGTTTACTACGGAACCCTGAAAACCACTACACCTGCATATTTGCAATTTTGCATGTCTAATAACTAATAAGGCACCCTTGAACAGCCAGAAACCCAAATGACGCACGATGCAGACAACCCCGTACGTCATTTATACCGAACTTGAACTGCTTTTTAGCTGACTTCAAAAAAGGAGGAGGTTATGGATTCGTCGATGTTTTTACCGATTTATTTGAGATTTCTATTCTATATAAAAACCGACTTCAAATAACACAACACATTATATAACATATCATTAGAATAGCTTGGAGCCGGCTTCTGAAACTTTTATTTTATTGCAATCTGTACTTGACAATTTTTTTTGTACTATTTAGTGTTTTTAGAAGTTGGTTTTAAAAAAATAGTTTTTCACATTTATGTTTTTGGTGGGTTTTTATTAGGTACCTATTAAGTTAAAAAGTTAGGTGCATCAAGCACCCCCGTGAATTGTAGAAAATATAATGATATATAATAATAAGAGTCAAGAAAACATTCCACTTACCCATTGTTTCTTGTACTTGCACTACTGAAGGATCACTTCACTGACGCAATAAGTCCAAATACAAACGCCAAGTAAATCAATCAATTGACTGCCGGGGTCGCGGGAAAGTCCGAAAGGGATACCATGGCCTCTGGCAACACACAAGCAACGGAAGGAATACGAGTGGGTTTTAGTCAGTATGAATCTGACACACCCTCCCGCTCCGCCCAGAGCGAGTGAAGTTACGAGTATGTGATAATTTCCTACCCAAAAAAAAAAGTGCGCTATTGTAGCTAGTATATTGCTAAATTCAATACCAAAACATTAATCAATGACCTTTGTCACTACGCGAGTTTAATAATCGCGTGTTGAAGTACCAAGAATACTCGCATTCGTCACGCGTTTGGTACCTACGAGCGTACGATGTATCAAAATCAAAATCCAAATTTCAATGTCAATATGATACACGACAAATTCATAGAATATACACATGCGAAGTCAATCGTGAAAGGTATCAAAATCGGAATCCAAAATCAAGCCAGTGGTCAATGTTGTAAACAGATACGATAGATAGCACACAAGTAGTCTAGTCAGTAACAATCACAGCACGCGTGACGTAAGCAATAGCCGACTCACAAGCCGACCGGCGCGCGGGTGTGTGCGTGCGCCTCCCCTCCGCACACCGCGCGGGGAGGTATATTCCAGTGAAATGCACGATGATTTATAACGAAAACGACCGTGTAAAATTTTATGAACAGACCTTTGGGCGTATTGATATAATTAAAAAACTGCTTATTATATCTACTCAAAATAAAATTATTTGAATTTTTGAATAAATTATCTATCCCTGTATGGTTTTTATTTTGCCATTTTCATACTACATAAGTTATTTATTTACGCTCAAAGATGAGTTAAAATTAGCGTTGAAATATGGAAGTTTCGACGCTCATAACTTCCAAATCAATATTTTTTTTCCAATTCTGCTTCCATACAGGGCTAGATAATGACGAGATAAATTGATATTATTTTTAGTTTTGAACCTACATCGTCAAACAGAGGAGTAATGACCACACTACGTTTGTATGGAAAAATGACCGACTAGTGTAACCTTAAGGAGCGCACGTGACAAGCGTTCTTTATCTTATTTGTATTAAATATAGAGAGAGAAAGCGCGTCACCTTCTCCAAAATAATGTTTTTTCGATACCTACCTAGCTTGCAGATAGAAATCTCACATATCCAAAAAGCCAGACTCAGAAAAAACATGCAAAAAGCCAAGTAGAACGCTAACATTTCAGCTTTTTTGATGAAACATAGAACGCCTATCACTCAGGCAATCGAGCGAAACGTTTTTCTATGTTCCACTCGCCTATCAATATTTTTTCTCATAATTCTTTAGTCCAGAGTAAATGACTACAATTAGTTTGATAAATGGTAATTCTTTAAGCGGACTTTCGTTTCGACTCTCCAAATTAAGAAATAATAACAGATGTGGAGTTTTTGACATAAGACATGATTAATTACTGCTACGTTAATGGTAAAGGTTGTAAGTTTCCTAAATTATTTTGCTCCTAAAATGGTTATAAACCAATGCGCTTGACAGGCGCGTCTAGATATTAATTAAGTATCAATTATTAAAAGATGGGACAGGATCTGGTACTGTAAGTAGTTCTAGGTGTTGTATAATGTTCTTCGTCGTTCCCTCATTGCTGAGGATCGCGACCACATACTACGCGTCTCCATAAGTTATGTGGTCTTCCGTAGTGTGGACTGGTCGGTAAAAGCTGCCTTCGACAGCCTTCTATCACTTGTTACCATAACGTCATCAACAAAACATCATCATCAGCCCATCGCATTCCACTGCTGGACATAGGTCTCCTTCAAGTTACAACATCTGGTTCTCCGCCTTCTGGATCATGCCTCATGCCTTTTTAAGGTCTTAGGTCCATGATCGTCCCACGCTGCGTTTGATGACTATAAACACAATATCTCTTCACAGTCATAACTCCATCAGAATATGGTACCCAGTGTATATACGGAATAGCGATTGTTGTACTCGTAGTAGGGGAACCCTGTATTTCGCGGTTGTCGTGGTAGGGCACTGTTAGTTGTGGTAACGCGCCTTCGACGCACGCGCATCGAATAGTTATCGATTATTTTTGAAGTTCGAACGATTTTGTTTATGTTGCATCTTTTTGTTTTTGGATTTATTGTTTCTCTTATTTTTAAGGTAAGTTTTTATTGTGTATTTAAAAAAAATAGGTGTTTTAGAATTTTTTCATTAATGTTTTTGTAAAACTGTTTTGTACTTTTATTGGCATGAGGTTTTCTTAAAACATAGTGTTTAAAAATTGGTGTACACACTAGCTAAAAAAATATAAGAAAGTAATTGTTTGCAACTTCATTATTTTTTCTTCAAAATTAAAACTAAGGTCACTTTCAGGAGATTTATACGGTTCAAGTGCATTCAGGTTGTCGCACTAAAACTGCTAATTGATTTGGTCCGTTTTGTCAATTAAATAAAGCGAAAGTTCAGAGTTTTAGGCAAAGTCTTAAGACATAGGTAAAATCTAAGCTGGTTCTAACCTTGGATTTGGTTAGGACATTCCTTGGTAAATTATTTGATTGAAATCATTTGGAATGTTACAGTATTTAGGTACACAATCTTTGGTAAGATTAATTATTTCTTAAGTTGGGTTACTTAACTATGTTTTAAGTTTTAGTCTAAGCGAAAAATACTTAAGCGAAAAAAACTTAAAACGTTTTATTTTTTGTAAATAACACTAATGGATAATATGATAGGAAGAATGAGGGAAATGTAGCTAGAACAGTTTTGAGTACACGGAAAAAAAGGATCTCTTCAGCGAAGAATATCAATATTCTCAGAAACATTGTTTCAATCCAAGTAAATATTTTCTTAACGTAAGTAAATTTACTCAGTCCAAGAAAACCTGTTTACTCAAATTAAGAATAATAAATACTTGGTTTTTATTCTTGACTTAAGCAAATATTTTTTTATTTAAGACTATAATAATCTTAATTGAAGAAAATATTCTAAGAGAGAAATAATATTCTTAAAATTATACTTAATAATTCTTCATTAAGTATAATGTATTCGAAGAAGACAATAAAACTAAGACAAAATTTTATTTCATTCAAGAATATATTGTTTTCCCCATACATGAATCAATATTTGTCTTGACCAAAACGATATTGTCTTAATTCAAGACATCCTTTTTTTCGTGTATAAATGTGCATACGAGTAGGGGAAGACCAAAGAAACGATGGATGAACTGTGTGAAAGATGATATGGCTAGAAAGGGAGGGACTACCGAGATGACAACTAATAAAAAAGTGTGAATGAAAAAGACATTTTGCGCCCGCCCCAAATAAATTGGGATAAAGGCAGGAGAATAATAAATTATGAATATCTACTAAAGTATTAAGAAATAAGAAGATTCTCTTCCAGTACGATTTTATGTTTAGAATGTTTTCGTGTAACACTACAGAACTTACATTAGCAAAGAAATAACACTTAGGTAGGCAGTGGCAACTGATAAAAAAAATGGAGTTTTTCATTAAAATAATAATAAGCACATTTGGTCCATTTTCCTCATACCTAAGCGTCTCTACTTAGAGCAGTGGTGGCCCAGTGGTAACTGCCGCGACTTACGAGTTGTAGGTCGTAGGTTGGATGAAAAACATCGTGTAGGCAAGCCGGCAAGTCCTAGAACCAAAAATTCGAAGACATGTGACATCTACCAACCCGCACTGGGCCCGCGTGGTGGATTACGGCCCACTCCCTCTCTCCGAGAGGAGGCCTGTGTCCCAGCAGTGGGAACATTATAGGCTAATTATGCTATGCTTACACTTAACTCTAAAACTAGGTTTCTAGTCTAACATACTAAAGACATAATGTAACTTAAGCAAATCTTACTTCATTTGTTTACACATTTTCATTACGGAATCTGACAATTACATCATTAAAACATTTGTCCATACTTAGATCTGTATTTAGTGATATATGGCTACTTGAATTGCAGTAACACGCGAATTTAGTAATTATTTCTTAATTATCTGGTAGTATGTGTGCCAGTTAAATTACTTAAGGAATAACATAATTGTGTACATGTTCTTGAAACTTGAAAGTGCGTATCCGGTTAGGAGAGCTGAATAAGGTGATATTTAAATATCTCTAGCCATTAATGACATCGATTCTATTGAGCATCAACTAAAAATAATACCTTAAATTAGTACTTACGACGAAAATATTAACCTATCAACAAGGATTGCCACGCTTGCTCGCTGCGTATTTTTTACAGCATTTTTGCGTCCACTTTTTCTCAGGATGTTTTTTTTTACTGAAAGTCTCTCGATGCACGTAAGTAATATTTACTTAGTGTTAAGACAACATTCATATTCAAACTCAACTCAAAGTCAAAGCATTTACTTCAATTAAACCAATTACAGGCTCTAATGTACAGTCCAAGAGTCGGTCAGTTAGTTAGAAAGTTGAAGCTAGTTGCCTATTCCAAAACGTAGATCTCTATGGAGAAGAACGGGCAAGGACACTCTTTTAAATCAAGATATTATATTACAAATCCTGGATACATTATTCTCTCTCTCAGTATGTTGCTTATATATGTGAGAACAATGTAAACATAAATAAATGAAATTCAAAACAATTCAAAGTAAAAAAAATAAAAAAATAAGCCCTGACAGTTAAGATATGATCAGTCTCAACAAACGGCACTCGTCCACAAACATGACACGTGGATCGGCACTATATAGCTCAACCATTTTGTAGGGAACCGATCAACCGAATGATCCAACACCGCCACCATCAGCGAGACATTTAAGTGAGCATGACATACTCTCAACTGCCAAGCTTTTTTAAATTAACATGCTTAAACGGCTCCGTGGTACTCACATTTACAAAATTTTAAAAATGCTTCTAAATTATACAAAATTATAGTTTGCAATGGATTTGAGAGATTAAATTTTATTAGCAAAAAGAAAAAAAATCATTATTACCTATTGAAATATGCAATACCTAAAACTTCATTATCTATTGGTGATACTTATTGTACTAAAAAAAAATAAAACAAAACAAAAAAGGTAAAATTTAGACCAACAAGCTATAATCATCATCTGCCTAGCCTTTTTCCAACTATGTTGGGGTCGGCTTCCGGTCTTGCAGCTGTACCAGTAATTTACATGGAGCGACAGCCTATCTGACGTCTACAACCTAGTTACTGGGTAATACGATACTCCTTGGTAAGACTGGTTGTCAGACTTTCGGGCTTCTGACAACCCGTAACGACTGTTATAGATCCACGAATGACAGCCGGGACTAACAGCTTATCGTGCTTTCCGAGGCACGGAGGGGTCTTATGTAAAAATGGTCACTCATCCACGGACCAACCGCGGCAAGCGTAGCTTAAGACGGATGGCAATAGTGATGAGTCCCTCACTCATGAGGTCCCTCGTTTGAGGTCCTCGTGATCGCAAATTGAAAGAGTTACTCGATTTTCAACAATGAACCACCTCATTACCTCACCTCACCTCATTCGTTCACGCGTCCTCAAAAATTGACATTGACAATATGAAATTGTGGCGAGGGGTGAGGCGAGCGGCGTGAGGCGTGACTCGCGAGTGAGTATTGAGTGGTTGAGTGATGAGCTCCTCAACGAGTGAGCGAATGAACCGATTTAAAAAATTGTATAGAATTAAAGAATGAGTGAGGTGAGGTCTGGTCTCGAAATTTTGGCAGCATAATAAACATTAACATTATGATTTTGGTATGTACCTAATGAAATAATGTACCTAAGTATGTAATGATGTTAGTTGTGTCATGTGTGTGTGGTGAGTGTGATACTGATGTTTGGTAGGATATTAATTATTTAGATTAAAGTACGAAAACAAACAAAACAAAAGTCTACGTAATTGTTACAAGAAAATCACGTGCACCTCCAAGGTCAACATTACGTAAACTGTTAAAATTAGTATGTAACATTATTAGTCAAAACGAATTTTAAAGAAAATATTTTTATTTCAGCTATGGTTAATTATTATGAACTCTAAAAGCATCAGCATTAGATTGATAATCAAGTGTCATTGATTCGTTTATTTTGGCGGTCTAAAATTTATGAGCGAAAGAAAATGATATGTGTGAGAGGTGAGAGAGATTTGTTTAATCGGACGGAGAGTCGTGAGTACTCGTGAATGTCGTCGCGCCCGCCCGCCTCGCTCCCTCGCACGTTCGGCTGAGTTCGGCTCGGGCTCACGACTCGTGAGGTGAATACGCCGTTGAGGATTCCTCAAATCCTCACCTCAAATGAGGGGTACCTCGTGAGGACCTCACGAGGCAAAATGAGGTGCTCCCTCAACCTCAAATAAAATTGATGAGTTACCCATCACTAGATGGCAATGGCAACACTGCTCGAGTGATATGTCAAAATTTTGTTCCGTATTTTAAAATTAGTTTTATTTAATTTTAAGTGTAGGTAATTAAGGTGTAAGTAATAATATATCTACATGTAATATAACTGCATATGTACTCAGGATTATTGTTTTCCTGTAAATTTACAAAGTAAAACACAGTGTTTTGTTGCCCACCGTTACCGGTAACCTATCGGGAACTGTGGATGTTCGACCTCGGACCGGCGGATTTAAACGGGGAGTATTTGTTTACTTTTATTCCTTATGTAGCAGACAATCGTCACTTTAACTCTGTAACACATTTATTGAGTCTTAGTATCACACGATTTGGTTGATTTGGCACCCTGCACTGTGTCAAATCACTTTGTTTACATACGAGTAGATTACGAAACGTATTACTGTGAAATATCAAAATACTGTAGTTCTGTTAGTATTATATTACATAACAGCAATAACGTTAATTATCGTTATTTTCAATTGTAATCTTTATGCAAAACTATGATTTTTAAATTAGGCATCCTACCCACATAAGCAAAATTAAAATCATATGACAATAGAATCAATGTAACTTTGCCCTTGATCATATTATTAGTTGCATCTCAATTTGATTCAGCAGCCAACCTCATTTCTCTAGCAACACTAATTTCTCCAATTTTTCCTTTAATTTCTAGCTTTCCTTTTTTTATTGTATTTCTAATTAGTTCCCACCGTTCCTTCAATTCTACTTTCAGTACTGATTCCTGAAACCATGCCTGTGATGACCCGTAAAGCTGCTGCTCAGGAGTTGGAGCTTAAATTGAAAACGGCCCTTCAAAAACTCCAGGCCTCAGACTGTAAATGTCAACAGCTGTTACAGGAAATTGATGAAAGTGAGAAGGAAGTCGAGCAGGTCATTCACAAAAACACTAGCTTAAAACAGGAGCTAGTAGGCTTACATCAACAATACCTAGATGTTGTCGATGAACGGGACAAACTGCGGGTGGTCACGGATGGTTTCAACAACTGCAGTAACTTATATGAGGAGGCTTTGTGTAAGGTTAGGGACTTAGAAGAAGAATTAATTCATGCAAATGTACGCATTTCAAAGTTACAGAAACAAAATGAATGTACTCAGGCTAAGGAAACTAATAACTTGTATAATGAATTATTTCAAACTAATTGCAACCCTCATTCCTTAATAACAATAGACCTTACTGAAGATTCTATTTCGAAACATAATAATAGTAGTTATAAAGTAAGTCAAAACAAAATAAAAAAATATGCAAAACTAAATAAAATCATAAATAAATGCAATAAATTTAGGAAACAACAAAAACACAGTTCCAACAATATTAAACTAAGGAAAGAACGTGGTTTTCTTATAAATAAATTAAAAAACTATCAAATTAAATTAGAAGACAGTAAGAACATTTATGAGATTGACACTCAACGCTTACAGTCTGACATTCAGGTACTTGAAGCGTCCATACATTCACTCTATACTAAGTATGTGAGGTCTGAAAAACAAATTCAGGAGCACATCCTTGCTGCAAATGAGTTAGTGGACAAGTGCAACTGTAATGCAGACAAAGTGGACCCGCTGACTCTCAGCAGTCCTCAATCTTCAATGCAAAGGGAATCTAATCTTGGCACTCCCCAACCTGAGGCAACGGAGGACCCGTACCAGTCAGGAAGTGCTCAGGTCTCTATTGCCAATCAAGATACAGCAGAAATTGAACAAGGTCCATTGCAAGTAGTTCAGACAGAAGCTAGTTCTCTCACTTGTAGTAGTAAGGTTTGTAACTGCTCCATTATGTTTTCTGATAGCTTTGGAAAAGGGTTAGGAAAATTACTTAGTAACCACCTGAGTCATTCTTCTCAAAACTATTGTATGCCTCAGACATCCTACAAACAAATAATGTATTCAATAACTAGGAATGAATATGATTCTAATGCCATTATTACTGTGTTTATAGGTAATAGTTTTAATGTTAAAAAAGATGATATCACTGATAGTGTCACCAATCTAATGAAGATAAAATGTAAGAAAATAATTTTGTGTGCTTTCCCATACTTTGAGCACATGTCAAACAGGCAAAACAACTACATTCACATGTTAAATAATTACATGCATTTCTTAGTTAGTCACCATAGTGACAAGTTTATATTTTTTGACACCAACATTTTTGTTGATAAGCTAAGGTCGACTAGGGATACTGTGTATCTGCCCATTAGTTTTAGACGTCAAATAGCTAGGCTATTAGCTTTTAATATTAACCCAGACATAAACAGTATGTCGAAGTCATATTTAATTAGCACCACAATTAGTAATAGTACTAATGTTAAGGTGGTTAGCTCAAATAGTTTAACCGCTCAGGCCCGTGGCTCAATAACGTCATCTCTCAATCTCAAAAAAAACATTTTTATTCGATAACTACTTTCAAATCGCGCGCCGCGAGGGCTCCTATTCGGAGCCATTGGGGCTTTATCGGTTAAACTAGTTTGTAAGACAACAGAAGGTACCACTAACAGTATAGTTACACTTAATAACAAAAAGGTATTTTCTGGCACTAACATAGTTACCTGTAGAAAAGGGGCTAAGCAGAAATCCTTGAAGTTATTTCATCAAAATATTCAAGGTTTCTCTTCCAAACAATTGGAAATCGAATTATTTTTAGAAAAAACAATGTTTGACATTGTCTGTATAACTGAGCATTGGTTAAAAGATTATGAAATGTTAATTAACTATGAGAATTATAGTGTGGCCAGTTGTTTTAACCGAAAATCGATGCTGCGTGGTGGTTCACTAATCCTAATTAAAAGTTGTATCAAATCAAAAACTCGTAAAGACATAGTGGAACTTTCGGTTGAACATAGCATTGAACTGTCTTGTGTTGAGCTAGATAAGCATGTCATAGTGTGCGTTTACAGACCCCCTAATTATCAAAACTACTCGATATTTGAGTCAGTTATGGAAGATGTTTTGGCTAAACTAGCAAATGGAAATAAATCAGTGATTATCTGTGGTGACTTTAACATTAATATTTTAGAAAATAATTCAAACACCAGTAGATTATTAAATTTGTTTAAATCATTTAATCTGTCAAATGTGTTTGTGGAACCAACACGAATAACTACGACTTCTGCTACGTGTATTGATAACGTTTTTTGTTGTTGCGACTATTTAGATAAAGCCATCGTTAATTATCTCCCGTCTGACCACAGTGGTCAAACCGTAACTTTCGAGCCCAACCTCACAATAGAAAAAATGCAAATACAATTCAGACCAATAACATCTGTTAATTTAAATAAATTTAATAGCACTTTAATTTGTAAGTTAAGCGACCAGGATCTTACAATGAACAATGTAAATATCTTGTACAAAGATTTTTTTTCGGTAGTCCAGACCGAGTTCAATAATTATTTTAAGAAGAACACTAAAACTATCAGCCCTAGGTTTTTATTTAGTGACTGGGCCACTAGAGGACTCAGGAAAAGTAGGGAAAGACTTTTCGAGCTGTATGGCCTTAAGCCTTACATAAACACTGAAACTTTTAATAGGTATGTTGCTACTTACTCTAGAATTTTTAAGAACACTTGTAAGGCAGCTAAAGCCTTGTACATTAGCAACAAAGTTAAATCAGCAGACAATAAAATAAAGACAGTTTGGAAAATTATCAATAATGAAACGAATAGGAACAAAAAGCATGATTCTGATTACACACTGGAGACGTCATGTGGTCTCATTTGCGATAGCAAAGAAGTTGCTCAAGAATTTGTAAATTTTTTTACCAGTGTCCCGCTTAAAACTACTGAAACCTTAAATTCCTCGCCCTCGCTCGCTTTTGATTTAGTAAAGGAAAACGTTTCAGCTTGCACGATTGAATTTGACTTTAAGCATATTAATCCCATAATAGTAATAAAAGCTTTTAAGCAAATCAAGATCAAATTGTCTGAAGATCTTTGGGGAATGTCCATTAAAGTCTGTACCTCTATAATTGAGACTATAGCGCCCTACTTAGCCTTTATATTTAATTTGTGCGTGGATCAAGGAGTCTTCCCGGATTTAATGAAATACAGTAAGGTAATACCACTTTTCAAATCCGGGGACAGTAAAGACACCAATAATTATAGACCCGTATCCGTGTTGCCGGTTTTCAGCAAGGTGTTTGAAAGGGTAATGCTTAATCAAATGCTCAATCATTTTAACTCGAATAAAATCCTTCACGATCAACAGTATGGTTTCACTAAAGGACGGTGTACGACCGACGCCGGTGTAACCTTGCTAAGACACATTTTTAACGCGTGGGAAGAAGCGCAAGACGCCATAGGAATCTTTTGTGACCTCTCCAAGGCATTTGATTGCGTCGACCACGAAACCTTACTCTTGAAACTTGAGCATTACGGACTTGGAAAACATGCGCTCAGCTTAGTAAAATCTTATTTAAATGATAGACAACAGCAAGTACAAATTAATGGTATCAATTCACTGGGTTTAAAAGTAAAAATGGGTGTTCCACAAGGCTCGATATTGGGACCTTTCCTCTTTTTAGTGTATATTAACGATCTACTCCATTTATTAAATAATCAACCACAAATGGTGTTATTTGCTGATGATACTTCTTTAATTTTTAAGGTAGATAGACATGCTACGAATGTTGACGACGTAAATAACGCCCTATTGCAGGTACAGAACTGGTTCACTGCCAATAATTTAGTATTAAATGGGAAAAAAACTAAGTGCATTCGATTTTCTTTACCAAATGTCAAAAGTGGTGATTATGAGATAGTATTGAATCAAGAGAAACTAGAATTCGTCGATAAAACTGTTTTCCTGGGGATCACGCTCGACTCAAGGCTACAATGGGGTCCTCATTTAACATCTCTTGCAGGACGGCTAAGTTCAGCGGCATATGCTGTCAGAAAAATCCGTCAATTTACTGATGTAGATACCGCGAGGCTAGTCTATTTTAGTTACTTTCATAGTATCATGTCTTACGGTATTTTACTTTGGGGACGGGCTGCAGACATCGAGTCAATTTTTATTCTGCAGAAAAGAGCTATCAGAGCCATTTATAATCTCCGCAGGCGCGATTCTCTAAGGGACCGGTTTAAGGACATTAACATCATGACGGTACCTTGTCAATATATCTACGAAAACATCATGTACGTAAGAAAAAATTTACATCATTTTAGTAAAAGAGGTGAAAGACATAATTATAGTACTAGAAATAGGGACCTATTATCTCAGCCAGGTTTCAGACTGGCTAAAGTAGACTCATCTTTCACGGGGTACTGTTTAAAATGTTACAATAAAATTCCACCCCACATACTTCAACTGAATGAAATTAAATTCAAATCGTGTATCAAACGCACACTATGCAGGCAGGCATATTATAAGTTGGGTGATTACATCGCTGATAAAAATGCTTGGCTCAATGCTGGTCCCGCTCCACAACCACAACCAATTGAATAATTAACATTTGAAAATACTGTTGGAGCAGCTGAACATTGTAAGACTATCTTTGCATTGTATAAATTCAACCTACGTTGTATTGTATAATTGCATTGCACAGGTGTGAGTACTATGTATAATAGAGCTACCATTTGCCGGTTATGTAATTGACTTGAATGGGTCCTGGCGGCTGAGAGTATGTCATGCTCACTCAGATGTCTCGCTGATGGTGGCGCGTGTGTTGGATCATTTAGCTCCCTTCAAAATGGTTGAGCTGAATGGTGCTAATCCATGCGTCATGCTCGTGAACGGGCGCCGTTAGTTGGGACTGGTCACCTCTTAGCGTCCTCGGCTTATTTGTAATTATTTTATTTAGAAATTGTTTTTGTTTCTCTTTTTACTATGGGCGCGTTTTTTTATTTTACATCGTCCTCACATTTAGTTATAATTTCAACATTATTTTTGTACTAATCTTTATGTATCAATTTAATTTAAAAGAGTGTCCATGGAGTTTCTTGCCCGTTCTTCTCCATAGGTACCTACTACGCTTTGGAATGGGCAACTAGCTTCATATTTCTAACTGACCGACTCCTTGACAATTCAAAAGTGCCTGTAAATGGTTTAATTGAAATAAATGCTTTGAGTTTGAGTTTGAGTTTTGAGTTTGACGCTGACAACACCTAAACCGCGGTCACTGTCAGATTGCACAGAAAAGAAAGAGAAGCGCGATGACACAACGCTTGTAATTTATTGCAAAATATGAAGCAATTATGTATTTACTCAAAATTGAGATGAGTAATCGAAAATAAAAGACAACCAAGTTCTGCATTCAAATAAGACGTTCTTGTTATTAATTAAATATGTAACGTATATTGATATTTAATACAGATATTTTGGATTAGAACTCAAGGTAAGAGGTTAGTTTAACGTTAGTTTGTATCGAGATTATTTCTTCAAAACGTGTTTTGGTAACAACCAAGTTTTGGGAAATATGTTCAACATTAACATATATTTTTTCCGCTACCACAAACTATACAGATTTGGCAATATTTTTTCTTAAGAGAAGCCTATTTTTGTCAATTTGGTCTTGTCAGCGCCTTAACCTGATCTATCGACCCGTGCGGCTGTTATTACTTAGCCGCAAGCCCCTCATGCTTGGATTTTCGATTTTTAAAAATCGTTTGAATTTACGCTATGTTTCAGTCGCGCGTTCGTGCTATGGCCTCTGCCATCTCATGCTTGAGGAGCTAGCCATTTTATCCAAGAGATATGGTGCGTACCTCGTGGTGGCATTCGATTAAGCCGTGTGATTAGATTGTGCCTGAGCTATTACCGGAATAAAGCGCGCTGGGAATGCATTTCTGTCCGTTGTAAGCGGATTAGAATTTAATAATAATGGAATGGGAAGCACGGCTTAAGCCTCTCGCATTCGTGACCACAACAATATTCTGTAGATCCAAGAGTTTTGTTGATGTGATACTTAATTATTTTACATAGAGTCTCGGCACGGTTTAAGGGTCGGGTAATCGCCGTTGACCTTGACCATACAAATACGCGTCGTGTTCACGCCGTGCCACTGCGCGCCATTCGGTTTCATAGGGAATATTTTTTTTAGTAACGAAAATATTATTAAAAAAAAAAGAAAACAGAATTATAGTTAATGAAATACTTAGTCTGTTCATAGAAAAAACAACATGAAAATATCTCCAGCAGTTTGAAAGTAATATCGTTTTTTATGCTTTGTGTAGACATTATTACTTCCTGAATTTATTACATAAAGTATTTTACTAAAATACATAAATATTCTCATATAGAATTGATGTGTATGCGTTTTAGTTTAACATTTTTATTTTGCATAACTTACTTGCATTATTTGAAGGCGTAATAACAGATTTAAAAGTCACTAAAATTATATATCTGCGCCTTGAGCCGTGCGATTAGATTGTGCCTGAACTATTACCGGAATAAAGCGCGTTAGGAATGCATTTCTCTCCGTTGTAAGCGGATTACCATTTAATAATAATGTAATGGGAAGCACGGCTTAAGCCTCTCGCATTCGTGACCACAACAATATTCTGTAGATCCAAGTGTTTTGTTGATGTGATACTTAATTATTTTACATAGAGTCTCTCTTAACTACCTGTTGCACTTAGTTAATATACGATATTAGATACTCTAGCTATTAAGACCAGGTTTGTTAAAATCAAGCAAAAAAGTAAGTAAAAAGAAAATAACAAATAGTTATTTATTTATTTAACAGTTTATGTACACACATATAAACAGACAAGAAGGAAGGAACAGCAAAGAACGTACAAAGGTAATGCTTATTTCTCAAGAAATCTTTTCCAGTATACCTGCGATAGGACAGTATACAAAGAGATGTAGACACCGTGAGTAAGAGTAGAAGAGAAAACAAAATACACAAAAATAAAAATAAAACTATTCACTAATTTAAATATAAACATACAATAAGAGAATATATTTACATAAATACCTACATAGTTCTAAAATAAATATCACTAAAATAATTATATATAATTAATAGTTTAAAGTAATAAATACATACATAATATGCAACTATGGCAAAGTGGAAAGTGTTCTTTCACTCTTCTTTTAAAAACGGTAACAGTTTGACAGTCCCTAATGTCAGGCAGAAGTGAATTCCATAACTGAACCGCGTGCACAGTGAAGGAGTAGCTGTAGAAGTCGGTAGAGTGGGGAGGGGATTTAAGGAGATTTTTAAGATGCGACCTGCAAGATGCATCTGAAGGACAGATGTAGGAAAAACGTTCCCGCAGATAAGATGGCGTTCTAGGATTGTGAAGGATCTAACTTACTCATTTGCAATGAATGACTGATTTAAACCATGCATTTCCAGTATAATAAACTGATCTCGCATTGTATAGGATTTTCGTACAAAGAGAGGTCAGCTTATACTGGAAATTTATAGCTTGATATGTACCCGTGTGTACCTAGTTCAGTTTGATGCCATTGATATTCAAGGCAAAGAAAGTGGTGAATTACAGCTATCCAAATTAATACGTTCATACACTAACGTATGGCAGTAATATATGTAATACATAAAATATAATAACAGACAGGATATTAGTGGACAGGTTATTAATTCAGACTTCTTAAAGTTATAATGTCAATCATGTCATTTGGATCAAATATGTTTTTATTTTTATTATTACATTAATATTTTACATTTGTGAACGTGAGAACGTTGTAGGCTTAATAAGTAACTTTGTTAAGTACCTGGTACTTGTTGACAGACCTTCACTGTCCTCCCATGCCTATTAACACAATAATTTGATAACATTGTAAAAGCCAATCATTTTTAAAAGAGTATCTAACCGTGGAGTTTCTTGCCAACTCTTTTCCATAGGAAATCACCAATTGGAACCGTGCACCTACCTTCTGACGTTTCATAAGTGCGTGTAGGTTTATGTGAAATAAAAAATGTTGATTTTGATTTTGATTTTAGACATGTGAAGTAGATTAGCGGAATCAACGTGACATTCTGAGAGCTCAGCTTACTAATATAGTGATAAAGAACAACAAAGGTGATAAAGGAGACTTTATGAGCCTTAAATTAACTTTGAAATATATACTAAAGCGTTTGAAATATTTTGGTAGTAGCAGTCAACCCTATCACCCTGCTGACCAAAACTAATTTAGGTACTGTATAATTAAACAAAACGGACTATTTTTTTTTTTGGGTGGGAAATCATCAAATAACTTCTCCCGCTCTGGGCGGAGCGGGAGGGTATGTCAGACTCTTACTGACTAAAACCCACCCGTATTCCTTCCTGTTGCCTGTGTTGCCAGGGGCCTCGGTGACCCATAAGTACCTTCCTGCGACAACCAAACGGACTTGAAATTAAGTTCTCATAAGTTTGTAGCCTTCCTTCAAGGTGACATTTACATGTTCTTTAAAAAAGTATTCACTATTAATGCCTCATCTATTGTTTTCTTGCTAAGTATTGGTCTCTAAACCTTTGTTCTACGAGTCTTTTTCTGGTCCTTGAACTAATATAACTAATACCCGAGCCTTTTAACCCTGAGATACTTTGGTGTCTGGTATGCTAATAAACAAAAGTTGTGGGGTCGACGCATAGAAAATAATGATACACAAACTCTCTAGAAACTCTAAGAAATCAGAGAAATATGTCAGCGAAAGCTGTGTGATTAATATGTCTGAGATATACGGTTTATCTGGAGTAAAAAGATTTATCTATTTCGATGATCAAATTCCAAAGAAATATTGGCGTGTCATCAAGGTGTTTGCGGCGTTGACTGCCACAGGGTATCGCCATTCGTTGAAGCTTGCACTTATTCCATAATGCACGGCATTTATTTATTTATTTGCATAGTGTACACTCAGTTACAGGGTAGGCTAAAACGTATGAGTACATGACTCTGTTACAGCAAGTATTTACATTTAACTTATATCTAGTTTAAATATTTAAAAATTAACATTAGTTTGCCTACTCGTACTAGATATTAACATTAATTATTATTACTAATATATAATCTCGTTTTATGTATTTAATTTAATTTATATTATTTAAAGTAATTTTAACTATAATAGTAACACTAATAAAAGCATTTTTTATACGTAGATACATTTATGCTTTATTTTAGCTTCTTATCTTCTATAAACTCGTTAATACTATAATAAGTTTTTTCTAAAAGTAATGACTTAAGTCTAACTTTAAATATGCACAGTGGTTTTGTGGATCTTATATGTCCTTCTTACGTAGATCGCCTTTCAGACTTTCGGAATTAGGTGCGATTACAATATGTCAGTAAAATAATACAAAATCGACGACATTTAGAACTGCCTGCATATCAAAATAATGTCATATTTTAGTAGTACAACCGTCGTACTAAAACTGCCTACAGGAGAATTTATGGGTAATTTTCAAAGTTAAAGCTATTGTTTCCAAGACTTTGAAACGGTCAACTATGATTATGACATGATGAGGTGTCATCGTAAATCTTTATGCTATTTGTTACAAGCACTTTGTAAAATTAGGTTCTTCGAATTTTCATTGTCAAAATATTATCTCGTAAATATGTGGTGTTTGTTGGTATAGGCGTCGCCTTGGACAAGTTCTACAGCGGATGTTTCTCAGGGATATATTATTCTGTCTTATTGTCAGATTCTCTTTTATTTTTATCACTACTCGTAGTGTACCATTAGGAACTATGTGATTTTTAACATTTCTAAAGAACCTGTCTTATTTGATGATGTTTAAAATGACATATGTAGTTTTTCTCAAATTATTTGACCCATAGGCATTAGCTTGAGTCAGCTAGAGAGAGCCTGTTTCAATACTGCGGATCTCCTGGGGACACCTAGAGCCCTTTTTTTGTGAATTGCATCTCGTAGTTGACCTTGAAAGGTCGTGACTACTTAACCGGACTATCCTGTGGCTGCCTTAGCGAACTTTTCTTACATTACTAAGCGACTGCACGCTAAGGGCACCCCCTGTGGGGTACGAACCTCGGCTTAGGGCGTCGCTGGAGGGAGGACAGCAAGGTGGGATAGGCTGGATTAGAATTGGATAATTATTATTATCAGGGGAATTTAAAGCTAGGCTCAGCTATCGCGCGGGCTGGCACTTCGTCGAGTAGTCTTGGACCCCCATTAACGCTAGTAATTATATTAGTGCCTACTTTCATCTATAACATCAAATCAAATTTATCATCGAAATGATTATGGAAATGTTTCCGTAAAACTATTTAAGACGCTGACAACACCTAAACCGCGGTCACTGTCAGATTGCATAGAAAAGAAAGAGAAGCTCGATGACCCAACGCTTGTAATTTATTGCAAAATATGAAGCAATTATCTATTTACTCAAAATTGAGTTGAGTAATCGAAAATAAAAAACAACCAAGTTCTGCATTCGAATAAGATGTTCTTGTTATTAACTAAATACGTAACGTATGTTGATATTTAATGCAGATATTTTGGATTAGAACTCAAGGTAAGAGGTTAGTTTAACGTTAATTTGTATCGAGATTTTCTTTCAAAACGTGTTTTGGTAACAACTAAGTTCTGGGAAATATGTTCAAAATTAACATATATTTTTTCCGCTGCCACAAACTATACAGATTTGGCAACTTTTTTTCTTAAGAGAAGCCTATTTTGGTCAATTGGGTCTTGTCAGCGCCTTAAAAGGAAACCTGTACTGAGTAGAAGATGTCTGCGGACTGTTGACAGTATAATCTCAACGGTAGGTACTATAAAGACTTGTAATGATATTAGCATACATTATCCTATGCTTGTCTTCTTACAACCCGTTTCCCCACTCAGTGATAAGGTTCCGATATCCTAATCAGAGCTTATCAGTCAAGAAGGTGATAATATCCCGTATTACAATAACGTTTTGTCTATTAGCAGTCAGATTGTTATCAGAAACTATGATGTAAAAGTGGTCAAACAGGCTGTTTTGTGCCCTTTGCATGGACCACGTCTAGATCGAGCTGATAACGTTGTTAATGAATATAAGACAGAGTGTAATTAATAAAATACTGGTATTTAGCTATGTCCGGTTAGACTGGAAACTGACCCCAATATAGTTGGGAAAAGGCTAGGCAGATGAACAGCTCAATTAACTAATAAAGCTTAAGGAAATAAATAAGCTATGGGTAACAGACTAAGATCCATTTTCTGAAAACCGTTCGAATCATTACGAAAGCTCTACTCATAATTCAAATGATGCTTTGTCAACCAAATGTTCGTACCTTAGTTTTTAATGATGAGCCTCTGACCTTGTACCTAGTTATGACAATGTAGCCACAAGAAAAACCGAAAAAAGAATCAAAAGAATTGTGTTGCTTATTGTCGGAGACAATAATGTGTTTTGTTAATTCTATGCATCGTTGAGGTAGGCGGTGAGAAATAAATTTCTTATAGCTAGACAAGTTTAACAACGCTTAGCTTACCCTGGACGGAAAAGGGTCATTCCCAATCGTGACATAAAGGCAAGACTTTACATTAATAAAGTGCAGTTTGAAAATTCCGTTTCAATATCAAAGAAAACATTTAAGCCGGTCCGATAGAGATGAATAAAGGAACAATTGGTTTTCAATAGGCACAAACTATCAGACTATTGAAGGCTCCCGCATTGCAGCCGTCACCTGCTTCTGCGAAGCAGTAATGCTCGTGAAGGAGGAGGCGGGACGGTTGAGGGAAAGGCAAAACTAGGTCCGGGTCGACGGCGCGTTGTATTCCACGCGCGCCTCAAAGAGATGTCGTCAGCACAAGCGTAGGGGTCCACTAAGGCAGATGCCTGCCGGGGTCGCGGGAAGGTACAAAAGGGTTACCGAGGCCCCTACACAGGCAACGGAAGGAATACGGGTGGGTAAGAGTCTGACACACCCTCCTGCTCCACCCAGAGCGGGAGAAGTTATTTGATGATTTGGCACCCAAAAAAAAAAGACAGGCGCGACGCGGCGATGCGACGCGATTCTGTTAGAACAATTTTCACGAAGTTTTCATAGAAATTGTTTTACTAGAGTCGCGTCGCGCCTGACTGCGGGAAGCCTTGAGTCGAATTGAAACATTTTACGAGAGATGCAAAAGTCGTATTGTATTGCTCCGGTTTCTGCCTCAAATATTATAGGTTTTGATTTTAATACCAGCATTGCCAACTTTAATGTTTTAACGTAGATCTACGTATTATGGGCCTTTCTTTTAGGAAAGGCCCATAATAATATGGAAAGTACCAGGGGTACTTTCCAAATTCGCAAAATTCACATACTTCTCTGAATTGAGAGTATAATATGTAATTCAATATGTATATTAGGATCGTAGCAGGTTGTCGCTGTACTATGGCTACCCCATGGAAAAAGGCATGAATCTAAAGTGTAACGCTTACTTTGGATTAAATTCAGTTTTATCATTTACGCTTCTTTAAATCACAGAGCGTTTAACGGATGCATGAACTTCTCTCCACGATGTTTTGAAAATATGTTCGTAATTTTCTACCATTTTCTACGTCTTTTCCAAATATTAGCAGGCAACACTGTTTAAAACGTTCCAATATTAAACTGTACAATGGACGGTAATATCTCGGTATTATTTCCGTTTCCCTCCGCATTTCGATCCAGTCTGCATCAGCTGTTTTCTTCAATAAGGAAATATTCGACGCGGCGATTTACAATGCTTGATATTTCTCTTCCTTTTAGCTGTTAATGCTGGTAGAGATTGAATTTCTAGTGAGATTAAATAGCAATGTCGCACGGCAGCGGAGTTGGATTTGTATATAACAACCAACCATGCACCAACCTACTTATGTTTATAGGGGAAAGGTAGATCTTTCAAAGGAAAATCTCTGCATAGTATTTTTACCGCTTTTTAGGGATCCGTGCCTCAAAAGGAAAAACGGAACCCCTATAGAATGTGTCTGTCTGTCACAGCTGATTTGTTCCGAATCTACTGAACCGATTAACTTGAAATTTGGTACACATATGAATTTCTGTGTCCCAAATACGGACTTGTAACGTAAATAAATGAATTTTTAATATGAGGGTCGCTTTTGGTGGTAAATCAGAAAATGTAAAAAAAGTTTTGCAGATTGTACCGTGTGACATATCAAATGAAAGGGCTTGTTGTGAGGATCTCAAATATATTTTTTTCTATTGTTTAAAAATAAATACTTTTAAAATTATTTAAGAAAATAGATGAAAATTTACCATTTCCCCCTCCCTTTATCTCCGAAACTACTGAGCCTAAGATTTTGAAAAAAAAAAAAATACAGAAAATGTTAACTTAAAATAACTTAACTTAAAATGCTGACTTCCTATAGTTAGGTACATATGTCTATAAGAAATCTATGGTGTTAAAATAACTTGGTAAATCTCTCAATATTGTGCGTACATACTTACATTTGCAGTTGGATTGTATGGGGGAACATGCTTTTCAACTACAATTTTAAGTTTGTTCTTGGAATAAATTCATCCCAACTACGTAACCTTTCATTGTGCGTGGTCAGACACGCACTGGCTGGTTTTCTTTCTGTGCTCATGAATTATATGCTAGTTTTAAAAAATCAATGTTAGCTTAAATATTTGCATTGTAGTATATATGTCGTGGGCGTGGCTTTTTTAAGGTCTTTTTACGGAAAATCACATGAAGAGACTATCTTCATGTGATTTTCCGTAAAATGACCTTGTATTGTAAATGGTTTTAATAGGAATTTGGTAGTCTCAATTTTATTAAGTTTGCGCAAAAACTGGTAATATCAATATTTGATTAACTATACAATTTCTGTCTACGACTGAATAGAGATAAGAAAAGTCCCACTCTGGGCAACATGTGAGATGGAACTTGTCGTGTTATATCTTGCCTTGTTTGTGTTATGTCGTCTTAAGGCTAAATTACTGATAGAACGGTTGGAAACTCGGGATAGTGGCTGCAAACGATTGGTTTCTAGACGAAGCAGGATAGACTAGTGTCAGCAAAAAGAAGCTATCATTCAATATGGAATTGACTAAATATCTCGCAGATAATCTGCACAAAATCAAAAACCAAAATCAAAAGGCATTTATTCAAACTAGGCTGAGAATTAGCACTTTTCGAACGTCAAAATTACATAAGACAGTCCCCCAAAACGCCCACCCTTCACCACTTCCTAGTGCTTTAGCTGGGAAGAAGAAGTGGCCAACAAAATCCCCAGCAGCACAGCTGTCTGTTCGGTTAGAGAAAAAGAAAATGGATTCTATACTTGACAACAGTATGCAAAACAATTTACATTGAGTGCAACACAAAACATTAAATTATTAGCCATATGTCAGCTAGCACACCACTATACCAAAAAAAAAACGAAAAAAAAAACACCGAAAACTATTCTCAAGCAGAGATAAAAACGTATACCTACAGACCTTAATACCCAAATACAAGAAAGCTCTGAATGGACCTTTTACTAATTTTGTACTGACATGACCCGCCTTGCTTATTCTTTCGGCTAATAATTATTATATCAATATTATACAAAGTCAATTAACTAACGTCTACTTAATATTTGTTGTATAATATTATTATTAATTTTGCCGGCAAAGTGGACAAACAGCTTCGTTTTAATAACATAGTTCGATGAAAATTAACGAGCTCTACATACATGAATAACAATAATTATGGGTTTGTTGAAATATGAATAGGTATCATTCGTGTTATTAATGGCTTAACACCAAAGAAATATTAAAATATTGACCTAGTACACGAGGTTCTTGATATTTGGAATGTAGACTCAGTGATTCTCGGTATAAATATGCTCAGTGATTAACTGCTTATCATAACCTTCCTGCCCGATTCTAACTTTTTGGGAGTCAGCGGAGCACGTCTTTTTACAGTTCCGTAGTAAACAAGGAACCCTTATAGTTTCGTCATATCCGTCTGTCTGTCTGTCCCCGCTGTAGCTCAGAGATGCTTAGTACTAGAAAGCTGTAATTTGGCATTAGTATACATATTAATCACGCCGATAAAGTGGTACAATAAAATCATGAAAAAAAATTTAGGTTACCTCACGTGCACGTAATGTGGGGTTGATATTTTTTTTCTCGTCTATCCCATGGTGTGGTGTATCTTTGGATAGGCCGTTTAATATTGCGGGTCTGTGAACACCATTTTTCGATTCAAAGATCCGTTTACATAATATTAAGCTTTAAAGTGCAAAATTTTGTTAAAGTCAAGTGCCCTAGCCCACAATATTACATTAATACTCGTATATATAATGAAATGAAATTAAAGGAAAACTATCACAGCTAAGTGGGCTTTACAAGTTAACGAGTAATACGACGACCAACTTAAATTTGCAGATGGAGAATTGACCGTGACGTATATCGATGCATGGGAGCACATGTTTTTCAATTACAATGTTAAGTTTTTTTGGGATGAATTCATCCCAAGTAATCCCAATTACGGAACCCTTTATTGTGCGTGATCCGACAAGCACCGGTTCTTTATTCACTCCTTATTCACACTGTCGGTGTCATAGCTCCGTTTTTAATACCTTCCAAGCCTTCTCCTAATTCACACAATCCATCCATATTTTCTTTGGTCTGTCTGTTTTCTTATAGAATTGTAATATTGGACGATGAAGCTCCAACTTATTTAAAGATTTTACAATTACCAAACACCTTTTAAAATGTAAGTATAGCGTTAAAAATTCACATGCTGAGACCTTATCCAAGTCGCCCTATCACGTCTGCTCTGTGAACTTTAAATTGTAATGCCATATTCAGTCATATGCTTTACTAAAGTCTGGTGATATAAGAAAAAATATAAAGGTACCTAGTATATATGTTATGTCTGGTGGTTGCGTTCCATACCGAGACCTCTCCGTGCCTCGGAAATCAGGTTAAGTCGTTGGTCTTTGCTGTCATTTGTAGATTTTTAACAGTCGTTAGGAAAACCAGAAGCAAATACTCGTACAACCATGAGGGGCTTGTGGCTAAATAGTAACAGTCGTACGGGTCGATCGATCAGGTTAAGCTACGCTTGCCGCGGTTGGTCCGTGGATGAGTATGTTTACATATCAAGACCCCTCCGTGCCTCGGAAAGCACGTTAAGCCGTTAGTCCCGGCTGTCATTCGTGGATCTATAACCGTCGTTACGGGTTGTCAGAAGCCCGAAAGTCTGATAACCAGTCATACCAAGGAGTATCGTGTTACCCAGTTACTGTGTTGTGGAGGTTCGATAGGCAGTCGCTCCATGTAAAATACTGGTATTCAGCTGCATCCATTTAGATTGGAAGCCGACCCCAATATAATTGGGAAAAGGCTAGGCAGATGATGATGTGATGGTCGCGGCAATTCCCCTAGGACCGTTGTAGACGGCATGGTTTCTTTACGGTACGGCATGCTAGGCGCACCGTGTAGAATAATCGTGTGAGAGCAAAGTGCCTAGTGCTGCCGTGTTTGTCAACAAGCTTCTATAGTGATCCATACAACTCTGACGACCTTGCCTACACACGGCGAATCAACCGTAGTTTTTTATGTGAAAATCGACGGTTTTGTCGTAGGCACGGACCTAAGGCCCGTTGTATACGGCACGGTTTCTCGGTGTTTGGCTAACAACCTTTTAAAAAGAGGACTGTCGGTGGTGAATTTTCCTACTGTAAAATTTAGAAGCTCTAGTAGCTACCAATGTCAACACATATTATCAATATTTCTTTACTGATGTGGGCACACTAAAGATAAGTTTGTTGTTTACTTGCACACTGTTCTCTTTACATATCGTTGTGACTACTTCTTAATGTCAGCCATTCGACATACTGAACCAAAGCCGAGAATTATATAATTATACGCGAATCGTAAGAAAAATAATAAATTATGCGTTGTTGTTCAAATCTTTTGACGTAATATTAAGTGGTTCACGTCCGTCAAAAGTTCCTCGACCTTTTCAAGTTGAATTATTCTTCTTCGCCTTTTTTTCAATTGCTATATTTTATAAGAGCGGTGACGTCACATCAACGTTGATCATCATCACTTCTGCTGGAGAAAGATCTCCCCCAAACTTCGCCACATCGACCAGTCCTGTGCTTCTCGCATCCAGCAGATTCCTGCGACCTTCACTGGGTCATCGGACAACGTTCTCCTGTGGATTTACTTATTTCTGATTTAACATCGATCAATTCCTTATCTTTAATTAGGTCACTTCTACGTATTTTTAAAGCTTTAACCCTATTTCGTCTTCCGATATCTTTCTTAGGTTACAATATCTCTCCAATCTATCCGACCCTTGAATTCATAAAAACGATGAATCGTATATCGAACGTTACTAGGAGATTCTATAATAATTTCATGAAGGCAGCAAGGTCGCACCTGTGGGTCTTCATGGGAGTTTGCTCAATAATATTGGCCCTGTCAGTAATATACCCACTATATGTGTTATTTCCCCACTACCGATCGTTATTTCTCCTGACAAAGTTTATTCTGTTTATATTTAATATATGTATCTACGTATCTATTCTTGTATTGTATAGTTATTTTCGTGATATCTATCCCTTAAGTTGCACCTGCCATGTGACTTCTCTGCATCACCCTAAGGTGGACTGGTAGAAAATGCCTCAGGCATTAAGTCCGCCTTTGTACGGTATTTTTTTTTTTACTTGTGTATAAAGTATTAATAAATAAATAAATAATATATGGTTTACCTCTGAACCTTACCTCAACATGTTTGATATGCATTTATAGAGGCATGAGGAACAGGGTGTAAAGTTCACTCATCCTCCATAGAAAATGGAGGATCCTCCGACCAGACGGGTGTCATGGCTGGTGGGCCATTGCCCTGACGGTTGATGTCGGGATGTTGTATATATGCTAGTTGCGCGGTAAACTCTGTTTGCGCGATGAAGGATTTTGCGTGACTTCAGTGTGCTGCGTAGTTCGCATGTAGCGATGTTTTAGGAGAAACAATCATGGAGAAATGATCACTGCTCGCAAAACCTCTTCTCATACAGGGTAGGCATACCCTGTATGAGAAGAGGTTTTTGCTCTGCAGTGGGAAAATAAAAGGTTGGTATTATTTGATGGAAACAGTCGTGTTAAGACGATAAGAAAAAGGAAGCCAGTTAAATAGCGGAAGTTATGATTTGCTTAATACGGATTTAGCTAAATACAGGATTTCTCTAATTTACTGCGTCAAACAATTACATCATTGTACAGTCGCTAGCACATCAAGTTATCACAAACTGTCCAATTTTTCCAAATTATTTTAAACCTTAAAATGTTGATGGTTAAGTTTACAATCGAAAATTTGACAGTTTGTGGTAACTTAATGTGCTGACGACTGTACCAAGTGGATGTCATCTCACACTCGATTTTAATGTACAACTGCAACAGTTTCGCAATAAAGGAGCTCGTGGCTAAGTAATACCAGCCACACGGGTAGATCCATCAGGTTTAGTTACACTTGCCGGGGTTGATCCGTGGATGGGTGACCATCTGACATACCGAGACCCCTCCGTGCCACGGAAAGCACGTTAAGTCGTTTGTCCCGGCTATCATTCGTGCACCTTTGATAGTCGTTACGGATCGTCAGAAGTTCGAAAGTCTGACAACCAGTTTTACTAAGGGGTAAGGTAGTACACAGTAACTGGGTTATGGAGGTCAGATAGGCAGTAGCTCCATGTAAAATACTGGTAATTAGCTGCATCCGGTTAGACTGGAAGCCGACCCCAACATAGTTGGGAAACGGCTGGGCAGATGATGATCGGAGAACTCGCAAAATGCTATTGGAGTTTTCTGTAATCTCTCCAAAGCTTTTGATTGCATGCAACATGACACGCTTTTGCGTAAACTGCGACATTACGGTCCAAAATGTAGCTCTTAAAGTAATAGGTTCTTATAAAATTTACATAATAGGTTGCAATGTGTAGATGTTAATGGTATGAATTCTTCCGGGCTACGTGTTCAGTTAGGTGTACCTCAAGGTTCAATACTGGGTCCATTCTTATTATTGGTGTATATTAATGACTTACCATTCTATTTAAAGGGTATCGGTGAAATTGTACTGTTTGCAGATGATACCTCACTTATTTTTAAAGTAGACAGGAATAGACAAGGTTTTGATGACGTAAACAGTGCACTCTCAATGGTTACGGATTGGTTTACGACAGACAACTTAGTTCTCAATGCCGAGAAAACGAAATGTATAAAGTTTGCCTTACCGAATGTTAGAAATCTAGGACCCAACGTCGTCTTGGATAAATAGGTTCTTGACATTGTAGATTCGGCAGTTTTTCTGGGCATAACAGTAGATGCCGAACTTCAATGGGGCCCTCATATATAAATCCTAGAGGGAAGGCTCAGTTCGGCCGCTTACGCTGTCAGGAAAGTAAGACTGACGCTGATACAGCTCGGTTAGTCTATTTTAGTTATTTCAATAGCGTTATGTCGTACGGTTTTTTGCTGTGGGGCAAAGCCGCTGACATTCAAAATATATTTGTTCTTCAAAAACGACCTGTTCGAGCAATTTACCAGCTAGGTGCCAGAGCACCTAGCTGGTAAATTGCTTGGTAATTGCGTTTCTCTGAGAGATTCTTTTAAATATATAGGTATTCTCACGGTTGCATCACAGTTCATCTTCGCCAACATCTTATGTATATATTAGGCAAAATATACACTTAATACACTAAAAACAGTGATATTCACTATATTAACACCAGAAGTAAGGACAAATTACGTGCTCCATTTTACCGGCTTCACAAGGTTCATAACTAGTTTATTGGGCTTGGTAGTACTTTTTATAACAAGCTACCCTCTTCGTTACTAGATTTGCCTTTTAATGCGTTTAAAACTAAAGTAAAATCTAACCTTTGTTCAAAGGCATACTATTCTATCAACGACTACCTAAACGATAAAAATTGTTGGTCGCTGGGATTAACTCAAGACAATGGCGCCGATTCCCTTGTTCACAAACTAAACTAAATTTAAGTTCAGTGCATCTTTTTCTTTCTATTTCATTAAGAAAAGGACAGAAGATAAATATTAGTTTAGTCCTGTCAAATTAATCAGCGCTTGACGTAAGTTGACGTAATTTTAGTAGGCAAGTTTTTAATCACGTCTAAACTTGTATGGAGTAGTGACAGGCGCTGATTAATTTGACAGGACTAAACTAAAATTTATCTTCTGTCCTTTTCTTAATGAAATAGAAAGAAAAAGATGCACTGAACTTAAATTTAGTTTAGTTTGTGAACAAGGGAATCGGCGCCATTGTTTATGTTCTTTCTCAGAATTAGCTTACCTACTTACAGTCTATATAAGTTCATATGATTGTTTATTTTGTTTGACTGTGTAAGTCAATTTATTTTTAATTTTATTTTTATTTATTATTGACATAATCTACTTACTACAATAGTAATATAATGCCCGCTTACATATGTAAGCGGGCACGCCATTTATGCCTGGAGGCTTTTATTTAGGTATTAATTTCTGTTTCCGTTTATTTATTAAAGTTCTGCTTTTAGTTTTCGATGTTTTTTTTCTTGTTGGTATAGTGGAGCTGTCATATGCCTAACAATTTAAGGTTTTAGCGTTGTGTAAATTATTTTTGCATACTATGGTATATATTTTTTTTCTAATTGAATAGCTGTGCTGCTGGGGAGATTGTTGCGCCACTTCTTCTTTCCAGCTAATGCACTAGGAAGTGGTGAAGGGTGGGCGTTTTGGGGGACTGTCTTATGTAATTTTGACGTTCGAAAAGTACTGATTCTCAGCCTAATTTGATTTAATAATTTTGATTTTGATTAATAATTCGACTTTACAACTGCAAAATGTCCAACTGACAGAAGTCCGGAACGCATTCTTTCGACGGCCGGACTGTGAGTGTTATAACTCGTTTCAGAAAATGGTTTAGAATCTGCCATAAAATGAAAAATCTGCATCCTTCGCAAATAACCAGACGTTTTGTATAGAATTTTTGCTAGCATAGGTGCGTTTTGTAACCAACTCACACATCAAAATAAAATACATCGTTACTTAAAAACAGAAATGGCTACCGTATCCAAATTCGGCATGGGAATATACTTACTGGGTGTCCCGTAAATAATGGATAACCTTGAAATACTATATAATATACCTAATGGCCGTTATAAAAAAAATACAAAAAAGTATCCTTGGTAGTAGCTAAGACACTTTTTTTTTTTTAATACTTTGCAATTTCTAGTCACATTATATTTTATTGCTTTTCTGACGGCATAGTTAACGTACAATATTACAACAAAAAATCACCGATGGAAATTATTCATTTTTGGTCGTGGTGAAGAAGAATTTGAAACAAGGTAAAAAAAGTTAGTTAAAAATCTTAGTTACTACGTGGGGTATTTATTTTTGTCCCAGCAGTGGGAACATTATAGGCTGATTATGTGTGTGTATATGTAGATCTTCTGTCAGTGCATAAGGGAGTTGTGAAAAATTTAGTTCTCTTACAACACGCATTTTCCACTATTTTTATTGCTACCAAAAACCTGTATCTGTTCACAAGTAAACTAAACACAACCTGAAGTAAGAAAGTATGTTTGTTTAACAATTTAACATTCGTTTAGCTGTTGGCATACCCGGTCACTCTGGTGTCAAGGTTTTTAGATAACCGACGCGTTCGGTGTTAACTCATAGAGTTAAGTCATAGTTATGTAAAGGTTTTTATTTGAACTGCTTGGGGCGTAGCTGTTTTGAAGTTTGAGAGGTAGTGTTGACATTGTAAGATTTTACTTAGAATTGGTAATTCTTTTGTGCGTTAGGTTGATATGTGTTTAGTAAGTAGTAGGCACCAACCTGTCTTGATAAGTACCTATAAAATGCTTCAGTTAATTTTAAATTTTTCGTGCAATAAATCACAGTTAATAAGGGGACTACAGGACCTAAACGCAAGTTTTATAATGCCTTAAAGTATATGTATGATCCACTGCAGTAAACGAAATCAGAAAAATATATTATATTCATAAGAATATATGCTAGGTACATAGTGTGTTGAAAACATAATACAACTAATTTGATACGATAGAAAAAAATCACGAAGATACCTCTAAAAATGTATTTTAACGATTAAAACCATACTAATATACATGCAATCATTCTGATTTTTTGTCAGATTATTCTACAAGCAACATATTAGCATAATAGTGTTTTTTTTTTATACAATCTATAGATTTTTTGTAAATAGATAATTGCTTCATATTTTGCAATAAATTACCAGCGCTGTGTCATCGCGCTTCTCTTTCTTTTCTATGCAGTCCGACAGTGACCGCGCTTTAGGTGTTGTCAGCCTCTTAATGTGCATAACTCTAGCTTGCATAAAGGAATGTTGCACATAGTATAATTCCAATGTTTATTTATTTATTTATTGATGTGTAACTTTGTTCCTCTCACTTTCTGTGAGAGTGATTTCGTGAAAAGGGACGGAAGTGTGTAACAGGAAGTGACAGCTTTTTTTTTTGGTTGGGAAATCATCAAATAACTTCTCCTGCTCTGGGCGGAGCGGGAGGGTGTGTCAGACTCTTACTGACT
Source organism: Atethmia centrago (assembly GCA_905333075.3). Classification (NCBI taxonomy): domain Eukaryota; kingdom Metazoa; phylum Arthropoda; class Insecta; order Lepidoptera; family Noctuidae; genus Atethmia; species Atethmia centrago. The sequence continues at coordinate 7,977,546 of HG995381.1, read as the reverse complement.
AAAACCCACCCGTATTCCTTCCGTTGCCTGTGTTGCGGGGGCCTCGGTGACCCATTAGTACCTTCCCGCGACCCCGGCAGGCATTGGCCCTAGTGGACCCCTACATTGTGCTGACGACATCTCTTTGAGGCGCGCGTGGAATACAACGCGCCGTCGACCCGGGCCTGGTCCTTACCGGACGGTGAGCTACCCATTGCTCACCGTCCGCAAGCCCGCGCCTACGGTGGCCGGAAATCCGCCCGGGAGGAAGTGATAGCTTGAGCATGCATCAGTTTAAGGCGCTGACAAGACCCAATTGATCAAAATTGGCTTAAACTAACCTTGAGTTCTAATCCAAAATATATTAACTATCAACATACTTTACGTATGTATATACGTTATAATAAATATGTCGTCGTTACGTATTTAATTAATAACAAGAACGTCTTATTTGAATGCAGAACTTGGTTGTTTTTTATTTTTGATTACTAAACTCAATTTTGAGTAAATAGATAATTGCTTCATATTTTGCAATAAAATACAAGTGTTGTGTCATCGCGTTTCTCTCTCTTTTCTATGCAATCTGACAGTGACCGCGGTTTAGGTGTTGTCAGCGTCTTAACCTGTAAAGCTACGCGCGACTCCGATTCGGTGTCAAACAATAGAAAATCAATCGTGTTTCATTAGCTGTCCTTGACCAATTAATACCACTAGTAATGAATAATAATTATTCGAATAACTATTTAGCTTTTTTAAATATTGGGGTTCAATCTGTCGCTGCTCAGTTGCTTATTACCAAGGTGAGATATCAGATGTTACACATCATATTCGACTACTATAAAGCTCGCTCGTTTTTTAGGAATATTTATTTATAGACGGACTTAATGCGTTAGCCCTTAGGTATTTTCTACCAGTCTACATTAGGGTGCAATTTTAGTGCTTTGGTCAATTACTTGAGAAAGAACAATAAAGATGACACATTAGTATAGCCTTTTTTTTTGGGTGGGAAATCATCAAATAATTTCTCCCGCTCTGGGCGGAGCGGGAGGGTGTGTCAGACTCTTACTGACTAAAACCCACCCGTATTCCTTCCGTTGCCTGTGTTGCCAGGGGCCTCGGTAACCCTTTTGTACCTTCCCGAGGTTTTGAATCTATTGTAATCAAGAGGCTTTTTGAATAGAACACATTTATTAAAACGCTGTGGTTAAATATGCTGTGGATAACGGTGTGAGTTTTACATTTATATAATATCTTTGTTTATATTATTTGCGCAGATATAATGTGTTACTGTTTGTTTGTCCCTAATAAATAAATAAATAAATAAATAAATAAAACCACAATTAATATTCTACACAACGACTTTTTCTCCTCAACATAACAGTTTGTACTTAGTGACAAATTCTAAACAGTTTTACTCGAATCTTAAATACCTGTGGATCTCTGTCATGATTTTCATTTAAACATGTAATTAACAAGTTCCTACAGTAGGATATTTTACCAACATTATAGGCACTTAATTCATCAAGGCAAAATGTTTAAAGACGGTCAAGGAGCGAATCATGTATTTCTCTGGGATTATAAACATTCGATAAAGGCGAGCCACTTGCGCACTCGGCTGCCAAAAAGTAGCATTAAACAATTGGGTACAAGGCACCTTTTACATTTTTTAGATTGAAAATAAGATTAACAGTTTGTATGAATAAAGGCTATAATTAACTTGTTTTTTATGTTAGGTGCTACACGCTTTTTATTACGAAACCTTTTTTCGAAAATGCTTTAAAGGATATGAAAAATACGACAGTCAGGCGCATAACACATTGCACTTGTTCTGGTCGGCCTGATTCGGCACAGCCGGACGGCAATATATGTATGTATTTGATTTTTTTGACCGACTTTGCGCCAGCTGTACTTAGCAAACTTATCCGAACAACTGTGTACACCTGTATACCCCTTATAAGTTAGACCGAAAACTGAAATCCCGAATTACTAAACTGACCATTTATTTTTTACTCAAAACGGGACATGGGTTTATGTACGTCAGTTAGCGGTTAACATTGAAAATAAACAACTTTTTAATGTTCTTTATTTATAAAATGTGTAACTTAAGGCGCTGACAAGACCCAATTGACTAAAATAGACTTCTCTTAAGAAAAAAAAAATGGCCAAATCTGTATAGATTGTGGTAGCGGAAAAATATATGTTAATTTTGAACATATTTCCAAGAATTTGGTTGTTAGCAAAACACGTTTTGAAAAAAATCTCGATACAAACTAACGTTAAACTAACCTCTTACCTAGAGTTCTAATCCAAAATATCTGCATTAAATATCAACATACGTTACGTATTTAATTAATAACAAGAACGTCTTATTTGAATGCAGAACTTGGTTGTTTTTTATTTTCGATTACTCAACTCAATTTTGAGTAAATAGATAATTGCTTCATATTTAGCAATAAATGACAAGCGTTGTGTCATCGCGCTTCTCTTTCTTTTCTATGCAATCTGACAGTGACCGCGGTTTAGGTGTTGTCAGCGTCTTAATACAATTAATGTTCACTATAATTATATTCAGAATAATTATAATTATTTTTATTATAACAAATTGTGAAAAAAAAATCAATCACCGGTTCACCAGCTTAATAAAAATAATAAAGCAAAGTTCCTCTGACAGTAATTATTAAATTAAGCAACATCATCATCTGCCTAGCCTTTTCCCAACTATGTTGAGGTCGGCTACCAGTCTAGCTGGATGCAGCTGAATACCAGTATTTTACATGGAGCGACGACACGATACCCCTTGGTAAGACTGGTTGTCAGACTTTCGGGCTTCTGACTACCCGTAACGACTTTCAAAGATCTACAAGTGACAGCCGGGCTTAACCGTGCTTTCCGAGGCACGGAGAGGTCTTGGTATGTAAAGATGGTCACCCATCCACGGACCAACCGCGGCAAGCGTAGCTTAACCTTATCGATTGATCCGTGCGGCTGTTATTACTTAGCCACAAGCCCCTCATTAAATTAAGCAACATATTTTTTAAAATTTTTGTCTGGAAATTATCGTGTGGTTTTAGAAAACGAGACTATTTTGCGTCCCGGAGCTTTGTCCGGGGAAACGAGACGTATGGTCACTTTACGAATAACTATACCTACTGCTAAGTTTTGTAATGAACTGCTTAGGATTATACATATAGTAATCTTTGCCAGAATAGGTATTTCAGTGTTTAGGCTTAGGAAGTCAAGAAGTTGATTACAAGTAATACTTATCAATTTACGTACCTGTAGATTAGGTTATCATTTTAGATGGCTCTTGATAATGTGACTGATGATTAGGATTTTGGAGGAGCTCGTGGCTAAGTAATAATAGCTGCACGGGTCGATCCATCAGGTTAGCTACGCTTGCCGGGGTCCGTCCGTGGATGGGTGACCATCTTTACATACCAAGACCCCTCCGTGCCTCGGAAAGCACGTTAAGCCGTTGTTCCCGGCTGTCATTCGTGGATCTTTGACAGTCTTTGGGGTCGTTAGAAGCGAAAGTCTGACAACCAGTCTTATCAAGGGGTGTCGTATTACCCAGTTACTGGGTTGTGGAGGTCAGATAGGCCATCGCTCCATGTAAAATACTGGTATTCCGCTACATCCAGTTAGACTGCAAACTGACCCTAACATAGATAAGAAAAGGCTAGACAGAAAAAAATGATTAGGGTTTTAATACTGAGCTTTTAACAATTAGACATTAAAATTTGACAGATAGGTAGCCCGGTACCTGGTGAAGGACATTGGCTATATTTCATCCTGGATAATTGTGTTAAAAAATCATGAAATTTAAAATACACGACGACGATGTCGCAGGCAACCGACCTCATCTAGTTTAAAAAAATATGATTGACGTGTAAAAGTGTTTGTACAAACCTACTTACAGAAACAAAATCATTTTTTTATTATTAAACATTTATTCCAGACCAGGTCCATATTCTTGTTATTAACAATATACTTAAAAGCTAATGTTAGTATGCAAACACAACAAAAAATTAAATTAAATTAAATTGCGACATGAAGTCGCACCCATCTTTGCAGCATGGGGGACTCCCCCCGATTTGCCCGAACTCTATACCGGGGGTATTTCCCCGGTATAGAGTTGGAACTACCACGAACGCGAGTGAGTAGGGAGGCACATCTTTTCCTTATGACAGCGGCAAAACGATCAACCCGCGCCTCAGCAAACATCCCCGACGCACTGCAACGCCACGCCATGGCAGCCCCAACAGTACCCTGAGTGCATTGTTTATAACCGCTATGGGTAATTAATAAAACCAGCCCGTCATTGTCCCTCTGCAAGGCGAAGGCTTTTTCTTATAAGCGCAAAAATGTTCTTCGATAATTGCTAATGAATATTAATCGAGAATTAATTTCTTTTACCGGATGTAACATAAACACAATAAAACTTGAGGCCGGAAGTAAGAAAAACATTGTCCACTAGCCATATCATGAGTTGACTTCAAATAGTTTGATAATATGCGATAACTTAAGATAATCCTGCCGGGGTCGCGGGAAAGTCCGAAAGGGTTACCTAGGCCCCTGGCAACACAGGCAACGGAAAGAACACGGGTGGGTTTTAGTCAGTAAGAGTCTGACACACTCACACACCCTCCCGCTCCGCCCAGAGCGGGAGAAGTTATTTGATAATTTCCCTACCCAAAAAAAAAGGGTCAGGTAATCGCCGTTGACTTTGGCAATACAAATGCGCGTCGCACTCACGCTGCGTTCCGCGCCGGTTCACAGGGGATTTCTATTTTTAATAACGAAAGTATGAATATTTGAAAAAAAATCACAGATAGAATTATAGATAATAAAATAGTCTGTTCAAATCAACAAAATCATGAAAATATCTTAAGTAGTTAAGTAACATCGTTTTGTATGCTCTGGGTAGACATTACTTCCTCAATTTATTTCATAAAGCATTTTACTACAATACTTAAATATTCACATAGAATTGATGTGTATGCGTTTTAGTTTAACGTAAATTTTCTGCATAAATTACTTGCTTTATGTGAAGGCGTAATAACATATTTAAAAGTAACTAAAATCATAGGTATATCTGCGACTTAAGATGGATCCGCAGTGAAAACCCGTGATATTCAAATTGTCTTACGTTTTTGCAATTTGGAGTTCAGTGTCAGGTTATATCTTGATTAAAATATGATTTGCGTCCATAACAAATATGTATGTATATTTACAGAATAATTATCATTATAAAATCATTAATTTATCTCTAGATATTCGCGGGCTTACCACCTTAAACACCTGTATAATCAGCCTATAATGTTCCCACTGCTGGGACACAGGCCTCCTCTCTGTGAGAGGGAGTGTGCTGTAATCTACCACGCGGGCCCAGTGCGGGTTGGTAGATGTCACATGTCTTCGATTTTTTGAAAGAAATGTGCCTGGTTGGGTTCGAACCCACGACATTCAACTCGTAAGTCGGGGCCGTTACCACTGGGCCACCACTGCTCTCTCAATCCTTAAACACCTATCCACCTTAAATGAAACTTGTTCGAGCTGCGTGGGTACCTATCGTACAAATTGTGTGTTTGTTGCTAGGTTAGGTATCTAGGTACTTACTTAGTTACTAGTAACGAACGAACAATACAATATATTGCTTAATATGTTTATTGCAAACAAGTTTTTGGATTACGTCATTACATATGTATCAATATGTATCAATAGTAGCAACACCTGTACGATAATGGTGCTAAATACATTATTATAAAGTATTCCTAGAGAAATTCTATACGTAGGTACCTAATGCAATTTTTTTACACGTCTCATTAATTATGTAAGTATTTTAAGATAAATTTGTTTTGTTTTTTACTTTTTTTTTGTACGTAACGTGACCTCATGGTTTTTCTATATTTGGATAGACGAAAAAAATAATCATCCCCTATTATTACGTGCAAGGGAGGTGCCCTAAAATTTTTTTTTCAAGATTTTATTTTAGCACTTTGTCGGCGTGATGACTATGCCAAATTACAGCATTCTAGTACTAAGCGTCTCTGAGCTAACGCGGGGACAGACAGACAGACATACAGACGGACATGGCGGAACTATAAGGGTTCCTTGTTTACTACGGAACCCTAAAAAGTATAGGTGTTTTTATTTTTTTTTTGAGGGTTGGAAATCATCAAATAACTTCTCCCGCTCTGGGCGGAGCGGGAGGGTATGTCAGACTCTTACTGACTAAAACCCACCCGTATTCCTTCCTGTTGCCTGTGTTGCGGGGGCCTCGGTGACCCATAAGTACCTTCCCGCGACCCCGGCAGGCATCGGCCCTAGTGGACCCCTACTACATGTGCTGACGACATCTCTTTGAGGCGCGCGTGGAACACAACGCGCCGTCGACCCGGGCCTGGTCCTTACCGGACGGTGAGCTACCCATTGCTCACCGTCGTATAGGTGTGCCTACGATTTCTAATAATAGTATTGATGTTTAAATCCTTACAAATAAGCGAGAGTTTTCCGATAACATCGGCAACATTTGTATGGAAAATAAGGAAATCTTCTTCAGGAAAATCATTTGAATACTCACCTAACGTCCAAAGCATACAACACGTCCCGAATTATCGCACACCACCAAACACCCTAATTATAATATTATATATATTAATAATCATAATACATGCTTGGCATTCATGGCTTGGCTTGGGCTTGTGGCTAAGTAATAACAGCTGCACGGGTCGATCCTTGCCGCGGTTGGTCCGTGGATGGGTGACCATATTTACATACCAAGACCTCTCCGTGCCTCGGAGAGCACGTTAAGCCGTTGGTCCCGGCTGTCATTTGTAGATCTTTGACAGTCGTTACGGGTCGTCAGAAGCTCGAAAGTCTGACAACCAGTCTTACCAAGGGGTATCGTGTTACCCAGTAACTGGGTTGTGGAGGTCAGATAGGCAGTCGCTCCATGTAAAATACTGGTATTCAGCTACATCCACTTAGGCTGGAAGCCGACCTCAACGTAGATGGGATTGGGAAAAGGCTAGGCAGATGATGATGAATCATAATACATACACAGAATTTTTACGATTATGTACAATACATTGTTTTGAGAATGCTTAAAACATTTTCTTAAGAAATTAGTACATAGGAGGAAGCCTGAAAGTGGCACCAGAAACTCAAAAGTTGTGTGGAAATCGGTTGTCATGGTATGGGCATGTGATGCGGAGGAACGAGGAAAATGTCGTGAGGAAAGTCTTGAGTATGAATGTCGATGGCTATAAGAGAAGACCAAAGAAACAATGGATGGACTGTGTGAAAGATGATATGGCTAGAAAGGGGGTGACTACCGAGATGACAACTAATAGAGAAGTATGGAAGAAAGGGACATGATGCGCCGATCACAAATAAATTGGTATAAGGGCAGGAGAATGATGATGTAAATACATTATTTATTATAGTTATACTGATTGTGTGATTGTAGAAAATTGTGGTCACATTATTAATCTACGCACGCACACAGTCGCATACGTATAAAGGCAACCGCGGGCAGGCACGACGCGACAGCGCGACACGACTTGATGACTTCTTGGTTTTTTTTTTAATAGTTGCGTCGCACTGTAGCGTCGCGCCTGTCTGCGGGAGCCTTAAGGGTCTATCGTAATAGGTATTGCGTCTATTTTGGTTTGTTTTGGCTGTACAGCGGAAGTGCGACTGTAATTTACGTAGTTTTCATTATTTTTGGGATAAAAAATTACCTGATACTTAAACAGATATCGATTCAGTAAACGAATCTGAACAAACTACTTTCCTAATGTGCATTAATTTAGTTACGCCTTGTATTTAATAATTACCAAATATACGTACGTACCTAAAGGTACAATAACTTGTCCCGCTCTGGGCAGAGTGGAAGGGTGCGTCAGACTCTTACTGACTAAAACCCACTCGTGTTCCTTCCGTTGCCTGTGTTACCAGGGGCCTCGGTAACCCTTTCAGACTTTCCCGCGACCCCGGCAGGCATCGGCCTTAGTGGACCCCTACACTTGTGCTGACATCTCTTTGAGGCGCGTGTACGTACCTAAAGGTACAATAAGTATAGTTTGTGTATTTACTAGCTTAACCCGCGACTTCACCCGCGTGGTGGTCGGAAATTATCCCACGGAAACGTACTACCGGGGTAAAAAGTATCCTATGTCCTAACTCAGGTCATGGTCTACCCATGTGCCAAATTTCATCTAAATCCGTTCAGCCGTTTTAGCGTGAAAGGCGTAGGGGTCCACTAGGGCCGATGCCTGCAGGGGTCGCGTGGAAGTTCGAAAGGGTTACCGAGGCCCCTGGCAACACAGGCAACAGAAAGGAATACGGGTGGGTTTTAGTCAGTAAGAGTCCGACACACCCTCCCACTCCGCCCAGAGCGGGAGAAGTTATTTGATAATTTTCTACCCCAAAAAAAAGCGTGAAAGTGTAACTTACAAACTAACTTTCGCATTCATAATATTAGTTAGAATAGCTAGCTAACAAAGCTTGCTGTATTCATAATATTAGTTAGAATAGCTAGCTAACAAAGCTTGCTGTAAAAGTAAATAAATTACAATCGTATGTATATACAGTCGCCATGACATCAAGTTTCCACAAACTGTCAAATCTCTCCAAATGATTTTAAACCTTAAAATGTTGGCGGTTAAGTTCAAAATCGAATGAGAAAAATTAACAGTATGTGGTAACTTGATCTGCTGGCGACTGTACAAAGACAAACTTTTAATCATCTGTTTTATTTAATCTGAAATTCAATTTGTGGTAAATTCAATGTATTTATTAAAATCAAGTATTCCAAAAATATATTTTGGAATATTTGATTTTAGTAAATTCATTCCTGTAATATTGGCATTTCAATAGGATAAACAATATTCAGAGAGCAGCTGCGAACCCGGACAGGCGTTTTACTTTGTGTAAATTATTTCATCACCACTGCTCTCAAAACGGTGAAGGAAAACATCGTGAGGAAACCGGCATGTCCTAGAACCAAAAATTCGAAGACATGTGACATATACCAACCCGCACTGGGCCCGCGTGGTGGATTACGGCCCACTCCCTCTCACAGAGAGGAGGCCTGTGCCCCAGCAGTGGGATCATTATGCTGATTATGTAAACTGTAAACAATATTCCAATGCATTCAAGGAGCAGAAGCAACTTCTCGTATGAAAACAAGTCGCCATTTTGCGTAAGGAAGTGTTTATCATAACTTAATTGTAATCATAAAGATAACAGGAAGTGCAACCTTCAACGATCATAATGGTTCCAATAATTCTTTCCTTATTAATGCGTAGAAGCTAATTAGGTACCTAATTATATAGCTTACCTGAGTTCATTGTGTGTATTCTGATTTTGACAAGATGACTTATAAAATACCTACTTCTCAAACCGGTATCCTATCCTAAGGCTGCCCGCCTACGTCCGATAATCGGTGACCGATTTTTGTAGGAGACAAATAGATCGTAGGTACTGATTGCGATAGTGCAACGCACACTTCCTACAAAAACTCGGTCGTATAGATGTAGAAAATGTATAGAATTTCAATTTTTGTTGAGCCGATTATCGAGCGATAATCGACTCTACAAAAAGTCTGATGTGTGCCAGCACCCTAAGGCTGCCTGCCCAGTTCCGATAATCGGTGGCCGATTTTTTGTAGGAGCTAAATGAAACAGTATAGATCAAATGTATGAACGCACACGTCCTACAAAACGTAGGTCTAAATAAGGTAGGGCGAAATAATTTGACTGATTGTAAGACCGACAAAAAGTATGCCGTCTGCGAGCGCGCTAAGTAATATTATAAATGCGAAAGTGAGCTTGTTTGTTTGTTACGCTTTCTCGCTAGAACGGCTGAACGGTTTTGGATGAAATTTGGCACATGGAGAGACCATGACCTGGATTAAGACATAAGATATTTTTTTATCCTGATATTCTAACGGGATCGAAACTTACGTGCGTGAAACCGCGGGGCTCAGCTAGTAAACAATATAAACTTTTTGACATTTAATGATTATTCAAAACACAATGACATATTTACTTTGTGGAGTTTAATATATTGTGTGGAATTTAATATTTACTAGTAAAGTATTATATTGTTTTCAATTATTGTGGATGTGAAGACTATGTGGGTCATTGTTGTTTTTTTTCTCATTGAGTATTAATCATGGTCTGGCAGTTTGAGTAATTTATGCGGCCTACCCAAATGTTCTTTCTTTGGTATTGTTCGTCGCATCGTTGAGCTCCTTAAGTTCTGAGTTGAGCTGCACGATTACTGACAAATGCGTGCACTGACTGGACAGGTCCACTCAATCTGTGTGGTTCTTTCCTCAAAAGGACCAATTCAGACACCAATCTACATGGCCTTCACATGACCTGACCAAAATTATGTCTGGACTTTAAAGGAGACTGTGACCTCAGAGTTTGTTTCGGCCTTTCTTCTCAGAGTAGCCAGTTAGGAAACGCCGACCTCATCTAGCTTTATTTTTAAAAATATGATTGACGTGTAAAAGTGTTTGTACAAACCTACTTACAGAAAATAAATCATTTATCATTTATCATAAACACAAATAATCGTTCTTCCTCCTCTCTCCTGCTATGCCGTGCCTGACAGGCTCCATAATTGTCTCCATAATTTTAAGCTTACCAACTGTTTTACCAATATTATGGAATGCAATAAAAACTGTGCATTGTGAATTGAAATCTGGAGCAGAATTATGACAAATGATTTTATTTCTGTAAGTAGGTTTAAACAAACACCTTTACACGTCAATCGTATTTTTTAAAACTAGATGAGTTCAGCGTTTCCTATCTTACTACTAATAATAAATCAATTCTTCAAAATATGTCTCCGAAACCAAATAAAATTACTGCATAAAGTTTATATATACCTACATTACGCAAACGAACAAGGATGACGCAGGCTGACATCAAAACTTTTTAAAGTAATAAAATTTAGTTGCGTACCTAACTGTAATAATGTTTTATCCTTAACTTTGAGAAGTTTCCTAAAAGGGGCACGGTGTGAGGAAATCTTTTTTACTAAAGTTATGAGGGCAACATTATTATGTTAGGGTCACACGTGGCCTCTGTACATGAAGGATTGTTAGGAAGCGGCCAAAAGTATTATTTTTTAGGGTTCCGTACCTTAAAAGGAAAACACGGAACCCTTATACGATCATTTTCTTGTCCGTCTGTCGGTCCGTCTATCTGTCAAGAGCCCTTTGTCTCGGGAACGTGTGGAGGTATTGAGTTGAAATTAATACCATAAACTCAAGCTTTGAAACTTCTAAGTTAACGTAAAAAAAAGATACGGCCGTATAAGCCGCAAAAACGTATATTTTGACATTCTCAAGGGAATCAAAATTTATAGAGTACTTTCCGGTGACCTAGAACTATGAAAATTGGCAAGTAAAAGCAGTTTCTCTTATACTAAAAGTACAGGGAAAAATCTGAAAACATTTATAATTAAATAATTAAAAATTTAGTCTTTATTTAATACCACCAAATTTTTACGGAACCCTCGATGGGGGAGTCCGACTAGCACTTGTCTGGTTTTTTTTAATGACATCCAGCAATTTAAAGAACTTTTTTCGACAATAAGCATGAACAGACTGAACAATAAATATCTACTGATTATCACAATCACGGCAGTACGGAATATGTCCTAAGTCTACTACTAAGTGTGTACTAAGTCTGTCAACCTAAAAAATAAAATTAAGTTGGCACGAATCTTGACCGCAAAGACTGTTCACAAAATAGTCACAAACCGAGACACTGATTTCTTACGCCACTGAAACTGAAAGTTTGTGTTTAGTAGTTTATTTTTTCTGTCTGAAGACCTGAGACTTAAATAATCTTGCAAAAGGCTAGGCTAGACTTATAAGTTATATTGATATAATAAATTCTTTGATTTCGTTTCTTTACGTTTGACACGTGCCTGTCAGCTTTGGCTGAATGGATTTTATATACATATATTAGTCTATGGAATGGATAAACCATTCAGATATCATTGATAGATCACATTAATTTAGATGGATTCGCCGTGTGCTAATAGAACAATGGTCCATGCCATACCCATGGTACGTAGTGTCTAGTCATTAAACTATTTTGAGTGAGTTATCAGAACTATTTGCCGAGCTTAAACTTTTCCTTAAGAATGGTGGGGCTGGATACTACAGCTACCTACTGGCGATACCTGATATGGTTGACTAGTATTGGGCATATGCTGAATGGAACGGCACCGTTCTGTCATTCACAGCAGTAACTTTAAATGTAAAATAGTGAGTGTTTTTTTTTTTAAAGCGTTTTGTGGCATAGCGATCACATCGCCCAATGCAGAAAAATACAAAATTGTTTATTGTTATCTACCATAAAACTATATTGTACAATTGTTTAGCCTTATCGGACACTGGAAGCCTTTTATATTGTCGAAAACATTATATAAGAATAATAATAAATAATGTATAATACATTGGCACTATATATAAGTTTCGTTAAAAAATAAACATTTCGATTTTTTTTTATAATAGCGCGGAAGCCGTAATAAATCAGTTAAAACTCTTATAGACGGAGATATCATCCGAAAACATCATGATTAGTTACATTTACGCAGTAAAAGCAAACAAGCCATGAAACTACCGCTTAACTTCTATTTTTATAAACAAAAATATGAAATAATTGTTGTTTGTTTTTACTTACAAAAACCGCGACTGGGAAACCTCATTGCCATCCACTATCTGAAACACGGTTGCAAAACATTTACATAATAGCGTCCAATGGACCGTCACCATCATTTACCAATAACCCACCAAAACTATCGGTTGGTATCGAAACCATTTCAGAGCGAAACAAAACCATCAGAAACAGGCACTCACTTTCACTAACTCACTATTATATTTTTCTTTTTTTTGCAGACGTCAAAGCCGAAGGAAGTGGTAGTATTCGGTGCATTCGATTCAGACAGTGCTGTGAAATAAAGTGAATGACTGCTGGTTTAGTGAGTTTTATGTGATCAGTGTGAATTTTAGTTTGTTTTTGTGAAGATCGACTACGAAAATGGTGAGTTGTTTTTTTTTGTTTGTTATTTAATTGATTAGACTGTACGAGTGCGTGCATTCGCCAATTGTTTGCGAGTAAATTTAAGATGGCGTATTTTCCCGCGGTAAAACGAAATGTTTTTTTAATTGTCGTTAAAAATAAATAATGATGACAGAATTCAAATTCCTATTTTGCATAGATTTCGAGATAAACCTCTGTGATAGAGGGAGAAAAAGTGATGATTAAAAGGTTTTTTTCGGAACCTCAAAGCTGTAACGAAATAATTTAGTATCTCCAAATTATTTTAATAATCGTCTAATGCTCTTAAAAGCTTTGTTCATGTTTACTTATAATTTTATGGCTGTTAATGAAACTTATTCGTTAGCAGCAATAAAATTATAAGTCAGTTATACTTTGACAAGATCATGTGCCAACTTCTACAAAGTGGGACAATGTCAGAAAGTTAATTACGAAGTAAAATGGATACATTATAATGGTAACTTTACTTTCAGTTTAATAAATTAGGATAATTACGTAAACCATCTATATTAATAGTAGGAATACCATAATATACTTACTGCACACTAGATAGGTACTGTTGCAACACTAAATAGGTAATACTTTAAGGTCAAAAGAAGCCGTATAGTGAAAAACAAAACGCGATTTCAAAGCATGACGTGATTTCGAAGTAAGGAATCATTAAGTGGTCATAGTCTCCGGTTCACAGAGAGTGTCCCACCTGTGTCCCAACAGTGGGAACGTTATAGGCTGATTATTTAGGTTAGCCAACAATTGATTACACAATACATTTAAAATTATTTCCTTATTAATACGTTTATAAGTGCAAACATTACTTACAGGCTAACACAACATGCACCATTTATGGTTTTACAAAATATTATAAACCCAAAAAGGATATTTAGAATTACCTAAACTTATTAAATATTTTGTTGTAATTCACGTGTAACAATAATAGTAACAAAAATTTCATTCTAAATAATTTAAAACAGATTGATAAAATTAGCAAATAAAAATAATAAAAATCTCATAATTTAATACAAATATGGTAAATATTTGTATAAAATTATGAGATTTTTATTATTTTTATTTGCTAATGTTATCAATCTGTTTTAAATTATTTAGAATGAAATTTTTGTTACTATTACTGTTACACGTGAATTACAACAAAATATTCAATAATGTGTAGATACTAAATTAGGGCCCAGGGCCTCGGTTACACAAGCATGTAAATTATTTATTTATTGTTGTGTTTGTTATTACTACGACTTACGATTTAGGTGTACCTATCTATTATGTTGATTTAAAAAAGTGTCCATGGAGTTTCTAGCCTGTTCTTCCCCATAGGTACCTACTACGCTTTGGAATGAGCAACTAGCTTTATATTTCTGACTGACCGACCCTTATTTGTTTTTTTTTTTTGCGTGGTAAATTATCAAGCGGTAGGGTGTGTCAGACTCTTAATGACTATAACCCACCCGTGTTCCTTCAGATGCCTGTGTTGCCAGGCGCCTCGGTAACCCTTTCGGACTTTCTTGCGACCCGCGACTGATCGAACCCTTGACAATACAAAAGTGCCTGTAATTGGTTTATTTGAAATAAATGCTTTGAGTTTGGGTTCTAAGGTACCTACACCCCACATGTCACCTGTTGTATATTTAAGTCTTATACTTAAGCATGACAGGTGAAATGTGGGTGTACTAATGGTACAAGTCTGCCCAACCCTTCGGAGATTACAGCCGTGATCCTATGTTGTGATGTATGTTGTAACTTAACAGAAAACATTACATACATGACATAACCTCACGCCTTTCATTCTCTGAAGGGTTAAGCAGAGGTGTAACTTTATATTTTTTGTTTTCGGGCGGAAACCTTCAAAAGGCGCCCGGCCTTTGGGGATAAGACCGGGGAGTGTGGGATTTTTACCTCACTAAAACCACCCCGGTGGTCACCATCTGCATATGGAAGGATAGACCGATCCGAAACCCAAGCAGAGGTGGACCTATAGTACATCCATAATATTAAAGGGTTGGGTAATCGCCGTTGGCCTTACAAATACGCGTCGGGCTCACGCCACTGCGCGTCGTTTGGTTTCATAGGGAACATTTATTTTTAGTAACAAACATGATAATTGAAAAAAAAAAACACAGAATTATAGACAATAAAATAGTTTGTTCATACAAAAAAAAAACATTATTTATCTTAAGTCGTTTGAAAGTAATATCGTTTTTTTATGCTTTGGGTAGACATAACTTCCGTGGGTTTTAGTCAGTATGAGTCTAACACACCCTCCCGCTCCGCCCAGAGCGGGAGAAGTTATTTGATGATTTCCCACCCAAAAAAAAAGACTCCGGCCTGCTGAGAAATTCCAGATGGAAAGACCCAATAACTTTGCATTCTAGCGTGGTGTAGTAAATTATATGGCCAATGTAAAAACAGCCTAAATAATTCTGTATTCAATAATAATTTAGCCAATGTTGCGGTTAATTTGTAAGATATCGGCATCATTTTCTAATTACGTATATCGCGTGCCTGGCAACGGATATTGAACCGTTTACAAGTAATTATTCTACTTAGATAAATGCATTTAAACATTTTCAATTGGATTTAAATAGTTGCTTACGATCTATTACTTGTATATTACATAAACTTATTTACGTATTTTCTTAACATGAAGAAGTAAGGTGGCGCCTTTCACACTAAAAACTTTTACAAAAGATAATCATACTAGTTTTCAGAAATGCCAAAAACAAAAAAGCCTGTTCATAGTAATATAGGTAGTAGTTTTCACAAAACCTGCCTATAATGTTCCCACTGCTGGGACACAGGCCTCTTCTCTGTGAAAGGGAGCGGGCCGTAATCCACCACGCGGGCCCAGTGCGGGTAGGTACATGTCACATGTCTTCGAATTTTTGATTCTAGGACATGTCGGTTTCCTCACAATGTTTTCTTTCACCGTTTTGAGAGCAGTGGTGATGAAATAGTTTAAACAAAGTAAAGCGCCTGTTTGGGTTCGAACCCACGACCGACTCGACTCGACTCGTAAGTCGCGGCCGTTTGTACTGGGCCACCACTGCTCGATAATGTCTAAGCAGATCAGTGGCGTAGCCAGATAAAAAGTAGGTCTGTATAAAAAAAAAATGGGGGCCCTTTTTACCCGATTCGTTCTAAAGGAGGGTATTGCTTTTTTACAAAATAAATAAAATGGCATTCTGACTACAAGCTTAAGCTGTCTTGTAGGGGTCCACTAGGGCCGATGCCTGCCGGGGTCGCGGGAAAGTCCGAAACGGTTACCGAGGCCCCTGGCAACACAGGTAACGGAAGGAACACGGGTGGATTTTAGTCAGTAAGAGTCTGACACACCCTCCTGCTCCGCCCATAGCGGGAGAAGTTATTTAACAATTTCCAAACCAAAAAAAAAAACTTAAGCTGTCTTTGTGGTCTTACTAACAGAATGCAAGAGCGAGCCAAGCGAGCTAGAAAACTTAACTTAATCTTGCCTTGGACCTATCCAAGGCAGGATTCTCCAGTTTACTGGCTAAGCTTAAGCTCTTATTGTGATTTTACCAAGATAATGCAAGAGAGAACTCCAAAATTCGCGGATCTTGATTCGGATAACTTACATTTTCTGTTTAAATCCAAGGGCTTGAGAATTAGACCGCGCCTGTAGCAGCCTTTCTAAGTCATAAACAATTTACGTTGTTTTTTTATATTTTAATTACGTGTTCATTCATTCCGGATTTTTTGTCAATAAAAGTTTGAGGTTATGGATAACATTTTACGAATTTTCGTTCGGGGCTTGTAGCCCGGGGGCCCCGTATTATAGATACGACTGATACGGCGGTAGTTACGCCCCTGAATTAGATGTAATGCAAACCTAACCCAAAGTAAGTCTTTATAACCCTGGAGTCTAGCCGGGCAATAATATTGTACTGAATTTAATTATAACCCGCTGTCAATAATATGATTTGAATTTGGAAACTCAACTAAAAACTCGTAATAAAAAAAAGGTAAAACGAAAATCGAATTGCTTTGCAGGTGTGAAAAGTAGAGTATTCTCCCCGAGGATAACGAGAACGACGAACGAGGAAACGAAGATAAAAGATCAACCATTTTTCCACCAACCAAAGATTATCTAAAGTACATACAACTTTTATGGGGTGCTGTGTCAAATGTTACAACAAATTACCTTATGATATATTGCAATTAAATGAAAGAAAATTTAAAACTCATGTTAAAAGTACACTTTGTAAACAAGCATATTACAAATTAGAGGATTATATCCAAGATAAGAATGCTTGGAAACGTGCTGGTCCAGCTCCATAGGATAATCTAGAGTCTAGACAAAATCAAACTGGTTGCTATTTTAATTGTACAATTTATTATTTGAAACAAATAATAAATCAATGTTGAATTTCAATTCTGCGATTACTTTAACTCACACACTGACTTTATTTATTATTTTTAGGAAAACGTAATACTTTTACAATGTTTGTAAATATGTGAGCATCATGTACCTATCACATAATTCATTTATCTGTCATTGCTTTATTTTTCATTGTTTTTTTACCTATTTTGGTATAGTAATTTTATTCTAGGTGCATCGTCTTCACATATAATTTTAAAATGTACATATACAAAATTTTGCAAAACATTTTAAAAGAGTAACGGTGGAGTTTCTTCCCCATTCTTCTCCATACGAATCTACCTTTTGGAGGGGCAACTAGAATCAATTCTATTTTTTTTTTTTGTTAATTTTGACGTTCAATAGTGCCTTTTATGTGCCTATTTGAAATAAATAATTTGACTTTGACTTTGACTTTGATAAAGGTGTCTTCGTTTTAGACAATGTTGAATCCTTATAGCGCCCCTGACACGGATAATATAATCCTACATACCCGTGACATGGTTTAGAAGACACTGCTGAATAATATACTATTTACGGAAACTCGTATTGTTTCTGAATTCGGTAACTTTGATTCTGAACATTTCTGATTGTGTAAAATTTTCCTCTCACTTTCTGTGGGAGTGATTTCGTGAAAAGGGACTGAAGTGTGTAGACAGGAAGTGACAGCTTGAGCATGGCATAAGTAAGTACTTTTTAACAGCGGAATTAGTAAGTATTTTATAATAGCATGGAGTTAGTATATAGGTATTATACAACTCTGGGGGGGTTATATTCTATACGTAAAAATAATACAAAAAGTCCTAGAATATGTGGTCCAAAAATGCATAGTTTCGAAGATATCATAATACTAACACTAGACTCTCGATGTGTGTCGGTATCTAAGTTTCATTGATAAATACGAGCAATTAATTTTCATTCAAAGCAATCATTCATATTTAAAGCTAAGAAAATGCGACGTTGTCATGTTTCACGTAAGCGTGTTTACATGAATAAAATAAATAAATAAATAAAATAGAATTCATTTATTTATTATTATTTATATATTATAATTAATAATCGTGACTTTGTCGAATTATTTTGTATGAAAAAATAAAAAAAAAGTGTTAAATGAAAAATAATTCTTATGCCAGTTGATTTTTTGATATGGTCTCATTCATTCACCCTTGATTTATGGGATATAAAAAAAAAACCTTGTATAGATTGAAAGTACAGAGGTTTGAATTTCGACTGTGGGCGACCGTTAATACTTAATAATTATTCGAATAAATATTTCAGTATTTAGCTTTTGTACATTCTGAGATTAAATTCTGTCGCTGTTCAGTTGCTTATTGCCAAGATGAGAAGTCAGATGTTACACATCATATGCGATAACTGTAAGGCTCGCTTGTTTTTTTGCTATAAACTATCTATTCGTATTGGTCGATGGTGGAGCAAACTTGCTTAGAAGTTAACCTGTTTACTCATGACATGAAGATTATGTAATTATTTTTATCGCTATATTTGGGTTTTTAACATTTCATGATGAGCATTCATAAGATTGGCCTCATAATAGATCATGAATAGAATAGAATAGATTACTCTTTATTATATTCACTATAAAAAATACAAATAAAAATGTAGAAATTTTACATAGGGTGACATAATGGGCGAGTTATCGCTAAAACAAGTTATCGCCTCCTTCCCTCCAATATGGCGAGGGGGGTGTTGGCTGATCTTTGCGTTATACTCGTGAACGGGTGCTGCTTGTGGTGACTGGTCGTCTTGCTGATCATGGATTTAATTGTTCTTAGTAATTGTTTACTTATTTTACTTCGATGGTGCTAAGTAGTTTATCATTTCTCACTTCGAGCTACAGCAATTGCCTTATGTAAGCGGGCACGCCCTTTATGCCTGGAGGCTTTTATTTAGGTATTAAGTTCTATTTACGTTTTTTTATGTTGTAATTTTTATCTGCTTGAGTACAGTTTGTTCATTGTTTTGTTGGTATACTGGCGCGTGCTAGCTAACGTATGGCAAGTGTGTAATTTAATCCAATGTTTTGTGTTTCGTAATGTTAATTACTTTGCATATGATTTGTATAGAATCAAGTTTATATAACTAAACAGACAGACGTGCTGCTGGGAAGTTTGTTCCACCACTTCTTCTTCCCAGCTAAAGCACTAGGAAGTGGTGAAGGGCGGGCATTTTTGGGGGACTGTCTTATGTAACATTGACGTTCGAAAAGTGCTGATTTTCAGCCTAGTTTGAATAAATGACTTTTGATTTTGATTTTGATTTAAAAGCGATCTTTTAAAGACAACCTTTGGATGGAACGTGCTTACAAAAGTATGTCATCACTATATTAAGGATAACTGAAATATACGATATACTGATTGACAATGGAGAAGATTTAGACCTACTGCTGGGCATAAAGATCATCATCACCATCTGAGTCTTTACAGCCGCGGGTGGACCTTAGCCCGTTCAAGTATATTGCTCTAAAGTGACCTATTTCCGGCTTTTTTGCTCCAATTGCTCACATCAACAGTACTTTAATCTTGGTCTACGCCATCCAAACATCTGAGCTTGGGCTGGCGTCGACTTCTCTGACCATCTGGTTTGCTATAGTACCTAAACGTGTGGGTGCTCTGGTCTCGTCCATTCTTGCGACATGTCCTGCCCATCAAAGAAGTCCCATTTAATGGTATTAATAACATTAGGCTCGTCGTACATCTCGTTATGGTTAACCTATTGACGGCCACGTCAAAAAAGCAAAAAGTGCTCTCGGTGCCAACCTACGGATTGCTCCTTAAAACCTGTTCAGTAGTCGTGACCGTGGCGTGCTGGGCACATTTTGGTCTGTCATCTATACATGACTGTGGCGGTCAAAAGGTTAAAGGTTTATTCTTCAAATCTATTTCATACAAAACAACATTGACCTTATGTTCTCTATACATTCGAAGAACAACAACAACTAAGCTTCCTCCTCGTAAAGCCATGTATTGTCAAAATGGCTCATTATTCTATTATTTGTCAAGACCACAATGGGTACTTAAGACAGCTTCGTTTAGACGCAGTAACGACTGATGACTAGGAAGACATAAGGATAAAATTAAGGCACCATTTCTGATTTCAAATGATTTAATTAGATTATCCTGTTGTAAATCTTAGAAGTTTGTGCGTAACAGGATATTTTTATTAAACAATTTTAGGAACTTCTGAAAAGTACTTCAAGAGGCTTGTCTTAAATACTTGTTTTTTTTAAGTTCATGAAGATCTTAGAAAACATCTTGATGAGATTACAAACCGTTGAAAGTGGAAACTATAGCCAATGTGCCGATTCCCTTGTTCACAAACTAAACTAAATTTAAGTTCAGTGCATCTTTTTCTTTCTATTTCATTAAGAAAAGGACAGAAGATAAATTTTAGTTCAGTCCTGTCAAATTAATCAGCGCCTGTCACTACTCCATACAAGTTTAGACGTGATTAAAAACTTGCCTACTAAAATTACGTCAATTTACGTCAAGCGCTGATTAATTTGACAGGACTGAACTAAAATTTATCTTCTGTCCTTTTCTTAATGAAATAGAAAGAAAAAGATGCACTGAACTTAAATTTAGTTTAGTTTGTGAACAAGGGAATCGGCACCAATGTCCGTTAATGGACATCTAAATTGCCAATAAGTACTTGTGGCGGCATCTACAACGGCACAGGCGAACTACACATCATACTGACGTCACGCAAAATCCTGCATCGCGCAAGCAAAGTTCACCACGCGCCTAGCATTTATATACGACGTCCCGATATCAATCGTCGAGTAGTAGCCCACCACACAACACCCGTCTGGTCGGAGGATCCTCCCTTGTCTAAAGAGGATGAGGAACTCTACACCATGTTCCTCATACCTCTATATACCTATGTCCATATAGGATGAAGTAAATGTACGCTCACATTCGTCATCGATTAAAAGAAATCACATGAATGGTGATGAACATAAAGAAGGACTTCAAACTAATTATTTTTATTTGCATACAAAAGGTAGTTACTGCTTATAGATCCGTGATAGTTACTGTCGAAGCTTGGGTCCTTAGCCTCTGAAATAAAAACAAGACCGCTATTCAATTATAAACTGTAAAAGTACATTGTGACACGCAATATCTCGACGCATTTATTCAATTGATCTGGGTGTTCCTGCAGGTGGGTTTATAAACGTTGGTCTAGTGGCCACAAGCGCCACTGCTGAACATGAGGTCCTGGGTTTGATTCCTAGGTCGGGTGAAGTGTTATTGGGTTTTTCCATCTGAATCTGGATTTCAGATTTCAGTAGCACCCCAGAGTCTGGATTTGTGCCCGGTTTATGGCAATAGGTACTAATAGATGGGACTTAAACATAACTGGCGAAATGTAATGTACCTAATGTTCTTTGTAAGTCTAAAATCTAGTTTAGTTTAGAATCTATTTTAATCTTGTAAGCTGCTGCCCCTAAAATCGGTCCAGCTATTTCAGAGATTAGCCGGAACAAACAGATACACAGACAGACAAAATTTGAAAAACAAAAAAAAAAATTGTTAAGTATAAGTTTTATATGCATTTAGTAAAAAGCTGTATTTTGACATTACAAACAGGCACTTCAATTTTAGTTATTTGTATAAATGGACACTATTAAAACAAGTGATAGCTGCCAATAAAGTTCTGTAACGTTTTATTGTGTGCGGGTTCCATTCGCGCGTCGATCTCTTTTGTTTCACTAACCAGTCAACTTTACGATCAAGTTGGTTACAAATTTCGTCTGTTACGGTACTACGGTAAGTAAAATAAAGTGTTGATATCACTCGTATATCACGGGGATTGGTTGTTGGATTATTAATCGCGTGTGAAGAAGAAATTTTTTTTTCGTCTACATTGTATTGAGTCTAAACTTAATGAAAAAACTGTCCGCTTAATTGCTGCATACCTCGCCTTCTTGATTTATTACTTTGCAAAATGAGTTTACTACAGTTAAAAGTAGATTTTACCTACCTAGTGAACTTAAATATGAAAACCTGTTATTCATTTATCCCATAGAATAGTATCGATATCCACAAATAAATAAAGTTTTGAATAACGAAACTGAACGATAACCCGAATTGATGACCATTGCGAACATCGCGTGATATAACTTGAGCATAAACATAATTTTTAATATCGTTAAGATCAGACAACTGGATCGGTTACACAATACGGACATCCTGTTCCACGAAAATGTATCTAACACTTATATATTTAAGGTGTAATTTAGGAAAAAGTTTGTAGGATATCCGCATGTTTTGAGGCCAAGGAAGTTTAATCTTTAATTATAGTGTGATAAAGTTTGGATTGAGTTGGAGCGTGGGGAGGTGGCGAAAGTGTTTCGCGTACACTGGCTCATATATTTTTTACTCTCACTGTTAGCTGCGGTCACGGTCGATGTCTTCGGCCTGCTTATGGACGGAGATACGTGACAATGAGTGGTTTTGGCGCGATAATGATGGCGACTCAAATATGAAATTGTGAGGAAGTTGAGGTATTTTGGGCACCTAGTGTAACTCGCACGATAGTTTTATTCTTGTTATTTGTTTGCTTGCTGTAAGTTTCAAATGCCATGTTGTAGCATAAGATGAGGTTTGAAGAGCTAAACAGGTCTTAATGTGGAAAATTTCAGGTAGAACATAATAAGCAAAGTAATTCTCATTTTTCAGAAGTAAGAACCTGTTTTGTTTAATTATTTCTAACCCTTAAAAGGCCAATTTAAATAAATAGGCTTAATTAGGGTTCCGTAGTCAACAAAGAACCCTTATATAGTTTCGCCATGTACGTCTGTTTGTCTGTCCGGGGCTTAGCTCAGAGACTCTTAGTGCTAGAAAGCTGTAATTTGGCATGGGTATACATATTAATCACGCTGACAAAGTGGTATAAAATAAAATCTTGAAAAAAAATTGTAGGGTACCTTCTTCTTGCACGTAAAGTGGGGATGATATTGTTTTTCTCGTCTATCCTATGGTGTGGTATCGTTGGATAGGCCGTTCAAAAATATTGCGGGTCTGTGAAAACTATTTTTCGATTCCGGGATTCGTTTACGTAATATTAAGCTTTAAAATGCAAATTTTTGGTAGAGTCAAGTGTCCGCCCCCTACCAGCTAAATGGTTGTTTTTGTATGTGTGAAAAAATTCATGGCAGTAGTATATACAATAAAGTTAAAAGGGAAACTATCATAGCAAAGAAGGTTTTTCAAGTGAATGAGTAATAGTCGACCAAGTTACATTTGCAGTTAGAGAATTGACCGTGACGTCTATCGATGTATGGGAGACCATGTTTTTCAACTAGAATGTTAAGTTTGACTGCAGGATCCTTCATTGTGCGTGGTCCAACACGCAATTATCCGGTTTTTTGTTAGGAAAGGTTCTGCCATTTCAGTAATGGGCGTTAATTGAGCAATAGGATAATAAAATCAACAGTAAATACCTACTTGATTACCGTTCCTCAAATTACATAACTTCAATTAATCCCTTAATCAGAACCTGGTAATTATTATTTACATAACATGCATAACATAATCAGCCTATAATGTTCCCACTGCTGGGACACAGGCCTCCTCTCTGTGAGAGGGAGTGGGCCGTAATCCACCACGCGGGCCCAGTACGGGTTGGTAGATGTCACATGTCTTCGAAGTTTTGGTTCTAGGACATGCCGGTTTCCTCACGATATTTTCCTTCACCGTTTTGAGAGCAGTGGTGATGAAATAATTGACACAAAGTAAAGCGCCTGTCTGGGTTCGAACCTACGACCTACAACTCGTAAGTCGCGGCCGTTACCACTGGGCCACCACTGCTCAGTCGCGTATTATTTATTTATTATTATTATAAGTCTGTGTTGTCCCACTGCAGAGCAAAGAACTCCTTTTCCTCTTTCCACTTTTCCCGGTCTACTGCGATTGCGGGCCAATCCTTTAAGGAGTCCAGAAACCTGATTGCGTAAAACACTATCAACCACAATCTGAATGGTTTTGAAGTATTTTGCTAATCCATTGCTTCATATGTTAGAAAAAAATGTTTGCTCAATAACGTAATAACGCAATGAATTTTGTTGAACTGTCAAATTGAAACCCATTGCTACTGATAGTGCAATAACCCCACAGCTCATCCCGCTATCTCATTCTCGGTCTGCCGCGTAGTCGTTTCCTGTTAAAGGCTGTTAAAGGCTGCTACATACTGGCGCGACTTGTCGCGCGACGCGTCGCGACACAAAGGCACCGCTTGTAGCGCTACTCGCGGTGTCTTTGTGTCGCGTCGCGTCGCGCGACAAGTCGCGCCAGTATGTAGGAGCCTTAAAGCTGATAAACCTTCTTTACACTAGAAAAAATGTTATTTGTATGGTACGAGGGCGACGCTGAAATTTTTTAGAACTGGCCACTTGTAAACGATATAATTAAAAAAAAACAGCTCAAATTTTGAAAATGGAACTCTTTGCCAATATTATTGTGTATGTTTATTATACATTTGTACGACTTGGCGGCAAATTGAAAATTGTCTGTGTCACGTCAGCATGAATTTAACGCGAAAAAAATTGTATACAATTATTTTTTATGACTTTCGATGTCAACAAGAAAGTTATTATAGACTTCGATTGGCCTTTCACGATGAAGCAACATCTCGTGCCACTGTTTACAACTGGTTTAATGAGTTTAAACGTGGTCGCACTAATCTCACCGATGATCTGCGTAAGGGACGGCCTTCTACGGCGACGACTGAAGATAACATGTGTGTTGTGCGGTGTATGATAGAGACTGACAAAAGAATGACTTATCAGCAGATTCGGACAAGCTTAGGCATCGGTATGAGTCAAGTGCACAAAATCCTCCATGAACATTTAGCGGTCAGGAAGCTTTGTGCCCGGTGGATACCTCATAATTTGACAGAGGCCCAAAAACTCCGTCGTGTTGATTGGTGTCGTGAAATGGTTCAAAGATTTAACGGAGGTGACTCGAATGCTGTGTTTGACATACTTACGGGTGACGAAAGCTGGATTGATACTGAAACTAAGAGACAGTCTGCTGTCTGGGTGTTTCCTTCCGAGGAGTTGCCAACTAAAGTGAAAAGAGGTCGAAGCGTGGCAAAAAAAGATGGTGGCCTCGTTCTTCGGAAGGACAGGTCATTACGCAACAATTGTTTTAGAGGATCGAGGAACAGTTACTGCAGAGTGGTACACTAATAATTGTGTGCCACTTGTCTTGGAAAAAGTTCGGGAGAAACGACGTCGCAGTAGGATCCTTCTTCACCACGACCACGCCTCGTGGCACACCGCCAAGCAAACAATCGACTACTTGGCGACGTCAGACGTGGAATTACTGGGTCACCCGCCCTATAGCCCCGACCTCGCACCTTACGATATTTATTAATTTTCGAAAATAAAAGAAAAACTTCGAGGAAAACGTTTTATGGACGCCGAGGAAGCACTGGCTGCGTTTCAAAATGCCGTCGAAGGACGAGTGGGTAAAGTGCTTTTCTCAGTGGTTCCATCGGATGCATTGATGTAAATGTACACTATTTTGAAAAGATATAATAACTTGCTAGTTTGTTTAGGTTTTGATTTTCTAAGAACTTTTAGTGTCACCCTCGTACCTACCTACCTGTAATCCTAAATTTATAATATAAATGTGAAAGTGAGTTTGTTTGTTTGTTACGCTTTCACGCTAAAACGGCTGAATGGATTTGGATGAAATTTGGCACATGGGTAGACCATGACCTGGGTTAGGACATATTAATAGAAAAATGACATTATTATGTACAAAATTTCTTAGCCGATAAGTTAATTCAATTGGAATTTTGTTTATGTGTATTCCAAATTTAGTTTAAATTTCATAAACTAAATTTGGAATCCATAATCCAATATAGCAGGCATGCTATTTTCGGTAGAATCATGGATTCTCCACAATTGTAACAACATATTTTTGTACCTACATTATTTAATAATAAAAATAAATAAGCAAATACATAATATATCTATTCCATTCTGTGCCTTTGGGAGCAGTGGTGGCCCAGTGGTGACGGCCGCGATTCCCGGTCGTGGGTTCGAACCCAGGCAGGCACTTTACTTTGTGTAAATTATTTCATCACCACTGCTCTCAAAACGGTGCAGGAAAACATATTGAGGAAACCGGTATGTCCTAGAATCAAGAATTCGAAGACATGTGCCAGCCGTCAACCCGCACTGGGCCCGCGTGGTGGCAGTGGGAACATTATTCTCAGAGTAGTCATATAGGAAACGCCGAGCTCATCTAGTTTTTTTTCTAAATATGATTGACGCGTAAAAGTGTTTATACAAATATACTTACAGAAAACAAAATCATTTCATCATCATTTCATTTCATTTCTGATTATGCATTATGTACCTGTCTCTTTCAGTCATTGCCATGACCAAAGGACATTGGTCGATGGTCTTCACTTTCGTGATCTAGGGCACTTCACATAACCACAGGTTGTGGGTGACACGACTCACAAATCAGCTGTGGGTAATTAAGTACTTTCACTGATTGTACAGCGACTACCCGTGGTTATAGCCATGGAACTGCTCCTGGATGGAATCAGAATCAGAATTAGAATCAGAATGCTTTATTTGTAAACATAGGTCAAATTACTACAGAGTGTGAGATGTTACAGATAGACCTTCTATGTTTTGCCCAGTGGCGTACAGACAAAATTCAATATCGTCAAATTAGGTCAGGTGATGAATAATTTTCTGAGGCAGTAATTATAGAATTGTCGTCCAAATAGCTCTTTAGTGAGTAATACTCGTAGCATATATGTATTTATAAAAATTCTTAATAGTGCTTTTTTGAAATTATCCAGATTTAATGTTTTTGTTTATTCAGATAGTTTGTTAATTATTTTTTGGCCATACAGAAGGTACTTTTATTTATTAGTGCAGTTTTGCCATAAGTCACTGCGAGTTGCGACTTATTCTTGTCGCGTTATTTTCTGTCGTAAGTGTTAGTAGCTTTTTACCCGACTGCTT
Source organism: Atethmia centrago (assembly GCA_905333075.3). Classification (NCBI taxonomy): domain Eukaryota; kingdom Metazoa; phylum Arthropoda; class Insecta; order Lepidoptera; family Noctuidae; genus Atethmia; species Atethmia centrago. The sequence goes on along the minus strand of HG995381.1, from coordinate 7,950,077 downwards.
TGTATAATGAGGTGTTAGGTTTGACACACACAGTTGGATTATGGTAGTGTTCGTTTTGAGGAAGCTGGTTAATATCTTCACTAAATATTATAAAACAACGTCCCCCGCCGCGTCTGTCTGTCTGAACGCGTTAAACTCAAGAACTACCAAACGGATTTTCATACAGTATTCGCCAATGAACGGAGTGATTTACGAGGAAGGTTTAGCTGTATATTTCATTAAGGTTTTATGTAAATTGGATGAAATATGATGATGTAAAATGCTTCAGGTAGGATGAACATCAGTTACATTTTAATGTAACCCACAATATGCTCGATGCAAAAGGCTGATATCACACCGATCCAGAAAAAAAATGTAGGCTACCCGTGAAGCGAAGCCGGATTGCTAGTTGGTCCTATAAAATGTCATTAACTTTGCTTAAGTTTCATAATTAGAATAATTAATCGGCTAACCTATCCCGGAATAAAAGATTAAAAGCGAAAACAAAAAAAAAATATTTCAAATATGTATATGTCGAAAAGTCACCACCGTAACGGACTAATGGAAATCACATGAAAATTCTAGATAAGACTTAGACCAACTTCTACTATTTTCGTGATACGAGAGATTCAATAAGATTTTGAAGTCAGGTGTTACTTTTTTCAAAAACCTTTTTTGTGTGCTAATACGATATTGGTTACCCAAACTGTTCCTTCACTTCTATCTTCCCATTTCGCTACCCTATCATCGGGAATAGAAAGTGATTGTTAATTTTAACTCGGCATGGCAAGGAACCAATTAAAGTGCGGTAATTACCCACAATTTAACATGAGACAAGACTAGGAAGGCCATTATTAGTACTTTCTATTTTACTAAATTAGAATCTAGACTTTAAAGAGTCATGCTATATGTGGGAAGTTTACTTTAGTTATGCCATGTTTGTGTCAAAGCGTGGCTAAGAGAATCTCGAGAACACCCGGTTTTTGAATTAAGAATTTGAAGTTGAGAACCTGTCAAACTCTAGCATTGCTTAAGGTGATTCCTTCAATAGCACACGAAATTCAAAATTCCTTACGGTTTCTGCGCTAAAATGTTTAATTTGGCAGGCTTTCACCTTAAGTAATGCTGAAGTAGAGATGGACAAGTTCTCAACTTAAAATTCTCAATTCAAAAACAGGGTGTATACATTTTTAGATAACCAATGCTAAAGATACCAATAGTTCACTAATAAACATTTTCTAAGTGGGGTAATTTGTTTTATCTACACCGATGCTGTAAATCCTCTATAAAAGTTTCTGAAACAGTTAGCTTATTGCCAACATTAAAACAACCAGTATAGGTATAGTAACCATAATATCATCCAAATGAGTGTTATAATGTTGTACTAAATTTTATTATGCAACTCCTTTTTAAAAAAAGAACATTGTCACGCGCGTTTCGTTACTACAGCGCCGTAATAAAAAAAAAACTTGTATGTTATTCGAGTTCACGTCGTATCCCGCCATTTTTGTTTGATATTAGTATTGCAAAAATGTATTACTTTGTTGTTTACAAAAATTAGTGATACAAGCCTTGATAACACACCGCCAGATATTTCAAATGCAGCAAGGGACATTTCTAACCAAATAATACCAGAAACTTTCCATGAATTTACATAGTTCTTACAACACTGTACAACACCCTATGGTTTCAGAACCTTTTATAGAGAATTCATATCATGTGTGTAGATAAAGTCTTGTATGCAACTGTACATAATTAGGTATATGTAATAAATGTTTTGATTAAGGTGTAGAGTTTGTGATGTTAGGGCTTGTAGAGTTGGGGCGTGTAGAGTTAGAAGCTTGGTTTTACATGAGATATGATGTCTTTTAGACAGTGCGATCTATGTAGAGTCGTCTTGGCAACATTTTACATGAAAATGTTTTAGTGGGATGGATATATACGTTAAAGGACTAGCTGCACCCCGTGGTTTCACCCGCGTAAGTCTCGATCCCGTAGGAATATTGGGATAAAAAGTCCTATATCCATAATCCTAAATCCAGGTCATGGTCTACCTATGTGCCAAATTTCATCCATATCCGTTCAGCCGTTTTAGCGTGAAAGCGTAGCAAACAAATAAACTCACTGAAACTTCCGAATTTATTAGTAAGGATTATAAATTAAAATCGCTCTTCGTTCTGTCTGTGTAACCGCGTTGTTCCTCAAAACTACGCAACAGATTTTGATGCGGTTGTCACTATAACTTAGATAATTTATTTCGGAAGGTCAATGTATATAAAACATGAATATTAAACCTACATATAATACAGAAATCTCGTAAATTTTGTCAAGTCGTAAAACCGTGCGATACAGGCGCGGGTCGCTCTGGTTAGAGAATCTTCCTGAAGGAGGCAGCACAGAAGAACGAGTTCATATCGGAGTACTGCGGAGAAATCATCCCGCAGGACGAGGCCGACGTGTTTTTATAAGGTCTTATAAATAGAAAGACAATTATTTTGTCATATGGCTTCATTCACGGCTTAAAGGCTTTGACCAACAAAAATCGATATTGTTCATCCGGGGTTCGTTAAAAGAGATTTAGAGTAAATACCAAATGCTTTAACATAAATGCTGTTTCAATATTCTTCAATCACGGAAATGGATCGCAAAGCTTTCCGGCAAAGGTTCGACAAAATTGAACGCTTGAACTATGCTCGTGAAAGGGTGCTGCTTGTGGTGACTGGTCTTGCTGAACATGGTTGTGTTATTGTTATTAGTAGTAACTGTTTCTTTATTTTACTTCGATGTCCTAGTTTCTCATTTGTGAGAGTTACAGCTACAGTTATATGTAAGCAGGCACGCCCTTTAGGCCTAGAGGCTTTTATTTAGGTATTTATTTCTGTTTCCGTTTTTATTAAATTTCTGCTTAAGTAAGTTTTCGGTGTATTTTTGTTGTTAGTATAGTGGTGTGCTAGCTGACATAAGCCTATTAATTTAATGTTTTATCGTTGTGTAAATTATTTTGCAGACTCTTGTATAGAATTTTTTTTTTTTTCTAATTGAACAGTTAGCTGTGTTGCTGGGGAGTTTTTTGCGCCACTTCTTCTTCCCTGCAAAGAAGAAGCTTCCTTCCTAGTGCTTTACACTAGGAAGTGGTGAAGTGTGGGCGTTTTTTTAATTATATAAGATAGTCCCCCTATCTTATATAATTTTAATGTTCGAAAAGTGCTGATTCTCAGCCTAGTTTGAATAAATGACTTTTGATTTCGAACTTTATACAAATACTTAATAATTAGCTGTTGCCTGTGGCTTCGTCTACGTGCATTTTATATTTCATCATTTTTTTAAATATCTAGTACGAAAGGTCCCAGGATTCTATCTGTCAAACTTCATAACGATCAATTCAGTAGTTTAGGCGTAAAAAGGTAACAGACAGAGTTACTTTAGCATGCATAATATCAAGCATGGATACGATGTAACTTACTGATGCAAAATTATGTAATTACTTGTTATAAGGTTCACGATTACAACTTTAGTACGGTTCGAAGTTCATATGGATCTGGCGATGGTTGCGTAACCATTTATGCATCGGCCTCTCAGGGTAACGCCTTATTTGGTTCTAGTATTTCTAGTATAAGGTCCTATTATATAAATCAACGCAAACTTATGGTTAATCCAGAGGTTGACTGGAATGGATCGCCTTATGCGATGGGACCGCAATACCTAAATTGATAATAAATTATTCTACATCATCATCTGCCTGCCTTTTCCAACTATGTTAGGGTCAGATTCCAGTCTAACTGGATGCAGCTGAATACCAGTATTGCACATGGAGCGTCTGACTGCGCTACTGAATGTCGAAGTTTGAAATGTCGACGTATGTTAGTTCTAAAGTACAGGATCTCGATGTACGCCAGTTCGAAAGTTCACTGGAGCGAAGTATGCAAGGCCGACGTATAAAGCAATAGAATTAACAGTAATAGAGGGGATCTGGCCGTTAATGGTCACTGTTCTAACTTAACCTAACCTAACATTATCCTTCGCTATATGAAAGATACGTCGGCCTTGCATACTTCGCTCCAGTGAACTTTCAAACTGGCGTACATCGAGATCCTGTACTTTAGAACTAACATACGTCGACATTTCAAACTTCGACATTCAGTAGCAGAGCCGGAGCGACTGCCTGTCTGACCTCCACAACCTAGTAACTCCTTGATAAGACTGGTTGTCAGACTTTCGGGCTTCTGACGACCCGTAACGACTGTTAAAGATCCACGAATAACAGCCGGGACCAACTGCTTAACGTGCTTACCGAGGCACGGAGGGGTCTTAGTATGTAAAGATGGTCACCCATCTACGGACCAACTGCAGCAAGCGTTGCTTTACCTGGACGATCGACGCGTGTGGCTATTATTACTTAGCCACAAGCCCCTCAATAATTATTTTAAATTTATTACATTAATTAATTATTCTGCTCGTGTCGAGGACCGATATTTTATCCGACCAGTACGTAACGACCGACAGCACCGTCGTTTGCCTCATTTAAGTCTTGGAGGGTGCAGATGCACCACGGGCAGGAGAGAAGGTGCTCTTGTGCTGGGGCTCCACACTCATACTGTGTTAAATAATTAATTTAAACTATGGCTGCCGTGCTTTGACTGTATGTAGGATGTGTAGTTCAATAATAGATGAAATTGGGAATTCAAAAACTTTGAATAGAAAAGAAAGAAAATACGTTTATTTAAAAAATAACAGAAACACGAAATCACAAAAAAAAGTGGGGGAAAATACGCGTCGCATCTACGCAAAACGGACATCGCTCAGCATAATGGCGGAGCCGCGCGCTCGGACCAATCTTTTAAGTGAGGCGCCACTGACTCGCGCACTCCGCACTCTCAACCTCATAGCTAGTGACACAGACCTATTCTGTTGTTCTCTGAGTGAGTTCACAAAGAACGCATTATTTGTAAATTAAATTAATTAAATTTTGTGCTTACAAAATTTAATTAAAATAATGTGTTAGTAAATAAGTTAGGATAAGAGTTCAGATGTACACTATCGCAATAGGTTTCTCTGTAAGGATAGATGTAGGTTGGAAATAAATAAATAATAATGCTGCGACCCTATGCATGACAGAGCCCAGCGCAAAAAAAAAGCAAAATAAGAAATAAAATAAATACAATACTTACTTCTAAATGTTTATATAAATATTATATTCAAAGTGGCAATAATCCGTACCATCGGCAACGACTCAACCGGCGTACTCAATACTTTATTTCCGTTCCACCTAAGCTGGTAACTTAAAATTAAATGGACCCTGTCGGGCACAGCAAAATAGTAATGAAATTAGATGTCTGGGGGGTAACCATCACCTCTTATAGCAGTATTACTTCAATATTACTTCAGCGTGAGAAAGAGATGGAGCTATAAGTCCTGTATAGCTCCATCACTTTCCCACTGGAAGTAATATTATAATAATACTGCTTTAGGAGGTGATGGTTACCCCCTGAAGTGCCATACAGAAGAAACGCAACGCATCGCCTAAAGCTAGACCGTTCCTTTGAGGCGATGTACTCGTAACACTTTCCAGCAGAGAACTTAGACAAAGGCCATGTTATGTAAAGAGTCAACATGATGCCGATAGGACCGGTTCAAACGCTGTTCTAGACGAAAACAATGACTTGTTCATCAGAGAGTAACAAGAGTTCAACATAAGTTTCTAATTTAATACGATCAGGGCATGTAGGTAAGCGTGGTGAAATATTCTATAACAGGTTTGGAACAAGAGTTGCAGATTCTTTGCGTAAATTGTTCACTTTTAAGTTCAAGCTAAGTTTTTTTCCCAGCAAACATTAAAACCGGGGCAAAAAAACAAGATTGCACTTGCCTCTCCGCAATCTTAGACCACAGCGAGATAAAGTGCAGAGAACAAAACTAAAGTAATTTAAACTGCGCTTAACACTGCTTTGAGTTTAAGTACGTAAGTTTAAAACTGGCATTCGTTCAACGGTTCAACTTCTAACGGCTGAAATCAGAGGATGGAGGCAAAGGGTGAACTTCTAATGCTAAGCGGGTTATGCACTAGGCTCGCTTAGAAAAGTGATGGCGACCATTTTTAGCCTTATTTAGACTTCAGCATTTTAGATTCTAGACTTTCCATAGGCTTCGCTTTATTTTAATTACGTGCCTCATCCATTGTTTTCATAAATGCCTTAATTATTGTAAAAAAAAAAATCACCACCCACCAATTACCAATTAAAACGAAAATAATTCTTCGGGTTCAGCTTACATAATAATTGTACGCAGTAAATATATTTCAGATTACAACGAAATTGCCTAAATATACCTAATCTTTTGCAGTAGGTAATGAAATTCAAGTTTACGTTTTCCGAATATTTCATTTAAGAAAAGAAGAAAAAATAACACTGCTCCCCAGTGTGATTTTGCAGCATGGTACATACTCGTAGGAGTCAATTTTGAATAAGTTCAGTATGCTGAATACGAGAAAAATATCGGATTTGTCAAATTGACGCTAGTTTATGAGATAATGAATATTAACTATAGTTGATACAAGTTTGTCTTCTTCGGTAAAGCAAGGAAGAAAGTTTTTCTCTCTGGTCCGCGATGTTATAGTAACGCCAGGTTGAAGACAGTGTTTTTCTTGTAGCCTCGAAGTAAGAAATTCAGCAGATCTTTTTTATAAATAAAAAACAATCACGATCATTGAAAAAATTGGTCTGGTAATAACAAACTAAATAATTCAAATTTACTTTCACTGCTGTCCTTCTGACTGTTTAACCAGTCTAACATTTCAACACCATCACAGTCTGCAGTCGATGGTCCCGAAAACATCAGGAATTGGGTAATATTAGAGGCTTAGCCGATTCCTCATTAGGATAAACCCAAGTACTATTTTTGTACCTTTCACATTCACGGCACAAAATTAACAGTTATAAAGATGATTGGTTGGCACAGTCCATATCATCGGCACCCCAAATTTAGGCCCTTTACGTCTTCCTTGGCTCTAGTATCGCAGAGATTCCACACAAGACTTGAAACACGATATTGAGCATCAAGGCATCGGTTATTTGTTGTTGTAATATTGTACGTTGACTGTCAGAGAGACAGTAAATAACGTGATTAGGAATTAATTGCACAGTATTTATTTATAAAATCGTATCTTAGATAGAAAGTACCTACTTTATTTTTTTTTTTGAGGTTGGGAAATCATCAAATAACTTCTCCCGCTCTAGGCGGAGCGGGAGGGTGTGTCAGACTCTTACTGACTAAAACCCACCCGTATTCCTTCCTGTTGCCTGTGTTGCGGGGGCCTCGGTGACCCATAAGTACCTTCCCGCGACCCCGGCAGGCATCGGTCCTAGTGGACCCCCTACTATATGTGCTGACGACATCTCTTTGAGGCGCGCGTGGAATACAACGCGCCGTCGACCCGGGCCTGGTCCTTACCGGACGGTGAGCTACCCATTGCTCACCGTTCGCAAGCCCGCGCCTACGGTGGCCAGATAGTAGATAGATAGATAGTAAGTACTTGGGTGGGATATAAATATATTTTTTTGTATTTTTGGAACGTCTATTATGTGCTATTTCAAGGTTATCCATTATTCACGCGACAACCTGTATAACAATCCTACTTTTAAATAGTTACGAAGATCAAAATAATGATACAATTTAAGACTACATCGAAATTCTCCTGCCGTTATCCCAATTTATTTGTGGTCGGCGCAACATATCTTTTTTCTTCCGTACTATTTATTAGTTGTCATCTTGGTAGTCACTCCCATACATCTACAGATACATTTTTTTTGGCTGGGCAATTATCAAATCTTCTCCCGCTCTGGTCGGAGCGGGAGGGTGTGCAGACTCTTACTGACCAAGACCCACCCGTGTTCCTTTCGTTAACTCATTTGCCAGAGGCCTCGGTATCCCTTTCGGACATCTACAGATACATTACGACTACATCTTGATTTATTACGAGACATTTTTAAATGTATCAACTTTCTTCTATTTAGTGGGTGTAAGTGGGCAAAAGAAACTGAGTCCGCAAACGTATTTGGACACGCAAAATGCTCGGAGATTTTGGATGATAGTCTAGAAAGCTGATGGTACAACTTTTACTTGTGCCTAGGCCGTTAGAAGCGTTTCGCAAATGGGGTATGTTTATATTATCTCACTGTTTATTATTTGATAGGTAGGTATACCTAACAGCGTGTAGGGTTTTTTAAAATGCAAGATCCTAACTAATATTATAAATGCGAAAGTGAGTTTGTTTGTTACGCTTTCATGCTAAAACGGCTGAACGGATTGGGATAGGACATATGATACTTTTTATCCCAATATTCCAATGGGAACGAGATATATGCGACTGAAACCGGGGGGCGTAGCTAGTAGGTTTATAAACAAACAAGCTGAGCCCCGCGGTTTCGCTGCATGGAGTTTGGTAATGATCCCACGGGAACGTACTACCGGGATATTAGATATATGCTATTTCGAGGTTATCCATTATTTGGGTCGTTTTCAAATTTGGGCCAAAAAAGTAGGAATTTCATGAATTTAAATTTTATATTTATCGTATTTTTTAGTATGTAAGTGCGTTCAGGGTATAGCAAGTTAAGTATTAATCCCAGGTGATTATTGATACGTTTAATTACAGTTACACAAATTAAATTACTTAAACAAACTTTTAAAAAGCTACCTATTACATGTTATTTTATTGTTACACAGTATTGTTATTCAGGATTGTCTCAACAATTAATTATCCTTCCTTTAGAATAATATTGAACAGTGTAAAAATAAAATTCCAGGTTCCTGCACATGTTTTTGTTTTATATAGCAATCTATAAAAATAAGCCCTTAGAACTAATGACATTAATGAGAAATAGGATAGTTTTATAGGCCTACCTCCTTAATTTACAGTGATAAGAATGTCGTTGTAATGGGCCTTAGGCGTCTCAAAGATGGAGTGGCTAGAGAGGCGCCACGGCATCCTCACCTTCCGTCTGTCCTCACCGGACACGGTTGCTGCGAGAGGTTCCTGTTCCGGATAAGACGGGAGGAAACGACCGGGTGTTGTGTGAATCGCTCGGAGGACACGGTGGAGCTTACGGTGGAGGTTTGCCCGGCTTGGACACCGCCGTGTCCTCGTGGAGGCGATCGGAGGCGGCGATTTCCCACATCCGGCCCTGGTCCAGGCCACGGTACGGAGCGAGAGGGATTGGGAAGCCGTCACCTCCTTTTGTGAAGCGGTAATTCTCGCGAAGGAGGAGGCGGAACGGGGAGTGGGAGAGGCAAACTTTGCGCCCTAGGCGTCAGGAATCCCAGGACGATTCCCGGCCACCGTAGGCGCGGGCTTGCGGACAGTAAGCAATGGGTAGCTCGCCATCCGATAAGGACCAGGCCACAACTGAAGGGGTCCGTTAGGGCTGATACCTGCCGGGGCGCGGGAAAGTCCGAAAGGGATACTGTGGCCTCTGGCAACACACAGGCAACGGAAGAAACACGGGTGGGTTTTAGTCAGTAGGAGTCTGACACACCCTCCCGCTCCGCCCAGAGCGGGAGAAGTTATTTAATAAATTCCGCCCCAAAAAAATTAAAAGGCGTCCCAAAGAAGTAATTTAAACTACGTTAACTTCTACTCCAGGAGAATTACAGACTGGGACGACAGCGCGGGCGCCACAGCCATATTGGTGCCTGTCGGGCCCGCGATATCGCGCTAGACTGCACGAGCCTTAATAATTTTTGGCCCCAGCCTGTATAACATGACATTGACATAAGAGGGATAGTTCGTGGTGGTTTTAGTGGTCTCTTCCTTCTCTGTATTACCTTATCTGTAGTTGGTCCTCATCCCTTTCACGATTTTTGACACTTAGCAAAAGAGAATTGGGGCGATTAGTAGTGTGATGAGGACGTAGCGATTTATGATGGCAGACCTGCAGCCTTATTGCGTAACAAAGTTTCAATCACAATCCGAGAGTTTTTAAGCATATTGCTTTAAAGGCCATTGCTATATTGCCATTGCTTCATAGGTTTAAATAAATTGTCTGCTCAGCAACGTCAATAACGCAATGGACGTGGGTGAACTGTCAATTTGAAACCAATTGATGAACAGGATTGTGATTTTTTCGCACTTGTCAAGTAATTTTGACCGTCTAAGGACCCCATTAGGACTTTGCGACCGAATTCGGTCGTAAAGCGATCGCTACCTAAGCATGTCGAGACTGACCAAAAACCCCTGACCCAAAGGTCAGTGAAACCTTTGCCTTCAAAATGTTAAATAGTTCAACGTCAAGGAATTTTGGTGAACACTCACCAAAATTCAGCAAGACAGCGGTAGCCAAAAGTACGTTCGCGGGAAGGTACTTATGGGTCACCGAGGCCCCTGGCAACACAGGCAACAGGAAGGAATACGGGTGGGTTTTAGTCAGTAAGAGTCTGACACACCCTCCCGCTCCGCCCAGAGCGGGAGAAGAAGTACGTCATATAAATAAAAAAAAAACTTCAGTCTCAGTTAACTGTTACTTAGTACACTGTTGACCCAAAATGTATGTTGTAATTATATCATTAGATGTTGTAATCTTTCCTTATTGCAAGATTGGCACAGTAAGAATGTGATGTATGACTTAAAGTTGTATAACGTTAAGTCATTCTTGTTTTGGCAGAATAAGTCATAAAAATATATTAGATACTGTGCAGCCATAATGAGACAGTCAGCATAACGAATCAAATCAAGTCACTACAGAGAGAATGTAAAGAGCTTTTACATAATTCATTGATAGATATTGTTCCATGTGGTGTCGGACGTAAAGAATAGCACCATCCCATTTCTTTCCATGGGTGTCGTAAAAGGCGACTAAGGGACTTACTAGAGAATGGGCAGCAGTGTTCTCTATGCATTTTAACACCATACTGCGATCGCCAACTCACCTGCCAAGCGTGGCGATTATGGCAAACCCCCCCAATATTGGGGGAGGCCTATGTCCAGCAGTGGACGTCTTTCAGCTGGAATGATGATGATGATGATGATTGATAGATATTAATTATTATTGAGAATTCTATAACATTACATCAGCCTGTATTACCCAGTTTCGCCAGTTATGTTTAAGCCCCATGTAATAAAAGGTGAGCCTATTGCCAAATCCAAACTCCAAGAGCCGTGTCTATTCTTCGAAGAAATATAAAGCGTCATGCTAAGCCTGCTGTTGGTGGTAAACTAAGCCATTTGAGTGTTTTTCGTCGATTTGTTCTGGTAAGCCTAACTTGGTGAGTCGGAAACGCTAAGTTCAAAAAAAGAAGACCGGTGAGTGTATGGTTTACCACGCAAATTTAAATTCAAATACGTTTATTGTTTGTTACATGTAGAAAAAGATCTTATAGTTATTCTATTAGTAGCACTGTAACATACTCATAAGGTGTAGAACATTCTATTTCGTTATTATTATTGTAAACATGCAGTTGCAGTTGGTCTAGCCTAGTCACTCTTTGCATTAATCAAATTATACCTTAAAAATATTATAAAATTAATATGCTTTAGCCAAATTATACATTAAAAATATTTATACATACACAGGGGGCCAACCGCCGCCTCTTATAGCAGTATTATTTTAATATTGCTTCACAGTGGGAAAGAGATAGAGCTATACCCCCTGTATAGCTTCATCTCATTCTCACACTGAAGTTCTCACGCTGACTTTTACTATGGGACCAAAGCTGAAGTCGCGAAACAAAATCAGCTATTCCCTACATTTATGTTCGCTTAACTCGTCAAAATGAAGGAAACAGCAGATGTTTTTTTCGCGACTAAACCTAAGTCCCACAGTAAAAGTTGTTCATAATGATGAATACAATGAGCCCTTAAGAGGTTGATGGTGTTTAAAATTACACCCTGTATATTCACAAACATTCGATACGCTCCCGTGCCGAATCGCACATCAATCAATGTTATCGAAGTAGTCCTCTGAACGGTGTTCACGAATCCGAAACCCGAAAATTTTGACAGTTTAAACCAAATATACGACCGCAGCTTATTGGTTGATTTGCACGAATTATCTCACCCGAAACGACGAATCGACACTTCATTGATCTTGATTTATTCGTATTAAAATTGTAATCTATAACTCTCTGAGGGAGATGTACAATTTAGACATTGTTATCTTAAAATGATAGTTTAATAAAGATATGTTTGATTAATATATGTGTTTCATTTTATTTCAAAATATTTTACATCACTTCTGTGCGTTAGCATACTTTTTTCTAAACTTTATTGCATAAATAATACAATACACCGTGCACCTACGTTCTGACGTTCTGACGTTTCATAAGTTCCCATGTAGGTTAATGTGAAATAAAAATATTTTGATTTGATTTGATTTGAATATGTGCCAATTGCCTATTACGTATTTCTAGAGTTGTCGATTCGCACACTAATAAATTAATTTCGTGCGAACCACCTACTGAAAAATATATATTTAAAATGTGTCGATTCGCCCGTTTCTTACGAGATAATTCGGGCGAATCACGACCGCTGTTCTTCCGACAGCTGTTTGCTGACGGAAACTAGGCAAATCAGGTAACCGAAAATCTGTCTTTTCGATTCGGAAGCATGCCGAATGTTTGTGAATAGCCATGCTGATCACCAATCCAATATCCATAAATGTTTGGTTTACGGTTATCAATATTAGTGTCAATTTAAAATTGAATTTTACAGCTAATATTATGTAATTTTAACTTTTACAAGAAACACTAGATAACGGTCTGCTAGATAAAGGAACTGTACAATAATTTATAAATTATAGACATACAAGTTTTTATTGTTTAAACACAAATAAGTAAAAATCATATAAGTACAAAAAAGTCGTAAATTCATTTTTTGTATACATTATTGAACAAAAAGCACGCGGGCGAAGCCGCTGGCTTCAGCTAGGATGCTAGCGGCTTCGCCCGCGTGCTTTTTTAAAAATAGGCTATAAATACGTTACGCCTACGTTACTCCATAGAACTACAGCTATCTGCTAGTGAAAGTCCCGTCAAAATTGTTCCAGCCGTTTCAGAGATTAGCCGGAACTAAAAATCACGGTATCGCATACCAAACAGACAAAAATTGTAAAAATGTTATTTCTTATTATTATACCATAATAACATTTTTTGTCTGTCTGTCTGTTTAGACAGACAAACAAAAATTGTAAAAATGTTATTTTGTGTATAATTATAGTAAAAAGCGGTTATTTTAATATTACGAACACTCCAATTTTATTCATCTGTATAGAAAAGAGAGATCTTGCTAATTTCTATAATTTTGACTAAAAAGGGCATTGAAATCTGAACGAAATCGCACATAATTAAGCGCTATTTGGAAAGCGCTCTCACGACTAAAATGTTTTGTTTTTGTTGACCACTCAGTCAATTTCGTGTTTTTTAATTCACTGTGTTAGTGTGGTGTGACGGTCTTATTTGGAGACCGCATTAAATAAGAATGTGTTGTAAGTTAAAAACTAGCGCGATGATAGATTATCACTCAGTATTAAAATAAAAAAGATAAAATAAAATTAAAACAATTTGTAGGAACAACAATAGGTACAAATCGTCTAGGTTATATTTTTTATGAATCCGGTTTTTCTTTCTGTCTAAAATATTTTTAGTCAAGTCTAAATGCCTATCTAAATTGTACTAGATAAGAAAGCGAAAATTTCAACTTAGTCAGTATATCAGGGGGGTAACCATCACCTCTTAAAGCAGTATTATTATAATATTACTTCACAGTGGGAAAGTGATGGAGCTATACAGGACTTATAGCTCCATCTCTTTCTCACGTTGAAGTAATATTGAAATAATACTGCTATAAGAGGTGATGGTTACCCCCTGCAGGGCCTCAAGTCTGATATTACAATAGTGTCAGAATGGTCTGTTCCGATCATCATTAATGACGCCATTATATTAGTAGATTACCAAAACTAAGTTGAAATTTGGTACACTTATGAATTTCTGTGACCCAAACACGGACGTGTTACGCAAATAAATGAATTTGAATATGGGGGGAAAGTTTTACACACGAGTGATCCTATAAAGGTTCCGTAATTCCATTTTTGCATTCGGACGTACGAAATCCTAAAAATTAAGAAAATTATTTAAGGCGCAGATATATGGTTTTAGTGACTTTTAAATCTGTTATTACGCCTTCTTATAATGCTACGAAGTTATGCAAAAAAATGTATGTTAAACTAGATCGCGTACACATCAATTCTATGAGTGAATATATAAGTATTGTTTCTATTTCATTAAGAAAAGGACAGAAGATAAATTATAGTTTAGTCCTGTCAAATTAATCACCGCTTGACGTAAGTTGACGTAATTTTAGTAGGCAAGTCTTTAATCACGTCTAAACTTGTATGGAGTAGTGACAGGCGCTGATTAATTTGACAGGACTAAACTATAATTTATCTTCTGTCCTTTTCTTAATGAAATAGAAAGAAAAAGATGCACTGAACTTAAATTTAGGTTAGTTTGTGAACAAGGGAATCGGCACCAATATCCGCTTTTATAACAAGTTGCCAAAGTCGGTTGATTTTAAACTATGTATTTATAATTGGTGACTTTTGTGGACCTCGCCGAAAATACGTCGCCGAAGGCAACGTGTCTGAACCTACTAGTATTATATAAAAGTTTAAAAGTAGGTAATAACAGTTAAATTTAAAATAAAAAAAAAAACCCCGACACTAACAAAAAACATCGAAATAGTAACAAAATAGTACGTATTATTTTGTTACTTTTTCGATGTTTTTTGTTAGTGTCGGGGTTTTTTTTATTAATATTTTACATAAATTCTTTTATATTTTGTGAATATGAGAACGTTGTGGGGTTAATAGACTGTAGATTTGTAGACCATTTATTTTTGTTAAGTACCTGGTACACTGTCAGGCCTACCTATAACTATAAACACTGTAATTTGAAAACATTGTAAAAGCTAATTATTTTTATTGAGTAACCGTGGAGTTTATTGCCGGCTCTTCTCCTTAAGAAACGACCAATTGGAACCGTGCACCTAGCTTCAGACGTTTCATAAGTGCCCATGTAGGTTTATGTGAAATAAAAATATTTTGATTGATTGATTGATTGACTACGCTGGCCTCGTATCCTATTAAGGCGCAGTTAGACGACTTCTAATGATTTTAAATTGAACTTCACGTCTAAATGACTTGTCTTATTACTTTGAAAAAAATATATTTTTATACTAGACTATTGTCTACGTAATTTGATATATAAATATTTGAAATAATATGTTTATAATATAGTGCAATTAATTTGTAAAGTAATGTCTAACGCGGACAAAAACACGACTATTACGCAAAAAATAACGGGCGTATTTTCATGAAATTTTCACCATCTAAAAGACAGTTTAACTACTCAAATTTTAGTATAAGTATTGTATTTGTTTTGTGTTTGATTAATCAAGGTGGGTTGTTTTTTCGAATAAACTTGGTGCGCGTTGTAGCGGGGGGCTCTTGCAGGCGACGGGCGGCAGTGCTTTTCCGACCACTGTCACGGGTAGACGCTAACGCTCGGCGCTCTGAGCCACCATAACACGATTTTATTCGTTTTTAAGGACGCGTTTGTAAAATTTATAGGTAAACTACAACATTGACACGGCTAGCTACTTACAAAAAATATTTCGTATTGCTCTTTATAATTTTACTAAATAATTCTTAGATACAAATACTTCAATGACTCCTAGGCACTGGAAGCCCTCTACTAGTAGAGAGATGTGGGCTGTGGACTTTAGGCAAGTTTTATTAGTTATGATGAGACCTTACCAACGGACTTGATGGTGTGACCTGAAGGTGTACTTTTAGTGACTGCTACTGGAACTCGTCGACCAGTAGAACTAGGGGTGCGGAGTTTCGGCTCGTTTTGATAGTTTTGACGAGACCTTACCTCCGAACTCAAGTTCGGAGGTAAGGTGAAGTACACCTTCAGGTCACTCCATGAAGTCCGTTGGTAAGGTCTCATCATAACTAATAAAACTTGCCTAGGTTGGTGTGACCTGAAGGTGTACTTCGGTGACTGCTAAATTATTTTTACATTTTTCTTTGAACAGACAGCTGTGCTGCTGGGGATTTTGTTGCGCCACTTCTTGCCAGCTAAAGCGTTTGGGAGACTGTCTTATGTAATGTTTATGTTCGAAAAGTTCTGATTCTCAGCCTAATTTGAATAAATGACTTTTGATTTTGATTTAATTAATATTTCCTATTTAATGTGTCCACCCATTTATTACCAAGCTTTACCAAGCCCGGCTTCGCACAAATAGCACTAAGTATCTCAAATTAACCTACCTATCTATCTACCCTACCTAACAACCTTACATACCTACCTACCTACCTACCTACCCTACCTACCTACCCAACCTACCTACCCTACCCTACCTACCTGCCCTACCTACCTACCCCACCTACCTACCCTACCTACCCTGCCTACCTACCCCACCTACCTACCCTACCTACCTACCCTACCTACCCTACCTACCTACCCTACCTACCCCACCTACCTACCCTACCTACCTACCCTACCTACCTACCCTACCTACTTACCCTACCTACCTACCCTAGCTACCAACCCTAGCTACCAACCCTACCTACCAACCCTACATACCTACCTGCCCTACCTACCTACCTACCTACCTATCCTACCTACCTACCCTACCTACCTACCCCACCTACCTACCCTACCTACCTACCCTACCTACCTACCCTATCTACCCTACCTATCTACCCTAGCTACCAACGCTACCTACCAACCCTACCTACCAACCCTACCTACCCGCCTAGCTAAAATCAGACAGGATAGTCCTCACAATCTGAATTACTGATCTTTTCCTCATATAATGAGTAAATTTTTATGGCACGTGCCAAGAGAAAAACTTAAAAAACACAAGGAATATTAACTAAAATATCATAGTTATTCCATTCATCAATATTTATTCGAAATTATTTTAGTATTTGAAACTCGGATCGAACTTTCGTTATTTTACGAGTTGAGAAGCCATTCCGAATATTTTTTCATAAACTTCTTTATAAGTTGTTAAAGAATATAAAGAACTGTTGGTATATCTCACTCAAGAGCTATTGAGGATAAACTATAAATCTTCCGACCTGTTTGAGAAAATCATTTCATTTGTATGTATTCTTTGAGTTCTGTATAAAGTTATTAAACTTGCTTGAACTACGATTAAAAAGACTTTCTGACTGTTTTTTAGCCTTTAGCCTTTAAAGTTCAGCCAATTGTCTCCGAATGGGCACAGGTGAACTTTTATATTCAAAAGTCTTGGCATACGGCTCGCCTTGGCAGGTAGGCAGGAGGGCGCTCCTGCCAAGCCTCTTCTTATCAAAGATAATAACACTGATAACACACACACAGACGTAGGTATTTATATCTGTTATTTAAATGGTGTACGTATTAAGAGTGTTCTATTCTATAATAACTTACCATCAATATATTTTCTTCTTCGCTTATCGGAAATACACGATAAAAGCTCATCACATAATCAGCCTATAATGTTCCCACTGCTGGGACACAGGCCTCCTCTCTGTGAGAGGGAGTGGGCCGTAATCCACCACGCGGGCCCAGTGCGGGTTGGTAGATGTCACATGTCTTCGAATTTTTGGTTCTAGGGCATGCCGGTTTCCTCACGATGTTTTCCTTCACCGTTTTGAGAGCAGTGGTGATGAAATAATTTTACACAAAGTAAAGCGCCTGTCTGGGTTCGAACCTACGACCTACAACTCGTAAGTTGCGGCCGTTACCACTGGGCCACCACTGCTCAAAAGCTCATGCTCCAGTAAAAATATTAGCCAGCCTAATTAGCCTCTCTAAGTGATCTCTGCGATGCCACCGATGACGCCGTAGTCGTGGCGAAGTTTTGGGCCCACTTGGACTGAAATACAGTCGTGCCAGCGACACGAAGAAGATATTGCCAGTCAAATAGGTGGTATCGGGCTGACAGATCAAGAGGCGTCGGACGTACATTATTTCCAAAAGGTGGATCCACAGAGGTAGCCCGCGAAATTCAAATTATGAGTCTAATTTAGATTTGTTCCATACGAACTTTTCCATAAGATATTTGTTATTGTGGAACAATTTTAACTAAGAGAAATATATTCATGATTCTAATGATTTTATTTCTATTTTTTGTAACTTCTTATGAGTACATTGTGCTCCAATTACTAGTTTAATGTTTTCGATCATATTACATTTTCAACATGCTCTTTGTGGTAATAATTACATACAAATTTGTTATGGTCGCAAATCATATTTTGATCAAGAAACAACCTGACACAGACCTGCAAATTGAATTTCGTAGGCTACCACTGCGGCAGCAAATCCGCACTAATAGCTGTAACATTATAGACGAGGATAATCATAAATTGAATTGTGTATGCAAAAATTCACCAGTACATGCACTGGCATCTAAAAGACTCATAGTTTCGAAACTTTATTCATAGTATTTTATAGCTTCTATCATGTCCCTGCAATTTGTTTCGCAGTACTAAATTACTACTCTTGAAATTACGACATTCTTTAATAACTATCTTGTGGATTTGCACGTACGGTTGTTTTTATCATGTTCATTAGGTTCAATATTCTTTTGTAATATATGTTGATTGGCAATTTGTGACCTTTGCGGTAGTTAAATGTATGCGAATTGTTATTTGATCCTTTACATGGGATTCTATCTATGACACACTCATCACAGTAGATGCATGTGTCACTACATATATCCAGATATTTTTATTATATTGTTGATATCCTTGTTACTGCTTCAGCATTAATTTTCTTTAATTATTATTTACTTCTTTAACCGATTTGCTTATTCCTTCACTTTTTCATCAAATATTTGTTACCTCTTATTACTTCAAGGATATATTGCTGGCTTCATTCTTCTATAAGTCTTCTTTCTTCTGTACCTACCAGTAATTCTGTCTTGTCTTTGACCACTGAAAATCAGCGCTGTGCTGTGGGTCCCCCATAGCACAGCATCATGCTGAGTGGAAGCCTTCTTGTCACAGTCACGGCATGCAGCTTCCGATTATTTGTTTTTTGTGCTCTATCTGTATACATTCATTATTATCATTTCATTATCATTTATCATTGTGATCTATTTTGTTTTATTTCTCTGTTTATACCTACTTGAGTTAATTACATTTTTGTATGCACGATCTTCTGTGACAAATATACTTATTTTTCATTCTTTCGTTCTTTCGGAGTACCTATGTCTAAAGTTTTTGCAACATAAGGGCCTGTCACGTGATATTACGTCAATCACCTGTATCTCGATCGATTTCACCAATACAACATTAATTTGAAATTGCTCAATGATTTCGTTTGCCCTATTGCACGACCAGATCATAATACGTTGATGTGGTCTGATTGTGTGTTTAATGACTTTTCTGTTGTAACTGTTTTGACTAGAGCAATGTGCCATGTGTGGCAAGAAAGCTTTGCCGTTTAATTTGGTGATAGTGAAGGTCGTAAATACAAGTTATGCTGTAACCTTGCCGGGGACGCGGGAAGGAACTAATAAAGGGTTACCGAGGTCCCTGGCAATACAGGCAACGGAAGGAATACGGGTGGGTTTTAGTCAGTAAGAGTCTGACACTCCCTCCCGCTCCGCCTAGAGTGGGAGAAGTTATTTGACGATTTACCACCCAAAAAAAAAAAGTCATGCTGTAACAAGCCGTGTGCCCGATGGGGCTTCCCACCGGCAAAAATGACGAAATTCCATACAGACTATTATTCCTATTTAACCCCTTTAGAGGATTAATGATAAAAAAATCTTACTTGGTGCTCAACTTCGTTATACAGGGTCATTTTAAATTAGCCATCTAAACTCCGCAGACGCGATGGGTATCGATATCTAAAAATGTTCAAACATATTTTTTTTTTGTGGCGTCATCGACCGCAATTATTGTAAGTAGTCACTTGAAATATCAGTTACAAAAAATCCGTTTTATTTTGTGTAAACTTCCCAGACGTGTTGTGTGTTATCGTTATCTAAACCGGATAAAACATAAGAAAACAGTTTTTCTTAACGTTTACTTCAAGTAACAACACTAACAGCGGTCAACGACCTCCCAAAAAAAAACTTTAAATCTTTTTATTTTATCGTGTTTTAATATCGATACCCATTGCACCTGTGGAGTTTAGCTAACCAATTTAATATAACCCTGTATGTATAAGGACTGCTTGTGCATTCCATGCTTCTGGACCCAGCGGTTTAGGTTGGGCGTGGTCTGTCAGTGAGTGAATAAATTCAGGATTTTTAGGAAGATATGTATGGCAGGTAAAAGCATCCTTTTCTCATTCATTGTAACCTGGGTACTGTAAAAATCTGTTCAATTTACCTATATTCTGGAAAAAACTGTTCAAATTACCTATATTTTGAAAAATTTGTTCAATTTACCTACATTATATTATGACAAAATCTGTTCAATTTACCTATATTCTGAAAATTCTCTTCAGTTTGCCTATATTCTGAAAAATCTATTCAATTTACCTATATTCTGTGTCAATTGTATCATAAAGGTCGGCCAATAGCTTCGCTTGCATATCCATCCACCATCGTAATCCACAGCCTGACTTCACTCACTGTTGAACATGGCGTCTCTTCATGTCCATATCCACCACTCCTGGGAAGCTACTTCTTCTTTTCTTCTTCGTCTCCTCGTGTTTCCATGTGTATGATTTAGGCCACTCTAAACTATTACAGCAGGCCACACTTTAGTGGTAACACTTTGACCTTAACCTGGCCTAGGTTCAGTAGAATAAGAGGTCAGGATATACTGGTTTTGATTCCATTGAGACGGTCTGCCGTACCTTACTTAATTCCCATGTCTTAACGATTGCAACTACTATATTATGTATCAACATACTCCTTTTAACAGAGTTCCAAAAAGGTTATATGTTCGCCTGTATGTTTGTTTATTTTTATTTTTTTATACTTCATGTTTTTGTTGCTTTCCTTTTGAAAAGTTAATTTATTTCGTGCGAACAGACCACTTAAACAAATCTAACGAAACAGCAAATGATACCAATGGTTGTAATAAACGATTATTTCACATCAAATCGTGAATTCTGTTCGGTGCGCAATCGCAATATTTTACTTTTCACAATGTTTCAAGACGGTGAGAAATTACCTTTTTTTTCGTTGTATTGACCTATCTAGGATCCAGTAATATCTACGGTTGAACAACTACGAATGAAAATGAGGAAAACTAGAAAGACTGTGAAGATATTCTGTAAAAATCACTTCTGAAGTTAAGACGCTGACAACATCTAAACCGCGGTCACTGTCAGACTGCATAGAAAAGAAAGAGAAGCGCGAGGACACAACGCTTGTAATTTATTGCAAAATATGAAGCAATTACCTATTTACTCAAAATTGAGTTTAGTAATCGAGAATAAAAAGCAACCAAGTTCTGCATTCAAATAAGACGTTCTTGTTATTAATTAAATACGTAACGTATTTTGATATTTAATACAGATATTTTGGATTAGAACCCAAGGTAAGAGGTAAGTTTAACGTTAGTTTGTATCAAGATTTTTTTTCAAAACGTGTTTTGGTAATAACCAAGTTCTGGGAAATATGTTCAAAATTAACATATATTTCTTCCGCTACCACAAACTATACAGATTTAACCATTTTTTTTTTCTTAAGAGAAGCCTATTTTGGTCAATTGGGTCTAGCCAGCGCCTTAAGAAGGAGTATCTGTGATGTAATTTAAAATCTATTTATTCTCTATACTTGAGTGAGATTAAAAGTGAACGTTACCTAACACAGGAAATAATCATTCATCATCATCATCATTGCAGCCGAATGACGTCCACGGCTGGACATAGGCCTCCTTCAAGCACAGCTACAAGGCAGGGCAGGTGGCATGGCGGACAGGGCCCATAACAGATGGCCGATGGGGCCGAAAGGTTCTGGAGTCGCGATCGCGTACCGGAAGACGTAGCGTTGGAAGGCATCCCACAAAGTAGACCGATGACTTTGTGAAGGCAGCAGGAAGCCGGAAGCGGTCGAAATGATAATTACAGAAATTGAATTAATAAAACATTCAGGAAACTAAAAGAACTAAAGGAAATACAGAAAAATGTTGTGGAAAAAAAGTTACCATAACAGTTCCGTTGGTCATGAACTTTGATATTAAATTCCCTTTCGGAAAGTATTTAGCACTTCCTATTAATTAAACAATAAATATCCCGACAGCCGTCCGGTGTCCACCTGTCGACCCGTTTCTCTTGAACTGTTGGGACCTTGCAGAAACATTTAAGGCCCTTTGGGACATAAAAATAAATTGTTATATGTTTTTGTTCGGCGTAGGATTTCTTGATAAATCCGCATTGCTTTTACTTGCTGTTTTGCCTAATAATAAACTAAAGCTAAAGTATTTTTAATTACACGTGCAAGTAATGATGGTTCGGAATTAAAACGTGAGGCGACCCGCCCGATCTAGGTTTATTCAAACCTGTATTTCAGGCCATCACTTTACATTTCAAATACATGGGGTCATATTTTCTTAAGTAAAACTGATACAAAAATAATCTATTAACAAGTATAAAAAAGCATATTACTAGGTACATTAATACCTAACTCTAGCATAAGTAAATATACATAAAATACATTATTTAAAAAACAAAAAACCCGACCGCAAAAACACATAACAGAAAAGAGAAAAACAAGCATTAAATCTATAGAATTTTGGTATCGCAGGCAGGGACAATCTTATGTTACACCATATTTCAGGTTATTCGTTTATCCCCGCCTGCAAGACCAAAATTCTATAGATTTAATGCTTGTTTTTCTCTTTTCAGTTATGTGTTTTTGCAGTCGGGTTTTTTGTTTTTTAAATAATGTATTTTATTTCAAGCTTTTTAGTTTTATTAATATATATTGAAAATTACTCATTACTAGCTTTATTTGATACCAATATTGTTGCAAATTATTTAAAAAAACCTTCCCCTCCTTTTTTTGGTATTTGTAGATGCAATTTATAAATATTATATAGCCTATGTCACTCCCACAATCAAGACGAATCTAAGGACACCTCATATGTTAAAATCCATCAAGCCGTTTAGGCTACAGAGCGTGCCAAAGAAATAGACATACATACATACATACATACATACATACATACTCTCGAAAAACATTACCCTCCTGGGGCAGTCGGGTAAAAAGTAGATATGAGGGAATAAATCAGTGCGATGTTATATGATCTAACTGTAAACTAACCTATCTCACTACGGAAATTCCGTAACATTTTAATAACACAAACAATAATATGAAATATCAACGTAATCATTAAACTAGTCCGAGAGAGCGCTCACGTAATAACAACATAGTTGTAGAGGAAGATAGTCTAGGAGACCGGTTTGTTATCCAATCGATAAATGTAGGAAACACTTGACGAGCATTTTGTTCGACTACTTGAAGGTGTTTTTTTTTCCCGTGGGGAATTCCTCATGGATACCCTCCGTCTGGGGTGGGGTGGGGCTTGTGGCTAAGTAATAACAGCCGCACGGGTCGATCGATCAGGTTAAGCTACGCTTGCCGCGGTTGGTCCGTGGATCTTTACATACCAAGACCCCTCCGTGCCTCGGAAAGCACGTTAAACTGTTAGTCCCGGCTGTCATTTGTAGATCTTTGACAGTCGTTACGGGTCAACAGAAGCTCGAAAGTCTGACCACCAGTCTTACCAAGGGGTATCGTGTTACCCGGTAACTGGGTTGTGGAGGTCAGATAGGCAGTCGCTCCATGTAAAATACTAGTATTCAGCTGTATCCGGTAAGACTGGGGGTCGACCCCAACATAGTTGGGAAAAGGCTAGGCAGATGATGATGACCCCCCGTCTGGAATGAACGGAGGGTTATGTCGGACTCCTACCGACTAAAACCCCACTGTTTCTTCTATTACCATGAATCGGAGGCCTGGGAGATACTTGTACATTCCCCACACCCCCGAATGGTATCAGCCCGCCATGCCTAGCGGGCCACATCACTGAGTGTGGCCGATCGCACGACCACACGTCCTCCCGGCTGCTTGAAGGCCTAGCTTAGTTTAGACACCCGGATTGTGAGACATTACTGAAGTTTGTGCGGAGTGCTACACACTTGTTCGAGTCGGAATGATTCGCCACAGCCGGGCAGCACAATTGAACATAAATGTAGATATATGTTCTGGAAAAAGCCGTTCGGCTCAGCTCGAATTGTGCCGAGTCGACCTGAACATGATTCATGGCGAATAGAGTTTGCCGATCGGCACGAGTCAAATTAAAACCGAATATGTGTAGTCATTGCTTCGGGTCAGCTTTGTTGATCAACAAATACTGCCGACCTAATGTGTGCTCTAATGGCGAAATTCTACGGTTCATTTTACCTAGCAACTTGTTCAGTTTAAACAAATTGAACATACATACCTACATACATAACCAGCCTATAATGTTCCCACTGCTGGGACACAGGCCTCCTCTCTGTGAGAGAGAGTGGGCCGTAATCGACCATGCGGGCCCAATGCGGGTTTGTAGATGATGTCTTCGAATTTTTGGTTCTAGGACATGCCGGTTGTCTCACGATGTTTTCCATCATCGTTTTGAGAGCAGTGGTGATGAAATAATTTATACAAAGTAAAGCGCTTGTCCGGGTTCCAACCTACGACCTATAACTCGTTAATCACGGCCGTTACCACTGGGCCACCATTGCTCTATAATGCTCTATAATTGAACATATAAACATAAAACTGACTAATTGTATTAATGGCTGTGCCCATCGTTTGTGCACCATTCAATCAAAGTCAATCAATTTGGTTGAAACGCCTAATATTGCCGTAACCGAAACGGTGGAATGTTGTTGTCCTACTTTGTTGTATGATGACCGACAGAGATGACACCGTTTCGAGTTACATGTGTTTTATAATAATCGTTGGTCTAGTGGTTGCAAGCGTTACTGCTGAGCATGAGGTTCTGGGTTTGATTCCCGGGTCGGGCAAAGTGTTATTGGGTTTTTCTATCTGGAATTTCTCAGTAGCAGCCCGGGATTTTGATTTGTGTCCGGTTGATGGCAGTAGACTCGCCCCTATTACATGGGACTTAAACGTACCTGGCGAAATGCGGGTGTACTACAGGTACATCTCTGCCCAACCCTTCTAGGAAACAAGGCTTGATGTTATGTTATAATATACAAGGTGTCGTTTTGCATCCTCGTCAAATTCAAGGTGGTAACTATGCTAATGATTCTCGACACGAATCAATAATAAAATAAGTAGGTCTTTTTTTTTAATTTTCAGAAATCGGCATATGTGGGACACGCATGTTAAAACGCGGCCCATGTGATACCGCACTGTAACTGCCCCTTCACACATTACCGCATACGCAACGAGGTGATTCTGTTCTGTGAAAGTGGTGTACTTATCCTAAAATATTGTCAAAATTAAATAACTAAAAAAACAAGTATGTATTCATTATTTAACAGGTATCGTAATTTTATTTGATTATATATGTATTTCATAGCAGCCTCCTGAAATTTGACGTGGATGCAAAACGATGAAATGGGTTATTTTAATTTATTTCTCGTAGAGTTTTCGCAACTGTATTTTTATAGAAAAAGTGGCAGGTTTTAGCTCTTAGCTTGTATGTTTAATTGCTGACTGTACGTATACAGGATGACTGGAAATTAGTGGCGGAGCCGTTAAGGGGAGATAGTCTAGGGTTATTACGACAGATATCACTATGAGACCTACCGTCCTTACTTAACCCTTTCCAAGATATTCCTACTTAAAGAGTGTAACCCAAAAATTCGTACAAAAAATCAATCCTAAAAAAAATGTGATTTTGGCCTACTTTTTTTTGTTTTGCAACAAAGATATTCTAAATAAGTAATATTAATTGTTAAATTTCCGCAACTGTCATTATTTTATGCAAAAACTGCTAAACAAAAACGGAAAATGTAAAAAAAATACTTTGATGGCTGATAAAACATCAATTTTCTTTAAAAAGTCACCCTTTATTATTACGTACAAAATAATTAAAAAACTTTTACGTTTCGTTCCCTTTCAAATGAGATATTAAAATCCAAAATCGGTTAAGGAACAATGAAGATATGGTCAATGGAAAAAACCCGTAGAGCCCGTGTAGAGTCCTTTGTTCCGAGAATAAAGGACTCGGTCGACGCGCATGAGTCGAGCTTGCCCCTCCCTCTTGCTCATGCTCAGTCCGCTCTTACGGTTTACTGTGTTCGGATGTGCTTACTTTCTCTCAGTTTTGATTTTTCTAACGACTTGGCTTTTTCCTGGACTTTTGTATTCGATTCTCTTCCCGACAACTTGGACTGTGCCCTGTTTTCTGTGACTCGTTACGATTTGGCTGTGTGGTTTATCGGACCAATAATGGCAGGAAGAACATCGTTTAGTAACGAAGAATACGCAGATATTCTTTTTTATTACGGAGCTGCCAGAGGAAACGCTGAACAAGCTCGTCGTGAATATGGCGAAGTATCGTATCGTCGACTGCCTGATGCCCGCGTATTCTCCCAAACCTTCCGGCGGGTGCGAGAGCGCGGAACCGTCGTAAGATACCAAGGTAAGAGAAAGTTATTATTATTAAAGCATGTTCAAACCAGAGATTTCTCCATACAAAATGTAGTTCCTTCCTGTACAGGCCGCTCTACATTACTGCGCCGCCGCTAGTTTCCATACATGCGCTATAAAAATGTTTTGTTCTAGCGCTTTCAATAATTGTCCAGCTATAAAAATAAACCTTTCCTATCACTCTTATTAACGTGCCCTTTAAATTGTAAGATTGCAAAACAAATGTCGCTGTCCACATTAGTCAGTGCAAAGACTCCCATAAATCATACAAGTAAGATAACGGATATCACTTCCTCTCTCGCACTTACGCGTCTTATGGGTGACGTCACCAAGTTGCAGTGAAGTGCGCTATTATTGTTTACTATTTTTTGTCGAAGTCGATGGATTTTGGTAGAGCTTTTGTAAGAATTTTTATTGTGCGGTCATTGTTGACGCTCATTGCACTATGTCGACAGACGCATTCCTACAAGAGAAGTGATTTATGTTATGGTCCAACCGACGTGAGTCTTTGCGCGGAGCCACACCAACCTAAACAATAGCCATGGTAGTAACACTTAATTAAAAAAACTTTTTTGATTTTAGGTGACGCAGGTAGACCTAGACTGGATGTCGGGGACGACGAAGAGGAAATTTTAAATTATTTCCAAAGAGACCCTACGCTGTCTACACGAATGATAGCTCGCCGTATGGGACGCTCTCAATGGAAGGTGTGGTACACTCTTCACGAAAATGACCTCCATCCTTACCATTACACACCTGTTCAGGCCATAGAAGAAGGGGACCCTTTAAGAAGAATGCAGTTTTGCAGATTTTTAATAAATGCGGACGTTGAAGATAGAAATTATCTCAGAAGAATTTTATGGACTGACGAGTCCAAGTTTGATAAGGACGGCATTACGAATTATCATAATGCTCATTACTGGAGTGAACGAGCCATGGGTAATCCACACCTAAAAAGACAAAAAGGTTCACAGAGAAGATTTAATCTAAATGTGTGGATGGGTATAATTAACAACCATTTGATTGGACCACATTTCCTACCGCAAAACCTCGATGGGGTTGAATATGAAAATTTTCTGAGGAATGTATTTTTTGAATTAATGGGAGATGTGCCGCTAGAAACGAGGCAAAACATGATATTCATGCATGATGGCTGTCCGGCGCATTTTAGGCTAGCTGTGAGAAGTTGGCTAGACCAACACTTCCCCGACCGATGGATAGGTAGAGGTGGTCCAATACCATGGCCGGCACGTAGCCCCGACCTCACACCCATGGACTTCTTCGTGTGGGGTCGAATGAAAACTTTGGTTTATGCCACTGACGTCCCTGTACCAAACGTTGAAGACTTGCGCAACAAAATAATCAACGCCGCGCAGGAAATACAAAGGGAGCTTACAGACTCAAGGGTTGTAAAAACGGGTGTCGTAAGAAGAGCACGAGCTTGTATTAGAAATAATGGTGGGCACTTCGAAAATGAACTGTAGACAGTTTTTTATTCAATAAATATTTATTCTTCAGTAGTTTGGTTTTTTCTTTCATTTTTATTATTAGTCTTATCTTGATGGTTCCTTAACCGATTTTGGATTTTAATATCTCATTTGAAAGGGAACGAAACGTAGAAGTTTTTTAATTATTTTGTACGTAATAATAAAGGGTGACTTTTTAAAGAAAATTGATGTTTTATCAGCCATCAAAGTATTTTATTTACATTTTCCGTTTTTGTTTAGCAGTTTTTGCATAAAATAATGACAGTTGCGGAAATTCAACAATTAATATTACTTATTTAGAATATCTTTGTTGCATAACAAAAAAAAAGTAGGCCAAAATCACTTTTTTTTTAGGATTTATTACTATTTGAAAATTTTTTGTACGAATTTTTGGGTTACACTCTTTAAGTAGGAATATCTTGGAAAGGGTTAAGTAAGGACGGTAGGTCTCATAGTGATATCTGTCGGAATAACCCTAGACTATCTCCCCTTAACGGCTCCGCCACTATTTTCCAGTCACCCTGTATAGCTTATAGGCAGACCTAGGTCCTTAGTTTTATCGGTCTCTTAGGAGCTTGAAGTTCAGCAGTTGACGTTAACGACTTTTAAGAATTTATGTGCCCTACTTAAGCACGCTGTAAGTAAATATTAAACTACTTACCGCACATAATTACTGTTGTTATACAGGGTGAAATTGAAAACATGCGACAAATTGAGATAGGAGACTATATTTATCATTATGAACAACTTTTACTATGAGACCAAACCCGAAATCGCGAAAAAAATATCAGCTGTTCCCTACATTTATGTTTGCATTACACATCAAAATGTATGGAACAGCAGATTTTTTTTCGCGAAAACAGCTTTGGTCCCTTAGTAAAAGTTGTTCATAATGACGAGTACAATCTCCCATTTCTGTTTGTCGCATGTTTTCAATTTCAATCTGTATATGAAAACTTTCCGAAAAATATAACTACGAGAATAATGTTTTATGTAACTTAAATGTCACACTAAATGGAATTCGTAAAATACACAGTTTAAATGTTTTGTATTTCATTTTCACTGTGTAACTACTCCAACAATAATGTGTACCTATAACATGAATACAAAGTAACACAGAAAAAACTACTTTCTTGTCTAAACTAATCTACTTACAAAATATTCACAAAAAAAAAAATATCCCACCACTAAACCTGCGAAATAATTTTTCGATGCTATTTCGTTTGTTATTGCAAACTAAATAACGTCGAAAAATTCCTCTGCATCGCTGTCTACCAATAATGTGCCCAAGATACTGGCGGAATCATAGACATTATATCTATAGGCGGTATATATACACAGTTAATAGACATACCTACATGTATAATTTTAATGACTTTTAAGCTATGAATGCCGATGGGGTTGAAAGGTTCTGGAGTGGCGATCGCGTACCGGAAGACGTAGCGTTGGAAGGCCTCCTACAAGGTGGACCGATGGCGTTGTGAAGGCCGCAGGAATCCGCTGGATGCGGGAAGCACAGAACCGGTGGAAGTGGTGGTGCTTGGGGGAGGCCTATGTCCAGCAGTGGACGTCTTTCGGCTGAAATAATGATGATGATGATGAAGTTATAACACAAAGTTGCATTGTTTGCGAATAAAATGAAAATAATATGATCCAACACACGCGCCACCATCAGCGAGACATCTGAGTGAGCATGACATACTCTCAGCCGCCAGGGCCCATTCAAGTGACATATTAACAGGTAAATGGTAGCTCTATTATACATAGTACTCACACCTGTGCAATGCAATTATGCAATACAAAGTAGATTGAATTTATACAATGCAAAGATAGTCTTACAATGTTCAGCTGCTCCAACAGTATTTTCAAATGTTAATTATTCAATTGGTTGTGGTTGTGGAGCAGGACCAGCATTGAGCCAAGCATTTTTATCAGCGATGTAATCCCCCAACTTATAATATTCCTGCCTGCTTAGTGTGCGTTTTATACAAGATTTGAATTTCATCTCATTCAGTTGAAGTATGTGGGAAAATCATGAGCATACTTAGGTATATGTATGCTCATGATTTATTTTGTCAAAATATGACTGTATCGTTTCGTCGTTACGATGATACATCACCCATATTTCACGTAGCACCGCGTGTCTATGCATCGCAGACTCGTGTCACGTAACGACTTACATTTTACGAAATGAGCAAAAGCAGCTTTGTGCTATTCTAAAAATATTGGTAAACAATGTTGCTATTTTTAGGGTTCCGTAGTCAACAAGGAACCCTTATAGTTTCGCCATGTCCGCCTGTCTGTATGTCTGTCATCGGCTTGGCTCAGAGACTATTAGTACTAGAAAGCTGGAATTCGGAATAGGTATATGAGTACATATTAATCACGCCGACAATTTGGTAAAATAAAATCTTGAAAACATAATTTCTTTAAGGTTATTTAATTAAAAAAAAACTATCATCCCCATTTTACGTGCAAGGGCGCACGTAAAATGGGGATGATAGTTTTTTTTCTCTTCTATCCCATGGTGTGGGTATTTCAAAAACATTGCAGGTTTATGAAAACCATTTCTCGATTCAGGGATTCGTTTGCGTAATATTAAGCTTTAAAGTGCAAATTTTTGTTACAGTGAAGTGTCCCCCCTTTTTTTTTTTTTGGATGGGAAATCATCATATAACTTCTCCGGGAGGGTGTGTCAGACTCTTACTGACTAAAACCCACCCGTGTTCCTTCCTGTAGCCTGTGTTGCCAGGGGCCTCGGTGACCCATTAGTACCTTCCCGCGACCCCGGCCGGGAAGTGTCCCCCCTGCCAACTAAATGGTTGTTTTTGGATATGTGAAAAATAATCATGGCAGTAGTATATATAATGTAATTAAAAGTTTTCTTAAATTTGCAGTTGGAGAATTGACCCCTATACTCGTACATCGATATACGTCACGACGTATATCGATGTATGGGGAACATGTTTTTCAACTAAAATGTTATTTACTTATTTGACAGTTTACGTACAAACATATAAACAGACAAGAAGAAAAGAACAGAAAAATAAGTACAAAGGTGATGCTTATTTCTCAAGAAATCTCTTCCAGCATACCTGCGATAGTACAGTAGACAAAGAGACACCGTGTGATGTTAAGTTTGTTTTTGAGATAAATTCATCCCAACTAAGGAACCCTTCATTGTGCGTGGTTCGACACGCACTTTGCCGGTTTTTCGTTTTAATCAAGACATTTTTGGCTGGAAGCTTTGCAGTCTTGTAAAGTCTTCGTGGTCCTTGAGCGTCATAGAATATATGCTGACTTTAGGAAGAATGGAAGACTATAGATAAAAATCTATAAATGTGGTACCTATCGTGTGAAACATGATACCTGTGGTTAGAAAGGGCGTGAATACTGTGATGACGGCTGATAGTGCTGTCAAGGTTCGTGCAGACTGGGGCGATATCGCGCTAGCCTGCATGAGCCTTAAGAATAAACATTTTTTTTTTAAAAAAAAAACATTGCCCCACACTAGAAATTTCTTCCTGTATCCTGGGTAAACATAGAAACTCACAAACATACTGTGCCGGCCATAAATAAATAGAGATAAAGGTATGATGATGAGCCTCTTTTGCACGTCATTTTCGTCATCTTGTATCTCGATCGCATAATTCAGTTCGTAAAATAATTAATAATTATTTTATAAAAAACCCAATCGCAATTTTTGCCATGCAACTTGCTCAACGTCCCTGATAAGTAATACGGTGCCTCCAGATTTGATCGATTAGTGACGCTTGTTAGTATCGCTAGAGTTGCTGTTTTTGACGATCAATAAGATCTGTAGCTTCTTACAGATTTGCTCGATTTTATTGATCGTTACTGTCGTCCGTTTACGATCGATGAATATCAAGGTTAAAATCGATACCTATATCGATCGTCAAAAACGATCCACAGTCGCGATCGACAAAAAATACGATGTCGATTGTCTGTTGCCATTACTTGATTTACTTGATTTTATTAGATCACACATGTCGAAGCCAAAATCAAATTCATTTATTTGCAGTAAATGCGGTACAAATGATGGTAGGTACATACATTGTTAGAGCAATGAGTATTTTGCCATAAATTGGCATGCAAATATTAAAACAAGGTGCTAATTTCAATAAGCAAATCTTTGAACACAATCAATATAAAAAAGATTAGATAAGTTTAAGTTTCATGAACTCAACATACAAAGTAAAATAGGTACTTATTGCTATTACAAATACACCATAAAATATTATTAATAACAGACACATCGTAAAATATTGCAATTAAATACAACATAAATTAACACCACATAAATAATTTAGATTACATTTTTGGGAGAAGTTTGTTTTTTTTTTTGTAAAAAAAATATTTTTACTTTTTAGATGTGGTACCTACCCCATACGTACATTCAAGTACTACCGGCCTGCTATGTAAATAACAGTGACAGGAAGCTATTACCATAACATCATCCTCATAGACGAAGTGCCAACATTTCGTATTATTAAAGCTAACTCAAAAGCTAACCAAGCATTGTTAATATTTATAGATAATTATGGGAACAACGGCCAAGATTCCTCATTCATTCATTGCAAATGAGAAATAACTTTCAAAATCGGTCCAGAATTGAAGAAAATATCGATGAACTTAACAAAAATAAAACAAAAATACAGATGAACATAGAACCTCTTCCTTTTTTGAAGTCCGTTAAAAAATGCAGGTCGTACAGCAAATCTGTATGTACTTTTATTAAGTGCGTTCAGATTTTAAATATCACCATACGTTGCATTCACTCGACCTTCGGAAACTGGTGCATGTGTTCAATCAAGACTACATATACATAATTAAGGCTAAGTAAGTAAATAAAAGTGATACTGGTTTACATTCACAATGTATTTTAAGATTTGAATGTAATGTAAGTGCAAGATTTTTTGGTATGCGGATGTTACGCGTGGATTTAGTAATTTTTCCTGATTATTATTTTTACGTACTTATTATTAAGTTCAAAGCACGAAAAGCACGTTAAGCCGTTGGTCCCGGCTGTCTTTTGTAGATCTTTGACAGTCGTTACGGGTCGTCAGAAGCTCGAAAGTCTGACAACCAGTCTTACCAAGGGGTATCGTGTTACCCAGTAACTGCGTTGTGGAGGTCAGATAGGCAGTCGCTCCATGTAAAATACTGGTATTCAGCTGTATCCGGTAAGACTGGTAGCCGACCCCAACATAGTTGGAAAAGGCAGGCAGATGATGACTTATTATTTAGGTGGATCCGCAGTGGTAGCCTGTGAATTTCAAATTTTCTTACGTTTTTTGCAATTTGCAGGTCAATGTCAGGTTGTATCTTGGTCAAAATATGATTTACGACCATAAAAATATGTATTTAGAGAATTAGAATTATTAGAATCATGACTACATCTCTCTTAATT
This sequence comes from Atethmia centrago, assembly GCA_905333075.3. NCBI lineage: Eukaryota > Metazoa > Arthropoda > Insecta > Lepidoptera > Noctuidae > Atethmia > Atethmia centrago. The sequence goes on along the minus strand of HG995381.1, from coordinate 7,916,560 downwards.
AGATTTGTTCCCTAAGAACAAATCTCTTATGGATAAGTTGTTATGGAACAAATCTAACTTAGTAGGTATTAATGATTTTGATTATGTAGGTAAATACATATTTGTTATGGTCGCAAATTATCAAAGAACCCTATGTTCTAACCCAGGTAATGGTCTAACCATGTGCCAAATGTCATTCAAATCCGTTCAGCCGTTTTAGCGTGAAAGCGTAACAAACAAACAAACTCACTTTCGCAATTAGGATTAGGATTAGGATTCACATGTGTATTTCTTACAATGAAAGAAAAGAAGGAAAAAGAAAAAACTAATTTGTGGTAAACATAACGCAAAAAAGAACACAAACACGAAATAACAAGTAGGGAATATTTAGGTCACATCCACGCAAAACGGCCAGTTCTTCTAGTTGGGTTTTTATTTCACTTGTTTTTATAGGGTTATAACAAATGGAATTACAGGCCTGTAAAAAGCACAATGTATCAAATATAGTAGCTGTATACTTTTATATGTTTTATTATATTCAATTGGAGGAAGGTAAATATATGACTTATTGATAGATACTAAATGCGAATTAGGTATTGAACGATAAAAAGATATACATCAAACCTTTTATGATGAAACCTTTAAGGGTGCAGACTGGGGCGATATCGCGCTAGTCGATGTTGCATGAATTAATCGAATTATTCATTTTACGATATAATATGATATTCTACGTTATATATATAGGTGCTACTAGCATAATATCTTTCATAAAATATTTTATATTCATTATTGAGAAAAAGATTTGTAGATGTCACTCATTGGTTGGTTAAAACAAAGAAAAGTGCCCTCAGAGCTTTCCCATATTATCGACGTCTGTTTTGTCAGATTTAACATATCTTGCCTTGTTAAACAAGTGACCCTTCCATCAAAATCATATCTCTTAATAAGGCACCGACCAATCTACGCATTCATCAAATTGATCATACAAATAGCTCATACACACTACGCCACATAATTAAGTATTTAAAAACAATTTAAAACACAGAAGAGTAAATACACGGAGTGATGACGTAGGTACGGACAAACAGCGCGAGTACAACCACGTGACTATTGACGAGAACGTGACCAATTAATGACGCTTAACACCTTACGGAGAAACGACACTGAACAAACGAACCTGACGAACCTAAGTCATTTTGGTCAACAGTCTGCTTTTTTTGTCGTTTTAATCAAAAAACAGTTTACAAGTATGGCCAGACACGGCAACTCAGTGCCACTAAATATACTAATTAATGAACAATTACGTAGATATTTTTATTTATCTTTCTAGATCGCACTGAAATCTAGAAAGTATCTTTTTAATACCTTTGAGCAGTCCTTCGCATTTATTACATTGCAGATTTCCATAGGTAAATAATTCATAAATTGCATTTTGGTTCTAGGAATGCTCGTCCTAGCCACCTGAATCCACCTATCCCGGAATACAGAACGTAAAACGAATCTCACAGGGTGTTTTTGACGTGACGTATTATAAATCGATGAACGCCGCCGGCTGCACGCACGAAAAAGTGTCACGTTCCGCCTGAGCAGAGCGTGCAAGCGAGAGCGCGGAACTATCGACAGAGAGGCACGATCGGCATAAGCGTTCGGCTTGTGACGTATCTCTCTCTCTCTCTCGTTATTACGAGTACGTTAAATTATCGTACGTAAACCGACTTTACAGACAACCAATTTTTTTGTGGATAACGCGTATATCTTAGGCATTCCATTTACTCACTACGCTGTGACTAGTTTCCGACACGTATGTTTGTAAACAAACTGATTAGCATCACAATAAGTCACTTGCACTACCATAAAGGCATGGGAGATCGTTAGTGCTTGTATGGGAGACCACCATCGCAAAGGCATTGTTTGAGAAATGAATTCGTAATACTTCCATAAATATTTTTGACGTCACGGAATGTTTTGAAAATTGAATTTACTTGCTTAAAAATTAATGATGATAGTAAATAAATGTTTTTATTCCTGTAAGTAGGTTTGTACAAACACTTTGACACGTCTTCAAGTCGGCGTTTCCTATCTGAATACTCTGAGAAAAAAGGCCGAAACAGACTCAGAGGTCACAGTCTCTTTTAAAGTCCAGACATAATCTTGGTCAGATCATGTGAAGACCATGTAGATTGGTGTCTGAAATGGTCTTTTGATGAAAGAACCACACAGATTGAGTGGAGCCATCCAGTCAGTGCACGCATTTGTCAGTATTAAGGCTCCTATACAAAGCTTTTATACTAGCGCGATATCGCGTGCGCGACAGGCTGGTTGCTGCCTGTCGCGCACGCGATATCGCGCTAGTCTGTAGGGGCCTTTATTCTATTGGAGGGGCTCGTAGCTAACGATTAACAGTCGCACGGGTCGATCGATAAGGTTGACACTTTCCGGCACACTGAACGAGACACAACAGAAGTTTTATTGTTATGACAGCAATGGGTGTTTAGTGTCCTGGGCCTGCAGTCTCAAATCAAAATCAAATCAAATCAAGCAATTTTGATCGTCTAGGGCTTTGGGCGTTAGGACTTTGTGACCGAATTCGGTCGTAAAGCAATCGCTATGTATGGCGAGACTGCAGGGCCTGGAAAGTGTCCAGCTACGCTTACCGAGGTTGGTCCGTGGATAGACGAACATCCATTACATATCGGGAATCCCTCGTTGCCTCGGAAAGCACGTTAAGCCTTTGGTCCCGGCAGTCATTCGTACCTCTTTTACAGTCGTTACGGGTAGTCAGAAGCCCGAAAGTCCAACCAGTCTTACCATGGAGTACCATGTAACCCAGTAACTGGGTTGTGGAGGTCAACTGGGCAGTCACTCCATGTAAAATACGGGTATTCAGCTGCATCCTATAAGACTAGAAGCCGACCTCAACATAGTTGGAAAAGGCTAGGCAGATGATGTTTAATCTATTGCATAATAATTATGGAATAACTGTGCACAGTGCCATAATATGTGCAAGATTAAAAAACAACTTGTCACCCTTGACAGGCCAACTGGAGGCATCAGACAGCCAAGTTAGGGTCATCAGACAGCCAATTTAGGGCGATTCCTCACAGATAATCTCTTACTAAATACAACCTAAGTAGATAGTTTGTATTACTCGTAAGTAAAAGATTGCCTGTTCTCGCTACTCCATCCCTCTCCATCTCTAACTAATATAAAATAATCAAGCAAGTCATGGACTTATTTAAGGACGATACTTTGAAATTTGTTTTATTGCAGGCCTCACAATGCTTCAGCGTGTGAGAGTAATCTTCTCTATATTATTATCTCGCCATATCAAAAATTTCCAACATTATATCGTTTCTATACTCTCAACTATACATGGAATTCATATTAGCAGGGAAGTTTTTACATTTGAAGATTAAATAAATTTATTTATTTACATAACCAAGTTACAAGATGATTTTTAACATTAACTAAATTAAATTAAAACTAAGTTAAGCCTAAAAAAGGCCCTCGGGGCATTGTACCGAGGATGCTGGCGGCATTTCCTCGCTGAATTGCAATGCTGGTGCGTTGCGCGAGAAAGCCGCCAGCTTTTCGGTCACCACTTACATCAACTAGACGTTTTGCGATTTCCGCAAATAACTTTTGCGCACTGGGAACCCACGGGTCTCGACGCCAAAGGGTACAAACTGTACTCTCTGCCAAGGCCTCCATATTAATAACTTTCAGATTTTCGGCATTTTCTGCCACTGCACCCGCTTTAGAAGTAGTCCGTTGGAGGTGAGACGGTGCCAGTGTGTCTACACAGGTAGCGTCCCACACAAGCATCCGTCCCAAACTCCACGGGACTAAAGACACACCATCAGGTCTTTTGCCATCATCTCTGACAATGCCAGTCGGCTCAAGAAGAGCAGGCACATTGATGCTGGCAAGAGACCGGCGGATTATGTCATTAATATTAATATATTTTTTGCTAGATATACTTTGATTATATAACAAAAATTTAATAAAAAAATTACGTGTAGTGCTTCCCGTTGGGAAGGTTGTCTGTTTGTTGTTACGATTTATGTCGTCACACACAATGGATTAATCTAAATCTTCTTCTATAAGTTTTCTTTCATCCTTCAGACGAGCCCTATTGATTTTCGTTATGAAACTAGAAAATTCATCGATTTTTGTTATTATCTTAACGGTTTAAGATATTAACAAAAATCGATGAATTTTCTTAGATATCGTTCCGCAAAATTTATCCTCAACAGGTATTCTGTCTGTGAGGCGTGCATATTTGAATTCTGCAAATTTGAATAACCAATTATTGTTGCTGTTTATCATAAGCCAAAACAACATCACCTAGCCAAACCAACCAGTTTGCTAATAAGCTCACTGCTTACTTGCTTGGTACAAAATTTGTTGGCATGCCATAGATATGTTTAGAGTTCACTGACCCAAGAAATAATAGTTTAAATATTGTCATTGGAAGGCGTGGTTGCTTCTATTATGCAAATGATGTGCCAATAGTTTAAATAAATAGTTACTTTTGTATTTCGTCACTGATGTTGTGACGAGTATTGAGAGATTATTATATTATTAATAGCTTCCGTAATGTTTCTTTTTGTTGTACAGTCGCCAGTAAATTAAGTTACCACAAACTGTCAAATTTTCTCATTCGATTTTGAACTTAACCGTCCATATTTTAAGGTTTCCAATCATTTGGAGAAATTGGACAATCTGTGGTATTTGTGCTGGCGACTGTTCCTATCAGTGAGCTTTCTGTCGTAAGTACTACTTTGCCCCAAAGCAGAACAAATAATATGTAGAAGTTAACCACGTCAGTCAACGTTCACTTTTGAACACACAAAGACTTGTCTACGTTGCCTGTGCGTTGCCAGTGGCCATGGTAATCGGTTTCGCGTCCGAAAGGGATTTCGGATGGGAAACCGATTTCGACCCCAAGGGGTCGATGTTGACCAGTTTGGGAATCCCTGCTCTAGGTCATTGTATCTTCTTGCTGATACTAGTAGCTTCAAAAGGCGCGGACAGTTAGCCTTTTTATAAAACTAGCTTCTGCACGCAGCTTCGCCCGCATGAATGTCGGAAAATATCGCATGGGAACGTACTACCGGGATTGAAAAGTACCCTAGATGTGTTAATCCAGGTTATAAACTATCTCTGAGCCAAGTTTCATCCACATTCGTTCAGCCGTTTTTGCACTAAACCGAAACATTCTTCCAGACAAACTCACAAACGAACTAACGGACAAAAATTCTAAAAACTATATTTTCGGCATCAGACTCGTTTCACACCTCGTTTCTAGGATTTTTTTTTCAAAAATATTTAATATACAGTTTTGAAATCTTTACTATTTTATTATAATTATGTATCATTCGCCTAGCGTACCAAACGCACAAGAAGTAACTTCCTGGACTTTTGAAGTTTCAGTTGAATCATACTAGTTTATCAAAAAGGTAGCTTTGTATAATTTGACGAGCATTTTCCATTCTAACTAGCCTTTTCCCAACTATGCATATGCATGCATACAAGTTGTAATTTTAAACACCATCAACCTCTTCAGGGGTTGTCGCGGGAAAGTCCGAAAGGGTTACCGAGGCCCCTGGCAACACAGGCAATGGAAGGGACACGGGTGGGTTTTAGTCATTAAGAGTCTGACACACCCTCCCGCTCCGCCAGAGCGGGAAAAGTTATTTAAAAATTTCCCAACACAAAACAAAGGGGTTATTGTATTCATCATTATGAACAACTTGTACTGTGGGAACAAACAAGAAATCGCGGAAAAAAACTGCTGTTCCCTAAGTTTTGACGAGTTAACAGCTGATTTTTTTTCACGACTTCAGGGCCTCAAGTCTGCTATTACAATAGTGTCAGAATGGTCTATCATTGATTTTATAATTGTTGATTTTGACAAGTTTGGTAATCTACTAATATAATGGCGTCATTAATGAGGATCGGAACAGACCATTCTGACACTATTGTAATAGCAGACTTGAGGCCCAGGTTTGGTCCCATAGTAAAAGTTGTTCATAATGATGGGTACAATGACCCCTTAAGAGGTTGATGGTGTTTAAAATTCCAGCCTGTATATGGACCCCATAATTATTATAGTGTTGGAAAGAGTTTATTGACGTGTAAAAGTGTTTGTACAATCCTAATTACAGAAATAAAAAAATCAAATCAAATCATTTAAAATCAAAGGCTTCCAGTCTAATTGGATGCAGCTGTATACCAGTATTTTACATGGAGCGACTGCCTATCTGACCGCCACAACCCAGTTACTGGGTAACAAACGATACTTACCCCTTGGTAAGACTGATTGCTTGATATAATTGAATAAGCAAAGGCTTATTAAAATGGATGGGTCTTAAGCAGACAGTGGTGTCGATTCCCTTGTTCACAAACTAAACTAAATTTAAGTTCAATGTATCTTTTTCTTTTAATGAAATAATTAAGAAGAGTACAGAAGACACATTTTAGTTTAGTTCTGTCAAATTAATCAGCGCCTGTCACTACTCCATACAAGTTTAGACGTGATTAAAAATTTGCCTACTAAAATTACGTGAATTTACGTCAAGCGATAATTAATTTGACAGGACTAAACTAGAATTTATCTTCTGTCCTTTTTTTAATGAACTAGAAAGAAAGAGATGCACTGAACTTAAATTTAGTTTAGTTTGTGAACAAGGGAATCGGCACCACTGACTGAAGTTCATTAATTATTTATCTAAGAGTTTTCTAATCTGTGGTCGGTTTTCTGACCACAACATAATATCACGCCTTGTTTCCCCGAAGGGTTGGGCAGAGGTGTACCTGTAGTACACCCACATTTCGCCAGTTATGTTTTAGTCTCATGTAATAGGAGGCGAGCCTATTGCCATCAACCGGGCACAAATCCAGACTCCGGGCTGCTGCTGAGAAATTCCAGATGGTAAAACCCAATGACATCGAACCCAGGACTCAGCAGTAACGCTTGTGATTACTAGACCTATGAGGCAGTCAAGTTTACTGTGAACTGTTTGTGACCATGTCTGTGTTTCGGGGTTTTCCATTAGAAAATTATTCTCAGTAGCAACCTTTTTTTTTTGTGTGGGAAATTATCAAATAACTTCTCCCGCTCTGGGCGGAGCCGGAGGGTGTGTCAGACTCTTACTGACTCAAACCTACCCGTATTCCTTCCTGTTGCCTGTGTTGCCAGGGGCCTCCGTGACCCTTTAGTACCTTCCCGCGACTCAGTAGCACCCTGGAGTTTGGATTTGTGCCCAGAAAATAGCGCTCCCTAGAGACTCGCGAAATGTGGGTGGCCTAAGTACACATCTCTGCCTACCATTGTGGGATTACTGGCGTGATGTTAAGTCATACCACCTTAGTAAGCCCTACAATACTGCGAGATTACCAGATTGTTTACAGGACCACTTGATTATAGGTAACACGTGCCTCCACATAGCAATGCGGACTTGCCACTTGGCAAATGTTATGTCAACTAAGGAAGTGTACACATGAACTCTACCTACTTTCTAATATCAACCTTGTGTTGCGTAAGTTATGGTATGGTTTGCTTTGACCGGGTTGCGTGGAGAGAGATAAAAAGGTGTTTTGTGTTTGGCCTGGATTTAATTTTTGTAGAGATGTGCCGACTAGCCGATTAGTTGGTTGTATAGAGACCGACTAATCGGCCAAGCCGGTCGGGTAAGTCGGTCAAGCCTATCACGGTTCCGGGGGTATTCGGCAATTTCTGTGACGCTTCGTTTACAACTGATTCGCGCGCAAGTCAGCGAGCTTGCGCGAACATGTTTTGTTTACTTCGCATTGTTTCTTGATTTATTATTTATGATTACTTTTGCAGTGGTCAGATCGGTGTTTTTTGTGTAAAATATAAAGAATTAAAAGACGATACTGTTATTGTTAAAATATTAATCACCAATCAAGGGTTTTATTTTATTTCATGTAGGTAATTCCTCCTTTATACATTTAATTGAGAAATACATACAAAGTAAGAAGCCGGATAGTCTCTTTGCCGAATACTGGCTGACTATGAAAGTGGCCGGATAGTCGGCTTTACCAACATCTCTAAATTTTAGACTTAAGACGCTGACAACACCTAAACCGCGGTCACTGTCAGATTACATAGAAAAGAAAGAGAAGAGCGATGACACAACGCTTGTAATTTATTGCAAAATATGAAGTAATTATCTATTTACTCAAAATTGAGTTGAGTAATCGAAAATAAAAAACAACCAAGTTTTGCATTCAAATAAGACGTTCTTGTTATTAATTAAATACGTAACGTATGTTGATATTTAATACAGATATTTTGGATTAGAACTCAAAGTAAGAGGTTAGTTTAACCTTAGTTTGTATCGAGATTTTGTTTCTAAAACGTGTTTTGGTAACAACCAAGTTCTGGGAAATATGTTCAAATATAACATATATTTTTTCCGCTACCACAAACTATACAGATTTGGCAATTTTTTTTCTTAAGAGAAGCCCATTTTTGTCAATTGGGTCTTGTCAGCGCCTTAAATGCTAATTTGTCGACTAGGTTTCATAGTAATAAGGTTGAAACTTTTGTTTTTAGTCTTTATAAGCTTTAATATATTTAACGAAGTATATATGTATGTATTACACAAACAAATTGACAATTTTTTAATCACATTTGACAATCAATGTTACTAAACGCATTCAGGGGCTGCAGTTCGACATAGATAGCGATTGCTTTACGGCCGAATTCGGTCCAATGTCCTTATGGGCTCAAAATTGACCTAGATGGTCAAAACTGATTGACAAAATTGTGAGTTTTTTATGTTTGTCAAGCAATTTAGCAAACTTTCCGACCGAATTCGGTCGTAAAGCGATCGCTACATATGTCAAGACTGCAGCCCCTGGTCAATAAACTGTTGAAGTTTGCGGAGTTCGCAAACTTGACTTCTTTAAAACACACAACTTTTTTTTTACAAAACTTTATGTTATCAAATCATGCTAAGCTACTTACCACTTACTGAAGTATTTAACCAAACTTTTACCAAATGTTCTAATAAAAGCATAATTTTACTATCAGCTGTTCTTTCTACATATCTACCATGTCGATATGTATCTAAAATGTGAAAATTACAAACTGTGGCGAAAATATTTGAGTGGCCAAACTTCTTCACAATACCGTACGTTGACTAGTTCATGACTAATAAAAACCAACCATCCTTCATGTAATCTTCTAAGATGTCCAACGAATCTATGCCATCATCTACTTTCATTTTGACACACATCATGATAATTTGGGATCATGCATGCGCCTTAACTGCTTCAAATTTGACATCTTTTGAATGTAATTTTGATGTGAATTTAGAAATTTCCCATTGTTAATGCCCCATGGAATGACATTATAATAACGACCGGTTGTGTGAGGTTGACATGCACTTACGTAGATTTGGTGAAAAATTTGAAGAAGAGGATGGAACTCGCATGGAACACTACATGATCCAAGATTTTCTTAATAATTAGTACTTGCTACAATATGTCACTAATTCTCTTTGTAAGGTTTGCTTTAAAAATGATAACTCAATTTTTTATACAGCATGTTGACATAATTTATTATTGTATGCCTACTAGGCAGGACATAATGGATCTGTAATTTACCTAACATCTGTATGTATAACCTATGCCCACAATAAAAAGATTTGATTTGATTTGGAATCTTGGAGTTTCTTGCCCGTTCTTCTCTATAGAGATCTACGTTTTGGAATGGGCAACTAGCTTCAACTTTCTGGCTAACTGACCGACTCGTAGACAGTTCAAAAGTGCCTGTAATTGGCTTAATTAACTAAAATAAATAAAATAAATAAAAAAATATTAAAATTCATTTAATTCTGCAACAGAAAAAATCAGAATAAAATAAAATGTCAATGCAATTAAAATAAACGAATGAATAGATACAAATTATAAGGGTCACAGAATTAAAAAAATAAAATAAAATATCAAAAACAATTAAATTACAAGACATTGTAATTTAATTGTTTTTGATGTCTCTTGACAAAGAGCATGTTACAATGTAAGCAATGTAAATGCTTTGAGTTTGAGTTTGACAAAAGCGCAAAGTACGATACTTATCTAAATAGACGACCAACGCAATTTTGGCAGTGAGTCCCACTACCTCGTCACTGAAATGCTGAGTTTTTCCATAATTATGTATAGTACAGCCGATACGAGAGAACAAAATCTCAATTATCTAGGAACTAGCGATAATCTCCATCTTATCAAACGGTAGGAATCTAGGAGGTTTTCAAACTTCGTTGACCATAAACCGAGAAGAATTTATATTTATTTTGATGTCACTCGAAGAACTAAATGATTCTTTTCATTAAATATTTCTGTCCAACGTGTTTACGTTTATCAGCGCCCGCGCATTAAAATTTTCTGTGTCAAACGAGATCCGCTTTATGCAACGCGTCTTCCAGATGTTACGCTCAACACTCGCGTCTTCTTTGATTGCGCCATTTTAGGTGCATCCTTATTCAGGTTTGTTTTGTTGTGTTGTGTTGTGTTGTGTTGTCCGCATGTTTTGCAAGTGTCACCGGGTCTTGTCTAGTGTCGTTATAGTAATTGATACCAGATATTTGTTGTACATATATGCTTACCCACCAAAGCTTGTTGGATATTTCTTTGCGAAGAACAGCAAGAAACTACATATGGAATTGGCTTTACCGACCATTAAGACGCTGACAACACCTAAACCGCGGTCACTGTCAGATTGCATAGAAAAGAAAGAGAAGCGCGATGACACAACGCTTGTAATTTATTGCAAAATATGAAGCAATTATCTATTTACTCAAAATTGAGTTGAGTAATCGAAAATATAAAACAACCAAGTTCTGCATTCAAATAAGACGTTCTTATTATTAATTAATTACGTAACGTATGTTGATATTTAATACAGATATTTTGGATTAGAACTCAAGGTAAGAGGTTAGTTTAACGTTAGTTTGTATCGAGATTTTTTTTTCAAAACTTGTTTTGGTTACAACTAAGTTCTGGGAAATATGTTCAAAATTAACATATATTTTTTCCGCTACCACAAACTATACAGATTTGACAATTTTTTTTCTTAAGCGAAGCCTATTTTGATCAATTGGGTCTTGTCAGCGCCTTAATATAAGTAATTCATTACCTAAGTAATTCCGGTAGGTATACTCATGCATATAAGTATTGGCACGCCGTTTTGCATATGGCAATGCCGTGGGAATATTATTGTTATTGTTACCTACCGCTGACATCCTACTAATATTATAAATGCGAAAGTTTGTAAGGATGGATGGATGGATGGATGGATGGATATGGATGGATGGATGTTTGTTACTCCTTCACGCAAAAAGTACTAAACGGATTTGGATGAAATTTGGCAGACAGATAGTTTATAATCAGGATTAACACATAGGACACTTTTTATCCCGATATACCCACGGGGTCAAAACTTATGCGGGTGAAACCGCGGGGTGCATCTAGTAATAAATATATTGACTGCACCTCGCCGTTTCACCCACGTAAGTCTTGATTCCGTGGGAATATCGGGATAAAAAGTATCTTATATCCTAACCCAGGACATGGTCTACCTATGTACCAAATCTCATCGTAATCCGTTCAGCTGTTTTAGCGCGAAAGAGTAAAAAACAAAGTTAGGATTGTACACATAACACAAAAAACATCGGTATAATGGCAAAGTATGTTTAAAGGCGATCATTTGCCTATCACTTTTATTAGATACGAAATATTTTCTTTCAAATATATTTTGGCTTGGAACACAAACCCAGACTTCAGGTAGCTAACCAGAAGCCTGGGTTTGTGTCACTAAATGGGTCGGTCAAACAAAGTTATCTTGCATAATGTGGGGGTACAGCCTCTGGGTAGGTTAAAACTCGTGTACAGCCCGATTCAAACATTATGGCGGCTCGGAACATGAGGCGTGTCGCTGCGCAGTATCAAATTTAAGGCTCCTACATAGGGCTTGTCCAGAAAGGGCGAATCACGCGCGAGTCGAGGGTCTGGCGTTATGCACGCGATTTACGCGCGTATTTTGAATTCGCGCGATGCTTGTGGACGCGATGTATTCGTGCCTAGTATCTCAATAGCGCGCGAATGAATTCGCGCGAAACGTTTCGCGACGAATTTATTGTAGCGCAACACGCGGTGCCTTTGTGTCGCGACGCGTCGCGCGACAAGTCGCGCCAGTATGTAGGAGCCTTTATGTGTCAGCGGAGGTGAGGGGTGGGTTACTGCGCTGCGAGTAGCGCACTCCAGAGCCGCGATTAAAATTGATGCGTATATATTTCGAAGTATTGAAAAATCAATTTTACGACTAAGTATCGGTTAAGTGCAGGACATTGAATGAAAACAGACAAAGGTTCCGAGGTCAAGTATATTATGCTATTATTCTACGAAACCATTTATCCGTTTTTATTGTTAGAAAGATCAATATAATACGGTGCCTAATTGCGAGAAGTCGAATCGAATTGTGACACCTGCTTCCAACATTATTACCGTATACTTGAAACTATGTTATGTAAACATCTCTTTTACCGTCGATTTTGCTTAATTATGGAATAAACAAATTGCTTGATAATTGAGGGGCTTGTGGCTAAGTAATAACAGCCGCACGGGTCGATCGATCAGGTTAAGCTACGCTTGCCGCGGTTGGTCCGTGGATGGGTGACCATCTTTCCGTGCCTCGGAAAGCACGTTAAGCCGTTGGTCCCGGCTGTCATTTGTAGATCTTTGACAGTCGTTACGGGTCGTCAGAAGCTCGAAAGTCTGACAACTAGTCTTACAATGGGGTATCGTGTTACCCAGTAACTGGGTAGTGGAGGTCAGATAGGCAGTCGCTCCATGTAAAATACTGGTATTCAGCTGTATCCGGTCAGACTGGAAGCCGACCCCAGCATTGTTGGGAAAAGGCTAGGCAGATGATGATGGAAGCAAACAAATCTCTGGCACGTGCGGGCTTAATTTCACAAAGTTAAAATTCAATGTGGGTGTACGGTACACCTCTGCCCAACCATTCGGGAAAACAAGGCGTGATGTTATATTATGTTAAAATGCAATATCATCATCTGCCTAGCCTTTTCCCAACCATGTTGGGATCAGCTTCCAGTCTGACCGGTTGCAGCTGAATACCAGTATTTTACATGGAGCGACTGCCTATCTGACCTCGACCACCCAGTTACTGGGTAATACGATACCCCTTGGTAAGACTTGTTGTCAGACTTTCGGGCTTCTGACGACACGTAACGATTGTCAAAGTTCCACGAATGACAGCCGGGACCAACGGCTGAACGTGCTTTCCGAGGCACGGAGGGGTCTTGTTATGTAAAGACGGTCACCCACCCACGCACCAACCACGGCAAGCGTAGCTTAACCTGCTCGATCGACCCGTGCGGCTTTTATTACTTAGCCCCAAGCCCAAACAAAGTTAAAATGCAATATATGTATGTACAAACGTTAAAACAAGTCGTTCTGCAAGTTTACACTTGACGAAGCAAAATTAATTAAAACTTACTTGGGTTTGCTTCATGACATCACATAAGTTCAAATTATTTCTGCAGTACTGCGTTCCGGTTTAAAAGGCATGGCTGCCGGTGACATTCGTGGCACATACGATAATGTAACTTTTCTTCTTAGGTTAGGAGTTTATTTGCGTAGTGTTCCACGCACGCCCCTATTGGACGTCGCGGGGAGTTTTACACTTAATTCCCCCAGCGGGCCTGAGGTGGGCCGCCATGGCGGGCCTGCAACAGTCGGAGATCGCGGAAGTCGCACTAGATCCCATGATCCCCGGTGCAGGTGTGGGAGGGGAACACCGGGATGGTTTTTAGTCAGTAAGAGTCTAACAGTACGCCCCAGGACGGAGGACATCCATGAGGACTTTCCACCTATATCTTGTAGGCTTTAGGTGAAGGCTACCATCACTTCCGATTGGAGTGTAATGAAAAACACACGCAGTCAAAATTGATCGGTAATCGATGATTAGGCAGAATGACTTTGGCATTATTTGCTACAAGCTGTTATCCATGACTTCGTCTGCGATCCAGGATGAAAAGTAGCCTATGTCCTTCTCCAAGTAATGGTCTAGCTATGTGCAAAATTTCATCCAAAGCCGTTCAGCCGTTTTAGCGAACAAACTCACTTTCGCATTTATAATATTACTTAGAGGATATTATATTATAGTAAGGATTACACCAAACCTATCCGTCTAATCCTAGAATACGAGGCTATAGTTGACTGATGAATAAATAGACGAGACGAGCACAAGTTTCATTGATTCATAGAACGGTCTGACTAGTCGCGAATATTGTATAAGCATAATCAGCCTGTGACGTAATTGCTGGGACACAGGACTTCTCTCTGTGTAAGGGACTGGCCCATAATCCACTACGTGGGCTGGTGGATGTCACGTCTTCAAATTCTTGGCTCCGGGACACGCCTGTTTCCTCAAGATGTTTTCCTTCATCATTTTGAGAGCTGTGGTGATGATGTAAATTATACAAAGTTAAGCGCCGGTCTGAGTTCGAACCCACGACCCACCATTAGGAAGTCGGGGCCGTTGCCACTGGGCTACCAGTTGAATGTTTAAAAAAAGGGAAACGATGATAGCTGCAATAACTTTTAAAACATAAACTCACGACTTCTTCCCACGGACGCAGAAACGCCATGTAACGTGAATGTTAAATAATTATCCTGAAAAATTACACCTAAGCGATACGCGATGTTGATCAAGGCATCAATACCACCTAATGTAATAACTGAGGCGACCTATGACATAAAATAGCTAATCATTTTAACCAAAATTTGTTTCTCTTGTCCTCAGGTTAGGTCGCGATGGCCGTTTCTCTGCCTGCCAATACTCCTGGCTGCGTCGGCGTGTGGCAGCGACATCCTGATGATCACCATGGGCGGCACCAAGTCACATAAGATGCCTTTTTGGGAACTGGCGAGAGGACTTATTAGGAGGTAAGTTTTAATTTTTAATATTGAGTTCTAAAGTGAATGAATGCATGAATGAATGAATGAATTCTTTATTTGCCAGAATATAGGTACAGTGTATGTGGTAAATTTTTATATGGTTTCACTATATTCGACTTTCTAGTCGTGCAAATTTTTAAATAGACACAGTCAAAGCTTTAAAAAAAAAATATTATATCAAATTTTTGTCTTCCTACATTAATAACACAAAAAATAATATTAAGACGCTGACAACACCTAAACCGCGGTCACTGTCAAATTCCATAGAAAAGAAAGAGAAGCGCGATGATACAACGCTTGTAATTTATTGCAAAATATGAAGTAATTATCTATTTACTCAAAATTGAGTTCAGTAATCGAAAATAAAAAACAACCAAGTTCTGCATTCAAATAAGACGTTCTTGTTATTAATTTAATACGTAACGTATGTTGATATTTGATACAGATATTTTGGATTAGAACTCAAAGTAAGAGGTTAGTTTAACGTTAGTTTGTATCGAGATTTTGTTTTCAAAACGCGTTTTGGTAACAACCATGTTCTGGGAAATATGTTCAAAATTAACATATAATTTTTTCCGCTACCACAAACTACACAGATTTGGCTATTTTTTTTCTTAAGCGAAGCCTATTTTGGTCAATTGGGTCTTGTCAGCGCCTTAACATTAACAATAATATAAAATAAAAAATAACAAAATAATCACTATGTCAATTACAGTATACATTTAATTTTTTTTTTTTTGTGTTCTTACATTATTAACACAAACAAGAAAATTAACATTAACAATAATGAAAGAAAAGAAAGTGCTACAGAGATCTATTGGCTCTTGAATGTCACTGACAGGGTTGTTTGTTAACAATTGTGAAATTGTATATTCAACACACAACAATTAATACACTCAACAATTGTATGTGTACAAAGCTACACATAAAATACACTTTGCTAAGTATTTTTGCTCAGGCGCTTATATCAATAGCCCGAAAAAACTTGACATCGCGGGAAGGTAGTTATGGGTCACCGAGGCCCCCGCAACACAGGCAACAGGAAGGAATACGGGTGGGTTTTAGTCAGTAAGAGTCTGACACACCCTCCCGCTCCGCCCAGAGCGGGAGAAGTTATTTGATGATTATTATTTTCAGACGCTTCTTTGTTTACAATGAGCATCTACGTAAGTGCGACACAGTTTTGTAACTAATGTAGATATTTACGCAGGCAATCAATTTGTAAAATGTGTTTTTGTTCCAATAAATATTAAAAAGATATTGGTGCCGATTCCCTTGTTCACAAACTGAACTAAATTTAAAATCAGTGCATCCTTTTCTTTCTATGTATTTCATTAAGAAAAGGACAGAAGATCATTTTTAGTTTAGTCCTGTCAAATTAATCAGCGCTTGACGTAAATGCAATGTAATGTTAACTACTAATATTTAACCTAGGTATAAGTTAAATGTAATAGGTACTTGCTGCGCCCTAACAGGGTCATGTACTCATATGTTTTAGCCTAGCCTGTAACTGAGTATACATTATGCAAATGAATAAATGAGTAAAAAAAAAAAAAATTGACGTAATTTTAGTAGGCAAGTTTTTAATCACGTCTAAACTTGTATGGAGTAGTGACAGGCGCTGATTAATTTGACAGGACTAAACAAAAATTTATCTTCTGTCCTCTTCTTAATGAAATAGAAAGAAAAAGGTGCACTGAACTTAAATTTAGTTTAGTTTGTGAACAAGGGAATCGGCGCCATTATGTTATTATTATTAAGATTCCTCATATTTTAACTTGGGGTTGCTGGAGAGATGCTCAGCGTAATAAAATTGAGGTGTCAGTACTCTTTACCTATCAAAGTACTTTTGTTAAAAAAACGTATTTGGGTACAAATTGACTAAATATTGTAGGTACCGTATTATAAACTTATAAATGTAAAAACAGGTGATGGGGTTGCGGGGGAGTTTGACGTCCGTAGAAGTTGAAATGAATATCTAATACGTAGGCGTATTAGATATTCATTTCAACTTGATACCTCCACGCGTTTTTGAGAAAAATAGTCTTGTCAGACTGACAGACAGACGGATAGACGAACAACGAAGTGATCCTAAAAGGGATCCGTTTTTTCCTTTTGAGGTACAGAACTCTAAAAATCAAGATAGCGGCCTTTGTTCAGATTTGTGACCCGCGCCATATTCTTTGTACAGCCACATCATATACATAGGGTTAACATGTCAAACTCAATTACGATTTTTGGAAAACCTGTATCGAACTACCCAAGGTTTATCTAATAACAAATATCGTTGATACTCAATTCGTTCACTAAAAGTAGCTGATGTTGATTATATTTTCCGGGTTTAGATTACCCATACCCACTTTATTAAACACTAGCACTTCGCCCGCGACTTCGTCCGCGTGGTTTTCCTAACTTCGCCTACAAAGTTCAACACTCTTTCCATCGCGTTTAAGGGTTGGGTAATCGCCGTTGACCTTGCCCATACAAATATGTGTCCGGCTCATGCCGCGCGCCGCGCTGCCGTTCGGTTTCATAGGGAATATTTAGTTTTAATAACGAAAATATGAATATTTGACATATAGAATTATACAGGGTGACATTGAAAACATGCGACAAATCGAAATGGGAGATTGTACTCATCATTATGAACAACTTTTACTAAGGGACCAAAGCTAAAATCAAAAAAAAAAAAAAACTGCTGTCCCCTACATTTATGTTCGCAATAGGTACCTCATCAAAATGTAGGAAAAGCAGATTTTTTTTTTGGGATTACAGCTTTGGTCCCTTAGTAAAAGTTGTTAATAATGATGTATACAATGTCCCATTTCAGTTTGTCGCAAGTTTTCAATTTCAACCTGTAGATAATAAAATAGTCTGTTCACACGAAAAAAATCATGAAAATATCTAGTAGTTTGAAAGTAATTTAGTTTTTTATGCTTTGGATAGACATTTCTTCCTGAATTTATTTCATAAAGTATTTTACTGCAATACTTAATTATTCACATAAAGAATTGATGTGTATGCGTTCTAGTTTGATGTATATTTTTTGCATAACTAAAGTCAAATTTTCGATAGGGTTACATTATTGTAATTTTCGTAGGGATGTCTAATTTAAAAAAAAATACACCCTGTTTTTTTTTTGGATGGGAAATCATTAAATAACTTCTCCCGCTCTGGGTGGAGCGGGAGGGTGTGTGAGACTCTTACTGACTAAAACCCACCCGTATTCCTTCCTGTTGCCTGTGTTGCCAGGGGCCTCGGTGAACCTTTAGTACCTTCCCGCGACCCCGGCAGGCATCGGCCCTAGTGGACCCCTATACTTATGCTGACGACATCTCTTTGAGGCGCGCGCAAAATTTGTCTTTCCCTCAACCGTCCCGCTTCCTCCTTCGCGAGCATTACTGCTTCGCAGAAGGAAGTGACGGCTGCCCATGCCCTCTCGCTCCGTACCATGGCCTGAACCAGGGCCGGACGAGAGATCTCTGCCGCCGGTCGCCTCCATGAGGACACGGCGGTGCTCTGTCTAAGCTGATAATGTAAATTATATAGGTGGATGAATTTTTAAAATCAGTTAAGTATTTTTTGAGTTTATCCATTATAAACAAACAAAGATCAAATCGTTTCTCTTTATAATATTATTATTAAGTATAGACTAATGCCTGTTATGAGGTGATCTTCTCAGAACCGAGGCGGTCCTTATAGGTTATACAATCGAACCCAGGCCGCCCGCGTGGCAAGCGAGCATTCCACCACTGAACCACCGATGCTTGTTATAATTCTAACTTGTTTTTTCCAGAGGTCACAACATCACCTTCATAAGTGCGTTTCCAGCTGACTTCCACATCAGTGGCTTGGAAGAGATCGCTCCCGAGGGTCTGGTCACTTACGTCAGGAACTACATGTCCTTCGACCTGGTGGGGGCCAGGATGAGGGGCGAGGATCAGATGCCCGTCAAGGATGTACTTCGATATGGCTATGAGGTAGGTGGGCAGGCTGCGAAAGGGGAACTGGGTAGGAGGTGCCACTTGGGAGAGGTTCATTTATTTATTTATTTATAATAACTACACTAACAGCATAGTCACAATTCAAATAAAAAACTGTCCAAGTGCGAGTCGGACTCACGCACGAAGGGTTCCGTACCATTATCTATAAATATGGCAAAAAAAATCATGACTTTTGTATGGGAGCCCCCTTAAATATTTATTTTATTCTGTTTTTAGTATTTTTTGTTATAGCGGCAACAGAAATACATCATCTGTGAACATTTCAACTGTCTAACTATCACGGTTCATGAGATACAGCCTGGTGACAGACAAACAGACAGACAGATGGACAGCGGAGTCTTAGTAATAGGGTCCCGTTTTACCCTTTGGGTACGGAACCCTAAAAAACAGCTTACACTGGCAAAAGCAAAATCAAAGGTCACATCAGTCACATGACCAAACTAGGCTGAGAATCAGCATCGTCAAAATTACATAAGCTAGTCCCCCAAAAACGCCCACCCTTCACTGACGTTTCTCCCATTTCAATACCGCTACAAATAACAGAAGTATGACATTAACGTAATTATGAATATTAGAGACAAAAAAGAACAATGAGAACTGTGTATGTGTACTGAAATTATGGCTTCTTGATCACTGGTACTTACTGGGAACACGAAATCCAGCAAGTCCAATTCGACAGTTTCGAATAAATTAAAATCTCCAGCTTCTACATTTTTCTGAAATATCAGACATTATTTCATTCTTTCTGCCTACCCTTATAGGAAAAGGGGGTCAGTTTATATATGTAATTGATTGTAAATATTACAAATAAATAAATAATAAATAACACTCTTTGATTACTGTCGTAACTACTTAAGTTTTTTATTTAAATGATAAATGATTTTATTTCTGTAAGTAGGTTTTTACAAACAATTTTACACGTCGAACATATTTTTTTAAACTAGATGAGGTCGGCATTTCCTATCTGAAAACTCTGAGAAGAAAGGCCGAAACAAACTCAGAGGTCACAGTCTCTTTTAAAGTCCAGACATAATCTTGGTCAGATCATGTGAAAGAAAAGACATTTGGCTAGGCCGCAAAAAATACTCAAACTGCCAGACCATGTTAAAAACTAACTGAGAATAAAACAAAATTAAACAATGACACATAGTCTTCACATTTACAATAATTAAAATAATATAATACTACACAGAGTAAATATTCATGTCACTGCATAAATAAAATTCATCAATGTTAATGTTTTAAACACTTTTTCAGTGACTTTTTTGAAGAGAAAACTTCTATAGGCGCGTTGAACGATTTTTAGTAGGGCAATAACTTATGGGTTCGCTTTACTGACATTCTAACCGTGACATGGTAATGTGACGGGCTTGTGGCTAAGTAATTATAGCCACACGGGTCGATGATCAGGTTAAGCTACGCTTGCCGCGGTTGGTCCGTAGATGGGTGGACTATCTTTACATACCCCTTCGTGCCTCGGAAAGCACGTTAAGCCGTTGGTCCCGGCTGTCATTTGTAGATCTTTGACAGTCATTACGGTTCGTCAGAAGCCCGAAAGTCTGACAACCAGTCTTACCAAGCGGTATCGTGTTACCCAGTAACTGGAGTTGTCGGGTTCTGGAGGTCAGATAGGCAGTCGCTCCATGTAAAATACTGGTATTCAGCTTTATCCGGTAAGACTGGAAGCTGACCCCAACATAGTTGGGAAAAGGCTAGGCAGATGATGATGACATGGTAATGTGACGTGTTGCGCCAAGTTTTAAGTTTTCACTTCTGTCACCAGACCCCATAACTGCCAATTTTTTAATGTTAGCTCATTCTGTCCCACTGCTGGGCAAAGGTCTTCCTCAAGTCCATCCAGGAACTCTTTCCCCGCGCCACCTCGAACCAGCCCTCGCGGTACGCGTCTGAGATTCCATAAACAATATAAAAATAATATTGTGTTTGAAATTAGGAAAAACTGTTTTTAGCAAAACCAACTGCGTACCTGAATGTAAAGGAACCATAATAGCAGTATTATTTCAATATTGCTTTAGCGTGAGAAAGAGATGGAGCTATAAGTCCTGTATAGCTCCATCACTTTCCCACTGGGAAGTAATATTATAATAATACTGCTATAAGAGGTGATGGTTACCTGGTTATGTATTTAGATTAGCGAACTGGATTGACTAACGTCGATACGATTCTTTCTATCAAAATCGTCAATTGTAAATTAACAAAACCGAACACGCCTGCCCCTCTGCTGGTAGATTAATTTGCCAAGATAAAACAAAATAAAAAAATTAAGCAATATTATAGACTATCTAAAAATAAAGTTATACCTTTATCTTTATAGTGTATAATCTTCGAAAATAGGAAGACTGGTCTTTATGATAACGATCATAGCCTCTCTACTGTCGACAATTATTTTTTTTTTTTTTTTTTTTTTGATACTGGCTTTTTTGCAGTGGTCCCGCGGGGGACCTCGACTGCTTTACCGGGTGTCGGTGGGGCCTGAAGGGCCTCTCACCTGTTTAACTTAAAAATTAGGCAGCACAGCTAAGGGCATCCCATAGTGGGATTCGAACCTCGGCTTAGGTCGCTACCGGTTACTGAGCAAGCGGGGACTTGTCGTGTTATGTTATTATTATTGGGGAATTTATTTGTGTTAACTTGCTCCGCGCGGGCGGGCGGGGTCAAGGGTCGGGGGGACAATTATTTTATAGTTTCAGATGACCTATATAACTCACTTGTAACGAAACCATAGCGAGATTCAGAAATCGCGTCTCATTGCACAACGCCATCTATCGAGCCTCGTGTCAACGACATTGGCGAAACGTACGGCGACGGGGTCAAAATATCACAAGGCCATAGGAATAAATAATAATTATGACTCGATCTACTCCTCACAGAGCGGAGGCCTGTGGGAACTTTATAAGCTGATATTTGTTCCAGAAACATCCCATTGTAGTATGTTAAAAAAATTATAGGTCTGTATTGTCTGTAGGTTTCCACAAAAAATAAATAATTTGGAATTATTTATTTTTTGTGGTTTTTATTCTCATTAGTTTAATAATAAGAGTATAGGAATTTATTTTTGCACGGATCAAAAACATCGTTACAAGTTTACAAGTAGGTACAATTCCCAATGAGTAAATTGTTATCTAATTTATTAATTAATGCTAATGAAGCCCCTCAATCTCTAGTCGTGCTAATGAGGCTCGGGAAACTTTAAATATGTAGATCGAAATGTATAAAACGGCTTTACTGAAAACCCATAATAATTACGGTAGAAAACTGTCTTAATAGGGTAAAAGAGGGATAGATGCTCCACATTTTGAAATTGGCTCATTATTTCCAAACGGTCATAGTATTTAAAAAAGTTGTTATTTCTAATGAAAACCACGTCTTTTACCTACATTACGATTAAGGGTAATGGAGTGTAACTATTATCTAAAACGAAAAAAAAAATATTTTGCTGTACTAGTTTGGGCCTACAATATGATCAATGATGGTATGATCAATGATTATATGAATAATGGGACAGTTGCCCTTAGGGATAAATAAAATAAAAATTATAACTAATAACATTTATTTTTATTTTTTATAAATGGCACACAGCACTTAAGTTTTAATCGTTATAATCTTAACCGCTAAAGTAAACTATATCTTTTGTGTAATGATACATGATTTTATTTCTGTAAGTAGGTTTTTACAAACACTTTTACACGTCAAACATATTTTTTAAAACTAGATGAGGACCTATCTGACTACTCTGAGAAGAAAGGTCGAAACAAACTCAGAGGTCAAAGTCTCTTTTAAAGTCCAGACATAATCTTGGTCAGATCATGTGAAGACCATGTCGATTGGTGTCTGAAATGGTCTTTTGATGAATGAACCACACAGATTCAGTGGACCTGTCCAGTCAGTGCACGCATTTGTCAGTAGTTGTGCAGCTCAACTCAGAACTAAAGGAGCTTAACGATTCAACGAACAATACCAAAGAAAAGACATTTGGCTAGGCCGCGAAAATAAACTTAAACTGCCAGACCATGTTAAAAAGTAACCGAGAATAAAACAAAATTAAACAATGACCCACATAGTCTTCACATTTACAATAATTAAAATAATATAATACCACACAGAGTAAATATTCATGTCATTGCAAAAATAAAATTCATCAATGTCAATGTGTATATCTGGAGGTAATCTTGGTCAGATAATTTGAGGACCATGTAGGTTGGTGGTGTCCGAAATGGTCTTTTGAGGAAAGAACCAAACAGATTTGAGTGGACCTGTCCAGTCAGTATAACATTACTATACGGATGTTTTTTTTAAATTACCTGCGATTGAAGGGTATGACGGCGTCTTAGTGATCACTTTTTTCTGTAAAACCCGTATCCGATATAATTATGTATGTGTGTTCTTCCAACCTTTGAATATAAGTATTGTAATAACTGCGATCGTGTTGTATATGTTCGAGACTCTCAATACAAGTTTCGAGGCATCTAACCCACTATGGCAACTATCCCACTTTTACCTTAAGAGCAGCGCAAAGGAAAACTTTTTCAGCAAGAACAATTTTTTTAACCGTTTTCAAAATTTCATTTTTGTTTTTTCTCAATTTGGAAAAGCGTTAAACGATTCAGTCTTTATAGAGATATCGTTTTGGGTCTGGTTAATGTATTTTATTTCTTGAAACTGGTTAGAAAACAATTTAGTTTAGTGCAATTACTGTCATCGAAAGAAAAAGATGATTAGAGGTTTCGAAATTGTTTTCTAACGATAATTAGCTAGTCATTGGTATACCAATAGAGACAACAGTTATTAGCACATAGTAGCTTAGGCTTATTATTAATTAGACAATTTTCCTACACGGAAAAAAAGGATCTCTTCAGCGAAGAATATCATTATTCTCAGAAAAATTGTTTCAATCCAAGTAAATATTTTCTTAATGTAAGTAAATGTACTCAGTCCAAGAAAACCTGTTTACTCAAATTAAGAATAATACATACTTGGTTTTTATTCTTGACTGCAAATATTTTTGATTCAAGGCTATAATAATCTTAATTGAAGAAAATATTCTAAGAGAGAAATAATATTCTTCAAATTAAACTTAATAATTCTTCATTTAAGTATAATGTCTTTGAAGAAGACAATAAAACTAAATTTTAAATTTTACTTCATTCAAGAATATATTGTTTTCCCCTTAAATGAATCAATATATGTCTTGACCAAAAGGATATTGTCTTAATTTAAGACATCCTTTATTTCCGTGTAGTACTAAGTAATTCAGAGTAGTTTATTAAGTTTATTAAGCCTTAACTACATAACATTACGCCTGTATTCCTCGAAGGGTTACGCAGGGGTGTACCAATAGTACATTCACATTTCACCAGTTATGTTTAAGTCCCATGTAATAGGGGGCGAGCTTATTTCCATCAACCGGTCACAAATCCCGACTCTGGGCTGCTACTGAGAAATTCCAGATGGAAAAATCCAATAACACTTTTGCCCGACCCGGGAATTGAACCCAGGACCTCATGCTCAGCAGTAGCGCTTGCCACCACTACACCAACCAGGCAGTCATTAAGCCTTAATATACGTGTACAATGTTAATGAATTCCTATTATTTTACTATTGTCTCAGTACCTATAATCATTAATCTTTTCGTTCCAGGCTTGCGACGCTTTCCTCAGTGACCCTGAGACGAGGTCCTTCCTCAGATCGGGAAGGACTTTCGATCTCGTCATCCTGGACGGAACGTACCCCGAGTGCGCTCTGGGAGTCGTATACAAACTCAAAGTGCCGTTCATGTACATCAACACCGTTGGCTTCTACACCATGCCTTTGAGCAACTCTGGCAGCCCTGCTCCTTACTCCGTCACTCCATTCTTCGGCAAAGGATTTACCGACAACATGGGGATCATCGACCGAGCCCTAAATGCGGCCTACCATGCTTCAATCCTCCCATTCCATGCCTTCAGTATGCAGATCCTCCAGGGCGTTCTTCGAAGGAACTTTGGCCAGAAGATGCCCCATGTGTACGATATGGCGAAGAATGTCAGCTTCATTCTTCAGAATGGACACTATTCGGTTTCGTATCCGAGACCTTACCTCCCAAATGTTGCTGAGGTGGCCTGTATTCATTGTAAGGAGTCGAAGATATTGGATCCGGTAAGTTTTTAAAATTAATTACAAGATGATTCATGAGGAAGATATCATCATCTGCCTAGCCTTTTCCCAACTATGTTGGGGTCGGCTTCCAGTCTTACCGGATACAGCTGAATACCAGTATTTTACATGGAGCGACTGCCTATCTGACCTCCACAACCCAATTACTGGGCAACACGATACCACTTGGTGAGACTGGTTGTCAGACTTTCGGGCTTCTGACGACCCGTAACGACTGTCAAAGATCTTAAAATGACAGCCGGGACCAACGGCTTAACGTGCTTTCCGAGGCACGAAGGAGTCTTGGTATGTTAAGATAGTCACCCATCCACGGACCAACCGCGGCTAGCGTAGCTTAACCCAATCGATCGGCCTGTGCGGGCCGATAACATGACCGAGATAACATTAATAAGGTTTGCTTGCCGCCGTCAGACTGAGGATGACCATTCTGTGTGTAACAAGACTCCTTCGTACTTCGAATTAAACCATCATTCTTTGTCAGGCAATTGCAATCGGGTATTCTGCAGGTCATAATCAGCCTATAATGTTCCCACTGCTGGGACACAGGCCTCCTCTCTATGAGAGGGAGTGGGCCATAATCCATCATGCGGGCCCAGTGCGGGTTGGTGGATATCACATGTCATCGAATTTTTGGTTCCAAGACATGCTGGTTTTCCTTACGATGTTTTCTTTCACCATTTTGAGAGCAGTGGTGATACAAATAAATTACAAAGTAATGTGCCTGCCTGGGTTCAAACCCTCACGACACGTCCCTTACGACACGTAAGTGGGGGCCGTTGCCGCTGGTCCATCATCGCTCTAGTCTCTCTAATTCCTTAAAATCTAAACTTAGAATATCGGTAATGCAAAGTAATTTAATTCAAGGATAGAAGAAGCTGTTGTTCCAAGTAGGTCTACTCGTAAAATATCTAGTTAGAGTCTAACCCTACTTCTAAAAAGTCAGCCAGATAATCTTCCTTGAAAGCAAAAACATTTAGCTTACCGCCCACACCCAGAGGTGTGTGGGCGTGACCGCCACCTCTAACTTCTAAAAAGTATTCATTAATTAGATAATTATGTCAGTTGAAAAGTAAAATTCAGCTGGCGGCTTCCTCGCGCAACGCATCAGCATTGCAATTCAGCGAGGAAATGCCGCCAGCATCCTCGGTACAATGCGCCGAGGGCCTTTTTTAAGCTTAACTTAGTTTTAATTTAATTTAGTTAATGTTAATAATCATCTTGTAATTTGGATATGTAAATAGATATATTATTAAATTCATTAAGTGCTATATAATCAGCCTATAATGTTCCCTGCGACACAGGCCTCCTCTCTGTGAGAGGGAGTGGGCCGTAATCCACCACGCGGGCCCAGTGCGGGTTGGTAGATGTCACATGTCTTCGATTTTTTGGTTCTAAGGACATGCCGGTTTCCTCACGATGTTTTCCTTCACCGTTTTGAGGGCAGTGATGATGAAATAATTTACACAAAGTAAAGCGCCTGTCCGGGTTCGAACCTACGACATACAACTCGACATACTAAGTGCGTTTAAAGCTAATTGGAAATAATGAGGTTTTAATTATTATTTTGTACTAAAATTCTATATTAGCTATCAATGTGATTATGAAAATTATTTTCATTTTATATTATTGCTTAAAATCTAAAACGCAACAGTTTTCGAGAAAATATAGAAAAGCATTTAATGAACCATAATTAATGACGAGACTAATTTTTTATATAAAAGAAATCCGGCCAAGTGCGTTTCGGACCACACACAATGAAGGGTTCCGTAGTTGGAAGAAGGAAGTTGGGATGAATTTATCCCAACAACAAACTTAACATTGTAGTTGAAAAACATGCTCTATACATCGATATAGGTCACGGTCAATTCTCCAACTGCAAATGTAAGTTTGTCGAATATTACTCGTTAACTTATCTGTAATAGTTTTCCTTTTAATTTAATTATAAATGTACACATCTCCATAAACGATACCCCACACCATGGGATAGACGAGAAAAAATATCATCCCCACATTACGTGCAAGGAAGGTACGCCAAAATTTTTTTTTAAAGATTTTATTGTACCACTTTGTCGGCGTGATTAATATGTATACCTACGCCAAATAACAGCTTTCTAGTACCAATCGTCTCTGAGCTACAGCGGGGACAGACAGACGGACATGGCGAAACTATAAGTGTTCCTTGTTTACTACGGAACCCTAAAAATATTTAAACATCCTCTAAATCACTTTCGCCTTTAGGTAACCCAGGTAAGCGCTCCGGATTTACTGAATTACTAGTAGGTAAACTTTTAATTCATTCATACTTCGGTTGGAATTAGATCAGCATCGCAAAGTCAGCCTTTTTTGCTGGTGGAATAGGTATAAGATAAGAGTATGCAGACTTCAGTTTGACAGCTATTTTCCAACGCAACCTCTTCCAGCAACAATTTTTTTTAACTAATTGTATGATCGTATATTTGTAATTGTAAAAAAAGTTTCGGGGATTCTTTTCAAATTTAAAGGTCGTGTAATCCGTTGACCTTGGCAATACAAATGTGCGTCGCGTTCATACAAAAAAAATCATGAAAATGTCTTAAGTAGTTTAAAAGTAATATCGTGTTTTACGCTTTGGGTAGACATTATTACTTCCTGAATTAATTTCATAAAGTATTTTACTACAATAGTTAAATATTCACATTTAGAATGTGTAGGTACTAGTTTACAGTGGCGTGCCTAGGTTTCAAAATAACGCAAGCCCAATAAAATTTTAACCAATTTCAAAAAAAGAAAGTTCAGTTTTCGACTGAGTATGTAGGTACCTACGTATGTATCATCGCAATTTTCCCATAAACCACTGGTTAGGTACAATAAATTAAAAGTGAATTCATCCATCCATCTTCTTCTTTCCTCTTCTTTCTTCAATTTCACTCTTGCTTGTCGTGCGGTGAATGAGGTAACCAAAGCACACTGAAGGCATGCTAGTGCTAGATTGAGTATAATGAACATATCAGCAATTGCATACCTCCGGTGGCTTTGAAAAAAGCCGTTTGGTTTGCTTCATTGCTTGAGGGAACAAAGTTATGGTAAGTAGTTGCTTCCTTCGTAACAGAACCCTACAGACAAAAAAAAAAAAACAAAACAAAAAGTTACAAAACGAAAGTTAAAAAATAGCTGGATAGAATGTAATAAGGAATTTAAATAAATTATTTATATTCTAATTGGAATCGTCTATCTTTCTTAAGAAATAATTTAATTACATCAGAGTAAAATGTTGGTGATCGTTTTAATTCTACCAACAACTGTTGTTCAATAGCTATCATTGATAATTCGGAAAGACGCTCTTGACCTGGTGTATTTCTCAGATAGGTATGGATACGTTTAAGAGACGAAAAAGCACGTTCCGCGGAAGAACTTGTAGCCGGAATAGTTACCACAAGATACGCTAACTTTAACAGCTCGGGAAAGGCATCTTCGAGGTTATTCTCATGAATGAAATCAATTAATTCGAAAACATTACGATCTTTCAGATCAGGACTAGAATACAAGCAAATCAATTGGCTTTTTAATGTTTGTTTGTCGAAATAGTTTGCATAAATGTCAAATAATTAATCTAATTCCTCTGTAGGAAAATGTGAGTGATAATTGTCAAATTTTTTGTTGTTGAGCAGTTGGAAAAACTTTAATTTATAAATTTCAGAATATCGGTCAGTAATTTCGGTATTAATGTTATCAATTACTTCTACAAAAAGTCATCTGTATTCCGTTTTTGCACAGCGTACGTTGCGTCTCAAACGAGGAGCCGAGTTATTTTGCAACGTGTTCTCATAAATTTTATCAAATTCGGATTGAAATTCAGCACGCAACCATGCCTGAAATTCCTTTATTTTATTAATACAATAACCGACATCAACTTGTGATTTTTGTAGTATATTGTACTAGCAGTCAGTTTTTTTCAAATATCCGATGAAAGATAAAAAGAAAAAAATTGAAATTAAAAGATCGCAAAGTGTTTTCAAAATTCTCCGCAGCTAAAATCGTATCCCCGTCCCAGTTCTGTGGATTGTCGCACAGATCAGAAAATAACTCAATAAGTTTACTTTTTTGTTCAAAAACCGTGTTTACAACTCGCGACATGTAAGTCCAACGAGTTGCGGGAGCATTAGGCAATTTTTTGCTGCAATGAGTATCGTAAAAAGCAGCTCGTTTTGTACTATTACTAAAAAAATTACACAAAGCCTGAAGAGTTGAAAAAAATAAACTAACCTCCTGAATTCTATTGCATGATTTAGACAACACTAAGGCCAAAATATGCGCATTACACCAAACGTAAATTGCTTGTGGACAAACATCTTTAACTTTTTGTTGCACTCCATTTCTTACACCGGACATTACACTAGCACCGTCATAGCTTTGCGCTACTAATTTTGCGATGCAATCATGTCTATTCAATAATTGTAAAATAATATTAGAGAGTGAGTCTGCTGTGCGATTTTCCGACACATTAAGAAAGCCCAAAAAACGGTCATGAATTTCATTTTTATAATAATATCTGAGAATCAAGCACAGTTGTTCTCTATGACTAACATCGGGGGTTTCGTCAATAATAATTGAAACAAATTTTGTTTGTCTAACTTCGTAATCGATGCAAGTTTGCATCACATCGGCTACGGAATGAATAATATCGTTTTGAATTTTGTTAGATAAATAACTCGGCCCCGGTTTGTTACTTTCCTGATGCTGCATATGTTTTTCTAAAACGACATCGTATTTTGAAATTAACGAGACCAGTTCTAAAAAATTGCCTTTATTTAATGAAGTTTTGGACTCATCATGTCCTCTTAAAGGAAGTTCCTGTTGTGCTAAATGACAAACAATATCGACTAATCTTTGAAAAACACTACGGTTGTTTTCAACGCGCGTGTTATATTTTGAAATTTCCTCAGATAACTGGCGTGATATATGTCTCAATTCGTTGTTTACCAAAATTACCGAAAGAAACCATTGCACACAGGTGTTTATGGGAATTTGCGTGCCTTTTAATGGCGCCAGATATGTTATTTAAATCATTATAACCAGATGTATTCCAAACGGAATCTTCATTCGAAAAAAATATACAGCACCAGCAATACAACTTATTAGTATGCGAACAGCCAACAATCCAACTAGTTTTATACACTGATCTATTAAATTTTCGTTTATGCGATTTACTAGTCTGAGAAATACACAGATTAGGCGTCGGTTTTAATGAAGAAATTAACTGTTTTTTCTGAGCAAAGTTTAAAGATTTTACCTTATCTTCGCCAATCAAAACTTGAACGCATTTTAAATCCTCACAAGGTACAATTACCTCCATTGTTGTAGGTAAGTCACCAAAAAAATTGTATCACTGAGGAAATCTAAGAAAACTAACTCGTTATACGGCACATCGCTATAAGTGCGAAAGTGACAGATATAGTATTTGAAAGCCCGGTAAAAGCCGGTGCGTGTAAGCGAGATAGCTATATGTAGATACTACAAATGCGAAACTCTGCGCGCGAACAGTCGCGATGTGTAGTAGTGTAGCATAGGTAGATACTTTGTGTTCTTTTGATAAGAATTAAGCGCGCGAACTTTTAAATAGTTCGGGTTTGATATTGATTCTCTATCGAGCATTTTAGTAAGGCATTTGGGCTTATATGAAGGTACCGCCACTGCTAGTTTAACATACATTTGCATAACTTACTGGCATTACATGCAGGCGTAATAACCGATTTAAAAGTCACTAAAATCATATCATTTTAAGCCATGAGAATTCCTCACCACTCTCGCCTTTGTTCCGGTGTTTTCATAGTGGTGGCTGCTAATTCTTGCAGATTGTAGAAATCCGTGTACTTCAAAAGATGTTCTTGTACCTTTGCTTTTGTCTTTTTTAGTAGATCTAGCAGATAGAAGAATCCGTTTTCAATCAGCCATTGTAAAACAATCGACTTCCAAAAAAACACTACAAAGTGAAAAATAACTTTAATTTCAGAAAGTCGGTGTTTTGGATTTGTATTTTAGTTTTTTTGCCACCGAATTCCGAAATTAAAGTTATTTTTCACTTTGTAGTGTTTTTTTGGAAGTCGGATTTTTTTTGTAAAAGGTTTTTTTTTCACTTTTTAGTGGGTCAGTTTGTAATTTATCTAAGTTGCAATAACCTAATGTCAACTGCTCATCACCTTTTACAAAAACAATCTTGATGCAGGGACGTTAATTATTGAGGAGTTCTGGTAAGAACCAGGAGAACTGTCACTCACCATATGCATTGTGAAGACCATAAATGGCTCAGCAACCATATTAAAGTACCTAATCGAATCGCAACTCGTTAATTAAATACTTCTTATTAAGTAGTTCCGGTGGCCATCTGTGGTCTTTATCATCAATTCCACTCCACAAATGGTGCTTTCCGAGAGCAAATGCACAAGTTACTATAAAAAAATACCTAAATCGCTATAGGTGTGCCTTTAAAATTTAAGGAATTCCCTCGTTTTCCCTGGGATTCCCTCACCAGATTATGACTTGGTGACAATGGGACCACCTCGCAAGTATACCCATTCAAAGAAATTTTTTTTTTTTTAAATCGTTCCACAATTGACGAAGAAATCGGCGAACATACATAAAAAAAAAAAACAAAACAAATGAACATGCCGAATTGATAACCTCCTCCGTTTGGAAGTCGGTTAAAAAGCATTTTTGTTCTTCTTTGCAGACTCAATTGCGGAATGCATCGAGTCAGATTCCATGTGGGAAAGTCCTGACTCTAAAAAATAAGCTCCACTCTGTTCAGATGGCTTAACTTGTACAGCATATATCAAAATGGCTGCCATTTGCTGGTTTCTATTCTGACCACCACAAGTGTCACAGAACAGTGAAACATCGGTCACGGTAAGGGACAATGATTTGAGAAAACGAAACAAAATTGACCCTATCTCATTGCTCCCTCGCTTACCATGATCTAATTAATTCCATGTATAACAATGAGCAATCTCTCCGCTTCCTCCATAGATGGTCAAATTGTAACCGCATTGTGTCTAGAATAATATAACAATGATACTCTTGAATACGGTAACGGTAAGACACTTTACAAATCGAAAGTGCAAAGTGAGAGGTGAACGCAGGATCATCTTTGCAGCTCAGCTTGTCATTTGCCTTGGCTTCATTACACTGGCTTTGTTTTTATTAAATGCATTGAGTATTCTGCTTCTAGCGTTCTTATATTCATAGTAGAAGCTTGATCATATTTCGCACACGTTGCACGAAGGTATTTGTTTGGCTTAAAAAACGAATAGTTATAGTTATTACAGAATATTCCCCTATAACCTTTTACGCTGACAAATTCAGTAATAGTAGTCATTACAATACAGATCATAAATTTTCCAAATGGATAAACTTCTATCTAGGTATAATTTATTTGAGGACTTCCCGAACATAGTGGGATTCCATAACTGGGAAGCTTTCTATGTGAAATTTTAATAAAGATATTCCTGATTCATTAGTTTTGTTTCCAGGTGTCTTTCGATCTATTTTATCCTTGCCAGTAAATGATCGAAAATGTGCACCTTTGGAATACAAAGAGTCTTTAATAAAAAAATATCCTACTCTATGCCTGCCTAGGATTGTTTAAAAAAAATATGTTTTAGATACATGGCGTGCTATATTACTGTTAAGATCTACTTTTCTGCGTTTTGGTAGCTCTGTTTGAACACATTTTAATATAAAATCCTTTTGTTTGCTAAAATCAAAAAATCCCAAATATGTTTTACAAAGTTGTATATCCTTTTCTGTAATATGGCTTGTACATTCGAACTTACATTTAAAACAATCGGCTGGTTATGGAGCTTAAGCAGGATGGCTCTTTCTTTTGGTTGTATAAGGCAGACATTGCGCTTGATGAGATTTCATAAAAGTTGACGTTCCAGATTTCTGAGTGACTTGTGTAAAACAAGTCACTCAGAAATCTGGAACGTCTTTTTAATACTTTTTTGTTACTTTAATCCTTAGACATAGTCTGAAAAATCAGAAATTTCTGAATCGGAAAATCAGAAAAATCAGAAATGCTAGAATACGGGTCATCATGGGAATCTGCACTAAAGTCGTTCTCATCACCACTATTGAAATCATAGGCAACAAGTCGAAGTGAATTGTTTTGTATCTGAAAAATGTTTGACTTTTTAGATCATATTTTATTACTGAAGTCATCATTATTAACAGATTTGTACAAGTAGAAACTAATATACACACATCAACACGGTCTAGGGATATTTCATACTCAATTAAATAACTCGAAAAGTACTGGCCGCATTGTAATCTTTCATACACCGATTTGTTTGTAATTTATCTCAGACTAATTCCAAATTCAAATTTTTGAAAATTCTTTTGTTTCGGTGGCATAAAAATGTCTTGATGTGTAGGAGAGGGAATTTTCATTTGTGCGAAATTTAGAAAACAATACGAATTACGTTTAGTTACAGTTTTTTTCATTTTTAAACGAAAGATAAAGTTAAAATTGAGGTATTGTAGCCATGCAACGCCAACATTTGACGAGGGCGGAGATGTTACGAGCTGTGGGAATGCTGGAAGCTGGGTCTGTTCAGCGTAATGTTGCTGAGGCCATAGGGACCCACCAAAATGTAATTTCAAGATTGTGGACACGCTATCGTGCCACAGGTGAAGTAGCGGAGAGGCACCGGGGGCCAAGTCGCATCACTACCCCCAGACAAGATCGATTTTTGCAAATTACTGCGCGAGCTCAACCAAATGCAACGGCGACTCAATTGGTCCAAAGGCTGCGAGTGGAACACCAAGTGCTTGTGAGTGACCAAACTGTAAGAAGGCGACTGCATGAAAGCAATCTACGCTCTCGTAGACCACTCCGGGTCCCACCTTTACGGAGAGGCAATCGTGGACGACGATTAGAATGGGTTCGGAACCACGTGGACTGGGGCCGTGAGCAATGGTCCAATGTGCTGTTCACGGATGAATCCAGGTTCGGCTTCCATCCAGATTCACGAAGGACGCGTGTTTGGCGAGTTCCTGGACGATGGAGCCGTCTTCAGAACCCTCAGGAAGTTCACCCATACCAAGGAGGAACAATTATGGTTTGGGCAGGAATTCGTCTTGGAGGACGGACGGATCTCGTTTGGGTGCGGGGCAATATGACGGCAGAACGATACGTCCAACAGGTGCTGGGGCCCGTAATCTTGCCCCACAGAACACAAATGGGGCAAGATTTCCTGCTCATGCACGACAATGCCCGGGCACACACGGCGAGAACGGTAGCAGCTTGGTTACATACACACAATGTTAGGGCCTTAGACTGGCCTGCTCAATCGCCAGATCTAAATCCCATTGAGCATGCGTGGGATATGCTGCAAAGAAGAGCTCTGAAGGAAGTTCCTGAAAATCTGGCTATCAACTTTTTGCGCACCTCAGAAGGACATGGGACAATATTCCGCAGCAAGACATTGACAACCTTGTTCTGAGCATGCCGAATCGTTGCCGATGTGTTATGAACATCATGGGCGCTTTCTCAGACTACTAACTTCAAGTTTATAAACACAAATTTAATGATTTTTCTATTTTTTTCAGTTTTTACTCATAAATTAAAAGTTAATTCATATACGGTTTCCGTCTATGCTTAATTTTTTTTCCATTAAATCCTGAAATTTTAATCGAAGTACCTTAACCATTATTAAAAAATGGTAGAATATTAAATAACGTATCTTTTAAATATATACATGTCATATAAATAATTAACACATTGATAGTAATTCGTTTTTTTAAAAATATCCCTAGACCGTGTTGATGTGTGTAGTATGTATAAATTTACATTTATTTCTTCAAGTCGTGAATTGGTTGCACACTTAATTCAGCTTTCTGGTTTCTAACTAGTAATTGTCATAGGTTCACACAGCATTAAAAATACCATAGCATAATCAGCCTATAATGTTCCCACTGCTGGGACACAGGCCTCCTCTCTGTGAGAGGAAAATATAAAAATACCATGATGATAGTATATTGTATAAACAATAATAGTAGAGAGAATGTTAATTGTATTAATATTTACATATTGAATCTACTCGTACATCAAAAATAACTTGCTGAAATGCCTCTGCACCACCAGTTTCATGTATTTCTTGTAAAGCTCCAGAGTAGACCTTAAAATGTATAAAGAATTGAATATCAGTTTTGATAGAATATACCGTAATTTTAATCTGGTTTCAAAATAATAAAGACATACTTACATCGGTATGGGTATAATATCACAGTATGTGATAAATCTTCTGGTGTGTCACAATCAGGCGACGATTGTGATACCTCACACACCAGAAGATTTATCATCATACAAGTCATTTTGGGCACAAAGTATGGATTTATGATTCTATACCAATGCAAACTATAATTAAAGTATATTCCTTGATTTTACAAAGAAAGAGTTTCTATGTGCCTTTGTTTATTTATTGCCAATCCGGC
This sequence comes from Atethmia centrago, assembly GCA_905333075.3. Taxonomy (NCBI): domain Eukaryota; kingdom Metazoa; phylum Arthropoda; class Insecta; order Lepidoptera; family Noctuidae; genus Atethmia; species Atethmia centrago. The sequence goes on along the minus strand of HG995381.1, from coordinate 7,880,921 downwards.
CATGTATTACCTCTTGAATTATTCATAATAACATTTTATTACTCAATTCACCGCCCACAATAAAGTGTGTTTTTGTAGGTACACAAATACAGAAAAGCCGGCTAAATGAGTGTCGGACCACGAACAATGAAGGGTTACGTAGTTGGGATGAATTTATCCTAAATACAAAATTAACATTGTAGTTGAAAAACATGTTCTCCCATACATCGATATACGTCACGGTCAATTCTCCAACTGCAAATGTAAGTTGGTCGACTATTACTCGTTGTAATTTTGCTTTAAAATCTGTGCTTAGTGAGTTTTACCTGTCAACCGACTTATGTGTGACTCCGTGCTTAGTTCTTAGTTTAGAACTCAATTAGAAAAAGCATATTGTAGTTACTTTGATTGCAAGTCGGAATTAAAGTTTGCAGGGTTACTAAAACTTTTAAGCCTTACATATTTAGATTGCAGATGTAAGTTTTTGTGAAACTTGGATTGGAATTAGTTCCTTAGCTAAAGAAAGAAAGAAAAGAAAGAAATAAAGAACAATGTTTTTTGTAAACTATTTTCTTTGGGAGTAATTAAGGTTATAACTAGTTTTCTTTAATATCGTTATTCAAACTAAATAAAAAAGAGATTCTAAGGCCTTGGAGGATACGACTTTGATGTAGGTCCATTCGTGAAATCTTGAAATCTTTATCCTTTTTCTCAAAGTATCTAAAAAGTTTGTGTTAGTTTCTGCCAGTCACACTTTGGGTCGTTATGTCCCGCCGGTCCTGCCAAGGAGTTTGTTTCTTCAGAGTTTTTAAAGATATTATCTATAGAGGCTGATACTTAATTGTGCATGGATATCGATAAAGGATTTATTATTCCTTTGGAGTTTCTAAAAATGGAAGCCAGTCTGGCTGGCAAAGATTTTGCTTTTCAGGAGAGATTTTGCTAACGCAAAGCATTGATAAATGAAATATTTATTTTCAAGTTTCGACTGACACTGAATGCTGAAAGCACATACTCGTATACAAACTGCGAACATGTAAATTTCTTCGTAGTTTGTTTAAATTACATTAGGTTTTTTATTTCTCAGAGGTTAATTCATATTCTGGTCATATTTTGATAACTTAGTTGTTGTTGTAGGGGCTTGTAGCTAAGTAATAACAGCCGCATGGGTCGATCAACCAGTTTAAGCTATGCTTGCCGCGGTTGGTCCGCGGATGGGTGATCATCTTTACATACCAAGACCCCCCGTGCCTCGGAAAGCACGATAAGCCGTTTGACCCGGATGTTATTCGTGGATCTTTGATAGTAGTTACGGGTCGTCAGAAGCCCGAAAGTATGACAACCAGTCTTATCAAGAGGTATCGTATTACCCAGTAACTGGGTTGTGGAGTTCAGATAGGCAGTCACTCTATTTAAAATACTGGTTTCAGCTGCAGCCGTGTAGACTGGAAGCAAGCCCCAACTTAGTTGGGAAAAGGCTAGGCAGATGATGATGAGTGGTTATTTCGCCAATCAATCATAACACCATACATTATGTTCCTGTTTTGATTGGTTACTACTAAAAACCTGAATGATAATTGATAACCGACTATGGAATGTTATTTTATTCCCTCAGGAAATCGAAGAATGGATCTCCGGAGCTGGTGAAACAGGATTCGTGTATGTGTCCATGGGTTCCTCAGTGAGGACCACGAAGATGCCTCTATCTGCCCATCGTCTGCTGGTGGAGGCCCTGGGAAGGCTACCACAGAGGGTGTTGTGGAAACAAGATGCTGAGCAGAACATGACTGATATACCTTCGAACATTAGGTTGTACAAGTGGCTTCCACAGCAGGACTTGCTTGGTAAGTAGAATTCGACATAAGTAGTTGCTTGTCTGTATTTAGGTAATAGGGTTTGATAATGAAGCCGATTCCCTTGTTCACAAACTAAACTAAATTTAAGTCCAGTGCATCTTTTTCTTTCTATACCTATCATTAAGAAAAGGACAGAAGATAAATTTTAGTTTAGTCCTGTCAAATTTATCAGCGCTTGACGTAAATTGACGTAATTTTAGTAGGCAAGTTTTGAATCACGTCTAAACTTGTATGGAGTAGTGACAGGCGCTGATTAATTTGACAGGAATAAACTAAAATTTATCTTCTGTCCTTTTCTTAATGAAATAGAAAGAAAAAGATGCACTGAACTTAAATTTAGTTTAGTTTGTGAACAAGGGAATCGGCACCAATGTTGAAGATAAAAAACAACTCAAGAATGATAAACCACGGTGGGGACTACGCTTTGGCAAATATAATTTAAAAAAAAAACGTTGGTCCGAGGCCACCTTTACCTCTAAATTACTTTTTATAATATGTATTCAATTTAGTACAGAAAATTGAAATATTATTACAGTTTCCAAATAGCTTTATACGACTTATGGATTCCAATAATGTTTCATTACCAAAATGTGATGTTTCAAAGGAGAAAATTAAGTGGCTGTGGAATTCTATAATAGTAGTTGCAAAATAATGTCAGCCTCTGTTAAACCAGACCTGTCATAACTAAGTGAACTAGAATATTAGACAGGCACATACAGCTGACAGGTGTGGCTGTCCTTTTGTGCTTAAGTCTAAGGTCGAATTATTAATTCACTGGAGTAGGTAATCTGACACGTGCTCGCTGTCACTTTGTGTAATAAAATTGTGACGGTGTAATATAATGCCTAATTAGTAAAGAAATACCGTAGTATTCATTAATGGAGCAATGTCTGAAGTCTTAAATAAATCAAGAAACAGACAATTACATTCCAAGCGAAAAATTTAAAAGAAGCCAAAGAAATAGTGCAATAAAAATATCTTTGATTTTGGATCCAAAACATTGGTGACGTCACAACGATGACATTAAAAAGGACCACGGCCATTACCACGGTCACGACTAACTTGGAGCCATTTTGGTCACAAGTCATTAAACAATGTGGACAACAATACGACAGTAACTTAAACTTCGTACATCTAATAACGTTCCTAGTCCGCATACAAAAATTCATTACACATTTCCAATAGTTTAGTTAATATAGCCAGTCAATTGATTGGCAAAACCCATCACCTCTATTTAGGTTGTTTGAGAAATAATTTTTCAAATTCAATGTTGAGATTTATTTGATAATTTCAAAATATTCCTATGCACTAGTATTTTCATTTATTATCGTATCGTTGTCTCCACAATGTATAGCTATTGATGCTATTTGGTCTGGGGGGTAACCATCACCTCTTATAGCAGTATTACTTCAATATTACTTCAGCGAGAGAAAGAGATGGAGCTCTAAGTCCTGTACAGCTCCATCACTTTCCCACTGTGAAGTAATATTATAATAATACTGCTATAAGAGGTGATGATTGCCCCCTGTAAACTGTATTCGTATCTGCATGTATTCTAGAATCAATCTCGGCTTTGAAACTAGATTACAGGCACATATTCTAGAACGGTGCTCAAGCGTGAACCTCGATTTAAATTTAGATTGAGTGTGTGGCTCTAATGGTGACTAGCTCCTGCCTGCGATCCCATGCGCGTTAAACTTGTAAGACATCGCAGTATAGGTACTTAAATAACAGCCACATTTTTATAAAACTTCCCTTATACTACCTACGTTTGTAGTTTTGGTCTCAGCAGCCAAAATATACAGAGACTCAAGACTGGTGACGCGGGAGCAAGCAACGTACAATTGTCCCTGTGAGTAGCAGCTCGTCCTGAGGTCGACACCCGCAGCCTTCAGTAGCAATTTCCCATTGCTAGCGAAGAGTTTTGTTTATAGTGAATTAGTAAACGCTTGCGTTCCTGCATATACTACCTAATGGCACAACACTGATACACTACTTATGCATTCTTACTGATTATTCCTGACGTACAGCTATATCTAAAATAATATATCAGTAGATTGTAAACACAGGATTTCTCATTAGCACTCGCCTAGCCGTAGATATTTATTTTTATTATAACCAAAGATGACAGAAGAGGCCTAAATTTTATGTTTTTTATCACATAAGAGGATAACAAAATGTAAAAAAAGAAGCACAAAAAATATCAATTGTTGGGAATTGAACCTAGGTTTGGAAAGCAGTCGTCGATACTTTCAGCTGTTTGCCTCGTGTTGACAAAAAAAGCCATTATTATACTATGACATGGTTGACTGCTTAGCTCCTTAAAGGTATAGCGAAATGATAATTATTTAAAAGGTTAAGTCTGTAATTATCTGCGGTATACCTTTTGGCTCAATTTTCGATAAACTATAGAAGAATACGAACAAATTGCATTATTGCTCACCTCCCATAGCAAAAAGCGTGATAATTTATAGCCTGTAGACTGACCATCATCCTAATTGCGTAACACACTATAAATCAAAATCTGAACGATTTTGAAGGATATTGCTAATTCATTCCTTCTTATGTTTGAAAAATTTGTCAAGAACGTAAATGCAATGAACGTGGGTGAACTGTCTAATTCATGTTGACAGTTCAACCACCCATTGCTACTGTGTATTTACGCAATTACCCCGCAGACTTATAAGGAATATCTAAGCAAAATTTTAACAGCATCTATCGGGTAGTATTTGCGTGATGCTGGAATATACATTCAGACAAACAGACAAACACAAAAATTCTAAAAACTACATTTTCGGCATTAGAATCATTCCCAGACCTTGTAGCAATTTTCTTTTTTTTTAATATTTAATGTACAGTTTTGACTTCACTACGATTTTATTGTACGTAAATATGTAAGATGTCTTGTTCAATTTATTAAATCTATATTAAATTTAATATACTTCAAATATCTGAGGCTTATGATTGGTTTTATGGTTTTAACTAATATATTTTTATAGTTTTCGGGAGGAAAATTTAACATTAGCAGCCGCACGGGTCGATCGAAGGGTTGATTCGTAGATGGGTGAATATATCAACCCGTTATTTTTTTAACCCGTTGGTCTCGGCTGTCATTCGTAGATCTTTGGTATTCGGAACGGGTCAGTCAGAAACCCAAAAGTCTGACAACCAGTCTTACCAAGGGGTATCGTGTTACCCAGTAACTGGGATGTGGAGGTCAGATAGGCAGTCGCTCCATGTAAAATACTGGTATTCAGCTGGATCCGGTTAGACTAGAAGCCAGCCCTAACATAGTTGGGAAAAGGCTAGGCAGATTGATTGTTTTGATTTATCAGCAGTATATTTTACAGCTTTTTTCAATCATCATTTTAACCCTCCACCTTTATTTGATTATTATCAAACACAAGAGGCGACCAAAACTTAAACGAGCTCGAGGCCAAAATATTATCCTCAAGTTCAGCTGTGTTGTCTCACGTGCAAATTCAACTCAACACAAACCAAATTCCGACTAAGCTTTCCGAAAGTTTTGTGTTTGTGCATAGTTAATAATTCTAGAAGACTTCCGAGACGGTTACTATGTTACAAACAGAGCAAGGTCCTTTAAAACGGGCCTGTAATTTATTTTGTTGTATTTTCGAGAAGGTTATTAATTTGGCGGTCTTACTGGATTTGTATCTCGAATTTGTCTCACTGAGCTCTAATTAAGTTTTCTGCCGAAGTCATTCTTGCATAAACATTTACTTAAAGTCTTTCTCATATTATTGTTTTGTTTTCTAGGAAGACAATATGGTATTTTAAACACTTATTCATCCTTTTCTCATTACAGGTCATCCCAAAATCAAAGCATTCGTGACACACGGAGGTCTTCTCAGCATGTTCGAGACAGTCTACCACGGTGTGCCTATCGTCACAATCCCCATTTTCTGTGACCACGACGCTAACGCTGCCAAAGCTGAGGTCGATGGCTATGCCAAGAAACTGGACCTCCAACACCTCACACCCGAGAAACTGTACAAAGCTATCCTAGAAGTAATTACAGAACCTACATACAAAATAGAAGTTAAGAAAAGGCAAGTTTTACTAAGAGATCAGAAGGAAACTCCTTTAGAAAGGGCTATCTATTGGACTGAATACGTAATTAGGCATAAAGGAGCTTATCATTTACAATCGCCAGCTAAAGACATGTCCTTTTTCCAATATTATTCGTTAGACGTTTTTCTTCTAATAATTTCAGTACTTGTATCTCTATACGCTCTTGTTTCATACGCGTTAAGGGTAGGTTTCAACAGATTAATAAATTATGTGCAGAAAAAACAAATGCACAAACTCTTGGGGAAGTCGAACGATTTGTTGACGAGGTCGAAGTTATTAAGGCAAGCTACGGTGGCGAAGAAGAAATTGTAAGTTACAAATGTGATTATTTTGATAGGCTTTAAAAGAAGGATTTTAAATTAGGATTTTAAAAGAAGGGCAAACATTTAGATTGTTTTTAATAAGGATGGGTTTGACCCGACTTTGCATATACTTTAAGATTTTTATTGTGATTTTGTGAGGATTTAAATAAATGTGAATGTGTCTCACATTGTTTAATATAATAATGTAGATATACAAGTGATATTAAAGTTAGTCTTGGTTCCCAATCAGAACTTGTTGGGTGGAAAGACAAAGATTAAAATATATAAATTAAGGATGATAAGCGTTTTGTAATAATATTGAAAAGATATATATAATATTTGGAGGTATGGAAAGTATGAAATATTATAAATTCTCAGCTTAAAATTGAAATAATATCTGTAGTAGATTTTGTCGAGGCAAGTAATTTTGTATCTGCTAAGATCTTATGAATATTTTAAACATTAGAGTTGTTTTCCGATATTTCGGTTTTCTTTTGTCTTTGTGGGGTTGTTTAAATAAGTCGCAGACCAAATCTATACAAAATTTCCGACTACTATTTTCAATTGGTCTTCTAAATTATTCCATCGTTGTGAAGTTACCAATCAGAGTTACCATAATATTAAGTTGTTTCGTGTAAAGATTGTAAATATGGATATATAGAGTAAGTTTGTAATACTTTATTTCATGTAAGTATTAAATATTTGCTCATCGGTGTAATTTATGATTTATTTTAATTTAAAATAAATGATGTTTAAATTGTTTACAGCGTGTTTTATATATTAATGATGTTTAAGATGGTCATACAAGATGAATTGGTAGGTATTCACCCTTTTTATACACACCCCTTCCCTCCTTCTTTTTCCTTTTTGTACTTATGTGGGTACATAAGTATGGGGATAGGTATAGGCAATTAGAGGAATTGATGTTACTTATGTTTGTCAATACAGTGAAGGAAAACATCGTGAGGAAACCGGCATGTGCTAGAATAAAAAAATCGAAGACATAAAAGACAGAGGTGGCCCGCGTGGGAAAATTACAGCCCACTCCCTCTGGAAGAGAGGAGGTCTGTGTCCCAGCAGTGGGAATATAATAGGTTGATTATACTATGTAATACCTACCAACTAATCGAGGAAGCAAGACTAATCAAGTCAAATGAAAGAAAACAATAATTCTAAATAATACAATTTATTAATTCTGCTGTAAATTAAAATGACTACGACATTATGAAATCTTATGCTCTAAATTATTATCTATTCTTATCAGGTAGTCATAAGTCTATCTAAAATTCTAAAAAGCAGAGAGTAAGCCATGTGTAAAAGTATATATATACTCAGGCCAACGATAAATACATAAAATTTCAATTTATACATATCAACTTTAAACTGTTGATTTTTGAATGCAAAAACTATCGCTAAATGTCTTAAAATAATTTTAGTTACAAAACTGAACCATACGCAATTAAGTTAAAGTTTTTAATCACAAAGCATGAAATTTATCTCGTCTCGTTGGCTTTAGTACAGAAACTGTAGGTAGGTACAGTCAACGACATTTAATAAGTCGATGATCATTTCGAAATTTTTACTAGTGAATATTGTAGAATCTTATTATTATTTTAAAACCTAACTAAATATATTATATTATATTATATATGTTATATCCTTGCTAATAATATAAATGCAAAATAAGTGAACTACTCGTGTGCGAAATTTTATCCAAATCCGTTAAGCCGTTTTAGCGTGAAAGCATAACAAACAAATAGCCTTTCTCATTTTTAGTGTTATTAGCTGCGTCCCACGGTTTCACTCGCATAAGACCATTTTCTTGTAGCGACCACGGTTAAGGTACCTGCCCTCACTGCCCCACCTCAAAAATCCACCCTGTATACTTACTAACCGAATGGGTTAGTTGACTACGTAATAGAGAATATGCAATACCTAATTAATTTTTCCACTATATAATAACTAATATACCGTAATATTAACCCAAGAAAAGTATTAAAAGTTAAATACAACTACTGCTTGTCGTCCAAAAAAAATAAATATTTTCTACTACAGTTCAAACGTCCGTTTAAGTCGCCGTCATGATGTGACGTCATTTACCACGATACTGTTTTTTAGCCCGAAATCATATAAATTAAATTATTTTTATGCTTTATTCGAGCAGAAATCGCATTTACTTACTTAACTTAGTGAGATTTCAACAACTTTGCAAAGAAAAGATTTTTATTCACAGTTTTTTCGTCATTTCTGGCATTGTCAAAGACGACGCGTTTTGGGTTTGCGTTCCGTTCTACCAAAAAAACGCAACATAAAATAATAAATTGTAAAATATTATGTAATATATAAAGAAAAATGGAAATTGTTTCTAGACTCCTACACAATAAATGTTTAAATAATGGATAAGTTTTGAATTACGTGCATATTCCTTATTGCTCTACCACCTTATTTACCCCACCACCACCGATTAACGAGAAGCGAGCACATGTGGCAACTAACAACGAGTTGGTAAGCAACGAGCAACAAGTGCTCGACGGCGACGAGCGATTATTCGCTGGTATGAGTATGTACCAAGCGTGAGTCTTTCAGCCAGTGTTCTGCCCGCCAAGCGAGTGTCGCTCAGCGAGTAGGTATTTTCTTTAATAGCTCTTGCCGATGCGACAAACGAGTACTCGCCGGTGGTATGAACAGTCCGCGATCAACTACTTACTTACACGAGACTTACAATGTTTTGTAAGTTTCTTGAGCGAGAAAATCAGTGAAAGCTAGTTATTTCCTCGTGGGCGGTGGGACATGTTCTTAAGGTTGAATATGACTTGCATGTCAACAACGGCATTCTGAACGCAACAGCTGTAAGTTTTGACTGTCCCTTTCAGAATCATTGGGTCATGTCTTGTGTAGGTGTGGCGAGTCATCGAAAATAAAAATATTAGGAAATATGTACTATGTTAAGGTTTCTCTGGGTCTATGCCACCCAAAATAAAGTTCTTATTATTATTATTATTAATAAAACGACAAGGTGTATTCGTCTATGTGACAGATAGTTTCAACTTAGTGAAGTTTCAAGTTACTAGGAATTGTTGTGAAATAAGACAAAACAATTACGAGGTAGACATACAGCGTCTTCATAAACTACAAGAGCACTAAGCCCTTCTCTGCCTAACAAGATATCTAAAAGTTTGATTCCATATCTGCCTCTGTCCCAACCCATACCGACGGCTCCATACGATTGCCAACCTCAGGAGCCGTCCGAAGGTCGATTATATGTTGATCTTGGCTGGCTCCTGGACTGGGCCGATGACACTGATGTCCTTCTGCTCAGCAGCCTCCTCAGGTGTCACTTTTGACACCTTCGTGTCTCCAGAAACTGCAAGACGCATTATGTGATCTATAGAGAACAGAATAAGGTATTATTTTGTGTTGGTAATTGGTTTTATGGTCTAATTTCAGGTTTCCAAAACTTAGGAATATTCCAAGTACAATTTAACTTTCACAGGAAAAGTGTCCCAAAGGCATGCCCGAATTTTTTGATGCCCTATGCTTCTTTTCCCTATGATTTTTTTCTTTTTTGATGGAGGGATAATAATCATACGGGGGGAAAGAATCATATATCAAACATATAAAAAAATGTTAATAATATTATTTATTTTTAATTATGTTGTTATTATCTTCGAATTTAAAATCGAAACAGAAATTTTACTTAGTAGTTACTGCAAAAAGAATGATAAAAATGAAGAATAATGAATAAGACAAATAAATTTCGGAAAACTTTTTTTGCTATGTAATAGTTATTAACGAAATTCATCTTTTAAGTTATCTTTATAATGAAGTAGGCAGTTGTTTAAATAAAACTCCATGACTCAATATATTTCAAGACTATATTACTCAGGTTTCGAGAAAATCTACCTACTGAATTAATGAATAAGACAAAAAGAAAAGTTTTTCTTTCCAACAGGCTTTACTTGTCAAACGACATTAAAGTTAAATACTGATTGAATTTAAATAAATATTGTCTACAAATGAAACTAGGAGCTTTCTGCTAGTTATTTTATTATTATTGAATGATATTATATTTTTTCCAGTATTTTATGTCAATTTTAGCGAAATAGTTAAATAAAACTCAGACTTGAAGTCGCTGAATCTACCATCATCAAATGTTTGGCACAGTTATAATGGACCTTGTCGTCTTCTTTACGGGGAGTTAGAAGCCCAAAACTCTGACAGCCAGTCTTACTAAGAGGTGTCGTGTTACCCAGCTACTGGGTTGTGGAGGTCAGATAGGCGGTCGCTCCATGTAAAATACTAGTATGCAGCTAGCCAACGTAGTTGCGAAAACTATATGCAGGTTGATTGATAAAGGACGTTATACAAGGTGTCGTTTTGTATCCTCGTCAAATTTCAGGAGGCTGCTATGAAAGACATATAATCAAATAAAATTTCGATACCTGCTTAATAATTAATACATACGTTTTTTTAGTTATTTAATTTTGACAGTATTTTAGAATACACCACTTTCACAGAACAGAATTACCCTGTTGCGTATGCGGTAGCGTGTGTGTAAAAGGGCGGTTATAGTGCGGTATTACACGGGCCGCGTTTTAACATGCGTGTCCCAAACAATGCTGATTTCCGAAAATAAGATAAAAAAAAGACCTACTTATTTTATTATTGATTCGTGTCGAGAATCATTAGCATAGTTACCTCCTTGAATTTGACGAGGATGCAAAACGACACCTTGTATACTTACCTCTAAAATGGTACACAATTCCGATGACGGCACCAAGGCTGCCGAATGACACCATCCACCAGCGAAGCACACCAACCACTCGTTTGGGGATGAACAACTGGTGTTTCAGCATGTTCACAAATGTCTTGTTTAGAGCCAGGCCCTGAGGGACGAGAAATATTGAGATTCACAGTGCCTGGACAGGCAATGAACCAGATCTTCATCGTCATAACCTTGTTCTACCTACTGCTGAGTACAGAACTCCTCCATCAAAATAACTTTGAGAAATGGAACAGTATTTGTAAGTAAGCTGCAAGAATTTGGTCTGCTTGCGTTTTTTCGTTGTTTTACGATGTGACGGGCGATTTTTTGGAGCACACTGAATTTTCAAGTCTCGGTATTGCGCCAAGCATTGAGTGTCCAACAGAGCACTACCCAACGCGTCAAGCTCAAGCTAAGCAGAGCGTTTAAAATCCAGTGCGCGAAAAAAATCGCGCCGTTCAATACGTAATTCAATAATAATTTAAGTGCACACCTCGTCAATCCAGAATACAGGTACAATGTCTCCCGACAGATCCTTGAAAAGGTCTATTTTGTCGGTTTTTATCAGCTGGAGATTAAATTGAATTCTTTGTTTGGCCACCATCGGAGTTCCGGATATCTGAAACCATTTTCACCGACTTCATTGTGACGTAAAACGTGTTTTATAAATGGAGAGAATGACACGCGCCGCGCAAGTCACACATATCGCTAAAGCTGATATCAGGAGCTTCACCCGAGTGAAGGTTCATTTTTGTTTCATTCCACGTTCACACGATACCGACAAAAATACAAAGATATAAACAATAATTTGCTCATTTCATTTTATTTCTCGATCGTTCGGTGCGCAAGTGAAAGATGGCCGAACGCCAAAATCCAACATCGTTGGATAGGTTCACTAGTGAATTAATTACCTATTCACTTTTGATTCATTTTCTGTTGAGACGTTTAATTCGAGTAAGTAAGATGGTGAATGAAAGAGATAGGTGAACAAAAAAAAAGTGAAGCGTCTGATATCAGCTTAAGACGCTGACAACACCTAAACCGCGGTCACTGTCAGATTGCATAGAAAAGAAAGAGAAGCGCGATGACACAACACTTGTAATTTATTGCAAAATATGAAGTAATTATCTATTTACTCAAAATTGAGTTGAGTAATCGCAAATAAAAAACAACCAAGTTCTACATTCAAATAAGACGTTCTTGTTATTAATTAAATACGTAACGTATGTTGATATTTAATACAGATATTTTGAATTAGAACTCAAGGTAAGAGGTTAGTTTAACGTTAGTTTGTATCGAGATTTTTTTTCAAAACGTGTTTTGGTAACAACCAAGTTCCGGGAAATATGTTCAAAATTAACATATATTTTTTCCACTACCACAAACTATACAGTTATGGCAATTTTTTTTCTTAAGAGAAGCCTATTTTGGCCAAATAGGTCTTGTCAGCGCCTTATGCCCGGTGACGGGCGGGCGCGTGCCATAGGGTGCTTGCATAAAGAAGCGGGTTCCCGGTAAAGACAGGTCGGTTCCGGTCGGTACGGGTAATATAGTCCGCGCGCGACTGCTAGTCACCGCTTGAGACATGTGAGCGGTGAGACGGGCGAGGTAGATAATAGTGAAGCTAACTCAGTCTGCCAATCTTGTCAATGGGGTCTCCCCTGTCTCACCGCTCACGTACCTCAGGCAGTGACCAGCTGTTGCGCGCGGACTTATAGTCCCGTGGTAATTTGCGATAAGACATTCAAATCAGGCGTGAGACGGGGAGCTAACTCAGTCTGCCAATCTTGTCAATGGGGCCTCCCCCCGTCTCACCGCTCACGTACCTCAGGCGGTGACTAGCAGTTGCGCGCGGACTTATAGTCCCGATCAGACATAAAAATCAGGTAGGACATTGCAGCCGTTTTATTTCGAAGATCAACTTGCAGCGATCTGTATCTAGAGACGGTCGAGAACGCACTTTTTTATGCAAGCACCCTATATTGATCATAGTAACTATAGTGTTTTATTAAAACACCCACACTTGTCTAACATAGTAAAATCTATCATGCTAGTTACGCTATAAGTACCTATGATGATACCATTACTGATTTTCATTCGTCTGGTGGTGTTCTGTTATGTTTTTCTTCATAGATTTTTTACACCCACATGTTTACCCGACTGCAAAGGGTTTTTTGTATTAATTTTCCACTACATCTGAACAATTAAAGGTTATATAATCAACCAAGTTTTGATAAACTAATTAACCTGGATAAAATTAAGTAATGAAACCCTAAATGGCTAGCAGCGATATCAGACAAAGCCAGTTAATAATTATTTTACTAAAACATTACCAGTACGAGACACGTTCGTTACAATACGAATACATTGAAAACAGCTTTGTTGGTGAACATTTATTTATGAAAATACACGTTTAAAGTTTGAAAAAGGTTGTACTAATTAGGGGTAATTCATTTCAAAATTATGAAAAATTATCCTCTTCATAATTAACTTACCCACATTTATTATCACGAGTACCTAAGTCCTATTGTTCTATAAACATGGCCAATATTCGAAGATAAGATAAGAATTGATAACAATTTTAAAAATAGAAAACATATATATACAAAAACTCAAACCTTCTTTGGGTAGGCAGAAACTACAGAACGCCACGTGCTACTAACGAAGTAAGAAACATTTAAAACAAAACACTAACCGGTTCAAAATCAATCTCTATCCCATGTTGATTGATATCCGGAGTTAATCCCTTGACATTATTCAACAAAGCAGGATCGCTATCTAAGAAGTGAGGCATAGAAGCGTACATTGGAGCTTTTATGCAAGGCGCCAAATCCATAAGGCCTTTAAGAGGGCATTTGCTAGGCTCAGGGCAAAAGCACTGAAGCTCTGGGTCCTCCGCTAAGTTCCCGATGTTGGCTATGTAGCGGTTGGTCTTGATACCCCGGTATGAAGTCTTCTTTTGATACCATGGTTTGAAGGATCTGGAAAAAATCGTTGTGGCATAGATTAATATTTACTGTAAAAGACTGTAGGGACTAACTTACAAGAGCGAGTGGGGAAGTGGGCGCCACATTTATTCATATCTTTAAATTGCATTCCATAAAGTTTTTAAAGGTGCTATAGGTAAGGTACAATAACGGACCCTGTAGGGCACAGCAAAAAAAAAAATATTCTTATAATAAAAATAAAATTAGGAAAGATATTAACAATCAATATTTTTTACATTTTAAATACACTATTAACATTAATTAAGTAAATATAAAGAAAATATTTTGTTGAGATCAGATAAAGATTGTGGTCATTAATAATTATTTGGTCTGCTTGTATTAAATAAATTTTTTGTCATGTATGTATTCGTTTATTGTGTCTGTCGCAGCATTATGCTGAAATAGGAGCCTTTTTGCCATGTACAGGACATTCAGTTTTTTTTTTTTAATATTAGGTAGTTTTTATGTTTTAGTTTCTTTTGTGATCTTCCTGTGTGAGTCGGTCCCATTATACTACGTTACTGCAACGACCTGCAAAATTGAGACACGTGAGTCCAACAATGTCTGATTGCAGCCAAGGCTTGTGTAGTATTTTTCTCAAATAATGCGCGGATATTCAAACTACATAGGTAAATTAATTATAAATTTCAGAATCAATGACGAACAACAGTAAGTAATTTTTCAGGCGCGAATATGTTCATTTGTTTCTTTTTTTACTTTAAACAGCTTTATTTGCGAGCCAGTTCCGCATTTAACTAAAATATTACCTCCTTAGTTGCCACGTTTCGAAGTAAAAAGCTCGTTCCATTTTTAAATAACACGATGGATATGAGTTTTCATAGTAATTTATTCGACAGCTAAACACGACAGATGGATTTTCTTCCTAACATTGCCGGCCGACAACATTTCCGATTTGTCTCAATAATGTTGTCAAAATAATGTTCGAATTTCCAAGCATTTTTGAGAAAAATACTTGTTATTTCGTTCTTTTGTCATCCAATACCTCCCTAAACGCACAATCCAACGTCAAAAGTTTGGTAGACGATCCTTTTAGACAGCCAGATAATGAAGTACTCGGCAGCTTCGATTCGGCTCATCTGGTAGAACGAAGCAAAGTGAATGCAGTCATATGTATTTATAAACTAGCTCACTCGACAGACGTTTTCTTATCCAAATTTCAATAATAATAATTCATACAAAGTTCTGATAGAAAATGCCTTTTCAGTTTTCTCGAATTTTTTAAAATTTCCGGTAATTTTTACTCCCCTGATTCTGACTACCCGTAACGACTGTCAAAGATCTCCGTATGACAGCCGGGACCAACTGTTTGACGTGCTTTCCGAGGCACGGAGGGGTCTCGGTACGTTATCGATGGTCACCTATCCACGGACCGACCTCGGCAGGCGTTGCTTAACCTCGAAGATCAACCCTGCAGATCAAGCTGTTATTATTTAGCCACAAACCCTTCGCCCCGAAGGACCAGAGGATCATTTATTTTATTGTTATCTTTACAACTTTTGTGTCATCTACTATTCTTGATTAAGGACCATCCTCATCATCTACCTTTTCCCAACTATGTGGGGGTCAGTTTCCAGTGTATCCGGAACCAGCTGAATACCAGTATTTTACATGGAGCGACTGCCTATCTGACCTCCACAACCCAGTTGCTAGGTAATACGATACGCCTTGGTAGGACTGGTTGTCAGGGTCTTTCGGGCTTCTGACGTCCCGTAACGACCGTCAATGATGCAGGAATGACAGCCGAGACCAGCGGCTTAATGTGCTTTCCGAGGCACGGAGGGGTCTTGGTATGTAAAGATGGTCACCCATCCATGGGCCAATCGCGGCAAGCGTAGCTTAACCTGATCAATCGACTCGTGCAGCTGTTATTATAGGAAAGGACCAAGGTAGTGGTTTTTTTTCCACTTACGAGAATTTTGATATCTCGTATTTTATAAAAGGAGGACAAACTGTGTTCCCATAACATTTTCTTCTAAAAATATCGTTTAATTCAAAATGTGGCCGTAGAAAAAGTAATGAACTAAATTCGTGGAATTGGATATTTAAAAGAAAGTAGGTAGATTAATAAAAAGCGCTTTGTTTAACGTTTTCTTAAAACTCGGGCTTGTTTTTATGAGAAATTAATTTATTCATGTTTTTAATTTTAAGTTTTTTATGTCTGAAATGCCGATGGCAAAGTTACTGAATAGTGATTATGCTACACTTTTTATAGTAGGCGTTTGATCTCATCGCTCTATTTAATTTGGATATTTTAATTTTCATATTTTCGTTACTATAACAAACCATACTCCAAAAACACAGACCGTTAAAAGAGATTTAAAAAGAAATCTTAATTATTTGTAAGTTCTCAGCTACAAGTTGTTAGTTTTAAAATGTTACCGTAGTTCCCCCCGGTCTACCTTAAAAAAACTAGTTTTTCTATTTGATATTTTATTCAAAATAAAATTATTTTTGCTGGATTCCAATCCGTTAATCGATAAAATTTCTTATCAACCTTACCTGCATAGATCAGTCGAGAAAGACTGGATTCGGTCAGTTTCCTGAAGGAAGGGCGGGAACACCGTGCCGTCTGTACCCTGGTACTGATTGCAAGCGTCCTTCCAGACCGTCTGCTCCGGCTTGCCATCAACAGCCACCACTTGGCCAACATCCATGACGTTCTTGATGCCTCTCTTAACTGTGATTACATGAGGATCTATCGTGTTGTTTCGCTGTGAATTATTATTTTATTAGTTAACGTTTATTCTAATATAAAGTACTTTATTGCAGTAGTTTAATCTAGTTCTAAATTACAGCACATTTTGATTTATACTACTTATATATATATATATATATATATATATATATATATATATATATATATGTATATATACAGTATAAACTCCTCGTAACGTCACTCGATTTAACGACAAACTCTCTAAAGCGTCGAAATCAATCGACTTTGGTTGGTTTAGCTTGTCTACCATACAATGATACACTCTACATAGCATCACACTCACTCTCAATAACGACAACAATTGAGTAATAAAAAGTACCTTTTAAGTTGCTAAAATTAGTAAAAACTGCGCAGCTGCGTACGTTTTTTTGTAATAAACTCTACTGTCGGCATCATATATACCGAACTTTCTAAGAAATTCCTTCTTTTGTTTACAAATTCGGATTGCTTGCAGGTGTAGACTGTTTTTGACCATGACTAATAAGAAGGAGTCATGGATCATCTATACCTTATCATTATTCTCAGTTGCTTACAAACTTTCAAGCTGTAAACATGGCTAGTAAAAGAAAATCACTGTGTATTGACGAAAAAGTTTTACTGATACACGCAATAGAAACGAGTCTTTTTTATGTACATAACTAATAACACTACTCTGAAATAAACTTTTTATTTTTCTAATTCTGATTTTTCTTCTCTCTATTTAACGACAACTCTCTATAACGCCATAAAATGCACAGTCCCTTCAGTGTCGTTATATAGCGTTTACACTGTATATACATAATCAGCTTATAATGTTCCCATCGCTAGGACACAGGCCTCCACTCTGTGAGAGGGAGTGGGTTGTAATGTACCACGCGGGCCTAGTGTAGGTTGGTAGATGTCACATGACGTCGACTTTTGTGTTCTAGGACATGTCGGTTTCCTCACGATGTTCGCCTCGAGCCTCGACCAACACCTAAGGAGACTTTCGTTGGACGGCTGGATTAAGGGCTTGATTCAAAAAGCGGTACTTCCGGACACGGCTCGCATTGTTAGAAAGTTCCTCTCTCTGGAGCCCTGACCGCCGCCGGTAGCTTGGACCCTGTTCCTGATACCGGTGGGCTACCATTTTTATATTTTTAAAAGTTTTTATATTCAAATATTATATTTTATATGTATTTAATGAAATAAAAGAAAATAACAATAAGTGCTGTTCCTAAGTTCGTATGTTCGTAAGTTCGTAAGTTCGTATGTACTACACTTAAGGTACTAATGCTTAGGTTCTCTATAATCACATTGAAATCTTGACAAAACACTTTTTTGTTAGCAATTAACATTCATCAATAATATTATGTAAAAATAAACAAGCTAATGTATAATTCATCAATTTATTTTGATAGGAAGGTTATACAATCAACGACGCTGCAGGGGACGCCCTGGAATCCCAGGCGGATTCCCGACCACCATAGGTGCGGGTTTGCGGACGGAGAGCAATGGGTAACTCGCCGTCCGATAAGGACCAGGCCTGGGTCGACGGCACGTTGTGTTCCACGCGCGCCTCAAAGAGATGTCAGCAGAAGTGTAGGGGTCCGCTAGGGCCGATGCCTGCCGGGGTCGCAGGAATCTCCGAAAGGGATACCGTGGCCTCTGGCAACACAGGCAATGGAAGGAACACGGGTGGGTTTCAGTCGGTAAGAGTCTGACACACCCTCCCGCTCCGCCACAATTCAACGAACACTAGAGATGGGTAACTCATGAGTGATAGATACAAAAGATATGAATCATTCCGTTTCCATCAATCACTCTTTGTATCCGTTCACATCCGAATGTATCACTGTATCTCTAGTTCTCTACAACTCATTCACTCACAGTGTCTTGATCTATCTGTGTCGCGAACTCGAACTCGCGAGTTGACTCATAAACAAAATTATTATTTTGATTTGACTGTTCGACCAACTTAACTATGCAATTATTGGTGGCGCTGTTCGTCACCAAAACTACAAAAGATAATTAAAAACCGATCTTAAGTCCCATTCAAAATGTTAGTTCCAAAAATGTCCAAGTTTGTCAAAATGTACCTCGGCTGGGACGGCCGGCCACTCCAAGACCAATTCAAGGAAGATATCGGAAAGTCCAGACGTCTCTTTCGCACGTCGCTATTTAGAATGTTCTGTCGCGCTTTCGCAAGACGGAGATAGTAAGTTGGTTTGGCGAACCACGCTGAGTGAGTGAGCAAATGTGCTGTGAATCTGCGCGCGAGCGTGAGCTACTGATACATATGGATATAAAGATACAAAAGAGTGATACATATCCCAGTGATCGAAAGATACATTTCAATCTTTTCTTTTTAGTGATACAATTTGCCCATCTCTAACGAACACACAAAAAGTATATCGGAGGTGTCATGAGTGCGGGATGTCAATTGACAACGAAACGCAAGTGTGAAGTTGGCGCGCTTCGACAGAGTCTAGCCTGACGTTCGTGTTCTTGAGCATCGGACATCGTACGGTACACAAGTGCCTAGAAACTGTTCAACGTTTCGTTTTATAAATTTTGTCAAGTTCAAATATAATCTAAAAATCAATAATCAACTTCAGATTTTTTCTTCTCACCCGCTGCACACCTCTACGCCTAGTAAAATGTTCAACGGTTAAGAATCCAGCTCAGATCGGACACTTTTTTTTTTAGGTGGGATATTATCAAATAACTTCTCCTGTAAAACCCAACCGTATTCCTTCCGTTGACTGTGTTTCCAGGGGCAGATCGGCCCCTGTCCCGATAAGTATTTAATTAGTTACAATAAAAAGAAAATAAAACTTCTTTTGGCGCGTTTTTCTCGATTAAGCGCTTAAGGCGCTGACAAGACCCAATTGACCAAAATAGGCTTCGCTTAAGAAAAAAAACTTCCATATCTGTATAGTTTGGGGTAGCGGAAAAAATATATGTTAATTTTAAACATATTTACCAAAACTTGGTTGTTACCAAAACACGTTTTGAAAACAAAATCTCGATACAAACTAACGTTAAACTAACCTCTTACTTTGAGTTCTAATCCAAAATATCTGTATCAAATATCAACATACGTTACGTATTTAATTAATAACAAGAACGTCTTATTTGAATGCAGAACTTGGTTGTTTTTTATTTTCGATTACTCAACTCAGTTTTGAGTAAATAGATAATTACTTCATATTTTGCAATAAATTACAAGCGTTGTGTCATCGCGCTTTTCTTTCTTTTCTATGGAATTTGACAGTGACCGCGGTTTATGTGTTGTCAGCGTCTTAATGCAGGAAGGCACTTATGGGCGGTAGGGCAGTATTGTCATCAAAGTTAAGAGTGACCTCAGGTCATATCTCCAATACATAAATACAACCTTTTCTAACGTATTGCCATCAGAATGGAACAAGTGTACAAGGATTCCATCTGATAGAAGAAAATTTAGTTGTTCAAAATTAACTTGCAATATTCCTAATTAAAACTTTAAACTAAATTTTAAACAAATACAATTTATTTAATTTAGTTAGTCTTAGTAGTTTTTTTTTTTAATATTAAATAAATAAAATAAGGTAGCTTCAAAATAATTACCGTTCCAAAAATTGAGAACCGGAACTGATTATTAGCTTCCAAAACCAATCCACTGACGGCTTCCTTCTTCAATGCAGTGCAAGTGGCTTTCGGGGCGAACTCAGTCCTCGCACAATTTATCATGATGCCTCTGAACAAAATGTCTAAGGCTTTGACCCTCATGAAAATGTCGGGAGGGTTGTCGAATATGCCGTTTATTGCTTTCCCGACCACGTTCAACATTGCCGGTTTGTCTCGGTGAACTGTTGACACCATGCCCTGAAAATAAGCATTTTTTAATTTATATTTTTCGGCGCCATTTCTTTTTAAATTCAAACCAAAATTGCGTCGCCTTTCAAACTGTCTTTGTTATTTTACTCATTTGAAGTGTTTTTTTTTTACTTTTAAAAGTCTTCCTTATAAAATACTAGCTGCATCCCGCGACTACACCCGCACAAGTCTTGATCTCGTGGGAATATCGGGATAAAAAGTATTCTATGTCCTAACTCAGGTCATGGTCTACATATGTGCCAAATTTAATCCAAATCTGCTCAGCCGTTTTACCGTGAAAGCGTAACAAACAAACACATTCACTTTCGCATTTATATTATTGGTTAGGATTCCTTTCAAGACCACCTATGAATTTAGATGAATATGAATGTTTCTATTCTATGTTTAATAGAGGCATGACGAAGGTGTAAAGTTCACTTATCCTCCATACAAAAGGGAAGATACTCCAACCAGACGGGTGTCGTTTCTGGTGGGCTACTGCCCGACGGTTGATGTCGGGACGTTGTATACGAGTATAAGCTAGTTGTGCGGTAAACTCTGCTTGCGCGATGCAGGATTTTGCGTGACGTCAGTGTGTTGCGTAGTTCGCATGTGGCGATGTAGATGCCGCCCCACGTCTTTAAATATCTAATCATCAGTTATACAATTGGAAAACATTATTCGTCTTACCAATATAAAAACATGTGGCATAACAATAATTTCTTCTCCCGTTAGTCCAGGTGCAGACAGCTCTGGATTAAAGTAGAATGTGTCACGTTTCTTGTAAGTGATCGTGTCATCTTCTTCGTGGTCTTCAATTTCCACCTTCTCCTTCCATTCGCTATGAAACAAAAAACTTGAATTATAGCTTTTGTACCGAAAAACGTTACTAAGGCCATATGATGTTATAGGTCAATTCGCTAGAAATAGTAATGAAAAACGTTTTCCTAGGTCTGTGGTTAAATGAAAAGCGGATCAGAGAACCAATTCTCCAAGTAATACAGTTTCTCAAAAATAAAAATAAACCCGACTAGATGAAAAATAATTGTTCGATAGAAACAATACAATTCCAACATTTTATCGCCTGTTCCCGCGGAAAAAGGTATCATAGGACCAAATTGCCAATACAGCTTCTAATAAAGAGTAACCAAGCTCTAAAAGAAATGAAATCAAAAACAAAATTGTGAACACTTTATCGCGAATATTTCATATTTATTTAATAAAACTTTAGGCTCAGGAAAAATAACAGGTAAAAGGCGGACTTAATACCTTTAATAAGGTGTTTTAGGGTGTTGCAGAGACAAAACATGGCAGGTGCAACTTACGAGATAGATAGTTTTGGAAATAGCTATAAAATACAATGTAATTTTCTCTATTATGTCCTAGATTTGCACACAATCAAATATCGATTGTGATAAAATATTCACCACATTTATGCAAAATTGCCATCTGGTTTTGCCAATAATGGCACGGTGTGGTCAAACACTGAAAATTATTATCTTCGTATTTCAAGGTGAATCAGTGGTTTTTAAATTATTAACTTTTAAACTAATATAACCTAGATAATATACAATATGAATGCTACTAACTATTTACACTAGGTATTAAATTAAATAACTAACTAAATATACAAATAAATACAAAAAACAAAAGGACACTTAGGCGTCGAAGTATTCGTCCGCATCGTTGTCATCCGGAAAGGTGCCCAAAAGACTGGCATCATTGCCATGTTGAATGGCAATGCTAATTCTTTGGCTAAAGAACGAGTCAGCTCTCTGGTCACGTGAAGTGTCGATCAGTCGGCGAGAAATTTAAGGAAAAAGGAGAAGCACACTCGGGCCCCATGACCCGAGCGTTTCGACCCCAAACGGCTCAAAGCTGTAGTTACCCATAAGGATACAGTATTTGCTTGAGGGTTCTCAGCAGCTGCAGCAGCGGCGCCAGCACAGCCAGCCGTGCTTGGAACATGAGATGGCGCAAGGGTGTCGACACAGGTTGTGTCCCACACCAGAGGCCTACCCACTTTCCAAGGCAACAACGTCATGCCATCTGATCTCTATCGTCGTACCAAGCCATTTGGTTCTAACACCGCTGGTACGCAAGGGCTCGACGAATAATATCGTTGATGTTGCCGTGCCATGCTATGCGACCAGCGCTCCTGCAGCAGGACAGGCCATGGTGTCCAAGACTGTCGACGGCTTTACCGCAGTGACACCGATGCGGAGCAACACAAGGTGCACCCAAGCGGAGACACGTAGCGAGCCGAAACGATGAGTCATCCTTGCCTGTGGTAGATGACGGGAGCGCCTGAAGCCACAAGCCCCACTCCCACGGCCAGAAGATGACCGCACTCAGCAGTATTGAGTGACGTGTTCATCAGGGTATTCCGTATAACACTGCAGAGCGGCACGTCCCACCGTCGCTGGGAGGTTGTGAAAATATTCACCCTGCAAAATTGCCACCTCGTTTTGCCAATAATGGCACGGTATGGTCAAACACTGAAAATTATTACCTTCGCATTTCAAGGTGAATAAGTGACTAGTATCAATTGCTAGAATCGTATTTTTTCCATAAAGTCTTGGGAATCGGAGCAACGTGAATGGCATGTTAGCAGCTGTGGTTTGGAATTAGTCATTCTAAGTCTTACTCGTGGGTTGCCGTCAAACTAAGTATTTTTGAGTTTCTGCGTGATCATGTCAGGGGCTGCTACTGCACAAATCATTTATCCTACTTGTTTAGACTTATGTTTAATCTGGAAATCGTTATGCTTCAGAGTTTAGCTTTCCTAAGCGGTAGATCGGTCGGTCGATCTGTCGATCCTTTTACGTATTAAAGATAATAATATGTTCGTACTAGGAATGTTGCGTATGCAGAATTTTTAACATCCGCGCATGCGGATTTTTGTAGTATTTTTTAAGGGATCCGTCAAGGTAGCCCTCGAAATTCAAAATTTCTTCAAGTTGTAGGGTTCCGTACCTCAAAATGAAAAAAAAACGGAATCCTTATAGGATCACTTCGTTGTCCGTCTGTCTGTCTGTCTTTCTGTCTGTCAAAACCCTTTTTTCAGGAACGCATGGAGGTATCCAATTGACATTATTATCAAATACGTAGTAGGTTCTACAGTTTCTGCCTACCCCCATGGGAAGAAGGCATGAACTTATGTATGTATGTATGTATGTACGTAGTAGGTCTACGATCCAATGGTGCTCTAAAAAAAATCAAGCTTGTAAGTCAATGCACTATAAAAAAAACCGGACAAGTGCGAGTTCAAATCGCGTGGTAAGGGTTCAATGAATATGTAATCTACCAAGTTTTTTATCCCGAGTTAATTTTTCCCAAAAACAAACTTAACATTCTAGTTGAAAAATGTTATCCCATACATTCCACTTCATATATTTTTCCTGTAATTTATAAGTAAAGAACTATTTGCTGTTTTTTTTTTCAAAATATTTGACTTAGCAGTTCGGAGATGAGGGGGAATGGTAAATTTTCATCAATTTTCGTAAATAACTTTAAAAGTATTTATTTGAAAATGATAAAATCCTATAGGTCTATGATATCCTGACAACAAGGCCTTTCATTTGTTATAATAATAATAATAATAAAGTTCTTCGTTCCCGAAAGGATCTGTCGACATGTTGGATAGATAGATTATACGAGTAAGTAGGTCTATGAGGGTGCTGGAGTTGTATAGAGTAGATGCAACTCTACGCACCTTCCTGATGTCATGTATGGGGCAACGGAGGACGGTCCTTCGCTATCCAGGATGTCGAAATATCCAGAGGAATAGCGAACCGATAAGGATCGAGCGAGGCATATTTCAGGGCGATAGTTTGAGTCCGCCTTGGTTCTGCTTAGCCTTGAATCCTCTAAGCACACTGCTGGAGGATTCAGGTCTAGGCTATCGGTTGAGGAGAGGTGGTCAGGTTATATCTCACCTCCTCTACATGGATGACCTAAAACTCTTTGCCTCCAATAATTTGCAACTGATGGAGCTACTGAAAATAACTGAAACTTTCAGTAGCGCCATCAGGATGGAATTTGGAGTGGATAAATGTGCGGTCATGCATGTAAAGCGAAGGGAGATTGTGGAATCCGTGGGAACCCAACTCTCGGATTCCATAAACCTTAGGAGCCGTCTCCGCATCCGAAACCTACAAGTATTTGGGTATATCGGAAGCGTTGGGCAGCAATGTTACTGACATGAAGCAATCGTTGAAGGAGAGCTTTTTTGGCCGCCTGAAGAAAGAGTTTAATAGTCTTCTATCAGGCGAAAAAAAGGTGCGCGCTTTCAACTGTTGGGTCATGCCCGTTTTGATGTACTCTTTCGGCATACTCAAATGGAGTCAGACCAAACTCGACGCCCTGGATAGGCGGGTCCGTACGCTGCTGACTGCATATCGAATGCATCACCCAAGGTCATCGGTAGTGAGACTTTATATCCCGTGAAAGTATGGAGGTCGAGGCTTTTTAAACGCTAAGACCCTCCACAATCGCGAGGTATGCAGTCTCAGGAAATATTTCCTAGAAACCGAAGTGGGGATGCATCGAGATGTGGTTGCGGTGGACAAGGGCCTCACCCCACTCTCCTTGGCTAAAGGGAACTGGCGCAAGCTTGTAGTGCTTGACACTAACGATCGCAGGGAGGTATGGCAGAGTAAGGAGCTTCACGGACGCTTTTTCCGGGCCCTACATGAACCCGATGTAGATTTCCAAGCGTCCCTGGCCTGGCTACGTTTCGGTGACCTCTTTGGGGAAACCGAAGGTTTTGTCTGTGCAATTATGGATGAAGTTATCATGACGAAGAATTACCGGAGATTTAATGTGAAGTACGGCACGGTTGACATATGTCGGGCATGCCACCGTCCGGGAGAATCAATCAGACACACAACCTTGTAGCCAGGATTATCCATCAGCAACTTGCTCTGAAATACAGCCTTGTAGAATCTGAAGTGCCGTACTACGGGTATGTGCCCGACCCAGTTCTCGACAATGGAAATATCACATTGTACTGGGATCGATCCATCATCACTGATAGGACTTTTGTTGCCAATAAGCCTGATATAGTGGTGGTGGATCGAACAGAGCGGCGCGCAATGATTGTTGACATAACAGTCCCTCATAACGGGAATCTCGTGAAAGCCGAGAAAGATAAACAGATCAAGTATCTTGACTTGGCTCGCGAAGTTGTCGACATGTGGGATGTGGATTCAGCAATCATTGTGCCGATAGTCGTATCAGCCAATGACTTAGTTGCCAAGAGCCGCGACCAACACCTAAGGAGGCTCACGTTGGACGGCTGGATTAAGGGCTTGATTCAGAAAGCGGTACTTCTGGACACGGCTCGCATTGTTAGGAGGTTCCTCTCTCTGGAGCCCTGACCGCCGGTAGCTTGAACCCTGTTCCCGATACCGGTGGGCTACTATTTTTTATATTTTTGAATGTTTTTATATATTTTTATATTCTAATATTTAAAAATATAATAATAATAAACCATTTATTATCGGGTTACAAAGACCCATAGATGAATACCTTAACCTAACACATATAATAACAATTGTGTTAGTAAATAAAACTGAAAACTATGTTAGTATCACATAGATGCACTATCTCTGTGCGTTCCGGTGGCACTTGTCCGCTAAAGCGGCGGAACACCACATCCTGTGGCCAAAAGCTTTCTTCCATCACCTGGTACAGGTAGCATGTTGGTATGCGCACCACAAACGCCTTAAAGTTGACGTTGCGATGTGACTCCAGCAGCTGCACTCTCGGCGCGTACTTCAGCCTTTGGCGCACGTACTTCACGATGTCTTCCGCGTCGGTGGTGTAGTGAAGACGGGAAATATACACCAGGGTGTTCGGCTTCGCAGCACGCAGTTATTCGCTGGGGTCCGTAGGACCCTTTCCGCAGCGGCTCTTACAGCTACTCTGTCGGTGCTTCCTCCTTTGCATCTTCACGAAGCCGTCATAATCAGCCCGGTTCGTTTCCGTAATAGCCACGGACTTTGCGGGGGGAGCAGTGGGGTTGCTCACAGTGTCCAGCGGGTCAGATGGTCGCGTCGATTGGGCAGCGCTGCGGGGAGGTGCTGCGGGGACGGGAGCGGGGCTACGAGGCACGCTTGCGTTGCAAAACGCAGACAGCAATCGGCGCCGGAGATAAAACCGCTGACGCAAAACTCGTGACCGATGTGTCTAGGCAGCCGACACCTTGGCGCGTATTTACATTACTTATATATTACGTATACTGGTGACCTAATTACCGTCGCAGACCTGCGCACAGAACGATGAGTTGCGCAACCTCATCGAGTTCTGTGCGCAGGTCTGCGACGGTAATCTGGGATGTCTCCAACTTCCTCTGCACATCAGCTAGACTAGCCTTCAAAAACACAATGTTCTCAACAGGCTCGTAACATCAACGTGGACGAATGTCACTGGAGGTAACCTGTTCAGATCCCTCGCCACAAACGTCGGCACGTCGTCAGGATCGGTAGCCTTCAGAAGCGTGATGATGTCTAGCACACTTTTCTTTGTCCCGTCGCGGCGACGAGACACCATGGGTAAAAATCTAGTATCGTTTAGCAGGAGAAGGGGGTGGGAGTAAGGTGGGAAGTTGGGGGCTGGTGCCCCCTGCCCCCTGGCACCACTTCCATGTAAAAGTAATGCACCGATCTTGCGAAAAACAAATTATTGTAACCTAACCTTAAAACACTTAAAGTCGCTTAAAAGGCGTAGTATGAGGCCCGCGAGTTTCAGTTTTATTTACTAACACAATTGTTATTATATGTGTTAGGTTGAGGTATTCATCTATGGGTCTTTGTAACCCGATAATAAATGGTTTATTATTATTATTTTCTTTTATTCCATTATTTACACAATATTATTATATTTTTAAATATTAGAATATAAAAATATAAAAAAACATTAAAAAATATAAAAAATAGTAGCCCACCGGTATCTAAAACTGATTGGATTATAAACACCTGCCATTTTTGTGCTAGCAAAAACGCGCCGAACAACTATCGCTGTTAATAATTCAATCATGTGGGTTAGGTTAGGTTAGAACAGTGACCATTAGCGCGCGAAGGCCGATCGCCGGTTCCCCTCTATTGTTGGTGAATCATGTGGGTTAGATGAGGTTATAACAATATGATGTTTCCTGATATTTACTTATTTATTACATACATTTTGGCTGAACATGAGTAAATATGAAAATTAGGTCAACTGAACGTTATACTAAATTTAATTAGAGCAAAAGAAGTTTATATGAAATGTAACATTAGATCACATGAAATTAGGTTATTTGTTTTTATAGCATATGAAAATTATATCATGTGAATGTACTATCTGTTATTATGCCATATATTACACACCCGTGTTTCAACTACAAAGTTAAGTTTGTTTTTGGGATAAATTCATCCCAACTTCGGAACCCTTCAATGTGCGTGATCTGACATGCACTTGGCTGGTTTTCATAATGGTATCATTAACAAACCTGTATTTGTCTCTGTCATGAATGAAATACTATGTTATTAAACTGTGAGCTTCCTTTATTGACATTTAGTTTAATTGTACGTCTTTATTCAGAATTACAGGATTTCCAGTAACGTGATCATTTGCGTAAATGTTTTCAATTATGTGTTAAACGTTGTGTATTTGTGCAACGTGTATTAAATAATTATTTCTTTGTGTAATTGTAAATCTAATGTAATTGTAATGTATTGTAATAATCTATTATGTTATCTTTTAATATTTTTCATTATTTTTATTTCCTTTCAGAGCACCTGCCATCTTATTTCTTCACCACCCTTGGTTGACTGGTAGAGAATGCTTAAGGCATTAAGTCCGCCTTTGTACCTAATTGTGTGTGAGAAGTTTAAATAAATAAATCTCCATCGTATCTCTCGCAAGGATGGTCGGATCGATATGGCTCTGGGGGTGGTCTTGGCTCAGCAGTAGGACGGTGTAAGCTAGCTGTCACTAAATTAAAAAAAAATGTGGATTGCAATATCCGGTCCCTTCACTAACCATAATTATTTGTACTGCCAAATAAAATAGCTTTGTTTCGTTTAGAAGGGTCTGCAGGCTTAGCAAGACGCCTTCTATTTCTACTCTACTGTACGTAAAATAGAAATCGGTTGTCTACATTACTCGGTAGAAAACTGTCAACTGTCTAAACGGAAACATAATTTTTGCTACTCTTCCGCCGACCAAACGCTTCTCTATGGTTCTCGTGCTAAGCCTGCTGGGCACCGGGGATATTATAACTAACAAGTACATGTGAATTTTTATTTTCATTTCTAGGGCAACGAATGGCAATTTGCAGTAGAAATCAGTACCTAATGGTTCAAGAAGTATTTATCATCATCGTGTCGTATTGAACACTGATAATGAGTGCCTCAATGAACGAAAACTGACCTGCTACCGAGGAAAATATCATCGGATTCATATTGGCCGATATGAAAACGATGCGGCCCATTCTCAAAATTGAACCTGTTAAATATTAGTCTTTCACAAGAGTTCACTGTTAGAAAACAAAACATTATTAAATACTCACTAAGAAACAGCTGGGTGCTTGACTAACCGACAGCTGCGTACAGTCAGTGCAGCCATAAGTGGGCAAGGGTCAACATCACACATCTCTTTGTCATAGGAGTCACAGACAGCCTACTTTGCAGAGCCTGCGTGGTAGGAGACAAGACAGCAGTTCGCTCATATGCTTCTAAACTACCCGTTGGTCGCCACATACAGGACAAGGAACTTCACTAACCCAAATGTTTCCTCGAGATCGTCAGTAACACCAAGGCGTTGCTGGCCTTGCGGAGAGCCTCGAGAAGTTGGGCTGGATCGAATGATGATGAGGAATTACTCACTCAAAATGGTAAGGTCCGACCTCCTTAAGGATAGGCTTGGCTCCCTTCTGCACTTCTTCGGCGTTGGTGTAGTTGAATAGGTACACCTTGAACTCCAGGGCGAAGGGAATCTGCTCCCACATCTTACGGACATCCGTCTTCTTTGACAGCGCCATTTCCTAGAAAAGAAGAGATTTAAAGTTAATAATATTAATATCTTCCCGATCAAAATAAGGTTTAGCCAAGTGGCTATAATCTCCGTTAAGATAGACCACCGTACACCGTTACGGTGGTCAATCTAAGTACGCAAGGTGAGGTAAGCCTCACCTTGCGTACTTACACATAATCAGCCTATAACGTTACCACTGCTGGGACACAGCCTCCTCTTTGTGAGAGAAACTGGGTCGTAATCCACCACGCGGGCCCTGTGCGGTTTGGTAGATGTCACATGTCTTCGTATTTTTGGTTCTAGGACATGCCGGTTTCCTCACGATGATTTCCTCCACCATTTTGAGAGCAGTGGTGTTGAAATAATTTACACAAAGTAAAGTGCCTGTCAGGGTTGGAACCTGCGACCTACAAGCTCATAAGTCGCGGTCGTTGCCACTGGGCCAGAGATATTATAGTGCACGAGTGTGTGCGCAAACACAGGTGGTCTCTCTGTTCCTATAGTCTCATAGTCCGATGGGATGGCAATCAGAGATCAGGCGCAGGGCCATCGGCTTTACGTGTTTTCCGAGGTACGGGGGTATCATACCGCTAACTTCCAAACTCCGGGCTGTTACTGGGAAATTCTTAATCGATCGAAACCCAATAAACCTTGCGCGACCTGGGAATCGAACCAAGGATCTCACACGATCAGCAGTTGCACTTGTGACCACGAGACCAACGGGGAAGTAGTAAAGTAATAAGTATGTAGTTGAGTCTCTTGTATTGGCACGGATAGGTCCTGTCGTGGTAAAACTTTTGTGAGTCGGTAAGGCGTAAAAAAATTACATGCCGTTTGTAAAATGTGTTTATAAATTAAAAACAATATCAAAGTAATTTTTACTGTCTTATAACCAGAGATCGGATATTCAGATTAGGGTTTCTCATCGAGAAGTCTCGAAGCGGGAATTCCCGGGAAACCTGGCCTTAGTCGAGACGGGAAAAAAGGGTTGAGTACCCGGGAAGTCGAGAAATTAAAAAACAAAAAAAGTTGGGAAATGAGAAGCCCTAATTCAGAAGCATATTTAACCTTAAGTTAATTTTTGTTATGAAAGTATGGAAGCGGTTTTATAAAATATAAAACAAAAAAACCTTGTGATGCCAGGGACACCGGGAATGCATAACGGATTCCATATTAGCCAACATCTCAACTTTAGGTAGATAAGCATCCGAATATCCGAGCTCTACTTATAACCCATAGATACAATTTTTCGCGCATTCGTTGGTTCCAAATTAAAGCCTTTTCTGGAGTCTCGAGGAGGGGAGCCGTGGCACGTTGACAGATAATATATATTAAAGAATAAACAAGGACCCTTACCCTAAAAGGTTGTTTGACCTTGACCTAACTTGATTTGAGGACAGGCCCGATAGCGGTCGAAACTCGAGAGGATTACGGTATTTATTTTTATGGTTTTCCCTAAGCTCTTTTATAAACCACCCTGTATTGTTACTGTTATTATTTAATAAATTAAATTCGAATAAACCCAGAAAAAAAAACAGTGAAGGAAAACATCGTGAAGAAACCGGCATGTCCTAGAAGACATGTGACATCTACCAACCCGCACTGTGCCCGCGTGGTGGATTACGGCCCACTCCCTCTCACAGAGAGGAGGCCTGTATCCCAGCAGTGGGAACATTATAGGCTGATTATGTATACACCATCAATCAATAAATAAACTCAGCCTATATCAGTCTACTGCTGGACATAGGCTTCTCCCAGGGTGCGCCGCAACATGTTGAAACCCAAAAAATCCGTTTCTGAAAAACATGCAGTGAAATTAATTGTTAAGTAGATTGACAGCCTACATCAATTTGCCCTGTTTTAGCCATTTCATACGACTGTCAAAGAATGACAGTTGTGATTTGAATATACGGACGATTTAAGTTGGTAGTCAATTTGCTTAGCAATTAATTTATCTGACTTTACCTATAATGGAGATTCAAATTCAAAGCATTTATTTCTATTAAACCATTTACTAGCACTTTTGAAATGTCAAGGAGTCGGTCAGTTAGAAATATGAAGCTAGTTGCCCATTCCAAAGCGTAGTCGGTACCTAAGGAGATGAATGGGCAAGAAAGTCCATGGGAGTTTTACTTTCGCTAGGCGGTAAGCTTTCTTTACGTAAAGTTAGGTCACCCATATATCTGTAACAGGTGATACTTTGTCAAGTAGCTGGGGTCTGGAGTTAGGTTTGTCTACCATACTCTAATATGGATTAGGTACCTATTGTACTCTGTTTAGGTAGTAAGCTTTCTTTAAGCAAAGTTAGGTCACCCTTATATCTGTAACAGGTGATACTTTGTCAAGTAGCTGGGGTCTGGAGTTAGGTTTGTCTACCATACTCTAATATGGATTAGGTACCTATTGTACTCTGTTTAGGCAGTAAGCTTCCTTTAAGTAAAGTTAGGTCACCCTTATATCTGTAACAGGTGATACTTTGTCAATCAGCTGGGGTCTGGAGTTAGGATTGTCTACCATACTCTAATATGGATTAGGTACCTATTGTACTCTGTTTAGGCAGTAAGCTTTCTTTAAGTAAAGTTAGGTCACCCTTATATCTGTAACAGGTGATACTTTGTCAAGCAGCTGGGGTCTGGAGTTAGGATTGTCTACCATACTCTAATATGGATTAGGTACCTATTGTACTCTGTTTAGGCAGTAAGCTTTCTTTAAGTAAAGTTAGGTCACCCATATATCTGTAACAGGCGATACTTTGTCAAGCAGCTGGGGTCTGGAGTTAGGATTGTCTACCATACTCTAATATGGATTAGGTACCTATTGTACTCTGTTTAGGCAGTAAGCTTTCTTTAAGTAAAGTTGGGTCACCCTTATATCAGTAACAGGTGATACTTTGTCAAGCAGCTGGGGTCTGTAGTTAGGATTGTCTACCATACTCTAATATGGATTAGGTACCTACTGTACTCTGTTTAGGTAGTAACCTTTCTTTAAGTAAAGTTGGGTCACCCTTATATCTGTAACAGATAATACTTTGTCAAGTAGCTGGGGTCTGGAGTTAGGATTGTCTACCATACTCTAATATGGATTAGGGCGTCGGGAATCCCGGGCGGATTTCCGGCCACCGTAGGCGCGGGCTTGCGGACGGTGAGCAATGCGTAGCTCACCGTCCGGTAAGGACCAGGCCCGGGTCGACGGCGCGTCGTATTCCACGCGCGCCTCAAAGAGATGTCGTCAGCACAAAGTAGGGGTCCACTAGGGCCGATGCCTGCCGGGGTCGCGGGAAGGTACTTATGGGTCACCGAGGCCCCCGCAACACAGGCAACAGGAAGGAATACGGGTGGGTTTTAGTCAGTAAGAGTCTGACACACCCTCCCGCTCCGCCCAGAGCGGGAGAAGTTATTTGATGATTTCCCACCCAAAAAAAAAAAAAACTCTAATATGGATTAGGTACCTACTGTACTCTGTTTAGGTTGTAACCTTTCTTTAAGTAAAGTTAGGTCACCCATATATCTGTAACAGGTGTTACTTTGTCAAGCAGCTGGGGTCCGGAGTTAGGATTGTCTACCATACTCTAATATGGATTTGGTACCTACTGTACTCTGTTTAGGCAGTAAGCTTTCTTTACGTAAAGTTAGGTCACCCTTATATCTGTAACAGGTAATACTTTGTCAAGCAGCTGGGGTCTGGAGTTAGGATTGTCTACCATACTCTAATATGGATTAGGTACCTATTGTACTCTGTTTAGGCAGTAAGCTTTCTTTAAGTAAAGTTGGGTCACCCTTATATCAGTAACAGGTGATACTTTGTCAAGCAGCTGGGGTCTGTAGTTAGGATTGTCTACCATACTCTAATATGGATTAGGTACCTACTGTACTCTGTTTAGGTAGTAACCTTTCTTTAAGTAAAGTTGGGTCACCCTTATATCTGTAACAGGTAATACTTTGTCAAGTAGCTGGGGTCTGGAGTTAGGATTGTCTACCATACTCTAATATGGATTAGGTACCTACTGTACTCTGTTAAGGTTGTAACCTTTCTTTAAGTAAAGTTAGGTCACCCATATATCTGTAACAGGTGATACTTTGTCAAGCAGCTGGGGTCTGGAGTTAGGATTGTCTACCATACTCTAATATGGATTAGGTACCTACTGTACTCTGTTTAGGCAGTAAGCTTTCTTTAAGTAAAGTTAGGTCACCCATATATCTGTAACAGGTGATACTTTGTCAAGCAGCTGGGGTCTGGAGTTACGATTGTCTACCATACTCTAATATGGATTAGGTACCTATTGTACTCTGTTTCGCGTACTTAATAATCTAAAAAAGTGACGAGGTACGTTAAAGAAACGTATTATATTGCCTCTTTGCATTGAATTAATTCCGGCAGCTCCAGCATTCGCTGAGAAAGTCTTTTTGGTCAAGGTTGTCTTTCATTTCTCAAACTTTTCTGCATAAGTTGACTAAGTACATATTTACGTCCTGTTTTTTTATGGATGATCAAATTGTTCCGGTTGACGGCAATAGGCTCGCTCCCTTTTAGATGGGACTTAAACATAACTGGCGAAATGTGGGTGAACTATAGGCACACCTCTGCCTTTGTTTTGGTTGGGTGGGAAATTTTCAAATAACTTCAGGTGTGTCAGACTCTTACTGACTAAAACCCACCCGTGTTCCTTCCGTTGCTTGTGTATTGCCAGGGCCATAGCATCCCTTTCGTACTTTGCCACGAGCATTACTGCTTCAGGTACACCTCTGCCTAAGTCTTCGAGGATCACTGGCGTAATTTTATCTGTATTACCTTTTTAAGCTGGCTCTTGAGTATGACAGGGAACAGGACCCATCCGAAAATAAGTCCAAACACTGCCATCCCGCCCGCGATTGCCGCGTATTTCAGCTCCTTGGGAAGCTTCATGTTGAATCTACGCTTGCTCTGTAAAAGAAGAAACTGTTAAGAGGCCTATTACATTTAGACCGTGATTGTTGCATTAAATGGCCAACTTTGGCGTTATTATTCTGAGAAACTGAAAGGCTTCGACAACTTTTACTTATTAAGTGGTGGAGAATAGTTATCAGTATAGTTTAAATAGCTGTCAATTTTTTCTTATCTATTTATTATAATAATTATCTTCTTATTATAATAAAGCCAAAATTCCGAAACAAGTTTTCATAAAATGCGCGACGGTACTTTTTCGAGGTCGTGGATTGAATTACCATACATCCTTCGTTCTAACACCACACATTCAACCTCATTTGTAGATCCCTACTGGCACATCTCTGTCTTTTGTTTTAAATATTATTATGAAAATTCTTAAATTTTGACGCAATCGTTGAATGTCAGAATGTTTTTCTTGTGGTGAGTCAAATACCAAATCGCTGTCTTTATCATCTTTTAAATTTCTTGGACTTTACATCTAAATTATTTTTTTTTTTCAAGTCATCGCCGTATCGCCGTATCTCTCGTGTTTGTCCTAGTAAATACTCATAAATTTATACCATTATCGTTAAAAAAACTACCGTTGCACAGATCGAGTCTCAGTCCGAAGTCTCACGACCATGAGCGAAATTACTTCGAATTTACGCTGCGCATATTTTGTGGCTCCCTCAGCGGAACAGGTGGTGCGGGGACAGAACTGGAGCAAGCAGCCCATCGTGTGACCCGCATCTTCGCAACGCATCCCATCCCTGACCTGCCCAGGCCGAGCACCTCCAGATTCCAGATAGGTACTCTTTTAAATATTTTTTTTTACAACTTCTAGCTTATTTTCTAATTTCTTATTTCTATTTCTAGCTTATTTGGATAGCTGCTAACACATTTTTGGAAAGAAGAATGACCATTTTTCACCTGACCATGTATAGAAATGATATAAATCTTAAAATACAGCTAACTTAATTGTATATTAGTTACGCATATCACAATGTTAAAAGAAACGCAGGAAAAAATATGTTTTAATTTTTCTCAATGCTTACTCTACGTCAAGGGTAACCTTTTACCATGTTTTGAACGAATCTCAATTACCCTGAACGCATCTCAACTACCCATTTTTTTTGACGTTCCATTTTACACACTGCTACTTGACTTTTTTCAACTCTATTTCTGAGTTTTATACATTATTTTACATTTTATTTATTCGGTAAGTACTTTTTTGTTCGTCTGTGTAAAGATTAATTAAGAAAAACAAAATAAGTAAATTAATCATGCAGTATGTATTTGTGTTCGCACGAAACGGATTTTTTTTGACATTTGACAGTTCTGCCATTGTTTGGTCGGTCGACGGACCATAGGATGTTGCGGTCACGTCATGACATTAGTATGGTACCTTGGATGGGCTAGGTATCAAGAAAATATCCCTGCTCCAGCAGAATTTCTGGATGACGTAAGAGATTTAGATGAAAATTATGATAATTAATAAACCATTTCACTTTAACATAGTGTTTTATTTGTTTTTCCCGTTTTATTCATCAGGTAGGTACCTATGTATGTAAGTATGTACCGCGGCCAATGAAATGTCTTGGGTAGATAAGTGATCACTTTTGACAATACAAGAACTAAGTTAGACTTTCTTTAAGTATATAAACTATCTCAACTATCGTTTTTTACTAAAAATGTAGTTAATAACTGTTATGTAGGTACTTATGTGTTTGTTTCAAGGAATTCACAAAGTAAAAAAGACGTTTTACCATAATATAAGTCGACCGTAGCAATTAACATAGTCGTATGTGAAAAATCGCTACTTTAGGGTACGGCCGTTCAAAGTTTCAAATATGTATAAAGTGAAAAATATTCAATGCACCTTAACCAAATTTGGTATGACTTAAAAAAATGAATTACCTTAAATAGTAGTATATGCAAGTTTATCAAAACTGTATTGGAAATATGAGAAACTGCACGTGCAACATTATTAACCGCAAAATCATGCAACTATTTTGTTGTAAATGGCAGATCCGACATTATTAACCGAACAATTAACATTAACAATTTCTGAATTTGGTCGGATGTGGCACAACCCGCAGTATTCCCTGGACTTTTAAATGTCCTAAAAGTTGGATGTACCACTTATTACGTTATTGCTTGATGTATAAATATTTCATGATGTAGATACAACTTACACTATCGGAGACCTGGGTAATACAATGTTGAGTTACTACATACAACATTGAAATACTTAGTACTGAGTTAATTAAATGAATAAATAGCAAAATATTAATTTTCTTATCATAAGTAAGACCGACTTTTTTTTTTTTTTAACAGAACAGTTCTCCTACACTAATGGACAGGGAACTCGTCTTTTAAGTAACCTATGTACCTACATACTTCTACGCAAGTTATACCTACGACGTTCCCTCATAAGATAAGGACAACCGTGCCTTTAATTACCTGGCCCGGAAGGCTTTGTAAGGTACAGACGCCAGCATATCAACCGACTACAATCTGTCAAATTTCTTTAAAGATTTTCAACTTTATCTTTATAGCGTTAAAGTTCAAGGTTGATTGGGAAAATTTGACAGATTGCAGTAGGTTGATGTGCTGGACATTTTACACGTTCCTAGAAAATAAGAAGTCACTGTGTTAAGTAATCAAATTAAAATCCTTTATTGGAAAACTAAATCACAATCCAGCGTTTTATAATGTAAATACTAACTAACTTCGCATACGAATCAACAAAACAAGAATTCAATTTTCTGTAACTAAACAACAAAACAAATGACAGACTTATTAAGTTACATTTGAGATCAACCTTATTTCACATTAAACTTATTTTAATGTAATCTATTTGCTATATAACCACAAACAATTTAGGTCCAGGACAACATTCATAGATTAGGCTAAAGTAGATAGATTACAAAAGGACGTACACATGGCTACACATCAAGCTATACATTTCCAGTTTAAGCTGATCTCGCATTGTACGGAAATCCTATATAATATGAGATCAGGTTATACTGGAAATGTATAGCTATGCCGTCTATGTACCTACGACAATATTTTTAGTAGAAACCATAAAAATATAATAGATAGTCAAGACAATAGAGAACAAAATATAATAGATAGTCAAGACAATAGAGAACAAAATAATCACTAATTTATAAAAATATAATAGATAGTCAAGACAATAGAGAACAAAATAATCACTAATTTATAAAAATATAATAGATAGTCAAGACAATAGAGAACAAAATAATCACTAATTTATAAAAATATAATAGATAGTCAAGACAATAGAGAACAAAATAATCACTAATTTATAAAAATATAATAGATAGTCAAGACAATAGAGAACAAAATAATCACTAATTTATAAAAATAAGTAGCTTAATTTAAATTCACAACCTTTTATGGCATAATCATGGTAAGTTTTTCCTTAATATACGTACTACCGTTAATAAAACACTGTTCTAGAATTAGATTGAACCTAATCGGTTTTAACCTAATCGTCTTCTGATTCACTTTCTTCAAGAGTAAGATTAGAAGTGTTTGTGTGAGGTAAGTTTAAATAAAAGTCATGGTAGCGCTCAGGAATGATTCTCTCTCTGCAGAGATCTGTAAGATCGTTGTATTTTTCTTTACTGATGGGCAAAGGCCCTTGATACGCTTGATTCAGTTCCAGATAATTTTCCAACCTTTTCTTGTTTCGGGTGCCAGATCGCAAAAGAACGATTGTCTTTGGTTCTTCATCAAAATCGTACTTATAATCTATTCTGTCGTTTTGTTCTGCACTTACTTTCACCTCTCTTATGGAATTCCACGACACCTCGTTTTTGGTATTCTTTGTCCAATTCTTGTTTACTAGCTTTGAAATCGAAAATGTCTTCTTGTCTTATTTCTTTCACGACGTAAGGTTCACCTTCAGATTTAGCCCAACGGACTAAGCAATACCATTCTTCTGGCACCCAGATCGTTTTGTGGTTGCTATACCGTTCTACTGTCGCGTGCACACTATCTCCCTCATTTTTTGTATGACCTTTTTCTAGAAAACGATGGGTCACAGTTACTCCGAGCTTTTTTGCTACGAACATGTAGAGCGAAAACACGCTCCGGTTCTTATTTTGGCCTGCGCAGTTATCAGACCAAAAACGAAAATCCTTGACGCCTCGTTCAGCATGGAATTTGATGAAGTTGAGTAGACAACTAGATACTTCGATAGAGCCACGCCGAGCGATCGCTTCATGCCACATGTAGCAGGTGCCTATCTTGGATACTAAATCATAGACCGTGAAATTTAGCGTAGCGAATCGCCTCTTGTAGTAAAGTACGCTGATTCTCCGTAAGGGGTCACTAAAACTTTTTAAAATCAAAAGTAGCAGTGACCACATCTTTGTTGACTTGAGCCTCTTGCTTGTCAGATTTCTTTAAATCTCGTGCCCTATTTTTCAATCGCAGCTTTCTCTTCGTCTGTTCTAGTTGATTTATTCTCAAACACGTGGCAGACATCACATTTATCTTTTTTAGGTCTATGCAGTGCCAGGTTGCAGTTGGCATTAACTACTTCTCTATACTGTCTTTTCGTAGTTGCTTTTGAGGAATATTTGGAAGCATCGAACCATTCGCAGTACAGTTTATACATCCGAGATATGCTCTCAACGCCTTCTAGGTAAAGCTTGTTTAATGAATTCTTACGAACGTAATGAGCCTCAACTACTGGAAAACATCTTACATGATCGCAAATACTTTTAACCATGTCATCATTATAAACGCGTCTTTCATGTTCATAACGACCCCTTTTGTCATCTTCTATCAACGCGTTCCCATCAAACTTCTTCCAGGCCGTGCTCACCACCCGTTCACTTAGCGCTATAGTGTTGAGAAACATTGTCTTGCATATCTTCACTGGTTTCTTATCTGCATCCGGCAAAAAGTACTGATAAGTGTTCTGTCTGTCGTGCTTCGTAACTTCTGTTGTTTGGCGTCGTTTGAGACTCTTCTTTGTGTTTTTGATAACAAATTCTCAGTGCTTTGTCTTCTCACCTAAAAGCCAAAAATATTTAAAGACTCGCTTCCGATCTTTATGAGAACATTTTTTGTTACACTTCAATCGGCACTTATAGGTACAAGGATCTTTTAATTCTTTACTTTCGACTAGCTTCGCCTTTTTATTTACAAATTCTTCGCCGCTGTTTTTCTTCAGTTTTCTTTGGACCACAAACCACCTTTCTTTATGGGCAAGGCGCTTCTTCCCCTTATCAGTCTTAAAAGTTTAGTTCTGGAACTAATTGTAGAAAATGGCGTATGAACATGACTTACAGAAGAGATCTCGGATGGTGTACCCATGTTTTCATAAACCTCGTAGGTGAGAAGCTCGTGATTCATAGAAGTGATCTGGGGCGGTGTTCCTATATTTACACTCTCACCATCGTTAGGAAGCCAAGATATGGGACTCGGGGACGGCATCGGTGTTATTTCTGTGAAATCTAATAGTGTGAAAACTTCATCTTCATTGTTCTCCAGAACTTGAGGCGAGTTGCGAGTTGTTCTTAAGCTCTCAGGAGCAGGAGTGCTTGGAGTTAGTGTCTTTAGTTGAGTTACTGAATTCACGTGGCTCTGAAAAGCATAATACAACTATTGTATTACGTTAAATGAGAAAAGTTGACAAGACGTAGGTTATACGTGAAACTACAGAAGTTGGAAATCCGGAAAAGACTTTACCGGATTCACTATATCAAGAATGTCTCCCACGAGGCTCTTTGCACTGTCATCAAAGATGTCTCCAATCAGATCTTCCAGTTGCACAAGCTCCTCTTCAAAGCCAACAGGAAGAGGTGACGGTTCTCCTAAAATAAATGTTACTATGTTAGCAAAAAAACCAAGCAAGCCAAACCAATTAGGTACAGTTAGAAAGATAACTTAAGGCTTATTAAAAAAAATATTCTACGTAACTGATTCCTCTTCCATAAGTATTATCACATAAGCAAAAAAAAATGCGAACAAACAACAATGTCAGTAGTACCATATTCAAAAGTAGCTTGTTATCATTTAGGTGGAAGCTCCAGGGTAGCCCGCGAAATACAAATTTTCTTACGTTTTTTGCAACTTGCAAGTCAGTATTTACATCCGACACCAAAAAATTATAAATAATCAGTTAAAAAAGTCAGTATTGCCTTATCCGACAAAATACAATCAAGCACACAGCAGTCTAATAATGTAGAAAGTGGTACATCCTACAATACTATTTATCAAATGAACATGCAACATGGTCTGTAGTACCATATCCGACAAAATAAAACTATCTCCGATTAAGCAATAATGTAGTATGTGACACATCCGACACAGTAAACGAAATATAAAACCATAAACATTGATGTATCTGGCATATACGACATTATTATCCGTTCAGAGTAGTTTTCAACATTTCTTAAAAAATATGAATTTAATAAGTCGCTAATAATAAACAATTATTAACATTATGTTTAGGCTAGGCATAATGAAATGCTAAAATAACTGTTTTTACTTACTTTTTCTCTTTTTTCTTAGATGAGTTTCCACATAAGTGTCCGGTAATTCAAAATTTGAATCGTTTTGTGGCGGAACTGATGCATTCAATAAGTCTAATATCCTTCTTGACCTCGACATAATGGGAACATTGAATTTCTAATAAAATTGGCGAATTGGTTTACTGGTTGAAAAATAAAAACCGACGAGTGCGCTCCTCCCGCTAACATTGGCCGAAGTGGCAGATCCGCGCCGTGCGCTCGCGTCTGTTCCCCTCCCGCGCTCCACAACTAACGTCTCAACGTATTATGCGACAATATTAATCGTGCGCACTGAACACATACGACTTTTTCCACTTGGAAAAACAAAGTTGCTTAATTTTAGGAATTTAATAATTTGTAGGGGCATTTATACACTTATTCTAAGACCTTTAATGCAATAAAATAAAAATCGCAAAAATGTAGATCCGACAATGTTAATTGCTACGGTCGATTAGTATTCTTATTTTAGACTAAACTTCGAGCTTTAATAATTAGTTCTAGCAAATTTGTTTCTGTATTATCTATTTGGTAACGGCAAATCCTAACCTAAAAAGAGTAAAAAGTAACATTAACATTTTTTGGTCTTTGTAGCGTTTAAATCGTTAAAATGACTATAAGACATTATTGTTTAAACTTATAGGTAGTCTTTCTACTATACCTCATAACTATACATTAACTTTCATTATCAGGTTTTTAAATGTATGGCAAGTCGGCAAGTTCTTTCTCTGGTAAATTTTTTATTTGGTGAAATGGGAACACTGTTTTTAGGTTACGTGGGCGTTACCTGATTAGGTTGATTGCAATCATTCTGTTTAGGACGTTTTACAATCCACCTAGAACCCTTATTGATAACGGCATCAGGTACACCTTTTTTGATCGCTTTGTCTATTATTATATTATATGTTTTAAAAGTCACGTACAGAGTTTTTCATTTTAATCACACCACAATAGGCAAACCAATTGAAATATATATGATAATATCTCTTAAATAGTTGTATAATTCATAGTGGCCTCAGAATTTTGAAATATGTATGGAATATCTATAAATAAACCCCCGTTAAAAAATCATAAAATTACTAAAAACGCTCAGAATTATCTGGATTTTTTTCCTAACTTCATTAATAATATTACGTAAAATGTATACCAGAATAACCGTTAGCTTATAAGAAATTAAATGTCAAATAAAAATAAGTAAAATAAATGTATAGGATATATCATGGTGGTTTCGCCAGGTAGGCTACTCCGCAGCGCAAACACTGAAAATTTACGTCGAAACTAGATATATACATTTTTTTTAATAGGACTAGAATTTTATAGACATTCCATAGACTTTTTTTATGTAACTTATACTTGTTTTAACCCATGGACCGCCCCAATCGGATTAATACGAAAAATGTTTTCGTGCCCGTGACGCCTATGTTCGTTTTTCTCTAATGTTTCATTGCACGACCCGATAATAACATAAATCGACAAATCGGTGATTTGTCGATTTATGATATCTGGGATAGCTGGGCACTGGGGGCACGGCAATTGATATAAAACCAAGCGGTCAAAGGTTAAAGCAAAGGTGGATCCGCCAGGGAGCATGATGTGCCATTTTACTACATAATGCGACGCGTCGGCTGCTTAAACTTTCAGAACGCAATTTTGTGTTAGGTCTCTTAAATTATAGAAAGAATTATAATTGTCATTGATTAGTTACACACTGCAAAATGTTTCCCAAACCTAGCTTGAGACATGCCCCGCATTCCAAATCTACATACAGGCTGAATTCGTTTCTACGAGTAATTCATGCGAGCAGAATATTTAATAAACTTTCTTAATGAACAGGATTTGGATATATTCAATACCAGTGTTTCTCGGCTTAAGCATTTGTTGGTGAAAAGCTACTTTACGGAAAAGGAATTGTTTGCGTCTAAAGGATTGTTAGTTTGTATTAGTGGATCGTGTACTACGAGTATATTCGTTTTCTAATTTATGTTATAGGTATTTTGTACCGACCTCTTTATTGTTTTTAGTGTTTATCGGTGGAAATTTGTAAATGGCCTTCAATCTCATATTGTTTAAGAACTATAGTTTTCTTAAACAATGTGAGATTAAAGGCAACAGTGACGAAATTACTTTTGAATTTGGAACATTATTTAATCAAAAAGTATGAACGCAATTCGCTTTGATAAAGTTCTGCCTGGTAATAAAAAAACGCGCCTGTAACGCGGCATTTTTTAATCATATAAAAAAAATACGCGGGAACTTCTTATTCGTTTTTTAATTACTTTTTGTCTAAATATTACAATTTTAATATGATATTCATATCGCTTATCCCTATTAACATTGTCGTATATGTTTTTTTGCCATTTTCTTTTTATTTCATTAATCACTCTTAAAAGTCTCTTGTTTAAGTGGAGTCAAGAACATTTATTAAAATTCTGTTGATTTTTGACAATCTAATTTCTATATGAAAAAAAAATTGCAATTCAAACTTTGAGACGCTCTCTTGTAATGTTGCTGATTTTCACATCCGACAATGTTAATAGGGATAGGCGATATAAATTTGTAATTTCGGTATGTAAATATAAATGTTCGTCACTACTAAAAGCATCTCTTATTTATTTTTCTCATAGAGGGGGATGAAAAGCAGAGTGTGCCACACGGTACCAACATTATTTAACCTCGAGCGACGTACTTTGAATCCCTCACTACGCTTAGGATTCTACTCTAGAATCCTTCGCTTCGCTCTGGATACGCAAACAATCGCTCTCGCCCTCTATTTGGTCCCTTGTGATATAATCTACTATTTCTGGCTTTTGCCCGCTGCTTCGCCCGCGTGGAGGTCAGAAATTATGGTAATTCAAATAAATAATAAAACAAAACAGATTTCTGCTTATGAACACAGAACATAATTATATAGTCGGCATCTGCAAGCCGACAACACACAAAACACACAACATACTAAACACATTACTAACACTCACTAACACTAAATGCATTTGGGATCTTCGGTAAAGTAAACGACTATCATCAATACTTTGGACATCCTAGAGGATGTCCAAAGTATTGATGATAGTCGTTTAGTAGGAAGTGTAGTAGGAAGTGGTTAGTTGTCCCTGCAGTGGGACAAAGATCTCATGATCTATCATGAGATCTTTGTCCCACTGCAGGGACAACTAACCACTGCCAGCGGAACTCACTGCCAGTGGAACCAGCGGAAGTGGTTAGTTTTCAAGTGTGAGTGGAAGTGGTTAGTGGACAACTAACCACTTCCGCTTAAGGCGGTGACAAGAGGAAAATGACCAAAATAGGCTTGTCTTACGAAAAAAATTGCCAAATCTGTATAGTTTGTGGTAGCGGAAAAAATATATGTTAAATTTGAACATATTTCTCAGAACTTGGTTGTTACCAAAACACGTTTTGAAAAAAAATCTCGCTACAAACTAACGTTAAACTAACCTCTTACCTTGAGTTCCAATCCAAAATATCTATTATTAAATATCAACATACATACATTACGTATTTAATTAATAACAAGAACGTCTCATTTGAATGCAGAACGTGGTTGTTTTTTATTTTCGATAACTCAACTCAATTTTGAGTAAATAGATAATTGCTTCATATTTTGCAATAAATTACAAGCGTTGTGTCATCGTGCTTCTATTTATTTATTTTCTATGCAGTCTGACAGTGACCGCGGTTTAGTTGTTGTCAACGTCTTAATTTGTGTTCATGCATAATCATAATATTATTTCGGTTGAAAGACTGCTCGTGACTGAGTTGATAATAAAGCCTTACCTCAAGGGACAGTGTATATGGCAGCCTTATTTGTTGATGGATAAAAACGTGACTATAATCTGAA
This sequence comes from Atethmia centrago, assembly GCA_905333075.3. NCBI lineage: Eukaryota > Metazoa > Arthropoda > Insecta > Lepidoptera > Noctuidae > Atethmia > Atethmia centrago. Next base: position 7,836,063 of record HG995381.1, on the reverse strand, counting down.
TAGAGGTTATGAACTTGCGTGTGTGTTGTTCTGACGATACCCTAGCATGAATATCAAGAAAACTTGAGGTTTAAGGTTCACGCACATTTGGGCGCACTCATTGCAATGAAGCGGAAGCAGTTCAAATTCGAATTGGAAATTTGAAATTTTGAAACTTATGATTATGAAAACTTAATGGGAATTGTTCTACCAGGATCGCGTCGAACCGTCACGTCGCGCCTGTTGCGGGAGCCTTTATAGCCCGACTTTTCCTGCGGGGTGCTCTGCATAACCCAACCCCTTTTCCCCTCTTTGTCTTTATAAGAGGGGTCAGTTAAGCACTCAGCAGAGCACTGACCGTAAGAACGCGTGGATTAAACGTAACGTAAATACACGACTAATTTTAAGATTAAAATAAAATAAATTATTTAAAAAACAAAAAACCCGACTGCAAAAACACATAACTGAAAAGGGAAAAACAAGCATTATAATCTATATAATTTTGGTCTTGCAGGCGGGGACAGTCGAATAACCCGAAATATATTGTAACTTGATTGTCCCCGCCTGCGATATCAAAATTCTATAGATTATAATGCTTGTTTTTCCCTTTTCAGTTATGTGTTTTTGCAGTCGGGTTTTTTGTTTTTTAAATAATTTATTTTATTTTAATCTTAAAATTAGTCGTGTATTTACGTTACGTTTAATCCACGCGTTCTTACGGTCAGTGCTCTGCTGAGTGCTTAACTGACCCCTCTTATAAAGACAAAGAGGGGAAAAGGGGTTGGGTTATGCAGAGCACCCCTACTACCCTCCTGAGGCAGTCGGGTAAATAGTCGTTTCACACATAGTGTACCTACGGTTGTAGTAGTTACCTCAGCACACCGCTTTGTTGTGAAGGTTTGTAAGTTTAGAGAAACACTAAGATGCCCTTAGTTGTTAAGTTGATTTAAGGTAAGAGTAAGTTACAGCACTAGAGTAGAAGGCGATTATTTCTCTTAGTTGTTGATAGCTACCCAGTTATAAGTTCACTACATTTTAATTCGTTAGTCGTGTTCTTTTATTATGCTAAATTATGACGCGCATCGTTGGCCTAAAGTAGGTCAACGAGTAAGCAGAAAAACTGTACGGCGATGAGACTGTACACATAGTATTTACTTAGTTTTAAGACTTTACCTATACATATTTATGAGTGCTTTGTGCTTGTCGCAACCATTTAAACTAAAATACTATAGCCTCGTAAGGCCCAACCCAATTCAAATATCATGTCACAATTTTAGGTCGCTGGGCCGTAATTTAATGATTTTAGGGCCGGAGTGTCAAAATTTTTTTGTCATTAAATTAGGTCGTTGGGCCTTACGAGGATAGGATTTACGATAAAAAAAATCGTTCGAATTTACATTAAGTTTACACCGCGCAATAGTAGCATGAGTATCAAGGATGCTAAAAATGCATGATCTTTAAAAATCGTTTCTAATAACTCTTCTGTGCCAGCCACCAGCACCAGCCAGCTCTGCCTACCCATTCGGGGAACACAGGTGTGATATTATAATATTGCTTATGTTACCTTAGTATTCCCCGTGTAGTCTTAAACGATACTCAGTCATGAATCAATTTATAATAAAGTATAGTTCAGTATCAAATCAGTCGGTTTCATTCGTGACTAGTAATTGTGCAGCCACAGTGTCTCAAGACGAAAGTCTTTGACCAGTGTGTGTTGCCAGTGATGACCTATGGCACTGAAACGTGGTCGCTTACAATGGGCCTTATAAAAAAGCTAAAAGTCACTCAAAGGGCAATGGAGAGGGCTAAGCTTGGAGTTTCCCTACGTGATCGAATCAGAAATGAAGAGATCCGCAGGCGAACCAAGGTCACCGACATAGCCCGAAGAATTGCCAAACTTAAGTGGCAGTGGGCAGGGCACATTGCTCGCAGAACAGATGGCCGATGGGGCCGAAAGGTTCTGGAATGGCGACCGCGTACCGGAAGACGTAGCGTTGGAAGGCCTCCTACAAGGTGGACCGATGACCTTGTGAAGGCCGCAGGAATCCGCTGGATGCGGGAAGCACAAAACCGGTCGAAGTGGCGGTGCTTGGGGGAGGCCTATGTCCAGCAGTGGACGTCTTTCGGCTGAAATGATGATGATGAAGATGAATTGTGCAGCTATTGAAACGGTATGGTGTTCTGGATTTAGGATCCAGGCGGCTGTTACTTGATGTCATGATGTCTTGATGTCACGGCATATGCAATAACAAATTTCCCCCCAAATGCGCTCCCCCAGGAAATCAGGATGGCAACCAACCGATTATCCTTTAAAGTTAAAGTTCGCGAGCACATTCGTAAGAAGCTGGCAGTTTCATCACAACGGTAATGTTTTCCCATTCTTATCTGTTTAGTATATTCGTGTATTTATGTGTATTTATTTGGTCTTATATTTAATTAGGTATATGTATTATATTTAAAGTTTTTAATAGGTATACGTATGTATACACTTATATTTAAATAAATATTTATTCCACAATTTTCGTTATTGCACCTACAAATGTTTGTCTCTGCATCACCCAAAGGTTGACTGGTAGAAAATGCCTACGGCATTAAATCCGCCTCTGTACATTTGTGTGCTTAAAGTATTAAATAAATAATAAATTAGACTGTATTGACCTTACAGACAAATTGTGTTAGAAGTGCTATGGCGCGTGCCTCAACTGTTCCACACAGACATATGCAGGACTAACGCTGGGAAACGTGCACCTCGTCGTCACCTTGTTGATTCATACAACACGCATTTTATAGAACTAGATATATTTTGTCTATCTTTTTTTTTGGGTGGGATATTATCAAATAACTTCTCCCGCTCGGGGCGGAGCGGGAGGGTGTGTGAGAATCTTACTGGCTAAAACCCACCCGTGTTCCTTCCGTTGCCTGTGTTGCCAGAGGCCACGGTACCCCTTTCGTCTATCTAAGCCGTATTTAAGAAAGTGGCTCTGGATATTTTGTTATCGAGTAATTTCAGTTAAATCAAGCTAAGTAGCACAACAATATTGTGGCAGCGACTATTGTTTTGTTTTTTTTTTCATTTTTTTATCACTTGTCATCAGCACTTCTTTTACCTTTAATTAAAACGTGAACAATGGTGTGGGTTACATGTTTGTTAAATTTAGTTTAATAATTTATCAGTATTTTGGAGAATGTAACTGTTTTTTCCCTAATAAATCTATAATAATTAAAAATGAATCGCTATTTCCCTTGGTCACGGCATCACGCTAAAACGGCTGAACGGATTTGGATGAAATTTGGCACATGGGTAGACCATGACCTGAATTAGAACATAGAATACTTTTAACCCCGATATTCTTACGGGATCGAGACTTATGCGGGTGAAACCGCGGGGCGCAGCTAGATCGACGATCATTCAATTAACAAGTCTTTAGAACTACCCATTATTGATATCAATCAATCAAACTATTGATAGCAGCTGTTTTAAAACATTTCTTTGATGGGAAAACAATCACCGTATGTGAAGTGTGTCTCGGTTCACATGCACTTTCCTTGAGTAAAGCCTACTCCACGCTTATGACATTGACGATGAGAATACTTGATGAGAAAATTACTGTGTCATGTTAGGGAAAATTGATTTACGATGTAATAAGTAGGTGCGGGGAAAGAAAAGAAAATGAAAGAAAGCATAACGTTTATGTGAACACAGTTAAAAACATACGAAATAAACACAAAATACAAATAACAGAATAAAAACCGGCCAAGTGCGTGTCGGACCACGCACAATGAAGGGGTAGTTGGGACTATTTTTTTTTGTTTTTGAGGGTGCAATATCTTGAAATAACTTCTCAGTTGGGACTACTTGGGACGAATTTATTCCAAAAACAACCTTAACATTGTAATTGAAAAATCTGTTCTCCAATACATCGATATGCCACGGTCAATTCTCGAACTGCAAATTTAAGTTGGTCGACTTTAACTCGTTTACTTGTAAAGCCTACTTAGCCGTGATAGTTTTCCTTTTAATTTCATTAAATGTACTACTGCCATGATTTTTTTCACGACTCCATAATCAACCGTTTAGCTGGCAGGGGGGGGGATACTCAACTATAATAAAAATTTGCACTTTAATGCTTAATATTACGCAAGTGGATCCTTGAATTGAAAAGTGATATTTACAGACTTGCAATATTTTTAAACGGCCTATCCAACGATACCCCACACCATGGGGTAGAAGAGAAAAAAAACTATCATCCCCACATTACGTGCTAGGGAGGTACGCATTTTTTTTTTATTTTCAAATTTTTTTTATGGGCGTGATTAATACTCGTATGTATACCTATACCAAATTACAGCTTTCTTGTATTAAGCGTCTCTGTGCTACAGTGGGGTAAGACAGACAGACATACAGACAGACAGACGGACATGGCGAAACGGGTTTCTTGTTTACTACGGAACCCTAAAAAGCGAAAATAATGTTTTAACAAAAATAGTGTGTGCCCTCACGGCAGCGCCAAAAAGGTTCATTTCAGCATTAATGCCAGACAGATGCTATCTGACGCTGGTTTTCTAATGCACCTTTGAGACTAGTGACGGGGAGTACAAACGGTTCACGTGGTGTTCGAAGATACTTTTCACATGGCTCTCTCAGTGTTATTAGCAAGGCTTATAAGGAGTTAAGTAACTACTAGCCGTGACCCGCGGTTTCACTCGCATAAGTCTCGATCCTTTGGGAATATCGGGATAAAAAGCATCCTATGTCCTAATCTGGGTCAGGGTGTACCGGTGTGCCAAACATCCAAATCCGTTCAGCCGTTTTAGCGTGACAAATAAACAAACTCACTTTCGCATTTATAATATTAGTTAGGATTATGATTAGCATTCTCGTTCCAGGTAAATACTGATCGTTGTAGTTGTAAAAATCTTTCACGTTTTAAGCCTTAAGGCTCCTACATACTGGCGCGACTTGTCGCGCGACGCGACGCGACACAAAGACACCGCGTGTAGCGCTACAAGCGGTGCCTTTGTGTCGCGACTATAGATGCTGGCGGGAAAAATTCCGAATCATTCCCGTGGAATACTTCGGAAGTATTCCGAAATATTCTGAAACTTTGAGAATATTTCAATTGTCAAAAAAAAAAACCGGGAATATTGAATTAACCTATTAAAAGTCACTGTACTCGATTGAGTACAGCGTAACGAAGTAAAATAATAAGGTGTATCACTTAAAATTTACAAGATCTGTAATTTACACTTCGGGATAAGGCTGTACTCAATTGAGTACAACATACTTTAATGGGTTAACAGTTATAAAAACAGAACGGATTTCAATAAAGTTCCGTCTTTATTGAAGTTGGTTCTATGTTCTAAGATTTTATTGAAGAGGTTGGTTTGAGGTGCTCCGGCTTCATTGAAGTTGGTTCTATCTTTTTACTTAAATATTTTTATCTCAACATTTGTTTATGTCACGTATACATATAGTGACTATAGTCCGTCTTATGAAAGCGCGACCTGAGAAAAAGAGGTTAAAAACAAAAATTTTGTATGTGGTATTAGGTACTAACTAGTAGGAGAATTATTTCTTGACACTTAATTTTTTTTTGTTTCCTACAATTGCGGCTGAATAATGTTGCCAATTAAATTAAAAAAAAAAAACTCCATGTCGCGCTTTCATTAGACGCACCCTAGTAATATTGTTCTAAAAACTGCATCAAAAGCGGTTTAACGCGAGATAATCGCGGACAAACATACACACCTACATACGGTTCAAACTCATAACCTCCTTTTTATTGAAGTCAGTTAATATATATCAAAACCTACTCCAAGTATAGCAAATAGGTACTTTTCTGAAAACCGCATCAAAACGTGTTTGCTTGCAAGGTTTGCCTTTATTTGTTTTTATTGACTTTTATACGCGATATGTAGATAAGTAGGTAATGATTAATACATATCTATGTGACTCGCGAATACTCGGGATGCGAACAGAAGAGCTATATACAAACTAATCAAAAACATAGGTATCCCTTTTTCAAAAAACAAATCAAATATGCTCGGTGGTTTTTTATTCCACAACTAAGTACCTAACATTTAGAAAAAGAGCATTTGCAAAAATAGCACAAAGAAATAAAAATCCTGTTAATCGCAGGATAACATATTTACTTACCTATAAAAATATCAACATAATATATTATACTTAATCAATCATATTTATAATAAAATAAACATTTATATTTTACTTACTTATGTGCCACTGAAAAATAAATTCACCCACCACACAACAAAATAAACACGTTTATTCCTGAATAATTCGGTCGAAATATTCCGCGGAAACATTCGATTGCGGGGTATGAATCTTTCTCCGGGGGCGAAAACTTCCGGGGAGCATCTCCCCTCTTACCGCACCCCGCACCGCCATCGCCTGCATCACCGCTAACAAAGAGTTTCAAATAAATGTCACTAGATGGCACGACATTTATTGATCTATGATTGAAGTGTAATTTCAAAGTTTTTGTTGACTTTTATAAGGTTTATTCATACATAATCAACAAATAATAATCATAATCACACCAAATTATGTAACAATAAGCTCTTAGTACAAATTTCAAAGATGATTGGAATGCACAATTAATATTTATACCAGTAGATGGCGCTGTATTAAATTTCAAAGTTTAACATCTCGATTTTTTAAATTTTGTTTTGTTTAATAATATCACTGATAATAGGAGTAAGGAGTACGTAGCAGCAGTACAAAAGTACAGTGTGCTTTTAACGTCATCTATTCGGAATAAAAGTATAATGTAACCCTTCTTGCAAAGTCGCTACTAACACCATCTATTGGGAACGAACGCGATTGATGTACAAAAATAGCTAGAATTGCCAGATGAAATCTGCTCTTTACGTCGGGACATTTCTTTGTATGGGATGAGGCATCTGTATGCTAGTATCGATGCAAAATACGATATTTCAGCAAAAAAAAATAAAAATTTCAATAAAATTCATTTTGAATAATTCTGATTTAAAGAAACTTTCCCAGAAGTATTCCGGAATTATTCAGAATTTTTCAGAAGTTTTGCAACTATAGTCGCGACGCGTCGCGCGACAAGTCCAGTATGTAGGAGCCTTTATTATTAGGATAACTGAAACTTAGAAGTTCATTACAGTATCAAACCTTCCGTAGTGATTCCCGGTATAAGAACCTTGGTTATTTTTACTAAAACCTATTACATTTAATTCGTAGGTAGTCTTCCCGTGAACTTTCATTCTTGACATATTATGACGACATTACAGTATTTCAGGTATACCTATCAGTCAGTGATGGATACTTAGTTTAAACAATATGTCCCGGAAACAACGCACGCCACCAAACACCCCAATTAATATTTTTATTTTTTTTATTTTTATTGGGGTGTTTGGTGGTGTGTGTAGATATTCCAAATCATAAAATTACTAAAAACGCTCAGAATTAACTGATTTTTTTTCCTTACTACATTAATATTATTACGTAAATGTTATTACTTTACAAGAAATGAAATTTCATGTAAAAAAAACAAAGAAATTTATAAAACTTAAAATAAACGTAATTACAACTGCCAAATGACTACATATTGCGATGCGTCGGCTGCTTAATCTTTCAGAACGCAATTTTGTGATAGGTCTCTTAAATGATAGGAAGAATTATCATTGTCATTGATTAGTTACACACTGCAAAATGTTTCCCAAACCTAGCTTGAGACATGTCCCTCATTCCAAGTCCGCGTACAGGCTGAATTCGTTTCTAATCCCTGCGAGCAGAAGATTTAGTAAACTTTCTAGTGAACATGATTTGGATAAGTATATTCAATACCAGTGTTGCTCGGCTTAAGCACTTGTTGGTGACGAAACACCCCAATTAGAATATAATGTTATAATCATAATAAATACACTAAATTTTTACTATTACGTATAAAACATTGTTTGTTTATTAAATTAGTTTTTTTTTTTTCCTTCAATGTCGTTAATAATTTAATGTAACTATACAATATTGATGCTACTAACTATTTAGACTAGATAGACACTAAATTAAATTACTAACTATATATACAAATTAATACAAAAATATTCGTCCGCATCGCTGTCATCCGGAAACGTGCCCAGAAGACTGGCAGCATTGCCACGTTGAATGGCAATGCTAATTCTTTGGCCAAAGAACGAGCCAGCCCTCTGGTCACGTGAAGTGTCGATCAATCGGCGAGAGATTTCCTTAAAAAGGAGACGCGCACCTGGGCCCCATGACCCTAGCGTTTCGACCCATGGAAATTGTTCTACCAGTGCTACGTCGCGCGACAAGTCACGTCAGTCTGCACGAGCCTTAAATCTGTTTAGTTTTATTATTTATTTGAATTAACATAGCTTTTTTATGCACATGTTTCTGTGACAAATAAATCTATTCTTCTTTCTACTGAATACCTAGTTGTATTTTCGAACGAAACGAGAGATTTCCTTAAAAAGGAGACGCGCACCTGGGCCCCATGACCCGAGCGTTTCGACCCCAAACGGCTCAAAACTGTAGTTTAAATTAGTTAAAAAGATTGTGGGCGACAATTGTCGTCACAGTACACTCGGACACGTATTAAGTGTCTAGCGTAGTAGGCACTTCAACCATTTTGGTTTGTTTAGACTGCACAACGGCAGTGTGACTGTAATTTACGTAGTTTTAATTATTTTTGGAATAAAAATTCTAACAATTGATTTAGTAAACAATTCTAAATAAACTGATTTCATAATGTGCATTCATTCAGTTACACATTGTATAGCTACTGTCGTCTAGAGTCCCAAACCTGCTAAGTTATTCTCTAAGTGGGTGCGTTCCACGGGAAAGTTCGAAAGGGTTACCGAGGCCCCCGCAACACAGGCAACGGAAGGAACACGGGTGGGTTTTAGTCAGTAAGAGTCTGACGCACCCTCCCGCTCCGCCCAGAGCGGGAGAAGTTAGAGTTAGTTAAAGAGGGTGCATCCAGAAATTTGGCAACATCACAAATAGCTGACAAATATTTCGCTGATTTGATGAATTTGTCAATATCTGTTCTGATGAAGTTGACAGAATTTGTAAAAACCTTAAATTCGCTTACTGACAGATCACGCATATGAAATGAAATGAAATGCAATTGTTTATTCTGTAAATAGGTTATGAGAATCACTTTTACATGTCATATTAAAAAATAAGCTAGATGGAGTCGACATTTCCTATCTGACTACCCCTGAGAAGAAATGGCGAAACAAACTCAAGGGTCAAAGTCTCTTTTAAAGTCCAGACATAATCTTGGTCAGATCATGTGTAGATCTATGTCTGAAATGGTCTTTTGAGGAGAGAACCACACAAATTTGAGAGGACCTGTCCAGTCAGTGCAAGCATTTGTCAGTAATCGTGTAGCTCAACTCAAAACTTAAGGAGCTCAACTTAACAGCCATAAACGCTGAAATCCTTTTATAACGAAGGAAGGATTTCTGAAAAGTCATTCCTTAAAGGGTTCAAATAAGGAATTAAAGTTTGTATGGAAGTTCGTCATTCTTGCCAATGGGAAATAGGCGGGGGGGTAATAGCGTACTATCAGTAGCAATGGGTTTCAATTTGACAGTTCAACAACATTCATTGCTTTATTCACGTTGTTGAGCAGACAATTTTTTCGATCATATGAAGCAATGGATTTGCAATATCCTTCAAACTCATTCAGATTGTGAATGATAGTGTATTATGCAAGTTTTTTTTTCTTATTTTTTTTTAATGCAAATTGGATGCCGGTCGGGTGCATGGCTTGTTACTAAACGAAATTATGAAAGATCACTCTGTAGTGCACAAAGATGTTGTATGAAGTGAAATAATTAATATCGCAACACTGATTATTTAGTTTTAGATATGAAAAAAGCATTTGAAAAATTTCTAAAGTCAAAACAAATCAATCAAGTACAGAGCGATATTTCATAATTTAATTTATAAATACGGATAGATTAATCAAAACAGCGAAATATTTGTCAGTATTTGCGCCGTTCCCAACACTTTAAATGCACCAACTTAATTAACAGATATATAAAAGACAGACATCTGCATTTCTTAAAAAAAAAAAGACTGGCGTTTTCCAGGGACACTATAATCGGAACTCCGGTTCGGTAAATTGGAAAAACTCTTAGAAAAACTTCCACAAGCAATGTCATTATTCATTCGACTCCAGTTTCTCCCTAGCTGGCAAATATTCCACGCACACAAAAATCGCCCCACAATGTGCCCCCAAGGGCCTCTGTCAAGTAAGAATTGTAGAACTATATTGTAACTACCCATATAATTTATTTGCTCCATAAAAAATTAAGCATTATAAAAGATGACTTACTTTGCGTGAAGCAGGAGTAGAATGATTATATTTTTTGAAAGAAGGGCAAATAGTTCTTCACGTTCTAAAATTACCTGTACCTGTATTTATCTCACATACTGTTACGACGGATTCCTCTAAGAATTTATTACAAGAATCTGGGAAATGGAGTTTTTGGCATAATGAGTTATACCATACTAGTATATCATTACACGTATCTCCATCTTCAACAATTTTATTTGTTCAACATCACTTTTTGCCGACGGCTGTCTCTAAGCCCGATTTGTGTATGGCAAAATAAACTATCATCTACTACTTATCCACTCGTTCTTGAACCAGCCTTTCATAAAATCTTTCATCCTTATAACCACAGAAGCCTAATAATGACTCAATTATTATAACCAGCGGATTTAACGAAGTGACAGCACTAGTGCTAGGAGCTTTTCTAAAGACAGATGAAATGTATGTATCCTTCTTGCTAGCCTAGAGAGTCAAATCTAAAAATAGATTGAAATTAGTTACCGAAAAGCCTGTCCTGTTGAAAGCCTTTGTAGAAATACGAAAAGTTTTGAGAGCGATTACCACTTGTCTCGCCCTGTGTTGATTGTTTCGCGATCGCCGACTTGTTCATGCCCAGTAACAAATTTACTGTCATATATCACCATATTTCTTGTACCTCTACTCATCAAATATAAGAAATATCCTTTTCAAGGTGGGCTACTAACGGTTAGCCGTCAGATTGCTGTTATGCCTATGTAGTCTTCAATGTTATAAGGTTTCTGAAGCCACGTTTTTATGGAGTAACCCTGTAATTCCCTAGTATAATAACTATTTTGTATTGCTGGTCTTTCTTTTCTTCATATTTTTTTTCCAACTCCACTTTTATATCCTCCGTTCCTATCATTATACCTTTTCTCAAATATGCTTGGGAATTCGAGCATTATTTTGACAGCTTTCTTCGAGATAAATCGAAAATGCTATACTGGTCAAATATAAAACAAGAAAAGCCTTTTATCTGTCCTGTTTAGCGGCCGAATAAAAACTCAAAACTCTATAAAAACTCGTCTGTCGTGTAATTTAAAAATGGAACGCACTTTTTACTTAGACGCATGGCAACCAAGGCGGTAACATAGCAAAGATTTTATTTAAATTTCGAACTGGCTTAGAGCCGCTTTAAATAAAAAAAAAGAAACAAATGATCATATTGGCGCGTGAAAGATTATTGTTTAATTTACTTAGTTTATTCATCCGCGTATTATTTTTACGTATGTGTGCCTCGGCTTTGACGCCGCCCACATTTTAACATTCGTCTATCGATGCCCGATCATATTTCGTTTGAAGGTTAACCTTTTTCATACTTTACTCCTTAATCATTTAGACCCATTTATTTCTTAATCTTACTCGAAACATACAAAAATAATTTTCAACAATACCAGCCAGTAACTTGCCCATTGTAGGACAAATTCCCCTTTTCATAAAGGGAAGAAATGAGCATTGATTAGGTATGAAATAAAAGATAAGTACGTACGTGCAGGTGTCCGCGTGTCAAGACGGTTGGGAAGCGACTTGCGATAGTGCACTGCTTTTAATCAATGGACGGATTAAAGTACACCCGAACGACAGGCTGTCTATAGGTAGACTCTTTTCACGGTATGTATTTCTGAATTTTAGCTGTGAAGATAAAATTTTTATCTAATTTTTGATTGTGCGGGCCAGACTTATAGGTACACCTCCATTGCTAAAAGGTGAAACTTAACCTAAAAGTCTTGCAGATTTTTTTCATTCTGGGATTACACTTCAGTATTTAAAATGGACGATTATTTCGTTAATCTTGTGTGATAAGCAAACTAACTCTCCTTGTTTATTTAGTTTCTTGTAACTGGATATTATAGATAAAGATAAATCAAGGTAATAGGATATTGATGGTTAACAATATAATTCAAGCCTACCAGTAGCTTCGTAGTCTGTATTACACATGGCACTTGTACTGTATATGCCACGACGATACGAATAATAATAATTTCAACATATTGTATAGTTTACTTGTACAAATACCTGATTTCCTTAGAGTTAAGTGTTCTATTTAATTGAACATTGTACACACCAACAGCACTAGTACAATCACAAAAACAAAAAAATAGTTTGAATAAAAAGTACCTACCCAAAATGATCAGTAAAGTCCACTTTCCAGTTGACGTGTACTAACAACGGCCCCAGTCGGACTGTGGGATATGCGGCACGCGTCACGGTTAAGGGGTGGTTCTGAAGTATTCGTATTGTCTTGACATTCTTTGGTATTGGTTTAGACATTGGTCAGACACACACACAGACCTAGACTACTAGACTAGGAAGATCTGTGTGAGAAGCAACAAGAATAATGTACCCTGGATTTTGTAATATCTTGATTTAAAAGAGTGTCCATGTAGTTTCTTACCAGTTTTTCTCCATAGATATCTACGTTTTGGAATGGGCAACTAGCTTCAACTTTCTAACTAACTAACCGACTCCTTGACAATTCAAAAATGCCTGTAAATGGTTTAATTGAAATAAATGCTTTGAGTTTGAGTAAAATACTTATGTATACATCATGCCAGAACTCTCGAAAGATTCCACGCAGGATCCTCAAATGCTGTATACAACATCGTATCAGGTGACGAATCCTGGATATACGCGTACGAACCCAAAACAAAAAACCAGTCACGAGTTTGGGTTTTCGTAAATGAGTTAAAGCCAACAAAAATTGTTCGTTCACGGAGTGTTGCAAAAAAAATGGAGGCCACATTTGTCTCCTAAACCGGCCATGTTATGACTATTCCTCTTGAGGGACAAAGAACGGTTAATGCAGAATGGACGTCTACAAAACGGCCATTTTGGAGACCCCAACTTCCGAATGGAATGGTTGCTTCAATGATTGGTTCCATCGTATGGAAAAATGTGTCAAATTTCGCGGAGAATACTTCGAAAAGCAATAAATACATTTTTAAATAGTAATGTTGTGTCACTTCCTTGATTCCCGAAATTTTCAGTGCCGCCCTCGTACCTTCTTAGATAATCGAATGACTTTTCAAAACTGTTTTCATTGTTACTATACTAGGATCTTAATTCTTAATTAATAGGTTTTTTTTTTCAATGCAAAAGACAAATTAATGACGTGAAGATGTAGCGCTACCAAGTTTAAAAAAATCGCGGCCACAAAACCCCCATTTTATTGGGAAAAAGAAAAAGTAAGTGGCAAGCTACGAAATTATCCTGTCATTGTTAACGCCGAGTAACCTCTCAATCTGAAACGTGGCGGCCTGTGATTTTTTCCTTTGAAGTATTGCTTATTATACACCCGTTTCCACTTACTGCTGTCCATATTATATTACTCATTCCTATTGGTCGAATTTTTCTTATTCTTGTATGTAATTTTAAAGGCATGACGTGGTATAGAGGCAATTGTTAAAATATTAAATGATAATGTATACCAAAGATTTATTTATTTATATTTTTTAGGCCTTACAATCCAAGTCTGTTAATTTATTGTATACGCGATTGAGTAAATTATTTTATTTTTATTTTTTATAGTCTTAAATAGTTCTTGTCGAAGTAAGTCATGTCCTGTTTTAGGTTGTCATTCCATGAGTAAATGGGTCGCTCGAGTTTCTTGGATTTGGTACTGCATTGCTGCATGTAACATGTGTGGTTCGCGGCGCCTGTGAACATGTGCAAGATAGCATATCCTGTGGTTCTTGATGTGTTTGATTACAGCTTTTCCGTCCATGATTTCAAGCATTTTTTTCCCTTAAAAAATATAGTGTTCTTTATTTTTCCTTTAACTACAAGGTGGTAAAAGATAAAAATAGAGGCCAGACCTTAATAACATGTCATCATACCGCCCCTCGACCACTAAATACTCTTTTGTCGGTAAATTACACCGTACACCATTCCATTTGTCTTTATTTCGAAGTAAAGGGTGAAAACTTGTTTAAATATTTCAGTGGACTAAGTTTAAATATCTTCTTTAATGTCTATATTTGTCTTTTTTTTTTGGGTGGGAAATTATCAAATAACTTCTCCCGCTCTGGGTGGTGCGGGAGGGTGTGTCAGACTCTTACTGACTAATACCCACCCGTGTTCCTTCCGTTGTCTGTGTTGCCAGGGGCCTCGGTATCCCTTTCGGACTTTCTCACGACCCCGGCAGGCATCGACCCTAGCGGACCCCTACTTTTGTGGTGTCTCTTCAAGGCGCGCGTGGAATACAATGCGCTGGCGATCCGGGCTTGGTCCTTATCGCACGGCGAGCTACCCATTGCTCACCGTCCGCAAGCCCGCGCTTACGGTGGCCGGAAATCCGCCTGGGATTACAGACGCCCAGGGCGTCTCCTGCGGCGGCTAGGGACGCGAGGGCGCGAAATTTGCCTTTCTCTCAACCCGCCTTCTCCTTCGCGAGCATTACTGCTTCGCAGAACGAGGTGGCGGCTGCCCATGCCCACTCGATCCGTACCATGTCTGAGAACTACTTATTCCGTTTTTTTTATAAATGAAAATAGGATAGAGAAAAAATATCCATACGTAATACTTATAAAAAATAATAGATAGGTAAATAGGTGGTTTTTTTTTAAATTAACTTATGCTAGGGCAAATTATTTAATAAAAAAACCCCACCTATGCACTGCTAAGCAAATGAATTCCCATAGTTTTTTTAATTTTATTTGTGTTTTGTCTTCTCGGTCCACTCGGTCAGGAACGAGTCCGAATCGTCACGACAGCGTTTCTTAGGCCTGCCTCGGTGACGACGGAAGTGTGTTACGATCCTGGTCCATCTATCCTGATGCATCCTGTAAGTGTGACCCGTCCAGTCCCATTTCAGCCTCGCAGACTTATCGCCAACATCGGCGATGGCTGTCTTGGGGCGTATTATGGTGTGGCGAAAACGATCGGTGAGTTTTAGAAATAGGTCGTCTATGGAATTAAAACTGCGAGATAGTTTTGCAGAACACCCATTTTATTTTCAGTTAAATAATACAAAATAGTAAAAGACAATAATGTTAATTGATTTTTTAAATAATTGAATACTTATTAGCACTTTAAAAATACCTACATGTTACATTTTGTGGGAATTCATGTTGAAATTCCACGCGTTTAAATCAAGATTTACATACCCGCCATAATTACCTAATAATAACAATAAAAACCTTTTCCCTTCGCCTTTTTCCCTTTATGTAAGTATACAGATATAAGTATCATTTACTGTTTAAATCTGTGCACAGACTGAGGCGAATCCCGCGCGTGACGCAGAATAAAACGGAGTGACGTGATACAACTTTTCGAAGATTTCACGACCCGTCCCAGGAGGTCTACTCTCTAAGTCCGTCAACGAAGCGAAAGTAGTTGATCCGTCAAAACAAGTGACAAATATATTTTTTTGGCTGGGTATCGGCAACGGCGGAATAACACATCGAGATTGTAATATCACAGCTGTAATATCGTGTTGTCATTATAACTAATCTTATCACCGTAAGTGACACGGAGTAGAAAACCATAACTTTGGACAAAACTACGGATTTCGTGCTTAGAGAGTAGCACTCATCTCACGCAGGATTCCCCACAGTCTGTTCAAAGCTTAATTTTGAAATTAATTATTCAATTTTATGAGTTGAGACTAAAATAAAGTATAATAACAAGTTACCCTCAACCATATTAAATCAAAATTCCACACGTTCTTTTTGGTTCTCGGAAACTCTTTCATTTTGCGAAATTATGATTATTTAAGCAACGTCTCGTAAAGAAATTGGGTCTAAATTTAATAAGGATGAAACCCATAATTACTTTAGAATGAAATGTTCTAATTTATGGTCCGCAGCCATGAAAATATTTTCCACTGTGCAGGGATTTTCTGTAAGGAAAAGATAAAATTAATAATACGTACATTACACACAACGAAATCATTTAAACCTTCAAATCACAAGTAAGTAATTTTTAAATTGACATGCTCTTTTATTTATGAATTCATTTAATCTGAAATGTACGAGTATGTAATGTAATAATGATTTTGATAATGATGTTTTGTATTGAATATTTTGGACCTACGTTTACATTATATTATGTTTTTTTTTATTATTGGTAATTGCCGCCCATTGTATATTTTGTAGTGTTTGATTTATTTTTTGTTATGAATTTTTGTGGTGTACAATAAAGTATGTGTCGGAAATACGTTAGTCACTCGTTTGACTAATCGGGACGCCAGCGCCACCAAGCGGCGCTCGACAGAGTCTACAACATAACGCTTGACAGGACTGACCAGAGTTAAGTTCAGTTGGGCAGAGGCAGTCAAGGAGTGAATACGTTGAGAAACTGTCGCGCGTTCCGTATAGTTGTGTCGTGTACCTACAGTGTGTGAATAGCCAGTGTGATTATTTGATCGTCAATTATAATTTGATTTAAACTGCAAACGGTTTTTCTATAGTGCAATAACCAACACTTCCCAGTGTATGCCCACAGTAGTCAAAATATGGCTGATGATAACGAGAGAGACGTACCTTCTCCGTCATATATACATATAAATAAATAATAATAAATAAATAATATTTGAAAATTTTTTATGTAACTCCTATCTATTTCTATATGAATTGATTATGTAATCAATGAATTGAATTTAGTTTATTTATTTATGTCAGCATTGTCAGTGTTAATGAATGTTGTTATATATATATTTTTTTTAGTTTCTAAACTTGTATTAATATTTGCACACCATGACAATATGGTAAACATGTTCACAAAATCCACGCACTCCATGCACTTATTGCAACTACATACACCTCGCATGCATTTATTTTAAAATTGTATTTACACACATAAAAGAGAGAGCAAATAAAGTTATCTGAATCTGAAATATCTGAATAAGGTATTCTTGCACCACTCAAGATCAATAGAAAAAGAAAATTAAAAAAAAATGCGCGTGCAGCACCTACACGTGATAGCAGTGAAACTTCTTAAAAAAAAGTAAAGATTAGGAGAGATTTAGTGCGGAACAGAGAGTGTTGTATCTGTCTTCTCCCTCATGTAACGAAATGTTTCTAAACGTGACGCGCCCGTGAAATGTCACTCTCAATTCTCGTCAAATTATCGAATCGCCGCCTAAGAAATTTCACTTTTATTCGATAGAAAATTTATGTTTTATCGATTAACCTAATTATTTGCTTGTGGCACCATTTTCACCCATGAACCCTGCACTACTAATGCCGAGTTTCTGAGGCATTTTTATCGGTGGTTTATCTATTAATTAGCGCTATTGGTTCGATAACTTTTGAAAGTGCGTTTCCGAACCCCGCAGTGTAAGATAAACTCCGTTTAAACTTAAGTTAACTTACTAACTGACCAATGTGTGCCGTTTATCGGTTCCATAACTTTATTTGCCGTTTCATTTCATAGCAAACTGTATTATTTTTTAGGTTAAAGTTATAACGTGTTTAATTGAATTGCTATGGAAAGCTAAATATTTAAATTACTCGAGAAAAGAATGAGTGTTAGCATAATGGATACGAGAAGCTCACCAGAGTCTGATTTTGAAGTACTGGAGTTTATTTTTAGTATATCAGTACCCAGAAACTTAACACGTAGGAGAAATCCTTTCGAAATGTTTACGGATGAAGAATTTAAATTGAGATATCGCTTAGGTGTATCACAGTTTTTTTATCAAAATAAGAACACTGTGATACACCTAAGTGATATCGTCAGCCCTGCTCTAGCTCCCGTTAGGCATCCAAACATCCATTTTCAGTTTTGGAACAAATTTTTATCGTATTACGATTTTACGCTACAGGTACTTTTTTTTTTTTTTGAGGGTGGGAAATCATCAAATTACTTCTCCCGCTCTGGGCGGAGCGGGAGGATGTGTCAGACTCTTACTGACTAAAACCCACCCGTATTTCCTTCCTGTTGCCTGTGTTGCGGGGGCCTCGGTGACCCATAAGTACCTTCCCGCGACCCCGGCAGGCATCGGCCCTAGTGGACCCCTACTATATGTGCTGACGACATCTCTTTGAGGCGCGCGTAGAATACAACGCGCCGTCGACCCGGGCCTGGTCCTTACCGGACGGTGAGCTACCCATTGCTCACCGTCCGCAAGCCCGCGCCTACGGTGGCCGGAAATCCGCCCGGGATTCCCGACGCCCCGGGCGTCTCCTGCGGCGGCTAGGGGCGAGAGAGGGCGCGAAACTTGCCTTTCGAGGGAAAGGCAAGTTTCGCGCCCTCTTGCCTCCTCCTTTGCGAGTATTACTGCTTCGCAGAAGGAGGTGACGGCTGCCCATGCCCTCTCGCTCCGTACCATGGCCTGAACCAGGGCCGGACGCGAGAGGTCTCTGCCGCCGATCGCCTCCACGAGGACACGGCGGTGCTCTGCCCAAGCCGGGCAGACCTCCACCGTATGCTCCACCGTGTCCTCCGGGGCGCTACAGGTACTTAATGTTCACAAAATTGTCGATTTATTATCGATTACATGTAAAAAATTCTTTAGCCACTTCTATGAGAAGCATCTTCTCTCTTTCAGTAAAATTTTTAATGCGTTTTCCAGATTCCATTATTTCCAAATAGACTTTAAACTTGACATCAAACGCCAAAGCAAAAATAATACAACGCGAAACAAAAACAATGAAGTGAAACTTTTTTTTCTATTCGCAATGATGTCGTTGATACATCCGTCCATATTTATAACAACTTACTATATTTTTTAACTAAAACAGTGTTATGCCACTTATTTACCATCGAAAAAAATATTATTATAAATAAAACGAATTATAATAATAAAATCAATTTTAGACGCGGTCTCTTACACAGACCCATCTAGCGGCAACTAAGGAACTAGTTATTGACTTCATAGTTATCGAATGGTTTGTTGCGTATTCAGAAACGCAGTGACAGTTAACCGACGTTTATCTTATGCATAACTTTATTGAATCAATAATTAATGAGAGTTTGTCTGGGAACTTCAGACACCGGGCATAAGAAAACTAAACATGAGAGTTGTGACTAAAGATGTGACTAAGTTCGGAAACGATTGCATTGCAGGAACTTACGACACAAAGGAAATATATTGAATAATAAAGTAAAGGTATTACTTACGTATATCAAACCATTGATCATCATAACCAGCTTCCAAACGTGCAGCTCTGACTGCTTTTCTTAAAGCATGGGTTATTACCGAAGCGAGACACAATGCTGGTTCACCAGAAGCTAAAAGAAAAATATTCTTGTTAGAGAAATCTGTCACAATATAATTTAATATCTCAGTTAGTCTAAATGCCAAAAAAAGTATAGAACCTTTCGATTGTAACACTCCAAATGGATTTTTAGAGTTTCTTCGGAAATATACTCTAAAATCTGCTGGTATATCCTTGATTCCTGGAGGCTTGTAAGTCCATGTACGGTCAGTGAGTAGCCTACCGCTTTCAGGGTCATAAACCATTTTCTCTGAAGTCCAGTAACCAAGACCCATGACAAAAGCTCCTTCGATCTAAAATTATTGAAAGGCAATCATCGACTTTTTGTTAAAAAGATCATCATCACCATCTCATTCACCGATTTATCATAATTTAATATAAAGACCTACCTGAGCTACATCAATTTTTGGACTTAAGCTTCTTCCAGTATCCTCCAGCAAATCTACCCTTCTAATATCATGATTTCCTGTCAAGATATCTACTTCAACTTCGAGGGCGCATACTCCATACACATCATAAGGCTTTACATCATCTTTGCTTGAATACATGTAAGAGGCTTGCAAATCAACTCCTACCGAATAAGCTTTCTGAACAAGATCCTCCCACGAAGGTTTACTCATCATTTCTCTTACAGGAGCCAATCTTTCCAAAATAATCTCACAGGCTTTCATAGTGGCAAATGATACGCATTCACTACCAACACTGGCTCCAGTTGCCATAGCATTTGGAGAAGTAAAGCTAGAACTGGGCTTAACGCTGATTTTCTCCAAAGGAATTCCAAGCACGTAAGCGCAGACTTGAACAACTTTCGTGTTGATACCTTGACCCATTTCAATTCCTCCGTGAGTTATCATTACAGACCCATCCGCGTGGTAAATGGATATAAGTGAATTGTATGGTCCAATGTAAAATAACTCGTAATTCATTGGCATAAGTGTCAATGCACGTTTCCTCCACCGATTGTTATTGTTAAATTGTTTTACTTCTTCTAATCTTTCGTTGTAGTTTGAATCTTTTTTTAGATGGTCTATAAGGTCTGGTATAGCATTGTCTTCTTTAGCCATATTTACTGATTTGACATGTATCGAATCTTTTCCGGTTGTGTGGGCAATTCTTTCCATAATGTTTTCTATCATTGCTAAGCCTTCGGTCGAAGCTGGAAAGTTAATAACACCGTATTATCGTACATATGAAAAAAACATTTGACACCAAAAGCAATGAACCTGACTTTGTTTACATCATTTTACTCTTTGTATTAACCGTAACATTTTTTAAGTTTTATTTAGTCGGAATAATATGTGCATGCTGTGCAATATTTTAATATTATATAACTTCATAGGGATGAGTTTTACTATAGATATAGATTTACTATAATGCCACACAAAGTTCCTCATTTATATTACTATTCATACTCCTCAAGACTGAAATGCTTAATGATTAATATTTTAGAAAACCTCAGTAGACGTATATTCATAGTACAATATCGTGAAAGGAATCGTATAAGGTTAATAAAAGGCATTGTCAAGCATAATGTTTCAGGTTACCCCAATGTCAAAACAGTGTGTGCGATATGTCCACACAGAAACGGAATCTTAAGGTGTGTACGCACGTCGAGGGAAGGTACTAAAGGGTTACCGAGGCCCCTGGCAACACAGGCAACGGAAGGAATACGGGTGGGTTTTAGTCAGTAAGAGTCTGACACACCCTCCCGCTCCGCCCACAGCGGGAGAAGTTATTTGATGATTTCCCACCTAAAAAAAAAAGGCGTGTACGCACGAACGAACAAAACATGGTGAACACGAACATCGGATACGGAACATTTGGTTCGCACGTGTGAACGTAAATTAGCAAAGCGAACATGAGCACACTGTCCACACAGAACAACGAAATTAGATCGCATTTTTGACGGACATAGTGTCTGATGTTCGTGGTCAGCATTGTGTGTCCACTATTAAGTATATTATACAGGAATATAATAATTGTGTCTGTCTGTCTGTCCGAATCTACGGGATCGAATAAGTTCAAATTTTGTACACATATGAATTTCTATGACCCAAACACGGACATGTAACGTTAATGAATGAATTTTGAATATGAGGTTCAATTTTGGGGGGTTAATAAGAAAATAAAAAATAAAGTTCTACAAACTGTACCATGTGGCATATTATCAAATAAAAGAGCTTGTTGTAAGGGCTTCAAATATATTTTTTATATAATTTTATAATAAATAGTTTTTTTATTTAAGAAAAGAGGTGAAAGTCTACCATTCACCCCCGCCTCTAATCTCCGAAACTACTGTGCTTAAAATGTTGAAAATAATAAAGAAAATAGTTATTTAGTTACCGACTACAGGAATACCTATAAGAAATCTTGGTGTGGAAATCTCTCTATGGTGTTAAAATAATATGGTAAATCTCTCAATATTGTGCGTACAAACTTACATTTGCACTTGGAATGTACCTATAACATATTTTTCAACTACAATGTATAGTTTGTTCTTGAAAAAAAAAACATGTTAGATAACATATTCATTGCACGGAACCCTCACCATGCGAGTTCAACGCGCACTTGTCCAGTTTCTATTTTCAAAGCTCAATATAATAGTAAAATATTTATTTTTAAATACTCACATGGTGCTCTACACCAAGTATTCGATGGTGTGTCAGTAACAACACTGTTAGCTTCGACGTACCACCGTCGAGGTTCATAGCAGTTGAAGAAATGGTTCACAGTTATAGGACTGATAGTCTCGTTGGGAGAACATCCATTGTCCTGGTAGAAAATATTCTTTAGATACTGGATTTCACCTTCTTCGTTGACTCCAACCTGATCGTAATAGATTATTAAAAAAAAAAGATCTTTAAGAGCAGATTTTTTAAGCACATAACTTTTATGTAAAGAATAAATATTGCTGTTTGCCTGCTTTTGCATAGAAAATATGTCTAACTGTTATTTTTCAAATCAGCCCTAAACCTGGTTAAAGGCACTGATTTAAAGCGGCAGTTGTTTATTGTATTTTTGATAAATGAAAAAATGCATGTTTCCTAATAAGTCCGGCAGTAAAAACTGAACAGTAAACTAAATAAAAACGATTCACAACAATCAAAATGTGTAACTAAATGAAATGTTAAGTAGAAAAAAGGCTTAACGGGCAGTTACGTGTGGACAGTTAACAAAGCGGAAATAGTCGTTTTGAAATCTAACTTGGAAGTAGCACTCGCCGACCACTGCCGCAGCACTGATCGCTTCGCTCGCTCGGCTCGCGCGCGGTTTGGGTACAGTTCTAACCCTACCTAACCCATTTAGTCGGGGTGCCTTGGCTTAGTTACTGCGACCATTTCGGCTGTCGCGTGGTTGGTCACAGCTCGAACCTAACCTATGAACTACAAACTCAATCTCAAAGCATTTATTTCAATCAAACCATTTACTGGCACTATTGAATTGACAAAGAGTCGGTCAGTTAGTCAGAAAGTTGAAGCTAGCCCCCAACGTAGCTCATTCCAAAACGTAGATCTTTATGGAGAAGCACGGGCATGAAACTCCAAGGACACATTTCTTAACCAATCCTGTATACATTATTCTTGTTGCTTCTATAATGTGAGAACAATGTAAAAAAAAAAAAAACTATTCAAAATATAAGATTTCAAATAAACCCTGGCAGTTAGAGATGACCAGTCTCAACAGACAGCGTCGACGGCGACGTGGATCAACACCGTCCAGCCACTCAATAGAGAACCGAATGATCCAACACACGCGCCACCATCAGTGAGACATTTAAGTGAGCATGACATACTCTCAACTGCCATGCTCTTTCAGCCAAACTAGCCAAACTTAACGCCCGTT
Organism: Atethmia centrago; assembly: GCA_905333075.3. Classification (NCBI taxonomy): domain Eukaryota; kingdom Metazoa; phylum Arthropoda; class Insecta; order Lepidoptera; family Noctuidae; genus Atethmia; species Atethmia centrago. Next base: position 7,812,707 of record HG995381.1, on the reverse strand, counting down.
CCAACATTTTTACTGGCCATTCATTTACTACTTGAGTATTTTTGTACAAACATTGTAGGAAAAAAAACCGACCAATTATCTTTTTATTACTGTTCATGTTTTACTATAACACAAATTTACCAACCGCCGATAGATAAAATGACTGCCCGTTAATTTTTTCAACTGATCATAATAATTAGGTAATAACCTGTCTAATGTTAAAATAACAGTTGTAAAAATTATAACCCGTTAATAGAGAATAAAGAGTAAACGGCTTGGTTTAAATATCGGAAGAACATTATAGAAATGAAACACATTTGTGGAGAGAAAGGAAAATTACTTCTCGTATCATTATTTATTTTGTACCCTGACCCTCATTAAGGCAAATAACCTTTCGTAATTATATACTACGAGTATTTGTATGAGAAATAACACATTATTATTTACTAGATGCGCTCCGCGGTTTCACACGCATAAGTTTTGACCCCATGGGTATACCGGGATAAAAGGTATCCTATGTGTTATATCTGGTTATAAACTATCTGTCTGCCAAATCCGTTCAGTACTTTTTGCGTGAAAGAGTAACAAACATCCATCCATCCATCCATCATTACAAACTTTCGCATTTATAATATTAGTAGGATGAACAGAACCAAAAGCACGGGTACTAAAACCTTACCATATAGCAGTGCCATTACTGGAAGTAAATTAAGGTTCTCAAGAGGTACTCGCCTAAGGTAGTGTAAGGCACTAAGCCTAAGCACGTAAATGGACATTAAAGCCTGGTACTAAGTAAGTCTGTGAAAGGTTTTAAGTATTTACTTACTTCATAGTTTGAAATAGTGGGCAGTCGTTTCCCCACAATTCTCATATTAGTTTCTAATGCTAGGATGAACCTGCAAGTTTTTCCAAGGTGATGAGTAACTAAGGCAGCAGCACACGCTATTTGACAGGAACGTGTTATTTTACCTCCGTAGCCACCGCCTACTCTTCGTACGACCACTTGGATGCTGAAAGCAATTTTCTATGTTTTTTTACGTTTCTTGTTTATCCACAAAATGTTAATGAATGTGTCATTAAAATTCGGATTTCTACTCGTTTGGCTATTGTGACTACTTCAGTTGAATCTCGCGTGCAAATTAAAAAAAAAAATAATTAAGGGAGTTTTTTTAATTGGGCCAAAACTCCTATTTTATCGGAAAAACATCGAGACTAACACACACAAATACACAACATACCTATTTGTAGGCTTATTCAAACATTGAGCGATAGCAACATTTGTCAAATCAAGCCACTGCGTCGAAGAAATAACTTCCAAGCCATCCTCAGTAGGCCGAACTATGCAAGTCTGTGGCTCCATGTAAAAATGATATTGAGATTCCAATTTATATTCGCCATTGATAACATATTTTACATCATTACCTACATCTTTTGGGTGTACAGTTCTATTATTAATTACCCTTTTATCTTTTTCAGGAGATTTCAAAACATCATCTATTTTTATTAAAGGCTTATCATTGCTAATAGATTTATATTTTATTTTTACGAGTTTCGCTGCTTTGTTGGCTGTCTTTTCTCTATCAGCAACTATAATTCCTACTGGGTCTCCATAAAACTTTATTTGACTTGAGCACAGTATTTCTTCATTTACGTCTACTAGATTACAACTTGTTGCTGTAAACGAGTTAAGTCCGGGTATGTCTTTGGCCGTATAGAATGCTACGACTCCTTGCAGTTTCTAAAAATTAAAAACGGAATGAAAATAAAATGATGCCACACACAATATTTTGTTTTAGAAAAGCATATAAATTCAGTATTTTTGAAAGTATTTTACACATCTAATGAAATTCAAATAGCTCTTACAAAGCATGTGAGATGATTACTAAAATAAATATTAAACTTTATACTAACAAAAGCATCAGTAGTATCAAAATCGCTTATGACACTTCCCGGTCTAACATCAGCAGTGACAAACGCTGCAAACACTTCATTAGGTTGTCTTGGCAAATCATTGGCAAATATAGCCTCACCACTGCACTGTACTAGCCCTTCCAACTTCGGTATAGGCTGGTTCAAAGGCCAAATACTTTTGTCAGTATCGAAGATTTGGGTTCCATGGGATGTGTGCCTTTTTATCGCTTCGCCTCCTGATTTTAGTTTTGGGTCTATTTTGTCGTCTGGACATAAACTTAGGATGGCCTAAAAAATACATTTTGTGATAAAACATTTAAAAAAGATCTAACTGTAGTAAACAAATTACAAGATGATTATTAACATTAACTAAATTAAATTAAAACTAAGTTAGGCTTAAAAAAGGCCCTCGGGGCATTGTACCGAGGATGCTGGCGGCATTTCCTCGCTGAATTGCAATGCTGATGCGTTGCGCGAGAAAGCCGCCAGCTTTTCGGTCACCAGTTACATCAACTAGACGTTTCGCGATTTCCGCAAATAACTTATGCGCACTGGGACCCCACGGACCGAGGGTCTCGACGCCAAAGGGCACAAAGTTGTACTCTCTGCCAAGGCCTCCATATTTAATAACTTTCAGATTTTCGGCATTTTCTGCCGCTGCACCCGCTTTAGAAGTAGTCCGTTGGAGGTGGGACGGTGCCAGTGTGTCTACACAGGTAGCGTCCCACACAAGCATCCGTCCCAAACTCCACGGGACCAAAGACACACCATCAGGTCTTTTGCCATCATCTCTGACAATGCCAGTCGGCTCAAGAAGAGCAGGCACATTGATGCTGGCAAGAGACCGGCGGATTATGTCATTAAGTGTTGCATGTCTTGAAAAGCGGCCTGCACTTTTTTGACAACAAAGTCCGTGGTGACCCAGTCGGTCCACGTCCGTGCCACAAGGGCATGTGTGTGGAGTGCATACCGTGACCCCAAGCCGCAGACCAGTCGCCAGACGAAGCGAGGTCGGATCCAGGAAGGTACCGGTATATGGAGAAGGATGGGCATGTAGCCAATGACCGGCCTCTCTGGTTCCGACCGCCAAAAGTCTTGCGCGATCCGGACCTGAACTGCGGCTCAGAATCGATTTGTATGTTAAATCGCAATAAATATCGTCCCAGCTCCTCTGAGATTTTAGGTTGTCTGGAAATTCTTTACCCGGGCAAGCAATTTGAAAAGCATTCTTGGCATCCTCCAAGCCCGCAGTCTCATAGTTTGTGGGCAAAGCCCTTAGGACATTACCTATGAGACGTGACGTGCTATGGGTGGACGACAAAAAGGCTGGGGAAGCAACACTCGAAATTTTGCGGATTCCTAAACCGCCAAACCGAATAGGGAGGGATGCTTGTAACCAAGATGGTTCATTGAGCTGAATATTTAAAATCGTTTCTAAACTAGTTTTGACTAAATCGTCTATTGGTGAAAGCAAATTTGGATGTTTCCAAAAAGGGCTACAGCGAAGCACATAAGTAAATTTAGGGACAAAAAGGCAAAACTTTAGAATTATAAGAGCATAATGAGGACTGATTTCGAGTAAACAATTTGCGTGACTTTGGAATTTAGAAATAGTGTTAGTAATGTAATCAGGAAAAGATTCTTCAAAGATGGGAGAACCCAGGAGGCAAAGTGACTTTCTGTCTACTATTTTGATATTCGGTGCCAGAAAATTTAATTTGGATTTTAAATTATCCAAACCGTAAGAAGTTTTTTGAATGAAGAGTTCACATTTGCTAAAATTTAATTCTAAACCAATATTTTCGAAATTTGTTTTAATATCTGATAAGTCAGATAGCACAGTGTCCACATCGCCTCCCAGGGTTCCGTCATCCAAATACCAAACGTTAAATTTTGATTTTAAATTTTGAATAATCGGATTTATAGCCAAGCTAAAAATTGCTGGCCCGAGGGGATCGCCCTGCTGACAGCCGACCTCCGAAGAAAGTTCATGGGAACGGTAAATTAATTTTGAAGGTTCTGCGTAGCAGGTAAGCAGGTATTGATAGAGTTCCGGAATTTTGTTCTTAACTTCTGTCAGCATGGCATCCCTGTTTACTGAATTGAAAGCATTTTTGACGTCAATTTTGACTACAATTTCGCAATCATCATACGAAAGGTAGGTTCTTAAGGCATGGACGGCTGCCTCACACCCACCTTTCGTGCCAAATCCTAATTGTATAGGTTCGAAAACAGACTGTAATTTAGATTTGATATGTCTCACCGCAATTTTGGATGCCAAACGTCTTAAAGTTGACCCCACAGCAATGGGTCTCACCCCTCCGTCCTTTTTAGTTAGGGCGATCAAATTAGCACCAAATAAAAGTGAGGCAATATCAGCGTTGATTTTGCCTGAAAACATAAAATTTATTAATTTTGTAATAGAGCAAATAAGCTGCACACCTGCATCACCCACAGAATAAGAAGTTAAATCTTTTAAATGTTGGGGTGAGATTCCGTCCAGGCCGGCCGCTGAACCGGTTTTAAAAGAAATTATTGCGTCAATAACGTCTTTGCCTTCGATTTCGAGGCAGGCCTGGTCTGCTGTAGGAGAGTCGAAAAAATACGGGATCACGGGAGCCGGGGGATGTTTCGAATGCAAAGCCGAAAGGGTATCAGGAGTATCAGGCGACAACACGTCGTTAGTAAAAAGAAGACGTGCGGCGCCTTTGAGATCCCCGTCGGCAATTTTGCCTTCAATTAATTTAATTCTAGATAATGTTCCCCTCTTGGGAGAATCAAAAGGTGAAGATGTTTTTGTTAAACAGTTATTTTTGATTTTTTGGGTTAGAGAAATAGTAGCCTCATCTTTTTTGACATGCAAAGTGGTATACGAAAAAAGGAAGAGATTATGCCAGTCTACAATTTGGTTGCTCTCCACACATTTTTTAATCAAGCCTGAAAGGTAGTTTGCGACTTTACTGTAGTAGGTAAAGCTCAATCACCAAATTCATCATCATTTCATTCTTGTCCGAAAGAAGATCATTTAATTGCAAGCAGATTATTCGGTCCATGTAGGTATGTAATACTTACTTTGTAATATAAAGAAATTCCCAACATTTTTCTAAAAGCAGCTGATGGTTCAGGCGGAGCCTCTTCAGGCATTATCTCTTTACTTAAAGACTTCAAAGCTAGTTGCAGAGTTTCGTTTGTAAAAGGGTCTTTACCAGCTAAAGCTGCTTCTGTTTTGGTAGCGTGGACGAATTTTGGTGATATACTTCCATAAACTATAGTAGCTTCTTCTAAAAGTTTTGAATTGGTCTTGAATTTAAATAAGAATCCTGCATTAACTACTGCGTGTGCGTTTTGAGATCTGGGCATTATCTGAAATAGATTAAAACATATCAATTATTAATAATTTTATTCCTAAAAATCTATTTAAGGCTTCACGGCCTCCATCAATGCGACTTGCGACGCGACTTGCATCAAGTGAAACGCGCGCGCGAGTCGCCTGTTGCGATCCGCGTCGCTCTGAAAGTCGCGTCTCCGTTACTCGTGCGTGGCAAGCTCTAAACCATTTGTTTCATTTGTTTTCTCCCCAGTCGCTGTCGCAAGTCACGTGTAGGTCGTGGCCAAGGGGTTCATGTATTAAAAATAATATTTGTTTTACCTTATATGTTTTAAGCTTACTATTGGAAGAAAGAGGCGGTAACATTACGTTGACGATTAATTTTCGTTTCATGTCTGTTTTCAAGAAATTTGTGAAAGACACCACTTTCATCGCGCTAACGCCTTCGGCTGAAAATAAAACTTTTTTGTAAAGTGTTAAGAGTTTTTTAATGAAATATGTCAAGAGGATTAAAACTTTTCATACCAATTGTGATCATAGCTCCAACAGTTTCAAAAAGCAAAAATAAATCTGATTGAAATTCATTGTTAAGATATTTTAAATACAAGTTTCCACCGATTGTGCCAATCTAAAATAAATAAAACATCATGAACTACTCAAATAACAAATAGTTTAAATAAACACAGCGTTATTTACTTACATTTCGGACAGGAATATGAGCTACGAGATCCATATGATCGTACAATACTTTCAAATAACCAAAATCTTCATTAGTTTCTGATATTACAAGAAAAAGTTCCATCATTTCAGAAAGTGGCATTCCTGCTCCCATAATTAGATTAACATCTATTGTGTGAATCTTAAGTTCCACAACGTTAAAAATATCTATCAAAGTAGCAGGATAATCAGTGACGTGGTAAACTCCTAAAAGAACAATATTAATATTTATTAAACAATAATCTTCCAAAAATCATGATAGTTTTCAAGTAAAACTAGATAATAACACATTAATACGCGTTTGTAAATATACATACCTTGTCCAGTATTTCCAGCAATCAGTTTATAATCACTATTTTTATTGATCACTTTGAAGGCGTCATCTAATGTATAGGTTTTAAACCACTTGGTTATACCACAATCTACTACTATCATTTCATTGCCACTGTTTTCTATTACACACCAATCTTCATCAGTTTCTGCTTCACGAGCTTTGCAACTGCCACTTGCCACTTCTTTACGAGCGTCATTTTTATTTTTGTGAACGCAACTTCTAGAACATTTCTCACGACAACATTTAGCATCAGACAAATCTTCTAGGTCGATGAGCTTGTTCATAAGATTTTCGTCTACATTGTTGGCAAATGTTTTAAATGCATCTGCAATTGGCCTGTATCCAGTACATCTGCAGATATTACCAGCAAAGGAATTTTCTACTTCTTTCATTGTTAGATTTCTCTTCTTCGCTTCGTAGATGCTGTTAGAAAGAAAAAAACCGGTCAAGTGAATGTCAGACCACGCACATCGAGGAGTTCCGTAGTTGGGATTACTTGGAATTAATTTATTCCAAAGACAAACTTAACATTGTAGTTGAAAAACATGAAGAACATGTTTTTCAACTACAATGTATATACATCGTGACGTATATCGATGTAAATACCATACATCGATAAACGTCACGATCAATTCTCCAACCGCAAATTTCGACTACTACCCTTTAACTTGTAAAGCCCACTTAGCTGTGATAGCTTTCCTTTTAATTTCAATGTATGTACTACTCCATAAACAATCATTTAGCTGGCAGGGGGAGGGGGGCACTTGACTGTAACAAAAATTAGCACTTTAACACTTAATATTACGCAAGCGGATCCTTAAATCGAAAAGTGATGTTGACGGACCCGCAATATTGAACCGCAATTTGAACGGCCTATCCAACGATACCCCACACCATGGGGTAGACGAGAAAAAATAATATCATCCCCACATTACGTGCAAGGGAGGTACCTTAAAAAAAAGTTTTTCTAGATTTTATTTTAGCACTTTGTCGGCGTGATTAATTTGTATACCCATGCCAAATTACAGCTTTCTACTACTGAGTGTCTCTTAGCTACAGCGGGGACAGACAGACATAAGGACATGGCGAAACTATAACAAGACTTCCTTGTTTACTACGGAACCCTAAAAACATAATATCAAAAGTCACCCTAAAGTGCTAATAATTTTGATACTTTTTTACAACTTTCTACTTGTTTTGGTCTTTTTTTTTGGTGGGTAATTATCAAATAACTTCTCCAGCTCTGGGCGGAGCGGGAGGGTGTGTCAGACACTTACTGACTGAAAACCCACCCGTATTCCTTCCGTTGCCTGTGTTGCCAGGGGCCTCGGTAACCCTTTCGAACTTCCACGCGATCCCGGCAGGCATCGGCCCTAGTGGACCCCTACACTTGTGACAATCGCACTCTCCATGTCGCCATGATATCCCGCCGGAGCTCCGTCCACTGTGCCGCGATTTCTCGCGGCAGCGGTTCTTAATATGTCATGCCAATTCTATTTTGGTTCAATTTATAAGAGAAAACTTGACGTACCCATGGTTATGTGGGACGATGATTATTACTTACGAGATTCTTTCGACGGAAAAATGTTAAGTATATTAATATTATCGGAAAGGTCGACAATACGATATATAAACTAATAAAAGCCACAGAGAATAAACAATTTGCTATTTCACTAGCCGAGTTCCAACAATATTATTATAGCCAAATTGTCTGGTTTTTAGGGTTCCGTAGTAAACAAGGAACCCTTATAATTTCGCAATATCCGTCTGTCTGTCTGTCCCCACTGTAGCTCAGAGACGCTTAGTACTAGAAAGCTGTAATTTGGTATAGGTATACATATTAATCACGCCGACAAATTGCTAAAATAAAATCTTGAAAAAAAATTTTTTTGCGTGCCTCCCTTACATATAATGTGGGGATGATATTTTTTTTTCTCGTCTACCCCATGGTGTGGCACAGCATTGGATAGGCCGTTCAAAAATATTGCGGGTCTATGAACACCACTTTTCGATTTAAGGATCCTTTTGCGTAATATTAAGCATTAAAGTGCTAATTTTTGTTAGAGTCAAGTGTCCCCCCCCCCTGCCAGCTAGATAGTTGTTCATGGATGTGAAAAAAATCGTGGCAGTAGTACATACATATATTGAAATTAAAAGTATAATCAATGTATGGGACATTGATATATGCCACGATCATATTCCCCAAGTGCACATTTAAGACGCTGACAACACCTAAACCGCGGTCAATGTCAGATTGCATAGAAAAGAAAGAGAAGCGTGATGACACAAAGCTTGTAATTTATTGCAAAATATGAAGCAATTATCTATTTACTCAAAAATGAGTTGAGTAATCGAAAATAAAAAACAACCAAGTTCTGCATTTAAATAAGATGTTCTTGTTGTTAATTAAATACGTAACGTATGTTGATATTTAATGCAGATATTTTGGATTAGAACTCAAGGTAAGAGGTTAGTTTAACTTTAGTTTGTGTCGAGATTTTTTTTCAAAACGTGTTTTGGTAACAACCCAGTTCTGGGAAATATGTTCAAAATTAACATATATTTTTTCCGCTACCACAAACTATACAGATTTAACAATTTTTTTTCTTAAGAGAAGCCTATTTTGGTCAATTGGGTCTTGTCAGCGCCTTAAGTTGGTCAACTATTACTCGTTATTTTGTAAGGCCCACTTAGCTGTGATAGTTTTCCTTTTAATTTCATCAGAACATGTTTTTCAATTACAATGTTAAGTTTGTTTTGGGATAAAGGCATCCCAACTTCCCAACAACGGAACCCTTAATTGTTCGGTTTTATACTTTGAGTTTGCTGCCGTTATTACCATAATATGTATCCTTCAGTAGCCTGGTCCGTTATGTCGAATATCAACTACAAAATTGGACTCGCCTGACTGATTTACATACAGTCTGTTAGGATTTACCTATATGCTATCTATTATGGATTATGAGAGTAAGAGAAGAGAGAGTGTAGGTACCTGTGCATGCGCAAACAATTTCACCATAATTATAATATCGCCTGCGTCGATGGCTAGTTTCCACTGAAATTGGCCGCTATGACCGAAGTTCGTTCAGGAGGACTATTATAGATTATGTAGCATGTAAAAGGAACACCATTTAAGGCGCTGACAAGACCCAATTGACCAAAACAGGCTTCTCTTAAGAAAAAAATTGCCAAATCTGTATAGTTTGTGGTAGCGGAAAAAATATATGGTAATTTTGAACATATTTCCCAGAACTTGGTTGTTACCAAAACAAGTTTTGAAAAAAAATCTCTATACAAACTAACGTTAAACTAACCTCTTAACTTGAGTTCTAATCCAAAATATCTGCATTAAATATCAACATACGTTACGTATTTAATTAATAACAAGAACGTCTTATTTGAATGCAGAACTTGGTTGTTTTTTATTTTCGATTACTCAACTCAATTTTGAGTAAATAGATAATTGCTCATATTTTGCAATAAATTACAAGGGTTCTGTCATCGCGCTTCTCTTTCTTTTCTATGCAATCTGACAGTGACCGCGGTTTAGGTGTTGTCAGCTTCTTAAGTTGTGTTTTTAAGGGAGCTCTTACCTATACATATTCATGATCCATCCAGAAGTACAGTATCCGCACTGGGTGCCATTGAACTTTGCCAGTCTGCTCTGTATGTCGTGGTAGCTGGTCATCTTGCTGCCGATGCCTTCAACTGTGGTCACCTCCCAGCCATGGCAGGATAGTACAGACACTAAGCACTAGAAGTGAAATGGTGGTCAATGAACGTTGTGGGTTTATGGCAAAGAATATTTCAAAGGATGGTGCAATACTCCACCACCACCATAGTACCACATAGTATAGGTACAAGAAAACTTCGAAAATCCAGAAAATTATATGAAACCAAAATCAACGATAGGGATGCGGTAGATTTGCTTTATGGTGGGTACATCATAATAGAAAAGAAAATGGTGCACCCTTGCCTAGACATAATCTATTTACTACAATTTTGAGATGATTTATAAGCAAATAATTAGAACCAGCTTACGGAATTGACTGAAAACAGCTTGACTTCATTGGTAGGAGGCAAGGCTGCGCGTACGGCGACGATGCAGGCGCCGCATCCGCCCTCGTGGCACATCGCCTTAGTGCCGCGCAGTTCTGCCACAGTGCGGATGTACTCGTTCAGAGACACATCTGGACCGAATTTTCCATCCGCTACAAATATATAAAGGAATAGAATATTATATATTTTTACATAATTAGAAATCTACCAGAAAAGCATAATGGTATGATTAAAGATGTAAAAAAGTTGAAAAATAGTAGACATGTATGAACGAAAGAAACGACTCTTGAGATGTTAATGTACGAAATAAGGTATTTGATTGTTATTTTTTAATTTGATTTCGCGAAACCTAGAAAAAAGTTAAACCATATTAAAAAAAAAATGGCGAAGTTGTTTGCGTTTTAAAGTCTATTCTAGACAGAAACAGCACTACTAGCATCTGATGTCACAATACAGGAGAGCCATAGCTTCACCTTCCGCCTGACGCAGGTCCTCACCGGACACGGCAGCTTCGGGAGGTTCCTGTGTCGGATAAGGCGGGAGGAAACGCCCGGGTATCACCACTGTGTGGATCGCCCGGAGGACACGGTGGAGCATACGGTGGAGGTCTGCCCGGCTTGGGCAGAGCACCGCCGTGTCCTCATTGAGGCGATCGGCGGCAGAGATCTCTCGCGTCCGGCACTGGTACGGACAGGCCATGGCACGGAGCGAGAGGGCATGAGCAGCCCTCACCTCCTTCTGCAAAGCAGTAATGCTCGCGAAGGAGGAGGCGGGACGGTTGAGGGAAAGGCAAATTTCGCGCCCTCTCGCCCCTAGCCGCCGCAGAAGACGCCCTGGGCGTCGGGAATCCCGGGCGGATTTCCGGCCACCGTAGGCGCGGGCTTGTGGACGGTTAGCAATGGGTAGCTCACCAGGCCCGGGTCGACGGTGCGTTATGTTTCACGCACGCCTCAAAGAGATGTCGTCAGTACAAGTGTAGGGGTCCACTAGGGCCGATGCCTGCAAGGGTCGCGGGAAGGTACAAAAGGGTCAACGAGGCCCCTAGCAACACAGGCAACAGGAAGGAATACGGGTGGGTTTTAGTCAGTAAGAGTATGACACACCCTCCCGCTCCGCCCAGAGCGGGAGAAGTTATTTGATTTCCCAATCAAAAAAAAAAAATGGAGAGCCATAGCAACTTCGCACCATAAAGTACAATGATCGTTTTGAGTGACGAGGATAGAAGAATAATTTCAAAAGCGTATAACTTCATCATTTTTCCACAGATTTTATTTATTTTTCACTCTTTCACAAACCGTCTCTTTTAGCAACAAATTTAAAATAACTATTAACTCATGTATTTTTTTGATAGTAGTCAAATACCCTAGAAGACACAATTTCTAGCTGTTAGGAAATTAATTGATTTATTATGAAATTAATAAAAGATTGCAGCTACCTTCATAAGGTTTCCCATTAATTTTGAACACAATTTTAGCCATGTCCCCTCTTCACGTCTATTACCAAACTAATTTGTGACTTGTACCACCGGCCTCTTAATCATCTCCAATGATACTGACACAATATACAGAACTTATTGTTAAATTTAATGTTGCTAGCGGAAATAATAACACAATTGGTAACCTGTGGACTAATGAACAGTTTGCTTTTATTTAACTCGAACCTCAGTGTATAATAAAAAGAATTGTTTAGTGTGTACACTGTAATTTTTATAATGGTTGGTGGGTGGTTGTTGGTTGATAAATTACATGTAATGTATTTAACTTGGTGTGCCCGTGACATCGCTCTTAGGTATTTTTTTATTTATTTGCTGGGAGAATATGAACCCCCCAAAGAGCCATATGCCTCTCCAATTAAATTAGACGTCTACTCCATTTATTAAAAATTATTAATTGCATCAGAAAACTAACGGCAAAATAACAACAGTTATTGTGTAATATTGTTGAAATTAATACAGTTTAGAGTTATTTTTATGTAAATGGTAAATAGATTACATTGCTTTGTATTTATTGTGAAATAACGGAGTTTATATCGAAATAACGAGAGGTTGATAATCGTTATTTTGCTAATGTAATAATAAATGGAGTATGGGGTAAGTTCGGAGCAGATGCCCCGAACTTACCCCATAGGTACTCTTACTAACCTTGATCAATTATTTTCTGGTAATTAAAAGAACCAATTTGTTAATTTAAGGGGCTTGTGGCTAAGTAATAACAGCCGCACGGGTCGATCGATCAGGTTAAGCTACGCTTGCCGCGGTTGGTCCGTGGATGGGTGACCATCTTTACATACCAAGACCCCTCCGTGCCTCGGAAAGCACGTTAAGCCGTTGGTCCCGGCTGTAATTTGTAGATCTTTGACAGTCGTTACGGGTCGTCAGAAGCCCGAAAGTCTGACAACCAGTCTTACCATGGGATATCGTGTTGCCCAGTAACTGGGTTGTGGAGGTCAGATAGGCAGTCGCTCCATGTAAAATACTGGTATTCAGCTGCATCCGGTTAGACTGGATGCCGACCCCAAGATACTCGTAGTTGGGAAAAGGCTAGGCAGATGATGAATTAAAAGAACCAATTTGATCGTACCCAAAACTTTATATATTTCTTATCATAACTAGTCCCGTAACCAAGAAAAATAAAGAAATAGTAATAAAAAATAAACACAATTATCCATGTGTCATGGGCTCAGGGGGATGTCCATTGTTTTTTTGCTCTGTCTCTTGACTTTACGGTCTTTTATATCTATTTTTTTCTTTTTGCCGCAGTTTGGATAAGTGTCTTTGTACTCTGTGCAAGTTTCAAAGAACCTACAGCCTGCATACGCATGGATCCAGTACAAATGGTCCTAAACAGCGTTGAAATTTTTCGTGAGTTAAAAAAAGAAAATCAACCATTCCCTACAAAAGTACAATACCTACACAATCAAAATGGATGGAAGAGTAGATTTTTTGTAACCATTATAAATTTCGATGCCCGGATTTCACCGTGTCCCCTACAATCTTAAATCAAATCAAGTCGCCTTAATAGGGGGGAGGTGGTGCAGGGTAGAGTCGCCCCGACCTCCGAGTGAAATTTAAGTTCCGTTTCAAGCATTAGTTAGTGATTTACGTTAGATATTTTAAAAAATAATTTAAAAAGTTCGATGCAGCTCCGGTAGCAGAAATTGCATGGGGGCGCTTGATATAAACCCCCTTGATCTCTCCAGTGACAGACTCCTCAAATTCAGGCGACTTGATATAAGATCCAATCCCGTTTCGGTTTAGGTAAGTACTAGGTACGAAGAATCGCCGTATTTCTTAGTGGGATCTTAAAAAACTTCGTGATGATAAGTTTTGCTGTAAAATATTCGTAAATGTTTTGATGTTTAGAGATTTAACGTGAGATTTTTATTTACGTGGCTAGCTTAGAGAAGTGTACGTACTAACAAAAAAAAAAAAAAAACAACATTTTGAAACTTTTTTATGTTAGAACTTTATTTTGTAGCCCCAAGATTTTACTATCTAGAACTCTTTAGGTACCTATTCTATAAACATGAAAACGGAACTTAAAAAACGGGTATATACGTATGTGGTGTTCTACACTATAAAAGAGTTCTTAAATTATAAACAAACTAAAAAAATAACTAAGTTATCATATTTATGATACTTAAATTAACACTAATACACATGATCTCACTAGTAATACAAGTTAATTAAAAATATTTTTTGGTCATACGAGTATGATCTCGGTAGTAATAATTTAAGAGTTTTGTTTATAATTTTAACTTAAGTTCAGGTGCGTAGTACCCGCAACCGGCATGCGTGTATGACCAGATGTATGAACGTAGGCGAATCAAAAGGAGTATGTAAGGAGCGGAGCAGGTGGCGTTTTATAGGTTCTGCCATGGGATGTATGTTCTGTATATGTGTTTTACTTTAAGGTATTTTTTGCATGCTGAAATAAGTAAGCAAATTTGTGAAACTGTTTGTGTTTATGACCTCTAATGGACCGTAGTCTGTGTATGCAAAATAAAAAAGATATTTCAATCAATATTCATGACTTAAACTCCGTACTTACCTACTTTAAAAACAAGTGAGTGTGTGGTCAGTTATCAAAAGAGCCATTCACTTCGAATCTCACTGATTCGAAGTGAACGGCTCTTTTGATTCGACGTTTCAATTGATGCATAGGGTCAGTATCACAGGACATGGGTTTGATTAAAATAGAATAGATATAATTAATTAATAAGAATGAATTTATATACAAAAATCTGTTGTTACAATCATTGAAAAATCCTTGTACATTCCACCTTAATGTAGCATGGTTTGGTAAAACTTAATCAGGAGTGAACCTCTGAAATCCTGCACTTAATTTTATTGTTTCTTTTTCTAATGCTGTAAGATATTTTTGAATTTTCTTAATGATTTATTGTGAATACATAAGAAATCGAGAACCAATTCGTATAAAAGGAAGCGCTGTCACACAGCGCGCCCCTTTTCGCTCGAGAACCATCGGACCGTCAACACGTCGTAGCGACCGACATTTATTTTTTCTAATTTCGTGCCATTTTCTTTTGTTTTGTTTATTATTTGATTTATTAAAATTACTATTGTAGCCGTTAGAGTTTTGTCTTTTAAAAAAAATAACTTGCCATCTAGTTTGCAAGATCAGAAGTGGGATTCGATCTAATTTCTGTTTTTGTTAATTGGGTTTGTGCTTATTTTAAAAATTAAAATGTCGGATCGCTCTCGAAGTTGTCACCATAGCCGTGAGCCAGGTAAGCGACATAGCAGACACCAGGATCGTGCGCAGACTCCGGAGAGCAACCTACAGCGGGAACTGCACGTCATGCGAGCGCGTTTGCAGACGTTAGAGGATCAAGCATCGTTTGTACAGTCGAAACGATCGCGTAAACGGAGGGTATCTCAACATGAATCGTCCAAGCGTGGCGCGTCGCCGCCGCCTGGCCGGCGCCAGACGACCCCGACATCACGGCGCCATGCCGAGCGCGTCGAGTCGCCGTTGCTAGGGCGATCGGCGCAAGCGCCGCGGTCACGTACGCCACCCCTGTCGTCTGCGCCGCCTAGCGTGCTTCATGCAGGCCATATGGCAGAGTCTTTGTTGGAACATGGTGCAGCTAGTGATATTACCGCAACGGATCGCATAGTGGACGCGATCCGTTCCATCAATAATCGGGTGAGATCTGACCAACATTTTTTTATTTCTAGTTTCGATCCTAGTCTGAATAATATTAGTGATTGGTGTGACGAAGTTGATCGGGCAAAACTTTTAAATAACTGGAGCGATCATGAATGTCTTTCGCGAATAGGCAATTGTTTAAAAGGTGATGCTCGTACGTGGTTACGCGAGTGGGTTACGAGTGATCGTACGTGGAGTAACTTCAAAAAGGAATTTACGCCTTTGTGTCCGAAAACGCCAGACATTGCAAATATTCTATTCGAAGTAATGAACACAAATTCGGATAATTACTCTACGTATGCGGATTACGCCCGACGCTCGTTACTTCGATTACGTATAGTGCGCGGACTCAGTGACGAGCTTATTTCTGCGATTGTTGTTCGTGGTATTGTAGACCCTCACATTAGAGCATCAGCTACTAATGCTAAGTTGTCACCCAACGACATAGTTGAATTTTTGTCGATTTATGTAAAACCATCTACTTCTAAGACACAAAGTTCGCGTCCTACCTCACAAAATAATTATGTTAAAAGTAATCATGCGAGTAATGTAATTAGAAAGCGTAGGCTTGAGGAGGGCAAGTGTTTTTCGTGTGGTGTGGTCGGACATAAACAGGCAGCTTGCAATAAGAAAGCCAAAATAGATTCAAATGAGAGTTTGAACCCTAGTAGTTCAAATAATTCCGTCTCCAAACCAGTGTTCATGCCGTTAAAATCTGAACCTTGTTCTTTTTGCAAAAAACCTGGTCACAAGGTAGATAACTGTTTCGCAAAACAAAAATCAGAGTCGCGCAACAAAAATAACGTTAATTTTTGTCTAGAAAATAAGATTACCCACAATAACGACGTTGTAGTAGCCGTTATTCAGGGTATACCGGTGGATGTGTTAATCGATAGTGGGTCAACCATATCGCTTATATCATCGTCACTGCTGAAACATTTTAATAGTGCGCACAAGCCAGCATTTCGCGTATTACGGGGATTGGGAAGTCAAGAAATCGAAAGCACTTCATATGTCACCTTACCAATTGAGTTTGATGGTTTAACACTTGAAGTAGATTTATTTGTCGTGGCACCCGAGTTTATGAATACGCCAATTATTGTGGGAACCGACGTGCTCAATAGGGAGGGTGTTCGGTACATTCGCACGCGCAATTTTCAATCACTTACTAGAAAGGTAGACAGTGCGGAAAATGTGATGAGTGTTCAGTACGATGAGTCAATACCAATTAACACGCCTCTCGTAGGTGATCAGTTACAGCGCTTGCTCAATATGATAAATGAGTTTTCTACATATTTCATATCCGGTACCGCGACATCGACTGTCAATACAGGGTGTATGACGATTAGACTTAGCAACAATACTCCCGTCAACTATCGACCGTATCGAATGTCCCATGCAGAAACACTTCGTGTTCGTGAGATAATTAAAGATTTGATAGCAAAAGGTGTTATTCGCGAATCAGAATCTGACTATGCAAGCCCAATTCTTTTGGTTAAAAAGAAAGACGGATCGGATAGGATGTGTGTAGATTTCCGTAAGTTGAATGAAGTCACAGTTAAGGATCGTTTTCCGCTACCGCGAATTGATGATTACATAGATCGATTGGGACGTAATAAGTACTTCACCAGCCTCGATATGGCAACTGGCTTCCACCAGATTACGCTTCATGAGGAGTCTGTTCCACTCACCGGATTCGTCACGCCTGAAGGCCATTTTGAATATCTGAAAATGCCTTATGGATTGGCAAATGCTCCGGTGGTGTATCAACGCGTTATCTCAAAAACACTGCGCAAATTTATCGACTCTGGTGATGTACTTGTTTACATAGATGACGTTTTGATTTTGAGCCAAACAATGGACCAGGGTTTCGATCTTTTGCACCAGGTGCTTAGAGCTTTAACAGAATCTGGGTTTTCTGTCAATTTGAAAAAATGTTTCTTTTTAACGACTGAAATTGAGTATTTAGGACGTAGAATTAGCCAAGGTCAGGTACGACCGAGCCCCAGCAAAATTAAGGCCCTGATAGATTCCCCTGAACCAAAAAACGTGAGACAGGTTCGCCAATTTCTGGGCTTAGCCAGCTACTTTCGTAGGTATATATCGAGTTTCGCTCAGAGAGCTGCTTGTATAGCTGCCCTTACAAAAAAGGGGATAGAATTTAATTGGGGAAAAGAACATCAGACTGCTCGTAAAGAAATAGTTGAATGTCTCACTAATGAACCTGTCCTAGCGATATATGATCCTTCCTTGCCGATTGAGGTCCACACGGACGCTAGTTCCATTGGTTACGGAGCTGTCTTGTTCCAAGTACACGATGGTGGTCACAAGCGAGTGGTTGCCTACTTTAGCAGGCTCACACAAGGCGCGGAAAATAAGTATCACTCATACGAGTTAGAAACCCTCGCTGTGGTCAAAGCTTTGCAACATTTTAGACCTTATCTTGTGGGTGTGCGTTTCATCGTTGTTACAGACTGTAATGCTCTGAAGCTCACACAGCGCAAGAGAGATTTATTACCTAGGGTAGCCCGATGGTGGGTCTACCTTCAAGATTTTAATTTTGGCTTGGAGTATCGCAAAGGCACACTTATGTCCCACGCAGATTATCTGAGTCGGAACCCTGTCAATGTGTGTACAATTCAGAAACCTCAGAATTGGGCACGGATTGCACAGGCTGCCGACGAAGAAGCCCAGATTCTTATACAAAGACTCAATGACGGGCAACTAGATGCCACGAGATATATTGTCAAGAATGACGTCCTTTACGTAAAGTATTCCCCCACTGGCGAATCTTCCCGTTTCCTTTGTTATATCCCTAAAGGACATCGGCTTAGTCTCCTTCGTGTGTTTCACGATGAACATAATCATTTTGGGGTTGATAAAACTGTTGATTTGATTACAAAGCACTTTTGGTTCCCTGGTTTGCGAAATTTTGTTTTAAAATATATTTCACATTGCCTAGTGTGCATTGCGCATAAAAAGGTCGCACGAGCCCCATTCCAACCTATTAGTTCTTGGGAAAAGCCAGACCTACCCTTTGAAACCATTCACATGGATGCCTTGGGACCTCTCCCTGAAGCCGATGGCTACCGTCATGTCTTAATAGTTATTGATGCATTTTCCAAGTTTTGCCTCCTTTACCCTATGTATCGGCAGGATGCAAATGAGTTAAAGCAACATTTTAACAATGTGATATCCCTATTTGGGACCCCTAAATTAATAGTAGCCGACAGAGGCCGCATGTTTCAAAGTGCTGAATTTCTTAATTGG
This sequence comes from Atethmia centrago, assembly GCA_905333075.3. NCBI lineage: Eukaryota > Metazoa > Arthropoda > Insecta > Lepidoptera > Noctuidae > Atethmia > Atethmia centrago. The sequence continues at coordinate 7,793,938 of HG995381.1, read as the reverse complement.
GTTAAAAGTATGGGTTGTGATACACACTTTATAACGCCTGAGATGCACCAATCTAATGGGCAAGTCGAGCGTTATTGTCGAACGGTTTTAAATATGATACGTGTCGAAACTAACTATCGACAAAACGCATGGCCGACTGTTATCTGGAAAATCCAGTTGGTTCTTAATATTACCAAGCACAGAACTACGCAATGCTCTGCCCTCAATCTACTGGCAGGTATTGAAGCAGCAACTCCGCTTATAAGAAGTTTGGTACGCGATGTTGCGTTCGAGGGCTCCAGTCCTAATAGAGAGACCTTACGTGAAATGAGTAGACAGAGAGCATCGGAACGACTTAAGCAGAATCAGCACCAGCAAGATGCCTATGTTAACCAAGGGAGGAAGCCTTCCCGAATTTTTGAATTAAACGGTTTGGTTTTTGTGCGAAAGCAGGCTCAATCAACTGGAAAGTTAGACTCCTGTATGCGGGGCCCTTACCGCATTGTGAAGACGCTGCCACAAGGGCGCTATGAGCTCCAACTCCTGGCCGGCTCGTATGGGAAGTACACGCAGGCGGCTGCGGAGTACATGATTCCTTGGCGTGGAGAGTGGACTCCTGAAGTATGTGCTGCTTACTTCGATGGTGAGTGCTTTATGCCTCTTATATATGAAGCTTCATATGGTGTTTGTGTTGTATTATGGTGTGTTGGGATAAGCTTCACGTAGTGCCTCTATCCTGACCGAACCGAGTTACGAGTACGCCTCGCGGCTAGCCTCTGACTCCGCTAAGTTATGCCACACTTCGGGGCTTTTTCTTAGCTGAATATCAAGATGCGTCTTGATATATGATTTGCCCGCTAATGTGTCGAGACAAGCTTCACGTCGTGCCTCTATCTCGATAGCTTAGTGTGCGCCAGACAACGGTCAATTATGTGCGTATGCACAATGCGTAGCGTTGTGCATAGAGCATATGTTTTTAATGTCATGTGCAGATGCAGACCATGAGGGTGAGGAGTCCACACCTGCTACTGCCAAGTTAATTTCGTCAGCCAACCAGTCTGTCTCCCAGCCACAACCTAGTACCTCTGGGACCGAGACTGAGGCGTCGCAGCATCTCTTCGAGCCTGAGCCACTACAGCTTCAGGTCCAGCCTGAGCCATCACAGCTTCACGCCGAGCCTGAGCCACTGCAGCTTCACGTCGAATCTGAGAGGCCACCAGCAGAAGTGGAGTTCTCCATGCCTGTGCTGGAGACCGACCACCAGAGCTGAAGACATCATGAAGGAGCCCGGGACGGCCTCCTGTCAGGAGAGGCCGTATTGTGAATACATAAGAAATCGAGAACCAATTCGTATAAAAGGAAGCGCTGTCACACAGCGCGCCCTTGTAGCTTTAAATTCCCCGATTAATAATAATAATATTAACCAGATCCAGCCTGTCCCATCTTGCTGTCCTCCCCCCAGCGACGCCCTAAGCCGAGGTCCGTACCCCACAGGGGGTGCCCTTAGCGTGCAGTCGCTTAGTAATATAAGAAATTCGCCCCTGGCTGGAGGCTTTGAGTTCGCTTAAGGCAGCCACAGGAAAGTCCGGTTAAGTAGTCACGACCTCTCAAGGTCAACTACGAGATGCCACACCAAAAAAAAAAAAAAAAAAAAAAAAAAACAGCGCGCCCCTTTTCGCTCGAGAACCATCGGACCGTCAACACGTCGTAGCGACCGACATTTATTTTTTCTAATTTCGTGCCATTTTCTTTTGTTTTGTTTATTATTTGATTTATTAAAATTACTATTGTAGCCGTTAGAGTTTTGTCTTTTAAAAAAAATAACTTGCCATCTAGTTTGCAAGAGATTTTTAATATTTTTAGGTATTTTATTGTAAACTAGCTGCACCCCGCGGTTTCACCCACATAAGTCTTGATCGTGTGGGAATATCGGGATAAAAAGTAACCTATGTCTCAATCCAGGTTATGGCCTATCCGTGTGCCAAATTTCATCCAAATCCGTTTAGCCATTTTAGCGTGAAAGCGTAACAAACAAACAAACAAACTTACTTTCGCATTTATAATAGTAGTTAGGATTAGGATAACAGTAATCGGGAATTACTGATTGAATAAATGATTAGGCTAGTCACGATCCATGAGACATTTCTCGTTGTAAAGTTGCCCCAACTTTGCAACAGAAACAATTGGCAAGAAAGATAGTTTACTAGCACAAAAGATAGACTAATTGACTAAAAAACAAAATAAAGAAATTATTGACCTATTGTATAATATACATAATTATACAAACTAATAATAGATGCTCAAAAGTAAGGTTGTTTATGGACCAAAAACTGTAAGTAATTAATACTTACTTGTAACCAAAGTTGTTCGTAATAATGCCACTAATTAACGGTCTCGTAATTAGTAGTAGTCCGTAATTATAATTGATGATAAAATTATGTTACGATGGCGGCTAGTTATGGCAGGCTTCAATTACTTTATTGGAAAATTACAATACGAATGAAGGAAAAATAAATTAAGGAAGGCTATTGCCGGTCACTTAAGCAAAAATTATTTTAAAAACAAAAACCCGACTAAAAACACAATGAAAAGGGAAAAACAAGCATTATAATCTAGATAATTTTGGTATCGCAGGCGGGGGACAATCAAAATTTTCACCATATTTCAGGTTATTCGACTGTCCCCGCCTGCAAGACCAAAATTATATAGATTATAATGCTTGTTTTCCCTTTTCAGTGTGTTTTTGCCGTCGGGTTTTTGTTTTTAAAATAATTTGTTTTATTTCAAGAAAAAAATACTCATTACTAGCTTTTATTTGATACCAATATTGTTACAATTAATTAAAAAAACTTCCCCTCCTTTTTCTTGTATTCGCAGATGCAATCTATAAATATTATATCGCATATGTCACTCCCACAATTAGGACGAATCGAAAGACACCTCATATGTTAAAATCCATCAAGCCGTTTAGGCTACAGAGCGTGCCAAAGAAATAGACATACATACATACATACATACATACATACATCCCCGCATAGAGGTCGTGCGGTCCATGGCCCTCTACGGGGCTCCTGTATGTGCGCGCTCTCTGGCACTGCGGCCAGCCCGCCGGTTGAGCGCGGCCCAAAGGGTCATGGCCATCCGGATGGTCCGGGGATACCGCACGGTCTCCTGTGAGGCAGCGAGCCTCCTTGCCGGCTTACCGCCTTGGGATCTGGAGGCAAAAGTCCTCGCGCACGTATGGGAGTGGTGCGAGGAGGCGAAATGCCGGGGCGTAAGTCCGCTGCCGCGAGAAATCGCGGCACAGCGGACGGAGCTCCGGCGGGATCTCATGGCGTCATGGCGAGTACGGTTGTCGCAACCCAGTGCTGGGCACGCCACAATTGCGGCGATAAGTCCCCTCTTTGAGGAGTGGCTAGAGAGGCGCCACGGCGTCCTCACCTTCCGCCTGACGAAGGTCCTCACCGGACACAGCAGCTTCGGGAGGTTCCTGTGTCGGATAAGGCGGGAGGAAACGTCCGGGTGTCACCACTGTGTGGATCGCCCGGAGGACACGGTGGAGCATACGGTGGAGGTCTGCCCGGCTTGGGCAGTGCACCGCCGTGTCCTCGTGGAAGCGATCGGCGGCAGAGATCTCTCGCATCCGGCCCTGGTTCAGGCCATGGTACGGAGCGAGAGGGCATGGGCAGCCGTCACCTCCTTCTGCGAAGCAGTAATGCTCGCGAAGGAGGAGGCGGGGCGGTGAGGGAAAGGCAAGTTTCGCGCCCCCTCGCCCCTAGCCGCCGCAGGAGACGCCCTGGGCGTCGGGAATCCCGGGCGGATTTCCGGCCACCGTAGGCGCGGGCTTGCGGACGGTGAGCAATGGGTAGCTCACCGTCCGGTAAGGACCAGGCCCGGGTCGACGGCGCGTCGTATTCCACGCGCGCCTCAAAGAGATGTCGTCAGCACAATGTAGGGGTCCGCTAGGGCCGATGCCTGCTGGGGTCGCGGGAAGGTCCTAATGGGTCACCCCCGCAATACAGGCAACAGAAGGAATACGGGTGGGTTTTAGTCAGTAAGAGTCTGACCCACCCTCCCGCTCCACCCAGAGCGGGAGAAGTTATTTGATGATTTCCCATCCACAAAAAAAAAATACATACGTACATACATACTCTCGAAAAACATTACCCTCCTGAGGCAGTCGGGTAAAAAGAACTACAATTCAGTGAAAAATCTATATTTATTAAAAAAAAAGTCTTATGAAACATAACTTAAGGTATTATTCTAACATAATCACAACCATTGAGATCAATATTAATTCTAAATACGACACAATCAACTCTTTAAAACAAATGGCTTTAATGGAAACGCGATATTTCGTTGAGACTATGTGCTATGTTTTTGAAACCTGAAGACTTTTATGGCAGAAATTCGTATACAGCTCCCAAAAGCACTAGTACTAGTAGTAAGTCTGCTTTCTTTACCTACATGCAATTTTATTGTGATGTGATAGGTATTATGTAAATTCTATAATTTACATAATACCCATACAAAACATACACATCTTTAGGTACTATTACCTAAAGATGTATATGTTTTGTATTATCATATTAAATCAGTTCTAGAATTAACATCTCTGAAGTTTTTCGATCAGGAATATCATCCTCGAGTTGGTTTTCAACTCTGATCACGTTAATTCTGTCGTAAAAAAGTCTTCAACAAAAAATTAACTTAAACTCAACAAACACAAACTAACCTATAAATTATAAACGACATTCATAATTTATTGACTTTTCCACTATAGCTGCTTTATTACCAGTTGTAGACACTTCCCCTGTCCTTAGCTCGTCTTTTATTAGTGTACTCTCCAAGTTGCATACATATTTAAGTATCTAGTTTTCGTTTAATTTGTGATTGATACAAAAGTAAACATAAACAAAACAATGGCGGTTTGTAGACGGACAATTGTGCTGCCATCTATGATGAGTTTTCAGTTTTTAACCCCATTGTTTTGTGAAATGTCAATAAAAATGAGAAATGTATTAACAAAAAACTATAAAATACTAGAACTAACGCCGCTATGCGTTAGTTCTAGTATTTTGTTATTGGTATTTCCATGCTCCATTCCTTTTATCCATAAGCAAAGCATAAATATCAATATTTCAGTTTGAAGATGTTCGAAATTTTCACAGTCTAGAAAATGATAAGTAGCTAGCTGGCAGTAGACAAAACTCATGTAATATTAGATTTATTGCCGCGGTCTGTTATCACTGCGTTGCTGGCAGCGCTGATGATGGCCGAATGCGTAGCTCCAGGCCAACATAGCGCAGACAGCAATGTAGTCCTTGACGGACGGACAAGTTGGAATAAAAGCCGAGACCGGTCGAGCCTGCATAGCACTCAGATACATACCCCTCGCATGGCGCGAAGTGAAAGTCATTTTCATATCCAAACCTGGCAAAACCGACTATATACAACCCAGGGCTTATAAGCCTCACATTCTTCCTATCTGCAATAGACACATCCAAGACGGACCCCTTCGGGCCAAACCCCTACACAAACAACAGCATGCGTACACCACAGGCAGATCAATAGTATCCGCGCTGAAAGCCTGGTCACCAAAATTGAGTGCGCAGTGGACACAAATGCTCAGCACTGGCTGCCTTCATTGAGATCGAGGGCGCCTTTGACAAAACAATGTTCAAAAGCATCAACATGGCCCTTGACAGACACAGCATTGACCCGACTATAAGTGGCTGGATCTCAAACATTCTTAAACTGAGAACTGTACAAGTCACAGTGAACGACACTACTAGGGCCATAGTGGCGAAGGGCTACCCACAAGGTGGCGTCTTCTCGCCGCTTTTATGGAACCTGGTTGTCGACAACCTCATCAAAACACTCAACGATAAAAGTAACTTCACCTTAGGCTACGTAGACCATAATAATAAATGGCACCCACGAAAATATCCTATGCAACTTTATGCGCCAAGCCTTAAAAATAGTAGAGGACTGGTGCAATAAGCACCAACTATCAGTAAACCCTACAAAAACCGAATCAGTTATTTTCACAAAGAAGAGGAAATTGCCATTATTACAGCTGCCACGATTCTTGGGACCACCCTAAGCCTGTCAACTGAAACCAAATACCTGGGTATCTTCTTGGACAAACAGTTGAATTGGAAAAAACATACCAACTGCATTATCACAAAAGCCAGCATATCTCTGTGGCAGTGCAAAAGACTGCTCGGCATAAACTGGGGAATTAACCCCAGGGTTACCTACTGGCTATTCACCACGGTCATAGGGCCAATTATTACATACGGCTCACTAGTCTGGTAGCCCAGGACAGACCTGAGCACAGCCCAAAAAGATCTCGAAAAACTGCAACGGTTTGCTTGTGTAACAATCACGAGCTGTATGAGAACTACGCCCACTGCCGCCTTACAGGCAATGGTTGGACTGCCGCCTCTGCACCTTATGCAGAGGAGGCGGCCCTGGCCGCTTTTAGGCTTAACATAACAGGAACCCTGAGCAAAAACTATAGTTGAGTCTCGCTTGTGCTGCGTTCCGATGCGGACGCGTTTGCATATTTTTTATTTCGATTAGCGCGGCACAAGCTGTCACTCGTAATTTACCCGCCATGAGTAATGAACTAGTGGTGAATGAGCTGCTAGCGTTCCCGCAGCAGAAGCTGGATGTGATGGATGAGGTGTCTGCTGGTTCCAGATTTGCGCCACGAACTATAGCGATGATGACAAAGCTGCTGCAAAGCTATTGTTGTTCAGTGTGCTAAACAAGTGCGACCAGATGGTGTCCCGCTGGCGTGACGGGACTAAGAGGAGACTGCAGGAAATAATCACGCTATTCAAGGAGACCAACCCCGACGACGTGCCGAGGTTTGTGGCGAAGGAGCTACACAAGCTTCCTCCCGTCACCTTCGGCCACGTCGATGTAACGAGCCTTCTGAAGGCCCGCCTCGCGGATGTGCTGACGAAATTAGAATACTTTTGGCCGCAGGACGTGGTGTTCCGTCGCTTGCGCGGACAAGTTCCACAGGATAGCACAAAGTCTAGTCAGTGCAAAGCGATGTGCTACTAATACATATAGTATTAAGCCTATTTATTAACCCAAGTTTTGTTTATTAAAATATGTATGTTTAGGTTAAGGTATTTTGCTATGGGCTTGTGTCGCCTGAAATAAATGGTATTATTATTATTATTACAGTCAAGCGCATACGCATAAAGGAGGATGCGATCAAACGACGACCAATGATGGCATCACCCTGCGACAGAGCCCCGAAACAACACTGCTTCCAAAAGCACTACAACATAATACTCACAGACGAATGGTGTGACTACTCAGGCCCAAATGAGGTAAGAGTATACACCGATGGATCAAAGACCAACTCCAGAACCGGAGCCAGCGTTTTATCACACGACCTTAACATAAACATATCCAGCCCGCTGGGAATGTTCAACACCGTCTACCAGGCAGAGTGTGTGGGCATTATACAAGCGGCGTATGCCATAGAAGCCAGGAGAGTCACGGACACTCATATACGTATACTCTCCGACAACGCATCAGTTCTCCAATCCTTAGGGAGAAAACACAGTACTTCGAGACTAACACAAGAATGTCACAATGCGATTGAACGTATAACGGCATTCAACCGCAACACAGTGACACTGCAATGGATAAAAGGACACAGCGGATCGCTGGGTAACGACGCAGCTGACAAACTAGCCAAGAGAGCCTCCGGTACGTCTTTTTGCGGACCGAAACCAATCTTACCCATCCCCTTTAACAAACTACGCAGGTGGCTACAGGAGCTCACCCAGACACAAGCGGAAAGCTGGTGGTCCTCGGCACCGGGGTGCAGACAGTCCAAGGAGGCTATGCCATCCTTGGATGAACCATGCCTTTATTACGCCTGGACAGGATCGGTCTGCGCCTGTTGACGGGGACCATCACGGGTCACTGCTCGCTAAACAAACACTTCCACACAATAGGCATAACAGACAGCCCTCTGCGCAGGGCTTGCATGGAGGCAGAGGAAACTGTTGCGCATGTGGTTTTTGAATTCACAGGCGTCACCCACATTAGAACAGAAACCCACGGGGCACCCAGAACCTACACAGAGGTTCTAAATAGACCAGGAGATGTGATCAACTTCTGGAGGGAGGTGAGCTGGTTGGAATAACCACCAAACAGCCGCCATGGCCCTCGCACAATGGTCCACCTGAAGGACTAAGTGCGGAAACCAAACACTCTATATTAGAACATAGAAGGCCGAGGCTGAAGGTCGAGGCCTTTTTAGCGCGGACAGCAAGGGCTGGAATGATGACCAAGCTTGAAGGCCGAGAGCGTAGCTAAGGTAAGCTGGAGGCCATCATAGCGTGGCCAGCAACGCAGTCATTGCGGACCAAGGCTTGTATAGTGCTTTACTCAAACAATGCGAGTAATTTTAATAAAACCAGATTAGTATAAGTAAGAATTTATTTAATGTAACAATTGTTAAAAGTACAGTTACTAAACTTGAGGATCGCCTTTCCAGCAGTTTTGTTTCTTCCCCGCGTTTTTTAGATTGGACTGCCTGTACCTATACAGCCAAATACTAAATAAAATCTTTTTGCACCTGACTATTTTTGAAACAAAACTCGACAATAATAGATTTTCAAAGGAAATTGCTGGTGGCTAAAACTCACCAGCAGCGCAATTCCATAAATCTTTGCTGGCGCCTATTCAAGTAGCGTGGAATTTGCTCAAATAAGGTTGTCAAAATAATTACCACATTACAAGCATTTCTCAGTAAAGTATTTTTTTTTAATTAAAAAACACCAGCCAGTCCATTGGGATAGGAAAAACAATGTCAATGAGCCAGTCAAATCACGTTCAAAAACAAACTCACGGTTTGACAGATTACTTATTTAGTTTACTCGTCCATAGTTAATTCGAGAGAAACTGTGGCAGAAATTATTATAAAACATTCCACCTAAAGTATTTTCGTTCCCTATAAATTATGTGTAGGAATGAAAATAAGTTTTGACGATTATTGGAATCGTACATCGAATTCTGCGAAACGGTTTTAATAATCGTTAAGTCCTTTATAACAAAGGAAAAGGGATTACCTATTCAGTTCTCTTTTCTAATATAGGTACTTTTATTTTGTGTAAAATAAGGATTATCTCAGGTGAATTCCAGCTGAAGTCGAATTGTTAATAGGGTATTTTACTATATACGAGAAAAATCTATAAATATATTATTGAGATAGTTTAGGCAAAAAGTAGTCGGAAAATGTTAGTTTTAGTTCATAAAATAACAAAATAAAATTTAAAATTCAATTCAACTTTTTCAGTTTTTCTAATCTGTTAAAAAACACCATGAAATAGTAGCCGCCATGTTATTACGTCATACGGCTATGTTAACAAAAACGTTTCAATTATCATACAAAGATCAGCGCATTTGTTTTCATAGCCCAGTGACGTCATGACCACAGAGCAACATGGCGTCCACTGCGTCCAGCGTTTTCGTGAACCTACGCGCGAAATTTGTAATTTTAAATGCATTTTTATGGCACTTATCGATTGAATACAAATTTTGTGATTTTTTTTAGGGCATATTAGCACTATATAATTTAATTAAGACACTTTTCAAAAATGGGTGTAAGACCCTATTCACTGGGGTGATCTGACACGTGTTCGCTGTCACTGTGTAATAAAATGGTCAGATTTATTGCTTTCTAGACTTATTTAAATCGATTAAACTAAACGATCACTATTACAATAAATATGATCATTTTATTACCCAAAGTGACAGCTAGCACATGTCAGATTACTTCAGTCAATTAATAATTCGAATTTAGGTATAAGATGTAGACTTGAAGAGTATTGGGTTCTTTCATTTGGAAGATTCTTCAAAACAGGAAGGTGAGAGAAAAGACAGAAAAATATTTATTTGGGACACGTACAGGAAATACATTAATAAAAAAGGACATGAAACTAACAAAATCATGAAAACAATAAATAATAATTGTGAAAACAAAAGTAGACCTGAGCGAGGCCAAAAAGGCTCCTATCGCAGCGTGATGCTGCGATATTTAATAAAAAAACAAATACCGCAGCGCTAGTATCCTGATAGGGCCCGCTGTGATGCCACCCACGGACACACCTACGGACACAAAATAAATCCCAATAAATAAAATAAACAATAAATTATAATAACAAAAGATAAAGGATTTGAGAATAAACACGACGTACATACAACGCTACAAGGTTATTTTGGCGCGCGGCTTATATTGGAACTAACGCCGCCATCTTGTTTTGACAATGCAATTTTTGTGCCAATTCCACAAATATTAACCAACAGCGCCCCCTGTCATTGTCATTCAGGTGCCAAAAGATGCTTGTAGCACCAAAACTTTGCATGTATTTTTAGGGTTCCGCACCCAAAGGTTGCATCTTATGATAAGTAATAGGTAGTGTTGAAATTTGCACAGATTGTGTGTTTCTTTTGCCGCTATAACAACAAATAATAAAAATATAATAAAACTGGAACGTTTCTTTCGGCATTTTTTGCTCGATCTTAATGAATACGGTACGGAACCCTTCGTGTGCGAGTCCGACTCGCACTTGGCCGGTTTTATTCATCCTCCCTTTTATTCCTTCAATCTTTCTCCGCTTTTCTCTTTCCGTGGTTTCTGTGACGGATACTTTGTTCCTGTTTCGTGAAACACTTATACAAATCATTATCTAAACTATCAATTTGCCCAGTGTGATAACATGTTCCGATAAATACGTTGCAAACTATGGTTAAGGCTTCTACATACTGGCGCGACTTGTCGCGCGACGCGTCGCGACACAAAGGCACCGCTTGTAGCGCTACACGCGGTGTCTTTGTGTCGCGTCGCGTCGCGCGATAAGTCGCGCCAGTATGTAGGAGCCTTTACTAAAAAATAGCATAATAGATAACGATGACATCACTTCGAAATTCGAACGGTGTCGAAGTGTGAATCCGCGACGATGTACATTTAAAAACAAGTGAGTCCGCGTTCAAATTGTATGAGGTGTCGTGCGACCGCGGTGCGAGACGTTCGAAGCAAAATTTACAAAATAGCACTGCAGAATTTAAAGTTAGAAATATTGATGATTTTTCGCTGAAAACCTCTTAGTTTCCGCGAAAAGAATTAAATAACACCCTTAACCAACATCCCGGATTTTTATAGATTTGCCAACGTCACCTTCTTTTTTCATAAAAAAAATAACCAACATTTTTTCTTTTCACGGAACGTGTCGCACTCAATACTGGTTGAACGCATAACGCTATATTTTTAGACGTGAGAGGTTGCAGGTGTACCGATGGCCGTCGGCTTCTACATTATTTTTTTATTGCGAATTGCGTCATTGGAAAGTCCCTTTTATTACTTTTCATGGAAAACCGACTTCCGGAATCAAGACAATCCGAGGGTCACTTTGTTATGAGACTTATGATAACAGGCGACTGTGAACATAAACACTATTTCTATATCAACCCGTGCCTATCTTTTCACGATTTCTGTGAATTGTTAATATTATCTATAGATGGATCAAAAACGCATCTCAAAAACGGTGAAGGAAAACATCGTGAAGAAACCGGCATGTCCGAGAACCTAAAATTCGAAGACATGTGACATCCACCAACTTGCACTGGGCTCGCGTGGTGGACTCCCTCTCACAGAGAGGAGGCCTGTGTCCCAGAAGTAGGAAGATTACAGGCTGATTATGTATTTAAATATGAATTTGGTAAAATGGTCGTGGGCCCCCCTTTTTACTAGCGTTTAAAAAGTAGAACCACTATTTTATTATTGCAGGTTGGACAAATGAGGAAACATGATTGATCACGACGACAAGAGAGGACAATATCTTGGATTGGAGACAAAAGTTGTAAACGCGTCTGGTTTCTCCGACGATCGCCGGCGCCGTGTCAAACGTGTTCAGCGCAATTCAAGTGATCCAATTGGCTAATGATAATAGGGATGATGACAATTTTGTTTTGCCCGTCAGGTATCAAGATTATTAAAAAAATATTGGACACGTGTTTTTTCTTTTTTTACGTAATCAAAAGATTACGGCGATACATCGAGTTAAAATGTGACATGACGTCACGCCTTGCTAGATTTTATACTAAATTGTGACGTAGCGAGCCCCCACTCCCCAACTTTAATGCGTTTTATATAGGTAGTTTTTTATTAATATGATAAACCACAAAATAGGTGTCTAATATTTGTGTATTATCTGACTGATGGATAAAATAGGATTTTTTTTTACCCGTGTGTCATCCCTAATAGAGGTGATGCCTGTCAAAACATTTCAAATATCAGTTAACCAATCACAGCAGTTTACGGGAGCTTGACAATTTGTTAGCTTTATTTTTCACAAGCAAGTTGATGTTCTACATAATTTAGAGCAAGTTGACTTGCCAACTGAAACTGTCAATGAAAATTCTTAAATAGTAAGGGTACAGTCGCCAGCACGTCAAGTTACCACAAACTGTCAAATTACTCCAATGATTTTGGTACCACCAGTCTCGCTTTGTGGTGCAACCAGGGCCGGATTTAGGGCAGGGCAACAGGGGCACTGGCCCCGGGCCTCCACAAAGAAGGGGCCTCCACAATTAGATTTTTCATTGATTTTTATATGAATAAAATACTTCGTTTGTGTCCTTCAAAAAAAATCCACAATCATAACTTCGTAAGGTACCTTCTTTGAATTGTTTTTTTTTATCTGTTTCACAAATTTTTCGGGGCCTCCACTTCTTGGTTGCCCCAGGGCCGCCACAACTTTAAATCCGTCCCTGGGTGCAACTCTTAACAGAGTAAAGCAGTTCGAATACCTTGTTCACTGGGTTACAGAGTATGGCGCTGATAACTGTGATATGGAAAGAGAGCGCAGGGCATTGACCGTATGATGCAACATGCTGGCCCGCAGATTTGCAAAGTGCGACAATGATGTCAAGATAACACTGTTTAGGACATATTGCTAGGCTTTTTATACCTGCAGTCTGTGGACCAGATACACGCAAAGAACGTTTAAGCCCTGCGGATACAATACAATAATGCTTTTAGGATCCTGCTGTCGCTGCTGCGTTTCTGTAGCGCTTCAGGGATGTTTGCAGTAGCGCGTACAGAATTTCTTTGCAATCATGCCTAAAAGATCCGCGTCACTGTTGCTTCGGATGCGAGACAGCGACAGCAGTCTCTTGAGCATTGTTGCTAATAAGTCTGAAGGCCACCTGATGGCAGTGGCGGTACCTTCATATAAGCCCAAATGCCTTACTAAAATGCTCGATAGAGAATTTATTGTACCTAACCAGTAGTTTATGAGAAAATTGCGATGATACATACGTAGATACGTAGGTATCTACATACTCAGTCGAAAACTGAACTTTCTTTTTTTGAAATCGGTTAAAATTTTATTGGGCTTGCGTTATTTTGAAACCCTAGGCATGCCACTGCCTGATGGGACACCTGTGCTCAGTGCATGACTTGTTGCCGGGTGTCTCTAGATGGCATAATAGATATACGTAGCTGTGTTGTGTTGTGTTGTATAATGACTATTATTTGTGTTTGTGTCTTAATCAATTTTTATATACTAGTATAGTTTAAGTACTACTAACAAATTATGGGTAATGTGCCTTAATTAAAGATTAATAAATAAATAAATAAATAAACCTTTTGTTCAAAATCTAATGAGATAGTTTGACAGTTTGTGGTAACTTGATATATGCTGGCGACGGTACATTATGATGAAGAAAAATCCTACTAATATGTTTGTTACTCTTTCACGCCAAAACGGCTAAACGGATTTAGATGAAATTTGGCACACAGATAGTTTATAACCTGGAACACATAGGATACTTTTATCTCGTTAGTACGTTGCATGCATACAAGCCGTATTCTGTTCACGACACGTTGTGCACAATTTCTGAGCAGTAGTAACCTAACAAAAAGTATTAGGCTTGCATGAATTCAAAATAGTATTTTAATCATTAGTATTATGCTACTGATAGGATTTGAATGTGGCACACAGATAGTTTGTCATATGAATCTGGATTAACAATAGGATCATTCTTATCCCGGTAGTACCTTCTCGTGGGATAATTTCCGACATGCACGCGGGCGAAGCCGCTGGCAAAAGCTAGTTTAAGAGGCTGACAACAGCCAAAGCGCGGTCACTGTCAGACTGCATAGAAAAGAAAGAGAAGCGCGATGACACAATGCTGGTAATTTATTGCAAAATATGAAGCAATTATCTAGCCCTAATTACATCCCGCAGTCTGTTTTTCATGGACCTTATAAATTTTTTGACATTTTCTTGAGGAATGTCGTCCCACTCCTCTAATAATGCTGTCTTTAGCTCGTCTACGCTTGAAGGGACTGGATTTCTGACCCGAACTCTTCTTTTAAGCTCGTCCCATAAGTGCTCGATGGGATTCATGTCAGGACTGAGCGCAGGCCAGTCCATCGTGCGTAATTCGACCTCTTGCAGAAACTGTCGAGTGACTCGTGCCGTGTGGCAGCGGGCATTGTCGTGCATTAACACGAAGTCTTCACCGACAAACCCTGCGTAGGGCACAACATGATGCAGTAAAATGTCGGTGATGTACCGATCAGCTGTTAGCCCGCCTCCTCAGCCGCCCCCAGGCACGAAAACAAGTTCGGTTTTTCCCTCTAAAGAGATACCAGCCCACATCATGCAGGAACCGCCGCCATATGCCACTGTTTCAGCGAAACGACATTGGGCAAATCGTTCCCCCGGATGCCTGTAGACTCGGCCTCTCCTGTCACTGCCATGCAGACACATTCTGCACTCATCAGTAAACAGGACCGATCGCCATTGCGCAACGCTCCAATTGAGATGCTCTCGAGCAAATTAAAGGCGCGCTTGTCGGTGACCTGCAGTCAATTTAGGGCCTCGCTGACAGCCACTTGTCGTACGCGTCTCAGTTCTTGCTGCACATCAACGCCCATAAGGTGTCGATTACGCAGCGAGGTTGAGACAATGAAGCGGTCGTCTCTTTCTGAAGTGCACCGGTGGCGGCTCGTTCTTGGTCTCCGATTGAAGGCACCAGTCTCTTGGAACCGTCTGTATACTCGGGATACAGAAGACTGGCTCAAGTGGAGCTGGGCAGCGACTGCTCGCTGACTTAACCCTTATTGCAACAAGGCAAGGGGGGGGGGGGGGGGGTTATAGCGGGAGCAGTTAGCGCAAGTCGTGGATTCCTAAAGAGGTAATTTACGCTGACGGCCAATTAAAATGTGTCAATAAATCAGCGCTTAGTTTTTTTTTCAAGGTATTGATGTTAATTGAAAGCCTAATTCTTCAGCTTTCGAGTGACATATCACTTTTGTAATTACCATTTATCGTTTTAGGAAAATCAATGTGTATATGTGCGCCGTCTAGGCTTGAGTCGATTTGGTTGCTCGCGAGTGTATTTACAAATTTTTTTTTTTTGTAAATAGGTAATTGCTTCATATTTTGGATTGGATTATTTGATAAAAAAGTACCTAAACACTTTTATGCCAATATGTTGCTTGTAGAATAATCTGACAAAAAATCAGAATGATTGCATGTAACATTAGTATGGTTTTTAAATTTTTAGAGGTGTCTTCGTGATTTTTTCTATCGTATCAAATTAGTTTTATTATGTTTTCAACACACTATCTATCTAGCATAATATCCTGAGGAATATCATATATTTTTCAGGTTTTGTTTACTACAGTGGATCATAGACTTTTAGGCATTATAAAACTTACAAATCTTGCGTTTAGCTCCTGTAGTCCCCATAGAAATATACAAGAAAGTATAGTGTTGGTGATAGAATCGCGGAGTAAAAGTAAATTACTTTCTTTGCAAATTTTTCTTTTTTTTTTCTTAAGAGTTGATAAGAAAGTAATTTACTTTTAATTATACTTTAATGCCATGAAGGTTTTAATGAAAATATTCAGAGAATTTTCGCTCTTATTTCAAGGAAAACTTATTACAGAACTACATTTTAGATTCAGAATTCATAAAGAAGTTAATATCTTATTTTATAAGTTGATACAAGATCTGAAGACTACCTCGTTGGTCTAGTGGTCGCAAGCGCTACTGCTGAGCATGGGGTCCGGGGTTCGATTGCCAGATCGGGTAAAGTGTTATTGGGTTTTCCACCAGGAATTTAAAAGTATTAAAACGGAGTCTGGAATTGTGCCCGGTTGATGGCAATAGTTGAGTACAATAAAATAATGGTTTCAGGATGCTATTGGGGTGGCCCCGTTTCTGCAGTGTATCTGCTATGTTCGCGCAGTCACGTTGATTGCTTCCATGCCATCATTTGACAGAAATCTGCCTCATTGCTCCGCAGAGTGCGGGCGAGCCCCATCTCCATCCTGAAAATCATAGCTGGGAGATACGACTCTTCGATAATGCACAGCATTATTGAGAGATGTATCTTTCAGAATTATCTTGTCGCAAATTAATAATAATAGCTTCTCCCGCTCCGGGCGGAGCGGGAGGGTGTGACAGACTCTTACTGACTAAAACCCACCCGTGTTCCTTCTGTTGCCGGAGTTGCCAGGGTCCACGGTATTCCTTTCGGACTTTCCTGCGACCCCGGGGCGATCCGCCCCTGCTTCGCACGGTTTTAAGAATTGACAAAACATCGCAATTTCTTTATTATTTGTAAGTTTATGATTAATTTTATATACTTACACATAAACCTTCTGAAATAAATTCTTTAATTCTTGGTGAAATCTGCAACAAAATAGACTAGAAAAGCGACTTCAATTGGTCAAGGACAGCTAATGAGACACAACTGATTTTCTATTGGTTGACTCCGAATCGGTGTCGCGCGGGGTTTAACTAACATAGTCATAATATTTCTGCTTACTAAACCACTATGGATGTTATTTGGCTGAAATAAAGGTTATTTTTTTTTATAGGAACGCCCCATATTACATGAGACTTAAACATAGCTGGCGAAACATGGGTTTACTATAGGTACATCTCTGCCCAACCCTTCGGGGATAACAGGCGTGATGTTTATGTTATAAAAGATACAGAAAAGACCTTCCTTTTCTGTATCTTATGCAAGTTGGTGCAGATCAATAAAATGTGGCATGGAAGCCAACGGGTGTGAATCGTCGTTATCCAGACAAACATACATGACGCATAATTTAAGGGGACTACAGGACCTAAACGCAATTTTTATAAGTTTTAATTATAAAACTAACACATTAGCGTTAAAGTATATGATCCACTGCAGTAAACAAAATCATAAAAATATATGATATTCATAAGGACATATGCTAGGTAGATAGTGTGTTGAAAACATAATATAACTAATTTGATAGGATAGAAAAACATCACGAAGATACCTCTAAAAATTTCTTATAACGAATAAAAACCATACTAATATATGTCGGATCGTCAGGATTTATTCCGTTATATTCGGACGTCATGTGGGCAGAAGATGGGTTTCGTGCAATGAAAATACACTGGGTACGATACACTACTTTTATTAAATCACAAATGACTAATTATAATGACTGGGCACAACGAATCGGGTACAGTTCCGCGACGTCTTAATTCCAATGCGATCAGACACTGAATATGCTCCTCGCCGGCTTTAAAACATCACGACTCTGTAGAAGCGCACTGTCAGTTGGTGTGGGTAGAATACGTAATGTCGCTAGTGGCGCGCTTGCGATTCGTTCGTGTCCATACTAATGACCGGATGCGACATATAGGTACATGCAATCATTCTGATTTTTTGTCAGATTATTCTACTAGGAACATATTAGCATAATAGTGTTCTATTTTTTTTATACAATCTATAGCTTTTTTGTAAATCGATAATTGCTTCATATTTTGCAATAAATTACCAGCGTTGTGTCATCGCGCTTCTCTTTCTTTTCTATGCAGTCCGACAGTGACCGAGCTTTAGGTGTTGTCGACCTCTTAAGTAGGTATACTTGACACGCCTTATCACGCCTGAATTTCCCGAAGAGGTGGTAGGCAGATGTAAATAGTAGGTAATTTTTTTTTATCAAATTGACACCCTACGTCAATTTTGATTTGAATATACGGACTATTTCACTTAAAGGCTCATGCAGACTAGCGCGATATCGCGAGCGCGACCGGCAGCAATATACCTGTCATGCCTGCGATGTCGCCCCAGTCTGCATGAGTCTTTACTTACGCCTACGTCTTTTTGACTGTCGATCACAGAGGTCTCGATTGCGAACTAAGGTTCAACTGTAATCGCGTCCATTCAAGAAAAAAAAAATCAAAAAACATTATAAATACAATTTGTTCTAGTCCTTCCATAGATGGGTACATGTTGTTGATAGACACATTATGCTGTACCTAATACCAGCTCAAGTTAAATAAGGGGACTTTAATACGTTACGATATCATCACGACTAGGAATGGTTTAACATTGCTTGGTTATTATATCGTATTGTGCTGTTAAGGGCCAACCCTTAATCGTGGGAAAGTCCGAAACATGGGAAAGTCCGAAACATGGGAAAGTCCGATACGTGGGAAAGTCCGAAACGTGGGAATGTCCGAAACGTGGAAAGGCCGAAAAGCGATACAGAGGCCCCTGGCAAAACAGGCAACGGAAGGAACACGGGTGGGTTTTAGTCAGTAAGAGTCCCGCATCCAGACACCCTCCCGCTCCGACCAGAGTGGGAGAAGTTATTTGATAATTTTCCACCCAAAAATAAAAAATATGTCGGGTAATCGCCGTTGACCTTGGCCATACAAATGCGCGTCGAACTCACGCCGCGCCACCGTCCGGTTTCGTGGGAATATTTATTTTTAGTAACGCAAATATAAATATTTAAAAATAAAATCACACATAGAATTACAGATAAGAAAATAGTCCATTGATACAAAAAAAAACATGAAAATTTCTTAAGTAGTTTGAAAGTAATATCGTTTTTTATGCTTTGGGTAGACATTACTTCCTGAATTTGTAAAAATATTTTACTTATACTTAAATATTCACATATAGAAATTTAATAATAACAAATTTAAAAGTCACTAAAATCATATAACTGCGCCTTAACTGCAATCGTGTACCTACTTCTATTTTAGTTTCTTGCCAATGATGATTTGTCACTTTTTCTCAATAACTGAGTTATTGTATCAAATAGAGAGGGAGGAAGTAAAGAATTAAACATTATTAATGAAATAAATATGCAATTGTATTAAAAAACACATTTTGATTAATGAAAATATGAGTTTCAATGCTGCAAAAGCTTTGTTTTTTGGGCTACCATTTTGTTATTGACTTTAGTTTTTTTTTTAAACCGATAGCTATTATATTCTTTTTCAAGATGAAATTTCCTTTAAATTGATACATACATGGCTTTTTAAATTTTTTCAAGATGGCGGTCAAAAAAACTTATTTCGCACACTCAGATTTTTCTAGACAATTAGTATGTCAAAAAGATACCATCAAGGAAATAAAAAAATCAAACACCGTCGACCTCAAAACCTATAGGTAATCTACTCTATTTTGTATTCCCTGTGTGCTGGAAGAATCACGCTTTTGGCTTTATGAATGACATTTCGCAACATAGTGTCAAGTCTCATAACTTCTTTATTGCGACGACAGATGACGCTACTTTGAATGTCAACCGTGTTAAGGGTCCAGATTCACGGCGTTTCGACAAATGTTGTACACGTGATTTCCCATTTGTTTTATGATTTATATTAATTTTTTCCGTACTTATTTGATTTAAGTCACTAGAAATTCTTTTGGATAATGTCATATACGGGACGCATTATCAGAATACATCAGTGTTTCTGAATTTGACTTTTGTGGGTTGACACATTATTGATAATCATCATCTATATGTAGGTATCAATAAGGAAACGTTCCTGAAAAAATGTGCTAGCAAAACAAAGGTTTTAGTATCACTATATGTAATTTAAGGCTCCCGCAGACAGGCGCGACGCGACACTAGTAGCTCAATTTCTGTGAAAACTTTCTGTGGAAAGTATTGCGTTGCGCGTCACGCTGCCTGTTGCACCCGCGATATCGCGCCAGTCTGCATGACCCTTTATCATCATCCTGTTCCACTTCTTTTTTGGTCCTTTTTTTCGATAATTTGAAGCTGTCATCATCACAGTATTCATTTCGTTTCTAGTTTCATTTATCCCATTCATCATCATTCATCATCATTTTTGTTTTTTTTTTATTTTCGTTTCTAGTATACACGGCCATCTTTCTTTTCTTTGGTCGACCTCTATTCTTATAGCCATATCATCAGCTGCTAAAAACCAGTATTTTACATAGAGCGACTGCCTATCTGACCTCCACAACCCAGTTATTGGGTAATACCCTTTTGTGAGACTGGTAGTCAGACTGACAGATGGCTATTCTTATAGCCATATACAGGTTCAAATTAAATTAGCTAGATAAACTCCGCAGACGTGATAGTTATCGATATCTAAACATGATAAAACAAAAAAATAATTTTTTGATGATTTTTTTTGTGTCACTTGAAACATCAGTTTTTTTTGTGGAAACTTAGACGTGATTGTATACCTAAACACAATAAAACAAAAGAAAACAGTTTTTCTCAATTCATACTTTAAGACGCTGACAACACCTAAACCGCAGTCAATGTCAGACTGCATAGAAAAGAAAGAGAAGCGCAATGACACAACGGTTGTAATTTATTGCAAAATATGAAGCAATTATCTATTTACTCAAAATTGAGTTGAGTAATCGAAAATCAAAAACAACCAAGTTCTGCATTCAAATAAGTCGTTCTTGTTATTAATTGAATACGTAACGTATGTTGATATTTAATATAGATATTTTGGATTGGAACTTGAGGTTCTTACCTCAAGTTGCAATTAAAATCTAACGTTCTCGATTGTGTATTAATACAACAGTATATATAACCTACGATATGTAGTATTTAGTTATTGTAGGTAAATTGATATTGTCATTTATATTATAAGGTGTTGAAGGTAGACCTGATTTTAGCCAGTCATTATAATTGTGCCTGTACGTTGCTACGTGTATTATTTATTCCCGTAACCAGAGTGCTCCCCAACCCAAGAATTGTTCACTTAACTAACAATAGAATTTAACAGTTAACACATTAAACAGCCAGTCTCCCTCCTCTCTCCTACTTGTTCTATGCTGTGCCCGACAGGGTCCATAATTGTGACTAATATAATTATTTTCCTACCAACTATACTAGATGCAGTTTTGAACCTGCAAAACATTTCAGGAGGTTGTTGTGAAACTCGTAAATAATCACATAACAATACGATACCAAGTCAATAATCAATAATACTTTTTATTTTAGATTCTTAAATTTTGTCATTTTTTTATTTTTATTTATTTATTTATTTATTTTTTTATTTTTTTTTATATTTTTTTTAGCGTTTTAAAAAGGGGAGTTCACACTTACCGATTTCCGTAAATAAGAATAAAATGAAAAAAAATATCTGCCCATTTTATTGTTGATTCGGGTCGAGAATCACTAACATAATTACTTCCTAAAATGTTTTGCAGATCCAAAACAACACATTACTGTCCATTACTGTTTATAACAAATTACCCGAGGCTTCAAAACTCTCAGCCTCAGAACATTTAAATGTAAATTGTAAAACTTTCTTTTAAGCAAATGTTATTCGACTGAAGATTTTATGAATGAAAAATTTACCTAAATATTTGACATTATTGCCTATAAATCATATTTTATATCCTTGATCTTATTAAATTTTGACTTATATAATTAATCGTTTTCGGCTATTTTTCAATTTATTTAAATTACCTATCTGTAATTAGATTATTAATTTAATTTTAATTTAATGACTATATTTGTACGCCGGAAACGGTAAAATATTCTGATCGTAATACACACATAACAACTTTGAACAATATATGCATTCTACAAATAATTTCTATTCTATTTTATTATATTCTATTATGGTATGCAATAAAGAATTGAGAATTGAGATATTGATACGCATCACGTCTGCAGAGGTTTGTATGCTAATTTAATTTGAACCTGTATATAAATATATCGTATCGTCTAAAATTTCGTCTCATATGTATCACTGTCTATCTGTATTGACGGATATGTATTACGTGTAAAGGTCAAAACTCTCGAAGTCATGAAAATTCAACGACCTTGTCTGTCCCTTCGAGATATTTTCGGCTGCAGTGTAGTGAGACGAAAACTTTATATATTTTTCTTCATTTCGCTTAGAGCGTTGGGTCGAATCTGTTACATAAGTTAGCGGGAATGGAACTTTCATAAGTTTGTTCCATTTGTTTTTTTTACTTCGTTAGCGATGGTTAAACGCTTCGGTAAAAAACTTAAAAAAAAAAAACGTCTTGCGCATTTGTCACAAGTAGTGGTGTTCAGGAGATTGCTTGTTTTCCATGTATGGATGAGAGACTGAGGATGAAGATTCAAAACAGGTACATGACCATGTGCTTGTAAATGAAACCTCTTTATGATGACTAAAGCCAGGCTGCGTCCCTCGGTTATAAAAAAAGAACTACGCTGTATATACTTACATAAAATATCACGCCTTTTCCAGGCAGAAACTACAGAGCACCATCTGCTATGATCCTTAAATAATTAATTTGCTTTGTTTACGTTCCTATACATCCAATAATGATTTTAATACTCGTTTTCATGAAGACTAGGCGCCACCTAAATGTAATGCCTAAACAAATGCACACAGCAGGATTAACAATGCTCGGGTCAGTGCCGAGCCTTCAAAACCCAACGTGCAATAATATTTAGGCATTAGTGTATCTCAGACACCGCAAACTTAACTTACACGTTTATAACTATTCCAAGACAGTAAACATGATTTTGTTTATTTGGGTCTAATTTAACATAAAAGTAATATATAAGACAGAAGTTGTGTATATTTTAGTATTTTTGAAAAGTTCCGACATGTATTTATATGGACATATACATGTCGGGACTCCTGCGATACATAAAAAAATACTAAAACGCTTTTTTTGCAAAATCAACACAAAGTTTTTGATGAAAAAGAAATTATATAATATAGAAAGATATTTATAATACAAAATATAATAGGTATTTGATGATATTCAACAAAAAAATACGTTCTGAAGTATAACATAAATGAATATTACATGAAGAGCATGTGTTATGTGTGCGATTCTCAACACGACTTTTTGCACAGTGTACTATCATGGGCATCAAAATCGGACCACCACCGTAAGGACTAATCCTGCTTGCAGCGTTTGGCCGCTATAGTAGGTAACGCTTACCTACGCTCATCAACCAATAGCATCGCCGCATCAAATTTTTACAGTTGTTTTTGTTAATTAAAAATGACCGTAAAAAAACGGGTACTCGTAAAGGGTGGTCAGACGTCTGTGATCATTGTAACCGAGCCTGAGGAATTTATTTAAACAAAAGAGATTATTTTTAAACGCTACTTTATTTGAAAATAATATCACTTAAATAAAATATAATTATGGCGAACAGTCTGACTAAAGCCGCAACTATACTCGCAATAATTTTACCAAAACATACAATATTGTCAACATTATTGCGTGTCTGTGGGCGACAAAAAATCTCCTGATAAGTCAATCAATCAACCAATCAGTTTATTTGCATAATATGGGTTTACAAAGACGTTACACAGGTACGGTTCCACCATATTCAGCTTGTTAGCATGCAAATTATAATATAGTGTCTTAATATTTAAACAATTAGATCATATCCTTAAAAATATAAATTATACATTGATAGTCATTCCATTACAAATAGTCATCATGATATTAAAATAAAAGGTCAAATTCAATAAGAGTAAAATTATTTAGATTAATTTAAGAATTATGCTGGATAGATTACAATTATTTCAAACGACAATTGAATTTTGATTTACTACTCGTATTGATTAATTATTAACAATGATTGCGTTACATTTTATTTTGGAGGTACTTCTTAACTGAATAATAAGCCTTATCTCTATGTAAAGCTTGAAGTTTCTTTTTAAATAGATTTACATTTCTTGAACTGCGTATAATTAAGGGTAGTTTATTATATATTTTAGGGCTCATGCAAACAAAGCTTTTAGAAAGGAGGGCGGTTTTCCCTGGTGAAACGCATAGTTTATATGCGTGACGCGCTCTTGTGCGATACTCAAACAATTCTAGATTACAATGGATAAATAGTGCTGTCTCATAGATGTAGATGGTGGGCAGTGTCAATATTTTTAATCGTTTGAAGTGAGGCTCACATGAGTCCGTTTGGGTTAAGTTACATATAGCTCTTAAGCATCTTTTTGCGCCCTGAACGCACTTTCCATATCAGTGGAGAAAAGTTAACGTTGAAAACAAAGAAGATTAATAATTTTCTTACGGCTCAAAACACTTAGATAATAATTTTCCAAGGAAACCAGATATAAAAATGGGATTTTGAAACCTATATTTTCCATTTTGTTATTAGTTTGATACATTCATGGGTTAATTAAGGCGCTGACAAGACCCAATTGACCAAAATAGGCTTCTCTTAAGAAAAAAAATTGCCAAATCTGTATAGTTTGTGGTAGCGGAAAAAATATATGTTAATTTTGAACATATTTCTCAGAACTTTGTTGTTAGCAAAACACGTTTTGAAAAAAAATCTCGATAAAAACTAACGTTAAACTAACCTCTTACCTTGAGTTTTAATCCAAAATATCTGCATTAAATATCAACATACGTTACGTATTTAATTAATAACAAGAACGTCTTATTTGAATGCAGAACTTAGTTGTTTTTTTATTTTCGATTACTCAACTCAATTTTGAGTAAATAGAGAATTGCTTCATATTTTGCAATAAATTACAAGCGTTGTGTCATCGCGCTTCTCTTTCTTTTCTATGCAATCTGACAGTGACCGCGGTTTAGGCGTTGTCAGCGTCTTAAGCATCTTTTTTGCGCCCTGAACGCACTTTTCAAATCAGTGGAATTGCTCCAAAAAATGACACCGTATCGAAGAGTAGACGGTACATAACCATAGTAAGCAGTTATTGAGGTTGTAGTATCAACGATTTTACTGAGATTGCGTAAAGCGAAAGTAACTGTTTAATTTATTACTTATGTGTTCTATTTGTTTCTTCCATGTCATTTTGTTATCTATGTATAATCCTAAAAACTTTGTTGACCCTACTACTTTTATTATGTGGTCATCACAATTAATGTTTAAATCCTCTATTGCTGGTCTTTTTCTAAAATTAATGGCTTTTGTTTTACTGATATTTATTTTAAAATTATTACTTACAACCAATTAATTGTATTTTTTAGAGTCAAATTTATATTTTTAAGAATGTCATTTATGTCATGCGAGTCAAAAAGGAATAAGTAAGTCTGTTCGCTTAGTACCATGCTTCACAAAATGTTAATTTGATCTGTGTGATTATTTTCTCATCACAGGCACTTCTAACTTTGAGTGTACTTAAGTAGAACGGCTGTAACGCGACTGATCCGAGAGAAAATGCACCTTCAATACAATAGGGCGATAAACGGACGTTACGCGTAGTAGCCGTAGTGCGCCTCCGTCATTGTGAGTATAGGATTTGTTTTGAAAGTGTACCTATTTGGATGCCCTCCATAGTACGCATCTTTTTCTATGACTCAGTTTTATTATTACATGTGAAGGTGTTCTCGGACTGTCGTTGTCGGTATGGGTGACAAGAAAATTGTCAATAAAAAAACAGATTTGTTATCCATCCTTTTTATGACAATTATTGCCGGTCGCAAAAATGTCTCCACGATTCATATTTTTATCAGTTGGCATATTTTTTGGTATATTTTTCCGCCAGTATAAACTGAAGATAAGAGGAAATAAGAAAATAAACGAGCGAGCCTTACAGTAGTTGCATATGATGTATAACATCTGATATCTTACCTTGGTAATAATAAACTGTGCAGCGACAGAAATTAACCTAAAAAATGAAAAAACAAAATACTTAAATATTTATTTGAATAATTATAGAAAATAATATGTAATAAAAGGATAATTGTAAATAGCAGTAAAAACAACTCTGAAATCGGTCGTGAATTTTAATAAAATAAAATAGTTTTTAATGTTGACGACTAGTAAAAATATGTTATCTAAAAAAGCGTTTTACTTAGCCAGTATTTAATTAATGTAAATCGTTAAAAATATGTGGCGACAAATGTGTCTCTTATGCGTGAAAGGGTTAAGGGACAGTACCAGGAAATTTTCCTATGGGATTTTGATAAGTTTGTATAGAAAACTTAAAGTAGTAGCCACGAAAAAAAACGTCTGGGTAGCTCAAAAGTCTCACCAGGCAGTGAAAAATCTGATTGAGGATAAACATTATAGGTGATTGTTAAAAAAAAATAATGTCACTGAAAACGTGCAAAAAGGACTGCCGTATTTTGATAACTTTGGCATAAGTAAGCAATCACCTAATTAGTATTATACTTATATAAATACAACCAAGAACAGTGAACATATAGAATTTTTCTGTTTTCTAAAACATTACTTCGGTTGTGCGTAAAAAATCGGAAAGTATCTAAATTTTCACGCCCGAAATCTCCATACGAATTACTATGGCGATGCATATTACTCGATACGACCACATCTCTTCAAAGTGAGAGCACGTCGCTCTTCGTAAAAAAAATGCGGCAAATAGTAGCGTGTGTGTACACAAGACACACGCACAGTGTCAGAAATCAGAAATTGAATTAGGACGCTGACAACACCTAAACCGCGGTCACTGTCAGATTGCATAGAAAAGACAGAGAAGCGCGATGACACAACGCTTGTAATTTATTGCAAAATATGAAGCAATTACCTATTTACTCAAAATTGAGTTGAGTAATCGAAAATAAAAAACAACCAAGTTCTGCATTCAAATAAGACGTTCTCGTTATTAATTAAATACGTAATTTATGTTGATATTTAATAGGTACAGATATTTTGGATTAAAACCCAAGGTAAGAGGTTAGTTTCACGTTAGTTTGTATCGATTTTTTTTTTCAAAACTTGTTTTGGTAACAATCAAGTTCTAAGAAACATGTTCAAAATTAATATATATTTTTTTCGGCTACTACAAACTATACAGATTTCGCAATTTTTTTTCTTAAGAGAAGCCTATTTTGGTCAATTGGGTCTTGTCAGCGCCTTAATAAAAGGTTGGTACTAAAATTGTAGATTTTTTACCCCCGATTACTTGCACGTATTTTGTTTATTGAATCACTTATCATTATTATTTTTACAAGTTTGCTTCGTTCGTAGGAAGGTAGTCGTATGTCCCTTTCCGGTTCTTCAATTTTGTAATAGTCAATAATATGTCACTAGTTTTTGTCGTAGTTTTTTTTATTGTACATTTTTCTTGTTTTTGGAGTTTACTCCATATGAATCGATTTTCATATAAGGACCCTCGGTATGGAAATTTTATGAAGAGTGAAAATGCAAGCGACGTTTTACATTAAAATCAAAATTGTGTGTCGTTAGCGTGGTTTTCGAGGGCGCTGACAACGATTATGGGGTCAAAATCAAAATTCAAGATTTCGTCACCGAAAATTTGCTAATTTTACGTCATGGGTGTCGTTTTCGTTGTTTTCGGTGGCGCTGACAACGATTATGGGGTCAAAATCAAAATTCAACATGTCGTCAAAAAAAAATGCAATACCTAGTCGTGTTTGAACTCGTTACATTTGTCTTGACAGGTACTACAGATCTAGATGGTTTCCAGGTTCTCAGGATGGAGCCAGAAAGAAGCCATAGGTCATTCTAAACTCCGAAAAGCTGAAAGCTGAAGAATGATTAAAAATGTTTTTTCTTTTTTTTATTAGGTATAAAAAGTACACCTTTTAAACAAGCATATTACAAATTAGAGGATTATATCCAAGATAAGAATGCTTGGAAACATGCTGGTCCAGCTCCATAGGACAATCTGGAGTCTAGACAAAATGAAACTGGTTGCGTTGTATTTGTATAATTTATTATTTTTATGACATTGACTTTACCATAAGTGATTAACTCACACACGGTCAGTGTGTGAGTTTTAGAATTATTACTTAATTATTTTATTTTGGAAATGGTTTAAGTATTTTTAACAAAGTTTGTAAATATGTGAATACCATGTATCTGTCGTTGCTTCATTTTTACTTCTTTTTACCTATTACATATTACAGTAATTTTATTCTAGATGCATCGTCTTCACATACAATTATATATCATTGTACCTATACAAGATATTGTAAAACATTTTTAAAAGAGTAACGGTGTAGTTTCTTGCCCATTCTTCTCCATACGAAACTACCTTTTGGAAGGGGCGACTCGAATCAATTCAATTTCTTTTTTAATTTTGACTTTCAAAAGTGCCCTTTAAGTGCCCTCTATTTGGAATAAATAATTTGACTTTGACTTTATAGTACTCAATATTATGACAGAATAGTTTTAGGAGTAAAGACAATATGTAAAACAATATTTCGATTTTTTGAACATTATGGGTATTGAAGCTATAGCAAACGTGTTATGGATAATGATTTTGAACAAAAAAAATTTAGGAGAAGAAAGGGAGTACCATAAATTTCATTCCTCATAAAATTTCCAAACCCGCCCTATATGAAAATCGATTCTTATGGAGTAACTCCAAAACTTTTGAGTTACTTAACTTATAACTTATGGAGTCTTTGTTTTTGAAAATCACAATAATATATAACATCCGATTGATAAATCATTCAAAAGTGTGCAATAAACCAACCCCTCTCCCATACTTCCTTACTAAGTATAAATGCAATAAAAATAACAACTACCCACTACTATTTTAAATATTATTAGCAAGTAGTGGCGCCGCAAACCACTGTGTAAACATAGATGTGTGCGCGAGCGGGACGAGCGCGTCTATCGCTGTGGGAGTAGCGCTTCAATACCTAATTTGCTCTCGCGGCCGCCGCGTAATAGCCCCTTAATTATTTTATCTGTTTAGAAGTAGGCCTTAGCTCTGAAGTACGCGATAAAAAAGTTTGTATTATAAACTTCCTCAAGAATTGGACTATAAAATGCAAAAATATTTGTTCAAACCCGACGGGTCCAGAGATTAGCGTGTTTAAATAAAGATACAGATAAACTCTTCAACTTTATTACTCATAGCTTTTGCCCGTGGCTTCGCCCGCGTGAAGGTCGGAAATTATCCCACGGGAACGTACAACCGAGATAAAAGGTATCCTATGTTCTAACTCAAGTCGTGGTCTACTTATATGCAAAATTTCATCCAAATCCTTTCAGCCGTTTTAGCGTGAAAGCATAACAAACAAACAAACTCACTTTCGCACTTATAATATACGAGTAAGTTAGGATGGCAGTTAATTACATAAAACTCTTGTGAAACGATATTATTCAACGTACGGGACAGTGGTGAAACTATAGTTTTTGGACCTAGACATAAGTAACCAATCGAGTTTGCTTACCAACAAAGCAATACTAACAAAACAAAGCAAACTACTAATAAGTTCAGAAATTGGACCAATAATGTTCTCGATTTATGTTCAATGTTATTATGAACTTAGCTAAAACAATCAACATATAACTTGTAATATACTATATTGTTACTACATAAAATACTTATACTCGTATATAAGTGTTTTATGTTTTATTGTATTCATTTTGGAAATTAGCATTGTAATTTACACAAGTAGGGTGATGGATATCCTGCCGCGGTCGCGGGAAAGTCCGAAAGGGATACCGAGGCCCCTGGCAACACAGGCAAGGGAAGGAACACGGGTGGGTTTTAGTCAGTAAGAGTCTGACACACCCTTCCGCTCCACCCAGAGCGGGAGAAGTTATTTAATAATTAACCTAACCAAAAAAAAAAGAAGGGTGATGGATATGTAAACGGTTTTATTACGATCGTTATTACAGCAAAATAAACATTTGGCCTGTTAGTTTCGAAGTCTACCTGTAATCCTTCCGCATCGTTGGATTAGGGAAGTACACTGAGCTAAATAACATCACGCCTGTTTTCTTCGAAAGGTTAGGCAGAGGTATTTCTATAGTACACCCACGTCTCGGCAGTTATGTTTAAGGGGTTGGATCTAGTATCGTTTGGCAGGAGTTGGGGGCTAAAAGGGGCTAAAGTTGGTAGGGTTTGGGTCCCCGATTATAACGCTACCACTCTTATTAAAAGGTAATGCATATTTTTCGAGAAATTACTAAAAAAGTGTTTCTAACCTCAAATCAGATACGAAGCGAAAACGAAACGTTAAAATGGGCGATCGACAACCAAATCTGTCCCAGTATCTGTAGTTGGTATCCAGTATCAGTATCCAGTATCAATATTTGTAGTCAGTCCGTGGTATAAAATGTCGGGCGAAATAGATTACACGGACCGTAAACAAAAAAACAGGTATGACATTTGCGTCATGTGTCACTGTCATTTGTTTTCGATCATTCCGTTTCTCCTCGAGTTGCGTGAATTTTTCTGTGTTTGTACTTCCACTGATCGTATGTGTACAAAAGGCAATGTTACTACTGTTACTAGGAGAACTGAGGATGCAAGAGCGAGCGAAGCGAGCTCGGAACTTGGGGCACCCCGACTCGGACAGGTTAGGTTCGGCGCGAGCGGAGCGAGCAAACGCAGACCACGCCATCCCCTTCGAGGTTAATTTTTTTCAAACCCTAGAGGCCCGCTTCGCGGGCCTCATACTACGCATTTTAAACGACTAAGTGTTTTGAGGTTAGGTTACAATAATTTGTTTTCTCAAGAACGGTGCGTTACCTTTTCATGGGAGTGGTGCCAGGGGGCAAGGGGCACCATCCCCCAACCTCCTTCCCCACTCCCACCCCCCTTCTCCTGCCAAACTATACTAGATTTTTACCTGTTTAAGTCCTATGAAATAGAGATCCAGCCTATTACCTTCACAAAAATCCAGACTACGGGCTGCTTCTTAGAAACTCATGACAGAAAAACCAATAACACTTTGGCCAACCTGATAATCGAACCCAGTACCTCACGACCACTAGACCAACGAGTCAGTCAAATGAATAAATATAACGTGGTCATCATACTAGTGGTTCAGCAGTTTCAATACCATCGGGATTGTGCCGGAATATAACAGTTCATCTAGGACGTGGTACGACAGCGGCTCCCCTGACATTATCTTCTGTCATCAGAAGACAGCCGCCACGTAACCATCGATGTAATGCTCTGCTAGAGTGACTGTCAGCTGCCAGTGTCACTCTTATCCGACGTTTTCGGGTGTGCGTTTGAAATAATAACAAAAGTTCTAATGATCATTTATGACCTAATTTCATTTAATATACTTTTTTTAATACAACAATGAAATGATAATTAATGAATTAATTATTGATGTTATTTCATTTTACCTAATCATTTTCTATAATCAACATTTTAATTAATATTCAAAATCTATAAGTAAAGTTTAATATAATTTAGATACCATCAACTGTTTTTGGTTTTTTTTTTTTTGGTTAGGTTTGGTTAGAACAGGTAGGTAGGTAACCAGTAACGGACCAGTGTTGTTGGTGAATCATTTGGGTTAGATGTGGTTATAGCAGTGTGATGTTTCCTGATATTTATTTATATATTTCCTGTTTACCTATTCATTATAGAATGTTGTCTGAAAATGATTAAATATGAAAATTGGGTCAATCGAACGTTATATAAAAAGAGTATCAATTGAAAATGATATGAAATTAATGTTATACTAAATGTTATTAGAGCAAAAGAAGGTTATATGAAATATAACATTAGCTCACATTAAATTAGGTTACTTGTTTTTATAAATAATGAAATATATCATGTGATATACTATCTGTTATTATGCCATTTATGACCCACCACCTTTTCGGTGATTCTGGTAACTTCGTAAAAAAACGTGGCGGCGGCGTCGCTTGCTGCGCCGTCAAATATAATGGTTTTATTTACTGATTACCTATATCTCAAAAATACTGGACTACACTATGATCGATTTATACTACGCCGTAGCTGTTACGATGACGTCATGACTACATCGGCTACACTATCGTAGCCAGTGATCGAGTAGTTGTTCAAAGGAGGTATAAATAAAAAAAATATAGTTATTTAGGTATCCAAAAACGTACAGAGGTTGAAATATAGTTTGATATTAGTTTTAAAAATGTATTTATAGTTTATGTTGCAAATTCTGTACAAGAATAATACTCTACCTCTTAAGCTAGGGTATACTTGTATTTTAAGAGGTAGTTGAAGGTCAAGGTTTACAATGATCAACAAAAACTTCCACGACATCCAGTAAATAGAGAGAACAACACGCACCACACTCACTAAACACAATAACGTAGACCCATTTTTTTTTGGATGTGATATTATCAAATAACTTCTCCCGCTCTGGGTGGAGCGGGAGGGTGTGTCAGACTCTTACTGACTAAAACCCACCCGTGTCCCTTCCGTTGCCTGTGTTGCCAGGGGCCTCGGTAACCCTTTTGTACCTTCCCACGACCCCGGCAGGAACCTACACCCTAAATCTGCAATAGAAAGACTGACAATCAAAAGGCAATACGGACGGAGAGGGCTCATCTGTTTCTGCCAAAGATGATGGACGTCTACATCATCTTTGGCAGAAACAGATGGCCAGACTAAGAACATTCTTTCATTCTAAATCACACACAAGCAACATTCATAAAGCCTAACTTATTTCCGGAAGTTATGAACGATATCAGCTACACCCCACTTAACCTACACGAGCAGATACTCGTAGATTCACAACACTCTAGCAATGACGACCCACATAAGCAAAAGTTAGAAGACTGGAAGAAAAAAGAGATGCATTGACGGTACCCCCATTAGACTTAGAACTAATACTTAAGTCTAATGGCTGGCTTAAAATTGGTAACTTATTTCTGGAAACTGAGGGATTTATTATTGCAATACAGGATCTGATCATAAATACAAAAAATTACAGGAAATTCATTATACGACCCCACAATAACAAACATTAAATGCCGCAAATGTCACAGCCATCCAGAGACCATTCAACACATAACAGGGGCATGCACAACACTCACACAAACAGCATGTCGATTCTGTAAAAATCTCACTATGAAAACTCGCGTGGAGTGAGCTGTCAGTGTCATCCCACTGATGCTAGAGAGTGACCAAGCATTACATTTATAATCATAATCGAGATTTTAATAATATTGTTATGCTAATTCTATTGATCATTTTATACTATTTCCAAACTAGTATTTAAGTGTTGAAACGTTACTATTTAGAGTTTTTTTTTAAATAAAATAGCAAAACAGAAAATCAGCCAGAAACTCAATTTTGTTTTTTTTATTCCAAAAAGTTTGGTAATTTTTGAAGCCGCCGTCTTGCTTTTTAGATTTGACCTCACTATCGGCTTTAACACCCCCGAAAACCATGAAAACGACACCCATGACGATAAATCTGAATATTTTCGCAGCCGCCATCTTTCTTTTTAGATTTGAGCTCACTATCGGCTTTAACACCTCCGAAAACCATGAAAACGACACCCATTATGAATAATGTTTGTAGCCGCCATTTTGGATTTTGATATAAAGGTGGTAAAACCAAATTTTTGTTTGTCGCGCATTTAAAAATAAAAAACGGCAAATTAAAAAAAATAAACAACTTGATACTAATAACAGCGCCTCACGCGCAAGCGCGGCGTGATCTTATCACTTCACCCGATTCTCGTAACCATAGTAACCACCCGCGCCGAAGTGAATCGGCTAGGTGAAGTGAGTCGGTAAGCGCGACGCGCGAGTGTCGTGATCTTGTCACTTCACTCGATTTTCGTTGCCATAGCAACACCACTTCACTTGGGCTGGATGAAGTGAGCCTAGCCGCCCGCCGGCCGGTGCGCGCGCTGCGCGATTGTCAGTTGAACTGTTGAATTTTGTTATAGTATTGATGGCGGTGATTTTATGAATATTATTTTATTATTGGCAACACGTACGTCGGTATAAAACCTACCTAAAATAAAATATTAGAACGATATTTATTAAATAATCCGCACGTTTTTTATTCAAATGGTTTATGTACACAGAAACACACATCGTTTAGTTAGGTTTCCACATAGTTTGTGAGGGTATAAATTCTATGGACCGTCAGCCAGGCACACTTTTAGCACTCAATCACTTGACACACTCGGTTATTTCTTCTAATTCAATAGATTTGGGTTAATTACAACGCTGAATAACGTCGCACAGTCTTTACTCGACTCAATCCACTATCGCTTCTTCAAAACACATCGCGGTTGGGTCATGGGATTGCATTTATATAATCAGATAACTGATTATGATCAATAGAATTAGCATAAAAATATTATTGAAATCTCGATTATGATTGTAAATGTAATCCTTGGTCCATCCCTAGTATCAGGTGGGATGACATTGACAGTTCACTCCACGTTCCCTTCACTTAAGTTTTCACGGTGAGAAGGTTTCAGAATAGCACTGCAGACTATACACATAGATACAATCAGGGAGCAAACGTCATCCATCAAAAATTAGCTCTCAAATATAAACTCATACAAGATACAAACACTCCAGTTACTAGTTCACTGTACCAGTTATAACTCTTCAAGATAAAGTTAATAAAATCACATACCTCATCGATATTGCAGTTCCTAACACACATAATATATAAAAAAACAATAGGTGAGAAAATCAGTAAATATGCTGAGCTGAAAGAAAAAGTGACCAGAATTTGGAGGCAGGAAAAAGTCTACGTATTACCCATTGTTGTCTCCACGACGGGTGTTATACCCAATCACGTCCACCACAGCCTTAAAATAATAGACCTAAAAGTCTCAATTTACATAACACTCCAAAAAAGCCGCAATTTTAAACACCTGCAGAAAAGTTAGAAAGTTCATGCAAATTGAGGAAATGAAATCACTGCTCATAGCATTAATTTTTCGTTTAAAAAACACCACACACACCGGCCGTTAAGGCATGTTAAACTAGCCAAAGAGTTAAGAAACAAAATTTGTTTACTAAAATAATAATAATAATAATAATCTTTATTACTAGAAGAATGAGTACAGTAAATCTCCTCTTAAAACAAATTTGGTCGTATGCAATGTGCACTTGTCAAAGGAGCGATTTGGCAGTCGTACTAGGATAACCCTGTATAACGAATGACATCACCTTCCTCCGGACCAACTTGGATAGTTCTTTTTTTATTTCAATTTAAAATGCTCCAGCTTGTGTTCAACAGCCATGAAGATATTTTCCACTGTGCAAGGAGTTGCTGAAACAAAGAAGTTTCATTATTATTACATTGCAATTGAAACGTGCGGTACGGGTTTTACTTTTGATTTCGCATCACTGTTAAAATCACAGTGATCTTTATTCTCGTTATATTAAGGTTGCTGTTGGGTTGCTGACACTGACAAGTCTGTCAAAATTACAGTGATCTTTATTCATGTTACAATACCGTGGTCGTTGGGTTGCTGTTAAAGAACTGTAAAATACAAAGGACGATTCAATAGCGAACTCATTTGTTTTTCACACCTCGACGCCGTTCGAATTTCACAGTGTTTTTTTAAGAATACAGAACTGTCTCTTTGTAGTTCTTAAAACCAGCATTTTTAGGGTTTCGGATGTCTGAATGAAAAACGGAACCTTTATAAGATCACTTGTGTGTCTGTCTGTCTGTTCGTCTGTCACAGCTAATTTGCTCCGAATCATTAGATTCGAATTTAAACTTGAATTTAAACTAGAATTTAAACTTAATCGGTCCATTAGGACCGATTAAGTTTAAATTTGGTACACATATGAATTTCTGTGACCCAAATACGGACGTGTAACGTAAATGCATGAATTTTGAATATCACTTTTGAATATCACTTCATAATAAAAAAAAAAATACACGCTGTACCGTGTGACATATCAAATGAAACGACTTTCTGGGAGGGTCTCATTTTTTTTAATGAAATTTTTAAATAAATGATTTTAAAGTTATTTAAAAAAATAGACAAAAAAATATCATTCCCACAGAGAAAAAAAAACTGCTGTGCCTAAAATTGGGATAAAAAAAACCTATAAGAAGACTATAGTCTTAAAATAATATGCTAAATCTGTCAATATTGTGCGCACAAGCACTCACATTTTCAGTAGGAATGTATGGGATGATGTCATCCCATTTTGTTGTTTTTCATCGAAAATGTTAAGTTTGTTATTGGGAAAAAAATATAATATCTACGGAACCTTTTATTGTGCATGATCCTACACGCACTTTGCGGGTTTGTTTATCGCAGTTATTGATATCCTGTAAAAATAGACACAACGTTCTATTTTCGGGGTACCCTTTCCTACCTATTGTTGCGAGGTACAAAGCACCACAGAGTTCAGACACGTGTATAAAATGTGAACCGTCTAATATTTTCTCCTTTTTTATTTTATGGTTATATAATTATTACGTTATATTTATTATATTTTGTTCCTGCAGGCTACTCCTGTCATTTTCAGATAAAATACTGCTTATAAATGTGTTACTGATAATTGTTTTATAAGGGTTAAAAGGAAAAAATTAAATAACGGTAAACGGTAAAAATGCTCTTGTATTATTTTACTTTGATGTTTAGTAAAATGGGTACTGTTAACTTCACTGTGGCTAAACCAAATATGTAGGTATATTTTCAATAGTTACCTAACGACTACATTGATATAAGTATAGTCTCATTTACACGAAGCAAGTTCCTTCCTTGTGATCGTCTCATCGTTTTTTTTTTTTATTTTCTACGTGGAAGCTCGTGCTCATGAAGAACTTATGGTATGCCACAGGCAATTAATGTGTTAATCCTGATTATATGACCACTTTTGAAATAGGTACGTTTGTTAAAAATATTTTTTCGCAAACATCATGATTATATTACCCAAATCAAACCACACGTCTTCGTGTCCAGCATCCAGACGAGCGGAGTAAATAGCTGCGTGAACCGCATGGAGGAACACTGTTGCTAGGCAGAATGATGGCTCTCCGGTTGCTGTAGACAAAAACACGTGTAAATAAGAATCATTTACTGGTCCTTTGTTAGAAAATTTAAAATTTTATATTAACTATAGTTTAATTGACAATATTTGGTCCCCAAACTAGGTGACGCCTGTTTCTTGGGGCCCTTTTTTTTGGGTGGTGGTATATTATATTAATATTATATTCATATTATAGTAGTAAATATATTTTCCCGCTCTGGACGGAACGAGAACGTGTGTCAGACTTTTATTGACTAAAACCCATCCATGTACCTTCTGTTCCCTGTGTGTTGCCAGAAGCCACGGCATCCCTTTCGGACTTTCCCGCGACCCCAGCAGACTTAGGGGGCCCGAGATTCTTAAATTTGAATTCGAGACATGTTTGCGTTTAGTTTAATTCAGGATGTTCTAAAATAGACAGAATAGGTAACGAGTAGTGAACTACCAAGAAATAAAAATAGCTAATGAAATAAAAAGATAATATTAATGAAAGAAACTAACTAATGAAAGAAAATATTACCCTTGAAATTGAGGAATTAAACTATTTTAATTTCTCAATTTCAAGGGTGATATTTCATCAAGACCCAAGAGTAGCAATTCTTAAAAGTACCTACGTTAGCCGCTACCTGCGGGCTTAGCACGAGAACCGTAGAGAAGCGTTTTATCGACGGAAGAGTAGACAAAAATGACGTTTCCGTGTAGACAGTTGGCAGTTTTCTACCAAGAAATGTAAACAAGTGAATTCTAAAGTTGAGTAGAAAATGAAAGCGTCATGCTACATAAGCCTGCTAGGAAGTCAGCTCCGTTACCACCTGGCCATTATGGTTACCACGGCATAAGAAAGTCTCATATAGTTCGTGCCAATGCAAGTCAGAGGACTGATATTATTAACCTACGTAATTGCTGTACTTAACCTTGTTTACGTCTTAGTTAGCAAAATTTGGCTTGTATTAGTGACTAAGTTTCAAAACCACATGAACTTGTGGAAAATTGTACCTGTCAATATTTAAGTGTCTTGAGAATTAGCAGGTCAGACAGAGTCTTTGGACTTCAATAAACTGTCGATGTCACGCGTACGAGTAATTGAACCTACATAACATCTATTAATTTTGTCTGTGTTCTTCTGTTCTGGTATAGAGATGTAGGGGCGCTGACGCAGTCGTTTTATATTCCTCGCATGCGCAGCGCCCGGCGAAGCCAGTACGCCCGAAACCGCCTTCCGCTATACACGCGCCGCAAATACAACTTTGTAATATCAACTCTAGTAAAGACTTATATAGCATACAACATCTATTTATTTCACTCCGCACACACTACCCTGGAACACTCACAAAATTGGTGACCCCGACGTGATTCTAAAGTGTGTGCGTTGATCGAGAACGGGCAACTCATCCTAACATCCACGCGGTATAGTGTGAAAACCCACAGTGCTTATTGAGAAAAAGTCACAAAGTCAAGCCTGAAGATGGAAGAAAAAGCGACCGCTGAAGAATACGTTCTCTCACCCGTGTCCATGACCGACAAGATAGAAAATTTTTGGACCAAGTCACCAGAATTATGGTTCGCCAAAGCGGAAACAATTATAAACGCGCAGAAGATGTCCGACGACTCCAAGTACCGAATATTAGTCTCGAAGCTCAACCAGGAAGTCACAGAACAAGTAGCATCAATTATATTTGAACCGCCCAAAGAAAAAAAATACGAGACCTTGAAGGCAAAGTTACTCTCAGTTTACAGAGAGAGTCGGATGAATGTCAAATCAAAAAGCTTGTTTGCGGAATGGAGCTGGGAGACCAGCAGCCATCACACCTTCTTCGCAAAATGAGGGAGCTAGCCAGAGGAAGGGTGACAGACGAAACACTCAGGGTGATGTGGAAGAACCAACTACCACCGTCTATACGCAGCATTTTGGCAGTATCCGACGAGGCAAACTTAGAAAAATTAGCGTCGATCGCAGACAATGTAGCAGAAAACGCAACTCCGGTCCACAGTGTCGCTAGTGTGAAAGAAGCGTCAAGCCCATCAAAAAAGGATGACGCAGTGATAGCCAAAATAAGACAACTTGGTGACAGATTACGCAGGCTCGAGAGCACACCCAGAGGTCGTTCGCGAAACTTTAGATCTAGAAGAAGCAGATCCAGGTCGGGATCGAACTCCAGGTCTACCAAGGCGATGACAAGTGATGACCCCAACTGGTTGTGCCGGTACCACTTCCGATTCCGTAACAAGGCGACGAGGTGTGAACATCCGTGCAATTGGAAGAAGTCGAAGCCAGCGGAAAACTAGTGTCGGTGCAGTCAGCGACGGGTGGCTGCGACCGCGTGCACGGAAATCACCGTCTAAGCGTCCGGGACAAGAACTCAGGTTTGAACTTTTTAGTAGATAGTGGTGCAAATGTGTCAGTTCTACCTCGCAGAGTGGTTTTCAAGAAAAATAACGCACAAAGTGCCGGTTATAAGTTATATGCTGCGAACGGAACCGAAATAACTACGTACGGTACACACATGTTAGAACTAGATTTAAATCTTAGACGAGCGTTCCGTTGGTTATTTACGATAGCGGACGTACAGCAACCAATATTAGGTGCTGACTTCTTAGCTAAATATAATTTGTTAATTGACTTGAACGGACGAAGGCTAGTCGACCAGGCAACAAATTTAGGCGCGAGAGGAAACCTCTCCGACTCGACTGAGCCCACGGTTAAAACCATTGTTGATGATTGCCCCTATCATGAGTTATTATGTAAGTTCCCAGAGGTAACTAAACCAGTTTCATATAAAGAGACACCTAGACATAGCGTTCGTCATTTTATAGAAACAACAGGTACCCCAGTGCACGCACGAGCGAGACAGCTACCACCGGACAGGTACGTAAAAGCTAAAAATGAATTTAGGGTCATGCAAGAGCTGGGGATCTGCAGGCCGAGCCACAGCGCTTGGGCAAGTCCTCTGCACGTGGTACCCAAGAAAGACGGTAATATTAGGCCATGCGGAGACTACAGACGTTTAAATGCGATCACCAAACCGGATCGCTACCCTGTACCTCGTCTTCATGATTTTACATATATGTTGGCTAATAAGAAAATATTCTCAAAGTTAGATATTCACCGAGCATACAATTGTATACCTGTCGCGGAAAATGACATTGAAAAAACTGCTGTCATAACACCTTTTGGCTTATTTGAATTTATGCGCATGCCTTTCGGATTACGTAATGCAGCACAAACGTTTCAGCGTTTCATGCATCACACGGTATTGCAAGGTTTGGATTTCCTATTCAACTATGTAGATGACGTCATCATAGCATCAGATAACGAAGTAGAGCACAAACAACACTTAGAAAAAGTTTTCGAAAGATTTAATGAATACGGCATAACTATAAATTTTTCCAAATGTAGCTTCGGTAAACAAAAATTAGAATTTTTAGGATATGAAGTGTCAACAGAGGGAATTAGACCTCTAGAAGATAAGGTAAAAGCCATTGTAGACTTTCCAAAACCGGAAACAGTTGAGGAACTTAGAAGATTTCTAGGAATGTTAAATTTTTATAGGACAAGTATGCCTCAATCGGCTGATCATCAAACAGAGTTGAATAAATACCTAGGAAATACAAAACGCAAAGATAAAACTAAAATTAACTGGACACCAGTAGCTGAAAACAACTTTGAGCAATGTAAGAAAGACCTAAAGAACGCGGTTATGTTATCATATCCAACGTCAAATACTCCGTTAGCGTTAATGACCGATGCGTCAGACACATGTGTGGGCGCAGTATTACAGCAAAAGGTAAACAACAAGTGGAAACCATTAGGGTATTTTTCTAAAAAATTAACACAGGCCCAAATGAAATATAGTACATATGACAGGGAATTATTAGGAATATATTCAGCCATAATTCATTTCCGCAACATGGTTGAAGGTCAACAGTTAATTATTTTTACAGACCATAAGCCTTTATCATTTGCATTTAGTAAAATAGGTACAGATAGAGAAACTTCTCGGAGAGCTAGACAGATCATGTTCATTAGCGAATTCAGCACGGACATAAGACACATTAGTGGGAACGATAATTTAGTTGCGGATACATTATCCAGAGTAGCAACAATATCGTGCCCCACAACGATCGACTTCGCAGAACTTGCAGCCGCACAGGAAACGGACGGCGAGCTAGCAAAATTGCAAAGCGAATCGAATAACAATAACAACATAGTGTTGAAACGTGTAACTATATACAATACAGAGAAATACATTGTTTGTGAAGTTTCAACCGACTCAGCACGCCCATACTTGACCGGAAAGTTTCGACGTTTAGCCTTCGACTCAATACATAATATGAGCCATCCAAGCATTAGAGCAAGTAGAAAATTAGTTAGTGATAGGTATTTTTGGCCAAATATGAATAAAGACGTTGGAAATTGGGCCAAGACTTGCATTAGATGTCAAAAGGCGAAAATTCAAAAGCATACCAATGCAGATTTAAGTACCTTTGAGAATTGTAAGCGTTTTGAACATATTCACATAGACATAGTAGGACCGCTACCAACTACACCAGAGGGATTTAAATATTGTTTGACGATAATAGACAGGTTTACGCGTTGGCCAGAAGCATTTCCATTAAAAGAAATAACTGCAGAAATAGTAGCCAAAACTTTATATGAAGGTTGGATTAGTCGTTATGGGTGCCCGGTTAAACTCACAAGTGATCAGGGAAGACAGTTCGAAAGTAATTTATTTAGAGAATTAATGTCAATTATGGGAATACAGAAAACCCGTACCACTCCATATCATCCTCAATGCAATGGAGCGATAGAAAGATGGCATAGGTCATTAAAAGCAGCACTAAAAGCACGTTTAGACAATAAAAGCTGGATAGATGAACTAGCAACAGTAATGTTAGGATTACGCACGACAATTAGGTCCGACACAGGCGTAACCGCAGCACAAATGCTATACGGCAGTAATATTAGGCTACCAGGTGACTTTTATGACCATAGCAAGGTACAGTTGCATGATGACAACAATTTCGTTAAAAAAATTAAGGACGTAATAGATGGATTGAAACCGTCCACTAGAGTAAACAAGTCACCTCGCAAGATTTTTATACACAAAGATTTACTAACCAGTGATTATGTATTCGTTAGAAATGACGCTGTACGGAAACCATTACAATCTCCATACGATGGACCATATCGCGTCATAAGTAGAAACGAAAAAGTGTATCGCGTACAGTTACCTGACAGACAAGCCAACATATCTATAGATCGCTTAAAACCAGCATATATATTGATAGATAATGAATTGCCATCAGAGGAAGTAAATAAAAACATATTAGAAAAAAATGATAATAAAAAAACAAACAGGTACAGAATAAAATACAGAAAAAAGTAAGGTTTCAAACAAGCAAACCCAGTGACGAAACATATACAACGCGAACTGGACGAATAAGCAAAAGACCCTCTAAATATCGAAATTAGCATTTTTATAAGGTAGGTCAATTAATTGAATATAAGTACTAGGTATCGCAGTTGAAACATAGTAAGAATCAAAACAGTCGCGAAATTACACCACGTACACCAAATTAATTAAAAAAATGGGCACCAATCAGACAAAAGAAAAAGTAATTGTTAACGAAAACCTATCAAATGTTGCACAAGTGGACAACAAATTGAATATCATTGGCTGTGTCATGATAGCTACCATAATATTACTTACCATATTGTTAATCTACGCTGGAAAACGAAGGTTTATCAAAAGCATTCGAAAGTGGTTGAAAAAGGAGATAGTGGCAAGTTCGATAGCCACACCGAGCATAAGGGTAGAAACGGTCCAAAAACCGCAAGAATCGCCTAACCCCAAAGTCATTTTTTAAGATAACCTGCTCAGTAACCATCGTCCATTCAAGTCAAATTACATAAAGTTTAGGTCCCAAATTCCAAGTGACGTTTTAACGGTGCAAGTGCTACTTTGTGAAATGTGTGAATTATTGTTATGTGTGTGTATTCTTAATTGGCGTCACCATGACGAATGCTGTGGACTCCGCAGGGGTGCTAATTTCTTTTTATGGCAGAGCATGTCGTCATGGTGACTACCCTTAACGTCGTAACTTTATATGTATACTAATTAAGTACAATGTCAAGACGGCACCTTTAAAAGCAGGTAGCCGCACTAGTTTAAGATCAGGTATTGTTAAATATAAGATTTATTCCTCCAAATGACTTTGTATTTCATTATCAAGTAGTTTAAAAAAAAAAAAAAAAAGGCATTGTAAGAATTTGTAATAATAGCAACCTTTTAATCAATTGTTCATACAAATAAATTGTACACTGCTTATACCATTGCAATAATAGCGTAAAGATATTTAAACTTAGATATGTAAGTCATAACAATGTATAAGGCGTCAATATCAGGTGACGCAATCACGCCAGACATCCGGTTACAACATTGTTATTCAAACTAAATGCTGATTGTAACTTATAAGTAATATTTTTAGCCATAGATGTAATTAATAATACGTTTTAGAGTAACAGATTTTATTGTAAAAAACCTACAGTTTTTTTTTAAAAAAAGGGGAGGAATAGTGTAGGGGCGCTGACGCAGTCGTTTTATATTCCTCGCATGCGCAGCGCCCGGCGAAGCCAGTACGCCCGAAACCGCCTTCCGCTATACACGCGCCGCAAATACAACTTTGTAATATCAACTCTAGTAAAGACTTATATAGCATACAACATCTATTTATTTCACTCCGCACACACTACCCTGGAACACTCACAAAAGAGAGTATATAAGTAAGTATATAAAAAATATAGACTATGTCTAT
Organism: Atethmia centrago; assembly: GCA_905333075.3. Lineage (NCBI taxonomy): Eukaryota > Metazoa > Arthropoda > Insecta > Lepidoptera > Noctuidae > Atethmia > Atethmia centrago. The sequence continues at coordinate 7,750,155 of HG995381.1, read as the reverse complement.
AACAAACATAATCACATGCCTCTCTTCAGTACCAGGTTGAAAATATTATCGCTCGGAAACCCACCTGCGCCTGCAGGAGACATAAATAAATGAACACCTAAGGAATTATTTATACATATATACTCTCACACTTTTTCCCACTGGTGTAAGCAGAAACTACAGGACATGCTCTTTTTGCTTATAATTCTTGCACAATTTACCTTTAGACTGCAGTACACCAACTTCATTATTGCCATTGCGACGGAAGTAAATCCTCATGTCAGAAGGAATGTCTTTGATTCCCGGGATCTTGTAAGTCCAGGTTCTGTCAGTGAGCAGCTTCCCAGTTGAATCATCGTAAACAATTTTTTCTGCGGTCCAGTATCCAAGACCCATAACAAAGGCCCCTTCAATCTGAGAAACGTAAGAGGAGATTTAAAAAAAATGGGTTTCATAGCCAAATCAAACTGATTAATTCATTTTATTCGGTATTTGTACCTAAAAGTTGAAATATTTTTCTACTTAGAGATATTAACACTAACAAAACTTACTTGAGCAACGTCAATTTCTGGACTCAAACTCCTTCCAGTATCTTCCAAAATATCCACCCTAATAATGTCATGGTTACCAGTCAAAATGTCAACTTCTAATTCCAACATTCCAACAGCATACACATCATAAGGCTTCCCATCACTGAGGTCGAACATGGATAAAGCTTGAAGATCCACACCTGCACCATATGCTCCAGCTATGAGTTCTTCCCATGTAGGTGTACCCATCTTTTCTCTGATTGGTTTTAGCCTATCGTTTAAAACTTCACAAGCTTTCTTAGTAGCAAATACAACGCACTCACTACCTACACTTCCTCCGGTAACAATGGCATTTGGAGAAGTAAAGCTACTACTAGGTTTAACACTGATCTTTTCCAAAGGTATCCCAAGTGCATACGCGCAAACTTGAGCTGCTTTAGTATTTATACCTTGTCCCATCTCTATTCCTCCATGGATTAACACAACAGATCCATCACCATGATATATTGATACCAAGGCATTGTAGTTTCCTGCATAAAATATATCAACTGTCAAAGGTATCATTTTTATGGCACGTTTTCTCCATCGATTACTTTTATTAAATTCTTCGATTTGGTTCTTCCTGTCGTCGTAGTTTGCGTCTATTTTTAATTGGTTTATCAACTCTGGGATTGGATTTTTCTCTGTAGGCATTTTTATAAGCCTCACTTCAATGGGATCTAGTTTTAGACAAAACGATATCCTCTCCATTATGTATTCTATCATGGCAACGCCTTCAGCTGAAACTGTATCGAAACAATAAGTTAGCTTTGACATTATTGACATTTAAATAAAATGTGCAATTAACTAAAATAACATTTCATAAAAATGATCCCATTTTATTAATGGTTGATTTGGTTGTTACATCAAACAAACTGGAATCCACTGGATGCTGGAAGCACAGAACCGGTCAAAGTGGCGGTGCTTGGGGGAGGCCTATATCCAGCAGTTGACGTCTTTCGGCTGAAATGATGATGATGATAATGATCAAATAAACTACAAGTAGATAGTCAAGAATGTATTAGAATGTTAATTAGTAATGTGATGTTTAAATGAGTTGAATATTTTAGCTCCCTTCAAAATGGTTGAGCTGAATGGTGCTGATCCATGCCTCATGTTCGTAAACGAGGCGCCGTCAGTTGGGACTGATATTTTATTTTAAAATTGTTTTTTTTTTTGTTTATTTTGCTGTATTATGGACGGTTTTTTTTACATTGTCCTAAAATTTAGTTATACATTCAAAATTGTTTTATACTATAATTTTTGTAAAAATATAATTTAAAAGAGTGTCCATGGAGTTTCTTGCCCGTTCGTCTCCATAGGTACCTACTACGCTTTGGAATGGGCAACTAGTTTCATAACTCTAACTGACCGACTCCTTGACAATTCAAAAGTGTCTCTAAATGGTTTATTTGAGTTTGAGTTTGATGGATAAATAAATAATCTTCTGCACATGTACAACAAGTGTGTTTGTTTGAATTACTACAATCAGCGTAAACAAATAACAACCTCACTATTTGTTTTATGTTGATTGGCAATTTGAGTAAATTATCGGAAAACGAAATGCTAACGATGTGTCATTTAACTAACTGTATTGTGGTTACTCGCTATATAATAGGTTGGGGAAAAAGTTTCTTCGCATCTTTTAAGAAAATTCAAAACATTTTTTAATATAGTTTATTTACATTTAACTAATGTATGTAGGTACCATTTTGTTCGATAACTTTTTGCCATCTTGTAGGTAGGGACATGATCCCATTGCTGTAGAAGTTATTTAATTACTATTTTGATCAGAAGTCCCAAACTTCTGATCAATATACCGCGACAAGTGCTTTTGGCAGTCCTCTCGTGATGTTAACCTGACACTGCGTAAAGAATTCTGAAGAGACCGAAACAGGTGGAAATCTGAAGGTGCAAGGTCAGGACTATATGGCGGATGCATTAACACCTCCCAGCCAAACTCTCTTAATTTTTGCTGAGTGGCTAAAGATGTGTGAGGTCTAGCGTTATCGTGATGAAAAACCACACCCCTTCTGTTGATTAATTCCGGCCGCTTTCTCTCAACTTCTTGCTTTAATCTCATCAGTTGTTCGCAGTAGAGTTCAGAACCGATGGTCCTGCCTGGTGGTAACAGCTCATAATGAATAATGCCCTTCCAATCCCACCACACACACAGCATCACCTTGTTGCGAGTTAACCCGGGTTTCGCCACGGTCTGTGAAGCCTGACCGGCCTTTGAACATGACCTTTTTCGCACGTTCTTGTCGTATGTGATCCACTTTTCATCAAAAATGGTTCGGTTTCATTACGTCGTAATAAAGAATCAAAAACAAATGAGTACACGGTTCATTAGGTTTCTTTCAGTGAGCTCGTGAGGTACCCAAATATCGAGCTTTTTTGTGTAAGTACCCAGTTTTTTTCAAATGCGCCAAAACTGTTTTGTGGTCAATTCCCAGTTCTTCAGCTACGTCGTAACTACTGATATGTCGATCTTGCTCCACTTTTTCAAAAACGGCATCCATTTTATCCGTAATAGGGCGACCAGAGCGAAGTGCATCTTTGACATCAAAATTTCCGGATTGAAAATGCTTAAACCAAATTTGTGCTACTCTCACAGATACTGCACTAGGTCCATAAACATCGCAAATTTTTTTCGCGGCTTGCGTTGCATTTGTACCTTTTTTGTAGTAAAATTTAAAAATGTATCGAATTTCTTCATTAGATTCACTCATCTTGACGGTACGAAAAACAAATGAAAATCAGACATTTTCCTAATTTGAATTTGGAATTATGTTCTTTAAAATTTAAACTTTCAATGATACCAAAACCAGCCAGATACAAATAGTATACCCAAAGAGATTTTATTACAAGTTCATACATACTATAATGCGAAAAGACTTTTCCCCAATCTAATATTATGATTATTTTTCTCTGTTTCAGTGAAATGTAAATCAATTTGTTTGAAATTGTAATATTTATCGATTATAATTATTGTTTTCTGTGTTATTATGTACCTACTCTGTGACTTCAAACATTTCGATCGCTAATTGAACCTATAAAAAGTAATAAGAGGAATAACGTGTTTTGTCAAAATAAAGCAGAGGTAAATAAATCATCAATAGATACGAGTAATTAAGAAGATTTTGTCTACTTACAAGGCGCCCTACACCAAGTATTGGATGGTTTGTCAGTCAAGACACTGTATGGAGTGATGGACCACCTTTTGTGATAGTAGCAGTTGTGGAAGTGTGTGGTAGTGAGGACTGTGAGGACCTCGTTGTAACTGCAGCCGCCATCTTGGTAGAACGTATTCTTCAGGTACTGGATTTCACCTTCGGCGTTTACGCCAAGCTGAAAGTACCAGTTTTGAAGAATGGTGAAAATAATTACTAGTATCTTATAATTTAAATAATTATAACATTTTCATCGTCATTTTGTCTGACTATCTCATGAAGATCCAATTAGGTTATTTTAACAACCAGTTTGGTTTTAGGGTCTGGCAAAGTGTTATTGTTTTTTTCCGTCTGGGATTTCTTTGGTAGCCTTAGTCTGGATTTGTGCCCGATTGATGGCAATAGGCTCGCCCCCTGTGTGACCTGTGACTGACTTAACTAAAACTATAACTGGCGAAATGTGGGTGTACTACAGGTGCACCTCTGCTCATTCCTTCGTGGAATACAGGCGTGACGAGTTATATAAATCCTTGGTTTAAAAGAGATATCCTTAATTTTCTTTATGTTTTAATTTTTGTACCTCAAAGTTACATTTAGTAGGAACTCGCTTTCCAATTGACTTCATATTTGTCTGCAAAGGCAGAATCATTCTGCAAGTTTTGTTCAATAGATGGGTGACCAGTGCTGCCGAGCATGCAATTTGAGCAGATCGGGAAATTTTACCACCGTAGGCACCCCCAACTCGGCGAACGATCACGTTTATACTGAAATCATTAAGCAGAGCCAACTAGTAATTGTGATTAAAAGTAAGTGCTCATTTTTGGAGTGCTTATTGTCTAAGCAAGAAAGTTCAAATATATTTTGATAAACTACCTGTTCACGGGTACATTCAAAGTCCGTGCTATAGCAACGCTGGTTAGATCCAGCCACTGTGTTGACGAGAAGACTTCCATCCCATCTTCGGTAGGTCTAGCCACACACGTTTGAGGCTCCATGTAATAATGGTACTGTTCTTCCATCGTCAATTCTCCATAGATAATAGTTTTAACATCATGTCCAACGTCAGTCGGTTCCACGACTTGGTCTGCTCTCATTCTTTTACTCTTTTCTGGAGATTTTAAAACCTGGTCAATAGTTAGTATAGGTTTATGCTTGCTTATTGAACTGTATCGTATTTTGACAAGTCGAGCAGCGTTGTTTGCTGTTTTCTCTCTATCTGCTACTATTATGGCAGCTGGTTGTCCGTAGAATTTGACTTCTTTGGGACATAATATTTCTTCTTGCTCAGACAAAAAAGGTATATTAGAGGGGGTGAATATATTATCCCCTGGGATGTCTTTTGCTGTGTAGAAGGCAATTACACCGGGTAATTTCTGAAACAAATTATATATTATTCGAATATGTGGCAAATCACAATTTGTTTAAGTCAATAGTTTTTCAGTTAAATAATATATAACTATAGCTGCATCTATACTCACAAACGCTTCAGAAGTATCAAAATCTTCGATCATACTGCCTGGAATAGTATCAGCAGTAACAAAGGCAGCAAAAACTTCACCAGCTTGCCCAGGAAGATCATTAGCAAATGTAGCTTCACCACTGCACTGTACCAATGCTTCTATCTTTGGTATAGGCTGATTTAACGGCCATATAGTTTTGTCTGTTTCAAACGATTGCATGCCTTTAGATTTATGTCGTTTGATAGCTTCGCCTCCTGATTTGTACAATGGATTCATTTTGTCGCTTGGACAAAGACTAAGCATTGCCTAAAAAATGAAGTACAAACCAAATAACACAAGTAAAAAAAATAGTTTGCATGTTATGGACCCAAATTATTTTGGGTTTAAATATAGTGTAGTACAATAAAATTTAGGCTTTAAAAACTCTAGCATTAAGGAAATTTGCTAACATACCTTATAATACAAAGACAAAGCTAACATCTTTCTATAAGCTGGTGAAGGTTCTGGCGGTGCAACGACGGGATTTATCTCTTCTTGTAACGTTTTTAGTGCTAACTGCAAAGTCTCATCAGTATAAAGATCTTTTCCAATTAAAACTCCTTCAGTTTTCGACGCATGTATGAATGTTGCTGAAATACTGCCGTAAACAAGTGTAGCTTGTTCTACTATACTTGTATCTTTTTTGAATTTGAACAGAAACCCTGCGTTCACAATTGCGTGTGCATTTTGAGATCGAGGCATAATCTGCAAAAGAAATAGGATATAAGATTTTTTCCAGAAATATAACTGTATCGATTTTATGATACCGAAGTACTGCACTCTAAAGATAAAGATAATTTTATTATGCAAATATGGGTAATATGAGATGATGACAAAAAATTAAGAGTTCAGCCATATTTTACCACGTAGACATGCAAAAAATTTAAAGCTAAAAATTAAAACATTCAACAAAACTAAAATTCACAATTTAAAGCTTAAAAATTAAAACATTAAAAAAAATTAAAACATTCAACTTATAACTAAATAATTAAACACAATTTTAAAATATTACACCTCAAATTAGGTACACGAAATAATATATTTATATAAACTAGCTTAAAAATAATTTCTCAATTAGGAACTCCTTAATATTATGATATGCTTTCGTCACTAAAAAGCTTCGGAGTCTATTTTTAAATAATGAAAGTGGTAGCTCTTTCCAAGTCTTTGGCAATTTGTTATAAATGACTGGAGCCATGCAGTAAACACTTTTGCGCATAAGTGCTGTCTTGGCTGACTCCAGACATAGCACACTATTATCGCGTCTATTGCGGGGTACTACATCTGATAGACGTCTAAAACGACTCGGATTTGTATTTACAAACACAGCTACTTCTAATATGTACAGACAATGTAATGTTAAAATTTTGTAATTTTTAAAGTACGATTCACAACTATCAGTAGGTTTAAGTTTAAACATCGCTCGAATGCATCTTTTTTATGCTTTGAAGGCAGTCTCTCTTTCAGCAGAGTTTTCCCAAAATATGATCACATACCGTAAATGTGATTCTACTATCCCATAATAAGCAGTAAGAAGAGCATCCGTGTTTATTATAGGTGATAATGTGTGTAGAGCGTATGCAGACTTACTCGTTTTCTTACACAAAGTATCAACATGTGATTTCCAATTTAGTTTTTTATCTATTTCAAGACCCAGATTTTTTTTAGTTTCAACTTCTTCTATGGTATCATTCTCATAGTGTACATTTAAGTTAATACTGGTCTGTTGTCTAAAATGGACAATTTTAGTTTTACACAAATTTATTTTTAAATTGTTTGCGTCTAGCCAGTTTACCGTCTGTTTTAAACTATTATTAATTTCACTCTCATACGTATCTATACTTTTACAAGCTATTGTTATCGTGCTATCATCCGCAAATAGTGTTAGAGGTAGTTCAATAGATTTCGGTAGGTCATTTATGAATACAATAAATATAAAGGGACCCAAAACGCTTCCTTGCGGTACCCCAAATAATACTTTACACTCTGAAGACCGAAATATCTGTTCATGTTTACTTACTATATTAATTTTATTGACTTCAGTTATTTGTTTTCCGTTTTGTAGGTACGATTTAATCAAATTATGGACATTGCCTCTAATCCCGTAGGCTTCCAGTTTTTTTAAAAGAGTAGCATGGTGTACATAGTCGAATACCTGGGTCATGTCGCAAAATATGCCGCATACAGGATTCCGGTGATCAACATTTTTAATGACATTGTGTATAAAATCATATATAGCCAAATTAATAGTCCTATGTATACGAAATCCTTTCTGTTCCTCACACAGAATGTTGTATTTATCTGTGAATTTATAAAGTTCCTTATAAATATACTTTGCAAAAGTTTATATAGATATAGAAATAACTGGAATTAATGATATTGGTCGGTAATATTCCATCAGCTCTCTATTTTCTCTTTTAAAAAGTGGCTTAATTTTTAACGCATCAGGATATATACCTGCACTAATACTTAGGTTAATAATGTGACTTAAATGACCGCTTATTTCCATTGACACATGTTTCAGTATTTTTGTAGCAATACCGTCATACCCTACACTATTTGTATTGTTTAATGAGTTGATGATTGTCTCTATATCTCGTGGTATAATAGGGACCATAAACATTGTTTTATTATATGTGTCAATTTTGCTACATTTAGGTTTGCTAGTCACATCAAGTTTCCCTTGTACTTTATCGATAAAATAATTGTTAAATGCTTCAGCAATGTCGTTGGGATTTGATAGAGTACTATTATTAGTTATAATTTTAGTAATACTAGATTTAGATATGTTATATTTTGCACGATTAATAATTTGCCACGTGGTTTTAGACTTATTTTTAGATGATATTATTTTATGATTGTTTTGCGCCTTTTGTGTTAGGTGTATAATATTTTTTATGTAAACGAGAGTAGGTAGTGAAGGTGTATTTATTATTTTTGTTTGGGTTTAATCTAAATTGCCACAAAAGTTTTCTTTTTTTTTGACTACCTAGTTTAATTCCTTTTGACGACCATTTAGTTTTTTTAAGACATCTATTTTGATCAATTTAGTTGGAAAACATAAGTCGTATATTCATTTAAATAGATCGAGAAATTCGTTATAGGCTTCGTTCGGATCGACTGTGTCATAAATCTCTACGAAAGATACATTTTTTATATAATTTTTAAACTTAGAAATATTGCCAAGACTGTAGTCTCTTTTAGCTGTATATCAATAATTTATGAGACATTTGGTTTGAACTGGGCAATGAAGCAGCTGTGCCGTATGATCGGACAAAGCGGATTCTATTACGTCCGTTTTACACACTTTACTAAAATTGTGAGCAAAGTTTTCTATGCATGTCATACTGGCCATGCGGGTCGGCTGTTTTAATGCTTGTTTTAGCTCATTAAAAGACATTCGAAAGCATTTGAGTGGCTATTAGATTTAAGCATGTCTATGTTAAAGTCCCCAGCTATTACAATGTTGTTGTATCGTTTGTGTGATATTTCTCGCAAAAGCGTTTCCAACTTATCAAAGCAGTGATTGAGATTATTTAAATTTGGGACTCTGTAAATACAGACAACAATTATCTTAAAATAAGTAAGCTCTATTGCACAACATTCAAATATACCAGATGAAGATAATTTCGAAATTTTTGTTGTTTGTACTCAAAATGCATACCTTTCTTTGACTTACTGTATCTTTTGGTTGTGTATTATGTACGTGATGTGTCTTGTTTTGGTTTTTCTGTTCCGTAACTGGGGTATTCTTGTTCTTGGTGTACATGTCAGCGCCTAGTTGTGATTATTTATTTGCTTATCTTCCTTTTTCTTTTTTCGCGTCAATGTTGGTGGGGTGGAAGAAGATTCCCCGTATCCTACCTTTTTGTATAGTTCTATAATTTTCTGACATCTTTCCAATTCCCTTTTTAAATTAGTATTTTCTGTGCTCAAATTGTCAATTTCATTATTTGTAATGATTAATTCTTCCTTTAAAGATGACAATGTTATTTGTAAGTCACGTACTTCTAAAGTCTCACATGGGTCAGGTAGACTTTGCACCGTGGTATCGAAAAGTGACGAGTCTGATGTGTTCATAATCGACACATTATTATGAGAGTTTGTTTTTCGTATTTTCCTTAATGTTATGTTACTATTGCATCCACTCTCCATAATTGGTAGAAAAAAATGTAATAATATCAAAAACAAAATATAAGTCGGTCAGAATCGAACTTCAATGTCTAATCGATTCAAACAAAATAATTTTGCAAAAAATAATTGCCAAAAAGAAAATCGAACCAGTGGCACTTCATTCACGCTATTTCATAAGTCGGTTCTGCTTGTTCTTAGCTAATTGAACAATGTTTAAAGTAATGAAATAGTATATCTGTTCTAATTTTCTAATAATTTTTAAACTTTAAACAGTCGTTATGTGACTCATGCTGCAAAAATGTTTACGCTGTCACACTGGATTTACTGCACATTTTAGACACATGTTTTTATTATGTTTTAAATAGTTCACGATCTTCTTATGTTGAGATATTGTTTGAGAGTCAAACACTGTATTTTAATATGTTTTTTTTTTGCACGAAACTCTTGTTTTAAAGCAATTAATACGTATCACTTTAAGTTCAATTTTTCACTTTTCTTGGTAAAATTGGCATCCAGAAAACGATAGGACTGCTAATGCCTGCTGATATTGACACTTTAACACCACTTTCAACCTCAGATAGTCGATAATACTATTTTTTAATAATTTATTATAATAACACAGTTTGGATCACAATCCGAGAGAATTTAGATATATTGGTAATCCATTGCTTCATAGGTTTGGTATGCTCTGCTCAATAACGTAATAACGCAATGGACGTGGGTGAACTGTCAAAATTAAACCCATTGCGATCAATTGTCATTTTATGTGTGTTACGCAATAAGGATGATGCCTGGGTAAATTCTTAAAAAAATTCCTTGTAAATTGTTCTTCATCCTATTGTACAGTCGCCAGCACATCAAGTTATCACAAACTGTCAAATTTTCTCATTCGATTTTGAACAAAAGGTTTAAAATCATTGGAGAAATTTGACAGTTTTTTTTTTTTTTGGTGGGAAATCATCAAATAACTTCTCCCGCTCTGGGCGGATGAAGGAATACGGGTGGGTTTTAGTCAGTTAGAGTCTGACACACCCTCCCGGGGTGTGTCAGACTCTTACTGACTAAAACCTCTGTTGCTAGGGGCCTCGGTGACCCTTTAGTACCTTCCCGCGACCCCTGCAGGCATCGGCCCTAGTGGACCCCTACATTTGTGCTGACGACATCTCTTTGAGGCACGCGTGGAATACAACGCGCCGTCGACCCGGGCCTGGTCCTTACCGGACGGTGAGCTACCCATTACTCACCGTCCGCAAGCCCGCGAAATTTGACAGTTTGTGGTAACTTTTTTTTTGGTTGGTAAATCACCAAATAACTTCTGCCGCTCTGGGCGGAGCGGGAGGGTGCGTCAGGCTCTTACTGACTAAAATCCACCCGTATACCTTCCGTTGCCTGTGTAGCCAGGGGCCTCGGTAACCCTTTAGTACCTTCCCGCGACCCCGGCAGGAGTTTGTGGTAACTTGACGTGGTGACTGTGTATTTAAGAATGTTCATTGACAGTTTCAGTTGGCAAGTCAACTTGCTCTAAATAATGTAGTACATCAACTTGCTTGTGAAAAATAAAGCTATCAAATTGTCAAGCTCCCGTAAACTACTGTGATTGGTTAACTGAAATTTTGACAGGCATCATCTCTTTTATGGATGATGCCCCCGGGTAAAAAAAAATAAATCCTATTTAGTCCATCAGTCAGATATTAAAAAAATATTAGACACGTATTTTTTGCTTTATTGTATTAATAAAGAATGAGTTAGATAAAACGCATTATAGTTGGGGTGTTGGTACGTCACAATTCAGTATAAAATCTAGCAAGGCGTAACTTCATGTCATATTTTAACTCAATGTATCGCCGTAATCTTTCGATTAAGTAAAAAAAGAAAAAAAAACGTGTCCAATTTTTTTTTTAATAATCTAGGTATCAGACAGGCAAAAAAAAATTGTCATCATCCCTATTACCCCGCTGGTCATGACAGGTTGCAGTCTAGAAACCTGATTACTTAATTCTATAAAGAAAACAAAGCATGCTATTTATTTAAACTGATTATAACCATACCTTATAAGTTTTTACTGCACAGCAGTGGGAAAGCGGTGGCAACAATATGTTTTTAATAATTTTGCCCTGCATAGACGTTTTGAGGAACTCTGTCATTTTCATATTTTCGTCCTTGTTTACGTCTTCAGCTGAAAGAAATTATTATGCTCCATTAGGCCATCATTAGAAAAAAATAATAATAAAAAAAATAAAGAATATTATTTTTATTATTATTAGGTGACACCTAAATGCAATGCCTAAAATATTACTGCACTGTCGCAATGTCAACTCTCAGCGATGAGCGGAGCCTTCAAAATCCAACAGCTTGCTTTTAATTAGGCGTTCACTTTTACTGAAAACAGATGTCAGTGTGGGATGGAGATTTAATTTAACAGTCTATCTTCTCAATGGAATTAATTTTTTAGAATTGGGAATTTTTATGTTGTAAATATTATTAATTTTACTAGTTCCACTAGTTATATTAGACATTCATTTTATGTATCAAAACCTTGTACAATACGAATACTTCAATGAAGAATAAATTAATAGAAAATGGTAATCACTGTTTCTCTTTATATATATGAAGTGGCGATCTTTGTCAAAGCTAATATGTATCTTTATACACATCCAAGAAGCACACGACATAAAAATAAAATATGCGTAAGACGTCACAAAAAAGCAATATTTAAAGCATTTTGGGCACGCCACCCAAAATATACAATAAGTTGCCAAAAAGTATCTCAAACCTACACAAAATGGACCAATATAAATCAGGTTTGCACTAATTCTTAGTAACTAATTAGTAGTAGCAAAATGTTACTATTCCACTAATGAATATTTAAATGAAACATGACTGATTATAATGTGAAATGGCACCAATGGAATGATTGGAATGATTATTATTTTTAGTTTTTTTGACATTCCTATTTTTTATGTAATACAATTTAAAATTTATTGTGTATGTTTGCCTAATATACTAATTTGCAGACCTCATTAGGTTATAATACAATGTACCTTTTATACCTGTAACACCTTTTTAAACATGTATTATGCAAATAAATTATTTGATTTGATTCTTACCAATAGTTATCATTGCTCCAACAGTCTCGAAAAGTAAGAATACATCTGATTGGAATTCATTGTTGAAATGTTTCAAGAACAGATTGCCGCCTATTGTTCCAATCTGAAACATACACGTTTAAAAATCAATTACGACCGTATATACACTTCTCTGCCTAACCCTTCTGTGTAAACAGATGTGATGTTATGTTATGTTATGTTATGTTTAGTTTTATTATGTTCTATTAGCGACCCGTCCCTATTTCGCACGCCACGGTGCAATGACGACAACCACCGAGATTTCTGTGCTATACTTAAGTTACATAATCAGCCTATAATGTTCCCACTGCTGGGACACAGGCCTCCTCTCTGTGAGAGGGAGAGGGCCGTAATCCACCACGCGGGCCCAGTGCGGGTTGGTAGATGTCACATGTCTTCGAATTTTTTGTTCTAGGACATGCCGGTTTCCTCACGATGTTTTCTTTCCCCGTTTTGAGAGCAGTGGTGATGAAATAATTTACACAATGTAAAGCGCCTGTCTGGGTTCGAACCTACGACCTACAACTCGTAAGTCGCGGCCGTTACCACTGGGCCACCACTGCTCTCACTACACTCTCCACTGCTATACTTAAGTTATTGAATGGTAATTAAGGTGGATCCGCAGTGGTAGCCCGCGAAATTCAAATTTCCTTACTTTTTAGGGTTCCGTAACTCAAAAGGAAAAAACAGAACCCTTATATTTAGGATCACTCGTGTGTCTGTCTGTCTGACCGTCTGTCACAGCAGATTTGATCCGAATCTTCTTCCGATTAGGTGGAATTTGGTATACATTTATGAATTTCTGTGACCCAAACAGGGACGTGTATCCTAATAATATGGGGTCACATTAGCGGGGCAAATAGAAAAAAGTTTTGCAAACTGTACCCTGTGACATATCAAAATAAAAGGGCTTATTGTGAGTGTCACAACAATATATTTTTTTATAATTTTAAAATAAATAGTTTTGAAGTTATTTAAGAAGATAGATGAAAAAAAACCACTGACCGCCCCTTATCTCCGAAACTAGTTCATCTTTAACATTAGGTACGAGTATACAAGCTATGTTTAGCTATGTTTTTGGACTCAACAATACAACTGTAAAAATGAAGATGACAGTCAAAATGACAATCTTGTAAAAATATAGAAAATAATTTTGTAATTGTAAATAATAGCTTTAATTTTTTAATTGTAAATAATAGCTTTAACTGTTGTTTTTGTAACTAAAGATAAACCCTACCTGGAATTAATTCCAGGTAGGGTTTATCTTTAGTTATGTTCTATTTAATATAATTTTGATGTAAATTGTAGGTGCATTGAGATTAGTTAAATCTTCTTTCCAGATCGACACAACTTCGCTTATTATTTTCAACATATTAAAGAAACATTCAGACACAAAAAGCGACTTTGTTTTATAGGTACTATGTAAGGATAAAGACACCCGTATGTATTGTTGTTAACACCGTCAATGTTATTCCGATAGGCAAACTTCAATATGTTATACTTACGTTTCTTACAGGGATATGAGCCACTAGATCCATGTGATCGTAAAATTGTTTTAAATATGAAAACTCTTCTTTCTCTGCTGATAATTGTAGAAAAAGTTCCATCATCTCCGACAATGGCATACCAGCACCTAGTATAAGGTTCACATCAATCGTGTGTCCCTTCAGTTCAGCCACGTTGAATATATCAATTACGTTTTTAGGATACTCCGTGACGTGGTATACACCTGTAAAAAAAACATCACTAGCTACATATAGTGAGCCTTATACGTACTACTGAATAAATCATTATTTTTTATTTCCATTGTTTGATCCTTTTCATTAAAATTTGGTTATTATTATTTCGCAACATTGTCTATAATTGTTCGATGAACTTTTCGGAAGGTCAAGTCAGCATATGACAGACATAGACAGACAGTATAATATGACTGTATGATAAGTCGATATAAGAATACGCGTGACCAGATACTGGTTATCAACAGATCATGAAATGAAACAAGTGAACTATGCCATCTTACAAAAACATTGACCTCGTACAAAACTAGTGGATATCCTTGTACTGTTTTTTTCTCTTGCATAAAAATGTTCGTTACCTTGCCCAGTGTTCCCAGCAATTAGCTTATAATCTCCAAGACTCATAGCTTTGAATACATCACTCAGGTTGTAAGCTTTGTACCATTTATGTTTACCAGCATTAACTACCATCATCTCTTCATCACTTACATGAATGAAATCATGTTCATTTTCATTGCTTTTTATCTCATCTTTAGTATCTTCATCATTGGCTTCTACTCCTTTAAAACATCTATCTTTGTGAGAACATTTTTGAGTACATTTAAGTGCACAGGGATTTATAAAGTCCAAGTCTTCAAGATCACATAGTTTGTCTAGAAGTGATTGATCAGCGTCCTTAGCGAAGGTTTTGAAAGCATCAGCTATGGGTCTGTATCCGGTACACCTGCACATGTTACCGGCGAAAGAATTCTCAACTTCCACTGAAGTAAGGTTTTTGTTTGTTGATTCGTATAAACTGAAAATAATAAATGGTTGGATTAAAAATCAACTTGACAGTAAAACTAATTGTACCTCAGGCTCACTCTGGAGTTTCAGGTAGGTACCATAATGACGACCTGGTTATAATATTACCACCTGTTTTTTTTTACAATCTGTATTGTTTTTTTTTTCAACATTTTCATCATCATCTACCTAGCCTTTTCCCAACTATGTTGGGGTTGGCTTCCAGTCTTACCTGATACAGCTGAATACCAGTATTTTACATGGAGCGACTGCCTATCTGACCTCCACAATCCAGCTACTGGGTAACACGATGCCCCTTGGTAAGACTGGTTGTCAGACTTTCGAGCTTCTGACGACCCGTAACGACTGTCAAAGATCTATAAATGACAACCGGGACCAACGGCTTAACGTGCTTTCCGAGGTACGGAGGGGTCTTGGTATGTAAAGATGGTTACCCATCTACGGACCAACCGTGGCAAGCGTAGCTTAACCTGATCGATCGACCCGTGCAGCTATTATTACTTAGCCACAAGCCCCTTTTTTTTTTTTCAACATTTGTATCTGTAGTTTTTATGGTGTACATAATAAAGAGAATTCTATTCTATTCTATTCTATTCTATTGTCTATCTCTATAAACATTGAGATATATGAGACGAAATTTTAGACCATACGATATATATTATACAGGGTCAAATTAAATTAGCCAGCGGCACTCCACAGACGTGATGGATATGAATACCTTTAAAACGATAAAAAAAAAATTGATGATTTTTTTTACCGCTTTTAGTGATGTTACTTGTTTTATTGTTGTGGTTTTTTTTTTGGGTGGTAAATCATCAAATAACTTCTCCCGCTCTCGTCAGGGCGTGAGGGTGTGTCAGACTCTTTCTGACTAAAACCCACCCGTATTCCTTCAGTTGCCTGTGTTGCCAGGGGCCTCGGTAACCTTTTGGTACCTTACCGCGACCCCGGCAGGCGTCGACCCTAGTGGACCCCTACATTTGTGGTGACATCTCTTTGAGGCGCACGTGGAACACAACGCGCCGTCGACCCAGGTCTGGTCCTTACCGGACGGTGAGCTACCCATTGCTCACCGTCCGCAAGTCCGCGCCTACGGCGGCCGGAAATCCGCCCGGGATTCCCAACGCCCAGGGCGTCTCCTGCGGCGGCTAGGGGCGAGAGGGCGCGAAATTTGCCTTTCCTTCAACCGTACCGCCTCCTCCTTCGCGAGCATTACTGCTTCGCAAAAGGAGGTGACGGCTGCCCATGGCCTCTCGCTCCGTACCATGGCCTGAACCAGGGCCGTACGCGAGAGATCTCTGCCGTAGATCGCCTCCACGAGGACACGGCGGTGCTCTGCCCAAGCCGGGCAGACCTCCACTGTATGCTCCACCGTGTCCTCCGGGCGATCCACACAGTGGCGACACCCGGGCATTTCCTCCCGCCTTATCCGACACAGGTACCTCCCGAAGCTGTCATTTCCGGTGAGGACCTGCGTCAGGCGGAAGGTGAAGACGCCGTAGTAGTGATGTTACTTGAAAAATACAGATTTTCTCAACTCATACTAGTTGAGAAAATCTGTATTTTTTTTTGGTTTTATTGTGTTCAGATATCGAAACCGCCTATAAAGTTTATATATATAAAAAAAAAAAATCATATTAAACTAGCTGCGGTCGATGACCCCAAAAAAAATTCTCATCAAAATAATTTATTTTTTGGTTTATCATGTTTAAATGGCGATACCCATTACGTCTGCGGAGTTTCGTTAGATAATTCAATTTGACCCTGTATAGTTAGTGCCAATAAGTGAGAGGAACGGTAAATTACATAAAGTTATTTAAGTCCTAAAAAGATACACATTCACATCTCACACAAAGACTAGCGATATTGGTGATCTAGTTTTATGCGTCTTTTTACGGCATTGTAAAATATTAGTATTCTTTGCACGTCCGTATAAGAAAAATTTGATACAAAATTGCGTAGGTTTCACAAAATCGTTTGTTATTCGATACTGGATTGTTACAGAAGAAGTGGATATTTTGCGAAAGGTGTGAACATTTTTTGGTGTCTGGAGTATTGTTTTTTTAACAGATGGGATATAGTAGTAGAAAGTATTCGAAGGTTAAATAGCAATCAAAGTTTTTTTTTAACAATTGTAGTTGATGATATAGCTTCAGTAGCACTGTAGATACGTATCTTAAGGCGCTGACAAGACCCAATTACCCAAAATAGGCTTCTCTTAAGAAAAAAATTGCCAAATCTGTATTGTTTGTGGTAGCGGAAAAAATATATGTTAATTTTGAACATATTTCCCAGAACTGGTTGTTACCAAAACACGTTTTGAAAAAAAATCTCGATACAAACTAACGTTAAACTAACCTCTTACCTTGAGTTCTAATCCAAAATATCTGCATTAAACATCAACACAGTACGTTACGTATCTAATTAATAACAAGAACTTTTTATTGGAATGCAGAACTTGGTTGTTTTTTATTTTCGATTACTCAACTCAATTTTGAGTAAATAGATAATTGCTTCATATTTTGCAATAAATTACAAGCGTTGAGTCATCGCGCTTCTTTTGCTTTTCTATGCAATCTGACAGAGACCGCGGTTTAGGTGTTGTCAGCGTCTTAAAGTTAAGAAATGATTAGCGTCTGCTTAACAATAAGTTTTTGAATATTTCAACCTGTCTTCAATATAAGTAAGGGGGTAAAAATTTCTAACATTTCGTTGTGATGATCTTACCTGTACATATTCATGATCCATCCAGGAGTACAGTACCCACACTGGGTGCCATTAAACTTGGCAAGTCTGCTCTGTATGTCATGGTACCCTTTGATTCTGTTCCCGATACCTTCAACAGTAGTCACCTCCCAGCCATGGCAAGATAGTGCTGATACTAGACACTGAAAAAGTAAAACAATAATCAGGATATGTCTAACAGTAAGTGACTATGGAACGATCCAACGATGTAGAATCGAACAACCTTGGAGCAAACAAGCCCTTGCACTGACTAGACAGGGCCAATCAAATCTGTGGTTCTTTCCTCAAAAGACCATCTTAGACACTTATCTCAATGGTCCTCATATGACCTGCCCAAGATTATGTCTGGACTTTAAAAGAGACTGTGAACTCTGAGTTTTTGGTCTTTCAGCTCAAAGTAGTCGTTTCCGACTACTCCGAACAAGGCGGTTGGGATAAATTGGATGCAGAAGGTGTTAAGGCACTGGGTACCTACTTGGGAACGGCTTAAGAGTTATCAGCAGTGGACTGAAATAGATTGAGTTAATTGACTTTCTAGGCTTTGCCATCAAAACGTATCAATTTAAAAATATATTTTGTGTGTAGGTTTTAATTGGGTCCAAAAATATAAATCTGTGTCTTACTGACTTCTAAATTGCAGAAACTGTGTAAAATAACCGGAATTTTACCAAAAAGGGCAACAAATGCCTTTTAAGACTACATTTAGTGCTTAAGTTAAGAGGCTCCGTTTTTAGATACCTCGTATTTTATATTATATAACATGTACGCGTTTAGTATCAATAATAAGTCTGAAATAAAAATACTTACTTCTTATATCTTGACTGATAAAAACGAATAAATACGATGTCTTTTTAAGTAAGATGTCTGTTATTAAATATTTCAAAGAAGCGTATAAACATTTGGAAATAAGTACTGTAGGTTTACCTACTTCTAAGCAAAGGCTTTGTCTAGCATGCATATAAGCATTTTTATAAATGTCTTTGATTTTTTAGTAATGAAAAACCTAGTAGTGTGTGATATTAAAAGTAAAAGTAAAACCCCATAAACACCGGAAACAATGTTGAGTGCCAATCTTGCAACATTTTGATATTACGAGATATTTTTTTATTTGCCAATCTGACCATAACCTTTTTACAATAATGATTGGGCTGAATACCAGTGTTTTACATGGAGCAACCGATAAATGGCATCCACAATCCAGTTACTGGGTAAAACGATACCCCATGGCAAGACTGGTTGTCAAACTTTTGAGCTTTTGACTACCCGTAACGATTGTCAAAGATGACAGCCGGGACCAGCAGCTTAACGTGCTTTCAGAACCATGAATACGAAACATTAACAAGTTGCCAGCAACATTTGTTTCCGCAACACATAAATAAATATTGCGTACCTTTGTTTGCGGTGTATACCAGATAAATTTTACTTGAATTGGTTTGACATACGAATGTCTAGTGCAATTTGTAGCTTTGCCTTGAAAGTCTCCTTGGGTCAAAGTAACCAAATGTGAGCATTCTTCTTTAGTTTTTACAGAGAGTTATTTCAGTTATCAAAATTGTCTTTGAATCAGCTTTAAAAGCAAAATCCCTTTGTTAACTTTGGTTATCATCAACATTTTTTTACACATCAGGCTTTTTGTACTTAAGTACAACAAGCAACAGGTTCCTAACTATTACTATATTATGGTTAACCATAATATGATAATAGTTAGGAACCTGGTTAGATTGTAAAAATGCCATCATTAAGGAGGAAGCTAAAACTTTAGTTCTTACAAATCATAACAACTTTTAAATGCCAAAGGTTGAAGTGGGTCAAGCCTTGACTGGAGATTGGAAAAAATTTAATTAAATTTAAATGTCTAAGGCTGAATTCTTTTGGTAGATAACCGGTTCGTCGGAGAGGTCGCGAGCGGATACCCACTTGTCATCACTGTGTAGACTGCCCCGAGGATACAACGCAAAATACGCTGGACGAGTGCTTAGCTTGGGCCCAACAGCGCTGTGCCTTTGCGGGCGAGCAACTGTGATGCCGTCGTCTCTTGCGAGCAGGAGATGCGTGAAAAGGAGGCGGCAGAGAGGTAGAGAAAGCATACCTCTAAGAGCAGCCGGCCGTGGAAGGGCGCTAAACGATCTCCGGCCACCATAAGGTCCCTGGGGCTTGGAGCCTGCGGGCGGCGAAATTGGGGCCGAAACCTTAATGAAAATTTTTCTACTGAAATCGCGTCGCCCTGTCTCGGTGCGCCTGTCTGCAGGAGCGTTTAGTCAGCAGGAGCCCGACATAACCCTCCGTTCTCTCCAGACGGAGTGTATCTATGAGCCCCACGGAAAAAATGAATTAAAATCGGTTGTTATGCTTGCACCCAAACTACAACAAAATAATGAGCATATTGCTTATGCACATTGTTTATGCACCAATGGTGTATCATGCGACATTTGTGAGTTAATAAATAAACCAAACATTTCTAAAATGCATCGTACAATATGTAAGTCAGTCTATACATATCATCATTTAGTCCCACCTTTAAACGATTGACAAAGATAGAGCGATGATTGAAATTCGTTTAAATTTAATATATTTAATATTAAAATAAGTGATTTGTGGCGCAACGGGGCCCAAGTGTTTTGGAAGAATAGAAAACAAGGATGTTTTCTGCATTAACTTCTTTTATCAAGGAGATACTTAATTCCTGAAAATAAAAACCATTCTCCTTTACAATGTTATGTTCAATTACCTTTTTTTTTACTGGACAGGTCCACTCAATTGGTGTGGTTCTTTCCTCAAAAGGACCATTTCAGACAACAATCTACATGGTCTGACTAAGATTATGTCTGTCTGCCTTCACATGATCTGACTAAGATTATGTCTGGACTTTAAAGGAGACTGTGACCTCTGAGTTTGTTTCGGCCTTTCTTCTCAGAGTAGGCAGATAGGAAACGCCGACCTCATCTAGCTTTATTTAAAAAATATGATTGACGTGTAAAAGTGTTTGTACAAACCTACTTACAGAAAATTAATCATTTATCATTTATCATTATCATTTTGGCAAAAACAAGCAAGTTTTATATCTTCAATAATATAATAAGACTGTTTCTTCTTGGCTTATCGAATTAAAACTGTTTACTGGTTTTGTTCCAAAAATGAAGATAGATTTATTTGGCTGAGACAACTATGAGATAAAATCTAGTTTCTTTTTTTATTTTGGGGTACATTAGAATCATTCTAACCTTACAAAAAATGACCATGAAAAAATTTGCTTTATGATTTAGAACCAGTATTTTTAGTTACAAACAAGTTCCCACATTATTTATGAGATAGTGTTAGCTTTATTTTTTGTATAAACATTTAATCTTTAGACCAGGGATTCCCAAAGTGGTCGATATCAACCCCTTGGGGTCGAAAACGGATTCCCAGGAGTCGACGAGGTCTAAAAATCGACCTCTTTTAATTAACAGAAGTTCTTATTTGAAACTTTCGAGATACTGTATATATGTGTTACGTGTACCAACTTGTTATACTTGTATAAGAATGACTAATATTTTAGTAGGAAGTATCATTGTTGTACTTTTAAAAAACTCAACAAGTCAATAAGCGTGCACAAGTTCGTATGTACAAGATAAAAAAATGGCTATGGGGGTCTGAGGTATCAGTTCATTTTGGAAAAGGGGTGTCTTGCCCAAAATAGTTTGGGAATCCCTGCTTTAGACGATGATCTAGACTGTTTATTACAGGTTTACCTATAGAAATTATAGCACAATGTTAATGAAGTATTCTACGAAGGCTTGAAGATCTCTGCCCCTACTCTCACTTTATTTGTCTATGTCTAAGTTTGTGTCCACACTGCTCAAGATGTATGTTCCACCTTCCACCCCTATGTAATCGGTTTGTCCATTAAGGTTAATTGACCTCTGGGAGTGCTGAGGATAACGGCAGCCACTCTCTCGAAGTGGTCTCTTAGAATTTAGGTCGTCTTTCTCATTTAAATAACTTTTTAGATCTATGACAACTAGATTTATCGGTGTTTCCTATGTGAAACCTCTGAGATTATCTCCGTTACTAAGTCACAAGTCAAAGTGTTTCGTTCGTGTCTGCACAGTTCCTAAGTGGCTTAGACGAACTAAGTTAAGAAAATTGGGTGGCCATAATTAAGTATTAGCAGTTTGTTAGACATTCAGTTCGCCTTTGTACCTTATTGTGTGCAAAAGGTTTAAATAAATAAATAAATCCTGAACGGTAAAAGAACATTACGCATAATTATTCTTCTACTTATAGCGAATGACCTTGCTTATTGTTTTGTTAAACAATAATCATCAAATTCTAATATGAATAAAAATAAAATCGTGTATTCTAAAAAAAAACAGATACCTCTCGCTGCGTCATTTGTTTACTTACAGAATTAACAGCGAAGGTTTTGACCACGTTTGTAGGAGGTAAGGCTGCGCATACGGCGACGATGCAGGCTCCGCATCCGCCCTCGTGGCACATCGCCTTAGTGCCGCGTAGTTCCGCCACAGTGCGGATATACTCGTTCAGAGATACATCCGGGCCGAATTTGCCATCCACTAGAAAAAATTGTCAAAATTCTGTTAAGTTGGATGAGATGTGAGTCTGTTTGAACTTATTCCATGAAGATAATAGCCGTAAAAGTTCTCCCTCGGATTATGCCAATAATCAGACAATTTATTTTCGTTCACAAAATATTCCTGAGAGGAGATAAGTTTGTGTGTGGAAGAAAACAAACTAAATAAATAATATTTATTTATTTGCATAATGTACACTCAATTACAGACTAGGCTAAAACGTATGAGTACATGACCCTGTTAGGGCGCAGCAAGTATTATTACATTTAACTTATATCTACGTTAAATATTTATTAGGTATCATTATATTGCATGCCTACTAGATACCAATATTCTTACCTTCATAGTCTTTTCCGTTGATCTTAAATTTTATTGAAGCCATTTTTTATTTTGTAACTGCACCTTTAAACACAAATGATATAATATTTTACTCATAGTAGCATGCATACCATACCTGCTAACATCTAACTAATTATAGTCGAGCGATAATTGGTCGCC
This sequence comes from Atethmia centrago, assembly GCA_905333075.3. NCBI lineage: Eukaryota > Metazoa > Arthropoda > Insecta > Lepidoptera > Noctuidae > Atethmia > Atethmia centrago. The sequence goes on along the minus strand of HG995381.1, from coordinate 7,727,319 downwards.
CTTTTATGCAAATCATGGCACGTTCCCACGTATTTATTAATGTATAATAATGGAATTATTCCTTGTGTAAATTATTTCATCACCACTGCTCTCAAAACGGTGAAGGAAAACATCGTAAGGAAACCGGCATGTCCTAGAACCAAAAATTTGAAGACATGTGACATCTACCAAACCGCACTGGGCCCGCGTGGTGGATTACGGCCCACTCCCTCTCACAGAGAGGAGGCCTGTGTCCCAGCAGTGGGAACATTATAGGCTGATGATGTGATGTGATGTGATGTGATGTGATGTGATGTGATGTGATGTGATGTGTGATAATAATGTAATGAGTAGGTAATGTATTTCATCTCCCATACAGCATCATTAGACTAGCAATGCAGTTAAACTGTCTCTAAGCAATTAAGTTGTGTGTGCAAACCGGTAGACCTTAGCTAACGCTTAACGCTATCAAGAGTGAGATTATAATTTCAATTCCAAAGTCTGATTTTTTATATTTAATATGGTAAAACCGGCACAATGAAGGGTTCCGTAGTTGGGAAGTTGGTATAAATTTATCCCAAAAACCAACTTAACATTGTAGTTGAAAAACATGTTTTCTTATACATCGATATAGGCCACAATTATTCCTCCAACTGCAAATTTATTTTGGTCGACTATTACTCGTTAACTTGTGAAGCCTGATAGTTTTCCATTTAATTTCAATATATGTACTACTGCATCGAATTTTTCATCATATCTCCAGACCCGCAATAATCATCCCAACATTACTTGCAAGGGACGTACCCTAAAAAAAACGTAACAACTAAACTTCTGAACCCATTTTGATGAATGATATATTGTTAGATTCCTCTTTATTGCGAGTGTCACTGGGTTAAATTACGAAAATGGCGGATCTTGGGCGCAAAAAAAATCTCCCATATCTATCGAGTGGGGTATCAAAATTAAGGGTTTTAAAGGTGATTACAAAAATAAATACAAATTATATGTTTGAATGTATTTGGAATGAAAAATGATAAATAAACTATCCCGAACTTTTGGATTGAGTGAGTAAGAGACCGTCACCCGATTATAAGTGGGTAAATAACTTAATTGAAACAATACAAAAATATCATAATTGCGGGATAATTTAATGTGAACATTGCACCAAACAGTACTGATAAAAGAGCGGATGAGTACCTCCTTCTATTGGCCTCGCATAGAGTAGCACCTACACACGTTCTACCAACTCAAACAAAAACATGCCTGGACCACGACTTTGTTAAAACTCTGCTCCCTACAAAAAACAATTGTTTGCAAAACAAGTATTACGGATTTCGGTCATACTAACAATGTATAAAAAACAAAAATAATATATGGGAAAATCTCAAAACCACGTTAAAACGGACTTCGAAGCCGTCACAAATGAACTGAGCATATTAGATTGGGTAAATATTCTACAGAACAAAAAGCTACTAATGTATTCCTACACATCGTGACTCGGGCGTTAGATAAACATACCTCAATAAAAACTTCGTCACGACGAAAAATAACAATTAAGCCTTGGATAACACCAGAGGTTGCGCTGCATGATAAATGGAATCGAGAAAGATAGTGAAAACAGCACACTACAACTAACTTATAAACGATATCGAAACACTCATAATAAACTACAAAAAAATTAAAAAGAGCTCACTATGGGACAGAAGTCGACAGAAGTCGGATATAATTAAAGAACTTAATCATTACGAAAACAAAAATCTTAGATCTCCAGAGTTATTAAAACTAAAAACCAATCCACTAGACTCACTTAATGAGGTTAACAAATATTTTGTGAATGCTGGGAGTTTACTGGCTACAGATATACTTCTTAGAACAAAAAGGTATGAAAGTGAACTTATTAAGAGTTTACAAAACTTACAATCTTCCTCCAATTCTTTCATTTTGCTCTCTATAGACGAAATGGAGGTCCTAAGACTGATTGCATCACTAAAAAATACTTCCTCTGAGGGATGGGATGGTATTACTTCTTACTTTCTTAAGATGACTGCGCTTGTTTTAGCCATGCCAATCACAATTATCTGTAATCTATGTTTTATCGTTGGGGTATTTCCCAAAACATTAAAAAAACAATATTGGTACTTTTGCATAAGTCCGGGGAGAGATAGTGTCAAACTATAGACCAAAATATCCTTGCTGCCTTCTTTCTCAAAAATAATTGAAAAAGCTTTAAATATTAGACTAAAACATTATTTAGAAAAGTATAATTTACTATCACGGAATCAATTCAGGTTTAGACAAAATAAATCTACTGATGACGCTATGCAACAACTTATGGCAGAAGCAGTGAACAGTATCGATAAAAATAACAATGTTTAAATATATATTCCTAGACTTGGCTAAAGCCTTTGATACTGTCTCTGTTCCCTTACTGCTTTTAAAGTTAGAATGCAAGGGTATTAGGGGTCTGCCTATGAAATAAAGTCCGACTGCATGAGATTGAGTTAATTATATTAAATTAATGGTTATTAATCTTGTTTCCATTTTTTTTAAAGTTCACTTTTTACGCAGACGGCATATTTTATTTTTTAAATTTACTTTTTTAAATCAAGATATTACAAAATCCTGGATACATTATTCACACATTACATCGCCAAGTAGTTTACTTACTGCTTTGGCATGCCATAATGCGAAGGCTGTTTATTCGAAAAATCTGAAATAATAATAATGTGTAATGATAATGTGAAGGCTGTTAATCGAATGTCAATCGACATTGATCCCATTAGGTAGGCAAAATAAAGTAAAAGAAGTGAACGCTATTTTTTTCGCTACTACTGAGCCCCTGCGGCCCTGGGCCTCTTGGGTTCGATTCCCGGGTCGGGCAGTGTTATTGGATTTTTCCATTTGGTATTTCTCAGTAGCAGCCCGGAGTCTGGATTTGTGCCCGTTTGATAGTAATAGGGTGACCTCCCATTACATGGGACTTAAACATAACTAGTGAAATGTGGGTGTATACCTCTGACCAACACTTCGGGGAAACGAGGCGTGATGTTATGTTATAATGCTATTTTGCATTTGACACGAAGATGTTACACATTGTGCTAGCTGACATATATTATGGCAAATAATTAATGTGTTGCGCAGTGTATTTTATTTTCCATACTATTGTATAGAATAAAATATTTTTAACTGAACAGACATCTGTGCTGCTGGAGAGTACATTGCCCCACTTCTTCCCAGCTAAAGCATTAGGAAATGGTGAAGGGCGGGCGTTTTGGGGGACTGTCTTATGTAATTATGACGTTCGAAAAGTGCTGATTCTCAGCCTAGTTTGAATGGATTTTGATTTAGATTTTGACACATCATAAAATTAATAGAAAATAAACGATTACAAAATATAAACATATAACCCGTGAATATACATATTTAGACAATAATGTGCAGAAGTTTGTTTTTAAGCGTGGTGTATTTTATTTGCGTCATTACTGCATTAAGAGATCACGAATAAACTAAGCCGACTCAGACATAGCCGAAAATTCCATAGACATATCACTATCTTGATGGTAGAACCAGTTTACTTGCTTTAAGCTCTAAGCAGGCAATAACTCAAAAAGCCGCTAGTAACAGGCCAGTTTATCGAATAATCACGACACGACCCATGCTTTTCTCGATAGCATAACGTACGTTATGCAGGATTAGTAAGACGCTTTCTGTTTCTACTTTACTACAGAATAGAAATAGCTTGTCTACATTTCTCGGTAGACTGTCAACTGTCTACTCAGAAACGTCATTTTTGTCTACTCTTCCCCCGACAAAACGCTTCTCTACGGTTCTCGTTAAGCTTGCTGTAGTTCGTGGGAAAGTCCGAAAAGGGTACCGAGGCCCCTGGCAACACAGGCAACGGAAGGAATACGGGTGGGTTTTAGTCAGTAAGAGTCTGACACACCCTCCCGCTCCGCCCAGAGCGGGAGAAGTTATTTGATAATTTCCCACCCAAAAAAAATAATAGCCTGCTGTAGTAATGTTAAAAAAAAAACACCCCTCAGTATCAAAACACTAGGTAAAGTGTAGGTACGAATCTTTCAGCAATTTGTAAAGGTCTCTTTGTTTTTTTTTGTGAATTGCGATGACCTATGGCTTGAAGTTTTGTGCTTTATGTACATTTTCGGTCAATGGGAACTACTTAGCTAACGAGGGTGACAAAATCTGATGAGAATAATGCCATAAAAAAAAGAATGTCTTATAAATAATGTAAAATAATGACATTTTTCGTTATAAAATCTGTAAATTTGTTTAGGTAAATAGTTACAACTAATAATTTTTAATTATACTCACACGCAATGTTGTATTAAAAAAAATAATCGCAGACAAAAAAATAAAATATTAATAAGGACACGATTATCGTAAAACACGTCACTATTCGAAAACCTATACTATTGAACTGACAAGAAGCGAGGCTGTTACCATAACTGCTCATCAACTCATACAGCTATACATAACACAATGAGCTATGTAAAAAACTTGCTCACACATATCTAAATATATGCCAGAGAAGATTGGACCTAATATAAAATATGAGATAATATTTTTTTGTTTAAGATTTATTTTTACTTTCAAACCGAAGTTTTTTATTGACTAACGCGTGCTACTAAGTCAGTAGAACGAAAATAAATCGAATAAAAGACTATTCAAGGGTCTTGGCTTTTACAAACGATGTGAAAATGATTTTAATAAGAAAAACTATAGTAACAGACAGGAAAATGAATTGAAAAATAATAGAAAAAAAACCTCATGTTCGCGGTCCAGTGCGTTACTTAATAAATTGAATGTAGCTTTATCTGTAAATTAATAGTAAAGCGAAAAAAATAAAGAACTTTTTATATTCTTAAATAATAAACAATAAAATAAGCTAAAAAGATTGCTCCACACATTTTTCCTGTTTCGTGGGGCGTTTCTAGTTTGACAACCAGTCTTGCTAGTAAAATAATTGACCAGCTAGTTATATATACAATTACAGGTTTGCGTGATTCTCCTGTTTGTGTATAACTTATAAACATAATCGTTATCCTTGAATACTATAATATCACCATCGATAGGATACACCTCTGTATGTTTGTTAGTGTGCTTACATTTTTGCCGGGGTCGCGGGAAAGTCCGAAAGGGATACCGAGGCCCCTGGCAACACAGGTAACTGAAGGAACACGGATGGGTTTTATTCAGTAAGAGTCTGACACACCCTCCCGCTCCACCCAGAGATGTTACAACATAATATCGTCACAAATTGCATATTATATGTGCACAATGTAACTATTAAGAATTAATATAAAAATTATTGTATTAATACTTACATAGGTATATCGCTTAAGAAGTTCTCGAGTTAAGCACACTTTTTTTTTGTGTGGGAAGTTTTCAAATAAAATATTATGTACTGTACGGTATTCGTAATTCTATGAACAATGCACATAAAAAATAAAAACCAAACAAATACAATTAAATAATCAGACAGGTGTCAAGTGTCAATTATTCTATCTACTTAGGCAATGTTTGTGGGAAATGATTTTATTTTAAACCGTTTTAAGTTATTGTTGATTAAAATAATTGAGAAAATTATTTAATGTATCGTGTGGTATAAATATCGCATTGATTAAAACATAATATCACGCCTGTAATTCCCGAAGGGTTAGGCACAGGTACACCTATACTACATCCACATTTCGCCAGTTATGTATAATTCCCATGATGTAGGGGGCGAGCATATTGCCATCACCAGGGCACAGATCAAGATTCCGGGCTGCTACAATTATTTATTAACTTTACTAACAGTCTTGATTAAGTGTCGGGTAATCACCGTTAACCTTGGCCATTCAAATGCGCGTCGCACTCAAACCGCGCCGCCGCGCGCCGTTCGGTTTCAAAGTGAATATTTTATTTTTTTAGTAACGAAAATATGAATAATTGAAAAAAAAAATCACAGAAAGGATTATTGATAATAATTCATACAAAAAAAAACATGACAATATCTTAAGTAGTTTGCAAGTAGGTAATATCGTTTTTTATGCTTTGTGTAGACATAACTTCCTGAATTTATTTTATAAGTATTTTACTACAATACTTAAATATTCATATACAGAATTGATGTGTATGCGTTCTAGTTCAACATACATTTTTTTGCATAACTTACTTGCATTATATGAAGGCGTAATGACAGACTTCAAAGTCACTAAAATCATATATTATTATCTGCGCCTTAAAAGGCCAAAGCCAGATCGGTTTTTATTCCAATAAATGGTTTCCCTGGCTTGTAGCGTTAGCTTACAACAACTAGAATTCCACTGTTTAATTTTATTTCAGTCTGTATCGGTGTAATTTCAGTATACTTCAGATCGATTCCTATACGAACACGGCGGGGTTATTGTGTAAGCACACATAAAATGACAATTGATCGCAATCGGTTTCATTTTGACAGTTCACCCACGTTCATTGTGTTAGTTACGTTGTTAAGCAGACAAATTTTTCGAACATATGAAGCAATGGATTAGCAATATCCTTCAAAACTCTCAGAATGTGATTGAAAGTGTGTTGCACGCAATTAGGTTGTAGGTCAGGACATGCTTTTGGCGTCATTACATTGCGTATAATGTGATTGGTACGTCCATCACCAATCCCACCATCACCCCCTTTTTTTTAGGTGGGAAATCATCAAATAACTTCTCCCGCTCCCACCATCACCCTTAAAACTGTATTACTTTCCGAGATTAGATTAAGTATTATTTATTGACATTAATGATGTTGGCAAAATAACTAATAAATAAAAGAGTAATGTGTTATCTTTTGTGGTTCCTACAGGAAATAAAAAAATCATGAACAATGAAGGGTTCCGTAGTTGGGATGAATTTATCCTAAGAACAAACTTAACATTGTAGTTGAAAACCAAGGTCTCGCAAACATTCCAAACTGCTAATGTAAGTTTGTACGTACAATATTGGGAGACATGTTATTTTAGGACCATAGACTTCTTATAGGTTTCCCTGTAATCTATGAGTATAGAACTATTTTATTGAAAAAAAAAAATAGACTATAGTTTCGGTGATAAGGTGGAAATGGACAATTTTTATCTATTTTCTTAAATAACTTTAAAACTATTTATTTTAAATTTATAAAAAAAATATACTTGTGTTCACAGCAAACCCTTTCATTTGATATGACACACGGTATAGTGTACAAACCTTTTTTAATTTTCTTATTTGTTTCCTATAAGTGACCCCATATTTAAAATTAATTTATATACGTAACACGTCCGTGTTTGTTCACAAAAATTGATAATTATGTGTATCAAATTTCAACTTAATCGGCCCATTATATTCGGAGCAATCTGACTGTGACAGATGGAAAGACAAACGAGTGATCCTTTATGGGTTCCCTTTTTCATTCGGACATACAGAACCCTAACAATTATTATATTCCTGTATAGTATATAATATATAGTGGACACAGAATGCTGCCCTGTGGAACACCAACTATTTGAAGTATTATAAGTATCGTAATCGAAATAAATTAAGTACTACACTGGCGAAAACTTACTGACTGCCCGGGGTGCGCAAGGGACGTTGGACGTTTAGTGGCTTAGAAGAAACATCGCTTGGGGAAGATCCTCTCATACGCCCATGTTCCCGATAATAAAAAAAGGGTTTAATTCAGGTACAAAATGTGTTATTTACGGTTATTTGCGATAAGTTCGCATTTGAAAATATAATGACCCTAGTCGGCGACAACACGCTCTAAATATTCCTAAAATACAATAAAGCTATATTTTCTCTATTTAGTTGCCAGTTACAAAGTTATTACCGGAAGTACCGACCTTTAGTAAGAAATTGTATGGAGGCTCATTAAAATCGCATCAAGAGGCGATTACTTGATAATACATGGTGTTCTCCTATGCACTAATCCAGTGTAATTGTATTGTAGTGATGACGTAATGGTAGTTTTTCTGCGCGTGAGCATGTAGAATCAATGTCAGATTTATATTGCGATGGCGGAGCAGGTAAATATGTTATTAAGGTAATTAAGTGGTAAGGTCGCGTGTCTGCCGTGTACAGTAATTATTGGAATAATCACAGAACGCGCCTAGACGGCCGCTACTGGATGCGGCTTTAACAACACTCTCCTAACAAACCAAGCGTGTCACCGTACTCGCTCTACGACACAAATGACGTATAGACCATAATACGTGGGACACTCAGAAAGTTTTGCGAAAATTAAAAAAAATGTTCTATATGTAAATATTTTTTTAATAAATCTTTTAAAAGTACTCTCCACTAGCCTCTATACAAAGTTTCATGCGTCTGAACCAGCTTTCGAAACACTTTTTCTAGTCCGCCGCAGACACCTCGTTTAGAGCCTGCTCGAAGGCTGACAGCGCATCTTCTGGCGACGAAAATTGTATCCCTTTGAGCTGTTTTCTTTTTCCGGAATAAAAAGAAGTAACACGTTGCTAGGTCAGGTCTGTAAGGAGGGTGACCCAGGAGTTTGACCAGCGTGCTGTCCAGGAAGTCCCTCGTTTTGAGCCCAGTGTGCGAAGGCGCGTTGTCGTGGTGGAGCAGTAGCCCGCGGAGCCCTGTGTTTGGTCGCTTGTTGCTTCCAACAGAGAAAACTTCTGCCAAGCATTTAGTATTACCATTCAGCGTTGATGCTTCTTTGGTTCCGGAAAGGAATTGATACCAAGTGGCCAGTCAAATTAAAAAAGCTCGCTGTCAAAATCTTCCCCCGCTTAACTTTGGTAGGCGTTGATTCGTTTTGAAACACCCAAACCGTCGACTGACGCTTCGTTTCTGGATCGTATCGATAAATCCAAGACTCATCACCTGTAATGATGTCATAAACACGCCGAGGCGAGCCTGCTTCTTTGTTTATCATATCACGGCACCATTCCACCCCGGCCTGCTTGTGAGCATCGGTGAGGTTGTGCGGCACCCAGCGTGAAACTATCCTTCTCACGCGAAGATGCACGTGTAGAATTTCGTGAAGGCTTCCCGATCCAACCTGCAGTATGTGCTGAATCTCTTGATATGTAACTCGCCTATTGTCATGTATTGAATTTTTCACTGCTAGCACGTATTCTTCCGTGACAGCCGTCAAAGGGCGACCACTTCTTTCTTCATCCCCAAAGTTAGACAACCACGCTTGAATTCGTTATACCAACGATACACGGTTGCCTTAGAAGGGCCTTCGTCCATGAATGCCATTTGAAGTCTATCGTACGATTCTTCCGGTTTCAGGCGACACTTGAAATCGTAAAAAAACATAGCGCTAAAACGTTCCTGGTGCAAATCCAATTTTTATGAGACATGATAATTTAAATTAGCTCGCAAACAATGTGGAGGGAAAGGTGAACGGCAGGCTTGTACGAGACTGTCGTACAGCTAATAAAATTTCGTGCTTTGGGATATTTTTTGTTTTAATTGGTAGTTAATACGATAGACAAGCCTTTTTTAAATTCTTGGATTTTTTGAACTTGGGACGTAAAAGTTATAACCAGTTTTATTTTTTAAGGTTATGTACTAGTGTACCAATGTAGATTGTTACTTATTTATAGGCACATAAACATTGTTTCGGTATTAAAGTATATGTTCTAGATTGCTTGTCGCTATTTTTGTAGTGTTTTACTTACTATCAAGTAGGTAAATTGAGATGAGGATCGTCGACCTACTCAGCGGAGTGCATTAGGAGATACCTATGTCCAGCAGCTGACTGCAACAGTTTGATAATGATGAAGACATGATGGGGTTTTGAGTGTAGGTAAATAAAACAATACAGTTAATAGTTTTTTTAAGTACATTTATTTTATTTATAATTAATTAATTCTTAATATTACTTCATCTAAGAAGGGGGCAGGTCGGGTAATACCGTCATGGCGAGCATAGCTTAAATACCAACATAACTGCGTTTAGTTTACGACTAAATTACGTGTAGTTATTAAAATCTTTTTTTTAATATTATTAATTAATCCGAACTTCTAAAAATATTATAGTCCACTTACATGAAAATAAATGGCTTACTTGCCTTAATATGTGGTACAAATTCTATAACAAAACAACAAAAAAATTAAGCTGTTCGAAATCTGCCGTTCACGTATTTTTACTTATAAATAATCAAATTTTCAAAATAGATTATAACTGGCCAGTCTCTCATACAATCGCGGGAAGGTACTTATGGGTCACCGAGGCCCCCGCAACACAGGCAACGGAAGGAATATGGGTGGGTTTTAGTTAGTAAGACTCTGACACACCCTCCCGCTCTGCCCAGAGCGGGAGAAGTTATTTGATGATTTCCCACCCAAAAAAAAAAAGTCTCTCATACATAAAAACTTTTTTTCGCAATACTTTCTGAGTGGCCTGGTACGTATTGTTAGGTCTTGAAATTAAACTATGAATACTTTATAACAATTATATTGTATACAAAGAAACAACACGTTACTCTCCCGTGCACTCCCGAATATTTGTGTCGTCTATCGATCACTTCGTGCCGATCGCCAGTGATACGCATATGGTTGGGACAACCATTGGATTTTCTTTATCAGTATAAACTGACTGTTTTGCAGGTGGAAAAATAAGCTAGATGGAGTCGACATTTCCTATCTGACTAACCCTTTTTTTTTTGGGTGTGAAATTATCAAATAACTTCTCCCGCTCTGGACGGAGGGTGTGTTAGACTCTTACTGACTAAAACCCACCCGTATCCCTTCCGTTGCCTGTGTTGCCAGGGGCCTCGGTAACCCTTTTGTACCTTCCCGCGACCCTGGCAGGCATTGGCCCTAGTAGACCCCTACACTTGTGCTGACGACATCTCTTTGAGGCGTGCGTGAAACATAACGCGCCGTCGACCCGGGCCTGGTGAGCTACCCATTGCTCACCGTCCGCAAGCCCGCGCTTACGGTGGCCGGAAATCCGCCCGGGATTCCCGACGCCCAGGGCGCCTTCTGCGGCGGCTAGGGGCGAGAGGGCGCGAAATTTGCCTTTCCCGCAACCGTCCCGCCTCCTCCTTCGCGAGCATTACTGCTTCGCAGAAGTAGGTGACGGCTGCCCATGCCCTGAACCAGGCCGGACGCGAGAGATCTCTGCCGCCAATCGCCTCCACGAGGACACTGCGGTGCTCTGCCCAAGCCGGACAGATCTCATGGCGGCAATCCGGTAAGGAGGCTCGCCGCCTCACCGGAGACCGTGCGGTATCCCCGGACCAATTGATCTGACTACTCCTGAGAAAATATGGTGAAAAAAACTCAAGGGTCAAAGTCTCTTTTAAAGTCTATACATAGTCTTGGTCACATCATGTGAGGACCATGTAGATCCATGTCTGAAATGGTCTTTTAGGGAAAGAACCATACAAATTTGAGTGGACTTGTGCAGTCAGTGCAAGCATTTGTCAGTTATCGTGTAGCACAATTCAGAACTTAAGGAGCTCAACGATTGTGTCTATCTGGAACTACTTAATTAAAACAGGCTACCACAATCCTTTTATTTGCCTTGGTGAGATAGTACTTATGCCATCTTGGAAGGTACATATTGCAGCGTTAACTCAGCGACTTAAACCTATTAGTTACCTTTTCTAGATGCCCGTCAATTTTATATTTTTATTTTTTCTGAATTTAAAATTTGATTATGACTTGAACAAGGTTGTTAGTTTTTTATATAAAACAACATCAGTTGCTGAGAATCAGAAGTCCAGTCTAGTCGATGACATAAATTTCTGACTTTATAACGAAACATTTTACAAAGTAAAATTTATTGTACGAGGGTTGTTATTGTTATATATATTATTATATATTTATTGTTTTTAAGTTCGCGGAATGGAGGGTGAGAAGTGAAAATAAAAATACTAAATTATATTTCTTTTTCAATATATTCACCTGCTACCCTTAAACATTTTTCAGATCTTTCAATTAGCTTATGTATACCTTCATAAAAAAATGTTTTGTCTTTGTCCGAAAAATAAGCTGAAACCGCGTCCTTCACTTCTTCATCAGTTGAAAATTTCTTCCCACGAAGTTCTTTTTTCAGTTTTGGGAAGAGGTAATAATCACTGGGAGACAGGTCTGGGCTGTAGGGTGGATGGTCTAAAATATCGAAGCCCACCTTATGCAGGGCAGCCAACGTAACACGGCTCTTGTGAACAGGCGCGTTGTCGTGAAGAAGAAGGACACCTTTGGTCAATTTACCCCTCCTTATTTCTTTAATGCTTTCTTTAAACCTCTCGAGGATAGAAGCATAGTATTCTCCGGTTATAGAAACGCCTTTATCTTTATAATCGGTCAACAGGATCCCTTCTGAATCCCAAAACACTGTTGCCATGATTTTTCTAGCCGATTGTGAAACTTTAAACTTCTTGGGTGGTGGTGTGCCTTTTTTGTGCCACTGCATAGAGTCCTGTTTCGACTCAGGTTCATAATGATGAACCCAAGTTTCATCTCCAGTAACAATTCGACTTAATAGTCCATCCTTATCTTCGTTACAGAGGTCCAAAAACGTGCGAGAACACTCCACGCGGTGTTGTATTTGAGGCGGCGTGAGCATTATTGGCACCCAACTTACACTGACCTTTGTCATGCCAAGATGATCGTGTAGAATTTTGAAAATTGTCGTATCCGATACTCCAACCATTTCTGCAAGCTGTTTCTTCTTTAGTCAGGCATCTTCCGATATTATTTTTTCGACTTTTTTAATGATCTCCGGAGTAGTCACCTCGATCGACCGTCCGGGCCGTGGGTCGTCTTCAAATGAGGTCCTGCCTTGTTAAAAGAGACTGTGTCACTTGTAAACCATGGTTTTACCCGGGCAAGAGTTCTCGTAAACGGATTCCATCTCTTCCAGTATATCTTGAACTGACATTTCTTGCTTGGTAAGGAACTTTATTACGGCACGGTACTCGATTTTTTCCATAATTCACACTTTCTTCCCGATTGAGTTGTTTGCTTGACGATAGTTCAAAGACGATAGATCCAATTATTATATTTTTTTTTTTATGTATGGCATCTCGTAGTTGACTTTGAGAAGTCGTGACTACTTAACCGGACTTTCCTGTGGCTGCCTTAAGCGAACTCAAAGCCTCCAGCCAGGGGCGAATTTCTTATATTACTAAGCGACTGCACGCTAAGGGCACCCCCTGTGGGGTACGGACCTCGGATTAGGGCGTCGCTGGGGGGGGAACAGCAAGGTGGGACAGGCTGGATCTGATCAGAATTATTTTTATTATTCGGGGAATTTAAAACTACAGGCTCAGCTGCGGCGCGGGCTGGCGCTTCGTCGAGCAAGGGTCGGGGGGGATATGATCCAATTAAGATAAAACCTGGTATTTATACTAATATTGAGTAGCTGAAGTTGTGGTCATCCCGATAATGACCTATTGTTATCCCCTCCCCCCATTCCGCGAACTTAAAAACGCACCCTCGTATACATACATATTTTATTGATTCGAATTTGATTTGTACTTTCGCTTATTTGCTCACTCAACGGAGTTTTTAGCCTTTTCTCTGGTGTAATATCGTAATTTATTTGTCGTAGGTGTTAAACCAGTTGTAAAGGGCCGCTTCCGGCCTTCCGGACTATCTACCAGACATCGCTCATCGCTTTTGGTTCGTTTTTACTAGCCGCATTGAATCTGCGGGTTCACGGTTCGTAAAAACGAACCGTGAACCCGCACCCAGCTGCATAGAATTCTTGGAGATCGATGACGCCGGTCTTTGGTCTTCGTGTCCGTATGGGTGTGCGTCACATGATCGTCACGTCACCTGCGATTCAGTCGAGGCGCGCTACGCCTTGCATTTGCAGTTCGACAGGAGCGAGTTTTTACTTAAACCTTCGCACTTAATTAGGTACTATACTAGTAGCACGCAGTACTCGTATTAGCACTTTCTGCATTTTCGTTTTAGTACTAGTTGATTTTAACCGTGTCTGTTTCGGTCAGGTAACCTAGGTTCATCTTTATAAGATAATATTTATATATATAGATAATAACTTCTCCCGCTCTGAGCGGAGCGGGAGGGTGTGTCAGACTCTTACTGACTAAAACCCACCCGTATTCCTTCCTGTTGCCTGTGTTGCGGGGGCCTCGGTGACCCATAAGTACCTTCCCGCGACCCCGGCAGGCATCGGCCCTAGTGGACCCCTACTTTTATGCTGACGACATCTCTTTGAGGCGCGCGTGGAATGCGACGCGCCGTCGACCCGGGCCTGGTCCTTACCGGACGGTGAGCTACCCATTGCTCACCGTCCGCAAGCCCGCGCCTACGGTGGCCGGAAATCCGCCCGGGATTCCCGACGCCCTGGGCGTCTTCTGCGGCGGCTAGGGGCGAGAGGGCGCGAAACTTGCCTTTCCCTTGCCTTTGCCATGCCCTCTCGCTCCGTACCATGGCCTGAACCAGGGCCGGATGCGAGAGGTCTCTGCCGCCGATCACCTCCACGAGGACACGGCGGTGCTCTGCCCAAGCCGGGCAGACCTCCACCGTATGCTCCACCGTGTCCTCCGGGCGATCCACACAGTGGTGACACCCGGACGTTTCCTCCCGCCTTATCCGACACAGGAACCTCCCGAAGCTGCCGTGTCCGGTGAGGACCTGCGTCACGCGGAAGGTGAGGACGCCGTGGCGCCTCTCCAGCCACTCATCAAAGAGGGGACTTATCGCCGCAATCGTGGCGTGCCCAGCACTGGGTTGCGACAACCGTACTTTCCATGACGCCATGAGATCCCGCCGGAGCTCCGTTCGCTGTGCCGCGATTTCTCGCGGCAGCGGACTTACGCCCCGGCGTTTCGCCTCCTCGCGCCACAACCATACGTGCCCGAGGACGTTTGCCTCCAGATCCCATGGCGGCAATCCGGCAAGGAGGCTCGCTGCCTCACAGGAGACCGTGCGGTATCCTCGGACCATCCGGATGGCCATGACCATTTGGGCCGCGCTCAACCGGCGGGCTGGCCGCAGCGCCAGAGAGCGCGCCCATACAGGTGCCCCGTAGAGGGCCATGGACCGCACGACCCCCGCGTAGAGCCTCCGACAGGAGGCGTTTGGACCCCCTAGATTGGGCAGGAGCCGCTTCAATGCAGCGCCCGCCCGCTCCAGTTTGGGAGCCAAACGTCGGAAATGCTCCACGAAGTTCCACCGGCTGTCGAGGACGAGTCCCAGGTACTTCATCGTCGACTCGACGCCGGTAGAAACCCCTCCTACCGTTATTTGGGACCCCAACGGTGGCGCGTTCCGAGGACCATGAAAACACATGGCCTCGGACTTGTGCAGGGCCACCTCGAGTCCCAATTGCCGGATCCTTTCGACGATTGTCGCAACCCCGCGTGCCGCTAATTCGGCCGCCGCCTGGTGCGACCTCCCCTGCGCCAGGACCAACGTGTCGTCAGCGTAGCACACTACGCTGACGCCGCTAGGGAGGTCGGCGCGCAGCACCCAGTCGTATCCGATGTCCCACAGATGCGGCCCCAGGACCAATCCCTGTGGGACATCGCACGACATCTCTTGCCGGTTCCACACTCCCTGGTGACCGGGGTAGATGACGGCCCTGTCCGTCAAATAGGCCTCGACCACACGACAGAGGTAGGTCGGCATCCGGTGATACTGGAGTGCCTCCCTGATGCAACTCCAGGGCAGGGTATTGAAGGCTTTGGCGATGTCTAGGGACACCGCCAAGACGACCCCACCCTGGGCAACAGCATTCCCCGTCGTCAGGGCTCGCACACGCATGATGGCGTCCACCGTAGAGCGCCCTCTGCGGAAACCAAACTGGCTCTCCGCCAAATCCGGCCCCACCCGCACCAGCTGGCCGACGAGGCGGTCTGCAATGACTCTTTCAAAGAGCTTGCCCACCTCGTCGAGCAGCACGATGGGCCGATAAGCGGACGGAGAGTCCGCAGGGCGCCCTGCCTTCTTTATGAGGACCAGTTTTCCCGTCTTCCAACGAAGCGGGAACTGGCCCCTCTCCAAACATGCGCTTAGGAGCCCCCTAAGTTGAGGTCCGAGAGCCTCTAAGGCGAGGACCCAGGCCTTCCCAGGTAAGCCGTCGGGTCCTGGGGCGGTATTTTTGGCATTAAGCCTGCGTACCGCCGCTCTCATTTCTCCCTCGGTCACCTCCGGAGCATCGTCGTCGTCGTCGGCGGTGTGGTCCGCATCAGGCACCGCAGTAGGCGGAGCCATAGGCGGGGAGGAGTGTTCCCCTCGCGAAGGGAACACCACGTCCTCCATAAGCTGGGGCCGGAGACTCTGCGTTAGCGGGGGAGCCCATGGGCGGAGTTTATCCCGCACCACCTTGTACGGGCGTCCCCACGGGTCCCTGTCCAGAGTCCCCAGCGACTCCTCGCGGGCCAAACCCCTGGCCCGCAGGATCTCCGCTTGGAGGGCGGTCTTCGCCGCTCTGTACCCTTTCGTACAGCTCCGCCTGAATGGCTTCCGTATCCGGAGGTTTGATACGGAGCCTGCGGTGCCTGGTGTACCGGCGTCGCGCAGCCACGCACGCAGTGCGCAGAGCCGTCAGCTCCTGCGACCACCAGTACACCTGGCGCGAGGCACGTCCAGGCTGGACCCCGGGCATTGCCACGTCACATATGTCGGACATGGCCTCCCGGAACCACTCCGCCTCGTCGTTGATGTCAGCAGGCCTGTCCGGTGGTGACACCCAGGCCTGCACGATCGAGGCTTCCAGGAGGAGCTCCCGGTCCAGCTGCTTCAGCGCCCACCGCGGACCACTCGGGACCCGTCGGACCGGCGCGTCCGAGGTCTGGGCGGAGACGTCGAACCGGATATACCGGTGATCGGAATAGGTCTCCACCCCCTCCATGACACGCCAGTCAACTACACGCGGCGACAGAGCGGGGCTGGCGAACGAGATGTCCACCACTCATTCACCCCGCATCCGCACACACGTGGGGACAGAACCCCGGTTTAGGACGACCAGGCCTGTCTCCAGAGCCCAGTCCTCCACCATCCTGCCCCGTGTGTCCGTTAACCGGGAACCCCAAGCCAAATTCTTGGCATTGAAGTCCCCGAGGACGAACACGGGGAGGAAACCAAACGGGTGACTAAGATTTACATTATTTACAAATGCGTGACTAAGATTTACATTATGTTATTATACGTGTTAAAGTCATGGTGAATTTTCATTTTTATTTCGTTACAATATTTACGGGTCCAGCTCATGGATGAGGTCACGACACACTTTATTTAGCCTATACGAGGTGTATCAGAGAGGTGTAGACAAATTTAAAGATGAAGAAGACCTTCAATACGAACATCTTTCTCCATGGGATCAATATAATCGGTAGAAGAAATTATCAGCCGTCTCGTTTAGGTCGAGTAGGCATTGAAGCTTTGTACGGGCTGATATTTTTTTCTCGATTACGATGTTGGTCTCATAGAGAAAGTTTTTCAGTTTGGTCGTCTGTCCCACACCCTTCAATTCGACCACACCTTTCTAATATACCCTGTATAACCCATAAACTCGAGGTCCGGCGTTTCAAAGGCTATTTCCATTTTCTGAAGAGTTACACTTCGTCGGCGATATAAAATGGTCTCCATAACACGTGCGTGTACAAGGAAATTTTCATAAAGGGAAAATATTTCTATATTTCTTTACAAAATCTTCAAAATGATTTGTAAGATACTTGAATAACTTCTTATGATTGCTTATTGACATTAAAGCAGTTCATAACTTGTGGACCATTTTACGAATCTCCATACAAAACAGATGAATTAAGAATTGTCGATTTGTGACCATTTTGCGATTTTTTATCATCTGCCTGCCTTTTCCGAACTATGTTGGGGTCGGCTTCCAGTCTAACCGGATGCAGCTGTATTTTACATGAAGCGATTGCCTATCTGATCTGGTATCCTGGGGGATACCCAGTAAATGGGTATCCCCCTTGGTAAGACTGGTTGTCAGACTTTCGGGCTTCTGACGACCCGTAACAACTGTCAAAGATCTACAAATGACAGCCGGGACCAACGGCTTAACGTGCTTTCCGAGGCACGTAGAGGTCTTGGTATGTAAAGATGGTCACCCATCCACGGACCAACCGCGGCAAGCGTAGCTTAACCTGATGGATCGACCCGTGCGGCTGTTATTACTTGGCCACATGCCCCTCGCGATTTTTAATATGATTCATAATATTATCCTATTATGATACTGCCAAAGCGGTTATTTTAGACCCCCGGTGGTTAGGTGGTTAAGTGTGGATTTTTGTACCTCCATTTCGTTTTTATTTGATAGGCTCGCCTTTGGTCACTATCTCACGTGATGGTAAGCGATGACGTGGTCGACGATGGTACACGTTTGCCCAAAAGTACTCGTAATTAACATCCACTCGACGGCTCCAAGGTACTATCACAAAACACAGGCTTCACTACAAAGTGGTATGAACAAGTAACTAAATGGTTGCTTTAGAAAAAACTATCCTTTGTATGGCTTAGGTACAAATTAAATTCAGTAGTATCTAAAGCAACAACTCTTTTTATTCTACAGCAGTATCAATAACATTACACACAGTTTAATTTGATCCAGACAAAATAGGATCTCGGTGCCTCGGGGAACATTTTAATAAAATGTAGGACCCACTTATGTTACGATGAGATCGGTAATATTAAATTACAACGAAGGAATAAGTTGTATGTTTATTAAATATGTTTTTATTTGTGGTCCTGGGCAGTCGTACGTTGCAATGGTCTTGCATACATGACTGGACTTCTATTGGTTCCATCAAAATTATTATTTTTTGAACATTTTGAGGTCTTTTTCTAGCAGAAGCAATCCGTCTGCCATAAGTACACTTGACAAAGTTGGCGATTCACCAGTTTTCATCATTATAACAATAATAATTTATTTATTTAACAGACAACTAAATCAAATTACAATACAAAAATACTTACAATTCCAATGTTAGTAAACAATTTAACGTATTTGCTATGCTAGTACTTAAATTCTAATACCGACAGGGTGATGTTTATAAGATACCACATTATGGGGCTTACGTCAGGCCCATCAGCAATAACTTTCAGGAGGCTGTTGCTACTGTCCCGCAATCGGTGAGAGGAGATGCATTCTTTTTCCGCACTACTGCCGAGAAGCTATCTACTCTGGCTAGAGCAAACATTGCAGATGCACAGCAATAACATGGCAGTCGCAACAGCGCCCTAAAAGCTTTGTTGTATTGAACACGCAACGCATTGATGGCACATTTAGTACAACTGATCCATAGAGCGCTCGATTATGTCACGGCTCTTAGTGATGAGAGCAGTGGTGGCGCAGTGGTAACGGCCGCGACTTACGAGTTGTATGTCGTAGGTTCGAACCCGGACAGGCGCTTTACTTTGTGTAAATTATTTCATCACCACTGCTCTCAAAACGGTGAAGGAAAACATCGTGAGGAAACCGGCATGTCCTAGAACCAAAAAATCGATGACATGCGACATCTACCAACCCGCACCGGGCCCGCGTAGTGGATTACGGCCCACTCCCTCTTACACAGAGGACGCCCGTGTCCCAGCAGTGGGAAATTGTAGGCTGATTATGTCTTAGTGATGAGGTGGTCAACCGCGAACTCTGCTAACTGTACCTCTTTAGAACTATGTGTGTTCTGACATCACCAATTTCCTCCAATATCCAAAAGTCCAGTCAATATTGGAGTAATATGGCCAGTCTACGTTTGCTACTTTGTTTTGGTTTTCACCATAATACTCGTATCTTGCTCAAGTGCAAGAAAAAGACCAGCTCTCCAATTGCCTAACACACTTGCAATCACAATCCGAAGGATTTTGAAGGAAATTGCTAATCCAATGCTTCATAGGTTTGAAAAATTCGTCTGTTCGACAGCGTAAATGATACAATGAATGTTGTTGAACTGTCAAAATGAAAGGTATTGTAATCAAGAACAATTTATAATCATTTTAATTATATTGTGGGAGACTGGTGCCTAAACTAGTCGTAAGGCATGTATTTCAGGACATCAGGACTCTACCCCTTCGGAAGCAGTTACATTTATTTAGGACTAGCTGCGCCCCGCGGCTTCACCCGCATAAGTCTCGATCCCGTGAGAATATCGGGGTAAAAGTATCTTATGTCCTAATTCAGGTCATGGTCTACCTATCTGCAAAATTTCATCTAAATCCGTTCCACCGTTTTACGCCGTGACCAAGTGAAATAGGGATTCATTTTTATATGTATTTATGTATTTAACCATTTATGTATACATATAAAACAGAAAAGAAGAACATAACAGAAAAATACGTACAAAGGTGATGCTTATTTCTTATATATATATTATGATTACTCGTAGACAAATGCGGTAAGTTATATAAAACCAGAAAAAACGTAAAACTATTACTTACTCTAGTGTTAGTATATATTATTATTATTTCAATTTGAAGTAGTCTAGTTTGTGTTCAACTGCCACGAAGATATTTTCCATTGCGCAAGGGATATGGGCAAAAAAGAAAACGTACCAAAAAAAAACGTACCAATTTCATGATATCTTTACAACTTTTGTGTCATCTACTATTCTTGACCTGTCACGCCCCGCGCGACACCGATTCGGAGTCAAACAATAGAAAATCAATTGTATCTCAGTATTTGATCAATTAATTGTTTTATTTACAAAAAATAAAAAAGAAGTATCGGAAACAAGGTCGCAATTATTTACATATTTGTAAACATATTTTTTTTTGCTACTAACCCAATTAGCAAAATGGACCATTAATAATAATTGAGTTTTTATTTACCAATATTAAAAGCCTACGCCGATGGAATAAACATGGAAAGTGTCGACGAATTAGATTAATTTGTTGCGATTTTATTATTATATTATATTATACAACAAAAAAGGTTTCGGCGTGACTCGATTATGTCGTTTTAAGCAGCTGATTTTGTGTCTTTGGTGAAAAAAACATAGAAACGAATTTTCGAATCTTATGAAAAAGGCTAGATCTTGCATTTGTGACTCTCTGTTGTAGGTTTTCACCTAGTTAAACGAAAAACGATCACCACTGCTCTAAAGAAAGTGGTGAAGAAGACATCGTGAGGAAACCGGCATGTCCTAGAACTAAAAAAAAAAACGAAGACATGTGACGTCTACCAACCTGCTTTGGGCCCGCGTAGTGTATCTGTGTTCACTTCCTCTCCTCTCACGGAGAGGAGATCCGTGTCCCAGCAGTTGGAACATTATATGTTTGTTATGCTTATGCTAAACGAAACAGGTTAACTGTTCAAATTACACCATTATGTGCGTACCTATATCAAGCCATACGTCTTCATAACCGGCATTAAGGTGAGCTGAGTGAAGAAACAGCATGGCTAGACACACAGATGGCTCACCCTTTCCGGTCGTGAACAAACAGAAAGAGTATATCAAAAAATCAAATCACTCATGATATTACGAATTTCAAATCCCCAAAAGAAATCAACAAAACACAAAATAAATTACTTAATAACATGTGGATATTTCTGAGTTGATGCCTTTAGAATGTACCAAACTCATTCTTAGCATTTGGACGGAAACAATTTCGTACGACAGCTGAAATGTCTTTGATTACCGGGATCTCCTAGTTCAAGGTTCTTTTAGTGAGCAGCTTTCCAGTGGAACCATCCTAAAATCTTTGCAGTCCAGTATCCTAGACCCATAATGAGAGCATCTTCAATAAAAAAAAAGATATGGATTACAATAGAAAAAGTAGAAGCAAAAGTTGCTACACCTGCCTTGTGTAAAGTTTTGATTAAAGGAAATAGCACACATACCAAATCGGAAACGGATCTTCACCGTATCAACTCGAGCCATTCAGTATTATTTGTATGAAACTCCCTACTGCAACGCAGACTAATCGGAATCGTAACGTAATCGCCTGGGGACAAGTTCACGAACCGTAGTGCGGTGCGTGGTTATCTTGCAGTTCCCGCGCTTACCGCTCGTCGTACCCAGGCTTACGTCTCTTCATCCGCCCTTGGCCCTCTCACTCCTCCCGCGGCATGATCTGGTGCCAGCCAGGTCAACCAGCGGTCGGCGAACCGTAAGCGCGGTATTGGAGCTGCTGATCCGCTTTGGTACCGTACTTACTATTTACTACCTTAATTCGACTTAAACGACGATCTAAATATTCAATTTGCAGTAGCATGTTTCATACTTACCTGTCTTATGTCTATTTCTGGACTCAACTCCTACCTCGTACCAGTATTTTGTAACACGTCAAATCTCTTGATATGATGGTTACCAGACAATATATCCACTTATAATTCCATTATACAAACATCATAAGGCCTTTGCATTATTAGGGTCGAACATGTAAGAAGCTTGAAGAGTTACTCTAGCACCGTAAGCTTGTACTATCAGGTACAAGAGTATCAGGTGGCTTCTCACGAAGGATTATCCATCTTATCTCTAATAGGTGAAGCCTTCCGTTAATAATTTCGCAAGATTTTATAGAGGCATGAGAAATAGGGTGTAAAGTTTACTCATCCTCTATAGAAAAGACGGTTGATGTCGGAAAATGGTATATATGCCAGTCGCGCGGTAAACTCTGCTTGCGCGATGCAGGATTTGTGTGACGCCGATCTTTTGATGCGTAGTTCACAGATGGCGTTGTCGATGCCACCACACTTTCTTAGTAGCGAATACTATTGTATTCGCTACTAAAACTTGCACCAGTTAAAAATGCATTTGGTGAGAAACTGGAACTTGATTTAACACTTACTTTTCCTAAATATATACCAAAAGCATACGCGCCAACTTGAGCAGTTTTTAGGGCTCCATACCTCGAAAGGAAAAACGGAACCCGTATAGGATTACTCGAGTGTCTGTCTGTCCGTCTGTCACAGCCGATTTCCTCCGAATGTACTGAACCGATTAAGTTGAAATTTGGTACACGTACGAATTTCTGTGACCCAAACACGAACGTGTTATGTAAATAAATTAATTTTGAATATGGGGTTCCCTTTTGGGAGATAAAATAGAAACTTTAAAAAAGTTTTGCAAACTGTACCGTGTGACATTATCAAATGAAAGGACTTGTTATGAGGATATCAAATATTATTTTTATAAATAATTGAAAAAAATTGTTTTTAAAGTTATTAAAGAAAACAGATGAAAGTTGATAATTTTCCCTTATCTCCGAAGCTACTGAGCCTAAAATTTTGAAAAAAATACGTTAAAAATTACAGGAAAACCTATAAGAAGTCTTAGTCTTAAAATAACATGGTAAATCACTCAATATTGTGCGTACAAACTTACATTTTCAGTTGGAATGTATGGGGGAACATGTTTTTCAACTACAGCGTTAAGTTTATTCTTGGGATCCCAGCTACGGACCCCTTTATTGTGCGTGGTTCGACACGCACTTGGCCGGTTTTTATATTAATACTTTGTCCCATCTCGATTTCTCCATGCCATCATCATCACTGATCCATCAGCATCGTATGCTGACACTGTGGCATTGAAATTCCTTTAATTTAATTAGCTTATGCTATTTCAAAGGCTAAAGGTAAATTTCATAGGGCATTTCCTCCATCGATTGTTTTTTAGTAAATTCATCAATTTTAATTTTTCCTGTTATCAAAATTAGCATCTTTATTAAATTAGAATTATTTTCTTTTTCCATATTAATTATGAAATTTCAATTCTATAGGATCTCGGTGCAGATTGAACGCTATTTCTCTGTCATAATATTTTATCGTAGCGACGGCTTCAGTTGAACCTGTAAATAAAAATGTATTCTCTTACGTTATGCCCAAACTAACATATTACACAAAGGTTGCACATTGTTAATAAAAATGTTGATTTCTAAATATGTAATCTTTTAAATTTCTTCTTTCCTTCATTTTATGTTTTATTTAATTTTTGTTTTCTTCTTTTTCTTTTTTATTATGCCTTTTTTCTTTTTAATAATCGATTTTCACAGGTGAATATTTATGCTCCCATGCTACTCAATAATATTGCCAGAAAATATTTGCCTATCTTAATAATATTGTAGATAGTTACAAATATAGCACAACCCTTGAGTACAAGCTTCAACACACTATAGAAGAAATGTAAGTACCATTGTACTATAACAGTTGGGAAATAATGAAATTGTCAGGTCTGTGAGCATCTCGTTGTAAAGCAGTCTGCATCTTTGTAGAAAGTATTCTTCAGGTGCTGCATTTCACTTTCCCCATGTAAATGGAAATGAAACAATGGAATGTAAATGTAAAAATGCAGCTTGGTTAATTTTGTTCCACTATAGCACCGTTATAGATTATATTTACTTTAACTCTTGTCTCTTTACATTAAACGTTGTTCATTTATGCTATAGTAAATATTTTAAATTATTTTTAACCCTCGCATTTGAAAGGAACGCATTTGCCCATTGCCTGCGTATTTGTCTGAAATGACAGAATCATTCTGCAGGTTCTATATAAAAGCTGGGTGGGAGTGCTGTAGAGCAAGCAATTGGAGCAGCACGCGAAAGTTTAGCACCAAAGCCGCCTCCCACACGACGAACGATTGCGCTTATGCTAAAATCAGAACATAACTTAGAAAGATCAGCGAGCAACATTAGTTGAAGTAAATAAAAATCATAATGAACGTGGTTGATCTCGAAACGTAATTGGACCGATTTAATTAAACTTTTGTCCTGAGAATGAAATTAATATGAAATTAATTAAATTAATTAATTAATTAAGATTTGGAATTAGTTTCACTTTATGTATCACTTTTCAGTTTTATATATTTTCTAAATAAAGTCATAAATCTCAACATTTACCTGTAAAACAGGACAACATGCTATAGCAATATTGGTAGAGTCAAGCGACTTTGTAGACTAGAATACAGTCTAGTCTATTTTAGTTACTTTCATAGTTTCATGTCTTACGGTATTTTACTTTGGGGACGGGCTGCAGACATCGAGTCAATTTTTATTCTGCAGAAAAGAGCTATCAGAGCCATTTATAATCTCCGCAGGCGCGATTCTCTAAGGGATCGGTTTAAGAACATTAACATCATGACGGTACATTGTCAATATATCTACGAAAACATCATGTACGTAAGAAAAAATGTACATCATTTTAGTAAAAGAGGTGAAAGACATAATTATAGTACTAGAAATAGGGACCTATTATCTCAGCCAGGTTTCAGACTGGCTAAAGTAGACTCATCTTTCATGGGGTACTGTTTAAAATGTTACAATAAAATTCCACCCCACATACTTCAACTGAATGAAATGAAATTCAAATCTTGTATCAAACGCACACTATGCAGGCAGGCATATTGTAAGTTGGGTGATTACATCGCTGATAAAAATGCTTGGCTCAATGCTGATCCTGCTCCACAACCACAACCAATTGAATAATTAACATTTGAAAATACTGTTGGAGCAGCTGAACATTGTAAGACTATCTTTGCATTGTATAAATTCAACCTACGTTGTATTGTATAATTGCATTGCACAGGTGCGAGTACTATGTATAATGGAGCTACCATTTACCGGTTATGTAATTGACTTGAATGGGCCCTGGCGGCTGAGAGTATGTCATGCTCACTCAGATGTCTCGCTAACGGTGGCGCGTGTGTTGGATCATTTAGCTCCCTTCAAAATGGTTGAGCTGAATGGTGCTAATCCATGCGTCATGCTCGTGAACGGGCGCCGTTAGTTGGGATTGGTCACCTCTTAGCGTCCTCGCCTTATTTATAATTATTTTATTTAGAAATTGTTTTTGTTTCTCTTTCTACTATGGACGCGTTTTTTATTTTACATCGTCCTCACATTTGGTTATAATTTCAACATTATTTTTGTACTAATCTTTATGTATCAATTTAATTTAAAAGAGTGTCCATGGAGTTTCTTGCCCGTTCTTCTCCATAGGTACCTACTACGCTTTGGAATGGGCAACTAGCTTCATATTTCTAACTGACCGACTCCTTGACAATTCAAAAGTGCCTGTAAATGGTTTAATTGAAATAAATGCTTTGAGTTTGAGTTTGAGTTTGAATACTTCCATTCCATCTTCAGTGGATCTCGCAACGCAAGTTTGATTTTTCATATAATGGTGATAGTACTGCTCTTCCAATTGCATTTCTCCGCAAATAATAGTTAACATCATGGCTAACTTTGATCGGCTCTACTGACAGATCTGCTCTCACTCTCTCATTTTTCTCTGGAGATTTAAACACCTGGTCAATGATCGGCAAAGGTTTATTTTTGCTTATTGAACTGTATAGTATTTTGAAAATTCGAGCTATTTTGTTCTATCCGCTACTATGATTGCTGCTGGTTGCCCATAGAAATTGTCATGTTTGTAGAATTTTTTTTTTTTTTTGGATGCGAAATTATCAAGTAACTTCTCCCGCTCTGTGCAGAGCGGGAGGGTGTGTCAGACTCTTACTGACTAAAACTCACCCGTGTCCCTTCCATTGCCTGTGTTGTCAAGGGCCTCGGTAACCCTTTTGTACCTTCCCGCGACCCCGGCAGGCATCGGGCCTAGTTTGTAGCATACTCATTCTTCTCTTTCAATTAACTAAGGTTTCCGAGGTGCATGAATTAATCTCATTGATATCTCTAGGCGTGTAGAAGGCAATGACTCCAGATAATTTCTGAAAACAAACATTATACACATTGTACAAAATTTCGTCGAGGTCATTTCGCCTTTCTTTTCTTGAATACTATTATAATTTCAGAATAAGTATACAGCATTATAAAATACGACTGGAGTACAATTATTAACGACAGTGTAACTTTTACTTACGAACGCATCCGAAGCATCAAAATCATTAATCATACTGCCTGGAACCACATCAGCAGTAACAAAGGCAGCAAAAACTTCAATGGCTTGCGCTGACATATCATTAGCAAATGTAGCTTCATCACTGCACTGCACAAATCCCTCTACTTTGTTACTGGCTGATTTAATGGTCATACAGTTTCGTCTGTTTCAAAAGACTGCATGACTTTGGATTTTTGGCGTTTAATAGCTTCGCCTCCTGATTTGAAAAATAGATGCATTCGGTTGTTCAGACAGAGGCTGAGAATTGCCTAAAAATACGAGTATATGTCTTCATGTAATACAAAACTCGATAAACATGTTAACCACTCTCTTTCGAGTTTTGTATTACAAAACTGTTGATTTAAGAGATCTTACCTTGTAATAATACAAAGATACAGCTAACATCTTTCTATAGGCTGCTGATGGCTCGGGTATTTCCACAGGATTTATCACTTCATATAGAGATTGTAAAGCTAACTGTAGCGTTACATCTGTATACAGATCTTTGCCGCCTAAAACATCTTCTGTTTACGACACGTGTATAAATGATACTGAAATACCACCAATACGAAAATCGTTCTAGCAGGTTTGAATTTTTTCTATATATATCGAATTTTGTCTAAATTCCAATAAGCATTCCGCGTGGCCAAACGCATGTGCAATTTGTGCCCGGGACATAATCTGAAAATCATAAACTATTGCTCTGATTTACACTGCACTGACAATAACGTCTAGAAACGTTGATATTTGATGCAAGAAGAAAGAAAGAGACGACGCAATCGTTGTGATTTTTTGTTTTATAACGTATTCCCTGAATTTCTCAGTTGCAGTCCGGAGTAGGGCTAGTACACAAACACTCGTGTTTTAATACCCCTCATTATTCAACAGTTTCATAAACCACTATTAAAAAATGTTCATCATCATCACTGTTCTGCCCTAATCCCAATTATTTTAATATAATTGCCGAATGTTAGATCACTTCATTGAACACTGTAATATTAGTCATACCTAAATTTTCCTTTGCTCCGACAGTTTCGAAAAGTAGAAATAAATCCGATTGAAACTGATTGTGAGAGTGTTTCTAAAATATATTCGCGCCAATTGTTCCAACCTGAAACATTACACCTAAATGATGGTTTAAAGCAGGCATATCACAAACGAGGATTAACGACTTCTAATCATCAGCCTAGGCCCTAGATAATAGTATATTCAAATTAATATACTAATATTATAATCATTACATAGGCAGCCAGACAGTACCTTATGTTTATTAAATAATTGGTATCTATCTGGTTACGAAAACTGGATTGCAAATCACAATAGATATGTGTCTTACACGTGTAAGTTTTAAATTTTGTAATAGCTTGAAACTTGGTCGGTCCTTGTCGAGACTTCATAGTTATCTAATATAGTAAAACTTCAATTGGCAACGTGGCAATGTCGCCAGTCTCTTGTGTACAGTTTACAGCGTTGCGGAGGAATTTTATCTATAGATATAATAAAACAATACAATACAGTGTGTCTGTAGTTGAAGAAAATTAATAAAAATAGAAAGGGGGTAACTAAAGAAGGGTAAGAGAACATAAACCAATTATATTATGTGTGTCTGTTTGTTAAGGTAAGATACAAGTTGTACTCCTGAAAATTTGAATCAATGTTTACCAGTCTGGAGTTATACCGCGCTGTTAAACTCATAATTATGTATAAATTAATTTATTAATGCATATTAACCTTTTGACCGCCACAGTCATGTATAGATGACAGACCAAAATGTGCCCAGCACGCCACGGTCACGACTACATGACAGATTTTAAGGAATAATTCGTAGTTTGGCGCCGAGGGCATGTTTTTGCTTTTTTGACGTGGCGGTCAATAGGTTAAAGCATTTTGTCTTATTATTTGTACAATTTATTCTTGTGTTTTGATTTAAAAATTAAGTATTTTATAAATATAAGTTTATAAGTTCTTACCTATACATATTTATGACCCATCCAGGGGTACAGTACCCACACTGGGTGCCATTAAACTTTGCAAGTCTGCTCTGTATGTCATAGTAGCCTTAGATTCCATTCCCGAAACCTTCCATAGCATAACCATGACAGGATAGTAGTGACACAAGACATTCAAAAGGAATAGCAAAATGAGCAAATCTAGGAGTTAATAAGTGCGGACAACTCTTTCACGGTATCTACCCGGGCGTAGGTAAACATCAAGCTTGAGAAAGGGACTGTCCCACATGTATGAGTGAAAACGACCTACAAAGCCGAACCTTTTCTAAAACTCAATGTGCTATGTTTACGGCCACGTTAAAGGTATCATTTAATCGTGTCAAAAGTGATTTGACGGCACATAATAAAAAAAAATAATCTGCCTAGCCTTTTCCCAACTATGTTGGGGTCGGCTTCCAGTCTAACCGGATGTCGAAGTCAAAGTTAAAGTCAAAGTCAAAGTCAAAGTCAAAGTCAAATTATTTATTTCAAACAGGCACATAAAAGGCACTTTTGAACGACAAAATTAACAAAAAGAAAGATGCAGCTGAATATCAGTATTTTACATGGAGCGACTGCCTTTCTGACCTCCACAACCCAGTTACTGGGTAATACGATATCCCTTGGTAAGACTGGTTGTCTGACTTTTTGAGCTACTGGAGACCCCTAACGATGCACTATGGGACCAACCGGTATTTTCCATCTCAAAAATCGATAACTCTGTTGTTTTGTGATTTATCTCCTTGATTTTTTTTTCACGTATTTGTGAATATCTAGGCAATAAAAGAAATCAAACATCATCATTCTAAAAAAATATTTTTTCCGAAAAAAAATGACAAAGATAAAGTTATACGAAATTTCATACAAAAAATCATACAGTTATATTAAAATAGCAATAAAAGTTACACTTGCTTATGCTTAAAATAAGTTTAAAACTAAATTATTATTATTAAACAAACAGTTACATGACAAAAAAAAAGTATTACTTAAACTTATCCTACTCATCACTTTCTATTTCCAACAATTCTTTAGCTTCGTCAAATAATTCTTTGGATATTAGAAAACTTGGTTTATTTAAGCTAGATATATAAGGATCAGATGTATATAACAAAATATGCAGAACGTCTTCGTTTGTTGCTGATCTGGAACACTTCCTAGCGTGATGTAACCTATATTTCTTATAATCTTTATTTCGAGCTTCCTGGGCATCTTCGGATAATTGTCCTATAGGCAAAACTGCATAATGCTCTATTATTTTAGCACCATGTATAAGTACTTTATGGACCGAAGATGGCATGTAGTACCAGTTATATTTGCTTACATATAATTGCGCGGTTACCAATGTATACTGACCAAATTTTTCTGCGTTTATAGGAAATCCCGATGACATAGTTTGAAGAATTACATATAGTCTCTTGATTAATTCTTCATCAATTCCGGTTATCTCTGCAGAACATTGGTAATTTTGGAAAAATCTCCTTGCCGTATTACCGTCATTGCTATTACCGGAACCTTGACGTGGTTTATCAATATGCAAGCCAAGCACTTCTCGGAAACGTTTTTGGACAAATTTTTTCTTGTCTTCTTTAAGTTGCTTGTTTTCTGGAGTTGTTGCAGACCACTTCTCAAAACCAAAATTGTAAGAAATATGGAGGATCATTTCCATAAATCTTATCCATGCGTGTAGCGTCGACAATCCGTATTTAAACGCATTTTCATTTTAAACTCTCGTTGTAACTTTTAAAAGATCATTCATTTGTCTGGGAGTTGCTCCACAAACAGTGCAGGTAGCACTGGATGATGTGTGTTGTCAACACTTGAGCAACTTTCCCATCAATCATTGTCATAAACAGTTGATGTTTAACTTCGATGACTTTGTCTTCTATTGACACAAGAGTTGGAATCAATTGATTAATTTTGGCTTCAATTTCACTGACAACCGCTGTAGTTTTTTCGGGAGTTTCTTTTGCAAATTCTAATGAAATTGGTCTGCAATATCTAACAGATGAGCAAGTAGGGTTTTTCCATATGACCGTAGAAGTTTCTTCGTCTACTAGTCGCAGTGGTACAAGGGACACTATAAACAAATTAGCGTCCGATATTTGTTCGTTTTCTTCCGGTAGAGTTTGTTTATACTCACTTTGCCCGGAGGATCCATCACATCCCCATTTAGTGAAAAGCTTGAGACGATTGTAAGTCGATCCTGACTTTATCCTTATAATACGGCAGACTGTATGGTCTAAGAGATCTTGCAGGTTGATTTTTGCGCTTATATTTGTCACCGTAATGCTGGATGCAGGCGGATAGCAAGCCTTTTTTGCTTCACTTAGTGTTTGATACGAAGGCAATACAGAACTTAAATTCTTATCAACGAGCCTTTTTCTTAGGTACGCATATTGTGCTTTGGTTAAATCAGTTTCAATGCATATACTCAATGCTTCCTCTTTTGTAAAGGAAAGTGCGTTATCTGGATTGAGTATGTTTTGTAGAATAACTTTTTTCTCTTCTTTTTCCTTATTTCTGATAATAGTCACAATCGACGCTTCGTCATTTTCCCCCATGGATCTTAAACCTTGCACATAAGCGTTACGGACATGTCCCATTCCATACTCCTGGACCAGCTCCATATTTTTTCGTTTCTTTGTGTTTTCCGAGCACTCGTCATATTGTTTTGTTGGTCTTCCACGTTCACCAGAAGTATTCAAACCAGAATTTACAGTGGTTGAGGTACTGCAAGAATTCAATGATACTTTAAACTCACCATTTAACCAATTTGAGTATAGGCTCTCGAACCGGTCCGGCTTTCTTTGAGCTTTGGTCCATTTCTGGTTGCAAC
This sequence comes from Atethmia centrago, assembly GCA_905333075.3. Taxonomy (NCBI): domain Eukaryota; kingdom Metazoa; phylum Arthropoda; class Insecta; order Lepidoptera; family Noctuidae; genus Atethmia; species Atethmia centrago. The sequence continues at coordinate 7,695,757 of HG995381.1, read as the reverse complement.
TCGATGTTAGATTTTTTTGAATACTCTCTATTACAGTATTAACGTCAGTTTCCGATAGTTGAAAATTTTCCAATAAATATTTTTTGAGGTCTGAAGTACTTTTCCCTTTTATTATTTGATCACAAAGCTCGCGTCGAACACAAACGAATTCACTCATTGTTAGATAATAATGTTTTTTATGCGTTAATTGTTATTGAAAAGAAGTATCTGAACACTTTGATGAATCGTATGCTGAACATACACGGGTATTTAAAGGATTAATATTTTAGTGCCTTGTGCAAAAACCATGGGACAATTGATTATAACAGTTCTCATCGAAATAGTGTAATCAGTACTGATTGTAATTATTTACCACAACAGATAAATAGAACTTCCGCAGCAATATAGTTTATCATACTTGTGGTTAAGGTGACCACCCCAAACAAAATTGCCATGGGAAGATTCTTTCAAATATAATAGCAGTTTTTTAATTTGCAAATGTATGTTTTTATCATAGAAATAGAAAAAAACAATATAGACATCAAAGGATAATAACTAAATATAATATTTCATAATAAAAAAGAAGAACCGTAATTTTCGAGGATTTTTCCCCGATTGACATTATTGCTTCAAAATCACCTCTGGCGCAAAAAACGCGCAAGTTTTTTTTAAATCCTCATATTGCTGAGTAGATAAGGTCTCTAATAGAGTAATTAACTTGACAACGGCTGCTTTCGGCAACAACGAAAACTCCAATTGAAATTAACAAAAACTAAATTTTCTTTACTTCACTAAAAAAATATTAAAAAATTAAATAAAAATATTTTTTTTACAAAACTGAACGTGGTTGCAAAGTGTATATTCTAAGCTATCTAATGATGTATAACACTAATATGTTTCCTTGGAAAACTTCCGAATAATTATGTGTTGAACTCCCTTAACGGTAATTTAATTGGCATGAAAATATTTATGCCCAATGTTTGAGGTTCATTTTATAAACGTAAAACTTTATATTTTTTTATATTTTGTAATTTATTCGTAAGTTCCATCTTTTGAGAGTATAAAACCATAAAACAATCTATGGATTTACGACTTTCGACAAAACCATTTTTGAGATGGAAAATACTGTTTGGTCCCATAGTGCGATGGTCTGATAAATGATCCACAAATAACAGTAAGGACCAACGGCTTAGCGTCCTTTCCGAGGAACTGAGGAGGCTCGGTATGTAGAGATGGTCACCCATCCACGAACCAACCGCGACAAGCGTAGCTTAACCTATTAGATCGATCCGTGCGGCTGGTATTACTTAGCTACGAGCTCCTCATACTACGAACGTAATACGTTTACAAAATTACTAGACACTAGTAACATTTTGACATGAACAATAATTAAAATCATGCTATAAGAATATGAACAAGTTATGCAAAACCTCAGGAAAATCATAAACGCTTGTGCTAATTGTAGCGACCATAAAAGTATACGTAATGACAGCACTAGCAACTGCAGTGATTCCACTTCGATCTGCGTAATTCTTTTCTTTTCACTTTTTTGGTGTGGAACCCTTTTAAGGCTCCTACATACTGGCGCGACTTGTCGCGCGACGCGACGCGACACAAAGGCACCGCTTGTAGCGCTACACGCGGTGTCTTTGTGTCGCGTCGCGTCGCGCGACAAGTCGCGCCAGTATGTGGGAGCCTTTAAGGGTTCCACACCAAAAAAGGTCAAAGCAGGACCCTATTACTAAGCCTACGTCGTCGTTTGTCTGCCTGTCCTTCCAATTGTCTGTCACTGGCCTGTATCATTTTGCCGTAATACGTAACCAGTTGAATTTTCACAGTATACGTGTCACATGACCTCAATCATTTTAAACATTAAGAGTTGATTTTGTGCCCACTTAAGGGTAACAACGAAAGTCTTGAGCGCATTTCAAGAGGTAAGGCTGCGCGTACGGCTGCGATGCAGGCGCTGCCTCTCGTGGCACATCGTCTGTTCAGTTCTGCCATAGTCTGGATGTACTCGTTCAGAGATACATTGGGACTAAATTTACAGTCCAATGGGAATAAAGCCGACTTATTAGACTGACCTAACTATAATAGTGAAATCTTATTTAAAAAAAGGTTTACTTTCATCGGTGAGTAGGTATCTAAAACGCGGATTTATGTTTATATCTACGGTATGTAACACAGTAAAGGCTCCTACATACTGGCGCGACTTGTCGCGCGACGCGTCGCGACACAAAGACACCGCGTGTAGCGCTACAAGCGGTGCCTTTGTGTCGCGTCGCGTCGCGCGACAAGTCGCGCCAGTATGTAGGAGCCTTAACGCTGTCGCTGTCTATTGGTGTCGCTAATCGCCGAACTACTGGTATGTGGGCAAACATAAACAAAATATTATACACATTTATTTACATAACCAAATTACAAGATTATTATTAACATTAACTAAATTAAATTAAAACTAAGTTAAGCCTAAAAAAGGCCCTCGGGGCATTGTACCGAGGATGCTGGCGGCATTTCCTCGCTGAATTGCAATGCTGATGCGTTGCGCGAGAAAGCCGCCAGCTTTTCGGTCACCAGTTACATCAACTAGACGTTTCGCGATTTCCGCAAATAACTTATGCGCACTGGGACCCCACGGACCGAGGGTCTCGACGCCAAAGGGCACGAAGTTGTACTCTCTGCCAAAGCCTCCATATTTAATAACTTTCAGATTTTCGGTATTTTCTGCCGCTGCACCCGCTTTAGAAGTAGTCCGTTGGAGGTGGGACGGTGCCAGTGTGTCTACACAGGTAGCGTCCCACACAAGCATCCATCCCAAACTCCACGGGACGAAAGACACACCATCAGGTCTTTTGCCATCATCTCTGACAATGCCAGTCGGCTCAAGAAGAGCAGGCACATTGATGCTGGCAAGAGACCGGCGGATTATGTCATTAAGTGTCGCATGTCTTGAAAAGCGGCCTGCACTTTTTTGACAACAAAGTCCGTGGTGACCGAGTCGGTCCACGTCCGTGCCACAAGGGCATGTATGTGGAGTGCATACCGTGACCCCAAGCCGCAGACCAGTCGCTAGACGAAGCGAGGTCGGATCCAAGAAGGTACCGGAGTATGGAGAAGGATGGGCATGTAGCCAATGACCGGCTTCTCTGGCTCCGACCGCCAAAAGTCTTGCGCGATCCGGACAAAATTGTATTAAAAAGTTCTTCTTACCTTTTTATTGTTTTCCGTTGATACATAATTTCATTTTTGTCATTATTCGTTTTTTCTTATGCCATCGCGTAGTTGACCTTGAGAGGTCGCGACTAATTAACCGGTCAAGCCTGTGGCTGCGAACTCAAAGCCTTCCAGCCAGGGGCGAATTTCTTAAATGACTAAGCGACTGCTTGCTAAGGTACCCCATAGGGGTACCTTAGCAAGGGGTTGCTAAGGTAATAGGGTAATAGGGGTTGCTGTCCCAGGGGGGCCCCCTGGGACTGCAAGATGGGACAGGCTGGATCAGAACTGGATAAATATTATAATTGGGGTAATTTAAAGCTACAGGCTCAGATACGGCGCGGGCTGGCACTTCGTCGAGCAAGGGTCGGGGGACTATTACGTCGGGGTTTTCGCGTTGGACCTTGGCGGCGAAGTCGGAATGTCGGATTTGTGCGTTTGTGCACTATACTAGTGGTCCTACTGCTTTCCTGGAGGAGAGTAGTGGGGTCATCTGCGTCAGTGAGAGTCATTTTCGTTGATTCACTGTACCTAATAACCAAAAATAACACATTACTATTGTCAGCTACGAGATCCTATATACGCACTAGGGCTCAAGTAGCGAGAGGATTACTACGTATGCGCTCTCACTATTTAAAAGTCTTAAGTCTAAACTCGAGTGGTAAGTCAGAAAGATTTTCCTAATATCTGATTAGATTTTGTTATTATATTGTTTATCGTATTTCAATTAGTTTGCAAAACCATTTTTTTTTATTTTATTTAAAGGACTTTGCCGCTTAGCGAACACATCGCCCAGTGCAGAAAAACACAAAATTGTTGATTATTATCTACCTTATAACTAACTTTTACAATTCTTTAGCCTTATCGGACATTGGAAAATCAAGGATGGTATTACAAAAGCCTATATCGTACCTTTTATAATTATTGTACGAAAACATTAATTCTAGTATTTTCATTCCGGACACACTCCATTAGAATATAAAATACATCATCAATCACTCTACAGACATCACAATTTGGAGACAAAGCCTTCCTCAGTAAGTATAAACTTATGAGTAATATTCATGGGAACTCCATCAACACATGCTTGTTTGGCGACCATACCAACCTTATCATTTTCTTCTACATGACAATGCGTCGGAATCCTCTGAAGACATACCGTTTTGGAATTAGACTGACGCTTTAAGAGCAATTCATAAATCACGTAGGCTGTCGGAATACCTCGCATGTGAGAAGTGTCAGAATTAATTATTTTAGAATTACAACTACTGTCAAACAAGAAACTGGTTTAAACAATTCTACTTCGAATTATAGAAATATATAAATGTCGTAGGTGTTTTTATGGAGTCCCCATCCTGGACCGGATAAAACTTTAAGTAAATTCATGAATTTCATTACCTTCTGTGAGGTTTCATTGATATGTTTACCCCAACTTAATTAACTATCCAGCCACAGACCCAAATATTTCACATTATTAACGACTTCCATTGAAACATCATCAAAAGCAAAATCTCAAGATCTCCTAAATCAATCTTTTTTAAAAACACATATCTTAGTTTTATTTGGAGACATAGTTAAACCCAGCTTATTAATGTACGTGCAATCATTACCAACATGAAACGAGGCAAATCTCCAGGACAGGCACGTATACAGAGGGGGGGATAGTTGGGATTTATCCCCCCCCGAAATCTGACTGAAAAAAAAAAATGTTTTAAGCCTATTTATTTTTATTTTATTTATTTATTCGCTTGCGTGTTCATTCAATAAGTAGGTAAAATAAAAATATAGATAGATCTTGATCTGATTATGTAAGCGACGTTACTAGTAGCGCCATCTAACCTATTTAGAGAGAAACCGAGAACGAAAACAGTAATGAACGACATCTATCGTCGAGTAGAAAAACTAATAGTAGAAAGATCGTCGCGTTGAGTAGCGAAATATCGAGAAGCTTCCATAACTTTCTGCTACCAGGTAGTAGATGGCGCAATATTCCACAGTGTTCCAGAATACGAAAATGTAGTATAAATACGGCGGGGGCGGGAGTCCGGGAACCTGCATGTCAGTTTATTTCGAGAGCGATTCAAGTGAGAATCGAGAGCGACAAGCGAGAAGAAAAGTGAAATACCTCTGCAATAGTGACAGTATAGTGCAATAGACCAGTTTATTTTGATATTGGTTTCAGTTTCATAGAGAGTAGAGTAAATTCCTTCCGACTTGGTTCACCTGATACTTTGCCCGTGCCGTGAAATAAAGGAAAAAAACTTCAAAACCACTGTTTTCATTGGATTCGCCAAATCGCCAGTCCGTTACGTACGTGAGATAGTGTTGGACAATTTTGGACCTGCAGACGTCATAATTTGTTGGACCGTTCGCCCTATCCATCACAGATTACTTAAATAAAGTAAAATAATGTGTGAAATGTGAGTGTTTCTTAATTTGTGCTTGTTTGAACGTATATAAATTGCTGCTGCTAAAATGAAGAGAATTGACAACTTTTTCAAGCCAGTGGCAAAAAAAAATTGTTACTACTAGCGAGGAAAAAACTACTCCAAGCATGGCTTCTGCTGTTGATAGTAGACAACTAGAAACAACTTCGTCAAAATTTACAGAAAAAAATGTGATTTCAGCCGAACCGGCTGGAAGATGTAGAGATGAAGGAGAATGTTCAACTTCAAAAACGTGCAGTTTAGATACAATGATTATACCGTCCACCGTCCCACCTCCAACGGACTACTTCTAAAGCGGGTGCAGCGGCAGAAAATGCCGAAAATCTGAAAGTTATTAAATATGGAGGCCTTGGCAGAGAGTACAACTTTGTGCCCTTTGGCGTCGAGACCCTCGGTCCGTGGGGTCCCAGTGCGCATAAGTTATTTGCGGAAATCGCGAAACGTCTAGTTGATGTAACTGGTGACCGAAAAGCTGGCGGCTTTCTCGCGCAACGCATCAGCATTGCAATTCAGCGAGGAAATGCCGCCAGCATCCTCGGTACAATGCCCCGAGGGCCTTTTTTAAGCTTAACTTAGTTTTAATTTAATTTAGTTAATGTTAATAATCATCTTGTAATTTGGTTATGTAAATAAATGATATGATTATAAGTGAAACTTTTCCTGATATCGGCGTGGTTTCTAATGCCATATATAACACACAGTATCCTCCTCTTGTACTCACAGATGAACAGAAAAAAAATATTATTACACAGCCGTTTGTCCCAGATGCGTCATTTTCGTTTCCGGCTAGTAGCTTTGGAAAGAGGAAACTTAGATTTCGAAGAGAATGGATGGGATCATGGGAATGGTTAACATATTCGCCGAGGAGGAATGGTGTGTTCTGCAAATATTGCGTTGTCTTTTCATCAGGCACCGCTGGAAAAGGTTCCCACCAAACACTTGGAAGTTTTGTCAGCAAACCATTTGATAATTGGAAAGATGCAACAGAGAGATTTCGCGAACATTCTGCTGCTAAATATCACCAGTTTTCTAAGTTATGCGCAGAAAATTTCTTACGCGTAATGGATTCAGCAGCTATAGACGTTGCATCGCTGCTTAATGATCAAAGGCTCAAAGAAAAGGAAAGAAATAGAACAGCACTAAAACCTATAATCGAAACTATCATCTTCTGTGGAGAGCAAGAGTTGCCGCTTCGTGGAGACAAAGACAGTGGACCATTGACTTTAGAAAAGCCACTTGGTAAAGATGGAAAATTCAGGGCTCTGCTACGATACCGAGCAAGCTATGATAATATCCTGAAAGATCATATCATTACAACCCCTAAAAATGCAACGTATTTTAGCCCTATTATTCAAAATGAAATAATAGATACTTGCGGAAAGATAATTCAGAAAAAAGTTGTGACACAAATAAATAGTTCAGAGTGTTTCGCGATTCTTGGCGATGAAACTTTAGATGTGAGTGGAACTGAGCAATTGTCTTTATGTGCGAGATACGTTTATAAAGGTATTTTGAGGGAGGACTTTCTCAGTTTCATTGAAATACACGACCTAAGTGCCGAAAATATAAGTGCAGAAATTTTAAAGAAATGTCATGAGATTGGTTTGAATCTCGATAAACTAGTTGGTCAGGGGTATGACGGAGCTGCTACCATGGGAGGACACATCAGTGGTGTGCAGACGAGAATCAGAAAAGAATTTCCTAAGGCCACATACGTACATTGCTCAGCACATCGTCTGAACCTAGTTCTTTCAAAAGCTCTTTCAGTTCCCGAGGTGAGAAATTCAATAGGCGTTGTGAAGGTAGTCTGCAATTTACTTCGCAACAATGCAATGGCCGGGAAACAGTTCAAGGAAAATGTGGAAAAGCTCACACCAGAAAGTAAGAAAAAAACTCTATAAATGTATTTGGTGAGTTACTCGAACCTATTGTCATTACATTAAGAGAACTATCCTACACAAACAGAACTGTCGCCCAAACTGCCTCTACACTCATAGCTGCGATGGAAAAGAGTAGTTTCTTGATTTCTCTAAAAACCTGTGAAAGATTTTTCAGTTATACTCTCCCACTGTCAGCATATTTGCAGAACCCTACACACGACCTGGCCTCTGCTATGAAATTTTCCGATGACATTATCGGAAAACTAAAAGAGATACGTGACGATGTTAACCCGGTATTCTCAGAAATATATAACGCATGCTGCAAAATAGCGGAAGATGTCTTGCAAATAGAAATTCAGCGTCCTCGAGTTACTGCCCACCAAACTGCACGAAGCAACCCTCCCAGCGATACTGCTGAAGAATACTTCAGAAGAACTATTTTTATACCGTGCTTGGACGATTTGATATCTGGCATGAATGATAGATTTGCGAATCAAAGAGAGCTGCTTTCTTCTTTAGAAATTATTCTTCCGAAAAATGTGGACGAGAGGAAAATAAGTGAATTAGAAAATATGAAAATTTATTGGGAAGAAAGTGTTGGAGAATCACTAATAAAAGCAGAGTACAGTATGTGGTGTGCCAAGTGGAAAAACACAGATAAGAAACCAGTAGAAATTATGGAAATTTTAGACACGTGTGACAAAGTTTTCTTTCCTACCATTAACAGGCTAATACATATTCTGGCCACCCTTCCGGTTTCAACGGCATCTGTGGAGCGGTCATTTTCATGCCTAAAGAGAATAAAATCCTTCCTAAGGAATAGAATGGCGGGCGAGAGGCTTACTGGTCTCGCTCTATTGTCTATTCATTCCGCTTTGGCGCCAGATCCTGATATGGTACTAGACGTAATGGCTGCCAGCGGAAACAGAAAAATACTTATATAATTATAGTATAGTAGGTACAGTGAAAATTATAGTACAGTGATTACAGCGATTTTCACACAGTTCACATGGTTGTTTCAATGTTTGTCCCCCCCCGAACCAAAAGTCTGGATACGTGCCTGCTCCAGGACATGATGGGCTCAGCATTGAGCACCTGAGTCACCCAGATGGGGGACAGGGGTATACCCGCGGAAATATGTGGGCTATTCCAATGTTGGTATGGTAACCAAGTCAATCGGGTGAAATGGGATGATACAGTCTCTGAGCCGTATAGGTTTATAAGGCTCGTTTCATGTTGGTAATGATTGCACGTACATTAATAAGCTGGGTTTAACTATGTCTCCAAATAAAACTAAGATTTGTGTTTTAAAAAAATATTGATTTAGGAGATCTAGAGACTTTGTTTTTGATGATGTTTCAATGGAAGTCGTTAATAATGTGAAATATTTGGGTCTGTGATTTAGAAGAGATTTCGATTTTAACAAAAATTTGCTAGCTATGTATCTCCGACGAATATGCAGTGATGGAAGGCATGAAATGGGATGATACAGTCTCTGAGTCGTATAGGTTGGAGTGCGGGGTGAGACAGGGCGGTCTGACGTCTCCCAGGCTCTTCAACCTCTACGTGGATGACCTGATAGTCGCACTCAGCAGCATGCGTGTCAGACGCAGTGTCGATGGGGTTAGAATTAACATCATCAGCTATGCAGATGACATGGTGCTGCTGGGTCCGTCGACGGGAGCAATCAGAGAGATGCTTAAAACGTGTGAGACCTACGCTGCCGCACATGGATTAAAATATAATGTAAAAAAATGTGAGTACATGGTCTTTGAGGTCAGCGGCAAACGTCGTGGAGAAGGACCCGAGTTGATTTTGAACGGTTCACCAATTAGTAGGGTGTTAACTTTTAAATACCTAGGGCATTGTCTTGCCGCTGACCTCAGGGACGATGTAGACATAGAGAGGGACCGCAGGGCTCTAGCGGTGCGTGTCCTATAGGACGGTGATGGCGAAGGTGGGTGAGGCGGTGCGCCTGGAGGAGCTCGGCGCAACAAAAGGCCTCAAAATGAAGGTGACGGCGACTGGGGCCCGAATGGTGGAGGTCCCCGGTAGGGCCAGTGGCCCGGCCGCTGACGCCCTGGCCGAAAGGCTTAGGGCGTCACTAAATGCGGACGAAGTCCGAGTGTCCAGGCCCACCAAATGCGCTAGCATGCGCATCACGGGCCTGGACGACTCCGCGACTGAAGAGAAGGTGGTCGCCGCAGTGGTTAGGACCGGGGGGTGCTCTGCCGAGCAGGTGAAGGCAGGCATCATCCGTCCTGACTCCACGGGGCTGCAAACCGTTATGGTGAGCTGCCCCGTGTCGGCGGCCAGGAAAGTTACCGGGGAGGGCCAACGGCTATTGGTGGGCTGGGTTTCCGCGCAGGTGAAACTGCTGGAACCCAGACCTCTGAGGTGCTTCCGCTGCTAGGTGGGCAACCACGTGCAAGCGAATTGCACCTCGGAGGTGGACCGCAGCGGTCTCTGCTACCGCTGTGGTCAGCCCGGGCACAAGGCCGGCTCTTGCAACGCCACGCCGCACTGTGCCGTATGTGCGGCGGCTGGCAAGCCGGCCGAGCACCGGATGGGGGGCAAGGCCTGCGCCCCACCCACCAAAGCCAGGGCCAGAGGCAAGCCCTCCGCCACCGCCGTCACCGCCGCAGCCGCCACCACTGCCACCGCCGCTGCCGCCTCCAACACCACCGTCGTCGCCGCCGCCACCGTGGCCGCTGCGGCAGGCCCCTCTCAGGGGCTGGGAAGGAGGCCCAAGAGGGGGCTGACATGGAGTGCCATTAATGGCCCCATTACGCCTCCTCCAGGCTAACATCAACCACTGCGCCGCCGCTCAGGATCTGTTGCTCCAGAGCATGGCGCAGTGGTCGATTAACATCGCCGTGGTCGCTGAGCCGTACTTTGTCCCGCCCAGGGATGACTAAGTGGAGGACCTGAGCGGCTCAGTGATCCTAATTTCGTCGGCCGCCGCCGGTACCCCGTCCCTCGAGGCCGTCAAGAGAGGACGGGGCTGCGTAGCAGCACGGTTCGGGGAGATTGTCGTGGTAGGGGTCTACTTCTCTCCGAACCGAACTCTTGCCGAGTTCCACAACTCCCTTGCGGAGTTGAGAGACGTCGTCGTCGGGTTTGGTTCCCTCCCCGTGTTCGTCCTCGGGGACTTCAATGCCAAGAATCTGGCTTGGGGTTCCCGGTTAACGGACACACGGGGCAGGATGGTGGAGGACTGGGCTCTGGAGACAGGCCTGGTCGTCCTAAACCGGGGTTCTGTCCCCACGTGTGTGCGGATGCGGGGTGAATCAGTGGTGGACATCTCGTTCGCCAGCCCCGCTCTGTCGCCGCGTGTAGTTGACTGGCGTGTCATGGAGGGGGTCATGAAGGGAGACCTATTCCGATCACCGGTATATCCGGTTCGACGTCTCCGCCCAGACCTCGGACGCGCCGGTCCGACGGGCCCCGAGTGGTCCACGGTGGGCGCTGAAGCAGCTGGACCGGGAGCTCCTCCTGGAAGCCTCGATCGTGCAGGCCTGGGTGTCACCACCGGACAGGCCTGCCGACATCAACGTCGAGGCGGAGTGGTTCCGGGAGGCCATGTCCGACATATGTGACGTGGCAATGCCCCGGGTCCAGCCTAGACGTGCCTCGCGCCAGGTGTACTGGTGGTCGCAGGAGCTGACGGCTCTGCGCACTGCGTGCGTGGCTGCGCGACGCCGGTACACCAGGCACCGCAGGCTCCGTATCAAACCTCCGGATACGGAAGCCATTCAGGCGGAGCTGTACGAGGGGTACAGAGCGGCGAAGACCGCCCTCCAAGCGGAGATCCTGCGGGCCAGGGGTTTGGCCCGCGAGGAGTCGCTGGGGACTCTGGACAGGGACCCGTGGGGACGCCCGTACAAGGTGGTGCGGGATAAACTCCGCCCATGGGCTCCCCCGCTAACGCAGAGTCTCCGGCCCCAGCTTGTGGAGGACGTGGTGAGCGCTCTGTTCCCTTCGCGAGGGGAACACTCCTCCCCACCTATGGCTCCGCCTACTGCGGTGCCTGATGCGGACCACACCGCCGACGACGACGACGATGCTCCGGAGGTGACCGAGGGAGAAATGAGAGCGGCGGTACGCAGGCTTAATGCCAAAAATACCGCCCCAGGACCCGACGGCTTACCTGGGAAGGCCTGGGTCCTGGCCTTGGAGGCTCTCGGGCCTCGACTTAGGGGGCTCCTAAGCGCATGCATGGAGAGGGGCCAGTTCCCGCTTCGCTGGAAGACGGGGAAACTGGTCCTCATAAAGAAGGCAGGGCGCCCTGCGGACTCTCCGTCCGCTTATCGGCCCATCGTGCTGCTCGACGAGGTGGGCAAGCTCTTTGAAAGAGTCATTGCAGACCGCCTCGTCGGCCAGCTGGTGCGGGTGGGGCCGGATTTGGCGGAGAGCCAGTTTGGTTTCCGCAGAGGGCGCTCTACGGTGGACGCCATCATGCGTGTGCGAGCCCTGACGACGGGGAATGCTGTTGCCCAGGGTGGGGTCGTCTTGGCGGTGTCCCTAGACATCGCCAATGCCTTCAACACCCTGCCCTGGAGTTGCATCAGGGAGGCACTCCAGTATCACCGGATGCCGACCTACCTCTGTCGTGTGGTCGAGGCCTATTTGACGGACAGGGCCGTCATCTACCCCGGTCACCAGGGAGTGTGGAACCGGCAAGAGATGTCGTGCGGTGTCCCACAGGGATCGGTCCTGGGGCCGCATCTGTGGGACATCGGATACGACTGGGTGCTGGGCGCCGACCTCCCTAGCGGCGTCAGCGTAGTGTGCTACGCTGACGACACGTTGGTCCTGGCGCAGGGGAGGTCGCACCAGGCGGCGGCCGAATTAGCGGCACGCGGGGTTGCGACAATCGTCGAAAGGATCCGGCAATTGGGACTCAAGGTGGCCCTGCACAAGTCCGAGGCCATGTGTTTTCATGGTCCTCGGAACGCGCCACCGTTGGGGTCCCAAATAACGGTATGAGGGGTTTCTATCGGCGTCGAGTCGACAATGAAGTACCTGGGACTCGTCCTCGACAGCCGGTGGAACTTCGTGGAGCATTTCCGACGTTTGGCACCCAAACTGGAGCGGGCGGGCGCTGCATTGAAGCGGCTCCTGCCCAATCTAGGGGGTCCAAACGCCTCCTGCCGGAGGCTCTACGCGGGGGTCGTGCGGTCCATGGCCCTCTACGGGGCACCTGTATGGGCGCGCTCTCTGGCGCTGCGGCCAGCCCGCCGGTTGAGCGCGGCCCAAAGGGTCATGGCCATCCGGATGGTCCGAGGATACCGCACGGTCTCCTGTGAGGCAGCGAGCCTCCTTGCCGGATTGCCGCCATGGGATCTGGAGGCAAAAGTCCTCGCGCACGTATGGGAGTGGCGCGAGGAGGCGAAACGCCGGGGCGTAAGCCCGCTGCCGCGAGAAATCGCGGCACAGCGGACGAAGCTCCGGCGGGATCTCATGGCGTCATGGAAAGTACGGTTGTTGCAACCCAGTGCTGGGCACGCCACGATTGCGGCGATAAGTCCCCTCTTTGAGGAGTGGCTGGAGAGGCGCCACGGCGTCCTCACCTTCCGCGTGACGCAGGTCCTCACTGGACACGGCAGCTTCGGGAGGTTCCTGTGTCGGATAAGGCGGGAGGAAACGTCCGGGTGTCACCACTTTGTGGATCGCCTGGAGGACACGGTGGAGCATACGGTGGAGGTATGCCCGGCTTGGGCAGAGCACCGCCGTGTCCTCGTGGAGGCGATCGGCGGCAGAGACCTCTCGCGTCCGGCCCTGGTTCAGGCCATGGTACGGAGCGAGAGGGCATGGGCAGCCGTCACCTCCTTCTGCGAAGCAGTAATGCTCGCAAAGGAGGAGGCGGGACGGTTGAGGGAAAGGCAAGTTTCGCGCCCTCTCGCCCCTAGCCGCCGTAGGAGACGCCCAGGGCGTCGGGAATCCCGGGCGGATTTCCGGCCACCGTAGGCGTGGGCTTGCGGACGGTGAGCAATGGGTAGCTCACCGTCCGGTAAGGACCAGGCCTGGGTCGACGGCGCGTCGTATTCCACGCGCGCCTCAAAGAGATGTCGTCAGCACAAAAGTAGGGGTCCACTAGGGCCGATGCCTGCCGGGGTCGCGGGAAGGTACTTATGGGTCACCGAGGCCCCCGCAACACAGGCAACAGGAAGGAATACGGGTGGGTTTTAGTCAGTAAGAGTCTGACACACCCTCCCGCTCCGCCCAGAGCGGGAGAAGTTATTTGATGATTTCCCACCCTAAAAAAAAAAAAAAAAAAAGGGCTCTAGCGGTCCGGAGCAATATGTTGTCCCGTAGATTTACGCGGTGTACAGACCAAGTAAAAGTAACACTTTTCAAGGCTTATTGCCAAAGTTTGTACACGGGCATTCTATGGGTCAATCATACCAAGAGATCGCTGGATGTCCTGCGCATCCAATATAACAATGCTTTCAAGATGTTGTTGAGGCTGCCTCGTTATTGTAGCGCGTCGGAAATGTTTGCGCAAGCCCGCACCGCGACGGCCAGTACAATCTCACGGCGTCACAATCGTACGTCACCACTTGCAGATGTCTATTTGATAAAAAGGACCACAAATAACCACATACTTTGATCCAACCCCAAACTGATCTAAAATATGTAACAAGCAAGGAATGTCGGTTGAATTTCAGAAACCAACCGCGTAAGGTTATCCAGACAAGATAGTGCTTTACGAAAACCCACCATGTCCTCAGAAAAAAGACATTGTTTTTCAAATAACCACTATACGTTTGCTTAATTAAAATAGCATGAACATTTTTACAAATACAAGATGTCACGGAAATAGGACGTAAAGATGAAGATGAACTACTATGTTTGGGAATCGGAACTACGACGCCATTGTAAGGGAACTAAACCGACAGAAAAACATTTATTATATATTAAAAGTAACATATATTTACCGGAAGGTATTTGTTTAATCATGGAAAAGGAAATTTTGATCTGACCCAGGAGCTGTGTCGATGGTTTTAATACAGTTGACTAATTCTGGCATTGAAATTGGCGACTCCAACATTGCATTATTAGAACTAAATGTAGGCTGCGAGGGACAAACAAAATCTGGAGTAAGGTCGCTAAGCAGGCGTTCAGCTTTTTCTTTATCTACACAGACGTTAGGGATTTGCCGACCTTTTAACTTGAGGTTATTAGTTTTTATATTTCGACCTTATAAGACTGAAATAAGTTAATATGAAAATATTTTTTTGAATAATGTTAGAACCTTACCTATAAAATATGTATTGTGTATTTTCTTGTAGCTTGTAGTGTTTGTTGTATTTATGACCATTTTCCATATTTTAATTTCAGTAATATTGCTTGGGTGTATGCTCTGCGATGCGCAATGTGCTAGGTCCTCATTGTACAGACACGAGTTTTAATTTGGGACCCACCTAAGGTGGAATATCGTATAGCAAACTGAAGACATTTAGAGCTCAAATTTAATGGAGTGTCATAAAGTTTGCCATTGACAAATTACGTTTATACGTGTCTAGGGGCAACCGCTCATTGACGTCAGCCGGGCGCAACGATTCAAACGACTATTTCTGATTTTTTCCAACTGAATTGTCACTAGTCTTTTTGGCCTTATCTTCTCTTCGGCCATATTTGTTTAATTGTTCGTGTTACGAAAATAAATAAAAAACATCAATTTACTTTAAATAATTTCCTTTATTGTGAACTGTTTAAAGCTATAGCTAACTAAACTAGTAATTGGGAGATTCCAGCCACAATATTTTACCAATCTAATGTTTAACAAAATAAACTTTTTCATTCTTTCATTTTCATTATAACACAATACAACTTACTCTTTTAAGACTATAGACAGCAGTATTAACGGAGCAGAAAACGAACGCTACCGCCGAAGGCAATATTCAAAACCGCATAAATCCACCTCGGTTTTGAATAATGGCCAGAAGCCGATTACGCATGGATCCAGTCAATTGCTGACATATGTCAGTACCCATAAAATTTTCCCAGACTGTGTGACAGTAATCTATTAGGTTGGGGAAAAAGTCTTTTCACATTATAGTATGTATGAACTTGTAATAAAATCTCTTTGGGTATACCATATGTATCTGGCTGGTTTTGGTATCATTGAAAGTTTAAATTTTATAGAATATAATTCCAAATTCAAATTAGGAAAATGTGTGATTTTCATTTGTTTTTCGCACCGTCAAGATGAGTGAATCTAATGAAGAAATTCGATACATTTTAAAATTTAACTACAAAAAAGGTAAAAATGCAACGCAAGCCTCGAAAAAAAATTGCGATGTTTATGGACCTAGTGCAGTGTCTGTGAGAGTAGCACAAATTTTGATGTCAAACATGCACGTCGCTCTGGTCGCCCTATTACGGATAAAATGGATGCGATTTTTGAAAAAGTGGAGCAATATCAGTAGTTACGACGTAGCTGAAGAACTGGAAATTGACCACAAAACAGTTTTGGTGCATTTGAAAAAAACTGGTTACACAATAAAACTTGATATTTGGGTACCTCACGAGCTCACTGAAAGAAACCTAATGAACCGTGTACTCATTTGTGATTCTTTATTACGACGTAATGAAACCGAACTATTTTTGAAGAAGCTGATTCTGGTGATGAAAAGTAGATCACGTACGAAAAGAAAGTGCGAAAAAGGTCGTGGTCAAAGGCCGGTCAGGCTTCACAGACTGTGACGAAACCCGGGTTAACTCGCAACAAGGTGATGCTTCGTGTGGTGGGATTGGAAGGGCATTATTCATTATGAGCTGTTACCACCAGGCAGGACCATCGATTCTGAACTCTACTGTGAGACAACTGATGAGATTAAAGCAAGAAGTTGAGAGAAAGCGGCCGGAATTAATCAACAGAAGGGGTGTGGTTTTTCATCATGATAACGCTAGACCTCAGACATCTTTAGCCACTCAGCAAAAATTAAGAGAGTTTGGCTGGGAGGTGTTAATGCATCCGCCGTATAGTCCTGACCTTGCACCTTCAGATTTCCACCTGTTTCGGTCTCTTCAGAATTCTTTAGGCAGTGTCAGGTTAACATCACGAGAGGACTGCCAAAACCACTTGTCTCGGTATTTTGATCAGAAGTCCCAAAATGTATATAGCAATGGGATCATGTCCCTACCTACAAGATGGCAAAAAGTTATCGAACAAAATGGTACCTACATACTTTAGTTAAATGTAAATAAACTATATTAAATATGTTTTGAATTTTCTTAAAAAAATGCGAAGAAACTTTTTCCCCAACCTATTAAGTGTATATCTAATATAATATAAGTGTTTATCTAGTTCTTTCGTTTCTATTGGACCATTTTTGGACCATTAAGTCCCATACATTTTCTATTGGGTTTAAATCAGCACACTTTGCAGGCCACGGAATAACATTTAAATTCGCTTGGTTATTACTAAACCAGTTTCTAACGATTCTTGCTGTATGAATGGTTGCGTTGTCTTGCACAAAATTAATTCTAGGAACTTCTTGTTGTGGATAATATATTCGCAAGGTCGGAAACACACCCTCATCTAATAAGTTAACATAATCCTGAGCAGTTGCTCTCGGTGGTAAATTCACAAGTTCTCCAACGCCTGCTGCACTAATCCAGCCAGAAATGTTAGCAGTAATGCGACCAGACGCATTGTTAGCTATGACGTGGTATCCGTGTATCGAGTGCTGTCAATCCGCCACAAATGTAATCTGCCCGTTTGTGAAGAGAAAAATGTCTTTTCATCAATGAAAGCCGTAGACGTCCAATCGAAATTTAAATATTGACGTGCGAAAATAAGTCGAGCAGTTTTATGGTCCTCTGTTAAAGCATTTTTTTGCAGGGTGTCTGTGATGCAGTCCCATAGCGTTTAGGTGTCTTCTGACTGTTGAAGATGGACTTCAAACATTTCCGCAAATTTTCTCGTTGGCGTAAAGCCCTCCAAGATGTATTGCTTTTGCATCATGCGGCACTGCTCTTCCGATAAAGCATGCAGGGGATGGTTATTTTGCCTTAAGTCACTAAGATTTCCTTCGTCATTGAAACTTCGAACCCAACGGCGAACTGCGTTTCTAGTCATATTTAACTGTCGCGATATCCCGCGAAACTCTACTCCGTGTTCGTGTAGGTCAACAATTTGGAGTCTTAGTTGCTCACTATTTGCTGCAAGTACTCCTATTTGTTACAAATTATATTTCGCGAAAATGTCACTAATCAATAAATTTTCTTGTCTGACACTGACACATGTTCGTAATCAGAAAAACGCAAAGAGGTTATCAATGCAAGGGCCCATTCGATAAGACATTTAATTGTCTTATCTTGACACTTCACCACTGTTATTGAACAGAAATTTTCGACCTTATTGCATTGTGAATGTTCTAACAACATTTGAAGGAAATGGGTCCCAAATTAAGTTTTTTTTTTGGGTGGGAAATCATCAAACAACTTCTCCCGCTCTGGGCGGAGCGGGAGGGTGTGTCAGACTCTTAGGTTTAAAGAATTTATTCTCATAAGAAGAATACATAGGTTCACTTACAATGAGATACAAAGTAATGTCTTAAATCTAAATGAAATACATTGAAATACATTTTGCCTCAGGTGCATGTTGGTGAAGTAATACAAATAAATATTAGGTGGGTAAGTAGTTGCTAACATTAATTGATAGGTATGACTACATTTTATGAATATGCTTTTTTAGTTTCATTTTGAATGAGATCCTAATGTCAACAATCTTTTACGTCATTTGGCAGGTCATTATACAGTTGTGCTCCTTCGAACAATATGGTTTTTTTACCATAGTTAGTACGAGCTTGTCTTCGTTGTAATTTTTTTTATTTTTTAGGTTGTGTGATATTGTTTTTTTTTGGGTAATTGTAAATTGGATTGTATGCTGTTTGTGGTGATTTTTTTAATTAGAATGCTGGTGCGGTATGTGTATAGTATTTTAGTTGGAGTGAGATAGTGATAATGGTATTTGTTGCCTGTTGCCTGTGTTGCCAGGGGCCTCGGTGACCCTTTAGTACCTTCCCGCGACCCCTGCAAGGTATTTATGACTTGGCCAAAGAAAACACCGAGCTCAGAAGAAGATACATTTATTTTTTCTACAAACTGAAACGGGGAAAATGGTCCTCATAAAGAAGCCGGGGCGCCCTGCGGACTCTCCGTCCGCTTATCGGCTCATCGTTCTGCTCGACGAGGTGGACAAGCTCTTTGAAAGAGTCATTAGAGACCGCCTCGTCGGGCGACTGGTGCGGTGAGGCCCGCTTTTGGCGGAGAGCCTGTTTGGTTTCCGCAGGGGGTGCTCTAAGGTGGATGACATCATGTGCGTGCGGGCTCTCACGACGGTGAATGCTGTGGCGAACAAGCGACACACGGGGTTGCGACAACCGTCGGGTTCCCAAATTACGGTAGTAGGGGTTCGTGCGGTCCACGGCCCTTTACGGGACACCGGTGTGGGCGCGGCGGCCAGCACACCGGTTAAACGCGTCCCAAAGAGTCTTGGCCATCTGACTGGTCCGGGGATAACGCACGGTGTCAGGTGAGGCAGCGAGCCTTCTTACCGGATTGCCGCCATCTGGAGACAAAAGTCCTTACGCACGTATGTTGTAATTCACATTTTATTTACCTTTAACTATTTATTGTGAACATATTTTATTTTTGTCAAGCCAAATCGCTTATTTTAATCACACTGAAGCCACTGTAACTATAATAAGATTATTCATTTAGGTATATAACTTTCTAAATTATCAAGTAATCAAACCACAATCAACACATTCAACACATTCAACAAGAAAGTTTCCCAATACAATACAAAACTTTACTGTACAATACATCATTTTAAGTTGCGGGTATACTTACACAATTTCACTCCACGCATAACACTTTGTCACAACACCAATGTATCTCGTCTGCTCGACGTCCGTATGTCACTGCAGGGATCCAGCAGAATATCAGCGTCAGGTATATTTGCCTGACACATGCTGAGCTGGACTCCCATTTGGTGCAACCTTGAGACACACACCGCACCTTGTTCGATAATTAATTGAAGTATGTCGTAATGTTACTTTATTTCTTTAAGCATGTTTTTCTTTTTTTTTTGTATATTGGCACCTTGTTTTTATATATATTCCTGTAATTTGTTATCCATGTATTGTGCTATTGTGTGTTGTGCTATGTCTTTTGTGTGCACTGAATAAATGTTTTATCTATCTATCTATCTATCTATCATATGGGAGTGGCGCGAGGAGGCGAAACGCTGGGGCGTAACTCCACTGCCACGAGAAATCACGGCACAGCGGACAGAGCTCTGGCGGGATCTTATGGCAACATAGAGAGTGCGATTGTCGCAACCCAGTACTGGGCACGCCACCATTGCGGCGATAAGTCCCAACTTTAAGAAGTGGCTAGAGAGGTGCCACGGCATCTTCACCTTCCACCTAACGCAGGTCCTCACTGGACACGGCTTCTTCGGGAAGTTCCTGTTCCGGATAAGGCGGGAGGAAACGCCCGGTTGTCACCATTGTGTGGATTGCCCAGAGGACACGGTGGAACATTCGGTGGAGGTCTGCCCGGCTTGAGCGGGGTACTGCCAGGTCCTCGTGGAGGTGATCAGCGGTGGCGATCTCTCGCGTCCGGGCCTGGTCTTGGCCATGGTTCGGAGCGAGAGAGCAAGTGAAGCCTCCTTTTGCGAAGCAGTAATGCTCTCGAAGGAGGCGGAACGGGTGAGGGAGAGGCAAATTTCGTGCCCTCACGCCCGTAGCCGCCGCAGGAGATGCCCTGGGCGTCGGGAATCCCAGGCCGATTTCCGTAGTAGTAGCTCGCTGTCCGATAAGGACCATGCCTGGGTCGACGGCGCGTTCTGTTCTACGCGTGCCTCAAAGAGATGTCAGCAAAGTAAAGAAATATGAAGCCCATTCCAAAGCATAGTAGGTACCTATGGAGAAGAACGGGCAAGAAACTCCATGGACACTCTTATATATTATATTTTTGTATCAAGATTAGTATAGAAAATGTTGAATTTCATAACTAAATGTGAGGTAGATGTAAAAAAAGCTACTATGGACGCGCACAGTAGCAACACACGCGCCACCATCAGCGAGACATATGAATGAGCATGACATACTTTCAGCCGCCAGGCCACATTCAAGTCAATGAAAGCGACATATTAACCGGTAAATAGTAGCTCTATTATATATAGTACTCACACCTGTACTATGCAATTATGTAATACAAAGGAGATTGAATTTATACGATGCAAAGATAGCCTTACAATGTTCAGCAGCTCCAACAGTATTTTCAAATGTTAATTAATCAACGGGTTGTAGTTGTGGAGCAGGACCAGCATTGAGCCAAGCATTTTTATCAACGATGTAATCCCGCAACTTATAATATGCCTGCCTGCATAGTGTGCGTTTTATACAAGATTTGAATTTCATCTCATTCACTTGAAATATGAAGTATGAAGAAGAAATGAAGCATCCAATACTAATTCCCGATAAATCACATCTAGCAAATCTGACTGTTGCGGATGCCCACGAAAATACTATTCATGGAGGTCCTCAGTTAATAAGCGAGCTATACAGGGTGTCACAGGAAACCTGTACCAGCGAAGGTCTGTGGTCAGGGGACACTAATACCTATCGATTGATCCCCCATGTATGTTCCGCAATATTTTTTAGTTTTCGAGATATGATTTTTTTGTATTATTTTCAGATTTGTTTTAAATTGTTGGCAATTTAATTTATAACTTTTGCTTTTTTAGTGGAATTCAACAGTAATTCAGTCAGGTGCAAGTATTTTTTTTTTCAAGTTGAATTCCACTGTAAATTTCTATGAAACAGGAATTTTAATCTTGTGATCAAATTCTGAGCTATTGGTAGTTAGAATTTGGATGTTTTGTATTTTATAGCAGGTGAAAACACATTCTAGCCATAATACTGACAAAAAACTCAAAGAAACACTACTGAGTACCTTCGCTGGTACAGGTTTCCTGGGACAACCTGTATAAAAACTCATTATTGCATTGTGAACGTCTCAGTAGGCAGTAAGTTCATAAATGCGTTGTTTGTGTGCGATATTCAGCTGAAACGAATCAACATTTGATGGGCCAAATACCATCAGCTCGTGTCACTGCTTGCCGCCCTTCTCATCAAAGCGGTGTTGATTATGTAGGACCTATTGCGGTTAGAACCACACAAGGACGTGGTTATCTGGGGACCTCACTAAGGGCTACCTTTGCTTATTCATATGCATGGCCAGTCGTGCAATTTATCTCGAGGTAGTGAGTAATCTGACCTCAGAGGCATTTTTTGCTGCATTTAAGCGTTTTGTTCACGCAGGCAGACGGCATTGCGCAGATTTAAGCTGTGATGATGGCACTAACTTTGTTGGAGAAACCCTTTTCGAGGTAATAAATTCATAAGCTTAGGGAGCTTAAGAATTTATTAGCTAGTGACATAGTTAGCTGGCTAGCGACAAACGGCACCAACTGGCACTTCCACCCTACTCACCAAACTTTGGTGGACTTTGGGAAGCTGGAGTGAAGTCCACGAAACATCACCTAAAAAGAGTGATCGGCAACAGTACACTCCCATTCAAGGAAATGACGATTCTTTTGTGCCAAATAGAGGCATATTATATTAACTCACTGTCGATAACACTTCGGCGTCGGAACTAACTCAAGTTAGTCCCAATGCAGAAGATCCGTACCCACTTACCCCGGGGCATTTTCTTGTGGGTGAGCCTTTAGTGCTGGTACCAGATGCTAATTATGAGAATGCGAACATGAGAGCAGTGGGGGCCCAGTGGTAACAACCACGACTTAGGAGTTGTAGGTCGTAGGTTTGAAGTCTGACAGGTGCTTTACTTTGTGTAAATTATTTCATCACCACTGCTCTCAAAACGGTGATGGAAAACATCATGAGGAAACCGGCATGTCCTATAACCAAAAATTCAAAGACATGTGACATCTACCACTGGGCCCACGTGGTGGATTACGACCCCCCTTACCGAGAGGATGCCTGTGACCCAGCAGCAGGAACATTATAGGCTGTTTATGCTGTTACGCCGAACATGAGTCATATCAAAGAATGTCGCTTTCGCGGACAAGTGCCACCGGAACGCACAAAGACTTAGTGCAACTGAGTGATACTAACATAGTTTTAAGTTTTATTTACTAACACAGTTGTATCTATATACAGGGTGATTGGAAGATGGGTGCAAAGCTTTAAGGCGAAGATAGTACAGACAATTTAGAACCATTTAAGCCATGGTTGTCTTAGACGAAGTCTTACCAAATATTTTTAACCAAATTTTTAAGTTTTTTTTCGGAAATTCTCAAAATTTAATGTAAACTGCATAATTATGGCCAAATTAAATGATAAATGAATTCATTTTTTATTTATTTAATTAAAGTAATGTGTAAGCAATCAAGCAAAACATGTTTTAGGCTTCTGTGCCATTAGACATTTTTTTACAGACATTTAATGCTCAGAAAAAATAAAAAATTTGTACAATACGTCTTTTAAACCTTATTAAAAAAAAACGGAGGGTGCTTTTTTGTTCAAACCTTTTTGAAGACATGCTTGATAATCGCTCTTTCTTTTGAGGTATCATTTATGCGGATATCTTACAAATTATTGAAATTAGGGCCTACAAACCAATTTGAGGGAGAATTTTTTTATTTTAGGCAGACTAATTAAAACAACATTTGAATTAAAATTATTTATTTTTCATGTTCAAAATGACGGCCGTGATTCCTAATACAAGCACGGTCCCGTCTTCTAACTTCTGTAGTCGTTATTTTCAACATCATCTCCTGCTTCATTGTCTCAAACGCTGAATTTATTCTTTGTATCAATTCTTCTCTAGTGTTTATTTCTATGTTGTTATGCACCAGTTCCTTGGCCCGGCCCCACACGAAAAAGTCCAACGGGGTCAGATCTGGGGAGCGAGCGGGCCAAGGGATGGGTCCATCCCTGCCGATCCAGCTATCAGGAAAGCAATTGTTGAGGTGTTCCCTTACATTTAAAGTCCAATGCGCTGGACAGCCGTCTTGCTGTAAGATGACTGTTCGGTCTCTTTCGAAGATCGGGACACCTGATTCCTCTACCAGCAGTGGTAAATCAATTTGCAATAATTGCAAATAATTTTCGCCATTCAATGGATCAGGCAAAAAGTGGGGCCCAATCAATGTTCTGCCAATTATTCCAGCCCATACATTCACAGAGAATTTCATCTGAAATGACACCTGCTTCTTAAAATGTGGATTGTTGTCTGCGTCGGCCCATTCATGGATGTTGTGAAAGTTTGTAATACCTTCCCTTGAAAATTTAATTTCATCCGTCCACAAGATTGATTTCAGAAACCACGCATCTTCGATGTCTCTGTTGAGGAGGAAACGGCAGAACTGAATTCTTCTTTGAGGATCTTGCTCTACTAGACCTTGCACACTCCTGCCATGGAACGGATACTTATCATTTTGGTGCATTGTATGCCATACCTTCCATTGAGAAATGTTTAAATTTCGAGCTACTGCTCTAGTACTGGTAGTAGGATCCGCTTGAAATGCTGCTAAAATGTCTTCGTCGACGGCAGTTTCGTGTCTGCCCGGGTTGACTCCAGGTTTCACGCGGTGAAACCCATCTTGGGCAAGACGACGAAACGTGTTGTAAAACACTCGGACATTCAGTATCCTGCGATTCGAATAGCGCTCTTGATACATCCGTCGCGCCAAAGATCCATTGCCGTCTGCTCTACCGTACATAAATACGATACCCGCATATTCTTGATTGGAAAAAGTAGCCATAGTCACTTAACAATTAAGAAAAACGGCGTAGGAGCGCACTAAATATCAACTCAACACAATTAAGTCAAAAATCAACACGTGCAGGAGCGCGAGGCTACGACTGGACACGGTGAAACAAAAAAGTTCAAAACTAACGCAAACAACACGTGCAGGAACGCAAAGGGCTACAACTGAACACGGTAAATTGTGAATCAACACGACAACGTCCACTCACAAGGGCAGTAGTTTGACTAATAAGTAAAAGATGTAACGGCTTCATCACAGACCGACTGACCCTGACTAAAGAAAAACGACTTTGTTGCCTCAGTAACTAAGACCATTTTGCTGTAAAAACCAACTCTTATCGCTTTTTGCTATTCATTGGGCGTTCTATCTGGAAATACCGTCGTACCGCGCTCGGTGGCCATTGTTTAGAGAATCCCCTCAAGGGGTTCCCCTCAATTGGTTCCTGCATGTGACAAAAATTCTTAGAATTGAACAATGTTATCATTTCGAGCACATAAAGTATTCTTTTAAGCAAAAATGTTGTGTTTTGTTAGACTGCCTAAAATTTCTCCCTCGAATTGGTTTGTAGGTCCTAATTTCAATAATTTGTAAGATATCCGCATAAATGATACCTCAAAAGAAAGAGCGATTATCAAGCATGTCTTCAAAAAGGTTTGAACAAAAAAAGCACCCTCCGTTTTTTTTTTAAATAAGGTTTAAAAGACGTATTGTACAATTTTTTTATTTTTTCTGAGCTTTAAATATCTGTGAAAAAAATGTCTAATGACACAGAAGCCTAAAACATATTTTGCTTGGTTGCTTACACATTACTTTAATTAAATAAATAAAAAATTAATTCATTTATCATTCAATTTGGCCATAATTATGCAGTTTACATTAAATTTTGAGAATTTCCGAAAAAAACTTAAAAATTTGGTTAAAAAAATTTGGTAAGACTTCGTCTAAGACAACCATGGCTTAAATGGTTCTAAATTGTCTATACTATCTTCACCTTAAAGCTTTGCACCCATCTTCCAATCACCCTGTATATAATGGGTTCAGGTATTCTATAGGTCTTTGTAACCTGATAATAAATTGTTTATTATTATTATTATTTATTATATTATTATTTTACTCAACGGCTTGTGCAGGATTTCGGCGAAGATGGTCATTCGAATAACACAACTCCAGCACCGTTCTATATGGTAACAAATAACTCCGGAACATAAAGCTGGAGGCATAGTGCTGGTTAAGGAGGATGATCCACCACCGGCAAGATGGTTATAATTATGGTATGATTACTGACAAGCATATTGGTCTGGCGTATACGCGCGTTGTTTCGTTAAAATATAGAGATTCTGTTAACAGCAGACCAGTGTCCAAGCTTATCTATATTTTATCTGTTGCTCTCTGTCTAGTTTAAATGAGTAATTTTTATTGTGCTCAATATATTCAAATTATGATAAGAAATGTTGTTATTGCAATGTTTAAGTAACATTTTAATATTATTTTATTGTTGTTGGTAGTAGCTATATTTTGTCATGGTGGGCGAGATAGTTCTTAAGTAACTTAGTGTCTGCCGGGGTCGCGGAAAAGTCCGAAATGTTACCGAGGCCCCTGGAAACACAGGCAATGGAAGGAACACGGGTGGGTTTTAGTCAGTAAGAGTCAGACACCCTCCCGCTCCACCCAAAGCGGTTTATTTGATAATTTCCCACCCAACGAATAAAAAAAGTAAGTGTGTTATTTTTTATTTTTTTGGGTGGAATGGTAAGTGTCGAATGTCGACATGGAGAGTACGGTTGTCGCAACCCAGTGCTGGGCACGCCACGATTGCGGCGATAAGACCCCTCTTTGAGGAGTGGCTAGAGAGGCGCCACGGCGTCCTCACCTTCCGCCCGACGCAGGTCCTCACCGGACACGGCAGCTTCGGGAGGTTCCTGTGTCGGATAAGGCGGGAGGAAACGCCCGGGTGTCACCACTGTGTGGGTCGCCCGGAGGACACGGTAGAGCATACGGTGCAGGTCTGCCCGGCTTGGACAGAGCACCGCCGTGGCCTCGTGGAGGCGATCGGCGGCAGAGATCTCTCGCGTCCGGCCCTGGTTCAGGCCATGGTACGGAGCGTGAGGGCATGGGCAGCCGTCACCTCCTTCTGCGAAGCAGTAATGCTCGCGAAGGAGGAGGCGGGATGGTTGAGGGAAAGGCAAATTGGAGACGCCCTGGGCGTCGGGAATCCCGGTTGGATTTCCGGCCACCGTAGGCGCGGGCTTGCGGATGGTGAGCAATGGGTAGCTCACCGTCCGGTAAGGACCAGGCCCGGGTCGACGGCGCGTTGTATTCCACGTGCGCCTCAAAGAGATGTCGTCAGCACAAATGAAGGGGTCCACTAGGGCCGATGCCTGCCGTTGTCTCGGGAAGGTACTAAAAGGTCACCGAGGCCCCTGGCAACACAGGCAACAGGAAGGAATACGGGTGGACGGTAATGAAAGAGTCTGACACACCCTCCCGCCCAGAGCGGGAGAAGTTATTTGATGATTTCCGACCAAAAAAAAAAACAAGAAAAAAAAAGTGTCGAATGTCAAATTGTCATATTTTGAATTTTTAGTTCCGTGTGCCTCGATAAATGGTGTTGTATATTTTTATTTTGTTTTCTGAATCGCGGTGTTAAATTTCTCAATGATTTCATGACCTTGAATATTATAAATAATATTTATCGTTTTGAGTTCGGTGTATTCTTTGGCCAAGCCACAAGTAGTTAGTAATACCTTTTGGTCATGAAAGCCAAGGTATACAGCAGCCATACAGCTATCTTAATCAGTCAAAATCACCAGATTTGAGCCTTGCAGGCTTCTCAGAACTTTTAGAGGATTGTACAAATTCTAGACTTCTACAATTTTTTTTTGGTATTTATCCTTCATTCTAACATCACACATTCATCCTTATTTGTCGAGCACTACCGGCACATATCTGTCTATTGTTTCGAAAATTCTTCAATTTTGTCGCAATTGTTGAACGACAAAATTTTTCCTTGGTTTTGTGTCATACCAGATTACTGTAGTTTCCATCAGTTATGTGAATCTCTTAAAATAAATAAAATAATAAAAAGTTTTTATTGTTTCTCTTAAAATTGTTATACAACTCAGAATTGAGGCAGCCCCGGTAAGTTATAAGTATACTTGTGATGGGGTTACCTCGCAACTTCCCCTGCGTTACTAGCTACAATATTGACACGTAATTAAAAATACAACTTAAAAAATAAATAAAAAAAGAACAGAAATAAAAGAACAAAAATAAAAAGTTTAGGTACCTAGTAGGATGTTACAAAAATTGTTGAAGGAGGTAGGTACAGTGTTTGTGTGTGTGTGTATATGTGGTGTGTGGGTGTGTGTTCATGATTAGATAAGTGGTGTTTGTTCTCTCATCTCTTGAACCTCAACATTAAAATTTTTAATTTGTAGATTTATCACATAAACATTTTTTTTTGCGATAAATTCACATTTTGCAGTTGGAG
Organism: Atethmia centrago; assembly: GCA_905333075.3. Lineage (NCBI taxonomy): Eukaryota > Metazoa > Arthropoda > Insecta > Lepidoptera > Noctuidae > Atethmia > Atethmia centrago. The sequence continues at coordinate 7,667,926 of HG995381.1, read as the reverse complement.
AATTGACCCTGACGTACGAGTATCGATGTATGAGAGAACATTTTTTCAACTACAAAGTTAAGTTTGTTCTTGGGATAAAATCCTAACTACTGAAGTCTTCATTGTGCGTGCTCCGACACGCATTGGGCCGGAAGTTTCAGTTACAATTGAATAGTTTTATTTAAACAATAAGTAATTGTTGTATCGAAACACTGGTGAGATATATCTAGAAGGATTCAACTTTATAAAGTAGAAACCTTCTAAATACAGATGAATATGTTACTAATTCCCTTTAGCGAGTGATTGCTTAAGAACTTATCCTGAACAGGCTTTTTTGATACTTTTATCAGATACTTTTGGAACAGATTATAGTTTAGATATACGATTGAACGTTGTTAGGCTGACACTCCACCGAAGCAAATCGGAGAGGAGTCAAATTACCAACCTAAAAGCTCGTTTTCGCTCAATATTCATAAGATGATGTAAATTTGTATCCACCTCACCTGGAATATCAACCTTTTAAGCTATCAGGGACACGGAGTAAGAGAATCCCGTGCTTACGACTCAGTCATAGCTTTACAAATGTAAAACTGTGACTCAGGGTAGCTCGAACAATACCGTGGGGTTTTAGTTGGTAGGAGTCCGACATAACTCTCCTATTTTCCCAGACGTGGAGGGATTTCCCCATAGTAAAATATTGTAATCGAAGAACTATTTTCAATTACAGTTTTAAAACTGAATTCACATAGAAAGAAAGAACGTAAGTACATAAATTATACTCACGAATTCTCGTTTCTATTTTAACGAGGTCGTAGGAACTCGTCACTTTTAAAACGCCGATGAAAGGAAACTGAAAGTCGAATTTCGAGCCATGGTAAAACTACATACATCTGATACATTAAAACTTTATTAGAAGTCGTAGTACCTACCTAATAACGCTGAACTTTGTAAGGGTTCCTTGTGTTACGGAACCATTCATCAAACAGACACATTTTTGACATGGGTTTATTTTCAACTAGATGCGCCCCGCGGTTTCACCCGCATTAGTTATGACCCCGTGGGTATATCGGGATAAAAAGTATCCTATGTGTTATTCCTGGTTATAAACTATCTGTGTGCAAAATTTTATCCAAATCCGTTCAGTACTTTTTGCGTGAAAGAGTAACAAACAAACATCCATCCATCCATCTATCCTTACAAACTTTCGCATTTATAATATAAATCGTAGTAGGATTAAGAGAGTGCATTTTGAAATTTAGCAATGTCGCAAGTAGCCGTCAAATATCTCAGTGTTTTGATGATTTAGCATAAACAGCCTATAATGTTCCCACTGCTGGGATACAGGCCTCCTCTCGGTGAGAGGGTGTGGGCCGTAATCCACCACGCGGGCCCTGTGCGGGTTGGTGGCGTTTTGATTATTTAATAAATATTATTAAATTAAATTATAGGAGGACATATAGTGACCTAATTGGTGATGTTCTTCAGAAAGGTCAGGTGCATAGTACTTGCAGCCGGCGTGCGTGTATGACCAGATATATGAACGTAAACGAAGACGTGGCGTTACAATATACAAGGTCATGAAATCACAGAGAAACTTAACACCGCGATTTAGCAAACAAAATAAAAATATACAGCACCATCTATCGAGGCAGACGGAACTAAAAATTCAAAATATGACAGTTTGACATTCGACACTTAACATTCCGTCCAAAAAATAAAATAACTCACTGAATTACTTTTTTTTTTTTTTTGGGTGGGACATTATCCAATAACTTGTTAACCCTTCTGCCTACACCCATGGTAAGAAGGCATGAGCTTATGTTATGTTATGTTAAATTATAAAATTGTGTGCCCCGTGGTTTCGCCCGCATATATCTCGATCCCCTGAGAAACTGTATCTCTCATTCAGGTGGTAGCTACGTATTCCATATTCAAATATTCTATTATTCAAAGCCATGCTTCCAATTAAATGTTATATTCACTGAAACAAATATTGACGCTAAATTGGCGTATATTAAATTAGTTTCAGAATGTCTAATACTGTTGTGATAACCATAAGAATGTTTGAAGTTGTAGCGCAAACTGAACTATACAGGGTGACATTGAAAACATGCGACAAATCGAAATGGAAGATTGTACTCATCATTATGAACAACTTTTACTAAGGGACCAAAGCTATAATCCCAAAAAAAAAACTGCTGTCCCCTACATTTATGTTCGCAATACCTCATCAAAATGTAGGAAAAGCAGATTTTTTTTTTTGGGATTACAGCTTTGGTCCCTTAGTAAAAGTTGTTAATAATGATGTATACAATGTCCCATTTCAGTTTGTCGCAAGTTTTCAATTTCAACCTGTATGTGTCGGTTTTAAAGTTACGCCTCTCCGGCCGCCAGGCAGAGGTGTGCCCACATTTCGGCAGTTATGTTTAAAAGTAGTTAGTCTAACTAATGGCTAATGGTTAATGGCTTTATCACATTTCGGCAGTTATGTTTAAAAGTAGTTAGTCTAACTAATGGCTAATGGTTAATGGCTTTATATTGTCCGTTTTTCCGAAGGCCTACCCAATAATTGAAAGTACTTGACGACGTCATTGCATTTTAAGAGGTATTAGGTAAACGGGGCCTGGCGGTCAAGAGGTTAAGCACTTGGTACTTGTTGATAGGTCTACACTGTCATTCTATACCTATTAACTTTATTGGTAAAGTGCCGTGTGCTAGCTGACGTTATTTTATATATTATTTATTTTATTTATTATGACAAATAATTTAATTTAATGTTATGTGTTGCACGTAGTGTAAATTATTACGCATATTATTGTATAGAATCAAGTTTATCTAACTGAACAGACAGCTGTGCTGCTGGAGAGTTTGTTGCGCCACTTCTTCTTCCCAGCTAAAGCACTAGGAAGTGATGAAGGGCGGGTGTTTTGGGGTGATTGTCTTATGTAATTTTGACGTTCGAAAAGTGTCGATTCTCAGCCTAGTCTGAATAAATGACTTTGAATTTTGATTATGTATTCATATCAGACAAACCCTGGACAGTCATCCCCTCTACCAGTGTTGCTAACTGTAAACTTTTACGATATTTTCGTATAGCTCGTGCCCACCTAGGAGAAGAAGTACGAGCGTCAATGATCGTCGGCTGCACGGACGCGTAGCGATGCGCCAGTCGAGGTGCGGCCAAAACAACGCCTTCAATTAGGGTAGAGACGTACCAGCGCCTAAAGGTCATCACTCACTCTAACAGCACCGCTCCAGCGCAGTAACAGCCCGACACCGCCTCGAAAATATCCACCCGCTTGTCGCTAACACGACGCACATACTGGTATTTTCACGATCTACGGGGCCAAAATTGTTTTGATGCTTATTTGTTATCTAAATAACGCAAATAAGAAAAAAATAGATATTTTTACAAAAAATAATATATTCACAAAACTTTAGGTAGGTTACATAGATCACAGAAAAAAATATAAAAATGCTAAGGTTCTGTAATACCTTCTTCATCGCTCTCTGATGAAATTTCAATTAAATTTGGTTCCGCAGATACGAACATGGCCAAGGTTTCAGGCAAAAATATCTTGGTTGCAACTTTCTCTACAAAATTTCCTCGCAAAATCTTGGCGGTAACATCTAAAATGTTTGTTACAAGCTTCAGCTGCTTCCTCTGAAAGCTGCCCGATTGGTAATAATGCCGTTTCTATGATAACTGCGCCATGGACTAAAACCTTGTGCATTGTTGGCGTCATAGGATGCCATTCATATAATTTAACATAAACACGAGCAGTTTCTGAAGCATATCTTTCATATTTTATAGGATCAATTTGGTACCCGCTTGAAATTGCTTCCAATATAACTTTTAGCCTGTAAATCAGATCATAACTGATGCCTGTTATTTCTGAAGCTAATCTCGGCTACTCAAAAAACCTTCTGCTGGTATTTCCATCATATGTATTCCCGAAATTAGATTTTGGCATATCTACTATTAGACCTGTTTCAGTGCGAAACCTCTCATGTATGTGTCTTTTTTTTTCGTTCTTCTATATCTTTTTCCTCTTGCGATTTTTTTCCCTTGTATTTCTTTACTTGTAGTTTGTAGGCTAAATGTAAAATACTTTCAAATATACGAATTCTGGCATGTAATACCGATATGCCGAATTCAAGGGCTGCAAAATTCACCTCTCTTGTATATTCCTATTCATTAAAATCCTTGGATGTTGCTTCACAAATGTAGCACCTACTTGTAGACTTTGTGCCTGTGGCTGCATTGCAGACCTTTCCATCTACTATTTTCATAATAAATGTGTGCTTAATAAGGAACTTTTTCCCTGCTATGTCGACCTCTGTTGGGACTAAAGAGCTAATAGCGCTTTTAACATGTCTTATTTCCTCTTCAGTGATATCATTATTTTCCTTGATAAAACGGAATCTTATTGGTCGACAAAATCGCGGCAAAGAAGGCGTTGGATTTTTCCATAAAACTTTTTCATTATTATCTCCACAAACTAATTGAAGAGGCACGAAGCAGCTTTGGAAAAGGTTTGCATCGGAATCAGTATCACTTTCAAGGTTTTGCTTAAACTGTGATTGTTGGGATCCATCGCAGCCCCATTTACTAATAATAGTTAAGGATTCACGCTCTTGCTCCTTTAAAGTTATCAATACCTCTTCTAGGTACTCCGATAAACGCCTAACAATAACATCCATTAGAGGCTGTAACTGAGCTTCGGCACTGGTACTCGTTACCGTACACGATTCTTGAGGTGGGGAACATTTCTTCTTAGCCTTTTGTAACGCACTGTAGCACGGAAAAAACTTCTTATTGGTCTTTCTTATAATTTCGTATTGTCCTTGTGTCAAATCTGCATCCACAAACATTTGCAACGCTTGCATTGGTATCAAAGAGGGTTGCTCTTTACTTGATTTCGTAAGACAAAATGCTTTCTTATATTTAGTTGCTCCTGTCAGAGTACTGGTGATATCTTTAAGGACATTTGATGCATCTCTTTTACCAGATTTTCCTAGCTCCACTTGCGCAGCGTGTATTATGATCTCCTTTTCGAAACCAGAACGAAGTTCCTCAGTCTTTCGCCTTTTGCTCCTCTCACTTGCCTCTTCAAACGATTTGGGTGGTCGACCTGGTCTTTTTTGTGAGGTCTCAACAACAGGGATTTCAAACGTAGCTTCCAGCCAAGACCGGTTGTATTTTAGAAAATTTTCTTCTTTATAATGAGCTTTGGTCCACCTTTGTTTGAGTTCTGATTTGAAATGGGCAAAACTACGTTTCAATTTAACACTTTGGTGTTCATTGTAATCTTCACATGACAAAAGTTGATCTTTTAAATGATTTAATTTTGCATCTAAATTAGGCAAATTTTCTTTCTTCATGCGTTCAAACAAGTATTGTCGGTCACAATCCTTACTCCTGACGTACCCTGTGATCCTAAAACAAACGTACACTATGTAAAAAAGCCGCTAACAAAAATTGTATTTTATACATTTTATTGCTAAATATCTTTAATCCCCTAAAAGTGAATCTATCCGGACGTTTTCGTAAGATCACCCGGAAAATATAAAAATACACTTTCGAAGTTAAGGTTTAGAAAAGCGCCGAAAACAGATACGTAGACTAGGTGAAACGGTCGAATTCCGACTGTCGATACGCGGGCGGGGTGTGCGGTGGCAGGTAGATCGAGGATGGGTATTGTTCCCTGGTTCGTCCTCTGTTCGTGGAACTCGTTTTTGTTAATGTTTTCGTTATTTAGATATTGGGACTTTTGGCCGCGTAGATCGTGCAAATACCGGTATGTGCGCCGTTAGCAAGACGCTTGTTGCTAGCACGCCACTGGCGAGGTGACAGCTTGTTGTTCACGCGCCGCTTACTAGTTGTTTGGTTGATACTAGGCTTCGCCGCACGGATGGCGAGGCGCCAGCATGCATACCGCTTGCAGGCGTTTCTTCGCCGGGAAGCGGGTTACTCGTTTGAAGCGCGCGGGCAGTGCGACGTGTGACGGTTCGCGGGTAGCGCACTGCCCGCAAGCTGTCTACTATTCGTATAGTCATCGTGAAATAAACTTTAATGCATTTCATTTAAAATCATAAATTGATTGATAAGTTATTTGCTGTGTCGGAGCGGTGCGGTAATAGTGTTACCTTAAATTGTACTACAGCAATATCTGTTCTACTGTTTATAAAAACTAACTTCTAATGATGTAAAATTTTACTACTTAGTCCTATTAGTTAACTAAAACCAGTGGGTAATCTGTTGGTCTTCTGAGAAGAAAAAACAATACAAAATAAGATTCTGCTATTTCTGTAAAGAATATGACCTTTAGGACAATATTTTTGTTCATGGTTATTTACATGGTTTTCAGACATTCATTTAAGCATAATTTTTATATACGGTGCACGCCATCGTGGTCGTATGTTAAACGAATTGGTATGGCCGCAGTATGGAGACACCCTAAACCATAAAGCTACGGCTGATCTATTCAATTATTTCACAGTTTGTTATTGTGATAACGAGACAGATACATTGTAATCATCTTGCCTGCTAAATGGATGTGAATGACATTAATTTTTTTCGTCTTTGGCCCTTCCCAGTATTAGGAACGTGTAATCTGAAATTTAATAGAAACAAACGTTATGATTTAAAGCAAGGTTCAATAGTAAACCAACTTGGATTAATATGGGTACCTACTTAATGCATGAATCGAGGAGATACTACCATGTACGACGCACATTTTTTCTGTGTTCGCAACAATTAATTTCCAAACATGTAAGAAAACAAATATGTGTTTTTGAAAAAATAACTTTTTTTTTTTTTTTTTTTTTTATTTGTGATGGGTTTGCTCTTGACTTTAGTCTATGCCAGAGGCGACAGAAACAAAGTCGAAATACTTTAAAACCGACTGACTGCCTGCCTTGTTCAAGTGGTCGCCAGCGGTATTGCTGAGTATGAGGTGCACGGTTCGATTCACGGGTCGGGCAAAGTGTTATTGGAATTTTCCATCTAGAACTACACAGTTACAGCCTGGTGTCTGTAGTATGCCCGCTTGATGGCAATAGGCACGCCCTCTGTTACATGGGACTTAACAAAGTAGAAAATGGTTTAGAAATCTATAGTCTACAACGGTCTCACATTAAAAAAAATATTAAAGAATCTATGTAAAATATTAATAAAAGGAATAAAAATAAAAAACCTATTTAAACCAAATGACATGATTGATCCTGTCCACAAAAGTCACTAATAAATAGATAAAAAGAAAATTGTAAGTATACACATATCAAAAAAGTCTAAGCAACATGTAAGGTTTTGAACTTTTTAACGATTTTTACTATTGTAATATATTTATATTTCTTTTATAAATAATAACTAAGCATTTTTTGATGCATTAGTGACTAAAGCAACAAAATCCTTTATTCAACTGTTGATTTAATCACAATAATTAACAATAATGTGTACCATAATATACGCAGCATGAAATAAAGTTAAAACGAAATTAAACTTTTCATGTTTTTACAAAATTAAATAACGACATTTTTTTTTTAATTATTGGTAATTCAATAATAAAGAGCTCTAAATTGCAATGGGACACCCACAGCGCGCAATTGCAATTTAGAGTCTAGAGTAATTTCTAGAAATACAGTTTCCGTAATCATATAGTTTCTTGCCATCAAGGTTTAAATTTAGACACACTTGGGGTATATTTGGTACTGAGAACTTAAGACATTTTGTTTTTTTCGCATTAACCTGTTTAGCCCCGCGCAACACCGATTCGGAGTCAAACAATAGCAAATCAATGTGTCGTAAGAGATTATTTAGCTGCAAACCATTTCGAAAGAACAGACAGATTATCGTTGACATGTAAGATATCCGTATCTTTTCTATCTATTAGAAAATAAGAGAAGTATCATCAGCGAATATAATTATATCTGATAAGTGAGCCATCATGTAAGGAAGATCATTAATATAAACTTGAAATAGGAAAGGGCCAAGAATTGACCTTGAGGCACGCCCATTTTACTTAAAGGCCCCCAGGACGTCACCTCGGGCACAATTCTTGCCTTTAAGACATTGCTCCCATGCGTGGCTCCTTCATGTATGTTTCAAATAAAATAATAGTAAATGTATGAGGTATTAACCGATATTACCCCGTATGTATTGCCCCAAACGCACACTAGAGAGACAAAATAAAAGATAAACTAAAATCATGGTGAATTCAAGACTTTATTTTTGTTCATTTACACAAAAACAATTTTCACTTACCTTGTTATACGAGTAAAATGACACACTTGTTTAATCCAAGGAATGGAATATCAATACACAATAAAATTATTTTTTTAATTTATATTCTTTGAGGCGGCACCGACAACATTAATTTGTTGACTAACTAATCAGGGTGGCCAACCATAACGAGCAAATGCGAGCGTTAATTTGAAACATGTAAGAGTACTACACTACTATGTCCCTGTCTATGGTTCTACCCCCATACCCGGGTTTAGACTAATCAGCCTAGTAACCATCACCATAGTAGCCAACTAGCATAGTAAGCCATCGTTTTTCATTAGTCGCTGCCTGGTTGATAAAGATATTATCATAATCGCACCGTCATGGAACCGTGGTATGTAACACTATATGTGACAATCCACGGCTAAAGGTACCTTATGGACGTTTATAGTTTCGAAGATATTGAATGTTTTGTAAATTTTGCAAGAAATATAGATTTTTTTTTTATTGCTCTGTTCGAGGTGACTGAACTTAAAATGTCTGTTTCTCGAAATTGCACAATTTCGAATATAATTAAAAAAAATATATATTTCCGTAACAAAACATCGTAGGAGGTTGATCTTTTTTGATATCTACAGCGTATTAATCGCAGATTACTAGCGTATGCATAACTCCATATCGACCACAAGGTACCTTTAGCCGCGGATTGTCACATATAATTAACTAATATGCGAGCCTCCCACTCAAATTAATAAGGGATATACCTAATACTGCTTTATTACCCGTTCTATACGTACTCGTACATACGTAAGCACATATTATATCTCTATTTATTAATTCCATCGGTAATTTCCCAAGACCCTTAGGTAATGTGTTTCCAAACACTTATGATATAACTAACTTTTCCTCGAGCACTCATTGTATATGAAATCTCGAAACGGCTGGTTAACAGTGTCACCCAGCCGTTTCGAGATTTCACTGGGGGAATTCTTCCCGTGACTAAAAAGCTGGCTTTTAACATGGCCAGACGCTAATCATTGCCATAAAACGAGGCACTGCCGCCAGTCTATTGGGTCCATTACCATCACATAGCGACGCGGAGAAATTCTTTAACACCATATTTTAGTTTGTTAATAGTTTTAGTTCGGCTATTATATTTTTATTTTATTATTTAATTAGGTATAAGTTTTTATTTATGTACCTAAACTTTATTTTAACTCTGAATAAATAAAGACAAATTTTACATGTAAACTCTTCGCCTTAGTATCAACTTCCATGTATTCTATATCAAGTTTTTTGAGAACAGTGGTGGCCCAGTGGTAACGGCCGCGACTTACGAGTTGTAGGTCGTAGGTTCGAACCCAGACAGGCACCCACTCCCTCTCACAGAGAGGAGGCCTATGTCCCAGCAGTGGGAACATTATAGGCTGATTATGTAAGTTTTTTTGCATGTACTATATAAACAAATAATTAATTCGCATACACAATCTCATTACCTATATTTTATTAATTTCCTCTAGGAAATTAATTTTCTTAACATAACATCACGCCTTGTTTCCCTGAAGGGTTCAGCAGAGGTGTACCTGTAGTACACCCACATTTCGGCAGTTATGTTTAAGTCCCATGTAATAGGGGGCGAGCCTATTGGCATCAACCGAGCACAAATCCAGACTCCGGGCTGCTACTAAATTAATTAAAAAAAAATCATAAACCTTTGTTATATTGTACTCTTGTGCAAATTGCATGCCCCTAGACCCAGATGTTTTGGGAAAGCATTGTCTATTAGTGGATGAAGTAGAAGACAAAATAAAAAAAAAACATCATTCTGTTGCCCTTATCCCATTTTAATTGGGGTCGGCGCAACATTTCTTTGTCATCTACCTATTATTCGTAATCTCTGTAGTCACGCCCTTTCCAATCATATCATCTTTCACAGAGTTCATCCACCGTTTCTTTGGTATTCCCCTACTCTTATAGCCATTCACATTCATTCTCAAAACTTTCCTCACGATTTTAAGAGAATGCGGGAGTCCCTGGACCTGCCGCCATTTCATCCAACCTGTGTATTCTGTGCTCAACAGTCCGATATAATACTTCTACTTTTTCAGATCATCTTTTTTGGGGTACTGTGTTAAATGTTACAACAAATTACCTTGTGATATATTGCAATTAAATGAAAGAAAATGTATAACTCATATTAAAAGTACACTTTGTAAACAAGCATATTACAAATTAGATGATTATACAAGATAAGAATGCTTGGAAACATCGGCGCCGGTCCTGTTCGATAGGAAAATCAAGAGCCTTTAGATACAAAATTAAACTGGTTGTTAATTTTATTGTATAATTTATTATTTGTATGATATTGATTTTACATTCTGTGACTACTTTACCTCACTCACTGACTCATTAATTGTTAAAATTTTATGAAAATCTCCTACTTTTACAATGTTTGTAAATACGTAAGCACCATGTATCGATCACAATAACCAATTTATCTGTCATTACTTCATTTTTAATTCCTTTTACCTATTGTGATGTAGTATATATTTTGTTGTAGGTAGGTATGCACCTATTTTTTTTTTTTTTTGAGTGGGAATCGCTTTTTGGTATTCCTTCCGTTGCCTGAGTTGCCAGGGGTCTTGGTAACCCTTTAGTATCTTCCCGCGACCCCGGCAGGCATCGGCCCTAGTGGACCCCTACTTTTGTGCTGACGACATCTCTTTGAGGCGCACGTGGAATACGACGCGCCGTCGACCCGGGCCTGGTCCTTACCGGACGGTGAGCTACCCATTGCTCACCGTCCGCAAGCCCGCGCCTACGGTGTTTGGAAATCCGCCCGAGATTCCCGACGCCCAGGGCGTCTCCTGCGGCGGCTAGGGCCGAGAGGGCGCGAATCGTGCCTTTCCCTCAACCGTCCCGCCTCCTCCTTCGCGAGCATTACTGCTTCGCAGAAGGAGGTGACGGCTGCCCATGCCCTCTCGCTCCGTACCATGGCCTGAACCAGGGCCGGACGCGAGAGGTCTGCACCTATAATAAATGTATTTTCAGTTTTGGTTCTGCTGATTTTCAAGCCAATATTCTCCAGCTTCTGTTGGCATTTTCCAGCCTGCTCTGGATCTCAGGCTGGAAAAATGGCAACAGAACCTGGAGAATATTTACTTGAAAATCGGCCCTATCGTACATAACGGTTGTAAAAAGACGCTTAACCGCGAGTCACTTGTTCTTCCCATAATTGTGATATTTTTTTTATAATGGACCGTACCTAGGAAACTTCTAGGTATGGAGAAATTGAAGGTCAAAGTTCCAACTTTTTCTGACGTTTTTTTACGAAAACAAGTTTTAAATGTTATTACTTAATTTCGAGACGACCCCTGTACCGTTGCATGCACCCGTAAAACACAATGTTTTGCGTGCGTTACATTGAGCGCTACAATAAAAAGTGATTTTTTACTACAAAAATAAAAGTCGAAACGACTAATTCTTCATGTGCGATATTAGGTACTTAGTTTGTTGTACAGAATGCATAGTTGACGGCTATTTGATGGGTATTGTTAGATAAATACGATTGTACTGGTTAGTTCCAAAAGTAATATCATGTTTGTTATCAGAAATCAATGCCCTATTACCCACACAAGTTCTTTTTTCTTTTAAGTCTGGGTTAATTGCCCATACATTTATGGCCATTTTCCTTTACTCTCAATCCCTTTCTAAGGTCATAAAAGAAAATTCCATGAATATGAGACATAAACAAATACACGCTTGTTATTTCAACATGCATGTATGGGAAACGTTTCGTAACAATAATGAGATACGATCACCGTGTGGTGGAACAAAACGCTGCATTACAGCCTAGATATACATCTGATCGACGTGTCACAGTACAACAACGGAGAGTATGAACTTGGGTACTCTTGGGAAATATTTAATATTCGGCAATGAATATTGTTAATATTTACGCTAATCGGAAACCGCAGCATTGGATATTACCTCATATTTAATTTTTATTGTTGGTAAACACGCCGAAAGGCCTATCATTCCCTGTACATACATTTTTTTCGTCTAATATTTTGTACAGGGTGAAATTGAATTCATAGGCATCCTCTTAAGAGGTCATGGTCGAAGGAGGAAGCGGGACGGTTGAGGGAAAGGCAAATTTCGCGAAGTCTCGCCATTAGCCGCCGCAGGAGACGCCCTGGGCGTCGGGAATCCCGGGCGGATTTCCGGCCACCGTAGGCGCGGGCTTTCGGACGGTGAGCAAAGGGTAGCTCACCGTCCGGTAAGGACCAAGCCCGGGTCGACGCACTATGGGACCAAACAGTATTTTCCATCTCAAAAATGGTTTTGTCGAAAGTCGTAAATCCATAGATTGTTTTATGGTTTTATACTCTCAAAAGATGGAACTTACGAATAAATTACAAAATATAAAAAAATATAAAGTTTTACGTTTATAAAATGAACCTCAAACATTGGGCATAAATATTTTCATGCCAATTAAATTACCGTTAAGGGAGTTCAACACATAATTATTCGGAAGTTTTCCAAGGAAACATATTAGTGTTATACATCATTAGATAGCTTAGAATATACACTTTGCAACCACGTTCAGTTTTGTAAAAAAAATATTTTTATTTAATTTTTTAATATTTTTTTAGTGAAGTAAAGAAAATTTAGTTTTTGTTAATTTCAATTGGAGTTTTCGTTGTTGCCGAAAGCAGCCGGTGTCAAGTTAATTACTCTATTAGAGACCTTATCTACTCAGTAATATGAGGATTTAAAAAAAACTTGCGCGTTTTTTGCGCCAGAGGTGATTTTGAAGCAATAATGTCAATCGGGGAAAAATCCTCGAAAATTACGGTTCTTCTTTTTTATTATGAAATATTATATTTAGTTATTATCCTTTGATGTCTATATCGTTTTTTTCTATTTCTATGATAAAAACATACATTTGCAAATTAAAAAACTGCTATTATATTTGAAATAATCTTCCCATGGCAATTTTGTTTGGGGTGGTCACCTTAACCACAAGTATGATAAACTATATTGCTGCGGAAGTTCTATTTATCTGTTGTGGTAAATAATTACAATCAGTACTGATTACACTATTTCGATGAGAACTGTTATAATCAATTGTCCCATGGTTTTTGCACAAGGCACTAAAATATTAGTCCTTTAAATACCCGTGTATGTTCAGCATACGATTCATCAAAGTGTTCAGATACTTCTTTTCAATAACAATTAACGCATAAAAAACATTATTATCTAACAATGAGTGAATTCGTTTGTGTTCGACGCGATCTTTGTGATCAAATAATAAAAGGGAAAAGTACTTCAGACCTCAAAAAATATTTATTGGAAAATTTTCAACTATCGGAAACTGACGTTAATACTGTAATAGAGAGTATTCAAAAAAATCTAACATCGAGTTGCAACCAGAAATGGACCAAAGCTCAAAGAAAGCCGGACCGGTTCGAGAGCCTATACTCAAATTGGTTAAATGGTGAGTTTAAAGTATCATTGAATTCTTGCAGTACCTCAACCACTGTAAATTCTGGTTTGAATACTTCTGGTGAACGTGGAAGACCAACAAAACAATATGACGAGTGCTCGGAAAACAAAAAGAAACGAAAAAATATGGAGCTGGTCCAGGAGTATGGAATGGGACATGTCCGTAACGCTTATGTGCAAGGTTTAAGATCCATGGGGGAAAATGACGAAGCGTCGATTGTGACTATTATCAGAAATAAGGAAAAAGAAGAGAAAAAAGTTATTCTACAAAACATACTCAATCCAGATAACGCACTTTCCTTTACAAAAGAGGAAGCATTGAGTATATGCATTGAAACTGATTTAACCAAAGCACAATATGCGTACCTAAGAAAAAGGCTCGTTGATAAGAATTTAAGTTCTGTATTGCCTTCGTATCAAACACTAAGTGAAGCAAAAAAGGCTTGCTATCCGCCTGCATCCAGCATTACGGTGACAAATATAAGCGCAAAAATCAACCTGCAAGATCTCTTAGACCATACAGTCTGCCGTACTATAAGGATAAAGTCAGGATCGACTTACAATCGTCTCAAGCTTTTCACTAAATGGGGATGTGATGGATCCTCCGGGCAAAGTGAGTATAAACAAACTCTACCGGAAGAAAACGAACAAATATCGGACGCTAATTTGTTTATAGTGTCCCTTGTACCACTGCGACTAGTAGACGAAGAAACTTCTACGGTCATATGGAGAAACCCTACTTGCACATCTGTTAGATATTGCAGACCAATTTCATTAGAATTTGCAAAAGAAACTCCCGAAAAAACTACAGCGGTTGTCAGTGAAATTGAAGCCAAAATTAATCAATTGATTCCAACTCTTGTGTCAATAGAAGACAAAGTCATCGAAGTTAAACATCAACTGTATATGACAATGATTGATGGGAAAGTTGCTCAAGTGTTGACAAACACATCATCCAGTGCTACCTGCACTGTTTGTGGAGCAACTCCCAGACAAATGAATGATCTTTTAAAAGTTACAACGAGAGTTGAAAATGAAAATGCGTTTAAATACGGATTGTCGACGCTACACGCATGGATAAGATTTATGGAAATGATCCTCCATATTTCTTACAATTTAGGTTTTGAGAAGTGGTCTGCAACAACTCCAGAAAACAAGCAACTTAAAGAAGACAAGAAAAAATTTGTCCAAAAACGTTTCCGAGAAGTGCTTGGCTTGCATATTGATAAACCACGTCAAGGTTCCGGTAATAGCAATGACGGTAATACGGCAAGGAGATTTTTCCAAAATTATCAATGTTCTGCAGAGATAACCGGAATTGATGAAGAATTAATCAAGAGACTATATGTAATTCTTCAAACTATGTCATCGGGATTTCCTATAAACGCAGAAAAATTTGTTCAGTATACATTGGTAACCGCGCAATTATATGTAAGCAAATATAACTGGTACTACATGCCATCTTCGGTCCATAAAGTACTTATACATGGTGCTAAAATAATAGAGCATTATGCAGTTTTGCCTATAGGACAATTATCCGAAGATGCCCAGGAAGCTCGAAATAAAGATTATAAGAAATATAGGTTACATCACGCTAGGAAGTGTTCCAGATCAGCAACAAACGAAGACGTTCTGCATATTTTGTTATATACATCTGATCCTTATATATCTAGCTTAAATAAACCAAGTTTTCTAATATCCAAAGAATTATTTGACGAAGCTAAAGAATTGTTGGAAATAGAAAGTGATGAGTAGGATAAGTTTAAGTAATAATTTTTTTTTGTCATGTAACTGTTTGTTTAATAATAATAATTTAGTTTTAAACTTATTTTAAGCATAAGTGTAACTTTTATTGCTATTTTAATATAACTGTATGATTTTTTGTATGAAATTTCGTATAACTTTATCTTTGTCATTTTTTTTCGGAAAAAATATTTTTTTTAGAATGATGATGTTTGATTTCTTTTATTGCCTAGATATTCACAAATACGTGAAAAAAAAATCAAGGAGATAAATCACAAAACAACAGAGTTATCGATTTTTGAGATGGAAAATACCGGTTGGTCCCATAGTGCGACGGCGCGTTGCATTCCACGCGCGCCTCAAAAGAGATGTCGTCAGCACAAGTGTAGGGTCCACTAGGGCCGATGCCTGCCGGGGTCGCGGGAAGATACTAAAGGGTTACCAAGACCCCTGGCAACTCAGGCAACGGAAGGAATACCAAAAAGCGTTTCCCACCCAAAAACGAAAGTGGTCATTGTACTCATAATTATGAACAACTTTTACTATGGGACTAAACCTGAAATCGCGAAAAATAAAATCAGATGTTCCCTACATTTTGCTGAGTTAAGCGAAGATAAATGTAGGGAACAGCTGATTTTTTTTTCGCAACCCTTAAAATGATGCCCATGAATTCAATTTCACCCTGTATACTTATATAATATATTTGTTTTTTACACTTGTTTCATGATTATTATTGAATATAAGTATTATAAAAATATTTACATCATTTAAAAACTAACAGACTTAAAATAATAATATGTACAAGTTTATAAAAGGACGGGAAATGATCACAGGGCAAAAAAAAACGTCTGCATCGCTGTCAACAGGAAAAGTGCCCAAAAGGCTAACAGCATTGCCATACAACGGGGCAATGGTGCCAGCCTTTTGGGTGCTTTTCTTGTTATTGATTCTTTGACCAAAAAATAGGCCAGCCCTCTGATCACGTGAGGAGTCGACCAGCAGCTTGGTGATCTCGAAAAACTAAGTAGGCACTCGGACCCCATAGTCCTAGTGTTTCAACCCCAAACGGCTCGAACATACATATAAGTTCCAACATGATTGCAATATTTGCGTCGTTTGAGGTCTTCCGCACCTGCAGCAACCGCACCAGCACAGCCCGCCATGCCTTGGGCCTACCTGCCTTCCAAGGCATTATGGTCATTCCGTCTGGTCTCTTCCCATCGTCGCGTGCCAAGTAATGACTTGGCACCCCGGATGTGACAAGAACACGAGGGATGATGTCGTTAATGCTAGCGTGCCTAGCTATCCGGCCTACGCTTTTACTGCAGGATAGGCCATGATATCCGAGGCAATCGACACCTTCACCGCATTGGCCACGATGCGATGAAGGTTAGTTTTTAAATGATGTAAATATTTTAAAAATAAAGATTTCTAAAATAATATATTTAAAAAAAATTGTTTGATATATTTTTTTTTAAATTTGTATATAGAATTACAACTTCAAGTTTAATAAACACAAACATATGAATATTTCTGTACTTAATTATTATAATTTTAAATATGTTATATAAATAAGTTTAATATGTTGTAATGTATCTATGTATTTATTTATTGTATATTTGTAAATGGTACACCACAACCTGCAGTATTGTCTCTCTGTCCCCTTAATCTATCCAAGGGTTATCTTTAAAATATCGCTTTTGAAGACCGCCCATTGTATCACCCTATGTAAAATTTCTACATTAATATCTGTATTTTTTATGGTTCACATAATAAAGAGTATTCTATTCTTTTGACTTGCTCTCTGACAAATATTGGGTGGACGGTACTCTACATAAAGAAAATTGGTGACCATCACCTACAGACACCTGCAATATACTTAGGATGAGGCCATTCACACAAAGAAAATATGTATTTTTGTGCGGAAGACACTATCAATGGATAGAGATAAATTACCTACCCAAATAACCCTGGTCAAATGCTGACCATGGTTTTGTTATTCGTAATTAACTGTTTTTTTTATTTTACTTCGATGGTGACTGAGTTACAGCTAAAAGTTACAGCACAAAGGGCGTGCCCGCTTACATATAGCTATGTAAGCGGGCACGCCCTTTATGCCAGGAGGCTTGTATTTGGTTTAAGTTTTATTCAGCTTGAGTATAGCTTTCGATATTTTATTTTTGTTGGTGTAGTGGTGTGCTAGCTGACATATGCCTAATAATTTAATGTTTTGTGTTGCACGTAGTGTAAATTGTTTTGTATAGAACCCATTTTTTTTCTAACTGAACAGACAGCTGTGCTGCTGGGGAGTTCGTTGCGCCACTTCTTCCCAGCTAAAGCAATAGGAAGTGGTGAAGGGCGGGCGTTTTGAGGGACTGTCTTATGTAATTTTGATGTTCAAAAAGTGCTGAATCTCAGCCTAGTTTGAATAAATGACTTTGATTTCTGATTTTGAAATAATAATATTACTATCTTGCATTCCTAACGCGCCTCATTTATTTTTCTCAAGTGTCACTTCAACTTTCTCAGAGAACGTATAAAACAAAAGATACTTGCCTTTTGACGAGACTTTCAGCAACAGAATTTTTATTTTGGGGACAAACAAATTCAAGTTTTATTATTTATATTATGGTGGTTTCTCAGGATCAACAGATTTGTCGCTTTTTACAGACCTATAGCCAAATGGACTATATATATATATAGTCTATACTGGTGCCTATTACCTTTTTATTACTTTCGAGAGCTTACTCAGATCTTAGTTCGGACCAAGATTAAGGTAATTTGAAACGAGAAAATACTGAAATGAATATGCTAAATCAACATCTCTGAAACATCCGTCTGTTGGTTACTTTGTCTTCTTCTTTTACGAATATGGGTGCCATAGTTTAAAGTTAAACATTACTTGGACGTCAAAAGGGCTTGGGATTAATTAAGGTACTCCAATGTTAAGGTACCCCCAAGCAACAAACTAATTTTATACAAAAAAATTATATTTTTATTGACATGTATGCGAGGACTATGTGGATCATACATTTTAAAATTTTACTTTTTCTCAGTTAGTTTTAATGATAATCTGCAGTTTGAGTACTTTATGTGGCCTACCAAAATGTCCTTTCTTTGGTTTTGTTCCTCGAGTCGTTGAGCTCGTTAAGTTCTGAGTTGAGCTTCACGGTTACTGACAAATGCGTGCACTGACTGGACAGGTTCACTCAAATCTGTATGATTCTTTCCTTAAAAGACCATTTCAGACACCAATTTACATGGTCCTCAAATGATCTGACCAAGATTATTTATTTTTGGATTCTTATCGTCTCTCATTGACATTGATATTTTTTTTTATATACATATACAACGACATGAATATTTACTTTTTAAAGTATTATATATTTCATACTTTCACCAAGCGCCTGGCTGGGACAGACCGAAGTAGATATGGAAAAGATCATGATATTTAATTTGCCTACGAGTTCCATACAAATGATCGTACCTACGTATGTCATAATGACCAGCCTACAATCGGTATTTGAAACTATAACCCTCACAAGAACACACTTATAATTTTATTAAGCCTATAAAGTACGATTTTGTGCTATAAAAGTTACCTCATTACACACAGTTTGTGGTTGACATTCACATCGGTAGTACTTACGTGGTAATAATATATTTTTTTATAATAGTCAGCCACCAGTGACTGTGAGATGATTAGTTGTGAGTACGATATATTCAAAACATTATTCTTTACTAGTTTTTTTCTTCTTCACTGTAGCTGTTTTAGTAATTATGGCTTTTAGCTGATTTATTTAGACTACGATTCGATATTCATTAGGATACTCTAGTAAATATTGAAACGTAGTCTAAATAAATAAGTTGATGAAAGTGTTCAATCCTATAGAAACGTACGGTACAAAAACTGGTGATTGGGAAGCATGATTAGCTGAAAGAGCTGGTTAGCAATAGCCCTTCAAGAGTTTATTGAGTTTCTTTGGAAACGCAATTGCTCACTTAGCTGATCCTTTCCAGAATCTAGAACTTGGTCTCAGAAAATGTGATGAGCCAACGATACTCGTATCAAGGGGTGTCTAGAAAGATCATACATTAACAGCAGATATGTTTCTTGATGATAATGAGGATGATGAAGAAACTCTTGAAAATAATAGAGTTACAGAAGAAGAAAACGTGAAACTATTTAAGGAACAATGCATTATTGTGTGCACTGAAGTTGGTGGGTGCTTGGGTTTGCCAAGAATGTGGTGACTTGCATTGCTATTTGCAAAAACAAAACCCTATCTTGTTGACATGCATGGAGACTTAGGTTTGCCAAGAATTTGATGTCTTGTAGTGTCGTTTGCAAAAATATAACCCCATTTTGTTTTTTTTTTTTGTTTTGTTGTTGTCATATACGTTTTATAATTTCAGCGCAACACTTCGAAGTTATATATATCTTCAAGTATCTTTTCTTTGCGGGACTGTATGCTGCGAGTATACCTCACAGCGATCCAGCCAAGTTCTCAATGAGCTCACTCTATGACTCCACCTTATCTATGATACATCCTGTAGTTGCCGCTGGATCGAATCGATGTAAGTAATTTACTTATTTAATTTACTTTAACCTTCGATCAACTGTAACATAAAACGGCAACTGGCCAATTACGTAGTAGTTAAAGATAAAATGAAAAAAAAAATAATCCTACACTCGTCTCACAGAACTCCAGTTAAACTTACATGATTGTCTTTCATACGTCCGTAAATGCAGGGTGTATCAGAAAGGGGTGTACAAAATTAAGGTTGTGGTACAGAATGGTCTGTACAAAACTAAGGGTTGTGGTAAAGAATGTTGTGTATAAATTTAAGGATGTGGTACAGAAAGGTGTGTACAAAATTAAGGGTGTGGTACAGACCATATAATTGAACAACTTTCTCGATGGGACCAACATCGTAATCGCGAAAAATAATCATTCGTCTCATACAAAACTTCAATACCTTGTATAAATTACTCGGGCCAATTGTGGCTGACCTGAGGATTCTTATAAATACATCATATATCAGAATACATGCTGTATTTATAAGAATCCTCATAATAATATGGGCTCCGGAAACGAGGCCATTTTCCGAGTCAGTTCAGTTGACAGTTCAGTCACTGCCCTATGACTGGCCTCGTGTACTCATAATACATTTGAATAATTAGTACTAATTGTTGGCTTCGTATATGCGTTAGGAAGCGGCACAAGCCACTTATGGTGGATCCGCAGTGGAGCCCGCGAAATTCAAAATTTATTACGTGTTTTGCTAAATTTGTTCCATAAGAGATACTTAATGATTATAATTCTGTAAATGCATGTTTGTTATGGTCGCGAATCATATTTTGATCAATATACAACCTAACACTGATCTGCAAATTGCGAATCACGTAATAAATTTTTAATTTCGCGTTCTACCACTTCGGATCCACCATTACCTTCAGACTCATTGAACTGAGCAACAGACCTGCCCTCGTGTCCGGAGCCCGCTGGAAATATTTGAGAAGAGGCTATAATTGATACAAAGCCGCAATGCACAATAATTGCGGCACCCCATTTGCATGGTGCCAAAATTGATACAAAGTCAATAACTTTATAATTGCGGTTATCCGCCACTGATTAATAACTTGATGCAACAGTTGGAATAACGCTCATGGAAAAATATGTGGATTTAATTCCAACAGGCGTAGCATAATGCTTTCTATTTCTACCCTACTGTAGAATATATATATCACTTGTCAACTGTCAACTGTCTACACGGAAACGTCATTTTTGTCTACTCCGCCGTCGAAAAAACGCTTCTCTACGGTTCTTGTGCAAAGTCTGCAGAAATCTGAAATGATTTAGCATCATGGTTTAAGTTAAGTTACGGGAATTTCCAATAACATTGTTCTATTATAGGAGTATAGAAACTATAACAGACGCACAGTGTTTTATGAAGCACATTTTTCGGGCGCCACATTTTTGTTATAACACCTGATAGATGTACTAATTCAAATGCAAGATTTCGTATCCCCATTTCGCTAACATGTTTAGTTTTAGTGTTTTTTTTTTCTCCTTTTACTTCGGATTCCCGAGAAGAAAAACTAAAAACCAAAGAACGCGTTTACAATGTGTAAATGAATTAACGCACATTATGAAAGTAGTTTGTTCAGAATCGTTTACTGAATCGATTTCTGTCATTTTTAATAAAGTATAATTATTTATCCCAAAAATAACAAGAGACGGAATGATATAGTATGCAACTGTGTATTTAATGCAACCTCAAAACATGTCTTTGTAGAAAGATTTTTACATTTTTAGGCCCATTTCTGTACAATTGATTAAGTAGAAAACTTATTGCCTACTGATAAAGTAAATTACTTTAGCTGTAAAAAAATATTTACTAACTACTATATTATGCACAGACAGGTCTACTTGTTGTCTGTAAATAAAACCGCTAACATAATTATTATTTAACTTTGATTTACTTAATTAAATTGGTTTTGTTTTCACTTTATATTCGTTGTTAATTTATTAAATTTAGTATATATATACTTCCTAGCCTGAAGCACAGGTTCAACCTAGTTCAGGCAAATAAGCAACTGTGCTCCATTTTAATTGTTTAGTTACATAATCACCCTATAATGTTCCCACTGCTGGGACACAGGCCTCCTCTCTGTGAGAGGGAGTGCGCCCAGTGCGGGTTGGTAGATGTCACATGTCTTCGAATTTTTGGTTCTAGGACTTGCCGGTTTCCTCACGATGTTTTCCTTCACCGTTTTGAGAGCAGTGGTGATGAAATAATTTACACAAAGTAAAGCGCCTGTCCGGGTTCGAACCTACGACCTACAACTCGTAAGTCGCGGCCGTTACCACTGGGCTACCACTGCTCTTTTGTTTAGTTAATTATTGTAAATGTGCCCCTTTGTTATAAATAAACGATTATTATTATAATTAAAACTACGTAAATTACAGTCACAGTTCCGCTGTATAGCCAAAACAAACCAAAATGGATGAAGTACTTACTACCTTAGATTCTCAGACGTATGCGACTGTGTGCGTACGTAGATTTGTATTGTGAACACAATTTTCTCCTACAATCGTTATAACTAATTTAATAAATTGACATTGTACAAACCTATATGTATAACTCTGTATATGCCTCATGTATAAAAAAAAACATTTAGAAATATAAAAAATAGCGGTCCGCCGGTATCGGGAGCAGGGTCTACCGGTGGTTAGGGCTCCAGGGACAGGAACCTCCTCACAACGCGAGCCGTATCGAGGAGTACTGCCTTCTGAATCAGGCCCTTGATCCAGCCGCCTAACGAGAGCCTCGAGAGATGATGGTTGAGGCTTTCAGCCATCAGGCCATTGGCCGTAACGACAATCGGCACAATGACAGCCGAGTTAACATTCCACATGTCAACAACCTCGTGTGCTAAGTCGAGATATTTTATTTGCTTCTCTTTCTCTTTCCTTATTATTATTAATAAATAAACAATGTTTTATACATAATAGTCAAAAAATCAGTGCAGTAGCTTGTGGCTAAGTAATAACAGCCGCACGGGTCGATCGATCAGATTAAGCTACGCTTGCCTCGGTTGGTCCGTGGATAATTGACCATCTTTACACAACAAGACCCCTCCGTGCCTCGGAAAGCACCTTAAAGCCGTTGGCCCCACCTGTCATTTGTAGATCTTTGATAGTTGTTACGGGTCGTCAGAAGTCCGAATGTCTGACAACCAGTTTTACCAAGAGGCATCGTATTACCCAGTAATTCGGTTGTGGAGGTCAGAAAGGCTGTCGTTCCACGTAAACTATTGGTATTCAGCTGCCTCGGGTTAGACTGGAAGCTGACCCCAACATAGTTGGGAAAAGGCTAGGATGATGATGATGAGTAAAAAATCAGTGTATGTAAATAAGTACATACACTGATTTTATATAATGTTACTCATAAATATGAGTAACATAATATTCTAATTGGGGTGTTTGGTGATGTACGTACATAGGCGCAGCATGAGATGCCATCAATGTACATAACATTATTTTTGCGTATCATGCTTAAGATATTTAAATATCCGGATGAAAATTGGACGATTTTCAAAAAAACTTTTACTCAAAAAAATGGACATACTAGCTTAATGGGGATATAACTATATATAATCTTCCATTTCAATGATTGTATTTATCTATCAGCTTTATTAATAAAAGAACTGTGTTCGAAAAATGGCTTATTAAAACACTGTGAGATGGCACGAGTTTTGTAAACTATATTTTTGCTATCCACGTTCTAGAAACCCACGCAAAGATATGTTCATATACAGAAAGTTTTGTAGTGGTCCCCGAAAGTTAAATTCGATTCAAGATAAGGTGGACCGTGTAGACAGAAATGTAGTTCATGTTTTTCTTTAATTCCCAAATCGTATATATAGTACAATTTCAAACTTTAATCATTTATATCTTACAAGTAGAAATGAATTGCAAAGAACGGATGGAGTAAATATTGGCTGGTATCCTCGGGATTTGAAGTTTTCCAGTTATTATTACGAACTTGATAAAACATTTCTGAAGAAGACTTAAGGACTTTGTAACAATAGATGAAAACCAGCGGTCAAGTTACAGACATTGCCATTCTCATGGGACCTACAAGTAATTTAATTATCGATATAATATGACTGTTGGTTTCAAAAACCATTGGGGAATCAACGTAAAGTATAAAAATACAGGAATTTGTTATTGAAATGTGTTTGTGTATACACCGACAATATTGGAGAAATGATACTACGGAACTACTCTCTCTCTCTTCCCGGTTATGTATCCCACATGGTGGGGTCAGCCTTCCTGGTCTTTCTCTTCCAGTTGGCCCTATCCTCGACATCGTCTTCGGATACCTGTCCCTTAGTACTACCGCCTTCGACCATTTTTTGGGTCTTCCTCTGGGTCTTGGACTGGGAATGGAAATTTGTAGCACCAAGATTCCTATGTATTCAGGTGGCCTCGTTTTCACGTGACCATCGCTGCCTTGTCAGCGATATCGCGCACGCCCAGACTTCCTCGCACCTACTCGTTACGGACTACTGAACTACAAAAAAAAATTACCTGTCGTAGCGAGAGCATCGTGGATCACCTCCTGTGCTTAAATTCGACGAAAAGCTGTTAGGAGCATCGTTCTGAAGTTAACTAAATTATTTCAGGTGAGGCTTTCAAAAGCTTTTTCGGTATAACATACGAGCAAATGCAAGAGAAGAACAAATCTAACTTCCATGAAGTATTAAACATAGACTTGATCACCAAGAACGGGAATGTCAAGTACAACCTGACAGCAACGATCAGGATTAATCGGTTGATGGCTCATGCCCAAACTATAATCATACTAGTCCATGGTTTCATGGAGAGTTCCGAAGGCTGGATGGTCAATGCCATAGCTCCAGAACTTCTGAAGAAGCCAGAGTTGAAGGTGTTTGCCCTTGACGGAAGGAAGGTTATCAATTTGGAGTACTTCCGATCCTCAACTAACGTGAGGTTCATGGGAGAACTACTTGGAATGTTTTTGGCTGATGTCATTAAAGGTGAGTGTGCCTCTTCAAAATGTTCATACCATTAGAAAAATAAGTTCCATCAGCTAAAATACATAAATGACCTTGAATCCTAAAAGTTCGACCGAAAATGTATAGTCCTGTAATATTACAAAAATAAAAATATGAGCGTATCATTATTATGTCTGAATAGATTGGCTAGATTGAAATCTATTACTCTTATAAAAGTTAATGTCGTGTTTAAATACGACATAAACTTGTATAATAGTTGTGCTCAGGCACATTATGCCTAGTGTATAAAAACTGTAAGATGAAAGATGACGATGGGGTTATATATTTTTTTCCCTCATCATGTACAGTATTTTAGGGGCTCATTATTCATCATCATTATTCCAGCCGAAAGACGTCCACTGCTGGACATAGGCCTCCCCCAATAGGAAGGGCTTGCCGTAATCGCCACGCTTGGTAAGCGGGTTGGCGATCGCAGTATGGTGTTAAAATGTATAGAGAACGCTGCTGCCCATTCTCTAGTAGTCTAGTCCCTTAGTCGCCTTTTACGACACCCACGGGAAGAAATGGGATAGTGCTATTCTTTACGTCCGGCACCACACGAAACAGGGGGTTTTTTAGGGGCTCATATCTAAGTAATAACAGCCGTACGGGTTGTCAGAAGCTCGAAGGCCTGACAACCAGTCTTACCAAGGCCAAGGGGTATCTTAATACCCAGTTATTGGGTGGTGGTCAAATAGGCAGAAGCTTCATGTAAAATACTGGTATTCAGCTTAGGCTGGAAGCGGCCCCAACATAGTTTGGAAAAGGCGACGCAGATTGATAGGTGTACAGTATTTTTCATGTTGGTTGCCAATAATATATAGTTTTTTCCAATAATATCTGATGAAAATGTAATCAAATAGATCAGAAAACAAACCTGGAGATGTCAATTTGTAGTGCCACTTACAAATTGAGTGCTTTGATTTGATTATTTGAATACTTAAACTCGAAATTCAGATTTTAAATCACCTTAAAAATATTTTATAACCTCAGTTTGCCTCGATGATTTTTCAATTCCAGTTTATTAATGTTATTCTAACAATACTGAATTGTTGGAAAAATGGTAAGATATAAAATTGAAACCACATAAACACAGATGAATGTGTTACTCATTCCCTCTTTAGAAATTGTGTAGAAATTTATCAAATACTTTTGGAACAGACTGTACTTATTTTTTTAAGTTTTTAAAGTCTCATGTTACACTTTTCCAGGTGGCCAAGATCCATCCAGGATCTACATAGTAGGACACAGCCTCGGATCTCACATAGCAGGTGTAGCAGGAAAGAAGGTCCATGAACTTACTGGCAAGCTCATTGGCCGCATCACCGCTCTGGACCCAGCTGGACCTTGCTTCAGCAACGTCAGTGCCAGCGGAAGACTTGACAAGACTGATGCGGAATACGTAGATGTAATACATAGCAATGGAGGCTTATTGGGTCTTAAAGAAGCTGTAGGTAAATGACGATTGTTATCGCAATATAATTTCGAAAGGGAAAGAGTATATAAGTATCTTTATATACTTTTTTTAGGGATGCGAGTAGATTTTGGTATTTTCTGGCATGTTTACAGAACAGCACATTAAGCTGTTGGTTCTGACTGTTACACCTACGTAGGGAATTCATCGTCGTCATCATCATTTCAGTTTGTAAGACGTCCACTGATGGACATAAGTCTCCAAATTAGTCTTATAGGTGCTGTTTATACTCCATTTTCTGGTAATAAAATAACCGCTTTGTTACAGAAAATAAGTAAAATATCGGTTACAACCGTGCCCAAATACTTTCAAACCATTGGCACTGAGTGCCTTGCAGTAGCGAAGCTATAATTTTATTAGAGGTTAGCCGAAGAAAAAGTGGTTCAGTTCTCATAAACTCTGTAGATAATGAACATCAAAATTATTTAATTCAAAAATTTGTGTAATTCCTTTACTTTTCTTAATTTAACGCCAACTATGGTCGGAATTCTTAATAAAGTAAAAAAAAAAATGGCATATTTGTAATGTTATTAATCTTATAATGTTTTAAACCAGTATTTTAAGTATTTGTAAGTTGTGATACACACAGTTGTAAGAAGACTGGTTGTTCCGAATAAATGCCGATAGGAATCGGGTTGTATGGAGGCTGCGCTCCTGGTGCCTTGAGCAAGCAGTCTTTATTGACGAAGGAATAAACGAGCGCAGGCCATTGTTCTAAAGAAGAATTAGTGGTATTTACTGATGTTCTGAGTAGGCACTTATAATATTCTAGTTTCTAGTCCACTTCTTTGTTTTGTGAAAGGTTTAATATGGTGTAAGCTACTTTTGTAAAAGCCCATGTATTGCCCATTCTCATAAAAAACGAAGACGCTACACTCGAAGTTGTTGACGAGTATATTTACCTAGGGCAAACTGTCCAGTTAGGTAGGTCCAACTTCGAGAAAGAGGTTAATCGTCGAATCCGACTCAATTGGGCAGCGTTCAGGAAGCTTCGCAATATCTTCTCGTCCCACAAAGCGCAGTGTCTCAAGACAAAAGTCTTTGACCAGTGCCTGTTGCCACTGATGATATATGGCACTGAAACGTGGACGCTTACAATGACCCTTATTGAAAGACTAAAAGTGACCCAAACGCCAATTGAGATGCTTGGAGTTTCCCTACGTGATCGAATTAGAAATGAAGATATCCGCAGAGAACTGACATAGCCCGAGGAATTGCCAAAATTAAGTGGCAGTGGGCTTATTGCTCGCAGAACAGATGGCCGATGGGGCCGAAAGGTTCTGGAGTGGCGACCGCGTACCGGAAGACGTAGCGCTAGAAGGCCTCCTACAAGGCGGACCGATGACCTTTGGAAGGCCGCAGTAATCCGTTGGATGCAGGAAGTACAGAACCGGTCGAAGAAGTGGTGCTTGGGGGAGGCCTGTGTCCAGCAGTGGACGTACTTCAGCTGAAATGATGAAGCTACTTTTGTGTTGTATCTAAGTGCCAAAAATTTATTCGTGATTTGTTTTTAACAATTATGGGATCCACACTTTGAACGAAACGACTGAAAAAATATTATACAGCTGTTACAAGCAACTATTTTTTTTTTTTGCGTGGGAAATCATCAAATAACTTCTCCCACTCTGGGCGGAGCGGGAGGGTAACTTACTGACTAAAACCCATCCATATTTCTTCCTGTTGCCTGTGTTGCCAGGGGCCTTGGTGACCCTTTAGTACCTTCCCGTGACCCCGGCAGGCATCGGCCCTAGTGGACCCCTACACTTGTGCTGACTACAACGCGCCGTCGACCCGGGCCTGGTCCTTACCGGACGGTGAGCTACCCATTGCTCACCGTCGGCAAGCCCGCGCCTACGGTGGCCGGAAATCCGCCCGGGATTCCCGACGCCCACGGTGTCTCCTGCGGCGGCTAGGGGCGAGAGGGCGCGAAACTTGCCTTTCCCTCAACCGTCCCGCCTCCTCCTTCGCGAGCATTACTGCTTCGCAGAAGGAGGTGACGGCTGCCCATGCCCTCTCGCTCCGTACCAGGTCAAAAGAAGATCACTTTTCAAGCAGTCTGATGCATTTCGTCTAAAATAACTGCCACCAACTGCATTACATTGCTTGAAAAGTGATTTTGTTTTGAAAATTTTTGTTGCAGTTAGGTTTTTTGATATAAAAAGAAATATTAAGAAACATTACATTCATTTTTAGGGTTTGGTATCTCAGAAAGAAAAAAACAGAACCCTTATAGGAGCACTTTGTTGTCCGTCGGTCCATCAGTCCGTCCGTCTGTCTGTCTGTCGATATCTTTTTTCTCCAGAACGCGTGGAGGTATCAAGTTGAAATTAATATCAAATATGTAGGTCAACGGTCCCTTGGACCCCTAAAAAATCAGGCTTCTAAGTCAACGCAATAAATACGGCCATTTATGCGACATATTTTGATACTCGCAAATAAATCAAAACATTAGGGTACTTTCCGTTGACCTAGAATCATGAAATTTGGCAAGAATCAAGGTCTCACAGCACAAGTAAAGGAAACTCCGAAAATCGTTAATTTGTAAATTAAACACATTAAGAAAAAATGTGATTACAAACTTACATTTGCAGGTTAAGTATTGACCGTGACGTATATCGATCTACGGGAGAACATTTTTTCAACTAAAAAGTTACGTTTGTTTTTGGGATAACTTTATTCCAATTAGTTACGTGCGTGACACGCACTTCGCCAGTTTTTTTTTTTTAGTAAACCTATTAACTATTAATCCACATTTTTTGTTTCTCAGGTCACAAAGACTTTTATCCTAACGGAGGTATTTCACAACCCGGATGCTATATTTCAATTTGCGACCACAGCAGAGCTTGGGAGCTATTTGCCGAGTCTATTGCATCGCCAAAACATTTTCCAGGTAAATGGATTTTTTTTCACAATGAGTGCAAGCTTTTAGCTTGAACTAGAGATTACTATGGATAGGCAGAGAAAAAGGCAACTACATAAATTCTAAAGTGACCGATTTTGTAGGTTTGTTTTTCTGGGTACAAAATACTCTGGGAAGGAGATGTTCTAGAAATGTATGGAGCCTGGGCCAGCTCTATGTACACCATATGTAAATATCGCTATACAATATAGTTACCGTTTTCTAATATTAATTTTCTATAATTTTACTTCGTTTTAATGTAAATTGAAATTAACTCGGTCAAGTAGAGCAACACAACATAAATATGGTGGATCAGGAATATATGAAATGTCATTTTGACAATGACATTTGATTGATGTGTATTTACAAAAACAACACATGAATTCCGAAACTAATTAGGTTTAAACTGGAATAAGTATAAGTAAAAGTCAGTTACAATATAGAACGAGGAAAGAAAACATCAGATAGAAATAGCATTTGAACAAATAAGTATAATGCAAGCAAGAGTTAAAGGAGATATACCTGAAACTGAACTTGTTATTGTAGAATACCACATACACGACGGAATCCAAATCACAGGCGAATCAAAAACCATATAACAAAGCCGGGGTCAACAGAGAAGCAATCAATCTATGTCCGTAGTAGTAAACAGGGTCGCAAAATAAAAACAATTACTAGAAACTCCGAAACACCCCTAATCCAAAACGCGCGAATACAACAATTCAGCGTTTCAAAGCCAACCACAAAGGCACAGACAACAATATGTAAGCCAACTGCCAAAGTCAAAGAAAGACGTCACGTCACGGAACTTAAAACTGTCAGTCGTTAAACGTCATGACAAACACAACTGTCATAGCTGCCATAAAAATAGGGTTATCATATTAAAAATCTTCCTAAATAATCTTTTTTGTACTACTGTACTCTTCTTCAAATTATTTTTTTTTGGTATTTTTATGAAAATCCCCTATTTTTTTGCTATTTATCTAAGTAGTGTACATGGTGGACTTTTGAATATAGTTTTTTCTCTGCCTTTTCGTCTTATCGTTTGATGACTGATGTTTTCGCTAGCGTCATGTAAGCGAAACAAAAGTCCTATGTATACCTATGCAAGCAAAGAAAAAATATTTTAGTTTAAATCAGATACGTAGAGAGATGGTCTCTAGATGTATCTAATGATATTTTTGCTAAAAATAATGATACACCTTAAGAAGTTGTAAATCTTAATCTTTTAACATTTTCTTTACAGCCCGAAGATGCGAAAATTGGACCATGTTTGGCGATGGTCTCTGCTCCAAGAATGAGATATCCTACATGGGTATTGAGTCTGACAACAAGGGTTCAGGTCTCTACTTCCTCACTACTAAAAACTCGGCGCCTTTTGGCATGGGTTCCGCAGGTAGTGGATGAGGGCTATAGGTACTGAAATAAACTTTTTTGATAGAATTATTACGATTTTTTGTATACTCAATACCTACTGCGACGTTCCCGACTTTGAAAAGGCTCCTTAAGGGTTGGATAATCGCCGTTGACCTTGGCCATACAAATGTGCGTCGCGCTCACGCTGTGCCATCGCACGCCGTTCGGTTTCATAGGGAATATTTATTTTTAGTAACGAAAATATGAATATTTGAAATAAATCACGGATAGAATTATAGATAATAAAATAATCTGTCTGTCTGTAAATGTCGCTCACATCCGGTATATTTTTGAAGATCTATAGGAAGTCAAGATTTCACCCGATAAATAAGAGTGGTGACAGAGACTGTGTCAATAATTATAGGCCAATTTAAACTCTCCCTACCCTATCAAAATTTTAGAGCGCATCATTAACAAAAGACTTTTTAACTACTTGGAAAATAAAAATCTTCTTTTCCAAGCACAATTTGGTTTCAGAGGCAAGAGATCCACGCTGTGTCAGAACTAACAAATTATATAGTTAACAACATAGATTCAAAGAGAAAAACCATTGGAATATTCTTAGATTTAGAAAAGGCCTTTAACACAGTCTCTGTCCCTATTCTGTTAACAAAACTCGAAAGCCTGGGTATCCGGGATCTTCAATTAAAACTTTTTAAAGATTACCTAACCAACAGAACACAATGTGTTAAAATGGGTAACATAACTAGTGAAGAGGTCCCAGTGACATTTGGAGGTCCACAGGGCAGTATTCTGGGACCGACGCTGTTCCTAATCTATATAAATGATATATGTCAGTTAATGTTTCCGGATACGAAAATTGTTGCGTTTGCTGATGATACGGCTTTACTTTTCAGTGGTAACTTCCGAGATGAGGTTTTTGTCAAAGCTCAGATAAGCATGAACACTGATAAGTTGGTTAAATAAGAATTTACTTACATTAAATTTAGAAAAAAACGACCTAGATCACGTTTTCCATTCAAACTAATGACAAACCAGATCACTCTTTGAGTAATGTCTCCCATTCGTGCCCAAATGTAAATGACACAATTAAAAATACAGAATCGACAAAGTACTTAGGAGTAATTATTGACAGAAATCTTAAATTTCATGATCATATTAATCATCTAACAGCGAGGTATAGGTTTCAAAATCCCATTTTTATATCTGGTTTCCTTGGAAAATTATTATCTAAGTGTTTTGAGCCGTAAGAAAATTATTAATCTTCTTTGTTTTCAACGTTAACTTTTCTTTGTTACAGAATTCTGTTCTTTTGGTACCTAGTAATTTTAGTTTTCTTTTTTTTTTGGTAGGAATTGAGAATATTTTTCCGATATTTGCAAAGTTTTAGAGGGAAAAGTGGCATTATTGCGATAGAAATTTACGGAACGCACGAAATAAGTGTAAATGAAAAATTGTGAAAAAATGTTTTTATCAAGATGGCATGGAAGTGAGAAGAAAATAAACTTAGGTACATAAGTAGGTACTGAATAGACTACTTTAAGGCTCCGTGCTCGAAAAATACCCTGTTTTGTCAATTTCTTATCTAATTGTGAGAAACTGAGAATACTTAAAATAAAAGTACAGTTTTCCTGGCGCTAACCATTCGTGTCAGTCACAGCAACTGTTTATAGTTTCATCAATTTGGCGCTCTCGAAAATATAGTTAATTTCGGCTTTGATTTACCTAATGAAAATATAGTAGTAGACGTATTTTCATGGGGAGGTCGCACCAGGCGGCGGCCGAATTAGCGGCACGCGGGGTTGCGACAATCGTCGAAAGGATCCGGCAATTGGGACTCGAGGTGGCCCTGCACAAGTCCGAGGCCATGTGTTTTCATGGTCCTCGGAATGCGCCACCGTTGGGGTCCCAAATAACGGTGGGAGGGGTTTCCATCGGCGTCGAGTCGACGATGAAGTACCTGGGACTCGTCCTCGACAGCCGGTGGAACTTCGTGGAACATTTCCGACGTTTGGCTTCCAAACTGGAGCGGGCAGGCGCTGCATTGAAGCGGCTCTTACCCAATCTAGGGGGTCCAAACGCCCCCTGTCGGAGGCTCTATGCGGGGGTCGTGCGGTCCATGGCCTTCTACGGGGCTCCTGTATGGGCGCGCTCTCTGGCGCTGCGGCCAGCCCGCCGGTTGAGCGCGGCCCAAAGGGTCATGGCCATCTGGATGGTCCGGGGATACCGCACGGTCTCCTGTGAGGCAGCGAGCCTCCTTGCCGGATTGCCGCCATGGGATCTGGAGGCAAAAGTCCTCGCGCACGTATGGGAGTGGCGCGAGGAGGCGAAACGCCGGGGCGTAAGTCCGTTGCCGCGAGAAATCGCGGCACAGCGGACGGAGCTCCGGCGGGATCTCAAGGCGTCATGGAAAGTACGGTTATCGCAACCCAGTGCTGGGCACGCCACGATTGCGGCGATAAGTCCCCTCTTTGGGGATTGGCTAGAGAGGCGCCACGGCGTCCTCACCTTCCGCCTGACGCAGGTCCTCACCAGACACGGCAGTTTCGGGAGGTTCCTGTGTCCGATAAGGTGGGAGGAAACGTCCGGGTGTCACCACTGCGTGGATCACCCGGAGGACACGGTGGAGCATACGGTGGAGGTCTGCCCGGCCTGGGCAGAGCACCACCGTGTCCTCGTGGAGGCGATCGGCGGCAGAGATCTCTCGCGTCCGGCCCTGGTTCAGGCCATGGTACGGAGCGAGAGGGCATGGGCAACCGTCACCTCCTTCTGCGAAGCAGTAATGCTCGCGAAGGAGGAGGCGGGATGGTTGAGGGAAAGGCATGTTAAGCGCCCTCTCGCCCCTAGCCGCCGCAGGAGACGCCCTGGGTGTCGGGAATCCCGGGCGGATTTCCGGCCACCGTAGGCGCGGGATTGCGGACGGTGAGCAATGGGTAGCTCACCGTCCGGTAAAGACCAGGCCCGGGTCGACGGCGCGTCGTATTACACGCGCGCCTCAAAGAGTGAGATGTCAGCACATATGTAGGGGTCCACTAGGGCCGATGCCTGCCGGGGTCGCGGGAAGGTACTTATGGGTCACCGAGTTCCCTGGCAACACAGTTAACAGGAAGGAATACGGGTGGGTTTTAGTCAGTAAGAGTCTGACACACCCTCCCGCTCCGCCCAGAGCGGGAGAAGTTATTTGAGGATTTCCCACCCTCAAAAAAAAAAAAAAGACGTATTTTCATCAATTAAATTTTGAATTTATTTCAAGCATAGCTGAAGAATAATGTGAGAGTCTTAATTTTCTTGAAAGTTTTGCTGAATAATAAGAAAAAATACATTACAGACTGTTTTTTTTTTTTGTTTTTTCAACATAATTATTCTGCTACATTTTCGAAGTTGAAAATAGTGGTCCAGCCACGTGCAAGTAGACCATACAATGAGGTTGATGATATTTTAGGGTTCCGTATCTCAAAAGGAAGAAACGGAACCCTTATAGAATAATTCCTGTGTCTGTCCGTCTGTCACAGCCAATTTGCTCCGAATGAACTGGACCGATTAAGATAAAATTTGTTACACATAATTATGAATTTCTGTGACCCAAACACGGACGTATAACGTAAATAAATGATTTTGAAATGCGGGGCCACTTTTAGGGGGCAAATAAAAAAAAACAGTTTTGCAAACTGTACCGTGTGATATATCAAATGGAAGGGCTGGTTCTCAGAATATCAGATATTTGTATTTTTGTTGTAAATTATTTAAGAAAATTTTATTTATTTTCTTTGAAAGAAACTTTCCCTCCGAAACTGCTGAATCTAAAATATTGAAAAATAAAATTGAATAATATATAGTTCTTTACTTATAGATTACAGGAAAACCTATAAGAAGTCTATGGTATTTAAACAACAAGGTAAACCATTATCTCCTTTCCATCCTTACCTCCGAAACTACAGAGCCTAAAATTAAAAAAAAAAAGAAGCTGAATATGGTTCTTTACTTACTTACTTTTTTTTTTTTTTTTTTTTTTTTAATAATATCATTTATTTACATAACCAAATTACAAGATGATTATTAACATTAACTAAATTAAATTAAAACTAAGTTAGGCTTAAAAAAGGCCCTCGGGGCATTGTACCGAGGATGCTGGCGGCATTTCCTCGCTGAATTGCAATGCTGATGCGTTGCGCGAGAAAGCCGCCAGCTTTTCGGTCACCAGTTACATCAACTAGACGTTTCGCGATTTCCGCAAATAACTTATGCGCACTGGGACCCCACGGACCGAGGGTCTCGACGCCAAAGGGCACAAAGTTGTACTCTCTGCCAAGGCCTCCATATTTAATAACTTTCAGATTTTCGGCATTTTCTGCCGCTGCACCCGCTTTAGAAGTAGTCCGTTGGAGGTGGGACGGTGCCAGTGTGTCTACACAGGTAGCGTCCCACACAAGCATCCGTCCCAAACTCCACGGGACCAAAGACACACCATCAGGTCTTTTGCCATCATCTCTGACAATGCCAGTCGGCTCAAGAAGAGCAGGCACATTGATGCTGGCAAGAGACCGGCGGATTATGTCATTAAGTGTTGCATGTCTTGAAAAGCGGCCTGCACTTTTTTGACAACAAAGTCCGTGGTGACCCAGTCGGTCCACGTCCGTGCCACAAGGGCATGTGTGTGGAGTGCATACCGTGACCCCAAGCCGCAGACCAGTCGCCAGACGAAGCGAGGTCGGATCCAGGAAGGTACCGGTATATGGAGAAGGATGGGCATGTAGCCAATGACCGGCCTCTCTGGTTCCGACCGCCAAAAGTCTTGCGCGATCCGGACCTGAACTGCGGCTCAGAATCGATTTGTATGTTAAATCGCAATAAATATCGTCCCAGCTCCTCTGAGATTTTAGGTTGTCTGGAAATTCTTTACCCGGGCAAGCAATTTGAAAAGCATTCTTGGCATCCTCCAAGCCCGCAGTCTCATAGTTTGTGGGCAAAGCCCTTAGGACATTACCTATGAGACGTGACGTGCTATGGGTGGACGACAAAAAGGCTGGGGAAGCAACACTCGAAATTTTGCGGATTCCTAAACCGCCAAACCGAATAGGGAGGGATGCTTGTAACCAAGATGGTTCATTGAGCTGAATATTTAAAATCGTTTCTAAACTAGTTTTGACTAAATCGTCTATTGGTGAAAGCAAATTTGGATGTTTCCAAAAAGGGCTACAGCGAAGCACATAAGTAAATTTAGGGACAAAAAGGCAAAACTTTAGAATTATAAGAGCATAATGAGGACTGATTTCGAGTAAACAATTTGCGTGACTTTGGAATTTAGAAATAGTGTTAGTAATGTAATCAGGAAAAGATTCTTCAAAGATGGGAGAACCCAGGAGGCAAAGTGACTTTCTGTCTACTATTTTGATATTCGGTGCCAGAAAATTTAATTTGGATTTTAAATTATCCAAACCGTAAGAAGTTTTTTGAATGAAGAGTTCACATTTGCTAAAATTTAATTCTAAACCAATATTTTCGAAATTTGTTTTAATATCTGATAAGTCAGATAGCACAGTGTCCACATCGCCTCCCAGGGTTCCGTCATCCAAATACCAAACGTTAAATTTTGATTTTAAATTTTGAATAATCGGATTTATAGCCAAGCTAAAAATTGCTGGCCCGAGGGGATCGCCCTGCTGACAGCCGACCTCCGAAGAAAGTTCATGGGAACGGTAAATTAATTTTGAAGGTTCTGCGTAGCAGGTAAGCAGGTATTGATAGAGTTCCGGAATTTTGTTCTTAACTTCTGTCAGCATGGCATCCCTGTTTACTGAATTGAAAGCATTTTTGACGTCAATTTTGACTACAATTTCGCAATCATCATACGAAAGGTAGGTTCTTAAGGCATGGACGGCTGCCTCACACCCACCTTTCGTGCCAAATCCTAATTGTATAGGTTCGAAAACAGACTGTAATTTAGATTTGATATGTCTCACCGCAATTTTGGATGCCAAACGTCTTAAAGTTGACCCCACAGCAATGGGTCTCACCCCTCCGTCCTTTTTAGTTAGGGCGATCAAATTAGCACCAAATAAAAGTGAGGCAATATCAGCGTTGATTTTGCCTGAAAACATAAAATTTATTAATTTTGTAATAGAGCAAATAAGCTGCACACCTGCATCACCCACAGAATAAGAAGTTAAATCTTTTAAATGTTGGGGTGAGATTCCGTCCAGGCCGGCCGCTGAACCGGTTTTAAAAGAAATTATTGCGTCAATAACGTCTTTGCCTTCGATTTCGAGGCAGGCCTGGTCTGCTGTAGGAGAGTCGAAAAAATACGGGATCACGGGAGCCGGGGGATGTTTCGAATGCAAAGCCGAAAGGGTATCAGGAGTATCAGGCGACAACACGTCGTTAGTAAAAAGAAGACGTGCGGCGCCTTTGAGATCCCCGTCGGCAATTTTGCCTTCAATTAATTTAATTCTAGATAATGTTCCCCTCTTGGGAGAATCAAAAGGTGAAGATGTTTTTGTTAAACAGTTATTTTTGATTTTTTGGGTTAGAGAAATAGTAGCCTCATCTTTTTTGACATGCAAAGTGGTATACGAAAAAAGGAAGAGATTATGCCAGTCTACAATTTGGTTGCTCTCCACACATTTTTTAATCAAGCCTGAAAGGTGGTTTGCGACGGAGATCCTGGCGCCGCGCGGGACTCGTTTGATAACAGGCACATTATTTTTTAGGTAACTAAGGTACAAATGGAATGGGGTAGAATTTGGACTGTCGGAAACAGGTGCCGGTAAAGAAACTGGGTCTAAATTTAGAGCAGGGCCGTTCTGGCTAATACAAAGACGATGTTTTTTTGAAATATGAATGTTAAGACCCCTTTTTGATTGAAAAGATCTATCGCAATGTAAACAAATGTAATTTTGATTTAACGTGCCATCACCGGATTGGGTTGCGGTATGCATCCACTTACCAGAAAACAACACTTGAATAGAGAAAAACACTCAACTAAACACAAAATAGAAATTATCACTAAAATATAACTATTTTAAAGTCTTTCAGAAGCGTTGACGTCGGACGTCAGGACGACACGCCATAACGTTGCCAAGGAGGACCGCAACGTCTGAAACAAAAATATATTTTATTATTTGTTCAAAATTGGGAGCTGCCTACACTTTGGCACAGCAGTTAAGCCTTGATTAACAAGAAAAAGATCAAATTTGGACATCTAGGGCCACGTAAAATATGTAAATTTAAATAAATATGAGCTGTGAAAAAGTGACAGACAGTGACGTGACAGATCACGTTCATTCATCATTTTACATTCATCCCAACTACGGAAGGGTTCCGTAGTTGGGATTTCACTGTACGTGGTCCGACAAAATCAAAAGAAGTTTCTTGTATAATCAATAGTCAAACGTCAGTCTCTTGTAATTTTTCGGAAAACTTGTTGCGAATACAAGTAATTTTTCATTAATGCTACTTTAAAAAAAACTCTCATCCACATGCAAAACAAAATCACAAAAAAAATTGTTTAAATTATTTTACCCTTGCTCACAACCAATGAACAAAATTGATCAAAATCAATCGATTTCGTGCACGGCCGATTTACGCAAAATTGTTCGTTACCTACGTTGTATTACAGCATTACATAAATAGCTAAGAGTTAT
This sequence comes from Atethmia centrago, assembly GCA_905333075.3. NCBI lineage: Eukaryota > Metazoa > Arthropoda > Insecta > Lepidoptera > Noctuidae > Atethmia > Atethmia centrago. The sequence goes on along the minus strand of HG995381.1, from coordinate 7,629,490 downwards.
AATTATTTTAATTTCACTTCCGTTCCGATTTGAATTAAATATTTTACTCATTAATTAAGATTTAAAACTGATTAGTTAGGTACCTGACTGACTTAGTACTGACTGTACCTACTTTCTTCTCTCTTTGAGGTATCATAACTTAACTCGCGAAAAACCTTTAACATGGACTGCGGCAAGTCAACTTGATTGTTACTGTTCGAATCAATTAAAAAACAATTTGCTTTATACAAAACTTCCAGGTACTTCACAATTTCTACAAAAAGTTTTGTACAAAGAAAATGGTTTTTCCCTAGTTTCCTACATAAATTCATAGTAGGTATTTATTTCAATGAAACCTTTTACAGGCACTTTTGAATTTTCAAAGAAGTCGGCGACTTACAAAGAAGTTACTGGTCACGCGCCAAAAAATGTGAGGACAAATTAATATCAACGTGACAAAAATGAACGTTGCTCACGTGGACCGTTTTCTTCCAATTAGCCCCCTAGCCACGCGTTCCCGAAGTTTTTTTCAATGAGTCCAATAACTCTTTTTAAACATAAAAGGAATCCCTTAGAAGTGGTTGAATTTTGTTTAAGGTTCGTCGGGAAATACCATCTGAAGTTTTTTTCCGCGTATTGTTGTTTGTGAGGGAATAATTATTTTCAACTTACTTTATCAACCCTCGTTTCGTGAAAAGAACGGGGAAATTCAGAGCATCATTGTTTAAAGTAATTTATTTACGACATCCAGTTCGACAACCAGTCTGTCAATCAGTCTTACCAATAAGCCCAGTAACTGCGTTGTGGAGGTCAGATAAGCAAGCAGTCGCTCCAGGTCAAATACTGGTGATCAGCTGCATCCGGTTAGACTGGAAGCTGACCCCACCATAGTTGGGAAAAGGCAAGGCAGATCAAATTTGCGACATTATTTTATGTTGTTTTAATGTTTGGTGCTGAATTTTTTAATTTTGTTCACCGAAAAAAGACTTTAAAACTAACTGGTGAAAACTAAACATACTTCAAGACATCGAATCGAACAAAAAGCTTATTTTTATTTAGTACTAGCTGCTGCCCGCGGCTTCACCCGATTAGTTTTTTCTAAAATAAGGGGAAGAAGCGGGTTCGGCCACGAGCACAGGTGTAGAAGGTTGCGGCCAGCCCGCCGGTTAAACGCGTCCCAAAGAGTCTTGGCCATCCGACTGGTCCGGGGATAACGCACGGTCTCCGGTGAGGCAGCGAGCCTTCTACCCGGATTGCCGCCATCTGGAGACAAAAGTCCTCACGCACATAAGGGAGTGGCGTGAGGAGGCGACACGCTGGGGCGTAACTCCGCTACCGCGAGAAATCACGGCACAGCGGTCAGAGCTCCGGCGGGATCTCATAGCGGGATCTCATAGCGACATGGAGAGTGCAATTGTCGCAAACCAGTGCTGGGCACGCCGATAAGTCGATCAGTCCTTTCTTTGAGGAGTGGCTAGAGAGGCGCCATGGCGTCCTCACCTTTCGCCTGACGCAGGTCCTCACCGGACACGGCAGCTTCAGGAGGTTCCTGCGTCGGATAAGGCGGGACGAAACGCCTGGGTGTCACCACTGTGTGGATCGTCCAGAGGACACGGTGGAGGTCTGCCCGCAGCTGTCTGCAGCTTGGGCAGAGCACCGCCGTGTCCTCGTAGAGGCGATCAGTGGCAGAGATCTCTCGCGTCCGGCCCTGGTTCAGGCCATGGCCACGGAGTAAGAGGGCATGGGCAGCCGTCACCTCCTTCTGCGAAGCAGTAATGCTCGCGAAGGAGGAGGCGGGACGGTTAAGGGAAAGGCAAATTTCGCGCCTTCACGCCCCTATTCGCCGCAGGAGACGCACTGGGCGTCGGGAAACCCGGGCGGATTTCCGGCCACCGTAGCCGCGGGCTTGCGGACGGTGAGCAATGGGTAGCTCACCGCCCGATAAGGACCAGGCCCGGGTCGACGGCGCGTTGCGTTCCACGTGCGCCTCAAAGAGATGTCAGCACAAGTATAGGGGTCCACTCGGGCCGATGGCTGCCAGGGTCGCGTGGAAGTTCAAAAGGGTTACCGAGGCCACTGGCAACACAGGCAACGGAAGGAATACGGGTGGGTTTTAGTCAGTACGAGTCTGACACACCCTCCCGCTCCGCTCAGAGCGGGAGAAGTTATTTGATAATTTCCTAACCAAAAAAAAAAAGATGTAGAAGGTGGGGAGCGAACACATCTACTACTCCGGTTGAATGGACTATCCTCCATCGTGAAGCAGGTTTCTGTTAAACACCGGTCATTTCTAATAACACTTTACAAAAATCTAATGCAACAGTATGCGTTACTACTGACTATCGGTTAAACTAGGTCATAATTTCGCAAGTGATTATTTGTTTATTGTAATAATTGTTCGATACGTCTGATCATTACGCTCGGCAATTGTTCAAAAAAACAAAATTATTGGTGTTCTGACAGTGTTATGCGCAGAGTGAAATTATGAAAGTATACTTGCAATTTAAATTATGTATTCTACTACGTGACCAAAACAATTAGGCGCATGACAGGAATGCGGTTTCGGCGCCCGCACCCCGCATGTAACCCCGCGCTCCCCTAGTGACGCGTGACGTCTTAGCCATCATGCACCTAATTGTTTTGGTCACGTAGCACAGTAAAGTTTTGAAGTGGAAAACGTTTTTATTCGATAATGTGCTGATTGTGTTTTGATTACTTGATTATTTATAATATTATATATTAAATGTATAAATTAATAATTGTATTAGAATTATAGGGGCGTAGGTGTGAATAAAATAAATAGATATAGGGAAATAACATTTCTATTATAACTATTATCCAACAAAATATCCACAACCCACTAAGTGCACGGTTAACGGGTGTGTGACCACGAGTTACGCTAAATCAGGGATTCCCAAACTATTTTGGGCAAGAGACCCCTTTTTAAGAAAATGAACCTTAGACCCCAATTGCGCAAAAGTAGGGGTCCACTAGGGCCGATGCCTGCCGGGGTCGCGGGAAGGTACTTATGGGTCACCGAGGCCCCCGCAACACAGGCAACAGGAAGGAATACGGGTGGGTCTTAGTCAGTAAGAGTCTGACACACCCTCCCGCTCCGCCCAGAGCGGGAGAAGTTATTTGATGATTTCCCACCCTAAAAGAGAAAAAAAAAAAAGACCCCAATTGCCAATTTTTTTTCAACTTGTAAGAACCTGTGCACGCTTATCGACTTGTTGAGTTTTTTTTAAGCACAACAATGATACTTCTTACTAAAATATTAGTAATTCTTATAACAAGTTGGTACACGTAACATAACTTATACAGTATCTTGAAAGTTTCAAATAAGAACTTTTGTAATTACTAAGGGTCGATTTTTAGACCTCGTCGACCCCCAAAATCAGTTTTCGTTTATATCGACCCCTGGGAAACCGATTTCGACCCCAAGCGGTCGATATCGACCACTTTGGGAATCCCTGCGCTAAATAGTCCGATTGACACGGGAAGAACACGACAGCCAGTTATAGGTACAACGTGTAACGGAATAAACGCAAGAGCTCATACACCCCAATTAGAATATTAAATTATAAAACTAAAATTACATCTGTAATTTAATTTAATTAAACCACACCTAGTCATTTTTTATAAAATAGACGTCCTGAGACTCCTGACTAAACATTAAACGTTTGAGCAAAGAGTGGGGTCAGTTCAGGGGTGCATCGCGAACGCCTTCCTCGCAGCCAGGCGAGAGAAAGAGACGGATAGATTATTCTATATGTCGTGACGGCACACGACCGCGGGACGCTCGCACTGGACGAAGTTGTTTATGGGTTGCTACAAGGTAATTTCATTTTAAGAACCACATTTAATTTAAAAGTATTTTTTTTTTTGCAAAAGAAATATTAAAAGAAAAATAATGTGCGTTTATGTGTATTATGTGTATAATTATATGAAAGTTTTTACCTATATTACTTTGGTTCCAAGAATTAGATCCATAATAGAAAACTACGCCTTTACTATTATTTTGTTAGCTTTCATTCGAGGCATTTGCAGGCAGTAGTATTTAAATACTATCAAACATATAAATGATTTAATAATTATTTAAAAAAAAGACAAATGGTGAAAACATTACACAATTTACGGAAACATAGAGCTGGCGCTTTTAAAGATTTTTTTATCCTTGTCACGCAAAACGATCATTGTACTGATTGATGCGAGGTTACTAATGAGGTTGCGGTCTTGTGACGTAAGATCAATGCGATGAAGGGCAGTGTTCATTTAAATTGAAGGAAACCTGCTACTCGTAATAAAGAAACTGGAAACACTAAACAGCGAGATTGGAATGAATTGTCTTTAAAATGAATAATCAAACCATTACAGATAAGTTAAAAGTCGTTGAGACACTAAAAATTTATTTACCAACATCCCAATGGAGGTTATGAAATCTCTCCCCTCATCATCTATGCTGAATGCTGCTCTTCTCAAAAAACACTTCTCTAAAGACATTCCAAGTTTTGAATTCAAGTCCATCTCTATTGTCACAATTAAGAAGGCATTCAAAAGTCTTCACTTAAAGAAAACTGACGACTTATGGGGGATTTCCGTTAAAGTTCTTGGAGATATCATTGATACAATAGCCTCTGTCCTAACAGGCATATTTAATCAATGTTTAGACAACGGTACGTTTCCTGATTTAATTAAACATAGTAAATTAGTACCAATTTTCAAATCGGGTAGTAAGAGTGATCCCTCTAATTATAGACCTATATCTGTGCTACCAGCATTGAGTAAAATATATGAAAAAAATCATGCTAGACCAGATGCTATCACATTTGAATTCAAATGGGATTTTACATAGTCTCCATTTTGGTTTCACGAAAGGTAGGTCGAAGACTGACGCAGGAGTAAAACTCATCAGTCACGTTTTGGAATTCTGGGAGAAATCGCAGGATGCCATTGGCATTTTCTGTGACCTCTCAAAAGCGTTTGACTGCGTTGACACACAACGTTGATACACTGACTTGTAAATTACACCACTACGGAATTCGTGGACTCTGCTGACCTTGTTCTGTCCTATCTATCAAACAGGCAGCAAGTTACAAGTCTCTAGTAAAAATGGGTGTGCCCCAAGTTGGCCCTTTCCTATTTCTAGTTTATTTTAATGATCTTCCTTACATGATGGCAAACTTATCGGATATAATTCTATTCGCTGACGAAACTTCTCTTATTTTTAAAATAGATAGAAAAGACACGGATGTCTTACACGTCAAAGATAGTCTGGCTGTTCTTTCGAAATGGTTCGCAGCCTATAATTTCTTACTTAATGCGAACAAAACAAAAAGTCTTAAGTTCTCATTACCAAACGTACCCCAAGTGGGTCTATATTTAAAACTTGATGGCAAGAAACTTGATGCTATTATGGAAATTGTATTTCTGGGAATTACTCTTACGTAGATTCGAAAATGCAATGGGGTGTTCACGTTAGAGCTCTTTTAGGTATATTAAGTTCAGCCGCATATGCAGTAAGAAAAATTAGGCAGTTGACTGATATAGCCACAGCTAGGTTAGTATACTTTGTTTATTTTCACAGTATTATGTCTTATGGCGTTCAGGTGTGTGGATCGGCAGATTCAATTTATTTTACAAAAGAGTGCAATCCGCGCTATCTAAAGAATGGGTCCTCGTGAGTCCCTTAGAAACATTCAAAGAAATTAATATAGTAACTCTGCCTTCTCTTTATATCTTAGAAAGTCTTTTGTATGTTCGCAAAAAAAGTGATTTCCATAATTTAAATACACGTAGTAAACATGAAATTGTGATACCCAAACTTAGATTAGCAAAAACAAGCAAATCGTTTGTTATCAACAGTATCCGCTTTTATAACAAGTTGCCAAAGTCGGTTACAGAACTTAGCGATAGTAAGTTCAAAATCCACATCAAACGTGTGCTTATAAAAAAACACTAAGATTAAAGACTACGTTGAAGACAAGGAAGTTTGGCAATGATTCCTTCTGCACTTGTGGCTTCCTTGGTACCTCATAATCGGCATAACTATGTAAATGTCTATTAACTGCTTCCAAATTACGATGTTTATTTTTTTATTTTTGTTTTATACATACTTTTTGACATATTTTCACAATATATACAACAAATTACAAGGTTTTAAAAAATGTTTTCTTATAATTTCTGCGTACTTACAAAGTACAGTTCTTAAAGGTTCTCGGAAAGAAGACAAACTAACTCAGACCGAAAATAAAGGTAAAATAAGAAATAATGAAAAGATAATAGGACAATTTTAATATAGCATTATCAAATACGTACCCCAAGAGACACAGTCACTGGGCAACCCTAATGTGTGTTTACTACCGAGCAGCCTTAGGTAATTATTTGAAGGACAGTGCCGAGACGTAATACTGCTTACTTTATTATACTGTGACTAGTGACTGAAGTGTTTCTAAGAAGTCAAGATAAAACTGATCGACTTGAGGGGTTACTAAGAAGCTTCCAGTAAGATTCGTTTTTCTAGGTACTAGATAATAATATAAAACTATTACGAATAAATAGGCTAACGATTGGAGATTTGAGCAGATTTTATTTATTTTCATGATACTTTATTTTCACTACTCCCACGCAGACTCCATTTGCTATTTTAGATAAGATTGATACTTCAGAATTTCCTGAAATACCATTCAATAGCACTGGGGGGTAACCATCACCTCATATAGCAGTATTATTATAATATTACTTCACAGTGGGAAAGCTATACAAGACTTATAGCTCCATCACTTTCTCACGGTGAAATAATATTGAAATAATACTGCTATAAGAGGTGATGGCTACTCCCCAGATATATTTTCTTACCTTACTTTTCGTATGCAAAGGCGAACGGCAGGCTTGTATGGGAATTTCGTACCGCTAATAAAAATGATTGTTTTGGGATATTTTTTATAGACTGTTTTAGATTGCTTGTCGCTATTTTTGTAGTGTTGTACTTACTATCAAGTAGGTAAATTGAGATGAGGATCGTACCTACTCAGCGGAGTGCATTAGGAGATACCTATGTCCAGCAGCTGACTACAACAGTTTGAGAATGATGAAGTCCTAAAACAAAACAATACCGTTAATAGTTTTTTTTATTATATATACGTACATTTATTTTATTTATAATTAATTAATTCTTAATATTACTTCGTCTAAGAAGGGGGCAGGTCGGGTAATACCGTCATGGCGAGCAAAGCTTAAATACCAACATACTCGTAACTGCGTTTAGTTTACAACTTATTTTTTTTACGTGTAGTTATTAAAATCTTTTTTTTATATTATTAATTAATCCGAATTTCTAAACATAGTACACTTACATGAAAATAAATGGCTTAGTTGCCTTAATATGTGGTACAAATTCTATAACAAAACAACAAAAAAGTAAGCGGTACGAAATCTGCCGTTCACCTTTGTAAGAGGTTTAAATTTACTAAGTAATAACATATACCTATAGTTAAAACACTTTTCTTATTATTCATTTATTGACACTAACTTACAGTGACTAAAATTTACTAATACTAACTTATCATTTTTGTATTTCTTGTGCGTGTCCAAAATAAAATATTTTTCTTTCTTTTTCTTTTCTTTCATAAGTTTGTACTACGTATCTATCTTATTCTACGTATCTACTTATCATAAGTATGTAACTACGGTGACTAAAATTTACTAATGCTAACTTATCATTAGTATGTACTACGTACAACACTATTCCTCATGAAGCTTCTTTAAAATCTGCTATTCTAGTACAGTTCGGGCCAACACGAGAGTAAACGAAATTCCCTTCTAACAGGCAAGCTAGTCCCCCTAATCCATATAAGGCCACACTACATTATTCCTCTTGAAATAAATCTTTTCCGCGACAAGTATCAACAAAGATGTGACATAAGTACACGCCAGCACAGTGAGAGGTTTCGAGATTTGGGACAAACTTAGTCGAATGAGGTGAGATCTCGTACATTTCGGTTCTTCGAAATCGGTTGATACTATCCGATTTAGTATGCCAGCTTCTTTGATGCGGAGTGTACTGAAAAATTAAGAGAGCATTATTATAAAGTTTTGAATAACGTTTTGTTGATTAGGGCATACAATCAGGGGAAGCAAAAATGGAGCAAAACATGAATTCACTAATTGCATTAATGCATAATGGACACATGAAATGGAAACGAGGTTGACCTTTGGGAAGGTGAGTAGATGAAATTATAGCTATAATGGGGTATGGACAAGAAAAGCTGGTGACTGAAACACATGGAGGCAATTGGAGGCGGCTTTTCCACTGATAGGCAAAAATAATTAATTCAAAATTAACTAACTAAATTAGAGACTAACAATATTATTAGTTGTTTTGTGGATGGCAGTTTGGTGTAGATACTTTTAAGCCATATTGGAGCCACAGTCATGATTTATGTATTTTTTTATTCCCTTTCTTTAGTTCTCGACGAATCAAATTTATACTATACCTGCTCAGATATTATCTTAATATTTATTTTTTTTAATGAGGCAGAATATACGTCATTACTGTTGTACAAATTTGCGGGTCGAAAAAGTCTAAGAAAATCCATTGTTAACGTGCTGTGTTTAAAAAAAAATATTTAGAGCATATTGTTATACTATCTTATTTTAGTGAAAAACCGCATAAATATATGCCAATTACCTTGTGGTCTTTGTATTATATGTTAAAAAGTACTATAATATAAACTACACTTAAAAAATTGTCTCTATTTTCCTCGGTATAGTATAAAGCACTATGAAGAAAGTGCGCTGCGAGTAGTTGGTCACTTTCTCCCCTCGGTCAACAATGTACTATTTGTGTAATGGTCTTTGATAAAAATTTCCAGTAAATACTGCTGGAAACTTCTAGTAACAATAAATTGATGATATTGTATGTAAGGAGGGACTTACCCAATTTTAAACTGATCCTTATATTTGAAATTTTTGGCAGTGTACAAATATTTCTTGATGTTGGAGGCTAGTTGGACCGAAGCCAATTTGCAGATGGCATTGTTATCGTATGCTGAAAGTAATGTTTATGTGTGTTATTTTAGAATTAATTATTTCTGCATTATTTTTCACATAAAAGGATTGATTTTCCAATTTCGAAAAATATGCTTATCTAATTTTATCTGAAAAACGAATTGGGCGGTTTGACATAATATTTATATTTTTATTCAGAATATGTCAAACCACCACATATTAATATATTTCTACAACAAAAGTTTATTTTATAGTCAGGGAAATTAATTTATAAGCATGTACCAACTTAAATTGGTCGTCTATTTAGATCACAGCTGTCATTCTTTGACACTTGTTTGAAATGGCTATAATACGTCAAATTGGCGTGGTTTCAATTTAATATACAATAATCTTCTCTGACTGTACATAGAATAAATACCTATTTGTAAAAATATAACAAGAATCTAAAACAACTGAAGAAGATTACACCGACTCTTATCAAACTTCTTTCACGTTCACAATACATAAGCTCAAATAGCGTTGTATTTGAACTTACTTCTTCTAATATACGGATAAATGGTGGTATAATCGGACAGTAGAGCGAGATGACCCTTCTTCAAAGCATCCAATCCATCTTTGACTGTCACAGATTTTAGTGTCATCAGCTTGCTCAATATTATACTGAAGTTGCGGTTTTGGTCTTGAAACTGTTTAATAAAACATTATTAGTGTACAATCCATATGATGTTTAACATATTTATTTTTATAAAATATTGAAAAGCAACTAACATAGTTCTGTTTCGAGAATGAAACCCCTGGCGTAGTGTACGATTGTCCTGTCGACTGAGCTGCCATGTTCCACTCAAACAAAAATATTTTATTTAGTATATAAAAATCATAATGATATCTTATTTTTCTGCTTAAAATAACCTATCGAATTGCAGCAAACAACTACGAAAGCGTTTTTTACTACATAAGTGTGTGTAAAAAATCCAAATAACTTGGTGCGCAGACAAGCAGTTTTGAGCTGATATCAGACGCTTCATTCGAGAAAATTTGAATTTTTGCTATAATCCACGTTCACACGATATCGACAAAACGTCATAGTAATTAACGTTAAACTGCTCATTTAATTTCATTTTTCAATCATTCGGAATGCGAGTGAACGATGCTGACTGATAGTTTCACTGCCTGTGATATATGTCTAATGAAAGAAAAAAATTAACAAAAGTAAAGCTTCCGATATCAACATTTTAACAGCTTAGGCCCTGGTAAAAATTGCGATATATCTGAAGTTGTCATAGAAAATATAGAAATATTGCTCGTTTGCTTTAGTGAAACGGATAACATTGAAATTAATGACCTATTCACTCACTCGCTGAACTACAGCCAACATCATATAATCGACAATGACACATACGTAGTCACTGTCAGCCAGGGTGTCCTAATCGATATCATGTTCCTTATCATTCACCAAATTGGACAGCAGGTTCGAAGTATAGAATGTGTAGACAATATAAGCGAACACGAAGAAAATGAAGTACGCGATCCTTCGAAATGGCAGCTTTGGATCTATTGGAGGTACTGTGGAACGGAAAAGATATTATTGTTACACGGGCTGTTCAAGTTAACGTGGAGTTGACTGAAGAGGGATGCAATAAAAAGGTAGGATGCATCATAAGATCTATTCGTGGGAAAAGGTAACTTCTTTTCAAGAGTGCACCCTAAAGTTAAAATAATAAGGTATAAATGAAAACAATCCAAATCAAAATCGGCTATTTCACTTTTTTTATTTTATCAACCTAAATACCGAAGCTACTAAGTGAAAATCTCTAAAATCGAATTCATATTCTGAAAATATTTGAGGGGCTTGTGGCTAAGTAATAACAGCCGTACGGGTCGATTGATGAGGTTAAGCTACCTCGCTGCGGTTGGTCCGTGTATGGGCGACCATCTTTACATACCAAAACCCCGCCGTGCCTCGGAAAGCACGTTAAGCCGTTGGTCCCGGCTGTCATTTCACAGTCCAGTATCTTTGACAGTCGTTACGGGTCGTCAGAAGCTCGAAAGTCTGACAACCAGTCTTACCAAGGGGTATCGTGTTACCCAGTAACGGGGTTGTGGACGTCAGAAAGGCAGTCACTCTATGTAAAATACTGGTATTCAGCTGTATCCGGTAAGACTGAAAAAAGGTTAGGCAGATGATGATTCTGAAAATATTAAATAAATGGCTGCCGTGGTTTTCAGGGTACGAACCTTTTCTGGAGTAGGACCCTCGATTAAGTAATTTGCTCAAGTTAATTATTTTGTTTTTTTTTTTTTTGCTTTAGCTTAAGGACAGAAAATTTATTTTTAGGCGTCTTTTCTTTTTATTATGATTACCTTACCTTAGTAGATAGTTCTGAATCGTTCGTTATTTGAGTAAACTCGCAGTTACTTACTGAAAAATGAACCGAAAATATCACAGACCTAATTCACGGATTTTCAATTCTTCTATGTTCTAAATAAGTTACGTGAATATCTATCCACGTAATCCATTTTGTTAATAAGTGTGACATCAAAATGAAACATTTTTGTAACTGTAACAAACTTACTATGCTGACAATAAGTACCAATGACCATCAGAGATTCATCCACGTAGCTGCACTGCCATCCACCTAACACGCTGAACTCCCATCGTTTGAGAAGGTTGAAGAAAAGGCTGATGAGTAATGCCATGGCGTATAGGCAGTTCCAGACAGGCCTGGAGAAAGGCTCACTGTAGAAAGTTGTGAAAAATTCGTTGTCAGTCCGACTGAGAAGGAAGCCAAATCTGGAAAAGATAAAGTTTGCTACACATTACTCAAAGCTAGATTCATAAGTGTAAATGTTTCTCTGTTCTAACATAACATAACATCACGCCAGCAATCCTCGAAGGGTTAGGCAGAGGTGTACCTATAGTACATATACCCGCATTACCCCAATTATGTTTAAGTCCCATGTAATAGGGGGTGAGCCTATTGCCATCAACTGGGCGCAAATTCAGATTCCGGGTTGCTGCTGAGAAATTTCTGAAGGGAAAACCCAATAACTCTTTCCCCGACCTGCAGGGCTAACATGACAAGCGCGAGAACGCACTCTTTCTCGTTTTGTCGTAATTTGTCTACGATTCTGACGTCATCCGAATGCCTAACATGACCGCTAAGCTCGAGTAAACTCGAGAAAGGCACTTTGACAGTTTTTTATCTCGCGACGAGAGACATCATTTTTATTTTATCAACATCGGCTCATTCATTAAATTTTACGTATGGAATTAGTATGTACTATAATGATTTTACATCCACCTCTATTAATTTATGTTGTAATTTTTTGTGTAACCGACTTTTTTCATTAAAGTTTAATATTTTTCTATGGCATGCCGAAATTAAAATACAAAATGACGGAAATGAAAATGAGTGAGCCATTTTTGTTAGGGGAAAAAGTCTATCACCAGTCCTCATGAATGCCATATTTTTTTGTATTATAATTTTGTCTATTCTTCTCGTCGTCAAAATCGAGGACGAGTAAATGACAGCAGAATCGAAGATTATCTCGTGTTGAATTGTCAAAATTCGAGATAACTTATGTGCCATGTTAGGGTTTGTCGAGAAAATATCGAGTTTGACAGAACGAGTCGAGTATTTTGTATGGCAGCGCTGTCAGAAAACGAGAAAATTGACAGAAATAGACAAGAATTACTCACGCGAGAGTGAGTAATTGTCGCGTGTGTCATGTTAGCCCTGCTGGGAATCAAACCCAGGACCTCATGCTCAGCTTTAGCGTTTGCGTCCACTAGACCAACGAGGCAGTCGAGGGAGTTTTCTGTTCTACTCATAGGAAATTACGGTGAAAAAGTTCTGATTTTCAGCCTATTTTGAACAAATGACTCTTGATTTTGATTTCAAAAGTACAACAAAAAAGTCCGCGGTAAGTAACGCGTAACCATTTTTATCTTTAAGAATTTTGTAAAATTCATTGTTATTTCCGAAGCTATTTTGACCGATATTTTATAAATCCTTATTTAATAAAGTATGTTATTTAAATTGGGCATTTAATTTATATTCAAATATGCCTTTGACATCATATCATTGAAATTAATACTTTAATAGATATCACAGATTCAAAATTACACGTAACAAAATAATTATCGTTGAAGGCGGCGCACCGCTAGTCAGGAGTTAATGACCTTTTCCTCGGCTAGTAGGTATGCGATCATTGCTTCGCTTCCAATTAATCCCGGTAGTACGTTCCCGTGGGATATTTTCTGATATCCACCATCCATCCATTAATAATAAAAACACACATGTAAAAAAGCGTAGGTAGATATTTATTGCAAAAAATACATCATTGTTACATGTTATCGTGATCAACTAAAAAATAATGTAGAAAACTGATGCATAGTGTCTTCATGCCTAGCATAGGCGAGATAATACAACATGCTGATTACATGCTGGTTGAGAAGTTGTGCGTATTAGCTTCTCAATGTACGACGACGGACATTTTTTTTGTACTGCATGATGATGTCTGGGTAGGGTTGTCGATACCTCTGTATTGATGAGGGCCTACTACAATTCTAAAGTCAGTCATTGCATTCGTCGCTGTTTTGTTAAAATAAGAGTTCTTAGCACTCTCAGTGTTTAACTGACGTAAAAACGTTCTATGGATGTTGGAATATATGCAACATAACCGCATGGTGCACTACCTATCTCTTTTTGTCCACAAGAAACTCTTTATTCGACGCTTGCAATGTTACCGCTTTGTGCACGCTGTGGCGCTTATATTATCTCTACCATGTATCTTCTATCATACATCTAAGTTTGTTAATCGAAACAGGTTTTTTTTTGGCATTCCACTTTGGTACTCAGGCAGACCATGACCGATCAAACGTTTTATCCCGGTACGACGTTCCCGTGCGATATTGTCCGTTCATCACGTGAGCGAACCCGCAGGCAAAATCTAGTTTCTAATAGAGTAACTACACGTACTTTCTTCATAATAAATGAATACATACCTCCAAGTATTAACAGCAACGGTTGTCGCAACCCAGTGCTGGGCACGCCACGATTGCGGCGATAAGTCCCCTCTTTGAGGAGTGGCTGGAGAGGCGCCACGGCGTCCTCACCTTCCGCCTGACACAGGTCCTCACCGGACACGGCAGCTTCGGGAGGTTCCTGTGTCGGATAAGGCGGGAGGAAACGTCCGGGTGTCACCACTGTGTGGATCGCCCAGAGGACACGGTGGAGCATACGGTGGAGGTCTGCCCGGCTTGGGCAGAGCACCGCCGTGTCCTCGTGGAGGCGATCGGCGGCAGAGACCTCTCGCGTCCGGCCCTGGTTCAGGCCATGGTACGGAGCGAGAGGGCATGGGCAGCCGTCACCTCCTTCTGCGAAGCAGTAATTCTCGCGAAGGAGGAGGCGGGACGGCTGAGGGAAAGGCAAGTTTCGCGCCCTCTCGCCCCTAGCCGCCGCAGGAGACGCCCAGGGCGTCGGGAATCCCGGGCGGATTTCCGGCCACCGTAGGCACGGGCTTGCGGACGGTGAGCAATGGGTAGCTCACCGTCCGGTTAGGACCAGGCCCGGGTCGACGGCGCGTTGTATTCCACGCGTGCCTCAAAGAGATGTCGTCAGCACATATAGTAGGGGTCCACTAGGGCCGATGCCTGCTGGGGTCGCGGGAAGGTACTTATGGGTCACCGAGGCCCCCGCAACACAGGCAACAGGAAGGAATACGGGTGGGTTTTAGTCAGTAAGAGTCTGACACACCCTCCCGCTCCGCCCAGAGCGGGAGAAGTTATTTGATGATTTCCCACCATCAAAAAAAAAAAAAAGTATTAACAGCAAAAACAGGATACACTTGATCCAAGAGATCTATCGTTAAGGTCATTGATCGTACGAACACATCGGCACTGGTATTTTTATCAAGTGACATGTTCTTAGGCTCTCCAATTATAGTCACATTTCTTGGAAGTTTGTCATATACGTACAATAAACTGTAAAGAAATATTTAAGACTGGTAAAATTTATATATCATCATCATAATCAGCGTATAATGTTCCCACTGCTGGGACACAGGCCTCCTCTCTTAGAGAGGGAGTGGGCTGTAATCCACCACGAGGGCCCAGTGCAGGTTGGTAGATGTAACATGTCTTCGATTTTTTGCTTTTAGGATATGCCGGTTTCCTAACAATATTTTCAGCGTTTTGAGATCAGTGGTGATGAAATTATTTACACAAAGTAACAAACGCCTGCCAAACCCACGACCTACAATTCACAGGTCCGGGCCGTTACCACTGACAGGGGCGTACCATCCATAGAGGCAATTAGGCCTAGCCTACCCTACCAACAACGCCAAATGCATTTATTTTAACTATGTAATACAATAATACAAAATATTAAAAAAAAAGTTAAACTCCTGTTAAAACTCTTATAGCAACTTGTCGCAGACACCACGTGACTCACAGTTCGACGGAGCTTACGTTATACGTAGGTAGGTATGCGCGATCTATCAGGCAAGGCAAGTATTCGTTTTGCCTACAAGCCATTGATAACTTTACGCACACAATAGTGAAATGGTTTAAATTAGGGGCGTAACTCCGGCGGCAGGAGCTTGGTCCCAATTGGTCCCCGTTGTGTGTATGTAGATTTAATGAATGAAAAATATTGAAGACCAGGGTTCCCAATTTTTGGACAATTCCTCGAATTGCGGGGAAGTTTCCTCCATGACTACCAGACTACTAGAGACAATTAAAAAAAGGGTGGTATTGTTGAATTTATACCTTCCAAAAATTATAAATTGTAAGGAATAGCAAAAGCCCTATAAAAATAATTAAAAACTTCATAATTTTTTATTTTTCTTCTCATATTTGGGAAATTTCGCTTGGTTTTTGGTGGGAGTTAAGAAAATAAGTTTCGGCAACACAGTCCAGTGTGTCAGTGTTATCCGACAAAATATGATATTCCCTTTTGTGGAAGAACACGGTATGACAGTGATACAATTTCAATTGGTAGTGTTTGTTTCATGTGACAGTGACACGTAATTTATATGTGATCTTGAATGTTTTGCTGTTTTAGATCTTATTAAGTTATAAGTAATTGGTTTTGAAACGTAAAGTAGTGTAAAGATTATGTGTTGTGTTATTATTTGTTTATTTACCTAAGAATGGTGTTCTGTTGTGAAATTTGCGCCGATAATGTGTTGGTTAGGTTAAGTTAGTCGCACTTGTCGTTTAATGATAAGATTCAAGTTGTGTCTAAAGGTAGATGTGTGCCCGAATTACGAGAATTAATTCAAAAATATGATAATTCATGACTTCGGATATCTTGCAAGTGACGTGTTCTGTAATTATCATCCATTGGTTATGATATTTGAGGTGGCCGAATCTTTCTTCTGTTTGCATCGTTAGAAAATCGTCCTTGAATAATGTGGTGAGTTCTTGTATGTAGAGCCGCGCTGTGATGTTGCGCGAATTAGTTTTTTTTTTGGTGTCAGTATGCATGGCCTACCCTCTGTGGAGAACCACTGCACGCCACTGACCACTGAGCCACCACTGCTCAAAATATTTGAATAGTTAATACTCAAGCAGTTGCTAAGACATTTAAATTTAAACAGCCTCCTTCATAACGAACAACATAGCTTTACAAAAGATCGTTCTAGTACAGTTGTTGCACTACTGAAACACATATTTAACCAATGGGAGAGTTCGCAAATGCTATTGGAGTTTTCTGTGACCTTCCATTGCCTTTGATTGCGTGCACCATGACACGATTTTGCATAAACTACGTCATTACGGTGTCCAATAAGAAACTCTCAAAGTAATAAATTATTATTTGTATAATAGATCCCAATGTGTAGATGTTAATGGTGTGAAATTTTCCGGGTTACCAGTTCGATTAGGTGTACCTCAAGGCTCAATACTGGGCCCATTTTTATTCTTAGTGTATTTAAAGGTGACTGTGACGTTGTAATGTTTGCAGATGACACCTCACTTCTTTTAAAAGTAGACAGGAATAGACAAGAGTTTGATTATATAACTTATTTCTCAATGCCAAGAAAACGAAATATAACAGTAGATGCCAAACCTCAGTGGGGCCCACATATATCAAGCCTAGCGGGCAGGTTCAGTTCGGCCGCCTACGCCGTCAGAAAAGTAAGATAATAGAATAGAATAGAATAATCTTTATTATGTACACCATAAAAATTACAAATACAAATGTTAAAATTTTACAAGGGGTTACACAATGGGCGGTCTTATCGCTAAAAGCGAGCTTTTACAGACAACCTTAAGACAATAGAAGTTGATACAGCTCGATTAGCCTATTTTAGTTATTTTAATAGCGGTCTACCAACCCGCACTGGGCCCGCGAGGTGGATTACGGCCCACTCCCTCTTGCAGAGAGGAGGCCTGTGCCCCAGCAGTGGGAACATTATAGGCTGATTATGTATGTTATGTATGTAATAGCGGTCTTATCGCTAAAAGCGAGCTTTTACAGACAACCTTAAGACAATAGAAGTTGATACAGCTCGATTAGTCTATTTTAGTTATTTTAATAGCGTTATGTCCTACGGTATTCTGCTGTGGGGCAAAGCCGCTAACATTAAAAATTTATTTGTTCTTTAAAATCGAGCTATTCGAGCAATTTACCAACTTGGTGCCAGAGTTTCTCTG
The DNA here is from genome assembly GCA_905333075.3 of Atethmia centrago. Classification (NCBI taxonomy): domain Eukaryota; kingdom Metazoa; phylum Arthropoda; class Insecta; order Lepidoptera; family Noctuidae; genus Atethmia; species Atethmia centrago. Next base: position 7,611,840 of record HG995381.1, on the reverse strand, counting down.
AGAGATTTTTTAAAGATATTGGTATTCTCACGGTGGCATCACAATTCATCTTCGCCAACATCTTATTTATCCCCTCTACTGTTATAATTCTCCAAATCGATATCCTGTCCCGATGTTTTCATAGTCGGTAGAATTGACACGCGAGCGTTCACTAAAACTACGACAACTCAGAAAATACGCATCGTAGCTCTACAAGCCCCTAGTCATTGAAGTTGTTATATGAAATAAGCTATCAGGTAATATAGGGTTTAGTGCAGTTTCACCTTGCAATATATTGCTAATTCGAAGTTGAAAGTAGCGTAAGCGTCTTTTTCGTACAAATATCGTCATATTTATAAAACAAAAGCAATAACTCCAAAAGATAATACGCAACTTTCTTAAAACCACACTTCTTTACAATACTCAAAGAAAGAACAGAGATCTCTATGCGTTTTTTTTAAATGACAAGCTTATCAAAAAATAACCTTATTGCAAAAAAAAAGGTATGCTTACACAATTATTCCGGGAACTCTGTAAGCCCCTTAGCTTCGATTCTTATCTTATAAAGCAAAATATACACTTATACACTAAAAACAGTGAAATTAACAATATTAATACCAGAAATAAGGACAAATTACGTGCTCCATTTCAGCAGCTTCATAAGATTTTTATCTCATTTGTTGGGCTTGGTATAACTTTGTATAACATGCTACCCTCTTCTTTGCTAGATTTTCCTTTAAATGCGTTTAAAGCCAAAGTAAAATCCAACCTTTGTTCAAAGGCATACTATTCTATCAATGACTACTTAAACGATAAGAATAGTTGGTTGCTGTGATTGACTCAAGACAATGTTTATGTTCTTTTTCCAGAATTATATTACCTAATGATAGGTTATATTAGTTCATATAATTGATTGTTTTTATTTGACTGTATAAGTCAACTTATTTTAATTTAATTGAATTTTAATTTATTAGTGACATAATCAACTCATTACTTATTAGTAACTCGCTGTTTATTTATTTTACTTTTATGGTGCTAGTTTATCATTTCTCACTTTGAGTTACAGCTATAGCCTTATGTAAGCGGGCATGCCCTTTATGCTTCGAGGCTTTTATATAGGTATTACGTTCTGTTTACGTTTTTATGTACAAGTAATTTTTATTTCTGCTTGAGTACAGTTTTCATAGTTATGTTGGTATATTGGCGTGTGCAAGCTAACATATGGTAAGTAATTGAATTTAATATTTTGAGTTTCGTAGTGTTAATTACTTTGCATACGATTTGTTTAGAATCAAGTTTATCTAAATATACAGACAGGTTAGTTGCGCCACTTCTTCTCAGCTTAAGCACTAGGAAGTGATGAAGAGCTTTTAGAAGACTGTCTTATGTAATTTTCCCGTTAGAAAAGTGCTGATTCTCAGCCTAGTTTGAATAAATGAGTTTTGATTTTTTGATTTCGATATACAAGGTATAAATGCAAAACCTAGAAACCTCTTAAGGGGTCATTGTACTCACCATTATGATCACGTCTGTCTGTCTGTGTGACGTCTGTTGTTCTTCTAAACTACGCAACGGATTTTGATAAGGTGTTCTGATCTGTCTGATACCGAATAAAACCACCGTTGCAAATGGATGCTAGTTTATTACTGTCATAGCGACACAACATGATCGTGCAGGCACGCACACATACATACATACATACACATCACTCCTCTGACACTATTTCCAAAGATAAAGAACTTAACATTAAGTAGGTAGGTATAATAATTTTACTTAAATAACTACAAACATCAAGAGGCCGACACATTCAGGTGGTCGCACACTGCGCACCCTACATCATTCGTTATTATCATTTTCTTGCATGTCTTTACAGAATTTTCGGCCTGTCCGTTACTGGAAGGGTGATAAATTGGGGACGTTATATATCGGATACCATTCATTTCACAAAAATGTTTAAATTCATTCGACTTAATTTTTACATCATTATCGGAAACTATGACCCTCGGTATACCGAACCTAGAAAACAATTCCTTTAATTTTGATATAAGCGCCCGACTTGAAGTACCGCAACTCATATGTAAACACTCCAACCATTTGCTATATGAATCTACGACGATCAAATATACATTCTGATTTATAGTCATGTAGTCAATATGCAAGCGTCGCCACGGAGTCGAGTCGCGCGGCCAGGGCGCGGGGGGCGCGCGCGGCGGCGCAGCGCGTGTGCCGGCGCACGTGTAGCACGCGCCCACCCATTCCTCTATGTCCTTATCGATCGATGGCCACCAAAATCTACCACGAGCTACACTCTTTGTTTTTACCACGCCGAAATGGCCCGAATGTAGTTCTTGTAATAACCTATTTCGGTACACCGCTGGTATCACAACTCTGTGACCTCGAAAAATACATCCGTTTTCAACCTCTAAATCTGTTTTGCAATTGAAATAGGGCTGAACTAGTTTACAATTTATTTTACGCGGCCAGCCGTTCTGCACGTATTTAATAACTATTTGTAAAATTTCGTCCTTACTAGTTTCTGTTTTGATATCGTTAAATGTTAGCGGGGCGACGTTAGCATCTAAGAAATTGAGGAAAGACAGATCATTTTGTCCTTCCATTCTACAGTCAGATTCTATTAAAGGCGCGCGTGACAAATAATCCGCCGCGACATTATTTTCACTTTTAATATATTGGACGTTATAGTTATATGCAGACAATATTATCGCATATCGCTGTAGCCTCGATGCTGCCATAACTGAAATACCTGTTTTCTTCCCGAATATTGAAAGTAAAGGACGATGATCAGTCTTGAGAATGAACGGTTCCTGACGTCCATACAGATATTGGTGAAAATATTTCACAGCAAAAATAATGGCTGTCGCCTCCTTCTGAATCTGACTGTAGTTTTTTTCACTTTTGGACAATGACCTTGAGGCAAATGCCAGCGGTCGCTCGAGATTCGCGCGCTCATTATCGCGCTGCGCCAGCACCGCGCCTAAACCGGCCGGCCCGGCGTCCACTGTCAACACCAACTGTGCTGCGGGATCAAAATGAGCTAGCACTCTTTCTGAAGATAGCTCGATCTTTACACTATTTAATGCACGTTCGTGACGTTCACCCCACTCCCATTGCGCGCCTTTACACAGTAATTCATGCAGCGGGTGCAACTTAGCGGATGCATTCGGTATAAAACTACGGTAATAGTTAATTAATCCTATAAATCGCTTCACTTCTGTGACATTTGTTGGCCGCGGCGCATTTGTTATAGCTTCTGTTTTTTTTGGACAGGTTCGTAATCCATGTCTATCTATAATGTAGCCTAGATAAGTGACATTATTCTGAAGAAAACAACATTTTTCTTTATGTAATTTTAAGCCGGCTCCTTTTAATCTATTTAGTACTTGGTTTAGCCTGTGAAAATGTAATTGTCTAGTCGGCGCAGTTACACAAACGTCATCCAACCATATGCTAACACCTTCTATGCCAATTAATAAAGCTTCCATCGCTCTTTGAAAAATGGCTGGGGCGTTTGCTAAACCATATACTAGTCGCGTATATTTGAAAAAACCTTTCGATGTACTTATCGCAGTCACCTCTTACTTAGGTCTATTTTGCTGTAACACTCCCCTCCACCTAACTTGGCAAAAACCTCTTCTATTCTAGGCATTGGGTATTTATCTATTTCTAAATCTTTATTTAATGTTATAGAATAATCACCGGCTATCTTAACCTTCCCGTTTTCCTTTAGTACTGGGACAATAGGGGTTCCGTATTTAGGAAATTTAACTGGTTTTAATATCCCTAAACCTATAAGTCTATCGATCTCCTCTTCCACCTTTTCCTTTAAAGCGAAGGGTACAGAACGTGGCTTAAAAATTTTTGGTTGGGTGCCTTCTTTTAAAATAAGTTTCACTTTAAATTTGTTGAACCTACCTAGTTCGTCAGTAAACAAGTCTGAGTATTTAGATAACAGTTGCTGCACTTCTTTCGTGGCGGATTCAGTTATAGACTGAGTTTGGATGTTATTGATATCTGAAGTAAAATATATCCTAAACTTCGACATAAAATCTCGTCCCAGTAACGGAGGACCTCCGTTCGGCAATACAAATATTTTAATGTCATGGGTATTATTTATGTACGTAATTCGACCTTGAAAATATCCCTGGGGCGTGATTTTATGGCCATTATAAAGACACATTTTTAGGTTGGATTTTATCAGAATTCGATCAGAAAAATATTTCATGTAAAGCGTTTCGGAAATTACACTAGCCCCCGACCCCGAATCCAACTCCATATCTAATCCTACTGAATCAATCAACACATTTATTAATATAGGCGTGTTACTAACATACCTCACGTTAAATAACTCGCATTCCTCGCAGTCACTTTGATCCGAAATTATTTTCTCCGTGTTCAAACTATGTAAACGTGATTCACTCTTTTTAGCATTACATATTTTCTTTAGATGGCCTTTCACACCACACACTTGGCACCGATAGTTTTTAAAACGACACTTTTCAGCGTCGTGGTTTCTGAGACCGCACACTGTACACCGACGAATCTCCTCGGAACTATTGTTCGCGCTGCGGGTGGCCGCGACAGAATCGGCGCGCGCGCGCTGCCCGCGCTGCCCGCTCAGCCGGTACACAGGTTCCTCCTTGATCTGCGTGGCCTTGATGGTTGTCGCCGTGGTGTCAACTACTGCAGCAGCCCCGGATCGAGCTAATCGCGCATACGCAGCCTGTTGAGCTACCTCCAATGCCTTAGCAAAAGTGAGTTTGCTGGCATCCTCTTCAAACAGCCGGTCACGTTCCCGGCACGGTACAAGCCCGAGTATGAAACGGTCATGCAGCAGCATATCCAATGCCTCACCAAACTCACAGTTAACGGCTAAACCTCTCACACGAGCCGCCCATTCTTCGACGCTCTCGCCATCAGATCTCCTCGCCTCGTAAAACTTCTCTCTATCAGCAAAAACACAACGCCTCGGCGTGAAATGCTTGTCTAATTTTCCAACTAGATCCTCGAACTTAACTTCCTCGAGCACATCAGGGTGAAGTAAGTTCCGTGCAAGGCGGTAGCTGTTGTCCGAAAGATGGGTTAATAACAAAGCACTTTTATTTTCGGTTTTAACACTGTTCAATTTTATGTACTGTAGTAGCCGACCTTTAAATATAGGCCACTCTTGGGCGTCGTGATCGAAACTTGTAAGATTTCCGATGATATTCGACATTTTTCACGAACTTTTATTTTTTTTATAAACGTGGGTAACTCGTCGCCAGTGATCTGTCTGATACCGAATAAAACCACCGTTGCAAATGGATGCTAGTTTATTACTGTCATAGCGACACAACATGATCATTAATTAATTATGGTTATTAATTGATTATGTTTATTTATCAAGTAACAAAATAAGACTGTGTCAAAGAACCTATGAACCATTCTTTCAATACGTCTTATCTCGTAACATCTTTCCTCTCGCTTTATGTGGGAGTGATTTCGAGAAAAGGGACGGAAGTGTGTAGACAGGAAGCGACAGCTTGAGCATGGAATAAGTAAGTACTTTTTAATAGCATGGAATTAGTGTACTCATAGAATTAGCAGGTACTATATATATTGTAAATAGCGATGGTCGAATTTCGACCACTGGGCGACCCTACTTATGAATAAGTATTCGAATAAATAGATATTTCAGTATTTAGCTTTTAAATTCTGAGGTTAATTTCTGTCGCTGCTCAGTTGCTTATTACCAAAGTGAGATGTCTGATGTTACACATCATTTGCGACTATTGTAAGGGTCGCTAGTTTTTTTTGTCTACTTACTTATATTTAGGGGGAAGTCCCCTAGTGACGGACACTTAAGGTTTTATAGAAATAAAATAAAAAATATTTTAAGGAATGATTACTTATTTATGACTTACAATAGATAACAAAGTTAGAAATCAAATTAAACTAAAAAAAACACAACCTCTGCTTAAAAATAATTAACACCATTAATCAGACTTTGGTTACAAAAAATGTAATTTATAAAAGTGGCACCTAGTACCGGACGGATATTTGTGCCATACCAAAAGCACTGGACATCTCAGTATAGCCTGCATCAATCACATATGTAGCCATCTCCTGACTCTGGGACGTCTGCACATGCTGCATGTGCCCACCCAAGACAGGAGGAGCACTGGATCCGGTCTTCCTCAGTGTCTTCTAAACAAACCACGCAAATTGTTGTGTTTGTTTTAGATGTTTCAGTTAATGGTTCCACTTTATTTCCATTTTTTCTTTGGGCTCCACGTCTTCTGCTTCTTTTCCTTTATCTACGCTCTTTCCTTTGGTTTGCTTTCCATTGCTTCCAATTACTGCTTTAAACTTAGATCCTAATTCCTTTTTTTTGTCTCTCATGTTCTTTTCATTTTCTTTTTCTTCTGCCACTTTTTTGTACGGCGTTTCTTCTTCTCCTCGATTTAGCGCCTTTATTTTGTCATGTACAGTGCTTTTTGGAATATTGTATCGCATTGCAGCTTGCCTTACACTCAATTGTTTGGACAAAATTTTATTGATAGCAGTTTGTAAGCTCTGTGGCTCCCACGATCCTTTCTTTTTCTTCTCTTCCATTTCAATTCTATTCATTCTTCTATGTTCTAAAACAAAATTAAACAATTAGAATGAATAACGTTAATTCTTACGAGATATATCAATATGTTTACCGTCCGGTGCTAAGGGATGACTTAGTGTCCGGTACTAAGGGACAGATGATTTCGTACATTAGGTGGTACCTACCAAAATTAGTTAAATAATCTAATAACATTCTATCAGTTTACGGATAACAATCAAGTACTACATTTATTTTTGAATACCATTAAAATGTAAACGCATAAATGTGCCAGAATTACTTACATCGATTTTTACTTGACGCCGTGATTTCCCGCCAAAAGCAGCAAACTCCCGCTCCTGCCGTCGCACAGTGTGGTATTAGGCCCTAAAACTTGGTCAATAATATTTTATGACTCGAACGACGATTATTAAGTGTTTAAATGTTAAAATAGGTAATAAAAGACTTATTATAGTTAGAAAAAAATATTTATTCGTCACAACTACATACATTTTCATTGGTCGGGTCAGTCTCACTAAGCAAATTTAATACGTCTCCAAACAATGGCGCCGATTCCCTTGTTCACAAACTAAACTAAATTTAAGTTCAGTGCATCTTTTTCTTTCTATTTCACTAAGAAAAGGACAGAAGAGACTACAAGTTTAGACGTAATTAAAAACTTGCCTACTAAAATTACGTCAATTTACGTCAAGCGCTGATTAATTTGACAGGAGTAAACTAAAATGTATCTTCTGTCCTTTTCTTAATGAAATAGAAAGAAAAAGATGCATTGAACTTAAATTTAGTTTAGTTTGTGAACAAGGGAATCGGCGCCATTGTCTTTCTATTTTTCTTAAAATATAGATTTGTTCTCATGCTTGTTAATAGGGGGTCCGAAGTTAACAAAAGCCTATTTAAAACGTCCATATTGCACTCTACGCGCGAAAACTTTCTGGAATAGTTAAGTCTATATTGCCTTATGTTTTTGTTGCGAGCTTCCGCAGCTTCTTCAGATAGTTGTCCTATTGGAAGAATTGCGTGTTTTATCACTTCAGCTCCATGACGAAGTACTTTATGCAGTGTCGGAGACATGGGGTAAAACCCATATAAAGCCACATACATCTCGGCAGTTTCATCGCAGTATTTCTGGAAGGCTTCAACATTAATTTTATACCCGCAGCACATTGTGTCTAATATAACCTTCAGTCGGTAGATAAGTTCTTTATCAATTTTGGTTATTTCCGCTGATATTTCGTAGTTTTCTAAAAATCGGCGACTGGTATTACCGTCATTGGTGTTCCCAAAATTAGCTTTCGGGATATCCACCAATAATCCAAGTTTTTGCTTAAATTGATCTTGGATCTCTTGTTTTCTGGCTTCCACCGCTTGTTTTTCCTCAATCGAAAGTCGGACATTCCATTTTTTTACAGGTAGCCTATATGCTATGTGTAGGATTGATTCTAAAAATCGAATACGAGCATGTAGCAATGACAGCCCGAATCTTAAATTTTCCTCTTTAGGGGGCCTTTTCTTTGATAAGTCATTAAACTCTGAACTGGTTGCGTCGCAAATGTAGCATCTCATTGTAGATTTTGTATGTGTTGCCGCATTGCAAACTTTGCCATCCACCATAGTGAACAACATCTTATGCTTCACTGATAAGTTGTTCCCAATGTCAGTGCTGGCAAGCGCATCTAGTTGTGTTGTGATGTAGTCTATTTCTTCTGTTGTTATATCTGTAGTCTCCTTGACGAATCTTATTCTAATAGGTCTGCAATAACGAGGAGATGAAGGTGTCGGATTTTGCCACAGAATTTTCTTTTCATGTCCATATACTAATTGAAGTGGAACAACAGAACTTTGTAAAATATTAGCATCTGTATCAGGTTCATTTTCAAATTTTATTTTATACTGCACCTGTTGTGACCCATCGCAACCCCATTTACTTATTAAGATGAATGATGATTTTTCTTCCTCACTTAACTGTTCTACAACTACTCCAAGATGTGAAATCAGTCGATTCGCCGTATGATCCATTAATTTTTGTACTTGAACTTCAGCACACGTTTCTGTAACGCGATGAATTTCAGGATAGCATTCTTTCTTGACTTTTTGCAGCACCGAATAACACGGAAAGAAGGACTTATTGGTGTCTCGTACTCGTTCGTATTGTGCTTTTGTTAATCCTGCTTCGGTGAACATAGACAAAGCATTTAAAGGTGGCAATTGGCGAGGTTGATCTTGTGTCTGAATACTTCTTCTCATTGCTTTCACATATTTTTTAGCTCTCCGGGGACTTTTGGTAAGATCTCTTATGACTTTCGAAGCATCAACTTTACCAACTTTTCTTAACTTCATTTGAGTAGCGTAAGTCAATTCCTCCACGTCTTTTGATCGAAGTTCTGTAGTTTTCCGTCTTTTAGTCCTTTCACTAGAATCCACAAAAGATTTCTGAGGGCGACCAGGGCTGATTCCTGTAACAATAGAAAAAAAAAGTTTATCCGTAGATATTAACGAGTTTCAATTAAACAATACAATGAGCTAGCTACCTGAGTGTTAACAAGTTTTTGGAAACCCGAAACCCTAATTAACAAAAAAAACTGTTCAGACACATACCTGTAGCTGGTAACGATATTGATCCGGATCCGAATCTACGTTATTTTCTTCGAATCTTGCTGTGGTTTTACGAGCTGCTAACCATTTTTGCTTGAAATTGTGTTGTATGTTAGCGATCTTTTGCTTTATATCATGAATTCTTATATCATCATCAGAGTAGGAACTTAGCAGTTGCTGCTTCAAAAACGTCAATTTTCTGTCAAATGTTGACTCATTGGAACCTTGCATAATAGCATACAACTCATTCTGAGTCATAAACCTCAATCCTGAAGTCCCTGTAACAAAATCTTAAGAACGAATATTTAAACAAGATTGGGAGGTACTAACGAAAAAAAATCTCAAAAAAAAACGGGGCGGGTATGGGCGGCTATGTTTTTTAAAAACATGTTCTGGACTGTCTACTCTACAAGAAACAATAGTATTTGTATTTAAAGAATGCTAAATAATGTAAAAAAAAGTCTCTTAAACATAGAAAAGTAAGAATTTTTGACAAAGTTTATGACAACTTACTTTTGCCCCTATGGATTAAAATTGATTGAGACTTTTGTAGAAAAAAAACATGTTACATATAGTTACATACCTGGCTGAGAGGAATCCATCACAAAAACCACCACAAAAGTATTTGTTCCTAAAATATCACGTTTTATAAACAAGTAAAATTTGAGCGTATCGAATAATCACACGACCACTGTAAGCGAACGGCAACTTCCGACTGAGCGCGCGGAACGTGTTGGCAAGCTGGCACGGAGTTCTTCGGCCATTTATTTGACCAACTACTTAACTTTTAAAGGATCGGTAATATGGAATAGTTTACCAATAAAATAAAAAATCATTTTTGGCCAACTTTTAGGGCCTAATACCACACCGTGCGTCGCCTTGCGCGTCACTGGCAAGGAACATATTTACTCTAGGGAGAAGAATGACAACTACGAACAAATAAAATGGTACGGTTTTTGGCGCCTCCTGGTGGATGCCCCCGAAAACTCGCGAAAGCGGGATATTCAAAATCGCATTTCTTTGAGATACTTATTTACAAGCCTGTCCACGAAAGCAGAACTGGGAAACTGTAACCGATGTTAAATTATTGTGCAATTGCACAGGTAACAATTTTCCAGCTCCGCTTTGGTGGTCAAGCAGCCTTATTGATGAAATTAACATAAAAAGGTAAATACGAGAAAATGTATTCTTGCTTGTTGAAAACTTTGAACAACAAAATCATAAGTTAGTGGTTGATTTTTAAAAGTCAAAGACTACTAAACGTCGTTAATGGTGAGGATAACACTTATCGTTGCAAAAAGTGAATTCACAAGAAATAACATCTAAAGTAATAGGAGAAAATGTATTCTTGCTTGTAGAAAATTTTGAACAACAAAATCATAAGTTAGTGGTTGATTTGTAAAAGTCCAACTCAACATCGTTAATGGTGAGGATAACACTTAACGTTGCAAAAAGAGAATTCACAAGAAATAACATCTAAAGTAAATAATTACGTTCCTAGATTATCATACGCTTACGCCGGCAGACATTTTTCTTGTGAACTGGGGCTGCAGGTGTATTTAGCAAAATCTTACCCACTAAATTTTATTAAATTAATTTTAGAAAATAAGTAGCCTCCGCGCTCTGCCCGAAGCGTTGCGGTAAATTAAATTAATTATTTATTTCTGTATTGGCAGGATTGGATAACTCTTTTGTCTATTTATAAGTTCAAACTTAGGCTATAAGAGCGTATATCTATTATATTATACATACATTATATTTTTAATTATACAATTTTAATAATATGAACATTGATTACATTAACCGAAATAATAAATCGGCTAACTTGTTGGTTAACAAATAAAACAAAAATGTAGATAAAACTACCAAATGGTAGCTTTTTAACATTTATGAACCTTTTTAGTTTATGTTATGTTGCCATCCTTGAAAACGTCATTATTGAAGACCGAAGTTTTTAGGTCTCACATAATAGAGGAGAACATGGCAACATAGGTCTAGCCCCCGTAGGCATTCCTAAGTTTACCCAATGAGACGACCCCGCCTGGTCACTGGCGAGCCGCGGCGCGTGATCCTGTTGCTGTGTGCCCCCCGCGCCCCTTTCACTTGTACTTTGAATCGAACCGGTTTATACTTGCTTGAATAGGACGAGTGTCCGGCGATAGGTGCCGTCCGGCGCTACGGGACTTCCCCCTATACATATCCCGCAAAAGCCCCAAGATCATGCAGCCAGTGACAGTTTGCCGCCACATTGGATCATACGTGTTAATGGATTTCAGGTGACCCTGGAGCGTCTCACATTCAAATAGAGAAGCCACTGTGACTGTGAAGTTCTTCATGTCGACAGACTTCAATCTGTAATAAATACAAATAAAACACTTTAAAAGTAATTTAAACAAATGATAATGCCCAAATGGCCTCTGGTCAGCATAATGACAGATGGCAGACTAGGTACCAGACGCTGATGCTTTAACCTAGCGATGAACAATACGCTAACTTGAAAAAATCGATTTTACACCAGCGGTGCTTCCAAGATAAATGTGACAACTTTTTTATTCATACAGATAATTTAAGTACAATTTTCACTATTGTCAGTTTTCTTGACGACAAGGAATGTCGTTATTTAATTTCTTTATTAACTGTTTTTTTAACCCGAGTTAGCCGTGTGTAGGTACACTAAAAGCCGATAAATTAATGTTCAATGAATTACGCCACCTTATAGTCAGTGTACAATATTATGGAATGTCAAATGGCAAGCATGCTAATACAATACATTAAATTCTTATTAATTGCCAAACGATAACTAAAATAAAAGAAATAATAGTAGATTGAACAAGTGCACAAAAAAAATACCATTTTAAAATGGCTTGTTTTACCCGAGTTATACACTCTGCTTTTCACTTCGATTGCGAGAAAATTAAACAGGCATGAAGTTTATAACAGTATTTAATTAAAATTTAAAGTGAAATTTGTACAATTCGTAATATTACAATGTATTGTCTTCCCTGGTATATGTTCAAAAATGTTGCAAAATTGATGAAGAGAATAGCTAATTTCTGCTACGAAACTATTTAAAAGATTTTTTTTTATTTTGAACATGTGTCATTCGACTTGGGTACTTCATGCTGCCAAGTCATAAAAACGTTTCTTTGCTTTTTTAAATAATAAATGACGACTATTATAACTGGTTTTATTAAATTAACAAAAGAAAACACGGAAGTGCTATAAATTAAAATAACAACTTTAATCTGCAACGTTTTATTGTGCGTGGGCTGTTGAGCCTGATTATCTTAGTCTTAGAGAAAAAGAAAAAAAATACTTTATGCGGTAGAGCATAAAAAGCGACTTTATGTCGCCTTCGCACAACATAAAGACAAACATTTAGAGCATGAAAAGTGAAAAAAATATTAATTCTTTACAATATTAACAGCAACAAAATTCATTACTAATATCTTAAACCACTATGTAATAAGCACTCATAAGACTATATCTACTCTCAGTTAAGTTGTGCCTTTTTGCTACGACCGATCACGAATGGACTACACTAGGCTAAGAGGTACCGTGATGTATATCCTGCGATCGAAAAAATTACATTTACTTAGCGTTGAGTTTAATTTGTAACTTCGTTACTTTTTGGAATTTCAATATAATTGCATTTGTACCAATTTATAGTCCATATTATAAATAATTTGGCATTACTAACAGAAATTGCCCAAATTTCAAGATAGCGTAGTGTAAATTGCTGGTGTCGATATTACCTTTTGTCTTTTAAAACGTTGTAGGTACTTTATAATAGGTCTCCAGCCGCGTCCTAACCAAAAGCGATCGTTTGCTCTTTTATATGAATAAGACGCGATCAATCAAATCGCGTTTGTACTTCAAAAATCATACCAACAATCGCGTCGATTGTGTACTCGCGCGACAATCGCTATTGGTTAGGCCGCTGGGTCCTCCTAGGTAGGAGGACAAAAAACTCATGACATACCTATATCACGAGTACACCCACCTCTTGACAGAATTTATTCACTTCCACAAGTTTGTTTGCATAAAATTTATTGCAACTTTCATGCGTTCAGTATTTCTTAATATTTGTATGCGTTTAACGGACACAGCTCATCACAGACAATAATTAATAACAATTAAGAAATAATGGAGAAAATTTATATTTTTATGAGGTCAATCAAAGTCCTTGAAGAAACAAGTATCGTCAATCAATCAATCAATCAATCAATCAATATCTTTATTGTGGATCATAGGTAGGTACATAATACGGGTCTTAAAATAATTTTGTGATCAGCTATGTCCCGCCCATATGGCATACAATAGTCAATTACATGCAAATTACAAACATTAAGAATACATAGTTTACAAATGATTAAATTATTAAAATATCACATATAATGTTATTAAGTTATAGATGATTACATTATTAGAATGTCACACAATTTTAAAGAGAACAATAAACACAGGTAGGTACACATCAGGGGGCTACTGAACGCGTCGTGACTGAGGGAGACTGTATTGGAGTAGAGATTTGTCTGATAGGAATTCTTTTATAGAGTAGTTAGTATAGTAGTAGCATTTGTTTACTAGCAGATCATGGAGATTCTTTTTGAATTTTGTTATTACTGGTAATATTCTAATAGGTCCCGGAATATTATTAAAGATGCGAGCAGCTGTACAAAAGATACTTTCATTCATTAAATGAGTCTTGCTAGCTACTGTGCGCAATTGGTCCTTGCGCCTTATACGAGTGTAGTGGTTATACAACTCAATATTGTTTTTGACAAACATTGCGGTCTCAAATACCTATATAGATGCATGGAAGTGTTAATAGGTTCATCTTTTTAAAAAATGGCTCACATGAATCAGTTTGATTTATGTTAAATATCGCTCTGATGCAACGTTTTTGAGCAATGAAAGCACGCTTCTTGTCTGTACTGTTGCCCCAAAATATTACACCGTATCTGAGGGTGGAGCTTACGTATCGTATCGTAAACTCCTAATTTGGGAAACAATTTTACCATAAGTATTTATTTGAAAATTAAGTTCTAGGCAGTAAAGAAAATAAACCAAAACTACTAAAACAAAAACAGTTTTCTTAAGAAAAGTTTGGGCCAGTAATTGCCTATACCAGTCACAGGTTTAAATGCGGGTCAAGAGTTTTTTTAATTGAATCTAATAAATAGTAAGTTTCCTTCGGTTTTCGCAAGTATTAATTATCATTTTCAAAGTTGAAATTCATTTTAAAACTACATGATTTATGATGTTTCAAAACTGGTTTTATATCGTTAGCCTATTTTTTATTAAGAATTATCATTCACAAAATAATACCTAGTCATTTATTGTAAAGCTTTTGTCAACATCACTCTGGTTTCATAAGTAACATACAAATACACACATACATAAACTCACGTCTTCCCATGGGGATAGGCAGGAACTACTAAAGTCACTTCATACATTTTTATAGTTTCTCGAAATTATTTATTTCAAAATAACTATCGTATGCCAGATGGTAACTATCACCTATATATAGATGCAGGAGCTCGTGCCTATCGAAATACGTCTGGGAAAATGTGTTATGTGTGTGTGTGCCTAACTGTGAAAATATTATCTTAATATCAGGTAAGGGCAAAGTTATAATTATAATCAAAACAATAACAGCACAACAACCTTACAAAGAAATACATGCGAAATTTGAATTCGGAGGAATGTCAACAGAAATCCTATTATTTAAAGCGACAATATATTTTTCGACTTAATAATATCCTTCACTAGTAACCAACCCAGGCCCACCACGAATCAAATGAAGATGTCAAGATTCAGCATTCGGACACGGTGGAGCATACAGTGGAGGTCTGCCTGGCTTGGGCAGAGCACCACCGTGTTCTCGTGGAGGCGATCGGCGGCAAAGATCTCTCGCGTCCGGCCCTAGTTCAGGCCATGGTACGGAGCGAGAGGGCATGGGCAGCCGTCACCTCCTTCTACGAAGCAGTAATGCTCTCGAAGGAGGAGGCGGGACGGTTGAGGGAAAGGCATGTTTCGCGCCCTCTCGCCCCTAGCCGCCGCAGGAGATGCCCCGGGCGTCGGGAATCCCGGGCGGATTTCCGGCCACCGTAGGCGCGGGCTTGCGGATGGTGAGCAATGGGTAGCTCACCGTCCGGTAAGGACCAGGCTCGGGTCGACGGCGCGTTGTATTCCACGCGCGCCTCAAAGAGATGTCGTCAGCACAAAGGTAGGGGTCCACTAGGGCCGATGCCTGCCGGGGTCGCGGGAAGGTACTTATGGGTCACCGAGGCCCCCGCAACACAGGCAACAGGAAGGAATACGGGTGGGTTTTAGTCAGTAAGAGTCTGACACACCCTCCCGCTCCGCCCAGAGCGGGAGAAGTTACTTGATGATTTCCCAACCTCAAAAAAAAAAAAAAAAGGCCGACCACGAAACAGCATTAAACGGTTACACGTCAGTTAAACCTATTAAATGAGGTTAATAATTTAGACATTGTTTTTGCTTATAACAATATGTTAAGGGTTTGTTTTGTATCACGAGCATGAAATTGTTTAATTTTTATTATACATAAATTACCCATTCACTTAGTGTGCAGTTTTTTTTAATTTCTGTTTTGCTAACCTGAACCAGATGGCTGGCTGTTAGTATTTTGGAAAACAAATGAATACAGATGACTTTGAGAATTGAGATGAGTCAGTAAATAATATTGATCAGACATTTAATCAATATGAAACGGATGGGCTTTTCTTTGTTTTTCAGTGAGACTAGCCTGCATCATCTAACCTGCATCTAATCACTGCCACCTCGAATTAAATGACGGATCGGAGGTATTGGTTTTAGATAATTTTACTAACATTCAATGTTATTAATAACGTTTAAAATAAATGAATTTTTAACTATTATTGTAAAAAAATATGTAAAGCAAAATAATATAATTATGAATTTTTTTACCTATATCACTTTGGTTCTAAGAATTAGTGCTTAATAGATTTTTTTTTGTTTTCTAGCGATAAGCAATATTATAATAACTATTATTATTTATTTATTTCACCAAAGATAATACAAAGGACATACTTATAGGCTAGTACTTGGGAGTATATAACATGGAAGCATCTGTAGCCAAACTAGGGCGAGTCCTGTATCTTGGCTGTACGCCGAGATACAGAACTCGTCCTAGTTCGACTAGTTCGCGTCCTAGTGCGTTAGACCCCTCGATGTTTCGAGGGGTCTAGCGCACTAGGACGCGCGGGCGGAGAATAATACATAATGAAACAATACAAAAATGAGTGTGTGTGATTTTGTGTAAGTGTAGAGTAGTGAGAAGTTGGAGTGTTGGGTAGTGTAAATACGCGTTACCGAAAAATAAAATTGTTTATTTGACAAAAGCATTATCTTTTTCTGAAAAATGAACAGTTTCTCTGTTTCCTCATAGGAAAGATCAATTAAGTAGTTACGTACCTGCTTCTTACATAAAGATTTGTTGAGCGGATTTAAGTTGAATTCTTTACTAGTGTCTTAACAGTGTAAAATCTTCTTATGAAAGAGGTTTAGGGTTCATAGGATCGTGTAAATACCTGGTGTTTTCGGCACTTGTTGGTCAGTATTGGGTCATAAACGAGTTCGCTGTGTTTCTTAAAAATAATTCTTTCTATGTACAATTGCCTAACAGTAGAGGGCGGTACTGATAAATTGTTCTTGTCGGGAACAATATCAGTTTGAAATTGCTCACTCTCAGTATCGCTCACTGAGCAATTTCTAAGCGTGATGGTGGTTTTAGGAGCTCATGGGCTGGCACAAAGCAAGTGTGACTTACTAATTAGGAGACATGACAGATATCATGTGTCCTAATTAGTAACAAAATATCTAATTCTAAATTCTTATTTCAACGTTGTCACACGCCTCTTACAAACACCTTAAATCTCAACTTTATGGGCTGACAGCTCGACATGTTACCGTAGTTAATAACAAAATATCATATTTCTTTGGAAATGTGAAACAATGTTGAAGCTCTTGGAAATCCATTACATTTATATTTATGGAAAACACTCGGTCACTTTCTACAAATTCTAAGAATCATGGAATAGCAACGCACAATTGCCGCCATTTACAGCCACATCTGACTATCGTAAATGTGGCCCGAGACCAGACTCTTACAGTCAATAGAGAAACAATTAAGATATAAAAGCGTTTTAAGACGATGGTACAAAAAACAAGGGCCCTGGCTGCGCGTGGGCGTGCGGAGTTTTAGGAGATGGAAAGAAACGAAAAGGGTAGGGGGGGGGGAAGTCAGTGTTGAGCCACCGGAGGAAACGGACGTGATAGTTAGGGTATTTAAGTTAGAGGAGTTCGTTTAAGCCCACGACAAAGAGTGGTCGAATTAGGCTTGGCTAGGAGAGACAGAACTAGGTCGATAATAATGACACAATGTCACTTTGGAGAGAACGCGATAGCGAGAGTGTTCAATACGTTAATCAATCAGTTTAATACGTTAAATTGTAATAATATGTGTAAATTTAGACTAGGTTATATTAGTCGAGTATAATGTAAGTTGTGTGTAAGGCGCGCGAATCTCAGTGAGTGTATCTATGAACGATTGGGTGAGTGTTTACTATACTATTCCTCCTTATTCCTTTCTTTGACGATCGAGGTATTCTACACCAGCGTTTGGTTCTAGGGACTCGGAGAAAGCCTTCCATTGGGTGTGTTATTTACCAAGAGACAGTAGACTACTCTACCAACAGACTATAGACAACCACAACCAAGACATGACACTTACGGCAGTCACACCGCTTATGGATGGCTGAACCGAATGAATACTCGCAACTCGTTAGGGCCAATTTGAGCTATAATGCTACTTTGTAGTTGTTTACGAACACAAACAAACCAAATGCTAGTGATGGTTTCTTATCCCTATGGACTTTTTGTGTGCGTGTATATAGTGTCTTTGGGTTGTGTGTGTACGGAGAGAAATGAAATACTGTGAAGCTCTGTGGTAACTTCTTATCAAACTTGTTACGAAATATTACAAAGGAGTAGCTTATTAGGTTAAGAGCGCGTTTATAGTATGAGATGGTTATGGCCGAATTGCTGTCGCCGGGCACTGCACGTATCTAGAATACAAAACGATGTTTCAGCGCTCCTACACTATTCCTTCCCTTTTTTTAAAAAACATTAGGTTTTTACATAATTATTTCTATGAACAAAAGTAACATGACTAAAACTAAGTACAAGTTTATCAGAACTACGAGTTACAAAGAATTTGCTTATACATCACTTCGTTACAATGAACAATGTTGTAACCAGATATCTAGCAGGTGTGCGATTGCGCTACTTACAACGTACGCTTTAACCAACGTTATGAATTGAAAGTTTTTAGTTATATCATCACGCTGTTAGCTGTGGCTGCTGTAAAGGAACAAGCAGTGTTTGTTTTTTCTTGAACATTACAACTGGTATATTTGTTTTAAATTCTGTACTTTACATTTTGATGTAATAAATCTACATATAACAATGAGGATACACATTTTATATTACACGGCCTTACAATTATTGTGTGGTTTACATTCCACGATCCAGGGGTAGCTGTCTCGCTCGCGCGTGCTCTGGAGTACCTGTTGTCTCTATGTGATGGCAAACGCCATGTTTAGGTCTCTCCTTATATGAACAGGCTTAGGCTTATTCAGGGAACTTACACAACAATTCATAATAGTGGCAATTATCAGTGATGGTTTTCAAAGTGGGCTCGGTGGAACTGGAGAGATTTTCTCTCGTACCTAAATTAGTACCCTGATCCACTGGCCTTTGTCCATTCAAGTTAACTAATAACATATATCTAGCTATGAAGTCAGCACCTAATATGGGCTGCTGTACGTCCGCTATCGTAAATAACCAACGGAAACGCTCGTCTTTGATTTAAGTCTGGTTCTAAAATATGTGTACCGTACGTATTGCTCTCGGTACCGTTCGCAGCATACAACTTATAACAGGCACTATGTGTGTTATCTTTCTTAAAAACAACTCTGCGAAGTAGAACAGACACATTTGCACCACTTTCCACTAAAAAGTTCAAACCTGAATTCGTGTCCCTGACGCATAGACGGTGATTGTCGTGCACGCGGTCACAGCCTCCCGTCGCTGACTGCACCGACTCTAGTTTTCCGATGGCTTGGCGTCCTTCCTCTTCCAATTGCATGGTTGAACGCACTTATCCGCTTTGCTGCGGTATTTGAAGTGATAAATACATAACCAGTTGGGGTCGTGCTTTCACGTTTCTAGATCTGGAGTTTGATCTTGACCGGGATCGCCATCTTTTGGATCCACCATGTCTCGAGCGACCTCTGGAACTATACTCGATCTTGCGTAATCTGTCGCTTTATTTATTTATTTCCGCTATCACAAATTATCCTTGTCTGTAGATCCTGATTTTTCTTTTACGCTGGATACGCTTTGAATTGGGGTGATAGTCTCCGCGACCTTGTCTGCAATCGACGCCAATTTCTCCATGTTTTCCTCATCTGTGACTGCCAAAAGTCCACGTACTGATGGTGGTAAATGATTTTTCCACATCACTTTGAGTGTCTCATCGGATACCTTTCCTCTGGCCAGGTCCCGCATTTTGCGTAGGAGGTGCGATGGCTGTAGATCTCCTAGCTCCATTTCGCCAATCAGCTTTTTAATTTGCCGTTCCGCTGTCTCCTTGTATACCGAAATTAACTTTTGTTTTAAGGCCTCATATTTCTTTTCCTGTGGCGGGTCTAAAAGGATATCCGTGACCTGTTCTGTGACTTCAAGGTTTAATTTCGACAATATTATCCGATACTTAGAATCGTCGGACATCTTCCGGCAATTAATTATCGCCTCTGCCTTGGTGAACCACAATTCTGGTGCTCTCGGCCAAAAATCTTCTAACTTGCCGGTGATGGAGACCGGTGAAAGGGAATATTCGTCGGCTGCCTTTTTGTCTTCCATGATGTTAACTACTCACGCAGATTATTTTTTAAGAGATTCCGTACTATAGACGCTGATGTTGAGTGAGTTGCCCGTTCTCGATCACGTACACACAATATCTTTAAAAATCACTGATGGTAAAGTCACGTTGTTAGTTTTTTAAATCACGACACCACTTTTAGATCACGTCGGGTGCTATTTTTAGATCACGTCGGGGTCATCAATTTTGTGTGCGTGTATATAGTGTCTTTGGGTTGTGTGTGTACGGAGAGAAATGAAATACTGCGAAACTCTGTGATAACTTTACTTATAAAACTTGTTACGAAATATTGCAAAGGAGTAGCTTATCAGGTTAAGAGCGCGTCTATAGTATACGATAGTTACGGGCGAACTGCTGTCGCCGGGCGCTGCACGTATCTAGAATACAAAACGATGTATCAGCGCTCCTACAGACTGATTAATTGAAGGATATTTTGCATTGCCCTTGATGTATGCACACTCTCCGGGAAAAGGGGTTAGGCATCACCAAGTTACATAAACTAGATTGACAGTTCGTTCTATGGAACGCTAGGAATTGTGTCTCGTTAAACCACATCCGCCTTTCGGGCCTCTCACAAATTATCATTTGCGAGACACGATATTTAGATGTCGAAATAGAAACGCTCCGTTGCTTGACACAGTCGCACGGTTGCCAAATACATTGAAAGCATCCTCTAAATGGGGTAGATTAAAAGAGTGAGAAGTGATGATTTGGGATAACCACTTCGGCGTATTGCAGGAGCAATCGTAAATAATTATACTACCAACCGACGATGCGGTACGCTTGTGCAAGTTTTGTATTGTCTTAGTAACGGGTGAGTAGGTCGTTATAAGGGGTCCATTATATTAGTACGCGCCCAGTGATTACTGGAACGTGTCTCGCTCAATGACAGTTGAACTTCGCAGTTTAACATAGGATTGAGTAAGACATGACTAGAGCTTAAGGAACGTGGCTTGTTAGAATCGTAGCAGTGTCCTTAGTGGTCCTATACGTTCAGGTCTAACAATACATGCACGGCGCTGTCAGCTGCTATAAAGCAGCCCCACGTCACTTGGGGTGGGTCTGTAGTTATTGTAAAGAAATCCATTAACATAACTTAGGGTAATATACTCGTATTGCCCAACACAAGCGTTACATGTCACTTATCTGCCCTTTTTGTATTATTGACATTTCTTCTAACATTCATAATCAAAAGAAAAGTAGATAAATTAGATTCATTTCCATAATGTTCTTACCTATGAACCTTATTTTATATTGACATTGTTTACTTGTAATCCCGCCTTGTCCTAACTATCCAAGACGAATGCAACAAGGCGATTTAAGACCGATACACAAACCAATAATTCGGTTAGACTGATATGAACACGTGTCTTGCAGATATGCTTGTTGTGCAAAGGGTGAACTTCCAGGGGTTTGGGAAACCACATCTATCTCATATCCAGTCCAAGGACTGATAGACACCATGCCTCCTTAAGAGCATGATGCCGACGCAATGCCGCTGGAACTAGCCGCCCCGTTGTTAGACAAGGACGGTCCACATGGTTGCTGCAGGAAAAGCTGCTTCGTCACGTTTATCAGTTCGAAAGAACTGCTAGGGATCATGTCTCCAAAAGAACATGATGCCGACGTAATGCCGCTGAAAAGCCGCTTGCGTCACTTTATGGAAGTGTTGCTCTGAGTACTCCAAGTGCAGATGTAAAGAAACGTGTGAGTAATGGCTGACCAAATACCTCTTACGCTAGCGTAAGAGTTACTCACAAATCTATATAATAATATACTTACCATCCCTCATTATTTATTGTCTTTCTAAAACCACATCCAATTTCATAACTATGAATTCCTAAATCTTATTTACTATTTTTTTCAATCCTTTCCTTGCTCTATTAATAGGACGAGGCGTATGGAGACGAGCTCTACAGAGTCACATGGAGGCGGAGTGCGACTCTTCCCCAAAAATGGGGAACCGACCTAAACAGTCATATTAACAGACTTAGATTTTTGAAGACGTAGATAAGTTTACGTACCCTAGAAGACAACACCTTAATATGTCTAAATGAAATGGCAGTCAACTGTAATACCTAGGTGATTTATTTAATCACCGGACTCTAGCGGTTTGCAATTGCATTTTGCTTTGGAAACATTTGTGTGAAATAATGTTTTTTGGCTGATAAAAACGCTAGGTATTTTGTTTTTTCAACATTAAGGGTTAGGATTTTGCTATGTAACCATATTGAAATCGACCCGGACAGCATTGGCCTCATTCTAATTATCTGGAGAGAAGAGAAGAGAGGTATTATCCGCAGAGACTATTTAGGTATACATAGTTTTGTAATGGTTTGTAAGATCGTTGATATACAGGGTTATTTTAAATTGGCTAGCTAAACTCTGCAGACGCGATGGACATCATTATCTAAAAATGACAAAAGAGAAAATAAAGAAATGTGTGAATAATTATAAATAAAGACCTAACAGATAGTTGCAAGCCTTACTTCCAACTTCCACAGAAACACAAAATTCTCACCCTAACTTGTATTTATATTTTGGAAATATGTCAACTTCTCCGCAAACACCCAGAATCCTATAAAACACGGGAAGACATACAAACAAAATATTATATGCGCCATAAAAAACAGATTAAATTTGCCTCCCTCCCGACATAAACTGCACTCTTGCACTTATTATTTATATACGAACTCTAGACAATATTTGTGACTTCTAGTGGTACTTCCCGATCCCAAGATATTACATCATAGGGCTAGAAGTCTCCTAATTAGGAGTCAAATTCACACAGCCTATACGAGAAATGGTATGTTCTAAATATCATAAGGCACACACACACACATACACACACACACACATACACATACACACACACACACACCTCTCTCTCACACACACACACACACACACACAGACTCACCACACACACACACACTCCACACACGCACGCACACACACATAAAGAGAAGTCACACCAGTATCTCTAACTTTTCATTCATTATGTTCTTGTTTGTAATTACTTAAAATAGTTTAGTTATCTAGTTACCTAAAAATATGTTGATCCGAGGGAGGAGCAGAACCACCCAATACAAGCATTACTACATGCTTCCTGGGAGGTTCTAGCCACATAATAATATTGTACAAGAAAGTTACAGAAATAAACTATTTTTTTTTTCCAGTCCAAAGGCTATGTCAGTAAAAATATATAATAAATTACCGGAAAACATTAAATAAGGAAACAAACCAATATTTTTTTTAATAAATTAAATCAATTCTTAATTAATAAAAGTTATTACACAATAGACGAATATCTAACAGATAAATTCAATAGTAAATATATGTAAATGTTTACCAGATAAGTAAAACAATAAAAATAAATGAGTTAAAATATAATGAACTTATTAAGTATTTATTTGAATAAACATATAACAATATTATATACACAAATTGAAAAATATTTAAGTGAAATAAAATAATATTAATATAATATATAATACAAAAATAAATAAATAGATTGACCGACACATATTATATTCAGAGAATAAATAAATGAGTGATTATAATATATAATCATTAATAAGGTTGTAAAAAAAACAGATAGGATTTAATTTAAATATTTTGTAATAAGGACAACCATTAAAGTACTCTTCCTCTATCCTACTTATTTAAAATGTTGCTGTGCCCGACAGGGTCCATAATTGTTTCTATTTGTTATTATCTACCACCTGTATTTGTACATTGTGGATTGCAATAAAGATTAGTTGATTGACACGAAGTTTCTAATGCAGTAGTTACCCACCCGTATACGCTGATAACGTCTAGTTAGGTAACTCTCAAAAAGGTGAAGCTGAATTCCCCTTATGCCATGTTTTTCTCATTTTTGTATAAGTTTAAGAACAAAAATTGAATCAAAGGCCTTTGCGAGATCAGGAAAGACCGAGAGACACTGTTTACCTTTATTCAATTTGGTTGTGATATAGCTAGTTAGTTTATGTACTGCTTCATCAGTGGATTTCCCTGCACAGAAGCCAAATTGGTTTACAGAAAAAAGTTTGTTTTGTTCAAGATATTTGACAAGTCTGGCATTAATATTTTTTTCAAGAATTTTGGACATTAGAGGGCAGAATTGAGATAGGACTGCAGTTATTAAAATGGTCTCGATCTACTTCTTTTCTATCTATGGGACGCACAACTGATTTTTAAAGACTTGGAGGAAGGTGCCAGTCTCAAAACATAGGTTGAAAATTACTGTTAGTGACGGGACAAGGAATTCTTTATATTGCCTTAATAGCTTGTTAAAAATACTGTCCCAACCCAACATTCAGTTTTCAGTCCATCTATGTTGCGAGCAAACCCCCTTCATTGGTATCCTTGAGAAAGAAGGAGTATAATGTTGAATCATTTGCAGGGTCAGCTGATGAGAGCTCAAAGGGTCAGGTAAAGACTTATGAAATAGTTCTTCATTTCACTCACTGTTTGCTGATGAGAGGAACATATTTCTAATAATTCAAAAGGACATTTTTTGTACTTTTATGTTTTTAATGGAATTCCTCATTTTTTTAAATCATTACCAACCATTTAGACTTGATTTTGAACGTAGGATCTCCCAATTTTCGTTAAAATTAGGTTTTAACAGACATTTCCGTACCTGATATACATATGTAACTTTTAGAATTTGTTTATAGGTGACTTGTTATGGTTGTCTCGGTTTCTCATGCATCGTAACAATTCCGGCGTGACCCACGATTTTATTATTCGTTTGCGGCTTAACTGAGTAACTAATTTAGTGTTTTTTTCTAATGACAACTACTTGCTTTTTATTTAGAAGGTAGTCTGTGGTGGGACCCTGTGTTAATATTATAGGATTTAGGTCAACGCTGAGAAGATCTCTTCCTAAGCGCTCAAAATCATCATTTATAAAGTAGTTGTTGTTGTTGTTTTTGTATGTGCTTAAGATTAATACAAAGGAGAACAAGATAGTGATCGGTCTAAATAGTTTGGGGTCAAGAGTCGTGCTCAAATTTTGGATTTTGAGTAAGACGTAATCAATACACGTACCGTTTGCCACACGTGTGATCAGTGTGTGCTGGTAGAAGTCCATGAGAAGCAGCTAACGTGATATATATATATCTTTCTCCAGGAATTTCAATTTTGTCTTTATTGCAATATTAATGTTCCCAATTACAATTATATTATTGCAAAGTAACAACCTCGACAGAGTACTACTACTTGGGGAGTTAGAAATTATCTATATTTTTAGAACAAGGGGAGCGGTATAACGAAACAATTGCTTTGACATTATTTTTATGTAGGTACTAGGCAGTTTCCTTCCTCAAAATCTGGCTCTTAAACTATGAAGTTTAGACGCTTTCTACAAGAAACTACGACGTGCGACGCCATCATTTTGTTTGTACTTTGCTTTAGTTGCAAAAGATGTCCTGTTTTTATGGGTACGGAATCACCTTTTTTAAGCAGTACTTTGGGAGTACTAGAACGTCAAATTTAACTTTTAGCCCTTGTAACACTGTTTGTAATATGTAATGAACGAAATGTATGTGATGTACGAATGTTCTGTGTCAAGACGATGATCCTTTTTATGTCCATTAAAAGTAATTTTTAGTATTTATGTAAGTCACATGAAAAAGGTTTGGAGACAGTCAAGGTGTCAATATTTTTAGTTACTTCAATAAAGTTATTGAATTTTTATTTGAGATAAAAATTGGTCAAAGAATTTTTTGGTTTCAGTTTTCAACTGCTCAAATATTGAGAAATGACATAGTAATGGCAATGGCATAAAGTATAATTTATCGGTGCGTATTCATTGTTTTATTTATTTATTTTAGGTTAGTTAGTTAGTTAAAATTATTTCCTTAATAAAACGTTTATAATTGCAACAATTACTTACAGGCTAACACAACATGCACTATTTTTGGTTTCACAAAATATTATAAAGGCAAAAAGGTATTTAACAATTAAAAAACAAAAACAATATTTTTTGATAATACACACGTAACAATAATAACACAAATTTAATTCTAAATAATTTAAACAACAGATTGATAACATATAATAAAATCTCATCTTTTAATACAAATATTATGGAGAATTAAAATTAACATTCAGTGGGAGAGCATTAGTTGTGGGAAAAGTACTCAATAATTATTTTATAAAATTGTCCTAAGCTGTTATGATGTATATCAGTAAGATCACTGCAACTATTTAAATTCTTACACAGGCGTGAAATCGGTGAGTTAGCACCCAGAACCGTTCTGCACAAGGGTGGGTATAGTGGTGTGATAGGATTTCGCGGATATCTGGCTAAGACACGAAACTTTACGATACTCAGTAGGTTTGAGCAGTCAATTTTATTTCTAAGCAGCTTATAGAGAAACAAGGCATCAATAACTTCTCTTCGGGTTGACAGCGAGTGATTATGGGTGCTTTTGCTGTTTAATGTTTGTGTTTGTTGGTGTGTACTTACATAAAAGAAGTAGTTTGAAATATGGTTTTAAGATACAACGAATGTTATTGTAATACTAACAGCAAGTACAAACATTAAAATAAATAGGTACCTATTTATTTTTAGAGAAACTAAAAAATGCTGTTTGACTAGGTAGTCGTACAGCATTTTTTAGTTTCTCTAGGTCAAACTCGCAGTTAATACGAATTTGGGGATCTTCTACAGTTTTACGGACAATATCATGAAAAGTCCAGCAAAAATTGTATTAATGCTTGTTAAAATTGTCTTACTGCGTAAAACAATCATTGACTTTTATAAGTTAAGGTTTCAGAAACGAAAACCGTTAGAGCTGATGACCGAAGACCTAGGTGGGTGGTGTTCAGTTCTTTCTTATCCTTAGATCTGTTGAACTTGTTACTCCGGTGACGATTTTGTCCTTTAAAATCACCCTATTAAGGTATATTATGATGGGATTAGAGTTGTCATTAGCATTGATTCTGTAGATGTCTCTAATATCTGAGTATTGGACTTTGAAATCAAGAGTCATCATCAAGAGAGAGTGCAAAGATGATCCTTATTTTCCCCATTTAATTTGGGGATAAGGCGAATCTTTATGCCTGCCGAGCGAGACTTGCGCTCCAAGTACTCAATTTTCTGTTCTAAGTTTTCGGGCGACCACGGGGTTTATTTTTTAGATCTTTCCATGTCGGAAGCATTTAAACCAATAACGAGCCATGCTTTCGTTTGTAGTTCAGCACTTCATACGCATAATTAATGTCGCGAGCCGTTTGTGCGGTAGTTCTACTGCGACGGAACTCATACTCCATAATTACTCGTATTTTTATCGTGTCCATGTTGATGAAAAAGATACAAATGTAGTGAAAACAAACCACTAATCAATAAACAAATGACTGAATTTGAAAATAGAATTCCATATTTTTAAAACAATATTCATTTGAATTTGGAATTTATTGCCAGCCATACATAAATTACGTATCAAAGGCCAGTGTTGTAAAACGGCAACTTCACAGGTAAAGACCTATTATTTTCTTGAAAGTTGAGAGATAAGTTTTCTTTAAAAATAGAGATGAAGAACCTGAATTCGTGATCAGGTTTCTAAGTTGTTTCTTATCAGTTTACACTGGAGCAAAGTATAATAACATAAGCAGTATTACGTTTTCATACAAAACGGCCGAAACGATGCGCTTCGAAATCTTGGATATCATCGGTACTCAACAGTCGCCACGGTTACGTACGGACGCGGACGGTGCGAGACACTCACATTTATTTTCGTGAAATATGGCACGAAGTTATCGACTTTATTGTTCAGTCAATATCGAAACCAGAAATAATCTATTTTTTTAATACCAACTCTGGCAAGGTTCGCCTATAAAAGTAACATTCTTTTGAGTTTTTATTTAATTCTGTGTTATGTAGGTATTTCTATATTTATAGCACTGTGCACTAAACCCGCACTTAAGTCACGCTTCTCCGTGACTTAAGTAGTCCATTTTCATACCGTGTGAAAATGAATGTACTAATTTCACAAATGCGTAATAAACAATAAGGTAACGCATTGCTTTCTTAGCTCTTCGTAGGCGTTTGGTATTTGTAACCTTCTTCGTTACTAAAGCTATGTAGGATCCTGCGGTTAGCTGCTATAAAAGCCCCATCCTTTCTGATATGAAGTTCCTTAGATTCAAATTATTAAGTATCTACTTACCCTACCCCCCCTGCCCTTCTCCTACCCTTCTTATACCTATCTAGGTATTTAAGTAGAACCATGAAGGTATCATTAAGTTGCCTACATATCGATTTTTGACGATCGTCATTGTCGCTTGATATGCTGTGTTTTGTCGATCTTATTGATTTATACGATTTTATCGATTGTTATTGTTGCCTGTTAAGGATCGATAAATAATAAGGTTAAAATAGACATCACTTGTTGATTTATCAATCGAAAAAACAGTGGCGATTGACAAAAATATATTTACTTGATTGTGTTTGATCACACAAATGTCGATCGTCAAAAATTTAGCGAATCCGTAGCCACCTTAAAGTATCTAAATTATGATTTGATTTGATTTTATTTTCTGTAAGTAGGTTTGTACAAACACTTTTACACGTCAACAATATTTAAATAAAAATTAGATGAGCTTGGCGTTTCCTATCTGACTACTCTGAGAAGATAGGGCGAAACAAACTCAGAGGTCACAGTCTCTTTTAAAGACCAGACATAATCTTGATCAGATCATGAGAAGCTCAATGATGCTAATGTGTGATCTTGTGTGTTGGTGTCTGAAATGGTCTTTTGAGGAAATAACCACATAGATTGAGTGGACTTATCCAGTCAGTGCACGCATTTGTCAGTAACCGTGAAGCTCAACTCAGAACTTAAGGAGCTCAACAGCTCGACGAATAAAACCAAACAAAGGCCATTTGGGTAGGCCAGATAAAGTACTCAAACTGCCAGATTATCATTAAAACTAACTGAGAAAAAATAAAATCTAAAAATATATGATCCACACAGTCCTCACATACATGTAAATAAAAATAAAAATGTCAATATTAATTCTAAGACACTGAGTATAAAAATAGTTTTACTACAAAATTAGTTTGTTGCTTTGGGGTATTTAAATTGCAGTAAGAGTCTTGTTTTTTTTATATCTATAAGTTAACGTAGTTGTCGAGTTGTCGTAGATGGCGGGTTTATATCTCACGAGCTATAAAATAGTATAAGATACCCGTGAATTATGTAAATCTTTATGCACGGCGTTAAACACCCTATTATTATCGTTTAATTGCTTCTTTTTTATCTTTTATTTTCAGTCTTAGTTTGTTTGGGAGAACTTTCTAGTGAGAAATAGTAGATTACGATACGTGTGACTTCAGTAGTCTATTATAGCACGGCATGAACTTAAATAGCGCCCGAGCGTTCGCTACGCTCGGGCGCTATTTCTAAACAGCAAATCGAAAGGTTTTAAAAAAGAAAGTTCTCCCAAACAAACTAAGACCGAAAATAAAAGATAAAAAAGAAACAATTTAAAGATAATATGACAATTTAATATAGCATTATCAAATATACGTAGCCCAAGAGACACAGTCAGTGGGCAACCCTCGTGCGTGTTTATATATTTATTTATTTATTATTTTTTTATTAAAACTTTATGCAAAAGTAAAAAAAAAAATACCGTACAAAGGCGGACTTAATGCCTGAGGCATTTTCTACCAGTCAACCTTAGGGTGATGCAGAGAAGACACATGGCGGGTGCAACTTAAGGGATAAATAACACGAAAATAACTATACAATACAATAATAGATACGTAGATACATACATATAAACAGAATAACCTTTGTCAGAAGAAATAACGATCAGTAGTGGGGAAATAACGATCAGTAGAGGAGAAAACGAATCCAGCAAAATATCAGCGTTGGGATGTTTCTGCCAACTTCTTACGTATATGTTCACGTGCCTTCAGTTTAAAAGACAACCAACTGGTCGCCGTCCTGATGTTCAGAGGGAGCTCATTCCAAAGAAAGACAGCCTGGACAAAGAAAGAAGAGTGAATGAAACCCGATCGGTGAGAAGGACATCGAAGAAGACGATTGTTGGTGGAACGGAGATTTTTATTATGGGCAGAGCACAAGTATTGAATATGGGAAGTCAGGTAAGAAGGAGAAGTGGGTTTGTTGAGAATAGAGAACAACATAGACAGAGCCCTAACCTCTCTGCGCTGACGAATGGGCAACCATTTTAGAAGCACACGGTTGGATACATGGTCATACTTACGAATATTGTAAGCGAATCGAATGCAATTATTGAGAAGTCGGTCAAGTTTATTGAGGAGATCTGCATTCAGGTCATAGTAACACACATCACCATAGTCAATTATGGGAAAGATTAGGGACTGTACAAGCATTGCCTTTATGTTTGATGGGAGAAGATTTCTCAACCGATAGAGCGACCGCAACGTTCCGGTGCCTTTTTTCCTAACAGTCGTCACCTGCTTTCGCCAGTCAAGACAAATGTCGACATGCAGACCAAGATCTTTAACATCGGAGCTAAACGGAATGACTGCGTTGTCAAAGATTACAGGTGGCAAAGATAAGCCATTCAGCTTCCTTATGCTGTGGGGGCTCTCCCTATTATGATAGCGTGACACTTAGTAGGGTTAACCGCCACCCCAAATCGATCAGACCAGTCCTTGACCACACCTAAATCCCGGTTTAGCCCTTCAATCGCATCAAAAATGTTATCAACACTTACACGGCAGTAAAGCTGCAAATCGTCGGCATAGAGATGATACGCAGTCCGAAGCTCGGTGGTAATGAGATTAATAAAAACGGAGAACAAAAGAGGAGATAATATACCGCCTTGAGGGACGCCAGCTGCAAGATCACACCAACTCGACGAAGAGTCTCCAGCATGAACAGACTGCTGACGCCCCCGAAGATAAGAGGAAAACCACTCCAATACCTCTGGAGAGACCATATGATAAGAAAGGATGGATAAAAGGACCTCGTGACTGACGGCATTAAAAGCATTGGAGAAGTCAATTAAGGAGAGCTGAAACAGTACTGTGCCCGGGCCTGAAACCGGACTGAAAGGGACTGATGAGCACTTTATACTTCTACACTACACTTTATACTTTTTTCATATATCGGACAGGCGTAGCTAATTATTTTAAGGGCTGCCGAGACGTAATACTGCTTATTTTATTATACTGTGACTGGACTGAGACATCCTGAGAAATCGCGATAAAACTGATCGAGGTAAGGGGTTCCTAAGATGCTTCTAGTAAGAGTTTTATAGGTACTAGGTAGAAAAGACAGGATATAAATAAATATCTGTGAATCTAACCGGTGGAGATCTGAGCATTTTTATTTATTTCATGACACGTTACTTTCACTACTCCCATGCAGACTCCATTTACTTTTTTAGATAAGTTTAAAACTTTGGAAGTTCCTAAAATACCATTCAGTAGCCCAGAGATATTTACGCACCTTACTTTTCGCTGCAGGTTTTAAGAGAAGTTTAGTAGGTACAAAAATAAATAGTTAAAACACTTTTAAGTTAAAACACATTCTTAGAATTCGTTTATTGACACTAAATTGTTTACTACAGTTACTAAAGTGTACTAATGCTAAATTATCATAAGTAGGTACTACGTATAACACTATTTTAATGTGATCATCATGAAGCTAAATCGTAATACACTCTGTGCGGGATCAATAAGAAGCAAAATTTGCAAGGTTGTATGACTTTCATAGTTTCTCTAAAATCTGCTAAGAATAGCCTGAACTGTACTAGAAAGTACAGTTCAGGCCAAGACGAGAGTAAACGAAATTCCCTTTTAACAGGGAAGCTAGTCCCCTTAATCCACATAAGGCCACACTACATTGTTCCTCTTGAAATAAATCTTTTCGGCGATAAGTATCAACAAAGATGTGACATAAGTACACGCCAGCACAGTGAGAGGTATCGAGATTTGGGACAAACTTAGTCGAATGAGGTGAGATCTCGTACATTTCGGTTCTTCGAAATCGGTTGATACTATCCGATTTAGTATGCCAGCTTCTTTGATGCGGAGTGTACTGAAAAATTAAGAGAGCATTATTATAAAGTCTTTCGAATAACGTTTTGTTGATTGGGACATACAATCAGGGGAAGCAAAATTGGAGCAAAACATTAATGCACTAATTGCATTAATGCAGTAATGGACATATGAAATGGAAACGAGGTAGACCTTTGGGAAGGTGAGTAAATGAAATTATAGCTATAATGGGATATGGACAAGAAAAGCTGGTGACTGAAACATATGGAGGCGATTGGAGGAGGCTTTTCCACTGATAGGCAAACAGATAAGGTTGTTGAGGCAGAAAATAAATAATTCAAAAATTAACTAACCTAACCAGACTTTAATAATATTATTCGTTGTTTTGTAGATGGCAGTTTGGAGCCACACTCATGATGTATATATTTTTTTCCCTTTTCTTTAGTTCTCGATGAATCAAATTTATGCTATACTTGCCTTGCTCAGAAAGTACCTTATTACATTTTCTTTAATGAGACAGAATGTACGTCATTGCTGTTGTACAAATGTGCGGGTCGAAAAGTCTATGAAAATCCATTGTTAACGTGCTGTGTTTTATTTGTTATTTTATTTAGAGTATATTGTTATACTGTCTTATTTTAGTAAAAAACCGAAAAAATATAGACCAAGTACCTTGTGGTCTTTGTATTTTATGTTAAAAAGTACTATCATATAAACTACACTTACAAAAATGTGTTTTACTTTCCTCGGTATTGTATAAAGCACTATGTATCACTCGGAAGAAAGTGTGATGCGAGTAATTGGTCACTTTCTCCCCTCGGTCAACAATGTACTATTTGTGTAATGGTATTTGCTCAATTTTTCCAGTAAATAATGCTGGAAGCTTCTACTAACAATAAATCGATGCTATTTTATGTAAGGAGGGACTTACCCAATTTTAAACTGATCCTTGTATTTGAAAGTTTTGGCAGTGTACAAATATTTCTTGATGTTGGAGGCTAGTTGGACCGAAGCCAATTTGCAGATGTCATTGTTATCGTATGCTGAAAGTAATGTTTATGTGTGTTATTTTAGATTATTTTATTTCTGCCTAATTTTTCATATTAAAGGATTGATTTTCGAATTCCGAAAAATCTGCATATCTAATTTTATCTGAAAAACAAATTGGGTGGTGTGGCATAATATTTATATTTTTATTCAGAAGCTGTCAAACCACCACTTATTAATATATTTCTCCGACAAAAGTTTATTTTATAGTCAGGGAAATTAATTTATAAGCATGTACCAACTTAAATTGGTCGTCTATTTAGATCACAGCTGTCATTCTTTGACACTTGTTTGAAATGGCTATAACACATCAAATTGGCGTGGTTTCAATTTGGTAAAGAATTAACTTCCCTGACTGTACATAGAATAGATACCTATTTGTAAAAATATAACAAGACTCTAACACTACTAAAGAAGATTACACCGACTCTTAGCAAACTTCTTTCACGTTCACAATACATAAGCTCAAATAGCGTTGTATTTGAACTTACTTCTTCTAATATACGGATAAATGGTAGTATAATCGGATAGTAGAGCGACATGACCCTTCTTCACAGCATCCAATCCATCTTTGACTGTCACAGATTTTAGTGTCATCAGCTTACTCAATATTATACTGAAGTTGCGGTTTGGGTCTTGAAACTGTTTAATAAAACATTATTAGTGTAAAATTCATAAGATATTTAACATATTTATTTTTATGAAATATTGAAAAGTAACTAACATAGTTCTGTTTCGAGAATGAAACCCCTGGCGTAGTGTACGATTGTTCTGTCGACCGAGCTGCCATGTTCAACTCAAACAAAAATATTTTATTAGCATATAAAAATCTTAATGATATCTTAAATAAACTATCGAATTGCAGCAAACAACTATGAAGGAAAGTTTTACAAAATAAGTGTGTGTAAAAAATCCAAATAACTTGGTGCGCAGACATGCATATTGGCACACGGGTTGTTTCTAGGCCCTAGACTATTCAACATTGCAAATAAACAGTTACAAATTGTCTTCTTGACAAAAAGAGAGCACTCTTTTTTTGTCAAGGAGACAATTTGTAGCTTTTCAGTTTCATCATAGGTTACTGACCTATGATGAAACTGTTTAGCATACTTCCATAATTTCTTATTTCTTTTTATAAGAAAAATAAATGTTGAAATCGTTTATTTGTGTTTGTGTGATGGCAACAATAAGTGGCAATATTTGTATTTATACTTGAACAAGTAAGTATAGTACGTTATTGTACTTGTTAAAATTTTATATCCTAAGCTTTCCCTCTGACACACACAGACACACACAAATACACCCACGTACAATGCACACGTACGTGTACGTATTCGAGTGAAAAAAAACAAATGAAAACAGATAAACGGTATTTGCAGGTGAGTGTAGGGGTGCGTGTGAGTAATTTATTATAACGAATTTTATTATAACTTAAACTCATCTAGATATGTAAAAAGTAATCCTGTAATTAAAATACATATTTTTTGCCTTACTTATCGTTCACTCATGTTGGTGCTGCAAAATGTATTTCTCGTTCGTTTAAATTTGTTATTCTACAAGCTAGGCACAATAACATCGGCTATAATGATAATGAGGGTGGGCGCTGATACCTATATTTACAAGATATTAAGTTATCTTAGCTTAGGTATTGGCTGCAACTCTAAGGCCTATTTTATTGAAAACCATATTTTTACTTGAAGGTGCAAATAAACTATTTTTTTTTTATTATACAGTTATGAGCTGATGATATCAGACGCTTTATTCAAGAAAATTTAAATTTTTGTTTCATTCCACGTTCACACGATATCGACAAAACCACAGGAATTAACGTTCAACTGCTCATCTCATTTCATTTTTCAATCATTCGGAAGACGAGTGAACGATGCTGACTGATGGTTTCACTACCAGTGATATACGAGGGCGACACTGAAAGTTTTTAGAACTGGCCACTTGTAAACGATATAATAAAAAAAAACAGTTCAAATTTTGAACATGGAACTCTTTGCCAATATTATTGTGTATGTATTTTATTCATTTGTCATTTGTTTACGATTTGGCGGCAAATTGAAAATTGTCTGTGTCACGTCATCATGAATTTAACGCGAGCAAATTTTCGTACAATGATATTTTATGACTTTAGATGTCATCTAAGTCAACAAAAAGTTATGATAGACTTGGCCTTTCACGATGAAGCCCCATTTCGTGCCACTGTTTACAACTGGTTTAACCTTTTGACAGCCACAGTCATGTATAGATGACAGCGCAAAATGTGCCCAGCACGCCACGGTCACGACTACATCACAGATTTCAAGGAATAATTCGTAGCTTGGCGCCGAGGGCACGTCTTTCCTTTTTTGACGTGGTGGTCAATAGGTTAATGAGTTTAAACGTCGTCGCACTAATCTCACCGATGATCTGCGTGAGGGACGGCCTTCTACGGCAACAACTGATAAGATAACATCAGTGTTGAGCGGCGTATGATAGAGACTGACAAAAGAGTGACTTATCAGCAGATTTGGACAAGCTTAGGCATCGGTATGAGTCAAGTGCACAAAATCCTCCATGAACATTTAGCGGTCAGGAAACTTTGTGCCCCGGTGGATACCTCATAATTTGACAGAGGCCCAAACACTCCATCGTGTTGATTGGTGTCGTGAAATGGTTCAACGATTTAACGCAGGTGACTCAAATACTGTGTACGACATACTTACGGGTGACGAAAGCTGGATTTATTGTTATGATCCTGAAACTAAGAGACAGTCTGCCGTCTGGGTGTTCCCTTCCGAGGAGTTGCCAACTAAAGTGAAAAGAGGTCGAAGCATGGGAAAAAAAATGGTGGTCTCGTTCTTACAGGTCATTACGCATCAATTGATTTAGAAGATCAAAAAACAGTTACTGCAGAGTGGTACACTTACAATTTGTTTGCCATTTGTCTTGGAAAAAGTTCGGGAGAAACGACCTCGCAGTAGGATCCTCCTTCACCACGACAACGCCTCGTGGCACACCGCCAAGCAAACAATCGACTACTTGGCGACGTCAGACGTGGAATTACTGGGTCACCCGCCCTATAGCCCCGACCTCGCACATTGCGACTTTTATTTATTTCCGAAAATAAAGGAAAAACTACGAGGAAAACGTTTTATGGAAGCCGAGGGAGCAGTGGCTGCGTTTCAAAATGCCGTCGAAGAGGGTCTCTTCGACGGCATTTTGAAACGCAGTACTTACGCATTAAGGACGAGTGGGTAAAGTGCTTTTCTCAGTGGTTCCATCGGATGCAGCGATTTATTGATGTAAATGGACACTTTTGAAAAGATATAAAAATAAATAAAATAAAACTAATAACTTGCTAGTTTGTTCAGTTTTAGATTTTCTTAGAACTTTCAGTGTCACCCTCGTATGTCCAATGAAAAACAAAAAATAACAAAAAGTAAAGCTTCTAATATCAGAGTTTTACCAACTTAGGCCCAGGTAAAAATTGCGATGTATCTGAAGTTGTTATAGAAAATATAGAAATATTGTTCATTTGTTTTAGTGAAATGGATAACATTGAAATTCATGATATACTTCACACTCACTCGCTCAACTACAGCCAACATCATATAATCGACAATGACACATTCGTAGTCACTGTCAGCCAGGGTGTCCAAATCGATATCTTGTTCCTTATCATTCACCAAATTGGACAGCAGGTTCGAAGTATAGAACGTATAGACAATATAAGCGAATACGAAGAAAATGAAGTACGCGATCCTTCGAGATGGCAGCTTTGGATCTATTGGTGGTACTGTGAAACAGAAAAGATATTATTGGCATACGGGTTGTTCAAGTTAATGTGGAGTTGACTGAAGAGGGATGCAATAAAAAGGAAGGATGCATCATAGGATCTATTCATGAGAAAAGGTTACTTTCCAAGAGTAGGGTGCACTCTTGGAAAGTAACCTTGTCCCATGAAAAGATCCTAAGTTAAAATAATAAGGTATACATTAAAACAATCCAAATAAAAATCGGTTATTTTACTTGATTTATTTTATCAACCTAAATACCGAAGCTACTAAGTGAAAATCTATAAAATCGAATTCACATTCTGAAAATATTTAAATAAATGGCTGCCGTAGGTTTTAGGGCACGAACATTTTCTGGACCAGGACTACCGTCGATTAAGTTATTTGCTCAAGTTATTTATTTTGTTTTTTGCTTTTGCTTAACGACAGAAGATTTATTTTAAGGCGTCTTTTTTTTTTGATTATGATTACCTTACCTTAGTAGAAATATTTATTTATATAACCAAGTTATAAGATGATTATTAACATTAACTAAATTAAATTAAATGAAAACTAAGTTAAGCCTAAAAAAGGCCCTCGGGGCATTGTACTGAGGATGCTGGCGGCATTTCCTCGCTGAATTGCAATGCTGATGCGTTGCGCGAGAAAGCCGCCAGCTTTTCGGTCACCAGTTACAGCAACTAGAAGTTTCGTGATTTGCAAATAACTTATGCGCACTGGGACCCCACAGACCGAGGTTCTCGACGCCAAAGGGCAGAAAGTTGTAATCTCTGCCAAGGCCTCCATATTTAATAAATTTCAGATTTTCGGCATTTTCTGCCGCTGCACCCGCTTTAGAAGTAGTCCGTTAGAAGTGGGACGGTGCCAGTGTGTCTACACAGGTAGCGTCCCACACAAGCATCCGTACCAAACTCCACGGAACCAAAGACACACCATTAGGTCTTTTGCCATCATCTCTTACAATGCCAGTCGGCTCAAGAAGAGCAGGCACATTGATGCTGGCAAGAGACCGACGGATTATGTCATTAAGTGTCGCATGTCTTGAAAAGCGGCCTGCACTTTTTTATAGATTGTTAGTAAATAGTTCTTAATCGTTCGTTATTTGAGTGAAATTACAGTTTCTAGCTGAAAAATTAACCGAAAATATTCAGACCTAATTCACGGATTTTCAATACTTCTATGTTCTAAATAAGTTACGTCAATATCTATCTACATAATCTATTTTTTTAATAAGTGAAATCAAAATGAAAAATTTTTGTAACTGTAAAAAACTTACTATGCTGACAATAAGCACCAATGACCATCAGAGATTCATCCGCGTAGCTGCACTGCCATCCACCTAAGACACTGAACTCCCATCGTTTAAGGAGGTAGAAAATAAAGCTGATGAGTAATGCCATGGCGTATAGGCAGTTCCAGACAGGCCTGGAGAAAGGCTCACTGTAGAATGTTTTGAAAAATTCGTTGTCAGTCCGACTGAGAAGGAAGCCAAATCTGGAAAAGATAAAGTTTGCTTCACATTACTCTAAGCTAGATTCACGAGTGAAAATGTTTCTCTGTTCTAATATAACATAACATCACGCCTGCATTCTTCGAATGGTTAGGCAGAGGTGTACCTATAGTAGATATACCCGCATTACCCCAATTATGTTTAAGTCCCATGTAATAGGGGGTGAGCCTATTGCCATCAACCGGGCGCAAATTCAGATTCCGGGTTGCTGCTGAGAAATTTCTGAAGAAAAAACCCAATAACACTTTGCCCGACCTGGGAATCAAACCCAGGACCTCATGCTCAGCTTGCATTCCCTAGACCAACGAGGCAGTCGAGGGAGTTTTCTGTTCTACTACTCGTAATAGGAAATTACGGTGAAAAAGTTCTGATTTTCATCCTAATTTGAACAAATGACTCTTGATTTTGATTTAAAAAGTACAACAAAAAAGTCCGCGGTAGGTACCGCGTAACCATTTTTATCTTTAAGAATTTTATAAAAAAATCATTGTTATTTCCGAAGCTATTTTGACCGGTATTATATAAATACTTATTTAATAAAATATGTTATTTAAATTAGGCATGTAATTTAGATTTAATTATACCTTTGACATCATAACATTTAAATGAATACTTTAAACGATATCACAGATTCAAAATTACACGTAACAAAATAATTATGGTTGAGGGTGGCGCAACGCTTTTCCTTTTCCTCAGCTATTAAGTTTGTGATCATCGCTTCGCTTTCTTTTACTCCGGGTAGTACGTTTTTGTGGGATATTTTCAGACATCCGCCATCCATTAGTATATAAAAACACACGTGTAAAAAAGCGTAGGTAGATATTTATTCGAAAAAATATCACTGTTACATGTTATCGTGATCAACTAAAATTAAGAATTAATCTAGAAAACTGATGCATAGTGTCTTCATGACTAAAAAAAAAGTGTATTCTTGACTAGCATAGGCGAAATAATACAACATGCTGATTACATGCTGGTTGAGAAGTTGTATGTATTAGCTTCTCAATGTACGACGACCGACATTTTTTTTTTGTACTGCATGATGCATTGTCTGGGTAGGGTACTCGATACCTATGTATTAATGAGGGCCAGCTACAATTCTAAAGTCAGTCATTGCATTCGTCGCTGTTTTGTTGAAATAAGAGTTATTAGCACTCTCAGTGTTTAACTGACTTGAAATACGTTCTTTGGATGTTGGAATATATGCAATATAAGCTACACTATCTATCTCTTTTTGTCCACAGGAAACTCTTTATTCGACGCTTGCAATGTTGCCGCTTTTTGCACGCTCTGTGGCGCTTATGGTGATTATTTTGAAAGAAACTAATTTCACATTTGATCTCTATCATGTATCTTCTATCACACATCTACTCGACTCTGGTTTTTGTTTTGGCATTCTCTTTGGTACTCAGGCAGACCATGACCGATGATACGTTTTATTCCGGTAGTACGTTCCCGTAGGATGTTGTCCGTTCATCACGTGAGTGAACCCGCGAGCAAAATCTAGTTTCTAATACAGTAACTACATGTATTTTCTTCATAATAAATGAATACATACCTCCAAGTATTAACAGCAAAAACAGGATACACGTGATCCAATAGATCTATCGTTAAGCTCATTGATCTTACGAACACATCGGCACTGGTATTTTTATCAAGTGACATGTTCTTAGGCTCTCCAATTATAGTCACATTACTTGGAAGGTTGTCATATACGTACGATACACTGTAAAGAAATATTTAAGAGTGGTAAAATGTATATAATATCATCATCATAATCAGCGTATAATGTTCCCACTGCTGAGATACGGGCCTCTCTTAGAGAGGGAGTGGGCTGTAATCCACCACGAGGGCCCAGTGCAGGTTGGTAGATGTAACATGTCTTCGATTTTTTGTTTTGAGGACATGCCTGTTTCGATCTTTTCAGCGTTTTGAGAGCAGTGGTGATGAAGTAATTTACGCAAAGTAACAAACGCGTGCCTGGGTTCGAACCCACGATCTACAATTCACAAGTAGCGCCACCACTGCTCAAAATATTTGAAATGGTAATACTCAAGCAGTTGCTAAGACATTTTAATTTGAACAGCCTCCTTCATAACGAACAATATAGCTTTACAAATGGTCGTTCGACTACAGATATTGCACTATTGAAACACATATTAAACCCATGGGAGAGTTCGCAAAATGCTATTGGAGTTTTGTGTGATCTTTCTAAAGCCTTTGATTGCATGCACCATGACACGCTTTTGCGTAAACTACGTCATTACGGTGTCCAAAAAGAAGCTCCCAACGTAATACGTTCTTATTTGCATAATAGGTCCCAATGTCTACATGGTAATGGTGCTCTCCGACTCCGACTGCAGCAGTCGAAGCCATGCTGGGACTGCCGCCGCTCCACCTGTTCATACAGCAGGAAGCGACGATGGCGGCAGTACGCCTAAATGCACTGAATCTCTGGGGCAAGAGAGACACACTACACACCGCGCTGCTTGAGGGACTCAATAAAGAGTTCCCCATCACGAAAGCAATAAATGACCAGGTACCCAAACAATTTATATTTGATAAAAAATACAAGATCCAACTCCACGAGGATCGCCGATGCGAGGGGTTGCGCCCCGCAGAGCTACGCATCTTCACAGATGGATCCAAAACAGGTAGTGGGACAGGTGCTGGAATCTTCTCGGAGGACTTCAACATACGCATAGCCACACCATTGGGGGTCCATAACACAGTGTTCCAGGCCGAGTGCTTAAGTATAATGGTACTCTGGGCTAATATACGAGTGCCACCAGCGCCTCAACCAGGTGGGTAGCCTCAACAATATAACCATTCAATGGATTAAAGGTTCGCGGTTCGCTAGGCAACGATGCAGCCGATGAACTTGCCAGAAGGGGGTCGAGCATGGCACCAGTGGGACCTGAACCCATCGTGCCACTTCCCTTCGGGTACCTACGCACTCTGGTAAGGAAACGCACCAGAGATAAACATCTCAAACTATGGTCGGACCAAGGTGAGTGCAGGCAGGCCAAGGAAGCTCTCCCTACAATTGATAGCCGCCTCAAGAAACGGGTTCTCCGACTAACTAAACTACAGCTGCGCACTGTTACAGCAGCTATAACAGGCCACGGGTCATTTAACAAACACCTCTTTGTCATAGGAGTCACAGACAGTCCGCTGTGCAGGGCCTTCATGAAGGACGACGAGACAGCAGCACATGTGCTACTAAACTGCCCGGTGGTCGCCACATACAGGGCAAAGTACTTCGGTAACCCAAGTACCCTCCGTGAGATGGTCAGTAACACCAAGGCGTTGCTGGCCTTCCTTGAGGAGCTGGGGTGGATCGAATAATCGATTTCCCACCCGTACGCAAAATACGCGCATTGACGTGGAGTTGCGGACACCAGCCCGTATTACCTATTACCTATTATCTATGGTAATGG
Source organism: Atethmia centrago (assembly GCA_905333075.3). Lineage (NCBI taxonomy): Eukaryota > Metazoa > Arthropoda > Insecta > Lepidoptera > Noctuidae > Atethmia > Atethmia centrago. Next base: position 7,569,871 of record HG995381.1, on the reverse strand, counting down.
TGTGAAATCTTCCGGGTTACCAGTTCAGTTAGGTGTACCTCAAGGATCAATACTGGGTCCATTATAATTCTTAGTGTATATTATTGACTTACCATTCTATTTAAAGGGTATCTGCGATGTTGTACTGTTTGCAGATGATACCTCTCTTCTTTTTAAAGTAGACAGGAATAGACAAGATTTTGACGACGTAAACAGTGCACTCTTAATAGTACGTTACTAACTTATTTCCCAATGCCAAGAAAACGAAATGTATAATGTTCGCCTAACCGAATGTTTGAAATCTAGGTCCCAACATCGTCTTAGATAATGGAGTGCTTGAAACTGTTGACTCGGCAGTTTTTCTTGGTATCACAGTAGATGGTAAACCTCAGTGGGGCCCGCATATATCAAATCTAGCGGACAGGGTCAGTCCGGCCGCCTACGCCGTCAGAAAAGTAAGACAATACACTGAAGTTGATACAGCTCGATTAGTCTCTTTTAGTTATTTTTATAGCGTTATGTCCTACAGTAGTCTGCTGTGGGGCTAAGCCGCTAACATTCAATATATATTTGTTCTACAAAAACGAGCTGTTCGAGCAATTTACCAGCTTGGTACCAGAGTTTCTCTGAGAGATTTTTTAAAGATATTGGTATTCTCACGGTGGCATCACAATTCATCTTTACCAACATCTTATATATAAGGCAAAATATACACTAATACACTAAAAACTGTGATATTCATAATATTAACACCAGAAATAAGGACAAATTACGTGCTCCATTTCACCGGCTTCATAAGGTTATTATCTCATTTGCTGGGCTTGGTATAGCTTTACATGCTACCCTCGTCTTTGCTAGATTTGCCTTTTAATGCGTTTAAAGCTAAGGTAAAATCCAACCTTTGTTCAAAGGTTGGATTTTACGTTAGCTTTAATATATGACCGATTTGAAAAAAAAATAATATCCTGAACATGTGCAAAGATTATGCTGGTCAATTTGCTGGTAAGTTAATATTTTTAAGTGAGTGCAGCAGTAAGGGGGAGGTGAGTAAACTCACAAATTGTAACTAAGTAATATTCCATTATTACAAATAAAATCTGAATCAATAATAAAATTATATCTATTATCTTTTATTATTATGTTTTCTTGCAATTATCTTGTCTGAAGAAAATCTCGAATTGATCGCTGTGTTTTTTGCGCGACTTTGGAATTTCCAGCGACCAACTATTCTTATCGTTTATGTAGTCATTGATAGAATAGTATGTATTCTATCAATGACTACTTAAACGATAAGAATAATTGGTCGCTGTGATTAACTCAAGACAATGTTTATGTTCTTTCTCCAGAATTAGCTTACCTACGAGTACTAACAGGTTATATGAGTTCATTTAATTGTATATTTTTATTTGACTGTATAAGTCAACTTATTTTAATTTAATTTAATTTTAATTTATTAGTGACATAATCCACTCATTACAGTGACTGGTCGTCTTGCTGACCATGATTTTATTATTGTTATTAGTAAAGTAACTGTGTATTTATTTTACTTCGATGATGTTAGTTTATCATTACTTAATTCTTATTATTATTTATTTATTATTTATTACTAGTAATGAATAATTATTCGAATAAATAGGTATTTCATTATTTAGCTTTTTAAATTCTGAGGTCGATTTCTGGAGCTGCTCAGTTGCTTATTACCAAGGTGAGATGTCTGATGTTACACATCATTTGCGACTATTGTAAGGGTCGCTAGTTTTTTTTTGTCTACTTACTTAAATTTATACATATCCCGCAAAAGCCCCAGAATCATGCAGCCAGTAACAGTTTCCCGCCACATTGGATCATACGTGTTGATGGATTTCAGGTGTCCCTGGAGCGTCTCACATTCAAATAGAGAAGCCACTGTGACTGTGACGTTCTTCATGTCGACAGACCTCATTCTGTAATCAGGCATATAATTATTTAACTTTAGAAAGAAAAAGAGAAAATTGGGTTATTGGCATAAATACGAATAAAACACCTTAACAGTAATTTACAACAAATAGTCATGCCAAAATGACATCAGTTCAGCATAAACACAGATGGCAACACTAGGTACCACCTGACGCTGATTTCCAGATTTAACTTACGAGTGCCATACGTTCGAATACATATATTACATTTTTGTCTAAACAGCGATCGTTGGCTCTTTTATATGAATATGACATAGTGGCACGATCAAACAAGTCGCGTTTGTACGTCAAAATTCATACAAATAATCCCGTCGCTCGACGATCACTTTTGGTTAGGCCGAGGGGTCCTAATACCTATATCACGAGTGTACCCACCGTTTGACAGAATTTTCTCACTTCCACGAGGTTTTGGTTGCATAAAATTTATTAAAACTTTCATGCGTTCAGTATTTCTTAACGTTTTTATTCATTAATCGGACATAGCTCATCACAGACAATAATGAATAAATACATATTAAGAAATAATGGACAATATTTATATTTTTGTGTGGTCAATCAAAGTCTTTGAATAAACAAGAATCGTATTATTCGAATTTCAGAAACAATTTTACCATAAGTACATAATATATTTGAAATTAATTTCCAGTCATAAAGAAAATAAACCTAAAGTAATGAAAAGAAATAGGAAAGTTTAAATATAAAACAGTATTGTTAAGAAAAGTTTTGCGTCAGTAATTGGCTTGGTTAAATACTAGGCACAGGTCATAAGTTTTTAACTAAATCTAATAAATAGTTCAAGTTTCCTTCGGATTTCGCAGGTAGTGTTATTTATAAATAAATAATTTTAAAAGTGGAATTTAATTTTAAGACTTGCTTGATTTATGAATTAAATGCCTAATCTTTATGAAGAATTATCTTTTCAAAATAATACTTTTTCAATTTATATCTAGTAATATTTATTGTAAAGCTTTTTTCAACATCACTTGTTTCTTCAGTGACTCCTGTATATCGATTCTGTAAAAATCTCACCGAGAAAACTTGTGTGGAGTGAGCTGCAGGGTCATAAGCGTGCGGGCCCTCACGACGGTGACTGCTGTGGCCCCTGGCCCACAGCAGTCACCGTCGTGAGGGCCCCACCCTGGTGGGGTCGTCTTGGCGGTGTCTCTAGACATTGCCAATGCCTTCAATTGCCTTGCCCTGGAGTTGCATCAGGCAGGCACTCCGGTCCCACTGGTTGCTGTCCTATCGCTGTCGTGTGGTCGAGGCCTATCTGACGGACAGGGCCGTCATCTACCCCGGTCACCAGGGAGTATGGAACCGGCAAGAGATGTCGTGTGGTGTCCCATAGGGCTCACACGGTCCTGGGGCCGCATCTGTGGGACATCGGATACGACTGGGTGCTGCGCGCTAACCTCAACGTTGGTCTTGTCGCAGGGAAAGTAACACCAGGCGGCGACCGAAGTATCGACACGTGGGGTTGCGACAATCGTCGACAGCATCCCGCAATTGGGACTCGAGGTGGCTCTGCATAAGTCCGAAGCCATGTGTTTTCATAGTCCTCGGAACGCGCCACCGTCGGGGTCCCAAGCAACGGTAGAAGGGGTTCACATCGGCGTCAAGTCGATGATGAAGTACCTAAAAAACCCACCCATATTCCTTCCGTTGCCGATAAAGTAGCTGGAACTCGTCCTCGACAGCCGGTGTAATTTCGTGGAGCATTTCCGACGTTTGCCTCCCAGGAGTGGCCCGAGGAGGCGAAACGCCGGGGCGTAACTCCACTACCGCGAGAAATCACTGCACAGCGGACAGAGCTCCAGCGGGATCTCATGGTGATATGGAGAGTGCGATTGTCGCAACTCAGTGCTGGGCACGCCATAATTGCGGCGATAAGTACCCTCTTTGAGAAGTGGCTATAGAGGCGCCACAGCGTCCTCACCTTCCACCTGACGCAGGTCCTCACCGGATACGAAAGCTTCGGGAGGTTCCTGTGTCGGATAAGGCGGAAAGAAACGTCCGGGTGTCACCACTGCGTGGATCGCCTGGAGGACACGGTGGAGCATACAGTGGAGGTCCTGGCTTGGGCAGAGCACCGCCGTGTCCTCGTGGAGGCGATTGGTGGCGGAGATCTCTCGCGTCCGGCCCTGGTCCAGTTCATACCATGGTATGGAGCGAGAGGACATGGGCAGACGTCACCTCCTTCTGCGAAGCAATAATTCTCGCAAAGGAGGAGGCGGAACAGGTGAGGGAAAGGAAAAATTCGCGCCCTCGTGCACCTAGCCGCCGCAAGAGACGCCCTGGGCGTCCGGAATCCCAGGCAGATTTCTGGCCACCATAGGCGCGGACTTGCGGACTGTGAGCAATGGGTAGCTCGCCGTCCAATAAGGACCAGGCCCGGGTCGACGGCGCGTTTTGTTCCACGCACGCCTCAAAGAGATGTCAGCACAAGTTTAGGGGTCTACTAGGGCCGATGCCTGCCGGGTCGCGGCAAAGTCCGAAAGGGACACCGAGGCCCCTGGCAACACAGGCAATGGAAGGAACACGGATGGGTTTTAGTCCGTAAGAGTCTGGCACACCCTCCCGCTCCACCCTGAGCGGGAGAAGTTAAAAGTTGAATTTAGATTTAGGACTAGCTTGATTTATGAATCTTTGTGAAGAATTATCTTTCATAATAATTATTTATACCTAGTAATATTTATTATATAGCTTTTTCAACATCACACGTTTCTTCAGTGATTCCGAAAAGTAATTTATTAATACGATAAAAATATATACAGTGGATAAACTTCTTATATACTTAATTAACTATTAAGGCTCCTACATACTGGCACGACTTGTCGCGCGACGCGACGCGACACAAAGACACCGCGTGTAGCGCTACAAGCGGTGCCTTTGTGTCGTGACGCGTCGCGCGACAAGTCGCGCCAGTATGTAGGAGCCTTTAACCTGTTAAGCCCCGCGCGACACCGATTCGAAGTCAAACAATAGAAAATCTATTGTGTCTCATTAGCTGTCCTTGACCGATAAAAATAAAAATATGATGTAAATTAAATCCTTACATTTTATATTTTCTCGAAAGGACTTATTTTAAACAACTACCGTCATCCGCATATAGTAACATACCTGTACATAGATTCAGAAGCACATGCCTCACGTGCCACGTGCCGAAATACGTCTGGGAATATGTGTTGGCACGTCCCTAGCACTAAAAATATTTTCTTAATCCCAGGTAAGCACCAAGTTATATAATCAAAACAATAACAGCACAACCGCACACAAATTCATGCGAAGTTTGAATTCAGAGAAATGTCAACACAAACCATAATTATCCGAAAATTTCGAATAATAACATAGGTTCGAATAAATAATATTATTTATACACCAGTAACCAACCGTAGCCAACCACGGAACTTCACTAAACGGTTTCACGTCGCGCGGTGCCGCGTCAGTTAAACAAACCAATTAAATGAGGTATTAATAATTTAGACGTTGGTTTTGCTTAAAACAATATGTTAAGGGTTTGTTTTGTACCACGAACATGAAACTGTTCAATTTTCACTAGACTTAGTACCGAATAACTTTGTCTGCAGTTTATACTTTTTTCTTTGTCCAACTTGAACTTGAAGATTGGTTGTTGCTATTTTGTTAGCGAATCAAAACAGATGACATGAGAATTATGGTTAGTCAGTAGTTAGTATTGATGTGGCATTTGTTTATACTGAGACAACTAGCCTGCATGCCTTCTAGTCAAATAAAAGGTTTGATGATTATTTGGTTTTAGGCAAATGAAGGGACAAGAACAAAAATCTTGTTCATAATTCATAATAGACTGGGGAAATAAAATAAGCATGGATTAAGATAAGAAACTACTACAAACATTTTCTAGGATTTTTCTCTTACGCTTCGAAGCACAAGGTACGTTTCTAAATTATACAAACACCCGTATTTTATACCATTTCATTTGCTTATCTTGTTGTTTTTATCCGTTTGCGTCACGATATAAGGAATGTGAGAAGGCTTATTTAGGGCAAAATTTACAGATTGTACTTTGAATTTACTATAATAACTGAAGTACATAAAGTACACCCACATTTCGCCAGTTATGTGTACTCGTAAATCTCATATCATATGTTAGGGAGCGATCCCATTGCCATTAACCGGGCACAAATCCAGAATCTGGCCTGCATCTGAAAAACATTAATGCTATACAAATAATGTTCATACTCGTATGCGACGCTTAATTTATCTAGCAAAGTCAATGTGCCGTCTGTGAAAAATCCCTTATACTTCACACAAAGTCGAAACGTAGGTAACCAAATCGTTAAAGGCTCGTGCAGACTATCGCGATATCGCCCCAGGCTGCACGAGCCATTAAACGAAGATGTTTTTTAGCCGCTGATTGGCATTAAGGGGACTTTTAATTATTGGTACAGATGTTCTATGTCACGAAGTCCGTTTGGCTATGAATGTTGTCAAGCGTGCACATGCACATTGTTTTTGTATGCGTAACCTCGAGAGCGCTCAGTGTCGATCGGGACACGGTCCGGATCAGTAGTGGTTTTTAGTTCGCGCCAAATTGTTTCACGGAGTAAGGTCAGCATGGCAACAAAACGAAGAAGAGTTGTCCAAAGTGAGGTAATATTTATTTATACGTTTTCAATTAAAATGTTATACAAAGATACTTAATATAGCAATAGAAGTATTTATAAAATGAATGTTTTTTTGTGTTATAAAATGTTTATATTACTTAATTATTTTGATTACATTTTGTTTTAGGGTCGAAACATGATAGCTAGTGTTTATCATTTTCTGCGAGAAGAATATGAATTTACAAAATCATTAATGGAACTCAACTGTGATTTGTCTCATTTACGAGACATTACACGCCGTACAGCTGAAGCTACGGGTGTGAGCCAAAAAACAGTTCAAAGAATATTAAAAGAAGAGAAGGAATTGCCATCCACTTCATCAAAATTCACTTCACCCATGAAGAAAAGGAGAAAGCGAGATAATAAAGTGGATATAGATAATTTTACAGCCGATGTGGTTCGCAGTACTGTACAAGATTTCCATATTGTCCATAAAGAAATTCCAACATTAGCTAAGTTAAGAACAGCATTGAATGAAAAAATCGGATTCGAAGGTTGTTTAGAAACTGTTCGCAAGTTACTGTTGAAATTAGGTTACAAGTGGCGCAAAACAGAGAACAACCGTAAAGTCTTGACGGAGCGTCATGATATACAAATGTGGCGTTTAAAATATTAAAAAAAAATAACAGAGTACCGCTCTCAAAGTCGGCCCATTGTCTACATCGATGAGAGCTACGTCCTTTCGACACACGTGCGAAACAACACCTGGGCAAAAAAAAAGGAAAGAACTCCGTTTTTTAAAAAAATTAGCACAGGCACTCGCTTTATTTTAGTGCACGCGGGAACCAAGGATGGTTTTATTGAAAATGCTTCCTTGGTTTATAAGGTCAACTCAACAGCTGGTGATTATCATTCAAATATGAGCTATGATAACTATGTAAAATGGCTAAATGAAAAGTTGCTACCCAATTTACTTCCGCGCTCTGTCATTGTCTTAGACAATGCATCTTATCACAACACACGGGCTGAACGACTACCGACGCAATCTACAAAGAAAGCCGATATGCAGCAATGGCTCAGGGATAAGGGTATAGCATTTGATGAATCTCTTCTTAAATTGGAATTGTACGATACAATAAAGAAGTACAAAGCCCAACACGTAATCTACAAGATTGACGATTTTATAAAAAGCAAGGGTTTTGATGTCTTACGCCTTCCCCCTTATCACCCAGAATTAAATGCGATTGAAAATATTTGGGGGATCGTTAAAAATTATGTCGCATCTAAAAATATCGAGCAAAACATGACGAATACGGAAAGACTGATCAATTAAAGTTTGGGCCAAGTTAGCAGTGAAACGTGGCAAAAAACTTGTGCTCATGTTGAAAAAATTGAAAAAGACTACTTGAAATATTTTGATCTCGATTTTGAATTTATAATCAATGTACAAGATGATTCTGACGACAGCAAAACGGAATCGGAAATCGAAAATTTATCTGATAGTGATTGAAAATACTGAATAGTCCTACTTGTTTCGTTTCCATTCTGTAACACCAATGCTTAATTAAATGCCTACATATTCTTAATATTTTTGTATTTATTGCAACCTTATCTAATTTATTTACAAAATGTATATACTTTTAAAACAAAAATTTTATTTAGATTATTAAATCTCGACTTGAATATATATCAGATTTTTTTGCTAACGTTACCTACTTTTACACACACAAGCGCGCTTGTCGGGATACGTCACTACTACAATCAAAGCCGAACGGACTTCGTGAAATAGAATATCTGTGTAAGTTAAACAAAAATAATGAAAGAGGACATTGTTTAGAGAAGGTTCTACTGGTTTTAGCAAGAACTGAAAAGAAATTCACAATAAGTAGTTGTCTCTAGAGGTTCTTGCCCTTTAACACCAAAATCTGCCTTGGTCAAGCTCTCATTCAACCCATTATTGACTAGGCCGATGCTGATGATTTGGATGTCATCGATGAGCTTTTCAATAAACTTGAGCGTTTGCAAAATATCTGTATTTATTGTTTTATACTCAAATAGTTCCCTATTCGACTTTTTCAACTACAATGTTAAGGTAGTTTTCGAGATAAATTCATCCCAGCTACGGAATTTTGCATTGTGCGTGGTCCGACACGCACTTGGCCAGTTTTTTTTTTTTTATTTGTATTTTTTTGCGTCATGTTTACCGCAAATAATTGTAGGTATTGTATTTCTGTCTATCTCTTCTACTGTTACACACGGTGTCTACCTACATCTCGTTTTATCCTCTGTTCTATCGCAGGTATCCTCGAAGAGATTGTTTAGAAATAAACATCACCTTTTCACGTGTTTTTCCGTGTATTTGTGCGTACATAAAGGGTTAAATAAATAAATAGATAAGTTTCAAAAGCAATCGAATAATTAAAACTTTGTACCCTTTTTGTTGATCTACAAAAGCCTGTATCCAAAACATTCATTTTATTATCGAAAAAACAACAAAAAAACTTGTAGCATTTGAATTTGAATGTTGTTCTGAACAAAAAACTTTACGTCAATATTTAAATATATGTTATTTTCTGGGCTATGAAATCCATACTAATATTATACAGGGGTACAATATTGTGAGTTTTTTATATAGGGACTACTGAACTGATTCCGAAAATTCGTTCACAAATGGTAACCGTATTGCCGAGTTGCCGAGGATTTATTTTATGTTAAAACAAATTCCACGGGGACGGAGTAGCGGGCAGAAGTTAGTGCAAATATAATAAAAGTTAAATTTGAAATTTAAAACCCCCGACTCTAACAGAAACATCTAAAAAGTAACAAAATAATACGCATTGGGCCGTTAATATTTTGAGCCAAGCGTCGTCCAGCCCCGGGACGATGATAATGAAAATAGGAAGCGCTTCAGCGGCTATTCTTTCTAGAATAGCATACATTCATTATTGCTAGGTATAAGCCTCGTCTGTTTAACGTTTCCTTAAGCCGTCTAGTCGGGGGATTATTAAATTTTAACTTTTACTACCTACTTTTTAAACTTTATACATATACGAGTATATTACTAGTAGGTCAGACATGCTGCCATCGATACGCATCTCGCCGCAATCTGCGCCCCTGTAGGAATTTTTCCCAACTTGTACTATTTAATCAAAGGGGTAATCAGTTTTACAAGAGAGGATTTTACTGCGTAGATTTATTAGATCGAAAATTGGTTTAAAAAACTAATAGTCGAATAGATAATGGAAATGTCACAAAATATTTAAAATAGTTAACCTATATTATAGGGAAAGGTATGAAATCCACGCAAATTAAATCGCGGTCAAAGTGCTGACTGACTGACATCAGGAATTAAGTACATATGCTTTTACAACGTAGGCGAGCTCTGATCTGGTTCAGGCCATGGTACGGAGCGAGAGGGCATGGGCAGCCGTCACCTCCTGCGAAGCAGTAATGCTCGCAAAGGAGGAGGCGGGATCGTTGAGGGAAAGGCAAGTTTCGCGCCCTCTCGCCCCTAGCCGCCGCAGGAGACGCCTTGGGCGTCGGGAATCCCGGGTGGATTTCCGGCCACCGTAGGCGCGGGCTTGCGGACGGTGAGCAATGGGTAGCTCACCGTCCGCACGATGTCGTCAGCTCAAGTGTAGGGGTCCACTAGGGCCGATGCCTGCCGGGATCGCGGGAAGGTACTAAAGGGTCACTGAGGCCCCTGGCAACACAGGCAACAGGAAGGAATATGGGTGGGTTTAGTCAGTAAGAGTCTGACACACCCTCCCGCTCCGCCCAGAGCGGGAGAAGTTATTTGATGATTTCCCATCCAAAAAAAAAAGGCGAGCTCTTATAAGGGAGTTTTGGAAACTCGGCCTTTAAATAGGGGAATAGGGAAATTTCTTATTTATGAAAAATCTTATTTCTAGAGTTAATAAACTTGAAACTTGGCAGGAATGCTTATGGCGCTGACAAGACCCAATTGACTAAAATAGGCTTCCCTTAAGAAAATAAATTGCCAAATCTGTATAGTTTGTGGTAGCGGAAAAAATATATATTAATTTTGAACATATTTCCCGAAACTTGGTTGTTACCAAAACACGTTTTGAAAAAAAAATCTCGATACAAACTAACGTTAAACTAACCTCTTACCTTGAGTTCTAATCCAAAATATCTGCATTCAATATTGCATCAACATACGTTACGTATTTAATTAATAACAAGAACGTCATATTTGAATGCAGAACTTGGTTGTTTTTTATTTTCGATAACTCAAATCAGTTTTGAGTAAATAGATAATTGCTTAATATTTTGCAATAAATTACAAGCGTTGTGGCATCACACTTCTCTTTCTTTTCTATGCGATCTGGCAGTGACCGCGGTTTAGGTGTTGTCAGCGTCTTAATTTAATAATAAAGTTTGTCGTTTTCAGTTTTTTTAAAACATCCCCTAATCCCCCTTTAGGCGGTCCTAAAAGGGTATTGGGGCGTGTCAGAGTTTATATGAAAACATTTTAACGCGCGGTTCGATGAACTTGAAACATGGTATTTATTCATAAAATAGGAAATATAGGAAAACGTACATAAGGGTTTTCAAAAAATCTATCCATAACGGGGTGGTAAGGGGTAGTTGATGATTTTATTGCGTGGTTTAATGAAATCGAAAACTAGTATGAATACCTTTAAGTCAAATAATGGAAACGTCACAAGCGATGTTTCAATAACTATCCCCTTTGACAGGGGGTTGAAAAGTGGGGTAAAGTTTATATGTGAATAATCTTATTTCTTTAGATCTTTAAACTTGGAATTTGGCCCAGATACATAATTATATAAATAAATGATAATCATAATACTACACCATTTAAAGGAGGTGGAGGGGGTGCTGAAATTCGTAGGGGAAAGTACGAAATCCAAGTGAACAAAGTCGTGGGCGCAGTGCTGACTGACATAAGAAATTTTAATTAATATTTTAATAATTTTATTTCAGAATAAATTTACATTCCATACATTGTAGGCGAGCTCTGAGAAGAGGTTTTATAAAACAGCGAAAATGCGTTCTTAAATAAATAACCAAGCTTTATCATAATTCGTTTTTTAAAACTACCTCTCAAATGGATTTAAGGGTGTGTTAAAATTTATATGGAAGAATCTTAACGTGCGGTCCGATTAACTCAAAACTCGGTGCTCATACTTTTGACAAAAAAAAAATTATTACGGGTTTGAATGCCTGCCAGGATCTATGAAAACGGTTTACATGAGTACATAGCGAATTAAGTCTGAAACTAGCTTTATCAAGGCCGGTATGATTTTCATAGAGAAAGAAAATCTTAGACAGATGACAATTTATGATGGAAGATGTCAATGGATAAAAATATGCAATTTTACAACAAGAGAAAATTAATAATATAAAATACAGTCATCAGTGTTAGAAACAGTTCATTGTGGTGTTGCTTTTCAGCTGTGGTGTTCAAACATATGTAAGAAAGTTAGAGAAATAATATGATTTCATGTTTGAAGCAAGGATAACAGTATAGGAATTATAACAAAGGTAAATTTATAATTATTATAGCATTGTGGCTTTGTGTAGCAAAATACCACAACCCTTTGTAGCAACTATGTAGCAAGTACTAATAAAATATCTTATTAACGTTCCAGTAACAATGTTTGGAGTCAACAAACAATATATTATAATAGGTGGCCATAAATAATTTTATTCAGCCGTCAATCAAGTGGCTCGAATTTACCAAAAAATAAGGCAAAAGTGGTGTCCTAGTGATAACGGCCACGACTTACGAGTTGTAGGTCATACGTTGGAACCCAGACAGGCGCTAACTTTACTTTGTGTACAATATTTCATCACCACTGCTCTCCATCACCACTGCTCTCAAAACGTTGAAGGAAAACATCGCACAGTGGTTCCGCGCCCTAAGAGAGGCGGTCATAGGGTTTCGCGAAGGTAATGACTGTCGATATCAATACTAAATATTATCATTATGCTTTTTTGTAATACTTCATGTTATAATAAAATGAAAAAACCGAATTAATGTTAAAAAACTTATTTTATTAGAATAAATAATGCATTTATTGTACTTGACGAAATACTTACTAAAATACAATAAAGGAATTGGGACTTAATAACTAATAAACTTAAATATATACATTTTTATAATAAAAATAAAGTAAATACCTAATTATTACCTAACTACAAATACAGAAATGGACAAAAAATATATTATTTACATGTTAATAGTTACATAATAGGAGCTGTATCTAAAATAATGTAAATCTAGTGTTTATTATATAACTATATACGTTTTATTCTATACCGACAACAAATTCAACACCTCTTTAGATAAAATAGACTTCTTCTTCCGTGGTAACCTTCTCAAACCAGAAATATAAGGATCCGAATTAAGAAGAAGTCTATGTATCAAGTCGGTGTTTGTGACAACCCGGGACATTTTCCTCGTGTTGTCACGCCTAAACTGTTTAACTAACTTATTGCAAGATTCGGCGGCCTCTTCCGAAAGCTCACCTATTGACAATAATGCGTGGTCAATTACTTCCGAACCATGAATGAGGACCTTATGTACAGACGAGGGCAGGTTGTACCATGGATAGGTAGCAACAAGCTTACGTGCTGTGTCTAGAGCATACTCTTTAAAAGCCACGTTATTAACTTTCAAAATCAAAATCAAAAGTCATTTATTAAAACTAGGCTGAAAATCAGCACTTTTCGAACGTCAAAGTTACATAAGACAGTCCCCCAAAAATGCCCGCCCATCATCTCTTCCTAGTGCTTTAGCTGGGAAGAAGAAGTGGTGGAACAACAACTTTGTATCCCGACGAAAGACACTGCAGCAGATTATGACATCTGTCAATAAGGTCTTTGTCTAATCCAGTAATTTCCGCTGAAATAGCTGAATTAGAAAAAACCTTCTGGCAGTGTTTCCATAGTTGGATGTGCCACTTCCTCCACTTCGCGGTTTGTCGACTATTAGAGCAAGTCGTTGCCTAAACTGTTGCTGGACATGTTGTTTTTTCTGTGCAAGAAGAGCTTTATCGTCTGAAGAACGCGCCTGCCATTTTTTGAAATCTAAAATATAGGTAACGTGAATAAAATATTCAAAGAATCGGTTATGCGAGTGAAGAGGAGATAGTCCAAATTGATATTTACTACTGTCTACAGTTTTGCTACATGATTTATCTATATCATTCATGTCTTTTGGAGTTAAACCACAAATATAGCACCTACTACAAGATGTATCACTCAGAGCACTGCACACTTTACCATCAACCATGGTTAATTGTAAAGAATTTCGCACCTTTATTTCACATCCATTGTGAGTGAAAGATGATGGCTGTAAACTGTCAATTTTAGTCTTGAAATAAGCTTCTACTTGCACGGAAAGGTCTTTCGATTCTTTGGCAAATTGGAATCGAATAGGCCTACAATACCTGGTGGAGGAAGGGCGCGGGTTTTTCCAAACTATTTGGTCTGGGTCGGAAGTATTTGACTTACAAACTAATTGGAAAGTACAATATGAAGTAAGAAACATACTGCCATCATCCTCGATACCAGAATCACCAAAACACTGTTTATCGCTGTGCCCCGTACTCCCATCGAAACCCCATTTTCCAATTAAAACAAATTCTTTATTAAGGTCAATATTATTTAAAACGTGTTTTTGGGATTCTAGTATCAGTATTATAGTATAGTATAGCAGTATAGTAGCAGTATGGTCTAACAATGATTGTAATTCTACTTCAGCCGATGATTCCGTGATAAACTCTTGCGATGGATAACACCGCTTCTTAGCTTCCAACACTTTTGGATAAGATGGTAATGCATTCGGTGATTTTGCATTAATGAACTCTTTCATCATAAGATACTGATGTTTAGTCAGTTTAGTCTCAGTTATGAGAGACAAGACTTCATCAGTGTTGAAATTTAAAGAAGCGTAAGCGGCGTCAGATCGACTTGAATCATCCAACAAATAATTGATCGCGGAACTGTCTACTTTACTTAACTCTGCAAGCCTGCGGCGTTTTGATCTCTTGCTACACTCTTCGAAGTCCTTCCTGTGCTGATGCTCTTGAGTGCTCGTCGAAGCCTCTACTGCTGGCCGTTGAGTGTCGTGGCTCCCTGCTGCTGCACAATTTGACAGAACGCAAACTTCAATTTCGTTCAGCCAGTCTCCGTACTTAGATACCATGCGAGATTGATTGCGAGAGACTTGCTTCCAAATAGCTACAAATTTAGTACAAAGATTAGCAACTCTTTTTTCTAAGTCATCAGCAACCAAATTCTCAACGTCAGGCAGTAACTGTATCAGGGCTTGAAAAACTCGACGCCACCGTTGCAGTTCGGAATTGCTGTCCTTCATAGACAGCCAAGTATCGAGTACAAGCATTCTTTTAAAAGAACACTCAATACTAGTACCTAAAACAAAACAACAAACAGTTAAATGCGGATCAAAAACAATACATATTTCGTAGCAAGTGCTACGCGCCCAGCCGCTCGGCGTAGACCCTGGCTGCACCTTACAGATGCAGCATGCCGCAAGTACTTTTTTTAAATTCTAGTAGTAGAGATTTTAAGCGATATTTTTATACCTAATTCAATGGCACAAGTAGATACAAACATAAGTAAAAGCTTCAATATAAAAAAATACAGAAATAAATACGCAAGAAATGCTGCGGCGTAGCACTCTATTTTAAAATAAAAAAAATGGTGTATTAAAAATGCAAAATAGTAAAGTAAATTAATAACACATACCTGTGACTTGTGATGGACATTTCCATTGCAAAATAACAGGTCACAAACAAGTTCGATCTTGAAAACACGCGTCGCGTCTTAGGGTAATTAGCGCTTGGTGATAACACGGTTGATGACTAATTACATGTGTTTACTTCCGATGCCAAAAGGAATGTTGCGATCAATAGATTGCAAAACCTTTTATACCCTCAGGTAGTATGACAACTAGTGGGTAACTGAACCAGATATAATGGCTTAGCTCAGTCATTGCCATTGGAAGCCTATGACCTACTAACGGGACCACAGTGCATCGTGAGGAAACCGGCATGTCCTAGAACCAAACATTCGAAGACCATGTGACATCTACCAACCCGCACTGTGACCGCATGGTTGATTACGGCCCGCTCCCTCTTACCGAGAGGACGCCTGTGTCCCCCCCCGCAGTGGGAACATTATATCCCGAGGCTACTGCTGGTGCTAAATTAGACTGTCTAAGCTGAAAGTTGGAAACCTGCAAAAATACATATCTACTTACTTGATTTCGCATAGGTCGCGAGAGTCAAAATCGTTCAGTCATTGAATTTAAGGTAGATACTATTGCGGGTGTGCATATCCGTAAAAACTATTACGCGCTCATCAACCAATAGCATCGCCACCTCAGATTTTGCTGTGCCCCTTGTGAATGAAAAAAAAATACCATAAAAAGAATGGGTAAAGGGTATTCACACATCTATGATCATTGTAACAGTGCCTGAGAAATTTATTTAAACAAAAGATATGATTTTTAATTGGTCGACGTAAAAAGGGGCGGTAAATAGATATGGTCATCGTGAGCACGGGATTTTGTTTTCAAAGTGTGCTGATATGCGCACCCGCGATAGTACCTACCTTAAATTCAATGACTGAACGATTTTGACTCTCGCGACCTATGCGAAATCTGCAGGGCTAACATGACACACGCGACAATTACTCACTCTCGCGTGAGTAGTTTTTGTCTATTTCTGACAATTTTCTCGTTTTCTGACAGCGCTGCCATACAAAATACTCGACTCGTTCTGTCAAACTCGATATTTTCTAGACAAACCCTAACAAGGCACCTAAGTTATCTCGAATTTTGACAATTCAACACGAGATTATCTTCGATTTTGCTGTCATTTAGTCGTCCTCGATTTTGACGACGAGAAGAGTAGACTAAATTATAATACAAATAAATATGGCATTTATGGGGACTGGTGACAGCTTAAAACTTTGGAATAACATATATAAGTATATATATGCGTATACATGTACGTACACAGGCCGCTGCGCGACGCCAGTCTGATGCACACGTTACATTAGCATGTCGGTGACGCGGTTAACATATTGGTGACGCGAACCCACAGGTTTTTCCATAACAAAAATGGCTCACTCATTTTCATTTCCGTCATTTTGTATTTTAATTTCGGCATGCCATAGAAAAATATTAAATTTTAATAAAAAAAAGTCGGTTACAAAAAAAATTACAACATAAATTAATAGAGGTGGATGTAAAATCATTATAGTACATACTAATTCCATGCGTAAAATTTAATGAATGAGCCGATGTTGCTAAAATAAAAATGACTTGTTTTTAATAATTTGCTACATCGGTCTCTCGTCACGAGATAAAGAACTGTCAAAGTGCCTTTCTCGAGATTACTCGAGCTTAGCGGTCATGTTAGGCATTCGGATGACGTCAGAATCGTAGACAAATTTCGACAAATCGAGAAAGAGAGCGTTCTCGCGCTTGTCATGTTAGCCCTGCTGGAATTACAAGTTTTAGTTTAACTGATGTTGTTGAAGATAATTTCCTTACGAATATACATCATGTTCTCCTATAACTTATAATGCCAATAGAGTATACAATCATGTGAGCGAAGCCGCAGGCACAACTACTCTAATATAAAAGGTTGGGATTTCGGTATACATTATTTTGATATAGGTATGTGGCGGCATCTACATCGCCACATGGGAACTACGCAAAAGACTGACGTCACGCAAAATCCTGCATTGTGCAAGCAGAGTTTACGGCGCAACTAGCATATAGTATACAACATCCCGACATCAACCGTCGGGCAGTAAACAGTTGTTACCAGACACGACATCCGTCTGGTCGGAGGATACTCCCTTTTCTATGGAGGTTACTGAAAAATCCTGCCAAGTGCGTGTCGTTCCGTAGTTTTTTTTTTTTTGGGTGGGATATGTCTGTCGACCACGCGTTGTGTTCCACGCGCGCCTCAAAGAGATGTCTCTGACAAGTATAGGGGTTCACTAGAGCCGATGCCTGCCGGGGTCGCGGGAAAGTCCGAAAGGAATGCCGAGGCCCCTGGCAACACAGGCAACGGAAGGAACACGTGTGCCATTAACCTTGGCCATACAAATGCGCGTCGCGCTGACGCTGCGCCGCCCCGCGCCTTTCGGTTTCATATAGAATATGTATTTTTAGCAACGAAAATATGAATATTTAAAATAAATCACAGATAGAATTATAGATAATAAAATAATCTGTTCATAAAAACAACAAACATGAAAATATCTTAAGTAGTTTAAAAGTAATATCGTTTTTTATGCTTTGGGTAGACATTATTTATTTCATAAAGTATTTTACTACAAAAGTTAAATATTCAATAAAGAATTGATGTGTATGCGTTCTAGTTGGGGAGAGAGGGCGCTACTGTGCGTAAGCAAACATTAGCTCCGTACTTTAAAATCTTATAAAATAGATATTGTGATAATATTATAACAAAAAGTGATTAAGGTTCAAGTTAAAAAGGACAGTGATAAAAGTTAAAGTACCAGTGAATTTTCTAAAACCTAAAGAGAAACGGTGATAAATACGTCCTAACGACATTGTGTTCAAATTCAAAATTTTCCACAAACACCATATCAAACAGTGAAGTTCTAGCAGTAAAAAGCCAACAGCGATCAAAGTTACAAACCTCAAGAAAGGTAGGGAAAATTGTGAATAACGAATAATCCATCTCATTTTACTATAATTAATACACAAAATAATTGTAAATAACCAGACTGCATGGACATTTGTTTTTGAAAACAATGCCATCTATCACGGAATAGAGAAACTAATTTCAATTTGCGAACTTCCTTTCTGCCAAACAACACCATCTATTGCCGATAAAGAGAAACATACACCAAACGTCAATACTTCAAGTACTATTGCAATCCACTCCTAGAGGGCGTTACTGGTTGTAAAAATATACAGGGTTACTGGTAACTCGACGTATTCCTTGCAGGACGACATAGTAGGGTTAAAATGCAACAAATTAAGCCACCAAATGTTCTACCGAAATTCAGTAGTTTTTGAATTAGTTAAGAGTTTTAGTTTTTTAATGAAAAATCCCAGATTAAACCATTTGAAACCAATTTAAAAATGATTTACGGCGCGACTGTACTGAAATTTAAGTTATTATCATAGTTGACGCCGTAGCAGACCTTTGTTAATAATTAAAAGTTCAATAATGCCTAAAACTTTGGCAAATATCACTAACAAAACATTTATTTTTTTGTAATTTTTGCTATTACTTCATAAAAAATGTAGTCTAGTGCAAAAAAAAATACTACACCTGGTGTACAAATTACTAAGAAAATATCCTTGTCTTATCAGCTATCCAAAAAGGTATGAAAGTTAATACAAAATCATGGACTACATTATGAAAATCGTTTTTGATTTAGTACAGGCGTGCGTTTCACAAAAAGGTGATTATTCGAAAAATCAAAAACAAAATCGTGAACATTATTATTCTTTTTAATCAATATTAAAAACTTTAATTACACACATTTCACACGTCTTGTTCGATGTGCTACCCTTGGTTTCGAATACATGTTCTTATTCGCTTCCTTACTGCGGTTTTTGTTATTCTTGAGGTGATTGTTGCCCTCATCTGGTCCGCCGCATTTGTAATTCTCTCCCTTAGTTCTTCAATTGAATTTACTGGGGTCACATAAACTAGATCTTTCATATGACCCCAGACGTAAAAGTCTAGCGGCGTCAGATCAGGGCTTCGTGCAGGCCACGGAATCGGCCCACCGCGCCCTATCCATCGGTTTGGATAGTTTTCATCCAGCAATTGTCGAATTGTGATTCGGAAGTGGGCTGGACATCCGTCATGTTGGTAAATCATGTTTGCTCTTCTTTCTTCCGGTACATCCGTGAGCAGTGCTGATAAATGATTTCTGAGGAAATCTTCATAAAGTTTCCCATTTAGTGTTCGGGGTAAAAAATGTGGGCCAATTAATTTGTCGTCAATAATACCCATCCAAACATTAAGCGAGAACCTTCGCTGGGATGCGGTTGGTTTCAGTTTTTTAGGGTTTGCTTCTGCTTTCGGTGCCCAGTAATGTAAGTTGTGGTAATTTGTGATACCATCACGATCAAAACATGACTCATCGGTCCACAGAATGTTTTTTAAAAAGTTTTCGCTTAAGTGCCGACGCCGACGCGTCGGCACTTAGCATAAAACGACAAAATTCAAGCCGTCTCGGCGGATTTCCTTCTTCTAATGACTGGACTGGTTGGTAATGGTATGGATGTCGGCCAGACAAGTGAACTACAGACCAGACTTTCCACTGTGACATACCAAGCTCACGCGCTACGATGTTTGTCGATGTGTTAGGATCGTCAATAAAACGTTGAAGAATAAGCTCCTCGTCCTCAGCCGTGTATCTCCGGGAACGACCAGTGTCAACTTGCCTGCTTCTTTGGACGCTGCCAGTTTCAGATATTCGCCGATAAGTCAATCCGAAGACACTAACGTGGGGGAGTCGGCGGTTGGGAAAGCGAAGTTGATATTCTCGCCGCGCCTCAGCAGCGTTACCGTCACAAAGTCCGTAACAGTACATTATGTCAGCGTATTCAGGATTAGAATATGCAGCCATAGTCAGCGCTTATGAAGGCACAGCACAGCACAAGAGCAAGATACGCAGCAACAGTTAGGGAAATAGCAAGTAACAAAACACGAGCTTGCGCGGCGAAACTAACTAACGCTGACGACCAAATTTTGCAAAATCGCACCCCCTGTCATGCTGAGAGAACAATAGCGACCAATCACAAAGCTCCCCGAGTGGTTGGAGTTCAAGCGCAGGTAAAAACTACGAATAATACGAATACGAAACAATAGGTTGACCGTCTCGCAATTTTACCTGCCCCCCATAAAACTCTTCTCTTCCCTGGCACACATGCAAAAGTATTGACAATCATACCTTTCTGAATAACTGATAAGACAAGGATATTTTCCTAGTAATTTGTACACCAGGTGTAGTATTTTTTTTTGCACTAGACTACATTTTTTATGAAGTAATAGCAAAATATACAAAAAATTAAATGTTCGGTTAGTGATATTTGCCAAAGTTTTAGGAATTATTGAACTTTTAATTATTAACAAAGGTCTGCTACGGCGTCAACTATGATAATAACTTAAATTTCAGTACAGTCGCGCCGTAAATCATTTTTAAATTGGTTTCAAATGGTTTCATCTGGGATTTTTCATTAAAAAACTAATTCAAAAACTACTGAATTTCGGTAGAACATTTGGTGGCTTAATTTGTTGCATTTTAACCCTACTATGACGTCCTACAAGGAATACGTCGAGTTACCAGTAACCCTGTATAAGTGGCTTCTGAATGTGCAGGATGTTATCAGAAACTACCGGAAGCAGAAAACCTTACCTGTGCGCATTGCAAAAATACATATGATTTAAAGTGTGCTAATGTTTCAATTCATCATTTTACAAAATTGATGACTTTCGAGCATAAAAGTAAATGGCAATGTCAAGCTTGCTACTGCAAAACCCCTAAAGTCGGTAATACAAATACCCCTATACGCCTACAAGACCGTGAGCTACCACAAACAACAAAATCACCTTCCGAAGAAAGTAATGTCACCATTAGAAGAGTGAACACAAACAGAACCAACTACACTTTTAATTCTGAAGACCTAACTACACTAGGTGACACACTGAACACAGAGGAAAAGGAAACAGATATTCAAACCGAAGTAACGCTCCAAAATCTAAGTGAACTTATAATACTTCGCCTTAAGGAAAATAATACTTCCATAATAACTGAAATTAAAAATACAATCCAAACCGAGATAAATAAAGCCATCACTAAATTAAAGGTAGATTTCCAACATAAAACAGACGCCTTAAATAAACAAAACGAACTAAGAAAGGAAGATATAGAAAAATTAAACTTAACAATTGAAAACCTTACAAAAGAAAATGAGAAGCTAAAAAAAGAAATTATAGATATAAAGAACAGAAAAGATACCCCAACCGGGATTTGCACTGAAACAAACACGAAGAAAATAGTACTCTACGGATTTACTGAACTCTACAAAGAACCGGAATTTGACCTACACAACAGATTCATTGAACTATTCTACAGCACAATGAACGTAGACCTGACGGGATATATAGAAGAGACGTACAGAGTGGGCAGATACAACAACAACAACAATAGGCCACTTGTCATCGAATTAATTAGCAAAAGAATGGCTAAGTTCATAATTAGTAATGGCCAATACCTTCAGGGAACCCGATTATTTATCTCAGAGTTCCTAGATACCAACATGCGAAGGGAAAGCAATTAATGCGAGAAGAAATGATCCAGGCTCGAAAAAACGGATTATTTGCAGTCATCAAAAACAATCAATTGTTTATTGAAGGACAGATAATTAACCAAAAAAGCGAAACATACAAAACGGCACAAAACAATGACTCCAAGGGAACCTCATACAATCACAGTGTAGACCGGATCTGCGACCTACCTACCACCAACAAAGACATTAAGAATCACTCCTTTCGAAAACATAGACCTACCTTGTAAAATTCTCTTCCAAAACATGCAAAGCAAGCAACACATTATAGAAGTATTTTTAACAGAAAACCCTATGTATCAAGCTATATGCATATCTGAGTCATGGCTATCCGAAGACAAACTTTCCCTTATACAAATTAGTGGCTATAATATTTCATCGTCATATTGCCAGAAAAGTCGAGGAGGAGGCCGCGTTTGCATCCTCTTACAAGAACAAATTGAGTACACAGAGAAAAATTATATCTCAAACATGTCTACAGAATATGTACTGGAAGTGTGCGCTACTGAGTTACCTAAACAAAACCTTTTATTAATTACTATGTACTGGAATAGAAGAGAGGAAGATATATTTATTGATAAATTAAAACAGATTCTAAACTATTTAAATATTAAGTATAATAAATTTAACATTGTTATAGGTGGAGATTTTAACATTAATATTTTAGCCAAAAACCTAAAAACTAACCAGTTTCTGGATCTCATGCTAGAGTACAAATTCACTCAACATATAAAAGTACCTACACGTATTACAAAAACATCCTCAACATGTCTTTTTTTTTTTTTGAGGGTGGGAAATCATCAAATAACTTCTCCCGCTCTGGGCGGAGCGGGAGGGTGTGTCAGACTCTTACTGACTAAAACCCACCCGTATTCCTTCCTGTTGCCTGTGTTGCCAGGGGACTCGGTGACCCATAAGTACCTTCCCGCGACCCCGGCAGGCATCGGCCCTAGTGGACTCCTACATTTGTGCTGACATCTCTTTGAGGCGCACGTGGAATACGACGCGCCGTCGACCCGGGCCTGGTCCTTACCGGACGGTGAGCTACCCATTGCTCACCGTCCGCAAGCCCGCGCCTACGGTGGCTGGAAATCCGCCCGAGATTCCCGACGCCCAGGGCGTCTCCTGCGGCGGCTAGGGGCGAGAGGGCGCGAAACGTGCCTTTCCCTCAACCGTCCCGCCTCCTCCTTCGCGAGCATTACTCCTTCGCAGAAGGAGGTGATGGCTGCCCATGCCCTCTCGCTCCGTACCATGGCCTGAACCAGGGCCGGACGCGAGAGGTCTCCGCCGCCGATCGCCTCCACGAGGACACGGCGGTGCTCTGCCCAAGCTGGGCAGACCTCCACCGTATGCTCCACCGTGTCCACCGGGCGATCCACACAGTGGTGACACCCGGACGTTTCCTCCCGCCTTATCCGACACAGGAACCTCCCGAAGCTGCCGTGTCCGGTGAGGACCTGCGTCAGGCGGAAGGTGAGGACGCCGTGGCGTCTCTCCAGCCACTCCTCAAAGAGGGGACTTATCGCCGCAATCGTGGCGTGCCCAGCACTGGGTTGCGACAACCATACTTTCCATGACGCCATGAGATCCCGCCGGAGCTCCGTCCGTTGTGCCGCGATTTCTCGCGGCAACGGAACTACGCCCCGGCGTTTCGCCTCCTCGCGCCACTCCCATACGTGCGCGAGGACTTTTGCCTCCAGATCCCATGGCGGCAATCCGGCAAGGAGGCTCGCTGCCTCACAGGAGACCGTGCCATCCGGATGGCCATGACCCTTTGGGCCGCGCTCAACCGGCGGGCTGGCCGCAGCGCCAGAGTGCGCCCATACAGGAGCCCCGTAGAGGGCCATGGACCGCACGACCCCCGCGTAGAGCCTCCGGCAGGAGGCGCTTGGACCCCCTAGATTGGGCAGGAGCCGCTTCAATGCAGCGCCCGCCCGCTCCAGTTTGGGAGCCAAACGTCGGAAATGCTCCACGAAGTTCCACCGGCTGTCGAGGACGAGTCCCAGGTACTTCATCGTCGACTCGACGCCGATAGAAACCCCTCCTACCGTTATTTGGGACCCCAACGGTGGCGCGTTCCGAGGACCATGAAAACACATGGCCTCGGACTTGTGCAGGGCCACCTCGAGTTCCAATTGCCGGATCCTTTCGACGATTGTCGCAACCCCGCGTGCCGCTAATTCGGCCGCCGCCTGGTGCGACCTCCCCTGCGCCAGGACCAACGTGTCGTCAGCGTAGCACACTACGCTGACGCCGCTAGGGAGGTCGGCGCACAGCACCCAGTCGTAACCGATGTCCCACAGATGCGGCCCCAGGACTGATCCCTGTGGGACACCGCACGATATCTCTTGCCGGTTCCATACTCCCTGGTGACCGGGGTGGATGATGGCCCTGTCCGTCAAATAGGCCTCGACCACACGACAGAGGGAGGTCGGCATCCGGTGATACCGGAGTGCCTCCCTGATGCAACTCCAGGGCAGGGTATTGAAGGCATTGGCGATGTCTAGAGACACCGCCAAGACGACCCCACCCTGGGCAACAGCATTCCCCGTCGTCAGGGCTCGCACACGCATGATGGCGTCCACCGTAGAGCGCCCTCTGCGGAAACCAAACTGGCTCTCCGCCAAATCCGGCCCCACCTGCACCAGCTGGCCGACGAGGCGGTCTGCAATGACTCTTTCAAAGAGCTTGCCCACCTCGTCGAGATCCTCAACATGTCTGGATCTAATATTTACGAATTTCAGCGACAAAAATATGTTTACAACCGTGGAAAATTTCGGACTTTCGGACCACAGTGGAACAATTATAAATCTAATCATACCTCAACCAGCGAAAAAAATTACCTGGTACACAAAAAAAAGAATATTTAACGTAGCGAACATTAATAAATTTAAATCTATACTAAGTACACAAAACTGGCACGACATTATACAAGCAAACAATAATATAAATGAAAATTATAATTCTTTCAACAACCACTTGATAAAAATCTTAAATCAATGTATTCCTACACGTAAAATAAAACTTAAAAATAACTACAAAAAGTACTGGCTAACTACAAGCATTAGAGTTTCCTGCAAAAACAAAAGATTGTTAAAATTACTTTCCACTAAAACCAAAAACCAAATAATAACACAACATTATAAAACATATGAAAAAATATTAAAAAAAATAGTTACCACTGCAAAAAAATTACAATACATAAACAAAATAAAGAAATCAGACAACAAAGTAAAAACGATGTGAAGCATTATAAATGAGAGAACAAATAAAAAACCTAAAAAGGAAAAATGTAGCATACAATACAATAATACTTTTATATCCGAACCCAAACAAATTGCGAATATTTTCAATGACTTCTTTGCGTCTATAGGAGAAAACAGTAACAATCCATCTGGCAGTGCACTGGGCGGCATTTCAACACTATATCCCACGGAGAACACCATGTTCCTTAGCCCAGTAGAAGCTTGGGAAGTTAACAAATTAATAAAAACCCTAAAAAATAAACAAAGTTACGGTATAGACGAAATTCCACCTACGTTATTGAAAGAATGCGCAAATGAACTGACCTTACTATTTTATCTATTACTAAATCAGTCTTTTACAGAAGGCACTTTCCCCGAATTATTAAAGAAATCATTAATTAAACCAATCCATAAAAAGAACATAAAAACTGATCCTAATAATTATCACCCAACTCTTGCCCTCAGCCTCCAAGATTTTTGAAAAAGCTATGTGTAATCGTATTTATACCTTTTGTGAAAAATTTAAAATTTTTAGCGATTGTCAGAACGGTTTCCGAAAAAATCGTTCCACCACATTAGCGGTTTATAAATATACTCAAGAAGCACTTAATATTATAAATAATAGGGAATACGCCGTAGGGATATTATTGGACATGACCAAAGCGTACGACAATGTACAATTTAAAATACTGCTTAATAAACTGTATGGAATGGGAATCCGCGGGAAAGCCCATGAATGGCTTACGTCATATTTAAAAAATAGACAACAAGTAGTTGAAATCGAATACTTTAACCACAACAGTAGAGAAATAGAAAAAATATCTAAAATAAAAATAACTAACGCTTTCATCCCCCAAGGAAGTGTCATAGGCTGCCTATTATTCCTCGTTTACATCAACGACTTACCAAAAACCATAGAGGGGCCATGTGTTTTATTTGCGGATGACATATCTTTGTTAGTCTCATGTCAAAACAACACAAACATTGAAGAAAAACTCAGTTCCACACTCACAAAGATATGTAACTGGATGGCCTCACATAATTTACAAATTAATTATACTAAAACTAAGTTGATGACTTTCCACCCTTATCAAAAAGCTCCTCTAGACTTAAATTTCAACTTTCACGGCTCAAAATTGGAAACTGTTGATGAATTTACATTACTTGGACTTACAATAGATAAACACTTAAATTGGAAAACACAAGTACAAAAAACCCGTTCAAAAATTTCAAAATTTTCATACGCTCTCCGCGAAATTAAAAAGACAACCAATCTACAAACTGCCCTCACCGCCTATTATGCGTATGCCAATGCATGGCTTAGCTACGGCGTAACTCTCTGGGGCAATAGTACAGATGCACCGACACTCTTCACCCTACAAAAGAAATTAGTTAGGATCTTGGTAAATATTGATCAAACTGACAGCTGCAAACCCTATTTTCTAAAACACAATATTCTAACCCTCCCCAGTATTTATATTTTAGAAACATGTAAATTTGTCCGTAAGCATCAAGATTTCTACACAAAACGCGAAGACATCCAATCACAGTACACACTTAGGTACCGATCTAGGCTAAACATACCAAAATCCAAGCTAAAAATACATTCTACAAGTCCCTGCGTAATGTCTATAAAAATATATAATAAACTGCCTGACGTAATAAAGAAAGAAGAAAAGTTAAATATATTTATAAATAAACTTAAAACATTACTGTTAAACAAATGTTATTACTCCTTAGACGAATATTTAAATGATAAACATAAATAATAGGAAAAAACATATTAATAATAATGTAATTTGTATATGCTAAAGAAATTACTAATATAATAATAAATAATATACTTAATAAAAATAATTCATAACAACAATTAATGATAATCACGCAACTTGTAGGTATGTTTAAAATATATTAATATAACAGTAAATCATTATTAATAAATAATTTAATAATAATAATTAATTATTAGTATAACAATAATAATAATGAAATGAAATAATTATTCAAAGAAAAACAATTTATACCAAAAAATAAACAGCATTATAATACATATGTACAGGTATATAAAATTAGTTTAAAATATTTAAGTACTTTTTCAGATAAAATAATAAATAAATAGTAGATAGGCGAATTGTTAGTATCATACATATTTAGCGATCTCCTGACTTTGAGTATATGAAAGTTAAATCTCCTAAAACGCGGCTTCCTCATTAGGATAAACATGCAGTCTAATTGTTTAAAGCTTGGTCTCTGTTGGATTTTTGTTCTTGTAAATTTTAAAATAATTAATTCATTCCTCTAATAAATAGGTTTTTAAGAAAAAAGAGGAGTGGTGGCCCAGTAGAAACGGCCGCGACTTACGAGTTGTATATAGGTCGTAGGTTTGAACCCAGGCAGGCACTTTGTGTAAATTATTTCATCACCACTGCTCTCAAAACGGTGAAGGAAAACATCGTGAGGAAACCGGCATGTCCTAGAACAATGTTTTTTTTTCAGATTGAAACATTACGTCAATGCGCCGTGTATGTGCCATTTCATAAACTGTCAAAGAATGACAGTTGTTATTTGCATATTCGAACAATTTAAGTTGCTAATGAATTTGATAAACAATGAATTGCCCTGACTTTTCACCGTCGTATTTCCTAATATAAATAATTTTTCGTTAACCCGAAGCCTAAATAGCTAGCAAATGATAATAATAAGGATTAAAACTGCTAAAAGTGAGCAAAGATTCATGTAAATTAGTTGCAAACTACTTATAATACCTATGGTCTGTTGCAAAAGTATGTGATGAAAATGTAAACAAATGGATCAGAGAAGGTACTTGCGGATGCCAATTTCTAGTGCCACTTATAAATTGAGTGCTTTGATTTGACTATTTGAACACTTAAACCCGAAATTTTTATTTTAAATCACCATAAAGATGTTTTTCGTTTGACAATTAAGATTAATTGTATACCCTCAATTTTCGTTGATGATTTTTGAATAAAAATTTAATGTTATTGAAACGATAATTAGAAAGTGGTAAAATATAAAGTTGAAACCTTCTAATAACAGATGAATGTGTTATAAATTCCCTTTAGTGAGTAATTGCCTCGATTGAGTTTAACCTGAACAGGGCTTGTTTACATGTTTATCAGTTACTTTTCGAATAGACTATACTACATACTTTCTCCACCAATAAGATGTCATAACAAAAATAACAGCAAGCTTTCACTATTCAGAGATACTTCGCAAAAGGTCGGTGAGATAACGAATTCTATGACAACGACGCTCCACTTTATTTTGTTGTGAACATCGTAAGTCTTTTGTAAGAATCCTTACGAGGCGAGTGTCACTTTATTTTGAAGACCCTCCATGGTAGTATTTGACACTATTTTAACGAAGTTTTTTCTGCGGCCTATATACATATACTTAGATTGAATGGAGCTGTTTTTAGAACCGATCCTCGAATAAGGGAAATAACTGAATTTCTTTATCTGATCCTTGATCTTCGAAAGTAATTGCTACTACTAGAGGCAGGTGTATTTTATTTTGTTTTATTAAAA
The DNA here is from genome assembly GCA_905333075.3 of Atethmia centrago. Taxonomy (NCBI): domain Eukaryota; kingdom Metazoa; phylum Arthropoda; class Insecta; order Lepidoptera; family Noctuidae; genus Atethmia; species Atethmia centrago. The sequence goes on along the minus strand of HG995381.1, from coordinate 7,541,188 downwards.
ATAAGGAATGTGGAAGACTATTACATTAAAAAATAAAACAAAACAAATACAATATTATAGCAATAACAATCGCGTTTGATATTTCAACAAGGCTGAACAAGACAATCTCACGCCAATACAATTTGGCACCCATTTTTTTTTTCATTACTTTATATGGCGTACTATATATGGCGCCAATGAGGCAGAAAATTAAAGAACACCAAATATTGTTTTTTTCAGAATTGCCCATCGTTGTAAGGCTCCTCACTCATGAGGAAGCGACTGAGAAGATGAAGAAAAACAATATGGTTTCTCTTCTAGAAAGGATATGCAGAATAGAAAGGAAAATCATTTAGAGTGCGTCTGGGTCAACGGCTTGATTCAGAGAGCAGTCTTAGACACTGTACCTACTCATAGAGAGGAGGTTTCTCTCTCTAGAGTACTGACCACTGGCAGCTTGGACCCTGTTCCTGATGCCGATGGGCCGCAATTTTTTAGGGTTCCCTAGGAAACAAGGAACCCTTATACTTTTGCCATGTCCGTCTGTCTATCTGTCTGTCCCCATCTTATATATTAATCACACCGACAAAGTGGTAGAAAAAAAATCTTGAAAAAAAAAATCCCTTGCACGTAATGTGGCATGATATTTATTTTCTCGTTTTCTCGTATAACCCATAGTGTGGGATATCGTTGGATAAACCGTTCAAAAAATTATGGGTCTGTGAACACCATTTTTAGATTCAGTGATCAGTTTACGTAATATTAAGCTTTAAAGTGCTAATTTTTGTTAGAGTCAAGTGTTTGCCGCCCCCCTCCCCCTGACGCCTAAACGGTTGCGTATGGAGATGTGAAAAAGATCATAGCAGTATTACATTGGTATCATGAAAGTAAAAGGGAAACTTTCCACCCAAATGGCCCACCTAAAGTGAGTTATATCGGCGGTAGGGTATGCGTGCCGAAGCGAGATTGGTAAAAATCCCAGTATCAATATCACTTTCAGTCAAGCCGTTTCTAATACATCTACTTATAGTTCCGGCACTAGCGTTGTGGATTGGTTTCTTGGCGACATCTCTTTGAGGCGCGCGTGGAATACAACGCGCCGTCGACCCGGGCCTGGTCCTTACCGGACGGTGAGCTACCCATTGCTCACCGTCCGCAAGCCCGCGCCTACGGTGGCCAAAAATCCGCCCGGGATTAATCCGGGCGATCCACACAGTGGTGACACCCGGACGTTTCCTCCCGCCTTATCCGTCACAGGAACCTCCCGAAGCTGCCGTGTCCGGTAAGGACCTGCGTCAGGCGGAAGGTGAGGACGCCGTGGCGCCTCTCTGGCCACTCCTCAAAGAGGGGACTTATCGCCGCAATCGTGGTGTGCCCAAACTCGATGGTCTTGACTTATACATTTACCCAGAATTAATGCAAGTGCGGAACGACAGGTATTGAGGGTTGAAAAATTTGCGCCTAAATGTTATCAAAATTATTATGTTCATTTTAGTGTAAAAAAGCCACCATTGTTTAAAAACTACATTATATTGTTAGCTACACAACATACATACATAATCAGCCTATAATGTTCCCACTACTGGGACACAGGCCTCCTCTCTGTGAGAGGGAGTGGGCCGTAATCCACCAAGCGGATCCAGTGCGGGTTGGTAGATGTCACATGTCTTCGAATTTTTTTTTTGGTTCTAGGACATGCCGGTTTCCTCACGATGTTTTCCTTCACCGTTTTGAAAGCAGTGGTGATTAAATTATTTACACAAAGTAAAGCGCCTGTCCGGATTCGAACCACGACCTACAACTCGTAAGTCGCGACCGTTACCGCTAGGCCACCACTGCTCTCTATTGTTAGCTAACGATGATATTATTATTTTAATAGCATTATCACTGGTAACGATTGTTTTACGTACGACTGCTTGATAATACTGACTACACCAGGGTAAGTCCTTTCCAAAGTGGGTGTGGAGTCCTGCAGGCTTAGCATGACACTCTCTATTTCTTCGAAGAATAGACACGGCTTTTTTCATACAAAGTGACATTTCGTTTCTCCTTTTTTGACATCCCACCGTAGAAATCCTTCTACATCAAAAAGGACCTAGACAAAGATCGTTAGAATTGAAAGACAAGATGACAGATTGTAGAAGAATTTCTACGGTGAGATGTCAAAAACTGAGAAACGAAATGTCACTTTGTATAGAAAGAGCCATGTATATTCTTTGAAGAAATAGAGAGTGTCATGCTAAGCCTGCTGAAAGGTGATAAAGCAAAGAGGGATTCGGTTCCAAATCAATAACTCGATTTTGAGAAAGAGATAAAAAACAGTGGTTTATCTACAATCCCAATGGGTTTATCTGTAAGTATTTTTCTTACGCGATTTAGAATCAGTGAGAACGGGGGAAACGCGTAGAAAAAAATAAGGCAACCAGTCAATTGTAAACGAATCTATGTTATACGCCGAAGGATCTCGTTTTCATGATATGTATTTTTTACATTTCGCGTTCAATCGTGTGGCAAACAGATCTATCTTGAGGGTTTCCAAAAGTATTTGTCTTTAGCAGACAAAACTAAGTCCCATTCAATGTCAATATTTAAACATCTAGATTCGTGATCTGCTTCTGTATTCTTTTTAGACTAGTAAGAAACAAAAACAAAGAGTTTCCTTTGCTCACATCATTGCCAGATTTCTCTAGCTATGTCATTAAGATGTGTATATTGGATTCCCCCGTACTTATTTACATAAGCTATAAATAGTTGTAGTATTGACGATCCTAAGTGAAATCTCCTTATTATACCTAAAGATTTTTAGCGAAGCACTGTAAGCCAATAAGAGCTGCCCTCATTTCTAAAAGATTTATTTGCTCTTTGGATTCTGTGTCACTGAGCACGTACTCCATTACAATATATAACCCAATCTGTAAGTGATGAATCATTGGAAAGGTACTGGATTATTTTATGTTAAAATATTATTTTTACACCAGTAAAACTCTGACTTAAAATTGGGTGAAATGTTCATGACACAATCGTAATTATCTTTAGAATTACGCAGAGCTAGAAATTTTTCACGTTCGAAACATTTCATATAGACCTTTAAGAACCTGTACAACCAACCATAACAAATCGCTGGGCAAACCGAGCAGAATAAAACTAGGCACATAGCAAAATCCCTAATTGTTTTGCAATTCGTTTTGTTTGGTCGAGTATTTTTTGACGTTTCATATCTGGCAGCATTACTTTATTTTATTTTATTTTAGGATAAAAAACAGGAATAAAATTTAATGTTATACATACTATCTTACTAATTAAACAAAATACTTATTATACTACTAGCAACATTATCCACTTATTATAGACACATAGCTTGGAAACCTAGAAACGTTTGAATTTTTTTGGTATCAAGCTACTTAATTTTTTCTTGATTAATGATAAAAACCTAATCTCCCAAGAACGTGTACTGTTACTGCTGTATTTTCTATGCAACTATTAAAAGAGTTATTTATGCACAACAAGTCATATAGGTAAACAACTAGGAGTAAACCTTAGTTTCTATGATAAGCATCATTAATTTCCTAAAACCAAAAGGTGCTATAGACAAGCCAAAAGGGAGATACTGAAATGCAAAAGTAGAACCTTGAAATCTAAATCGCAGATATTTTTTTACTAGAACTGTGAATGAGCACTAAAAAATATGCTTCCTGTAGATCCATAGCTGTCAAGTAAACCTTGGTTTCTATGATAAGCTTCATTAATTTCCTAAAAACAGAAGGTGCTATAGACAAGCCAAAAGGGAGATACTGAAATGCAAAAGTAGAACCTTGAAATCTAAATCGCAGATATTTTTTACTAGAATTGTGAATGGGCACTAATAATATGCTTTCTGTAGATCCATAGTTGTCATGAAAACCATCTTTACTGATTCATTTAGTAGCAGTACGATTGTTTTGTGTATATACATATAAGCTCTGTTTTACTAAACCTTGGGTAAGATGGCTCAATTTTTTTAAAAAGAAAGCTCATCAAAAGTAATTTTTATGCCCTTAACATAGTTTAAGACTATTGGATCTTTGGTTATTGCTTCCCAGTAGCTAACATAGTGGTGCAATTTACAAGCAAGAACCTCTACTGGTTCCTGCGAGTTCTACAGAACTCCAATCAAAGGAGGAGGAGGAGGGGAATCGAACCCCTCCTGCCCGGAAGATGGATTGTAATCCATCTTCCGGGTAGGAGGGGCTCGATTCGCAGCTGGCTGCCACTAACCTTGCTGTGTTGAGTGTCCTTCGTTGGGTGTACCTCGACACCTGGTTTGGTACCCCTGGTTTATTGAAACCTGGGTGAGCCTCTTTAGTTTCCCTGTTATCTGGATGTGATAGGAACATTGCTGCGCCTTATTTGAAGACATGATTTTTCTGCTGTTTTTTATGGCCTTGATCTTTTCAAAGGTCAACTCCGAACAGAAATTAATCACGTTTTATATCAGTTATTGTAGTGGTATTTTTTTTTACAGTGAAGAAGTTATCAGCTTTGTTCTCTGTTGTGAGATTTCCACCTTTGGATGGTCTTCTTTAATAAGAGACGAAATCAAATTGCAAAAGACCTGCGGCAATGCCCAACCCAAGTTGGTTCTGAGTTCTTTCGAGGTTTATCCCGTGGCTTAATGTTGTCATTTACGATGGCAAAAATTCTAAATTAAACTTTGGCGCTTTCGCTAAAGTGAAGTTCTCGGGCTGTTGCAGTTAAAGTTGTCCGTAAAGTGGCTTCCTTCACCTCTTTAGTCAACCCTTCTACTAGGATCCATTTATTTTGTTCCGGGTTGGAAAGTCCTCATGGATGTCCTCCGCCCGAGGGCGGGCGGAGGTATCTGTCAGACTCTTACTGACTAAAAACCATCCCGGTGTTCCCCTCCCACACTTGCACCGGGGATCATAGGATCTTATGCAACTTCCGCGATCCCCGGCTGGTACTTATGGCCTTAGCGGGCCACCTCAGGCTCGCGGGGGGAGTGAGATGTAAGACTCACCCCACGAACTGTAATTGGGGCACGCGTGGAAAACTATGCACCGCCACCTCGGGTCCTGCTTTGTGGGGGACGACGGATGTCCCTGAGTCCATCGCCCCTAGACCAATTTAAATAGGGCGTTGTCCACCCTCCGCCGATGCTCGGTGCGCCTGCTGCGTGCAGGGTGAGTGGAAGAGATCTCCCGCTCCCTTTCCGCAGCCTCCTTCTGCAACATGATTGTTTTGCAGAAGGACACCACCGCGTCACAGGACTCCTCACTTCCGACCATCGAGTTGACCATGGCCGACAGCGACAGATCCTCATCTCACCACCACGCCGTGCCCTCGCACGGCGTGGCTCCTCCCAAGCGGCACACTCTACCAACGTGTCGCGCCATGTCCTCCCAGCAGTCAACGCAGTGGTGACACCGAGCGTCCGGCTTCCTGTTTATGCGACACAGGTACTTCCCGAAGCAACCATGTCCCGAGAGCTCCTCCTGCGTTACCCGAAACGACAGGGAGCCGTGCCTCCTCCCGAGCCAGCGGTCGAGTAGCCGTACCTTATATCTTCAAATGAAACCACTCATTATATCGATCGAACTTCACTTAAGACGTTCGTTTGATCATATATAATATTCATATTTATATGTGTGGTTTCATTTTCGATATAAATAAACAGGTAGATGTTCAGAGACTGTGATATTTTTACATTTGTTTTATGCCTCATGGATAGCTGTATAATAATTAAAACACGAGATAACATAAATCATAAGTTTCTCTTATTAAATGATACAACAAACAATTATATTACAATCACTTGATTCGTAACTATTTCGATATTATTCTTAAACATTAATCATGGGTATAGTTGTGTTAGCAAACGCTGTCTTCGCTGTCGCGTTCTTGAAAGGACACTTCACAGTAATTAAGAGGTGATCTGTGTCTGAAGGCCTTATGGCCTTCGTTGCAGACATATAGCTACTAGCGTTGTGGTTGGACAAATAGAAGGATTTTCTAGAAAATATGGTAAATACAAAACCGGCTGGTCCCGTCCTATCACAGAGGTTTTAATAATATCCGTTATAACTATCTCGATACCGTTTGAATTGATTTTAATGTTACTTATATTAATTAAGGAAAAAGTTTGTACTCTGTGTGCAGTGCACAGACCCAGTAAAACAACAAGTTTTTTAGTTAATTTTCTAAATTAAGTTGAGTATGTGGAACCCATTCCGAAATATGGTCCAGCACTATTTGAGGATCCCAAGTAATTGAGTACTTAGTTAAAGATGGTCTCAGTTTGAATATACCTTTAAGGAAGCGTTTGACGCACTCGTCTGAAGCTAACTTGTTACCTATGAGCAACGATAAGGCTGAACGGTGGCTGTTAATGGTGCCGTAAGATGCACCCTTACTGTCCAGTTAAAAAGTGACTATGTGAGTGATGAAATTCTCGAACACATTAAAATAATTATCCTTACAGTACTGCCACCACCACTTGTAACAAACGCTATATTGCTTTAGTGTACTTTCTGATAGCGAGGCGAGCATCAAGCGCAGGGCGGCTGTCAGCGTACCGCGGCGGGAGAACGCGAGCCTGGGAAAGCGTCTGGTGGAACTGGTGTTGTTGTCTGAAATGCGACAATAGTAATTTTGGGTGCGGTTCTAAGACAACAAATTCTCCAATTGATAGATCCATTAACATAGGCCACCAAGCCTGTGCAGGTCATATTGGGAAAACAAAGATACCAGTAGCTTTATCCTGTATATTTTTTGTATACGATTTAATAACAGAGAAAATGGTGGGAAAGCATAAAATAATTTTGTGTACCAACTTATCGTAAATGCGTCAACAGCTATCGCATCTGGGTCCTGTTTCCAGGACACATATTCGTGACACTTAGCATTGATGCGAGAAGCGAATAAGTCAATATCTGGTTGACCTAATCGTTTTACAATATATTTAAATGCTGGTTGTGATAACTCCCATTCTACGTCGGGGTTCACCCTGCGTGACTCTTCGTCAGCATCTACATTGTCTTTTGTTATACGAGGCGAATAACCACAGCTTTCGTATCTCGTACCATTGCCAAATATCACGAGAAAGTGCGCTTAAGGCGCTGACAAGACCCAATTGACCAAAATTGGCTTCTCTTAAGAAAAAAAAATGCCAAACCTGTATAGTTTGTGGTAGCGGAAAAAATATATGTTAATTTTGAGCATATTTCTCAGAACTTGGTTGTTACCAAAACACGTTTTGAAAAAAAACTCTCCATACAAACTAACGTTAAACTAACCTCTTACCTTGAGTTCTTATCCAAAATATCTGTATTAAATATCAACATACGTTCCGTATTTAATTAATAACAAGAACGTCTTATTTTAATGCAGAACTTGGTTGTTTTTTATTTTCGATTACTCAACTCAGTTTTGAGTAAATAGATAATTGCTTCATATTTTGCAATAAATTACAAGCGCTGCGTCATCGCGCTTCTCTTTCTTTTCTATGCAATCTGACAGTGACCGCAGTTTAGGTGTTGTCAGCGTCTTAAGTGTGGGAATTGAATACCGCCCATGCGGTTTATATAACTTATCGCGGTAGTGTTATCCACACGAAGCAGGATAGCACAGTCAGTTTGGTCCTGGGCAAAACATTTAAGGGCGAAAAATACGGCTAATAGTTCCAAATAGTTAATATGAAAACTAAGTTCCACTTTCTTTCCAAGCACCATTGACTCGTACCCCATTACTAAATGAACCCCAGCCGGTGCGTGACGCGTCGGTGTATATTTCCAGCGTATAGTTTTGAGGCTTTATTGGGTTATGTACTTTGTAAATATTTTGAGCCCACCAATTTAAGTCACTTAAGATGTTATGAGGAAGTTTAACTTTTACGTCAAGTGTACCGTGTTGTTGTAGAAACAAATATTTGTTTCTTTCTAATATCTTTGTGTACAACCTGCCGTAACGCACCGCTGGGCACGCTTCTACGAGTACTCCTATAAATTGGGAGTTTCTAATTGAAATTGTGGGTAATTTTGAACAGTTTTGTACTAAATAGGCTATCTTGTTGCGTTTCTCTAGAGGTAACGATAAGGTCATCAATGGTGTCATAAATGAATCCTAAAAATTTGCATGTTTGAGGTTGTAAATTACTTTTTTCGTAATTTACTACGAACCCCAAACATTCTAGTAGTTCTACCGTTTCCTTTACATTACGAAGACATTCTTCATAACTGCTCCCAAAACAAAGCAGATCGTCTAAATAGGACACAGATAGAAACCCGCGATTACGTAAAAAACTTACAACCTCTCTGATAATCTTAACAAAACACCTAGGAGCTATGGCGAGCCCGTAGGGTAGTGCGTTAAACTCGTAAGTTATTGTTTTGTTTGAGTTTAGCGTGATATAATGGAAGCGAAGGTATTTACGAAATGGCTTAGCAACAGGGATAAGTAGATAGGCTTCCTTCATATCTACGGTCGCCATATAACTGTTTGATTGTACTAACTTACAGGCAGTTCTACTATCCTCCAGGGCTTTAAATACCGGTAAATTTTTCATAACGTTATCTCTATTTGACAGCGTTACTGTTAATATTAAAATAATGGTAATAGATTTAACGTTATTTATGCTACATTTTATCGTTAATTTTTATTAACGTTAATTGTATCTTAACGTTATTTTTATCGTTATTTTTAAACGGGTAAGGTGGAAGTAGCGGGGTCTGAGGCGCGTGGTGGCCGCCCGCCGCGCGCCCACGCACCGCCTTGATATCGTGCCAATCAAAACGTTGCCTTGCCTGATTCTTACGCGTGAGAAGTGCTGATAGTATATAAAATTATGTTTTTTTTTCAATTCCTCCTTATTTCTCATAAAATCATTTGTTATCTATTAAGGTCAAATTGATAAAAAGTTCATTGCAGTGATGATTATTATTAATAGTTCTTTGTGGTTTTGATACAGTTTTGACCACCTTACTCGATAAAATATGGTCACTATCTATTAGGGTCGAAATAAAAACAGGTTGGTTATGGGAAGAGTGCAAATTACTAGTATCTCATCTTTTTGTACAAAGCACTATTTCATATGCATATAAAAGGATGGTGAGCCCTGAAACATTCACATTTGTTGGTCAAATATTCAGTTGCCCTAAAAAGCAGTTAATACCTATTTTCGACTATTTGAAAAGTTGACTGATTTGAAAAATGGGTGATTTTGTTTGTAGTAAACGAGAGTTGTGCAATTTGTTGATAAATAGGCATATTATAGAAGACTACTTACAAGAAAATTTCAATTTGTCACCAGAGGATATGGCTACTGTGGTCTTCTACATCCAAAGAAACTTGGTATTTAAATGTAACGAACGCTGGAGAAATACATCTCAGATAAAAGACCGCTTTGAAAGTAAGAAAGTCATCTGGTTAGGTGGTTAATTTCGTGTTCTACTAGAGTGTCGAGTCACGGTTAATGACCCTAATATGCCTGGAAGTAGTGACGGCAGACCCTCGAAACCATACGAAGCATCTTCAGAAAAACGAAAAACATGGAATTAATACAAGAGTACGGATCGGACTGTGTTCTCAATGCATTTGCTCAGGAGTTACGGTCTATGGATGAGACGGAGGAGGCCGCAATCGTTAATATTATACGAACTGCATCAAAAACTGATAAGATTTTTTTTGTTAAATCCGTGACAGAACTCTGAAGACGAAAGGAAAAGCAAAGAACCAAAGGAAGAACCACTATGGACATTTATTGACTTAGACCTTAACAAAGAACAGTATGGGAAACTTTGACTTTGTTTGGCGGACAAAAACTGCTCAGTGTTTCCTTCTTATCCAACTTTAGTTGAAGCGAAGAAGATGTGTTACCCACCAGATTCGAGCATAACAGTAGGACTTGTTGGATCATACTGTGGCACGTAAATTACTAATAGGTTCAGTTTATAAAACGGTTTAAGAAAGTTGAAACTTTTCTGTAAATGGGTGACGGGTCATCCGGGCAGAGTGAGTACAAGCAAGTTTTGCCCGAAGAAAGCGATTTTATATCAGATGCAAACCTTTTTATTGCTTCACTTGTACCCATTAGACTCCTAGATGAGACAACTAATACTGTTGTTTGGAAGAATGAAACTTGCTCATCTGTAAGATATTACAGACCTATATTGTTAGCCAAAGAAACTCCTGAAAAAACCGCGCCTGTTGTGGCTGATATCAACAATCAAAAACAAAATCTGTCTCCTCCCCTGATAAATAAGAATGGCGAGGTAATCGAAATTACTCATGACCTATTTTTAACCATGATTGATGGTAAAGTGGCAAAAGTTTTAACTGAAACTCGTTCGAGCGCTTCTTGTACAGTTTGTATTGCTACTCCTCGACAAATGAATAACTTAGAGGCAGTTAGGACACGAGATGTGAACAAAAGTTCATTTCAATACGGACTGTCAACACTACATGCTTGGATTAGGAGTATGGAGATGATCTTACACATTTATAACTTGTCTTTTAAAAAGTGGTCAGCTACAGCTACACCTGAAAATAAAAAAACAAAGACGAAAAGAAAAAATTGGTACAAAAGCGGTTTAGGGAGTAAATGGGACTGCATGTCGATAAACCCAAGGCACTGGAAATAGTAATGACGGAAACACAGCTCGGAGATTCTTTCAGAATTAGTCTTGCTATGCAGACATTACAGGTGTAGACGTATAACTTATAAAACGAATGGACATAATAATGTATGTCATCTGGAATGGCTATTAATTCAAAAAAGTTCGGTGAATACGCATATATTAGTTGTCATCTCGGTAGTCACCCCCTTTCTAGCCATTGCATTAGATTCTAAGTAGGTACTATTTATTTTATTTTGTTACTTAAATATGTACAACTCATCAAACCTAACTTGGATTCCGCACGTCGGTACGTTGATTTTCAGTGGTCAAATGGAAATCAGCTAGTACAGCAGGATTTGGCGGAGAGCCAGTTTAGTTTCCGCAGGGGGCACCCTACCGTGGACGCCATCATGCGCGTGCGAGCCCTCACTATTGGGAATGCTGTTGCCCAGGGTGGGGTCGTCTTGGCGGTGTCTATAGACATCGCCAATGCCTTCAATACCTTGCCCTGGAGTTGCATCAGGGAGGCACTCCGGTACCACCGGATGACGACCTACCTCTGTCGTGTGGTCGAGGCCTATCTGACAGAGAGGGCCATCATTTACCCCGGTCACCAGGGAGTGTGGAACCGGCAAGAGATGTCGTGAGGTGTCCCACAGGGATCGGTCCTGGGGCCGCATCTGTGGGACATCGGATACGACTGGGTGCTGCGAGCTGACCTCTCTAGCGGCGTCAGCGTAGTGTGTTACGCTGACGACACGTTGATCCTGGCGCAAGGGAGGTCGCACCAGGCGTCGGCCGAAGTAGTGGCACGCCGGGTTGCGACAATCGTCGAAATAATCCGGCAATTGGGACTCAAGGGTGCCCTGCAGAAGTCCGAGGCCATGTGTTTTTATAGCCCTCGGAACGTGCCACCGTCGGGATCCCAAATAACGGTATGAGGGGTTTACATCAGCGTCGAGTCTACGATGGGACCCGGGACTCGTCTTCGACAGCCGGTGGAACTTCGTGGAGCATTTCCGACGTTTGGCTCCCAAATTGGAGCGGGCAGGGGTTGCTTTGAAGTGGCTCCTGCCCAATCTAGTCCAAGGGGTCGTACGGTCTATGGCCCTTTACGGGGCTCCTGTGTGGGCGCGTTCACCTGTTGAGCGCGGCCCAAAGGATCATGGCCATCCGGCTGGTCCGGGGATACCGCACGGTCTCCTGTGAGGTAGCGAGCCTCCTTGCTGGATTGCCGCCATGGGATCTCCTATACGTGCGCGAGGGGGCGTAACTAAGCTGCCGCGAGATATCGCGGCACAGCGGATGGAGCGGGATCTCATGGCGACATGGAGAGTACGGTTGTCGCAACCCAGTGCTGGGCACGCCACAATGGCAGCGATAAGTGCCCTCTTTGAGAAGTGGCTAGAGAGGCGCCACGGCGTCCTCACCGGACACGGCAGCTTCGGTAGGTTCCTGTGTCAGATAAGGCGGGAGGATACGCCCGGGTGTCATCACTGTGTGGATCGCCCGGAGGACACGGTGGAGCATACGGTGGAGGTCTGCCCGGTTTGGGCAGAGCGCCGCCGTGTCCTCGTGGAGGCGATTGGTGGCAGAGATCTCTCGCGTCCGGCCCTGGTTCAGGCCATGGTACGGAGCGAGAGGGCATGGGCAGCTGTCACATCCTTCTGCGAAGCAGTAATGCTCGCAAAGGAGGAGGCGGGACGGTTGACGGAACGGCAAATTTCGCGCCCTCTCGCCCCTAGCTGCCGCAGGAGACGCCCCAAGCGTCGGGAATTCTGGGGTCGCGGGAAGGTACTAAAGGGTTGCCGAGGCCCCTGGCAACACAGGCAACACGTAAGGAATACGGGTGGGTTTTAGTCAGTAAGAGTAAGAGTGTGACACACTCTCCCGCTCTGCCCGGAGCGGGAGAAGTTATTAGATGATTATCCACCAAAAAAAAAATTGTTCAGCCCAAAACTGTACGTAAATATTTATCATTGGTATTATATGCCTTCCTACGTGCATAAAATACTATTTTACCTATCGGACAATTGTCCGAAGACGCGCAAAAATAAGGATTACAAAATGTTTAGACTTCATCATTCTAGAAAGTGTTCAAGAGCGGCTACAAATGAAGACGTGTTCCATACCTTATTGTACACTTCTGATCCATATATATCAAGTTTGAGAAATAACTCAGAAACAATATCGAAAGGACTTTTAGATGAAGCCAAGGCCCTTCTTGTTATCAACGAAAATCTGTAGGAGCTTCCTGGATTTTATACTTTATTTTTCTCGTTTGCTTCAATTATTCCATTTTAAATAAATTTAAAAAAAGACAAATTTTGTTTTTTATTCTTATAGAATGCATGTATTTTTTTAAGTTTTATTTTTTTAATTAATTAATAAACAGAATTTTCAAAATCGAAGTTATTAAAATTACAGCTCATTTAGTTTTGAAACAATGAGATACGGAGTTTTGAGACGAAACATACGCGATTTTCCCAGAGTGCGGCGGCGGAATGGCAACAGTGTATCTAAAGTGATCCAAGGCTAAGCGAGTGCACAAAATGTAATCCTACGGAATGGCAACATAGCAAAATTAACGGTAAAATTAACGTTATTATCATATTTTACGTTAATGTTAATTAACGTTATATTACTGTTAATGTTATCAAGTAACGTTAAATTTTTTGTAACGTTAGTAAGGTATCACATTAAAATTAACGTTACGTAACGGTTATTATTTTGTTATTTGGTAACGTTAACAAGCCCTGCAGTATCCTCCATTTTAAAATGTGTATTAGGTATAAATCGATTTAAAGATTTTAAATTTAGAATAAGCCTTTTACCGCCGTTGGACTTTGGAGCTAAAAACGTACTAGAAATAAACTGATCTGAACTGGGTTCAACCTGTGAAATAGCACCTAGTTCAGTTAAGTTCTCGATAGCTAATGACATGTCACGCTTTTCACTCAATGACCACGTAATTCGAGGGACACAAGTTTGTAACAGCTCACATATAAACGGAATAGGTATTCCCTTCATGATCCAATTAAGAATACTGGATATTATTAGTAACGTGGGTCTAACAATTATAGAAATGTTGGACCCTACCTGCATTTACCTGTGTTACTGGCGTGCAGGGGCACGTGACCGGTTCTGGTTCGCCTTGGTTAGCGACGTCGCTGCCGCCGTCGCCGCTGCTGATCGACGCGCTGATGTGGGGAATCTCCTCTGACCCCCTCGCCCCCCACTGTTCTTTGGGTAACGAGAAGGTCCGGCCCAGTTTCCCTGGAACTGATGGCGCGCAGACATTGTGTTTTGGGACTGGGCATTAGTATTAGATTTTACTGGCAGTGGCACAGTCTTTTTTATCTGTAGACCCTGTTTTTCAATGGTTTTATCCGATAAAGTGCAACCGAACAACGTCTCATCTCGCTCGCTCTCCTGTATGACATTGAGGAAAGGCTTCGCTAGCCCGGGTGTAATCATTTTGATCCGCACCTGGGTTTCGGAGTTATGTAAATCACATAAAATGCGACAGCCATCACTTAGTGTTTTGATCGCTTCGATCTTGTTATCGTTGGTTATTAATGACGTCATCGCCTTGCTAATAGCAGTAATGCCTGCACCCAACTGTTGTTGGGATGACTCAACTTTTTTGTCGCGTAACCTTATCATTTCTGGAACAGCGGCTGAGATCTCAATGTTTAATTTTGGAGCTTGAAGTAACGTACAATTACTGGGTATGAGATATTGTTTTAATATTTTGTCTCTCATTTCTTTAACCATTCCCTTTTTGAGTAATGGTAACCATAATTGAGTTAAGTTGTTATGTATTTCCTGGCCCTATATAGGTCCTTCATCAGTTGCCTCGCCAAGAGCGGACAGGATCTCTGGATCCAATGGAGGTTCGGGAAGCGCCGCCGGCAGCGACGGTGCCGGTGGTAACGACTTCAAATCATCCTGTTGCGTCGAAACGGCCTCCAGCCTAGTTTCAGGCCGAGGCCCTTCGGGATCAGGTATAACGATTGTGTCTTCAGGCTCAAAAGCAGGTGGCGGCTCAGTTTCAATGGGTGGCTGTGATAAATTCCAACTCATCGCTTCTTCTCCTAAAGGAACAAGTAATAAACATAACTCAACTATATGTGGGTAGGAGGCACGTTAAAAGTAACAGTTCTAAATTCGAATCTATTACCAATTTATTTATAACACCTCGTTCGCGAACGCGGCAATTATTCTACCGGCCATAGATCATTAGTCTATGTATATTAGTCTATGCCATAGATTCCATTCTATGGCGGGTAGAATAATTGCCGCGTTCAAATTTGAATCTATGGCAAATTACCATTATCAAGACTGTCACTTGTACTTATACGGTAGAAGTAGCAGGGATTAATAGCAACTAACCTCGTTGGTTATCGTCGTCCGAACATGAGAGAGAATCTTCTCGACACCGGCGTTTGTGACGGTGTTTATCCCGTAATTTTGCCATCTTCTTCATATAATAATCAATTATTGTTTTTAAAATTCGAACGAAAAACAAAACAATCGAAGGTAGGAGTGCGTGCACTCGTTGCCTCGCACGGAAAAAGAATGAGGTAACCGTTTATTATAGTGTAGGGGGGACGAGTCGATACTTTAATCGATTCTTATTTAAAAATTAAATCGATTCGTTATTCTTATTATAAATAACTTATAAAAGCGTGCGAGTGTTACCTTGTAGGTCGAAGGACTACCTGTTTAATTATAGCGAAAATGAAACCACGAAATATCATCCTTATTATGAATGTGATAAACAACAAAGCACTATTATTTTCATGAAAATTCAAAAGTTACCAATGAAGGTAGACGGAAAAAAATATCGCATAACGCCAGGCCGGAAAATATTTCTTTAGACAAATTCGTTCATTGTTAGGGCCTGTGCACACCACGTTTTTTAAACGCGCCGTCGACGCGCGTTTTTATCCTACAGAACGTCTACAGGCTGCGTCTGACTCGCGTGCGTATCGCGTCTGTATCGCTACAAACGCGCGTCAACGGCGCGTTTAAAAAACGTGGTGTGCACAGGCCCTTATTATGGTTCATATGGACACCAATACTAATTACAAAAACAAAAAATTGCAATTAAAACAGAAAAAAAATTAAATTCAATTCTTCAAAATAAGTTAAAACCCCCCTTTGCCCTGACGACAGCTTCCATGCGGTCCCTCATGGACCTCATTAATTTAACGCTTTCTAGAGGAATGTTGCTCTATTCCTCAAAGACGGCTCATGGAGGTCTTGAAGAGTGGTAGGGACAGGATCTCGGACCAGTACTCACTGTTTCAGCTCATCCCAAAGGTGCTCGATAGGGTTCAGATCTGGACTTCAAGCTGGCCCGTGCATAACAGGGATCACAATCTCTTGCAAGTAGTCCCTTACAATTAATGCGGTGTGACAGCGGGCGTTATCATGCATTAACATGAACCTACTGCCAACAAAACCCACATAAGGGACCACATGCTCTTCCAGGATCTCTGTTATGTACCAAGGAGCAGTCAACGACCCTTGCCCGCGAGCACCTCCAGTCCGGGAAACTCACACAAGATTAGTTTTCCCGTCAATTGACATGCCGCCCCAGAACATGCATGAACCACCTCCGTATTCCACTGTCTCTTCTATACAGGCTTTCGCGAATCGGTTCTCCCTGCCTCCTTCTACGCCTATCATTACAGAAAAGACATACCTTGTCTCATGCGAGAAGAGCACAGCCCTCCATTGCTTTATCATCTAATCAACATGGTTGCGGGCAAATTGCAACCGGTCTCGCCTATGCTGTGCATTCAATATTGGCCGTAGCAGCTCTATGGGCAGCAATTTTCTTCTCACGCAGCCTTCTGCTAACTATGGAGACGCTTACTGAAGTTCTGGGTACTGATCGGAGCCGTTGTTGCACTTCAACAGCATTGGAGAATCGATTGCGTAATGAAGTGGACACAATGAAACGATCGTCTCTTTCGGATGTGCAGCGTTGTCTGCCAGATCCACGTCTTCGGATATCCATACCAGTCTCTTGGAACCGTTGGAATACTCGTCGAACGGAAAAACGACTTAAATTAAGTTGCCGAGCAAAATCACACTATCGCATCCCTGATTGCAATAGTGAAATCACTTGAGCGCCTTCATCTGCAGTGGTATCCACTTTCAGGGTTATTTTTTTTGCTGAAGTTGTTCACTTATGTCCACTTCAAAGTCTGGATGGCGAATGACTCACATTTGACCTTGATCGGCCCTTTTTTACACTTCTAGGGTGGTGCAATTAGTGGATCCTGTAATGCATATTTTAACAACAGTTATTTAACGGCTTGTGCTCTGAAGAAATGTTTTATTTATGAAATCTAACTGCTGTTAATTTAAAGGTAAATAAACATACATTCAGCAGATACCAATATTAACTGGGTTTAATGTATACTTTGATGGCAGGACAGGCTTGAATGCTATTTTCGGAGAGGTGCGATTTTTGTGACGCTGAGTGTATATTATGTTCCTAATTCATCGTCAACAAGTAAGGATAAGGAAGGTTACTTCCTTATCCTTACTCGTTGACGATGAGATACGTAGTTTTCGCTCCAAACGCTTTATCTTTCATCGAATTTTCGAATTACTACGTTCCCGTTTCGTTATGGGTAAAACAAATCGTTTAAATAATAACACGTCTATTTTACTCGATACACACAATTTTTTAACGGGAACTATTATTTTGCAAAACACGGGATGTTGCGATGTCCGTACATAAAAAAAAATGAAGTTACGTGGTGATGGCGCTGCCGTCGGCTGATGTTGACTAGAAACAGTTTGAATTATACACTTCTGGACACATCTATTGGCCCACCTTGTATTTTCAGTTTCGTTTGTTCCTAGCTAAAATTTTATATTAGGTCGAGCAAAAAGTTTTTATGCAGTTTTGAACCTGGCACATTCACAATTTCATTCAATAGTCTTTTTTTGAATTTCGAACACAGAATTTAAAGAAACAAAAGACAATTTGGAGCCTGTTTGTTGATATCTAACAATCGAATACTAAGAAAATTTGGTTTTATTGGTTTACTTGGATTTAATTCTTGAAAAAGTGATTGATATCTTTGGTTTTGCAACAAACATTACTTATTCTTAACATTAAGGTGAGGTTCTATCAATAATCTATGGATACTTCACCTGAAGTCGCCGCCCAAGCTGTGGCACTTATTCAGGCCGGACACAGCCAAAGAAACGTGAGTGCTCAACTTAATTTAAGTCGATCTGCGGCCCGAAATGTTTATCGGTGGTACCTAGAGACTGGCGGCTTTGTTCGTCGCCAAGGAAGGCCACGATCTCGGGTCACAACTGAAAGGCAGGATCGATTCATCGTGACGACCAGCTTGAGAAATCGTCACCTTACCTCCATTGAGATACAAAACCAACTTCGCGACTTCCACGGAGTATCTGTGAGCACTCGAACTGTTCGGAGAAGGTTAAAAGAACGCGATATGGTACCACACAAGCCAGCTAATGGGCCCAAACTAACGCGAGCCCACCGAACAGCGCGCCTTCATTTCGCACGCAGTCATTTAAATTGGACACAGCAAGATTGGAGCCGTGTACTCTTTTCTGATGAGTCTAAAATTGTGTTACATGGCAATGATGGAAGGAAGAAGGTCTACCGACGTAAGGGAGAGCGTTTCGTACAATGCTGCTTTGAAGAGAGGGTTGCTTATGGCGGTGGCTCATGGACTGTCTGGGGCGGTATATCCGCGAGCGGCAAAACTCAACTTGAGGTTGTTACAGGACCACGGCTGCCAACATTAAATGCTGAAAGGTACATTCGTGAGTGCTTAGAACCTCACGTGATACCATACGCGGACTATGTGGGTTCAAATTTCCTTTTTATGCATGATAATGCAAGAGCCCATGCGGCCGGCATCGTCAGGGAATATCTTCGGGATGTGAACATCACAGTTATGGACTGGCCAGCCAGAAGCCCAGACATGAACCCCATTGAGCACATGTGGGACGAGCTAAAAAGACGTGTTAGGGCTCGTCAGCCAGTTGCCCAGACGATGCAGGAGTTGAAAACTGCCATAGAAGAGGAATGGGAGATGATCCCTCAAAATTTCATAGAGCGGTTGATAAACTCTATGCCTAATCGTATGAGAGCTGTGGTAGATGCCCATGGAGGCAACACGCGTTATTAAATTAAACCTTTATTTGATAAAACATGTTTTTTATTCAAAAATCAATTGCCTTTAACAAGGCGCATATCCGATGTTAGGCGTAGCTCCATGTCGTATGGTATTCTGAATTCAAATTTAAAACAATACGATCGAAAAAGATGGTAAAATGTATCAGGTTTAAAACTGCATCAACAGTTTTTGTTCAATCTAGCAATCATATTTCGGTAGGGGCCATCGAAACCTAAACTCTAAGGTGGGCCAATAGATGTGTCCAGAAGTGTATTATTCGATTTTTATTTCCACAGCTTTAAAAATGGTGTGCAACGCCTAGTACTCATTAAGAAGTTAAACTACATGGTAATAAATATTAAGAGCCCGTATATGAAATTTTGCAGATTTCGCTGATTTACGTGATTTTACAGTTAAAATACAGTATTTCTATAAGTTTTAATGCACAACATGAAAGATCATTTCAATTATGATCTAATGAATGGACAACTTTTCTATTTTTAATATGAAATGTTGAATAATCGACCTCACCAGCGACTGTTTTCTGATTTTTTACTGTAAGAGGTTTAGAATATCACATATTTACGAATCCGTTTGAAATCTGAACGGTATTAAAAAATTACCATGTATTGTTGTCAAAGTCATCTATAGAATGTATGCACCACTTTTTACGACTTTCATATAAAAATGTTGAGTAAAAAAATATTTAACTTAGTCAAATTTTACAGAAAATAGGCAAAGTATTGCTTTTGATTTCGGCTACTTAGAACTCTCGTACAACAAAATTAAAACAACAGAAATAAACTTCAGTTCAACATCAATCCATTACCTAAAAAAACGCATAAAAAAAAAGAAATGGCAATAAAAAATATTTTAAAACAACCTAAATCACGCAATATAATACTCGACGCAAACCTCGAGTCAGCAGTCCGCGCCGAGCGCGCTTCCAGCGGGTGGACGTATCGCTCTGCGCCCAAAAAATCACACATTCACACCGAGTCGACACGCAACGAACGACGCGCCGGTGTGCGGGGCCGCTGGCTACAGACAAATATAGTGCGACGTAACTTTTTGATATTTTGGTGAGATAATATTTTGTGATTATAAAAATATGCTTTTTAAATACAACAAGTAATAGTGTATTTTGTTATTATTATAATTTTAAGTATCTTGTTTCGTTTCATGTATTTTGATATAAATACCTACAAAAAGTACGTACTGTTTTTCAATATTAATATTATAAATGCGACAGTAATTCTGATTGTGTGTTACCTTCCCACGCAACGAGTGTTATCATTTATTATTAGAATATGTTTAAAATTAATAATGGTATCTAAACATTTATTGTGAAATTTACATACATTCACACCAGTTAAGTTTATTGGACTGAAAGAGATCTCTCTATAGAGTTAAGCTCGCCGTTGCGAACATTTTTGTTTTAACATTTTTTTTTTTGGATTGGCTAAAATTAAGAATTTCATATTCACAGATTCAAGTATGGCCGGAAAGAGCAAGAATTTGAAAGCATATCTGGGAAATAAAAATTAAAAATTGGCTTGTACATTTTTATTTTAAGTGCACGCTCCCAGAAATTAACGCCCCTCGAAAATGCCGTTCTATGGAACTCAGAACTTGTTTATATTAATTAATAAATGCTTAATTTTATACAACCACACTTTTTATTTCAATTGACAAAAACCACGAGAATAAAAGACAAGTAAAAAATATCGAAGGATCAAAACCGGTTAATCGCCGTAGTGGCCATCGACTACTTCAGACTCACGCACACACGCGACCGCGCGCTCTCGCGTGTGTGCGTGTCGAATAACTAATTTTGCTTATCTCTATTTCGTATACGGGCTCTTAAGGATATAACGTCGTAAGTATACTACAAATAACAAAATGTTGATCACTGTGTCTGAAGTAAGCTAATAAATTAAAAATTAAACAAACGTGAATTAAGCGGAAATTGCAATTTTATTTATTTTCTTGTAATTTGAGTTAATCTCTTTTCCTTGAATTTGTATGTATATATATATATGTATAATGTAGGTATATATTGTAGTAAATATGTATGTATTTGTATTTTATGCTTGTAACCTATTTATGTATTTCTGTACTTATTCTATTTATAATCTATTATGTTATTTTTGATATTTTTTGTTATTTTTATTTTATTTCCTCTCAGAGGACCTGCCATTTTATCTCTTCACCACCCTTGGTTGACTGGTAGAGAATGCCTAAGGCATTAAGTCCGCCTTTGTACTTAATTGTGTGCGAGAAATTTAAATAAGTAAATAAATAATTAGATAGACTGGTAATTCACTGTAGTGAATGAGAATCCTCAAAATATAACCGCTTTTATCCCTTTCTTTAGTTTCCCATTTTTTTTTTTGTGGATGGGATATCATCTAATAATTTCTCCCGCTCTGGGCGGAGCGGGAGGGTGTGTCAGACTCTTGCCCTACATAAGTATCTATGTAACGTTTTATCTCTTGTAAAATCCATTTAATACAATAAAAAGTTACCATGACGCGGATGGTTCAATCAGGATGGCTAAGTTACAAGACATTTAAGTACCGAGTAAACTTACAAAACATTAAGGAATAAATTCTAAAATTATGTGGTTCACAAAGATAGCACCCAAGAAGTTCGTAGGAAAATATCCTTTGCACCAGGGTGCACTTTTTGTTGGCATTTTTACATTAGTAAGTACCTAATTACTTACTAAAGGCTATCATATTTTGCTATTAATTTTTATTCTTTTCTCTTGTCGGTAAAGGGTGGCAGGGACATCGATGCGCTAACTGTAACCATGAATTCAGCAGATGATTCGAGATCCCCCCCCCCCTTTTTTTTTGGGTGTGAAATTCTCAAATAACTTCTCCTGCTCTGGGCGGAGCGGAAGGGTGTCAGGCTCTTACTGACTAAAACCCACCCATGTTCCTTCCGTTGCCTGTGTTGCCAGGGGCCTCGGTAACCCTTTCGAACTTTCCCGCGACCCCGGCAGGTATCGGCCCTAGTGGACCCCTACACTTGTACTGACGATATCACTTTGAGGCGCGTGTCGACCCGGGCCTGGTGCTTACCGGACGGTGAGCTACCCATTGCTCACCGTTCTTAAGCCCGCGCCTACGGTGGCCGGAAATCCGCCCGGGATTCCCGATGCCCAGGGCGTCTCCTGCGGCGGCTAGGGGCGAGAGGGCACGAACTTTGCCTTTCCCTCAACCGTCCCGCCTCCTCCTGCGCGAGCTTAATAATAATAATAATAATATAATAATAATATCGTATATTTATATTAATGGTGCAGATTTACAATAACAGAAGTTATTGTTAAAAATAATAAAGAACACATTTGCTCATTTGCCTGAACTAGGTAGGACCTGTGTTTCAGGCTAGAAAGGTGCTTAGAAATTTAAAATATATAATTAACAACTGAGAAAACTAATTAAAAACTAATATTAACTTAAAAGACTAACATGTTTTATTTACAGACAACGAGTAAATCCTCGGTCTCACTGTATGATATGCTAAGTAAAAATTGCAGAATAACCTTTTTACAGTCGTAGTTATTTAATTTATAGATATTTAATTTCCTATTTAATTTATTGTATAGAAATGGGCCTAAAAATGTGTAAAATTTGTTTACAAAGACATATTTAGAGGATGCATTTGACTCACATACAATATCATTCCGTCTCTTATTAGTACTTTCAATGTTACAGGAGAGCATGGTGTGCTGTTTTAATACCAAGTGCGTTATAATAATAATAATAACTCTTTATTTCAGATTACAGGATCCATAATGTTTTAGTATTGCCTTAACCTATTGTTAGTGAAAAATAAATTAGAACAAAAGTGACATCACAAATAAAATAAAAAACAATTAATTTTGCACATGTACGTCTGTACACACATGTCTCCCAGCCCAGTGCCTAATAAACGGCCCATCAATTTTGTCCGCCAGTGTACCTAAAATATTATTCGGACTACCTCGGAATCGCCGCAGCATAGATGCACTTCGCTTGCGCATGATGGCATAAAAGTCATCCAGTCTCGCTTCAGCAAACATGCTTGATGCGCTGCAAAACCGAGGTAGTCCCAACAACATCCTGAGTCCGTTATTATATTGGACACGCAGGGCGCTGTAGGCCTTCTGCGTATACCTAACCCACAGGCTGCACGAGTAAAACGTCTGGCAATAAGCTCTGAAAAGGGTTAGCTTTACCTCCTTCGTGCACCGCGCAAACCTGCGAGCAAGCATATTGCATGGAGCCGCCAACGCCCTACGTTCCCTATCAATATCTTGGTCGTCCGTAAGACCATCCGTGACCACATGACCGAGATATTTAAACTGAGTGACCACCTGCAACGGAATTCCACGCAACGTTACAGGTGGAATATTTGCAGGTGTACTTTTAGGTACTTTGAACACCATAACTTCACTCTTAGTGGCATTATACCTCAATCCATGAGCCTCCGCATAACTCTCACAGACGGCAGACTTATAAAAAGCTGTCGAACAGCCAGCACGTTACAGGATTTGTATAGCAGATCTGTAGGATAGAGAAAGGGATGGAAGTTTGCTACTTTTAAAATTGCTCTCTGTGCTCTTTCAAGAGGCAGTAAGTAAGTTTTAGGTGCTCCACCCCATGAAATAATACAGTACTGTATTACAGATTGACCTAGGGCAGGCACGTATCCAGACTTTTGGTTCGGAGGGGGCAAAAAAATGGAAACAACCATGTGAACTGTGTGAAAATCGCTGTAATCACTGTACTATAATTTTCACTGTACTATGCTATAATTATATAAGTATTTTTCTGTTTCCGCTGGCAGCCATTACGTCTAGTACCATATCAGGATCTGGCGCCAAAGCGGAATGAATAGACAATAGAGCGAGACCAGTAAGCCTCTCGCCCGCCATTCTATTCCTTAGGAAGGATTTTATTCTCTTTAGGCATGAAAATGACTGCTCCACAGATGCCGTTGAAACCGGAAGGGTGGCCAGAATATGTATTAGCCTGTTAATGGTAGGAAAGAAAACTTTGTCACACGTGTCTAAAATTTCCATAATTTCGACTGGTTTCTTATCTGTGTTTTTCCACTTGGCACACCACATACTGTACTCTGCTTTTATTAGTGATTCTCCAACACTTTCTTCCCAATAAATTTTCATATTTTCTAATTCACTTATTTTCCTCTCGTCCACATTTTTCGGAAGAATAATTTCTAAAGAAGAAAGCAGCTCTCTTTGATTCGCAAATCTATCATTCATGCCAGATATCAAATCGTCCAAGCACGGTATAAAAATAGTTCTTCTGAAGTATTCTTCAGCAGTATCGCTGGGAGGGTTGCTTCGTGCAGTTTGGTGGGTAGTAACTCGAGGACGCTGAATTTCTATTTGCAAGACATCTTCCGCTATTTTGCAGCATGCGTTATATATTTCTGAGAATACCGGGTTAACATCGTCACGTATCTCTTTTAGTTTTCCGATAATGTCATCGGAAAATTTCATAGCAGAGGCCAGGTCGTGTGTAGGGTTCTGCAAATATGCTGACAGTGGGAGAGTATAACTGAAAAATCTTTCACAGGTTTTTAGAGAAATCAAGAAACTACTCTTTTCCATCGCAGCTATGAGTGTAGAGGCAGTTTGGGCGACAGTTCTGTTTGTGTAGGATAGTTCTCTTAATGTAATGACAATAGGTTCGAGTAACTCACCAAATACATTTATAGAGTCGTGACGTTCTATAAATCTAGTGTCACACATGCCGACCAGTCTTTTTTTCTTACTTTCTGGTGTGAGCTTTTCCACATTTTCCTTGAACTGTTTCCCGGCCATTGCATTGTTGCGAAGTAAATTGCAGACTTCCTTCACAACGCCTATTGAATTTCTCACCTCGGGAACTGAAAGAGCTTTTGAAAGAACTAGGTTCAGACGATGAGCTGAGCAATGTACGTATGTGGCCTTAGGAAATTATTTTCTGATTCTCGTCTGCACACCACTGATGTGTCCTCCCATGGTAGCAGCTCCGTCATACCCCTGACCAACTAGTTTATCGAGATTCAAACCAATCTCATGACATTTCTTTAAAATTTTTGCACTTATATTTTCGGCACTTAGGTCGTGTATTTCAATGAAACTGAGAAAGTCCTCCCTCAAAATACCTTTATAAACGTATCTCGCACATAAAGACAATTGCTCAGTTCCACTCACATCTAAAGTTTCATCGCCAAGAATCGCTAAACACTCTGAACTATTTATTTGTGTCACAACTTTTTTCTGAATTATCTTTCCGCAAGTATCTATTATTTCATTTTGAATAATAGGGCTAAAATACGTTGCATTTTTAGGGGTTGTAATGATATGATCTTTCAGGATATTATCATAGCTTGCTCGGTATCGTAGCAGAGCCCTGAATTTTCCATCTTTACCAAGTGGCTTTTCTAAAGTCAATGGTCCACTGTCTTTGTCTCCACGAAGCGGCAACTCTTGCTCTCCACAGAAGATGATAGTTTCAATTATAGGTTTTAGTGCTGTTCTATTTCTTTCCTTTTCTTTGAGCCTTTGATCATTAAGCAGCGATGCAACGTCTATAGCTGCTGAATCCATTACGCGAAAGAAATTTTCTGCGCATAACTTAGAAAACTGGTGATATTTAGCAGCAGAATGTTCGCGAAATCTCTCTGTTGCATCTTTCCAATTATCAAATGGTTTGCTGACAAAACTTCCAAGTGTTTGGTCGGAACCTTTTCCAGCGGTGCCTGATGAAAAGACAACGCAATATTTGCAGAACACACCATTCCTCCTCGGCGAATATGTTAACCATTCCCATGATCCCATCCATTATCTTCGAAATCTAAGTTTCCTCTTTCTAAAGCTACTAGCCGGAAACGAAAATGACGCATCTGGGACAAACGGCTGTGTAATAATATTTTTTTTCTGTTCATCTGTGAGTACAAGAGGAGGATACTGTGTGTTATATATGGCATTAGAAACCACGCCGATATCAGGAAAAGTTTCACTTATAATCATTGTATCTAAACTGCACGTTTTTGAAGTTGAACATTCTCCTTCATCTCTACATCTTCCAGCCGGTTCGGCTGAAATCACATTTTTTTCTGTAAATTTTGACGAAGTTGTTTCTAGTTGTCTACTATCAACAGCAGAAGCCATGCTTGGAGTAGTTTTTTCCTCGCTAGTAGTAACATTATTTTTTGCCACTGGCTTGAAAAAGTTGTCAATTCTCTTCATTTTAGCAGCAGCAATTTATATACGTTCAAACAAGCACAAATCAAGAAGCACTCACATTTCACACATTACTTTACTTTATTTAAGTAATCTGTGATGGATAGGGCGAACGGCTATTTCAACCCTGAGATATTTTATGTTACGTGTTTTAAGGATAAAAGGACACTTACATATGCTGACTGGGCGGAGTCCGCAATGATGGGCATACAGATGAGAGTTAGTAATATTTAAATGCGGTTTGCGGATGGAGAAGTGAATATATTTTGTCTTGTCGGCATTTAATGTTAGTGAGTTGCTTTGAAGCCAGTTAGACACAGTATTGAAACCTATTTGAGCATATTCGTACAATTCAGTATTTGTTTTAGCGGTGAATATTAACGCCGTGTCATCTGTATATGATATAATTTTGCCTTGATTAATATTTAAACCACACAATTCGTTAATATAAATCAGGAAAAGGGTGGCATTACTGCTTCGCAGAAGAAGGTGACGGCTGGCCATGCCCTCTCGCTCCGTACCATAGCTTGAACCAGGGCCGGACGCGAGAGATCTCTGCCGCCAATCGCCTCCACGAGGACACGGCGGTGTTTTACCCAAGCCAGGCAGACCTCCACCGTATGCTCCACCGTGTCCTTCGGGTGATCCACACAGTGGTGACACCCTGGCTTTTCCTCCCGCCTTATCTGACACAGGAACCTCCCGAAGCTGCCGTGACTGGTGAGGACCTGCCTCAGGTGGAAGGTGAAAACGCCGTGGCGCCTTTCTACCCACTCCCTAAAAGAGGGGACTTATCGCCGCAATTGTGGCGTGCCCATAGATCCCCCCTAGCGTAGAAATATTCCGTCGGTTATCAAATAAAACGAGCGAGCCTTACAATAGACGCACATGATGAGTACATCTGACATCTCACTGTACTATCTCTCTCTATCGTACTTACTAATACTACTAATACTTGTGTAGGTACACTAATTTCATGCTATTATAAAGTACTTACTAATTCCATGCGGAAACTGTCACTTCCTGTTACACACTTCCGTCCCTTTCCATGAAATCACTCCCACAAAAAACGAGAGTTAAGATGTCACACATCAAAAAAAGTCTGCTGTTTCTTAGAAAAGTGCAATACGCGGTCAAAATGTATGGAACGGCATTTTTTTTAACAAGCGACAGAAAATTTCAACGTTTCGGAATCATGTACTGAATCCACGGTAACAGGTTGCCTGTCGATGTCCCATGCCGCCCTGTATAAGAATACATACTCATGCTGCAGTAAAAACATAAGCTGTTAGGAGCAATGACGTTGACTGCCTACAAAGTGCTCCAGAAGTCATCGTCATGAGTGGAAGCTCTTTTGTTGTTGCCATACCATCGTTCTCCTGCACTTATCACAATTTATTTGGGGTCGTCTTCATTAGCCGATATGACATCAGTAGTCACCCCTACATTCTTGCCATATGCTAACCTGCTTGTTGTAGTGGTATAGAGGCATGAGGAATAGGGCGTACAGATCACTCAACCTCCATAGAAAAAGGAGGAGCCTCCGACCAGACGAGTCTGTATCTGGAGGGCAACTGACCAACGGTTGATGTCAGGATGTTGTATATATGCTAGTTGCGCGGTAAACTCTGCTTGCGCGATGCAGGATTTTACCTGACGTCAGTGTGTTGCGTAGTTCGCGTGTGGCGTTGTAGATGCCGCCACAGTGGTAAGAAGTAGACATACATTTTCTTATCGAAATCTTGTGTTTCAACTTCCAGGGCATCAGCGTAATATGCGTGATCAGCCTCGCCGTAGAAATCCTATACTACAAAGAAGGCAAGGACTGCACTGTGCTTGTCATGCACAATGCTTACAGCTTCAGTATCAACGCCATCATCTACTGCACAATCATGGTCTTCATCAATCTGTGGTTCATTTGGGGGGTTAAGTACGTAAGTATTTCAGTTTTTTTTTTTTTTTCATAACTGTATTTTATAGCTAGTGATAGTCCAAGCATCATTTTTATTTGTTTTCATAAGTGTCCTTAGAGGCGGTGATTATTTTAAAAAAAGGGGGTGCTTGGGGTCTCCTATGCAGTAATGAAAACATACTACGATGAAATGAAATGAAATGAAATTGTAATAAAATTAAATTGTTTATTCTGTGAATAGGATATCAGAATCACTTTTACACGTTTTACACGTTATTAAAAAAAATATTTAAAAATAAGCTAGATGGAGTCGACATTTCCTATCTGACTACCCCAACTGACTGAGAAGAAATGGCGAAACAAACTCAAGGGTCAAAGTCTCTTTTAAAGTCCAGACATAATCTTGGTCAGATCATGTGAGGATCATGTAGATCCATGTCTGAAATGGTCTTTTGAGGAAAGAACCACACAAATTTGAGTGGACCTGTCCAGTCAGTGCAAGCATTTGTCAGTAATCGTGTAGCTCAACTCAGAACTTAAGCTCAACGACTCGACAAAAATTACCAAGGAAAGGACATTTGGGTAGGCCGCATAACGTACTCAAAATGCCAGACTATCATTAAAACTGAGAAAACAAAAGAAATAAATAAAAATGACCAACATAGTACAAACAATTTTATAATCGTTAATTATTGTGAATGTGAGCAATTCACAATAATTAACGATTATAAAACTGTTTGTACGAATTTTTCTCGAGAACGATTGAAGCTGATAAAGTGTTACGGTACTGTCATAGCTAATTTTAAATATTGCCATAGTCTATCAAAAACTGTGTAAACAGCAACACAAATTGTCTTAGATACGTTACGACCGCATGTCGGTAACTTTGAGCTGGCCTAGCGTAGTAAGGAGTTTTAACAGAATAGGAGGCCAGCTTATACTGGTTTTGTTTACCCTGATGGCGGCCCAAAGTCAAATCATTTATTTCAAACTAGTTACGCCCCACGGTTTCACCCGCATAAGTCTCGATCCCGTAAGAACATCGGGATAAAAAGTATCTTATGTACTAATCCAATCCATGGTCTACTTATGTGTCAAATTTCATCCAAATTCATTCAGCCGTTTTAGCGTGAAGGCGTAACAAACAAATAAATAAATAAACAAACTCACTTTTGCATTTATAATATTAGTTAGGATATATATATAACTAATAACTAATTATGTATATATATATATATATAGTTAGGATTAGGATTAAAACAAGCACATAATCTGTCCTAATCCTAATCCTAACTATAATTAGTAAAGTAATAAGTCAGTGAGTGAGGTAGCGTAGTCACAGAATGTAAAGACAATATCATAAAAATAATAAATTATACAATTAAATTAACAACCAGTTTGATTTTGTCTAGACTCAAGATTGTCCTATGGAGCAGGACCAACATGTTTCTAAGCATTCTTAACTTGGATATAATCTTTTAATTTATAATAAGCTTGTTTAGAAAGTGTACTTTCAATATGAGTTTTAAATTTTCTTTCATTTGATTGTAATAATTGTTGTTGTTGTTGTTTAATTGTAAGGTATTTTGTGGTAATATTTAACATAGTACCCAGAAAATATATATGTATGTATGTGATAATCTGAAAAATAGTTGATCTATTTTATCTTTATTTCTAGTATGTCTATCACTTATTCTATTAAAAAGATGTAATTTATTTCTTACATACATACCATTTTCATAAATTAATTGACAAGGTACCGTCATATTAATCTTTTTAAATAGTTCCCTAAGAAATTCGCGGCGACATGGATTTGAAATGGCTCTGACAGATTTATTTCACAAAATAAAGATGGATTCAATGGCCTACTACAGTGTAGGCCATAGTATAGTATAGTATATAGTGAAACAACTTCAAGTTATATCAGAGGTACATACACCTCTGATATAACTTGAAGTTATTTCACTCTATCTAAGCATTCACTCTTGACATTTTAATTCTCATGTCTTTTCAGCAAAAATCCTCAGTGGTGTTAAGTTGGGTGGTGATTACCGCCATGTGGTGGGCACAATGTTTTCTGATGGTTTTCGTGCTGTTATGCCTGTACATCACGGATACCAGTCTAGGATGGATAGTGGCTCTCGCCTGCGCGATTATTGCTTTCAGTAAGTGTGTTAACATTTCTTTCATTATTACATAAAAAGCCGCATAAAATAGAATGCAGGCCTTAAACAGCACTAGCTGTTTTGCTTTTGCTTTGCTGCAATGCAACAAATTTAAAAATAATATAGCTCATAGATTTACATCATCTATAGAAGAACACGAGAATCCTAATGAAATCTATGGAGCCCTTTTTGATGTTGTACAAAAAGAGTACCAATCTACTTTCAAGACCAATACCACTAACATTAATACCAATAACACGAATAGCACCTCCAGTGAACGGAGGTACTAACCAATGGGCTACTCCAGGTATTTATAAAAGAAGAGCGAGACTATACGAGTTATATGGTTTGAAAAAATACAGGTTTGATACTCCTTTCCTAGAGTATGTCGAATTACAGTTATATACGCCCTTTATGTCTTGAGGCTTTTATTTAGGTATTAAGTTTTATTTACGTTTTTAGATAGTATTCTTTATTTCTGCTTGAGTAATTGTTTTCGATATTTTTTTGTTGGTATAGCGCCGTGTGTTAGCCAATACCATCATTCGTTGTCTTTCAAATAGGGCTTGCTATATGTCGATGTTCTCGTCTTAGGAGGGGATAAAAAAGCCAGCGTGAGCTAAAAGTACCAAAAGTCTGCTTCTGATATCATCGGCATTCAGTCCAATTATACATAAGAATTTATCTATACTAATACTAAGATAATTTCACGCAGATGCAGTCGCGGGCATATTGTAAATAAGCACGTAATCCACATGTTTGTAATTTACATGAAAGTATAATCTATAACTTAGATCACACACATAATTAGCCTCTAATGTACCCACTGCTGGGACACAGGCCTCCTCTCTGTGAGAGAGAGTGGGCCGTAATCCAGCACGCGGGCCCAGTGCGGATTGGTAGATGTCACATGTCTACGAATCTACGAATTTTTGGTTCTAGGACATGCCGGTTTCCCTCACCGTTTTGAGAGCAGTGGTGATGAAATAATTTACACAAATTAAAGCGCCTATCTGGGTTACAACCTATGACTTACAACTCGTAAGTCAAGGCCGTTACCACTGGACCATCACTGCTCTGTTAGATCACATGCCATTGTGATTTTCACAAATCCGAAGTTACATACAATTATGTATTTACGCCTTTGTTTTGAAACGATTACTTAGCGTTTAGCAAACCTTTGCGACACAATGGGACGAGGCGGGACGAGCAGATGCATGTGATTATACTTCCAAGAAGCTGCAGGTGTCACAAGATTAATTGCTGTACTTGTGCAACTTTACCCCGCATCCTACTTAAAAGTGATCGCCGCGCGAATGCGCGATTATCGCGTGCAATCGTGCATATCTCACTTTTTGTTCGGAAACCCGGAAAACGCGCTCTGTTGACGCGACCACACGTTCAGATTCATCAAACAAAAAGTGACATATGAGCACGACGACGATCGTGTATTCGCGCAAAGATACCTAGTTCTGGATCGCTTAACGTCTTAATTAATTTTAATGTGGTGGAGATATAACTCGAATTTTCAAGATTTTGCTTTAATCTCACCGCCCACCGCCGCCAGGTTAAGTACCAAATAAGAAACGGTGAAGGCGGCTTAATTTAGAAACCACTAATAAATAATGTTTGCCCCTTCAAATTTTTTTTGACCCAAAGATGGATTTTTTAGTTTAATTCTCTTTCCATACCTCAAAAGGAAAATAAACCGGCCAAGTGCGAGTCGGACTTGCGCACAAAGGGTTCCGTACCATTATCTAGAATAAAGGCTCCTACATACTGGCGCGACTTGTCGCGCGACGCGACGCGACACAAAGACACCGCGTGTAGCGCTACAAGCGGTGCCTTTGTGTCGCGACGCGTCGCGCGACAAGTCGCGCCAGTATGTAGGAGCCTCAACGGCAAAAAAATCATGTCTGTCGTATGGGAGCTCCTTAAATATTTATTTTATTCTGTTTTTTAGTATTTGTTATAGCGGCAACAGAAATACATCATCTGTGAAAATTTCAACTGTCTAACTATCACGGTTCATGAGATACAGCCTGGTGACAGACGGACAGACAGACAGACAGACGGACAGCGGAGTCTTAGTAATAAGGTCCCGTTTTACCCTTTGAGTACAGAACCCTAAAAACGGAACCCTTATAGCATCATTTCGTAGACCGTCTGTCGGTCTGTCAGTCTGTCAAGACCCTTTTTCTTAGGAACGCGTGGGGTATTAAGTTGAAATTAATGTAAAATACGTCTACGGTCCCTTGTAAATCTAAAAAAAACAAGTTTCTAAATAAATGCAATAAAAAAATCTGGGCATTAAGACGCTGACAACACCTAAACCGCGGTCACTGTCAAATTCCATAGAAAAGAAAGAGAAGCGCGATGACACAACGCTTGTAATTTATTGCAAAATATGAAGTAATTATCAATTTACTCAAAATTGAGTTGAGTAATCGAAAATAAAAAACAACCAAGTTCTGCATTCAAATAAGACGTTTTTGTTATTAATTAAATACGTAACGTATGTTGATATTTGATACAGATATTTTGGATTAGAACTCAAAGTAAGATGTTAGTTTAACGTTAGTTTGTATCGAGATTTTGTTTTCAAAACGTGTTTTGGTAACAACCAAGTTCTGGGAAATATGTTCTAAATTAACATATATTTTTTTCCGCTACCACAAACTATACAGATTTGGCGATTTTTTTTCTCAAGCGAGGCCAATTTTGCTGAATTGGGTCTTGTCAGCGCCTTAATGCGACATATTGTAATAGGTACTCACAAATAAATCAAAACCTAGAGGGTCCTTTTCGTTGACCTAGAATAATGAAATTTGGTAAGAAGCAAGGTCTCATAGTACAAGGAGGTAAAGGAAAATATCCCAAAATCTTATTTTTTTAGTTTAATCAAATAAAATATAAAAATGCTATTAGAAACTTACATTTGCAGTTGGATAATTGACCGTGACGTATGGCGATGTATGGGAGAACATGTTTTCCAACTACAATCTTGACTTTTTTTTCACCTCCACTTCCGCCCCCTTTAATCAGTTTACAAACTTACATTTGCAGTTGGCCGTGACATATATCGATGTATGGGAGAATGTTTGTCAACTACAATGTTAACTTTTTTTTCACCTCCACTTCCGCCCCCGTTAATCAGTTTACAAACTTACATTTGCAGTTGGCCGTGACATATATCGATGTATGGGAGAATGTTTGTCAACTACAATGTTAACTTTTTTTTCACCTCCACTTCCGCCCCCGTTAATCAGTTTACAAACTTACATTTGCAGTTGGCCGTGACATATATCGATGTATGGGAGAATGTTTGTCAACTACAATGTTAACTTTTTTTTCACCTCTACTTCCGCCCTCGTTAATTGCCGCCTCCAAATCAGTTTACAAACTTACATTTGCATTTGGATAATTGACCGTGACATTTATCGATTTATGGGGGAATACGTTTTTCAAGTACAATGTTAACTTTTTTCACCTCCACTTGCGCCCCCGTTAACCGCCGCCTCCGAATCCGTTTACCTCCGCACTCGCAGAGTTCAAGCTCTGCACCCCGCTTCCGCTAAGATGTCCTCCGTTACATCCCTACATGTATATACTCTAATCTACGTATTGTTAAATCTGAGTACAAACGGGGCTAATTTACAAACAACGACTGTTTCAAGTCGTTTTACGCAAATGTAAAGAAAGAATAGTTATTTGTGCAACAAGAGAGCAAAGTTGGTTATTGCTGCGAGTGTTGATTTTGAATCCCGAGTAAGCCAAGGATTCTAAAACTAATCCTGAGCGCAGAGAGGGATTCAAAGACACGAGATGCAAATAACTTCGGTGTTGTGTAATACATACATCTTTTCACCTCAGCAGCGACAACATTATTACCTAAAGGTAAAACAATACAACATGGTAAAAATCAAACCACGTGTATATTACAATTTTACGGTTACATGTGTATCCGAACGTTTTATTGTTTCTTTTTGGTCCTACTCGGTATGGAATTTGAAAATCGAACTCTCTCGTTTTTTTCGTATGGAAGTGGAAGTGGCAGAACAAAGTGAAGTTCAAATCTTTCAAATTTTGTGAGTAGACCAAGCAATGTTCTTGGCATTAAAAAATAATAATTGAAAAGTTACTTTGTCTCACGTTTGCAGAAAAATCGATTTTGATTTTGCTCAGCCTTTAAACAGCAAAACCTGCTTATTTGAGGTGCTGAGGTGTAAAATATATTTATTTGCTCCAGGATAAGGCACACAATTTTCACACAAAAACAGAAAACACTGAACCTCGCAAAGCCTTTAAAGGTAAGCTGTGTAAAGCTGAATAAAGGGTGAAATCGGTATCATAGAAAATTCAGGCTGACTTTTCAGGAAAAATGTTGTATGTTTTGGAAGTAAAAGCCATTTTTAGGGTTCCGTAGTAAACAAGGAACCCTTACAGTTTCGCCATGTCCGTCTGTCTGTCTGTCTGACCCAACTGTAGCACAGAGACGCTTAGTACTAGAAAGCTGTAATTTGGCATAGGTATACATATTAATCATGCCGACAGTGCTAAAATAAAATCTTAAAAAGAAATCTTTTTAGCGTACTGAGGTATGCTAAAAAAATTTTTTTCAAGATTTTATTTTCATAGTCATAGTCATCCCCATAATGTGGGGATGACTTTTTTTTCTCGTCTACCCAATGGTGTGGGATATCTTAAGATAGGCCGTTCAAAAATATTGCAGGTCTGTAAAAATCACTTATCGATTCAAGGATCCACTTGCGCATTGAAGTGCTAATTTTTGTTAGTCAAGTATCCCCCCCCCCCCCTGCCAGCTAAATGGTTGTTTATGGAGATGTGAAAAAATTCATGGCAGTAATACATATAATGAAATAAGAAGGAATACTATCACGGCTAAGTAGGCTTTACAAGTTAACGAGTTATAGTCGACCAACTTAAATTTGCAGTTGGAGAATGGACCGTTGCATATCAACGTATGGGAGAACAGGTTTTTCAACTACAATGTTATGTTTGTTTTTGGAATAATATCGTCCCAAACAATCAATCTCAACTCAAAAACCCTTAATCCTGCGTGGTCCGACACGCACTTGGCCGGTTTTTAATAATGGAAACAATTTTAACGCCAAATATAGCAAGGCCATTTATGTCTTATGTACCATCACCATTCGCCGTTCTTAAGGGTCGGATAAAACCCGTTGACCTTAGCTATACAAATATGCTTACGCCCGCGCCGCGCCGCCGCGCCGTTCAGTTTCAAAGGGAATATTTATTTTTAGTAACAAAAATATGAATATTTGACAAAAATCACAAATATAAATTCTAGATAGTAAAATAGTCTGTTCATACAAAAAACAAACATGAAAATATCTTAAGCAGTTTGAAAGAAATGTTTGAAGAAATATGCTTTGGGTAGACATTATTTCCTGAGTTTATTTCATAAAGTATTTTACTACAATACTTAATTCAATATTCACATGGAATTGATGTGTACGCGTTCTAGTTTAACATACATTTTTTGCATAACTTACTTGCATTATTTGAAGGCGTAGTAATAGATTTAAAAGTCACTGAAATCATATAAATCTGCCGCCTTAAAACCTTTTCTCGACTGCCGAGGTGCACGCTTTTTTTTGTTTTTGGTTCGGAAATTATCAAATAACTTCTCCCGCTCTTGTGTCAGACTCTTACTGACTAAAGCCCCCCGTATTCCTCCCGTTGCCTGTGTTGCCAGGGGCCTCGGTGACCCTTGTGGACTTCCACGCGACTCCGGCAGGCATCGGCCCTAATGAACACTTGTGCTGACATCTCTTTGAGGCGCGCGTGGAACACAACGCACCGTTGACCCGGCCCTGGTCCTTATCGGACGGCAAGCTACCCATTGCTCACCGTCCGCAAGCCCGTGCCTACGGTGGCCAGGTTGTAATTGAGGGTTTTATTTCTATATTTCGGTACCTACTAGTCACCATACATTATACCAGCTGCTGCCTGCGGCATTGCCCGCGTGGCTCTTTCTAAAAGCCTAAGTTGCTTCTTGCATCAGCTATCTGCCAGTGAAAGTCACATCAAAATCGATCCAGCCATTTCGTAGATTAGCCGGAATAAACAGACATAATTTTTTTTTTTTTCTGTTGTAAGGACCGTAAACTATAATGTTCCCACTGCTGGGACAATGCTGTAATCCACCACGCAGGCCTAGTACGGGTTGGTAGATGTCACATATCTTCGAAATTTTTGGTTCTAGGACATGTCGGTTTCCTCACGATGTTTTCCTTCACCGTTTTGAGAGCAGTGGTGATGAAATAATTTACACAAAGTAAAGCGCCTGTTTGGGTACGAACCTACAACCTACAACTGGAAAGTCGCAGCCGTTACCACTGAAGGACCGTATATAATTAGTTATGCTTGAGCTGTTATTTTGATATTGCAAACAGACACTTAAATTTTATTATTTGTTTTGATTATCGAGATTGCGTTCACTGTTGCCTTTAGTAAGAGCATGTCATTGTTAGTCGCGAAGATAGCGGGACGAGCTTCACTCTTACCGAAAGGATTAACCTGCATTAGCACATAACAGAGTACGGAGACGGGAGAGGAAACTTGTCCTGCAGTGGGCTAGAATTGTTGGTATCTCGACGCGAGATTTTTGAACGTAGTCGAGTGTTCTGTGGGGTTTTGTAATTTAAAACGAAACACTAACATAATATTGAAATAAATACATATCTCTATAGAGTTAGCAATGCATAGGCAAGACACTGTTTTGCATTAAAAGGAATATCATTCTTATCATTAGCAGTCCACGTTTTGTTACAAATAAAACGTAAATCAATTTCGAACAAAACTCTCTTCCAAATAACAAGATTTAGAGTACCATTTACTTATAGGAGTAAAAAGGTAGCCGCTCGCTAGTTCATCTATATTTGCTCTACTGAATATTATAAAAGTACAATAGATGGTTTAGTTACTTCAAGATAGAAATATTCGGAAACATTCTTAGCTCTGACAACTTGTGCTACCCGGAAAAATCTTTGCGATTCGGAGATTCAGCGACATTGGAACAGAAAGATTTCGGAGGAATTGATGTTTATCTGAATAATATACTCGTACATATGTACATCCTTTAAAATGTGTTTAAGTTATTATTACACTCTTGTGGTAATTAAAAAAACCTATGAAATAGTTGTGGTATTCTGATAAGCAGCATTGATCACAGATGCTCCTGATTTATTATTCCGCAGTGATGCATAATCATAATCACTGAGTGTTTCGAGAATGTATAAATGTACACACTCAAAACATGGGGATTACTCTCTAAGTTTGTCAACCAAGATACGGGCCCGTCCCAAAGTATAGTTGAACAGGCAAAACAAGTGACAAATTCTATTTTTCGATCGCGCACTAACACATTGCGAGTAGGGACAACTGTCAAATCATGCTGTCATTCATTTACAGTTCGTGCTCCGAAGTAATCTTACGTCCGAAGGTGATTCGGAGTAGGAAACGCCCGTAATTTCGGCTGAAACTACGGATTTGGTGCTTGCTACGGAGTAGGCCAGATATGTTGCTGGGGACTTTGATACGTCATGTGCCCATGTCATCTTCCCGGCTAAATAATAGGAAGTGCGTTTTAGAGGCATGTTTTGTATCTGTTAACGTTTAAAACGCTGAATTACTATTTGATTTTGTAAATATGTGACCTATGTCAACTGAATTCCTTTATAGTATATTGCCTTAAGAGGCTGACAACAGCTAAAGCGTGGTCACTGTCGGACTGCATAGAAAAGAAAGAGAAGCGTGATGACACAACGCTGGTAATTTATTGCAAAATATGAAGCAATTATCTATTTACAAAAAAATATATTGATTGGATAAAAATATTAACACTATTATGCTAATATGTTGCATGTAGAATAATCTGACAAAGAAATTTTTAGAGGTATCATCGTGAGTTTTTTATATCGTATCAAATTAGTTGTATTATGTTTTCATCACACTAGCATATATCATGAAGAATATCATATATTTTTGTAATTTTGTTTACTGCAGTGGATCTTGCGTTTAGCTCCTGCAGTCCCCTTAATATTTCTACATTAATATTCCAAGTTAAACACTTGGTTCGTTAATAATATTTCTTCGGTTTGTTTCAGTGATATTCGCCTACTTCATATTAGTTGGATACGGATACTGGCTGGAGATTCGAAAATCATCACAACCTCCTGTTGAATAGAGCTTAAATTACAATGATAAGCTGACAAACTTATATTAAAAAGTCTGATTATCAAACTTATTTTTTAACTTTATTTTTTAATCATTGATTCAATAGTAACTATAGTTTGCAGCTAAGATGAGAATGCTAAGACGAATTTGTGTTGTTACGGAAATAGATAGATTAACTGAAAGTGGAACCGGTGACCGAAAAGTAGTGTGAAAATCGGTTGTCATGCTATGGGGCCAAAGCTATCAGAGGTAATGCCATAGAAACAATGTGATCCCATGTCTCAGTGACGCCATCTAGCGTAATATAGCAAAATTACATAATAGCTTAGTTTGCCACGTTACACTTTTGCCGACACCAACCTATGATTACCATCCGTCAGAATGATAGTTTGAAACATCTAAGAAAATTATTTATTTTATCTAAATAATGGGTAAGTAAATGTACAAAATATTAAAAAACCGAGGTTAAGTCTAGTCGTTTTAATCACTACGAGATTTGCAATACCATAATGCACAATTCAGCATATACAGGGTGGAATTTTGTAATGCCACCTGGAGGGGAAGTACTCTTAATACTGCAGATAGAAAATTTTACTCAAAGGAAACATTCCTTTATTTTTGAATAGAAAGCAAACTGCATTCAAAGATTTTCGAAAATTCTCTTCTCCCACACCCGGGAATTGAACCGGCTAAAATCTGAAAAAATTATACCCTGTACTTTTATTGCATCGATCGTTACGGTCAATTATAAGGAAGAAATCTCTCTAACAAACATGATAAATTAAATTAAAGGAAAACCAGGAAATCTGAAGTTACAAATTCAATGAGTCAAGTTAAAGCTCTTTAATAACATCCATCTTTTGTAATGCAGACTCCTTTGAGACATACTCGTAGCTGCGTGTATGAGGTAATTTAAATATGGAATGTTAGATTAAAATTTGAAAATTAGATTGTCATAGTTGTTATTCATATTTGATTGTTTTTACAACTCATTTCACATTTTGTCTCACGGTGAAAATGGCTTATCAAGAACAGTTTGATTTAATGGAAGCTTATTTTTTAAATAACAAAAACGTGAATCTAGCTCTGCGGTGGTATGGAGAGAGATATCAAGACCGACAGGCACCAACTCGGTTCGTATTGAAAAGAATGGTAGAAAATTTAAAGAATACGGGTGGTTTCAAGAAGAGACGGCAAACTATTCAGCAAAACTATTTCGATTTTGAATTAGATGTTTTAACATACTTTGAATCATTTCCAAAGGCTTCAAGTAGAGATGCTGCCGATGAATTAGGAACAACCCACACTCGCGTACTTAATGTGCTGAAAAAGTATAAGTATAAATGCTATCGTGAAGGTCGGTTGGTGCAAAAATTGCATATTGGGGATCGTGACAGACGATTACAATTTTGTGAAAACATGCTTGGAGAAATTGACCGAAACCCTATTTTTTTGAGTAACATTGTATGGTCTGATGAAACCAACTTCAGCAATAATGGCATGTACAATCGCCGCAAACACCATTATTGGTCTCGAGTGAATCCTGTTCGTGTTCATGAAACTAACAATCAAGTAAGATTTTTTTTCAACGTTTGGTGCGGAATTATGAGAAATAATGTAGTGTTAGTCCACGTGTACGAAGGTCATTTAAACACTGTCAAGTATATTGAAATACTGGATCTCTTAAGAAACGAGTTAAATGGTTTCCCCGAGGAAGGGCGAAACC
This sequence comes from Atethmia centrago, assembly GCA_905333075.3. Classification (NCBI taxonomy): domain Eukaryota; kingdom Metazoa; phylum Arthropoda; class Insecta; order Lepidoptera; family Noctuidae; genus Atethmia; species Atethmia centrago. The sequence goes on along the minus strand of HG995381.1, from coordinate 7,501,141 downwards.
AAATAATTCTACAGCAAAATGGTGCTCCAGCACATAACAGCAGAATCACTACTGCCTACATTAATAACCATTTTAATACCTGGATTGGTACAAACGGCACAATCAGATGGCCTGCGAGATCGCCAGATCTCACCCCATTAGATTTTTGTTTGTGGGGATATGTAAAAAATCAAATTTACATGAAATCTTATGCGAATGACAACGAGTTGAGAGTTGAAGTTCAGAATACGATTTATAATATTCACCACAACACTTTATTAAAGGTTACTAGAAATGAATTCGTTAAAAGAATAAATTTGTGTATCCAAGAGAATGGAGCCCATTTCCAGCAACTAATAAGTTAGATTACCATTTTTTGTAAATAATTAAATTAATTTAAGATTTCCTGGTTTTCCTTTCATTTAATTTATGTTTGTTAGAGAGATTTCATCCTTATAATTGACCCTAACGATCGATGCAATAAAAGTACAGGGTATATTTTTTTCAGATTTTAGCCGGTTCGATTCCCGGGTGTGGGAGAAGAGAATTGTCGAAAAACTTTGAATGCAGTTTGCTTTCTATTAAAAAATAAAGGAATGTTTCCTTTGAGTAAAACTTTCTATCTGCAGTATTAAGAGTACTTACCCTCCAGGTGGCATTACAAAATTCCACCCTATATACTTCGAAAATAATTTTCTTTTGGTGGACACGAAAGCGACTTGACATGCAGGCGTACCACACTAGACTGAGCGACTTGTGCCCACTAGGGCAAAAATGTAATGTTAAGTAAATAATTATTGAATGTCTTTGTATGGGACCCATGTGACGCGGAGGAATGCGGAAAACGTTTGCAATTTAGAACGCTGGTAAACTAAAATGGTCTTCTTTAATTTGTATCGTGACACATACTGTGTTATGGGTAGGTACAATTTAGAAACATAATAAATTAATCTAACACACGGTGACTTGGACAAATTATTATGCATGTCTTAATGTATCTAAATGATGTTATAATTTCATACAGTGACGTTGTTGTTCTTTAGAACGTCAATTTAATCAGTGGCTCATATCTCAATTTCGTAACACAATATCAACATCTATGTTTTCGTTTTATTTCCTTCTTGAGCAATATATGATCCTGGAGACCAACCTTGGCCCCTAGTGTATCGTTCTCCTGGGGCCAGGGATGAACAGTTAAGCTCCGGTAGGGCCCTACCATCGGCCGACTGGGTTCGTTCCCTTCGATGGAACCAAACATGGCTCATTCTGACAGGGTCATCCTGTGGAGCCGGTGTCATAGAGTAAATAAAAAAGAAATATATCAATAAGCAAAGCTATTGTTTTAGGTAACTTTTGCACTGGTCTTGCGTAACGCCTTTAACTGACCCTTGCCTCTCCGGAAACCGGAAAGAGGGTCAGGGTCTATTGAATCGGCAGCGTCTGTAGGATCTGTTGCTTTTGGAGGATCTGGTGACTGTGGAGAATTTGGTGATTCTGGAAATTTGGTCATTCCGGTCGCATCGATGAGCGCTTTGCGATGACTGTTCACCACCAATATGAAGTAAACTGTCACTGAAAATAATTTTAAATTTTACATTCCGACTCTCCCTACGGTTTTTAGATACTGTTCTTTTATTATATTTTGTGTAATAAGTAGGACAACAAAAAATATCTAATAGTATTTTCGTGTATGACCAGATGTATGAACGTAAACGAAGCAAAAGGAGTATGTAAGGAGCGTAGCAGGTGGCGTTCTATAGTTTCTGCCTACCCCTATGGAAAGAAGGCGTGAGTTTATGTATGTAGTATTTTATGTAAGCATTTATCATACGTTAGCTGCAATATCATGGCCCATAATATAACATAAGAGCGAGCCTGTAGCCTAAATAGGCTACAAGCTCGAAATATCAGGGACACAATATTTATCCTGACCTGACGCTAAGCAGCTATGATCGTGATATTAGGGCTCGAACACACGTACCACAACTACACCACACCGCAGCAACCAAATGTGGTCACGTGTGAATAGTGTCACTGCAGCTTCTTACAGTTGCATTGTGGTGACTTCAAAATGAAATTAAAGTTGTATTTGCGATGTGGCCGGCCGCTAGTGCGTGGTCTTGCTGGTGGTTGCGCTGTGGTCTTTTTCGCCCACACGATTAATTTCGATGGCCAAAGGTCCCTGTGAATAAACTATTCATTTTCATACAAATTAGCGCCCGTCCACGTGTTGTCGTTGTAGTGTGGATGTGGTACGTGTGATCGCACCCTCAACCACATAAAAGGTTTTACAATATGTTGAAGCTCACTTTAATAGATTTAAAGTTTTCCAAACAAACAAGCATCAGACGATTATTTACAGTGAGTAAGTAGCTAGCCGTCGCCGCCGACCGTATTCAATATGAGGTATCAATATTTTTTGAGTTAGATGCCAATAAACACCATAAAAGACAGACGCTTGTTTCCATGAGTCAACTAATCTAATAGTATTTTGCATGTATGACCAGATGTATGAACGTAAACGAAGCAAAAGGAGTAAGTAAGGAGCGTACTAGGTGGATTTTTATAGTTTCTGCCTACCCCCATGGGAAGAAGGCGTGACTTGTATGTAGTATTTTATATAGCTAAATGGCATCCTAACCTACACATTACAATATTTAATTAAAAAAACCTTCCCGTACATAATAATATTATTGAAGTATAGTTAAGTGTAAGTTGTGTGTAAGTTTAATATACAATACAATAAAATACATATGTCATATGAACGAAATTGAGATTGGGGGAAATGCGTTCCTTCATAGTCATGACTGGAGCATTATTGTAATGACAATATACTCACATATATACCAAAGTACTCCAAATATGACTGCGAGAATCTTGGCCCTCTGATTATTTGCGCAAAAGACCAGAGCTAACAGGAACAACAATATCAGCATTATCACTATGAATACCAGGGTGTACCAGATCCATACGTTGATGAGTAGAGTATAATTCTGGAGAGAAAATAAACTGATAAAAAGTTAGACCTAAATAATGGTAGGTTACTATGCATAATTAGCAGGTACAGATTTCCCAGAAAAAGTAGGCACTTAGGCGATCATCGTCTATCTTCAGAAATACGCACGCGCGATGATAAAATCTAATATAGAGCTATTAAAACCACGGCACCTACTCGTACTTACATATTTTGTAGTGCCATGGCTACAAAAGCAGTGATTACACTCTATGCAATACCAAAAACTTTAAAGAACTTTTGAGTGGCAGATAACGATCTGCAACTTGAGTAGGTAACCCAACAGAGGAAGCTTCCTACAAACGCGCAATGATAGGTGCACTACCACAAATCGCGGCAGTATACAAATTATAAGCTTTCCTTTATGACACTACTCTTTGGCGCGCGATGTTCGTGCTAATTCGGAAACACGAAGATTACCGAAGCGCATACCTGTTCTGGTTTACCTGAATTTATTTTTGTTACTTTTTCCTGCATACATTGATAAGTCCAATAAATAACACAACGCTAGCTGCGAAGAACATCGCCAGCAGTAGCCAGATTGTGAGAAGAAGATAACTCAAGGGCATGAAGAACGTGCATCCGTACACCATAGGGTGGACCTGAAAGATAAAAATGCTGTAATATATTGCATTATTGTAATATATTATGGAAGCGGTGTTGCGGTGTGGAAGTGGAGCTAACATTACCCCAGTACATAAGGGAGGCTCAAAGCCTGACTTCGAACAACCCATCTGGATTCTGCCGACCTTGTCAAAGCTTTTTGAAAGACTGGTTCACAACAAATCTTACCCTCTTCTGCATAATCACGTATTTATTTATGTCTATAATTATCATCTATTATAAAAATGGTAATATTATCGTATATTAACTAATAATCAAATAAAATATCCACAGCTAAAAATAAATATAAATTATTAAAAAAAAAACAAAAAACCCGACTGCAAAAACACATAACTGAAAAGAGTAAAATTATATAGATTATATTGCTTGTTTTTCTCTTTTCATTTATGTGTTTTTGCAGTCAGGTTTTTTGTTTATTATTTTAGATTTTTAGTTTTATTAACATATATATTTGAAAATTACTCATAACTAGCATTTTTTTGATACCAATATTGTTGCAATTTATTTAAAAACCTTCCTCTCCTTTTTGTGTTTGCAGATGCAATTTATAAATATTGTATAATCTATGTCACTCACACAATTAAGACGAATCTAAGGACACCCCATATGTTAAAATCCATCAAGCCGTTTAGGCTACAGAGCGTGCCAAAGAAATACACATGCATATATACATACATACATACATACTCTCAAAAAAAATTACCCTCCTGGGGCAGTCGGGTAAAAAATATAAAATTGAAGTAGAGCATCTTTCCCTTTGTCCGTGACGCTCTCTACTTATTTGTCTATTTATTGTAGTGTGCGCGTGCACTCATAGGTAATTATTGTGTACCGATAACACTCAAACATTGGCGGAAGCTTGCACACATATACTAAAACGGTTAAGAGGAATAGTGGGGCGCGTCTTCGTGGATTGCACTATCTGTAACCTATTATTATTTGCTGATTACCTTTTTGAAAGTATTGATAGGCGATTACAAATAGATGCAGTTTACACTGATTTTAAAAAAGCTTTAGACAAGGTCGATCATGTAATTCTTCTGAATAAGCAATTTTATTACAATGGAATGCGCGGAAATTTGTTGCGTTGGCTTGTACCTCGAAAACCGGTCACAGAGGGTTGTGGTTAATGGTCATCAGTCTGTCTCTATTAATATTACTTCCAGAGTTCCACAGGGCTCTATTGTGTGACCGCTATTATTCATTATTTATATCAACGATATTAAGAAATACTTTAAAAAGTCCAAATTCTTGATGTACGCTGATGAATTGAAGGTGTTTCGAGAGATACGTACTATAGATGACTGCCAGTCATTTCAGGAGGACCTAGACAGACTAACTCTTTGTATCCCGAAGTGTAAAAAACCATATCCCCTAAATAATATTTCTATAGTGAAGGATCTAGGTGTTCACTTTGATGGCAAACTGTCCTTGAACCAGCAAATCGAAGCCATAGTCAATAGTGCTTTTAAAATGTATGAATTTGTGATGAGATCTTTAACAGATAGTGCAATTCACGAAGACGCGCCTCACCAATTTTCGGTTGAGGGGATCGCGGGGTGCGGGGAGTTTGCTCCGAGCGGCAGTCGCGAACCGTCAGCGGTTCGATGCACACGAATACTACACTCTATGCTGCGAAAATCCAGACTCGTCACGAAAGTTGCTCTACTTTATATATTTTTAAAATGTCGAGAAAATCTCAGCGTGTTGTTCTTAAAAGCCAGGTATGTAAAGAAGTTTGCAGTTACTAAAACACATGAAATAAGCTAACGAAAGTAATTTAATTTTAATAAATAGCAAATTTTAGTAATATTAGTGTTCATTTCATTTTTAAAAATAAGTAAAACTATTTGATATTTTTTTTATTTTAGACAAGAGAAATTATTTGGGAACATTATAGGCTGATTATGTAATTATTTCTAAAGTTTATGATTTTATGAAAAAAGAAGCAAGTAAAAATTATGCAGAAAAACTCACTGATGCGCGATGGAGAACCGCACAGGCTGTTGGAGTATCTGAAAGCACAGTGACTAGAATTCTACGCGAAAGAAAGGAATATACTAATACAATGAAGCAAACTACAGTACCTGCTATGGAATCGAATATAACTATGGAAACGGATGCGATAGTTCCTATAGCCCCAAGTGCGGAGCGTACAACAGAGCCGACTACGGAAGCGGATATTGAGTCTGAAAATTAAGCGAGTACGTCGCATTCGAATTTAGTATACAGAAGTGCTTCTATTTTTACATCACCTATGAAGAAGAGAAGGGTAAGACCACGAAGAATTAATTTAGACGAATTTGATATTGGTGTAGTCCGAAGAACTATCCAAAACTATCATATAGAACATCGTGAATTTCCAACATTATCACGACTTAATATTGCTTTGAAAGACCGTATACAATTTGATGGATGTATAACAACTCTAAGAACATTGTTACTTAAACTTGGTTATAAATGGAGAAAAACTGAGAATAACAGGAAGGTGCTAACCGAAAAACATGATATTCAAATGCTAAGATTGAAATATTTAAAACAGGTAAAGTCTTTTTGCAATGCAAGTAGACCTATAGTCTACACAGATGAATCATATATTCATACCAACCACGTGAAAAAAAAGTCTTGGGCCGAAAAAAGTTCTAAAACAGCAATAAAACAAAACTTAACAAAAGGAGTGCGCATAATTATAGTACATGGCGGAAGTGCAGAGGGTTTCGTACCAAATGCGTTGTTGACATACAGAGCAGAGATTAAATCCGGAGACTACCACGATAACATGAACACAGAAAATTACTTAAAGTGGCTAAAGGAGAAACTAATACCAAATCTCCCAAATGATGCCGTGGTAGTCTTGGATAATGCAGCCTATCACAATACTAGTTCGGAAAAAATACCAACATCCAACTCCAACAAATTAGTCATGCAGACTTGGCTGAATGCAAAAAATATCCATTTTGAACCAAGCTACAAAAAACCTGAACTTTATGACCTTATATTAAAAAACAAAGAAAACTTCCGCAAGTACAAAGTTGACGAATTATTGAAAGAACATGGATTCACAGTGCTTCGGCTGCCACCTTATCATCCAGATTTAAACCCAATCGAAAACATTTGGGGTATTGTGAAAAACGACGTTGCTAGCCGCAATATCAATCAAAATTACACTTCGATTATGCCCATTTTAAATGAAGCATTTGATCGAGTAAATAAAGATTTCTGGTTCAATACTTGTCAGCACGTGGAAAAAATAGAAGACGAATACATGAGACATTGTGATCTTGATTTTAGTTTTATTGTAAATGTCGGTGATACATCAGACTCTGAATCAGATATTTCTGAAACGAGTGATTGACGATTTTCATTTCTCAATAAAGTTCAATAAAACTATTTCCGTATTTCATTTATGTCTATTATTACCTCCTATTATAAAAATAGTAATATTATCGATATTAATTAATAATCACATAAAATATCCACACCTAAAATTAAATTAACATAACCTTTTCCTTGCGGTCGGGTAAAAAATATAAAATTGAAGTAGAGCATCTTTCACTTTGACCATGACGCTCTCTCCTGATTAGTATATTCATTGTAGTGTGCGTGTGCACTCATAGGTAATTAGTGTGTACCGATAACACTCAAACATTGACGGAAGCTTGCACACATATACTATAAACGGTTAGGAGGAATAGTGGGTAGCGCCTTCGTGGATTGTACTATCTGTAAGCGTACCTCAACCTATCTCTATCCGTATAAGACGAAGAGAAGAGTTGGAATATGCGTTCCCTATTTGGAATCCCTGCTTTCAAAAGTGCGTCGGTGGATTAGAAAAGGTTCAGCGCAAGACCTTCGTGCTATGTACTACAGATATTATGGGACTAAGACTTATCTGTCATACTCCCAATAAGATAAGTACAAGCTTGTCAGCTTGGAGAACCAGCGCAAATACCTGGAGGCCAACGTGCTTTATGATATTGTTCACAATTATTTTGAGGCCATTGATCTGACAAGTAAGATGTGTTATTCTGTCCCGAACAGCTCATGTGCATCAGGTTCGTGCACGTACTCTGTTCGCGCTTAATTCTTGTCGTACGAACTCTGGCTTATGCTGCCCTATTCATAAATTGTTGGAATCCTATAATTAAAATTTCATTAATATTGATATATTTGCATGCTCGAAAAATAAATTTAAATCTAATATTTAAAAAACAGTATCTTAATTGTAATCTTATTGTTATTATTTATTTATTGCAAAATTTAAGTAAATGAAATTGTTTCTGATCTGATTTGGTTTTGTAACTATAATAGCTTTATAGTAACTTATTTATTTATTTCAATATATTCGTTAATTTTGGTAATGCTCGTCTAGTGGCAACCATTGATCCATAAATATGTGTTATTTGCAGTGAACTGCAACATTGCTTTTTAAAGTTTTATTAACCTTACATATATATGTTGTAGTTATTTACTATCCTTATTAAATTAAAATAAATTAAAATTATAATAATATTAGAGCCACACTTAAAAATTATAACAGCGCGTTGGTCCCGGCTGTCGTAGAACCTTGACAGTTGTTTCGGGCAGTCAGGCGTGCTTCAAACTTGTTCGGCTTCGCATGATTCGACACGATTCGGTACAGCTACTTGGCAAAATATACTTTCCATTTTTCCACTAGGCTTGTATCGAATAATGCCGACCCGAAAATGTGTGCAGCACCTACCAGGGGCATGAAATTCTGACAACTGGGTTGTAGAGGTCAGACAGGCATTTGCTTCATGTAAAATACTGGTATCTGCAGTCGGTTACACTGAGAGCCAATCCCAACATAGTTAGTATTATGTAATTAGTGAAAATAGTGTACTTAGTTCAAGGTTTTGAGTCCAAATTCCAGATATGTTTTTTTGCTGTCGGAATTATGGTTGTGTCTCAGAACTTAGCAGTACCGTTGGCTAAACTTAGTCGTTCAATAGAGCCTTGGACAAACAGACCTTTCTCCAGCATTGTTATGTTACTGGTTAATAGTTACAAGACCATGATATTCTATTAATTTCTTACATAAGCAATGGCATCAATTCTGTTTCATTCCCAACACCAAAACATTTTTTATCGGAATTAAAACCTCCTATAGACTCAAATATTATCGATGCAGCTATCGAAGTCCGCTTTTACCCCGCAAAGGAAATGAGCTTTAATGCCTTGCACCATTTAGTATGTTGGGAGTCTCATTTCCTACGCAATGTATGGGTTTTATTTCTAGTACTTAAACCTCAGTTAGTCCAATGGAGTTTTTTTATCCTTATAAGTCGTCTTAGTAGTCTCGATTACCATCGAAAAGTTTTTGTGAAAAATGCCCATTTTCTTGCTGACTGTACAATTTGTTACATAACATGCCTGTATTCCCCGAAGTTTTTGGCAGAGGTTTACCTGTAGTATACCTACATTTAGCCAGCTATGTTCAAGTTCCTTGTAAGAAGGGGCGAGTCTATTGTAAATTACCTGACCTGGGAATCAAACCCAGGACCTCATGCTCAACAGTGCAGTTTGCGAGCACTATATCAACGAGACAGCCGATAGAATATATATTGTGGCGGCATCTACATCGCCACATGCGAACTACGCAACACACTGACGCCACGAAAAATTCTGCATCGCGCAAGCAGAGTTTGCCGTGCAACTGAGATATATACAACATCCCGACATCAATCGTCGGGCAGTTGCCCGCCAGGCACGACACCCGTCTCGATCCCTATAAGAAACAGGATCGATTGGCACTAAAAAAAGTTTTTGTGAAAACTACCCATTTTCTTGCTGACTGCGCATTTTTAACAATTTCTGTGAATGCAGATCTAAATTTCTCAAAAAGTTAAGGACGGTTTCCTAAGACCGTTTTCCTGTAGCTACAACGGTTAAGGTAGCTGCTCTTACAGCCCCGTCTCAAAAATCCATCCTGTGTATATTACTATTACTAATAACTTAGAATTCATTCCAACACCTGCACATAAATCAGCTTTAATTTACTGAACAAAATAAAATGCTACACGTAATTATTAACGATGCGTACACATAACGTATTTGAAGCAAATCCCGTACAAAGGGACGGGTAACAATAAGCTATTTTGCTATGCGTCCGCTATCCCGGGAAAATGTAACTGAACATGTTTCTCCAGAGTGTTTAGCTGCTGCTGGAACGTATGTCAGTCTTTTTGGCGGGTATTCAAACATTTTTGGTATCTTCTGGGTTCGCTCGTTCCTCATTCATCGCTTTATAGCAGTCGATATCGAATTCAATAGCCATTAATTGAAGAAAATATGTGTAGGTGTACATTCTGCAGATTCTATGAATTGATTGGCTAAAATGAGGGTTATCTAATAAAGAGTATCTAGGTAGAAGTATTGTCGAAAGAGTAAAGATTTAAATCGATTGAAATGTTTGCAAACGAGTACGAAATATTGTGAACAACGCTGAAATGTCTCATGGGCTTGTACCAAAACTGTATCGTATGGTAGAAATAGGTATGGACTATGGTGGCCGTGGCACGCATACCCTTCCAACTTAGAATCAAGTTGGAAGGGTATGCATACCACGGCCACGACAAAGGAAACCATAAGACAAAAATTCATAGTCAAAACATGAAATCTTATGAAACAACATACCACGCAAATTGCAGAGATTATCATGGAACCGGTCTTCAAATCTAACATCCCTAGGAATGTATCCACTTTAGGCAGATGGTTCAATCCCACCATCTCATCATGAATAGTATTTAATACATTATCCATTATTGTTGTGATCACAGAAGTTGTGATTGGAAACTGGAAAGTAATTTTGGCATGCAATTGCCAAGTTGTAATGACGTTTTGACACTGAATTTTGACGTTAGGACCACAGACTGTCTGATTGGGTAAAAAAGGTTTTTAATGTTCTCATTCGTCTCCATGATTACATTATTTATTTATTTAAACTTCTCGCACACAAATAAGATAAGGCAGCAATTTGCCGAGATAACTTAAAATCAAAATCAAAAGTCATTTATTCAAACTAGGCTGAGAATCAGCACTTTTCAAAATTATATAATACACTCCCTCAAAACGCCCACCCTTCACCACTTCCTAGTGCTTTAGCTGGAAAAAAGAAGTGGCGCAACAAACTGCCCAGCAGCACAGCTGTTCAGTTAGAGAAAAAAAAATGAATTCTATACAAAAGTATGCAAAACAATTTACACTACGTGCAACACAAAACATTAAATTATTAGCCATATATCAGCTAGCACACCACTATACCAACAAAAAAAAAAGAAAGAAAAACACCGAAAGCTATTCTCAAGCAGAGATAAAAACGTAAACAGAACTTAATACCCAAATAAAAGCCTCCAGGCATAAAGGGCGTGTCCGCTTACATATATATATAGCTATAGCTGTAACTCAGTCACAAATGATGAACTAGGACCATCAAAGTAAAATAAATAAACAGTTAATTACTAATAACAAAACAAAACAATGGTCAGCAAGACAACCAGTCACTACAAGCAGCAGCCGTTCACGAGCATAACGCAATTCGCTTAGGCATCTTTACCAAGTCAATCAAGGGTGGTGAAGAGATAAAATATAAGCAGGTGGATTCCAATTTGTGTAAAATGTAAAAGGTGTAGTTAAAACGAGCTAAATTTTGATGCTCCTTTTATTTTCTTGTCAAGACGAAGTGCTTGTGAATCGGCGAGGCAAATTCATTTTGTTTAAAAAGCCATTGATGTCGTGTTCCAAAGCTGGTTTTAAAAATTAAGAAATGAGCTACAATCCTTTTTGCTTTTGTTGTATATCAATATGATACTCGACTCGGAGAAATTCCTAGACTTAAAATAAAAAATGTTAAAATCTGCTACAGGCGTACATAATATTATAACCAGAAAAACAATGCAATCCATTTTAAAACAATGAAACCATCTACTAATTACATTAATTAGTCACTACAAGCCTTCTGTTTGCTTTCAGAAATATTTACTTTCAATGTTGGAGATTGAAAAGAATTGCTAAATGAGAATATACCTAATCCTTTGTTTGGCGCCTTGTCGGAATTTCTTTTTTCGATGTAGATAATTTAGGTCAAAATTCAATCTTACACACCTTAATATTATTCCATAAAATCAAATTCTTTTACATAACTTTAATACCTAACTGACGTATTGCCTGCCTACTGAAACTCGCTAACTCTAATCCTAGAAAAATAAAAAGGGGAAGTTGCTAAAACTTACCTCGTTAAAAATAGTCACATGACGTTTCATGGAGATTATGCAATCCCCGTTCTAACAGCGCAGCGTCAAAAAAAAACGTGAGTACCTTATCAATTTCCCCGAATTTGAAAGCTACACAAATGACTTATCTCCTAAATCCGATTTAAACCAGATTTATTATCCTTTTAGTTCTACGAGTATAGATCGTTACCCTTTGTTAACGGAGCGTAGGATTCTAAATTCTAAAAAGTCCAGTGCAAACCGGTTTAATCCGGAATAATCCAATTAGAACTAGAGAGGGGTATGTTGCATCAATAGTTAGTGTATTTAACTTTGAACTGTTGCTTTTCAAAGGGATTTCGTTACGTGTGTATTTCAGGAATTCTTGGCAATTCAGGGCAATTTAATAGATAAACTGCAATGCTGCAGTTCTGATGAACAGTTTATTTATTTATTCGATAGAAAATCTGGTACTGCTGTTTCCACGTAAAATGAGCAGTATAAAGTTTTTCAGTTATTCGTTTAGGGGAATTTCAGTAGAATTAAAAAAAATACTAGTAATCTCTAATGAATTCTGTTCTTAAATTATAATTTAGTTCTTTTATTTATTGAATTAGTCAATTTTTAAATTACTTAAAAGAAGGTAGTTAATAACATCCATTAGTCTGCAGTCATTTTATTGCAGTTGCTGAATATAGGTCACTCCTAAGTGAGTTTGTTCATAACCTCAGACGTAAAGTAGACGACAAGAATGCTATGTATCACCGTCTTGAAAACATTGAGTAAACTACATCTACCCTTAACTAACTATCAAGATATCAGAAATTAACATTATTTTAATTTATAATTTATTTATATATAATTTAATATTTATTATATTATTGCCTCATTGGTCTAATGGTCGCAAGCGCTACTGCAGAGCATGAGGTTCTGGGTTCAATTCCCGGGTCGGACAAAATGTTATGGGATTTTTCTATCTGGAATTTCTCAGTAGCAGCCTGGAGTCTGGATTTGTGCCCGATTGATGGCAATAGGCTCGCCCCCTATTACATGGGACTTAAACATAACTGGCGAAATGTGGGTGTACTACAGGTACACCTCTGCTGAAGCCTACGGTTAAACAATATAATAACATAACATAACAATGTTATTTATTATATTTTGTTATTTATTTATATTATGCACTTATAAGCGTTGCTTAAAGTTAAGAGACCTTTATAAGTATTTTTCTGTTCCTTTCTTCTTGTCTGTTTATATGTGAGTACATAAACTGTTAAATAAATAATAAATAAATAAAAACTTAGTAGATTTTTATGGAAGTTCATTATTATATCTTTCTATATCTCTTTTATATCTTTACTGTAGTTTCGTGAGACATTATTATTTACGGTATATCAACGTATTTAGGGTACTGGGGTCGGGAAAAGTGTTATTGGGCTTTTCTATCTGGAATTTCTCAGTAGCAGCTCGGAGTCTGGATTTGTGCCAGGTGATGGCAATAGGCTCGCCCCCTATTACATGGGACTTAAACATAACTGGCGAAATGTGGATGTACTACAGGTACACCTCTGCTGAACCCTACGGGGAAACAATATAATAACATAACATAGCAATGTTATGTTCTTATATTATTTATTATATTTTGTTATTTATTTATATTATGCACTTATAAGCGTTGCTTAAAGTTAAGAGACGTTTAAACGTCAAAAATGATGGCTAAGCAGACGATAAATAATTAAGTACTTAACGCAGCATTTATAAATAAACCCACATAAACACTGAGCAGTGACTAGTGGTTGTCCAGTGGTAACGGCTGTGACTTATTAGTTTTAGGTCATTGGTTCGAACCCAGACAGGTGCTTTACTTTATGTAAATTATTTCATCACCACTGCTCTCAAAACGGTAAAGAAAAACATCGTGAGGAAACCGGCATGTCCTAGAACCAAAAAATCAAAGACACGTGACATCTACCAACCCCCACTGGGTCCGCGTGGTGGATTACAGCCCACTCCCTCTCACAGAGAGAAGGCCAGTGTCCCAGCAGTGGGAACATTATAGGCTGATTATGGTATGTTATGCTGTGTAAACACTGTGCAAAGGTGAATTTAGGTGGATATCGCTAATGATAAAAATGATTCATCGTATAAAAATACTCGTACGTTAGATCAACTTACTTTATAGATAGAGCACTGAAGGGAGGAAACTTCAGGAAATAATCAACATAAATCGGTACAAATAGCGATCTTATCGTGAATAGCAATTCTTTCCAGACAACCACTGGATTGGATGGTAAAAGTCATAAGTATTGAGGAATAGCGGTTTGCAGTGATTTGTACCTATTTATTGAAATAAAAAACTAAGGATTCTTAAAAAAAATAATTGTACTCGTTGGTACTTGATTGTTAGTATTCTCTGATCGCTTTATAAACTTTGTATACGAGCATACCTACCCAAATTCTTAGGTGCCAACACAAGTGAAGCAAAATCCATCACATCGGTAATGTTTTCTCATAGTTTGTCTTATCTGTTTAGTATATTCGTGTATTTATTTAGTCTTATATTTATGTATAATTAGGTATATGTATTATATTTAATGTTTTTAATAGGTATATACTTATATTTTAATAAATATTTATTCCGCAGTTTTCGTTATTGCACCTGCCACTGTCTGTCTCTACATCACCCAAAGGTTGACTGGTAGAAAATGTCTATGGCATTAAGTCCGCCTCTGTAGATTTGTGTGCTTAAAGTATTAAATAAATAAAATAAATAAATAAAAATCCAGCAAGATTCTACTGCAAATTTTTTATGCATTCCACTTTGCCCCACCAGTTGTGCGGATTGATGGGGCAAAGTGGAATAATTCATAAAAACTTTGAGCCTTAACTGAAGACCATAAAGTGCTTTACCACAATATTGCACTTTAAAAGTTTGCGCTTTGAATGTTCGCGCTTTGAAAGTTTAAACTTCACACAATTAAGTATCAGCTTTAAACGCAAAAAGTGTTTCCTGTTTTTTGTGAGTATTAACGCGGCAAGACCGGGAAAAATGACGTGCAATGTTTGCAAAGAAATAAATGATTTGATTTGATAATAACTTATATATTTATAACACATATTTATAAGTTTTATATATAAATCTAATATGTATATTTTCTACGCTCTTCCTCTTTGTGGAAGCAGCCACACCTCTTGGCCAAAATTTACCAAATTATTCGCAGCACACTACACATTCAATTTAAATGTGACCTTGGATGACTGGGCGTGGCTGCAAGCCACACTACCCATCCATTTCAGTGGACTTGGCGTCCGAAATTACCAGTATTAGTTTACCTGTCCTCTGTCCACAGCACTGAAAAGTTGACCTGGAAAATTTAAACCTCCCTTATGGTTGACTCTGATGTGTCGTGCTTGACCGATATGTAAGGTTGGAGATAAATTTGGTTTTTATTCCGTTAAAGGACCCTGTAAAGCTCTTGGCTAAATAATGACAGCCGCAAGAGTCGATATTCAAGGTTAAGCAACGCTTGCTGAGGTCAGTCCGTGGATGGGTGACCATCCATAACATACCGAGACCCGTCCGTGCCTCGGAAAGCACGTTAAGCAGTTAGTCCTGGCTGTAATTCGTAGATTTTTGACAGTCGTTACGGGTAGTCAGAAGCCCTGAAAGTCTGAAAACCAGTGTTGCCAAGGGGTGTCGTGTTACCCAGTAACTGCATTGTGGAGGTCTGCCAGGCAGTCGCTCCATGTAAAATACTGGCATCAAGCTTCATCCGGATAGAATGGAAGCCGAAGCCTTATAATTGAATGTAATAAATAGATCAGATTATTAGTTATTGCTGATGATTCTCTTCAAAAAAAAGTTTAGTTTATTCCTGTCAAACGACGTTTCCCATTCTGAAATTGACTAAAGTAACACAACATAACTATATTATAATTTGACAGCATTAATGTCATTTTAGTTATTCAATTTAGTGAATTTGACGTTTTTCACCTAAAATTTTGATAGTCAAACCAAATGAGACTATTTTTAATCGCGATTAAAAAGGTGTGGACTAAAATTAGTTGTCATGAACTAAAATTTACAAAGCATATTTCTATTCTAGTTCTTGAAAGTTTGGATGCTTGTGAGTTTGGAAAATCTTAAATCACTAAGGAAGCTTATGTGATTACAGCTGTTGTCGATTCGGCAGAAAGTAAATAGTAAAATTATTGTTATTAGAATACAATACGAAGAATACAATACAAAATATTATGATTTAGAAAAGAAGTGGATAAATCCATTTCCGGGTTCTGTGAATTAAGAATAACTATTATTTTTAAACTATCAAAAAAGAGTTCAGTAGATGAAGAAAAATTAAAAAAATAAAATTAGACTCCCTAGTTCGGGAGTTTGCTGAAGACCACCAACCATTTGACATGACAAACAGACAACTTCAAGATGCTCTTGATAGGGCTTTCCTACGGCGACGAAAATACCGAAGATTTTCAAATTAGCGAACGAAAAACTGGATTTTCTTTTCTCGGAATCACAGTTGTCTGTCCCCACTGTAGCTGAGAGACGCTTAGTACTAGAAAGCTTTTATTTGGCATAGGTACGTATATACGTATGTATATCACGCCGAAAAAGTGCTAAAATAAAATCTTGAAAAACGTTTTTTTTACCATCCTTGCACGTAATGTGGGGATAATATTTTTTTTTCTCGTCTATTTCATGGTGTGAGGTATCGTTGGATAGGCCGTTAAAAATATTGCGGGTCTGTGAACACAACTTTTCGATTCAAGGATCCGCTTGCGGACCTAATATTAATTAGAGTCAAGTGTCTCCCCCCCCCCCTGCCAGCTAAATTGTTGTTTATAGAGATGTGTAAAAATTCATGACAGTAGTACACATAATACGGAAGGAATACGGGTGGGTTTTAGTCAGTAAGAGTCTGACAAACCCTCCCCCTCCCGCTCCCCCCAGAGCGGGAGAAATTATTTGATGATTTACCACCCAAAAAAAAAAAGTAGTACATATAATAAAATTAAAAGAAAAACTATCACAGCTAAGTGGACTTTACAAGTTAACCAGTAATAGTCGACCAACTTAAATTTGCAGTTGGAGAATTGACCGTGGCATATATCGATGTATGGGAGAACATGTTTTTCAAATACAACGTTAAGTTTGTTTTTGGGATAAATTTATCCCAACTTCCAAACTACAGTGCCCATCATTGTGCGTGGTCCGACACGCTCTTAGCCGATTTTTAAAAAGTACCATCCTACTTTCAGAGCATGTATGTATAGTATAAAAACCATTTCCTAACATAACATATTGAACATGAGATGGCTACTCCAATCTAAAATTGATTTCTAAGTGAACTCGTAAATAAATTAAATTAAATACCCAAGAGGCCCACAAAGAGGAGGCTTATTAAATTAAATGTATTTGTTTTACTGGTTTGGGACACGCAACCATAAAGTTATTGTACGGCACTTCTTGTTATTAAGCTATGTTCTTGGATGTGGCTGATGTGGAGAGCAGTGGTGGCCCAGTAGTGACGGACCAGACCTACGAGTCGTGGGTTCAACTCCAGCCAGGTGCTATAATTTGTGTAAATAATTTCATCACCACTGTTCTCAAAACAGTGAAGGAAAACATTGTGAGAAAACCGGCATCTCCTAGAACCAAAAATTCGAAGACATGTGACACCTACCAACCCGCACTAGGCCCGCGTGGATTGCGTGGATTACAGTCCACTCCCTCTCGAAGAGAGGAGGCCTGTGTCCCAGCACTGTCAACATGGCCAATTATTATTAAGCCTGTATATAGCTTGTATACATACATATAAAGGCGTATTATAGAAATTACACCTTCCTTGGAAAGTACAGTCAACAGCACATAAGGTTAAACGAAACTGTCAAATTTCTCCAATTGATTTTAACGTGTTGGTGGAAATGTTGGTTAATGTTGTTGTGGATGTTGTGTTGTAGGATGTTGTTGGAATGTTGATGTTGATGTTGATGTTGTAGTTCAAAATCGAATGATAACATTATGACAGTTTGTGGTAACTTGATGCTGGCGACTGTACAAGGAATTGGAGTTAACCGGTAGGTTAATCACCGTTTTTCTAGATGAGCCGTGGCCACCACATTGTGTAAGCTTTTTACCGGCGATTGACGTCACTGGCACATTATTTATAAAAGTAAGTTGGTGTGATATATAAATGATAAATGATTTTTATTTCTGTAAGTAGATTTGTACAAACACTTTTACACGTCAATCATATGTTTAAAATAAAGCTAGATGCGGTCGGCGTTTACTATCTGACTACTCTGAGAAAAAAGGCCGAAACAAACTCAGATGTCACAGTCTCTTTTAAAGTCCAGACATAATCTTGGTCAGATCACGTGAAGGCCATGTAGATTAGAGTCTGAAATGGTCCTTTTGAGGGAAGATTGAGTGGACCAGCATGTCGATTCTGTAAAAATCTCACCGTGAAAACTCGCGTGGAGTAAGCTGTCAGTGTCATCCCACTGATGCTAGGGAGTGACCAAGCATTACATTTATAATTAATAATCATAATCGAGATTTTATTAATATTTTTATGCTAATTCTATTGATAATTTTATATTATTTCAAAACTAGTATTTAAGTGTAAAATGTTACTATTTAGGGTTTTATTTAAATAAAATCGCAACTCAGAAATTCAGTCAGAAACTCAATTTGTTTTTTTTTTATTCCTTTAGGAATAAAAAAACCAAATTGACGGTTCGGTAATTTTCGCAGCCGCCATCTTGCTTTTTAGATTTGACCTCACCATCGGCTTTAACACCCCCGAAAACCATGAAAACGACACCCATGATGAAAAATCTAAAACATTTTCGCAGCCGCCTTCTTGCTTTGACCTCACTATCGGCTTTATCGCCCCGAAAACCATGAACACGACACCCATGATGAAAAATCTGAACATTTTCACAGCCGCCATCTTGCTTTTTAATTTTGACCTCAGTATCGGCTGTAACACCCCCGAAAACCATGAAAACGACACCCATGATGAAAAATGTATGTAGCCGCCATTTTGTATTTTGATATAAAGGTGGTAAAACCAAATTTTTGTTTGACGCGCATTTAAAAATAAAAAACGGGAAATTAAAAAAAAAAACTCAACTTGATATTAATAACAGCGCCTCACGCGCAAGCTGCGCGTGAAGGAATCAACACGCAACATCACTTCACTTGGGCTGGATGCGCGCACTGCGCGAGTGTCAGTTGAACTATTGAATTTTCTTATAGTATTGATGACGGTGATTTTATGAATATTATTTTATTATTGGCAACGCGTAGGTCGGTATCCGCACGTTTTTTATTCAAATGGCTTATGTACACAGACACACACATTGTTTAGTTAGGTTTCCACATAGTTTGTGAGGGATAAATTCTATGATCCGTCAGTCAGGCACACTTTTAGCACTCGATCACTTGACACACTCGGTTATAAAGAAAGAAAGAAAGTAAAATATTTTATTTGGTACACGCACAAGAAATACAAAAAGTAAAAAAGGGAGCATATAAAACTAAACTTCAAATAAACTAAAAAAAAAACAAAGAAAATCAATAAAAACGACTTGTACGACGCCAAAAAGGCTCCTATCTCAGCATAACTATCATCTAACTATTATCTCTTCTTATTTAATAGATTTGGGTTAATAACTACGCTGAAAAAGTCGCACAGTTTTTAGTCGACTCAATCCACTATCGCTTCTTCAAAACACATCGCGGTTGGGTCACGGGATTGCGTTTATTTAATCAGTTAAAACACATTGAGATTGGGTCATGGGATTACGTTTATTTAAGCAGTTAATTGATTATGATCAATAGATATAGCATAAAAATATTATTAAAATCTCGATTTTGATTGTAAATGTAATCCTTGGTCAATTCCTAGTATTAGGTGGGATGACTCTGACAGTTCACCACGTTCACTTCACTTAAGTTTTCACGGTGAGAAGGTTACAGAATAGCACTGCGTCCAGTCAATACACGCATTTGTCAGTAATCGTGCAGCTCAACTCTGTACTTAAGGAGCTCAGCTGTTTGCCTAAAGTGCGTTTTTTGAGAACGTAAAGTCAAACCCCGCTGCCATCAATTTCATGACAGCCTTCACTGCAGCCGTTATGTGGCGGCCACCGTCCTTACAGAAAACCGCAACTTTATCTACACGCAGTATACTTAAAAAAAAAAAAAAACATTTCTCCGTTACGAGTATTCAGACGTGGGCTGGGTAAGTAAATCAAAGTTATTTTATTCAAATTGTACATAACATCACGCATGTTAATAAGTCATCATCATCATCATCATTTCAGCCGAAAGACGTCCACTGCTGGACATAGGCCTCCCCCAAGCACCGCCACTTCGACCGGTTTTGTGTTAAGGCTCCTACATACTGGCGCGACTTGTCGCGCGACGCGACGCGACACAAAGACACCGCGTGTAGCGCTACAAGCGGTGCCTTTGTGTCGCGACGCGTGTCAATGTCAGCTTGCTACTGAGAATTCCATAATTGAAAAATTCTGCCCTTTCCTAGACAAATCGAACACTTGACTCCACGCTCAACAGTCGCGCTTGTGACCACTAAACCAACGAGGCAGTCTTATTCATTTGTTTTCATTATGTTGTCTGCCCTGTCTAGGTCATGGTCTACCCATATGCCAAATTTATTCTAAATCAGTTCAGCCGTTTTAGCGTGTAAACAAACAAACTCCCTTTCGCATTTATAATATTAGTCGTTTTTGTAAATGGGAACCCGCGTACATGTCGGAAATTATTCCACGGGAACGTACTAGCAGAATAAAAAGTTAAAAATTCTATGGCCTAATCCAAGTCATGGTCTACCCGTGTGCGAAATTTCACCCAATTCCATTCAGCCGTTTTAGCGTGAAAGTGTAACAAACAAACTCACTTTCGTATTTATAATCTTAGCTATGATAGATAGGAGATAAAGGTTAAGATTTACTTTCCCCTTAAGATTTACTTTTAAATGTCAAGTTTGTATGAATAAGTGCTTAAATGTCATGACACAATATAATTATAATAGAGCAAGTCATGAATAAGTGTACTAATTATTATTACATTTCTCTTTGATTTACTCGTAGTTTAAAATAAAAAACCGGCCAAATGCGAGTCGGACTCGCGCACGAGGGGTTCCGTAAAAAAATGGCAAAAAAATCATGTCTGTTGTATGGAAGCCCCCTAAATGTTTATTTTATTCCGTTTTTAATTTCTTTTTTGCTTTAGCGGCAACAGAAACACATAATCTGTGAAAGTTTCAAGTGTCAAACTATCACGGTTCATGAGATACAGCCTGGTCACAGACGGACAGACAGACAGACAGACGGACAGCGGGGTCTTAGTAATAGGGTCCCGTTTTACCCTTTGGGTACGGAACTCTAAAAATGTACAAATCTCTTTGAAATAATTCAGAACTTTTCCCAACAGTTCTTTACTAAGTGCATATTTTAAAGTCCACTTTATGTTTCCATGTTGATTGAAAAAGTATTCTGTTATTTGCGAGTCTGAAGTAATTAATAATTTATCATCAAAAAAATCTCTGTTAGGTACACTTACAGAGATGTTTTCCAAGATTTTTTACAAAGGCAAGCAAGTAAATACATTTGTGAAAACCTTACAGTCAGCAGCGAGCACCTTCACTCCGAATACTGCAACTATTTACAAATACAATTTTTTTTTTCACAGGTTACGTACTGGCGCCTGACCGCCGTGCACGTTACACGTAATTGCACGATCTCGGCAGACCACCAGTAAACCTGGTGCCTTGCTGATGTATGTGGACTCAGGGCACGGACGCGTCGCAGATTTGCGTCATCGCCCCGCGGAATCACAGCGCCGCCTTTTCGACGTCGACGGGTCCATTCGTTGCCGACTCCCGGATCCAGGCCTGGGCAATAGCGGACTCCTCGAGAAAAGCAACTGGACCTGAGTCAACCTGGCAGCGACGTTGTTAAAAGATGCCCCATAGATAAATCACCCGTCTCTCCACTACTCCATTGCTTGCTCAAGGATGCATACCCGGTAGGCTCTAATAATCCTTCCTATCCTAAGGGCACGTCTTCCTGACCATTACCGCACTCCCGGTCTACTCTTTGATATGCAATGGTCTCTGTAGTCCCATGAAACATGAGGCTCCAGGGACTAGTGTGAATCCTTGGATTCATTCGAGCAATCGAGTCTGGTTTTTATTAAATCAATCCTAAAAAAAAATCTGTAAAACAGTATGCAAAACAATTTACACTACGTGCATTAAATTATTAGCCATATGTCAGCTAGTACACCACTATACCAACAAAAAAAGAAAGAAAAATACCGAAAACTATTCTCAAGCAGAGATAAAAACGTAAACAGAACTTAATACCCAAATAAAAGCCTCCACGCATAAAGGGCGTGTCCGCTTATATATATATAGCTATAGCTGTAACTCAGTCACAAATGATGAACTAGGACCATCAAAGTAAAATAAATAAACAGTTAATTACTAATAACAAAACAAAACAATGGTCAGCAAGACAACCAGTCACCACAAGCAGCAGCCGTTCACGAGCATAACGCAAATCGCTTAGGCATCTTTACCAGTCAATCAAGGGTGGTGAAGAGATAAAATATAAGCAGGTGGATTCTAATTTATGTAAAATGTAACTTGGTGAAGGAAAAACGAGCTAAATTTTGATGCTCCTTTTATTTTCTTGTCAAGACAAAGTGCTTGTGAATCCGCGAGGCAAATTCATTTTGTTTAAAAAGCCATTGTCATGTGTTTTTGCAGTCGGGTTTTTGTTTTTTAAATAATTTATTTTATTGCTTTTGTTGTATTAAAACATCAATATTATACTCGACTCGGAGAATTTTCTAGACTTAAAATAAAAAATGTTAAAATCTGCTACAGGCGAACATAATATTATAACCAGAAAAACAATGCAATCCATTTTAAAACAATGAAACCATCTACTAATTACATTAATTAGTCACTACAAGCCTTCTGTTTGCTTTCAGAAATATTTACTTTCAATGTTGGAGATTGAAAAGAATTGCTAAATGAGAATATACCTAATCCTTTGTTTGGCGCCTTGTCGGAATTCCTTTTTTCGATGTAGATAATTTAGGTCAAGTTCAATCTTACACCTTAATATTATTCCATAAAATCAAATTATTTTACAAAACTTTAATACCTAACTGACGTATTGCCTGCCTACTGAAACTCGCTAACTCTAATCCTAAAAAAATAAAAAAGGGAAGTTGCTAAAACTTACCTCGTTAAAAATAGTCACATGACGTTTCATGGAGATTATGCAATCCCCGTTCCAACAGCGCAGCGTCAAAAAAAACGTGAGTACCTTATCAATTTCCCCGAATTTGAAAGCTACACAAATGACTTATCTCCTAAATCCGATTTAAACCAGATTTATTATCCTTTTAGTTCTACGAGTATAGATCGTTACCCTTTGTTAACGGAGCGTAGGATTCTAAATTCTAAAAAGTCCAGTGCAAACCGGTTTAATCCGGAATAATCCAATTAGAACTAGAAAAGGGGTATGTTGCATCAATAGTTAGTGTATTTAACTTTGAACTGTTGCTTTGCAAAGGGAATTCGTTACGTGTGTATTTCAGGAATTCTTGCCAATTCAGGGCAATTTAATAGTTAAACTATAATGCTGCAGTTCTGATGAACAGTTTATTTATTTATTCGATAGAAAATCTGGTACTGCTGTTTCCACGTAAAATGAGCAGTATAAAGTTTTTCAGTTATTCGTTTAAATTTCAGTAGAATTAAAAAATACTAGTAATCTCTAATGAATTCTGTTCTTAAATTATAATTTAGTTCTTTTATATGTTGAATTAGTCAATTTTTATATTGCTTAAAAGAAGGTAGTTAATAACATCCATAAGTCTGCAGTCATTTTATTGCAGTTGCTGAATATAGGTCACTCCTAAGTGAGATTGTTCATAACCTCAGACGTAAAGTAGACGACAAGAATGCTACGTATCATCGTCTTGATAAAATTGAGTAAACTACATCTACCCCTATCTAACTATCAAGATATCAGAAATTAATATTATTTTAATTTATAATTTATTTATATATAATTTAATATTTATTATATTATTGCCTCATTGGTCTAGTGGTCGCAAGCGCTACCACAATATTGCACTTTAAAAGTTTGCGCTTTGAATGTTCGCGTTTTGAAAGTTTAAACTTCACACAATTAAGTATCAGCTTTAAACGCAAAAAGTGTTTCCTGTTTTTTGTGAGTATTAACGCGGCAAGACCAGGAAAAATGACGTGCAATGTTTGCAAAGAAATAAATGATTTGATTTGATTTGATATTAACTTATATATCGTATTTATAAGTTTTATATATAAATTTAATATGTATATTTTCTACGCTCTTCCTCTTTGTGGAAGCAGCCACACCTTTTGGTCAAAATTTACCAAATTATTCGCAGCACACTAACATTCAATTAAATGTGACCTTAGATGACTGGGCGTGGCTGCAAGCCACACTACCTATCCATTTCAGTGGCCTTGGCGTCCGAAATTACCAGTATTAGCTTACCTGTCCTCTGTCCACAGCACTGAAAAGTTGACCTGGAAAATTTAAACCTCCTTCTGGTTGACTCTGATGTGTCGTGCTTGACCGATATGTAAGGTTGGAGATAAATTTGGTTTTTATTCCGTTAAAGGACCCTGTGAAGCTCTTGACTAAATAATGACAGCCGCAAGAGTCGATATTGAAGGTTAAGCAACGCTTGCCGAGGTCGGTTCGTGGATGGGTGACCATCCATAACATACCGAGACCCGGCCGTGCCTCGGAAAGCACGTTAAGCAGTTAGTCCTGGCTGTAATTCGTAGATTCTTGACAGTCGTTACGGGTAGTCAGAAGCCCTGAAAGCCTGAAAACCAGTGTTGCCAAGGGGTGTCGTGTTACCCAGTAACTGTATTGTGGAGGTCTGCCAGGCAGTCGCTCCATGTAAAATACTGGCATCCAGCTTCATCCGGATAGAATGGAAGCCGAAGCCTTATAATTGAATGTAATAAATAAAAAAGTTAATAAATAGATCAGATTATTAGTTATTGCTGATGATTCTCTTAAAAAAAAATCACCAAAGTTTACTTTATTCCTGTCAAACGACGTTTCACATTCTGAAATTGACTAAAGTGACACAACATAACTATATTATAATTTGACAGCACTAATGTCATTTTAGTTATTCAATTTAGTGAATTTGACGTTTTTCACTTAAAATTTTGATAGTCAAACCAAATGAGACTATTTTTAATCGCGATTAAAAAGGTGTGGACTAAAATTAGTTGTCATGAACTAAAATTTACAAAGCATATTTCTATTCTAGTTCTTGAAAGTTTGGATGCTTGTAAGTTTGGAAAATCTTAAATCACTAAGGAAGCTTATGTTAAGGATTACAGCTGTTGTCGATTCGGCAGAAAGTAAATAGTAAAATTATTGTTATTAGAATACAATACGAAGAATACAATACAAAATATTATGATTTGGAAAAGAAGTGGATAAATCCATTTCCAGGTTCTGTGAATTAAGAATAACTATTATTTTTAAACTATCAAAAAAGAGTTCAGTAGATGAAGAAAAATTAAAAAAATAAAATTAGACTCCCTAGTTCGGGAGTTTGCTGAAGACCACCAACCATTTGACATGACAAACAGACAACTTCAAGATGCTCTTGATAGGGCTTTCCTACGGCGACGAAAATACCGAAGATTTTCAAATTACCGAACGAAAAACTGGATTTCCTTTTCTCGGAATCACAGTTGTCTGTCCCCACTGTAGCTGAGAGACGCTTAGTACTAGAAAGCTTTTATTTGGCATAGGTACGTATATACGTATGTATATCACGCCGAAAAAGTGCTAAAATAAAATCTTGAAAAACGTTTTTTTTACCATCCTTGCACGTAATGTGGGGATAATATTTTTTTTTCTCGTCTATTTCATGGTGTGAGGTATCGTTGGATAGGCCGTTAAAAATATTGCGGGTCTGTGAACACAACTTTTCGATTCAAGGATCCGCTTGCGGACCTAATATTAATTAGAGTCAAGTGTCTCCCCCCCCCCCCGCCAGCTAAATTGTTGTTTATAGAGATGTGTAAAAATTCATGACAGTAGTACACATAATACGGAAGGAATACGGGTGGGTTTTAGTCAGTAAGAGTCTGACAAACCCTCCCCCTCCCGCTCCCCCCAGAGCGGGAGAAATTATTTGATGATTTACCACCCAAAAAAAAAAAGTAGTACATATAATAAGATTAAAAGAAAAACTATCACAGCTAAGTGGACTTTACAAGTTAACGAGTAATAGTCGACCAACTTAAATTTGCAGTTGGAGAATTGACCGTGGCATATATCGATGTATGGGAGAACATGTTTTTCAAATACAACGTTAAGTTTGTTTTTGGGATAAATTTATCCCAACTTCCAAACTACAGTGCCCATCATTGTGCGTGGTCCGACATGCTCTTAGCCGATTTTTAAAAAGTACCATCCTGCTTTCAGAGCATGTATAGTATAAAAACCATTTCCTAACATAACATATTGAACATGAGATGGCTACTCCAATCTAAAATTGATTTCTAAGTGAACTCGTAAATAAACTAAATAAAATACCCAAGAGGCCCACAAAGAGGAGGCTTATTAAATTAAATGTATTTGTTTTACTGGTTTGGGACACGCAACCATAAAGTCATTGTTTTTAAGCTAAGTTCTTGGATGTGGCTGATGTGGAGAGCAGTGGTGGCCCAGTAGTGACGGACCCGACCTAAGAGTCGTGGGTTCAACCCCAGCCAGGTGCTTTACTTTGTGTAAATAATTTCATCACCACTGTTCTCAAAACAGTGAAGGAAACATTGTGAGAAAACCGGCATGTCCTAGAACCAAAAATTCGAAGACATGTGACACCCACCAACCCGCACTGGGCCCGCGTGGATTGCGTGGATTTACAGTCCACTCTCTCTCGAAGAGAGGAGGCCTATGTCCAGCAGTGCACGTCTTTCGGCTGAAATAATGATGATGATATAGCTTGTATACATACATACATTATTATAGACATTTCCTGGAAAGTACAGTCAACAGCACATAAGGTTAAACAAAGCTGTCAAATTTCCCCAAATGATTTTAAACCTTAAATTGTTGAAGGTTAAGTTCAAAATCGAATGAGAAAATTTGACAGGTTGTGGTAACTTGATGTGCTTTTTTTTTGGATGGGAAATCATCAAATAATTTCTCCCACTCTGGGCGGAGCGGGAGGGTGTGTCAGACTCTTACTGACTAAAACCCACCCGTATTCCTGCCTGTTGCCTGTGTTGCCAGGGGCCTCAGTGACCCTTTAGTACCTTCCCGCGACCCCGGCAGGCATCGGCCCTAGTGGACCCTACACTTGTGCTGACGACATCTCTAAGAGTCGCGCGTGGAATACAACGCGCCGTCGACCCAGGCCTGGTCCTTACCGGACATGTGCTGGCGACTGTACAAGGAATCTGAGTTGACAGGTAGGTTAGGCACCGTTTTTCTAGATGAGCCGTGGCCACCACATTGTGTTAGCTTTTTACCGGCGATTGACGTCACTGGCACATTATTTATAAAAGTAAGTTGGTGTGATAAATAAATGATAAATGATCTTTATTTCTGTATGTGAGTTTGTACAAACACTTTTACACGTCAATCATATTTTTAAAATAAAGCTTGATGAGGTTGGCGTTTCCTATCTGACTACTCTGATAAGATAGGCGGAAACAAACTCAGAGGTCACAGCCTCTTTTAATGTCCAGACTTAATCTTGGTCAGATCATGTGAAGGCCATGTAGATTGGTGTCTGAAATGGTCCTTTTGAGAAAAGAACCACACAGATTGAGTGGACCTGACCCTGTCAGTGCACGCATTTGTCAGTAATCGTGCAACTCAATTCAATACTTAAGGAGCTCAGCTGTTTGCCTAAAGAGCGCTTTTTGACAACGTAAAGTCAAACCCCGCAGCCATCATTTTCATGACAGCCTTCGCTGCAGCCGTTATGTGGCGGCCACCGTCCTTACAGAAAACCGCAACTTTATCTACACGCAGTATTCTTTAAAAAAAAGCATTTCTTGGTTACGAGTGTTCAGACGTGGGCTGGGTAAGTGAATAAAAGTTATTTTATTCAAATAGTACATAACATCACGCAAGTTAATAAGTCATCATCATCATCATCATCATTTCAGCCGAAAGACGTCCACAAGGTGGTGCGGGATAAACTCCGTCCATGGGCTCCCCCGCTGACGGAGAGTCTCCGGCCCCAGCTTGTGGAGGACGTGGTGAGCGCTCTGTTCCCTTCGCGAGGGGCGACGATGCTCCGGAGGTGACCGAGGTAGAAATGAGAGCGGCGGTACGCAGGCTTAATGCCAAAAATACAGCCCCAGGACCCGATGGCTTACCTGGAAAGGCCTGGGTCCTGGCCTTGGAGGCTCTCGGGCCTCGACTTAGAGGGCTCCTAAGCGCATGCATGGAGAGGGGCCAGTTCCCGCTTCGTTGGAAGACGGGAATACTGGTCCTCATAAAGAAGGCAGGGCGCCCTGCGGACTCTCCGTCCGCTTATCGGCCCATCGTGCTGCTCGACGAGGTGGGCAAGCTCTTTGAAACAGTCATTGCAGACCGCCTCGTCAGCCAGCTGGTGCGGGTGGGGCCGGATTTGGCGGAGAGCCAGTTTGGTTTCCGCAGGGGGCGCTCTACTGTGGACGCCATCATGCGCGTGCGAGCCCTGACGACGGGGAATGCTGTTGCCCAGGGTGGGGTCGTCTTGGCGATGTCTTTAGACATCGCCAATGCCTTCAATACCCTGCCCTGGAGTTGCATCAGGGAGGCACTCCGGTGCCACCGGATGCCAACCTACCTCTGTCGTGTGGTCGAGGCCTATCTGACGGACAGGGCCGTCATCAACCCCGGTCACCAGGGAGTGTGAAACCGGCAAGAGATGTCGTGCGGTGTCCCACAGGGATCGGTCCTGGGGCCGCATCTGTGGGACATCGGATACGAATGGATGCTGCGCGCCGACCTCCCTAGCGGCGTTAGCGTAGTGTACGCTGACGACACGTTGGTCCTGGCGCAGGGGAGGTCGCACTAGGCGGCGGCCGAATTAGGGGCACGCGGGGTTGCGACAATCGTCGAAAGGATCCGGCAATTGGGACTCGAGGTGGCCCTGCACAAGTACAAGGTCATGTGTTTTCATGGTCCTCGGAACGCGCCACCGTTGGGGTCCCAAATAACGGTGGGAGGGGTTTTCATCGGCGTCGAGTCGACGATGAAGTACCTGGGACTCGTTCTCGTGGAACTTCGTGGAGCATTTCCGACGTTTGGCTCCCAAACTGCAGCGGGCAGGCGCTGCATTGAAGCGGCTCCTGCCCAATCTAGGGGGTCCAAACGCCTCCTACCGGAGGCTCTATGCGGGGGTCGTGCGGTCCATGGCCCTCTACGGGGCTCCTGTACGGGCGCGCTCTCTGGCACTGCGGCCAGCCCGCCGGTTGAGCGTGGCCCAAAGGGTCATGGCCATCCGGATGGTCCGGGGATACCGCACGGTCTCCTGTGAGGCAGCGAGCCTCCTTGCCGGATTGCCGCCATGGGATCTGGAGGCAAAAGTCCTCGCGCACGTATGGGAGTGGCGCGAGGAGGCGAAACGCCGGGGCGTAAGCCCGCTGCCGCGAGAAATCGCGGCACAGCGGACGGAGCTCCGGCGGGATCTCATGGCGTCATGGAGAGTACGGTTGTCGCAACCCAGTGCTGGGCACGCCACAATTGAGGCGATAAGTCCCCTCTTTGAGGAGTGGCTAGAGAGGCGCCACGGCGTCCTCACCTTCTTCCTGACGCAGGTCCTCACCGGACACGGCAGCTTTGGGAGGTTCCTGTGTCGGATAAGGCGGGAGGAAACGTCCGGGTGTCACCACTGTGTGGATCGCCCGGAGGACACGGTGGAGCATACGGTGGAGGTCTGCCCGGCTTGGGCAGAGCACCGCCGTGTCCTCGTGGAGGCGATCGGCGGCAGAGATCTCTCGCGTCCGGTCCTGGTTCAGGCCATGGTACGGAGCGAGAGGGCATGGGCAGCCGTCACCTCCTTCTGCGAAGCAGTAATGCTCGCGAAGGCAGGACGGTTGAGGGAAAGGCATGTTTCGCGCCCTCTCGCCCCTAGCCGCCGCAGGAGACGCCCTGGACGTCGGGAATCCCGGGCGGATTTCCGGCCACCGTAGGCGCGGGCTTGCGGACGGTGAGCAATGGGTAGCTCACCGTCCGGTAAGGACCAGGCCCAAGTCGACGGCGCGTTGTATTCCACGCCCGCCTCAAAGAAATGTCGTATGTCAGCACAAAGGTAGGGGTCCACTAGGGCCGATGCCTGCCGGGGGGTCGCGGGAAGGTACTTATGGGTCACCGAGGCCCCCGCAACACAGGCAACAGGAAGGAATACGGGTGGGTTTTAGTCAGTAAAAGTCTGACACACCCCTCCGGCCAGAGCGGGAGAAGTTATTTGATGATTTGCCACCCTCAAAAAAAAAAAAAGGTTTTGTGTTAATAAGTAGCAAAGCACAATGTCAGTTTGCTACTGAGAATTCCATAATTGAAAAATTCTGCCCTTTCCTAGACAAATCGAACACTTGACTCCACGCTCAACAGTCGCGCTTGTGACCACTAAACCAACGAGGCAGTCTTATTCATTTGTTTTCATTATGTTGTCTGCCCTGTCTAGGTCATGGTCTACCCATATGCCAAATTTATTCCAAATCAGTTCAGCCGTTTTAGCGTGTAAACAAACAAACTCACTTTCGCATTTATAATATTAGTCGTTTTTGTAAATGGGAACCTACTACCAGAATAAAAAGTATTCTATGGCCTAATTCAGGTCATGGTCTACCCGTGTGCGAAAAAAATCAGTCGTGTGCCAAATCAGTTCAGCCATTTTAGCGTGAAAGTGTAACAAACAAACTCACTTTCGCATTTCTATGATAGTTAAGATTTACTTTGAAATGTCAAGTTTGTATGAATAAGTGCTTAAATGTCTCGTTTACGGATCACTGGAAAAAACTGTCTTAACTTGGGAATTCTAGCTGTTACTGAGAATTCAATGAAATATAAATGTCATGACACAATATATTATAATAGAGCAAGTCATGAATATGTTTTGTAATTATTATTACATTTATCTTTGTTTTAGTCGGACTCGCGCACGAAGGGTTCCGTACCATTATCTATAAAAATGGCAAAAAAAAAATCATGCCTGTTGTATGGAAGCCCCTTAAATATTTATTTTATTCTGTTTTAAGTATTTGTTGCTATAGCGGCCACAGAAATACATCATCTGTGAAAATTTCAAGTGTCTAACTATCAAGGTTCATGAGATACTGCCTGGTCACAGACGGACAGACAGACAGACAGACGGACAGACAGACGGACAGCGAGGTCTTAGTAATAGGGTTTTACCTGTTTTACCCTTTGGGTACGGAACTCTAAAAATGTACAAATCTCTTTGAATAATTCAGAACTTTTCCCAACAGTTCTTTACTAAGTGCATATTTTAAAGTCCACTTTATGTTTCCAAGTTGATTGAAAAAGTATTCTGTTATTTGCGAGTCTGAAGTAAGTAATAATTTATCATCAAAAAAATCTCTGTTAGGTACACTTACAGAGATGTTTTCCAAGATTTTTTACAAAGGCAAGCAAGAAAATACCTTTGTGAAAACCTTACAGTCAGCAGCGAGCACCTTCACTCCGAATACTGCAACTATTTACAAATACATTTTTTTTTTTTCACAGGTTTCGTACCGCCGTGCACGTTACGTAATTGCACGATCTTGGCAGACCACCAGTACACCTGGCGCCTTGCTGATGTATGTGGACTCAGGGCACGGACGCGTCGCAGATTTGCGTCATCGCCCCGCGGAACCACAGCGCCGCCTCTTCCACGTCGACGGGTCGGGCAATAGCGGACTCCTCGAGAAAAGCAACTGGACCTGAGTCAACCTGGCAGCGACGTTGTTAAAAGATGCCCCATAGATAAATCACCCGTCTCTCCACTATTCCATTGCTTACTCTAGGATGCATATCCGGTAGGCTCTAATAATCCTTCCTATCCTAAGGGTACGTCTTCCTGACCATTACCGCGCCCCCCGGTCTACTCTTTGATATGCAATGGTCTCTGTAGTCCCATGAAACATGAGGCTCCAGGGACTAGTGTGAATCCTTGGATTCATTCGAGCAATCGAGTCTGGTTTAACCACGCTGGGGCCGGTGCATTTCATTCATTCATTCATTTCACAAGTTATGTACTATATCTAGTGGTTGAAGTAACCTTTTAGACAGATTTGAGAAAAATTGCCTGTGTTAGGACACTTTGCTCTTCCAAATCTTAAATTAAGTGGAGTACCAACAATTTCAAATCTCCTTATCTTAAGAAAACAATTCAAAGTAATTTGACTAAAAGAAAAACACGCATACATACATCACTCCTTGTTTCCCCTAAGGGTTGGGCAGAGGTGTACCTGTAGTACACCCACATTTCGCCAGTTATGTTTAAGTCCCATGTAATAGGGGGCGAGCCTATTGCCATCAACCGGGCACAAATCCAGACTGGGCTGCTACTGAGAAATTCCAGATAGAAAAACACTAACACACCAATAACACTTTGCCCGACCCGGGAATCGAACCCAGGACCTCATTCTCTGCAGTAGCGCTTGTGACCACTAGACCAACGAGGCAGTCAAAAGAAGAAAGAGATGTGCCATATTTTGAATTTAAATAATAAATTAAGAATAAAAAAAATCTTCTACATCTTTATCTCTACATTTTATAAATAAAAGTCGCTTTTCGTTTCTGTCTGTGTTTCCGCGTTGTTCTCTTAAACCACGCAACGATTTTTGATGCGTTTTTTATTCATCATTTTGAGAATTTATTTCGGAAGTTTTACGGGTACTTATACACACCTACACTTAACATACCTACACACATAATCAACCTATAACGTTCCAACTGCTAGGACACAGGCTGAGGGAGTGGACCATAATCCACCACGCGGGCCCAGCGCGGGTTGGTACATGTCACATGTCTTCGAAATTTTGGCTCTAGAACATCGGTTTCCTCACGATGTTTTCCTTCACCGTTTCGAGAGCAGTGGTGATGAAATAATTTACACAAGGTAAGTTCAAACCCAGATAGGCGCTTTCTCCTATCTAGGTTTGAACCTGCGACTTACAACTCGTAAATCTCGGCCGTTACCACTGGACCACCACTGCTCTGTACTGCTTACGGGTGGGTATATTATTATTTATTTATTTCAATTAACATTGGATCATACAATTAAACTAAATTAAATTAAATAAAACATTATGAATAAAATTAAAGAATTACATACAATTAAAATAATATCTTAACTTTAGTCAGTACGTGAATCATGCAGCAGTGGTTCACGTACTGACAGTCGAAACGTTCGGCAAAAGCGGTCAGGATGCTGTTGTGGCTGGTCCGCATCCTACGCACCAGGGATGTGCACAGCTTGCGTATGATTGTGTGGAAACAATTATCCAGAGGCGCCTCGGCAAACATCCCCGACGCGCTACAGAAGCGAGGCAGCCCCAAGAGTACCCTGAACGCATTGTTGTATTGGACGCGCAGAGCGCTGTACTGTTTTTGCGTGTAATCCATCCACAGGTTGCCAGTATAAAAGGACGTACAAAATGCATATAAAAATAAGACTATTTTGATGCCTCTCGAACACCGAGCAAAACTGCGGGCTATCATATTCGCACGAACAGACAGCGCCTTACGCTCCCTTTCTATGTCTGCATCGTCTTCCAGGTCAGAGGTTAATAAATGTCCAAGATACTTAAACGTGTCAACTCTATTAAGTGGGCATCCGTTGAGCTTAATTGCCGGTAAATAATCTGGACACCCACCCCTGGCCCGGAAGACCATGCACTCATTTTCGTATTATACAACAAGCCATGTTCTTCAGCATACTTTTAACAGATGCCAACCAGGCTGGACACCCCACATACAGAGGCACTCAGCAGCACCATGTCTTCAGCGTAACTGATATTGTTTAGGCACACACCTCAAATATGACAACCGACATACGTGCTGCTGAGCCTCTATCAGCGCATTAACATACAGGTTGAAGAGTTTCGATGAGGTTCTAAGGGGGGCTCCCCTTGCCTCAAGCCACACTCCAACCTGTATGGGGTCGAGTAAGCCCCCGACGATCGAACAACATTGACTTGATTGTTGTACCAATATTGACAGATATGGATCAGTTCATCTGGCAATGACGCTTGCTGCAGTTTTTGCCACAGCAGATCATTGTAAACCAAGTCAAATGCCTTCGAGAAGTCGAGGAAGCAAGCAAAGACAGGTGTACTTCTAACAGTGTAGTACTTGACAGTTTGCTTTAAACACAATATAGCTGTTTCTGTAAAGAGACCGGCTTTGAAACCATCCTGGTTATCATGTAAATTCAAGTATTTTTTCAACTGAATGTTAAGCAAACCGTCAAGCACTTTCGAAATAACAGTGGCCAATGAAATGGGCCTATAGTTGTTCTTATCGCTAACATCACCGGTTTTATTCTTAATAATTGGCACCACCACAGTTTTCATCATTCGCTCAGGCAGATACGAATTTCCTATAAACAAGGAGGAGGAACATCGCTAAGACTCTGGGCAGATGATGACCAGCATGTTTAAGGTGTTCAATACTTAAATTATCGTGGCCTGGAGACTTGCCCCTCGACGTAGACATAATGACATGTCTTACCTCCTTTGCCGTAAACCGGACACTGAACTCCTGACCACTACAACCAGCACTGCTTGTAAACTGAGACGGTCCCAACGGTGACAAAACAGCAAAGTGCTGCCTAAATAGCTCGGCAATCCCTGTAACATCAGGTGCGCCGCTGACACTCACCGGCAGGCCCGGCCTACTATTGTGTTTATCGGTGGACCTCCAAAAAATACGGAAGTCGCCCTTAGAATGATGCGATGCCAACATGTCCATTTTAATCTGGTATAATGCATTAATATTAAACTGAAATATAATAAAGAAATCTAGAAAAGAAGAAAGAAGAAAATAATGAAAGAAAATACTCTCGAAATCTCGATGATTTGTCAAGTAATATCCTAAATTATTAATATTATAAATGCGACAATGAGTTTGTTTGTTTGTTACGCTCTCACGCTAAAATGGCTGAACGGATTTGGACACAATTACAGTCAGTCATATCAATAATCATCAAACAAAATACCATTTAAAAAAGTATTCAATAAAATACGAAATTGAACGGGCTTTCAAGTAGCTTTCTGTCGAAGAAACATGGCAAACTCTCTAAATATCTGACGGCAAAGCAAGTGGCGCCATCTAGTTTTGTTACAAAGTTTCTAGGAACCACGGAAGAGGTCGGATAAGAGTGTCACTCTCGATGGTGCATGTCAGTCACTGTCGTACCACATTCCGAACTGCTATATTCCTTAATCCTGATGATATTGAAACTGCTAAACCTAGTGGTTTAGGATACCATTTACAAAAAGTGATCATGGTATACTAATACGGTGACCACTTCTGGTAAAGGCTATCCTGCGCCGTTGTATCTATTCGAAAACAAACCTTCACACGGATACTTAAAAAGCATGATATGAACGTAGTAACAATAACAGTTGCAAAATACGAGAGCTCACAAATACTAGGAATTCAAAAGGAATATTCGAGAACTCTATCAGAATCTGAACCAATTTTAACTGTAGCTAAAAAGTGTAAGGAGTAAAGACAATGTACTGAAGAGTTGTCTACTTATTGTTTTGGAATGTCGCTTCTGTTATTGCGTACCTGCTGTTGACAGTTCCGTTTAATTGAAAACTATTCAGCTTTGTCATAGAGTAAGGTTTTGTAGATAAGACACTTGGATTCTTCGTTTTTACTAAAAACGAAGAATCCAAATGTCCTACCTGCAACAAAAAAATCGCGTGCTACGACTGTCAGCTGAGTGAAACCATGAGCTGACCCGATTCACCCTGAAGTTAGTCGAACGTCACGTGATATTTCCGAGCTTTACGAAGTAGGTCGAATGACGCGTGATTCACGAACTTCTGATTGTCGGCTTGGCCGAAACTTCGGCGGGTTTATGGCTGAAAACGAAAATATGGCCGAATTGTGACTTTTTGGCCGAAAATGGTTGCAAACGAAAACGAAGGTTCGACCAGTCACTAGTTTTTATTAAGTATTAGTTTTTCAAGTAGAAGTGTGATTCATATTATTTAAATTTGTTGTAAATTGGAGGAAACACTGATTCCGATAGTACCTACCTGCAGGTTCACCTAGTTTCGGAATCAGAGGTTAAATTTAACAGTGGCCCAACTGGGTCTTGTAATTATTGTATCTCAGTAATATGTTTCCATGCTACAAAACCTAATGTAACTCTAGTAATAAGAGTACTGTACTTTTAATTTAAAAAAAAATATTGAAAATCGCTATTGGTCGTGGTGACAGATCCAGTGTTGATCAAAACCGTTTTTTTTCTTCATTTTATTGAAATGTATGTAACAATTCATTAATTTGAAGAAAAGAAACAGTTGTAACTAACCTAACCAATGGCTTCAATACCCTACCCTGGAGTTGCGTCAAGGAGGCACTCCGGTACCACCGGATGCTGACATACCTCTGTCCTGTGGTCGAGGCCTATCTGATGAACAGGGCCGTCATTTACACCTATCACCAGAGAATGTGGAACCGGCAAGAGATGTCATGCGGTGTCCCACAGGGATCGGTCCTGGGGCCGCATCTGTAGGACATCGGATACGACTGGGTGCTGCGCGCCGACCTTCCTAGCGGCGTCAGTGTGGTGTGCTACGCTGATGACACGTTGGTCCTGGCGCAGCGGAGGACGCACCAGGTGGCGGCCGAAGTAGCGGCACGCGGGGTTGCGACAATCGTCGAAAGGATTCGGCAATTGGGACTCGAGGTGGCCCTGCACAAGTCCGAGACCATGTGTTTTCATGGCCCTTGGAACGCGCCACCATTGGGGTCCCAAATAACGGTAGGAGGGGTTTACATCGGCGTCGAGTCGACGATGAAGCACCTGGGACTCGTCCTCGACAGCCGGTGGAACTTCGTGGAGCATTTCCGACGTTTGGCTCCCAAACTGGAGAGGGCCGGGGCTGTCTTGAAGCGGCTCCTGCCCAATCTAGAGGGTCCAAACGCCTCCTGCCGGAGGCTCTACGCGGGGGTCATGTGGTCCATGGCCCTTTACGGGGCTCCTGTGTAGGCGCGTTCCCTGGCACTGCGGCCAGCCTGCCGGTTGAGCGCGGCCCAAAGGATCATGGCCATCTGGCTGGTCCGGGGACACCGCACGGTCTCCGGTGC
The DNA here is from genome assembly GCA_905333075.3 of Atethmia centrago. Taxonomy (NCBI): domain Eukaryota; kingdom Metazoa; phylum Arthropoda; class Insecta; order Lepidoptera; family Noctuidae; genus Atethmia; species Atethmia centrago. Next base: position 7,463,857 of record HG995381.1, on the reverse strand, counting down.
GGCAACGAGCCTCCTTGCTGGATTGCCGCCATGGGATCTGGAGGCAAAAGTCCTCGCACCCGTGTGGAAGTGGCGCGAGGAGGCGAAACGCAAGGGCGCAACTCCGCTGCCAGAAAATCGGCAAATGCGAGAAATCACGGCACAGCGGACGGAGCTCCGGCGGGATCTCATGGCGACATGGAGAGTACGGTTGTCGCAACCCAGTGCTGGGCACGCCAGAATTGCGGCGATAAGTCCCATCTTTGAGGAGTGGCTAGAGAGGCGCCACGGCGTCCTCACCTTTCGCCTGACGCAGGTCCTTACCAGACATGGCAGCTTCGGAAGGTTCATGTGTCGGATAAGGCGGGAAGAAACGCCCGGGTGTCACTACTGTGTAGATCGCCTGGAGGACACGGTGGAGCATACGGTGGAGGTCTGCCCGGCTTGGGCAGAGCACCGCCGTGTACTCGTGGAGGCGATCAACGGCAGAGACCTCTCGCGTCCGACTCTGGTTCAGGCCATGTTACGGAGCGAGAGGGCATGGGCAGCCGTAACCTCCTTCTGCTAAGCAGTAATGTTCGCGAAGGAGGAGGCGGGACGGTTGAGGGAAAGGCAAATTTCGCGCCCTCTCGCCCCTAGTCGCCGAAGGAAACGCCCTGGGCGTCGGGAATCCCGGGCGGATTTCCGGCCACCGTAGGCGCGGGCTTGCGGATGGTGAGCAATGGGTAGCTCACCGTCCGGTAAGGACCAGGCCTGGGTCGACAGCGCGTTGTATTCCATGCGCGCCTCAAAGAGATGTCGTCAGCACAAGTGTAGGGGTCTACTAGGGCCGATTCCTGCCGGGGTCGCGGGAAGGTTACCGAGGCCCCTGGCAATACAGGCAACAGGAAGGAATACGGGTGGGTTTTAGTCAGTAAGAGTCTGAAACACCCTCCCGCTCCGCCCAGAGCGGGAAAAGTTACTTGATGATTTCCCGCCCCAAAAAAAAATATACATATATAATTTGTCGGAAATAAGTTAGTCACTCGTTTGACTAATCGGGACGCCAGCGCCACCAAGCGGCGCTCGACAGAGTCTACAACATATCGCTTGACCGGAGATAAGCAGAGTCTGTCGGAGGCGGTCAAGGAGTAAACACGTTTAGAAACTGTCGCGCGTTCCGTATATTTGTGTCGTGTACCTACAGTGTGTGTATAGCCAGTGTGATTATATAATCGTAATTTGATTTAAACTGCAAACGGTTTTTCTATTGTGCAATAACCAACACTTCCCATTGTACGCCCACAGTAGATAAAATCTGGCTGATGATAACGAGCGAGACGTATCTTCTCCGTCATATATATATACATGTCGCATCCGGTCATTAGTACGGACACGAACGAATTGCAAGCGCGCCACTAGCGACATTACGTGTTCTACCCACACCAACTGACAGCGCGCTTCTACAGAGTCGTGATGTTTTAAAGCCGCCGGCGAGGAGCACATTCAGTGTCTAATTGCATTGGAATTAAGACGTCGCGGAACTGTACCCGATTCGTTGTGCCCAGTCATTATAATTAGTCATTTGTGATTTAATAAAAGTAGTGTATTGTACCCAGTGTATTTTCATTTCACGAAACCCATTTTCTGCCCACATGATGTCCGAATCTAATGGAATAATCCTGACGATCCTACATCAGAACTGGGATCAAATCGTGCTAATGAGATCACACGCGGGAACAGTGAAAATAACAATCAGTGGCGGTTACTTTTTGAAATGCAAAATGAACAAATGCGCGCGCTGATACAAACTCTTAAAACTCAGCCAGTGAATAACAAGTTGGTGTTGCCGGAATTCGACCCCGATAAACCCGAGTCCGATGCGCGATCATGGTGTGCCACTGCTGACTTGTGTTTCGACGGTAATGCAGTGGAAGGAAGCCAACTTATCTTAACAATAAGCAAGGCGATGAGGGGCTCTGCATCAACATGGCTGTCGCAGATAACCCATCCAGGTATGACGTGGTACCAATTTAAAGAACTCTTTAAGGCCAGATTCGTTTGTGTTGAAACTTCTGCGGCTACCCTCATTAACCTGAGTAATGGAAAACCCAAGGATAATGAGACCTATGCCGCCTATGCTAGTCGTCTCATTTCAACGTTTTTGTTAAACCGTTGGAAGGAGCTGAGTGTTGAACAGATTGCGGCGTCGACTGTAATTGCTCACTTGGAGCAAATCGATACACGCTTATAACGTCTCGCTTTTACCACGGAGTTTAGAACGCGTCATAAGTTGCAGCAAGAGCTTCAAGCGTTCTCCTACCTGAAGAGGAGAGCCCCTACAGATATGCGTACTGATACCGGGAACGAGAAACGTCTGAAGTTTTCGTCACTACCGCCAATCAAGTGCCACGCATGTGGCAAGCCAGGACACAAACAAGCGGGTTGTCGCACGAAGAAGAACGACGTCAAGAAGCCGTTGCCTGTGCTACCTGCAGCGGGCGCTGGGCAGCGACAACAAGCCGGCAGCTGCACACTGGTGTGCTTCAAGTGCGGCACGCCGCACGCACAGGTAAGACAATTCGTAGGCTTGGCTTCTTACTTTCGTCAGTTTGTACCGAATTTTTCCCGCCTCATGGGTCCGATCTATAATTTGACATCTGGAAAGTCACCGTTCGAGTGGACCACCAGCCGTGAAGAAATTAGACAGAAGGTAATCAAAATACTAATTAGTGATACAGTGCTCATGATTTTTGACCCGCAGCACCCAGTGGAGCTTCATACAGAAGCCAGTTCAGAGGGTTATGGCGCGATTTTGTTCCAAGTTGTAGAAGGTAAGCAACATCCTATTGCCTATTTTAGTAAACGCACGACACCAGCAGAGTCTCGATACCACTCGTACGAGCTAGAGACGCTAGCGGTCGTCAACGCGGTGAGACATTTTAGACAATACCTGCATGGCCAAAAGTTTACAGTAGTAACGGACTGTAATTCTCTAAAATCGTCACGAAACAAAATCGAACTGACACCGAGGGTACACAAGTGGTGGGCATTCTTACAGTCGTTCGATTTCGATGTAAAATACCGCGTAGGTAAGCAAATGGCGCACGCTGATTTCTTCTCTCGAAACTTATTGCCCCTGCCGTCAAAACCAGCTTGTAAAGTTGAACAGAAGCAGGTAAACCTTACCGCATTGTCTGACAACTGGCTTCTAGCAGACCAGCAGCGAGATGATGAGATCAAGAAAATGTCCGATTTAGAGCAAGGTCAGCTTAACGATGACGTGGCTAAAACGTATGAGGTAAGATCGCTATACTTTACCGTAAAGTTCAACGTAACGGTCGAACTAAATGTTTGCCAATCGTCCCTCGTGCTATGCGTTGGTCTGTCATCAATAATATCCACGAATCCATTATTCATCTAGGGTGGGAGAAGACACTGGAGAAGCTGTACAATCATTATTGGTTCGAGGGTATGAGTCGCTACGTAAAAAGGTTTGTAGACAACTGCGTCACCTGCAAGATAGCAAAGTCCCATTCAGGTACAGGCGGAACTTCACCCTATACCCAAGACAGCGATTCCATGGCATACCGTCCATATAGACGCTACAGGAAAGCTGAGTGGGAAGAGTGACAACAAGGAGTACGTGTTCGTGATGATCGACGCTTTCACCAAGTACGTATTGCTGTTTCACAGTAAAAACATTGACACCAAAAGCAGCATCAAGGCAGTGTCAGACAGTGCTGCACTCTTTGGTTCTCCTGTGCGAATAATCGCTGATCAGGGACGGTGTTTTTCGAGCAGGGAGTTTCGCGACTTCTGCCAAGGTAAAAATATCAATCTTCACCTTATTGCGACTGGTTCATCTCGTGCAAATGGTCAAGTAGAGAGGGTAATGAGTGTGCTCAAGTCAATGTTAACCGCGATGGAGACTGATAAAGATCGGTCGTGGCACGACTCACTAGGAGATGTACAGCTGGCCCTTAATTGTACGGTTAATCGCGTTACAAAAGCTAGTCCATTAGAACTTTTGATAGGTAAGGTAGCACGTCCACTTAATTTAATGGCTAATGACAATGACGACATTATAAACCTTGATGACGTTAGGAGATTAGCTTCCGAAGGCATTGAAAAGTCTGCGTGTTATGATAAAAGTCGTTTTGATAGTACAAAGGCAAGCGTGAATAGGTTCTCTGTCGGTGAATTCGTGCTTATTGAGAACGAGGAGCGTAATCAAACTAAGCTTGATGTGAAGTATAGGGGGCCAATTCAAATTGTTGAAGTGTTAGATGGCGATCGGTATGTTTTAAAATCTCTTGTTAACAAGCGTACTTACAAATACGCTCATGACCATGTTCGAAAGATGCCCGAGGGCCAAGTACAAATTGAGATTGTAGACGAAATAGATGGTGAATTGGCATCACCTTAGTTTATGTAACCAGGTTTTCGGTTCAGTGGGTCGGAGACTGTACCAGAGTATCGTAGCCGTAGCCCGTTGGAAATCGGTATCTGCTCAATGAGTAGTGGGTACGCGGTAAGCGGAAGCTCTGGGTGGTATAGTCGGGTTTTGCCTAGAAGTAAAGACCATAGAGTCAAGGGTTGACTCGGTATTCCCGTGGGGAAAATATTGTGTGTGTTGTTGACCATTAATGAGATACCTGAGGTTTTTTTTTCTTTTGTTAATGTAATGTGCTCGGTCTCGGTAATCTCGAAAATAGATAAGTTATAATTCGTAGATTAGCTTAGTTTTTTTATTACTATTGGTGAATTGCTTGTGTAATAAACAGATTTTAAAGAGTCTAGTCCTTTTTAACTATCTCATCAGTCTTCATAAGAGTCAGGATTGGACGAACAGAAACTGTGCCAGAAGTTTGTATTTTTCAGATTAACAACACACGAGGACGTGTGCATCGCAGAATGGCCGTGTCGCATCCGGTCATTAGTACGGACACGAACGAATCGCAAGCGCGCCACTAGCGACATTACGTGTTCTACCCACACCAACTGACAGCGCGCTTCTACAGAGTCGTGATGTTTTGAAGCCGGGGAGCACATTCAGTCCAGTGTCTGATCGCATTGGAATTAAGACGTCGCGGAACTGTACCCGATTCGTTGTGCCCAGTCATTATAATTAGTCATTTGTGATTTAATAAAAGTAGTGTATTGTACCCAGTGTATTTTCATTGCACGAAACCCATTTTCTGCCCACATGATGTCCGAATCTAATGTAATAAATCCTGACGATCCTACATACATATATATCACAAACGGATCCCTGAATCGTGAAATGGTGTTCACAGACCCGCAATATTTTTTAACGGCCTGTCCAACGATATCCCACACCATGGGATAGAGGAGAAAAAAAAACCTAATAAAAAAAATTCCTGATTTTATTCTGCCACTTTGTTGACGTGAATAATATATGTATATACATATGCCAAATTACAGATTTTTAGTACTTAGCGTCTCTGAGCTAAAGTGGGGACAGGCTGACAGACAGACGGACATGGCGAAACTATAAGGGTTCCTTGTTTACTACGGAACCCTAAAAACCACTTTATTTGTTAAAGAGAAACATGCAGTGCTCGTATATTTCCAGTATGAGATGATGTATTAGCCCTTTGGTGGGTATACACTGTCTAATTTAAATTCATAAGAAAGTACTTAGGGTTGCATTATATCAAATATTGTATTTTTATTTTTTGCTAGATGCGCCCCGCGGTTTCACCCGCATAAGTTTTGACTCCGTGGGTATATCGGGATAAAAAGTATCCTATATGTTATTCCTGGTTATAAACTATCTGTTTGCCATATTTCATCCAAATCCGTTCAGTACTTTATGCGTGAAAGAGTAACAAACATCCATCCATCCATCCATCCTTACAAACTTTCGCATTTATAATATTATTAGTAGGATTGTTTTTTTAAGCTGCTCGCATGCACTTAAAAGTGTATATTTTTAATTAAAACCACGTTGATTCCATCTTAGGAAGATTTCGTGTTTGCATTTAAATAATTTTATTTAACCTGTTAAGCCCCGCGCGACACCGATTCGGAGTCAAACAATAGAAAAACAATTGTGTAATGAGACACAGCTGTCCTTGACCAATTGAAAACAAAAAAGAGAGCAAAAGGTCCAGATTGAAACATAACTGGTTCTTTTTTTGAAGTTGAAACTTCTTTGGAAAAGTTATGGGTTCTCGTAGTAGCATAAGTGAAGTTAAATTAATCACATGAAAAGTAAAATCATTATTTTATTGAAGTGAAACTTCTTTAGGCGCGTTGAGCGATAAGTTTACACTTCAGCAGTCCCCATGACTGCTTGTTTTTTTTTTGTTAACATGAAATGCTTAATTACTGTTCTTCAAAGAATATTCATTGAAGCATTTTATTACACCTCTTTTAAGATCCTTTACACATGGGCTAACGAACTCTCGCAGCTCCATTAATTTGTAGTCCATTTTGATATGTTTTTTACCTTATTTTATTTTAATTCATTCCTTTGCTATAAAGACCACAAAGTTTTAAGTTAATTTCGAGTGCTCTCGAAAAGAAAATTAAAATTCTGTTTGATATTAGTATCTCGTAGCTTCTCTCAAACTATTTCATATTTTTGTTAATGTTTACGGTTTTACTCACGAATGTATTTCGGGTTTGCCTGACTAGTCGGCTAAACCCAAAATAAACACATAAACATAACATCACGCCTTGTTTTCCCGAAGGGTTGGGCAGAAGTGTACCTGTAGTACACCCACATTTCACCAGTTATGTTTAAGTCCCATGTAAGTCCCATGTTTGTAATAAGGGGCGAGCCTATTGCCATCAACTGGCACATATCCAGACTCCGGGCTGCTACTGAGAAATTCCAGATAGAAAAGCCCAATAACACTTTTCCCGACCCGGGAATCGAACCCAGTACCCTCAATACGTTGATATACCGTAAATAATAATGTCTCACGAAACTACAGTAAAGATATAAAAAGAGATATAGAAAGATATAATAATTAACTTCCTTAAAAATCAACTAAGTTTTTATTTATTTATTATTCATTTAACAGTTTACGAGTATGTGCACACATATAAACAGACAAGAAGAAAGGAACAGAAAAATACTTATAAAGGTGATGCTTATTCCTAAAGAAATCTATTCCAGCATACCTCCGATAGGACAGTAGACAAAGAGATGTAGACACCGTGTGTAAGAGTAGAAGAGAAAACACAATACATATAACAACAAAAAAAAACTATTCACTATTTTTATGTTTACATTATAGTTTTCTTTTTTACCTTCTAGAAAACTAAGTGAAAAAGGTACACCTACTAAGAAATTGTACTTCAATGTCTTATTGAAATGTAAATGGAAATTATTTCATGTTTTATTGTTTTCCTGCTGTTTTATTGTTATTTTTACACTGTACATTTTAAATCTCGGCGTCTATTCTGCATAAATCTCACTGTGAAGTTGGGTGAAGTGAGCTTAAACTGAGCTCTAGGGGACAGCTGACTTCAGGTAACTTTTCATGGCGAGATTTTTACAAAATATATCGGCTGGCCTCAAAGTGATATCTCAAGATTAATCGGGAAAGTCCGAAAGGGTTACCGAGGCCCCGGGAACACGGGTGGGTTTTAGCCAGTAAGAGCCTGACACACCCTCCCGCTCCGCCCAGAGCGGGAAAAGTTATTTGATAAAATCCCACCAAAAAAAAAAGATTAATCTCTATTTGATTCGATTTGATAGCTTTAAGTTAGACTGATCAACATTTAATTAAGAAAGATTATAATAATTTGTAAATAAATAACAACTTACACCTAAATAATTAACAAAAATAACAAAATAATATCCTACCTTAACTAAAAGTATTCACAAACTAAAATATGGCGTCGAAAAATTCATCCGCATCGCTCTCGACTTGTAATTTTAAGAGATAGTATTGCCATGTTAAATGGCATTGCTTAGCGCCTGGCTAAGGTAAAAGCCAGCCCTTGGGTCATTCCCTAGTGGCGTCAGCGTAGTGTGCTACGCTGACGACACGTTGGTCCTGGCGCAGGGGAGGTCGCACCAGGCGGCGGCCGAATTAGCGGCACACGGGGTTGCGACAATCGTAGAAAGGATCCGGCAATTGGGACTCGAGGTGGCCCTGCACAAGTCCGAGGCCATGTGTTTTCATGGTCCTCGGAAAGCGCCACCGTTGGGGTCCCAAATAACGGTATGAGGGGTTTCTATCGGCGTAGAGTCGACGATGAAGTACCTGGGACTCGTCCTCGACAGCCGGTGGAACTTCGTGGAGCATTTCCGACGTTTGGCTCCCAAACTGGAGCGGACGGGTGCTGCATTGAAGCGGCTCCTGCCCAATCTAGGGGGTCCAAACGCCTGGCCCTCTACGGGGCTCCTGTATGGGCGCGCTCTCTGGCGCTGCGGCCAGCCCGCCGGTTGAGCGCGGCCCAAAGGGTCATGGCCATCCGGATGGTCCAAGGATACCGCACGGTCTCCTGTGAGGCAGCGAGCCTCCTTGCCGGATTGCCGCCATGGGATCTGGAGGCAAAAGTCCTCGCGCACGTATGGGAGTGGCGCGAGGAGGCGAAACGCCGGGGCGTAAGTCCGCTGCCGCGAGAAATCGCGGCACAGCGGACGGAGCTCCGGCGGGATCTCATAGCGTCATGGAAAGTACGGTTGTCGCAACCCAGTGCTGGGCACGCCACGATTGCGGCGATAAGTCCCCTCTTTGAGGAGTGGCTGGAGAGGCCCCACGGCGTCCTCACCTTCCGCGTGACGCAGGTCCTCACCGGACATGGCAGCTTCGGGAGGTTCCTGTGTCGGATAAGGCAGGAGGAAACGTCCGGGTGTCACTACTGTGTGGATCGCCCGGAGGAAACGGTGGAGCATACGGTGGAGGTCTGCCCGGCTTGGGCAGAGCACCGCCGTGTCCTCGTGGAGGCGATCGGCGGCAGAGACCTCTCGCGTCCCGCCCTGGTTCAGGCCATGGTACGGAGCGAGAGGGCATGGGCAGCCGTCACCTCCTTCTGCGAAGCAGTAATGCTCGCGAAGGAGGAGGCGGGATGGTTGAGGGAAAGACAAGTTTCGCGCCCTCTCGCCCCTAGCCGCCGCAGGAGACGCCCAGGGCGTCGGGAATCCCGGGCGGATTTCCGGCCACCGTAGGCGCGGGCTTGCGGACGGTGAGCAATGGGTAGCTCACCGTCCGGTAAGGACCAGGCCCGGGTCGACGGCGCGTTGTATTCCACGCGCGCCTCAAAGAGATGTCGTCAGCACATAGTAGGGGTCCACTAGGGCCGATGCCTGCCGGGGTCGCGGGAAGGTACTTATGGGTCACCGAGGCCCCCGCAACACAGGCAACAAGAAGGAATACGGGTGGGTTTTAGTTAGTAAGAGTCTGACACACCCTCCCGCTCCGCCCAGAGCGGGAGAAGTTATTTGATGATTTCCCAACCTCAAAAAAAAAAAAAAAGCCCTTGGGTCATGGGACCTTTACCTGACTTGAAAGCAAAATTTGTATTCAAGAAATTAATGTTACAATGATTAGAAAATACAAAATGTAATAGACTGTAATAGACAATAAAAAGATAAAGTTAACGTTTTAATACAAAAAAATATATAAGAAAGGTTACTAAGAGGTACTGTAAAGGTTGTTTGCAAAAGGGAACCTTACTTCATTCAGACCGGTAGAAAAATAACTCTGGTTGTAATCGATCACTCAAACAAAAGAATTGATTTTCAAATTAGATTACTCGTATTCGATTTTTGTTTCGAAAAAACAACACTGATTTATTAGACGCGTAGAAGTGAACGTTTTCTTGAAATAAACGGGGAAAATTTTATATTAGATCTTATTTAGTGCCCCCATGAATGATTGCGGTACCACCTACCCACAACCTAAGACTGGAATGAATACAAAAGAGATTTTTTTGGCATCTAGCTTATGCTTGCAGAATTGCCGGAAGGAAACGGTCATACGAAGCCAGTTTGGCTTCGTATGACCGTCTCATTTTAAGATTCCATTTTCCTATATAAAATACTCCGGTGCAAAATTTACTGTCCCCTATTAGGCCAGTTCCAGTTTAGGGCCCCTGCTAGGCTCTTTCGTGCTCCTATTATTCCCTTGCACCGCCCACTCCGTAGAACAGTAATCGGCGCAAGCTCTGTCGTCCCTCGGCTCTGTAAACTGTTAAACAGCTCTACAGCGATCTTGTTGACGTGGACTCCGACTTATAATTTGCCCATAAGTTCCACAGAATAGCATCTTTTTCCTTCTACTTATTTCATTAAGAAAAGGACAGAAGATAAATTTTAGTTTAGTCCTGTCAAATTAATCAGCGCCTGTCACTACTCCATACAAGTTTAGACGTGATTAAAAACTTGCCTACTAAAATTACGCCCCCCTGGCAACACAGGCAACGAAAGGAACACGGGTGGGTTTTAGTCAGTAAGAGTCTGACACACCCTCCCGCTCTGCCATGAGAGGGAGAAGTTAATTGATAATTTCCCACCCAAAAAAAGAGGCATGCGGTGCTAACCTATAAGAAATTGCTACACTTAGCTTAGATTTAAGTTAAATATTATTTAAAATTGTAATGGTGTAAACGATTGTCGGTTCGCCATAAATGAAAAAATAAATAATATACGCGAAAACCCACTTATCACAACTAAATCTCCCACAAAGGCAGAAACATGACACACCTTCGTTGCTAATATAAAACACGTGTTTCGGATTTCATGGAGAACCCTTCAGCAATGATTGAGTGATGAGTTTAGTTTTGTTTTACACTTTTCTACAATAAATTGTTCTGCACCTCTAGGGAAATTGGTATCTATCTCATAGATTGGTATTTTTGCCTTTGATTGCATCTCCAGGGAAAGGGCATTCTGAATCAGTAGATAATTTTCATAGATGCATGTCAGGTTTTAGATTTTCGTTTTTGTTCATAATATTCTGGGTCTTATTTAATAATTTTTTTTCTCTCATTACAAAGCCAAAAACAAACAAATTTCATAATTAAATTGGTTGCTTTTATACATAACTAATGTAAAAATACTCTTAACGCAGCCGAGAGTCACTTTTTCCCGTTATTATGGTTTTTTTTTGTAGTAGACCTTACCTTGGAACCTTCTGGTTACATAGATATTGAAGGGCAAATTTGTAAAAAAAATTGACGTTTTTTACGAGAACTAGTTTTAAATGATTTATCTTAACTTTAAATACTACCACGATCCCTGTACCGGTGCATGCACCAATAAGCACAATATTTTGCGTACGTTACATTGCGCACTATCGTAAACAGCAAAATTTCACACCAAAAATAAAAGTCGTTTCCCGGCAATTATTTTTGCACAAAATAACTAAGTTAGATGTACAGGATTCGCAGATGATGGCTTCGTGATGGGTCTTTTTACATCTTGTATTTTTATTTTCACTTTATCGTGGGAACGATTTTTTGTATCAGTTTTAATTGCTAAGTGATGGGAAAATTTTATTTCCTCCTAATTGGCCTCCGCTATTTACTGAAAATCTTTTCATAGTTGTTTTATTTTGTTAAGAATAATTTACTTTTCATTGCAAACTAGAGCATCACGTTAATTTGAGACATTTTCTTGATTTACTCCTTATTATTTTGTTTGAAATTAAGATTTCCGAAAAACTTTTACAATAATGATCAAGCTCAAACAAAATCTAAAACAATGCAGTTACCATCACATAATTTTCATATTATGTATAACAAAATTCAAATAAATAATTAATTAATTTCTAATTAGTTTCGTCTGATACATAATATGTGGATACTTATAACAACACATCAAACATCACGAAAATCAAGTTCTCTGGCGAATTTCAAACTATTCATAAAAGACATTTTCATTCGCTGAAAAGATAAATTAGATAATTTTGGGTGTGTTCTGTTTCGACAGAGTAATTTTACGCCAAAACGTTTTATATCATAATAAAAAAAAAATATACAAAAGCAAAGGGCTTTTGTATATATTTTTTTATATGGCATCTCGCAGATTTTCGTCTGCTTAACCGGACTTTCCTGTGGTGCCTCAATAAACTAAGGCCTCCAGCCAGGGTAAGAAACTTACAAACTAAGCGACTAAATGCTAAGGGCACCCCCTGTGGGGTACAGACCTTGGCTTAGGGCGTCGCTGGGGGCTCAGCGGCGCGGACGGGCGAATTGCGAACATAGAAGGAGGCTCCCGTGACCTTTCTAAGGAAACGGTTCGCGATCCTATGGAGATGGTGTAGCTTAGCGTGTGTGAGGACGATGCACGCATAGGTCATGATGGGACGGATGACCGCAGTATAGATGCGCAATTTGCACTTGAGTGACAATTTGCTACGTGCGGTCAATTTTAAATGAAGCCTACAGAGAGCGAAAGAGGCGCGCGAAGAAGCCCTCTATGCCCACTGAATGTAAGGTGATGGTCAAGGATCACACCTAGGTATTTGGCCCGCTTCTCCAAAGGGATCGGCTTGCCATACATAGACATCGTGCTGGAGAGGGCTGGGGACGGAGACTCTCGCGAAGAGAACTGCCTGACTCTTATCGGGGTTGATCTTGATTCTTCATTTCCAGAACCAAGTGCCTAAGATGTTTGCGGAGATCTGATGAGTCGAGCGATAGAGTTCTGACAGCGACCGATATAGTAAATGGCAGTGTCATCCGCGAATAGAGCCAACTGAGCCTTTTTACTTTTGGTAATTCCACTGGTAATAAAACGTGAAGATGAGGGGAGATAGCACGGAGCCCTGAAGGACTTCCATGCGGATGGGGTGAGGGGAGGAGAGTGAACCCTTGATTCGATAGCGGAAAGTGCGGTCCGACAAAAAGGCTCCTAAGATGCACGAGACGGTCTGGCACTCCGAGTTGGTAGAGCTTATAATAAATAATAAGCCGTTATGTCAGACTGTCGAATGCTTTCGCTATGTCAAAGAACAACACGCACATCGTCGTACTATGCTGGAAGCCAGCGCTTAAGTGCTCTACGATGCGGTAGGCTTGTTGGATGCACGTGTGCTGGGTTATTTTCCATGACATAGTCCTTGAGCCGTTTACAAATAAGCTGCTCGTAGTTTTTGCAAAATCCGCTGAGCCCACTAGCGGTAGCTCGTATCGTAGGGATACCAATAACGGTGACCTCTTTCCGCGCTTGCGGAAAGATGTTGTTGCTCAAGGCGCCGTTGAAGATGGCGGTCATGAGCATAATGAGTGGAGCGGGGAGCAGTCTGTATACCTTATGTTACCTTGCGTTGTTTGCATTAATGCTGAGCGTTGGCAGTTTTGCGTGGATGTGACGCATATTCTCCCCCAAATTGTTTCTTTTTTGTATTTGTGTTCTTTCTTTGCGTCATGTTTACCGCAAATAAAGGTATTTTCTTTCTTTCTTTTCTTTTTCTTTCCTTTTTGGTGATACCGTCTGAACCGGGGACTTTCCGAGCGTGGAGCTCTTTTATAATGTCATGCACTTCTTCCGGAGTGACGGGAGGCAGAGGATCATCAGGGTGTTCAATGGGAGGGTTTACTCTACGTTTGTCTTCGGCATCAACCTTGTCAAGGTGCGCTTGGTCTACTGGTTGTGAGTTGGGAGACCGTTGGGACTCTAGGCTGTCGGCTAGACATTCAGCCTTGTCGGGGTTGTCGAAAGCGACGCTCTTGTCGGGACGGATTCGAAGAGGCATGGAGACCTCTTCAGAGGGACATAAGTTCCTCTGTAGCTGCCAGAAGGCTCGGTGAGTGGCCTCGAGTCAAAGTCAAAACGTTTATTGCGAACTAAGTGTACAATGTTGGTGTTATGTTAAGATAGTACTTATGACTTAGCAGCCTTTTAAAAGCATTGCAATTATCATTCGCCTGCCCTTATCATCCTAAATTAGCATGCATTATACATTATTATTACTTAATTATTTTCTTTTACAATCAGATTGAAAAATTATAGTTATGTCAAAATTAAATATTAATAATAAATAATTTAATACAATTATTCAGCAATATTAATGTCATCATTATCAGGTAGTACAAATTAAAATAATAATAGTATAGTATTTGAAGTTAAATAGGATAGACTAAATCTTATTGTTTGTATAGGACAGATCGCCAGTTTTGTAAGTAGGTCCATGAGAGAAAATCGTTATTTCGCGTTATTTCGAGTTCGCCCAGCACATCGCATCTTGTTTCAGTACTCGGGACGCAGCCACTATACGTTTTTTTACAGCACGCTATAGATTGCACATGCACATGGGAAGGATGGTAGGCACGAATGGCCGCGTTCTTCTCAGTTCGCACGCACGTCATTTGGTACTTTCCAGAACGCAGAGTTCCAACTTCCCATCAATATGGATTGTACGTGTTCTGTAAACGAGTTGGTCGCACCCGTCGTGTCCGTGACTGACATGTGGTCGGGTATGGAGGCCAAGTTTTCTTTAATGTGACAAAGTGTAACGTGATGTCTTTTACGCGGGCCGTGGTTCCCCGACATCACGAATATAGCATGGATGGGCATGTGATACCGCGGGTAATGTCGGTGCGAGATCTAGGGGTCACTTTCTCCGAAGATTTGTCGTTTCGAAATGTTCGAAAATGAGCCTTAAAAGCAACTGCCAAACATGCGGTGCAGGTTCTCCGTATACCGCAATCGTTCCCTATCGACTAATGAAAACGGTTTCCTGCAAGCCCTATGGCATGCTGCAACAATCTCCCGCACCCCGCATACGAGTCTATCGACCAATGAAAATGAGCCGGGAGCCGGAAATAATTCCGGGATTCAATAAATTATTTCGAGCCTTCACAAATAACAAGTTTTAGCAGAATTGAGGTATGTTACGTAATAAACAAAAGCGATATGTTTTCTTTGTTTTCAATGCAGGGACTGTTGACTTTTCCCAGACGGATTTCCGGCCACCGTAGGTCGTTTGTGGACGGTGAGCTATGGGTATCTCGCCAATAGATAAGGACCAGGCCCGGGTCGACGTCGCGTTGTGTTCCACGTGCGCCTTAAAGATATGTCAGCACAAGTGTAGGGGTCCACTAGGGCCGATGCCTGCCGGGGTCGCGGGAAAGTCGGAAAGGGATACCGAGGCCCCTGGCAACACAGGAAACGTAAGGAACATGGGTGGGTTTTAGTCAGTAGGAGTCTGACGCACCCTCCCGCTCCACCCAGAAAGGGAAAGTTATTTGATAATATACAACCCAAAAAAAAGGGTGTTGACTCCGATAGTATTGTCGAGATCCCGCCTGCAAACCACAAAGCTTAACAGCATCTGCATCGCCACATGCGAACTACGCATTACACTGACGTCACGTAAAACCCTACATCGCGCAAGTATTTTTATCTGCGCGATTCGCATTATATACAAAATCCCGAAATCAATCGTCGGGCCTACCAGACAACACTGTCTGGTCTATCTGGTCGGAGGATCCTCCCATTTCAATGGCGAGTGAGGAACTTTCCACCTTGTTCGTCATACCTGAACAGTCAACTCAGAACAGTTTGACTCCAGACACCAACAAACATAATGTGAATAAATACATAAACAATACTCAATATTATTTTAAACAATATTTACTGTAATTAACTTACTTTGATTTTTTAGGGTTGATCCATTTCCATTAAAACGAGAGCCGAGAGAAAAACGTACTAAAGCGTTTACATTTTTACCTACGTGCCTGACTTCATGCGCCAATTCTTTGTCTTTGGCCAGGACTTAGCTGCTGGCAGATAAAATAAACTTTTCAAACGTGGAATGTAGATGATGTTTCTTAGTTCAAATTAAAACGAGAAATGACGTCACTATCTTTATATGGGCATTCGATTTGAACTGCGATCTAGAGAATGAAAATAAAAGCGAGTGATATCTTTTAGTAGATGCTTATTGAGAAAATATCGATCGTAAAAATTATGGTAGGCCTGGTAAATATCATTAACAAATTAGAATTGCATTTGCGTGTTTAAAAGAAACTATTTGTTTTTGTTGGATTTAGCTTTTTGACGCCAGTATGGATCCTCCTGTCTAAAGTAGGCGTTCATTTTTGCTAATAAATAACCTTCTGTAAAAACATCTTATCAGCAATTGTTTACATTTTTTAGAGACTGGAAAATATTTGATGTATTTTTAAAGAGAAGATGATTTTTATTAATAATTTCGAATAAATTTGTTATTTTTCTAAGAACTTAAATTATAATTTTATTATAAAACAATCAGTTGGTAAAATAAAATCAATTACTTGTGTACTTATCTAGTTGAAGAGCAAATATTTCCAAACAATCTTCAATATCCTGTCGTTATTATAAATGACTAGCTTTTGCCCGCGGGTTAGCCCGCGTGGAGGTCATTATCTCACGGAAACGTACTACCGGGATAAGATTATCCCTTGGGTACGTACTACCGGGATACAATTATCCCTTGGAAACGTACTACCGGGATTAAATTATCCCATGCAAAATGTACTACCGGGATACAATTATCCCATGCAAACGTACTACCGAGATAAAATTATCCCTTGGAAACGTACTACCGGGATAAAATTATCCCATGGAAACGTACTACCAGGATACGAATATCCCATGCAAACGTGCTACCGGGATACAATTCATCATTATCTGCCTAGCCTTTTCCCAACTATGTTGGGGTCGGCTTCCAGTCTTACCGGATACAGCTGAATACCAGTATTTTACATGGAGCAACTGCCTATCTGACCTCCACAACCCAGTTACTGGGTAACACGATACCCCTTGGTATGACTGGTTGTCAGACTTTTGAGCTTCTGACGACCCGTAACGACTGTCAAAAATCTAGAAATGACAGCCGCGACCAACGGCTTAACGTGCTTCCCGAGGCACGGAGGGGTCTTGGTGTGTAAAGATGGTCACCCATCCACGGACCAACAACGGCAAGCGTAGCTTAACCTGATCGATCGATCCGTGCGGCTATTATTAACTTAGCCACAAGCACCGGGATACAATTATCCTATGCAAACGTACTACCGGGATAAAATTATCCCATGGAAACGTACTACCGGGATACATATATCCCATGAAAACATACTACCGGGATAAAATTCTCCCATGGAAACTTACTACTGGGATAAAATTATCCCATGGAAACGTAGTACCGGGATAAAATTATCCCATGCAAATGTACTACCGGGATAAAATTATCCCATGGAAAGTTATGACCGGGATAAAAGGTATCCTATGTCCTTACCTAGATCATGGTCAACTTATGTGCCAAATTTCATCCAAATCCATTCACACGTTTTAGCATGAAAGACAAACAAAAAAATCACTTTCAGATATTTTATAATATTATTTAGGATTCTTATAATACATTTTTATGAATTAGCAACAAAATACGAATGTCTGCTAAGACGTTTATTTAGGCGCAAAGTTAGGATACACCGAAATTGAACTTTCTACTGAATTTGATTAATTTTGAATCAAGGTACTTAATTTGAGTTTGAGCCCCCTGGCATGTAATAAATTACTGTCTTGTTATGTTAGTATTAAGTATACTGGAACAACTTAAGATCAATATTAAGACGAACATAATTACCTACCATAGGAATAATAGAGTGTTAAAAATACTTAATCAGAATTAAGTAAATGGAATCTGAGATCTCTAAATACTTTGATTGTGTAAATCGCTAAGGCTCCCTTGCATCACAAATCACTAAATTCATTTAGCGCTCAAGGAATTTAACACATTATCCTAATTTAGTCAATTGTTTGAAAATTACTGAGACAGAATGATGTTTTAAAAACGTTAATTGCGTTAAATGGATTTAATTATTTGCGGGCCTTTATTTTCACCGTACATAAGAACTTATTCGTAAAATTATAACAACATACACACACATACATAATCAGCCTATAATGTTCCCACTGCTGGGACACGGGCCTCTTCTCTTCGGGAGGGAGTGGGCTGTAATCTACCATGCGGGCCCAGTGCGGGTTGGTAGATGTCAAATGTCTTCGAATTTTTGGTTCTAGGATATGCCGGTTTCCTTCACCGTTTTGAGGGCAGTTGTGATGAAATTTTGCTCACTGTCCGCAAACCCGCGCCTACGGTGGTGGCCGGAGGTCCGTCTGGGATTCCCGACGCCCAGGGTGTCTCCTGCGGCGGCTAGGGGCGAGAGGGCGTGAAATTTGCCTTTCCCTCAACAGTCCCGCCTTCTCCTTCGCGAGCAGTACTGCTTCGCAGAAGGAGGTAACGGCAGCCTATATACCCCATCTCGCTCCGTACCATGCCCTGGACCAGGGCCGGACGCGAGAGTTCAACGCCGCCGATCGCCTCCACGAGGACACGGCGGTGAACTTCATACACATGAGGTTATTCACAAAAAAAAAACGAAAAATATTAAGAGGCTGGCAACAGGCTAAAGCGCGGTCACTGTCGGACTGCATAGAAAAGAAAGAGAAGCGCGATGACACAACGCCGGTAATTTATTGCGAAATAAGAAGCAATTATGGATTTACAAAAATCTATTATTTGGATAAAAAAAAAATAAAACACGTTTATCCTAATATGTTAATTGTAGAATAATCTGTCAAAACATCAGAATGATTGAATGTATGTCAGTATGGTTTTTAATCGTTAAAAGAAATTTTTAAAGGCATCTTCGTGATTTTTTTTCATCGTATCAAATTAGTTGTATTATGTTTTCAACACACTATCTACCTAGTATATATATCCTGAATAATATCATATATTTTTCTGATTTAGTTTACTGCAGTGGATCATATACTTTTAGGCATTATAAAACTTATAAAAATTTCGTTTAGCTCCTGTAGCCCCCTTTAGAAGAAAGAAAAAGTAAAACAAATAAATATTTGTGAATTGTATGTATCTGATATTCTTAGAAAGGTACATTCCTGAAACGGTACCATTTCTTGGAAAACAAAACACACGAGCAACTAAACGCTTCTTATTACCCAAATTGGTACCACGTAAAGCTGTTTACAGATTTATTTATATTTAGACCGCCCTTTGAAGTGTAAGACATGTTTGATGACGGGAGCTTTAATAAGTCATACTACGGCTATATACTTTGTTGCCATAAGGACTTATTTGAGACACAAAAGGGACTAGGTAGAGAGGTAGGCAGGCATAGAAGGTAATCCGCGGATGGTAGGAAGGTAAATCAAAAAGATGTTTAGACTCAATGGCTTATCTTCGTGGATTAAGGAATCATTATGATTTAATGATTTTGGTAGACAGTGGTAGCCCCCCAGTGATAACGGCTGCGACTTGCGAGTGGTATGTCGTAGATTCGAACCCAAATAGGCGCTTTACTTAGTGTAAATTATTTCACCACCACTGCTCTCAAAACGGTGAAGGACAACATCGTGAGGAAACCGGCATGTCCTAGAACCAAAAATTCGAAGACATGTGACATCTACCAACCACACGCGGCCCGCGTGATGGATAACAGCCCACTCCCTCTCACAGAGAGGAGGCCTGTGTCCCAGCAGTGGGAACATTATAGGCTGATTATGTTAATTATTTTCAAATCGAGAGAAAGTGCAGCTTCATTTAAATTTAAATTAAAAAATAATTATATCATTGATAATAAATTTTGCGGTAGGTGTTAAATCTCCTCAAATACGTTTGTGCTGGAATCTACAACAATATAAACAGTATTTTTCTTAATTTAGATCTAATAACTGGTTGACCCGAAAGACGTTGTCCTGTCCAAAAAAATAAACAATAATACCATGGAAAAAGCGACTTTCAATTTTTTCCATTTTTCCAATTTTCCGGACTCATCATCTGCCTAGCCTTTTCCCAACTATGTTGGGTTCGGCCTCGAGTCTAACCGGACGCAGCTGAATACCAGTATTTGACATGGAGCGACTGCCTATCTGACCACAACCCAGTTACTGGGCAACACGATATCCCTTGGTAAGACTGGTTGTCAGACTTTCGGGCTTCTGACGACCCGTAACGACTGTCAAAGATCTACAAATGACAGCCGGGACCAACGGCGATGCACGAAGGGGCCTTGGTATGTAAAGATGGTCACCCATCCACGGACCAACCGCGGCAAGCGTAGCTTCACCTGATCGATCGACCCGTGCGGCTGTTATTACTTAGCCACGAGCCCCTGCCAATTTTCCGGACTACTTCTCCATTATAATTAAAAATACCATTACGACAAAACCAAAAATATTCAACGAACAATATTTCATTTTTATTTATACAAAAACATAACATCACGCCTTGTTTCCCCGAAGGGTTAGGCAGAAGTGTACCTATAGTACACCCACATTTCGCCAGTTATGTTTAAGTACCATGTAATGCGAGCCATGTGAGTTTAAGTGCAATGTGAGGCGAGCCTATTGCCATCAACCGGGCACAAATCCAGACTCCGGGCTGCTGAGAATTTCCATTTAGAAAAACCCAATAACACTTTGCCCGACCCGGGAATCGAACCCAGGACCTCACGCTCAGCAGTAGCGCTTGCGATCACTAGACCAATGAGGACGATTTATTTGTGAAGAAAATATTCTGGGTATAGCTTAACTCAACATAACAAGCCATTCAAAGAGGCAACACGTTTACAAACCACGTCATAAGATAAGTACTGCGTTTGTATTTAGTTATGAAGACTAGTTTAGTACTTACTTGAAGCAATACCCACATGAGCTAAGTGTGTCCGTGGCATCACAGCGGGCCCTATCAGAATACCAGCGCGCCGGGGTCGCGTGGCGGTCCAAAAGTGTTACCGAGACCCCTGGCAACAAAGGCAACGGAAGGAATAGGGTTGGTTTTATTCAGTAAGAGTCTGACACACCCTCCCGCTCCGCCCAGGGCGGGAGAAGTTATTTGATGATTTCATACCCAAGAAAAAAAAGCGCTGCGGTATTTGTGTTTTTTATTAAATATGCAGCATCATGCTGAGATAGGAGCCTTTTTGGCCTCGCACAGGTATTCTATTTTGTTTTTGTTTTCACTATTATGTTATTTTTTTAATGTTATCATGATTTTTTTAGTTTTATGTCCTTTTTTTATTGTTGTATTTCCTGTGCGCGTCCCAAATAAATATTTATTCTTTATTTATTTCTTTCATGAGGTCATTAAAACAGCCTAAGCCCATAGAACATACACACACACTACACACACACATTATACATATATACATACATACACACACATGTATACCTACATATAAATACACACACACATATATACATACATACATAGACACACATACTAAACCACCACTGACTACATATTTCTAGGAGTATTATAACAAGCGAACTTAAAACCTTCACATTGTATAACTATTCTGGGACACGTTTACAAGTTCTAGAGCTTAATCTAACAACCTGCCTAGCCTTTTCCGAACTATGTTGGGGTCAGCTGCCAGTTTTATCGGATGCAGCTGAATCCGACATGTTTACATGGAGCGTTTTCCTATCTGACCTCCATAAATACTAAAATACTAAGGTAAATCTGATTGCGAGTACAGTTCTACGAAAAACTGAATTTACGTAGTTCACTAGGATTACTTGTAAGGGTTTTTAGAGTAAAGTCGACTTTTCAGTAAGTAGACAACTCAAAGGGAATTAGAAGTAGGAAAAAATAATTTTGCTTATAAATAAATACAAGGTGTCGTTTTGCATCCTCGTCAAATTCAATGAGGTAACTATGCTAATGATTCTCGACACGAATCAATAATAAAATAAGTAGGTTTTTTTTTTTTCTTATTTTCGGACACACATGTTAAAACGCGGCCCGTGTGATACCGCACTGTAACTGCCCTTTTACCCACACACTATCACATACGCAACGGCGTGATTCTGTTCTGTGAAAGTAGTGTATTCTAAAATACTGTGAAACTTAAATAACTAAAAAAACAAGTATGTATTAATTATTGAGCAGGTATCGTAATTTTATTTTTATTTTATATGTCTTTCATAGCAGCCTCCTGAAATTTGACGAGGATGCAAAACGACACCTTGTATGTATAAATGCACAAGATGGAAGAAATACACTTCTAAACTAATAATGATAATATCCTAACTAATATCATAAATGCGAAAGTGAGTTTTTTTGTTCGTTTAATTGCTACGCTTTCACGCCAAAACGGCTGAACGGATTTGGATGGACATAGGATACTTTATATCCCGATTTCTAATGGGATCGAGACTTATGATACCAGCCTATTATTGTCGCATTGCAGCAGGCTTAGCACGAGAACCGTAGAGAAGCGTTTCATCGTCGGACAGTAGACAATAATTACGTTTCCGTGTAGACAGTAGAACATTTTCGGTAGACAAGCGATTTCTATTCTACGGTAGAGTAGAAATAGAAAGCGTCATGCTAAGCTTGCTGGAAAAAGGCCTCTTCTCATACAGAGCAGGCTAAAAATTAATAATCATCATCATCATCTGCCTAACCTTTTCCCAACTATGTTGGGGTTGGCGTCCAGTCTAACTGGATGCAGCTGAATACCAGTATTTTACATGGAGCGACTGCCTATCTGACCGCCACAACCCAGTTACTGGGCAACACGATACCCCTTGGTAAGACTGGTTGTCAGACTTTCGGGCTTCTGACGACCCGTAACGACTGTCAAAGATCCACAAAAGATAGCCGGGACTAACGGCTTAACGTGCTTTCCGAGGCACGAAGGGGCCTTGGTATGTAAAGATGGTCACCCATCCACGGACCAACCACGGCAGGCGTAGCTTAACCTGATCGATCGACCCGTGCGGCTGTCATAATATAAATATTAAATTAATGATGGGTAAAATTAATTTAGTCACGCAACCTGGCTTAAAAAGACTGCAATTTGTGTCGAAGGTACCTAAAGATGATTTTCCAAGAACATGTCTACATTTTCTGTTTTTTTTTCATCGGCATCAAAAGCCTTTTTCCACCCCAAACACAATCCCGAAAATCATACATATCAGCTGCCGAGAAACAAAAAAAATATGTATTTTTCTTTGTATAACTTTGTGAATATAAATGACTAAAACCAAAATACAGCTTCAGAAGAAATAAGAAACTTTATTTTCTTTGAAAACACAGTCTATAGGTACCTATCTACATACCAAGTAGGTACTTCTTTTGTTGTTGTCTTTCCACCCTTAACACGTTTTTGGGGATCCTGAAAGCCCGCAAACTCCATTAAAACTCTGAATCACGTTCGTAACCAAACGTTTTGAAAAAAGAATACCCCCTTTCAAAGCAAAGAAATTTCGGGACAGCTGGTCTCGAAGCCACAATAAAAGTGTTCTACCCCTCTGTTTCCCGCTTTTTCCTACAGGTGGTTGCAACAGAGTATTTCAGCGGTATATATAGGATTCGCAACCCCTTCTGGGCCAGTTTCGCGTAGCGCGCCGAGACTAACGGACGTCCCGCGTTCCTTGTGCTAACAGATCGTACTTTGGTTCTCGAAATATTTTCTCAAATTAGATAATTTCGGAACGTTTGGTTTTGAAGTGTTTGTTCTGGTTTTGAGTGGATCATAAAGCCTTAGGTGAGTTTTAACAGTTGTTTGTGTTTAGTTGCGTAATAAGAAAAGTTTTCTTGTAATCGGATCTTCAGTTAATCGTTCAGGAAAAACTTTGAACGAGAATACCTACAGTAATGTTTTTTTAGTTTAATTGAATGAAACTGATGTGGGAATAAATCTGTACAGCGATATTTAAAACAATAGTGTGGGTAAAGTTCACTATATTGTTAATAAAATCAAATAAAAAAATTAAAATTAATGTTTCACAACACCACGTAAAATGTTAAACTACCTTCAAAAAGGCTGATTTAAATTTTGCTGATCAGTCTTCTTCAGCTCTTTCTGTAATTACAATATTACCTATATTGTGAATATTGAAAGAGCTGAATTTCAGTCAATCATACATTTTTTTCACATATCTCCGTCCAAGTTCTCTCCTTCTCTAAGAGAGAACGTTTCTGAAAAAAATATTAGATGTAACGTTAAGCATTAGATATTATTCAGTAACTTGACGGTTCAAACCTAATAAAGATAACATCAAAAACTGGAATCCCTCCATCTAGATCTGCCAAGTATGTAGCAGCTGAAAAACAATTTCAACTAAAGTTTCTGCCATCTGCCGCTCAATTCCTGGAAGGCATTATAAGATCAGACTTGTTGTCAGACTCTTAGGCTTCTCATAACTTCTTAAAGTATTTCTTAAGTAAGTAAGTTAGTATTTCTTTAGTAATTTGCCTTAAGGCGTGCGCAGACGACGGATTTTTGTCCACGGACTATTTGTCAGCGATGATAAAACGTATGGAAATCTATGCAATAACGCACACGTAGGACAAATAGACTGTCAGGATTTCCATACGTTTTATCGTCAGCGGACAGTTTGTCCGCGACGATAAAACGTCCCTCGTCTGCGCAGGCCTTTAGTGTGATGTCTGAAAAAGCAATTCCAGTAAACGCTAAAATTCTCCCATATATGGTTGATGCGTTTATTGAGAGTCGCGAGGTTGATTTTCGAACAAATATTTCTCATTAATACATTTACTTAAACTCGCGATCCAAAGCACTGGTAATACAATCGAGCAATGAATACTCAGCTGTCAGAAGGCTAATGTTTTGAAACCGATTTTTTCACATTTTCGCGTACTACTTGAAACCGGTTGTGATTAAGATTAACTCTAGATCTGACAACGATGATCTAGTTAACTGAATTCTAAAAAAGAGGAGGTTATAATGTTCTTTATGGTTTTTTTATGTATGTTTACCGATTTCTCCGTCAATTATGGACCGATATTGTTTTTTTTTTTTTTAAAGTTTATGCTCCCAAGGTAGTTCCATTTGTAGGGGTCCACTAGGGCCGATATCTACTGGGGTCGCGGGAAGGTACAAAAGGGTTACCGAGGCCCCTGGCAACACAGGCAACGGAAGGGATACGGGTGGGTTTTAGTCACTAAGAGTCTGACGGAGCGGGAGAAGTTATTTGATAATTTCCCACCCAAAAATAAAAAAGGTAGTTCCATTGTCACCAAGTTAGAATCTCCCATAGAAATCAAGGGAAATCCTCAAGCTTTATATGCATAACTATAGCGATTTGGGTAATTTTTATAGTAACTCGTGCATTTACTCTCGGAAAGCACCATTTGGTGAAGTGGAACTGATCATGAAGACCACAGATGGGTACTGGAACTACTTAATAATAAGTATTTAGCGGGTATTCGATTAGGTACTTTAATTGGGTTGCTAAGCAATTTATGCTCGTCACAATGCATATGGTGAGTGGCAGTTCTCCTCAACAATTAACAGGAATGTTAATTGTTGAGGATCAGGAAAGTCGGGGCAAGCATTATTTTGTAAAAGGTGATGAGCAGTTGACATTAGGCTTAATTTATCTAAGTTATAATATATCTTAGATACATTACAAACGGACCAACTAAAAAGTGAAAAATAAAAAGTGAAAAAATAAACAGACTTCCAAAAAACCCTATAAAGTGAAAAATAACTTTAATTACAGAAGTCGGTGGCAAAAAACTAAAATACAGATCCAAAGACACCAACTTCGTCGGTTGTTTGTCGGAAGTTGGTTGTTTTTTTTAATAATAAATTACTGTTTCAAATGTTGTCTTTAAATACGGACCAATCAATCGTGAATATTAATTGATATTAATAATAATAAGTTAATTAAGAGAAATCGTTTTTGTATAGCAATTAGTACACCACATAACACCGTTTAACAACATTTTTTTCAATCATTAGAAAGGCATTTAAAATATATATATATATATATATATATATATATAATGGGAAAACATTTTCTCACAACTAAGGACCCGATTAATATTAACTGATTAAAAGAAAAAATAATTTAATCCTGAAATCCTAAAACTACTGAAACTTTCAGTTTAGTTAACGAACTTATCAGACGAAAATATTATTAATTTGTTTTGATCATAATATTATCATTAGTCCATGAACGTCATCTGCCATAGGCCTTCAAACAGTCCCACTGTTTGTTCCTACGCAATACTTGTAGTGAATTTTTATTGTAGTTTTAACCTAAATTTGGTAGTACATTGCTTCTACTTGAATAATGGTCTAGACATGTCTTATTGTATATTATGTACTAGCAACCCGCCCCTACTTCGAACGGTATTTACGACTTGAAAAATCATGAAGATTACTTATTTTTTCAAAGTTATTATATATATACACAGTTAAAGAATCAAAAAGAAAGAAATAAAGAAAGTTAAAGAAATCTTTCTACTTTGCCATAGTTGCATATTATGTATTTATTATTTTATACTACTAATTATATGTAAGTACTTTAGTGATATTTATTTTAGAAGTATGTATGTATTCACTTATATTATCTTATTGTACGTTTATATTTATATATTTGTGAATAGTTTTTTTGTTTTTATGTATTCTTTTTTCTCTTCTACTCTTACGCACGGTGTCTACATATCTTTGTCTACTTTCCTATCGCAGGTATGCTGGAAGAGATTTCCTTACAAATAGCACCTTTGTACGTATTTTTCTGTTCCTTTCTTCTTGACTGTTTATATGTGTGTACATAAACTGTTAAATAAAATAAAATAAATAAATAAACTTTCCGGAATAAATTCTCTAAATGATGTTGAAAACCGCATCTAAATTAGTTGCGCAGTTTAGAAGAACAGCTTGGTCACACAAACAAACACGAAACACGATTTCAATTTATAATTTACGTGATAAACCTAGA
This sequence comes from Atethmia centrago, assembly GCA_905333075.3. Lineage (NCBI taxonomy): Eukaryota > Metazoa > Arthropoda > Insecta > Lepidoptera > Noctuidae > Atethmia > Atethmia centrago. The sequence goes on along the minus strand of HG995381.1, from coordinate 7,437,198 downwards.
TGAAATCGGAAGACTTGTGATCTTAGACGTAATTTGGGTAAATAGAAATCGCGCCAGTTTCCCTGAACTCTTAAAGGCTCCCGCAGAATGGGGCGAAAACACGGACGCGACAGGCATATTGCTGCCTGTCGCGCTAGTATGCACGAGCCTTAATTCTTTGTTAAAATAGGAAGGTCTTACTAATTATGTACAAGTACCAAAAAACGTATTAAAATAAAAATGTAGATATATTTGAAAGATTGCTATTTCATTAATTCATGTTTGTATATGTATCAAGATAAACGTGCACAACACAATAAATTTAGATGTATCTAACGCCTTGTAGAATTAAATTTTAACAACAAAAAACGGAACACGACAAATTAACATATAAAAAACAATGAAGGAAGCATGAACAAGCATCAACTTTGTACGTATATATTTGAAAGATTGCTATTTCATTAATTCATGTTTGTATATGTATCAAGATAAACGTGTACAACACAATTGATTTAAATGTATCTAACGCCTTGTAGAGTTAAATTTTAACAACAAAAAACGGAACACGACAAATTAACATATAAAAAACAATGAAGGAAGCATGAACAAGCATCACCTTTGTACGTATTTTCTGTGTACATAAATGGTTAAATAAATAGAAAAACCATGAATAAAGAAACAATATACCTAAAGATAAAAATGCAATCAAGAGAAAAGTTTTTTTTTATTATGACTGTGATGTAGTGACATTGTATGATTGGACAACTTTGAAATTTGGCCAGAGGCTATGCACTGCCGTATAACGTGGCAATGCCGCCAGTCTCTTGCATACATTGCCAATCGACAGCGATGCGGAGGAATTTTTCGACAATATTTATTTTAGTTTGCTATTAGTTTTACTTAAGGCGCAGATATATGATTTCAGTGGCTTTTAAATCTCTAATTAAGTCTTCATATAATGCAAATAAGATATACAAAAAAATGTGTGTTAAACTAGAACGCATACACAACAAGTCTATGTGTGAATATTTAAGTATTATAGTAAAATGCTTTATGAAATAAATTCAGGAATGTCTACCCAAAGCATAAAAAACGATATTACTTTCAAACTACTTAAGATATATTATTTTCATGTTTTTTTTTTTTGTATGAACAACTATTTTATTATATACTAGATGCGCCCCGCAGTTTCACCCGCATAAGTTTTGACCCGGTGGGTATATCGGGATAAAAATCCTATGTGTTATTCCTGGTTATAAACTATCTGTGTGCCAAATTTCATCCAAATCCGTTCAGTACTTTTTGCGTGAAAGACCATCCATCCTTACAAACTTTCGAATTTATAATATTAGTAGGATAATTTTATCTGTGATTTATTTCAAATGTTCATATTTTCGTTACTAAAAATAAATATTCTCTATGAAACCGAACGGCCGCGCGGAGTGAGCGTGACGCACATTTGTATGGCCAAGGTCAACGGCAATTACCCGACCCTTAAGTTTGGATATTATATCGTTATTTTTATTTATGAATTAGGTGTACATTGTTATTCAGGTATATTTCATTATTTAATAAACCTACTTTAGTTTGCAATAGCAAGAATCAGGAATGTGTTACTGAAAATCGTAATAAAGCTCTGTATTTACACAACGTTCCCAGGTAACAATAAAACTTTAGAGAACAGAGCGACCTTTAATTACATTCTTCACGTTCTTTTCCGGAAAATAAACAAGAAGTTCTTTCCCATAAGTATCGTGGTTGCCAAGTCGGTACAGAACTTAGCGATGTAAAGTTCAAAACCCACATCAAACGTGTCCATAACAAAAACGCATATTATTAGATACGTGACTACGTTGAAGACAAGGAAGTTTGGCAATAATTCCTTTTACACATGTGGCTTCCCTGGAACCTCATAAACGGCATAACTATGTAAATGTCTATTAACTGCACACAAATTAGGTTTTTTTTTATACATACTTTTTGACATAAAGTTTTCATTATTTAATTTTGTCATTATACCTATACCTACAATTTTGATATCTTATTAGTGGCTTCTGTGGACCGGATATTAATTCAGACTTGTTACAGCTGTAATGGCAAACATGTCATTTGGTTTAAATAGGTTTTTATTTTTATTATTTTATTAATATTTTACATAGATTCTTTTGTATTTTGTGAATGTGAGAACGTTGTAGGCTTAATAGACTAGATTTATAGACCATTTATTTTTTGTTAAGTACCTGGTACTTCTTGACAGGCCTACACTGTCCTCCCATACCAATCAACAATGTGATTTGAAAACATTGTAAGGGCCAGTTATTTTTAAAAGAGTAACCGTGGAGTTTCTTGCCGGCTCTTCTCCATAGGAAACAACCAATTGGAACCGTGCACCTAGTTTCTGACGTTTCATAAGTGCCCATGAAGGTTTATGTGAAATAAACTATTTTGATTTGATTTGGTTGTCTTAAAAGCTAAGAAGAATCGTAAAAAAAACCAGCCAAGTGCGTCTCGGTCCACGCACAATGAAGAATTCCGTAGTTGGAATGAATTTATCCCAAAAACAAACTTAACATTGTAGTTCAAAAACATGTTCTCCTATGACATCGCTACACGTCACGGTCAATTCTCCATCTGAAAATCTAAGTTGGTGGACTATTACTCGTTAACTTGTAAAGCCTACTTAGCTGTGATAGTTTTCCTTTTAATTTCGTTATATATACTACTGCCATGATTTTTTCATATATAGCTTGATTAGCTGGCAGGGGGCCTGCCCCCTGCCAGCTAAATGGTTGTATACGGAGATGAACACTTGAACCTAACAAAAATGAGCACTTTAAAACGATTCAGGAACCCGTTTGCGTAATATTTACGGATTCCTGAATCGAAAAATGGTTTTCACAGACCCGCAATATTTCTGAGCGGCCTATCCAGAAAAAAATGTCATCCCCACTTTACGTGCAAGGGAGGTACAATTTTTTTTTTCAAGATTTTATTTACGATTTTGGTGACATTATTAATATGTATAGCCATGCCCAATTACAGCTTTCGAGTACTGAGAGTCTCTAAGCTAAGCCGCAGACAGACAGACAGACGGACATGGCGAAACTATAAGAGTTATTTACTACGGAACCCTATAAAGTACTAAAGCATCACGTCAAATGGACATTTTCTAGGTGAAGTCCTGCATTTTCATTCATTTCCAGCATTTCAGCGCAAAGTCACCAGCTGCTAACATATCCCAATTCTTTCTAAATCAAAATCAAAAGTAATTTATTCAAACTAGGCTGAGAATCAGCACTTTCGAACGTCAAAATTACATAAAACAGTCCCCCAAAACGCCCAACCTTCACCACTTCCTAGCGCTTTAGCTGGGAAGAAGAAGTGGTCAACAAACTCCCCAGCAGTACAGCTGTCTGTTCAGTTAGAGAAAAAAAAATGGATTCTATACAACAGTATGCAAAAACAATTTACATTACGTGCAACACAAAACATTAAATTACTACTCGTAGCCATATTATTGCTGTTGTCTGAGATACAGATATTAAATTATCTAGTTCAGACGCAGATGTCCCGTTAAATCTCGTATTAGATTAAGCGTAAAAGATCATATTTTATTGTTATAAAAGGAATGTATTTGAAGGTGAAATAAATTATTATTATTATTTATAGCTAGCACACCACTATACCAAATAAAAAAAAAAGAAAAGGAAAACACCGAAAACTATAAATTCTCAAGCAGAGATAAAAACGTAAACAGAACTTAATGCCCAAATAAAAGCCTCCAAGCATAAAAGGCGTGCCCGCTTACATATAGATATAGCTGTAATAGTCACAAATGATGAACTAGGACCATCAAAATAAAATAAATAAACGATTAATTACTAATTACAAAACCCAACAAAACAAAACAATGGACAGCAAGACGACCAGTCACCACAAGCAGCACCCGTTCACGAGCATAACGCAAAAATCAGCCATTACCCCTCTCGCCATATTTGGGGGAAGGAGGCAACCCGACCCCTGACGCTACCGCAAGCAGTGACATCTGAGGGAGCATGACGAACTTGCTGCCGGTTGTAAGAATAATATAATCAGTTATCGAGGTCGCTAGCTAACCACATATTGCAATACAACTCAACAAAAAACATTGTAATGAGAAGATTATGTCAATAATAAACGAAAATAAAATTAAAAATAAATTGACTTATACAGTCAAATAAAATAAACAATTACATGAACTCATATAACCTGTCTCTAGGTACAAAGCTAATTCTATTTCATGTAAGCTAATTCTGGAGAAAGAACCTAAACATTGTCTTGAGTTAATCACAGCGACCAACAATTCTTATCGTTTAAGTAGTCGTTGATAGAATAGTATGCCCTTGTACAGAGTTTGGATTTTACTTTAGTTTTAAACGCATTAAAAGGCAAATCTAGCAAAGAAGAGGGTAGCTTGTTATAAAAAGGAATACCAAGCCCAACAAACGAGTTATGAACCTTGTGAAGCCGGTGAAATGGAGCACGTAATTTGTCCTTATTTCTGGTGTTCATATTGTGAATATCACTGTTTTTAATGTATAGGTGTAATTTTGCCTAATATATAAGATGTTGGCGAAGATGATGCCACCACCGTGAGAATACCAATATCTTTAAAAAAATCTCTCAGAGAAACTCTGGCACCTAGCTGGTAAATTGCTCGAACAGCTCGTTTTTGAAGAACAAATATATTTTGAATGTCAGCTATATTCTAAAGTGCCTTAAGAGTAATATTGACGCTGTTCATCGCCTATTATCTGTATTGTTGGTGGCAATAGGCTCGCCTCCTGATGGATGTAAAAATACCTGGCTAAATTTGGGTGTACTATAGGTAGATGCAACTTAACCCTTTGGGGATTTCAGGCTTGATGTTATATTAAGCTACTTGTGTTGTGTAACGCTGCGTGAGCCAGTCTTTCCGGACTTGCCCGTCATTACGTACTAGGTTACACGGACATGACATTTTTCTGTGTTTGACACGTCTCTGACGCTTTCCAGGGAAGTTCATATTTTTTTTTAATTCCCTGTGAATTTATGAAATATGTATGTTTTTATTGTTTTTAGGGTTCTGTAACTCAAAAGGAAAAGTCCGTCTGTCACAGCCAATTTGTTTCGACCGATTACGATGAAATTTAATGCACATGTGAATTTCTGAGGCCCAAATATGAACGAATAACGTAAATAAATGAATTTTGAATATGAGCTTCAATTTTGGGGAAAAAAGAAAATGAAAAAGTAGTTTTGTAAACAGTAGGTACCGTTTGACATATCAAATGAAAGGACTTGTTATGAGGATTCCAATTTATTTTTGATAATTTTAAAATAATAAATTTCAAAGTTATTAAAGACAATTGATGAAAATTAACAATTTCCCTTTGCCTTGTCTCCAAATCAAATCAAATCAAAATATTTTTATTTCACCTAAACCTACATGGGCACTTATGAACGTCAGAAGCTAGGTGCACGGTTCCAATTGGTCGTTTCCTATGGAGAAGAGCCGGCAAGAAACTCCACGGTTACTCTTTTAAAAATAATTGGCTTTTACAATGTTTTCAAATTACAGTGTTAATAGGTATTGGAGGACAGTGTAGGCCTGTCGAGAAGTACCAGGTACGTAACAAAAAAAAAAAAAAAGGTCTACAAAATATCTTGTCTATTAAGCCTACAACGTTCTCACATTCACAAGGTACACAAGAATCTATGTAAAATATTAATAAAATAATGAAAATAAAACCCTTTTTAAACCAAATGACATGTTTGCCATTAAAACAAGTCTGAATTAATATTTTGTCCACAAAAGCCACTAGTAAATAGTTTGATATCAAAATTGTAGATGTATAATGTCAAATAATGAAAATATTGTGTCATAAAAGTATGTATAAAAAATAATAATAAACATTCGTAATTTGGGAGCAGTTAATAGACATTTACATAGTTATGCCGGTTATGAGGTACCAGGGAAGCCACATGTGCAGAAGGAATTATTACCAAACTTCCTTGTCTTCAACGTAGTCTTTAATCTTGTAATATGCTTTTTTGATAAGGACACGTTTGATGTGGGTTTTGAACTTTCCATCGCTAAGTTCTGTAACCGACTTTGGCAACTAGTTATAAAAGCAGATACTGTTGATAACAAATGATTTGCTTGTTTTTGTTAATCTAAATTTGGGTATCACAATTTCATGTTTACTACGTGTATTTAAATTATGGAAATCACTTCTTGTTTTGAAAAGACGTAAGTTTTTGCGAACATACAAAATACTTTCTAAGATATAAAGAGAAGGCAGAGTTAGTACATTAATTTCTTTGAATTTGTTTCTAAGGGACTCACGAGGACCCATTCTATAGACCGCGCGGATTGTCCTCTTTTTTAAAATAAAAATTGAACCTACATCAGCTGCCGATCCCCACAGCACAACGCCATAAGACATAATACTGTGGAAATAAGCAAAGTATACAACCTAGCTGTGGCTATATCAGTCAACTGTGTAATTTTTCTTACTGCATATGCAGCTGAACTTAATCTACCTGAAAGAGCTCTAATGTGGGCGGACATTGCAATTTCAAATCTAGAGTAATTCCCAGAAATATAGTTTCCGTAATAGCATCTAGTCTCTTGCCATCAAGTTTTAAATTTAGAGCCACTCCACCATACTCCGAAATTGTTGAGCCTAAAATTTGTAAAAAAAATGCAGATATATAATAGTTCGATTTTATTTATTATACATTACAGGAAAACTTATAAGTAGTCTATGGTCTTAGAATAGCATGGTAAATCATTGAATATTGTACAAACATACATTTGCAGTTGGAATGTATGGGGGAACATGTTTATCAACTAAAACGTTAAGTTTATTCTTGGGATAAATTAAGAAACCCTTCATTGTGCGTGGTCCGACACGCGCTTGATCGGTTTTTGCTGTGATTAGGTAGTTATGTGTTCTACGAGTATCTAAATAGGAAGGTAGGTTATTTTTTACCTACTATTTCTTAAGAAACCTGTTAGGTATATATTTTTCTGATATAGGAGGGATGTCTGATGAGTGATGAATTATTTAAAGAGGGGAAAAAAATATGAAAAATGAGTATTTTTCGGAGAAAAGGTAGTGAGTTAGTTTGATTGTTTCGTCGAGACTTAATTGAATAAAATTAATTTATTCAGAATCGTGGGTCTAGTAGATCAAACAAATACCAAAAACTATTCATAAATGTTTACTTTTTATGTAGCTAAAAATAATTATATTCCGACTAATTTAAACTGATGCTAAAAATAGGATGACTTTGTTACAGTCGACCTTGTAATTGTTTTAATTTTACCATAATGCTTTGTTTCCCCGAAGGGTTGGGCAGATGTTCACCATTTGATTGCCAGCGGCTTGGTCCGCGTCTACGTCGGAAATATCCCACGGGAACCACGGGAAAACAGCTCAACGGATTTTGATGAAATTTGGCACACCAGTAGACTATGACCTGGGTTAGGACATGGCATACTTTATCCCGGTAGTACGTTCCCGTGGGATGATTTCCGACCTCCACGCGAGTGAAGCCGCGCGCAAAATCTGGTTTATAATATTAGTAGGAGAAATCTAGTTTATAATATAGAATAGGCTTGTGGCCGAGTAATAACAGCCACACGGGTCGATCGATCGTTAAGCTACGCTTGCCGGGTCCTTGGTCCGTGGATGGGTGACCATCTTTACATACCAAGACCCCTCCGTGCATCGGAAAGCACGTTAAGCCGTTGGTCCCGGCTGTCGGTAGATCTTTGACGTTGTTTCGGGTCGTCAGAAGCCCGGAAGTGACGACCAGTCTTACCAAGGGGTATCGTGTTACGCGCTAAAACATTCGTATCACAAAAAGTTATATTTTCAATATAGTACATTGGCTTTGTGAAACGTAGTGCTATGAGAATATTACACTTATTGAAGCGTTGAATATTGTATAGTGAGAGGGAAAAGAAATAAAGTAAGAAGATTGTTGTTTTTTTCCAAAAAATAATATCGGCGTCATAAAAATTGTTCTCAAACTCAACTCAAACTCAAACTCAATCTCAACTCAAACTCAAAGCATTTATTTCAAATAAACCAAACACAGGCACTTTTGAATTGTCAAGGGGTCTGTCAGTCAGAAAGATGAAGCTAGTTGCTTATCATTCCAAAGCGTAGTAGGTTCCTATGGAGAAGAACTGGCAAGAAACACCACGGACACTCTTTGAAACTAAAATATTGCTACAAAAATCAGACGTCTAATACCGTGTTATTTGAAAAATAAACGATTTTGGATACTAGTAGTAATAGTAACAAACAGATGTAATAACGTCTTTTGCTGTATAACCTATCCAATATTCTTAATATTGGATAGGTTATGGATATTACTAGCACTAAACAGATCCAAGTCATAATGTGTTTCGTTTATTTGCAATATACATATAACCTATCCAATATTCTTAATATTGGATAAGCTATGGATATTACTAGCACTAAACAGATCCAAGTCATAACGTGTTTCGTTTATTTGCAATATACATATAACCTATCCAATATTCTTAATATTGGATAGGCTATGGATATTACTAGCACTAAACAGATCCAAGTCATAACGTGTTTCGTTTATTTGCAATATACATATAACCTATCCAATATTCTTAATATTGGATAGGCTATGGATATTACTAGCACTAAACAGATCCAAATCATAACGTGTTTCGTTTATTTGCAATATACATATATGAAACCACTGCCTCGTTCACTCCTCCTTCGACCTGGGAACGCTCGCCGCTGGGCACGACCTGTTTGTGTTATTGGGTTTTTCTATCTGGAATTTCTCAATAGCAGCCCGAAGTCTGGATTTGTTCCCGGTTGATGGCAATAGGCTCGGCCCCTATTACTTGGGACTTAAAATATAACTGGTGAAATGTGGGTGTACTATAGGTACCTTCGCCGCGTATGTAACTATAAGGCCCCGTCCTAATAGACAGCGATCATCGCGCGAATACGCGATCGGCGCGTTCAAATGTTACTTTTTGTTCCATGAATCAGAACGCGTGGTCGCGCCGACAGAGGGTGCCCTCCAATTTCCCGAACAAAAAGTGATATATGAACACGACGATCGTGTATTCGCGCGACTATCGCATTCTATTAGGACCCGGGATTATACTTATATTTATTTAATTATAAAAAAAATATGCATAAGTAAAAAAAAATACCTGCAAAACGGACTTAATGCCTGAGGCATTTTCTACCAGTCAACCTAAGGGTGATCCAGAGTCACTTCCTTCTGCGAAGCAGTAATGCTCGCGAAAGAGGACGCGGGACGGGTGAGGGAAAGGCAAATTTACGCCGCTAACGCCTAGCCGCCGCAGGAGACGCCCTGGGCGTCGGAAATCCCAGGCGGATTTCCGGCCACCGTAGGCGCGGGCTTGCGGACGGTGAGCAATGGGTAGCTCGCCGTCCGATAAGGACCAGGCCCGGGTCGACGGCGCGTTGTGTTCCACGCGCTCCTCAAAGAGATGATATTTTTCTACCCAAAAAAGAAGGGTGATGCAGAGAAGAAACATGGCAGGTGCAACATAAGGTATAGATAACACGAAAATAACTACACAATACAAGAATAAATACAAACATACATATAGACAGCATAAACTTTGTCAGGAGATATAACAATCGGTAGTGGGGAAATAACGATCAGTAGAGGAGAAATAACGATAATATTATCTTCTTAGTTTACCTAACATTAAACTAACTACACCAATTATACATGCGACTTAAACATAACTGGCGAAATGTGGGTGTATTAAAGTACGCCTCTACCTTATCCTCCAGGGAAAACAGCCGTGATGTTATATGCCATAAGCTAAACCAAATACAGGAGGTGGAAGGCAGAGAACCGTGAGCTAGACGCAACTTGGGACTGACCTCTGTAAACAAAATGACGACCTCTGCATACGAACTTAAAACATACATGGATAGTTTACAGATCCGTGTATAATTGACTGCTTTCAGCCCTAGGGCATGGTTATCAAGCTACAAAGTTTCAAGCTTTGGTTTAGAGACCGTGCAAACTGTGCGTCTTGTTGCTGCGTCTAAATGCCGCAACTAGACGCAGAGTTGTCTTATGCGTCTGCGTTTTGTTGCTGCGACAAGACGCAGAGCTGTCGATTGCGTCTGCGTCTTGTTGCTGCGACAAGACGCAGAGTTGTCGTATGCGTCTGCACCCTGTTGCTGCAAATAGATGTAGAGTTGTCTTATGCGTCTGCGTTTTGTTGCTGCGACAAGACGCAGAGCTGTCGTTTGCGTCTGCGTCTTGTTGCTGCGACAAGACGCAGAGCTGTCGTTGCATCTGCGACTAGTCGTTACGATAAACGTCGCGCAGGAAGCGAACATTTTCTTAGAGCATTCGACGCGCTTGCACGTCCGATGTGATAACATCGACATCGAACGTATCCATATTGAGATTCGCATTACAAACACACGTGCACCTTCCTCAGCGCTCACAGCAAGACTGACGCTGACCTGTCGCATGCGAGCGTCGTCAGGTGTGCGTATGCACCGTGCATCTAGTCGCTACGACAATAAGCGAAGGCGTGCGAGTCCCCTAGCCTGTCGTTAGGACTCTGTAACTCGCCGCCAAGTGTGTTGCTTTCAACAAAATGTATAAAAATGGTCGGCCGCAGCTTGTCGTTGCGTCCAGTCGTCGAGCTGTCGCAGTCGCATGTCGCATAATGTGCGAGGCAGCTCACTTACATTGAACGTGAGTCACGTAACGTTCACAGCGCTGGAACAAATCACCTCCTCTAAGAGAGAAGGAGTGGGCCGTTATCCACCATGCGTTATCCTGTGCAGATTGGTGCACGTCACATGACTTTCAATTTTCAAAGTGAAAACTTACAGTACAGGCTGTATACAAAACTGAACCGTCACACTCGTGTTGGTGACGCTGAAACAGTTATACTCGGCTTCAGTCGTAATTTTTCACTTCTATCGTGTAATCATTAGGTAGCAAACTTCCTCTGTTTTGTTTTCTAGGACATGCCGGTTTCTTCTCAATGCGAACAATGTAAAAAATAATAAAAACTGTTAAATATCTCTACGATAAAAAAAAACTACGCTGCCTGTGCAAAACTGGCTCTACCTGGAAAGTGCTTACTTAAAACCTGTGATCTTTATTTATTTAACCATTAATATATACATATATAAACAGACAAGGAGATGGAGGGGAAGATGGAGACCTAACCCTTCGGAGAAACAAGGCATGACGTTATGTTATGTCTTAGTTGCCAGTAACATAATATTTATAAGCATAGGAACAATTGTAATAAAAGAAAAGTACTCTCAAACATTGCCTTCTCCTTACGTTTCGTAGAAAAAATAAAAACTAACAAAATACTCAAACAGTTTCGTCTAGGCTTGCTTAAAAGAAAAATACAGAGTGTGCCTAATAATAAAATAATATTATAGTAACAACCTTCAGGATAAAATATATTCTATAAACTAAAGATAACATAGAAATATGATTTAAGTTATACCTAAACTGAATCGAAAATGATGTGTATACATAGGATTTTTTTAACCTCCCGCTGTTATTTCCTCCTGTTGATATAGTGAGAACCTTTTATAGAACTTATATGTTCAGTGATGGGAATGTTTTAACAAAAGTCGCATTTGCACTTACAAGTTTTTTTTTCTACCTTCTTACAACTAGATATCTACGTTATTCACTATCAAAAAAAAAAAGTACCAGACTTCCAGCTACGTTAGCTATGTTTGACAAGAGTGCATTTCGTATGGGCCTTAAAATATAATAAATTACCTAATGATAATGATAATAAAGGAAGCAAAGAATTTTATATCATTTAAATAAATTAAAGACTTATCTGATCAATAAAGCCTATTATAAAGTTAATGATTATTTGCATGATAATTAATTTAATTATTTTTTCCCTTTTCTTGCTCTAGAAGTTCGTCTTTATGTTGAGCGTAGGCAACATAAAATCGCTATTTATGCTCTAGTGCATAAAGTATTTTTTTTTTCTAAGACTAAGATAATCAGGCCCAACATCTACAATAAAACGTCGCAGATTAAAGTCGTTATTTTATTTAATTTGCTTTAATTTATATCATTTCCGTGTTTTCTACCGTCTATTTAATAAAACCAGATAAAATAGTTGCCATATATCATTTAAAAACGCAAAGAAACATTTTTATGACTTGGCAGTGAAGTACCCAAGTCAAATGACGCAATTAAAAAAACTTTTGAAATGTTTCGTGGCGGGAATTAGCTATTCTCTTCTTCGAGTTTGCAACATTTTTGAACAGTGAAAGTGATTAAACTAAAACAATAGAATATTCAAGTGACGAAAAAATTACACTCCCGCCTAACGCGCTAATGGAGCAGATTGCGAAAAACGTGGTTGACGAAATACATATAACCGCCGAAATCCAAGCTGTATCACAACGCGTACGTCAATTTCATGCGTTGGAGATCAGACAACAAGTAAATACTGTTATATACTTTATGCCCGTTTCATTTTCTCGCAATCGAAGTGAAAAGCAGAGTATATACTCGTAACTCGGGCATAAACGAGCCATTCTACCGTGACCGGCACTCCGGCAGGCTTAGCACGAGCATCGTTTTGTCTACGGAAGAATAGACAAAAATGCCTTTCCATGTAAAAAGTACGACGATAGCAAAGTAGAAAGAGACAACTGCACTTTTTACGAAATTCGCTCTTTTACATAATTCGACAAAGAATTCTTTGTTTTGTTATACGATTTGTTTACAGTTTGATTCTCAATTCTTACTGATATTAAGTCACGTATATAAAGAAAACTACATAATTTTTTCTCAAAGTGTCGAAGTACCGTTTGAAACAAAAAAATGTTATGGTAATATTGACCTTCAGCATTTCATTGGTAAAGCCCTATTAACTAAATGATGTATATATACGAGTAATATGAGAAGGTAGCCTTGTTCTTCTATTAATTAGCAGTTTTGCGTTTAAAACGCTCTCCTGTAAAATAATTGTTTTGTAGATAACCGTATATACGAGTACCTTGTGGCTGTCGAGTTGAAAAACGCAAATTGTCTTCACTACCTTAGTCAGTGTGATTTTGACAGTTTGGGATAAAAACTTTCTTCTGAAATAGTGTACATAAAAAAGGACCTTGACAAAGATCTTTAGAAACGAAAGACAAAATGACAGATTGCAGAAGGATTTCTACGGTGCGGTGTCAAAAATGGAGAAACGAAATGTCACTTTATATAGAAAGAGCTATGTCTACTCTTCAAAGAAATAGAAAGCGTCATGCTAAGCCTGCTGGATTAGGACAGTATAAGATACTCTTATCCCGATATTCCTACGGGATCGAGCCTTATCCGGGAGAAACCGCGGTTGCAACTAGTTCATAATATTAGTCAAGATAAATGTGAAAGTTTACAAACTTTCACATTTATCGTGTTTGGATGTTTAGATGTTTGTTACTCAATCACGCAAAAATGGCCGAACTCATTTGGTTGAAATTTGGCACACAGATACTTTAACACTTGGATTACCACATAGGATACTTTTTATCCCGGTAGATAATTCATATTACTCTGAGGGATAATTTCCGACGTCAACGCGGGCGAAGCCGCTGGCAATAGCTAGTCTACTATACATTTTTGGATTCCGTACACAAAGGGTGCCAACGGGAGCCGCTGGCACCGCTGTCCGTCCGTCCGTACGTCTGTCTGTTACAGAGCTCTTTTGAGTATCTTTTGAACCGTAATAGGTAGACATTTTAATAATACACATTATCTGTGAAAATTTTTCACTACTATGGCTGCTATAACAACAAATCAATACATATTATTATAAACTAGTAACGAAGTCAAAACTGTACATTGAATATTTAAAAAAAAAGTAATTGCTACGAGGCGTGGTCGAGTCTGATGCCGAAAATACCTATAGTTTATAGAATTTTTGTCCGTTTGTCTGTTTGTTTATATGTATGTTCCGGATTGGCGCCAAAACAGCTGCAAGGATTTTGATGAAATTCGTTCGTCAAACAAGTCGTTTATAACCTGGGTACTTTTACTCCCGGAAGTATGTTCCCGTGGGATATTTTCGGACATTCACGCGGCCGAAGCCGCGGGAAAAAGCTAGTAATACAAATAAAATAAAGTTAAAAGTTTCCTCTCGATCCTCTGTCCCTTTCCCTCTCCGTCCCGGCTCGATTTTAATAATGGATAATATTGCATGGTGGTACGGAACACATCATAATATATGCGAGTTCGACTCGCACTTGGGCCAATTTGATAAGGTCGTCAATCGGATAATCGGTATGTTTCGACTAGTTTCACAGTTAAGGCGCCTGTAGACAGGCGCGACGTGAAACTAGTAGCACAAATTTCTATAAAAACTTCATGGAAAGTGTCACGCTGCCTATCGCGCCTGTCTGCATGAGCCTTTATCCTTGATGCTTTCGCATTATCTTATTTATCGGATCAATAATAATTAACATAAAATGAAGTACCAATAACAAAAACCTTTTGTGACCGATAAGGCTAAACGTTCTTTGTATCTCAAATAATAATGTATTGATTAAAGTCTTGTTGCCATGTTGATATAGGATCGGAAGGCAATATTAGATTTTATTGTTTGTTTTTTTTTTCCTGGCGGCGCAAATAACTATTCTTATACAGAAAAGGAACGAGACGTTATCGTAAGCAATATTTGATTTCCGCGTTTTTTTTTTACTAGCCTACGCTGTGCCACTCCTGGGCAAGGGCCCTCCCTCCACTCCTTCCATGTTTCACGAACCCACGCGGCCTCCTTCCAGTTTTGACGGAATATATCCAGTTCGTCTCGCGATCTCCTACGTGGTCTGCCTCGACCCCGTCTCACTGTCTCAGGGCAACAATTTTGTGCTGTTTTGGTAAATGATAAATGATTTTACTTCTGTAAGTAGGTTTGTACAAACACTTTTACACGTCAAACGCATTTTTTTTAAATTAGATGAGTTCGGCGTTTCCTATCTTACTACTCTGAGAAGAAAGGCCGAAACAAACTCAGTATCTTTTAAATTCTAGACATAATCTTATCACAGATCTCTCGCGTCCGGCCCTGGTTCAGGCCATGGTATGGAGCGAGAGGGCATGGGCAGCTGTCACCTCCTTCTGCGAAGCAGTAATGCTCGCGAAGGAGGAGGCGGGACGGTTGAGGGAAAGGCATGTTTCGCGCCCTCTCGCCCCTAGCCGCCACAGGAGACACCCTGGGCGTCGGGAATCCCGGGCGGAATTCCGGCCACCGTAGGCGCGGGCTTGCGGACGGTGAGCAATGGGTAGCTCACCGTCCGGTAAGGACCAGGCCCGGGTCGACGGCGCGTTGTATTCCACGCGCGCCTCAAAGTGATGTCGTCAGCACAAAGGTAGGGGTCCACTAGGGCCGATGCCTGCCGGGGTCACGGGAAAGTCCAAAAGGCCCCTGGGAACACAGGCAACGGAAAGACACACCCTCACAGAAATTATTTGATAATTTCCCACCCAAAAAAGGAAGGTACTTATGGGTCACCGAGGCCTCCGCAACACAGGCAACAGGAAGGAATACGGGTGGGTTTTAGTCAGTAAGAGTCTGACACGTCCTCCTGCTCCGCCCAGAGCGGGAGAAGTTATTTGATGATTTCCCACCCTCAAAAAAAAAAAGACAATCTTATCTGACCAAGATTAAGATTATCTCGATTCAAACTTCAACAATTTCCACAATAGTTGACTCAAAATCCACTTTCAGATGTTCTCACCTAATACTTGTCTCGTATAAGTTGACATAATAAACTTCTTTGAAGAAATTTGTCGAATAAATCACCTAGCCATCAATCAACCTGCCTAGCCTTTTCCAAACTTGGTTGGGGTCTGCTTCTAGTCTAACCGAATTCAGCTGAATACCAGTATTTTACGTGGAGCGAATGCCTATCTGACCTCCACAACCTAGTTGTTGTTTTTTTTTTACTCATTTTTTACTCTTTTTTTTCCTATTAATTTATTTGGTTTTTTTGTCAAATATGCCACTTGAGCAATTTCGGAATGTTCTCTTATTGCACTCGTTAGCGCGTTTTACAGTTTTGAATTTTGAATTTCAATTTTATTGTTTATTTTGAATTTTAATTTTAATCATAATGTTTTCATTTTAATTTTGATTCTAATAATATTTATGATATTGATTTAATTTTTTATTCTAATTTCGATTATGATTTTGTATTTTACTTAATGTTTTGTTATTTGTTTCTATTTTTGTTTTCCTATCCTTACTACGAGTAAAAAACCTTGTTAAAACGTATATTTAAGAAGCTATTTTTTATGTAAGTGCTGTGTACGCCTGTACGTGACTAATTCACCATAATACAATGCTTATGTATCTTTTTATTATGTTAATGTTTTATGTGAATAGGTCATTGGTGTACCATTCAAATAAAATAAAATAGTTACCGGGTATCACCATATCCCTCGCTAAGACTGGCTGTCAGACTTTTGACTTCTGACGACCCGTAACGACTGTCAAAGATCCACGAATGACAGCCGGGACCAACTGCTTAACGTGCTTTCCGAGTCACAGAGGTGTCTCGATATGTAATAGATGGTCACCCATCCAGGAACCGACCGCGGCAAGCGTAGCTTAACCTTCGATCAATCCGTGCGGCTGTTATTATTTAGCCACAAGCCCCCTCGGATCAATCACCCAGCAATGTTGTACTCGTAATAATATAAATGCTAAGCACGTGTTTGAAAACCTTCAACTTTCCCTCGACACGTGTCTATAGCTCACGTTACTAGTCAAAACTATCCGAACGATTCCAGCCCTTTTGATCGTCGCGGGAAGGTACTAAAAGGTCACCGAGGCCCCTGGCAACACAGGCAACAGGAAGGAACGGCTGGGTTTTAGTCAGTAAGAGTCTGACACACCCTCCCGCTCCGCCCAGAGCGGGAGAAGTTATTTGATGATTTCCCACCCAAAAAAAAAGTCCTTTTAATTGATTTCATAGAATATTTTCAAAAAATCGTGAAAGTTTTTCATCAAAGTAATACATTTACGGTTGATTTTCACAATAGCAATTGATTAGTTCTTCGAAAAACAATTAAGCCTTTTTGGAATTGATTGAATTGGATTCTATAAAATTATTCGTCCAGTTTTTCTTGGTATCGTGTATATACCCAGAAAAACTGGACGAATAATTTTATAGTTTAACCTGGAAACCTAAACAGGTTTCCAGGTTAAACTATAAAATTATTCGTCCAGTTTTTCTGGGTAGTTTAAACTGGAAGTAAGTAGTAGGTAACACAATTGTTTATCATGTATTTATTTATAACACACACACACTCATAATTGTATTTCTTCCTAATATTAGATGGAAGAGTGAAATTGCTTTATCACGCAAATTAACGTGCAATTTGCTTAAGGCGAAGATATATGATTTAAGTGACTTTTAAATCTGATATTACGCCTTCATATAATTCAAGTACGTTACGCCAAAAATGTTGAACTAGAATGCATACACATCAATTATTCTATATGTGAATATGTAAGTTTTGTAGTAAAATACTTTATAAAATAAATTCAGGAAGTAATGTCTTTCCACAGCATAAAAATTATTATAATAAACTATATTACTTTCAAACTACTTAAGATATTTTTAGTATTTTTTTTTTTGTTGTATGAACAGACAGTTTTATTATCTAAATCTGTGGTTTTTTTTTAAATATTCATGTTTTCCTTGCTAAAAATAAATATTTCGGCGATAATATAACGGTGATTACCCGACCCTTAATTAACAACTTGTTTCCCTGACCATACTCGTAGATGTTATATATTTATGTATACTTTATTGTACACCAGATACATTACAAAAATAAAAAAAATATACAATGGGCGGCCTTATCGCTTACTGAGATCTCTTCCAGGTAAACATAGAACGGACAGTGATTTTCTGGACATATTGTACAGTCAGCGTCAATAATATCGGGACGAACAGACTGTTCAAAATGATCTAAACAACTATGAAAATTAAATATTAACTCAACGACACAAGAACTATTTCAAAATGAAGAAAGTACACGACAACAGCTATCATTCTGACAAGAATTTTATAAAATCAAGATAAAGTTTAATATTCTTAGTTGTTGAGATCATTTTGAAAAGTCGGTTCGTCCCGATATTTTTGACGCTGCCTGTACTTTCTGTAGTATCTACACCTTTTGGCATAGTATATGCGTCACTTTTACCACTCTTCATGATAAAACTCTCTTTAGTATAAAGTTTTATTGCAATTTGTCCTTCGACTAAGCCTGATCCCTATGAGTGTCAATGTGTTTCGAAAACAGTTTCGACCCGAGCTAGATTTGGACCCATTATTTTTGGCTTTTTGGGTTGATATCCCAGGCTTAGTTTTTATTGGAACCGATATCTAGTACTCGCACGTTTTGTGTGTCTTAGGACCAAAATATTTGGATGTAAGAAATGGTTAACTGAGATGAAATTCTACGAAGGATAGGTGTAAATCTTCGATTATTTTTAGTTTCGTATTTCATCTATAAATAATATTGGAGCTGTTTTTATCAGGCATCCTTCAAATGACTGAAAATTTAATACTGTTGAATAGCAACGCATAGGTCCACCTCCAATATCCACTCTCCGCAACTTACCACCCTGACTGACACGTCTTCTTTTAAATATTTCATTGCTGACGTGACTTATGTTTATCATATTTTTAGGGTTCCGTACCCAAAGGTGCCAACGGGACTCTATTAGTAAGGTTCCATTTTCCATCCGTCCGTCCCTCCATCTGTTCGTCTGTCACAGAGCTGTATATTTTTAACCGTTATAGGTTTCACTTGAAATTTGTATAGTGTTTGCTACTGTGGCCGCTATAACAACAATTAATAAACATAGAATAATAGGGTATTTTACTATACTATACGAGAAAGAATCAATAAATATATTATTGAGATAGTTTAGGCAAAAAGGAGTCGGAAAATGTTAGTTTTAGTTCATAAAATAACAAAATAAATTTTAAAATTCAATTCAAAGTTTTCAGTTTTTCTAATCTGTTATCGTAAACGTAAACGTTGTTAACGTAAAGGTTTGGAGTTTTTTAAACTCCATGAAATAATAGCCGCCATGTTATTACGTCATACTGCTGTGTAAACTAAAACGTGTCAACTGTCAACTGATAGAGATAATAGATCAGCGCATTTGTTCACATAGCCAAGTGACGTCATGACCACAGAGCAACATGGCATCCACTGCGTCCAGCGTTTTCGTCAAACTGCGAAATTTGAAAATGTAACATTTAAATGCATTTTCATGGCACTTATCGATTGAAGAATAAAAATTTTATTCTTCAATCAATAAGTGCCTTCAAATTTTTTTTGGGGCATATTAGCACTATAGAATTTAAATAAGACACTTTTCAAAAATGGGTGAAGACCCTATTGTACTGTGGTACGGAACCCTTCGTGTGCTAAGCCAACTCGCCGGCCGCATCTTCATTACATTTTTCCTAACTCGGCGTGGTAAAAATATGTGCATCTGGCTCACATTTTAACCACGGCAGTCGTTTTTTTCCGGTACGAGACTGCTAAGGACTCTTATAATTGCAATAAGATAAACCACCAAAGGAACTTTCAAAAGAAGAAGCGTTCCTAACTGAACTAAAACTTAACTCAGTTACCTACTTAAGGTGGTTTTATACAAACAATCCGACTCTAATCAATTAACCACAGTTAAAGTAAAAGTCTCCCATAGTATAATTAAAACTGTTATGTATTGTTATTGATCATTTAAAATGTACTTATATAATGTGGTGAGAAAATAAATCATTATTATTATTTTCTTTTATTTTATTACATACACATTACAATTATATTTTTAAATATTAGAATATAAAAAAATATATAAAAACATTTAAAAATATAAAAAAAACGATAGCCCACCGGTATCGGGAATAGGGTCCAAGCTACCGGCAGTCAGGGCTCTGGAGCCCTCTCTGGAGAGAGGAACCTCCTAACAATGCGAGCCGTGTTCAGAAGTACCGCTTTCTGAATCAAGCCCTTAATCCAGCCGTCCAACGTGAGCCCCCTTCGGTGTTGGTCGAGGCTCTTGGCAATTAAGCCATTGGCTGATACGACTATCGGCACAGTGATTGCTGAATCCACATCCCACATGTCGACAACCTCGCGAGCGATGTCAAGATACTTGATCTGTTTATCTTTCTCGGCTTTCACGAGATTCCCGTCATGACTGTTATGTCAACAATCATTGTGCGCCGCTCTGTTCGATCCACCGCCACTATATCAGGCTTATTGGCAACAATAGTCCTATCAGTGATGATGGATCGATCCCAGTACAATGTGATATTTCCACTGTCGAGAATTGGGTCGGGCACATACCTATAGTACGGCACTTCAGATTCTACAAGACTGTATTTCAGAGCAAGTTGCTGATGGATAATCCTGGCTACAAGGTTGTGTCTATGCAAATACTCTTCGTTAGCTAGACGAGAACACCCGGAGATAATGTGTCGGATTGATTCTCCCGGACCGGTGCATGCCCGACACACGTCAACCGTGTCGTCCTTCACAATAAATCTCTGGTAATTTTTCGCCATGATAACTTATTATTATTATTATTAATTATCTTGAATAAATAAACCAAGGGCATGGACCTAAGTAATATCTCCTTAATTATTAATGATGCTTTAGAAACGATAAGTTTAATTGAAAGTTACGGCTACCTGTATTGACTTAATAATCAGCCTATAATGTTCCCATTGCTGGGAAACAAGCCTCCTCTCTTCGAGAGAGAGTAGGACGTAATCCACCACGCGGGCCCAGTGCGGGTTGGTAGATGTCACTGTCTTCGAATTTTCGGTTCTAAGGACATGCCGGTTTCCTCACGATGTTTTCCTTCACCGTTTTGAGAGCAGTGGAGATGAAATGTACACAAAGTAAAGCGCCGCCTGGGTTCGAACCCACGACCTACAACTCCAAGTCGCGGCCGTTACCACTGGACTACCACTGCTCTCCTGTATTGACTGTCAATATTAAATTGTTTGTGGCTAAGTTAGCTCGAATGATTGAACATAATATCTTGAATTCATTGAACATTCAAGTTATACTCGTATCTATTACAAATTAAATGGGATTATTGAAATCTTTTAAACTCGATAATTATGGTATATACATCGGCAGGTCATGAGTTTGTTGATAACAGCCGCGCGGGTCGATCGAAGGTTGAGCTACGCTTGTCGCGGTCAGTTCGTGGATGGGTAACCATCCATTACGTATCGATACCCCTCCGTGCCTCGGAAAGCACATAAACCATTACACCATAAGCCAAGCTGCCAAGCTGCCAAGCTGCCAAGCTGCCAAGCTGCCAAGCTGCCAAGCTGTCATTCGTAGATCAATGACAGTCGTTACGGGTAGTCATAAGCCCAAAAGTCTGACAAACAGTTTTACCAAGGGGTATTATGTTACCCAGTAACTGGGTTGTGTAGGTCAGATAGGCGGTCGCTCCATGTAAAATACTGGTATTCAGCTGTTGGCGGTTAGATTAGAAGCGGACCCCAACATAGTGGGGAAAAGGCTAGACAGATTGTTAGAGTATGGCAAATGGCCGACCTTATAGGCTCGAGCAGACTAGCGCGATATCGCGGGCGCGACAGGTAGCAATATGCCTGTCGCGCCCGCGATATCGCCCAGTCTGCTGAGCCTTATGTCAAGCAGTATCTATCGTGTTTACTTCGACAGGTCCCTATCGAAGTAAATGCCATAAACACGTTAGATACCGCTTGACATAAGGTTGGTATAAATGGAACACTGTAGACTTATTTTTTTAAATGAAAAATGGATATTTTCTCACAGTAAAATGCATAGAGATACGACATACAACTAGCTAGCTAGCTATTATTCCAGTGATCTCAGTAATAAACTATAAGAAACCATCAGTCAGTGTATCAGTGTTGTGGAATTAGATAGTATTTGCAGGAACGTAGGCGTTCATTCATTCACTAAAAACGAAAAACTTCGCAAGCAATGGGAAATTGCTACTGCAGGCTGCGGGTGCCGAGCTGCTTCTCACACGGACAACTGTACGGCGTTTGCTCCCGCGTTACCAATCCTGGCTCTCTGTATATTTTGGCTGCTGAGACTAAAACTACAATCATAGTATACAGGAAAGTTTTATAAAAATGTAGCAGTTATTTTACTACATTGTGGTAGCATACAGCTTTCACGCGAATTAAGTTAGTGGTGTAAAATAAAAAAAAACGAGTGAGCCTTGCAATAGTCAAATTCAAATTCAAAATGATTATTTGCAAGAAAATACATAGTTTACTAGGGAAGATCTTACAGCCTTAAAGTCATTGTATTCTGCCTGCAAGCAAGCGTGCAAATTATTTGTTTAAATGTCATAAATTTATAATGATATCATTTATTTACATAACCAAATTACAAGATGATTATTAACATTAACTAAATTAAATTAAAACTAAGTTAGGCTTAAAAAAGGCCCTCGGGGCATTGTACCGAGGATGCTGGCGGCATTTCCTCGCTGAATTGCAATGCTGATGCGTTGCGCGAGAAAGCCGCCAGCTTTTCGGTCACCAGTTACATCAACTAGACGTTTCGCGATTTCCGCAAATAACTTATGCGCACTGGGATCCCACGGACCGAGGGTCTCGACGCCAAAGGGCACAAAGTTGTACTCTCTGCCAAGGCCTCCATATTTAATAACTTTCAGATTTTCGGCATTTTCTGCCGCTGCACCCGCTTTAGAAGTAGTCCGTTGGAGGTGGGACGGTGCCAGTGTGTCTACACAGGTAGCGTCCCACACAAGCATCCGTCCCAAACTCCACGGGACCAAAGACACACCATCAGGTCTTTTGCCATCATCTCTGACAATGCCAGTCGGCTCAAGAAGAGCAGGCACATTGATGCTGGCAAGAGACCGGCGGATTATGTCATTAAGTGTTGCATGTCTTGAAAAGCGGCCTGCACTTTTTTGACAACAAAGTCCGTGGTGACCCAGTCGGTCCACGTCCGTGCCACAAGGGCATGTGTGTGGAGTGCATACCGTGACCCCAAGCCGCAGACCAGTCGCCAGACGAAGCGAGGTCGGATCCAGGAAGGTACCGGTATATGGAGAAGGATGGGCATGTAGCCAATGACCGGCCTCTCTGGTTCCGACCGCCAAAAGTCTTGCGCGATCCGGACCTGAACTGCGGCTCAGAATCGATTTGTATGTTAAATCGCAATAAATATCGTCCCAGCTCCTCTGAGATTTTAGGTTGTCTGGAAATTCTTTACCCGGGCAAGCAATTTGAAAAGCATTCTTGGCATCCTCCAAGCCCGCAGTCTCATAGTTTGTGGGCAAAGCCCTTAGGACATTACCTATGAGACGTGACGTGCTATGGGTGGACGACAAAAAGGCTGGGGAAGCAACACTCGAAATTTTGCGGATTCCTAAACCGCCAAACCGAATAGGGAGGGATGCTTGTAACCA
The DNA here is from genome assembly GCA_905333075.3 of Atethmia centrago. NCBI lineage: Eukaryota > Metazoa > Arthropoda > Insecta > Lepidoptera > Noctuidae > Atethmia > Atethmia centrago. Next base: position 7,413,653 of record HG995381.1, on the reverse strand, counting down.
AGATGGTTCATTGAGCTGAATATTTAAAATCGTTTCTAAACTAGTTTTGACTAAATCGTCTATTGGTGAAAGCAAATTTGGATGTTTCCAAAAAGGGCTACAGCGAAGCACATAAGTAAATTTAGGGACAAAAAGGCAAAACTTTAGAATTATAAGAGCATAATGAGGACTGATTTCGAGTAAACAATTTGCGTGACTTTGGAATTTAGAAATAGTGTTAGTAATGTAATCAGGAAAAGATTCTTCAAAGATGGGAGAACCCAGGAGGCAAAGTGACTTTCTGTCTACTATTTTGATATTCGGTGCCAGAAAATTTAATTTGGATTTTAAATTATCCAAACCGTAAGAAGTTTTTTGAATGAAGAGTTCACATTTGCTAAAATTTAATTCTAAACCAATATTTTCGAAATTTGTTTTAATATCTGATAAGTCAGACAGCACAGTGTCCACATCGCCTCCCAGGGTTCCGTCATCCAAATACCAAACGTTAAATTTTGATTTTAAATTTTGAATAATCGGATTTATAGCCAAGCTAAAAATTGCTGGCCCGAGGGGATCGCCCTGCTGACAGCCGACCTCCGAAGAAAGTTCATGGGAACGGTAAATTAATTTTGAAGGTTCTGCGTAGCAGGTAAGCAGGTATTGATAGAGTTCCGGAATTTTGTTCTTAACTTCTGTCAGCATGGCATCCCTGTTTACTGAATTGAAAGCATTTTTGACGTCAATTTTGACTACAATTTCGCAATCATCATACGAAAGGTAGGTTCTTAAGGCATGGACGGCTGCCTCACACCCACCTTTCGTGCCAAATCCTAATTGTATAGGTTCGAAAACAGACTGTAATTTAGATTTGATATGTCTCACCGCAATTTTGGATGCCAAACGTCTTAAAGTTGACCCCACAGCAATGGGTCTCACCCCTCCGTCCTTTTTAGTTAGGGCGATCAAATTAGCACCAAATAAAAGTGAGGCAATATCAGCGTTGATTTTGCCTGAAAACATAAAATTTATTAATTTTGTAATAGAGCAAATAAGCTGCACACCTGCATCACCCACAGAATAAGAAGTTAAATCTTTTAAATGTTGGGGTGAGATTCCGTCCAGGCCGGCCGCTGAACCGGTTTTAAAAGAAATTATTGCGTCAATAACGTCTTTGCCTTCGATTTCGAGGCAGGTCTGGTCTGCTGTAGGAGAGTCGAAAAAATACGGGATCACGGGAGCCGGGGGATGTTTCGAATGCAAAGCCGAAAGGGTATCAGGAGTATCAGGCGACAACACGTCGTTAGTAAAAAGAAGACGTGCGGCGCCTTTGAGATCCCCGTCGGCAATTTTGCCTTCAATTAATTTAATTCTAGATAATGTTCCCCTCTTGGGAGAATCAAAAGGTGAAGATGTTTTTGTTAAACAGTTATTTTTGATTTTTTGGGTTAGAGAAATAGTAGCCTCATCTTTTTTGACATGCAAAGTGGTATACGAAAAAAGGAAGAGATTATGCCAGTCTACAATTTGGTTGCTCTCCACACATTTTTTAATCAAGCCTGAAAGGTGGTTTGCGACGGAGATCCTGGCGCCGCGCGGGACTCGTTTGATAACAGGCACATTATTTTTTAGGTAACTAAGGTACAAATGGAATGGGGTAGAATTTGGACTGTCGGAAACAGGTGCCGGTAAAGAAACTGGGTCTAAATTTAGAGCAGGGCCGTTCTGGCTAATACAAAGACGATGTTTTTTTGAAATATGAATGTTAAGACCCCTTTTTGATTGAAAAGATCTATCGCAATGTAAACAAATGTAATTTTGATTTAACGTGCCATCACCGGATTGGGTTGCGGTATGCATCCACTTACCAGAAAACAACACTTGAATAGAGAAAAACACTCAACTAAACACAAAATAGAAATTATCACTAAAATAATTTATCATTTATAATTATTATGCAGATTATACCTATTATCATTAGTACATCATATTACAATATTATTACCTACATTATTATCACATTATTAATACACATTATAATGAAATACAAATATCATTAATTAATTTACAATAAATTCATTAATTAATACTTTAAGCAAATGTTTTTATGTTCTTTAAATACCTTAATACTGTAGAACACTTTTTTTGTAACACATTTAAGTGTTTTAAAAATGATGTGTCCCATATGATGTGTAATGACATCTCACCTTGGTAATAAGCAACTGAGCAGCGACAGAAATTAATCTCAAAATTTAAAAAGCTAAATACTGAAATATTTATAAGAATAATTATTTATTAATAGTGGTCGCCAACCGGTCGAAATTCGATGCCTTCTGCTTACAATCTATATAGTACCTACTAATTCCATGCTATTATAAAGTACTTACTAATTCCATGTTATTAAAAAGTACTTACTTATTCCATGCTCAAGCTGCAGCGACAGAAATTAACCCCAAAATTTAAATAAGCTAAATACTGAAATATTTATTTGCATAATTATTCATTAATAGTGGTCGCCCACCGGTCGAAGTTCGACACATTCTGCGAGATATAGTACTTACTTATTCCATGCTCAAGCTGTCACTTCCTCCCTGGACTTCGGGAATCCCGGGCGGATTTCCGGCCACCGAAGGCGCGGGCTTGCGGACGGTGAGCAATGGGTAGCTCAACGTCCGGGAAGGACCAGTCCCAGGTCGACGGCGCGTTGTATTCCACGAGCGCCTCAAAAAGATGTCGTCAGCACAAATGGGTCCCCTAGGGCCGATGCCTGCCGGGGTCGCGGGAAGGTACTAAAGGGTCACCGAGGCCCCTGGCAACACAGGCAACGGAAGGAACACGGGTGGGTTTTAGTCAGTAAGAGTCTGACACACCCTCCCGCTCCGCCCAGAACGGGAGAAGTTATTTGATGATTTCCAACCCAAAAAAAAAAACTCACTTCCTCTTACATACACAGAAAGCTAGAGGAAATATGTTACACGTCAAAAACTAACACAAGGATAGATGAAAACAATACTCTGTTGTTAGGCAGTCGTGTACAGTTAGTTCACATTTAAAAGAACCACGTTTCGTAGCAAACTAAATGAGAAAGCAATCAAATAAAACCATTCTAATGATTTCGTGTCACTATAATATCAAATTAGTTGTATTATTTTTTGTATTTTCAACATACTATCTACCTAGCATTTATCCTGAAGAATATCATATATTTTTCTGATTTTGTTTACTGCATTGGATCATATAATTTTAGGCATTATAAAACTTGAAAACCTGCGTTTAGCTTCTGTAGTCCCATTAAAAATAACTGGCGAAATGTGGGTGTACATGTACATGCCAAGATACTAGATAGATCTCTGCCTAATCCTTCGCGGAATCACAGGCGAGATGTCATTTGAGATATAAATAAACGAAATCTTTTATGGAATTTCACGTTTGGTTAAGGGGAAAACGATATAACAGATATTTTGTCTTTTATGGTCATTATCAGTGTCCATTATGACACGTGAGCAAATTCGCGTTTTGTTGAGATGAAATAAAAAATGGCGGCGTAGTGAGCACAGAAATACAAGTGGGAATTATATTATTTTGTGTTTCCTAGGGCTGATGATAAAATACAGAAAAAATACATTGTGTAGCTATACAGAGTGTCTTTACCACATGGAGGGAATAACCTTAAATACTGTAGATAGAAAAAATACTGAATGAAGACTTCATTTTTATTTTAAGAACAATACGAACTGCATTCAAAGATTTTTTAATAATCGCCTGTGTGAACCGGGAAGCGAAACCGCTAAATGTGAAAAAAACCTGTTATTTTACTGATCGAAAGGCTCAATCATACACATTTATATGTACGAGTATACTTCGTATACTTTCATATATTTTTTTGTTATTCTTTTTTTGTACTTCATAACTAACAAAAAGGAAAATTTTAGATTCTAGGAAAACTTTCCGAGGTGAGAGTACCGACAGCAAATAACTTTTTGCTAACTACACGACTTTTAGAAATAAAAAATCATGTTGCCATGTTATATTGGCAGTCTGTTCTTGGAATAAGATAAATAAAGTCAGGGAAATAAATTGTTTAGTAAAGGCGAACGGCAGGCTTGTATGGGACTTTCTTACAGCTAATAAAATTTCGTGTTTTGGGATATTTTTTATTTTAATTGGTAGTTAATACGATAGAAAAGCCCTTTTTAAATTCTTGGATTTTTAGAACTTGGGACGTAAAAGTTATAACCAGTTTTATTTTTTAAGGTTAAGCACTAGTGTACCAATGTAGATTGTTACTTATAGGCACATATACATTGTTTCGGTAATAAAGTACATGTTCTAGATTGCTTGTCCGCTATCTTTGTAGTGTTTTATTTAGGTACTATCAAGTAGGTAAATTGAGATGAGGATAGTACCTACTCAGCGGAGTCCATAAGGAGATACCTATGTACAGCAGCTGCCTGCAACAGTTTGATAATGATGAAGTCCTGATGGAGTTTTGAGTGTAGGTAAATAAAACGATACAGTTAATAGTTTTTTTTTAAGTACATTTATTTTATTTATAATTAATTAATTCGTAAATTACTTATAAATAAAGAACTCTCAGAACGGGGCAGGTCGGGTAATACCCTCATGGCGAGCATAGCTTTAATACCAACAAAACTGCGTTTAGTTTACGACTACATTACATGTAGTTATTAAAATCTTTTTTAAATATTATTAATTAATCCGAACTTCTAAAAATAGTACACTTACATTTAAAATAAATGGCTTAGTTGCCTTTATATGTAATACAAATTCTATAACAAAACAACAACAAAAAGTAAGCTGTACGAAATCTGCCGTTCACCTTTAATAACAACGTAAGTATATTCAAATCACAACTGTAATTCTTTGGCAGTATGAAATGGCCATTACACGGCAAATTGTCGTAGTGCGTCAATTTGATACACAATTAAAGACACTACCTAATACCTTCATTTAAAAAGTAATAATTGTTTAATTAGTAACAATGATGCGTCATTCCGGGAAATTTAAGAAATGTAGGTAAGTGCCTACTTTTAAACCTGGTGGAATTCCCCTGCCTGTTTGGACCATAATATTTTTGAACGTGTATAAAACCACCTCCGAATCATGAAAGGATTTTTAGCGTTCCGCAGTCAACAAAGAACCCTTATAGTTTCGCCAGTTTTTTTTTTCTCGTCTATCTCATGGTGTGGGGTATCGTTCATATTGAGGGTCTGTGTAAACCATTTTTCGATTCAGGAATTGAATCCGTTTCGGCGGCTTCACCTTCCGCCTGACGCAGGTCCTCACTGGACACAGCAGCTTCGGCAGGTTCCTGTGTCAGATAAGGCGGGAGGAAAAGCCCGCGTGCCACCACTGTGTGGATCACCCGGGGGACACGGTGGCGCATACGGTGGAGGTCTGCCCGGCTTGTTCTCGTGTAGGCGATCGGCGGCAGAGATCTCTCGCATCCAGCCCTGGTCCAGGCCATGGGCAGCCGTCACCTCCTTCTGCGAAGCAGTAATGCTCGCGAAGGAGGAGGTGGGACGGGTGAGGGTGTGGCAAATTTCGCACCCTCTCGCCCTTAGCCGCCGCAGGAGACGCCCTGAGCGTCGGGAATCCCAGGTGGATTTCCGGCCCGGTGGCCGGAAATCCGCCGCGCGGCGGTAGGCGCGGGCTTGCGGACGGTGAGCAATGGGTAGCTCGCCGTCCGATAAGGACCAGGCCCGGGGCGACGGCGCGTTGTGTTCCACGCGCGCCTCAAAGAGATGTCGTCAGCACAAGTGTAGGGGTCCACAAGGGCCGATGCCTGCCGGGGTCGCGGGAGAGTCCAAAAGGCCCCTGGAATCACAGGCAACGGAAAGACACCCTCACAGATATTATTTGATAATTTCCCAACCAAAAAAAAAAACACTAAACTGTACATTTTTGTTAGTGTCAAGTGTGGGGTGCTAGCTAAATGGTTGTTTTTGGACATGTGAAAAACGAAATTAAAAGAAAAACTATCACAGCTAAGTAGGCTTTACAAGTTAACGAGTAATAGTCGACCAACTTACATTTGCAGTTGGATAATTGACCGTGACGTATATCGATGTATGGGAAAACATCTTTTTCAACTACAATGTTAAGTTTATTTTAGAGATAAATTCATCCCAACTACGGAACCCCTAATTGTGCGTGGTCTGACACGCACTTGGCCGGTTTTTTAATTTATAATTATGGGTTCTAGGTCGTTCGACCCTTATGTTTGCTTTGTTCTATTGCGAAACAACATTATCCCGGACGATTGCGCGAAGGAAAGTGCGTGTGTCTGAATTAACCCAATGATGGCTATAACACTTTCAAAAACGGCCCCACTGCGATGAGCATTAAGTAATAGAGAGACTGTTACACGACACTTGACCTAATTCTAAGGCTTATTCAGACGTAATTCAAATGATCCACACACAATATTAGACACAATTACTGTCGAATACACAAAGGTATTACCGAATTGACAAGCCTTTGGCGTTCACATAATGGAAACAATGGCGGCTCTTTAATTAACAGATTTGAATCCCCAAAAATGTAGGTTTTAAGCTTGGATAGCTAAACGTGTACGTCGTGTAGGTACCCACTTGAACCACTTTTTATAACTTTATGATGTTACACCGTACTTAGTCTGTACCATAAACTTTTGCTAGGCAGTCCAAGCGCAGGCCAGCAGGCTTTTTTTTATGAGTTGGAAATTTTCAAATAAATTCTCCCGCTCTGAGCGGAGCGTGTGTCAGGCGGGAGGGTATATCAGACACTTACTGACTAAAACCCATCCGTGGTGTCCCTTCCGTTGCCTGTGTTGCCAGGGGCCTCGGTAACCCTTTTGTACCTTCCCGCGACCCCGGCAGGCATCGGCCCTAGTGGACAGGCTTAGCACGAGTACCGTAGAGAAGCGTTTTGTCGACGGTAGAGTAGACAAAAATGACGTTTCCGTGTAGACAGTTGACAGTTTTCTACCGAGAAATGTAGACAAGCGATTTCTATTCTATAGTAGAGAAGAAATAGAAAGCGTAATGCTAAGCTAGCAGCAGGCTTAGCGCGAGCACCATTTTGTCGACGGAAGAGTAGACAAAAATCACGTTCCGTGTAAACGACGACGGCAGCAAAGAAGAAACACTGCATTTTTTACGAAATTCACTCTTTTACATAATTCGATTCAGACTTCCTTGTTTTGTCATAGGATAATTTTTCTGTTTTTTTCTCAATTTTTTTCAAGTCACTTATTGAAGACAAGTACAAAAAATTCTCAGTGTCGAAATACTTACCGTATTTTGTAACAAAAAAGTATTACAGTAATATTGGCCTTAACCGTTTCCTTTGTAATGCCCTATTAACAAAATTATGTAAAATGAGAGAAAATAACTTTGTTCTTCTAATAATTATCACAGTTTTGCGTTCAAAACGCTCTCCTGTAAAATCATGATTTTGTAGATAACCATATATACTATGTGGCCGTCGAGAAGAAAGTTTTCTACTGTCAAGGCGATTACAAAATCAAATTGTCTTCACTACCTTAGACGGTTTTTCAAGACGGTTTCAGTTGTCACTGTGATTTTGACAGTATGGGATAGAAAACTTTATTCTGAAATAGTCTAAATAAAAAAGGACCTAGACAAAAATTGTTAGAAACGAAAGACAAAATGACAGATTGTAGAAGGATTTCTACGGTTCGATGTAAAAAATGGAACTTTGTTTAGAAAGAGCTGTGTTTATTCTTCGTAGAAATAGAAAGCGTCATGCTTAACCCTGCTGGTTCGTAACAGCTGCAGTTAAAAGTAAGTGTTAATAAAAGTTGCACCGCACATGGTTCAAAATCGTTTGTCACTTCACTTCATGACACAAGACATTATGACACTTTTTTTTTTCAAAAATTGATCTTCTTGATGCTTGGTACCCCCGATATGCGTGCCACGTCCATCACGCGTACTAAACAAGTGTTTTACTTGTTTGACCCGCACAATGCTGCAATGTCATGACAATTTATCTCTACATGTCTACATGCTCATAGAAAACTTCATTGTCCATTTTAATTGCCGTCCATGTTGTCTCTATGTCTTACATAGGTTCATAATGAAAAATCTTTAGCAAAAATCATAATAATATAATTATTTTGAACTGCCTCACCGTAGCATCCCTGCTTATCATTCAAGTACGAATAAGAACTTAAAATGATGCGTTTAGCTAGGTACGTTACTAATTTTCAGATACCTATCACACAGATTTCATCTAGGTGTTCCAATTTGATAAGACTCCGTTTATCAGACTATCATCGATCCAATATCAACTTCAAATCTGTCTCAAGAAGTATTTAGGAAATACTTACTTGAAGAGCTTCATTCAACAAATACCTAATACCTTTCAAGTACTTAGGAACTTGAGCCCTTAAATATCGCAAAATCAGATCTAAAGATAAATCTGGGTTTAAGAGGTACTGACGGTTTTCGGTAAGTACCGTTTAGATTGTCTCATTATTCTGGCGATCGTAAGCGAGTTTTGAACATGGCCGCGTCCGGTTCGATCCAGGTTCAGGCAAACTGTTATTAGATTTGGAATATTCTTAATAGCTACCGGTAGTCTGAATTTATGTCCAGTTAAATACAATAGGCTCGCCCTTATTATACACTAGCTTCTGCCTGACTTTTTGTTGTTTTGCTGGGCTCCTTAGGGTCATAGCGTGATGTATGCAAAAAATAAACATTCAATTCCAACGGGTAGTTCCAAGGATTAGTAGCGCGTTAAAAAAAAAAACACTTTAGCTTTAATAATTACATGGCAAGGTAATATATAAAAAACAAGCATAAAGTTTCTTAATCTAGTTAGTGAGTGACGTACCTACTGTTCTCCTAGATAAGTTACAAAATAACCTGTGTTTAGGAGAAACAGTTGCGATCCCCGTCATAAATGGTTGACTTATAACTGCGCGTGTTTTATATGTTATCATCGTCTCTCTCGTTATCATCAGCCATATTTTAACTAATGTGGGCGTACAATGGGAAGTGTTGGTTATTGCACAATAGAAAAACCATTAGCAGTTTAAATCAAAACATAATTTACGATCAAATAATCACACTAGCTATTCACAGACTGTTGGTACACGACACAACTATACGGAACGCGCGACAGTTTCTAAACGTGTTCACTCCGTGACTGCCTCCGACAAACTGCACTTAACTCCGGTCAAGCGTTATGTTGTAGACTCTGTCGAGCGCCGCTTGGTGGCGCTGGCGTCCCGATTAGTCAAACGAGTCACCGGCCCGTTTTACCTATTACCTATTACCCTAGTCAAACGAGTGACTAACGTAGTTCCGACATATGTATAATTATGGATACAGTAAATATTAAAGCAATCTAGGTTACTAAACAAAAAAAAAATATATATTTAAATCAAGAAAGTTGCAGTTATCGAAAAATCAAATTTATAGAAAAGAAATGTTCAGCATGTTGCTGTGGTTGGCTATACTAAAGCTAAAGAGTTTGTGCTGCTCCCTATTGTGTTACACACTATCAATCAAAATCTGAATAATTTTGAAGTATATTCTTAATCCATTGCTTCGTATGTTCGAAAAATTTGTATGCTCAACAACGTGAATAACGCAATGATTGTTATTGAACTGTCGAAATGAAACCCATTTCTAATGATAATGTGTTACAGAATGACCCCATTGGATTATTTCTGGCCCATCGCTGTTCGAATTAAATCTTAAATCTTATTTTATTTTTTCCTTGGCCGATCAAAAAGTTATTTTATCCAGAACAACTTTCTGAATTTCAGTTTGTAAGTCTGACGACAGTTAAACAGCTCTGCTTTGCATAATATATGTATATTTTAAATCTTTCTTTATCTTTGTCTTGAAAGAGGCCTCTCCAGTTGTTGAATGGGAATACTTGACTGAACATCGGGGTCATTAAGGTCGGACAATGATTACGTGCAGTAGAAGATACGTACGTTGGTACCCACGTACTGTATCCAATTTTCATTTGGCAGGTACAGTCAGCCTTGAAAAGCAGTACAGGGTCAAATTAAATTAATTTAAGTGATACTAAGAAGACGTGACGAAATAAAAATAATAAAAAAGGTTTATTTCAGATGCAATCCATAAAGCATAATAGTAACAAAAAGTCAGCGTATAAATATAAAAATTAACAAAATAAAAGAATCCAATTAATAGCATTATCAATACATAATACATTACAATAGGGGGCTTGCGGCTAAGTAATAACAGCCGCACGGGTCGATCGATCAGGTTAAGCTACGCTTGCCGCGGTTGGTCCGTAGATGGGTGACCATCATTACATACCAAGACCCCTCCGTGCCTCGGAAAGCACTTTAAGCCGTTGGTCCCGGCTGTCATTTGTAGATCTTTGACAGTCGTTACGGGTCGTCAAAAGCTCAAAAGTATGACAACCAGTCTTACCAAGGGGTATCGTCTTGTCCAGTAACGGGGTTGTAGGTCAGATAGGCAGTTGCTCCATGTAAAATACTAGTATTCAGCTGCATCCGGTTAGACTGCAAGCCGACCCCAACATAGTTGGGAAAAGGCTAGGCAGATGAATATGAATACATTACAATAATATAAAATAGTAATATGTCAGTGTATTGTCCAGTAGATATATACATCCATCTATGTTGAAACGGACAGTCTGTGCGAGAAGAGATATCATGATTATTTTTTTGGGGGTCAGTTTGACAAACAGTCTTACCAAGGTGACCGTTTGTGATCAGGGTCATTAAGTGATGTTACTTGAAGTATGAGTTCAGAAAATTTGTTTTTTTTTGTTTTATTTTCGCGGGAAGGTACTTATGGGTCACCGAGGCCCCCGCAACACAGGCAACAGGAAGGAATATGGGTGGGTTTTAGTCAGTAAGAGTCTGACACACCCTCCCGCTCCGCCCAGAGCGGGAGAAGTTATTTGTTGTGTGTTTAGACATCGAAGCCCATCACGACTGAAGTTAAAACAAAAAAAAAAAATAAACTACTCGTTATGACTCCAAAAAAAAAACTCATCAAATTAATTTATTTTTTATTTTATCATGTTTAGATATCAATACCTATCACGTCTGCGGAGTTTTGCTACCTAATTTAATTACCCTGTATATACTCGTACCGACAAGAATTCATTTATAATATGATATTTATTTACATAACCAAATTACAAGATGATTATTAACATTAACTAAATTAAATTAAAACTAAGTTAAGCCTAAAAAGGCCCTCGGGGCATTGTACCGAGGATGCTGGCGGCATTTCCTCGCTGAATTGCAATGCTGATGCGTTGCGCGAGAAAGCCGCCAGCTTTTCGGTCACCAGTTACATCAACTAGACGTTTTGCGATTTCCGCAAATAACTTATGCGCACTGGGACCCCACGGACCGAGGATCTCGACGCCAAAGGGCACCAAGTTGTACTCTCTGTCAAGGTCTCCATATTCATTAATTATATTAATATAAATATATCGCCAAAAAAGCATCCAAAGCTCTGGGATTCATTATACGTAATGCCAGTTCGTTCAATAAAATGAAAACATTGAAAATTCTGTATTGCGTTTACGTCCGCAGTCATCTCGAATCCGGGGTCGCGGGAAGGTACTAAAGGGTTACCGAGGCCCCTGGCAATACAGGCAACGGAAGGAGTACGGGTGGGTTTTAGTCAGTAAGAGTCTGACACACCCTCCCGCTCCGCCCAGAGCGGGAGAAGCTATTTGATGATTTCCCACCCAAAACAAAAAAAAATCATCTCGAATATGGTAGTCAAATTTGGAATCCGAATTATGCAGTGCATTCAGACAGATTGGAACGAATACAAAGGAAGTTAACGAGATACTTAGGTTAAAAATATCCCTTAACTGAGTTACAATGAAAGATGCGCTCGATTCCATTTATTTTCACTTGTAACTCGGAGAAATATATCTGACATACGGTTCCTAGTGAAAATAGCACAATCAAGGATTGAATGTCCTGAACTTCTTTCAAAGCTGTCTCTGAATGTTCCACCTCGACATTCTCGTTTGAGAAATATTCTTCATGCTCCTTACACTAGCTAAGTTTACCATAGTAATTGTTATTTGATTCTCTCTGTCAAAGCATTTAACCAGTTGTCAAGATTGAACACCGCTCAATCGATTTGTTTGCAAGCAGCTTAGCGTCCATTTCTACTGTTTTATCCAAACACTACATTGGTGCCGATTCCCTTGTTCACAAACTAAACTAAATTTAAGTTCAGTGCATCTTTTTCTATCTATTTCATTAAGAAGAGGACAGAAGATAAATTTTAGTTTAGTCCTGTCAAATTAATCAGCGCCTGTCACTACTCCATGCAAGTTTAGACGTGATTAAAAACTTGCCTACTAAAATTACTTCAATTTACGTCAAGCGCTGATTAATTTGACAAAACTAAACTAAAACTTATATCTGCCCTTTTCTTAATCAACTAGAAAGAAAAAGATGCACTAAACTTAAATTAGTTTAGTTTGTGAACAAGGGAATCGGCACCATTGTCTCTGATGCATCCTAAAATAGTGGTTGCGCATGCATTTTTGCATAATTTAATAGTTAATTTAATGTTATGCTTATTGAATAATTTTTCAATTTGAATACTTGTTTATATCCAAAATACTTGTTGAAACAACTTTATAAGACCTTTAGCTTTAAAATATTGTTTGCTAAATTCGTTCCAATGCAAATCGCAGCTCTCTGCTGGCTAATAGGGCTCAACCAAGTTAAGCCTTAAAGGATACCCGTAAGCCACTGCTTACCAGTACATTTTTAAGCTTAGCTAAATTTTTCGCCAATTACTGGCTTAAACCGGTGGGTTTAAGCAAATTGGCGAAAAATTGCGCAAAGTGGAGAGTTCTCGTTTCAGAAGTCAAGACTCACTTTGGATCAAAGGGAAGAGCAAACGTTTGTGAAGCATCGTTTTCCTTAAGTTCTTATTTTTAACATAATACTTAAATCGCTATTTAATATTAATATTTGTGTAAAACAGAGTTCTGCTCGCAAAATGTTATTTTATTTTATTTTATTTTATTTCTTAAGAAAACTTACAGCTAGGATACAGATAGTTGACAGTTAGTGACAGAAGGCCAATTAAAAGTTTTCACTGACAATATTAGGGTAGCACAAGAAACAGTAGACAGGCAAGAGAAAGTAAGAATTAGTAAGTACTCGGAGAGAATCAAGAGAAGAGTGAACAGGTTTTAGTGATCTTCAAAGAAGTGTTTACACAGTACTTTTTTTTTTATGTTGGTAATGATAAGATCCAAGCGCACGGTCAATCGCAAATTAGTGATAACAATTTGACATTGACAGCACCTTTATGTCATAGCAGTAAGTGTAAGATATTCAGGTGCGGGGTAGATTGTCGCCAAAATCAAATGAGCCAGGGGTAGGTTTAAAAAAACGGTATATTCGCACACACAATACACAATAATTAAATACACCATCAATCATCTATTATCACACTATACTATCACATAAACACAGAGAAAACACAATTAAAACGTAAGCTACCCTAACTAATTATACTTAGGACTTCCCTAACTAAATATAAATGATAAATAATTTTATTTCTGTAAGTAGGTGTTTACAAACACTTTTACACGTCAAACATATTTTTTTATACTAGATGAGGCTACTCTGACTACTCTGACTACTCTGAGAAGAAAGGCCGAAACAAACTCAGAGGTCACAGTCTCTTTTAAAGTCCAGACATATTCTTGGTCAGATCATGTGAAGACCATGTCGATTGGTGTCTGAAATGGTCTTTTGATGAAAGAACTACACAGATTGAGTGAACCTGTCCAGTCAGTGCACGCATTTGTCAGTCGTTGTGCAGCTCAACTCATAACTAAAGGAGCTCAACGATTCAACGAACAATACCAAAGATTTTGGCTATAGGTCCTAATGTCTGAAGACTCCAGACAGACAGATGCCAGCTGAGGGCTGATGACCATCTGATGCATTAAGCACCGTTGTTTGTTAATTAATACACGATTGATACACACCGGTGACACTTTTTTTTTTGTGTGGCATCTCGTAGTTGACCTTGAGAGGTCGTGACTACGCAACCGGACTATGACACCGGTGACACCAAAAGGGTGTCCCTTAAGTAGTTTTCTACCTAGGCACAAGATGCGGGAGCACCTATAACGTACCCCCGGGCAATATTCCATACAGAGACTCGTAAAATGGACTTGCCTAACGGATCAGGCTGTGACTTGTCGAGTATTATTACGACATAGCTTGCATGAGTAATCATGGTGCAACTTACTAAGTACTATATGTATGCTTTGTTTTGGTTTAAACCAGTCTCATTTCTGGTCAAAACATGCTCCGTTTGATAAAGAAGATACAGATTGCTGTGCCTCGCTAACAGTAAGGGTGATTTTCGTAATGCAAGTGATGCAGTCGACTGTACTACACTTGTTAGAGATGGACCTTATTATTATCATTCCTAATTAAATATTTACTTATAGAATAACAATCGCAGTTAGTATCCCTTCCGAATATAGAATTGCCGGAAATAATTTTGATAACAAGATACCTCTAAAAGAATTTACGTTGCCCCCGGGAGCGATAACTAGATACGGCGAGAATCAGCGCCAATCGATTTATATCGAATCACGCGTCGTTATCGATGTCGTATAATCATTTTTTATGCATGCTGTGGCACATAAAAACAATAGCTGCGCGATCGATAGCGTTATCGGCTGCCTAGCCTTTTCCCAACTATGTCGGGGTCGGGTACCAGTCTAACTGGATGCAGCTGAATACATTTTACATGGAACGACTGCCAATATGACCTCCACAATGCAGTTACTGGTTACCACGATATACCTTGGTAAGACTGGTTTTCAGACTGTCGGGCCTCTGCTGAATCCTCGTAACGACTGTCAAAGATCTATAAATAACAGCCGGGACAAACGACTTAACGTGCTTTCCGAGGCACGGAGGGGTCTTGGTATGTAACTGCAATGACTCGGTCCATCGATGGTCACCCATCCACGGGCCGATCTCAAAAAGCGTTGTTTAACCTTGGTCATCGACCCGTGCGATCGATATGCGTAAGAGTCACGATAACTACCACATCACTATGCTAGTTTAAATTGACGATACAATTGGTCCTTGGTCCTTTATAATCGTGACAATCCAAGAAGCCCGATTTGACAGCTATAAAACCGGCCAAGTGCGTGTCTGACCACGCACAATGACGGGTTCCGTAGTTAGGAAGTTGGGATGAATTTATCCCAAAAACAAACTTAACATTGTAGTTGAAAAACATGTTCTCCCATACATCGATATTTGCTACGGTTAGTTCTACAACTGCAAATTTAAGTTGGTCGACTATTACTTGTTATGTGTAAAGCCTACTTAGCTGTGATGGTTTTCCTTTTAATTTCATTATATGTACTACTGCCATGCATTTTTTCACATCTCCATAAATAACCATTTAGCTGGCAGGGGTACACTTGACTCTGAAAAAAATAGCAGCTTTAAGGCGCTGACAAGACCCAATTGACCAAAATAGGCTTCTCTTAAGAAAAAAAAATGCCAAATCTGTATAGTTTGTTGTAGCGGAAAAAATATTTGTTAATTTTGAACATATTTCCCAGAACTTGGTTGTTAACAAAACACGTTTTGAAAAAAAATCTCGATATAAACTAACGTTAAACTAACCTCTTACCTTGAGTTATAATCCAAAATATCTGCATTAAATATCAGCATACGTTACGTATTTAATTATTAACAAGAACGTCTTATTTGAATGCAGAACTTGGTTGTTTTTTATTTTCGATTACTCAACTCAATTTTGAGTAAATAGATGCTTCATATATTGCAATAAATTACAAGCGTTGTGTCATCGCGCTTCTCTTTCTTTTCTATGCAATCTGACAGTGACCGCGGTTAAAGTGTTGTCAGCGTCTTAATGCTTAATATTTCGCAAGCCGATCCTTGAATCGAAAAGTGGTTTTCACAGATCCACAATATTCTTGAGCGGCCTATCCAACGATACCCCACACTATGGGGTAGACGAGAAAAAAAAATAACACCCCCACATTACGTGCAAGGGAGGTACCCTAAAAAACGTTGTGTTAATAATGGAAACGTAATAATATTCTAGTTCTATTAATAAAACCTACTTGGCCAATGTACTTCCGATTTCCGAACGTTTAATTTTGACATACGTTGTCAATCAGTCGTCTTGTGCGTTGCGTTTGTGTTAACACACCGACCTACGTTCCGACCTCGCCGCCGAGGTCCCTCGCGTAAACCCCGACGTAATGTCCCCCCCGACCCTTGCTCGACGAAGTGCCAGCCCGCGCCGCAGCTGAGCCTGTAGTTTTAAATTCCCCGATTAATAATAATAATACTAACCAGATCCAGCCTGTCCCACCTTGCTGTCCTCCCACCAGCGACGCCCTAAGCCGAGGTCCGTACCCCACAGGCTACCCTTAGCGTGCAGTCGCTTAGTATTATAAGAAATTCGCCCCTGGCTGGAGGCTTTGAGTTCGCTTAAGGCAGCCACAGGAAAGTCCGGTTAAGTAGTCACGACCTCTCAAGGTCAACTACGAGATGCCATTCAAAAAAAAAAGCGTTTGTGTTTGTTTCATGGTTTTCACCGTAGACAGAGAATATAGGTAGACAAGTCCTCAGCGTATGCAGAGATAGCGATAGTTCGACATAAGTACCATATTACAGTTTGTGCAATTAATATTGCCATACTTAGAGTTTTTACCCCCATCGCGAGGGTAATATGGTTCTTATTTTGGTTATAGTACGTCCACTTCGGGTCATTCAATTAATTGACATTAACCTTTCAGGGCGTGGCGTGTTTATATCTATTGCCAACTCTTAAATAGCAAATCAAAACATCAGTTTCATGCATGTTTGTATGAAACTGCAGATATTTATTTTGATATATCAGTGTTAGTCACATAGCAAAACTTTATAACCAAGAGTGCTTTCAACGCCTGAAAGATTATTAGATAATAGTACTGTGGCAAATAAAATCAGGACGCGCGCAAACTGAATGCGTCCGGGTTGAAGGTGAAACGAAGAACAAATGAGTTGTATTTGTTATTTTATTACAAATTAAACTAAGACATACATTTATTTTCATCTCAAGATGTAAATAGTATAGTTTCATAAATCATAATTAATACATTTATTTACGCGCTTTATCTCAGACCCGAATGCATTCAGTTCGCGCGCATAGTATAGAATTGGCATAATGTTATACAAGCTGTTGTTTTGGACCTGCAAAACATTTTAGGAGGTAATTATGTTAGTGATTCTCGACCCGAATCAACAATAATATGGGCAGGTATTTTTTTTTTTCATTTTTTTTTTATTTACGGAAATCGGTAAGTGTGAACTCCCCTTTTTAAAACGCGGCCAGTCTGTACGTGACCTTAAACTGCGCTTTCACACACACACAAACAAACGCAGCTGACATTTCTTTCATAGATCTTAGATAGGGTTATTAAGAGAGTTATTCTGAAAAACAATAAAATTTAAATATCTTAAATAAAAAGTATTATTGATTATTGACTTGTTATCGTATTGTTATATGATTTTTTACGAGTTTCATAAAAACCTCCTAAAATGTTTTGCAGGTTCAAAACTGCATCTTGTAGATGCAAGAAAAACTGTGTGGATTCAGTATAGTTTAATATTAAACCTAGAAGGTCAAAACTATACTTACTCGTAATAAAATGGTACTAAGGACTAAGGGCAAACTAATCATTCCTTTTGATCAATGTACTGAATACGAACAAGTCTAATTACTTGTTAAACAGGTTAATTGGGTAAACAGGTAAATTAGTTTTATTTAAAGGTCATACTTGGCAAAATTAAGTAATCGTGATCCTTCATTAAAACTTCATCAACATATTCTGAATTAATATTTGTAACGGAATACAATTTCCTGACATAATGTATTTCATTTCTCCATGAACTAACATTCTTTAAAATGCCGTCTTTAATTGTCTAGCAGAAGGGTTGTTGTTCTTCCATCCTTTGGCTGTAATGACACAAAAAACATACTCCAAGTAATCTTGACTTCGTTTGTAAGTGCTTAAAAACTGAAAGTTTTTCACTTGAGTTTCGTACATATAAATTATACTCTTAATCCAAATAAGGAAGCCCAAAAATCCAGTTTTTCTATTGGATGACATTATATTTTGGTCTCCTAATTTTAATTTGTTCAAGTATAAAGTCATTTCATCTAAAAATGGTTTAATGTACGAGAAATGTTTGACAGATAGTAGTTTTTTTTTTTATAAGCATAAGCGTTCAAATTCCTAGAATTCATGATAATTGATTAAAACGATTATAAATTTTTCGAATAAATCAACAGTACCGGCAGAGTTCCTAAATTCGTCAATATTGAGTTCTTTATTAAGGCTCTTACAGACGGGGGCGATATCGCGGTCGCGACAGGCATATTTCTGCCGGTCGCACCCGCGATATCGCCTCAGTCTGTAAGAGCCTTTACAAAATTCAATAGCATTTGAAACGGATTTACTCATTACTTGGGCAACCAACTTGACCTTAATTATTTGTTTGTAAAAATATATGTTTGATTTATTTAATTTGTTACCTAAATGCAATCCTTTGATGTCTTGGAGCTCTACCAGTAATTTTACGTATTTCCATGATACAACACGGCCTTGTGGATCTGTTATTGGCCCCTTTTCTCCTAAGGTATTCCTAACTAACTTTAGCATGTGTGAAGGGTCTGGAAATATAACAATATTATTATTGCCGACGGTGAAGGAAGGATCAATGTCATCACCATCTACACAACCTAAAACTTTCGCCATTGAAAATTTTTTCGGGCATCCTAAAGTTAGTGAGATAATTTCAATACCACAATTCTGGGTTAGTATTTTAATTAATGATTAATGAACGAGTTTTTAATTCCTCAATTACAGTAGATTGTTTGACAGTTTTATTTAGCAGACGCCAGGTTTTAGATCTTAAAGCAACTATATTCTTCCTTCTATTATGACTTAATATTGTTTTCTTTTCCAATTTCCTAATTAGGTAACTTATTTTTACGACGAGTCATCTCAACTTCCGGCGCTGCCACCATAGGTGACCTTTCTTGTGTCTCAAATATAACAAAAAATATTTTACAAATACTTAGTTACAATTACCGTAAACAATAAATATAAAAAAAGAATCTCTACCGCTTTAACGTTTTAAATCACTATGAGAAAGTTGAAAATGTTTAAGTAGGTAGATACAGGTACACAGCTAAAACATCAGGAATTGTACAAAGTGACCGATTTACCAAAATCAGTTTCCAAAATATATGTAGTGTACGGTCTCATCACCCGTACATTTCATTCACGCGAAGGCAGCAACCTACTTAGATGTCGTGCGTCACAAATAATATAATTGTAACTTTTCACGCAAGGCGGATCGAGTCAGACAACAACTGTGAAACTAACCACTTATCAAGAGAAAGAAATCGATACTACTTGAACTTGTAACTTCTACATTTTAATATAACTTTAAACATAACTTGTGGTTCTTTCTGTGTACTCCACAACTAAACGAACATCAACTAAGTGATAGTGTACGGTGCCTATAACCATTGGCTCCTACATGTAGACTGATCAAGAATAAACTTACCATAGTACTTTCTATTTCTATTTCCATGGCAACTTCTGATGGTAAAGATATGTGACCAAGACTATCTGTCATGGATGAATCGTCAGGCTGAAAAATATCCTTGGGCGTCGGGAATCCCGGGCGAATTTCCGGCCACCTTAGGCGCGGGCTTGCGGACGGTGAGCAATGGGTAGCTCACCGTCCAGTAAGGACCAGGCCCGGGTCGACGGCGCGTTGTATTCCACGCGCGCCTCAAAGAGATATCGTCAGCGATGCCTGCCGGGGTCGCGGGAAGGTACCAAAGGGTTACCGAGGCCCCTGGCAACACAGGCAACGGAAGGAATACGGGTGGGGTTTAGTCAGTAAGAGTCTGAAACACCCTACCTCTCCGTCCTGAGCGGGAGAAGTTATTTAATAATTTTCGACCCAAAAAAAAGGCTGAAAAACATGATTTCTTATTGTTTTCAATTTGTAACATTTATCACCCATATAAATAAGTAGGTACTTAAATATATAATATAAAACACTGATTAAACGACTTATATGTAGATAATCAGACAACATTTGAATAGGTACCAAATAATCCTTTGCTTCCATATCAACCCCCAAACTTCACAGTTAGAGGAATATAAATATAATTAATTTAATTTACCTGGATGAAAAGTGTGGGTATAGAACGTGTATTTAAGTGGTTAGTATTTAATTTCTGTCGAATGCAACAAGCTTCAAAACATCGTGAGCAGATTTGGGAGTGATGACTTGGATGCCAGTGATCTCGGCCCGCCACTTGTTTCTTATAAATAGTTCATTCGGGAAACTAAAAAAAAAAGTAAAAATTAAACACGTGTTTACGTTTAGTGGTAAAAAAAATCAAGTGCTGGTATTCCCGTCAAGTTATTATCCGACTATTGACAAATCACACGAAGTAACATAGATAACAAACTAACATAAAAAGCCTCACACTTTGGTCGGTTAGTGCAAAATACATGTTAGGATTTTATCGTCTTTTAAGATGGAATTATCGATACATTTTGCTTATTATTGACAGAAAATAGTCATGAGTACAATAATACTTTGATTTACTTGCTGTAATAGATAAAAAATGCTACTTACCGATGAAACGTTATGTTTAATGGATTTCGTTTGCCACGGCTATTACAGCCATTTGTACAGCAATTCACCATCACTACACACTATATACTACCTTTTGGAATATCAATTAAGTCACAAATTACATTAAATAAGCGTTTCACAGTTTTTATCAACGCAAATATTTTGACAGCACAACTTGTTTGCCATCAATGACTAGTGATGGCAAACAACAAAACACTGATACGCAAATAGAGATAGTAAACTTATGCTATGTCCTGCTCACACATACACATTATGACATATGCGTCATCTCACTTTCATAATTATTATTACTATTATAGAAGCATGTCTACCTCTATTATCTGTCTACGGTTTTCACAGTGTTATTTTGCTATTTTTCCCTACGACTTCAGCAATTCAGCATTGTTTAAACGGTTTTTGTAGTATCTGCTAATGTTTAAATGACTTCGGCTTTCATAAAGGCTTCTGCAGACTAGGGCGATATCGCGGGCGCGACAGACAGCAATATGCCGGTCGCGCCCGCGATTTCGCTCCAGTCTGCAGAAGCTTTAACGGTACTTGAGTTTAGCTTTTGCGATTTGGATTTGACCGCTTCGGAAATCTACTTTTCACTCACGTTTAAGGGTGAATACGGGATAAGTTGAGACCTAAGCGCGTTTTAAATATAAAGGGTCCCGAGTAACGTGCTATGTTAACATAGCCTATGTTACTTGGGGATAGCTCAGCATTATAATATCTAAATCTTTATATTTAAAACGCGCTCAGGTCTCAACTTAAAGGCTTCTACATACTGGCGCGACTTGTCGCGACACAAAGGCACCGCTTGTAGCGCTACACGCGGTGTCTTTGTGTCGCGTCGCGTCGCGCGACAAGTCGCGCCAGTATGTAGAAGCCTTAAAGCGCACGAACTGTAAAAGTGTAAAAGTGCATAACATAAACAATAAACTATAGGTACTCCTATCTATGATGTTTCTATTTCTCTACATAATTCCTGTTTATAATATGTTTACAGGTTTCTTACGAAATGGCTTGTGTGAAATGCAACAGGGTTATACTCAGTGATGAGCAATACTATTTTGTAGCAGATGTGGGCCCAGAACTGTTATTTATTATTGAACAACAGTTAACTTTAGAGGTAAGAATTATTTCTAAAAACATTTTCAACTACAGTTTATATTCATAAACATTTATATTTATATACAACTGGTGACCGAAAAGCTGGCGGCTTTCTCGCGCAACGCATCAGCATTGCAATTCAGCGAGGAAATGCCGCCAGCATCCTCGGTACAATGCCCCGAGGGCCTTTTTTAAGCTTAACTTAGTTTTAATTTAATTTAGTTAATGTTAATAATCATCTTGTAATTTGGTTATGTAAATAAATATATCTTTTTCATACACATTCTAATTCATGGTGTTCATTTCAGATGATGATGATGTTTTATGTGGGACTTGTTTCAATTCTGTTATTAATGTTGTTACAATCATCACCCATGTACCAGTAGTGAATTAAATCAAGATACCACAATTAACAAGTCGGTGAAACACCAATTGAGAGAAATGACTGTGTGTGGTAATTGGTTATCAGGAAGGCGGAGCCATTCACTGCCAATTGGACCATTGGTACTACTGCAGTTTTATTTGTGGAATGCAGACTGTCAGATGCTGTGCACATGTGATGACAATCATCTCACCAGCCCTATTTCTGGATGATTTGTTAGTGACAGAAGGGTTATAATAAAGATTTAAAAAACGAATAGTTGTTTTATTTATAATTACCTAATTATTGTTTCTACTCGGCACGGAAAGGATACGATTCCTCTCTGCCCATTGGGGGGAAAGCGAGTCATAAGAGCCGATTAACCCGGTGTGTACCTGATAAATGGCAATAGGCTCGCTACTTATGTATTATTGTTTGTTTTTCCTATTCTCGGCTTTCCTTTCTTTTGTGATTTTACTTACATTCCTATAATTACACTTCTTGATCTTATTAATCTTTAATTAGATTTATCCTTTCATAATATCTCACACACACCACACTCACTACTTACTCACTCAGCTATGATACTAAAGGCCTAGTAGCTTAAGTCTTGTCAAATGCATCGGTATTGGGATAACATAATACTATAAATATGTTAAAACTGATACTTCAATTGGTATCTCTATGTACCTAAGCCTATGTGAGCTAATGTAATTAGTAGAGCTTCATAATAAACAAAAACATAAAATATCCCTGTTTTAGGTTAATAAAAGATGACATTAATGTCATTGTCATCTGTCATTATGTCTCCATTTTTTTCACAACAAATGTCAAAGATTTTCAATTTAATTTTTGTACTACTACAATACAAATTATTTCTATAAATCATTGCCTGTTACATGTTTATAGATACGTATCTATAAACATGTAACAGGCAATCACAGATTTTCTGTAATGTACACGTCCTAGCCAAAGTTCCATACAAAAATGAAACGTCTGGGCGAGTTTACAATTAATATTAACCGAAAAAAACCCGACTGCTAAAACACAAAACTGAAAAACATTATAATTAATGTTTTTCTCTTTTCAGTTTTGTGTTTTAGCAGTCGGGTTTTTTTAAGTGCATATTTCCAATATAAAGTGAAACTTAGTGCTAACGAATGGTTTCATCGTTAAAGTGTATGGATAACGTAGTAATTAATTAGGTTTATAAATTTGTTTTTTCCATTTCTTACGTAGACGTTCATACAAAGTTATCGCGGCATTTATAAACAGAAATGTCAAATCGGGCTTCTTAGATTGTCGCGATTTTATTTAAAGGTATGGTTTACTGGGAAAATGGTTTGAAAAGGGCCTGCGATATGAGAAAAGGTCAGGGTTTGGAATTCTGACCCTTTTTTGAGTCAACCATGCAATTCAATATAAGTATTTGCTTCCGATCAGCACTTTGATTTTATTGGAATTCCTTTTTATGGCGATTTAAAATATAAGTATATAAGACAGTAACATATAAAAATACCTACTAGAGCCAAAACAATTTTGTCAAAAGATTTGGTGGTTTGATGTCAATAGGTACCTACTGATTTGTAGGAAGGAGTGTGACCAGTTCTGTGCTTCCCGCATCCAGCAGATTCCTGCGGATGCAAGGTCATCGGTGCATCTTGTTAGAGGCCTTTCAAAGCTACATTTTCGGATACGCGGTCGCCACTCCAGAACCTTTCGTCCCCATCGAACATCTGTTCTGCGAGCAATGATGGCGAGACTTTCTATAGTCTGTTCCAAAATTATCTGATCAAAACAAATCCTGTCCAGGTCGAATTGTTACGCAATCAATCACATAATTCGGGTTTAAGTATTGAAATAATCAAATCGAAGCACATTTTTTTTATTGCGTATTGGGTCTTTTGGCCTTTGGTCTATTGGAATTTGTAAGTGGCACTACAAATTGGCATTCACAGGAACATTTTCTGATCCTTTTGTTTACTTTTTCGTGAAATACTTTTGGAACAGATCATAGATCTGCGGACCGCCTAAGTTCTTACATAATTCCGTTGGATCCTGAAGCCGAAATGGATCATATGGCGGTTGCAAGTGACAGCGATTTGTTACAATTATGTAAATCTGAACGCTTCTTATGCTAAAAGGTATGTATAAGGATTCAGGGGACAATGGGGTCTAAAAAGTGTGAGTGATATGTAAATATATTAGAGAGTGGAAGTGGAATAAAGTGTCTACTTTAGCTGGTGCAAAAATATAGAGGATTGAAATATGTAGAAGATATAGCTGATATTATGTAGTAGAAAAATTTTAATCAAACTGCTAGACGAACACACCACAGGCTCAACACAGGTTTTTCGAATGAAGAGACAGTTAAACGTTTTCAAAAATGCATAAAGGCTATACATAACTAGCTTCTGCCCGCGACTTCGTTAGCGTGGAAGCCAACGATACCAAAGAATAAATCGTAATCGTAATCATATAAATAGTAATATGACACTCTGGAATAGTGTAGCATTCTGTCATTAAAATAATGTTGGAAATCGGATCAGCACTTCCAGAGATCAACAATTTTAGTTATTTTCTTAATTAGTACTTACATAAACTCACGCCTTCTTCTCATGGGGGTAGGCAGAAACTATAGAACGCCACCTGCTACGCTCCTTACATACTTCTTTTGCTTCGTTTACGTTAATACATCTGGTCATACACGCACGCCGGTTGCGAGTACTACGCACCTGACCTTTTTAATCATTAATTTAATCCATAATTTTATTAATTTAATATTTTCTTGCTTATTTAGTGTATAGGTAGGTACATTACGAAACCTCGCGTGTTATCTGTGGTCTTATTTGAATTTGACACTTCTTTCTTTTGTGACGTACGTGAGATTAATTGTTTGTTTGTTGTGACTTGTGATTTCTTTTGTTTGATTCGTTGCGTGTTATTTTACGAAACGAAAAAAGTCTGTTTCATTAGTTTTGATGAAACAGACTTTTTTTCGAAGTAGTTTGGTCGTTTCCGAAATATATTAAGTTTACGGCTGTTATTTACGTCGAATATACGTAGTAGAAAGAGATTCAAAATTTTCAACAAATTCATATATTATATGTCGGAAATACGTTGGTCACTCGTTTGACTAATCGGGACGCCAGCGCCACCAAGCGGCGCTCGACAGAGTCTACAACGTAACGCTTGACCGGTGCTAAGGGCAGTCTGTCGGAGGCGATCAAGGAGTGAATACGTTTAGAAACTGTCGCACGTTCCGTATAGTTATTTTGTACTACAGTGTGTGAATAGCCAGTGTGATTATTTGATCGTAAATTATAATTTGATTTAAACTGCAAACGGATTTTCTATTGTGCAATAACCAACACTTCCCATTGTACGCCCACGGTAGTTAAAATATGGCTGATTATAACGAGAGAGACCTACCTTCTCCGTCATATATATCACTCCATATCCATCTCCGTTGCTTGTGAGATCACTTACGTATGTGCCCACATTTCGACCACGTTAATTTAGGGGACCTTTTAACGTTTAACTGACCCCTTACTGTTGGTGAAACTAAAATCACTTTCTTACAACACCCTAACTACTCGTACTCTTAGGGGATCCATTATACTTAGGGATTTCAGTGAAAACGAGCACTAGTCTCCGGTGGCATATACATGCACACTCTGGTCGACATTAATGTCTGAGTGGAAAAAGTGATACCATACTAATGGCCAAGTTCGTAACAGCTTGCCATAATGTCGAGACCACAGCAATCAATCCATTC
This sequence comes from Atethmia centrago, assembly GCA_905333075.3. Taxonomy (NCBI): domain Eukaryota; kingdom Metazoa; phylum Arthropoda; class Insecta; order Lepidoptera; family Noctuidae; genus Atethmia; species Atethmia centrago. Next base: position 7,387,655 of record HG995381.1, on the reverse strand, counting down.
TAAATATGGGATCAGTGTTCAAAAACGTGTCCTGGATTTTTACTGCATACTTTTTTAGTTATTGTATTGCTTGCATTGTTCGCTATCACGCCGATACCAATAGGTAGATAATAATCAATACAAAAACTCGACGACACGGTTGGCGTAATGGCTGAGCGATCGACTGCTGCGCAGCGTGTCGCGGGTTCGATCCCCGCACGGAACAAATATTTGTATGATCTGCAAGTAATTGTTCCGGGTCTGAGTGTTTGTGTTTGTGAGTTTCTATGTTTGTAAACGTACCCACGACACAGGAAGAAATTCCTAGTGTGGTGCAAAGTTATTAAAAAAAAAAAATATAGGCTATAACTAGGGTGCCAACCGTATATATAGTATTGTATCATATTTCAGGTCTGCGCACTATACTGTTCGAAGAAACATTATAGTACGCAAAAATACTATATTTCTAACACCGAAATCTAACAAACAAATCCTTCATTTAAAAAAACGTTTGACTGAAGCCATCGCTTGTCTCCAAAATCATCTGTCATAAAAATTAAAGAAAATATAGTTTTTATAAAAATAAATAAGTAACAAATATTATCTTTGTCTATTTTTTTCCTTTTTCCCTATAATAGTACTCGTATATTTTTTTTAAATGTTAGTGTTAGTTTTTATAGCTTATTATGAAAAATACTATATTTCACCGAAGAAATGCTGGCAACCCTAGCTCTAGCAGACTGTAACATTGTAATTCTGACACGTATTTGAACTACGAAATACACCCTTACTGCTACGAAATAAAGGTGCTGTCGAAGTCAATATTTTACCATGGACGTGCAGTTAACGTGTCTGACACTAACATATTAGCGGCACCTTTATCAGGAAGATATCATTTTCATCAAGACTCAATGGTGCGGACGTAATTATTTAAATCATTAGCTAACCGTTTATGTAATCTGCGATTGTATGGATGCCTAAATATTATGTTAATATTATGTACATTGTGAATTCAGGTTCGGTGTCGGTTTCAAGTTAAATACACACTGGGTGGTCCCGGTCTTAAATGGGACGTGTTTTATGTATTTGGAAGTCTCTATTTTTTTTGTGTGTTCCGTGTGGTGCCGGACGTAAAGAATAGCACCCTCCCATTTCATCCCGTGGGTGTCGTAAAAGGCGACTAAGGGACTTACTAGAGAATGGGCAGCAGCGTTCTCTATGCATTTTAACACCACACTGCGATCGCCAACCCGCCGCTATAAATAGCTAGGATACATTTTAGTTGTTCAACCCGAGCCATATCATCATCTGCCTAGCCTTTTCCCAACAATGATGGGGTCGGCTGCCAGTCTAACTAGATAGCGACAGCCTATCTGACTTCCACAACCCAGTTACTGGGTAACACGATACCCCTTGGTAAGACTGGTTGTCAGACTTTCGGGCTTCTGACGACCCGTAACGACTGTAAAGATCTACAAATAACAGCCGGGACCAACGGCTTCACGTGCTTTCCGAGGCACGGAGGGGTCTTGGTATGTAAAGATGGTCACCCATCCACAGACCAACCACGGCAAGCGTAGCTTAATAGATCGATAGACCCGTCCGGCTGTTATTACTTAGCCACAAGCCCCTTTCTTTTCTTTCTTCTTTCAAGTCGTTCCACCCGAGCCATATGTCCCCCATATATGGCTCGGGTGGAACGACTAAATTGTTTAATTTTCCTTTCAATGGTGTCGGGAATTCCAAATAACTTTATATCTACACGAATTCTAGTCCTTTTCCTAATAATTTTTTAAAGTATTTTTAATCCAATCCAATGACGAATCCGTTGTATTCTGTACAAATCTCACCGTGGAACCTAAGGTGAAGTAAACGTGAAGTGAGCTCTAATTCGGCCTTATGCTAGGGATGACACTATTGACAGCTCACTTTCAGCTCACTTCACTTAAGTTTTCACGGTGTTATTATTACGAAATAGCATTGCAGGAACACTTTTTGAAGCGAATATATTTGCCGCTGGGCCTACGGGAGTAAAAATAATTTTCCAATAAAGTTACCGATTCTTTTAAAGTTACCGAGTTTACTAACAAAATTGTTTTGCGTGTACCAATATTTGTTGAAAAGAATCTTTACAGAAAAAATACCTTTGATTTTCCGGGAAATGCACAAAGTTAGAATATGGTGGGTTCGGGCTCTCTATGAACTAGCCTTGTATTGAAATACATTTAATCCCTTTCGAGAGATCACGAAACAATTAATAGCTGGTATTCGGCTCTGCTAAATCCGTTTCTCTTGTGCATTCACGCAGTTGCCAGCACATCCAAGTTATCACAAACTGTCAAATTACTCCAGATGATTTTAAACTTTAAAATGTTGTTGGTAAAGTTCAAAATCAAATGAAAAAAAAAAACAGTAAAAAAATGAGTAAAATAAAAACTGAATAGGCTAGTGCACTTTTTTTGTAGTCTACTAGTCTGTTTTTTTTTAACAAACTAGTACTTACCGAAAGTTTTGACTGCGTTTTTATTGGTCCACGTAATCAACATAAAGTCAAAGAACAAAGAAAAAACAAGAACAAAGGCCCATCTCACTCTGTCAATGTCGGAAATGTGCGAGAGACATACTTAGTACTCGTTTGTTAAAAAAAAAACAGACTATAGTCGTCGTCTATCGCTCCCCATCAGCCGAGATCGAGGTCAAGAGCGGGCAAATCTCGACCTATGTTTTATTTTAACACACGCTCCTTTTTTAACCGACTTCATAAAAGGAGGAGGTTCATAATTTGTATGTCTGTTTGTTTGTTTGGTGTTTTTATGTATTATTCGACATTTTCGTTAATTGACCGATTTTGGAAATTCTTGTTTTCATTTGGCAGAGGAAGCTTGCTCGGTGGCTCCCGTATACATTTTTTTAACTTTGCTAGGGTAGTTTTTAAGTTAGCTTCAATAATACGTAGTATTTTTCCCACTTAGTCTATGTGGATGATGTTATAATAGCTTCCTGTCACTGTTATTTACATAGCAGGTAGTGGTATTCGAATTTATGTGGGGTAGGTACCTCAACTAAAAAGTGAAAATTAATTATAATTACAAAAAAAAAATTACGACTGACTTCCAAATAATAATAATAATAATAATATCGTTTATTTATAAAAATGGTGCAGATTTACAGTCTCTTATCTTAAAAATAATAAAGAACACATTTGCTCATTTGCCTGAACTAGGTAAGACCTGTGTTTCCGGCTAGAAAGGTGCTTAGAAATTTAAAATATATAATTAAAGGTCCCGTCACGTAAAAAGAACGCTGGCCTTGTACCTGCGCACTGGGCTATTTATCGATCAAATTGGTGGCATGAAGGGGGCGCGCGGGGGAATGCTCCGCCCGTATATCTGTGCGCGCACGCTATTGGTTCGTCAGTTGACACATGCTTCCCGCGCTGAGATCACGCTTCGTTCGCTCCCAAAATACAGTCGTACACACAACTTTCTTTGCACGACGCGACCATGGTTATAAAAAGGAAAGAAAGAATAATGATTTATAGTGTTTAATGAAGTATGAAGCTGACAAAGGAGCAGTTGATAATTTAAAACAATGCATCAAACGGACTGCAGAAGCTACGAAAGTTTCTGAGACTACAGTGAGACGTATCGTAAAAGATGCGAAAAGTTCAGAAATACTCGCTTGTTTCTCGAACTCCCGGCAAAAACAAAAGGATAAAAAATAAACCTATAACGGGCATTAATAACAACCTACTTTATATTTTAAGATCAAAATAAAAAATAATGCTCAAGAGAACATTATCTATTTTTAATTCCAGCCTCTTTCAAAGTATTATGTAGCTAGTAAAGTACCTCTTATGATTCTACAATAAAATAATTATTCGTATATTACAAAACAATAGCCTAGAAATTTTGAACGTGACTGTACCCGTGCGCAGAAACATCCCCTCCACTGTCGCTCAGCGTTCTTTTTACGTGACGGGACCTTATAACAACTGAGAAAACTAATTAAAAACTAATATTAACTTAAAAGACTAACATGTTTCATTTACAGACAACGAGTAAATCCTCTGTCTCACTGTATGATATGCTATGTAAAAATTGCAGAATAACCTTTTTACAGTCGTAGTTATTTAATTTATAGATATTTAATTTACTATTTAATTTATTGTATAGAAATGGGCCTAAAAATGTATAAAATCTGTTTACAAAGACATATTTAGTGGTTGCATTTGACTCACATACAATATCATTCCGTCTCTTATTAGTACTTTCAATGTTATAGGAGAGCATGGTGTGCTGTTAAATAAACAACTACAAAGTGAAACTAGTGCATAAAATAAGCTATTTTACCCCGAGACATTTATATCCACCCGAGCCGCAGGCGAGGATAAAAGTAAGCCATAAACCAACTTTTAGAGCATGAAAAGTGAAAAATTATTTTTTCATTTCTCATGCTCTATAAGTTCGTCTTTATGTTGTGCGTAGGCGACATGTAGTCGCTTTTTATGCTCTAGTGCATAAAGTATTCTTTTTTTCTAAGACTAAGATAATCAGGCCCAACAGTCACACGAACAATAAAATGTTGCAGATTATAGTCGTTATTTTATTTAATTTGCTTTAATTTATATCACTCCCGTGTTTTCTATTTTTAATTTAATAAATCCACATAAAATATTTGTCAGTTATTATTTAAAAACGCAAAAAACGTTGACACATTGAAAATAAATAAAAACTTTTAAAAAGCGGGAAGTAGCTATTATTCTTTTCTTCAAATTTGCAACATTTTTTGAACAGTGAAAAGTGATTAAACTAAAATAATGGAATACTGATATATAATTTACGCCTGTTTCATTTTCTCGCAATCGAAGTGAAAAGCAGAGTGTTACGAGTAACTCGGGCATAAACGAGCCATTTTACCCCGAGAATATGGTAGATTGTAAATATGATGTTTTACCGTTATATTTACAATCTACTATAATTTCGGATGTCGGTGGCAAAAACCTAAATTACAAAACCAAAGACACCTACTTCCGAAATTAAAATAAATTTTTCACTTTGTAGTGTTTATTTTGGAAGTCGGTTGTTGTTTTTGTAAGCGGCCAAGCGGCTCAAACATATTGTAAGTCCCAATAAGTAAGATTGCAGTATTTGCGCTGTTTGAGATTTTCCGCACCTGCAACAGCCGTTCCTGCACCGTTCCTGGGAAGGAAGTCGACACCAAATACCTACCTATCTTCCAAGGCATAATATGCTGGTCTACATGTTATTACAAAAATGTGAAAAAGTTTATTTAGACCTGCGGGGTAATTGTGTAACACACAAAAAATTACGATTAATGGCAGTGGGTTTAATTGTGACAGGTTACCCACGTCCATTCCGCTATTTACGTGGTCAAAAAAAGGTCTAGTCAACACTAGACCATTTTTTTTAAACCTGTGAAGCAATGTATTAGCAATATCCTTCAAAACTCTCGGATTGTGATTCAAACTGTGTTACGTAATTAGGGTGCTGGTTCAAACCATCGAACCATTTTTGAATTTATTACTATTGAAAAAATCTGTAAGTATTTCAATCAAAATTACGTTCGTAAAAAAAACTAGCTCGATGGTAAAACCTGGGTCTGAAGATAAACCTTGTTTGGTAATTAGACGGCAATAGTCGTCTCTAGACAAGGGAAGGCTTGGGTAGCCAATTATACGTGTTTACCCATCCCAATTGTTTTCATTGCTGGAGGCTAAACAGCAGATGATATCGTAAAGGTTTCATTCCATTGTTCCTTTGTGCCAAATTCTGTTGACAAAGGACCGGATATCAATAGGCTCGATACTAGCCAAAAACCAACGCTTAAAAGCCGCATTTACACTTGGCAAATTAGGTAGATTGCGGCTGGCTGTTTGCCTTGTTATACATAGTTTGAACGATACCGCTGTACCGCGCTTTAGGAATGCGCGACGTGGTGGGCGGTGGGACGTCGTGAGCTTTGACGAATGAGCGGCGTGTACTGCCACCCCGTCTCGCCACGTACATACCTAAGGCGCGATACAGCGGTATCGTTCAAACTATAGTACCAAATGTTAGGAACGATTAGTATTTATTTTATTTTTAAAACAGGAACCGGTCGTCTACTTGGTACCCATGTAGGTTTATGTGAAATAGAATATTTTTATTTTGATGAGTATTACGAAAATGGGCCGGTGTCCGCGACTCCACGTCAAAGCGCGTATTTTGCGTACGAGTGGGAAAATTGGTTACTCGATCCATCCCAGCACCTCAAGGAGGGCCAGTAACGCCTTGGTGTTACTGGCAATCTCACAGAGGGTATCTGGGTTTCCGAAGTACTTCGCCCTGTAGGCCCTGTATGTGGGCTGTAGGGTTGTGAACCATGTATTCGCTCTTCTCTTCTTTCTTGGTACATAGCCGGGGGAAGGCCCCCGGCTATGTTTGCCTGCTGTTTGTTTGCCAAGTTTCCTTTATGATCATGCTGACTAGAAATCAAAACGTATATGCCAAGTATCGCTTAAACCTTATATTGACTAGGAAGCACAATGCCTACCTTGCAGTATGTCTATACAGTATTTGAACTAAACCTTATTCTGACTATGAAGCAAAGTGCCTGCCTTGCAATATGACGACGCAGCATTTGAGCCAAACCTTATAATGACTAAGGTGCCCCAAAGATTAACAGTTCGACGTCATTCTCCAATCACATCAGGCGTCCTGCCATCCAAGGCAAGTCCAATGCAAAGATCGAATTGCTTCCACACATTAGTAAGGCCCGGTATCCACCAAAGCGGAGAGGAGAGGAGACGAGAGGAGATGTGCTACTTAGCTGGCATGTTATTTCCTCCAAAGCAGAGAGGAGATGCGTAGCGGAGAAGAGATGTGAGCTGTCCGTAGCGGAGATGTGAGCTGTGTGCTCGACGAAATCAGTCAAGTGCTGTCTACGAAAGGAAAACGCCATGTTTTTAAGTACTCAAAAGTGTATTCCGAAGACACGGATATTTTGCAAACTTAACTGAAAATATCAAAATACGGACGGGCCGACTCTTGCATTCAAGGTCAGTCAATCGACTGACGCTTTCGGGTGTGCGAGGCGTGGGGAGAGAGCAGCGGGGAAAGAAGTGCGCTAGCATGGGCGCCGCCTGGTCAGCGGAGCTGTGTGTAGTCACAGTCGGTCAGACACATCTCCGCTCTGCTCCGCGCCGCTTGCTCGCTTGCGGCACAAAATTCTATATAAAAATCCTCTCCGCTTGATCCATTTCCACCGAAGCTAAGCGGAGAGGAGATATGGAAATAACGAAATCTGGTTAGTTATTCAAAACACATTTTCTCTCGTCTCCTCTCCTCTCCGCTTTGGTGGATACCGGGCCTAAAGATTTGCCGGCAGTCCCACACCGCTATACTGCCCGTGTCGCGTCGCCGGCAGACCACAGCCTAAACACCGACTACGTATCTACAGATTAGCAGGCGGCCGTTCATAGGTGTAGGTAGGCACGTATTATATATATATAGCAAGAAAAATTACTATAGGTAATTGGTACTGGTAATTGTATAACGAACATAATATACATTGTAATAGCAACATGAAATAATAATAATAACAAAACATTTCTACTTTAGGTACGTAACAAAAATATTCTCACGATACAGAAATAGTTATTCTCAGGTAATTACTAAACTCTTATTGTTCTTCATTATTCGCTTAGTTTTTAAACGTCTGTCTCTTTGTTTTTACTATTCTTCTTAAAAAGTCTAGCGGTGTTGTTTCATTTAAATTCTACGTCACATTTTCTTCGATTATTAATTTCAAGCAAAGAGTTGTGTATTTTCCTGTCTTGCCATTACGCTTTATTCAATATTTTTTGAAGGAATAGAATGAAGGACGCGTTACGTGGGATGCAACCATTCAATCTTCGATGTCATCCTTCAAGCCCATTATGTGGTCTGTTTGTTTCAGAAGTACAGTTTAATATTTGTGGCAGCAGTTTAAGCCATTGCTTTTCAAAGTATAACACAAAGTCTCTTATTTTTTGTTACGATATGTTTGTTACGATAAAGACAACCAGCCTTCTAGATTTTTTTTAGCAGGTAGCAGAGGTATTCAAGTTCAAAAATATGTATAGTTCCATGTAATTTGCTGCTTAAAATTATGGCTTTTTAGGAACATCGACTGGTAGGCATCTACAGGCGATTTACTACTTAGAAATTATTGCATTTAAGGCATTTTGCTTGTTAAATATTTTGATCTCTAAGCGACTTACAGCTTAGGCAATTTGCTGTGCAATTTATTAATTTCATTAATTGTGTAATTAATTTTAGGCATTTTGCTTCGTAGACGAATCGAAAGTTAGACACTCTGATCATAAAGGCCAAGTTTTACAATTAATGACTTGAGTATAAGGCGAGTAAATAATTTTAAGTACCTGGGGCACATACTTACCGACGACCTTAAAGACAATGTGGACGTAGAGAGGTAGCGCAGGGCACTGGCGGTCAGAGGGGATATGTTGGCGCGCAGGTTTTACCGTTGTACTAATTAGGTTAACCCCCCAAAGAATAACCCTTTTCAAAGCTTATTGCTAGGGTATGTACACGGGAAGTCTGTGGGTCAGCTTTACCAAAAGATCGCTGGAGGTCCTGCGCATCCAATATAATAATATGTTCAGAATGATGTTGGGCCTGCCCCGGTTTTGTAGCGCATCTGAGATGTTTGCGGTGAATCGAACCGACGACTTTTATGCAGTCATTCGGAAAAAATCTCGTCCTTAATAACAAGATTGCGGGACAGTGACAATAGTATTCTGAGGACAGTGGCGGAGAACATCTACTCTCCTATTCTGGAGCGATTTGTGGGGGTGATGAACGAGTGAAGTTCTCCTTTCGTTTGTGCGTCGTCGTCCACATGAAGCGAACTCAAATAGTAGCTAACTTTTAAATAATACTTTAATTACTAATTAGATAATATACTAACATTAATTATAAGAAATTTATTAACACATGGATGTTGTCCAAAATAAAGAATTCATTATTATTATTATTATTTAATACTCAATACTCAATCATTTATTGCATTCCACAATGTATATGCTTAGGTGCTAATTAACAAAAAAACATTTTTTGTAACAATCATGGACCCTGTCGGGCACAGCAACAGATTTTTTATAAGGAAGAGGACTTATTTAATACATGCAACTAACTTATTCTAAGTATTAGTCTAAGGTAACATTTTATTAATTATTAATTTAATCTACAAACAAAAAAAAAATATATATTATTAATTTTTATAATAATGTCAGTTCTATAGATTTGTCAATTAAATATTCGTTTAAAAAGCGTAACCTTTACTTGGTCCCTAAAAAAAGCGCGCTCAACTCTCCTTGGATGAACGTAGGTATACAATATGTAACAAAAACCCTGTTGTTCCTTTTAGGAACGTATACATTTACCTATAAGCAGAACATTGATGAAATTATAATAAAAAAAACTAAACATTGGCTAGTCGAGAGGTCAAAATCAAATAACTATTAAAATAGACACATTCAAAAAAATGTTTACAATATTTGATTTTACAAGTACATCTTTATTTCGCTAAATAGCCTACTAGCTGCCGGCGGCTTTCTTTGAATGCGACAAAAGGTGCCGCCAAAAAGTTCCGCCGCGTATGTCGGCGAGTCGGTACCACGTGCCTACCTACACCGCCGCCCCGCCACCCGTCTCCCTGCAAATAACTTCCTTTAAGGCTCCTACATACTGGCGCGACTTGTCGCGCGACACAAAGACACCGCGTGTAGCGCTACAAGCGGTGCCTTTGTGTCGCGACTTGTCGCGCGACAAGTCGCGCCAGTATGTAGAAGCCTTTAGTCTCCCGCGCACTTTACTTACTATGGATGTTATTGTTGACCTACGTAGTGAGTGAATTGTGTTTTGTTTACGTAAACGTGTCAATGTCTTATTCTAACGTAGAATATTTTAATATGTTGATGTGTCTTCGGAAATGTAACTGCAATTATGCAGAAGCACGCAGACTCTAGAACGTTTTGCGATCATTATCGTCGGCGATGGCATTCCAACGTTTGCACATACGTACGTACAATACCGTCAATGTGCACGGGCGAGACCTGACATCGAGCTGATGCAGGCAGACCGAGGACTCAAAACAGAAGTCTCGGACTTGTTTGAGCACGATCCAACGCGAAGTATACGCTCAGTGGGACACGAACTCGGAGTAAATCATATGCGCGTTAAGAGAGTACTCAAAGAAGATGGGCAGCACCCATTTCACTATTGTCGTATCCAATCACTACTTCCCTCCGACTATGAGCCAAGAAGTGTAGAGGTGCAAGGTGGTCATATCGAACAGCAACTCCGTGGCCGTCAAGTAGATATCATAATAAATTAATGCATTAAAATGTAAATAGGTACATCAGGTTTTATGTGACAGACGTGGCGAATTTGTTTTTTTAACGTAGTGAAGTGTTAAATGTAGTTTTAACAAATATCAATTGTGCTTAAAAATGCTGTGTAAACCAAGATTTTCAAAGATTAATTCGTTAAAGTGATACCGATAAACAACAGCTGACAAGGTCACGAACTTGTGTAGAAAAATAGGTAGATAATCGGCGGCGCGGCGGCGCCGATCAAAGAGAGAGCGGGAACGTTCTATCTACTTCTGGTTTCGCGTCATCGCTTCATGCAGAATTGCAGAGGTAACAAATCGATTAAACATTACAAATATTAATAATTAAATATTTATTTTTTATTTTTTTATTTAAAAGTTTTTTTATAAATGAGTTGCTTTATCGCTTAGTAAACCGATTCTTAAAAAGTAGGTAGAAGGAACAACATGGTTTTTTGTTACATATTGTATAATGAGGAAAGCCAAATACGCTAGAGGGGTACCTCATTATGTTGTTCTCAAAATGGCAACCTTTCTTTACCCGCAGGGTCACAACTCCACACTACACTTTATTAATAATAATAATAATCATTTTATTTCGAGTTTCACAGACTCGTTAACTAAAATATTTTATACACACTCAGTCACATTAAATAATCAAATACAAATACAGTCAAATATAGAAATTATAAAATTATTCACACACCAAATTATTCACACAAAACAACAAATAGGTAAATTTGTTGCAGTGTTGCCACATTACCTGCGCACAATGTGTAACCTACAGCAGTGAGCAACTTAATGTTAGGATAACGTTTTTTAAGGCATATTGTCAGAGCTTTTACACTGGAAGTCTGTGGGTCTGCTACACCAAAATATCGCTGGATGTCCTGCGTATCCAGTATAATAATATCTTCAGGATGATGTTGGAGCTGCCTCGTTTCTGTAGTGCATCGGGGATGTTCGCGCTGTTTCGCACTGATGGCTTTCATGCCATCATTCGCAAAAGGACGGTATCCCTGATTTGTAGAATGTCTGGCAGCCGCAACGAAATCTTGAACAGTTTATAGGTAGGATCTCATCCCCGCTTTGGAGGCTTTGGAGGTTATCTTAACTTTCATTTATTGTAATCTTGTTGTAAATTGAATTTCCACGTTTGTGATTTGACGTAATGTTCCATACATTACGTCACATCACAAACATGGAAATCTGAAATAAAATATTTAATTTATGTTTTTACATAACTACTCGTACGTCACGCAAATGCTACGGTCAATTCATATTTACCGAATTAAGGCTCCTACATACTGGCGCGACGTGTCGCGCGACGCGACGCGACACAAAGACACCGCGTGTAGCGCTACAAGCGGTGCCTTTGTGTCGCGACGCGTCGCGCGACAAGTCGCGCCAGTATATAGGAGCCCTTACTGGTATTAACCGCACATCAATTTTATTACAGACAGCCATTTTCAACTGTCGAATTTGAAGGGTTATCAGTAACTTTGAAGGGTATTTAACCGTTCTATCGTGTATAGCCTTCCGCCCATGTCCTTGCGTGTTGGTATCAGTCAAAACAAATGTATTTTATATACAAAAGTAAATAATAACAGCCGCACGGGTCGATCGATTTGTGGATGGCTGATCATCTATTACATATCAAGACCCCTCCGTGCTTCGGAAGGCCCGTTGAGTCGTCGATCCTGTCATTCATAGATCTTTGACCGTCGCGGTCGTTACGAGTCAGAGGAGTCAGAAGCCATATAGCCGACTATTACGCATACGTTCTGTGTTCATAAGCATAAATCTATTTGGTTTGTTGTTGTTATTTATAAGAATCACTTGTGAGGGGCTTGTGGCTAACTAATAATAGCCGCACGGGTCGATCGATCAGGTTAAGCTACGCTTGCCTCAGTTGGTCCGTGGATGGGTGACCATCTTTTTATAGGTACCAAGACTCTTCCGTGCCTCGGAAAGCACGTTAAGCCGTTGGTCCCGGCTGTCATTTGTAGATCTTTAACAGTCGTTATGGGTCGTCAGAAGCTCGAAAGTCTGACAACCAGTCTTACCAAGGGTTATCGTGTTACCCTGTATTTAACTGGTTTGTAGAGGTTATATAGGGAGTAGCGCCATGTAAAATACTGGTACCTATTCAGCTGAATTCGGTTAGTCTGGCAGCCGACCCCAACATAGTTGGGTAAAGGCTAGGCAGATTGATATTTGTATACAAAAATATTGTCTAATGTTTATTCTATGTAACTGTAATGTTATGAATGACGATTGACGTTCAGACCACTATTGCTCGTCTCATGAGGTCATACATTGCGAGACGATGAATATAAAGAAAGTAAAATAGATTTATTTGTCACAGAAACACGTGAATATTAATGTTATGGTAATTCTTATAAATAACAATAACAAACAAAACAGATTTATCATAACAAACAAACCCAACAAACAACAACATCAGAATCTGATCTCGATCTAATCTTACATACTCGGTACATACCTACAATACTACATCTGTTATTCTCAGTGTTACCTACAGGTATAATGATGTAATTGCGAAGATCATTTATCTTGTTCATGACGTCATGTGAAAACCTTGTATAGAAAAACGTTAATCTCGATGGTCTTGACTGATCTTATTGCTTCGTGTAAGCAAGATGTTGGATAGAACAGTCGGTTCTTATTAAAAGAGAACCGACTATTATTCGTTAAAAGAAAGTTGATAAAGTCAAGAGAAATACAACCTTATTGGAAGCTATTTGTTTGGTTCGTTTGGGATTGAAACACTAGGGCTGTGGGGTCCGAGTGCTCATCGAGTATTTCGGGACATCACCAAGTTGTTGGTCGTCTCTTCACGTGACCAGAGTACTGGCTTATTGATAAGCCAAAGATTCAGCATTGCCATCCAACGTGGCAACGCTCCTTTTTTTCCTTTATTGATTTAAACATACCTAGTTGAACAATTGCTATGCATCATATGTCAGCCCTAGACTAGGAAACGTTAAAAATCTTAATCAAAAGTAATTTATTCAAACTAGACTGAGAATCAGCACTTTTCGAAAGTCAAAAACAAAATAAAATAAAAAAAAAACATTGAAAACTATAGTCAAGCAGAAATAAAAACGTAAAAAGAAATTAATACCTAAATAAAAGCCTCCAGGCATAAAGGGTGTGCCCGCTTACATAAGGCTATAGCCTCACTCAGTCACAAATAATAAACTACATAGATAGAAAAGCAATGAAAAATATATTAAGAAATCAAATGACTACTAAAGTATTTGTGTGAAGAATTTCGGTTTGGCTAACCTTTGGAGTCTTTGAGATCATGTTTTGATTAAATAATAACGTATATCATCTGGTATCATAGGCCGGTATTAAATATTTTACTTACTCTATTTAGGGATTTTGCCCTCGAGCGCAGGAGCGGTTTGATGAAAACGGTTTATAATCGCCTGGAATCCAGATTCCAGGCGATTATAAACCGTTTAAGCCGAGATTATAAACCGTATTAAGATCACAATATGCTCTAGGGTCCAGGCCCTAGAGCATATTGTGATCTTAATAATAAATCTCAATATCAATTTTATTTTGATACGCTGTCTTTGAATGCAACTTGTAATTCCCGCTCTCAAAGGATACAGTTACCTACAGATGGCAAACTCAGGCATTGATTAGTTTAACAGACAACTATAGCTTCTGGCCGCGACTTCTTCCGCGTGTTTCTTGATTTAACGTAAAATATATCCTATACATGCATACATAATCAGCCTATAATGTTCCCACTGCTGGGACACAGGCCTACTCTCTGTGTAACAGAGGGAGTAGGCCACCACGCGGGCCCGGTGTGGGTTGGTAGACGTCACATGTCTTCAATTTTTTTTTCTAGGACATGCCGGTTTCTTCACGATGTTTTCCTTCACTGTTTTGAGAGCAGTGTTGATCTAATAATTTACACAAAAAAGCGCCTGTCTGGGCTCAAACGTACGACTCGTGAGTCCATATTTTAAAAATCACAATTTTTTATATACTAAAATAACATTCGTACTGCATAAGACCGTTAAGATTTTATTGTTATTGTTAAAACTTTATTGCTAAAACCAAAAAACCTTTTAAGCTCCGCGCGACACCGATTGGGAGTCAAACAATAGAAAATCAATTGTCTCATTAGCCTGTCCTTGACCAATTAAGCGCCTGTGTGGGTTCGAACCTACGACATACAACTCGTAAGTTGCGGCCGTTACTACTGGGCAACCACTGCTCCATATTATATATCCTATGACAATAGGAAAATATATCCTTTGACACTCGGAAAAACTGTAGCTTCCCATTAGTAAAAGAATTATCGGAATCGGATCAGTAGTTCCGAAGATTACCCCGTTACATACAAACTCACTATAGTTCACTACTCATCCACTGCTACTCAGTATAGATGGCAAGCAGGTTAATTGCGTAACACACTATAATATCGGGATTAAAAGTATTCTATGTCTTAATCCAGGTCGTGGTCTACCCATACGCCAAGTTTCACCTAAATCCGTTCAGCCGTTTTAGCGTGAAAGCGTAACAAACAATCAAACAAACTTCGCATTTACGAGTATAATACCTGTTAGTAAGGTTAAAACATGTTAAATATAATAGTTTCACATATTTTGCTTTCTTCTTTCAGCATGCAAATAAAACTTTAAAAAAATGATAAAAAAAACACTTCAATTATTTAGGACAACTGAGATCGAAAAAAAAAACTTATATATGAATAGTTTCATAAAATTAAATTATATTACTAGTGAGATCATAATTACTTGGAACTTTGCTTATAAATATGGAGCAGTGCTGCCCTCAATATCATAGTTACAGTAAGTCGGATTTTTGTCAAAAATGAGTTAGATATACAGCCGTGATCACGATAACTAGATCTACGTTTTTATCTTACCCATTTATTTGAATCGCTTTTTAAACCAAATTTGACAATTCAAAATTTGCAGTAAGTCGAGCATTTTTTTTACATCACTAAGCATGATTACAGTGGGTACACTTACTGCAGAAGTTCTTATTCAGAGTAAACAAAACTACACTACAGCCTGAGAAAACAAAATTTATAAACCATATATTTTATATGGTTACTTAACATAAATACAGTAAAAAACACACTTACTGTGTTTAAGCTAAGTGTTACCTATCAGAGAGCCTCTAGGAGATACTAAGTATAACTAAGATAATGAATTTATTTTGTCTTTCAATTACTAAGTATTGGTTTCTAAATAATAAATAGATAGGTGCTGAGGTACTCTTTTATTTAAGGTATCAACCATCATGATCTGATTACAAACAAAGGATTTATAGTAGATTTTTTCACCAAAACTTTTACTGCGTTTTTCTCGAAACCGTCTAGAGCGTACTTACTGCAACTATGCTATTGACGGCAGAGTGGTTGCCCAGTGGTGACGGCCGCAACTTACGGGTTGTATGTCGTAGGTTCGAACCAAGACAGGCGCTTTACTTTGTGTAAATTATTAGATCACCATGCACTGCTCTCAAAACGGTGAAGGAAAACATCGTGAGGAAGCCGGCATGTTATAGAACCAAAAATTCAGAGACATGTGACATTTACCAACCCGCACTGGGCCCGCGTGGTGGATTTCAGCCCACCCCTCACAGAGAGGAGGCCTGTGTCCCAGCAGTGGGAACATTATAGGCTGATTATGTTATAATTATGTATAGTAATTTTGTTATTCACATCGATCTTTAACATCACTTAAGCGACCCTGATTACATAGGAGGAATCTTCAAATAATGTGTATTTAAAGATTCCTTTTATTTATGGTCGCTTATATTAGCTTTCAACCTATTTATTTCTATAACATGTACCCGACTCGTGAAAATGAGTCTTATCATATCCACGTAAGGGATGGTTTATGCTAGACCATGGCGAGCCCGAGTCGTGCCTCGTCGAGGCGTGGGCGAAGCATGGATCAAGTTGCAATTCATGAAATAGCTTCATATAAAATGTTCGTGAAGATTAGGGATCCAGCGGCACACACACGATACACACACACACATACACGATATCAGTAGCAATAGGTATAATTTTGACAGTTCAAAGAAAAAAAGAAAGAAAGAAAAAAAATTCGGATTCGCTCAGGAGATCACAAATTAAACTACAAACACCCATAAAAACATCAAAAACAGAAAATAAGTAAAATGAAAATAAAACAAAAAGTCGAGGCCAAAATGCTCCTATCTCAGCATAATACACTGCAGAGCAGCCTGTGGACCACATATACTCAGAGATCGCTCAGTGCCTTGCGAGTCCAATACAATAATGGCTTTAGGATGTCGTTGGGGCTACCGCGTTTCCGTAACGCTTCGAATATGTTTGCGGAAGCAAGGGTTGATGGCTTTCACACCATCATACGTAAAAGAACTGCTCCATTATTGAGCAGGTTGCGCGGTAGTTCTAACAGCAACATGCAGGTTATTGCGGAGAATTTAGATTCTCAAATTATGAAGGCCTTCATCCGAGTTTTGATCGAATAACCTCTTAGTAGGATATTCGATCAAAGCCAAAATGAATCGTCCCATTTGGTATTTTCAATTTATGTAATTTATTTCTTACTAACATAGTGTATAAGTCAAATTGTTACTAACAAAGTGGACTATACGTATGTCTGAAATAAAGAATGAATACTATTATAATGCTGCGACATTTAAAAATTAATTCCGCAGCGCTGGTATTCTGATAGGGCCCGCTGCGATGTCACGGATAGATACAGAGAGAGAGAATAAATAATAAATAAAATAAAAAATAGATGTGTGAAAAAACATAATATAATAATAAAATATTTATTTAATAAAAATATTGTAATTATAAACCGCGTGGCGTGGCGAGTTTTCGAATATATGAAGCAATGGATTAGCAATCTTTTTAAAAATCATTCAGATTTTTATTGATAGCGTATCACGCAATTAGGGTGCGAGTCTCGTACGGTAGGCCGCACGTGAGTGATAAAAGTCAGTCTTTTATTCTATTTATACTCTGTTCTAAGCTAGGGTCGCAGCATTATGCTAAGCGATGGCCGTTTTGCGTCGATGTGACGCATATTTTCTCCCAACTTGTTCTTTTTTGTGTCTGTGTTCCTTCTTTGCGCATATTTTTCCCCACTTGTTATTTCGTGTTTGTGTTCTTTTTTGCGGTTTGTTTACCGCAAATAACCGTATTTTCTTTATTTCATGTTTACCGCATATAACCGTATTTTCTTTATTTCCTTCATGTTTACCGCAAATAACCGTATTTTCTTTCTTCCATGTTTACCGCAAATAAAAGTATTTTCTTTCTTTCGTGTTTACCGCAAATAACCGTAGGTATTTTCTTTCGTTCCTATATGTTTAGCGCAAATAACCGTATTTTCTTTCTTTCATGTTTACCGCAAATAAAAGTATTTTCTTTCTTTTCTCTTTTTCGTTATTGGTGTTGCTCCTATATGCTATATGGATCATTTAATCCTCCATAATGTTCCACCCTCTCGAAAAAATCTAGTTACTCTAACCCAATAAGTTGAAAACTTATTTTAAATCTAGAATTATTTTAGATTTCTAACTTAACTACTTTTCGGTGTAATTTGGATGATAATCTAAAGTCGGCCAAATCCAAGAAAAGTTTCGTTAAAACGAAACTTTTCTTGGACTTGGCCGAGTTTTATAAACGAGTTTTTCTAACTTAGAAAAGTATTACACAATACTTAATCGTGATTTCAAATGTATGAGAATTTAACGTTTTTGCACAGCTTTTTATAAACGAGACGTAGTACTCGTAAAAGAAAAAAAAATAGGCACTCATGGGGACTGCCGACAGAAGTGAAAACTTATCGTACAACGCGCAGAAGTTTTCTTCACTTCAATAAAATAATGATTATCTAAAAACACAATTTAAACAATGCACAGTATCCACAAATTAAACTTTAACTTCACTACTGCATGTCGGCGCGGCCATGTCGGTGACGATAAGTTTTTCTCCTACCAAAAATCCTCTAAGCACCTAAAGAAATTTTCACTTAAAAAATTAAATTAAATGAATATTTTTGGCATAGGTAGGTACCTACTTACTTGTATTAATGGTAAACAATTTTATACAACCTTGACCACTTAATACAAGCTCATACCAGTTCACGCCTATATGAGGTACTGGCTTCTGTCCGCGTGAAATTTCGGCCCCCGCTCACCGCGTCGCATCCCATCGCCCGCCGCACTATTAGTTTTTTTTTTTTCACTTCGCGTTCTCTGTGACTTTTTCTTTTTGCTCGGCTCGTAGTGTCGTCGAAGGGTCGTAGCGTGATGTTAAATAGCCTTTAACCGTCCTCAAGAATTGGTCTACAAAATGCAAAAAGAATTTTACAAAACCGATGGGTAATTCCAGAGATTATACATAATAAGCCTATAATTAGGACACAGGCCTCCTCTCTGTGGGAGGGAGTGGACCGTAATCGACCACGCGGGCCCAGTGCGGGGTGCTAGATGTCTTCGTCTTTTTGGATCTAGGACATGCAGGTTTCCTCACGATGTTTTGCTTCACCGTTTTGAGAGCAATGGTGATAAAATAATGTACACAAAGAAAAGCGCTTGTGCCCGGGTAGTTACCACTGGGCCAGCACTGCTCTCCAATTCCAGAGATTAGTGCGTTCAAACAAAAAAACAAACTCACCTGCTTTATGTATAGATTCTTCAAGACCTAAATCAGTTTGGTCAGTAGTTGTGTTTTTAAGACCCAAAAAGAATAAGAGGCCGCTGTAGATAAGAAAAATATTTCCTTAGCCATTAAAAATCAGCATGGGATCTGGAGGCAAAAGTCCTCGCGCACGTATGAGGGTGGCGCAAGGAAGCGAAACGCCGGGGCGTAACTCCGCCGCCGCGAGAAATCGCGGCACAGTGGACGGAGCTCCGGCGGGATCTCATGGCGACATGGAGAATATGACTGTTGCAACCCAGTGCTGGGCACGCCATAGTTGCGGCGATAAGTCCCCTCTTTGAGGAGTGGCTAGAGAGGCACCACAGTGGTCTCACCTTCCGCCTGACGCAGGTCCTCACCGGACACGGCAGCTTCGGGAGGTTCCTGTGTCACATAAGGCGGGAGGAAATGTCCGGGTGTCACCACTGTGTGGATCGCCCGGAGGACACGGTGGAGCATACGGTGGAGGTCTGCCCGGCTTGGGCAGAGCAACGCCGTGTCCTCGTGGAGGTGATCGGCGACAGAGATCTCTCGCGTCCGGCCCTGGTTCAGGCCATGGTACGGAGCGGGCAGCCATCACCTCCTTCTATGAAGCAGTAATGCTCGCAAAGGAGGAGGCGGGACGGTTGAGAGAAAGGCAAATTTCGTGCCTTCTCACCCCTAGCAGGAGACGCCCTTGGCGTCGGGAATCCCGGGCGGATTTCCGGCCACTGTTGGCGTGGGCTTGCGGACGGTGAGCAATGGGTAGCTCACCGTCCGGTAAGGACCACGCCCGGGTCGACGGCGCGTTGTATTCCACGCGCGCCTCAAAGAGATGTCGTCAGCACAAGTGTAGGGGTCCACTAGGGCCGATGCCTGCCGGGGTCGCGGGAAGGTCCACGCATTCTTCACGCAGTCTCAATTTATAGTTACCACCAAAGTACACATTATGGTAAAGCAATAAAGATATTGAGTATTGAGGTGCTAAAGGGTTACCGAGGCCCCTGGCAACACAGGCAACGGAAGGAATTTTGATGAAGTGGAACTGATGACTAAGACACAGATGGCCATAGGAACTAGTTAATAATACGTATTTCACGGGTTGCGATTCGATTAGATACTTTAATATTGTTGCTAAGAAGTTTATGCTCGTCACAGTGCATATGGTGACTTCACCATTAGCTGCAGTTCTCCTGGTTCTTATCAGGCGTAGGTACCTACTCCTCAACAATTATCGTCCCTGCACCGGGAAAAGAAATATTTTGTAAAGGGTGATGAGCAGTTCACATTAGACTGTTGTAACTTAGATAAATTACAAAATGACGACTAAAAAGTGGAAAATAAAAAACCTTTTACAAAAAAACAACCGACTTCCAAACACTACAAAGTGAAAAATAACTTTAATTTCGGAAGTCAGTCGCAAACAACTAAAATATAGATCCAAGAACACCGACTTAATTAAACTGACTGATCATTATGAAAACAGTGAAGTATTTTTGAAGACCTTAATACCTTTCTTATTTAGTTTAAGAGTAGTATGTAGAATGGAAAAACCGATGTAAAACTGAAAAATGTTTCTTATTTACTAACTACTTTACACTACTTGATAAAAATAAATTTTAAAAATATTAAGACGCTGACAACACCTAAACCGCGGTCACTGTCAAATTCCATAGAAAAGAAAGAGAAGCGCGATGACACAACGCTTGTAATTTATTGCAAAATATGAAGTAATTATCTATTTACTCAAAATTGAGTTGAGTAATCGAAAATAAAAAACAACCAAGTTCTGCATTCAAATAAGACGTTCTTGTTATTAATTAAATACGTAACGTATGTTGATATTTGATACAGATATTTTGGATTAGAACTCAAAGTAAGAGGTTAGTTTAACGTTAGTTTGTATCGAGATTTTGTTTTCAAAACGTGTTTTGGTAACAACCAAGTTCTGGGAAATATGTTCAAAATTGACATATATTTTTTCCGCTACGACAAACTATGCAGATTTGGCAATATTTTTTCTTAAGCGAAGTCTATTTTGGCCAATTGGGTCTTGTCAGTGCCTTAATAAATTATTGTTTAGGCAGGCCTGTTTACAATTACTGTCTGGCCTGTTTAATCTCAAACACGTATCTATGTGTGCTATTTATGGACAAGTACCTAGGAGTATTGTCTTCCATATTCAGTCGTTTTGTCGGCGGTGCGCGGCGCTTGAGTCGTTGCCGACGGTACGGATTGTTGCCACTTTAAATATTGTTATCTAATAACATCTAGAACTAAGTATTGTATTTATTTTATTTCTTATTTTGTTATTTTTAACTCACTAAATGCTGCAACTGCTGACGTCATCACGTCAACGCCGGCTATCGCTGAAAACCAGCGCTAGGGCTCTGTCTTGCATAGGGTCACAGCATTATGCTGAGCGATGGCCGTTTTGCGTGGATGTTACGCATATTTCCCCCACTTGATTTTTCGTGTTTGTGTTCTTTTTTGCTTTATGTTTAACGCAAATAAACGTATTTTCTTTCTTTTTTCTAAGTAAATAAAAATCTATCAGTATTTAGGTGTTTGACATAAAATTAAAGAAAGTAACTACGTAAGTCAAACGGACACGTAGGTGAATGAATTGGGGAATTCTATTTTAGTCACAGTTAACAGTTAGTTCATAATTTAATTTAATTTCAATATACAATTTCAATTTCAAATAAAACTTCAACTTGAAGATAATCAATCCTTGATATTAGAGTATTAACTCAATAACTATTTTCTGCGACTTCGTTCACAAACTTATAACTTTTCCTGTTCCGCTTAGAATTTGCGATATCATTTTATAAACATAGTACACCTACGTTCCTTTTTTAAAAGAAAATAATATTTTTGCTCCGATTCAATAAACTAGGACAGGGATGGAAAACCAATAGCATGCGTGCCGTTGATGGCACGGGACTAAATAATTTGGACATGGCATCAATTAAGGACTTTAGGTACCTAAGCCGCAGTAAAAAACATAAAAATTATAGCGCGCTCGGGTACGGCAGGCGCTTCGGTTTTGGCCATCGTTTCCGCAAGCAAAAATGTGAACCTGATATCAATTATTTGATGTAGACTTGGTGTCCACAAGTAAAGGGCGCGTGAAATAAAAATACTAGGTATACCTAGGCAGGTATAGTATTTTTATTCAAGGTAGTTAGGTATTTTTAGAAATTACTGCAAATAGTTACAGAATAGTTCCATTAGTATATTAAGTATTCTGAAACGAACAAACTCCCCAGCAACGCATAAAGTCAGCAACAACAATAAACTAAAACGGTTGCTTTTACATGTATCATCTAAATTGCATCTCAGTAGCAGCGCGGAGGCTGGATTTATGCCCGGTTGATGGCAATAGGCTCGTACCCTATTACATGGAACTTAAACATAACTGGCGAAATGTGGGTGTACTATAGGTACACCTCTGCCCAACCCTTCGAGGGTTGGAAACCAAACAAGGCGAGATGTTATGTATGTGTATGTGTCTAAATTGATACAAATTGATGGACATTTCTTTTCAGCATTTCATTTAATAGCTAAGAGTTAGAATAGGCATAATAAGCATAATCAGCCTATAACGTTCCCACTGCTGGGACAGGCCTCTTCGAGAGGGAGTGGGGCGTAAACCACCATGCGGGCCCAGTGTGGCTTGAAAGATGTCACATGTTTTCAAAATTTTGGCTCTAGGAGATACCAGTTTCCTCACGATGTTTTCCTTCACCCTTTTTGAGAGCAGTGGTGGTGCAATTATTTACACAAAGTAAAGCGCGTACCTGAGTTTAACCCCACGACCTACAAATTCGTAACTCGGGACCGTTACCACTGGGTCACCACTGCTGCTGTAAAATTTAATAGTTAAAACTCCTTAAATTTTACACTTCAAATTTTTAAATGAATATCTTGCTCAATAATTAAGAATTCTAAACTATTAATTGACTTTTGTTTAAACCTCTGGCAGGAGACCTGTGTCCTAGCTTTGGGAACAATAGAGGCTGATTATGTAATCGACTTTTGTTGCTGAGCGTTCCTATCTTCAAACTGTTGTCTCACACTATGAAACTTTTCACTTTAGAGCATCACAAATCATAAATCGGTCGTCATTAGTTTTTACAGTGACATTGTGCGGTCAGTAAAGTTAAACAACCATAAATCACTAAAACCAACAATAAACGTCGTTTTATTCCCTCTGAAAATCAATTTACACCAGTCGCACAGTGGAACGAATGTATGGGAGCGGTTGGACGTAGACATGTCCGAAAAATAAGAGTAAAATTATGACAAACTAATGATGCCATCTTATTCGATTACTTAATGCCTTCATAAATTGTGGTGATGAATTTCTTCATAACTCCCATATTTCGGGAGTAATTTGAGAAAATGTGAAATTTTACTATGAAAATGAGTGTATCGAGCTCTCTCCCTCCTGATTCCGGGCTTGTTTCAAGTAGCGGTCTCTAATATCGTAATGCTATTACTAAGAGCTATATTTAATACTAAGACACATAGTGCGCCAAATGTGCACTTTCTGGGATAAAAGGAAATGAAAATTTAAAAAAAAAAACGTTTTTTCCCCATTTGTATTTACTTTAAACCGCAGACAGACTTATTAAGAGGTCTATAAATATATTATATATATACAGAAATATATATTAACAAAAATATTCACAAGAACTGATGAGAGTATGACTTTTAAGTAAGTTGATAATAAATTACCTAGTTTCATTAAAAGTACAATAAATAATTAAGATGTAAGCTCTAATTTACTAAGTTACACATTTTAAAACAATAACATCATTTAATTATCTTCGTCATCATCATCATCATCAATTAATTCAAATTCAGAATCGATGTCCGCTAAATCATTTATGTTAACAAATTCGATATCACTTTTCTCAGAATCCGTAAGCTCATAAAATTCCTTAAAAGAAGATTTTTTTACAAACTTATTTCCTTTTGGACGGATACTTGTAACAAGTGGATCAGAAGACAGTAAAAGATTGTGCATAATATCTTCATTGCATGAGATACTGCTATGCTTTCGAGAATGCCCCTCTCTATATTTTCTAAAATCTTTATTTCTAGCCTCAGATGCCTCTTCGGATAGAAAACCAATGGGCACAATTGACATGTTCTGAACTATGTCTGGCCCATGCATTAAAATTTTATGAAGTGAAGAAGGCATATAATACCATGGGTATAACTCCACGTAAAGCTTAGCAGTATCAAAGCAGAACTCTCGGAATTTAGTTACGTTGATCTTCTCTCCTGATGAAATACACTGCAAGATCACACAGATTTTTCTTAAAAGCATAACATCTATTCCGGTCAGTTCAGCAGATTTAGTGTAGTTTTCAAAAAATCTCCTTGCCGAGTTGCCATTGTTGGTGGATCCACTGCCTTGTTTCACAACATCGAGAAGTAAGCCCGTTTCTCTTCTTACAGCCTCTTGAACTCTTTTCTTCCTGTCATCAACTTGCCTTTTTGCTATATCACCCCTTACTTGCCATGATTTTATGTCTAATTTGTAGGAAATGTGTAATAAGCATTCCATTGAGCGAATCCAAGCGTGAAGGGTGCTTAAGCTATATTTATACATGTCCTCGTTTGCGTGTTTATCTTTGATTAACTCTAAATTATTCATTTCTTTAGGACAAGCCTTGCATATGTCACACACTGAAGCTGCTGTATTGGATATAATGGAATGAATTTTACCATCAATCATTGTCAACAGCAGTTGGTGTTTGACACTAATTCCATCAGTGATGGTGGATGGAGTTAAGGCTTCAATCTCTGCTTCGATTTCAGCCATCTCTCTCTGCACATTTTCTTTGGTTTCCTTTATAAACTTAAACAATATTGGCCGGCAAAATGAAGTGGAAGATGGTCGCTCGTTTTCCCAAATTGTTACACTTTTTGAGACGAGCCGCAGTGGTACAAGACTAATCATAAAATTACTAGCAAGATCGATTTGCTCATCTTCACTCGTCCTTTGATGATAAATGCTTTGGCTAGATGATCCGTCAAAACCCCATTTGCTGGTCAATACGAGCTGTTGATTGGGATCAACAGGGGTTTCTAACGACCTAATAAGTCTTCTTGAGGTTAAATCCATCAAGGCTTGTAATTTGATTTTTGCAGAGCTCTCTGTAACTGTGAGATCTTCTTTGGCCGGATAGCACTTAATTTTTTCTTTAACCAACATGTAGTAACTCGGGTATTGAAGAGCTCCTTCTTGAGTGTTGAAATCCCGAAGAGTGTTATAGCGCCATTTCGATAAGTTCATCGATACATAAAGAGCCAATGCCTTCAAAGGGGATATTTCCCGTACCTGAATTGATTTACCTTCAATGAAGGCTTTGATTTTTGAGGCCTCTTCTGGATTCTCCGTCAAGTATTTCATAACATAAGCTGTATCGCTTTGTCCTGCCTTTTGAAGCGCCCTTTCGGCCGAAAACATAATTTCAGCGCTGCTACTGCTGCATGAAAGACTATCTTCAGTGCGTCTTCTTTTTTGCCGGTTACTAAGGTCCTCAAAAGATTTACGAGGACTAGGATGTGTACAAGTTGAAGCATCAGATTTAGCAGGAGAAATTATGGGCTCGATGACGTCACTTATATTTTCTGTAGAAGGTTCCATATTTTCATTCTGTAATTCCGGCCATTGAATTGCAGCCTGTAGCCAAATCTCATGTTTCTTCCGAAACTTATCTGTGCTTCTTCCAGACTGTGTCCATTTTGCATAAATGCGGTAGCAAAATCGACGACACCAGTCTTTTAAACTTGTTTCAGCACTTTCACATAACTGAACACAACTGTTATCTTTTAAAACACTGAACAAATAGTTAAAGTCGCGTAAATCTTTATGTGCGCGTGCGCATAAAGCAACGTGAATATCAAGATTTGTATTAAAATTTGGAAAATACATTGCGAGATTAGCTTGGATACAACGAGGTGTAAATCAACACTGATTTTAAAGTTACTAATAGTGACCTATTTATATAAAATCCAGGTATCCCAGGTATCCTTTGTTAAATATTGCAAGGTAATTAGTTATTGTGATAATTAGTAAATGATGCATGCTAAATTAGTGTATTAAGAGCCATTTAGTAATTAAATAATAGCAATGTTCTTATCAGTAATCATTAGTGCATCAGTTTTATATGTAAACCTTAAGTCCCTAATTATATATCCTAATTAGCTTATATCTTCTCTAATTGGCTGCTCAGAAATGTTATTGTAATAAGGTAAACCTTTAGAAAAACGGTTTTAATCAACAAAATAAACAAAAAATAAAAAAATTGTGTTATAAAATAAACATCACTCTTTATCCCAGAAAGTGCACATTTGGCGCACTATGTGTCTTAGTATTAAATATAGCTCTTAGTATTAGCATTATGATATTAGAGACCGCTACTTGAAACAAGCCCGGAATCAGGAGGGAGAGAGCTCGATACACTCATTTTCATAGTAAAATTTCACATTTTCTCAAATTACTCCCGAAATATGGGAGTTATGAAGAAATTCATCACCACAAGTTATGAAGGCATTAAGTAATCGAATAAGATGGCATCATTAGTTTGGCATAATTTTACTCTTTTTTTTCGGACATGTCTACGTCCAACCGCTCCCATACATTCGTTCCACTGTGAGTCGATATATTTTTTATCGCGTCCATCAATCATGAGCGCATACATACGTGACAGGTGATTCATTTTATAAAGGCAGCAACCTCATACAAATATTCATTTGATGCCGGAAACTTACTGATATTTATTAAAATCTATATTAATACATATGTCGCAGATTATAAAAGTTGAGCGATAATAGTCTCTCAATTGATTATTGTAGTACTGGTGAGGGTAAACGCCGTGACGCGCCCGCAAGAGGGGGGCGGCACGTGGGCAGAGTCGTGGTAAGGGAAGTGGCTAAACGACGACGGGTCAGTCTTGTGAGGGTAACGAACGGATGCAGACCTCCACTTCTCCTATGCGAAACTGTCGGTTTGCCCGAGTTTAGAAAATAGTGTGTGAACGTTATTAGTATTGTACTGTGTTAATTATTGCGAAAGTTAATAATACTAACTGATTTGCTGTATCATCGTGTTTGATTGTAAACCTGCACTATGGATTCCGTACTACCGAAATGAGATGATGACGGCACTATCGCTCAGCCATCGCTAACGCCGTCACATACATAAACTCACGCCTTCTTCCCAAGGGGGTAGGCAGAAACTACAGAATGCCACCTGCTACGCTCCTTACATACTCCTTTTGCCTTGTTTACGTTCATGTATCTGGTCATACACGCATGCCGGATGCGAGTACTACGCACCTGACCTTTCTGAAAAACATCACCAATTAGGCCAGTATATGTCCTCCTAGGGCGTCCCCTCCCGGCGTTTCCACTAACATCTGTCTTGTAAAAACCTTTTAATAGTCGCCTTTCATTCATCCTCTCAGCATGACCAAACTATCTAAGATTTAAATATGTTGATGAAACTTCTCATTTGGCTGTGTATTTTGGCAGTATGTAGTTTGGCATATTCTGTCTTTATTAAGGCTTCTACAGGCTGGGGCGATATCGCGGGAGTGACAGGCAGCAATATGACTGTCGAGCCCGCGATATCGCCCGTGTCTGCAGAAGCCTTTACGACACTGTTAGGTCTTTTTTGCATGTCACCAACAAGGCTTCTGCAGACTGGGGTGACATCGCGGGCGCGAAAGGGATACTGCGGCATGTCGCACCCGCGATATCGCCCTAGTCTATAGAAGCCTACATTCGTCTTCATAGGTAAAAAACAATCAAATCAAAAGTCATTTATTCAAACTAGGCTGAGAATCAGCACTTTTCGAACGTCAAAATTACATAAGACAGTCCCCCAAAAACGCCTGCCCTTCACCACTTCCTAGCGCTTTAGCTGGGAAGATGAAGTGGCGCAACAAATTCCCCAGCAGCACACCTGTCTCACTTCTTCCAGATGATATTCACGCTTTGTTTGTTTTCATCAATTCATCTTCTTCAAGTCCGAGGATCCTCCTACATGCGCTGCCGTGATTGTGCAACAAGCTTCGCAGCTCGTGCCCAAATTACTAATTTTGCTAAAATAAATTAGTTAGGTTGTGGTAAATTGAAGGTTAAATTAGTTAACTTGGGGAGCTAGGTTTCGTTGGGGGAGTTTTACACCTCATTCCCCCCGCAAGCCTGAGGTGGCTCAGGCCCAGGTGGCAAAGGTGGGCCGGGAATCGCGAAAGTCGCACCGGATCCCATGATCCCCGGTGTAAGTGTGGTAGGGGAACACCGGGGTGGTTTTTAGCCAGTAAGAGTCTGACAGACCCCTCCGCCCGCCCCAGGGCGGAGGACATCCTTGAGGATTTTCCGCCCGGAACAAAAAAATAAAACAAAAGGGGTGCCATGTTGACACTCAAAGCAAGCTGTTTTCTAATTAACCAGCAGTTAAGATAGGGTTTTCTAAATCTACTGTAGCGCCACATAGTGTCCACAATTTATTCTCGAATGACGTCACTTTCCTAGAGAGCGGTTTTGACACCGTAAAGTCAACCCCCGCTACCCAAAGATTGAAATCGTAACATTCACCCTCACCGTACTTAGTCACGCGAAAAATTGTCCATATCTACTAAGAAGAGTGAGCTCACACATTATTGAATAATGTTTCCATGTCAATCAAGTCAAATCAATACGTCATCGTGTGTCAGAGGTGTCAAAACGAAACAAAAACGCAACTCAAAATAAAAATCAAAAGTCATTTATTCAAACTAGGCTGAGAATCAGCACTTTTCGAACGTCAAAATTACATAAGACAGTCCCCCAAAACTATCTTTTGACGCGGTATGGTGAATCTAAGGCTGAGGCTACAGTAGGCAGCGATTAGCGATGCGACTGAAAGAGCAAAACGAGATAAACATGGTATGGCTACATTATAGGCGAAAATCCGGCGTATATCCGGCGATGACGCAGCTGCAGTACACATGCTACACAACGAATTAGCATGAGCGATTCATGCGGCTATTTCGCTGATATGTTGATGTAGCTGATGTCGTGATTACAGTAATGTTGTTCCGATCGCTTAAAGAAATCAAAGATCGCTAGTAATAATTGATGTACGGTGTAGCCATATACGTGAACATTCATTTATTTGTTTTAATCACTCATGTGTCGCAGGTCGCGTCGCGGTCTAATGTAGCCTCAGCCTAAGGCGGCCACTGCGGTGCGGTGGAATGCGGTGCGTAAGTTCTGCCACACGGTAAAATATACGGAGTCACCGGTCCGCGTACTGGCGGTGAAAACAAGGCACGTTTTTCCATTCGAGCTTCACTCAACTAAAGTGTTGCCCGCACGACGTCGTCGTAATGGACTACCACACAAGATTAATTATCTGCACATATTTATTGATGCACAATAAAAAGTACCCAAACTGTATTGGACGCCACCGCAATTGAAAACAAACCGCATTTGTAGCGGTCGGCCTACTATGAATAAACCGCATGCGTTTTTCTCACCGCAATGCGCGCATTCTAAGACATTCCAAACTTCACAGATAATGCGGTAGAAAAACGCACAGCAGTGCGCGCTAGGCCTAACGATTTACATCTTTGCCCCTGCCATCATTTTCATTACAGCCGTCACTGCAGCCGTTAAGTACGGCCACCGCTTTTATAAGCTTTAGAATATAATATAATATAATAGAATACTCTTTATTAACACACCATAAAAATTACAGATATAAATGTAGAAATTTTACATAGGGTGACACAACAGGCGGTCTTATCGCTAAAAGCAATCTTTTAAAGACAACCTTTGGATGGATTAGGGGGGAGAGTAGGGACAATACTGCAGGTAGTCTGTGATGTACCATTTACTTAAAGACAATAAATACATACATACACAAAACATATTAAAATTATCTCTATAATATATTCAATAATAATCATGAAACAAGTGTTAAGACGCTGACAACACCTAAACCTCGGTCTTTGTCAGATTGCATAGAAAAGAAAGAGAAGCGTGATGACACAACGCTTGTAATTTATTGCAAAATATGAAGCAATTCTCTAATAACTCAAAATTGAGTTGAGTAATCGAAAACTAAAAATCAACCAAGTTCTGCATTCAAATAAGACGTTCTTGTTATTAATTAAATACGTAACGTATGTTGATATTTAATACAGTTATTTTGGGTTAGAACTCAAGGTAAGAGGTTAGTTTAACGTTAACGTTGTATCGAGATTTGTTTTTCAAAACGTGTTTCGGTAACAACCAAGTTCTGGGAAATATGTTCAAAATTAACATATATTTTTTCCGCTACCACAAGCTATACAGATTTTGCAAATTTGTTTCTTAAGAGAAGCCTATTTTGTCAATTGGGGCTTGTCAGCGCCTTAGAACAAAAACAAATGCAAAGAATAAAGATAATAAAAAAATATGTTTAAGGAGAGAGATAGTGTTTTAGAAACTTTAGTTCGTGTGTTTTCCTAGAGAGCGGTTTTTGCCACAGTAAAGTCAAACAAGAAGAAAGTAAAGTAAAGTACTAAAGTAGTCAAGTGTGCTATGTCTTTTGTGTGCACTGAATAAATGTTTTATCTATCTATCTATCTATCTATCTAAACCTCAGTGCCACCATTTTCATGACGCCCGTCACTGCAACCGTTATGTGGCGGCCATCATTCTTCTAGGAAACCATAGCTTGCACAAGTGGTGTGGCTAACCACACCACTTGTGCAACTATCTACATAAATAACAATAGACCTTGATCAAAAACTGAGAAAGACAATCAGATTGGACAAGCAAACAACCCTTTACATATTTAAGATTTACTTAGGATCTTAAAGATTCAACAAAACCCTAGCTTTACACAATTCTCTCAAAGTTTGACCGCTATTATCGCAACTCGTCTAGATACACTAGATAACTCAGTACGTATCGATAACGAGGTCAAATTGTGGTTAGCTACACTATTACGTAACGGTTAACTTTTAAGGCTGGAAATAGGGTTACGCTGACGTCGGTCGCGCAGCGTCGGTCACGTGTACCAAGACTTTGACGATGAATCGACGTGTATAGTGTAGCGCTGACGGTCAGCGAGCGCGAGTCCATATTAATCGGTATAAATGCCGGCATTTATCTTTAGCTCTGATCCTTAATTACTTTAAGCGATTTTAGACCTTACTCCTAAGACAATACGACGAGCACATAAACCCCCACCACTCCGCCGAGAGCTCAAGTTAAATGCCGGCATTTATACGCGACCGACGTCAGCGACTGACGAGGTCTGCGTAACACTATTTTCAGCCTAAGACTCTACAATGCCTCAAATTAATTAGCATGTTCCTCCGTCTATATCGAAAATACTGCAGTATCCATTTTGAAAAAAATATATGGTAAAATTGAGGATTAATGCTAAGATGTTTGACGAAAACACGATTCCATAAAATTTTCTGGACAGAAAACAATTACAAAGTTACCTCCAAACCGAACAATAAACTAAAATAACCAATATTCAAAAATACATCAAATTAGAACATGAAACTATCCGTAATAACTGAACTCACTATAAAGCAGATACTATGTTTTTTTGACGTGATAACGTTTTACAAATCGATGAACGCCGGCTGCACGCACGAAAAAGCATGGCTCATTGTCACGTTCCGCCTGAGCCGAGCGTCCAAGCGAGAGCGCGGGACTAGCGATAGAGAGGCACGATCGGCCTAAGCGTTGTTCGGCTTGTGACGCATCTCTCGTTATCACGTAAAATTATCGTCCGTAAACCGACATCGACATTACAGACAACCAACTTATTTTTAATTACCATTATTTTCACCGTAAAAAGAACATGGCGCCTTGGAGACTTCTCCCTTTCGCCCTATCTCGCTTGCTTGCGTGATCGCGAGCAGTAAGCAGCTTAATGATTCACTGGAATAGTGTCAGCTAGACCTTACCGGTAATTAATCTTTCGTTCCTACAATGATTAATTACGCTGATACTCGTAGACAAAAATTACCTTAATGAAAGTTAAACGAAATTGAATGGGTTATTTTGTAATAAAAACTAGTCTGTATTAAACGGCATATGACGAGATCCTTTAACTCATGATGTTAATAAACTAACACACTGTGCACAGCAAATATAGGAGTTCAGGTTTTGCACAAATTTCGCACCGGAAAGCCAAAATAATTAAAATAACAGTTTTTAACGAATGGTGTCAAACTACGACCGACGTTGACTTTAAACAGTAAATTGACCGAAAATATAGCAAAAGTAGAGCAGTGGTGGCCCAGTGGTAACGGCCGCGACTTACGAGTTGTACGCCGTAGGTTCGAACCCGGGCAGGCGGTTTACTTTGTGTAAATTATTTCATCACCACTACTCTAAAAACGGTGAAGGAACACATCGTGAGGAAACCGGCATGTCCTAGAACCAAAAATTCGAACACATGTGACATCTACCAACCCGCACTGGACCCGCGTGGTGGATTACGGCCCACTCCCTCTCGCAGAGAGGAGGCCTGTGTCCCAGCAGTGGGCACATTATAGGCTGATTATGTTATAGCAAAAGTTATCAAGATGATATACACACACTCGTATTACGATGTATAGAAATCCCAATCACAAGAAAAAACCGTTTCAATTTCAATAAATTAATATTATTTTTTCGCAAACACACGTCTATAAGCAAAATTCGTGTAATTAATTTAGTCAATACCCCGCCTCGCCTGCCTCGTTGGTTCAGTGGTCGCAAGCGCTACTGCTGCAACATGAGGTTTGATTCCCAGGTCGGGCAGTGTTTATGGGTTTTTTCATTAGTAATTTCTCAGTAGCAGCCTGGAGTCTGGATTTGTGCCCAGTTGATGGCAATAGGCTCGCCCCCTATTTCATGGGACTTATACATAACTGGTGAAATGCGGATGTACTACAGGTACACTACTGCCTAACCCCTCGGGGATTACAGGCGTAAAGGCAGTAGTGTTTAAAAAAGCAGATCGATTTTATTTAATAAATTCTTGTTTACCAGTGTTAGAGGGGCTTGTGGCTAAGTAATCACAGCCGCACGGGTTGATCGATCAGGTTAAACTACGCTTGCCGCAGTTGGTCCGTGGATGGGTGACCATCTTTACATACCAAGACCCCTCCCTGCCTCGGAAAGCACGTTAAGCCGTTGGTCCCGGCTGTCATTTGTAGATCTTTGACAGTCGTTACGGGTCGTCAGAAGCTCGAAAGTCTGACAACCAGGCTTACCAAGGGGTATCGTGTTACCCAGTAACTGGGTTGTGGAGGTCAGATTGGCTGTCGGAAACACCAGCCAGCCAGTAAAAAATGCAAGCTTTTACAGTCGTAAAAACTTGTATTTTTTACTGGCTGACCTTGCATGATAAAACTCGCCCCAATACATACATGGCAAAGTCAATAGTTTATATTTATTAAATAATGGTTTACAACTGTCAGTCGTTTTCAGCTTAAACATACTACGTATACACTTCTTCTGGGCTTTGAGAGCAAGTTCTTTGTCAGTGGAGTTTCCCCAATACATTATTCCAAAGCGCAACAATGATGGAATATAAGCTTTGTATGCTATTAAAACTACAGCCTCGTTACATATTTTTGCAAGGTTATGAAGTGCATAGGAATACTGGTTTAGTTTTTTACATACGGTTTCTATATGACATTTCCAGTTTAGGTGACTATCCAAGTGAAGTCCCAGAAAACGGGCACTATCAGTTTCGAGTATTTTTTGATCGTTGTATTTTATATTTAAGTTTAGTTTTTTTGTCCTTTGTTGGAACATCATAATTTGTGTTTTTTCTAAGTTTATTTTAAGTTTATTGTTATTTAACCAATGTATAATGTTATGGATAGACTTATTTATTTCATTCTCATATGATTGAAGGTCACTACATGGTACAATGAGCGTACTATCATCGGCAAACAAGACGGTTTGGTAGTGGGTACATTTCGGCAGATCATTAATAAATATGAGAAAGAGCAAGGGCCCAAGGACACTGCCTTGGGGTACACCGCGGGTAGTATACCTAATGGACGACTTGTGAGCGACTTCTATCTTAGAGTTAGGACAAATTCTATTTAAAACCGTGATTTGTTTTCTTCCATACAGATAGCTTTTGATTAGGCTCAATATATTTCCTCGAACACCATAACGTTCTATTTTACCCAGCAGTATTGTGTGATCCACGTGATCAAATGCCTTGGACATATCCATGAGTACTGCGGCAATGGGATTTTTTTTGTCAACATTACTAATAATTTTCATAACCAAGTCATTGATTGCATTGTCAATATTTCTATTTTTCCGGAAACCATACTGTTCCTTTGCAAGTATATGATTTTTTTCAAAGAATGAGTTAAGAGAAGTCTAAATTACTTTTCAAAAATTTTTGA
This sequence comes from Atethmia centrago, assembly GCA_905333075.3. Taxonomy (NCBI): domain Eukaryota; kingdom Metazoa; phylum Arthropoda; class Insecta; order Lepidoptera; family Noctuidae; genus Atethmia; species Atethmia centrago. Next base: position 7,353,137 of record HG995381.1, on the reverse strand, counting down.
TAATACTGGTATTAATGCTATTGGACGGTAATTTGAAAGGTTTGTTTTATCACCTTTTTTATGAAGTGGTTTAATTATGGTCGTTTTTAGTATGCTTGGAAAGTGACCACACTCTATGCATAGGTTAATTATAAAGCTTAGCACGGGTGCAATTACATGCGCCACTAGTTTTAGAATCTTTGTTGAGATTTCATCAAATCCCGTGCTATTGGTATTTTTTAGCGAATTTATTGTATTGAAAATCTCCATAGCATCCGTCGGCGCCATAAAAAGGGTTTTTAGGTGGTGATTTATATGGGAAATTGCATTACCGTTATCAAATTTTGTTGCAGGATGTACCGAATCTATAAAATAATCATTGAAAGCCATAGCTATGTCTTTAGGATCGTTAATTTGTTTGTCACCAATAAGAATTTGCTTCACAGGTTCTGGCGGAAAGTTTAATTTACACCTATTAATTAATTTCCACGTAGCTTTGGTTTTATTTTCTGCACTATTAATAGTATGACTATTTTGAGACTTTTGCGTCAAATGTACTACTCTCTTTAATCGTTTCGAATATTGTTTAAGTAATTGTTTGTTTTCAATGTTTGGTGATCGCCTGTATAAATATAGCATCTCTCTTTTTCGTTTGCAACAGTTTTTGATACCTTTAGATATCCATCGTGGAGTTTTCCGAGTGGAAATCTTTTTTTTCACGGTCGGGAAGCACAGATTGTAAAGAAGTTTAAACATATCATAAAATGTATTAAAAGCTATTTCCGGATCTGTACCATTAAATACCTCAATAAAACTTAAATTGCTAATGGCTTCAATGAACTTAGATATATTCTCAGAGCTATAATCTCGACTTAATATATACCAGTGATCAATTGAACATGATTTTCTAACAGGACAACTAAACAGCTGGGCGGTGTGGTCCGAAAGGGCCAACTCTAAAATTTCGCCAGTACCACCTCTAACATTATGCATGATGTTGTCGATGCAGGTTCCACTCGATACACGTGTGGGCTTTTTTATACTCGGTTTAAGTTTGTAGCTCAGCAATAAATGTAGAAATTCAATGGATATTCTTGCTTTTTTCAGAATATCAATGTTAAAATCACCGCAGAGCAAAACCCTTTTTTCCAAATTTCTTCCGCAATAATTTAAAATACGCTCAATTCTTTCCAAGAAAATAGAAGTAGCATCTCGCGTGTATTTAGGAGGTCTATAAATGCAAATTATAATTAACTTGTGAACTACCAGTTCGATGGCACAGCACTCTATAAAACTGGGCACACTGAATTCCTTAATGTCTAAGATCTTGAACTCGTATCTATGTCTAATAAGTATACAGGTACCACCATTCCTGGTCTTTCGTGAAGAGTATGTTGCAATTTTATATTCAGGTATATATAAGTGCATAGTATCGTCATCTTTCATATTATGTTCCGTAATGCACATAACATCCACTGCTTTCCCTTCATATAAGAGTTTATTTATACTAAGGGTTAACAAGTCTGACTTTCCTATTAATCCATTAATATTTTGGTGTAAGATATTTATTTGATTATACACGAAAAAAATATATTTAAAAATCATATTATATTTTAAAATCATTGATCTTTAAAATAGACCGACGATCACAAAATCATGACGACGTGAATAACTCTATTCTTCAGGTCAGTCAGGTCAGGATTGGTTTACGGTAAATAATTTGGTACTAAATGAAAAAAAAACCATTAGATTTAAATTACCTAATGTTAGAAGTAGCGAATGTGATCTCATATTGAATGGAGTAAAACTGAAATTTATTAATCAAACGGTTTTCCTAGGAATCACTCTAGACGAGAAACTACAATGAGGACCACATATAACATCTCTTGCGGGGCGGCTAAGCTCGGCCGCTTATGGTGTTAGAAAGATAAGACAGTTGACAGATGTAGAAACCGCGCGTTTGGTCTACTTTAGCTACTTCCACAGCATTATATCGTACGGCATTTTATTGTGGGGTCGGGCTGCTGACATTGATTCCATCTTTATTTTGCAAAAGCGAGCTGTCAGAGCCATTTGTAATCTACGTCACCGTGAATCTCTTAGGGAACAAATTAAAAAGATTAATATTATGACAGTACCTTGCCAATTCATTTATGAAAATATTATGTATGTAAGAAAAAATCGAATTTAATAAAATAATTGATAGACATAATTTTAATACTAGAAATAAAGATAAAATAGATCAACCATTTTTCAGATTATCTAAAGTACATCTTTTATGGGGTACTGTGTCAAATGTTACAACAAAATACCTTGTTATATATTGCAATTAAATGAAAGAAAATTTAAAACTCATGTTAAAAGTACACTTTGTAAACAAGCATATTACAAATTAGAGGATTATATCCAAGATAAGAATGCTTGGAAACATGCTGGTCCAGCTCCATAGGACAATCAAAACAAAATCAAACAGGTTGCTATTTTAATTGTACAATTTATTATTTGATACAAATAATAAATCAATGTTGAATTTTAATTCTGTGATTACTTTAACTCACACACTGACTTTATTTATTATTTTTAGGAAAACGTATATTTTTACAATGTTTGTAAATATGTGAGCATCGTGTACCTATCAAATAATTCATTTATCTGTCATTGCTTTATTTTTCATTGTTTTTTTACCTATTTTGGTATGGTAATTTTATTCTAGGTGCATCGTCTTCACATAAAATTTTAAAATGTACCTATACAAAATTTTGTAAAACATTTTAAAAGAGTAACGGTGGAGTTTCTTGCCCATTCTTCTCCATACGAAACTACCTTTTGGAAGGGGCAACTAGAATCAATTATTTTTTTTTTTTTTTGTTAATTTTGACGTTCAAAAGTGCCTTTTATTATTTACTATTTGAAATAAATAATTTGACTTTGACTTTATAAGGAATAACTTAAGTTTTTTAACTAACTTTTATTTTCGAAAAAAACACACAGGCGCAGTTGCGGGTCGCAGCTAGTAACAACTAAAAACTTAAATTGTATCAGGTGTCCCTTTAGAACGCGCCATTTTTTAGGGTTCCGTACCTCAAACGAAAAAAAGACGACCCTAACATAGTTGGGAAAAAGCTAGGCAGATGATGATGATGATGATGACCTCAAACGGAAAATACGGAACCCCTCTTGGGTCACTCGTGTGGCAGACGGACAACAAAGTGATTCTATCATTTTTTTGTCTGTTTGTCTGTTTGCCAAGACCCTTTATCTCGCGAACACGTGGAGGTATCGAGTTGAAATTAGAACCATATACTTAGATCTAAAGTCCCTTGAAGCTGCAAACTTTTAGGCTAATGTAAAAAAAGATACAGCCGTTTATGCCGCAAAAAACATACATTTCGACACTCTCAAGGGAACCAAAATTCATAGGTAATTTTCGTTGACCTAGAACTATGAAATTTGGCAAGTAATATCGTCTTATACTACAAGTACAGGGATAAATCTGAAAACTTTACATTTGTTATTAAATCATAAAAATATAGTGTTTATTTAAAGTATTTAATCAATCATCGAGGTTAAGCAACGGTATGCGCGGTCATAATTGTATTTGTAATATGTACCTACAAATGTGTACGGATCCCTCGGTGGGCGAGCCCGACTCGCATTTAACCAGTTTTTTCTTTGTGAGATAAATAACCCTCAATTTACTAGTGTCCCAAACGATGTCAACCTAATGTTATTTAGTTATTGTTCTTGAGATTCAGGGAACTCTTTAGGGACGAGGTTTCCATAAATTCTAGACGCCGTCTCATTCAGTATCCATTCCCTTAAGTGAGGTGAGATTTATAGACAACTTAAGGCAATATTTTCAATTACATTACACATTAATGTCGATGTTTTTGGGATTAATGTTATTGCGTAAGTGTTCCGATTGAGCTACAAGATTTAACACTTGTTATCACTACGGCATTATTTATCTGAAATATTTATTTTCCTTCACCGTTTTGAGAGCAGCGGTGATGAAATAATTTACCTAAAGTAAAGTGCCAGCCTTTTTTTTTTTTTGAGGGTGGGAAACCATCAAATAACTTCTCCCGCTCTGGGTGGAGCGGGAGGGTGTGTCAGATTCTTACTGACTAAAACCCACCCGTATTCCTTCCTGTTGCCTGTGTTGCGGGGGCCTCGGGGACCCATAAGTACCTTCCCGCGACCCCGGCAGGCATCGGCCCTAGTGGACCCCTACCTATGTGCTGACGACATCTCTTTGAGGCGCGCGTGGAATACAACGCGCCGTCGACCCGGGCCTTGTCCTTACCGGACGGTGCGCTACCCATTGCTCACCGTCCGCAAGCCCGCGCCTACGGTGGCCGGAAATCCGCCCGGGGTTCCCGACGCCCTGGGCGTCTCCTGCGGCGGCTAGGGGTGAGAGGGCGCAAAACTTGCCTTTCCCTCAACCGTCCCGCCTCCTCTTCTGCGAGCATTACTGCTTCGCAGAAGGAGGTGACGGCTGCCCATGCCCTCTCGCTCCGTACCATGGCCTGAACCAGGACCGGACGCGAGAGGTCTCTGCCGCCGATCGCCTCCACGAGGACACGGCGGTGCTCTGCCCAAGCCGGGCAGACCTCCACCGTATGCTCCACCGTGTCCTCCGGGCGATCCACACAGTGGTTACACCCGGACGTTTCCTCCCGCCTTATCCGACACAGGAACCTCCTGAAACTGGCGTGTCCGGTGAGGACCTGCGTCAGGCGGAAGGTGACGACGCCGTGGCGCCTCTCTAGCCACTCCTCAAAGAGGGGACTTATCGCCGCAATCGTGGCGTGCCTAGCACTGGGTTGCGATAACCGCACTTTCCATGACGCCATGAGATCCCGTCGGAGCTCCGTCCGCTGTGCCGCAATTTCTCGCGGTAGCGGACTTACGCCCCGGCGTTTCGCCTCCTCGCGCCACTCCCATACGTGCGCGAGAGGAGCTGTGAGGAAAGTGCCAGCCTGGGGTTGAACTCATGACCTACGGCACGTAAGTCGGTGTTACTATTCATATTAATTATTTACACTAAGATAACTGTTGTGAAAACCAACAAATTCAGAACACAACAAAAAAAAAAAGTTTTTCAAAGTCCAAGATGCACATTTGAACAACGTTTCTAAAACAAGAAGGCTTGAAGCATTTTAAAATTTAATACAAATTAATTTTGTATTAACTCAGCTGTCTGAAAACCTTGAATTAGATATAGCTATGCGCTCCAAGGAAGGCTTCGTAGCACTTATCATCTTAGTAGAGAAAGAAAGTTCTGAGAGATTTTATGAATTTTGTATAGTTACGGAGCAGATTTGTTTTCGAGGTCGCCCTGAGACGGTTTCATCGAATGTGCTTAATTGTAATTAATACCTACAAGAGCAGTGGTGGCCCAGTGGTAACGGCTGCTACTTACGAGTTGTCGGTCGTAGGTGCGAACCCAGACAAGCGCTTTACTTTGTGTAAATTATTTCATCACCACTGCTCTCAAAACGGTGAAGGGAAACATCGTGAGGAAACCGGAATTTCCTAGAACCAAACATTCGAAGACATGTGACATCTACCAACCCGCACTGGGCGCGCGTGGTGTATTACGGCCCACTCCCTCTTACAGAGAGGAGGCCTGTGTCCCAGCAGTGGGAACATTATAGGCTGATTATACCCACAAGAGAAGCATATTTATAATAACTGGTTTAATCTCCCTGTTGGCCTTAATTTATTATTATATAACATCATATCTTGTTTTGAGGAGTTCGTGTCTAAAGCACGTTAAGCCGTTGGTCCTGGCTGTCATTCGTAGATCTTTGACAAATTTGAAAGTCGTTGGGGGTCGTCAGAAGCCCGAAAATCTGAGTACCAGTCTTACCAAGGGGTATCGTACTACCCAGTTACTAGGTCGATCAAATATGACCATTGTACCATTCTCTTCTTCAATACTTAATACTCAACAGGTACTCAATTCAAAATCAAAATCAAAAGTTATTGATTCAAACTAGGCTAGTCAGGTAGGCTAGGAGAATCAGCATTTTTCGAAAGTCAAAGTTACATAAGACCCCCTAAAAACGCCCGCCCTTCACCACTTCCTAGTGCTTTCGCTGGGAAGAAGAAGTGGCGCAACAAACTCCCCAGTAGACCTGTCTGTTTAGTTATATAATTATATATTGCATTCCATGTGTATTACATAGATGGTATAAAAAGAAAAAGATCAATATGGACCCTGTCGGGCACAGCAACATTAGGAGAGAGGAAGAGGGCTAAGTAGCAGTTCAAGCAATTCAATATTATTATACATAATTAGGTGTGTTTAATTGGGTGGGTTAATTCAAATATTATGTTTAGCCCAAAATTCTACCACGTGAACTCCGTGTACTGACGCAGTCATGGTGACGGGTATGCGGCGTAAGATAGAAGGTGGCCCATTGTCCGGGGATAGACTCCGCTTATACACTTGAGGTCCGAGTCGTTCATAAATCCCCATCCGTGGAGATTCTCTTTGCTACGGCCGACTTTGGCTCGTAGTGTATTTAGGGATTTCTAAGTCGGCCTCGGTAACGCATGCCCAGGTGGAAGGCTCTTAGATGGCTCGATAAAACTGTCAGGGGATTTAATCTTATAATGTTTACGGACGTGGGAATGCATGCTTCCGTCGTATATGAATGATTTACTTATGGAAATCTGCAATGTAATAAATGCGAATAACTATTCAAAGGTGTGTTCAAAAAATATACTTTCTAGATTGCAGTGCGATCTTGAATATAAATAAAAATGTCTATGTACCTACCTAATTGTTCATTAATTAATATTTAGTGGCACCGAGTTGCCGTGTCTGGTAGGGTGGAGCGTAAAAATTTTCCTTCGAATTTCAAAATGGAAGTATTGCCAAAAGTTGTCAGTTGTAATAAGAGACAAAACTATATTATTACGTTTCTCAATATATTTATGGAAATACTGCCCCAAGGCCTCTGAAATTTGGAAAAATACATATTTTTGGGCAATTTTCTGATGTTCGTTGTAGTTTATTAAAACACTAAATGTATTTTAAAATTACGTTTATTTGCTTAAAAACTATCAGAATATCAGAATATCAATATTAATAACCCTATTTATCTAATTATAGCAAATTATGTGTTAGATAAATAGAGAAAAATAGCAAAAAAATGGAAAATCAATGAATTTTGAAATCTTTCTTTGTCTCAAAAATCGGCATTATTTTAAGTGATCGAAGACGTGTTCTTATGAATCCATCTCTTCTAATTGGACCACATACTGCAGCAGAGGCTTCTGTCACTATTTTTACGCACCTTTCTGCAGCTTGAGTGTGACAAGGGTAATTTTTCAGAAGTGGTATTATAAAATCATCAATTTTTTCTGGTGTCTCAATGCACCCTAGAATGATGTTTGTGTTTATGTTTTTAAGAATTGAAGGCTCGGTGACTGCCACGTCATTCCAGATAACGATGTCAATATAGTCTTCAGCCTTAAAATTTAAATAAGGAACTTCACCCCTAATAGCTGAATCTCGTGCCTTCAAGATTTTTCGCAGTGCCAAAACTCTGTTTTGTTTTCTTTCGTCTGCCAATATAGCTAATAAAACGTTCTCTGTATGGCCAAAGAAGCCATTTCTTTGAATAACTGGATCTACTATCTTCCTTAGGTGTTCAGGGAGGTACCTCGAAAGAACAATGGTTTGATGTAAATGTTTTGCACCATAGTTGCAAGTAGGTTTCGTTTTAATGAAAAACCACATTGGAGCATAAACTTTCATATAATGAATGTTACCAGTTGTACCATGTTTTCTGTAGGAGACGTTGTCGAGACATACAGTCTGAGTAGTCGGTTTGCCATGGTAAGCCACCTGGAATGGAAGATCTTTCCGGGATTCTTTTTGGATAAACTTTGACTGCAATGACCCAAATCAATCGCTTTACAAATTGATCTTTGCTTAAATCCCTTGTATTAGAAATATCTGGTAAAGTGCAACTGATCGTTTTATAAGTTACTAAGGGCCGCATCTCGCAATCTTTTAAATCTTTACCTATTGGTCCTATAAAGCTTCGCGGTCCAGTAGTAGGACCATCCAGTTTCTCAAACAAATGTCGCAATGTAAGTTCATTGGCGTGTAACTGGCATATGAACCACTGTAACGGTCTTTGCAAAGTTTTTTCTATGCATCGTATCATTCCTCCTTTTGCTCCTGTATTGACCGCTGTACCGTCACAACCAATTGCGACCATGCTATCACAATTTACGGTCTGCTCGTGTAAAAAGTCCATAATTTTCTTACTCACAACTGTTGCTCGTCCGGATGATAATGCAATGTGTCCCATGTATTCTGAGTTCGGTTCCTTGACCAAACTGATATGCTCCTCCACAACAATTTTTCTTCTAGAAGAATCTATCATAGTCAAAGTTTTGTCTTTGCGTCCATCAAAGTATAAACCAAACGACGTGTTTAGAATTATTATAGGTTCTTTTATTAAAGTTTGTCGCTGCAGGTCACGAGCCCGTCTGATTTTACTTCGATCGACCATGTTAATCGAATTCTCTTTTGTTATTAATCCCACGTCTTGAAATGCCGCTGATACTATAGCTGCTGCAGCTCTATCTGAAACACCGTATCGGTCTACTGTCAGAGCAACAGTAGCCAATGAAATCTTATTCCGTTTCTGGAGGGCTTCAGGAGACACTAACGACGAGGGTTCTGAAGGTAACTTGTCCTGATTTTCCTCGTCGCTCGACTCGATGGAAGATAAAGAGATACCAAGCAAAAATGGTTTCTTATTACTATTGTGTTCAGAAGACGATCCCGGATTATCAGAGCAATTTACTGGTCTCACTTCATGTGGTCGCTTTCTCAATAGCCTTTTGGCGTTTTGTGCTAAAGTTTTTAAATCGCTTCTTCCGATACTCATTTTTCGCTCGGTACGTTGGTCAACCAAAAACGATCTTTCTAAAATAGGTACTCTCGATTCTTTAGGACATTTGCATAAATTTAAGTCTTCACATTTACATGCCGCTATATCACATAAAGATTGTGCTTCTTCTTTAAATAACTTAAGACGCTCTTGATATGACTCGACGTTTTTTCTTGACTTATAAGGTTTGAGTAAAATACGGTATTTATCATGATAGGCCTTAATCCTTTTTATTACTGAGCGAAGTTCAATAGTAGGAATTGATGCTGTTTGCCACACTGACAACAATTTCTCAGACAGCTCTTTGCAAGTGTCAGTAGCCAGATTACGATACTGTTTCTGCTTACCTCGACTCAACCAAGTATAACATAGTATAATATCTTCATATGTAGGTAAAACATTTGATTTTAAAACATGTCCGTGACCAAACAAAGGGCACTGCAAATCACTACGAAGAGTAGACAGCAACATTTTAAATTAATTCACTCGTAAAACAACAGCGCGATTGTCTCCGTGTAACGGTTGGTGCTCACTAAAGTTCGAATGTTTACCGATTATCGCAAGTAACTAGCGGGGTCGTGGGGGGTAATAGTGATGTGCTCGGTGACAATATTGACAGACTGACTTTTACGCAAGTTAATTAATTTATTTTAAGTTTATTAAAAGATAATCTCATGCTAATAAACAAGGTAGAAAATACTTGTTTTTTCGAAATTACTCAAACTTCAAGTGGTTTGAAAAAAAAAAAAAATTATTGGACTATTAGAAATACTGCCCGTTTTTCTAATAGTCCAATTGATTTTTTTTTTTTTTTTAGGATACCTACCTATAAATAGACACAACTTTTGGTAATAGTTCCATTGCGATTAATTATTTTATTTATTTTTTCGTACTTTGACGCTCCACCCTAGTGTCTGGCCATACCGCTGTTAAACCCGCGATGGTTTGTGTGGTATGTTTAAAGGTTCAACAAATGCTTGTAAACTGTTTTTTTTATTAATAAACGATAAAAAAACAGCTTCCACCGAAAACCACGTCTTGCTGGAGATGCGTTGCCATTAGGTGGACCCACACGCCCGAGATAATAAACAATAATATCCTATGGATTCTGTACTTAGATTTAGAATAGATTGGCCGGACCAATCTTCTTTCCGTGTCAATTTAGTCCTTTTTATTTTTGTTATTTAATAATTATCATCATCATCATCATCTGCCTGCCTTTTCTCAACTATGTTGGGGTCAGCTTCCAGTCTAACCGGACGCAGCGGAATACCAGTATTTTACAAGGAGCGACTGCCTATCTGACCTCCACAACCCAGTTACTGAGTAACACGATACCCCTTGGTAAGACTGGTTGTCAGACTTTCGGCTTCTGGTTACTATATTTTTAATCTTTTATTTCCAAAAAAATTAAAACATGTGACATCTACCAACTCGCACTGGGCCCGCATGGTAAATCACAGTCCACTACCTCTCGAAGAGATGAGGCCTGTGTCCCAGCAGTGGGAACATTATAGGCTGATTATGTTTAATAATATTTATTCTTGTTATTTGGTTGTATAGTTATAGTTGCATTATTCTACGTACTTGTTATTTTATTTTATTTTGTTACCTAAATATGTACAACTCATTAAATTATTCCGTTCGACTTTTTCGGGTGACCACTGAACATCAGCGCTGTGCTGTGGATCCCCCATAGCACAGCATCATGCTGAGTGGAAGCCTTCTTGAACAGTTATGACGTGCAGCTGCCGACTATTTGTGTTTTGTGCTTGTGATTATAAAATATGTAGATACATTTTGTTTTATTTTTCTGTTTACCTACTCGAGATATTTTTGTAGGCACGTGTTTCTGTGACAAATAAACTTACTTTTTCTTTAGCACTGAATTATATTCACATCTCAATTGAGTTTTTAACTTTATAATACAAATTTCCTTTTTCTGGTTTAATTTATGCAACCAACATTCTCAAAACTCCTTTCATAAAATCCATTCAGTTTTACTCCTACTTTTAAGCAAGTGGAGAGAACCGAAAGGAATAAACCCTTTGCACGCTATAAAAGAAATAAGCAAAATGTAAGAACAGGAACGAGGCCTTTTAGTGAGCTTATTTGTGAATACGTATCTAGTATTATTTGTGGATAAAACGTTTCACTTTTGTTTATTTTCGATACAGATAGGTGAAATGTAAATAAAGGCTATAAAGTTCGAAACGTTTAATAAACTGCGGAAATGAAAATAATGAATTACAAAATAAATAATTTTCTCAATTCATACTACAAGTAACAACACCACTTTTTTGTGGGAAATTATCAAATAACTTCAGTGTGTGAGACTCTTACTGACTAAAACCCATCCGTATTCCTTCCGTTGCCTGTGTTGTCAGGGGCCTCGGTAACCCTTTTGAACTTATACGCGACTACGGAACAACACCCGATCACACTTTAGGCCGGCGGCGCGTACGTCATTCCCGCCGGTGCGGAATGTTGCACTTTTAAATATTTGTATTTATTTTATTTTATTTTTTTCTTATTACAATCTCACTGTGTGCTGCACCGGTCAACGTCATCACGTCAACGCCGGCTATCGCTAAAAACCAGCGCTGGGGCTCTGTCTCGCATAGGGTCGCAGCATTATGCTGAACGTTGACCGTTCTGCGTGGATGTGACGCATATTCTCCCCCAAATTGTTTCTTTTTGTATTTGTGTTCCTTCTTTGCGTCATTTAAAAACGTAATGTATTGTTATTTCTTTATTTTTTTCTTTAACGTACTCCACTTTAAAACATGGAGAAGTAAACCTGTCCATCTTCATGTCGCGTATAGTAATATTAGCGCAAAGCAGATACATAATACAAGGTTTCCAACACTTGATGAGCAGAGTATCTCCATACGATTCTTCCATGTTAAGTACATGGAAGAATCATATCAAGATACTCTCCAAGAAAATCAACCAATTTGTATTTGCGATAAGGTCAATCATGTAAAGTCGAAAGAAACCTCCATAATGGAGGTCATGCCTATGTCTGTTCAGTTATTCGCTACGGCATGTGTGAGGTACCTCCTCAGAAACAGACCGTGTTTTCATTGCTGGAAAAAGTGTATCCGCGCAATTTTGAATACGTAATGGTCTGATTCGTGTAGATCTATATTTAAGTCACATAACCTTTTGATTGTACCCTGAATATATATCTTTGAAGCTGCCATGTTTCTGAGATCCTATGCATTATTTGAACAAAGGGATAATTAATACAAATAAAAGGAAAGCTGCAAATTTAGATTTCGAGATACGCATATATACCTACACCAAAAAAAAAACCAATTCACGCAACATCCCAGCGTCGCTCAACATATGGCGACCCTCAAAGTAGTCATCATTGATTTAAAAAAAATTGGAAAAAATAACATTGAAAATAATCCTGTAAAAACAAAAGTTATAAATACAAGAACTCACCACATTATTCAAATCAATATATCCCTCACTCCACTTACTGATAGTATTAAACAAAATGCACGGAAAACAAAATAATTTAATTGTGTGTATACATCCACACAGCCAGTTGTATGTTGCATAATTTTGAGGATTGAAATGACGAGTATGAGATAAATTATCATATTTTCGGATTCATTCTCGTAATTCGGGCACACATCTACCTTTAGACACAACTTGAATCTTCTCATTAAACGACAATTGCGAAAACTTGTCGAAAACTGCTTTTGACTTCTAACAAACACACAATGGTGCCGATTCCCTTGTTAACAAACTAAACTAAATTTAAGTTAAGTGCATCTTTTTCTTTCTATTTCATTAAGAAAAGGACAGAAGATAAATTTTAGTCCTGTCAAATTAATCAGCGCTTCACGTAAATTGACGTAATTTTAGTAGGCAAGTTTTTAATCACGTCTAAACTTGTATGGAGTAATGACAGGCGTATTACATAGTTAAAATAAATGCATTTGGCGTTGTTGGTAGGGTAGGCTAGGCCTAATTGCCTCTATGGACGGCACGCCCCTGCGAGATACCTGTTCAAAACTTGCAACTATTCCGAAAGTTTTGTATCTACATGGCTCTCCCTAATTTATAATGCTTTGCTGAAGTCAATTACCCAACCACCCGTCCAAAAATTTTGTTCGTCACTACGGAAGTGGCTGTTGCAGGAATGTTTTTACTCAATTCACGAGTTTTATTATAAAATGTCCCTGTAATTTTTTTCTCTGGTATCAAAATACAGGCATAAGTAATTATTTGTAGTTTTATTTATTGTTAAGTGTGTAGTGTATATGATGTTGAAATAATATTTCAAATTTTAAAATTAATATAAATTAAATCAATTTTATTTACTGAAAAACTAAGCCTAGGCCTTACTTGATGCCCTACTCAGGTAATTTTCCGGGTATTTTACTAGGTAATCGTCATGGGATCTGGAGGCAAAAGTCCTCGCGCACATATGGGAGTGGCGCGATGAGGCGAAACGCCGCCGGGGCGTAACTCCGCTGCCGCGAGAAATCACGGCACAGCGGACAGAGTTCCGGTGGGATCTCATGGGGACATGGAGATTGCGATTGTCGTAACCCAGTGCTGGGCACGCCACAATTGCGGCGATAAGTCTCCTCTTTGACGAGTGGTTAGAGAGGCGCCACGGCGTCCTCACCTTCCACCTGACGCAGGTCCTCACCGGATATGGCTGCTTCGGGAGATTCCTGTGTTGAATAAGACGGGAGGAACCACTCGGGTGTCACCGCTGCGTGGATTACCCGGAGGACACGATGGACCCGCTCTGGGCGGAGCGGGAGAAGTTATTTGATAATATTTGTTAGTTTAGTCCTGTCATATTAATCAGCGCCTGTCACTACTCCATACAAGTTTAGACGTGATTAAAAACTTGCCTACTAAAATTACATCAATTTTCGTCAAGCGCTGATTAATTTGACAGGACTAAACTAAAATTTTTCTTCTGTCCTTTTCATAATGAAATAGAGAGAAAAAGATGCACTGAACTTAAATTTAGTTTGGTTTGGTTTGTGAACAAGGGAATCGGCCCCACTGTGAAAGATGCGGTGCGTCTATCATAAAAAATGTTTTTACGTGGCACTTGAGGTGTTTACTTTTGACTGACGGGTATTCACATCATATTTCACTGGAATTTTTAGAACTATGAAACCTCAGAAAGTTTTCAGGTGACACCCACTCATATTTCAGAAGTCACAAACTTTTCATGCTAAAGTTTCATTCGTACTGCATAAGTCCAATAAGTCAAGAGAGGACGGGGCTGCGTAGCAGCCCGGTTCGGGGAGATTGTCGTGGTAGGGGTCTACTTCTCTCCGAACCGAACTCTTGCCGAGTTCCACAACTCCCTTGCGGAGTTGAGAGACGTCGTCGTTGGGTTTGGTTCCCTCCCTGTGTTCGTCCTCGGGGACTTCAATGCCAAGAATTTGGCTTGGGGTTCCCGGTTAACGGACACACGGGGCAGGATGGTGGAGGACTGGGCTCTGGAGACAGGCCTGGTCGTCCTAAACCGGGGTTCTGTCCCCACGTGTGTGCGGATGCGGGGTGAATCAATGGTGGAGATCTCGTTCGCCAGCCCCACTCTGTCGCCACGTGTAGTTGACTGGCGTGTCATGGAGGGGGTGGAGACCTATTCCGATCACCGGTATATCCGGTTCGACGTCTCCGCCCAGACCTCGGACGCGCCGGTCCGACGGGCCCCGAGTGGTCCGCGGTGGGCGCTGAAGCAGCTGGACCGGGAGCTCCTCCTGGAAGCCTCGATCGTGCAGGCCTGGGTGTCACCACCGGACAGGCCTGCCGACATCAACGACGAGGCGGAGTGGTTCCGGGAGGCCATGTCCGACATATGTGACGTGGCAATGCCCCGGGTCCAGCCTGGACGTGCCTCGCGCCAGGTGTACTGGTGGTCGCAGGAGCTGACGGCTCTGCGCACTGCGTGCGTGGCTGCGCGACGCCGGTACACCAGGCACCGCAGGCTCCGTATCAAACCTCCGGATACGGAAGCCATTCAGGCGGAGCTGTACGAGGGGTACAGAGCGGTGAAGACCGCCCTCCAAGCGGAGATCCTGCGGGCCAGGGGGTTGGCCCGCGAGGAGTCGCTGGGGACTCTGGACAGGGACCCGTGGGGACGCCCGTACAAAGTGGTGCGGGATAAACTCCGCCCATGGGCTCCCCCGCTGACGCAGAGTCTCCGGCCCCAGCTTGTGGAGGACGTGGTGAGCGCTCTGTTCCCTTCCCGAGGGGAACACACCTCCCCGCCTACTGCGGTGCCCGATGCGGACCACACCGCCAGCGATGACGACGACGACGATGCTCCGGAGGTGACCGAGGTAGAAATGAGAGCGGCGGTACGCAGGCTTAATGCCAAAAATACCGCCCCAGGACCCGACGGCTTACCTGGGAAGGCCTGGGTCCAGGCCTTGGAGGCTCTCGGGCCTCGACTTAGGGGGCTCCTAAGCGCATGCATGGAGAGGGGCCAGTTCCCGCTTCGCTGGAAGACGGGGAAACTGGTCCTCATAAAGAAGGCAGGGCGCCCTGCGGACTCTCCGTCCGCTTAACAGCCCATCGTGCTGCTCGACGAGGTGGGCAAGCTCTTTGAAAGAGTCATTGCAGACCGCCTCGTCGGCCAGCTGGTGCGGGTGGGGCCGGATTTGGCGGAGAGCCAGTTTGGTTTCCGCAGAGGGCGCTCTACGGTGGACGCCATCATGCGTGTGCGAGCCCTGACGACGGGGAATGCTGTTGCCCAGGGTGGGGTCGTCTTGGCGGTGTCCCTAGACATCGCCAATGCTTTCAATATCCTGCCCTGGAGTTGCATCAGGGAGGCACTCCGGTATCACCGGATGCCGACCTACCTCTGTCGTGTGGTCGAGGCCTATTTGACGGACAGGACCGTCTTCTACCCCGGTCACCAGGGAGTGTGGAACCGGCAAGAGATGTCGTGCAGTGTCCCACAGGGATCGGTCCTGGGGCCGCATCTGTGGGACATCGGATACGACTGGGTGCTGCGCGCCGACCTCCCTAGCGGCGTCAGCGTAGTGTGCTACGCTGACGACACGTTGGTCCTGGCGCAGGGGAGGTCGCACCAGGCGGCGGCCGAAGTAGCGGCACGCGGGGTTGCGACAATCGTCGAAAGGATCCGGCAATTGGGACTCGAAGTGGCCCTGCACAAGTCCGAGGCCATGTGTTTTCATGGTCCTCGGAACGCGCCACCGTTGGGGTCCCAAATAACGGTAGGAGGGGTTTCTATCGGCGTCGAGTCGACGATGAAGTACCTGGGACTCGTCCTCGACAGCCGGTGGAACTTCGTGGAGCATTCCCGACGTTTGGCTCCCAAACTTGAGCGGGCGGGCGCTGCATTGAAGCGGCTCCTGCCCAATCTAGGGGGTCCAAACGCCTCCTGCCGGAGGCTCTACGCGGGGGTCGTGCGGTCCATGGCCCTCTACGGGGCTCCTGTATGGGCGCGCTCTCTGGCGCTGCGGCCAGCCCGCCGGTTGAGCGCGGCCCAAAGGGTCATGGCCATCCGGATGGTCCGAGGATACCGCACGGTCTCCTGTGAGGCAGCGAGCCGCGAGAAATCGCGGCACAGCGGACGGAGCTCCGGCGGGATCTCATGGCGTCATGGAAAGTATGGTTGTCGCAACCCAGTGCTGGGCACGCCACGATTGCGGTGATAAGTCGCCTCTTTGAGGAGTGGCTGGAGAGGTCCTCACCGGACACGGCAGCTTCGGGAGGTTCCTGTGTCGGATAAGGCGGGAGGAAACGTCCGGGTGTCACCACTGTGTGGATCGCCCGGAGGACACGGTGGAGCATACGGTGGAGGTCTGCCCGGCTTGGGCAGAGCACCGCCGTGTCCTCTTGGAGGCGATCGGCGGCAGAGACCTCTCGCGTCCGGCCCTGGTTCAGGCCATGGTACGGAGCGAGAGGGCATGGGCAGCCGTCACCTCCTTCTGCGAAGCAGTAATGCTCGCGAAGGAGGAGGCGGGACGGTTGAGGGAAAGGCAAGTTTCGCGCCCTCTCGCCCCTAGCCGCCGCAGGAGACGCCCAGGGCGTCGGGAATCCCGGGCGGATTTCCGGCCACCGTAGGCGCGGGCTTGCGGACGGTGAGCAATGGGTAGCTCACCGTCCGGTAAGGACCAGGCCCGGGTCAACGGCGCGTTGTATTCCACGCGCGCCTCAAAGAGATGTCGTCAGCACATAGCCCTACTATGTGCTGACGACATCTCTTTGAGGCGCGCGTGGAATACAACGCGCCGTCCACTAGGGCCGATGCCTGCCGGGGTCGCGGGAATGTACTTATGGGTCACCGAGGCCCCCGCAACACAGGCAACAAGAAGGAATACGGGTGGGTTTTAGTCAGTAAGAGTCTGACACACCCTCCCGCTCCGCCCAGAGCGGGAGAAGTTATTTGATGATTTCCCACCCCCAAAAAAAAAAAAAAAGATGTCACATGTATTTGAATTTTTGGTTCTAGAACATGATGTTTTCTTTGACCGTTTTGACAGCAGTGGTGATTAAATAATTTAGACAAAAAAAGCGCCTGTCTGGGCTCGAACCTATGACCTACAACTCGTGAGTTTTACACATATTTTAAAAAATCACATTTTTTTGTACTAAAGTGACATTTGTACTGCATAAGTCCATTAAGATTTTATTGTTATTGTTAAAACTTTATTGCTAAAACCAAAACACTTAAATGCTCACATACCTTAATTCTACGAGAAAACTCGCAAAATTCTCAACTCTATTAAGGGCCCAGTAATTCTATCTACGGTTGGTCTTAAGTCACACCAGTTTTACTACTCGTTTTACTGGAGTGTCGGGCGTATGAATTACATACTTAATTTCTAGACTCATTTTACTTCAGGAACTAGCTAAAAAAACAGCTCATAAAAAATTGAATATCCTAGATGCATAGGATATTTAATTATTATTTTACTTAAATAAGTTCGTCCAGCTAACTCACCCAGTCAGCTCCGTCACCCCTTTACTGACTGGCTACTATTTTAATGTAAGTTCATATTAATGTAGTTTATATTAATGTAGTTCCTCCCAATACCTACCGGGAAAGAAGAAGCATAGTGCCGATTTTCACTAACATTAGGCGATATCTAAATAATAGCACGATATTTCCAACGCGTAAATTTTGATTTGTTTGTGTTTATGTATGTTTATTTATTTCATTAGGGAAAACAAACAGTAGTAGGTATATAAAAAATAAACGAAAATAAGTGAACATTTAACAAATATACTACCATCTACATTTTCCAATGTTGAATTTTTTTATCAAAAGCTTTTAGTAGAAAAAAAAATTCACAGTAGGTACACAAAAGATTAAAAAAATATAATTACAAAATCCATTTAGTTACTTCAAAGAAGCTTTTAAAACGCAATTTCCACATATCGCGAACAATAAAAGTGTTGTGTCATGAAATTCCTATTGTCCCACATCCTTTGTAACCGAAGTTGAAAAAGATATATTTATTCCCTTTAAATTGTACCAACGTATCTGCATGCAGAGCAGTCGTGGCCCAGTGGTGACGGCCGCGACTTACGAGTTGTAGATCGTAGGTTCGAACTCAGACGCTTTACTTTGTGTAAATTATTTCATCACCAATGCTCTCAAAACGGTGAAGGAAAACATCGTGAGGAAACCGGTATGTCCTAGAACCAAAAATTCGAAGACATGTGACATCTACTAACCCTCTCACAGGAAGGAGGCCTGTGTCCCAGCAGTGGGAACATTATAGGCTGATTACGTTACCTGCATGCATGTAAAGTTTAGTATTTGAAGAATAGAACACCAGAAAGGTTTGTGTAATTTCACCAGAGTACCTACAACGGGGTAGCTGCGTAACTCACTAACAATTGCAATATCTTTCATTTTGAAAATTCCACAATACTCACTGCTTTATTCACGTTGTTGAGCTGACGAATTTTTCGAACATATGAAGCAATGGATTAGGAATTTCTTTCACAATCCTTCGGAATTGAAAGAAAGTGTGCAACGCAATTGGGGTTCTGTTCTTTGTGTGTGAAGTAGTAGATAATTACTGAGGGCAGCGGCCGGCAGCGACTCGGCGTTTCGAGCTTTTCAAGCGATACTGGTATTTTATTCATGTAGATAAAGTTTAAAATTATTTCACACTGAAAGCGCTCGCCGTGCCGCTGCCGGCCGCTGCTTTCCCGGTGTGAATCGGACCTTAGGTGTCTGTTAATGTTTTCATGCTGACCAAAATTCAGTGATTTTTATAAATGCCTATAACACGAGCAATGTGGTTTCCGTCATGTAAGGAAAATCAATCTTACTTTAAAAGGACGCAATAAAACCTAAAATAAAAAATCAGCAAAGCAATCTAAGCATTCTTATATTGCTTACCTACTTATATACAATTATTGCGCAACTATTCACACTAGGTAAAAAATTAAATGACTAACTAACTAACTGACTATTTACATAAATGCAAAACACAAAAAAGACACTTGTTTTAATTTGTTTATTTCCATAATCAAATTACAAGATGGTTATTAACATTAACTAAATTAAATTAAAACTAAGTTAAACCTAAAAAAGGCCCTTGAGGCATTGTACCCAGGATGCTGGCGGCATTTCCTCGCTGAATTGCAATGCTGATGCGTTGCGCGAGAATGCCGCCAGCTGTTTGGTCACCAGTTACATCAACTAGACGTATATAAAGGACTCTTAGATGTCGAAGTACTCGTCCACATCGCTGTCATCCAAAAACGTGCCCAGAAGACTAGCAGCATTAATAAGAATAAATTATTTATTACAGACAACATTAGATCCACTGTGTTAGTAAATTTCTTATAATTAATGTTAGTAAATATATTATATACATAAATTCAAAGTGTTATTTATAAGTTATTCTTTGAATTCGCTTCATGTGGACGACGCACAAGCATTGCCACGTTAAATGGCAATGCTAATTATTTAGCCAAAGAACGTGACACTTGACCAGAGGGTAGCTGGTCCTCTGTCAGGTGAAGTGTCGACCAGTTGGCGAGTTTGCTGTTAATAATAAACCATTATTTTAATAATCATATGATATCAGCGAGGAATTATATTAATCATCTTCAATAGTCACCGATATTGCTATAATATATGCCAAGCTATTAAAACAACGTATGTAATATCGGCCAATAGCGAACATATAATAGTTTAGACAAGCAGCCAATTTCGGATTCGTTTAATAATATCCTCCAGACCAATATCGGTGATGGTCGCCAATCTCAACGGAGATTAACCAGGTACGCAGGAGATAGAGGAGAGTGCACGAGTCGTGGAGACTGAAGAGTGCACTAGTGTGTGCGCAAACACAGGTGAACTCTCTGTTCCTTTACTCTCATAGTCTGATGGGACGCCAATCCGACACGACCGGGGAGAGATCAGGCGCAGGACCAATGGCTTTAGTGGCAATGGGTATCACACCGCCAATTTCCAAATTCCGGGCTGCTGGATGACGCTGATTCTATTCAAATAGACTTCGTTTTCAAGAAACGAGAAATCCAGTGACTAGATTTCTTAATTTAGTTTAAGAAATCCAAGTGTTACGTTCAAC
Source organism: Atethmia centrago (assembly GCA_905333075.3). NCBI lineage: Eukaryota > Metazoa > Arthropoda > Insecta > Lepidoptera > Noctuidae > Atethmia > Atethmia centrago. The sequence goes on along the minus strand of HG995381.1, from coordinate 7,332,652 downwards.
TAAAAAGATAGGTCAGAAATCTAAGAAAATAATAAGATTCTATAGACACCCAAATAATATTAATTTAGAGTCCGAGTAAGTACTTATCCGCAAGTTTTGAAGTAATTTAACTTCCATTCAAGCCTGAAGTGGCAATTTTGTTCTACAGGCGGATAATAGGTACGGATACCAGCCAACCTATTCTAAAAATTTCACCGTGAAAATTTAGGTGAAGTTAGCTATCAATGTTGTCTATTAACGTTTGTTTGTGAACGAAACGTTAGTTGTCAAGTTGATTTTTAATAAACTAGTGACGGGGGTACTCTTTTAAAATAACGACCCGAAGAAATGACATGTTTTATTGACTATAATGGTGGGATATTATCAAATAACTTCTCCCGCTCTGGGCGGACCGGGAGGTCGTGTCAGGCTCTTACTGACTAAAACCCACCTGTGTTCCTTCTGTCTGTTTCATCAAAACTAATAAAACAACCTTTTTTCGGAGATATAGGTTATGTACTTAAATCTTCAGTGTTGTATTTATTGGAAAAGGTTTGGATACAGTATCGATTGGCAGGATTTGGGGGGTAAAAGGGGCTAAAGTTGGTAGGGGTTGGGTCCCCGGTTATAACGCTACCACTCTTATTAAAAGGTAATATATATTTTTATAGAAATCAAAAAAAAAATTCTAACCTCAAATCAGATAAGAAGCGAAAATGAATCGTTAAAATGGGCGATAGTCAGTCCGTGGTATAAAATGTCGGGCAAAATCGATAACACGGAACGTAAACAAAAAAACAGGTATGCCATTTGCGTCATGTGTCACTGTCATTCGTTTTCGATCATTCCGTTTCTCCTCGAGTTGCGTGAATTTGTTCTCTGTGTTTGTACTCCCACTGATCGTATGTGTGTACAAAACTACAAAAGGCAATGTTACTACTATTACTAGGAGTCAAGAGCGAGCGAAGCGAGCTCGGGACTTGGGGCACACCGACTCGGACAGGTTAGGTTCGAAGGGGATGACGGGGTCTAGTGAGCGAGCGGAGCGAGCGAACTCTTTTTATATCTTATTTAATATATTATCTCCTCATTTGTAATATCTATGCTACATATAATATTATAAAGAAAATGACTGAAAAGTTTTGCGGATATCGGTTGTAATGGCATGGGCATGTGATGCGGAGGAATGAGGAAAATAAAGTGAGAAAAATTTTGAGTATGTTTGTCGATAGCTATTAAAGTAGGGGACACAAAAGAAACGATGGATGGACTGTGTGAAAGATGATATGGCTAGAAAGGGGGTTACTTCTGAGATGACGACTAATAGAGAAGTATGGGAGAAAGGGACATGTTGCGCTGACCCCAACTAAATTGGGAGAAGGTCAGGATAATGATGAATATTAAAGAGAGAGAGAGAGAGCAAATATTGTGAGTTTGTATATATATGGAGGGTAATCTCCGGAACTACAAGCTCCTATTTGAAGAATTCTTTCACCATTTAGAAGGTACATTATTCCAAATGGATATAGGCTATATATTTTGTGAATATATACAAAAAGATATAATACAAATGAAATACAATCTTGAATTCATGCAAGCCTAGTACTTTTTGATAGGTTATTGCTCAGAACTCGTGCACTGAACAGAATACCGTCTTCACGTGTAAATTGTACCCGTGTGAAGCCTGGGGCGGTTCACTAATTTCATAATAAAAAAACTCCCTGTGTCGCTTTTCCCTGAAAACTCTGCGCGTCCAATACAGTATCATTTTCAGGATGATGTTGGGACTTCCTCGTTTCTGCAGAACCTCCGAGATGTCTGCGCAGGCTCATACTGATGGTTTTCATGCCGTTATTCGGAAAAAAGTCGTGTCACTTATGAGAAGGGTGCGGGGGAGTCACAACAGCATCCTGAAAACTATAGCTGAAGATGTACGTCCACCTGTGTTGAGGCAGTTCGTTCGTCTTTTTTTTTTTTGGATGGGAAATCATCAAATAACTTCTCCCGCTCTGGGCGGAGCGGGACGGTGTGTTAGACTCTTACCGACTAAAACCCACCCGTATTCCTTCCTGTTGCCTGTGTTGCCATGGGCCTCGGTGACCCTTTAGGACCTTCCCGCGACCCCGGCAGGCATTGGCCCTAGTGGACCCCTACATTTGTGCTGACGACATCTCTTTGAGGCGCGCGTGGAACACAACGCGCCGTCGACCCGGGCCTGGTCCTTACCGGACGGTGAGCTACCCATTGCTCACCGTCCGCAAGCCCGCGCCTATGGTGGCCGGAAATCCGCCCGGGATTCCCGACGCCCTGAGCGTCTCCTGCGGCGTCTAGGGGCGAGAGGGCGGGAAATTTGCCTTTCCCTCAACCGTCCCGCCTTACTGCTTCGCAGAAGGAGGTGACGGCTGCCCATGCCCTAGTTCGTTCATCTGGTGATCTTTTAGGAAGGTATCTCCCTATTCGTTATCTTGACGGGGCGGGGTGTCTCAGCACAGGGGCATTTGTGTATAGAATTAGATGTATATGATTGATAAGTGTTGTCCTTGTAATCGTATTTAAGTACTAACAATAGTTTCTAAGTTTTTGTATACTAACTTTTGGTTGTCGGAAAATAAATAAAATTGAACTTGATTTTACCAATAATACTGAACGCGATCAGCACTTCTAAACCGTGTTCAAGAGCTGTCAGTGTCAATAATCCACAATAATTTCGGCACTGGCAGACAGCTCTTGAACGCGGTTCAGAAGTCAATAACACCTTATCGAGACTAGCTCGATAGGCAGAAAAAAAAAACGAACGAGCCTTACAGTAGTTGCATAATAAGCAATTGAGAAATTAACCTCAAAATTTAAAAAGCTTAATTTTGAAATATTTATTCGAATAAGTATTATTAATTACTGGATAATTGTCGCATACTGGTCGAAATTCGACCCCCTCTACTAACAATCTATATATTACTTAATAATTCCATACTCAAGCTGTCTCTTTCTGATACACACTTCCGTCCCTCTTCACGAAATCGTTCCTACAGAAAGCAAAAGAAAAGATATTACACATAAAAAACATTAATAACACCATAAGTCTTTTATATTATGAACGGTAAGAAGAATTAGGAAAGTCTAATCTTTAGCTTTACCATCTACTTTAACCAAAGTTAAACTACGTTCTCTACCTTTAATGCCAATACGGCTTAACTAATATTTTACCGTCTTCAAAAATTCGTTGAAGAGAAATTGATTAAGTTTTTATTATCTAGTGAAGCTAAGTTGATTCGAAAATCGAATTTACTTAGCTTCTAGTGAAGCTAAGTAAATTCGGTTTTCGAATCAACTTAGCTTTTCAATTTAACGAATGAAAGATGAGACTCTTGTCTATCTGAATTTACACAAAAATAAATGAGCATCATTACTTTAAAAGAATAAAATAAATACTAGTGGTCGTCCGTTGGTCGAAATTCGACCGCCTTACAATCTATATAGTACTTACTAATTCCATGAATACACTAATTCCATGCTATTAAAAAGTATTTAGGTACTTATTCCATGCTCTAGCTGTCACTTCTGTCACTGGCCCTGGTACTGTGTGTGTGTGTCAAGCACATGGTACTTACTGTGTGTGTAATGTTATTTTTATTAATTTAATTTATTTCTAATGCATATTATATAAAAATATTTTCTGCACTTTCTGCACTCCTCCATATTATAAACTTTAACTGTGCCAAATTTCATACTCCTCCGTCCGCGTTATTTTCGTAAAAAGGACATAGACTTCACGTATTAAAATAATGATTACATTGAATAATCCGCTGTGGTACTTACTTACTTAGATACGTACCAGGTTTAGGATCCTGCAATTTAAATCAAAATCAAAGTCATTTATTCAAACTAGAATCAGCACTTTTCGAACGTCAACATTATATAAGACAGTCCCCCAAAAACGCCCGCCCTTTTCCACTTCCTAGTGCTTTAACTGGGAAGAAGTGGCGCAACAAACTCCCCAGCAGCACACCTGTCTGTTTAGTTATATATACTTGATTCTATACAAATCGTATGCAAAGTAATTAACACTAAGAAACACAAAACATTAATAATAATAAAGAATTTATTGCATAAAACAAAATCACATTGCACTGCATACATTCAGTTGACGCTATTCAATACAACTTTAGCTTAGGAGTACAATAAATTCAACTCTATCCCTTAAACTAGGTCTGGCCTGTATCTTAAGAGATAGGGATCAGCCATTATGTGGACTAAATTATTATATTTATTAAAATACAACAACAAGTTAAACCAGTGACGATGTGGGACCTAAAAGCGTACATTAACAAAAAAAAAAAAAAAAATAAGAAATTAAATTAAATTACTTCCCATATGTTAGCTAGCACACGCCAATATACCAACAAAACAATGAAAACTGTACTCAAGCAAATTACAACATAAAAACGTAAACACAACTTAATACCTAAATAAAAGCCTTCAGGCATAAAGGACGTGCCCGCTTACATAAGGCTATAGCTGTAACTCGAAGTGAGAAATGATAAACTAGCACCATCGAAGTAAAATAAATAAACAATAACTAATAACAATAATAAAACCATGGTCAGCAAGACGACCGGTCACCACAAGCAGCACCCGTTCACGAGCATAACGCATAGATCAGCCATTTAGTGTATATTCAGTGGGTCCTAAACCTCTGAAAGTTTAATCTTTGGCATTAATTAATTTTTTTGATAATCAATACTCCAACCAATTACGTTAGCTGCAATCGGAACTTTAAAAAAAAAAAACAAATAGGATTTTACTTAATTTATTTAAAATAAAAGAATTACATTAATTATCTCTAAATTAGCCTAAGTGCCTATCTATTCGAAGTATGAATATGGAATAGAATTTTACAGAGTTACAATAATTGGGTAAACTAGGTCCGTGCGTCACAAAGTGCTGTCTCAGCTCGCCGCTTCCGTCGTTCGTTAAATTTGCAGCGTATGTTTCTATAACAAAAGTATTGAGTGCTGAGTGGGCGATTCCCCTTATGCAGCTACGTGTAACAAACCTAACCTAACTACCTAAGAGTTACCTAAATTGTATGCAAATAAAATAAGAATTCTTAGAATAAACGACCATTATAAAATACAGTTAACCCGGTAGAAACATAATATTAAAAAGAAAATTGTTTGTATAATTTGCAAATAAAGACACAGTATTTGCAAATTGCTATATAAGGATACAGTACTTGCAAATTACTGTATGCTTATACAGTAATTTGCTCTTACTTTATCCCTTTAAAGTATTTTGCAAATTCTACAAACATTATACAAATCGTTAAAGCAAGGGCTTTAACGATTTAGTCCTAATTTGTAAGAATTAATAATATTGCAACCACAGAACACATTTATATCCTGACGTGATTGCAACACTTACTGAGTCCGGGAGAGTTGAACCCACTTTACTTTAACAAGCATAAAATTGTAACTATTACTTGAAACTAGACAGCTCAAGAACGTATACAGAATACTGGTAGATAGGTACCATTTTTAGGGTTCCGTAGTAAACTTGGAACCCTTATAGTTTCGCCATGTCCGTCTGACTATCCCCACTGTAGCTCAGAGACGCTTAGTACTAGAAAGCTGTAATTTGTCGTAGGTATATATAATAATTTACCGCTTATGTAATTGACTTGAATGGGCCCTGGCGGCTGAGAGTATGTCATGCTCACTCAGATGTCTCGCTGATGGTGGCGCGTGTGTTGGATCATTTAGCTCCCTTCAAAATGGTTGAGCTGAATGGTGCTAATCCATGCGTCATGCTCGTGAACGGGCGCCGTTATTTGGGACTGGTCACCCATTAGCGTCCTCGGCTTATTTGTAATTATTTTATTTAGAAATTGTTTTTGTTCTATTCTATCTAATTGTTCTTTCTACTATGGACGCGTTTTTTTTTATTTTACATCGTCCTCACATTTGGTTATAATTTCAACATTATTTTTGTACTAATCTTTATGTATCAATTTAATTTAAAAGAGTGTCCATGGAGTTTCTTTCTTCTCCATAGGTACCTACTACGCTTTGGAATGGGCAACTAGCTTCATATTTCTAACTGACCGACTCCTTGACAATTCAAAAGTGCCTGTAAATGGTTTAATTGAAATAAATGCTTTGAGTTTGAGTTTGAGTTTAATCACGCCAACAAAGTGCTAAAATAAAATTTAAAAAAAAACATTTTTTAGGTTACCTCCTTCCTAGCACGTAATGTGGGGATGATATTTTTTTTCTCGGCTATCCTATGATGTGGGATATCGTTGAATAGGCCGTTCAAAAATATTGTGGGTATGTGTACACCACTTTTCCATTCAAGGATCCGTTTACGTAATATTAAGAGGACTACAAGACCTAAGTGTCCTTGAAAAACGCACGCACACATTTACACAATCGACGTGAACGCCATCTAACGACGACGCCGATATAACTAACGGCATAGCGAGGTTACGCCCGTGTATTCTAATAGATGGCGCAGCAACGACGCGCAAGTTCTTACAGTTTGCGCGTTCAGCGCGATAGTATAGATCTAACAAAAAATAAATAGGACAATGAAATTATTTTTATTTGTTTTAGGTGATACTTGAAAAATTAAGGAAGCGTTCCTAACTAATATTATAAATGCGAAAGTGAGTTTTGTTTCTTATGCTTTCACGCTGAAACAGCTAAACGGACTTAGATCAAATTTGGGACATGGGCAGACCATGATCTGGAGAAGGACATAGGCTACTTTTCATCCTGGATCGCGGGAACAGCTATTTTTAAATAAAACTGATTCAATTAAACTAAAAACATTTTTATTACAAAACAAATACCAAGTTTTACGCTCTTTTTCAGGTTAACGTTATGTGAAATTTAATTTCAAGCTTTTTGTTAGGTTTCTATCTAATGGTCCGTGATTTGAGATCTCATATAACTTTTCCAAAACGTGGGAAACGTTAATAATCCTATGTCCAATTTGGATGTTCTTTTCAGGAGTACCTATAGTTTTCCATCTGAAAAAGAAATGAATACAAATATAATTTCTTGATAGATAAAATACATTTTTATTCGTATAAAACATTGAAATATTAAACCTACAAGAATTCTAAGTAATCAATCTGAGTAAAATGTGTTTGCGGAAAAATCTTCTTGAATAATAATTTAAGTTTTCTATAATATTCATTAATTTTAATTCTTACTTGTGACAAATAACATCGCAATTTTCAGATGAACCAGTTATTTCGTCATGCCTATTATCAAATAAGCCGAGGTCGTTTTCTGAAAAAAAAAAACAAAAACATTTGGTATTTTTAGCTTCTATTTATTGCTATTATAGCTTATACAGGGTGGCCCAAAAGTCGAGGATCAAACGCAACTAGGGGTTGGATGGGGTCATCAGCTGCAAAAAGTTGTTCTACGGGAGGTCCTTAAGGTCAACCCCTGCAGAGTTATAATTTATTTTGTGTTATTATGAGTAAATTGACTTTTTTTAACTAATTCTTATTAAAATTCGAAAAAATCTACATCCTGTATCTTTTTTTATAATTTTCACTAGATTGGTAAACCGAACCGAAAAGTGATCCTGTATTACAAGTTTTGGCGCATATAATAGGGATTCTGAAAAGGTATTACACATGGCCATGAGTGGCTCTAATATCTTTCTAGGACGAAAAAACAAAACAACGATTGTGAAATAATTGTTTTAAAGCAAAACATTTTACAATAAATTCTCAAAATTCCTGCCTCTGACCATAATACATAATCTGCACCGTCTAATAAAATTCCTACGTAACCTACGGAATGCACCTATATTGTTAGTAACTTGTACCCTAGCAAATTCGAGCTTTTGTCGTAGTTCTTGTTCGCTATTGTTCTCTCCTTGGTAAACTATTTCTTTAAAATAGCCCCAAATAAAAAAATCTAATGGATTTAAATCGGGCGACCGGGGTGGCCACGCAATATGTCCGCCTCGACAAATCCACCGGTTGGGGAAGCGCTCGCTCAAATGATCTCTAACTGCTCGAGCGTAGTGAGGTGGGGCGCCATCATGTTGCAGCCATATTTCTGCTATTCTTTCTACTGGAACTTCAGCTTCAGTCTCTAGGTTCAGTCACCGGGCAGCAAAGCTTGCACCCTTTGCACATGGTAGGCGTGATATTTGCTTCTATTAATGACACGTTGCACCGTCGATCTTGGAATCCCGAGATTACGGGATATTTGGCGTTGACTTATACTAGCATCCAATCGTAATTCTCTCAGCACTTCGTCTTCATTTTCAAATTGCACCACTGGTCTGCCTGCTCTCGGAGCATGCTGACCGGGTAAGATTCCCTCCATGTACGAATTATGTACGCGCATAAAGACCCTGTAGTCCGGAAAACGATCACGGTTAGGGTAGCGTTGGCGATATTCCCTGATAGCAGCCCGGGCATTACCGCCGCAATAGCCATACAGGTAATGCATTTCTGCATACTCCCGTTGGGTGTATTCTCTCCTCGCAGCAGCCATCTGTCCACTTTTGTAGCCGATCCGTCCAATTTCGAATCTAGTCCGATTCACACAGCACTGGTCACAGGTAGGCAATCTGTCACAAGTCCGAAAAACAAAGCGTAGGTCAAAGGAAAGAAACTGATATGAACGTTTTTTTTAATTTTTAGTCCTCGCAACGGGTTTCTCTTTCTTTCCCATGACATTCCATTTCTTTTTTCTTTTTTTTTCTTTTTCTTGTTTTGTTGATTTTTCTTTAACAAATGATACAACTTTATAACAAACTAGTACTTTATTACGCTATTTTAACTTAAAGTATTTTATATCTACACGAAATAAAAATATTTACGCAAAGAAAATATGAAACAATGAATTCACAAACAAAACTTTACAAAAACATTAAACAATCGGGGCGGAAATAATGCGGCGAAAAGAGCGACACATCTGTATAGCATCAGGCCTCGGCCGGCACTGTCGGTACACAGGCGTTTACGCACACATGCGTACGTTTTATGTTCGGAAATAAGAATATACGATTTACAATAAATCCATCGATTAAATCAAAAAATTAAAACACTATTATGCTAATATGTTGCTTGTAGAATAATCTGACAAAAAATCAGAATGATTGCATGTATATTAGTATGATTTTTACGCGTTAAAAGATTTTTTTAGAGGTAACTTCGTGATTTTTTCTATCGTATCAAATTAGTTATATTATGTTTTCAACACACTATCTTCCTAGGATATATCCTGAAGAATATCATATATTTTTCTGATTTTGTTTACTGCAGTGGATCATATACTTTTAGGCGTTATAAAACTTGCGTTTAGCTCCTCTCGGCCTCTTAAGCATCAAAGTGCTCATTTCTGTTAGAGTAAAGTGTCCCCCCTCCCCTGCCAGCTAAATGGTTGTTTATGGAAATGTGAAAAAAATCATGTAAAGGAAACCTATCACAGCTAAGTGGGCTTTACAAGTTAGCGAGTAATAGTCGACCAACTTAAATTTGCAGTTGGAGAATTGACCGTGGCATATATCGAAGTATGGGGGAACATGATTTTCAACTACTATGTTTATATGAATTTATACCAATAAAATTCATCCCAACTTCTCAACTATGGAACCCTTCATTGTGCGTGGTCCGACTTGCACTTAGCCGGTTTTTTATGTTAAAGTTACTATTAATTCACTAATTTCAGCATTTTTATTTTTAAATAAATTGTTGGTTCAAATCTTCCCAACGTACGGGAGAGTTGATCATAGAAGTAGGGAGACTTAACCATATCGATTTGTATAAAGAAAATAATGACAAAATTTTGTAAATTTCAAATATTTTAATAAGATACTTACTTTCAACGTCAACAGCAACTAGGTACCTATTTCTTGTATTTATTTTTTCTGAACAAATTATTTTCTAAATAATAATGTAATAACCTACCGATAGGCATGCTTAGACGTTTTTGAAAAAAAAATAGACATGAACAACAAATACAACAAGCGTCTTAGCTAAAGAGATCAATAATCAGTCTTATTTTTTTAGGCACATTCAAAACGACATGCATTTAAAAAAAAAACTGTCCCTAATCTTTTCTTTCATGGCATATGAAATGATCATTAACTTGATTGGTCAATCCAACAAATATTTCGTGAACATATCCGTTGCATGAATCTACTTCTGGCACCCTTTTCGTCAAAAAGTTCCAGCTTTTTCGTTTTTAGTGTATCGACGTAAGGTAATCTTGTCGATTCTATATTACATTGCTGTTTAAGAGAGGACCCGGATTTCACTTCTTGGGTACCGATGTATATACTTGGTAACTTTTTTGCGGGTAGAACCTTCTTTTGTTTTATAGTGGAACGATATGACATTAATACCTGAAAGCAATTAAAAACAGTTATCTATCCAGACAGCTAAACTACCAATAATTTCTCTCTCACAAACTATGGATCAAATCTCCCTAATCTAACCTTATTCACTTCATCACGTGTTTGAAGAAATTGGTTAAATAAAAAATAAACTACATTCATTCTGTAATTCAACTAATATATAATACATTATGTACCTTAATATTTAGCGGAGTAATGTGAAAACACAAAAAACTTTGTTTTTCACTAGTGACCACCAAAAACGTGTTTATTCGCCTCACTGACAAACCAGTGTAATGGTTGCCAATCTGGCGTCGCACATTCGACACACTATGAGTGAGTGTGCTGCCACATATCAGTGAACCCGATGGCGCGATTTTTAAACGATTTAGGCGATGTGGAGCATCTCTGCCACCTGGACAAGTTTCCCGGATTCCTCCCCCAAATTACATTTTATATCAATCAAGCAGACATTGCAAAGAGCAGTGGTGGACCAGTGGTAACGGCCGCGACTTACGAGTTGTAGGTCGTAGGTTCGAACCCGGACAGGCGCTTTACTTTGTGTAAATTATTTTCATCACCACTGCTCTCAAAACGGTGAAGGAAAACATCGTGAGGAAACCGGCTTGTCCTAGAACCAAAAAATTCGAAGACATGTGACATCTACCAACCCGCACTGGGCCCGCGTGGTGGATTACGGCCCACTCCCTCTCACAGAGTGGAGGCCTGTGTCCCAGCAGTGGGAACATTATAGGCTGATTATGTAAGCAGACATTTTGGTCGATTTTGTGACCACAGTATAGGACAGAAACAGAACTTGAGGTGGGTTGGGAACTGTGGTGGCTAGCACTTTAGGTGTATACCTACCTACCTCTATAGCCATTTTGTCGTCAAGTCTAATGAGTCTAACATAACCTTCTTTTGTTTTCAGGTCAAAGAAAATCCGGCCAGTTTGAAAAACGATGTGTTTCAAAAGTGAAGTGTTAAGTATTCTAGACTACATTAGTGAAGTGTGAATGAGTCAGTGACTGAATGAGTTAGTGATTGAGTGACAATGACGTCATTCCCCGAGCATTTTAACGATACGGTGGTGAAGGTGATCGATGAGGGGTTCCCCTTACTAATGCCTAGATGGGGCTATGTGGTATCAGCTTTTGCGCTGTTCCTGATCGGATTTTTTGGATTTTTCTTGAATCTGATGGTGATATTACTCATGTTTAAGGATCGACAGGTGAGTTTTTTTTAAATATTTTTTAAGTGAATACGCTTTTAGTGGCGTGTTAGGGGAAAAACTTAACGGAATCGCGTCACCGACATGCATTGAACCAGACTGATGACGCGCAGTGGCCTTAATAAGCTGACTGCTAAATAAGTTGACCTCTACTTGTACATAAACTGGAAATGTATAGCTTGATATGTAGCCGTGTGTACATTATACGCATGTAATTATATATATTATGTTATTACAAAGTTTTAAGTTTTAATTTTTGTCGGCAGTCCCCATGACTGCCATTTTTTTAAAAATCACTAAATTAGGGAATCTTTGTTTTTGTCTTCTGACTCTATTTAGTTACACGGCTTGGGCTAAAGTAGCATAAATGATTTAAAATAGGTTTTTTAGCGATTTTAGTAAATACTCACCCCTTTTTTTTTTTTTTGAGGTTGGGAAATCATCAAGTAACTTCTCCCGCTCTGGGCGGAGCGGGAGGGTGTGTCAGACTCTTACTGACTAAAACCCACCCGTATTCCTTCCTGTTGCCTATGTTGCGGGGGCCTCGGTGACCCATAAGTACCTTCCCGCGACCCCGGCAGGAAATACTCACACCTAAACTTACTGTTTCTGATATTGACTCACTGACCCTTTACAATGATTGGAAATACCGTAAGGCCTAGTACACACGGCGATGATTAGTAGATACAATATTTTACTGTATAATTTGGTGATAAAATGGCAGTTTAACACTTGCATTTGTTTTTAGGTATTTTGACGTGTGTTTTGAGTTATTTACCCTAATAAAATATTGTACTAGTCATCGCCGTGTCAACGGGGTCTAAAAGCCTGAAAGCCGAACAAACACAAACTCACTTTCACATTCACAGTATTAGCTGAGATTATTTATCGGACATTTTCTGCCGAACCCTGGCCTTTTCTATTATGTGACACTTTTGAAAGGGTCTCACCATAATCACCTACTTCAGACATCAGATAGCACAAATTGCTCAACCAAATGTGGCTATAAATATTGTACAGCCGAATATGGATATAATAGTAAATCGGCCGGAAAAAGTGGTATTATAGCCTAACGGTTTTGGGCTGGCGAGCTAAAGTCGATTTTTTTAATTAACTGGAGTAATCTGAAATGTGCTAGCTGTCACTTTGTGTAATAAAATGCTCATATTTATTGTAATGGTGATCATTTAGTTTAATCGATTCATATAAGTGTAAAATAAATGTATAATAATAAGTGTAAATGTCTAGAATACAATAAATATGACCATTTTATTACAAAGATTACTCCAGTGAATTCACTGGAGTATTCTTTGTAATAAAATGGTGGAATGGGTAAATCACAAACTCTAAAGTCCAATTATTAATTAATAATTCGACTTTAGAGTTTGTGATTTCAACAGAAAAGTGCTGAAATCACAAGCTTTTCCTAAGCAATATTTACTAGGTATTTTTATATATTTTGCGACCATAACATAGTTGTAAATTCGTAAAAATGACCTTCATAATAACATTCTAAAAGTCACCACTGTTGGCTGCAGCGGGTTTTCTGACCCCGTATTCAATTATACTTTGATAATTGAAAATATTAAACTACCTTATAGTCTAGTCTTTTGTTTTCTTTTTCGATTATACTATATTAGAAAAAGAGGTTTTTATTTATTTTAATAAAAATAACTGAAAACCTCTTAAGAGGTCATGAACAACCTCTCACAATGAGGCCAACCCTAAAATCGTGAAAAAATAATATGCTTTTCCCTACACAATGTTGAATTACGCAAATACAAGGAGCAATTTTGGGGTTGGTCTCATGTTAATGGGTACAATGACCCCTTAAGAGGTTTTCACTTATTTCAATCACACCTTGTACCTATGTCGTTACCTAGTCTGTGAAGATTTGTCAACAAATTAAATAACACTAAATAGAATGCCCAAACTTTCTCCTGTACTAACGCTATGGTCTCACAAAACTGCTAAATCTGATAATATCACTGCTTTTCTTAACTTGACTGAATAATGATTAAGTACACTGGAAGAATATCAGTAGACTTGTTCACCACCGTTTTCTTATCTGTGACCCAATTTCACCCGCTCAGTGCTTTTGATTGGCTGTCATTGGCAGACAAAGCCGAAGACATTTCAACTGAGACATACCAGACAACCTATGAAACTATGTATGTACGGATTGCTTGAATCCTGTGCTATACAGGGAATCTCGTTGGTGTCTTCAAATGTTTTTTCCTATTCATTGAGAGATATTTTTGAGTTTCTTTTTTTTTTTTGAATTTTTTTTTACCCATTATCTTCTTGAGTATATTTTAAGGCTTACGAACGCCAGCGGACGGCGGGAGACGGCATCGAGGAGGATTTGCCGAGAAGCATCCCGCGGCATGCTGTAGTAAGCCACGGGGGAAATGCGGAGTGCACCCCCGCTTGTACTGCCTCTCCTCCGCGATCGTATGCTAGCGGAGTCCGGCGCATACCGTAGCATGCCTTCGCATCCCGTCGCGGTATTCTCCAGCGCGCTCTTCAATACCGCACAGAGAAATCCCCTTTGATGCTCCGTGGTCGGTCTCTGAGCTTTGAAATCTATATATTGTTACCATTTACGTACGAATTTACGTTTGTTTTAAAATACTTTGCCCCGCCGTCCGCCGATGTGCTCTAGCCTTCTTTTGCACGGAATGGATGCAGGATTGCAGGTGGATGCATTAATATGAAATTCCCAAGAGTCGGGTCTTTTGAGTGCTGGATTCGGGTAGTTTATGAATAGAGCTCCGAATGAAAGGGGTCGTACCTATCACCGTACATGACGTACCGCCAAAGCAATTTCTGCTGCCAAACAATATTGCTGTTTTCTGGAAAAAAGAAACTGCCTAAGTGCCCGACACGCACTTGAAGGGTTCCGTAATTGGGGTAAATTAATCCCAAAAACAAACTTAACATTTTATAATTGAGGCCATGAGAACCATAGTGGCCTAACTCGTTTTTTTACAGTATTGGGTTTATGATTTTTTCCAGTTCAAATTGATCATTTTGATAGAACCAGAGTGGCCTAAAAGTGATACAACGAATATTCACTAGATGGCAGCATAATCACTACGGTTTTTAGTCTGTGATCTAAATTAGAGGTGCCATACTGGCCTAAGTAAGATAGGCCACTATGGTTTAAGCCCTCTATCAGAGTAGTCGACATCAACTCAGTTGCCAAGGAAGAAAAAAAAGGCTCTTAAAGGCTGAATCTGCAAGAAATAATTTTAAGATAGATAAGAATAGAGCTGCCGATGATTCTGATTTAACAGTTATAGTATTTGATCTCATGAAAACTTTACCTACTCCTGTTTTTACTGATTTCTACAGGAATTTGCTATTATAAAAGGCAGCTTTGGACTTACTGCCTAGGAATTCACAATGCTTATAATGATGAAGTCACAATGTATGTCTGGGATGAAACTATAGCTTATAAGGGTCCTCGGGAGATTGGTTCCTGCTTGTTGCGTTTCATCAAAGAGAAAGTCAAGACTACTCGTAAAAAGTTAATTATGTGCTCAGACCAGTGCGGTGGTCAAAATAGAAATATTAAAATGGCTTCTCTTTGCCAGTATATTGTTGCCCATCCAGATTACACAGTAGATAACATAGACCATATGTTCTATGTCAGTGGGCACTCATACTTAGCATGTGACCAAGATTTTGGATTGGTGGAGAAAAAGAAAAAGTTTTTCAAAAATAATTACTTACCGGATGACTGGACTAGTGTTATTAAGGCAGCTAGGGACAGGAACCCATTTGATGTCATAAAAATGACAAAAGATGACTTTATTTCAACAAAAAATCTGGAGAATAACATTACCTGTCCTGTGAAAAAATCTGGAGAATAACATTACCTGTCCATAACATTACCTGTGTGCCTTAATGTCGTACGGTATTCTGTTGTGGGGAAATGCCGCTGACATTCAGACTATCTTCGTTTTGCAGAAAAGAGCTGTTCGGTCAATTTATAGATTAAGTCCGAGACACTCTCTCAGAGAGAAATTTAAGGAGATTAATGTAATGACTGTATATTCCAGTATATTTTTGAAAATCTTTTATATGCCCATAAAAATATAAAATTGTTTAAAAAATACAGTGATATCCATAATATAAATACTAGGAACAAACACAAATTTGTTGTACCTACAACAAGGCTCAAGAAAATAGGTGGCTCATTCAGATGTCAATGTATACGTTTTTATAATAAACTTCCAAGCCACGTTCAAGATCTAAGCCTTAATAAATTCAAATCATTTATTAAAAGTAAGTTGTGCCAGAAAGCCTTTTATGCTATTAAAGATTATATTGAGGACAAAAAGGCTTGGGATTAAGCTGCTCCAATTATTGCATACTGAAACTTTTATTTTATTTATATACCATTTTGACATATTTACTTTGTGGAGTTCAATATACTGTTTGGAACTTAATATTTACTTGTAAAGTATTATATTGTTTTCAATTATTGTGAATGTGAAGCCTATGTGGGTCATTATTGTTTTTTTTTTTTTTTCTCATTTAGTATTAATCATGGTCTGGCAGTTTGAGTAATTTATGCGGCCTACCCAAATGTTCTTTCTTTGGTATTGTTCGTCGAATCGTTGAGCTCCTTAAGTTCTGAGTTGAGCAGCACGATTACTGACAAATGCGTGCACTGACTGGACAGGTCCACTCAATCTGTGTGGTTCTTTCCTCAAAAGGACTATTTCGGACACCAATCTACATGGCCTTCACATGATCTGACCAAGATTATGTCTGGACTTTAAAAGAGACTGTGACCTCTGAGTTTGTTTCGGCCTTTCTTCTCAGAGTAGTCAGATAGGAAACGCCGACCTCATCTAGCTTTATTTAAAAAATATGATTGACGTGTAAAAGTGTTTGTACAAACCTACTTACAGAAAATAAATCATTTATCATTTATCATTTATCATTTACCAACAGGAAGATAACTGCTGAAAAATCAAAGATACAGTGGCTCAGCATGCAGTGGCTTTTGTTAAAATGCATCCATTTCAATTATTTTTTTAAATATTCTAATAATGAAGATGTTTTATTTGAAAATGTAGATTTAAAGAAAAAGGGCTCCACAGATTTGACTGGTATTAAGCTTGATCCTTTATAGCCTGATGGAAAACCCATCAGTTGTGAGAAAAACAGAACTTATTAGATCTTTTGCCTTATAAACATCCAGTGCATCACAGCTTTTAAGTATACCAGTATCAAAGATAATGTGTCAGTAAGAAATGTCATAGATGTTAAGGATGACATTGATAGTGACTAAGTATACCTTTATTGTTATTGCTGTTGATTTTTTATTTAAGTGTTTTTTAATAAACAATTGGCCTAACAACCGTTTTTTTCTAACCATTTTATAAAAACCTACTGCCAAAGTGGCCTATCTGTGTATAAAATGTAGAAAAATAGCAATAAAGCTATTTTCTCACTATTAAAATCATAAATTGGAACATTAATAGGTCAAATAAAGTAATAAAAAGTATGTATTCTGAAGAGTGCTAGTTGATTAAAAAAATACTGTTTTTATTTTCTATGGTACTCAAACAGCTTGTCCATTGAATTAGGCGACTATGATTCTCATGGCCTCAATTTATGTTGTATTAAAAGAAATTTTTGACAAAAATAAAACTAATTTTTACGAACAACTTGACTTCTTAAAACGAACATTAAAACCCAGCTCTTGATTCAATTAGTGATTGATGGGGTGACAACGCTATGATGGTTTTTTTTTTGGGTGGAAAATTATCAAATAACTTCCCCCGCTCTGGGCGGAGCGGGAGAAGTTGGTTGGTGGTTGTGTGTTGTAGAAGTTGGGTGTGTAAGACTCTTACTGACTAAAACCCACCCGTATTCCTTCCGTTGCCTGTGTTGCGGGGGCCTCGGTGACCCATAAGTACCTTCCCGCGAACGTTATGATGGCTGGAACGTAAACAATAACTATTCTGTAATTAACGTTTTTGATTAAATCCCAATTATTGCATGCAATTAGTTATTAATGGACAACGTTATGATGAATATTGGACATTATTTGAACTGGACATTTTGCGAATTGAACATTCTGTGCCTAAACGCAAGAAAGTTATGCAAAAATGTAAGTTAAGCTAGAACGCATACCTACACATAAATAATTCTATGTGTTCATATTTAACTACTGTAGTTAAATACTATATGAAATAAATTCAGGAAGTAATGTCTACCCAAACAAAGCATAAAAACGAATTATTACTTTCAAACTACTTAAAACTTTTTCCTTTTTTTTTTTGTATGAACATACTGTTTTATTATCTACAAATATAATTATCTCTGTTTTTCAATTCACCTGCCCCTATCCCAATTCATTTGTGGTCAGCACAATATGTATTTTCCTTCTACACTTCTTTATTCGTTGTCATCTCGGTAGTCACCCCCTTTCTAGCCATATCATCTTTCACACATTCCATCCCTCGTATCTTTGGTCTTCCCCCACTCTTACCTATAGCCATTATTACTCAAAACTTTCCTCACGACAAGGGCCTCATTACAAACTACTATCACCGTTTCAGCTTGTCTTCGAAAGTACCTAGGTACTAATTAGACATTCTGTAACAAGTTTAATATTATAACAAAACTGCT
The DNA here is from genome assembly GCA_905333075.3 of Atethmia centrago. Lineage (NCBI taxonomy): Eukaryota > Metazoa > Arthropoda > Insecta > Lepidoptera > Noctuidae > Atethmia > Atethmia centrago. The sequence continues at coordinate 7,314,417 of HG995381.1, read as the reverse complement.
ATGTGTGAACTAACATAGTTTTAAGCACAATTTTACTAACAAAATCACAAGATCTTTATAGGTAGGCAGGTTTTTATAAAATGCTTACCGTTTTACAAAACCCCAATGACTGGCATTACCTACTGAGCCCAAAAGTCCACCAAATAGCATCGAGTTGAAACTTAAGAAATGACAATTTCTTCGGTCCTTTTTTTCGCTCTGGGCGGAGCGGGAGGGTGTGTCAGACTCTTACTGACTAAAACCCACCCGTATTCATTCCGTTGCCTGTAATGCCCCTGACATTACAGGCCTCGGTAACCCTTTGGTACCTTCCCGCGACCCCGGCAGGCATCGGCTCTAGTGGACCCCTACGCTTGTGCTGATGACATCTCTTTTAGGCGCGCGTTGAATACAACGCGCCGCCGACCCGGGCCTGGTCCTTACCGGACGGTGAGCTCCCCATTGCTCACCGTCCGCAAGCCCGTGCCTACGGTGGCCGGAAATCCGCCCGGAATTTCTTCGGTCCTAACCCCTTTATTTATAAACAACTAAAACACTCTACAAACCTATTGTAATTAAAATAGTGTTTTATCTTCTTCTTTCAAACTCAAATCATAATTCGAAAGAAATTAATTGTACACTATTTTAACTAAAATAGGTTTGTAGAGCGTCTTAGTTTCTTATGAATAAGAGGCTCAATTTATTAAAGTTATAAGACAGTTCTGCACCATCGTAAAATTCAAAGATGACGAGTACCACGAGTAGCATAAGAATACTTAATTTCAAGTCGAATTATTTGGAAATACTCTATTGGAATAAGGAATAATAACCAGTTTTGAGTGAATCTAACATTATGGTAAAGCTAAGTTTCCGTGCATTCAAGATCGATGTTTAAGCACATTGTAGCAACTTTACCCGTAAAGACTACTAAAAGTTAAGATGGATCCGCAGTGTTACGCGAAATTCAATGTTTTTGCGTTTTTTGCAATTTGCAGGTAAGTGTCAGGGTGTATCTTGATCAAAATATGATTCGCGACCATAACAAATATGTATTTACAGAATTATAATATTAAAATCATTAATACATCTCTGTTCCGTGTGGTGCTGGACGAAAAGAATAGCACCATCCCATTTCTTCCCGTGGATGTCGTAAAAGGCGACTAAGGGACTTACTAGAGAATGGGCAGCAGCGTTCTCTATGCATTTTAACACCATACTGCGATGGCCAACCCGCCTGCCAAGCGTGGCGATTATGGCAATCCCCGCCCCCAAATGACAAGCACTAAAAAAATACGGCCCCTAGTACCCGGCGGCCCGCCTAACCTTGGCTACGGTAGCGGTCAAGGCTACGGTGTAATTGGGGCCTCCCCCATCTATGTCCAGCAGTGGACGTCTTTCGGTTGAAATGATGATGAGATGATGAATGATGATAATACATCTCTCTAAGTTAGATTTGTTCCATGATAAGAGATTTGTTAATATGGAACAAACCTAAATATGGGAGAATTATTCATGATTCTCACACACATTTTGTGAGAATGAAAGACGATCTCAACGATGACAGATTTAAATTAAAAGTTTAAAATGAATTAAAAAATCAACTGATTTTAATCAATTTTGTTGTGAGAAAGGGTTAAGTTTTTAAAAAAAATGATTTGTGATTGAGTTCTTTGTTTTGCATGTGGCTCAAAGGGGTTTTTCTAATAAATTAAGTATTCATGGAAATTTCCTAATATTTACAACAAGTTTTCCGAAAAACGTCGCAAGACTGACGTTTTATCATCTATCTTGTAAAAAGAAACATTGATTTTGAACATTAAAAAATATCATCAATATCATTATATGGTCTATTTGCATGTGGCGAGAGAAACTATATTTTTAAGAGCGCAAAAGTGATTAAATTATAAACAGATGCTGTGACTGACACGAATGGTTTACCACCACAACAACTGTAGGTACTTCTATAGTCACACAAACTTAATTTTTCACTTATTTCAAGCATTCTCACAATTAGATAAGAAATTGATAAAAGAGGCCTTTTTCGTGCACGGAGCCTTAAGTTATACTATTAAAATGGGTTGATATGGCCATGGCATGGGCCCAGATCATATACCCGTAGAAGTATGGAAGTGTTTAAAAAAAGATGTATGTGCCTGACTTTATTCTTCAATAAGTTGTTGCATGAAGGAGGGATCCCACAAGAATGGTACAATAGTTCGCTAGTGCCCAGCTTCAAGAATAAACGTGATATTCAGGACTGCAACAACTACAGAGGGACAAAGCTCATCACTCACATAGTATGAAGCTATGGGAGAAAGTAATAAAGAAAAAACTGCGAGAGGAGAGTGAGATTACCCAGAACCAGTTTGGGCTTATACCAGGTCGAGGAACAGTGGACGCCACTTTTGCACTCCGCCAATTGTGCGAGAAGTACAGACGTGCACATAAGAACTTGCACTTGCACTTGTTCATTGATCTGGAGAAAGCGTATGATAGGGTACCTCGGGATGTGTTGTGGTGGGCTTTGAAAGAGAAAGGTTTGCCCGGGAAGTATGTGGAGTTAATTCGTGGTATGTACAGCCAATCTTGTACCTACGGCCGGTCGGTTGCTGGTAATACCGACGGGTTCAATGTGGCTGTAGGCTTACACCAAGGGTCGGCGTTAAGTTCTTACCTCTTCCTGTTGATTATGGACGCTCTGACGTCGGACATACAAGAAAAGGCGTTCTGGTGCATGCTGTTCACCGATGACATTGTTTTTGTCGCTGAAGATGAACCTGAGATCCAGAGCAGATTGGAGAAATGGTAACAGAAGCTGGAGAATGTTGGCTTGAAAATCAGCAGAACCAAAACTGAATATAATTATGTTCTACGATTTCGGCGGTCTCTCCAGTTCTGGAGCCATAGCGCTTGATGGCGCGCTTCTCACAGTCTGTACTGACTTTCGGTATCTCGGTTCACTCGTGCAAAGCGATGTCATGGTATGGGCATGTGATGCGGAGGAATGAGGAAAATATCATGAGGAAAGTCTTGAGTATAAATTTCGATGGGAGTAGGGGAAGACCAAAGAAATGATAGATGGACTGTGTGAGAGATAATATGGCTAGAAAGGGGGTGACTACCGAGATGACAACTAATGTATGGAAGAAAGCGACATGTTGCACCGACCCCAAATAAATTGGGATAAGTGCAGGAGAATGATGATGAGACTTGTTTCATTTATTTTTTGTACGTGTATCTGTGCATTATTTGTTAAAATGTCCCGCCATACGCGCTATGAACTTCGACAGTTTACCGACGAAGTTTCGAAAAAAGCTTTGGAAGAAAAAATAAATATTTTTTAAAACGCTTACTTACATCTTCAATTTATTTAAAATAACTTTCCATAAACATGAAATTCAGTTAATGTTCAATTTAAATACCGGAATTTCGCTTTTTTTTCATGATACATCTAATAAATTATCCATCTTAAATAAAATAATATCAGTTTTAAAATCTGGCGCGAAAAGTTGTTTTATGGATCAAATACTGGCGCGCTAGTGTTGCATTTTTTTCTATGAACTATTCATTCTGCCCGTCAGGGTATAATAGGTGTTCTGTGGTCATGATATTAGTTTTTATCCAACTAAATAGTTTCATAATCAAGGTTAATTATGTACACATAAATTTATCATTAAATTATTCAAATCGGACCTTTCGTTTAGAACTTACGATGGATATTAAAAGTAAATATAAAATAGAGCTTAAAGTAAGGAAAATGCCGCGGTGTGAGCGTACAGCCCTACGCTTCAGTAGTTACCTGCACATTTTATTTTTTGTACACTAGAAACAGTTGAATAGTAGTTTGTACTTAATATTAAAGTTTCTCATAATATGTATAATAAACAAAAAAGATTGCGAACATTCATTTTCTGAAACTATCTTTTAAACGGGACGGAAAGTGTGTGAGGAGAACTTTGTAGGCGAAGTGCTAGTAATAAAATATACTCTTTACTGTAGGTACACCATAACACCATCTGTGCTCTTTGATGTACACCTTAATTTGTGCGTACAGTGCCAAGTAATACCTCAAGGGCCTGTAAGTCAATGTTGAATATTAAATGCTGTTCCTTAATTAAATTTAATTAACAAATTACCTACAATAGAACCTTTTGAAGCTGTGAAATCTCGGTTTATAATTAGTTAGGTACTGAACAAAGCCTCCCAAACAAAACACATGAAATATTTTTTCTGTACACGACCATAACTTCGTTAATAAATGATTTTTTAATAAGATCGTCAGCAAATTAATACGTCTACCCTTCCACTCTGCCGTAGTCGCGTAAAAAGAAAACTAAGCTGGTATATTCGATCGATTGAGGCATTCAAAGCATACAGACGTGCTCATCGATGCATTTTTAAAAATAATATAAATTAACGTTTGCATAATCAGTGACCTAGTTTTAGTGCATTAGCGTGTTATACAGAGAAACATTTTAAGTGACAAGCTAAAATAATGAACTGACTGGATTATTTGGTAATTAATATACTGTGATATATGGAAGGCAGCCCCTTTAATCGGAGTGCGATGATACGACGCAGCCCTCCACCGACACCGATCCCGGTACCGACCCCGGTACCGACCCCGGCTTCACCACCGCCCCAACAACCAAGACAGGACCAAGATGATGCAGTTGAAGTAGTGTCCACTCCAGAGATCCAGAACTGGATGGGATCTATTGAACAGTACCTGAATGAGGTATGTGCTATTGCTTCTGATGGAAAACTAAACGCTGAGCAGAAGCTAAAAATAAGCAATCTTTGCCGAAAAGTAGGACATGGAGTTTCGCAAATGGCTGTTCAATACCAGTCGCTTAAGCAAAGGGCCATACAAACCCATACCTCCCTTAAAACTATGACCGAAGCTCGAGACCTGTCGGTCTGTCTTACGGAGATGAACCGGACGATTCAGGAGTCAGTTACGAAGCAGGGTGCAGCTACTACATCTTTTGCAGATATGGTGAAGAAGGGTTCCAACAACTTTGTTCGTCCTAATACTTTTAGTTCCGTGGCGATTTATCCCTGTGATAACTCAAAGACCAGTGAAGAAACAAAGAACATGGTCCAAAAAATCATATGTCCTGGAGAAATGAAGCTGAAAGTACGAGGCGTACGTAAAATAGGAAAAGGAGGACTCATAATTAGCACTGAGACCAAAGATGACCTAGATAAGCTCAAACAAACAGTCCAACTCGCTTCGTCAGGGCTTACCGTCGACGAACCTAAAAAGCGCAAACCTCGCATTATAATTATAGGAATTCCCACATCAATGCCTGAGAATGAGCTTTATAAATGTATTTATGAACAAAATTTGGCCGACAAATTGCCGACTATGTCCCATGATACATTTTTGACCTCAATAAAACTAAGCCACAAATCTGGCAGGAAAGATGCTGAGAATTGCAACTATATTATAGAAGTTCCAGCCGTCATTCGTAAAGCCCTCATCACACAGGACAGATTATTTATTAATTGGACATCCTGCCCGGTACGAGACTTCACACTGGTAACAAGATGTTACAAATGTCAGCAGTACGGTCATGCAGCCAAGACATGCAAAATAACTGCCCCCACTTGTGGATATTGCGGTGAAGAAGGGCACACAATCCAAGACTGCGCAAAGAAAGCGAACCCGCCAAAATGTGCTACTTGTCTGCGCTTTAAAAAACAAGCCAACCACAAGACGGGAGACACAGATTGCCCGGCTAAAAAAGCTGCCGAATACAGGTACATTAATTCGATAGATTATGAAGGCGCCTAAGAGCGCCACATACTTGTTTATATTTTAGACTTCACCTTATTATTGTTATTTGTTTTTTAGTTTTAGTATGGATGATAACTTAATTACCGATATAGATAACACATTTATAACTGTGTCAAAGACATGTGACGTTGAGGACTGCAGAAAATATCTTTCCGACTATCGAAATTCACTAACCGTACTGACCCAAAACATTCGTAGTATTTCTAAGAACATAGATAGCTTTAACATTTTTCTTCATAGACTAAACTTTGATTGTGATATAATGGTACTTACTGAGTGTTGGCTATCTAATCGCCACGATAACCTCCCATTAATACCGGGGTACAACTTATTGCATACCACAGTAAACCACAATCAAAATGATGGTGTGGTAGTCTTTGCTAAGGAATCGTTAAAGGTCACAGTCGAAGAACATACTCTGCGTGACTGTATGAGCAATTGTTTAGTCATGAAAATTGGTACCACCACAGCTATAATAGCTATGTATAGATCCCCTTCCGCTAGAAACTTAGATCCTTTTAACAAATCCTTAAATCAGATTTTTCAAGCACTAAGCCCTTTTAAGAATGTTATACTAACAGGTGATTTAAATATAAATATTGGCTCCGAAAACTGCGATGCAGGGACCCAAGATTACCTTAATATCTGCTTATACCATGGTTTTCTCCCCGCTCACACATTGCCAACTCATCAGAGCGGTTCCTGTCTCGATCATATGATGATCAAAACCAGCCTGTCATATATTACGCTTGTTACTAACTCAACAATTACTGACCATCACGCAGTCCTACTAACTGTAAATTTAACGCTGCCTAAGCTAAATCGCCCTCAGACTATTAGCAAATTAAACACAAACAATCTCGAATATGATTTATGCAACCTTGATTTTAGCCCAGTTTACAATACTGCTGACCCTAATTTGGCTTCATCGTATTTAATAAAACATGTGCAACAAGCAATATTACGTAACACGACAGTTTCTACAGTAAACAGGAAACTTTATAATATTAAACCATGGATTACTCCTGGGCTAATTCGGTGTATAAGACACAGGGATAAACTTCATCAGAAAACTAAGAGATACCCTGATAATGTAATAATACTAAGTACCTATAAAAGATACAGGAATTTCTGCAACAATCTCCTAAAGACTATTAAAAATAATTACGATAAAGACGAATTAAATAGAGCAGGTAAAAATAGCAAACAACTTTGGAAACATATTAAAAATGTCACCAATATGTCTAAACAGCGTGAGTCAAATTCGAGTTTACTGCTTGCTAATCCTTCACCAATCTTATCAGCTAACAATGTAAATTACTTTTTTGTAAATGTTGGAAAAACTCTTGCCGAACAGATACCGAAATATTGCGACCAACTACCTTTTCCAAACTCAAACAATAGCTGTTACCCGAAATCGTTTGCTATGTTGGACACTGATGAAGATGAAATAACCAGAATCATTTCTGGGCTAAAGGATGACTGTGCAGTTGGATGGGATAGTATAAGCAATAAGATCCTTAAACTCTTTAAGCATATTCTGGTACCTCCCTTAACGCATATTTTTCGAATCTGTCTTTCCGAAGGAATTTTCCCTAGTTGTTTAAAAAAGTCAGTTGTAATCCCTATCTTTAAATCTGGACGTAAAGACTCAGTTAATAATTACAGACCAATATCCTTACTCCCTTCAATTTCAAAAATACTAGAGAAAATCATAAACAGTAGGCTAGTTAATTACCTAGAAAAAAACAACATCTTATCTCCCGCGCAATTTGGTTTTAGAGCCAAACTATCGACAGCGGATGCGGTACATAGCCTGACTGATTATATTTCAGAAGAACTCGGCAAAGGAAACCAGACCCTGGGAGTCTTTCTCGATTTAGCCAAGGCCTTCGACACGGTGTCTGTTTCTGTTCTTCTGAACAAATTAGAGACCATAGGAATAAGGGGAACGCCGCTGAAACTTTTTACTGACTATTTAAATGACCGGTACCAATGTGTAAGAATAGATAATATTACAAGTGATGAACAGAAAAATACTGGTTTTGGTGTTCCTCAGGGAAGTATTCTAGGCCCCACCCTTTTCCTGATTTATATTAATGATTTGTGTAATTTAAATATTAAAGACGGCAAAATTATATCATATGCCGACGACACGGCGTTAATATTTACCGCTAAATCCAGTAGCGAACTGTTTGAAATCGCTCAACTAGGTTTTAATACTGTGACTAATTGGCTTCAAAGCAATTTACTAACATTAAATGCCGACAAGACAAAATATATTACCTTCTCCATGCGCAAGCCTCAACCTAACATTACTAACCCTCATCTATATGCCCATCAATGTGGAAACCGTACAGGCAACATGTGTATTTGTCCTTTTATCCTCAAAACGAGCAACATAAAATACCTGGGGGTAATAATGGACGACACACTTTCTTTTAAAAAACATTTTGAAAGCCTGGTTAAAAGAGTGCGCAAACTAATATATGTTTTTAAGAAATTGCGAACAATAGCAGATTCAAAATTGATCACACAAGTTTATTTGGCCCTATGTCAATCTATAATTCAATACTGTATCACGTCTTGGGGTGGCGCACCAAAAACTAATTTGCTTCCTCTTGAAAGAGCTCAGAGAGCTATTTTGAAAGTAGCAAACTTCCATCCCTTCTTCTTTCCCACAGATCTGCTATATAAATCCTGCAACGTACTGACAGTTCGCCAGCTTTTCATAATGCACTTAGTATTAAAACAGCACACCATGCTTACCTACAATGCCAACAATACTAACAAGAGACGGAATGATATAGTATGCATATCCAATGCAACCTCAAAACATGTCTTTGTACAAAGATTTTTTACATTCTTAGGCCCATTTCTGTACAATAGATTAAATAAAAAAATAAGTATCTATAAATTAAATTACTATAGCTGTAAGAACATTATACTTAAGTATTTACTAACCATCAATTATGCCCAGACAGAAGATCTACTTGTTGTCTGCAAATAGAACTGCTAACATGCTATTTTACTTTTATTTACCTAAGTTTTATTTTTCGTTGTAACTCTATATTCATTGTTAATTTATTACATTATGTTTTTCTGCACTTTCTAGCCTGAAGCACAGGTCCAACCTAGTTCAGGCAAATTAGCAACTGTGCTCTACTTTAATTGTTAAGGTATTTATTGTAAATGTGCCCCTCTTATAAATAAACGATTTTATTATTATTATTATTATATATTATTATTATATTCCGTCATATTAATTAAAACGTAACTTAGGGATTGTTGGTTGAGCATATACTTATGCAAAGCAGATTATGTGATCAACATGAGTCTTGTATACGAAATCCTTGTTCAGCGGCAAAAGTTAACGGTATAAATCTGTTTTCAGACGAACTCTCGTGTATCAACAGATTTTGTCAACTTTTATAACGTTCTCCCAAAATGTTTTGAAGGATACTGAAATCTACCATTTTGAGGCAAAATTCACCTAACCTATGGTAGGTTTGGTATGAAGTTAGAGTAGAGAAAGTTATAGCTGTAGTTTGTAAGTTCATCTTGAACATCACAGAATTACTGTGATTAAAAAACCTTGGCGTGAAAAACTTGGCCTTGTTGTTTTAACTGTCGTAAAAGTCGTGGGATTATCGTTCGTACGGCTAAGTAAGTAGCATGTCGTCTGCACGCAAGACTAAGTATGAAAGGCGTAAAGTATATAAAAATTTACAATCATTATATAACCATCGTTGGCGTAGTGCAAATTCAACAGATTCGACAGCATCGTCGATATCAACTTTACGAAATAGTAGTAGTGTTGTGATGGATGAGATGAGAAGCAACGGCAAATGGAGCGACGTCGTCAACAACGTCAAGCTTCTCGCGAGCGTGTGCAGCGACGAAATCGTCTCGAGTGTTTTAAAAAGTATATGGACGTGAACTTTTTTTGTAATACTTTTCAAGAATATTGTCTAATAAATTACGATCGTTGAAAGAAACATACATACATACATACATACATACATACATACATAATCAGCCTATAATGTTCCCACTGCTGGGACACAGGCCTCCTCTCTGTGAGAGGGAGAAAGAAACATGCCAGTGACGAATTATATCGTTGAGATCGGTTATGATCCGCAGATTGTTGGCTTTAAGGTATCAGGAATAACAACGAACAATAGCAGCGGTCCTTTCAGGTTTGTAGTAAAACAGAGTCGCATAAACGCCGCAGTTTGTGCCCCAGATATGGATCCTAACCATTTTTTGACTGTTTTGATTGTGAGCGGGTCATTCACCAAGTCTCCTAACTTAACTCGCCTAGACTCGAAAGTCCGTATCTTTCCGTAGTCTCTTTCCGTAATCTTAAATTGCCTTGTCTCGTCTTGGATATTTAGGGCAAGGAGGGATTATAAGTAAACATTATGGAAAGGAATCTAATTTATCGACTTTTCTTTTGATTATGAAAGTTAGAAGACATGTCAGAAATACAAAAGGGTAGGTAAATGACACGTAACGATTGCGTTGGGTAAACCGAGTATATTACTCTAAGTTACGTTAGTGGATTTCTTTACAATAAACTATAGGCCTACCCCCAAGTGACGTGATGCTGCTTTACAGCGGCTGACAACGTCGTACGTGTATGATCTAGACCTGAACGCATAGGACCACTAAGGATACTGCTACGATTCTAACAAGCCACGTTCCCTAAGCTCTAGTCATGTCTTACTCAATCCTAAGGCAGAGTACTGCGAAGTTCAACTGTCATTGAGCGAGACGCGTTCCAGTAATCACTGGACGCGTACTAATGTAATGAACCCCTTATAACGGCCTAATCACCCGGTACAAAGTCAATACAAAACTTGCACAAGCGTACCGCATCGTCAGTCGGTAGTACAATTCTATACGATTGCTCCTACGCTAATACGCCGAGTGGTTATTCCAAATTGTCACTTCTCACTCCCTTAAGCTTTGATTCTCTCCAAGGAGATATTGTGTCATTATTATTGACCTAGTTCTAACTCTCCTAGCCAAGCTTAATTCGACTGCTCTTTGCCGTGGTCTTAAACGAACTCTCAACTTAATCTGCCTAGCACGTCCGTACCCTCCCGTATCTCAACATTCACTCCCCCAGCCCTACCCTTTTCGTTATTCTTTCCACCTCCTGAAACTCCACATCTCTCCACGCGCAGCCAGGGCCCTAGTTTTTTGTACCATCGTCTTAAAACGCTTTTTGTTTATTTCTTAATTGTTTCTCTATAAGGGTCGGGTCTGGGGCCATATTTACGATAAGCAGATGTAGCTGTAAATGACGGCAATTGTGCGTTGTTATTCCATGATTTTTAGAATTTGTAGAAAGTGCCAGACTGTATCCCATAAATATTTTAATGGATTTCCAAGTGCTTCATGATTGTTTCACAATTTCAAAGAAATATGATATTTTGTTATTAATTACGGTAACATGTCTAGCTGTCAGGCCATAAAATTGAGATTTAATGTGTTTTCAGAGGCGTGTTGCTGTTAAAATAAGAATTTAGAATTAGATATTATGTTATTAATTAGGAGACATGACAGACAGTCACAATTACAATTCAGCGAGGAATTGATGCCAGCATCCTCGATACAATGCCTTGAGGGCCTTTTTAGGTTTAACTTAGTTTTAATTTAATTTAGTTTAAATGATATTTATTTACATAACCAAATTACAAGATGAATATTAACATTAACTAAATTAAATTAAAACTAAGTTAAGTCTCAAAAAGGCCCTCAAGGCATTGTATCGAGGATGCTGGCATCAATTCCTCGCTGAATTGTAATTGTGACTGTCTGTCATGTCTCCTAATTAATAACATAATATCTAATTCTAAATTCTTATTTTAACAGCAACACGCCTCTGAAAACACATTAAATCTCAATTTTATGGCCTGACAGCTAGACATGTTACCGTAATTAATAACAAAATATCATATTTCTTTGAAATTGTGAAACAATCATGAAGCACTTGGAAATCCATTAAAATATTTATGGGATACAGTCTGGCACTTTCTACAAATTCTAAAAATCATGGAATAACAACGCACAATTGCCGTCATTTACAGCTACATCTGCTTATCGTAAATATGGCCCCAGACCCGACCCTTATAGAGAAACAATTAAGAAATAAACAAAAAGCGTTTTAAGACGATGGTACAAAAAACTAGGGCCCTGGCTGCGCGTGGAGAGATGTGGAGTTTCAGGAGGTGGAAAGAATAACGAAAAGGGTAGGGCTGGGGGAGTGAATGTTGAGATACGGGAGGGTACGGACGTGCTAGGCAGATTAAGTTGAGAGTTCGTTTAAGACCACGGCAAAGAGCAGTCGAATTAAGCTTGGCTAGGAGAGTTAGAACTAGGTCAATAATAATGACACAATATCTCCTTGGAGAGAATCAAAGCTTAAGGGAGTGAGAAGTGACAATTTGGAATAACCACTCGGCGTATTAGCGTAGGAGCAATCGTATAGAATTGTACTACCGACTGACGATGCGGTACGCTTGTGCAAGTTTTGTATTGACTTTGTACCGGGTGATTAGGCCGTTATAAGGGGTTCATTACATTAGTACGCGTCCAGTGATTACTGGAACGCGTCTCGCTCAATGACAGTTGAACTTCGCAGTACTCTGCCTTAGGATTGAGTAAGACATGACTAGAGCTTAGGGAACGTGGCTTGTTAGAATCGTAGCAGTATCCTTAGTGGTCCTATGCGTTCAGGTCTAGATCATACACGTACGACGTTGTCAGCCGCTGTAAAGCAGCATCACGTCACTTGGGGGTAGGCCTATAGTTTATTGTAAAGAAATCCACTAACGTAACTTAGAGTAATATACTCGGTTTACCCAACGCAATCGTTACGTGTCATTTACCTACCCTTTTGTATTTCTGACATGTCTTCTAACTTTCATAATCAAAAGAAAAGTCGATAAATTAGATTCCTTTCCATAATGTTTACTTATAATCCCTCCTTGCCCTAAATATCCAAGACGAGACAAGGCAATTTAAGATTACGGAAAGAGACTACGGAAAGATACGGACTTTCGAGTCTAGGCGAGTTAAGTTAGGAGACTTGGTGAATGACCCGCTCACAATCAAAACAGTCAAAAAATGGTTAGGATCCATATCTGGGGCACAAACTGCGGCGTTTATGCGACTCTGTTTTACTACAAACCTGAAAGGACCGCTGCTATTGTTCGTTGTTATTCCTGATACCTTAAAGCCAACAATCTGCGGATCATAACCGATCTCAACGATATAATTCGTCACTGGCATGTTTCTTTCTCCCTCTCACAGAGAGGAGGCCTGTGTCCCAGCAGTGGGAACATTATAGGCTGATTATGTATGTATGTATGTATGTATGTATGTATGTATGTTTCTTTCAACGATCGTAATTTATTAGACAATATTCTTGAAAAGTATTACAAAAAAAGTTCACGTCCATATACTTTTTAAAACACTCGAGACGATTTCGTCGCTGCACACGCTCGCGAGAAGCTTGACGTTGTTGACGACGTCGCTCCATTTGCCGTTGCTTCTCATCTCATCCATCACAACACTACTACTATTTCGTAAAGTTGATATCGACGATGCTGTCGAATCTGTTGAATTTGCACTACGCCAACGATGGTTATATAATGATTGTAAATTTTTATATACTTTACGCCTTTCATACTTAGTCTTGCGTGCAGACGACATGCTACTTACTTAGCCGTACGAACGATAATCCCACGACTTTTACGACAGTTAAAACAACAAGGCCAAGTTTTTCACGCCAAGGTTTTTTAATCACAGTAATTCTGTGATGTTCAAGATGAACTTACAAACTACAGCTATAACTTTCTCTACTCTAACTTCATACCAAACCTACCATAGGTTAGGTGAATTTTGCCTCAAAATGGTAGATTTCAGTATCCTTCAAAACATTTTGGGAGAACGTTATAAAAGTTGACAAAATCTGTTGATACACGAGAGTTCGTCTGAAAACAGATTTATACCGTTAACTTTTGCCGCTGAACAAGGATTTCGTATACAAGACTCATGTTGATCACATAATCTGCTTTGCATAAGTATATGCTCAACCAACAATCCCTAAGTTACGTTTTAATTAATATGACGGAATATAATAATAATATATAATAATAATAATAATAAAATCGTTTATTTATAAGAGGGGCACATTTACAATAAATACCTTAACAATTAAAGTAGAGCACAGTTGCTAATTTGCCTGAACTAGGTTGGACCTGTGCTTCAGGCTAGAAAGTGCAGAAAAACATAATGTAATAAATTAACAATGAATATAGAGTTACAACGAAAAATAAAACTTAGGTAAATAAAAGTAAAATAGCATGTTAGCAGTTCTATTTGCAGACAACAAGTAGATCTTCTGTCTGGGCATAATTGATGGTTAGTAAATACTTAAGTATAATGTTCTTACAGCTATAGTAATTTAATTTATAGATACTTATTTTTTTATTTAATCTATTGTACAGAAATGGGCCTAAGAATGTAAAAAATCTTTGTACAAAGACATGTTTTGAGGTTGCATTGGATATGCATACTATATCATTCCGTCTCTTGTTAGTATTGTTGGCATTGTAGGTAAGCATGGTGTGCTGTTTTAATACTAAGTGCATTATGAAAAGCTGGCGAACTGTCAGTACGTTGCAGGATTTATATAGCAGATCTGTGGGAAAGAAGAAGGGATGGAAGTTTGCTACTTTCAAAATAGCTCTCTGAGCTCTTTCAAGAGGAAGCAAATTAGTTTTTGGTGCGCCACCCCAAGACGTGATACAGTATTGAATTATAGATTGACATAGGGCCAAATAAACTTGTGTGATCAATTTTGAATCTGCTATTGTTCGCAATTTCTTAAAAACATATATTAGTTTGCGCACTCTTTTAACCAGGCTTTCAAAATGTTTTTTAAAAGAAAGTGTGTCGTCCATTATTACCCCCAGGTATTTTATGTTGCTCGTTTTGAGGATAAAAGGACAAATACACATGTTGCCTGTACGGTTTCCACATTGATGGGCATATAGATGAGGGTTAGTAATGTTAGGTTGAGGCTTGCGCATGGAGAAGGTAATATATTTTGTCTTGTCGGCATTTAATGTTAGTAAATTGCTTTGAAGCCAATTAGTCACAGTATTAAAACCTAGTTGAGCGATTTCAAACAGTTCGCTACTGGATTTAGCGGTAAATATTAACGCCGTGTCGTCGGCATATGATATAATTTTGCCGTCTTTAATATTTAAATTACACAAATCATTAATATAAATCAGGAAAAGGGTGGGGCCTAGAATACTTCCCTGAGGAACACCAAAACCAGTATTTTTCTGTTCATCACTTGTAATATTATCTATTCTTACACATTGGTACCGGTCATTTAAATAGTCAGTAAAAAGTTTCAGCGGCGTTCCCCTTATTCCTATGGTCTCTAATTTGTTCAGAAGAACAGAAACAGACACCGTGTCGAAGGCCTTGGCTAAATCGAGAAAGACTCCCAGGGTCTGAATTAGATATTATGTTATTAATTAGGAGACATGACAGACAGTCACAATTACAATTCAGCGAGGAATTGATGCCAGCATCCTCGATACAATGCCTTGAGGGCCTTTTTAGGTTTAACTTAGTTTTAATTTAATTTAGTTTAAATGATATTTATTTACATAACCAAATTACAAGATGAATATTAACATTAACTAAATTAAATTAAAACTAAGTTAAGTCTCAAAAAGGCCCTCGGGGCATTGTACCGAGTATGCTGGCGGCATTTCCTCGCTGAATTGCAATGCTGAACAATTCAGCGAGGAATTGATGCCAGCATCCTCGATACAATGCCTTGAGGGCCTTTTTAGGTTTAACTTAATTTTAATTTAATTTAGTTTAAATGATATTTATTTACATAACCAAATTACAAGATGAATATTAACATTAACTAAATTAAATTAAAACTAAGTTAAGTCTCAAAAAGGCCCTCGGGGCATTGTACCGAGTATGCTGGCGGCATTTCCTCGCTGAATTGCAATGCTGATGCGTTGCGCGAGAAAGCCGCCAGCTTTTCGGTCATCAGTTACATCAACTAAACGTTTCGCGATTTCCGCAAATAACTTATGCGCACTGGGACCCCATGGACCGAGGGTCTCGACGACAAAGGGCACAAAGTTGTAGTCTCTGCCAAGGCCTCCATATTTAATAACTTTCAGATTTTCGGCATATTCTGCCGCTGCACCCGCTTTAGAAGTAGTCCGTCGGAGGTGGGACGGTGCCAGTGCGGATACACAGGTAGCGTCCCACACAAGCATCCGTCCCAAACTCCACGGGACCAAAGACACACCATCAGGTCTTTTGCCATCATCTCTGACAATGCCAGTCTGCTCAAGAAGAGCAGGCACATTGATGCTGGCAAGAGACCGGCGGATTATGTCATTAAGTGTCGCATGTCTTGAAAAGCGGCCTGCATTTTTTTGGCAACAAAGTCCGTAGTGACCCAGTCGGTCCACGTCCGTGCTACATATACCATGTGTGGAGTGCATACCGTGACCCCGAGCCGCAGACCAGTCGCCAGACGAAGCGGGGTCGAATTTAGGAAGGTACCGGTATTGGAACCAACATACTTTCACGGATTGACTGTGATGTCGATAGCTAGTTTTAAAATCACACGGATACGGAGATGGAGTTTCTGAGCTACTCAGCGATCCCGGTGGAATTGCAACGTTCCATCAATAATAGATAAAATCAGCAGAACGTAATTATTAACAAAAAGTGGTTCAAGAATTCCGCTCCGGATTATAGCGATGATGAGGGTGTCGATAGTTGCGATGTAGCAAGTAAGTCTCTCCGACCTTGCGTGAGGCGTAAGGTGTATGGGACCTTACGCCTCACGCATAGAACTCAAAATAGCACAAAAGTGTTACCACTGATGTGCGGTCTCCACCCACCGGTCAACCACCAGAACAGAGTTATTCGAAGCTATACGAAGGTCGGAAGCGTACGGAGGCGTAAGGTCCCATACACCTTACGTCTCGCGGATTTGTTACCACTGATGATCGGTCTACCGTATAACGAAGCTGTAGTATGTACTCTGTATTTTATATATATAATAAATATGTGAATGTTTAAATTTACTTAAAAATAAATATATTACGTGTTAGTATAACAAAGCTTTTAGTGTATAGTATAGATGTAGTGTTAAAACCTCAGTATTTTCTAAAATAAATAATTAAATGTTAAAAATCAACATAAAAATGCATTAGTAGTAGGTATTGAAAGGCTTGTATTTTCTAGTATTTAAAATTAAAATTAAATGTTAATGTAAAATACATGCTAGGTACAACAAAGCTGTTAGTGTGTAGTACCTACCTACAGAGGCAGTATTAAAACCTCAGTAATTTCTATCACTTAAAAGAAAATAATCTTTTTAATAATTAACATGAAAGTAAGTATGCATGTTTGTATAACAAAGCTATAGTATGTGGTCAGTCAATCTGCCTAACCTTTCCCAACTATGTTGGGGTCGGCTTTTGTAGTATATAAATATTATTGAAACCTGTGTATTTTCTATAATAAATTAAAATAAATGATTGAATAAAATTTAAATCTAAAATTTAAAAAACCCCCGACACTAACAGAAATATCTAAAAAGTAACAAAATAATACGTATTGGGCCCTTTCAGTTTAATATAAATTTAAGTAAAATTTTGAGCCAAGCGTCGTCGAGTCAGGGGACGGCTAATGAAAATAGGAAGTTAACACCGGCTATTCTTTCTACAATAGCATACATTCATTATTGCTAGGTACTAGCCTCGTCTGTTTGTTGTTTTCTTTAGCCGTCCCCCGACTAGACGACGCTTGGCTCAAAATAGTACCTAAATTTATATTAAACTGAAAGGGCCCAATAGGTATTATTTTGTTACTTTTTAGATATTTTTGTTAGTGTCGGGGTTTTTTAAATTTTATATTTAAATTTTACTACCTACTTTTTAAACTTTATATATTACTAGTAGGCCAGACATGCTGCCATCGATACGTACCTCGCGCCCCTGTAGGTATTTTTCCCAAAGTGAAGGTACTTACTGATTTACCCTCATTTCTCTTTCCTTCTCCATCATCAGACCCTGATCACCATCTAGCTATAACCTATTTATTGAGACCAGTACAATGAGCCCAAACACGATACCTGCGCTGTAAGTTGGTGAGCGAGTTAAATATCAACTAGAAAAGAGCTGATAATCTTCAATTGACTGAACTGATTTTCTTGATCCATAGCTACGAATACTCTTGATTTTATATATAATCAACATACATATTCGTACATTATAGCTGTAGCACTAATACTAACTAACTATCATTAGTAGTATTGAAAAACCTGTATTTTCTCTTAAAATAAAATGTTAATTAAATGTTTGTCTAAAAATAAAAACAAATGTTCCTACTTATTTGTTTTCTTTTTTTTTATTACCGAAGTTCATTTGCAATGCTATTTGAAGGTCATGTGGTGCATGAGACCAGTGATGGTTTTTCAAAATTTTGGCTCAAGATTCCATTAATCGATTGTGAAAAATTAGTTTCAAAACAAAGCAACAACATTTTAAGGTTCCGCAGTCAACATCAGTCATCGTCAACCCTTATAGTTTCGCCATGTCCGTCTGTGTGTCTGACCCAGCTTAGCTCAGAGACTCTTGGTACTAGAAAGCTGTAATTGCATGTAAGTGCATGTAACTGCATGAGTATACAGATTACGACAAAGTGGTAAAACAAAACAAAATCTTGAAAAAAAAATTGCTGGGGATTTTATTTTCTTTTTTTTACCTCCCTTGCACATAAAGTGAGCAGATAATAAATTGTCTTTCATATGTAAAAAAATCGGTAAAAATATTGTGGATCTGTGAAAACCATTTTTCGATTCAGGGATCTGTTTGCGTAATATTAACCTTTAAAGTGCTTATTTTTGTTAGTCAAGTCCCCCCCCCCACCCTGCCAGTGAAACGGTTGTTTTTGGTTATGTGGAAAAAAAATCATGGCAGTAGTATACTTGCATTATTTTATTATGAAGGCGTAATATATGATTTGATTTTAATTGTGTTGTTGATTTTAATTGTACACTATGATCCTAAGTTGGTTGAAATAAATAAATAATAATAATAATAATATCAGATTTAAAAGTCACTAAAATAATATAGATATCTGCGACTTAAGAGACGCCGCTGTAGCAAATCCTCTAGAATATACATACATACACATACATAATCAGCCTATAATGTTCCCACTGCTGGGACTCAGGCCTCCTCTCTGAGAGACGTACTGGGCCATAATCCACCACGCGAGCCCAGTGAGGGTTGGTAGACGTCTTTGAATGTGCGGTTCTAGGACATGCCGGATCCCTCATGATGTTTTCCATCACCGGTTTGAGAGGACACTGGCCTCCTCTCTGTGAGAGGGATCTAGAATATAGTTATTATAAACTAGCTGGATTCTACGTAAGGTATGACGGGTGGCCTATTGACGCTTTAGTTGAATACTTTAAAACGCTACTGCGCGATACAATTCCAAAACTCATGAACAGATGCAGAAGCCAAGCATTCCTAATCTTAAAACGACATATCTAAGTAATTTCAACAAAAATGCACGTATCCTTTTTCAGTTTATCGAATTCGTAATAACACGTCGGTATGTTATTGAAAAATATGCAAGATTTTTTCACGTGTTGTATGTTCTAGGCTGAAAACAAAATATTGGAGGGAAGGCATTCAATCGCGACCTGATTTACTCGATATTGGATAGTTCATATATAGATATGTGTTCCAGCTGTTGCCGTTGTGTGTTTGGGCTTCGAAATAATAGACGTTTAGGTAGGTACTGGCACAAATCTGTTGTATTTTGATTTTATTATTGAAGATATTTGATTTAGTTTTGAATCTGAATAATAAATAATAATATGATAAAACTAGCGATAGCGTCGTCCGCCATGCGATTTTGATGTCTGTTCAACGATTCCTGGCACCCCCTTTTTTTTTCAAATAACTTCCCCCGCTCTGGGTGGAGCGGGAGGGTGTATCAGACTCTTATTGACTAAAACCCACCCGTGTTCCTTCCGTTTTCTGTGTTGCCAGAGGCCACGGTATCCCTTTCGTACTTTCCCGCGACCCCGTCAGGCATAATAACGGCGCGAAGTGAAAGCACGGCCGGCATGACTTCACGCTGACATGGCGATGGTAAGTTCTGCCGTGAGCCATCTGGCGAACGGTGGGCGGGGCCGTAACAGTATGATATGTGGAATAGAAGCGCGTGACGCTGTCAATATAAGACAGTTCTTACCTGTCTAGTAGTATAGTCGATCTCGTAATTTCTTTACCACCCTATGGTTGAATGTCAGTCCTATGTCATAAATGTCACGGTCTATGTTTGCTTTAAGACCAATGTCACAATTCAGTTTGACGGACAGTTTCATCTTTAGTGAAGTTTCATTTTCACAAAAAGGGTAAAGGTACTTGTAGTTCTTTTTTCTAATTCGTGTGCGTTGACTAACCTGGTGTCAGAGATTTTATGTTTTTGTTTTTATTACTTGTAGTTAAAAAACCGTTTTAGTCTCAAAAGTTTCAAACTAAGTATGCACTCAACGCGCGTCTAAAAACTTTTTTTTTCTTGAGTATAATTTTAATTGTATTTGTTGATATATTGGCGTGTGCTAGCTGACATATGACAAATAATTTAATTTGATGTTCTCGTGTCTCGTAATGGTAATTATATTGCATACAATTGCTATCAAGTTTTTCTAACTGAACAGACAGCTGTGCTGCTGGGGAGTTTGCTGCGCTACTTCTTCTTACCAGCTAAAGCACTAGTAAGTGGTGAAGGGCGGGTGTTGTGGAGGACTGTCTTATCTTATTTTGACGTTTGAAACGTGCTGATTCTCAGCCTAATTTGAAAAAATGACTTTCGATTTTGTTATTTGAACATAACCTAATCGTGTCTTGCTATAAACCTACTTGCCAGTCGAAGTACCTACTCTTTTACTAGCAAGAATTCAAGCTGGGGGAACATGCAATGTGTGTCTTGATAAACTATTGAAGCATTCAGTTGGGATTACTGGCGTGAAAAGTTGTGTTCAAAACAAAAGACAAACGAAGAGCTGAAGAAATTTCTTCAGCCTAGAAGGACTCTAGTCCTTTCTAGGCAAAGTAGATATGAATTTAAATGGGTGAATGTTATACTCGTAAAAGAATTCTTATTGTTAACCTCTGCTCACAAAATATCAAGATTATTTTATAATTATTTATTTTATGTTAATAAAATATTAAATAATAATTTAATAATATTAATATTGTGTAGGTCGTAGGTTCGAACCTAGACGCTTTACTTTGTGTAAATTATTTCATCACCACTACTCTCAAAACGATGAAGGAAAACATCGTGAGGAAACCGGCATGTCCTAGAACCAAGAATCCGAAGACATTGTGACATCTAACAACCCGCACTAGACCCGCGTGTTGGATTACAGCGCACTCCTTCTCACAGAGAGGAGGCCTGTGTCCCAGCAGTGGGAACATTATAGGCTGATTATGATATAAATACTTGTATTGAATATTTTAAGTTTCATATTAATGTGTTATGATGTAAACATACAGGAGTAAATTGACGGTGTAAACTGCATCAAAATCCATTGCGAAGTCTAGAAGTACAATGCGTTCACATAGATAGAACCGAAAGGCGACTTTGTTTTATACTATTTACATAAAGAATCGATAGCACCTACAACACGGCGAACTATTCTTCTCCAGAAAAGACAGAAGGGGATGAGAAACAGAAGAATAACAGAGACGAGATAGAGAAAAGTGTTAGAAGCACATTGTAAGAAAAATGCATGATTCTGTTATCTTTATAATGGAATCATTCTTCCTAAACTTTATATCACGTGGGGAAGATAATACGACAATTCATGAAAGCACTGGCAGTACTAGTACTCGTACTAGTGCATAGGACTATTTTGAAACCATAATATACCTAAATCCAAACATCGAAATAAATGAAATTTTAAACTTGGAAAATCCAAAAATGCACGCCTTACTGACCGAAACACGTTGACGATAGATTTAGAGGAAAAAGAATATAAGAAAATTTATCGAGTTTTGTTCATATCTTTTGAACGGTTATGATGAATTTGATAACGAAAATCAATAGGAGCCTTATTGATTTTCGTTATCAAACTCGTTCCATCCGAAATATGAAAGAAAACTTATAGAAGAAGATTTAGATTAATCCATTGTGTGTGACGACGTGAATCGTGACGACAAACAGACACACTTCCCAACGGAAAGCACTACACGTATTTTTTATTACTTAATTTTTTAAACCTATATCAATGTATATCTATAAAAATGAAAATAAATGTATAATGTCATCTCTAGTTTTTAAAACTTCCCTGCTAATATGAATTCCATGTATAATTAAGAGTATAGAAACGATTATATGTTGTAAAATTTTGACAAGGTGACATATCGAGAGTAAGGTACTGCGACACGCTGAAGCGTTGTGAGACGTGCAAAATTTAAACAATCTATACAGTAGGTACTGATAACTGACTAAGTGTTTTGCCAATCAGCTATAGTGACTAATTAGATAATTATATATTTTTTTATTTGTAAACTGGGAACGAGTTAGATATACGAAGTTTAATTTATCGTATTGATGTGAGTGACGTCCATAGTGACGGACCCTTAATACCCAAGATATTTTGATGGCAGAAGTTTATTTTACATACCTAATGGGGTAAAGTCAAAATGATTCCCTACCTGTAGCCGTATTTCTCAAAGGATTGGAATATAATTCACACACTTTAAACTTTTATTGGCTTTTAACCTATTTTGGGTAAAGGCTCAAAATATAGGCAATTTAGTTTCCAGACATTCAAAAAATAACTTGTCTGATAAACTCCTAGAAACGGTGGGAGTAAGTTATTAATTTAGCAAAAATAACAGAGTGGCTATACAAGAACTAATTAATATAATATTAATTTAATATTAATTATGAACTTTAACCATTATTGTACCTACGGGAAAACGTTCTTAGAAGACCGTCCTTAAATTTTTGAGTAATTGCTAATAGCATTCACTAATTTTAGAAAATGGATACAGTCAGCTTCAAAAACGTTATTAGTCGCGTTTTATTTTTAAGATGCCAATCAATGCAGTTTTGTATAAGTTAAACTGATGGTACTTACAATGGTGACTCGTGTAAGCGGTGATCGACAGTTGACCGAGATAAAGACCATCTTCGAAGTTTCTGGCTTAAGAGTTTCAAATTATTCGATTAATTGTGTACGTTACAAGAGGCTGGGTTGGTTTACGCTTCGAGAAACTTCTGAAAATAGACTTGTGTTAAAAAATATACAGGTATTGGATTTCTTTTCTATCGTATTGGCAAGCGTAGTGTGGGACGCACCCCAGCCAGATGGATCGACGACCTTAAAAAGGTGGCTGGGACAGATTGGATGCGGAAGACGGAGGACAGGGAATTGTGGCGCAGCCTGGGAGAGGCCTATATCCTGCAGTGGACTGCGATCGGCTGACTTGATTGATAGTATTTCTTTGTTAGGCTTATTATAATATGATTTTATTTTCTGTAAGTAGGTTTGTACAAACACTTTTACACGTCAATCATATTTAGTAAAAAGAACTAGATGAGCTCGGCGTTTCCTATCTGACTACTCTGAGAAGAAAGGCCGAAACAAACTCAGAGGTCACAGTCTCTTTTAAAGTCCAGACATAATCTTGGTCAGATTATGTGAAGACCATGTAGATTGGTGTCTGAAATGGTATTTTGAGGAAAGAACGACACAGATTGAGTGGACCTATCCAGTCAGTGCACGCATTTGTCAGTAATCCTACAGCTCAACTCAGAACTTAAGGAGCTCAACGATTCGACGAACAATACCAAAGAAAGGACATTTGGTATAGGCCGCTTAAATGACTCAAACTGCCATACCAAGATTAAAACTAACTGATAGAAAACATAAAAACAATAACCCACATAGTGTTCACATTCACAACAATTTAAAAAAAATATATAATACTTCAAAAAGTAAATATTCATGTCATTGTATATATATATATATATACATATATGTAAAAAGTAATCATTGTCAATGAGTAAATAATCTTGGTTAGATCATTTGAGGACCATGTAAAGTGTCTGAGGTGGTATTTTGAGGAAAGATCATACAGATTTGAGTGGACCTGTCCAGTCAGTGCACGCATTTGTCAGTAACCGTGAAGCTCAACTCAGAACTTAACGAGCTCAACGACTCGACGAACGAAACCAAAGAAAGGACATTTGGGTAGGTGACATAAAGTACTCAAACCGCCAGATTATCATTTAAACTAACTAATAAAAAGTAAAATTTTAAATATATGATCCACATACATGTCAATAAAAATAAAAATGTCAATATTAATTTATTCTAAGGCACTTAGTATAAAAATAGTTTTAGTATAAAATTAGTTTGTTGCTTGGGCGTACATTGGAGTAGCTTAATTAATCCCAAGCCTTTTTGTCGTCCAAGTAATCTTTAACTTTATAGAAACCTTTTAGACAGAGTTTCTGTTTAATAAGTGACGGATTTTATTCACCGCGTAGGCTGCAGAGCTTAGCCGCTTCGACAATTTGGTTAGCTTCGAGTCCAAAGTAATACCATTTTCTCGTTTAAAAGTAAATTATTAACACTAAACCAATGTACTATTTTAAAGAGAGCATTATTTACATCGTCAGTAACTGCCTGTTGTCGTTTAAGCTTAAATAAAAGTGATGTGTCATCTGCAAATAACACTGTTTCATGATGGTTCTTTATAAGGCAATGTAGGACATTAATATATACGAGAAATAAAAAAGGGCCAAGAATTGAGCCCTTCGGAACTCCCATAGTGACAATAGAACCCTGCGATCTCTTACGGTTAACGTCCACTCTTTGGATCCCATTATCCAAATAAGAAATAAGAAGATCCAAGGCAGTGTTTCTAACACCATAGTGGTGCAATTTCCTGACCAATGTATCATGAGAAACACAATCGAAAGCCTTAGATAAGTCACAAAAAATACCTAGGGCATCATGTGACTTCACCCAAGCCTCAAAAATATGTGCAAGAAGTTCCACACCAGCGTCGGTAGTCGATCGACCCTTTGTGAAACCGAATTGTTTACTGTTTAATAATTTATGTTTATTAAAATGTCTTTGCAATTGATCTAATCGTAGCATCAGTTTTTCAAATATTTTACTAAAGGTGGCAAGCACAGAAATTGGTCTAAAGTTTGTGGGGTCTGATGTGCTGCCCGATTTAAATAAAGGTATTATTTTACTACTCTTCATTAAGTCAGGAATTACACCACAGTCAATACATTTATTAAAAATAATTGCCAATTCAGGCGCTACAGTGTTAAGGGGCTGACAAGACCCAATTGACAAAAATAGGCTTCTCTTAAGAAAAAAAATTGCCAAATCTGTATATTTTGTGGTAGCGGAAAAAATATATGTTAATTTTGAACATATTTCCCAGAACTTGGTTGTTACCAAAACACGTTTTGAAAACAAAATCTCGATACAAACTAACGTTAAACTAACCTCTTACATTGAGTTCTAATCCAAAATATCTGTATCAAATATGAACATACGTTACGTATTTAATTAATAACAAGAACGTCTTATTTGAATGCAGAACTTGGTTGTTTTTTATTTTCGATTACTCAACTCAATTTTGAGTAAATAGATAATTACTTCATATTTTGCAATAAATTACAAGCGTTGTGTCATCGCGCTTCTCTCTCTTTTCTATGCAATCTGACAGGGACCGCGGTTTAGGTGTTGTCAGCGTCTTAAGGACGCGTTTGCAAAATTAATAGGTATATAATCCAACTACTACATTGACACGGATCACACACACAAAGGTACGCACGGTAAGCTGCGGGAATAGTAGTCAAGTGAACTAGTTTTAATACTTTGAGTTCTTTTTTCTTATTTCGTTATATTCGTACTTACAAAAAATATTTCGTATTGCTCTTTATAATTTTACTAAATAATTCTTAGATACAAATACTTCAGTGACTCCTAGGCACTGGAAACCCTCTACTAGTAGAGAGATGTGGGCTGTGGACTTTAAGCAAGTTGTATTAGTTATGATGATACCTTATTAGTGACCTGAAGGTGTACTTCGGTGACTGGTACTGGAACTGGTCGATTAGTAGGACTAGGGGCTCGTTTTGATATTTATGATAAGACCTTTTCTCCGGATTTGATGGTGTGGCCTGAAGGTGTACTTCGGTGACTGCTACTGGAAGTCGTCGATGAATAGAACTAGGTGTGCCGAGTTTGGGCTCATTTTGATAGTTATGATGAGACCTCACCTCCGGACTTGATGCTGTGACCTGAAGGTGTACTTTGGTGACTGCTACTGGAAGTCGTCGATGAATAGAACTAGGTGTGCCGAGTTTGGGCTCATTTTGATAGTTATGATGAGACCTTACCTCCGGACTTGATGGTGTGACCTGAAGGTGTACTTCGGTGACTGCTACTGGAACTTCGTCGACGAATAGAACTAGGTGTGCCGAGTTCGGGCTCGATTTGATAGTTATGATGAGACCTTACCTCCGGACTTGATGGTGTGACCTGCACTGCCGTCTTAACGCAAAAGGGCACAACTAACATTTTTCCCGAAATTTAGTTATATCGTATTCGGAATCACAAAAAAAAGGCACAGCTGCCAGTTTTTTACTAAATTTCAGAAAAAAATTTAGTTGTGCCCTTTTTCGTTAAGACCTTACCTACGGACTTGATGGAGTGACCTGAAGGTGTACTTTGGTGACTGTTACTGGAACTCATCAATGAATAGAACTAGGTGTGCCGAGTTTGGGCTCGTTTTGATAGTTATGATGAGACCTTACCTCCGGACTTGATGGAGTGACCTGAAGGTGTACTTTGGTGACTGTTACTGGAACTCGTCGATGAATAGAACTAGGTGTGTCGAGTTTGGGCTCGTTTTGATAGTTATGATGAGACCTTACCTCCGGACTTGATGGTGTGACCTGAAGGTATACTTCGGTGACTGCTACTGGAACTTTGTCGACGAATAGAACTAGGTGTGCCGAGATTGGGCTCGTTTTGATAGTTATGATGAGACCTTACCTCTGGACTTGATGGAGTGACCTGAAGGTGTACTTTGGTGACTGTTACTGGAACTCGTCGATGAATAGAACTAGGTGTGCCGAGTTTGGGCTCGTTTTGATAGTTATGATGAGACCTTACCTCCGGACTTGATGGTGTGACCTGAAGGTATACTTTGGTGACTGCTACTGGAAATCGTCGACGAATGGAACTAGGTTTGCCGAGTTTGGGCTCAAAATCACAGTGCTCGAAATCTCCACACAGATTTCGAGCACTGTGATTGGCCAATTCAAAATAATCAACTGCATCATCATCCCCTGCTGGGCATAAATCACTTTCTTTTTTATGTAAAGAATCGCTTAAAAGTATCCTTTCTGTTCATTTATTAATGATCTAAACAAAATAGAACAGCTATAAGACAGTAATTATTTAGTTCAAAATGTTTGTTCTTTCTAAAATATATCTAACCGTCTACTCGAGCGCAATTAACTAAAATCGTTTGGTTTAAGTTAAGTGAATTTCGAAATGTTCTGTTTATTTTGTCTAGACAAAATTACATCTATTTAAGTACACTGGAAGCAGTTAAAAGTAGGCTAAATCTCGCCTGTCAGCATTTTGTACAGGTAGGTACTGAAATTACGCATCTTGATATAAAATAGCCCTTTTCAGTATTTTCGTATGTATAAAAGGCGAATCACCCTTAATCAACCCGTTTACAAAATCAGCCTATAATTTTCCCACTGCTGGGACACAGGCCTCCTCTCTGTGAGAGGGAGTGGACCGTAATCTACTACGCGGGCCCAGTGCGGGTTGGTAGATGTCACATGTCTTCGAATTCTTGGTTCTAGGACATGCCAAATCCTCACGATGTTTTCCTTCACCGTTATGAGAGCAGTAGTGATGAAATAGTTTACACAAAGTAAAGCGCCTGTCTCAAACCCATCAACCCGTTTACTATTGTAGTAATCAGCAGTACTTTCATATTAACTTTTTTCATAGTAATCATTGCCGTCTAGAATAGTAGATTCATCACTTGGCCACCTTTTACTATCATACCTACCAAACTCCCACAGCATCGTACAAAAATCAATCAATCTGCTGTGCCTTTTCCCAACCATTGTGAGGGTCGGCTTCCAGTCTAATCGGTTCCAGCTGAATACCAGTATTTTACATGGAACGGCTGCCTATCTAACCTTCACAACACAGTTCCTGGGTAACACGATATCCCTTGGTAAGACTGGTTGTCAGATTTTTGGGCTTCTGACTACCCATACCGACTGTCAAAGATCTACGAAAAATAGCCGGAACCAACGGCTTAATGTACTTTGCGATATGTAATGATTCAACAGTAAGATTTAACATAGGTATCTACTATAAAAAAGTTCATCAATCGATTTGTCACTCAACACATTATACCTCAACTAGCTGCGCCCCTCGGTTTCACCCGCATAAGTCTCGATCCCGTGGGATTATCGGGATAAAAAGTATCCTATGTCCTAATTCAGATCACGGTCAACCCATGTGCCAAATTTCATCCAAATCCATTCAGCTGTTTTAGCGTGAAACGTAACAAATAAACAAACTCACTTTCGCATTTCTAATATTTGATGATACCACTTCAAGTTACAAACTAGAGAACGTATGATAAGCTAACACTTTATTGTAACTCAATCTTTCATTCAGCCTATGATTGGTCGCTTAGAGCCTAAAACTCTGACGAAGATCTTTTAAATTGTTTTTCCGATATGTTGGAACGTGAGTAAAAAGTCAAAAGGCACTTTATAAAACAAACCAATTGAGCAAACTTAAAGGCGCAGATATCAGGGTTCTTGATCCCAATCTTTTCTGGGAATTGATGTATGTGGTTGCTTTATTTGATACGGATTCAATCATTGGTAAAGCGTTATTAGGTTTTTCATCAGGCGTTTCTCAGTAGCAGCCCGGAGTTTGGATTTGTGTCTGGAATGATTGCCGTGAGCTTGATAATACTCTCGTCAATCATTTTTATTTATTGCTGACTTAACCGAGACAAGAGTTACATTGCAATGACTTACCTACTAATGGTTTTACGTCGATCGTGAACAACTCAAATCTGCCCCGTGAAAAGCCTCCCGTGAAAATTAGTCGCCTTTTGTTCATCACTTAACTATTTGTTCCTACATCTTCTTTTAAGCCAACGGTGGGGCCGTTGGCTGATCATATTATTCCTAAATCTATTATTCATAGTAGCACCACACGTGCTTCGCAAGGAACGCATTTCCTCTAGCTTTTATTCTACTTTCATACCTCTTTTCCCACACCCAACATTCATTTCGATACATAAGCTTAAGCACCAGAACACCGTTATGAACATCGACCATTCGCTCTCCTTTCCACACATTCTTTCAATCTATCTATGTCTTGTAAACAGACTCCAAATATACAAATTCATTCACTTGAAATAAAATATATAAACTCCATTACTAACACGCTACGAGTATACAACAAAAAATACGTTACATTTAAATTTGTCCGCATATCTGATAATAGATTGAAATTTATTCGTGCAGCTGGACGCCACATCCAAATACAATCAGAGTGGGAATTGGAAATCTTCATTGGGATATCAGCATATCGGTCCAACGCCTGGAGGACCGTTACAATCAGATTACTGCATATACGTATTTGCCATGTTATGGTCGAATTGCTTACTTGGTCTTATCTAGATCTAAATAAGATTGATTCAGTAAAATGATTGATAAAGCAGTATACACTCGATTAAATGTTTATTCGACCACTTAATAAATCACAAATAATGAAATGAATTGATATTTCTTTGCATGAACTACGGTAGATTACAGATGGTCGGGATTTTCGCTAAAACAATTCGCTAAATGATTTCAAATATTATCAGTTATTTAAAAATAAAGGATAATGTTTGAAATCCTTGCCAAACTTAAGTGGCAGTGGGCAGGGCACATTGCTCGTAGAACACATGGCCGATGGGGCCGAAAGGTTCTGGAGTGGCGACCGCGTACCGGAAGACGTAGCGTTGGAAGGCCTCCTACAAGGTGGACCGATGACCTTGTGAAGGCCGCAGGAATCCGCTGGATGCGGGAAGCAAAAACCGGTTAAAGTGGTGGTGCTTGGGGGAGGCCTATGTCCAGCAGTGGAAGTCTTTCGGCTGAAATAATGATGAATGATGATTTCAAATCCTTAATCGTACAATTATCACTTTATTGCTAGGCCAAACTTTATCCATGTCCTTTTACATGTTGGTTCAGTTGCATTTTTATGATGTTTTACACCTGATTCTACTCCCAGGATTGGCTCCAGACGAAAGAACTCCTCAACGGTACGGACACGAAATTGATTATACGCATTTAATTACGACAGTCCGTTCTAAAGTCTACCATGACCTGGCTGCTACACCTAAGAATGGATTCAAACGAAGGAACTCCTCAACTGTTAACAGTACAGACTCAAAAATGTATATAGGCATTTAATTATGGTGCCCGTTCTAAAGTGCACCATGACCTGGCTACTGCACCCACGATTGGCTCCAGACGAGAAAACTCCTCAGCGGTCAACAGCAGAGACACTCAATTTTATATACGCATTCAATTATAATAACCCGTTCTAAAGTTCACCAAGATCTGGCTACTGCACCCATGGTTGATTTCAGAAGAAGAATATCCTCAGCGGTCAACACCACAGACACAAAATTTTATATACGCATTCATACACCATGACCTGTCTGCTGACCCAGGATTGGCTCCATACGAGTGATCTCCTCAGCGCTCAACAGCAGACGCACGAAATTTTGTATATAAGTGTATACGTATTTGTCTTTACAAGAACCTTTCAAGTGAAGGTGAAGTGAACAGATATTTATGATTATGATATTTTTATAATGCTACAAAGTACACAATAAAATTTAAGTGAAATTACTTCTAAGAATTTCATATGAATTATAATTATATTCATATGAATGTTATTCTTATGCAATACATAACATTAAAATAACGTATATACGAGTACTATACCGATACATAATAATATGTATATATTTATACACCCAATTAAAAATATCGAATAATTTATAATAATATTGAATGGCTTGAATTGCTACTTAACGAGGGCTAAGTAGCAATTCAAGCCATTCAATATTCCTCTCTCCTAATGTTGCTGTGCCCGACAGGGTCCTTATTGATATTTTACTTTTTTTATACCATCTATGTAATACTTATGGAATGCAATAAAGAATTGCGTTTTGAGTAAGTTAAAACCTTTAAAAAACAAGTTTTTAATAAACTAAAAAGTACCTACATATTTTGTACTTTTATACTTTTTAACCTTACGTAAAGATAGAACTTTAATATTTTCTTAAAAGCTTGAGGCGTGAACGTCCTTCTTACACTTAAAGATAAGCCTCAAGCTTTTAATAAAATATTAATATTATAAGCTTTTAATAGAGAGACCATGAAACTCCACACATCTTATACATCCCGTATAAGATGTGTGCTATGTGCAGTTTCATGGTAATTTCAATAGCCGGATCCACACCAGACGATCCAAAATGGATCGCCAATTCCTGCGATCCGCGATCCGGGAGCATGAGGCATGGATCATGGATCGTGTCGTCTGACGAACTTAACTTTTCTTGCGATCCCGCCGCGTCGCACCGACATGCTCCAACCGATCCACACTGATCCCCTAAGTATAGCACAGTTGAACTTTCGTTCGCTATGGAGTCACACGTGCAGCAACGACGTTGAATTGCTGTGGCAGCAACAACCTACATTCTTCTTAAATATTTACGCATTTATGTTCCTTGTAAAAGTATATTAGACGACGACTTTCAAAATTTTCCATAATGTGGAATCGCGCGCTCCACACACAAACGTCTACACCGAGCGCGCCGAGAGACTGTGGCGCCTGTGTGCTAGTAACAAAAACCGACAACTGACGGATCGCTCGCGGCAAAGAGCGCGCGCTCCTGCCGCGCAGTTTGGATCGCGCGAGGCAAGTCCACATCAAACGCTCCTATGGAACGCGCTCATATTGGTTCAGCTAAATGGTGCTGATCTATGCGTCATGCTCGTGAACGGGCGCCGTCAGTTGGGACTTGTCACCTCTTAGCTTCTTCGGCTTATTTATATATTTTTTTTATTTTGAAATTGTTTTTTTGTTTTTGTTTATTTTGCTACTATGGACGCGTTTTTACATCGTCCTCACATTCAGTTATAAATTCAACATTATTTATACTAATCTTTATGTACAATATAATTTAAAAGAGTGTCCATGGAGTTTATTGCCCGTTCTTCTCCATAAGTACCTACTACGCTTTGGAATGGGCAACTAGCTTCATATTTCTAACTGACCGACTCCTTGACAATTCAAAAGTACCTGTAAATGGTTTCATTGAAATAAATGCTTTGAGTTTGAGTTTGACAAAAAATGTTTATTTGATCATGATATGAAACATATATTATTGTCAGAAATACGTTAGTTATTCATTTGACTAATCGGGACGCCAGCGCCACCAAGCGGCGCTTGACAGAGTCTACAACATAACGCTCGACCGGAGTTAAGTTGAGTTTGTCGGAGGCGATCAAGGAGTGGACACGTTTAGAAACTGTCGCGCGTTCCGTATAGTTGTATCGTGTTCCTACAGTGTGTGAGAAGCCAGTGTGATTATTTGATCATAAATTATAATTTGATTCAAACTGCAAACGGTTTTTCTATTGTGCAATAACCAACACTTCCCATTGTACGCCCACAGTAGTTAAAATATGGCTGATGATAACGAGCGAGACGTACCTTCTCCATCATATTATTTACGTAGGCTATGGACGGTGATTTAAAAAAAATAGTTTTCGTAGCACGTCACAATTCTGAGATATTTGTCTTTTTATCTATCCGCAATTGCTTAAATACATATATCGAATTTACGAATCTCTCTGCGGCTAAATTAAAGGAAGAAATATTTGTGGTTCCTCAAATCAGGAGAATATTGGACGATACAAAATTCGAAAGCCTTTTACTCGTAACCGAGGTAGAAAAGCAGCCTGGAACTCTTTCAAAAGTGTCGTTAAAATTTTTTTAGGTAATAAAAAAAGTGATAATTACAAAGAAATTGTTGAAAATGTATTGCAAAATTATGAGCGTATGGGTGTTAATATGTCACTAATAGTTCATTTTTTGCATTCCCATTTAGATTTTTTTCCAGAAAATCTTGGTTTTGTGAGTGATGAACACGGTGAGCGATTTCACTAAGATTTAAAATCATTTGAGCAAAGTAGTCATGCTGACAAATTTAGAAAAAACTATTCTGTATTGCTCGAAAATGTACATATATTATTTACAATGAATAACATATTTTTGCACGAATTAAAGCTTTAGCAGTAAAAAATAATATTTCAGTTTTTAAATTTAAAATCCGCACCAAAACGCTTGTTAGTGTCATGGCGTCGCTTGTGACGTCACGTTTGAGTAATCACAACGTAAATGCTATACACTCATTGAGTAATTTAGTTATTTTGTGTTATTTAATATGAATTTGAAAGGGTATAGGTGGTGTGCGGTTCCTCAGTGTGGTAACACATCAATAAAAACAAATAAGCTATTTTTGTTAATTCCAAAAAAGAAAACAATAAGGAATAAGTGGCTTCAACTTGTAAACAAAATTGAATCGTAAATAAAACCGACGTATGGAAGTTTTTAAAAGAAGATTGATGTATGTGGGTGACTTTATTCTTCAATAAGTTGTTGCATGAAGGAGGGATCGCACAAGAATAAATGCAAGGCAATTGCATGCAATTGAGATGAGAATGCTAAGAGGGATGTGTGGTGTGACACGAATGGATAGAATAAGAAATGAGTACATAAGAGGAAGTCTGAAAGTGGCACCGGTAACTGAAAAGTTGTGCGGAAATCGGTTGTCATGGTATGGGCATGTGATGCGGAGGAATGAGGAAAATGTCGTGAGGAAAGTCTTGAGTATGAATGTGGATGGCTATAAGAGTGGGGGAAGACCAAAGAAACGATGGATGGACTGTATGAAAGATGATATGGCTTGAAAGGGGGTGACTACCGAGATGACAATTAATAGAGGAGTATGGAAGAAAGGGACATGTTGCGCCGACCCCAAATAAATTAGGATAAGAGCAGGAGAATGATTAAATAGAATCATAGGATATCAACCAGTACTGTTAACGAAGTTCGTTTGTTTATTCAAAAGTGACGTCAGTCGCTCTGATTGGTTTTCTACATATCATGGCGGATTGCCGTATTTTGTATTTTTATTTTATCAAAATAATTATCGATCTCACTCTTGATAAAAAATAAATGCGCGTTTTGTATTCTATGTCTCAAGTTTTATTAAAAAAAATACATAATATTAGTGATTTTTAGTTACTTTTATCATGCCTATTATCAAGGTTTTGAGACCAAAATAGATGCTAGATGATTATTGTTGGTCTGTTGTGAGAGATACAGATAAAAATATTTATAAAAAAAAAGCAAAAATTACCCATTTTTAACTGTCTATTGTATATTTAGATGTAGTTTTTTTGTAAAAATCTTCTTAGTAAATATTTAAAAAAACTGACGTGCTAACTTTTAAATATTTTTTCCGAGATGTAGATACCCAAAGTAACGTAACCGTATATATTTAATTTCATGAACAAAACTCATGTAAACTAGTGTTTTTAGTAACGATAATATGAATATTTGAAAAAAAAAACACAGGTAGAATATTATAGATAATAGAATAGTCTGTTAATTTAAAGAAAAACATCATGAAAATATCTTAAGTTGTTCGAAAGTAATATCGATTTTTATGCTTTGTTTGTTGAAGTAATGTCTACCACATTACTTCCTGAATTTATTAAATAAAGTAATTTACTACAATACTTAAATATTCACATATATAATAATTGATATGTATGTCTTAGTTTAACATACATTTTTTGCATAACTTACTGGCATTACATGAAGGCGTAATAACAGATTTAAAAGTCGCTAAAATCATATATCTTCGCCCTAAGGAACTTTGCCGTAAGTGAGTAGGTAGGTACCTTTTAATTAGTAGGTTTTAAGTATTTGGATAAGTTGGAACGTAGATAAGTGTATAAATCAGATAGGCATTCGGTTAGAAGCCGGAAGCCGACTCCACTCGAAGTGAAGTGTAGGATTTCATCAGTACATAGCAATATCCAACGTCGTACGTCGACCGTAAATCCTTAATGCTTCATTAAGCTTGTTTTTATTCATTCTCAAAAGTAAAATGACTCTTGGCCGTGAATTTATAATGTGAAATTAAGGAAAAAAAGAAAAGAGCGGTTCCATCTGTTAGCTTCTTTCAAATTCATGTTTTAATTTCAAATAAATATTGGATATTTTCTAGATACATTTGCCTCATTCATTGAAAATAAGTTAGGATTTAAATTTTTTAAATGTATTATTTTAGTACCGAAGTTACGACATCCACTGTGGCAACACTGCCAAAAAAAACAAATGAGTGATAATGGTGCCGATTCCCTTGTTCACAAACTAAACTAAATGAAAATACATTTGAAAGTTTTAACAATGGTGCCGATTCCCTTGTTCACGAACTAAACTAAATTTAAGTTCAGTGCATCTTTTTCTTTCTATTTCATTAAGAAAAGGACAGAAGATAAATTTTAGTCCTGTCAAATTAATCAGCGCTTGACGTAAATTGACGTAATTTTAGTAGGCAAGTTTTTAATCACGTCTAAACTTGTGTGGAGTAGTGACAGGCGCTGATTAATTTGAACTAAAATTTATCTTCTGTCCTTTTCTTAATGAAATAGAAAGAAAAAGATGCACTGAACTTAAATTTAGTTTAGTTTGTGAACAAGGGAATCGGCACCATTGTTAAAACTTTTAAATGTATTTTCATTATGACAACTGAACGTATTATACATATTTACTTTGGCAATACTTAGAAATGACGGTTATGACATTCTCGTTACAATGGGTGGGGCAAAAGTCATTTTTGAATTGTAAAAGGCTGTGCAGAGCCAGTGATCATTGAGCTACGAAGCAAGTTGGTTGACATTGTAGTCAGGATACCGTGTGTTTATTAGAGTTATTTTAACAAATGACCAGTGTTTGAATTTCAAAAATACAATTGTTTTACACATCTTTGTTTAATATATTATTTTGCTGTTACCTTCAATGACTCAAACAAATCATAATTTTCTCTGAATATGAACGAGTAATACTAACATCAAGATGAAATTGTTTGTTTCTTTTCAGGCAACTTACAGGAAAAACCAAGCTTGAGAGATTGAGACCTCCCAAAAACTATAAGTCTCTACATAATCACAAATAATCATTTCTAACTTCAAATAAGGTTAACTTACCCAATCTTATTCTATGTGTTATTTACGCTTGTCACGTAGGTAACTAATTAGTGCAGTAGTTTCAAATTACAAAAAACCGGTCAAGTGCGTATCTGACCACGCACAATGAAGAGTTCCGTAGTTCGGAAGTTGGTATGAATTTATCCCAAAAACAAACATAACATTGTAGTTGAAAAGCATGTTCTCCCATACATCGATATATGTCACGGTCAATATAGTCCTCAATATCAAGCAGTGCGGATTTTTAACAGGTTGCCATTGGACTTAAAAACTATAATATATACAAGAGCTCATTTAAGTCAAGACTCAAGGCGTTCCTATTGGAGAAATGTCTCTATTCGATTGACGATGACATATCCAAGTTTTAATTTTTTTATAATTTTTTTATTAGATATGTGAGATTGGGTAATATTAGTAGGTATGTTGTAGCTTGTAATGGTATTGGATTTTTTTAATTGTATTGAATGTTTTATTTTCTATAATTATTATATTGTGAATGTGTTGGTTTTTGTATTTTTTTTGTATTGTTTTTAATATTGTTTATGATTTCAAACACAATGTAAATTGTCCCTGAATAAAATTGAATACTCTAACTTTTCAAGTACTAAGCGTCTCTGAGCTACAGCGGCGACAAACAGACAGACAGATACAGTACATGGCGAAACTATAAGGGTTCCTTGTTTACTACGGAACCCTAAAAAGTTACGTTGTTATTTTACTGTGTTGGTGGTATAAATAGTTTAACCTAGGAAAGACTGAGCCTTCTCGTTGCCATATCAGCCGAAGAACACCCGACTCAGAAGCTGAATTAATTTCCTTAATCCCTACGACGAACACTATTTGAGTAAACTAACTAAAATTTTACTTATGTCTGGATTTACTTAGAGATTCTAAAATCTGTAATTATAGTAACCCAGAAACTTATATTCAATAAACCTGTAGTTCATACATAAACTCACGCCTTTTTCCCATGGGGGTAAGCAGAATCTGCAGAACGCCGCCTGTTACGATCCTTACATACTCCTTTTGCTTCGTTTTTGTCATACACTCCTTTTTTTTTTGGATGGGAAATCATCAAATACCTTCTCCCACTCTGGGTGGAGCGGGAGGGTGTGTCAGACTTTTACTGACTAAAACCTACCCGTATTCCTTCCGTTGCCTGTGTTGCCTGGGGCCTTGGTGACCCTTTAGTACCTTCCCGCGACCGTCATACACGCCTGCCGATAACTTGGAAATTCTTACTTACTGCATAAGATTGTTCTACATACTACTAATTATAGTATTACTCGTATGATTAGCGATTCTACAAGACCTGTAAGTCGTTGTGTGTGGTTTCATTCATTTAAGGTATGCCATTTCAGCCTATATTATATCAAATGTATTGAGAGGGGCTTGTGGCTAAGTAATAACAGACGCATGGGGTCGATCGATAAGGTTAAGCTACGCTTGCCGCGGTCGGTTCGTGGATGGGTGACCATCTTTACATACCAAGACCTCTCCGTGCCTCGGAAAGCACGTTAAGCCGTTGGTCCCGGCTGTCATTTATTGATCTTTGGCAGTCGTTACGGGTAGTCAGAAGCCCGAAAGTCTGACAACAAGTCTTACCAAGGGGTATCGTGTTACACAGTAACTGGGTTGTGGAGGTCAGATAGGCAGTCGCTCCATGTAAAATAATGGTATTCAGCTGCATCCGGTTAGACAGGAAGCCGACCCCAACATAGTTGGGAAAAAGCTAGGCAGATGATGATTCTATCAAATTTATTTTTATGTTTACACTTTTATCAACCGATCGTTTTGAGTGATTTTTTTCTAGCTCTATTATTTGGAAGGTTCACAATATAGCGGTTCTCAGACGGTTCACGCTCTACAATAAAGCTCTACTCTGATTGCCTGACCAATCAAATTGACAAAAAGTACTCGCCGAGACGGTGAAGGAAAACATCGTGAGGAAACCGGCATGTCTTAGAACCAAAACTTCGAAGACATGTGATATCTACCAACCCGCACTGGGAGCGCGTGGTAGATTCCGGCCCACTCCCTCTCACAGAGAGAAGGCCTGTGTCCCAGCAGTGGGAACATTATAGGCTGATTATGTACTCGCCGAGACCCCTGTAATCAATCAATCAATCTATCCTGCTTTTTAGGGTTCCGTAGTAAACAAGGAACCCTTATAGTTTCGCCATGTCCGTCTGTCTGCCTGTCTGTCTGTCTGTCTGTCTGTCTGTTCCCACTGTAGCTCAGAGACGCTCAGTACTAGAAAGCTGTAATTTGGCATAGGCATACATATTAATCACTCTGACGAAGTGCTAAAATAAAATCCTTGCAAAAAAAAAAAATCCACCTGCCTTGCACGGAAAGTGAGGATGATATTTTTTTTCTCGTCTACCCCATGGTGTGGTGCCGTTGGATAGGCCGTTCAAAAATATTGTAACTAAAGGGTTTGTGAACACCACTTTTCGATTCAAGGATCCGTTTGCATAATATTAAGCATTAAAGTGCTAATTTTTGTTAGAGTCAAGTGTCCCGAAGCTGCGAAGGTTGTTTTTGGAGATGTGAAAAAAATCGTAGCAATTGTAATTAGACTGAAATTAAAAGGAAAACTATCACAGCTAAGTAGGCTTCACAAGTTAACGAGTAGTAGTCGACCAACTTAAAGGAGATGTTTGAGTTTGGGCTACCACCATGTACACTACCTAGATAAATAGGAAAAAAATAGGGGATTTTCATAAAAATACAAAAAAAATAATTTGAGGAAGATTACAGCCGTACAAAAAAGATTATTTAGGAAGATTTTTAATATGATAACCCTATTTTTATGGCAGCTATGACAGTTGTGTTTGTCATGACGTTTAACGACTGACAGTTTAAGTTTCGTGACGTGACGTCTTTCTTTGACTTTGGCAGTTGGCTTACATATTGTAGTCTGTGATTGGCTTTGAAACGCTGAATCGTTGTATTCGCGCGTTTTGGATTGGACGTATTTCGGAGTTTCTAGTGATTTTTTTTATTTTGCGTGATTGTGATTTGCGTTTGTGATTTTTTGAAATTGTCAAAATGACATTTCGTGTATTCCTGATCCACCATATTTATGTTGTGTTGCTCTCCTTGACAGAGTTAATTTCAATGTACATTAAAATTAAGTAAAATTATAGAAAATTGTATAGCGATATTTACATATAGTGTACATAGAGCTGGCCCAGGCTCCATACATTTCTGGAACATCTCCTTTGCAGTTGGAGAAATTGACCATGGCATATATCGATGTATGGGAGAACATGTTTTTCAACTACAATGTTAAGTTTGTTGTTGAATGTTTTTCCAACTTTCCAACAAGGGTTCCTTACCCTTCATTGTGCATGGTCCGACTCGCACTTGGTCGGTTTTCTTTTTATAAATGCTGTTCACCCACAATACTTCCATATTTATTCGAACCATTTTAAACACCTACAATACTACATTGATTACGCATTGAAATTACCATATTGAAATTGAAAAACCATTAACATAAATCCAGTCTTTAAAAGCCTTCATTGGAAAAGCGAAACGCAGTGAAGAAATACTGAATTCTATAACATTTAACAATTTTGTCTGTTCTACCTATATTTAATAAATTCACCTGATTGGATAAAAATCGTGGCTTTAATTTCACGTTACTTTGTTATTTTTCTCAATTTCGGGTCTTTGTTCTAAAGGATACTTGTACAAATGAAGAAATTAGAACAAATATCCGTTAATAATTTGAAGCAAACATAATCAGCCTATAATGTTCCCACTGCTGGGACACAGGCCTCTTCTATGTGAGAGGGAGTATGCCGTAATTCACCACGCGGGCCCAGTGTGGGTTAGTAGTTGTCACATGTCTTCGAATTTTTGGTTCTAGGACATGCCGGTTTCCTCACGATGTTTTTCCTTACCGTTTTGAGAGCAGTGGTTCCGTTATATTACAGCTTATTATGTTAATTAAGGTCGGTTTCTCTATTAAATAACTTGATTGTAAGAAATGCCGTTCCATTTTACTTTAGTTATCGAATTTGAAGCAAACGTTTGATATCAAATAAACTTATTCGGAAAAGACAATTGGAATTTTCCGACACCGGCGAAGCCAAAGGGAGAGTAATGTGTTTTAGGTAAATATATTTTTGACGGTTATTTTGTTAGAGTACTAGCGACTCGCCCCTGCTTCGTACAGGTGCAATGTTGACATGTCAAAACATTGACATTTATGTGCTAAATCTACGTTTAATATCAATGTTTTATACACATAACCTTCTGGTGGGAACTGCATGAAAATCCATTGTGACACGAAAAGCACACAGCAGCACACGGCCAAAGCTTCGGGAGGTTCCTGTGTCGGATACGGCGGGAGGAAACGCCCGGGTGTCACCACTGTGTGGATCGCCCGGAGGACACGGTGGAGCATACGGTGGAGGTCTGCCTTGCCGCCTTGCCTTGCAGCTTGGGCAGAGCACCGCCGTGTCCCCGTGGAGGCGATCGGCGGCAGAGATCTCTCGCGGCTGGCCCTGGCTCAGGCCATGGTACGGAGCGAGAGGGCATGGGCAGCCGTCACCTCCTTCTGCGAAGCAGTAATGCTCGCGAAGGAGGAGGCGGGACGGTTGAGGGAAAGGGAAGTTTCGCGCCCTCTCGCCCCTAGCTGCCGCAGGAGACGCCCTGGGCGTCGGGAATCCCGGGTGGATCTCCGGCCGCCGCGCGCCTTAGGCGCGGGCTTGCGGACGGTGAGAAATGGGTGGCTCACCGTCCCGTAAGGACGAGGCCCGGGTCGACGACGCATTGTATTCCACGCGCGCCTCAAAGAGATGTCATCAGCACATATGTAGGGGTCCACTAGGGCCAATGCCTGCCGGGGTCGCGGGAAGGTACTTATGGTTCACCGAAGCCCCCGCAACACAGGCAACGGAAGGAATACGGGTGGGTTTTAGTCAGTAAGAGTCTGACACACCCTCCCGCTCCGCCCAGAGCGGGAGATGTTATTTGATGATTTCCCACCCAAAACACACGGCCAAGAGCGTGTCGGACCACGCACAATGAAGGATTCCGTGGTTGGGATGAATTTATCTCAAGAACAAACTTAACTTTGTAGTTGAAAAAATGTTCTCCAATATATCGATATAAGTACCGTCACGATCAATTCTCCAACTGCAAGTTTTGCAATTGCAAAAAAAAAAGTATTTTTATTTACTTTTTTCCTTTATTTCTGCTGTGAGACCTTGCTTTTTGCCAAATTGCATGATTCTAGGTCAACGGGAAGTATCTAGATTTTGATTTATTTGCGAGTATAAAAATAATTATGTCGCATAAATGGCCGAATTGTATTTTTGCGTTGACTTAGGTTTGATTTTTTAGAGCTCCAAGGAACCGTAATAATACCCGTATATTAATTTCAACTTAATACCTCCACGCGTTCCTGAGAAAGAGGGTCTTGGCAGACAGACAGACGGACGGACAGATGGACAACTAAGTGATCGTATAAGGGTTCCGTTTTTAGGGTTTCGTAGTAAACAAGGAACCCTTATACACTGGTCAGCAAATAAACCGAGCCACCCGCTACCTAGGAACTCTGATTCGATTTTCTCAAAAAGTATAAAACTTACAACTATCAAAGTTATACCTACAAAAAGTGCGTTTCATGGTGATTAAAATGACTACAAATTAATTCGAAAGTACCGTCAACTCACATTGTAATCAAGCAACAAACACAATGCTAACGATTTGCTCTGTTTTCACCAGAGTTTGAAATTAGCGTTCTTTTTCTCTACAATGAGGGTAGTCGGATATTTCTTATCATTTCTTTAGTTTTTGTCCATCGTTTGCTCAGACGCGCGTGTTTTTGCTACTTTTTTCGATTAATATGATGAAATGAAATGAA
Source organism: Atethmia centrago (assembly GCA_905333075.3). Lineage (NCBI taxonomy): Eukaryota > Metazoa > Arthropoda > Insecta > Lepidoptera > Noctuidae > Atethmia > Atethmia centrago. The sequence continues at coordinate 7,272,199 of HG995381.1, read as the reverse complement.
ATGATTTTATTTTCTGTAAGTAGGTTTATACAAACACTTTTACACGTCAATCATACTTAGAAAAAAAAACTAGATGAGCTCGGCGTTTCCTATCTGACTACTCTGAGAAGAAAGGCCGAAACAAACTCAGAGGTCACAGTCTCTTTTAAAGTCCAGACATAATCTTGGTCAGATCATGTGAAGGCCATGTAGATTGGTGTCTGAAATGGTCTTTTGAGGAAAAAACCACACTGATTGAGTGGACCTATCCAGTCAGTGCACGCATTTGTCAGTAATCGTGCAGCTCAACTCAGAACTTAAGGAGCTCAACGATTCGACGAACAATACCAAAGAAAGGACATTTGAGTAGGCCGCATAAATGACTCAAACTGCCAGACTAAGATGAAAACTAAATGAGAGAAATAATAAAAACAATAATCCACATAGTCTTTACATTCACAATAATTAAAAAAAAAGAATATAATACTTCAAAAAGTAAATATTAATGTCATAGTGTATAAGTATAACAAAATCATCAATGTCACACTTAGTATAAAAATAGATTTAGTATAAAATTAGTTTGTTGGCTGGGGGTACATTGGAGTAGCTTAATTAATCCCAAGCCTTTTTGTCGTCCAAGTAATCTTTAACTTTATAGAAACCTTTTTGACAGAGTTTCTGTTTAATAAATGATTTAAATTTATTGAGGCTCAGTTCTTTGACATGGCTTGGGAGTTTGTTGTAAAAACGTATACTTTATGAACTTTATACGTACACTTAAATGAATTACTAATTTTTTGGAGCCTAGTCTTGGGCACAATAAGTAAGTCTTTGTTTCTAGTATTTATGCTATGAATGTCGCTGTGCCTAGAATATAGGTTAATATTCTTTTTGACATAAATCAGGTTCTCATATACATATTGAGATGCGACTGTCATTATGTTTATATCCTTAAATGTATCCCTCAGTGAATGCCTACAACTTAGGTTATAAATTGCTCGAATGGCTCGTTTCTGCAGCACAAATATAGCCTGAATGTCGGCTGCATTTCATTTCATCATTTAATAATGGATACAACACCTCAGGAAGCAGCTCAAGCTGTAGCATTACTTCAAGCAGGCATTGCGCAACGTGAAGTCGCTCGAAGGCTTCGAATCAGCAGATCTTCGGTGCAACGAGTTTACAGACGATACCTAGAGACTGGAGCATTCGATCGCCGTCCAGGTACGGGCAGACCTAGGGCTACATCAGCAGCAGATGATCGTTATATCCACCTTACTGTTCTGCGAAATCGCCACCTCAACGCAGTTCAAGTCCAACAAAGTCTGCGTGACGAACGCCAAGTGGTCATAAGTTCAGATACCGTCAGAAGGAGACTTGCTGAACGGAACCTGACCCCAAAAAGAGTCGAGCACGACTTGAATTTGCTCGAGAGCATAGGGATTGGACATTAGAGCAGTGGAGTAATGTACTCTTCACTGATGAGACCAGGGTGAGTCTACATGGAAGTGATCGACGTCAGAGAGTATATCGTCGCCCTGGAGAACGTTATTCTCAGTGTTGCATCGAGGAAACTGTTGCTTATGGAGGAGGATCTGTAATGGTCTGGGGCGGCATCTCGTTAACAACACATACAGCGTTAGTTTTCATCGAACCGACGCACTGTGGTCCCGTTAGTAGGTCACAGGCTTCCAATGGCAATGGCTGAGCTAAGCCATTATATCTGGTGCAGTTACCCACTAGTTGTCATACTACCTGAGGGTATTAAAGGTTTTGCAATCTATTGTTCGCAACATTCCTTTTTTGGCATCGGAAGTAAACACATGTAATTAGTCATCAACCGTGTTATCACCAAGCGCTAATCACCCTAAGACGCGACGCGTGTTTTCAAGATCGAACTTGTTTGTGACCTGTTATTTTGCAATGGACATTCAAGTTACAGGTATGTATTATTAATTTACTTTACTATTTTGCATTTTTAATACACTATTTTTTTTTTTATAGAGTGCTACGCCGCAGAATTTCTTGCGTATTTATTTCTGTATTTTTTTTATATTGAAGCTTTTACTTGTATTTGTATCTACTTGTGCCATTGAATTAGGTATAAAAATGTCGCATATAATCTCTACTACTAGAATTTAAAAAAGTACTTGCGGCATGCTGCATCTGTAAGGTGCAGCCAGGGTCTACGCCGAGCGGCTGGGCGCGTAGCACTTGCTACGAAATATGTATTGTTTTTGATCCGCATTTAACTGTTTGTTGTTTTGTTTTAGGTACTAGCATTGAGTGTTCTTTTAAAAGAATGCTTGTACTAGATACTTGGCTGTCTATGAAGGACAGCAATTCCGAACTGCAACGGTGGCGTCGAGTTTTTCAAGCCCTGATACAGTTACTGCCTGACGTTGAGAATTTGGTTGCTGATGACTTAGAAAAAAGAGTTGCTAATCTTTGTACTAGATTTGTAGCTATTTGGAAGCAAGTCTCTCGCAATCAATCTCGCATGGTATCTAAGTACGGAGACTGGCTGAACGAAATTGAAGTTTGCGTTCTGTCAAATTGTGCAGCAGCAGGGAGCCACGACACTCAACGGCCAGCAGCAGAGGCTTCGACGAGCACTCAACAGCATCAGCACAGGAAGGACTTCGAAGAGTGTAGCAAGAGATCAAAACGCCGCAGGCTTGCAGAGTTAAGTAAAGTAGACAGTTCCGCGATCAATTATTTGTTGGATGATTCAAGTCGATCTGACGCCGCTTACGCTTCTTTAAATTTCAACACTGATGAAGTCTTGTCTCTCATAACTGAGACTAAACTGACTAAACATCAGTATCTTATGATGAAAGAGTTCATTAATGCAAAATCACCGAATGCATTACCATCTTATCCAAAAGTGTTGGAAGCTAAGAAGCGGTGTTATCCATCGCAAGAGTTTATCACGGAATCATCGGCTGAAGTAGAATTACAATCATTGTTAGACCATACTGCATGCCGGATACTAGAATCCCAAAAACACGTTTTAAATAATATTGACCAAAGCAAAACTGTAGACAGTAGTAAATATCAATTTGGACTATCTCCTCTTCACTCGCATATCCGATTCTTTGAATATTTTATTCACGTTACCTATAGATTAGATTTCAAAAAAATGGGCGTGTTCTTCAGACGATAAAGCTCTTCTTGCACAGAAAAAACAACATGTCCAGCAACAGTTTAGGCAACGACTTGGTCTAATAGTCGACAAACCGCGAAGTGGAGGAAGTGGCACATCCAACTATGGAAACACTGCCAGAAGGTTTTTTTCTAATTCAGCTATTTCAGCGGTCAAGGTCCTCATTCATGGTTCGGAAGTAATTGACCACGCATTATTGTCAATAGGTGAGCTTTCGGAAGAGGCCGCCGAATCTTGCAATAAGTTAATTAAACAGTTTAGGCGTGACAACACGAGGAAAATGTCCCGGGTTGTCACAAACACCGACTTGATACATAGACTTCTTCTTAATTCGAATCCTTATATTTCTGGTTTGAGAAGGTTACCACGGAAGAAGAAGTCTATTCTATCTAAAGAGGTGTTGAATTTGTTGGCGGTATAGAATAAAATGTATATAGTTATATAATAAACAGTAGATTTACATTATTTTAACTATTAACATGTAAATAATATATTTTTTGTCCATTTCTGTATTTGTAGTTAGGTAATAATTAGGTATTTACTTTATTTTTATTATAAAAATGTATATATTTAAGTTTATTAGTTATTAAGTTCCAATTCCTTTATTGTATTTTAGTAAGTATTTCGTCAAGTACAATAAATGCATTATTTATTCTAATAAAATAAGTTTTTTAACATTAATTTGGTTTTTTCGTTTTATTATAACATGAAGTATTACAAAAAAGCATAATGATAATATTTAGTATTGATAACGACAGTCATTACCTTCGCGAAACCCTATGACCGCCTCTCTTAGGGCGCGGAACCACTGTGCGACGGGCCGTACACGTGGACTGACTTCTCATCGCTACTTACTGAAATCCTCGCAGACCATGTGGTACCTTACGCAGGATATATCGGATAGGATATGCAATTGATGCATGATAATGCACGGCCTCATGTTGCTCATGTGGTGACCCAGTATCTACGCGACGTCAGCTTTCGTACGATGGACTGGCCAGCTCGAAGCCTGGACTTGAATCCGATAGAACACTTATGGGATGAGCTGAAACGTCGGGTTCGAGCCCGGGTACCTGCTCCAACAAGGCTTCCAGAGCTGCGAATCGCAATTGAAAAGGAGTGGAATACAATTCCTCAAGATTTTATCGTCAGGCTCGTAAGGTCGATGAATACAAGGATGCTGGCAGTTATCCGAGCAAGGGGAGGGAATACGCAATATTGATCAAAAACTTTTTTTTGATTTTATCTTTGTTTTTGGCTTTAATTTTTTTTTTCACTTTATTATTACTAACGATTGTCACGACTGGAAAACGACTCTTCTTTGTAAAATCCTTAATAAACACTGAAATATTGATTAAACCCAATGAATTTCGTTTCATTTTAATCACCATGAAACTCACTTTCTGTAGGTACAACTTTGAAAATTGTAGGTTTTTTAGTTTTTGAGAAAATCGAATTAGAGTGCCTAGGTAGCGGGTGGCTCGGTTTATTTGCTGTCCAGTGTATATTTAAACTATACGAGTATAACCAATATTTCAAGTAAAGTAGTCTTTCATAGATACACCAACCGAAGAGGAACTTCTAGACCCGCTAACATTATTTTATCTGCAATTCTGTAACACTAAACTTTTCTTCAGTCAAAAGATCTTGTGTTTCAAGTACAAACTCATCAAAGCAATATTTTTTAGGTGAATGACCTTTTAAGTATCTTCAGTCAAGTTTCAGTAGATACAAGAAGCCTTATACAAAATTATAAATATCACCACTTACCCACAAACCAAAGAACAAATTCTCTATGACAGGTCACTGTTTATGGAATTATTATTAGTTAATTTGTATGTGTAAGTGAATTAGAGCAGTGGTGGCCCAGTGGTAACGGCCACGACTTACGAGTTGGAGGTCGTAGGTTCGAACCCAGACAGGCGCTTTACTTTGTGTACAGTATTTCAGCACCACTGCTCTCAAAACGGTGAAGGAAACGTCGTGAGGAAACCGGCATGTCCTGGAACCAAAAATTCGAAGACATGTTACATCTACCAACCTGCACTGGGCCCGCGTGGTGGATTACGGCCCACTCCCTCTCACAGAGGAGGCCTGTGTCCCAGAAGTGGGAACATTATAGGCTGACTATGCTATGGACATTCTCCTAGTGGTTATCTATGAACACTACGCCTAGTATGAGTTGTTATCGAGCAGACATATGGCTCAACTACAACACTGTACCCTTTAAATGTACACCTGCATCAAAGATGACTCCACTTACCAGGCTCAAATCATTTAGCCATGACACGATTTGAAGAATAATAATTAATTGGTATTGTTTGTCGCATCGTTTAGCTCCTTGAGTTCTGAGTTGAGCTGCACGATTACTGACAAATGCTTGCACTGACTGGACAGGTCCACTCAATCTGTTTGGTGTTTTCCTCAAAAGACCATTTCAGACACCAACCTACATGTCCTTCACATGATCTGACCAAGACTATGTCTGGACTTTAAAAGAGACTGTGACCTCTGAGTTTGTTTCGGCCTTTCTCCTCAGAGTAGTCAGATAGGAAACGCCGACCTCATCTAGCTTAATTTAAAAAAAAATATTTTTGACGTGTGTTGAAGTGTTTGTACAAACCTACTTACAGAAATAAAAATCCATTTATCATTTAATTTCTAACATTCATCGATGTCACGAGTTTAATTTGGGTACTTAGCTATTAAACAAAACCCTTTGGGCAAGTAACTAAGTATAAAGCCACGAAGTTAAGTCTAAGTGAAGGCAATTAATAATCTAAAGCAGACACAATTTAATTTAATCATCTTACACTCAAAAAATCAGTCTACTCAAAAAACTGCGAAACAGCCCTTCATTTACACTTTAAAAGTTTGCAACGCAGAAGTATCAACGGTAAGAACAATATTCTGCCCATACAGACGTGGTCACGTTACGTTTCTGTCGCACGTTTCGTCGACACGTTTTTAAGACTGCTACTAACAGTTTTTCATATATAACCGAAAACGTGGCAAATTGACTCGAAATCTGAAGTTCTGTTAGAGCGATGAATATTTGATTGGACAAAATATGAGATGTGGATGAAAATAACAAGGAATTCGAGACAAATTCTTCTTCGACTCTATTGGGCCGGATAGGTTATTTTTAGTAGGTGCCGTAAAGCCTGAATTAAAGAACAATAAGTATTTAAGACATCCGGTGGAGCCCCAACTACACCGAAAAAGGTACCTTTTCGGTGTAGTTGGGGTTAACATGTCATCAATGACTGTATTTACATCGGGTGTTATTCTAAGCCTTAGCCTGCCATAGATACCTATGCTATATCTAAACAACAATTAGTGCGATGTGAAATCTAATCGAAAGCTCGATCAATTATTTGGAGATCACTGCGGTCGGAGCGCAATTTTGCTAAAGCTTCACGTAATTTTATTTATATTTTAAAGCTGCATAGAGTCCGGCTGATGAGAGGTCCAATTGAAAGGTGTCAAGAACGCATTCTCTCGGCGGCCGGCATATAACACTGTAATAGTGTGTTAATCTGTTCGATATTGTAAAATATATGTAGGTGAACGTTGTTTATATTCATACTCTTCGGTAATTCAATCTCTCCCTTTATTACTCTCATAGCATATTGTATTTTGTGTAACAATATATTTATATACCCCTTTTTTTTTTTTTTTTTTTTTGGGTGGGAAATCATCAAATAACTTCTCCCGCTCTGGGCGGAGCGGGAGGGTGTGTCAGACTCTTACTGACTAAAACCCACCCGTATTCCTTCTTGTTGCCTGTGTTGCGGGGGCCTCGGTGACCCATAAGTACCTTCCCGCGACATTTATATACCCCTGACCTTGCTTTCGTCGGAATTTCTATCTATGAGAGTTGAATCGATATTCTTGCCTTGTTCAAAGACAATAGAATTTATAGGACAATGAACTACTTTTACTTACTTTTCATCCTTTCATTATGCCTGTAGTATTATCACAGTCGTCAACTGCTTTGTTCTGATCTCTTTGCACTCTTTGTAGTTTGAAAACTCGCGTTCCAGTTTTATATGTAATTTGTTACGAGCCCAAGCCAAACGCTTTTAACAAAGGCTTTTTACCATTGGCTGATCTAGATAGGTAATTTTTCGAAAATGCCCGGCATTCCACGTTTGTAGGTGAACCAAATTCTCGGACAGTGATTGGGGACAGTGATTGAGTATTGTAAAAAACATGTATAGCGAAAGGTATTGTGAAATCATTGGTGTGCACTGTTCTTAATTTCCAAATATTTAGCTAGAAACATTAAGTTAGGATGTACCTCCTATAGGGGTTGAATTTCGAGGGTTCAATAAACCTATCAGCAACGAGAGTTTGTCTTAGGTGCGTAGTTTGGGAGATCTCGTGACATACCTTTCATAAAGAGTAGATAGGTAACTTATTTAAACAGATTGCCGCGTTTACATTAAGGTATAAAACGTGAATTTCACATATAGTTTCCACTGTTTAATTGTTTACACCTTAAAAATGAATTATAAGGGCTAGTTTGTATATAAAACTTGTCAAAAGGTGAACAAAATAGAAAACAATATATTTATGACACATTTTTTGTACATGACTAATAGAGAAGTATGAAAGAAAAAGACATGTTGCGCCTACCCCAAATAAATTGGGATATGAGCAAGATAATGATGATGACATATTTTGTACGCGACATGTTTTTGACAAGACTTAACATCATCAAACTCCAAATAGCCAGTGCCTACTGACACTGACGTTTCAAATTCAGAACCAATTTCATTTATTAAATCATAATGGCTCGGCACTCAATTGTCTGCGTTGACGGACCAAAGAATGGAGCAATGCACGTTGAGCATGGTCCAACGTGATCCATTGTTTGTATTCTATAAATGTAGTGATGGATGTATTAAAAATAGGTGGCAGCCTGACATTAAGGACAGTCTCAAAATATAACACGTTTTCTCATAATACCCCAATAATAACACTCACTGTATTGAAAAGTATTCGTTGGAATTTGTAAAATATAATTATTTACATAGTTGAATGCAATATATGGATGATACTCGATAATTTATAATTAATTTGACTGAAATATTATAGGTTTCAAACTAACCGGTCTGAATAAAATATTGAATTATTCCTTTACAAGCATAATTCAAAATTTTACAAAAAGGCTGATTTCAGTGAACTCTCCTTTAAAAAATATGAAAAAGAGAATACATATTGTAACGCTTGGCATTTTGTTGTTGGTCACTTTAGAAGATCAGTGGGATTACAGTGGATCAAGAACTGTATTTAAAATCTGTTTTCTTCCTATACTCGTTTGTTTATCTATAAGATAAGTGAGGTGCGAGGCTATTATCCATTCAAGAGTTTATATTTCACGGATTTCACTGGTAGAACTGTTGTATCGTGGCAAACCTTCATATTCTGAGTATGAAATAATTATTTACTCAATGTTTTTTAGACAACCGCGTTTTATAAACAGCTGTTGACACGTGCTCTTGATTTCTGGAAAATATGTAGTAACTGTTTATGTAACAACTGTAGCAACTTTGTCTATCTCTTCTATATCGATGGTGGCAAATTTCGTAAGCGACATTATGGCATTTAAATGTCTCTTACGACATTTGAAATGTAAGTTTATATTAAATAAATATATTAAAACGGAAAGCTCGGAAGTAATATCTGATTTCGAGATTTATCCATTAATATCTATTCTGTCATCAAGATGATGGCAAATATATGTGATCACTAATTGTGGAAGGCATATACAAGTGGCAGCACAAATGATATCGAAGGGACACCAAAACTGTCTGACGAGATAAGCGACGCCAAAATATAGGATGCTGCATTTGCTTCAAAATATGTGGCAAACCTTAGAATGCAATACTATCAGACATCTTGCGTTATAAATATCTGCAGTCTGCATTAATAAAAATACAATATGTGATACCTCGTTGAGATAAAAAATCTTCACATTGGCAGCATAAATATCTGTCAGATTAAATTAATTGAATATTAATTTCAAGTCATTTTAAAGATCCAGTCTAGACGTAATTAATAGGAAACCTTGAATTTTTGGTATAATTATACTACAACAACATTATGATTAGGTATTTTCATTTATTATTGTTTTTCATTTTTTTGCTAAGAAATAGCTCTTATAAACGAGTTGAGTGTTGGAAATAATACTTGAGGCCAAATATGCTTAGCGATTGAATGTTCCAGTTGATTCTGAACTTGTAGTTTTCAACCTTGTAGGTACACAGGTACAGCAAAGTATATAACTATCTAGAATTTGTGGTATTAGCTAATATGTGGTGCCTTTTGCTGTAGATCGCAGACGGCTAGTGTCCTTCGATGTTAGTAGCTATAATCAGGCTTTTTTTTTTAATTACACTTCTTACTATAATTTCGTTAATAATTTTTAAATGACAGTAACAAGTGTCATTTTACTGCAGCTAATTGTACGTCCTAGTTTAATGATTTAAAAGTCTCGGCCACATTCTTCAGATGGTTGCATATTAGAAAATCATAACTTTCTCGAGCAAATTTCAAAAGATCAAAAAACGAAATAACAAAATTTAAATGACCAAATGTTGTATTTAGAAAAATTTTAGAATCCCAATGTATGTGACATCAAATGAACGACTGATCAAAAGTTGCTAGATGTAATTTTAAAATATCAATCATCTCTTTTTTCCACATTTTTTTCTATACAATCTATTCGTTTCTGGCACTGGCCGGCCGCTGCCACGGCACCGCTCGCTTCGCTCGCTCGGCTCGTGCGTAGGAGGTCACAGTTTTAACCTAACCTAACCAAACCATTATATAAAATAATTAACCTACTCTAACTAGTTCCATATGTAACCATAAATTTGATTTGTTTCGGACAAATTCAAGCACATCTCATTCACACAACACATTCTCTAACGTTTATTGTCTGTAATCCATTTTGACCTTTAAAGGATTTGGTCAACTGTAATAAATAATTTAAACATTGATATTCCAAACTTTGGTCAGCTGAACTTTTCAAATGACTAGCGTTATTTTAAACTTTGTTGAACTTGTACGTTGTTCTTTTGAAATTTGCTAAGGAAAGTTTTGATTTTCTAGCAACCCTTCAGATCACGATACGTCATAACAATATAATAACAATATAATCGTGTGTTTATTTGAATTACGAATTATTTTTTGTAAAGTTCTAAAGAATATGGGAATATGCCAATTAAGACACTTATTACTGCCTCGTTGTTCTAGTGGTCGCAAGTGCTAGTGCTGAGCATGAGGTCCGGCGTTCGATTCCCAGGTCGGGCAAAGTGTTTTTGGGTTTTTCAATCTGGAATTTCTTAGTAGCAACCTGAAGTCTGGATTCGGGCCCGATAGATGGCAATAGGCTCGCCCCCTATTATGTGGGACTTGAATGTAACTGGTGAAATGTGTCCTATAGGTACACCTCCAGGGAATAAAGGCGTGATGTTATATTATATTTATTAATAAAAATATTAAAGGTGGAAAAAGGATAGAATCACTTGAAACACAGTTTTGTTTTTTTCTTTAGATATCTTTCGCAGACCACACTCCAGCGGGATGGGAACCCATTAAACAAATCAATCATTAGTCAAAAACATGTATTCATGCATGCTCAAACGTAAACACCTACATATTTTTATTATAATACCTACCTAATACTATAATTATAATAAGTATGCAAAAGTTAGTATATTCGTCTGTATGTTTTAATGCTTAACCACCGAATCTATTTTGATGGCTTAACACGTTGGCGGACATTAAGGCCCACAGGCGTCTAGGTAGCTAAATGCGATACGACAGTACGCCTGTCGTATGTGTTTTTACTTGCATAAAATAAGTAAAAAACGATTTTTTGAAAATAGTGTAGTGACAGTACAAAAGTCGTAATTACACCTGCGGTGACAGTATAACATGCCGTTCTCTATGATAGTATGAAAAATCGGTCGTCGTGTGGCGTACTGATTTTATAAAAGTAAAAACACAGACGTCAACAGGCGTACTGTCGTATTACCTAGACGCCTGTGGTAGTTACTGTCCGCCAACGTGTTAAGCAGCCTAAAGTTGCAGATGGAGAAGTTTTGTAAGTTTCGAAATAAGCTCTAAAACCGTTGTAAAGTAAAAGCGTTTTAAGGTAGAAAGGTGTTTATTCTTTACACGATACGACATTTATTTAAATATTTAATGACGTTACCAGTATCAGTATATTATAATGTACTCTGTGGTTACCAGTCTGCACACATAGCTTCAATTAAAATCCATTTGTTTAGTCACCATAGCCAATCAAAGATTAGCAAAACCCATAGTCGTCAAACAAATAGTTTTCTGACAACTGCTCGCACAGATTATAATTAAAGGGCGGCAGCGCCTACGTCGTTGCCGAAGGGACGGAATGTTGCCATTTTAAATATTATATATTTATATAAACATTAAGTAGTTTTCTGAAACCTGCACGCACAGATTAAAGGGCGGCATCGCGTACGTTGTGGCCGACGGAACGGAATGTTGCCATTTTAAATAATATATATTTACATTTAAACATGTAGAATTAAGTAGTTTGTATTTTTTTTTAACTTGGCATGTATTTATTTACATAACCAAATTACAAGATGATTATTAACATTAACAAAATTATATTAAAACTAAATGAAGCCTAAAAAAGGCCCTCGGGGCATTGTACCGAGGATGCTGGCGGCATTTCCTCGCTGAATTGCAATGCTGATGCGTTGCGCGAGAAAGTCGCCAGCTTTTCGGTCACCAGTTACATCAACTAGACGTTTCGCGCACTGGGACCCCACGGACCGAGGGTCTCGACGCCAAAGGGTACAAAGTTGTGCTCTCTGCCAAGGCCTCCTTATTTTTTTTTATATTTCTTATTTATAATAATCTAAATGTACGCTGCACCGGTCGAAATCGTCACGTCAACACCGGCTGTCGCTGAAAACCAGCGCTGGGGCGCTGTCTCGCATAGGATCGCAGCATTATGCTGAGCGATAGCCGTTTTGCGAGTCGCATATTTACCTTCAACTTGTTCTTTTACTTTCTAAGTACTATTTATTTTAGTACCTGTTTTTGTCTAATCTGTTAAAATCTCTCAACCTGACTAGGTTTCCGTACGTCGTTTTCGGGTGACCACTGAAATCAGCGCTCTGGGTCTCCCATAGCACAGCATCATGCTGGAATCCTTCTTGTCATATTCACGACGTGCAGTTGCCGACTATATATGCTCGGTGTTCGTAAGCATATATCTGTTGTGTTTTATTATTTATTTGAATTACCATAGATTTTTATGGGCACGTGTTTCTGTGACAAATAAATCTACTTTTCTTTATTTGTTTCTTATTTTTTTTGTTTTTTTTAATACTATACAGATTGTTTGAAAAATCTCGTGTTTTGGAAGTAAGGATTTATTTGGTAGATTTAAAATAATCCTATGCATTATTATTACCATAGTTTTCAATTTTTGTCGTCTACACATTGTATAGTGTCAACACAAGGCCTTGAACCTTAATAATAATAATTATGATTTTGTTTGTCTTGTTCCAGTTATGGACGCCGCTGAACATAATCTTGTTCAATCTGGTATGTTCAGACTTCTCGGTGTCAGTCCTGGGCAACCCCTTCACTCTCATATCGGCACTCTTCCATCGCTGGATCTTCGGGAAGACTCTGTGTGTTCTCTACGGGTTTTTTATGGCATTATTAGGTAAGTCTTTGATTTTTATAATAAATGCTGATTTGCTAACGTAAACCTAAAGTAAACCTTGATAAACAGTTTTTAAAGGTTTGACAGGTTTGTCAAACCTTTAAAAACTGTTGATCAAACGAAAATATTAATATCATCGGCTATCAAATAAGATTGGAAAGCCTAAACTGAGTAGGAATTGTCAGTTCTTGAAAAACCGCCTCTGAAACTAAGCAAACCTCCAATCAGTTTTTTGACATTACAAAGGTAGTTTTGAGTTGGTCGACTATTACTAGTTAATTAACACACAAACAATCACAGCTAACTGTGATAGTTTTCTTTTTAATTTCGTTACATATACTACTGCCATTATTTTTTTAACATATGCAAAAACAACCATTTTGCTGGCAGGGGGGACACTTAACTCTAACAAAAAATTGCACTTTAAAGCTTAATATTACTTAAACGGATCCCTAAATCGAAATATGGTGTTAGTAGACCCACAATATTATCGAACGGCCTTTTCAATGTGGGATAGACACACTATGGGATACCCTGAAAAAAGTTTTTTCAAGATTTTATTTTATCATTTGCTGCCGTGATAAATATGTATACCCATGCCAAATTACAGCTGTCTAATCAATCAAATCAAATCAAAATATTTTTATTTCACATAAACCTACATGGGCACTTATTAAACGTCAGAAGCTAGGTGCACGGTTCCAATTGGTCGTTTCCTGTGGAGAAGAGCCGGCAAGAAACTCCACTATAATACTAAGCGTCTCTGAGTTAAAGCGGGGACAGACAGATAGACAGACGGACACTTGTTGACTTCGGAACCCTAAAACGTAGCCCCCTCAACCTCATAAGCAGTTTACATTAAAGTCAACTTTAACAATAAATAATGAACTTTTCCACTAGACCAAACGAATTTAAGTCTCTTTTAAATTCGCTAGAAAGAGACGATTTGGAAAAGAAATATGGTTTACGTAATTTCTTTAAACATCTTTGAAACTTTTCAATTGAATATTATTCATTGTGAATCTTTTCTTGCGGCTCCGTTTTTTTGAATAGCAAATTGATGATTGCGCCGCGTCCTGTCCCGTAAAGGGCATTGGGAATTTTTATAAATTGACTGAAATATTTACACATAATTTTATACTTATTTTACCTAAATACACTTTATACCGTTTATTTTAGTTTGTTACCCACATATTTACAACTCGTTTAACCTGACTTTAATTCCGTACGTCTGTTTCGGCTGAACACTGAAAATCAGCGCTGTGCTGTGGATCCCCCATAGCACAGCATCATTCTGAGTGGAAGCCTTCTTGTTACAGCAATGACGTGCAGCTGCCAACTATTTGTGTTTTGTGCTCGTGAATATAATTATGTAGATCTACTTTGTTTTATTTTTCTGTTTACCTACTCTAGATCTTTTTGTATGCACGTTTTTCTGTGACAATTTTTTTTTTCTTTCTTTCTTTCTTCTCTCTATTCATAAACCTTAATATACAGGTTGAAATTGAAAACTTGCGACAAACTGAAATGGGACATTGTATACATCATTATTAACAACTTTTACTAAGGGACCAAAGCTGTAATCCCAAAAAAAAAAATCTGCTTTTCCTACATTTTGATGAGGTATTGCGAACATAAATGTAGGGGACAGCAGTTTTTTTTTTTGGGATTGTAGCTTTGGTCCCTTAGTAAAAGTTGTTCATAATGATGAGTACAATCTCCCATTTCGATTTGTCGCATGTTTTCAATGTCACCCTGTATTTGTTCATAAATTATCTGTAACTTGTATTTTTTTTTTCATTATACACCACGCTTGTTACTATTTGTTGAAAAAAAAAAAACAAAAATTCCCTTTTTCTTCCCAACATAGTGGAAATTAGACTTTTTATTTACATGTATTAGTAAACATGAGTTTTAGGTCAAAAGGATACCATTCAGAAATGAGTTGTAATGTAATCTACCCACGTAATATGACCCATGTCTTACCTCGTGGTCGCGAGCTACACGCTCAAGAGACAGGCGACACGCGGCTTGCGACAGCGGATGTGGAGAATACAAATGAAAGAAGTTTTTTAGAGCATGTCACAAGTCACCGACGTGACGCAAACAGGTGTTGTGCGCGCGTCGCTTGACGCGATAATCGCTCGAGGTCGTGAACAGGGCCTTGTACACATGATCATAGTGTTAGAGTATATGTGGAAGCTTTTATACGTACTTACCGGACTGATTACACGGCTTACCAATAAATTCACCACGATTACTTCGATCCCGCTATCCGGCAACGACAGCGTGTGGAAAGGGGATTATACTCTAAATAAAACTTCGAAATTAGATCGTTGTAGAGGTGAATCCACGATGATATACAGTGTGGTCATTTGAGATGGCGCATGAAGGACACCGTTGCAGTTACTTTTGGATAACTGCAAAGATACCTAGTACACTCAGCTAGAAAAACAACAATTCTCAAGTTATGATGCAAATCAGTTTTTCGAGATGAAAAGTCCCTTTATCCTTTTTAAGGTTCCGTAGTAAACAAGGAACCCTTATAGTTTCGCCATGTCCGTCTGTCTGTCTGTCTGACACCACTGTAGCTCAGAGACGCTTAGTACTAGAAAGCTGTAATTTGGCATGGGTATTGTATTAATCACGCCGACAACGTGCTAAAATAAAACTTGAAAAAAAAAAAATTATTTGCATACCTCCCTTGCACGTAATGTGGGGATGATATTTTTTTCTCGTCTACCCCATGGTGTGGGGTATCGTTGGATAGGCCGCTCAAAAATATGCAGGTCTGTGAACACCACTTTTCGATTCAAGGATCCACTTGCGTAATATTAATATTAAATTCATGGCAGTAGTACGTAATAATGATGATGAAATTAAAAGAAAAACTATCACGGCTAAGAAGGCTTTAGAAGTTAACGAGTTATAGTCGAGTTGGAGAATTGACCGTGGCGTAAATCGATGTATGGGAGACCAGGTTTTTGAACTACAATGTTATGTAAAGCTTCATTGTGCGTGGTCCGACACGCACTTGGCCAGTTTTTTTTTTTAAGATAGGTACCAAGTTACCCTGTATATTATGCTAAATTCCATCAAAATGATTCTAACTGTGTAATCAATATTAACGAAGACACACGAGAGAGGTAATCATTTTCTTATTCACCTAGCTAGCTTCTGATGTTCAGTAATTCGGCGAGACAAGACCCATTTATATGTTAAATTATATAATTTGCGGCTCGAACTTACCGCACACATTTACAAAGCCTTGGTCTTACTTATGTCAGAACTTGAGCACTACCTCCTTATTTTGTCTCATATTACAAGTTCTTTGTGGTTTCTAGCTCTCGAAAGAAGGCGACGTTATCTTGGGTTAGTTACGCGAGCTTTGTTAAGTAACGAACAAAAAGTCATTCGCAAAACGAACATTCGTTCGCGAGCAGCTTCTAGAGAATTCGTTTTTCGTATTACGTACTCACCAAACTGTTCGTTTTGTGAATGAATGGTCGTCGCTTAACAAATGCTTGAACGAATGTTTGCAAAAGAGATTTGCGAAACGAGTGCTCGCTGTGTCATCGTCAATCATGACAATGGATTTGATTGACTATTGTTAGGAGATTGTTCAGCATCTATGACATCTTTCGCCCCAAAACCAACAGCGGAGAAAAATTACTTAGCGTAATAACAAGTATATTGAAGACAACGTTTAATGACTGATAACTTGCAGAAAGCAATAATAAAAAACAAAGATTTTGAGGTTATATTTAGTAAGAAACAATATCCTTTCCATACTTAGAAATACATGCTAATAAATTACTGTCTCACCGTTTTGTGAATGAATGGTCGTCGCCGAACAAATGCTTGGACGAATGTTTGCAAAACAGATTTGCGAAACGAGTGCTCGCTGTGAGTATGGTCCTTTAGAAAGTAGATATTCATTGTAGGTACTCCCTGAAATAGAACATCTTACCTTCACCAGGCATAATTGCAATATACGAGTAGGGTTTTGGGTCAATAAATCTTAAGCTCAGCTCTGAACAATCGGTTTTTTTATTAGGGTTCCGTAGTAAACCAAGAACCCTTATAGTTTCGCCATGTCCGTATATCTGTCTGTCTGTCTGTCCCCTCTGTAGCTCAGAGACGCTTAGTACCAGAAAGCTATAATTTGGCATAGGTATACGCCGACAAAGTGATAAATTTAAATCTTGAAAAAGTTTTTTTTAAATCCCGTGCACGTAATGTGGGGATGATATTTTTTTCTTGTCTATCCCATGGTGTGGGATATCGTTGGATACGCCGTTCAAAAATATTGTGGGTCTGTGAACAACACTTTTAGATGCAAGGATCCGATTGCGTAATATTAAACTTTAAAGTGCTAATTTTTACCCCTGCAGATGTGAAAAAATTCATGGCAGTAGCACATATAATGAAATTAAAAGGAAAACTATCACAGCTAAGTAGGCTTTACAAGTTAACGAGTAATAGTCGACCAACTTAAATTTGCAGTTGGAGAATTGACCGTGGCATATATCGATGTATGGCAGAACAAGTTTTTCAACTACAATGGTAAGTTTGGTTTTGGTATAAATTCATCCCAACTTCCCAACTACGGAACCATTCATTGTGCGTGGTCCGACACGCACTTGGCCGGTTTTTCTTTATGGCAATGGTGCCGATGTCGACAATAGGGTCTTACACCCATTTTTTAAAAGTGTATTAATTAAATTCTATTGTGCTAATATGCCCCAATAAAAATCACAAATTTTTTATTCAATCGATAAGTGCCATAAAAATGCATTTAAAATTTTACATTTTCAAATTTCGAGCATAGGTTGACGAAAACGCTGGACGCAGTGGACGCCATGTTGCTCTGTGGTCATGACGTCACTGGGCTATGAAAACAAATGCGCTGATCTTTGTATGATAATTGAAACGTTTTTGTTAACATAGCCGTATGACGTAATAACATGGCGACTACTATTTCTGGGTGTTTTTAACAGATTAGAAAAACTGAAAACGTTGAAATGAATTTTAAAATTATTTTGTTATCTTATGAACTACTCGTAAAACTAACATTTTCCGACTCCTTTTTGTCTAAACTATCTCAATAATATATTTATAGATTTTTTCTCGTTTACAGTAAAATACCCTATTCTATCAATGTCAGATGTGATATACTAATAATGAAACAGGAAGCATTTTACTCATTTGATAAATCTTCTTGATAGTTGAGTTAACTGACTTGCCTTGACAAGGATTAGGGATGCCCATACATTAGGTCCGTATCAATATATTTTAAACAATATCCAGCGTGTTATTCTATTTTAAATATTACACCGAATCTCACATAAGTGTAATAATGGTATAGAAAAATATCATTAACTATTTACGATGGATGGATTATCAAATAACTTCTCTCGCTCTGGGCGGAGCGTGCGGGTGTGTCTCTTACTGACTAAAACCCACCCATGTTCCTTCCGTTGCCTGTGTTGCCAGGGGCCTCGGTAACCCTTTCGAACTTACCCACGACCCGGCAGGCATCGGCCCTAGTGGACTCCTACACTTGTGCTGACATCTCTTTGGTGCGCGCGTGGAACACAACGCGCCGTCGACCCGGGCCTGGTCCTTATCGGACGGCGAGCTACCCATTGCTCACCGTCCGCAAGCCCGCGTCTACGGTGGCCAGAAATCCGCCCGGGATTCCCGACACCCAAGGCGTCTCCTGCGGTGGCTAGGGGCATGAGGGCGTGAAATTTGCCTCTCCCTCACCCGTCCCGCGTCCTCTTTCGCGAGCATAAGGACGTGACGGCTGCCTATGCCATCGCTCCGTACCACGGCCTGGACCAGGGCCGCACGCGAGAGATCTCCTCCGCCGATCGCCTCCACGATGACACGGCGGTGCTCTGCCCAAGCCTGGCCGACCTCCACTAGAGCGAAAAAGGTTGATAAGGAATGTACGTACGGATGCGTATGACATCCATGAAAAGCCGGTCTATTCTGTAAAAATCTCACCGTGAAAACTTAAGTGAAGTCAGCTGTCAATCCCTAGTACCGTGTAGAATGATCTCTAAAAATCTCACCGTGAAAACGTAAGTGAAGTGTGCTGTCAATCCCTAGTATCGTGTAGAATGATCTCTAAAAATCTCACCGTGAAAACCTAAGCGAAGTGAGTTGTCAATCCCTAGTATCGTGTAGAATGATCTCTAAAAATCTCACCGTGAAAACTTAAGTGAAGTGTGCTGTCAATCCCTAGTATCTTTAAAAATCTCACCGTGAAAACCTAAGCGAAGTGAGCTGTCAATCCCTAGTATCGTGTAGAATGATCTCTAAAAATCTCACCGTGAAAACTTAAGTGAAGTGTGCTGTCAATCCCTAGTATCGTGTAGAATGATCTCTAAAAATCTCACCGTGAAAACTTAA
The DNA here is from genome assembly GCA_905333075.3 of Atethmia centrago. Lineage (NCBI taxonomy): Eukaryota > Metazoa > Arthropoda > Insecta > Lepidoptera > Noctuidae > Atethmia > Atethmia centrago. The sequence continues at coordinate 7,252,892 of HG995381.1, read as the reverse complement.
GTGAAGTGAGCTGTCAATCCCTAGTATCGTGTAGAATGATCTCTAAAAAACTCTCCCTAGAAACTAAGAGTGAGATTTTTAAAGAATACATCGGCAGGTGGTCAATGGAAGTAATCTCGCTCTCGATGAGTGTGAATTGTAAGATTGGGCATCTCTAATTGTCAAATCTAAAGATCTAAGATGGCGGCATTTTTGATGTGATGCCGTTTTATACAAATATTCGCAATTAGCATAATAAGATACATTTATAATTATTACGTACGTCAGATTTTTGCTGGCCCTAGGGCCATTTATGACGATTTACTTTAGTTTACCAATCACAACAGTTTTTATTCGATTTAATTACAGATTTTGTATTGGTGGGTTGATTTTGTATATAAATGTTTATCGAACCGTTCAAAATATATTCACGAAACCGCATTTACATATATCCCAGCTGAACGGAATTCAGTTGGAAATATACTGCCTATAGCAACGTGTCAAATAATGCGAAATAACCAAATTAAAATTTGGTTGGTTAGAGATGCTGTGAACGCTGCAATAATGGTCGGGCGGTCAGCAATATATTTCGCCCAAACCGTTCAAACTGACCGCTCCGAATATTGTGTCTTTTATTGGCAGATAGTGTTTATTACACAGTGTGTTACGTTAAACAAGACACATACTTCAAAAGAAAAAAAATTGTATGGGACCAACTCTTATTTATGAAAAAAAAAGCTGTTCCCTAAATATTGTCGAGTTATGTGTATGGAACAGCTGGTTTGTTTTCGTGATTTCAAAGTCAAAGTCAAATTATTTATTTCAAATAGGCACATAAAAGGCACTTTTGAACGTCAAAATTAAAAAAAAAAACAGAATTGATTCTAGTCGCCCCTTCCAAAAGGTAGTTTCGTATGGAGAAGAATGGGCAAAAAACTCTCCGTTACTCTTTTAAATATTTTACAATATTTTGTACAGGTACATTAATTATATAATTATATGTGAAGACAATGCACCTAGAACTAAATTACTATACCACCAGTTGGATCCAGTATCGTTTGGCAGGATTTGGGGGTAAAAGGCGCTAAAGTTGATAGGGGTTGGGTCCTGGATTATAACGCTACTTACTACTCTTATTAAAAGATAATGCATTTATTTCGAGAAATTAATAAAATGTTTCTAACCTAAATCAGATAAGAAGCGAAACCGAAACGTTAAAATGGGCGATTGACAACCAAATCTGTCCCAGTATCTGTAGTCAGTATCCAGGATCAGTATTTGTAGTCAGTCCGTGGTGTAAAATGTCGGGCAAAATCGATATACATAATCAGCCTATAATGTTCCCACTGCTGGGACACAGGCCTCCTCTCTGTGAGAGGGAGCGGGCCGTAATCCACCACGCGGGCCCAGTGCGGGTTGGTAGATGACACATGTCTTCGAATTTTTGGTTCTAGGACATGCCGGTTTCCTCACGATGTTTTCCTTCACCGTTTTGAGAGCAGTGGTGATGAAATAATTTACACAAAGTAAAGCGCCTGTCTGGGTTCGAACCTACGACCTACAACTCGTAAGTCGCGGCCGTTACCACTGGGCCACCACTGCTCACCCACAAATCGATATGACGGAACGTAAAAAAAAGATAGGTATGCCCATTTGCGTCATGTGTCACTGTCATTCGTTTTCGATAATTTTGTTTCTCCTCGAGTTGCGTGAATTTGTTCTCTATGTTTGTACTCCCACTGATCGTATGTGTGTACAAAAGGCAATGTTACTACTGTTACTAGGAGAACTTAGGATGCAAGAGCGAGCGAACCGAGCTCGGGACTTGGGGCACCCCGGTTTTTTTTAAACCATTGACTGACTACGCCTTTCGACTACACCTTTTAAGCAACTTTAAAGAGTTTTGAGGTTAGCTTACAATATTTTCTTTTTCTCAAGAACGGTGCTTTACCTTTTCAGGGGAGAGAGGGCATCCACCCTCCCTCCCACCCCCTACCTCTTCCTGGCAAACTATACAAAATGTTTGCCCAATTAAAATAGCAACCAGTTTGATTTTGTCTTTCAGTGAAATCCCATGGTAAAAGTTGTTAATTTTCATGATTACTCACTCCCATAAAATACGTCACTCGCTTAACCTAACGCACTGTATACATAATCGGTTTAACGTTCAGTTTCGCCTCAACATCACGACTGTATGTATTCCCCGAAGGGTTAGGCAGAGGAGCACACGTGGCGGTCTGGTCAGTTTCACCTCATCTCTTAACAATCCATATTAGGTAGCGTTTGTGTTAAGACCTACGTCTTTTTTTGCTGCTCCACCTGTCCTCTGGGCGATCCACACAGTGGTGACACCCGGGCGTTTCCTCCCGCCTTATCCGACACAGGAACCTCCCGAAGCTGCTGTGTCCGGTGAGTACCTGCGTCAGGCGGAAGGTGAGGACGTCGTGGCGCCTCTCTAGCCACTCCTCAAAAAGGGGACTTATCGCCGCAATTGGAGCGTGTCCAACACTGGGTTGCGACAATCGCACACTCCATGTTGCTAGGAGATCCCGCCGGAGCTCTGTCCGCTGTGAAGACCTACGTTTTAAAATCCACATATGTCAGACCGCACACGATACCTAACATGGATTTTCAGTACGACACAGTATGACACAATATGAACGCAGGTTCATACTGCGTCAGGTCAGACCGACGACAAATAGGTAACTATGCTAATGATTCTCGACACGAATCAATAATAAAATAAGTAGGTGTTTTTTTTTTCTAATCTTCGGAAATCGGCATTTGTGAGACACGCATGTTAAAACGCTGTCCGTGTGATACCGCACTGTAACTGCCCTTTCACACACACACACACACACACACTACCGCATACGCAACTGAAAACGTAAAAACTAGACGTTGTTTTGAAAATTATAGATAAACTAGCGGTCCGTCCCGAATTCGTCCGGATAGACTGATATTCATGAAACACAACATATTTGAATGTATGCAATCTGGAAATTACGCTCTATCTAATAGTGCAAACCGCAGTAAAATCGGTCCAGCAGTTGTAAAGTTTTAGGCGAACATACATTCTGCAAGTCTGATTAATACTATGTATTGATTGATAATTGTATATCGTCGCCTTAATTCTAATATGTCATATCTCATTTTTGAACAAAACCGACATTTTGTGTACTTTGGATAAAGGCGACAAAGTACATCTTTCTCTTTCTTTACTTTGCAAAGTTTGTATGAAAAATAGTGAGATAAAAGACTTGACGTAATGCAACGCATCTCGGATCACTCGATCTTTCTGCGAATATGCACTAACTCATTGACTCGCCATAGTTTGTTGACATCGCGCAGGTTGCTCCGCGATTTAAGTGATGTGTGATGGTTAATTATAAGCTGCCAAGGTATGAAATCGTTTTTATTTTGTTATTTGACATTTATTTACTGTTTAAAACATATTTCATTTGTGGAAAACCACTGATAGTAGAATAATTACGACTTTAAAAGTGCCCTTTGAGATACTGCCTATTCGAATTTAAATTTTATAGTTTGCCTTTGTTATACGAACTATTCTCTTGTATTTTTGACATTGCTTTCAGCTAATACCATCAAAATGGATTTGTTGCAATCAGATGATGAGGACCAGGAAATTCTTAAAATGAATGCAGAGAATGGAATAAAAGTAACGAATCCTAAGAAAAACCACAGAGCCGGGTACAAATTTTAGATAACATTATAGTACACAAACCAGACAACGACCTCCTCCATGCGATTAATATAGCAGCCGAATCTGATCCTGCCATTAAGTCCCCTTTAGAAGTTGATAATCAAGCGTTGAACTTGGGATCATTACTTAGTGTTGCTACTGAAAATGGTCCTGAAATTGAATTTTAAGACACATTTGGTAGGTTTGCCCGAAAGTTCAAGCTAGCGCAGTCTGTTATAAGACAAAGCTTTGTTGTCATAATTTTACAGTTTACAACTTAGCAACTCACGAAGTTACCTGTTATTGGTGGCATGAATGTGAGGCGAGCACAAGCATCCAACTAGGCTTCTTGCCTAATAGACTACATAAAAGAGAAGGTTCCTAAAACTATTCCACTGGTTATTTTCAGTGATGGATGTACAGCCCAGAATCGAAACTCAATCATGGCTAATGCTCTTCTTGACTTAGCTATGAAATAAAACAAAGTAATCACACAAAAATATTTGGAAAAGGGCCATACCCAAATGGAGTGTGACTCAGTACATTCCGTTATCGAGATAGAACTTAAAAAACCGACATAAATCTACCTCATGAGTATGTTAAGCTTACTAAAGATGCAAAGAAGAAAACTCCTAAATATGACGCAAAATACCTTTCCCATGAGTTTTTCAAAAAAAATTCAGTACTGCAACGATAGGTACACCTCCATTCGGCCTGGAAGAAAAGCTGGTGACCCAACTGTCACCGACATCTGGCAGTTGCGATATGACCCAGATGGAAAAATTAAATTTAAACTTAATTTTTCGGATGAATTGCAAGAGTTGCCCATCAGATGGAAGCTTGGTACCTACACGATTAATCCAATGTACACAGGAAAATACCACTGAAGCCAAGAAAATGGAAAGACCTCCAAGATCTAATACACATTTTGCCAACAGACTATCATTTTTTTCAATTTGCCTAAGGCAACGACTGATTAAATATTAGTAAATATATAAGATGAAATATATAAGTGAGAGTTAAAGTTAATGTTAGCATTTTTTTATTCGGATACTAAGAATTTTATTTTCGATTGTTTTTTTAATTGTATTGATGGAAGTTTATTTTTGTTTAATACGTTTTGATGATTCCTAATTTTAATGAAAGTGTCATTATTGCTAATCTAATTACTAAGCTATCTTAATTGTAGACAAATAAAAAAAAAGTACAGAATGACTTTAATTTTTTTATGTTAATAAACATTATCTCAGTAAATTAATCATGCTAATAAAGCGTAACTCAGGTATCGAGCTTCTTGGACAAGCACATTTTATTACAACTTAAAAATAAGATATATTAGTTTATTTTGATAGTTGGTTTAGAACATCACTTATAGTGTTTTCAAAGAATTAATATAATAAAAACAGTTTTTTAACCCTCCTGAACAGTTGTCATTTCTGAGATACGCTCTATTAGAATTAAGGCGACGATATGTAGTATTACAATACTACAACGCCGGCAACGGCCGTCTTTCTTGTCATATCTGTAACTTACTCATCTTTGCTCATAGATAACATATAAGTATAAACTAAATCCGGGGAAGTCCCCAATGTTCGCGTTCCGGGGAATTCCGCAAACATTGTCGCAAAGACGATCACTCACTACGGTGTTGCCATAACTTCAACCAAAATATACCCAAAAATACTGACTGCCAGCAATATACCTGAAAATATACTGATTTTCGGAAAAATTGATGAAATATACTGAAAAAGTATTAAAATACTGAATCTGGTCACACTGCGAACGCTCTTTCGCCGCTTGCACGCAACGCTGAACGCTCCACTGGACGCTTTTTCACTCAGGTCGTACAGTAAGTCAACCCTATTCGTCTTAAGTGAGTTAGGATTAACTGGTTTAGCATATAAAAATAACTACTTTCTTTTTTGCTTCGCTGCAGTCGGTTAGAAATACATATTTTTGAGCACCTATAAAAAGGTTAAATGTAGGTATTTGCTTGAACAAAGTGCTAGATCTTAAATCACTGCGTCAACTCATTATAAAGATTGCTTAGTTAATATTAAGCGACCAGTCATAACTTCTCCGAATATTGTAACCTAGTTTGAATTTTAAAAAAGTTGGTAACAAAATACTCATTATTTTAGAAAATCTGGACTAAGTTTTTTTTTTATAAAAATGGTTACAGCAATAAATAACTTTTTGCCTTCTAGACATCGATGTCGGTTACTTGTTTGTATGTTATTCATAAAAATACCCAAGTGTATTTTACCGTTCGACTTATTGTATCTAACGAAGTGAGAAAAAAATATAGAAGGTGCGAGAAAGTAGAATAGAATAGAATACTCTTTATTATGTACACCATTAAATAGGGTGACACAAATGGGCGGTCTTATCGCCTAAGTGCCTATAGACGTATGAGGAACAGGGTGTAAAGTTCACTCATCCTCCATAGAAAAAAGGAAGGATCCTCCGACCAGACGTTTGTTGTGTCTGGTAGGCCGACGATTGATGGCGGGACGTTGTACATATGCTATAGTCGCGCGGTAAACTCTGCTTGCACGATGCAGGATTTTACGTGATGTCAGAGTGATGCGTAGTTCGCATGTCGCGATGTAGATGCCGCCACATACCTATTGAATAGTAATTCAATAGGTATGTGGCGGCATCTACATCGCCATTCAAAATTATTCTCTGAATTGTAGTTCAAATTCAGAGAATAATTTTGAATTCATCAGGCAATCGTGCATCGTATCACAAAAATAGCTTGTTTAAGATAAGATAAGATCATGTTTTTGTCCAAAACATAAGTATGCACACATGGCCTACAAGATGTTACATTAAATTATATCACAGTCATGTTTTGCCTTTTTTTTTCTTTTTTTTAAGGGCTTTATCGCTGAGACGCAGATAACGTCACCCTGTACCACCAGCACAATCAACTTAACCTAAAAACACTTTGTCATTCTGCCATTAATACTTACTTTAAAACAGAAAATGCCAGTGTGTATAGTATCCTAGCTTGTTCCGATAAAGGACAAGCGAGGATAGTATTACACTCTACAATATCATATCTTTGATTAGTTGAACCAAGTAAATTAAATCGCAAAGCTTCATTCCGCACACACTCCATTAAAACATGTTGTACATCTTCGACTACTCCACAATCTTCAAAGTTGGGTGACGTAACCTTTTTCATTAGAAAACCAAACTTTCTTGATGGAATGTGACCGGAACGAAGTCTTAGTGCCATCACTAAATCACTTCTGCTAAGCAGATGTATCCAACTATACACTGGAAGCTGTGGTTGGATCGTCTTGTACCATATTCCCTTTTCTGTTGACCTCTGGTTAAAGTATTCATTCCACACATCTGGGGGGTAACCATCACCTCTTATAGCAGTATTATTTCAATATTACTTTAGCGTGAGAAAGAGATAGAGCTATAAGTCCTGTATAGCTCCATCACTTTCCCACTGTGAAGTAATATTATAATAATACTGCTATAAGAGGTGATGGTTACCCCCCTGTACACTGTTGTTTTACTAATCTTATATAATCTGTATATAAAGGAGGAACATTTACCGAAATTCCGTCTGACACGGCTTGGTTGGCCAAAAGATCTACTCTTTCTTTATCCCGAATCTGTACGTGAGACGGGATCCACTGTAAAACTACCGAGATTGACTTTTGACCAAATTCAAATATAGACTCTAAAATCATGTAGGCTATACTTGTAGTGTCATCAACTCGTCACAGAAATGTTGAATAAAATTAGGCAGTTAAAGGTCAAAGTAATTAGGAATAAAATCTACATATTTCACACAAGTCAGATTAATGTATCACTCAGAAACTCGTCAGTGCTGTAATAGGCTTTCTCTAACAGAAGGCTTTTAACCTTCTTCTTAATTTTTCTGTTGTCTATTCCCTCCAATGTTTAGGCAACGTATTTTAAGGGATTGGTTCCATACAGATTACACTTTTACGCAGGTGAGCAGTTCTGGATCTAGGAATGAAAAGTTTGCTATTCAGTCAGATAAAGTAATTTCGAATTACATTATCTGACAATATGGGGAATAGGTGAGGATTCGATTTGACAAATATAATGGTCTCTAAAATGTACATAGATGGAATTGTTTTTTGAAAAGGGTTTGCAGCTCTCAGTAACATGAAGTCCAAACATAATTCTAAGGCTATTTTAAGTGTTTTAAAAATGACATCCTTGTTTGTTGAATTACCCCAAAAAATGACTCGGTATCTTAAGTTGTTTGTCGGTAAGGTTGGTAGCTTTTTAATTAGTTGGTTGCCCTTTTTACGCAATTATATACAATTTATACTCGACTGGATATTTATCATCGTGCCATTTAAGTAATCATGTATCTCAAACTCAAAGCATTTATTTCAATTAAACCATTTACAGGCACTTTTGAATTTTCAAGGAATCTTTCTATTGTTGCACACCACATACTTAAGATGGAAATGGAACCAATTAGTTAACACAAACATAACATTACGTCACACCTTGTTTCCCCGAAAGGTTGCGCAGAGATTAGTTATTTGTTTGGAAATAATAATAACGTCAAATATACAGGTTGGCAGAGACAACGACCCTCAACCTGTTACCATGGATTCAGTACATGATTCTGGACCCCTCTTTTTTGTTTTGGGTGGAAAATTATCAAATAACTTCTCCCGCTTTGGGCGGGACGGGAGGGTGTGACAGACTCTTACTTGCTAAAATCCACCCGTGTTCCTTCCGTTGCCTGTGTTGCCAGAGGCCACGGTATCTCTTTCGGACTGTCTGCGACCCCGGCAGACATCGGCCCTAGCGGAACCCTACACTTGTGCTGACATCTCTTTGAGGCGTAGAATACAACGTGCTGTCGACCCGGACCTGGTCCTTATAGGACGGCGAGCTACCCATTGCTCACCATTCGTAAGCCCGCGCCTAGGGTGGCCAGGAATCGGCCTGGGATTCCCGACGCCTAGAGCGTCTCATGCGGCGACTAGGGGCGTGCGGGCGCGAATTTGCCTCTCCTTCCATTCCTCCTTCGCGAGAATTACTGCTTCGCAAAAGGAGGTGATGGCTTCCCATGCCCTCTCACTCCGTACCATGGCCTGGACCAGGAGCGGACACGAGAGATCTGTGCGCCAGGACTTTTGCCTCCAAATCCCATGGCGAAAATCCGGCAAGGAGGTTCGCCGCCTCACTGGAGACCGTGCGTAACCTCGGACCAGCCAGATAGCCATGATCTTTTGGGACGCGTTCAACTGGGCGTTTGGCGGGCTGGCCGCCGCGCCAAGGAACGCGACCACACCGGTGCCCCGTAAAGGGCCATGGACCGCATGACCCCCGCGTAGAGCTTCCGGCAGGAGGCGTTTGGACCCCCTAGATTGGGCAGGAGCCGCTTGAATTCTGGACCCTGAACAGAATTGAAGAGGCGTTGAAATTTTTTGTCGTTTAAAAAAAAAAAACAGCTGTTTCCTACAAAAGTGCAATCTATCACCTACGTGTTCAAAATGTATGGAACTGCATTTTTAGTATTTCAAGGCAGGTCCAGAATCATGTACTGCATCCATGGCAACAGGGTGCGAGTCGATGCCCCTCCCACCCTGTATAAGTTCTGGCAACGATACGATAACGAACATGTTGCTCTTAATTTCAATGTAGCTACAGGGTGCGTCAAATTACACTGGCGCGGACGTCTCATTTTATGCTAGCTAATATTGCTAATAAGGAGGTACAAGGGGACGCGGACGCTTTAATTGTGTACAGTCACTTACTTGAAGGCTCTTATAAAGGCTCTAGCAGACTAGACGGTGAAGGAAAACATCGTGAGGCAACAGGCATGTCCTAGAACCCAAAATTCGAAGAGAGGTGACATCTACCTACCCCCATTGGGCCCGTGTGGTGGATTACAGCCCACTCTCTCTCACAGAGAGAAGGCCTGTGTCCCAGCAGTGGGAAAATTATAAGCTGATTATTATTATTAGTAAGTACTTACCTAAGAAAGTGAAGGCTCGTGCAGACTGGCGCGACAGATTCCATGAAGTTTTCATAGAATTTGTGCTGCCTAGTGTCGCGTCGCGTCTTTCTGTAGGAGCCTTGAGTCGGGGTCGCGCCAGTTCATGTAGGAGATAGCGGGACGAACTGGATAGGTTCCGTCAAAGGTAGAAGGAAGACGGGTGGTCTGGCGGAAAATGGAAGGAGAAGAGGGAAGCCTTTGCCAAGGAGAGGGACAGAGAAGCCTAGTAAAAAAAAAATTACAAAGTAGCCACTATTTGAATATCTTAGTTAAGGGCGCGTTTGCAAATCAGACAAAATTGTGCTGTTTTTCGGTACATATTGTGACAAAATGAAACCAAATCAAATACACTAATCACTACCACATATAAATTGGTTCTTCATCTTTGTATCTTCGTAACCATTTTGTTGAAAATTATAGATTTCTATAGTGTAAAAATTTTCTGTTCCCATTTTTTACAAAATTAACGATACCGGGTTGAGTTTTAGTACATTTTTTGTATTATCATCAACATACTTTAAGGTATCTAAAAATACTAGAAGTAGGCAGATATATTCAATTCCAAAAACTAGTACAAAAAAATATGAAAAAAAAACAACTTATTTTTTCACATATTTTGCTATTACGGATGAATCTTAATCGGTTGCATTCGGGGTTATTTTATTTTTGTTCCTGTCTTGCTATATTGAGCAAACGTTTCGAATGAAACCTCAGTCCGCGCTTGGCCGCCATCGTGAGTGGACACTGTATCGCCTGTTAGCCGCGCCTTCTGTTGAAAAAGTTCGCTGTACATATACAAAGTATTTGATAAACCAAACTAGATACTTGATACGATGTTTTTATAATCACAGGTTTTTATAAAAATATTCTTTTTCGCTAAAATTAAAGAGCCTATTCGTCTCCTACTTGGTGGAGTGACCTGATGGTGTACTTCGGTGACTGCTACTGGAACTCGTCGACCAGTAGATCTAGGTGTGCCGAGTTTGGGCTCGTTTTGATAGTTATGATGAGACCTTACCTCCGGACTTGATGGAGTGACCTGAAGGTGTACTTCGGTGACTGCTACTGGAACTCGTCGACCAGTAGAACTAGGGGTGCCGAATTTGGGCTCGTTTTGATAGTAATGATGAGTCCTTACCTCCGGACTTGATGGACTTACCTGAAGGTGTACTTCGGTGTCTGCTACTGGAACTCGTCGACCAGTAGAACTAGGGGTGCCGAGTTTGGGCTCGTTTTGATAGTAATGATGAGCCCTTACCTCCGGACTCGATGGAGTGACCTGAAGGTGTACTTCGGTGTCTGCTACTGGAACTCGTCGACCAGTAGAACTAGGGATACCAAGTTTGGGCTCGTTTTGATAGTAATGATGAAACCTTATCTTCGGACTTGATGGAGTGACCTGAAGGTGTACTTCGGTGTCTGCTACTGGAACTGGTCGACCAGTAGAACTAACTTATGTGTCATCTGCAAATAACACCATCTTCGGTTGATTTTGAAATAATTGGGGTAAATCATTAATGTAAACTAAAAAGAGGAATGGACCCAATATCGAACCTTGAGGAACGCCCATTGCCATTTCAGACCCCAATGAGTTTACGCCGTTTACTTGAACTTTAACCTTTCTATCTTTTAGGTATGATCTTAGTAAATCAAGAGCTGTATTTTTAAGTCCATAGTGCTCTAGTTTCAGCAGAAGTGTCTCATGGTTTACGCAATCGAAAGCCTTAGAGAGGTCGCAAAAGATACCAGTGGCATCCTGTGCTTCTTCCCAGGCGTTAAAAATGTTCTTTATTAGGGTGACTCCGGCGTCAATCGTACAACGCCCTTCGATCGGAACGGTCTCATCATAACTATCAAAACGAGCCCAAACTCGGCACACCTAGATCCATTATTCGACGGGTTCCAGTAACAGTAAATGAAGTATACCTTCAGCTTACTCCATCAAGTCCGAAGGTAATGTCTCAACATAACTATCGAAACAAGCCCAAACTCGGCACACCTAGTTCTATTCGCCGACGAGTTCCAGTAGCAGACACCGAAGTACACCTTCAGGTCACACCATCAAGTCCGGAGGTAAGGTCTAAACATAACTATCAAAACGAGCCCAAACTCGGCAACCCTAGTTCTATTCGTCGACGAGTTCCAGTAGCAGTAACTGAAGTATACCTTCAGGTCACTCCATCGAGTCCGTAGGTAAGGTCTCATCATAACTCTCGAAACAAGCCCAAACTCGGCACACCTAGTTCTATTCGTCGACAAGTTCCAGTAGCATTCACCGAAGTACACCTTCAGGTCACTCCATCAAGTCCGGAGGTAAGGTCTCATCATACCTATCAAAACGAGTCCAATCTCGGCACACCTAGTCCTACTCGTCGACCAGTTCCAGTACCAGTCACCGAAGTACACCTTCAGGTCACTTCATCAAGTCCGGAGGTAAGGTCTCATCATAACTAATAAAACTTGCCTAAAGTCCACAGCCCACATCTCTCTACTAGTAGAAGGCTTCCAGTGCCTAAGAGTCACTGAAGTATTTGTATCTAAGAATTATTTAGTAAAATTATAAAGAGCAATACGAAATACTTTTTGTAAGTACGAAATAAGAAATAAGAAAAAAAAACTCAAAGTATCAAAATTAGTTCACTTGACTGCTATTCCCGCAGCTAACCATTATGCACTTGTGTGTGCGACCCGTGTCAATGTAGTAGTTGGATTCTATACCTATAAATTTTGCAAAGGCGTCCTTAAAGTTTGTAACAGGTCAGTAAATGAAAACCTACCGCAAAAACACCTATCCTCAAGATAATACTTCAAATTAAACAACCTATGCGGTTTGAAGTAATATGTAATAATCAATAATATAAATGATCTTGAAATGTGTAATAACCAAATATGTGATATGATAAAATAATTATTGTGCTATGTAAGTGATGGTAGAATAAAGGCTTTTTTATTTATTTTATTACTGTTTCAAGTATTTGAAAGATTAATAAAAGAGGAAGTAATAGAAAGTCTGAAAGTGGCACCGGTGACTGAAAAGTTGTGCGGAAATCGGTTGTCATGGTATGGACATGTGATGCGGAGGAATGAGGAAAATGTTGTGAGGAAAGTCTTGAGTATGAATTTCGATGGCTCTATTAGTAGGGGAAGACCAAAGAAACGATGGACGGACTGTGTGAAAGATGATGTGGCTAAAAAGGGGGTGACTACCGAGATGACAACTAATAGAGACGTGTGGAAGAAAGGGATATGTTGCGCCGACCTCAAATAAATTGGGATAAGAGCAGGAGAATGATGACTGTTTCAAGTAATTATTTTAGCCGTAATAAATAGGTATTATGAAATGTTACAAACTTTGTGAACTTATTACCTTATTACCTTATTACGGAAAGTTATTACCTAATTAGGGGTGCTCTCCTGAATTTGTTAAGATTTATGTGTCTATGAGAGTCGGTATTTGATTACACGTGTATCTTATTTTTACCCAACTTCGGTGAAGCGAAAAGGAAGAGTTCTGTTTTTAGCGGCGTTTGTATTAACGTTTGTTCCACCGTAGCACCTAAACTACTCTACTCAATCAATCAATCAACTCAGCCTATAACAGTCCACTGCTGGACATAGGCCTCTCCCAGGCTGCGCCACAACACCCTGTCCTCCGCCTTCCGCATCCAGTCTGTCCCACCCACCTTTTTAAGGTCGTCGGTCCATCTAGCTGGGGGGCGTCCCACACTACGCTTGCCGATACGCGGTTTCCACTCTAGGACTCGTCTGCTCCACCGGCCATCGGTCCTTCGACAAATATGGCCAGCCCACTGCCACTTTAGCTTGCTTACTCTGCAGGCTATGTCGGTAACTCCGGTTCTCTTCCAGATAACTTCTTTTCTGATCTTATCCTTCAAAGAAACTCCGAGCATAGCCCGCTCTATGGCGCGCTGAGCGACCTTGGATTTGTGGACCAGCCCGACTGTCAGTGTCCACGTTTCGGCACCGTATGTCATAACGGGCAGGACGCACTGGTTAAAGACTACGGGTCTTCAAACACTGCGGGATTGGCGACGAGAAGACTTGACGAAGTTTTCCAAACGCTGCCCAACCCAATCGGATCCTCCTGTCGGCTTCTTTCTCAAAGTTGTGTCTACCGAGCTGGATAACTTGTGCTAGGTAGACGTACTCCTTCACAACTTCGAGAAGCGACCCTTCGATGTGGATTGGACTCGGCAAGACATACGAATTGTACATGACTTTCGTCTTGTCCAAATTCATGCCGAGGCCAACCCGCCGAGAGGCTCATTTAGGCTGTGCAGCATCTGGTCTAACTGTTCCAGTGTCTCTGCCATTATGACGATGTCATCGGAAAAACGAAGGTGTGAGATGTACTCGCCGTTTACGTTGATACCCTGTCCAGTCCAGTCCAGCGTCTTAAAAACGTCCTCCAACGCATTGGTGAAAAGTTTCAAAGTTTCGGGGATATCACATACCCTTGTCTCACCCCCCTGAGCAGTTGGATAGGGCTGGTTTTTTTTATCCTGGATCTGGACAGTCATCGTTGCAGCGTCATACAAGCACCTCAACACTTCGATATAACGCCAGTCAATTTGACATCTTTGCAGGGAGGCCAGAACTGCCCATATTTCGATGGAGTCGAAGGCTTTCTCGTAGTCCACAAATGCCATACAGAGCGGCTGGTTGTACTCTTCGGTCTTCTGTAAAATCTGCCGAACAGTATGGATGTGGTCCACGGTACTGAAACCTTTTCGAAAACCGGCTTGTTCTGGTAGCTGGAACTCGTCAAGTCTTCTGGTGAGACGGTTCGTGACGACCCTCAAGAACAGCTTGTAAACGTGGCTCAGAAGTGAGATGGGTCTATAGTTCTTCAGCAAGGTTTTGTCGCCTTTTTTGAAGAACAGAACCACCGCACCTCAGCTCCACGCCTCCGGCGTTGTACCCTCTTGGATGACGGAGTTGGAAAGACTCGCTAGCTCTCTCAGGACTAGAGCCACGCCCGCTTTAAGGAGCTCTGTCGTTATTCCGTCATCACCAGGTGCCTTGTTGTTCTTTAGCTGCTCGAGAGCCGCCCTAATCTCGCACTGGTCGACATCTGGGATGTCTTCCGTGTAGTGGCGCGTTAGTTCGGCTCGATGGTCATCTTCACTATGCCCCACTGGTTTCGCCACTACAATCAGACCTAATTATACATACCTACATACATTACCTTCAAAATAATTGAAATAAAAAGAAAGTTAAAATCTTAAACCCAGCTACGACAAAAACGCCAACTAAAAACATATATACACTACATCGCACGTAATCTGTACTAGGGATGTTGCGGATATTCGTATCCACATCCGCAATTGCAGAGCTCCCCCATTTATTTAGATCCGCATCTGCATTTGTATCCACATTAATCAATGCGGAGCTCTGCGGATGCAGTTGGGGTAGAAAAGGGTGAACATAAGTAAAATCATAATCAACAAAATGGAAATTAATCATCAATATTGCTCTAAATCGTCACATTTTCACGAAATAGCCTTATATCCATCAAACACATAATTTCGAGAGCTTTATCGATTTTTAAATGATTATAATTTAGTAATTATTTTATTATAATTGCCGCGAATTGAATTATGATGAACATACAAAGAAACAGCGCTGCTATTTGCAAAAAAGTTAGGAATGTTGATTTTCGCCTTAACGCTTTGACGGATGATCTGCATTGACGGATGTAAGCCATCGAAAATCCGCATTCGCAACAACCCATGTGGCTCGAAAACCAAAAATCAATATCGGTGTCTTGTTTATACCTTTTTAGTTGGCGATTTGTTTAACTTTCTTTTTTTAAGCAATATACTTTTTATTATTTACCTTTTGCCAGTGGCTTCGTCCACGTTGATGTCGGAAAAAATCCCACGGGAACGTACTTCCAGGACAAAAAGTATCCTATGTGTTAATCCAGGCCCATCTGTGTGCCCATTAAAATCCGTTCAGCCGTTTTTTCCTGATTGAGTAATAAACATCCAAACATACCATAGAACAAAACATACAATCAGTAGGATGAATTTCTTACAAACTTGGGCGATTATTGAAAGCTAAAAACCATACGATGGAGATTTCGCATTTTTGAGACGGGGCGTAGGTTGCTCGCCCAGGTCAGACTTTTTCTAGAGCCGATTACTGGGTCGATCCAAATTCTATACATTTATACGAGCCACTTTTTGTAATACGTGTGCGTTGCACTATTGCCTATTTTGCTCCTACAAAAATTGGTCACCGATTATAATTATCGGACGTGGGTGGACAGCCTTATCGGCAAAAGATATATGATAACGATAAAAAGTGGACTCTATAAAAATTAAATGCTTTTTCTTAAAACTTAAATGGTAGTTTTAGTTTAATCTTATCGGGCTCATGACTCTTTTGGATAAATTTTTGTCAATCTTTACCCTATTCTCTCTTTTTTTTTAGTCAGCGAAATTAAGTGTTATACAAATTGACTAACCTGACTGTATGTTGAGAGTGTGCAACCTAAAGTTAAACACTTTATCATGCAGAAAATTACGCTCTTTGACGTTCGAAAAGTGCTGATTCTCAGCCCAATTTGAATCATTTATTCAAACTAGGCTAAGAATCACTTTTCGAACGTCAAAGAACGTAATTTTTGATTTTAGTTTTGATTACATCAAAAGTTTTCATTTATATTTCCGACAATACGGCAACGTCAACAACTCCATAACCCAACCTGGGGTAGGGTGGTGTAAGTTTGCGCAGTTTTGAATAATTCAATCATAAAAATAAAACATACGGATTAATCACAGGTTTCTTTATTATAATTAAATCGGAACTTACCTATCTGGAAATAACTTTTGATACGAATTATTGAGCAAACATAATTTCTTTTGACTTAAGTCAAAAGAAATTATGTTTGCGCAACCTTACACACCCCACTGTGTAAAATTGCGTATAGATGGCGATAAGATTGCACAGTGTTTGTTGAGGCAAATTACTTGCATAAATCACATTTAAATTCACCGAAACCCAAACAATCATTACACCTTTCGAGTAATGATTGTTCATCTTATGCACCCCTAAATGCACAAACTTTGCCTTCAACGAAATCATCTTCATACTACTGCCATCTCTTAGAAAATGAATGAACTCCGTTGTCCTAAACACAAGTAAAACGATCAGCAAACAGTGTAATTACAACAGGTTCTTATCAGTTATATTTACAAAATGTCAAAAAATTTGATCAGAGGGCTGTAAAAACTGAACTCACCTGGACTTGCCATTTTCTTTCTTATCTCAATATTTTTTCCGGAGCGCATGCAAAGCAATCAAAACACGACTGAAGTTGGCAGCGTGTTTCACGCCAATGTCGAGTAATCACGTGTGCGCAATCTTATCGCCCGCGCAAACTTACACCAACCTACCCTACATCTAATAATAGTGAATTAACTACATCTTGCACACCTCACAAACGCCATATTCCGTGTTTCCTATATCTTAAGGCTTCATCTAAATTGGTTCATTAATTCCTTGTTAATAATAACACGTGTTTCGAATAGCTAGATTTATATAATTAAACGGTCTCACCCTTTAAATTATGTATTTTGTGGGACCATGAGTGTTTGGGGATATGTTTACATTCATACCTACCGACTTCTTGCGAAAATAATTAGTACAACATTATATGGAAAAGTAAATAGGAAGATGTTGCCTTATTACCCTGCGTTTATATCAAGATATAAAACATGTAACTTCTTTTATAATGCGCACAGCAAAGGAATGGAACTCTCTGCCTGCGTCTGTGTTTCCGAACGCATATAACCCTAATCTCTTCAAAGTGAGAGTGAACAGGCTTCTTCTGGGTAAGCTCGCTCCATCGTCGACTTTGTTTCTGTCGCCTCTGGCATAGACTAAAGTCAAGAGCAAACCCATCACAAATAAAAAAAAAAAAAAAAAAAAAAAACATGTATCTACTTATTCTAAAAGGGTAATTTTTTTAGAGGTGGAGAAAATTTAAATATATTAAACACACAAACAAGTATTTAATATCCTTGAAGTTGGCTTTATTTTACAGATAATTTTATGGCATTAATGTTTGAATATATTTTGGGCATGTGACCGCCACGATTGACGCAAAGGCCTAATTTACTGAAAGCTTAATATTTTATTGCTTCAATTTAAAAAAAGAAACATTTGACGAACGGCTAATTTCACGAAATGACCTGCAGTGCTATTCTGTAACCTTCTCACCGTGAAAACTTAAGTGAATGTGGAGTGAACTGTCCACTGACAGTTCACTCCACGTTCACTTCACTACATCCCGCCTGATACTAGGGATGGACCAAGGATTACATTTACAATCATAATCGAGATTTTAAGAATATTTTTATGCTAATTCTATTGATCATAATCAGTTAACTGATTAAATAAACGCAATTCAATGACCCAACTGCAATCTGTTTTGAAGAAGCGATAGTGGATTCAGTCGACTAATGACTGTGCGACATTATTCAGTGTTGTTATTAACCCAAATCTATTCAATAAGAAGAGATAAACGAGTGTGTCAAGTGATCGAGTGCAAAAAGTGTGCCTGGCTGACGGACTATAGAATTTATCCCCTCACAAACTATGTGGAAACCTAACTAAACGATGTGTGTGTCTGTGTACATAACACATTTGAATAAAAAACGTGCGGATTATTTAATAAGTACCTTTCAATTTTTTTATTTTACGTAGGTAAATTTATACCGACCTACGCGTTGCCACTTCATCAATACTATAGCAAAATTCAACAGTTCAACTGACACTCGCGCAGCGCGCGCACCGGCCGGCGGACGGCTAGGATCACTTGATCCAGCCTAAGTGAAGTGATGTTGCTATGGCAACGAGAATCGAGTGAAGTGATAAGATGACACTCGCGCGTCGCGCTTACCGACTCCCTTCACTTAACCTCCGCGCGGCGCGGGTGGTTACTATGGTTACGAGAATCGGGTGAAGTGATAAGATCACGCCGCGCTTGCACGTGAGGAGCTGTTATCAATTTGAGTTTTTTCTTAAACGTCATAGTCGTTGTCATAGTCGTCATAGTCGTCATAGTCGCAGATGTTTGTTGGTCCTAGGGGACCAACAAACATCTGACGTTCATAATAATTATAAATATATTTTACTATACTAATTGCGAATATCTATATGAAACGGACATTCTGCGTTGCATAATCGATTAGCGAAATCACATCAGAAATGCCGCCATCTTTGACAATTAGATTTGACATGGCAATTAGGGATGCCCAATCTTTCCTTTCACACACATCGAGAGTTACTTGCGTTGGCCACCTGCTCACGGATGTCATACGCATCCGTAGTACTTTGCTTCAGTAGTTGACTTTTGCGACGTTTTAATTGGTAGCATACACCTTAGGTGCGAAAAGAATTCAACAACAAAACCGATTTTCATATCATATTCCATCCTAAATAATGAATTATCTTTTTCTATATAATTACTTCACATAACATAATCAGAGGAGGCCTATTTCCCAGCACAGGGAAATAGGCCTCCCCTCTGTGAGACTATGAGAGGCCGTAATTCAAAACGCGGGCCCAGTGCAGGTTGGTAGATGTCACATTGTTGTAAATAAAAGACGGATTGACCAAGACTGATTTTTATTATGTACCCACAACCGAACCATTATTCTAATCTAATGACAAGACATCTTAGAACCTACCTACTTAGTATACGACATCTTTACATTTTTTTTTTTCGCTTTTTTGACATCTACTTCTGGGCTGTGAACATACTTAATTCTTTTTTTTTTATACTAAAACATATATATATATACACAATACTGTTGAGTTGGTACCATTATTCTTACTCTTGTCTGTGCTAGTATGTGACCATAACATACCTTAGTACACAAACATGTTGTTGTTCTTAGGTGCTTTGATATTTATGTATTTATTTATTTTCCAGTATAGTATAATTTACTAAGTAACACTGATAATAATTTCTATACACACAGTAACACTAAATCCAGTTGAATATTAAGTTATTACGAGTAAGTAGCTAATGACCTGACATTTCATCTAGTTCATTATATTATATACATTCCGTAAGTTGGTAGGATTATTTATTGCTTTTGTAAATAGTTTTCAATTTTTTGTCGTGCTAGTATAGCCGCCGGTCTGCGAATGCGTTGAATTGGTGAGTCTTGTGGTAGAATGGGAGTGACAACGTCATAGCTTGTATCGGGGCTCTCATCGCTACTGCTTTTGGGACTACTCCAAGTCTCATCATCGCTCATCTGATCATGAGAAGGCCCGGGGGTTATATTGCCATCGGTTGGCTGCTTTACTAGATGCCGCCGGTTCCGCCTGTATCGCCTACCCGTATTGTCTACGACAAAATATGAACGAGGCTGAGCCGCGCGGCCTACGATCCGTGCAGATTTGCGTTTGCTATCGTCAGTGAGGAGTACCGGTTGACCGGCCGATAACACTGGTAGCGGTTTCGCTCGCCTATCATAATACGTCTTATCGGCCTGCTGCTTACGTAACATCTCTTTGTAGTCAATTTCATTATCTCGACTTGGCTTTAACTTTTCAGTGTGCGATGGTAACCTAGTATTGAGTCGCCGCCCCATTAACAGTTCCGACGGCGAACTGATTCCATTACGTGGCGTAGCTCGATGGTTTAACAGTCCTAAGTAGAAATCTGTCCCCGAGTTTATGGACTTTATCAAAATATTTTTTATTATTTGAACACTCCTTTCACTTTGCCCATTTGATTGAGCATAGTTTGGCGAACCAGTAGTGTGCTCAATGCCCCACTTAGAACAAAATGTGTCGAACTCTTTTGATACGTAAGCTGGACCGTTATCTGACACCAACTCCTGCGGGATCCCGTGTCTCGCGAACTGATCTCGCATGGCGGTCACTACCGCCTTCGTACCTATGTTGGTTAACGGACTCACTTCTATGTAATTAGAAAAGTAATCTACCAGTATTAAAAAATACTTTCCTGCATACTGAACTATGTCTGAGCCTACTTTGGCCCACGGCAGGGGCGGTATGTGATGCGGCATGAGCGGCTGGCGCGCGGGACGGTGCGCGCGCTCAGCGCATGCATGACACCGGCGCACCATCTCCTCAACGTCACGTGACATACCCGGCCAGAACATCACCTCGCGAGCGTGACGCTTGCATCTGTCTATGCCCATGTGACCGTCGTGTAACCTACTCAGCATTTCCGACCGAACACCTTTCGGTATATAAACTAGGTTATCTCTAAATATGATTCCATCAATGAAACCAAAACCTCTATATGACCACTGACCTCTCACTCGTTCGTCGACTGAATATTTATTCAGCGGCCACCCTTCTTGTATGTATTTTATAAGTAATTGACATTCCATGTCCTCTTTCATTGCGTTTTTTACAAGATTTACTTTGCTAGGACTGAAACGAATGTTTTCTATCAGGAAACACGATTGTTCTTCTACTTCCTCACATACTTTTTCCGATGTTAGTTCCGGTAATGCTGCTCGAGATAAGGCATCTGCCACGTGCATGTACTTCCCTGGTTTATATATGACGGTAAAATCATAGCCTTGTACGCGTAGCATCATGCGTTGGAGACGCGTGGGGATCGAATCGAGCGGTTTGTTAAACAACGCCTCCAACGGCTTATGATCGGATTCCACAGTGACGTCATGACGTCCATAGACATACTGATGGAACCGTTCAAGAGCGTAGACAATTGCGAGCAGCTCCTTTTCTATCTGTGCATACCTGGTCTGCGTGTCAGTGAGCGTGGCGGAGGCGAACTCGACCGGGCCGCCCGCCTGCAGCAGTACGGCGCCCAGTGCGCGCGCGCTCGCGTCTACCGACAGCAGCACGGGCTCGCGCGCCGAGTACAGCGCCAGCACGGGCGCCGCGCACACCGCGCGCTTCAGATGCGCCACTGCCGACTCCTGCGCCGAGTCCCATACCCACTCGCTATCTTTTTTCAACAGGTTGCGGAGTGGAAGTGCTAACTCTGAGTAATTGGGGATAAATTTGGACAGGTAGTTTATCATGCCCAAAAATCTCTCAAGCGCTGGCCTATCTTCCGGAGCTGGCATTTCCTCTATTGCTTTTATTTTGTTTCTATCTATGGCCATGCCCTCCTCGCTAAAAATGTGGCCTAAGTAACTCACCTGTCTTACTTGAAACTCACATTTATCTTCATTAAATTTTATACCTACTTCTCGCGCCCTATCTAGCAATCTCTTCAGACGCTCATCGTGCTGGGTATTGCTGGAGCCCCAGCATATCACGTCATCGATGAAAGAGTCGACTCCCTCCAGGTCTTCGAGTATCTGACGGATTTTATGATGGAAAACCTCTGAAGCGCAGTTGATTTCATACGGTAAACGTAAAAATTGGTATCTACCGAATGCGTCCCGAAAGTGCAAAGGTCAGCACTGGCATCGTCGATTTCTAACATCCAGAACCCAGATCGAGCGTCTAGCTTACTGAAATATTGCGCCCCCTGGAGCTTGGTTGCGATCTCCGTGAGCGTCGGCAGCGGATAGTGCGCGCGCCGCACGACGCGGTTCAGCGGACGCGGGTCTAGGCATACGCGGATGGTGCCGTTTTCCTTGGCCGCCACTACGATACCGTTCACCCATTGTGTCGGGTGAGCCACCTTACGGATCACTCCCATTTTCTCCAAGCGCACCAATTCTTGCAATAACTTGTCGCGAACACCTATGGGTATTTTTCTAACCGGACAGACTGACGGCTGGGCGCACTGATCTATTACAATGGTATATTTACCGGGTAATTTACCTAAACCTTGAAACAAATCTGCATAGGGATCTAGGTTGAGGGACAATATACGCTTCACCATTCCCAGCTCTTCACAAGCTGATCTACCTAACACACTTTGGCAGTCGAAGTCGGCAATAAAGAAACGTAATGTATACTCAATGTTTTTGTAAGTACATTTCAGATAACAATAACCGGCTATCGGTATATAATTGCCACAGAATGATTGAGCCTTCGTGTTATCTGAGCTCATAAATTCTTTTGGCAGCCCTAGTCCCTGAAATGTACGAAGTGAAATTACATTTAAATATGACCCTGAATCTAACTTAAAACTTTCACTAGCCCCGGTACATTTAAAATTCAAAGTTTCATACCATTTAGAGTCCTTACGATCCATCTTCCCCGATAGCACAGAAACATAGTACAACCCGTCGTCGTCCTCGCCGCCGATCACGTCGGCGTCGGGCTCGACACGCGTTGATTTGTAACACGCGCCTACGCAATTTGGGACACATGTTTTTGAAATGTCCTTTTTCATTGCACCAGAAGCACATTGCATTTTTAGCCGCACATTTATAGCTGTCACAACTATCTACACCGCACGCAGCACAAAACACTTTTCCAAACACGCGCTGCTGGGTTGGCGCGCCGCGCACTCCGGATACCGCGCCGCGCCGCGCCTGGCGCGCACCGGCAACGCCGCCGCGTCCTCGCCCGGCCGCCACCGCCGCGCCGACGCCGCATCGCACTGCGCTTCCACTCGTGCCCGCGCTAAAGGCGCCGCGCGCATACATAGCGTCCACTGCTACCACCTGAGTCTTGGTACCCTCTATCTGCATCTGCTCCTCCGTGGACATCTAGTTAGCTTGACAGACTTTTACAGCTTTTGCCAGAGTGAGATCGTCTGCCCTGAGTAGTCGATCGCGCAGCTTGCCGTCTCGGACCCCGCACACGATCCTGTCTCGCACCAGCCCCTCTTCCAAATGCTCGAACTCGCATCGCTGAGTGAGAAGCTTTAGGGCCGTCACATAGTCGTCTATAGATTCGCCTTCTTCTTGGTTTCTTGTGCAAAATTTGAATCGAGCCATCGTAGTGTTCTGTCTGGTTCCAAAATGTTCATTGTATTTTAGCACGAGCGTATCGAAGCATTCTTTGTTTTCGTCTTTGGTGAATTTGAAAATTGTATACACGTCGTACCCCTCCGATCCGACCAAATTCACCAATAAACTTGCTTTGACATCAGTTGTTTCTTTGTGGACACCAGACGCTTTTAGAAACACGTTGAATTGCTTCAGCCATTTTTACCACGCTTCGGCCCGACTGGCCGGCCCACCTTCCAGACACAATTCCGCTGGAGGCCGTGCGTGTTCCATTGTTTTCGATTGTTTACGTTAGTCACTATCCTTTTACTGTGTTTTTGAACATAAACCGGGCTTATTGGGTGTAAATATCAATTAATTACGCAGCACCGCTGCCACCATGTTGTAAATAAAAGACGGGTTGACCAAGACTGATTTTTATTATGTACCCACAACCGAACCATTATTCTAATCTAATGACAAGACATCTTAGAACCTACCTACTTAGTATACGACAACATGTCTTCGTTTTTTTTTCTAGGACATACCGGTTTCCTCACGATGTATTCCTTTACCGTTTTGAGCGCCGTACACATTAGTGAGATGCATTGCATGCACATGGATCATCAAGGATCAAGGATTAGGGATGGGCATACCTAATGTCATGTTATGCCAATCAACTCAACTTATTGCATTCACATTTACCTAACTACCTACCTATTTTAATATAAAAACTAGAAGATTTACCAAATGAGTAAATGCTACTTAGTAAGTTTATTTAACACCAAACAAGATAGGTACATATGTACTTAAATGTTTTACTGAATCTTTTAGTTTAACTAGCCACATGCAGGCAATAGAAATAACATTATTGACATGACAGGCATTTTTTTTTTTTTTTTTTTTTTTTTTTTTTTAACAATCTTTATTTACATAACCAAATTACAAGATGATTATTAACATTAACTAAATTAAATTAAAACTAAGTTAAGCTTAAAAAAGGCCCTCGGGGCATTGTACCGAGGATGCTGGCGGCATTTCCTCGCTGAATTGCAATGCTGATGCGTTGCGCGAGAAAGCCGCCAGCTTTTCGGTCACCAGTTACATCAACTAGACGTTTCGCGATTTCCGCAAATAACTTATGCGCACTGGGACCCCACGGACCGAGGGTCTCGACGCCAAAGGGCACAAAGTTGTACTCTCTGCCAAGGCCTACATATTTAATAACTTTCAGATTTTCGGCATTTTCTGCCGCTGCACCCGCTTTAGAAGTAGTCCGTTGGAGGTGGGACGGTGCCAGTGTGTCTACACAGGTAGCGTCCCACACAAGCATCCGTCCCAAACTCCACGGGACCAAAGACACACCATCAGGTCTTTTGCCATCATCTCTGACAATGCCAGTCGGCTCAAGAAGAGCAGGCACATTGATGCTGGCAAGAGACCGGCGGATTATGTCATTAAGTGTTGCATGTCTTGAAAAGCGGCCTGCACTTTTTTGACAACAAAGTCCGTGGTGACCCAGTCGGTCCACGTCCGTGCCACAAGGGCATGTGTGTGGAGTGCATACCGTGACCCCAAGCCGCAGACCAGTCGCCAGACGAAGCGAGGTCGGATCCAGGAAGGTACCGGTATATGGAGAAGGATGGGCATGTAGCCAAAGACCGGCCTCTCTGGTTCCGACCGCCAAAAGTCTTGCGCGATCCGGACCTGAACTGCGGCTCAGAATCGATTTGTATGTTAAATCGCAATAAATATCGTCCCAGCTCCTCTGAGATTTTAGGTTGTCTGGAAATTCTTTACCCGGGCAAGCAATTTGAAAAGCATTCTTGGCATCGTCCAAGCCCGCAGTCTCATAGTTTGTGGGCAAAGCCCTTAGGACATTACCTATGAGACGTGACGTGCTATGGGTGGACGACAAAAAGGCTGGGGAAGCAACACTCGAAATTTTGCGGATTCCTAAACCGCCAAACCGAATAGGGAGGGATGCTTGTAACCAAGATGGTTCATTGAGCTGAATATTTAAAATCGTTTCTAAACTAGTTTTGACTAAATCGTCTATTGGTGAAAGCAAATTTGGATGTTTCCAAAAAGGGCTACAGCGAAGCACATAAGTAAATTTAGGGACAAAAAGGCAAAACTTTAGAATTATAAGCGCATAATGAGGACTGATTTCGAGTAAACAATTTGCGTGACTTTGGAATTTAGAAATAGTGTTAGTAATATAATCAGGAAAAGATTCTTCAAAGATGGGAGAACCCAGGAGGCAAAGTGATTTTCTGTCTACTATTTTGATATTCGGTGCCAGAAAATTTAATTTGGATTTTAAATTATCCAAACCGTAAGAAGTTTTTTGAATGAAGAGTTCACATTTGCTAAAATTTAATTCTAAACCAATATTTTCGAAATTTGTTTTAATATCTGATAAGTCAGATAGCACAGTATCCACATCGCCTCCCAGGGTTCCGTCATCCAAATACCAAACGTTAAATTTTGATTTTAAATTTTGAATAATCGGATTTATAGCCAAGCTAAAAATTGCTGGCCCGAGGGGATCGCCCTGCTGACAGCCGACCTCCGAAGAAAGTTCATGGGAACGGTAAATTAATTTTGAAGGTTCTGCGTAGCAGGTAAGCAGGTATTGATAGAGTTCCGGAATTTTGTTCTTAACTTCTGTCAGCATGGCATCCCTGTTTACTGAATTGAAAGCATTTTTGACGTCAATTTTGACTACAATTTCGCAATCATCATACGAAAGGTAGGTTCTTAAGGCATGGACGGCTGCCTCACACCCACCTTTCGTGCCAAATCCTAATTGTATAGGTTCGAAAACAGACTGTAATTTAGATTTGATATGTCTCACCGCAATTTTGGATGCCAAACGTCTTAAAGTTGACCCCACAGCAATGGGTCTCACCCCTCCGTCCTTTTTAGTTAGGGCGATCAAATTAGCACCAAATAAAAGTGAGGCAATATCAGCGTTGATTTTGCCTGAAAACATAAAATTTATTAATTTTGTAATAGAGCAAATAAGCTGCACACCTGCATCACCCACAGAATAAGAAGTTAAATCTTTTAAATGTTGGGGTGAGATTCCGTCCAGGCCGGCCGCTGAACTGGTTTTAAAAGAAATTATTGCGTCAATAACGTCTTTGCCTTCGATTTCGAGGCAGGCCTGGTCTGCTGTAGGAGAGTCGAAAAAATACGGGATCACGGGAGCCGGGGGATGTTTCGAATGCAAAGCCGAAAGGGTATCAGGAGTATATTTAATATATACAGGCATTTATTAACATATATTTATAAGTATTGAAACGATTGTTTCCTACAAAATATAACCTCAAAATCTTTGTTTTATTTTTAATTAAATGCTTTCTGCAAATTCTCCGTCATTAAACTTTGCCTTCATGGGCTTATACTTGTAATTTAGAACACGCAAAGTAATTTTTTCTTCGCTGTTGGTTCTGGGGCGTAAGATGTATGGATGCAGAACAATCTCCTTTGCCGTTTTTATTTCTAAATGCGTGACAACCAAAAATTTGGTTTTACCACCTTTATATCAAAATCAAAAATGGCGGCTACAAACATTTTTCATCATGGGTGTCGTTTACATGGTTTTCGGGGATGTTACAGCCGATACTGAGGTCAAATCTAAAAAGCAAGATGTTTTCGGTGGTGTTAAAGGCGATAGTGTGATCAAAATTAAAAAGCAAGATGGCGGCTGCAAAAATGTTCAGATTTTTCATCATGGGTGTCGTTTTTATGGTTTTCGGGGGTGTTAAAGTCGATAGTAAAGTCAAATCTAAAAAGCAAGATGGCGGCTGCAAAAATGTTAAGATTTTTCATCATGGGTGTCATTTTCATGGTTTTCGGGGGTGTTAAAGCTGATAGTGAGGTCAAATCTAAAAAGCAAGATGGCGGCTGCGAAAATTACCAATCCTTTTGGAATAAAAAAACCAAATTGAGTTTCTGACTGAATTTCTTCTTTGCTATTTTATTTAAAAAAAACCCTAAATAGTAACGTTTGAACGCTTAAATACTAGTTTTGAAATAATATAAAATGATCAATAGAACTATCATAAAAATATTATTAAAATTTCGATTATGATTATAAATGTAATGCTTGGTCACTACCTAGCATCAGTAAGATGACACTGACAGCTCACTCCACGCGAGTTTTCACGGTGAAATTTTTACAGAATCGACATGCTGTTAACCGGACCATATCATTCGTGCGATTTGACGCCATTACATTACTTTGTCTGGGGATATGTAAAGTCGCATGTCTACACCGATAAAACAGAAACAATTGGGCACTTAGATGCCATGCACTTAGATAATGATTTACGGCGAAGAGTGTGTGAAATTTTGACCTCCAGATTACGCGATTTACGCGCCAGCCGCGGCAGCCACATGCCAGAAATCAAATTCAAACATGCCTCCTACCTAGAACTCATTTAGATTTAAGTGTAGATGTATTCAAGTTTTTTTTGTTGCTGCAGGCTAATCTGCAAATTGTACGTAAATATAATTTTACATGATAGAGTAAGTAAATAAAAATCCGGACAAGTGCGAATTGAACTCGTGTGGTGAGGGTTCCGTACAATGAATATTATGTTATCTACCTTGTATGTATCCCAAGAACAAACTTAACATTGTAGTAGAATAACATTTACGCATAATATTGAGAGATTTCTCCCTCTCACAGAGAGGAGGCCTGTGTCCCAGCATTGGGAACATTATAGGCTGATTATGTATGTATGTATGTATTGAGAGATTTACCATGTAATCTATATGTAAAGAACTATTATTTATATAAAAAAAATCATCTATTTTCTTAAATAACTTTAAATCTATTTATTTGAAATTATAAATAAAAATATTTGAGACTCTCACAACAAGCCCTTTCATTTGATATGTCACACCGTCCAGTTAAAAACTTTTGTTTTTCAATTTTCTAATTTGCCCCCAAAAGTGACCCTCTTATTCAAAATTCATTTATTTACGTTGCACGTTCGTGTTTGGGTCACAGAGATTCATATGTGTACCAAGTTTCAACATAATCGGTAGAGTAGATTTGGAGAAAATTGGCTGAGAAAGACGGACAGACAGACAGACACACGAATGATTCTACAAGGGTTCCGTTTTTCATTCTTACGTACGGAATCCTAAAAATAGGTAGATACACAAAGCGTTTGCACATAAAAAAATTATAAGTAGATGAATTTGTAAACTTGTGTCTACTACTATTTTCACTTAGAACAAATTGTAAAGACTAGTTGGTATTGTTCGAGTTTTAATCGAACACTCAGCGAAAATGCATAATTGCATCGAACGCAAGTATGTACATTCGCTCGTTCACCAAAATGTGGGCCAGTTCGCGTTCAGATCTCATTAGAGACACCACGTACCATAACCATAACCATTACCATTTTACCATATATTTTACCAATAAGTTAGTGATACAGTTAACCATTTTTTACCATTTCTTGTAACTAAGTGTTATAGTAATTCAATATAGCTATTTCCCTTATAATTCGAGACTTTAACTTTACCATATCCTATCAATACGAGAAAGGTGTGTTAGGTCACCATAGCGCCAAGCACTACTACTACATGGTCCTTCGAGCATTCAATAACCAGTGACTACTAAGTGAAACAGTGCCACGCAAACCGGAAGATCGCTGCAAGTTGGAGAAGCTTGAATTGCAGAGACGGTCGGTTGGAGCAATAAGGTCAGATCAAACCATTTATTTATTTTAACCATTACCAAATATTATCAAATCAACCTAAAATATGGATTCCGATTCTCTATTCATCAACCAAACGGAGCTCTATGAAATCCTGAACAAGTTTTTAACCAACATAAAGAAAGATGGGTCCGAGAGAAAGACCATCGATAATTACACGCGCAAGGCTAATATGTTGGAAGCATATTGGCACGATTACCAAGAAAACCATAAGAAAATGTGTCAGTTAGCGAATTTTGACCACATTTACTTTAAAAAGGGTTGTTTCGATACAGTCCAGGAAGTTTATTTGAAAATTAAGGAGATTATTGACAAGACCCTGGGGCAGTTATGAACAACACAAGTGGAAGAGATGCAACCATTACCAGGTATACGGGCTAGGCAACAGCTCACCGCTGACCATCGCCAGCCGGAAGATGAGGCGCAGCCGCAACCAGGTACGTCGTCTCGCTATGAGGAGAGAGGGTACAGCAAGCTGAACGGGTTAGTGAAGAAGCAGAACATTAATTTCAAGGCGTTCATAAGAACCGTGAGTAATATACAAGTAGATAAGTTCGAGAATCAATGGCAATTCGAGAACGCTCTAAAATCACTGGACAGCCGATGGGGTGAAATTGACAAACTTCATTGGGAAATTGAAGGTGAGGATGGAGGCGACGATATTACATACCAAATGGCATTCTGCAAGCACGAGGAGAAGTACAGTGAGTTGACAAATGACATTAACAAAAAGATGTGGGCAGTGAAGCACCGTGAGAAGTCAGCTCCAAAGATGGACATCCCCGTGTTCAATGGGACTTACAACCAGTGGGTTCCATTCAAAGACTTGTTTAGCGAAGCGATCGATAAAAACCCGTCGATGTCTAACGCGCAAAAAATGCAGTTTCTGAAGACTAAGGTGGCTGGAGAAGCAGAGCGTCTGATTCACCATTTGCAGATTAGCTCTGACAATTATCAGGTATGTTGGGAGATTTTAAACCACAGGTATGGTAACAAGAAATTGATTTTCACGTCCCATATTAACATTCTGCTTGGACTTCCCAACATACAACAGCAATCACTGGCGACTATTAAGAAGCTGCATGACGTAACCAAGGAGACGTTACACGCTATTCAGAATTTGGGAGTAGAAATAGCAACTTCGGACCCACTTTTAGTACATCTACTAGCGCAAAAGCTTGATAACGACACCTTTACCGAATACATAGAATCGGTCAAGAATCCTAGAGAGCTACCCGAACTGCAGGAGTTCCTGGAGTTCTTGGAGACAAAATTTACAGCACTAGAAGCGTCTCGTCGCAAGCAAGAACCAGCCAATCAAAAAACCATGCCGCATCAACCATATAAAAACAGCAACTACAACCAAAACCAGAAGAAAAGTTTCAACCAAAATAATCATAATTCAGGCAACAAAGATAATTCAAAGTCTATGAACACGTTACATGTGTCGCGGTCGATAACCTGTGCATTGTGAAATTCTGAACACGGATTGTGGCGTTGCCCTGATTTTTTGCAAATGACGCACGAGCAAAAAGAAAACAAAATTAAGCAATTAAATTACTGCCATAACTGTCTATGCAGTCATAACAATAAACCGTGCCAATCGAACAAACGATGTCGCAAATGCTTAGCTACGCATAACGCTTTACTACACGAAGCATTCGCAAGACAAAGTCCAACTGCGTCAGCACAAGAAACTACCAACAGGGTAGCAATCAAAAAGAGCACATCTAGGTCATCTCACGTGTCTTGGGATGACATGTCTGAAATACTTTTAGCCACCGCTATCATAAAAGTAAAGGGAGCTGATGGAACTCAGCACAAAATGAGAGCTTTAGTTGACCAGGGTTCGCAACTGTCGTTAATCAATGAAAACGCAGCCCAGATTTTGGGATTAAAGAGGACTCATTTCAAAGGTCAAATTTTCGGTGTCGGTGAAAGAGAAAATAACGCAGAGGGAATGTTACAGATAACACTGCAGTCTGCAAATAGTGAATTTACATGTGACACGAACGTTATTGTTATGAATAACTTGATCAAGCGACTGCCAAATAACACGTTTACCAAACCAACGTGGACCCATATCCAAGGGATACAATTAGCCGATCCGGAGTTTCATATAAGCAGACCCGTAGACATGCTTCTAGGTGCAGATGTTTACAGCAAAATAATGATTGTGCTTGTGACAATTGCTTGAAACAATTGGCGTCTGATGAACGTGCCAAGTGCTTGAAACAATTGGCGTCTGATGAACGGCAAAAATTTCCTGACTCAGCAAAAGAATTGGAAGACAGTTTTTATATGGACGATT
The DNA here is from genome assembly GCA_905333075.3 of Atethmia centrago. NCBI lineage: Eukaryota > Metazoa > Arthropoda > Insecta > Lepidoptera > Noctuidae > Atethmia > Atethmia centrago. The sequence continues at coordinate 7,221,253 of HG995381.1, read as the reverse complement.
TCTGCGGAGGGCGTCATTCAATTGAAGCTGCAAATAAATTGAAATCCGATCTCATAAAATAATGCCAATTGGGAGGATTTAATCTTAGAAAATGGACCTCGAACAAACCAGAGCTATTAACGGATTTAGAGAGTACAAGCGAGTTCAAGCAAAACGATTCTACCAAAACATTGGGTCTCTGTTGGAACCCAAAGAAAGACAATTTTACCTTCAATTCGAAAATAGAACCCGAATCACCTGCGATTATTACCAAAAGAGCTCTACTTTCAGACATTTCCAAGCTGTTCGATCCCTTAGGGTGGTTAACGCCCCTGAGCACTACCATGAAACTACTGTTCCAAAATGTCTGGCTGTCTAACTTAAAATGGGATGACCGCCTACCAGAGACAATGAACTCCGAATGGGCTACATTGAGACAAGAATTTAAGGAAATAAACAGTATGGAAGTTAACAGATGGCTAGGAATGGGAGAAAACCAAAATATAGAATTGTACGGATTCTGCGATGCCTCAACCAAGGCATACGCGTATGTGATCTACTGCAAGGTCGTAAGGAAAGAAGGGACACCATTACATTAGTTGCGGGGAAGGCCAGGGTGGCACCCATAAGCAAAGTCTTATCTATACCGAGACTAGAGTTAATGGGCGCTCATCTGTTAGCACAGCTAATGCAAAAAGTTCAAAGTTGTTTATCAGATTACCCTACAGATGTCTACTGTTGGACTGATTCAACTGCAGTACTAGGATGGATACAAGGAGATCCAGCCCGATGGAAACCATTCGTAGCAAATCGGGTAACAACAATCACCAAAATCATACCATCAAAACATTGGCAATATGTGAAGACGACAGATAATCCAGCTGACTGTGCAAGTCGAGGGTTGACTGTCAATCAACTCAAAGACCACAAGTTATGGTGGCAAGGGCCGTCATGGTTGCCATTATACACAAACCAAGAAAATCACCAAACCATTTATGAGACGAAATTAGAAGTAAAGTCGTCTATTTTAAAACACACCAACGCGGTAGTCATTGTACAACCAAAAGAATTGCTGACTACCAAAATTATCAAACATTTGATAAACAAATATAGCTCTATTACAAAAATCATACGTATTTTTGCATGGATACTGCGATTAGCTACCTTGAATAAGCAAGTTCGCCGACCCTACCTCAAATTACACGAGCTTAGTTGCGCTAAACAGCTGATAATCAAAAGCGTTCAGCAGACAGAATTCGCAAGCGACCTAGACTCGGTAAACAAACACGGAAGAGTGCACTCCAAAAGCAAGATTTTGAGTTTGAATCCAATCATAGATGAACGTGGGATTTTACGTGTGGGTGGGAGATTGGAAAACGCCCACGTGAGTCTTGAGATGAAACATCCCATCATCTTACCACACGATCATCTGCTAACCACATTACTCATCGATCAAGCTCATAAAGTGACTTTCCATGGCGGAGCGCGTCTAACGTTAGCGAGCCTTCGACAGCAGTTTTGGATTATCGGCGGATATATGGCAACTAAAAAGTTTATCAGAAAATGTGTCATATGCAGAAAACAGAATCCCGTACGGCAGTACCAACTCATGGGAGATTTACCAGAACCAAGAGTGAATCCAGAACATGCGTTCTATCACTGCGGCATAGATTACACAGGTTTTGTAGAGATCAAAGCGAATAAAGGACGGGGAATCAAAACTACAAAGGGGTACATAGCAGTTTTTGTATGTATGGTTACGAAAGCGGTTCACCTAGAACTCGTGTCAGACCTGAGCAGCTCCGCCTTTTTGACAGCATTAACCAGAATGGCAGCCAGAAAAGGGGCACCACGACATATGTACAGTGACAACGGCACTAACTTCGTGGGAGCAAACAGGATGATACAGGAAGAAATTAACCAACTTCACGATGTAGTCAGTGATAGTTTTATAACCGAGATATCAGATATGGGAATAGAATAGCACTTTAACGTACCTAGCTGGCCTAATGCCGGTGGTCTATGGGAACGAGCAGTACGCAGTCTAAAACATCATCTCAAGAGGGTCATCGGTCAACAAAGACTAACCTTCGAGGAGTACACCACATTGTTAGCTAGACTAGAAGCGTGCCTCAACTCTCGACCTCTTTGCGCCATAACCGAGGATCCTGATGATATAAACTTCCTTACACCAGCTCATTTCTTATCAGGAAGATCAGGAATAACTTTAATAGAAACAGAGCAAGACGCTAGAACCAGATGGCATCTAACCAACAAATTATTCCATGATCTTTGGAAAAGATGGAAGACTGAATACTTGGTACAGCTCTCATCTAGAAGTAAATGGATGGAACCACAGAAAAACATCGGAATTGGAGATCTAGTGGTGATTCATGATGAGAATCTACCTCCAGGAAAATGGGCTCTTGGACGTGTGATCGACACATATCCAGGAAACGATGGTCTAACCAGAGCGGTTTCACTAAAAACAAAAAATGGTGTCATGAAACGCCCTACTGTGAAACTCTCAGTTTTGCCCGTCAACCAGAATAACACTACAATATTAAAACCAGATATAAAACCAACAACCACTTCAACAAAAAGAAAACCAAGATCAAAAATCGCAACTGTAGCTTCTGTTTTACTGAGTTTGTTCATGCTGATTATTCCATCTTACGGTTTAGACTACGTCAAACCATTTCAAAGCAACCAGACACTTTATTTTGACCCCATTTCAAAAGTACAATTAATCAGAGATAAATGGACATTAGTCATGTACTACGACATGGGACCTTATTGGACAGGCATAAACACCTATAATAAAATTACACATTATCAAGAACAATTGTGCGCCACCATTGAAACACAAAGCCATTGTAATACGATCGTGCAGCAAGCCCGGCACGATTACCAGGAACTCGAATACTACAATGAACTTTTGTTAACACAGCATTTTGATATCCACGCTAGACGGCGACGCGCCACAAGGAAGACGGGTCGATGCCGACGAGGCCTAATCAACGGTATCGGATATCTAGCGAATGACTTATTTGGAGTGTTGGACTCACGTTTCGCAGACCAGTATGAAAAGGACATTGAAACCATACATCGCAATGAGAAACACCTTTCTAATTTATGGAAAAATCAAACCTCCATAATTGAAGCCGAGTTCAACCTTATGAAGAGAATGGAGATCACTGTAAACAAACAGCACAAGTTAATAAACAAGAAGCTTATGGATTTGCAAGAAAACGCGAACACTCTCCGACGTGAAATACAAAATATTTCGTACATCAATGACTTCACATTGTCAGCGATGTCTGGAAACAACTTGCTGCAAGAATTAAGACGACTTCAAGACACGCTGCTCGATGCGTTAACAGACATTTACCACGGTCAAATTAGCATACATTTACTGCCACCAACGCAACTTATACGTGAGCTCCAGACCATATATGGCCAGATGCCAAGCGAACTCACGCTACCAATTACTAATTTAGATACAGATCTTCAGTATCTTTACAAACTTCTGACGGTCAAAGCCAGAGCGACGCAAAAATTTGTCATAATTGAAGTTACTTTTCCACTAGTATCCAGAGAAAGTTTCAAACTGTACAAGCTAATACCTGTACCGCACCAAACAAGCACCATTATGACCACAATAATACCAATCTCCGAATATGTGGCAGTCAACCTTAAGAAAGATTCCTTCTTTAGCATGTCCACGCAGGAACTAACGGCATGTCTGCACCATGGACCAACTTACATGTGTCAGCTGCTAAAACCAATTACAGACCTGCAAAATGATGAAAGTTTTTGCGACAAGAACTCGGCAATCAATGAATGTAAAGTAGAAAAAAAACAACTGCACCAACGTATGGCTTGAATTACATTTAACTTCTCAGCACTTTTACTTTTGGTGTGACACTTACACAATAAAAATAATATGCGGCGATCATGTAACAGTACGTCAGCTGAGCCAAGCCGGAGTCATTGGCATAGGTCAAGAGTGCGTCATCAAAGGAAAGGACTTCTCATTATTTTCAATACGTCATCAGTCCAACCAAATTAACATTCCACCAACCATTTACATGCCTGAATTTGATCAGATTAATCATTTGATTAACATAAAAATCCCTGACGAAAGACAGAGTGATGACAAGAACCCAACCATATCTATGACCAGTCTGGGGGAGGCCATAGAAAAACTGAAGAAAAGCGATTCGGAAATAGATGACATATCACCCCATGATATCCACCAATATGTAATTTGTTACGTGTTGATGTCTATCGCTTTATGCGTGGCAGCAGTCTGGGTGTGGCGAACTGGACGATGTCGCCTGAGCCGGCAGGCTGCCGCCGGGTGCCGTGGCGAGGGATTCCGCCAGCAGCGGACCACAGTGACCCCACCGCCTCCGAGACTTCAACGCCGCAGCGAGAGTCGCTGTCAACAGGAGTTAGCAGCGGCTCCGCTGACACCGAAACCAACCAGAAGACACGAATCATGTAGTGAAGTGCTCAGTGCCAGGGATCTAAAGGATAAAAGTGAAAACGGTTTTAGTTTACACAATTATGCCAAACGCTGGCCTAGCTCGAACTATAGTGCAATTAAACGGGACAAAAATACGGACACAGGCAATCAAAATATTGCTTTTACTGTGGAAGACTCGATGGTTTAACTTTAAATCGCCGTTAATGTGTTTAGTCATTATAATTATTTAAGTAGACCATATGCCTTTATATTTTGCTATGTTTTATTAATGTTTTTATAGTTACCAGTTAAGATTACTTGACATGAATGTATTTAAGTAGTTTAATGTTTTTGTACACACCATCATGTAGTTTATAGCTATCATCCCCGCATTTCTTCTCGCTCTCGGGAATATGTTCGAGTTTTAATCGAACACTCAGCGAAAATGCATAATTGCATCGAACGCAAGTATGTACATTCGCTCGTTCACCAAAATGTGGGCCAGTTCGCGTTCATTTCTCATTAGAGACACCACGTACTCAAAACCATAACCATTACCATTTTACCATATATTTTACCAATAAGTTAAGTGATACAGTTTACCATTTTTTACCATTTCTTGTAACTAAGTGTTATAGTAATTCAATATAGCTATTTCCCTTATAATTCGAGACTTTAACTTTACCATATCCTATCAATACGAGAAAGGTGTGTTAGGTCACCATAGCGCCAAGCACTACTTTCTACAGGTATATAAAACTTGTCAAAAATTTATAAAAGGTGAACAAAATAGTTAACATAAGATGTTTTTTTCAAGCCAGAAGACTTGACAAAAACATGTCGTGTATGAACGTAGTGATACGCAGATTATAATTACAATTGTCACCGCTTATTTTTTGTCCTGCAAGACATACCAACTCGCACTCCCGCGTGTTGGATTACGGCCCATATCAATGAGACCTGTGTCCCAGCAGTGGGAACTTTAAAGACTGATTATTATACTGATTATGTCGATAACACGCAGAGTGGGGAAGCACCAACAGTATCTTAAGGGTGTTAGCAGAACGGCTGGATAGGCCTACCATGGGTAGGTTTATCAAGCTTCATGTATTACATAGGGCTTGGCAAAACTATCGGTGGTCGATATATTATCACCTTTTTTTATTTTTTTTGTGTTCTAATTAAACATATACTAACATAGTTTATAAGATATTTAGACACTAACACAATGTGGGCCTATGTAGTCTGTAAATAAAAGATTTTTATTTATTTTATTTATTATGCTCTTCTCATTGATATAACTAGCAAAGATTGTCTACTGCTAGCTTAGTGTGAGTTGGCCTTTCATACTGCATCGTACAGATTTCCTCATGTTTTATTTCAGTCTGTGATTTTCTAAATAAGTTAAAGTAAACTTTAAAGTTAGAAACTTCGATATCTTGGTCACCTCCAAGGGCGTGCTCTATGCGTTAAAATATTAAAAATGTGTTTTATTATTCAGTATCTTGTCACTACAATCAATTAAAATATCCTCCAATTAAACTAATCTTAAATATTTTATAAGTTTGTCACCCTAACGCTTAGTCTTAAGCACCTTAAAAGTTATAAATGATTGAAATTACAAGTTTTGAAAGCAGATTTCATTGAAAAACTTTGAAGGATTGTATCATAAATTGTGACTAATTTAATAACTTGTCGGGAGGATTAATCATATCTGATATTAAATTTAAGTTTTCGGAACAGTTTTCTCTGAGATCATGAAGGTTCAATGATAAATGATTTTTATTTCTGTAAGTAGGTTTATACAAACACTTTTACACGTCAATCATATTTTTTAAATAAAGCTAGATGAGGTCGGCGTTTCCTATCTGACTACTCTGAGAAGAAAGGCCGAAACAAACTCAGAGGTCACAGTCTCTTTTAAAGTCCAGACATAATCTTGGTCAGATCATGTGAAGGCCATGTAGATTGGTGTCTGAAATGGTCCTTTTGAGGAAAGAACCATACAGATTGAGTGGACATGTCCAGAAAGTGCACGCATTTGTCAGTAATCGTGCAGCTCAACTCAGAACTTAAGGAGCTCAACGATGCGACGAACAATACCAAAGAAAGAACGTTTGAGTAGGCCACATAAATTACTCAAACTGCCAGACCATGATTAATAATAAATGAGAAAGACTTTTTACCAATTTTAACGTTTTTCACTTTAGTGGGTTTCTAGTAGTAAGTGAATATTGTAACGATATGTTCCAGGATTTATTACATTATGGAATAACTTGTTATAGAATCTCCATGGTCTTCTTTTTACAATATCACTACACAATCGGTTACATTGATTAAGTGTCTACTCAAAGGGGTGATGAAAGCTGCTAGCTGGTTTTAAAAGTAGCTCAACGCACTTACTGCCTACTCGAATAATCTGTATGAAATTTCTTCGTGAAAATCCCAAGGTATAAAGACAAAGACGAACTTTACCACTTAAAATCATAAAATGTCTTGTATATACTGAACGTACACCCCAAAGCTGCTGCTTATAAAGCAATTTCGTACCTGATGCAATCCTGATTGATTGTAAGTATCATACGACCCGAAACCGAGGTAGAGTAATAGCGGGATTTTAAATGCATTTAAAGCGAGATCTATGACACGATTTCATACTCGACGAAGTAATAATTCCTTATGTATTTTTTTTTGGCTGTCTTTCGTGGATCTTTGACAGTCGTTACGGGTCGTCAGAAGCACGAAAGTCTGACAACCAGTCTTAATAAGAGTATCGTATTACCTAGAAACTGGGTTGTGGAGGTCAGATAGGCAGTCGCTCCATGTAAAATACTGGTATTCAGATGCATTCGGTTAGGCTGGAAGCCGACCCCAACGTAGTTGGGAAAAGGCTGGAAGCCGACCTCAACGTAGTTGGGAAAAGGCTGGAAGCCGACCCCAACGTAGTTGGGAAAATACAAAACACAAAAGTACGATATAACTGAAAATATGCTGAAAATATTTTCATTAAAATTTCTTCCAGCGGACCTGCGAATCTAGGTATATTTAGCTAGTCGGCAATATTTTTCCGATAACTTCAATTCGTTTCTGACCCACCAGACTGGACCGAACAGGACATATCGTACCTACTTGTACCCGGATCCGATATACATTCTAGGTGTTTCGTTGTTTTATTGTAGCAGAAAATTGTTTAAGACATATGTGCGCACACACGTGTAGGCTCGGCGCGTGCTGGCGAAATTTGGGTTTACTATAGGTACTCTGCCTAACCTATCGAGGAATACACGCATGATGCCATACGTGGAGGCTATTGTTGAACCTCACAACTTGATTCAGATCGCAACAAAGTATTTTTTTCGATGTTTCACTGTTTGTTACCAATTTCTCTTCTTGTTACGGAAGAAGTCCTGTCCAGACTTAACGAGTAGGTACATGAGTATCGTGTTACCCAGATAGGCAGTCGCTCCAGATCCGCGGGCCCTATCAGAATACGAGCGCTGCGACACTTATTTTTAAGTGTATTTTTATTTTTATTTTACATTGTGTTTTTTTAAATGTTTCTTTGAATGTTTTTTAGTTTAATTGGTGATCTCCTGTGCGAGTCCCAATAAATACCTTTTCTTACTTACTTTCTTTCTTTCTTTCTTTCTCCATGTAAAATACTGGTATTCATCCACATCCTGTAAGACTAGGCAAATGATGATGACGGAAGAAATCTACTGAAAGCTAAGTGCTGAAGTCTGTGTGTTTCAGAATTAGCATGAGGTAGATTATGTGTTCTGTCAATATGTCAGTATTTATGTCGTCCCACCTGCAGTCAGCCCCTGTTACGAGCAATACGACAAAAGCTTAATTTAATTTGTCACCGTAAAAATACTAGACAGTCTGCTAGGTTTTTTATCAAAGCTAACCCAGGGAGCACTCAGCGAATTGAATTATCGGCACTCTTGGAGTCTCTTTCTGGATTACTCTGTAAGGGCCTGTTCACACGTACCTCAACCACACAACGCAGCGACAAAATGTGGGCAACCAATGGTGGGGGCAAGCACCGGTTACGTGTGTATAGTGTCGCTGCGACTTTTTGCAGTTGCGTTGTGGTTGCGTTGTTGCTAGTAATTGCGATGTGGTTACGTTGTGGCAAGTATTTGCAGACAGACAGACAGATAGTTGTGTTTGCGATGTGGCCCGCCGCTAGTGTGTGATCTTGGTGTTGGTTGCGTTGTGGCTGCAACAAGGCCTTATTATTATTTATTTATTTTCAACCAACATTGGTTCATACAATTAAACTAAATTAAATTAAATTAAAAATTACGAATAAAATTAAAGAATTACATACAATTAAAATAATATCTTAACATTAGTCAGTACGGGAATCATGCAGCAGTGGTTCACGTACTGACAGTCGAATCGTCCGGCAAAAGCGTTCAGGATGCTGTTGCGGCTGGCCCGCACCCTACGCACCAGGGATGTGCACCGATTGTGTGGAAACAATCCACACGCGCCTCGGCAAACATCCCCGACGCGCTAGAAGCGAGGCAGCGCCAAGAGCACCCTGAACGCGTTGTTGTATTGGACGTGCAGAGCGCTGTGCCGTTTTTCCCTGTAATCCATCCACAGACCGCCAGTATAAAAATATGGTCCACGTGAATAAACTATTAATTTTCATACAAATTGGCGCCTACCCTCGTGTTGAGGTTGTGGTGTCGTTGTAGTACGTGTGATCGGGCCCTGAGAACAGTACCTAATCAAAGCATAATCCATCGATCTATATCTTTAAATGCCCAGCCACGCATCAACAGGTATTGATACAATGGCATTCATTTGTTTTTCCTTTTTTTGGTGCTCATTGTGTGCAATAAATGTATAATCTAAAGCACTGTAAACATCGTTGTCTACAAATGCATATTATGAAAACAGAACCGTATCTTGTCTCATTACGTAGCTCTTATATTATTTCTCTAACAGAGTTTACTTCCACCGGTTTCTGAACAAATAAAGGGTAGGTAGGTATGTTCTTATATATACAGGGCGTCCCACGACTTTGCCACATGAAGGGAAAGTACCTTATATATATATATATATTTTTTTTTTTTTTTTTTTTTTTTTTTTTTTTTTTTTTTTTTTTTTTTTTTTTTTTAAGACAATAAATTATTTATTCGAGCTTTATTTATTGGTAATATCTACATCATTTAAAAACTAACAAACTTAAAATAATAATAATAATATGTACAATTATAAAAAAGGGAGGGCAAAATATCAAAGGGCGTCAAAAAATTCGTCCGCATCGCTGTCAACAGGAAAAGTACCCAAAAGGCTGGCAGCATTACCACGTTGTATGGCAATGCTGATTCTTTGGCCAAAAAATAGACCAGCCCTCTGGTCACGTGAGGAGTCGACCAACCGCTTGGCGATGTCTCTAAAAACTAAGTGGGCACTCGGCCCCATGGCCCTAGTGTTTCAACCCCAAACGGCTCGAACATATAAGTTCCAAAAAGATTTGAGTACTTGCGCCGTTTGAGGTTTTCCGCACCTGCAGCAGCCGCCCCAGCACAGCCCGCCGTGCTAGGAAGATGGGATGGCGCAAGGGTGTCGACACACGTGGCATCCCACACCAAAGGCCTACCTACCTTCCAAGGCATTATGGTCATTCCGTCTGGTCTCTTCCCATCGTCGCGTGCCAAACCATTAGGTTCTAAAACAGCGGGCACCCCGACGGTGCCAAGAGCGCGACGGATGATGTCGTTGATACTTGCGTGCCGTGCTATCCGCCCTGCGCTTTTACTGCAGGATAGACCATGGTGTCCGAGGCAGTCGACACCTTCACCGCATTGGCAGCGATGCGGAGCTACGCAAGGAGCGCCCAGACGCAGACAAGTAGCGAGCCGGAAGGTGGTGTCACCCAGCATAGTGCCTATGTTGGGTGACGGTAGCGCCTGAAGCCAGAGGCCCGACTCCCACTCACCCACAGCCAGCAGGCGGGCACGCTCAGCAGTATTGGTGGACGTATTAATAAGATTATTCCGTACCAACCTGCAGAGCGGCTCGTCCCACTGTCTCTGGGAAGATGGGTTCACGGGACGATCTGTATCCGGGCAAGCCATTTTCCAGGCGTTCACTGCGTCGGTCAAGCACGGCACTTCAGAGTCAACCAGGGAGGGGGCTAAAATTTCCTTGGTTAGCTTTTCAGTGCTGTGGACAGAGGACAGGAACGCCGGTAAGCTAATATTAGTAATTTTACGGACACCGAGGCCACCAAAACGAATGGGTAGTGTGGCTTGCAACCACGCTCGGTCGTCCAAGGCCACATTTAAAATGGAAGTTAATGTATTACAGTACCTTATATTGTATATAGAAAAAATTACTGAATGAAGACTTCATTTTTATTTTAAAAACAATAGATACCTAACACAACTTGTTAATATTTTGTATTGCTTCTTTGCTATTTTTAAAGCCGAAGCAGTCAAAATAATACACCTTGAACAGAAGTAGAACACCTTCTCAGAATTTACGATTTAATTAAGTATAATTACCGACACAGGATACACACGCCTGTGTCGGATAAGGCGGAAGGAAACGCCCGGGTGTGTCACCACTGTGTGGATCGCCCGGAGGACACGGTGGAGCATACGGTGGAGGTCTGCCCAGCTTGGGCAGAGCACCGCCGTGTCCTCGTGGAGGCGATCGGCGGCAGAGACCTCTCGCGTCCGGCCCTGGTTCAGGCCATGGTACGGAGCGAGAGGGCATGGGCAGCCGTCACCTCCTTCTGCGAATCAGTATTGCTCGCGAAGGAGGAGGCGGGATGGTTGAGGAAAAGGCAAGTTTCGCGCCCTCTCGCCTCTAGCCGCCGCAGGAGACGCCCAGGGCGTCGGGATTTCCGGCCACCGTAGGCGCGGGCTTGCGGACGGTGAGCAATGGGTAGCTCACCGTCCGGTAAGGACCAGGCCCGGGTCGACGGCGCGTTGTATTCCACGTGCGCCTCAAAGAGATGTTGTCAGCGCATAGGTAGGGATCCACTAGGGCCGATGCCTGCCGGGGTCGCGGGAAGATACTTATGGGTCACCGAGGCCCCCGCAACACAGGCAACAGGAAGAAATACGGGTGGGTTTTAGTCAGTAAGAGTCTGACACACCCTCCCGCTCCGCCCAGAGCGGGAGAAGTTATTTGATGATTTCCCACCCTCAAAAAAAAAAAGGGTACACCCGCCAATTTCTGTGGAACATTTGAATAGCACTGGGAATATATTAATTAATACACGTTGCTAGAATTCAATTATTGGGTATAAGGACTTAAAAGGGACGTTTAACAAGCAATTATCAAACATTCATAACAAAACATAAGAAATCTCAATAGTTTTGATATAGGTACTAGCTATTATTTTACCTACGGTTTCACTCGATGCCTAAGGAAATTACTATAGTTTGTGTAAATTTGACAGTTTGTGGTAACTGACAAACTGTCAAATTTAAACAAAAAGTCAAAAAAAAAGAACAAAGAAAGAAATTACGTTTATTTGCGGTAAACATGACGCAAAGAAGGAACACAAATACAAAAAAGAAACAATTTGGGGGAAAATATGCGTCACATCCACGCAAAACGACCATCGCAAATTTTCTCATTCGATTTTGAACTTAGCCATCAACATTTTAAGGTTTAAAATCATTTGGAGAAATTTGGCACTTTGTGTTGTAACTTGATGTGCTGGCAACTGCACATACACCAATATCAAAATGATTTGTATAAAAATGATCTGTATAATAAGTGTGGTGGTACGCGAATAATCATCCAGACCGAATTCGGCGGAGACTAGCCTTCGGCGCGGGAGATATTATAATGCACAAGTGTGTACGCATACGCTCTTCACACATTCTAATAATCCGATGAGACACGAATAGATAGATTAAGAAATAAGAGGTGAAAGTGGTACCACACGGAAAAAAAGGATCTCTTCAGCGAAGAATATCAATATTCTCAGCAAAATTGTTTCAATCCAAGTAAATATTTTCTTAACGTAAGTAAATGTACTCAGTCCAAGAAAACCTGTTTACTCAAATTAAGAATAATAAATACTTGGTTTTTATTCTTGACTTAAGCAAATATTTTTGTTTCAAGACTACGAGTATAATAATCTTACGAGTAATTGAAGAAAATATTCTAAGAGAGAAATAATATTCTTAAAATTAAACTTAATAATTCTTCATTTAAGTATAATGTCTTCGAAGAAGACAATAAAACTAAGACAAAATTTTATTTAATTCAAGAATATATTGTTTTCTCCTTATATGAATCAATATTTGTATTGACCAAAAGGATATTGTCTTAATTTAAGACATCTGTTTTTTCCGTGCAGTAAACTGAAAGTTGTGAGGAAATCAGTTGTCATGGTATGGTCATGATTGTGATGCAGAGGAATGACGAAAATGTCGGGAGGAAAGTTTTGAGTATTAATGTGAATGGCAATATGAGTAGGGGACTGTGTGAAAGACGAAATGACTGAAAGGGGCTGACCACCAAGATGATAATTAATAGAGACATCTTACGCCGACCGATAAATTAGGATTACGGCAGGAGAATCATCATCTGCCTAGCCTGTCCCTAATTATGATAGGATCGGCTCCAGTCTAACCAGATACAGCAGAATACCAGTATTTTACATGGAGTGGCTGCCTATCTGACCTCCACAACCCAATCACTGGGCAATACGATCCCCTTTGTAAGAGTGGTTGTCAGACTTTCGGGATTCTAACGACCCGTATCGACTGTCAAAGATCCACGAATGACAGCCGGGACCAACGGCTTAACGTTCTTTCCGAGGCACGGAGGGGTCTTGGTATGTAAAGCTGTTCACCCATCCACTGGCCAACCGCAGCAAGCGTGGCTTAACTTGAGCGATCGACCTGTGCGGCTGTTATTACTTAGCCACAAGCCCCTCTAAAATAAGGCAGGAGAATGATGACCTGTATAAAAATATGTTAAGCCAGGTTATTGTAGTCTATCTCTTGCCTTTCATCTAAATCCGTTCCGCAGTTAAAAAATGTTTAAGTAGCAAACCCACTAACATCCAAATTTTCACAATGTATTTATTTTCTCACCCTGAAGCAATATTTAAGTCCACGTTATCGAGGCAAAGAACCTGGGAAACCCAGTATTTTATACCTCCTATAAAATATTGGGCCGATAAGTCACTTAAGATTTACGATATTAAGCACACAAACTTTACGGTGTAATTTAACTTACTACAAGCTTTTAACATTTTATTTTTTTACCAGTCGTCTACGAGTATTCTCCTCGAGTATTCTCCAGTAGAGCAGTGTTGGCCCAGTGGTAACGGCTGCGACTTACGAGTTGTAGGTCGTAGGTTCGAACCCTGACAGGCGCTTTACTTTGTGTAAATTATTTCATCACCACTGCTCTCAAAACGGTAAAGGAAAACATCGTGAGGAAACCGGTATGTCCTGGAACCAAACATTCGAAGATATGTGACATCTACCAACCCGCACTGGGCCCGCGGGGTGGATTACGGCCCAATCCCTCTTACAGAGAGGAAACCTGTGTACCAACAGTGGGAACAATATAGGCTGATTATGTATTCTCCTTTTGAGATCGATGTCTAACACAGAGAATAATTAAGGCATTTTAAAGCCGCGTACAGACATTACGAGGCATGCGATGCGCCGCGACTAATTTGCAAGGTATTTTATTTATTTATTTAACTTTACATGCACAACATTACACAAATCAACAATTTGCAAACTAAAATATTGACATACATACCTACATAGGTAAGTAGGTTAGGTAAAATACAATTCAAAAATATGTAAATACGAGAAAATAACAAAGTAACACTTACTTGTAAAAATAAAAAAAAAGACTATCAAGTGCAAAAATAAAAACAAATATTATACTACACTAATATTATCTAATTATGTTTCTTCTTGAAAGTATAAGATTATGTGAGGAGATCTTCACAAAATCTTAACATTCACGACACACATATATGACACGCAGAGTGGGAGGAAGCACCAACAGTACCTTGAGGGTGTTTGCTGAAAGGCTGGATGGGCCTACCATGGTGCCTCCTTCCCTCCAATATGGCGAGGGGGGTGATAGCTGATCTTTGCGTTATGCTCGTGAACGGGTGCTGCTTGTGGTGACTGGTCGTCTTGCTGACCATGGTTTTATTATTGTTATTAGTTATTGTTTATTTGTTTTACTTCGATGGTGCTAGTTTATCATTTCTCACTTCGAGTTACAGCAATAGCCACGCCCTTTTTGCCTGGAGGCTTTTATTTAGGTATTAAGTTATGTTTACGTTTTTATGTTGTAATTTGCTTGAGTACAGTTTTCATTGTTTTGTTGGTATATTGGCGTGTGCTAGCTAACATATGTCAAGTAATTTAATTTAATGTTTTGTGTTTCGTAGTGTTAATTACTTAGCATACGATTTGTATAGAATCAAGTCTATACAAACTAAACAGATAGGTGTGCTTCTGGAGAGTTTGTTGCGCCACTTCTTCTTCCCAGCTAAAGCACTAGGAAGTGGTGAAAGGCGGGCGTTTTTTGGGGGACTGTCTTATGTAACTTTGACGTTCGAAAAGCGCTGATTCTCAGCCTGGTTTGAATAAATGACTTATGATTTTGATTTTGGTTCGTTTATCAAGCTTCATGTAATACATGGGGCTTCATAAATCTATCTGTAGTCGATATATTATCACTTTTTTTTGTGTTCTAAGTATATACTAACATAGTTTATAAGATAATTTAGATACTAACACAATGTGGGCCTATGTAGTCTGTAAATAAAAGAGTCTCATTTTTATTTTTATTTTTTTTTTGTTTTTTTTTTTTCGTTTATTTTATTAATTTTATTTATGATATGATTATATACATCTTTCACATGTCTCAGGCTGTGAGTACAGACGGGGTGCTCACCGTGAAAATCCCTCACTGCGGCGAATTTTATTGGCGATCTGATGATGCTTTGAGCCTGTGGCATTCGTTACAGATCATTCAGGTTGCATGCGTCACTGTGTCTGTTCGTGGCTGGAAACCAGCCATACATGCTATATGCATTGCGGTTATAAACGTGAAATAAAATTGAATATGCAAACATGACCGTGTATGAGAAAAAGCAAAAAAAAGACGTTATAATAAACAGGAAAAATTACAAAAAAAAACATCAAGGTTATATTAATATCATGTTTCCGAGAAGCTCTTAATGATATTGAATGGGACGTTAAGCTTCTGGTTCCTGGAGTGTTAAACTGTTATCTAATATCGTATGAAACCTTATACATGCCGTTACTACTGAGCAAATGAGAACATAGTGTGACCCAGTTCCTATAAATGGGCTATAGAATGACAGAAAATGGATAGCTGTCTTAAAGGCTGTCGGAAATCTTTGCGTAGGACATTGCTGGTTTATAATGTCACAGCTAAGCCGTATTTATTAGTCAATTTTGTTTCAGTAACATGAGAATCTTGTTTTATCTAGTTTCACGATGAATGCTTCTTACAGGCGGTAGATAATAACTAAAGTAATAAATCGTTACATTTTTAGTCAAGCCAAAATAATTTGTATACGTCGGTTGAACTTAATTACTGACTAGCCGAAACAAATTCTTCGAAGTTCAACATAATATTGAAAGTGTCTATAATTAGAGCAAACAATAAAATGACATATATGCAAATAACTCCGGCGTAGCACGTAGCTGCGCTGTCGTAGCACGTAGCTACGCTGTCGTAGCACGTAGCTGCGCTGTCGTAGCACGTAGATACGCTGTCGTAGACCTTAGCTACCATCTACTACGTAGTAATAACTAGAAGCACGTAGCTGCGCTGACGTAGCACCTAGTTACGCTGTCGTAGCGGCTGCTACGCTGACGTAGACCTTAGCTATCATCTCG
Organism: Atethmia centrago; assembly: GCA_905333075.3. Lineage (NCBI taxonomy): Eukaryota > Metazoa > Arthropoda > Insecta > Lepidoptera > Noctuidae > Atethmia > Atethmia centrago. Next base: position 7,204,900 of record HG995381.1, on the reverse strand, counting down.
AAGCAAGTGTCTGGGGGTCTACTTCCTAAGTACGAAACCCATAATTTCGGCCGAAATTACGGGTGTTTCCTACTTCGTATCACTTACGACTATACTATTAATTCGGGGCCTGAACTAATAATGAATGCCAACACGATTTGTCAGTTATCCCTACTCCCAATATGTATGAGCCCGTACGAAAAATGAATTTGACATTTGTTTTGACGCATAAACTACTTTCGTATGGGCTTCCGGATCTTCGTTGACGGACTAGAATAGAACCCATTTTTTTTTTTGTGTGGGTAATCATCGAGTAACTTCTCCCGCTCTGGGCGGAACGGGAGGGTGTGTCATACTCTTACTGACTAAAACGAACCCGTATTCCTTCCGTTGCCTGTGTTGCCAGGGGCCTCGGTGACCCTTAAGTACCATCCCGCGACCCCGGCAGACATCGGCCCTAGTGGGCCCCTACACTTGTGCTGACGACATCTCTTTGAGGCGCGCGTGGAATACAACGCGCCGTCGACCCGGGCCTGGTGCTTACCGGATGGTGAGCTACCCATTGCTCACCATCCGCAAGCCCGCGCCTACGGTGGCCGGAAATCCGCCCGGGATTCCCGACGCCCAGGGCGTCTCCTGCGGTGTCTAGGGGCGAGAGGAAAATTTGCCTTTCCCTCAACCGTCCCGCCTCCTCCTTCGCGAGTATTACTGCTTCGCAGAAGGAGGTGACGGCTGCCCATGCCCTCTCGCTCCGTACCATGGCCTGAACCAGGGCCGGACGCGAGAGATCTCTGCCGCCAATCGCCCCCACGAGGACACGGCGGTGCTCTGCCCAAGCCGGGCAGACCTCCACCGTATGCTCCACCGTGTCCTCCGGGCGATCCACACAGTGGTGACACCCGGGCGTTTCCTCCCGCCTTATCCGACACAGGAACCTCCCGAAGCTGCTGTGTCCGGTGAGGACCTGTGTCAAGTGGAAGATGAGGAAGCCGTGGCGCCTCTCTAGCCACTCCTCAAAGAGGGCATTTATCGCCGCAATCGTGGCGTGCCCAGCACTGGGTTGCGACAACCGTACTCTCTATGTCGCCATGAGATCCCGCCGGAGCTCCGTCCGCTGTACCGCGATTTCTCGCGGCAGCGGAGTTTCGCCTCCTCGCGCCACTCCCATACATGCGCGAGAAAGAATAGACCCCCTAGTCCCCCTGCTCCAAACCTCACTAACTTTGTCCTTTCATTTTCCTTTATTACAACGTACTAACGCAAATATTTGATGTGAGCCAACAATATTTTGTCTCCGACTACGGCAGCGAGGAAGGGTTATGAATCTCACTGGCGATAAATATGTAGGTGGCATATGAGCGTGTCTGTGGGTGCTTACATTTTTAATGGGAAATACGATATGAACGTTGATATCATCATTCTATGATTTCAGACGGGAATGTTTTCTTGTTTTGTGCTTTTAAGTTTCATTTTTGTTTCGTTGCCTACCTCGTATATCTAGAAAGATAATAGTAGATTGTACAACTAGTGCATAAAAGAAACCATTACACCCTGAGACGTAAGTCGAGGAGTAAAATGGGTCGTTTATGCCCGAGTTATACACTCTGCTTTTCACTTCGATTGCGAGAAAATGAAACAGGCATAAACTATATAACAGTATTTCACTGTTCAAAAATGTTGCAAAATCGATGAAGAGAATAGCTAACTCCCGCCACGAAACTTCTTAAGTAAAAGTTTTTTTTTTTCAACATGTGTCGTCGATTTGGTTACTTCATACTGCCAAGTCATAAAAATGTTTCTTTGCGTTTTTAAATAATAAATTACAACTATTTTATCTGGTTTTAATAAATGAACGATAGAAAACAGAGAAGTGATATAAATTAAAGCAAATGAAGTAAAAAAAAGCGACCTTAGTCTGCGACGTTTTATTGTGCGTGTGGCGGTTGGGCCCAATTATCTAAATCTTTAGTATTTATTTACATAACCAAATTACAAGATGATTATTAACATTAACTAAATTAAATTAAAACTAAGTTAAGCCTAATAAAGGCTCTCGGGGCATTGTACCGAGGATGCTGGCGGCATTTCCTCGCTGAATTGCAATGCTGATGCGTTATTATCTAAGTCTTAGAAGAAGAAAAAAATACTTTATGCACTAGAGCATAACAAGTGATTTTATGTCGCCTACACACAACATAAAAACGAACTTTTATAGCATGAGAAGTGAAAAGTAAGTTTTTCAATATCTGATTATTTATTTTTTATTTCACTGCCTCGTTCGTCTAATGGTCGCATGCGTTACTGCTGAGTTTGAGGTCCTGGGTTCGATTCCTGAGTCGGGCAAAGTGTTATTGGAATTTTCCATCTGGAATTTCTCAGTAGCAGCCTGGAGTTCGGATTTGTGCCCAGTTGATGGCTATAGGCTCGTCCCTATTACATGGGATCTAAACATAACTGAAGAAATGTGGTTGTACAGTCAGCGTCAATAACATCGGGATGAACAGACTGTCCAAAATGATCTAAACAACTATGAAAATTAAATTTTAACTCAATGACACAAGAACTGTTTCAAAATGAAGACAGTACACGACTACTGTCATTCTGACAAGAATTTTATCCAATTGAGATAAAGTTTAATTTTCTTAGTTGTTGAGATCATTTTGAATAGTCAGTTCGTCCCGATATTTTTGACGCTGACTGTACTATAGGTACAGCTCTGCCCAACCCTTAGCCACATTTCGCCTGTTATCTTTGATGTATACTATTTTTATAATACACGTCTGTATGAAGCATACATAATAATTCACTCATTCCGTTCAAGTGAACGAACATATGTCAACAGTCAGTCTTCATTCGCAATCTGCCAGTGTAACACCTTTAACTATTTCTATTAAAATACAGTCCACTTTAAAGTGTTATTTATGTGGTTTTATTACCAGCGTCCGCCACATAAAAATGGTCCTTCGACGAAAATAGTGTTCGCGGCAGATAATCAACTCTATATGTTGTGTGAGTGTGACTCAATTTTGTCGGCGTGGACTAGCGGAAGCGGTCATCAACAAACCCGCGTTGTCATCAGTTGTCATTCATCGCACCGCTCAACTATCGCGTCGCGTGCGAGGAGTACGGAGTCTAAACACAGCGTGCTCAGCAGACAGCGCGCCTACGCGGACGAGCGAGAAGAGTGTACGCGTGCGAACGAGAACCGCGATCAACTCGGCCGCCGGTTGGTCGGCGACGTCGAGAGTTCCAGAAACTTCTAGCAAACTCCATAGCTGCCGGAAGTTATCCGCCGATTTTCAACATCTTCATCCATTGTCCGACTCCGACGCCATAATCCGCCATTTTTGTGGTGTTCTATCAAGTGAAGTGAATCACACGTCTCATTTTTTTCCGCATTGTGCAATCATTGCATTCTGTACAACTAAGTAGCATCCATATATGCGCAAAATTGCTATTATTGCAAGTTTTTATAATTTGTGTAGTTACACAAACCTTTTAAGCCATCATGGCAAACAATTTAAAACGCCTAATACTGGCCAGGGGCCAGGCAAAAGGAACGATAACCACATTATGTAAGTTTGTTGAGTCCGAGGATATCGACAAAGCCCCTATAAGGGCGCTTATGGTCAAGAAGGACAGGTTGGTCACCGCCTTTTCAGAATATAGCTCATTTAACATTGATATATCTGTTCTAGATGAAAATAACGATGAAAACTTTGGCCACTATGAATCCATATATTTATGTGCCTTAGCCGCATTCGAAGATGCCATCGAAGAAAAATCTAGCCCAGGTAAATCTCCGAAACCCGGAGCAGAGCGTGACGAGGAAGAAAAAGACGCTATGAAACGTCTCCCACCTATAAATATTTCCAAGTTTGGAGGTGAGGTAGGTGACTTCCACGACTTCATCAGCCTATTTAAAAGTGTCATCGACAAGAACACTAAACTATCACAATGTGATAAATTCTATTATTTAAAAACCTATTTAAGTGGCGAAGCCGCCGAACTCATTAAACATTTATCGCTAACTGCACATAACTATGCAACCGCACTGCAATTGCTCAGCGAGCGATATGATAATAAAAACAAGGTCGTTAATTATCATGTTAATTCTATATTAGACCTAAAGCCTATTTCTAAGTGCACTGCCTTAGCTTTAAGAGAAATCATTTCTCAAACCAGACAGCATTTAGCTGCCTTAAAAAACATAAATATACCCGTTCAACATTGGGATGCAATTATTGTATGCATTTTGCAACGCAAGCTCGACATACACACATTAAGGTGCTTTCATCTAGAAACAAAATCAGAGGCTGACCCTGACTTAAATTCACTTCTTAAATTTTTAGAACAACGGGAAGCAGCACTTGAAACTGTGGCAGACAGCCAAACATCCTCAAATTGTGCAGTGAACAGCGGCCGCAGGACAGGTTTGGTAGCCACTAAGGAGGTAAACAAAAATACACAAGTATGCAAATTTTGTAAGACTAAAAATCACCAACTATATAAATGTGAAAAATTTAAACTTGCCTCGCTATCTGATCGTTTCGGCTATGTAAAGACCAATGAGTTGTGTACCCTATGCTTAAACAAACACCTGTCAAAGTGTAAATTTGCCTTTAAGTGTTCAATTTGCAAACAAAACCATAATAGTTTACTGCATAAAAATGAGCCTGAACAGGAGTTAAAGCAAGTTTCATTATCTATGAATAAATGTGTTGATGTTTTATTGCCTACTATAAAGGTAAACATAACTGACAAGTTAGGTCAACAATTTCAAGTTAGGGCTCTTTGTGACTCAGGTAGTCAGGTTTCCTTTGTGTTATCAGACCTAACAGAAAAAATTGATTGCAGGTTAGTCAATAACTATACCTATATTAAAGGAATATGTGGTCAATCCAACACAGTTCCTCATACTGCTACTTTTAACATCTCTTCTACTCTCAACACTTACAAGACTCAAATAGTATGCTGTGTAGTGCCAAACATCACTAGTGATTTACCTCAGTGTGAGATAGATACAGATAATTTAAAAATTCCTTCATACGTCAAGTTAGCTGACACAGAATTTTATAAAACTGGAAAAATAAGTATCTTATTAGGTTGTGACGCTTTCTTTAAAATCTTATTGCGTGAACAACTACCTATTATCCCTAAAGGTTTGTATTTACACAACACCCACTTTGGGTATATTGTGGCTGGAAGGGTGAAGACTAGAAGTTACTCTCCGGTAAGTAAGTGTACCAAACACATTTTAAAAAACAGTGAATGTGATAGCACCCAAAATATAGAAAAGACTTTAGAGCAGTTTTGGAAGTGTGAGCAAGTGACAGAAGTTTTCACTGAGTCGGCTTCTGAAGAAGCTCTTGCTGAAAAAATCTTTTCTGAATCTGTAATATTGAAAGACAATAAATTTCAAGTTAACTTACCTTTAAAACAAAATTTTGATCAATTAAACATGGGAGATTCTTTCATAAGAGCTTTACAACGTTTTAACAATTTAGAAAAAAGACTTCACAAAGATGCTGAACTTTTCAGAGGTTATAAAGCGTTCATTGACACTTACATTTCAATGGGTCATGCTAAATACATTGATATTCAAACATATGATTTAAAAGCTGGTCAGGTATACTTTCTACCACACCATCCAGTATTAAACGAAAATAGCAAAACTACAAAACTAAGAGTCGTTTTTGATGGCTCAATGGCTACTAATCAAGGTTTTTCTTTAAATGACATGTCGCTCAATGGGCCTTGCATCCAAAATGAGTTATTTAATATATTGATTCTCTTCAGATTACATAAATATGTGTTATTTTCTGACATTCAAAAAATGTTTAGAGAAGTTAACCTCAACCCAGCACACTGTGCTCTTCAAAATATATTGTGGAGAGATTCACCACAAAAGGAAATACAGTGTGTTCAGTTGCAAACAGTCACCTATGGACTTAAAAGCTCACCATTTTTAGCTACAAGATGTTTAAATGAGTTAGCTTTCAGATTTGCGCATACTTACCCTGAAGGTGCACACATATTATTGAATCAATGCTATGTCGATGATGTTTGTACCGGTAGTAACGACTTACAAAAATTACTTGATATGAAAAACCAATTAATTGCCATTTTAAACCTTGGTGGTTTTAAACTTCATAAATGGAGTTCAAACAGTGAGCATATATTAAGGGACATTCCCTGTGCTTTACAGATTTCAAATGAAATTGATTTATGCAAAAGTGATGATCAATATGTGAAGACCTTGGGTATCAAATATAACACACAAACGGATGTATTGAACATTTCCTGTCCACAAACTGAGTTGTTAGATGTCTACACCAAGCGTCAGACATTAAGTTTCATTAGCAAACTCTTTGATCCACTGGGTCTAGTAGGTCCAATTATTGTACTTGCAAAAATAATCATGCAACAAACATGGTTAGAGAAGGTTTCATGGGACTCACCATTGCCACTGAACTTAAATAAAAAATTTAAATGTTTTGTTGATAATTTATCAAGAACAGGTTGTATTCAAGTAAAAAGAAATATTGACACACAAAACTCAACATGTATTGAACTAATAGGGTTTGCAGATGCCTCTCAGAAGGCTTATGGTTGTTGTGTTTATTTAAGAACCATTAACAGCAATGATCAAGTAAATGTTGAGTTGTTATGCTCAAAATCAAGGGTAAATCCCATAAAATCATTAACCACACCAAGATTAGAGTTGAATAGCGCTTTGATACTAGCAAAACTATCAAAAAAGTTGTATGATCAACTAATTAAAAATAATTTTGCCATTAAGGTACATTTATATGTAGATTCTCAAATTGTTCTTGCTTGGCTTAACACAGAGCCCACAAAATTGTCTGTTTATGTTGCAAACAGAGTCAAAACTATCTGTGATCTCACACAAAATGCCTCATGGTCATATGTCAGTACCGTTGAGAATCCTGCAGACTGTTTGTCTAGGGGTATAGAACCTCACTTACTTAAAAACAACCAGTTATGGTGGCATGGGCCACAATTTTTACATAGTAAGAATTACACACATGAATCTACAAATATCAAAATTCCTAAGGAAATTCCTGAACTTAAGCTTTGTAATATTACATTGACTTCTGAATCAAATAAAGATTTCAGTTTATATTCATATTATTCGGATATTAACAAATTGAAAAGAATTATTGCCTATATTTACAGGTTTTTTAACAATTGCAAAGTAAAGAAAGAAGATAGGGTCTCCGGACATCTAAAAATAAAAGAACTTCAATTTTCACTCAAAAATATAATTAGACAAGATCAAAAACAACATTTAAGTGAGGAAATGAATTGTATCATGTCCAAGAAACCCATTAAATCCAATTTGAAATCCTTAAATCCATTTTTAGATGGAATAGGTATCCTCAGAGTAGGAGGTAGGTTACACAATGCTAACATACCATATGATCAGAAATATCCTATCATATTACCCAAAGAATCATACATTACACGTTCAATAATTAACAATGAACACAAATGTTTGTTACATGCTGGGAAGAAGTTGACCCTAGCCAGTTTATGTCAAAGGTTTTACCTAATTAATGGACTTAGAGAAGTCAAAGGAGTAATTCACAAATGTTTACTGTGTTTCAAGCTAAGAGCCAAGGCATCAGAGCAAATGATGGGATCTCTTCCTTCAGACAGGGTGAACCCCAGCCGACCTTTTGAAAAGGTAGGAATCGATTATGGCGGTCCGTTTTCAATAAAATTACACCGTATTAGGAAACCAGTAATTTTAAAAGCATACATAGCATTATTTGTTTGTTTCACAACAAAGGCCATTCATATTGAGTTGGTATCAAATTTAACAACTGAATGTTTTTTACAGGCATTAAAAAGATTCATTTATCGTCGCAATAAGCCATCTATTATTTATTGTGACAATGGTTCTACCTTCAAGGGTGCCAATAATCAGTTGCATGAGTTATACTCATTACATTTTAATCAGGTACATCAGGAGAAAATTATAAACTCAACTTCAGATCTTGGTATTGAATTCAGTTTTATTCCTTCTTATTCACCAGTATTTGGAGGCCTATGGGAAGCAGGAATTAAGAGTGCTAAATATCACTTAAAAAGAGTTGTAGGCAAACAGATACTAACCTATGAAGAGTTGAATACTGTGATAATTCAAATAGAAGGGTTATTGAACTCCAGGCCTTTACTTTCTTTGCCAAGTATTGACCCAAATGACATGTCTTATTTAACTCCTGCTCATTTTTTGACAGGTGCTTCTATTACATCATTCCCTGAACCTGATGTAACAAATGTGCCCACAAACCGTTTGTCATTTTGGCAGCAATGTACTCACATGGCTCAATCCTTTTGGAAAACTTGGTCAAAACAATATTTGACTCAGTTACAAAATAGGCCAAAATGGCACAATAGTGTACCAAATATTGAAAAAGGGGTATTGGTGCTACTCAGAGTTGATAACACCTCTCCATTAACATGGCCAGTGGCCAGAGTAGAACAGACTTTCCCTGGATCAGATGGCAAGGTCAGGGCATTATCTGTAAGAACTAATAGTGGTAAAATCATGCGTACTAGTGTTATGAAAGTTTGTGTACTTCCTATTTATGAATAAATTATACTTAATAATTTACCTCTGTGTGGCTGCTGGACATGTCATGTGAACTTGTTCATTTACTAGGCTAAATACGTAGGGTATAAATATCGTTAGTTAAGCCAACTTTCTGTTAAAAAAAATCACTTAAATTAATAATCATAGTTGAACTTAAACATGATGTAAACAGATATAGCATACTCAATAGATTCATAATTATACTTTAAGAAGGTAAAATGTAATATAAATATGTGCACATCTATTTTGTAATAGACACATACCAACCTATTTAAAATGCATAGTACATAGGTACTTAAATGAACGTAACATTAATGTATGTTATGTATGTATAAGTACAATAGGTTTTATAATCACAACAATTTAGTAAGTAGTTTTCCAGTTATTGATTAATTAAATTTACTTTGTTAGATTCTTCCTTAGTAATTCTGTACATAACAATTTAAAGGATTTCAAAAGAATTGAAGCATCCAGTAAGTAGGTACCTAAATAGTTAAGCATTTTTGTTTATATTATAAAATAGTAAATAAGTAGTACCCAAGTTTAAACAGTTTATTTATACTTGTGAAAAGGACACAAATGTTCCTATTTGTCTAATATTCAGTAAATTTAAGATTAAGTTACATTTTGGTTTGTATTCAAACTATAGCCTTTTGGTTTCTTTGTCGGCGTTGCCATTTATGTATGAAGCATACATAATAATTCACTCATTCCGTTCAAGTGAACGAACATATGTCAACAGTCAGTCTTCATTCGCAATCTGCCAGTGTAACACCTTTAACTATTTCTATTAAAATACAGTCCACTTTAAAGTGTTATTTATGTGGTTTTATTACCAGCGTCCGCCCAACCCTTAGCCACATTTCGCCTGTTATCTTTGATGTATACTATTTTTATAATACACGTCTTCCTACTGGAATAACATTTACAAATGGTACCTCCTGAGATCGTCATAGACAATTTCATTCGCTTGTTTTTCTACCGCGACCCACATTGCCAAGCCTCCATTCAACCTTAAATCTTTAAGCGAATCACGCCTGTCAGTCAGTAGACACTCTGTATCTCAGTCACTGATGTATCCTCTAATGGAGGTATAGAGTATAGTGACTGGCAGTGATTGATTGACATAATATGGCATTGAGAGAAACTGCCTTTGGATTTGTGGGTTAAAAATATATGCAAGGTGAAGATTATAGTGTTCGTTGACTTAATATTATTCTGCGTAGATTAATGTTAAGTTGCTATTAGGTGTCATGATGTCTCTGTCATTTTTAGATGTTTTAAAGCGACTTGAAGAATTTTTCTTGAAAAGGTGTTTGTCTTAAAGTAGATTTATAAATTGAATAGGGAAAGGCAAGACGGATTAATAAGAACAAATGATTGTCAAAACACTTTCACGAAAAAATACATCGATTCTGGACCTTATGCAAAAAATGTTGCATTTTTGAGGATCGTTGTTTCCTTTCTCCTTCACAGCGTACGGGCAAAATTTTCGTTATCTTTTCATGCACGATTCTTTTAGGTACTATCCAAAGGTTGTCTGTCAGTTAGATGTTGCTTCAAGCGATGAAACCAACAATTGGCCTGCTCCTATGTTTACAATTGTATTTTTACCGTTTTCCTGTTTGTCTAATATTGTTTGTTTATTTATCTTTCTTAGCAATGCTTCATGCATAACAGTAACGTTTAGTTGAAATGAGCTGAGCAGTTCAGAGCTGAATATTTGCATTACTTAATTAAGAGATATTCTCTCGTTGGTCGTCTTAACGTGATTCAAAGGGACCAAAGATACTGTGCTCTGTAGAATTTATCCAAGACCCTTGTGGTTTCAATATAATATGTACAAACTGCTTGCTAGTTGCTCTGGGTTGGTTATATGTAAGTTATTACATCAGTATATTATCTTCATCTAGTATATAGTCGCATGTAATAATGGCGGTGCTCAAGGCTCCGTTTGAGTAAACTTTTAATTTTCCGGAATGAGGAGTTCAATGAATAAATCGGTTTTCAAATATATATAATATTCATGTCTTTGAATCTTCAACAAAGTCTGTTCAATAGTTTAACTTAGTGTGTATGTGGCACTGTTATACCTACACAACATTTTTTTTATAATAAATAATAATTAAAAAGACTTAAGTATATCGTAATGAGAATGATTCGATATCTAGGAATAAAAGAAAAAAAAAATCTGTGTGAACTATAACCCCACATTAACACCAAGGTAAAAAACATGGATTCTGCACACTGTGTCTATTGTTTTCGTATATCATTTACACCTAAAACATCTTGTAAAGACTAGTTGTATAGGAAACTTGTAGAAAACTTAAAAAAAAATCAAATGGTGAGCAAAATCGTTAACAATTACTACATGTCTGAAACAACGTCAATACCATATATGATACTTACATTTTTTTTAACCGACTTCTTAAAAAGAAGGAGGTCCTCAAATAGTCGAAAACTGAAAAAGGAGAAACTATCTGACTGACTTTTCAACGCACAGCCGAAACTACTGGGAGTAGGAATGTGTTTTGTTCTTGGCCCCTTTTATAATGTAGGGGAGAACCAAAAAGGGGTTTTTGGAAATTCGACCTTTAAGGGGGTGAAAAGGGGCATTTTATTTGTATGAAAAATCTTATTCCATGAGTAAATATTATTGTCAGGAACAATCCTAAATTATTTGCGCACAGAGCAGATCAATTTCCCAGGAATAGGCGTGACCAAACCCAACTATGTTTACCTCCCTGTAAGACTGCACTTATGCGCAAAAGTGTTTTTCATATGGCTCCAACTGTTTACAATAAGTTGCCAAAAAGTTGGAAGGAGCTTAATAATGTACACTTGAAAAGTAAACTAAGGTCCGTATTACAGAACGTCACTCAATTCTCAAGCATTACTTAAAACTAGTTTTAACCAATCAAATGGCTTGAATCTAGTTTTAAGTAGTGTTTGAGTATTGAGTGACGTTCTATAATACGGGCCTTAGACTTATTTAGTTAATAAAGCATACTACAATATTAACGAGTTCCTAGAGGAAAAAATTGTGTTGACATAGTAGCTTATTTGATTTTATTATTAATTATTTTGTGTTTATTAATTTACAATGGAATAATTCAATTTTTATTTTTATTATTATTTTTTTTGAATTTTTATTGTTGACATGATTATTGTATTTCAGTATTTTCAGACTTAAATAATAACATTTCTGGACATTTGCACGTCACATCATGTGGCAAACATGCTGTACCTAATAAGGTTGTTCTTGTTACCATCTTGTATGCATGTATTTTCTTTTCTTGTATGTATGACACATGTTTAGCAAATAGATTATCTTATCTTATCTTATCTTATCTAAACAAACTTGAAACTTGGCACGCAATACTTACCTAAGTTATAATGTTTGTAATTTTTTGATTTTATAAAAGAAATATCCGGTCCGCTTAACTTGATATTCAGTATTTATAATTATAACCAACACTAAAGAACAACATATGTTAGGGTTTTTCTAAAATGTACTCCTGACGGGGTGAAATGTATACCAATTTTCGAGTTAATGAAACCACGCAATAAAATAGTCCTCTAAAGTTGGTTTAAAGAGGACGATTTTATTGCGTGGTTTGATTAATCGAAAATGTATGTAAATACCTATAACTCAAATAATGGAAATGTCACAAGCGATGTTTCAATAATTAACCCCTTTGGGGGTGAAAAGCCCTCCTTTTCACCACCAAAGGAGTTAATTTTAAATGAAAATAATCTTGAAATTTGGCCCGGATACTTATATAAATAATAATCATTAATACCAGCACACCCTCCACCTTCTTTAAATGGTGTACCATTTAAAAGACATGGAGGGTGTGCTGAAATTTGTAGGGGAAAGTCAGTCGTCCTCACCTTCCGCCTGACGCAGGTCCTCTCCGGACACGGCAGCTTCGGGACGTTCCTGTGTCGGATAAGGCGGGAGGAAACGCCCGGGTGGGCCACCACTGTGTGGATGGCCCGGAGGACACGGTGGAGCTTATGGTAGACGTCTGCGCGGCTTGGCCAGAGCAACGCTGTATCCTCGTGGAGGCGATCGGCGGCAGAGATCTCTGGCGTCCAGCCCTAGTTCAGGCTATGGTACGAAGCGAGAGGGCATGGGCAGCCGTCACCTCCTTCTGCGAAGCAGTAATGCTCGCGAAGGAGGAGGCGGGACGGTTGAGGGAAAGGCAAATTTCGCGCCCTCTCGCCCCTAGCCGCCGCAGGAGACGCCCTGGGCGTCGGAAATCCCGGGTGGATTTCCGGCCACCGTAGGCGCGGGCTTGCGGACGGTGAGCAATGGGTAGCTCACCATCCGTTAAGGACCAGGCCCGGGTCGACGGTGCGTTCTATTCCACGCGCGCCTCAAAGAGATGTCGTCAGCACATGTGTAGGGGTCCACTAGGGCCGATGCCTGCCGGGGTCGTGGGATGGTACTAAAGGGTTACCGAGGCCCCTGGTAACACAGGCGACGGAAGGAATTAGGGTGGGTTTTAGTCAGTAAGGGTCTACACACCCTCCGCCCAGAGCGGGAAAAGTTATTTGACGATTTCTGATGAATTTGCCTGAATTTGATGCCGCCTGAATTTGACCTTTAAAGGGGTGAAAATTAAATCATCATCATTTAGATTGTATGAAAGATCTTATTTCTTGAGTTAATAAACCTGAAAATTTGCGAGAATTCAATAGGATTTTAGGGAGTGTTAAAGTTTGTTTGGAAGCATCTTCACGCGCGGTCCGATTAACTTGGAACTCGGTTCCTGTACTTATGACAGAAAAAAAAATAATTACAAGTATATGGATTTTCAAGAATCGACCCCAAACGTAAAAAGGGGTAATTAAGTTTATAAAGGAGAATTTTACTGAGTGCCTTGAATAACTCAAAAGTTCGTAGGTATATATACGTGTACATTATTTTATAAGCACAAAAACGTAGAAAAAATAAACAGTACAACATTTCAAAAATGACATGGAGGGCAGATATATTGAAAAAGTATGCACAAAACTAAGTCGGTATTCATTTATCATCTAAAAAGTAATTGCTACGAAGTATGGGAACGAGTCTGATGCCGTAAATATAGTTTTTAGAATTTTCGTCCATTTGCCTGGATGTGTTCTGGATTGGCAAAAAAACGGCTGAACTAATTTTGATAAAACTTGCCACACATGGTTTATAAAATAAAAAATATATTGAATTCATACTAGCTTTGGTCTATTAGAATAGAGAATAGTTTATAACCTGGATTAACAAATAGCCTATTTAAGGGTACTTTTGGGGGCTTACAGGAACTTTTAATCCTGGTAATACGTTTCCGTGAGATTTTTCCGACATACTTGAGTGCGAAAAAAAAAAAAAATATTTGGTGGAAGAACCTTGCACTGTGGTTCCATATAAATTTTATTAACTTTGCTTGGATAGCTTTTCAGTTAGCTTCAATAATACGTATTTTTTCCTTTTAGTTAAGTTATGTTGATGATGTCATAATATAAATGATAAATGATTTATTTTCTGTGTGTAGGTTTGTACAAACACTTTTACACGTCAATCATATTTTTAAAATAAAGCTAGATGAGGTCGGCTTTTCCTATCTGACTACTCTGAGAAGAAAGGCCGAAACAAACTCAGAGGTCACAGTCTCCTTTAAAGTCCAGACATAATCTTGGTCAGATCATGTGAAGGCCATTTTGTAGATTGGTGTCTAAAATGGTCCTTTTGAGGAAAGAACCACATTGAGTGGACCTGTCCAGTCAGTGCACGTATTTGTCAGTAATCGTGCAGCTCAACTAAGAACTTAAGGAGCTCAACGATGCGACGAATAATACCAAAGAAAGAACGTTTGGGTAGGCCGCATAAATTACTCAAACAGCCAGTCCATGATTAATACTAAATGAGAAAAAAAAAACAACAATGACCCACATAGTAATTTGTATAATAATTTCCTATCACTAATATTTATATAGCAAGTAGTGATATACGAATTTGTGTGGGGTAGGTGACACAACCAAAAAGGCATAAATAAAACTCTTTGATAATAATTAGTAGTCGGTGGCAAAGAACGAAAATACGAAGCCAAAATTCTAATTCCGAAATTAAAGTAAAATTTCACTTTGTAGTGTTTGTTGGAAGTCGGTCGCTTTTTTTTTAACACAATCTTTTTTCTTTTGTTTGGGAAATTATCATATAACTTCTCTCGCTCTGGGTGGAGCGGGAGGGTGTGTCAGACTCTTACTGACTAAAACCCACCCGTATTCCTTCCGTTGCCTGTGTTGCCAGGGGCCTCGGTAACTCTTTCGAACTTCCAATACACAATAAGTCTTCTACAAGGTATGTTGAAAACTGGTATCGCAACTTGTACATTGGTGTAAACGCGGGGTGAGTCGGCCTACCTAAGTTGTAGGTATTTTAGATGTGTAGAAATAAAATAAAATAACATTTTCAAGATACAATATTATTTCTTAAGTTATCTGTAAAATTTTCTACATGACTGCCTGGTAACAGAATACTCACTACATGAAAATAGAATTTTCCTAACTGATCCAATGAACTGAAAAACTTGATATAATTGTAAGAAATCTACCCATCTAAAAATATATCTCATTAGAAATAAAAATAAAAATATATTTTTATTTATTTTTCTGTTTAGAAATCAAACCTAAGAAAAATAAGCTTTTAATTTGATCTATGACTACAAAATAATACATATTTTGATAGATAGATACAATTTTTTTACTTTTTTTCTGTCTTTAAGCAAAATATAAATTGTAGGCTACACGTGTCAAAAAATATCGCAGATAGACGCGCTGTATGTACATACGAGTACATTTATTTATTTATTTGTGTAAAAAAGTTCCTATAAGCTTTAAGTAAGTATAGTGAGTAACAGATCAAAATGATTAAATGGTATATATTTTTAATAATTTTTATGGATCCATACCTCAAAAGGAAAAACGGAACCATTAGAGGATCACACTCGGGTGTTTGTGTGTCTTTCCATCTGTCACTGCCGATTTACTCCGAATCTATTGATATTTGGTACACATGAATTTCTGTGACCAAAACACGGACGTGTATCGTAAATACTTGAACTTTGAATACGAGGGTCACTTTTGGGGGGAAATTAGAAAATATAAATAAAAAGTTTTGCAAAATGTACCGTGTGACATGTCAAATAAAAGACCTTGTTGTGAGGGTCTCAATTTTTTTTTAAATTTTATCATAAACATTTTTAAACTTATTTAAGAAAATAGATAAAAATTGACCATTCCTTAAAATTACCTTATCTCCCTAACAGAAAAAAAAATAGAAAAAAATACTCATAGATTACAGGAACACCTATATACATATAATGAGAAGTCTATGCTCTTCAAATAACATGGTAAATCACTCAATATTGTGCGTATAAACTTACATTTGTAGTTGGAATGTATGGGGGACCAGGTTTTCAAATACAATGTTAAGTTTGTTCTTGGAATAAATTCATGCCAACTACGGAACCCTTCTTTGTGCGTGGTCCGACACACACTTGGTCGGTTTTTACTGCATGATCAGCCTATAAAGGTTCTCACTGCTGAGGTACAGGCCTCCTGTCTGTGAGAGGGGGCCGTAATTCACCACACGGATCCAGTGCGGGTTGGTGGATGATGTCACATTTCATCAAAATTCTGGTTCTAAGACATGCCAGTTTCCTCTTCTTTGACCGTTATGAGAGCAGCAGTGATGAAATAAATTAGACAACGTTATGTCGGCGCCTAGGGTCGAACCCACGACCTGTGCCGCTACCACTGCTCATCAAATAATTTTAGTGCATGATCTCTAAGGGCGTAGTCCATCAATAAAATTGACTGCAATCAGGACCTCTAAACCTCGTTCAAGAGTTGTCAAGTTCTGATCGCGTTCAGTTTCATTGGTTAAATTAGCACAAAGTTAATTAAAAAAAATAGTATTAACTAACATTGCCAACCTGAATAAGGGCGCTGTAAACTAGACCTTGTATGTATTCATACCAGGAAAATCTTTACCGTTTTAAAAGGAAAACACACAAATTGTCGTTCCGTTATTTTCCGCCATTATTTTGCCAGAGAAAACATGCCATTATATCAATGGAACATGAAAAAACGAAAGAATAGTTGAGTGTGTCACGAGGGACCAAAATAATGTATTGAGGGCGAGAGTGATTGTTTGAATCCAGAGCGAAGCGAAGGATTCTATAGTAGAATTCTAAGCGTAGCGAGGGATTCAAAGTACGTCGCTCGTGGTTAAATAATTTTAGTACCGTGTGGCACACTCTGCTTTTCATCCGCCAGAAAAATAAATAAGAGATGCTTTTAGTAGTGACGAATATTTATATTTACATAACCAAATTACAAAATTAAAATTGTCTGTAATATTTTGACAAAAAGTAATGAAAACACGAATAAAGGCTCCTACATACTGGCGCGACTTGTCGCGCGACGCGTCGTGACACAAAGACACCGCGTGTAGCGCTACAAGCGGTACCTTTGTGTCGCGACGCGTCGCGCGACAAGTCGCGCCAGTATGTAGGAGCCTTAAGAAGTTCCCGCGTATTTGGTCGTCGTCGTTTTTTATTTGGTCAACCAATGCCGCGTCGGCAACTGCGCTTTTTTATTACCAGCCAGGACTGTACCGAAGTGAATTGCGTTCAAACTTTTTAATGAAATAGTGTTCCGAATTCAAAAGTCATTTCGTCACTGTTATTAAGTGCGCCGGAATGACTCATTTTTCTCGCACTTATCGAGGAACCCTTTGGCTCTTTTCGAATAGATGGGATGAAAAATATGTTTAATGGCGGTAAACATGACGCAAAGAAAGAACACAAACTCAAAAAACAACATGTTGCAAGAAATAAACGTACCTATGCCGATGCGTCACAAACTATCGTCAAATACTATGTGATTTTGCCAACAGACTCATCATACATCATCATCAAATCAATCATCAAACAACATACAAATAACATCACGCCTGTATTACCCGAAGGGTTGAGCAGAACTGTTTTGTTCGCCCACGTTTAGCCAGTTTTATTTAAATGAAAAGTCATACGTGAGCAGTAGTGGCCCAGTGGTAACGGCCCCGACTTACGAGTTGTAGGTCATGGGTTCAAACCCAGGCAGGCGCTTTGTGGAAATAATTTCATCACCACTGCTCTCAAAACGGTGAAGGAGAACATTGTGAGGAAACCGGCATGTCCTAGAACCAAAATTTTCAAGACATGTGACATCCACCAACTCCATTGGGCCCGCGTGGTAGATTACATACAGCCCACTCCCTCTCGAAGTGAGGAGGCCTGTCGCAGCAGTGGGAACATTATAGGCTGATTAATTTATGTGCAAGCTTTCAAGCCTTCAACAGTGCACAAATCGCGACTAAGGGCTGCTACTGAGAAAATCCTGACAATGAAATCTAAGGCCTCGTTCACACGGCGATGATCAGTACATACAATTTTTTATTTTTTTTTGTATCAATTTTTTTTTTTTTTTTTTTGATCACATGACAGTTTATAAGATATTAGTTTTGAAGCCGTATGAACAGTGTGAGGTTGTCGTGTGATCTCAACTCTTTACCATACGCCTACCACGCATACCTTTTTTAGAGTTCCGTTGTAAACAAGGAACCCTTATAGTTTCACCATGTCCGTTTTTCCGTCCCCGCTGTAGCTCAGAGACGCTTAGCACTAGAAAGCTGTAATTTGGCAAAGGTATACATATTAATCTCGCCGACAAAGTGCTAAAATAAAATCTTGAAAACAATATTTTTTAAGGTAACTATCTAACTAACCCTTGCACGTAATTTGGGGATGATATTTTTTTTCTAGTCTGTCTTATGATGAGGGGTATCGCTGGATAGCCCGTTTAAAAACATTGCGGGACTGTTTGCGTAATATCATCATCTGCCTAGCCTTTTCCCAACTATGTTGGAGTCGGCTTCCAGTCTTACCGGATACAGCTGAATACCAGTATTTTACATGGAGCGACTGCCTATCTGACCTCCACAACCCAGTTACTGGGTAACACGAAACCCCTTGGTAAGACTGGTTGTCAGACTTTCGAGCTTCTGACGACCCGTAACGACTGCCAAAGATCTACAAATGACAGCCGGGACCAACGGCTTAACGTGCTTTCCGAAGCGCGGAGGGGTCTTGGTATGTAAATGTCTGTTTGTTATGTCTGTTTTCGTAATATAAAGCTTTTAAAGTGCTAATTTTTGTTAGAGTCAAGTGTCCCCCCTCCCCTGTCAGCTAAATGGTTGTTTATGGAGATGTGAAAAAAATCATGGCAGTAGTGCATAATGAAATTAAAAGGAAAACTATCATATACAAGTTTAGTTAACGAGTAATAGTCGACCAACTTAAATTTGCGGTTGGAGAATTGATCGTGACGTATATCGATGTATGGGAGAACATGTTTTTCAACTACAATGTTTAGTTTGTTTTTGGAATAAATTCGTCCCAAGTAATCCCATCCCTTCAATGTGCGTGGTCCGACACGCACTTAGCCGGTTTTTTTTTTCTGGTAATAAGGTGGAAATCCTCATAGATGTCCTCCGCCCTAGGGCGGCCGGAGGGGTCTGTCAGGCTTCTACTGACTAAAACCACCCCTCGTTCCCTCGCACACTTGCACCTGGGGCTTTTTTTTTTTTTTTTTTTAGGGTGGGAAATCATCAAATAACTTCTCCCGCTCTGGGCGGAGCGGGAGGGTGTGTCAGACTCTTACTGACTAAAACCCACCCGTATTCCTTCCTGTTGCTTGTGTTGCGGGGGCCTCGGTGACCCATAAGTACCTTCCCGCGACCCCGGCAGGCATCGGCCCTAGTGGACCCCTACTTTTGTGCTGACGACATCTCTTTGAGGCGCGCGTGGAATACGACGCGCCGTCGACCCGGGCCTGGTCCTTACCGGACGGTGAGCTACCCATTGCTCACCGTCCGCAAGCCCGCGCCTACGGTGGCCGGAAATCCGCCCGGGATTCCCGACGCCCTGGGCGTCTCCTGCGGCGGCTAGGGGCGAGAGGGCGCGAAACTTGCCTTTCCCTCAACCGTCCCGCCTCCTCCTTTGCGAGCATTACTGCTTCGCAGAAGGAGGTGACGGCTGCCCATGCCCTCTCGCTCCGTACCATGGCCTGAACCAGGGCCGGACGCGAGAGGTCTCTGCCGCCAATCGCCTCCACGAGGACACGGCGGTGCTCTACCCAAGCCGGGCAGACCTCCACCGTATGCTCCACCGTGTCCTCCAGGCGATCCACACAGTGGTGACACCCGGTGCACCTGGGGCTACGGGGGCACTTAAGCACTTTACAACGCAGCCCCCGACTGGTGCCAGCCCGCCTCTGCGGGCTCCGTCTGGTCAAGCGGGGGGAGTGAGGTGTTTGCCTCCCCCTGCGACGTCTAAGAGGGGCGCGCGTAGAACATTAGACGCCACCACCTCGGGTCTTATATGATAGGGGACGGCGGACGTCCCCGAGTCCACCGTCCCTGGACCCATTTAGGGGGGCCGGAAGAGGGCGTTATCTGCCCTCTGCCGACGCCCTGTGCGCCTGTTGCAGGCCGGGAGAGCACTGGAAATCATTATGATAATACCTTGATAGAACCCAATACCCCATGTTCAGCTGTCGCGGTTGCACCATGAGACCAACGACTTCAATGAGGCATAACTACCCCGTTGAAGTCGTTGGTATTTTTCCATAACAGCGTGCTTAAAAAAAAAATCCTAGCCACATTATTTACTGAGAATCTTTTAAACATAATTTAGATTTGTATTCATATATTCATATTTAAAAATCCACAGAGAGCATCCTTTACAAACATTTGCGGTCAAAAGGACTTCAAGCCAAACACTAAACAATAAACCAGTAATTTTCAAATAATTTAACCAAAAACACAAACAAATTATTCGTGAACTTTATTGATTTATGTAAATCATAAATCAATAAAGTAAGTAGAAGTAATAAATAAAGTTCACGAATAATTTGTTTGTGTTTTTGGTTAAATTATTTGAAAATTACTGGTTTATTGTTTAGTGTTTGGCTTGAAGTCCTTTTGACCGCAAATGTTTGTAAAGGATGCTCTCTGTGGATTTTTTGGGTGTTAAAAATTGTATTTTAGTCACGTTTGTTTTGGCTGGAAACTAACCAAAATAATGTATTCTGTTTTCCCTGAGTTAGAGCGCTTATAAAATAATGGCCGCATTGCATCGCATTTTTATACAAAAAAGCGTGGTTCATACAAAATGTACAAAAGTGATGTAGGAAATTTTTTGCAATGCGATGCGGCCCGCCCTAATCTACACCAGCCTGTATATGGAGCATATTTTTCGGATTCGGATCGGACGCTTTTAGGGTTAAACTATTACTATAATCTTGGTTATTATATTAAGGCGTAAAAGTTTTTGGTTGAGGCTAGTTTTTGGGAAAATATCCCAAAAACCCAACCCCATAATATACCCTTATCAATTTCTCTCTTACAAATCTCAAACTCAAACTCAAAGTATTTATTTCAATTAAACCAATTACAGGCACTTTTGAATCGTTAGATAGTCAACCATTTAGTTAGAAAGTTGAAGCTAGTTGCCCATTCCAAAATGTAGATCTCTACGGTGAAGAACGGGCAAGAAACTCCAAGGACACTCACTCTCTTAAATCAAGATGTTACAACTCCTGGGTACATTATGCTCTTTGCTTAAGAACAATGTAATATATATATATATATATATATATATATATATATATAAAAAAATCAGAATATAAGATTAAAAGATTAAAAATAACCAGTTAAGAGATGACCAGTCTCAACTGACGGCGCCCGTTCACGAACATGAGGCGTGATGGATTCGGCCACCAAGCCTGGATCTAGTTATTGTGGAATTAAAACTAAATATTTTTGCATAAGATTTATGGAAAGAAAATAAAAGAAAGAAAAATTGTTTATTCTGCACAAACAAAACGCACATTACAAAAAAGATTACATAAAATACACATACACAAAGTAACAAAAGCCTCTAGAAGTAGTATTCAAGCCATAGAAGTTTGACAATCTTGTCCATTGCTTGATGTCAGGGCCAGGGAACAAAGACAATTTAAATTGCGGAATATATACTCTGTGTTGCCAGTGTCCAACTGGCAAATGACAACATACAAACAATAAAAAAAAATGCCGACTGCAGAGTGGGAAAATAACTACTTGGAAGGTTGTTTCTATGCTTTCTAACGTGCCTTGCAGAATGTTTGCTTGTTAAAGGTATGCTTCTGACCCAGACAATTGCTTTACTTTGTGTAAATTTATTAGATCACCACTGCTCTCAAAACGGTGAAGGAAAACATCGTGAGAAAACCGGCATGTCCTAGAAACAAAAATTCGAAGACATGTGACATCTACCAACCCGCATTGGGCCCGCGTGGTGGATTACAGCCCACACCCTCTCAAAGAGAGGAGGCCTGTGTCCCAGCAGTAGGAACATTATAGGCTGACTATGTGATTATGTGAGGTATCCTTCTTTGCAAGTCTGCTTTAAGGGGATTGGACGCAGTCTCCAAGAATTCCGATGATTTAAATGAACTTCTGGCGAACGGTCGACGGTTGAAGCTATCTAACTGACACATAGACAAATATACCTTGTTGGTTAAAGACAAGCAAATGACATTCAACTTTCACGTCATAAACCTATTTATCGTTTGAGCGTTCAGAAAATAATTCTTAATCCTCATAGTGGGGATATCACAAAAGCAATACAATCAATAGATTCAAATTACTCATACAATACGCTAAATGGTTTACTTATAGCCAGTTACAGTTCTGAAATTATAAGTGCCAGTGGGTGAAGAGAAGATCTTCTCAGAATCTCTAAATCGCTATCACGTGTAACGGCCTAATAATTCAAATATTCGATATTTATTGCTTTTCTAGCAAGAGTTTACACGTGCTTCATAATATTTAGATTTTCCTCATATTTGGATTATGTGTAGAAAAGCGATTGATCCTATCAATGTTAGTAAAAAGTTTTATAATTATGGAAAAATTTTGCCATTATTTTTGTTCATAAAAACCTAACACGTGTATGTAAGGTTTAACATTTGCACTTGTGTTTTTTAACCATACACATATAAATTTAATTACTAAAATTGACACGTGTCCATTCTCTAGTAGACACGTGTCAATTAATAAAACATACCAAATAATGCAAATGGTTTCGTACCTATTAAGTCTCGGGAAATATCGGAAAAAACACAGGCTTAAGTATAAATCCTTTGCAATCAAAACCTGTTATATATATGTTTATGTTAATGATGTTAGAGAGAAATTAACTATAAAACATTTATAGTATATTCCGGCCACTGAGAGAATGCATTTCTGACACCTTTCAGTTGGACACGATTATTAGGTTATAAAGTATAAATTCGTAAAACACGTTTTCTTTTGTACTTATCTAACAAGTGTCAGGAACTCATTATCTCATCGGCCGGAGTTTAAGTAAGTTTAAGAGAGGCTTAATCCCACTGAATTTTGAATTAAATATAACACCAAGTGACCTTTTCAAATTGGGTAATACCCAGAATGGTAGCCCATTAAATTAACTTACTTAATCCTACTAAAATGATATTTGAATCAAATATAATACCTAGTTACCTATTTCAAATTGGGTAATACCCAGAAATGTTGTCCATTAAATCATGAAAGATACTATTATTACAGTTAACTAAAATTAATGAGCCTAATAAATTAACAAAACCCAAACCTAGTTATTTGTTTTAGGAAATTCAATATTTAATAGTATTAACATTTATTAATTACCTACGCATGTTAAATGAGAATGAATGTTGAACTGACATCATCGGTCATTACATAATCCTCCTGTATCCATAATATTCCCACCGCTGCAGCTGGGACACACGCCTCGCTGTAATATATCACGCGAGCTCAGTGCGGGTTGGTAGATGTCACATGTATTCGATTTTTTGGTTCTAAGCACATGCCGGTTTCCTCATCATTGTACAGGTACAATGATCGATGATGAAAAGAGAGCCATAACAAATACCTACGTAAATAAATTCTGATACTTATTATAAGCGCAATGAGGTGCTTTTTTGCATCTTTTTGGGGTGGCCATTGAAAATCAGCGCTGTGCTGTGGGTCCCCCATAGCACAGCATTATGCTAAATGGCAGCCTTCTCGTCACAGTCATGACGTTCAGCTGCCGATTATTTCTGTTTTGTGATTGTGATTAGATCTATTTTGTTTTATTTTTCTGTTTTCTTACTCGAGTTAATTATCTTTTTGTTAGTACATGTTTCTGTGACAAATACATGATGTTTTCTTTCTTTTTCTTCCTTTAAATTCATTCCTCGTCTTCTCTCATCCAGCTGGTATGTCACTCCATCTTACCTGAGAGCTCTCTATCTTTGCTCATTCACCATCCTATAGAAAGATGTGTTTGTTGCGCCACTTCTTCCCAGTTTAAACACTAGGAAGTGGCGAAGCGCGGACGTTTTGGCGGACTGTCTTATGTTTTTTTTTAAGAAGAGAAAGAATGAAAACAATTATTTGACCCAGGTTGAGGTACACAATATACACAAAAAAAACTTAGTTACCTTTATCAGTAGGTAGTGTGTGTCTCATGGCAGCGCCAAAAAGGCCCAATTCAGCATAAAAGCTAGACAACTAAGTCTGACGCTGGTTTTCAACTGGCCATGTTTCGAGGAAGTTTTACGGATGCAAATCTGTTTTATAGTGTGTCATCATCATCTGCCTAGCCTTTTCCCAACTATGTTGGGGTCGGCCTCCAGTCTTACCGGATACAGCTGAATACCAGTATTTTATATGGAGCGACTGCCTATCTGAGCTCCACAACCCAGTTACTGGGCAACACGATACCCCTTGGTAAGACTGGTTGTCAGACTTTCGAGCTTCTGACGACCCGTAACGACTGTCAAAGATCTACAAATGACAGCCGGGACCAACGGCTTAACGTGCTTTCCGAGGCACGGAGGTGTATTGGTATGTAAAGATGGTCACCCATCAACGGACCAACCGTGGCAAGCGTAGCTTAACCTGATCGATCGACCCGTGCGGCTGTTATGACTTAGCCACGAGCCCCTGTTTTATAGTGTGTGCAAATAATTAAAAAAAAGATTAATATACATAATATCACGCCTTGTTTCCCCGAAGGGTAGAGCAGAGGTGTACTTATAGTACACCCACATTTCCTTAGAGTCCCATGTAATAGGGGGCGTGCATATTGCCATCAACCGGGCACTAATCCAAACTCCGGGCTGCTACTGAGAAATTCCAGATGATAACACTTTGCCCGACCTGGAAATCGAACCCAGGAGCTCATGCAGCAGCGCTTGACACCACTACACCGACGAGACAGTCCAATAAAAAGTCACTTCAGTTCATATTTATGTAGCTAATAATGATAATTTTGGTCTCTCAACTCAAAAAGACGTCTACCTCAAGGGTCATCGGTTCCTGCCGGGGTTGCGGGAAGGTACTAATGGGTCACCGAGACCCCCGCAACACAGGCAACGGAAGGAATACGGGTGGGTTTTAGTCAGTAAGAGTCTGACACCCTCCCGCTCCGCCCAGAGCGGGAAAAGTTATTTGATGATTTCCGATCCAAAAAAAAAGGGGGTCATCGGTTTTACTATACTTCTTACTTACATAAGGTGACCAGCCCCACTACCTTCCTTGCAAAATTACCACAGCAAGAGAGAAGGAAAACCTAATGCCGAAAATATCAATTACTATTTCTATTTAGTTTGGGACGTGGAAACGCTGTCCATTGTCTGCCCATTATACACTTGATCACATTCATCCGGAGTTTCAAACTAGAACGTTTGACCCGACATTCAAACGCAAAAAGAATTACTTATTAACTGGGTCCCACCGCCACGTCCTGTTCGACGATTCGGACGCTAATTCAGGCGGAATTTTAGATCCGAAATTTCCAATGGGTGCGGTCGGTACCTACAGAGACTAAATTAATGGCTTAGAGCTCCGGTAAAATGTTAACCCATTTTTTTGTAATGTCTTGCTTTTTAATAGGAGGAAATGTTCTGTTCTATAACTTCATTAACACGATCCAATCAAGAAAAGAAATAAAGCCAAAATAAAAGAATTTAATAAAACTACAAAAAACACTGATAAAAAACTAAAAACATTACATTAGATCGTGCGGGCAATCGAGACTGCCCTCGACATTGACGGAGACATAGGTAGCATCAGTGGCTCTCGATTCGAAAACAATACAATTACTAGATCTGCGCTCAGCAGAATTATTGTAAAAATTGGCAGAATAGCATTAAGCACAAGCGCAGAACTAGCTTTTCCAACTTTCTTCAACTCTTGAAACACAGATATAGATAACGCTCCTTGCAGGATGGAGCAGACAACAAGTGAGTACGCTTGTAGGAACTTCGAAGCTTGTTTTTCACGAAAACCGCTGATGAGGTAGTTGCCAATCATGATGTAGGTTGTGAATATAGCAGCTGGTGCTAATAAAGAGTGGTGCGTGGTCGCGGTGAACGTGGATCTTTCGTTGATCAGGTCGCTGGTGTTGACAACGAGCGCAAGGAATCGTACCTTGCATGAGCACCTGTCGACGATCATTGATGTATCGACGTAGTTATAAGAACAAGTGCCGTTTCTATTTCTTGATTTTCATGCATCGCTATTTCTTCTAAACATTATAATTACAATTTATATTTAATGCTGATGCTACGTTCAATGCAGATCTTATGTGACATGTAATGTGACAGAAATCAATTTCTGAAAACCTCAGAACGATTATTAAAAAGTTACCTCTAAGTAGGTTCCAGTAAAAATTTTTGGTGCTACAGTACTTTTTGCGTATTTTTGTTAGCTTTCACAAACCAGATTTTATTTCGTAGGTACGCATTTTATATTATATTAGACACCTTTGTATACGGACTTATATTTAAATTGAATTTCGTTACCGTTACATTTTCAATCCTATTCAAGAATACATTTCCGCTGATTGAAAACTTAAATACAGACTTACGTTGGCAAAATAATTATTGTGAAATAATTTCACTTGAGAGATAACAGTAACTGCACGCTATTTTACACACTATTACACATACCAATAGGATCTATATTCACCTGATTTTGTGAGGTTTCGAGAAATTATTTTGTCTCGAAAACAACTGAAGTTAAAAGCCCCTTTCTCTTATTGGGGAAGGCAGTTGAAAGTGCTTAAGTCGATGCTCAGGTAGGAATTAGTTGCCTGTTAAGGGTTGGAGAGTTGATAAATGAACGTAGAAGCCTAGGAATTTGTCGGAAATTTGTAACCGTGATTTTTAATTGTTTGTATTTGTGTAGTTGTAGTTTTTATTTGAATTTGTTTATCGTACAAACAGACATGATTATGTTTAAATAGCACTTCAATTGCGTAAAACATGTTTAATCACAATCCGAAGGATTTTGAAGGAACTCGATATCAATTGTTATTGAAACTGAAGGATGTATTCCTGAAATTGACTGGATCATTCATACCTTGCCTGCAATCTAAAGTCTATTTTTTTTTCAACTGATATTATCTCCACTTAAACAAATATCAACTTTATGACAGTGTTAATTAAGTTTATTTTATAATGACTAATACCAACTATTGAAAAAGTATTTTTTAAGTTTAGTGCAAACTGAGCCTTATGTGTTTTTATTAAAGTTATTTTTCCAAATACGCATATTTGTTTACAAAAGGAAATGTGAGGGCGCAATTATTATCGTTTGCACTGAAAATAACTTTCCTAATCTCTTCGGAAAGCGACTGAAGGATTAATTATCTTTTGAGGAGCAATGGCATCCACAAATAAATTTATTCTACGAGAGCTTGGTTTTAAGAAGAATAGAGAAGATTAAATATAATTGCACATTTACCTAAATCTTTCGATTGAGAATCGCTATACCAATTAACTTTATAATTATATCAGTATAAATAATATAAAACATTATAATAATTGATATAAATCTTAGCCAAACATCTTTAAAACTTAACTAGAGCTACCTATAAATTGTTACTTATTAGGAATCGTTGAGCTCCTTGAGTTCTGAGTTGAGCTGCACGACTACTGACAAATGCGTGCACTGACTAGATAGGTGCACTCAAGCTGTGTGATTCTTTCATTTCAGACACTAATCTACATGGTCTTCAGATGATCTGACCACGATTATGTCTGATTACGTATGTTTTTAAAAGATACTGTGACCTCTTCTTCTCAAAGGTTCCTATCTGACTAAGATAGGAATCGCCGACCACATCAAATTTTCAAAAACCATGATTGACATGTAAAAATGTTTGTACAAACCTACTTATAGAAAACATTTATCATTTATATTTTTTTTTTTTTTTTTTTTTTTTTTTTTAGGGTGGGAAATCATCAAATAACTTCTCCCGCTCTGGGCGGAGCGGGAGGGTGTGTCAGACTCTTACTGACTAAAACCCACCCGTATTCCTTCCTGTTGCCTGTGTTGCGGGGGCCTCGGTGACCCATAAGTACCTTCCCGCGACCCCGGCAGGCATCGGCCCTAGTGGACCCCTACCTATGTGCTGACGACATCTCTTTGAGGCGCGCGTGGAGTACGACGCGCCGTCGACCCGGGCCTGGTCCTTACCGGACGGTGAGCTACCCATTGCTCACCGTCCGCAAGCCCACGCCTACGGTGGCCGGAAATCCGCCCGGGATTCCCGACGCCCTGGGCGTCTCCTGCGGTGGCTAGGGGCGAGAGGGCGCGAAACTTGCCTTTCCCTCAACCGTCCCGCCTCCTCCTTTGCGAGCATTACTGCTTCGCAGAAGGAGGTGACGGCTGCCCATGTCCTCTCGCTCCGTACCATGGCCTGAACCAGGGCCGGACGCGAGAGGTCTCTGCCGCAGGACTGGCGCCCTGAGGGTAGGTTCGGAGAAAGTTGGCTATGACAGGCACTGCCATCCGCAAGCCAAATGCCGCTATCCTACAAAATCTTATTTCGAGTTATGGACAAAAAGCACTGAAAAATTAAAAAATGATTCCGTTTTATAACTATGCGAGAGTTCCGGTATCAAAACATAGATCTAATTTTGCGCCATCCGGAAAGGACCAGGCCCGGGTCGGCGACACGTTGTATTCCACGCGCGCCTCAAAGAGATGTCGTCAGCACAAGTGTAGGAGTCCACTAGGGCCGATGCCTGCCGGGGTCGCGAGAAGGTACTAAAGGGTTACCGAGGCCCCTGGCAACACAGGCAATGGAAGGAATACGGGTGGGTTTTAGTCAGTAAGAGTCTGACACACGCTCCCGCTTCGGTCAGAGCGGGAGAATTTATTCGATGATTTCCCACCCAAAAAAAAAGAAAAAAAAGAAACGGACGCACGTATAATAATTGAAAACAAGATCTTAGTAACTAAAAACTAAAAAAACAATCTTCATCTTATAACTAATGAAGTAATGAGATCATAAGAAACGACTAAATATATTTTTTAAATACCTTTTTAAATCTAAACCTTGAAATTTAAAAAAAAGTAGGAGGCACTAATTATATTTAGGTACGTTTGAATGGTACGTAATAAAATATGCTGGCAAATAGAACCTACCTGTTCTCTGTTAATGAAACAAACAAAATCTCTTTGTGATGACTTTCTAATTATTGCAAATGAGATCTTAATAATAGCAAATAACTAAAAATACAAAAAAAAACTGTCGTTATAAATTATACAGTTATACAAGGTGTGAGCGATGTAGAGATGCGATCAAAACCACGCTTTTTAAAGCACATCTCTGGACTCGAGCACTCTATAGATCAACGGTACCAAACATGCTGTCAATGCGTTGCGTTTTCAATACAACAACGCTTTTAGGGTGCTGTTGCGACTGCCACGTTATTGCTGTGCATCTGCAATGTTTGCTTGAGTCAGAGTAGATAGCTTCTCAGCTGTAGTGCGGGAAAAGAATGCATCTCTTCTCACTGATTGCGGGACAGTAGCAAAAGCCTCCTGAAAGCTATTGCTGATGTGCCTGACGAAAGCCCCATAATTAGGCATCTTATAAACACCACCCTGTCAGTATTAGAATTTAAGTACTAATAAAGTAAATAAGTAGTTATAAATGTAAATATATAGTTTTGAGTTAGTTTTTATAATTTTTATTTTGTCTACTTAAGTGTATATTGACTTCCCTGGCGCTACGGCCATCCCGCCGGTTGAGCGAAGCCCAAAGGATCATGGCTACCCGGCTGGTCCGGGGATACCGCACGGTCTCCGGTGAGGCGGCGAGCCTCCTTGCTGGATTGCCGCCATGGGATCTGGACGCAAAAGTCCTCGCGCACGTATGGGAGTGGCGCAAGGAGGTGAAACGCCGGGGCCTAACTCCGCTGCCGCGAGAAATCGCGGCACAGCGGACAGAGCTCCGGCGGGATCTCATGGTGACATGGAGAGTGCGATTGTTGCAACCCAGTGCTGGCCACGCCACAATTGCGGCGATAAGTTCCCTCTTTGAGGAGTGGCTTGATAGGCGCCATGGCGTCCTCACCTTCCGCCTGACGCAGTAACTTCATCTTCGACTCGACGCCGATGTAAACCCCTCCGTTATTAGGAACCCCGACGGTGGTGCATTCCGAGGACCATGAAAACACATGGCTTCGGGCTTGTCCAGGGTCACCTCGAGTCCCAATTCTGCTCCCGATCCTGTTGACGATTGTTGCAACCTCGCGTGCCGCTACTTCGGCCGCCGCCTGGTGCGACCTCCCCTGCGCCAGGACCAACGTGTCGTCAGCGTAGCACACTACGCTGACGCCGCTAGGGAGATCGGCGCGCAGCACCCAGTCATATCCGATGTCCCACAGATGCGGTCCCGAATAGGGATGATGACTTAATTTTTTTTTGTCCTTCCCGTAGATTATTAAAAATATTGGACACGTATTTTTTTATTTTTATGCCTAATCATAAGATTACGGGCGATAAGTTCAGTTAAAATTTGTCATGACGTCACGCCTTGGTAGATTTTATACTGAATTGTGACGTAGCGAGCCGGACTCTCCAACTTTAATGCGTTTTATGTAAGTATTTTTTTTTATTAATATGACAAAGCAAAAAATACGTGTCTAATATTTTTTATTATCTGTCCGACGGACTAAATATAATTCATTTTGTTTTACCCAGGCATCATCCTTAAGGCTCCTACATACTGGCGCGACTTGTCGCGCGACGCGACGCGACACAAAGACACCGCGTGTAGCGCTACAAGCGGTCCCTTTGTGTCGCGACGCGTCGTGCGACAAGTCGCGCCAGTATGTAGGAGCCTTTATTGTCCAACTTTTCGGGCATCTTTTCAAAACTTTATTTCTATATAAACCTAATTCGGACTATTATAAACATTTAACAAATACTCGTAATAGCCAAATCGGTCGAGCCGTTCTAAAGGAACAGCATTTAATTTTTATTATACCTACTACACAGTAACGCTGACGTAACCAATAAAACGCGAATGATGAATAAATTATGAATTACAACAAAATTCGTGTTGTAGCTTTACACCTATTTGTATGGATTTATGTAAATCCCAGTTTAGCTTTCCGACTTAATGCTCCACTGTTGTGTGAACGTTGAAAATATTCTGATTGCTGTCATCATAAAGCCAGATTTATAATCTAAATATTATGGTGAGAATTCATTCATGAGAATCTTTTACCTTTTTAGCGATAGTTGGCAAAACTGTGGGACACCAGTTGCGACTTCTTTTCAACCACGTCTTTTACTTCTTCTTAAAGTATGATTTCCTAGAAGAGCGGTGGCCGCCACATAACGTCTGAAATTTACCGGTGAATAACGTCACTGAAACTTTACTTATGAAAGTTAGTTCGTGTGTTTTCCTAAAGTTGAATTATTAATTCACAGGAGTTATCTGACATGTGCTAGCTGTCACTTTGTGTCATAAAATGGTCATATTTATTGTATAATTTTAGACTTTTACACTTACACTTACATTTATTTTACACTTATATTTATCCATTAAACTAAACGATCACCATTACAATCACCTTTACACAAAGTGACAGCTAGCACGTGTCTGTGGGAAAGTACGAAAAGGTTACCGAGTCCCCTGGCAACACAGGCAACGGAAGGAATACGGGTGGGTTTTAGTCAGTAAGAGTCTGACACACCCTCCCGCTCCGCCCAGAGCGGGAGAAGTTATTTGATAATTTCCCACCCAAAAAAACTAGCATGTCTCAGGTTATTCCAGTGAAATAATAGAATAGAATAGAATAGAATAGAATAGAATAGAATAGAATAGAATAGAATACTCTTTATTATGTACACCATAAAAATTACAGATACAAATGTTGAAAATTTACAAGGGGTGACACAATGGGCGGTCTTATCGCTAAAAGCGATCTTTTACAGACAACCTTTGGATGGATTAAAGGGGGAGGAGAGACAATACTGCAGGTAGTCAGTGGTGTACCAGTTACATATAATAATACAATAAATACTTATAATACATAAAGCATATACTATACATAACATATATCATACATACATACATATATATATATATATATATATATAAATGCCATAAACATGAAACAAGATCAAGAACTATATAACTATAAGTAATGATGATGTTTAGGGAGAGAGAATAATAATTAGACTTAAGACGCTGACAACACCTAAACCGCGGTCCCTGTCTGATTGCATAGAAAAGAAAGAGAAGCGCGATGACACAACGCTTGTAATTTATTGCAAAATATGAAGTAATTATCTATTTACTCAAAATTGAGTTGAGTAATCGAAAATAAAAAACAACCAAGTTCTGTATTCAAATAAGACCTTCTTGTTATTAATTAAATACGTAACGTATGTTCATATTTGATACAGATATTTTGGATTAGAGCTCAATGTAAGAGGTTAGTTTAACGTTAGTTTGTATCGAGATTTTGTTTTCAAAACGTGTTTTCGTAACAACCAAGTTCTGGGAAATATGTTCAAAATTAACATATATTTTTTCCGCTACCACAAACTATACAGATTTGGCAATTTTTTTTCTTAAGAGAAGCCTATTTTTGTCAATTGGGTCTTGTCAGCCCCTTAAGAGAGCGTTTCTTTACACCGTAAAGTCAAACCCCGCTGCCATATTTTTTATGACCGCTGTCACTGCTACGAATGATAGCAAAAATGCACCATGGTATATAACCAATGAAAGATTACACAACGACCTTAATATCTTCATATTAAGGTCGTTGTGTAACCTTAAGTTAAGCAATAAATAAAAAAACCGAATGGAAGTTTATAAATCGAGGAGCACACACCACCCTAATGCACTTGCAAAACATCTAATGAGCGAACCAACCATCCCACGAAGGCTTAAACGGAAAACCCGCAGGACCTATTACTGTAGACTGTGACAGAGACAAAGCGGACTTGTCATTGGACATGTCCCGCACAAGCCTGATACAAACAAATACCAAGCTATTGCTGAATATCGACTAGATAGATTGCAATATATAATAATTCTAACGAAATGAAATTAAAAGAAAAGAAATGAAACAAATAAATAAATTAAAATAAATTAAACGAAATTAAAAGAAATTAAAAGAATTTAAAAGAAATGAAATAAATAAAAGGAAATGAAAAGAAATGAAATGAAATTATTTATTCTGTAAATAGGATATCGGAATCACTTTTACACGTCATATTAAAAAAATAAGAAATAAGCTAGATGGAGTTGACATTTCCTATCTGACTACCCCTGAGAAGAAATGTTCAAACAAAATTAATTTAACCGACACTGCGGCCGTCATGTGGCGGCTACCACACTTCTAGAAACCCGTATCTTCATATCCAGATACATAACCAGTAGGGAAGCACTGGCCTGCTTGCTACCAAACGGTAGAGGAGCTACTGTTATCTCTGGCTCACAATCACAATAATATTACTATGCTTCTTTTTACAATAAAAAAAAACTCATATTTTCCATGAACTAAAAATATGACACAATCTTAATAAAAATTTATTAATAACAGAAGAGATTTCTTGTAAAATCTTTATTTTCTTGTTCTTTTTTGACAAAGACAAACCGTCGAGAAGGGATTATTAATTCAAGACACTCGAAAAATAATAATGCTGTTCTGAAATTATTCTCGATTCCTGGAATAACATTATTACACCAGTCATTTTGCAAAGTAATAAGCCTCGTGATCTCATTATGCCTTTAGTTTAATAAATTAATTTTTAATTCATGTCTTGAAAACAATTTGTGGAATATGACGAACGTAATTTCACTACTATGCAATATTTGGTAAATATGAACGCGACTACAAATCGCGTTCGTACGTCATCTATCTACACAAATACTCTGCTCTTACTTGTCAGGACAAGTAAGAGCAGAGTATTGTCTGACTGACTGATTTATCAGTGCAGAGCCGAAACTACTGGGACTAGGAACGTGAAATTTTGCACACGGGTTTCTTTTATAACGTAGAGAATAATAAATATGAACGCGACTACAAATCGCGTTCGTACGTCATCTATCTACACAAATACTCTGCTCTTACTTGTCAGGACAAGTAAGAGCAGAGTATTGTCTGACTGACTGATTTATCAGTGCAGAGCCGAAACTACTGGGACTAGGAACGTGAAATTTTGCACACGGGTTTCTTTTATAACGTAGAGGAGCTCTAATAAAGGGTTTCTGGAAACTCGACCTTTAAAGGAGTGAAAAGGGGGAAATTTGTTTGTATAAAAAAAAATATTCCTTGAGTTAATAAACTTGAAACTTGGCACGAATACTTAGGTAGGTAAATTATGAAGTTTGTTATTACTAAGACTCCACTGTCCGTCTGTCTGTCTGTCTGTTGAAATTTTCACAGATGATGTATTTCTGTTGCCGCTATAACAACACATACTAAAAAACAGAATAAAATAAATATTAAAGCGGGCTCCCATACAACAGACATGATTCTTTTGCCGTGTGTAAGAGTAGAAGAGAAAACAAAATACACAAAAACAATAAAAAAACTATTCACTAATTTAAATATACCATAACAGAATATACTTACATAAATATATTACATACTTCTAAAATAAATATCACTAAAATACTTATATATAATTAATAGTATAAAATAATAAATACATAATATGCAACTATGGCAAAGTGGAAAGATAGTGTTCTTTCACTCTTCTTTTAAAAACAGCAACAGTTTGGTAGTCCCTAATGTCAGGTTTTTTGTTTTTGAAAGCTACTACTAAAGGGGGATTGGGGGTATCCAAAGTTTAGAAGAATTTTAACGCGAGGTCCAATGAACTCGAAACTCAGTATTTATACTTAAGACCAAAAATAAAGAACAACGTGCATCAGGGTTATTTTTGAAAATCTGCTACTAACGGGTTGAAAAGGGGTTATTGAGTTGTACTTAGGGTAAAGTACGAAACCCACGCGGACAAACTCGCTGACGAAGTGCTATTAACTTATATAACCGATCTTCGACGATTCCTTACCGTACCTACTAAAAATCAAAAGTCATTTATTCGAACTAGTCTGAGAATCAGCACTTTTTGAATGTTAAAATTACATAAGACAGTCACCAAAACGTCCGCCCTTCACCAGTTCAGTGCTTTAGCTGGGAAGAAGAAGTGGTGCAACAAAATCCCCAGCAGCACAGCTGTCTGTTCAGTTAGAAGAACTTCATTCTATACAATAGTAGGCAAAGTAAGTAACATTACGAACCGTACCATTACCTAACTATGCCGGGTGAACGAAAACCCGATAGGAGCGACATGAATTTTTCTTCCATACATCTCTTTTAGTCGTCATCTCAGTATTATTGATTCAATCCTTATTTATTTATTTATTTATTTAAGGACTTTGGAAGACTTACAGCTAAATACAATGGTGATAAATAACAGTATGATAATCTGACAGCCAATTATAGGTCTTCACGTCTAGAGCTTGCCTGGTATAAAAGTACTGTGGAACAAAATATACACACTGCCAAATATTGCCAATGAAAAAAGAAAACAAAAATTATCCTTTTATTATAACATACTTACGAGTATCATCATCTGCCTAGCCTTTTCCCAACTACATTGGGTTCGGCTTCCAGCCTTACCGGATCGGTGAGCAATGGGTAGCTCACCGTCCGGTAAGGACCAGGCCCGGGTCGACGGCGCGTCGTATTCCACGCGCGCCTCAAAGAGATGTCGTCAGCACAAAAGTAGGGGTCCACTAGGGCCGATGCCTGCCGGGGTCGCGGGAAGGTACTTATGGGTCACCGAGGCCCCCGCAACACAGGCAACAGGAAGGAATACGGGTGGGTTTTAGTCAGTAAGAGTCTGACACACCCTCCCGCTCCGCCCAGAGCGGGAGAAGTTATTTGATGATTTCCCACCCAAAAAAAAAAAAAAAAAGCTGAATACCAGTATTTTACATAGAGCGACTGCCTATCTGACCTCCATAACCCAGTCACTGGGTAATACGATACTCCTTGGTAAGACTGGTTGTCAGACTTTCGGACTTCTGACGACCCGTAACGACTGTCAAAGATCTACGAATGACAGCCGGGACCAACGGCTTAGCGTGCTTTCCGAAGCACGGAGGGATCTTGGTATGTAAAGACCTAAGAGTATATATGTACGTATATACTTGTATAAATGCGAAAGTGAGTTTGTTTGTTTGTGGAATGGATTTAGGTCAAATTTGGCACACGGGTAGACCATGACTTGGATTAAGACATAGGATACATTTCATCCCGATACTCCTCCGGGATGGAGACTTATGGGGGTGAAACCACGGGGTGCAGCTAGTTCTATATAACAATTTGCTTAAACCCTGTTTCCTACAAATATTTAATATCATATTCTAGTAGAAGGGACGGGCGTGTAGGTAATGTAGTAAAATGTTGCGGCTGCAGCGGAGAATCGAACGCCGACCGACTTAACGCCTCATCGCAGAAAAAAAATAAACAAATTCATCACCACATATTTCACGTAGGTATATTGATTTTGAATAGGTAAAAAATAGTACACGAAAAGGTTTAAAAAATAAAATAAAATAAAATAGGTGCGATACAAAAGTCGAGTCGTAGTCGAGGGTGTAAAGGAAAACTTGTAGTGTGTTTAAATGCAGTAAACCCACTATAAGTTTTCCTTTAAACCCTGATAGTGGGTTTAAATGCAGTAAACCCACTACAAGTTTTCCTTTACTCCCTCGACTCAACTTTTGTTTTTTGTCACCCACCTATTTTACTTCATTGCCTTTTAAACTTTTTCGTGTACTATTTTTTTAAGCCGACTTGGCTTCGGAAAGTCTCTAGTTTGATTGCAATCATTCGTTGTTCGTAGTTGCGTCGCTATTTACGTAGTTATTCTAAAGAAGAATGAACGTTTTCCATCACAACATATTAAGTATTTTAAAATCATAAATAAATGTTTGTTTTATTTAATTTACGATAGTCTAATGTACAGCTTAGAAAGAAAAACCACTTGTGACGAAGGTGCACTCCGGACTTGGACTCACAGAGGACGGCACGTAGAACCATCACCTGGATCCACATCCGCCTGTGAGGTGTAATTCGCCTGGACGCCTCACAGACGACGTGGCGTGACGCACACGTCAGTGTCCAACAGCGCTAGATGTTGCCGGTGGTGTAGGCCTAGTCAGTACACCAGTAGCTAGTGGGAGGGGCCAAAATTTGGCCCTTTTAATTGATCTTAGAGTACCGGGCCGTTGAACGAAATACTTTTGATGAACCTCGAATAAAAACAACACCAGACACGGCTAATTAACAGATTTACACTGATACTCGGTGGAGTATCAGTGTAAATCGTTTCTCATTTCGTCGTATCCTACGAATAGTGCCCTAACGAACATAGGGGCTTTCTTTTTTTATTGCATAATGCAATTATGCTCATCATACCACATATAACCAGTTCAACAAAACAATTAAAAACGGTACAGGTTATCAAATAATTAGGTTTTCTAAAAAGCCACAATTTTAAGCACTACGTTTTCAACGAAGAATAAAGCCACATTCGCCGTTGCGCCCTCTTTCTTCGCGAGTAGTGGGGGTGCGCGGGAGCGGGGAGAGCGTGCTAGCGCCGCTCGGCCACTAGTCGGCGGAACGCGGAGATTGTTAGCTGCGGCCAGCGTAATCTGGTTTTTAACTAAATAACTATTTTGCCTATACTGCTAAAGTTTAGTTATAAATATCAAATTCACAATTCAAAATTTGTCAATAAATAATGAAACGCCGAGGACGAAAGTTGGTGGAAATGGTTGGAAAGGAAGATTGGGTAAATATAAAACAGACGAAGATTATAGCAAGTAAGTAAATCAAAATATTTTATAGCTCAAGGTATTTTAAGGTTGAAATTATGTTTTGTTAAATTGTACTGTATTGATTTTGTTCAAATAACATAATATCAACGAGTTTGTACTTAATTAAGTCATTTTTAATTACTTATTCAATTTTCAATATTGGGTACATAGAAAAAAACCCTCATGGTGATTGTGGCCGTGTTCTGTGGAATGGCTAAATTGCGTATGTATAGAAGAGACGAAGCCCTAATTACGTTTGTGTCTTTCTTCTACGTTCAAATTATGTTTTTGTCTTTTATTATTTATTTGATGCATCTGAAATATCCACATTGTTATTTTAAGTACAGTATTTTTTACGCTCACACGATTTTAACCCTTTTGTACAAATTGAATCGCTGAATACACAATTTCATGCTTTTTCTGGTTTGGGGCTTAAATGCACTTAGGTTTTTTTTCTATTGCTTGAAAATTGATATAAAAGCATTTGTGGCCGCATTATTAGCATTCAGCACGAAAATTACAATTACGCTTATTTCATTATTTTACCTTTTTCCCAGTTTTAGAAGAATTCTGTTTTATATGTTATTGCTACTTAATATTAGCAATAAAATATAAAACAGAATTCTTAAAACAATTTATAAAACAGAATACATGCAAATTTGCTCGATCTAATTCATATTATAGGTGTTTACGGAATACCGGCAGTTTTCTTTGACAACAATTTTAAATTTCATTTATTTTTCAGCCAACACTTTTGAAAGTTGCAATGATGAAAGGGATCGTGTCGAGTCTCCGGTGCCACGAGGTTGTGAAAAAGAGATAGAATTTTTAATCCAAGAAAATATTAGCTATGAGCTTAACAGCGTAAGTCGTATTATAATAATTTTATTCCATTCTGTTTGATACCGTTACCAGACATTGTATTCCATTCAAAAGTTTAGTTCATAATTTTAGTTCATTTTCATCTACAATACTGCGAAACTAGTTTAGTATGATAATTTTATGATTTAAAGTCTCATTTCCTACTTTCAGGATGTTGAAAACAACATGAACAAGCCTAACCAAAATAATAGTGCAAGTGAGATTGTAATCTTGTCCGAAATACAAAATCAACAGAATCCGGAACTAAACAATGGCGACCCTCTAGAACCTCCGTCCAAATCCCAAATTGTAAGTGACATAATCATAGAATTTATTGAAGAGTCCGACCAAAGAACTAAGAAACGAGACAAAGTGAAGTCACACCTCAATCTGAAAATCTATCCGTTTCAATGGCTGATATCGTTTTAGATAGTCCGACTTCGAGTTTTACGATCCCCACTCCGCTATCGTCAGCTGTTAGTTCGCCTGTAGGTGCTCCTTCTACTCGCAGATGTACCAAAAAACGAGGTCCAGGTAAAATACGAACAAGAAATCCTACAGAATGGAAAGACTTAAAACGAAAAGCGCTGAAAAATTCCGGAAAAGCTTTTATTAATAAGAAGGGAGAAACTGTTCCCGAAAAGAAAATTAAATCACCATGCAGTTGTCAAAAGAAATGTTTTGAAAAGTTGGAAGAAAATGTTAGGCAACATATTTTTAATTGTTTCTGGGAGATAGGAAGTCACGAAAAACAGTGGGATTTTATTTTAAAATTCGTAAAGAGCCACAAACCGAAGAGAATTAAAGCCGAAGGTCCTAATAGATCACAGACAAGAGTCTATAGTTTACCAATCAATAATGAAAGCGTCGTAGTATGTCGTAAAATGTTTTTAAATACGTTGTCGATCAGCGAAAAAATGATAAGAAGTTCATTTAAAAAACGGGATACTGCGACCAATGAGCATATTCTACTGGATTTGAGGGGAAAACACTATAATCGACCAAAGAAGATAAAAGAAATCATTGTTGACAGTGTGAAAAATCATATTCTTTCCCTTGCACCTGTAGAATCGCACTACTGTAGAAAAAGTAGTACGAAAAAATACCTTGATGGACAACTTTCTTACAAGCGACTTCATGATTTATATACTGAGTGGTTTGATCCACAAACTTATAGCTCTCAAATGGCTACATTGCGCCAATATCAAGATATTGTCAACACTAATTTTAATATTGCCTTTTACACTCCCAAAAAAGATCAATGTGACAAATGCCATGCATTTTATAATACCAGAGAGCCAACTGAAACTCAAAAGAATGAGCAAGATCTGCACATGCAACGTAAAAACTTGGCGAGGACTATAAAGGCGGCTGATAAAGCCGAAGCTGAAGGAGACGCCAGTGTGATAACCGCCACTTTTGATATGCAAAAAATATTGACTTGTCCTTTTGGAAACGTGAGCATATTTTATTACAAGAGGAAACTTAATATTTATGATTTTACTGTTTATGACGTAGCCCGAAAAAGTGGATTTTGTTACATGTGGACAGAGGTGATGGGTAAAAAGGGAGCCAATGAGATAAGCAGCGGCTTAAACTTGTTTATTAAATCAAAGATTGACGAAGGTGCAAAAACATTTAAATTTTGGTCCGATAACTGTTCCGGGCAGAACCGGAACCGTATAGTCTTCGCTTTTTATCAACATATCGTAGATAAATTTGACATTGAATGTATTACCCATAGGTTTCTCGAAGTCGGCCATACGCAGAATGAGGGAGACAGTGTCCATTCTGTTATAGAAGGAGCTTCCAGTAAAAAAACTATTTATACTCCAGATCAATGGATCAAACTAATCAGATGGGCAAAAACAACAGGAGAAACTTATAGGGTAAAAGAAATGACCTTGGCTGATATTTATAATTATCGTAAATTGCTCGATGGCAAGAACTGGTTAAAGAATGATAATGGTGAAAAAGTTGTGTGGAACAAAAAATCAAAGAAGTGCAAGTTTGTAAGGACAGCATTAACGTTCTAAAATATAAATATGAACTGGATGAGGATTGCAAAAAGATCACTACATTAAGAAAGGGTACTAGAGGGAAAAAAACTGTGGTTTCGGAAGTCACGGCAGTAAATGGATTACCATTAAAAATAAATAATGATAAATATAAAGACCTTATGTCAATGTGTGAGGCTAAAATTATTCCAGAGGAATACCACACATTTTTTAGAACATTGCCTCATGAGCAAGCTGGTAATGTCAATATTTCTGAGAGTACTGACGAAGAAGACGACTGAATGTGAATTTGACTGATTTCGGTTATGTGTTATTTGATTTTAAGTTATTATTTTGATAACGTGCAATTTGATTTTAAAGACTGATTTTGATAACGTGCAATTTAATTTTAAGAACTTATTTTGATTATTTGCAATTTTATTTTAAGGACTGATTTTGATTCTGTGCAATTTTATTTTAAAGACTGATTACGATTACGTGTAATTTAATATTAAGCTCTGATTGTTTAAAGATAAAGGTTTGTTTCCAAACATTAAAATAACCGAATCATTTATGAAAATACAATTGTTTGGTTAGTAGAGATTTAAGAACTTTTGTTTTGTTTTGTTTTTTTAGACGTTTTATCATACATGAAAAAAAATATATATCTAATAATATAGTTATTTTTTTATGTATGAAAACATCTTGTCTTGTTAATGTCGATTCACTTGGTATGCTTAAATATTTACCAAAGCAAATTTGTTAATAAAATTCGGATTTTGTTTCGAATTAAATATTATAATTATATAGTAATTTTCTTTTATTACATTCACACGTTCCCAGTAATGGTAAAATAGTTACTATACACAAATTCCTATGACATAAAAATGAATACCCGCATCAGAATAATATAAAAATGGCTTAAGGCGATTGTGGCCTCGACATTTCCGCAGATAAAAGGCATAAAGTAACTTATTTCTCAAGTCCAGCCCTACTTCACCTTAACACAACAAAGAATAAGGATTTAAGGGACAAAATGCGTATGAAATATAAAGTTTTTTTTTTTTTAATAATGCTAGCCGAACCATAAGATATCAATACACATTATATGAAACCACCAATACATGTTTGTTCATATTTAATTTAATTAAACACAAAAAACTGTCTTCTGAATAGTAGCTATTATGCAGTTACGCCCCTCTTCGTAGGATACGACGATTTACTCTGTTAATTAAATATAATTAAATATATTTGTACGCCTCTGGGCAAAACAGATGATTTACCTGTAACATCTCACACTCTGTTGTAATTTGATCTATGTTTACAAATAAAGCATTCTGATTCTGATTCACATTATTGTTCAATTCACAAAAATAAATATACTGGGGACGGCTATTTAGCTGGTTTCCCTCAAGCGTCGAATAACCTCAATGATTACTGCGCTACTTAATTTTCGTTTCTTTTTATTTTATCGCATATTAGATAAGGCGAACAGCAAGTTTGTATGGGAATTTCGTACAGCTAATAAAATTCGGTGTTTTGGGATATTTTTTATTTAAATTTGTAGTTAATATGATAGACAAGCTCTTTTTAAATTCTTGGATTTTAAGAACTTGGGACGTAAAAGTTATAACCAGTTTATTTTTTTAAGGTTCTGTACTAGTGTACCAATGTAGATTGTTACATAAAGGCACTTAAACATTGCTTCGGTAATAAAGTATATGTTCTAGATTGCTTGTCGCTATTTTTGTAATGTTTTACTTACTATCAAGTAGGTAAATTGAGATGAGGATCGTACCTACTCAGCGGAATCCATTAGGAGATACCTATATCCAGCAGCTGACTGCAACAGTTTGATAATGATGAAGTCCTGATGGGGTTTTGAGTGTAGGTAAATAAAACAATACAGTTACCTAATAGTTTTTTTTTAAGTACGTTTATTTTATCTATAATTAATTAATTCTTAATATTGCATTATCTAAGAAGGGGGCAGTTCGGGTAATATCCTCGTGGCAAACATAGCTTAAATACCAACATAACTGCAGTTACTTTACGACTAAATTACATGTAGTTATTAAAATCTTTTTTTTTTAGATTATTAATTAATCCGAACTTCCAAAAATAATACACTTACATGAAAATAAATGGCTTAGTTGCCTTAATATGTGGTACAAATTCTATAACAAAACAAGTAAGCGGTACGAAATCTGCCGTTCACCTTTAGCACGTCTTTCCAAAGTGATTTCCAACGACTGGATAGGAGCTTGTCTCCTATGAAAATTTTGACAATGTTGTTTGAAAAAACAATCATATTTTGAATACATAAAAATTTAAGAATAAAAAGGAGTTGACTGCTTTGCGCGCAAAAAGTATGTAACAGCAGAAGTCATTTTCCAATACATACAGGGATGCTAAAGACACGTAAACAAACAGTTGCCCACTCTTCGAATAATTCATTTTGTTATGCGGAAGTCAATCAAGGACAAAACAATAGCGTTAATTATGGTGTGAAGACAACAGTCTTCTTCTAAATAAAGATTAGCCCATGAGTTATGTCATGAGATAACCGATCCAATGTGTTTTTCCATACATATCTTATTTAGTAACAATCTAGATACGACAATCAAAACTATTTCTTATTTGGTAAACAAACTTACTTATTTTAATAGACATTTTGTAAGATAAGGTATAAACGTCTCGATCTTTGTATGAAATACATAAGGTACCATGAATTACCTAAGAAACAAATTATTATTACAAAAAGATTAGCGAATAATATGTGAATAACAAGCAAGATTGTCATCGGTTATTAGAGCGATCTAGGACGACATGACCAATTTATTTCAAGTCCGAAATCTGCATGTTTTGGCAAGCGTCTAACAAGAAGCAATTGTTTTCACCAGTTTTGATTAA
This sequence comes from Atethmia centrago, assembly GCA_905333075.3. NCBI lineage: Eukaryota > Metazoa > Arthropoda > Insecta > Lepidoptera > Noctuidae > Atethmia > Atethmia centrago. The sequence continues at coordinate 7,161,194 of HG995381.1, read as the reverse complement.
AATTATGATTACCATGCACATAATATGTAGACTCTGAGCTGTTACTAAGAAAACCCTAATAGAAATACGAGTATGCATTAATATTTTTCCCGATCAGCACGTCGATTCTGTAAAAATCTCACCGTGATAACTTGCGTGGAATGAGCTGTCAGTATCATCCCACTGATGCTTGTGATTGACCAGAATTACATTTAAGTATTGTACTAATTCTATTGATCATGTTATATTATTTCAAAAATAATATTTAGGTGTTCAAACGTTACTATTTCGGGGTTTTTTAAATAAAATACCAAACAAAAATTCAGTCAGAAACTCAATTTTGTTCTTTTTTATCCCCCGACGCAAAAACGACGGGGTGTTATAAGTTTGACATGTCTGTCTGTCTGTTTGTGTGTGTGTGTGTGTGTGTGTGTCTGTTTGTGGCATCGTAGCTCCCGAAAGCATGAACCGATTTTGATTTTTTTTGAAAGGTGACTTAATCGAGAGTGTTCTTAGCTATGGTTCAAGATATCAGGGCCTCAAGTCTGCTATTACAATAGTGTCAGAATGGTCTGTTCCGATCCTCATTAATGACGCCATTATATTAGTAGATTACCAAACTTGTCAAAATCAACAATTATAAAATCAATCTATTCTGACACTATTGTAATAGCAGACTTGAGGCCCTGTTCAGTCGTTTGAAGATTATCAGCTCTATTCTAGTTGATATCTAACACGCTCACCAACTTATAGCGCAATTATCGTGTTTGGGCTCATTGTACTGGTTTTAATAAATAGGTTATAGCTAGATGGTGATCAAGGTCTGATGATGGAGAAGGAAAGAGAAATGAGAATAAATGAGTAAGTATTCACTTCACTTTGGGAAAAATACCTACAGGGGCGTAGATTTCGGTGAGGTACGTATCGATGGCAGCGTGTCTGACCTACTAGTAATATGTAAAAGTTTAAAAAGTAGCTAATAAAAGTAAAATTTAAAATTTAAAAACACCTCCGACACAAACAAAAACATCGAAAAAGTAACATAATAATACGTATTGCGTATATCCCTTTCAGTTTAATATAAATTTAGGTAATATTTTGAGCCAAGCGTCGTTTTTGTTAGTGTCGGGGGATTTTGAAATTTTGAAATTTTATTCCAAAGGTTTTGGTAAAATTTCAGTCACTCTCTTGGTTTTTAATTTTGACCTCACTATCGGCTTTAACGCTCCCGAAAACCATGAAAACGATGCCCAAGATGATTTCTTTTTAATTTTCGCCGCCGCCATTTTGGTTTTTAATGTTGACTTCACTATCGGCTTTATCACCCCCAAAAACCATGAAAACGACACCCATGATGAAAAATCTGAACATTTTCGTAGCCGCCATCTTGCTTTTTAGATTTGACCTCACTACCGGCTTTAACACCCCCGAAAACCGTGAAAACGACACCCATGATAAAAAAATTTTGCAGCCGCCATCTTGGATCTTGATATAAAGGTGGTAAAACCAAATTTTTGAATGTCGCGCATTTAAAAATAAAAAATGACAAATTTGAAAAAAAAACTCTTTTTGATATTAATAACAGCGCCTCGCGCTAGCGCGTCGTGATCTTATCACTTCACCCGATTCTCGTAGTCATAGCAACCACCCGCGCCAACGTGATTCAGCTAGGTGAAGTGTGAGAGTGTGACGAGTGCGATGAGCGAGTGTCTTGATCTTATCACTTCACCCGATTCTCGTAACCATAGTAAACACCCGCGCCGAAGTGGATCATCTAGGTGAAGTGAGTAGGAAAGCGCGACGCGGGAGTGACGTGATCTTATCACTTCACTCGAGTCTCGTTGCCATAGTAACACCACTTCACTAAGGCTGGATGAAGTGAGCCTAGCCGCCCGCCGACCGGTGCGCGCTATGCGCGAGTGTCAGTTGAACTGTTGAATTTTGCCGCGAAAACTAAATCAGCTGCTCCCTACATTTTTGTTCGCTTAACTCGTCAAAATATAGATATGTCAGGTTTATTAAAATCTTGATCATGATTCTAAATGTAATTCTTGGTCCATCCCTAGCATCAGGTGGGATGACACTGACAATTCACTCCACACTCACTTCACCTAAGTTTTCACGGTGAGCAGGGTACAGAATATCACTGCAGGTTATCGAACCCACGACACCATGATAATAAAATAAAAACTACATGACAAATAAACAGGTAGAAAACAGGTATGAAAAAACAGCGAAATAATGAATTTAATTTAGAGACTGCGCATGGCCCCATCACCTCAGATGTAGAAATAGCTTAAGAATTTGAAAGTTTTTGCTAATATTCCTCTTAAAATTACTGAAACTTTAAATTCCTCACCAGCGCTTTCTGCTCTTACTTAGACAGAATGTGAAGTGACATGCCCTTTCGAGTTTAGGTTTTAGCTACTAAATGACAAAAACACTAGATTTAAACTACCTAATGTTATAAGTAGCAAATGTGACACCATACTGAATGGAGAAAAACTGGAATTTATTCATCAAACGGTTTTGCTAGGAATCTCGCTAGACGAGAAATTAGTGGGGAACTCATATCACATTTCTTGCGGGGTGGCTAAGCTCGGCCGCTTTTTTTTTTTGGTTGGGAAATTATCAAATAACTTCTCCCGCTCTGGGCGGAGCGGGAGGGTGTTTCGGACTTACTGACTAAAACCCACCCATATTCCTTCCGTTGCCTGTGTTGCCAGGGGCCTCGGTAACCCTTTTGAACTTTCACGCGACCCCGCCCTAGTGGCCCTAGTGGACACTTGTGCTGACATCTCTAGGAGGCGCGCGTGGAACACAACGCGCCGTCGACCCGGGCCTGGTCCTTATCGGACGGCGAGCTACCCATTGCTGGTGAGCAATGGGTAGCGGTATTCGGACGGTGGTCCGAAAGCCCGCGCCTACGGTGGCCGGAAATCCGCCCGGGATTCCCGATGCCCAGGGCGTCTCCTGCGGTGGCTATGGGCGAGAGGGCGTGACATTTGCCTTTACCTCAACCGTCCCGTCTCCTCCTTCGCGAGCATTACTGCTTCGCAGAAGGAGGTCTTCCGTGCGGTGTCGGACGTAAAGAATAGCACCATCCCATTTCTCCCCATGGGTGTCGTAAAAGGCGACTAAGGGACTTACTAGAGAATAGGCAGCAGCGTTCTCTATGCATTTTAACAACATACTGCGATCGCCAACCCGCCTGCCAAGCGTGGCGATTATGGCAAACTCCCCCAATATTGGGGGAGGCCTATGTCCAGCAGTGGACGTCTTTCGGCTGGAATGATGATGATGATGAGAAGGAGGTGACGGCTGCCCATGCCCTCTCGCTCCGTACCATGGCCTGAACCAGCGCTGGACGCGAGAGATCTCTGCCGCCGATCACCTCCACGAGGACACGGCGGTGCTCTGCCCAAGCCGCGCAGACGTCCACCATATGCTCCACCGTGTCCTCCGTGCCATCCACACAGTGGCGACACCCGCCTTATCCGACACAGGAACGTCCCGAAGCTGCCGTGTCCGGAGAGGACCTGCCTCAGGCGGAAGGTGAGGACGCCGTGGTGCCTCTCTAAGCTCGGCCCCTTGTGCTGTTAGAAAGATAAGGCAATTAACAGATGTAGAAACCCTGCGTTTGGTCTACATTAGCTACTTCCTCAGCAATAAATAGTATGGCATTTCAGCATACGTTATGGAAAAGCGTTTTGGTCTTGTTTTTTGTCACCTTAATCGATTGAAGGACGCTGAACGAGACACAATAGAAGTTTTAAGTATTATCATTACGGCTAGTGTGTCTAATGTTCCGCAAAGTGTAAATCTTCGGCCAAACTTGCACGTCAAGTACGCGGGACGCAAAGCGGGAGCGTCAACAACGCGAAACTAAACGTGCGTGGTACACCTACGCGACTACAGCGTGAACCGTGAACTTGTTGTTTAGTGAATAGTTACTAAAGCCGCGCGTCTATAGCTTACAACAAAATAGGGTGTTCTCTCACTCTTTCTATAAACATCTCTGTAGTATCTTCTGTCATCGTGGACTTAAAATCACAGGTTAAAATAATAAGAGGTATATAGCCGTACACACGTCTAATTACAAAACGCCCGCTTCCGTGCCCGCATTACGGCCGCGTAGGTGTGCAAGGCGCCATAAATACGAGCAGCGTCCGTCGCGCGACTGACGCTCCCACTTCGCAGTCGCTTTGGTCGTACAGGTTTGACCGGAGCTTTAAGCTGCTGTTGACGCAGTGCTGTCCTTTATTTACATATTTTACAAATAAAAAAATGTTGGATTCACACGTCAATATCCCACTGTGTATATCGTTTACAACTACAACTGATACATGAAATGCGATCCCAACATTAGGTGTACCATAATTTAAAGTAAATAAATAATTTACTATTTGTTAGAATCTTAGATAACACTTATTTATAAGCACCTGTGTGAGATACCTGAGATACAGGTTTATTCCTAGTTCAGGTAGAATCTAATTATTATAACTTAATCTGTCCCTGGGCCCTATTTCGTAAATATTTATGGTAATCAATTATTTCAATAAACAATTTAAATTTTTTCAACAATTTCAATTTCAATAACATATCGTACAGTTCAACGCCGTGGGAACCGATCCTTGACATTAACCATAGTTTATCCTTGTTTCAGGAATAACATCAATAACAACACTAACAGTGATATCCTTCGAGAGGTACATGATGGTGACCAGGCCGCTCAACTCTAGACACCTCAGTTCCAAAGGGGCTATCATGTCGATAGTCTTCATATGGACCTACTCGCTGGCACTTACCACACCGCCACTGGTTGGATGGGGACAGTACGTTAATGAGGCTGCGAACATCAGGTATAATTATTTTTAGAAGTGATTGTTTTAAATGATTAGAATATTAACTCCTTTCCTACTGGGCTTATTCCAATTTATCTAGGATTGGCGCAGTATATCTTCTTCCACACATCTTTATATCTTGTAGCATTTAATAATACAATATGATAATCATGTTGCGAAACTCCTCTAAAGATGTATCTTGTACAAATTAATATCATGGCTTTTTTTTGGGTGGGATATTATCAAATAACTTCTCCCGCTCTGGGCGGAGCGGGAGGGTGTGTCAGACTCTTACTGACTAAAACCCACCCGTGTTCCTTCCGTTGCCTGTGTTTCCTGGGACCTCGGTAACCCTTTCGAACTTTAATATCATGGCTGAATCACTATTAGCCACCAAAATACAGGCTGAAGCCTAGTTTGGGAGTTAGCATCAGCTGTGTGTGATATATATGTATGTAACAATGGTGCAGAGAGCAGTGGTGATCCATTGGTAATGGACGCGACTTGTTGTTCGTCGTAAGTTCGAACACTGACAGGGGCTTTACTTTGTGTAAATTATTTCATCACCACTGCTCCCAAAACGGTGAAGGAAAACATCGTCAGGAAACCAGCATGTTCTACGACCAAAAATTTGAAGACATGTACCATACATCTACCAACCCGCGCTGGGCCCGCGTGGTGGATTACGGCCCACTCACTCCCTCTCACCGAGAGGAGGCCTGTGTCCCAGCAGTAGGAACATTATAGGCTGATTATGCTATGTATGTAACAATATGATTTCGGATTTACTGTCTTGTTTCATGTATTCATAGTGCATTTTTTACTAAATCTCTATTAGTCGTTGTCATCTCCTTTCTGCTGCCATAATCACAGACTCTATAATGACTACGATCCTTGTGACCAGTTAAACTGGCCACACAATGGCTACTATTGCTCGAGCAACTAAGTAGTTGCCTTGCTCGAAATTGCATGGACTCTGAACACAAACGCTTCTAAAAGAACGCTTTGCCACGCTTGTATCGCTGACGCTACCGCACAGCGGCCAGCCTTCCAACAATCGTGGAATTCCTGCAGATTTGGATTGGCATTACGTAGGGTTTCACAAGAATGTATAAATATATCCTCTCTCATCTTATGGTTTCACCCGAGGCCCTGGAATGATTCTCTTCTTATATTCGGGGTCGTCAGCAGTCGGTTTGCGTTAATGAGAGCTCATCGAGTTGGCGCTTCCTGAATTCTATTGTTCCACAAGGCGGTATTCTTTCTCCACTGTTATTCTCCATCTTCATTAATTTTATTACTCATTGTCATCGATGTTCGTATCATCTTTATGCTGATGATCTTCAGTTATATACAGCTGAGTGGGTATAAGGTTTATCGGAAGTTATAGCAGATGTAAACCGAGACTTAGAGGCTATCAAAAAATGGTCTGATAGTTTTGGGGTGTCAGTAAACCCCTCAAAGTGCCAGGCCATTGTAATTGTAAGCTCGCGCATGATGGGTAGGGTGGCACTTAGCTCTCTTCCTTTTCTTATTTTTAATGGTACCCTCATACCCATTACCTTACGGTTAAAGATCTTGGTTTGCATCTTGACTCAACGCTGGGCTGGCAACACCAGGTGTCTAGTGTTAGTCAAAAGGTCAACGGTACTCTGCGATCCTTGTATCGTCAATGGAGCTTTTTGCCCGCTAAGACGAAGACTATGCTTGTGCAGACTTTGATTTTCCATATCATCGACTATGGTGACGTGTGCTACTTTGACTTGAACGCGGTTTTGCTGGATATGCTCGACAGACTACTCAACAAAGGTATTCGGTTCATATTTAATCTAAGGAAATATGACCATGTTTCGAGCTACAAGTCTGAGCTCAAATGGATGTCCATTCGCCAAACAAGAAGCTCGCGCGCTTTGACCACTCTTTTCTCCCTTCGCAACTCTCCCACCCCTCCTTCTTATCTTATGTCTGACTTCCAATATCTATGTTCTTCGCACGCTAAAAGTCTGCGTTCTTTCAACAATCTTCTTCTACTTTGTCCTTCTCATACTTCTGACTTTGTTCATTCTTCCTTTCATATTCAGTCCATTCTTCTTTGGAATACGTTTTCTCTTGATATCAGGACGGCCATCAGTCGGTATGCATTTAAGCGGAAATTACAGAATTATTTTTAAAACAAACAGCGTAGAGTCATCTCAATTATGTATCTCTTTTCCTTGAATTTGTAAGTATGTGTATGTTTGTTTATATGTATAATGTAGGTATATATTGTAGTAAATATGTATGTATTTGTATTATAAGCTTGTAACATATTTATGTATTTCTGTACCTATTCTATTTATAATTTATTCTGTTATTATTTATTTATATTTATTTATATATACTTAATATTTTTTTGTTATCTTTAATATTTTTCGTTATTTTTATTTCCTCTCAGAGCACCTGCCATCTTATCTCTTCACCACCCTTGGTTGACTGGTAGAGAATGCCTAAGGCATTAAGTCCGCCTTTGTACTTAATTGTGTGATTTGTGCGAGAAGTTAAAATAAATAAATAACTAAATATGCACTTTTTGAATACAATAAAAATGGAGCCAAAATCTGTTTTTGATTATAGAATGCGGTTCACGCATGGGAGCGCGGGAAACCGGAGAACGATTGTACTCAGAGTGCGATCCCTTATTCATACAGAATATTAAACTTTATTTATTTATATATATTTTATTGTATACCAGATTAAACATTACAAAAATAAAATAAATTATACACTACAAAATATACAATGGGCGGCTTTATCGCTTACTGCGATCTCTTCCAGGCAACCATGGAATGGACAGTGACTATTTACATTTATTGCAGTAATAAAAATACTTACCTAACATTATTCTGATTTTATTAATTGTAATGTCGTGTTCTACAAAAATAATTCCTGAAAGTATTTTGTAAAAATTATTTGTGAGCTAGTTGAGATTAATTAATTGTAGCTTCGTTAAGTCAAGTTAGACATAAAAAGGGTTTAAAATATTATTTTACTCAGTGAGGTAGTAACGGCATTTTTTCTGTAAGAGAATTGAATTTGAGAAGTTCTATTAATTAGTGCCTAGGCACCTTGACTCTCTCTAAAATAATGAAATTGTTTGTTAAGTTAGCCATTTTAAAAAGTTGTGCACTTTTTATATCAAATAGTTGGCAAGGAATACCTAGAGACCAATTTCTTGTGTCTTTTGGTTCTCAGTCTTTTGTCCAGCAATTGAAGATTTCCGCTGAAATTATGATCTCACGCATAACGCAGTCCACTGCTGGACATAGGCCTCTCCCAGGCTGTGCCACAACACCCTGTCCTTCACCTTCCGCATCCAGTTACCTCGACAACTTATTTTTCATAGAAAATAATTTTAAGAATACATTTTGTATTCTTAAAATTATTTTCTTTAAAGTTTCGTATTTTAATTCCTTAATTAGATCTTGGGGTCGAATCACACTCCAACCAAATTTTAATTAGACTGCAGAATTCCTCGGCCGCTAACCGAAAGCTCAAATTTCCAATATACCTAAAAATAACACATAAACTCACGCCTTCTTCCCATGAGGGTAGACAGAAACTATAGAACGCCATCTGCTACACTCCTTACATACTCCTTTTGCTTCGTTTATGTTCATACATCGGGCCATACACGCACACCGGTTGCGAGTACTACTCACTTGACCATTTTGAAGAACATCACCAATGAGGTCACTATATTATGTCTTCCTGGGGCGTCCCCTCCTGTTTCCACTCACATCTAAAAAAATATGATACAATTACGAAAATATCACTTTCCGTTTGTTCATCTATCGGTCTGCAACCTTCTCAAGCCTTATAAACGAACTGAACTGGCACCTGGATGAGTTTCGATGAATTTTGGCACACAGGTAGACCATAATATGGATTAGGACATAGAATTAGTTGGGGTACCACCGGTTAATCCCGGTAGTGTATTCCCGTGGGATAATTTCCCATCAGCAATATCCAATATTTATGATAACAGGTTCGCCTACAGTACATGCAACTGGATACCGAGAGTAGAATGGCTACACAAAACCATTTTATTTACCTAGACAAGTCTTTAATGACTCGCTGTTGTAGGACAAGAAGGTACTCAATACTTTATTTGCATTCCACAATGTGTATTTAAGTGGGAACCTAAAATGATATGTGATCATTATGGAACCTGTAGGACACAGCAAAATAGTACTAGTACCTACATAAATGTACAACCTTTTTTAGAAGTACACATCCATTCATACATCAGAGGAATTCAGGCCCTCAGGCACGTAAAGTATGATTATTTCTAGACCCTATTAAGTCTAAGAAATATAAGAAATACTTAGGTGCTATAGTCTCTCAAGCACGATTCTGCAATTCAGATTCCTACCTTTTTCGTTCTAATGTGAGCATAGTTGAAATGTCTTGCGGCTCGCAAAGCTTCTTAGCGTTTGCACTTTGAGCAAAACATTGTTGAAAATAGTTGGTAGGTGCGCGATTGTATAATATTTCATATTTAGCTGTTTAGATTGAGTAGTTGAGTTCAACCGATTGAATTATACTGAAACGAATCGGGTACGATCAAAGACGGGACGATCACATTTGTAGGTTTGAAATTTAGGGACTTACAGTCATAAATCTATCGACGTTGGTCGGTCACCTCTTAGCGTCCTCGGCTTATTTGTAATTATTTTATTTAGAAATTGTTTTTGTTTCTCTTTTTACTATGGGCGCGTTTTTTTATTTTACATCGTCCTCACATTTAGTTATAATTTCAACATTATTTTTGTACTAATCTTTATGTATCAATTTAATTTAAAAGAGTGTCCATGGAGTTTCTTCTCCGTTCTTCTCCATAGGTACCTACTACGCTTTGGAATGGGCAACTAGCTTCATATTTCTAACTGACCGACTCCTTGACAATTCAAAAGTGCCTGTAAATGGTTTAATTGAAATAAATGCTTTGAGTTTGAGTTTGAGTTTGAGTTCGGTCTATAATAGACGTTAATCAATACCATCGATCTTGTGGGTGTAAAAATACCCTAAAACTGTACAATAATAGTACAAGTAAACGAATTAATTTTGTATTTTCTTCCACAGTTGTTCAGTGAACTGGCACGAGCAGTCAATGAACACGCTGACGTACATCATGTTCCTGTTTGCGATGGGACAGATCGTGCCTCTCGCCGTCATCACCTTCAGCTACGTCAACATCATCAGGACGCTGAAGAGGGTACGTGGTGTTGATTACTTTTATATTTAAAGAACAATAATGAACACGCTGACGTACATCATGTTTCTGTTCGCAATTAAACAAATCGTGCCTCTCACCGTCATCACCTTCAGCTACATCAACATCATCAGGACGCTGAAGAGGGTACGTAGTGTTGATTACTTTTATATTTAAAGAACAACAATGAACACGCTGACGTACATCATGTTCCTGTTCGCAATGGAACAAATCGTGCCTCTCGCCATCATCACCTTCAGCTACGGCAATATCATCAGGACGCTGAAGAGGGTACGTAGTGTTTGTGACTTTTACTTAGAGCTTAAGAAAACCAAAGTGATTGCCCTTGCACTTGAAGCTATGGTTGAGTATCTCTCAGGAAAAATAAGATATTCTGTAAAAAAAAGTTATCTTCTATTTAGAAGAAAACTTTTTTTTAAGGTTTTGTTGTATTTACAACAAAACCTTAATAGAAATGCAAAGGAACAAAACATTTAACAATCCTTAATATTATAAAATAAAGTCACCCGCCGCATCTGTCTGTGTGTCTGAACGCGGTACACTCGAAAACTACTGAACGGATTTTCAAACGGTTTTCGTTTTAGTTTTAGCCGGCTACAACTAGGTGCAGGCGGCCACATGCGGTTAAACTAAGATATATTCTACTTATCTTCGGTTAGAACTAGATTTAGCCTTCATCATAGCGGCTAGAACTTGGTGCAGCCGCACACCGGTGGTTAAACTTAGGTGTATCCTATTTATCATCGCATAGAACTAGGTTTTCAGTTCAGCTATGCATTTTGGTTTTGTTTTGAGATTTTTTTATTGCGTTTCCCAATTGATTCGATTTCGTATTACACTCATAGACTAGACATCTTGCCTCGTACATAAATGGTTAAATAAATAAATAAGTACCTAAATGTCCAGATATATGTCAAACAAACTACAAGTCTAAATTGTTTGTTGTTCAAGCCGGCTATTACCATAATATCTTTAGCAATTTGGACAATCCCCGCTTGAATAATGTACGAAGCCACGACTGCTTTCGAATTCATTTAGATTAAAATCGTAGTACTTAAATGTTTTGTACAAAGTAATTTGGAATGTCCAGTGTCGTCTTTTGTTTTGAAGTCTGGAAGACCATCGAATGTTGTAATTAAAACAAACTTACCTTATAGTGCCTCCATTAAGACAATCTTAGACGGTTTAACCAAATTGACTCACTTTGGTTGAAACGCTGACATTCAATGATGAATGATTGTATATTTGGGCGGGCCGTCCCGCATTACAACACATTTGCTAAAATCCTCCTAGATCGCTATAGTACATTTAGTTTCCCATTCCATCACACCCCACAGGCAGCCTGCACTGGGACATCGCTCACCATGCGTATTTTTGCGGCAATTGTGGCGTTGCGATAAAATTCAAATTCAAAATTTAAATCTGTCTGAAACAATTACTGCGTAGCGGTGCGGTCCGCCGCGGCTCCTAATGTACGTTGGCGCATTTCTGCAATGCAGCGCGAACGCGCTATAGCCCGCCGCGGCTTTGATGTGCGTTAGAGTCTGTTTACACAATTAAATTTTTGTTGATTCATCCAAATTGAAAGGCATTAGTAAGTAAACCGTGTATTACTCGTAGTATCAGTAACGACGTACGTCAATATATGAATAGTTAAAAGACAATAGTTGCTATCGAGTTCATTTTCCCTTCAACGATTAATATTTTTAGCTGATTCAAGATTATCAGGTTACTACGAAAATAGGTCTGTTAAATTTATGTATAAGGTAATTTGTGACTAATGTATTTGACTATGGGAATAGTCAAATGTCTTACCTTAATATTTTTAGTTACTAAAACACACATGTTTCCGTAATAAACATAACAAACTTATTATGAGAGCAGTGGTGGCCCAGTGGTAACGGCTGCGACTTACCAGTTGTAGGGCGTGGGTTTGAACCCAGACAGGCACTTTAATTTGTGTATATTATTTCATTACCACTGCTCTCAAAACGGTGAAGGAAAACATCGTGAGGAATTCGGCCCTATAATAGATTAGAATAGAATACTCTTTATTATGCACATCATAAAAATTACAGACACAAATGTTGAAATTTTACAAGGGGTGTCACAATGGGCGGTCTTATCGCTAAAAGCGAATTTTACAGACAACCTTTGGATGGATTAAAGGGAGGAGGAGAGTCAATACTCTAGTCTATATATAATGTCCTATAACCAATTATTCGAAGACATGTGACATCTACCAACTGGGCCCGCGTGGTGGATTAAAGCCCACTCCCTCTCACAGAGAGGAGGCTTGTGTCCCAGCAGTGGGAACATTATAGGCTGATTATGTATGCTGTACTAATTATCACGACTGTATTCCCCGAAAAGTTAAACAGAGGCGTACCCATAGTACCACCTACTCCCATAATTCGTCAGTTATGTTTAAGCCCCATGTAATAGGGGGCGAGCCTAACGACATTATCCGGGCACAAATCCAGACTCCGGGCTGCTACTGAGAAATTCCAGATAGAAAACCCCAATAACACTTCGCCCGACCCGTAAATAGAACCCAGGTCCTCATGCTCAGCAGTAGCGCTTGCGACTAGATCGACGAGGGAGTGTGTTTACGTAATTTTCCCGTTGAAATAAAAGTATTTTGTCTCCTGTGTAGGAATTGACTACCTAATTTAGTTTCCTACCTTGAGTCAAAAAGACATTTTCTGGGCAAAAATCCAGGTAAATCAATTATGCAAATTACTCATTATGCTAATTTTGACATCCAGGGGCATGTCATTATAAAAAAATGTTTGGTTCATTACAACTTTCAAAATAATTAGAATAACAATAATACGGTTAGCAAAATTAAATTACAAGTATAAAAATGTCTCAGAAACTCGTCTTTAATCATATTAAGGCTCGTGCAGATTGACAGCTGATTAAAGGCTTCCACCGAAAACTTTTGTCGCTGAAATATGTTGAGGGAATCTGTGTTTCATTTAATTTAGCCAGTTTTAATCCCAACTAACTACCTTACTATCTAGGATTAAGTTAATATTATGAATTCCAGAGTGAGTTTGTTTATTTGTTAAGTTTGTTCGCTTTCACGCTAAAACCGCTGAACGGATTTGGATGAAATTTGGCATATAGGAAGACGATAATCTGGATTAGGACAAAACATACTTTTTATCCCGATATTACCACGGGATTGAGACTTAAGCGGGTAAAACCGCGGGGCGCAACTAGTTAAATTATAATTAGAAAACATGCTTGTAGCAAATGTAGGTACAATTCAAACCTGTTATGTCGTGTTTAGAATGTAGGTATACTTTTGAGTCATACGTTTGATCTTCGTGTTGTATTAAAATTGCAGGAATTTAATCGACCCTCAAAGAATTACCATTTTTCTTTCCAAAAAATATTATTGAACACTCTAATATAATGATTGCGCCTCTTTTTGTGAACCTCTAATAATTCCTATTTTGAGGTCCTAAAAGTACTAAATAGCCAAGTAACTGCGACTAAACAGCCAAGTTCTAACCTAACCCATTTGGTCGGGGTGCTCTAACTTAGTTACTGCAACCAACTGTGAGACAAGTTAAAAAGAGGCTCAATAATTTTAAACAGTGTACATCATTAGAAGCGCAAGAAGTTTTTAGGGGTTCAATAATTTAAAAAAACGTAGATCAGTTAAATATTTTCCACTTAAAATTACACACGTTGGTACTTCTGAACCATTTCTACGCACACATTTCAAAGGGCTCTTTTTTTTTTGGATGGGAAATCATCAAATAACTTCTCCCGCTCTGGGCGGTGCGGGAGGGTGTGTCAGACTCTTACTGACTAAAACCCACCCGTATTCCTTCCTGTTGCCTGTGTTGCCAGGATTGCACGCGTAAGTTTAATCGCGTGATATTAGCTCGTACCAGGGGGCCTACTCTCTAAGTCCGTCAACGAAGGCCCGTCCAAAAGTAGTTAATCCGTCAAAACAAGTGAAAAGTTAAATTTTTTGAACGCGCGCAAACACATTGAGAGTAGGGACAGCTGTCAAATCGTTTTGTCATTCTTTCTCAGTTCGGGCTCCGAAGTAATTTTATGTCCGTAGGTGATAGGGAGTAGGAACGTCCGTAACTTTGGCCGAAACAACGGATTTTGTGCTTAGGAAATAGACGTCCTGTCTCCGTTGTAAATACGGGTAACGGTCGAGAAGCCGTCACGTGTTTACAAACAGCGTGGGACGACCTTGACGGTCGTTAAGCGACAGGACGCCATTACGATTTTTTTTTATGGCGGTGAAATCTGAAAATTTCCATTGCTGCAAATTTAGCTATATAATAGCGACAATATACAAGGTAAAGACGACAATACGCAAATAAATGTAAGCGCTGGCAATACTAAAACTTCACTACACTACTCGCGAAATTGATTGAAGTTAAGGTCTTTTTTTTTTTGGGTGGGTAATCATCAAATAACTTCTCTCGCTCTAGGCGGAGCGGGAGGGTGTGTCAGAATCTTACTGACTAAAACCCACCCGTATTCCTTCCTGTTGCCTGTGTTGCCAGGGAAGGCACTTATGGGTCACCGAGGCCGGTGACCCATAAGTACCTTCCCGCGACCCCGGCAGGCATCGGCCCTAGTGGACCCCTACTTTTGTGCTGACGACATCTCTTTGAGGCGCGCGTGGAATACGACGCGCCGCCGACCCGGGCCTGGTCCTTACCGGACGGTGAGCTACCCATTGCTCACCGTCCGCTAGCCCGCGCCTACGGTGGCCGGAAATCCACCCGGGATTCCCGACGCCCAGGGCGTATCCTGCGGTGGCTAGGGGCGAGAGGGCGGGAAACGTGCCTTTCCCTCAACCGTCCCGCCTCCTCCTTCGCAAGCATTACTGCTTCGCAGAAGGAGGTGACGGCTGCCCATGCCCTCTCGCTCCGTACCATGGCCTGAACCAGGGCCGGACGCGAGAGGTCTCTGCCACCGAACGCCTCCACGAGGACACGGCGGTGCTCTGCCCAAGCCGGGCAGACCTCTACCGTATGCTCCACCGCGTCCTCCGGGCGATCCACACAGTGGTGACACCCGGACGTTTCCTCCCGCCTTATCCGACACAGGAACCTCTTGAAGCTGCCGTGTCCGGTGAGGACCTGCGTCAGGCGGAAGGTGAGGACGCCGTGGCGCCTCGCCACTACTCAAAGTGGGGACTTATCGCCGCAATCGTGACGTGCCCAGCACTGGGTTGCGACAACCGTACTTTCCATGACGCCATGAGATCCCGCTGGAGCTCCGTCCGCTGTGCCGCGATTTCTCGCGGCAGCGGACTTACGCCCCGGCGTTTCGCCTCCTCGCGCCACTCCCGTACGTGCTCGAGGACTTTTGCCTCCAGATCCCATGGCGGCAATCTGGCAAGGAGGCTCGCTGCCTCACAGGAGACCGTGCGGTATCCCCGGACCATCCGGATGGCCATGCCCTTTGAGCCGCGCTCAACCGGCGGGCTGGCCGCAGTGCCAGAGAGCGCGCCCATACAGGAGCCCCGTAGAGGGCCATGGACCGCACGACCCCCGCGTATAGCCTCCGGCAGGAGGCGACGGCTACGATTTTAGACGACAATTTTGGCGATGACTAACATCGCCAAAATTGTGGTCTAAAACCATAGGATTTTTTTTTGCATATAAAGCTTGTATTATTCATATGGTGCTTTAGGCCATAAAGTTCAAAAAGTTTTTCCCAGCTTTTACGAATACCTATTTACAATCTGTTTGTGTAAGTAATCACAATTACAAAAATATTATCTATTCAAGTGGCAGTAGAAGCACTCACAGAAGAAGTCACTCGGGTTGGTTCAATAAAAAACATTGGAAAAATCAAATGACTTAAAAAGACTTAATAATCTGACAGTATTCGAGTTATATTCTAATAAATTAATATTAAAATCACCACATATGATTATTGACTTACTAAGTTTCTTTAGCACGTCTTCCTTTACAGAATCAAGCACAGATAGATTCAGGTAACTTGGAGGTCTGTATACGCTCATTCATTTAAGTCATATCTAAATGCCTATCTTACCTGCATTCTCGTAAAAAAAACACCACGAATTCTGTACAATCAAACATAAAACTACTAAAAACAATAAAATACAACACGAGAAGTAAAAACAAATTCCAACTAATGACTACACGTGCACGGACTAATTACGGCAAAACAACAGCCTTAGTGGAGCACAACTGTCCAATGATATACCGGAAGACATAAAGAAGTGCAAGAATATTAACATTTTTAAAAGTAAACAAACTCAAAAAACACAACATAAGTACTGCTATAACGTCACCATCGCCCCAGAGGCAAATATTATATTATAATTTTTATAATTTTGCGTCTAATCTGCGTCTAATCTGCGTCTAATTTGCGTCTTCAACGCACCTAGGGGGTTGGTTGCAATCGTCCGTTTAGATTGTTGACTTCACCTCTGGAATTATACCAGAAATCTGTTTTTTTTTATTTTCAAATCTAATTGTATTTTTTTTTTATTTAGAAATATACAAGCTGTTGTTTTGAACCTGCAAAACATTTCAGGAGGTTGTTATGAAACTTGTAAATAATCGTATAACAATACGATACCAAGTCAATAATCAATAATACTTTTTATTTTAGATTTTTAAATTTTATCTTTTCTTTTTATTTTTTTTTATTTTTTTTTTTTTTATTTATTTTTTTTTTATTTTTTTTTTGTTGATTCGGGTCGAGAATCACTAACATAATTACCTCCTAAAATGTTTTGCAGGTCCAAAACAACACCTTGTATACATATGTTCATTTGCCTAGTACAGCGCGTTTCAATGAAATCACACCATATTATGGCATACATTATAATTATATTTAATAAAGGACATAGTATAATTATTATTAATAAAATCAAATAAAAAATCATTTATTCAAACTAGGCTGAGAATCAGTTCTTTTCAAACGTCATAATTGCCTAAGACGGTTCCCCAAAAACGCCCGCCCTTCATTAAGAAGTACTTAGTATCTCATTATAAGTGAACTGTTATTCATGAGTCCATACGAGAAATAAATATCTTTAAACCTTTGACCGCCACAGTCATGTATAGAAGACAAACCAAAATGTGCCCAGCACGCCACGGTCACGACTACATGACAGATTTTAAGAAATAATTCGTAGTTTGGCGCCGTCGGCACGATTTTGCTTTTTTGACGTGGCGGTCAAAGGGTTAAACCTATCTGTGGTGACAATAAACGCGCTGCCACCACCTGCAGCTGTCATTACTAAAGTCTAAACATGACGGACAATGACTCCTCTATGAACGTGGTGAAAAAACGAACTACAACACCACAAGGTTCTTTTGGCACGTGGCCATAATCGAAACTATCGACCATCTTGTTTTGTGCATACAATTTCCGTGTCAATTTCACAAATGATTATCAATACCCTGTCACTGTTATTCAGGTGCCACATGATACTTGTAGCAGTCTTTATTGGAATCTTACACCATCAGCGCTGCCATTAACTTGCGCCATGTCGCATTGTGTATATACCTAGTGTGTCTACTGCCCAGTTGACCGGTCTTGTGATCGCAAGCGCGACTGCTGAGCGTGGGGTCCTGGGTTCGATTCCCGGTTCGGGCAAAGTGTTATTGGGTTTTTCTATTAAGAATTTCTAAATAACAGCCCGGTGTTTAGAAGTTGGTGGTATGATAACCCCCTGCGTCTGATCTATCTCCGATCGTGTCGGATTGCCGTCCCATCGGACTATGAGAGTAAGGGAAGAGAGCGATATTATCCGTGCCGGAGGCTGGTAGCAGCTCAGATTCGTCGCCATGGCCGAAATTCGGTCTGGATGACTATTATTTTTATTATTATTATACCTAGTGTCTAAATCCTCCATGGTATTGTTTCCAGAACTCTCAACGCCTGGGCCGAGTGTCCAAAGCAGAGGCGAAGGCAACCGCTATGGTGTTCATCATGATCGTGTCCTTCACCGTCGCGTGGACACCCTACTCGTTGTTCGCTTTGATGGAGCAGTTCGCTACGGAAGGAATTGTAAGTACCTACCTCACCTACTAACGCTGTCTGTTACCTTAAGGGGTTTTGACTAAATGTTAGGTAGGTGTTAGATGGGTTTATTGGTTGATTGGCACGAATTTACTCGAACAAGCGAATGTACTTTTGTCAAGTGTAATAAATTTTGCGAATATATTTCGCCAAATAATAGAAGAAGAATCAGAATTCACGCAGTGCGAGCCGAGGTATCTATTGAAAATTCGCTAATGGAAAAATCTAGAGTCAATACTGAATACAATGCGGGCTACGGACGGTGAGCAATGCGCAGCTCGCCGTCCGATTAGGACCACCTGGCCCGGGTCGACGGCGCGTTGTGTTCCACGCGCGCCTCAAAGAGATGTCAGCACAAATGTAGGGGTCCACTAGGGCTGATGCCTGCTGGGGGACGTGGGAAAGTCCGAAAGGGACACCGAGGCCCCTGGCAACGCCTGCGTTCTTTCTCCTTTTTCTCTACTTTCTCCTTTCTCTGTCCTTTCTCCTTTCTCTCTCTCCTCGGTATCCTTTCCTTTCTTTACGGGAGGTCACGGGTGGGTTTTAGTCAGTAAGAGTCTGACACAACCTCCCGACGATCAAATAACTTCTCCCGCTCCGCGGGTGGAGCCCAGAGCGGGAGAAGTTATTTGATAATATCCCAAACAAAAAAATAAAATAAATACTGAATACAATACATAAATTATTCAATAGCGAAAATATTCATATAAAAACCTTGGCCATAAATTACTTAGTCACAAGTTTAGATATTATAAACTTTATATTTTTTATTATTGCTAACTTTATTAAAGTTTTATTGCAGATATGTTTACGTAGAGGTTTCTAGATTTCTGCGTAGTAATTCATGCAAATATGTTGCTGAATATTATGCTAAATAGTTCGGTTATAGTTTTCGACCTTGATTTTCAATTTTAATGAGGGTTTCTTGTATGTTAATTAGTATGTTATTTGAATTAATTAACATTTAAGTATTCAGTACAATATTAATCAAACTGCAATGCGCTGAATCCAAGTTAATTATGTTAATAGACTATAATCCTATCCTGAACGTAGTAACTATAATTGAAATCCCAACGAACAGTAAAATTTAAATCAGATTTGATCCCAATAGTAATATAATCAACTAATCACGGCAAATTTCGCCAGTGAAACTGAACGTGTTTAGCATATCTAGACCGCGTTCAAGGCCTGTCAGCGTCAAAATTGTAGTGGAATATTGACACTGACCGCTCTTGAACGTGGTTAGAATTTCTGATCGCGTTCAGTTTCATTGATAAAGCCCGCACTAAGGTGAAAACGTATTATTTTGTAACGTTGTATTTTGTAAATTTATTTTTTGTTTTTTGTATTTCTCCGTATTTTATAAAATCTTTGTGAACCAACTGGCCTTTCCTAGATCGTAGGTCGATTATTGCAAGAGTTCCCACAAGTACATGAAACCTTTGACCGTGTTACCTACTAGTGGTCGGCTTAAGTTTATTTAGAAATTATTATTTATTTGAAATTCTAAAATTAATTAGTTGCATTGTTCACACAGCTACATATCAAGGTATATTTTCCAATAGGGGGCCCTCCCCCTTTGCTTGCGGCTAAGTAATAAAAGCCACATGGGTCGATCAATCAGGTTAAGCTACGCTTGCCGCGGTTGGCCCGTGGATGGGTGACCATCTTTACATACCAAAACCAAGGGGTCGTACCTCGGAAAGCACGTTAAGCCGTTGGTCTCGGCTGTTATTTGTAGATCTTTACAGTCGTTACGGGTAGTCAGAAGCCCGAAAGTCTGACAACCAGTCTTACCAAGGAGTATCGTGTTACCCAGTAACTGGGTTGTGGAGGTCAGATAGGCAGTCGCTCAATGTAAATTACCAACATAGTTGGGAAAAGGCTAGGCAGATGATGATGATGATTTCCCAATATACGCTGATCTCTCATTGTACGGAAATCCTATACAATGTGAGATCAGCTGATACTGGAATTGTATAGCTTGATATGTAGCCGAGTGTGCCCTAATCCAGAATAAACTACCCTGGCCAATTTTTTATTCGAAATCCATTAAACCACTACCTCGCTAGTTTGTATTTAATTACCTTTCAAAAATCATCTTGTCTTATTTTATTAAATAGATAGGTATGTACATCTTCTAATTATGAAACAGTCCACGCACATAATACCAACAAAGAACAATGTTACAATACAGATGACAGTGAAAAATTGTCTTCGGAAAGATTGTTTTAAAATGAGTTATCCTCGCTTTTCCCAAGAGAGCTGGAATTATACTGTTTATCATTGAAATGCGAGCATTCCTGTCATTATTATTCTGTATTTTTAGTACAGATGTATTATTTTTTCTTATGGTGGACCCATTATCTTAAGACACTGACTTTAAAATTTTCAACTTATCTAACCATTCCCCCCCCCTTATCTCTGAAACAACTGAACCTAAAATTAAAAAAAAAATACAGAATATTATAGTTTTTTACTTATAGATTATAGAACGACCTATACGAAGTCTATGGTGTTAAAATAACAGTGTAACTCTCTTAATATTGTGCGTACGTAACTTACATTTGCAGTACCGAACATGTTTTCAACTACAATGTTAAGTTTGTTCTTAGGATTGTACGGAACCCTCATCACGCAAATTCAACTCGCACTTGTCCGCTTTTTTTGTAAATTTTGACGTTCAAAAGTGCCTATTTGAAATAAGTAATTTGACTTCGACTTTGGTGCGCAAAAGAAAGAACAAGAAAATAATACACTTTAACTTTTTCTTTAAAATCCACATTAAAACAAAGTAAACAGAAATGTTTGAATTTTCTTCAAACAGAAAATAAATAAGTAGAAAAACTTTGCAGACATTACATAAATCTACTCTGGGAAACATGTCGTGTTGTCATTTGTTTAACAAAATCGCAAATGGGACAAAGAAATAACACTAAGACTACTTGATATCTTTTTAGGGATCCGTAGTGAACATGGAACCCTTATAGTTTCACCAGCTCCGTCTGTCTGTCTGTCCCCGCATTAGCTCAGAGACGCTTAGTACTAGAAAGCTGTAATTTGGCATGGATATACGCTTAGTACTAGAAATACACATTTACAGTAAAATAAAATGATGAAATAAAATGTTTTTAGGGTCCTAACTTGCCTTGCACGTAAAGAGGGATGATATTTTTTGTTGTCGTCTATCCCAAGGTGTGGGGATATTTTTGAATGGCCTATTGATGGATAGGCCGTTCAAAAATGTTGCAAGTCTGTGAGAACCATTTTTCGATTCAGGAATCCACGTGAGTAATATTAAGGTATTTTTTGTTAGAGTCGAGTGCCCCCTGCCAGCTAAATATATCGTAGATATGCGAAAACATGTTTTTAAACTACACTATATTAAGTTTGTTTTTGGGATAAATTCTTTCCAACTACGGAACCAGTGTGCGTATCATCATTGTGCGTGGTCCGCCATCCATTTGGCCGGATTTTATTCATAACATTATAAACTGGATATTTATAGACTGCCAGTAACTCTATTTTTTTTTTTTTTTTATTCAAAAGGAACAACAAACAGCTATAAAGTATAGAAAAAGAAATACACATAACATTTGAACAATATTGTACCCCACAACGCTGTTCACAGATTCTCTATAAACAGACTACAAAGATTACGCCTTGTTTCGCCGAAGGGTTGGGCAGAGGTGTACCTATAATACACCCACATTTCGCGAGTTAGGTTTAAGTCCCATGTAAAACCGGGCACACTGAGCAATTCCTGATAGAATAACCTAACAATTTGCCCGACCCGGGAATCGAACCCAAGACACCATACTCAACAGTAACACTTGCGACAACTAGACCAAAGAGGCAGTCCAAGAATAATTCTAGTAATTCCAATAAAAGAGACGTGATGTCAATTCGATTAGTTTTCAAACTAAAACGATTCGATTTAAATTCATTAATCGAATTCCTTTGATCTTGTCTTCCACCTCTTTCTGAGTAAGATCATTAAGATTATTATAATTTTACTATCGTTTTCAACATTAGATACAATTATTTATCATCGACTAACCCCGCGTCATATCCAAAAGATCGTCCGAGCGAATGACCAATCGTCACATTCGTATGACACTCATTTGTTCGGAAACCCGGAACCCTGCCCTGTCGACGCAACCACGCGTTCGGGTTTGCCGATCAAAAAGAACGCGACGATCGCATATTCGCGCGACGATCGCGTTGGTTAGCACACGGCCTGAGAAGTTATCGAAACCATTTTTTATTTAATAATAATAATAATATAACAATAATAATTTATTTCATAAAAATATATATGTTTGCCATTACAACAAATCTGAATTGAAATGAAGCCCCTAGTAAATAGTTTGATATCAAAATTGTAGGTAAATAATGATATATAAATTTGTTTAAGAACATCCCAAACCGTTAAAATTCACAAAAATAAAACAGTGACGTAAGTGTGTAGGTAATTTCTACCCTTCCTCTCGGTATTAGAATTTTTATGCATTCGCGTAGATCCATCGCATGTATTTCACATGTTAGTAACAGAATAAAAAGAAGCCTTTTAAAAGTACGTAGTACAACTCTCAAAGGTTACTTACATATAATGATGCCGACATCCGGATCCGTACCGAATGACCTTTGATGGAACGTTGTTTTGGTACTAACTCTAACGTCAGTTGAACCCTTCGGAATTCTTCCATCTTAAGAAGCCCTCCTTTTGGTACGGGATCTTGGAGTTATTTCATTTTTTGATCCTTACATATTTTTGTGTTACTGTCTCGTATAGATGTTATAGGCAAACACCGAAGCCACCACACACCTAGGTTTAGCTAGTCAAACCTCCGGTCAGGTCAAGTTTTTAAGTCCAAACCAATAGCGTGTTTCGGCCTTTGACTAACGAATTTATGACTTTATGACCTTCCGTTGCCTGTGTTGAACAGTCGAACGCCGAAACTAAATACGATGAAATCGGGGTTTGACCAGTCAGACCTAAATTAGATACAGGAATGTGTAGTTTGTCACATTTAGGTATAAAAAACATATTTCCTAATTTTAATGTTTAATGTTCCAATATTATTCAGAATACCAATATTTTTTTTATAGTTACTTTGTTTAATTACAAAAATACTCTTTTTTTTGACAAGTTGATTCGTTGGGGCATTTTGAATTGCATATTACGTTTGATATTTTATATTTGCACTATTTGAACAGCATTTTTTACAATGGCATTTTAAGTAACCTAAGCCATTCTTAAAAAAAAAAATTGAGAAGGTTTTATATAACAGCATGAACAGCTATTTAGAAAAAAAATCTTATTTTTTGTAAGGAAAAAATGGGCTTTAGAACAAATAGAACCATTAATATGGCTATTTATAACTTTTTAGAAAAAATACATCATAACATGGATAACAGAAAACTAGTGATGGCGATGTTTATGGACATGACTAGGGCGTTTGACTTTGTAGACCATAAAAGGCTATTAACTAAACTCGAAAGATATGGTATCAGAGGTAACGTGCTTAATCTGATAAAATCTTATTTGGAGAATAGAAGTCAAATTACACAAATTAATAGAGTAAATATAAAGACCAAAACTGAAATGGTTTACTCCTCTAGCTCTAGAATATTGTCATGTGGTGTGCCGCAGGGTTCGGTGTTAGGACCCTTACTTTTTATTTGCTACATTAATGACTTTCCCAAAGTAGTCGAACATCCAATGTCACTATTTGCCGACGACGGCACTGTTATTTATGATACTGGCACCGTAAAAGAAATAGAAGAGCATGTAAACAATAGCCTTATTCCTAGTATCGACTGGTTAAATGATAATAACCTTAAAATAAATGTAACCAAAATTACAGTTATGAATTTTAAAATAAGACACAAAGAACAATCACAGCTTCAAATAAACTATAGAGGGAATTAAATACTTGAAGCTAGTGTTACAAAATTTCTTGGACTACATATTGACAATGACATGGCATGGAGGACTCAAATTGAAAGTGTTTGTGGAAAACTTAGTAGATTTTCATATGCTCTGTATATGCTGGGTAAAATTGCGAATAAGACCGCCTTACTCGCAGCTTATCATGGTTATGTCGCCTCGGCTCTGCGGTATGGCCTCATATTCTGGGTAAAATGCCCCTAAGATTCAAGAAGTACTTATACGAGTAGCACAGAAAAAATGTATCCGAGTGATTTGTAAAATAAAACAAAAAGAATCATGCAAGCCACATTTTCATGAGCTAAAAATATTGGTAACTTTACCGTCATTCTATCTCTATATATATATATATATATATCTATATCTATGAAGCCTGCATTTTTATAAAACACATCATGAATTTATGTAGATTTGTAGAAAGTAAACGGCGTTAAAAAAAGTTGCAGGTGTTATCAACAAAACACATTTTTATAGCAACAGCTTTTATGCAATGGCTCAAAAACTATATAATAAGTTACCAGGACAAGTTATCTCAAGTATTAACATTAACGAATTTAAAAGAAATCTATTCAAATTGTTATATAACAAAGTGTATTATTCTGTTGACGAATATTTAAATGTCAAATTTTAATTATAATACCTGATAAATAAGTCAAATCCGTTCATCCGTTCCATTCTTAATAATTTTGTTAATTTTGATTATTATTGTATTAATGAATTAGTGACTTTATTTTGTATTTTTTTTTTTTTTTTGATTATTTTTACTTTATTTAATTTGACATTTTAAGTGATTGATTTTTGATTTTCTAGAATGCATTTGTTTAAAAAAAAAACCTTTGATATTTTGTATGCCTTTGGCGGGACACAGCTCGGATCTTTTGTATTATAACACCTTCTTTATGTACCCTTTTTTTTTGAGGGTGGGAAATCATCAAATAACTTCTCCCGCTCTGGGCGGAGTAGGAGGGTGTGTCAGACTCTTACTGACTAAAACCTACACGTATTCGTTCCTGGTGCCTTTGTTGCACCAGGAACTTTGGGCCTCGGTGACCCATAAGTACCCTCCCGCGACCCCGGCAGGCATCGGCCCTAGTGGACCCCTACCTATGTGCTGACGACATCTCTTTGAGGCGCGCGTGGAGTACGACGCGCCGTCGACCTGGGCCTCGTCCTTACCGGACGGTGAGCTACCCATTGCTCACCGTCCGCAAGCCCGCGCCTACGGTGGCTGGAAATCCGCCCGGGATTCCCGACGCCCAGGGCGTCTCCTGCGGCGGCTAGGGGCGAGAGGGTGCGAAACATGCCTTTCCCTCAACCGTCCCGCCTCCTCCTTCGCGAGCATTACTGCTTCGCAGAAGGAGGTGACGGCTGCCCATGCCCTCTCGCTCCGTACCATGGCCTGAACCAGGGCCGGACGCGAGAGATCTCTGCCACCGGTCGCCTCCACGAGGACACGGCGGTGCTCTGCCCAAGCCGGGCAGACCTCCACCGTATGCTCCACCGTGTCCTCCGGGCGATCCACACAGTGATGACACCCGGGCGTTTCCTCCCGCCTTATCTGACACAGGAACCTCCCGAAGCTGCCGTGTCCGGTGAGGACCTGCGTCAGGCGGAAGGTGAGGACACCGTGGCGCCTCTCTAGCCACTCCTCAAAGAGGGGACTTATCGCCGCAATTGTGGCGTGCCCAGCACTGGGTTGCGACAACCGTACTCTCCATGACGTCATGAGATCCCGCCGGAGCTCCGTCCGCTGTGCCGCGATTTCTCGTGGCAGCGGACTTAGGCCCCGGCGTTTAGCCTCCTCGCGCCACTCCCATACGTGCGCGAGGACTTTTGCCTCCAGATCCCATGGCGGCAATCCGGCAAGGAGGCTCGCTGCCTCACAGGAGACCGTGCGGTATCCCCGGACCATCCGGATGGCCCTTTGGGTCGCGCTCAACCGGCGGGCTGGCCGCAGCGCCAGAGAGCGCGCCCATCTTTATGTACCCCTGTGTTCACGAAATAAATGAATTTGAATTTGAAGCCCCCAAATTTAAAATCGTATTGATCATTTCATTTATTTTATAATTTAACAATTAACATTGTGTTGAATATTATTATTATTATTATTCATTTATTCCGGACAGAGTCCATATATGTGTTAGTAAAAATTTTCTAAATATCTATGTTAGTAGGTACATAATCAAAAAAAAAAAAAAATATTTCTATTTTACAATTTCCCAGTAACTATTCCCACCCAGTGTGCCTGTATGGGACAGTCGTGTCGGGATGCAATCATTTGCAAAATGGTGTTGGGGCTACCGCGCAGTCTTTGAAAAAATGACGCCACTTTTTTACGCACTATAGCGTGGAAACCGTCAACGCGCGCATTTGCGAACATTTGAATTTGAAGCCCCCAATAGCACTCGAAAACGCGGCAACCCCAACAGCACTCTGAAAGCATTATTATACTGAATACGCAGGGCGTTGTAGGCACGTTGCGTATACCGAACCCACAGGCCGCTCGAGTAAAAAGATTGGCAATAGGCCCTAAAAAGTGTTACCTTAACTTCTTTGGTACATCGAGCGAACCTACGGGCCAGCATATTGCTCCGTACCGCTAACGCCCTGCGTTCTCTTTCTATATCAGGGTCATCTTTTAAGTCCAATATTACATATTAAATAAAATTATCACATGCAGAAACAATACATTTAAAACGTAATTAAAATGGATGTGAAATGTTTATTTCAAGGGTAAATTCATTTAAATAATATGTCCACAAATAAATATAATGTCAAATTAATAGCGAGTATTAAATCAAATCCAATGTCAAAATATTAAGAGTACAACTTCATCAAGGTCCTAGTGATAAGAACAGTGTTTAAGTCAAAAGATATCTTAATTTAAAGCTTGTATACTGCTATAATTAAATGTGACTATTTTTATCATTTGACATTCATTCTGATACCGAGTTTAAAAAAAAATCCAACAAGAAGGCTTTTACTTTCGTTTTAAAAGAGTGAGAGCTATAAATTAATAATTTTAAATCAGTCGGTAACCTATTAAATAACTCCACTGCTTACGAACAATGCTTAGCTATATTAAAAGATGATGAGATGAAGATCTCCCTTAGACGAAAATTCTCCCAGATCTCCCTTAGATGTCTCTAAGCGAGATTACATGCAAAAAAGCGGTACAAATTCAACGACGTTTGATGAATTTGCATCAGTCGCTTCCGTGATATACTAAGCAAAGTCCGAAACAGATTATTTTGCTTTCGACATTTGACTAAATAGTTCTACGTTTACCTAAAAATACATCAGGCAAAGGCAAAAATTGGAATCTGTTTCCGGGTTTTTGGTCTAAACCAGGATAAACCAGTCAATCCGCGAATATCGATCTTTGACTATAATATAGACGATATCATCACGCTTGGAGGACGACGAGACAGCAGGTCATGTTCTGCTAAACTGCCCGGCAGTCGCCACATACAGGGCAAAGCACTTCGGTAACCCAGGTACCCTACGTGGGACTGTCAGTAACACCAAGGCGTTGCTGGCCTTCTTTGAGGAGCTGGGGTGGATCGAATAATCAGTTTCCCACCCGTACGCAAAATACGCGCATTGACGTGGAGTTGCGGACACCAGCCCGTATTACCTATTACCTATTACCTAAAGGGTGTGGTACAGACCAGCTTACTAAAAACTTGCTCCGTTGGACCAACATCGTTATCGCGAAAAATCATCAGCCCATACATTTGGGTCGAGTAGGACAGCATATAATTTTTTCGCGATAACGAAGTTGACCGATTGTTAGAAATGCCTGTTAGAAATGAGTAGGTATAACATACATATTATACATATAACACAATATTATTATACATTATACAGCGTGTCTTGAAATGTCGTAGTTCTTCTATGATAGGTTAATATTATGTCTATTTTTGGGAGGTCAAGTTTTTAGGCATTATGTAATGTCACCCCGAAAATAGGTTAAACCCACGATGTTTGTTTATGGTGCCTGATAATAAGTTTTAGACAATTTGGGTTGTCAGTACGAAATCCGAAACTGTGTGGGAGCCGAAGTTAACAGAAATGTACTTGGGTTTGGAATTAGAGGTATTTTTGACAGACTGAGGGCTGATTTCACCAATGTAATTGATCGTGATCAGCGCGTCTTAACCGTTTTCAAGGGATATCAACGTCATAATTGTTGTGGAATATTAAGGGCTCATTCACACCGGGAAAACAGCGACCGGGAGCGGCGCGGCAAGCACTTTCGGTGTGAAATAATTTTAAACTTTATCTAAATAATTAAAAGACTGGTATCGCTTGATAAGCTCGAAAAGGTCGCGCGGCCGCCTACCTACCTATTACCTGTTAACATCACGCTTGCATTCCCTGAAGAGTAAATAGCACCTATAGAACAAGCACATTTCACCAGTTACGTGTATAGTAAAATTGACTCAATATGTGAGTAACAATATTTCATAATCGATCAAGGACAGCTAATGAGACACAATTGATTTTCCATTGTTTGGCTCGGAATAGGATACGCGGCTTCACAATTCAACTATGCATAAATTGTCAGTAACCTACACACTTAACTTAGGCTATTAGAAATTTTTAATTAATTATACAACGTTTTTTCAACTTCGTTAGATACCGTTTTGCCAAAGTGTGATAGTAATAAACAATCTTCTCTGAGAACGTCTTCTAATATTAAACAGTCGTAATTATAAAAAAAAACAATGGACACAAAATAAATAAACAAAACCAATCATCTATCAGAAACCTTACTAGAACAAAGAAACAATAGAAACACAATTAAAACTTACAATATAGAAACTCACTAGAGGAATCGCATTGAATGGCTAATGCTACTAAATATATTCAAAGACTCCATCAGTAAAGTTTCGAAACTATATAACTCTATTGTCACATGCCTTTGATAATAATATGAGGAATCGAGAATTGTGTATAAGGATACCATTAGCTTAAATTGAAAACATGTTCAGGGTTCATGTATCTTTCTCTTTAACAGAGGAGAGAATGACAACTTTGTGAATATTAAAATATCGTTTGATTTCGAATGCCTTGATATACATTACATTGTATGATTGATATGATTTTCTTTATTGATTTGGGTTCAGAATTCCGATTGTACTAAGATATTAAACTAACTGCGAAGGCAGATAAGATTTATGTAAAAGCTAAAATATACTATGATCAAAAATAATAAAATATTGTACGAAAGAATACTTAAAAAAAAAACTGTAATCATTTGAAGTTAGCGATTCTTTATTTATTCTAAAAGAACATACATTGCTCAGTTACGAATAAATACATACATAACTAGTTATTATGGTATAAAGCCCAGTCCAGTTGAGTTGTTAACGTTGAGCTCCTTAAGTTCTGAGTTTAGCTGCACAACTACTGACAAATGCGTGCACTTACTGGACAGGTCCACTCAATCTGTGTGGTTCTTTCATCAAAAGTCCATTTCAGACACCAATCGACATGGTCTTCACATAATCTGACCAAGATTATGTCTGGACTTTAAAAGAGACTGTGACCTCTGAGTTTGTTTCAGCCTTTCTTCTCAGAGTAGTCAGATAGG
Source organism: Atethmia centrago (assembly GCA_905333075.3). Taxonomy (NCBI): domain Eukaryota; kingdom Metazoa; phylum Arthropoda; class Insecta; order Lepidoptera; family Noctuidae; genus Atethmia; species Atethmia centrago. The sequence continues at coordinate 7,131,495 of HG995381.1, read as the reverse complement.
AAACGTCGACCTCATCTAGTTTTAAAAATATGATTGACGTGTAAAAGTGTTTGCACAAACCTACTTACAGAAATGATTCACACGTTTGAAAAATTCATATAGGATTAATTACAGCAATTAATGTTGTCGATGTCAATTAATTGTCAAACTAAAAGGCCTTGCAATTGTTAGGGTGCTAAGCAATTACCCCGCTGTTTAATAAGCTGGTCTTACTTATCCATTGATAATATGTATTCAAATATGAAAATATATATAATATAAAAATATTATATATATTTTCATATTATATGTATTTAAATATAAATATGCGTATTGCGTAATCATTGACAATAGAAAAGAAGCTTTAGCTAATTGATACAGTTTTACCTATCGCTTGTCTTTGCATCAACACAGTTTGTAACGCTTGTATTAGCTATGTATATTTCTCAAATAACCATAACAATAGCATCCTTTTCATATTGTATCTCTACTACACTTAGAGGTCTGAAAGTAGGGCAAACTTACGCACTTCCTTATCACGCACAGTACATAAAAATTATATTTATTAAAATATCAAGGACTACCGTCTGCTCAAAGCTAAGTGTCTATTACAAAAACATTTATAAAGGATCATTATACGACACTCGACCTCGTTTGGATATATTATTTACAAAGGCTGATTGATCAGAATTTAATAATAACCGTATGAATAAAATTTGAATTAATGAAACCTGTCATGACCATGCCGTTTATATATGAGTCTTAGGAAGAGTTAAGCAGAGGTATATGTTTACCTTGATAGTTGATAATTACAATTAGGTACTCGGAATATGTGCGAGTGAAACTCTGCTTCTCTAACTCTTTATATTTTGTCATGCAGGTGTCACCTGGAGCCGGTGTCATACCAGCACTGGTCGCCAAAAGTTCCATCTGCTACGACCCTCTAATTTACGTAGGGATGAATACACAAGTAAGTCAACGACCTACCAGAATACATCTATTTTTATCTAAATTTTATCTAATTCGGTCATGTATTGTTACAGTTCAGAAACTCCATCAAAAGGATATTTGGAATCCATACCAAGGGAAAGACTTCTCAGACTGAACGAGCCTACAATAATACTCTAACGTCACCAGCCAACAAATTATCCAGCGTCAACAATACGACCCGCTTAAATTCATCAGAAACCAATCTGTCTAGTAACAAAAATTGTAAAGGTAAGAAAATCGTCTTCAACGACGATATCTCAGAGATGACGACTAACGAATATCACCGAACTTTCACGAGGGATCCCGATCTCTGCACTATACCAGAGAATAAAAACTCCGACGCCGAAAGATCTGTTGACACATTATACGATGAAGATAGTAATAATGGTGGGAATATAAAAAAACTGGACTTGTTCGGTGAATCCTGCAAAGTGATTAATGAAAGATCTCCAGTCTTAACTTTTATGGACTCTGAACGCCTACTGTTCACTAAAGTTCCTGAACATGTAATTGTAGAACCGAGTGGTAGCAATGTGTTTGGAAATGAAGCGTTCGAAGACCATTTGACAGACAAAACCAATAAAGACGCTTACAAAACTGAAACTGAGCAACAAAACGCCGAAAAACAAAAGATACTTCGAGAAAGTTACTCCTTAGACTTTCCTCGGCTCTCAAATGATAACAAAAAAAGGAAACTCTCGATAGAAACGAAATTGGAAAGTTTTATCCAACCAAAAGGTTTCTTCAAGGATACGATTAATAAACTATTTGATCAAGAGGCGAAGCAAGGACATGACCATTTCAAGAGTTATCTATGCGAGACTAAGGAAGAAGTAGACTCTGACAACTTGTAGTTCTAAAGTAGCATCACTCTTGAGGGATCAATGTCAAATTATTAGAAAATAGCGGTATACTGACAGGGAGATTTAGTACTTACTCAATATAAGTACCGAGACGCAATTTCAGACTGCTGAAAACCCCGTTTATTGTTTCCCACCACTTTACGGGCAGTACGTTTGAATATTTTAAGTTTAAAAAGAATTTCTGGGGGGTAGAGTAGGTACAGATTTTCCAAAAGGGCTAACGTTTTTCTAATCTTTTTTACTCGTACTTCAAAACGAGTCTTTTTACGACCTCCTAGAAATTCTATTTCAACAGACTAAAAATTCAAATGCTCTAAGTGAAGTATTTTAAAATTGTGGGTAGAGCGGTGCTTACCTGCAATGAAAACGTACATACTTTCATATGAATGACGGTATTAGTCAAAGATCTGTGATATAAGATACGAGTGCCAAGGTAAAAAATAAGAAATTTTATTTTTGGGAACGAAAAATGTAGACTACAGGTAATCTTAATAATTGTTCTAGATTACAATACATGAATAAGGTTAAGGTAATTATAGTTTGTCTCAATTTCTTTAAAAAGAAGTCTTTATATTTATGTCTTGTCGTACACACGTATATTGGACTCATCGGAAATTATCTAAGTCAGTCTTTTGTCCTTTTATCCCAGCAATTTTCCACCGGAACATATTGTTACATTGCTCAGACGATGAGCTTTGAGCGCAATCGTACACATCATCATCATCTGCCTGCCTTTTCCCAACTATGTTGGGGTCAGCTTCCAGTCTAACCGGACGCAGCTGAATATCAGTATTTTACATGGAGCGACTGCCTATCTGACCTCCACAACCCATTTACTGGGTAACACGATACCCCTTGGTAAGACTGGTTGTCAGACTTTCGGGCTTCTGACGACCCGTAACAATTGTCAAAGGTCTACAAATGACAGCCAGGACCAACGGCTTAACCTGCTTTCCGAGGCACGGAGGGGTCTTGGTATGTAAAGATGGTCACCCATCCACGGACCAACCGCGGCAAGCGTAGCTTAATCTGATCGATCGACCCGTGCAGCTGTTATTACTTGGCCACAAACCCCTCCACGAGCTCAATCGTACACAATTAATTTAAAACTAAAAGCCACAGTAAATGCTTGTTAGAGACCGCGACGCGATTATTTGTCGCCAGCAACAAATAGGCGACTAAAATTGCCCAGTCTTATGTTAGGATATTCGTAATATTGGTAATTTTACGTAAAATTTGCCTGCGTAGGATGAATAAATTATAGGAATTAACTACGAGTCGTGCCAGATATTAAAACGTGTGGATAGTTCACATTTTATACGACATTTGTGTCCTTTGTAAGCGCCATCAGTCATCTGTGACTGCAAAAAGCATTTTTTTTTTGTGGTGGTGGCCTAGTTTTTGTAATATTATCAGTGTTTAAAGTATTTTTATAAAGTCTCGGTATTATTTAAAGGTGCACAGGTGTCGTTGCGTTTTAAATATTATGTTAAAATGATGTGGTGCTGGAACGGGTGAAAATGAATTTAAATCATTCGGATCGTTGTAGTTCGGATATCATTTTTATAAAAATGTGTTGCTCATAAATTTTTAATGGTATGTCTTAGATTTTTTATTGTATTTAATAAAAGGACGCAAAAAAAATATAAAAATATATTTGTAACTATAAGAATTATGTAATTATGTGTATGATTTAAGAGTGTCAATTAAGTTTAAATTAATAATTAACATCAATCGATATGATTGATTCCACTTATTATTTGTTACATATTTTTGTAACATATTTTTTTGTACTTGACTCATAGTACTCATAGTTTAATATTTTTATTTTTATAAATAATTATAAATACGTTTATTTCACTAAAAAACAAGTAATTGCTGTTATTTTAATAATATACATTCCATTCACTAGCATACGGTTCCTACTTATATCATTTTGAAAAGGCCCCATAAATATTATATCCTGAATCTGAAGTTCCGGGTCTGTGTCCGGAATTCCGGATGTAAGGGACAGCCTTATTATCCGCATACGGTTATATGTAGATACTTAACAAGCAGGAAGGCATTCTGCATGTAGATTGTCTATCAAACATGACAAAGTCTTTGTAATGCCATCAGAATCTGTATAAAAATTATAAGCTTGTATCTTTGTTCCAATATTATAGTTTTTTATTTTATTTTAACTTACAGCTAAACCAATAACATTGTTTGAAAAAAAAACTCAAAATTACATTATGATATGTCTCAGCAATAAGTTTTATTTTTTACACTACGATCATAATACGCCAATGTCATTATGCTACGTGAATGTTTTGAATTAGGGATTTGGGATGAATTAGGGATTTTTGTATTTAAATAAAATGGGAATATTTTATAAGATAGCTATTTTATAAGAATTTTAAAATCCATGCTTCCTACAACCTTTAAACTAAGTATAACTTTTATATAAACAATATTTTGTTTACAAAAAAGATAATCATAGAAAAAAGAAAATTCAAATATTTTTAAATAAACGTCGAACGAAACAAAATTAACGTTCCGTTACATTTGAACATTATAATCATTAGTAATTCATTTTACAACAATCGGACCGGAAATTCTTGGTAACAGCTTCAAGTTACCGACTTGAATTTGATTTATTAGATAACTAGCTATTGCCCGCGGCTTCATCTGCGAACCAGGATGAAAAAACCTCCTTCTCCAGGTTATGGTCTACCCAGGTGCCAAATAAATCCGTTCAGTAATTTTAGCGTGAAAGCGTAACAAACAAACTAACTCACTTTCGCATTTATAATATTAGTTAGGATTAGTATAAGTTAAATGATTTTATAAGAAATAATTGTTTTTTTATGAGTAAACCTTGTGGTTTTGATTAATTTCTTTAAAAAAAGCTTTTTAACTATCATAGAACATGGTTTTTATTGGAAAAACAATTATAGTTTTGTCAGTTTTTAATTTATTTTTACTTAGTTTACCGAATTTGAAAATGTAAAGCTGCGGTGAGTGAGAACCGTAAAACTAAAAACTTAAAAGGACGAATTGTGTACACGTTGTTCAGAATACAACTGGCACACAATTTAACATAACTGATGAAATGTGGGTGTACACACGGCTACACATCAAGCTATACATTTCCAGACCTCGCATTGTACGGAAAACTATACAATGCGAGATCAGCTTATGCTGGAAATGTATAGCTTGATGTGTAGCCGTGCGTACTATAGTTGCACCTCTGCCTAACCTTTCGGGGAACACAGTCGTGATCTTTTGTTGTTTTGTTCGTAATTTTGTTTTAAACTGTGTAGTTATTTACACGTTTTATTAAAGAAATGGCATACTTTTTTTGTTCTGTGTTTATAATTTTTAAGGAGTTAAGATACGCACATAGCTTAAGAATAAGCATACATTATTAATACCATAATATTTGGTGTAATAAAAACTCATTGCTTGCACTTTTGTGCTGATATTACAAACGATTTTTACGTCGGCCATATTGGCCCCATATTATTAATTAGCCCTTTTAATTTAATAAATAGTAGGTATCCGTTAAGTTTTTTTTTCGATAAAACTTTTGTGTTGTCACTAAGTCAAGTATGTCCAGATAATACCGAATAATTTGTTTTTAAATTATTATGGTCAATAATTTTAATTGATCAGTATTGTTAAGGAACAGACGAGTTTAGTTTGTGATGAAAAAAATAATTGAAAAATTCGTAAAATGCAAAAAAAAACATTACTTAATTTTACCATGTTATTAAATATCTGAAATAACACAACCATTAAGGTGATTTCGAAATAAAATGCATTCGAATTGAAGACAATTTTTTACTAATTATTAATTATTGAGAATAAATAAGTCTCTTATTTAAAAAATATTATTTATTTTCTACCAAATACATTCATTTGTTTCCTGTACGTAGACAATAGAAAAAATATTCATACGATGAAAACCAAAAGTCTTCATCGTATGAATATTTTCTTTTTTGACATTTTCAGTTATATTTCATAAGTGAAAATGTCAAAATTATCAGTATCCTAATACGAAAACTGTTATTATTCAAATAAATGAGAATTGTATTGTCTTAGTGGTTTAGCTGTGAACAGACGTTATAGAACTCTCGATTTAATGTTTTAATAAATTATTGTCATTCTGATAATCGTTGTTTTTTTTTTCCTGCACTTGGACCTTAACAACCACGAGTAGGTATCAAATCCTGGGCTCGCTTCCCAGGTCCTGAGATAAAAATATTCATGAATTGAAATGTGTGTTCTAATCTTAGTCTCAATGCTAATTTCACCAATGAAACTGAACGCGTTCAGCACATCTAATCAGCGCGTTCAAGAGCTGTCAGTGTTAGGGCTGATTCACACCGGAACGGCAGAAGACGGCAGCGGCCGGCAGCGACGCGACGCGGGCATCCGCGGGCAGTACCGCTGACAAGACGCGCGTGGCTGGAAGACCGCTCGTGGTACCGCGGGCGGCCGCGCGACCTTTTCGAGCTTTTCAAGCGATACCAGTCTTTTAATTATTTAGATAAAGTTTAAAATTATTTCACACCGAAAGTGCCCTCCGCGCCGCTCCCAGCCGCTGCTTTCCCGGTGTGAATATTCCACAACAATTATGACACTGATAGCCCTTGAAAACGGTTAAGACGTGCTGATCACGTTCAATTACATTGGTGATATCAGCCCTCAGTCTGTCAAAAATATCTCTAATTCCAAACCCAAGTACATTTCTGTTAACTTCGGCTCCCACACAGTTTCGGATTTCGCCCTGACGAACCACATTGTCTAAAACTTATTATCAAGCACCATAAACAAACATCGTGAGTTTAACCTATTTTCGGGGTGACATTACATAATGCCTAAAAACTTAACCTCCCAGAAATAGACGTAATATTAACCTATCTAAGAAGAACTACGACATTTCAAGACACGCTGTTTATTGTATATTGTGGGTGCCTACCTATTCATTTCTAACAGGCATTTCTAACAATCGGACCAACTTCGTTGTCGCGAAAAAATTATCAACTATCCTACTTGACCCAAATGTATGGGACAGCTGCTGATTTTTTCGCTATAACGATGTCGTTCCAACGGAGCAAGTTGTTCAGTAAGCTGGTCTGTACCACACCCTTAAATATGAGCGCAAATTACATACACGCTGTATAACAAAACATATATCTAAATCTTATTGACAACATTCATATTCCTACAAAGGCAAGACCTAGCCCTGAAGGTATGAATAACAGATCTTGCGGGGTTTTTGCCCTAACGGAATCGGATGATGAAGAGTGGACCAGTATTGTGGTACCAAGTATTGTTTTTTTATTTAGTCGAGGCCAGAATTCGTAGAAAATCTGGCGTTTTCAGGCATTCATCGGAAGTTTATTCAATGATAAGAAAATGAGACATGACACTTCGCTACAAGCCAAGTGTACAGTCAACCACACGTTAGTAACACTTGCACTCGGCTAAGACATAAAGGTGATGTCAATGTCAAATTGTTACTGATGTTTGATTGAACGTACATTAAAAAACCACCACGAGAAGTAATACAGATCACTTGCACCTCCAATCACTACCTAAATACATTTAAGAGCGTGTACGCCGCACGGCATTTCATACAAATTTTCAAGTTCTTATTTTTCGAAATCACTGAACCGGTTTTAATGAAACTTCACACATAAGCAAGATACATAGGTCTAAAATGTTAGTAAAAACATTTTCGAAATGTCTTATTTAAAAAGAAGATAATTGGAAATTTCTGTTTGTATGGAAAATGTAAAATCGCTCTAATTTAACTGTAACACTATTCGAAAATGTTTTCTACCTACTTTTTAAACCTATTATCCTGCTTATGGGTATGAAGTTTCATTAAAATCGGTTCACTCATATCGAAAAATAAGGACTTGAAAAATTGTATGAGACGCCGTACGGCGTACACGCTCTTAACGCTAAACGTGTTTAAAACATCTGTCTGTCTCACCATACGATTTTCAGAAACACAACGATAATTTAATTTATAGCAAATAGCATGTGTTAAACGGTTTATGGTGCAAGTGGGCCATAGTTAAAACTCCCTACGTCATTCACACACTGCACCACAGAGTACAGATATCCTACAGGTAGGTACAGGACACTACTGGACAGTCAGCCTAGCCACCGCTTTGCTGATAAACGGGTAGTTTCACCACAGGCAAGAGGCGCTTCCAATTCGTGCTTATACGAGAGAAGAACCTGCTGAATTTTCACAACATGTTTAGGCCAATTCCCGTTATTAATTAAAATCTAAAGTCGAATTATTAATTCACTGGAGTAATCTGACATGTGCTAGCTGTCACTTTTTGTCTTTGTCGCGATAACGCGGATTTCGCGCGCTCTCCCTCGCACACCGGTCGACGTCTCGCTGTACAACAGTGAGCGCGCGAAGTGTACAGCAGTCTCTGTTGTACAGCGTAGTCTTAGGGTAATAAATAGGGTTATTATATATAAGTATTTTAGTGATATTTATTTTAGAAGTATGTATCTATGTAAGTCTATTCTCTTATTGTATATTTAAATCAGTAAATAGTTATTTTTGTTGTTTTTGTGTATTTTGTTTTCTCTTCTACTTTTACACACAGTGTCTACATCTCTGTCTACTGTCCTATCGCAGGTATGCTGGAAGAGATTTCATTAGAAATAAGCATCACCTTTGTACGTATTTTTCTGTTCCTTTCTTCTTGTCTGTTTATATGTGTGTACATAAACTGTTAAATAAATAAATAAATAAAATGGTCATATTTATTGTATTCTAGACTATTACAATTATTATTATACATTTACTTTACACTTTTTTTCAAAGGTATTATTGACCGCTTGATACAGTTTAAAATGCGAACGTTCTTAAAATACGGGATGGCTCTTCTGTGGGCTTAGCATGACGCTTTCTATTTCTACAAAAAAATAGACAGAGCTCGTTCTATAAAATCTCGTTCATAGTGACATTTTGTTTCTCAATTTTTGACATGGCGCCGTAAAAATCCTTCTACAATCTGTCATTTTGTCTTTCGTTTTTAACGATTTTTGTCAAGGTCCTTTTTTATATAGACAATTTCAGAAGAAAGTTATCTATCCCACACTATCAAAATCCACTTCACAAAGTGAACAAATCTAAATCAATTGAAAAATTAAAATAAGCCGTGTGGTGTGGCAAGTTATTGCCCCTTACATTTTTTTGATTGTGGACGGTTTATAAGGTGTCTGTGGTCTGTCTTAGGCTTATATTGCAGCCGCGGATATTGTGTGTCGCGGGATTTAGAGAATCCTGCGGCTAGTGACAGCTAATGATGGCTGTCAGACGTCATAGTGCACCGGCGCCGAACGGAAGCATTTCGTCTCACCGCAAACCAAGTTTTTTCAATCTCAGTTCATCGCGCCCGCAAAACCGCAAACTTTATTACGTTATCCCGTAATCCTTGGGGATATACTGTGCTACGTTTTCAAAATTAAAAATAATAACCCGCGTCCGATTAAATCCAAAATATAGACTTTCAAGTGACCAGTGTACGGGCAAGCAAGGTGGCCACCTGCCCAGAAGGATTCTTCAAGACTTTCGCCAGGAGAAGCACAGGTACCGCTTTTGCATTATTTGCTGGAGTTAGGCTACAAACGCCACCTGACCGTCACCAATTCCTCTTTGAAAGTTTGCTCAAAAAAAAGGCAAATTGAATTATTATGCATTCCAGATAATAATTTTTCTGTCGTCCTCGACCCGCAAGGATACACGGCTATTTTATACGCCTGTCCCTCCATACTTATGGTCCATTCGAGCCTGGATAGGTATCAGTTAAATAAGTACAAGTCATTGCAAGTACTTACGATAATTTACAGCAATTAATATTAGATAGTGCCTTATAATGGCAACTCAAAAACAAGAAACTAAATTAGCTCAGCTTATTGCTAAAAAAGAAATAATTTTTGAGCGAGTTAATCGCTTGTATAATTCTTCCAAAAGTATATCTAATTATGATTCACGCTCGAACGAGTTATTCCTAGCGCAGTCTGAATCTATTGGTGAATCTTACAGCAAGTTTGAAACAATAATTGACCAGATCAATGAGTTGCAGTTTGAAATTGATGAAACCCCACCCGACTATGGGAGTCTAAGTTCTATTGAAGACTTATATTCAACTATTAAATACAAACGTAATCTCATTCTTTCAAGTGGCAAAACATTAACATCAGATCAGAAGGGAGGTAGAAGCATAAAGTTACCACCAATCGAGTTACCATCGTTCGACGGTAGAACTGAAAATTGGCCCATGTTTTATGAAATGTTCCGTACTAATGTTCATTTAAATACTGATCTGACGGATTCGCAGCGTGTGCAGTATTTAATAAGTAAATTAACTCATGATGCCTTAAAACTAACTGCAGGCATTGTTCCCACAGGAGATACATACAGTGTTATGTGGAACAGTCTTGTCAAAAGGTATCAAGATAAACGTAGTTTAGGTATTCATTATCTCAATAATATACTGGACATTAAAGGATGCGCCGGCAATGCTGCTAGTCTGAATGCATTTGTAGAACGATATTCAGCGTCTGTCGCTGCATTGAAGCAGTTAGACATTCCAGACTTATTCGATTTCGCAATATTACACTGTGGTTTAAGAAAGGTTGACGCACAAACTGTTCAACAATTTGAAAGCCGTGTGAGTGGGAAAGAATTACCTTCCTATACGGAGTTTATATCATTTTTGCAAGACCATGTTAAGGTACTCCAGCGCTCACACGTTAATAATCCACAGACGGAACCACGTGCTAAGTCTAGTTTAGCTCACAATCGAATAAATAATACGCAAAGTACCGCCAAGTCGTTCGTGTCATGCAAACCAGTTCCGAATAACCGTTGCCCGCTGTGTGATAACGATGACGTCGATCATCGACTGTTCAATTGTTCACAATTTAAAAATATTAATTCACCGCAAGCTCGTTTCGAATTTATTAAAAAGAAACGCGGCTGTGTTAATTGTTTAAGTATATCCCACTCTTTGATTAAATGCAAGTCACGGAGCGTTTGTAAAATTTGTAAAAAAACACATCATTCCTTGTTACATTTTTCCGAAGTAAAAGATGATTCACCGCGCGAGCCTGCCCCCTCTGTTTCGCTCAGTGCCGCGGCCAAAACGTGTCTGCCGACTGGGACAACTGTTTTGTTGGCTACCGCGCGGATATACGCATATAATAGCAGCGGCCGAGATAAGCTTGTTGTCAGGTGTTTAATAGACAATGGATCGCAAAATAATTTAATTACTGTGGACTGTTGTAAACGTTTGAACTTACCCATAATTAAATTACGCAATTCGTCTTTACAAGGTGTTGGTATGACCTCACGACCTGTACACGGCTTTATTTATCTCAATATAGAATCTCGGATTAATCCTCACAATAAGTATTATATACACGCATTAGTTGTTGATTGCATTACAGATAGACTTCCCGCTAGTTTTATCAGATTAAATGACGATATGTCATATTTAAATAATTTACCGCTTGCTGACTCAACCTGGAATGTACCTGGTGGAATCGATGTTGTGCTTGGAGCACAGCTGTTCCCTTTTATTTATTTAGGTGATAGGGTTGACTCAGGCACCCGCGCACCCCCAGCTATACTGACTAGTTTCGGATATGTACTGATGGGTGATATTGATTGTCATAGTAGTGACGTAACACACATGACATCTTCGTTTACCGCGCTTGCTAGCATTGACGTCGAGTCAAGTTTGCAGAAGGTTTTTGAGCTAGAGGAAATTCCATCTCAGCGTTTTATTAGTCCCGACGAATTAGAGTGTGAAAATAATTTTAATTCTTCAGTTTTATTTAAAGACGGTAGATATTTTGTCGATTTACCTTTCGCGCGCAATCCCTCCGAATTAGGCAATTCACGCGGTGTCATCTGTCACGGTGGCGCTCATCGGCGGCTACTTGCGCTCGAGCGTAAATTCACGTGCGTGCCAACCCTACGCGAGGATTACAATAAAACTATCACCGATTATATAACTCAGGGGTATTTATCGGAGGTACCCGACTCTGAATTAACAGAAGAGGGTTACTACATACCGCATCACGCCGTTATTAGACCGGACAAAGACAGCATTCGAGTGGTTTTGGACGCTAGTGCCAAAACACACTCGGGGTTGTCACTCAATGACATTCTGCATGTCGGACCTAATTTACAGGCCGACTTGTTTTTATTATTACTCGATTTTCGTACCCTCCCTGTCGCAATGACAGCGGATATAAAACAAATGTTCCTACGGATCGGTGTAAATGAGCACCACCGCAAATATTTACGAATTTTATATCGATTCAACAAAAATGAACCTATACGTACTTTTCACTTTAACCGCGTTCCCTTTGGATTAAAGCCTAGTCCTTATTTAGCGATGCGCACAATACGCAATTTAGCGTGTGAGCATGGCGACCGCTATCCTGAGGCTTCTAAATTAGTAGAAACTCAGTTTTTTATGGACGATTATGTCTATTCTGTTCCTGATGAACAGATTGCTATACAATTATCCCGCGATTTAATTGAGTTATTTAAGTTAGGATCCTTTGACCTGGTCAAATGGGCTACTAACTCACCCGCTTTGTTGGAGATTCTCCCAGAGTCTCACCGCTTACCAGTTAATTTTTCTGGCATGGATAATGATAAACATAATTTCAAAATCCTTGGATTAACCTGGGAACCCGCTGATGATTATTTTTCTTTGACAACAGTCGCTGTAGATGATAAATGCACTAAGCGTGCGATTATATCGCTAGTTGCCCGCTTGTTCGACGTACTTGGCCTCGTAGCACCCGTCGTGTTGTACGCGAAAATCCTAATTAAGGAACTTTGGTTAGCTAAAATAGGTTGGGATGAGGTTCCTCCGGACTCCATCACCAACCGGTTTTCCGTTTTTTTGCGCGATTTCCCCTCACTCTCTTCTCTAAAGGTTCCTCGCCACATTGGCGTCTTTAGAGAAGCTGTAGTGAATATCGTAGCCTTTTGCGACGCCAGCTTTAGTGGTTATGGTTGTTGTATTTATTTACACATAACTGACTCTAAAGGCAATATCAGCGTTCGGCTTTTATGTGCAAAGTCCAAAGTTTCCCCCGCTAAAATAACAACGCTAGCTCGATTAGAACTTGTCGCCGCTTTACTTCTGTCTAAGCTTGTTCGCGTGGTCAAAGATAAACTTTCCGCTCGTGTACCTATTGCAGGTGTCTACGCTTTCTCGGACTCCACCATAGCTCTTTCGTGGATCCACTCATCTCCCCATAGATGGTCTATTTTTGTCAGTAATCGCATTGCTAAAATACAGGAAAACCTACCTGCCGCTAGTTTTAATCACGTGTCCGGAAAGGAGAATCCTAGCGATTGTCTCTCCCGCGGCATGCTGCCATCTGATTTAATTGAACACTCGTTATGGTGGAACGGTCCTACTTGGCTCCGTCAACCCATTAGCGAGTGGCCTTTAAAATTCTCTCCTACTGAATGTGAAACATTGCCAGAGTTTAAATCAAAGGTTTTTCTTGTAGAAACATCAAATACTGAACCGCGTATTTTAGATACAATAGCTGACCGTGTTTGTTCATGGAATAAATTGTTACGTGTATTTATGTACATTCTTAAATTTACGAACAGACTACTTAGTCATAGCTCTATTAAAAATATACAAACCGCCGAAAATTTCATTATTCGAATAGTTCAAAATACGCATTTTTCTAACGATTTAAATTTAATTAAAGCAGGCGAACTTCCATCTAAGAAGTTGCGCTGTTTGTTTGTCTTTATTGATAGCTACGGAATCTTACGTATTGGGGGCAGATTGTCTAAATCTGACTTACCATATGAAGCCAAGCATCCCGCGCTTTTACCTAAACGTGACCGCGTAGTTGATCTAATTATTGATCACTATCACAATACGTACTGCCACACGGGCCCCGGATTATTGATGTCTATTATAAGGCAGCGGTTTTGGATATTAGATGGACGAACAGTCATACGTTCCCGCTGTCGGAAATGCAACACTTGTTTCCGTCTAAATCCTACGCATCTAACACCCAAAATGGCTGAACTTCCTGGATACCGTGTCCGTGATACTAAAGCCTTTGTGCACACTGGAGTAGATTTCGCCGGGCCGCTCGCTTACACACCTATTCGCCGTAGAGGTCAACGTTCGCAAAAACTTTATATATGTTTGTTCATATGTATGGTAACTAAAGCCATACATATCGAACTCGTATCGGACCTCACATCCGAGGCTTTCTTATCCGCATTTAAAAGATTTATTTCTCGCCGCGGTCCAGTGTCTGTCATGTACTCAGACAATGGTACCAATTTTGTTGGCGCTAAGGCGCAACTCGATGATATTTATTCTTTCTTATTGAACTCGTCTGTTCAAACAGATATTAAAAATGAGCTTCTAAAATCTCGCATTGAGTAGACAAGAATACCGCCGCGAGCTCCGCACTTCGGAGGTATTTGGGAGTCGAACATTAAGAGTGTTAAAACTCACTTGTATAGAGTCATAGGAAAGCAGCTTCTCACTTACGAGGAACTCTCTACCGTACTGGTACAAATCGAGTGCCTTTTAAATTCTCGACCGCTTAGTGTTCTCTCATCAGACCCGCATCCGGACGTGCTCACGCCTGCGCATTTTCTAATGTCCAGTCCACTTAAGCATTTGCCTTCTTCTGAATTGACAGAAGAAAACATAAATTTAACAAACCGCAAAAGGCTTTTGGATCAGCTTGTGTTATCCTACTGGAACAAATGGCGAGTTGAGTACTTGCACACGTTGCAAGTTCGCCAGAAATGGTGCACTCCCGATCGCCCTATAGAGATCGGTACTGTCGTTCTCTTGGGTCAAGATAACGTACCACCATTGACTTGGCCATTGGGCATCATAGTGGAAGTTTTTCCGGGATCGGATGGTGTAATTCGAGTAGCTTCAGTAAAAACCGCGTCAGGTACATATAAACGTCCTGTCACCAAGTTATATCCTTTGCCGACCCAATAGAACTATATTATTTCGTAGTTTAATTTAGTTTATAATTTACAATAGTATATTTTCTCAATGGTACGCCATTACATAGTTATAATTTAGCTTAGTAATTCAACTTTGTCTTAATTTAATCAAACTGCAATTTCATTCTTTGGAATCTGATAATTAATTTCGAACGCCGTTTCCTAGTAATGGTGTTTTGAACTGCTGCTTGGGATTCTCTTGATGCTTTCAGACTGCCAGATATATAAACATCATCTCATCCTCCCAACCGCACCAGCTTTTCAGCGTAAAGATTATCATCTTTGAAAGCTCGGGACCTTTCAAGGCGGGGAGTATGGTGTGGCAAGTTATTGCCCCTTACATTTTTTTGATTGTGGACGGTTTATAAGGTGTCTGTAGTCTGTCTTAGGCTTATATTGCAGCCGCGGATATTGTGTGTCGCGGGATTTAGAGAATCCTGCGGCTAGTGACAGCTAATGATGGCTGTCAGACGTCATAGTGCACCGGCGCCGAACGGAAGCATTTCGTCTCACCGCAAACCAAGTTTTTTCAATCTCAGTTCATCGCGCCCGCAAAACCGCAAACTTTATTACGTTATCCCGTAATCCTTGGGGATATACTGTGCTACGTTTTCAAAATTAAAAATAATAACCCGCGTCCGATTAAATCCAAAATATAGACTTTCAAGTGACCAGTGAACGGGCAAGCAAGGTGGCCACCTGCCCAGAAGGATTCTTCAAGACTTTCGCCAGGAGAAGCACAGGTACCGCTTTTGCATTATTTGCTGGAGTTAGGCTACAAACGCCACCTGACCGTCACCAATTCCTCTTTGAAAGTTTGCTCAAAAAAAAAGGCAAATTGAATTATTATGCATTCCAGATAATAATTTTTCTGTCGTCCTCGACCCGCAAGGATACACGGCTATTTTATACGCCTGTCCCTCCACCGTGGCAGCTAAGTAATTACCAGTCCCTACGGACGGCGCCCGTTCACGAACATGACGCATGGATCAGCACCATTCAGCTCAACCATTTTGAAGGGAACTTAATGATCCAACACACACGCCACCACCAACGAGGCATTTGAGTAAGCATGACATGTTCACTTAGCACACAACTGAAAGTTGTCTAAGGTAGTGAAGACAATTTGATTTTGTAATCGCCATGCTGAAGGCAGTAGAAAATCCTCTACTCGACGGCCACAAAGTATATAAGGTTATCTACAAAATCATGATTTTACAGGAGAGCGTTTTGAATGAGAAGAACAAAGAATAAATATTTTACATAATTTAGTTAATAGAGCATTACCAAAAAAATGGTTAAGACCAATATTCCTGTAATATTTTTTGGTCCAAAATACGGCACTTAGGGGAAAATTGTTGTTGTTGTCTTTATTTATATACGTGACTATCAGTAAATTGAAAATCAAACAGAAAAAAAAATCCTATGACAAAACAAAAAATTCTGATTCGAATTATGTAAAAGAGTGAATTTCGTAAAATGTGCAGTTGACTCTTTCTACTACTCAAGACAGCACGACGGCAGCAACCGTCGTACAGTCTACAAGGAACATCATTTTTGTCTACTCTTCCGTCGACAAAACGGTGCTCGTGCTAAGCCTGCTGATATGCATTGAAGGGGGTCACAACTATTACGAACTCTATACAAGGAGTAATTTATACAACGCGCAACCTTTTTGCTATGGGACCAAATCTGAAAATGCGAAAAAAAAATCGGCTGCTCCCTACACTTTGACGAGTTATGTGAACACATTCATTATGAACACAGTTCACATAACAGCTGAGCTTTTTTTCGCGATAAAGGTCATTGTACTCATAATGATGAGTACAATGACCCCATAAGAGGTTGTGCGTTATATATGTTACATCTTGTATAATAGCCGGCAATCTTGGTTCGCTATACTCAGGCCAACGCTACCAATGTGAAGTTTCAAATATCAGCTTTAAACTCAAGTAATCCAAGTTGATTTTTGAATGAAAAAACTATCACTAAACGTCATAAAATAATTTTAGTTGCAATGGAAATGGAATCAAGCAATTAAGTTATTTTTTTAATCCCAAAGCATGAAATTTACCTCTTCACGTCGTCTCGGTTTCAGTTTAGATAAATTACTTAATATTCGAACCTTCTCACCGGATATACCTATGCCAAATTACAGCTTTCTAGTACTAAGCGTCTATAAGCTACAGCGGGAACAGACAGACAGACATGGTGAAACTATAAGGGTTCCTTGTTTACTACAGAACCCCCAAAAAGGACCTACACAAAGATCGTTACAAACGAAAGACAAAATGACAGATTGTAGAAGGATTTCTACGGTGCGATGTCAAAAATGGAGAAACGAAATGTCACTTTGTATAGAGAGAGTTTTGTCTATTCTTCGTAGAAATAGAAAGCGTCATGCTAAGCCTGCAGGACCCCAAACAAAGCGGGTTTGCCTATTACCTATTCCTTGCCGAAATCACAGAGCCTTTGCTTGCCCAAGTACGGTCGAACCAATTACCGGTTACAATGCCAGAAGTTCTCCTTACTGTTTGCTAATTAATGCATTACAAATCTTACGGTCAAAGTAGAATCTCTACTTCTATTGAATCCAGAAACTAATTCAAAGGCTGCAAGGGATATTTCAAAGGCTTTTATGCAGACTGACTTTGGATTAATTATAATGTACATTCCCAATTAAACTAATGTTAATGTAGGACCAACACTGAAGTATCCAAAATTCTCAAACTTTTCACAGACAAATGTATTCTTTTACGATATTTCAGAGTTATGTATGTATACTTTCTCTCCATTTAAGATTGAAGTACATTAAAAGAGCCTGCTTAGTATTTTTTATCAATTCCACCTTCTTCACCTTTGGGAAATACATACGTTATATTTGTTCAGTTTTCATTCCTCTATTTTTACCCTGACCTTATGTGTTACCCAGTTAACTATAACTAGATTGCTCGAGACTAATGTTGCAAAGCATATTAGAGTCTGTACCAAGGTGGCTAGTAGAGCAATAAATTGAAATTCGCCAGACACAGTTTAGAACCAAAAACCGTCTTTTGTCTTTAAAAATCGTGAGATTGTGCACGTCGTTAAACTGTCATTTGGTAGGAAAATATTATTACAGTAATTTAGAGAATAAATGGATTAAATAATTCCATAGATTTACATAAGCTGCAATTTAGTAAACATAATTCAAATTATGGCTCCGTCAGTAGCAAATGATTAAAGTTTGAATTACTGAGATGGTAGGTATGTAGGTGTAAGTCTATATGTATGCTAATATATGGATGTGAATGGTAAATTGACCAAAGAGATGAACGCACCTAACGATTTAACTACAAATAGAAGAAAAATTGCACCTGACGATAGCAATGGGAGACAAAGGAAATGGGTCAATCAATCTTCTACCAAATCTCTTTGAATACTACGGAACCCTGTATGAAAATATTATGTATGTATGAAAAAATCGACATCTTTTTAATAAAATAAGTGATATTTATTTATTTATTTATTTAAACTTCAGGCACAAAATTAAGTACAAAGGCGGACTTAATGCCTTCGGCATTCTCTACCAGTCAACCAAGGGTGGTGAAGAGATGGCAGGTGCTCTGAGAGGAAATAAAAATAACGAAAAATATTAAAGATAACATAATAGATTATAAATAGAATAATTACAGAAATACATAAATAGGTTACAAGCATAAAATACAAATACATACATATTTACTACAATATATACCTATATTATACACATATAATACATACAAATTCAAAGAAAAGAGATACATAATTGAGATGACTCTACGCTATTTATTTATTTATTTAATTTTAATACTAGAAATAAAGATAAAATAGATCAACCATTTTCAGATTATCTAAAGTACATACATCGTTTATGGGGCGTTGTGTCAAATGTTACAACAAAATACCTTGTGATATAATGCAATTAAATGAAAGAAAATATAAAACTCATGTTAAAAGGAGGTTCACTTTGTAAACAAGCATATTACAAATTAGAGGAGAATGCTTGGAAACATGCTGGTCCAGCTCCATAGGACAATCTAGAGTCTAGACAAAACCAAACTGGTTGCTATTTTAATTGTACAATTTATTATTTGATACAAATAATAAATCAATGTTGAATTTATCCTGTGATTACTTTAACTCACACACTGACCTATAATTTATTAATTTATTTATTATTTTTAGGAAAACGTATACTTTTACAATGTTTGCAAAAATGTGAGCATCGTGTACCTATCACATAATTAATTCATCTGTCATTGCTTCATTTTTAATTCTTTTCGTTTACCTATTTTGGTATAGTAATTTTATCCTAGGTGCATCGTCTTCTCGTGTAATTATATAATGTACCTACCTGTACAAAATTTTGTAAAACATTTTAAAAGAGTAACAGTGGAGTTTCTTGCCCATTCTTCTCCATATGAAACTACCTTTTGGAAGGGGCGAATAGAATCAATTCTATTTTTTTTTTGTACATTTTGTCGTTCAAAAGTGCCTTTTATGTGAATATTTGAAATAAATAATTTGACTTTGACTTAACTGGCAAATGCAGATTTTATCATATAGGGCGGCACGTACCCCGCGTCGTAAAACATACATTTTTGTAAAACATCAACTTTTTAGGATCGCTATTTGAGTTCCTCCATGAATATGATATTAGGAGAAATAACGTAATAAAAGAGGTATGAAAATATTGCCTAACCAAATATTGACCGTCTCGTTTATCTAGCTGGACCTTGCTAGGTTCTCTAAAGGCTGTGCCCTAATCCTATAAGCGACCGTAGCGAAAATATGTGATCGTCGTGATCATTAAAATTCGTCATTCATTCGGAAAAATCACTAGGAAGCGGTGAAGAGCGAGCGTTTTAGGGGACTGTCTAATGTAATTTGACATTCGAAAAGTGCTGACTCTCAGCCCAGTTTCGATAAAAGACTTTTGATTTTGGAAACTGAAAGGCACAGAAGGTCTGTCAGCGCGATGACGCCTTCGATCAAAATGAACGCGACAATAACACGGAAGTCATCATAGTCATGGATTAATTATGTTTAAGTAGCAAAATGTGGGTGTTATTAACACCTTTGGCTACCCATTTGTGAACAAGCCTAATGGTATGTTATTACCAGATATCGGATATTCAGATGCATATTTACCTAAAGTTCATTTTTGGCTATGAAAGTATGGAAGCGGTTTCTTAAAATATTTTTTTTTTAAATAAAAATCCCGGGATGCCAGGGACACCGGGAATGCATAGTCGGGTGCATAGCATAGAAACGACTTCTAATAAAAGATTTATTCAAAAAAAAACAGGGATTCATGGCTTGCATATTTATTTACAATTAAATTTAATGTTTACCTACTTTAAATTTATGCAGCCAATTCTATAGTAAAAAAAAACACAAAATTTGTCGATTCCGGAATGGCGGGCGGGATTTTTACGATCGATACAAAAGTGCATTCCATATAAGCCAACATTTGAAAGTAATTTAATATACATTCGATTTCATAATCAGAAACCTAAATTTGTATTCCCGGAACCACGGGATTTTACAAAAGCGCATTCTATATTAGCCAACATCTCAACTTTAGGTAAATATGCATCTGAATATCCGATCTCTAGTTATTACCGACATATCGAAAACTAAGATCAATAACATACAATAACAATAACTTATGTAGACAAAATGACCTGCTCTGTTATCATCAACGTTGCACAAAAGCTCTTATTTGCTAACAAATACAAGGCAGACAAAGGTAGGTCACTCCGTAATGATAGACTACCAACAGACTGTGACAAAACTATTGCATTAGAGCAGTGTTATTCAACGTGTGGGTTGCGATTCCCTGGGGGGTCGCCAATCCTCTTAAAGGGGGTTGCTGTTACTTTAAAATTTAAAGCTCATAAATATAAATTCATGAATCATTAATGTGACGAGGAACATGCGGTACACCTATTCACATTAATAAGATGGTTGCGTCTGTTTCTCGTTAAAAAAAATCCTATCGCGGATCCGTTTTTGTTATACATAGGATTAAATCGTTTTCTAAATTAAGGTGATTTCTCTGTTTGCCTTGTATTAGAGCCATCGACGAAAACGTTAACTTGCACAAATAGGAGGTTCCAAATAGAATTAAACACTTCAAAGCTTGGTTATTGTGGGTATTCTGTTTTTTCCAAAAGGTACCCAAAGTGACAGACTTGAATTCCATGTTAGAAACACGGAGGGTAGGAGATCGCGAAATATTATTCCATAATAAGGGGGTCACGCCATGAAAAAGGTTGAAAAACACTGCATTAGAGAAAGCTAAGCTCCTCTAATTAGTCAGACACGAATGTGTTTATCAACTCACTACAGGACTGCACTATTGCTTCTGTGTTTCTCTCATTAATTTCAACAAATTACCACAATATATATTTCGATGCGTTTGTCTTTGTTATGTTCTGCACAATTTTCTTCAAAAACAAATCGAAATAACAAGTAAGTACACATTGTAGTTTTATTATTAATAAGCGACTGAATTTGACGGAATCCCTGCCCCATGACAAATTAGGAATTTGTCCTTGTAATTTTACACATCAATTCTCCATCTCTGCAGAAATAGGCTATATATTGATCATACTCGTAGCTATGGCAACTTATTGTTAGACCTTTTTGGTCTATCAATAATGCGCATAAATGGAATTGGGGACGAATTGTAATTTATCAATGGTTCTTTTTCACGGTCAAACAAAGCAATAGGGATTGATTATCCTCGAGTATTAAGATTACGATCTTTAGGTAAATCTTAGTACATACTTCTAAATATCTTATACTTATCCGCTAACACTAAAAAAAAATTCTCCGCTCCTTTCACTATAAATGCTAGCGTTCAAAACTAGCGTACGCACAACTTCTAAAACAATACAAAATCGTAGGCATGGAGTCCAGGCGCACCCTACTTATGACTGTGATGCTGCATGGCATATGTAATAACAGCTCTGAAATCACCAATAAACTTTGTTATATTGTACCCAGAACTGTATTACGGCGAGAGGCGCGCGTGCCCCGGCTGTTCCACACTGTAAAGTGCAGAAACAATACTAGCGCAAGGGCGCCCCACGGTGGATCGAAAATCGGCTGTAGAAGACATAGGATCTCGATTTCTTAAATGTTATTTTTTTTTTGCTGGAAATGACTTCTGCTGATCATTACTGTTCTATAAAATGTCATATGAAGTAATTGTGTGCACAAATGGAAGAGTTATAATTTTTATAAGAAAAAATGTATAGAGCTGACATGAAAAATGAGGATATCTCTGGAATCGCAAGGTTGGCCGTTATATCCTTGCACACTGTTATAGTATCATTTATTTGTCAATTTTTGACATACTTAATATCGCGGCATCACTTGCGATTTTTTTTAAAAATCTTCAAAATTAATAAAAAAAAGTATATGATACATTTTAATGCTTAAATATGGCTATACCAATAATTTACAATATTTTTTTATGCTTAGACCAAAACATTCTAAGAAATCACAAAGTCGTATTACCTACTTATTTGAAATGACATGGTAATTATGAATTATGTAATACGTAATCTTGTCTAATGCCTCAAGTCCACATTAGCTAATGATTAATAAAACTTAATACCTATATACCTAGTTAAAAGGATACGCACCAAAATAATTTGGGGTACTCGCTAATTTAGCAATTAGTGCAGGATTAACTTAATGAAAGTAATTAGATAAATGTGATACCATCATTAGTCAATAACAATAAATAGTCAAACATTGGATTCACAACTTCAGTTCATTTAGAGCATTTCTCATACTAACATCATTCTATCCTACCGTGTCTTTTTACTCAGTGATCGTGAATAATGGAAAGCATTATTACAAATTCGGATTTGTTTGTTATTCTGAGCAATCAGGATGCTTCGTCTTTCGATCATGAAATATTGTTCAACACACTTGTTATTCGACTGGGCTCTAGCCTTTCAGATGAAGACAGTGTTACCGTGAAAGAATTTTGTCGAAGATTTACACGGGCAGTTCAAAAGAGATGGTTACGATCCCACAGGAAAAGTGAAGTTTTTAGACGTGATTACAGTAATTGGCTTGAGGCAAATATTGACTGGCCAAACTGCGTGCAAACCAATTTGCTCATCAACAAGTGAAAATATTTCTACTGAACCTGTACCTGAACCTGTACCATCAACTTCAACAATGAAATCAACTTCAACGACGACAAAAAAAAAAGCACTGGGTTTGCTACTTTCATTAAAACTATCGAAATGGCAATATATCACATTAAGGGAAACGACTATTCGAGAAGGTTCAAAGGAGATATATCCGTCTTACTATAAAGTGCAAAAAGCTAAGCTACAGTGCTACCCTCCGAAGACATTTGTGACTGTAACGGATTCATCTGCTAAGATTGCACTACAAGCGTTACTAGATTTAACAGTGAACAGAATTTTTGAAACTATTCGTAGTCCTGATGCGATACAAGATAAACAATTGATATTAATATCAAAGTGGGGATTTGACGGTGCATCTAACCAAAGTAGATATAAGCAATACATAGAGAGTGGTCAAGATGATTCCAGCATATTTATGACCTCTTTGGCTCCATTAAAGTTGACAGCTGACGGTGATACCGTATGGGTGAATCCAAAACCCTGCTCATCTAGGTATTGCCGTCCAGTCCAGTTTAGTTTTGTGAAAGAAACCAAAGACGTTGTCATAAATGAAAAAACTGCAATGGATAACAAAATTGAAGCTCTCGTTCCCTCAAAATGTCAAGGACATGAAATTAGTCACAAATTAATGATGACGATGATTGACGGCAAAATTTGTACATATCTGTCTGAAGCTAAGTCAAATGCGGCCTGCTACCTGTGTTTGGCTAAGC
Organism: Atethmia centrago; assembly: GCA_905333075.3. Lineage (NCBI taxonomy): Eukaryota > Metazoa > Arthropoda > Insecta > Lepidoptera > Noctuidae > Atethmia > Atethmia centrago. The sequence goes on along the minus strand of HG995381.1, from coordinate 7,107,686 downwards.
CTACAGAAATGAATAAGTTAGATGTCATTGCGTCAAAAACCATTTCTTCTGGTGTGTATGAGTTCGGATTATCATCACTTCATGCCCGCATTAATGTGATGGAATGTCTTCTACACATAGCGTACCGTCTCGACTTCAAAAAGTGGTCTGCAAGAGGAGAAGGTCATCAAGAGTTATTGCATTCACGAAAAAAACTCATTCAAGATCGATTCAAAGATGATCTCAACCTTTTGATTGACATCTTTAAGCAAGGATCAGGCACAACTAACGACGGGAACACAGCAAGGCGGTTTTTTGAATTTCCTGATAAAACTGCAGCGATCACTGGATTAGATGAAGACCTAATACGCAGATTTGCTGTGATTCTGCAAGCTATCACATCTGGAGAGATTGTAGACGTGCCGAAATTTAAAGAATACGCTAGAACAACCGCTTAAAAATACGTGGAACTGTACGATTGGTACTACATATCATCAACCGTCCACAAATTGTTGATTCACGGAGGGAACATAATTGCAGAAAATGCTATTGTACCAATTGGAAGTCTTTCGGAAGAAGCTTCAGAGGCCCGAAACAAAGACTTTAGGAGGTTCAGAGAACACCATTCGAGGAAAAAGAGTAGACAAGCATCAAACTAGGATATCCTCAATATGCTTATCGTCTCTTCTGATCCTCTAATTTCTTCCACAAGACCAAAATTAAATGCCCACAAGAGGCAGACATACTTTAAGGAAACAGTAGAACTACTGAAACTTCAGGATCAGGAAGCTCCGACAGAGTTCTTAGAAGTTATATCTATTGTAAAGCCTGATTCTGAAGTGGATTCTGATGGTGACGAAGTATAAAATAAGTTAACATTTATTGTTTATGTTAGGTTAGGTTAAGTTAATATTTTTTTTTTAATAATTTGCTTTTATTTTTAATCATACAATAGTTTACCATTTATTGTTATTGACTAATGATCACGTTTATCTAATTACCCTCATTATGGTACGTATCCTTTTAACAGGTATATAGGTATTAAGTTTTATTAATCATTAGCTAATGTGGACTTGATGCATCAGACAAGATTACATATTATGTAATTCATAATTACCATGTCATTTCAAATAAGTAGGTAATACGACTATGTGATTTCTTAGAATGTTTTGGTCTAAGCATAAAAAATATTGTAAATTACACTTGGTATAGCCATATTTAAGCATTAAAATGTATCATATACTTTTTTTTTTTGTTTAATTTTGAAGATTTAAAAAAAAAATCGCAAGTGATGCCGCGATATTAAGTATGTCAAAAAATCACAAATAAATAGTACTATAACAGTGTGCAAGGATATCACGGCCAACCTTGCGATTCCAGAGATATCCTCATTTTTCATGTCAGCTCCATACATTTTTTTCTTATAAAAATTATAACTCTTCCATTTGTGCACACAATTACTTCATATGACATTTTATAGAATAGTAATGATCAGCAGAAGTCATTTCCAGCAAAAAAAATAACATTTAAGAAATCGAGATCCTATGTCTTCTACAGCCGATTTTCGATCCACTGTGCGCCCCTCCGTTGTCTCTTACAAGGTGTCGTTTTGCATCCTCGTCAAATTCAAAGAGGTAACTATGCCAATGATTCTCGACACGAATCAATAATAAAATAAGTAGTTTTTTTTTCTAATTTTCGGAAATCGGCATGTGTCCGACACGCATGATAAAACGCGGCCCGTGTGTTACCGCACTGTAACTGCCCTTTTACACACAAACTACCGCATACGCAACGGAGTGATTCTGTTCTGTGAAAGTGGTGTATTCTATAATACTGTCAAACTCAAATAACTGAAAAAACAAGTATGAATTATTATTGAGCAGGTATCGTATTTTTTTTATTATATATGTCTTTCATAGCAGCCTCCTGAAATTTGACGAGAATGCAAAACGACACCTTGTATAACACACACTTTTTCGGTCTTAATATATTTTCACTATCTCAAACAAAATTTAAAAGAATGGCTATTCAATTGCTTGCACAATAATTATGAATTCTTTCTAACCTAAATCGCCTCCAGCAGATGCAATAGGGATGGTTTTGTTTTATTTCTCCATAATAGATTATTCCGCGGACATTGGTGTGGGTTACATGTTTACCTCTATTACCCTAGTTTGTTATTTACTAAAATTGTAACGTGTAACTGTTTTATGTCCCCATAAAAAAAAACTCTAATAAAAACTCAGGTTAAACGTTTATAAGATAACAATCTGTAAGGCTTTCACGTTAATTTGAATGTGTTTTTTGTAGACAATTTTCACTGTGATACAGAATTAGGGTACTCTTTCGGATATGTTTAATAGTTATTTATCCAACTGTTGTATAATAAGGGCTATTAAAACACGAATGTGGATTTATGATAATAGTATCACTTGATTGTTTAATACTTATTTATGTACAGTTGCATACAAGACTTTATCTACACACATGATATGAATCCTTTATAAAAGGTTCTGAAACCTAGGGCGTTGTATAGAGTTGTAAGAACTATGTAAATTCATGGCTACTTTCTGGTAATAATTGGTTAAAAATGTCCAGTGCTGTATTAAAAATATCTGGACCACCAGATATTTTTAATGCAGCACTGGACATTTTTCACAAAAATGAGTAATACAAGCTTTGATAATACACCAGTATTATCAAAGCTTGTATCACTCATTTTTGTAAACAACAAAGTAATATTTTTTGTTTGCAATACTAATAACGAACAAAAATGGCGGGTTACGACGTGAATTCGAATAACCCATAAGTTTTTTTTTTATTACGGTGCTGTGGTAGTGAAACGCGCGGGCATGACAGTCTTCTTTTTTTTGAAAAGTGAGTTGCATAAACTAACTGTTTCAGAAACTTTTATAGAGGATTTATAGCATGGGTGTAGATAAAATAACTTACCTAACCATTTGCAATTACCACATACCTAATAGCACCCGAGTTACAAACACAATTGCGATCACAATAGTCTCCACTGAATACATTGAGCCCTTTGTTCTCCAAAATGGATGTTCACGACAACCAAACCATTGACATTGTTGAACTGTCACAGCAGACCCCATTGCCATGTAGCATAGTGCTACAAGTATCAATTGGCGCCTGAATGACATTGACAGGGGGTGTTGTTGGTAAACATTTGAAGGTAACTGTCAAAATGGCGCTGTCGTAGCTAGTTCCCAACACAAGCGTGACATACAAGGCGTGAGGTGAATTTATTTTATTTTTGAAAAATGACGTTTGAATGTTGTGGTGTCCCTAAATACTTCGAAATTGGAGTCCACCATTTCCCGAAAGACCCTAAAATTAGAAGATTGTGGCTTAAGGCTATTCGTAGAGAGATTTTATTAAATTAAACAGAGTTCGATGTTATGTTCGACATTATAAAGAAAGTGACTACAATGAAATATTTGAAATTCTGACACTTTCCATGTCACATACTTGATTTAAAATATTGAAATCATCTAAAATAACGAAATAGTGAATTATAACCAAACTCGTACGTAAATGTACACGAATTGTAATGAATGAACGAAATGTCAAATTTATTGTAGGCCGTAGGGACCTAGCTATTTTCACGCCATCTACAATTAACTTTGCCCGACCTTCCCCATTGTGTTGAAAAACAAGATGGCGGTGTTAGTTCCAATTTTAAACACGCGAATATATCCTTGTACTATTATACTGAGAAAGCTGAGTAGAAACAAATGCCTGCGGCAAGAAGATTTTATTTCCGTCAAGTCATACATACTTTAGTGTGAATGAAATGAAGAAAACACTCACCACATTTAATACGTATAATATGGTTCAGGAAAAAAAACACTGATCCAAAACATATGAATCATAATTATTACAAAGGTAAATTTAAAAAATCATACGGTATAAAAAAGATTTCTGATGCCAACACAGATATTTAGGTAAAATTAGGTTTCACGGACTGATTTACAACTTTAAAGTTAAGCTAAGCGCTAAGCTCTAAACCGTGGTCGTGGGCAGACTTAATAAGGAAGACTAACTAAAACTGACGCGCATTAGAAACCTACAAAAAGTCAAATTAAAACAAAGAATGATAACAATAAAAGCAATTATCTGGATCACAATTGCGAATCGTTGTAGCGTAGATATCACCGGAACTCCACGGGTTACAAAGTTTCCGGTTGTTAGTTCCGGGTTTTACGTCTTTTGGTCGAATCTCACACCTTCATCAGTCGTTAATTGATCTCACTTCATATATTAAAATATTTGGTTGGTAAAACAAACAAAAAAAAATGCTTGATGCACTTTCCTACAACAAAACATAAGCGAATAAGCCACAAGTCTGTTGTTAAAATGAGAATTGAAAAAGAAATGAGAAAATTTGTATACCAGATACAGAAGAGAAAACACGCCTGGCTCGATAGAGCAAGCGAAGACGAACGTCTCTAGTTAAATTCACAACACAGCAACAACAATATAATATAGTTAGAAAACACAGGCTGAGCGCAGGTTCCAAAAAATATGACCTTCCCAGCCAGAGCGATGATGAGGAATCAGCTCCCAGACAAAATTTTATGACAAGCAAAAAGAATTTTGAAAAATTTGTACATTCAAAAGAAAAAACACAACGGCAAGACCGGACTTGCAAATAAGGTTGGACATGTGATGGTTACAAAGAGGATAAATACCAAAAATCAAATTGTAGAATTTAGTAATTCTACAATACGTGCGTTTATGCAAATATACACAATCATATCATAGACATTGACTGCTTCATTGATCTAGTGGTCGCAAGCGCTACTGCTGAGCTTGAAGTCCTGAGTTTGATTATCAGGGCGGGCAAAGTGATTTGGTTATTCCCAACAGGAATTTCTCAGTAGCAGCCCGGAGGAGGCCCGCCCTCAATTACATGGGACTTAAACATAACTAGCGAAATGTGGGTGTGCTACAGGTACACCTCTGCCTGACCCTTCAGGGAATACAGGCGTGATTATAAGTTTATGTTATATCATACACTTGACTTTTTCAGTTAAAAACTTCGGATCTTCTACCTATGTTACAATTTTAAAATATAGTTCATAATGTTACCTATTTTCACGCTCTTTTCATCAAGTATAATGATAGAGAATATATTTTTACTCATAAAATTGTTGGGTTCATTTCAATTAATCTCCAACAAAATCTTATTAGATTTATAAGTCACGAGAATTCATCGACTTCCAATAAAGTCAAAAACTTTCTTTTAATTATTAGTTTTCCAGATTAACTACTCGAAGTTTGTTGTCTCTCCAGACATTATCCATGAAAATTAGTTTTATTTATGTCACAGATAAGTTTCTGTCTGCACACAAATAGACATCATCACAACTTACTGCTTGAAAACGTTAGGAACTAGTCATACGAGTATGTCCACATCAGTGATCGCAAGATCTAGTTACACAGAATTAAGGTAAACGTACCAATACTCGTCAGGTTTTGAAATTCTAAACTTTTTTTATAACGAAATAGAAAATGTATCCGTTATTCTAAATAAGTATTTCATTTTTCTATAACTTTGTGTGATAATAAATATTTATTTAAGCAAATGTAAAAAATGGTGATTTGTAGCAATAGTCGTCAGATTTGTACTCATCAAAAGGACCCAGTAGTCGTAAATTTTTGATGCTTATATGAACTCTCAGGTCTTGAACGTAAAGTTCAAGACTAGTACACATAAAAAAGTGTCGTCAAAGACGATGACGCAAAACCCAGCCCTTGAATCGGTCACAGTTGACACACCTAAATTCACTTTGCTCTATTGCCGCGGATGCCAAACTCAATTCGGAGCAGAAAATGAAAATTTCTACCCTATGACGTAAATTATGATCTCAAACCTCACAAATGGCAGTCCTATATCAGTCGCTCAAGCAGAAAGCCATTCACGTGTATAACGCGGTCGCCCTACAAGAAAAGCGCGACCTGAAGGAACATCGGTCGGACCAGAGTCCTTAATTGTCTAATTAAAGACTTTAGTTCTGTGGGAAATATTTCGTTTGCCAATATGGTGAAGAAGGGAACAAATAATTTCATTCGGCCAAACAATTTAAGCTCTGTAGCTATTTATCCCAACGATAAATTAAAGTCGAGTGACGCAACAAAAGAACTCGTGCAAAAAATCATTCGCCCTGATCAAATGAACCTGTATGTACGTGGTGTCCGCAAGACCAAAAATGGAGGCGTTGTTATTAGTACAGAGATGAAACATGACGCTGATAAACTCAAACACGCAGTCCAGCTTACCGCTGATAAACCCAACGGCCGCAGACCTCGGATCGTGGTTGTAGGTGTGCTACTTTGGCTGAACTGAAGTCTTCAGGTGCATTTACGGTCAGAACGTAGCCGACAAGTTTCCAGCAACGTCGATGGAGTCCTTTTTGAGCTTGGTTAAATTAAGCCAAAAATCTGGGAAGAAGGATGCGTAAAGCCCTATTATCCCAATCAAGGCTTTTTATAAATTGGACGTCCTGCTCTGTCAGAGTCTTCACCCTGGTTACCAGATGCTACAAATGCCAACAATATGGTCATGCAGCAAAAACATGCAGAGAGCTGAAAACTACGTGTGGACACTGCGGGGAAAAAGGACACTCGATGTCAGAGTGCGCCAAGAAAGCTGACACACCGAAATGTGCAACTTGCGTCTAGTCGCTGCAACAAGACGCGGAGTTCTCGTCTGCGTCTTGTCACTGTGACTAGACGTAAAGCTGTTGTTTGCGTCTGTGAGTACTTGTTACGATAAACGACGATCATTTTCTTCGAGTATTCAAGAGAGGCGGTCGTGTTGTTCCACTTTTTGCACTTGCCTAAGTGCTTATCATGCGAAGGCGAAAGCACAATACAAACACTTGTGCCCCTTCCCCAACGCTCTCAGCAAGACTGTCATCGGGTGTGCGCGTGCACCGTGAATCTAATCGCTGCGACAAGTAGCGAGAGTGTGTGACTTCCCAGCCTGTCGTTGTAACTCGACGCCAAGTGTGCGGAGCTATGAACAAAATAAATGAAAATTGGCGGCCGCAGCCTGTCCATGTCTCCGGGGTCGCGCGAAAGGAAAACGGTCGGATTTTAGTCAGTAAGAGTCTAACACGCCCAGCTCCGCCCAGAGTGGGAGCAGTTATTTGATAATTTCAAACCGAAAAAAAAAAGTCCCGTCCATGTCACTCCGTCTAGTCGCCGAGCTGTCGCATACGCATGTCGCATAGTGTGCGCTATGACTTAATTAAAGCAGACGTTGAGAATCAGGTCGACACATTGAAATAGATCATTCCAAGTGGACAGAATGGGTAGACGCCAAATTGGCGTCTACCCATTCTGTCCACTTAGGTATCCAACCCTCTTTGCAATAGGCATGGTTTGTTACCATAAATTTGAGATTCGGTAATCCGGCGGATCCGGCATCATTAAACGTTTAGCAGATCTGGTAACCGGACCCGATGATAACAATTTTTGGAAAAATAATAGCGGAGTTGAATGAGTACGTACTTTAAATGCGTTACACGTGATGTGCATGTGTGGTAGCTTGGTAATACAAGCTCATTATTGTGATAATTGTACCATTCATTAGACAGATTCATCAAATCATGATGGTGTCTGTCATAAATATAAGACTTGTTTGTTAGCATTCTCAAGTACTTTAATATTATTGTGATCTCAATTCTCATCTCAGTAAATTACGCAAGGTTAATTATGTTAGATTTTAGAAAGTTACTTACTAAAGTAATTGATCTATCTGTGAACGTGAAATCGAGAAAGACTGGGCCACTCGTTACGTCGTTAAAATTTTACTAGTTACCTGAACTACTAGATTTTAATATAAACTACCTATAATAAGTACAATTATACTCGAATAACTCACTTTTTTTTCGGTTTGAAATTATCAAATAACTTCTCCTGCTCTGGGCGGAGCGGGAGGGTGTGTCAGACTCTTACTGACTAAAACCCACCCGGGATTTTAGTCAGTAAGAGTCTGACACACCCTTCGTTCCTTCCGTTGTCTGTGTTGCCAGGGGCCTTGGGCCCTTTCGTACTTTCCCGCGACCCCGGCAAGCATCGGCCCTAATGGACCCCTACTCGTACACTTGTGCTGACATCTCTTTGAGGCGTCCGTTACTCTAAGCGAAAATCATCCTGATTTCATCGACCCGGATGGATCCGTCCGGATTGAAAATGACGCCGGATTGCAATTCCTAGCAGAGCCGATACTTGGATGACGGCTCTGAGAGTCGAAATTGTGACTTCATTGCTGTATTGGGTTCCCACCTGTAAAGACAAAAATAATGTAAGTGATAATAATAAATCAATAAATAAATATAGTTTCCCGACTATACACATAATTGTATAGTAGAACTTAATTGTAATATGTTCCAACACACCTAAGTCGAATTTGTAAGTTAGTTACATAACACGATTTAGAATGAAATTGAGTAATTGTTTAGTAATTTTGAATGAACCGATCGAATCAACATAAATAATGAAATGTAGATAAATAACAACACAAAACGAATTAATAAAAATAATTAAAAATAATAACGGACTGAAAAATCGCTGTCGCCTGGTAATGTATCCAAGAGACTGGCGGCATTGCCACGTTGTATGGCAATGCTTAGCCTCTGGCCAAAATAAAAGCCAGCCTTCACTTTGACCCAATTAGTGAAGACACGACGAAATTTTTGCTCTGCTTGGATCTCGGTACGGGACGATCGTAAATAACGTTTAGTTTTTTTAGTCTATATTAAGTAGCTCTAGTCCCTAGTTTATGATTTCTGTATGTAAAAGCGACTCGATACAGACCTAATATCAGCGTTCATAAATTTTCCACCGTAATAAAATTGCCCCACTATTTACGAAAACATTATAAAGCTTTTAACTACTTATACGACAAAATAGTGGTTTTTATTCTTCAACGATAGCTATTTCAGTTCCGGAAACCGACTTAATTTAATTTTACGATCCCGCTCCTAAATAAGCTGTCACACTTTATCAGGCTTTCGACTTACCTTGGTATTATCATAAATTATACCATGACACGGGAGGGTCCAACGGAGACTGGGACCAACCCGGATGGACCGGGAGTCCTGTAAAGAAAATGCGGAAAATGCTGACATTAAATTATATTTACATTTCTTTTTTTTTACTGCGTCTTAATCCATCTAGTGCTCGTGCTCAGTCCGTGGCTAAATAATAAGAGCTGCATGGGTCAATCGAAGGTTAACCGACCGCGGCATGCAAACTATGCATGCCGCGGTCGGTTCGTGGATGGGTGACTATCCGTTATAATGTTTTAATCATGATCTGGCCTAATTTATGCGGCCTACCCAAATGTTCTTCCTTTGGTATTGTTCGTCGCACCGTTGAGCTCCTTAAGTTTAGTATAGAATATATAATCTACGAGTGCTGAACAAAAACCCCTCTGTTTTAACGAGCATTAATAACCGTGCAGGATGCATATTATTTTCTTATAACTCACTCTTTTAAACATCGCCCTAACTAGTGCCATATTATTCACGAACATGTTTTAGCAGGTAACCCTGAAAACGTTCGCCATTCGCCACTGTAACTTAGACCTATCTATAAACCTTTATATAAAGATAAAGACTCTCCTGAGCCAGTTAATCACCGGCCAGTGCTAAAGTCACAGAGAATAATTTATGTCTTATACACTGTCTTCCTCACACTAGGAGATACAGGAATAGATAAACAATAGTTCCCAATGTGACTCGGAAAGCACGTTAAGCCGTTGATCTCGGGTGTAATTTGTAGATCTTTGACAGTCGTTACGGGTAATTAGAAGCCCAGAAGTCTGACAACCACTCTTACCAAGGGGTATCGTGTTACCCAGTAACTTGCCCCGTGGTGGATTACGGCCCACTCCCTCTCATGGAGATGATGCCTGTGTCCCAGCAGTGGGAACATATATGTGCTCCCATATGTGTGTTCCCAAAATATGGGTTGCGACCCACTGGTGGGTTGCGAGCGAATATTGGGTGAGCCCTAAAAAGAACAACAAATCGACCGACCGGGCCAACGCGCAACGGACGGGCGACCACTGACGGTGCCGAACGGCAACGAACCAAACATCTATTGTTATTTTTATGTTCATTGTCGCGCGTTTTATGTTTTATAATCTTTTTAAAAACAAATATCAACGTTTTAATATTATAATGGAAAAGTGGTTGAAGCGGACTGTAAAAACTACGTCACAGCTGCCGGTTGATTGTGAACAAAATGATGAAAAGAAGGAAGATGTTCTTTTAGTTTAAAAATTGGCGCAGAGCCTGGCTTTCAAGCTCCCTCCCAAGTTCGCATGGAACGAAACGTAGAAAACTTGTGAGAAAATATAACCTTGAATATCAGAAACTAGGATTCACTTGGAATCATGACACGGTGGATCCACGTCCTCAATGTGTGATTTCCTACGAAGGAAAATATGCGCCCGAGTAAGTTGACGCTTCGTAAAGAAACAAAGCATTCTCATTAAAAAAAAAAATAAACCAGTAGATTTTTTTCAAATAAAATTGATAGAAATTAAATCTTCCAAAAGTAATGTTTCACATTCCAGTAATATTCATGAAAATGCTACTTATACCTCATATCTTATTAGCTTAAGAATCGCTATCAGACCATCAGCAGATCAGAGCAGGTAAGCCTTATAAGGCTTCCCGGAGGACATGGTGGAGCATACGGTGGAGGTCTGCCCAGCTTGGGCAGAGCACCGCCGTGTCCTCGTAAAGGCGATCGGCGGCAGAGATCTCTCGTGTCCGACCCTGGTTCAGGCCATGGTACGGAGCAAGAGGGCATGGGCAGCCGTCACCTCCTTCTGCGAAGCAGTAATGCTCGCGAAGGAGGAAGCAGGACGGTTGAGGGAAAGGCAAATTTCGCGCCCTCTCGCCCCTAGCCGCCGCAGGAGACGCCCAGGGCGTCGGGAATCCCGGGCGGATTTCCGGCCACCGTAGGCGCGGGCTTGCGGACGGTGAGCAATGGGTAGCTCACCGTCTGGTAAGGACCAGGCCCGGATCGACGGCGCGTTATATTCCACGTGCGCCTCAGAGAGATATCGTCAGCAAAAGCGTAGGGGTCCACTAGGGCCGATGCCTGCCGGGTTCGCGGGAAGGTACTAAAGGGTTACCGAGGCCCCTGGCAACACAGGCAACGGAAGGAATACGGGTGGGTTTTAGTCAGTAAGAGTCTGACACACCCTCCCGCTTCACTCAGAGCGGAAGAAGTTATTTGATGACTTCCCACCCAAAAAAAAAAGCCTTATAAGGCTTACCTGCTCTGCTCTGCTTATCGATGGTCATACCATCGATTAAAGACGCTGTTGGAGAAAAAGAAGTACTTAAGGCGCTGACAAGACCCAATTGACCGAAATAGGCTTCTCTTAAGAAAAAAAATTGCCAAATCTGTATAGTTTGTGGTAGCGAAAAAAATATATGTTAATTCCAACTTGCACTTGGCCAGTTTTTTATTGTAATTTTCGTAGGGATCTATAATTATTATTTTTTATAAAATACAGCCCATGTTACTCGCTGATAATGTAGTTTTTAAAACCAGTTAAGTAGTTTTTGAGTTTATCCATAACAAACAAACAAGCAAACAAAAAATCTAATCTTTTCTCTTTATAATATTAGTATACATACAAAATAACAAGAAGGTGGCAAATCAAAATAATAATGAATGGTTAGGTATTAAAGAAGAATATTTTATTAAATCATTAATTAGAATGAAGAAAAGAGTGACAAGGTTTCAGGAAAAATATCGAAATGGCCCTAAACATCAAATAAAATAAATCGTTTTATTTTATTTTACATAATGGCATTCATGGCACGTTTATATCGCAAATTTACAATAGCCTAGTGATTTGGGTCTTCAATAATGACTGCGACTTTGTCGTATTAAGATATTATTTGAAGATACTGGCGTCGATTCCCTTGTTCACAAACTAAAGTAAATTTAAGTTCAGTGCATCTTTTTCTTTCTATTTCATTAAGAAAAGGACAGAAGATAAATTTTAGTTTAGTCCTGTCAAATTAGTCAGCGCTTGACGTAAATTGACGTAATTTTAGTAGGCAAGTTTTTAATCACGTCTAAACTTGTATAGAGTAGTGACAGGCGCTGATTAATTTGACAGGACTAAACTAAAATTTATCTTCTGTCCTTTTCTTAATGAAATAGAAAGAAAAAGATGCACTGAACTTAAATTTAGTTTAGTTTGTGAACAAGGGAATCGGCGCCATTATCAGAATTGGTCAAACGGAAAGACGTTTTCCGTTTGACCAATTCTGGTACGAATACCAGAATTGGTCAAACGGAAAACGTCTTTATAGAAACACTGGATATTTAGGTTGTCTGCCTGTCATAGACGATTTTATAGGAAACTATGAAACCTAGATGAGGTGAGGTGTGCTACTTAGTGTAGCATAAGTGAAATTAAATTGACGTTCCGATTAATACAAAACACCGGATTTCGTCGAATTGGAAAGAAAGGTCGTGTGGTGTCAAATGTCAAAGAAAAGTTAAGCAAGTTCGAAATTGTAGCAATATTACTTCATATTATAACTAGCCTTTGCCCGCGGCTTCGCTCGCGTTAATTGAGAATTTGACAATCAATTCGGGTTTAAAAAACCGGTCTATCGACATTCTAGACTCACAAAATTTGTCGCGGGAAGGTACTTATGGGTCACCGAGGCCCCTGGCAACACAGGCAACAGGAAGGAATACGGGTGGGTTTAGTCAGTAAGAGTCTGACACAAGAGAGCGGGAGAAGTTATTTGATGATTTCCCAACCAAAAAAAAAAAGACTTACTAAATTTATTAGGTACTTAAATAAAAATAAAAAAAACTCTTAACACACCACTAAATTTTCTTTTAATAACATAATTCAATAATTTTTCGAACGACTCAATAAAATTGTAAATATTTTGTCTATTATAATAATCGTGCAATACATAATATAAAAATACATAAATATATCTGAAAACCAAATATATAAATAGTTTTATAAAATATAATTACCATAAAAACAAATAATTTTATTTTAATTTTTTTTTTGTTTTTTTTTTTAACAAAAAGCGCCTTCATCCTCTCTTTTATTAAAAATTAACTTTGCTGTGCCCGACCGGGTCCATAATTGATTCGATGTTTTAACATACCAACTATTATATGAACACATTATGGAATACAATAAAGAATTGAGTATAGACACGTGGCGCCATCGCCATTGCCATCATAAGAACATTATTGTTGTTTTCCTTGGGAACACTATTTTTTCAGGACATGGGGTACCACCCCGTCCGTCTCTGTACACCTGACAACGTATATGCAGGATTTTCAGGATAATCGGTTCAGTGGTTTAGGTGTGAAAAGGTAACAAACAAACAAACAAACAAACAAACTTACTTTCGCATTTATAATATTAGTTATACAAGGTGTAGTTTTGGACCTGCAAAACATTTCAGGAGGTTCTTATGAAACTCGTAAATAATCATATAACAATACGATACCAAGTCAATAATCAATAATACTTTTTTATTTTTCACTAACATAATTACCTCCTAAAATGTTTTGCAGGTCCAAAACAACACCTTGTAGTTAGGATTCTTTGACACTGTTTTAAAATAACTCTGATATTTTATGTTACTTTATGTGGCAACCGGTCACAACCGTCTACGATTTTTTTTTTTAAGAAAAATGAAAGTTATTTCAACTAGATAGGGTTCTCATCTTTCACCTTTCCACATTCAAAGCAATAGTAGTTATAATAAATCCGAATGATTAACGAAATTACCCTTTTATGCTCTATTATTTTGTAATGGATTGCGTCGTTCCAGCAAAACTGAACATGGACAAGACAAAGGTCATGTCCAATTCCCTTAAAACACCCACTCTCATGAAGATCGGAGACGCTACAGTCAATGTAGTGGATGAGTATGTTTACCTAGGACAAACTGTCCAGCCAGGTAGGTCGTACTTCGAAAAAGAGGTCAATCTCTGGCTGGGCAGCATTCGGGAAGCTACGTAATATCTTCTCGTCCCACATACCGCAGTGTCTCAAGGCAAAAGTCTTTGACCAGGGTGTGTTGCCAGTGATGACCTATGGCAGTGAGACGTGGTCGCTTACAATGGGCCTTATTAAAAAGGCTAAAAGTTACCCAAAGGGCAATGGAGAAGGTTATGCCTGGAATTTCCCTACGTTGTCGAATCAGAAATAAAAAATAGAAAGAAAGAGAGAACCAAGGTAACCGACATAACCTAAAGAATTGCCAAACTTAAGTGGCAGTGGGCAGGGCACATTGCTCGCCGAACAAATGGCCAATGGGGCCTAAAGATTCTTGAGTGGCGACCGTGTACCGGAAGACGTAGCGTTGTATGGCCTCCCACAAGGTGGACCGATGACCTTATGAATCCGCTGGATGCGGGAAGCACAGAACCAGTCGAATTAACGGTGCTTGGGGGAAGCCTATGGTCCAGCAGTGGACGTCTGCTGGCTGAAATGATGATGATGACCAAATATTACATTTAATATATTTTACTTAGCTAACGGATCAAAATTGATATACTTAAATAAGTTGCAACAAACAATATAATACACACAACAAACTTTCGATTTAATAACATAACGTCTAAGCCTGTGTTCCCAGATGGGTTGGGCAGAGGTTTACCTAATAATACACACATTTGAGCAGTGGTGGCCCAGTGGTAACGGCCGCAACTTACGAGTTGTAGGTCGTAGGTTCGAACGAGGTTCGGCGTTCGAAAAGTGCTGATCCTCAGCCTAGTTTGAATAAATGACTTTTGATTTTGATTTTGATTTTGAACCCAAACAGGCGCTTTACTTTCTGTAAATTATTTCCACACCACTGCTCTCAAAACGGTGAAGGAAAACATAGTGAGGAAATCGGCATGTCTTAGAAATAAAAATTCTCGAAGACATGTGACATCTACCAATGGAGACGCTTGCGTCGTAGATTACGGCCCACTCCCACTCACAGAGAGAGGAGGCCTGTGTCCCAGCAGTGGGAACATAATAGGTTGATTATGTATGTATGTACACACATTTCACCACTTACCCATGTTTAAGTCCCATGTAATAGGGGCGAGACTATTGCCATCAACCGGGCACAAATTTAGCCTCCGGGCTGAGAAATTCCAGATGGAAAAACCCAACAACATTTTGTACAATCCGGGAATAAAACGCATGCTCAGCAGTACTTAGAGCTTACGACCCATAGATCGTGTTATGACCACTAGACCCACGATGCACTCGATTTAATGTCATACCAAATCTCTAGCATTTGTCATGTCGTGTACTCCATTCTGAAAGCACTAGGTGTATCTAGACAGATATAATATTTGTAGTTGCCAAAATGCATGCTCTGCGGTTCACATTTTGTGCAAATAAATGCTATCGTCCGACGTTTGTGGTTTGAGAGCTTTACTTAGAATGGACTGTGAATCCGTGTGATTTCTGTACTTTATTAGATACTGACATTTGACGTACGGAGTACGGAGTAAGAATGTCTCATCATCATCATCTGCCTACATGGAGCGACTGCCTATCTGACCTCCACAACCCAATTACTGGGTAACACAATATCCCTTAGTAAGACTGGTTGTCAGACTTTCGGGCTTCTGACTAGCCATAGCGACTGTCAAAGATCTACTCATAACAGCTGGGATCAACGGCTTAACGTGCTTTCCGAGGCACGGAGGGGATTTGGCATGTAAAGATAGTTACACATCCACGAACCAGCCGCGGCAAGCGTAGATTAACCTGATCGATTGACCCTTGCGGCTGTTATTACTTAGCCACGAGCCCCTCGAGTAAGAATGTCTAATGTTATTAAAAGTCTCCTTTGTAGAACTCTTCGTGAAAAAAGTTAATCCATTAAAGGACTGACATTTTGCTATTCGTAGGGAAAGGCCAGCCAGAAGCCCGAAATCTAACAACGAAAGACATTTAAATATTAATTCTCTTTGCTAACGACCAATATTACCAAGAGGTATCGTGTTAAGTAACTGGGTTGGGGCGATCAGACGGGCAGCCGCTTCAGGCATCCGGTTAGACCAGAAGCTGACCAACATAATTAGGAAAAGGTTAGGCAGATGATGATTGTGCTAGTCGTAAGTTAGTATTAAGATTCGGCCGGTGTAATTTTTGCATATCATATGAACGACGACGACGAACACTTTCATAGTGAATTAAAGCCGCTACTCTGATATCTAAAAGTAAGTACGGCTGATGAATCTCGGCCTGTCTGAACATAGGCATTACGAATTTTCACGCATGTTCTCAACTCACGCTCCTCTCATGTCAGCATTTGGTTCCTAAAAAAATGGGGTGTGGCTGTGTCATGGACACGGCCGTGTGTTGTACGTGAATAAGTCTCGTAACGGGTAATATTTTCTATATAAATTTTATATAATAGGTTGGGGAAAAAGTCTTTTCGCATTATAGTATGTATGAACTTGTAATAAAATCTCTTTGGGTATACAATTTGTATCTTGCTGGTTTTTGGTATCATTGAAAGTTTAAATTTTAAAGAACATAATTCCAAATTCCAATTAGAAAAATGTGTGATTTTCATTTGTTTTTCGTACAGTCAAGATGAGTGAATCTAATGAAGAAATTCGATACATTTTAAAATCTTACTACAAAAAAGGTAAAAATGTAACGCAAGCCGCGAAAAAAAATTGCGATGTTTATGGACCTAGTGCAGTGTCTGTGAGAGTAGCACAAATTTGGTATATGCGTTTTCAGCGGATATTTTGATGTCAAAGATGCACGTCGCTCTGGTCGCCCTATTACGGATAAAATGGATGCCATTTTTGAAAAAGTGGAGCAAGATTCTGAAAATTTTCGAAAAAAGATTCTGAAGATTCTGAGAAGATCTGTAGTTACGACGTAGCTGAAGAACTGGGAATTGACCACAAAACAGTTTTGGCGCATTTGAAAAAAACTGGGTACACAAAAAAGCTCGATATTTGGGTACCTCACGAGCTCACTGAAAGAAACCTAATGAACCGTGTACTCATTTGTGATTCTTTATTACGACGTAATGAAACCGAACCATTTTTGAAGAAGCTGATAACTGGTAATGAAAAGTGGATCACGTACAACAAGAACGTGCGAAAAAGGTCGTGGTCAAAGGCCGGTCAGGCTTCACAGACTGTGGCGAAACCCGGGTTAACTCGCAACAAGGTGATGCTGTGTGTGTGGTGGGATTGGAAGGGCATTATTCATTATGAGCTGTTACCATCAGGCAGGACCATCGATTCTGAACTCTACTGCGATCAACTGATGAGATTAAAGCAAGAAGTTAAGAAAAAGCAGACGGAATTAATCAACAGAAGGGGTATGGTTTTTCATCATGATAACGCTAGACCTCACACATCTTTAGCCACTCAGCAAAAATTAAGAGAGTTTGGCTGGGAGGTGTTAATGCATCCGCCGTATAGTCCTGACCTTGCACCTTCAGATTTCCACCTGTTTCGGTCTCTTCAGAATTCTTTAGGCAGTGTCAGGTTAACATCACGAGAGTGCCAAAACCACTTGTCGCGGTATTTTGATCAGAATTCCCAAAATTTCTATAGCAATGGGATCATATCCCTACCTACAAGATGGCAAAAAGTTATCGAACAAAATGGTACCTACGTACTTTAGTTAAATGTAAATAAACTATATTAAAAAATGTTTTGAATTTTCTTAAAAAATGCGAAGAAACTTTTTCCCCAATTATATAATCGTTAGATTTTGACGAGAGCTGACGACTGAAACTAGCTTCTCCGAGTCAAAAGTTATACTAAATGGAAATCTCGACACGCAAAATTACCTCAAAATAGCGGCGCTTCCCCCTCTGCTGCGCGCGACGTCAAAATCCTTACTTAGCAAAATAAATTATTTGATCCTTTAGCTATCCAGTGGTGTAATTGAATTTTAGATGGAGATGATAGCTGCAACACCAAACTGTATCTATATTTGGTTATCATTCGTTTTTTTTTATTGCCATATGGAAGCAATTTTAAAGACGTATTCACGTCAAAAAGTTAGTGCGCTGCCTTCTGCGCAAACTTCAGACCAGCCATGATTCATCGGCCGTACTGTAAAATAGTTGTAATATACCTATTGCGATAGTTCTTAACTTTTACCCTCCAACTATTTATTATTTATTTATTTCAAAACAGCCTGCGTGAAACCTTAATGGTATAACAGACGCACATCGTACGCCACCTGACCTGAAATCATGACCTGAAGCGCGGCACTTGTAATCGTATCAGGGCATAACTCATCGACAGCCTTTATCTCAATACAAGAGCTTTACCTCATCTAGCTTTATTTTAAAAATATGATTGACGTGTAAAAGTGTTTTTTACAAACCTACTTACAGAAATAAAAATCATTTATCATTATCATCATGTATGGTGGACAATGTATGGTAGTAGGTACACCCATCATTTCCTGGTTATGTTTTAAATCCCATGTAATAAGAGGCGAGACTACAAATCAAAAATCTGGGTTATCTGGGTTGGGATAGACTCCGCCCAGAGCGGGACTCTGGGTGAAGTTTATCCTGGGTTCAATCCGTGAATTTTCGGTTCGGAAAATTTCAGTAGCAACCCAGATTTTTGGTTTGGAAGTTATTCGATAATTTCCCAACCAATAAAAAAATGGATAGACGCACTTGCGACGGTACCAACGAGATATCTCATTTCATGTTAATTCCCATAACTTTAACATTTAGCTATATAACTTTACAATAAATTAGCACCTGAAACATTAAGCGCTTCCGAAAACATCCTATATTCCACGCGTCGGAACTGCCATTAAAATAGTAACCGAATCCAGAGCGTTGGTCATTATTTCCCTCATTATTCGAAGGCAAAACCTACTAATGAAGCTGGCATTTTCACGAAAT
Source organism: Atethmia centrago (assembly GCA_905333075.3). Classification (NCBI taxonomy): domain Eukaryota; kingdom Metazoa; phylum Arthropoda; class Insecta; order Lepidoptera; family Noctuidae; genus Atethmia; species Atethmia centrago. The sequence continues at coordinate 7,088,736 of HG995381.1, read as the reverse complement.
GCTTTATTTGCATAATCCGTCCATTTTGGTGTGTTTTGTGCAACGGATTAAAAGGATTTTGTTTGTGTTTCTGGATTCCGAAGTCCTAATTGCTTGTGGGCACAGAATATTGAATATCAACATGTTTGTTTCATTTTCTTAATGAACTTTGCAAGGAAATAAAAACGCTTCCCTAATGAACAAAATATTCTCTAGCAACGCAGCGCAGAATTGCTTAGTATATTTATTTCAACTACAGTTTTTACAGAAAAAAAATGACTACTGTAATCTTTGTAGCCTAATCGCCTTCGGACAGCGGAGATGCACCTTTAAAGGTCATCATTCTCCTTCCTTTATCCCAAGTTATTAGGGCCCCGCACACAGGCGCGAGTTGACAGCGCGACGCGGCTCTAGTAGAACAATTTGTATGACAGCTTCAAGGAAATTGTTCTACCAGAAACGCGTCGCATCGTCGCGTCGCGCCTGTCTGCTACATTTAAAGGTCGACGCAGCATGTAATCTTCTTTCATACATAAGCTTTCCTGACAAAATTTTCCCTCAGAAGACCATGACCCCTTTTTTGTCTTTTTATTGGGTGGGAAATTATCAAATAACTTCTCCCGCTCTGGGCGGAGGGGGAGAGCGTGTCAGACTCTTACTGACTAAAACCCACTCGTGTTCCTTCCGTTGCCTGTGTGTTGCCAGAGGCCATGGTATCCCTTTCGGACTTTCCCGCGATCCCGGCAGACCCAAGACCCCTATTACGAACATAGTAGCAAATGTACTAGGTACTATCGCGAGCGTCCAAATTGGACCACTGTAAGGACTATTCCTGGATATGGCTTCCAGTGCTCGGCCGCTACAGTAATGCTTACCTACGCTCATCTACCAATAGCCTCACCGCATCAGTTTCCTGCTGAGCCCCTTATTTTTGTAAAAACATAAAACAGAGCGAGAAAAAAACGGGGAAAGGGTGGTCAGACATCTGTGATCATTGTAAATGATTAAATAATTGCCTGTGAGAATTTATTCTAACAAAAGAAACGGTCGACTGCTGCGCAGCGTGTCGCAGGTTCGATCCCCACACGGAACAAATATTTGTATGATCTGCAAGTAATTGTTCCAGGTCTGGGTGTTGGTGTTTGTGAGTTTCTATGTTTGTAAACGCACCCACGATACAGGAAGAAATTCCTAGTATGGTGGAGCGTTTAAAAAAAAAAAAAAAATTGGTCGACTCACAAAGGGGCGGTAAACATTTGTGGACATCGTGAGCATGGGATTTTGTTTTAAAAGTGGCCCAATTTGGACACCCGCATGTGTACAAATTGGACCACTTTCAAAACAAAATGATGTCCACAACTGTTTACCACCCCTTTTTTGGGTCGACCCTAATATACATAAAAATACATAGTTTCTATACTTTGCCGTAGTCAAACCAGAACGCAACATTATGACCCCATGTTTTTCCTCCATCGTTAATTTAAAACATGGTAGCTTATGTTGCCTCGAGCTACTACATGACCTGCAGTGTTACATAGGGGCAGGCATATAGGCAGTCAACCAAGAACCTCGGGCCATAAAGTACCCCGACAGGTTACGCACATGTCATAAACTTATGACTTCAAACTCCTTCTAGGAACGTGTAGGTTCACATCTTAACACAATCCCGTAGCAATTACTTGTAAATTAATTCTGGGAAGGAAAATGGTTCAACATAGCGAGGGATTTTCCTTTAGTGACTTGCACACTAATTCGGCGCAAGCTCTGTCGTCCCTCGGCTCTGTAAATAGTTAAACAGCTACACCGATCTTGTTGACGTGCACTGTGACTCATTTGCCAAGTTCCACAGAATAGCTGCTAACAAGGTCTTAATTTTAGTTACTTTATTTTTAATTTATCGGTGTCTCTATGTTTTATGTTTAAGGCCAATTTTATTTTTATTTCGTTTGATTTTTAAACTCTTATTTTCTTACTTTTAAATTGATTCTTTTGTTTTTTCTTACTATATTTATTTACATAAACAAATTACAAGATGATTATTAACAGTAACACAATTAAATTAAAACTAAGTTAAGCCTAAAAAGGCCCTCCGAAGGTACCGAGGATGCAGGCGGCATTTCTTCGCTGAATTGCAATGCTGATGCGTTTTCCTACTTAGTTATTAATTTTATAGTACGAGTATAGTGCGGTGCTAACCTTTAAGAAATTGTTACACTAAGCTTAGATTTATGTAAAATATTATTGTAAATTACAAAAAATATCCGTTACACACCCGTAATCACAACCGCTCTCGTTTATTTTGACAATATTACAAGTTGTATCCACTGTTATTTACGTTGTACCGTGGTACCAAGTTGTACCATACAACGGTATCTGCTGAACTTTTAATGGACTGAAATCACATGTTTCTAACTAGAAAAATCTTGCAACATATCATTACTTTATAACTTGAAGGCCGAGATAGAAAAACGTTACTTAGCACTTTGCTACGTTGCTTTGGCTTACATTAGGCACCCGCTCCAACGCTGACGAGGAAGCGAGCGGCTAGCTATCAACGATTTACTCGCTCAATAAACGTACAAAAGATTTTCAGTCCTATGAAAATAAAAGAGATACATATTAATTGATCGCTGACTGTTTACACCAGAGCGGCTAGTACTCGTTTGTCGCAGCGACATGAGCTAACAAATAAAGTACTCGCTCAGCGAAGCTCGCTTGGCAGGCAGAACACTGGCTGAGAGACTGACGCTTAGAACATACGCACATCAGCGAGTAATCGCTTGTCACCGTCACGCACTCGCTGCTCGTTGCTCGCCAACTCGTTTTTAGTTCGGCGCGGCGGGACAGGACCCGTCCTGTCTCGCCCGCGTGAGTGCAAGATGGAACGTTTTCATCTTGCACTAAACTTGCAGTTTGACAGTGCCAGGAATAGTGCTTACCCACGTGCAAATAACGTTCATAAATATCGGCTCATAACTTTCTACAGCACATGAAATCAAACACATCTAGAGCTTCAAAATTTTGTTAAGACATTTGGACATGATTGATCCGTTACGCAACGAATGTCATTAGAAATAAGAGTCGACAATATTGAGAAAACCATTCACAAACTCACAATAAAGTTTAATTAGTCCTGATGGTTTTCGATTGAGTGGCTTTCATTGTTCAAAGTATTGGCGGTTTATTTTCGAATAAAGAGATTCGTATTTACGTCACTTTATTTGGCCGGTTAGCTTCTCGATTTAGGTCATGGTAATGGGCAAATAATTCATCTACTGCTAAAACTGGTTGCCCAGTATTACGTCTGTATGAAGTGTCATTTACACATTGAGCTTGTTATGATTTAATTACAATAAATCTGCCGGTTTTGTCCCACTCTGCAGGGCAATAGCCGCACTTTCAGTTTTCCAGTTCTTTGTTCCGGGGTGGAAAATCCTCACGGATGTCCTCCGCCCTGGAGCAGGCGGAGGGGTCTGTCAGACTCTTACTGACTAAAAACCACCCCGGTGTTCCCCTCCCACACTTGTACCGGGGATCATGGGATGTAGTGCGACTTTCCCGATCCCCGGCTGGTGCCGGCCCGCCATTGCGGGCCACCTCAAGTTCGCGGGGAGAGTGAGGTGTAAGGCTCCCCGCGCGACGTCCAATAGGGGTGCGCGTGGAACACTACGCGCCGTCATCTCGGGTCCTGCTATGTGGGGGGCGACGGATGACTCAACGCTGTCCTGACCCAATATGGACCAATCCCGCCTATAAGCGAGTCAAGTAATTCTGCCATCTACGCCCGGGTTTTCCGTGATGCCGTTGGATGTTTTCGGGGACTCATGTTGTGCCCATAATGCATCCGACATGGGGCAAACCGTCCGGCCCAGTCCTACTTAAGCTTGGCTGCTGTTTATAAATGATGAAGTTCTAACAGGAGTCAAATTTTGAACGAAATACGTTTCATATGTTATTCGATAAGTGATAGTTCTATGAACAACAACGTAATGCAACATTCAATGTATAGTGCTGTGCCATTAGGCGTGTGCGTACGCGCAGCAGAATGTTGTTGAATTTAAAGATTTTAATTATGCAGATATTTAGTGTATGACGTCGTATAATTGTGTATGGTAAAAAAAAATTTGTGCACGCAACCATTGTGGAGAAATTCACCAAAAACTGATTCCGCTGGGCGAACGTTGTCCTGGCGGAACTTTTTTTAATCCATAGACTTTAGAAGAAAAGAGATGTGTCCAAAAATTAGTGTGTATTTGTGTGTAATTGTGTATGTATGAATAAAACTAGTGCATGCATAAACTTTGGAGAAATTCAAGTTTCCGCTACGCGAACGTTTGGCCATTAGCTAGTTTTCATATAAAGCGCTTACATAGAGAGCTGTAGATTTTTACATACGTTGTTTTGAATTTGTTTATATTTGTTTAAAAAACAGATTTAGAAAAAATCGTAGGGCTTAAAAGATAAAAATATAGACGTAAAATACGCTTATTAGGTCTTAGTTCTTAAAGTATGCACTTTGGGGTCTAGATTTTCACGTTTATACAAACCTTGTAAGTGTCTGCAACATGTTGCCAAGTATCAATGATGTTCCGTTAGTAATTAAAGAGTTATAGGTCAAATTTACCATGAATAGATCACTGTTTACAAAGCAGTTAAATATCACGACGTTCTAAATGAATTGCATGGTAAAATGTATGCCAATAATTAGTGTATTCATTCAACTATTCACATGCAAAATTTCATGTCATTAAATTCAGTAATTAAAGAAAAACAATTATAATACTGACGAAGCATCGAAAACCTACATAACCCGACCAAGTTCGGATGGCTACAAAAAAGCGGCCGTGCCATATATCTAAGAAACGTTCTTAACCTTCCAATATAGTATTTATTAATATGGTACAGTTGCGTACACAAGCGTTAGGAAAAAATAAAACAATTGCATTTCTTGAATGAAAAATATTTTTTTAATAATAACGCCACTATCTACGATAAAAACAAATCTTCAATTAACATACTTCTCTATTTAAATATCCGCGTACAAAAATATTTTTAATTACATATAATACTTAATTATGTAATTATAATAACGTTAACAAACGCTTGCAATGACAGCAATAGACTTAAATGTGTTTTAACTAAAATAGATTATGAACTAGCTTTTGCCCGCGACTTCGATCGTGTGGATGACGAAACTTAGGGTAAGTATAATATTTCGAGCTTCAATAAAAATTAAAATCACATCACATAACTAACCTATTCAGTTGTTTAGATTTGATCAACATTAAAAAAGTGCTTATAAACTAAAACATTGGTATAAAAAAGGTATTTTCAAGAAAATATTCTTAAATGAGTAGCAAATACTGTAAATAACCTCAAAATTTCTAAGTAGGTATACCTAAAATTTTCTAGTTTCAATAATAAAATCACAGATTAACAATCACAGATCACATAACTAGACTATTTAGTTGTTTAGGTTCGTTATAATCTGGTCGGTCGTTTAGTAGTTTAGATCTATTCAGTAGTTTGTCTTCAACCAGGAAAAACATCTACTTTGTTACGATTATATTATAATATATGTCTAGTATAATTTATTATTATAAATTTAAGTAAATAGATATAGAATTAGATCAATCAGTAGATATTAACTTGGGTTTATGGTGTCTGTCCAATGTTAACATAACACAATTATTATAATTTATCTGCCTAATAAACTACCTACGTAAATGAATAAGTCCATAGCTATTAATTTATTATAAAATCTTACCTTATATCTGTTATCAGCTTCTCACTATCATTCACTCAATATTCCTACTACATAATTATGTTATGCTTCACTGTTACACTATAACATTAATAACACACTTTGTCAATATTATTATTACAGAGAATTGGCGATGCATAGCAAAACAACATCGCATACGCACATTGTCCTTGACTGCACATTTATTTGTTTGTGACTGGGGATGAAACAAAATCAGGTTCAAGTTCAACAGCAAACGAATACACGCGAAAACATATTGCCCTCTCTTTTCTTCAAGGATGACAGTACCGTTTCAAGCGGGAAGCCGCCTATCGCTCGTTGCGCGCAGCGCGTTGTCTAACTACAATACTTAGACTATTTAACTAAAGGATTAAGCGTACCGAACTTCGAACAAAATAATTCTGCATATTTTGGTGGGGTGCGGGGGAACACGCTCACATACATAAGAAAAAAAATCGATTCAAGAAGTAGTTTTTTTTAAGTTATTAGATTGTTTGATCCACGAAAGTTGCGAACGCTCGTGCATGCCTAGTCTATTGGTTAAATAGTGTAATAAGCTACAATATGATAAATATTTACGTAAACAGTAGTACATACTTACATGTGGTAAATATTTAATTTCCCTAAGGGGTCTATAGTTAGAATCCTGATCCGTGAAATCTTCAATAGAAATTAGCTGTATGAATTTTATTTGTCTTAAATAATATATTTAGATTATATCTCAAGTCTCAAGCGCATACTTAAATAAAGTACCTTCGTAAATAGTACCTACTTTCTGTCATAGTCAAATACATTTAAAAAAGTAGGTGTACAAAAATAAATGACCATTTATAATTATATCGAAACAACAATTGTGTTATCACCTATACCAATTCAATACCGGTATTATACTGTAAATTTTGGGATGTTACCTAAATATATTGCACGGCCGCTTTTTTGTAGCCATCCGAACTTGGTCGGGTTATGTAGGTTTTCGATGCTTCGTCAGTATTATAATTGTTTTTCTTTAATTACTGAATTTAATGACATGAAATTTTGCATGTGAATAGTTGGATGAATACACTAATTATTGGCATACATTTTACCATGCAATTCATTTAGAACGTCGTGATATTTAACTGCTTTGTAAACAGTGATCTATTCATGGTAAATTTGTCCTATAACTCTTTAATTACTAACGGAACATCATTGATACTTTGCAACATGTTGCAGACACTTACAAGGTTTGTATAAACGTGAAAATCTAGACCCCAAAGTGCATACTTTAAGAACTAAGACCTAATAAGCGTATTTTACGTTTATATTTTTATCTTTTAAGCCCTACGATTTTTTCTAAATCTGTTTTTTAAACAAATATAAACAAATTCAAAACAACGTATGTAAAAATCTACAGCTCTCTATGTAAGCGCTTTATATGAAAACTAGCTAATGGCCAAACGTTCGCGTAGCAGAAACTTGAATTTCTCCGAAGTTTATGCATGCCCTAGTTTTATTCATACATACACAATTACACACAAATACACACTAATTTTTGGACACTTATCTTTTCTTCTAAAGTCTATGGATTAAAAAAAGTTCCGCCAGGACAACGTTCGCCCAGCGGAATCAGTTTTTGGTGAATTTCTCCACAATGGTTGCGTGCACAAATTTTTTTTTACCATACACAATTATACGACGTCATACACTAAATATCTGCATAATTAAAATCTTTAAATTCAACAACATTCCGCTGCGCGTACGCACACCCATTAGGCAGTATATGCAAGAATGCAAGTATTCCTTAATTCACTAAAAGACTTCACTGAAAGACTTCGCAAACAATATTTTATTTGCATACTGAAGGCTGCGGGTGTCGACCTCAGGACCTCACACCGAAAACTGTACGTCGCTTGCTCCCGCGTCACCAGTCCTGCTTCTCTTTATATTTTGGCTGCTGAGACCAAAACTATAAACGTAGTATTCAGGTTTTATAAAAATGTGGCTGTTATTTTAGTATATTCTGGTGTCTTAAAACTACGAACGGCGAACGAAGTCGTGGCCAGAAGCTAGTAATATTATAAAGAGGTAACATGAGTTTGTAAGTAGGAAGTAATCTTTGAAACTGCTGATCCAATTCCGAAAATCCTTTCATTAATAGGAAAAAAATATATTGTTCTTCAAAATTTTCTTGTTTTAACAAGATATTTTAACGTGGACGAAGTTGCAGACAGAAGCGACAGTGTTTGTATAAACCAAACAGTTTCGATTGCTTTCGATTATTTCATTAAACATGCAAGTTTATAGCTCAATATAAATGAACCTTTAGGTATGGGGTGCGCCTCAGGCATAATGGGACAAGAGGGTGATTAGTTAGTTCCACCGGAAATACCGGAGCCTTCCCAGAAACCAACCCTTATGTGCCACCAACCTGTACCACCAACCTGTACCAGCAACGAATGCATGGTATCAGAGACATCAACGCGCAAACTGTTACCATGATTTTATTACATAATTGTAGACCCGCGCACGTTCAAATTGTCCGCAATTACTAAAAAAAATTGCTGTTCCCTACTTTTTGAACGTGTAGGTAACCGGCGAAGAATCTCTACTGTAGAATATTATACTGAATATTCATGGTAACAGTTTTCGCGTCGATGTCCGTGCTACGTTCATAGTAGATACTCGTATATCTAAAAACTACTTGAACTAACTGCAATTAAAAAACGTAAAAAATACGTTTCGTTTGAAAACTGCGCGAAAATGCCCGCGAGAAGATAACTTGAAAACTTTCAGTCTTTCCAATACCGACTTTGATCTGTGTTTGAGCCAATTCATTAGAAATAAACCTTCGAGCTAGTGTGGATAAATCTACTAGATACTTAGCCGTAATTACCTACATCTCGAGGTTACAATTAAGTGTCTATGAGGACCCCCATAATTACTCATCGCTGGATTTGTGATTGAGCCGACGATCGTTTAGCACTCATGCTTATTATCTACTCAGGTGGCTGTATTACTTACGACGCCTCAGAAGATTCCAGAAAACCATTCCAATACCTCTCTCCTCTCTGTACCATAACATAGGAAAGAATGTATAAAAGGACTTCGTGGCTGACGGTATTAAAAGCATTGGAAAAGACAATCAACACTAATTGCAATTCAGCGTAGAAATGCCGCCAGTATCCTCGGTACAATGCCCCGAGGGCCTTTTTTAAGCTTAACTTAGTTTTAATTTAATTTAGTTAATGTTAATAATCATCTTGTAATTTGGTTATGTAAATATATCGCACACCTAGATCTAAACTGAGACAACTCAAAAATCGTTAATTTTCAGTTATGTTTGTATTCGAATGCTCGGTGATCATACGCAACTATCCAACATGACAGGTTCAATAAATGCTTATAAAATTAATCGCTAGATGACGTTAACTTTCTTTTGTTGAATCAACGTATGTCACCCTCTCCCACCTAAACAAGTCTATTGCAAGTTGACCTTCACTAGTCATAAGGAGTGCACGTATTAACAAGAACGAAAACGCGGATATTTCGAATTGTTACAGTTTTGACGTAACGTATATGTGAGGTTAATTAGAGTTGTTACGGTGTTGGTGAATTGTTCTGCCATATTACATAAGGATACTTTGACTTGTTCCAGTTTTGTTTGATAAGGTACGTAAATATTTAGTAACTATTTTGATTTGACTTTGTTTTGATGGATCAATATGTAAAATTCTAATTATCCTACTATTGTTGAAACAAATTGATTTTAATGTTTTTTCAATACACAGTGTGATATTTTACATGTGTCGCAAATAATCGTTCCCGGTTTTATAAATTTACTGTTTCAAATACACTGTTTTTAATAACACTATTTACTGCTTTGTATTTAAAGATTTTTTTGAGTTAACTCACTGTTGCTGGATAGTTATACTTTACAATAACTGCTTTTTCTATTTCAGAGAAAAATGAAGCGAGGCCGTTTTCTTGTCAATATTATCAAGGAAATATATGTATAAAGAGAACCCATTAACAGCTAATAAAGAAGACTTAACTACAACTGTAAATGTAGAAGTACAAAAAAAAAGATAATATTCCAATAAACACTAGTGTGATGACTAAACCAGTCCATAGCAGACAAATAGAAAGTGATTTTATTATATCGCCAAGTGAAGAAAGTTTCGTAGAAGACTGATAATGATCCAAGTTATGTGGACATAACTTGGAAAGTTTTCTCCTTTTGATGGATCAAAGAAGAAGACGTTTCCCATAAAGTAATTCCTTCTTCATCTTCTTCAAGTGACAATACGTCATCAAACTCTTCGAATCCTAGCGATAGTTCTAGTAGCATTAGTACTGATTATGAAACTGAAACCAGGGCAATGACTCACACTGTAGCACGGACTCGAAGCCAAGAAGTTTTTGAAATTTTGAGCCTCAAACCCAAAACGTTGTTGACACTGAATACAGGGATGTTATTGATACTATTGCACAGCCTCAGAGTCATGTTGTCAATGAAGTTAGTAATGATCAACCAAATGAAGAAGTAAAAAGAGTCTGTGCGCAAACGCCGAACCAAAGCTGATCAGATTGTTTTTACAAGGCTTAAAAAAGCTTACAATCAAAAAATACCTCTCTCTCAAGCAAAGATAAAAGACATTAAGGATCTTGTAACAAAACACGCTATCCCACAGCTTTATGTAGATTCTTATTTTAAAAACGTAATTGGTGATAATATCTGATTGCTTCTGAAAATTTTGTGCTTATTAGAAAAAATAACTAATGTGCCTTTCAAACTATTTTTGTCTGTTATTTAGTTAGGTAATAAGAGACAGATGTTTTGTTTTGAATAGGAAAAGTGATAATCTCCTGTTTTTAATCGTTGATCTCTAAGGTGCCATACCAAACGATGCCTATTAGTATTGTAAGAAGTTTTTACAAGAATTTAATTCCTATTACCATTTAATAAATTGTAAGATGTTTCTATTTTTAATTAATATTAGGCTAAAATTCTTAAAATTTACATTTTATGATTTTGAGATTGATTTTTGTGATTTATATTAGTATCGCATTTGAAAGTTTTATTTTTTTATTTATCTGTTTAAGATTAAAGCCTTTTTTGATTATGAGAGAAAAATATCTCAATTTTTTGTTCCCTTTTAATTTTGGAGATTCCTTTTTTCATTGGTTTTAACTGTACATTAATGTATAACTTTTAGTGTATGGTTTTTATTAATGTTTCATTATTCATTTATGTTGTACCACTCGTTTAGTACACTTTTGTTTGAATAATTGTTTACATAATTTCTGTACTAATATAAGTACAACTCAAAATTATTCAATAAAACTGTTTCAAGTCTAAATGGTGTATATTTTTTATACATAGTCACCACTCTAAAGTGTAACAACTCGAAAAACAGTGATTATCTATAAAAAGAATTGAATTTTAGCCCCAGTTTATATACAGTGACATTTTACAAGCTATTTATTATCTAGAATCAAATTAAATTGTATAACTTCCCTAACAAAAATTGCAGATATACGTTTTTATCGTCTCCTGAAAAATTACTTTTTTTGAGTTGTCTCAGTTTAGATCTAGGTGTGCGATATATAGACTGGTACCTTAGTCTCTTCCATTCCCACGTCTTTTATCGGCGGTCACATTAAGGAGAGCTGAAACGGTACTGTGCCTGGGCCGGTTGCGGAAACCGGATTGAAATGGACTGATGAGGGAGTTGTGGTGAATAACGTGGTAGAATTGTTTGTGAACACTTCTTTGGCTTCGAGCATATAAGATAGAAAGGGAAGGATAGAAATTTAGCGAAAGTGACTAGGAAGGGACGGATTGGGTATCTTAGGCAGGGGTCAAACAAAGGCTTTACGCCACAGGAAAGAGAAAACACCGGTGTAAATGGAAATGTTTATGGTAATATACATACATAACTTACATACATAACATCACGCCTTGTTTCCCCGAAGGGTTTGGCAGAGGTGTACTTGTAGTACACCCACATTTCACCAGTTATGTTTAAGTCCCATATAATTTAAAATTCATTTTTTTCATAACTTACTTGAATTATATGAAGGCGTAATAATAACTTTAATACCTCAAATTGCTTAGCATGATCAAATACAAATTCAAATTCTTTATTGCGAACTAAGTATCCGGATTTTTAAAGATGTTAACAATAGGTAGATTCTTAAAACTTAGTTGCTTGTTAAGGCATTGCAATTTAAATGGGTATAAATATAAGAAAAAAAAAGGAAAATGTACATACTCAATATTACCGTTATACAGTTTACATACTGATACATACAGATCCTCCACTATATCGACAATACTGCTGCATTCATTTTAAAATAAATATATGGATCCTCCTTTATATCGAAAATACTGCGGCATTCATTTTAAAATAAATATATGGTAAAGTTTCCGTACCTCGGAAAGCACGTTAAGCCGTCGGTCCCGGCTGCCATTCGTGGATCTTTGACATTCGTTACGGGTCGTCAGAAGCCCAAAAGTCTGACAACCGGTCTTACCAAGGGGTATCGTGTTACCCAGTAACTGGGTTGTGGAGGTCAGATAGGCAGTCGCTCCATGTAAAATACTGGTATTCAGCTGCATCCGGTTAGACCGACCCCAAAGTAGTTGGGAAAAAGCTGGGCAGATGATGATGATGATGATGTGGTAAAGTTGAGAACTAATGTTAATGTTTGACGAAAACACGATTCCATAAAATTAAAGATAGAAAAAAGTACAAAGTTACCTCCAAACCGAACAATAAACCGCTAGTATTAAAAAAATTCTAGTATTATAAACGTGGACACTGACAGTCGGGCTGGTCCACAAATTAAAGGTCGCTCAGCGCGCCATGGAGCGGGCTATGCTCGGAGTTTCTTTGAAGGATAAGATCAGAAATTAAGTTATCCGGAAGAGAACCGGAGTTACCGACATAGCCTGCAGAGTCAGCAAGCTGAAGTGGCAGTGGGCTGGCCATGTGTGTCGAAGGACCGATGGCCGGTGGAGCAGACGAGTCCTGGAGTGGAGACCGCGTATCGGCAAGCGTAGTGTGGGACGCCACCCAGCTAGATGGACCGATGACCTTAAAAAGGTGGCTGGGACAGACTGGATGCGGAAGGCGGAGGACAGGGTATTGTGGCGCAGTCTGGGAGAGGCCTATGTCCAGCAGTGGACTGCTATAGGCTGAGTTTATTGATTGATTGATTGATTGATTAAAAAAATACTTCTCTACGTAAAAAGAAATTACCTAATCTATCGGTGCCTTGAAGCCTTCTCCCTTCCACCCTGTCTTGCTTGCTCGCGTGACCGCAGAAGTAGTGTGCGAGAGTGAGGTGGCGCTGAGGTATTATGGACTCTTAAGATGAAAAGTTGCCAACTCTTTAATTATTCAAATGATCAGTCAACTTACTTTAGAAAATGTTTCCAGCGATTCGTGAAAATAAAGTGTTTTACTTGAAGGTAGTACTAACTTTTAACTGTTAAAGCCACCAGTTACACAGTTGTCTGTGGAACTTCCATTATAATTGCATTGAGAAGAAAACAAAGAGCTGTGATGGTCTTTTAAAAGTTCTCGCTTTGGACCTCTATGTCCTTATAATTACTATACCCGCAGCCATGTTCTATCGCGGGAAGGTACTAAAGGGTCACCGTGGCCCCTGGCAACACAGGCAACAGGAAGGAATACGGGTGGGTTTTAGTCAGTAAGAGTCTGACACACCCTCGCGCTCCGCCCAGAGCGGGTGAAGTTATTTGATGAATTGGGTATTCATCAAATAACTTCACCCGCTCTGGGCGGAGCGCGAGGGTGTGTCAGACTCTTACTGACTAAAACCCACCCGTATATCCAAAAAATAAAACCATGTTCTATAACGTTAGGCCCATTCTGTGGTTTAGCTAACGTACGGTGTTTTCCAAGATGTATGTTATGATTATAAAAATGCAGGAATTCATTAAGTATCTATCATTAATATTTAAATCATAGAAGGCCTACTATGCTGAAATTTCCTAAAATAATATGTGCAGGAAGGAATTGGTACACATTATTTAAATAAAAATAATGTTAAACTTGGCAATGGGTAAACTATCATCACGCTGTATTTTCTTTTTGGGTGTTTCATAGATGTAAATTCTTTAATTTAAAACAGCCAAAAAGAAAATATTAGCAGAGCGTGGTTTCGATCCCCGGACCTCTGGGTTATGGGCCCAGCACGCTTTCACTGCGCCACTCTGCTTGCGTGGCAACGTCGTGAAATTTGGCTTGTGTGTCTACGGCTCATTCATTAATACAAAATATTGATTAATCAAACTACACACACACTATTTTGTTTGGAGGTAAGTGTTATATATGTCGCAGCCATCTCGTTAAATTAGCCAGCTAATTGGACGCCTAGGCCGTTCATTAAATGCCAACACCGACGTCCGTCTGTCTGTTTGTCCCCGCTATAGCTCAGACATGCTTAGTACAAGAAAGCTGTAATTTGGCGTAGGTATACATATTAATCATGCCGATTTTTTTAGGGTACCTGCCTTGCACGTAACGTGGAGATGATATATTTTGTTCTCGACTATCCCATGGTGGATATTATATAGTATCATTGGATAGGCCGTTCAAAAATATTGTGGGTCTGTGAAAACCATTTTTCGATTCAAGAATTGAGCGTAATATTAACGAGTAATAGTCGACCAATTTAAATTAGCATTTGGAGAATTGACCGTGGCATATATCGGTATATGGGAGAACATGTTTTTAACTACAATGTTAGTTTGTTTTTGGGATAAATTCATCCCAACTTTCCAACTACGGAACCCATCATTGCGCGTGGTCTGACACGCAATTGGCCGATTTTTTAATTATATAATAGGTATTTTATTATTTAATTACTTACCTAAATTCAGTGGGAGTATCAGCCTAGGTTAATTGATCAATGTTTTTTAATAACGCATCAGACGTAGATAATAAACCCTTTTTAACGTTACATAGATCAAAAACCCGCTCTGCTAAAATCTTCTTTTTAATTTTAGTATACCTAGGTATATCCTCCCTATAGACAATCCAGTATTTCTGGATATTATTTTGTAATATTGCTCCAGCCGTAGATAGAGAAGACATATTTTAAAATACAATTGCGCAAGCAGAGGCCAGGCGCAGTGGAAGCGTGCTGGGCCCATAACCCAGAGGTCCGTGGATCGAAACCAAGCTCTGCATATACCCCCTCTTTTTGTGTTTTTATCATATAAACAGAAAAAATATGATAAAATTGACATTCATTTGTATATGAAACAGGTGTAAAATGAGGAACAGAAGGCTCTAAAAAGTGTTTTTTTAACCTCCGTAGACGCACGCTTAAACCTGCGGGCAATCATATTCGCTCTGACCGACAGCGCCCTCCGCTCTCTCTCAATATCGTCATCGTCCCTAAGGCTAGCGGTCAAAACATGCCCAAGGTACTTGAATGAGTGCACTCTCGATAACGGTACACCATTCATCATTACTGGAGGTACCATTTTATTACTTTATTAGACCATAATAAATTGTTGTTGTTATTGTCTTCGTTACATCGTAGTTAGGACGCACAAACCAAAGCGCCATCAAACGCACGATGCAAAGTCTAATCTCTATAACGATAAAAAGTCAGGAATACAATAAAGATTATAATATTTTTCCCCTTTCCTCAAGGAAAAATAAAACAATGGTACCTGTTCAGGGTTTCTCCGTGTTGCCCAAATTACCTACGATAAAATCTTTATTCACCGACCGTCTTCACTTCCTCAGAGAATTGGTTCGGGGTTGTAAAATTTTATTCATCTTACCAACGACTTCGGTGAAAAACAAATTATTTAAAAAACAAAAACCCGACTGCTACGAGTATACTGACTGATAATTTGTTTTATTTCAAGCTTTTTAGTTTAATATATTTAAGGAATTGACTCATTACTAGCTTTTATTTGATATCAATATTGTTGTGATTTATTTTAAAAAACTATTCCCTCCCTTTTTTTGTATTTGCAGCCGCAATATATAAAAAAATATATAGCCTATGTCACTCCTACGATGAAGACGAATCTAACGACACATCTTATGTTGAAATCCATCAAGCCGTTTAGGCTACAGAGCGTGCCATAAAAATAGACATACATATATACATACATACATACTCTCGAAAAACATTACCCTCCTTCTGGGGCAGTCGGGTAAAAAGAGATTTCTGAGACTTATATAAGTTACCTCATCAAATACCTGAAAAAGATAAGCTAAGTTAGGTACAGCTCTTGACTGAAGTTATGTTCAAGCACTAAGTATGACCTTATATTGTATGTGTATTAAGTATTCAAATCTGAAAACTGTTATTCTTTGACAGTTGTATGAAACAGCTTTAACACGGCAAATTAAAGTAGTGTGTCAATTTGATAATGATTAATTTCCCTGGCCGCATCTACGTATATCACAGCATCAGGGGACGAATATATTCATAGTTTAAAATAAATCCTTTGGTAATTTCGTCCAGATTTGTATCAGACTTATTATCGTTTCGGGAGAAATAAGCTAAGCTTCGTCGTAAGTCGTTTAGCATCAAAGGTTCTGTAAGAGACGATTAAAGTCTTACACTGTAGGGAAGTACTACAACTGATGCCTTTGCTTTATGCAGCGCACGTTGCACGTTCTAGATCTTGGGTGGGCCACAAGAATGTAGGTCATGGTGTGATATTTATTGCAGCATTCCTTCTTCTCGTCATTCCACCCTATATATAAAAAAAAACAAGTTCAAAGATTGAGACATATGACGTTAGCTTGCCAAGAGCCACTTTTTTTTTGGGTGCGAAATTATCAAATAATTTCTCCGGCTCTGGGCGGAGCGGGAGGGTGTCAGACTCTTACTGACTAAAACCCACCCATATTCCTTCCGTTGCCTGTATTGCCATTGGCCTCGGTATTCCTTTCGGACTCTCCCCTGCAGGTGTTTGAGGAGGCTTAAGTGATTAAGAGGCCCTGACATGAGCACGTTGTGTTATAAATGTATGGCATAATAAGTATAAAAGTTTAACCTTCAAGGAAAGCCTTTCAATAACCTGACCCACCCCGCCCATTCTGGCGCCCAACTTCGTTTTTGACGAAATAAAATCTCTGCCAAGCCTCTAGACAAATTAAAAACCAACTTGTTCCTATCTATGTTTCATTCTGCTTCATATGAAGTAATAAACTTTGTGTAAAAACTTGAAAATCATGGCATTAGAGGGGTACCGCTGGCACTGCTAACTATTTAAAAAATAGAACCAGTGTGTAAAAATCGGAGAATATATCAGCAATGAACTACCAGTCGACTTTGGCGTGTCGCAAGGCAGCATATTGGGTCCTACCCTTTTTCTTTGCTTATAAATGAACTCTGCAATCTTAATATTCCAAACTGTCGCATATCTGCATATGCTGATGACACTGCCCTCACTTTTTTCTCAGACACGTGGGATGAACTTTATAACTTTGCACAAAACGGGTTCAATACATTATGTCACTGATTACTGTCAAACTCTCTCTCCTCTCGAGGATAAAACTAAATACATTGTCTTCTCAATGACAAAACGAAATAAACCTCCTAACCATTTAGGCAAGATTTATGCACATAAATGCAACTATTCTCCTACTCCAAACTGCACTTGTCCCAACATAAATTCAACTACCTGTATTAAGTATCTCGGAATTGAACTTGACGCTAACTTAACTTTTGGAAATCATTTGCTATCCGTATCCAAAAGAATCCGTAAGCTCACTTACATTTTTAAGGATCTCCGGGATGTTGCAGAGAAACAGACCATGAGGATGGTGTATGAAGCCTTGTTACAGTCTATCCTTAGCTACTGCATATCCACTTGGGGAGGAGCATGCAAAACAAAAATGATAATGCTTGAGAGAGTCCAAAGGATGATTCTAAAGGTGAGCTTATCAAAGCCGCGACGTTTCCCTACCTCCAACCTCTACGAGAAAACTCAAGTTTTGACTGTCCGTCAGCTGTACATAATACTAACGATACTTCGCCAATGCTCCCATTTATCCGAAGAACTAAGAAAACGCAAAGCCCTCACTAGAAGACGATCTGCACTTTGTGAATCAACAGCTGTACGCACCTCTTTTGCTCAAAGATTCTTCTCATTCCGTGGAGGAGTTTTGTTTAATAAACTCAATAAAGAAATTGATATATCTGACTGTCGTAAAACTGAATGCAAGAATAAACTTAGGAAAAGGTTACTTGAATTACGCTACACTGACACTGAGAAATTCATTGAGATGATTTTTTTTTAAATTCAATTTTTACATACCTACATGCAAACATACATTTATTTACATATATATATATATATATATAGACACACACACATACACGTCCACACACACAAGATCACTTGCGCGCACGCATGCCATATTAGCTCATTCTTCCACTCACATATCTACTTACTCACGACATCGACAGTCTGAGCAACTTAATTTAATGGGGGGAGCTTTAAAATACAGGCCTAGGCTTAGTTTAGACTCCAGATATTCCACAATGGATCGCCCAGAGGACACGGTGGAGCATACGGTGGAGGTCTGCCCGGATTGGGCAGAGCACCGCCGTGTCCTTGTGGAGGAGACGCCCTGGGCGTTGGAATCCTGGGCGGATTTCCAACCACCGTAGTCGCGGGCTTTGCGGACGGTGAGCAATGGGTAGCTCACCGTCCGGTAAGGACCAGGCCCGGGTCGACGGCGCGTTGTATTCCACGCGAGCCTCAAAGAGATGTCGTCAGCACAAGTGTAGGGGTCCACTAGGGCCGATGCCTGCTGGGGTCGCGGGAAGGTACTAAAGGGTTACCGAGGCCCCCGGTAACACAGGCAATGGAAGGAATACGGGTGGGTTTTAGTCGGTAAGAGCCTGACACACCCTCCCGCTCCGCCCAGAGCCGGAGAAGTTATTTGATGATTTCCCATCCAAAAAAAAAAAGGCTGGTAAATAGTAGGGGAAGGCAAATTTCGCGCCCTCTCGCCCCTGGCCGCCGCAGGAGACGCTCGTGGCGTCGGGAATCCCGGGCGGATTTCCAACCACCGTAGTCGCGGGCTTGCGGACGGTGAGCAATGGGTAGCTCACCGTCCGGTAAGGACCAGGCCCGGGTCGACGGCACGTTGTATTCCACGCGCGCCTCAAAGAGATGTCGTCAGCACAAGTGTAGGGGTCCACTAGGGCCGATGCCTGCCTGGGTCGCGGGAAGGTACTAAAGGGTTACCGAGGCCCCTGGTAACACAGGCAATGGAAGGAATACGGGTGGGTTTTAGTCGGTAAGAGTCTGACACACCCTCCCGCTCCGCCGGAGAAGTTATTTGATGATTTCCCATCCAAAAAAAAAAAATATATCCCTCAAATTACACACTTTGCCAAAATTTCTGTGTCTGACTGTAATTTATGCTCACTTTGTTATGTAATTTGTGGAGATAAATAAAGAATTTTTATTATTTACTATATTATTATTATTTCGTTTATTTACTTTTTTACATATAAAATATATTTTTAAATATTTCTTAAAATAGATATAAAATACATTTAAAAATATAAAAAAATAGTAGTCCGCCGGTGTCGGGAGCAGGGTCCAAGCTACCGGTGGTTAGGGCTCCAGAGACAAAAACCTCCTCACAATGCGAGCCGTATCGAGGAGTACTGCCTTCTGAATCAGGCCCTTGATCCAGCCGCCTAGATGATGGTTAGTATTATTATAAGAATGCGTGCACTGACTGGACAGGTCCACTCAAATCTGTGTGGTCTTTCCTCAAAAGACCATTTCGGACACCAACCTACATGGTCCTCAAATGATCTGACCAAGATTATGTCCGAATATACACATTGACATTGATGAATTTTATTTATGCAATGACATGAATATTTACTCTGTGTAGTATTATATTGTTTTAATTATTGTAAATGTGAAGACTATGTGGATCATTGTTTAATTTTGTTTTATTCTCAGTAAGTTTTTAACATGGTCTGGCAGTTTTGAGTATTTTTTGCGGCCTAGCCAAATGTCCTTTCTTTGGTATTGTTCGTTGAATCGTTGAGCTCCTTTAGTTATGAGTTGAGCTGCACAACGACTGACAAATGCGTGCACTGACTGGACAGGTCCACTCAATCTGTGTGGTTCTTTCATCAAAAGACCATTTCAGACACCAATCGACATGGTCTTCACATGATCTGACCAAGATTATGTCTGGACTTTAAAAGAGACTGTGACCTCTGAGTTTGTTTCGGCCTTTCTTCTCAGAGTAGTCAGATAGGAAACGCCGGCCTCATCTAGTTTAAAAAATGTGTTTTGACGTGTAAAAGTGTTTGTAAAAACCTACTTACAGAAATAAAATCATTTATCATTTATCAGAATCATTTTAATGGTTTTGTACAAAATGATAACTGTCACTCGACTCACAAATTATGGTTGTTTATTTACAGGCTGTTTTAAAAGTACTACATCCCAACGATTAAGTAGGACCTACTTAGGTTAATCGAAGGCGTGTTCAATCTTGGTCTACTTTTAAAATTCAGGTAAAAAAACACTTCCTCTCTCCTTAAACATCATCATTACTTAATGCTATTGTTTCATGTATATGTATATATTTTTATGTAGATAAGTATATGCTTTATATGTGTATGTATTTATTGTGTATGAAAATGGTACACCACTGACTATCTGCAGTATTGTCTCTCCTTCTCCCTTTAATCCATCTAAAGGTTGTCTGTAAAAGATTGCTTTTAGCGATAAGACCGCCCATTGTGACACCCCATGTAAAATTTCAAAATTTATATTTGTAAGTTTTATGGTGTACATAATAAAGAGTATTCTATTATATTCTATTATAACACACATAAAATGACAATTGATCGCAATGGGTTTCATTTTGACAGTTCACCCACGTCCATTACATTATTGACGTTGTTGAGCAGATGAATTTTTCAAACCTATGAAGCAATGGATTAGCAATTCTTCAAAACTCTCGGATTTTGATTCAAACTGTGTTACGTACGAGGTTACCCTGCAGCTCAGCTCTCAGCCGTTGAAGTTTATTAATCAAAGAGCTCTTAATACCAGTAAGGTCTACCTACCTACCTTCCTTAAAAGAGCTCGGAAACCTCGCTAGTGTTTGACTGAACGATTGACTGAATTATAGCAACATGTTATTATGTTTTAATGAGTTTTGATAACTATGCTACGTTAATATTATGGCCTCTTTGAACTTTACGATTAAATTCAGAGGTACTTGGTCTGCCGGGGTCGCGGGAAAGTCCAAAAGGGTTACCGAGGCCCCTGTAATACAGGCAACGGAAGGAACACGGGTGGGTTTCAGTCAATAAGAGTGACACACCCTCCCGCTCCGCCCAGAGCGGGAGAAGTTATTTGATGATTTCCCACCTAAACAAAAAAAAGGAGGTAGGTACTTGGTGGTATGCGTACTGAAATTACAGTGGGTTAGTTGTCCTCGTCGGTCTAGTGGTCGCAAGCGCTACTGCTGAGCATGAGGTCCTGGGTTTCGATTCCCGGGTCGGGCAGTATTATTGGGTTTTCTATCTGGAATTTCTTAGTAGCAGCCCGGAGTCTGGATTAGTGCCCGGTTGATGGCAATAAGCTCGCCCCCTATTACATGGGACTTAAATATAACTGGCGAAATGTGGGTGTACTACAGGTACACCTCTGCCCAACCCTTCGGGGAAACAAGGCGTGATGTTATGTATGTTATGTAGTCACAGAGTGCGGAGAAATGAACATGAGCAGCAAAGGAATCGTACGTTATCATGACATTTATCATCCACACATGCATTGTGTCAACCTGGCAAAAAATAGGAATTTTAATAAATAATTCATAATATTAATTATTATATTAACACCATCAGTACAGTCACTTACAGTTAAAATAAAAAATTGGTTGTCTGTAAAGTTACGGACGATACAATTTACGTAATAACGAGAGAGAAATGCGTCACAAGCCGAACGCTTAGGCCGATCGTGCCTCTCTATCGCTAGTTCCGCGCTCTTAAGCGAGCAAGCGCACGCTCGACTCGGGCGGAACGTGACAATGAGTCATGCTTTTTTTGCGTGCAGCTTCGGTTCATTGATTTATAAGACGTTATCACGTCAAAAAATATCAGTAAGAATACTGCACGTCATTGACATATTATAAATATTAGGGCTCATATCGACGAGCGGCACGCGTCAACGGCAGAGGCTGAACTGCTGCCGCCAACACGTCTGTGGCTGCCGTCGACAACGGACAACGTGCCGCTCGTGTATTTGAGCACCGTACTCAAATACACGAGCGGCAAGTAGTCGACGGCAAGTCATGATCCAGCATGTCTTGCCGTCCTCCCCCCTAGCGACGCCCTAAGCCGAGGTTCGTACCCTACAAGGGGTGCCCTTAGCGTGCAGACGCTTAGTAATTTAAGAAATTCGACCCTGGATGGAGGCTTTGAGTTAGCTTGAGGCAGCCACAGGCTAGTCCGGTTAAGTAGTCACGACCTCTCGAGGTCAACTACGAACAGCCAAACACAAAAAAAAAATAGTCGACGGCAGTCG
This sequence comes from Atethmia centrago, assembly GCA_905333075.3. Classification (NCBI taxonomy): domain Eukaryota; kingdom Metazoa; phylum Arthropoda; class Insecta; order Lepidoptera; family Noctuidae; genus Atethmia; species Atethmia centrago. Next base: position 7,066,423 of record HG995381.1, on the reverse strand, counting down.
CCGACACGTGTGCGGCTGCAGTTGCCTCTCCCGTTGATGCATGCCGCTCATGTGCACTTAGAGACAAATGAAAACAATAAAAAGTGTGTATAATAGACAACACAAAAAATACAAATCAATTTGAATGAGCTAGGTACATAAGCGAAACTAATATAGAAAATATAAATGGAAAATTATCTTATGCAAATTATCAGAAATGTATATTATTATCAGCTCGTAAATTGAACGGTCACATATTATTGTCATAATGACCATGAAAGAAAAAAGAAAGAAAAATAAGTTTATTTGTCACAGAAACACAGGCATACTCGTACAACAGATCTAGAGAAGGTAAACAGAAGAATAAAACAAAATACATCGACATATAATCACAAAACACAAATAGTATGCAGCTGCACGTCATGACTGTGACAAGAAGGCTTCCACTCAGCATGATGCTGTGCTATGATGCATTCCGGACGGAGCGTAGACCCTAGTTTGTTGCTATTAGCAGGGCCGTCTTTAATCTATTGGAGGCCTTGGGCACTTTAGTATATGCAGGATGCAAGAGCAAGCTCGAAATTTATAGCACCCCGGGGCCTCGGCTGAGTTAGGATTTTGACCGTTCATACAGAAATATTAGTTACTTTGTCAACTTATGCAGTAAAAGTTTGGGAACTAAGAAAACGCGAGCGAACTGAGCACTGAGCTTTTAGCACCCCGTTTGAGATTTACTTAGCTTTTCTTTAGACTCTGGCAGAAACTACACGAAAAAAAAGGATGTCTTAAATTAAGACAATATCCTTTTGGTCAAGACAAATATTGATTCATATATGAGGAAAACAATATGTATATTCTTGAATGAAGTAAAATTTTGTCTTAGTTTTATTGTCTTCTTCGAAGACATTATACTCGTACTTAAATGAATAATTATTAAGTTTAATTTTAAGAATATTAGATATTAAAACTAGATATTTTCTTCAATTAAGATTATTATAGTCTTGAATCAAAAATATTTGCTTAAGTCAAGAATAAAAACCAAGTATTTATTATTCTTAATTTGAGTAAACAGGTTTTCTTGGACTGAGTACATTTACTTACGTTAAGAAAATATTAACTTGGATTGAAACAATTTTTCTGAGAATATTGATATTCTTTTTTTCCGTGTATCCTTTTGGCCCATGGATCGCAGGGCTTTGGGCACTTGCCCAGGGTGGCCAATGGCAAAGACGGCCACAGGGTACAGGGTGATGCTGCTTCTTGTTATCCCTAAGCCCACTTTTGTGACACTCATGTGAGAAAAATAACTCTAGCTTTGACACCACTGTACCATTCCGAGGTCTATGGCGGATTCGATTAACTCTTTTATATACTTACTCGGTTTCATCAGCAAACGTTTACATAACCTACTGTAGAGCGAGTGCTCGTCGAATCTCTGGTATTCTCTTTGGCGTTCGTTATACTACGGATACAGACGAACCGCATTTGTAGACATCCTATGTCGGTCTGACCAGAATAATTAGATTCTCCAACGGTGCGAAATTTGGAGCTGTGCCCATGTAACGTAATGTCGTATATATAAACTAAACTAAACTAAACTAAACTATTCACCTATTTTATTTTTAAACGACTTACAAAAAGGAGCAGGTTATAATTACATATATTCATCTTTATGTATGTTTTTTTTTATTTTATTTTATGTATGGTCCCCGATTTTTCCGTCAATTGTATACCAATTTTGGATTCTTTGTTTAAATCGGTTTGCTCTCGAGGTGGTCCCATTGTCACCAAGTCAGAATCTAATGAGGGGATCCCATGGAAATCGAGAGAAATTCTCCATAGGCACATCTATAGCGATTTGGGTATTTCTTATAGTAACTCGTGCATTTGCTCTCGAAAAGCACAATTTGGTGAAGTGGAACTGATGGTGGACCACAGATGGCCACCGTAACTATTTAATAAAAAGTATTTCAGTGGTTGGGATTCCCTTACGTACTTTAATATGGTTGCTAAGCGATGTACACAAAAAACACTACAAAGTGAAAAATAACCTTAATTTCGGAAGTCGTTGGCAAAAATTAATAAAGATCCAAAGACACCGACTTTAAAGTGTTTTTCACTTTGTAGCGCTTTTTTTTTAAAGTTGGTGGTTTTTTGTAAAAAGTTTTTTATTCGTACATAGTTACCCATAGGTACATATTCATACTGAAATGTTCATGAAACTGTCTGTCTATCATAAGATAAGGCAGATGTTCATGTTAAAGTAGTAGCAATCAAAATATAATTAATAAATGTTATAAATAATCAAATTTTTATATTTGTAATAGTTAAATGAATGATGTTAGATATGTTTTTATTATAATTGATATGTGCACACCTGTTTGTGTAGGATATGGTAAAAAGAACTTTTGTTGTACGTATCACCTCATGTACCCATATTCAAGCAAATAAATCATTTGATTTGAGCAATCAAAATATAAGAGAAATGTGTAGTGAACCGAGACTGTTTTATTTTCATTGATTTGCTTTTGCCGATGTAAAAGATTTCTCTGGACAATGCTTTCATGTATAGACAATATTTTATTAATTTGTTTTTTGACGTGGAATCCGTAGGTATGTACAGTCGCCAGCACATGAGGTTATACGAAACTGGCAAACTCCAAATGATTTAAAAACCTTAAAATGTTGATGGTTAATTTTAAAATCGAATGAGAAAACTTGACAGTTTGTGATAACTCGATGTGCTGGCAACTGTACCTAATATCTTACTTGCACGTTTCGTGAAAATCGACCGTTTCATTTCAAAAGTACTTTCAGCCCTGCACTGGGCCCACGTGGTGAATTAAGGCCCACTTCCTCTCTCAGAGATGAGGCCTGTGTCCCAGCAGTGGAACCGTTATAGGCTGATTATGGTGGTGGTACTTTCAGCATACCACTATCTCACGAACCGCTCAAACAATCCCAGATAACCAGCACCCAACTGCGTAACTTCAATCATAAACCAACGGATTTTGAAGGATATTGCTAATCCATTTCGTCTGTATAGTTGGGAAAAGGCTAGGCAGATGATGATGATAATTCTAGTATTTTGTGAATCCAACGAATCGTGCTCATTTTTTATGGCAACAGGCTTGTATGACTTACATGGGGCTTTTAATAAAAATACCTGCCGTAATGTGTGGTGTACTGTATACCTGTGCCTAATTCTTTTGGGAAATACAGGTGTGAGTGATGATCAAGATGATCAATCAATCAACTCAGCCTATAACAGTCCACTGCTAGACATAGGCCTCTCCCAAGCTGCGCCACAACACCCTGTCCTCCGCCTTCCGCATCCAGTTTGTCCCAGCCACCTCTTTAAGGTCGTCGGTCCATCTAGCTGCGGGGCGACACTACGCTTGCCGTGGCATATGCGGTCTCCACTCCACAACTCATCTGCACCACCAGCCATCGGCATTTTTTGTTACATGAATGTGTTTTTTACATATCATATGAGTCTACATAATTCTGAAAAGTTACTTAGGTATATTACGTAAGTACTTAGGTAACTTAAAAATCTGAACAGTTTTATCTGAAAAGGCTTATTGCTGATATTTTCCCCAAAGCTGCCGGATCCCTTGCCTAATCCCTTGTGGCACTTTTTAAACGACATAAGCCTACGAAAGCTTACCAACGCTCGTTTAAACCATTTATACCTTTTTTACTTTTCGTTTTTGCAATTTGCTGGTTAGTGTCAAGTTGTTTGTATCTTGATCAAAATATGATTCGCGACCATAACAAATATGTATTTATAGAATAGGGATGATGGCATTTTTTTTTTTGCCCCTCAGGTACCAATATTATTAAAAAATATTGGACACGTGTTTTTTTTCTATTTTTACGTAATAAAAAAACCATTCACAATATGGATAAAGAAATATTCAAAAGTGTTATTAAAAATACAGGTAACCTACCTAAATACCAAAGTCGATACAAGTAAGCAACTTTGACGAAAACACAAAAGTTCCAAAATAAAACAAAAGCTTGAAAAGAAAAAACTCAAAGAAATTTAGACATGTTTATCGTTCAAGTAGGTTGTGGAGGTCAGATAGGCAGTCGCTCCGTGTAAAATCAGTATATTACATGGAGCAACTGCCTTATTGAACTCCACCACAGTCAAACTGGAAACTGGAACTAGTTAGGCTGGAAGCCGACCCCAACAGAATTGGGAAAAGGCTAGGCAGATGATGATCAAAATCAAAAAATTTAAATCAAAATATTTTATTTCACATAAACCTACATGAGCACTTATGAAACGTCACAAGCTGCACGGTTCCAATTGGTCGTTTCCTATGGAGAAGAGCCGGCAAGAAACTCCACGGTTACTCTTTTAAAAATAATTAGCTTTTACAATGTTTCCAAATCACAGTGTTAATAGGTACGGGAGGACAGTGTAGGCCTGTCATGAAGTACCAGGTACTTAACAAAAAATAAATGGTCTATAAATCTAGCCTATTAAGTCTACAACGTTCTCACATGACATTATTTAAATAGGTATTTAATACTGTTTGTCCTAAATAACTTATCTCAAGTCTATTTCCATATTTGACCCTGAAAATATCATGTAAGTTCACGTTATTCAGTTATTTTTAGTCATTGAAGCTCTATTCAATATTTTTCCGCCACGTGTTCTTATAAATGTGGGTAGTATGAAATTTTTACACAACACAATTTACTATCGATGGTCATTCTATATTTTAAACCTATCAATGGCTATGAATAAATCGTGACGTAATTAACAGCTTATACAAGATAGATATTAATGATGATAGCCTGTTATCCTAACTAACATTTTAAATGCGAAAGTGAATTTGTTTGTTTGTTACGCTTTTTCGCTAAAACGGTTGAACAGATTTGGATGAAATTTGGCACATGGGTAGACCTTGCTCTAGGATATATATTTATACCAGTAGTACGTTCCCGTGGGATTATAGAAGCATGAAGAACAGGGTGTAAAATTCACTCATCCTCCATAGCAAAAGGAGGATTCTCCGACCAGACGGGTGTCGTGTCTGGTGGGCAACTGCCCGACGGTTTATGTCGGGATGTTGTATATATGCTAGTTGCGCGGTAAACTTTGCTTGCGCGATGCAGGATTTTGCGTGACATCAGTATGTTGCGTAGTTCGCATGTGGCGATGTAGATGCCGCCACAGGATCAATTCCAAACTCCACGCGGGCGAAGCCGCAAGCAGAAGCTAAATAACTAAGCCTTATTACGAGTTTGTAACTGGCACTCCAATTGCTTTACAGACTTTTAATCACATTCCGAAAGATTTTGAAGGATTAATAATCCTTTGATTCATTTTGTTCAAGTAAATAATATCTACATATACTCATGAAAGAACAGTCTCTTTAAACACAGGTTTATTTGCGTAAAAGGAGGCTCCATTTACTAGTTGTTAAGGTTTACATACTTGTTATAAAAAACGCGACTAAACTAAAATGTATCTTCTGTCCTCTTCTTAATGAAATAGAAAGAAAAAGATGCACTGAACTTAAATTTAGTTTAGTTTGTGAACAAGGGAATCGGCGCCAGTATAAGACTTTCGATCCAGACTTTCACTAGCCCAATCTGCAACAACAAAACCAATCTCTTCATTATCCTTATTTTATTATGTTAAACAATAATGTTTTGTTTTTTGTAAGTATTTCAATACTCGTGTAATAAAATGAGTTTCATCATAACAGTTATTAAACTGACTGAGATAACTAAGAGAATATGATAAGACAAGCCTAGTCAAACAGCCAAATACATAAGGCTTACTATCAGTCTTTGGTATGGAATGTTTACTACACAATTTTCAGCCTTTTTTATGTTCAATTTACTTTCAATAAGAGTATCTATATTTCTGCAATCTGACATCTCAAACTTTGATAATAATTTCTCTATATATTTCTGTTGATCTACTGTTATGGTCTTACATTCTTTGTCCACATTAATTCGCAGGACTAAGTAACGTCTAACAGGACCGAAAATCTTTCAATTTGAATTCAGAACTTAGAACAGTTTTCAACTTTTTTGTTTACCTAGTACAATACGAAAAATCAGAAAATCGTCGACATATACAGTTACAATAATCTTAACATTGTCAGAAAACTTTGCAAACAAGCATGGCTCAAATTTACTTATTTTAAAACCAAAATTAAGCAAAGTCAGTCTTTCACTTTTTCATACCAAACCAGAGAAGACTGTTTCAATCCATAATAGCTCTTTTAAGTTTCTTTTAAGCTCCTTTCCATTGCTTTTATTTACAAAACCTTCCGGAATTGTCAATTAAATATTTTCTTATAAATGTCCATTTAGAAATGCTGTTGTCACATCTAGATGTGTAATGTCCATGTTCCACTGTACACTTAGAGCAAACAACATTCTCAGAGTGGAATGTTTTACGACAGGAGAAAAAGTGTCCTCATAAATAATGTCACCTCGTTGTCTAAAACCATTAGCCACGAGTCTGGCACGATACCGGACTTTGTTATTCACATCAAGTTTTTATTTAAGACCCACTTACATTTCATAATTGACGCATCACTTGGTATATCAACAATTTCCCATGCGTCATTATACTCAAATGATTGAAGCTCATCTGGCACAGCCTGTCTCCACTGATCTGCTTCAGGTTCATTCAGTGCTTCTGAGAAATCTATCTGTTCGAGTTTTGGACTAGAACTGGAAACAGATATTACCATACCCAAAACCCATAACCTATACATGTTAGCTTTTCGTAATCGACTGACAGTTCTCTTTATTAAATTTAAGGATGTTACAAAGTAAAACAAAGATGGCTCTGCTTGTACACATCTTACATTTTAAAATTTTCGTTACCTACATATTAAAAGTTGACAGGCACGTTTTATCTACGGCGCGGTTTATACGCCGTGTGTAGGCACGGTCGTCAGTGTTGTATGGATCCCTATGGAAGCTTGTTGACCAACACGTTTTTTTACAGCGCGGTTTATACGCCGTACCGTAAAGAAACCGTGCCGTGTACTAAGGGTCTTACCCCGCAGGTCTTCCCAATAAAAAAATGTAATGTGTCGAGACGTTTTAAATTAAATTCGAATGAAATAGGCTTCGTATTTGCGAAGCCCATGTTTTTTACATACAATAAGTCTGCTGTGTGGTCCAAAATAGGCACAGTCTAAAATGGCTCGTTCTTTTTCAGCGATCACTAATTACAATCCATTCTGCTGAATTGTTGAATCGGATGTCAGCGCGTGTATTTGGATCCTAGAGATAAATGTATTCAATTCCTATATGCTAAGAAGCGACTGCTGGCGTCATCTGTGCACTGCGACGGGCAACTCTGGCTCCAACTTTTAATCTTGCGCGCTCCGCATTGTCAACTACGCGCGCCACCTTGTCGCCTCTAACATCCGCTTCCGCCCACCCAAAGACTACTATAGTATACCCTCACTTTCTCTTGATGGTCTCTTGGGGTTACGTAGTAAACAAGAAACCCTTATAGTATCGCCATGTCCGTCTGCCTGTGTGTCTGTCCCCACTGTAGCTTAGAGACGCTTCGTAGTAGAAAGCTGTAATAAAGCATAGTTATACATATTAATTACGCAAACAAAGTGGTAAAATCCAATCTTGATAAAAAAATAAAATGTCTCGTCCATCCCATAGTGTGGGATAACGTTGCATAGGCCGTTCAAAAATATTGTGGGTCTGTGAACACCATTTTTCGATTCAAGGATCCGTTTGTGCAATGTTAAGTTTTAAAGTACTAATTTTTATTAGTCATGTTTTTCAACTATAGTTGAGCACGCTACGATTGCGGCGATAAGTCCCCTCTTTAAGGAGTGGCTAGAGAGGCGTCACGGCGTCCTCACCTTCCGCCTGACGCAGGTCCTCACCGGACACGGCAGCTTCGGGAGGTTCCTGTGTCGGATAAGGCGGGAGGAAACGCCCGGGTGTCACCACTGTGTGGATCGCCCGGAGGACACGGTGGAGCATACGGTGGAGGTCTGCCCGGCTTGGGCAGAGCACCGCCGTGTCCTCGTGGAGGCGATCGGCGGCAGAGATCTCGCGTCCGGCCCTGGTTCAGGCCATGGTACGGAGCGAGAGGGCATGGGCCGTCACCTCCTTCTGCGAAGCAGTAATGCCCGCGAAGGAGGAGGCGGGACGGTTGAGGGAAAGACAAATTTCGCGCCCTCTCGCTCCTAGTCGCCGCAGGAGACGCCCTGGGCGTCGAGAATCCCGGGTGGATTTCCGGCCACCGCAGGCGCGGGCTTGCGGACGGTGAGCAATGGATAGCTCACCGTCCGGTAAGGACCAAGCCCGGATCGACGGCGCGTTGTATTCCACGCGCGCCTCAAAGAAATGTCGTCAGCACAAATGTAGGGGTCCACTAGGGCCGATGCCTGCCGGGGTCGCGGGAAGGTACTAATGGGTCACCGAGGCCCCCGCAACACAGGCAACGGAAGGAATACGAGTGGGTTTTAGTCAGTAAGAGTCTGACACACCCTCCCGCTCCACCCAGAGCGGGAGAAGTTATTTGATGATTTCCCATCCAAAAAAAAAAAAAAAAGTTTGTTTTTGGGATAAATTCATCCTAACTACGGAACCCTTCATTGTGCGTGATCCGACACGCACATGGTCGGTATTTTTTATTATAACTTGTAACTTTTGATGTATTACGAACCAAAATTAAATTCATTCGAGTCTCCGTAATAAAAATAATAATAATTCATTGAAAAGTACCCGCTGCGTCCCGCACACATCAGGACATACCTACAAATCCTAACAATGTATTATGTTTTAATCGTATCTATTATCATTTATTTACGCGTTTTCGCCGTCGTGTAAAAAAGACGGGCAAGCGGCAATTCGATCTTCAGTTGTTTTGTCGCGTCGTTATCTAATAATTACGTACATTTATACAGATATTTGTATAAAATGAGTTCATCAGATTCAGATACGGGTTAAATGCCTGATTTCATTAAAGAAGAGGTTAAAACAGTAGCGCAAAACCTTTTACCGCCAAAAAGAAAAGAAGCATACATAAAACCTTACAAGTTTTTATGAAATGGCGCAATACAGGCTTGCGATATAGATATAGCGAATAAGAGAATTATCTATACATACAGGGTGACATTGAAAACATGCGACAAATCGAAATGGGAGATTGTACTCATCATTATGAACAACTTTTACTAAGGGACCAAAGCTACAATCCCAAAAAAAAAACTGCTGTCCTCTACATTTATGTTCGCAATACCTCATCAAAATGTAGGAAAAGCAGATTTTTTTTTTGGGATTACAGCTTTGGTCCCTAAGGGTTATTACGCACTGTCGACTAGTCGCCGGCGACACGGTCGCTGGCGACTGTGACTTACTACAGTTTAATTAGGTGGTTACGCACTTGGTCGTCAGTCGCCCAGGCGACTCGGCGACTCGCCGCGTAGTGGCGACGCACAAGCGACTGCCGGTCGCCGGCGACAAGTCGACAGTGCGTAATGAGCCTTAGTAAAAGTTGTTAATAATGATGTATACAATGTCCCATTTCAGTTTGTCGCAAGTTTTCAATTTCAACCTGTATAATAAAACCGTGTCTGCACATTAAATATTTTTGCAAAAAAGTACTGGCATACGAGACAAATAAGTAACAGAACGTAAAAAAACATTATTTGACATTTTTGACTCTTTTTTCACATTCAAAATCGAATTGCTGGATTGGAATTGGATTCAAAACATTTAGCGTTTATTTCACCAAAATCAACCTACAAAATCACCTTTTTTGTTCCTTTCTTCTTGTCTGTTTTTATGTGTGTACCTACATAAACTGTTAAATAAAATCAAAAGATTTTTTTTTGTTAGGAATATCATTGCATCACGTGCCGCGTCGATTTGGTCGAGTTGGTATTGAAATGTTATATACATTTCAATACCAACTCGACCAAATATATGGGACGACTTTTAATTTTTTACACATAATTTGTTCTGAAACGGTTTGACGCCTCTAAGTTTTCCTATGTATGACAGACGTACATCTAGATTTCCATTTTGGGGGCCAAAGAGTTTACTTCATTCTGAAAATGTGGAAGAACGGCTAGAAAACCCGAGATAAGATAAGATATTTATTTCGCAAATATGGGTACAAAACACGGTGACATAAAAAATATAATTAGCAACAACCATATTTAACCACAAAGTCAAAGTCAAAGTCAAAGTATTTTATTTGTCGAACATAGGTAAATTATGGTACATGGTATAAAAATTTGCATTGTATCACTATGTTTTGCCTTGCAAGGCGTACAAATTAGGCATAAAAAAAAAAAACTACAAACTAAATAAAACTGTTTCAAACAAGTAACGTCGTAAACAGGACAGAATAACAAGTGGATCGGACATTTTATTTAATGCTTCTATCATCTAAAAACTCATTGATAGAGTAGTAAGCCCTTTCAATCAAGAATTTTTTAAGTTGCGATTTAAATTGGTTTATGTTGGTCATGCTTTTTAAAGTTTTTGGCAGTTTATTAAAAATCTTAGGACCCATGCCGAGACAACTCTTTGAGAAAAGTGCAGTATTGTGTTTTTTTGACTTTAGTGTGCTTTGGTGACGTCTAGTATTAAGTTTTTCAAATTTAGAGAGATTCTCCTTAACAAATATTGACATTTCATAAATATAGAGGGATGGAAGCGTAAGTATTTTTAAACTAACGAAAAATGGTTTGCAACTTTCGGTGGTTCTTAACAAACATATGGCTCGAAGACATTGTTTTTGGGCCTTAAATGCCATTTCTCTATCGGTAGAGTTGCCCCAAAATATTATGCCGTAACGAAGAATTGTGGAGACATATGCATGATATGCAGTAAGGACAGTATTACGATTTGCAACTTTATTTAAATTGTGTAAAGCATAGCAAAATTGATGAATTTTTTTAATCATAGTTTCCATGTGTGTTTTCCATGTCATGTTTTCGTCTAGCCAAATACCTAGAAATTTGGTTCGTTCGGTTTTAATAATCTTATTTTGGTCATAATTAATGTCAAGAATTTCAGGATTAGTTCTTTGTTTAAATGTCATTATTTGAGTTTTATTAAAATTAATCTGTAAGTTGTTATTATTTAGCCATTGAATTATTAGACTTAAGCTACTGTTTATGTCATTTTCATACGAGTCCCTATTTTTACCAGAAAATACTATAGTACAGTCATCAGCAAATAGGGTCATAGGATGTGGTATGGTTTTCGGAAGGTCATTTATATAGCATAAAAATAATAAAGGGCCAAGCACACTTCCCTGAGGCACACCATAGTAAATTTGTCTCTCTCTCGATTGGTCATTAATTTCAGTTTTAGTTTTAACATCGACTGCTGAAATACTAGTTACCTGTTTTCTGCCAGTAAGGTATGACTTTATTAAGTCTAAAACTTTGCCCTAATGCCATATTTATATAGCTTATTTAGAAGGATTCCATGGTCAACAAAATCGAAAGCCTTAGTCATATCCATAAATAAGGCTGTTACAGGTATTTTTTGGTCCATATTTGTAACTATTTCATTGATCAACTCATAAATGGCCATGTTTATATTTAAACACTTTCTAAAACCATACTGCTCTTTAGCTAAAATGCCATTTTTTTCAAGAAACATGTATATACTGTTATAAATAACCTTTTCAATTATTTTGGAAAATATTGAAAGAAGAGCAATGGGTCTGTAGTTCTGTATATTTTGAGGATCATCCTTTTTATGTAGTGGTTTGATTACGGACAGTTTTAAGTCTTCGGGAAAAACACCATGTTCTATACATAGGTTCGTAATAAAGCTAAAAACCGGTGAAATTTCAACAGCTACGCTTTTTATTATCTTAGTCTCAATGTCATCAAAGCCAGAGCTATTCGTATTTTTCAGAGTCGTAATTATTTTATAAATGTCAATTGGTGCTGTGGGTGACAAGAATAATGAATTCATGTTTGAATTTGTTACTGTTATTTTATGGTCAGAATTGTTTGTTGGCTGTATTTGGTCAATAAAATGATTATTAAATAGTTCTACAATGTCAGTTGGATTTGTTACATATTTATTGTCAATAAGGAGTTTATAAGGACTGTTCCTTGGAATGTTATTTTTTGATGAGTTTATAACCCTCCAGGTTGCTTTAGTTTTATTTACAGCGTTATTGATAAAATGGCTATTTTGCGATTTTTGGGTCAATTTGATAATTGTTTTTAAACGTTTGGAATAGGAATTATATCTTTGTTTATTGACTACATTTGGATGCCGCCTGAATGTCCATAGCATCTCACGTTTACGTTTAGAGCACAGTTTAATGCCTTTTGTGATCCATTTCTGTGGTTTAGTAGTTACATTTTTTATTTTCTTTAAAGGGAAACACAGATCATAAAATAATTTGAACAAGTTATGAAATTCTTTAAATGCATTGTTTGGATCTTTGCAGCTATAAACACTATTAAAACTAAGACTCTGGAGAGCCTCTTTAAATTTGACATTTTCCTGACAAAAATCGCGTTTGTAAGAGAACCAGTGTGTGATCGTGCAGGTCTTTTTGACGGGACATTTTATAATTTGAGCTGTATGGTCAGAGACGGCTAGCTCCATTACCTCACATACACTTCCTCTTACATTGTGTATAATATTGTCGATGCATGTACCGCTATCTAGCCGGGTTGGTTCACGCACACCTAATTTCATATTAAAACTATGTAAGAGATTTTGAAATTGCATTGACATTTTCGTGTTTTTTAAAATATCGATGTTAAAGTCTCCGCAAATCAGCACCTTTTTTTTGGAATTGTGACATATTTTCATTAAGATTCCATCAAAGCTATAGAAAAATGAAGTTAAAGAGTCGATATTATTCTTAGGAGATCTATAAATACAGACTATAATTACTTGATGTTCGATTAATTCAATTGCACAAGATTCCAAGATACAAGAACTGCAATATTCTTTTAAGTCGAGAATTTTATACGGATGTTTTTTATTTACTAAGATGCATGAGCCACCTCTCCGGGACTTTCTTGCATAGAAGGTAGCGAGAATATAATTTGGAATACAAAGATTGCAATGGTCCTCTTCTGTCATATTGTGTTCTGTAACACAAAGTACATCCACATGTTTACCAAGGCTAGCAAGATCATTTATATGTAAGCTTAATAAGTCCGATTTACTTATTAAACCGTTAGTGTTTTGATGAATAACATGAATATGGTTATACAAGAAAAAAATTTTGATTGTTCCCAGCTTCAGGAGTATCTATTTTATGAGAGACATTGTATATACTATTGGAATTGGAAAAACAATTATGAAAGGTCATGTCAATATCATATTTTACATTGCAAAAAATATTGTTAATACCAGTATTATTAATCACACCATTTAACTTAGAAAACATTGTATAATCAAAGGGTAGATCGTAATTAGAGTCATATAGATATGCATAGTTGTGTATCTGAATGTCATTGTATAACAGGTTATTGAACAATTCTACTCTTAAGTTGTACATATTAGAGCAATAGCTGTATTTATACGTAGGTAAACATATTATAATATTTGTGTTATTCACAGCTACAAGTTTTTCACGCAAGTTAAAAATTAGATCATGATAGTTGTTTGTTGTGCTGAAGTCCTCTTCGCCGATGAGAATTATGCAGTAATCATCAGTCGTAAAAGTAGTTAATTTTGTATCGATGTCGCTGACGAGATGCCTTATCCCACAATATGGTTTCAGGTAGTGACATATATTATAGTTCGGGAATGTTGTTTCTGCTATTGATAAGATCTTGTTTGTCTTATTAGAACTCAGAATACACAATTTATGTTTTTGTTGTTGTTTATTGTTAACTACCTCGATATTTGGTTTAACGGTGTGCGATGGACTATTTTGTATTGTAATCTGTTTCGTAACTAAAGTATTTACATGTGTTGGAGTTAAAGTTATTGTAGAACCTTCCCGTTTCTTATGTGGATTTGAATTTCGAATAGGAGTGGCTTGCTCCTTATTAGGTGTCACAATGTCACTAATTAGCTTCTTAGTTACTTTTTTTACGAGTTTATGTTTGTTATTTAGCGAGTCAATCGTTCTCTTTAGCTCAGTGTTTTCACATGATAAATTATTTATTTCATCATGGGCTGCCAGTAATTCTGTGTTGAGTTTGTCAATTTGTTGTTTTAATTGTGTGACTTCATCGTTTTCATCATCCGATATTGTAGGTAGACTGTGTGTGGTGCCATCTATGGACGTTTCATTGGAATTATTACATTGTTCCACTGTACTTTCATTAAGTGATTGAGTACGGGTATGCGTCCGCCGAAAAGTAATATTCTCGAAGAAGCTCATATTTACACCTCGTTAGTGTTATTGTAGAGAATTAATATAACACAAAAAGTATTTCATTTTATGTGATTTGAACCGGCGACACGACGAGCAAATCAAACCTGCCACATAAACCACTCCGCCAGCAAGACATAACATACGGTGACGAAATTTTTGATCTATATGCGCTGAGTACTGAAGCGTAGGCGACAGCGGGGACAGCGGCGGTCAGCGCGGGAGGTATCGAGCGCTCCGCGTGTTGTCGTATGTAAGGATAATGTTCGTTTGTTTTCAAATTTAGAGTTTTTTTCCACAGTCTTATTTTCACTATAACTTTGTATAACTCAAGCCGATTATCATAAAAATTACATAAGTCAATAGGTCACTTCACTGGCTTTAATTTAACAGTATATTATTGCTATAACATCCACTTTTTACCACTAAAAATATTTAAAAACTGAGGAGCAAAAGATAACAACGATCCATCTTCGAGTGTTTTTTTGTATAAGTTTTGCACAAGGCATGCAAAAGTACAAAAATATACGAAATATGCTAAGTACATAATAATAAAGATATACCAAGACCCCTCCGTGCCTCGAAAAGCACGTTAAGCCGTTGGTCCCGGCTGTCATTTGTAGATCTTTGACAGTCGTTACGGGTCGTCAGAAGCTCGAAAGTCTGACAGCCAGTCTTACTAAGGGGTATCGTGTTACCCAGTATTTTATATTTTTCACGAAAAGAGTATACGCGGTCACATATAGCCTTTTCAAAGATTTTAGACGGTAACAGCGCGATAGGGCGATAGTTATTAGGGTCGATTTTAGAATTTTTCTTATGTATGGGTTTTTTCAGTGCGTTTTTAAGTTGATTGGGAAAGGTTCCCTCTTCAAACGATTGGTTAATTAATTTATAAAATCGTAGGCTTAATTCGTCTGCACATTGCTTAATGGGGGAAGTTCGTCTACTCCATAGCTCTTTTTATATTTTTTATTATTTTATTTACTTCAGTTCTAAGCCCTGTCGATCACTAATCGACAGGGCTGAGAAACATGGTGTTCTGTGGGGCACATCACAAGGACTCCTTTTGCTGGTGAGGTTTTTTCCACAATAGAAGCAAAGAAATCATTAAAAATATTTGCTACTTGCTTAGGTCCCGTTTTACTTTCTTTCCCCAAATTCGAAATTAAAAGCAGTGTTTACCTCGGGTGAAATACCTATTTAGGCACACGGAACTATTGGCGCCCTCGCTCATCTCGTGCGTATATAGGTCCCTTTCATCCCTAGTGTAACAATCTAGTATTATTTGTATGCTGTTATTCCGAAATTTGCCACGTCTGGGTTCCGCTGCCGTGCAATGACAATACACTGTATCGAAAAAACTGTAATTTTCCAGAAATGGCGATTTTTATTTTTGTTTTGGGAAATTGGCCATGCCATCTTTAATTACCTATCTATACTGTAGAATTTTTGTGTTTTGGATATTTATAATCGGATTAGTATCATAACAGCCGATGAGAAAGAAGATATTTTTTATCAAAAACGACTGGACGTGAACTGAATCAAATCAATTGTTTAAATAGACAAAACACGGTCTGTTTCGATGTCGCGTTCTTTAGGAATTGACGATTATTATAACAACAAAACTGTTTTTTATAGAAAGCGGGCTACTAAAAAATGAGTCGTGTTTTGTCAATATTGACCCTTGCTCTATTGAGATACAGTGTAGATTCCTATAGCATTTCTCAGTACCTATATTTAAGACTTAATTGAAATGCGTAAATATGCGTAAATAACTCATTTATACGTGTTAAGACAAAACACTGTAAGTTAAGATATAATGGTGCCGATTCCCTTGTTCACAAACTAAACTAAATTTAAGTTCAGTGCATCTTTTTCTTTTTATTTTTAATAAAGAAAAGGACAGAAGATAAATTTTAGTTTAGTCCTGTCAAATTAATCAGCGCCTGTCACTACTCTATACAAGTTTAGACGTGATTAATAACTTGCCTACTAAAATTACGTCAATTTACGTCAAGCGTTGATTAATTTGACAGGACTAAACTAAAATGTATCTTCTGTCCTTTTCTTAATGAAATAGAAAGAAAAATATGCACTGAACTTAAATTTAGTTTAGTTTGTGAACAAGGGAATCGGCGCCACTGTCAGTCCGTAGTTAGGGGTTTCAAAATCAAAATCGAAAAACCGGGTACACCGGTTTCCTTTTTTTTTAATATCCCCCACATTAAACTGTTAGCATGAAACTCAACAATACCCTCAGGGATCGGACATGGTTTTTGTACATATTGTAAACACCGGCACCCCATAAGTTGGCGGGCAAAACTAGTCCGGGATTAGGGAATCGACGGCGACGTGACGTCACATACATACCGCAAATGGCGACACGCGATGGCACTCGAAATGATTCACTATTGTACCAATAGATGGCGCTTTACATTCACAGCTGATTCCTAAATCGCGGTGTTAAGATTCTCCGCTGCTGAATTAGGGTCCCCGATTTTTTTTTATCGGTATCGCTTCTCGGCTAGACATGGGCAAATTGTATCACTAAAAAGAAAAGATTGAAATGTATCTTTCGATCACTGGGATATGTATCACTCTTTTGTGTCTTTATATCCATATGTATCAGTAGCTCACGCTCGCGCGCACGATTCACAGCACATTTGCTCACTCACTCAGCGCGGTTCGCCAACTCACTATCTCCGTCTTGCGAAAGCGAGACAGAACATTCTAAATAGCGAGGTGCGAAAGAGATGTCTGGACTTTCCGATATCTTCCTTGAATTGGTCTCGGAGTGGCCGGCCGTCCCAGCCGAGGTACATTTTAACAAACTTATCTGTGAAATTGACGTTTTTGGAACTAACATTTTGAATGGGACCTAGATCGGTTTTTAATTATCTTTTGTAGTTTTGGTGACGAACAGCGCCACCAATAATTGCATAGTTAAGTTGGTCGAACAGTCAAATCAAAATAATAATTTTGTTTATGAGTCAACTTGCGAGTTCGAGTTCGCGACACAGATAGATCAAGACACTGTGAGTGAATGAGTTGTAGAGAACTAGAGATACAGTGATACATTCGGATGTGAACGGATACAAAGAGTGATTGATGGAAACGGAATGATTCATATCTTTTGTATCTATCACTCATGAGTTACCCATCTCTATTCTCGGCCTTTTGGCTAAGATCAAAGTGTAGTATCTGTTCTTTTCAGCTTAATATCTGAAAGTTCCCTCACTGAGGGACCAGTATATTAAACTGATTTTTGTAAGCTGACGGGATGTTCGGGGCTCGCTCCACTCCCGTCGCGGGTCGGCCCGGCATTGCAGTGCCGCCGGGATCGGCCCACATAATACTCTGAGTACTCTTCTGATGCCTTCCATCTCCGATCAATGAACTGATCTTAGATGAATTTCCACAACATTAGGGCCGATTCACAACGGGAAAACAGCGGCGTGGCGAGCACTTTCTATGTGAAATAATTTTAAACTTTATCTACATAAATTAAAAGACCTGTATCGTTAGAGAAGGTCTTGCGTCCGCCCGCGGTGCCGCGAGGCATGTGCTTAACTAACATCACGCGTGTTTGCCTGTTTTCCCCGAAGGGAAAGGCAGAGATGTACCTACCGTTACTACAACTTTCGAAATTTTCGTTTAAATCTAAAGTAAGCTTATGTCGAGAAATTTCTGATGGAAAAACATAATCACGACTGGGAATCGTACCCAGGACCTCACGCGCTGAGGCAGTATTATTAATTTCCCTACAATCATCTTCAACCGTGTTATGATTTAATAGGACCACATAAGATAAAATACCGCATATTGTTCAAGGGTTTAATTTAAATAGTGTCTAATATATAATCATTATATTAATATACTATGAGCTTAAGCAATACTGAACAAAACAATAAAATTTACAAGTGACAAACTTTATTACATACATTAAGATTTTTTTTTAAATAAATTATAGACTCCGTTTTAATCTGACGGTAACGAATTTGGCAAAAATTAAAAATTATATTTACAATGAAATTAAAATTATATTTTTCAATTCTATAATCATTTGGGAATAAAATTAAATTGATGATCATAATTTATAAAAAATGTAAAATTTATCAAAAATTTCTACCACGCTTTAGTTGATACAAAATTCCAAAATTGTTTTATAGTGTAGGTAGTATCAATTCCTAGAACTAGTAAACTTTACTAACAGTATATATTTAATATAATTTTTTAGTCAATTCCCATTCTATTGACACTCAAAGAAGGTTTTGTGTCCGATTTGTCTATAGGTACATTGAGATATGTAAAAAATTATCAACATTCATACTGTGAGCATCGTTATATTTATCAACATAGTTTTCGATTGAGCTTCCTGTAATCACATATTTATTACTTAACTATCCGTTAACTACATATTATATATAATATTAAATATTTATATTATATTATAATATTATATAAAATGACACTGAGAAGTCAAAATTGAATCAATTGAAGAGTCGTTCATTTAGTAGACTATTCAAAAGTGACTTGTCATCTGATTATAAATATTACATCTCACATTTAGCTAAATATTTAGACATTTAGGCGCTATCTCCACGGACGAGAGAATCGCGGCGATAGTCACGCTGTGCCCTCAAATAATCACCGCGACGATATCGCCGTGTGGAGATTGATTCATAGAGTTTCTATTGAATTTGATGGCATGGCGAGACTATCGGCGCGATTTTGTCGCCAGTAAAGGTGGCACCTTGGACAACTACACGAGAAAAAACTATTTGCACATTTAAGTCAAACCTGAATACTATTACGAAATAAAACTAAAATCGATAAATACAACGATATCTTCACTACAACCCAGAGAACTTCAGTAAAAAACTCAATACACTCTAACTCTATGGTTACTCAAATCACACAACGCTTATAGATAAGTAATAAAGACTAAAATAAATCGTCTATGGAATAACATGCACAGTCTTTGACTACATCAGTCGATAACCAGCAAAAGCTTTTCGAAAATTCTCGGAGGTCGTGGCCTTTAGGTAGGCCTGAGGCTCTTTTGGAACGCAACACGATCATTCGAGCTCCTTCACTGGTATTATTGCACTAAACTAAAGAGAATGTTCTCCGGAAAACTATTTTGTGAAATACAAAACTCATGGAAATTAAAAATTAGCTCCCGTCGTCATAAAAGTAAGAGATTACAGTAAAAACGAGGCCATAACTCCGTCAGGCCACGACCTTAAAAACATCCAAAATTAGGCACCACGTTTGTGAGAAATTTCCAAAAATTAATCCAAAAAAATGGCAGCGCTCCATTCATTGTCACATAAAACTATGTGTTCTATGACACGTCACACGTCACACCCTTCATACTTCGTTTGTAATCTCATATTTGTGACTCCGTACTTATAACGGACCAATAGGATCCCCCTACTCGGTAAATATCACGTTTTGATTAAACTAATCGTTTGCTTCCGACAGTCCAGCGTCCGAGTCACGGGTATTCCAGTCAACTTGATAGAAGCCAGGTAAATGTTTTAAAGCCAAAATTATACATCGAACTCTGTTACAGTAACATAGTTAATATTCATTTCCTAATACATAAAGCAAACTATCGCATCGACATTGAACAACAAAGGATCGCTGGACGCTACAAACATTCAATAACCTTTCCTAGTGTGTCGCTTCGCTCAATTGTTCTGGCGTTCCCTGGAGTCCTCTCTGCAGACGCCCCTTGGGGGGGAGTCTCGGCCTTTATGGCTGACTTTGGAAGCTTTTCGGGAGCGTTTGAACTTAGCGACGTCGTCACCGAACACGTCGCCCGTCCGCAGCGCGGAGATGAGGTCGTCGAACTCTCCCTTCTGGCCGCCCGCCAGCGTGCCGTCGCGGGAGCTGTCGGAGTGCCCGTTGCAGTCGCCGCTGCCGGTCGACTTGCCGAGAGACTTGCCGACTGAGCTTAGGAGACTGGACGCTTGTTTACGCTCCATTGTGCGTTTCTTGAGCTGTGGGCAGAATAGACGATAGAAGTTAGTAATGGCTATGTTTTATCATAGCATGAGTTATTCTTAGATAGTTTGTGCCGACTCAAAATAAGAAGTAGTGATTTTGGACAGATTTTGTATAAAATGTTTTGTTTAAAGGTTGAAAATTCAAAACTCTTAAAATTCAAAAGTCTTTATAAGGTGCACGTCCTCGTTCAAATTATAAATCTACCTACCTCTTCGGGGGAATAGCTGGCGTGATAACCTTCTTCACTGTCCTCTCTTACACGTGCCTCGGAAAGCACGTTAAGCCTTTGGTCCCGGCTGTCAATTGCAGATCTTTGGCAATCAAGGGTAGTCAGAAGAAGGAAAGTCTCAACCAGTCTTACTAAGGGGTATCGTATTACTGAGTAACTTGGTTGTGGAGGCCAGATATGCATTCACATCCGTGTAAAATACTGGTATTCAGGTGCCACCGGTGAGACTGGAAGCCGACCCCAACTTGGTTGGAAACTGCCGGAGTCGCGGGAAGGTACTTATGGGTCACCGTGGCCCCAGGCAACACAGGCAACGGAAGGAATACGGGTGGGTTTTATTCAGTAAGAGTCTGACACACCCTCCCGCTCAGGCCAGAGCGAGAGAAGTTATTTGATGATTTCCGACCCAAAAAAAAAAAACTCTACCAATGTGCCTTTTCCCAACTATGTTGGGGTCAGCTTCCAATCTAACCGCATACAGCTGAATACCAGCATTTTACATGGAGCGACTGCCTATCTGACCTCCACAACCCAGTTACTGGGTAACACGATACCCCTTGGTAAGACTTTCGAGCTTCTGACGACCCGTAACGACTGTCAAAGAGATGAAGAGAGTTGGTCCCGGCTGTCATTTGTCTATGTCCCGTAACGATAGACAAATGACAGCCGGGACCAACGGCTTAACGTGCTTTCCGAGGCACGGAGGGGTCTTGGTATGTAAAGATGGTCACCCGTCCACGGACGGACCCCGGCAAGCGTAGTTTAACCTGATCGATCGACCCGTGCAGCTATTATTACTTAGCCACAAGCCCCTCAGAACAGGAGAAGTTATTTGATGATTTCTCACCCAAAAAAAAACTTGGAAAAGGCTAGGAAGGTGATACTGTACTTTCCGAGTTTATCTTGGTCATCACTGATATCGGTGACGAGAAAACATGGTGAGGAAACCCGGACTATAAGTTTTATAAGTCGAAATGGCGAACCCGTTTTGAGCAAGCATGGTATTTAAAGCTCGTGCCTTTTACGTAAGAGAAGAGGCGTTAACCCAGCAATGGGACAATAGTAGGCTTGTATTATTATTTATCAGCCACATATGTTTACCTCCTGCTCATGCCGAGTGCGGCGCTCCTCCTCGTCTCTCCTCCTGCGCGCGGCGTCACACTCGGCCCTCGCGTCGCCCAACTGCGTGAGGAACGAGTCCAGCGCGCCGAACAGTTGCTCCGGTGACGCTGACGCTTCCTCGCCAAACGCATGCGCGCAAGATTCGAGGCGGCTCTTCATATCCTGGAAATAGAGAAGATATGTTAGATTTAACCATTTCAATATAACCAACCGTTATTTTTCATCGCAGCGTGTAGATACCAAAAATAGTAATGAAGTTAAATTTTTGTTTGGTCAATAGGGTTTTGACAACGTATGACTTCCTGCATAAAAGTTGACAACTTACCTAAAACCTTTTGAACAGCGTCTTCTTGTGACTGTGGAAATGTGTAGCTCGAGTCATATTGTCGATGTCAAAAGCCCACTCAAACCCTACAGAGACCTCACTATAACTTATAGGAGCCCCGCATCTTAAATTTCAAATATAGCCATTTTTCCAGCACGAGAAAGGGTGGGCTTCTATCTCACTACATCTTTGAAACAATGATGGCTTCCCATAAATACATCCTCCTCTGAACATCTGATTTAAACCCACCTGGAACAGATCCTCTAGCTGCGTAAAAGAACAAACAGCATGTGCGTGGAAGTCCCTCATGACAGGCAGGAACATGTCGTTGTGCGAGCGGCCCCCGAGCGCGGCGTGGTACTCCAGCTCACGCGCCACCTCGCGCAGGCCCAGGCGCAGCGCGCCCACGTCCTTGTCCAGCTGCTCCACGCACACCTTGGCTGCGGCGCGCACGTGAGGGAGGTCTTCTTCGAGGAGTAAGATGTCTTTGAACTGGAAAGTAATAGAAATGTGGCAGAGGATTTTTTTTAACTGCTAATATTTAGTATGATTCATAAAGAGGGAACCATGGGCTACTGAAGAACGTCATACATTTTTTTTTTTCTGTCAGTTCACTGTGTGACTTACAGTTTTGAGTAAGGGCATACTGAGCTCAGTGTTTGTATATTTAAAAGTGTGTTCTGTGTTTGTATTTTTCTCGGAATACAGAACGCCTGAAAGGTCCGGTACCCACGCGTGTGTGACCAAGTTGTTACAATGTGTCATGCAAGCATCCTTTATCCGCACTTACCCAAATAGTTCTTCTCCGGATTGATAAGGATACTTACACTACTAGATTCTGCTTTTTATCAATTCTGAATATGAAATTGCTAAGTTAAATGTAGAAGTACATAAATTAAATTTAGGTCTTAGTCTAGTATTTACCTGTGTCTCTAGCATTTCGACGAGGTAATGCAACAGCGTGGTGTTACGTGACACTGACGACTTGGTGTCGGCCAGCTTGTTCAGTGATGTCAGACGGAATCCAGATGCATTGCCGCGAGCACCCCTGTATTCAGAAATGAGTAATTAAATTACATCGGACTGAAACATAACTGATGAAATGTGGCGAAAATACACAACAATACCGCTCGCAAAATCAAGCACCCGTCAGACGGAAAGCGGGTAGGTCTCCCAAAAGATGGACTGATGACCTGATTAAGGTCGTGTGAATCCACTGGATGCGAGAAGGTCAGCGTCGGTTGATGTGGCGATGCTTGGCCTATGTTCATCAGTGGACGTCTGTCGGATTACTGAATGATGTCTCACCTGTTCATATAGTTCCCTAGGGCGAGCACCACCTCCAGCAGCGCGCGGTGTGTCTCACCTGTTCATATAGTTCCCTAGGGCGAGCACCACCTCCAGCCGCGCGCGGTGTGTCTCACCTGTTCATATAGTTCCCTAGGGCGAGCACCATCTCCAGCAGCGCGCGGTGTGTCTCACCTGTTCATATAGTTCCCTAGGGCGAGCACCACCTCCAGCCGCGCGCGGTGTGTCTCACCTGTTCATATAGTTCCCTAGGGCGAGCACCACCTCCAGCCGCGCGCGGTGTGTCTCACCTGTTCATATAGTTCCCTAGGGCGAGCACCACCTCCAGCCGCGCGCGGTGTGTCTCACCTGTTCATATAGTTCCCTAGGGCGAGCACCACCTCCAGCCGCGCGCGGTGTGTCTCACCTGTTCATATAGTTCCCTAGGGCGAGCACCACCTCCAGCAGCGCGCGGTGTGTCTCACCTGTTCATATAGTTCCCTAGGGCGAGCACCACCTCCAGCCGCGCGCGGTGTGTCTCACCTGTTCATATAGTTCCCTAGGGCGAGCACCACCTCCAGCAGCGCGCGGTGTGTCTCACCTGTTCATATAGTTCCCTAGGGCGAGCACCACCTCCAGCAGCGCGCGGTGTGTCTCACCTGTTCATATAGTTCCCTAGGGCGAGCACCACCTCCAGCAGCGCGCGGTGTGTCTCACCTGTTCATATAGTTCCCTAGGGCGAGCACCACCTCCAGCAGCGCGCGGTGTGTCTCACCTGTTCATATAGTTCCCTAGGGCGAGCACCACCTCCAGCAGCGCGCGGTGTGTCTCACCTGTTCATATAGTTCCCTAGGGCGAGCACCACCTCCAGCAGCGCGCGGTGTGTCTCACCTGTTCATATAGTTCCCTAGGGCGAGCACCACCTCCAGCCGCGCGCGGTGTGTCTCACCTGTTCATATAGTTCCCTAGGGCGAGCACCACCTCCAGCAGCGCGCGGTGTGTCTCACCTGTTCATATAGTTCCCTAGGGCGAGCACCACCTCCAGCAGCGCGCGGTGTGTCTCACCTGTTCATATAGTTCCCTAGGGCGAGCACCACCTCCAGCAGCGCGCGGTGTGTCTCACCTGTTCATATAGTTCCCTAGGGCGAGCACCACCTCCAGCAGCGCGCGGTGTGTCTCACCTGTTCATATAGTTCCCTAGGGCGAGCACCACCTCCAGCAGCGCGCGGTGTGTCTCACCTGTTCATATAGTTCCCTAGGGCGAGCACCACCTCCAGCAGCGCGCGGTGTGTCTCACCTGTTCATATAGTTCCCTAGGGCGAGCACCACCTCCAGCAGCGCGCGGTGTGTCTCACCTGTTCATATAGTTCCCTAGGGCGAGCACCACCTCCAGCAGCGCGCGGTGTGTCTCACCTGTTCATATAGTTCCCTAGGGCGAGCACCACCTCCAGCAGCGCGCGGTGTGTCTCACCTGTTCATATAGTTCCCTAGGGCGAGCACCACCTCCAGCAGCGCGCGGTGTGTCTCACCTGTTCATATAGTTCCCTAGGGCGAGCACCACCTCCAGCAGCGCGCGGTGTGTCTCACCTGTTCATATAGTTCCCTAGGGCGAGCACCACCTCCAGCAGCGCGCGGTGTGTCTCACCTGTTCATATAGTTCCCTAGGGCGAGCACCACCTCCAGCAGCGCGCGGTGTGTCTCACCTGTTCATATAGTTCCCTAGGGCGAGCACCACCTCCAGCAGCGCGCGGTGTGTCTCACCTGTTCATATAGTTCCCTAGGGCGAGCACCACCTCCAGCAGCGCGCGGTGTGTCTCACCTGTTCATATAGTTCCCTAGGGCGAGCACCACCTCCAGCAGCGCGCGGTGTGTCTCACCTGTTCATATAGTTCCCTAGGGCGAGCACCACCTCCAGCAGCGCGCGGTGTGTCTCACCTGTTCATATAGTTCCCTAGGGCGAGCACCACCTCCAGCAGCGCGCGGTGTGTCTCACCTGTTCATATAGTTCCCTAGGGCGAGCACCACCTCCAGCAGCGCGCGGTGTGTCTCACCTGTTCATATAGTTCCCTAGGGCGAGCACCACCTCCAGCAGCGCGCGGTGTGTCTCACCTGTTCATATAGTTCCCTAGGGCGAGCACCACCTCCAGCAGCGCGCGGTGTGTCTCACCTGTTCATATAGTTCCCTAGGGCGAGCACCACCTCCAGCAGCGCGCGGTGTGTCTCACCTGTTCATATAGTTCCCTAGGGCGAGCACCACCTCCAGCAGCGCGCGGTGTGTCTCACCTGTTCATATAGTTCCCTAGGGCGAGCACCACCTCCAGCAGCGCGCGGTGTGTCTCACCTGTTCATATAGTTCCCTAGGGCGAGCACCACCTCCAGCAGCGCGCGGTGTGTCTCACCTGTTCATATAGTTCCCTAGGGCGAGCACCACCTCCAGCAGCGCGCGGTGTGTCTCACCTGTTCATATAGTTCCCTAGGGCGAGCACCACCTCCAGCAGCGCGCGGTGTGTCTCACCTGTTCATATAGTTCCCTAGGGCGAGCACCACCTCCAGCAGCGCGCGGTGTGTCTCACCTGTTCATATAGTTCCCTAGGGCGAGCACCACCTCCAGCAGCGCGCGGTGTGTCTCACCTGTTCATATAGTTCCCTAGGGCGAGCACCACCTCCAGCAGCGCGCGGTGTGTCTCACCTGTTCATATAGTTCCCTAGGGCGAGCACCACCTCCAGCAGCGCGCGGTGTGTCTCACCTGTTCATATAGTTCCCTAGGGCGAGCACCACCTCCAGCAGCGCGCGGTGTGTCTCACCTGTTCATATAGTTCCCTAGGGCGAGCACCACCTCCAGCAGCGCGCGGTGTGTCTCACCTGTTCATATAGTTCCCTAGGGCGAGCACCACCTCCAGCAGCGCGCGGTGTGTCTCACCTGTTCATATAGTTCCCTAGGGCGAGCACCACCTCCAGCAGCGCGCGGTGTGTCTCACCTGTTCATATAGTTCCCTAGGGCGAGCACCACCTCCAGCAGCGCGCGGTGTGTCTCACCTGTTCATATAGTTCCCTAGGGCGAGCACCACCTCCAGCAGCGCGCGGTGTGTCTCACCTGTTCATATAGTTCCCTAGGGCGAGCACCACCTCCAGCAGCGCGCGGTGTGTCTCACCTGTTCATATAGTTCCCTAGGGCGAGCACCACCTCCAGCAGCGCGCGGTGTGTCTCACCTGTTCATATAGTTCCCTAGGGCGAGCACCACCTCCAGCAGCGCGCGGTGTGTCTCACCTGTTCATATAGTTCCCTAGGGCGAGCACCACCTCCAGCAGCGCGCGGTGTGTCTCACCTGTTCATATAGTTCCCTAGGGCGAGCACCACCTCCAGCAGCGCGCGGTGTGTCTCACCTGTTCATATAGTTCCCTAGGGCGAGCACCACCTCCAGCAGCGCGCGGTGTGTCTCACCTGTTCATATAGTTCCCTAGGGCGAGCACCACCTCCAGCAGCGCGCGGTGTGTCTCACCTGTTCATATAGTTCCCTAGGGCGAGCACCACCTCCAGCAGCGCGCGGTGTGTCTCACCTGTTCATATAGTTCCCTAGGGCGAGCACCACCTCCAGCAGCGCGCGGTGTGTCTCACCTGTTCATATAGTTCCCTAGGGCGAGCACCACCTCCAGCAGCGCGCGGTGTGTCTCACCTGTTCATATAGTTCCCTAGGGCGAGCACCACCTCCAGCAGCGCGCGGTGTGTCTCACCTGTTCATATAGTTCCCTAGGGCGAGCACCACCTCCAGCAGCGCGCGGTGTGTCTCACCTGTTCATATAGTTCCCTAGGGCGAGCACCACCTCCAGCAGCGCGCGGTGTGTCTCACCTGTTCATATAGTTCCCTAGGGCGAGCACCACCTCCAGCAGCGCGCGGTGTGTCTCACCTGTTCATATAGTTCCCTAGGGCGAGCACCACCTCCAGCAGCGCGCGGTGTGTCTCACCTGTTCATATAGTTCCCTAGGGCGAGCACCACCTCCAGCAGCGCGCGGTGTGTCTCACCTGTTCATATAGTTCCCTAGGGCGAGCACCACCTCCAGCAGCGCGCGGTGTGTCTCACCTGTTCATATAGTTCCCTAGGGCGAGCACCACCTCCAGCAGCGCGCGGTGTGTCTCACCTGTTCATATAGTTCCCTAGGGCGAGCACCACCTCCAGCAGCGCGCGGTGTGTCTCACCTGTTCATATAGTTCCCTAGGGCGAGCACCACCTCCAGCAGCGCGCGGTGTGTCTCACCTGTTCATATAGTTCCCTAGGGCGAGCACCACCTCCAGCAGCGCGCGGTGTGTCTCACCTGTTCATATAGTTCCCTAGGGCGAGCACCACCTCCAGCAGCGCGCGGTGTGTCTCACCTGTTCATATAGTTCCCTAGGGCGAGCACCACCTCCAGCAGCGCGCGGTGTGTCTCACCTGTTCATATAGTTCCCTAGGGCGAGCACCACCTCCAGCAGCGCGCGGTGTGTCTCACCTGTTCATATAGTTCCCTAGGGCGAGCACCACCTCCAGCAGCGCGCGGTGTGTCTCACCTGTTCATATAGTTCCCTAGGGCGAGCACCACCTCCAGCAGCGCGCGGTGTGTCTCACCTGTTCATATAGTTCCCTAGGGCGAGCACCACCTCCAGCAGCGCGCGGTGTGTCTCACCTGTTCATATAGTTCCCTAGGGCGAGCACCACCTCCAGCAGCGCGCGGTGTGTCTCACCTGTTCATATAGTTCCCTAGGGCGAGCACCACCTCCAGCAGCGCGCGGTGTGTCTCACCTGTTCATATAGTTCCCTAGGGCGAGCACCACCTCCAGCAGCGCGCGGTGTGTCTCACCTGTTCATATAGTTCCCTAGGGCGAGCACCACCTCCAGCAGCGCGCGGTGTGTCTCACCTGTTCATATAGTTCCCTAGGGCGAGCACCACCTCCAGCAGCGCGCGGTGTGTCTCACCTGTTCATATAGTTCCCTAGGGCGAGCACCACCTCCAGCAGCGCGCGGTGTGTCTCACCTGTTCATATAGTTCCCTAGGGCGAGCACCACCTCCAGCAGCGCGCGGTGTGTCTCACCTGTTCATATAGTTCCCTAGGGCGAGCACCACCTCCAGCAGCGCGCGGTGTGTCTCACCTGTTCATATAGTTCCCTAGGGCGAGCACCACCTCCAGCAGCGCGCGGTGTGTCTCACCTGTTCATATAGTTCCCTAGGGCGAGCACCACCTCCAGCAGCGCGCGGTGTGTCTCACCTGTTCATATAGTTCCCTAGGGCGAGCACCACCTCCAGCAGCGCGCGGTGTGTCTCACCTGTTCATATAGTTCCCTAGGGCGAGCACCACCTCCAGCAGCGCGCGGTGTGTCTCACCTGTTCATATAGTTCCCTAGGGCGAGCACCACCTCCAGCAGCGCGCGGTGTGTCTCACCTGTTCATATAGTTCCCTAGGGCGAGCACCACCTCCAGCAGCGCGCGGTGTGTCTCACCTGTTCATATAGTTCCCTAGGGCGAGCACCACCTCCAGCAGCGCGCGGTGTGTCTCACCTGTTCATATAGTTCCCTAGGGCGAGCACCACCTCCAGCAGCGCGCGGTGTGTCTCACCTGTTCATATAGTTCCCTAGGGCGAGCACCACCTCCAGCAGCGCGCGGTGTGTCTCACCTGTTCATATAGTTCCCTAGGGCGAGCACCACCTCCAGCAGCGCGCGGTGTGTCTCACCTGTTCATATAGTTCCCTAGGGCGAGCACCACCTCCAGCAGCGCGCGGTGTGTCTCACCTGTTCATATAGTTCCCTAGGGCGAGCACCACCTCCAGCAGCGCGCGGTGTGTCTCACCTGTTCATATAGTTCCCTAGGGCGAGCACCACCTCCAGCAGCGCGCGGTGTGTCTCACCTGTTCATATAGTTCCCTAGGGCGAGCACCACCTCCAGCAGCGCGCGGTGTGTCTCACCTGTTCATATAGTTCCCTAGGGCGAGCACCACCTCCAGCAGCGCGCGGTGTGTCTCACCTGTTCATATAGTTCCCTAGGGCGAGCACCACCTCCAGCAGCGCGCGGTGTGTCTCACCTGTTCATATAGTTCCCTAGGGCGAGCACCACCTCCAGCAGCGCGCGGTGTGTCTCACCTGTTCATATAGTTCCCTAGGGCGAGCACCACCTCCAGCAGCGCGCGGTGTGTCTCACCTGTTCATATAGTTCCCTAGGGCGAGCACCACCTCCAGCAGCGCGCGGTGTGTCTCACCTGTTCATATAGTTCCCTAGGGCGAGCACCACCTCCAGCAGCGCGCGGTGTGTCTCACCTGTTCATATAGTTCCCTAGGGCGAGCACCACCTCCAGCAGCGCGCGGTGTGTCTCACCTGTTCATATAGTTCCCTAGGGCGAGCACCACCTCCAGCAGCGCGCGGTGTGTCTCACCTGTTCATATAGTTCCCTAGGGCGAGCACCACCTCCAGCAGCGCGCGGTGTGTCTCACCTGTTCATATAGTTCCCTAGGGCGAGCACCACCTCCAGCAGCGCGCGGTGTGTCTCACCTGTTCATATAGTTCCCTAGGGCGAGCACCACCTCCAGCAGCGCGCGGTGTGTCTCACCTGTTCATATAGTTCCCTAGGGCGAGCACCACCTCCAGCAGCGCGCGGTGTGTCTCACCTGTTCATATAGTTCCCTAGGGCGAGCACCACCTCCAGCAGCGCGCGGTGTGTCTCACCTGTTCATATAGTTCCCTAGGGCGAGCACCACCTCCAGCAGCGCGCGGTGTGTCTCACCTGTTCATATAGTTCCCTAGGGCGAGCACCACCTCCAGCAGCGCACGCAGGCGCCGCGAGCGCGTCATGTCGCGCGCCGCCCGCAGCGCGACAGAGGCGCGCGCGGTGGCCTCGGCGGCCGCGCCCGTGAACTTCTTCTTGAACAGCAGCAGGCGAACGCGCTGCGAGTAGTGCGGGATCCTGGAGCACAGGTATAATCAATATTGTTTTAAAGGCTGATGTACCAAGATAGCCGAGCCGCAAGTAAAACCCACGGTAATCCTGTACAGTTGTCGTGTTATTTCACGACGGGCGGGTTATTCTTAATTGTTTGTGTCATGCACATTGTGTCTGTGTGCGTAAGTTCGACAGCTTTCAGTATCGCCCGAGCTACTGATGCTAACTTTTTCGCGCCAAAATATTGCGTCGCGTACCGTCAACATGGAAGGTAACGGAGAAAAGTCGTTCACAGTGAGATTGGTGTTGCCCAAAATCAGTCTTGGTCTTGGTTTTGCATTTACGCCACAGACCAAGACCAAGACCGACTTATTGTAGCAAGACCAATACCAAGACTGACCCCTGCAAGATTTGAGCAAGAACAAGACTAAACCTGCGTCTCGCAGTTAAGTCAAACTGAGATTTGGGCGTTCCTAAGTAAGTATTTGGTTTCAATCCCGATTTTGATAGACGTTCCCTATTTAATAAGTAGCGTGTTACTTACAAATACCTATTTGTGAGTAACACGCTACTTATTAAATACAATAACACAATAATTTTTATCACATGGGAACCTTCCCATGTGATAAAAATGTACCTAGCATACCTTTCTAGCAAAGTCGAGTAGGTCTAGTAACAGTTTTACGCCAGCCAATGTTATGTATGGTACCGACGCCAGCACATCAAGCTACTACAATATGTCAAATTTCTTTAACAGATTTTCAACTTTAAAGCATTAAAGTTCAAAGTTGATTGGGAAAATTTGACGTTCCGACATAACACAACACACTGCAGAAGCGACAGGTGTTAGTGAACGAACCGTACAGAGTATATTAAAAGAAGAAAAGGATGTCCCTAGCACGTCATCTTCAAAATGTCAGTCTCCGATGAAAAACCGGAGAAAGAGAGACAGTACAATATAATAATTCTATTTTGCACATAAACAAATTCCAACACTGGTAAAATTACGGTCAGTTCTATAAAAAAAATGGATTTGAAGGTTGCCTAGGTTATTTTTTTTATTAAAAAAATTGGGGTATCACTGGCGTAAAACCGACGACAATAAGAAAGTTTTAGTTGAACGGGCATATCCAGATGTGGAGATTAAAATATTTAAAATAAATTACACAATACCGTTTGGCGACTTTGAATTTATCATAAATTTGAAAGACGCTCTTCCGTGACGATGAAACTGTCACGGAAGAGGCCAGTTATGATTCGAACGATTTTTTTACACTAGTAATGTAATTTGTAAATATTCATGTAGGTATGTAATGAATAGAAAGAAAGAAAGAAACATATTTTATTTTGGACACGCACAAGACATATTAAATACGATAAATATTTTATTTCATCACTAAACGAACCACAAATCTTACGACCTACTTATATTATTTTGTTCAATAGTGATGAACTTGCTGACGCTACTTGCGGTTACGCACACAAGAACGCTTGTCTATACACATCACAACTGCAAGTATTGCTCACCCGCCGTCGTGATATAGAACAACTTTACGTGGTTTTAGGCTCGCTTGTCGAACAAAATAATATCATGAAAGATTCCCAATTGACAATGTAAGTGCCAATATCAGTAACGTCAACAGAACAATCTAAAGTGGTTATGTTCCGACTATATTATTAACCGCAGGTCCTTGTGGTAGACGTATAAATGAGACTATCAGCAATCGTAGCGTGAAACGCTCTCAAACTAAGTGGAGTGACGATCTTCACAAAGCTAACGGCTGGATAAGAGTAGCTAAATAAATCCTGCTACCGAGGATCATATTAGATGGAGAGCCTACGTCCTGAAGTGGACTCCCAAAGCTAATAATGAAGACAAGCACAACACTCACTTGGATATCTCATACAGGAACCGGTCAGCGCGCGCCATGCTGTCGAGCTCGTCCTGGTGTTCCTCCAGCAGTGCGGCCTCCTCGGCGCTGGGAGTGAACTTCACTAGCTGTTCCACCATGTCTATGGGGAGTTGTTCGCCGCTGTCCATGCGGAGAATTGCTCTAGAATACACAATCACAATAAGAAAACATCTGTATAAATAAAATGGTACACTGACTGGGTGATAATTCAACGCACAGTCCAAACCGCTAGACCTAGAGACTTGAAATTTTGCACATAGGTACCTTATACAGTGTACGCATCTAGTGGATGCGTACACTATTGTAGGATTCGCAACCATAAAAATATGTATTTACAGAATTATTATACCTAAAAAATGTATACATTATGGTCGCGAATAATATTTTGATCAAGAATAACCTGACACTGACGTGCAAATTGCAAAAAACGTAAGAAATTTTGAATTTCGCGGGCTGCCACTGCGGATTCACCTTCAATGGATTTTCATTTACTTTTTCTTCCCGTTCAGCACGGTAACAATAGAATTTCATAATTTTTTTCTACCCGCACATTTGTACAACAGTAATAACGTACATTCTGCCACTTTCCGAGCATGTATAGTATAAAATATTTATTTATAAGATAACAAGTACAGTTTGCTGAGATTACGGTTCGTGTGAATGTAAGTAAGAGTGTGTTGGTGTTAGTAGGAATGTTGGTTTTGCGAGTATGAGAATAATAGAGGGTGTCAAAAGGGACCAAAATAATGTATTGAGAGCGAGAGCGATTGTTTAAATCCAGAGCGAAGTATATATATTTTTTTAATTTGGTTAACCAATGCCGCGTCGCCAGGCGCGCTTTTTTATTTCCGGCCAGGACTTTATCGAAGTAAATTGCGTTCAAATTTTTAAATTAAATTGTGTTCCAAATGCACAAGTCATTTCGTCACTGTTATTAAGTGCGCCGGAATGACCCATTTTGCTCGCACTTATCGAGCAACCCTTCACCTCTTTTCGAATAGATGGGATGAAAACTAGGTTTACTAACCGGCAAATCTCCTCGTCAGTCATCTTGAGTTTCGACAGCAAGATGGTGCAGTTCTGTGCGCGGCGTCCGTCGATCACTGTCAGGATCTTCGTGCGGGGCTTTGAGCCCAATTGCCTTAGGTCTTCTACTGACCCTTCGTTCTATTGATAAATATTATTTGTCATTAGAACTTGTCACAGACTTCATGAAGAAGAGTGAATGTAGAGGCAATTCAGCTGCCAGACAACACGGACATAGTGCGTAGGCTAAAGAGTACTAAACCATTTGAGTTAGTGCAGTGTATAAATAGTAAATGAATAATGGTAACAATACTGTGCTATACATGTAACACATGAACAAAGTATTTTTATCAATTATCAGACTCTAAGAAAGTACTACGAAATTGTGTAATGTGCAAATTGACACTATTCTTAGGTATAATGTTAAAACATTGTCTATCTCGTAAAATATTAAGTCAGAATTAAATTACTTATTAGTCTAGATTTTAATCAATTACTAAGAACTTATTAATACAGAAAAAAAATAATTTGAGAAAATGTGATATGCTCAAAGTTTTAGCTCTGCATTCGCTTGCTATTTATTCATAGGTTACATCTTTGACAAATTATGTCTATTAGCTTTTTTTTCTAGTACATTGCCACCTTGGTACATAAAGAACTCACAATGACGAAAAGGAGGATGTTAAAACTACTTTACATTGAACATTAGCTATTGAAACTCACCTGGACACCATTCTTCTGATAAGCGCAAAACATCTTATCAATCGTATGTAAATCCATAGCATTATACAGCTTCGTATCATCGAGCTCCTGCCATATAGTTCCATGCAGTTTTGTATCGGGCAGTTTACTCCAGTTGAAGCTCTTCAGAGGGTTGCCGGGTGTCGGCACGTTCTTCTTAGCGCGGGGTGGCGCCGTGGCCAGCGGGGCCAGTGGGGCCAGCGGGGCCAGTGGGGCCGGCGGCGGCGCGGGGCAGGGCGGCGCGGGCGGCAGCGGCGGGGAGAACTGCGGGGGCGGGGGCGGGGGCGGGGCTGCACTGGTCTCTATGACGGCGCTCTTGAGGTTGCTGACCTGTGAGTGGCAAGAATTGGGTTATTAACTATTATTGGAGTAAAAAATATGCGATCACTTTTGTACAGGTTCAAATTAATGGAACTGGCAACACTTCACAGATATGACGGGAATAAATATCGAATCATAATAAAACGAAAAATTCAATACGAACATATTAAACGTATGAAAATATTAAGTTAGTTTTTTTTTAAACATTGGTTCTACCAATATGTACCCGATTCTGTTTGTAAAGTTTCGCCAACTAATATAATTTGACCTTTGAATGTTTTACGTACCTTCGCATCGTCAGGTATGCTTCCTTCACTGACTAGTTTTTCAAACCTCACTCTTTCTGCTCTTTCCTGGTTCAGCTGGAAGTTTAAAATATACAATATAATAGGGATGATGCCTGGGTAAACAAAAGAAATCCTATTTAGTCCGTCTGTTAATAAAAAAATATTAGACACGTATTTTTTGCTTTATCATATTAATAAAAAAATAATTAGATAAAACGCATTAAAATTGGGGAGTAGGAGCTCGCTACCTACGTCACAATTCAGTACTAAATCTGGCAATGCGTGACGTCATATCAAACAACTCAATGTATTGCCATAATCTTTTGATTACGAAAAAAAGGAAAAACACGTGTCCAATTCTTTTTTAATTATCTTGTTACCAGACGGAAAAAATGTCATCATCCCTTTTGAAAAAATAATTGATATAATACCTGAATATATCAGGCGAAACCGACAGGGTAGCCCGCGAAATTCAAAATAATCAATACAACTCTCTACATTCAAATTAGCCTATCAAATAACTATTTCATGAAATCATGACATTTGAGGCCAATTCTAACTTGTTTTGATTTGCATTAATGCTTTTTATGATTATAATTATGTAGATACATACTTGTCACGGTCGCGAATCATATGTATTTTGATAGACATACAACCTAACAGAGACCTGCATATTACAAAGAATTGGTTGTCTGTAAAGTCGGTTTACGGACGATAATTTTACGTGATAACGAGAGAGAGATGCGTCACAGGCCGAACGCTTAGGCCGATCGTGCCTCTCTATCGCTAGTTCCACGCTCTCGCTTGCACGCTCGGCTCAGGCGGAACGTGACACATTTTCGTGCGTGCAGCCGGCGTTCATCGATTTAGACGGTATCACGTCAAAAACTTAAGACAATTTTAATTTCGCGAGCTTCGTTAGCGCATAGTCCCATAATATTTGATTTTTAATAACTTATTTAATAATTAATTAAATTGGCGTTAGCAAGCTGACGATTTTGTTATGTTATGATTCACTTTGGACCCTTTAGAAGGCATATGTAAACCATTTTACCCATGCGTAAATCCCAGAGTATTAGCAAAATGTGGTGCCACAATAATAGGCTTAAATTATAAGACTTTAATTTACTTAAATCAACAATAGTTGTAATAATTTTGATTTGGGGTTTGAACAAACATCCACTTGAATAGCAACAGTTCGTAGAAAGTGGTGACGCCAAAAATCACTACTTAGCTGTGATTCAGTGTTTATCAGACAGAAGTTTCAACTGGCAAAAAACTTGTCAAAGTCGCGCATTCTATAGGATTTCCGCACTATGAGAGGTCAGCTTATACTGCAGGCTTAGCATGACGCTTTCTATTTCTACGAAAAATAGACAGCTCTTTCTATACAAAGTGACATTTTTTTTCTCCATTTTTGACATCGCTCCGTAGAAATCCTTCTACATAAAAAAGGACCTAGAAGATCTTTAGAAACGAAAGACAAAATGACAGATTGTAGAAGGATTTTTACGGTGCGATGTTAAAAATGGAGAAACGAAATGTTACTTTGTATAGAAAGAGCTATGTCTATTCTTCGTAGAAATAGAAAGCGTCATGCTAAGCCTACTGGAAATGTATAGCTTGATATGTAGCCGTCACGTACACAGCTACAAGGATTTTTGGCGCTCAAATTACGTTGACGGGGTGGCGCTGTTGGTAAACATTTGCGCAACAAAACAATTGTGAAATGTATTGAAAAACAAGCTGACGGCGTTAGTTCCGATTTTGGCCACGTGCCAAAAGAACATGGTAGCGATATACAGGGTGATTGGTAAAATACTAAAACCTCTTAAGGGGTCATTGTACTCATCATTATAAACAACTTTTACTATGGGACCAAACACGAAATCGCGAAAAAATTATTTGTTGTTCCCTACATTTTGACGAGTTATGCGACCATAAATGTAGAGAACAGCAAATAATTTTTTCGCGATTTCGTGTTTGGTCCCGTTGTAAAAGTTGTTTATAATGATGAGTATAATGACTCCTTGAGAGGTTTTTAGTATTGTCCAATCACCCCGTATACGTTCGTATTCGCAATGATCTACCGCAACTGGCAGTCATTTCGTTGATACCATATGTTATTCAATTATTAACCCTTTTTTCTTGTCCTTTGTCTACCATACCTGCTGCTCCACCTGGAGCACCCTGGTGGCGGCGGCGCGGGCCCGCTCGGTGCACTCCATGTGCGCCGCAGTCTCCCTCTCCAGCCGCTCCTTCAGCCGAGACACCACTCCCTCCAACTCCTCGCGCTCTTGACTCTGCTCGTCCACTTGCTTCTCCTGTTAGTGGGTTAGTTTAGTCAGTTCATGCGTATGGTTCATGGGTGGTAGGTATTATTGGTGGTCGGTGAAGCGTGAGGTTCTGGTAAGCTGAGTGAAATCAGGTTGTAATACTGTAAGAGTTCAATAGACCTGTGTTGTCTTCAGACAAATGATGGGCGAAACAGAAAAAAAGCTAGAGCCTAAGATCTTTACACGCTAAAGTCCGTAGGTAGTCCGCGCGCAAGTGCTAGTCACTGCCTGAGATTGGCTTGCTTAAATTTAAATTTTGACATTTTAACTTTGAATTGAATTAAAATTTTGCCCTTGTCATTTTGAATAAAATATCGACATTGTAATTATAATGTTTTTTATGTTTAATTTTAACTCTTTATTTACATAAACAAATGAAAGATGATTATTAACATTAACTAAATTAAATAAAAACTAAGTTAAGCCTAAAAAAAGCCCTCGAGGCATTGTACCGAGGATGCTGGCGGCATTTCCTCGCTGAATTGCAATTCTGATGCGTTTCGCGAGAAAGCCGCCAGCTTTTCGGTCACCAGTTACATCAACTAGACGTTTCGCGATTTCCGCAAATAACTTATGCGCACTGGGACCCCACGGACCGAGGGTCTCGACGCCAAAGGGCACAAAGTGTACTCTCTGCCATGGCCTCCAATTATAATTTTGACATTGTAATTTCTTTCCTTGTTTTTTTTTTGTATTGTTTAGTTAAGGTTTTTATTGTTGCCTAGTGCGACTAATTTTGTACGCCATAAATGGTAAAACATGTAGGTACCTCATATTAATTATAAGACCTGTATACTGTATATCTTATCTTGCCCTTTGTCTACCTCCCCCCCCCCTCGCGGCTCACTTAAAAACAAACGCTTACCATAAAGGCTCTTACAGACTGGGGCGATGCGACAGCCGGCAATATGCCTGTCGCGCCCGCGAAATTGCCTCAGTATGCAAGAGCCTTAACGGGCTTCACTGTTTGTCTACATCATATGACACGATGTCGATATTTTTTATCGATTTATAATTTATACTTTCATGATGAAAACTGAGCTACATTTGATAAAAATGTGTTCATAAAAAGTTAGTACTTATTAGAAGGTACCCTGTTGTAACTAATATACATATAACATTATGTAATAGAATATCGACTTGAAATTATGTTATCTTCAGCTTTCCAGAACCAGCAGCACATTACCGCTTCATTGAACAACTTGTCACAAAAAGTGTTGTATTTTGTCAATAACAGCTTCATTTAATGACGTATGACATTATTCGCTGTTCTATTTCACAATGACACGTAAATTATTGCAATTAGAATCTTAACTCTAGTAACATAAGAGCAATAAAGCGTCATCGTAAAATGTAACAACGTGATAACCAAAATGAGAAATGTATTTATGCCTGTAATGAGAACCAATATTATATTATTATGTTTTCCGCTACCATTAGGCTGTCATAGAATAAACATTGTTGAAGAAATGTTATCATACTTTACAAAAAATGTGTTCTATGGAACACATTTTTTTTAAGTTGGTTAAAAAAGTGAAACCAAACTAATATTATAAATGCGAAAGTGAGTTTGTTTGCTTGTTACGCTTTTACGCTAAATCGGCTGAACGAATTTGTATGAAATTTGGCACATAGGTAGCCCATGGATTAGTACATATGATACTTTTCATCCCGATATTCCCAGGGAATCAAGACTTACGAGGAAGAAATCGCGGGGCGCAGCTTATAAATAAATAAAACGACGAATTTGAATTAATATTCCAATTTTCAAAAATAAACACTGGGAAATGTCGGGACAAGATAATTTTCCATCTAAAGTAAAAGATCATCAAAATTCCTAGACATTTAACTGATGGTAGGTCTCTAATTAGTATTTTAGAGGTTTGAGGAACAGGGTGTAAAGTTCACTCATCCTCCATAGTAAAGGGAGGATCCTCAGACCAGACGGGTTTTGTGTCTGGTGGGGTACTGCCCGATGATTGATGTCGGGACGTTGTATATATGCTAACCGCGCGGTAAACTTTGCTTGCGCGATGCAGGATTTTGCGTGACATCACTGTAATGCGTAGTTCGCATGTGGCGATGTAGATGCCGCCACAGGTGTTTTTTAAACGACCTCAATGAAGATTGTCAACATAATATGTTCTTAACAACCGTTGCTATGAAGCCATACAAAGAGCCAGTAGGTATTTCAGGCAAATCCAGAAATTAGTGCAGAGGCCACCAACATTCTCAAACAAAAACACTCCCTGACCATGATAACAAATCTCCAACAACATCCTACACAAAGCTCGTATCTCCCATACCTTCTTAGCGAGTTCAGTAGCCATGTCAATGTTCTCTCTCTCCAGGTTGTCTGCCTTGCTCCTGGCGGCGACCAGCTCCTCTTCCTTGGCCAGTAGGTGCACTATTTCGCCCACGTTTATCTCGAGAGGTGCTACGTCTGGGTCGTAGATCTGGAATAATAATGGGTTTTGTATTAGATCGAAGTTCAGTTTAACTTACCAGCTCTGAACTGGTAACTTTAACCGAAAACTTAGGACACAGAGCTAATTATTATTGTTTAGTCTTCAGTAGTTAGCAGTATTGGCCAATACGTTTATTCATTTACATTTCAATCACGATTGGCCTCAAAACGGTGAAGAAAGATATTGTGAAGAAATCGGCATTTCTAAAACTAAACATTCGATGACATATAACATCCGCTAACTGAGCCCGGGTGGTGGATTACGGTCCACTCCCTAAAGTCTCTCACTCCCACATTTATCCCAAAAGGTACATTACAAAACTAGCGTCAGACAGCATCTGTCTGGCATTAATGCTGAAATCACCCTTTTTGGCGCACCCGTAAAGCACACACTGTTGTTAAAACATTTCACTTTTTTTGCCAAATAAATGTTATTCTTTGTTTCTTTCTTTCTCTCCCTCTTAAAAAGAGGAAGCCTGTGTCCAATTAATGGGAACATTAAAAGCCGATTATGGGTACGCTACGGTCCTCGTTACCTTGGTAGTATCAGAGGTACTGCCCCGCTCACTGCCCTGCTCGGAGTTGGCGCGGCTGCCGGAGGCCGGCTGTTGCAGGATCAGTTGCTGCACCACGCGGTCTAGCAGAAGCCAGTGTTGCGACTGAGGGTTGTACTCCACTGGGACATAGGAAAAATACGTTATTAATACGAAGCTTTATTTTGAACTGGTGCAATAACGTAGGTATGTAATTGCAGAGCATAATATGTATTATAAACCTTATTAGAAATGTTTGATGTGTAACAGGAAGTGACAGCTTGAGCATGGAATAAGTAAGTACTTTTTAATAGTATGGAATTAGTAAGTACTATACCTACAGATTGTAAGTAGAGGGGGTCGAAATTCGACCATTGGGCGACCACTAGTAATGAATAATTATTTCAGTATTTAGCTTTTTTTTAAGTTTTGAGGTCAATTTCTGTCGCTGCTCAGTTGCTTATTACCAAGGTGAGCTGTCAGATGTTACACGTCATATACGACTACCTACTGTAATGCTCGCTCGTTTTTTTTTTTTTTTAAGTGAAGAATTTAATTCTGCAATAGAGGTAATTCATATTCGAGAAGGAACATTCCGTTGATATCGTGCTCGCGCATCAATTGCATGTGTGGCCCAGGTGGGGTCAGGTCAATGTATCTTTGGAAGTAAAGAGCAAATAACCAAAATAATAGTAGTCTTTATAAGGTTACATTTTTTGAGAATCCAAAGACCAACTTAATGAAAATGCAAAACCAGATCCGAGCCAGTCCACGAGAAGCAAAAGAACTAATAATACACAAGAATCCTTTCTGTTTAGACATTAGATTTGTAGACCATTTAGTTTTTGTTAACCGGTAACTCCCCATTGATTCCGAATAGGAGTCGCACTCCCGAACCCTTCAGTCCCCACTGACACCGAATAGGAGTCTTGGGCCACGCGGTTTGCAACTCTATTATAATGCAATAAGGTGTTCATCCGTTATAATAGAGTCAAGTCAGTGTCAGTGGGGACTGACGGTTGGAGGAGTGAAACTCCTATTCGGAGTCTTCTTGACAGGCCTAAAAACGACCAATAGGAACCGTGCACCTAGCTTCTGACGTTTTATAAGTGCCCATTTATATTTATGTGAAATAAAATATTTCGTTTTTTTTTTTCGTAGGACCATACTATCATTCTGCCTAGCCCTTTCTCAACTATGTTGGGGTCGGCTACCAGACTAACCGTTTGCAGCTGAATACCAGTATTTTACATGAAGCGACTGCCTATCTGACCTCCACAACCCAGTAACTGGGTAATACGATACCCCTTGGTGAGATTGGTTGTCAGGCTTTTGTGCTTCTGACGACCCATAAGACCATACTACTGTCAAAACCTGGAAAAACTTCGTCATAAGACCACTTACACGGCAGTAACAGTAGATGCTCCAACATAGACAGCAGATGAGGGTAGGCAGCAGTGTGGCTGAGCTTCCTCCGCAGTAGCTCGAACATGGAGCTCGCACTCTTAGTATCTACGTGTTCCTTGTCGAACCTCCTGGCCAGTTCCCTCTCATCCTCGTTGCGAACCATCTCGAAGAACTCGATGTGACGGTCCAAGGTCTCGTTTTCGTATTTGCGGAGTTTTTCGATTACTGTAATGAGAGAGTTTTAAGATATAATAAAGATAGATTATTTAGTTATATGTACATATTGTGTTAAGTCATTTTTGAAGTTTTATTTCAACAGCAGTATCCATGAATTCATAAGAACTTTAGTTTTACCATTTAGCAAAAGCTTACTTTTTTTTTGAGTATAGTAAGACCCAAATTATCTACGTCACCACAGTTTGGTTAAGGCCTTAATTGGCTATACACATTCCACTCTACATTAGTACTTAAGGATATACGGTGTGTTCCACGGACTGCGGGTAAGTTATCTCGCAGATAAATTAATGTTAAATCAAGACCATTTACTTCAAAAACTGACCTGGTTGTATCCCCAACATAAGCAGCTCATATCTAAGATGCAGTCTGAACTCCAAGCTTTCTTCGCCCGGTCCGTAATTCAGCACCGCGTTCACAAAGGACATAATGGCCGTCTTCAAGCCCAGGTCATCGCGGTACGCGCCCGTGCTTCGGTCCAGTTCATTCATTATGCTTTGGAAGCGAGCTCGTTCGCCCGCGTATTTTTGGTAGTGGACCATTGCTTCAAGTACCTGTAATTTTGTGAAAGATGTTTTAGATGACGTTTCGATTAGTTGATACTGAAAGAGACAAGAGGAAGTATACTGCGGAATTTTTCTTTTGACATTGAAAAGTTGAAAGAAAAATTTATTTATCATTCAGGATTATGACGGGCAATTAGTCAGTAAATGATAATTTGAGTGCAGCAACTTTATTCTTTACCTGCCGACATGAAACCCCTTGAGCAACCAGAATCTTGCACCAAGATTCCAAAATTCATTCTCTCCAAAATTTTCTTCTCACCAAGCATACCTACCAGGATTTCAATAGCAGCGACTGTGGTTCCTGGATATTTTCTGTGTCCAAGGAGTCTTAAACCGTAGATGTCTCCTATAAAGCAATAAAAATACTTCCAACCCCTTACATATTACTTCCAGAATTAATACCCTACCTTCTTATGTCCTCCTGGTACAAGACAGACAGCGCCCAGTATCTCAAGTGCAGCGACCTTGGTCTTAACATTCTCAGTGTCTAAGGACTGTGCGATCAGATCGATGCTCGTGGGGTGGGCCAGCACATGCGCGCGCCCGGTCTGCAAGCAACCAACAATATTTATAAAGCAGGTAAGAAGATAGAAAGAATAATTAAGAATCAAGAGGAACTATGATATGACGACTGGCATAAAGTTGTGAGTGTCTCAATGGCCTTTTAGTTACGCCAAAACGTCATCAATCATATCAGAAAGTTAGATAGAATGGTCTGTATTCTGCAGCCTGCAGCTAACTTTCTGATATGATTGATGACGTTTTGGCGTTTCAGCAATGTTCGTATCACTCTTTACTGTGACAATGGTAAAACACCTTTAGGATTATGTGGTATATTTACTAAGTCAAGCCAAATCTAAGTCTGAAGATAGAAGAAGATGGCAAGAAAAGATAGAAGTTTTGTTCTACACAAAAACAGTACGTGACTGTTGTCTGTTCATAAAGTCTGATCACTGATTGATCTTCCATTTCGATACATTACTAAAACTACAGATAGGAACAGCTTCATCTATTGATTACCTCCTCTTTTGAGGCACGTGATAGTACCAATTAAATGGAGCTGTCTTTACATCCATAACCGTTACACTAACCGTTACATCCCCATCTTTACACTAATCTACATTTAACCAACTTACCGAGTTATTCATAAGCGCCTTGATAGCCGCTATAAGGTTATGCCTGGTGACGGCATCGTCCCTTGGCGCCTTCTGTAGGGCATCGAGCAAGGAACCTAGGCCTCCTTGCTTGATGAATCGGAGAACAAAACTGTGGGCTCTCGTCCGTAGGGCTGTTTTGAGACCGTCGACTAGGACACACGCTTCTGCTGGTGGTACACCTTCTGAGGAAGCGAAGGCCTGGAAAACAATAGATCATGTTTATTAGTATCTAAGGTTAATCTGCCAAATAAAGTTGATATTATGAAGCTTCTGCTTTTCGGTGTGGTTTGGTAACCCAAAAGTATCGAATTTTCCAGGATAAAAAGTTCCCGAAATTCATTCCAGAAAATGTTACTATCTATAAAAGTAACCACAAGTATTATAAACTGCTACAAAAGGTCGCATTAAGAAGTATTTTAATGGAGGCAGAAAATGATTCTCAGGTTTAATGCTCCTCTTCATTATGTCCACGCAGTGACTGTAGAAAATATTCATACTTCGTTATCCTGTCCATCCTCGCCAATCACAAATAGGAAAAGTTACTTAAAAAACCAACCCGCACTGGGCCTGTATGGTGGATTATGGCCTACTCCCTCTCACACAGAGGAGGGCCCAGCAGTGGAAACGTTAAATGCTGATTATCTTCTATAAAATAAAAATTTAATGCTGTTCGTTGGCAAGCGCATCACTTGAGAACGGCTGGACCGATTTGGCTATTTTTTATTTAAAAATGTCCGTAATAGTCCAAATCAAGTTTTTTATGGAAAGAAAAATTGGAAAATTTTCCCGGAAAATCTTCAAATTCGGGATAAAACTGAACATCCTTTTTTGTGTGAAGTATTGGAATTTGGACATAACAAAGTCAGTCAGGTCAGCTAGTGCTATATAAAAACCCTTTTACTCACATCAGCAATCTCGTTAAGAGCCTTGATGTACTCCTCGAGCTGCGGCGCGGTGGCAAGTGGTGGTGGTTGACCAGGCGGGGGCCGTCGGCTGCAGTAGATCTGCCACTTCTTGGCCGCGGGGAGAGCCATCATAGCCGCTTTATTTACGGCTGTTAGGTCCAGCTCTTCCTGTAGATAGAGAAAATTGAAATGTGAGAACTGAAGGCAATACTGGAGCAAATAGGTATACAATATTTAATAATCGGCAATCGTCAGCGTGAAGATCACATAGGGCAGTAAAGTACTATTATAGCCGTGACGGTGGTACGAACAGAAACCTGTTCCTGTTAGAGAAGACTCCAAAATACCTGGACCGTTTTGTCGAATTAAAGTTAAGCAGGTGTAGGACTATATTTTAGGGAATATTTCATTAGGCAGTCAAAAATTCAA
Organism: Atethmia centrago; assembly: GCA_905333075.3. Taxonomy (NCBI): domain Eukaryota; kingdom Metazoa; phylum Arthropoda; class Insecta; order Lepidoptera; family Noctuidae; genus Atethmia; species Atethmia centrago. The sequence goes on along the minus strand of HG995381.1, from coordinate 7,021,889 downwards.
GCCATCTTTCCAACGAATTTAAACGAACCGAACCCTCCATTCCAAATGCTAAAATTTTACGATACATATCTCTGATGCAAAAGGAAAATCTACATCTCAACGCATAAAAAGACCGGAATGATAAATTTTGGACACTCCAAAACTCTATTTAGTCAGGTATTCGGAGTAATCGAAGCGACGTTTGGCCCAGTAATGCAGTTTATGTATTACTTCCATAGAGAGCCTGTAAAATATGGGCAGCACGCGATTAGAATTTCAAATGTCACCTTTTATAGATATTGAATCGGACTTGAATGTGCCGTGTGACCTACTTGGAATATAGCAAGAAGGAAGAGTGCTTTATATTACTCGACATTTGATAGACTCTGAATATTGAACGAAATTTGTGCATTAGTTTAGTTTAACTTTCTAGAAAGTCACACCTGGTATATCATTTTCAGAGAACATGTTTACTGGTGAATTCCTAGTTACTGTTTCTGAATGCAATTCACCGGAGAATTGGCAAATCTACATTAAAACTTATCCAATATCAGTCAGCCGTTTAGGAACAGGAAGCGTTATAATTGAATAGTTTATGTAACATAACATAACATAACTCTGCGCAATCTCTAACCCGATAGTCTCAAGCCTTACCACTGAAATTTAAGTACTTACTTAGCATAGGAAATAAACCCCTATCATTCTATTCCTCCTTTCTACATTCTAAGCCCAGATATTAGACCGTAGGTAATTGACAAGGTGACAAACGTACAGCGAGTACTCGTATGGTCATTGCTAACGAATCGCATGAAATCGCATCGAGAATCGAATCGAATCGCATCAACCCGTGCCGGACTTCCGCAAAGAAAGGCAATCGATCAAGCGTAGATCGATTTATGATCGATATAATCGTGGAATGGTGAGTGATGCGGATGCGAAGCTGTGAAATGTGGGTTTAGTGAATCGTGACCTGTTATTAAAAACTTTAGTTGAAAACTGTGCCTGTGTGGCCGTTGATTATGGCGATGTGGGTTAAGGCGCAGATATTTAATTTAATTTGCTTTCATATAATGCAAGTAAGTTATGCAAAAAATGTATGTTAAACTAGAACGCATACACATAAATTTTGTGTTTTATTGTTATAATTCATATGTGAATATTTAAGTAATGTACTAAAATACTCTATGAAATATATTCAGGAAGTAATGTCAACCCAAAGCATAAAAAACGATATTACTTCCTTGCATGCTAAGTAGGTACAATTCTGGCAAAACATGTAAGCTCTTTATTGTAATTATTGAAACACCATGTATACTATAAACTACTTAAGATATTTTTATGATTTTTTTTTTGTATGGACTGTCAAGGTCAATGGCGATTATCCGACCCTTAAGTAATGTTTGCAGTAGCTTCCCCATTAAGACGCTGACAACACCTAAACCGCGGTCACTGTCAGATTGCGCATAGAAAAGAAAGAGAAGCGCGACGACAAAACGCTTGTAATTTATTGCAAAATATGAAGTAATTATCTGTTTACTCAGAATTGAGTTGAGTAATCGAAAATAAAAAACAACCAAGTTCTGCATTAGAATAAGACGTACTTGTTATTAATTAAATACGTAATTTATGTTGATATTTAATACAGATATTTTGGATTAGAACTCAAGGTAAGAGGTTAGTTTAACGTTAGTTTGTATCGAGATTTTTTTTTTCAAAACGTGTTTTGGTGACAACCAAGTTCTGGGAAATATGTTCAAAATTAACATATATTTTTTCCGCTACCACAAACTATACAGATTTGGCAATTTTCTTTCTTAAGAGAAGCCTATTTTGGTCAATTGGGTCTTGTCAGCGCCTTAACAGGATATTATTCTGCAATACTGAATATCTATCTAATGGCTCTTTCAGCAGTATTTTATCAGTGGTAGGAACACTGATAAAATTTTGGAACCTTATCCTTTAATGCGCCTACTTTATCATAAGATCAAGTGGATACTTATCCTTTAATGCGCATAAAGTATCCACTTTATCACAAGACCAAGTGGATACTCATCCTTTAAAGCGCATAAAGTATCCACTTTATCATAAGATCAAGTGAACACTTGATGTGCATTAAAGGATACGTCACATCTGATGACACTTGACTGTCGTTATAGAATAACTAGAGAAAATATTACTATCTAGACTTTCGCTTACACCATCATCAAGAAACCTGACGCCAGTCAAGATAAACAAAGTAAAAGACAGTTCCAGGTCAAACTTATCATAATCAGATGCAGTTACTGGTGAATGCAACGCAAGAAAGCTAAATCTAAGTTTATAGAAATGCATTAATCTAATATTTTTATTAATAATAAAACTAAAGTTTGTTTTTTTTGTTTGTTTGTTTGAACGCGCCAATCTCTGGAAATACCAGTCGGATTTGAAGAAATATTTTTGCATTTGATAGCCCAATTCTTGAGGAAGGATAAAGGCTATTTAACATTACGCTATGACCCTTAGGAGCCGAGCAAAAATAAAAAAAAGTCAGAAAGAATGCTAAACGAAAACATTACTTCGTTTAGCGCGGGCGGCGATGCGACGAGGTGGGTCGGGGAAACAAGAAATTTTGCGCAGACGAAGTCACGGGCAGAAGCTAGTCTTTTAATAAAAGATTAGCTAGCATCATGCAGTCTAGACACTGTAAATTATCAACATTATTTTGGAATATTTACTATCAAAATAAACGAGATCCACAAGATTCTGAGAAACTAATAAACACCTTTTTATGGACATCGTATACATTTTGTTATAAATGCGTGCTTTTATTTGCATTTAAGCGATTGCGATTAAGAAAGAACGTTAAATCACTGATTAAGATTAGGCCAATGTAACTGTCACAGCAAACTATCATTTAATGTTGACCGAGATGGTTAAGTAACAGTGGATTTGTAATTTTGTAGATACTTCCGATAAGGTCACTAAATTACTTTATTGATGAATTATCTCTCCATTAATCATTATTAGGTAATATTATGTTATACGAGGAAATATTCTCGAGTATCATAACTTAATATAAATATTAATTAAAGTTCAATAAGGCACTTGATGACATAAATGTTACATGGCGCAGGTGCCGTTCCGTTTACAGAGATGAATCAATCATTGTCAAAATTCGCCCGGTTAATTAAATCTGATGTCAATTCTCATGATTTGACAACAAATTTAATTAACCGGGCTTATTTTTACTAGGCATGTATTTAACGCGGTGACAAATTAATCTGAATTTGGGATTAAATAATAATTAAATCTGGTAGCAAAATTAGTAGGTGGGCAGCTACAACAAAGGATTATTTTAAGTAGAAAGTAGCAGTTTAATAATCAGTTGTTAGCTTTGTTTTCATTTAAACTAGCATCGAGTTTTTGTTTTGGTAACTGAGAGTCACCAACAATAGAGGGGATCTGGTCACTGTTCTAACTTAACATTAAGGCGCGATTCCATTAGGCAAGTCTTGCATGCAAGTATGACGCCACATTTGCGTACAAGTTGCTTGCATTGGAAACATGTTTTCGAGAGTGTGCAGATTGCATGCAGGTTTTACTTACAATATAAGTGGAGATGTTCAACAATTGAGTTGGATATAATTTTTACAGCGAGTGATATCATGTGCGTTCGCAATTCGATACGTGCAACTAACGTTTGCGCGTTCAATTTTCAGGTCCCTTGAATAAAAAAATATTTTAGTTCAAACTACCTCATACAAGTTGTAGCTTGTATGCAGGTTTGTTCATGTTACACGCGTTTTGCAACTTGCACACAATTAACTTGCCTAATGGAATCGCGCCATAACCCTAGTGATTCAATAACAGTATGGTAGATACTGTTATTGAATCATTTGGGTTATGGCGTAACATACTAACCACAAAAGGTCAGGTGCATAGTACTCGCAACCGGCGTGCGTGTATGACCAGATGTATGAACGTAAACGAAGCAAAAGGAGTATGTAAGGAGCGTAGCAGGGGGCGTTCTATAGTTTCTGCCTACCCCCATGGGAAGAAGGCGTGAGTTTATGTATGTATGTATACCAACCACAGACAATTTGTTTTTATATTATTAGAATTATACTGTATGGGTAGTTACTATACTGATTGTGTGAACTAAATTAAAAAAAAACAAATTTTGTTGATTTAACTAACAATTTATTTTATTAGTAGCAAATAGTTAGTCGCTTGGAAAATAATTAAGGCTCCTACATACTGGCGCGATTTGTCGCGCGACGCGTCGCGACACAAAGGCACCGCTTGTAGCGCTACACGCGGTGTCTTTGTGTCGCGTCGCGTCGCGCGACAAGTCGAGCTAGTATGTAGGAGCCTTTAGCCTTTTTAATAAAACCGACCGGTGACGGGCAACAATGCGACAATTTCACAAGTTTCTTCCACACATTTTCTGCTTTATTATAGTGGATAGTGTTAGCCCGCGAAATTCAATATTTATGCAATTTGCAGGCCAGTGTCAGGTTGTATCTTGGTCGTGAATCATATTTTGATCAAGATACAACCTGAAACTGACCTGGAAATTGCAAAAAACGATTCCCCTTAAACAGCAATACTCGGCGTGAAAATTATGTCGCATTAGCAGTTATATAAAAAAGTAATTTAAATATAATTGACTAAACTTAAAAAATAAATTAACTCAAAAAAAATATTTTGTATACACGAAATGAATCAATAAAACGAAATCAAAAGAAGATATGAAACAAATTGGGGGCCTAAAATATGTTTTGAGGTCGATGCCAGCACTTAAGAAAGTATCTATCAAATAAAATTAAAAATAAAATTAAGCAAAATAAAAGTGTGGAATCATAATCAAAATTAATTATCCAATCCATATTAAACACAAAAGAGCTTAATTATACGTTGCTGAAAGTTCAGACCATTAATCGTCAAAAAAAAATGGTTAAGCAGACATTAATCATGAGGGTAGGTACAGTCGTCAGCATATCAAGTTTACCACAAAATGTTTTTTATTCTCATTCGATTTTGAACTTTACCATCAACATTTTAAGGTTTAAAATCATTTGGTGAAATTTGACAGTTTCGTATAACTTAATGTGCTAATACCTAATCTTATCAAATATTTTTACTATCTCTTTGTTGTTATAATTGCATTTGAAAAGCCACATTGGATGAAAACGTAAGTAATCTTGAAATCATAATCAAAATTACATAACCAATCCATAATGACCGAATCAAATAAAAAGGAGACAATGGCATCCAATCAAATCATACTTTCAACCGAGATACAATTAATCTAAAACTCCGCTACAGGCCATCAAATCACTTTGCATTTTAATCATAGACAGAATACGTATCATCGGAAATAATCTACTGTATTATTAGAACAGGGATCGCAAACGGTGGTCACGGAAAAATAACCAAACTCCCGTATCTTTATGAACCTTCGCACGTATATATCAAAAAATTCGCTAATTTACTTACATTTTTAATACTGACTGTCGCTGAGATGAGTTTGCGACTTGAATTTGAACGTTTTTTAAAAAAATGAGAATTAATAAAAACGTTTAAACAATAACATTACTGTTTAATAACATCTGCAGTGCGATCTATAGTATCAATCAATTTGTGTTAAAAGAGCCTCCATAAGGGCAATTTAATTTGAAAATTTATATTTCGCACTAGCCTTTGCCTGCGACTTCGCCCGCATGGATGTCGGGAGATATAATCCAGGTTATAAACTATCTGTGTGCCAAACATACGAATCCGTTCAGCCGTTTTTACGCCAATCCAGACAGACAGAAAAAATCTAAAAACTATATTTTCGGCATCAGACTCGATCCTACATAGCAATTATGTTTTCAAAAATTATTCAGTGTACATTTTGGGGACCATGAAGGGAAATAATGAACGTAATTTGTATTGTAGGCGTTCTCGTTGTCCGTAACAGTACAGTTTTGACTTCGTTACTATATAATATATATAATATTATATGTGTGTGTGGTATGTATTTGTATGTACTTTATTCAAACATCAGTGGTAGTTTATGGCTAAATTTTTGTAGTCAAAAGGCACGCATGTGTGATGTGTGTGTCAGGTCGAAATTGATATATTTACGTGTCGCTGGGGTGAATTCGCAAAAATACTATTGTTTACAATATGCTATAAACAATGATCTTTATGATCTTCCCATGTGTTCCTATTCTGTGCTATAATTTTTGTGTGTGTGACTTGGCTATCGCATTAGGTTAATACCTGTAATGATAGTTTTAAGGCATTTAAATAAATAAATAAATGTGTTGAAATGTTCTCCATCTCTGCTTTAGAACAATAGGTTCACTTTCATCTCTGTTTCGCAACAGTAACCAGTGTGATATAATTGGCAGCCTCCGGGGATCAGTATGAGATGACAGCTAAATTATGTCTTTAGAAGATTATGTACCTACCTACCCACGATTAGGAATGGTGTTTGTTTTATTTGTTAATCGGTCATTGACTGTCTGTTTAAAAGACTGGGGACTATTATCGTTAGACTCGTAAAATTTGTGTATAACACCCGAAAAGTTTTTTATGGATTTCAGTGGGTTTATTAGATTAATTAAATATTTTATGCGACCATTTTAAATTAATCTTCAAACATATTTTTTCACCAGCACTCAACTTACCTCATAAAACGTCTTAGGTAACCTTATGAGCTTAAAATCACTTCCCTAAACAAACAATAAACCATTTTTCTTTTTTTTTTCTTATTTTCCCTATTGAAACACCACAACAGAACCTATTTTCCTAAATGCTCCACTGATGGCCACTTTATAATAACAATAATTTAAATTTTAGGGCACCATTTATGTTGATTGGCCGGTATTTTTCAAACGGCTTAGCTGCGCGGGAGTGCAACTCGCATAGTCCGCATAAGAGCAGAGCGTTTAAAGCAATTGCCATAATTAGAGGAGGTATCATTAGAGATCTTGTGGGTCGACGACCTTTATTTTACGACGCAGTATTACCTAATTAATGGATAGAAGATCAGTCAGTGCCTAAATTAATATTAAGTATTATTATACTTAGAAGAAAGAAGTGAAGTGGCACTTCTGAATCTGGTTATTTAATAATAATATAAAAAACTCTTACACACGGAATGAATGATAACTTGGATTAATTATTACACGATTTTCTACCACATACTTCACACTGCATAATATGCTTTTGGTTTCCCTGTCTCTCTTACTTACTCGCTCACACACACACACACACACACACACACACACATACATACATACATACATACATACATACATACATACATACATACATACATACATACATACATACATACATACATACATACATACCCACACATACATACGCACCCACCCACATACACAATAGATTAAGAATTCAAGTACTACCTACCTAATTAGTTATTATAATATTTTTTTCTAGTTCTAGTTTTGTTGTTGTACCTACTTTGTTATAATTCTGTTATCAACAGGATTTGTATGTTGTACACATATGTAGATATGGAAGAGGGAGGTATTCTGTTACATGTATCTCCATACTTTAAAGAAGACCTCTTCGACTTATTTGTTAAAACCTGTTATGAAATAAAAACTTATAAATAAACATAAATATGTATCTTATCTAATAAATATCTTTCTTGCAGTACTATTGGCCTACCTAAATCTTAAAGACAATTCAAAAAGCATCTTAGAATTTTTGTACTTCCCACTTTTACAGTTGTCAAACTTCTAGAGGATTCCGAAGCTTTCTGCAAATAGGTAAGCCTTTCTACATGGACTGGACACATTCCTCAAAGCACATAGATCAAAAGATGCCAATTATCCTAACCTCGCAAAATCTGTGACACAAAACCCTTGCGTCCGTCGAAAGAAATATAGCTATGGATATTTCATAGCATACCGTCTTCGTCGTCTGCAAGTATCGGATTCCATGAGAGCCACTTAGCAAAGTCCTACGTTTCAGGGTAGCCAATTAAATGCATAAGCCAGTATCTGTGTGAAAGGAGAGCGCAAAGTGGACGTGTAGCGAAGATTTATTTAGTGACTACATCGATACAATTCAGTTTTATTTTCTTTTACATAAAATTCTCAAATTTTTGACACAAAATGAAGCAATTGGATGAGATCATGTCGAAATCCGACTAACAAGCCGAAGTTGGGTTCGAACCCAGTCAGGCTATTTACTTTGTTTAAATAATGTCATCACCACTGCTCTCAAAACGTGTCTTAGAACCAAAAAATCGAAGACATGTGACATCTAGCAACCCGCACTGGGCCCGCGTGGTGGATTACGGCTCAATTCCTCTCACAGAGAGGAGGCCTTTGTGGGAACATTATGCCCAACAGTGGGAACATTATACGCTGATTATGATGTCGAAATAGTTGTGAACTTGTGAAACCATAACAAAATCCAACTACCTACTTCTTTAGTTACATATTAAATGCATCTTATAACTCCAAAAGAAAAAAATATTGATTCCAAATGAGCATACGTAGGAAGATTACGACATTATTTTGTATCACAAATCTTAACAAACTTAATAATAACAATATGAATACGGCTCATAGAAACAAGGAGTGAGAGTCAAAACAATCCTTATTATCTCCCAACACAGGCACAGCTCAGACATATAAATATTAAAATCTGTAAATATTATGTATGACAACACCATTATAATAATTGAATGACATGATGTGACTTACGACAAGGTAAGTTCTGGATAGAAGATTATCATAATTGATACGATTAAGTAATAACTTAGATGGCAAACCCAAACTTCGCCAGTTATATTTAAATCTCACGTAAAAGGGCCCCCTTTTCTGTCTTATCTAAGTTAATACTTAATCGTATTAATTATGATAATATTCCTTCCTATTGTGAGCCTATTTTTTTTTCTAATTCAAAGCATTTATTTCAAATAAACCAATTACAGGCACTTTTGAATTGTCAAGGGGCGGTCAGTCAGAAAGATGAAGCTAAATGCCAATTCCAAAGCGTAGTAGGTCCCTATGGAGAAAATCGGGCAAGAAACTCCATGGACACTCTTTTAAATCAACATAATATGGTTACAAAATATCGTGGTTACATCATTCATTTTGAAATTATATATGTGAGAACGATGCAAAACCTCAAAAATCTCCGGAATAAGAATATTAAAAAAAAACACAACAAAAATTAAAATAAAATAAAAAAAAGCCGTGGCAGCTAAGAGATGACCAGTGCCTATTGCCATCACAAGGCACAGTCCACACGGCTGCCCCATTTCATAAATTTCATCAATCTAAATTAGATTAGCAAGATTATGCAATAAAACGATTTTTGTAAAAAGTGTCCCTTACTAGAAAAGGGCCGCACATTCCGAGCTGCTCCTATTAAATTCCAAATGGACATGACCAATAACAATGTGTTCAACTTGGGAATCGCGCCCAGAACCCCAGGCTCTACAGTCTTACTACCACTAGACCAACGATGTTATGAGTTTAACGTAAGAAAATTTGAATTTAGCGCGTTACCACTGCGGATCCATCTTAATTATCTACATAATTAAGATGGATCCGCAGTGGTAACGCGCGAAATTCAAATTATCTTACCTTTTTTGCAATTTGCAGGTCAGTGTCAGGTTGTGTCTTGATCAAAATATGATCCGCGACCCTAAAAAATATGTATTTACAGAATTATAATAATTCAAATCATGAATACATATCTCTCTAAGTTAGATTTGTTCCATATGAGATTTGTTCTGAGCTGCAGTTCTGACCTGCAAAGTGCAAAAAACGTAAGATAATTTGAATTTCGCGCGTTACCACTGCGGATCCACCTTAAGTAATGTTCGAACGTACCACTAACAATTAATCAGTTATTCAGTTCCAATGTGATAATAACAGTGCAATAGGTAGGTTTTAATATAATTAATTAGGTTAATGCTGAGTAGAAAGTGGAACGATTAAACGTTGGAATGTGGGGACTTCCAGGATGACGTTCGAAAGACGTGATTAAGTACGAATAAGGAATTGCAATGTCAAATTGGTATTGGAAGTGACAGTTGACGCGAAGATCGGAAGTAACAATGTGTACTTAAATAGACAGCAGTACAACAGAGCATTAAAATACCTTCCACAAATGGTGATACTTACATATATTGTTCGTCCGGCGCTCTCTGGGAAGTCAGCAATTCTAATGTAGTTCGAAAAGAAGACTCGAAGACTTAAGGCTCCTACATACGTGCGCGAATTGTCGCGCGACGCGACGCGACACAAAGACACCGCGTGTAGCGCGACAAGCGGTGCCTTTGTGTCGCGACGCGTCGCGCGACAAGTCGCGCCAGTATGTAGGAGCCTTTATGTTCGAAAATAGCGAAAAGGACCGAAAATACAATTGACGATCAATTTGACATGCAGCTTTTTATTATCGTTTTTCAAATTTGTTTTTTCAAATTAAATTTTTCAAATTAAATTTTTCAAATTAAATTTTTCAAATTAAATTTTTCAAATTTCAATTTTTCAAATATCAATTTTCAAATTTCATTTTTCAAAAATAAATCCTATTCTATGCTTTAAGTGCCTACACTAATTAAAACTGTTAAGTATTTTACTACAGTTATAAATACCTAGCAGATAACCTTGTCCTTGTAATTAGTGTAATGATAGTTTCTATCTTTACGTACTGATAAGAAGGTAGTTGTGGACAAGTTCGAGATACTTCCCCTAGCTTTTTTTTTAGGTGGGAAATTATCAAATAACTTCTCCCGCTCTGGGCGGAGCGGGAGGGATTGTCAGACTCTTACTGACTAAAACCACCCGTATTCCTTCCGTTGCCTGTGTTGCCAGGGGCCTCGGTAACCCTTTCGAACTTCCACGCGACCCCGGCAGGACTTCCCATAGCTTAACAATATGTTCTATAGAATTTATTATATGGATAGGACCAAGCAGAAGCAGTAGATGGACCTTGCTAATACATATTACAAAAGTAAAAATTTGGACAGTACATTGTTGACTTGATGACGCATTGGACGGCTGGACGGATTTGGCATACATGGTCCTATGGTCTGGATTAACATAAAGAAGATTTAAGGAAGAAGGAATTAATTTAAAAATGCAGAGTAATCCGAATAAGAAGTAATGAAGTATAGAAGGATATCATATCTTGGTAAATAAATAAGGTTCCCTATGATGAGAGTGAATCCGCGGACAACTACTAGTTAGTGGTACATAATCATGTCTTTGAAGAGAACGTGGGCCTCTACTATACTCGTACTATCGTGCATAACATAAACTCACTCATCATATCGCAGGGTCAATGATAAATGTTTTATTATGACCTCGGTTAATTAAGCGAGGTGACATAGTTCAAATTCTTTTGGTACATAATGCTGAATAGAGAATTAAAAGTAGGTAGGTTAGGTATATCATGCAGTCGTGCATTGGTGTATAATAGGTAGTTACTTGAGATGAAGAGATGGATTGGTATAAAGAAGTCTTTGGAAAACCAACCAAGATTGTGGAGTCACCATTCTTACAATAGAACCCATAAAATGAAAAAATTAGGCAACTTTTAAAATTTCCACTAATTAATATGTTAAATTAGGTCTCACTTGCAGATGCAGTGCCGCCAATTCAAAATATAACTACCATATGGAAAATGCAAGGGCAATTCAAGTAAAACATTCAGTTGATAAAGATACAAATTAATACAATAAAGTAAACAAATGCAGTAAAACACGTAACAATGAAGAAGATACAGAATCAAACAAGGTCAATAAAACACTGTACAATAATGATGTTGACATAATACAAAAGCTGTCTTCAATCAAATTGACAATGGCGAGAGGCGCCTCATAATAAAATATTAGCAATGTTGTCTGTCGTTAAATTGCAATGAAACCAGCAAATGTTTCTTTATTGCACGACATTGTATACGGTGGAGACTCAAATGAATGTAACATGTGTTTGTTTAGTATGGTTTATGCTAGTAAAATTGATATAAGTTGAAACTATAGCTGAGAAAAGACTAAATACGGATTGTTTGAAGCAAGTAGGACAGCAAATAAAACATGCAGACGATTTTCTAAGCTATAGTCGTCGAAGTTGGTTTTCTTCGGAAAATATTTATGTTTTGATTTTTATCAGATGAATGACTAATATGATTAGTCCTACTTTTTTTGGGTGGGATATTATCAGATAACTTCTCCCGCTTTTTGTGTCAGAGTTTTACTGACTAAAACCCACCCATGTTCCTTCCGTTGCCTGTGTTGCCAGGGGCCTCGGTAACCCTTTCGTACTTTCCCGCGACCTCGGCAGACATCGGCCCTAGTGGATCCCTACACTTGTGCTGACATCTCTTTTAGGCGCGCGTGGAACACAACGCGCCGTCGTCCCGGGCCTGGTCCTTATCGGACGGCGAGCTACCCATTGCTCACGGTCCGCATGCCCGCGCCTACGGTGGCCGGAAATCCGCCTGGGATTCCCGACACCCAGGGCATCTCTTGCGGCGGCTAGGAGTGAGAGGGCGCGAAATTTGCCTTTCTCTCAACCGTCCCGCTTCCTCCTTCGCAAGCAGAAGGTGGTGACAGCTGCCCATGCCCTCTCACTTCGTACCAAGGCCTGGACCAGGGCCGAACGCGAGAGATCTCAGCCCTACTAGAAGTGGTCCGCCTCAGATGTTGATTGAATTTATACTATCAGAGTATAAATTTCCGCTTTCGCAAGTTTCCGATGATAAACGCGATTATCCAAAATATGTACACAGTCAATTTGCCGCCTAGTGCAACACAAAACATATTATTTATCCTATAAATATACTTCCGTGTAACCATCAAATAGTGTCATTGCACCACATTTACAACAAGTAGAGGAAAACCCACAATTGATACAAAGTAGGTACACACTTACATGCAAATTTCATCTAGTTTGCAGATATCTCTATTCAACCAGCAGGTAGGTACTAAATATGCAAGTGTACATAGGGTGAGCTAGAAAGCAGGTACTATTAGACCGATAATGAAACTATCAGTCCTGATAACTTTCACACATCGAGAGAAAATAGAGTTATTTGGAATGGAAGAAACGAAATGTCTTATTAATTTTATCACGTTGGATCGCGGATGTTTTTCTCCAAGACTTCGAAAGTCGGATTTCGATGTTACACGTATTGAGCTGAATACTAACTTAGTGCATGTAAGAATTCGCGGTTGATTTAGTTACCTATTTGTTAGAGAAAATAAAAGTACTTCCTCTTATTGCATTAAAGGATTGGAAAGATCTTTACATACATGGGTGTATGTAAAGATCTTTCCAATCCACACTAAACTTCAACATTCTGAAGGCTTGCACTTACAATACAATTTGTTGTCACACCGCATGTCTACTAAAATGATAGGTTGTTCTGACTTTGGTCAACCAATCACAGTGGTTAATAAACTTGACAGATTTGACAGCTTAGACTTAATTATATATTCAGAAACCGGAGGCTATGTGAGTAACATAGCCCCCTCACTTCAGTATCTACTCTAAATTCCGTAGTGTCAAGAGCTTGTCCATGACCCCTAGTCTAAAACAACCGTAAAAATATACTACGGAACTAATGCCGCCATCTTGTTATTTTTCAAATTAATCAGCGCCTGTCACTACTCCATACAAGTTTAGACGTGATTAAAAACTTGCCTACTAAAATTACGTCAATTTACGTCAAGCGCTGATTAATTTGACAGGACTAAACTAAAATTTATCTTCTGTCCTTTTCTTAATTAAATAGAAAGAAAAAGATGCACTGAACTTAAATTTTGTTTAGTTTGTGAACAAGGGAATTGGCACCAATGTATTAGACACAAGATACTCGTACAACTAATTTGATACGATAGAAAGAAATCACGAAGATACCTGTAAAAAAATATTTTAACGATTAAAAATCGTTATACATGCAATCAATCCGATTTTTTGTCAGATTATTCTACAAGCATATTAGCATAATGTTATAGTGTTTTAATTTTTTGATCCAATCAATAGATTTTTGTAAATAGATAATTGTTTTATATTTTGCAATAAATTATCAGCGTTGTGTCATCGCACTTCTCTTTTTTTTCTATGCAGTCAGACAGTGGCCATGCTTTATCTGTTGTCAGCCGGTGGAGCCTCAACTACGTTACTAAGTTGGGGTTGTACCGGTTAAGTTAAGAGCATAACAAGTACATATACAAACATGGTCATGTGACGGACCAAGGAAACTTTGGCGTTCAAAACAAATTGTCCAGAAACGGAAACGGAGGAGAGACATGTGGAAATGTTCGTGGCTATCCATCTGGATCGTAGTGGTACAATATTGGTTGATAAAAACTAAATTTTAACTTCCGAGACAGTTTGCAACACCGCGGACATACCAAACAGTAGAGAGAGACCGCGTCGTTCAATAAGATGTGACCGCAAATACCGAACGGAAAGAAACTCCGCCTTGCAACGACGTGGTCAAACAACACTGGATGGAGCAATTTACTTTAAGTTTTTCCCGTCTTTAGCAGCTCACTTAATTTTGTGGTGATCCAGTCTCAAGGAAATATTGATAAAACGCGCTTAGCAAACGGATTGATGGCCGTAGTACAATGTTTGATATTTATTCTCTATTTAAAAGTAACATTTCCACTCCATCCATAGGTACTCTTGGACGCCCTAAGGTCTTAATGCTGCCTTTGCATCAATAACCTACTGCCACTGAAAGCAAGCAGATGGATTATTATAATAATTATTACTTATTACAAACATCTTTTCATATGCACATCCTTACCAGATTCTACTCATACACCACACAGCTACATCTCAAATGGGAACACCACCATTCAAACACGATCTAAGCTTCTAAACACAACATTCTACGGCATAGCGTCTCCGTCTGAGCAAATTAAATCTCGGTAATTTATAATAATTTGTCACTTAACTAAATGTCTTAGAACGCGGTCAATGAAAACAAGGAGTTAAGAACTAAGTAGGTACTTAGGTGACCCCTCTTCATGAGGGCGTTGAGGTTTAATTCATCCGCCATTTACGGCTAGATGGAATACTGTAATTATAACCTTGTTAACTTGATAGTTACCTCTGTATTCTAGGTCTAAAGGTGGTTAAATAATTTGCTTCCTAGGTCTGTGCATTCTAAGTTGTAAGCAAAGTTGTTTAGTATGTGGCATTAATCATGATGACGAATATACTTAAGAATATTCTACATGAGTTGCAGGATTTATAGCTTTTAAATATTGTGGTAATAAGACACATGTCACCAGTAAATTGAAAATAATTTCTTAGGTCCAAAACCAACAAAGTTATACAGGATTTTGGTAAGGACTGTAAAAATTAATCGATAACCAAAATCTACTCGATTTACCTTATAGCCTCGATTCGCGAATTGCAAAAATTCGATCGAATTCCAATCCTTACTTTCCCTATCAATCGGAAGCAATAAATATACTTAATGTTCATCAACACCATTCAAATTAGGTAGCCGCTATAAAGTTTAATTAACTCGACATTCGTCATAATTTGCGTACATCACTGTGTTGACGACTGTACAGTCAACCCCACGTCATAGTAACACTTGAACTACCAAAACCACTTAACTGCTATAAAATAATGGCGCTGTCAAAGTTAAACTGTTTCTATATACATGCGGTTGACTGTATACGGTATCAAGCTAATCTTAAAGGTTACTGAGATCCACTCTCACTGCCACTCCTTTACTACGTACTGCTTTGCAGGAAATTATAATAATAAATACTGTATTTTGTACGTATGCGCTTCCATTGCTATAACCATTTTAAACAGGAAAATATCACGATGTTTTCATTCTAATGTAGGATACTTAAGTTAATGTTAATTCATAATATTATTATTTGAACTCCCATTTTGCCCACCTTTGTAGATAATTTAGTTATGCTTTATCCCACGTATTGTAATAAACATAGAATTGAACGTGGTTTGTAATAAATACAAACATATCAATGTTAATATATTTGAGTAATCAACTAATCAGATGTTAATCGACAGGCGTTTACAAACAGAGATGGATGTCACTGCTGTTAAAACAACTGACAAGCAATCGTTAGGAGCATGCACATTCGAAGAATGTGAACACTTAACTAAAACATTGAACGTTCGGCAGATTATGACCACATAGACTACATAACCTTCACGAAATTATTAATTAAAGACAATGTGTAGCTAGGACAACATCAAAAGTGTTTCCATTTGAAGGCGTACATAGAATTGAAATCATAACTTTTCCTCAAGACTTCTTAACAATAGAATCAAAGGAAACAACAAACAGTCCATGGCTGACTTTTTCTATTCTGAGAAATTTTAAATGTCTCTAAATGCGTGTCTTGTAACTGTTGTGCTGCATAACAGATGATCTGATTGTCTTAGAACAACCCAGGGCGGTTATAAGATTATGATCAAGCACGACTATATGAACAACCTTCAAAATATGTTCAATATTTATATTATATATTTATATTTGTTAATTAAATAATATATTCAAATAAATCAATCCTTCAAACCGTATGTAATTTAATAGGAAAAAATGCAGAATATCAAATGGCATAAAATTTGGTATTTCGGCATTTAAAAATTAATTACAGAAATATGACATTCTAACAACAGTATTAAATAATGATGCGAGCGTTGATGGATCATCTGAACTTAATAAAATCGATCAAGCGATCGCGACTTGTCGTGACTGGACGAAGGTTAAATAGAAATTAATTCACTATAGCGACACGCTAATGCACTAGAAAATTATATAACTAGTTTGTGATCGGCATTCAAAGTCAAACGTAAATAAGTGAGACCTTTCGATCCGCTCAGGAATCTAGTCTGAGACCTAAGCGAACACCTCCCACTGTTGAGTCTAGAAAACATAGTTTTATTTGTATTTACTACTGCGAAGGCGATCCGGTGTTTTGTCGCAAGTTTATGTTAGAAAATTTATAGCAGCCATAAAAAAACATGTCAACACATATCGTCAATCTCATCGCTTACATTTATCGAAAATCTTAATCGCCCGCAGCTCAATAAAATTCATAGAACAATATTTTCAATTCACACCGGATGTTAATCAGTTCTAGACCATCGTTAGAAGTAAAAGCGACCCTAGAAGCCCATCCAAATTAGTATTCATTGAAGATTGTAATTAAAACCACCGGCTGACTCTCATTGACTATGAAAAGAAAGTTGGTCATCTAAGATTTTATGACTAAAGGAAATCAATAGATATTGACTCTAGAATAATGAGCATGTACATTATTTTGAATGTCCGCAAATATATAGTTACTTTAATAGATTACAGTACAATGGGCGTGGAAAACCAGCTAAGAGAGACTTGAACAATGATTGATGATGCGGTGAAAACACGTAGGTGCGAGTCGTTAGAGAAATCATTAATAACTAACTCATTGGCACGTTTGTACTTTTGCCAATCATGGTGCCGACGCCCAGTGATCACGCCAGGGGTCGGGAGAAAGTCCACAATAGTCATTTTTATATACCGTCACTTCCAAGTGAATTATTTCCTGACTCAGCAATACAAGACGAAGATGTTTTCGTAAAAACGAATATTTTGGCGAATTTAAGAGCAAATATTTTCGCGAAAGAAGTCAACAAGGGTGCGGTAGAAATCCACAACAAACAAACTGGACAAACCAAAATATAACAAAGATTGAATCATTGCCAAAACAAGCGTGGGAACCTGGGATTTAAGAATACTTAGACTATAATTGAAATAACATGTCTTCCAAATGACTTTCAAACTGTAATAGGTAAGTAAATATAATTAAATAAATGCAAGTAATATGACAGGCCAGATTTCTAACTCGACGATGGTTGATGAACCTATTGAATAGGTTAAGTATTTGCGATTACTTCGATATAATATGATAACACTAACTCTTAGCTTATATGATTTTCGAATCTGCAAATGTAGAATGCAAAATGCTTGACCTTTACAGGAAATCAAGTATGTCTTCACCATGCCATGTAATCTTATCTAACACCAGCCTGTAATGATAGTGTGCTATTAGTGTTACCGTGTGAGCTTGTAAGTGCCACAAATCTGTCATGTGCTCGTCATATCGTCCAGTAAAAGTTACGTGAGATACCCATGTGTGTTGCGTCACTTTCGTTACGTCTGTAATTATCTTATTACGTTGATTTGTTGTTAGTTTAATCTTTTTATCTACTATTGTTGGAATTATTCAACCAATCATTATGCAGCTAGCTAATAGTAAAACGTTTTTATAAAATCCAGCCAGATCGAGAATATTTGCATGTTGTAGTTATACTTGTTCATCTTTCTAGAAACTTCAGACGTCAACTTTTAAAACTGCATCTTCGGTTACTCGGAAGGTCAGATGAGAAACATCATAAATATTCAAATGTCGCGACAAAAAATATAAAACCAAGAATTATGGCAAGGATTTAGTTTATTAATTTTTAAAAGGTATGAAAGAACTTACAACGATTTAAAAATTACGGTCAATTTGTTTATAATATCTTTTGCGATCTTGGGGTGTGGGTCCTAACCGGTTAGCAAGCGTAAGTGAAATTTGTTTAATGTAACCGCTTATCGCTATTAACGCTGAGGTAGCTAATTAAATATTTTGTTGAGCTATAACTTTTGCATTTTTATTAGCTGATAATTTGATATCTTAATCTTTTGGAAATTCGAGTACTTGAATGTCACCTTTAACATTTTGGAAGAAAGCAAAAGTGTTGGCCCTCAATTGACTTGCTTTTTGCTACCCAATGAGTTAATGTTTGTCCCAGGATTTTATTTAAAGATCAAAATGTAGATATACTAATTTAAATAGAAGACCAAAATCTTTTAAGTCAAGTCTTTAAAGAATTTTATTCCGTGGAACCTTAAATGGTTATCTAACCGCTTCTTTAGAAATCTACCTAAACAGTTCTAAAATGTGTTAATTTGAATAGGTTTTAGGCAAAACAATTTGGAGTTATTTGCCCAGATTTGTTTCGTTTCGTAACATTCAACCTTTTACAGACCAAACTGCAGTGACAGATATTATATTCCACACCTCATTTCCATAGTTCAAGGAGCACTACATTGTGACAACAAGAATGCATGATTATCCAAATATCGATGTTAAAACATCACTACGAATATTTGATGAATGAATATCAAATTACACGCATCATGGATTCCTGAATGCGGTCTAAAGGAAAATAATCAATTAAGGATCGTCCTCGTCGAAATAACTTAACAATTTTATTTGGCCTTGAATATTTGTTTTGCCCATAATCTTTTATGGATTTCGTATCAATATGATCATTGGTCTGCAAATTCCGTGATTTGACCTCAAAATAGAATGCTGTAATATGGTATGAATATAAAAGTGATGACAGCATGCAACAAGCAAGCACAATTTTCCATAATCAGAAGTATTTCATCAGTGATTTGTACCATACAAGTGCTCTATTATGTTCTCTTTGGTTAGGTACAAAGGTACTGGAATGCGGAACGGTGCAAATATGAGGTGTCTGTTCACTAGATAACCGCTTGAAGGCAATAACAAACTACTTAATCAATAAGTAACTACAAGTTACGTAGAATGACTAAGTATATCAATGGTTTACGACTGCGCGTCAGATTTTCGTAGAAAGTTCTAAAAAGCTCAAGTCTAAACGTATTTGAGTATATATGAATATCTACAAATAAAGGTTTTTGGCGAATCATTGATCTTTTACAATCTACAATTGCAAAGGATTTTCTGGCGAACAATACGATGGTTCAAAGATTGGAATCCTAATCCTAACTTATTAATAAAAATGTGAAAGTGACATTGTTTATTTTTTTGATTCGGATGAAGTTTGGCACTTGGGCAGACCATGACCTGGATTAGGAAATACAATACTTTTTATCCCGATATTCCCACGGGATCGAGACTTATACGGGTGAAACCGCGGGGCGCAGCTAGTATAGTAATAAAATGATGATTTATAGTAAAGTATTTAAATAAACTCTTCGCAGATATTGCCCTAGGAGCTGCTCCCATTCCATTAAACCCGCGACTCTTAGGACCACTAGGTATATATAAATTACTATAAAGATAAAGCACTTTATTAAATAAAATATCACAAAATAACACTTTTCAAGCTCAAGCTCATTTTTCCAGTTTAAACCCTTCGGCGGCGATCGTAGATCGGTAAGTGGCGATGCGATGGTCCGATAGCCGATCGAACAAGCCGCGGTATCGAGGACGGCAATTTGCGTGGCACCGCGCCGCTAGTAAATCAAATTAAACGCCACCTACCACTCGATACGATACTTGTTATCCGATATAAGCGGGCATAGGGTTGGCTATAAAGCAAATATAAAAAAAAACGCAGAGGAAAAATCCTAAAACCTAAAAAACAAAGTCCAAAACTAGACAGCGAAAGTCCTAAAATATTAGGTAGTGTATGCTTTTATACATCGAAAAAGCTGAATCTAAAAAAAAGTATTTCAAGAGGCACATTACTGTTATGTATGATCTTTAATTCATTCCGATTCTTTAATTTTGAATGCAAAAAGTAATTTTATGAATTAAATCAAAATAATAATTTAACTCTATAATAATATTATTCCTCGAACCAACCTGTAACATCCGCAATATGATTATTATCAACTTTAGCCTTTCCAACAGCCAGCTTCAAGGATGTTGCCAATTTAAACTTAGCCACAATTCTAGACTTTGTTAGATCTTGTTAAAAGATAAAATTAACATTTCTATTAGTTTGGCTAAAATACCGACGTTATGACATCATGATTTATATTATGAAGTTTAGTTAAATTATTATTTAAAATAATAAACACCTGCTCCTGATCAGAAGGTCTAAGTAGGAAAATATCCATGTAGCAAAACGTTGAATTATCAGATGGTCTGTATTTAGCAGAACTTCTATCTAGCAAATCGTCAGATTCTCAAATGTTGTCAGTTAAGACTTAATCCCAATTTGACATTGATATTATTTTTTTTTCAAACCACTATTCCTCTATCTCTATAGTATCAGTGCCAAACATGTATATTTTTAGCAGTGTCAACCCTACAAAAACGACGATGTATTGTGAAAGCAGTCCGAGGGTGCAGACCTGCCTGCCGGCTGGTGCCTGAAGGCGGGGCCGGGCCTCATCTGTCTAAACAACACCTTCCAATCACAGCCTGTCTATCTGCACCGATAATGTTAACGAGCCAACTTATGATGTAAGGGTACCTCGTGGTAATACCAACTTGTTTATATGTATACCATCTGCCTAACGACCTTATGAAAAGATTTCTGACTAAAAGCTATACAGAAACTGTTGATGAATTTGTTTTAAGCTCAGCTGATATGAAAGAAGCATCAAAAGAAAATGATGAAGGAAAAAGAAAAGACATCACAGCAAATGAGCAGTTTCTGCTTGATAAAGATTACATAGTGGACAATGGTAAAGATCGTGGAAATCCGCTGGAAGCACTGTAGTGGCGAAGTTGGGGTACCAGTCAGCATTTTTTGGTAGAGATGATGATTATGAAAATAATACGTTTACTATAACTGTGAGCAGTAGAATTTGCCATATAGGCATGTATGCGATAATGCAACAAAACACCTATAAAACGTTATCAGAGAAATAAAGACAGTCAATAAAGTTCTTACTGTAAGGTTTCTAAAGGTAATAAACCTACTGATACAGTTTGAGTAGATAGTGCATATAGAAGCATAGGAAACTTTCCAATGGAAAAGAAACGTGTTTATTATATTTTGCATGTTGAAAATGGTTCTAGAGTTCACATAAATTGTATATATTGATAATAGTATTTTTTACGTAAGATTTGATGTGTTCTGGGACATCGTCATCATTTCTTAAACTAGTTAGTGTATTTGTAATAACAAGGTCAACATCATTATTTGTTCGTATATCATTGCAAAAGTCAATTTCACGTTCTAGGACGCATCCCATGTGATGAAATAGTTTGGCGTTGTTTTTAGAAGCTAGATTATTCAACGGCAATCAAATGAACATTGAGAGTAGAATGATAAACAACCAAGATTACAAATAAAACGGTTTCAGAAAACTAATTTCATCTTCAAAGTTATATCTACATACATAATGACTGTCGCCACTTATATAGGTTACAAACTATGCTCATACAACAATGACAAAATTAAGCGCATAATGATGAGAACTAAGATGAGCGTATTATGACAACTCCATAATGTTATGTTATGGAACTCGCTGCAATGTTATTCAAATTCATCTTGACAGTGTTTAAAGAAATAATTCTGCTCCATTGTCGATTTTTAATACAATAGTAGGAAGTCATATAAGGAAGCTCACATGTACTTGATTAATTTTATTATTGTAATCAATTAAATTAATGATTTGGTAACTAATCAGAAGCCTACTGAATAAACATTTTTGACGGAGAAACCCTACTAGACCAATGATGATAATATCTTCTATTGCAACTTTTGTATTGTCCCTGAAGTGAAGTAGCTAGTTTAATTCACTTGTTTATATTCGATTCATGCTATCAAGTTTCGAGATCTAATGAGAACTGGAGTTTCTTAGTGAAGGTTAAAACCTCCTCGTAGGAAAACTACATAATTATTTACATTGATTATGGGCTGCATACAGTGCTTACTTAAAAAAGGTAAAACATCTACATCGGATAAACAACTTGGTTATTTTAATATTTAATTCTATAAAACTAATTTATGGAAGAGCTTCTCGGTAAAACCCCTAGAATTAAACATATCGTTCTCGTTAATTACATCTTATCTGAATACCTAAATTATAAGCAAATAAATTATTTACATGTATAAATCACAATGGATATGCAATCTACATAGTTAATTCATCTAAATGAATATCTTCCCGTGTCGTATATGGTCCAATTGGTCACAGGAGACAAAGAACAGAGTCGTCCAAATGCGGCAGTGAACTACCCTCCCGGCCAAATTGGAACAAGTAAATGAAGCGTGATCCTGATGACTTGATGAGTCATTATTCTTAACAGTAGGTAGACGATGAGGAGAAGTATGTACTTACCACGAGCTCAGCAAACTTGGCGTCCAGTTCCTCTTGAGGCGGCATGGGGTGTGTGGGGGTGACGGCCTGCAATGCCAGGCCGCCCTCGCCCCCAACCACACAGTAGGTGATCTCTGGGGGCTCGTCATTCTGGAACAAATAAGATATAGATAAGTATTAAAATAAATTAGGACAGGATGCACATGGATGCGGAAGAACAATAAAGTACTAAAAGACTATATTATTATATGCAAGATTTTAAAGAAAAGACAAATGACTGGCCGGTCATTGTCAGGATGCAAAAAAGTAGAAAATGTAAGAATTGTAAGATACGTTGTATTGATGATGCTGCATACCACCATGGATACACGAATTATGTGATATTATTTAAGTAGGAATGTAAGTCAAGCAGTGTTCATCAAAGAGACATAGTATAAAGATGAAAGTATGGCAGTACCGCGTGGTTACATTACACATAAGTAAACAGTATTAACAATAAGAGTCGTCCAATGACCTATGCTGACGTCGACAGACGCATTAAACAGGGAGGCAATAGCATTACTTCTCCGTAAACCTATTAACTTTGCAGCAGTTCTAAATAAACCAATTATGTTTAATAATAAATAGCAGAACAAAATTATATTCTTGGATTAATGAAAAATCGATTAAATCTCTCACTAAGATAGCTCTAACTTTATTTAAAAAATCCGACTCAAGATAATTTTGGTACTTGTATCACTTTCAAACGAATTATGTAGGCTAGAAGATAGTATCGATCAAAAACACCGACATCTAGACCTTTGCGTTTATCCTTGAAGTTAAGATTTATTAGCAATCAAAGTGTATCTTATAATAAATGATTGTTCCAAGAATATTACAACAGAAGATAAAGGCCTATTAAAGTAATCGGTGAACTATGGTTACTAATAATATTTTAAAGGAACGGGAACCTACTTTGAACACACTTGATCAGAGAAAACATGTCCATGTTATGTTGAAATAATGACATCGTAAATAACAAAAATATTAGTGACACCAACGCAATATAAAACAAGACATAAATATGACACCATATTAAAACAACATAACTTATCAATCATCTGCTGACAACCAAAAATAACCACGAAAGCAAATGATACTCAATTCAAGGCACATTTCGGGCACGTGGCCACAAAAAAAACGAAACAAGAAAAAGAACTTTCTACATACAATAAGTCATTTCCATTTCTACATCTGGCATTCTGGCCAATTTATGGAAACCATAAATAAAATTACTGCAATCAATACCTAATTACACAAAAATATTCCACTCACTTTGGGAGAAATTTCTCAGTAAGACATAAATCATCGTGAGGACATAATTTGTTCGTGCAAATACTTGGTAAGAAACGAGAAAAAAATACATTAAAATTGTCGAGTTAAAAATAAAATGAGGAAGACATTGGTTCCTTCCTTAAAGGGAGCGTCGACTAATGTGGCCGACGAGGAAGTACGCACGGGCGGACGGACAGAAAAAACCTCGTATGGCAACTATGACAATCGCCTGAACGGTAAGCTATTACGATAATAGGAATGTAATTACTATTAAACACATGATTCGACGATTTGCAACGTTTAGGTGCATTTTTGTTTTTTTTTAATTCTTCGATGTTTGAACCGGTTATTAGGCTGTAATTATTCAAACTTCTCTTTAATAACACATCTGTACAGTTCCTGGGTAGACCACTCTCTTCAGTTTGAAATGATACGGTAATAGCACTTAGCATTTCTTCAAATAATCTTCATATTATACCTGAAAAAAAAATTTAAAGTTTTTTTTACATGTCCCTTGACCTCCGTTACTCAAAATGCTGAAAGCAATTTTATTGACAATCAGCCCAAAATTGTAAGTACGGTATTATCTTGCCTTGAAAATCCAAACGTAATGATTTCTACTTTCAATTTTATCACAAGAGGTAAAGGGTCAATGCAGAATTCCTTCTGTGATTTCTCTGCGTGCTTCTCCATGGCAATTGGCAGTTATTACGTATATTGCAATGCCTACATTGACTTCACACCACAGATTGTTGAGTAAATGGAGGTACAATGTCAACCTTTTGGGCTAATAACAAATGGCCAGATAATTTTAGGACAATCACAGACCAACTAAGTCATTTTGGCTTGCGGTTGCTTCCACCATATATGCAAATAAATTTACCCTTCTAATATGTACTATGGATGTACTTTAATAAGTTGGGTATCCAGTGGGTGACTTGATTAGTAGTGGCTTTTGTTGACAGGATATTATTCAGTTTTGTTACAATTGTAATGGCAATCATGTCATTTGATATAAATAGGTTATATTTTTATTATTTTATTTATGAAGAAAATGTAGTGACAAAAATTGAAAAGAGTATGCTTAGATGGTTTGGTCAAGTTGAAAGGATGAATGAAAGGCGACTAACAATAGGTATTTACAAGACAGATGTAAGTGGAAACGCCGGGAGGCGACACCCCAGGAAGACATATAGTACCTCATTGGTGATGTTCTTCAAAAAGGTCAGGTGCGTAGTACTCGCAACCTGCGATGGTGTGCGTGTATGACCAGAGTTATGAACGTCAACGATGCACAAGGAGTAAGTAAGGAGCGTAGCAGGTACCGTTCTATAGTTTCTGCCTACCCCTATGGGTAGAAGGCGTCAGTTTGTATGTGTATGTGTATGTATTTTATTTATCTTTTAAATTCTGTGAATGTGAGAACGTTGTAGGCCTTGTAGACTGTAGATTTATTGACACTGTAGTTTGAAGAAAAGTTAGTTTCTTGCCGGTTACCTACCTAGCTTCCGACGTTTCATAAATGCCCATGTAGCTTTATGTATTTTTATAATTTTGATTTGATGAACATCAGTCTTAACAATGGATTGAATATTGCTGATAGCTATGTCAACCCAAAAATGTTCGGAACGTCCAAAGAAAATTGTGTCATATTCCCAATACAATAATTCAAGATACCTAAAATACTCCGTGCTACACAGAATCTGATAATATCGTGCACGTCCATAAATGAGCACGCTAAAAGCGCTTCTGAGTCAGAGTGACCTTTCGGCGGCGCCTGCGACACACCGACGCATTTCTACGAGCTGTCGCCCGATGTCTCGCGAATCCATTGACATAATGTATAGGGCTGCGCGGAGAAAGCATTATAAATTAACTGCTGATTTCAGAAAATTATTTATTTCATGTTGCTATAAATAATTGTAATTTGTAACCTCTCTCAAAGAAATCTTGCAATAGCCCAGGGCGTTGGAAAAACACCATCACAAAAGTAGATAATTTAAATAAATCTAGCATAAAGAGTCTTATCTCAAAACAGCTTCTTTTAAAAAATACTTCACACTGTACATGAAAACCACATTTTAGTCACAGGTCATCCCTCACAAATGCCATAATTTTCTTAAACTAAGTGAGGGGTTCGAATTGCAACGGTGATCTCAGACTTCGCACCCGCGCCTTGGTATTACTTGACTATTGCTGGGACGTGACCTCGGGCTACAGCTACCCAACATTTAAGATAAATTCATGACGCCTTCAAGTCGTTTAACATTACACAAAAGTAACTGTTGACTTCAATTTTTGGGATGAACGATCGTTTCGTCCGGTGAGATTTAAAAATATATTTAAATGTCATTGCAAAACGAAATATTTTATAGAACTACAGTGAACAGATGTAGTACGAACATCGCGAGTTTTCGTCCATAAAATACACGTTAAGTGTGAACGTCTTGATCTTAAAGAGAAACACAGAAGATATGAATTACTACATCATAACCTCTAATCGAAATCTCAGTAGGTAACATATTTGGTTAACTAAATTATGAGACAAGTAAAATTAATACACTTTTCATAGCAGTTTAATATAACATTGTCCCTAATGTTTTATAACTAAGAATAAAGCACGTTAATATACACATACTCGTATATATATCATCATGATTAAACAACTGATTGAGAGGCTTTAATGCAAACACGATTCTAATCCCCCAGACAGAAACTACAGAAAGAAAACGACTGTAAACCACACCAATTAATTATGTATTCCCTTAAGTACTTGGTTAATTAACATTAATAGTAGAAAGTACTATAGACTCGGCACAAACAGATAGAAAGACAAATAAAACTTATCAAGTCGACGCATTAAATGAGGTCATGAACGCAGAAGCAAAATATTTGTTGAAAGAGAACAATGGAAAATATCCATTAAGACCTAATGAGCTGATATAGAATTTAGGATTATATTCTGTATGCTGCATCCTGTTATGATTAGTGGTTTTCTAATAAGTTTATTATATTATTAGGAAATATACTGCTTGAATAATATCTGATTAATAATTTAAATAGCATTGCCTTGTTAACATTTAATTAATGCAATAATCTACATTTTATTAACGTGTTAATTGGATTTATAATTAAGGTTAGTTACTTCTTCTGTGTGCGTTTTGGAATATAATATGCAGTAGTATTTATCACAATGTATCAAATGCAACATTAGACGATAATCTAGAAATTATTTGAACATTATAACATATTTTTTATAAAGAATCAAATACTTTGGGTGGTAAGGAACAAGCTGATTTTCGACCAGTACATAATATGAATGTTATGTTTACCATGGAAATCCTTCCTGCTTTTCACTATTAACTACCCATAACTCTCCTCAAGTAAATCTTCCATCTTCAGTAAAAGCCTTGAAATGAAACAGAGAGCAAAGAACTTAACCCTGACGTCATCCAAATAATGACTCATACAAAAGTCACATCACCATTTTTCTTTTTACACCGCCATCTAAAATAACAAATGCGATAACCCTGCAACCCTTTCCAACACACAAGGAGTAGAGTATATTTGCGTCGATGACTTCACCCACTCGCCTGCAGACTTATTTGCAAGGCCATCATTATTAGCAACATTAATTTACAAAAGTTAAGATGTGAACGATGATACTATATTACGTGGTAATGTGCCAATTAACGAGATAGGTGCTATGGAGGATATGTAAGAAGAATCATTAAAAGAAAATGTTGTCGTGTGTTTTGAAATAAAGTTGAAACTTTAATGATAGGAAAATGTGTGCGCAGTAAGTACAAATTGACTTGATTTAGTGTAAGGACAAAATTATCTTTTAAAGTACCTAAGACAGTGAGTATTGTTTTAAATAGTGATGTAACCAGTCAAATATCGGTAAAAGTAGCACGGTATTTTATGGAGATATCGCTAAATGTAGCATAAGCATTATCAGCCTATAATGTTCCAACTGCTGGGACACAGGCCTCCTCTCTGTGAGAGGGAAAAATTCTAAACGATAAATTTAGTCGTAAATTC
The DNA here is from genome assembly GCA_905333075.3 of Atethmia centrago. NCBI lineage: Eukaryota > Metazoa > Arthropoda > Insecta > Lepidoptera > Noctuidae > Atethmia > Atethmia centrago. The sequence goes on along the minus strand of HG995381.1, from coordinate 6,993,497 downwards.
AAATTCCTACTTAAAGTTACTTACTTTACAAGACAAGACTAGGAAAGAGACTTTATGTTTGTGATCATCCTAATCTTCAACGTTGAACACAAAGCTGACCAAACCGAAGGTTGATGAAACACATTCGTTCCAAAAAATCGTATCCACATTTGGTCTTCCGAAGAAACGCATTTGAATAAATAAATATTATGTTAAGACCGAACATTAACTTCAAATGGGTGTGAACTATTAACGCCGCTCTCAGAAAAAACTCGTGCTCAAATACTGTTTATTTAAAAAAACTAAACTTACATTTTGTATCCTTGCGATCGATTGTTTTCTTTTCAAGCTGAAGAATCTAGTTTTGTTCATTTCAGGACAGAATTCCAGATTATAGAACGAACAACACCAAAATGACAGTTGATTGATTAATTTAATTCAAGCCACTTGACTGCAGTGTCAATAAAACGCTTTCCCACTTGCGCAAGAGTCAATCGACGGAAGAACCACAAAACGAACGAGACATGGCCGCCTGGCGCCTTGCAATGTGTCTCAATCAAAACTAAAGACCTCCATGTTGTACCCGTAATTGCTTCCCGTATTTATCGAAGTGCATTGTCTCGCTCTAATTCTATTAACAACTAAATGGACGTTTCATTAGGGCCCATGTTGACGACCGATACAATAAGTAATTATAAATTAAATGTTTGTTTTCGAGGCGAGTAAACAAGGACTGGACGCAGACGAAGTAATACTTAAATACCAGAAAATTATCAATGCATTACGTCTAACTACAAGGGAATTGCATTAGGACTTGATAACTCGAACTTATGTAAAGGCTTAGGAAACGTACAAGTTTATCTTGGATCTTAGTTCGTTCGGCCTTTGCTGGAGAGACATTACCCATTAATATCACATACAATAAGTCACGACCTTGCTCCAAACGATCCAATTAAATTTGTTTCAAAAAACCCTAATTCTATCACCCTCGACCTTTACTGCTCTCTATAATCAGCTTACGATTGAGAAATATGTTTAGTAATATTGAAATCAAAATTATTAAGGCTCTGACAAGAGGCAAATGACCAAAGTAGGCTTGTCTTAAGAAAAAAAATAGCTAAATCTGTATAGTTTGTGGTAGCGGAAAAAATATATGTTAATTTTGAACATATTTCCGCCGCCGTTTTTGACCGCCCGCCCGTTGTATATTTTGTAGTGTTTGATTTATTTTTTGTCATGTATTTTTGTGGTGTACAATAAAGTTCTTCGTCGTTAAAGAACTTGGTTGTTACCAAACCACGTTTTGAAAAAAAAAACTCGATACAAAACGGTAAACTAACCTTTTTCCTTGAGTTCCAAACCAAAATACCTGTATTAAAATATCAACGTACAAGAACGTCTTATTTGAATGCAGAACTTGGTTGTTTTTTTTTATTTTCAATTACTATAAACTTATATTTATTTTTTGCAATAAATTACAAGCGTTGTGTCATCGCGCTTCTCTTTCTTTTCTATGCAGTCTGACAGTGACAGCGCTTTAGCTGTTACCAGCGTCTTAAGACTGTTAAGTGGCTTCATTGTTATATTTTGACGTGAACCCTTATCGTTTAACACGATTATGGCTGACCTGACGTCGAACTTGCGACTTCTAAATAAAAACACGTGGCCCATCGATCAATGGACTGTTTCATTCATAGTACAATTGCGGCTTTTTGTATTCAATTTTGTTTGATTGAGGTGGTCGAAATGAAAGGTTATTTTGACTTTTTATCACTGTAACAAAGGCTTTGTTGATTGGCTAACCGTTTTTGGCAAGTTACTCACGCATGCCAGTTTCAGAGATATTTTACCGCAACTGTAACCATAACAGTTTCACACATCTTGACAAATTATAAATAATTCCGAAACTGAAATTTTTTTCTTATATTCTCACGATAAACGTGAGAGTCAGAGCCTACGAGTATTAGTTAGCTCTCAAAGTAAATCAGTCCAGAGCTCCAGATGGAGAAAAAATCACTTGAAATAACATAAACCATTTCTATAAGTAATTTATAAAGCAATCATTGCAGATGCGATTCAATCTCGCGACATAGCAATTATTTAGAATAAGCACGTGTGTGAAGCCTCATCTTGGAAATCATATATAAGCAAGTGCCGTGCATGTGCCGACTGACCGACATCTCACCTGCTTTCCAATCCAATGTAAACTGGTTTTCAATAGCGCATGCGTAGGGCTGACCCTTACCTATCAATAGCCCTTTCATACCAGCAACAATCTTACAGTGAAAGTTAGTTTAATTTTAATGGAAATCGCAAGAGAAATGGCCTTCTCAGAATACAGGGTGACATTGAAAACATGCGACAAATCGAAATGGGATTTTTTTTGGGATTACAGCTTTGGTCCCTTAGTAAAAGTTGTTAATAATGATGTATACAATGTCCCATTTCAGTTTGTCGCAAGTTTTCAATTTCAACCTGTATATGAGTTCTTTACATTTTTATCGCAATTTACACATAGCAATTTGTTTTCAGATAATATATCTCCATGTATGTTTGTTTTTGTAAGCCTCTCTGAGTAATTTGATTGAACAAACGAGTAAACGTATAACACATAGATAATTTTAGCATCACTAATCAAGCATGTCTGGCTTCATTCATTAGTGCTTATGATTTTTTATCATTTGCTTTGGAAAGGTCAATGATCCGTTCTTGCTTAAGAAGAATCACTATAAAATAACAAAGAAACATATCTTTATCTTTGCGTTTTCCCAGTTTAATGCCAAGGACGCTCACTTATTTCATTAACAAATGCACGACCAGTTCAGTTCCTTTATGGACAAATATTGCGAAAAATAAGAATTCAGCATCAAAATCTACGTATATTATTTAAATGGATCTTCTAACAAAGCATTTTTGATTCGCTTTTACATATGTACATAGAATCAGCATAATAAATTGACGGAATAATTATGATGAAAAACATACAAACCACACACCACAACATATTGGAGATAAACAAACATATTGCTTTGATTAATATATCGCGGTTTATTGGAAATGTTAATTTTGATTAGAAAACCCACGATATGGAAGCAAAGATTTCTCTACGACAAATTCTAATGGCTACTAACCTATGAACTGACCGGGCACAATAAAATTTGCACAAAATTTAAATACATTAACACTAGTTAATCGTATCAATACGGATGTCGGAACTATAATTTCACTTTTGCGAAATTTATATGACAATGAATAGAAAATTAATAAATAAGATTTCTTGGCTTTCAAGAGGCATCAGATTAGGAAGCTGACGGCTCCATCGCTCTTAATCTTGAGAAGAGTCATTTAAACCTGTTTGCTGACTTACAGTGTAAAGCAAAAAAAATAACAAAGCTACAGAATGTCTGAAGAGCACAACACATACGGATAACCTAGAAATCAGACTCAATTTTAATACATCTTTCTCATCATCCTCAGTAGGTATGCCTAAGCCATCTTATAGACTTCTCAGGCAGGTGTTAAATGCTGCGATTACAAACTATACCAGGTGAATGGCTAGCAGCATCTATCTTGCTGATAACAGCACACTTTGCAAACCTGTTTTCACGAGAGGTTGTAGACCAGATGACTGTCGGGTCACACATTAAACCGTTACTCTCTTCACCATGGGTAAACGAACTGCTAAACTAAATGAGTTCATACGCAATGTTGAAAAAAACATAAGACATCAGAGATACTCGTATACCTACTGAATCTTTTTACCCGACTGCCTCAGGAGGGTAATGTTTTTCGAGAGTATGTATGTATGTATGTATGTATGTATGTATGTATGTATGTATGTATGTATGTCTATTTCTTTGGCACGCTCTGTAGCCTAAACGGCTTGATGGATTTTAGCATATGAGGTGTCCTTATATTCGTCTTAATTGTGGGAGTGACATAGGCTATATAATATTTATAAATTGCATCTGAAAATACAAAAAAAAAAGAGGGGAAGGGTTTTTTTTTTAATTAATTGCAACAATATTGGTATCAAATAAAAGCTAGTAATGAGTAATTTTTCAAATATATACGTTAATAAAACTAAAAAGCTTGAAATAAAATAAATTATTTAAAAAACAAAAAACCCGACTGCAAAAACACATAACTGAAAAGGGAAAAACAAGCATTATAATCTATATAATTTTGGTCTTGCAGGCGGGGGGACAGTCGAATAACCTGAAATATGGTGTAACTTTTGATTGTCCCCGCCTGCGATACCAAAATTTTATAGATTATAATGCTTGTTTTTCCCTTTTCAGTTATGTGTTTTTGCAGTCGGGTTTTTTGTTTTTTAAATAATTTATTTTTTACAATTCAACTAAACGAAGATTTGAAAATATTAATTAGCTACAAAAAATTGACTATGAATTTGAATATGAGGTAAACTTAAGAAAATACAAATTAGAAAGCGGAAGCAATATTCGTGTGAAAAGCACTAGAACAATTCAAAGCCTGAAATAGATTTTCTTCACCCAACGTGGGATATAAATGCAACGAAACTATATCTCGATTCCTACAACACTATTAGAAACGACAAACAAATCTTAATTACTCGCAATTCGAAATTAACGAGGTTATTAAACATCGATACATTCGATGCAACGAGGCTGACACAAATTGCAAGTGTAAACGTGTTTATTTCTCTAAATGCAGCTCATGTTACTTTAACCGTCCAAGAAATTGATACAGAAGACTAACTCCTGATCAAGTGCAATCAAGCATAGTTTGCGAATAAAAGGTCATCACAGTAAACCGAACCAACCGCTGCAGGTATCTTTATTTTTGGCGATATCTTTTCTAATTCTATGTATATGGATTAACAAGAGTGAAAGCAAAAAAAGTTGACAGTGTAGTAGTAATATAATCTTGCTTAAATTCCAGAGATATCCTCAAATTATGTTCGATATCTTAGGAATACAATGACAGTCAATTAGATTTTTTTCTTCGTTTGCTAAGGCTCTACTAATCTCTAATCAGTGAACCTTCTGTTTCCATTTTCCGACATTACTTACCTTACTAATACCGCAGTGGGTGTGGCAATTACCTTTTGGATTGCCTTTTAGCTATTCTAAATGTTAATTATGTCGTTATAGCCAACTTGAACTTAAGAGACTTTTGCGACCCGTTTCTCATATTGGTAAAGAAAGATTCCGAAGTGTATTGAATTTAAGGTTCAGGACTTGTAATTTCATGGCTTACAAATCGTTCAACTAAATCTATGATCTACAGCATAATATTCGTACTAATAGACATAGAGACACTAAACGCGCTATATAGGAAGATATATATTATTATGTTTCAGCACTTGTAATTGCATAAAATTTATAAGCAGTGCTCGATTGCACCATTCAATTACGGTAAAAAATTTCGCACCAGTCTTCATAAGCCATCAATAAGTCCAACTTAATCGTTAGTTCAGAACAGCTTAGTACGTCTGCAGACATTGATAATGATATTAGTGTAAAGTGTAAACAACCTCGGAAAAATGAAGTCCTTGGACTCGACTTTCACTGAAGACTTGGACTATTAATAGCCAACCTGTTGACTATGGCTGATCTACAAAAGACCTTTGACCTTTGAGACACGAGACATGAAGTAAACAAGTTCGACATGAACTGAAACCTGTCTGATAGGAACAAGTCTGGTGCTGCAGAGATTAATAAATCTCAAATGCTTTCGTTTTCTATGGAGACTGTTGTAATGAGAATAGAACAGTCCCGATAGTCTCGTAATTAAACATAATGTGATTCGAATTGCTGATGTGATAAAGGAAGATCATCAGGATATTGTAAGAGTCCTTGCGATTAGGTTGTAAAGAAGACAATAATAGCTACAAATGCCTCTGTTGAAAGGTTAGAAACTCCACATTCCTCTAATAATGTCATTGTGCCATTTAGATACCGGACACAAAATAAATATTTCTTAAAACACACGATGGACTGCCATGAATGTAATATAACGAAAAGAAAAGACACTGCTGTAAACAGTAACAAACTGGATGTCCGCCCTAAACATACGAAACCTTTCAGCAAAAATATCCAATTTTCCAAGACCCTAAGCGACTGGTGAAAGTACGAAGCGAAACAAACCCTAATCCGAACTTGATATGCCTTGGGTGTTGTGTTACCAACTAGGGAAGTCAACCGACACGTTCCGGAACAATTAGCGGCCAAGTACTTACAATATCGGTACGTAAATCAACTAGATAAGCAGTAATAAGGATATTGATCAATACTTCGCTTGATTACTTTGTTTTTGTTTGCATATCCGCCGCTGAAGGGTATAGGGAAATTATAGTTGATGCCATTGCATTGAAATAAGGAACGGAAGCTAGCAATAATATGTAATTACAGCTGCAACCCTTTAATACCTTGCATTGAGGCTAAATTAAGTGGCTATCATACATTTAAATACATTTGCGGATGAATGAGCTATTACAGAAAGCTTTCATTTCACCATTAACCTGGTTAAGGTCCAAACAAAGGCAATTGGAAAAGGAAACAATTCAAGATATCTGAATTCAGATACTAAACTATTAAAAGGAACTTAATATTTTGGACAGTCTGTTAAATCTCCAAATGACCTTATAAGTTAAAACTTGGCAAAGACTCAATTGAGTTCAATGAACATTCGAATATCACGTTCAAGTTGTAGCCGCTCCACAAAATTAGTTCAAGGTAACAAATTTGCACAGTAAAACTAAAAAGTTGCCACCATCAGCGGAAGTACGCAGACGATATACAATACAGCATTTGAGCCTACGTCTTCCTACTAACCTGTAAACAAGGGCACAGCGGCCAGCGTCGCCGCAGCGCGTGCGGCATCTTCTTGCGGGGAGGCTCGGGCTCCGCCGGGGGCTCGCCGCACGCCCAGCGCACGAGGCGCGTGCGGGCTGCCTCAGCCACCTCCAGCCCGCGCGACCACGATGGCAGACCCTGGGGAAAAAAGAAAGATGATGTAAGATCATGGTTAAAAAATTTCGAGTAACTTGAGAAAGATGGAGTTGAAGATGTAAAATCCATCTTTTTCGTGTGGAAATCCCTATGTATGACCTTCACCTTAGAGCAGGCGTAAGGGTCTGTCAGGCTCTTACTGAATAAAACTACACGGTGCTCTTCAAACAACCTTTGCCCAGTGGGTGGAACTACTCGCGCATTTTTCCCAAACCCACCAGATCTTCAGTTGAGCCTCGCACATGCACGATTTGATAGTGTTGTTAACTGTTCTTCTTTGGTTTTAGCCTAAGTTTTAAGTTTTATTAAGTTCAGCCAAATAGACGGTCATGCCCCAAATGTTAGCCTACAAGTCCTAAACCAGAACTAAGTAAACATCCAGCTAAAACAAATCTTCCCGCAGCATCACCTATTTCTCATAGCACGAAGACTCATACAAATCAAACCGTACAAGATCATATCAGTCAAGGCCGATCGTAACGTGATGCTGCGCACACGCAACATCTACGCGCACGTAATAACGGTATCACTCATGTTTAGCGGGGTTTTGACAGCGAGAGTGAATTCGCTACAGTGACGAGCAAGAAAAGTCTACCTACAATTCGTAATTATAGGTATATTTTACATAAAAGCTGGGTGTGACGAAATACAGATATATTAATTCAAAACATTATAAGTCACCAATTTTTTTTATAATTTCACTCCGGTAAATTAAAAATATAAGGCATACGATTACTAGATATTAATTTTGCATCTTTTTGGTACGGAATCCTAGTTATTGTGCTATTATCGTAATTTTACAGACGATTATGAAAATGCAAAAACACTAATAACACACGCTATTTCACTTGAATACAGCAGTTACAATGAAGTAATCTGTAAATCACTTTTCGCAACCAGGAACAGACAGTCAGACGCAACACCCAACAACACACATCTACTTGCATACGAGATTTAAGTAATTTCAGAATCACGACCAGACAAAACTAGTATTGTAGAAATAAATACTAAAATGTCATAAGCTCGCGAAATATCTTCAGAAGCTATTACGGATAAATAACGCTAAATTTTTATTACAAAAGGTGATATAAATAATGACGGCTGATAGTTTTGCTCGCCACTGTATTACCATACGTAGTGTAGTAGTGAGTGACGGAAAAGCGAAAACGTTTATCTCAAACGACTTTCTTCCGACAGATGCTCTGACGCAACCTGATCGGAATGGGAAACAAGGCGGTTGTGGTGAATGGGAATTCTTATGTTAAAACGTAGAAACTAGTTCAAATCGTGGCCATTTTAATCGATATAATAAATATTCATGTTGAAAATTGCATGGGTAAAGACTTGCCTTATGGTTTTCCTGATAAAAGTATTGCGTTGATAAAAATGCTTGCGACGGTTAAAAGGTAATAAGGCATAAGCGACATTTTGGTCGAAAATGAGTTATGAATGCCATCCTGCTTAAAAATAGAGGTAAAGTAGGATGGCATTCATAACTCATTTTCGACCAAAATGTCGCTTATGCCTTATTACCTTTTAACCTTCGCTTGGCTTATTGCTGGGCCTGCTCCACAGCCACTTGGGCTCATCAGTTCAAATTTTTATACTTGGTAGAGATGCTTGTAGTTAATGTTATTTTTTTATTTAATCAAGTTTTAGTTCTTGATTACTTCAATAGGCAACTTCAATAATGATTTTCTTTATTTTTTGCAAACTATAGTTTTGTTTAATTTAGAAGCATTTTTTCAAATTTGTGTACCGTTGAGCCGTTTATTATGTTAATTTGATGTATGTTGACTTGAAAGAGCATGGCAGTTGAGAGTGAGTCATGCTCACAAAAATTTCTCGCAAAAAGGGTGGCGTTCAGATCCCTTCAAAATGGTTGAGCTGGATGGTGCTGATCCACGCGCCATGTTTGTGAACGGGCGCGCCGTGATTTGAGACTGGTCATCTCTTGACTGCCGTTTTAAATTTTATTTTTAATTTCTTTATTTCTTACATTGCTCTCACATATTATAGAGCAACAAGAACATCCAGGATTTTTTTAATCTTGATTTAAAAGAGTCCCCTTGGAGTTTCTTGCCCGTTCTTCTCCACAGAGATCTACGTTTTGGAATGGGCTTGGTTGAAATGGGTTGAATAGCTTCAACTTTCTGACTAACTGACCGACTCTTTGGACAATTCAAAAGTGCCTGTAAATAGTTCAATTGAAATAAATGCTGAGTTTAAGTTTGAGTTGCTCGATATTTACTAAAAATACACAACAACAACAACCAGTTTCTGTAATTCGTTTGCTTCATTCATATTTATTTACCACAGATGACAAAGGATTTTTTGAGGAAACGTCTGTATGTATTAAAGAGCAAAACATGAATGTTCACTCAGTCTGAGGCATCGGCTTTTATGGTAATGTTGATAGTCAAACACCTTTCTTATACAAAACTTAAAACTTATCCAATTGGTTTTAACCACTAAAGATCCAATTTTGATAAAGCACAAACCTCAAAAATCAGTCCATCAATTAGCAATCAATCACTTACCTAAGTCGTTAACTCAAATAGCTGTTACATCTAATTTACCGTCGTGATTATGTCAACTTGGATGCATTAAGTTCAGTTTAAAACTTCATAACAGCACTTAACAATATTGCGTAAGCAGATGACCATTAATGAGAACCTTTTAGAAGTTTTAATAACATTTTGCATAACGATAACTTAAATGTTAATTACCGATTCACTAACAGGGTTTGAAAACAAACAAAGCTTGTTTGAAGGTTTAAATGCAATTTTGAATGGACTAAATTTAACAATAGCAATGAAATGTCACGGGCATACTGTTGAAGAAGGTTACTTATTTATGAAAACAAATACAATAATACCAATCTTTCGTACCGTTGTCTTTTAATTTGACAAGTTATGAAGATACATTTTATAGAAACAAAAACGTAAAATTTAAATTTTTAACAATACATAATCAAATTAGACATTTATTTTTATTTTTAAAACAGTATTATCCATTCACGGTAAAGTGAATAATATATGTATAATGTAGGTATATATTGTAGTAAATATGTATGTATTTGTGTTTTATGCTTGTGGCCTATTTATGTATTACTGTACTTATTCTATTTATAATATATTATGTTATCTTTAATATGTTTCGTTATTTTTATTTCCTCTCAGAGCACCTGCCATCTTATCTCTTCACCGCCCTTGGGTCAACCAAGGGCGGTGAAGAGATAAGATGCCCTTGGTTGACTGGTAGAGAATGCCTAAGGCATTAAGTCCGCCTTTGTACTTAATTGTGTGCGAGAAGTTTAAATAAATAAATAATCTGACGGGACAGACAAACTTGCTGCCTGTGATGAATCAATTTTTATTCGTCTATTTGTGCGAGAATAATGTTGAACTATAGGCAATGCAATAACTAAGTAGTGAATTAACATAATAGATTATGTAAAACCGCAAGCCACAGTTAATAAATAATAAGACATACAAAGAGACACAATCTAAAGAAATTGCACAGTCCGTCGCAAGCCGACATTTTAAGGTCCTTTCCGTGAAACAACTTGCGACATTTAATTTTATTGTAGTGTCTACGTATTTCAATTTATTTAATGTGATAAGAGAATAATGTGTGGCAACGGACAAAACACGATTCGTTTACATTTGTTCTGAGAAAATCGATTCGATAGACTTTGTAGTTGAATGAAACGGTAATATAATGCAGTGTGTGAATTATGCTTCCAATCCCACGCATGTTGAGTATAAAGCTGAAAGTCTGCCCTCACTTTTACTAAGTTGCAGAACCAGAGGGCAATAACTGGCAACAGTTTTCAAAGCTTTTCGTATTTCTACAACCACTTTCAACCTTATGTCAAATTTACTTAGTCCATCATCGTTACCGTTGTCAGTTTTTCTAGGCCCTCAGGACGAAATTTTCTACAAATGTATCAGGAATTCAGGACTGATCTGAAATTGATAACTTGCTGTTGGTGTAAAGTGAAGCGAGATGATCAATGAGTTCAATGCATCTACATAATGTAGAGTTTGAGCTACTAAGTTGAGAATTACAGTGAGTGAATCTGGCTATGCTTTTTTTTTTTTGGGTGGGAAATCATCAAATAACTTCTATCGCTCTGGGCGGAGCGGGAGGGTGTGTCAGACTCTTACTGACTAAAACCCACCCGTATTCCTTCCGTTGCCTGTGTTGCCAGGGGCCTCGGTGACCCTTTAGTACCTTCCCGCGACGTGAGTGAATCTGGCTATGCTGAGTTCCTATGTTAGCATTAACATTAATTGTATCTTTATTTTAACCTTTCTCTTTACATATAGTTTTTTTTTTATAATAAAAATATTTATAGAATTAAGTAAGAATAAAATCGTGACTCCTATCAAGCAGGCGCGTTTATAACTGTACTTTTAATATTAGTTGATTAAAATCGGTAGTTGTTTTTGACTTTCTAGCTTGACTAATAAATAACTTATTAAATATAATTGGCGTTGACATTATAATTTGCAGGCATAAAACTTGTATTTTATTTGCGGGTTTAATTACACTTCTGTGTTCACTCTTTTCATTGTTTTAGGAAAATTTTAAGTCTATTTAAGGCGTATTTGAGGATATTTAGCAGAATTCCGATTTGAGTATTCCCATGGATGTGTATATCAAATAAAGCAGAAATGTTTTCATACAAACATAATAATGTTTGAATGGAAACTATTCCTACCGCAGCGCAAGCAAATCTTCAAATGCGATATGATAAGGAATGTCACAAAGCTAGTTGAGATGGAAAACTCGAGGAGATTGAAAACGCAAATAACGGATATATATCCCTAAATATTAGGTCAATCCAAACCCTACTTAGAATAGAATAAAATAATTCCGACCAAGCCACTTAGCATTAGATAAAGCTAACTCAGATTTATTTATCAGCCACGAATTCACTCAACTTTGAATCCGAGCATTTCAATATCAGAAGTTTTAATCTAATTAATTACACGCGCACAACCATCTAATCTGAACTTAATAATTTATGCACACCCATCATGATTTAGTTTAGCGTCGGTTTCGACACCAAAATGAGCTATTGTTCCGCTGAACTTTAGTTCGGCATTTGCTGAACTGTTGCGAGTTGATCATAAAGGTATGATAACCGAATGTGATGTTTCGATGTTCAGCCGGTTTGTGGTGTCTAAGTCTAAGAAATGCGTGTCTCTAAACGTGGGATAACTGTTTAATCTTCAGATGCATGGACAATTCATTTCGCGGTTCGAAGTAGGTAGTGGTGATAAATAGCGGAGTATTTGAAGACACCGTTTGATTTGCTTTTTGCAGTTAGGACGAAATTTGGGTCTTTTGGAAGAGGTATCTTTCTTTATAGAAACTTCGGGTTATCAAACCACAATGAGTACTAAGAGGTGGAGAGGTTGGTTAACCAACCAGTGATTAGGTAGAGATGAAGAACGTAAACGATTAGCAAAGGGCTATGATTAACGACGTTCTGCCTTAAAAAAAAACATATTTAAACCCTATCAAACAATAACTAGGTAACAAAAGATCCAATATCGGAGATCACAACACGATTCATCTACAAGGACCTTGCAAGACGAATATTTCACCACAGTAAAACAAAGGTGTGTCGAAAGCCTTTACCAAATCCAAAAAGTTAATACTAAAATGTATTTCCTAAGTTTCCACATAAAAACAATGTAAATGCTAAAAGTGTAACAGATATACTTTCAAGCGTCAAGTGTAGTGTGTCAAGAGGGTACGGTTAGCATGGCAAGCACGTAGGATGGGTGTGCGGCTACTAGGATGTGGTGAAAGTGAATGTGATGGCCAAAATGTTGGTATGAATAGGCCTACAGGAATGTATTATGATGCTATCGAAAGGACTGTTGTTTTACGTGGGAACAAAGGGTGGCGTGGACGGTAAAGAGGAGAAATTGAAATAGAAATATAAAAATGGCACTTTTATAGGTACTATAAATCTTGTTCAAACATTTCAACCTGTTCAAATATCAATATACAATTCAGAACCCTGCAATGTCTCCGTCAAAACGTATAACGTCGTTCTCATAGCTAAGTTAAGTACATAACCTCATAGTCGGATATTGTCACAGTTACGCGAATTCTTTCACATCGAATTAAGTCTTCACTTTCGTTTTTCTCATCGTCATCTATACGTTTACGTAGTACGTTTTATTTTGAGTTTTTTACCTTAAAGATGTTTACTTAGTTTAAATAAGTATTCTGGCTTGTTTAATACAAGAGTATTAATCTAGCCAGAATACCTAGTTTTTTCTTTGTACTCCATGAGAACATAAGCTGAAACTATTTCTCATGAAGTATGATAATGTTGTACCTACTTAAGCTTTAAGTTTACAGTAAGTTTCTCGTGACTTGCTGTTTTTGAAAGCGTTTGACACATTTCTCTCAAAAGATTTCTTGTGTGTAGAAATGCAGACGACCAAACTACTCATGAAAATAATGCAAATCACTTGAAGTAAGAACATAGTTTTAATGCCAAAGAAATAGGTAGGTACAGAAATAATACGATAGGCAGCAATGCGTATGGAGAAAATAAATAGGTAGGTATACGACAAACTGTAGATTGAGAAGCAGCTAATTTTCTGCCAGAGACAGCCAATATATAAAGATGCGGAGAGAGGCAGCCTGCATTCAAGCAGTGTCAAATGCGTTATCACTGTTATCAACATTACTCATCTGAACCCTGAATGTTAACACACTAGGCTGTTGACATAGAGTGTTGTCTCAGCACTCCCGCGACATTTCACAAAGAACATAACAAACAGACACACAGTACTGACTTGTGTGAACCAGACAGATTTACAAAACAATGCATTTTTGTATGTATTTTAGTATTTACTCCCAAAAGCAAATATGTACTTACAAGCGTTTTACTTAAGTACAAGTAAAAAGCTTGTAAGTATATATTTACTTTTCGGCGAGGATTCGACTAGTAATTTAGACATTCCTGTCTTGCCTAAAGTTTGGAAGAAATAAATAAGAAATAGTTTTGGAAGATGATACACATAACTGAACCAAGCGTCACATAACGCGTGGTATATGGAAAAAAGGAAAGAATTTTAAGTGAAAATAAAAGTTATAAAAACTAATTATCATAAAAAAACTAGTTTGAAGCCAACCAAGGATGAAAATTTCGTCATTATTTATATGTGCGTGCGCGCATAATTCGAAGTCTGAAATCAGTAATACAGATTAAATTAAGGTCTCATCAAATCCTTGACATCTTCGACATTAGCATAAAGTAATTACGAACAAAAACCGATTGGATGCATTATTAGTAAATTGGTATAACATCAATCATTACTAAACTACGCTTAGTTTACGTTTGGCAACCCTCACTATAAGCAAATTACGTTGGGTGATCTATGGTTTAAAGTTCAAACCAATCAGGAATATTTGAATTAGAAAACTAAATCCCAAGTCATGATTAAGCTTTACCGAGGCCCTGGCAACACAGGCAACGGAAGGAACACGGGTGGCGTTTAGTTAGTAAAGCCTCGTATTCATGGTAAATATTTGTTTAGCAACAGTTGATCAACGTTGTTGATGAACGGCGAGAATGCTGCTGGAAACTTTGTTTAAATCAATATGGGTTGTCCACACACGCCAGTCTGCGTTAAAATGTTGCCCGAGGAAACTACCACTTTTGATTGGATTATTCTATTAATTGCATAATTTTATCGTTGCTACACGCTACCGCCATGTTTACAAACAGTTGCAAACACGTCCACACACGTCAACATTTGTTGATAAACTGATGTTTTCGCTCGCCGGGCGTCAACTCTGCAACATGGCGTGATCAACTCCGTAACACAAGTGTTGCCCGCAATATGTTGACAGCAACTCGGCAACATGTTTATGCAACCATGTTGCTAAACTAATGTTTACCATGAATACGAGGCTTAAGAGTCTGACACACCCTCACCTGGGAGAAGTTATTTGATGATTACCCACCCAAAAAAAAAGTCATGATTAATAGGTCAAGGACAGCTAATGAGACACAATATATTTTCTATTGCTTGACTCCGAATCGGTGTCGCGCGGGGCTTAACAGGGAAGGAGCAACGCATTTAGTTGCCGATTACCGACCATGTGTACGAACAAAATCGTCACGACTCACTAATGGCAATAAGAGAAAAGAATCTATGCACATAATACCTGAAACTTACTTATTTTATCTAATGATTATTCATTCATTAGCTTCTGCCTGCAACTTCCTTCGCGTGGAAGTCGTAATATGCAATCATCATCATCTGCCTGCCTTTTCCCAACTGTGTTGGGGTCAGCTTCCAGCCTGACCGGATGCAGCTGAATACCAGTATTTTACATAGAGCGACTGCCTATCTGACCTCCACAACCCATCCACTAGGTAACTTTTACTTGGTAAGGCTGGTTGTCAGACTTTCGGGCTTTTGACGACCCGTAACAACTGTCAAAGATCTAAAGATGACAGGTGAGACCAACGGCTAATATAAAAATATACAATAATAACAGTCGTAATATACAATATATTTAAGTACTAAAATAATAACAACATTTTTATAACACTCGGCCCCGACCCACCGCGTCGCATCGCATTGTCAACCCGCGGTAGTACATACTTCGTTTTCTCTTAGCGTTCATTCTGATTTTTTTTCTTTTTGCTCGGGTCCTTAGAGTCGTAGCGTGATGTTAAATAGCATATAACCTTCCTCAAGAATTGGGCTATTAAATACAAAAATCTTTTTTCAAATCCAACTGGTACTTTCAGAGATTAGCACACCCAAACAAACGAACAAAGAAACTCTTCAGATTTATTATTAGTATACGTTGTTTCCTAATATTGATTAAGGTGTAAAAAGGTAGTACACAGTGCATATAGTTGCTAATTTGGGTTAAATTCTAAGTGCCACCTCACCAGGACAATCTGAATTAAAATCGTCACAATCATCTCCATTATCATTACAAGTACACCATCCACCTACAACAGCACAGTAGCAACACCAATAACTTCTTTGTTCACTAACACACGCAATGTTTTACAAGCTTTATAACCGGCACATAACTGACTTTTTATTAATCATAAAATGTCTTATAACATTCTGCTCAGACATGTTTTACAGCGATCACTTACTCGCGATATATTGTTTTTATTATAGTGCATTACATCAGTAGGTATTATTAATCTAGGCATTACATTATTTTCTTTTTCCTTATTAACTGTATCATTAATTCATTATGTAAGATCATCAAAGCTTTCGCTTCAATCAAAGTGTGAGCGAGTTTATAAAATGTTATTGCATTTTTATATTGTTTACGCATAATGTATCTTTGTCTGAGTGCCATTGTATGTCATAATAATAGTTTTTCTGCCTTATTCTTATTAGTTTGGGGTCGGGGGGTCTTTTTTGGACATCAACTCATCCTATCGCAGTCCACTGCTGGACATAGGTCTCTCCCAGGCTGCGCCACAACACCCTATCCTCCACCTTCCGCATCCAGTCTAGATCATCCAGCTTCTAGGACATATCATTTTTCAAATAATCCACAGTTTTTTATTGGTCTTCTAGACTTTTTTTACATATGATAAGTTAGCAATCAATATTATATACAAAGGTCAGATTTATGTGAGAACAATGAAACAATCAAAGCTCTCTCAAAACCCATTAGTATGATTAATTCTAAAAAAGTAACACAAAGATCCGTGATCCAAATAGTGCAGTACAACAAAAAACAAACGAGCAATATATTGTGAATTCTACAACATATCGAGATGCCCTTATTGAAGCGAACGATGCCACAGAAAGTCTGAATAATTCATGCCACATTCACATCGCACAGACGGACTCGAAACAAAACGATAATAAAAGTGCAGTATTGATCAATTTGTATGTAAATGTATTGAAACTGTATGAATATAAACCTAGTTGGAAAGAGAAGGAATGTAAAATATTAATAGCTGACAATAAACATTTTAATTTTGCTGAAGAGGATATTGTTATTGCAAGAGTACATTAAATGTAAGTGTTAATAGTAAATAAATAAATAATAATAAATAAATGATACTGTTGCAGAAAAAAAATTGCAAGTTTTGGGTCTCCCACTAAATGCTTTGGTTTCATCTTATCGTTATCACTTGCATATTCAGATGCTACAGTAAAACAATAATATAGCGATTTCTTCATAATATTTTTGTTTTCGACAAACGATGGAATGTTAAAAAAAATTTCAGCTCGAAGGTCCCTAACTTCGTATAAAACTAAGACGTATACATAAACCGAGTTAAATGGGTCATGAATAAGTTGATGTGCCAATTTGGCTTTGAATCCTTTGGCTAACATTACTGTAATGCCAGCTATAATTTACGTTTCATATGTAAAAGCCAGCCAGCCAGCATGGTTGAACTCTACTGGGACAGTTGGCAATCCAGTAAAATGGCAGAACATAATCATGCTTGCCCGAAATTACTTAGTGGGCACGGTAGATGGTGTATGTGGTTCCATTAGGGAACCGGATATACGAACTACCTAAGATCAATAGGGTTACAATATGGGGCTCAGAAATCAAGTCATTCGTAATCCTTATTAAGATAAACGTACCTGGTAGACAAACATTTGCTTGAATAATATCGGTGAAAACACAAATATTTTTGATGAACTTTTAAATTATGTCGACCTCGTAAATCCCGACCAGTCGCATATTAAATAAATCAATATCGATACACTAAATCGATTGTTGAGTTTCAACACATCCATTTAATCGAGTTACGTATGAACAGATCGGAACCGGCAGCCGGATCTAGCATCGATACAACATAGTTACATCACCAGTAAATAGTGTTGACCTCAATTATTTATTATGTAATTAGTGTTAAACCAGGACATTGATACGTGTGTCCGTAATTTCTTAGCTGTCCATCTCTGAACGTGATTAGTCTTTTTGTCCGCGTTATTTTTTTACTTGACGTGTGCGTATTGTACGGCGCCGCCACCGCCGCCGGGAGGCGCCCGCATACGTAACGGACTGATCAGAAATCCTTATCGTGTCAGTGCCAAAGCTCTTAAAATTTTAATCACATTATGTCCTATGTTTCCTTCTTTTAAATATCACTATTTTTTTTTTTTTTTGTTGGATGGGAAATCATCAAATAACTTGTCCCGCTCTGGGCGGAGCGGGAGGGTGTGTCAGACTCTTACTGACTAAAACCCACCCGTATTCCTTCCTGTTGCCTGTGTTGCCAGAGGCCTCGGTGACCCTTTAGTACCTTCCCGCGACCCCGGCAGGCATCGGCCCTAGTGGCCCCCTACATTTGTGCTGACGACATCTCTTTGAGGCGCGCGTGGAATACAACGCGCCGTCGACCCGGGCCTGGTCCTTACCGGCCAGTGAGCTACCCATTGCTTACCGTCCGCAAGCCCGCGCCTACGGGGGCCGGAAATCCGCCCAGGATTCCCGACGCGCGAAATTTGGCTTCCCCTACTATTTACCAGCCTTTTTTTTTTGGATGGGAAATCATCAAATAACTTCTCCCGCTCTGGGTGGAGCGGGAGGGTGTGTCAGACTCTTACTGACTAAAACCCACCCGTATTCCTTCCGTTGCCTGTGTTGCGGGGGCCTCGGTGACCCATTAGTACCTTCCCGCGACCCCGGCAAGACTATTTACCAGCCTAAGGTAACTTTTGACTGCACCTAAACTCTAAACTTCTCCAGATCCCTCTGTTCCCCTTTCACTATCAGGAGCTTCATATTAAACCCCAGAGTAACGCAAAGTTTTCTCCTTCGAGATTCATAGACAAAACTAAGTTGCGTCGATTTCACATTTCACCTGTTATCGCCGCCAAATCTGACGGGTGCACAAATAGTGGGTACACCAGCCGTGACTCAACCGGTCTAGCTATATTGAACTATGACACCAATGTTTGTACAATTGAGAATGTATGCTGTGATCTCACTCAGAAATTTCTTACAAAGTTTTGTTTTGACTTCCATGTGAGCTTATACTGAAGTGTTCATTAGTAGGTCACTAGGTTCTTTTCCTAATGTACAGGGACATACATTTTATTATGATGCTCACTGTTTCTCTTTGCTTAGTGTATAAGCAGTATTTATTTACCCTGATTTGGAAACATTATTTTCAATGTATAGCAAGTTTACGGAAGCCTAAATTCAACATTATGAATAGGGAAACTCTCTAAGTAATAATGATTACTCATCAATCACCTCACACAGAGAAACCGAGCTGACAATAACGAACATCACGCACAAATCATTGAACAAAAGCAATAACATCTTCATTTCAACTTTCAAAGCTCACCCCGCGACAAGGTTAAGACCTGACCGCAAAAGATACAATGCCAATAAAGCTTAAAAACCGCTCAACGTCACCAGTCCCACTTGACCAATTTCCCTACAAACAAACGGGACATAAACGTTTAGCACTCGCGAAAGCTAAGACGAAAGTTAAGGCTTAGCTTAGCTTTATAACTAGAAAGGTTGAAACTCAATACAAAACTCAATTCAAAAAGTAAAAGATCAATATAGCACCTGTCGTGCACAGCAACATTAGGAGAGAGGAAGAGAATTGCTTGAAGGGCTAAGTAGCAATTCAAGCAATTCAATATTACTCGTATTATAAATTATTAGATGTGCTTAATTGGGTGTATAATTAATATAATTATGTATATATTAGTTATTTTTTATTATATGAACATGGAGTGTGTTATTGTAACATACTAAACACACTTGGAGTGTGTTATTGTTGTTGGATTGAACCAAAATTTATAATCGATATTTCTCCTTAGTTAAACTAAGGTTTTAGGTTTTATAGAAGTTCCTATAAAGTTTTTGAATTTAACAGCAACATCTGATTAGGTTATTAGTCGAAATTAGGTACCAAGAGTGAGGAAGTGAGTAGCATTTATTTATTTCTGTAGTCCTATGGTAATATTAACATTATAGCATTCTAGCAATATTATAATATTCAACCTCAGTTGGTTTAATGTTGATATTTCTAAGGTGTATTATTTTAGTAATAGTCATACTTGAGGCTCTTCTCTATGTTGTATTTGCTCTCGTTTCTCTGTGTTTCATTTACAAGATCTATTATTATAAGCACAAGCGTCGGATAGTTTACGATAACATTGTAATATTTGTAATGTCTAGTCTGAATAGGTTGCCCCTTATCGCTTCCAAGCACCTTAGATATTAACCTATTTTAGTTTTCTGACTGATCAATGGAACAAAACAAAAAAAGAGCAGGTTCATAGACTAGTGCCGGGGTCGCGGGAAAGGGATCCTATGGCCTGTGGCAACACAGGCAACGGAAGAAACACGGCTGGGTTTTAGTCAGTAAGAGTCTGACACACTCTCCCGCTACGCCCAGAGCGGGAGAAGTTATTTCATAATTTCCCACCCAAAAAAAAAAGTTTCGTATGCCTTCTTTTTCGTTGATATACAGGAAGGAGTTTGCTAAGATAGTTCACATATCAGAAAGATCTATAATATAAATTATCTTAAAAATGTACGGACGCCAATTAAGTTTGATGACTCGATAAATACTCGTAGTCGTAACAAATCTTCGTATGAATAGAAATAAAGTTTTTATGAAGAAGCACATATGAAGAAAACTAAAAATATGTAGGTACCGTTCTCTTCAATACACGATAATCATTCATGTGTTACGAAATCAGTAGTTGTACTTGTATCATTGTCAGTGCCTTGGCAATTCAATATACCATTCACATACCTTATACAACGTCCTCCTATGTATGATAAAGTGACGTGATCATTGTCATTAGAATTTGACTTATTGACATGAGCTTCCTCAAGAGCACTCAATCAAATTCGAAATTTATACGGTGGAACGGGCGTCCCAAAATCAGTAGACCTGCCTAGATGTGCCGCAGCACTTCTTAAGCGACTTGATTTTAGACCCATATTCCCGGGTGTCATCACTGTGTGGATCGCCAGGAGGACACGGTTGAGCATAAGTTGGAGGTCTGCCCGGTTTGGGCAGACCACCACCGTGTCCTCGTGGAGGCGATCGGCAGCAGAGATCTCTCACGTCCGGCCCTGGTCCAGGCCACGGTACGGAGCGAGAGGGCATGGGCAGCCGTCACCTTCTGCGAAGCAGTAATGCTCGCGAAGGAGGAGGCGGGATGGTTGAGGGAAAGGCAACTTTCACGCCCCTTCGCCCGTAGCCACCGCAGGAGACGCCCTGGGCGTCGGGAATCCCAGGGCATGAGCAACGGGTAGCTCACCGTCCGATAAGGACTGGCCCGGGTTGACGGCGCGTTGTGTTCGACGCGCGCCTCAAAGAGGTGTCGTCAGCACAAGAGTAGGGGTCCACAAGGGCCGATACCGGCCGGCGTGGGAAAATCTGAAAGGGATACCGAGGCCCCTGGCAACACAGGTAACGGAAGGAACACGGGTGAGTTTTAGTCAGTAAGAGTCTGACACACCCTCCCGCTCCGACCAGAGCGGGAGAAGTTATTTGATAATTTGCCAACCAAAAAAAAAAATACTCATCATATTCCTACGCCAATTTCGACTACGATCACCATTTCTGTTTTAGACGGCTACGTATGAGTTATGAGCGTGCGTTTGTATGTGGCTAATGTAGCCTATCTTAGCTGAAAAGTTAAATCGTCATACCTAATCAGAATCACATAATCAGCCTATAATGTTCCCAGTGCTAGGACACAAGAATCCTCTCTGTGAGAGGGAGTGGGGCGTAATACACCACGCGGGCCCAGTGCGGGTTGGTAGATGTCAAATGTCTTCGATATTTTGGTTCTAGGACATGCCGGTTTCCTCACGATGCAGTTTCTTTTCACCGTTTTGAGAGCAGTGGTGATGAAATTAAATACACAAAGTAAAGTGCCTGCCTGGCAGTGCCTGGGTTCGAACTTACGACTTACAACTCGTAAGTCGTGGTCGACACCACTGGGCCACCACAGTGCTCTCATCATTAAAAAATATTATTGTAAACCAATTTTGAATGTATAATTATACCGTCGGTGTTCTTTACTCTAATCCTAACTAATTATAAACGCGAAAGTGAGTTTGTTTGTTTGTTCCGTTTTCACGCTAAAACGGCTGAACGAATTTGGATGGAATTTGGGACGAGAGTAGGACATAGGATACTTTTAACCCGATATTCCCACAGGATCGAGACTTATGCGGGTGAAACCGCGGGGCGCAGCTAGTAAAAATAAATTTGCAATGGCACTGTATAGCGTCGTATTGCTTTCCTCCGTCACCAAGGACCAAGTATAACAAGTTACATACATAACAAGAAATATTGAACGTAACTAATTGTACAAACATAGCATGACCTCTCGACACTTGGGGTCATCAATTGACAAATTGCAACAGCCTTCACACACGTTTAAAGTATGTACACGATTCAAGACATACATGTACGAAGGTAATCAGTATTTTAACAATTCAAGCGATTAAGGCGCAGATATATGATTTAAGTAACTTTTTAATCTGTTATTACGCCTTCATAAAATGCAAATAAGTTATGCAAAAAATGTATACACGTACTAAAACGGATACACGTCAATTCTATAAGTGAATATTTAAGTATTGTAGTAAAATACTTGATGAAATAAATAAGATATTATTTTCATGATGTTTTTTGTATGAACATACTATTTAATTATTTATAATTCTATTTGTGATTTTTTCAATTATTAATTTTTTCTTTATTAAAAACATCCGAATTGAAAACTTCCCCCGTTTTGGAAGTCGGTTAAAAATAAATATTCCCTATGAAACCGAACGGCGGCGTGAGCGCGACGACTTTCAAAGGTCAACGGCGATTACTCGACCCTTAAGTGCCTTTTGCCCGCCAATGAGCGGATTTAAGACGTGCATTCAAGGTACTATACTCGTAAGAATCGTAATTGGTTGTATGGTTAATTGAACAGTGAACAGACAAAGACACCATCTTCTGGGCCCTGGCGGCTGGGAGTATGTCGTGCTCACTCAAATATCTCGCTAATGGTGGCGCGTGTGTTGGATCATTTAGCTCCATTCAAAATGGTTGAGCTGAATGGTGCTAATCCATGCGTAATGTTCGTGACCGCGCACCGTCAGTAGAGACTGGTCATCTCTTAGCTGCCACGGCTTATTTTAATTTAATTATTATATATTATTTGTTTAATTATATTTTTTTTTTACGGACGCTTTTAACGTTCTACATCGTTCTCACATGTATAATTTCAACATGAATGATGTAACCAATTTTATACCCCCTTATTTTGATTTAAAAGAGTGTCCATGGTGTTTCTTGCTCGTTTTTCTCCATAGGCTAGGCACTGCGCTTTGGAATGTGCATGTAGCTTAATCTTTCTGACTGACCGACCCCTTAACAATTCAAAAGTTCTTGTAATTGGTTTATTTGAAATCAATGGTTTGAGTTATGTTTTTCTTCCGATGAACCACTTGTTAACATTGTCCACAGTGACAAATACATAACTTCATGTTTAACTTTCTGGTTAAGATATTTCTCACAAAGAAAGCACCGTCATTTCTGTATGTTTACAACAACAAATTTTGAAAACACTCGAAAATCCATAAAATACCACGTTATAACGGATCAATCGTTACTGTCATAAAACGTGGAGAATCGACATATTTATGGCAAAATAACTCTTGCGTACATCAATGTCTACTTTAAAATGCATTGTATACTGAATTGAGACATAAAACTGTTGGCAAAAAGTACCACACTCGAGCCGTTTACGTGAAAAGCAATGCCGATGTTTTTTGCAATAAATATGCGTTACTAAGTACCTAGCGTTGAAAAAATAATCTCGTGAATATTTGAGTTGAATGAACCTAGTTATGTACACATTACTCGTAAGTATATGTATGAATAAACACGGAAGTGTGTGCGTCAAAAGTATGAAATAAACGTTTGCGTGAATATGAATGAATCAGTCAGTCAGTTATAGACTTTAAAAGTCGTAGAAAAGGCATACGATTTTTCGCAAAATAGACACGATGTCGATGAGAGAGACTCTTACTTTAAAATCTAGGCAGGCGCGGATCAGTCCAGTGTGAAGGTAACATAAGTTAGCGTAAAGTAATATATTACAAATCTGTATTATTGCCAAGTATTCGTAGAACCAGGCGGCAGACGCCCTGGCATCCACGGGTATTGTTTACTTAAAATTTATATCACCGAGAATTGTATAGCCTTAGAACAATACGATACAATCTACTCAGAATACTAAGCGAATTATATGAGAAAGACTTAGCTCTTTTAGATTCTGGAAATTCGTACCGAAATGTCCCATTACATATGAATAAAAAAGAAGTGTGTGCAAAGTCTGATTTATGGACATAATAACTTGAATAAAGGCTCGTGCAGACTGGCGCGATATCGCGAACGCGACAGGCATATCGCTGCCTGTCGCACCCGCGATATCGGGCCAGTCTGGACGAGCCTTTACTGTAAAACAAAATCTTGGGACAATGACTTTTCCTGTTGCCTACCCATGAAACATTAAACTATTTAGTTATTATATTTATTGCAGATCTGGATTTGATGTTGATTTAAAACCTACCTAAATGAACGGGATAATACAACTTCACAATAAATAAATAAATTAAGTAAGTACCATAATCATTTTGTTTACTTATTTTACACAAGCTTACTAAGATCGCGAAAAAGAAATCAGTCATCCCATACAAAACTTCAATACTTACTCGGCCAAATGTATGGGACGACTGATAATTTTTACGCGATTCCTATGTTGGTCCCCGGGAGAAAGTGGTTCAGTTTGACGGTCTGTACCACCACACCCTTAATTTTCGGACACCGGTACCCAGACACAGTGTATGTATTACGTATTCCAAGCCAGTGCCATTTTTTTAAAGAACAAAACATTAATTGTTTACTAAATCTATATTGTATTATTTCTATTAACTGGTTAATCACTGGTGTCGAAAACGACAGCTCGAAAAAAAGAACAAGAAACAGAATCAGCTGAAAAGAACGGAGCTACCTACATAAAAATAATTTTGAAGCTAGAGTTCTGAATTACTAAGACGAGCTTTAAAACTGACACCCGTACTGAAATACCAATTTATTTTTAAAAGCACAACTTACTAAACCCATACAAAATAGCACCGCGAACGTATCTCAGAATCTAATTTGCAAAGCACACAACGCGGTAGCACACAGCCACATTGCCACAAAACTATGCAACAACCAACACATTTTGTAATGCACACTGCACCGACTAATCACGGTGCAAATTAATTACTTATTGTACCGAGCAACGCGGCACGGTCGGGAACGTTGCGATATGTCGCTCTGTCACAACGCGGCAACGGAGGAAAACCTTTACGAAATGTGCACAGTGTGACAATTATTGTGACAGCTGTCAACATTTTTGGACGACGACAGCGCGCGGCAGCGTGGTCATTGCATGAATATTGTAAAACGGACTGTATTTATATTCGATTTGAACACAATTTACAGTTTTAATATTCGTTCAAACAAAGTGTTTAGCAAGCGATAGAAATTGTTGCACTTGTAAATGTTACTCTAATCATTAAATCAGAAATGTATATAGTGTAAACAATTGTTGGTTAACCTAAATAAATAAATAAAAGCGTCGAAAAAGCAGTTAAATCGCGCCAAAAGATTCATTCATTCATCATTCATTCAAGATCCGGTGAATCCTAAGCCAACTGGGCAGCAACGGTATTAAAAGAATGACAACATAAAGCAAGACATGACTTACTTCGACAAGGAAACCAACTTTTGGATGGACACGGCTGAAGATAGAGACAAGATCAGGAAGGCTGCTAGCAAGATTTACAAGAAATCAGAAACGTATAGTAGCGAGACCTCAGATGAAGACTTTGGAAACAGCAACGTGCAACACAGCATAGCAGTTACACAGAAAAGAGTCGAGAAAGCAACTGGACTTGAGCCAACCTGGCGGCGACGTTTTTAAAAGATGCCCTCCCATAGATAAATTACCCGTCTCTCCACTATTCCATTGCTTGCTCAAGGATGCATATCCGGTAGGCTCTAATAATCCTTCCTATCCTAAGGGCACGTCTTCCTGACCATTACCGCGCCCCCCGGTCTACTCTTTGATATGCAATGGTCTCTGTAGTCCCATGAAACATGAGGCTCCAGGGACTAGTGCGAATCCTTGGGTTCATTCGAGCAATCGAGTCTGGTTTAACCACGCTGGGATCGGTGCATTTAATTAATTCATTCATTCAAACAAAGTGTTTAGCAAGCGAGAATTTTAATTAAAACATAATTAATTTATATGCAAAAATAATTAAGACATAAATAATTTATGTGCGAAAAGAAACATAATAAAATTGTTGATTTGATGCCACTCGCAGTTAATCGTGTGAAAACTCGAAATGAATTGAGATATCTTATTATGTTCAGGATGGAAGCAAAATTACACCTTAATAAAAAATAACATATTTAAGTACGAACTAATCTTAAGTCGTATGTTACCTATTAAAATTCTATCTACTAAACATTCATACTTTATACCGATTGCACATTTAATCACAAGAGTACTCGTACTTGAACTAATAGATTGCCGATTTGTGCAGAGAGGCGATAAAAGATGGTATCTCTCGACATTTTCGGCAAAAACTTGATGCATTATATTTTTAAGTTTTAAAGACAAGAGAGGTGCATGAAAAATCTTTATTCTATGAAAAAGGCCTCTACGAGTGGCGACATTTAAGGTGATATCTAAAACATAAATCATAGCAAACTGGACGGGCCATAAGAAAGTGACAGAGTCAATTACTTCCACATTAATAACAATAATATGTGAATACATAATCACAATAAAACTCATACTCCAGTACTTAACATCTGACACATCATGATGCCGACAATACGAACGACCTTACTCTCTAAGCACATATCGTTAAAACGACAACATTTAACTTTACTTACGAAGGTTGCATTAACCTCAGGTTAACCGGAGCTTTAATTAGCACATGGGTCACTGAGTAAATATGTTTCAAAGCACCATGTACTGTACAATAAATACCTTTCAATGTCACGGAAGCAGTCTGAGCGTGCTGTGCTTCGGTCAGATAAACAAATGAACATTCATAGAATATCCTTTGAATAATTTTTTAATACCAGGCACAATAATAATTATCTATACACATATATAAAATTGAAGTGTCTATTTGTAATGTCAAAATAACAACAGCTATCCAATGAATAAACAAGTCTCTGTATCTTTCTTTGTTAAATGAATAGTGTTTTTTATTACTTATTCAACACAAGACATGTAACCTTTAAAACCCTTTATTTCTATTGCCATCTAGAACTCACAGAAAGGGAGTGCCGGCTAGATTCTAACGACATTATAAAATCCTTAACGAGGCTTAGCTTAAACGTCATGCGTTAATACCAGAATAACAATCGATGCTCGCCAGCTGAATGTAAATAAAATAGCTATCAAACAAACTATGTGCGCAACAGATAATACTAAGCTACCAAATAATAATCCCCCCACCATTGAACATATTTCCCACAACGGAAAAATTTTCATTGGTCCTCCCTGAAGCAATTACCTTAGTAGGGCCAAAGTACAAATGTCTCCAAAACTCCCAACTTAACTAAACATTAATGCCGGGGTCGCGGGAAAGTTCTAAAGGGTTACCGAGGCCCCTGGCAACACAGCCAACGGAAGGAACACGGGTGGGTTTTAGTCAGTAAAAGTCTCAGGCTCAGCCCAGAGCGGGAGAAGTTATTTGGTAATTTCCCACCCAAAAAAAAACTAATAACCCATCTACTCAACCCAACCATAACCTACAATCGAATCTTCTAAACGTTCTTTTAAAAATAACATCTAAATATCATCCTATACACTACGATCCGACTGCAAACGAAACATAGACCATTTTGAGACAATAGCGAGTGAGTAATATCGATCCGTCGATCATTGAGCGGCTGATAAGATCGATTGAGCAGATAATACTCGGCTGCTGACAACACAATGGACCGCCGCCGCCGACAAGGATAGAAATACGTTACTGTATGTGTGAGCGAATTCTTTGGGCAAATCGACGGTTGGCATTCTGTATGGGCTGTTAATGGAGTGGAAGTATCTTTTTGGGATTCAATTGAATGGGTAGGACGAACTGAGAAAATAAATATCGAATTTATTAGAAATGCTGATTATATGATTACATGGTCCTCACATGATCTGACCAAGATTATTTCTGGGCTTAGGAAAGACAGACCTCTGAGTTTATTTCGGTCTTCTAATAGTCTAATAGGAAACACCGACCTCGTCTAGTTTTAAAAATATTAGTGACGTGTAAGTGTTTGTATAAAAAAAACCTACTTACTGAAATATAAATCGTATAGTGCAATATATTTTCATAAACTACGAATATATTAATTATAGATTGCAGAGGTATTAAGATAATTATATAAACTATATCCTAGTTGACGTAGCATATTTATAAACATTCGTCTTAGGAAGACATTGAATAAAAGACTTCTAAGATTTTTTGCTTCTTTACATAATCTACCACATCGTGAATAAATGCCGAGGCCAATAGTCACTACTAGGCCCATTAGGAGACCTAGCAAAACTCTGATCCTCACTAGGAACTCCCACTGCGAGTCCATATAAAATAGCAAAGGAAACATTTACGTTTAAAGTTATTTTAACTTCAAACCATAAGCAGGCGGAAGAAATGAAACTATTCCTAAGAAGTCTACCTCCACATTAGCGTGGAACGCGGCGCGTACATCACTCTCGATTGTCGCCTAGCGTCGGCGGCGGCGTCACGCACGACTGCGTATGCGCATGCGCACCCGAACAGTATAAAGGCTCCCGCAGACTGGGGCCCGCGATATCGCGCTAGTCTGCACGATCCTTAACACAACCAGACTGAATGAAGAAGTTCCACGCATTACATTGTGCGACAAGTATTTTGAGATGGACAGACCGACTGAATACCAAAGGCGGATAACCATGGGCACTATACCGCAAATTGAGACATGGCTCAGTCCAGCTGAGGACTGCGACAGTTGGAGCGGTAACAAGACTAACAGATAAAGACTTCAACCATATATTTCTCAGGGAGTCGCTAACGGATATTGATTCGAGGCTAAAATAAGATGGCGAATTTATCATAGTTGATCGAAGGACGTCCTCTCTACTTTATCTACAGTCTACACGTTATGGCACACGGAAAATGATCCACATGACGGCTCAGATAATTCAACATGATTAAATTGTAACCTATTATTGCAATTGTTGACCTACCTAATAGAAAATACAATAGCTATTGATTTTCATTCAAAATTATTTTTCATTTCATAATATGATCTACATAGTGCTGTAGCTGTAAATAATTAGGTTACTTAAACTAGTTTTTTTCTTTTACATTATTATTTACTGACTTTGTAACGACTAAAGTATGTAGATATCACTCACCTAGATCTTCTTGCTCTAGTTGAATAGAAATTCTATTTAAACCTGTTTATTCTCCAAAATATCCCAGTATTTCATTACAGCCAGTAACACTAATGCCTAAAGAAGTCCAAGCAGTCCAAAAATAGTAGTAAATCATAATCAGCGTATAATGTTCCCACTGCTGGGACACGGGCCTCCTCTCGATAAGAGGGACTGGCGCGGTGCGGGTTGGTAGATGTCACATGTCTTCGAATTTTTGGTTCTAGGATATGCCGGTTTCCTTACGAAGTTTTCCTTTACCGTTTTGAGAGCAGTGGTGATGAAATAATTTACTCATTTTTTTTTTCTAGTAAATGGTATTGGACAAATAACGATCATAGACGAAGAAATTAAAATTAGAAAGAAAAAACAACAAGAAATGAAAAAACAACTGCCTACAAAACAAGCGTAATGTTATGCTGATGCTTTAAACGCATTCGCAGAGCATAAACCCTTGGAACTGGATGAGCAACAAAAGGGAAATTCATGTTCTACTTATGTGAATCATTAATCAAGTATAAAATGCTCACTTTCTTTTCGTTGCATATCTAAAAGGAAATAAAGAAAATGCGTAACCGTAACCTACATGAAAGATGCATAAATAATGCAAGAGACTTAGGTTTGATAAGGCAGAAATGGGGGACGTAGACAAGTTTACTGACATAAATTTTGCATGATTGTTAGATTTAATAATCAGCTACAGTTATTGCTGACCATGCCACCTGCAACAGCTTTCTGAGTTGTTATTTTGATAAGATTGCAAAGGAGATCAGTCATATTTGGCCCAAAATCCAAAACGGTCAACGAAAAAAAGCATGTCACCTAAGTCGGGGAAGTCCACCCAAGCCTTTTTTAATACGGCACCAAATCTCTACGACCTATCCTACAGCTGTTTTCATTCAGTCTATTTTACGTACGCCACGTAAGCCAAGGTTCGTAGCCCACAGGGGGTGCCCTTAGCGTGTTCCTGGCTGGAGGCCTAAACAGCTGACAACCTCCTTGGCTGAAAGGCGAGATACCAATAAAACATAATAAAAAAATTGGGGATCTGCACGTGCGCCTCGTTCGCGCCAAAACCATATTACCCATGCTACTTTTTGTAACATCCGACGGCTGGTATACGTTATCAGATTTATTTTGTATTGTCTTACTCTGGTTTTGTTAGTTTTTAACGAAATGGGTGCACGACTGTGTACTCGGTGCCGAAAATCCATTGCAAACATGAGGAGGTATACTTGGGCTTTCAGGGAAGAGCAATACATAGATCAGTAGTTTTATATTTTTTGATTAAAAAGAATATAACTAGATTTTTTAACTTTAAAAAACAGGTCATAGAGATTCGGCGCTATAGTAAAAAAATATTAGAAGAACATCGGGGATGTTCTTCTAATATTTTCAGGTCAACAGGTTTTTTTCGCTGGCCAGGACAAAGTTGGGCCCAATACCCCGCCGCTTTGGATTTTGGCCCCGACTTTGTATGAAACTTGACTGGTCTCTTTAACCGCAACTCATGCTGTACATGGATTGACAGTCTGAATAATGTACGCGTGAACGGAAAATAAAGTGATTATATTGCATCCTTCCAATTGCCATCTTGCAGCATGCAAGTGCCTAACACCAAATCTTTCAAATCTTTATGCAAAAGGAGATGTATAACGGTCCCATATAAGCTTGGTCCAGAAATGAAAACAAAATGTATTATGAAAATCACTCCGCCCCTAAGACGACCCACTGACCAATATTATAGTGTTTTTCCCTAGTATTTTTGTTCGAAAGGACCAACAGGGGATTGAGAAATAAGATCATTTTCAAATCTGATGACTTCAAAAAAATAATTCATACCTGTCGATTGCGGAGTAATCAACTGTTTTCCAGCAGATTGAATTTCACAAATTTAAAACCTAACGACTGTATCCCAAATGATGGGACTTGCTATGCCCCAGAAAGAACTTTGGATCTCTGTTGGAAACCAGGCAAACTCACAGTTGTCGGATATGTGAGTTATAGGTATTGTTATTGTAGCCTATGTAAACTGTAATGCGAAGATGCATAGTCAACAAAGGCGAAGTCAATCAGAAACGCAAAAAAGGATAACCAGAAACATAGCCAATGATATTTTTTTTTTAACAAATCACACGAAATCACAACAAAACATTCATGGTGCTGTCACATGTAGCACCACAGAGTTATAAATAAAATAGAAACCAAAGACAGACCCGACTGAAAAAAAGAAGGGTTATTATGTTTTTGGCGCATGTATTTCTATGGTCCCTACACAGTTATCCCCTATGTAGTATGGAGGATTCTTTATTCTCATGTAACATCCAAACGTCTGGATGCATTCTAATGATTTACATGTCGTCAGGTATGTGGACCATTCCGTTTCTTCCCGTGGGTGTCACCCCCCCCCCCTCCCCCCATTATGGGGGGAGGCCTATGTCCAGCAGTGGACGTCTTTCGGCTGGAATGATGAGGTATGTGGTGACTGCTCAGCGTAACGCACTTCACTTTCAATCGCAATCCGAAGGATTTTGAAGGAAATTCCTAATCCAATAGGTGAAAGGTGACGTTTCAGAAAAATCAACATGGCGGACTTTATAACCCAATAAGTAATGTCGTGAAAAATTATTTTTAGTACGTCAAAATAAAGGGGTTTAGGCGGTTCCAAAAATATTAATTTAAAAAAAATTAAAGAAAAAAACCCTGGGGTCACTAGGGTCATTTATTTATTTTTAATGGTTTACCAAAAATTGTTTACATCGGTTTTATGATGAAGGTAACTTGCAAAAAGTGTGATGCAACAGTGCAACAATCTCTTAGTCAAAAGTCATATTTAAGGAATCGTTTAGTGTCCACGTCAAAAAATAACCTAATATCATAATTATATAAGTACTAAAGCGTACACTTTCTAACACACAGGATGTTTCGTATAGAAAAAAGAAAAACAAAATATTACGTTGCATTGTTTATCTTTTAATGCTTGAGGGAGGCATTAAAAAATAAACAATGCAACGTAATATTATGTTAGTTATAGGTCTGTGCAAAGTATAAATAACATATGACAAATGCATGACAGGCACTAATAATGACTATGAAAGATAAAGAAGGCGCACTTTTAAAACTCGACTAATCTATTTATTTAAAAATGATTTGATACATTAATCAATTATTAAATATTATGTTAATTTCAGTCTTGTTATTATTCAATTCGCTTTAAATATAGTTTTATTATTTTTTATTCTAAAAATACCCGTGAAACCATAATACTTCTTACACTAAGCGTATAATTCCCAATTACCATGACATTTCCAAAACTGGCAACATAAATATCTCCTCGAATACTTGATTCAAAATAATAATCTTTTAAATTGAAATATTTGCTAAAAAGTTTTGCCAAGTAGCTGTGGTGGGGTTTCAAAGTATCAATTATTTTTTAAATATTTTTTTTTTTGTCTGTGCTACGCCAAACTTTATCCATGTCCTTTATGAAGGAAGGCAGAGTATTTTTTACTTTACGTCAACCAAAATCGTAAATAAAGTAGAAAAGGTAGGTACACACAAAAACAATAGGCGGTCTTAACGCTATCAGCAACATCTTACATACCACCATCGCATGAAATTGAAATGTGCAAGACAAGAAACGGTAAGCTTAAGGCAATCCATCAAAAACCAAAACAAATGCCTTCACGACCGGAACCCGAACATTCTAAATCAGCCAGCAATACCAAACACGCAATAATAATAATTATACGCACAAGAAAGTATAATTATAGTTCGGTATGCGCGACAAACGACCGCAAAGGTCGCTCGTGACAGTTTGGAAGCAAGCCGCTGTTTTTACACGACACATCAAGAGGAGGAGGAGGAGGAGGTGCTGATTATTCGTACTTTTATACGTAAGAGAGGTAGAAACCCTCACTTATGATTTCTTCTTCGTTGGTGTTACTTTCGTCAACCAAACCTCGACTAAAACATAAGAAAAAGAAAAGATAAGAATCATAAAACTGGTTTCACAGAAGTTAGTGTTTTCCAAAATTCTGTATAAAGAGGATAGAGAAAAAAGTAAGAAGACAGCTGCACAAATATAAAATGTTACAGAAAGTATTTAGAATGCAGTTTTAAGCAAATAAAGAACCAAGACGCCTCTATTTGTAAAATAAGCTTATCTTGCAGTAGTCTGCGTTGGCTAAAGATAAGGAAACTTCAAAATTACCGCAAGTAGACCAAATCAAGCATTGTTTTAACTCACTGTTAGATAACATGAGCCGACGCACAGTGGAACGAATGTATGGGAGCGGTTGGACGTAGACATGTCCGAAAAAAAAGAGTAAAATTATGCCAAACTAATGATGCCATCTTATTCGATTACTTAATGCCTTCATAACTTGTGGTGATGAATTTCTTCATAACTCCAATATTTCGGGAGTAATTTGAGAAAATGTGAAATTTTACTATGAAAATGAGTGTATCGAGCTCTCTCCCTCCTGATTCCGGGCTTGTTTCAAGTAGCGGTCTCTAATATCATAATGCTAATACTAAGAGCTATATTTAATACTAAGACACATAGTGCGCCAAATGTGCACTTTCTGGGATAAAGAGTGATGTTTATTTTATAACACAATTTTTTTATTTTTTGTTTATTTTGTTGATTAAAACCGTTTTTCTAAAGGTTTACCTTATTACAATAACATTTCTGAGCAGCCAATTAGAGAAGATATAAGCTAATTAGGATATATAATTAGGGACTTAAGGTTTACATATAAAACTGATGCACTAATGATTACTGATAAGAACATTGCTATTATTTAATTACTAAATGGCTCTTAATACACTAATTTAGCATGCATCATTTACTAATTATCACAATAACTAATTACCTTGCAATATTTAACAAAGGATACCTGGGATACCTGGATTTTATATAAATAGGTCACTATTAGTAACTTTAAAATCAGTGTTGATTTACACCTCGTTGTATCCAAGCTAATCTCGCAATGTATTTTCCAAATTTTAATACAAATCTTGATATTCACGTTGCTTTATGCGCACGCGCACATAAAGATTTACGCGACTTTAACTATTTGTTCAGTGTTTTAAAAGATAACAGTTGTGTTCAGTTATGTGAAAGTGCTGAAACAAGTTTAAAAGACTGGTGTCGTCGATTTTGCTACCGCATTTATGCAAAATGGACACAGTCTGGAAGAAGCACAGATAAGTTTCGGAAGAAACATGAGATTTGGCTACAGGCTGCAATTCAATGGCCGGAATTACAGAATGAAAATATGGAACCTTCTACAGAAAATATAAGTGACGTCATCGAGCCCATAATTTCTCCTGCTAAATCTGATGCTTCAACTTGTACACATCCTAGTCCTCGTAAATCTTTTGAGGACCTTAGTAACCGGCAAAAAAGAAGACGCACTGAAGATAGTCTTTCATGCAGCAGTAGCAGCGCTGAAATTATGTTTTCGGCCGAAAGGGCGCTTCAAAAGGCAGGACAAAGCGATACAGCTTATGTTATGAAATACTTGACGGAGAATCCAGAAGAGGCCTCAAAAATCAAAGCCTTCATTGAAGGTAAATCAATTCAGGTACGGGAAATATCCCCTTTGAAGGCATTGGCTCTTTATGTATCGATGAACTTATCGAAATGGCGCTATAACACTCTTCGGGATTTCAACACTCAAGAAGGAGCTCTTCAATACCCGAGTTACTTAAATAAAACATGTTGGTTAAAGAAAAAATTAAGTGCTATCCGGCCAAAGAAGATCTCACAGTTACAGAGAGCTCTGCAAAAATCAAATTACAAGCCTTGATGGATTTAACCTCAAGAAGACTTATTAGGTCGTTAGAAACCCCTGTTGATCCCAATCAACAGCTCGTATTGACCAGCAAATGGGGTTTTGACGGATCATCTAGCCAAAGCATTTATCATCAAAGGACGAGTGAAGATGAGCAAATCGATCTTGCTAGTAATTTTATGATTAGTCTTGTACCACTGCGGCTCGTCTCAAAAGGTGTAACAATTTGGGAAAACGAGCGACCATCTTCCACTTCATTTTGCCGGCCAATATTGTTTAAGTTTATAAAGGAAACCAAAGAAAATGTGCAGAGAGAGATGGCTGAAATCGAAGCAGAGATTGAAGCCTTAACTCCATCCACCATCACTGATGGAATTAGTGTCAAACACCAACTGCTGTTGACAATGATTGATGGTAAAATTCATTCCATTATATCCAATACAGCAGCTTCAGTGTGTGACATATGCAAGGCTTGTCCTAAAGAAATGAATAATTTAGAGTTAATCAAAGATAAACACGCAAACGAGGACATGTATAAATATAGCTTAAGCACCCTTCACGCTTGGATTCGCTCAATGGAATGCTTATTACACATTTCCTACAAATTAGACATAAAATCATGGCAAGTAAGGGGTGATATAGCAAAAAGGCAAGTTGATGACAGGAAGAAAAGAGTTCAAGAGGCTGTAAGAAGAGAAACGGGCTTACTTCTCGATGTTGTGAAACAAGGCAGTGGATCCACCAACAATGGCAACTCGGCAAGGAGATTTTTTGAAAACTACACTAAATCTGCTGAACTGACCGGAATAGATGCTATGCTTTTAAGAAAAATCTGTGTGATCTTGCAGTGTATTTCATCAGGAGAGAAGATCAACGTAACTAAATTCCGAGAGTTCTGCTTTGATACTGCTAAGCTTTACGTGGAGTTATACCCATGGTATTATATGCCTTCTTCACTTCATAAAATTTTAATGCATGGGCCAGACATAGTTCAGAACATGTCAATTGTGCCCATTGGTTTTCTATCCGAAGAGGCATCTGAGGCTAGAAATAAAGATTTTAGAAAATATAGAGAGGGGCATTCTCGAAAGCATAGCAGTATCTCATGCAATGAAGATATTATGCACAATCTTTTACTGTCTTCTGATCCACTTGTTACAAGTATCCGTCCAAAAGGAAATAAGTTTGTAAAAAAATCTTCTTTTAAGGAATTTTATGAGCTTACGGATTCTGAGAAAAGTGATATCGAATTTGTTAACATAAATGATTTAGCGGACATCGATTCTGAATTTGAATTAATTGATGATGATGATGATGACGAAGATAATTAAATGATGTTATTGTTTTAAAATGTGTAACTTAGTAAATTAGAGCTTACATCTTAATTATTTATTGTACTTTTAATGAAACTAGGTAATTTATTATCAACTTACTTAAAAGTCATACTCTCATCAGTTCTTGTGAATATTTTTGTTAATATATATTTCTGTATATATATAATATATTTATAGACCTCTTAATAAGTCTGTCTGCGGTTTAAAGTAAATACAAATGGGGAAAAAACGTTTTTTTTTTTTTTAATTTTCATTTCCTTTTATCCCAGAAAGTGCACATTTGGCGCACTATGTGTCTTAGTATTAAATATAGCTCTTAGTAATAGCATTACGATATTAGAGACCGCTACTTGAAACAAGCCCGGAATCAGGAGGGAGAGAGCTCGATACACTCATTTTCATAGTAAAATTTCACATTTTCTCAAATTACTCCCGAAATATGGGAGTTATGAAGAAATTCATCACCACAATTTATGAAGGCATTAAGTAATCGAATAAGATGGCATCATTAGTTTGGCATAATTTTACTCTTATTTTTCGGACATGTCTACGTCCAACCGCTCCCATACATTCGTTCCACTGTGGCGACGGAATAAATCCGGAAACTAGCCCGGAATTCCTGAACCAGATTCCGGGAGCACCAGTTGTAAGGAGGTCACCGCAAACGCAATACATGACTAGAACGGTTCCGAATCCGGTCCTATCAGGAATTGTGGATGTGTAAATCCGATCTTTAAAGTAATCCAAAAATACGAACAGCAGCAGATGACGAAATGGTAATGCAATGCAACTTGGGAAGCCCCCTAGAAGATGGCAATAATTGAGATTGCTAAATAGCTCCCTGATTTTCACCAAAGCACAGAGTACCGCAGCTGCAATTTTTACCTCCTTCCTAACTTTAAGCCATGACAAAACACAGAATAACAACAAATATATCTATGTTTAACAAAATGTATAATAGCCATACATTTCGGTATGTGCG
Organism: Atethmia centrago; assembly: GCA_905333075.3. Taxonomy (NCBI): domain Eukaryota; kingdom Metazoa; phylum Arthropoda; class Insecta; order Lepidoptera; family Noctuidae; genus Atethmia; species Atethmia centrago. The sequence goes on along the minus strand of HG995381.1, from coordinate 6,955,880 downwards.
ACAATCGACAAAGTTCGTGTGTACGTGACTGTTTGGGAAGTGAACAGCTGTTTGTGCACGACACATCAATCTTTACGTAGAATAACAGCGTACGTAGGTGTGACGTGCCCTTATTCGCCTTATAGAGTAGCATTCTTTGTGGTTGTGCGGTTTCAGCTAAGTTTGGAATGCTCTATTACTTCCCACATCGTAAGAGGCGTGAAGTGAATGGTCTGCAGAATTGACTAATTCTATTTTCATCTAGTAACTACGAGTAAAAGATTCACGTCCAGATGGTGCTATGTTCAGCAGTGACTGTGCTAATCATAGTTATTGGTCATGAGTTTTCATTGGATTACAAGAAGCTCTTGCGCAGGTTGTTGAGAACAATAATGCTGCACTGATTTATAATACCTGTGGGCCTGGCTAAATCATTTATTTATTTCAATAATCTCCAGATGTGAAATGAATTATTAATAAGCCAAATCTTTAAGATATTCCGAAATAATCTAACACTAAATTTAAAGTAGTTGCAACCGTTCAACAGGCGACCTTAATCATGATATATTTATACCATAAACGCCTACACAATAGGTAAGATCACGCGCCCTTATTTACCTTATGTAGAATGGAATCGCCTACAATAAGTAAAGATGGTAATTACAATATATTTGTAAAGCCTACATTGTAGATGACAACAAAACTCAGGAATTTGAATTGATGAAAATAGAAATGCTATACTGAATAATCAGAGAAGATATAAAAACAGGCAGATAAAACAGAAAGGAATCAAGGAATCAAACCATCGTTGCATATTATTATGCATTACATAGCAATCCAGATTCCTGAGATTCCTAGTCGTCACATTGATAAAAAAGTAACGCATCACCATTTTCCTGCTACGAACTCAATTGCGATGTTGGTGAATAATACAGTATATAGTACATAAATAGGAAAGCAATATGGAATGCATTCAGGTAAACCCTAACAGGTAAAACCGATATAACTAAAAGACACGGCAACTTATCTGTATTACACAATATAGCTACGAGTATTATTAATGAAGTAGTACACAATACTTTACAGCTGATAAAGTGTATACCAGCTCATTATTAATTGTACAAACAGTACTGGACACCAAAGACCAAAAGATAAAGCGCGCGCAACTTCACTCGAAAAGTGGATGAAAACACAACGGACTTTTTGAGATTTTAAGACATTGCTTTGGGTTTTCCTTGACCTTTGACGGCTTGCACCCGTGCGTGGATATAATAATCGAGGATTATCTGGAGCAAAACTTCTGTTTTGTAATAACACTTAATAACGTACGCACGCTCTAATCAGTATTATCTTAACTATCAAAATATTTAACGTAATCTATTATTATAATCTCATTGCCAAGTTGAACAATATTTTGACTATGAACGCCCCTATCGATGTTATCTCTACGATATTTTATAAACAGCCTCTGGCTCTACATAATTTATATTTCAGAGAGTATATTAATACAATTTGACTGCGTTTAACCTCAAATTTAGTTTGTGGGCGTAGATTTATGGATTGAAAAGGGACCGGCTCCAGTTCTCCCACAATCTTTAAAGTAGGCCTGTGTCATAAAAATAAGAGATGTGTCACGAGAATTTCTTAACATTTTGTATTAGTTTTGCGTCAATCTCCATGATGACACGCGACATATTACAGTGTCTCAGGAATGCATTGCATTGGAAATCCATACAATCCATTCGCAAGGTTAATTCAAGCACACCTTTAAGTTTCCGATGTAAGTCAGATTACTTATTTTCGGGTATCAACTGTATGAATTCTTACTTCCTATCAACATATTTCCTTTATGAAGATTTTGCTTTACTCATTATTTTCAGTTACAAACGATTACTGTCAAGTCATAAACATTGCATTGGCTTGGATAACACATCCTTAATTTCAGAAGTCTGTCTTGAAATTTGTTTCGAATTAAGAGGCCGACAACACCTAAAGCGCGGTCACTGCCGGACTGCATAGAAAAGAAAAAGAAGCGCGATGACACAACGCTGGTAATTTATTGCAAAATATGAAGCAATTATCGATTTACAAAAAGCTATAGATTGTATAAAAAAAATAAAACACTATTATGCTAATATGTTGCTTGTGTATTAGAATGATTGCATGTATATTAGTATGGTTTTTAATCGTTAAAAGAAAATTTTAGAGGTATCTTCGTGATTTTTTTCTATCGTAACAAATTAGTTGTATTATGTTTTCAACACACTATCTACCTAGTATATTATATCCTGAAGAATATCATATATTTCTGATTTTGTTTACTGCAGTGGATCATATACTTTTAGGCATTATAAAACTTACAAAATTTGCGTTTAGGTCCTGTAGTCCCCTTAAATTAATCTGCATTCTGCAGGTAAAGCAAGCAAGTTGCTATCATTAGCTAGGAGGTTTCGTGGGCAATCAGATATAGCTAACTACATTTGCGCTGACTGTTTACAATCTTTTGCTCAACCATATTTTTTTTTTATTATTATCATCTGCCTGCCTTTTCCCAACTACGTTGGGGTCAGCTTCTAGTCTAACCGGATGCAGTTGAATACCAGTATTTTACATGGAGCGACTGCCTATCTGACCTCCACAACCCAGTTACTGGGTAATACGATACCCCTTGGTAAGACTGGTTGTCTGACTTTCGGGCTTCTGACGACCCATAACGACTGTCAAAAATCCACGAACGACAGCCGGGACCAACGGCTTAACGTTCTTTCCGAGGCACGGAGGTGTCTTGGTATGTAAAGATGGTCCCATCCCATCTACGGACCAACCGCGGCAAGCGTAGCTTAACCTGATCGATTGACCCTTGCGGCTGTTATTACTTAGCCACAAGCCCCTCAACTTATGCTCTATCAATTGGGTATCAAATTGGGCAATAAGAAGGCAACGTACAGTCACGTTTGAAGTCACAAGTACAAGCTCAAGTAAGTGAACGATAATGGTTACTTATCGCTGCTCAACAGGCAGAACAGATGCTTACGATAGTACCGCATAAAATTCGACTCGCCTTATTACAGTAAAACGCGTAAAAATAGACACTGTTGGTTTTTAAAGTACATACATACATAAACTCACGCCTTCTCCCCATGGGGGTAGACACTACCTGCTACGCTCCTTACGTACTCCTTTTGCTTCGTTTACGTTCATACATCTAGTCATACACGCACGCCGGTTGCGACTTCTACGCACCTGACCTTTTTGAAGAACATCATTAATGAGGTCACTATATGTCTTTCTGGGGCGTCCCCTCCTGGCATTTCCACACACCTCTGCCTTGTAAATACCTTTTGTTAGTCGCCTTTCATTCATCCTCTCAACATGACCAAACCATCTAAGCATAAATAAGTAAGTTAAGTTGGTTTTTATGTCCTACTTTATTGTATATGAATGTTATAATAGCATGCGATGGAGAAAAAACCCTTACAGGAACATAAATCATCAAAATATCATCTACAAATACTTATTACTAAAAACTTTTCTGAACTCAAATTCCTGATTTGTCAATCTACGAGTACAGCTGCCCTGAGTAAACCAGATCAGGTTATACCTACCTATGCAGCTTTCCAAAAAAAGGCGACCCTAACAAAAAGCCCAAAGACGATTCAACATAACAAGTCGCGCGTCGGTACCTACATAAGTGAATATTAAGAACTCATTTCGCAACCATAGGCAGTACGATAACTTCATCAAAACGTATAGAAATGGGGACGCATATCTAGCGACCTCATTCACCACGATTATGTATTACGTCACAATTCCATAGGTTTCCGTGGTGCGATTGTTTTTCTACTCCAGTTACTACTTCAACATCATACAGTTGGTGCACATGTACAAACACGTTTTTTGATGTCCACTTTTGAACATACACACTATTCTCAAGCAATGGTGATGCCATAATCGTCTTTTAAGATATTATAGAATTGAAGAATTATGTTTTCAGCACATAAGTAGTTGAATGCTTTTCTTCATAGCATCACTTAAGCCGGCAAAAAGCTGCTTGAATACGGTGAAGAAATGCATTCCATCTGTACTTACTTGCATGCCTCTAAAGACACGAGTCATTGAAAGAATGTAAGTAACTATCGCTGTCAGAAGTGCAAGCTCCCTAAATTATCCCGGGCGGATTTCCGGCCACCGTAGGCGCGGGCTTGCGGACGGTGAGAAATGGGTAGCTCACCGTCCGGTAAGGACCAGGCCCGGGTCGACGGCGCGTTGTATTCCACGCGCGCCTAAAAGAGATGTCGCCAACACATATGTAGGGGTCCACTAGGGCCGATGCCTGCCGGGGTCGCGGGAAGGTACTAAAGGGTCACCGTGGCCCCTGGCAACACAGGCAACAGGATGGAATACGGGCGGGTTTTAGTCAGTAAGAGTCTGACACATTCCCGCTCCGCCCAGAGCGGGAGAAGTTATTTGATGATTTCCCTAAACTGGTGAGTTAGCCGGAAGGGAAATACTGGATTATGCATCACCTCCATAAGATACTAATAGTACATAGAAGGAATATATACCGCTACAGGAACTCGCATGGATGCTTCTAATAATGCTAAACTCTTAGGTAAATTCTGGGCTGGCCTGGCACCATTAAGATTGCCATCGAGACATTTAGAAAAAGAAAGACATAAAATACAGGGAGAGACGGTGACCTATTGGAAACCTCATTAGACTTATTACTACAATGTACAGGTAGCTACAAATGCAATAAATTATTGTGGACTATATCTGTACATGGTGGTACCGTTACCCGCATTGTTCGTCCGTTTTTCCCGGTTCGATTTCCATTTAATAGATATGAATCAAGTTAACTGCAGTTCAAGTTACTTATGTATCCTAATAAAGTGCCTTTCCCATTATAATCCTTTTGTTCTTTGGTTTACAGGTATTAATTAGCCTGTGAGAGAAGACAATTATAGACACGTGGACTATACATTATTATCATATGCAAATAATCATACTTAACAGATTTTAAAAACCCTCCTAACCCTCCGGGGTTCGATTCCCGGGTCGGGCAAAGTGTTATTGGGTTTTTCTGTCTGGAATTTGTCAGTAGCAGCCCGGAGTCTGGATTTGTGCATGGTGGATGGCAATAGACTCGCTGCAATTACATGGGACTTAAACATAACTGGCGAAACGTGGGTGTACTACAGGTACACCTCTGCCCAACCCTTCGGGGAAACAAGGCGTGATGTTATGTATGTATGTATGTAAAACCCTCTGTACCAAAACGACCTAAAAGTAAATGGTCCTAATAGCAAAACGACCTTTAATTAAAACGACACTTTAGCAAAATGTCCTATTAGCAAATCGTCCTACGAGCAGGGGTTACCATCACCTCTTATAGCAGTAGGTATTATTTCAATATTACTTAGCGTGAGAAAGAGATGGAGCTATAAGTCCTGTATAGCTCCATCGCTTTCCCACTGTGAAGTAATATTATAATAATACTGCTATAAGAGGTGATGGTAACCCCCCAGTTCGTCCTATTAGCAGAACGTCCTATTTGTAAAGTTGCTGAAAGCTGAAAAATCACTATCGAATTTTATCATCATGGATTAGTATGGCATATATGTATTTGAAAGGTACCATTGAAACGAAAAATAAAAAGAATTAAAAAGCACTGCGCACTTAAGATGAAAAAATATTTTGGCTCTCAATATATCTAATATATATCTCATATAATCGGAAACAGTCTAAAAAATATTTTAGACTTTGCTTCCGAAAATCTGATACTTATTGATAATAGTTATCGATCATCTGTTCAATCATTTGCATAGATATCTGCGATAACTTGCTGGTGTCGCCATCTTATCTCAGCTCATCCATGATATCATTAAAGTCTTCTGTTACATTATTATCCTTCCTCCTCTAAAATATACCTTTTAGAGTTCCGTAGTAAACAAGGAACCCTTATAGTTTCGCCATGTCTCTCTTGTGTTGTCTACCCCACTGTATCTCAGAGACGCTTAGTACTAGAAAGCTGTAATTTGGCATAGGTATACATATTAATCACGCCGACAAAGTGGGGATGATATTTTTTTTTCTCTTCTATCCCATGGTGTGGAGTATCTTTGGATACGCCGTTACAAAATTAAAAATATAGCAGGTCTGTGAACACCACTTTTCTATTCAAGGATCCACTTGCGTAATATTAAGCATTAAACTGCTAATGTTTGTAAAGCCTACTTAGCTGGCAGGAGGAGGGGGGGACACTTGACTCTATCAAGTGTCCCCCCCTCCTCCTGCCAGCTAAATGGTTGTTTATGGAGATGTGAAAAATTCATGGCATTAGTAAATATAATGAAATTAAAAGGAAAACTATAACGGCTAAGTAGGCTTTACAAGTTAACGAGTTATAGTCGACCAACTTAAATTTTCACTTAGAGAATTGACCCTGGCATATATCGATGTATGGGAGAACAGGTTTTTCAACTACAATGTTAAGTTTGTTTTTGGAATAAATTCGTCCCAAGTAATCCCAACTACGGATCCCTTCATTGTGCTTGGTCCGACACGCACTTGGCCAGTTTTTAGAAGGTTGTCATTGCTATCTGTCTATAGTTATAACTTGATTTATGCAGTGGCTTACTCTGGGCTACTTCGGTTAAAACATTTCCCTTTTCATCTACAACTTTATACTACTTATTACAAAGTCGCTACGTTTTAAAACCAATTTTATGACCCCATGTGCATTGAAGAACATCTATACAAACAAGTCATTACCAAATTAACATTGGCAAATAACCACGAAATCTATCAAACGCATATCAGACTTACGGATCATCGGATGTTCGGACAGTTACCTCTAAAAGCCTCCACCAGAATCAATGTCAATTCACTTTCGCTAAACTGCACATATTCATACAAAATACTAATAAAAAATTAAGTATTAACCTTCGTCATTACAGCAATGCAATACGAATTGAATTAGAATCGATATTAAATCGTTACTAACATTAGAGGTATTAGAATCAATAATTTGGTAATGAGCATTAAGTGCGGCACCTAATCGATTCAAATGTTATGTGTGTAAAAAACAAAGATTTAAATACCAATCGTGATTGAATGGGGAATGCTAATTAAAGAGTTTAATTAACTATGCCTGTCAATACAGTTCACGATTGTTAGAAACATGTACCATAAAACCAAAAGCATTTAAATAAAATAATGATCTAAACAGCCAACTTACAGCGTTCGTGAACTAGATGCATACTTTTTTGCCCATAAAACTGATAACATATTAGTAGGTACTTTGAAAGAAAATAATTAACTACAATGCATTTTATGGACACGAAACTAGAGATCGTGCTAATTTGATCCAGCTTTGTTTTTAACAGCATAATAACATGGCTAGAGGGGGGATATATTCTGATATGACGACTCATAGAGATGTGCCGACTTCAAATATGGCAGGGGTAGGCACAGGAAGACGATATTTTTGTTAGCATAACATAAAGAATTCCGTATCATAGAAACTCTTAAATATGGGACCTGCAATAGACTAGATGCTAATAATCTTGAAAGGATACAACATTCAATTCACCACGCTTGGTTGGGTAGCCGTTCTCAGTACCCAACGAAGCATTCATCATTACATCCATACATAAAGTAACTCAAATACAACCTGAATATGCACAAGGTATATCAAATACATACATATTTATAACAACCAATCCCTTAGGAGGACACAGAATGCAGATCAATATGCTTAATGCCATGACTGTTGGAAATATCGACATTAGATACAGCAGAACAAATGCAATTATAACGCAAATAAAGGTACACGTAACATGGACACTTTTAGAAATTGGTCGATTATTTATCAATGAATTAATGAAATGCACCGACCCCAGCGTTAAACTAGACTTGATTACTCGAATGAACCCAAAGATTCACACTACCCATGGAGCCTCATGTTTCATGGGACTACAGAGACCATTGCATATCAAAGAGTAGAATACTAAAATTGGAATCACAATGGCCACAAAAAGCAGAAGATAGAGACCAGTGGAAGGAGAAGAGGGACACAAACGGCTAATAATAAATTATATTGGAATCGAGTGATCCATCGAACAATACATAGTAATGAGTCATAGGTAAACATTATATTAACATATAAACAGGAAAGCATGGCACAAAAAGGAGGAGGTCTATACTCAGTCGTGATGATGATAATGATACATTATAATATAGCAAAGCTAACAAGACAATAGCACGTTAATAAGAAACTAAAGTTGTTACTATACCTGCTGAATTCAGGCCGATCGATCAATTCTATAGGCAAGTGAAATCATTTGACGTCAGTCTATATACGCTACCTAAAAGGTTTTCCTTGTAGTTTGGTACCCAAGTCGAGTGTGAAACGATAGGGAAAATGATTACTAATGCGTCCGTCGTACATATCCAAATACATTCACGGTGGTCGAAAAAATGGTGGGCAAAACAATAGACTACTTCTAATCTCTACAAAAAATATCTAAACGCTGTCAATATCGTGTCAATCAACTGCTGCGATCCGTTGATCGAAATAACAACATCAAACGATCATGAGTTTAGACAAGAGACTAATTTCACTTACATAAACAGAGGGTTGGCTATCTAAACACTAACAATTCTATTGTTCACAAAACGCTTTGATAAAGTGTCGATTGCACTACCAAGCTACCGGTGTGGTCCCACCTTTATTCCCGCCGCATTGCTAACGTGCAGTACAATATGCTCGTTAAGTTTTAAGCCATCGCCATTTATAGGCCAATGTCAATGTGATGCGTGTTCCTACCCTGAATTTCCATAGAAATTGTTACTACGTGGTTAATTGGAGTCAGTAAAATCCACGATCAACCTTGGTGCCAACCTTCGTATATTGAAGTAATCAATAGCCAATTGTGACCAATTAGTATATTATTTGTATTATCGTTAGATTAGCCGAACGTATTATTTATTCTTATAGCTATTGCTTAAGGCTTGTAGGTTGGTTTAATTAGCGAAATATTGTTACGGTATTTATGTCAGTCAGGTGAGTAATTGATATAACAATTACATTCAATAAACTTTATTCGTTTAATTTATAATATTAATAAATTAGCAATTAAATATAGGTACAAAGCGTATGTTGTAGGTAATCTAATTTCAGTTTGTTCCTTGCAAGGCCTGAAGCAACAATTAATCATTTGCAACCAGCCCTAATATAAATAGTTGATACGTACAAGAATTTGAAAAAAGTTACTTTCCTGACATCATCTTCATAGTTAGCCTTACCGATGAAATACTCTAAAACGGGTACCATCCTATAAAAGTTGTAATTTTATCACCATCACCAAAAAAGCCATGAGTGTACTCACCACATTGATCTTACTCAGCACATGGTTTATCTGGTCCTTGCTGCACATTGTTGTTATTTTTGTTGTCAACTTCTCGAAAACAATCACATCACACAACTCACACTAGATCTTCATGTCTATCGTTAACGTAACTGGAAAAGGCGATACGTTTATTTTACTTTGAGGTCAATGGACTATGGATAATAATAAAATAATCAACCCTCAACTTAATATTAATTTACCACTTAATAATACAGGTATCATGGAAAGTTATCAGCATTAAAACAATTCTAATTTAAATACAAGAAAACCTAAACCTACCATTCTCACCGAATGACATTAAACAAATCACAATATTCAGGAAAATGGGTCTACTAAGGCTGTACCTCAAATTAGCCGCAACATTTACCGACATGCTGCGCTGGTCAACAAGGAATAATTTGCATGGCATTATCACACATAGTACACGAACCCAGTACTGGCACGGGGCATTACGCTGATAATAATCAAATAAGTCAACCGATACGAATAATTACTTGCTGTAATGAAATTTACGAAACAAACGTTGCAAAATTTTGTAATGCAGTTGATCAATCGAAATAATATAGAGTGTCAATTGGTGATCACTTTTTAGGAACACGCAATGGCGTTGGTACTGGTAGTTTGCATGTTTATAGCTATTAAAGCTATGCTTGTCAAACAAAATAAAATGGAAATAAAACCGTATGAAAATATAGAAATAATTTCTCATTAGATGCAGATTGATAAATAATGAAATAGGTCAATTAGAATACTTTACTACCCAAAGAGAGAATACAAATGCAATTAGCAACATTTGCAACATAGACGCTCTACAGATACAGCGTCTGAATATTTTTTGGTGATTTTTGGTATTCTTGTAAATGCAATCCAGATTTTTTTTTATCCGCTCATTTCATATAAATATTACTTACTAGCTAGCATTATACTTTCGTTGGCATCTAAAGCCACGCTTACCCACGCCTATGACAATTAAATGCAAATTATAAAAAATACATTAGTGAAATCGCCATTAAAAAAACAATTTCACCGGATTCTTGCATATATTCTGAACCATTGCTGTCATATTAGTTATATCACTGCGATGAATATGAATGAATCTATACGATATTTTCAAATTAAAAAACCGTTTTGTATACAATAAAAAGAATTACATCATTATAGTATGTTGACAGTAGGGTGGTTAAGATGAGCGCTGTGTGGGGCACGGCCGGAGGTCAATAATCGATGAACCGGAAAAACAAATGAGTCTCGGCTGTCCAAATAACTTTTCTAAATATTTTACGACAGCCGTCTACAATTTATTCAATAGCTTTTACACACATTTATTCAAAAAAGCCAAGTAGCGGTATAAATTACCGTCTGTCATTGATAAACAATACATTAAAAGGGACAAGTTATAAGAACGGGAAAAGGTCAAAACATTAATCGAATTGACCAGCGTTCAGGGTCTCTCCATGAAAGGGCAAGGCGACGAAGGCTTTGGAAACGAAAGGATGTCCGTGGACCTTGTCGTGTCAATCTGATCGTGGAATGAAACAATAGCGAAGGCTTCGCTAAAGATTTTTTGCATCTGCAGAACGGAACATTGCAGGATGAACGCACTATACAGCATTTGATAGCTATCTCGTTGCATACAGAGGCAATCGTTTGAAAAACATTAACTTTCGAACTTCGTAACAATGTCTGTGGACTTTTGAACTTTGGAATATATCTACTAATTCATGATACAGTGAAATATAACAATAACACTATGAAGTTTCATATTCTTCCTTATGAGAGGAAGAATTTATTAACAAATGTATAGTAATTAATATCAGAGGTTGACAAGAAAGAGTTCCAAATATTACGTGTCGCCAAACACAGGTTCGACTTTAACTCGTTTGAATGCATCAACGTCAAAAAACAAGTCCCCAATAAAGAGGCAATCATTTATTAAACGCAAAACGCATAATCGATGTTGCACAATTTCGAAATAAATGATTCTTTTTTCATTCCCGATGTTACGTTGCTAACACAACCGGTCCGACGGGCAGACGGTGGTCTTTTTTCACTTTTTGTAAACATACCAAAGAAAACGAGAGTACCATAGTATTGTGAGGATTGATAAGCGACTGAGCAATTTCATGCCATTTGGGCAATGCATTAGAAAATCTAATAACGTTGATACGAGGCACGCTTTCACGTAACATTTTATCGACGTCATCTGCTTTATGTCTGTCTGGCTGGTTATTGACATGTTGTTCGTTATCGTTTATTTTATCAATTGAACCTGGTTTAGTTATACTTTAGCCCTTAGTAATTAAAATTAGTGTGAGGTTGTGTTTTATTTTATTTATGTCAACCCAAGAATTGTAATGGAAAACGATCGTACCGTTTGAGTTTTTTTCTTGCTTTAATCATCAATTAGCTACTTTTTACATGATAAAACAGCTCAAATAGGATACTATATATTCAACGGATATTATACAATATTGGTTCACGTAAAAAGTGCCCCAAAGAAAATTGTCTCAACTTTTTTATGGCGGTACCCAAATATCTGTTCTCTATTTATAGTTAACACGTACTGGCCGACCATTGCGTGGGTGTGAATGCGTGCAAACACTACTTACGTTAAACGAATTTGGTTGTAGTTCACTTTCACTAAACTAATACATGTTTTTGCACGCCTTGTAGGTATTTAGTCAATCGAAGGTCTCGATTTCGATTTCGGGTCAAACGATTAATTTATTAGATTTCGATAGCTTTACAACTTTCTTTACGAAAAGTAAAACTCGCACATTTAAATTACTAGTAAAAAATATATACTAGGGTCGTAACAAGTTGACAACTGAAATTATTCATTATAGTCTGTCCTTAAGAAACTGGTCTAATGTAAACATTACGTCATTTCAACTTAATTACTATTGCAGCAGACAATTCGACCAATACTGATTATATTTACAATAATTAACATGTTAATGTTCTAACTCAAAGGCACTAGGCACTAGGTTTAATTTAGTAACGCTAATATTTAAAGCTGCACTAGTTTAGGTTAAGTAACCGAGAATTAATATCGTGCGTCGCAAAAGATTAATAGATGATGAATTCAAAATGACTATGTTACATAATACTAAATTTAGTATCTTGGTACTCATTGATATAATAATAAAATCGATCACATGAACGACCAGACGAAAATGTAGGTATAATATAATGTCACGCTTATTGAATTTTATAAATAGACGGATTTTAACCAAAATTACTACAGATTTTTGTAATATTTTGTGCGTCGGATGAAATTGGATGTTGTCAAACTCTTTGAAAAAATTCAGTGATCATTATTTTTAAGTTATCGATAATTGGAATCCACAACGTTGCCGCATTACGAAAAATAACCACAGGCATGTCCAAATTGGATACCAACACTGGGTTTTCATGAAAGAATTGCGCCATTTTTAAGTCAGCTTCAAATTATTTTGATTACTACAAAACCGCTAGATATAAATTTAATTTAATGGCTTATTTATCATCCTGTAACAGTTTTCATTGTTAACATAAGGAATAATATTTTCAGAAATAGGAACAGCGTAAAGAAAAGCCTTGTAAGCTGAAAGATCTAAAATATACGAGGTTGAATTTGAACCCGAAAACCTACCCGGAAGCCTACGTCCGCACGAAAGTAATCATGTCACAGCGGGATTGGATCGCGCACTGGATTTTCAACCCTCGGTGTAGAGCCGAGCAGTGAGAATCCAACAGGGTGCATACTAACGCGTTGAAAAAACGGCGCCAAGCAGTGCGTTTGAATTCCAGCATAATGAGCCTATAATGTTCCCACTGCTGGGACACAGTCCTCTTCGAGAGAGAGTGGGATATAATCTACCACACGGGCCCAGCGCGGATCGGCAGTTGTCACATGTCTTCGATTGTTTTGGTTCTAGGACATGCTGGGTTTCCTCACGATGTTTTCACTCACCGTTTTGAAAATCCAGTGCGCAAACAAAATCGGCGCGGGAAAAAATCGCCCGTGCGTACCTGAGCTTAAAGTACGCATCATCATAGACCACTTTTATTATGGGACCAAACTTAAAATCGCGAAAAATGTATGCAGGTACATTTTGTGTAGATCAGGTGTTTTATTTCTCGCGATTTCAATTATGGGCCCATCGTAAGAGTTGTTAATAAGAATGAGCAGGTACAATTACCCCATAAGAGGTTTTCAGTTATTTCAATTAGGTACACCTAGTAATATTCACAATGGATTTATTTCGTTTTAAGGAAAACAAGCAGATTCAGTGCAGTGAGAGCAGTGGTGGCTCTGTGGTAACGGCCGCGACTTACGAGTTGTAGATCATAGGTTCGAACCCAGACAGGCGCTTTACTTTGTGTAAATTATTTCATCACCACTGCTCTCAAAACGGTGAAGGAAAAGATCGTAAGGAAACCGGCATGGCCTAAAACCAAAAATTCGAAGACATGTAACATCTACCAACCCGCACTGGGCCCGCATGTGTGGATAACGGCCCACTGCCTCTCACAGAGAGGAGGCCTGTGTCCCAGCAGTGGGAACATTATTAGCTGATTATATTAAGCAGATTCTCTTCTATTGTCACATTAAACCTTGGATCAATAACTATTATTGATCGAAGCATTAAATTCATGATTAGAATATAAACCATCTTTTATTTCTGTAGCCATAATTAACAATACTTGAAACTTTTCCTTTATAACGTTTTTCTTTTACGTCATTTAAAATTATTCATATTGAAATTCAGCCGTTAACTACTTAAGTATAATTTATATGAAAATTAAATTGAAAATATTTGTAAGGAAAATAAACATACGCACAAACAAAACATTACGTCCCACGCTTCATAATGCTGATAACATCTCATGTCACTGATAACTTCACATCGACGTACTCAAGATTACCCATACACAAAAACATGCGACACAGATTTCACAATGAATGACGGTACAAAAAGGGCCAATAGTAAACTGAAAAATAGACACAGTGGGTCATTTAAGTGAGGAGTCGTGTAAAATTACCCCAGCTTGCATGCATTGCTGCACAGTGTGGCGCAAGCGCATGCTTTGCCAAAAGGTTGGGGTGAATGGGCCTTTTCAATTGTACGAGTCTATTACAATGATGGTATGCTCGGTATTTTTCGGCGAAACGGTATCGGTATCAAGGTGACGTTTGTGTTGCATTCGATTTTCGAAACTAATTTATAGTAAAGTACCCACATAATCCTAGATTTTATTTTGTACAGTTAAGTGTTCCGGATTTTTTTTTAACTTGACAGCGCAGTTCTGAAATGCGGGCTGTTTTTGTAAAAAAAAACAGAAACCAGTAATTTATACATTATTCACGGTGTAATCAGAATCACTTATTGAACACGTTCTAATAAGGAATTTAAAAATGACAAAGACAAAATCGTTTACCAAAGGAAAACAAAGACGAGACTAATTGGAAGTAATCGATGAAACACACGACTAATATTTATCATAACAATCATGAGAATAGTCTTCCCGAATGAATATTTGCATATGCAAATGAGGGTACTTGCAAATTCTAACTGTTTTTGTATCTAACATGTTAATAATAATAATTGAACAAGATTGTATTGACGAAACGATGTTCGAATTAAGCAAATTACTTTATTTTAGTAATTTCCGGTATCTTCTAAAATATTGTCCCATAAAGATGCAAATCTCGTTTTTTTTTTTTATAATTAAGGTAATTAAAGTTTATTGACAGGCATGAAACAAAACACACTGAAATTATATCGCTCTTAGCTAATTTTAATTTTCGAAAAGCATAAAACTTTTATATAAAAATATTATAAAAATATAAACAAAGCGAAATAATCCGTAAAAGCAGTTTTGTTTCTGCAACTGAATTGCGTGAATATCAAAAACAACTTTACCATACAACAACAAAAAGTTAAACCATGTCCAAAGGGCCTCAAAGAAAAATAACTCACGCACAAAAAAACCACAGAAAACACTGTCCACCAATGAAAAATCAAAACATTTGGCGCCTAAAATTGTCAATTCAAAAAATTCACAGAATAGATCGTTTAGGCGCGATTGGCGGCATCTCGCGGTCGCGACGTGTTGCGGTTGGTGCACGCGGCAGGTGACTGCGCGCACGCACCCGCGATCGACCAGCGCGGATCGAAATCGCAGCCGCTGAACCGAAGTAGGTAGCGATGTCACGGCACGTCAGAGAAAATAGTTGTAGAAAACAACTATCATTACTTACCGTGCTGTACTCGTCTTCAATCGTGAACCGTCTATTTTTATTTGCGGATGCCGTTTGAATGCAGAAGTTGGGAGTACTCACCTGTAACAAAAAGAGAAAAATCGGTCACTTATGAAATTGTAGGCCTGTGCTGTTACCTGATACGCTTGTCAATGGTCTCAGAAATGTATACAGATACAGTAATATCTCACGTTACAGCAAAGTATATATCATAATGTCTTACTCATCTTGCCTTGCCAGTATTGGTAAAGAAAACCTAATTCAATAGAATGATTCTCTAATTATATTTTGCCTTTCATAATTATTATAAACAAGATGACATAACGATAAGCAAAACATCAGTTCTCAATACCATATTCTGACGTCATGTTTCTAAATAACGTTATAACTACCAAACAAAGAAGATAAAAATACGAAGAGAGACTTTCAATCAAGATAATGTATGATAACGGGAAACAACATATGATGTGATAACATCTATCAAAAGCATGCTACATAATGATAAATGATCAAGAGACAAAATTACAGATGTTTTTAATCCTACTGATCAAGAAAATTTTGACGATAAAAATACGTTCAATTCGCCTTAAAACAATACAGGTTGGCGATTTACCGGCATCCGTTAAGGGGGTAATTCTCTGCCGGAGTCGCGGGAAAGTCCTAAAGGGTTACCGAGGCCCCTCGCAACACAGGCAACAGAAGAAACACGGGTAGGTTTTAGTCAGTAAGAGTCTGACACACCCTCCTGCTCCGCCCAGAGCGGGATAAGTTATTTGATAATTTCCCACCCAAAAAACAAAAACAGAGGGTGATTATAGAGGTTATACTCACGCTAAACAACTTTCGTGAAACTCATATCAAATTCGTAAAATAAAAAACAAATTCCTATAGAACAGTAGACAGACCAATTCGATGCATATCTTTGTTATGTTTCGGATATAGATTTCGAGGAAAAGTTGTTACGACGGACGGGTAGAATTATCATTCCACCCGTCCGTGTTACTGAACAACTTTTAAGGGGATACCCTTGACGAGTAAATGTCCAGCCTGTATAATATACCAAGTAGTTTGCTTTAAAATACCCGAGTGAGATTGGATTTGTTTTTCTTCAGTGAAAATTAGAAATTACATGATCATTAAAAAAAACTTTTTTTTTTTTTAAAAGTTTCTTGCCAAAACAACACTACAAAGTGAAAAAGATTTTTTATTTCGTCTTTTTGGTTTTCTATTTTGGTTTTTTGGCGTACTAAACTTAAGACCATAAAACGTAGGTACCATATTCTGATAAATCAATGATTATGATTATGATTGCCACCGACTTCCGAAATTAAAGTTATTTTTCACCTTTTAGTTGTGGTACCTATCTTACACAAATTCGAATACCACTACCTGCTATGTAAATAACAGTGACAGGAAGTTATCATAACATCAACATCATCCACATAGACTAAGTAGGAAAAATACGTATTATTGAAAGAAAGAGAAAGAAAAATATTTTATTTGGGACACGCACAAGAAATATAAAAAGTAAAAAAGAGCATTTAAAAGTAACAAAAATTATATAATTTTTCGAATAAACAAAAACAACAAAGAAAATAAATAAAAACCACTTGTGCGACGCCAAAAAGGCTCCTATCTCAGCATAATGCTGCGATATTTAAAAAATTAATACCGCAGCGCTGGTATTCTGATAAGGCCCGATATTGAAGCTCACTCAAAAACTACCTGGGACCACCTAGGAAGAATACCTTTTCAAACAAAAAAAATATTTTCCAAATCGGTCCAGCCGTATACGACTAACCGGGAAAACCCATTTAAAAAAAAAGATTCCGACGAACTATGACCCTCCTCCTAATTTTAAGTCAGTTAAAAGAACTTCTTTTCAAACACACTTGAAATTGAAAGAAGTTACAAATAATAAATCTTTGATGGGAAACTTAACCGTGACCCTTAACTTCTTAAGCATTCATAAAAAACCGTTCAAACTTAGCACGAGCAATAATTTAATATTTTTATGAGCTTACTCGAGAAAAAATATGGATGAATCATGTGACAAATTCAATGATTTTTTAATCATAAAGTAAAGTAAAATTTATTTACTTCGATTGTACATAAAATAAGATGTACCTACACATAATATAATAGAAGTTTTAAAAGAAGTCATTAAAGGAACGTTAATCTAAAGGATTCGACAAAATAATTTCTTCAACAATACATTTTTACGACTTTTGAGTAAATTGACTTTTACAAACTCACTTAATGTTGGCTTTTAGAATTTTGATTCGTTCAACGCCACAACGAACCATTTTAAAACTTCTTTCAATAGTTACGTTTTGTAATGTGATCTCACAATGTCACAGCATTATCGTCTGCTTCAAAGGTATGAAAATCGATTTCGTCTGGTATCGTAAATATATATACGAGTACATATAAAGAAAACGTAGAAACTAACTTTCCAAATATTTTGAACTTTCGTGTTCCAGCTTCCAGGCTTCTATGTTCCCCGCATTGCGCAGAAAATAGAAAGAATTGAATCAGCAGAATCAATTCCAGTGGGAGCTTCTGCAAGAATCCATTTAACTAAACGGTGAGTCGTTAAAGACTAATCCAGCTAAAAGCACGTCTACATTTACAAGTTCTACATCCTAGCATCCTGTCTTTGAACTTTTTGAACATTTTTCCCACAACACATCGGATACATTACCATAACAATTTCCGCAGCACTTTTACTTTCATCGCCATTTTCATCTACGTACCTGACGTAGATATGATGATAGAGTGCCTTGACTAGATTAACCTTTCCGATTGCATCAAAACGTAACTTGATATCTGTACCAAATTGATTAACCCGGAGTGAAACTTCCGTCAGTCTGAGATCATTAAAAAGGAAATTATCAGGTGTGAGGGTTATTGCTATACGAATAATAAAATCAATGTGTAGTACAAATTGGCGGATGTGGGCCAGTCTCGCCTCACTGATTGATTGGTTCAGCCGACTACTCTGACAAGACACTTGATCTGTGCGTTATCTACCGCGTGCCAGGTGCAAGTTATGAGACACGAGAGGATATGATATAACAGACAGGGGAAGATACAGCAGTATAGGTACAAGGGACGATTTCGCTATGCACAGTGTGATTATCGTGGGATTTTTCTCTATCCGAGGAACAATTTTGAATTTTTGACAGTTTTTAATACCAAACTATCAGATGGCAATATTCCACGGATAAAAAGTATTTGACGCTCGTAACATAAATGATCATGTTATTATCCGGAGAGGCACTATACACAAGAAAGGCTCAAAAATGAAACAGAATTTGAATGAGCTCAGTCTCCTTTCTGCCAGATAAGTTAACAGGAACTCAACTTGAGGTGGACAGGTCAAATATTTTAAGACGGAGGAACACCAACCACACCAGCGACACAACGATTATGCCTTCAATGAAATGGAGTATATGAGGATATAGTCGATATATCGCTCCACATCAAATTCAACTTAAAGCTATTTTAAACCCGTCAGCTTCTAACTTAATCCAACTCGCTGTATGATCCAAGTGTGACCTCCCACGCCCCATACTCAAAGATTCTCACAAATCAATGGCTACTATGATTTATTTTCTGTTACACCCCATACATTCATAATATATACTTCTCACATTAAAATGTTACAAGTCAGTTATTACTTAACAAGTTATTGGTCATGTACTTAGTGCTTAGTGGAAACCAACAAATGCTTTTAGTGTTGACCTAAATAGTCTTTTGAGTTAATTTATTATTTGTTTAATTTCATAATTATTCTTAAACGCTACGGAATTTCCAGAGCAATTTAGTTCAAGATCATGTTACACCTTAATTTTAGGAAGGTTACATTATGTTTCGTTAGCACCATGATTAATAGGTATGTAAGAATACTCATGAAAGCAATTTGACATCACCATCTAAAACAAATTAAATGAAATTGAAACCGTGGCAGCAAGAGTTACTTCGGAACAACATCATGACCAGAGATCATATGCACCCGAGAGGGATGCTTATACATCCGAATATCCGATCTCTGATCATGACACACCTTTTCGGGTCATCGAAATCCAAACGCGCGATGAATCTACAACTACATTTGCATCAAAAAATCATAATTTCACAGACAATACCTATACACTAATTTTACAAAAAGTTTCAACCCAAACACCCTTTTTTTTGGGTGGGAAATTATCAAACAACTTCTGCAGCTCTGGGCGGAGAGGGAGGGTGTGTCAGACTCTTACTGACTAAAACCCACCCGTGTTCCTTCCGTTGCCTGTGTTGCCAGGGGCCCCGGTAACCCTTTCGAACTTTCCCGCGACCTCGGAAGAACCTGAATACCCTGAGCATTGTTTTCAAAAGCCATCTTTCCACACGTTGTCACGCCAAGGCACAGATAGACAAACGCCCAGACGCACCTATCAATCTTACTTACACCCGAGCAGATAACAATACCTACGTATTGTACGGTAGCTAGTAGCTATGAGATCTGTTTCCGTCTACCCTGGGCAACTCCGTATAGTCCGTGTTTTACAACGAAACCGCAGAATTATGGCCTTTCTGTCGATATGTTATATAGTTCCTACCTCCACGCTATGATTTGTGTTCTGTTGTATTTAGGGGAGTGATTTATGTATGGATATTGTATTCAGCTTTCATAAACCATTTGCCTTTGAGTTTAGTTTCTTCGTCTTAGTCGAAATCTGTGGTTGTAACTTTCGTTTTGGTAATCTTAGCAAAATTGGTTGTTATTTTCGGAATGGGATTGGGACTGGAACTGGTCTTTTCAGAGACAAGTACCACAAAGCTAAATCGAAGACTAACAAATTCAAAGTGTGCAAGAAGATTGGCCAAAAGCAGTCAATATTTTCGCACATATCTGTACAAGTGTAGACTAAACAAGTTCCTGCCGGGGTCGCGGGAAGGTACCAAAGGGTTACCGAGGCCCCTGGCAACACAGGCAACGGAAGGAATACGGGTGGGTTTTAGTGAGTAAGAGTCTGACACACCCTCCCGCTCCGCCCAGATCGGGAGAAGTGATTTGATGATTTCCCACCCAAAAAAAAAAAAGCCTAAACAAGTTAACACATGGCCATAATTTCAACATTCAGTGCGTGCCTTTTGACTCATCTTGCCATACAATAATAGAGCCCTAAACGCCCTTTTCCAGGAAAAGGGCTCTAAAGGGCAAATAAGCTGCCCGCCTGATGATAATTGATAACCACCGCCTATGGACACCAGTACCAGAGGCATCACAGGTGCGTTGTCCACCCTAACAGAAAAATACTTTTTAGAAAAAAAAAAAAACAACCGACTTCCAAAGCGAATACCACAAAGTGAAAAATAACTTGAATTTCGAAAGTCGGTCTCTTTGGATCTGTATTTCAGTGTTTTGCCACCGACTTATTTTTCACTTTGTAGTGTTTTTTTTGGAAGTCAGTTGTTTTTTTTGTAAAAAGTATTTTATTTTTCATTTTTTAGTGGGTCGGTTTTAAATTTATCGTTACAATAGCCTAATGACAACTGCTACAAAATACAAAAATATACTGTTTACAAAATATTACTTTTCCCGATGCAGGGACGTTAATTGGTGAGGATTTCTACTGGTAAGAACCAGGAGAACAAGAGCTCATGGTGAACTCACCACTTCACCATATCCATTGTGACGAGCATAAATTGCTTAGCAACCATATCGAATCGCAACCCGTGAAATACGTATTATTAAGTAGTTCCGGTGGCCATCTGTGGTCTTCATAATCAGTTCTACTTCACCAAATGATGCTTTCCAAAAGCAAATGCATATTAAAAATACCCAAATCGCTATAGCTGTGCCTATGAAATTTGAGGGTTTCCCTCGATTTCCATGGGATCCCCCTCATCAGATTCTAACTTGGAGACATCACTTTTATCAGATTCTGACTTGGTGACAATGGGACTACTTCGAGAGCATAAACAAAAACCTTTTAAAACAAAAAATAATTTTCAAATCAGTCCACAATTGACGGAGAAATCGGTGAACATACATTTAAAAAAACATACATACAGACGAACATAAATAATCTCATTCTTTTTGGAAGTTCACACGCAAACTTCTTTTATCCCAAATAAAGGCTAACGTAGGCTTTGTACAAAAGTCCCTATTAGTACAAAATGCAATCTAGACCACTATTACACACTTTACCTCTACTTCGCTTTCCGATGCAGTGCAAGCAGGCTATGTCCGGTTAGTGCATGACGTCACCGACCCGCTAGTCTATGCACCACTTACCTAAATCATCATTGACGTATTTATAAAAGTTACAGCATCCTTACTTCCGCGTTACAGAGGCATGCATCTAATTGTTTGTTATGATTGGCTGTAACCGTCGCCGTCGTAGAATAGTTTGAGTATAGGTACTCTGTTTTGATTCAAAAAATTCATAAGTATACTCGATATTTGTTTTGTGTAAAAATATATTTTGGTTTTTCATCGTCTGCCTAGCCTTATCGCAACTATGTTGGGGTCAGCTTCCAGTCTTATATTTTGGTTTTTACGGGTACAAAATGCAATTTGTATTGTAGAGTTGCATTTTACAGAAAATACATGAAAACGCCTATATTTTCTTGAGTTTTCGTGACTGCATGATGAGTGAATGAATGAAACGAATGAGGATCGTCATCATAAATACTTTATATTCATTGTCGCAATGGAAGATCTCTTGTGGCGCCAACTGCTCTCATTGAGAATTAGTTCCTTAGACAATTTATGAATTAAATCAACTCTTTAGCTAGGGACACATTTTTACACCGAAATAGCATTTTTAGGGTTCCGTAGTGAACAAGAAACCCTTTATAGTTTCGACATGTCCGTCTGTCTGTCTGTCTGTCCCCACTGTAGCTCAGAGACGCTTAGTACTAGAAAGCTGTCATTTGGCATATGTATACATATTAATCACGCCGACAAACTGCTAAAATAAAATCTTAAAAAAAAAATATTTTAGCGTACCTCCCGTTCGCTAATGCACGTAATGTGGGGATGATATTTTTTTTTCTCGTCTACCCCATGATGTGGGGTATCGTTGGATAAGCCGTTCAAAAATATTGCAGGCCTGTGAACACCACTTTTCGATTCAAGGATCCACTTGCGTAATATTAAGCATTAAAGTGCTAATTTTTGTTAGCGTTGAGCGCCCCCCCTGCCAGCTAAATGGTTGTTTATGGAGATGTGAAAAAAATCATGGCAGTAGTGCATATAATGAAATAAAACTATCACGGCTAAATAGGCTAAACAAGTTAACGAGTTACAGTCGACCAACTTTTTTTTTTGAGGGTGGGAAATCATCAAATAACTTCTCCCACTCTGGGCGGAGCGGTAGGGTGTGTCAGACTTTTACTGACTAAAACCCACCCGTATTCCTTCCTGTTGCCTGTGTTGCGGGGGCCTCGGTGACCCATAAGTACCTTCCCGCGACCACGGCAGGCATCGGCCCTAGTGGACCCCTACATTTGTGCTGACATCTCTTTGAGGCGCGCGTGGAATACGACGCGCCGTCGACCCGGGCCTGGTCCTTACCGGACGGTGAGCTACCCATTGCTCACCGTCCGCAAGCCCGCGCCTACGGTGGCCGGAAATCCGCCCGGGATTCCCGACGCCCAGGGCGTCTCCTGCGGCGGCTAGGGGCGAGAGGGCGCGAGGGATTTGCAATTGGAAGAATTAACCGTGACATACATATATCGATGTATGTGAGAGCATGTTTTGCAACTACAATGTTAAGTTTGTTTTTAGAATAAATTCGTCCCAAGTAATCCCAACTACAGAACCCTTCATTGCGCGTGGTCCGACACGCACTTGGCCGGTTTTTATTTATGGTTTATTTTCACTACGATTCACCAAAACATGTCATACTGAATGTGTTGAAATGGTCTAAATCTCACACATCAAACTACATAATTAATGTAACTATTTCAAGCTTTATTAACGACATCAAAACTAATTCCATCAAATTCCCTACTTCGAATGTTTGGACGTTTGCCAGACTTCCTAGTTCCTTAGTCGCTCGAAAGTAAAACGTTATCTACAGATCGAACTACCGATTCGATCACGATTATCGATTTACTTTCTCTTCAGGTATCTCTCGATCTAAATCAAACACCTAATCGAATGCTTCAATCAACATCTTGTATAGATAATGCACTTATCGGAATCGGTTCGGGATTAAAATCACTATTTCTTTTCGACGCGCGCAAGCTGACTTGATATTTTGAGTCGAAACTGCTTTTAGGCTCGTACAGACTGGCGCCACGTGACAGCGCCACGCGACTCTGATGGAACAACTTCTATGAAAACTTCACGGAAATTATTTATTTATATATTTATATATACTTTATTGTACACCACAAAAATACATAACAAAAAATAAATCAAACACTAGAAAATATACAATGGGCGGCCTTATCGCTTTCTGCGATCTCTTCCAGGCAACTATGGGATGGACAATGATTGTTCTACCGGTGTCGTGTCGCGCCGTCGCGTGGCACCTGTATGCACGAGCCTTTTTTTAGAAAACTGAATATTAGAGAAGTGCACACACACAACCGCTAAAGATTCACAGCGAAACATGTTTCAGCATAAGTTTCCTCTTTAAACCTCTTTATTTTTTTACTGTGTTGTGTTGTGTTTATGAGGTACATCCTATCACGTGCTAAGGCAATACGTCCAAACAGTCTACTTTCAACATTCAAGTATCGTACTGATCAGAAACTCAACTTTCCATCACATCATAGCCCTACATCGATTTTAGATCACATAAAGATAGTATATGCTGACATCTATTATGGAATCAATAAAATTTTCACACATCACCGTCCATAGCCCAGATACCACATAAGGTGTGGCCGTGATTTCGACACACCATCGACATCGTTATAATGATAATATTCTTCATATTAATAATATTTCATAGCTATCACTGGATGAGACACAAGTTCAAAAAATACTTTGACAAAAGGTCGAGTAGGTTCTCAAGAAGACGCAACTTACGGTTTGGAATTTAGATTTGAAATCAAATGAACTTTTTTAGATGATTAAGAGAGGAGGAAGTCGTGGCTAAGTATAAGCCTCACGGGTCGATCCATCAGGTTAAGCTACGCTTGCCGTGGTTGGTCAGTGGATAGGTGACCATCTTTACATACCGAGACTCCTTCGTGCGAATAACATTGGGGATCGTTCACAGTCGGTACGGGTCATCAGAAGCCCGTAAGTCTGACAGCCAGTCTTACCAAGGGGTATCGTATCACCCAGTAACTGGTTGGTGGAGGTCAGATAGGCAGTCACTCCATGGTAAAAATAAATACTGGTATTCTGCTGCATCCGGTTAGACAGGAAGCCGACCCCAACATAATTTTGAAAAGGCTTGGCAGATTGATAGATGATTAAGAGGTAACAATAGATCGATTGATAGATGATTAAGAGCTAACAAACAATAGATCGATTGATAGATGATTAAGAGCTAACAATAGATCGATTGATATTTGATTAAGAGCTAACAATAGATCGATTGGTAGATGATTAAGAGCTAACAATAGATCGATTGATAGATGATTAAGAGCTAACAATAGATCGATTGATAGATGATTAAGAGCTAACAATAGATCGATTGATAGATGATTAAGAGCTAACAATAGATCGATTGATAAGCACTAAGTAATCACGAGGGAATGAATAAAATCGAATTGAAGCAATCCGAAAATTAAACTATGTGATTACTTATTTCCTAAAAACTAAGAATGAAAGGACTGCTCTGCTCAACAACAAATGTAATGCTAGTATAGCAAATTCTCGTCAGCACAAGTGTAAGGGTCCACAAGGGCCGATGCCCGCCGGGGTCGCGGGAAGGTACAAAAGGGTTACCTAGGCCTCTAGCAACACAGGCAACGGAAGGAATACTGGTGGGTTTAGTCAGTAAGAGTCTGACACACCCTCCGCGCAGAGCGGGAGAAGTTATTTAATAAATTCCCACCCAAAAAAAAATGTATAGCAAATTCGAATACCTTCACTGACTATAGTTGCAGGAACATGCTTAGGTATTCATTTTATTTCTTCAACAAGTCGCTTCCAGTATCACTACTGTACATCGGCGTATCATCAAGCGCTTTGTTGCACTAATGTAGATGCAGCGCTGCGTGAAACCCATGGGTGGCGCTGTTAACCCAATTTCAGCTCATATGGCACACAATAGGGCCGCGTTTCGCATCGCACGCAGCTCCAACAAAGGAAATGGTGGAAAATCGTTGTAAACTTACGGAAGGGAAACTTCACAGAGATTGCTGTTATATGAGCGTGGTTTTTATAGGTACTAAATGGTTGATGAAGTTCAAGGAAATTATATTTCTAACTGAAGTTCACATCAGAATCTGTGACCGGTTCGCTAGACCTAGCTAGATCTTTTCCTTGGTCTAGAAGTTAGCTTTGGTGATAAATAACAGCTTCTTCGATATAAGTAGATAATAAATACAGTTAATAGGAATTACTGTTTTGCGACGATTTAAATACAGCAATAATTAATAGGTGAAAGCCGCTTTCGTTTTAAAATTTAGGGCCAAAAAAGTAGGAATTTCATGAATTTAATGTGAACGAATTTAATGTAATGTAATGTGTAATGTATAAGTGTAATATTGATGTATGATATTCAATATTTTCGTATGTTTGTGTATTTATGTGCGTCCAGTAATTAAAAAACCTCATGACAATCAATGATCGCGCGGGGTCAGAGGCAGGGAACAGCAGGGTATTTTTCCCAGGTGTTTATTGATGCGTTTAATTACAGTTACACAAATGAAATTAGGTCCATAGACAAACTCTTTTAAAAAGCTTAATGTTACTTTGTTGTTACTCAGGATTGTCTCAATAATTAATTATCCTTCCTTTAGAATTATATTAATTATACAGTGTAAAAATAAAATTCCAGTTTCCTGCACATGTTTTTGTTTTATACTTATAGCAATCTAGAAAAAATAAGCCCGTAGAACTAGGGACATTAATGTCATCATACAAAATGGGTTAGTTTGATAAGTCTATCTCCTTAATTTACAGTGATAAGAAAGTCGATGTAAAAAGCCCTTAGGCCTCTCAAAGAACAAAAAATCAAAATCAAAAGTCATTTATTCAAACTAGGCTGAGAATCAGCACTTTTCGAACGTCAACATTTCATAATACAGTTCCCCAAAAACGCCCACCCTTCACGAAGAAGTGGCGCAACAAACTCCCCAGCACACCGGTCTGTTTAGTTATATAAACTTGATTCTATACAAATTGTATGCAAAGAAATGAACATAGTGTTAATTTCTTTAAAACATTAAATTAAATTACTTGTCATATATTAGCTAGCACACGCTAATATACCAACAAAACAATGAAAACTGTACTCAAGCAGAAATAAAAATTACAACATAAAAACATAAACAGAACTTAATACCTAAATAAAAGAGGGTGTGCCCGCTTACAGTCGATTTAAAGTTATTGACGTTACGTTAACACAAGAATTAAATCAAATATAAAGGCTCCTACATACTGGCGCGACTTGTCGCGCGACGCGACGCGACACAAAGACACCGCGTGTAGCGCTACTAGCGGTGTCTTTGTGTCGCGTCGCGTCGCGCGACATGTCGCGCCAGTATGTAGGAGCCTTAATGCTTTTTGGCCCCAAATTTGAAATCGACCCAAATTATATTGTTGCTTCTAAAAATCTAAAGTAAGTAAGTAATGATTTAATTTAACAATATCTACCAGTTTTTTTTCTATTTATGAAATGTTTTTCCATGGAACATGCGACATAAATTCGCTACGCTGCCGTCGTATTGTAATGACGACCAAAACATAATTGGCACATCGAAGTAAACTCACGAACACCATCAAAGGCCCCATTGTCAAGGTATTATTATTGGTATCGAATATCAAAGCTTTTTGCTTTATTTGAGAACTAGCTTATGCCCGCGACTGCGCGTGAAATTTCTTATTGTAACATAAAATATATCCTACTAGTGTCTATCCACGACTTCGTTCGAGTGGAAGTCGTAAGACACCACAATATACTAAGATAACAGCCACATTTTTACAAAACTACAAACTTAGTATACAGGGAGTATACTAAGTTTGTAGTTTTGTTCTCAGCAGCCAAAATATACAGAGACTCAGGACTGGTGACGCGGGGCAAGCGACGTACAGGTTGTCATTGAGGTATTGGGTGATGATAATCATTTAAAAAGTTAAATCTGTAACTATCTGCAATGTTCTAACCGTTTGGTTCGTCTTTTAACAATTTACGGTAAACTATAATGTAAACGTAAACTATACAAACATAATGCAATATTGCTCATACCTTATAGCAGCGATTATTTATAAATTATAACCTACAGACTGACCAGAGTTGTAGGGACTATCAATGCAAAATTTTAACAGAATCTATCCTGTAGTATTTGCGTGATGCTGGAACATACATTCAGACAAACAGATAAACAGGCAAAAAATCTAAAAACTATATATTTGGCATTAAAATAGTTCCCAGACCTCGTAGCTATTACTATTTTTTTTTTTTAAATATTCAATGTGCAGTTTTTACTTAGCTACGATTTTATTATTTAGATATTCATCTCATGATGTGAAACGTGATGAAATGGGAAAAAATATGCCTACTCATTTCAAATGATGACAAATTTATATTAAGGCGCTGACTAGACCCAATTGACCAAAATAGGCTTCTCTTAAGAAAAAAAAATGCCAAATCTGTATAGTTTGTGGTAGTGGAAATAAAATATGTTAATTTTGAACATATTTCCCAAAACTTGGTTGTTACCAAAATACGTTTTGAAAAAAAATCTCAAACAAACTAACGTTAAACTAACCTCTTACCTTGAGTTCTAATCCAAAATATCTGTATTAAAATATCAACATACTTTACGTATTTAATTAATAACAAGAACGTCTAATTTAATGCAGAACTTGGTTGTTTTTTTTATTTTCGATTACTCAACTCAATTTTGAGTAATTAGATAATTGCTTCATATTTTGCAATAAATTACAAGCGTTGTGTCATCGCGCTTCTCTTTCTTGTCTATGCAATCTGACAGTGACCGCGGTTTAGGTGTTGTCAGCGTCTTAAATTAAGAATATTTTTATGATAGTACCTACTTCTATTCTGAAATTGTCATCGAAATACTCAGAATACTCAGAAAAGATAGAATCACTTGTTAAATGAAAATAAAATAGATTGTTGTACTCTCTAACAGCTATTTAATTTTAAACTAGAACAGTTTAAAATTAAATAGCTGTTCTGTGCGTCTCCGACAAATAAGGACAATTTGAAAGTCTTTTTTCTAATTTACAGTTGTCAAATTAACTATCAGGTTATATAATAAACAATCGAATGTTATCTAAATTAAAATGAATTTAGTGTCAAATCCGTATGAACTCACATCAATTTTTTTATGAGTAACGACCGTCTGCGACCACATAAAGAGACATTATGGTGCTTGACGTAATAGTTTGCGGTCATGCGCAGGCGCCAAGTAGGTAATTACTATAAATAATAAGTAACAGTACCTAATCCAGTGTGGTTGTCTTTAATTCTTTATGTATGTGTGTTCGGAGAATTTGGCAAGAACGGAAAAACTTTCTATCTGTTATAGCATTATTCAAGAAAACGGAAGAAATGTGCAGAAGATTGTAGTGTGATAAGTTGCAATTCTTTATCTTCTGCCTACGCAGGTTCCGTGCAACAAGGGGTCAGTGTAAAATGTTTTACTTTCCCTTACATTCCTAACAACCCTCTCACAATCCATCCATCTTTTCTTTGGTTCATTTATATATCACATACAATAAGGTAAAAAGGCGGATTTAATGCCTTAGGCATTCTCTACCAGTCAACCGAGAGTGGTAAGGAGATTTGCAGTTGCTCTGTATGGAGATAATAATAAAATTAAATAAAAAGATAAACTATTGAATTAAAAATAAAATAAGTACATCACAACAGCACTATTAAGGAAAAGTATTATGACAATAGGACCTGTCATTTATAATAGAATACCTCATGGTTTTAAGGATAGTTCTGTAAACATTTTTAAATTTAAGGTAACTGGGGGTAACCATCACCTCTTATAGCAGTATTATTATAATATTACTTTACAGTGGGAAAGTGATGGAGCTATACAGGACTTATAGCTCCATCTCTTTCTCACGCTAAAGTAATATTGAAATAATACTGCTTTAAGAGGTGATGGTGACCCCCCTGCACTACTTTTAGGGAAATGTTATTACTCAGTCAAAGACTTTATAAATGATATGAGTTTATCCAGATTGTGATTGTTATAATTAATTGTAATTTGACCATTTAAGACTTTGTAATTGACTTCACTTTAATTTCTATTTTGTTTTATTGAGATTCTTTTAATTTATGTAATAATTTTCACGCCGTAAGGTAGACTGTAGCCGATCTCATTAATTTAAATACAACATCTTATACCTGCAGGCTTAGCATGACACTCTCTATTTCTTCGAAGAATAGACACGGCTCTTTCCATACAAAGTGACATTTCGTTTCTCCTTTTTTGACATCCCACCGTAGAGATCTTTCTACATAAAAAAGGACCTAGACAAAGATCGTTAGAAACGAAATACAAGATGACAGATTGTAGAAGGATTTCTACGGTGAGATGTCAAAAACTGAGAAACGAAATGTCACTTTGTATAGAAAGAGCCGTGTCTATTCTTCGAAGAAATAGAGAGTGTCATGCTAAGCCTGCAGTACCTGCATTCATAGCAAATAAAATTCTGATTCTGATTCTAGGATATAAACTTATAATGCACTACACATACATACATACATACATACATACATACATATATACCTACTTTTTATAGGTATATATGTATATATATACAAATTCCCCATCATTGACTGCCTCGTTGGTCTAGTGGTCGCAAGCGCTACTGCTGAGCATGAGGTGCTGGGTTCGATTCCCGGGTCGAACGTAGTGTTATTGGGTTTTTCTATCTAAAATTTCTCAGTAGCAGCCCGGAGTCTGGATTTGTGCCCGGTTGATGGCAATAGGGTCGCCCCCTATTACATGGGACTTAAACATAACTGGCGAAATGTGGGTGTACTACAGGTACACCTCTGCCCAACCCTACGGGGAAACAAGGCGTGATGTTATGTTATGTTATGTTATATACAAATTCAAGGGAATTGAGATGACTGTACTCTATTTGATTGTGTGTTCTACGTTGATTGTTGGTTTGATTTCCCTCTCCCCCTCAATCCATCATGCAACATCGTACTTTAGGCAGAACATAAATATTAACACAGAAATAAATGAGTTTCTTTACACTTCATAAGCTAACATCGTAGGCCATTTATATATAATTATTATTTTTATATTTATTTATAATTTAAATATTATCGTCATAAATGATAAAATGTCGGAACACTCGCCTACGCACTTCCACGCCTCGAATCTGATATTATCAATACAACATACTTGTACATGAACAAATCTCTCTAATACCCACGTTTTAAACCCATTGCTGCTTGTAGAGGTTTGTAACTATGTTCCTATTTTTTGTTTATAAGTGTTATAACTAAGAAAAAGTGGAATTACTTAATTATGTGTTGCCACGCTGGGTGCCTCCTTTACAAAAGCTACAGATACAGAAACTTATCTTGCAAGGATGTTTTATATTTAAAGAAACAAAGCAATACTCAGATATTTATAAAGAATTCAATTTCGTGAAACATTCTTCACCATAAAATTTGAACAGATTAATCATGGCCCAAATCCTTATTAATCCAAAGTCTTCAAAGATCCAAACCGACTTTCCAAATCTCACGACGCACTAATATCAATCTCTCCGTTACTTCCTAGTCCTATTTTAATATCCAAAGTTATAAATACGAAGACAGCTGCCGTCCATGGTGAAAACAAAACACCATGACAGGATAATGGGCGTGACGACTGATTCCTATGCTCGCTGCTCGATAGATATAACAGACTCCGTAAAAGCATGGTGCCGGCGATGAGAAGCTCCGAATGGTAGGATTGATAGATGGATAGGAAATAGGGCATAAATATGGAAAGATTGTTTGCACTTAGGAATATATGTATGGGTAGCTAAAGGTGTAATAAGGTGCGTCTTTTAAAATCTAAATGTATTTTTACTTTACAATAATTATATTAGAACTATTTAACTCAAGTAGGTTATTGGCTTGAACGAAGCATTTTTTTATTATAAGACACCTTTATTCCGTATTAAAACGACGCAACTAGACAGTTTTAAAGCTAGGCGTGCCATTCAGACAATCTTATTTGTCATTAACAATCGTAGAAGGAAAACATCGTGAGGAAACCGGCATGTCCTAGATCCGAAAAAATTCGAAGACATGTGACATACCTACACGAACCCGCACTGGGCCCGTGGTGGATTACGGCCCACTCGCTCTCACAGAGAGGAGGCCTGTGTCCAAGTAATGGGAATGTTATAGATTATGCTTATTATATGCTTAAAAGAAACACCATATTTCACAAATCATCTAAAATACATCGCCAACTTTCACATAGCAACAATAAGCTCATTTGATGAAGAAAGTGCATAAAAAGGTTCCACATCGCATATAAAAATAAATATTCCACTTTCATCGATATCGTTGCGCTCTTATGCATAATAAAAATAAAAATAAACTAAATTATTGAGTTTATTTTAGTTAAAGACCCACTTATGAATGTGAATGGTCTGAGAATGGTGGTGGGACTACCACCTGCGGAGTTTAGTATGTCTGCCACAATAATGAATACATTTTAGTAGCACTTGACAAGAAATTCAAAAGATACTGAGTATTAAGCTATTTATGAAGCTGTAGCACAAATAAAATGTAGTTTTATGTTTTAAATCTTAGGCACCGGCGTAGAAGAAGACATGTTGATTCTCTTGGAGGACAGTGAAGTTCATCAGCAGTTAAATAGTAGCTAGACTATTTCGGGAGCTGCCGTAATAACTGATCGTGTAGCATAATATACAAGCTTCGCGGTACCTCTTAGCGCTCAGGGCGCTTGCTAGTTTTACTTTTGCCAGAATGCCTTAAGGGACACCAAAAAATCGATGACTACTGTATTTTAAAGGAGTATACTGCAAAATCTATCTCTATTCATTGACTCGTTGCTAGAATGCCAGAGAATTAAAATAAAGCAGGCTTAGCTAAAATCACCAAACATAAAAGCTGTTAATAAAGAGACAGTTCGTCCTTTATTTTAGTACACTCAGAATTAATGAGTCGACAGATTAGTTCGACAAATTAGAGCGGTGTCATTAGTATTTTTAGCTCGAAGACCACACAACGAAAACATACTATTAGAGGTAAACAATAGACAAAGATATAGATAACAATAGTTAAAGATAACACTTTGTATTCATAATGGATTTAACCTTACAAGCTTTGGAGGAAATTGAACTGCTACTATGTATCATCATCATCATCTGCCTGCCTTTTCCCAACTACGTTGGGGTTGGCTTCCAGTCTAACCGGATGCAGCTGAATATCAGTATTTTACATGGAGCGACCGCCTATCTGACCTCCACAACCCAGTTACTGGGTAATACCCCTTGGTAAGACTGGTTGTCAGACTTTAGGATTTCTAACGACTCGTAACGACTGTCAAAGATCTACGAATGACAGCCGGGACCAACAGCTTAATGTGCTTTCCGAGGCACGGAGGGGTAATGATGGTCACCCATCTACGGACCAACCGCGGTAAGCGTAGCTTAACCTGATCGATTGACCCGTGCGGCTATTATTACTAAGCTACAAGCCCAAGAACTGCTACTATGTATATTTCAAATTAATTAATTGTCA
The DNA here is from genome assembly GCA_905333075.3 of Atethmia centrago. Lineage (NCBI taxonomy): Eukaryota > Metazoa > Arthropoda > Insecta > Lepidoptera > Noctuidae > Atethmia > Atethmia centrago. Next base: position 6,922,344 of record HG995381.1, on the reverse strand, counting down.
ACAGCTGATCACTCAATTCTCCGAAACAAGGTTCAAATGGGAGAATCTGGGAGTGATCCTATTGCGCTATTAAAGCGCGATACTAGCAGTCTTGTTTGATGTTACTAATATTGCTACTGCAAGACGGAATGCTATCAAAATCTGACAAATCAATCATAATCATTGCAAATGTTGAAAAAGTCGGTACGGAAAGTCCAGAATCAGATCACAATGTAATCAAGCTTATGAATTTATTAAACAAAAATTTTACTGAACGCAGCAGCACGTCATAATTTATACGCTGATCTTATCTCACCGATACAATCTGTTAACTCAAAAATAATCACAAAAATATTCCACATACCAACATTACCAACTCGTGTCAATCTACGACAAGAGCCTCTTCCGGCATGATTGGGTAATAGCCGAAAAAAAATACTTTAATTACTTCGTAATACCACCGGTGAAGGGCCACCGGGCTTTATCATCTAAATTCTAAACAATAAAACAGAAAGCTTCCGTTGTGAAGATACGAATAATTGAGCAATTACATATTACGTCAATATGTAGGTAGCCATTTTTCGTCTCGTAAATGCTCTCTACTGACAAGATAATAAAAGAAGAATAGAACGTATCAAATAAGTGAATGATGAATATGTCAATGATCCTTAGCTAGAAGCAAATATTGATTTAGCAGGTGGAGAAGAAATCTATGGAAGTTTGCAAGAAATAAAGCCAAATATGCAGATCTAATTGGTAAACTGCATTAGCTAAAGTGAAGAAAGGCCTCAAGAAACAATATTTCAGTTAAGAATAATGTTAATAGGTTCAAGCCCACATTAAGAAAAAAGAAGACAAAATTAATATATTTATAATAAACTAAAACAAATTTTAATAAGTAATTGCTATTAAAGTATAAACGAATATTAAATTTTAAACGACAAAATATAAGTGCTAACCTAATAAGTATTATTACATTAGACTATTTAATATAGTAATATTAGATTTAGTTCAGAAGACTGATACGCTAAGTCTTTCAAAGCTTCCTCTCTCCTACTGTTTTGCTGGTCCATAATGATCAAATTTCATTTTAAGTTACCAACTAAGTAAACATTGCGAAATGCAAATAAATTATTGAGTATTGAAGAAGAAGAAGAAAAAGCTGATTAATGATGAGTTATGAATTAAGATACAAGATGAAATCATTAGAAATGGTAGACAATCAAATAATGAGATTGTCACATCTTTTGTAAAAATAAAAAAATGAAAGCCGCTTAATGGAGATAGCTCCTGATGTTTATATTATGAATTTTACGATTTAGAATAGAATATTATTAATAATTTGTTCGAATAAAACCATTATCCTGCATAACGTACCAGTTTCGCCATCGGACGCCGTATGTGTATCAGGATATAGTTATCCAAACGAAGGAAGAAGGTGGAGGTGAGACGAAGGTGTGGTCTTATCACGATGTTAAGCACGCAAAAACGTATTGTAATTCCTCTACATATATTGAACACTCTAAAATCACCATCATTACCGGAAACCGATAATGAAACCTACCATACCTATGGATATCTGATGTGGATGGAAATATCATCCGATTTCCTCTATCCTCTTGTTACCTCAAGTTTGCTTCCATAACTTATCTATTTCATATCCCACACCGTTTTCTACAAGACAAGCGAAAATAAACAAATGTTATGCGCATAAACATTTATCCAAACGGAGTTGCCGTTTGGGTGAATATTTAAGCGAATTCGAACAATCTGTGCGAAATATTTCCATAAGGTTTCTAGAAATGTTACATGTCCCTTTACAATCCATTTTAATGGTTTCAAAACGTACTCGTCCAGTACGTAAACACCTGAAATAATAAAATATATTTCAGGTGGAGCTAGTGATAGTTGTTTCGGCGCGGCATACGCTGGCAGCGTGTGCCGCTTGGGAGGAGCCGTGACGTGCCATCGTCTCAGGAGTATGGATTGACTTGTCGCTGCCAGCCGTTGTCGACTCGATGGTCGGCAGCGAGGAGTCGTAGGACGCGGTGGTATCCTTCTGCAAAACAGTCATGTCGCAGGAGGCTGCGGAAAGGGAGCGGGAGATGTCTTCCACTCAACCTGCCCGCAGCAGGCGCACCGGGCGTCGGCGGAGGGTGGACAACGCCCGCTTTCAGCCCCTATAAATGGGTCCAGGGGCGACGGACTCGGGGACATCCGTCGCCCCCCACATAGCAGGACCCGAAGTGGCGGCGCGTAGTGTTTCACGCGCGCCCCTATTGGACGTCGCAAGGGGTTTTACCTCATTCCCCACTCGCGAGCCTGAGGTGGCCCGCAATGGCGGGCCGGCACCAGCCGGAGATCGCGGCACTCGCAATAGATACCATAATCCCCGGTGCAAGCGTGGGAGGGGAACACCGGGGTGGTTTTTAGTCAGTGAGAGTCTGACAGACCCCTCCGAGACATCCATTTACAACCCGGAAAAAAAAACAGTCGTTTCAGCAATATCACCACCATCCTCCTGGCCTTATCCCAATTTATTCGAGGTAGGCGCAGCACGTGTTTTTCTTCCATCTCCATTCACTCCATATAACCAATATCTATTACGTTCAGCTATTCACCTTTACCAATAGAATCTGATGCGAAGTTCTAAATAGTACCTACCTTCACAACTATAAACTTCATAGCAAACTCAATAACCCTCGCCTATTCGGATCACAATTACGTCTTCAAGTAATGACAGTGACATCACAGACTCGTAAAATGTACTCTATTTAATGAGCACGTGTCGAGCTGATTAATTCCGTGCGAATTACACGTTAGACATGTGCAGGTATAATGATTGGAATTGAACATTTGTCTTGCGCCACATCTATTTGTTGGGGTTTAATTTACGTCAATTGCTACGCTGGCAAATTGAACCTCATGCATTAGTTTAAATTGTCTTTTAAATTAGAAAGAAAACAATAAGTAGAAAACTCAGACAGAAAACGAACCTAAACTTTGAAAAAGATGACAAAACTACTCATCGTCTTCAGTAAGTGATCTTGTTCTGTCCTATCTATAACAGGCAGCAAAAAGTAAACGTTAACGGGGCAACGGGTCCTCGGGGTCTCTAGTAAAGATGGGCGTGCCCAAAGGTTCAATTCTCGGCCCTTTCCTATTTCTAGTTTATATTACTTAATGATCTTCCTTACATGATGGCTAACTTATCGGATAAAATTCTATTCGCTGACGACACTTCTCCTATTTTTAAAATAGATAGGGCTCTTCTCCATAGGAAACGACCAATTGGAACCGTGCACCTAGCTTCTGAAGTTTCATAAGGGCCCATGTAGGTTTATGTGAAATAAAAATATTTTGATTTGATTGATTTGATTTGAGTAACCTTACTCATCTTGTCATACAAAAATGAAGTCCCATAAAAGTTTAGCCAGCTTTTGCTCTGCTGCGTCATGAATCTGACCATCCCAGTTCCACTGTCCTCAATAAGTCATTGCACCTACCGACTCATCTCTTGTAAAGTTACTAATCACTAGTGAGTCAATTCAAATATTTGGTTTAGTAATCACCAACACACACACATACACCTGCTTACTGCAGTGGAAGTTTAGGGCTTACTCATTTATATGTTTTTCAGTTAAATCAGGACCACGAATAAGGTTTAGAGCTTAGCACCACTTTTTTTTGCATTAACGTAATTTAAAGACCCAATCATTCAAGCGCTTATAATGATTTTTAGGGAAAATTTCATAGTTCTAGTTAGTGTGCTCTAAGTTCTAATTCTGTTATGTAAAACTATTTTATTTACTTATCAAAAGGCATGAGGAATTTTTTTAAACGTGTATTTTTAATATAATTAATATATAATTTCTTGTTTTTTTTTTTATATTTACTAAATTATACGTGTATAATTTCGCGAGTGTTTCCTTTGAATCTACAGTTTGTATTGGACATCAGACCATTAAATAATATTCTAGAAAAAACCGGCGTGCGTGTCCGACCACGCACAATGAAGGGTTCCGTAGTTGGGACTACTAGGGACGAATTTATTCCAAAAACAAACTTAACATTGTAGTTGAAAAACCTGTTCTCCCATACATCGATATATGCCACGGTCAAATCTCCAACTGCATATTTAAGTTGGTCGACTATAAGTCGTTAACTTGTAAAGCCTGCATAGCCGTGATAGTTTTCCTTTTAATTTCATTATATGTACTACTGCCATTAATTTTTTCACATCTTTATAAACATCCATTTAGCTGGCACACACTTGACTCTAACAAAAATAAGCACTTTATTGCTAATATTACGTAAAGGGATCCTTGAATCCAAAAGTGGTGTTCACAGACCCACAATGTTTTTGAACGGCCTATCCAACGATACTCCACATCATGGGACAGACAAGAAAAAAACAATCATCCCCACATTACGTGCAAGGGAGGTACGCTACAATTTTTTTTTTTTCTTTCTAGTACTAAAATGTGTCTCTGAGCTACAGTGGGGTCAGACAGACAGACGGACATGGCGAAATTGTAAGGGTTCCTTGTTTACTACGGAACCCTAAAAAGGGTGAATTTTCAAGGCACAGGACATAGCATTTCATAATCGACACATAGTAGTATCTTTCGGAGAATTTCTAATAGAAGCTAAACCCTTGGAAGTTTATAATAAATAAAGCCAAATAAACAGCTGTCTGTCTGCCTAAAGAGATGCCACATGAAAAAGAAAGGACTGTCCAAAACTTAAACAACAGTTCAGTTAAGAAAAAACTAAATCGGTGTTAGCCCACATCTGGGGGCCTAATCTCTCAGACCGTCAACAAAGACACGGGCCCGTTCGAAAGTAGTTCGTAACTTGAGAGTGAACCCGATCTATACCCGATTAATTAACCTTTTCGAACGGGTAAAAACACAAAGGTAGTAGGGACAACTGTCAAAACGTGGTGTCAGTCATTCTTACAGATAGTGCAATTCACGAAGACGCGCCCCACCAATTTTCGGTTGAGGGGATCGCGGGGTGAGGGGAGTTTGCTCCGAGCGGCAGTCGCGAACCGTCAGCGGTTCGATGCACACGAATACTACACTCTATGCTGCGAAAATCCAGACTCGTCACGAAAGTTGCTCTACTTTATATATTTTTAAAATGTCGAGAAAATCTCAGCGTGTTGTTCTTAAAAGCCAGGTATGTAAAGAAGTTTGCAGTTACTAAAACACATGAAATAAGCTAACGAAAGTAATTTAATTTTAATAAATAGCAAATTTTAGTAATAGTAGTGTTCATTTCATTTTTAAAAATAAGTAAAACTATTTGATATTTTTTTTATTTTAGACAAGAGAAATTATTTCTAAAGTTTATGATTTTATGAAAAAAGAAGCAAGTAAAAACCGCACAGGCTGTTGGAGTATCTGAAAGCACAGTGACTAGAATTCTACGGGAAAGAAAGGAATATACTAATACAATGAAGCAAATTACAGTACCTGCTATGGAATCGAATATAACTATGGAAACGGATGCGATAGTTCCTATAGCCCCAAGTGCGGAGCGTACAACAGAGCCGACTACGGAAGCGGATATTGAGTCTGAAATGAAGCGAGTACGTCGCATTCGAATTTAGTATACAGAAGTGCTTCTATTTTTACATCACCTATGAAGAAGAGAAGGGTAAGACCACGAAAAATGAATTTAGACGAATTTGATATTGGTGTAGTCCGAAGAACTATCCAAAACTATCATATAGAACATCCTCAATTTCCAACATTATCACGACTTAATATTGCTTTGAAAGACCGTATACAATTTGATGGATGTATAACAACTCTAAGAACATTGTTACTTAAACTTGATTATAAATGGAGAAAAACTGAGAATAACAGGAAGGTGCTAACCGAAAAACATGATATTCAAATGCTAAGATTGAAATATTTAAAACAGGTAAAGTCTTTTCGCAATGCAGGTAGACCTATAGTCTACACAGATGAATCATATATTCATACCAACCACGTGCAAAAAAAGTCTTGGGCCGAAAAAAGTTCTAAAACAGCAATAAAACAAAACTTAACAAAAGGAGTGCGCATAATTATAGTACATGGCGTAAGTGCAGAGGGTTTCGTACCAAATGCGTTGTTATACATACAGAGCAGAGATTAAATCCGGAGATTACCACGATAACATGAACACAGAAAATTACTTAAAGTGGCTAAAGGAGAAACTAATACCAAATCTCCCAAATGATGCCGTGGTAGTCTTGGATAATGCAGCCTATCACAATACTAGTTCTAGGAAAAAATACCAACATCCAACTCCAACAAATTAGTAATGCAGACTTGGCTGAATGCAAAAAATATCCATTTTGAACCAAGCTACAAAAAACCTGTACTTTATGACCTTATATTAAAAAACAAAGAAAACTTCCGCAAGTACAAAGTTGACGAATTATTGAAAGAACATGGATTCACAGTGCTTCGGCTGCCACCTTATCATCCAGATTTAAACCCAATCGAAAACATTTGGGGTATTGTAAAAAACGACGTTGCTAGCCGCAATATCAATCAAAATTACACTTCGATTATGCCCATTTTAAATGAAGCATTTGATCGAGTAAATAAAGATGTCTGGATCAATACTTGTCAGCACGTGGAAAAAATAGAAGACGAATACATGAGACATTGTGATCTTGATTTTAGTTTTATTGTAAATGTCGGTGATACATCAGATTCTGAATCAGATATTTCTGAAACGAGTGATTGACGATTTTCATTTCTCAATAAAGTTCAATAAAACTATTTCCGTATTTCATTTATGTCTATTATTACCTCCTATTATAAAAATAGTAATATTATCGATATTAATTAATAATCACATAAAATATCCACACCTAAAAATTAAATTAACACAACCTTTTCCTTGCGGTCGGGTAAAAAATATAAAATTGAAGTAGAGCATCTTTCACTTTGACCATGACGCTCTCTCCTGATTAGTCTATTCATTGTAGTGTGCGTGTGCACTCATAGGTAATTAGTGTGTACCGATAACACTCAAACATTGACGGAAGCTTGCACACATATACTATAAACGGTTAGGAGGAATAGTGGGGCGCGCCTTCGTGGATTGTACTATCTGTAGGTCGAGATCCAAACTAATCTTAAGTCCATAGGTGATACGGAATACAAAACGCCCATAATTTCGGCCGAAACTACGGCCTTCGTGCTAAGGGTAACATTCACAGCTTTGCCACCCTCACACATGACTACATGAGTGTTCTTGTAGTAAAATCCATTATGAATAAGCTATTGTATGAAAGATACTTCGATAGAAGCCCGTTTCCTCGAGGTGTGGATATGAATAATATATATAATAGAGCGGTCAATGTAATGAGTAAACGATTCTGTGTAACGATCGATGTAGATGAGAATGTAAGTGACTTTATAACGGATGAAGATTATGGAATATATTGCAGAAGTGACAAGTCTCTGCGCGGTTTCACCCGCATAAGTTTTGACCCCGTGGGTATATCGGGATAAAAAGTATCCTATGTGTTATTCCTGGTTATAAACTATCTGTGTGCCAAATTTCATCCAAATCCGTTCAGTACTTTTTGCGTGAAAGAGTAACACACATTCATCCATCCTTACAAACTTTCGCATTTACAACATTAGTAGGATGAAGATTGTGGAATATATTGCAGAAGTGACAAGTACTCTGAATATATAAAGATTTGCGGACATGTAGAAAAGAAACAGAATATTTATTATTGTTGTTGTAGGTGGTTAACAAAAACTAGTAGTGCAATAATAAAAAAAGTAGGTATATTCTAACATGGACAGCATAAACAGAAAAGTAAACTATGTACAATAACGATTTCAGAAATACAAGGAAAGATAGACGTTACTTCTTCATAAAGCTTGTTTCAAAAGGGTACACTGTGTTGGTGTTAGCTCACTCAGTAGCAGGTAAACTATTTACACAATATCTTAAACTAACTGACAGACAATGCACAGCCCAAACCGAACATGAAATTTTGCAAGCGTTCCTTTTATAACCAAACTGAGCGCTACGGAAGGAATTTGGAATATTCATCCTCTAAAAGAGCCTAAATAACTCCTTTAGGAGATGAATTTTCCAAAGTCCGGATGAAAGTTTCTATGGAAGTTCGTAATTTTTGCCCTTAGGAAGTCCTATTGGGCGCTCGGCTTGTGAGTCAATAAAATCAGTATCCAATAATTCAATACCATCACAGAATAATAATTCAATAACTATTATATACTATACCTATCCATCCCATTTCTTCCCGTGGGTGTCGTAAAAGGCGACTAAGGGACTAGACTACTAGAGAATGGGCAGCAGCGTTCTCTATGCATTTTAACACCATACTGCGATCGCCAACCCGCCTGCCAAGCGTGGCGATTATGGCAAACCCTCCCTATTGGGGGAGGCCTATGTCCAACAGTGGACGTCTTTCGGCTGGAATGATGATGATGATGGTGATGACTATACCTATACACACAATCCTAATAATATATACTTAATCATACAACCAATTAAACACATATAATAATTTATAATAATATTGAATTGCTTGAACTGCTACTTAGCCCTCTTCCTCTCTCCTAATGTTGCTGTGCCCGACAGGGTCCATATTGATCTTTTTATTTTTATACCATCTATGTAATACATATGGAATGCAATAAAGAATTGAGTATTGAGAAATGACGATTCTGTGTTAGATGCTCTATAGACTCTTTAACACTCTAGGTTGCTATAAGGAAATGATTAATATTAATAGCATTATCGACGCTCTGTCGTCGAGAGCAGCGGTTAAACTTCGCATTTTCTTTGGTTAGGAAGTATATTATGTATGTGACTAAAAGGGTGATAGATAAATACAAATGTTGATGGAGGGAGAGGGAGAGGAAGACCACAGAAAAGATGGATGGATTGTGTGAGGAATGATATGGAAGAGAAGGGAGTGAATGATAACGGGACGGTAGACAGGGGAGAATGGGAGAAGAAAACGGGTTGCGCCGACCGCAAGTAATATGGGACAAGGACATAAAGATGATGAAGAATGTTTTTCTTCATAGGAAACGACCAATTGGAAGAAGGCTCTTCTCCATAGGAAGTAGTGAACGAGGCATGCCTTTTAAGTTTTGTCGTTTGAAGAAAAAACACAACTAGAACGTTATAGAACTCTTTATTGTTTTCAAAGTATTCACCACGTAGCTTAATACACTTTTCCATTCGCTCAAACCAGTTATTATAACATTTATTCCACTCTAAAGTGGGGGTGTTCAAAATGACTGACTTGAAAGCGTCGACTGCTTCTTCACCGGACTGGAACCTTTGGCCACGACGACTTTTCTTAATTTTAGGAAAGGAAATGTAAAGAAATCGTTACGGCTTAGGTCAGGACTGTATGGAGGATGGTCAAGAATTTCTGCTGTGTGCCAATTATTTTTTAAAAGAGTAACCGTATCTACATATATAGTTTCTTGTCGGCTCTTCTCCATAGGAAACGACCAATGGGAACCGTGCACCTAGCTTCTGACGCTTCATAAGTGCCCATGAAGGTTTATGTGAAATAAAATATTTTGATTTTGATTGATTTTGTTATGTGGCAGTAGCAGCAAAATTAAATGTCCAGAGAAAAGAATCGAATATAAGGAAATTGATAAAACGTCCAGATAAGTGATCGATTGGTTCTTTTTTGTTTCAAGGTTGGCTGGGTGTTGTATCAAGTATTTAATTTATTATGTTAATTAAAGATCGATAAGCGGCCAGTTTTAAAATAATCATCGAAAATAATGAGTACAAATTAACTAACGCTACCTACGCTGTCAATATGTTAGTCATATATTTTTTATATATATGTCAACATTTCAAGATCATGAAAAACTAATTTAAAAATCTTGCTTAAAATATTATCAAAATGGTTGCAAAATGGTCTCATTTTATGAAATCCAAGAACCTAGATTGGTTTCTAAATTTGAATAGAAATTGCTTATTTTAACATTTAACTCGTATACTAAGAATCTATTTGTATCTATATATACTTTTTTTTGCACAAAAGTCTTTCACTTATCCATTTTTTACGTACAGAGCAACCTTACGTTCACACGAATGCAATCGATTGGTCGTCAAAAATGCTGGTCACATACATTTGGCACTCAACTTCAGACTAAATGAATGTGACCCGCATTTTTCTGAGCTAATTCGACTGGAATTAAGTCTCGTGTGAACTTAACCCGAAGATTATCCTTGCTAAAGACGAAATAGGTCAGCAATCCCAATGGAATATTTAATTTGGTATTAAAGCTTTTTTTTCCTACGAAAGCGGTTCCCTTATATTATAACCGCCATATGAAAGTCTGTAATTTTCACCAGTATTTGACATTAAGGTGCCAAAAAACGCTCTGTATTTGGACAGCCGTTATTGTGGGCCCGCTTACCGGTTTATTAGGAAAACAAAGCTTTACTGTGTAAACAGGTGACAATAAAAAAATGGTCCTTAGTTCCAAGGAAAAATACAAAACAATTTATTTACATTCAAGTTTTAACTGATTAATCGCATGAAGATAGTATTTACACACGTACCTAAGTAACTGATGTGTATCAACAATTGAATCAACAAATGAAAGTGAGTCGTATTTAGCTGATTTTTCCGCTAGATATACTAAGTAAACATGTTAAACCGGTCGAGTGATAAAAAAGCTGTCTCAGGAGGCCGGTAAAGCTCTAATTATGTCATTGGTTGCTAGTGTGGCTATAGAGAGGTAATTTGTTTTACATTTAATAGCTTGTCTATCTTCTTCGTCGTATCGATGATTCCATTTTGTATGTTTTAAATAAGCTTCGATCAGAATTCGGCTACTTCGACAGCGTTATCGTTGACCTCTCAAAGCTCTTCCATAGTGCGTGTGTTTGTTGCACAGAGAGCACGACAAGAGGTGGGGCCGTAGGGCATAGTTTGCGATGTGGCTCCTCACAGTCGCGTCTGTGGCTCATCGGAATACCTGACTAAGTTGTATTTGCAGGGGCCTACCTGGCTTCTTAGTCGGTTAAGAGATTTCTATACATCTAGTCTTAAGAGTAAAGAGGAAGAGGATTAGTTAGAGGATTTACATGGTCATTGATTAAAATTAGAAGTTTGCAAATGTTGACGACCAAACACGTGTAAATCCGTATAAAAGATATACAGATAGAAAGATATATATAGAAAGATATTACAGGAGTCGAAAGACGAAAATGAATACCTTTCTTCATACTGATTGAATGGGAAACAAGGTCTTTAATTATAGCAGTTTTATTTGGCAGAACGTTACAATAAGCTTACTATCTTGCGGTGCAGCTGACCTAGGCATCTAATATATAAAATCAAAACCGGTAAAAATACTTTTTTTCCAATGCACACTGCAATCTACAGTCCACATTTTTTGGCGCCCTGGATTCTCAAAGCTCGGCTTAATACCGAGAGTTGAAAATCCAGGGCACCATAAACCTGCCGGGGTCGCGAGAAGGTACTAAAGGGTCACCGAGGCCCCTGGCAACACAGGCAACAGGAAGGAATACGGGTGGGTTTTAGTCAGTAAGAGTCTGACACACCCTCCCGCTCCGCCCAGAGCGGGAGAAGTTATTTGATGATTTCCCATCCAAAAAAAAAAGGGCACCATAAAAAAATCGTCGCGTTAAAAAATCGCCCGGGCGTACCTGGGTTTAATCAAAACATTTTCCAACACCATTTTCATTCATGCCTTTCGTGTGATCAAGGCTGTCGTGTTCGGTGCACTATGATTCCGTTTCCAACACGGAAATGTCTAAAATTGTCATGCAATGTTTCTTTTTCCTGTGAGGAAAAATTAATATTGAGTATGTAGGATAGAACAATGCTTATTAATTAACCGTTATTAATACTTACCTATGTTGATCTATTTTAAGTCAAGGTTGCTGATGATTCAACCCATCAGCTATGCCAAACACTGCTAGTTTACCTTACCTACGTTTAAAGAATGATGAAGTGAATATCAATCTGCCTAGCCTTGTCCCAATGCCTATCTGACCTCCACAACCCAAAGCGTGGCGATTATGGCAACCCCAAAAATGATAAGCACCAATATGCTTTAGGCCTAGGGTTCCGCGCTTCAAAAGAACAAAAACGGAACCCTTATTGAATCACTCGTCTGTCTGTCTGTCACAGCCGATTACTCCGAATGTACTGGACCGATTAAGTTTAAATTTGGTACACATATGAATTTCTGTGAGCCAAACACGGACATGTAACGTAAATAAATAAATTTTGAATATAAGGGACACTTTTGGGGGCAAATTAGTAAATTTAAAAATAAAAGTTTAGCAAACTGTACCGAGTCACGTGTGACATATCTAATGAAAGGGCTCGTTGTTCTCAGATATTTTATTAAAATAATTTTAAAATAAATAGTTTTAAAGTTATAGAAAATAGATGAAAATTGACCATTCCCCATAACTTAGAAAATACTGAGCCTAAAATGTTTTTAATAAATTAAAAGTAGGGACAGAAACTTACTTCTTATAGACTACAGGAAAACCTATAAGAAGTCTATGGTGTTAAAATAACATGGTAAATCTCTCAAAATTGTGTATACAAACGTACATTTGCAGTTAGAATGTATGGGAGAACATGTTTTTCAACTAAAATGTTACTACTAACTACTCCTAAGTTTGTTCTGGGGTTAAATTATCTTGGGATAAAAAACATAGTAGATAACATATTCATTGTACGGCATCCTCACCACGCGAGTTCAACTCGCACTTGTCCGATTTTTTTATGGACGGTCTGCCTGATGGTAGGTTAGTGGGTAGACCGCCTATGCCCATCTGCAAACCTATAGCCATCGCAAGTGTAGGGATCTCGTCATGGCGACATGGAGAGTACGGTTGTCGCAACCCAGTGCTGGGCACGCCACAATTGCGGCGACTTGCCACTCCTCAAACAGGGGATTTATCCCCTCTTTGAGGAGTGGCTAGAGAGGCGCCACGGCGTCCTCGCCGGACACGGCAGCTTCGGGAGGTTCCTGTGTCGGATACGGCGGGAGGAAACGCCCTGATGTCACCACTGTGTGGATCGCCCGGAGGACACGGTGGAGCATATGGTAGAGGTCTGCCCGGCTTGGACAGAGCACCGCCGTGTCCTCGTGGAGGCGATCGGCGGCAGAGATCTCTCGCGTCCGGCCCTGATTTAGGCCATGGTACGGAGCGAGAGGGCATGGGCAGCCGTCACCTCCTTCTGCGAAGCAGTTATGCTCGTAAAGGAGGAGGCGGGACGGTTGAGGGCAAGGCAAATTTCACGCCCTCTCGCCACTAACCGCCGCAGGAGACGCCCTGGGCGTCAGGAATTCCGGGTGGATTACCGGCCACCGTAGGCGCGGGCTTGCGGACGGTTAGCAATAGCTAAACTTCACAGACGTTATGGGTTTCGATATCCTAACACAAAAAAACAAAATTTCTTAAACTGATACTTCAAATAACATAACTACAAGAGATTGTTGATCCCAAAAAACAAAACATATTTTTTATTTTATTGTGTTAAGGCGCTGACAAGACCCAATTGACCAAAATAGGCTTCTCTTAAGAAAAAAAATGACAAATCTGTATAGTTTGTGGTAGCGAAAAAAATATATGTTAATTTTGAACATATTTCCCAGAACTTAGTTGTTACCAAATCAAGTTTTGAAAAAAAGTCTCGATACAAACTAACGTTAAACTAATCTTTTACCTTGAGTTCTAATCCAAAATATCTGTATTAAATATTAACATAATTATGTACGTTACGTATTTAATTAACAAAAAGTACGTCTTATTTAAATACAGAACTTGGTTGTTTTTTTTTTTCGAATACTCAACTCAATTTTGAGTAAATAGATAATTGCTTCATATTTTGCAATAAATTACAAGCGTTTTTCATCGCGCTTCTCTTTCCTTTCTATGCAATCTGACAGTGACCGCGGTTTAGGTATCCGATATCCATCACATCTGCGGAGTTTCGCTAACCATATAATAATGCTGTGAATGACTTGAAACTGCTTTCAATCTTAGCACACGGAGCAAAGGAACACCGTAAAACCCTAAAACATTGACCTCAAAGCAACCTTTTTAAAAGTACGTTAACCTACGTTTTCAGCGACCTTTCCTTATACTCGTAACGCGTTACTTTCTTGCACTCTGCTCGACTTTCGACGACTATTATTTCGCATTTCCCTCTCAATGAGACAGTTATAACATTGTTTTGTTACGGAAGCTTTGTACTCGGTGACTGGGTTAAGTGCAGTCTCATGTTCATCTATACTATAGTTAGCAGTACACCTACTATACATATTTAATATATATTTAACTACATTCCTACTTTAAGTACCGCCGAAGCCACAAGTGTGGTCTTTAGAGAATTTATAGTCAGGGAAAATGTTTTATTTAGCAGATTGACACACTATGTAATTAAAGTTGTTTGCAGTCATTTTAGGAGAGCATTTGTTTATAACGGTTTGGTGGTAACGGCCGCAACTTACGAGCTGTACATCATAGGTTCGAATCCAGACAGGCGCTTTTTGAGGGAAAGGCAAATTTCGCGCCCTCTCGCCCCTAGCCACCGCAGGAGAGGCCCTGGGCGTCGGGTATCCCGGGCGGATTTCCGGCCACCGTAAGCGCGGGCTTGCGGACGGTGAGCAATGTGTAGCTCACCGTCCGGTAAGGACCAGGCCCGGGTCGACGGCGCGTTGTATTCCACGCGCAACCCAAAGAGATGTCGTCAGCATAAGTGTAGGGGTCCACTAGGGCCGATGCCTGCCTGGTTCGCGGGAAGGTACTAAAGGGTCACCGAGGCCCCTGGTAACACAGGCATCAGGAAGGAATACGGGTGGGTTTTAGTCAGTAAGAGGCTGACACACCCTCCCGCTCCGCCCAGAGCCAGAGAAGTTATTTGATGATTTCCCAAACAAACAAACAAACAAACAAACAAACAAACAAACAAACAAACAAAAAAAAAAAGACAGGCGCTTTACTTTGTGTAAATTATTTCATCACCACTGCTCTCAAAACGGTGAAGGATAATTTCGTGAGAAAACGAACCGATGTCTTATAACCAAAAATTCGAAGACATGTGACATCTACCAACCCGCACTGGGCCCGCGTGGTGGATTACGGCCCACTCCCTCTCACCTAGAGGAGGCCTGTGTCCCAGTAGTGGGAACATTATAGGCTGATTATGTATGTATGTGGAGTCATTTCATACGAGAACATATGTTCTCGTTTTAAAATTATTCTGTGACATAAGTGACTAAAAATATATATTTTTAGTCACTTATGTCACAGAATAACTTTATTCTATGTTTATGTATCAAAAACCAGATTGATCAATTTAATTATGCAACAAGGCATCAATCACAAAACTAGGCGACCAAAAGACCGTTTTGGCAGGAAATGCAAACGAACAGATCCATTAATTTAACAAGGTAATTAACCCCAATAATGTACGATTACTATAACCACATTACGTATGCACTAATACTCGTATAACAAGACGAAATGACAAAACTAATTTATATTATGCGGAAATCTTTGCAAAAGTTAAAACTTAAGGCGCTAACAAGAGGAAAGTGACCAAAATAGGCTTGTCTTAAGACAAAAAATTGCCAAATCTGTATAGTTTGTAGTACCGGAAAAAATATATGTTAATTTTGAACATATTTCTCAGAACTTGGTTGCTACCAAAACACGTTTTGGAAAAAAATCTCGATACAAACTAACGTTAAACTAACCTTTTACCTTGAGTTCCAATCCAAAATATCTGTATTAAATATCAACATTCGTTACGTATTTAATTAATAACACGAACGTCTTAATTGAATGCAGAACTTGGTTGTTTTTTATTTTCGATTATTCAACTGAATTTTGAATAAATAGATCATTGCTTCATATTACTTCACAATAAATTACAAGCGTTGTGTCATAGCGCTTCTCTTTCTTTTCTATGCAGTATGACAGTAACTGCAGTGACGCAACTTCTGACTTGAAATATTGCTTATCAAGAAAAACTTTCACAGAAGGGCAAAGGAATTCGTTTTGCAATTCTAATTTCCAATACGATTTATTCGTATTACGTCACTGAAGCACGTTTCCTCTTAAGCCAGTTCCCTGTGCTTTTCACCAAGATTTTAAGATCAAGTTACAAGCTCAAACAGCCTAATGGCTGCGGAAAGTAAAAAAACATTCGTCTTTCACGACACCAATGACATAACTTATTAATTGCTTCGATTACGATGCTCTTTAATTATTTTTTTATGTAAATTATCTTAATCGCAGTCATTTATAATAAAATGGGGACATTGGGTTGCCATTTTCTATGTTACACACTTGTACATTCTCCCATCATTCAGTTGCCTATTGTAACTACATCATAATTGTTTTACCAACGTCGAAAAGGCTTTATGTACCAACGCGAACCCCAGCACTAAACTAGATGTCCATCAGAATCTGCATTATACTTCTATTTTTTTTATTCATCATTATCTATAAATCGTAGATAAATAGTAACTACAGGGTCAAATTCAATTAGTTAGCGAAGCTCCGCGGAAGTGATGGGTATTGAATATTGATGTCTAAATACGATAAAACAAAAAATCGATGCCTTAGTTCCCGATTGCACTAACTACAAAACTTTCAATTTTCACTTTTTTAATGCCAAACACACTAAATTTTTTGCTCTTTCGTTTGCGCGCATCGGAATACCGTTATGCCGTCTCTTTCTACCAAAAACGTAGGTAACAGTTGTATTAACTATGTTCCATTAATGTTTCATGAATGTTGTATTATACTAATGACCTTTACTTTTGTAAATCCAATCAAGATATACTTCAACTGATTTTAAGTTTCTCAACTGGAGAAAATTTCAAAACACAAACATATCAAATACATTTGTTATATCTGCTCATACTTTTTAGCAGTGCTTTATGAGAGTATTATGTGTTGATAGTACAAAAGGATCAAGAAAGTTTGATGTACAAGTGTGTTAAGTACGAGGGACGAGTGTAATGGCAGAAAAGGTTCTACTGAAATCGGATCGGTATTGTTAAAATATCTTTGTAGTCTACCCGAAAATGTTACTCATGTCGCATCATTTTCTGACACTTGTGGTGGTTAGAAACGCAATAAATATGCTACTCTAGCGGCTTTATATGCTGTCAATAACCATGTTTAGATATTGATATCCGTCAGTTCTGCGCAGTTTCTCTAACTAATTTAATTTAATTTAATTTAACCCTGTAGGTATAACAAAACGATGCCCCGCAATCGATTAGACAAATTACTGGCCCCTTCGTTTTATATGACTAATTCATCGATTCCAACAAGCCCATCGATCTCCCAAACGAATCCCTTTAATCATGGAGATTGTTCGATATACGACCGGAAAGGCACATTTTTATTAGTCAAAATAGTGAGCGGTATAATCCGACTAGGAATTCACTTGAGTTTATGGGCGCCTAGGTAATTGCATAGAATAAGAAATCCTTAGAGAAACGCAACTTATGTGCAGTCAGGAAAACGGGTCGTTTAGCTTATGTACTACTTTAACTTAAATTACCCAGGATTTAATCACAAAACTCACACTTTCCTGACTATTACGTACTTATCACGTCAAAACGAATTGCGTTTGCGTTCATCTGCTGAACGATTAATTTCCCTTACCGTACTTTCCTTAGTGCATGTGCCAAGCCAAAACAGGATTAACAATTTTCTATGATCGAGCGCAATGTGCGTACCGTCTCGCAAGCAAAGAGAGTTAAACCAGGGGGGCACTCCCTGCGGGAAGGTACTAAACCGGGGTCGCGGGAAGGTACTAAAGGGTTACCGAGGCCCCTGGTAACACAGGCAACGGAAGGAATACGGGTGGGTTTTAGTCGGTAAGAGTACGACAAACCCTCCCGCTCCGCCCAGAGCGGGAGAAGATATTTGATGACTTCCCACCCAAAAAAAAGGGGCTCTCCCTAAGCACGAAATCCGCAGTTTCGGCCAAAGTTACGAGAGTTTCCTAATCAGTATCACTTACGGGCATTAGATTAATTCGGGGCCCGAACTAAGAATGAATGACAACACGATTCCCTAATGTATAACCTTCCCGGTATGTATATACCCGTCCGAAAATTTGGACAATTGTTTTGACGGCTTAACTACTTTCTGACAGGCACGTATCTTCGTTGACAGACTTAGGAAGTAGACCTGACTGTACAGTATTGAACGCGTAACTTACGCCCCGAAATAAGAAGAAAGATGGCTCGATATCTGAACGGAAGCTTCGCTTCTGATACATTCTATTTCTATGGTACCTAATTGGTTAACTGCTCGAGCTGAACCAAGTATTAAAGGGTATAATAAAACACACAAATTGGCGTCAAATTGGAAAATATTATTACACTTAATTGTCAGCCGAAACTGTGTAGCGGGAATTTAAATAACAAAACCCAATAGTTTGCGGCGAATGCTAAATGGTGCTAAATATTTTAGTGCGCTTTTGCGTTTAAGGCGCAGATATATGATTTTATTGTCTTTTAAATCTGTTATTAAGCCTTCATATAATGCAAGTTAGTTATGCAAAAAATGTATGTTAAACTAGAACGCATACACATAAATTCTATATGTGAATATTTAAGTATTGTAGTAAAATACTTTATGAAATAAATTCAGGAATGAATGTCTACCCAAACCATAAACAACGATAATACTTTCAAACTACTTAAGATATTTTCATGACTTTTTTTTGTATGAATAAACTATTTTATTATCTAATTCTATCTGTGATTTTTATCAAATATTCATATTTTTGTTACTAAAAATAAATATTCCCTATAAACCGAACGGCGCTCGGCAGCGCGGCAGCGTGAGCACGACAAGCATCAGTATGGCCAAGACCAACGGCGATTACCCGGCCCTTAAGTAAAACTGTTGTTTCTAATAGCTTGGTTGACGTATCAATTCTTGTATTGTATGTGAGAGGAAGGCCAAAGGAGAAAAGATGGATTGTTGCGCCGACCGCAAGTATAGACAGACAGGAACATGATGAAGATTACCTTCAAAGCCTTTATTAAGTCACTGAAAATTACTTATGTTGGACAATTCAACGGTGCATTGTTTTCCATCTATTTCTTATTATGTAGGTAAGTATTTATGTATGTCAAAAATTAAAATACTTTTCTAATTTTAAAATGCCGTTATAAAATAATCTTGTACCATTTTAGGAGTTCTATTAATGAAACATTTTCCCTTCGGGCAATAACTGTACCACATTACCCGCCCCTAACCTTTTAAGCACGTGTAACAATTCAATTAATTAAAGAGCCTTTTCCTTAACGGTAACATCTCCCCTTTTGACATCATTTCACACGCATATACATAATATATTCGCAGGGGAAGTATATGGGTGGGTGTGGCCAAAATGTACAACAACATGTTTAGTTTACATTCAGAATAGATAGGGAGTTAATTGGCCTTAAGTCAGGAATAATTAGTTGCTAATGTTCTCCAAGGCAACAACGTCCTCTTTCGGCAATGTTTCGTATGCATTTATTCTATTTATACAGGGTTGTAGGTGGGTAGGTGCGGCTAAACTGCACTAATAACTGTATTTAGAATATCAAACAATCGATACTAATTAATTGCAAATAATACGGTGAGAAATATGCGAAGGACTCGATTCGACTTGCTACGGTTATTCATCGTAGTGGCTACGATCAAATATTCGGGTGGGACTGGAATTTATTCGCAGAGATGACAGATATAAATAGTTGCTGAAACTGATTAAATAGGCCATAATTAAAGGCCATGTGGTATTTACTAGCTTACATAATACTAATACTAAGCTATTATTTAAATTGCCAGTGATTTGAGATAAATGAAAAACTTAAAAATCAGTAGTCCATTCTTATTCAGGAAGTTTCCGTTAGAAAACTTTAAAACTCAATGTCGAAGCCAATACAATAAGGACTTTTAATTATATTCTTCAACCTTTTGACCGCCACAGTCATGTATAGATGACAAACCAAAATGTGCCCAGCACGCCACGGTCACGACTAGATGACAGATTTTATATTCCTTAAAATCTGTCACGTAGTCGTGACCGTGCTTGGCGCCGAGAACACGTTTTTGCTTTTTTGACATGGCGGTCAATAGGTTAATCTTTTGACCGCCACAGTCATGTATAGATGACAGAGCAAAATGTGCCCAGCACGCCACGGTCACGACTACATGACAGATTTTAAGGAATAATTCGTTGCTTGGCGCCGAGGGCACGTCTTTCCTTTTTTGACGTGGCGGTCAATAGGTTAAATATCCAAAGAACCTTTCACGATGAAGAACCAAACCGATGTTTTCAGAAATGCTTCGCTTACCCCGTCCACGTTAATGAACAAATACTCCTTACCTGAGAACAAAAATACATATTTAGTACTAACAACTACCTTTCAGCAACATTACCAATAATTCATTTTCTTTATGGCATCTCCTAGTTGACTTTGAGAGGTCGTGACTTCTTAACCGGTCAATCCTATGGCTGCCTTAAGCGAACCGAAAGCCTTAAGCCAGGGGCGAATTTCTTACATTACTAAGAGACTGCATCCTAAGGGGGTGCCTCCTGTGGGGTACAAATGTCAATTTAGGGCGTCGATGGGGGAAGGACAGCAAGTTAGGACAGGCTGGATCATATCAGAATAATTATTATTAATTTGGGAGTTTAAAGCTACAGGCTCAGCTACGACGCAAGCTGGCACTTCGTCGAGTAAGGGTCGGGGGGACAATTACGGAGTCTTCGAGAGGGAACTCGGTGGCGAGGTCGGAATGTCGGGATGTCGGTTGTTTGTGTCTCAATACTGTACTGGTGGCCCTACTGCTTTCCTAGAGGAAGGTAATGGGGTCATCGGGGTCGGTAAGAACATATAAAAGCAATACAGGGAGAGGAGACAAAGGTCTCCTTGTCTCCTCTCCCTGTATTGTTTACACAAGCTCCTACGCCCCCACGTACGTTATGTCTATATTGTCTTATATAGACATAACGTACCTAGGGGCGTAGGAGCTCGTGTCTAAAAAATAACAGCCGTATGGATCGATCGAAGGTTAAGCTATGCTTGCCGAGGTTGGTCCGTGGATGGGTGACCATCCATTACATATCGAGACCCCTCCGTGCTTCGGAAAGTACGTTAAACCATTGATCGCGGCTGCCATTTGTATATCTTTGACAGTCGTCACGGGTAGTCAGAATCCCGAAAGTCGTGACAATCAGTCTTACCAGGGGGTATTACCCAGTAACTGGGTTGTGGAGGTCAGATAGGCAGTCGCTCCATGTAAAATACTGGTATTCAACTGCATCCGGATAGACTGGAAGGCGACCCTAACATAATTGGGAAAAGGCTAGGCAGATGGGGAGTAAAGACTCTTACAAATAAGCACGACACGCGACGCGACACAAAGGCACCGCTTGTAGTGCTACACGCGGTGCCTTTCTGTCGCGTCGCGTGTCGCGCCTGTTAGAAGGAGCCTTAATGCCATAAAAAAGTCATTACGATAAAACACGAATCAAAACATTGGCTTGGAAGTAACACGAAACAAGCTTGACACACTAGCATCATGTAAATGACACACATGCATAGGTACCTACAGTACCTATCTATGTAATTACGTCAAAAACTGAGAAAAGTTGCTCTGTCTGTGTGTTGCATGTTCATTTGTTACCATTATAGCCCATGATCCTTCGAAAAAACGAGGGTGCTGGTTACGGCAATTAATGCTCCTAAAGGCTCCCGCAGACAGAAGCGACGCGAAGGTGCGACGAGATTCTGGTAGGAACAATCTCCATTAAGTTTTTATAGATATTGTAATATTAGAACCGCGTCTTAATACATAACAAGTTGCCCTTTCCAAAGCGTAGATCCCTATGTCCTTTGGAGAAGAACTGGCAAGAAACATCATTTGGGAGTTTGCGAGTGCCGTAAAACCGAAATTAATACAAAACATTTAGTAACTCTAAATCTGAATGAGGTCCACATCGTAAGTCGAGAAAAATCTGTTTGCATCAACCGATGTAACGATTAGATAACGATAATTATGTAGGTATCCGTTTTTTGTTGGGTCTAAGCAGCTAACCTTGCTTCTCGCGTCGGCGTCGTCTGGAATCTCGACCACCGCACCTACTTGTGGACGTCAGTTTTTACAGTTCCGTTCCAATATGGTGACTATTCACTATGGTATAATTATGTATGGTGTAGTCTAGGAATGTAGCAAACATTCTAATGCGCAAAAAGTAACATTTCCAGTAAAACGTACTAAGAAATATATTAAAACATTGACTACATAATACGTCGAACTTGGATACGACTGGTACAGGAGCGTGGAGATTGAGGAAAAGAAAGAGAAGCCAGAGATCAGGTGAGGTTGGCAGCCGAGTAAAGGATATACATTAGTAAAGCGATGATTCAGAAGAAACATTCATAGCAACGTAACCAAGAAACAAACATAACTCACAAAAAATTGTACAAGAGATAAAAACTGATGAACATCGACCCGACGACCTCCCAGCGGGATGCCAAGCTAGTGAAAGTGAACACATACCTTTGTTTTGCGAGCATTATGGACTCTAGAGTAAACAAACAACTAAAGAAAAATGAAGACGTTGTGTTTTATCGCCTTTTAGAAACGCAAAAAGAACAAGTCCATAATATTGACATTATTGGTGATTTGAAAAGGCCAGGTGCTTTATGCAACTGGCTGACATATTAATGAAAAGCTTCATGTCCTACATTCATTAGATATTTTTAGGAGAGCAGATGTACAGTTTAGCTTATGCGATCTCATCCCAGAAACAAAGCTGAAATACCTACCTCATTTGCTTGTAATCACATTAGTATCCATACCCTTCCAAGCGAAACACAACAACACCACATGGCGGCAGAAATTGGTAAGTAGGTAAGGTATACTTCCCCGACTGCCGGGGTCGCGGGAAAGTCCGAAAGGGATACCGTGGCCCCTGGCAACACAGGCAACGGAAGGAACACGGGTGGGTTTTAGTCAGTAAGAGTCTGACACACCCTCCCGCTAAGTTATTCGATAATTTCCCACCCAAAAAAAAAGTATATTTTCCCGGACGAGCTCCTTTATAAGTTATATCTATAGTACTCGTCAAACTTAATGGCGGCTCTGTGGGTCTAATCCCTAATCACGAAATCTCTAGTTTCGGCCGCAGTTACGGGCGTTTCCAACTTCGTATCATTTACTGACATAAGTTTAGTTCGGGGCCCGAACTAAAAATTACAACATAATTTGACACTTGTTCCTAATCCTGCAGGCTTAGCATGACACTCTCTATTTCTTCGAAGAATAGACAGGGCTCTTTCTATACAAAGTGACATTTCGTTTCTCAGTTTTTGACATCTCACCGTAGAAATCCTTCTACAATCTGTCATCTTGCCTTTCGTTTCTAACGATCTTTGTCTAGGTCCTTTTTTATGTAGAAAGATTTCTACGGTGGGATGTCAAAAAAGGAAAAACGAAATGTCACTTTGTATGGAAAGAGCCTTTTCTATTCTTCGAAGAAATAGAGAGTGTCATGCTAAGCCTGCTGATGTGTATTTTCCTGTCAGAAAAATTGAATTTGTCACTTGTTTTGACAGATCAACTACTTTCGGACGGGCGTATCTTCGTTGACGGACTAAGAGAGTAGACCCACTGAAATGCACTACTCGCTGCGCAGTACCCCATCTCACCCTCGCTAACACAATACATGAATTCGTTACTTACGCAGCGACTCGCCTCATGTTCCGAGCCGCCATAGAGTTTGAATCGGGCTGTACTACTAGCTTGTTACTACTAAAGTTTTGGCAGTTACAAATAAAATAGTAGGTAGGTAAGTAACCAACATAAACACTGAACCGACGCCTCAAACAAAGCATGATGTAAAGCGAATGTTCGATAAGGCATAACAATTGCTTGCATGCGTTAAATATACGCATATGTTTATGTATATTTAGTCAAACAAACAAGAAAACACCAGTTATAATTATAAGCTATACATGCTGTATTTGGTGATGTTCACAACGAAACGTGAGGTAAACACGAGAATTTATTAATGAGATATTATGAAAATATTTTAGCTTATGGCGTCCAGCTGAGAGAAACGATAAACAACGAAGGATTAATCGCACGTATACAAATGAGTACACAAACTGCATTTGCAATTGAAAAAATTGAGCAGAAGTAGATGGACCTAAAACTTAAAGCGTGCAAAGACCCTTGAAGGAAATAACAGGCTAACCGTGAATATGATCCAAAAGATACTTAAATAAAACTTCTACTATCTAATCTATCTTCCACCGTTCGTTCTACATTATGACGAGCCACATTGTCTACGAAATCCGGGTCTATTAGACGATGTCAAGATTCACGGCCCAACAAATAGCGTGATGCTTTGCATACCAAATATACAGACCCCCTTTTACTGAGCAAACACGCATTTTGTCAAGCTTCATAAACACTTTCCTATACGAAAATAAGGAATACATACCTACGATATGAAATATAACAAGAAGTTGAAAGACAATTTAAGAACTCTAGAAATGGTTGAAGAAACAGCAATATTTTACAACGTTCTATTAAAACTGCGAAAAAAAGATGCCTAAGATGCGTATGAAAATGTGCTTTCGCTAGATTTATTGGAAATTGAACAGCTAAATAGTATCAGATATGAGAATTATTTCAACAACTTGGTCCTTATAACATTAGAATGCTAATCAAATCGCCTTTACTTTGCGGACTGGGTAACAATTACTGCGAAGTGCGAACTATTCATTAGGCGTTTACGCAGTCACATGAGAACATGCGATCGTGTATAACTTTGTTTTTCAATGACCAGCTTTATACTCGACCAGCTCTACTAGTCAAGCAACATGAATGATGATGATGAATGATGTTTTACACTTTTACACGTTAATAATATTGTGAAGACTAAATGAGGTCGGTGTTTCCTATCCGACCACACTGAGAAGGAACACCGAAACAAACTCACAGGTCAGTCTCTTTTAAAGTCCAGACAAAATCTTGGTCAGATCATGTGAAGACCATGTAGATTGGTGTCTGAAATGGTCTTTTGATGAAAGAATCACACAGATTGAGAGGTCCTGTTCAGTCAGTACACGCATTTGTGCTGCTCATCTCAGAACCTAAGGAGCTCAAAGATTCGACGAACAATACCAAAGCAAGGACATATGGGTAGGCCGCATAAATTACTCAAAACTGCCAAACGATTATAAAAACTAACTGAGAAAAAAAACAATGACCCACATAGTCCTCACATTCACAATAATTAAAATAATATAATACTTTGCAATGTAAATATTCATGTCATTGTATACATATATAAAATTCATCAATGTCAATGTGTTACATATAAAAATCCGGACATATTCTTGGTCAGATCATTTGAGGATCATGTAGATTGGTGTTTGAAATGGTTTTTTGAGGAAACAGCCACACAGATTTGAGTGGACCTGTCCAGTCACGCACGCATTTGTCAGTTATCGTGCAACTCAACTTCAACTTAAGACGCTGACAACACCTAAACCACGGTCACTGTCAGATTGTATAGAAAAGAAAGAGAAGCGCAATGACACAACGCTTGTAATTTATTGCAAAATATGGAGCAATTATCTATTTACTCAAAATTGAGTTGAGTAATCGAAAATAAAAAACAACCAAATTCTGCATTCAAATAAGACGTTCTTGTTATCAATTAAATACGTAACATAATTATGTTGATATTTAATACTTACAGATATTTTTGATTAAAACTCAAGGTAAGCGGTTAGTTTAACGTTAGTTTGTATCGAGATTTTTTTTCAAAACGTGTTTTGGTAACAACCAAGTTCCGGGAAATATGTTCGAAATTAACATATTATATTTTTTCCGCTACCACAAACTATACAGATTTGGCAATTTTTTTTTTTAGAGTAGCCTGTATTGTTCAATTGGGTCTTGTGCCTTAAGAAGCTCAACGATTCGACGAACGATACCGAAGAAAGGACATTTGGGTAGGCCGCATAAAGTACTCAAACTGCCAGACCATCATTAAAACTAACTGAGAGAAAAAATAAACAATGACCCACATTGTCCTCACATTCACAATAATTAAAATAATAAAAAACTCTACAAAGTAAATATTTAGTCATCGTATATGTAAAATGTTACATAGATTTGAAGTTTTATTTGGGGGTCAACGACAGTTGGTATTAAGTAAGTATGATTTAGAGTAAGTAGTAAGTATGAGTGAGAGAAAATCTGTTTTCTTTTGTTTTATCGTCTTTAGGTGTCGATACCAATCACGCCTGTGAAGTTTACAAAAAAAAACAGATTTTGTAACTGATATTTAAAACGACTACACTAACTGCGGTCGATGACCCCACAAAAAAAAAACAAGTTATTTTTTTTTTGTTTGATTATATTTAGATATCGATAGTCGATACCCATCACGTCTGCGCAATTTCGCTAGGTAATTGAATTTGAACCTGTATAATTAGCAAAAAAAATTGGCTGTGTGAATTTACTGGAGCAACTCAATCCCAAGCCTTTTTGTCCTCAAAATAGTCTTTAATAGCATAAAAGGCTTTCTGGCACAGTTTCCGCTTTAAGGCTCCTACATACTGGCGCGACTTGTCGCGCGACACAAGAACACCGCGTGTAGCGCTACAAGCGGTGCCTTTGTGTCGCGACGCGCGACGCGTCGCGCGACAAGTCGCGCCAGTATGTAGGAGCCTTTATAAAAGATATGAATTTATTCATAGAATGTGGCTAGGCAGTTTATTATAAAAAACGTACTTATACATTGGCATCTAAACGAGACACCATTTTTTTTAAGCCTGGATGAACGTACAACAAATTTGTGTTTGTTCCTAGTATTTATATTATGGATATCACTGTATTTTTAAACCGATTAATCTTTTATGTGCATACAAAAGATTTTCATAAACATACTGAAAAGGCACAGGCTTTATTAAATTTGTCTCTAATGGATTGTCTGGGAGAAACACACCGAAACCAACTCAGAGGGCACAGTCTCTTTTAAAGTCCAGACATTATCTTGGTCATATCATGTGATGGTCAGATAATTTACAGATAAATCATAATTATCTTCAGGTTTAGTATATATTCTTAAAAATCTATCTCCAATCAACGCACCGATTATTGATTCCCAAAAGGAAATACAACACAGACTGTTATAAAGCACAAAAGAGGGGGAACGCAGACGGTCATTAATCTTTCTGACGTCACTCCTTATCAAAAGTCTCACCCTCGCCCTGGCAACACCACGACCCCAGGTAGTACACGCAAGTAGTTACCGTCTGTAAGAGATAATAATAGGTGCGTCTGTGACACGAACAGCATCGTCATTTCTATTTAAAGCTAGACATGTTCGACTATGGAACAGGAGCAAGCAAAAGACACGGTTTTTAACTGAAATCTTTAAGACGATAATTCAGAAAACAATCATAAGTTTTGTCTGTTGAAGACTAGGCATGTATTATTGAAAACAAGAGTCCTCAACATATCCAATCAATCACCAGCCTGATTTCTAATCAGTGCACTGAAGACTTCAATTAACTTCAAAGCTTACCCCACTCATACACTTAATTGAAATCATAACCACAATCAAAATGATAGACCTGTCAAATTAGGCAGTAACAAGAGGACCATTACGAGTAGGTACTGCCTTACAATCATAACAATGTTGATTTCGACATATCCGCACTTGACACCTGCGGTATCGTAAAGGGGCGGGACATGTCGAGAAATGATATGAAATGGAGACATTTGGAGGTTGGTCTAAGTTCATAAAAAAACGAAGAAGAATTTTAGAAGAAAAATATGATAGATGGCGTTAGAATTTAGAATGCTCTAGCGTAAGGTTCTTCAGAGATAAAAAAGAAAAAAGGGAACTAAAGTCTAGCTGCCACTTTGTGCAATAATATGGTCATATTTATTATATTCTAGACTTTTACACTTATTTATTATACATTTATTTTACACTTATAGAAATCGATTGAACTAAACTATCACCATTACAATAAATATGACCATTTTATTACACAAAGTGACAACTAGGACATGCCAGATTACTCCAGTGAATTAATAATTCGGCTTTAGAAGAAAAAGAGTGGTTAATGGTTCTTCAAAGAACTAAAAGGGAACTAAAAGCTAAGAACCATTTCATAGCGAAGTACGATAACAAAAGAACGTTTACCCGTAAATATGTACCTACTTCCTTTTGCAAAAGACCATTTACATCAATTTACCCATATGAACTGTTTAACCTTTTGACCGCCACAGTCATGTATAAACCAAAATGACATTGACAAACCAAAATGTGCCCAGCACGCCACGGTCACGACGACATGACAGATTTTAAGAAATAATTCGTAGCTTGGCACCGAGAGCACGCTTTTGCTTTTTTGACGTGGCGGTCAATAGGTTAAAAGAACCTTCTATAAAACGAATAACAATTGAACTCTTTGAAGAAGTCTTTATTCCGTAAACAACTAAACAACCAAAAAAATAAGGAAGTTATAACACCCGCTGTCATCTGTCACTCAGACGGTTGTCCAACCCCAAAGGCAGCGGTTGTGTGGGTGTCGTAATGACCTTGGTGCGTCGAATCAATACAGAACAATGCTCTCGATCACCCATTGTTTCAACCCAGGCTCCAATTTACACGTATTGGAGTTTGGAGTGTTGCGTTAAACACTCGACCAGTGATGTAAATATGAAAGCAGGTTTTTAGAAAAATTGCAAACATATTTCGTGTGAAATGTATGTTGTAAGTGCATTAATTTAATTGCCATTCGTCTGGTTAGTTTGAAGTTACAATTACGGTTTAAGCCAGATGCTTTTAGTCTGGCGCCGTAGAACAATTTTGTAGTTCGTTATCAAAGTTTATACTTTAGTCCAACCAGCTCCCTTATTAGCATACCTAACTTTATTTCATTTTAGAACTTTGTAATTAAGCTAAATAGCGCAACTTTATCGCTTTTAACTTACCATCAATGTCAAACTAATTTCCACGACTACTCCGATATAGGGCTGACTAATTTAGATGACAATAACGTCATTCGTCATAACAAAGGCCACCCATCCGAATCAGTTCACACGTATGCCATCAAACGGAGAACACACGTATAGAGGTTGATGCTTTCTAATATCCTCGCTCTGGGCAAGGAGTTGTCACGTCTCAAAATAATTTCTCTGCCTTTGTTACTATCAACAACTTTTCATTACCTAGCAGTGTAGAGGTTTAATTATAGATTGTTATTGTCCGCCATTTTAATCACCATAATGATCGCACGAAGGAACGCATTGTGAATGAGAAGTAGCCACTCCATGAGAATAAGTAATATGAACAGAAATGAATATGCCTACATTTACCTTCGCTAAGTGTTTGTTTGGACTTTGAAAGGTTTAGGTATATCGGTCACACAACTAAGTAACAAATCAAATCGATACGAATCGATTTGCCGATTACTCAGCAACTTGAAATATCTCGTTCGGTCGTGCGTTTGCTATTGTGTGGATAGCCAATCGCTCTATCGTTATTTCCATCCTGCGAGCGAAGCTACTGTTTATATCTCAGGCGCATTTGTACAAAGGCGTTTCACATAGCTGACAGCTTTGATTGATGGCTGACAAAATGGCGACATACGAGGAAGATGTTGGACCCCGTGTTGTTCTGGTAGGTCTGCAATCACGAAGTATAATGCAATTTTATTCGGAATTTATTACAAAATAGGTAGGTAATTGGTATCATTCTATCACTAACATTTGCAGACCTTTTTGAAACTCGCAGCATTTTTTAACGTAACTTATATGAGTGTTCAGGAAAGATTAATTGCTGCAAAAATACTTTTTCGTATCTACCTCAAGCCTTTCTCACAACTCGTAGCGTAGGTACGCGAGACAGAATTCAATGTAAAATGTAACACAGTACGTCTGTCACGTTTTTTTTTACATTTTCCTTTGAAGTTGTCGGGCGCAGGGCAGCGCAAGTATGAATCATTCATTAGGCATGGCAACAGTTCATTTCGTCCTCAAAAACTAAAACATTTTAAGGGTAATTGAAGACTCTGGAACTGAATGATGATATTCAATTTCTGTATGGAAAAGGCTTACCAAAACATGTTGTTTCATCGATCTACGCATATGGAGAGTCCATTGTATTGAAATATTATATGCTAAACCATACCAATAAAATACCATTCACATCAGAAAATCAGATAAAAAAAAATAAGTAAAACAAAATTTAAAAAAAAATGTACTAAAAAATACTAAATTAAAACTTACGAAAACAAGAACTTTAACATTATCTTAAAAGCTTGACGCTTCAAGTGTAAGAAGGACGTTCACGCCTCAAGCTTTTAAGAAAATATTAAAGTTTTTGTTTCCGTAAGTTTTATTTAAGTAGTACTTTTTAGTTCATTAAAAGCTTGTTTTTAAAAATATTTTTTTACCTATATTTTATTTTGTACTTTTTAGCATTAGAATCCATTTGTAAGGTACCGTAAAACGGGGTGAATAGAAATGCAGCGGTGAATCGGGACGAAACTTTAAAATGGATTTTAACGTTGAAATAATACAGTTTCCTGCCAACAAGGAAAGTTAGTCGTTAATTATTATGCAATAAACACATTAGAGCCCCTTTTTGGCAACAAATTATATTATTTCAACGCTAAAATCCATTATAAAGTTTCGTCCCGATTCACCCCTGCATTTCTATTCACCCCGTTTTACTGTAGATGTCAAGATAAATCTTAACAGCCGAAACATAACAGGGCAGCCGGCAGGGCTATCTTGTTTAATTGAGGAATGCCCGTGACCACATTCAGGTTCCATCGTCAGACCCTGGATAACATCTAGGACCAGCGGGGCAAT
This sequence comes from Atethmia centrago, assembly GCA_905333075.3. Classification (NCBI taxonomy): domain Eukaryota; kingdom Metazoa; phylum Arthropoda; class Insecta; order Lepidoptera; family Noctuidae; genus Atethmia; species Atethmia centrago. The sequence continues at coordinate 6,891,390 of HG995381.1, read as the reverse complement.
TGAGTAACACACTATCTGTAGCAAAGGGGTTTTATTTTGACAGTTCAACAACATTCATTACATTATTTAAGTTGTCGAGCAGACAAATTTTTCAAACATATGAAGCAATGGATTAGCAACATACTTCAAAATCATTCAGATTGTGATTGATAGTGTGTAACACAATTAGGGTGCAGAGTCCTTGACGAATGAAGGGAACCCCCCAAACTCGATAGGGTTGCGTCGTTTTATTCGATACAGAGTTCCCATACGGCCACCTTCGGGCTCCATCATCAGATCAGCTCCATGTCATAATAATATGACATTGTCATACAATTTACATGTGCATGCCAAACTTCAGCTTAATCGGATACCAACAAGCGGCCGAAAAATAGTTTGCAAATTTTGAAGCGAACAACTTACATACGAACATTGCAAGTTAAATAAAAGCTTGTAATAAATCGTATCATGACATAGCTAAGTAATTGGATGTAAGTATTATTCCTAACATCACATTCTAGTTAAGTATTAAATGCATAGTAGTGTTATACTTTTATATGTTCACCTACATACACATTAATTAAACCCATAGGTACGGCCATAAAACGTCTTCAGTGATTTTACCAATATTTCTTGCTAAAAGTAAAGATTTGTCGTTGAATCTTTGGAGAAAGGAGACCACCCGATATGCCTATGGAATAACAATTAATTGTATATCCTCATACGTATAAACAGAGCTGTTCTATGTCGATATTTCGTAAATGTCGATGTTTCAACTCTGTATTAGTCCGATAAGGAGAACCTTATCGGACTAATACAGAGTTGAAACATCGACATTTCAGACATCAGAAGATAAACGCAATGATATCGTTCGCAAACTTAATTATCGATCCATGTTTTTGTAAAAGTTTTTCGTATGACGATGCGACTTGTTAATCATGTTGTTACTTTGGTACCTATATTAGACAAAAAGAGGTACTAAGTTTAAATTTAAATTTCAAAGTCAACATACGTACCTCGGCAAAAATAGCTAGTTAAAATTATTTTCATTCATTTATTTATTTATTTTGCCATGGTTTCTTTATCACTTCTATTCGCATTTATTCGAAGAACAAATGCAGTCCTTTCCCAAAAAGTCTTTGAATCGACAAACCTCCCAAACTAAATTATCGACATCGTACTTCAGGCCAACACTGGGCGTTTCGTTCGCGGGTCGAATGCAAACTGATCACGAAGGCAGGGGGGTACGTGACCACTGAATACGGGCCACAGACACACGGATGTCCACCATTGACTGCTGAACTACCATTTGTTTATATGTAAGTACTATAATATAGCACACGTGATTGATGTATACCACGTCACGGACAAGTTGAGTGACTTAAGTCTAAGATAAAATTGATTCGGAGAAAGAGGGACCGAAAACTTCGAATTCTTTGGCACTGCAGTCTATCCAAGTAGACGGTGGAAAAAATAATGCCTTCCTGCCCTTGCATTACCTACAAAGTATTGTAAGTAATAATGTTATAGCAGCCCACTCGAGGTCCCGAGGCATGTGGCACCCGAGGTCGATGCCACAACAGCATCTTCAGCTTTCGGCATCAAGTCATCTTAGACCCAGTAAGGCTTGGATGACTGAGACGACTAGAGAATCGGACTTGGAGAAATGTTGATATGGGTAGGTGAGTTTAAAGCTGACGAGAATCGAAATTATTGCACCGCATATATGTATTATTTTTGCAGTAGTAAAGAGTACATTAATGTCACAAATCATGATTTATAAGTACATGAATAAACAAACAGCTTAAATTATATAGCGTTATTTAACACTACACCTTTCCCAAATCCAGATATGCTCCAATGCTAAATAAAAGCAGATGACCTGAAACTCGTCTGTGCCTAAAACGGAATAAGATTAGGTCATCCGACGACTGGATGGAAGATTAATTTTATACAAGAGACCCAAATATGACGTAATAGTCTGCAATCAGAAAACCAGACAATCATGCATCAAATTATGTGGATTTAATAATTATTCATCAGTCACTTGACCGAAATTCTCATCTTGGGTAATTAATCTAAATAGAATTTTGGATAAAGGATGTTCTAGCTAGATTTAAATTGAAGTTAATAAATGTATCCCACAAGCGTGAGTTGGAAATTACAAATGTTTAAACTCTCTTCTCCAACCCGTGGCCACCCAATGCTGAGAGTAGCTCTCCTCGCCTCGCATTGCGTGGCATTTTTTCCAGTCATGAGCCATTGGTCTAGCTAGTTATCCGCCCATGATTGTGGCCTGCCCAAGCGTCTAGGAGCAGTTCTGGGTCTCCACTCAAACACCCTTTTACGTCGTAGACACCACGAATATGACGACCGACGACCTATCCGTTAAGTATAAAATCCGACACACAACGGTACAAAAGAATATTTTTAAATACTGCCGTGCATGGAAGCTACCTAATAGAACGAGACGGCCAAAACATGTTTTCGTAAGCACAATAGCTAATAACTAGCTCTATAAATTATAAGAGAATCCACTTCATTAGGTGCACTTGTATCTTCTATTACGTCATCTTACGTAATACTGTCCTATCGAAAGTGTGAACTTGTCAGTGAAAACATTCCTCGTGTCAATGTTCCACATTTCAACTCTGTCATTCAACATGGATATTTTTCTTTGTATTTCGCTTTCTGTCAGCACTTCACAGCGGTGACTCTGTAATGTCGGCAAAATGGATACCCATCATCCATCGGGTAATGGGGAAGAAACTGGCAGTATGCCCCTATTTTCTTAAGTTTGTTAGCGATTGACGCTTGCCGTATTATCTAAGAGGATTCAAAGATTACTTAACATTTCAGTGCGCCTACGCTTCCAGGCCATCTGTCGCCACTCTCTATGTTCTATGTTAGAGGGTTTGGTTTCCGCACTTATTCCTTCAGGTGGACCATTGTGCGTGGGCCATGGCGGCCGTTTGGAGGTTATTCCAACCAGCCCACCTCCCCCTAGAAGTTGATCATAACTCCTGGCCTGAATAGAACCTCTGTGTAGAGCCTGGGTGCTCCGAGGGTTTCTGTTCTAATGTGGGTGACGCCTGTGCATTCAAAGGGGCACTCTCCAGGTATATTTGTGCTTTATACCTGGAAAAGCTCACAAAGATGAATAAAACTCCTTGTTGGATGTATGAGCAACGTGCTTACAACCAAAATCGCATGCGCTTATGTTTACTGGGTCAGAATCAGTTTAGACATACAAACAGGCAGCCAGCGCCATCTATTCGTTCTTTGGCACATTAGTAGTCTGGGTAGCTATTGAAACTTAAGAAACGCACGGCATTATCTTTATTAAAATGGCATTTACTGGGCTGCTCCAATTTCAGAAAATATTTATTCTATTTATGTGTAAGTATCATTCTAAATATATAATTCATCAGTACGTTCTGTAAGTAAATAATTACACGCTTAACAAGACCAATTAACATTACCTACTAACGAAGTCAAAATTAATGATCAATCACTTCATTTCCCAGTTAGAAAACTCAAACATGGAATTAGTTAATCGGAGTTGCATACATTATTATTTTTGTACTGGCAAAGTAAGTTGTAAGACACGTACGTAAGAGTGAGAGTTGTTTGTCGGACGTCCGTCTGGTTCTTCGTCGCTTCCTGCCCGGTCTAAAAACACGCTTTACGCATGCGCTAAGCGTGGACCGGTGCGTGAATCATGTGCAAGCGCACGCGTGCCTCTGACACCTCGTCGCTTTTAGTACCATACGTATCTACTACCTAATTACAGAAATATTGTAGAAATTGATAGTCTTTAATTAAATTACATATTTCAATGAACATAACTAAGCTAGCTTTTAGGTCAGAAGTCTTACGTATTACAGAACCTCTCTCAAGCATTACTTAAAACTTTTTTTTTTGGTACAGTGGTGTGTTAGCTGACATATGGCTAATAATATAATGTTTTGTGTTTCACGTGGTGTAAATTTTTTTGCATACTTTTGTATAGAATCCGTTATTTTCTCTAACTGAGCAGACAGCTGTGCTGCTGGGGAGTTTGTTAGCCACTTCTTCTTCCCAGCTAAAGCACTAGGAAGTGGCGAAGGGTGGGCGTTTTGGGGGACTGTCTTATGTAATTTTGACGTTCGAAAAGTGCTGATCCTCAGCCTAGTTTGAATAAATGACTTTTGTTTTTTTTTATTATTTTTTTTAAACACGTTTAAAGCAAGATTGGCTGAAAAAAAATGTTTAGTTTATTTGTGGTTTTGTTTTTATTGTTTGTTTTATTTGGTTTTTTAAGTATTTTAGTTTTATTAAATTACATTTTAATTAAAATTTGTATGCCTTCGCGGCAAAACATAGCGCTCAAATATGTTAACCTAACACCATTAAGTAAATACCTATGTTTAACAAATAAAGTCTGATTCTGATTCTGACAGAAACACTATGCGATTTAGTAGGAAAACTCATTACCTATAAGACTCGACAACACATACCTACTAGAACGCCGAAATAAAACATTGAACCCATTCGGAGTTAAAGTTTACAAGAACCAACCATTTCGATTCCCATAACGTCTTAAATTGCATTATTAATACACAGAATTCTGTGCATTACACAGTAGTATTTAAGTGTTAAATTAATATGCACCACCAGTTGCACGTGCATAGATAGGCGTACTTCCGAACTTCCTGCAAGTTCCCTTAAGATACAACACGTCCGTAACGTATTAGTTCAACCTCACGTATTCCAAGAATCCTGCAGTTTCAGCGCTTATTTGGATAAGTATAAACAAAACTACTACGATTATCCAGTGAAATCATCTGCCGCATGCTTGAGCCATTGCGCGTCTATGCAAAATCGGACGTACAAATACGAAAGATAAAACTGTACTTAAGCACACTATGAGTAAGACTTACTCATGTTTTTGCATTTTTAATTATGTTTATACTAGATAGCAAGTTATTTTGCATAACTACGTGCCATGGATCTCTCTTTTCGCGTCGATTACTTATTTGGAAGTGTAAGAATTCCGATGGTCATTCGAACTTACACAACCTTACGTTACATCATTTTGGTGGAATTTTACTTTTTTTATTACAACTCGTTTTGGTGGAAATTGAATATGGGTGCCAAAAACACAGCAAAAAAAATAATAATACAATGCGTTACGGGAGATGGAGATATGATTTACTAATTAGAATAGGTACACTATGAGGTGAAATGTGTATATCGATGACATGATTATTTAGTAGGTCAGGTTAGCTTAAGTCCCTAGAAGAGCTTATGAACTTAGGTCAAATATCATTTATTTATAAGGTCTTGCGTTAACAGATCTTAATCCCTTCTACGGGATGAATCGAATAAAATTAAAGTTACAGCTTACTTGTATGATTCACAAATCCACAAAACCTCAATTTTGGCACAACACCAGATTTAATAACTTCACCACACAGAGGGCACTGGCTTCATAAAGGAACTGGTAAGATAAACACACAAGCCAAACGCCACACAAAATCTCTAGCACGATAGTAATTTCTAATCTGGAGCGAGTGCAAAACTACTGCATTTCATATCGATCGTACAGCTGCAGTCATTACAATAGAACGCGCCGGCTATATTAACAACATTGCCATAGGTACCTTTTGTGCGCCAGCACTCATTCCTACTATAGCAATAATTATGACCTACGTAGGCAAGCAATTACGATAATTAGATCGTTCTGGATAATGAAAATTGTTATTGTCACCTATGTACATTTACATAACAGATTATAATAAATAAGCCTTTCTACTGTTTTTTTTTCATTATAGCATTAGTTTTTAGGGTTCCGTACGTCCAAATGAGAAATCGGAACCCTTATAGGATCACTCGTGTCTGTCTGTCTGTCCGTCTGTCAGAGCCAATGACAATACAGGTCACAGCCAATTTGCTCTGGATCTAATGTTGAAATTCGATATACAGACAAATTTAATAGTAAATAAATGAGTTTTGGGGATATTATTAGAAAATTCTTTATTATTTTAAAATAAATAGTTTTAAAGTTATTTAAGAAAATTTATGAAAATTGACCATTCCCTCTTACCTCCGAAACTACCGGCCAATTTTTTTTTTATTACGGAAAATAACTCTTTACTTATAGATACGATAAGACCATAGACTTCTTATGGGTTCTCCTGTAGAAGAAGACCTATAAATAGCCTATGGTCTTAAAATAACATGGTCAATCTCTCAATATTGTGCGTAGAAAGTTATATTTGCAGTTAGAATTTATGGGAGAACATGTTTTTCAACTACAATGTTAAATTTGTTCTTGGGATAAAGTCATCCCAACTACGGAACCCTTCTTTGTTCGTGGGCCGAAACGCACCTGGCCGGTTTATTAATGATCTTATTGAGATCATAGTTCTTTCTGGATAAAGATTACATATCATATTTTGATGACCAGTCATAATTACAGTATTATCATCATACTCGTGGACTTTTTAAATTAATATTCAAGCCTTGATGTCACTGACATTCATTATTAAAAGCAATGATGACATCGATGAGTGGTTACATCAGGATATGGATCCACGAATTTTGTTTATCATTTCCTCAACGGAAATAAAAATGGCTACCATACGTGCACAGATTAAAAACTTATCATACTCGTCATCATACTTCCTTACTTTAAAAAAAGCAATCTGCATTCTGTTTCTATCCTTCTCTCAAAAACATGTGTGACAGAGATAGGTTATGTGGTAGGTAAATTGATCCGCCAGCCGATGTTGAAATGAGACACTACTCGTGCATTCGCGTCCCTAGATTCTTATTACCTGCCATGTAGGGAGAAACAATACGTCATCCAGATTCATGCAGGGTTTCATACCGTCTCTCAAACAAAAAAAAACCGGCCAAGTGCATGTCGCACCACGCACAAAGAAGGGTTCCGTAATTGGGAAGTTGAGATAAATTTATCCCAAAAACAAACTTAACATTATAGTTGAAAAACATGTTCTCCCATACATCGATATATACCACGGTCAATTCTCCAACTGCATATTTAAGTTGGTTGACTATTACTCGTTAACTTGTAAAGCCCACTTAGCTGTGATAGTTTTCCTTTTAATTTCAATAGATGTACTACTGCCGTGATTTTTTTCTCATCTCCAAAACAACCATTTAGCTAGCAGGGTGCAACAAAAATTAGCACTTTAATGCTCAATGTTACTCAGGCGGATCCTTGAATCGAAAAGTGGTGGTCACAGACCCGCAACATTTTTGCATGCAAGGGAGGCAACCTAAAAAAAATTTTTTTAGGATTTTGTTTTAGCACTTTGTCAGCCTGATTAATATGTAGACCTATGCCAAATTACAGCTTTCTAGTACTAAGCGTCAGTCAGACAGACAGACAGAGAGACAGGCGGACATGGCGAAACTATAAGGATTCCTTGTTTACTACGGAACCCTAAAAAACTAAGTGTTTCGCGATGTAATGCCAATCGTACAACTTCAAGACTTGAAAGCTAAAATGCCTTGCATATTAAGAGACGAATTTCAAGTGTCTGACCACAAGCTTGATGAAAATGCCTTTCTTAGAGCCGAAATTTAAAATAATTAAATACTTATTTGCAACTGACTTGTTTCTGAAATTCTTCCGTTTTTATACAAGGACACGACTATAATTTGATGCACTTAAGAAAATACCCTAAGCCGATACGAATTGTAGGTCGTAGGTTCGAACCCAGGCAGGCGCTTTACTTTGTGTAAATTATTTCATCACCACTGCTCTCAAAACGGTGAAGGAAAACATCGTGAGGAAACCGGCATGTCCTAGAACCAAAAACTCGAAGACATGTGACATCTACCAACCCGCACTGGGCCCGCGTGGTGGATTACGGCCCACTCCCTCTCACAGAGAGGAGGTCTGTGTCCCAGCAGTGGGGACATTATAGGCTGATTATGTGATACGAATAAACGAAATTGAATCGACCCGATCATAATAAACCTCACAGGCGGTAGCGGTAGATAAAAAGATGCGCCAATAATATTTACGAATTTTAATCCAGTCTTGAAACAGTCGTAATTAATGAATACGTCGAATTACACCAGACGATTAAATTCCCCTCACGATCTTACAGCACGCGAAAGAAAATCGCAAATCCAGTTGGATAGCAAAAAGATCTGAATTGAATCACGAACGGGCAGGCAGGTCATTGGATACAATATAGCAAATAAAGAGTAAAGAAAAACCTTGCTCTGAGAAAGTGAGAATCAAAACAAGGCCCATCGTTAAGTGGACAAAAATATCATTTTGGCAAGTTACGTTCTGTATAATAGGAGGTTCCGGCAGATTTTCATTCTTGAATATGTTTATGTATACCTGTATACATGATTCAAGAATATAAATTCAGCAACGAAATTAATTGGGAAGCAGCTGCAGTACTTTTAAAGCAGCGTATCCGAAGGATCGTCAATTCGAGACTGATTGGGGAATAAAATAAAAAGTAGATTTTTTCCGACCTAAGCAGCGTATCCGAAGGATAGTAAATTCGTAACTGATTGGGGAATAAAATAAAAAGTAGATTTTTTTTCGACCTAAGCAGCGTATCCGAAGGATAGTAAATTCGTAACTGATTGGGGAATAAAATAAAAAGTAGATTTTTTTCGACCTATGCAGCGTATCCGAAGGATAGTAAATTCGTGACTGATTGGGGAATAAAATAAAAAGTAGATTTTTTCCGACCTAAGCAGCGCATCCGAAGGATAGTAAATTCGTGACTGATTGGGGAATAAAATAAAAAGTAGTTTTTTTTTTCCGATCTCCTACGTGTTGTTTTATTAGGTACTGTTATTTCATTAAACCTATTGACCGCCACGTCAAAAAAGCAAAAACGTGCCCTCGGCGCCAATCTGAAAAAAAATCTGTCATCTATACATGACTGTGGTGGTCAAAAGGTTAAGTACACAATTATTCATTTCCGACGTTTGGCTCCCAAACTGGAGCGGGCGGGCGCTGCATTGAAGCGGCTCCTGCCCAATCTAGGGGGTCCAAACGCCTCCTGCCGGAGGCTCTACGCGGGGGTCGTGCGGTCCATGGCCCTCTACGGGGCACCTGTATGGGCGCGCTCTCTGGCGCTGCGGCCAGCCCGCCGGTTGAGCGCGGCCCAAAGGGTCATGGCCATCCGGATGGTCCGAGGATACCGCACGGTCTCCTGTGAGGCAGCGAGCCTCCTTGCCGGATTGCCGCCATGGGATCTGGAGGCAAAAGTCCTCGCGCACGTATGAGTGGCGCGAGGAGGCGAAACGTCGGGGCGTTAGTCCGCTGCCGCGAGAAATCGCGGCACAGCGGACGGAGCTCCGGCGGGATCTCATGGCGTCATGGAAAGTACGGTTGTTGCAACCCAGTGCTGGGCACGCCACGATTGCGGCGATAAGTCCCCTCTTTGAGGAGTGGCTGGAGAGGCGCCACGGCGTCCTCACCTTCCGCGTGACGCAGGTCCTCACCGGACACGGCAGCTTCCTGTGTCGGATAAGGCGGGAGGAAACGTCCGGGTGTCACCGCTGTGTGGATCGCCCGGAGGACACGGTGGAGCATACGGTGAAGGTCTGCCCGGCTTGGGCAGAGCACCGCCGTGTCCTCGTGGAGGCGATCGGCGGCAGAGACCTCTCGCGTCCGGCCCTGGTTCAGGCCATGGTACGGAGCAAGAGGGCATGGGCAGCCGTCACCTCCTTCTGCGAAGCAGTAATGCTCGCAAAGGAGGAGGCGGGACGGTTGAGGGAAAGGCAAGTTTCGCGCCCTCTCGCCCCTAGCCGCCGCAGGAGACGCCCAGGGCATCGGGAATCCCGGGCGGATTTCCGGCCACCGTAGGTGCGGGCTTGCGGACGGTGAGCAATGGGTAGCTCACCGTCCGGTAAGGACCAGGCCTGGGTCGACGGCGCGTCGTATTCCACGCGCGCCTCAAAGAGATGTCGTCAGCACAAAAGTAGGGGTCCACTAGGGCCGATGCCTGCCGGGGTCGCGGGAAGGTACTTATGGGTCACCGAGGCCCCCGCAACACAGGCAACAGGAAGGAATACGGGTGGGTTTTAGTCAGTATGAGTCTGACACACCCTCCCGCTCCGCCCAGAGCGGGAGAAGTTATTTGATGATTTCCCACCCTCAAAAAAAAAAAAAAAAGTACACAATTATTACTAATTTGTAGTGCACATTTTTTATTGATGTGATAAGTAACATAATTGTATCATCAGCATAACAAAAAAAAACAACAAAAGAAACCATGGATGGATTTTGTGAAAGATGAAATGGCTAGAAATGGGGTGAGGGTGACTAGTGCCTACTGAGATGACGATGATGATTTGATACACGTTATGAATTCCTTTTTCAAAAGGAGCAAACGAATATTGGGAAATTGTGATTCCCTATAAAGAAGAAAACAACACGTAGCCTGTTAAACAAACAATCATAATTCTGGATTAGGCCAGACTTGTGATTTTTTTACTTGTTTCATAATCATGGATAGAAATGTGTAACATCATTGATCTCTTAAAATATTTATAATTCCTAGATATAAAACAACACCCGCATCCCGATTTGGTGTGAATGTGCAGTTCTAAATATAACCGTTGCTTAAACATCTGAGGGGAATTCGGGGGTTCAAAGACCTCGCGAACCGGCCCGTGCCGCGATACATACATTTTTTATGGGAGAACTCGAGCGAAACAAAGTTCATGGGCAGATGTCGATGATAGACGCAACACTTTAGATGAATTATCAACTTATATTATTAATATTCATGGAAATATTGGAACCACTTCGTTCTATTTCAGGCACAGGACAGAAAAAGCTTTGTGCCATACTTATATGTGTTAGCAACTTCTAAAAGTTACCGCTTCTGGAAGCCCTTATGCAAGTACCTAGTTCTTGTGTTGGTTGGCATTCTTCCAAGCCTATAAATGTCCTAAGCGGCGAAAACCATAGATGCAGCTTCCTTATAAAGTTAAATAGCCAACTGTATTGAGAAATAAAGTTTTTTAGCGTACGTGAGTAATTATATTTACCTACTTGCTGGTTACCGGTAGTAAAACTTTTATTGCTATTTCTAGTACATCATAAATGTAGATCATAAAGTTCATTGCCAAAGTCAATTAACAATAACCGTGTTAATTTAGTAGAACAACGGTGACACCGTTCCTACCTCACACATCACTTTATCTAGTAGAAGTGCGAAAAGTTGTCGGCTACAGGAGCCAATAATTTTGATAAAATTTTTGGATAAGATTGATGCAACTCGAATCAGCAGAATAGTCACAACTCGAATATCAAATCAATCAATATTTGAAACTAAATCGTCGTGGTAGGGCCATAACAAGTCTATGTTTAAGTTTTGTTGAACAATAGTGGCAAGACCACACATTGAGCTTTATAACAACGAATCTGAACCCTGAATGGGCCTTAATCGCCTTTTATTTGTGGTCCGCTAAATGTTGTGACAAGATCCTGAAGTGGGAACAACTTCGCGTCGATTTTATTTAAACCCAAACAGATATGCTATTACTGCATTTGAAGAGATGGTCGCATGCAGTGTAAACCATTATTTGTTTTGGTTTAATATTATTCTTCTTCAAACGACATTTGGGCAGGATGAGATCGTTGTTTAAGGTTAATCCGCTGTAGAAGCCGCGACATTCAAATTTTCTTACGATTTTGCAATTTGCGGGTCTTAGTTAAATTTGTTCCTTATGAACAAATCTGTTGTGGACAAGTTCTTATGGAAGAAATCTAACTTGAGAGAGATGTATTAATGATTCTGATGATTATAATTCTGTAAATACATATTTGTTGTGGTCGCGAATCGTATTTTGATCAAGCTACAACCTGACACTGACCTGCAAATCAAAGCAAAATAGCAAAAAATCGTATGAAAATTTGAATTTCACGGGCTACCACTGCGGATCCACCTTAAAGACTGGAGGAGGAAGGAGGTTGGAGAGCCATCTCACACTGCAATGGGTGCAATGGGTGAATATATAAAAATATTCTGCTGATACAGATCAAAGAAAATATGTAGAGTTTTTGTGAAAGATGGTAATGGCTAAGAAGGAAGTGAACACTGACACGGTGGCTGATCACAGAGACTCTTTATAGGTACTGTGACAGAGATGTACTACGCCGACTCCAAACAAATTGGTGTAATAAGGATGAAGATTCTTAAATGCGATAATGTCGGCAAGCCTGAGGTAAGAAAACATTTACGAAACAACTGATTCTGCTGATTCGCAACACCTGCTCCTACATTTAGATGCGTTTTTGGGTAAAACAGTGCTACCTGAATAATTTTATTTGGTACTAGTTGCTTGTTATGATATCGATACACCTGTCTACATTAGTGCCAAACATTGGATAAATCTGCATTACTTTGGAAAACATTACTGGGAAGAGAGTTTAATTTTCGTTGCATTGAGAATGCGCTGCTCTAAGGCAGCGCATTGGGAGCGGTTGGTGGACCTTTATACAGTGTCAGAAGTTCGGAACTATAACCACGTTGAATGGCGTCCTTAATTCTTACAATCGGAAGGCTTGAAATTAGCAGTAGGCGATTTAAAACTGGTAGGTTATATTGAAGATATTCCGTTGTCATGAGTTAGCATTGCGATATACTAAGGTCGAGCCTTTAATTATGCGTATGTGTCCAACTGTTTATGTAAAGCTTGGTAAAGATCCCGCTACCAGTCATTAGTTAGCTACTCTGTCATACTTCGAGTTTAGAATTACAATAAGTATGTTTGATACTTTAACTGTGAAACAATAGTAATAAAATATGGTAATCTGATCTGGGAGTTCGGAGTGTAAATCCTGCGTATGTTGGTTTACCAATTCCTAAAGAATTACCAACGCAATAGTTGACGTTGATTGGGAAATTGGTGGTAGATATTTCTGAATTTAATGATAGATATAAAGTTATTTGTTTTATTAAACATTGATTAAAAATCTAATATGGAAATCGCGTGCATTGAATGTATTGATTCCGTACGTTGCAGTAGGAAGTATTTGGAGGTAAAATCAATATTTATTTATCAATTAATTTAATTACCTCACGGTTGGTACAACAGATAGGTCTACCTACCTCATGCAGTCATGCCTATAACTAAGTGCACATTATCAGTCCTAAATAAGTTTCTTTGAAATGAACATTGCTTTGAAAATGTTGAATAGGTACCGAAGTATTTATTATTATGCTGAATTATAATCGTAACTAGGTGAACATTTTGATGAGGAAGGAAAATTATATTGCGAAACTGTAAAAATAACGAGGTTCATACAAAGATTATTATTACGCGCTAGATACTATCAGCAATCATTTCCTTTAGGCATGTAGGTATAATGTTATGATAATATTTCAGTATTTCGTTCCTTTCTAGCTAGAATTCGGCCCTCGCTTCCCATTAATAAAGCTCGACTTTTAATGGAAATGTAATTAAAGAAATCCTGTGTTGGTTTTTCAAAACGAAATCAACGTTTTAATTTCAGTTGAATTAGAATACAGTTGCATCCTAATTAAAAAACGAATTACGTGCAGCTCAAACTGCAGAAATGTAATCTCTCTGCATCGAAAAGACGAATCTATAATTCGTAGGAAACCAGAGGGGCGAAGAGATTAAAATAAACGACCGAGATAAAACCGAAGCGGCGAAACTTATGGGGGTAGGTCATGAGAGGTGCGTGGTCACACACGGTAGGTTTATCGCAACTTGGACGTATGTACTCTAACAACAAAATAAATACACTTAATACACATCACACACAAAGTAAACAGCCACTCAATGGACCATTATGAAAGAAATTAATCACACACTTTATTATTGTTTTTACATACCTACCTTGCGGAAACAATTGGGGCGTACGGGAGCCGGTATTCCGAATTAGTAAACACACACTGATGTTGCACTGCACTTAAAAAAAACACAATATTCACTTTATAATTTATTTCGGGTCGGTTTATGTCAGCCGTTGACAGCTGGCTCGTATTTTTTTGCCGCGGGGTTGTCAGATGTGTCCTTGAAGGACGCTGTAGGAGCGCGCCATGTTGATTTGAGGACGGGCGCGTGGCGACTGCGCGCAGCCGCCCCTTGCGTGGCGCATGCGTTGTGCGTCACCCTATATCCCGCCATCCCGCCCGCACCCGGCCTTCCTTCCTTGTTCCCAAATCCTGCGTTGTCCTTGCCTGCAGCTATAGGTAGTCATGTAAAATATACCCAATGCTTTTAAGAAAGTCTAAAGATTGTTATTTATAAATAGTACGATGGTATCCGACAATCCCGATAAGTTTAGTTAGCTGCTTTTGGTTCCGGTGTTATACCTACTATTTATTCGAGGGTTCTATGAAATTTTTGGGGATTCGTTTATTTGCTTTTTAGCGCAGTTACTGATCATGTTTAATTTGACTGCTTCAGCACTTCACCCTCTACCCAGTAGTCCCGCGGTGCCCTGCCACAAGGGGAACATTGCAATAAAGGGCAATTCGCCCCTGGATGGGGTGTTTTGTTGTAAAATCACAGCATAATGGGATTATGGTTCTCAAAATTTGTATCACCTCATTGGCTACGTTGATTGTCTAAGCGGTCCCTGGTTTAATGTCGGGTCCTTGGGTTTCCAGTTAGGTGTTACCAAGTAGTAGCCAGCAGTGGCGTTTGCTTGCTATATTACATTAAACTCACACCCAAAACATGAGACCCAATTTTAACTTGCCTATGGAGCAGGCTTGTTTTTATGCCAATTTTACAATACCTTCGTAAATACGTATAGTAAAAGAATAAAATTTTCGTTAGTCGTTAAACGCCTGCACTTTCATTGTTGTCTGCCGGCTTGAGGCCCGGGGGCGTACAAACGTGACGGGAAGCGAGTGATGCATTCGGGAGAGCACCCACCAATCGCCCACAACTCGCCTACGCGAAACTGACGGAATAAAAATAAGGAGAAGGCTCACAGGCTGACTGCCACGTTGATTTGAAACTCTGGCGCAAGAGCGATTGTGAGAACAAATGTTCTGGATTCGATCCACAGCAGGCTAAGCATGACACTCTCTATTTCTTCGAAGAATAGACACGGCTTTTTCCATACAAAGTGACATTTCGTTTCTCCTTTTTTGACACCCCACCGTAGAGATCTTTCTACATAAAAAAGGTCCTAGACAAAGATCGTTAGAAACGAAAGACAAGATGACAGATTGTAGGATTTCTACGGTGAGATGTCAAAAACTGAGAAACGAAATGTCACTTTGTATAGAAAGAGCCCTGCCTATTCTGCGAAGAAATAGAGAGTGTTATTGGGTATTCCAGGAGCAAACAGTCTATTTGAGCCCGATTGATGGCAATGTGGTTGTCTTCTATTGCATGGGACTTGGTTGTAGTAACACTGGCAAAATCGCGCTCGTTTTGGCGACACAGCAATACCAACAGCGTCATCGGGTAATTGGTTTCCTTCAGCACAATAATCGGAATAAGCCTTCTGTGCTCGACTTCGTTGTGACTAAACACTGCAACCATCAAAGCCTTATTTAATTACTAAGTTCACATGAAATTAAACTTTACGTGTGGGACATAAGGGTTAAATGTACAGCAGTGGAAACATTGCCTCTTTATCTGCTGCATGTTCACTGATTTTAATACGGGTGTTGCCGAGATGTAACTACATGATTGCGTGAAAATGTAAGCGTCGGTCTTATGGTCGGTCGTCGGCATCGGTGTAATCGGAGTCTTCTAGCGTTTTGACATTTTCATGCTTATCTAAATGCAAAGATATTAAATTATACTACACAAATTAAATTATAAATTATACTAGTAGGTATATATCTATTTAATCTCTTTGTCTAAATGGAAAAGATCGTGCCGTACGTAAATAGTAGACGACCATGCCATGTTAATAAGAAAACCGCTGTCGTGACATAACATAATATCACACCTTGCTCCTTCAAGTTGTGCAGAGGTGTACCTACCTTTAGTACACCCACATGTCACCAGTTCTTTATGTTTAAGTCCCATGTAATAGGGGACGAGGCTATTGCCATCAACTGGACACAAACCCAGACTCCGGGCTGCTACTGAGAAATTCCAGATAGTAAAACCCAATAACACTGCCCGACCCGGGTACCTCTCGTGACGTCATTCGCAAACAACCTGAGTTGTCACGAGTTCACAATGCGGCAGACACGTGGTTAAAAGACCGTCAGTCTTAAGGCTCCTACATACTGGCGCGACTTGTCGCGCGACGCGACGCGACACAAAGACACCGCGTGTCGCGCGACAAGTCGCGCCAGTATGTAGGAGCCTCTACTATCACTAAAACTTCGACTGAAAGATTATTCCCTGAAAAAATGGTGTGTAATCATCGGCATCATCGGTACCTAGTGTGAGTTCGATCGATCGATCGATTCGATCAGTCACAGAATTGAGTCAACTTTGCTTTGAGACGGGCGCGGCGGGGCGGCTGCGCGGCGTAGCATACTGAAAATACTTCTACTTTTTCTACCCACAGGGAGTGATAGCGTATCTTCGGAAGTATTCGCAATAATTCGGAAATATTCAAAGAATACTACCGCAGCAAGAATGCAGAGTAAAATAATATTCCCAGTAGGTGTTCGAATGTATGCGTAGGTATAGCTTGAGGAGTCTCGCTGAATATCAGATATTACGCCGTGCCATGCCCCGAGTCTCGCAGCCGTTTTAAGGCTCCTACAAACAAGCGCGACACGCGACGCGACACAAAGGCACCGCTTGTAGCGCTACACGCGGTGCCTTTGTGTCGCGTCGCGTGTCGCGCCTGTTTGAAGGAGCCTTTATAAAGCCTCCTGCATACTGTGGCGATATCGCAGGCGTGACATGCCGCAATATGCCTGTCGCGCACGCGATATTGCCCCAGTCTGTAAGAGCCTTAATTCATAAAATCACCAAAGTATGTAGGAGCCTTTACTCGATGCCTACGTACCTACCTACTATGCCGTGCGGGAATATTTCTGCGTAAGTAGTTATCTAATTGTGAATAATTAATATAAAAAAATTGTATGATTGACTTTAGAATGTGTCGATTTTGTGCGAATGTTATTACAAGTTTAGTTTACTTTGTAAAAATGTTTCTGCTTTACGATTTAGGTAGGTAGGTAAGTAATGGAAATAAACGTACTTAAATAATTAGGTAAGTAGGTAGGCCACTTTTTTACGACGATGTTTAACCAAAAATGTATTTCTTTCTTTATAGAATAGTGTTCAACCGAAATTAATAGTTCAAATACTTACCTAAAAGAAACACTTGAAATAATAAAACAATTAGAATATTCTGAGGAGTTTCAAAAATATGATAATGCTCATTTTGGCGTGTCCCTCAAATTCATGTTTTTTTTCCGAAAATATGTACATTATTATATGCTGATTTATTATGTAACTTGTGATACAACTATTTTACTTGGTTTTTAGTTTAAATTTGTTATAATTGAACCAAAATTTAATATATGTTGATTTTTTTACTAAACCAGACCCCTTAATTTTTATGTGTCCCCAATGTAAATAAAAACTTTAGCTTAAATTATTGTTAGTATTATGTTGAATATCTTGACATATTTTGTTGTTTTTACCAAAAATGGACCTTGTTAGCTTTTTGTAGCTTTAAATAACTTTAATCTATTTAAAATGACCCTAAATTTTTGTCCCCGAAATTTGTTTCTTTCAGACATGTCAGTTTTGTTAATACTATTTCTTTAAAAAAGTATTCTACCAAATATATTTTTGAGTGACAAATTGTAACATTGATGCACATTAATAAATTAGCCGTTCTACAAATAACGTCACTAGTGTCATTTTTTCGGCGGAGTGAGAGAGTCAAGCAGCTGGCTGGCTGGAGAAAAATTGGTGTCAGGTTTGTAATATTGCAATTTATAACTTTACAACACATTTTAAATGCATGTAATATTCTAAAGAAATGCCAAGTTTTCTACGAACAGCTTGTTGTATGTAGTTTAACTTATTGAGATACTGTATTGATAACACATTTTTTTTAATTGAAGGTAGACACAGTATGTTACTTCGGTTTTGTTACTTCAGGTACGGTAACAAATCGACAACTTAAAGCTAGTTTCACATGACATTTTTATCTGAGATTAAAATTCTTTATTTTAATAAGTGAAAAGTTCGAATGGTCGTGCTAATATTGGTTTTTTTTAAACTACTTGTTTTTTGAGTATGTTTAAGTCCTTACTATATTTTATTTTTATAGAGATTTACTAAAGAGATTACTTTAATCTCGAGTCTAGACTTAAGAAAAAGGTGTTCTTTAAAAAAAAGCTGACTTAATAACCAATTTTGATTAATTATAAATAAGTACTTATGGATCTCCTACATAGAATTTAATTTAGACAAAGCTAGATTTTTACAGGTTGATTATAAAAAAGTTAAACAAGTGTTGAATGCGTGTCTAAAAATCTTTTAGAGATTTTATAACAGAAGAACTTTAGACACGGAACGATTAACACATCATGATTTTTTTTTTTTGTAGTATCACTGGTAATAATTAATATAAAAAACCAGGTGCAATGTTTCTTTCGTATTGAGGTCATGTAAACTGTGCTTTACAATTTTGTTACTGGTCGGTTTGGTTACTGTCCCTATTTTTTTTTGGAGTTCGAAGGATTTTCTAATAAATTTCTTCGCTTTTACAAATATACTGGGCCTAAGTTCAAAGGAACAAATATTTTGAGTTTTTTTATTGTATTCTTGGTACGTTTTTGCCCATTTTAAACTTACAGCATAAAAAAACAAATATAGTTTTGGAACCTACGGTAACAAAACTGAAAGAAAATAATATATTTTGAAGAGTTTAGATATTTTCTCTTCCTAATTGATTCGTCTAGTAATACAAAAAAAAACTGTATTTATCCAATAAATTAATTGGAGTTATAGAATTTATCAGAGTTTTATTTAAAGACTTTAAGTACGGTACCAAAACTGACACCAAATTGTCACCTTAGTCTCGCATTTTGGTTTGTTTGGTTTGGTTTCCGCAGAGGGCGCTCTACGGTGGACGCCATCATGCGTGTGCGAGCCCTGACGACGGGGAATGCTGTTGCCCAGGGTGGGGTCGTCTTGGCGGTGTCTCTAGACATCGCCAATGCCTTCAATACCCTGCCCTGGAGTTGCATCAGGGAGGCACTCCGGTATCACCGGATGCCGACCTACCTCTGTCGTGTGGTCGAGGCCTATTTGACGGACAGGGCCGTCATCTACCCCGGTCACCAGGGAGTGTGGAACCGGCAAGAGATGTCGTGCGGTGTCCCACAGGGATCGGTCCTGGGGCCGCATCTGTGGGACATCGGATACGACTGGGTGCTGCGCGCCGACCTCCCTAGCGGCGTCAGCGTAGTGTGCTACGCTGACGACACGTTGGTCCTGGCGCAGGGGAGGTCGCACCAGGCGGCGGCCGAATTAGCGGCACGCGGGGTTGCGACAATCGTCGAAAGGATCCGGCAATTGGGACTCGAGGTGGCACTGCACAAGTCCGAGGCCATGTGTTTTCATGGTCCTCGGAACGCGCCACCGTTGGGGTCCCAAATAACGGTAGGAGGGGTTTCTATCGGCGTCGAGTCGACGATGAAGTACCTGGGACTCGTCCTCGACAGCCGGTGGAACTTCGTGGAGCATTTCCGACGTTTGGCTCCCAAGCTGGAGCGGGCGGGCGCTGCATTGAAGCGGCTCCTGCCCAATCTAGGGGGTCCAAACGCCTCCTGCCGGAGGCTCTACGTGGGGGTCGTGCGGTCCATGGCCCTCTACGGGGCTCCTGTATGGGCGCGCTCTCTGGCGCTGCGGCCAGCCCGCCGGTTGAGCGCGGCCCAAAGGGTCATGGCCATCCGGATGGTCCGAGGATACCGCACGGTCTCCTGTGAGGCAGCGAACCTCCTTGCCGGATTGCCGCCATGGGATCTGGAGGCAAAAGCCCTCGCGCACGTATGGGAGTGGCGCGAGGAGGCGAAATGCCGGGGCGTAAGTCCGCTGCCGCGAGAAATCGCGGCACAGCGGACGGAGCTCCGGCGGGATCTCATGGCGTCATGGAAAGTACAGTTGTCGCAACCCAGTGCTGGGCACGCCACGATTGCGGCGATAAGTCCCCTCTTTGAGGAGTGGCTGGAGAGGCGCCACGGCGTCCTCACCTTCCGCCTGACGCAGGTCCTCACCGGACACGGCAGCTTCGGGAGGTTCCTGTGTCGGATAAGGCGGGAGGAAACGTCCGGGTGTCACCACTGTGTGGATCGCCCGGAGGACACGGTGGAGCATACGGTGGAGGTCTGCCCGGCTTGGGCAGAGCACCGCCGTGTCCTCGTGGAGGCGATCGGCGGCAGAGACCTCTCGCGTCCGGCCCTGGTTCAGGCCATGGTACGGAGCGAGAGGGCATGGGCAGCCGTCACCTCCTTCTGCGAAGCAGTAATGCTCGCGAAGGAGGAGGCGGGACGGTTGAGGGAAAGGCACGTTTCGCGCCCTCTCGCCCCTAGCCGCCGCAGGAGACGCCCTGGGCGTCGGGAATCTCGGGCGGATTTCCAGCCACCGTAGGCGCGGGCTTGCGGACGGTGAGCAATGGGTAGCTCACCGTCCGGTAAGGACCAGGCCCGGGTCGACGGCGCGTCGTATTCCACGCGCGCCTCAAAGAGATGTCATCAGCACAAAGTAGGGGTCCACTAGGGCCGATGCCTGCCGGGGTCGCGGGAAGGTACTTATGGGTCACCGAGGCCCCCGCAACACAGGCAACAGGAAGGAATACGGGTGGGTTTTAGTCAGTAAGAGTCTGACACACCCTCCCGCTCCGCCCAGAGCGGGAGAAGTTATTTGATGATTTCCCACCCTCAAAAAAAAAAAAAAAAAAAAAAAAAAAAAAAAAAAAAAAAAAAAAAAAAAAAAAAGTCTCGCATTTTATTAATTTTTTTAAATATCATTTTAATTTAAGAAAAATATTAATTCTATTAATTTAGAGAGTATAAACAATAAAATGCAGTTTTTTTTTATATTTTATACTCATATTTTTATCAGTTGTACCGTATTTTTCAAACTCCTCATCTACCTTTTAGTAAGTACCTAATATAATATAAAATATTTTATAAACTCGTCAAAGTCAAAGTCAAAGTCAAAGTATTTATTCGTGTGCTTTTTGGTGATACAACAGGTCTTACAGTAATTTTATGGAAACTCAAAAAGCTACCCACTAGGCATACACGTTTTAACAATATCAGAAATTAAAATTGATTTACATTGAAATACAAACAAAAATGTCAATATTGATTTACATTGAAATGCAAACAAAAGAGAATTGGTATATTAAATAAAAATGTCAAAATTGAGATAACATCATATTAGAATACCTACAATATACAATATACCTATAATTGTCAGTTTTTACACTTTGTCAAGAAGGAATTCGCCAATGGTATAGTAGCATTTTTCAATTAAAAAATCATTCAGTTTTCGTTTAAATTGTATCAAATTCAAATCTTTGATAGCATTTGGTATTTTATTATATATTTTTGGTGCCATGCAGATAATGCTTTTATGCATAAGGGCCGTCTTTGAGGCTCTTAGACATAGTTCGTGTCGATATTCCGGTCTTGTTGATCTATAACGTTCCTCAGAAGCTTTTTTAAATAATTTACTGTTTTTCTTGACGAACAATGCAGTCTCGTATATATAAAGGCAAGGTAATGTCAATATCCTAAGGGATTTAAAATGAGGTTTACAACTATCTGTTTGTTTTAAATTACACATCGATCTAATGCACCTCTTCTGAGCTTTAAAAACGTTATTTTTCTCACATGAATTTGCCCAAAAAATTACTCCGTATCGTAATGTGGAATCTACATAGCCATAATATGCAGCTATAACAGCTGCCTGACTTACTACTTTCTTAAGCTTGAATAGAGCAAAGGCGAAGCGACTTAATTTTTTTATGAGGATTGATGCATGTTCTTTCCAAGTCAGTTTAGAGTCAATAGTCAAACCTAGAAATTTTATATGTTCTACTTCTTCAATTTTGTTATCGTCAATTAATATATTTATGTCAGGAGTAGTTACTCTCTGTCTAAACTGCATAATTTTTGTCTTACTTAAATTTAATTTCAAATTATTATGGTCAAGCCAATTAATTGATTGTTGCAATGAGTCTTTGATGTCACATTCATAGTCACTATTTTTATTTTGTCTAACAATGATCGTACTGTCATCAGCAAAAAGAACCATAGGAAAACTGACATGTTTTGGGAAGTCGTTTATGTAAACCAAAAATAATGGCGGTCCCAATACGCTGCCCTGTGGTACGCCAAAAATGATTTCACGTTTTTCGGATACATATTTAAATTCCTTTTTTTCTTTTATAGAAATTCGTTTAATTTCCGTACACTGTGTTCTACTGTCCAGGTAAGATTGTATAAGGGAAAGTGCTTTTCCCCTTATTCCATGCGCATTAAGTTTCCGTAGGAGAGTATTATGATCAACTAAATCGAATGCCTTCGTCATGTCCATAAATATAGCACTAATAGGAATTCTTTTATCGATATCTGTCATTATAATATTAAGGAAATCATAGATAGCCAGATTTATGGATTTATTTTTCCTGAAACCCTTCTGTTCCTTTACTAAGAGATTGTGTTTCGTGAAAAAGGAATCTATACGGTGATAAATAGCTTTCTCGAATATTTTTGATATTACTGGTATCAGAGCAATGGGTCTGTAGTTATTGATATCAGTTTTATCATGTTTCTTAAATAAGGGCTTAATTATTGTTGGCTTGAGTTTATCAGGATATATTCCAGAAGAGATACTAACGTTAATAATGTGGCAAATGGGGCCAGCTATAACATCGGAAACAAATTTTAATACCTTTGTTGAAATATTGTCATATCCTACACTAACTTTGTTTTTTAAATTCTGTATTATTCGATAGACTTCATCAGGTGTAGTTGGGGCTAAAAACATTGATTCGCAACATGAATTTGGAGTCTCATAACTTGCAGATTTTGAGGTATTTGCAAGTAATTCTGCTTGATCCACAAAGTGATCGTTAAATGAGCTTAGTATCGTCTTAGTACCTACCTATGTATTTACCTCGCTATGTACATAGTATTCTCGCAAAATAACAATTTCAAACCTAAACCGCATACAAAAACTTATTACTATGTAAGTACACAAGTAGATGAAAGATATATTCGGAAGTTTTCAAATCGTATTAGAGTCAAGGCTCCTACATACTGGCGCGACTTGTCGCGCGACGCGACGCGACACAAAGACACCGCGTGTAGCGCTACAAGCGGTGCCTTTGTGTCGCGACGCGTCGCGCGACAAGTCGCGCCAGTATGTAGGAGCCTTTATACTCAGTTTTATGAATGAACGCGAAGCAATATAGTCGCTGGTATAAGCGCCATCTAGCGGGTAAAAGTAAAAGCTGTAACTGTACAACTTCCGTCGGTACTGGTCATCCACATGCGCTGTCTACCGCTGCAATGTTCCAAGGTTTGCTGATACGGTTAAGAATGGTGGAAGATTCAGAGGTATGAATACACAATAACCAACGCGGAACATAATGATGTAATTGGCAATGGTAATTGCGTCGCCATCTAGCGGTTCATAGTCGAACTTCTAAAAGGTGATCTAATAAGTACCTCTCTCTCTTATACCCGATGTCGGTCGGCGCGGCGGCGGCGGCGGCGTCAGCGTTCATTTGTACGTGGCAGTGGCACCTCTTTGAGTTTATGTATTCTGTAAGTGGCATACCGGCCATACCGCCCCGAGACTACCAGGCTCGCAGCAAAAGTACTCTGTGCTCGCAGCGGTTTATTCTAACTACTCTATGCGTGACTGAACGTACTTAGTTAGATATTTTCCTTGCTTCTCGGCGAATAATTCCAAATATTACTCAATACTTCCGAATACTTTCGCGAATTATTCACCGGGAATACTTTGGAATATTTCTCTCCAACAACGCTAGTAGTGACGCACCGGTGCGGCGTAAGACAGCCTTTAAAGAACTCCGGGAATACACCTCGTAAATCATGCATACTAACTACAACGTTAGGAGTGTTATGACTAACCGTAACGTAACACACAGTGTGAGTAAGGCAGGTAATCCAAAATTGCCAAACACATTAGGTAGTTATGCTGATGCTGTACATGCTATGCCTAGGCGCTTGCTGATCGAGGTGTGAGTAGGTACCTACGTAAAATTATAAATCACAAATTCACAACACAACTGCAGCGCGTAGCACAGTCAGCAAACCATTTCGTTGAGGTTCCATTTCTGTTAATTCTGCTAAATAAAGTAGATACCCTACTAACCAATACATTTACTTACCTAATGATTATCATAAACATGACATCACAGTATTCACAGTTCACTTCACAAGATCCGAAAGATTTCAAAACGGAGAGTCAAAACTCAAATACATACACAGATTAGTAGTTTTAACTATTACCATATCGGTCCCTAAACTTTGCAAATATCTGAAATGACCAAGTAACTTGAAGAGAATATGACCAATTTTAAATTTGTAAAAGGCGAGAAAACAGGACCGTCTATGACAGGACACATTGTTTCCGATTCATAATAGAATGAAAATTAATAAAAATATCAAATCTTTTGTTCAATCAATTCTTTTCCAACGCTCTCATTTTTGGCGGGGGACCTGGGAAATGGAAATGACTATAACTATTTTTTAAATTTTTTTTTATTCATGACCATAGATACAAGTCTTTCAGTCGGAAACATACTTTAAACTAAAGATGTTTAGTGTTACCTATTACCAAATAAAAATGTTTATCACATTATTTCCTGACAAATCTCGTTACGGGCTTAGAACATAATCATAATCTGGGTGACGGGTCTTTTCAAGACATAAATATGTTTGTGATATGTGGACCCTCATAGGGCCCTCTTGACCATTAGTGTGTTTAATATCGGAGCAAAATATCGTGTAGTTTCATCTTCATCGTGCTTTTTCCTCTGACACAAATGCGTGTAACCCATACTCAGACCAAAAAAAGTTGAACGTGTAACGGCTTAGCTTTACGCGTTCTACTTTTCTTTGGTCTGAGTATACATACAAAAAAAAAATGCTGTAAAATCATACTATTTCCATGTTTATATCAACAAGAAACTTTTTATTACTAGGTACCTATTTATTTTTCCAGTTGAACAAAAAACGTTTTTCAACTTGAACTGTTTGGATAACTAAACGTATCAGTTGACAGGTCAACCGTCATTCATCAACGTCATTATTGTCATCTGATAACATGGTCTGTGTCTGAGACACAGAACATTATATACCCTGACGTCTGAGAGGTCTAGCTGTGGTGTCTCTGGCTCTCTGCTACATTATTCCTAGTCTGCGTGTCTCGGTCTGACAAGGCCCGGCCTGGCCGTCAGTCAACAGCTGCTATTAGTGATTCGTGATTGCCGCTACCATACCGTCGTCACAGAGTACTTTTTGATACCGTGAACACTACCGGCTATAGAATCGATTCGTGCTAATAATTTCCCACATAACAAAGTTATGCCTGAAGATTCGAAAAAGAACCAGTTAGTATATTTACAACCTTTTCCTAAACATCTTAGTGCCTTGGCAATCAAATTAATTAATATTTCAGTGACAAGAAAAAAGGTGATCCAAAAGACCAGCGTAGACCTCGTCAGAGGCACCAGCAGTCAGGAACTGAGAAGAAAACAGAGAAGAAGACAGAAGAGCATAAGAATACCCCTAAAGGTAACTTTAAACTCCTCATTTAACACTTACCATAACATTAGAATTTACAAAATCACCTTACCTGGAATTCAGATGTATTTGCAGTATGTTGCAAATGAATAAATGCAAATTCAGGTATTTTATTAAATTAGCACAGTTTATAGTCTCATTGGTAAGACGTATAGTAAGTATAATATTTTAAAACCTATGAAATATTGTGAATTTGAGTAGTCTATGTTATTTTTGTGTGAAAAACATCAAAACTAAACTCGGAAAGCACTTACAATATTAATTAGTTATTAATTAAACATTTCTATAGTTACAGTACCCCAAAAACCAGTCTATGAAAGTCCACCACCAGAGTTTTATAAAAATTTAAAAAGGGAGACGGATGAAATCATCAAAATAACTGAAGAAGAAAATACAAAATATAAAAAGAAAGAAATACAAAGCAACTGGTCCAAGTATGAGATGCCTATTGACAGCTATGAGAAAATTGAAGAACATGAGAACTTGGGAGCTGATTATGAGGTAAATGCACAAAGAGAAATAAATCATAGAAAAAACGATTTTGGATTTTTCCATGCAACCTGTAGATTTTGGATTTTCCAATGCAAACATAAACAGTTGTATTTTTCATAAGGTTAATCCCCAGTGGTTGCATGAGATCTTTAATTCATGTCTCTAAGTTAGATTTGTTTAATAAGAACTTTCCATGAGATTTTTCTAATCAAAACTATAATTATGTCATATTTTGATCAAGATACAACCTGACACTACCTGCAAATTGTAAAAAAACTTAAGAAAATAGGAATTTGCGGGCTTCCACTGCAGTTTTCAGTGCTTTCCATGCTTCCAAAAGCACATTAAGCAGATGGTCCAGCTGCCTGATTTGTTGATCTTTGACAGTTGTTATGGGTCATCAGAAACCCGAACGTCTGACAACCAGTCTTACCAATGGGGGGGGGGGGGGGGTGGAGGTCAGATAAGCAGTCGCTCCAGTAAAATACTGGTATTCAGAGTGATCTGGTTAGACTGGAAGCCAACCCCATTATAATTGGGAAAAGGCTAGGCAGATGATGACACAATAACTTTTCTATCTTTTATCTAGTACCTATGCTAATAGTTATGACTTGTGACTACCTAACTAAACAATAATTGTGTTATTTTTTTCAAAGGTATTGTCTATTCTTTGAACGCAATTGAGTCACCTCTTGTCAATTGTCATGAGTTGAGAATCTATTGTTGATTATTTTTTTGTTACTGTAATCTCTATGTGACACATTCAGCTATCTAGGAATCACCAGAATCAGAGTCAGCTTTGTCTAAGTTAAACATGCTAAATGGAAAAAAAAACAATGACTCAAAAACTCACATACTTTTTATGCATAGAGATACCTGAAGCTATGACTTATGTATTTTTCAGAAACTCATACAAGCCCCACTTTCAATCGGTGGACATTTCCAATTTAAACACGAAAAGTCCTGGGACATGAACACAGGCCCATCATTATACGATAAATACTTTGAGATAAATATGGAAGAGCTCAATATCGCACTCTGTTCCATTCCCTTTTACGAGAGAAACTCAATAGAAGAGGCTAACTTTAGCCAAACGGATATACTAACTATGAATAACAGAGCGACTAGGTTCAAACAGAAATATTACAATGATAAATCTTACTCAACCCCTGAAACTGAAGCTCAAGATAAAATACTCAGCAATCTTAAAGAGAGTATAAAAGAAGAAAATGTAGACAGAGAAAAAGATACTAGCCATGACATAGAATTAAAATATGACAAGGAGCGTAAAACTTCTGAGACAGAAAACGCAACAGACATTAATTTAGAATTTAAATCAAAAATAAAGACCAGAGATGAACCTGTCAATGTTGTTGAAGAAAATGTGCCAAAAGCCGAAACTGTAAATAACGAAATAAAACCCATTGATACACCAAATATTTTAAAGGAAATTGGACACAACGATTTTGTATTTGGAGATACCGCTAAACTTACAAAAGAGACTGTAGTCGATAAAGTTCAGACTACAAGTTCATCAGAAAGACCTGTGTGCCATATTGATAATACGCCTCTTGTTGATAAACTAACACCTGTGGTTGCCGCCAAGGTTCCTGAAGTGGACCTCGCGCCTGCTGTTGGTAAAGGTGAGTCCAGCTTTTGATAGAGAAACACTTTACGTTTTCATCAGTTTCCACCGCTATTCTTGCAGTCAGCCAGTAAATTGTTGCCAAGCGACAAGCTATTATCGCCGAAAAAAAAACCCAATGGCTTAATTTAAAAAATAGTATGGCTAAACTATCCTAAACTAACTGGGAATGGAGAGGCTTGCCAATCCTGGCACACCCGCCAGTTGCTTGCTCCAGCGCGTATGTGCCTAATTTATTGCAGACTAGCTGCGCCCCGCGGTTTCACTCACATAAGTCTCGATCCCGCCGGAGTATCGCGATAAAAAGTATCCTATGTCCTAACTAGGGCTTTCAAATACCGATTTTTTTTAATACCGGTATCAATACCGGTATTGGAAAAGTCAATACCGTGATCCCGGTATCAATACCGGTAGTCCGGTATTGAACGCAAGTTCAATTAGGACATTAATAAAACCAATAAAATACGCCTTTTTATATTTTCAAATCAGTCTTTATTGTTCTTATTTATTGAAAATAATAAAATAAATACGTTATACATACACAGCTTTCTTAATTCTTATACAATAATTTGGTATTGGTTGATTATTTAGGTAGGAACATAATGAAAACTTAAACTTAATCTACTCTTTTTGCAGGAAGGCATTTCGCATAGACTTAGTTTGTACAATATCAAAAAAATATAAATTTCTTATTATTACCTAAAAGTCCTCATGTCTCATGTAAAAATCAATATAGGTATCATTATTTATAGAAATTTAAGTAAAGTATATCTTAACTAGCTAGTAGCAATCATTTGGTAATCATTTTAGTAACATTCTTAATAATTAAGTTATAAAAAACAATCAAAAATCTAAAACTAAACAAGTAACAAAATAAATCAAGAATCAACATAGGTAGGTATCATTATTTGTAGAAATGCAAGTAAGTTAAGTATAGCTTAACTAGCTAATTAGCTAGAGTAAGCAGTGAGAGTAGAAAACAAGTGTGAAAATAAGATCACATAATTTTCCGATCTAATGTTTGTAATACCGTAATCACGGTATTGGGATGTCAATACCGGTATTGTAAAAGGCCAAAATAAAATCCGTGATCACGGTATTACGGGATCCCGGAATATGTGAATGTTCACATATTATAAGGTAGGATGATACACATTATACTATTTTTAAATATTCAAAAGAGTGCGCTCAAGCTAAATTAATAAGTAACAAAATTAGTATTTCAAATAATAAAATAAAAGATGTGTGTCAGGTAGTTAACAAAGAAACTGGAAACACAAAACAGTGAGATCAGAATGAATTGTCTTTAAAAATTGTATTGTTGTTTTTAGAAAATGTCTTTTAACATCCCAATGGAGGTTACGAAATCTCTCCCCTCATCACCAATAAAAGCTGAATCTCTTCTCAAAGAAAACTTCTCTAAGGACATTCCAAGTTTTGAATTTAAGTCCATTTCTATTGTCACAATTAAAAAGCATTAAAAAATCTTAACATAAAGAACACTGAAGACTTATGGGGGTGATACAATAGCCTCTGTCCTAACAGGCATATTTAATCAATGTTTAGACAGTGGTATGTTTCCTGATTTAATGAAACATAGTAAAGTAGTACCAATTTTCAAATCGGGGAGTAAGAGTGATCCCTCTAATTATAGACCCATAACTGTGCTACCAGCATTGAATAAAATATATTAAAAACCTTGCTAGATCAGATGTTGTCAGAATTTAATTCAAATGAGATTTTAAAAAGTTGCCAGTTTGGTGACACGAAAGATAGGTCGACGACTGACGCAGGAATAAAATTCATCAGTCATATTTTGGAATCCTGGTAGTCCCAGGATGCAATTGGCATTCTCTGACCTCTCAAAAGGGTTTGACTGCGTTAACCACAATACCCTGATCTGTAAATATGCATGTATTTTTTTTCACTATATCAATAATAGACAGTAATATAAACCCAAGAAAAGTATTAGTCATATTCAACTACTGCCTGTTGCTCAAAAAAATTATGAAACTCCAACAATTTTCTACTACAGTTCAAACGACCGTTTCTGTCGCGGGCATGCTGTGACGTCATTTACCACGAATCTTCTTGGTTTACATCTGTTTGTAGCCCCAAATCATATAAATTAAATTATTTGTTGTGCTTTATTCAAGCAGAAATCGCACTTACTTATACCTTAGTGAGATTTCAAGCACTTTGCTAAGAATAGATTTTTATTAACATAGTTTCATTCGTTATTTCCGGCATTGTCGAAGGAGACGCGTTTTGAGTTTGCGTTCCGTTCCACCAAAAAATGCAACATAAATTAATGAATTGTAAAATAAGTAATGCATTTTTTTTTAAAGAATAGAAATGTTTCTTGACTCCTACACAATGTATAATATTTAAGAATGGACAAGTTTTGAATTACTTGCATATTCCCTATTACTCCACTACGGAATTCGTGGACAAGCTGGTGATCTTGTTCTTTCCTATCTGTCAAACAGTCAGCAAAAAGTAAACGTTAACTGGGCGACGTCCTCGGGGTCTCAAGTAAAGATAAGCGTGCCCTCGGGGTTTAATTTTTGGCCCCTTCCTATTTCGAGTATTATTGATCTTCCTAACATGTTTTTTTTTTTTTGGGTGGGTAATCATCAAATCACTTCTCCCGCTCTGGGCGGAGCGGGAGGGTGTGTCAGACTCTTACTGACTAAAACCCACCCGTATTCCTTCCGTTGCCTGTGTTGCCAGGGGCCTCGGTAACCCTTTTGGACTTCCACGCGACCTCGGCAGGCATCGGCCCTAGTGGATCCCTACTTGAGCTGACATCTCTTTGAGGCGCGGGCCTGGTCCTTATCGGACGGCTATTGACAGGCCTACAATGTCCTCCCATACCTATTAACACTAATTTGAAAACACTGTAAAAGCCAATTATTTTTAAGAGTAACCGTGGAGTTTCTTGCCGGCTCTTATCCATAGGAAACCATGCACCTTCTTCCACCAGCACCACCAGCTTCTGACGTTTCATAAGTACCCATGTTTAGAGGTTTGTGGCGGCCATCTACATCGCCACATGCGAACTACGTCGCAGGAAGATACTAAAGGGTTACCGAGGCCCCTGGCAACACAGGCAACGGATGGAATACGGGTGGGTTTTAGTCAGTAAGAGTCTGACACACCCTCCCGCTCCGCCCAGAGCGGGAGAAGTTATTTGATGATTTCCCACCCAAAAAGAAAAAAAAACATGCGAACTACGCAGCACACTGACGTCACGCAAAATCCTGCATCGCGCAAGCAGAGTTTACCGCAGAAAACATATATACAACATCCCGACATCAACCATCGGGCAGTTGCCCACCGGACACGACACCCGTCTGGTCGGAGGATCCTCCCTTTTCAATGGAGGATGAGTGAACTTTACACCGTGTTCCTCATGCCTCTATGGGTTTATGTGAAATGAAATATTTTGATTTGACTACCCCATTAACTCTACCAAGGGCGACCTAAGTTTTGCTTTCATCCGCAGCGACAGCGACCCACTAAATGTCGATTGTCGAGGAACACGAGATTGAATCTTCTCAACTCTTCGGATATTGCAATAAAACAAAATACTAGTATTTATAATATTTATTTACCATTTCAGTGGCCGACACACCCGCGGACACAAAGAAAAATCCAGTTATTGAATCTCCAGAAGATCTTGAAAAGTGGCTAGATGACTTTTTGGATGAGTAAAAATTACACCTTATAGTAAACATGGTACTTAAAATAGTTCCAAACGACATTATGATTTGTTGTTGCACAGAAGAAAATATGTGACACTTGCTAAGTGTGTATACAAATTAATTTGTAAGTGGTGCCATGTTCAGACTAGCCTCGCGAGGCAAATTTGTACGCCTAAAGGATGAGAAAATGCCACGCATGGCCTGTCCATTCGATATACCGACCGAGGAACGACCTCGCGAGTCAGCCGGTCTGGAGTTGCTCAACGCGGTTAATAAGTATTTTCCAATGCCAGGGGGGGGGGGGGGTAGTAAGAAAAATAGGGTCGAATTGACTACTAGTATAAGTGCCCCGAATATGTACTTGAGAGTGATAGAGGCCACTCATCAACTCGGCCGACATGATGATGATTCGAAAAGTAGATAAGTATGGCTAGAAACTCTATTCAGTTAGTGTGGTAAGCTATGTTAAAGAACTGCATTTTTGGATATGCTGCATCCCGTATGCGTACTGTATCTCCTACTGCAGCACAATGTCCGATTTCAACATCTTTAAAAAAAAATGGACCAATACGTAGCGACTTAGAGAGCAGTCGTTTGCCTCATTTAAGTCCGGAGCGTGCCGACGACGAGCAGGAATATAGAGGAGGATACGACGAATCCTGTGAAGGGGCTCGCAGTGTTTGACATGAATCGATGATACACCATTTGACCGGATTGATGATCTGTAGCGGTTGACAGATTGGCCACTGCGTGTCCAGGTAGATGATCTGCCAAAGCGATGAAGTGTGGGAATCGGTCGTCAAACAAAAATATGAGATGTGCTATTGTAATCCTGAACGGAAACTTGTTCTGCACATCATTTCTGATATAGATTTTTTAAGGCAGTGTTTTGTAAAACGCATATACATAACATATATTCGTTGTATATCGCTCGCATTTTATTACGTTTACGTGAGATAATAAATCCAAACTGAAACTAACCATAAGTCTATAAGGATTCATACTAAGTCGAATGATGAGTGAGAGGTCATATAATGACAAATTATTACGTAAATTTTAAAAAATACAATGCAGTATTGTTAGAAAATAAACATTTTGGGGTTCCGTAACTCAAATGGAAAAAACGCCCTTATTAACTCGTGTGTCTGTCTTTCCGTCCGTCACAGCCGATTTTCGCAGAATCTACTAGACCGATTATGTTGAAAATTTGGTACACACATGAATTTCTGTGAGCCAAACACGGACGTAGAACGTAAAAAAATAAATTTTGAATATAAGGATCACTTTTGGGGGCAAATTAGATAATTTTAAAAAAGTTTTGAAAACTCTACCGTGTGACATATCAAATGTAAGGGCTTGTCAGGATCTCAAAATAGTATTATTAACAATTTTAAAATAAATAGTTTTCAAGTTATTTAAGAAAATAGATGAAAATAGACTATTCTCCCCCCCCTTATTTCTGAAACTACCGAGCCCAAAAGGTTGAAAAAAAAAAACACTGAAAATAATTCTTTACTTATAGAAAACCTATGAGAACTCTATGGTGTTAAAATAACATGGTAAATATCTCAACATTCTGCGTACAAACTTACATTTGCAGTTGGATTGTATAGAACATGTTTTACAACTACAACGTTAAGTTCATTCATATTCATTGTACGGAACCCTCACCACGCGAGTTCAACTCGCACTTCACGGTTTTTAACAATACTGCGTTGCACTTTATCCCACCACGTATAGGTACCATTGTATAGGTATAAGTTACCTTCTAACAAATTGTATGCATGTTTCTTTTTGTGTGACTGAGGAAATTAAAATTACCAATGTAGGTATGGAGTATGTACTATTTATTATTCTTACTATGTACAGTGTAGAAATAACATTTCTTAATAAACAAAATAAAATATTTTTTATGACTAAACGTATTCTTTAATGATCTCCCATTGATACCATCAGTAGGTAAGTACAGTCAATCGCATCACCATGGTAACAATTTGACATTAACAGCATCTTTAATAGGTATATTTATCACAGAAATTATTTGCAACATATACATTAGACTAGGACACAAACTATTTTTGGAATGCAAAAATACGCTACCTACTTTCACAGTGGAAAATGTAGGCCAAAAACCTTCTACAGTAGGTAATGTTTTTATCCCCCCCCCCCCCTCCCTTGCTTCCTTGCTTAAATTGCAATGCAGTGTGTGGTGGGGAAAAATTGTCTGAGCACAATCGACGGGTACTTCATAATACGGCAACAACGACGATACACATGCACTTACTGCATCTACTTTTGAAACAATATCATCTAGAAGTCGTTTCCATAAAACAATAAGCCTTTTTAAATTATTATTTACAAAATAACACAATATAACAACAGTCTATAATCCTCACAGCGTTTTTCATGGCGAGGGTTCGTTAAGATCGCGCATAGCTCTTCTGGTCCGAAACCAAGCGAAAACTGATTCCCACTGCAAGTCGAAAATAAATAAACTGAACTGCATTACCCTGGTAATTTTTTTGATACTCTGTCGAACCAAGTTCATTTATTTTTAACTTTATTCAAACTTGCGTAATTACGATATTCGTTTTGCAGTAAAAATCGCGCTGCGCTGCGCTTCGCCAGGTCTGCGCCAGCCCTTATCGAAGGCATGGCATTATGCACAATCGTACTAGATACCCACCGCATAATTTTAACTTCCACTTTTTTACTATCTTTATAGTTCCATCTTCAGTCTTCTTCTCACTGGTCTCAGGGCATCAACTTGTCAGGAACAAAGCAGTGTTTCTTCGAAGACATGTCAAGGGAAGATGAAAGTAAATAGTTCTGGTTTCAGCCAACCTTCCTCACAGTCGCAGAAGGGAATAGCAGATCTTGTCGACTGGGCTGCACTACTGCCAGACCAACAGCATAATTTATCACTTCAAACTAAAGTACCTTTAAGAAATTCTAACAAATTAAAATCAGAGTATTTATGATCGGGTATTCTACCCTCTTCACATAGACACGGGATCGCTTTGGCACAACCTTCTCGTAGACAATTATTGTTTTTATTTCCTTGGCTTGGCTCAAGCGGATTCCGTACATTTAATGAAGGGATTTCCCTTAATTGTACAAAAAGTATTAAGTTAAAATCTAGTCTAAGGTTATAGTATAACGATTACAATCTAAAATTTCTTCTAGTATAAGTACACACCTAACTTCAACATTTATCACTGCAATGTAATACAGAACCAAATATGTTTTAGATTTGAAGATTCGGTAAAAGAAAATACAAGGTAAGTTATATAACATGGAAGATTACTTTTATTTAGAATTATCAACATCTTTTCGCACTATTAATATGGTAAAACAGCTATTCATTAGAAAGTATAATATATGCCACCACAGATTTCTATAAAAAAATCAGTTTAGTATTACCCTTTTGAAATCTTTTTAATAACGATAGTTATTGTAATTATGATACTGCTGTTGGCCACCACCACCTCTGCCGTCGTAGTCGTAGTTGGGGTTTCGTCTGCCGAACTGGTTCTGATGCTCGGGCGGCGGGACTGGCGATGATTGTTTCAGCGTCTTCGCACGCGCTGCCAACTGCTGGGACACCAACTGAGCAGGAGTCAGGTGAGCTATCGAGAAGGGATTTCCATCCGCGACGCTGCCGCTCGGGTTGAACACAGACTTAGAATTAACTAAATCATGTTCCACAACTTGCGTATGAACAGTCGTAGTGAAGTGGTCTGGATCCACAGCCGTCTCGACTTCATGGAACTTGGTCGAGTCGCGAATCTCGCACACGTCGCAGTACGGCTTCGTTGTTTGGCAAGCCGCATCCTTCACGTCCTTGGACAGTTTCTTTTTATATCTGGACACAACCTTGTCCAATCCAATAGTTGAGATGATGCTCTCCACAAGCTGCTTGTTCTGCTGCGCCAATGTCGGCCCGTTGGTCTTTGTGAAGTTGAACTCGATGACTGCTTGTCTCTTCAGTGGCGAACAAAACTTGGACTCCAAGGATTTATGTTCAGCACCGATGATATGGTTGTTCATCATCAATTGATTGGGCAGGAACAACTTCTCTAACTTGTTTATAGCTTGGCTGCACCGAGACATAACTGTAAACACAAAAGCAGCACCATTTTTATCCAATTTTACCCGAATTTAATCAAACTTAAGTCTTAAAATTATGATAATGGATCCTGATAGCAACAGCGACGTAAGTATACACGACATTATTTGTAATAATATCATATACCAACTGGACTGGGACCATGTGATGGATTACCGCCCACTCCTCTCATAGAGGAGACCGGTGTCCCAGCAGATGGAACATTATAGGCCGATTTGAAATTGACAAAATGAAAATCCTTTTTCTAATATATAAAAATCTTGTGTCACGGTATTTGTGGTCGCACTCCTCCGAAACGGCTCGACCGATTTTTATGATTTTTTTTATGTATAGCATATGATTGTCGGCCGAGTTAATACTCGGCCGACACAAAGATTCAAAAAGTAGATAAGTCTGGCTAGAAACTCTATTCTAACTGAATAGAGTTTCTAGCCAGACTTATCTACTTTTGAAATCTATGTTAAAGAACTGCATTTTTTGGGCATGCTGCATACCGGATTCGTTAAGTACCTACCTACTGCAGCACAGTTTTCGATTTAACAGCACCAATCTTTAAAAAAACCACCAACGGACCAATACGTAGCGACTTGGAAAGAAGTCGTGTGCCTCATTATTGCCGGAGCGTGCCGACTGCATGTATTTATGCACGTCGAGCAAGAATATAGAGGAGGATACGACGAATCCTGTGATACTCCATTTGACCGGATTGATGATCTGTAGCGGCCAACCTGAACCCACAATCGGTTCACAGATCGGCCACTGCGTCTCCAGGTAGATGTTCTGCCAAAGCGATGAAGTGTGGGAATCGGTCGTCAAACAAAAATATGAGATGTGCTATTGTAATCCTGAACGGAAACAAACTTGTTCTGCACATATGTAATTTCTGATATAGATTTTTCAAGGCAGTGTTTTGTATAATGCATATACATAACATATATTCGTACGTATATCGCTCACATTTTATTACGTTTACGTGAGACAATAAATCCAAACTGTAACTATCCATAAGTCATACTAAAAGTCGAATGAGTGAGAGGTCATAAAATGGCAAATGATTACGAATATTTTGGAAAATACAATGCAACATTGTTAGAAAATAAACATTTTGGGGTTCCGTAACCCAAAACGAAAAACCGCCCTTATAAAATCACTCGTGTGTCTGTCTGTCCGTCTGTCACAGCCGATTTTCTCCGATCTACTGGACCGATTAAGTTGAAAAGGTACACACTTGAATTTCTGTGAGCCAAACACGGACGTGTAACGTAAATAAAGCTTTGCAAACTGTACCATCCCATGTGACATACCAAATGTAAGGGCTTGTTGTGAGGATCTCAAAATATTTTTTTTTAACAATTTTAAGATATACAGTTTTCAAGTTATTTAAGAAGATAGATGAAAACTGACTATTCCTTCCCACTCCTTCTCTCCGAAACTGCCAAGCCTAAAATTTTGAAAAAATACAGAAAATTATTCTTTACTTACATGGTAAATCTCTCAACATTCTGCGTACAAAGTTACATTTGCAGTTCTCGAATGTATGGAAGAACATGTTTTTCAACTACAATGTTAAGTTTGTTCTTGGGATACAAAACATGATAGATAACATATTCATTGTACGGAACTCTCGCCACGCGAGTTCAACTCGCACTTCACGGTTTTTAACAATACTGCGTTGCACGTTATCCCACCACGTATAGGTACCATTGTGTAGGTTTAAGTTCTACTAACAAAGTCATGTTTCTTTTCGTGTGACTGAGGAAATTAAAATTACCAGTGTAGGTATAGAGTATGTACTATTTATTATTCTTATTATGTACAGTGTAGAAATAACATTTCTTAATAATCAAAATAAAATTAATTTTATAACTAAACTAATTCTCTGAATGATCTCCCATTCATACCATCAGTAGGTAGGTATAGTCAATCGCATGACCATGGTAACAATTTGACATTAACAGCGTCTTTCTTATGTAGCGGTAAGGGCGGATTTCGTAGTTCAAGACACAATATTTTGATTGAAACCACATAAAATATTGTATATTTATCACAGAAATTATTTGCAACATATTCATTAGACTAGAACACAAACTATTTTTAGGAATGCATACTTCCACAGTGGAAAATGTAGGCCAAAAACCTTTTACAGTAGGTAATGTCCCGGGGTCCCTTGTGATCAAATTGCAATGCAGTGTGTGGTGGGAAAAATAGTCTTGGTACAATCGACGGGTACTTCATAATACGGCAAAAACTACAATACACATGCACTTACTGCATCTGCTTTTGAAAGAATATCGTCTAGAAGTCATTTCCATAAAACAATAAACTATTTTTAAATATTATTTATAAAATGACACAATATAATAGCAGTCACTAATCCTCACATCGTTTTTCCTGGTCGGAAACCAAGCGAAAACTGATTCCCACTCCGAAAATCCGGACATATTCATAAGGGTGCGTTTCCACTGACGTGGAGCTGTAGAGGAGCGGTCCGTATTGGCCAATCGCATTGCTCGAAATCACCACTCCGCGGATTTCGAGCACTGTGATCGGCCAATTCACAGTCCACTTCTCTCCACTCCGCCCAGTTCCGCGTCAGTGGAAACGCACCCTAAAAGCCGGCCCATTCCTGACGAAGCCCAGCGCAGCGCGGTTTTCACTGCCACAAATATCAACACGGCTCTTACGGCTCTTAAAATAAAGCTGAAAATGAAATAAACTGAACTGCGTTACTCTTGGTCATTATTCGATGCTCTGTCGAACTAAGTTTATTTATTTTTAACTTTATTCGAACTTGCGTTATTACGATATTCGTTTGGCAGTAAAAATCGCGCTGCGCTGCGCTTCGCCAGGTCTGCGCCAGCCTTATCGAAGGCATGGCACAATCTTACTTGATATCCGCCGCATAATTTTAACTTCCACTTTTTTACTATCTTGATAGTCCCAGCTTCTTACTTTTCACTGGTCGCAGGGCATCAACTTGTCAGGAACAAAGCAGTGTTTCTTCGAAGACATGTCAAGGGAAGATGAAGTAAACAGTTCTTCTTTCAGCCAACCTTCCTCAGTCGCAGAAGGGAATAGCAGATCTTGTCGACTGGGCTGCACTACTGCCAGACCAACAGCATAATTTATCACTTCAAACCAAAGTACCTATATGAAATTCTAACAAATTAAAATCAGAGTAATTTTTATCGGGTATTCTACCCCCTTCACATAGACACGGGATCGCTTTGGCACAACCGTCTCGTAGACAATTATTGTTTTTATTTCCTTGGCTCAAGCGGATTCCGTACATTTAATGAAGGGATTTCCCTTAATTGTACAAAAAATATTAGGTTAAAATCTAGTCTAATGTTATAGTATAAAGATTACAAACTTTCTTCTAATATAAGTACCTAAAGTCAATATTTATCACTGCAATGTAATACAGAATCAAATATTTTTAGATTTGTCAAGATTCGGTAAAAGAAAATACAAGTTAAGTTATTTAACATGAAAGATTACTTTTATTTAGAAATTTCAACATCTTTTCGCACTATTAATATGGTAAAACAGCTATTCATTAAAAAGTATAATATATGCCACCACAGATTTCTATAAAAAAATCAGTTTAGTATTACCCTTTTGAAATCTTTTTAATAACGATAGTTATTGTAATTATGATACTGCTGTTGGCCACCACCACCTCTGCCGTCGTAGTCGTAGTTGGGGTTTCGTCTGCCGAACTGGTTCTGATGCTCGGGCGGCGGGACTGGCGATGATTGTTTCAGTTTCTTCGCACGCGCTGCCAGCTGCTGGAACACCAACTGCGCAGGAGTCAGGTGAGCTATCGAGATGGGATTTCCATCCGCGACGCTGCCGCTCGGGTTGAACACAGACTTAGAATTAACTAAATCATGCTCCACAACTTGCGTATGAACAGTCGTAGTGAAGTGGTCTGGATCCACAGCCGTACCGACTTCATGGAACTTGGTCGAGTCGCGAATCTCGCACACGTCGCAGTACGGCTTCGTTGTTTGGCAAGCCGCATCCTTCACGTCCTTGGGCAGTTTCTTTTTATATCTGGACACAACCTTGTCCAATCCAATAGTTGAGATGATGCTCTCCACAAGCTGCTTGTTCTGCTGCGCCAATGTCGGCCCGTTGGTCTTTGTGAAGTTGAACTCGATGACTGCTTGTCTCTTCAGTGGCGAACAAAACTTGGACTCCAACGATTTAGGTTCAGCACCGATGATATGGTTGTTCATCATCAAGTGATTGGGCAGGAACAACTTCTCCAACTTGTTTATAGCTTGGCTGCACCGAGACATAACTGTAAACACAAAAGCAGCACTATTTTCATCCAATTACACTGATGATAATTTTTCCAAACAAAATTGCTTCAAAGTTAATTTTTTTATCCCAGTAATTCGTCATATTAATACCCGAATTTAATCAAACTTGACTTAAAATTATGATAATGGATGCTGATAGCAACAGCGACGTAAGTACACACGACATTATTTGTAATAATATCATATACCAACCGGACTGGGACCACGTGGTGGATTACCGCCCACTCCTCTCAGAGAGGAGACCGGTGTCCCAGCAGATGGAACATTATAGGCTGATTTGAAATTGAAAAAATGAAAATCTAATATATAAAAATCTCGTGTCACGGTATTTGGGGTCGCACTCTTCCGAAACGGCTCGACGGATTTTTATGATATTTTTTTTTATGTATATTTGGTAGGTATAAGAATAGGCCGTAAAGTATATGTCATCCCGATATTCCCACGGGATCGAGACTTACGTGATTGAAACCGCGGGGCGCAGCAGAGTTATATTATATAATATATATTTATATATAATAATGAACATGATAAGGTAGAAGAATAAAGTTTCTTAAACATAAAAGAAATAGTTTTATTTTACATTTGGTTCGTTTTTTCCGAATGATGGTAAGAAATATTGAGTATGACACAATACCCACCTCCATGCATAGTTTTTGAATCCATACTACTGCTCACACCTGTAATAATAAATTTTACACAGATTTCATTGTTATGAACTGAATGTAGAGCAAAATAAAAACAGTGCATTATTAAATCCTACCTTTGTTAGGTGCAAGTTTAAAATAATCTTCTTGAGAAATTTTACCCTCTGCAACTAACTGAAACATTCAGACTCATAATAAATTTTAATTCTTAAACTAAAATAACACAACCATTTTGATTTGAAATATTATTACTTGTGCCAAAGCATCATACGGTGTTTTCTGATCCAAGTCGGGGAGGGCAGGTGCTGGTACCATGGCGGGTGCTGGCACTAAATTCAGAGGAGGCGCTGGCACAGGGTTTGTACTCGGCATTGGTACAGACTCAGGAATAATACCTGGGGGAACTGGCTGCAAACCATAGTTATACGGAGCAGGGAAACCAGTACCGTATGCCATGCCTTGTGGATATGGATATCCTGGAACACTTCCAGGAAATTCATTTTGCACAGGAGCAGTATAAAACTGACCCGGCTCTGGCTGATAGTGTGTATTTTCGAGAGGATAGCTTGGTGCAGCTTGTGGGTCATTAGGGTAAAGAAAAGTGTCTGTATGACGTGGGGAGCGAGATCTTGGTGAGCGTGATCTTCGTGAGTCGTAGGGGCGCCTCAGTGGTGATCTTGAAGTACGCCGCCGTCGAGGACTGTGTGCACGTGCTCGCGGAGGAGTATATCTTCGAGGGCTGCGTCTTGGAGGAGGGCTGTATCGTTTTCTGAATGTCTTCTGAGGGCTGAATCGAGGTCTGAACTGGCGCGCTGGACTGTGACGAGGACTCCACCGAGGACTATGTTTTCGACGAGGACTATGTCGTCGAGGGGTCAGACGGCGAGGACTTTGGCGACGAGGACTACGGTGAGGTGACTCCTTGTAATGTCGCTCCTTTATAGACACTTGCCGCTGCGGTGGCTCTACGTTTTCTTCAACTACACGCTTTGGTGTTTTTTTACGTTCTTTAGATTTGTCTTCATCAAAATAGTCATCCAGCTCGGTGCCAGGTGGCCGAAGATCATCTGTTGACTCGAAATGTTTTGCAAGATATTCTTTCACTTTAACCACCTTGTCTTTCTTTATGGCTTCATTGGTCTTGCTTGGGTCGCGCCTACTCCCTGGTTTTATGAAATCATTCAGACGAGAGCTGCTCGAGGCCCTCTGCTGCGAGGAGTCTCGTTTCCGCCACTTGAACTTATCATCAAATTTTACTACTTGTTCTCTTTTTTTAAAGTGCTCTTTACTATCTCCTTTGTTATCTCCAATCAACTCCCGAAGGTCCTTGACATTGTCGAGGGCATCTGCGTTGAGGCGCCGCGCTTCACGTCGTTTGCCGGTTCCATCTTCATCATCCCAGCTGTCTATAACACTCAAACCTTCCATAAAATCTTCCTTCGTAAAATCATCAAAGAAATCACTGGGTATATCTTCACCGTCGCCCGTATCCGACATTCGATCTTTTTCACTCCCCATGATGAACACGAAAAGAAAACAGATGATTATGAAACAAAATTGAATCTATTAAATATAATTAAAATATAGTTTCGCACTGCCTATCTTATTAATATTAAACACGACTGGAAAAATAACCTGTAGGTTTAAACACAAATAACATGTTTTCTTAGCACAATATCGATAAATGTACTTGCTAAAAATTATAAATATTATTATTAACAAAGGCGTTGTTATACTAGAAGACAGACACAAGACCTGACCTGACAGCCAGCCATTCATAAATTGCCAGTACTTATGCTACATTATATGTCTATGGTATACTATGACTTTAGTCTTTGTTCACAGATTAAGCAAGCAGCCATTAAAAATTGTATACAATCTGTAAAGTGTACAGACTAAGTAGTACTGTGGAGTGTACAGACCATTGGGATATATTATTTGCTATACAAATATATTCTATAGATACATTTGCTTATACAAATATGAGTGAAATACGATACAGAATATGAAATATCGTCGATTAAATGGAAAAATGACATTTTTCAAAATTTTTGGAAAATAAGATTATTACAGAAAACCTCCTACTACTCGAGTCTACTACTCGTTTTCTGTAATTATCTTATTTTCCAAAAAAAATTGAAAATTGACATTTTTCCATTTAATCGACGATATCGTTTTGTCTCATTCTTTCTAATAAAATAATCGTATTTGATAAAAGGGACAACAATATCCAAGTTGTTGCTCATTATGGTAACATTTTGTCGTGACGCAGTGACTTTTATAGGTAGGTGGCATATCAGCCATTTTATGCGCCAAGTTTCGTGGTAGCTTTGCTGTCAAATGGTTGTTTACTTTTTGTATTATTGATATTTACGAGAAAATTACGAGGAGTTTACCTTTAAAACTGCATGTGAATGTTGAAAAACAGCAATTCAACATGCCTGTGTGTTGTTTTGTGAAGTGTAGTGCAAGAAAGAATGAAAATCAACGTCGATTATCTTTACACAGGTTAGTAGCCGGTTTTCATGCAATAGTACATACAATAATACACATTCCATGAAAAAAAATGTTACGAGATCATGAATTTATTGCTAAAGTGATATTTGGGTTCATTTCCCAATACCAGACCTTTTTAATCCCGGGCGGATTTCCGGCCACCGTAGGCGCGGGCTTGCGGACGGTGAGCAATGGGTAGCTCACCGTCCGGTAAGGACCAGGCCCGGGTCGACGGCGCGTTGTATTCCACGCGCGCCTCAAAGAGATGTCGTCAGCACATAGTAGGGGTCCACTAGGGCCGATGCCTGCCGGGGTCGCGGGAAGGTACTTATGGGTCACCGAGACCCCGCAACACAGGCAACAAGAAGGAATACGGGTGGGTTTTAGTCAGTAAGAGTCTGACACACC
This sequence comes from Atethmia centrago, assembly GCA_905333075.3. Classification (NCBI taxonomy): domain Eukaryota; kingdom Metazoa; phylum Arthropoda; class Insecta; order Lepidoptera; family Noctuidae; genus Atethmia; species Atethmia centrago. The sequence continues at coordinate 6,847,787 of HG995381.1, read as the reverse complement.
CTCCCGCTCCGCCCAGAGCGGGAGAAGTTATTTGATGATTTCCCACCCTAAAAAAAAAAAAAAAAAAAAAAAAAAGACCTTTTTAATATTTATTATTTCATTCGTTTGTTTACAATAATATGTCATAGTGGAATAGTGTTGTACCAATGCGAGGCGACGCCGTACCGTAATACTTTCCGAAACTAGTTCCTCCGCTGAAACGATATCAGTTATAATCTGCAATGTTAACAGAAATTATTCTGCGTGTCTTAATCGGTCCGAGTGACCTTGTTAGGTCTGGCCCGTGGTTTACGGTCTGAGAGACCGTCCCACAGAGTTATAAGTGATCCTAAAACAAGACGTCAACATTTTGTTATTTGTTTAGTTCTGCAGCTCTAACCAAAATGAATTATTGATAAAAATACTTGCCTTTTTTATAGCTTTCCTAAAAATAAAGGGTTAAAGAAAAAGTGGCTAGAGGCCATTGTTGAAGAAAATATTAATCCTTGAAATAAAGAATGGTACCTACCTGTGTTCACTTCACTTTGAAGAAAGCTGTTTCAATAGAACACTTGGTGTAATGAGATTACATAATAACTCTGTTGCCACAGTATTTTCGGTAAGTGTGTATTAAAATGATTGATTAATAATAGCCCGGCCCGTTGGCCTGAAATGAATAAATGTGATTATCATAATATTAGTACGTACCAATTTTTTTCAGGTGCCCGCCAAAATACAATATCAAGAGTCATATGTTTTGTGTAAAACAAGCAACATTGAAAATCTGATGTTTCTGGTACATCTACTGTAATGCCTCTATTGCAGTTACCCCATCGAATTGTGGACACGGTGCATATTTCACATTTCCTTGCATTGATCATTACCTTGTATTGATCATTACACACTTGTATCATTATGTACTAGTGTAAGCCTACTTTTCTAATCAAACGTTATACTATAATCATTACCCAGATAGCATTTTTCGGTCGCAAAATATTTGAGTCCGTAACAAATTGACAAAGTACTGTTATTGTTTCGAAACAATGCGACTGTGTGCGTTTCAGTTTGTATGTGTGGTATCAGTTTTTACACAGTTTGACCGGAACTTGTTTCAGTAACTCTTTGTAGTCATTGTGTTGACAAAATATGTATGCATTTGTAGCGACTTCAGTTTGGTTTGCATGTGTTACAGTGTTTACACAGTTTGACTGGAAAGTGTTTCAGTAACTCTTTGTAGTCGATGAGTCAACACGATATGTACGGATTTTTGTCGACTTTATTTTATACACATTGCGTTGAGTTTTTAACAAGCGAACGATCAAAGATTATCTGTGTTGTAACGGTGTGGCAACTTTGTTACTGGAATATTATTTATGTACAAAAAGTTTCGTAATGTTACGCCATAGTTCCCAAACAAAATTTTACCAATATTAGCGTAAAAATATCAACCAGCTGCATCTGGTTTTCAGATATTTCTGAATTGTATGCCAACTAAACATGAGTAAGCAGCCGAAAAAACGTAATTTCCGGACCACATCGACTTATTACAGGAAAATCAACGATTTATTAGTAAGACAAAATGAAACTCCAAGTAAGTAATTGCTTAATTTATAATATAATATACGTAGATCATCTTTTTCTTCTTAAAACATAATTAATAAAAAAAAATCTTGTAGTTACTTTTTTTTTATTTGAGGATATTTTTTTATCAATAAATTTCAGGTAATATAGCAAATGCACGGTCTTCAGCATCTGACAATCAAAATAATAACACAAATAATTCAGGATTATACGACACAATTTTGATACCTTCTAACGCCATTGATGCAGCTTCTGTAAAGTAAGGAGCTTCTCTCTAGTAAGGACAATATTGAGAATGACATTGTCAACAGTTTTACAACCGCTGGAAAGAATAAAGTGAGAGACACCATATTATAAATTCAATAACTTTGTGTCTGCAAGTCAACGCAGTGTAGGAACTTTTTTACCAAATCCGACTTGAATAATTTAACTATATATATTTTTTTTTGTTAGTTTATGGATTATTTTTGATTAAATATCATATTATTAGCATAAAAGATTACAGTTTGATTAAACTAAAAGGTCTGGAGTCCAGAAAATGAACAAAAGTTGTAGTGAAAACCATGTAAACAATTCAATAAACTGATTAAATTGCAATTATATGATGGCCCATCGATGATTTTCAATGTATTTTGTTAAATATACGACAAATTTCTTTTCCCACTAATATCACAACATTAATACACAGTCCGACACAGATTTTTTTTAAAGTTTTTTTTTTCTCGGTAATTTTCCGTGTTTTTTTACATAATGTCATGTTTTTCAACTAGAGCAACAATTTCTTTCCATAAAGATTTTCATCTGAGCTACCATTTTGGAAATATAGAGCGATTTGTAAAAAAAATAGAAAGCTTCTAACTCGGAAACGGTGCGTCATATGGCCATGCTTCTCAGAGCCTAAATGGTTTCTATGGTCAAGGTCAATCCGATACCGGAATGAAATAAGGAATCTACCAAAAAAAATAAAATTTTAAATTTTTCTAAGTCCTCGCGCCATAGCGCCCCTAAGGCTACACTCCAACCCAATACACATTTAAAACTAATTAGTTTCAAAAAATAAACTTACGCTGTCAAAATAATTATGGCGAACATTTCAGTTTGTCTTCATATTGCACAGAGTTTTCTTTGACATTTTATTTGTTTCCTAAAGGTTGGAAAGAATGAAGAGAATTTACAAATGAACGAATGATTTCTGAAAAAGTCAGCGCAATGTTACCTTACGGCGTCGTAACTTAAAAACCAAATGTTACCGTGTCGAGAAGTGCCCCACTTTAGTCGCAGCGACCGAAACAAAATCGTAGCAGCGACCAAAAATGTCACTGGTGTCGTCTTTTCAGTGTCGACTAGTTTCGTAACGGAGCAGCGACCAAAAATGTCACTGGTGTCGCCTTTTCAGTGTCGACTAGTTTCGTAACGGCTACCAAAAAATGCTATCTGGGTACCACACCAATAAACAAAAGTATAAAAATAATTCTTATTTAATCTTTAATCCACTACTCATTAACTCATAATATAAAAATTATCTTCTCCCACCAGGGAGCCATAATGAAAGCCGCGAAGCCTAATAAAAACAAGGTAATCACTAGATTTTGTTGTTTTTCATTAGGCTCCGCATACCTAACAGAAGCTACTGGGCTATGGTCTTCCAACGGATCTATCTCTTCCTGCTGTTCACTTATATACGTAAACGTGATGCAATTAAAAAGCATTATTTATTTCTGTGCAGAAAACAACACGACATAAATTTTATTCTCAGATAACACAACGTAAGTTAACCTACTCCTGTTTTTCTGTTACCACGGACTATAAGTATGTAATTATGATCCAAACGTGATATCTAGTAAGACTAGTATCGATACTAGTTATAGTAACACCCATATTCCTTGATTGACACAACCCTAGCAACGGTAGCCATTTTATGCGCCAATATCGAGTTGTTGTAGGTATGCACCTTTTTATGTAGATACTTCCAGTCCATATATTTATTATTTATGTCAATGGTACAGACTAAGTAGTACTGTGGAGTGTAGTTGTGGTCACAGAACACTATTACTCCTTGCGGAGGTTGTGGTGGTGTGGTGTTAATCACAGACAATAAAAAAGACTCCCAGTCAGATACTTCGATTAAACACGTCGGTTTCGTGGTTAGAATCGTCAGATCTAGATAAGACTATATTATACTAAACTGACCCGACTCTCTTTCGAGAGTTGGGATGGTTTATTAGCATCGTAAATGCATTGATGGTTTTCGGTCGATCATTTGGAGTTGGTAAGAATGAAGAGTGGCTTTGTTTTGTCATAAATTATCACTACAGACCATCGAGCTAGGAAAACATATATATATGTGTTTGCTACAGACAACGGAAAAGGAAAACACACAACAGAAACCGAAAACCTTCCGATAAAGCCCCAATGGCTCCGAATAGGAGCCCTCGCGGCGCGAGATTTGAAAGTAGTTATCGAATAAAAATGTTTTTTTTGAGATTGAGAGATGACGTTATTGAGCCACGGGCCTGAGCGGTTAATGGGAGCCTAATACTATTTTAAGGTTCATAACATATTTAGCTCTAGCAATAACACCTTCACCTAAAGTACATAAGGCTGTCATAGTCTGACTAGTTTATAGTTATCTGTGGTCATAGTCTGGAAAATAAACAAGCGGCATAAACAATCGTTCAAGCGCGAAAGTGTAGCCTGCCTGCTGATATATTTACTTATTTCAATATTTAATGCTATGATTTGATATGAAATAGTAAAAAATGGAGTGTACCCAGAGATTGGAGTGTACGCAAGAATTATACGATACGCATACGGAGAGGACTTGCCCAGAACAGGTCAGTACATAATACACTTATTGGTTTTGCTGTTTTATTGGTTAGGCTCATCAAATCTACGCACTTACATCGAGATATCGCAAGGAAGGTATAGTTAAATTATGTATTACTATGTCTTCCTCCAAGCAAAACTAGAGGCATTGCTTGCTTTTGAATCTAAAAATTCGACTCCGTCTTATTGCGACGCTTTTAAAATCACTCAGAACCTTTATGTTTTACTTGCAGATTGGTTTCCTGGGCATATGTGGAGTGAAGCATCCAGTGTTAAAAGGTCCAAACAAAATAGGCAGAGACCCTCAAACATGCACTATCATCCTTAATTTAAATGTAAGTATTTTACAAACTATTATTTAATACACACACACACACAATCTAAAAGGACGTCTCTGCTTGCTGCATGTTTATGGCAAAATTACTGCACCAACTTGAAAAGAACTTGGGGAACTTTGTAACTCACAGATGAACTTTGAACTCATCAGATGAACCCATAAGAGACATAACATATCTCGCAGCACCCTGCTTATCCTTGCATCATAGGCTCTCTCTTGCATTCTCCCGGCACCCGGCACCATCACTCCTATTCTTTCTTCTTTATGTTTCAGCACAGTTTCATATTACTTCTTCACATTATTCTGTATTAGTCTTATGTGTCTTCTTGTATTTTCCTTTCATGAACATTTCCAAATGTCCACCTTCTTGCTTCTTTTCACTTTCTTCTTTGTTCTAACTATTTTTTTGCAAGATTCCAGCTTTAATAGGGTGATGTGGGTATTATATTAAACTAGCTGCGCCCCGCGGTTTCACCCGCGTTAATCAGGATCCCATGGTATTGGTATGAAAAATAGATGTTAGCCGATTCTCAGACCTACTCAATATGCTCACAAAATTTCATGAGAATCGGTCAAGCCGTTTCGGAGGAGTACGGGAACGAACATTGTGACATGAGAATTTTATATATAAGATAAAGAGAACTGTTTGGTTCTTCTATTGATGTAATAATGCTAAATAATATGTGTGCAGCTACAGTTATATAGGGTTAGCCGAGCTGCACACTACATGTATTTCTATCCAATTTGATATAGAAATGCAAATAAATGGGTCTTATGGTGATTTAGTGTGACTATGGCTGATGGTGTTCACATAATAATCTAGCTCTAATTGGTTTATTTTGCAAACAAGTAAAACATGAACTGCAACATTTGCTTTATTGTGTACCCACTCAAGCTAAAGAAGTTACTATTTTATAGCAATCTGTAAGCAATTTACTATCTTATATTAGGTTGCGGAAAAAGTCTTTTCGCATTATAGTATGTATGAACTTGTAATAAAATCTCTTTGGGTATTTGTATCTATTTGTATCTGGCTGGTTTTGGTATCATTGAAAGTTTAAATTTTAAAAAACATAATTCCAAATTCAAATTAGGAAAATGTGTGATTTTTGTAACATCAAGATGAGTGAATATAATGACTACAAAAAGGTAAAAATGCAACGCAAGCCGCGAAAAAAAATTGCGATGTTTATGGACCTAGTGCAGTGTCTGTGAGAGTAGCACAAATTTGGTTTAATCGTTTTCAATCCGGAAATTTTGATGTCAAAGATGCACGTCGCTCTGGTCGCCCTATTACGGATAAAATGGATGCCATTTTTGAAAAAGTGGAGCAAGATCGGCATATCAGTAGTTACGACGTAGCTGAAGAACTGGGAATTGACCACAAAACAGTTTTAGTGCATATGAAAAAAACTGGGTACCTACACAAAAAAGCTCGATATTTGGGTACCTCACAAGCTCACTGAAAGAAACCTAATGAACCGTGTTCTCATTTGTGATTCTTTATTACGACGTAATGAAACCGAACCATTTTTGAAGAAGCTGATAACTGGTGATGAAAAGTGGATCACGTACGACAAGAACGTACGAAAAAGGTCGTTGTCAAAGGCTGGTCAGGCTTCACAGACTGTGGCGAAACCCGGGTTAACTCGCAACAAGGTGATGCTGTGTGTGTGGGATTGGAAGGGCATTATTCATTATGAGCTGTTACCACCAGGCAGGACCATCGATTCTGAACTCTACTGCGAACAACTGATGAGATTAAAGCAAGAAGTTGAGAGAAAGCGGCCGGAATTAATCAACAGAAGGGGTGTGGTTTTTCATCATGATAACGCTAGACCTCACACATCTTTAGCCACTCAGCAAAAATTAAGAGAGTTTGGCTGGGAGGTGTTACATGCATCCGCCGTATAGTCTCTTCAGAATTCTTTAGGCAGTGTCAGGTTAACATCACGAGAGGACTGCCAAAACCACTTGTCGCGGTGTTTTGATCAGAAGTCCCAAAATTTCTATAGCAATGGGATCATGTCCCTACCTACAAGATTGCAAAAAGTTATCGAACAAAATGGTACCTACATACTTTAGTTAAATGCAAATAAACTATATTAAAAAATGTTTTGAATTTTCTTAAAAAATGCGAAGAAACTTTTCCCCAACCTATTATTTAATGCATATGCTAATCATCAATTCATCAATAATCTTTAGGCTGCAATTTTGCATACAAAACATTAGCTGAGTTGTATAATACAATTCAACCAACTAATTATGACCAGTTCCAAATTTTCACAGATGGCTGCAAAATGTTTTTTTTTTAGGTACCAATTGGTGACAGGAGGCGAGTGTGAATGAGAGGACTTGTGCGATAGTTCGGAGAGCCTATGTTTAGACTGGCTGTGATTCACCGGCTCTATTGTATAATACACCTAACTGTCACCATTTATGTTTAAGTCTCATGTAGTTGGGGTCGAGCCTATTGCCTATTATATACTATAATTACACCAGTGCCTTACTGTATGGGGAAAACAGGTGTGCTGGTTGTGTTGTTGATTTTAATGTACTCTGCGAAAAAGATTGCAAAACTGAATCAGATAGAGAGAAGTTATAAATAGTTATCATTAAAAATAAGGATTAGCATGAAGCAAAGTAAAAAATGAAACGCCTTCATTTTTTTTTTCTTTTTCCAGTCTGTATCAAGGCAACATGCTGTGATAAATGTACTAAATAGTAAAGAGTTCATGCTCATGGACTTAGATTCTGCTAACAAAACTAAATTACAAAATGTAAGTACTTTTTTACATTCAGTTAAACCTGAAAACTGGCCCTTACATCGTCTAATCAAAATAAATCTATTAAATTTTTCAGAAAACATTACAACCTTATATACCTCACCCTATGAGGGATGGCGACACAGTGCAATTTGGAGACATATTTGGTGTATTTAGGCTTTTAGAGGAAGATGATGCTTTACCGATGACGCAGGCTATCGATATCCCGGAAACGCCTGTCGTCGCTCATAAGCATGTGACAAAGCTGTACAAAGCTCCTGCGACTGTGATACCGGAGTCACCTGATGTCAGTGATCGGGTATGTACTTTGTGGTTTCATAAACCAGTCCTTGATATTTTTTGACTGCCTGTATTTTTAACGGAAGTCTCAAGGATGCTTTATGATGTGCCATATCCAAGCCCCATAAGGCCATAACGTAATTTATCTCTCATCCGAGGCAAACTACAATGTTGACTAATTCCTGAAAATGGTGGCACTTTTTTTCGTACATGGCTCAACTAAGAAAACACGAGCCAACTTAACAAAAATGTGTTTTTTCCAGGACGACTCATTTATCACGCCGTCACAACCTAAAGGCGGGAGATTAAGATTATCCAGCAGTTCGTTTATAAAACTAAATAGTAACAAAACACAGGCACTACCAGGTAGCTCTTCTAAAACATACAGCAATCGAAAATCTTCCAATCTATCAACTTCGTTAAGTTTTATTGACAACCCTAATACTAATAATAGTTTGAATGAATCATTTATATCTTTGAAATGTGGCAAGAATGTAACTGATGATATTTATGAAGCGGACACACAAGCACCTAACCCTATTGCTAATGATAGTACAGATTCAATATACACTGCTGATACCCAAATTCCGCCAGAACGAGGTATTTCACCTTCTATACATAGTTTAGATACACAAGTGCCTTCAACAGAACATTTGCCGCAAGTTCGCAAGATTGACGGTCAACATGAAATGCAATTAGATATATATGCCGCTAATAAGGAGAACAACAGAGACATATTTAATGCTGAAACACAGCCTTTTGGATATGGTAACCATTCAACAGACGGTGTAAATAAAAATAAAAGCAATGTGACAAATAAAACAATGTCAGATTGTTCGGGTGAAGCAGAAACAAAAGAAAAATTAAACACTTCTGAAGAAGAGTTGTTGTTTGATGATGTTGATGGTGAACTCTTAGAAGATTTTAATTCGCAGAATATACTGCAAGATGATTTACCATTTAAAGAAAACGCAATAGCCCAATCAAAAACAGCAGGTAGTCCTATTCCTCCTAAAAGAATCGTATCTGATGGTACAACAGATTGTGAAGAATTAGAAGAAGATATGTTGCTAACACAGAAAATACCAGAATTACCCAGTAAAGAAAATGAGCAGCAAAGAAAGATTGAAGCGAAAAATTACCCAAAGTCTTCAAAGAGAATGGCACGTGTTAATTCGGATAGTTCTACTGATTGTGAAGATATTGATTTGGCGCCAACGCAGATAATTCCTGCACAACCGATTACGAATGACACTGTGAAAGAAAAATCTGACAAGAAAAGTAAGACAAAACCAGCAATAAGAATTAACAGAATCCAATCAGACAGTTCAACTGACTGTGAAGACATTGACTTATTACCGACACAAAAGATACCTGAAAAGAAAGTTATTGAAGACGACGACGTCACTGATTGTGAAGATGACGTTATTGAAATAAAAACGAATAAACCACAAATAGTTGACCTAATTCAGGATGATATAGCTACGCAAATAATTGACCTCGATGACTACAAAAAAGACCGACAACCATTGGAAGATATGCCCACACAAATTATAGACACGAATAACGTTTCTTTGGAAGATCAACCGACACAAGTAATAGAAGAGCTAGTGCCGAAAAACATTATAAATGTAAAAAAATCCTTTGATGAAATCATTAGCCCATTCAAAATACCATTACAATCTCCAATAAGGGTAAAAAGTAAAGATATCCCAAAACTGACACCTAAAGATGAAACTAATAAAAATAAATCGATTGACGTTGACGGTAATTATTATAACGCCACACAAGATATTTACGAAGATCTGTGCTCTCAAAGAGAAAAGTCCGAAGATGGGCCAGTAGTCGCATCCAACGCAGATGACGAGGTTGTGCCGTGTTCCGTAGAAGATTATAAAGTCAAAGATATGTTCAAAAATATTGAGAGAGACTTAAGTCCAACCAAAAACCACGACGGACTGAAAAATAAGGATGTTGTAGGTGAAAGTGCCAATGTTGCAAAATTAAAAAAGGTGCCCAGTGACTCGTCTGATGTAGAATCTACTCCCAAAAAGGTGAAGCAATTCTTATTTACAGACAGCGATTTACCGGACAGCCAAGAAATAAAAACGAGTACGATGTCGCACACAAGATCTATAGTCACAGAATCATCCAGTGAATCCGAACCAGAACACTGTTCGGAAGAGTACACTCTGTTCTTAAAACGTAAGAAGAAAACCAAACCTGTACCAAAGGTTGATCTTACTAAAATTTTTGAAAAGTTACCAGAAAGAGTAATAACGCGCCAGAGGAAACCAACCTTCAAATTGCTGAGTGGTGGAGAAGTTAGTAAAAATAACTCAACCATTTTAAAACCAAGCTACTTGACAGAGCAAGAGGATCAAATAGATGGAGATATTATCACTGAAAATATAAAACGGCTTAAAACATTCGGAAAAGGAAAAACTAACAAAGATTCTAAAAATCAGGAAAGTATAAAAGCAGAGAAAAAACAAAGTTCATCGCGAAAGAAAACAGATACTACAACCAAAGAACTCAAGGAAAAAATAAAAGTGAAAATTGAAAAGCCCAAAAGAAAGGATACGAAGTCAAAAAACGAGTCATCTGGCCGAAAGATTGCTGAATCAGAAAAAAATAATACTAAAGAGGATAACCTAGATTCTACATCAGCTTCCAAATCAAGTACCAGAAGAACCAGATCTAAGAAAAATGAAAACGAAAGTCAAAAACCTGAAAAGAAATCCTTATCCCCAGAAAGCATTAAAAAAGAACCCGATAATAAAAAAAAACGTACTAGTAAGAAACAAGAGAAAGAGAGATCAGTATCGCCTGAGATTGAAGTCAGAAGAAGTAAAAGACAGAAAGCCAAAGAGAAAGACGACGACACATTGAAACCTCCGATATCTATTCTGAAAAAGAGTATTCACGAACAGAGTACTGTTTATAATATTTCGTCTTCTAGTTCGGAATCGCCAAAGAGTTTGAAGAGATCCTTGGTTGACGACAGTGATGTGCCAAGTCCGAAGCGGACGAGGTCTCACAACAATAATAATAACGACGGTATAAGCAACGCGTCGCTACGGGCGACCCCTGCGAGGGTTATGAAGACACAACATGTGCTCCTCACAGCATTCCCCAGTGCAGAAGTTAAGCAGAAGCTGGAAAAACTAGGTAAGATTTTTGACAAAACATTAAAGCATTTTTTTTAATGTGGCTAGGAAATGAACAATCAGTTGGTTAACATGAATAGACCACAAACAATAAAAAAGACATTATTGGACGATTTCTCAAGTTTATAGTTAGAAGATTAAGTTATATTTAAATCACTTAGGTATTAGCTAATAGGCTTCATTGCAATGTGCATAAAGTGTTACTTCATTGTGCGTGTCGGACCACGCGCAATGAAGGGTTCCGTATTTGGGATGAATTTATCCCAAGAATAAACTTCACATTGTAGTTGAAACACATGTTCTCTCATACATTCCAACTGCAAATGTAATTTTGTACGCAAAATATTGAGTGAATTACCATGTTATCTTAACACCATATACTTATAGGTTTTCCTGTAATATATTAGTATATATCTTAGATTCTCAGTATTTTTAGGGTTCCATAGTAAACAAGCAACTCTTATAGTTTCGCCATGTCCGTCTGTCTGTCTGTCTGTCCCCACTGCAACTCAGAGACGTTAGTACTAGAAAGCTGTAATTTGGCATAGGTATAATAAAAAAAAAATGGGTACTTCCCTTGCACGTAATTTGGGGTCGGGATGATATTTTTTTTTCTAGTCTTCCCATGGTGTGGGGTATTGTTGGATAGGCCGTTCAAAAATATTGCGGTCGGTGATCACCACTTTTCGATTCAAGGAATTCGGATTTAGGATTCCGTTTGCGTAATCATCATTCTCCTGCCCTTATCCCTATTTATTTGGGGTCGACGCAACATGTCCCTTTCTTCCATACTTCTCTATTAGTTGTCATCTCGGTAGTCACCCCCCTTTCTAGTCATATCATCCTACACACAGTCTATCTATCGTTTCTTTGGTCTCCGTTTGCGTAATACGAGGGCGGCACTGAAAATTTCGGGAATCAAGGAAGTGACACAACATTACTATTTAAAAATGTATTTATTGCTTTCGAAGTATTCTCCGCGAAATTTGACACATTTTTCCATACGATGGAACCAATCGTTGAAGCATCCATTCCATTCGGAAGTTGGGGTCTCCAAAATGGCCGTTTTGTAGGCGTTCACAGCTTCTTCAGGTGATGAAAATCTCTGTCCACGCAATTTATTCTTTATTTTAGGGAAAGTATAGAAATCATTAGGGCTTAGGTCGGGGCTGTACGGCGGATGGTCTAATAATTCTATGTTTTCTTGCTCTAAAAACTCTTTTGTTCTGTGTGCGGTGTGAAAACTCGCATTATCGTGATGGAGGATGATGCGGCGGTTGCAGTTCTCTTTACGGAGTTCAGAAACGACCTGTGGCAAACAAATGCTAGCATACCATTCTGCATTAACCGTTCTTTGTCCCTCAAGAGGAATAGTCGTAACATGGCCGGTTTTGGAGACAAACGTGGCCACCATTTTTTTTGCAACACTCCGTGAACGAACAATTTTTGTTGGCTTTAACTCATTTTCGAACACCCAAACTCATGACTGGTTTTTTGTTTCGGGTTCGTACGAGTATATCCAGGATTCGTCACTGATACGATGTTGTATACAGCATTTGAGGATCCTGCGTGGAATCTTTCGAGAGTTCTGACGCACCAAGTAACGCGAGCCGCTTTTTGCTCTTCACAGAGCGAATGCGGTATCCATCGGGAAAACAACTTTTTTACACCTAATTGTTCATGTCCAGGATTCGTCACTGATACGATGTTGTATACAGCATTTGAGGATCCTGCGTGGAATCTTTCGAGAGTTCTGACGCACCAAGTAACGCGAGCCGCTTTTTGCTCTTCACAGAGCGAATGCGGTATCCATCGGGAAAACAACTTTTTTACACCTAATTGTTCATGCAAGATTATTTGTATTTGACTCATGCCAATGTCTAAAGTTGCCTGAATTTCGCGGTATGTCACATGTCGATCTTCCTCAATCAGCTTAGGCACAGCATCGTTTTCTTGGGTGCCTGCAGTTTTTGGACGACCTTGACGGGGATCATCAATTCATCACTGAGCTTGACACGTCCACGTTGAAATTCAGCAAACCAGCGATAAATTGTGGTTTTGGATGGGGGCTTCAACACCAAATGCAGAAATCATCAGGTCAACACACTGTTTTTGTGTTAAACCACTTCGAAAGTCATAATAAATCATCGCTCTTGAATTTTCTCGAGTCAATTCCATTTTCTTAAGACGCTGACAACACCTAAACCGCGGTCACTGTCAGATTGCATAGAAAAGAAAGAGAAGCGCGATGACACAAAGCTTGTAATTTATTGCAAAATATGAAGCAACTATCTATTTACTCAAAATTGAGTTGAGTAATCGAAAATAAAAAACAACCACGTTCTGCATTCAAATAAGACGTTCTTGATATTAATGAAATACGTAACGTATGTTGATATTTAATGCAGATATTTTGGATTAGAACTCGAGGTAAGAGGTTTGTTTAACGTTATTTTGTATCGAGATTTTATTTCAAAACGTGTTTTGGTAACAACCAAGTCGTAGGAAATATGTTCAAAATTAACATATATTTTTTCCGCTACCACAAACTATACAGATTTGCCATTTTTTTTTCTTAAGAGAAGCCTATTTTGGTCAATTAGGTGTTGTCAGCGCCTTAACTACTAAACAAGTTTGACAAAACCTTGTGACAAGACCGAGAATCTTTTTTTAAATAAATAAATGGTATTCGACTTTTAAAACCAAGGAGTTTTCAATTAAAAAGACTTTAATATAACAGTGGAAATATTCCATTCCCGATACTTTTAGTGCAGCCCTCGTATTAAGCATTAAAGTGCAAATTTTTGTTAGAGTCAAGTGTTAAAAAGAAAATTAAAGAAATTAAAAGGAAAACTATCCCAGCCAAGCGTGATTTAGTAAGTGGACAAGATTATATACGCTCAGCACTGCATATGTCGTCCATTAATATCTTATCGAAGATATTTTTCACTGAACACTTACAATTTATGTGGGTTATATTATTATTAGAAACTTTGTTGTCACAAAATTTGTCTGAATGTGTCATGTATGTATCATGTCTGTGATAAACATTATTTTAGATCTTTCATTAATACATTTATTTACGTTAAAATACTGTGTACTTAGATAATACAAGACCGAAGATTAATTTATATAAGTCTTGTAACAAATTATTTGGCCGAGTTAAATGCACATGGAATCAATACGTTATTCATATTATTCATCACTTATTTCGTTACCATTAAAATTAATTAAAAAATCCTTTAAAACTGTGTCTTGTTTCATTTTGATTCTGAAAACACAGACAACAAACATCTTAATTCTATAAATACTTCACAATTCTAAAATAGGCAAACTGTTGTTTGTTTTTCTAATAGGTTTTTTAAATATTTAACTTAAGTTATTAATACTGAAGATTGTTATTTTATTAAATAACTAGATGCGCCCCGCGGTTTTACCCGCATACGTTTTGACCCCGTGGGTATATCGGGATAAAAAGTATCCTATGTGTGTTTATTCCTGGTTATAAACTATCGGTTTTCCAAATTTCATCCAAATCCGTTCAGTACTTTTTGCGTGAAAGAGAACATCCATCCGTTCTTACAAACTTTCGCATTTATAATATTAGTAGGATAACAAAATAATCATAGAAATAAAATCGTTTTTTTTTTACTTTTCGCAGCAACCTTATAGTAGTTTGTTTATTTAATACTTGTTTCTGCAGCTACACAAGAGGTACCAAATCTACTTATAGAGTGCACGTAGCTACACATATTGGTTAGCAGTACACCCGCGGTTCTCGCATCAGGATGGCGGGTGTACCTAATTTTTAAAATATCATTGTACGGGTATAGGTACACAGATTTTCAAGAGAGGTACGTAAAGGTACACAGAAGGTACCAAAACCCGCGATTCTGACGTACATGGAAAATTGACTGTGGCCTATATCGGTGTATGGGAGAACATGTTTTCAACTACAATGTTTAGTTTGGTAAATTTATCCCAACTACGGCACCCTTCATTGTGCGACACGAACTTGGCTGGTTTTTTAATTTCAATATTTTAGGTTCAGCAGTTTCAGAAATAATAATGGTAAATCTTCATCTATATCTAATTTTAAAACTATATTTATATTATAAATTATAAAAAAAAAAAAAATTTTGATATCGTCATAACAAGTCCTTTAATTTGGTATGACACATGGTACAAAAAAATGTTGGTTTGCAAAACATTTTCTTTTAATTTTTCTCCAAATTTGAACCCCATATTCAAAATTCATTTATTCACATTTCACGTTCGTGTTCGGGTCACAGAAATTCATGTGTACCAATTTTTTACTTAATCGGTCTAGTAGATTCGGAGCAAATCAGCGGTGACAGACAGGAGACGGACAGACAGACAGTCAGACAGATGTGAAATAACGGACCCTTTATAGAATCACTCGTGTGTCTGTACCCACGAGTGATCCTATAATAAGGGGTCCGTTATTTCCTAGTGAGGTACGGAACTCTAACCAGGATAAAAAAATACCATTGCTTCGTTTACGTTCATACATCTGCAACATAATTGCGTAAAACACATTCAATCACAATCTGGTAAGATTCTGAAGGAACTTGCTAAGCCATTAATTGCTTCATATTTTTGAAGAATTCGTTTGCTCAACAACGTAAAAGTGCAATGAATATTGTTGAACCGTTAAAATCAAAGGCACTGGTGCCGATTCCCTTGTTCACAAACTAAACTAAATTTAAGTTCAGTGCATCTTTTTCTTTCTATTTCATTAAGAAAAGGACAGAAGATAAATTTTAGTTTAGTCCTGTCAAGTTAATCACCGCTTGACGTAAATTGACGTAATTTTAGTAAGCATTTTTTTATTTAATCACGTCTAAACTTGTATGGAGTAGTGACAGGCGCTGATTAATTTGACAGGTCTAAACTAAAATTTATTTTCTGTCCTTTTCTTAATAAAATAGAAAGAAAAAGATGCACTGAACTTAAATTTAATTTAGTTTGTGAACAAGGGTATCGGCACCATTGTCATTGTAAGTGCAATTAAATATCCCGCTGGTCATACACGCACGCCGGTTGGTGCAATTAGGTATCCCGCTGGTCATACACGCACGCCGGTTTGTGCAATTAGGTATCCCGTTGATCATACACGCACGCCAGTTTGTGCAATTAGGTATCCCGTTGGTCATACACGCACGCCGGTTGCGAGTACTTCGCACCTGACCTTTCAGAAGACCATCACCAACAAGGTCACTATTATGTCCTTAACATTGAGTATTCTTAATTCTAATATTTTTATTATGTGTAGGAGCGATAATAGTAACAGATGTGGTAGACTGCTCCGTGGTGCTGACGATGCAGATAAAGCGCACGTTCAAGCTGCTGTGCGCCGTGGGGCTCGGCAGGCCTATCGTAGGACCTGGCTGGGTGCAGGCCTGCGCCGACACCAATATCATTGTCGGTAAGAGGGGAACCTGCTTCATAACACATTTTAACGTCGTCATTCATTCTCGCTTCTTTCTTCGCATCAGCAGTTACAGACATCAGAAGGCCAATTCCCGCATGCTCAATATATTTTTTGCATTCCACAATGCGTTGTTAAACTGTTTGTCCACCGCACAACGTCAACGGGACGTCAACGAGAAACGAGATTATTCGAACCGAACGTGACGTACCGGTAGTGGTGTGCGGAGGACACGCGACCATAGTAAATGTAATGTATGTATCGCTACTGTCAAAAATGTAAGTAAATTAGAGGTATGGAGACTAAGATTGTAATGCGAACTACCATTTCAGACACTAATCTTCATGCTCAAACATGATCTGACCAAGAATATGTGTGAAATTTAAAAGAGACCTCTGAGTTTGTATCTACGGGATCCCCCCCCCCCCCCCCTCTAGTTCCTTTTTATCACAGAGCACGTAATCACCACTCCCCAGTAGCAACTAGAGCCGACATTACATAATACTCGTGCCCACGCAATTAGCGCCGGGCCCATGTTTCGGTAGAGCAGTGGTGGCCCAGTGGTAACGGCCGCGACTTACGAGTTGTAGATCGTAGGTTCGAACTCAGACAGACGCTTAACTTTGTGTTAATTATTTCATCACCACTGCTCTCAAAACGGTGAAGGAAAACATCGTTGTCGTCATTTACCAACCCGCACTGCGCCCGCGTGGTGGATTACGGCCCATTCCCTCTCACAGAGAGGAGGCCTGTGTCCCAGCCGTGGGAACATTATAGGCTGATTATGTCCGTGTTTCGGTTGGTGGCCCAAATATAGCCCAAATGATAGCTGTGCCTATCTTAAGAGCGTGCATTATAAAATTTGGCAACGTCGCAAATAGCTTAAAATATTAATAATGAATTGCAATTATAACACTGAATATGATGTTGTAACCGTTTCAGGTATAAACAGGGCAATTGGAAAGTTTCCAAATACTTTATTCACATCTAAAACTAAATATTAGCTGTTACGATATTAATCATTGCATTTCATAATCAATACTTCATATTTCCATAAAGTAAAATTGCCAAATTAAACAAAACAGCGAAATATTTGACAGCTATTTGCGACGTTGCCCACTTTCAGAATGTACGCTTTTAACAGTGTGCAAAAATATTGTCAAAGTATTATTATGCCAAAGTAGATTAGGAATTTAATAATTATGCGAATGAAAGGGCACCCGTTTTGGTTATCTCATGCCTGTGATATAGAAACTGACGGCCCGTGACAGTTCTGACATTGCCTTGTCAGAATTGTCACAGGCCGTCAGTTTCTATGAGTAACGGTGGTCACGCTTACTGACCTGCTTGCTTTTTTCAACAAGGACTTGTCTGTTAAATTTTAGATCC
This sequence comes from Atethmia centrago, assembly GCA_905333075.3. Classification (NCBI taxonomy): domain Eukaryota; kingdom Metazoa; phylum Arthropoda; class Insecta; order Lepidoptera; family Noctuidae; genus Atethmia; species Atethmia centrago. The sequence goes on along the minus strand of HG995381.1, from coordinate 6,829,988 downwards.
CTGGCTGTACCTGGTAAAAGACGAGCCAGCAGAAAAACGGTTTCAGTTTAGTTTGCACAAGACGCTGAACGGCAAGAGGAACTTCTTGAAAGGCTGCAACGTGTCGTCAACACCAAGCGTGCAGCCGAATGCGGCAGAAATGAAATGTGAGTTAACCCATTCATAATTACATACTTATTATCATTAAACTTTATTAAGAATTAGCTGACCCGACATGTCCTGTCCACCTCCTCCACGAGAAAACAAAACAAAAAAGAATCACGCATATCCATCGTTTGAACAGTCTTTTTTTTTTTGGGTGGGAAAACATCAAATCGCTTCTTCCGCTCTGGGCGGAGCGGGAGGGTGTGTCAGACTCTTACTGACTAAAACCCACCCGTATTCCTTCCGTTGCCTGTGTTGCGGGGGCCTCGGTGACCCGTATGTAACTTCCCGCGTCGAGTCGTGGTCTTAAGTTTACATAAAAATCCCATAGAATAAAAGAACGTTTAGTTTTTCCCGAATTTACCGAATTACGGACATTTTAAAACAAAAAAATGTGATGCGCTTATCAACGAACAGAATTTTTATTTTTACCAGAAGATAGATACGAGGGCGGGTCAATAAGTCCGTGACTTTTGGAATAAAACACAGATTTTTTGATAAAAAAATAATTTTATTTTTCAACGTAGTCTCCCTTGAGCTCTATACACTTTGTCCAACGCTTCTCCAATTTTTTTATCCCTTCCAAAAAAAATGATTTGTCGAGGTCCTCAAAATAGGCCTTCGTTTGCGAGATGACTTCATCATTGGAGTCAAATCTTTTTCCACCAAGCCATTTCTTCAGGTTTGGGAACAAGAAGTAGTCGCTCGGAGCCAAATCTGGAGAATAGGGCGGATGAGGGAGCAATTCATAGCCCAATTCATGGATTTTTGCCATGGCAACTGCACATGTGTGCTCCCTTGCATTGTCTTGGTGGAAAAGAACTTTTTTCTTGGCCAAATGAGGTCGGTTTTTTTTCAAATCGTCATTGAATCGGTCCAATAAATTGGCATAATATTCCCCATTGATTGTTCTTCCCTTTTGAAGGTAGTCAATGTGGATTATCCCGCGTGCATCCCAAAAAACAGTCGCCATAACTTTATTGGCTGACAAACCCACCTTGGCCTTCTTCGGCGCCGATTCACCCTTAGAAACCCACTGTTTTGACTGTTGTTTGGTCTCTGGTGTGTTGTGATGGATCCATGTTTCGTCCACGGTTACAAAACGGCGCAAAAACTCCTCCATATTGCGATTAAACAACGCCAAACCTTCCTGTGAAGTTGTTACACGATTGCGTTTGTGGTCGACTGTGAGCAAACGCGGCACCCATCTTGCGGAAAGCTTTCTCATGCCCAAGTGATCATTCAAAATTGAAACCACTGAGCCATGCGAGATCCCTACGGCTTCCACAATCTCTCGCACTTTCAATCTTCGGTCGGCCAACACCATATCGTGAATTTTTTCGATTGTTTCGGATGTAGAGACCTCAACTGGGCGTCCAGGACGTTCGGCATCTTCAGTGCTTGTACGGCCACAACGAAATTCAGTAAACCATTTTTTTACCATTGAAATCGATGGTGCAGAGTCCCCATAGTATTTATCAAGCTTAGCCTTGGTCTCGGTAATGGTTTTTTTTCGCAAGAAATAATGCTTAATAAGCACACGAAATTCACTTTTTTCCATTTTCTCCTCAAATTAGTGAGTAGTCTGATAAAAATAGCTGTCAAACACAAACTAACTGACGCAGCAAGTTTAAATTTTGACAGGAGTCAACTGACAGATGCCTGTTGACAGGAGCAGTGTTGCTGTTTCAGTAAAGAGGTCAGAAATTCAAAAAGTCACGGACTTATTGACCCGCCCTCGTACGAGTACAATATTATTATTAATATTATCGTATTCTTCTTATTTAATTAACATAATGAATTAATTATAATCACATGATACTTGACGAGCGCAGCGAAACATGGGCGTACACGCGCCCTTATCTGTAAGCATTCGAACGCAGCGAAAACGATGCGCGCATATCCTATAGCATTCGACCGGATTCCGCGATTACACGCAATATACAAGGTGTCGTTTTGCATACTCGTCAAATTTCAGGAGGCTGCTAGGAATGACAATCATATCTAATCAAATAAAATTACGATACCTGCTCAATAATTAATACATACTTGTTTTTTTTTTAGTTATTTAAGTTTGACAGTATTTTAGAATACACCTCTTTCACAGAACAGAATCACCCCGTTGCGTATGCGGTGGTGTGTGGACAGTTACAGAGTGGTATCACACGGGCCGCGTTTTAACATGCGTGTCCCACACATGCCGATTTCCGAAAATTAGAAAAAAAGAGACCTACTTATTTTATTATAGATTCGGGTGGAGAATCATTAGCATAGTGACCTCCTTGAATTTGACGAGGGTGCAAAACGACACCTTGTATTTGCAATACGTTCACGTATTGCAAATATGGACTTTAATAATTAACTAGACATCTTAATTTCCTTTATCGCGCTATTACGCTCTCCGTCAGGTTTAAATCGTACTTAAACGACAGAACTAATGCGACTTCAGTTCCACTTTGGTTAGTAGTAAAACAGTGTTACCATTCTCTTTCAGTGATAGTGGAATGTTCAGGCGGTACTTGGAAGGAAGGCGGTCCGAACTGGGTGTGCGTGTCCTGTTCCAAGGACAACGCGCTCTGGCCGGCATTGAGGAAGCGAGGCGCTACCGTCGTGTCCACTGAGTTCATCCTCGGAGGAGTGCTGCGGCAGAAGCTCGACATAGCCAGCACCACGTTCCCCTAAGTATGAACCACTCACGTTATGTTATCGTAGTTTGGTACTGCACTTTGATTGAAGCTGTAATTTTGATTTTGAAAGATTATGCTATTTGTACACATGGGATCTGAAATCTAAATTAAAATGTAAATAACGTGATTTTGATGTATAATTTTAAGTTTATATGATAACTTATCAAAAATTGTGAATAACGTGTGCAAAGTACAAAATAATTCTAGAGTCTGCTTCTCTTAACCTTGTGTTCGCGACAAGAACATTTAAATGGGTGTTAATTTCACCAAAGCAAATGTCAACTTTTTGTTTTTCCCGCTCGACGCGATGAGCGAATACACTTTTTATCCAATTACGGCAAAGCCAAAGGAGGGTTAAGATTTTGTCAGGCTATGTATGTGTGTTCATCTGTTCCCTCATAACTTCTAAACTACTCGTATTTTTATACACGAGGTATGGTTGATAAATGATTTTATTTCTGTAAGTAGGTTTGTACAAACACTTACTCGTCAATCATATTAAAAAAATAAGATGTGGTCGGCGTTTCCTATCTGGCTACTCTGTGAAGACCATGTAGATTGGTGTCTGAAATGGTATTTTGATGAAAGAACCATTGAGTGGACCTGTCCAGTCAGTGCACGCTTTTGTCAGTTGTCGTGCAGCTCAGCTTAGAACTTAAGGAGCTTAACGATACAACAAACAATACATAAGAAAGGACATTTGGGTAGGCCGCATGAATTACTCAAACTGCCAGAATATGATAAAAAACTAACTGAGAAAAAAACGTGACCCACATAGTCCTCAAATTCACAATAATTAAAATAATATAATACTTTACAAAGTAAATATTCATGTCATTGTTTGTGTAAAATGGTATAAAGAAAAAGAAAAAAATAAATAGCATTAGAGTAGCTCAATCCCAAGCCTTTTTGCCCTCGTCTTTAACAGTTCAGGCTTATAAAACATTTGAATTCACGTATACATTGGCATCTAAACGAGCTACTTATTTTTTTGAGCCTGGTTGTAGGAACCTAATGTTTGTGTTTGTTCCTAGTATTTACATTATGGATATCACTGTATTTTTTAAACATATTAAATTTAGGCATACAAAAGATTTTCATAAATATACTGAGAAGCTTACAGTCTTTATATTAATATCTTTAAATTGTCTCTGAGGAACTGTCTAGGATTTAATTTATGAATTGAACGAATGAAAGAACGAATTTAAAGTTGGAAGCGTCATGTTGTTCTGAGGGGATGGCATATGACGTCACATAAAATCCAACATGGCGGCTTACAGCGGATATAAAGTGCTAACGAAAATTAAATATTTTAGATTAATATATCGAGCGTGGTATCTAATAAAAGTACTCCTAACCGGAGTCACACGTAACCTGTATGATTTATGCCATAATTACAAGATTAGTAATTAAGTGTGACTCCGGTTATACGAAAACCAAAGCCGATATAATTTTGCTACGATGTCTTGTTTATACCTTTTTAGTTTTGTCGTAGTTGGGTTTTAGTTTTTAACTTTCATTTTTAGCGTTCGTTTCGTTGCCCTTGGCTAAGAGTATACTACGTGACCAAAATAATTAGGCGCATGACAGCTCACTCGGGGAGCGCGAGGATACAGGCGGGGTGCGGGCGCCGAAACCGCATTCCTGTCATGCGCCAAATTGTTTGGGCCACGTGGTACTTATTTAATTCATGAGTGAGACGGTTTTGATATACATCTCGTTTTGCAATCGATGGCTGTAAACAAGGATTAAGCTAAGTGGACACTGGTCAAAAGCTAAAAACTTAATTTGAAAATAACTGCTAGAATGGGAGAGTATACTGCCAAGTTTCACCACTAGAGGCGCTAGCAGCATAAACAGTAAACAAACATTTCTCATAGAATGTCAGTAGATTTTTTATGACTTAAGTAAACCTTAAATTTAGTTGTTCTATCTAACGGCGGCGGGCGAGCAATACTTGCAGTTGTGACGTGTATAGACACGCGCTCTTGTGTGCGTAACTGCAGGTAGCGTCAGCAAGTTCATCAGTATTGAACAAAATAATATAAGTAGGTAGTTAGTTTTGTGTTTCGTTTAGTGATGAAATAAAAATATTTTCGTGTTCAATATTTATTTACATACATGTATATTTACAAATTAAATTATTGGTGTAAAAAAATTGTTCGAATCATAACCGGACTCTTCCGTGATCCGTCATTTGTAAATTTATGATAAATTCAAGGTCAAAAAGGTCATCAAAGTACTTCATATACACCCGTCGTTTCTGCAGTGCGTTGTGTTATGTTACGTAAATGCGACAAATCACAGTCTGTAACATTGCTGCATCAGTGCTGTGTGTACGGATGTTCAAATATAGCTATCTTTTATTGTTTACTAATTGTGCTGATAACGCCATTTATGGGACTTATTTATTGTATACCAGACTTTAAAAAACAACTGCCAGTCAATTGCTAGGGCCAATATTCTGTTGCTTCCCTAAGATCATTAACCCTTTGACCGCCGCTCAAAACTGCAAAAACGTGCCCTCGGCGCCAAGCTACGAATTATTCCATATAAATCTGTCATGTAGTCTTGACCGTGGCGTGCTGTGCACATTTTTGTTTGTTATCTATACATGACTGTGGCGGTCAAAAGGTTAAAGTATTGGAATATAATAGCTTTAAAATTCATGCAAATGTATCATTATAATTCAATAATTTTAGGTGTAACACATAAGGTCGATCATTGACATCACATTTTTCGCATCCGTTTTTAAATTATCTTATAGTGAGCATTGCCATAAAGCAAGTTTTAATGAATATTTGTTGATATGTTACATAATACTTCTGTTAGGTATTATATTGTAATGAATCTGTATGTGTAATATGCTGTTTAAGTTTTTTCAAAGGAATTAATGAGGATATTTGAAATATTGAACAGTTTCGGTTACTTGAGAGAATGTATGATGATAACTGTATGGTTTTAATAATTTTGATAGTTGTAATCATAGTTTACGCATTTTTAATATTATCATTCTATGATTGTTGTTTATTATTGTATAATATAGTCTTACTTTTTAGTTGAGTGTTATTTATTTATTGATGACCTATTTTCACCAATTAAACTGAACGTAATCAGCACCTTTAGACCGCGTTCACGAGCTGTCAGTGTCATCATATTTGTGGAATATTGACACTGACAGATCTTGAACGCGGTTAAGATTTGTGCTGATCGCGTTCAGTTTCATTGGTGAACTTCGTCTTTAGTAACAAAGAACCTAACTTTCTTTCACCTCCATACAAGTTAAATGGGTACCATATCGATCCTAATTCTGGGGTGTATGTTTCGCCACTTCTTCCCAGCTTTAGCTGGGAAGAAGTGGCACTAGGAAATGGTGAAGTGTGGGGGTTTCTGGGGGAATGTCTTATGTAATTTTGACGTTCGGAAAGTGCTGATTCTCAGCCTAGTTTGAATAAATGACTTGATTTTTTTATTTTATTGGCGAAGCCACAATCCTGTGCTTACTTTGTATCGAACTTAGTTTTTCACATTTATGATTTTGGTGGGTTTATTTATAGATGCGAGCAGTGGCGTAGCTAGGAGGGGGCGTCCGGGTGTCACCTGACCGGGGGTGACATCCTACCGTGAAACAAAAAATTACACAACTATCACGTTTTCTAACACTAAATCACTTAGGCCTGAAGTCATTTTAAGGTGGATCCGCAGTGGCAGCCCGCGAATTTGAATTTGTAGGTCAGTGTCAGGTTATATGTTCATTAATATTTAGTTTTATTCTTGGGTGACACCACAATTATGCACTCCGGGTGCCACCCATCCTAGCTACGTCACTGGATGCAAGCTTACACAAATTCTGTTTGTGTTCATTTTTATACTAACTACTGGCTCTACGTATTACTTATTACGGCTCCGCCGCCTCCAGATGGCGCACGGCAGTATTTACCATCGTCATGGCTGCGTATAGCCATGGCGATGGTTTGTTAGAGGCGCTAGTAGTCGTTCTGCATAGGCATGAGTAATATCGCTTTTACACTGTATCAAATCGTATGTATGTATCGGTTTGGAATATCGGATATCGCATCTATATATTTCAATAACTATGTATATATTGGCTGAATCTGTGTGAAACTCTGAAACGAAAGTGGTACTGTAATTTTTAGGTGTCGGTTTTGTTCGATTTCTGTATATCATTTTATTTTATTTGTATCTGTATACTCGAAATCAGTGAATGTGTTGTTTGGTGTTGTTGATAATATGACATTCTGAAATGAAACTAGTACAGTCGTATCGGTTATTCGGATATATTTTTATCAATTATTTATATAGGTACTAATCAGTGAATTGAACTTTCATTCTTACTTTTCTCAGGTTTAGGACTGACTGCTTTACTAATAAGCGAATCATGGGAAAACAAATAATGTATTCGTATTAAACTCTGCTCCTGTATTTTTATGGTATTTAATATTTGTATTAAACATAAGCGTATCACACAGTACCGCAGTATTACAAGTACCCAAATCAGTTTGAACCGAATACCGAATATCATAGTGCGATACGATATTGTGTTTTGTTCTGTGACTCATACCAACATCAACGCATTAGGTACGCGGATACCTGATATATAGATACAGTGTCGTCCGATATATAGGTACTGTACTGGATATTGTGCCGATACATATATACGATTTGTATCGCCCACTCCTAGTTCTGAAACTCAACCATCGCATTGCGGACGTCGCTCATATTTTTTAAATTCAGAATCAGAACATTTATCATTGTAAATTGCAAACCAGAATACAGCATTTTGAACCATTAAAGTCCATTATTTCGAAGCCTTGTACACAACGGCAACGGCCGGAACACTTAGTACAAAAGATTCCAGATGTTTTATTTTTATAAATTAGTATATTAAAAACTACAGATTTTTTTTCAAAAAGATATCCCATTTTGAAAAAAATGCCCGAAACCCACGATTGCCTAACAGCCAACCGCAGTTCTATGTTTAGTTCCTAATTCCTACACAATAATATCGATAAGAAGACGAACGTGAGAATATTGCGCAACATACACAGAGGTCAACTCGATGGAAATGGGGGTCCTCCGTTGCCCTGAACCAGCAAAGTCGGTTAACACTTTCACTCATCCGTCCATGCATTACATGTAATGCACTGATGAGTTAGCTCCGTACGTCCGTGCATGACATACAATACACTATTAACCACCAAGAGTAGTATTGTTCACGAGAAACTTGAAAAATCAATCAAATAAAAAATACAGATAATTCTTTCAACCTGCCAAGTACGTAATCTGGCTCCCTAGGTTGCCATATCTAATATGTAAAAAAAAAAAAGTAAAACTTGGTATATTATATTTTAATCAAACAAAAATAAAAATGGTTTTTCTTACTAAAATTCAACTTAAATAAAACTTTTTTTTATTTCTTTGGGTGGTCTACGCTAATAAACTTTTCTTGAGACATAATAAGTCACCTCCACAGTCGATACAATATACTGCATTAAAGTGGATCACTAAAGGAATTGGAACCTCTAGTAAAATGAAAAGTTTTTTAATTATGTTCATGTAATGGCAATAATCTACAATCTAGTGTTTTAAAGTATAAAAATAATTATGTTAGGTTGTATAGGCGGATTATAGCTACGGCCAAAAAACATGAAATAATGATGCAAATAAATGCATCTAAAAACTTAAGTAAGGAAGTCTGGAAAATCAGATGTACAAATAGGGAGAAAGAGATAAAACCTGAACCTGACTTAAGGCTCAAAGTTCACGACAGGATTATAGTTGACCCTGACGATATATCGAACATACTAGTAAAACAATTCGACTATAAATGTGTCTCAAGTGTAAGTGAAGTTGACCAATTTAAATTATTTCTAAGTAAATACAGTAGCGAAATTAGCAGTGGTATGGATATTTCTCCAGCCACTCCCAATGAGTTAATAAGTATAGTAAAAAGTATGGAGAGCAAATATTCATGCGGATATGATGACATTCCTATTACCGTTATTAAGGAACACATTAGATTATTAGCAGAGCCTTTCTTACCTGCTGGGGAGTTTGTTGGCCACTTCTTCCCAGCTAAAGCACTAGGTAGTGGCGAAGGCTGGGCGTTTTGGGGGACTGGACTGTCTTATGTAATTTTGACGTTCGAAAAGTGCTGATCCTCAGCCTAGTTTGAATAAATGACTTTTGTTTTTTTTTTTTTTAAGATAATGCAATTATTTTTTTCAATAAATGCATTGAGGAATCTATCTTTCCGGATCAATTGAAAATTGCCAAGGTAATACCTGTCTATAAAAAGGGTAGTAGGACTGAGGCAAAAAATTACCGGCCTATCTCCTTATTGCCAGTGCTGTCAAAAATATTCGAGAAAATTATTAAAAAGCGGCTTCTAGCCCACTTACGTGCAAATAGACTTTTGAACAATAGACAATTTGGTTATCAGAAAGGCGTTGGTACTTCAGATGACATATATACGATGGACGATTTAATAAGAAACATTAATAATAAAATGAAAGTCGCTGGGATTTTCCTAGACCTGAGCTCTGCATTTGACACCATAGACCATGAGTTGCTTCTCACAAAAATGAGTCATTACGGTGTAAGAAATAAGGCCTTGAAACTGTTCTGTTCATATTTACAGAATAGGAAAATGTTTGTTGAAATCGACAAAATTCATAATGGCTACAAAAAGTTTCATAGATCAGGAATGGTAAAGTTGACCACGGGTGTCCCGCAGGGATCTATACTTGGACCTATTTTATTTCTTATATTTATAAATGACTTGATTAATTATATAAACTCAAAAATAAAATTACTATTTCAATGTCAGGTAAAAACCGACATTGAAATAGTAATTTTTGCGGATGACACAAATGCCATAGTAGCAGAAAATGATGTAACTAAATTGACTAATTTAATAAACGTTGCATTAAAAGCCTTCCATGTGTGGTTTACTATTAATAAATTATTGATAAATACTTCAAAGACTAAGATTATGTTATTTAGAACGACAGCCCGTAACAAGGACAATTTAGATATAGTTTTGAATAATGAGAGAAGTGAGCTCGTAAATGAAGTAAAATTCTTAGGTATTCATATAGATAAACGGCTAAATTGGAAACCGGAATTGAAGGCGATTGACGCGTCGGTATCATCCGCATGTTACGCTCTGAGAGCTCTAAGAAATGAAATTAGTATAGAACAACTGAAAATGGTACGAGGGTCATTCAATAAATACTTAGCCTACAAAAAGTAAACGAAAATTTTGGAAAAGTGGCAATTTATTTTTCAACAGTCTCCTTTTAGTTCGATACACTTAGCCCAGCGATGCTCCAACTTTTTTAACCCGTCCGAAAAATAGTTTTTGTCAAACTCTGCAAAATAGGCCTCCGTGGCGGCGATGACCTCCTCATTCGATCCATATCTATTCCCGGCGAGTGATTTTTTCAGATTAGGAAACAGAAAGAAGTCACAAGGGGCCAAATCTGGAGAATACGGTGGATGGGGCAACAATTCGTAGCGTAATTCGACCAATTTGGCCATGGCAACGGCAGACGTGTGAACCGGTGCGTTGTCGTGGTGAAACAGCACTTTTTTCTTCGCCAGATGGGGTCGTTTTTTCTTTAATTCGGCGTCGAATCGGCCCAATAAATCAGCATAGTAAAGCCCTGTAATTGTTTTACCCTTCTCGAGGTAATCGATGTAGATCACACCTTGTGAATCCCAGAAAACGGTGGCCATAACTTTTCCGGCCGATTTTACAGTTTTCGCCTTCTTTGGAGCACGTTCCCCGGTCTGGATCCATTGTTTTGATTGCTCCTTGGTCTCTGGTGTGTACCAGTGGATCCAGGTTTCATCGACGGTCACAAAACGACGCAAAAACTCCGCTGGATTCCGCTTAAACAGCGCCAAACACGTCTCCGATGTGGTCTCACGGTTGCGCTTGTTTTCTGGTGTGAGTAAACGCGGCACCCATCGCGCCGACAGCTTTCTCATGCCGAGTTCCTCGTGAAGAATATGATGCACTGTTCCTTCTGAAATGCCTACAGTCTCAGCTAGCTCCCGAACCTTCAATCGGCGATCTGCCAATACGAAATCATGGATTTTTTTAATGTTTTCCTCTGTAGCAGCTGTTTTCGGTGCACCTGGACGTGGTTCATCAAAAACCGACGTACGGCCACGTGCAAACTCGTTGAACCAATTCTTGACGGTGGTCATCGATGGAGAAGAGTCACCGTACACAGCATCCAAGCGCTCTTTGATTTCGATGCGCGTTTTCCCTTCCAAAAATAGGAATCGAATCACCGAACGATATTGCTCTTTTTCCATTTTTGTAAAACCGATCGACACGTTCGCTTCCATAAGTTGTCAAATTAAAACAAATGAAGGGATTGGAATGAAAATTTGAAAAAAGAATTAAAAAAGAATGTGCTACACTGTGGTAAAACTCTTTTGAAACTACAGCGCCCTCTGGCGATGAGGCTAGGTACTTATTGAATGCACCTCGTATATTATGCGTTGGTTGAATTAAAAATTAGATATAGTGTACTTCTTTGGGGAAATAGCTATGACTATAATAGTAAAAGAGCAGACCATGGTACGAATATCTCAAAGAGAGAGTTGTCGTCAGCATTTTACAAATCTGGGTATTCTTACAGTACCGAGCATTTATGTCTTAGTACTTTTGAGCAACATGGCCAAATACATTCATGATTATGAGACAACAGAAGAAAGGCGAATTAGGGAAGGTACATGTAGAAAGGATATTAAATATAATATTATCCATCCAAACTACAATATTGTGGAACACAGTCCACGATACGAATCGATAAAGTTATTTAATAAGTTGCCTATGGACATTAAAGCCACTATCTACGCGAGTACTTTTAAAACCAAACTTAAGGGTTGAATAGGTGTCTATATTCTGTAGATGAATTATAAATGTCTTTTGAATTTTTATTTGATTGATTTTATTTGAACTTATAATTGTTTATGATGATTTTAATTTTGTATTGTAGTTATTTGATTATTGGCATTTGTATACTATTGACATTGGTACTTATATATTATTGAATTGATTATTAATTTGATTATTATTGTTTAGATTTTGCTATGATTATGATGGACTAGTATTGATTATTTTATGTTTTTATTATTAATTATTAGCGATGTATACATTTTTGTCTTATTGCATGGTAAATGTTTATTTTAATTTCATTTATTTTGTAAATTCAGATACAAGTTTCATGTTATTGAATAAATGACTATGACTATGACTATGACTAATGAATTATGTTATCGACTATGGTTTTTATCCAACTGCAAATGTAAGTTTGTAAGCACAATATTGACCATGTTATTTTAACACCATAGACTTCTTAAAGGTTTTCGTGTAATCTATACGTAAAGAACTATTTTCTATATATTTTTTTTCAAAATTTTAGTATCAATAGTTTCGAAGATAAGGAACGGTAAATTTTCATCAATTTTCTCAAATAGCTTTAAAATAAATTATTTTAAAATTATAAAAAAATATATATGTTTGAGACACTCACAACAAGCTCTTTCATTTGATATGTCGGTACAGTTTGCAAAACTTATTTTTAAAATTTTCTAATTTGCCTCCGAAAATTGACCCTCATTTTCAAAAATTATTTATTTACGTCACACATCCGTGTTTGGGTCACAGAAATCTATGTTTGTACCAAGTTTCAAATGAATCGGTTCAGTAGATTCGGAGCAAATCGGCTGTGACAGACGGACAGACAGACAGACACACGAGTGATCCTATATGGGTTCCGTTTTCGCTTTTGAGGTACGGAACCCTAAAAAACGATCATTTTTATTGTATGTCTGTTTGTTCCGGCTAATCTTCGAAACGGCTGGACCGATTTTGACGGGACTTCACTGTTCACTGGCAGATAGCTGATGTTATAAGGAGTAACTTAGGCTACTTTTATTTTATAGAAAAAGCCACGCGGGCGTAGCCGCGGCCAGTAGCTGGTACATTCTACTAATAATATAAATGCGAAAGATTGTAAGTATGGATGGATGAAAGAAAGAAAGAAAGAAAAATAGATTTATTTGTCACAGAAACACGTACACATAAAAGGGTAATTCTTATAAATAATAAAACTAAACAGACTTACACAGAGAGACAGAACATATACAAATAGTCAGCAACTGCACGCCGTGACTGTGACAGTAGGCTTCCACTCAGCATGATGCTGTGCTATGGGGGACCCACAGCAAAGCGCTGATTTTCAGTGGTCACCCGAAAACGACGTACGGAAACCAAGTCAGGTTATGAGATTTTTACATACATATTAGAAAAAACAGGTAATAAAGTAAGTATAACAAAATAAACAGTACTTAGAAAATAATATAACCATTATGATCGATAAATACTATACAATAACAACACAAACAATAAAATAACATAAAAAAAGTATTTAAGTAGGCATCATCATCATCATCTGACGCAGGTCCTCACCGGACACGGCAGCTTCGGGAGGTTCCTGTATCGGATAAGGCGGGAGGAAACGTCCGGGTGTCACCACTGTGTGGATCGCCCGGAGGACACGGTGGAGGTCTGCCCGGCTTGGGCAGAGCACCGCCGTATCCTCGTGGAGGCGATCGGCGGCAGAGACCTCTCGCGTCCGGCCCTGGTTCAGGCCATGGTGCGGAGCGAGAGGGCATGGGCAGCCGTCACCTCCTTCTGCGAAGCAGTAATGCTCGCGAAGGAGGAGGCGGGACGGTTGAGGCAAAGGCACGTTTCGCGCCCTCTCGCCCCTAGCCGCTGCAGGAGACGCCCTGGGCGTCGGGAATCTCGGGCGGATTTCCAGCCACCGTAAGCGCGGGCTAGCGGACGGTGAGCAATGGGTAGCTCACCGTCCGGTAAGGACCAGGCCCGGGTCGATGGCGCGTCGTATTCCACGCGCGCCTCAAAGAGATGTCGTCAGCACAAAAGTAGGGGTCCACTAGGGCCGATGCCTGCCGGGGTCGCGGGAAGGTACTTATGGGTCACCGAGGCCCCTGGCAACACAGGCAACAGGAAGGAATACGGGTGGGTTTTAGTCAGTAAGAGTCTGACACACCCTCCCGCTCCGCCCAGAGCGGGAGAAGTTATTTGAAGATTTCCCAACCAAAAAAAAAGTAGGCATCATCACCATGCATAAACAATTCCTACCCATAGTACCTACACAATAATTTACAGTGATTTGTCTCGCTCCCACTCTCACCTTGATGGATGATGATGATGATGGATTGATGGATGTTTGTTACTCTTTCACGCAAAAAGTACTGAACAGATTTGGGTGAAATTTGGCACACAGATAATTTATAACCAGGAATAACACAGGATACTTTTATCCCGATGTACCCACGGGGTCAAAACTTATGCGGGTGAAACCGCGGGGCGCATCTAGTATTTTCATAAAATTGTGAGGGCAATAAGTACCTACTATACTTCTATGGTGGATAATGCACCAAGCCAAGGCTGGCTAGATAGATACTGGCGCCGATTCCCTTGTTCACAAACTAAACTAAATTCAAGTTCATTGATCTTTTTCTTTCTATTTCATTAAGAAGAGGACAGAAGATACATTTTAGTTTAGTTCTGTCAAATTAATCAGCGCCTGTCACTAGTCAATACAAGTTTAGACGTGATTAAAAACTTGCCTACTAAAATTACGTCAAGCGCTCTTTGAGGCGCGCGTGGAACACAACGCGACGTCAACCCGGGCAGGCTTAAGAGTGATAGAATAAAGTTAATTGATTTCTATTCAGGCAAGCTATTGCTATCATACACGCTTCTTTATAAAATTGTAAGGACATGGCCATGTTTGTCGAAGGACCGATGGCCGATGGAGCAGATGAGTCCTGGAGTGGAGACCGCGTATCGCAAGCGTAGTGTGGGACGCCCCCCAGCTAGATGGACCGACGACCTTGAGAGGGTGGCTGGGTCAAACGGGAAGCGGAAGGCGGAGGACAGGCTTATGTCCAGCAGCGGACTGTTATAGGCTAAGTTGATTGATACTTCTTTACACTGAAATGACCGAATTATTGGAATAATACGGGTATTTTAAACATCATGCATTTAATTTTTCGTTCTTTTTCTCTGTGTCGGCTTGAAACATGTAACAACAGGTTGTAGCTGCAATTAAGCCTGTATCTAGGCACCTAGGTGACCTCTATCGGGGCCAGCGAAATGACTTGACAATTTCATCATCGCAATATTTGTACCTAAACTTGTGGCTCATAAGATGTCTCATACAATAGAGACACTTTCGATTCAAAACCTACTTCGTGTTCATCGTTGTAGATCCGGACACGGTGGAGCATACGGTGGAGGTCTGCCCAGCTTGGGCAGAGCACCGCCGTGTCCTCGTGGAGGCGATCGCCGGCAGAGATCTCTCGCTTCCGGCCCTGGTTCAGGCCATGGTACGGAGCGAGAGGCCATGGGCAGCCGTCACCTCCTTCTGCGAAGCAGTCATGCTCGCGAAGGAGGAGGCGGGACGGTTGAGGGAAAGGCAAGTTTCGCGCCCTCTCGCCCCTAGCCGCCGCAGGAGACGCCCTGGGCATCGGGAATCCCGGGCGGATTTCCGGCCACCGTAGGCGCGGGCTTGCGGACGGTGAGCAATGGGTAGCTCACCGTCCGGTAAGGACCAGGCCCGGGTCGACGGCGCGTTGTATTCCACGCGCGCCTCAAAGAGATGTCGTCAGCACATATGTAGGGGTCCACTAGGGCCGATGCCTGCCGGAGTCGCGGGAAGGTACTTATGGGTCACCAAGGCCAACACAGGCAACGGAAGGAATACGGGTGGGTTTTAGTCAGTAAGAGTCTGACACACCATCCCGCTCGATGCGATGCTCCGCGCCGATGGTTCCCCAACCAAAAAAAAATGGTAACAGTTATAGTATGGCCACGCTATAGGTATAGTAACTGGCCACTCATAACAAGAAATGTACAAACATGGTAATGTGAACTAAAACGAAAATACAATAGATACAGGAATATTTTTGGTCCTTTTCATTTATGGACTTGCTTGCATTATCTTGTTTCTACCTCTATTGTTATGAGTGGCCAGTTACTATAGCAGTTACCCTACCTACTTACTTATCTATTATAATAATTTATTCTGTTCACATATCAGCTTTACATTACGTACGTCCCACTTATACAAAGCACACGTCCGTCATCCGTTGTTATCGTTATTACGTTTATCATACATACCTAATATTTATTAGGTATTGTTTTAAACTAGTCAGACCCGCTGCTTAGTGTATTTTATGTCTGTCCTCATCTTGTATAATATGTAGATGTACCTAACTTACCTGGCTTATTTTTGCCTGTGATAAAATGTACTTCAATTCAATTCAATTAATTTATTCACAAACAATTACCATTGGCGCCGATTCCCTTGTTCACAAACTAAAGTAAATTTAAGTTCAGTGCATCTTTTTCTTTCTATTTCATTAAGAAAAGGACAGAAGATACATTTTAGTTTAGTCCTGTCAAATTAATCAGCGCCTGTCACTACTCGATACAAGTTTAAACGTGATTAAAAACTTGCCTACTAAAATTACGTCAATTTACGTCAAGCGCTGATTAATTTGACAGGACTGAACTAAAATTTATCTTCTGTCCTTTTCTTAATGAAACAGAAAGAAAAAGATGCACTGAACTTAAATTTAATTTAGTTTGTGAACAAGGGAATCGGCGCCAATGTGTTTGAAATATTCTAAATGACACAAAAAAAAATAAAAAGTTACATTCATAATATAAGTACTTAGGTACTTAACACATTTAGAAATTAACGTCAAACATGATAAATATAAAAAAAAACCTACAAAAAACAAAAAAATCAATGTCAATTCATTAAGAAACTAAGATTAGAAACAGAAAATCATTAAAAAAAAATATAATTAAATTAAATAGTTCAATGTCAACTCAAAGAAATAATAGGAATAATAATACATTTGTCATTTAAAAATAATGTCACTATTACACAAAATAATAATTACAGTCGGCTCTAATAACATACCTAGGTACTTGAGTACCTAGACAGCAAAGAGTAAAGTAATTAGTTGACAGGAGAAAACACAAGGTCATTAGGTAATCACATAAACATTACATTTCGTCAACGGAGTAGAGACAATTCTTTAACAGGAATGCTTGAAGCTTTGTTTTAAAGGCCGATGTATAAATCAAACTTATTAAGTGTAATGGCAACCTATTGAATAATTGCACTGCTTGATATTGTGAACTGTGCTTCACAATGTTGAAGTGAGGACCTAACTTAATTCTCATTTCCTTCCTACGTGTGCTCTCTCTAACCAGTCTTTCCTCATCCGTCTCATATTCATGTATGTACTTTTTAAGATTAGTCAGAAGGACTAGAATGTAGAGACTGGGTACTGTAAGAATGTTTAAATCTAAGAAATGTGGACGACAACTCTCTCTTTGTGAAATACGGACAATGGTACGTATAGCTCTTTTCTGAAGGACAAAAGCTCTTTGGTCTCTCAGTTATCTTATAATTATAGCTTTTCCCCCAAAATTGTGTGCTATATCTTAAAGGCTCCTACATACTGACGCGACTTGTCGCGCGACGCGTCGCGACACAAAGGCACCGCTTGTAGCGCTACACGCGGTGTCTTTGTGTCGCGTCGCGGCGTCGTGTCGCGCGACAAGTCGCGCCAGTATGTAGGAGCCTTAATTTAGACTCAATTAGTGCGTAGTATAAAACTAAACTAGAGAGTTCGTGCTTATTGGCATTTAGATTCAGCTAATAAAACGGAATTAATTGATGTAAGTTCCCACTAAGTAGGTAACAGGTTTTTTTTCCTTTTAGGTAGGTACATGCTAGGTACAGTCGCGAGTATATATGTTATTTTATTAAGGACAGCTCGGCAATAATTTCTGATTTCATGACTCATCCATTAATATATGACGGCAAATATATGTGATAATTTGTGGAATATATGAGTAGCAGCACAATTTCGTGACATCGAAGGAACACCAAAACTATCTGGCGATACAGGCGTCAGGCGACGCGAAAAAATAAGATGCTGCATCGGCTCAAAAATATATGTTAATCCAATATTACCTAACGGACATGTCTTACGTCAAAAATATCTGAATACTCAGTTAGATTTAGAAGAATTTCTTGAGATTATTATTCACTGTTCAGTGAAACGAAACGACCGACGAATGCATATCTATATTTCGGTAGTGTGGGACGCCCCCCAGCTAGATGGACCGACGACCTTGAGAGGGTGGCTGGGTCAAACGGGAAGCGGAAGGCGGCGGACAGGCTTATGTCCAGCAGCGGACTGTTATAGGCTAAGTTGATTGATACTTCTTTACACTGAAATGACCGAATTATTGGAATAATACGGGTATTTTAAACATCATGCATTTAATTTTTCGTTCTTTTTCTCTGTGTCGGCTTGAAACATGTAACAACAGGTTGTAGCTGCAATTAAGCCTGTATCTAGGCACCTAGGTGACCTCTATCGGGGCCAGCGAAATGACTTGACAATTTCATCATCGCAATATTTGTACCTAAACTTGTGGCTCATAAGATGTCTCATACAATAGAGACACTTTCGAGTCAAAACCTACTTCGTGTTCATCGTTGTAGATCCGGACACGGTGGAGCATACGGTGGAGGTCTGCCCAGCTTGGGCAGAGCACCGCCGTGTCCTCGTGGAGGCGATCGCCGGCAGAGATCTCTCGCTTCCGGCCCTGGTTCAGGCCATGGTACGGAGCGAGAGGCCATGGGCAGCCGTCACCTCCTTCTGCGAAGCAGTAATGCTCGCGAAGGAGGAGGCGGGACGGTTGAGGGAAAGGCAAGTTTCGCGCCCTCTCGCCCCTAGCCGCCGCAGGAGACGCCCTGGGCATCGGGAATCCCGGGCGGATTTCCGGCCACCGTAGGCGCGGGCTTGCGGACGGTGAGCAATGGGTAGCTCACCGTCCGGTAAGGACCAGGCCCGGGTCGACGGCGCGTTGTATTCCACGCGCGCCTCAAAGAGATGTCGTCAGCACATATGTAGGGGTCCACTAGGGCCGATGCCTGCCGGAGTCGCGGGAAGGTACTTATGGGTCACCAAGGCCAACACAGGCAACGGAAGGAATACGGGTGGGTTTTAGTCAGTAAGAGTCTGACACACCATCCCGCTCGATGCGATGCTCCGCGCCGATGGTTCCCCAACCAAAAAAAAATGGTAACAGTTATAGTATGGCCACGCTATAGGTATAGTAACTGGCCACTCATAACAAGAAATGTACAAACATGGTAATGTGAACTAAAACGAAAATACAATAGATACAGGAATATTTTTGGTCCTTTTCATTTATGGACTTGCTTGCATTATCTTGTTTCTACCTCTATTGTTATGAGTGGCCAGTTACTATAGCAGTTACCCTACCTACTTACTTATCTATTATAATAATTTATTCTGTTCACATATCAGCTTTACATTACGTACGTCCCACTTATACAAAGCACACGTCCGTCATCCGTTGTTATCGTTATTACGTTTATCATACATACCTAATATTTATTAGGTATTGTTTTAAACTAGTCAGACCCGCTGCTTAGTGTATTTTATGTCTGTCCTCATCTTGTATAATATGTAGATGTACCTAACTTACCTGGCTTATTTTTGCCTGTGATAAAATGTACTTCAATTCAATTCAATTAATTTATTCACAAACAATTAACATTGGCGCCGATTCCCTTGTTCACAAACTAAAGTAAATTTAAGTTCAGTGCATCTTTTTCTTTCTATTTCATTAAGAAAAGGACAGAAGATACATTTTAGTTTAGTCCTGTCAAATTAATCAGCGCCTGTCACTACTCGATACAAGTTTAAACGTGATTAAAAACTTGCCTACTAAAATTACGTCAATTTACGTCAAGCGCTGATTAATTTGACAGGACTGAACTAAAATTTATCTTCTGTCCTTTTCTTAATGAAACAGAAAGAAAAAGATGCACTGAACTTAAATTTAATTTAGTTTGTGAACAAGGGAATCGGCGCCAATGTGTTTGAAATATTCTAAATGACACAAAAAAAAAATAAAAAGTTACATTCATAATATAAGTACTTAGGTACTTAACACATTTAGAAATTAACATCAAACATGATAAATATAAAAAAAAACCTACAAAAAACAAAAAAATCAATGTCAATTCATTAAGAAACTAAGATTAGAAACAGAAAATCATTAAAAAAAAATATAATTAAATTAAATAGTTCAATGTCAACTCAAAGAAATAATAGGAATAATAATACATTTGTCATTTAAAAATAATGTCACTATTACACAAAATAATAATTACAGTCGGCTCTAATAACATACCTAGGTACTTGAGTACCTAGACAGCAAAGAGTAAAGTAATTAGTTGACAGGAGAAAACACAAGGTCATTAGGTAATCACATAAACATTACATTTCGTCAACGGAGTAGAGACAATTCTTTAACAGGAATGCTTGAAGCTTTGTTTTAAAGGCCGATGTATAAATCAAACTTATTAAGTGTAATGGCAACCTATTGAATAATTGCACTGCTTGATATTGTGAACTGTGCTTCACAATGTTGAAGTGAGGACCTAA
Source organism: Atethmia centrago (assembly GCA_905333075.3). Taxonomy (NCBI): domain Eukaryota; kingdom Metazoa; phylum Arthropoda; class Insecta; order Lepidoptera; family Noctuidae; genus Atethmia; species Atethmia centrago. The sequence continues at coordinate 6,809,511 of HG995381.1, read as the reverse complement.
CTTAATTCTCATTTCCTTCCTACGTGTGCTCTCTCTAACCAGTCTTTCCTCATCCGTCTCATATTCATGTATGTACTTTTTAAGATTAGTCAGAAGGACTAGAATGTAGAGACTGGGTACTGTAAGAATGTTTAAATCTAAGAAATGTGGACGACAACTCTCTCTTTGTGAAATACGGACAATGGTACGTATAGCTCTTTTCTGAAGGACAAAAGCTCTTTGGTCTCTCAGTTATCTTATAATTATAGCTTTTCCCCCAAAATTGTGTGCTATATCTTAAAGGCTCCTACATACTGACGCGACTTGTCGCGCGACGCGTCGCGACACAAAGGCACCGCTTGTAGCGCTACACGCGGTGTCTTTGGGTCGCGTCGCGGCGTCGTGTCGCGCGACAAGTCGCGCCAGTATGTAGGAGCCTTAATTTAGACTCAATTAGTGCGTAGTATAAAACTAAACTAGAGAGTTCGTGCTTATTGGCATTTAGATTCAGCTAATAAAACGGAATTAATTGATGTAAGTTCCCACTAAGTAGGTAACATGTTTTTTTTCCTTTTAGGTAGGTACATGCTAGGTACAGTCGCGAGTATATATGTTATTTTATTAAGGACAGCTCGGCAATAATTTCTGATTTCATGACTCATCCATTAATATATGACGGCAAATATATGTGATAATTTGTGGAATATATGAGTAGCAGCACAATTTCGTGACATCGAAGGAACACCAAAACTATCTGGCGATACAGGCGTCAGGCGACGCGAAAAAATAAGATGCTGCATCGGCTCAAAAATATATGTTAATCCAATATTACCTAACGGACATGTCTTACGTCAAAAATATCCGAATACTCAGTTAGATTTAGAAGAATTTCTTGAGATTATTATTCACTGTTCAGTGAAACGAAACGACCGACGAATGCATATCTATATTTCGGGATTCCCCGAATACCTAATTTCGTATCTAAAAATAACCAGCTACTTATTTGAATCATATAGTCGGACGGCCCGAAAACAACCCGGTGGAAAAACCGTAAGCTTTTATAAGTGCCCCTAGTAAACATTTAGTTTTATCTTGTAGTAATAGAATTTAAAAGCACACGTTAGGTTTCTTGCTAATAAATTATACATACCTATTTATACATTCTCAAGTTTTCGAACACAAGTCAATTAATTCAAGGAGTATGGGCAACTTCGTATTGAAGCATCCAGCGGATCCCCGCGAATTTTATTAGAATTATGAACTTTAAATTGAAAGGTAAATGTACCATCTCCATTGAATATAACTAAATAGGTAGTGCTTAATCAGCCTATACTGTCCCCACTGCTGGGATACAGGCCTCCTCTCTGTGAAAGGGAGCGGGCCGTAATCCACCATGCGGACCCTGTGCGGGTTGATGGATGTCACATGTCTTCGAATAATAAATTAAATAGTAAAAAAACATAATACCTTACAATATCTTAGACCGCACTTTAATCTGGCTGATACACACAGTCTCCGGCTTATCTATCCCGACTAGCACCTCGCTAGTTGTCAAGATCCAGTCGGAGATCCAGAAACGAATAAGCTGTAGAGTCGTGATCCCAGACGAGTTGGGCGTCTTTGAAGAGTCAACCGATATTAGGCGCGCCGTCTACAGGCAGATTTGCCGAGATCCCTCCGGGGTGGAACCGCGCCACGGAAACCATTGCCAAGCAGCCAACCTCATACTTGAGAGGGACGAAGAGGTTTCTCATCAGCAACGGCGTCAATTGTCCCTTTCATCGACCTGCAAAACGTCCAGACTAATCTACTCCACCACCGCGACGACTCGCTGAATAACAATGTCAATCTGGAATCTAGAAGATAATGTAAAAATAACAATATGAATCGATTTTTGTTGATGACCATGACCTTAACACGGAATATATACACCGAAATCAGATACACAATCAGGGGAATACCCGGCTTAAGCGTGTTTGTTACGCATGCGTTGCGTGACGTCGTCGATTCGTCATTGTCCCAATAAACGTGATTCAGACCGAACGTGTGTATCATTTACGAGTGGCAAGTGTGTGGTAAAGAGATAAAAACAATTTTATTTGCAAGGTTTATGTTTTGCATGCGTAATATACCTACCTACAGTGAAGAGGACACAGAATACAAGAAGAAAGTTATTACCAGGACATAAATCGGTGCGTGTATCTATTTACCTGCCTCAGGAGGGTAATGTTTTTATATTAAAGTAATTGTACGTGGAAGTAGATGGTGAAATTGGGAATTAACAAGACTGAAGTGTAAAGATCATTAAAGAGCCACATAATAATTATTTTCTTAGGTTTTTTGCAAATTGCAATCGCTTTGTAGTAGGTACCAAGTAGATAGATACCTATGGTGTATGTTGTGTATCTAATTTAATATTAATGAATCTAAACTACCTTACTGAATTTGTAAATACTTATTTTAATCATTATTAATCATTAATTTTTTAATCATTTATAATGTTTCTGAATTGAAGTTTTAATATCATTGTACGTACCTACGTACGCCGCTGGCAAAACAAAAGTGTCAACTGAATTGTTACTGATGACCAAATGCCCTGTGTTTAACAAATCATTACTTAATTCAAAATCTAATACTTACGGGGCAGTAATGATAGTAGATAATTATAAATCGGTAATAAATTATTATAATAATCATAAATTAGGTATCAACCTACCTATTTCTCTAAGTTAGGTATAAAACGTCATGTTTTCATGAAATTGGCATAATTTCATAACGGGAATGTGGTTATTTCGACTTTTTGTACGTGTACCTGGCTACTATGTGATGTGCAAAAATATTTCTTTCAGAATTAATAATATTGTTTAGTAAAAACAATTGTTACCGGTTAAAAATAAATCTTGTCCACGCTTAGCCGAAACTGGTGATTCCCTTTGGTAGGTACCTACACACATGAATTTCTGTGACCCAAACACGTGGGAGTAGGAGGTGTAACGTAAATAAATGGATTTTGGATCATGGCGGTAAAAATAGCTTGTACTTATTTTATAAAGAGTTCGTAATATTGATTAATTTACGACCGTCATGACGTCATCCCGGCAGTGGATACTAATAACCGCACGGTCATATTTTCCTTTTTAATAAGATTGCACTTCAAAAATAAAATAAGGTTATTGATAAAATGCACAGATTAGCAGTAGGTAAGTAGTGTGAAAGATAAATACATACCAATAATTCTACCTAGTAAATCAAAAGTCGTTATCCATGGCGAGAACTGAATAAACTAATGGCTGTGCCTATCTTTTCAGGAAATTTCAGCCAGCCTAACTTTCTTAAAGTGCTGATTTCGTGTGCTGCCTTTTAAAAAACCTACCAGTTTACATATTTAAAAATGCCGCAAAATTAAAAAAAAAACCAGCTAAGATTCACGATCACAGATATAGATCTATATCTGTGTTCACGATCAAATTTGAATGACGTACGTACCGACCATTAGTAAGTCATTGCAATGTGACTTATGTCATTGTAATAAAGTATAAATTGGAATGATTGCAGTGAATGTGATGAAACTCTCGCCAATCATTCTAATTTATACCGTACGTAACCGAGATAAGAGTGACATTGCAGATATTGTAATGACTTACTAATGGTTTTAGGTACATCGATCGTGAATGTCCTACGCAAGCGCTGGAGCTTATCTTTTATTGCTCATATCTTACTAGTGACCCGCCCTTGCTTCGCATGGGCGCCAAAACAACAAAATTTCGGAGCTACATCTCGGTTACATATACCTACCTGTATTACACAATTTATACACATAAACATTCCGGAATGAATGCTCTAAATCAGGGATTCCCAAGATTTCCCAGGGGTCGACATAAACGAAAACTAATTTTGGGGGTCGACGAGGTCTAGAAATCGACCCCTATTAATTCACACAAGTTCATATTTAAAACTTTCAAGATACTCTATAAGTTGTGTTATGTGTTACTATGTGTACCAACTTGTTATAAAAATGACTAATATTTTAGTAGGAAGTATCTTTGTTGTACTTTTAAAAAACTCAACAAGTCGATGAGCGTGCACAAGTTCGTACAAGATGAAAAAAATTTGCTGGTATCAGTTCATTTTGGAAAAGGGGTCCCTGCCCAAAATAGTTTGGGAATACCTGCTCTAAATGATGTTAAAAACCGCATCAAAATCCATTGTTTAGTTTATCTAGAACAGGGATTCCCAACCTTCTCTACCTATTTTGGGCAAGAGACCGCTTTTCCAAAACGAACCTCAGACCCCCATAGCCGTAACTCGCGTTCGATAAGGACCAGGGGGCTGACCACAATCTCTATATCTATAAAATCAATCCTTACGAAACAATCTTATTTCAAGAGAGTTTTATTTCAAGCTTATAATAACATTCATCGATCAATATTGTTTTATTCCTGCTGAGTGCTGGGAAAGAACGAACAATTTGTTAGATTTGTCTATTGCCTGCTATAATAGAAAAGAAACAACGCTATATGAACTGTATAGCACTGTCCCTTTCACAAGTTGGTCCGAATCGCTACTACGATTATCTTGAAGCAATTTTTTTTTTTTACATAAGGATTATTACTTGGCCTTAGAATATAATTTTTATTGCATAAGGTCTAACTGGCTACAAAGCCGACATAGAATCAAGGTTAGGTTAAATACGGTTACTCAGTGAATGAGTTTTAAAGCAAAAAAATATTGTTCTATAATGTTTTGACGAAGATAGTTCGAAAAAATATGTGGTCAGACTCAGTCATTAGTGTTTTGTTATTAATTTTTCCGCCGAATAGTTCATCGGGTTTCCTGGCGGCAGCTAGAGACACTCTGGGAAGTTTTAATTTTAGACAGAAGTATCGGTACTGCCTACAATCTTTCCCTACAAACCAAGGAGTACTTATGAAGAAAGTGGAAAGAGATTGCGGAAATCTTGAACTCGCAAGGTGATAGCGCTCATAAAGATGGGGCAGGCTTGGCTAAAGTAACTAGGTAGGTACATATAACTTTTTATGTTGGCAATTTAGATTGTGTTTAGTAGGTACTCGTATAACAATATTAAATTAAACAATATTTTTCTGCGTTATAATATTTCGCATGCATTCAACATCTAGAATTAAACAAAAATTAAGGGCTCATGTACTACGAAATCTCTAGATATTTACACAGTTCATTCGGCAACTTTTTACGTACTTTATAATGTTACACAAAATTGTTTTTTTTTTTAATATAAATTTGCAAAACAACAATGTTTCCGTCGAGTCCGAGGAACTTTTTAAGATTGCTAAATTTGACGTAAAAACAATTTTGCTAGCTGTCAAAAGTCACGCCGTGGTACGAATTGAATGAACTTTTAGATGTGACGTCACCAAAACCGCTAAGAAAATAACATTGTTTCAATAATATAATAAGCTTACTTTTAGGACGTCATGTTACGAAAAGTCAAAGTAAGATTATAATAATACTGTTATAAGAGCTGGTGGTAGGCCCCCAGGGGGCCAACCACCGCCTCTTATAGCAGTATTATTTTAATATTGCTTCACAGTGGGAAAGAGATGAAGCTAATCCCCCTGTACAGCTTCATCTCATTCTCACACTGATTTAATATTATAATAATACTGGTCTGCCTTAAGAGCCGGTGGTTGGACCTTTGGCCCGGGACGCATTGTGTTCCACGCGCGCCTCACAGAGATGTGAGCACAAGTGAAGGGGTCCACTAGGGCCGATGCCTGCCGGGATCGCAGAAAAGTACGAAAGGGTTACCGAAGCCTCTGGCAACACAGGCAACGGAAGGAACACGGGTGGGTTTTAGAAAGAGTATTTATTATTATTTAAACTGTTTCCACCAGTTAAAAAGCATAGCCATTTGTTTGACGCAGTGTTACCAGCACGGAAATAAAACATCTATTTCAGTCTATAATTGATTAGATAATTAATAATGGTAACCAAAAAAAAGTGTTTGTCTGCAAAACGGGTACCGATCAGTACTCTATGAGAAGATTATACTCATTTACATTGTTATAAAATAAACAATCAAAAACGTACAAATCAACAATCAAAAACATATTATTGCAATTCAGCGAGGAAATGCCGCCAGCATCCTCGGTACAATGCCCCGAGGGCCTTTTTTAGGCTTAACTTAGTTTTAATTTAATTTAGTTAATGTTAATAATCATCTTGTAATTTGGTTATGTAAATAAATATCATATTATTTTAGATTAGAATAACGGTTCTTTAAATCGATTATTGTCAGATTATTAGAATCACCCCGTTGCATATGCGGTAGTGTGTGTGTAAAAGGGCAGTTACAGTGCGTTATCACACGGACCGCGTTTTAACATGCGTGTCCCACACATGCAGATTACCGAAAATTAGAAAAAAAAGACCTACTTATTTTATTATTGATTTATGTCGAGAATCATTAGCATAGTTACCTCCTTCAATTTGACGAGGATGCAAAACGACACCTTGTATAGGTAGGAACATGATAGGTACCTACCACGGAACATATACCTAACTGATTCATAACTCTTTTGTTGGGCTTGGTATTACTTTATATAACAAGCTACCCTCATCCTTGCTAGATTTGCCTTTTATTGCGTTTGAAACTATAGTAAAATCCAAACTTTGTTCAAGGGCATACTATTCTATCAACGACTACTTTTACGATAAGAATTGTTGGTCGCTGTGATTAACTCAAGACAATGTTTATGTTCTTTCTCCAGAATTAGCTTACCTATACCTAGTGACAAGTTATATGAGTTCATATAATTGTTTAATTTAATTGACTGTATAAGTCAATTAATTTTTTAATTTATTTTCGTTTATTATTGACATAATCTTCTCATTACAATGTTTTTTGTTGAGTTGTAATGCAATATGTGGTTAGCTAGTGACCTGGATAACTGATTATATTATTCTTACAATCGGCAGCAAGTTCGTCATGCTCCCTTAAATGTCACTGCTTGCGGTGGCGTCGGGGGTCGGGTTGCCTCCTTCCCTCAAATATGGCGATTATGGGGTAATGGCTGATTTTTGGTGCTGCTTGTGGTGACTGGTCGTCTTGCTGACCATGTTGTTTTTGTTATTAGTAATTATTTATTTATTTATTGTACTTTGATGGTCCTAGTTCATCATTTCTGACTGTTACAGCTATATCTACATAATATGTAAGCGGGCACGCCCTTTATGCTTGGAGGCTTTTATTTGGACATTAAGTTCTATTTACGTTTTTATCTCTGCTTGAGAATTTATAGTTTTTGGTGTTTTTTTTTTTTGTTGGTATTGTGGTGTGCTAGCTGACACATGGCTAATAATTTAATGTTTTGTGTTGCACGCAATGTAAATTGTTTTGCATACTTTTGTATAGAATCCATTTATTTTTCTCTAACTGAACAGACAGCTGTGCTGCTGGGGAGTTTGTTGACCACTTCTTCTTCCCAGCTAAAGCACTAGGAAGTGGTGAAGGGTAGGCTTTTTGGGGGACTGTCTTATGTAATGTTGACGTTCGAAAAGTGCTGATTCTCAGCCTAGTTTGAATAAATGACTTTTAATTTTGATACCTACCGGTCACCAAATTTTTTCAATAGTGTCATACATTTATTTTATATTTATTTTATACATTTATTTTTATTCATGAGATTATCATTCACTGTTCTATTCTCGCGTATCTACGTTTCGGGATTCCCCAGATACCTACCTAGTTTCGTATCTAAAAATAACCACCTACTTAATTTAATCGTATAGTCGGACGGCCCGAAATTAACCCGTGAGGAAAACCGTAAGCTTTTATGGGCAAGTACATATTTGAGCGACGAAAATTAAAATACCTACGGGTAAAATGTCACTGTTCTATATGTTTAATTTATATGATGTTTAGAAAAAAAATGATATTTCGATACAATCTATGTTTCGAAATATCGAACATTGTTATACAGAAGCTTAAAATGTTTAACTAAGAATGTCTAAATGTCTACTGCCTCGTTGGTCTAGTGGTCGCAAGCGCTACTGCTGAGAACGAGGTCCTGGGTTCGATTCCCGGGTCGGGCAAAGTGTAATTGGGTTTTCTATCTGGAATTTCTCAGTAGCAGCCCGGAGACTGGATTTGTGCCCGGGTGATGGCAATATGCTCGCCCCCTATTACATGGGACTTAAAATAACTAGCGAAATGTGGGTGTACCTACTACAAGTATACCTCTGCCCAACCCTTCGGGGAAACAAGGCGTGATATTATGTTATATAAAATGATTAAAATGTAAGTGATTAAAATATTGACTGATTAAAAATGTCGATAGTAAGAATACCTAAGTTCAAAATGTCAACATTTAATACTCCTAAGTTCATTATATTTACGTTAAAAATACCTACTCGTTAAAATATCGAACAAATATTGATTATATGGAAAAAATTTAGGTACATTTGAAATTGTCACACTCTGCCAACGCATAGTTACGAGTATTAGTCATTAGTCTGTCCTCAACTGCAAACATTTAACGTGTGGTTTAGCGAATATTATCATGTCGATGTCGGAACACGGATTAGAATTTCAAATTAAAAAAACAAAAAAAACCCGACTGCAAAAACACACACCTAACTGAAAAGAGAAAAACAAGCATTATAAGCAATAGAAATTTGGTATCACAGACGGAGACAAACAAAAGTTACACCATATTTCAGGTTATTGGTTTGTCTCCGCCTGTGATACCAAATTTCTATAGCTTATAATGCTTGTTTTTCTCTTTTCAGTTAGGTATGTGTTTTTTAAATAATTTGTTTTATTTCAAAAGCTTGAAAGCTTAGTTTTATTAATATATATATATAAATATATATATATATATATATATATGGAATTGACTCATTACTAGCTTTTATTTGATATCAATATTATTGTAATTTATTTGAAAAAAACGTTTCCCTCCCTTTTTGTTGTATTTGCAGATGCAATGTATAAAAATTATATAGCCTATGTCACTCCCACAATGAAGACGAATCTAACGACGCCTCTTATGTTAAAATCCATCAAGCCGTTTAGGCTACAGAGCGTCCCAAAGAAATAGACATACATACATACATACTCTCGAAAAACATTACCCTCCTTCTGGGGCAGTCGGGTAAATAATAACATACTGATGAAAAAATAATAGCATAAGTACTGGAAAATATTACAGAGTAGGTACTCTTTTGTGGAATTATTAATAGCCATTGCTTCAAATCTTTAAAGTATTGTATTTACTATAGTTGATTTTTCACTTATATTATTCAACAAAGAGAAGGGTTATTTTGTTTAATATTTTGCATTGTCCATTGATATTGATTACAAGAAATATATTTTTTCATTTGCGTACAAATCTGTTATATTTTGAGAAGTAGCTATTCATCATTTTGAACTGGGTGAAATAGGTTACCTAGGTTAGAACTGTGACCAACCGCACGCGAGCCGAGCTACGCTAGGTCCAAGTTGCTCACAGATTTTATTTCACCATTTTCTGATCTAATCCAGGTTTTTACAATATCCGAATTATCAAATTACCCTGTGACATACATAATAAATAAATATCGATATCGATAAATATAAGACATAAAATATGTCCTAAATATTTAGGACATTCGATACTCTGTACTTCGATATTTATGACATTCGATACTTTGTACTTTTGATATTAAATATCGATTATCATAGTAATAAGTACTTAAAATTTTTAAGTAGATATTTCTGTGTCACTTTTGTAGATAATTCGATTTTAGGTATATTGAACGTTATCTAACCATTCGACATTATAAACGTATGTTATTTTAATTTTCGGTTATATGGTCATTCGCTATTTAAGTTTTCGATGTTTTGAACATTGATATTTTACCCATAGGTATTTTAATTTTCGACGTTCAAATAATTATGTACCTTTTTATAAAGTGCCCTAGTAAACATTTAGTTTTATCTTGTAGTAATAGAATTTAAAAGAACACATTAGGTTTCTTGCTAACAAGTTATATACATTCGCAAGTTTTCGAACACAAGTCAATGAATTCTAGGAGTATGGGCAATATTGTATTGAGGCATCCAGCGGATCCCCGCGAATTTTATCAGAATTAAAGGCTCCTACATACTGGCGCGACTTGTCGCGCGACGCGTCGCGACACAAAGGCACCGCTTGTAGTGCTATACGCGGTGTCTTTGTGTCGCGTAGCGTCGCGCGACAAGTCGCGCCAGTATGTAGGAGCCTTTAAGCAGCGATGCAAAGACCGCGGCCCGCCCGCGGGCCGCATGTGATGCGGCTCGCTGCCTACTATGTATATACCTACCTAATTACCTAGAATGTATTGCGAGTTTGTGATCGATTGGAGCTATTCGGGTAGTTAAAAATTGTCACGGCAATGCAATGCTATAAATCAAACTAAATATTGTGGTGTTTCTACAAAAAAGGTACCTAATTCAATTCTTTTAAAACGTTTTCCTAGTTATTGCCCACCTTTGGCTCATAATTTGCCCGAGTGACCCCTATTTTCTATAAGTCTGTGCATCCCTGATTTAAAGGAACACTTTTATGTTTCTTGCTACAAAATTATGTACATACAGTCGCAAGTTTTTAAACACAAGTCAATTAATTAAAGGTGTATGGGCAACTTTGTATTAAAGCATCCAGCGCATTCCCGCGAAATTTATCAGAATTTAACAAAAAATTAAACTCTGACAACTTAATAATTTTTGTTATCATAAAATGTATGTATAATAACCAGGGGGGTAACCATCACCTCTTATAGCAGTATTATTATAATATTACTTCCCAGTGGGAAAGTGATGGAGCTATACATACAGGACTTATAGCTCCATCTCTTTCGCACGCTAAAGTAATATTGAAATAATACTTACTGCTGTAAGAGGTGATGGTTACCCCCAGGCCATTAAAAAGTTTTAAGTTGATGTCAACTCGACATTGTTCAAATGTGTATGCTACGAGTATTTTACCATCTTAGTTATGAAGTAATAAAATATAGTGTACCATACTTGGGCGCTAATATGACACATCGAACTTTAGAAGAGAGCTGTGGTGGCCCAGTAGTAACGGCCGTGACTTACGAGTTTGTAGGTCGTAGGTTTGAACTTAGACAGGCGCTTCACTTTCTGTAAATTATTTCATCACCACTGCTGTCAATACGGTGAAGGAAAACATCATGAGGAAACCGGTATGTCCTAGAACCAAAAATTGGAAGACATGTGACATCTACCAACCCGCACTGGGAGGAGGCCTGTGTCCTAGCAGCGGGAACATTGTAGGTTGATCATGTATGAAATTTAGAATGACAGGTATACCACAAATGTATACCCGGCACTGGGAACAAACCGCCCATTCTCCTTTAACGTTTAACGTCGTCACAAGCAAAACCTTAAAATAGAACGGGGAGCCTCATCTAGATTATCTTACAGTGTTTTTGTAAAACTAAGGTAGGTGAAGCAGAATTAAAACAAAAAATAAATGGTACCTAAATTTTCAGATTAAAACCACAGACAGTCAGTTTCAAACCGTATCTGATGGTTCGACGGATTGTACAACACAGACCATACCAGTTTAACCCAGTTAAGACAATACGCAGTAAGCAATATTTCAAGCGGAGAATGATACAAAGCGTTCACAGGGAACAGCAAGCTTAATCTGATAGTATTACAGATTGCGAAGATATAATGCCAACGAAAATAATACCTGCACTTGAAAAGAAAGTTAATGGAGACAATGTCATTACTGATTGTGAATTCGCTGAAATAAATACAAATAAAACACCTCAAAGTGAACTATTTCAGGATGAGATGGCAAAGCAAGTTATTATTCTCGACGACTATAAAAAAGATAAACAACCGTTTGAAGTCATGCCCGCTGATAACATTGCTTCCGAAGATCTACCGATCCAAATAAAAGAGGTTGAGAACGTTGTACCGAATAACATTGAATATGTCAAAAACGCATTTGATGAAGTTGTTAGCCTATTTACAATGGCATTACAATCTCCAATAAGGGTCAAAAGTGAAGATATTCCAAATAAAATACTTACAGATAAAGCTGATAAAATTAAACCTATTGACGTTGACGATAATTATTTTGACGCCACACAAGATATTAACAAAGACCAAAGAGGAAAGTCCAACGTCAGTTTAATAGTTGCATCTAATGCAGATGACGAGGTTGTGCAATGTTCCGTTGATGGTAATGTTAAAAATGAACAAGACGAGAACGAAAACACATATTGTGGGATTAACTTGCCTAGCCAGGAACACATGGACGATATAAGTGCAAATGATGCTACGTTAACAAATGTCAGTGACTCGTCAGATGAAGAATGTACTCCCAAAAAGTCTAAACGATTCACATTCACGGACAGCGATCTACCGGATAGTGATGAAATAAGAGATATACTGATGACGTACCCAAAACCTATAGTCATGGAATCAGTTAGTGAATCCGAATCAGAAAGTAGTTCGGATGGCGAGAGTTATACTTTTTTACGCCGGCGCTTTAGGAATATAACTGAACCTGGTACAAAAATAGATCTAATTCGAATGAAAGGAATTGAAAAGTTACCAAGCAGAGTCATGACGCGTCTGCGGAACTCTGCCCGTATGTTCAAGCCAAGTTACTTGAAAGAGCAAGAGGCCCAAATGGACGAAATTATTCTCCTTGAAAATATAAAACGGCTTAAATCAATAAAAAAGGCAAAAACTTACAAACATTCTAAAAATCAGGAAAGCATAAAAGAAGCGAAAATGGAAACTACACCACGAAAGAAAACAGATAATAAAAGTAACGAACACAAGAGAAAGGTAAAAGTGAAAAATGAAAAACCTCGAAGAAAGGGAAAAAAATCAGAAACAAAATCATTTGCTAGAAAGAATACTAAAGAATATAGTCTAGAGCTAAATTCTAAATCAGCCGCCAAAACAACTACCAGGAGGAGCAGAATCTATGAAAAAAGAAAACGACGGTGAAAATACTCTAAATGAATGCATAATCCCAGGAAACAAAAATAAAAAACCAGATCATAGACGAATACCTGATAAGAAAGTGAGAACAATATTTCCTGAAATTGAAAGAAGACGAAGTACAAGAGACCATAAGGCCAAAGAGAAAAATGACGACACAATGAAAGGTCCGATATCTATTCTGAAAAAGATTATACCCAAGCAGAGTACTGTATATAATGATACATCTTCTAGTTCTGAATCGCCAAAGAGTTTGAAGAGGTCGTTGGTGAACGACAGTGATGTGCCGAGTACGAAGCGGAGGCGGTCTCACAACAATAATAACAATAGTATAAGCTACACGTCGCTGCGGGCCACCCCAGCGCGGGCCGTAAAGACACAAAACGTTCATCTCTCTGCATTCCCTGGTAAAGAACACAAACAGTATAAACTAGGTAAGATTTTTGTTTTTGATATAATTATGTTAACAAAAGTGAAACGTGCATTTTTAATCGCCAATTCAGTTGTCAGAATGGTCAAGACGATTGGTGGTCGATTTAAGTTTTTAATGTCGCACAAGGTAGTATCTTACCTCTTACTAAAAAATCAGCTTTTTTTTCCGTGCCAAAAGGATGAAAACGGGACCCTTTATCTAAGCCTGTCCGTAGGCCTGCCTGTCAATATGTCACAGTGCTGCGTAAAAGGTTACACATAATACGTGTTACTGGGGCCTCTACACTGGCAAGAGTTGTTCCGTTTATCGACCCTAAAACACATGTTGGTCTATTCGCCCCAGACGGGGTGGATAAATGGAATTATTTTTCTTCCAATTTTCTCCCACGGCTGTGTCAGTCATTTAGAGAAACATGATAGAAACTGGCCCATGATACTTAGTAGACATTAGCATGCCTATAAAATACATACATATAAAGTCATTTTGGAAACGATTGCAAATGTACATACTTACATTAAAAGAGACGATTTTTGCCAGGATACACAATTACGTCTACTCAATAATTAAATTAGTGTTAGTCATTTCCTGGACATATTGCAGAATTTATAAATTAGGAAGTTTAATTTGAATGCAATACATAATAAGTATGATTTTTGTTTAAGTTTGTGGTTATTAAAAATTAATTATTCATTTATTAAAAAGTGCATGAGTATATTTTACTGTTGTGCGTGGGACACTCAGAAAGTTTTGCGAAAATTAAAAACAATGTTCTATCGGTAAATATGTTTTTATTAAATCTTTTCAAAGTACTCTCCACTAGCCTGTATACAAAGTTTCATGCGTCTGAACCAGTTTTCGAAACACTTTTTCCAGTCCGCCGCAGACACCTCGTTTACAGCCTGCTCGAACGCTGATAGCGCATCTTCCAGCGACGAAAATTGTATACCTTTAAGCAGATTTTTAATTTCCGGGAATAAAAAGAAGTCACACGGGGCTAGGTCAGGGCTGTAAGGAGGGTGACCTAGGAGTTTGACCGGCGTGCTGTCCAGGAAGTCCCTTGTTTTGAGCGCGGTGTGCGAAGGCGTGTTGTCGTAGTGGAGCAGTAGCCCGCGAAGCCCTGTGTTTGGTCGCTTGTTGCACAACAGAGAAAACAACTGCTAAACATTTGGTAGTATACTATTCAGCGTGGATGCTTCTTTGGTTCCGTAAAGGAATTGACACCAAGTAGCCAGACAAATTGAAAAAGCTCGCGATGAAAATCTTCCCCCGTTTCTAGACCGCTTCACTTTGGTAGGCGTTGATTCGTTTTAAAACACCCAAACCGTCGACTGGCGCTTCGTTTCTGGATCGTACTGATTAATTCAAGACTCGTCACCTGTAATTATGTCGTAAACACGCCGAGACGAGCCTGCTTTAAATTTGTTTATCATATCACGGCACCAATCCAAACCGGGCCTGCTTCTAAACATTGGTGAGGTTGTGCGGCACCCAGCGTGAAACTATCCTCCTCGCGCGAAGATGCACGTGTAGAATATCGTAAAGACTTCCCGATCCATTTCGCAGTAAGTGCTGAATCTCTTGATACGTAACTCGCCTATTGTCATGGATTCAATTTTTCACTGCTAGCACGTTTTCTTCCGTAACAGCCGTCAAAGGGCGACCACTTCTTTATCCCCAAAGTTTGTAGCCCGTGCTTGAATTCGTTAGACCAACGATACACGGTTGCCTTAGAAGGGCCTTCATCCATGAATGCCATTTGAAGTCTATCGTATGATTCGTCCGGTTTCAGGCGACACTTGAATCGTAAAAAATCATAGCGCGAAAATGTTCCCGGCGCAAATCCACTTTTTAATGAGAAACGATAATTTAAATTAGCTCGCAAACAATGTGGACGGAAATTTTGAAATTAGAACGTAGTTACCTATTTTTACTGACAAATCATAATTATTTTCAACATAGATTATTTTTTTTTTTTTGTTGTGTTTAATTCAGATTCATATGTGCCCTTAGAACAATACAAGCCGGCACAGAAACGGATCAGGACGCTGATCAGCAAACAAAACTTCTTGACACGGAGCCAGCTCGCAGGTAGAAGATTTCACCGAGCGTGCAAACGAACCAGGGAGGCAGCTAGAACATCGACCAATCGCCTTTAACCTTTGCGACATAGGTTAGTTTAGACTTTAGAAGCACTTGATTTTCCAGATGAAACGTGCAAATTATGAGAGTGCTAATTTATATCAAATTTGTACATTTTTTGAATTACATTAAGAACGCAGATATGTCAGATTTAATGAATTCATTTCCTTATCTATAGTGTATTCAAGGAAACGAATTAATTAAATCTCTTCATATCTTCATTCTATAATTTTTAAGACCTTAGTTTTTTTTCCGCACGTTCTATCTGGAATGTAATTTATCTCACACCAGTCATCTCCGAAATCTACATAACATACGAATAAGAGACACGATGAATGTAGGTTCAATAAGTGTCGGTGCCCTTCATAGGTAGGTCTGAGGTCATCATAAAAAGTAAAACCGCCGACCGTTCCAGCCTTTTTGCCTTTAATATACTAAAAAATAAGCTAGATGGCGTCGATATTTCCTATGTGACCATCCCTGAGAAGAAATGGCGAAACAAACTCAGGGGTCAAAGTATCTTTAAAGTTCAGACAGAGGTCATGTGAGGACCATGTGGAATGATCTTTTGAGGAAAGAACTACACAGATTTGAGTGGACCTGTTCAGTCAGTGCAAGCATTTGTCAGTTATCGTGTAGCTCGACTTAAGAGCTCCTTAAGTCGAGCATTTGGCATTGTTCGTTGTTTCGTCCAACGACTCAACGAACAATACCAAATAAAATACATCCGGGTAGGCCGCATAAAGGATTGGTTCCTTTATGTCGAGTCGTACTCAAACTGCCAAACCATCATTAAAACTGAGAAAAAAAAAAAAGAAAATGACCCACATACCTTTTTTTTTGGGTGGGAAATCATCAAATAACTTCTCCCGCTCTAGGCGGAGCGGGAGGGTGTGTCAGACTCTTACTGACTAAAACCCACCCGTATTCCTTCCGTTGCCTGTGTTACCAGGGGCATCGGTAACCCTTTAGTACCTTCCTGCGACCCCAGTACCTAGTCCTAATACTTTACAAAGTAGATACTCACGTCATTTTTTTTGTTGTTTCCAATTTCCTATCTGATTGTCTGTTTTATGCTTAGAATAGCGCACTCCATTGGTTTTGGAAACATATAGTTGAAACAGTTTGTGTTATCGTTCTATTTCAGTGATTAAGTTATGTTCCGGTGGAACGTGGAAGGAAGGCGGTCCGAATCGGTGCACGTGTCCTGGGCCTCAAGTCTGCTATTACAATAGTGTCAGAATGGTCTATCATTGATTTCATAATTGTTGATTTTGACAAGTTTGGTAATCTACTATTATAATGGCGTCATTATGACTTTCCAATGGTCAACCACTGACACTCCATTGAAAGAAATGACATAGAATGGTAATCTCGTACATAATGACGACAAATGAATGGCTGACTTAGGCGGTAATCTGCTAAAGTTTTGACAGTTCCTTTGATCAGTGATCTACCATTAGAACGTCATTGTGCAGTCATTGCTTTTAATAGCTCGGTGGTGCTGTTCCAATGAAAACACGCTCTGGCCAGCATTGAGGAAGCGAAGCGCCACCGTCGTGCCTTATCTAAATTATTTTGAAAACAAAGCGATTCATGTTTTCATTTAGTTATGGTAATAGTATTGAAACTAATAATATAAATAATAAATGGAGTTTGTTAGTTTATTTGTTTGTCACGCTTTCACGCTAAAACGGCTGAACGGATTTGGATGAAATTTGGCAGACGGGTAAACCACAACCTGGATTAGGATATAGGAAAAAAAATATCCTGGTATTCCCACGGGATCGAGAATTATGCGGGTGAAACCGCGGGGCACAGCTTGTAACTAATACGTGAGAAAAGCACAAATACCTATAATAAGTCTAGTCAAGTGCCGAATTATAAGTACAAGTTTTTCAATGCAGGATGATATTTTATTTTATATGTTAACTTCTGTCCAGAATTCGTACGCGTGAAATTTCTTGTTCCCCAGACCCACTGCATCGCATTGCATAGCCCGCCCGCGCTATTACTTCCTAATCGCTTACCGTTCAGACTTTTTTCTTTTGCCCTGCTTCTAAGGGCCAAAGCGTGATGTTAAATAGCTTATAACCTTCCTAAAGAATTGGGCTATCAAATGCAAAACGATTTTTCAAATCCGACCGGTTGGTATGTTCCAGAGATTACCCCCTACATACAAACTTACAAATACCACTATAATATTGGTATATACCCGACCCTGCTTCACAAGGAGCGCCACCTATAGGGTCCAAATTATCCTATCTTTCAAGCTGGAACCAACCACACACATTCACAAAATTTCATTGAATTCGGTAGGGTGGTTTCGGAGATTAGCGTGTAAGAACAATGACACGTGATTTGTATATACTAAGATTAATATTATCAATTTGTGATTGTTATTTATTGTATAATATAATTTTACTCCAAAAATTGAGGGTTTTTCATTTAAATTACCTATTTAACATAATCCCGCTGGTTGAAGACACCTATTATTACTGAGGTTTATAAAAAAAAAACAATATTATCAATCAAATTATATTTACATAATAAAAACAAAATACTGGCAAAAACAGATTCATAGTGTAACAATACTCTTAACATTTGTAGGTACACAACAGTGGAATGTCACCGTTACGTCATGTAAAATATAACATAACCTTCAAAATATTATTCTATGGAGAATGATTAGAAACTAGGAAATGGAATCTCACAATATCATAATTATGTTTAATAACTTTAAACTTTGTAAAGTCACCTTAGTGTCATCTAATCACAACAATAATTATTATTAATGTCTGTTCTTTAACAGACATTAATATCCGTAACCGTATCCGTTTATTATCTTTATAATAGGACACATTATTACGTGACTAGATAATAATAAAGCGGTCAAGTTTATTAGGACACCAGCACCCTAATTGCGTGACACATTCAATTACAATCTGAATGATTTCGAAGAATAGGTATTGCTAATCCAACGATGTAAATAACGAAATTAATGTTGACGAACTGTCAAAATGAAACTGTCAAAATAACCCCGCAGAACACACGATATTGCTCAATATAGAGGCCAAAATAATAATTCTCCATAGAAAAATGTTTACGTGAAATTCTCCGATTAAACATAAAAAAACAAAAATGCCTTAAATTCTACTAAGCTCATAGAAAAAGTTAACATTAATTTCAAATAATTATAGGTACAATTGCGAAATTAAGACAATCTGGGCCGGTTTCACAGACTCTGGTTGGGCACTATCCTCCAGATAGGTAAATTATTTATTAAAGGAAACAGATTTTAAATGAAATTATATAGGTACCAGAGTCACCCGTTACGCGAAACTCGTAACTCACTCACAATCCCCCCTCATTTTGACAGTATTATTCATTATTGTTAAACTAATTCGTCTGCTCTACAAACGTCAAAAACGCAATGAATATTGTTGAATTGTCAAAATTTCAGTGTTATGCTACGGTTTCCTTGAAGAGCGTCTACGCCATATAATAACGGTCGTCATAAAATCTGTTATTTTTGACACTTGTCAAATACTCCTGGTATTTGACATTACAAGTGTCAAAAACGCTCTGTATTTGGACAGCCGTTATTGTGTGACCGTTCAAAGGTTTCTAAGGAAACCAACACTTTACGCAATTAGGCTGCTGTTATTTAGAGTTAGTGAATCAGGCCATAAAGATGTTAAAACATTGGCATTTTCTTGGCTAAACTAAGATATTGCTGTAGTTTACGAACAGATATACAAGAAAGAGCGATGTAATGGGTCCCATTACATCGCTCTTTCTTGTCTCTGTCTTAGATGGCGTGACCACAGCTAAAGTCGAATTACTGGAGTAATCTAACACGTAAATAAGCTGACACTTTCTGAAAAAAAAAAAAAATGGATTTCGGAGCATACCATTCTGTGCCTCAGGAAGCACGTTAAGCCGTTGGTCCCGGCTGTCATTCGTAGATCTATGACAGTCGTTAGGGGTAGTCAGAAGCCCAAAAGTCTGACAGCCAGTCTTACCAAGGGGTATCGTGTGGATTCTACTGCATCCGGTTAGACTGGAAGCTGACCCAAACATGTTGGGAAAAGGCTAGGCAGGTGGAATCAGCCGGGCAGCAGCCTGTGCTTATGTTTATTAACGAATTTAAGAATAATCTCGCAGTAACTTTTATTATTCAAGTCCTAATGAATACAAAATTAAGAGATTTGGAACAAAAACAAATGAATTTACTAACATTTCCTTTAACATAATGTGTGGACACATGATCAATAATAAGAAAATACGAAGTAAACAAGCATTTTATAAACATTCATTGATTACAACAATAATAATATAATTATAATAATTGACTTAAACAAAAGTTGATAATAAATAATAATTGAAAATAACATTTTGTTGAAACATTTCAACTGTGTAGTAAAGAAAACAAATTTTCATGCTATTTGAATACCAGTATAATTGAAAATAACATTTTGTTGAAACATTTCAACTGTGTAGTAAAGAAAACAAATTTTCATGCTATTTGAATACCAGTTTACGACGAAACATGTAGTATGGCATTTATTTAGGGTGAATCCGCAGTGCCCCCGTTTTAATCATTAAAATCATTAATATAATTATCTCTCAGAGTAAGATTTGTTCTTATAGAACAAATCTAACTAAAAGAGATTTAATCATTCCAATTCTGTACTTAAATACATATTTGTTATGGTCGCGTATCATGTTTTGATCAGGATACAACCTGACACTGACCTCCAGGCTTAGCATGACGCTTTGTATTTCTTCGAAGAAGACATTTCGTTTCTCCATTTTTGACATCTCACCGTAGAAAACCTTCTACAATCTGTCATCTTGTCTTTCGTTTCTAACGATATTTGTCTAGGTCCTTATTTATGTAGAAGGATTTCTACGGTGGGATGTCAAAAAAGGAGAAACGAAATGTCACTTTGTATAGAAAGAGCCGTGTCTATTCCAGGGGCGTGCCGTCCATAGAGGCAATTAGGCCTAGCCTACCCTACCAACAACGCCAAATGCATTTATTTTAACTATTTAATACAATAATACAAAATATAAAAAAAAAAAAGTTAAACTCCTGTTAAAACTCTTATAGAAACTTGTCGCAGACGCCACGTGACTCACAGTTCGACAGAGCTTACGTTATACGTAAGCAAGGCAAGCATTCGTTTCGCCTACATTCCGTTCATAAATTTACGCACACTTGTATATATTTTCGTGTGTATGAACGGCACACAATAGTGAAATGGTTTAAATTAGGGGCGTAGCTCCTGCGGCAGGAGCTTGGTCCCCATTGGTTGTGTGTAAAGTGAAGTTTTAATGAATGAAAAATATTGAAGACCAGGGTTCCCAATTTTTGGACAATTCCAATCCAATAAAAAAGGGTGGTATTGTTGAATTTATACCTTCCAAAAAATTATAAATTGTAAGGAATAGCAAAAGCCCTATCAAAATAATTAAAAACTTCATAATTTTTTATTTTTCTTCTCATATTTGGGAAATTTCGCTTGGTTTTTGGGGAGTTAGGAAAATAAGATTCGGCAACACAGTCCAGTGTGTCAGTGTTATCCGGCAAAATATGGTAGTCCCTTTTGTGGAAGAACATTGTATGACAGTGATACAATTTTAATTGGTAGTGTTTGTTTCTTGTGACAGTGACACGTAATTTATATGTGATCTTGAAAGTTTTGCTTTTTTAGATCTTATAAGTTATAAGTAATTGGTTTTGAAACGTAAAGTAGTGTAAATATTATGTGTTGTGTTATTATTTGTTTATTTACCTAAGAATAGTGTTCTGTTGTGAAGTTTGCGTCGATAATGTGTTGGTTAGATTAGGTTAGTCGCACTTGTCGTTTAATGATAAGATTCAAGTTGTGTCTAAAGGTAAATGTGTGCCCGAATTACGAGAATTAATCCAAAAATATGATAATTCATGACTTCGGATATCTTGCAAGTGACGTGTTCTGTAATTATCACCCACCCACTTGGTTATGATATTTGAGGTGGCCGAATCTTTCTTCTGTTTGCATCGTTAGAAAATCGTGTTTTAAACCTTGAATAATGTGGTGAGTTCTTGTATGTAGAGCCGCGCTGTGATGTTGCGCGAATTAGTTTTTTTCTTGGTGTCAGTATGCATGGCCTACCCTCTGTGGAGAACCACTGCACGCCACTGGTATATTCTTCGAAGAAATACAAAGCGTAATGCTAAGCCTGCAGCAAATTGCAAAAAAACGTAAGAAAATTGGAATTTCCCGGGCTACTACTGTGGATCCATTACAAGGTAGTTAAAATTACAGTAAGCATGTCTAAAATTATGCATATCTTATGTAGGTACATAATACAAATTGCACTACCTATACATAGCTTAAGTTACGGAGCACGGAACCGTCGAGCCGGCATCATGTACAGTGCGTTCACTATAACTTGACGCGTGACGCGATTGGTAGCACTGAATTTTTCAGTCATGTGATTGGTAGTTAGTTCTGCGAGTCGCTATTTTGAACTCTCTTAGTATTGAAACTACGACTGCAAAAGTCAGAGCTACCAATCGTGCCACGCGTCAAGTTATAGTGAACGCACTCTAGAGGGCAGTACTAATATAACGGAACTGAATATTAGAGGTTGATTTGTATGGGAAGTGTTGACAATACCGCTTCCAGCGGCGGCGGCCGCCGAGGCGTCTCCGTGCTGTGGTTTACACTTATTCAAGTAAATAATGTTAATAGCACTGCAGAATGTTTGAGATACTAACCGAAGTTTAATATAATTAAATATGACTCTCCAAAAGACTATGGTAAAATGAGACAATTCTCCCTTATTTATAAAACTCTTAAGAGCCTTTTCACACGTTACGGCCCCATTTAATATAACTCTAATCGAGTAATAGTTACTATTGGCATTGTTATTGTTTTTGTAGCGAGTTTTTGTAGTGAATTTTAGTAGCGCTTCCCCCATTTCATTCATAAACGCAAGATCGTACGCGATCCACGATCTTGCGTTGATGAATTAAATAGTAGAAAGCGCTACTAAAATTTAACTCGAATGACCGAAAAAAGTGATACATTTCTAACTTCTATATTAAATGTATTTAAAAAACAATAACAATGCCAATAGTAACTATTACTCGACTAGAACATGACAAAATTGACATATTTTCACGACAGGTGCTGTTTAAAGGCTGACGCAGACTGGCGCAGGCCGCAACGCAACGCATTGCAAAGATCCATCTTTATCACTTCCTCGTACATTCTCTATAAAAAAACGTAAACTACAGGCGCGTCGTATCGCAGTTTTTTTGTATGAAAATGCATTGCACTGCGGACCGG
Source organism: Atethmia centrago (assembly GCA_905333075.3). NCBI lineage: Eukaryota > Metazoa > Arthropoda > Insecta > Lepidoptera > Noctuidae > Atethmia > Atethmia centrago. The sequence continues at coordinate 6,786,623 of HG995381.1, read as the reverse complement.
GGTTCTACGCTCTAAGTCCGTCAACGAAGGTCCGGGACCGTCCGAAAGCAGTTGCTCCTTCTAAAAAAGTTTCATTATAAACATAATTAAACTTTTTCGCCGAAGATCTTCGGACGGGCAGTTACACAGTCTGCCAAATCAACTGTCAAATCGTGTTGTCATTAATTCTTATTTCGGGACTCAAACTAATCGTGTGTCCGTAAACGCCCGTTACTTCGGCCGTAAATAGGGACTTCTTGCTTATGGAGTGGACCCCCAGTTGCGGCTGTAATGTGTGCTTGGCATAATAAAGCAGAACGTATATGGAAAGAACTTGTAAATTGTCGGATTTTCATCTGGCGTCTGCCGGTTTTATAAAATAGCCCCCAGCTATAGAAGTCCGAAAGGGTTACCGAGGCCCCCGCAACACGGGCAACGGAAGGAAGACGGGTGGGTTTTAGTCAGTAAGAGTCTGAAGTATAGAAATAATTTCTGAGTCAGAAATTATTTGATGACCCAAAAAAAAAAATCTGTCGGGTAGGTACGGGTAGCGAGTGAAAATGCTATAATTATAAATTGTCAATTCATTATTCAGTTTGGAGAATTGAATGCTGATGCAAGCTGTCTATTTCCAGTTTTATAATACCTACTCAATTCACATAGAAGTTCCATATGGATGAACCTTTCCATTAAAAAGTATACTCGTGGACATTGTCTCTTTTTAAGAATAATTCTGAAGGAATGAATATCACATATATATCCGACTTATTTTCGAATAATAAGCCTTAAAAGGTTTCATTCATTCTGTTGCATTAAGATGAGGTGGCGAGGGGTATTACTACCAAGATTTTTTTCTAATAAAGGGAGGTAACATTTTGTGCGATAAGTATTCTCTCGTTTATTCGCTCACACTTTACAAACACAGCTGTATTTAAAAGGACTGATATAAATATACAAACAAATCACATTTTATACCATTATAAAGCATGCATCAGAAACGTGGGAGCATACTTAAGGTGCATCCGCAGTGGGAGCCCGCACAATTGCAAAAAACGTAAGAAATTAGAATTCCGCGGGCTACCATTGCGGAACTAGCCTAAAGGCGCGATTCCATTAGCCAAGTCTTGCATGCAAGTAAGACGTCACATTTGCGTATGTACAAGTTGCTTGCATTGGAAACATGTTTTCAAGAGTGTGCAAATTGCATGCAGGTTTTACTTGCATACAAGTGGAGATGTTCAACAATTGAGTAAGACACATTTGTACAATGTACAAGTTCAAACTACCTCATACAAGTTGTAGCTTGTACCTATGCAGGTTTGTTTAAGTTGTATGCAATTTGCAACTTGCATACAAGTAACTTGCCTAATAGAATCGCGCCTAAGATGTGGTACAGACCATCAAATTGAACAGATATCTCCAAGTGCAAACATCGTAATGGCCAAAAAATTAAGAGCTGTCCCATATAAAACTTCAATACGTACTCGACCCAAATGTATGGGACGGCTGATAATTTTTTCGCGAATACGATGCTGGTCCCATGGAAAAAGTAGTTCAGCTTGATGGTCTGTAGCACACCCCTAAATATGACCACACCTTCCTGATACACGAAGAGATCTAGCGTCCTTTGATTTATCCAAAATATTAATAAAATACGACCTTAACGTCTAACAAAAATACTGTAAAATATTTTAAGGGTGATTATAAATACGGTTTACAGTGGTAACACCTGCACTACGAACATCGCCCTTACTGCTACGATGTAAAGGAGCTGTCAATGTCAATAAATTAACGTGGACAAGCATTTGACTGTACTCCTGAAAATCATCAACTTTTACTGATGGCTGGGTATTGGGTGGCATTTGTAAGTCTCGAATAAAAACAGCTGTTTCTATCAAGGTTAGATGAAAAAAAAGGCCAACCTTTACCTATTCCGAAGAACTGGAGCCGTATTATGAAGTATGAATCATGCCATTTGTCTGCGCATCACATAAGCGCGTAGAAGACCGCGGGGAAGGCACGGGGTGTCGGGGTACCGAACCCGGTGTGTATAATGTACTTACATACTACAGTATGTAAGTACTACAGTACTACACACTATACTACAGTATGTAAGTACAGTTGAAAACCAGCGTCAGGCACTAGTTGTCTGGCATTTTTTGCTGAACTGGGCCTTTTTGGCGCAGCCGTGAGGCAGACTTTCCTGCTAATTTTTATATCGTGCTTTACACTTTTTATTTGATTTTTTATATGTTTTTTTTTATTTTTTATCTACTGTTTTTTATATTGTGTGCCTTTTAGTCTGTGCTAAATAAATGTTTTTTCTTTCTTTCTTTTTTTCTTTATGTAAATACACTATATTACAGATGTGTGTGTTTATATTATCTTTGAACCAATACAAGCTGTATCTAACCAGCTTTCGAGATGTTTCATTGTATTTAATTCCCGTCTTTATACCGGCACGTTCACATCGTTGATCATTGTTGTTTATGGTATACACCAATTTTAATAAAGACCACTTCTTTTATTATATTTACAAGTTCTTTTATTATGAAGTCTCGATTGATTCCATTCACCGTTATTAAACCGTTGTGATAAATAAATATACAGGGTTATTTTAAATTGGCTAGCTAAACTCCGCAGACGCAATGGGTATCGATATCCACACATGATAAAACAAAAAACGGGTCATCGACCGCAGTTATTGTAGTCAATTGAAATATCAGTTCAAAAAATCTGTTTTTTTTTTAATGTTGTGTAAACTTCATAGACCACGATTGGTATCGTTATCTAAACACAATAAAACATAAGAAAACAAGTTTTCTCAAGTCATACTTTAAGTAACAACACTAAAAGCGGTCGTTGACTTCCCAAAAGAAATCATCAAATCATATAAGTAATTTATTTTTTTATCGTGTTTAGATATCGAGTCGCATCGCGTCTGCGGAGTTTAGCTAGCCAATTAAATTGGTCAAGGACAGTTAATGAGTCACAATTGATTTTCTATTGTTTGACTCCGAATCGGTGTCGCGCGGGGCTTAACTGGTTAAAATAAAGGCCTGCGCAGACGGGGGACTTTTGTCCGCGGACAATTTTGTCCGCGACGATAAAACGTATGGAAATCTATGCAATAACGCACACGTAGGACAAATAGACTGTCAGGATTTCCATGTTTTTTCGTCGCGGACAAATTGTCCGCGGACTAAAGTCCCTCGTCTGCGCAGGCCTTTACCCTGTATAAAAAACATAAAAAAAAATTGCTCCGTCTGTCTTTCGTCTTGGCATTAATACTTCACAATACGTCCCTAAACATAATATTTTCCGGGCTTATTATTTACATGGGGGTCGCGGGAAGGTACTAAAGGGTCACCGAGGCCCCTGGCAACACAGGCAACGGAAGGAATACGGGTGGGTTTTAGTCAGTAAGAGTCTGACACACCCTACCGCTCCGCCCAGAGCGGGAGAGGTTATTTGATGATTTCCACACCAAAAAATAAAAAAAGACGGTCATCTAAAATGGGGCAATAAGTACAGGAACACTTTTCTAGGTCTCATCTCACTTAATACTTATAAATGCCGAAGTCCGGATATATGTTCGTAAGTTTGTAGCTCACACAAGCGACAGATAATAAACAGATTTATGTTAAACATACAGTACAACATTCAAAGTTACAGTAGTTCCGGCCTTGTTTTTCGTATCGGCTGTAAATATGGCACGCCGAGTTTAAGAAAAAGATCAGCTTTGTATAGCGTCGTCTCTGTCACTCATACCGGTGTGAGTCTCTTTCTAAAGCCTATAATGTTCCCACTGCTGGGACACAGGTCTCCTCTCTGTGGGAGGGAATGGGCCGCCTACCAAGCGGGTCTAGTGCGGGTCGGTAGATGTCATGTCTTTGAATTTATAGTTCTAGGACACGCCGATTTCCTCACGATACCGTTTGGAGAGTAGTGATATTAAATAATTTACACAAAGTAAAGCGCCCGTCAGGGTTCGAACCCACTACTTACAACTCGTATGTCGCGGCCGTTATCACTGGGCCACCACTGCTCTCTTCTAAAGCTCGATGTGTCATATTAACGCCCAAGTACTGTACAGTCAAGTCTCTTATATCTTCGTCAGTTTTCAAATTATTTCCTTTATCAATTCAGGACACGTAGATAATACCTTTTAAAGCTACGGCACTGAGCAGATTATTGCATAGACAATTATATTTTTTACTTGATAACTAAGATAGCATACACCTTTGAACAATGTCGAGTTGACATCAACTTAAAACATTTTTAATGGCCTGGTCATTTTTTTTTTTAAATTCGGTCTGACATGTAAAGAAGATGGCTGAATGTCATTTCGCGGTATCAATGACATTTGTATATTGCGGAATCGGTAAAGTAGATTAACCTATTGACCGCCACGGCAAAAAAGCAAAGACGTGCCCTCGGCGCCAAACTACGTATTATTTCTTAAAATCTGTCATGTAGTCGTGACCGTGGCGTGCTGGGCACATTTTCCTCTGTCATATCTATACATGACTGTGGCGGTCAAAAGGTTAAGCAGCCCTTAAGGTGACGAACATAATTTGGATGTGACCGTACATAGATGCTACTTCTAGGTTGTGTTGCACTGTACTCTAGGTAGAATGTATCCTAGATTATCACATTAAGTAAGTACCCTTTATATTAAAAAAAACTGATAACTTACTACAAAGTCGATATTCACAGATAACTTATTTTAAACTGTATCCCTCTGAAATTACTGGCCGTTGGTTTAGCGGCCACAAGCACGACTGCTGATCGTGGGGTCGTAGGTTTAAGCTCCGCCCAAGGTGGTAATTGTTTGATTTTTAGTAGCAGCCCGGTTGATGTAAAAAGGTTCAACCCATAACTGAGAAATGTGGGTATACTAATAACAGACCTCCGTCCAACCATTCACGAAATACAGTTGTGATGCGTGATTGATAATATTTACGTACTTCAGAGGGACCGAGTTTAAATATTCGTAATCTCGTACTGTGTAAATAGTTAAAAATATAATAATTATAATAGACTTCAAGTTTGCAAGCGTATATGGCTGCTTGCAAGTCCCCACGAACAAAGTCACACACGCACCTCAAATAATGTCCGTTTGCGTGGTTTTCACTCTGTACCTGAAATCATAAACAAAACAGTGTTATTGCTGAGCGCGTGGGGTTTGATTTCCAGGTCGGGCCAAGGGTAGGTAATTTGATTTTTCCATAGTAATCCGGAAACTGGATTTTTGCCCGGTGAATGGGAAAAGAGAATTACATAATGGACCTAAACATAACTGTCGAAATCAAAAATCAAAATAGATACTTTATTTCACATAAACCTACATGGGCACTTATGAAACGTCAGAAGCTAGGTGCACGGTTCCAATTGGTCGTTTCCTATGGAGAAGAGCCGGCAAGAAACTCCACGGTTACTCTTTTAAAAATAATTGTCCTTTACAATGTTTTTAAATTACAGTTTTAATAGGTATGTACGAGGGTCATTCAATAAATACTTAGCCTACAAAAAGTAAACGAAAATTTTGGAAAAGTGGCAATTTATTTTTTAACAGTCTCCTTTTAGTTCGATACACTTAGCCCAGCGATGCTCCAACTTTTTTAACCCGTCCGAAAAATAGTTTTTGTCAAACTCTGCAAAATAGGCCTCCGTGGCGGCGATGACCTCCTAATTCGATCCATATCTATTCCCGGCGAGTGATTTTTTCAGATTAGGAAACAGAAAGAAGTCACAAGGGGCCAAATCTGGAGAATACGGTGGATGGGGCAACAATTCGTAGCGTAATTCGACCAATTTGGCCATGGCAACGGCAGACGTGTGAACCGGTGCGTTATCGTGGTGAAACAGCACTTTTTTCTTCGCCAGATGGGGTCGTTTTTTCTTTAATTCGGCGTCGAATCGACCCAATAAATCGGCAAGTAAAGCCCTGTAATTGTTTTACCCTTCTCGAGGTAATCGATGTAGATCACACCTTGTGAATCCCAGAAAACGGTGGCCATAACTTTTCCGGCCGATTTTACAGTTTTCGCCTTCTTTGGAGCACGTTCCCCGGTCTGGATCCATTGTTTTGATTGCTCCTTGGTCTCTGGTGTGTACCAGTGGATCCAGGTTTCATCGACGGTCACAAAACGACGCAAAAACTCCGCTGGATTCCGCTTAAACAGCGCCAAACACGTCTCCGATGTGGTCTCACGGTTGCGCTTGTTTTCTGGTGTGAGTAAACGCGGCACCCATCGCGCCGACAGCTTTCTCATGCCGAGTTCCTCGTGAAGAATATGATGCACTGTTCCTTCTGAAATGCCTACAGTCTCAGCTAGCTCCCGAACCTTCAATCGGCGATCTGCCAATACGAAATCATGGATTTTTTTAATGTTTCCTCCGTAGCAGCTGTTTTCGGTGCACCTGGACGTGGTTCATCAAAAACCAACGTACGGCCACGTGCAAACTCGTTGAACCAATTCTTGACGGTGGCCATCGATGGAGAAGAGTCACCGTACACAGCATCCAAGCGCTCTTTGATTTCGATGCGCGTTTTCCCTTCCAAAAATAGGAATCGAATCACCGAACGATATTGCTCTTTTTCCATTTTTGTAAAACCGATCGACACGTTCGCTTCCATAAGTTGTCAAATTAAAACAAATGAAGGGATTGGAATGAAAATTTGAAAAAAGAATGTGCTACACTGTGGTAAAACTCTTTTGAAACTACAGCGCCCTCTGGCGATGAGGCTAGGTACTTATTGAATGCACCTCGTAAATGAGTAAATGATGGTATTATACATTTCTACCTACCTCTTTGCGAAATAGTGGTGTGATGTTATGTAATTATTTAATTTTTCAACGTACACTGATATTAAAATGGCGTAGTAAAAAGCTTTTACCTCTGATGTTAAGATAACACATATTGGATAGATTGTTAACACTTGAGAAATACGAAGGTTAACACTGAATAGCACTTAACCGTAACTGTTTTATCTTATAGATACCTATTGTGAAATAGTTTTATACTTATCCTTAATAATTAACAAGGAATTTCCATACAAATTATTTTAGTTGGTGCCTCGCTTCACATTACAGACGTCCTTGAAAGTATTTCTGTCGTTATAAGACATCTTACAACGCTACAAGATTCTTTTGGCATGTCGCAATAAACGGAACTAACCGCCATCTTTGTTTTGACAAAACAATTACTGTGACGCCCCCCTGTCAATGTCAATCAGGAACCAAAAGATACTTGAACCCATATATTTTGTATAAACTAGCGATATATGGTTATGGTGAATCCAAAAACAAATTAATGTGCGTTCTGTTCGTCAGTCGCCATTTTGAACACTAACGAATAAAATTCAGTGCTACCAATCGCGTCACGCGTCAAGTTATAGTGAACGCACAATACACCAGTATGCGTGTGATGTGCATGTGTGTGCATGTGATGTGCTTGTGTGTGCGTGAGGTGTGCATGTGAGGGCGTGTGATGTGCATGTGTACGAGACAAATAGTGCTGTGCTGTGCTCACTAGCTGCCTCAACTTCGGTTATCGATAACTCCGCCCCTAAGACGACCCGATATAAATTGTCTTCGTATTTTCTGATTTGAAGCAAATGTGGATAAAGTTAATTTTTTAAAATTTTACCTATCTTCATTTTTAAAGAAACAAATAAAACTTCAAACAAAACGTGTTGGATTTTAAATTTCCTCTAAAGTTTATTGTAAATACGAGTATGTGAATTTCGTTGTGGCCGTACAAGCACTGAAGATGCCGAACGTCCTGGACGCCCAGTTGAGGTCTCTACACCCGAAACAATCGAAAAAATTCACGATATGGTGTTGGCCGACCGAAGATTGAAAGTGCGAGAGATTGTGGAAGCCGTAGGGATCTCGCATGGCTCAGTGGTTTCAATTTTGAATGATCACTTGGGCATGAGAAAGCTTTCCGCAAGATGGGTGCCGCGTTTGCTCACAGTCGACCACAAACGCAATCGTGTAACAACTTCACAGGAAGGTTTGGCGTTGTTTAATCGCAATATGGAGGAGTTTTTGCGCCGTTTTGTAACCGTGGATGAAACATGGATCCATCACAACACACCAGAGACCAAACAACAGTCAAAACAGTGGGTTTCTAAGGGTGAATCGGCGCCGAAGAAGGCCAAGGTGGGTTTGTCAGCCAATAAAGTTATGGCGACTTTTTTTTGGGATGCACGCGGGATAATCCACATTGACTACCTTCAAAAGGGAAGAACAATCAATGGGGAATATTATGCCAATTTATTGGACCGATTCAATGACGATTTGAAAAAAAACCGACCTCATTTGGCCAAGAAAAAAGTTCTTTTCCACCAAGACAATGCAAGGGTGCACACATGTGCAGTTGCCATGGCAAAAATCCATGAATTGGTCTATGAATTGCTCCCTCATCCGCCCTATTCTCCAGATTTGGCTCCGAGCGACTACTTCTTGTTCCCAAACCTGAAGAAATGGCTTGGTGGAAAAAGATTTGACTCCAAATGATGAAGTCATCTCGCAAACAAAGGCCTATTTTGAGGACCTCGACAAATCATTTTTTTTGGAAGGGATAAAAAAATTGGAGAAGCGTTGGACAAAGTGTATAGAGCTCAAGGGAGACTACGTTGAAAAATAAAATTATTTTTTTATCAAAAAATCTGTGTTTTATTCCAAAAGTCACGGACTTATTGACCCGCCCTCGTATGTCGTAAGCTTTCCTTGGAAGTACATATTTAGCAATTTTTTTCATGCTTTATTCTAATAACAAAATAGTGTTCGATTATTAGTTTTATTAAAAGGTGTTTATGGTTGGATAATGCTAGCGAATCATACATGTATGTGAAAGTCAAACATGTTTGTTGTTGTTTGTTAAAAAAAAAAAATTCAGGACACAAGACTTGTTTACCATTTATCGATAGTTAAATATTATTTTCGTTTTTATACATATTTACATTTTCCCCTTTATATCTTTTCGGAAAACTCATTGAGACTGATGTATACTTATCTCGTAAACATCTTAAGAATGACAAATGGGGCCACCTGCATCCTTCATGTATACATGAATCTTCTTTGGTTACACCGAAAAGTAATTTTCTTTGCGATTTTTTTGCAATTTTCTTTGAATAAGACTTTTTTTTTGGGTGGGAAATAATCAAATAACTTCTCCCGTTCTGGGCGGAGTGGGAGGGTGTGTCAGACTCTTACTGACTAAAACCCACCCGTATTCCTTCCGTTGCCTGTGTTGCCAGGAGCCTCGGTAACCCCTTTGGACTGCCACGCGACCCCGTCAGGCATCGGCCCTAGTGGACCATTATACTTGTGCTGACGACATCTCTTTGAGACGCCCGTGGAATAAAACGCGCCGTCCACCCGGGGTTGGTCCTTACCGGCTGGTGAGCTACCCATTGCTCACCGTCCGCAAGCCCGCGCCTACAGTGGCCGGAAATCCGCCCGGGATTCCCGACGCCCAGGGCATCTCCTGCGGTGGCTAGGGGCGAGAGGGCGCGAAATGCCTTTCCCTCAACCGACCCGCCTCCTCCTTCGCGAGCATTACTGCTTCGCAGAAGGAGGTGACGGCTGCCCATGCCCTCTCGCTCCGTACCATGGCCTGAACCAGGGCCGACGCGAGAGATCTCTGCCGCCGATCGCCTCCTCGAGGACACGGCGGTGCTCTGCCCAAGCCGGGCAGACCTTCACCGTATGCTCCACCATGTCCTCCGGGCGATCCAGACAGGGTGACACCCGGGCGTTTCCTCCCGCCTTATCCGACACAGGAACCTCCCGAAGCTGCCATGTCCGGTGAGGACCTGCGTCAGGCGGAAGGTGGGAAGGTGAGGACGCCGTGGCGCCTCTCTAGCCACTCCTCAAAGAGGGGACTTATCGCCGCAATTGTGGTGTGCCCAGCACTGGATTGCTACAACCGTACTCTCCATGTCGCCATGAGATCTCGCCGAAGCTCCGTACGTGCGCGAAGAATTTTGCCTCCAGATCCCATGGCGACAATCAGGCAAGGAGGCTCACTGCCTCACAGGAGACCGTGCGGTATCCCCGGACCAGCCGGATGGCCATGACCCTTTGGGCCGCGCTCAACCGGCGGGCTGGCCGCAGCACCAAGGAACGCGCCCACACAGGAGCCCCGTAGAGGGCCATGGACCGCACGACCTCCGCGTAGAGCGCGTTTGAACCCCCTAGATTGGGCGGGAGCCGCTTCAAGGCAGCCCTTGCCCGCTCCAGTTTGGGAGTCAAACGTCGGAAATGCTCTACGAAGTTCCACCAACTATCGAGGACCGGTCCCAGGTGCTTCATCGTCGACTCGACGCCGATGTAAACCCCTCCTACCGTTATTTGGGACCCCGACGGTGGCGCGTTCCGAGGACCAAGAAATCACATAGCCTCGGACTTGCGCAGGGCCACCTCGAGTCCCAATTGCCGGATCCTTTCGACGATTGTCGCAACCCCGCGTGCCGCTACTTCGGCCGCCGCCTGGTGCGACCTCCCCTGCGCCAGGACCAACGTGTCGTCCGCGTAGCACACTACGGTGACGCCGCTAGGGAGGTCGGCTCACAACACCCAGTTGTATCCGATGTCCCACAGATGCGGCCCCAGGACCGATCCCTGTGGGACACCGCACGACATCTCTTGCCGGTTCCACACTCCCTGGTGACCGGGGTAAATGACGGCCATGTCCGTCAGATAAGCCTCGACCACACGACAGATGTAGGTCGGCATCCGGTGGTACCGGAGTGCCTCCCTGATGCAACACCAGGGCAGGGTATTAAAGGCATTGGCGATGTCTAGAGACACTGCCAAGACGACCCCACCCTGGGCAACAGCATTCCCCGTCGTGAGGGCTCGCACTCGCATGATGGCGTCCACCGTATTTGAATGAGACTAAACGTCTACTTACACATCAATATTTAACTGTCTTGGAACCAGTTACAAAATGAATAAGTAAAACATTGGTGGAGTACAAAATAACCATTGTTTAAACTTCTCTCCATATCAGACTGCAAAAAAATGGGTCGTCGGCGCAAAGGAACGTTTACAGCTGGAATTTAATGATTGTATATTTCAAGTACATCAATGTAAATTATTGTGCCTGTCATTTACGTGTTTTTTTAAGTAGTAAGGGATCAGACCGCAGTGATTTACGTTCATTTTTAATTTCTGTAGAAGCTTCAGATAATGTGGACAATTCAGTTTTAATAGAACTTACATTTTCTGTTAATTTTGACATGACACAGTCAAAGTAAGAAGAGATCTTACTTTTACAGATATTAAATACATTGATAAATTGTTGTCTTACCTATTAGCCTACGCCTCAGGGTTCCTCTTCATCAAAGTAAGGTCGGCTTCCACCATTTCTTTGACCAGCTGATCGAAGGACACCCGTGGCACCCAGCCCAGCTTCTCTTTGGCTTTCGACGGGTCCCCTAAAAGGAGATCCTGGAAAGAAACGAACCAATGTGTACAATATTTCGCTTCATATCTAGAGTAGACTGCTAAATTTTTTGGCGCCCGAATGACACTGACAGGTCATTCGGGCGCCTGGGCTTTGTTAGTAAACATTTGTGGAGTTGTCACAGAAATTGTATTGAAAAAACAAGGTGGCAGCGTTCATTATATAAGGTAACCTCGTAGCGTTGTATAAGCCGAGATTACCCATCGGCAAAAATGCCGAACCTTGCAAACTTTTATGCCCTAGTTTAACTCCCTTGGGGGAAAGATCTTTCCTTAGCACTCATTTTCGTTATATAAGGAACTCAACTCTCGTGCAAAATTTCAAGTCACCCAGCAGGTTATGCTGTGCGTTATCTATCAGAGAATGAATGAATTTGAGACTTTTATTAAGACCAAAAACGAGCAGACACCAAATTGTATGAGCACTAAACGTTAAGGCTTCTGCAGACTGGGGCGATATCGCGGGTTAGACAGGTAGCAAAATGCCTGTCGCGTCAGGTCGACAGGTCTACGCTTTGGAATGGGCAACTAGCTTCATATTTCTAACTGACCGACTCCTTGACAATTCAAAAGTGCCTGTAAATGGTTCAATTGAAATAAATGCTTTAAGTTTGAGTTTGACATCGCCCCAGTCTCCTGAAGCCTTTATTGTCTTTTTGTTGCTTCCGAACTCGTTAGTTATAGAATGAGAAATAACGCCCGCGGCTGAGTTGCATTTGAGTACCTATTTGAGCCAAATTTTGTTCTTGATTTTGGTTTACATAAAAATTTCAAAATACAGTATCGATCTTGAAATCTCAAGTTGTTTAAAAATCGCAAGGACTCCACGAGACCGGCTCCGCCTAGTGTAGAGTCCACAAATTAAAATATTAAACTCATATTTCCTTTTTAACAATAATTTTAGGAGTAGTTTATTTATACTCGTTTTAAGGAAACGTTTTTTATAATTTTTGTTTAGATGAAATTCTGAAAGATGATATTTTTGCCTGTATGCTTTAATGTAGATTAATTCAAGTGCAATTCAACTGTGAAGTTATATTGTGCATACATATTATTATGTATTTACTTAGCTGTTATTTCATTATCAGATATCGAAACTGGTATAGTAACTTACTACGGTAAAATATTGAAAGTCTTCCGCAATTAATTTGTTTATACAACTGTTTGAGTGACAGGACGCAGCAAAAGCATTCTTAAGGTAAGAGAGAGGAAAGGAAGTCGGAGAATGGCGTACAATGATTAGGTTTAGGTATCAAGTTTCAGACATGACACGACACACACACACGACATGACATGTGATTCTAACGTATTTGTAATGATTTTATTATTATACGTGTATAGATAAACTAATCTTTATGTAACAATATAATATAAAAGAGTGTCCATGTAGTTTCTTACCCGTTCTTCTCCATAGGTACCTACTACGCTTTGGAATGAGCATCTAGCTTCATATTTCTAACAGACCAACTCCTTGACAATTCAAAAGTGCCTGTAAATGGTTTATCTGAAATAAATGCTTTGAGTTTGTGAGTTTAAACATAGTTTTAAGTAATTTGTATTACGAAGACGCTACGGACCTCCGAAGCCTGCTAATATTATTATTTTTTTATTAACCAAATGTATCGTCGATCAGCGATTTAGTCGCTTTTCTGAAGTTCGAAACAGCAACTGATAGAAAACTCGTCATTTTGACCACGCGCTCAAACTCAGAGAGACGCCTCAACACGATACCATTGATGAAGACGGAAAATAGACGATGTTAAAATGATGAATGATGAATGATGTGGAAATTGACGATGAATGTAAATAATGCATGTTCAACGGTTACTGTTACAATTATAAGCATATATGCATGATGAAATTGCGATGCCCTAACAGGGCCACTATGTTCTATGAACTGATATCCTCTGTTAAGAACTTTATTTATGTACACATAGTTAGCAATAAAGAATTTGAATTTGAATTCAAAATAGCATGTCTGCTAAAGCCTTCAAACTTACTACTTCTGTTGGTCTAAAACTCCCAAGTAGTTTTGATTCTCAAACTCAAAGCATTTATATATCATAAAAAAGTCCCCCCGCCGCGTCTGTCTGTCTGAATGCGATAAACTCAAAAACTACCGAACGGATTTTCAAACGTTTTTCACCAATGGACGGAGTGATTTATAAGGAAGATTTAGGTGTACAATTCATTAGAGTGTAAATTGGTTGAAATATTACGAAGATAGTTGAAGATGTTGGAAAAATCATGCCGACTGGGAGCTTTATTGGCGTGCGCCTCGTAAACGTAAGAGATACATAAAATTAATGTTCTAAATTGGAGATGCGCCGCGTAAACGTAAGAGACACATAAAATTAATGTTATACATTGGAGATGCGCCGCGTAAACGTAAGAGATACATAAAATTAATGTTCTAAATTGGAGATGCGCCGCGTAAACGTAAGAGATACATAAAAATAATGTTCTAAATTGGAGATGCGCCGCGTAAACGTAAGAGATACCTACATAAAATTAATGTTCTAAATTGGAGATGCACCGCATAAACGTAAGAGATACATAAAATTAATGTTATACATTGGAGATGCGCCGCGTAAACGTAACATATACATAAAATTAATGTTCTAAATTGGAGATGCGCCGCGTAAACGTAAGAGATACATAAAATTAATGTTATACATTGGAGATGCGCCGCGTAATCGTATGAGATACATAAAATTAATGTTATACATTGGAGATGCGCCGCGTAAACGTAAGAGATACATAAAATGAATGCTTTGGATTTTACATCTTAAAAAAGTGCAACAAAAAGTCCTCGATAGCATATCTCTATCTTTTACAGAAACCATTTTTATGTTACGGAATTTCATAAAACTTTCATTGTTATTTCCGAAGCAATTTTGACATGTATTATATATGCCTGAAATCATATAATTTAATAAACACTTTAAGGATGTCACAGATCCAAATTACGCGTAACAAAATAATTATGGTTGACGGCGGAGCAACGCTAGAACAGGAGTCAATAACCTTTTCCTCGACTATTAGGTATGCGATCATCGCTTCACTTTGTTTTATTCCCGGTAGTACGCTCCCGTGGGATATTTTCCGACACCTACGCGGGAGAATCCGCGGGCAAAAGCTAGTTTCAAATAAATCAATTACAGGCACTTTTTAATTGTCATTGGTCGGTCAGTCAGAAAGATGAAGCTAGTTGCCCATTCCAAAGCGTAGTAGGTTCTTATGGAGATGAACGGGCAAGCAACTCCCGAAAAGAAATTTGACTGACAAAAATGTGCATATGCAAATGGAGTATGCAAATATAGTCGCAGGTGGTCGCACCTGTAGTTTATGTATCTATTCTATTTTCAAATCCTTGTTTCCAATTGATGTTATTTCCACATGAAGAAATACCACCTTTATACTAGTGTTAATTAAGTTGATTTCAGAGGTACTAGTACTATTGAGGAGTATGTAAGGATCGTAGAAGATGGCGTTCTGTAGTTTCTGTCTACATGGGTAGAAAACGTGCGTTTATGTATGTATGTCATAAAGTCATAAGAAAGTAGTAGCCCAAACTGAATTTATGTGTGGGTGTTAAAGTTACTTTTCCAAAAACATATTAGTTAGGATGAAGCGGGCGAACTTGACTCCTATCGAAAGAACTGGCCCGCAATGGCAGTGGACAGAAGTGTGTGTAAAAAGGAAAGGGAGGCCTTTGCCCAATAGTGGGCCATTACGGGATAAATAGATAGATAGATAGATAGATATTTTTTAAAATATTTGGAAACCAAATACCTTCGCAAGGTAGGATAAATGTGACTCACCACTTCTGTAGGCCTGAAATACTTTGGATTAATCTTGACCAGTAGTTGGTCTGTTTCAGCATCATGTCCTGTCTCACTCTCTCCCGCGCCCCGCCACGCCACCTTGCGGCCGACGCACGAAAACGCTAGTTCAACGAACTCACGCACGCTGTGAGCCTCGCCGGTGGCTACTACGAAGTCTTCTGGTTCTTCTTGTTGAAGCATCAGCCACATTGCCTGCGATCAAGACGTCGTTTTAGCCAGTATTCAAAAAATGGTGTATTGCTCCCTATATCATGGTTATAACTGGCAAAATGTGTACATTTTAAATACTTCCCTCATCTGCCAAAAAAAAAAAATACAGCCGTGATGATTTGTTAAATTCTTACTTAGTAACTTATACAGGGTGTCCAAGAACCTGGCGTCCAACTGGATTCCCACGATGCCCCAAGTTCTAACAGTACTCAGAAAAATATTTTAAAAAATCCACCCCATGTACTTACAGAATTATACTGATTTCAAAAAAAAAAGGGGAAATGAGCACCCTGTGACATACTTTTGAATGCTGTGACTGCTAATGCTGATAATTTCGATATTTCTTGGAGGTTTTGTAATCTAGGGTATTGCTGTGTCTAAATAGAATGTAAAAATAAAGTACTTATTGTACCATTTTAAAATAAAATATTATTTTAACTAAAGGTGATATGGAAAACTATTGAATTTCGCAACTTTGACCGACTGTAGTGTAAAAAAAATGTACCAAAATAGTATGGCAAGTGACGTCAAATTTTGACGCGTTTATTCCTCTTTTTAAAAAGGTATAATACTTACACATTAATTTGAAAAAAAAAATTTTTGATAATATTTTTACTCAACAACCCAATTTTTACGATGTCTTACAGAATTCTTAGAAAGAAAAATTTACGACGAATTGAATCTAACCTCTAAAGAATTACTATTGTATGCTCATAAAAATAACAACAGGCCTCTCAAAAAACAGGTTAGACCGTAAGGGACGGTATGTGCATGCATCTCACCATAGTGATTCGTTATTACAACAGGAGGGAGCAAGACAGAAACTATCTTTGCGATTTGCTGGTTCTTCTTTATGGTACCCCATTATTCAGGTAAGAGTGAGGGAGAAAAAGGTTAGAGGTGCGAGTGAGATAGATAGTGACGCTATCTGGGATCGTGCTATTTAGGATAACAGTACGGTCAGTACGCGTCACTGCCTCCTGCCGTTACTACGCACCTCTCTCTTATTGTTACCATTGATCACGTACTACGATTTAAAGCTTTGTTTATTGGACTCGATTACTCTTTGTGCTCTGGACTTTGAAACGAACTCTTTACGACGACCCTTGCCTGTGTTTGGACAGTTTGTGTTTTGTGTGTGCTACCATGGCGACCTACACTCCGCAAGAATACGCAAATATGCACTACATTTATGGAGAATGTAGAGGTAATGGACGAGCTGCAGCGAGACTTTACAGAGAAAGGTATCCGAGGGCTACGCGATATCCCGACCATCGAGTTTTCATTAATGTGCACAGATCACTATGTGACGGGCGGTTCCCCAATCAAGTAGCTGGTGAAGGACGACCCGTAAATGACTTCATACGCGATGAAGTTTTAGAGGCGGTGTCGGCAAATCCAAGCATCTCTGTGCGAGGAATAGAAGCTGATACGGGGATACCGAAGAGCACAGCACACAGTATTCTCCAAAAAGAAGAATATCATCCGTACCACGTACAGCGAGTGCAAAGTCTTTTACCTCGAGACTATCCGAGCCGAGTCGCGTTTTGTGAAACAATCCTGCAAAAACATCGAGAAGACGAAAACTTTATCGACAAAATTTTGTGGTCAGATGAATCAACATTTAAGAAGGATGGCTACATGAACCTACACAACTTGCACGAGTGGCATGTGGAAAATCCGCACTTGATGCGAGAAGATAGATCCCAGTACCGGTTCAAAGTGAACATGTGGACCGGTATTCTCTGTGGGAATATTATTGGTCCATTTGAGATGCCCGAGAATTTGACTGGCGAATCATATTTAAATTTTCTTCAAAATGATTTGCCAAACTTACTAGAAGAGACCCCACCAGATATGTGGTTCCAACACGACGGCTGTCCAGCACATTTTCGCGTATCCGTTAGAGAGTTTTTGGACGAGCAATACCCGAACAGGTGGATTGGGCGATCAGGAACAATCCCGTGGCCAGCCCGCTCACCTGACTTAAATCCGCTGGATTTTTTTTTCTGGGGAACTATGAAGGAGCTCGTTTATGCGAAGCCCATTAATGACATCGCTGACCTTCGTGAGAAGATAACACAAGCAGTGCAGGTGATACGTCAAAAAAGTTACTCGCGAAACATAAAGCGGTCCTTTTTAAGGAGAGTGAGAGCTTGTATTGCCGCGGGTGGTCAACATTTTGAACATTTATTGTAATAAAATATCTTTAAACTAACATTCTTTGCTTTTATTCTACTGGGAACCCATCTACCTGTGTGTATTTCCTTCTTGCTCACTCTTGGAACCGAAGTAAATAATAGTAGTAACATAACAGTTTCTAAGATAAGAAAGGGTCCGACAGTTACCGTTAGTAGGTAGGCACTTCGTAAAAATTGGGTTGTTGAGTAAAAATATTATCAAAATTTTTTTTTTCAAATTAATGTGTAAGTATTATACCTTTTTAAAAAGAGGAATAAACGCGTCAAAATTTGACGTCACTTGCCATACTATTTTGGTACATTTTTTTTACTCTACAGTCGGTCAAAGTTGCGAAATTCAATAGTTTTCCATATCACCTTTAGTTAAAATAATATTTTATTTTAAAATGGTACAATAAGTACATTATTTTTACATTCTATTTAGACACAGCAATACCCTAGATTACAAAACCTCCAAGAAATATCGAAATTATCAGCATTAGCAGTCACAGCATTCAAAAGTATGTCACAGGGTGCTCATTTCCCCTTTTTTTTTGAAATCAGTATAATTCTGTAAGTACATGGGGTGGATTTTTTAAAATATTTTTCTGAGTACTGTTAGAACTTGGGGCATCGTGGGAATCCAGTTGGACGCCAGGTTCTTGGACACCCTGTATAAAGCATGTATTCGTATTATCGTATAACCTACTATTCAACCATGCACACACTAATCGGTAAAACATACATTTTATAAAGTGGAATGATAATAAACTACACACTTCGTACATTATCTGTAATTAAAAACAACATCGAAAGCTTGTTATTTTTTAATTGCATTATACATTGCGTGTGTTGGCGTGTGGTTTTAGCCATTATACAAAAAAAAGGAGTACCTACCTACTCACTACTCCCGGGACGAAACTTTAAAAGGTTTTCAACATTGAATTAGTACTTATGGTTAGTTTCCAAAAAGGACCATGTTTTAACTGCCGGCAACAAACCTTTATTAATTATGATTAGACTCGTTAAAGTCGTGAAAAACCTTAACTTTCTGGGTATTTGTTTGCTACTTTTAATAATTTGCTGGATACAATTAATCCTGATTGTTTGAAAGATACACCGCACAACAGATATAGGCGTATGATACTCCTATTATCGCTTCTATATCAAGATTTCTAAAGCCGATGTCAGACGGTTCACTTGAGTGAAGGTGTGTTGACTCGACACCGACAAAATGGTAGGAGAATGAACGTTCATCTGCTCTTTCCATTTCATTTTTCGATCATTTGGTAGGCGAGTGCCAAAATCCAACATCGTTGCATCGGTTCAGTAATTAATTAATTTTTCTCTTTGATTAATTTTGTGTTCAGATATTTCACTTAGTATAAGATGCCGTTTTGTTCATTATTGCCTTTCAGGCAATAATGAACAGATTTTAAGGAATAATTCGTAGCTTGGCGCCGAGGGCACGTTTTTGCTTTTTTGACGTGGCGGTCAATAGGTTAAAGTAAAATCCCAAAGATATACCTCAATATAATCCTTTGCGTGTCCCCAATCTCTCTTACTGTCCAGGTTACCCAGTTCGAGGTACTCCATTAGTCCAAGGTAGATCTTGGCGACACCGCGCGTAATCTTCCGTGTGACGAAGTTCTCCCCGCGCCGAGGACTCTCGTGGTTGAATAGGAGGCCGTTACACGCGAACATGCCATACGCTTCTCTGTAGTTCACCACGATCCAGTAGCCGTAGAGCTTAGCGCAAGCTAGAGGGAAAAGGATATACTATGTTTTTGTATAAGGATGGAAAAAGGAGGTTTTTGTTAAATGGTCGGCGCTGCCTATGGACATCTGGTATACCTGAAGCGTTGCATGTTGGTCATACCCAGTAAAAGAAATTGGCAGAGCAGCATTCCTAGCAATAACGGAGCTCTTATACGACGAAAGTTCCTCGGATTTGAAGAGGCGAAATCGTCCATGGTCGTTGATCTCCTTAGGTTCTCAGTTAATCTATATGATCATGTGAGGACCATGTAGGTTTGGTGTCTGAAATGGTATTTTGCGGAAAGAACAAATTTGAGTTGCTTGTGACTTTAAAAGAGACCCTGACCTAGGAGTTTGTTTCGGTGTAACTTCTCAGAATAGTCGGATAGGAAACGCCAACCTTATCTAGTTTTTAATATATGACTGACGTGTAAAAGTGTTTGTACAAACCTATTTACAGAAATAAAATACTCTCTCATTACACGGAAATCAATAAACATTTACATAAAATCCTCAATTTGTCAATATATTTGATAGATCAGGATAAGATGATAATAAATCTTTGAACTAGACAAATACTTACCATAAGGCGACCTGGGGTAGAACGGAGTCTTCTCAGTCTGAGGCACTTCCACAACTTTTCCGTATAATTCTGAGGTAGACGCCTGGTATATCTTGGCCTCCTTCTCCAGACCTGCTGCTCTCACCGCTTCTAGAAGCCTCAGGGTCCCGAGGGCATCCACTTGGGCCGTGTACTCACTGAGTTCGAAGGAAACTTTGACGTGCGACTGGGCGCCTAAGTTGTAGATCTCTTTTGGACGAATCTGTAACAGAGTTTGATAAGTTATAGCAGAGTTATTTGGTGATAAATGATAAATGATTTATTTTCTGTAAGTAGGTTTGTACAAACACTTTTACACTTCAATCATATTTTTAAAATAAGACTAGATGAGGCCGGCGTTTCCTATCTGACTAGTCTGAGAAGAAAGGCCGAAATAAAGTCAGAGGTCACAGTCTCCTTTAAAGTCCAGATATAATCTTGGTCAGATCATGTGAAGGCCATGTAGATTGGTGTCTGAAATGGTCCTTTTGAGGAAAGCACCACACAGATTGAATGGACCTGTCCAGTCAGTGCACGCATGGTGCATTACGATTTATGGGTTTATTCCGTTTATCCACCCTAAAACAGCCAGGCCCTAGGGTGGATACTCGGAAACGCGTGTTCACCTAGCCAAGGGAAGATCATCGAGAATGGGGAAGGTGAAATGATAATTCAAACTGGAATGATAGCAATCTATGTCAAATAAGATGGACAGAAGGTCGGATCGTAGTAATCCTATGCAACCTTGACGCGGGCAGCCTCGACAGTGTATAATTAAAGAAAGATTGCTAATCCGACGTGCAAACATGTTA
The DNA here is from genome assembly GCA_905333075.3 of Atethmia centrago. NCBI lineage: Eukaryota > Metazoa > Arthropoda > Insecta > Lepidoptera > Noctuidae > Atethmia > Atethmia centrago. The sequence continues at coordinate 6,765,749 of HG995381.1, read as the reverse complement.
ATATTGTATTTCTAGTTAGGATCCGACAACAGGGGGGTAACCATCACCTCTTATTATAGCAGTATTATTATAATATTACTTCACAGTGGGAAAGTGATGGAGCTATACAGGACTTATAGCTCTATCTCTTTCTCATGCTGAAGTAATGTTGAAATTATACTGCTATATGAGGTGATGGTTACCCCCCTGGTAGTTTTAGAGTTACAGACCAGAGAGCTTTCTAAACAATGTCATTTTATTATTAAAACTTTCTTATTCGCTATGTATCACTACGTTTTATAAAACAAAGTCCACCCGCCGCGTCTGTCTGTCTGATCGCGACAAACTCAAAACTACCAAACGTATTTTCATACGGTTTTCAACAATGGACGGATTAATTCATGAAGAAGGTTCAGGTAAGGTGGCTGAAATATGACTATGTTACTGTTGAAGATGTCGGAAAAAATGATGCCGACTGAGAGCTTTACAGGCGTGCGCGTTGCGGTAGTACGTTCCGTGGCATAATTTCCGACCCCAGCTGGCGAAAGCGCGGGCAAAAGCTAGTGAAAAATTTATTATAAATACAGTAAAAATATTTTGTAAATGACGAATTTTGTGCTTGCCGAAACAAAACAGTTTTGTTACGAGTGTTGGTGTGTTTTTCTGTTCTTTAACTATTTTTATTTGGTTCTTGCCACATTATTCTCGAACAATGCAACTTTTTGCAAGCTATATTCTAAGTTGGCGACAAGCCAAGTATAAATAGTCAAAGGACAAACCAGAAAAACTCCAAAACAATGAAGATCGGCGAATGAAACGATTCAGCTGCCTTGGAATTAGAACCAACTTCGAAAAAAGACAGGAAAAAACATCGAAGAAGAAATATTAAATAAAGTTTCCTCTTTTCTGCATATTAAGGCGCAGACATATGATTTTAGTGACTTTTAAATCTGTAATTACGCCTGCATATATTGCAAGTAAATTATGCAAAAATGTAGATATGTTAAACTAGAATGCATACACATTCTATACCTAATATTATAAACGCGAAAGTTTGTAAGTGCGCCCCGCTGTTTCACCCGCATAAGTTTTGACCCCGTGGGTATATCGGGATAAAAGTATCCTATGTTTTATTCCTGGTTATAAACTATCTATGTGCCAATTTTCACTCAAATCCGTTCAGTTCTTTTTGCATGAAAGAGTAACAAACATCCATCCATCCATCCATCCATTCTTACAAACTTTCGTTAATTTATAATATTAGTAGGAAGTAGGATAATTCTATCTGTGTTTTTCTTTAAAGTATTCATATTTTCGTTACTAAAAATAAATATTCCCTATGAAGCCAAACAGCGGCGCGGCGTGAGCGCGACAAACTGAAGGTCTCCAAACCATTTACCCAAACTTGGATATTGCTCTTCGTATCCGTGTGTGTACCACAAGAAAACGATCATTCTTCAGAACAGTTACTGGCGGGCCAGTAACTGTTCTTGAGAACGATCGTTTTCTTGTTTGTGACGAGTTAAAAACGCACAACAATGACGGAGCAAAGGAGCAAGTCTTGCCTTGCTTAACATAGAAGCTGATTTTTTAAAGAAATTGGATTGTGAAGATTTAATTAATAATTTTGCTGCGCTTAAGTGCCGACGAGTTTTGTAGCACATGGGGCCTAGGGCGGCCAAGACTGCAAATCCGCCACTGGACAGTCTCCAAAAACGCCCGCCCTTCACCACTTCCTAGTGCTTTAGCTGGGAAGAAGTGGCGCATCAAACTCCCCAGCAGCACACCTGTCTGTTTAGTTATATAAACTTGATGCTATACAAATCGTATGCAAAGTAATTAACATTACGAAACAAAACATTAAATTAAATTACTTGCCATATACGAGTATGTTAGCCAGCACACGCTAATATACCAAAAAAACAATGAAAACTGTACTCAAGCAGATAAAAATTACAACATAAAACGTAAACAGAACTTATACTTAAATAAAAATGATAAAAGCATCCAGGCATAAAGGGCGTGCCCGATTACATTATGGCTATTACTGTAAGTATTATGTTGCGGCCTTGGGTAACAAGTTGTATGTTACATTACATAATGTTTAAAATGTAAAATTGTATACTCCGCAATGTTTTTACAGGAATCTTAGCTAATATTATAAACGCGAAAGTGAGTTTGTTTCTTTATTCTCACGTTAAAACGGCTAAACGGATTTGGATGAAATTTGGCACATGGGTAGACCATGACCTGGAGAATTGAGATAAGGCAGGGCAAAAGGGGCACTGGCCCCGGGCCTCCACAATTTGTTTCTTTTTTATGAAAAATAGTTCATATTCACAAGGAACCTATTTTCGAAAACGATTGATTTTTGATTGAAGATGACTGATTATACAAATTAGACTTCGGACTACAATGACACAAAACCGCCTATCAAAGTATTCATACTGAGATAGAAAGTGATTTACTCCGAGAACTGGATTTCACCGAAATTATCAATCAAATCAAAAATCAGCCATTGTTCTTAACAGGAATATTTACAAATTTAAAGAATGTCGTAACATCCTGGAACATACCAATGTTCAGAATGTTAAACATCTACATTTTTACCCGACTACCTCAGGAGGGTAATGTTTTTCGAGAGTATGTATGTATGTATGTATGTCTATTTATTTGGCACGCTCTGTAGCCTAAACGGCTTGATGAATTTTAACATAAGAGGTGTCGTTAGATTCGTCTTAATTGTGGGAGTAACATAGGCTATATAATATTTATAAATTGCATCTGCAAATACAAAAAAAAGGAGGGGATGGGTTTTTTTAAATTAATGGCAACAATATTGGTATCAAATAAAAGCTAGTAATGAGTAATTTTCAAATGTATATGTTAATAAAACTAAAAAGCTTGAAATAAAATAAATTATTTAAAAAACAAAAAACCCGACTGCCAAAACATAACTGAAAAGGGAAAAACAAGCATTATAATCTATATAATTTTGGTCTTGCAGGCGGGGACAGTCGAATAACCTGAAATATGGTGTAACTTTTGATTGTCCCGCCTGCGATACCAAAATTATATAGATTATAATGCTTGTTTTTTCCCTTTTCAGTTGTGTTTTTGCAGTCGGGTTTTTTGTTTTTTAAAAAATTTCTTTTGTATATTTCTAGTATGAACGGTTGAAAAATGAGAATTTGTTTTTTCGTTTTCTCCAAATTTTTTTCGGGGCCTCCACTTTTTTGTTGCCCCAGGGCCTCCACAGCTATAAATCTGGCCTGGGACATAAACTATTTTTCATCCAGGTTCGCAGAAGAAGTAGCGGGCAAAAGCTATTTAGGATATAAGCCTCTTGAGGAGGTTTCTAACAGAAGTAGGACTTCATATGCGGGAGTGAATACTTACCATCAGGAGTCTGGAGGGCATAGCAGGTCAATATTTTTCAAAAACGGAAGTGTCAAGGGATTTTGTACCGTGTGCTATAAACAGAGTAGTATATGACAGTATGATCTGTATTAACCTTGACTTTGACTTGCCCAGAAAATGATAACGATATTTGCCCACGTGGGCACTGCTACACAATAGTATGGCCAAGTTATTACTAACCTTAGTGATAATGCCGATCAGACATGTCGTGTCGGTGAGGTCGCCATAGTGCAAGTGCATGCGCCCGCCGGTGTGACACGCTGGCCGGCCGTAAAGGTGCTGGATGCGGCCCGTGTTGAAGGAAGACGAGCGCCGCAGCACTCCGTGCACCTCGTACCCCTTGTCGATGAGAAACTCCGCGAGGTACGAACCATCCTGTAACAAAATGTTACCATTTAAAACTTGTATTGTGTATTTTTTGGGTTCCGTAGTAAACAAGGAACCCTTATAGTTTCGCCATGTCCATCTGTCTGTCTGTCTGTCCCCACTGTAGCTCAGAGACGCTTAGTACTACAAAGCTATAATTTGGCATAGGTATACGTAGTCTGTCACATAAGTAAAATTTCGAATTTAGAATGCAAGCCGAGGAAAATCCTGCCGGGGTCGCGGGAAGGTACTTATGGGTCACCGAGGCCCCCGCAACACCAGGAAGGAATACGGGTGGGTTTTAGTCAGTAAGAGTCTGACACACCCTCCCGCTCCGCCCAGAGCGGGAGAAGTTATTTGATGATTTCCCACCCTCAAAAAAAAAAAAACCGAGGAAAATATTATGGGCATTCGAAATTTGATATTTAAAGAAAATAAAAACAAAGGGTTTCTGGAATTTTGTTCATTTTCTAAAATGGAGTGGACGCACAAAGAAGACAGAGTCGCAGTAATAGCATTGCATCGTTACGGTCACACACCAACTGAGATTTTCAAACTGCTAAAAAATTTTAAAATTCCACTACGATTTATTTATCTTACTATCACGATTCAGGGAGATTAGAAGATAAACAAAGGAGCGATCGAACTCGAACTGTTCGGACTCCATCGGTCATCAAAGCAGTGTAGGCGCGAATCCAACGACATCCTGTCCGCAAGCAAAAAATGTTGGCTCTGCAGATGGGACTTAAGCAGAACGACTATTAAAAGGGTGTTAAATGAATACCTAAGACTTCGTGCTTATAGAAACAAAACAGCACATCTTAACGCATGGCTGAAGAACATCAGACTCGAATTAAACCGGGTTTTGTTAAGGCGGTACGCGGGAAAAAAAATACCGCGAAATACTTTTTTCGGACGAAAAAATGTTTAATGTTGAGAAGAGTTTCAACAAACAAAATGATAAAGTGTATGCACACTCTAGTAAAGAAGCGAGCAGACGTGTGCCACGTCTTCAGCGTGGTCATCACCTTCGGCATTCATGGTTTGGCTTGGGGTATCCTATTTGGGTCCAACGGAGGTGTTTTTGTGAAAAAGGAGTGAAAACCAGTGCTCTCGTATATAAAAACACAGTCCTAACAAACATTGTGGAACCTCTTTCACAAACAATGTTCGAAAACAGGCACTGGGTATTCCAGCAAGATTCTGCGCCGGCTCATAAGGCGAAAAGTACCCAAAACTGGGTCACGACCCGTGGAATCGACTTTATCAGGCATGAGGATTGGCCCTCATCCAGTCCAGACTTGAATCCCTTGGATTACAAAATATGGCAGCACTTGAGGAGAAGGTCTGCGCTAAATCCCATCTCAACTTGCGAGTCACTAAATTAAAGCAGTCGCCGATATTGACATTAACGTCGTGCGTGCTTCGATTGATCACTGGCCTTGCAGATTGAAGGCTTGTATCGAAGCAAGAGGAGAACATTTCGAATAATTTAAAGTGGTTTAAAATATACTTATGTTTAAAAATAAACATACTTTTTTTTTGTTTTTTTTAATGCATCCGTCACAAAAGAACATCACCGTCAATCGAGCGTCACGGCAGTAGGCAGCAGTAACAGTTGAACTACGAGTTTTACGGCCATAATGCTAATATACAAAGGCGCTGTTAAACTGTTACCATGGGGTGACTGAAATACTCCACTATCACTAAATTAATATATTTTTACGAAAACCGGATTTCCCTCTAAATATATTGGGTATAGTTAATTTGATAAGATTAATAATAAAATGGTACAACTAACTAATTACAGCCATTGTTCTTAACAGGAATATTTACAAATTTAAAGAATGTCGTAACATCCTGGAACATACCAATGTTCAGAATGTTAAACATCTACATTTTTAAGACTGACAGTTTTTTACTGGAATAGTAGATTGGAAATTACTTCATTTGGACAAGAATGTATATGTGCAAACTAAAGCGCTATGTGCCAAAACCGTGAGTCTTCAAAGCTGACGTGGGCTTGGGCGGGTCATGTCAGTCGAAAGCACCGGGACAGATGGGTGTCACTTAATCGTCATCACTTAATGTGCGCCTGCAGGAAGGCCCAGTCGTCCAGGCTGGGCTAGGAAACGCTGGCGACTTGGATGAGTTTCAATAATATTTGTAAACACAAATAGATTTAAATAGGTACGTAGAAGACTAGCAGGGGACTTTTAGCCAGCAGTGGGCAGTGTGAATAAATAATAATCAGTCTGTATTGTCCCACCCCGGGGCAAAAGCCTCCCTTTTCGTTTTTCCACTCATCTCAATCCTGAGCCAACATGGACCAATCCCCCCTATAACCGTCATGGTCGTTCCGCCACCTACGCATGGGTCTTCCGCGATGCCGTTAGACGTTTTCAGGAACCCATATTGTGGTCTTAGTTCACAGGTATAAGATGGTTTTAAAAAAAAGTGTGTATGGAAAGGCCTTTAAAAATACTGAATGGGTTTTGATTTTTTGATATTACAAGCATTGGTATCACTTTTAGTAAAATCACCTATCCCACATAGGTGATTTTTAACCCTTTATAAGGCTCTTGTTGGTTCCGCAGTCAACAGTCCCTTACCTATAGTTTCGCCACATCCGACTGTCTATCTGTCTGTCCGCGGCTTAGCTCAGAGATTCTTAGTACTAGAAAGCTGTAATTTGGCTTGGGTATACATATTAATCACGTCGACACACGGTGGGCTGAAAATCGCCTTTCGTAGGCATAGAGACTTGAATTTTGAAGGGGCCTTTTTGGCTAGAAATGGATTCTGCTGATCATAACTATACTATACAATTTCGTATGAGACAATTGCGTGTACAAATGACGGAGTTATAAGTTTTTTTTAAGAAAAATTTGTATGGCGCTGCCATGAAAAATGAGGCTATCTCTGGAATCATAAGTTTGGCCATTATTTCCTCAGTTCCACACACACACACAGACATAGTGCTATTTATTTGTAATTTTTTGACATACTTCGCATTGCGGCACCATTTGCGATTTTTTAATAAAATATACTCAAAAATAAAAACATAAAAAAATCTGTTATGATTGATTTTTATGCTTAAATGCTTTAAATATGAGTATGCCAAGCCTCGTTTAATTTATTTTGTATGCTATTAGCCAAAACGGTCTAAGAAATCACAAAAGTTCGTTTTACTAAATTCAAATGACATGGTAATTATGGATTACCTTTTGAATGTAATCTCCTCTAATGATCAAGTTCTTATTAGCTAATGAACTGATTGAGGTAATCACCTCATATGAGTAAATACTTATGTACTTAATGAATTAACTAGTTAAAAGGATACACATAAAATTAATTAGGGTATTCGTTAATTTAGGAATTAGTGCAGGATCACCTTAATGAGGTAAATGTGATACCTCATTAGTCAATAATAATAAATAGTCAGAAATCAGGTTCGTAACTTCAGTTCATTTTGAGCATTTCTACTGCTAACATCTGATAGCACCGTGCGTCTCAGTGATTGTAAATAATGGAAATTATAATTACAAACATAGATTTGTTTTTTATTCTGACGAATCAGGATACTTCTTCATTCGATCATGAAATATTGGAAGCGTAATAGGCTTTTTTTTATTCCTTGCGTACAAAAACGCTTTCCTAATCATATATAATTGAACCTTATGTCTTGTTTGCGAATGATTTTTTTTTTTATCTCTTCTTTGGCAACTGAGCCGATGTCGACTATTCTGCCAGCGTCATGTGGTGACGACAGGTGAGTCGTCGAATTTTGCACTTTGTGGTAGTTGTCTAGGTATGTTATTTGTTAATAGCTGAAAGGACGAGACAATTTTTGTTAGTAAATCTATCTACAAAAATAATAATAATATATATATATATATATTTTAAAACACTACAAATCAACACATATTTTTACAAGGTTATTATAACTACACACCAGACTACATCTTGATATCATTTACATTTAAAAATTTTGATAGAACTTGGATTAGTTTAGGAGAAAAGTTAGTCAGTAGGGAATGGAAGTTAGTAGGAAGAGGGATTTTTATTTTGGGGAGCTTATGGTACAAGTCGAAGGAATGGGAATTTAGAGGACATGAGAAAAATATATGATCCAGAGTACCATCGTCAAGACCGCATTCGCACAAGGAACTGTCACGAACACGAATCTTGTTCAGGAATACTGGACTGCAGCAGTGACCAAGTCTCAGTCTGCACAAGGATGTAACAGTTCTTTTGGACAGTTTGGGGCATTTAAAAAACCAAGGTTTCCGCTGGATGTCAGGTTGAATACTGGCGTAATACGTCCCTTTGAGTTTCGAACTTACTTGCCATACCGCTGACCACGAATTATACAACTTGTATTTGGTGTCAGTTCGTAGGTCGTAACTTTGCACCATGTAGTGCTTCCGATCCACCGGGTTAGATGAAGCAAATTTAGCCAGTGAGTCAGCGCACTCGTTGCCACCAATACCCGAGTGACTGGGCACCCAAGCTATTTCAATGCTTAAACCTTTGTTCGAGCAAGTGAATAATAAATTTAGTATGTCGGAAATGATTTTATTGTGAATTTTGGATTTTAGTTGACACTGAGCTAAGGCTTGAATGCTACTGCGAGAATCTGAGAAAATTACCAATTTTTTTATATTGTGGGTTAAAATGAAATTGATGGCTTCTAGTATACCGATACATTCACCCGTAAATACGGAAGCCTCTGGTGGGCATTGGAATAAAAGAGCAATTTTAGAGTTCTGGAAATATGTTGAAACACCTGTACAACCAGTTGACGATAATTTGGATGCGTCTGTGTAAAATAAATTCCAACCCTCCCAGTATCTCTGAATGGCCCGATCAAAGTCGCCCTTTACGTCCTGGGAATTTTTAGAAATACCAAGTCCCAAAACGACCTTTGGCCTGAAATGGACCACCTCATACGCGGAAGAAAATACAGGAAGAGAGGGGTATTGACAAACAGGTGAGGAGAGGTGTTTAAGCTCTCTGTACCTATTCATCAACGGAATAGATTTATTATTCCAGTAAGAAGACGCGTTAAGAGAGAGATAGATTTGTTCCAAAATGGGGAGTAAAGGATGGGACGAAAGGGAGAAAACTTTTGACAAGAAACGATCCGCTAAGTATTGTCTTCGAAGGTTAAGAGGGGGTTCTGCACATTCAACCTGGAGAGCATTTATGGGGGAGGATTTCATGGCACCGATTATGATCCTCAGACATTTGGACTGGATAGAATCCAGTCTACGCAAAGGTTCCTTGTTACAGGGCTCAATTAGGAAGCTGCAATAATCCAACACGCTTCTGACCAGTGCATTGTAAACTAGCTTTAAGGTGTATGGGTGAGCTCCCCACCAAACACCTGCCAAAGCCTTGAGGACCGAAACCGAGCGCTCACATTTTTTTAAAGTGGTGTTAATGTGATCCATTCCCGACAATCTGTAATCCAGGGTAACTCCCAGAAACCTGGCCTTCTCCTCAACTGGGATAGCTTGACCGTCAATATTAATATCAACCTGGGGGACAAAGCGTCTACGAGTAAAGATAACTGCGGTACTCTTTGGAGCACTTAAAGATAGCCCGTGATCTAAGAGCCATTGGTTTAATGAGGACAGAGAAATGTTAATGGAGTGAGCGGCATCTTCGATGGAACTGCCACAGACCAATAGTGCAATATCGTCAGCATACTGAAGTACTTTACAGTTAAAATTTAGGCACGAAGGAAGATCAGAGGTATAAATATTGTATAAGGGGGGCTAAGTACGGATCCCTGAGGTAGGCCTCTCCAAACCGACCTCGGTTCAGAGCCCTCCCCTGGAATCCTGAGTTGAACGCAACGATCAGAAAAAATGCTGCAAATGATTTGCCGAATCCTCGCCGGGATTCTCAGCTCTTGCATTTTCTGCCTGAGAACTGGGAGGAGGACAGAATCATAGGCAGCTGAAATGTCTAAGAAAACGGCTACCACAGACTCATTTCTACTGAGGGCCAGCCGGATCTCTGAAGTGAGGGTACCCACACTATCAGCAGTACCCAGGCCTTTCCTAAAGCCGAACTGAGTCGTTGGCAGCAGCTTCCTGTTTTCGACAAACCATTCCAGTCGGTTTTTAATCAAGTGTTCTAACAGCTTAATAAGTATGGACGATAGAGCAATTGGTCTGTAAGAAGAATGGTCACTAGGATCTTTACCAGGTTTTAGTATTGGGATTACGACTTGAACCTTCCAATCGGGAGGAATATAACCGGAGGTAAAACAATAATTGACTAAATCCAGATAATATTGGTGGGTCTTGTCACCAGCTTTAGTGATGAAGGAGTAAGGGAATCCATCCACTCCAGGAGCTGAATCCTTTACATGGGCGAGGACCGAGTTAAGTTCCTCCAGAGTAAATGGTCTATCGAGAGGGTCATCCGATATCAACTGAGAGCCTGAAGCGACACATTCATCCATATGAGGAACATAGACTGGAGCGAGCTTACAGAAAAACTGGTTACCCAATTCCGCAGCCAGCACGCTCCCGGAGCCGGCTTCAAACTATTTCTGTAATATTTCAGTTTACGCCACACTGCTGATACTGGAGTGGATGGACTCAGTGAGCCACAATACTTCCGCCAACCTTCTCTCTTCTTATGTTTTAGTAATTTCTTGGATTTAGCCAATACATGTTGAAAAGCAATGATATTATCCAGGTTCATGTCGGAATTGAAATTAATTTCAGCCTCATTCCTGGCCCTGATCATAGCAGAGCATTCCCTATCCCACCATGGCGGGATGGGATTTTGTCTGTTCGCGGTTTTTTTGAAGGGAAGCAGTCATCTGCTGTAGAAGAAATGGTGTTGGAGAATGACGAAAAGCATTCCTGAGCAGTCTCAGCGTTAATGGATGGAAGAGAAGAGACACGTAAGTCCAAAATTTTTGAGTAAAGGTCCCAATCAACTGAGTTCAGCTGGTATTTTAATAAAGGAGGGGAGATTTTGTCAGGGATAGTCTTGGAAGGGATTTCAACCATGATGGGATAGTGATCACTCCCGTAAGTCATATTCAAGCGACTCTAATTAAAAATGCTGGCTATACTAGATGAACAGAACGTCAAATCAACGCAGCTTGTGTTCTGCCCTGGAGCAGATCTACGTGTGGGACTGCCATCATTGATTACACATAGGTTAAGCTCATCTATTATGTCCACCAGGCCTATACCAAAGTTGTCGCAGGTTTCTGATCCCCATCTAAAATGATGTCCATTAAAATCACCCATAATAAGTAATGGGCCTTGTATATTACTCAGCAAGCTTTTAATTGTAAAAAGATCTTCACTTTGTGGGTGTGCAATATAAAAACAAAATATATTTATATCCTCAGCCTTAACAGCAACAGCATTGATGTTGTCACCAACAAAGGGTAGAGGAATTGGGGAGAATGGTACTTTGTTATTGATGAACAAAGCACATCCTCCATATCCATCTGATCTGTCATGACGAACAGCACTGAAACCTGGAATCCTGAAATTACTTTCAGAACGGAGCCATGTCTCAGCGATGCCGCAGATTGATGGTTTAAATTTATTAATTAGGAAGAGGAGGTCAGGCTTCCTAGGAGCAACACTCCTCACGTTCCATTGAAGGAATGCCAGGGGGTGGAACATTGTGGATGTAATTAACAATGGATGTCAGCTTGTCGGCAACGTGGTCAGGTAGGGATTGAATTGGGTTTGCTAATACAGTCATTAGCATACTGGATATAATATTCAGAATATTTTCTGAGTTGTCAGGACTGATTACACTTTCCCTAGGGTAAGCGCAACCGTTTTGGGAAGGGGAGAAGGAGTAGTTCTGTGTGAGGGCTTGATGTGCCTGCTTATCATAGCTAGGTGAAAGAAGGGCATGGGATTTTGGTTTAAGGAATACCGTTTTGCGGTGAGATTTTGGAGTTTGGGGGAGAGGACTGGGAGAATGAGAGGGACTGGTTACTAGTTTGGTCTTTTGAGATATTCTTGACACTTCAGCATATGATCTTGAAACCGATGGAAAGACCTGACTTGCTTCCGCATATGAGACTGACTTCTCTGCCATGAGAGCTTTTATGCCCTTCTGTCGCCCCAATTCAGGGCAAGTCTTATCGTTAGCATAATGATTGCCAGAACAGGAAACACAAAAGGCACAATCAGAGGTAACTTGGCATCCTTCACCTGGGTGGTCTTGACCGCATTTAAAACAGCGGGGTTTTGAGCGACATACTGTGCGTGTGTGGCCATATCGACAACAGTTGAAGCATTGGATGGTTGGGTACATGTATGTCTCAACTGAGAGAGCAGAGTAGAAACAAAAGACTCGCTTAGGTAAAATTTGGCCGTCAAAGGTTAAAACAACCGTTTGAGTGGGTTTCCATTCGGTAACACCCAGAGAAATCACCTTACGGCTCATTCTCCTAGCCTTAATTACAGGGCCGCATCCAGTGGGAACCTTGATGTTCTCTATAACTTCTTCCTCAGTCCATTCTATGGGAACGTCTCTGACAAGACCTAAACGAGTGATGTTAAATTGTGGGATTGAAGCAATGAAATTATTTTTAAGTAAAATGGGACTGATTAAAAAACTATTAGCATCCTGGTGAGACTTGAACTCGACTGAAACCCGGTTTCTTCCTACGCGTTTGACACTGCCCAGGAGTATGTTGCTGTAATTATTTTGTGTCAAGAACATACCAAATTTAACAGGGTGCAGAACAGTACCTGGGGTCTGACCATCTTTTAAAGATATGTGTACTATGTATGGGGGGTAATCTCTCATTGTGTATATCTGTCTTCCAACTATGTTTTTAGCTAGCTTAGGAGGGTTAGTTAAAGTAGCCGGGGGGGAACCAGCTGATCTTTTCCTATTTGCAGATTCTGAGTCCATAATATCTAATTGCACATTGTCGTCGGGGAGAGTAACTGTTAACATCGGAGAGAAATCAAAGGGATCAGGGGGGTCGGGTGGTTTTTTGGCATCCATAGTGGACGCCAGTTAATATCTCTAAAAATAATCTAAATCAGTGTTAAAACAAACCTTACGCCAAAACAGAAACACAAAGAATGATCTCGATTGAAGTTCAAACCAATAAAAACCACTAAAATCTAAAAAACTTGTAACACAAAAAAAAAGCACGTGTTAAGCCTTCACCACTACCAACCGATCTTCTTTGCGAATGATATATCAATACCTAATTGCTTCATGTGATTCTAACCTTAACATTTAAAATAGATTGGACTCCATACTTAACGCTACCAGTGGCTACAACAAACTGGATGGCAGACCATAATCTTGAAATAAACTTTACTAAGACCAAAATAATGACGTTTCACCCCCGCCAAAAAACACCAATAGATATAAATTTTAGCTTCAAAGACTCCAAACTAGAAGTAGTTAGTAAGTTCACCTTGTTATGCCTAGACATAGACTCGCACGTTGCACACATCCAAAAATTAAGAATGAAGCTGTATATAAATTTTCATATGCCCTCCACGAAATCAAAAAAACAACAGACCTAAAAACTGCATTAGTCAAACTGCGTTATTACGTGTATGCCTTTTCATGGCTCAAATATGGTATCATCTTTTGGGGTAATAGTACAGACGCGCCCATATTATTTACCCTACAGAAAAAACTTATAAGGATTTTAGTTAGGTTGATGATACTGATAGTTGTAAACCCCACTTCCAAGAACTGGAAGTTTTAACCTTTTTTTGCCTTTATATTTTTGAAACTTGTAAATTTGTACGATGATACCCAGAATTCTATACAAAAAGAGAAGACTTACAAACTAAAATTATACTAAGACACAAAAACAGACAAAACATTCCAACATCAAGTCTTAAAATGCATTTCTCTAGTACTTATGGTATGTCATTAAAATTATTTAATACAGATGTTCTATGTGACGAAGTCCGTTTGGCTATGAATGTTGTCAAGCGTGCACATGCACATTGTTTTTGTGTGCGTAATCTCGAGAGCGCTCAGTGTCGATCGGGACACGGTCCGGATCAGTAGTGGTTTTTAGTTCGCGCCAAATTGTTTCACGGAGTAAGGTCAGCATGGCAACAAAACGTAGAAGAGTTGTCCATAGTGAGGTAATATTTATTTATACGTTTTCAATTATAATGTTATACAAAGATACTTAATATAGCAATAGAAGTATTTATAAAATGAATGTTTTTTTGTGTTATAAAATGTTTATATTACTTAATTATTTTGATTACATTTTGTTTTAGGGTCGAAACATGATAGCTAGTGTTTATCATTTTCTGCGAGAAGAATATGAATTTACAAAATCATTAATGGAACTCAACTGTGATTTGTCTCATTTACGAGACATTACACGCCGTACAGCTGAAGCTACGGGTGTGAGCCAAAAAACAGTTCAAAGAATATTAAAAGAAGAGAAGGAATTGCCATCCACTTCATCAAAATTCACTTCACCTATGAAGAAAAGGAGAAAGCGAGATAATAAAGTGGATATAGATCATTTTACAGCCGATGTGGTTCGCAGTACTGTACAAGATTTCCATATTGTCCATAAAGAAATTTCAACATTAGCTAAGTTAAGAACAGCATTGAATGAAAAAATCGGATTCGAAGGTTGTTTAGAAACTGTTCGCAAGTTACTGTTGAAATTAGGTTACAAGTGGCGCAAAACACGAACTACCGTAAAGTCTTGACGGAGCGTCATGATATACAAATGTGGCGTTTAAAATATTTAAAAAAAATAACAGAGTACCGCTCTCAAAGTCGGCCCATTGTCTACACCGATGAGAGCTACGTCCTTTCGACACACGTGCGAAACAACACCTGGGCAAAAAAAAGGAAAGAACTCCGTTTTTAAAAAAAATTAGCACAGGCACTCGCTTTATTTTAGTGCACGCGGGAACCAAGGATGGTTTTATTGAAAATGCTTCCTTGGTTTATAAGGCCAACTCAACAGCTAGTGATTATCATTCAAATATGAGCTATGATAACTATGTAAAATGGCTAAATGAAAAGTTGCTACCCAATTTAATTCCGCGCTCTGTCATTATTTTAGACAATGCATCTTATCACAACACACGGGCTGAACGACTACCGACGCAATCTACAAAGAAAGTCGATATGCAGCAATGGCTCAGGGATAAGGGTATAGCATTTGATGAATCTCTTCTTAAATTGGAATTGTACGATACAATAAAGAAGTACAAAGCCCAACACGTAATCTACAAGATGACGATTTTATAAAAAGCAAGGGTTTTGATGTCTTACGCCTTCCCCCTTATCACCCAGAATTAAATGCGATTGAAAATATTTGGGGGATCGTTAAAAATTATGTCGCATCTAAAAATATCGAGCAAAACATGACGAATACGGAAAGACTGATCAATGAAAGTTTGGGCCAAGTTAGCAGTGAAACGTGGCAAAAAACTTGTGCTCATGTTGAAAAAATTGAAAAAGACTACTTGAAATATTTTGATCTCGATTTTGAATTTATAATCAATGTACAAGATGATTCTGACGACAGCAAAACGGAATCGGAAATCGAAAATTTATCTGATAGTGATTGAAAATACTGAATAGTCCTACTTGTTTCGTTTCCATTCTGTAACACCAATGCTTAATTAAATGCCTACATATTCTTAATATTTTTGTATTTATTGCAACCTAATCTAATTTATTTACAAAATGTATATACTTTTAAAACCAAAATTGTATTTAGATTATTAAATCTCGACTTGAATATATATCAGATTTTTTTGCTAACGTTACCTACTTTTACACACACAAGCGCGCTTGTCGGGATACGTCACTACTACAATCAAAGCCGAACGGACTTCGTGAAATAGAATATCTGTACTAATAACCTACTTACCTCTTAGGAACACAAATAAATATAATAGTTTCATTAATACATTAAAACTATTTCTAATAAGCAAAAACTACTATAATATAAATGATAATTTAAATGATATACTATGATTATAAAATAATAATATCATTACATGAAATAATATCTATATATGACTATTTGTAATTTTGTACTTACGATCGTAATCAGTTAATAGAAATACCATGTTTAAGTTGTTAATGGATTTCCATTACCATATTATAAGACACAAGTTGTAAGTAAAAAGATTTTCCTGACTAGATTAAATCTAATTGATTATATCACTATGCAGCAATTTACAAGACAAGTCTGATAACCTGCTCGAAATGAAAAGCATTAGGAAAGTGAGATAAAGCACTGTGTGAGAAGGAAAATGGCAAAAGCATTAGGTATTTGTAGGTGTTTGACAATGTTTAAAAAATATACTAGTGTATCAATTATATATTGAAATCCTAAATATTGGAAAAGCAGAGCCCTCTTTTAGCGAAATAAAAATAAGCTTAATTGATTGATTTAAAATACACATTGTCACAGGAGACATGTGGTGGTGAATTTCATTACCTCAAGATATTTCAACAATATTTATGCATAAGGAAGAACAAGCCATCTTGAACCCATAATTAAAGTTTGTTGACAAGATCAATTGTGTGTATACTTATTTCAGTCTAAACCTCATCATGGAGAGTACGGTTGTCGCAACCCAGTGCTGGGCACGCCACGATTGCGGCGATAAGACCCCTCTTTGAGCAGTGGCTAGAGAGGCGCCACGGCGTCCTCACCTTCCGCCTGACGCAGGTCCTCACCGGACACGGCAGCTTCGTGAGGTTCCTGTGTCGGATAAGGCGGGAAGAAACGCCCGGGTGTCACCACTGTGTGGATCGCCCGGAGGACACGACCAGGCCCGGGTCGACGGGGCGTTGTGTTCCACGCGCGCCTCAAAACGATGTCGTCAACACAAGCGTAGGGGTCCACTAGTGCCGATGCCTGCCGGGTTCGCGAGAAGGTACTTAAAGGGTTACCGAGGCCCCTGGCAACACAGGCAACTGAAGGAATACGGGTGGGTTTTAGTCAGTAAGAGTCTGACACACCCTCCCGCTTTGCCCAGAGCGGGAGAAGTTATTTGATGATTACCCACACAATAAAAAAAAAGTACCAATTAAACCAAATGATATCAAGCCCAACTGTTTACTTTTAAGGTTGTGTGTACAGTTGGATATCTGCCACAGACAGCCATACTTTTTCTTTTATTTTTACATTTCTTTATCATCATCATTTCAGCCGAAAAATGTCCACCTCATAACATTTAGGTAGGTATTAATATTTTTAATGTTAATTCAGCTGTCAATCGTTCATATTTGTTTTTCTTTTAGATAAGTGTATTTATACCTATGTTAAATGCCGACTGTAGCGACGCCGGAAATAGTGCCAGTCAACCTGCCACATCGCTCGATGTCACCATTGCTCCCAGCCACGCTTCTTTAAAGGCGAAACGAGGCTAGGGATACACTATGGCAAGGTTCACAAACCTCATAGTGTGGCTTTGTGCCCTCCAGCCACATCCCCAACATCAACAACTCCAGATCAAAGTTTGTGGAAAACGTTGGAAAATTCAAAAATTCTACCCAGTATAAAAGAGTTCTCACAAAGTGCCTGGGAGCAATAACTTACCTTCCCTTATAGGTAGGCTTCCCATACGTCCGGATTTAGTCCGGATTGTCCGAAATAAGCATCTATGTCCGGAGTTTCGTCCGCACTCGTAATTACGTCCGGATTTTGAATATTCGCACGCACAAAATCGATTACATTACTCCCCGCAATATTTACAAAAGATTGTAGAGTTTGTTTTTTGTGTGGTTTTATGCATCCCGGGACATTCAGCAACAGTAGGGAGATCTTTTTCTCTCATGAAACATTTGTAGACCAGATCGAGGTCACATGCGGACCTCGCTAGTGGCAGGGCTTTTGAATATAAAAATAATAATAAGTGAATAATTTATGCAGCATAAGCATATTGTACGAATTAATAAATACACATTCCAAAAAAAACTAATATCCATCTTAATTTCTCTGAGACTGGATACGCACTCTCCTCTCCTGTACGAGAATAGTCTCTAAATCTACAGTAGTTTTATTTACTGCCAGTTTTCACAATTTCTACAACCGAAGCTTGAAGATACGAAAAAAATACTTTGACTTCGCTGGCCCGTCTGGACTTATAGGATACTGCAAGTCCACAAAAATTTGGCAACTAAAAAAACATTGACAAATCAAATTAAAGATAACTGTAACAATTCGACCCTTATTTTAGATCCAAATTACCAGTTCTCAATAACCTTTCACCTTTCATATTCACATGCAGAATCCAAATTAAGTGAAGGTGACATCAGGGGAGCGGCCGGGCTAGAGATGGACGATATACATCGATTTATTTAAAACACTCGATGTATAGTAACGATGCATCGTATAAACCGATGTATTGTTAATACTTCAACATCGAATATATATCGATGTTTTTCATTCGATACATCGACCAAGCAAATTAGGAATGAGTATACTATGAGTGAAACGAAACGTTATAATCAGTGCTGCCAATATAACAAACGCGCCTATCAGTTATTATAGGCTGAATTGGCTATGTTTCCATTGCCGCGGAGCCGGTATAGCAAAATTAAAAGTATTTAAATTAAACCAACAAAACAAAACAACAATATGGCCGACCGAGTCTCTGCTGTGGAAACGTGTGTTGTGTTTTAATACGATACAAGTGTTTGCTTTGTTTGAAACTAAAAAGAAACTTTGATTTATCAACAGGTATGTGTATTAATAAACAGAATAATGTATTTAGTGATAATGGGTTCGAAATTTTACTGGTAATATCACATTGTTTTGTTGTCAAAAAGTAGAAAGTAATTACTTATGTTGAAAATATTTTACGTTTTACTGCGCGTGCATATAACTAATTAACATATAAAAGAGAAGATTACGTTACGAAGTTTGCATTAATTTCGCAATGCAATACGATTTGATTGGAAGGTTATATTTTTACCCTGAAATACTACCTACCGTAGTGATTCCAAGTTATCGATACTATATTATCGATTATGATGCGGCATAAACATATTTGTATTTTACTAGGCAGTTAATAGGTATTATTATAAATACCCCGTAAACCGTGCTATAAAGTATTATTTTTTTAACTTTCAGTTATAATGGGACCTAAGAAAAAAAGTTCAGTTTGGCAGTTCTTTAACAAAATTGATGATAAGAAAACGAAATGCAAACTATGTCAAAAGGAAATTAAGTCTGCTGGAAATACTACGAACTTAATTGGGCACGTTCGTAATGTTCATAAGGCTGCTTATCTTGAAATTCAGCCAAAACAAAATACATTAAATGCAGAAGAAATATCGAATCCTCTAAATACCAAGGTAACGCCTAACGATAACATTGATGATGGTTTACTTCAATCTGAACCGATTCCTAGTACAAGTGGCAGTGGCAATAAAAGATCCTGTGAGCCGTTACCGAAAACCGTAAATGAAACTATTGATTTAGACTTAGAAGAAAACGTTACCCCTTTAAAACGCCAAAAAACAATACAGGCCGCCTTTAAAGATATTTCTTCTTACTCAGAATCTGGACAGAAGACAAGGAAACTGAACAACTGTTTATTATTCATGATTTGCAAAGACCATCAGCCTTTCTCAATTGTTGAAAACGAAGGCTTCAGAACTCTAATGAAAACAGTTGCTCCTCAATATAAACTCCCGAGTAGAACAACTCTAAGACGCTGGCTGGACGATAAATATGAAGTAATTTCAGAGACAATTAAAAAAATGCTGTCCTCTATAGAAGATATAACCCTAACAACGGATATTTGGTCGGATACCTTAACCGATAAAGCCCCAATGGCTCCGAATAGGAGCCCTCGCGGCGCGCGATTTGAAAGTAGTTATCGAATAAAAATGTTTTTTTTGAGATTGAGAGATGACGTTATTGAGCCACGGGCCTGAGCGGTTAAATATGAAAAGTGTTTTGGGCATCACAGCGCATTTCGGAATAGACATTGAACTATACTCAATCACTTTAGGCGTGTACGAATTAGATGAAAGACATACATCAGATTATCTTTCTGAAATTCTCTTAAAGGTATGCCAAGACTGGAAAATAGACCAAGAGAATGTAACGGCTGTTGTTACTGACAACGCAGCCAATATAGTAAAGGCGATCGAATTAGCGTTCGGTAGAAGGAAACATATCCCATGTTTTGCCCATACTTTGAATTTGGTAGCTGAAGGCACAATGATGTGTACTGAGTGGAGAAACATTGTTTCTAAAGTAAAAACAATAGTGACTTGGTTTAAACAGAGTTGCGTAGCTAGTGACGAGTTACGTAAAGCCACTGCTGCGGCTATGGAGTCTCCTGCTGGGGTAAAATTAATACAAAGCGTGGATACTCGTTGGAACAGTACATACTTTAAGTTACAAAGATTTCTAGAACTCCGCAGTGTCATAAATGATATTCTCTTCCGCCACCCCAGAGCACCTGCAATGCTCAGTGCATCGGATATATCTACTGTATCGTCTGTCATCGTGGTGTTGCGACCCTTGGAAGCGGCTACAAAAGAAATTTCGGGTGATAAATACTGCACAAGTAGTAAAATTATTCCCTTAGTTCGTTGCATGCTCTCTAAAATAACTTCAGCTGTTATAGAAGATCCCGTAGCGAAGGAGGTGCAAAAACTTGCTATTAATGAAATAAATAAAAGAATGGGTTCTATAGAACATGTGAGTGCTCTTGCTATCGCAAGTATTCTAGATCCACGGTTCAAAAGAATACATTTCAATGATGCAATAGCTTGTTCGAATGCTGTTTCGAAAATTAAGGATATAATGAAGAAGAATTTGCAAAGCAATGAAGAACCTGAGTCAGATTCTGATAAATCTGATAAAAATGAAGAGGTCTTTTCATTATGGACTGATCACCATAAGTTAGTGCATCGTAACTGGAAAATTAACAAATCTGAAGATGTTTTGTCTGACGAACTTTCAGTTTATCTCAGAAGTCCTGTTGGAAGACTGAACGAAAATCCGTTAGAAATCTGGAGGGATTATAAAATACAATTCCCGAAGCTGTACAAAATAGCTTTCAAGTATTTAACAATAGTTGGCACGTCAGTACCTTCAGAAAGACTTTTTTCACAGGCAGGGCTAGTTTTGACTGAACGAAGGCACCGATTGAAGGGGAAAAGATTAAGTAAACTTTTATTTTTACATAGCATTGACAAAAAATATTGGAATATGTAAAAAAAAATGTGTTGGCTGTGTGATTTTGAATTTGAATAAATATATTTCCTGCTTTTATTAATACATATTTTTGTTTTAATTAAGGCCTAACCTAACCTAAAATACGTCATGGCGAAAACAATCGATGTTTAAGAAACATCGATGTATTTCTCAATACATCGTATTACCATCGATGTGACCGGTCGATGCATTACATCGAAAAAAACATCGATGTATATTTTAAATGTCCATCCCTAGGCCGGGCTACTGTTTAGTAGCGATGTACTCTCCGAAACTCTTTCAGCCTTGGAGAGTAAACATCCAGCGCCAGCGGTTGGTCTCACCTTCCCCGACTACCTTCCCCTCCCTCTCTCCCAAATCCTTTTAATGTCACTGCTCCCGACAGATTACAGCCGTGAGGTCCTTCCGTAGTGGCTCCGCCGGCGGAAAAAGATCTACAAATGACAGCCGGAACCAACGGCTTAACGTGCTTTCCGAGGCACGGAGGGGTCTTGGTATGTAAAGATGGTCACCCATCCACGGACCAACCGCGGCAAGCGTAGCTTAACCTGATCGATCGACCCGTGCGGCTGTTTTTACTTAACCACAAGCCCCACGATTATTATTATTTAGATTAATTTTATTATTGCATTTTTATAAATGTTCTAGAACTAACCAAATATTAGGACAAAACAGGATTTTTGAGCAGATTTTTTACTTGGGGTCAATAATAATTCTTCGCAAAATTCTTAATGCAAAGATGATGATTGAATTATTTATTAAATATACTTCAATGTACACAAGAAATTATAAAAAAAAGTAAAAAAAATATATTGATTTCAAATATACAATAGGCGGCCTTAACAAGACAAGGTTGAAACGAGGTTGGTTTTAAAAAATGATTTACCTTTGTAATATAATTGTTCTGAGTCTATATTAAAAGAAAAGGAAATTATTATTATGATACCATTTTGCCATTTTGCTACTTGTATTGCAATTTGTGTTTGAGATTATGTGCTAGTTAATCAGATAACTGCTGCGCTTAAACTGTAAATGTATAGCTTTATTTTCTTTTCCAGCCACTTGAGAATGCTGAACAGTTTAATTACTGTTATATGTATATCTACATCTATATTTTTTATGTTACTTCATTTATAAGCAACTATTATAATTTACATTATGTTTTAGAGCAGGTATGGGCAACCTTTGACATGTTGAGGGCTAAACTTTAGCGTGCAAATACGTTCGCGGGCCGCGTTTAAAAGTAGGTAAGTACTTATTGCATTTTTAAGTAGTGATCATATTTTTTGCGATAGATGTTAGACATGAAATAATACGACAATGTTATTATAGTACAATTTATTAAAATAACAAAATGAAATTTAAAAAAAAATTGTACTTTATAATTAAATCGTTAAATTTGCAATTGTTACAAACTACGAAAGTTAAATACACCGAAACCAATGAGACACTTGAGCTTTGGAATTTGGAAAACTAATCCATCGATATTTCGATTAATTCGACTAATACAAAAGACGTAAAGAATTTTCCAAATTATCGTCAGTCAGTCTTGTACGATGTGTTGATTTATTAACTTTCATCAATGAAAAGAACTGTTCGCATTTATAAGTACCTACTGCCAAACGCGCAAATCAATCTTCTTGCGAATTTTCTAAGCTGCGGAAAACTGTCTTCTTCTAGGTATTTTTTGTAGAAATCGCACAACTCTACGTCTTCAAATTTGGATTTTAGGAGTGAGTTTTCTTGAATCTCGATCAACTCCATTTGTAAGTGTATTGGAGCATTTTGTACATTATATTTTGTAGGAGTAGCAAATAAACTGAAACAGTCTTCCATGTTTTTTGAAGTCGCTAAATCTGTTCGAAAATTGTTCCGACAGTAACCTGAGTTCTTCAGCATATTGAGCATAAGCAATATTTTCATACGTAGAGAGCGTGTTGAAATGGTAACTATTACCAGACAGCATGTGACTCCCACAAGCGTAGTTTGATCTGAAACGCTTTCAAATGGCTGTACAAATCATTTACTAACTGTACTTGTTTTTGAAGTTTCAAATTTAAATCATTCAAATAGCCTGTAAGATCGACCAGAAATGCAAAAGTCACATATCCATTTTGGGTCACTTAATTCAGATAGTGCTTTATCTTTTATTTTCATAAAGTCTGCTATCTCATTTCTAAGCTCGTAAAACCGTTTCAACATTTTTCCTTTGCTCAGCCATCTGACTTCACAATAATATGTTACGTCGTTATATTCAGCTGATATTTCATCCAAAAACGCCTTGAACTGACGATGGTTAAGACCTCGGGATCGAATAAAGTTGATGGTTTTTACTACCACATTCATAACATTCTGGAGTCGAATGGACTTAGAACACAAGTTCTGTTGGTGGATAATGCAATGAAGGACTATCAAATCATCATTTTGCACATTTAATTCTGTTGCTTTTTCATTCCAAAATTCCGATGAAACCTTTACGTAAGCCGACCATAAAAGGTGCCCCATCAGTGCATACTCCAATTAATTTTGACCATGGCAAGCCAAAACTTGTAAATACCTTTTGAACTTCAATAAAAATATCCTCTCCTGTAGTGGTTCCTTTAAGCGGCTGTAAAGCAAGCAATTCCTCAGTAACAGTGAACTCCTTATCAACACCTCGAATAAATATAGAGATACAGACAAATCGGTGCTCTCGTCTAATGCTATGGAAAATGATTCAAAACCAGCCATATGGTCAGTCAATGTTGTTTTTATATCATTAGCCATCATTTCTATACGTCAAACAACAGTTTGTTTGACAAACTAATTTTTTCAAATTCATTTTTCTTTTCAGGACACAAAATACTGCAAACTTCTAACATACACTCCTTGATAAATTCTCCTTCGGCAAATGGTTTTAATGCCTTTGCCAATTTTGAGCTAACTATAAAACTAGCTTTCACAACATTATCAAGTTGTGTTCTTTGTTTATGAAACATTTGTTGCTGTTTTTCCAAATTTGCGGTAAGCTTCTGGATTTTGTCTGTTCTTAATTGTCCTGTCATTGAGTGCAGCGTAGCATGCTTAGTTGAGTAATGCCTCTTTATATTGAATTCTTTCATTACTGATATGGATTCATTACACAGCAAACAAATAGGCTTACCATTGTGCAAGATAAAAAGAATTCTTCAGTCCATTTTTCTTGAAACTGGCGACCCTCTGGATCTACTTTTCGTTTCTTTCCACCAGACATCATTTTTGTTTACTTTTCGTTCAATAAACTTAATAACAAACTATAGTTAGTAACCACTCAAGATGCACATGATGATGACGGCTCGAGCATTTGCTAAGATATCGCTTGTCCAAGTTATCACCTCGATAGCTCAAATAGAATTGAGCTAACGTTCGGGCCATCCACCCACTTATATAGGCAAAATGAAGGAATAATCTGGAATAAACTAGTTTAGAATAATTGAGAAGCAATAAATCTTTTGATGTCGCCCGTGAGGCGGCAAACCTCAAAGAATTTTTTCGAGCAAGCCGAGTGGCGGCGATTCCAAAGAGTGAGGCGGCAAACATCAAAGGATTTGATTTTTGGTGCCTCACTGTCACTCCCGTGAGTGTAAGTACCTAATGTAATATTTTTTAAATTGGGTTTTTTCAAAATGTCTCGCGGGCCGGATAATATCTTACAGCGGGCCGGATTCGGCCCGCGGGCCGGTTGTTGCCCATAATGTTTTAGAGTGTAGTAGTTTAATTTAATTACCTGTAATTAAATATTAAGAACAGAGAAAAATAATCTTGTAGTTTAGGCCATTTTATACTACATTAAATAATACCATTGTAAAACTACACCCATTATCATTAAAAGTATGAACCTAACACTTACTACATAATGCCCAAAATTTGTGACCAACGTGGCCTACAAGGCAATCCACGTAAACATTATAAGCCGTAAATTAACTACAAACACAGTAAAAATGTACGTACCTGGCCTGTTATGCCGGTTATCAGCGCCACTTTTCTATTTGCATTTACTAAACTGGAACCTTCGCCTGACATTTCGGCAATTGGTTATTTAATTGATTTTCCGTATTTTTATTTATACGAAGAACACGTCTAAACTCCACGACCCGGCGCGCAATTCTGTGGAAGTGTGATAAGCTTATCATAACAAGAAAACATTAAACACAAATTAACGTTCATACGCACAGTTCGTGACACCGTGTATGTTTATTTCAATTTGACGAACGAAATATTTGTTAAGGATGAACACAGGATCATGAATAAATATTTTAATAAAATTCATTAACTACCTCTTTAGAAAATATAGTAAAACAATCTTTTTCGACCCGCTAAACTATTAAACAACAATGATCTAGAAAATTAGAAATAACAAAACTGACAGCCGATTTATACTGATTGACACTTGACTTGACAGACAAAGACAGTGACAGTTAGTTGAAGTTGACATTGTCAAGATGTCGACAGTCGTCATTTCGTCAAAGCATGAACGCCTGTTGATTTAACTACATGCGTTCATGCTTTTGACGAAATGACGACTGTCGACATCTTTCGAGCTAGGAAAAACACGGAGGCGCCGCGTTATTCTATATTATATTATATATTTGCTTATAATATATAAATATGAGTGAAATATGATACAGAATGTGCAATATCGTTTTGTCTCATTATTTCTAATAAAATAATCGTATTTGATAAAAAGACAACAATATTTAAGTTGTTACTCATTTGTTTTTATTTACATAACCAAATTACTAGATGATTATTAACATTAACCGCGAACATTAAAATAAAACTAAGTTAAGCCTAAAAACGGCCCTCGGGGCATTGTACCGAGGATTCTAGCGGCAATTTCTCGCTGAATTACAATGCGGATGCTTTGCACAAGAAAGCCGCCAGCTTTTCGGTCGACAGTTACACCAACTAGACGTTTCGCAATTTCCGCAAATAACTTATGCGCACTGGGACCCCAGGGACCGAGGGTCTCGACGCCAAAGGGCACAAAGTTGTACTCTCTGTCAAGGCCTCCATATTTAATAACTTATCATATTTTCGGCATTTTTTGCCGCTGCACCCCCGCTTTAGAAGTAGTCCGTTGGAGGTGGGATTGTGCCAGTGTGTCTACACAGGTAGCGTCCCACACAAACGTCCGTCCCAAACTCCACGGAACCATCATCTCTGACAACGGCAGTCGGTCCACGTCCGTGCCACAAGGAAATATGTGTGGAGTGCATACCGTGACCCCAAGCCGCAGACCAGTCGCTAGACGAAGCGTGGTCGGATTCAGGAAGGTACCGGTATATGGAGAAGGATGGGCATGTAGCCAATGACCACGCCAGCCTTTCTGGCTCCGACCGCCAAAAGTATTGCGCGATCCGGACCTGAACTGCGGCTCAGAATCGATTTGTATGTTAAATCGCAATAAATATCGTCCCAGCTCCTTCAGAGATTTTGGGTTGTCTGGAAATTCTTTACTCGGGCAAGCAATTTGAAAGCATTCTTGGCATCCTCCAAGCCCGCAGTCTCATAGTTTGTGGGCAAAGCCCTTAGGACATTACCTATGAGACGTGACGTGCTATGGGTAGACGACAAAAAGGCTGGGGAAGCAACACTCGAAATTTTGCGGATTCCTAAACCGCCAAACCGAATAGGGAGGGATGCTTGTAACCAAGATGGTTCATTGAGCTGAATATTTAAAATCATTTCTAGTTTTGACTAAATCGTCTATTGGTGAAAGCAAATTTGGATCTTTCCAAAAAGGGCTACAACGAAGCACATACCGTGAAATATGCCAACATTGCCCCCAAGTGAAACTTTGCCCGAAGAACAATTTATAAGCATATCTGTGACGTGCAAAAATATCTTAATATTATGGCAACATTTATTAACTTTGGTGGAAAATAGGTTATATGTATGGCAATACTGACTATCGTGTTTGTTTGTTGTTAACTTCGCTCGCTTGTGCATGCTCCGTGTATGTGGTGGTCGTGTGTGCGTGCTCTCACTCTGCTAGTTTATCAAGTTTTATAGTGGTTTTAGTGAGTTATTCGACGGTAAGTGGATACATTTTCATTTATAAGTTGTTATTACATTGTTGTAGATAATAATTGCACGAAATCGCATCATAAAATCTTATTTTTGAACAAAAAAATGTTACAAGAAAAAACCGATAGGACGCGTAAATTGTATGATGAATTTGACGTATTTTTTTTTTGGTGTTATTGACTGCAAATAGATGAATATTCATATACAAGTACTTATTACATCGTTGTAGACAATAATTGCACGAAATCGCATCACAGTCTTACTTTTGAACATAAAAAAGTAACGGGAAGAAACGGTTAGGACGCCTACATTTTACGATGAATTTGGACTATTTTTGTGTGTTATCGACTGCAAATAGATGAATATTCTTCAATAAGTACTTTTACATTGTTGTAGATAATATTTGCACTAACTATATCTTATGTACTTGTGAAATATAAAAAAAAACCCTTCGTCAATGTTGTCATTATTGATGATTTTTTACTGTTTTACAATGAATTGAGTGTATCTGCAAGATTTTTAAAGCTCTACAACTAATAATAACGATATGTTTTGGTTAGTCGAGGTGTATTTCATAGGTACTACTATATTTTATAAATTTCAATCATTTACAAGATGAGTGCCAAAAAGTTTTTGTTGACCGTTAACTCGTGAAATGTCGCGTGATAAACCATTAGTGCTTAAGAACTTGGGTATCCGGAGTCTGGCGGTCAAAAGGTAGTTGAAAGTTGACTTGAATTTGACTGAATTAAAAAAAAAGAAGCTTCTCAGTTCGTTCAAATGTATTTAACATTGCATTTTTTTTTATAAATGGTTTTCTGTATAATAAATAAAAACCTTTTAAATAATTTCATCAACTGGACATAGTTAAACAGAAAGGATCCAACCCACACTATAGGCGACCCACAAAAACCCGCATCTTATTACCTATCTGATCTTAGCTTTATGTAACTATCCTGACATTACACTCTCAGCTGCTTTAGTGCTTGCATATACGAGGTGCATTCAATAAGTACCTAGCCTCATCGCCAGAGGGCGCTGTAGTTTCAAAAGAGTTTTACCACAGTGTAGCAAATTCTTTTTTAATTCATTTTTCAAATTTTCATTCCAATCCCTTCATTTGTTTTAATTTGACAACTTATGGAAGCGAACGTGTCGATCGGTTTTACAAAAATGGAAAAAGAGCAATATCGTTCGGTGATTCGATTCCTATTTTTGGAAGGGAAAACGCGCATCGAAATCAAAGAGCGCTTGGATGCTGTGTACGGTGACTCTTCTCCATCGATGGCCACCGTCAAGAATTGGTTCAACGAGTTTGCACGTGGCCGTACGTCGGTTTTTGATGAACCACGTCCAGGTGCACCGAAAACAGCTGCTACGGAGGAAAACATTAAAAAATCCATGATTTCGTATTGGCAGATCGCCGATTGAAGGTTCGGGAGCTAGCTGAGACTGTAGGCATTTCAAAAGGAACAGTGCATCATATTCTTCACGAGGAACTCGGCATGAGAAAGCTGTCGGCGCGATGGGTGCCGCGTTTACTCACACCAGAAAACAAGCGCAACCGTGAGACCACATCGGAGACGTGTTTGGCGCTGTTTAAGCGGAATCCAGCGGAGTTTTTGCGTCGTTTTGTGACCGTCGATGAAACCTGGATCCGCTGGTACACACCAGAGACCAAGGAGCAATCAAAACAATGGATCCAGACCGGGGAACGTGCTCCAAAGAAGGCGAAAACTGTAAAATCGGCCGGAAAAGTTATGGCCACCGTTTTCTGGGATTCACAAGGTGTGATCTACATCGATTACCTCGAGAAGGGTAAAACAATTACAGGGCTTTACTATGCCGATTTATTGGGCCGATTCGACGCCGAATTAAAGAAAAAACGACCCCATCTGGCGAAGAAAAAAGTGCTGTTTCACCACGACAACGCACCGGTTCACACGTCTGCCGTTGCCATGGCCAAATTGGTCGAATTACGCTACGAATTGTTGCCCCATCCACCGTATTCTCCAGATTTGGCCCCTTGTGACTTCTTTCTGTTTCCTAATCTGAAAAAATCACTCGCCGGGAATAGATATGGATCGAATGAGGAGGTCATCGCCGCCACGGAGGCCTATTTTGCAGAGTTTGACAAAAACTATTTTTCGGACGGGTTAAAAAAGTTGGAGCATCGCTGGGCTAAGTGTATCGAACTAAAAGGAGACTTTGTTGAAAAATAAATTGCCACTTTTCCAAAATTTTCGTTTACTTTTTGTAGGCTAAGTATTTATTGAATGACCCTCGTAACAACATAAGTTGGATGGATGATAAGTGAATATTTATAATATTGTAAACTGTTTAAGGAGCTGTCCTTGTTTTAGGAGAAGGATATCATTTTCATTGATTATGGGGTCAATAGTTACGGTTTCTGTTGCGTAGAGCACGATTGCTCCTGAGACAAGGGTCCTGCAACAAGATGAGGCCTCCGTAGTAGCTTAAAGTGGACCCTAATAGAGTTTGGGTGGTTACCTATAATTTCAGCCACATTACAGTCAAAACCGTTTATAACGACTTCGAAGGGACCATCGGAATATGGTTGTTATAGCCAATAGTCGTTATAACCAAGAACTATGTTAAGTCAACAGAAATGCTGGGACCTCAAAATTTCGTCGTAATAACCGGTACGTCGTTTTAAGCAATGTCGTTATAAACGGATTTGACTGTATTTGGATGAAGATGGAT
Source organism: Atethmia centrago (assembly GCA_905333075.3). Taxonomy (NCBI): domain Eukaryota; kingdom Metazoa; phylum Arthropoda; class Insecta; order Lepidoptera; family Noctuidae; genus Atethmia; species Atethmia centrago. The sequence continues at coordinate 6,735,991 of HG995381.1, read as the reverse complement.
GATCTTGCAGGGTCCTCCTGACTTGGCTACTTGTTTATAAACGGTCTCACCTACCTTGAACTTGATTTCTTCTGCTTCTTGGTTTCATTTAGAAATCACCTGCAGAATGTATTGCAGCACTTATGTCTAAGAATAAGGTTCTTAGACATAAGTGCTGCAATACATTCTTGAACTGCCTCTGTATTAGCGTGCTTAATAACATAATCCTGATAGAATTCTTTTGGATAGTATAATTGCAGATTTCTAGATGCTGTGTGTCCAAATAGTAGTAGCTCATAATCTGTTGCTGAATTAATAGAGTTATTATATTCAGTAATAGAATACTTCATGATAAGCTGCATGGGCTCGTCTTTATTGGTCATTTGTTGTATTCTAATTTTTTCAGTAAAATGTATATGAATATTATGTAAGGCACAGATACCTTTTATGACATCATTATCAAACTTATGATCTGAGTTTGTAGTTATTTTGTTTGGTGAACCTAACACCGAGATGACATCTAGTAATGCTTCTGCTACATGCATACTAGTACATGCGTTTAAAGGAGCGTATTTTGAGAAATTATCAATGGTTGTAAGGAATGTTACTCTGTCTGTTGAGTAAAGGTCCATAAATATGTGCTCCATTGGCTTGCCCGGTGTATTAGTAATAGCTAGAGGTGGTCTTCGAGGATTGCGCTCATATTTAGACTGCAAACAAATCTCGCACTGATTAACAAATCTCTGAATGGTAAGTAACATGTTAGGCCAGTGATAATTCCTATGCAACGGTTTATACGTCTCTTGAATACCATGATGTACTACTGTCTGTCATTCGTGATATTTTTACACGAATGCCTAAAAAAAAGAGTGTTATGTTTTCAGGGTTCATGTATGTTTGTGAATTTCTTTATTCCACCATAACTTCTAAACGGCTTAACCGATATCAATGTATGTGGTATCGTTAGAAGCGTTGCGTTACCCCGGGTAACATGAAAAAAAACTCTTTTTTTTTCATAAAAATAAAAATACTGCTTATCTATCATCGTCTACAGCTTGCTTAGTACATAACAAAAAACTATAACAGTTACGTAGTATTCAATATGCATTCGTTGACTAATAATAACATAACAAAAGAAATTAAATAAATATAACAGTAGGTACCTACTATTCAAAGTCCCCTACTTAAAAAAAAATATTGTTTTATGCCTAAAAGGTATAAAATAAAAAAAAATAAAAAACACACTTGCCTTGTCAAAAAGTTAATTACATAAATTTAACTAAAAAATTAAAAACAAGCTAAATGATTTTGAACTGAATTTCTAAATTTTTTATTTAATTAACTCTTGTTGTTCAGTCTTGTTTTCTACTAGGGTCACACGCGTAGTGCATTTAAGTAACCTTGGGCCACGCTCGTTAAATATAGTAGTATAGACTCTGGAGAAGGCATGATACAGTTCTTCACTATGGAAATAACATTGAAACACTCGGTTGGCAATTGTGTATTCCTTTAAGAATCTGACTATCTCTCCAGAAAGTCTGGGGAATGTACATCTTTACTATTTTTGTTACGACATAAGGTCATTGTTTTAGTTAACTTCGCGAAATCTTAAATAAATTTCCTGTAGTACCCTACTAGGCCTAGGAAAGCCTCTATGTCCTTGGGTGTTAGGCAAAGGGAAATTTAATACTGCCTTAATTTTGTCCTTATTAGGTTTCAAGCCCTCATTTGTAAGTTCGTGTCCTAAAAAGTCAACCTGTTTCTGTAAGAAGTCTGATTTATCTAACAGAATTTTTAAATTGTGAGTTTTAAACCGATCAATTAATTTCCATGTGTTGTTGTAAAGATGTTGGTATAATGATTACGTCATCTAAATAAGTAGAGACGTTATCTATTCCTCTTAGAATGTGATCCATTAAGCGTTGAAATGTACTTGGCGCATTTTTTTGGCCAAAGGGCATTCTTAAAAACTCGTAATGCCCTCGTTCAGTTGTAAACGCTGTTTTTTTTTCAATATCATGAGGATGCATTTCCACTTGGTTACCACTGCTGGCGAGATCTTAAGTCGTAAAATACTGGGCACGCCCCAATCTATCTAAGATGTCATCACTGTTGGGTAAAGGATACTTGTCTTCGATTATACGATCATTTAGCCGTCTATAGTCAAATACAAGACTCCATCTAACTTTTCCTGATGCATCAGGTTTATTTGGGGCAATATGCACGGGACATGACCAAGGGTCTAACTATACCTTGCTGTAAAAGTTTATCTACTTGCTACGTATCTCATCGCGTTGTTGGGGGCTTGTCTGTAACTACGTACAAAAACTGGTATATCATCGCTTATTCTAAGTGCGTGTTTAACTGCGTGTGTAAAGGTCAATGGAATATCTTCTGAATAAAATAGATCCCTATACTGATGACATAGCTTAGTGACTTCACGCTTTTCTTCCTCATTCATATGCCCTGTACGAATTTTCTTCAAGTTTTCATTTAATATACTATCAATGTCTGATTGCACTTGTACGGTATTCATGTTATGACTGTGAATGTTTATTAACCTTCTTATGCAACTCTTAATTCAATTGAACTCTTATCTGGAATATATTTTTTATCATCACTAAAATTAATAACTGACGTTTTAAAACAACCATTAATAACGTTAATTATAGCTGCCGGTGGTTGCAAGTTATCTGACCAATAAAAATCATCGTTTAAGTATTGCCCATCCACGTAGTTACTTTTAACAGTAACTATCTTTTCACATCAGCAGGCTTAGCATGACGCTTTGTATTTCTTCGAAGAATAGACAAGGCTCTTTCTATACAAAGTGACATTTCGTTTCTCCTTTTTTGACATCCTACCGTAGAAATCCTTCTACATAAAAAAGGACCTAGACAAAGGTAGTAACGAAAGACAAAATGACAGATTGTAGAAGGATTTCTACGGTGGGATGTCAAAAAAGGAGAAACGAAATGTCACTTTGTGTAGAAAGAGCCTTGTCTATTCTTCGAAGAAATACAAAGCGTCATGCTAAGCCTGCTAGGATCGATTTTTATTTTTTGCGGTGGAGAGCTAAAGTGAATAGGTATTTGTGCTGTTGATGTTCGTAACACGTTATTGTTCAAATCAATATTACTTATCAGTTTCTTTAAAAGATCGAATCCTATTATATTAGACCTTTGTACTCCGTATCGAAATCAAAGATTAAAAATTCATGCATTATATCGCTATTAAACGCTGGTAAGGGCAGGTACACTACTTTGTCGTGAACTGATGAACTATGAGCCGTAACTATTTGATATGGCTCTGTTTCTACACAGTATTCAAAAATAGTACCAAAAATTTCATCAGATGCAATAACAATGACTGGCTTCTGTATCTATTAAAAACTTAGCGTAAGTTAGTGGATACTATTTCCGGTTGTCTTGATCGGGGTTCAACGTAAAATCCTGGGGGGTAACCATCACCTCTTATAGCAGTATTATTTCAATATTACTTCAGCGAGAGAAAGAGATGGAGCTATAAGTCTTGTATAGCTCCATCACTTCCCACTGTAAAGTTATATTATAATAATACGCTATAAGAGGTGATGGTTACCCCCCTGTTCTTGGCTTACCTCTTTTTCGTCTACATATATCTACGTTAGCATAGTGACGTATGATGATACGCCAGAATAAATCTGCTGTTTTGGAACGTTAGGTTGATTCCTAAAGTTTGCACTTCTGACATTACCTGAGCCACCTGGTCTGAAGTTACCTGATGCTGGTCGGTTTTTCTAGGACCAACATAGACTGTATCTATTGTTTACGCTGTTCTGGGTTCATGTTATTCTGTTGGGGCTTATATGGCGACATTGTTGGATTTACTAGGTTAGGATGAAAAGGACTATTGCCAGGCTGCTGCTTAAGCAACTTCTTTGGTTTCGCTTGAGATATTGCCAGGCTGCTGTTTAAGCAACTTCTTTGGTTTCGCTTGAGATGTTGAAGGGCTATTAAAATGATTAGACCTATTATATGCAAGCTTAGCCTCTTCTTGTCTAGCCGCAATAATAGCTTCTTCAAATGTTTCTGGTTCCGCAATTCTAACACCTAATGACACATGAAACTGATTCACGTACTGTTCAATAACCGTCTTTTCATAATAAGATTTGTTACCATGTTCCCCTACAGAGTATATCTAATAGTTCTCGGAGCCGTTTGCCAAAGGTTTCCGCATCCTCTTTCCTTGACTTACGCACTCGTGTTAACTTGTTTCTCATTACGTGGTTCTCCCAGGCGCCTAATCAAAGTTCTTTTAACTGACTCCCAAGAACTAAGATACTCTTCGTATGCTATGGCGTCAATAGCTGGACCACTTAGCCTACTGTTAATCAGGCAGATAAATGCCGGATGCACACGATCTGCTTCACTAGTTAAAGTTAATTTTCTACCTCTCTAATATAATATCTAAATAATTTAGGATTGCCATCATATCTAGGCATCAAATCTGCAATAAGTTTGTATGGTTTATAGTTAGCATCAGAATCTCTGAGCGACATTGTTTTACTGTAAGTTACCTGTCTAGTGGCACTCAAACAGAACAATAGGGGTGTAGTATTTCACATGGCATTTCACGGAACATCTTAACGCTATTATAAGTGGGTGCAGCCGTTCGACTGTCACGGAACTACAACGCGGCGGCTGTCAAACTGACATCTGTCGAGTTACCGCGTAATGGCGTTTGACAATGACGTCAGTTTTGTGTCATTTTTGCTTATGAAACCTCTATCTATGCCGCTCTAATTTCTACAACGGCTAAAGGAAACTAGCATGCCATAATGCCCCCACTTCAATATGTAACACACTCCACCGATGGTTACTAGACGCTTCGCTCCGCGCCCCTAGATTTCGAGCAAGCGCCGGTCAGTTGTAATTAAAAGTGTACACATATTGTGAAGTGCCTGAATGGGAAGCTGCTCCCAGAACATGGATCGGTAAGTAATAAACAGTTTTGTTGCATCTATTGTGGAATTGATAAAGATTTTGGACTGACACAGTTATTTTAACAATCATTGTTCGCCATTTTCATAATAAACAGTTTTGTTGCATCTATTGTGGAATTGATAAAGATTTTGGACTGAAATATTTATTTTAACAATCATTGTTCGCCATTTTCCGCCATTGTCTGCGACGAGCCGGTGCCATGCACGTATTTGTACGGGTGTTTAAGAATAATAAACACATCAAACTGTCGATATTACGTATTACGTTACCTATTGTAATTGTAGTATTGTTAATAAGCATTACATTTCAATAATAACGTAACAAATTTGCGTAATATTGAAAACCATAGCACGCTTCGACCGCCTGCTGGCGATCCTGACAAACAGGAGTTTTAGATTTAAGGCTTCTACATACTGGCGCGACTTGTCGCGCGACGCGATTCTGCGACATTATATCCGTAGAACAATCTCTATGAAAACGCGCGCGCCACTACACACAGGGGCGACCTGTCGCGCCGCGACACAGAAATTATGCCTATTATATGGCGTCGCGCTAGCTACGCGTTTGTCGCGGCGTTGTCGCGTCGCGGCCGCTACAGTCGCGTAGCGGGCGCGACGCGACAAGACAAGATAGTATAAATACCGGTGCAATCCAAGCTGGCCTCAGTAGTAGGCGTTCTTCGTCAGTGGATGAAGGCAGGTCTGTGCGTGTTTGCCGAGCGAGGTTAGGTTCGATTTCCCGGTCGGTCGACATAACCCAACCTAACTTATGTACCTTTTATCGATTTTCGAGTTTGAAATAAATTTTCAGTAATTATTATTTTTGTTGATTTTCTTATTTTTAACCCCCTACGCAAAAACGACGGGGTGTTATAAGTTTGACGTGTCTGTCTGTCTGTGTGTGTGTGTGTCTGTGGCATCGTAGCTCCCGAATGCATGGACCGATTTTGATTTTGTTTTTTTTTGTTTGAAAGGCGACATAATCGAGAGTGTTCTTAGCTATGATTCAAGAAAATCAGTTCAGTCATTTGAAGATTATCAGCTCTTTTCTAGTTGATATTAAACTCGCTCACCAACTTACAGCGCAGGTATCGTGTTTGGGCTCATTGTACTGGTCTCAATAAATAGGTTATAGCTAGATAGTGATCAGGGTCTGATGATGGAGAAGAAAAGATAAAATATGAGGGTAAACTAGTAAGTACTACTTTGGGAATTTACCTAAAGAAACAGGCAAACATATGATAAACGTATTGAAGTAAGTATCTACCGACCTATCTACTTACAGTATTAGTGATTACAAACATGTAGGTACGAGTAGATGGCATACGACACGTTTTGGTGCAGTGGCTAAGCGATTCGCTGCTGCGTTAGGAATCGCAGATGTTTCGGCTTAAACACAAATCTTCATATTATGAAGATTTGTGTTTTTAAACGCACCGTCCACGATTCAAGAGAAATCCAGGCAACTTTTATAAAAGATAAAAAGTTAACAAGGTTTGTTTTTACAATATACAAAAAATAGGTACTTATCTATGTAGTACGTAATTGTTTTTTTTTAATAATGTTTTACTCCTGAATCGGAGACGATGCGATTACAAACACACATCTTCACATTCACAAACGGCCAGACCCAGCACAACTGTCTGTAGGTCATAAAAATATTTGTTCCGTGCGGGAATCGAACCCGTGATTTGTAGTGTAGCAGCCAAGCGTTTAGAAAGTAAGTAATAAAAAAATATAAGTATGTTCGGTAAGTACCTACCTATACATATTAACTACAAGACACAAAACTGTAATTTACTTATCCGACTGAGTGCTACCTACATATGCCTTATGTAGGTAGGTGACAAAAGTTATGAACCTACTAACGTACCTTGGTCCCTAGTTTAGCTAAATCATTATATTGGTTCTTCCAGAAGACGTCGATTACACAGTACTGGGGGGTAACCATCTCCTCATAATAGCAGTATTATTTCAATATTACTTCAGCGTGAGAAAAAGATGGAGCTATAAGTCCTGTATAGCTCCATCACTTTCCCACTGTGAAGTAATATTATATTATAATAATACTGCTGTAAGAGGTGATGCTTACCCCCCAGAAGACGATGGTGATAAAGAGAATATTCCAGTAAATTTGTGAGTATCTTCTACCTACCTAAACCATGTAACTGATCTGTTATTTACACACGGCTACATAATATCAAGCTATATTTTTCAGTATAAGCTGATCTCACATTGTATAGGCATTCCGTACAATGACAGGTGAGCGACTGGAAAAGTATAGCTTGATATGTAGCCACGCGTACCTGCACCAAATTTGTATTTCCATAATAAACGTAGGTAAGTTATTTATTGTTATTCATGCGGCAAGTCTGCGTTTATGGACGATTTCTTCTTTTTTATATATTTTTAGGGTTCCATATCCAAATGATAAATAAAAATATGTAAGGTCTAGGTAGGTATTATTAACTTGCCACGTGTGATTGTTACAGGACCCAAATACATTCAAAAGATGTAGAAATAAATTCGGACAAATTAAATCTTCATAATTATAATACAACATTTGTAAGTATCATACGTGTTTGATCATCACGAAATTAGCTGTTCCCCCATGGCAGTAGTGCCACGGTAGAACAGCTAATTTCGTGCTAATTTCGCTTTATACTAATGCGTAACGGTACTATCACGAAATTGGCGAGTTCACGATAAAACTTCATAATGTTAGACTTTTTAGGGTTCCGTATTATTTATTCATGTTGTCAAAGTTATGCTTGTTTTTATTAATAATACTATTGATTTTATTAGTAATTAGTTTACTACTACTGTTGCCAGCGACTTCGTCTGCGATCCAGGATGAAAAGTAGCCTATGTCCTTTTCCAGGTCAAGGTTTACCACTGTGCAAATTTCATCCAAATCCGTTCAGCCGTTTTAGCGTGAAAGCGTAACAAACAAACAAACTCACTTTCGCATTTATAATATTAGTTAGGAAGTTAGGATTATAATTTCTTACTTCATATACCAAAACTACCTTTTTTTCAGATATTCACACAACCCTCCGCAGTACGAAACATCAGATGATGATAGTAATTGGTAATTGCTAGATTTCTATATAAGAAGGTTGTATGAAGTATGTATGCAGTTTTACAAGAATTCATCAAATATTTTTATTCTGGTCATTTCAGGTACGAAGTGAGTTTTAATAATCCTGTAGAAGGGAAAAGCTGTTTTTGTATAGAAGGAGGAAGAATAATTGACACTGAATATTTTTATAGAAGACTTCAAGAAATATGCAATCATAATAAGGCATTCGAATATAAATTGAGCAAACGTTCACTTTGTATCAGAAAAAACAGGAGAAAAGGCCTTGTGGTCTTTTCATAGATAAGAAGTTGCCTTTTCTAGGTGCAACTCCAGACGGAATAGTGGGAGAAGACACAATCATTGAAATCAAGTGTCCAATTACAGCATTTAAAACCTCTTTGGACGAAGCTATAGATAAGAAAAAAGTGAAGTTTTGGAAGAAAACTAAAAACGGACTTGTTATAAATAAAAAACATCCTTAGTTTATACAGGTGCAGGGACAATTACATATCACCGGTAGGCAAAAATGTATTTTCGGAGTATGGTCTGGATGCGACAAAGACATCAAAGTTGAAATTATAGAGAGACATGACCATTATTGGGAAGAAATGGAACCAAAATTAGAACATTTTTATATAACATGCATGTTGCCTGAGCTATGCGATCCCAGACATGTTCGAAATAATATGCTAATTAGAGATTTAAGTGAATTAAAATAAATGTTGTATAATTTTGGCGATGTTTAATTACTTTCCAAAAACTTATGGTATATACAATACCTACCTACCTACCTACCTACCCACCCTACCCTAGCTACCTATCTACCTACCCTACCCTATCCTACCTATCTACCTACGTACCTACCTACCTACCTATGTACGTACCTATCTGCCTACTTACCCTACCTATCTTATATTTATACAAACCTTGTCCTGAGAATCACTAACACGACAAAAAAATAACTATCCAATTTGGTCCAGTCCTTCGGAAGTTATGCGTGTGCATACCTTTCGGCGATTCATTTTTATATAGGTATGTAGTTGCATAATAAGTAAGAAAGTAGTAATACAAGGCGAAAACTATATTATACGATTGTAAAATGGCAGTGTAAACTTACTACCAAGCCAAAGTACCTACAGAATCCTCAGCGCAATGGTGACTCGCACTTGACTAGTTTTTTGTAGTAGTTGAATTTATGCAGTGGTTTAGAATCGGTTTGCAAAATTTCTAACATAATTATAGGTATTTATGTATATGTAGGTACTTGCATAGTCCTACTAAAACATAATTACATACGCAAACGACTGTCACATTACATACCTACATACACGGCGAAAACTATAAAACACAAACTTACTACTAAACCAATGGGCGGAACCCTCAGCGCAAAGTTGGCTCGCACTTGACTACTATTTTGTAGCAGTAGGTAAAATAGTGCGCACGGCTGACTACACATTATGCTATAACTTTCCAGTATAAGCTGATCTCGCATTGTATAGGCTATCCGTACAAAAACACATAAAAATATATATATACGGTCGAATTGAGAAACCTCCTCCTTTTTTGAAGTCGGTTAAAAATGAAATAAAATTATAAGACATTCGTGTTTTGAGTCAAAATCCACGAATAATACTAGGTAAGTACTGTAGCCGTGGCAAGTGCGTCGTGCGGCGCAGTAGAGCAGCTGGCTTGCGGCAGATTCAAATAGGTACCTACTCCTTTGAGCATGCCGCACAGTGGAACGAATGTATGGGAGCGGTTGGACGTAGACATGTCCGAAAAAAAAGAGTAAAATTATGCCAAACTAATGATGCCATCTTATTCGATTACTTAATGCCTTCATAACTTGTGGTGATGAATTTCTTCATAACTCCCATATTTCGGGAGTAATTTGAGAAAATGTGAAATTTTACTATGAAAATGAGTGTATCGAGCTCTCTCCCTCCTGATTCCGGGCTTGTTTCAAGTAGCGGTCTCTAATATCATAATGCTAATACTAAGAGCTATATTTAATACTAAGACACATAGTGCGCCAAATGTGCACTTTCTGGGATAAAGAGTGATGTTTATTTTATAACACAATTTTTTTATTTTTTGTTTATTTTGTTGATTAAAACCGTTTTTCTAAAGGTTTACCTTATTACAATAACATTTCTGAGCAGCCAATTAGAGAAGATATAAGCTAATTAGGATATATAATTAGGGACTTAAGGTTTACATATAAAACTGATGCACTAATGATTACTGATAAGAAGAAACAAGTTTAAAAGACTGGTGTCGTCGATTTTGCTACCGCATTTATGCAAAATGGACACAGTCTGGAAGAAGCACAGATAAGTTTCGGAAGAAACATGAGATTTGGCTACAGGCTGCAATTCAATGGCCGGAATTACAGAATGAAAATATGGAACCTTCTACAGAAAATATAAGTGACGTCATCGAGCCCATAATTTCTCCTGCTAAATCTGATGCTTCAACTTGTACACATCCTAGTCCCTCGTAAATCTTTTGAGGACCTTAGTAACCGGCAAAAAAGAAGACGCACTGAAGATAGTCTTTCATGCAGCAGTAGCAGCGCTGAAATTATGTTTTCGGCCGAAAGGGCGCTTCAAAAGGCAGGACAAAGCGATACAGCTTATGTTATGAAATACTTGACGGAGAATCCAGAAGAGGCCTCAAAAATCAAAGCCTTCATTGAAGGTAAATCAATTCAGGTACGGGAAATATCCCCTTTGAAGGCATTGGCTCTTTATGTATCGATGAACTTATCGAAATGGCGCTATAACACTCTTCGGGATTTCAACACTCAAGAAGGAGCTCTTCAATACCCGAGTTACTACATGTTGGTTAAAGAAAAAATTAAGTGCTATCCGGCCAAAGAAGATCTCACAGTTACAGAGAGCTCTGCAAAAATCAAATTACAAGCCTTGATGGATTTAACCTCAAGAAGACTTATTAGGTCGTTAGAAACCCCTGTTGATCCCAATCAACAGCTCGTATTGACCAGCAAATGGGGTTTTGACGGATCATCTAGCCAAAGCATTTATCATCAAAGGACGAGTGAAGATGAGCAAATCGATCTTGCTAGTAATTTTATGATTAGTCTTGTACCACTGCGGCTCGTCTCAAAAGGTGTAACAATTTGGGGAAACGAGCGACCATCTTCCACTTCATTTTGCCGGCCAATATTGTTTAAGTTTATAAAGGAAACCAAAGAAAATGTGCAGAGAGAGATGGCTGAAATCGAAGCAGAGATTGAAGCCTTAACTCCATCCACCATCACTGATGGAATTAGTGTCAAACACCAACTGCTGTTGACAATGATTGATGGTAAAATTCATTCCATTATATCCAATACAGCAGCTTCAGTGTGTGACATATGCAAGGCTTGTCCTAAAGAAATGAATAATTTAGAGTTAATCAAAGATAAACACGCAAACGAGGACATGTATAAATATAGCTTAAGCACCCTTCACGCTTGGATTCGCTCAATGGAATGCTTATTACACATTTCCTACAAATTAGACATAAAATCATGGCAAGTAAGGGGTGATATAGCAAAAAGGCAAGTTGATGACAGGAAGAAAATAGTTCAAGAGGCTGTAAGAAGAGAAACGGGCTTACTTCTCGATGTTGTGAAACAAGGCAGTGGATCCACCAACAATGGCAACTCGGCAAGGAGATTTTTTGAAAACTACACTAAATCTGCTGAACTGACCGGAATAGATGCTATGCTTTTAAGAAAAATCTGTGTGATCTTGCAGTGTATTTCATCAGGAGAGAAGATCAACGTAACTAAATTCCGAGAGTTCTGCTTTGATACTGATAAGCTTTACGTGGAGTTATACCCATGGTATTATATGCCTTCTTCACTTCATAAAATTTTAATGCATGGGCCAGACATAGTTCAGAACATGTCAATTGTGCCCATTGGTTTTCTATCCGAAGAGGCATCTGAGGCTAGAAATAAAGATTTTAGAAAATATAGAGAGGGGCATTCTCGAAAGCATAGCAGTATCTCATGCAATGAAGATATTATGCACAATCTTTTACTGTCTTCTGATCCACTTGTTACAAGTATCCGTCCAAAAGGAAATAAGTTTGTAAAAAAATCTTCTTTTAAGGAATTTTATGAGCTTACGGATTCTGAGAAAAGTGATATCGAATTTGTTAACATAAATGATTTAGCAGACATCGATTCTGAATTTGAATTAATTGATGATGATGATGATGACGAAGATAATTAAATGATGTTATTGTTTTAAAATGTGTAACTTAGTAAATTAGAGCTTACATCTTAATTATTTATTGTACTTTTAATGAAACTAGGTAATTTATTATCAACTTACTTAAAAGTCATACTCTCATCAGTTCTTGTGAATATTTTTGTTAATATATATTTCTGTATATATATAATATATTTATAGACCTCTTAATAAGTCTGTCTGCGGTTTAAAGTAAATACAAATGGGGAAAAAACGTTTTTTTTTTTAAATTTTCATTTCCTTTTATCCCAGAAAGTGCACATTTGGCGCACTATGTGTCTTAGTATTAAATATAGCTCTTAGTAATAGCATTACGATATTAGAGACCGCTACTTGAAACAAGCCCGGAATCAGGAGGGAGAGAGCTCGATACACTCATTTTCATAGTAAAATTTCACATTTTCTCAAATTACTCCCGAAATATGGGAGTTATGAAGAAATTCATCACCACAATTTATGAAGGCATTAAGTAATCGAATAAGATGGCATCATTAGTTTGTCATAATTTTACTCTTATTTTTCGGACATGTCTACGTCCAACCGCTCCCATACATTCGTTCCACTGTGTGCCGCGCGCCGCCAAAAACCATGAGTAAGTCATTGCAATGTAACTCTTATCTTATTGTTATAAGGTATAATTTAGGATAATTGACTTTTGCGAGGACTTATTTATTGAAATTGAGAAATTATTCATTTATTAGTTAATTTCGTCATACATCCTAATTTATACCTTATCACAATGGGATAAGACTCACATTGCGAAGACTTATTTTGCTTATGATTTAATTTACTTTGGAATAAAACCGAGTAAACTCAACTTTTGCAAGAGGGTTTAGAATGCTTCTGAGCATACACTGAAATAGTTTAATTGGTAAAACTTGCTTATGTCAAATTTGAAAACGCAATAGTCAATGAGACCCACTGGAATCTAATACAAAAAGTAGTAAATATATATTAGAATGAATAAAACTAACGGATGTAATGTTTAACATAAAAATATATTTCCAATATTAGATCACAAAAATAATAAGATAGGCACACAACACTTGAACACACACATAGGTAGGTAAATTAATCTACTTCATTACTTCAATCTATGCATAGTATAGAACAAAGTCGCTTAAATTAAAACTTAATTACACACACACCACCGCAAATATCTACATAAGTCACTTAGCGCGTCCGAATTCGTCAGTTTCGCCGTTCCCGCTCGTGTGGTCAAGTCTAGGTACATAAGTTAGGTTGGGTTATGTCGGCCGACCGGGAAATCGAACCTAACCTCACTCGGCAAACACGCACAGACCTGCCTTCATCCACTGACGAAGAACGCCTGCTACTGAGGCCAGTTTGGATTGGACCGCTATTTATACTATCTTGTCTTGTCGCGGCGTTGTCGCGTCGCGCCCGCTACGCGACTGTAGCTGCCGCGACGCGACAACGCCGCGACGCCAGCTGCCTGTCGCGCTAGTGTGAAAGGTATGGCGTGGCGATGTCGCGCCAGAATCGCCACGCGACTTGTCGCGCGACAAGTCGCGCCAGTATGTAGAAGCCTTTAAGCTCTCGTTTTCTCGGATTCGCGAATAGCTGGATAGGCTCTATTTAACAGACTTCAAAATAAAGAGGTTATCATTAAGTTAATTGAATTTATGTTTTAAGTCTAATATCTAAAGACATTTTCAGTATTTATTTATATTTTTTATCATTGAGTAGTCTATTTTATTTTTACATATTTTTTTACATATTCATAGTCACGGTGTTGTTATCTAGTGATTCTTCTTGTGACGCGGTGGCGGTGTCGTCTTGTTATTTATTTTTTCCAAAAGATTCTCGACTAGTGTAATGCTTCATTTAATTTTTTTTATGTAAATTTTTGTCATGTTCAGATGTGACAAGTATTGGCATATCCATCTTTCTGTCGTCCTGGACTATGTACAGGTGTATTTTGTAGTGAAATTGCTCATTTTGGTTGTTGATTTCTGGAATGTTTTTCTATGGCAGCATGCCTTTTTATTGTGATTATCGACTTGTAAATATCTTCAACATGTAGAATGTTAATTTATATTTAAAATAAACGCCATATAATTTACTTTGTTATCAAAAGTCTGAGACGATCTTTTTTGTGCTTATTTTCAAGAACCTTGGCTTGATACTTGACACTCGTAAACTAAAACTTCTAACAGCGGAACCTCTTGTCTGCGATAAGAATGTGAGCCAAACAATAATATAAACTGTCCGTATTTATGCAAAATGGAACCACACAGCAAACACACACTTTTGAGATATCAAAGGGTTTACAAAAACATGTGCAGCACTGTTAAATGAAGTAAAATATTACTATTTCTTTTATTTAAATATGTTGATAAATTACTAAATTTAGTATGTGTATATAATTTTTTGTTGATTACTGGTATACTTTCAAAATAATTAAGAAATCGTGCATGTGGTTCCTTTAAACATTAAGTAATTAATAGGTTTTCTCATATACAAAAAAGAACCACAATCTAGGGATTTGTTGATATAAATGAAACTATGTGATTTATAATCGGGATAAAGCTTTAATTTATCAAAAATACATGTTTATTCGACGTTATCATCAAATTGGATTTCGAAATCCACCGTGTCTAGTCCATCTATGTCGTCTTCTATAGTATTATCACAGTCGAGACCATTATAAAAACTCTGTGCATCTTGTGGTATGAGATGTAATATGGATTGAACATCGGCTAGTTTCGCGGGTGATACTGGCTTCCCTGACGGCCACAAGGGAACTAAATGTTCCATTAAGATTAAAGCTGGTCTGCCACGAACAGGTGCTCTCCCTATATTAACTTCTACAGCATTTTCTTGCCACCAGCAACTATTATATCATCACCATAATCTGATGAATCTGATACATAGTCAGGACTTTTAAAAGGGGACAAGTTTGCAAGTAGGTCTAATATCGGCGAGGAATATTCTTCTAAGCGATCTGGCGAAGTTAAGTTATTGCTTAGAGGTGAAGAAAGCTTCTCTAGAGGCTGTGACGTACTAGGTTCTTCACTACCTTGTGCTGTAATAAAAAAAACTTTTATATCTTTACAAAAATAACGCGTGGTTCTATAAATATATGGCCACAGTGAAATTATTTTGGTTCTTATAAAGCCGTGTCACCGCTAGGCAGGATATGTCGAATGATGTATGTCGCCGAAGACATCGAGCGACAACGTTGCCAGAAGGGTAATGAAACATAGGGCGACATAGGGCAAATGTCACCTAGTGTGAACGCGGCTTTACGGTTCTTCATAAAGTAGTAACACACACACGCACGCACGCACGTACGTACGTATGCACGCACGCACACACACACCCACTCTCTCATTACTTCACATCAACCCACCACATCACCAGAATCATACCTAAGTCTTTCATACCTCAGCACTCATCATTACGTAGAAATGTACATATAAGTATTTCATATTACATACATGCATACACACACACACACATCGTTACAATCATAACATCATACATCAGCACACGATACAACGCCGCAGTTCATACGGTGCATTCGTGTGAGCTCGTAGGTAGGGGCTCGTAGGTGCTATGCGATTTTGCAGTTATATATGAGAGCCCTTATACCTACTTGTCGAATAATCTTTATAAAATCACTTCACAAACGGAATTAATCAAATGTGGATAATGCGCAGGTACTAGTACTTCTCAGATACATGAAGTAGGTACTAAAATGCATTAAATAAAACTATTTACCTGTTATGGCTTCATTAGTATCTTCGGTGTTTATGTCCAAAGCTTTATTCACCAACAGCCTGCCTCTACGTAACATTTTTACACTTAACTCTAAAGAAATAAACAAAAACAACAGAACTTTCTTTGCAGAGAAAAAAAACGGTCGTCACGCATTCGAACTATTTCGTTGAATGTCGCCTATTTTGACAGATGACGTTTGACGTTTTACTTTGAAACTGAGTTATTGCACTTTAAGTCATACCATCAATGAAATAAAGTAAATATTTCGTAGTTTAAAACGAGAAATATGAAATCAATCATGTCATTTTTGTACCTTTGAGCGATTATAAGTTTCAAAACAATAAGCATAATGGAATCACATGCTAGTGGTTCTACTGTTTAACAATATTTATTTATACATGATAGAACCGAATGTTTGTGGTTCCCCTTTGCAAAACAATATTAGCAACTAAATAATAAGAATTTATTTTACGCATAACGATACCACAGAAATTTGGTTCTATTTTGTGTATAAAAAATAATCGTTAATAATAGAAATATGTGTAATGTATAATGGTACCAAGTATGCGTGGATCTTTTTTGTATAAAATTACATGATAGTACTATCGTTTATTTGTTTGATCAATAGAGTCATGTTGTGCCGTGGTTCCGTTTTGCTTTACAAGGAACGTTTGTTATTGCTGTTGGTTCTGTTCTGCTTTTAATATACCTTGTTTCCAAGGGGAAAATCATGTGGTTCTTTTTTGTATAAGAATTTAGACCACTTTTACATTAGTATTCTTCAAAAAAAGTAAAAAATGAAATTTGTCGAGTGGTTCCATTTTGCATAAATACGGACTACTAATAGCCCAAGCGACAGGACCGATAGCATTCTCGGAAGTGAAGTGTAAACATACCTTTTTTTTGTTGGCCGCGCAGCTGCGCGAAATGACACCATGCTGTTGTAATCATTGTGTGATGAAAAGAATGTTCTGAGTGGTTTGTTTTTTTTATTGATTAGTGTAAAACATGGTCTCTTTATATTATAGAATTAAAAAGATTTTGAATTAATGGTTTATTTTATTTATTTAAAACACTTTTGTACAAGAAACGGGGAAAAATTCCCTCACACTGATTTCAAACTAGAATTGATACTACATTACAAGGCAAAACTGGACTAATCTATAGATAAGTTGTTAGTTTATTTCATAAAGATTCTAACAACATAACCAGTAGCCAGCTCCCGTACGTAACTTAAGAGATATCGTCATTTTAGTCACAGAGCGCCGATATCGCGCGCGGACGCGTAGAGTAAAGAGACAGAACACCCTTCGCGCTACCAATTTGGACAGTTGAAAGGGTAGCCGCGATTTCAGCTTATAGACAGATACACATAATATTAGAAATAAAATACACAAATTATTTTAAGGCAGGAAATAGAGCAAGGATACTTGGTAATACGAGAGCACTTACCAAAGCAGCCACTGCATCTCCCGTCGAGTCTTGTCTCTGCCAACAGCTTCCTCCAATTCTCCAGAGAAACACGTCCCTACTATCCTCGTCCTATACAGGTTCCGACCGCACGTTAGGTTCGTTGCGGATCGCGAAGGAACGATTTGAGAACCGTCACTCTTATGCCGAAGAGTTGTATTCGAACTTAGAGCGTCGCGATCCTACTGACTGCGCCAGTTATGTTTCGGCGATCGGGAATTCAGTTAAAAAAACTGAATTATAGGACAACAGTGTATTAAACTTAATCATCATTCTCATCTTCAATGGCAAAATCAATACCATCCCCGTAACCATCAACATCATCCATAATATTTTCATTTATTATTTCAAAAAAACCGAGACCACAATCTAATCACGCGCAGGCAAGACAACGAACGTGTACGAACTTAAATGAAATGAAGGAAATCAATGTTGCAAAGTTTCGTATATCCCATTTCCACAAAAAATACCTTCAAAACTAATTATTAATCAATATTATTATTTCTTTAACTCAAATAATTGCTATATCTACAAAACAATCAGCTAGTAATATTATATTCTTCATATAAGGTATTATTAAAAAAAACAAATAGGATTCAAGCGCCTTGTTTCCGATTCAATATTTTAATCAAGTCACACAATTAACTACAATAAAAGGATACATGTTACATGGATCGTTATCGATATTTTACCAAGTCAAGTCACTTTAAGTAATGAAATCGAATAAAACGTATCCAAGTAGTTTGGATCATTTTAGTAATATGTGATTTGGAATACTTTCGTAAATATGATTTTCTCAATAACGATCTAAGTAGTTTGGATCATTTTAGTAATATGTGATTTGGAATATTTTCGTAAATATGATTTTCTCAATAACTATCTAATAAGTAGCTTGGAGCGATGTCAATAAAAAAAAATATGACCTGAGTTAACTCAGCATAACAACCGTTTACGCTGAGTACGCAGCCGCCAACCTACGTATTAAAGTGCAACTTAGCAATTAGATCAATTACAAATGGACGTAGTTATGCGAAAACGTTCCATTCCACAATGACTGCAATTTGAGAAAAACGCAATTCAGTGTTTCAGTGGTACACTTTTTTGCCGTAACTAGTACAGGCGAACACTTTAGGTTTTACTGTAGTAAAATATATTCATTAAATAATCATGTACATTTTTTTTGGATATTTACATTAAAACGGTAGGTTATTAGGAAAAACGGTATTGAAACATTTTTGCAAAAACGTTCCAATAAGTATTTTAAACCTTAACATGATATTATATTTATAAATATGTGAAATATAAATACGAAAATATAAATCCGATTATTCAAAATTTAAAATCGAAATTTAACGTTTGGTATTTGGATGACGGAACCCTGGGAGGCGATGTGGACACTGTGATAACTTATCAGATATTAAAACAAATTTCGAAAATATTGGTTTAGAATTAAATTTTAGCAAATGTGAACTCTTTATTCAAAAAACTTCTTACGGTTTGGATATTTTAAAATCCAAATTAAATTTTCTGGCACCCAATATCAAAATAGTAGACAGAAAGTCACTTTGCCTCCTGGGTTCTCCCATCTTTGAAGAATCTTTTCCTGATTATATTACTAACACTATTTCTAAATTCCAAAGTCACGCAAATTGTTTACTTAAAATCAGTCCTCATTATGCTCTTATAATTCTAAAGTTTTGCCTTTTTGTCCCTAAATTTACTTATGTGCTTCGCTGTAGCCCTTTTTGGAAACATCCAAATTTGCTTTCACCAATAGACGATTTAGTCAAAACTAGTTTAGAAATGATTTTAAATATTCAGCTCAATGAACCATCTTGGTTACAAGCATCCCTCCCTATTCGGTTTGGCGGTTTAGGAATCCGCAAAATTTCGAGTGTTGCTTCCCCAGCCTTTTTGTCGTCCACCCATAGCACGTCACGTCTCATAGGTAATGTCCTAAGGGCTTTGCCCACAAACTATGAGACTGCGGGCTTGGAGGATGCCAAGACTCAAATTGCTATGCTTTTCAAATTGCTTGCCCGGGTAAAGAATTTCCAGACAACCTAAAATCTCAGAGGAGCTGGGACGATATTTATTGCGATTTAACATACAAATCGATTCTGAGCCGCAGTTCAGGTCCGGATCGCGCAAGACTTTTGGCGGTCGGAACCAGAGAGGCCGGTCATTGGCTACATGCCCATCCTTCTCCATATACCGGTACCTTCCTGGATCCGACCTCGCTTCGTCTGGCGACTGGTCTGCGGCTTGGGGTCACGGTATGCACTCCACACACATGCCCTTGTGGCACGGACGTGGACCGACTGGGTCACCACGGACTTTGTTGTCAAAAAAGTGCAGGCCGCTTTTCAAGACATGCGACACTTAATGACATAATCCGCCGGTCTCTTGCCAGCATCAATGTGCCTGATCTTCTTGAGCCGACTGGCATTGTCAGAGATGATGGCAAAAGACCTGATGGTGTGTCTTTGGTCCCGTGGAGTTTGGGACGGATGCTTGTGTGGGACGCTACCTGTGTAGACACACTGGCACCGTCCCACCTCCAACGGACTACTTTTAAAGCGGGTGCAGCGGCAGAAAATGCCGAAAATCTGAAAGTTATTAAATATGGAGGCCTTGGCAGAGAGTACAACTTTGTTCCTCTTTGGCGTCGAGACCCTCGGTCCGTGGGGTCCCAGTGCGCATAAGTTATTTGCGGAAATCGCGAAACGTCTAGTTGATGTAACTGGTGACCGAAAAGCTGGCGGCTTTCTCGCGCAACGCATCAGCATTGCAATTCAGCGAGGAAATGCCGCCAGCATCCTCGGTACAATGCCCCGAGGGCCTTTTTTAAGCTTAACTTAGTTTTAATTTAATTTAGTTAATGTTAATAATCATCTTGTGCAGGTTATGTAAATAAACATTATTTCTTTGAAATACGAAATAAAAAGAAAATAATAAGGGATAATTTGTTTATTTATGACGATACGACGATTTTTTTATGATGATATTGAATGAACTGAATTCATACAATATCGTCATCGAGTAAATAAGCAACTTGTATGTCGAAGTCTGGCTCTCCACCGAACCCGTCGACATCATCAATGATGTCCTCCGAACTTTTTAATGTTTTATAAAACCCTCAATCCTCATGAATGTATTGATACATTGGCTGTAAATCAGCTGATTTCGCTGGTTTACCTTTATGCCACAACAGACAGAAATCATTTTGTTTAATTTGACGTATTTCTCCTTTAACATTTTTTTCTATAATCAACTCCTGATAGTCTTCATCGAATGATGACCTCATAAAAATAGAAAACATTTTTTCCTTTTCAATTTTTATTTCTTTCGTATGAAACCAATTAACTTTACTTTTATCATTGATTTTTTTTCAATTCATTGTTTTATTCCAATGTTTCTGTGCTATAAAAGTCAGTTTTCTGCATTTTATAGACTTGAAAAGGTTTTTCTTTTAATGTTTTTAATAATATCTATATGTTCTTCGGCTGTATACAAACACAACAAGTTGGTGATGATTAAGAGCCGTTTCGATTTTTGAAAAATACACAGATATTTCCTTCGGTAAAAACGTGTGTCCAGACTCAAGAAATCGAAATGATATTGGTCTTAAAGTTTGATGAGAATTTAAGATTGCTTTCATCATGAGAACAATTTTAATACAAACTTTCTTTTCTTCTTGTCATAAACATTTTAAAGTTATTATGTTGACTTACCTAAAGATGAACTGTTAGAAACCGTTCTGTGATAATAATTATTATTACGGGATCGTATAAAGACACCTATTATAATGTTACGTATAAAATTTATAATGAACATATCACATTAAAAAAGACCTCAATTTTTGTTACAATAGTACAAACTCCATGGAACCTTAAAAACTTTTAAAGGACATTGACCATCCATGTATGGGAGTTGGGCCAAGTGTTGCCCAGAATGAACACATAGTGCATTATGTACCTTAGGCTAACACTACTCTGTAAACGAAAGCTCATCAAAATCTATTCGAGGAGATATGAGAATAAAATATTTTTTGTTAAGATTTTTTATTGGTGAAGAATGAAATCCAATGGTACGTACCGCAGTAATTATTTTAAACAATTAGTGTTAAGTGTAATAAAGTGTTATTATTACAATCAAGTATTTCATGATTTCTGACATTCAGAATTGATTTACATTAATAATACTCACAGTTATCTACTTGACATTAAACAATGAATTACTAACATTGATATTATTACATTATTCGTTTACATCGTATGATCTATAATTATTCACTTAATCGTCATCATCGTCATCGATGATAATTGTATCGAGAAATAGAGCAGGACGCCTAATAACGTCTTGGTGCCTAGCCCAGCCTAAAAACCAAACTAGGCACATAATGTGGGCACAACTGCCAATTGTTCTGCGACCTGTGAAACATGAGCAGCAATAGTTTCTTATGCACTCTATTCCAGGATTGTCCTGATGTATCAATATGTAGCAGTGGTACATTTTCGACGATACATGTCTACTCTTTATGTGTGCTCTTATGAGTTGGACATTACTGGAAGGCGTAGTAACTGCTGACAGATCGTTAAGATCTCCGTTATATTGTTGGATAAGAAATGATCCACTGCTGCCGTACGAGGTGCATTCAATAAGTACCTAGCCTCATCGCCAGAGGGCGCTGTAGTTTCAAAAGAGTTTTACCACAGTGTAGCACATTCTTTTTTAATTCTTTTTTCAAATTTTCATTCCAATCCCTTCATTTGTTTTAATTTGACAACTTATGGAAGCGAACGTGTCGATCGGTTTTACAAAAATAGAAAAAGAGCAATATCGTTCGGTGATTCGATTCCTATTTTTGGAAGGGAAAACGCGCATCGAAATCAAAGAGCGCTTGGATGCTGTGTACGGTGACTCTTCTCCATCGATGGCCACCGTCAAGAATTGGTTCAACGAGTTTGCACGTGGCCGTACGTCGGTTTTTGATGAACCACGTCCAGGTGCACCGAAAACAGCTGCTACGGAGGAAAACATTAAAAAAATCCATGATTTCGTATTGGCAGATCGCCGATTGAAGGTTCGGGAGCTAGCTGAGACTGTAGCCATTTCAGAAGGAACAGTGCATCATATTCTTCACGAGGAACTCGGCATGAGAAAGCTGTCGGCGCGATGGGTGCCGCGTTTACTCACACCAGAAAACAAGCGCAACCGTGAGACCACATCGGAGACGTGTTTGGCGCTGTTTAAGCGGAATCCAGCGGAGTTTTTGCGTCGTTTTGTGACCGTCGATGAAACCTGGATCCACTGGTACACACCAGAGACCAAGGAGCAATCAAAACAATGGATCCAGACCGGGGAACGTGCTCCAAAGAAGGCGAAAACTGTAAAATCGGCCGGAAAAGTTATGGCCACCGTTTTCTGGGATTCACAAGGTGTGATCTACATCGATTACCTCGAGAAGGGTAAAACAATTACAGGGCTTTACTATGCCGATTTATTGGGCCGATTCGACGCCGAATTCAAGAAAAAACGACCCCATCTGGCGAAGAAAAAAGTGCTGTTTCACCACGACAACGCACCGGTTCACACGTCTGCCGTTGCCATGGCCAAATTGGTCGAATTACGCTACGAATTGTTGCCCCATCCACCGTATTCTCCAGATTTGGCCCCTTGTGACTTCTTTCTGTTTCCTAATCTGAAAAAATCACTCGCCGGGAATAGATATGGATCGAATGAGGAGGTCATCGCCGCCACGGAGGCCTATTTTGCAGAGTTTGACAAAAACTATTTTTCGGACGGGTTAAAAAAGTTGGAGCATCACCGGGCTAAGTGTATCGAACTAAAAGGAGACTTTGTTGAAAAATAAATTGCCACTTTTCCAAAATTTTCGTTTACTTTTTGTAGCCTAAGTATTTATTGAATGACCCTCGTACATGTTCACTGTAGTAACTGGGTGCAAGTTTTATTTGGTAGGTGCCTACAGCGAAAAGGGTCAATTCTTCAGCGGTCAATATTGGAAATGCGGTAACATTATTCTGCTCAACAGTAATATTTTCGAAATGGGCTCTATTTCGGTTTAATCTTTTTTCGTCCACGTAATCTGCCAAGTTATTGGCAACATTCAGTCGCTCTCTAGCTATGTTTATAAAATCGCTTGCATGGGGACTGTCTATTATGTCGACGTGAAAGGCATTCGTTAAAGCCGCAGCGATTTTAAGGTCTGTGAAATAATGGCTCATGGCTACATTACAATATTCATGACGAAAAATCTTAAAATCACGTTTCAGCCTCCCATTTACTACCTCAACAGGCCACCGGCAAATGGTGCACATTCTTGATTTATTTGCCTGGATTGTACTCAATTGAGTAGCTCTTCTTGCCTGAGATTCTGGCATTATGCCAACATATCCATGGGATTCCAACATGGGTATAGAGTCACGAAACCCTCTGTCTAAAATAAATATATCACCGAACTGTAACAGCCAATGAATAACTCTACCTGGACCATCTAAACGATTATTTAAAATAGTAGCGTCATTTTGAGTCGCTTGATAAGGTCCAGAAATATCGATAATGTGCCCATCACATGTAACAAATAAAAATGGTTTAAGTAGGTTTCTGTACTTGTGGAGACTGTACGTGACTTTTTGAAATGTGAAGTTACTGCTCTTTTGGATGTACATATAAGTTCCATCGCAGATTATAATAGCTTTCTCATTATTAGCGAACAAAGCATTAGGAACCGCTAGATTTCTTTCTATTATCTGTTCTCTGGTCATGTGATCGAAACCCAAGTGGCGAGGAACAAAATCACTTTCTAGGCATTCCCTAGCTGTTTTCATATTCCGTTCGATTGTCGTTCGCGACATGTTAAAAAACGTGGCGAGTCTTTCATTCGATTCCCCAGTTCTAAGTTTAGACAGAAGTATACCTAGTGCTGTCCGTGGACATCGGCATCTTTGTGCTAATTGTGTAGTTTCATTGAACAGCCTTTTGAATTCGTCACGAGTGCGACCAGTCCAATAAAATAATTCGGCATCATGTTGCTGATTAAGATTTTCAAAATCTATAATGTGGCTTCTGGGTAGTTTTAATAATTCCAACATTTCGAAGACTTGTTGGGGATTAAAATGAAAACAACGATTTCGTGCAGTGAAAAGATCATCCCAGGAGTTGTCTTCTAAATGTTCCTGGCACACGCGTGCATGTGCTGGAATAAAGTAATTGTGGTTTATGAGCAATTGCACTTTTAGACTTTTCGGAACTCGAAGACGAGTATTGTTTGTACAATTGTATACCATACAAGTAGTTGATGTGTTCGGAGCTCGGCAGTAATTCTCAGGAAGCCTAAACGTTACGTTTTCCACTGCCGGCGGATCTTCTAGAGCAGGCGCATCTTCCACAGCAGGTATATCTTCCACAGCAGGTATGTTCTCCACAGCAGGCACACCTTCTACAGCAGGCACATCTTCCACTGCAGGCACACCTTCCACTGCAGGGAGCGTTAGCCTTCCTCGTCGAGCTCTTGTCCAACAACCATGGCAGATATGTTCGCTGTTATCGAATGTTATCTGAAAATAAAAATAAAAACTTGAATACCGTAACAGCCAAACTCAAGGCCGTGAAAATAGTACTCAAGTTAGATATCGTGTCGTACACGTCAAAAGTGAATAATTGGGCCTACAAAAATCGCAATCAATCACTTAGTTCAATTAATCACCTATGGCAATCACCATGCGTTACGAAACGATCACGACAGTCGAAAGTCGTTTTGGTAGCCCCTAAGATCATAATAATTAACACGTGACATTTACATGAACGGTCCTGACAGTGTTCAGTGGATTCAATTTGACTACCGCTTAGTGATGTTATACTTAAAAAGTACTTACCTCATGTGGAGTTAAAGCTTGAATTATGTTTTGAACCGTATGATGATGGTTGTTCTGTAGATTACGAGTTAACGTGTGTCTTCTGGTTCTTTCCACAGAACGGTTACAAAGTAAACATACCCTGTTGTGTGGTTGATACATTGCTCAGAACACTTAGCACTTCGAAAATAAACTCAATCTAAACGCAATATGTAGCACTACGATAGTCCAAATGAAAAGCCAGGTCAATGGGTGAAACAATACAAAAGTCCAAGTAAAGCCAAGTCGTTAAAAAAAATGGATGAAATAAAAATGCGCACAGTACACAACGGATCACGGGTGAAGTTAGACTGCAGTGCGAAATCAGTGGCGCGCGCGCAAGCAGGTACAGACGCAGGTATATGCATGAGAGAGACAAACATATACATAATCTAAATGTGCGCATGCGAGACATCATTTTTTCACAACTCTGATTGTGTTGCAACTCTCAGCCGGTAAGCATTCATTAGAACTGGTTTTCGAGCCGAGCGAGATTACTTTTGATGGAATCTGATTGTCATGGAGTTACATATTATTTTTATGCGAAAACATTTTATTAAAATAATAGTTAACTAAAATCGTCCCGAAAATCTTAAAATTGAAACTAAAAAAAAACCCTGGGACCGATTTTTTTTTTTATATTTTTTTAAATTATATGTTAATGCAAGTAATCATTTGGAAGTACTCCCATGTCTGGGCAGCATATGGCCCAGAACCGGTCAATGTCCTTTGATTATTTTGGACTATGCCAAAAGGCACCACACATTTTGAATCGTTTATGCATCACTTTTGTTATTTAGCTAAAACGTTCCAAACGCACTGGAACATTATTTCCATGAAAAAAGTACATTACATGGGTTTGTTAAAACGTTCCAAGATCATTGAGTCATTGTAACAAAATATTAATTATGAATCGTATTAAAAAAAAGGTTTCAGACGGATAAATACATTCCATTTTTCAATGAAAGTACTTGATTGGTAAAAGTGTGGATTGGAACATACAGTGAGTAATATAAATAGAGAAATATTACACGAGGACTGTAATGTTTTTGCTAGAATGATGTAAGTACTCAAAAAAGGTATACTGGTCACTTTATCGCAATTTTGAGTGACTTGTGGGTTGGAACGTTTTCGCATAATTACGTCCAAATCATCTTGTAATTTGGTTATGTAAATAAATATTATGATTACATTTTATTCCATATCATTGTTTGTAAAATTAGTTATTAGATCAATCTTCGGCTTAATTGGTCAAGGACAGCTAATGAGACAATTGATTTTCTATTGTTTGACACCGAATCGATGTCGCGCGGGGCTTAACAGGTTGAGCAAAAAATATAGGCTTTACTTAATTTTAAAGACATTATTTGATATTTTATAATGTTCATTCTTTTTTATGTATTTTATGCCTTTTAATAAAAATCTGTTTCGATCTAACTAAGCTACCTAGTAATTTATGGTTACCCGTCGCTGATTCGCGAAAATACACAAACAATATTATTACTAATCTGGATGCACAGTTAAAAATGAACCTTATTTCGTGATTGTTTGGGTTTAAATTAACAAATTTACAATAACATGTAAAGTATAGGCCGCTAACGACATTTCTACGACGCCGCTTCACCCACCATTCGTCGCCCGGGATGTTTTATGTAATAAGGTGCAACGCAAATAATTAATCGTGATATTGATGGTATTAAAATATAGAATTATGATAAAACATATGTTTTATGAACTGGTTATGAGGTCTGTAAATAGAGCAGTGTTTTAGGAAGTAATAATAAATTTTAGCATACACCTACCGTGTATGCTAAAATTTATTATAAGGTAAATAAAAAAATGTGTGGTCTATTTTTTATTTATATACAATTTAGGTATCTATACATTAACATTATATCACTGCTTATTATTTGCTCAGTGTTACATACATACCTAAACTCACGCCTTCCTTCCATGAGAGTAGACAGGAACTACAGACACTGTTATTGCTCAGTGTTATCATGAACATAATATGAACGTGAATCCCAATGTTATTACCGTCTTTGACATTTGACTATTACTTAAGTTACGTGCCTCGGAAAATTGTGAGTTTAACGAATTTTAAGGAATTCTTGAACAATGCTTTTGATAAACGGTATGTCGTGGGATGGGATATCAGTAGAGTGCTTTTAAAAAATGTCATTATAGCTGGTCACATATTGAAAGCATTTGTTTGATATTACAGTCAAGTTATGCTCGCTGGTTAAACAGTTTCCTGATTGAATTTTCATAATATTTCGTAGATTACACTTAGAACGGTAACATACTTTAAACAAAGCTACTGAGGGATACGCCAATCCACCAAAGTCTTTAAGACATTAATTGGTGAAAATAAACATTTTGCATAATGCTATTCCCCATAGAAAAAAAAGGTTATGTCTATTAAAATTTGTCATTATTGTCAGGTAAAAAAGTAAATTGTTTGGTTGGCATAACATCATCCCCATAGATTCCGTGTCCTATTCAAACCGACTTAATTTTTAATAGAAATATAATAAATAGCGATGTATTTATACACCACCACTGCACAAGAAGGCATTTTTAAATATTTAACACGCAAAAACCGGTAAATAATAGTAGACCACCGCTGTTGCCTACTGCGGACGAACTAAAAGCGTCAGCGGCGCAATCGGTAAGCCCCGCCCACCGCGGCGCAATCTGCTTTGGGTCATTTTTTAAAGCTAGGAATGCTTCCATGTTTTTTTCCGTTCACTGGTGTCGGCAGTCAGGATGAAAAACTATTTAATAAATAACAAGAGAATTGGTAAATATCCAATATTATAATAACCGAAATAAAGAAAAATATATGGGAACAGTGGCGTGCAGTGGTTCTCCACAGAGGGTAGGCCATGCATACTGACACCAAAAAAAAAACTAATTCGCGCAACATCACAGCGCGGCTCTACATACAAGAACTCACCACATTACTCAAGGCTTAAAACACGAGTTTTCTAACGATGCAAACAGAAGAATGATTCGGCCACCTCAATTATCATAACCAAGTGGGTGGGTGATAATTACAGAACACGTCACTTGCAAGATATCCAAGTTATGAATTATCATGTTTTTGGATTAATTCTCTTAATTCGGGCACACATCTACCTTTAGACACAACTTTAATCTTATCATTAAATGACAAGTGCGACTAACCTAACCTAACCAACACATTATCGGCGCAAACTTCACAACAGAACACCATTCTTAGGTAAATAAACAAATAATAACACAACACATAATATTTACACAAATTTACGTTTCAAAACCAATTACTTATAACTTAATAAGATCTAAAAAAGCAAAACTTTCAAGATCACATATAAATTACGTGTCACTGTCACAAGAAACAAACACTACCAATTAAAATTGTATCACTGTCATACAATGTTCTTCCACAAAAGGGACTACCATATTTTGCCGGATAACACTGACACACTGGACTGTGTTGCCGAAACTTGTTTTCCTAACTCCCCAAAAACCAAACGAAATTTCCCAAATATGAGAAGAAAAATAAAAAAATTATGAAGTTTTTAATTATTTTTATAGGGCTTTTGCTATTCCCTACAATTTATAATTTTTTGGAAGGTATAAATTCAATAAAACCACCCTTTTTTTTAATTGTCTCTAGTAGTCTGGTAGTCATGAAGGAAACTTCCCCGCAATTCGGGGAATTGTCCAAAAATTGGGAACCCTGGTCTTCAATATTTTTTATTCATTAAATCTTCACTTTACACACAACCAATGAAGACCAAGCTCCTGCCGCCGGAGTTACGCCCCTAATTTAAACCATTTCACTATTGTGTGCCATTCATACACACGAAAATTTACACGAGTGTGCATAAATTTATGAACGGAATGTAGATGAAACGAATGCTTGCCTTGCTTACGTAAAACGTAAGCTCCGTCGAACTATGAGTCACGTGGCGTCTGCGACAAATTGCTATAAGAGTTTTAACAGGAGTTTAACTTTTTTTTTATATTTTGTATTATTGTATTACATAGTTAAAATAAATGCATTTGGCGTGGCCTAATTGCCTCTATGGACGGCACGCCCCTGCATGGGAATACATACCAGATAAAATTTAATACGAAGCGACAGATTATATAAACATCCAGATACAAAATTTTGTTGTTAATAAATTCCAAAAGGCGATTAAAGAAAATCTTTCAGGAAGCACTACCTGAACTCGTAAAAGAAAATATTTTAAAATGACACAAACATCTTGTCAAAAAAATCCAGAATTTTCATAGTAAAATTCGAATGTTTGAAACATGTGTGCCAACAGGGTTCCGCAAATGAGGTGGGATATGTAGTGTTAAGAATGCAGGTCAAATACCAAAAAAATAATTGTAGAATTAATAATAATAATAATTTAATTTATTAAAGACCAACACGGACCAATTATAAAAATAAACTAATACAAATACAATTTCAATACAAAAAATACAATACAATACAAAACAATTACAGGTCGAAACAATTAAAACAATATTTCCACATTAGCCCGTACATGTACCATGTCACAGTGATACATGTACTGGCAGTCGAATCGCTGAGCAAAGGCGCACAGGATACTGTTCGGGCTGACCCGCACCCTGCGCACCAGGGATGTGCACCGCTTGCGCATGGTTGTATAAAAACAATCCACGCCTGCTTCGGCGAACATCCCCGAAGCGCTACAGAAGCGAGGCAGCCCCAACAGCACCCTGAATGCATTGGATATTGTATTGGACGCGTAGAGCGCTGTACTGCTTTTGCGTGTAATTCACCCACAGACTGCTCGTGTAGAAGGACGTGCAACATGCCCTGAACAGGGTGATCTTGACGTCTCTTGAACAGCGAGCAAATCTGCGTGCTATCATATTCGCACGAACAGACAGCGCTCTACGCTCCCTTTCTATGTCATTATCGTCTTTCAGATCCGGGGTTAGCAAGTGCCCAAGGTATTTAAACTGTTCTACCCTACTAAGGGGTTGGTCATTCAGTCTTACTTTAGGTGTTGGCTTAGGGGCCTTCCCCGAGCCTTGAAGACCATCCACTCACTTTTCTTTATGTTGTACACCAACCCGTGTTGTCCAGCATATTTTGCGCAAATGTCGAGCAGCTGCGACAGTCCACCTACAGAAGCACTCAGCAGCACCATGTCGTCCGCGTAACTAATATTATTAAGACAGACTCTATCAATATGGCAGCCGACATGTGTGCTGCCGAGCTCCTCCACAAACGCGTTCACATACAGGTTAAAAAGTTTCGGCGAAGTCAGCCCCCCCTGCCTCACCGCACTCCAACCTGTATGGTGTCGAATACGCCCCTGACCACCGAACAACGTTGATCTGGTTCCCATACCAATATTTAAAAGTACGGATTAGTTCCTCGGGCTTCGATGTTTTGTGTAATTTTTGCCATAGAATATCGTAAGAAACCAGATCAAACGCTTTCGATAAATCAAGAAAACACGCAAAAATGCTTCAGACAGTATAGCTGTTTCAGTAGAGACCTGACTTGAAACCAAATTGGTTGTTGTGTATCTGTAGATGTTTATCAAGCTGAGTGTTCAGCAAACTGTCAAGCACCTTTGCGACTATAGCGGCTAAGGAAATCCGTCGATAATTACATTTGTCACCAATATCACCGGTTTTGTTTTTGACAATTGGCACCACATTCTTCATCACCAGTCTTCATCATCGGCGCAGGTAAGTATGAATGTCCTACACAAAAAGTGTAGAACATCGCCAGCACTCTGGGCATATGATATCCCGCGTACCTTAGGTGTTCAATGCACAGGTCGTCATGGCCCGGAGACTTGCCCCATGACATAGATTTAATGGCCCGCCGCACGTCTTAGGCCGTAAACTGGACGCTGACTTCCCGACCATTACAACTATCATCGCTCGTGGACTGTGTCGACGCCAAAGGTGACTTAACGGTAAAATGGTCTCTAAATAAGTCTGCTATTCCCGACAGTTTACAGGCACCACTGACACTCGCAGGTAGACCTGGTTTACTATTAAGTTTGTTTGTAGACTTCCAGAAACTGCGAAAGTCTCTCCTGGAATGATGCGACGCAAGGATGTTCATTTTTATTTGGTCAGCATGATTCTGACACCAGCGTAAACGTGATTTAAAAATCTTACGAGACGTCTGCATGTCATTCCACACGCGACCTTCCGCCTTTCTTAATTTAATGATATGGGTGCATATCATTAAATTAAGCCATCATTCCTTGTTCGTAAATGGTGCAAATATTAAATAAAATTTTGAAAGGAGGTATATAAGAAAAACTTGTGAAACAGATGTGTGCACCTCAACAAATTGCCTTTGATAAATATGAAGTCCATAGATTAAGAGGAAAAAACAAATAAAATATAAAAGTCGTTATATTTTTACATTTCTTTAGTTATATTCGTATCCAATGATCATAACGAAAGAAACTTATTGAAACTTGCAAATAATAAAATTAACCCTATAAGAATTTTTGCTATCGATATTCTATGCCGGATGGTCATCGTCACTTTTCTATTACGCTGTGGGTAATCACTAGGTGTCATTTCGATACTAGCGCTTGGCGCATATTTTTGGAACTAATCGTCAATCATTGTACTGTCCTATCTGTCTCTGACTAGTATATAGTTTTTAGTTATATCTGTGATCTATATCGTGAAAAATCGAGGTGATCAAAAAGAGTCGGCGGTAACCGTTCCAGATTTTTCGCAACGAAGGTAGGAAATAAATCTGGTTCCACAGTTTTAAACACGCTCACTATGTCCACAAGATCTCTTCGCTCCTTACCCTTATTTTTCCGCTTTATTTTGGCCTTTACCACCGGAACCGATTCGAACAATAACTCCTTCGATTTCTCAATCTCTTCTCTGGTGAACGCAGAGGAACATATTCTCACTAGTGTATCTTCATCAATCACCGATAACTTGTTTCGAACATACGATAACAATTCGTCAATAACAATGTTGCAGGAAACACATTTCACTGCTTTCGACATTTTTAAACTTTAAACGTTCGCTAGAAACACGCCCGCACGGTGTTGATGCGCGCGCGAACTGAGAATAATAATTCTACAATATGTATGTACCTACTTATGTGATTTTTTTCGCGTAGTTCTAACGTAAATTATTGATGAAATTATTTTGCACATGTTGAAAACATATAATATCACGCCTGTATTCCCCGAAGGGCAGGCAGAGGTGTGTAATACACCCACATTTCGCAAATTGTTTTGTGTTGTTTATGTTTACAGGTTGTAGTTGTATGTACAGTTTATAATATATTGTATATTTTTTCTCTTTAGATGGCCTCCTGGAACGTGGGTGGCGAGGATGCTTCTACCAACTTCGTCGACATCCTCCGGGACTCGGACGAGGATGACACGCCGGAGTTGCAGGAGGAACTCGGCGAGGAGAAATACCTCGCCGAGTATTCGGACGATGACGATGAGGCCGAAGGGGCCTTCGAGGAGGAGGAAGCTTCCGATTCCGAGATGGCTTCCGAGGTCGAGGTGAATCTCGAGGCCGACCCGAATTTTATTGTAATAATTTTTCTTTCAGCAAACTTGATGCAGCGCATAATCAGTCTATAATGTTTCAACTGCTGGGACACAGGCCTCCTCTCTAAGATAATTGTTTATTGTCATGCCTGTCTGTTTGCATATCTTGATTGGTTTGAATGTCTGTTGTTCAGCTTTTATGTGGTTCGGTTCGGTGCTGGACTTTAGATTATAAGTATAGTTAGCCACAAGAGCCACAAGCATCGTGGCCAAGAATCGAATGTTTTCAATTGTAGTTATTTTATCCAAGCTCTTTTTATTTTCAGTACGTCGAGCCAGAACCGGCTGCGGCCCCCCCTATGGCGATCATAACGGTCTACGACGAGCATGGCAACCGACTGCCCATGTCGTGAGTAATAAAATAAATACTTGTTTTTATAAATGGTTTTCTGTATAATAAATGAAAACCTTTTTTGATAGGTCATCATCCTCATCTCCGCCGTCGCCGCGGGCTTCAACTTCTGCTGCTGCTGGCTCAGGCTCGCCGCCCGTCGTTGAGCCGTAAGTGTTAAAACTTGTATTCATTAGTCTTCTAAATTTTCTTCGTGAATTACACGTAATAATATTTATAATTTTTTATCTTAGGTTCAATGTTGTCGTCGCGGCCTCCCCCGACGACGCTATGGAGGAGGATCACGTCATCCACCTTGCTGATGAACATCCGCTGTGCCAGCAGGTGGAAGATGTGTTAGAGGACGAGGTGGCAGAAGAGCCGCAGCAGCAAAGTAGACCACGGCGCGGCGGTGCAGCGCGGCGTGGTGGTGGCCGAGGCAGGGGGGGACGTGGCCGAGTGGATGGCCCCCAGTGGGTAAGAGGAGACCGATTGGTTGAGGTGAATATAAATGATGATGACGTGCCTGAGGGGTTGAGAGAGGAAATAATGAGGGTAGTGAATGCGAGAAAGACAGCGAGAGTGCGTGCAATAAATAGAGAAAGGAGAGCAAGAGATGAGAATGAGGAAGCATGGTTAGAATCGGAAGACGGCGAGGTCGAGTCCTTTTTTGCTGCGGAAGGAACTCCCAACCATTTTGAATGGTCACCCATGGGTGATTATCAAGGTGCGAGGGAGCAATTTCTTCCGCAACAAACTGGAGCGGTTGTCGCTTCCGAAAATGCGTATGAAGCGTTTAGGCAGTACTGGGATGACGCCATAATGACGCACATCGTGACGGAGACGAATCGATATGCCGCAGGGCTATTCGATTCGTCAGCGTCGTTCGCCCACGATTGGTATGACACGAACATTCACGAACTTTATGTCCTATTTTCCTTCTGGATGATGCTCGGAATCATCCGGATGCCCTCCATCAAGTCTTGCTTCACCCTCAATCCCCTTTTGCAGACCAACATCTTCAGGAAGATGTTTGCCCGTTCACGCTACGAGAATCTTTGCCGCGCGTTTAATTTGGTGGACAATAGTAGCAGACCGACAAACTCGACTGACCGTTTATTCTCTCTAGGTCCGGTCGTAGATCATCTAAATTCACGGTTCCAGGCAGCCTACATCCCAGCTCAAGATATTTGTATTGACGAATCCTTGACTTTGTGGAAAGGAACACTATCCTTCCGCCAGTACATTAAGACCAAGGCAGCCCAGTACGGAATCAAGACCTTTGAGCTCTGTGAGTCCTCAACGGGCTACCTTTGGTCGTTCTTTGTGTACCTCGGTGCTGGCACTTCATATGATCCCGGCCTCCCATCTAATGCCTTGAAAAGTACATCCACCGTCCTCAAACTGATCCGTCCTCTCCTTGACAAAGGTTATACTCTTTTTATGGATAACTGGTTCAACAGCCCCCTACTGGCCAGATTTCTGAAGACACGCAAAACCGACTGTGTAGGTACTTTGCGTGCTAACCGCGCCAATGTACCTCCACTCTTGTCGCTGTGTAAGCTGATAGATGGCCAGTTTGTAGCACGCCATTCCGGCGATGTGGTGGTCTTGGCCTTTCAGGACAAGAAACGTAAGGTAGCCACCATAAGTACCTACCATGGCAATTCACAAGACCGGATGGTGGCGAAACCACATCGCCCACCCCAGTACAAACCTCGGGTAGTTTTAGATTATAATAAATGTATGGGAGGCGTTGATCGTAAAGATCAAATGCTGGAACCATTCCTCCTGGAACGAAAAAGAAGCGCTAAATGGAATGTCAAGTTCTTTAAACACTTGCTCAACTGCTCAATTTTGAATGCCCGCATCCTTCTGCAGAGTTTGTCGGCTACTCCGAAAGAAAACATAGTGTTTCGATTGGAGTTAGTTGATCAAATTCTGCAGCAGCACCTCCACCATGTCCCTCGTAAAGTCGTACCCACCCCACAACATCTTCCATTACAGACAGATCGACTAGAAAGCAGTGGCCGTCGTATGCGTAGACGTTGCGTTTGGTGCACTAAGCAACATGTACGACGTATAACGACATACGTCTGCTCTGCTTGCAAGGTCCCCCTTTGCCGAAAACCCTGCTTCGATTCATACCATAGAAGGTAATTTCCATTTGAGCCTCTTTTATTTCCAGCGTGACAGACATACAGTGACGACATTAGCAGTTATTTAGTTTTTATTTATTTATTATACATGTATATACACATATATTTTATACGTAGTATAACTTGGTGGACATACAGACTGGCTGACCTGGACGTATTACCACATTCCATAGAAGAGTATACCTTTGCCACAAAGTCTAACCGACAGACTGACGCACTTATTAGTCACTCCTCTTTTCGTGTCATACAATCTTTTCTGTCTAAGCGCCGTGTCTGTGTGTGACGTGTGCTAGACTGGGGGCCATCGTAAAATTGTAGTTGTTATTTTTTACCTTTTTGTTTTTCATTTATACCTGTGTAATAATTATCCTCTTGCAGTTCTGCTGTCAATATTTTCTTATAAGCATACTTTGTCTTTATATATTTTTGAAGATTTACTGAAGATTTACAAGAGGAAATGTGTAATAAATGAATATTATATTGTACCCTTTATTTTTTGTAAGTGCCGTGTCGTAAACATAAATAAAAATTGTAATACCTTTGTACTTTCTA
The DNA here is from genome assembly GCA_905333075.3 of Atethmia centrago. Taxonomy (NCBI): domain Eukaryota; kingdom Metazoa; phylum Arthropoda; class Insecta; order Lepidoptera; family Noctuidae; genus Atethmia; species Atethmia centrago. Next base: position 6,699,911 of record HG995381.1, on the reverse strand, counting down.
TTTTGTATAGCTTTTTTCATGTAGCTATTTCTCTGTGTACATTAGGACCATAAGTGTGGGTGTAATATACGAGGGGTGATCCAAAAGTAATGATAATCAGATATTTATAGAGCACATAAAAATATGAAAAAAAATTTTTTTGCTGCCTCATATATCCACTAGTTCAGCATAAAAAAATCATATAAATAGGACACGATTACCGGGAGGTACATTCATTTGAATACGAACAGTCGGAGAGTGAACATCAAAATGGAGAAAAACGAAATCAGAGCTGTCTCATCAAGTACCTCTGTATGAAAAAAATGTCTACCAAAGACATATACAGCGACCTAGTGGAAACATTGGGGGACTCTGCTCCTCCATATTCCACGGTTGCGCGCTGGGCAAAGGAGTTCAAGCTGGGTAGAACATCCACAGAAGATGAACATCCACGTCCCTCACTGCAGAAAACGTCAAAATGGTCGAAGATATCGTATTGGCAAATCGAAGAGTGACCATAAGACATGTGGCTGAGGTCACAGGGATCTCATATGGTAGTGTTCAAAGAATCTTTGCGAACGAACTGCATATGAAGAAGGTCTCTGCGCGTTGGGTGCCGAGAATGTTAACCGACGAGCAAAAGAAAAAACGAGTCGACATTTCGAGGGCGAATCTCGAAAAGTTCCAGACGGATCGGGAACTTTTTTTGTCTCGTTTCGTGACCATGGACGAGACCTGGATCCACCATTTTGATCCGGAAACCAAACAGCAATCGATGACTTGGAAACGAACCTCTTCTCCGACGCCGAAGAAATTCAAAGTGTCAAGTTCGGCAAGAAAGGTTATGGCGTCCGTTTTTTGGGATGCTGAAGGAATTATTATGGTGGAATACCTAGAAAAGGGAGCCACTATTACGGGCTCTTACTACGCAGACCAAATAAGAAGATTGCGGGAAGCCATTAAAGAAAAAAAGACGAGGCAAACTCCGAGCTGGAGTGTTGTTTCACCAAGACAACGCACCGGCTCTCAAAGCCGCCGTCGCGATGGCTGCCATTCAAGAAACGGGATTTGAATTGCTCGAACACCCACCCTATTCGCCAGACCTGGCTCCCAGCGACTTCTATCTCTTTCCTCGACTCAAGGAACACATCCGAGGCAAAAAATTTGAGGACGATAGCGAGGTGATGACTGCTGTAGAGGCGTTTTTGGAGGGTCAAGACAAAGAATTTTTTTCAAAAGGAATTATGGGTTTAGAGAAATGATGGACTAAATGCATTGACTTACTAGGAGACTATGTAGAGAAATAAATTTATTTTTTAGTTAAAATACCCTTATTTTATATTGATTATCATTACTTTTGGATCACCCCTCGTACACCTCTGCCTACCCCTTCGGGGAATGCAGGCGTGATGTTATGTATTACGTGACGGTCGCAGGCCTTCACTTTGCAAGAAGTATTGTTCGGGGTATTTAGGATCTAATATAAAAATAAAATGAAAAACTTATTTCAAAAATAATGTTTATAATTTATATAATTATTTTTCTTCCCTATATAAAATACAAATATTAAAATACAAAGGTATTTATTTCCTTTACAGAACTCCTTTACCTACACCACACTTATCGATATTTTAGTAGTAGTAGTAGTGTGTCCCATCACTACGAAATCTCTCGCATTCCATACATTTTTTAGGTAGCTTCCAAGGCTGATAACTTTATTTCCATAGGAATGAATAAGTATTTGTAGTAATAGGAAAATATAGTTCGTTCTTGTGTAGTTTTGACTTATTCAAATTCTAAAACCTAAAATATCATGTGAAATTAGATACGTTCCCTCTTCAAGAAAATCTTATCACTTTACAATTATAGTGGTATATTTTTACGAGAGATAGATAGGTGACTGAATACAACCTCAATTGTCTATGCGACTGCTACACATAAAAAAACCCGGCGAAGTGCGTGTCGGACAACGCACAATGAAGGGTTCCGTAGTTTGAAGTTTGGATGAATTTATCATTTTTAAAATCTCCCATGACAAGTAATGGGCTGTTTACATTACTTAGTAAATTATTGATTAATTCAAGATCTTGAAAACGTGGGTGTGCAATATAAAAAGAAAAAAGATTTATGCCCTCAACCTTAACAACAACAACATTTATGTTGTCGCCAACGAAGAGTATCTGTAATAAGTGCTAATATCGTCTGTTGGCAGTTTCACTCGTAGGTCTGGAAGATATTCTCGTCAACCAAATCATTCCAAACCAAAAATATTGCTAGCAGCGTGACCAAATGATGTAGATTTCTACTATTTTGGTAGATTTAGGGTTTGTTTTGGTATATTTACACATTTTTTTTATCGGTAGATTTGGTGCAAGGAACATATTTACTCTAGGGAGAAGAATGACAACTACGAACAAATAAAATGGTACGGTTTTTGGCGCCTCCTGGTGGATGCCCCCGAAAACTCGCGAAAGCGGGATATTCAAAATCGCATTTCTTTGAGATACTTATATATAAGCCTGTCCACGAAAGCAGAACTGGGAAACTGTAACCGATGTTATATTATTGTGCAATTGCACAGGTAACAATTTTCCAGCTCCGCTTTGGTGGTCAAGCAGCCTTATTGATGAAAATAACATAAAAAGGGAAATACGAGAAAATGTATTCTTGCTTGTTGAAAACTTTGAACAACAAAATCATAAGTTAGTGGTTGATTTTTAAAAGTCAAAGACTACTAAACGCCGTTAATGGTGAGGATAACACTTAACGTTGCAAAAAGAGAATTCACAAGAAATAACATCTAAAGTAATAGGAGAAAATGTATTCTTGCTTGTAGAAAACTTTGAACAACAAAATCATAAGTTAGTGGTTGATTTGTAAAAGTCCAACTCAACATCGTTAATGGTGAGGATAACACTTAACGTTGCAAAAAGAGAATTCACAAGAAATAACATCTAAAGTAAATAATTACGTTCCTAGATCATACGCTCACACCGGCAGACATTTTTCTTGTGAACTGGGGCTGCCAGGTGTATTTAACAAAATCTTACCCACTAAATTTTATTAAATTAATTTTAGAAAATAAGTAGCCTCCGCGCTCTGCCCGATGCGTTGCAGTAAATTAAATTAATTATTTATTTCTGTATTGGCTTGATTGGATAACTCTTGTCTATTTATAAGTACAAACTTAGGCTATAAGAGCGTATATCTATTATATTATACATACATTATATTTTTATTTATCCAATTTTAATAATATGAACATTGATTACATTAACCGAAATAATAAATTGGCTAACTTGTTGGTTAACAAATAAAACAAAATGTAGATAAAACTACCAAATGGTAGTTTTATCTACATTTTGTTTTAACATTGCAAAACTCTTATTTAACATTGCAGTTATGCTTGTGTAGGCGATAAATCTATCGTATTGTACTGGTGGCTTACAGCTAAGTACCTATTATGTTATTAAAAATAAGTCCCTATCGTATATAGTGACAAAAATTCAGAAAAATGTAATAAGCACCATTATAGATAATATTTCAATTCTAAAGGAAGTGTCATATGCAGCTATTCAACAATAAAGAGCATAGAAAGAAAATACATTATGTGACAACAGTTTTATTTTATATTTTTTTCATATAGGTACATAATGCAATGTGGTACCACCTTCTTAGTACTCCTTACAACTCTCTTACTTAAATCATCATAACATTCCCATACATTTCCACGCCTACAATGTGCTTTATAGTGACCCATTGTACCAATAGCAGGCGGAACAAATTCAATGATCGAAAGCAATTCATATTCGTTTTTCTGTAAAACCAACCTTGGAGGCGCTTCATGTACAAACATCAGTTCATCCAGTACTTCAAAACTTATTAAATTCCTCAACTTCAATTCAAACGACATGATGCCATCACATGAAAGTCGACGGCATTGAGTCATTTCCATATTGTCGATGAGTGAACTTGCAGCTTCTTGAATATCAGCTACACTTTTATCATGCAAACGTAAGACTGACACTTTCCTGGTTACTTTATTTATAGGACATTCCAAGTTAGTACATGACATTTTTTCATCCGCACTGTAAAGACAGCAGTCAATCAGAATTTTATCAAAAATATATAGAACATTGCATACACAATCTACTTCAGTCACAACTCCTCTTTGAACGTTTTTGAAATATTTTTTGGCAATAGATGATCTTATTTTATATGGTTCTTCACCGCTGTTTTTGTCACTCATTGTTCTTATTAGCTGACATAGCATATGGTCATTTCCCTGTATCGTTGGAGTTATGCTAGATCCATCAGTATATGCTGTAGCTAATGCTTGACAGACGGAGTCCAGTGCACAAGTATTTGTTGTAGTTACAATCTCTTTGCCAGTTTTGAATCTGGCTCCACCCGAAAGCAGAAACACTTTCTTTATTTGTTCACTGGTCTGTTTTTTACCTTTACGGCTCAATATACCCAGACCTCTCCAATTCTCTACCAAACTTGGATGATCTGAGAAAATAGAATCATCTGTAAACTCCAGCATCTTTTTAACTTTGTCTTTTTGTTCGATTACCTTATCTGATTTTTTTGTTTCATTTTTTTTTGTAATATTTCAGTTACTGTTCGCGATCTTCAACTCACCAGTCAAAAATGCTAAGTGTTTGTTAATAAATTCGTCTATACGTAACCTTTGAGATTTTGTTCCGATTTGAAAAAGTAGTTTTTTTAGGATTCTGAAATAAGATTCCACATTTGAAGATGTAGGTCTGTCTATTTTAGATTTGTAAATATTTTTCATCACATTGGACCATAAAGGAAACTGGTTCATCAAACGTGATAAGACATTAATAAATGCTGGGAAGTAGTATACGTTTTCATGACTCCCAAATTCATTGTCATCGCTAAGAGTAATAATAATTTTTTCAGCCTCAACTTTTTCATAAAACCATGATGGAAGTTTTTCACCAGGTAAAATTGTGTTTCCACTTTTAGTTATGTTGCATTTCAAAGAATCTTGAAATACTGAATTACTTAGATCTTCAAGATTTGTATTCAATTTATCATGTTCATTAATTTCGATCTCCGTGTCGTTAACACCGAAGGCACTCAACTTTTTAAGTCTGCTTTTGGCGCTTTCACATCTTGTCATGATGCCATTGTTATTCACACCATCTCGTTGATTTAAACATACAATAATCAAATCTGAAATAATGTCTTTTGCTTTTAAATATTCGACGGAGTTTTTAAGTTCAATGAGGCACTTTATATAAAAAAATTTGACTCTGTTGTCGGTATATCTAAAACATGATAAACGAAATAATTTTTTTATGAAATGACTCGTGTCAATTCGAATGTAACACATATCATTAACTTCTTGACCTTCCTCTAATAGTCTGTAGGAATTTTCAACATATTTAGCAGTAGAATCCCATTTAGTGAAAGCCTTCACTGCTGCTCCGATTAATGCAGAGGAATCGTCTAAGTTAATTTCAACAGGAACGGGATTACATTTGCTCCACGCCTGTAGCCATTGATGTATTGTATCCATTGTCTGGCTTTTGGATATCATCTGAGAGACTGGGACCGAGCTATCGTTTTCCTGGGTTTTCATCATTAACACATATAAAAATAAATGTTTAGTCACTAACATCTTGTTATTCGGACCTAATTCCTTGAAGATGCTACCAGTAGCATCAACACTGAGAACTAATCTGTCAGATTTTTTTATTTTTTTGCAATAGCCTTCCTGGATGTTTGTCCAGTAATATATGTAAAAAGGGTACAGAGAGATATGCTTAATAACATCTTTGTATGGCGTGACACGAGTCATTATCCACAAAGATAGCAATGGATTTGTATCGTAATGTAAACTCTGTTTCTCCTCGTGTTTAATTTGCCTTAAGCAGCCAACTGTTGGCATATGGGGTGGTTCAGAGTCATCAGGTTCCATTACTTCATTTGCTAATTTGTTACGATATGTGATTGCAGATTCGTGTTTTAGTTCAGCGGACATTTCAATGCGCTGGGCTGGTGATAATTTTATTTTATTCTTAGAAATATGAGTAAAAGATGCGTCAATATTTGTTACAGAACACACACATCGAGCTATTTTATCAACAGGCCAGGAAATCACCACAGATATCGATGATTTGCATTGTTTGCATAAACCTTTGCAAGTAATTTTATCCGTATGTTTAACAGAATAACGGTTGAAAATCCATAAACACGGGCTTTTAAATGATTTCCATATTTGCTCTCGCAATAGAGGAGCCCACATATGCTTCGGTAAACGATACTTCTGTTTAATAACAGCCCTTCCGTTTTGAGTAACTATTAATTGTTTTTTTAATGGTTGAATTTTGTTCCATTGATACAAATCAATCATAAAATCAAACTTAATTGACTTACTTGGTGAGCATTCTTTATTTTGTGCTGTACCGCTACTGATGCTCCTACTTACTAGATTTTCCGTTGAATCGAAAAAGTAATTGAAATTCTTCTTCAGAGAAAGTAAAAGTCCTTTTTCGGTAATAGGGCTGGATAACACATATTTAATTTCTTTAAACACGGGATCACTTGCTGGTGGAAGATTATTAGGATCACAGAAAACATTTTTGTACAGTAAAAACGCTTTCTTTTGTTCCTCCAAGGGCACAACAAACATATCATATTTTTTTCTCCTGTCCTTTAAATGACCGTTCTTCCTTTCTTAGTAACCTCTTATCCCTCCGTACTCCTTTTCCTACCTCAATACTTTCCTTACTTTGTACAAATAGCTCTCTTGTATATAAATGTATAGTCTCATTCATTATTCTAAATAATATCAAGTTGTAATTTTTTTGTTTTCATTTATCCATATGCTATCCTTGTTACTTATAATTATACTGATCCTATTTTTCCGTCCTATCCTAAATCCCGTTAAAATATTTATAATAATGTTGTTTCCCTACCTTTAAATAAAACTAAACGTGACATTGGCTAAATGCACAAACCGTGCGAAGCCAAAAAAAAAAAAAAACAAGAAACTTAAGTCTGGTGCTGGTGCTAAAAAAGGAAAAGGCTACAGCTATTACAACATTATGACTTTTCTAGACTCTAATACAAGCGTAGAAGGACAAGAATCTTTGGAAAATGTGTCTCAGGAGGACTCTTCGGCCGATACAGGTATTCTTTTTGAGGTCGCAATGCAAAGCGCTAGTGAGGTCGCAATACCATACGGCATAAGAGGAATAGCTCATGAATGGTTAGCTAGCTATCTAAGAAACAGGAAACAGTGTACCGAGATATCCAAACTTGTAAAAAAAAATTACAAAATTTATACCAAAGAGGTTTTTACTTCAATAGCAATAATAAATAAGTGTGGTGTGCCTCAGGGTAGCATTCTCGGTCCTTTACTTTTTTTGCTATATATAAATGATCTTCCGGAGGCCATTTTGCAGAAATGTATCCTTTTTGCAGATGATACTACAGTTATTATAAAATGTCACGACAAAAAGATTACAAATCAGTCACCGAAAAGACCCTATCAGATGTAATAAGTTGGATGGAGAGTAATAATTTGAATATAAACATTAGTAAGACGAAATCAATACAATTTAACTCCTATAATATCAAACAATTACCTTTGGACATTAATTGCAAAGATGAAAAAGTACATCAATTGGATGAATTAAAATTTTTAGGACTTATTGTAGATAAACATCTAAATTGGAAATGCCATGTGGAACATATTTGTCAGAAAATTGATAGGTTTGTGTTTGCGTTGAAAAAGTTAAGGCCAAATGTATCTGTAGAAGCTGCTCTTTCGGCTTATCACGGCTATGTTTCATCTGTCCTAAGCTATGGACTTATAATGTGGGGCAACTCGACCGATTCTGACAGAGTTTTCAAGCTTCAAAAACGTTGCATCCGGGTTATAAACAAAGCATGGTTCTTAGATAGTTGTTAACCTCTCTTTAAAAAATGTAACATTCTTCCACTACCCTGCATGTATATAAGAGATATCTGCGTTTTTACCAAGAATCACTCGCATTACTTTAAGCAACGTAGTGAGGTTCTACCAAGACAAAAAAGGGCTAAGTTTCACAACTTATTGTATCAACCACCAAGTCATAAAGATATTTATAAAAAAAATGTGTTTAATATGTGCATACTGATTTATAATAACATTCCAAATGGTTTAAAATTGTTGCAGGGTAATCTATTTAAAAAAAAATTGACCGTTTGGCTACAAGAGAGTTGTTTGTATAGCATTAAGGAATTTATGGAATTTAAAAATTAATGTTAGGTATGTACTATTGAATGAAAATGAATAATTGAGTTTAGAATAATTGTAATAATATTAATTGCATGATAATAATTACATAAATAGACGTAAGTAAATAATTTGCACGCTTACTTGCAGGCAGAATACAAAGACTTTTAGGACATAAGATCTTTCCTTGAATTTGTATGTATTTTCTAGCAAATAAACATTTTTGATTTGATTTGATTTGATTTAATACCTGGCACCAGTACCTACATCTGAACAAGAAAATGACACAGCAAACAGAGAAACGCAAAGACAATCAAAGCGTAAAAAGACATCGTCACCTACTCCTTTTGAACTACAATTATTACAGTCTCTAAAAAACAAAAAGGACGAAGAAAACGATAAAGACTTGTCATTTTTTTTAATCTATTATGCCAAACATCAAAAAATTATCTACGTATCAAAAATTATTGTTTAGGTCCAAAGTAATAAACATATTGAATGACATTGAAAGAGTGACTGTTGGAGGATATAGCGAACATCGTTGTGAGAAGTGCCAATAGTGTAATGTTTTACTTGAAAATTTATTATATACGGAACCTTATTCTAGACCTTTAAAGTGAGACAGCATCTTTCCGGATCTGACGTCACGACCTCTCTTGTTCCCCCCCACCCGGCTCCGCCCCACTATGGCCAGGGGGAGGGGGCGTGGAGCCGAACAGTCAGGCACGCTCTCCACATTGCATCTCACTTCCGGTGATTATGAGTCCACCATGCAGGATTAAAAATATAGGTCTATATTTTATACACTATGAACCGTTATTCTAGACCTATACAGTGAGATGTGTTTATTATCGCCTGGTGGCAAGCTAAGTTTATGCCAATGTGTGAAAAATAAATAAATTAGGTATGTAAATAAGGACTGCCTAGGAGTATTTATGTTAAACAAAATATAACTGTGTGAGAACATTATTATAACAAAATTAAATGAAAGTGACTTAATGTATAAAGAAATAAAAACTGTATAATTATGTAAAGAAACAGATTTTTATTTGAACCACCAAAACTAAGTAATAAGAACTTACACATACATAAGTTTTGCCATTCACATGACAACATTAGGGCACATTCCCACTAGTTCGATTCATTAGTTCGAATGTCGAACTAGTGAGATTTTTTTTCTCATTTGTTCGACCGTTGAACTAGTGAGAATTTTTTTTCTCATTTGTACGACCGTCGAACTAATTAGATTTAAAAATAGTTCTAGGTAGGTAGGTATCAGTATTTGTAGTCAGTCCGTCCGTGGTATAAAATGTCGGGCAAAACCGATAACAAGGAACGTAAACAATAAAATAGGTATGCCATTTGCGTCATGTGTCACTGTCATTTGTTTTCGATCGTTCCGTTTCTCCTCGAGTTGCGTAAATTTCTTCTGTGTTTGTACTTCCACTGATCGTATGTGTGTACAAAAGGCAATGTTACTACTGTTACTAGGAGAACTTAGGATGCAAGAGCGAGCGAAGTGAGCTCGGGACTTGGGGCACCCCGACTCGGACTCGGTTATTTATTTTTAAACACTAGAGGCCCGCGAAGTGGGCCTCATACTACGCCTTTTAATCGACTCAAGTGTTTTGAGGTTAGGTTACAATAATTTGTTTTTCTCAAGAACGGTGCGTTACCTTTTCATGGGAGTGATGCCAAATTCTCACTAGTTCGACGGTCGAACAAATGAGAAAAAAAAATCTCACTAGTTCGACGATCGAACTAATGAATCGAACTAGTGGGAATAAACGAAGATTAGCACCACAATGTATGCTTTAATGATATGATATTCGAAGAATTAAGATTTGCTTTGACCTAAAGTTACATTAGTTATGCATAGAAAACCTACTTAGATTAAATAAATCAATTTAACTTAATATAACATGTTGCTTTGAACTGAATTATTTATTGAAATTACATTGATTAATAGGTAGGTAATCATATCTCGTATTATTTAGAATCTACACAGCTTCAAATGCCAGAGATCAATTGTTACGACTTTGCGATGTGTTCATTTCGGCTGAATAGAACTGTGCCAATGTGACGGGGACACGCCAGTTCCCTTTTACCATGATCTCGACAATATTTTGGCACTCAAGCCAGTTGAGAGATGCTGCGGCACTTCGAGTACTATCAGGAGTAGCCTCTACTCCTGCCTCCTTAAGAATAGTTTTAACCCAACCTCCAATCACTGTTCGGGAGGCTTTTTTTTTTTCCGGGGTGGAAAATCCTCATGGATGTCCTCCGCCCTGGGGCAGGCGGAGGGTCTGTCAGACTCTTACTGACTAAAAATCACACCGGTGTTCCCCTCCCACATTTGCACCGAGGATTTGTTCGGGACAATTTTTACGTTTGGAATCAACATTAGCAAGTGAAATAGCTTTTAACATTCTCTGAACGATAGGATCTCTGCTTATGATTTGTCCGTTATAACAGGCCAAAGTGACAACTGTTAATTTATAAACTAAAATAGTTTTATAAGACAGTTTAAGAGTTAAGTGCAAGTATTCCAGGTACTTAGCGAGTTGGGCACCAGAGGGGTTTGTATGGTTGAAATTATTATGAGTACACCAATTTAACCATTTTTTCCAAATACCAGCATACATTTTCTTTGTAGAGGGTCGCCAGCTAGTATTAAGTAGGTATATTTCGTTTTGAGACCAATTTGTTAATTCGGCACACCACCCTTCACTAGCCATGCCTCTAGATACATCTGGTCCACGTGAACCGGAGGCAGATAAGTCCGTGTATCTAATAACCGCCGATGAAGATTGAATATGGGTAAAGGAGCGCTCACCGCTCTCCTCTTCAGGTCTGGCCACCAAAACACTTTGGACCAGCGCGGTACTATTTGACCCTTGCACAGGTTGAGGTGTGACAGAACCCGTGGAATTAGGTGTGGTGGTGGGAATATCCACGCTCAACGGTACGACCACCTGCTGCTGAAGGCGTCGTGAAACTCTGCGTTCGAGTCTTTGCAATCTCGTGAGACGTAGTGCGCAAGCACGTGTGCGGTTTTCGAGGCGAACAAGTCGATTTCGGGCATTCTGAGCTTAAGAATTACCTCTTGACATGCCTTTTCCATTAGGGTCCACTCCCCAGGTAATTTGAGCCTTGACAGCATGTCTGCTTCTGTGTTTACCTGACCGAGCAGGTACTGAGAGACTAGGTGAATCTTGTTCTCGTCCGCAATCTCGAATAACATGCTAGTTAGCCGGTAGAGGTTTTGTGATTGGAGACCCCCCTCGTTCCGCATGTAACTCACCACACTCTTGTTGTCTGACTGAACTAACACGGTTGAATGACGTAGCGATTGCTGACGATTGGTTAAGGCCTGTATAACTGCCAACATTTCCTTTAAATTGCTGTGCCATTTTTTCTGCTCCGGGGATCATAATCCGCTCAGACAAGCGTCGTCTACTATGGCACCCCAGCCTCTGGCAGATGCGTCTGTCGTTACATAGTGTGAGACAGGATCTGGATGTATCGCTGTTCCTGTAGATAGAGTTCGTAACCACCACATTAAGGTCATCGACACTTCCGACTCGAGTGGGCGTTTTACGTGTGCTTGATGCTTTGGAAGCCGACTGCAAGCTACTTGTAACGGGCGGCAATGAAGCCGACCTCTGGGCACAACGAAGGCTGCAAAGTTTAGCATGCCTAGCAACCATTGAGCGTCGTGCAAACTCCATTGTTTAGGTACCTGTAGTATGTGGCGTATCATATTGGAGATTTTGGAAACCTCTTCCTGGGGCAAATACTTGGCAAATTCAGGGCGAGATTCTATTTTATGCCGAGATAGTCTACTGCCTTGGTAGGGATCAATGTGGATTTTTTGTAGTTGATCATCCATCCCAAAGTTGTTAGGACTCTTGTAGCTTCCGCAGCATGGTCCATTAGGGTTAATCGACCTTGGTTCACTATTAAATAAGCAATATAATACTCGCAGAACATCATAGGTGTATAATACAGATCTTTCACCTACTATCAATAATAGGTAAAGAGGTACAATTATGATTGACCTAAGTATAAAAACTGTGATTTAGCGCATTTATACAATATTTCAAGAAATATATTTAATTTAGATCGGAAGTAGCCTTATAATATTGTTAATTATGATAATTGCAAGGACCGTGATTTTGATTTAGTACCTAAAGCGTGCTCTTGGCTGTACGTACCTGTTTTTTTTTTTTGGATGGGAAGTCTTCAAATAACTTTTCCCGCTCTGGGCGGAGCGGGAGGGTGTGTCAGACTCTTACTGACTAAAACCCGGACGGTGAGCTACCCATTGCTTACCGTCCGCAAGCCCGCGCCTACGGTGGCCGGAAATCCGCCCGGGATTCCCGACGCTCAGGGCGACTCCTGCGGCTGCTAGGGACGAGAGGGCGCGAAATTTGCCTTTTCCTCAACCGTCCCGCCTCCTCCTTCGCGAGCATTACTGCTTCGCAGAAGGAGGTGACGGCTGCCCATGCCCTCTCGCTCCGTACTATGGCCTGACCCAGGGCCGGACGCGAGAGATCTCTGCCGCCGGTCGCCTCCACGAGGACACGGCGGTGCTCTGCCCAAGCCGGGCAGACCTCCACCGTATGCTCCACCGTGTCCTCCGGGCGATCCACACAGTGGTGACACGCGGGCGTTTCCTCCCGCCTTATCCGACACAGGAACCTCCCGAAGCTGTCGTGTCCGGTGAGGACCTGCGTCAGGCGGAAGGAAAGGACGCCGTGGCGCCTCTCTAGCCACTCCTCAAAGAGGGGACTTATCGCCGCACTCGTGGCATGCCCAGCACTGCGACAACCGTACTCTCCATGTCGCCATGAGATCCCGCCGGAGCTCCGTCCGCTGTGCCGCGATTTCTCGCGGCTGGCTGTACGTACCTACCAAATTGTTTTAGTTCTCATTCAAATAGGTAATGGTAGACAAATAAAAAGGTTAATTATAATAAGTGCCTGTGATTTTGGTTTAGTAAAACGTACTCTTGACTGTACGTACTTGCCAAATTGTTGAAGTTCTCAATGACTGACAAAATAAAAATATGTTGCTTAAATCAAGAAAAACATTTTATTTACATACCTCACTCTTATTGCCAACCTTTCCATTGGTGATATAACTGATACAGTTTTTACTTTCAAAGTACTAAAACTACGTTTCAAATATGTTTCAAGTTTCCAAAATAATTCCTCAAATGTATACGTTGACATTTAGTACTTAGTAAATTTCTTCTCATCTTCTCTTAAATACCTACATATTCATTAGTCTGACTCTTCATAGCTTGGCAAACTTATGTCATCCAAGTTCTTCTGCTGTCGCACTTTCTAATAAGGTTCAGTAAATTTACGTAAGTAACTGCAGTGCTATTCTGTATTAATAACACCGTGAAAACTTAAGTGAAGTGAGCTGTCAATAGTGTCATCCCTGGCATAATGTGAAATTAGAGCTCACTTCACGCTCACTTCACCTAAGGTTTCACGGTGAGATTTGTACAGAATAGACCGGCTGAACGTTTCTCTTCTGGCACTCGATCTAATTCAAAAGCGACGAGTCTTGCGAACGTCGCATTTCGTGAGTCACTAGGTCCTGGTGGGTCAAACTTTAGAGGAGGTAAATTAGTAACGTCACCCTTTAATTCATACACGTCCAATATGCTCCGTTGATACATGGTTGCAGTTGTAATGTCTTCTGAAGTTACTTGTGTTTGTTTCGTTGCGTACGTGTTCATTTTGTGACCTCTGAGTTTGTTTCGGCCTTTCTTCTCAGACTAGTCAGATAGGAAACGCCGAGCTCATCTAGTTTTTTTCTAAATATGATTGACGTGTAAAAGTGTTTGTACAAACCTCCTTACAGAAAATAAAATCATTTCATTTCATTTCATTGCACAAACTTGTCCAGTTGAAGATAGCTTTCTTTTCCTTTTACGACTATATGTTACTTATTTTATAAAATATTTCGTGAAATATAATTTACCTTACTTACCCATCACTAGCTGTCGTAGTGTCGTGTCTTGCAGACTGTGGCGTGGGGAAGTAGGTACACCTCTTTATGGATTTCTATTAGTATTTTTTGATGATTGTTTTGTCTAGTGAAATGTAACCAATGGATATATCTTTGTGCGTTTACAATATTAAATTAATGTAGTTTTAAATAATTGGAAAACGAAACAGAAAACTTAATTTAGTTTATTTATTTTGTACTTAAAAAATGGTGTTTTCTTGTCGGCATTAGCCGACGGTGGCTTGCTGGGCACGTTTTCATTTGTCGGCTATATCCGACCGTGGCGGTTAAAAGGTTAATACCGACATTTCATACAATTAAAGAAACTTTCTACAGATCCCGCAAAAAGTATTTGAATACAAATTTATTAATACACAGTGATACTAGTTCAATTAAAATACCTGAAAAATTGGCAAAATCATTTCTAATTTGTGAAGTTGGTGGACACAGATAAAATTATAATATTTTCAACAAATACGGCGAAGAAATTCTTAAAATTACCAGGCTCATACAACGCAAATGGAACATTTAAAGTAGCACCAAAGCCATTCTATCAGTTTTTTGTTATACATTTAGGTATTAGTACTGACGAAAAAACAACAAACATTATACCAGTGATCTACGCCCTTGCCAAATAAAATGGAACACACCTATGTGCGTTTATTTTCGCTCTTAAAAGTTAAGTTAGGTGTTCAGATCCGAAAGTCTAAATCAGATTACGAAGTCGCCATATTAAATGCCGTATCTTACGTTTATTCGCAAGCTGAAGTGACCGGATGTTACCACCACTTCAATGAAGCCATCAAAATTAAATTAAATGTAACAAGCGCAGGACGAAATACTACCCGAATGAGTGCCATTATACCTTTAGTTCCGGCAAATGAAATACCAGCTGAATGGCACTATATTTTAGAGACTAGCCCATACTCGCGCGAAATGGATAAGTTTCGTAGGTACTTTGAGTCCACATGGTACCCAAAGAAGTCGCCAGCTTTATTGAGCTGTGCTGGACCGTGGCTGGACAACGACAGAGAACTACTAACGCATTAGAAGGATGGCACAGACGATTAAATAGCCGTACACAGAAGAATCCTTATTTGTACTTCTTTTTATATAAATTGAGAAATGAAAGTAAATATTGGGACTGTCGTTTAGAGGATTCGCTGTTTAAGAAAATGAGAATTAAAAGTAGACCTAGAGACATCCAGTTTGATCGGAAATACAAAAAATATTTAATAAATTTACGGAACAGAGATCTAACATTTTTGAAAAAAAAAAAATGTTTTTGAGACTTAGCTTATTTATAAAGTAAAACGTAATGTGGTATATATTACAAAAATCATAAAAATAATTATGTTGATTATTAACACACATATTATAAAAAATGCTTGTTGATTATAAATAAAAATTATGTTGATTATTACTTGCTTGACTAGGCAAAAATAATAAAAGTAATTTTTTATGTCTTACCTTGGATAAATAAAACTATGTTTAATGTTTGATTCAGTTTATAATTATAAAAAATTATGATGTTGATTACTGTATTTTTATATAATACAATAAGACAAAAATAGTGCTTTCGGGTATGTTGTGGTCTTCTCTGGTCTTAATTTGTTATTTATAAATAAAACATATTTTGATTCTTTCAGTATTTTATTTTGTATTTATTATTTGTCATAAGTATTAAAAAAGCGTTTAGATGAGTTATTCAACAAATTTTCTACATTCTCAAAGATTGGACATTTTGACCATTGGACATTTTGAGAATTGGACATGTTGGGTATTTGGACATTTTGACACCGTTGGACATTTTGCACCTGAAC
This sequence comes from Atethmia centrago, assembly GCA_905333075.3. Lineage (NCBI taxonomy): Eukaryota > Metazoa > Arthropoda > Insecta > Lepidoptera > Noctuidae > Atethmia > Atethmia centrago. Next base: position 6,683,825 of record HG995381.1, on the reverse strand, counting down.
GCAAAAAGGTTGTGTGTATTACTGTGTGTGGGTACGTGGCTGGGGCTACTCTTTAGCGGTACCTTAGCCCGCATTATTGCACATACTGACCGGACAAGTCGTGTGCTGATTGGGGCGACTCCGATAGCACAGGATGTGTTACTGGTTGCCTAAATGAAACTAATGAGCGTGAATTATGGGCACTAGTTTGGGTATCGCACATTAGAACAGGGCGATAAGCTAAAGACTAAATAAAGGAGGTACTCGTAAATGAGTACCATTTGAATATATTTATTTTATTTAATGATTAATTACAAGAAACACGAGGTAAGCATTAATACATTGTTGGGTATTATTCCTACCTTAGCACTTGATAAGTGGACTATGGTTGTTCACTCGGATTGTTAGGGTGCGTACTTTGTGATTTTACTGGATTTTGAGTAGATATGTTTCCTGCTGGTTTTGAGGGAGTCACTAGACGACGGATTGTTGGGGAGCGTGCTTTGTGATTTCACTGGATTTTGAGTAGGTATGTTTCCTGTGGTTTTTGAGTGAGTCACTAGACGTCGGATTGTTAAGAGGCGTACTTTGTGATTTCACTGAATTTTGAGTGGGTATGGTTCCTACTGGTTAAGTGAGTAACTAGTCGTCGGATAAATTGTAGTACCTGGACATTAGGGTATTGCGATTACCTATGTTAATTAATTGAGTCAGCGAACTTAGCCAAGTTTATTTTTGCTTGCAGGATACATGACACTGATACACGATACGTGATAAATGATACATGATAAATGGTATATGGTATAAGATACATGATACTGATACACGATACATGATACTGATACTAATACATGATACTGATACACGGTTCTGATACATGATACTGATATTTGTTACTGATACAAGATACTGATACATGATCTGAGATACGTGATAAACGGTGAAGGAAAACATCGTGAGGAAACCGGCATGTCTAAGAACCAAAAATTCGAAGAAATGTGACCAACCAACCCGCGCTGAGCTCACATGGTAGATTCCCATTCCACTCCCTCACGGAGAGAAGTCCTATGTCCCGGGAGCATGGGCTGATGGCTAAATGATAAATGGTTTTGTTTCTGTGAGTGGGTTTGTACAAGTGGTTCATTAAACTGTGGTATAATTCCAAACACACGCTCACCCCTCGGTGTTGAAACACGAGCGTGTGTTGTGAAACCGAGCAGTAGGCGAGGTTTTTAATACGAGACATGCCTTTTAAGTTCTGTCGTTTCCATATTTCCCGGCAATTTTGAATTTGGAACTGTTCTATATTCGAATGTGTTTAAATTTTGAATCTCAAAACAGTTGAAAGTATTAGGATTAATGCTATTGTTTAGTCACAGTGTCGATTGGAATCTGTCAGGTTACGTACGAAAATGAATCTTTCTAAGGAAAATGTTCGTGCAATAATTTTCTACAACTTTAGAAGAGGCCTGACACGGCTTCAGTGTTTTTAAGAGCTAACATCTGTGTTCAATGATGAAGCCCCATGTCTGCGGACTGTCGAACGCTGGTATTTAGAATTCCAGCGTGGACATACTAGTGTTAGTGACAAATCTCGCGAAGGACAACATCATTGCTGTGAGACGACTAATTGTCGAAGATCGTCATGTGACGTATCGAGAATAGAGGCTCTATTAGGCATCTCAGGGACAACCATTCAGAAGATCTTGCATGAAGAGCTTAGTGTGAGAAAGCTAGTTTTGGATACCGCATCTGCTTTCCAACGATTACAAGGCGGCCCGCGTCAGATGGTGTAAGAAAACTCTGCAAAGGTTCAACCGAGGAGAGACAAATCATGTCTACGACATCATCAGTGGTGACGGATCTTGGATCTGTGCCTACGATCCTGATTCCAAACAACAATCTACAATCTGGGTCTTTCAAGACGAGCCAAAGCCAACTAAAGTTGTTCGTTCTCGAAGCACTTCAAAGAAGATGGTGGCCATGTTCGTTGGAAAAACCGGCCATGTTGTGACTATTGCACTTGAAGATCGTAGAACGGTTAACGCAGAGTGGTATACCACAGTTTGTTTACCACAAGTCATCGCCGAACTTCGAAAATCTAACTCAAAGCGACGCATCCTGCACCACGACAACGCAAGCTCACACAGCGCTCGTTAAACGATTGAGTATTTGAAGCAGGAAAAAGTAGCAATTCTTGACCATCCTCCATACAGTCTTGATCTAAGCCCAAACGATTTCTTTACATTTCCTAAACTTAAGAAAAGTCTTCGTGGTCAAAGGTTCCAGTCCGATGAAAAAGCAGTCGACGCTTTCAAGTCAGCCATTTTGAACACCCCCACTTTAGAGTGGAATAAATGTTATAATAACTGGTTTGAGCGAATGGAAAAGTGTATTAAGCTACGTGGTGAATACTTTGAAAAACAATAAAAAGTACTATAAGGTTCTAGTTGTGTTTTTTTCTTCAAACGACAAAACTTAAAAGGCATGCCTCGTAGTATTGCACAAATGTTTTGATACCTGTGCAGTTTCATACATTACTGTATCGGCTCTCATACATTGAGATTGAACCTACTGAATAAAAGATCAAAGTTAAAAGAGTAAGAGAAAGTTTATAATAATAAAAATAAAACCCAGCTCATCGCCGCGCATGCTCTGAAGCGGGCGCTTTTTTTTTTTTACAAATATACAAATTTTACAAAATTTACAAATTTGAAGACAAACTGAACGTCCTTTTTCCATTGACATATAAATATATGGACTGGAAATACCTACAAAAAAAGGTGCATACCTACAACTCGATTTTGGCGCATAAAATGGCTGCCGTTGCTAGGGTTGTGTCAATCAAGGAACATGGGTGTTACTATAACTAGTATCGATACTAGTCTTACTAGATATCACGTTTGGATCATAATTACATACTTATAGTTCGTTGTAACAGAAAAACATGAGTTGGTTAACTTACGTTCTGTTACCTGAGAATAAAATAAATGTCGTGTTGTTTTCTGCACAGAAATAAAAAACGCTTTTTAATTGCATCACGTTTACGTATTTAAGTGAACAGCAGGAAGAGATAGATCCGTTGGAAGGCCATAGCCCAGTAGCTTCTGTTAGGTATGCTGAGCATCTATTAGGTATCTCCCTGGTGGGAGAAGATAATGTTTATATTGTGTTAACGAGTGGATTAAAAATGAAATATGAATTATTTTTATACCTTTGTTTATTGGTGTGGTAATGTACTAGTGTAAGCCTACTTTTCTAATCAAACGTTATACTATAATAGTATAACGTTTGATTAGAAAAGTAGGCTTACACTAGTACATTATGATACAAGTGTGTAATGATCAATACAAGGTAATGATCAATGCAAGGAAATGTGAAATATGCACCGTGTCCACAATTCGATGGTGTAACTGCAATAGAGGCATTACAGTAGATGTACTAGAAACATCAGATTTTTAATGTTTGCTTGTTTCACACAAAACATTTGACTCTTGATATTGTATTTTGGCGGGCACCTGAAAAAATTTGGTACCTACTAATATTATGATAATCACATTTATTTATTTTTATTTAAAGGGCCGGGCTATTATTAATCAATCATTTTAATACACACTTACCGAAAATACTATGGGAACAGAGTTATTATGTAATCTCATTACACCAAGTGTTCTATTGAAACAGCTTTCTTCAAAGTGAAGTGAACACAGTTAAGTACCATTCTTTATTTCGGGGCTCAATATTTTCTTCACCAATAGCCTCTAGCCACTTTTTCTTTAACCATTTATTTTTAGGAAAGCTATAATAAAAAAGGCAAGTATTTTTATCAATAATTAATTTTGGTTAGAGCTGCGGAACTAAACAAATAACAAAATGCTGACGTCTTGTTTTAGGATCACTTATAACTCTGTGGGACGGTCTCTCAGACCCTAAACCACGGGCCTGACCTAACAAGGTCACTCGGACCGATTAAGACACGCAGAATAATTTCTGTTAACATCGCAGATTATAACCGATATCGTTTCAGCGGAGGAACTAGTTTCAGAAAGTATTAAGGTACGGCGTCGTCGCCTCGCATCGGTACAACACTATTCCACTATGACATATTATTGTAAACAAACGAATGAAATAATAAATATTAAAAAAGGTCTGGTATGGGGAAATGAACCCAAATATCAATACTTTAGCAATAAATTCATGATCTCGTAACATTTTTTTCATGGAATGTGTATTATTGTATATACTATTGCATGAAAACCGGTTACTAACCTGTGTAAAGATAATCGACGTTGATTTTCATTCTTTTCAACACACAGGCATGTTGAATTTTCTGTTTTCCAACATTCACATGCAATTTTAAAGGTAAACTCCGCGTAATTTTCTCACAAATCTCAATAATACAAAAGTAAACAACCATTTGACAACAAAGCTACCACAAAACTTGGCGCATAAAATGGCTGATATGCCATCTACCAAAACAGTCACTACGTCACGACAAAATGAGCAATAATAGCCATAATGAGCAACAACTTAAATATTGTTGTCTCTTTTATCAAATACGATAATTTTATTAGAAAGAATGAGACAAAACGATATTTCACATTCTGTATCGTATTTCACTCATACTTTTATAAGCAAATGTATCTATAGAATACCGCGGCGTCTCCATGTTTTTCCTATCTCAATGCCTTTTTCTGTGAATATTAGTATGAACTCCAGACCATATTTAAATTTTGACAATGACATCTGATGTCGAGTCTGGCACTAAAGATATTTACTAAACTGTATATGTGGTTACAATAGTATTTTTTGTTATAATTTTCGGTTTATGTTGTTTTTATAAGCCTAGGTATTTCAATGATTATTGTGGGAATTAAAAAAATTTAATGTGCATCTTTACAATTGGTATTTTTTACAATTGGTTCCGCTAAAGTTTACACGTTGAGCAGGATATTAAACGGGAATTTACGTTTAAAAATGTAGAATTTCGCCAGTACAACTCGCAACTTGTCACAGACTGAGTCCTTGTGAAAGGTCCATCAAAAATTTTTCTTGTAGTACTCGTATATATTTAAATTGTTAACTATGAAAATAAAAATAATAAAAAGGGGCGTTTCTTTTTGTTAGTGGTTTTCTGATGTTCATAAGAATTGCTATTGGTGGATTGGAGAAAAAAAAGTCGGCAAGGGGAGGGCAACCCTGCTAGTTATCTGTACCTGTAAGTTAAAATCCATTTATGTTTCCGACTGAAAGACTTGTATCTATGGTCATGAATGAATACAAATTATTAAAAAAAGAATAGTTGTCTGTGGTATTGTTATTACGACGGTCCGAGCGAGGTTATTATAATTTGTTCTATTTTGTCAAATAAATAGTGTGACTGTCCTATATGGAAAAGTGTTTACTGAACGTAAAGAGTTACAAAGCATTTCTTCTACATAATAAGCTGAGTTCCTACACACATTCCATTCCAATTAACAAGTTACGTCTTGTTGATGTAAAACAGTCAGATAAAATTTCATCATGCCTGAAATAAAGATAACTCCGCTTGGAGCCGGCCAGGATGTCGGTCGCAGCTGTATTTTGCTGTCGATGGGAGGTAAAAACATTATGTTGGACTGTGGCATGCATATGGGCTACAACGACGAGAGGCGCTTTCCTGACTTCTCGTACATTGTACCCGAAGGACCTATTACCAGTCAGATAGACTGTGTTATCATCTCGCATTTCCATCTCGACCACTGCGGAGCCCTGCCATACATGTCCGAGATGGTTGGTTACACAGGACCTATCTACATGACACATCCCACCAAAGCTATTGCACCGATCCTGCTTGAGGACATGAGAAAAGTAGCAGTAGAAAGAAAAGGGGAATCCAACTTCTTCACTTCACAAATGATCAAAGATTGTATAAAAAAGGTAACGGCAGTGACCCTGCATCAGTCTGTGATGGTAGATAATGAGTTAGAGATTAAGGCATATTATGCAGGTCATGTGCTTGGAGCTGCCATGTTTTGGATCCGAGTTGGTTCTCAGTCTGTTGTCTATACTGGTGACTACAATATGACACCTGACAGGCATCTAGGGGCTGCCTGGATAGATAAATGTAGACCAGACTTGCTTATTACAGAATCTACCTATGCTACCACAATCAGAGATTCCAAGCGTTGCCGTGAGAGAGACTTCCTCAAAAAAGTTCATGAATGTGTTGAAAAAGGTGGCAAGGTCCTTATACCTGTATTTGCATTGGGAAGAGCTCAAGAACTTTGTATTTTATTGGAAACTTACTGGGAAAGGATGAACTTGAAATATCCAGTTTATTTTGCACTAGGGTTGACAGAGAAAGCAAACAACTACTACAAGATGTTCATAACATGGACTAATCAGAAGATAAGAAAAACTTTTGTGCAAAGAAACATGTTTGATTTTAAACACATTAAACCTTTTGACAAGTCTTACATTGATAATCCAGGAGCTATGGTTGTGTTTGCTACTCCAGGAATGTTGCATGCAGGCTTGTCACTAAACATATTTAAGAAATGGGCACCTCATGAACAGAATATGGTGATCATGCCAGGCTTCTGTGTCCAAGGCACAGTTGGTCATAAAATCTTAAATGGTGCTAAAAAGGTTGAATTTGAGAACCGCCAGGTGGTTGAAGTCAAAATGGCTGTAGAATACATGTCATTTTCAGCCCATGCAGATGCTAAGGGAATCATGCAGTTAATTCAGTACTGTGAGCCTAAGAATGTGTTATTGGTGCATGGTGAGGCACAGAAAATGGAGTTCTTGAAAGATAAAATTGAAAAAGAGTTCAAGGTTAATTGTTACATGCCTGCAAATGGAGAAACTTGTACTATAAACACACCTACAAAGATTCCTATTGATGTGTCCTTAAGGTTATTGAAGGCGGAGGCTGTGCGGTACAATGCGCAGCCGCCTGATCCCAAACGGCGGCGGGTTGTTAATGGAATCTTATGTGTGCGGGACAACAGGCTATCTCTTCTTGATATTGACGAGATGTGTGACGAAATTGGTATCAACAGACACATAATAAGGTTCACAAGTACAGTCCGCTTTGAAGATCCTGGTCCAGCTGTCAAAACTGCAGAGAAGTTAAAAACTTTATTATCAGAGAAGTTGGAAGGGTGGACAATCACAATTTCGGAGGCTAATATATCTGTTGAATCTGTACTTATCAAAGTTGAGGGTGATGAGGATAGCACCAAAAATATCTATGTCTCCTGGACTAACCAGGATGAGGACTTAGGAAGTTACATATTAGGTTTACTTCAATCAATGGTCCAATAAGGTTAAGATCCCGGTTGTTTTTATGTATATTTTTTAATAAATTAGTCATATTTTTACTAAATGTCGTTTTTGTTAAGTGCACCATGTTATGTCTTGATTACATTTGCCCTGGTACCATAAATGTAGCAGTTGGTTATATTCAGATAAATTCTTTACTTCTTCTAATAATGATGTTATGTCCTGCAACAAAAAAAAACATTATTTAAATGTGTAATTGTAGAAATATACAACAAAACATAACATCACGCCGAACACGAAGGGTTGGGCAAAGATGTACCTGTAGTACATCCACATTTCTGCAGTTAGGTTTAAGTCCCATGTAATAGGGGGCGAGCCTATTGCCATCAACCAACCCAATAACACTGCCCGACCCCTGGAATCGGATCGAGGAGAAATATGCCAACTGTAGTAAAAAAACTTAAGTAAAGTTCAATATTATAAATGCGAAAGTAACTTTGTATGTCTGCCTGTCTGTTATCTTTTCACCCCTAAACCACTGAACTGATCGAAATTTAACAGATAGGTAGCCTGGGACCTGGAGAAGGGCATAGGCTAATTTTCATCCTGGATATTTTGTATAAAAAAATATGAAGTCCAAATACACGCAGACTGAAGTCGCGGGCAACAGTTACTCGTAGTATTATTATAACTACACTACACTATTTGCATTTAATGTAATTTATAACGAACTTCACGTGAGTCACAAAAAGTTAAGTGTATTTTAAAGTTACCGTAGTAGGCGTCATAGGTGGCGGAATGAGTCGTCTGAAGTCTCCCTTATGTAAGGATTCAGTGTGGGCCGTCAACAATTTCCTCTCCAACTTAGCAGTAATGCACGTCTTGCAGAGACCGCACAGATCTGAAGCGTCGCAGTTTTCCAAACAAGCCGTCTTGCATTGGTCACCAAATACAGCTATATTCTTCTGGGAAGACACCATGTTTTTGGCGGCTTGAGCATCTCTGAAAGAAGTTAGTTTTACTATTTAGCTCACCCAAAATGTTAATTGTGTGTCTTTGACTTTATCTGTATCACTCTATTGTCTACTCGTAGCGGTCGTAGCACAGGAGGTACTACGCCGTAGCAATACGTACATAGCCGTAGGCCGACGTGCGAAATGTTCAGTAGACCTGAAGTGAATATTGGATATCCGGCGCAAGTGAATTTGAATAAATATTTCTATAGGTAATATTTACATATTTGGTACCGTTATTTCGATTCTAAATTACAAAAATACGTAACGCCAAAATAATTGGTACTTGAGGTGAAGCTATAAAGCAAGGAATAACTTCCTTGCTTTATAGCTTCACCTTGTACTAGCAATAGATGAGAATTAATAAGGGGATGTTCTTATACGTAACGTATAGTTCTATTTAAATATATTATGTGCCTACGCTTTGTTTTAGCACTTGTAGCATGTTACTGTCCATGTTAGTCGTAAAATAAAAACTACGACGACAAGTTTTGAAGAGTGCTGCCAAGCAGATTTTAATCGAATTTTCTTGCTGACTGTACCTAGGGTAATTGCTATAGTAATTGGTCACACTATAGTAACTGGCCACTCATAACAAAAGAGGTAGAAACAAGGTAAAGCAAGCAAGCCGATGAATTAAAAGGTCAAAAAACATTCCTGTCTATTGTATTTTCGTTTTAGTTCACATTATCTTGTTTCTACATCTTTTGTTATGAGTGGCCAGTTACTATAGCGTGGCCAATTACTATAGCAGTTACCCTATTCAATAGTAGGTATGGTATACTACCGAGTATACTACCGATACCGATACCGATTCAATAGTAGGTATAATATACTACCTCGAGTAGTAACACATTCCAAACACTTATTTGTTGATAGAATCTGCAGCTGCATAACTAAATAAGATGAAAGGAATAATTGTTATACTGTCTTACTTACGCCTCATCGACAGCCGTAACACCTGCGTGTGCTACACCAACCAACGATAACAAATTGTATACGACTTGTTCATAGAGCAGTTGATTCTGCGGAAAGTGCTTAGAACTTAAGTTAGGTCCCATGTTAGCTTCTAGAAGATATACTTTCAAATCTTCATCAAGGATGAAGTCAAAACGCATCATTTCAAAGAAATTGTCTTGCGATTGATACTGCTTCATCTGAAATATAACATTCGTCATATCATAACATTATAACACGTAACATTTCGCAATTATGTTTTAGTACCATGTAAGAGGGGGTGAGCCTATTGCCCAAAACCGGCTATGTTACCTACTGTTAAATAAATTACTAATGGAAAGACCCAATGACACTGCGTGGGCATCGAACCCATTACAAGACACCTTGTATAAAGGACTATATTTTTAAAGAGCACACCTTTTTAGGGTTCCGTAGTAAACAAGGAACCCTTATAGTTCCGCCATGTTCGTCTGTCTGTCTGTCTGACCCCACTGTAGCTCAGAAACGCTTAGTATTAGAAAGTCGTAATTTGGCACATATTAATCACGCCAACAAACTAAAATAAAATCTTGAAAGAAAACTTTTAGCGTACCTCCCTTGCACGTTATGTAGGGAAGAATTTTTTTTTTAGTCTTCCCCATGTGTGGGATATCGTTAGATAGGCCGTTCCAAAATATTGCAGGTCTGTGAACACCACTTTTCGATTAAAGGATCCACTTGCGTAATATTAAGCATGCCACCAGCTAAATGGTTGTTTATGGAGATGTGAAAAAAATCATGGCAGTAGTAAATATAATGAAATTAAAAGGAAAACTATCACGGTTAAGTAGGCTTTACAAGTTAACGAGTTATAGTCGACCAACTTAAATTTGCAGTTGGAGAATGGATATATCGATGTATGGGAGAACAGGTTTTTCAACTACAATGTTAAGTTTGTTTTTGGAATAAATTCGTCCCTATTTGGGACGAATCACAACTACGGAAACCTTCATTACGCGTAAAAAAAAATTACCGGCCAAGTGCGTGTCGGACACGCACTTGGCCGGTAATTTATTTTTTGGTTGGGAAATTATCAAATAACTTCTCCCGCTCTGGGCGGAGCGGCAGGGTGTGTTAAACTCTTACTGACTAAAACCCACCCGTGTTCCTTCCATTATCTGTGTTGCCAGGGGTTTCGGTAACCCTTTCAGACTTTCCCGCGACCTCCGGCAGGCATCGGCCCTAGTGGACCCCTACATTTGAACGAGCACACCTACCTTGGCCTATATTATATAGAGTTCAATGGTCAACGATTGACGAGAAGATACTCACCTGGCCAATGATGTTTTCCTCTTTTGCGTAGAATACTTCCGCAATAGCCATCAGCACATCATTCCACATGTCGGCCGGATCTTTACCCTGCAATGAAATAATATATTTATATATAGGTGTATAGAATATTAATAGGTGTGTCTCAGTACAACATATAAGTAGTTGTTAAAACTTTTCATTCTACTGGATCGACGTTATTTGCCACAAATTAAAAGCGAGCCAATCCACCCCAGGCATGCTGTTCTGGGCGTCGGGAATCTCGGGCGGATTTCCAGCCACCGTAGGCGCGGGCTTGCGGACGGTGAGCAATGGGTAGCTCACCGTCCGGTAAGGACCGGGCCCGGGTCGACGGCGCGTCGTATTCCACGCGCGCCTCAAAGAGATGTCGTCAGCACAAAAGTAGGGGTCCACTAGGGCCGATGCCTGCCGGGGTCGCGGGAAGGTACTTATGGGTCACCGAGGCCCCTGGCAACACAGGCAACAGGAAGGAATACGGGTGGGTTTTAGTCAGTAAGAGTCTGACACACCCTCCCGCTCCGCCCAGAGCGGAAGAAATTATTTGATGATTTCCCACCCTCAAAAAAAAAAAAAGGCCTGCTGTTCTAAAAGCATATCAATAGGTAACTTCTCCAGTGGTCCATAGTATCTTTTGATTGTCGGTGCTCATCCAGTTTGGCCGTTATGCCGCTTGAGATCTACTGGGTTGCAGACACTTATCTAATGGGGATTCACCGCTGGTGCCTGTTTAGCAACCCAATAGTGGAGGGTGTGGCCACGTGCTGCTTTGCAAGTTTGCAACGCGTAGGTCCGTTAGTCTCTAACGGACCTTGCGTTTCAAGAAACCAAATTGTTTCTACGTTCTCTGACATAGAGGTAACAACTTTGTTTCTCAGTTGTGTTAGTATTGAGCCACCAGCGCGCGTCTCGGCGTAGCACTGCAGGTTGGTCTCATTTTTGTGCGTTCAACATTATAGTATTGCGATAAAAAGCTTTGTTTTTAAAGCACTAAAGATTGTGCCCTCTTGTGGTTTAAGTCAGTAGAAGTCAAACATAACATTGAAATCATTATTCAATTATCAACAGGCATTGAATTGAGAGCAGTGGTGGCTAGTGATGGGTAACTCATCAATTTTATTTGAGGTTGAGGGAGGACCTCACTTTACCTCGTGAGGTCCTCACGAGGCACCCCTCATTTTAGGTGAGTTATCGTCAACGGCGTATTCACCTCACGACTCGTGAGCCCGAGCCGAATTCAGCCGAACGTACGAGGAAGCGAGGCGGGCGAGCGCGACGACGACTTACGAGTACTCACGAGTCTCTACTCACTCGCGACTCGTTCCCCTCACCACTCGCCACGATTTCATATTGTCAATGTCAATTTTTGAGGACGCGTGAACGAGTGAGGTGTGGTGAGGTGGTTTAATGAGGAAATTCGAGTAACTCTTTCAATTTGCGATCATGAGTACCTCAAACGAGGGACCTCATGAGTGAGGGACTCGTCACTACTGTTGGCCCAGTGCAGTGGTAAAGGGCCGAACCCAAGCAGGCACAATTCTTTGTGTAAACAATTTCATCACCACTGCTCTCAAAACGGTGAAGGAAAACATCGTGAGAAAACCAGCATGTCTTAGAACCAAAAATTCGAAGACATGTGACATCTACCAACCCGCACTGGGCCCGCGTGGTAGATTATAACAGCCCACTCCCTCTCGATGAGAGGAGGCCTGTGTCCGAGCAGTGGGAACATTATAGACTGATTATGCATTGAATCTTAATACGACAGTAAAAAAATAGTTGTTAATTAGAACTGTGTAAGCAATACATAGATACCTAGCCTTGTCAGTAGCATTGAAGTAGCTCTTACCTTAGTCCTGATGTAGATGTCGAAGGCTTCCTTCATGGTGTTGCCCAGAGTGGTGTAGGAGTGTTTCAGCGAGGGTATTTCCCAAGTTGGCAAGTAGTCTGCACCCACGACGTACTTGTCCAATTTTTTTGGATCAAACGGATAGTATTTCTCCATGCAGTATCTGTAATGGAAAGTGCAAAACGACCTTAATGCATTGTTAACCATTGTTGGCCGCCACGTCAAAAATGCAAAAACGTGCTCGGCGCCAAGATACGAATTATTCCTTATAAATCTGTCATGTACGTAGTCGTGACCGTGGCGTGCTGGGCACATTTTGGTTTGTCATCTATACATGACTGTGGCGGTCAAAAGGTTAATTGATAAAATCTTTATAAGAATATGACAGAGCTTTGATATTTTAAAAACCTGTGTGAGGAAATAAAAACCGGCCAAGTGCGTGTCGGACAATGAAGGGTTCCGTAGTTCGGAAGTTGGGATGAATTTATCCCAAAAACCGAACTTAACATTGTAGTTGAAAAACATGTTCTCTCATACATCGATATATGCCACGGTCAATTCTCCAACTGCAAATTTAAGTTGGTCGACTATTACTCGTTAACTTGTAAAGCCTACTTAGCTGTGATAGTTTTCCTGATAATTTTATTATATGTACTACTGCCATGAATTTTTTCACATGTCCATAAACAAACGTTTAGCTGGCAGGGGGGAGGGGGAGGCCCGTACAAAGTGGTGCGGGATAAACTCCGCCCATGGGCTCCCTCGCTGACGCAGAGTCTCCGGCCCCAGCTTGTGGAGGACGTGGTGAGCGCTCTGTTCCCTTCCCGTGGGGAACACACCTCCCGTCCTATGGCTCCGCCTACTGCGGTGCCCCATGCGGACCACACCGTCAACGACGACGACGACGACGACGATGCTCCGGAGGTGACCGAGGTAGAAATGAGAGCGGCGGTACGCAGGCTTAATGCCAAAAATACCGCCCCAGGACCCGACGGCTTACCTGGGAAGGCCTGGGTCCTGGCCTTGTAGGCTCTCGGTCCTCGACTTAGGGGGCTCCTAAGCGCATGCATGGAGAGGGGCCAGTTCCCGCTTCGCTGGAAGACGGGGAAACTGGTCCTCATAAAGAAGGCAGGGGGCCCTGCGGACTCTCCGTCCGCTTATCAGCCCATCGTGCTGCTCGACGAGGTGGGCAAGCTCTTTGAAAGAGTCATTGCAGAACGCCTCGTCGGCCAGCTGGTGCGGGTGGGGCCGGATTTGGCGGAGAGCCAGTTTGGTTTCCGCAGAGGGCGCTCTACGGTGGACGCCATCATGCGTGTGCCCTGACGACGGGGAATGCTGTTGCCCAGGGTGGGGTCGTCTTGGCGGTGTCTCTAGACATCGCCAATGCCTTCAATACCCTGCCCTGGAGTTGCATCAGGGAGGCACTCCGGTATCACCGGATGCCGACCTACCTCTGTCGTGTGGTCGAGGCCTATTTGACGGACAGGGCAGTCATCTACCCCGGTCACCAGGGAGTGTGGAACCGGCAAGAGATGTCGTGCGGTGTCCCACAGGGATCGGTCCTGGGGCCGCATCTGTGGGACATCGGATACGACTGGGTGCTGCGCGCCGACCTCCCTAGCGGCGTCAGCGTAGTGTGCTACGCTGACGACACGTTGGTCCTGGCGCAGGGTAGGTCGCACCAGGCGGCGGCCGAATTAGCGGCACGCGGGGTTGCGACAATCGTCGAAAGGATCCGGCAATTGGGACTCGAGGTGGCCCTGCACAAGTCCGAGGCCATGTGTTTTCACGGTCCTCGGAACGCGCCACCGTTGGGGTCCCAAATAACGGTAGGAGGGGTTTCTATCGGCGTCGAGTCGACGATGAAGTACCTGGGACTCGTCCTCGACAGCCGGTGGAACTTCGTGGAGCATTTCCGACGTTTGGCTCCCAAACTGGAGCGGGCGGGCGCTGCATTGAAGCGGCTCCTGCCCAATCTAGGGGGTCCAAACGCCTCCTGCCGGAGGCTCTACGCGGGGGTCGTGCGGTCCATGGCCCTCTACGGGGCTCCTGTATGGGCGCGCTCTCTGGCGCTGCGGCCAGCCCGCCGGTTGAGCGCGGCCCAAAGGGTCATGGCCATCCGGATGGTCCGAGGATACCGCACGGTCTCCTGTGAGGCAGCGAGCCTCCTTGCCGGATTGCCGCCATGGGATCTGGAGGCAAAAGTCCTCGCGCACGTATGGGAGTGGCGCGAGGAGGCGAAACGCCGGGGCGTAAGTCCGCTGCCGCGAGAAATCGCGGCACAGCGGACGGAGCTCCGGCGGGATCTCATGGCGTCATGGAAAGTACGGTTGTCGCAACCCAGTGCTGGGCACGCCACGATTGCGGCGATAAGTCCCCTCTTTGAGGAGTGACTGGAGAGGCGCCACGGCGTCCTCACCTTCCGCCTAACGCAGGTCCTCACCGGACACGGCAGCTTCGGGAGGTTCCTGTGTCGGATAAGGCGGGAGGAAACGTCCGGGTGTCACCACTGTGTGGATCGCCCGGAGGACACGGTGGAGCATACGGTGGAGGTCTGCCCGGCTTGGGCAGAGCACCGCCGTGTCCTCGTGGAGGCGATCGGCGGCAGTGACCTCTCGCGTCCGGCCCTGGTTCAGGCCATGGTACGGAGCGAGAGGGCATGGGCAGCCGTCACCTCCTTCTGCGAAGCAGTAATGCTCGCGAAGGAGGAGGCGGGACGGTTGAGGGAAAGGCACGTTTCGCGCCCTCTCGCCCCTAGCCGCCGCAGGAAACGCCCAGGGCGTCGGGAATCCCGGGCGGATTTCCGGCCACCGTAGGCGCGGGCTTGCGGACGGTGAGCAATGGATAGCTCACCGTCCGGTAAGGACCAGGCCCGGGTCGACGGCGCGTCGTATTCCACGCGCGCCTCAAAGAGATGTCGTCAGCACAAAGTAGGGGTCCACTAGGGCCGATGCCTGCCGGGGTCGCGGGAAGGTACTTATGGGTCACCGAGGCCCCCGCAACACAGGCAACAGGAAGGAATACGGGTGGGTTTTAGTCAGTAAGAGTCTGACACACCCTCCCGCTCCGCCCAGAGCGGGAGAAGTTATTTGATGATTTCCCACCCAAAAAAAAAAAAGGGGGAGGGGGACACTTGACTCTAACAAAAATTAGTACTTTAAAGCTTAATATTACGCAAGCGGATCATCAAAACGAAAATTGGTGTTCACAGAACCGCAATATTTGTGAACGGCCTATCCAACGATATCCCACACCATGGGGTAGACGAGAAAAAAAAATATCATCCCTACATTACGTGCAAGGAAGGTCCTTGCACGTAATGTAGGGATGATATTTTTTTGACTCTAAAGAAACCTTTTTCAAGATTTTATTTTAGCACTTTGTCGGTGTGATTAATATGTACATCTACGCCAAATTACAGCTTTCTACTACTAAGCGTCTCTGAGCTACAGTGGTGTCAGACAGACAGACGGACATGGCGAAACTATAAGGGTTTACGGAACCCTGAAAATCAGTTTATTTGTCAATTAAAATAATCAAGTAAAGAATTACCTGAAGAGTACATCGCCTTTGTACCAGTAAACTCGTAGGGGGTTCACTGACTTAAGTACCACATACACGCCAATATCGAACTTGTGTCCATCCACTAAGAATGGCTTTTGTACGTACTCCTGTACGAAAGTATTCCCATTGGTCAAATCTATGTCGCTCACGTTCTTTAAATATACGTTTCTATGTGTGTTATTCTTTTGTACAAACAACGCGTTCTTGTTCTCAGCTGCGTACTTTAAGAACTCTTCTTTATCTTTCGGTAATCGAAAGGCCTTTGGTATGAACTTTGAATTTGAAGTCGCCAACACGACTTTACTAGTTATGATTCCTGTGCCGGGAAAGTGGTTCACCTTTTGATTAGCAGCGAGGTTTCGGAGGTTCATATAAGTAAAAGGGGCGGGATATGACCATAGTAAGTTCCATGGAGTTTCATTTGTAGTTTTCTCGTATCCTAGCCTTTCAAGCACTAAATGCACATGTTTTAGAATACCACTTCTGTTATTTACATTTGATGTGTAGGGATAAACCCAATATTTTGGTCTTTCTTTAAGTGACTTCTGACCTCGGTTGACACCATTAACAATCTCTAAAAGAATTCCCAACGATATCCCAACTATGCAAACGAGAAAAAATATATTTGTAAATGATTTTTCTGGCTTCGTTTTTTTATTAAGGTCTATGTTCGCATCTTCCTTAACGCTATTATTGTTTGAATTCTTGTCTTTCTCTACTAAATTATTATTTACAGCTTCAACTTCCTTTTCCTCACATTTTGAAGGGGCCTGGAAAGAAAATTTTACGTAAATGTGTGTAGGTACGTGTGTTTCCGAGTATCCACCTTTTTTTCTGGTTGGGAAATTAGGTATCAATTAATTTCTCCCGCTCTGGGCGGAGCGGGAGGGTGTGTCAGACTTTTACTGACTAAAACCCACCCGTGTCCTTTTCGTTGCGTGTGTTGCCAGGAGCCTCGAGGGTGGCTGTTTTAGGGTGGATAAACGGAATAACCTTTAAAATCTAGATTGAAACACTACATGTAACACAAGGTACATAATCTTGGACTATTGTTGTTTAGAGTGACTTAGTGGACGAATAATTATCAAAATAAACAGGTTTTAAATTGGACGTAGTTACATGAAAAGGATCCAATCCACAAAAATACCAAAACTTAGTTAAGTATAGGTACCAAAAAGAACATTTAATAAAAGTTTTATGGTCTCTTTAGTATTTAACTTAACTCAATTTTGGTATTTTTGTGGATTGAATCCTTTCGTGTAACTACGTCCAATTTATAACCTGTTTATTTTGATAATTAAACGTCCACTAAGTCACTCTAGCTACAAAACTTGAAAGTGCAGAATGGTTTTGTCTTTCTACCGTTATTATTGCACCTATTTGTTAGGTGTATGTTTAGGTACAAATAAAAAAAATAGTTCAAATAAATGTACCTACCTATCCCTGAAATCTCCAGCCCAAAATAATGAATTCAGGTTAGTCCGATACGGGTAACCTATGTTAAGCTGGAATTCCCTTCATGGTGGTTTCATTAGAAATAGGAAAACTATTAATAGGATAGCGTTATCGTATCCTGTGATCCAGACTAACTAGTTTTGGGCTGAAGTTTCAAGGACAGCGTTCACTCAGGAAAGGGTAATTTTGAGCTTTTTATTACAGAGCTGACCGTGATTTTAAATAAATAGTTACGCATGTTTGTAGAGAGTAAGTACCTATAATAGGTGTGCATACCTACAGCACATTGTTACCTATTATTTATATTAAGCATAAGAATATTTGTTGATATGTATTGTTGTCGATGTAAATTATATTGACAGAACTTTCAATTTATATACATCTTAGGTAATTAGTTATCTACATGCAAAAATATTAAGGTAGGTACTTAAAGTCGTACCTACTTGAATTCACAGGAGTAATCTGACCTGTGCTAGATGTCGTTTTGTGTAATAAAATGGTCATATTAATTGTAATGGTGATCGTTTAGTTTAATCGCTTTGCACATATAAGTGTAAATTAAAGTGTAAAAGTATAGTTAATATTATGACCATTTTATTTAAGTTTCAGCTAGCACATGTCTGTTTACTTCAGTGAATTAATAATTCGACTTTACCTACCCCGTATCCAAGTTTTTCTACCGTAGTATTTAGGTACCAATAATGTTTACTAAGTAATCTATGCCAGATTAAGCTCTATCAGTAGGTAGAGGTATGTAAACAATTGTCTATTTAAAATGATTTAAAGTAGTAAAGTTTAAATAAAACTTACGGTATCGTTTTCCATGTTATATTTTTCACACACTTCCTCGTAATTTGTTTGTTTTCCTTAAAATATATTTTGCGCAAACGCACCTTGTGTACGACGTCTAAGCCTAGAATAAGTGAATGAAGCTGTTCTCATATGTGTAGAGCGAGACGGTAGATGATCTTATGGTGTCGTGTGAGCGAGACAGACACAACTTTCTAAAAACATGGCGAACCAGTACCATGGCGTCCTTTTAAGGTCACATCAGCATATTATATGCATATACCGGTACTTGTGTCAAGACTTAAAGTGACACAGAGTTATGTGATGATAAGAAAGTGATGGTTTTATGTTGACATCAATAGGGACCTCACTGGTTCCGCGTGGTGGATGATGGCACTCTTCCTCTCAAAGAGAAGAGGCTTGTGTCCCAGCAGTGGGATCAATATTGGCCGAATGCATAAATAAATGGTACCTACATAAAGCATAGCAAGGTACAATTTATTTGCACAGAATGTATGTAGGAGATGCGATGTAAAATTGTTGACGAGTCTTAAGTATTTAGTAGGTATTTGGTACTATACATTGTATAATACCAATGACCTATACATTGTACTTTTCGGCCTGCATTCCATGCATTATATTATTTATATAGATTTTTTTTTGTATAGGATTAACAATTTGTTTCTCCCAGAAACTTTTATCATCTTTATAGGTAAATATAATAAATTCATAGCAAAGTCAAAACTGTACACTAAAAATATTTGATAAGAAGTAATTTCTGTGAGGTCTGGGAACGCTTCCATTGCCGAAAATATAGTTTTATAATTCTTGTCTGAATGTATGTATGTTATCACGTCAATTCTACCGGATACCTAGATTCTGTTCACATTTTTGATAGATATTCCCTATAAGTTTGTGGGTCAGTCTGTAGGCTGGATAGAGGGTGGATTTTTGAGATGGGGCGTAAGGGCAGGTACCAAAACCGTTGTAGCTACAGGAAAATGGTCTTAGGAGACTGTCCTTAACTTTGAGATATTATGATCTGCATTCACAGATTAAAAAAAATGTACAGTCAGCAAGAAAATGGGCAGTTTTCACAAAAACTTTTTTTGATGCTAATCGATTCTGTTTCTTATAAAGATCAAAACTCAATTAGACCAACTGCAGTTTGAGTACTAGAAAAGTCAGAAATTGCATAAAACTATTCCCATACAATTTGTAGGAAATGAGACTCCAAACTACTTTTTTACAATGGATAGACGCCGTAAATAAACAAAAAAAAACTTCAAATTTCGAACGAATACGCGTCATAATTTAATTTGGATTCATTATCTTTTTGTACGCACGTGTTTCTGTCACAAATAATCTTATTTTTCTTTCGTTCTTTCTTTTACATCAGGGATCCCCAAACTATTTTGGACAAGCGACCCCTTTTCCAAAATGAACTGTTACCTCAGACCCCCATGGCCAAATTACTTTTAAGATCAACCCCTTATTCATAATGGTCCGCTAACTTAAAACAGCTGCTACAGAGTGTTATTTTTCATTCTGACTTAGGTCAATAGAAGAAGACAGAGTGAGAATTAGCAATGCTTTAAGTTAGCAGACTATTATGAATAAGGGGGCTATCTTTAGTTTTTTCCTATTGATAAAAAATACCTAGGTACTAAGGTACCAATTGGAAAACTTTGCACTTGGTTATGTGAGTAAAGTTGACTTCATTTTCTCATCAAAATTTAACAAAATAAAAAGACATACAATTCAGTAAATATCAAGTTTAATTTATAATGATTATTACAAATTAGGTACTTAAAGAATCAGGTGGGAAAATATATTTAAAAAAGTATTAATTCGCAAAGAAAAAATAAAACATTCAGTGTGATGGATGAACCCTTGTGACTATCTACCAATCTAGCTACATCCGGTTCAATATTGGTGAGTTGCAGCCTTAATTGGTCAAGGACGGCTAATGAGACACAATTGATTTTCTATTGTTTGACTCCGAATCGGTGTCGCGCGGGGCTTAACAGGTTAAATCTCCACGTTCGTTGATTTTCAAGCGGTTTCTTTGTTTCGTCAAAATGTTTGTTACCACACTGAAGCTTTTTTCAACTAGGTATGATGATGGAAAAGCGATAAGGTATTTTTCAGCAATGTTCCACAATGTAGGATACTGTGTTTCAATGTTGCGTTGCAACCAGAACTTCTGATAGCCTTGCTTGACCTTCTGCTTAAGCTCTTCGTCTGTGCTGATGGTAATCAACTCTTCTTGCATTATCACATTGGCTTCTTCTATGGCTGGTGGTATTGTACGGATTTATTATCCATTGAAGAATTTGTAAATTTAAAAGATCCTCAAACCTCTCCGTAAAATCCTTGTGTAATGCGTCCAAGTGAGTGACATATAATGAATTGAAAATGTCATCATCTTGAGTTGAAGCATTTCTGATAACAAATGCAGAAACTGCGAATATTCTTTTCTGCCTAAATTTTGTTTATAAAGGATTAGTTTACCCACGAAGGCCGATATTATTGATTTTGTTTTAATCAAGTTAAGATCGTCACCCTGCAGCTGCAAATTAACTTTGTTGAACATTCCAAAGATACCAGTCAAGTAATAAATATCTGTTTTACAACTGTTCAGATTTTTCTTTCAAATTCGGATCTTTTTCTTGTAAAAACTTCAACACAGATTCAAAAATGGCTGAAAATCTTTCTAAGCAAGAGCCTCTTGATAGCCAGCGAACTTCAGTGTGCAGAAGTAATCGAGTAAAGATTTCGTCGTCTTCCTCACATAGCTGAGCAAATAACCGAGAGTTCTTAGAATTGCTTCGAATCTTGTTGATAGCATTTATTACATATTGTAAAGACTTATGCAATCTAGGACTTAGCTTTTTTGCTACTAAATGCTGCCTGTGAATCACGCAGTGAATGACCAGTACATCAGGCAGTTGTCGCTTTAATTGAGTTATAAAACCACGATGACGACCAACCATAGACGGTGCACCATCAGTCGCAACAGAAACAATGTTCTTCCATAGAATAGCTTTGTCAGTAAAAAAATGTTCCACGGCCAGAAAAATCGATTCTCCTCTGGTATCAGTCTCTAAATATGTAGCAAAAAGCAGTTTCTGGCACATATTTTCATCTTTGATATATCGAACATATCCTAACAACAGAGCTTCATTGCCGGGTAATGTAGACTCGTCCAACTGGAGAGAGAATCTGTTGGTCTGTAAGAATTTGCATAAAATGTTTTCCACATCGCGTCCCATCTCGTCTATGCGTATCTGAACGGTGTTATTGCTCAAAGGTCTTTAAAATATCATGTGCGGGTTTGTGCAATACATTGTTAAGGACCTCCGCAATGGCTGCTAAGATAAGCTGCTCTCCAATTGTGTGGGATTTCCCCGACTTCGCTATTAGTAAAGATATATTATAGGACGCTCGTAAACTATCATCGTCTTTAATAGATGATGACGCAAACGTCGATTTTATGGATGGCCTTTAGTCTAGTTTTTCTTTAAGTGCTTGAAAAAAATGACAAGGGCTTACTTTTTTGTCAGCATGTACTCTTGATAAGTGGTCATCCATTTTTGAAGGCTTCATGGCATCGTTACTGAATAGTTTTTCACACATCGGCAAGTGTTGATTTAATGGAGATGCAATAAATCCGAACTTCAAGTAGTCCAAACTGTATTGTCTGCATTTTTTTTCGTGTCCGCCATCATAAAACTCTCAGTAATCCTGCAAATAAAAAAATAAGAAACTACCTAAATAAAAAACCACAATGTATGCCCCACTGTATGGCAATGCTGATGCGCTGTGCCGAATAAAAACTGTTTGGTACTTACCCTGTTAATTTTTCATAAACTGCAGATATTGTATGGTTACGTTATTAACTCGCGTAGGGAGCTTAGCATTTTGTAAATTCGTTTTCAGTCACTTTACTTCACTTATTAGCTATGTAATAACTTTGTAATCTCTTGAAATAAATGAGTACTTATATGAGTTATTATCGTTCAAGCTCCAACGAATTTCAAAACGCAAATGAACTAAGTGCAAGCTCGTTAAATAGTAAAATATCAGGAACATGTTTGGACTTGCAACTTGATCATGAATTCGTTCGTGTTAAATCGCGTAAACGTCAAATAGAGAGCAAGTCAAAACGCGCCTGAAAGACGTACGCTCGAACTCATTATCTTGCTCAAACTTGTCCACACTGACTTGCCGAGTTTTTCATCTTGTACGAACTTGAGACTTTACATTACTACAAAAATGCTATTTCCTACAAAATATTAATTATTCTTAGTCGACGTAACACAACATAAACAATACAGTACCTCTTTTTTACCTATCTTGAAAGTTTTAAATAAGAACTTGTGTTAATTGAATAGGGGTCGAATTTTAGACCTCGTCGACCCTGTTTTACATAGTTTGTTGCTTTTAAAAAACTTTTCCCATACAAAGCCTTTTTTTCTGATTTTTGTAGCGGGCTATACTAGTCTGAAAGCTCTAAATAATTTGAGGTCATTTTCTTCTCGGAAGTCACAAACAACAAACTATCAGATAAATTTATAACGCGTATTCGTTTAATTTTTTGTTTATTTTCGGCTAATCTGTCCATCATAAAGAATTAAGTTTGTGTTTCTTTCCTACGAAATGTATGGAAAAGGTTTTTTCTAGTACTCAAGCCTCTGTTGGCCCCTGAAAGAAACAGGATCAATTGGCACCATAAAAAGTGTTTGTGAAAACTGCCCATTTTCTGTACAATATTTTCAAAACCTGTGAACCCAAAATTCTCAAAATGTTAAGGACGGTCTCCTAAGACCATTCTCCTGTAGCTACAACGGTTAAGGTATCCCGTCGTATGCCTGTCTCAAAAATCCATCCTGTATGTTATCACGCTTTTTGCTATGGGCAATATTGCCTTAACCATTGTAGTTACACGAAATAGGTCTTACGATCTTAACTTTTTGAGACATTTTGGTCAGCTTTTAGAAAAGAATGTACAGTCAGCAAGAAAATTTGATGCCAATAGATCCTGTTTCTTATGCGGATAACAAAACTCTGTGTAACCAACTGAGGTTTGAATACCTACTAGAAGAGTAGATACATTTCACATTCATTTCGTGGAAAATGAGACTTACTTTTTAGGGTTTCGTGCAAAAAAGTGTTTCCATACGTTTCGTGGAAAATGAGACTTACTTTTTAGGGTTTCGTGCAAAAAAGTGTTTCCATACGTTTCGTGGAAAATGAGACTTACTTTTTAGGGTTTCGTGCAAAAAAGTGTTTCCATACGTTTCGTGGAAAATGAGACTTACTTTTTAGGGTTTCGTGCAAAAAAGTGTTTCCATACGTTTCGTGGAAAATGAGACTTACTTTTAGGGTTTCGTGCAAAAAAGTGTTTCCATACGTTTCGTGGAAAATGAGACTTACTTTTTAGGGTTTCGTGCAAAAAAGTGTTTCCATACGTTTCGTGGAAAATGAGACTTACTTTTTAGGGTTTCGTGCAAAAAAGTGTTTCCATACGTTTCGTGGAAAATGAGACTTACTTTTTAGGGTTTCGTGCAAAAAAGTGTTTCCATACGTTTCGTGGAAAATGAGACTTACTTTTAGGGTTTCGTGCAAAAAAGTGTTTCCATACGTTTCGTGGAAAATGAGACTTACTTTTTAGGGTTTCGTGCAAAAAAGTGTTTCCATACGTTTCGTGGAAAATGAGACTTAGGTACTTTTAGGGTTTCGTGCAAAAAAGTGTTTCCATACGTTTCGTGGAAAATGAGACTTACTTTTTAGGGTTTCGTGCAAAAAAGTGTTACCATACGTTTCGTGGAAAATTAGGCTTACTTTTTAGGGTTTCGTGCAAAAAAGTGTTTCCATACGTTTCGTGGAAAATGAGACCTACTTTTTAGGGTTTCGTGCAAAAAAGTGTTTCCATACGTTTCGTGGAAAATGAGACTTACTTTTTAGGGTTTCGCGCAAAAAAGTGTTTCCATACGTTTCGTGGAAAATGAGACTTACTTTTTAGGGTTTCGTACCTACCTCAAAAGAAAATAAACTGGCCCGGTGCGTGTCGGACCACGCACAATGAAGGGTTCCGTAGTGGGGATTACTTGGGACGAATTTATTCCAAAAACAAACTGAACGTTGTAGTTGAAAAAACTGTTCTGCCATACATTGATATATGCCACGGTCAATACTCCAACTGCAAATTTAAGTTGGTCGACAATTACTCGTTAACTTGTAAAGCCTACTTAGCCGTGATAGTTTTCGTTTTAGTTTCATATGTACTACTGCCATGATTTTTTTCACATCTCCATAAATAACCGTTTAGTTGGCAGGGCGCGGGACACTTGACTCTAACAAAAATTAGCACTTTAATGCTTAATATTACGCAAGTGGAACCTTGTTTTGAAAAGTGGTGTTCACAGACCTGCACTATTTTTGAACGGTCTATCCGCCTATCCAACGATACCACACCATGGGGAAGACGAGAAAAAAAAATAATCTATGCATACCCACATTACGTACAAGGGAGGCACGCAAAAAAAAAAATTTTTAACAGCATTTTGTTTTAGCACTTTGTCGGCGTGATTAATACCTATGCCAAATTACAGCTTTCTAGTACTAAGCGTCACTGAGCTACAGTGGTGTCAGACAGACAGACGGACATGGCAAAACTATAAGGGTTCCTTGTTTACTACGGAACCCTTATAGGATTACTTCGTTGTCCGTCTGTCCTTCCGTCTGTCTGTCAAGACCCTTTTTCTCAGGAACGCGTGGAGGTAATAAGTTGGAATTAATATTAAAATTATCAAATACGCAGGTTTTCTCTACATATAAACGCGTATTCGTTCGAAATTCGAAGTATAGCAATTTTGGTCAAGTTCAGCCAGTCTTCATTGTAGCGGCCAGTCTATATAAATGTAAGGTGACGTTAATGAGAAATCCCGTGTGTTTACAACCTACTGTTCTATTATTTTAGTGATAACCGTTCCTCAGGAATAATCTGTAAGAATGCATCAGACATTAGGTAGTATATGCAGGAACGCAGGCGTTCATTAATACACAAAAAACGAAAAACTTCGCAAACAATGGGAAATTGCTACTGATGACTGCGTTTGGAATGTATGGGAGACTATGCTTTTCAACTTCAATGTTAAGTTTGTTCTTGGGATAAATTATGTTGGGATAATAAACATGGTTGATAAAATACCTATTCATTGTACGGAACCCTCACCAGGCGAGTTCAACTCACACTTGTCCGATTTTTCGTTTAATAAAAACGTGCTTGTTATTTTAGTATATTGGTGTCTTCAAACTTCCATGCGAACGAAGTCGCGGGCAGAAGCTGCTCTAATAACAGAAAAAAAATCTTATCATTAATGTAGCTTTTTAGGTAGGGTATCTATTATTCATACGACTTTTTGTATGGGTCTGCTGTCTGTTAGTATAGGCAATCTGTGGTGTTTTTTTTTGTTATGTTTAAATCGCAAAACTTGTTGCTAGCTAGCTGCATATCAGCATACTTATACTCTTTATTTTGTTGTCTGTGCGTATATTAGTTTCAAGGGGTATGCGTAGGCTGGGGCGGGCGGAGGTATTCGAGTATGTCAACGTTGAGGAATGGGAATGCCATCCATGCTACATACTCGACCGCACGCCGCTAAAGCTATGAGGAACATGTATGGTCATGTCTTTGGTTTATCTACAAACTGTGCCTGCCTCTAGTAGGTACACACACACCACATACATACGAACATAGTAAAATAATCAACGTTGTATCTTGATGGAAGAGACAACTTTTTATTTTCTCCCATGGGGAAAGGCGTGTGTTTATGTTAAGAGGTCGTTAATCATGAGCCGAATAATTTCTCAACCAAACACTTTGTAAAAGCTATTCCCCGTTAGTGGTCTTGGTTTCAGCATTGACCAAGGCTCTCCTCACTCCTCTAGAACTTCTTCACGTTTGGTCAAGGTCATCGTCATCGTCATTTCAGCCAAAAGACGATGACGCATGACTGCTGGGCATAGACTTCCTCCAAGCACCGCCATTTCGTCCAATTCTGTGCTACCCGCATCCAGCGGAATCCTACGGTCTTCACGAGGTCATCGGTCCTCCTTGTGGGAGGTCTTCCAACGTTACGTTTTCCGGTACGCGGTCACCACTCCAGAATCTTTCGGCCCCATCGGCCATCTGTTCTGCGAGCAATGTGCTCTGCACACTGCCACTTAAGTTTGGTAATTCTTCGGGCTATGTCGGTTGCCTTGGTTCCCCTGCAGATCTCTTTATTTCTGATTCGATCACGTATGGAAACTCCAAGCATAGCTCTCTCCATTGCCCTTTGGGTGACTTTTAGCTTTCTAATAAGGTCTATTGTGAGCGACCACGTTTCAGTGCCATAGGTCATCACTGGCAATACGCACTGGTCTAAGACTTTCATCTTGAGACACTGCGGTATGTGGGACGAGAAAATATTGCGTAGTTTCCCGAACGCTGCCCAGCCAAGTTGGATTCGACGATTGGCCTCTTTCTCGAAATTAGACCTACCTAACGGGTCATTTTGTCCTAGGTAAACACTCGTCCACAACTTCGAGTGTAGTGTCTCCGCTCTTCATGAGAGTGGGTGTTACATGAGCTTTGTCTTGTCCATGTTCATTTTAAGACCCACTCTTTTGGAAGCTCTACTGAGGTCATCGCGAATTGTACTGAGGTCTTCCGTAGTCTCAGCCATGACTACCATATCTGCATATCATCGGCAAACCGAAGCTGAGTAATGTACATTGATGTTTATGTCTAGCCCTTTCCAGTCCAGACATGGCTCAGAGTGTCGGATAAGGCGGGAGGAAACGTCCGGGTGTCACTACTGTGTGGATCGCCCGGAGGACACGGTGGAGCATACGGTAGAGGTCTGCCCGGCTTGGGCAGAGCACCGCCGTGTCCTCGTGGAGGCGATCGGCGGCAGAGACCTCTCGCGTCCGGCCCTGGTTCAGGCCATGGTACGGAGCGAGAGGGCTTGGGCAGCCGTCACCTCCTTCTGCGAAGCAGTAATGCTCGCGAAGGAGGAGGCGGGACGGTTGAGGGAAAGGCAAGTTTCGCGCCCTCTCGCCCCTAGCCGCCGCAGGAGACGCCCAGGGCGTCGGAAATCCCGGGCGGATTTCCGGCCACCGTAGGCGCGGGCTTGCGGACGGTGAGCAATGGGTAGCTCACCGTCCGGTAAGGACCAGGCCCGGGTCGACGGCGCGTTGTATTCCACGCGCGCCTCAAAGAGATGTCCCGCTCCGCCCAGAGCGAGAGAAGTTATTTGATGATTTACCACCCTCAAAAAAAAAAAAAAAAAAGACATGGCTCAGAAGTGAGAATATGAGCCTATAATTCTTAAGAAGGGCATTGTCGCCCTTCTTAAAGTAAAGTATCACCACACCTCTGTTCCATGCAATCGTTTTGTCCTCGAGTATGACGGAATCAAAAAACTTCTGGAGGGGCTTCAGAACCATTTGGTCGTAATTCCGTCATCACCCGGTACATGAGCGCGTCGTCTGAAGACTGATGGAACATCTCGCGCCTCTCCTCCATGAGCTGGATCCTCTAGGATCCTCTGATCCTTTACAGCTTATGGAGGAGAAGAAGAAACAAGAGGCTCTCTAGCTTCTTGTTTCTTATTTGTACGACGGGTCTTGAAGATCTCAGAGCTAACCGTATGGACAATTTTCACGAATCTATCATTATAGTCAAAATCAAAATATTTTATTTCACATAAACCTACTTGGGCACTTATGAAACGTCAGAAGCTAGGTACACGGTCGTATGTCGTCCACGGAGCAGCCATTGAATATTTCGTCGACATAATGAAGTTAATCTCATTTATAGTTGCACCATCAGGGCTCTGCCAGGTCCTCTTTCTGTGCTCACATTTTCTAAAGAAAGAGTTCATCATAAAGAGGCCTTCCTTCTCCATAAAACTGGCCAGTACGTGAACCCGGTGGTTTTTGACGTCCAACTCCAAATTCCAGTAGCCGGAACTCTTCCGGAGGTTCTTAGCACCCTCACCGTGGCCTTGACTGCTACCGGAGCCAAGGGTAGGCGGGCAGTAGTGGGGGTTCTTGGTGTTTATCATTTGGGGGGGGCTGAGGGGTTGTACTAATCGCCACGCTTAGCAGGCGGGTTGGCGATCGCAGAATGGTTTTAAAAATACATAGAGATTGCTGCTGCCCATTCTCTAAGGAATAGGGTGTTGCTTTTTAGGGTTCCGTACCCAAAAGTGCCCAACGGGACCCTATTACTAAGACCGCTGTTCGTTCGTCCGTCCGTCTGTCACAGGGCTGAATATTTTGATCCGTAATAGGACACTTTTTCACAGAGTGTGAACTACTATGGCCGCTATAACCACAAATAAAATAAAATTAAAAGGGCTCCCCATACAAGAAACATGTTTTTATTACTAAAGTATATTTTTTTTTAATGTGCGGTGGTACGGAACTAACGGAACCCTTCGTGTGCAAATACGACACACACTAGGCCGCTTTTTTTTTTAAATAAATATATTTAAATCTAACCTAGATACATAATACACACAGTACTGAGTATATTCGTAGAGATTCCTTAACAAAGATGACAAAGGAAAAAATTGTCTAAATATAGAAAATATAACAACGATAAAAGAAAAACAGGCCACTTGAGAACTTCCATTAATAAAGTAGGGTACAGGAAACAGCAATAAGGATATAATGTACTTTTTATTGATCTAGAAATCTAGACCTTAGTAATAACTTCGGTACTATAATAATTTTACCTAAGTAAACGACTATCGGTGTTTGATCACATCTTAACTATATAACATAGGTAATCCTGACTAATATTTTATAAATGCGAAGGTGAGTTTATTTGTCTGTTTGTTACGCTTTCACGCTAAAACAGCTGAACGGATTTGGATGAAATTTGGCTCGTGGGTAGACCATGAGCTGGATTACTTTTTATTGCGATATTCCTACGGGATCGAGACTTATGTGGGTGAAACCGCGGGGCGCAGTTAGTACTTTATAAATGCGAAAGTGAGTTTGCTATTTAATACAGATACTAGATGAGTAAGTCTCATATCGGCAATGGGGTGGTATATAGTCTGTTCCAGGAGTATCTGATGAAAATGTAAACAAATGGATTAGGAAACCTACCTGTGGGTGCCAATTTGTAGCGCTACTAACAGTGCTATGATTTGATAATTTGAACACTTCTAAATTCTAATTTTATGCTACAATTTAATAATGTTATTCATACAACAATTGTTGGAAAAATTTGGTGATATTATATGTATAACGTTGAAAACTTCTAAATACAGATGAATGTGCACTAATTCCCTGAAGTGTGTGATCGCGTAAGAATGAAATCTGAACAGGGTTTGTTTACGTTTCCATCAGATAGTTTTGGAACAGACCATAGTGCTTTTGTGTTAAACTATTTCAGACACCAACCTAAATGGTCTTCACATGATCTAACCAAGATTATGTCTGGACTTTAAAAGAGACTGGTACCCCTGAGTTTGTTTTGGCCTTTCTTCTCAGAGTACACTTTCACGCTAAAACGGCTGAAATTTGGCACATAGGTAGACCATGACAGGGATAAGGATATAGGATAGTTTTTATTGCGATATTCTTACGGGATCGAGACTTATGCGGGTGAAACCATGGGACGCAGCCAGTAAAATTATAAATGCGAAAATGAGTTTGTTTGTTACGCTTTCACGCTAAAATGGCTGAACGGATTCGGATGAATTTCGGCACATGGGTAGACCACGACCTGGGTTAGGACATATGATTTTTTATGCCAGTAGTACGTTCCCGTGGAATAATTTCCGAACCCCACGCAGCACGCGGCAACCGCGCAAGCATAGCTTAAGACGCTGACAACACCTAAACCGCGGTCATTGTCAGAACGCATAGAAAAGAAAGAGAAGCGCGATGACACAACGCTTGTAATTTATAGAAAAATATGAAGCAATTATCTATTTACTCAAAATTGAGCTGAGTAATCGAAAATAAAAAACAACCAAGTTCTGCATTCAAATAAGACGTTTTGTTATTAATTAAATACGTAACGTATGTTGATATTTAATACAGATATTTTGGATTAGAACTCAAGGTAAGAGGTTAGTGTAACGTTAGTTTGCATCGAGTTTTTTTTTTCAAAACGTGTTTTGGTAACAACCAAGTTCTGGGAAATATGTTCAAAATTGACATATATTTTTCCGCTACCACAAACTATACAGATTTGGCAACTTTTTTTCTCAAGAAAAGCTTATTTTGGTCAATTGGGTCTTGTCAGCGCCTCAACCTGATCTATCGAACCGTGCGGCTGTTATTACTTAGCCACGAGCCCCTCCTCTTGATCACATTACATTACACATTATTATCTGAATACTAGAAGGAAATGGAATCAAAATATTAAAATGGCGGTCATTCTACACAGTTATGTAAAATTAAACAGTTTTGTAGCATTGTGGGTTTTATATGTAAAAACACTTACTTAACTTTTTCTTAGAATCACTTAGTGTTAATTTAAATAATTATAACGGCAGGAGGGTGGTAAATTCAATCATCAGAATGGGTGAGGAATGAGGGTCGAACTTTCTTGGGGCTCCACGCACACGGAGCAGCGCCTGCAGCGCCGTTGGGCTAACTCCGCTTCAAAAGTCAATAGTTTATTTTTAATTTTTATTCACAGAACACTGGCTTATCAATACGAATTATTTTATGAAGAATTTCCACCTCGCTTGAAGCACCGATTAATACCATATCGTACAACGAAAGAAGTAGTGTGATGAAAAAATCCAATTAAAACCAGTATTATAATTGGTATAGTAATTGTTCTAGCGATAAAAGCGCCGTTTGTACACACGGCTACATTTCAAGCTATACATCTCCAGTATAAGCTGATCTCGCATTGTATAGTATTTGCGCTCAATGAGAGGTCAGTTTATACTGGAAATGTATAGTTTGATATGTAGTCGTGTGTACAATGTAACTATAACTAACGCGTACATATTATTTTTTTACTACTTTTCAGTACCTTTCAATGTGCAATAAAAAATATCTAAGTAGGTACACACGGCTACACATCAAGCTATACGTACATTTCCATGTTTACGTTGATCTCGCACTGTACGGAAATCCTATACAATGCGAGATCAGCTTATACTGGAAATGTATAGCTTGATGTGTAGCCGTGTGTACTTATCTAAAGTTCGCTTCTGTGGGTGCAATACACAAATATCTAACCGGAAGATTCTGTGAAAATCTCGCCGTTAAAACTTAGGTGAAGTGAGTTTGAAGTGAGATGTCATTCCATGATTGACACTATTGACAGCTTACTTCAAACTCACTTCACCTAAGTTTGCACGGCGAGATTTTTACAGAATAAACAGGCTGTTTGTGTGCAATAGAATGCGATTAATTCAGCTAGGGCTGTCACTCTGCTTGTTCCAAGTTCAGTCGCAGAGGGAGGCGCGGGTGTTTGTGCAGTGCATTATATCGTCCAAACTCTGCCTGTTTACTGTCGACGCAGACAGACTGGCGGGCGCCGGACCGAGATAAACGCGCAGAGGTAGGTAGCTGGCTTGTAAGATAAAATAATAGAAATAGATAAATGATTTTATTTCTGTAAGTAGGTTTGTACAAATCGTTTACGCGTCAATCATATTTTAAAAACTAGATGAGGTCAGCGTTTCCTATCTGACTACTCTGAGAAGAAAGGCCGAAACAAACTCAGGGGTACCAGTCTCTTTTAAAGTCCAGACATAATCTTGGTTAGATCATGTGAAGACCATTTAGGTTGGTGTCTGAAATAGTTTAACACAAAAGCACTATGGTCTGTTCCAAAACTATCTGATGGAAACGTAAACAAACCCTGTTCAGGTTTCATTCTTATGCGATCACTCACTTCAGGGAATTAGTACACATTCATCTGTATTTAGAAGTTTTCAACGTTATATAATATCACCAATATTTCCAACAATTGTTGTATGAATAACATTATTCAATTGTAGCATAAAATTAGAATTTCGAAGTATTCAAATTATCAAATCAAAGCACTGTTAGTAGCGCTTCAAATTGGCAACCACAGGTACGTTTCCTGATCCATTTGTTTACATTTTCATCAGATACTCTTGGAACAGACTATATACCAACCAGCCTGTAACCACCCCATTGCCGAGATGAGACTTACTCATCTTATCTGTATAAAATAGCCAAGTTTTGGCGATTTTGGACTTAATAACAACTGGTCGATGACGATATTCCCTTTTGATGGTCTAAGCTCTTGCGTCTTAAGCAAGATGTAACATCTTCTTTAGCGAGATGTAACATCTTGCTAAAGAAATAAGAGCTGGTTGCCTGATCTCAGCGCGGGCCTCCGGAAACTGAAATGAAATTATTATTGCGTGAAGAGGAATTTTAAAATCAATTTACCTACTAGTTACGTTGCCATTTAGGTTAGGTAACCATAGGTAGACAGGTGTCATTATTTCTGTCTATCTCTGAAGGAACAAAGTCCCAACTAAAGAAAAGTCCTTGTTTTTTAGTTGTTTTCTATTTTTACCCGACTGCCCCAGAAGGAGGGCAATGTTTTTCGAGAGTACGTATGTATGTCTATTTCTTTGGCACGCTCCTTAGCCTAAACGGCTTGATGGATTTTAAAATAAGAGGTGTTGTTAGATTCTTCTTAATTGTGGAAGTGACATAGGCTATATAATATTTACGTATTGCATCTGCAAGTACAAAAAAGGGAGGTGAAGGGTTTTTTAAAATAAATTACAACAAAATTGATTTCCAATAATAGCTAGTAATGATTCAATTTCATACATATATATTAATAAAACTAAAAAGATAAAACATATATATAATAAAACAAATTAATTCAAAATAAAAAACCCGACTGCTGAAACACATAACTGAAAAGAGAAAAACAAGCATTATAAACTATAGAGTTTTGGTAACGCAGGCGGGGGACAAACCAATAACCTGAATGGTGTAACTTTTGTTTGTCGTCGGTTTTTTTTTTAATAATTTGCTTAACTAGAATAAGTTTTTGTACTTATAGGTAGAAGGTAGTCTTCAAGATCACAGACAGATCACCTTGCTACCAGACTGCGCGACAGCAAAGACAGGGTATCCCACATACGCGTGAAAAACATATTCACGCGTATGTGGGATACCTTTTAAAAATATTTTTATTAAAGAACCTAATCCTTTTTTTTTATTTATTAAAAATCCTTCAAGTATTTTCACACAGCTACTTACCACACGGGTCCACTGGATCGTGGCGGCGCCGCGTCGTCTGCGAGGCCCATCGATCGCACGCACTCGCGTCGCCCACAGCCCCACACCGCCATCCAGACGCGCGATCTAGGGTTGCCAACTCGCTACGTCTAATGCCTACTTGGGCCCTAACCCAAAGGCGTCTCACGCCATAAATGGCACTGGTCACCGATTTTATAAGAAATTGAAATTTCAACAAAAGCGCTACCCAATTTTTTCTAATTAGTAGGAACCTCAGCAGAAAGTCTGACAACCAGTCTTACCAAGGGGAATCGGTTGTGGAGGTCAGATAGGCAGTCGCTCCATGTAAAATACTGGTATTCAGCTGCGTCCCGTTAGACTGGAAGTTGACCCTAATAGAGTTGAAAAAAGGCAATTGAAAATTGGCGTCTGTGACGGATACGCTACGGACGGCCCATTTGTTTTGGTGGAAGATACAGATGCAAAAAATACTTTATTAAATATATATTATATTTATAGTATATAGTATATTTTTTTTGTTTCCAGGGCAGTTGATGTGCAGGATAGATTATGTTGCAGGGCAAGGTGGTAGTTTGAAGGAGAAGAAGGTAGCACTGCCAGCTAAAAGAAGTCTTACACTTTTTTTTACTGAATTCAAAAATCAGGAGGTTTACTGTTTGTCCGTATGTATAATTTTATTAATTCAACGTATTTTCGTCAATTGTGGACTGATTATGGAAATTCTTTTTGATTTGGTAGAGAAAGCTTTCGCGATGGTCCCATATCAATTTTATAAATTTTGCTTTACGTATTTTTCCCAATTAGTTTATGTGGATGATGTTAATTGATGTTATAATAATAACTTCCTGTCACTATTATTTACATACTAGTGGTATTCGAAGTTGTGTGGGGTAGGTACCATAACAAGGTACAAAAACTTTTTACAAAAAAACAACCATCACTTTTTAGTAATTGTGTAATTTATCTAATTACAAACTTGGTTAAATAAGAGATGGTTTTTTTTTTTGTAAAAAGTTTAGTAGCCTAATGTCAACTGCTCATCACCTTTTACAAAATATTGCTTTTCCCGATGCAGGGACGTTA
This sequence comes from Atethmia centrago, assembly GCA_905333075.3. Lineage (NCBI taxonomy): Eukaryota > Metazoa > Arthropoda > Insecta > Lepidoptera > Noctuidae > Atethmia > Atethmia centrago. The sequence goes on along the minus strand of HG995381.1, from coordinate 6,649,250 downwards.
GCTGTTGAAGAGTTCTCTTGATAAGAACCAGGAGAACTGGAGCTGATGGTAAAGTCACCATCAGCTGCAGTTCACCAAAAGCATTGTGACGAGCATAAATTGCTTAGCAACCATACCAAAGTACTTAATCGAATCGCAACCTATGAAATGCTTATTATTAAGTAGTTCTGGCCATCTGTGGTCTTCATCATCAGTTCCACTTCACCAAAACGTTAAAAGTTACTATAAAAAATACCTAAATCGCTATAGGTGTGGCTATAAAATTTCAGAATGTTTCACGATTTCCATGGGATCCCCTCATCAGATTCTGACTTGTGACAATGGAACCACCTCGAGAGCATACCCTTTAAAACAAAAAAATATTTTTCTAAATTGGTCCTCAATTGACGGAGAAATCGGTGAATATACAACAGAGAAAAAAATAGATTCATACAGACGGACATAATAACCTCCTCCTTTTTGGAAGACGGGCTGACAACACCTAAACCGCGGTCACTGTCAGATTGCATAGAAAAGAAAGAGAAGCGCGATGACACAACGCTTGTAATTTATTGCAAACTAGGAAGCAATTATCTATTAACTCAAAATTGAGTTGAGTAATCGAAAATAAATAACAAGTTCTGCATTCAAATAAGACGTTCTTGTTATTAATGAAATACGTAACGTATGTTGATATATTTTAATACAGATATATTATTTTAGATTAGAACTCAAGGTAAGAGGTTAGTTTAACGTTATTTTGTATCGAGATTTTTTTTCAAAACGTGTTTTGGTAACAACCAAGTTCTGGCCAAAAAAATTGGCAAATCTGTATAAAGTTTGCCAATTTTTTTGAGAAGCCTATTTTGGTCAGTTGGGTCTTGTCAGCGCCTTAAAAATAAAAATGACAACGAACTTCAAACATCGTTCTATTTCTGTCAATCATTTGAAAATGATAGAGACAGAATGATGTTTTAAATACACACATAACACATATAATCAGCCTACAATGTTCCCACTGCTGGGACACAGGCCTCCTCTCTGTGAGAGGGAGTGGGCCGTAATCCACCACGCGGGCCCAGTGCGGGTTGGTAGATGTCACCAGTCTTCGATTTTTTTGGTTCTAGGAAATGCCGGTTTCCTCACGATGTTTAAAATACGTTTAGCGTTAAATTCATTTAATAAATCGTGGTGCAAGTGCTTACCTAACCTACAAATCAACAAGCTCTCATGTGATTCGCAGCAGCCCTAACTGATGGCGAGGTGCGACATCTCGGCGCCTGCCATTGTGCGGACACTTCGTCTGCCGGGCCCGGGAACCACAACTAGATCTTATACCTAAGTCTGTAGCCACACTGACGTGATGCGGCGCGACTTGGCGCGGTAACGAAGCAGGAAAGTGTGCCTCACGGTTGCGCTAAAAAGGCCCAGTTCAGCAAAAATGTAATGCGTCCAATCTTTATCGAAATAGTAGTACATTCCATGGTCTCATTTTAATTCTGTATTCAAAACACATCAAGTGATCGTTACAGCAATTGCGTTAGTGTGGGCTAGCCCTTAGACCTTAGTAAACGCACACAGATTCATCGTTGGATTGCTACGGTGTTCAATTCGATATAATATTTTCTGTCTGCTCAATTCCATTGCTGAGAGTGGGGGGTCCTGGGGTTTCCATCCTTGGATCGGGCAAAATATTATTAGTTTTTCTATTAGGCTTGTTTCAGTAGCTGCCCGATGTTTGGATTTGTGCCTGGTCAATGGCAAAAGGCTCGCCATTACTTAGCTTTTGAAAAAAAAACCGGTGTACTATTAGTACATCTCTGCCTATACATTCGAGGAATACAGTCGGTATGTTAAATGATAAAATCAAAATATTTTTATTTCACATAAACCTACATGGGCACTTATGAAACGTCAGAAGCTAGGTGCACGGTTCCAAATGGTCGTTTCCTGTGGAGAAGAGCCGGCAAGAAATTCCACGGTTATTCTTTTAAAAATAATTGGCTTTTACAATGTTTTCAAATTACAGTGTTAATAGGTATGGGAGGACAGTGTAGGCCTGTCGAGAAGTACTTAACAAAAAAAAAAGAAAAGAAAAAGGTCTACAAAAGATCTAGTCTATTAAGCCTACAACGTTCTCACATTCACAACGTACACAACGTAAAATAATATTTAAATAATAAAAATGAAAACCTATTTAAACCAAATGACATGTTTGCCATTACAGCAAGTCTGAAATCAAAATATTTATATAATATATAATGTCAAATAATGAAAATATAATGTCAAAAAAATATGTCTAAAAATAATAATAATAAACATCGTAATTTAGGAGTAGTTAATAGACATTTACATTGTTATGCCGTTTCTGATATACCAGGGAAGCCACATGTACAGAAGGAATTATTGCCAAACTTCCTTGTCTTCAACGTAGTCTTTAATCTTATAATATGCGTTTTTGATAAGGATACGTTTGATGTGGGTTTTGAACTTTCCATCGCTAAGTTCTGTAACTGATGTAGCGCTTGGTAGGTATTGAAAGTAAAACTCCAGATGATAATAAATTGTATACTTATTAATAATAATTATGTTGACCAGAATAATCAGAATAATTATGACAAATTTGATTTTGGCAACTTGTTATGAAAGCGGATACTGTTAATAAAAAATGATTTGCTTATTTTTGTTAATCTAAATTTGGGTATCACAATTTCATGTTTACTATGTGTATTTATATTATGGAAATCACTTTTTGTTTTGAGAAGACATAAGTTTTTGCGAACATACAAAATACTTTCTAAGATATAATGAGAAGGCAGAGTTAGTACATTAATTTCTTTGAATTTGTTTCTAAGGGACTGACGAGGACCCATTCTATAGACTGCGCGGATTGCCCTCTTTTTTTAAAATAAAAATAAGATTTGTTGACACTGTTGTACATTTCCTAGTCTTTTATACGCCCACGGAAATCAAGCAAGTCCATCATATATCAATGGTAATTTTGAAGACACAAAATACATAATACATGTTATGTGTATACCTACGATTCGGTAAAATAATCCCAATTCTTTGAATTACTGAAAACTTGTGTGGGATGTTCTGACGCGGTTTTCTTCTATTCACGTATGTTTTCTTTACTGGGAAAATTCAATGGAAATCCTCTTTCTGTTCAAATTCCTCCTAGAACGTAATTATATAATTTATAATAAATGTTAAGAACGAAAAAGCAGGCACTTTTGCTTTATTTGCCAATAAACTAATCTTAAACTGAATGCTAACTCGTCTTTTTTTTCACGACTGCCCAAAAAAGGAGTGTTATGTTTTAAGGTTCATGTACGTTTGTGAGTTTCTTTATTCCACCATAACTTCTAAACGGCTCAACCGATATCTACGTATGTGGTATCGTTAGAAGCGTTGCGTTATCCCGGGTGACATAGGCTGGTGAAAATTTAAATAATTTAATGGGCGAGACATGGTTCATGATAAAAAAACGTTTTTCTTTCATAAAAAAATACTACTTATACTATCATCGTCGTGCTTAGTACATAAAAAAATAAATAACTGTGCATTCGTTCACTAATAACATAACAAAAGAAATTCCATAAATATAACAGTAGGTACCTACTGTTCAATATCCCATAGAAAAAAATATCGTTTTATCACTAAAAAATATAAAATAAATAATTAACAAAATTAAAAAACACACCTGCCTCGTCAAAAAGTGAATTACAAAAATTGAACTAAAAAAATAAAAACAAGCTAAACGATTTTGAACTGAACACCATCCTTTTCAGCGAAGTCGGGGGAGTAAAGAACTGTTCAGTGTTGCCAGACGCCGAAGGCGTGTCCTCGTATGGTCTGAAATCTCGTATTTTGTCAACACAATCTCGTACATACCATTTATTTAATAAATTGCTTAAAACCTATTGATTTTCTTGTCAACTATCTCATAACCAAGCACTCTACAAAGCAGTTTCGTCAAAAAGTGTCCAGGTGGTCGCAGGTGGCAGGTCGTACAACCGGAATTTTGCATTGGATACTGTATGTAGTATCCGAACTGTACCTACTATAGGGGACGTGGAGTAGAGTGGAATTAACATAGACATATTTTCTACGTTAACTTAACACCATAAAGAAACAATACAAGTAAAATGAATGAAATGAAACCTTTCGTACGTACACACCATTCATTCATTTCGTATAGTCAGAGGCGCGTTCCAAAATATGACTTGTATCAACGAATCTCGTACAAAATCGTACGAGGATGGATGTAAGCTCGTACCTCGTACCAGGACCACTAAATCTCGTACATGTACGAGAAACCTCGTATGGATGGCAACACTGGAACTGTTCCAAGAAACCGTCCCCCGACTGCAATGAACAGATTTGTTTGTGCACGTGTTCCTGGGCGGAGCAGGAGGGTGTGTAAGCCACTTACTGACTAAAACTCACCCTTGTTCCTTCTGTTGCCTGTATTGCCAGAGGCCACGGTATCCCTTTAGGACTTTCCCCCGACCCCGGCAGGCATCGGCCCTAGCGGACCCCTACAGTTGTGCTGATATCTCATTGAGGCCCGCGTGGGACACAACGCGCCGTCGACCCGGGCCTAGTCCTTATCGGACGGCGAGCTATCCATTGTTCACCGTCCGCAAGCCCGCGCCTACGGTGGCCGGGAATCGGCCTGGGATTCCCGACGCCCAGGGCGTCTCCTGCGGCGGCTAGGGGCGTGAAGTCGCGAATTTTGCCTCTACCTCACCCAATCCGCCTCCTCCTTCGTGAGTATTACTGCTTCGCAAATGGAGGTGATTGCTTCCCATGCCCAGAGGCGGCGTAAGGCGTGGGCGACGTGGGCCACCACCCACGGCTTCGCGTTCCGAGGGGCCACGCGCCTCGAAGGTTTATGAATTACTTAAAAGCCTCGAAGTTCGCGGCTTTTAAATTAAAAATATTCCTAAATGCAAATATTATAAAACTGTCAAGATCTACATAGACCTGCGAGTGGGTGAGACCAGTGACTTCCGACCTTACGAATTATATGAATAATTACAAACAATGATCCTAATTTTACATATCTTCATTAAAGATGTGAAACAGCTGCTCCAATATATAACAGAAAATAACTTAAAATTAATTTACCAAAATATTTACACTGTCGTTCGAATTTTGTTAAGAATACCGCTAAGTACAGCCTCCGCTGAAAGCAATCAAAACTACTATCGCTCCACCAGAGGGCCTCGCGAAATGTACCTGGCCCACATCTAATTTAGATCTTGCCCCGCCATTGCCCATGCCCTCTCGCTCCGTACCATGTCTTGGACCAGACGCGTTCCTGTGACAACCATTTTAAGTTTATTTTGTTTATAAATGTAAAGTCATTTTAATTTAACACTATTTCTAAATTCCAAAGTCACGCAAATTGTTTACTCGAAATCAGTCCTCATTATGCTCTTATAATTCTAAAGTTTTGCCTTTTTGTCCCTAAATTTACTTATGTGCTTCGCTGTAGCCCTTTTTGGAAACATCCAAATTTGCTTTCACCAATAGACGATTTAGTCAAAACTAGTTTAGAAACGATTTTAAATATTCAGCTCAATGAACCATCTTGGTTACAAGCATCCCTCCCTATTCGGTTTGGCGGTTTAGGAATCCGCAAAATTTCGAGTGTTGCTTCCCCAGCCTTTTTGTCGTCCACCCATAGCACGTCACGTCTCATAGGTAATGTCCTAAGGGCTTTGCCCACAAACCATGAGACTGCGGGCTTGGAGGATGCCAAGAATGCTTTTCAAATTGCTTGCCCGGGTAAAGAATTTCCAGACAACCTAAAATCTCAGAGGAGCTGGGACGATATTTATTGCGATTTAACATACAAATCGATTCTGAGCCGCAGTTCAGGTCCGGATCGCGCAAGACTTTTGGCGGTCGGAACCAGAGAGGCCGGTCATTGGCTACATGCCCATCCTTCTCCATATACCGGTACCTTCCTGGATCCGACCTCGCTTCGTCTGGCGACTGGTCTGCGGCTTGGGGTCACGGTATGCACTCCACACACATGCCCTTGTGGCACGGACGTGGACCGACTGGGTCACCACGGACTTTGTTGTCAAAAAAGTGCAGGCCGCTTTTCAAGACATGCAACACTTAATGACATAATCCGCCGGTCTCTTGCCAGCATCAATGTGCCTGCTCTTCTTGAGCCGACTGGCATTGTCAGAGATGATGGCAAAAGACCTGATGGTGTGTCTTTGGTCCCGTGGAGTTTGGGACGGATGCTTGTGTGGGACGCTACCTGTGTAGACACACTGGCACCGTCCCACCTCCAACGGACTACTTCTAAAGCGGGTGCAGCGGCAGAAAATGCCGAAAATCTGAAAGTTATTAAATATGGAGGCCTTGGCAGAGAGTACAACTTTGTGCCCTTTGGCGTCGAGACCCTCGGTCCGTGGGGTCCCAGTGCGCATAAGTTATTTGCGGAAATCGCGAAACGTCTAGTTGATGTAACTGGTGACCGAAAAGCTGGCGGCTTTCTCGCGCAACGCATCAGCATTGCAATTCAGCGAGGAAATGCCGCCAGCATCCTCGGTACAATGCCCCGAGGGCCTTTTTTAAGCCTAACTTAGTTTTAATTTAATTTAGTTAATGTTAATAATCATCTTGTAATTTGGTTATGTAAATAAATGATATTAAATTTTAATTTGAACACTTGGTAATTGCTATGATCTTAGAGGGTTCATGTCAGGTGCTAGATCCCTCGAATGTAACACAAGACTTACCACATGAGTGAAATAATAGTACATTACGATACGTGTGACTTAAGTAGTCCATTATTGCACGGCTTGAAGTTAGCGCCCGAGCGTTAGATTTACTTATATCACGAGTATCGTGTACTATTTTATAGCTCGTGTGACATAAACCTGCAATATTTTTAATTTATTGAAATGATTTATGTAAAATGGTATATTATGGAAATGGAGGGAAGTAGATCGCGTAGACAAGCACGCGGTCAACACGTATACTATTCAAACCTGGGCTCCCTGGGCTACCTGGAATCGGGGAGCGGAGACCCAGAAGGACACTGTTAAACAGTGACTTTTAGGTGATAAAAGGGCAGTAAAGAAACGGGGTCACGCAATTACAAACAATTACAATACACGTCGCAGGTCAAACACTCGAAAATATTTTGATAAAGGTCACGGTCAAGATTAATTAGAGGTCATCCATTGATCTGTACTTAAGGATCCCGGGGGTATCAGGTCAAACAATCGAAAATATTTTGATTATGGTCACGGTGAAGGTTAATGAGAGGTCATCCATTAATCTGTACTTAAGAATTCGGGGGGGGGCGACGAAAATTTCATTATTTTTGACCTAGGACGACTAGTTTTTGAGATATTTGCTAAAAAACTCAAAAATTCCAAATTCCAGCTTTTCACTTGTCTGAATAAAATCGTAGATGACAAGAAAAATTCGTGACCCGAACTGTACACCCAACAATATTTTGACAAGGGTCAATGCCAGAAGGTTATTTAGGCGCGTGACCAAAATCGGAACTTGGGCTGCCATCTTGTTTTGTCAAGGACAATGATGCTACGGCCACATTGTCGCGCAGATTCGTGTTGCGTTTTCGCAATAAAACTATGTTCGATTTGATGATTAGATTCATTTTCGATGATTAGATTCATTTTCGCACAGTGTAGAAATGTACTACTTGCAATAAAAATAATTAAAAATTAAGCAATGATAGATAAATTAACTATGTAAACTATTCTTAACTCACCCTAATCTAAATGTTTATTTTATTCTCATTATTTTGAGCAAGCTTTGAGCAAATTGAATGGAGCAGCGTGGGAGGAAGCCTATCCTAAGACCTAAAAATTTTTATCAAAGTAATGTTAGTATAATTCTTACTTAACTTTTATATTACACCCCACACGATGACCTTTTGCCGAAATTGGGTTTCTCATTTTCCCGTTACCCTTTATAAGTATCTACTTCAATTGTATTTTTTTTTTGGGTGGGAAATCTTCAAATAACTTCTCCCGCTCTGGGCAGAGCGGGAGGGTGTGTCAGACTCTTACTGACTAAAACCCACCCGTATTCCTTCCGTTGCCTGTGTTGCCAGGGGCTTCGGTGACCCTTTAGTACCTTCCCGCGACCCCGGCAGGCATCGGCCCTAGTGGATCCCTACACTTGGCTGACGACATCTCTTTGGGGCGCGCGTGGAATTCAACGCGCCGTCGACCCGGGCCTGGTCCTTACCGGACGGTGAGCTACCCATTGCTCACCGTCCGCAAGCCCGCGCCTACGGTGGCCGGAAATCCGCCCGGCGTTTTGCCACCTCGCGCCACTCCCATGCTGGAGGACTTTTGCCTCCAGATCCCATGGCGGTAATCCGGCAAGGAGGCTCGCTGCCTCACAGGAGACTGTGCGGTATCCCCGGACCAGCCGGATGGCCATGACCCTTTGGGCCGCGCTTAACCGGTGGGTTGGCCGCAGCGCCAGGGAACGCACCCACACAGGAGCCCCGTAAAGGGATATGGACCACACGACCCCCACGTGGAGCCTCCGGCAGGAGGCATTTGGACCCCCTAGATTGGGCAGGAGCCGTTTCAAGGCAGCCCCTGCCCGCTCCAGTCTGAGAGCCAAACGTCGGAAATGCTCCACGAAGTTCCACCGGCTATCGAGGACGAGTCCCAGGTACTTCATCTTCGACTCGACGCCGATGTAAAACCCTCCAACCGTTATTTGGGGTTCCCGACGGTGGCGCGTTCCGAGGGCCATGAAAACACATGGCCTCGGACTTGTGCAGGGCCACCTCGAGTCCCAATTGCCGGATCCTTTCGACGATTGTCGCAACCCCGCGTGCCGCTACTTCGGCCGCCGCCTGGTGCAACCTCCCTTGCGCCAGGACCAACGTGTCGTCAGCGTAGCATACTACGCTGACGCCGCTAGGGAGGTCGGCGCCCAGCACCCAGTGGTATCCGATGTCCCACAGTTGCGGCCCCATGACTGATCCCTGTGGGTCATTGCACGACATCTCTTGCCGGTTCCACACTCCCTGGTGACCGGGTAGATGACGGCCCTGTCCGTCAGATAGGCCTCGACCACACGACAGAGGTAGGTTGTCATCTGGTGGTACCGTAGTGCCTCCCTGGATGCAACTCCAGGGCAGAGTATTGAAGGCATTGGCGAGACACCGCCAAGATGACTCCACCCTGGGCAACAGCATTCCCCATCATGAGGGTTCACACGCGCATGATGGAGTCCACAGTAGAGCGCCCCCTGCGGAAACCAAACTGGCTCTCCGCCAAATCCGGCCCGCACCATCTGGCCGACGAGGCGGTCTGCAATGACTCTTTCAAAGAGCGGACGGAGAGTCAGCAGGGCGCCCTGCCTTCTATATGAGGACCAGTTTCTCCATCTTCCAACGAAGCGGGAACTGGCCCCTCTCCAAGCATGCGCTTAGGAGCCCCCTTAGTCGAGGCCCGAGAGCCTCCAAGGCTAGGACCCAGGCTTTCCCAGGTAAGCCGTCGGGTACTTTTTTTTTTTTTTTTTTTTAGGGTGGGAAATCATCAAATAACTTCTCCCGCTCTGGGCGGAGCGGGAGGGTGTGTCAGACTCTTACTGACTAAAACCCACCCGTATTCCTTCTTGTTGCCTGTGTTGCGGGGGCCTCGGTGACCCATAAGTACCTTCCCGCGACCCCGGCAGGCATCGGCCCTAGTGGACCCCTACTATGTGCTGACGACATCTCTTTGAGGCGCGCGTGGAATACAACGCGCCGTCGACCCGGGCCTGGTCCTTACCGGACGGTGAGCTACCCATTGCTCACCGTCCGCAAGCCCGCGCCTACGGTGGCCGGAAATCCGCCCGGGATTCCCGACGCCCTGGGCGTCTCCTGCGGCGGCTAGGGGCGAGAGGGCGCGAAACTTGCCTTTCCCTCAACCGTCCCGCCTCCTCCTTTGCGAGCATTACTGCTTCGCAGAAGGAGGTGACGGCTGCCCATGCCCTCTCGCTCCGTACCATGGCCTGAACCAGGGCCGGACGCGAGAGGTCTCTGCCGCCGATCGCCTCCACTAGGACACGGCGGTGCTCTGCCCAAGCCGGGCAGACCTCCACCGTATGCTCCACCGTGTCCTCCAGGCGATCCACACAGTGGTGACACCCGGACGTTTCCTCCCGCCTTATCCGACACAGGAACCTCCCGAAGCTGCCGTGTCCGGTGAGGACCTGCGTCACGCGGAAGGTGAGGACGCCGTGGCGCCTCTCCAGCCACTCCTCAAAGAGGGGACTTATCGCCGCAATCGTGGCGTGCCCAGCACTGGGTTGCAACAACCGTACTTTCCATGACGCCATGAGATCCCGCCGGAGCTCCGTCCGCTGTGCCGCGATTTCTCGCGGCAGCGGACTTACGCCCCGGCGTTTCGCCTCCTCGCGCCACTCCCATACGTGCGCGAGGACTTTTGCCTCCAGATCCCATGGCGGCAATCCGGCAAGGAGGCTCGCTGCCTCACAGGAGACCGTGCGGTATCCTCGGACCATCCGGATGGCCATGACCCTTTGGGCCGCGCTCAACCGGCGGGCTGGCCGCAGCGCCAGAGAGCGCGCCCATACAGGTGCCCCGTAGAGGGCCATGGACCGCACGACCCCCGCGTAGAGCCTCCGGCAGGAGGCGTTTGGACCCCCTAGATTGGGCAGGAGCCGCTTCAATGCAGCGCCCGCCCGCTCCAGTTTGGGAGCCAAACGTCGGAAATGCTCCACGAAGTTCCACCGGCTGTCGAGGACGAGTCCCAGGTACTTCATCGTCGACTCGACGCCGATAGAAACCCCTCCTACCGTTATTTGGGACCCCAACGGTAGTGACCAAAACAAAACATTTCGAATTATTTTTCATAAAAGGGCTGTATGTCAATTGAAATCTTTTTAGATGAAGATGTAAAAGTATGTTACCTATATTTTGTTTTACTTTATATATATTTGTATTTTCGGAAGGGGTGAGGCAGAGATGTAGGTACGAGTCTGTCAACAACTGATTAGAGGAGAAGAATAACGTTGTGACGAAAGTATGAAACCGACTACCCAATAATGGTCGTGGATGGGAAGATGTAGGCCTCTTCCCATCCACGACCATTATTGGGTAAGAAAATTAGATATTGTAATAGTTGTTGCAGCAGGGAATTCAGTATATACTTAGGTACCGTGTTTTCAATACCTTATGATAAGTACTAAGACCAGGTGCCTAGCCTGCCTGCAGTAGTACGAAATACCTGGTATCGCGATAATAAATCATTTATTTATGAGGTACAGTCAGCAAAAGAGAAAAGATGGCGGCAGCATAATTCAACTGCGTGGTCAAGTTTTAAAAATAATAGTTCATCTAAAGTGTCTTAAATTTTAAACTGGCCAAGTGCGTGTCGGACCACGCACAATGAAGGGTTCCGAAGTAGGGACGTTGGGATGAATTTATTCTAAAAACAAACTTAACATTGTAGTTGAAAAACATGTTCTCCTATACATCGATATACGTCACGATCAATTCTCCAACCGCAACCAAAATTTAAGTTGGTCGATTATTACTCGTTAACTTGTAAAGCCCACTTAGCTATGATTATTTTCGTCTTATTTCATTATATTTACTACTAACAAAAATTAGCACTTTATTGCTTAATATTACGCAAGCGGATACTTGTATCGATAATTGATGTTCACAGATCCGCAATATTTTTGAACGGCCCATCCAACGATACCCTGCAGCATGGGGTAGACGAAAAAATATCATTCCACATTACGTGCAAGGGGGTACCCTAAAAAAAAGTATTTTCAGATTTTTTTTAAGCACTTTGTCGGCGTGATTAATATGTATACCTATGCCAAATTACAGCTTCCTAGTACTAAGCGTCTCTGAGCTACAGCGGGGCCAGACAGACGGACATGGCGAAACTATAAGGGTTCCTTGTTTACTACGGAACCCTAAAAATCACAGTAACCAGGCGTTAATATGACGCGTAAAGCTTTAGAAAGAGATATCACACGGGTATGGGTGACGGAGACAAGAAGGACTAGAATCGAACTTATTCCAAAAATTGATGTGCCATCTGACATTGTGTCAGCGTGCAAAGATGATTATATTTTTTGGCTATAAATAAATGAATGGTCAGCTAGATATTGAAGTTTTGGCCAACTCCAAAATGTTTTTGCCAGCAAATATGGTAAGACGCTATTAGTGGCCAGCAAGAATAACAAAATTGATCGGCAAAGAACGTCATATTGGGCAGCTCTATTCTACTTATTGCGAGCAATTTCGTGGTCGGGTTGCCCTAACCTCGAGATGCTAACCAATTGTATTTTACAAACACATACATATCAAGCTGTCGAAATACATGTGCATTACGCCTGTTTTTTTTACTGCCTACTAAAACATAGTATCATGACAGAATAACTTATTATTAGCTTGATTTTTCTTGCTAACCCAATGTTTAAATGGCGAATCATTTAATGACTTGTCATATTTTGTTACTGTACACGTACACACGGCTACATATCAAGCTATACATTTCCATTTTAAGCTGACCTCTCATTGTACGGAAATCCTATATACAATGCGAAATACTGGAAATGGTATGTAGCCGTGTGTATCTAACTCTTTTGATGACTGTACGTTCACGTGTTCGCAGTTGAGTCCTCTATTATCAGGTAGTTCACAACATATTTCCCTCAGGAGTGTATTTTTTGAACTTTTCCCTTCCGTAATTACAATTCTTTCAAGGTATTTGAGATAAAAGAAGAATGGAGACCCGTGTGTTTGGGTCTTTTAGTTTGTAATAATGTGGGTGTAAGGTAAGATTTATTGGGCCCAGCGCCTGTAGAGGTGATGAGGCAGAAATATGTTCATAGAGTGGACGCAGGACGATCTAGAAACACGTGCACCACCAGCTCATTATCCGATCTATTCTGTAAAAATCTCACCGTGAAAACTTAGGTGATGTGAGCTTGAAGTGAGGTGGAATCAGGTGGAATGACCACTCACTTCAAGTTAACCTTGCCTGAGGTTTCACGGTGAGATTTTCACAGAAATGACCGGCTGGTCTTATGAAGGGAAAGCTTTATTAAGTCCTGCTGGACTTAAAATACTGCAAAGAGACAAATGAACTTACATACGTTAGTAAATTTTCTCTTGGGATGCATTTCACCAAGTAAGTAACTGTACATAATCAGCCTATAATGTTCCCACTGCTGGGACACAGGCCTCCTCTCTGTGATAGGGAGTGGGCCGTAATCCACCACGTGGGCCCAGTGCGGGTTGGTAGATGTCACATGTCTTCTCGAATTTTTGGTTCTAGGACATGCCAACTTGCTATATTTGCTAACGCCTTTAATTATTTATTAATCCCAAATTCAGAGTAATTTGTCGCCGCGTTAAATACATGCCTAATAATATTATCCACCAAGGTACCAAGTTATTTTTTTAATAGCAAATAGTTTGTCGCCCTTTAAGTTGTTAGTAGCCTGGAAAATAATTAGCCATTTCAGAATGCGAAAGTGGAATTACAAGAACGCGCCAAATCGAATGTCGAACCGTCCGGTGTGGGGTGCAGGAATCATATGGGGCAAATGCTGGTCAACTTTTTAGAATCGCAGGGGCTCTATTTGAAGAGTTCGTTCTTCAAATAGAAACCCCAAACGAAGCGGACCTGACAGAGCCCCGATAACGTGACAAGGAACGAGATAGACTTCATCATGATGGATAAGAGCACACATTTAGAATTGTCTCCGTGTCTCTCGTTTTAATACTGGAAGCGATCACTGGCTTGTCCGAGGCACACAAAATATCAATTTTCGAGCTGAGAGAATCCGCATTATGATCGACCTACGCAGCTCTAGGATCCGAAAAATTCCAACTATAACTTCAAATCGCTTCGCCCTGCTGGAAACCAAAGGCACTGTTGATAAGAAATCCGACAACGTGGTCAAAGCACTACGCGACGTGTCCCGCAGACATTTTCCGTTGCAGCGCAAAAGTAAGTGGCAAAACCTTCCACAGAGACTCTCGGACTTATGAGGGCAAGACGAAAGTTGCCATCCACGCAGCCATCTTGATCAGATAAGAGGGCCTTAACCCTTTAACGTGCAGAGGAAATGGGCAAAGGTATAAAAATAAAAACACATGGATATCGTTAAATGAGTTTATATTAACAAAATGTGAAAAAAAAAAATTGAATATCTTAAAAAAAAACATGGTGTCCAAAATATGGACAGCAGCCACCTAGGGTAAATGAAAAGATGCAAAGCAAGGAACAATGCATAGTGGTATATTGCATCGCATACACTGGATTTTGGATTTTTTGTACCTACACAATAGCAAAGCAGCTTGTCAAATATTTTGAAAGAAAATTAACGAAACGCATGGTGTCTAATATATGGACAGAACCCTGAAAAGGGTTAAGCCTAAAGATTAGAAAGCTGATGCGACGCAACCTTTTCGGTGCTGCAACACTTGCGACATTATGGTCGCAATTGAGCAGAACCGAGGGTCGAAAGTTTTCGCTCAGCAATTATTGAGGTCCCATTTGACGAAATTAAGAACCACACAGATTGAGTGGATCTGCCCAGTCAGTGAAAGCATTTGTCAGTATAGTTGTGCAGCTCAACTCAGAACTTAAGGAGCTCAACGATTCAACGAACAATACCAAAGGCAGTTTGAGTATCTTTTGCGTCCTAGCCAAATGTCCTTTACATTTGGCTAGGCCGCAAAAGATACTCAAACTGCCAGACTATGTTAAAAACTAACTGAGAATAAAACAAAATTAAGCAATGACCCACATAGTCTTCACATTTACAATAATTAAAATAACATAATACTTCACAGAGTATTAGGTATATTATTTCGTTCATTCGCCTTTATACCTTATTTATATGTAATTAAATAAATACTCGTATTAGGTATTCGTAATATTGAAAGTATTTGTAAATGACATCACAACTGACAGGAATACAGGATGTAAATCAAGGATTTGCCCTCAGCGTACATAAGTCGCGCGACAAGTGTCAATCCTAAGCCGAGCGACGTCGCACTTCCTCATTCGTCATAGTTCGTGACACATCGGAGTAACTTTCTTGTTTTTAACACAAACAGCTGGGTAATTGCGTACCAAGCTATCGGTAGCAATCATTCATTCATTCATTTCATTCATTCATTTTGACAGTTCAACAACATTCATTGCATTATTTACGATGTTGAGCAGATTTTTTTGTCGAACATTTATGAAGCAATGGATGAGCAATATACTTCAAAATCATTCAGAATGTTATTGGTAGTGTGTTACGCAATTAGAGTGCCACTGTATAAAAATGCCCTCTTGTGCCTTCAGGAAATATTGCAACAATTCAAAAAGTTCTAATATCTAGCTAAAGGTAGGTACCTATTACTTTCGAATTTTTTTTTTTATGATTTCTATTTTTAATGTAGGAAGTGTGGAGGTTACATTATGATATATAAGTATTTAAAAAACAAAAAAACCCGACTACCTTATACCTTATAACTGAAAAGAGAAAAACAAGCATTATAATCACAATTACAAACAAAAGTTACACCATATTTCAGGTTTTGCACGAACGTTTGGTAATTAAAAAAAAATGTTATTTATACAACTTAATAAAACGCGACGTGCTTCTTCCTACGCCTGATCTCTCTCCACTTGTGATGGGTCGCCATCCCGTCGGACTATGAGAGAGAAGCAATGCAGATTCCACGTGTTTAGAGAACCCAGGGGAAGTAGCGCAAATAAAGGCGCAGTGCGGCTTCGTCTGTAATGCTAAAAGCTCCTACATACTGGCGCGCCTTGTCGCGCGACGCGTCGCGACACAAAGGCACCGCTTGTAGCGCTACACGCGGTGTCTTTGTGTCGCGTCGCGTCGCGCGACAAGTCGCGCCAGTATGTAGGAGCCTTGAGGGTTGTCACCATGGATTATCAATAAATTAGCTTTTTCCCGCGGCTTTCCCCGTGCAAAGGTCTGAAGTTATCCCACGGGACCGTACTATCGGTATAATAAGCATCCTATGTCCTTACCAGGTCATGGTCTACCTGTGTGTGCTAAATTTCATTCTTTAGCCGTTAAGGCGTGAAAAGGTTACTTAGTTACTTTCAGATTTATAATATTAAATATGGAACGATGTACGTAATGACTATTTGTATTTAAAACTGTTAGGTTCACTCAAGAACCGGGTCTTAAAGACAGATGAATTAAAATAATCCAAGAAGAACAAAGAGACGATGGATAGTTGTACCAACCAGATACAGCCGCATTTGTTACGGGGAAACTATTATACATTTAATTTTTTATTTTTATTATTTTGGCTTTCAAAAGTGCCTTTGAATGGTCTAATTAAAATAAATTATTTGGCTCCAGGAGACTTGCTTGAGTTGAGCCGGTAGCTTTAAATTCATCCCTAAATAATCTAGATCTGATCCACTCTGTCCCTTGCTGCGATCCCCCAGCGACGCCCTAAGCCGGAGTCCGTACCCCACAGGGTATGCCCGTAGTGCGTAGTTGCTTAGTTTATAAGTTTTTTGCCCTGGCTGGAGGCCTTATTTATAAGGCATCTGTAGGATAGCCCGGTTAAGCAGTCATCAATCTCTTAGGTTGACCTGCAAGGTGCTACAGCGTTGACGTGGCGAAACGCAGCGTCGCACGGCTTTCACTGCCACCCAAATATCAGTACGAGTATTGCATTAATATGTAGTTATGTAGTTACACGTATTATGTAGTACGTTAGAATAAGTTACAGTTCTAGTTATTATAGACTAGTGTTTGCCCATGGTTTCGCCCGCGTCATGATAGTTATATGTTTTTGTTATCGTAGTCACGTACTAAGTTCCATCTAGTATTACCATAATTTAGAATATTTAATAAAGACTCTGAAAACAAACATTTAAATATTTTAAAAGAACCTCCTTTTAAAATTAAGTATCCTTTTCGAAACGAGTATGCTGATGGTACAGTCGATAATTCACTAATTCATTATGTGACAGATGACAACTTAAGCACAAGTTTTAATGTTATCATCTTTTGACGCGGTATATCTTTCGATGTAAGTCTATCAGATATCCCATTAAGCGCACTGAAAAGTACTGTCAGTGATAAAGCCTCATGTTCACTGGACAAATGAGTCATTTGAGATGTCGAGAGAATTCGGGCGATGTCGACCAACAACGTCCAGATATCATGCCTTACGACCTGTTTCATCGATTTCAGTGTTCCCAGACGTATCGTCGGACGTCGCCTGGCGTCGCTCGACTTCTCCAGATATCTCTAGGGACACGTTTTACGGTAAGCTTTATCCGTCGGAGTCTGTCCGGCCGTGTACGAAGCACGATGAAAAACGATATCGCGTTGATATGCTGTTGCAGGGCAACAATCCAACGTGCATAGTTCGTGTTGGACGTATTCCTAGGTCGCATCTTCGGTTTTAAACATAACATCAAACATAACGTCACGCTTGTTAGGTATTCCCAGAAGGGTTATGCAGAGGAGAGATGTTACGTAAAACAATAAATGTGACGTGAATTTTTGGTGTCGTTCATCCAAAATTGGTATTGTTCTCTTCGATTTGCCTATCTTAATATATAACATCAGTAGTAATAAACATCCCACCAAAACATTTTCATGTAAAATGTTGCCAAGACGACACCGCATGGCTCGCACTGTCAAAAAGTTATCAATCTCATGTAGAGCCAAGCTTCTAACTCTTGGAGCATTTCCGACGTTTGGCTCCCAAACTGGAGCGGGTGGGCGCTGCATTGAAGCGGCTCCTGCCCAATCTAGGGGGGCCAAACGCCTCCTGCCGGAGGCTCTACGCGGGGGTCGTGCGGTCCATGGCCCTCTACGGGGCTCCTGTATGTAGAGAGGCGCCACGGCGTCCTCACCCAGTTTCGGGAGGTTCCTGTGTCGGATAAGGCGGGAGGAAACGTCCGGGTGTCACCACTGTGTGGATCGCCCTGAGGACACCGTGGAGCATACGGTGGAGGTCTGCCCAGCTTGGGCAGAGCACCGCCGTGTCCTCGTGGAGGCGATCGGCGGCAGAGACCTCTCGCGTCCTGCCCTGGTTCAGGTCATGGTACGGAGCGAGAGGGCATGGGCAGCCGTCACCTCCTTCTGCGAAGCAGTAATGCTCGCAAAGGAGGAGGCGGGACGGTTGAGGGAAAGGCAAGTTTCGCGCCCTCTCGCCCCTAGCCGCCGCAGGAGCCGCCTAGAGCGTCGGGAATCCCGGGCGGATTTCCGGCCACCGTAGGCGCGGGCTTGCGGACGGTGAGCAATGGGTAGCTCACCGTCCGGTAAGGACCAGGCCCGGGTCGACGGCGCGTTGTATTCCACGCGCGCCTCAAAGAGATGTCGTCAGCGCATAGGTAGGGGTCCACTAGGGCCGATGCCTGCCGGGGTCGCGGGAAAGTACTTATGGGTCACCGAGGCCCCCGCAACACAGGCAACAAGAAGGAATACGGGTGGGTTTTAGTCAGTAAGAGTCTGACACACCCTCCCGCTCCGCCCAGAGCGGGAGAACTTATTTGATGATTTCCCAACCTCAAAAAAAAAAAAAGCTTCTAACTCTACACGCCCTAACTCTACTAGCCCTAACTTCACAAACTCTACACCTTAGTCAAAATATGTGGCTTGGCCATTACGCTACATTCACAGGGCGTAAGGTGAAAAATTTATTCACCGTTCATTACTTTTCTGTTATACAGTAATTCTTGTAGTAACGTTTGTAGGAAAAATTACATACTAAATTTGAGCTTTCTGGGACTTCAGGAAGTACCCTAAGAATATTGGTGATCATCAGTGAGTGTCGAAATCGGGGTTTTTTAGACATCAATAAACTCTAAAGTATAAGAGCTATGTAATTGGAACTTTATATGTTTAATAAATCTTATACCTAGTATTGACTTCATATCCCGAGAATTTTGTTTATCTGGTATAATCCAAACTCAAGTTATGAGGGTTCAAAAAAACGACGAAGTTCTTCGAGAAAGGGTAGGAAGCGCAAGGGCACTCCCTTGCGCTTCGCTTGGCTTGTCTTGGCGGGGGCACTACCGTGCTCCCAGATTTTGTCAATCAGCAAGAAACACGTAATTATGGCTACTTGCTTAGCATGGAACACCATTTTTAGAACGTTGGCTGATAGGTGTGTGAGACGCAGTCAAGTAGTCATTCCCCAGGATCGGCGTGCCCCACGTAGCTTAGAATTTAATGTTACTAACACTTTTACATTGTTACTAACAAATATGGAAGTGATTCTGAATTAAATGTTTATTTATTTATTTATTTATTTATAGAAGTGCATAAAGCATGGAGCACGATAGGACATGAAGCTCTTCTAGATGTCCAATGTGTAGAGGGCTTGATATACGAAGTCAGCTACTAGTCCCACAATTTCCTTTAGCACCCATTAATGGAACTATCCATTTCTGCCATTATACTGTTTACTGCATATTGTACTCTTTGGCCTACTGTCATTGGGTTTACTACTGTATGAACTCAACGGTAGAAACAGAGCCACCACTGCTCTTTAAATAACGTTTTTCTGCCGAATACCAATATAAAAAAAAATTGGTTGACTGTAAAGTCGGTTTACGGACGATAGTTTTACGTGATAACGAGAGATGCGTCACAAGCCGAACGCTTAGGCCGATCGTGCCTCTCTATCGCTAGTTCCGTGCTCTCGCTTGCACGCTCGACTCAGGCGGAACGTGACACTTTTTTATGCGTGCAGCCGGCGTTCATCGATTTATAAGACATTATCACGTCAAAAAATGGTCTGCTTACATTTTATCTTAATTCGACCGAGATCTATCCTTTGAGAGTATTTGTACGAATGTAACCGACGTCTTAATGCGACACCCAGATTACATGGAACCTGGTAGGGTTCTTATTCTTTCTTTACAAGTGACACCATTTTCAAAGTAATATGACGTCAGAAATAACACTAACGTATATCCGTTCAACTTTGTTCTGATAAGGGTAATACTTTTTTTATTTGGGTGGGAAATTATCAAATAACTTCTCCCGTTCTGGGCGGAGCGGGAAGGTGTGTCAGACTCTTACTGACTAAAACCTACCCGTGTTCCTTCCGTTGCCTGTGTTACCAAGGGCTTCCGTAACCCTTTCGGACTTTCCCGCCACCCCGGCAGCATCGGCCTTACACTTGTGCTGATATCTTTTTGAGGCGCGCGTGGAACACCACACGCCGTCGACCCGGGCCTGGTCCTTATCGGACGGCGAGCTACCGTCCACAAGCCCTCGCCTACGGTGGCCGGAAATCCGCCATAAGGATAACCCTTTTTTTTTTGTATGGGAAATCATCAAATAACTTCTCCCGCTCTGGGCGGAGCGGAAAGGTGTGTCAGACTCTTACTGACTAAAACCCACCCGTATTCCTTCCGTTGCCTGTGTTGCGGGGGCCTCTGTGACCCATAAGTACCTTCCCGCGACATAAGGATAACCCTTTTTTTTTTTTTTTGAAGTTGGGAAATCATCAAATAACTTCTGCCGCTCTGGGCGGAGCGGGAGGGTGTGTCAGACTCTTACTGACTAAAACCCACCCGTATTCCTTCTTGTTGCCTGTGTTGCGGGGGCCTCGGTGAACCATAAGTAACTTCCCGCGACCCCGGCAGGCATCGGCCCTAGTGGCCCTAGTGGCCCTAGCTATGTGCTGACGACATCTCTTTGAGGCGCGCGTGGAATACAACGCGCCGACGACCCGGGCCTGGTCCTTACCGGACGGTGAGCTACCCATTGCTCACCGTCCGCAAGCCCGCGCCTACGGTGGCCGGAAATCCGCCCGGGATTTCCGACGCCCTGGGCGTCTCCTGCGGTGGCTAGGGGCGAGAGGGCGCGAAACTTGCCTTTCCCTCAATCATCCCGCCTCCTCCTTCGCGAGCATTACTGCTTCGCAGAAGGAGGTGACGGCTGCCCATGCCCTCTCGCTCCGTACCATGGCCTGAACCAGGGCCGGACGCGAGAGATCTCTGCCGCCGATCGCCTCCACGAGGACACGGCGGTGCTCTGCCCAAGCCAGGCAGACCTCCACCGTATGCTCCACCTCGTCCTCCGAGCGATCCACACAGTGGTGACACCCGGACGTTTCCTCCCGCCTTATCCGACACAGGAACCTCCCGAAACTGCCGTGTCCGGTGAGGACCTGCGTCAGGTGGAAGGTGAGGACGCCGTGGTGCCTCTCTAGACACTCCTCAAAGAGGGCCCAGCACTGGGTTGCGATAACCGTACTTTCCATGACGCCATAAGATCCCGCCGGAGCTCCGTCCGCTGTGCCGCGATCTCTCGCGGCAGCGGACTTACACCCTGGCGTTTCACCTCCTCGCGCCACTCCCATACGTGCGCGAGGACTTTTGCCTCCAGATCCCATGGCGGCAATCCGGCAAGGAGACTCACTGCCTCACAGGAGACCGTGCGGTATCCCCGGACCATCCGGATGGCCATGACCCTTTGGGCCGCGCTCAACCGGCGGGCTGGCCGCAGCGCCAGAGAGCGCGCCCATACAGGAGCCCCGTAGCCCTCTACGGGGCTCCATGGACCGCACGACCCCCGAATAGAGCCTCCGGCAGGAGGCGTTTGGACCCCCTAGATTGGGCAGGAGCCGCTTCAATGTAGCGCCTGCCCGCTCCAGTTTGGGAGCCAAACGTAGGAAATGCTCCACGAAGTTCCACCGGCTGTCGAGGACGAGTCCCAGGTACTTCATCGTCGACTCTACGCCGATGGAAACCCCTCCCACCGTTATTTGGGATCCCAACGGTGGCGCGTTCCGAGGACCATGAAAACACATGACCTCGGACTTGTGCAGGGCCACCTCGAGTCCCAATTGCCGGATCCTTTTGACGATTGTCGCAACCCCGCGTGCCGGTAATTCGGCCGCCGCCTGGTGCGACCTCCCCTGCGCCAGGACCGACGTGTCGTCAGCGTAGCACACTACGCTGATGCCGCTAGGGAGGTCGGCGCGCAGCACCCAGTCGTATCCGATGTCTCACAGATGCGGCCCCAGGACCGATCCCTGTGGGACACCGCACGACATCTCTTGCCGGTTCCACACTCCCTGGTGACCGGGGTAGATGACGGCCCTGTCCGTCAGATAGGCCTCGACCACACGGCAGAGGTAGGTCGGCATCCGGTGATACCGCAGTGCCTCCCTGATGCAACTCCAGGGCAGGGTATTAGAGGCATTGGCGATGTCTAGAGACACCGACAAAACGACCCCTCCCTGGGCAACAGCATTCCCTGTCGTCAGGGCTCGCACGCGCATGATGGCATCCACCGTAGAGCGCCTTCTGCGGAAACCAAACTGGCTCTCTGCCAAATCCGGCCCCACCCGCACCAGCTGGCCGACGAGGCGGTCTGCAATGACTCTTTCAAAGAGCTTGCCCACCTCGTCGAGCAGCACCATGGGCCGATTAGCGGACGGAGAGTCCGCAGGGCGCCCTGCCTTCTTTATGAGGACCAGTTTCCCCTTCTTCCAACGAAGCGGGAACTGGCCCCTCTCCAAGCATGCGCTTAGGAGCCCCCTAAGTCGAGGCCCGAGAGCCTCCAAGGCCAAGGCCTTCCCAGGTAAGCCGTCTGGTCCTGGGGCGGTATTTTTGGCATTAAGCCTGCGTACCGCCGCTTTCATTTCTACCTCGGTCACCTCCGGGGCATGGTCGTCGTCGTCGGCGTGGTCCGCATCGGGCACTGCAGTAGGCGGAGCCATGGGCGGGGAGGTGTGTTCCCCTCGCGAAGGGAACAGAGCGCTCACCACGTCCTCCACAAGCTGGGGCCGGAGACCCTGCGTCAGCGGGGGAGCCCATGGGTGAAGTTTATCCCGTACCAATTTGTACGGGCGTCCCCACGGGTCCCTGTTCAGAGTCCCCAGCGACTCCTCGCGGGCCATTTCCCTGGCCCGCTGGATCTCCGCTTGGAGGGCGGTCTTTTCCACATCCGGCTGTAGTATAATCACTACAGCTGCGGAATTCGGAGCGCGGAGCCTAGCTGCGGCGGTTCGCTCCTTGCGCCGCTGCTGCGTCTCCCTCTTTTTGGCGGCCCTCTTTGCCTTGGCCGCCTTCCTCTTCTCTCCGGCTACTTGCCATTCGGCATCAGCCGGAAGAGGTTTAGGAGGTGGGGGCGGCCGTCTCGCCACCAGGGCCGGTGCCCTCGCCACCAAGGCTGGGGCCCGCGCCACCGGGGCCGAAGCCCTCGCTGCTGGGGCTGGAGCCCTCATCGCCGGGGCTGAAGCCCTCACCGCTGGGGCTGAAGCCTTCGCGACCCGCGCATTCTTCCCGCCCTTTGTTTGCCCCGACGAGCCCGGTTTAGCCTAAGGATAACCCTTACGGTTGCAACTAGTAATTTGCATTGGTTATTATTATTGTTACTTGGTGGAACGTATCCTAACGTTCTGTGCACATTGTTCGCTTCTTTGGTTGAAAGAAGCTAAGCAGAATATTAACTGTCATGTATACGACACCCATGTTTTTGGTCTTTGGAAAGCTGTAACATATTTGTTTTATTCCTCCATGTAATTTATTACCAACATACATAATGGGGTCGTATATTGGTATATTTCTGCCTCTTGTTAGGGTTCCGTACCTCAAAAGGCAAAAAACGAAACCCTTATAGGATCACTCGTGTGTCTGTCTGTCAGTCACCGCCAATTTGCTCCGAATGTATCTCTGACCGATTAAGTTGAAATTTGGTACACATGTGAATTTCTGTGCTATCTCGCTGGGTGGGTGAATTTAGGCTACTCCTTACTTATTGTTTGCATTACCTAGTTTCGTTTACTTTAGTTTGCTACGATTTTGTTTTAACTTAAGTTTAATTAATTTTGTTTTGTAAGTTTTTTTTGTGCATGCAGAGCTTACCTATAAGTGATTGTTACACTATATTTTGATTTGTTGCTTCTGTTTCATTTGCTTTGTACCAGGGTATACAATTATTGGTGAACCAAATAAAAAACACGGACGTATAATGTAAATAAATTAATTTTGAATATAGGGGTCACTTTTGGGCGGCAAACTAGAAAATTAAAAACAAAGTTTTGCATACTGTACCTACCGTGTGTTATATCAAATGAAAGGGCTTGTTGCAAAGATAATTGAACCACAGTCATTGGCTTGTTGTATGAATTTCAGTTTTCATTTATAATTAAAAAAAAACCTTTTAAAATTATTTAAGAAAATAGATGAAAATTGACCCCCTTTTTCTCTGAAACTACCGAGCCTAAAATTTTGGAAAAAATACAGAAAATATTTCTTTACTTATAGACTACAGGGAAAACTTCTATGAAGTGTATGGTGTTAAAAACATGGTAAATCTCTCAATATTGTGCATACAAACTTACATTTGCAATGCAATGTATGGGAGAACATGTTATTCAACTACACTTTTAAGTTTGTTCTTGGGATAAATTCATCCCAGCTACGGAACCAGTCATTGGCGTAGTCCGATACGCACCTGGCCGGTGTTTTTGTATAGCATTAAGATTTTGTTAGTCATAGAATCGAACCTAACAAGGATCGTAATCCTTGAAGGTCGATCGTTGATTCGATTGGTGGAATTTTGTTGATGAATCTAGAATCGTTGATTGAAATACTGTTGATGAATGTTGAATCTTTCAAGTTTTGCTTTTCTTAGTGCGGCCTCAGCGAATTTATTAAAAAAGAAAAAGCCACATGTAAAGAAAAAGCGTGTTAAAAAAAGATTTTTCTTTAGATGTGGTTTAAACCAGCGACAGTTTGTGCAATAAGAACGTAACTGTAATCGAAATACAGTTCCTTATACAAAACTGAAAACGTAGTCCTCTACGGTGTGTTTTTTTTAAATATTTGCTTAGTGGGAATAAAATTAGAAATGGGTAGGTAAGTACAAAAACTGGCTCGTAGGTTTAAGCTCGAGCTAAAGTTAGTTCTTTATAATACGAGGGATAGTTCTGAGTTCACTAGTTTGATGTTAGGACTAGTGCACGAAGCGGTAGTACGAAATTCTGATAAAGTATTTTATATGTTGACGTACTATGCTGTACACTCATATGAACTTAGACTAATTATGTAGGAAAATAAAAAATGTGGTAATAATTATGAAAAAGTTGATTTATTATAATTATAATAATTATTATAATACAGTTTACAATAATTACAAGCGATCACCAAACGGGGTGAAAGAAAACGGCGTAGTATTAAATTATTTAGGGCGTCTACACACGGCGTCGCGAGCGCGCAGGTCGCGCCGCGCGTGCTCCGTCCGGCGCCGCATCGCGCGGCCAACTCTTACAATATAACTACCTACACTACACTCCGGCTCGCGCGGCGCGCGCTGCGCTGACGCGACCCAGCCCTACGTAGACGATGATTTATTTATTTATTCGATTTTAGGATATAGTCTTTCGAACGCGAGGAACAAAATATTACACAAGTCGAGAATATTATTTATAATCGATTCGGATTAAATCGGATTCGAGAGCGGCGAAAGCGAGCCGCGGCGGGGGCGGCGGGCAGCGGCGGGCGTCGAGCGGGCGCAGGCTATGTACACGAGCGGCGCTACGGGCAGTCGCACTCCTCCACCACCATCTCGGGCAGGTCGCGCTTGATGATGTTGGAGTCGGCGCCGAAGTAGATGAGCGACAGCGCGGAAAAGCGCACGGGCGCGCAGCACTCGGCGCGCTCCAGCCGCGCCGCCTCCACCACCTGCGAGTGGTAGTTGAGGAAGGGCGCGCACGCGCCGCGGCAGTAGTTGGCGTAGTAGCCCTCCGGCGCCACGATCCAGTCGTCCCAGCCCAGCGCGCGGAAGCTCACGTAATAGGTCTGGCGGCAGCAGCGGCCGTGCTCGGCCGCGTCGCAGTCGAGCGCGCGGCGGCGGCGCGCGAGCGGCGGCTTGAGGCGCAGGCGCAGCAGCGGCCGCGCCGCCTGGCCGCCGCCCAGGCGCAGGCGCACGCGGCCGCCGCAGCCGCTGCAGTCCAGCAGCAGGCGCAGCGGCTCGCGCGCGCCGCCCGC
Source organism: Atethmia centrago (assembly GCA_905333075.3). NCBI lineage: Eukaryota > Metazoa > Arthropoda > Insecta > Lepidoptera > Noctuidae > Atethmia > Atethmia centrago. The sequence goes on along the minus strand of HG995381.1, from coordinate 6,623,247 downwards.
CGCCCAGCGCCGTGCGGCCTGCGTCACGTCCAGGCGCTGCCAGCCGCGCGCCGGGTCGCGCCGCGCCGCGCCCGCCAGCGCGCTGATGGCGGCCGTGTCGTTGCCGCTGACGGTGAAGGCCCACAGCGTGTAGCGCAGGCGACGCGCGCGCGGCGTCGTCTCCGCGCGCACCAGTAGCTCGGCTGACGCCACCGCCAGTCCCTCGCCCTGCTCCGACTCGGCCTCGGCGCCCAGCCGGAATTCGATCAGTCGTTGACCGTTTAAGGTCTCACCTGCACATACCAAGCACGTTCTCGTGTAGCTACTGTATTCAGTATTAGCGACACAGATTCACGGACATATTTCCCGACCAATAGGTCGGACAACAATCCGTAATCTCTGACACTCTGAAGTAAAACCTTAATTTATTCCTACGGTCCCTGCATATATCGAAATGGCCCATCTTTAGCGCAGTGGTCGCGACGGGAGTGGGATGGGGTGCGGGGGCCAGGGTGCGCGCGGTTGGCGCCCCGGCTAGAGCTGCACGTGCCCGGTCGTCGTAGACCCCCGCCTGCCAGCGGTCGGAGGTCCACGCTGATTCGAGCCCGCGCTAGCCGCGCGCACTTCCGGATCATATTAAAAAAATTCTTAGGATTCGGATACTAAGAGATGTAATAAAGTGTTGCAAAGTCGTCGCAGCCACAAGCACTACTAAACTCGTTTAAAAGTAAATGCGTTTAAACTACTCCAGCGTCCATCGGTGCTACGTCGCGCGCCCGAGAAGATTGAAGTTCACCTCATGTTGGAGAGTCGGTCCTGCGAACAAACGAGTCCTCATTACTATGAGAATACGTCACAAATAGAAGCGACACGTATGCACGTAAAGAGCACACGTGACAACTAGGACGCGGCGTGTAACCGACAAATGATTCGATTGATTGACTACGATCAAAGCGGACACTCGTCACTGCGGTGCGACGTTTCACATCCCTACCTAATAAATGGCCGTCGTTTTTATGAATGAAACAAAATTACCGTACACAGAGCGCCTACTAAACCGAAATTAAACGAAATAATTTTATGCGCGATGGCGTTGTGCCAAATCTTTAAGTATTACATAATAAGGTCGTTGGAATAAATAAATTACTAATGAGATAACACAGGGCTAAGCTTACCGTCAGTTAGATTGAAATCTTCGTTTAAGTTTCAGTACTCTATTTTTAGAACAAGTATCCTTTGATAAAGATGAGAGACAGATTCTGCGTAGGTGTCACGGTGTCAATCTTAGCAAAGCGAAGTTACCTAGTATATTCTGGGAAAGGTCAAATTCCTATGGGCATAAGGGTCACCGCTTATAATTACCGTTCTTTGGACTACCTCTAGAGGTGATTGCTTAACTTATGTTAGGCTCCAGTATGCCCGACACGTGTCTACTACACAAACACGTGTCACTTTTGATAAGTGGCAGCCTACACATTTTAGCAGTAAATACTGCTAAATCTCACGTTATCAAATTGAATAACTAGATATAATTAGAAATAAAGTAATACAGTTGTTACTGTAACACAATTTTAGCGACAAGCTAAAATGTCTCATACTTGAAATGACACCTTGATATCAGTACCCTTCAAACTGGAATGCAATAAATCTTAATAGGTTTGGTCAATGGTGGTACCTAAAGTCGAATTATTAATTCAGTGCATTAATGATTAGACTTTACTTTCCGGGACGAATTCATCCACAAATACCTTACTACTTCTGGCAATTATCCAGACAGGCATCAATACATATTTGTTGCTGGGGAGTTTGTTGCGCCACTTCTTCTTCACAGCTAAAGCACTAGGAAATGGTGAAGGGTGGGCGTTTTGGGGGACTGTCTTATGTAATTTTGACGTTCGAAAAGTGCTGATTCTCAGCCTAATTTGAATAAATTACTTTTGATTTTGATTTTGAAAAAAGAAAACTCGGTCTACCTCAGTAATCAAAACGTTTTGTTAAACCGACATGTTTCAGGGCCACTGCACACCACCTAATGCATCTTTAATGCACTACAAATAGTCCAAGGTCAGCGAATATTCGATCTGAATTTCACAATCACATAAACCAGGCTTAGGAACCATAAAAAGGGGCAATCAAGTGAGTTATTAAGGTATAAAATTAGCCATAACGTTATGGGGTACAATATTGACTGCATAGGTGGAGGCCCGTGTCGCTGCGAACCTACCTTGCAACGAGTTATGCAACACGTTCTGCCATGGTATCGATTGTGGTAAATTTCTAGATAATAATGAATAATTTAGTGTGTGGATTATAGACTACGGGGAAGTGGTTTTGTACGCGTTTTCATAAGATTTATATGTCGTTTTAATTCTATTGCAAACCATTGTGGTTTGTTTTGAAGTAAAGATTCTACTTCTCGTACCTACTCCTTTGGTGTAGTGGTCGCAAGCGTGAGTTGATGAGCTGAGCTGAGCTGGGATCATGGGTTCGATCTCCGAAATGGGCTAGCTAATAAATCATAACGTTTTTCTGCCAAAATAGTATTTGCATATTTATTTACTTAAATATATATATATATTATCATAATAAATTTTAATTATATTATAATTATACAAAAGAAATTAATAAAATTCAAAAATATAAATTAATTTAAATATTTAATCCTTTCGTATTAAAATATTATTTTTTTTAAAATACTAGCTTTTCCATTCAACATTTCTTCAGAAGCAGCTTGACGGATATTGGATTTAACTATTTTTTACAAAGAAAAGTTTTATAGAAGCTCTATCTACAGAAATTGACTAACAGGAAAAAAAATCTTTCAATAAGCTGACTGTACCGATTTAAAATTGTAGGCTGTTTAATTGCCAATGAGTTTGAAGATGAAAGTCAGTATTATGTGATCTTTAAAAAATGCGGTATTGTACCAACTTTTTTGCAGACAGACATGTAACAGCCGCCCCACAAATCAATGTCTTCATATACCATAGAAAACTCCAACAAAAATAACCTATAACCCAAAGTAAAAGTGTTTCCACGAACATGACCCACAAATTACCGCATTGGGATGGATATAAAAAAGCTCAATTCACCAACCTATTGTAGGTACGGAAACAGAAACTCCAAGCATAAAATGTCACGATAAAGAACTTGTAACAATAAAATACGTAGTACGCAGTACGATCGTCTATGTAACACAATAATGGTGATTTTAACCAAACTTCAGGCATTAAAGCATGGCGAACGGCTGACCTGACCCCGTTCCGTCTAAGAAAGGTCTTATTTCAGCTATTCTATAGAATTGTGACGTAACTGATGAATTACTTTACTAGTTCCGTTTGGCGCGCCTTTTTAGGGTTGACTTGAACCATTTGTATGTTATACCGTGGATTTTAGTAAAGAATTCATGACAAATCTGTCTTTTGCTCAAGACTTTCTGTTAGAAATCTTAATTTTGAGTTATGTTTTGTATTTTGTTCACTTGTTTTTGTAGAATTCTTTTACGAGGATGACTTACTGAGGGAGAGCGACAGAGTTCATTGTTCTATCTCTATCCGTGATTAGGATTTTGGAACTCTTCTCCAAGGGGTATCTGCTTTCTCTCGCGTCCGGCCCTGGTTCAGGCCATGGTACGGAGCGAGAGGGCATGGGCAGCCGTCACCTCCTTCTGCGAAGCAGTAATGCTCGCGAAGGAGGAGGCGGGACGGTTGAGGGAAAGGCAAGTTTCGCGCCCTCTCGCCCCTAGCCGCCGCAGGAGACGCCCAGGGCGTCGGGAATCCCGGGCGGATTTCCGGTCACCGTAGGCGCGGGCTTGCGGACGGTGAGCAATGGGTAGCTCACCGTCCGGTAAGGACCAGGCCCGGGTCGACGGCGCGTTGTATTCCACGCGCGCCTCAAAGAGATCTCGTCAGCACATAGGTAGGGGTCTACTAGGGCCGATGCCTGCCGGGGTCGCGGGAAGGTACTTTTGGGTCACCGAGGCCCCCGCAACACAGGCAACAGGAAGGAATACGGGTGCGTTTTAGTCAGTAAGAGTGTGACACACCCTCCCGCTCCGCCCAGAGCGGGAAAAGTTATTTGATGATTTCCCAACCTCAAAAAAAAAGGGGTATCTGCTTTGTTTCACTATGTCAAGGTAAAGCAATTACTGAACTCGTGATTTGCTTTATATGTTGTAGGTCAGTTGGATAGGAGAAAAAGAAGAATAAGTTAAGAATATACCGGATGAGAACGTTGTTCCTAAGTCCTGACATAGGGCATCTACTGGCTTTGGGAGAAAAAGATATCAATGGAACGAGTCTCAACGGGATTCATTATATCGAACACATGCGTGGGCAGGCCAACAGACGAAATAATACAACAACTCCATTTAAATATGTTAGGTTTCTATTTTCATTCTATTTATATTAAGACAGTGGAACAGATGGGCCGTGTCATTGTTGTTATCTTAGGTCCAAAAAAATTTCACCTGTCCACCTGTTTGAGCAAATAGAGCAATTGCCGTTTGCTCAAAGGTGGAGAGGTGTTTTTTTTTAGAAGTTGACGTAGATGTCGATTTTTCTAAATTAACGTAGGTACATCAAAAGGCGAGTACAAACTTGAGCCTCTTCGTGTAATGGTCGCGCCTATAGTGCCCAGGTAAATTATATATAGTACATTATATAATAATAAATAGGACTTATACAAAAACGGTTCATAAAAGTGTTGTGTCGTGTGTGTCTCTTATATTGGCTCGGTTTCTGCATATTCGATGTTCAATACAAATGAATACTTTAGTTTGTACTCACCTTAACATTTAGGAAATAGAGCCTTAATTTCATACTTAACGTAACATAATCAGCCTATAACGTTCCCACTGCTGGGACACAGGCCTCCTCTACAGAGAGGAGGCCTGCCCACTCCCTCTCACTGGAGAGGGAGTGGGCCGTAATCCACGACGCGGGCCCAGTGCGGGTCGGTAGATGTCACATGTCTTCGAATTCTTGGTTCTAGGACATGCCGGTTTCCTCACGATGTTTTCCTTCACCGTTTTGAGAGCAGTGGTGATGAAATAATTTACACAAAGTAAAGCGCCTTTCCGGGTTCGAAACTTGTAAGTCACAGCCGTTGCCACTGGGCCACCACTGCTATTTTATATTTTCACTAGCTTTTGCCCGCGACTTCGCCCTCGTGGGTGTCGGAAAATATCCACGGGCACGTACTATCGGGATTATAAGTAGTACCTAAACCCTCTGTGTTAATCCACAAAAAATAAATGTGTAGGTAACTAATAGATCAAGAGTAGGGGAGGTGGGCCTAAAACGGATACCTCGCCTAAAGCGGGTAGGCTCTTAAATTTGCGCGCCGTAAGTAAAATTGAAAATGTGTGAGTGTAGTGTGGTGTCTCGAGCATCAACCAATCATATACAGTCGGCTCACTACAGTGATACAAGCGCTTTCGAGGTAAGATAAAAAAATGTTTTTTTGCTATTTTTACTAAAAATTATTGGTTTGTAATGGTTGTGTTTACTTAAAAATGGTGTATGATATGTTCTCAAAAGTTTTACACTATGATTTTGCTAGTATAGTGCTATTTTATCTTCGAAAACTTGTGGGTACTTGTGTTTTAATTTTAAGGTTATGAAGTGTAAAAACTAAAAAGACCTCTTGGGCAAAACGGGTAGGGGTAAATTGGGTACCTGCTTTGCCCTTACCCGTTTTGCCCTAGGTATGCAGGCTTCGTGGGTTGGCAGGCGTTACTGTGTTTAGTTTTTAATTCATAAATGGATGAAAAATGAGAATAGGTATACCTTGTTAATGTAGGTATTTTTTAGATGGTAAATAAATACAAAAGCAAATGCATCCTGGAACGAGGATATTATGAAACTGGCAATGGAAGAAGCTGGCAAGACTTCAGTCAAAGGTGCAGCAAGTCAAAGGTGAAGAAATATGGCATCAACCTATCAACACTACAGCGGCACATCAAAAAAGGATGCCCGAAAAAAAAACTTGGTAGGTTCATCACTGTTTTTAATTAAAATCAGGATACGCCACTAAAAGATCAGCAACGAGAAAAAGAAGAGAAAAATAAAGTTCCTATGAGTAAAATCCAAACAGTGAATAAAAATTTGAAGGTTGTAAAAGCTTCTAGTAGTAAGAGAAATAAACAGAAAAGGTCCAAGCGAAGTCCAAAGGATAATGAAGATCACGGAGCCGAATACCCATGCTTGGTTTGTTCTGAGTTATACTCATACCCACCTATAAAGAACTGGATCAAATGTGACGATTGTCAAATGTGGGCTCACGAGGCGTGCACAACATATTCTGGTTTCTAGAGGTTCCTATTACTGTGACGGCTGTCAGGAATAACTTTAATTTTATAGTTAATAACTGAGACGTTAAAGTTGATTTATGATGATCCACGAAAATACAATAAGTTTACCTACTACTCGTAATGGAGACTGCAATGAAAATGAGAATAGTATTATTATAGAATTAGTTAATTAACAAAATTTCGCTGTGATATGGATTAATCTCGATTATTACCCCATACCCGTTTTGCCCAAACGCTGTACCCGTTTTAGGCACCCAATAGGGGCAAAACGGGTAGTTTGAAGGGCTTTTTTGTTTTTTGTTTTTGTTCGAATTATAAGGAAAATGGTTGTTTGTTCTTAATTAAGATTCTTTATTAATTAAATATTTGAAAAGTAAAAATAGAAGTTTAATTTTCTTTTCTAGGAGTTTTTTATTGGTCATCTGCCTTAGCGTACCCGTTTTGGGCCCACCTCCCCTAGGGCTTGAACGAATGAATGTCCGATTCGAATAATTTTAAGAGGCATTTACGTGTACATAATCAACCTTAATTATGAAGCTATTTAGTTGGTTATGGATTAATACTATGATTAACTAATTTGAACAAAAAACGGTTATTGTGATTTAACTATAATTAGTTAGATATATAGCCTCGTAAACTTTTTTGTGGATGATGATAAGTATACCTAAACACTTAGTTAATTATTTTATGTTGTACCTTATATAGTTTTCGCAGCGCACGCCAAATAAGTCATTATTTGGTGTGCGCTGCGAAAACTTTATATTTCTTTATTTATATTTATAGGCAAATTTTTGATACCTTGGGTTACATTGATAACATTATCAGCGAGTAACATGGGCTGTATTTAATTTAATTTTTATTTGTATTTTTTTTAAAAGCTACATAGCTTTCTATAAGTGAAAGAATTTTTAAAATCAGTTATGTAGTTTTTGAGTTTATCCATTACAAACAAACAAAAAACTAAATCTGATCTCTTTATAATATTAGTATACTTAGCTAGATAATACTAATTAGGAAGACTCACATCGTTTGGCAATATTAACGACCGAGCCTACATAAATACATATGCCGCCATCAATAATACAAATATTAAGTTGCCTCTAAATTTAATATATGAACACATCGGCCCATTTTTGTTCGCTTCTAAAAATTGCTTGACGTCTGTAAACGATGTGAAGACTGTAAAGACTTTGGGATACTGTAGAAGAGCTGTAGAAGAATTGTAATTTTATTGAATTGTAATTTTATTGAATTGTAATTTTATTGAGGTAATCATAGGTTGTTAAATTTTATTGTATTTTGTTCATTCTGACTTAATTATTGATCTAACTACAAATTATTTCTAATTAATTCTATCAATCTATTATTTTATTGTTATTATTTTAAATTTGTGTTGGCCATATTGTTTAATTTTTTATATGTCGAAGCACTATAGAAAAAATGTAAATTTTTATTTTTAAATTTTTGATTAATTTATAAAATTCAAATGTCATTTATTTTAATGTAGTGTATATAGTAAATGATAAATAATAAATGATTTTATTTCTGTAAGTAGGTTTTTACAAACACTTTTACACGTCAAACATATTTTTTAAACTAGATGAGGTCGGTGTTTCCTATCTGAATACTCTGAGAAGAAAGGCCGAAACAAACTCAGAGGTCACAGTCTCTTTTAAAGTCCAGACATAATCTTGGTCAGATCATGTGAAGACCATGTCGATTGGTGTCTGAAATGGTATTTTAATGAAAGAACCACACAGATTGAGTGGACCTGTCCAGTCAGTGCATGCATTTGTCAGTCGTTGTGCAGCTCAACTCATAACTAAAGGAGCTCAACGATTCAACGAACAATACCAAAGAAAGGACATTTGGCTAGGCCGCAAAAAATACTCAAAACTTCCAGACCATGTTAAAAACTAACTGAGAATAAAACAAAGTTAAACAATGACCCACATAGTGTTCACATTTACAATAATTAAAACAATATAATACTACACAGAGTAAGTATACTGTAACTGTGCAATTTTGTTGGTATATTCAGATACAAGTTACTTGTTTATAAATAAATGACTATGACTATGGGCATTTTTTACTTTTATTTAAAAAATGAAAGGTTTTCTTTCTAATACTACCTAATAACCACCATTTTTAATTTACATACATACATAAACTCACACTTTCTTCCCTTGGGTAGGTATGCAGAGACTACAGAACGCCACTGACCTGCTACGATCCTTACATAATCCTTTTGCATTCTTCATTTAGTATTTAAGTACCTAAACTATACAACATTAGTTTTTGTTTACCCTAAACCCGAAAAGGGGTCATTGTACTCATCATTTTGAACAACTTTTTCTATGGGACCAAACTTGAAATCGCGAAAAAAAATCATCTGCTGTTCCATACATTTGTGTTCATTTAAATCGACAAAATGTATGGAACAGCTGATTTTTTTTTCGCTTTCAAGGTTGGTCCCATTGAAAAAGTTGTTCAAAATGATGAGTACAATGACCCCTTTTCGGGTTTAGGGTAAACAAAAACTAATGTTGTATAATCATTTTAAACATAGTATCTTTTAACTATTAATTTAATCCATACTTATAAATCCATACATACAAATATTATAAACTCGAAAGTAACTCTGTCTGTCTGTATGTTACCTTTTCACGGCTAAACCTATGAACGGATTTCGATAAAATTTGGCAGGAGATAAATGGCATCCTGGGGAACAACATAGGGTAGTTTTCGTCTCAAAAATAATCCTTATCGGGGTGATATATAATAGGGGATGAAAGTTTGTATGGGAAACAGTATTTCTTTTTTTAGGTATATAAAAATTATGCTTTTGGTAACAAATAAAAAATGCTGCGTTTCAGTGTCTTTGTACAATCATCCCCCAATGGGGTAAAATAGGGGACGGTTTTAAAATTCGCACGATTATTGAAATTTTTATTTACCTCTTTTCAAAAGATTTAAGGAGAGTCAGAGTCCGTATATTCAGGTACCTAATATTTATTTTAGTATTTATTTAATTAAAATTGGTCTACTAAATTTTAGAAGTAATAGTTAATACAATTTAGTGTTATAAAATAACTCAGCTAAATCTGTATTTGTGTGTTTAAAATAATAATAATAATATTAAATTATTATATTAATTATTATTATTTTTAAGTTAGACAAAAAAAAAAAAACGAAAAAATCTATTTATTTAAAAAATATTTTTTTTTAATAATATTTTAATATTTTTGCACTAATTTATTATCTGTCTGTCTGTAGTCTTTTCACGCTTTAACTGCTGGATTTGGATGATAGGTATACGGATAGGCCATGATCTGGGTAAAGACATAGGATACTTTTTATCTCAGGTCCCCGTGGGATAATTTCCGACAACCACGTTTTCATTAGTTTTAAATAATTCGAAATTAAAATCTAAGTCTTGTGGAAATATAAAGTAGATTCAAATTAAGTGAAAAACTTTATAAACTAATTGACAGAAGTAGTTAGAAAGTGTAGAAGCAACAATGTTATACACGCCATGCTCATATTAGGCCAGCTCTAAGGCATGAAAACTAAATGCTAATGTTCCACATATTTCACCTCATTAATATGGTATACTCGTAGTACTCCTCAAAGTGAAGTGCGCTACTCGCTGCGCGGTACCGCACCCCTCACCCCCGCTGACACATAAATTCGATACTGCGCAGCTACTCGCCTCATGTTCCGAGCCGCCATACAGTTTGAAATGGGCTGTACATTACGTTACGAAAAGGTATTTAATTTACATGCCTTGAATTGTACCTATGACTTAGACCGAAATTCTAAGAGCTTAGTTTGTCATAAAGTTGGATCCAAACTCTTTAGTAGTTAGGGTTACGTGTGTTAAGAGTGCCAAAGGGACCTTATTACTGCAACCTAAGCCTACGCCGTCTGTCTGTCTGTGTAAGGGATGTATATTTTTAAGAGGAGCAAAAGCGTGGTCACTGTCGGACTGCATAGAAAAGAAAGAGAAGCGCGATGACACAACGCTGGTAATTTATTGAAAAATATGAAGCAATTTTTTATTTACAAAAAGCTATTGTTTGGATAAAAAAATTAAAGCACTATTATGCTAATATGTTGCTTGTAGAATAATATGACAAAAAATCAGAATGATTGCATGTATATTAGTATCGTTTTTAATCGTTAAAATATTTTTTTAGAGGTATCTTCGTGTTTTTTTTCTATCGTATCAAATTAGTTGTATTATGTTTTCAACACACTATCTACCTAGCATATGTATACAATATCCTGAAAAATATCATATATTTTTCTGACTTTGTTTACTGCAGTGGATCATATACTTTTAGGCATTATAAAACTTTGCGTTTAGGACCTGTAGTCCCCTTAAGTGTCGGGTAATCGCCGTTGGCCTTGGCCATACTAATGTGCGTCGCGCTTACGCCGCCGCCGTTCGTTTATATAGGGTATATTTATTTTTAGTAACGGAAATGTGAATATTTGAAAAAAATCACACAGAGAATTATAGACAATAATATAGTCTGACCAAAAAAAACATGAAAATATATTAAGTAGTTTGAAAGTAATATCGTGTTTTATGCTTTGGGTTGACATTATTACTTCCTGAATTTATTTCATAAAGTATTTTACTATTATACTTAACTATTCACATATATTTAGAATTGATATACACACACACATTGATGTTAAACACGAACGCTTACGCGTTCGTGTTTAACATTTTTTTTGCATATCTTACTTGAATTATATGAAGGCGTAATAACAGATTTAAAACTCACTCACTCATATACCTGCACCTTAACGGTTATAGGTAGCCAGTTAATAACAGCTGCACGGGGGGATTGCAGGTTATTAAGCTACGTTTACCGCGCTCGGTTCGTGGATGGGTGATCATCCAATACATATCGAGACCCCTTCGTGCCGCGGAAAGCATGTTAAGGCGTTGGTCCCGGCTGTCATTCGAAGATCTTTGACAGTCGTTACGGGGAGTCAGAGGCCCGAAGTAACGTTTATTCTAGTAACTGGGTTGTGAGGTCAGATAGCCAGTCGCTCCATGTGAGATACCTACTGGTATTCAGTTGCACCCGCTTTAAAGGCTGGAAGCCGACCCCTACAAAGTTGGGAAAAGACTAGGCAGATGATGAGGTAGCCAGTTAAAGCCCGGGTCGACGGCGCGTTGTATTCCACGCGCGCCTCAAAGAGATGTCGTCAGCACATAGGTAGGGGTCCACTAGGGCCGATGCCTGCCGGGGTCGCGGGAAGGTACTTATGGGTCACCGAGGCCCCCGCAACACAGGCAACAGGAAGGAATACGGGTGGGTATTAGTCAGTAAGAGTCTGACACACCCTCCCGCTCCGCCCAGAGCGGGAGAAGTTATTTGATGATTTCCCACCCTCAAAAAAAAAAAGGTAGCCAGTTAAAAGGCTAGGCAGATGATGAGGAAGCCAGTTAAAAGGCTAGGCAGATGATGAGGTAGCCAGTTAAAAGGCTAGGCAGATGATGAGGTAGCCAGTTAAAAGGCTAGGCAGATGATGAGGTAGCCAGTTAAAAGGCTAGGCAGATGATGAGGTAGCCAGTTAAATTAAAACAAGAAAACTATGTAATAATAATAATAATAATAATAATAATAATTTTATTCATAAGTTCACATACAAATTACTAGAAATTACATCATTACAAACTTACATATTAATTAGTAAGAAAATGTTAAACTATTATACTTTACTAATCGAAAATAAATCTAGTGTATAACTTATATAGATTGGTTAAGGGTCTAATTCAATACAATAGCGACCTGCCTGATGTAGGTTTATTCAAACCTGTGTTTCAGGCCATCACTTAACAACGCTGCGTGCTTTAGTGGACAATATGGTACTGTACATAGTGCTAGCATTGATACATATTAATTATATTTTAAAATAAATATTTATTTAACACTAATAAACTTATTGCATTACATCTAGCAATTTTTCAGTGTCTGAGTAATTAAATGTCGCTAAATATTCACATAACATTTCACTGCATTTTTTACGATTTACACTATAAATACTTAGAGACTTACTGATTTTATTATATAAGAACGGACCTAAAAATACATAAAATTTATTTATAAAAGTATGTCTAGTTTGAGGCTTTATGCAAACCAAGTCTTTTCTTCTCTTATCTATAGATATTGGGATATAAGGAAGTTTGCTATGCTGGAGTAGTATTATATTTAATATAAATAGTTGACGCACGGTTAACACCTTACATGCCGTGTAAAGCTCGTGTGTGGGAAATCTAAATGGGCGAAAGGTGGCTACCTTAAGGATAGCTCTCTGCGTACCTCTATCATGGCAAATAAATCCAAGCGGTCTGATTACATTTATAACAAGGTTTTTCATAAGACATGGGTTAAACCATCGAGCCAATTCTTGTAATAAGAAAATAACATCATCCCTGTATTCCGGAAGGATTAGACAGAGGTGCACCTGAAGTAAACCCACTTTTCGCCAGATATGTTTAAGTCCCACGTAATAACAGATTTAAAACTCACTAAAATCATATATGCAAGCCTATTGCCATCAACCGGGTCCGGGCTGCTACAGTGAAATTCCAGATGCAAAAACCTAATAACACTTTGCACCACTCGGGAAACGAACCCAGGACCACATGCTCAGCGTAGCGCTTGGTTAACACTTTGCACCACTCGGGAAACGAACCCAGGACCTCATGTTCAGCAGTAGCGCTTGCGTATAATACTAGACCAACGTAGCTGTCTAATGAGAACGTACCTAATTGTGAAACACAGTTCTTTATACAAAAATTACAACTCAATTCGGTACCACTCCGTTAAGTATTATGTAAGTTTTGTTTCGTTTGAAATTCATAAATGGCTCCTTGGTTTAAACCTTGTTTTATGACGTCATTACATCAGACACTGACTTATTGTTAATTTTTTTATGGAAATCGTCTACTTTTACAATGTTTGTAAATATGTGAGCATTTTATTTTTACACCAAAACGGTGAAGGAAAACATCGTGAGGAAACTGACATGTCCTAGAACCAAAAAAAAATCGAAGACTTGTAACATCTTCCAACCCGAACTAGGCCCGCGTGGTGGAATATGGCCCATTCCCTCTCACAGTGGAGACCCGACAACAGTGGGAACATTATATCCTGATTATATACTTATCTATCACATAATTAATTAATCTGTCATTGCTTCATTTTTAATTCTTTGTATGTATTGTGATGTAGTAATTTTATTCTAGGTGCATTGTCTTCACATACACTTATATAATTAATGTACACAAATATTGTAAAACACTTTAAGGGAGAAACGGTAGAGTTTCTTGCCCATTCTTCTCCATACGAAACTACCTTTTGGAAGGGGCAACAAGAATCAATTATATTTTTCTGTAAATTTTGACGTTCAAAAGTTCCTTGTGCCTATTAAATAAATGATTTGACTTTGACTTTGACTCGACAAACCTTGATTTGTAATAAGTCGGAGGAAGACCGATTAATAGATTAATAGATTAATAGATTTTCCTTTCTTGGATTTATCCAAGAAAGGAAAATCTATTTCAACAAAATTTTTCCTGCTCTGTATTACGGTATCTCCGGAAGCTTAGTAGCGAGTCCGGCGGCATTAAGGATCCGTACACGTCCTTTTCCTTAACTCTTGAGTTTTGTGGCCTTGGTACAATATGCGAAAAGGTTTTTGACACGTGTGTGCCAGAAGCAGCGATTCGTAAAGCACTCACGTGCCGCACGCGTTTCTTTAATAATCAATTTTTGTTTTAACTTTAAAAAGTTTATCTAGTAGTTTTAAGATAATATGTAATGTTTTTCACGATTCACGCTCTTCACGGGTTTAAGTGTATTTATGGTCTACGACTACTCTTTACTTTGTAAAAATAAACGTAAGTTACGAGCCTCAGTTAGATTTAACGATTAGTTAAATGAAAAACCGGCCAAGTGCACAATGCGCACAATGAACGGTTCCGTAGTTGGGAAGTTGGTATGAATTTACCCAAAAAGCAAACTTAACATTGTAGGTAAAAAACATTTTCTCCCATACATCGATATATGCCACGGTAAATTTAAGTTTGTCGACCATTACTCGTTAACTTGTAAAGCCCACTTAGCTGTAATAGTTTTCCTTTTAATTTAATTATATGCACTACTGCCATGAATTTTTCTCCATAAACAAACATTTAGCTGGGAGGGGGGGGAGGACACTTGACTCTAACAAAAAAATAGCATTTTAACGCTTAATATTAGAGGATCCTTGAATCGAAAAGTGGTGTTCACAGACCCGTAATATTAGAACGGCCTATCCAACGATACCCCACATCATGGGGTAGACGAGAAAAAGAACATCATCCCCGCATTACATGCAAGGGAGGTACACCAAAAAATATAAAAATATACAATATTTTAGCACTTTGTCGGCGTGAATAATATGTATACCTATGCCAAATTACAGCTTTCTAGTACTAAGCGCCTCTGAGCTACAGTGGGGCCAGACAGACAGACGGACATGGCGACACTGTGTGGGTTCCTTGTTTACTACGGAACCCTAAAAATTTATTTAAATTAATTAATTGAATTAATTATGACTACACGCTAAAGGTACTAAGCCGAGGTCCGTACTCCACAGGGGGAGTACGGACCTCGGCTTAGGGCGTCGCTTGGGGAGGACAGCAAGGGACAGGCTGGATCGGATTAAGAAATTATGAAATGAGTCGTACTCGTACTTTGTAAAAATACTCGTAACTTACGTGCCTCAGTTAGCCTTACTAGTATTATCGATTAGTTCGATGAAAAATGAGAAATTATGTTTTTTTTAATTGCTATTCGCAGGTCAACCTAGGAGGTTGTCGTCTGCTTAACCAGACTTTCCTGTGGGCGCCTCAATAAATTAAGGCCTCCAGCCAGGGCATGAAACTTACAGACTAACTAAGCAACTACACGCTAACGGGTACGGACCTTGACTTAGGGCGTCGCTGGGGGAGGACATCAAGGGACAGGCTGGATTGTATTAAGAAATTATGAAATGAGTCGTTCTTTGTGAAAACACTCGTAAGTTACGTGCCTCGGTTAGTTTTTACTAGATTAACTATTAGTTAGACGATAAACGAGAAATGATGTAATGGGTCGTGTATGTGCCTGTCAATGCCTACAATTGTCGGGGAAATTTATTGCTAAGCAAATTGACTATCAACTTAAATTTACCGTATATTCAACTCGCAAATCATTCTTTGGCAGTTGTTTACAATAGCTATGACACGGCAGCAAGTTGAAGTAGGGGTGCCAATTTGCTTAACAATTAATTTCCCTGTCTACCTATACCTACACACATCAATTCGTTTCCTATTATCGAACAGATCGTTATTACTAGTACCTACATAACTGAGGTTCGTAATTATCGAGTATCTTTACACAGAGAGTAGTCGTTGACCTTAGATACACTTCGATCCGTAAAAAGCGTCGCGTTTTAAACTAAGTAAGAACTGAAAGTTATTACATATGGAGGCCTTGGCAGAGAGTACAGCTTTGTGCCCTTTGGTGTCGAGACTCTCGGTCCGTGGGGTCCCAGTGCGCATAAGTTATTTGCGAAAATCGCGAGACGTCTAGTTGATGTAACTGGTAACTGAAAAGCCGGCGGCTTTCTCGCGCAACGCATCAGCATTGCAATTCAGCGAGGAAATGCCGCCAGCATCCTCGGTACAATGCCCCGAGGGCCTTTTTTAGGCTTAACTTAGTTTTAATTTAATTTAGTTAATGTTAATAACTATCTTGTAATTTGGGTACCAAATGTTAAAATTGGTTACTATGAAAAAAAATTAGAAAACGGGTAATTAGTATTTTATTTGATACTCGATTGAGTATTTGTTATTTTCATAAAGTAACCATGAAGTTACGACATTGTAGCCGTCCTCTGCTTCTCCTCTACATGTCCTAAGAAATTACTTTTAAAAAGGTAGGTACATATCTACAACAAAATCACGTAATATGCTAGTAAAACATTGAATACTTCGCCTCATGGCAACAGAGCTTTAGTTCTATATTGATTACGATTGGAGTTAGTGTTGCAGTTTCTTTGTGAAATATACTCGTAATATTAAAAAAAAAACCTGACTGCGTAAAAAGTGAACTAAGATGGAAACAAGATGACCTAATATCGTGCAGTCGGAGGCAATAAGTCTTTATTGTTAAATTGAAGATCATGCCTCCGACTGCGTGAGATTAGGTCATCTTGCTTCAATGTTTTTAAAATTCACTTTTTACGCTGCCGGTTTTTGTTTTTAATTTTACGTTTTATTTCACACTTTTTAGTTAGGATTATTTTTCTCTCACTGTATTATGTGACGCTTTAGGTATCGGTGTTTAAATTATCTTTAAAATTCTGGGTTTCTCACTCGATTTTAAGAATTATTTATTGAATTATATTATAATAATTATTTTTCACGTTAATATGAGTTTTGAAAGTTTAAGTGGGTATGGTTGCTAACCAACTTTAAATCGTTAAAAATCTATTTTTTTAAAAGTCACTTTTTACGCGGACGGGTTTTTTGATCTTTTATTTTACACTTTTTAGTTAGGATTATTTTTCTCTCACTGTATTAAGTAACGCTTTAAGTATCGGTTGTTAAAATTGTCTTTCAAAGCAGTAAAATTCTGGGTTTGTCACACGATTTTAAGAATTATTTATTGAATTATATTATAATAATTATTTTTCATGATAATAAGACCTACTTACTATATATAAGAACTTTATCACAGCTTTGTTTTAAGTTTTGAAAGTTTAAGTAAGAATGGTTGCTAACCAACTTAAAATCGTTATAGATCCTAAATAGTCATTCAAAATGAAAAATTATTATGAAAGATGATTTTCAAGACCTATTCAATGATACCCCACATGAAATAGTTCGCAGACTTTCATATTTTTTATTTTTCACAATATGGCGTTTGGTATTGTCGCCATATTGAAAGTTGATTACTGTCATGTCTTTAGTGAAACTCACAAGATTAAGACAAATCAATTGACGTAAAAATCATCAACATCGGCGCACGCGTTTGGTCTCTAAAGTGCCACAAAGGAACAAACATACATACTTATATAGGCTGATAAACACATTACCCTCCTTTGAGTCGCACAGTCGGGTAAAAACAACGGTACATACCTACATATGGTATTTTTCAGCCTACCTATATTATTAGACGTACTAAAATGATACATTCGACTTATTTCGAAAATACAAAGTTAAGCCTGCTTGTGGAGCATACGGTGGAGGTCTGCCCGGCTTGGGCAGAGCACCGCCGTGTCCTCGTGGAAGCGATCGGCGGCAGAGACCTCTCGCGTCCGGCCCTGGTTCAGGCCATGGTACGGAGCGAGAGGGCATGGGCAGCCGTCACCTCCTTCTGCGAAGCAGTAATGCTCGCGAAGGAGGAGGCGGGACGGTTGAGGGAAAGGCACGTTTCGCGCCCTCTCGCCCCTAGCCGCCGCAGGAGACGCCCAGGGCGTCGGGAATCCCGGGCGGATTTCTGGCCACCGTAGGCGCGGGCTTGCGGACGGTGAGCAATGGGTAGCTCACCGTCCGGTAAGGACCAGGCCCGGGTCGACGGCGCGTCGTTTTCCACGCGCGCCTCAAAGAGATGTCGTCAGCACAAAGTAGGGGTCCACTAGGGCCGATGCCTGCCGGGGTCGCGGGAAGGTACTTATGGGTCACCGAGGCCCCCGCAACACAGGCAACAGGAAGGAATACGGGTGGGTTTTAGTCAGTAAGAGTCTGACACACCCTCCCGCTCCGCCCAGAGCGGGAGAAGTTATTTGACGATTTCCCACCCTCAAAAAAAAAAAAAAAAGCCTGCTTTCAATTTCATCAGTACCAACTAAATAAGAAAAAGAACCTATTATTTTTTAAGTAATATAAAAACTTATTGTATTTGCCCACTTTTACTTAAACTTTCTAGTTTTCTAGCCTCCGCTAAACGGTTGGTCAACACTTCGCGTGACCAGAATGTGCGCCGTTCTTTGGCAAAGGAATTAGCATTGCCATTCAACGTGGCAGTGCTGCCAAGATTACGTTACGTAGGACAGTAATTGATTTTCATGCTCTTTTTGAAGGAAATTTTTGACAATCTGTAGGTACATATTACAGAACGAAAACGTGTTTCTGTCTGTGTTTTAGTGGGCTTATAACTTGTGAACCATTTTTTAATTCATATTTATAGACATGTTCTCTGACTAGGTTTTATTATGTCTTAGTCCATGATTTTCTGGTATCGTATTTCGACACTAGACCAAATCTAACATCTTCAAAGAATCACCTAATTAGGTCAAAGAAATATTGTACTGGTTGATAATTAAACCGAGAACCTTACATACCAAATCAGCAAAAAGTTTGCTGGTTTTAGCAAACTTTTAGACTTAACATTTTTGAACACGCTAGCCTGCTTAGTGAGAAATTTAAAATACAAATACCTAACACATACACATACGTACGTATTCTTACGGTTTTAAAAATAGGACATCATTAGATGACCGTGATACGACGATTAGGGCATTGATCACAATTATAAAAACATATCGATATCAATCCAATTCTCTAATAAGTACAGTTAAAATACAATTAGGATTTGGTATTGATTGACGTTGGCCACTCATATTGTTCTTTTTTGTATGTGAACTTCCATTATTTCTATTTATAGCCTAACGTAAACTACAGCTGGACATAAAACACAGACATTGACAGAATAAAGAGAGAAAAAAGTCTTCAGAGTTCGACTTAAACTATTATTCAAATTATTTGCTAAGGTCATGGTGTACGTACTTTAATTAATTACCACTAGTTAGAAATTCAGTAGTTTGAGACACTGCAACATGAAGCAGTTAGTTAACTTACTTAAGACGCTAATGTAATTTTCTTTCTTTTAGCCAACAATTACAATGCCATTCTAGGCAAAATGTTGCATATTTTCTTAAAGAAAATGTTAGTTATTTAGGCTTGAAAGCTCCAAGTGACTTGGTACGGCGAGGGCTGGTCAAGGACGTACAGTAGCTTCAGCTGCTCATTTATTTTGCCGCATACGGAAATCGAACGTGTCACCCTTGCACGTGTATAATTACTTAAGTGCCTAGCCAGTTCCTAATAACTGGCTAGGCACCTAGGCACCGCAAATCTTACAAAAAGAATTAGTGACAGATTGTAGCAGGTACTAATTATTAAGAAAATCTTGGATCGTATAGTAGGCTTTGTCAATTAAAAAATTACGCAATTTAGTCAGCAACGGTACTAATCATTTAGTATTCTTTATACGTTTGGATCGAAAATAGTGAAGTGCAGTGATAGCCTAGTGGTTTGACCGTCAGACTGCCAAGTCATAGGTCTCGAGTTGGAGCCCACCTAGTGGTGTGACCGTCAGACTGCCAAGTCATAGGTTTCGAGTTGGAGCCCACCTAGTGGTTTGACCGTCAGACTGCCAAGTCATAGGTCTCGAGTTGGAGCCCACCTAGTGGTTTGACCGTCAGACTGCCAAGTCATAGGTCTCGAGTTGGAGCCCACCTAGTGGTGTGACCGTCAGACTGCCAAGTCATAGGTCTCGAGTTGGAGCCCACCTAGTGGTGTGACCGTCAGACTGCCAAGTCATAGGTCTCGAGTTGGAGCCCAAAGCACGCACCTCTGACTTTTCAGATTCATGTACGTATAGTATAACTAATCACTTGCTTAAGGCGCTGACAAGACCCAATTGACCAAAATAGGCTTCGCTTAAGAAAAAAAAATGCCAAATCTGTATAGTTTGTGGTAGCGGAAAAAATATATGTTAATTTTGAACATATTTCCTAGAACTTGGTTGCTACCAAAACACGTTATGAAAAAAAATATCGATACAAACTAACGTTAAACTAACCTCTTACCTTGAGTTCTAATCCAAAATATCTGTATTAAATATCAACATACGTTACATTATGTATTTAATTAATAACAAGAACGTCTTGTTTGAATGCAGAACTTGGTTGTTTTTATTTTCGATTACTCAACTCGATTTTGAGTAAATAAATAATTGCTTCATATTTTGCAATAAATTACAAGCTTTGTGTCATCGCGCTTCTCTTTCTTTTCTATGGAATTTGACAGTGACCGCGGTTTAGGTGTTGTCAGCGTCTTAAAAAACGGTGACAGAAAACATCGTGAGTGAATGCCTGAGAGATATTTCTCGACGGCATGTGAAGCCAAGTCAGAGGCCCATGGGTGGCGTAACAACTTTGACACCAGGTTAGTCACTAAACACACAAAAAAAGAAAAAACTTGATTACTTACTGTAGTAAGACGAAACAAACCTAATGTTGTGTTACTATTCTTCTTTAAGCTTTTAGTGAGTTAAATAATATTTAAAAAAATTGGGTTCTCATAAAATACCAACCGTTGGACGAAGACAATACACCTGCCTACTACAACAATTTCTCGATGTCCTGAAACTTTTGTTGTAAGGTCTAATCATAATTTCTACTAATAAAGTATTAACGAACTGATATGCTTCGAAATAACTTAAATTTGAGTAAGAACTTCCCGACGCGCAGTTTACAATAGTTTTGTCTTCATGAATCAAATAAACCCTTGATTTGTTTTAAGCGAAAGAAACTAAGTACCTATGTGATTTGAACAATTTGAACAGCTGCATATCAGAATGTTCATGTCTAACACTAAAACTATTTTTAACGCAGAAAATGAAAATCGATTTAAAAGTTCCGCACTCACATCCAACTGACATATTTCCCGCTATTACCGACAATCGACAATGAAGCTCTAAAACCGAGATTTAAAAGTAAATTCCATACCTTGTCAAATTGGAAAGTTTCCTTGTTTCGTGATACGTAAAAAGTTTGTGGGAGCAGTGAGGGCGCGTCCTCCCCCTGCCAACGACGCCATGGTACTGGCGACCATCGGGAAACCCCTACCTTATATAGCCACACGCAGGGTGATTCACTGGAAAAGCCGGGACTTGTCTGCTTTCTTTAACTGTTCACATTCAGCCTTGTTGAATGGATGTTTAATTTCTGAATTAACTTATTTATTCCCAGGGCTCTTTATATCTTCAAATCTGTGAGTGGGTTTTATTAAAGCGCGGATTGCTTGCACTGGTAAGAAGCTTTGATACTTTGTTTTGTATTCAATTAAAGAAAATCTAATTTAAGTATGTGCAAATATTTTCGGATAAAGTTAGCAATACTAAGAAGTTAACAAAACTACGTGTTCAGTACATAATCCAATCGTGTTATTGAACATACGTAGAAGTACAACAGAGTGGATGTAAATAGACTTTATACAATAAACGAGAATTATTTTCACAAATAGGCAAAATGAAAACTCAATTTTATTGACATTGCAAATACGAAAAAGCTCTCTACATTACTACAAAATAATCACGTTCAAAGTAAGGCACTTTGAACGTAAAACATAAAGTACAAAATTAGTGGTGTCCTTTATCAATGGTAACTCATTGATAAATAAAGGACATTTGAAAGTCCTGTCCCGTCCTTTTAAATGTCACCCGTTCGTAGCTCGTAGCCACAGACGCGTGGGCGCGTAGGCGCGTAGCGTCGTAGCGTTGTAGCTATCTACGCGGTGCTGAAATGTTGACAGTCGCATAAAAGTGGGCTAGATTGTTTGATTTATTTATTATAGAAGAAAATGGGTTCTGTGGATATCTTTTTCTTATTATTGTACTTAATGCCTTATAAAAACGTCCTATGTTTATAGATTTAGTCAAAGTTAAAAAGCATTAAAGGCAGACTCTGCACAATTAACTTAGAACTATTTGTCCTATTTCTTTAGTAACGTGTTAATGTCAACTGTTCCTCATAATAATGTTTACCTACCTTTACAACTTTACAAATATTAGATTTTTTATTGTTTCATGTTTTTAGAATACTATTTGTATTTTAAATTCATGTCTTCGAAATTTGCTATAAGCATTATTTGTTTTTCAAACTTGATTTATTCATATTTAGTGTGTTCCAGATTATTCTACAGCTACGGAACTCTAAAATCTTCATCGCCATTAACTAAACAATGTAAGTAATACACTAAATTATTAATACGAAGAAAGAGTAAGATTTTTATCTTTAATGCGAATACCTTGAACTTTAACTTGGTTGACCTTAGATAGATGTACTTAATAAATATGTGTAGCACAGAATATAAAACTATCAGAGCAACCTTCGTACCGAAAAGCCTAATACTGACAGATTATTCCAGTATTCTAGATCGTCTTCTAGTTAAATCAACTAACACTTGTTTTTTCCAAATATCAAATTACGGGCACACAAGTGCGGTATACACTACAAAGTGCGGTATACACTATAAAGAGCGTTCTACACTACAAAGTTCGGTATACACTACAAAGTGCGGTATACACTACAAAGTTCGGTATACGCTACAAAATTGTGAATGTCCATATACTTCGGAAGACAAATAAGCTTAACCGTGTATCTTTTAGAAGTGGTAGCCTGTGAAATTATTTAAAAGACATTGGTGGATTATGGTCCTCTCACAGAGAGGAGGCCTGTGTCTCAGAAGTGGGAACGTTATAGGCTGATCATGAATATGCTTTAAATGCGTAACTTCCACCTCTGTCCGCTATCGAGACTAGTACTTCACCAGGTGTGTCTCTGCCTTAAAATGGAGTCAAATTTCTGATAGATAAATTATGTTTAAAGTATATCTATTTCAGATGAACTATGTACATTAGAGCGATGAGTGTATCTGTAATCTGAGATGAGTTTTGTTTGTCTAGCTAGATTAATATCTCGGAATATTGGAATACTGTTTATTTCGAATAATAATAATAATTTATTTCAGACTAGGTTGTCCTTAGAGAGTTAGTAATACACTGAAACTTAAGAACTATGTTAATAATACACACATACAAAAACAAACTATAATAATTATCCTTTAAGTCGGCAAGTCCAGTGCGACCAGATAGGAATCTCAACATGTTTAACTATGACCCTCAGGTAGCCGTTAGGACTGACTCTCACTCTGCGCATCAGCGATGAGGTCCTTTTTCAATTATGGCATAATAGCCATCCACTTCTGATTCTGCAAACATCGCTGACGCACTGCAATAGCGAGGCAGCCCCATCAACACCCTGAAGGCATTGTTGTACTGAACTCTCAGAGCTCTCACGACCCACTGCGTGCTGGCTGCAGATATAAAAGATTGGCAGAAGGCCCTAAGCAGTGTTGTTTTGACTGCCGTTGAACACCTGGCAAACCAATTAAATTATGCGAAGAAGAATTATGAGGATAATGAGTTATGAAATAGGTTTTGGATATCTTGACTGTTCTTAAGATAGCTTACTAAGAATAAAGTCACTTTGTTTTTAAACCGTGATAAGAGTGGTAAACGAAAATAAGAAAACTCAAACGCAAAGCAATTCAATTAATCCATTTACAGGCACTTTTGAATTGTCAAGGAATCGGTCAGTTAGAAAGTTGAAGCTAGTTGCTCATTCCAAAACGTAGATCTCTATGGAGAAGAGCGGGCAAGAAACTCCATGGATTCTTTTTTAAATCAAGATAAGGTAAACGTACCAATACTTGTTGGGTTTTGAAATTCACTGACTTTAAAGAACTGCTGTATGAAAAGTATTTCATTTAGGATGAAAGTTTTTGCATAACGAAATAGAAAATTTATCCGTTATTCTAAATCTTCATTTCAATAATTTTGAGTGATCATAAATACTTATTTAAGCAAATGTAAAAAGGCGATTTGTACCAATAGACGTCAGATTTGTACTATTACTCATCAAAAGGACGACGAAAATTTTTGAAGCTAATAAGAACTCTCAGGCCTTGAACATAACGTTCAAGAGAGCACATTAAAAAAATATTGTCTTTGATGTGAGTGGCAAATGTAATAAATAAAAGGTAGGTAGAAGACTACATTCCAAGAAATGACTGAAGGTTGTCAGCTGTAGCAGAGGTAGGTAATAAAAATAGCAAGATAAATTAAATTGTAATAATAGGTCTTTACCTATGTAATTGGAGATTCTATAACCAGCATTTTCAGATTTAATTATCTGTGGCTTGGGGCGCAATTCGAAATTCAAAGAAATTGTATTCGAAAGCCGTGTTAATTTAATTTCAAATTCAATCATTTGTTTTTAGATAGTTTTTTGTTTTTGTGAAAATGTGGTAGTTTTAGGCGCCATGAATAAACTGAAAATTCGTACAATTTTCGAATATGAGTTCCTACGTGGAAATACCGCTGCGCAAACAACACGAAACATTAACGACGTGTAAGGGCCTAAGACTGCTTGCATAAACACGGTCCAATATTGGTTCAATCGTTTTAAATCTGGAAATTTTGAGTTGAAGAACGAGCCTTGCGGTCGGCCGGTGACCATTGTCGACACCGACGAATTGAAGGCGATAGTGGAAGCGGATCCAACTCAATGTACGGCTGAGCTTGCTGCGGGCCTTGGAGTTAGTGACAAAACAACATTGAAGCACTTGCGTCAAATCGGAAAGACGGACCAATCGGCCGGACTTG
Organism: Atethmia centrago; assembly: GCA_905333075.3. Classification (NCBI taxonomy): domain Eukaryota; kingdom Metazoa; phylum Arthropoda; class Insecta; order Lepidoptera; family Noctuidae; genus Atethmia; species Atethmia centrago. The sequence continues at coordinate 6,598,386 of HG995381.1, read as the reverse complement.
TCATTATTATTATCACAGCTTCTTACTGAATGGCACAACAGTGACGGCGGATGTCTATTTCCAAGAATTGCAAACAATAATGGAAAGCTCGCAATTCAACAACCAAGACTGGTCAATCGCTCTTCCCCATTGCTTCTTCACGACAACGCGCGAACTCACACTTCACGAGAGAACATCGCAAAGCTACAAGAGTTACAGCTGGAAGCTCTTCGTCACCCACCGTACTCACCGGACCTTGCCCCAACAGATATCTAACTTTAGACAATTTTTAAGTGGGAAAAAATTCAACATCCGAGAGTCATTACAAAACGCTTTCGCTGACTTCATCACCTCCCGTCCGGCAAACTTCTACAGTAAAGGGATGAACAAACTGCCATAAAAATGGCAAAATTGTATAGATAATTTGGGCCAGTACTTTGATTAGCTGAAATAAAAAAAAATATCAATATTTTTATATTTCACAATTTTCATACAAATCTCCAATTTTATAGGTAAAGTCCTAATATATTTTTGCTTAAAAAATGAAGAAATCAGAATCATGAATCAGTTTTTATCAGAATAAATTTTGACGTGATTTCGATCGGTGTACTGCCTGGTAAGTTTAATATTTCTGACAGACAAAAACATGTAACATTTCAACCGCTAATATCTACGAGAATTAAAAAAGTTAGGGTCATATTTGTACCAATTTTGCGGCAGGATACACACGTCATAATAACTTATTAAACGGTTTCATGATACAAACATTTTCAAAGTTGAAAAATTATTTCCTAATATTTAGGTTCTAAATTATTACATTTACCTTAAACCTAGCAAACATTGACCTGCCACCTATTGACCTGCTGGGGTGTTGTATGCGCGAGCACTCCAGCTCCACAAACACACCGTGGTGGAACAACACCGTGTGGATTAAGTCAGTAAGAGTCTGATGGACTTTATCACCCACCCCACCCCTAGGCAAAGGACATTTGCGAGGCTCTCTAAAAGAACTATTATTACTATCTATTATTTCTCTCAGTTTTCATCTTGGTCTGGCAGTTTGAGTAATTTAAGCGGCCTACCCAAATGTCCTTTCTTTGGTATTGTTCGTCGAATCGTTGAGCTCCTTAAGTTCTGAGTTGAGCTGCACGATTACTGACAAATGCGTGCACTGACTGGATAGGTCCACTCAATCTGTGTGGTTAAAGAACCACAGGTATTTTGAGGAAAGCCTCAAAAGACCATTTCAGACACCAATCTACATGGTCCTCACATGATCTGACCAAGATTATGTCTGGACTTTAAAAGAGACTGTGACCTCTGAGTTTGTTTCGGCCTTTCTTCTCAGAGTAGTCAGATAGGAAACGCCGACCTCATCTAGTTTTTTTTCTAAATATGATTGACGTGTAAAAGTGTTTGTACAAACCTACTTACAGAAAATAAAATCATATCATTTCAATCATTTCATTTCATTTTAACTCTTAAAACTTAAAACTTTCAAATAATATATTCCGGATATCCGTATCCGCGGACATCTGCGGGAGAAAAAAGATCCGTCTCCGTATGTATCCCTATCCGTTACATTTTTGACGGATCTTTTACCTTACATAATCAGTCTATAATGTTCCCACAGGCCTCCTCTCTGTGAGTGGGAGTGGGCCGTAATCCACCACGCGGGCCAGTGCGGGTTGGTAGATGTCACATGTCTTCGAATTTTTGGTTCTAGGACATGCCGGTTTCCTCACGATGTTTTCCTTCACCGTTTTTGAGAGCAGTGGTAATGAAATAATTTACACAAAGTAAAGCGGGACAGGCGCTTCGAACCTACGACGTACAACTCGTAAGTCGCGGCCGTTACCACTGGGCCACCACTGCTCTCACGTATCTTTTACCTTATTAATTCTTAATACATAGATTCAATTCTAAATGTAGGCGATTACGTAGCAATAAAATACTAGTAATCAAATTAAGTTTTATTTCTAAAAATCAAATATTTGGCATCTTTATATTGCAAACATTTATCGTAGTGAGTTCTTTAAGTTACGTACTATTGGTATGTTAATACCAATAGTACGTGACTTAAAGAAACTAAATTAACTGTCTAATATATATTTAAACACTTAATATAGGAAGTTATTATAAAATATTAATTAAAATATCTTTATAATGAGATCAATTGAGTTTAAATCTTGGTAACATTTATTATAGAAAGTTAGATTAGATAGATTTAGATCACTTTTATAACAAAACTTAAATCTTTGTAATATTTTAAATTGTAAATAAATGATTATTCTAATTAAGATTATTCTAGTTAAGATCCGAATCCGTATCCGTATCCGCGGATTTTGACGCCAATGATCCGTATCCGGATCCGTATCTGCGGATCTACATTTTTAATGATCATCATTCATATATTTGCAAAATCAAAATCAAAATCAAAAGTCATTTATTCAAACTAGGCTGAAAATCAGCACTTTTCGAACGTCAAAATTACATAAGACAGTCCCCAAAAATGCCCGCCCTTCACCACTTCCTAGTGCTTTAGCTGGGAAGAAGAAGTGGTGGAACAAACTCCCCAGCAGCACGTCTGTCTGTTTAGTTATATATACTTGATTCTGTACAAATCGTATGCAAAGTAATTAACATTACGAAACACAAAACATTGGATTAAATTACACACTTGCCATATGTTAGCTAGCACACGCCAGTATACCAACAAAACAATGAACAAACTGTACTCAAGCAGATAAAAATTACAACATAAAACGTAAATAGAACTTAATACCTAAATAAAAGCCTCCAGGCATAAAGGGCGTGCCCGCTTACATAAGGCTATTGCTGTAGCTCGAAGTGAGAAATGATAAACTAGCCCCATCGAAGTAAAATAAGTAAACAATTACTATTCACAATTAAAACCATGATCAGCAAGACGACCAGTCACCACAAGCAGTATCATCACATCATTAATATGCACACGTACACAAGCCGATGCACGTCGCCAGTCTGCCCCAATACCTCCCGATAGCATGTCGCGGTTAGGATGTCGGTGACGCAAACCCATAAGTTTTCCCTTTCCCAAAACCACGCAACGCGCCCAAAGAAGATTTTACCTCAAAAATTAAAATAACAAAGGAGATTGTGCTAAACGAGCGGGCAGCCTCATAATCAGCCCATGTTAACCCATAATTGTTATGTCCAGTTGTCCACTAAAAGACAGGGTTCTTCCACGTGTCTAAAGCCACAATCAATCAGTTTGAGAGATTGATAAACGTAGCACGTGCTTTGGCTATTAAATATTCCCGTCTCTATCTTGAACTTCTAGTTTGACAGATGTGCGACAGTGACAGTACCAAATAGTGCTTAGTGCCAAAGTACATGCTAAAATAACGTTTGTCAGTCTCGGCCTATGATTGAGAGACTGCCTCATTGGTCCAGTGGTTGCAAGCTCTACTGCTGAGCATGAGGTCCTGGGTCCGATTCCCGGGTCGGGCAAAGTGTTATTGGGTTTTTCTATCTGGAATTTCTCAGTAGCAGCCCGGAGTCTGGATTTGTGCCCGGTTGATGGCAATAGGCTCGCAGGGGGCGGGGTTACATGTAATAGGGGGTGTGCCTATTAGGATCCTAGGGGACTTAAACATAACTGGCGAAATGTGGGTGTACTACAGGTACACCTCTGCCCAACCCTTCGGGGAGGCGAGGTGGGATGTCATGATGTTTTATATATGAGATTTGTTTAATAAACAACACCGACAGCATATACATTCGAAATTGGTTTCCAAAAGTATTTAGGAGAGTTATTACTGTATACAATATAATAATAATAATAATAATAATAACCCCACCGCCTGCCATAGTGGGGCTGCGTTGACGTCGTGGTGGGGTTTGCGCGCTCCGAACTCTAATACTGTGCCGGTAGAGTTTATTTTGCCGGAACGGGTCTAGGGTAAGAAGCCTGATACAGCAACCCGCAGGGCAGCATGTGGCGAGCTGTTGGGCAGTAGCGACCTCACAGACCCTATCTCCCGGGAGAAGTCTTGTTCCTCTCTGTCTTGCCTTTATTGGTCAGCTGGAGTGAACACTGACGAGAAACAGAGCTCCCACCTCATTCTTGCCTTTATTGGCCGGCTTGAGTGGAGATTCGCAAGAGCTAACGTACTCGGAGGAAGGAAGTATTCCAGTAAGATACTGGTACCTCATCTTGACCGTACTTTCTGTCCTGATCCGTGGAATCTACGCATCATAAGCACAGGATATGTTGCCCCCCTTTGTCGCTGTGACACTAAGTGCTAGCGACCGTTTTCGGGGACCCATTATTGAGTGTGCAAGTCACTCCCTGCTATTTATCTGTGTATTTTATATAAAACATTGGTCAGACTGGGGCCATAGTCTTTCCATAGTCCTAGATAACCAGTTCAATTTCACGATTCGCAAGAGCAAACGTACGGAAGTATTGCTGAAAGTGCTGGTAGGGATCTTGACCATCTTCCGGGATCTGAGATTGTTCTGATAGCCGTGGAACACCTCCCCAGTCCTCAAGCACCTCAGGATATGTTGTCCCCTTGTTGCTACGTCACTAAGTGCTAGCGACAGTTTCCGGGGACCCATTATTGAGTGTGCAAGTCACGCCCTGCCATTTTTTCCGTGTATAAAATAAAACATTAATCAGGCAGGGGCCATAGTCCTTCCATAGTTATGGCAACTAGTCCACTTTAGCCATCCAAACACATATTCCAATATCTTTGTTTCCATATCCTGCAACAACCCTACACCAACCGGAGGTGCACTTGGATAGTGCGTACAGGGATAAAAGTCGGTTGGTGCCTCATTTCATTAAAAGCGTTTTAACAGGCCTCGGCGGGTTGGCCTCGGCCTCTCGTACGCCTACAAAAGGTCCGGGCTCCAGATATGCTATATATAATAGGGTCCCGAGATATGTCTAAGACATAATATTCGTTTATTTCCCAGATAATACAATCCAAATTTTTAGTAATTACATAAACAACTTAAATACTAGCTTTAACACACGCACATATTGGTACCTATTAATTAAGGCGCTTACAAGACCCAATTGGCCAAAATAGGCTTCTCTTAAGAAAAAAAATTGCCAAATATGTATAGTTTGTGGTAGTGGAAAAAATATAAGATAATTTTGAACCATATATATAACCATATTTCTCAGAACTTGGTTGTTACCAAAACACGTTTTGAAAAAAATCTCGGTGCAAATGCAAACTAACGTTAAATTAACCTCAAAAATATCAACATACGTTACGTATTTAATTAATAACAAGAACGTCTTATTGGAATGCAGAACTTGGTTGTTTTTTATTTTCTCTCAACTCAATTTTAAGTATATTTACTTAAAATTGAGTTGCGAAGATAATTGCTTCATATTTTGCAATAAATTACAAGCGTTGTGTCATCGCGCTTCTCTTTCTTTTCTATGCAATCTGACAGTGACCGCGGCTTAGGTGTTGTCAGCGAATGTCAAATTGAATAGAATACTTAACTGGTGACCGAAAAGCTGGCGGCTTTCTCGCGCAACGCATCAGCATTGCAATTCAGCGAGGAAATGCCGCCAGCATCCTCGGTACAATGCCCCGAGGGCCTTTTTTAAGCTTAACTTAGTTTTAATTTAATTTAGTTAATGTTAATAATCATCTTGTAATTTGGTTATGTAAATAAATGATATCTGAATACTTTAATTCAATAAACAACATTATTTCAAGGCACGATTTGACGGCAGTACTTTTTTTTATGATATTAACCTTTTTAGTCACGCTGACACCCAAGAGTGCCACAAACAATAGATAAGTTATCGTGTTTCATTAGCCGTGGCGTGATAATTAATTGATATAATTTTTTGTAGCATCCCGAATATTTAAAATTTCTTTTATTTCAGTCTTTCGTTAAGTTGCTGGGTGATTTTTTCAGGAAAATGAGCATGAAATAAGACATCTCACAGTTAGAAATCAAATTGAGAACCTCTTGAAAACCAAGGACTAGTGAGGCCCAATATTATGTTTAAAGTTAATTATTACTTTACGTTTAGGTAGTTTTCGTTTTAGGACCAAATTTTTGACGTGTTGCACAACGGAAATCACAACGGAAATGTATCACACTGGAAAATAAATGCGCGCAATATAATTTTTAGGGTGTGTGTAAATCGTCGGAATAATTTAGGCAAGTGTAATTAATTCTATTACACCTGCCTAAAATATTCACACAACCCTAAAAATTATATTGCGCTGCATTTATTTTCCATTGTGATACATTTCTGTTGTGATTTCCGTTGTGCAACACGTCAAAAATTTGGTCCTGATCCAAATACTGGTAGTCAGCTGTATGCGATTAGACTGGAAACCTTCGCTAACATAGTTGGGAAAAGGCTAGGCAGATGATGATGATATTTAGGTAGTTTTAAATAGCATCACCTCGAACATTTTAGAATTCATTTAACTCACTGATAACACAAAGCAATGGTGCCGATTCCCTTGTTCACAAACTAAATTAAATTTAAGTTCAGTGCATCTTTTTCTTTCTATTTCATTAAGAAAAGGACAGAAGATAAATTTTAGTTTAGTCCTGTCAAATTAATCAGCGCTTGACGTAAATTGACGTAATTTTAGTAGGCAAGTTTTTAATCACGTCTAAACTTGTATGGAGTAATGACAGGCGCTGATTAATTTGACAGGACTAAACTAAAATTTATTTTCTGTCCTTTTCTTAATGAAATAGAAAGAAAAAGATACACTGAACTTAAATTTAGTTTAGTTTGTGAACAAGGGAATCGGCACCATTGTAGCTCCTTCACAAGAGTAGCTACCCTGATACACATCAACCAGCGGGGCAATTGCGTAAGACACATAAATTGACAATTGATCATAATCGGTTTCATTTTGACAGTTCACCCACGTCCATTGCATTATTTACGTTGTCGAGCAGATGAATTTTCCAAACCTATGAAGCAATGGATTAGCAATATGCTTCAAAACTCTCGGATTGTGATTCAAACTGTGTTACGCAATTAGGATGCAGCAGGCTTAGCATGACGCTTTGTATTTCTTCGAAGAATAGACACGGCTCTTTCTATACAAAGTGACATTTCGTTTCTCCATTTTTGACATCTCACTGTAGAAATCCTTCTACAATCTGTCATCTTGTCTTTCGTTTTTATCGATCTTTGTCTAGGTCCTTTTTTATGTAGAAGGATTTCTACGGTGGGATGTCAAAAAAGGAGAAACGAAATGTCACTTTGTATAGAAAGAGCCGTGTCTTGTCTTCGAAGAAATAGAAAGCGTCATGCTAAGCCTGCTGGAGCCAGATTGATGATGGTCTTATTCCTAAACTAGTCAGTAAATAAGTACCTAAATAAAATGAAAGTACATACTAAATGTTTACGTAACCCCTACTTATCCTGAACTACCCCATGAAACTATAAAAGCCGCAGTCGTCTCGCCATGTCCCGCGCACCGCGTCCGGTTCGCATTCGACACTTGTTTCAATCAATGCTTGGCATTCTCCCAGAGACCCGACGCCGGCCCGGCAGAGCGGCGCCGGCTGATTTTATTAGCTTTGTCTTAGATGACGCGCTGCAAATAAATATTGTGCCGATCATATTTGTAGGGGAGTTGTTTATTGAGATTACGGAATAAATGATCGATGGTAAGATTTTGAGGGTATGCCGACTGGGTTAGTCATTTTGGATGGATGAATGAAAAGCGACTAACAAAAAGTATTTGTAACAAGGCAGATGTGAGTGGAAACGCCGGGAGGGACGCCCTAGGAGGACACATACTGACCTTATCGATGATGTTCTTCGGAAAGTTCGGGAGCGTAGTACTCGCAACTAGCGTGCGTGTATGACCAGCAGGCTTAGCACGAGAACCGTAGAGAAGCCTTTTGTCGACGGAGGAGTAGACAAAAATGACGTTTCCGTGTAGACAGTTGACAGTTTTCTACGGAGAAATGTGGGAAAGTGATTTCTATTCTTCAGTAGAGTAGAAATAGACATGCTTAAGCTTGCAGATGTATGAACGTAAGCGGAGGAAAAGGAGTATAAGGAGCGTGGCAAGTGACGTGCTGTTGTTCCTGCGAATAAAAAACAGCTGTCCCTTAAAATTCAGAACAGTAGGTTTTAAACATAAGTATAGAACCGTTGATTTGTTTTTCGCGATTTCAAAGTTGGTCCCATTGTAAAAGTTATCCTATTCAATGGGCTAAAGCACTCCTTAAAGTTAGTCGGGTTAATTCTGAAACACCTTGTATATTCCAATCTTTTATCCTTTAAAATTTTCTTAGGTACTTGAAATAGTTACTTAAAGCATTAGTATCTAAGTCTTTTAGTTTAAATAGGTACTAAACTTGACAAATTAATAATATTACAATTTTCGCCAGCTATTTTTTAAGATAGTCTTAGAACTTGGAAAGTGTCTCAACGTTCTAAATCATACTTAGGTACAATTCAAACCACTTAGGAGTTCAATTAACGCAAACCGAAGAGTAGATACAAGCACTTATTTTGTAGAATAAGCAACGCACTTGGCAGTTTTGTTGTAGGAGTTAAACAGACTCAGTTAGAACCGCCTTAAAAAATAATACATACATATTTTCATGTGTGAAAAAGTTTTAAGACGTTAAGAAAAAAGTATTGGTCCATTGCTACAAAATAAATTTAAATAATAATTATAATGGTGCCGATTCCCTTGTTCACAAACTAAACTAAATTTAAGTTCAGTGCATCCTTTTCTTTCTATTTCATTAAGAAAAGGACAGAAGATCAATTTTAGTTTAGTCCTGTCAAATTAATCAGCGCTTGACGTAAATTGACGTAATTTTAGTAGGCAAGTTTTTAATCACGTCTAAACTTGTATGGAGTTGTGACAGGCGCTGATTAATTTGACAGGACTAAACTAAAATTTATCTTCTGTCCTCTTCTTAATGAAATAGAAAGAAAAAGATGCACTGAACTTAAATTTAGTTTAGTTTGTGAACAAGGGAATCGGCGCCAATGTATGCTTACTGTAACTAGAATATTTAACATGGTTATTTGAACAGTGGTATTTTTCTCCAACATTTAAGATAACGAAATGTCCCGGCTGCCATTCGTGGATCTTTGACAGTCGTTACGGGTCGTCAGAAGTCCAAAAGTATGACAACCAGTCTTACCAAGGGGTATCGTGTTACCCAGTAACTAGGTTGTGCAGGTCAGATAGGCAGTCGCTCCATGTAAAATACTGGTATTCAGCTGCATCCGGTTAGATTGGTAGCCGAACCCAACGTAGTTGGGAAAAGGCAGGCAGATGATGATTTAAGATAACGAAACTAACGCCGAGTTGCGTTATCTTAAATTTTAATTCAAGACATGTTTGCTTTAACTTAAATTTCATTTCAGGATATTTGAAAATGGACAGAATACTTAATGAAATAAGGGTAGCGAGCTATCAAGATAAAATAAAAATAAATTGAGCAAGATAAAATGAACGTAAAGGAAGCACTAGGAGTATTTAAGGAGCGTAGCTAGTGGCGTTTTATAAGTTTCTGCCCATGGGAAGAAGGCGTGCGTTTTTGTATGTATGGAAACTGAGCAAAATAAAAATAATTCTAAATAATGTCACAGTGTGAGTGTGAATATGGTGACAAGTTGTAGGTGGTTTTGTGTGAAGAAAAGGAACGATTGTGTGAATAATATATTACACAATAAAGTGGTTACAAAATAGTGTAAAGTCCCTGACTCCTGTGCTAGGTGGCAGACCTGTGTAACCAGAGCCAGTGCCCTTTCCCAGTAAGAGATATTACAGAATCTTATACAATAAGATTAACTAAAATAAAAAGAATATGGTAACCATAAAATTAAAAATAAAAAGTAAAATGACTTTCTTAAAAATTTTGGTGTTAATTCACACTATTCCAGATATTACATTATGTTTCATGTTTTTAATAGCCCGCTATGTGTAGCATACAACTCAGCAAAAACATCGCCTTTTACTTATTGATATGTACCTAGAGACAAAAATAAGAAATAAGAACAGTAGGCTTACTGAAGAGACATAATATTTTTTATAAAGAAATTATTCAATCTCAAAACAACTGTCTCCTTTGTGAACCTCACATACATAGGGAATATCAAATAGTTTCGTGGGCGTCGAGTTATTGTCACTATCACGGATACCATTCCAATTTCGCGTAACCTTTTTGTACTGGCTTAGTTTTATTATTTTTTTTCACGTACTTATCTTACTATCATAGATCCTCTCTTACAACATTACTTTTAGACCTTATCCTTACTTATAATAAAATACATTGGTGCCGATTCCCTTGTTCACAAACTAAACTATATTTAAGTTCAGTGCATCTTTTTCTTTCCATTTCATTAAGAAAAGGACAGAAGATAAATGTTAGTTTAGTCCTGCCAAATTAATCAGCGCCTGTCACTACTCCATACAAGTTTAGACGTGATTAAAAACTTGCCTACTAAAATTACGTCAATTTACGTCAAGCGCTGATTAATTTGATAGGACTAAACTAAAATTTATCTTCTGTCCTTTTCTTAATGAAATTGACATTCATAATAATTAAAATAAAACTATACAAAATTTGTTTCATTCGTTTCATTGTATATGTAAAATGGTTTAAAGAATAATAATATACTTATTTATAAATAGTTAGCAAAAAAAAAAACAACATTCACTGTGTAAATATATTGGAACAGCACTTTTTGTCTTCAATATAGTCTTTCATAGTATAAAAGGCTTCCTGGCACGGTTTTTTTATAAAACACTAGCTGCTGCCCGCGACTTCGCCCGCGTGGCTTCTAAAATAAAAGTACTAAGTTACTCCTACAACATCGGATATGCCAGTGAAAGTCCTGTCAAAATCGGTTCAGCCGTTTCGGAGATTATTCGGAACAAACAGACAGACAGACAAATGTTTAATTATTGTTTTTTTGTAATAAGTACCTTATATACTTTCATATGCATTTAGTAAAGAGCTGTTATTTTGACATTACAAACAGAAACTTGAATTATATTTATTTGTATAGAAGATATATATTAAAAATAAATAAAATTTCTAAAATAAAAACAGCCTTATTTACTCCTTATTACATCAGCTATCTGCCAGACGAAGTGTTACGCGAATGGATAGAATACATACATAAACACACGCCTTCTTCCCATGGGGGTAGGCAGAAACTATAGAACGCCACCTGCTACGCTCCTTACATACTCCTTTTGCTTCGTTTACGTTCATACATCTGGTCATACACGCACGCCGGTTGCGAGTACTACGTACCTGACCTTTTTGAAGAACATCACCACTATATGTCTTCCTGGGGCGTCCTTTTCCACTGACATCTGCCTTGTAAATGTCTTTTGTTAGTCGCCTTTTATTCATCTTCTCAATATGACCAAACCATCTAAGCATGCTCTTTTTACTCGACTGCCTCAGAAGGAGGGTAATGTTTTTGAGAGTATGTATGTATGTATGTATGTATGTATGTCTATTTCTTTGGCACGCTCTCTAGCCTAAACGGCTTGATGGATTTTAACATAAGAGGTGTCGTTAGATTCGTCTTAATTGTGGGAGTGACATTGGCTATATAATTGTTATATATTGCATCTGCAAATACAAAAAAAAGGGAGGAAAACGTTTTTGTAAATAAATGACAACAATATTGATATCTAATAAAAGCTAGTAATGAGTCAATTCCATAATATATACCTACGTATTATATAAAACTAAAAACTTGAAATAAAACTAATTATTTAAAAAACAAAAAACCCTTCTGCAAAAATACATAACTGAAAAGAGAAAAACAAGCATTACAATCTATAGAATTTTGGTGTAGCAGGCGGGGGACATACCAATAACCTGAAGTATGGTGTAACTTATGTTTGTCCCCCGCCTGCGATACCAAAATTCTATAGATTGTAATGCTTGTTTTTCTCTTTTCAATCAAAAATCAATCAACTCGGCCTATGTCCAGCAGTGGACTGCTATAGTCCACTGCTGGACATAGGCCTTTCCCAGGCTGCGCCACAACACCCTGTCCTCCGCCTTCCGCATCCAGTCTGTCCCAGCCACCTTTTTAAGGTCGTCGGTCCATCTAGCTGGGGGGCGTCCCACACTACGCTTGCCGATACGCGGTCTCCACTCCAGGACTCGTCTGCTCCACCGGCCATCGGTCCTTCGACACACATGGCCAGCCCACTGCCACTTCAGGTTGCTGACTCTGCAGGCTATGTCGGTAACTCCGGTTCTCTTCCGGATAACTTCATTTCTGATCTTATCCTTCAAAGAAACTCCGATCATCTTCGATTATTTCTCTTTTCAGTTATGTGTTTTTGCAGTCGGGCTTTTGTTTTTTAAATATTTTTTTTTCAATTTTTGTCACTACATCTTTCTTTTAAATCGCACCGTTGCCTTAACACATCATTTTCAGCCTATCATTTATGGTTACACCACATATGCTTCGCAAGGAACGCATTTCCACAGCATTTACTCTACTTTCATTCTTCTTTTGCCACACCCAAAATTCACTTCCATACATAAGCGTAGGCACCAGCACAGCATCATGAATAGCCAGTCGAGCCTCTTTAGACATCGATTTGTTGGTCACAATCGCATGTGTAGAACCTCTCCTTTCCACATCATTATCATCTGCCTAGCCTTTTCCCAACTATGTTGGGGTCGGCTTCCAGTCTTACCGGATACAGCTGAATACCAGTATTTTACATGGAGCGACTGCCTATCTGATCTCCACAACCCAGTTACTGGGTAACACGATACCCCTTGGTAAGACTGGCTGTCAGACTTTCGAGCTTCTGACGACCCGTAACGACTTTCAAAAATCTACGACGTTTATTTATTTATTTAGTTGTTTATTTATTTTACTTTGATGGTCCTAGTTCATCATTTCTGACTGTTACAGCTATAGCTATATGTAAGCGGGCACGCCCTTTATGCTTGGAGGCTTTTATTTGGGCATTAAGTTCTGTTTACGTTTTTATCTCTGCTTGAGAATTAATAGTTTTCGGTGTTTTCCTTTACTATACCAACAAAAAAAAGTTGTTGGTATAGTGGTGTGCTAGCTGACATATGGCTAATAATTTAATGTTTTGTGTTGCACGTAATGTAAATTGTTTTGCATACTGTTGTATAGAATCCATTTTTTTTTCCTCTAACTGAACCGACAGCTGTGCTGCTGGGGAGTTTGTTGACCACTTCTTCTTCCCAGCTAAAGCACTAGGAAGTGGTGAAGGGTGGGCGTTTTGGGGGACTGTCTTATGTAATTTTGACGTTCGAAAAGTGCTCATTCTCAGCCTAGTTTGAATAAATGACTTTTGATTTTGATTCTACAAATGACAGCCGGGACCAACGACTTAACATGCCTTCCGAGGCACGGAGGGGTCTTGGTATGTAAAGATGGTCCGTGGGTGGGTGTCCACGGACCAACCGCGGCAAGCGTAGCTTAACCTGATCGATCGACCCGTGCGGCTGGTATTACTTAGCCACAAGCCCCACTAGAACCTCTCCTTTCCACATCTTCACCAATCTTTCCATCCCTTGTAAACAGACTCCCAAAAATAAGAAATGTGTATGTAGGAGGAAGTCTGAAAGTGACACCGATGACTGAAAAGTTGTGTGAAGATCGGTTGTCATGATATGGGCATGTGATGCGGAGGATTGAGAAAAATTTCGTCAGGAAAGTTTTGAGTATGAATGTGGATGGCTAAACGAGTAGGGGAAGACCAAAAGAAACGATGGATAGAATGTGTGAAAAATGACATGGCTAGAAAAGGAGTGACTAATGAGATAACGAATAATAAAGAAGTGTGGTAGAAAAAGACATGCTTCGCTGACTCAAACTAAATTGGGATAAGGGCATGAGAATGATGATAATGAATGATGGGTACCGTTCTAGAATACAAACCGCAGCTTTCAAACTTCCCAGTGCGTTGTCAAATCCACTTAAACACAACCTTTAAAATGTCAACTACATTCAGCATCTTGAATGGTAACTTAATTATAACTATCTTCAAGTTCTTCTCAACTTAGAATATAACTTAATATTCATACAAAAATATTTATACATTTGTTACTGAAAAGATTTTCTTGAAAACGTGAGCTTTGCTTCGTTGATTTGCTATCGGCTACCTACGTGATTCTTGGTACTTAAGATATTTAATTGTGACAGCCACAACGAGCACTGGGCAGTTGCCCAGCCTTACGAATTTGTTGCCTATTTGTTGTTCTGTTTTTGTTGTCGGTTTATTTTCATCAAGCCTACTAATTGGAGCATATGGCAGTCAGATATTAGGCGCGGCCAACCTGCGTCTGTGACAGGCAATATCTCAGCTCAGTAAATAATGGAGTGATGACGGCTAATTAAATAGTAATACAAACACACAAAACTTCTAATCGAAAAAATTTGGTAAATATTTTTGTAGTGAAAAATTCTTTAGGCTCGTTAAGCGATTTTTGGTAGGGGAAAACCTTGTGGGTTCGCGTCACCGACATGCTAATATAAACAGTATATCTTTAGCTCAGAGAATCTTAGTACTAGAAAGCTGTAATTTGGCATGAGTATACACGCATATATAGTATTTACGCATGCATTCACGCTGACAAAGTGGTAATATTTTTCTCGCCTATCATGGCGCGGGGGTATCGATCTTTTTGAACGGATAGGCCGTTCAAAAAGATCGAGTCTGTGAAAACCATTTTTCGATTGAGGGATTCGTTTGCGTAATATTAAGCTTTAAAGTGCAAATTTTTGTTAAAGTCAAGTGTGTGTGTCCAATCAGCTAAATGGTTGTTTTTGTATAGATAGTTGAAAAAAATCACGGCAATAGTATATATAACGAAATTATAAGTTAACGAGTAACAGTCGACCAACTTACATTTGCAGCTGGAGAATTGACTGTGACGTTTTGCGTTGTCCGACACGACTTGGCCAGTTTTGTTGGTAATTTAACACTATATTGTTTTTTACTTTACATTTTTACGCTGAAAAATGAGCGGAAAGGGGTGGAGTTGCTATTATAGTTCTCCTCTGGTTTCCATAAACAAATCTCACATGCATATTCTTGTAGGTACGCCAAACACATATCTCTTTCGTGCAGGAATCGAATTTTCAACACACATTTCTGTTACTGCGCCAACCGTGCCTTCGTTTGATCGGCTTTCAAAATATGCGGGTGATTAATGATATTTTTAAGTGATATGTAATGATCGTTATTGTACTACAAAGCATATTTAGTTTACCACTGATACGCACAATTACTGTCAATACGTGTCTTAGGACATATAATTTGCCTATTGACTGACGAAGTAATGATTGGATGATTAATCATAGCATAAATGCTAGAAACAAAGACTTACTTATTGTGCTCAAGACTAGGCTCCAAAAATTAGTAATTAAAAAGTAGTATACGTTTTTACAACAAACTCCCAAGCCATGTTAAAGAACTGAGCCTCAATAAATTTAAATCATTTATTAAACAGAAACTCTGTCAAAAAGGTTTCTATAAAGTTAAAGATTACTTGGACGACAAAAGGCTTGGGATTAATTAAGCTACTCCAATGTACTAAGTGTCTTAGAATTAATATTGACATTTTAATTTTAATTTTAATTGACATGTAAGTGAGGATACATAATCCTCACTTACATGTCAATTAAAATTTTTTGAAATTTTACTTTTTCTCAGTTTTAATGATAATCTGGCAGTTTGAGTACTTTATGTGGCCTACCCAAATGTCCTTTCTTTGTTTTTTTTTCGTATAGTCATTGAGCTCCTTAAGTTCTGAGTTGAGTTTCACGGTTACTGACAAATGTGTGCACTGACTGGACAGGTCCACTCAAATCTGTATGGTTCTTTCCTCAAAATACCATCTCAGACACTAATTTACATGGTCCTCAAATGATCTGACCAAGATTATTTACTCATTGACATTGATGATTTTTTATATATACAATGACATGAATATTTACTTTTTGAAGTATTATTATTATTATTTTTTTAATTATTGTGAATGTGAAGACTATGTGGGTTATTGTTTTTATTTTTTCTCTCAGTTAGTTTTAATCTTGGTCTGGCAGTTTGAGTCATTTAAGCGGCCTACCCAAATGTCCTTTCTTTGGTATTGTTCGTCGAATCGTTGAGCTCCTTAAGTTCAGAGTTGAGCTGCACGATTACTGACAAATGCGTGCACTGACTGGATAGGTCTACTCAATCTGTGTGGTTCTTTCCCCAAAAGACCATTTCAGACACCAATCTACATGGTCTTCACATGATCTGACCAAGATTATGTCTGGACTTTAAAAGAGACAGTGACCTCTGAGTTTGTTTCGGGCCGGCCTTTGTCCTCAGAGTAGTCAGATAGGAAACGCCGAGCTCATCTAGTTTTTTTTTCTAAATAGGTATGATTGCGGTGTAAAAGTGTTTGTACAAACCTACTTACAGAAAATAAAATCATCAAATCATCATCATCAATCATTCATTTGCCACGAGGACGTTTGAAATTTTTTTGGGTCTTTGCTTTTCAATATACCTACCTACGTTATTATGCGTGCCTAATTATTTATAAACTTTGCTTAAAGCTAAGCAACTATATGATTAGCGACCATACATTATGACGTTTTCTTAACTTTAAGCAAAGTTTTTAGGGTTCCGTAGTAAACAAGGAACCCTTATATTTTCGCCATGTCTGTCTGTCTGTCTGTCCCCGCTGTAGCGTAGAGACGCTCAGTACTAGAAATATGTAATTTGGCATAGGTATACATATTAAACATGCCGACAAAGTGCTAGATTCTTGATTTTTTTTAAGGTACCTTATTTGCACGTAATGTGGGGATGATATTTTTTTTTCTCGTCTATCCCATGACGTAGGGTGTCGTTGGATAGGCCGTTCAAAAATATTGCGGGTTTGTGTACACCATTTTCGATTCAAGGATCCGTTTGCGTAATATTACGATTTAAAGTGCTAATTTATGTTAGTCAAGTGTCGCCCCCCCTTTTTTTTTTTTTTTTTTGAGGGTGGGAAATCATCAAATAACTTCTCCCGCTCTGGGCGGAGCGGGAGGGTGTGTCAGACTCTTGCTGACTAAAACCCACCCGTATTCCTTCCTGTTGCCTGTGTTGCGGGGGCCTCGGTGACCCATAAGTACCTTCCCGCGACCCCGGCAGGGACGAGTGTCGCCCCCCCTGCCAGCTAAATGGTTGTTTATGGAGATGTGAAAAAATTCATGCCAGTAGTACATATAATGAAATTAAAAGAAAACCTATCACAGCTAAGTGGGCTTTACAAGTTAACGAGTAATAGTCGACCAACTTAAATTTGCAGTTGGACAATTGACCGTGGTATCGTGGATCGGTGTATGGGAGATAATGTTTTTCAACTACAATGTTATGTTTGTTTTTGGGATAAATTCATCCCATCTTCCGAACTACGGAACCCTTCATTGTGCGTGGTCCGACACGCACTTGGCCGGTTTTTATAAATAAAGGATAATATCATGTGTTAGGTATGTTTTTTTTTTATTGTATTTACAGAAATCTGCCTTTTTGTTGTACTGCCCTCCGTGGCTGGGAGGATTGCATAAGCTGATCTGGGGGCCAAACAGATTAGCAGTATTATTTCAATATTACTTCAGCGTGAGAAAGAGATAGAGCTATAAGTCCTGTATAGCTCCATCACTTTCACACTGTGAAGTAATATTATAATAATACTGCTCTAAGAGGTGATGGGTGGCCCCCTGAACCACATCCTGTGTATGACTATAGGTATTATGTGGGCCAATTCGGGCGGCACTGCAATGCCGGGCCGACTCGCGACGGGAGTGGAGCGAGCCCTGAACATCGTCAGCTTGTAACAATCAGTGTAATACACTGTACACTGGTTCGTCAGTATGGAATTTTGAGTGAGGAACTTTTAGTTATTAAGCTGAAAAGAACAGATACTACACTTTGATCTTAGTAGAGATGAGACGTATATACTGGAATAGGATTTTTATTTCTCATACTCGGAAAGTAGTGTTCTTTGATCCGAGTAGCGGGTGGAAGACGCTTCTGACCTTTGGGCGGTAAAGACTCATAGTAATTGCTTCCCTCTCTAGGACGGGAATGATTTTTTTTAAATAGGTCTTAATTTGATTAGGTAGTCGGTTACGAAAAACTTGACTTAAGTAATTAAGAAAAATATAGCTTTTTTTTTTAATGCTGCCATTTTGTGATTGTACACACAGCCAGTGTGAAGCGTGACGACCCGCGGCGGTGACGCGGTCTGTTCTTTATTTAAAAACACTATATAATTTGGCAGGATACTAAATCTGTAAGCTGTACACACGGCTACACATCAAGCTATACATTTCCAGTTGACGCTAACCTCGCATTGTACGGAAATCCTATATAATGCAAGATCAGCTTATATTGGAAATGGTATAGCTTGATGTGTAGCCGCGTGTACCAAAATTCAAAATTAATGTTTTTTTTTTTCTAATTCCAAACCTTTTATAGGTAGACTATTGATTAAAAATTAGTTCAAGTGATTCCGAAATGTTGACCAAACTACTATTTTTTACTTTGTATTCAAAATGAAAAGTAGAATATTTAACACGGGTGAAAGTCACCAATTCTTTCAGACCCTTGTATAACAATCTACTATTTAGAATTGGTTTTTAACTGGACGCGTAAATACCTATTCCATGTGCAAGGCAGTCGATTATCAAGTACGGACTCATTCGAATGTGATCTTGTCGTATTGATACTCGACGTCGCAATCGGATACGCGTATCGGACTCAATCGGTTTACGTAACGAAGTTTTGTTAAGTGGTTAAAGAACTTATGATTACATTTTTATAAAGACATTAAAGTGTTCATTGTTTTAAAAAGTGGCTCATAAACTGTCGCTTGGGATCAAAGGAGACTGAAATGATTACATACAATCTTGGGCCTAGTTGTAAGAAGATGAAAGTGGTGTCAATTAATAGCTTATATATTATCAACCTTTCACTGAAAATTCTGCGGATTTTGTCAATCTGAGAACAGAGATATAAGAGATTATGTAAAAGTGAGGTTATGTTACAATCTTTAACTAACAGCTGATTTCTGAAGTGCAAAATGTGTTCTTTTGCACTACTAATAGTTATTATATTTACTAGAAAATGTTTGAAAAATCATATGAATGAACGTCAACGACTTCAAGCGATCGGTAGGTAACAGGTAAGGAGTTAGGGAAAGGATGTCTAAAATAAAATAAAAAATCATTTAATATAGTGTTTTATTCGCCTTCTATTACAATTAAAATGTCGTCTAGAAATTGTGCAGGTACTATATGATCTTGGTACCTAGCCCAGCTAAGGTACCATATAATGCACATTATGTGAGCGCAACAGCCTACAGTTCGTTTCCCTATAATACAAATTGCAGTAATGCATTACTATAGCCTCCCTTCCTCTACGAGAAACGTCGACTAAAATATAAATAAAATAAGTTTTTCGACTCATATGTCGGGATTGTATGCGACCCCTAAGTAACCAGGAGGAATTGGCAGCCGACAGCTCTCGAAGAAGGCTACTGCTGACCTCCCTGCACACTTCTATATTAAAACCATCATTTCCTCTTACATGTTCACCGTAGTAGGAAGGTGATTGCTTGATTTGGTATGTTCCTAAAGAAATCAATATTAGTTCACTATCGGAAATCGTTAAGGTTATCATCATGTACGGTGATAGCTTCAAAATGAGCTCGGCGCCTATTATAATTATTCCTAATAATAAAATCAGCTAATTCGTTTTCTACATTCATATACCTATCTATTTCTTGTATTATTTTCACAGCATCTACACGATCAACTATAGGAGGATGAAACTTATTTAAAAGGGCAGCAGCCACCTCAAAATCTTTCATAAAACTTTTACTGGCTACGTTGAAATAATTTTGCCGTAATAATTTAATATCGCGTTTAAATCTGCCGTTGACAATTTCAACTGCACTGGTGACTGCTCTTGATTTATTTGCCTCGCTAATTGATAGCTGTGTTTCACTCTCCTCTAACGAATCAGGCACGATGTCCTATATCCACATTGGTGCAACAAAGGTAATGAGTCACGAAAGCCCCTATCTAATATAAATGCATCACCCTGACGGAAATATTCGCGTAAAGGTCTTCCATTTTCAAATTCTTTTTTCATGATGTCAGCATCGGACGTTGTGGCTGGGTATGGGCCCAAAACATCAAGAATCTGCCCATCCGTACAAACAATTAAAAATGGTTTTTACCAGATTTCTGTATTTGTGCATGCTATATGTTTTATTTTTGATACAGATAATGGGAACTTTTTTCCACATAACAATATGTTCCATCAAAAATAGCTATTGGTCTGTCAACTCCCTCAAAGCTTCCAAACAATGTACTAGGTATTGTAAGATTTCTGTCTACCATTTGTAGCCTGTTTATGTGGTTTAAACCTAGACTCATAGGTACAAAATACTCTGTGAGCAATTCTTTTACTTGATGTAACCACTGTTCAAGTGTTGGCCTAGACACGTTTAATAAAGTCGCCAACCTTTCATTGGAGTCCCCAGTTCTGAGTTCCATAAAGTAAGAGGCCAGAGCCAAAGTTGCATTTGGCATTGTCAGCAACTGAGGAACTTCAGCAAACATTTGATGGAACTGTGCTTTAATCCAGTCCATGTATGCACAACATGGTCTTCCATGTTATTTATATTTTCAAAATGAAGTAGTCCAGTATCTACAACTTCTTTTAAGGACATCATGTCCTGAATATGTTTAGCTGTAAAAGACTGAACATAATTGGATCTCAAGCTGTCTAGAAAATCCCATGCTTCTATAACCAAATGTTGATCACAAAGACGGTTATTTTCGGAGATGTAATATTTATATTGATGAAGCAACATTTTCCTAGTCGAAAGTGGAACTCTGTACCTTTCTGTTCTCTGACATCCTTCTATGAAGCACCTACGTTCAGTTTCAATAGCTCTCATGTAATCTGGCAAAGCAATAGTAGGTTCCGGTTGGTTGCTTCCAATGCCTTCATTCGGAGACGTACTAGGAAGATCTTGTCCCTGTGGTTGTATATCTTGAGAGGGGTCTTTTTGGGATGAAGTTGATGGGCGTGAGACCATATGGACAGCAGCTCTGTCTGCAGCCACCCAACAAGTATGACATATTTCACTTGCTGCTTGTATCTGCAACAAACATATATAATCAAGATTGGAATTTATTGAGATAATAATGAAATTGTTGTTAATTACCTAACATGAATGAATTATGTAAGCTGTTTGTGTTTAGATTTTGGCTAAGAATGCTAAGATACTGTTTTTGTCTATTAACTGCTCCCAAATTACCATGTTTATTATTATTCTTTTTTAGACATACTTTTTTGACATTATATTTTCACTATTTGACATTATATACCTACAATTTATATTTCAGACTTAATATTATTAATATTATTTTACATGGATTCTTGTGTACGTTGTGAATGTGAGAACGTTGTAGGCTTAATAGACTAGATCTTTTGTAGACCATTTTCTTTTCTCTTTTTATTGTTAAGTACTTCTCGACAGGCCTACACTGTCCTCCCATACCTAATTTGTGTAATAGAAAACATTGTAAAAGCCAATTATTTTTAAAAGAGTAACCGTGGAGTTTCTTGCCGGATCTTCTCCTTAGGAAACGACCAATTGGAACCGTGCACCTAGCTTCTGACGTTTCATAAGTGCCCATGTAGGTTTATGTGAAATAAAAATATTATGATTTTTTTATTTTGATTTTATTCTTCTGCATTATCATTCCACAAAACTATTAATAAATAAATAACAGATATAAACCAAGAAAACAAAAGGTATGGCTTGTGAAAAAATGTTTTCATTTGACGTGAAATAGATTTACTTTGATTGGGTTGCAGACTTGCAGTATACAAAGTAACAGACACATACAATGTTATGGGACAGGTCTAAGTATTAAAATAGATATCTTTTTGACTTGCAGCAAACCACATTGTAATCTGATTTAACTTACAGTTCGAGATGTAATCCACTCTTGTATAACATTATAAATTCTTGATTCACGGGTTGTGTTGGTATGAAGTAGGTGATGGGTTCGCGATACAAGAGAGCGTCCGCAGCGGAGACAAATATTACGGTGGCCTAGTGGTCTTCTTTGGTCATCGACATGTGGGCTTTGAGCCAAGTCCCAGCACGCTTGACAAACACAGTCACTACTGCTTACCTAAAACTGGAACATTTTTATTAATCTTCAGCTACATAAACAATACATAATTAACTGTTGTGTATTAGGGTAATAAAACATTGTTTGATAAATAAATAATTCTTTGCCATAACTGTAAACAATCTCCATAGGCCTTCTAATTATATGTATTTTAAACCTGTCAGGATGGTAGCTGGTTAGGTGAGGTTATATTTACTTACAGACTGAGGTGCAAGCCATTGCCGAATCACTGACAGAATTGTTTCATCATGTAAGGGTCGTCGGCCCAGTGTATTGCAGTGACCAGTGGATATCCCACAATTCACACAGCGATCCATAGTTTCAATAATATCCAATCCACAAGCCGGCGGTAAAATCCAAAATAACAATTCCAAGTCAAACGTGTCTCACGTCCGGCCCTGGTTCAGGCCATGGTACGGAGCGAGAGGGCATGGGCAGCCGTCACCTCCTTCTGCGAAGCAGTAATGCTCGCGAAGGAGGAGGCGGGACGGTTGAGGGAAAGGCAAGTTTCGCGCCCTCTCGCCCCTAGCCGCCGCAGGAGACGCCCAGGGCGTCGGGAATCCCGGGCGGATTTCCGGCCACCGTAGGCGCGGGCTTGCGGACGGTGAGCAATGGGTAGCTCACCGTCCGGTAAGGACCAGGCCCGGGTCGACGGCGCGTTGTATTCCACGCGCGCCTCAAAGAGATGTCGTCAGCACATAGTAGGGGTCCACTAGGGCCGATGCCTGCCGGGGTCGCGGGAATGTACTTATGGGTCACCGAGGCCCCCGCAACACAGGCAACAGGAAGGAATACGGGTGGGTTTTAGTCAGTAAGAGTCTGACACACCCTCCCGCTCCGCCCAGAGCGGGAGAAGTTATTTGATGATTACCCACCCTCAAAAAAAAAAAAAAGTCAAACGTGTGAGCGGTCTGCGGTGTCAAAGGTGAAAGCAAGGGACGTACAAGGTAGGCAGGGTCAGAATTCGTAAAATACAAAGCAGTGGTCGTAAAAAATGACGAATAATCGGGAAAGCACTCAAAACGCGTCGGAAAACACGAAACGAGTGAGCATGAGCATTAGCAAACAAAAACAGTCGGCAACTGTCTAGTGTCAATGTCATGTCAGTGACATAGACTAAAAATATAAGAGAGATTTGAATCGATATGAAATCGATAATCATTAATATTGGTTTTTCAGTAATTAATTGATATTTGATTTAATAATATGACTGTAATTATATGCACTATATTGCATGTAAGTATATATAGTGCATTTAATTACTTTGAGTTAATTATTTACTGCAAATGTTTTATTTTCGTAACTGTGTAATCGATTACTCAATCGATAATCTCACGAAAACTATTTTCTCATATTTCTCCGCTTCCAGATTGAGAATTGAGGTAATTTTTCATATTCTAAGATACAAAAATATGACTAATTTTTTAGATCATATCTCAACTTATTACATTTGGGCCCACCGTTTTCCATCTCCTTTATGGACAAAAGCTAACAAATGGCTGCGGAAACTTAAGGCTGATTTTCTACGTACACGTAGAAAATCAGCCTTAAGTTTAAAAAATATTATTATAGATACTTGATTAAATTAAAATATTAATCTGAAAAATTAATTGAAATTAAATACGCCAACAATCTACAATGTAGATAAATCTTTACGCTGACTGTCCTAATTTAAGCCTGTGTAAAGTATGAAGGGAAGATTGATTAATCTGAAAAATGAATTGAAATCAAATACGCCAACAACCTTTAATGTAGATAAATCTTTCCGTTGACAGTCTTAAGCCTGTGTAAAGTATGAAGGGAAGATTACAATTCATTACTGCGTACGTACTGCAGTGATAAAAGGTCGAAGCTATGACGGGGATTCAAACCCCGACGCCAAAGGGCAGGTAATTGAAACACAGGAAAAATTTTAATAGGTAGAATAATACAAAAATACACAAATAAGCTTTTTTCCATTAATAAAATCATCTGCCTAGCCTTTTCCCAACTATTTTGGGGTCGGCTTCCAGTCTTACCGGATATAGCTGAATACCAGTATTTTACATGGAGCGACTGCCTATCTGACGTCCACAACCCAGTTACTGGGTAACACCTTAGTAAGACTGGTCGTCAGACTTTCGACCTTCTGACGACCCGTAACGACTGTCAAAGATCTACAAATGACAGCCGGGGCCAACGGCTTAACGTGCTTTCCGAGGCACGGAGGGGTCTTGGTATGTAAAGATGGTCACCCATCCACGGATCAACCGCGGCAAGCGTAGCTTAACCTGATCGATCAACCCGTGCGGCTGTTATTACTTAGCCACAAGCACCCACTTTTTACATTAGAAAAAAAAACAAAAAAAAATATGAGTCGAATCTTTGATAAGTAGAGTTAAATTTTTAACAAAACAAATTTAAGCATTTACAAGCAGGCGTGAAGTCTGGTTAGATTGCAATCTCCCCTGAGAAACGCGTTGCTATTAACGCTGTTATCCCAAAATATAGAAGTTGGTTAAGGTTTTTTTTGCAATAAGTTTTCTTTTAACCCAAATAACTCATGCAGAATTAATTTGTAGATAAAAGAGAAATTTTAACAATAAGATGTTTAGAATTTATGAGAAATCAGTAATGAAATTAAGTTCCTGATGATAATTGTACAGCTGGCCTGGTCTAACGACGATCGGCGCGTCGTGGTCCGGCCAGCGGGCCAATTGCGTAACACACATAAAATGGCAATTGATCGTAATGGCTTTCATTTTGACAGTTTGTTAAGGCTACCTACCAATAATCCACGAACTACGCATTCCACCGGAACTGACCCGAATCCTCGCAACTATTGCATCAGCCGGCGACACAAAGTCTAGTGCTGAGTCGGCGCAACGTGACGTGCATCGGCGGCGGATGGCGACGCCGCGCTCCATGACGGACTCACTTTCGCTTCATACATCGAACGATTGTCACCATTATCCTATTTTTAGAACAAAATTGTAATCTCTTCATTAAACCTGTTCCAGTACCTCGAGTTTTCTTGCAACCTGCCTGCTCGACCGACATAATTGGCGCAGTCGGTAGGATCCTCGAGAATCAACTTCACGCACCTGTGAGTTGGCGTGGCGGTCATCAAGGCCGTTCGAGGACCCGAATCTACACGTCGTGACTTGCAGCAGGGGTATCCAGCCATCGATACAGCGAGAAGACGAGATATGCAGTTCATGTGAGTACGTTAAAATCTTTTAAGTGAATTGCTCACCCTAGTCCTTAAGTTTCCTGTGTCCACGAATTTTCCAAGATTTTCCATCCACGAGAATCACGGAGTGTAGGGTTAGAGAGTAGGCATAGTAGTAGGAATAGTGCTTTAGATTTAAATAGAGAAATTAGCTTAGACTCTAGGTCAGATAGTCCACAGAATAGGATGGCAGATTTAGATGGCATTTTTAAGGCCCTTCGGTTGGTGCCCGAGTTTGATGGTAACGTTAACGTATTAACTAGGTTCATACAGTTGTGTGACGAGCTGGTGGACGAATTTGTAAAAAAACCAGAGCCGCCTAACATACTTTCGGAAGTTGCTCTTATCAACGGTATATTAAACAAAATAACTGGTCCCGCGGCCCGATTGATCAATTCGAACGGCATCCCGTCCGACTGGACGGGTATACGCAAATCTCTCGTAAACAATTTCTCAGATCAGCGCGATGAGACGGCATTATACAATGACTTAGCGTTACTGTCACAGGGGCCTGACAGCCCTCACGAGTTTTATGAAAAGTGCCAAAACCTGTTCAGCACGTTAATGACTTATGTCTCTCTACATGAGGAAGTAGCAACTACTATCAATGCGAAAAGGGACCTATATAAAAAATTGACCTTGCAGGCATTTGTACGTGGGCTCAAGGACCCACTAGGTTCACGGATTAGGTGTATGCGCCCCGAAAGCATTGAAAAGGCCTTAGAGTTTGTTCATGAGGAACAAAACGTAGTGTACTTGCAGCAGCGTAATAGTCAAGTTCCGGATAAGAAATCGACACCCCAAGCCGTGCCACCTAGACCTCTGCCTTTAGCAACGGGTTTTAATATACCGCAGCCTAGACCGCTCCCCTTTACTATGCCTGGACCCTCTAGGAGTCCATTCGGTCACCCAATGATGCCACATGCACCCGTACCATGGCGACCTAATTTCAATAATCAAAATCAGGCCGGACCATCACGCACGCAACAGATGTTTCGTGCTCCCCCTCCTAATTACAACCAAAATAATGCATTTAAATTTGTACCGCGTAATATCGTACCGCAAAGTAACTTTCAACAGCCTAGACCAATGAGTGGCGTCAGCCATTTCGTGCCTAGACTTTTACCGCCCAGTAACGCAACAAAAGGACATGACTGGGCTAAATTTGGTAATTCCCCGGCTAATCACAATTTCGGAAGCAAGGAGATGAATTTCAACGATTGCTCCTCTTATTACGGTTACGGAGATTATGATACCGACAACTGTATGTTTTACGAACCTAACGAGTACTATGAAGGATACTATTACATCGATAATGATCAAATGCATCACCCACAGCTGGAGGTAAGTAACGACACGGTAAAAGATGAGCCAGCTAAACCGGCTTGTCCAAACGAGGATTTTCAGAGCCCTCAAAAATTAGACAAACCAAAATAGAGGTCAACCTTCAAACGCAACGCCAGCTTCCCTACTTGCAAATCCAAGATCCTCCTCTAAAACTTCTAATAGATACGGGCGCTAACCAATCTTTTATTAGCCCTAATGCGGTCGGAGCTTATTTTAATAACATACAGTTGAACTATGACCCCTTCGAAGTTTGTAATGTGCACGCTGTGACACGTAGCGATTACTCGATAACACTACCTTGCTTCTCTAAATTGAACGATAAGGATTGCGTTACACTTTTTGTATATAACTTTCACGATTATTTCGACGGATTGATAGGGTCAGATTTACTAGACAAGTGGGAGGCCGCCATTGATTTTAAGACGAAGTCGTTAGTAACAAAAAATGCAGTAAATCCTATACGGGTTTATGATTCACGAAACGCTAACTTATACGAAGATATCATACCCGCCGGTTCTTCAAAGTTAGTGAAATTACCAATTAATACCCGAAACGGAGAAGTAATTATCCCGGAACAGATCATATCCAACTGTCATATTAGCGAGTGTTTAACTACTGTAAAAAAACCAGAGGGGTATATTAGAAATTCATAACCCGAATCGTAGCGACGTTATTTTTTCTATGGACCGCCCGGTGTGTGCGCAGCTTTATAATACCGAGTACAAGCGCACCGAGCAAGCGCCTCGACGTGTACAGGAAGTGCTATCGCGCTTACGTACGGATCATTTGAACAACGAGGAACGCGTTAACTTGGAGTTGTTATGCGCGCGCTATGCCGACATATTTTATTTAGAAGGGGAGAAATTGAGTTTTACCAATAAAATAAAACACTCAATTAGAACTAGTGACGAAATCCCTATATATACCAAAAGCTATAGGTATCCTTTTGTGCACAGACAAGAGGTACAGGATCAGATTAGTAAGATGCTAGACCAGCAAATTATTCAACCATCAGAGTCTGCATGGAGTTCTCCTATATGGGTTGTCCCTAAAAAGGCGGACGCTTCAGGTAAGACCAAATGGCGATTGGTGGTAGACTTTCGGAAGTTAAATGAAAAAACCTTGGATGATAAATACCCCATTCCAAATATTGCAGATATTTTGGATAAACTAGGCAATTGTAACTATTTTACGACCTTAGACTTAGCCAGTGGCTTTTACCAGGTAGAGATGAGCCCTGCAGACATTCCCAAAACAGCATTCACAGTAGAACATGGCCATTTTGAGTTTTTGAGAATGCCCATGGGTTTGAAGAATAGCCCATCCACTTTCCAACGCGTAATGGATAACGTTCTCAGAGACCTACAAAACACCATATGCCTCATTTATTGAGATGACGTCATAGTCTTTTCTACGTCATTACAGGAACACATGGTCAATCTGGAAAAAGTATTCAATAGACTACGTGAGTCCAATTTTAAAATTCAAATGGACAAGTCAGAGTTTCTCAAACTGGAAACAGCCTACTTGGGCCATGTCATTAGCAAAGAGGGCATTAAGCCAAACCCCGACAAAATATCCGCAATAAAGAATTATCCACTTCCGAAAACCTCCACCGAGATTAAAAGGTTCCTGGGTCTTCTTGGCTACTATAGAAAATTCATACCCGATTTCGCGAAAGTAACAAAACCTATGACGCAATGCTTGAAAAAGGGCTCAAAAATTACGTTAGACCAAAATTACACGGGCTGTTTCGAGAAGTGTAAGACGCTCTTAATTAACGACCCCATCTTACAATATCCTGATTTTTCTAAAGAATTTGTCTTAACGACGGACGCGTCGAATTTAGCAATAGGAGCTGTCTTGTCTCAGGGGACCATAGGTACGGATAAGCCTATTGCTTACGCCTCTAGGACATTGAACAGTAGTGAGATCAACTACAGCACCATCGAGAAGGAACTGCTTGCGATAGTCTGGGCCACCAAATATTTTAGACCGTATTTATTCGGCAGAAAATTTAAAATTGTCACAGACCATAGGCCACTTCAATGGGTAATGAACATCAAAGAACCTAACTCGCGTCTTACTCGATGGCGACTAAAACTAAGTGAATTTGACTTTTCCGTAGTTTACAAGCAAGGAAAGTCCAACACTAACGCCGACGCACTATCCCGCATCGAACTACACAACGAAGAGACTAGCTCTCTTATAGCCAACCCTACTGAAAGACCGTCCTCATTATTAAATAATTCAAAGACTGATACAGTTCACACTGACGCCGAAAACCCGATATTAGAAGTTCCTATAACCGATTTCCCACTTAACAAGTACCATAGACAAATCATTTTCACGTTGGTCGATGGCGTAAGAAGCCGCCCTTCAGTTTCAAAACCGTTTGAGTCACACGTCAAAACACATATTCAGATTTCCAAGAGTAATCTCGAAGAGGATGTCGAAAACGCTGTGAAAGAGTACATTAACCCCAAGGTAAGGACCGGTATTCTCATTAATCTCCCATTAGCCATGTACGAAATTATTCCCATTATCCAAAGTAAATTTAAAAGTTCATCCATGGACCTAGTCTTAACAAAAGTAGAGTTAGAAAATGTCAAGGATTATTTAAAGCAGCAGGAGATAATTCGCAAGTACCACGAGGGTAAAACCAATCACCGTGGAATTAATGAGTGCTACACGTCCTTATCCAATAAATTTTACTGGCCGAAAATGAGGGAACACATAACAAAATATATAAACGAATGCGACGTGTGTGGTCAAGCCAAATACGATAGAAACCCCGTGAAACAAAAGTTTAATATAGTACCACCTCCAACCAAACCGTTTGAAATAGTACATCTTGACTTACTGAGTGTCGAAACGCAAAAATATCTCACAATCATCGACTCATTCTCAAAATATGCTCAAGCTTACTACTTAAGGGACGCGACAGCAATCAGCGTCGTACAAGCTCTCCTAACATTTAGTACCCACCATGGATTTCCCTTAACTATTGTCACAGACAGAGGCCCAGAATTCACAAATCAACTATTCTCGGAATTTGTCAAAATTCATAAAGTACAACACCACAAAATTTCAGCATGCACGCCTAATGAAAATGGCATGGTGGAGAGGCTGCATTCCACACTTCTGGAACACTTGCGTATTTTAAAATTAGAGCACCGTGGAAACTCCGCTATGAACTTAATGCCTGCAATTCTAGGTTACAATAGTTCTGTTCATAGTTTTACCAAATGCAGACCTTTGGATATAATTACTGGTCACCTAGACCCCCGCGATCCATTAGATATTAACCTGTCAGAAAACATGCTACAGTCATATACACAAGAACATCGCACTAAGATGCAAAGAGTTTTCGAGATGATTAATAGTTCATCCCTGCACGATCGAACACGGATTATCGAAAATATCAACAAAGATAGGGAATCCGAACAAGAATATTCCGCAGATCAGCAGATTTTTGTACAGAATCCAATGGCCAGCCGCCAAAAACTGGCCCCTAGATTTACTCGCGACACGGTCCTAGCCAACTTACCGATCCACATTTACACCAAAAAGAAACGTGGTCCCATTGCCAAGTCGCGCCTGAAACGGGTCCCTAATAGCAACCACTTGTTACAGGATCATCTTCCTGGCCCTGGGCCTGACACAAGCGGAGGACATTACGCTAAGTAGTCTGGACAATGGACCGGGCATCTTACCTTTCATGCTAGGGAAAACAAAAGTTATATCCCATTACCACTCGTTTGTCCAACCGGTTAACTTAGACATTATTCGTGGTAATATAGACTTAGTAAGGAAACAATTAGATACTATGTCACCTGAGTTCCACAATAGAACGCTCTCTTTATACCAACCACATATCGAACATCTTCGTAACAAGATCACGGAGCTGTCCGACCAGTTAGAATTGTTCCAGTCTAACCGCGTCAAGAGAGGCCTTATTGATGGGCTAGGTTCAGTTGTTAAGAGCATTTCCGGAAACTTGGATTATACGGACGCTATCCGCTATGATAATGCAATTAAAACCCTGCAGGAGAATGAAAATAAGATGGTCACAGAACTAAATAACCGAGTTAGTTTAAATAAACACTGGATGTCGGAAAATTCCAAAATTTTCGGTAAATTACTCCAGAATCAGAACAAGATTAGGGAAACGGTAGATGAAATCATGATTAATGATTTACGTCAGGAAAAAGACTTAGTTAGGTATGCCCATCTGGCTCAATACATAATAATGCTAGCGGACAACATCGAATCATTGTCCGACGAAATGCTTAAACTAGAAAACTTACTAGCTTTCATACGTGCCAAGAGCACACATTTTCTTATGTTTAAATTAAATACATTCAACAGGATGAAAGAACAATTAAATGCCCTCTATGGTAGGGAACATATACTAAACATTAGTTACAGGGAATATTTCGACATAATTAAGTTAGGGTACTATTATAATAGTCAAAATTTAGTATTGGTATTTAAATTCCCGGTTGTCCTTCCCCACACCTACAACCTTTATAAATTATCCGCAGTTCCCAATCAAGATGACAAAGTGCTAATTCCATCCTATCCCTTCCTAGCAATTCACGATGAAGATTTTATGTACATAGAGGCAGAATGCCCGAAGTCCAGCCAATACTATCTCTGCGAGGACAGCATCAATCAACACTACCAAAATCAAGGCGACTGCATTCACCACCTCATCTCTACCCAGCAAGTCGACAAATCCTGCCAATTCACCATAGCCAAATTAAAAACTGAAGCCGTGGAAGCCCTCGACGACCGACACTATGTAGCGAGCTTTCCTGCACCTACAAACATTCGCTTGGCCTGCACCGATACTCAATACAACACAGTACGAGGAAGCTACCTCATCACAATCCCGAAAGGCTGCGATGTACAAACCCCGGACCTAATCCTAGCAAACAGGGACGACCGATTAAAAGGACAGGTACTGAAAATTATGAACATCCCACTCAGCAACGGAACCAACCACAATACTGAGACTAGGAAATTAACACTCAACTCTGTCAACCTCAACAGCCTCCATACTGCTAATAAGGAGATAACCATAGAACCACCATTGACCCTGAATACAGCTGACATTCATGGCGTGTACTACACTATCACACCGCTCTACCTAGTACTCTTAGGTACAAGCGTAATGGGAATCGCCTTCGCGCTACGAAGATACATAAGACGGCGCACTCTGGAAACAGCACCAGAACGAACTAACGATGAAACAGACCATGGCGATATATATACCGAGGTTAACAACCACACCGCAAGTGCTCAACCAAGATTATCAGCGCTATTCTCGAACCAATCTTCTAATAGCCGCTGATCTTCAGGGGGAAGATGTTAAGGCTACCTACCAATAATCCACGAACTACGCATTCCACCGGAACTGACCCGAATCCTCGCAACTATTGCATCAGCCGGCGACACAAAGTCTAGTGCTGAGTCGGCGCAACGTGACGTGCATCGGCGGCGGATGGCGACGCCGCGCTCCATGACGGACTCACTTTCGCTTCATACATCGAACGATTGTCACCATTATCCTATTTTTAGAACAAAATTGTAATCTCTTCATTAAACCTGTTCCAGTACCTCGAGTTTTCTTGCAACCTGCCTGCTCGACCGACATAATTAGTTCATCCACATTCTATCGTTTATTTATTTATTTAATATTGCACACAAATGTACAGAGGCGGACTAAATGCCATAGGCATTTTCTACCAGTCAACCTTTGGTTGATGCAGAGACAAACAGTGATAGGTGAAATAAAGAAATTTGTGGAATAAATATTTATTTAAATATAAGGATATACATATTTATTTATAATTTGGTATGTACATTATATTTAAAGTTTTTAATAGGTATATATTAAAACTTTAAATATAAAATACATACCAAATTATACATAAATATAAGACCAAATAAATACACATAAATACACGAATATACTAAAACAGATATGACAAACAATGGGAAAACATTGCCATTGTGATGATACTGACGGCTTCTTACGAATGTGCTCGCGAACTTAAAAGAACTTAAAGGACTAGACTTTAAAGGATAATCGGTTGTTTGCCATCCTGATTTCCTGGGGGAGCGCATTCCACAGAGAAATAGACTAAAAGAAAAAGGAAGAGTGAAGGAAATCAGTGCGGTGAGTGGGACATTGAAGAAGACGATTGTGTGATGTACGTAGATTTCTACTGTGGTTCGCGCAAATGTACTGAAAGTGGGGGGCGAGATAACTAGGGGAACAGGGAGAGTCAAGAAATGAAAACAAGATGTTCAACGCCCTTTGCTCTCTGCGCTGGCGTATGGGCAACCGCTTTAGAAGCGACCGATGCACAGAGACATGATTATATTTACGCAGATTGAAAACTAATCGAATGCAGTTATTGAGAATAGGGTCAAGTTTGTCGATGAGATCTGCATTCAGGTCGTAGTAGCACACATCACCATAATCGATGATAGGGAAAATTAAGGACTGCACAAGCATTGTCTTGGTACTTGATGGTAATAAATGTTTCAGTCGGTATACTCGTAGAGCTCGCAGCGTTCCAGTAACCTTCTGGCTCACCCTAGCGACTTGAGTACGCCAGTTCAGGGTACAATCGATGTGCAAGCCTAGGTCTTTCACGTCAGTGCTAAATGGAATGGTCGTACCATTGAAGAGAGCTGGTTGAACCATCCACCCTACTAATACTACGATGACTCCCAATGATGATCACCTGACACTTATTAGGGTTTATTATTCAGGTATTTCATCAACCCTCCCTTGACAATACAACTGCTAATCATCTGCATACAGATGATACGCACACTGAAGCTCGGAAGTTATAAGATTAATAAAAATAGAAAACAGAAGAGGAGAAAGAATAGAGAGACCATAAAATAAGAAAGAATAGCTAACAGGATGTCGTGACTGACGGTATTAAAGACATTCGAGAAATCGATCAAAACTAGAGCAGTGACTTTGGTGTCTTCCAGTCCTGCACTTATATCGCCAGTCACTTTAAGGAGGTTGGAAACAGTGCTATGCCCAGGCCTGAACCCAAATTGAATAGGGCTAATTAGTAAATTACGTTGAACAAAATTGGAGAATTGTTTATGGACACAGGCCTCGAGCACTTTGGATAGAAAGGGAAGTATAGAAATTGGACGGAAGTCGGTAGGAAGAGAGGGATTAGATACCTTAGGTAGTGGACGAACATAGGCTTTGCTCCACAGGGAAAGGAATACTCCGGTGCACAGGGAAAAACATACACTTAATATACAATACCCGCGATTACCCATCCCACCGCTTTCGATTTGACAGCGAGAATGATCTTTCTGATCTCGCCCGGTTCAACTGGAATGAAACTGAAAGGATTTAATACGAGGACGCGTTAGACCAGATATTAAAGACAGTGTTTGTTGCTTGGTTAGACGATGTACGATGACGGTTGAGATCGTCTAAATCAAGTGAACTAGGAAGGTCTAAGTGTCGCTGTTTGCCGATACTAAGAGTTCCATGAAATTTCCAAATATCGGTTGAAGAGGAAGAATTGATAATATCCAGAATATGGCAGCGTTTAGCATTGCGTATCATCTGATTGCATCTATTTCTTGCAGCCTTGAATAATGTCCAGTTCTCATCAGTACGATCCCTTTTAAATTTACGAAACGCGCGGTCCCTACGTCGCATTGCCACCTGTATGCCGCTTGTCATCCATGGTGCAGGTGGGCGTTTCAACTTTACATTTTTGACAGGAGCCATAGTAGGAAACGAAGGAAGGATTCGAAGTAAGGATCAGATCGAGCTAGATGTCATCTCCGACAGTGTTATGGTGAGTAGGCTGGAGCGGCAACACGTGCAGACTAGCTGACTCGTTAAGATGGATGAGCTTACGTGATCGAGGGGAGTTGTGGGCAAGGAGATTTGTGTTGAAATCACCCATGATAATGTGGTGTGCATACTCTGAACCCACAGATTGAAGTACTGATTCGAATTCAGTGAAATAATCGAAATAATTAACAGTAGGAGGACAATAGACAACACCAATAATGGTTTTGGCTCCTTTGACACACACTTCGGCAGAAGCAGAATAATGTGAAGAGGAAGTGCAAGTATTTTATAAGAAGTCACTGCAAAGGTATATGGCCACACCACCCCCTCCTTTACCAATCCGATCATTCCTTATAAGAACGAAACCAGTAAGAGGGTAAATGGTGGACAGAAGATGCGGTTTGAGCCAAGTTTCGGAGATCAGGATGGCGTGAACCTTGCTGTTATTAAACGAGTCGTACAGCTCACTGTAGTGGCTTATTTATTATGAAGCAATAGATTAGCAGTATACTTCAAAACTTTCGGATTGTGATTCAAACTGTGTTACGCAATTAGGATGCTGGTCAAACGTTGAGGCGGCGTGGATTCCCCGGAAAAAACTCACAGGCGATGTCGCATATACCTTACGACGGCACAAATCAGCGTCAGATGATGCCGGTGGCGTAAGTAGCGTGGACAGTATTCTAGTAGTCGGTACTTGGGGCCAAAAATCTGGCCTTTTTGGCTGGTCTTAAACCTGAGACAAACAACAGGGGTTTACTTAGACCAGGGAACAAGGCCGAAATAAAAAATGTCGAACCGATGAAAGGAATACATACCATTAAAAATTCCGCGTGTGTGAGGAAAAAAGCTGCACCAGAGAATGGGGAAACTAGTAATAGAGGAGCATAGTTTTTATTCACAGGGTAAAACATAAAGAAGACTGTTAGGGTGGTTTTCACTCAAACACTTTTAAAAGATTTCTACATAATCATCTTGATAGTAAATCCTAAAAGTATTCAATCGAAAAAAAAATATGACTGACTGCCGTGTAAAAATTTTGACAAGCCTGTTTGGAAGTATAGAAAATATGAATTGTAAACAAATATCGATAAAAAAAATTTGCTAGATAATCGTGTAAAAAGTATGTATCCGCTAAACGTGCTGCAGCTGCCTACACGTATCGGTGGTACGCAAAGACTTAGCATACTTTAAAGTATGCGTACTTCGCGGACTAGGTAGAACAGGTATTTGGATCGAGTATTTGTACGGAATTGGACTAGGTGCACCTAGTACAAAATTTACCTAGTACGACTCATTCACAAACCAATAGAATTGGCAAACTTAAGTGGCAGTGGGCAGGGCACATTGCTCGCAGAACAGATGGCTGATGGGGCCGAAAGGTTCAAAGGAAAGTGGCGACCGCGTACCGGAAGACGTAGCGTTGGAAGGCCTCCTACAAGGTGAACCGACCTTGTGAAGGCCGCAGGAATCCACTAGATCCGGGAAGCACAAAACCGGTCGAAGTGGTGGTGCTTGGGGGAGGCCTATGTCCAGCAGTGGACGTCTTTCGGCTGAAATGATGATGATGATGATGACTCATTCACACATCATCATCTCTCTTAAAGATGAGCGTTGTATGAACGGACTAGTTAAAGCAACTGACGACGCGCGACGTACCGACGCTTCAACGGTTTACATGCTTTGATAAACTAGTTGAATTCGTGGACGGCTAAACAAGAAACTTTCAACGGGTTGACGACTCATAAAAATAGTCGACTCATAAATTATACAAATTTTCGTTCATCCGATCATAT
This sequence comes from Atethmia centrago, assembly GCA_905333075.3. Classification (NCBI taxonomy): domain Eukaryota; kingdom Metazoa; phylum Arthropoda; class Insecta; order Lepidoptera; family Noctuidae; genus Atethmia; species Atethmia centrago. Next base: position 6,561,937 of record HG995381.1, on the reverse strand, counting down.
TTCACTGGTATAGAAGACTCGTTGAAGTCGTCGTTTAAACTAATTTGAACTTTAACTGCAATGTAAGAGAGTTGATATTTGAATGAGCACGATGACGAGTCACGAGAGATAAGCTTATTATTTTGGTATTAAATCTAGAAGAAGGATGCCAATAAGATAATTTAGAGAGTGCGAAAGAGATACCGACATATAGCTGTGCACCTGTGGTTGATTAATAATATATTTTTGATGTGTAACATCTTTCCTCTCGCTTTCTTCCGGAGTGATTTCGTGAAAAGGGACGGAATCGTGTAGACAGGCAGTGACAGCTTGAGCATGAAATAATTAAGTACTTTTTAATAGCATGGAATTAGTAAATACTATACAGATTGTAAGTAGAGGGGATCGAATTTCAACCAGTGGGCGACCACTATTATAGTAATTAACAATTATTCGAATAAATATTTTTTTTTATTCTGAGATTAGTTTCTGTCGCTGCTCAGTTGCTTATTACCAAGGTGAGATGTTAGATGTTACACATTAGCGATGGGCGTTGAAAAAACGAACAAAGTAATATACCTATCAATCCACGAACTAGTTGAATCAACCGTTAATCTCCTAGCAACGTATTAACGTTAACAGTTTATGAATCAACTAGTGGCATTCGTCAACAACGTTTATGAATTTAACTCCTCTAATAATCAACTAAATTCGATAACGCAAACAACGAACTGAACAAATTAAAAACTTACGTTGAAAATAACATCATGGATTGCGAGCAACGGTCATGTCATAGAATTTTATTTTTTGAACTCTAAGTAACTTATCCAAGAGTTGATTTTTGAACATTTCTTTTCAGAAAAATATGGCGATATTGGTGAAATGGCGCGCGCCGCTTGTGCCGCCTGACAGAAATTAGTTCATATTAGTTTGTACACGGTTACGAATTAGCGTTGAATAAAAACCGTTCAATGAAGGAACAGTTTACGTTGCAAGCTCGTTGACCAATCTATAGTTGATCGACTAATACAATAGCAAAACCGTCAACGACCCATCACTAACGCATACGCATTCGACATTTTACCTAGTATATCTCACTCCGTATCTCTACTAGATATTCTAAAACTCTAGATACTCTATATCTTAGCCACGAGGTCGAGAAGCAATTCATTACTATAGAAAGATAGAACCTAAAATCGGAGACCGTAATTCTGTCGCGGAGAATCTTAAGGCGCTGACAAGACCCAATTGACCAAAATAGGCTTCGCTTAAGAAAAAATATTGTCAAATCTGTATAGTTTATGGTAGCGGAAAAAATATATGTCAATTTTGAACATATTTCCCAGAACTTGGTTGTTACCAAAACACGTTTTGAAAACAAAATCTCGATACAAACTAACGTTAAACTAACCTCTTACTTTGAGTTCTAATCCAAAATATCTGTATCAAATATCAACATACGTTACGTATTTAATTAATAACAAGAACGTCTTATTTGAATGCAGAACTTGGTTGTTTTTTATTTTCGATTACTCAACTCAATTTTGAGTAAATAGATAATTACTTCATATTTTGCAATAAATTACAAGCGTTGTGTCATCGCGTTTCTCTTTCTTTTCTATGGAATTTGACAGTGACCGCGGTTTAGGTGTTGTCAGCGTCTTAACATCGCGATTCAGGAAGCGGCTGCGAACAAAAAGCGCCATCTAGTGGCTCAACATGGAACTAAAACAGATAGGCGTTCTTTGTTGTAACGACGAATCTAGTGCCTACCACCTTCTTGCGATTCCTGTCTTGTCTGAGCTAAGTGACATTTTTTAGGTTTCCGCACCGAAAGAGTAAAACGGGACCCTATTACTAAGACTCCACTGTCCGTCTGTCTGTCCGTCTGTCACCAGTCTGTATCTCATGAACCGTAATAGTTAGACAGTTAAAATGTTCACAGATGATGTATTTCTATTACCGCTATATCAACAAATACTAAAAAACAGAATAACAAATAGTTAAGGGGCCCCCATACATCAGACATGGTTTTATTGCCGTTTTTATAAATAATGGTACGGAACCCTTCGTGCGTGAATCGGACTCGCACTTGGCCGGTTTTTACAGTATTGTTATCAATACTGTAAAAAATATCACTTAGCTTAGCCCAGGTTATGAGCTATCCACACGTCTTTGTTCTGTTTACAATACATAGACGATACATAGACCGAGCTTAAACATTCTTATAATATAACCCATTATTGCATTTAATGCAATTACGGCTTATAAAACTTCAAATGCTTTTTGATAATAAAGGTAAAGTAATTCAATTAAAACATAAGTCTCCTTAAAATGACTTTAATATTTTATTAAATAGTTATATTGAATACAACTTTAACAAGTGAACTACCTCAACTAACACAGATAATACATCAGCGACATTTTTAAAAAAATTACGTGATTTTGAACACTCCTAATTAACAATATTTAGTAAGTATTAAGTAACTGCAGCTAGGTAGGAGCGTTTTACAAATATATACACATATAATACGTATTTCAATACTGACAGACTTGTACTATAATTAAGAAGTATAAAAAGTATTAGGTTTTGTAAAAATGTGCCTATATTAATTAAACTTTAAAGTTTAAACATAAACTTAAAATAATATGGCATCAGTTAAAAGAAAGGTTTTAAGAGTAAGTTGTATTATTATTAAAATATTCGGTGTTTACAGATTAACTAGTTTTCAGATTAAATCGTGTCAAATTTATGATAAATACATAAATTGTATAATATAGGTAGGTTAGAGCCATGAAATCTTCAGAAATTATACATATAATTTCTACATCCTTAAAAAATCAGAACAATATACCACAGGGAAGGAAGGAACACGGGTGGGTTTTAGTCAGTAAGAGTCTGACACACCCTCCCGCTCCTGCCAGAGCGTTAGATGAAGAAGAGAGAGAGTTAGAGAAGTTATAATGATATCCCAAATAGTAATAGTTTGATAATATCCCAACCAAAAAAAGGGGTTAAAATTACATCTTCGGGTCTAACCGGCCACATCTAACATACATAAATATGTATACATCAACTTTAAACAACATAGACCATAGTAGAATATATGTAGAGTAATATAGAGCAGATCTACACTCTACAATAACAAATCTTATACTTATTACGTTTATACAATTTCTATTTTTATTTAGATAGAGTCGTTTTATTTTTTTTCTTTGTTTAAAACATTTTGCGGTGTAACACCTGAGTTAGTTTTATCTACGTATACGTCGATTTTTTGGTTCATTATTATATATATATTATTTTCAAATATAGTTTGTTAGTACATTTGATATAATACCTACATATCGCACGCTGAGAACAAAAGTGACCTATCTCAAAATTTTTGTAAAATGAGTTAAATATACAAAATGACTCAAAAAAGTACACTCTATCAGACTTATATTAAAAAACAGCCCGTTTATGGTCTGAGAGGGATAGAGGTATTTTCGGTCCCTTTGTCTTTGAGCATTTCACTCTCCCTGCGCCGGAATGAAAGGGACGCAATCAGTTCTTGTTCAATCAGTTCAATTTCGACTTGAGTCACTTTCATTCTCAGCGTGCGATATATTCTAGAACGCTAGCATACCATAAGAAGCAATGTGGAACGGGTTCTTATAACTGTTGGATCTTCTATCAAAGCCTACATGCTTCCCTGTTAGAGGCAAATATAAGCTACTGATGTGAAAAAAGACGCCTCAATAAAATTGTTGGTGGGAACTGAAATCACCTGATTGACCGTTATCAAATTATTATGTTATCAACGCGCGATAATTGCTACTGTCAGAACAATCATCTGCTACAATGAATAATACGATAATTGAAAAGAAATTAATCATGAATACAGTCTGCATATACTATAAGGTGTTATGCCTCGTTTATAAGTACTAGAAATGGCAGTGTATTGTGCCTATAATTGCCTATAAATCTATTACCAGCATTTTAAAGCGATTGATAAACTCATACCATAGTTATAGGTACATATATAATATACACTTAGTTAGACAAACATTCACGTTCTTGTGTTTCATGTGACTTTTTAAAGTTGTGACCCTGAATATAGTTATATCTCAGTTGCAGCACTCTTAATTTTCAAGGTATCTTACGTGCAAATGAGATGAATCAACAACCAGAGAAGAACCACAAACAAAGTTGTTATTGGTATCTTACATCAAACATAATTTCAAAATATTATCCCTGAATTTAGAATCAGAAATACATCGCAAAAGAGATATTTTCGAACTGCAAAAAAATATTTGTACATCAGCGCATAACTCATAGTTTCAGCTCCGCTCTTCATGTTCAGGGTATCTGCCGCACCATGATAGCGAGGGCGTCATGCGGGGGCGGTACATCGAAGACAGGAGTGCCGGAGGAGTCCTTGTAGTCCACGTAACGAACTGTGCGGATCACTTCCATGCCTAGAGAGCTGCATATACGCTGCGAGTAGGCGCCAGTCGCATCTGCTTTGAACAACTGGAATAGAAACGCATGGAATGAAATTATATTGAGGTTTTTTTAAATTGTATTTTTGAAACCTAAGTAGTACCTAAGCGTTGGAACAAACTACTTACAAAAATACAATTTCAAAAAACTAAACTAAACTATTGTTTAATTTTATGGTAAGCGTTGGAACAAACTACTTAGGTTTCAAAAATCTCCTTCTGCGAAGCAGTAATGCTCGCGAAGGAGGAGGCGGGTAGGTTGAGGAAAAGGCAAATTTTGCGCCCTCTCGCCCCTAGCCGCCGCAGGAGACGCCCAGGGCGTCGGGAATCCCGGGCGGATTTCCGGCCACCGTAGGCGCGGGCTTGCGGACGGTGAGCAATGGGTAGCTCACCGTCCGGTAAGGACCAGGCCCGGGTCGACGGGCGTTGTATTCCACGCGCGCCTCAAAGAGATGTCGTCAGCACAAGGGTAGGGGTCCACTAGGTCCGATGCCTGCCGGGGTCGCGGGAAGGTACCAAAGGGTTACTGAGGCCCCTGGCAACACAGGCAACGGAAGGAATACGGGTGGGTGTTAGTCAGTAAGAGAAAGCCAAACTAAACTATTGTTTAGTTTTATGGAAAGCGTTGGAACAAACTAAAAAAAACCTACGCAACTACTTAGGTTTCAAAAATACAATTTAAAAAAAACCTACGCAAAAAACAAAAACAAAACTAAGCAACGGAAGTTACAAACGGGAATCGAATCCTTAGCGTAAAAGCTCAAATCTTGTCACCAGTGCCATCTCTATAAACTCTCTTAAACTGCCAATTAGCAGTTCTCTCTCGATTCTTAGATTGGGGTTTCCCCTATCCCAGCTCTTCACCCAATGACACCCACAATTTTCCTACCTTTTTCGGTTTGTATTTAATGATCAAATGCCATATTCCAATGTGATTCGGGACCAAGGCCAATTTTTAGGGTTCCGTACCTCAAAAGGAAAAAACGGAACCCTTAAAGGATCACTTTGTTGTCCGTCTGTCCGTGTATGTCAAAACCATTTATCTCGGTAACGCGTGTAGAGGTATCGAGTGAAATTGAATCCCTATACTCAAGACTACAGTCCCTTAAGCTGTGCAAAAATCAAACTTCTAAGTTAACGTAAAAAAAATGTGTATAGGTTAATTTCCGTTGACCTAGAACTATGAAAGGACATTGCTCTGCGTCCATACATTGTTGGCCCTGGAGCCAAGAGCATCGGATAATTATGTATTGTATTCTCTATCATTAGTAGATTCTTAAAAGATCTTGTATTTGTAGCGGACTAGCTGCAAAAAAAGGTATATTTCAAAACAAGTATCAGATTTTGAGGTTATAATCTAACCATAACAACGAATATTAAATGTAGGTACCTACGATTTTTCATAGCTCTGAGTGATTTTTAAGAAACTGAAAGGTAGGTAATATCATAATACCTACCTATATAATTAGGTACCTATGCAGTTGTTTTTCTAAAAAGTGGATGCAAGTGCAAAATTAAAATGCATTTAAACTAATTAACATAGGTAGGTAACTGAATTCTTAGCATTCGTTTTGGAATGAGATGAGTAGAAACAGCGTACCTATACGCCTGAACGGTGTGCATAGGGTATAAGGTATATATATATATATATATATATATATACGGTATATATACGGTTTTGATTACTGTATAATATTATTCTTACTACCTATTTAAAAATTGGAGTATGACTGCATACATAAAGTATTCTTATTAGGTTTTTAAAAATACACTTTAGAAAAGAAAACACAATCGATCGATTAATAATTCAATCAATCGATTATAATTGATTGGACATCCCTATTTCACTTCTGACACGACATGACATTATGCGAAGATGGCGATCTAATGTTATTAGTCGCGTTAAATTCTATTAAAAGTACATTTTGGAATACAGCTAGTCCGTGATACAGAAGTATTTGCAACTTAAATAATAAAATAGGCGATTAATTATCGTTTAATCTGATACTCTTTATTGCACAGGGCCAATTTGGACATTGTCCTTTGACAAGTAATATCGTCTTACAAGTACAGGCTCTCAAAACGGTGAAAGAAAACATCGTGAGGAAACCGGCATGTCCTAGAACCAAAAATTCGAAGACATGTGAGTCGACATCTACGAACCCGCCCGCGTCGCACTAGGCCCGCGTGGTGGATTACGGTTCACTCCCCCTCACAGAGAGGAGGCCTGTGTCCCAGCAGTGGGAACATTATAGGCTTATTATGTTAAGTACAAGGAAAAATCTGAAAATTATACATTTGTAATTGTTTAATATTAAAAAAATAGTCTTTATTTAATACCTACAAATTTGTACGGAACTCTCGGTGGACGAATCCGTCTTGCACTTTTCCGATTTTTTTATGTTCATTATGCTACGGCTCCCCCGTGTTGGTGTAACCCATCTGTTGCGTGACTCTTACAAATGTAGCTCAAAGCGTAGTGATATTAATAGGTCAGTAGGACAATGAAGGGGAATTTGAACAAACAGGTTCTACATATAAACCACTATAATCATGTATCTAAGTCTTAGAAAACTACCTTAAATCCATTTTCTTTGGCAATGTCTATGCTCCTAGACATCAGTTCCTTAGCAAGTCCGCGTCCCCTCGCATTCTCATCCACGGAAATTATCCTGCATTCCAGAATTTTGTCCACCTGGAAATGTTTAAACAAAAATATTATAAATATTATATATTTATCGTGTTATGAAGAAGATTCTTTGCCGAGATTTAAACTTCAGTAGGCTTAGCAAGACGCTTTCTATTTCTAAGAAGAATAGACAGCTGTTTTTACACAAAGTGACATTTCGTTTCTCCATTTTTGACATCGCACCGTAGAAATCGTTCGACCTTCCTCTATTCCGATCTTTGTCTAGGTCCTTTTTTAGGGTTCCGTTTTTTCACGTCTACCCCATGGTGTGGGGCAGCGTTGGATAGACCGTTCAAAAATATTGCGGGTGTGTGAACACCACTTTTCGATATAAGGATCCGCTTGCGTAATATTAATCGGTCAAGGACAGCTAATGAGACACAATTGATTTTCCATTGTTTGGCACCACATGGGGTACGCGCTTCATAAGATAAGCATTTAAGTGCTAATTGTCCCCGCCCCCCCTGCCAGCTAAATAGTTGTTTATGGAGATGTGAAAAAATTCATGGCAGTAGTATATATAATTAAATTAAAAGGAAAACTATCACAGCTAAGTGGGCTTTACAAGTTAACGAGTAATAGTCGACCAACTTAAATTTGCAGTTGGAGAATTGACCGCGGCATATATCGATGTATGGGAGAACAGGTTTTTCAACTACAATGATAATTTTGTTTTTGGAATAAATTCGTCCCATGTAATCCCAACTACGGAACCCTTCATTGTGCGTGGTTCGACAAGCACTTGGCCGGTTTTTTATTCATTTTTTTTTTCATTTGTTTCTCTTTTTCTTTTTCTCAGTTAGTTTTAATGGTAATCTGGCAGTTTAGTACTTTATGCGGCCTATCCAAAGTTCGTCCAGTCGTTGAGCATCACATGATCACCAAGATTACAGGTCTTTAAAAGAGACTGATATCTGAGTTTGTTTCGGCCTTCCTTCTCAGATAGGAAACGCCGACCTCATCTAGTTTAAAAATATGGTTGACGTGTAAAAGTATTTTTCATTATTTATCATTATCATTAAAAAACACGTACAAGTATATTCCTTATCCCGCGCAAGTGTGGCCTTATCTCAAGTGTAGAAAACATTGGCCATGAATCAGGTAGATGCATCAACCAAAGGGGTTTAAGTCCAGACAGCGTCACTACTATTGGGACCCCTCAAGTTTTAAAAATATATGCTGCTTCAACATTGAATGAATATCGTAAGGAATAATTTCAAAAGAGCACGGCTTGACGTGGATTTGAACCAAAGCATCGGCCAACGTCGCCATTCCATACAGTTTTGAGCACCTAGCCAGCGAGCTCATTACGATTAGGATGAATTTATAATGTACTATCATCCGTTCTGTTTGATCATTCGGACTCTGTATAATTGATGTGCGTTATAATTTGAGGGTTTGCATTCATTTTATTAACACTAGCGCCACGAGTCCGAGTGCCCACTTAGTTCTTCTTCGAGCCATCGCCATACGGTTGGTCGGCTCTTCACGTAACCAGAGGGCAGGCCAATTTTTAGGCCAAAGAATCAGTATTGCCATACAACGTAGCAATGCTGCCAGCCTTTTGGTCACTTTTCCTGTTGACAGCGATGCGGACGAACTTTTTGATTCCCTATAATTCTATCCCCTCCCTTTTTTATATACTTGTACCTAATATTATTTCAAGACTATTAAATTATGTAAATATTATACTATAACAATAATTCCTTTTATTATCTGAGATATGTTTAAACTAAACATACATCAAGTCACATAACGACTACGATTCTCATTAAGTTATTATATATAAGTTACTTGAATATTATTCTGTATTGTTGCTGCATGTCAATATACATTTTATAAAATGTTTGAAAAAACAAAAAGCCGTTATTCAGCTATGTCGATTTTAAACTTGCATGTCTTTTGCTGGGGTACCTATTTGATGAAGCTGTGTGTACTTATTTAATCTTGCCAAATAATTTATCGTGTTTGGTGTCAAGTATGAGTATACCTAAAACTGAGTTTCAAACGGTCTGTGGCGTAACGTCTAGCATTTGTGAACATACCTTAGGGATACGTGGCGTTCCCTGTAGTATTATATTTAATAAGTTAGTCAGGAACGCACCCTTGTTAAGTGGCAACACTATATACAGAGATCTGGAGGCAAAAGTCCTCGCGCACGTATGGGAGTGGCGCGAGGAGGTGAAACGCCCCGGCGTAACTCCGCTGCCGCGAGAAATCGCGGCACAGCGGACAGAGCTCCGGCGGGATCTCATGGTGACATGAAGAGTACGGTTGTCGCAACCCAGTGCTAACTCTTTGAGGAGTGGCTAGAGAGGCGCCACGGTGTCCTCACCTTCCGCCTGACGCAGGTCCTCACCGGACGCGGCAGCTTCGGGAGGTTCCTGTGTCGGATAAGGTGGGAGGAAACGCCCGGGTGTCACCACTGTGTGGATCGCCCGGAGGACACGGTGGAGCATACGGTGGAGGTCTGCCCGGCTTGGGCAGAACACCGCCGTGTCCTCATGGAGGCGATCGGCGGCAGAGATCTCTCGCGTCCGGTCCTGGTTCAGGCCATGGTACGGAGCGAGAGGGCATGGGCAGCCGTCACCTCCTTCTGCAAAGCAGTAATGCTCGCGAAGGAAGAGGCGGGACGGTTGAGGGAAAGGCAAATTTCGCGCCCTCTCACCCCTAGCCGCCGCAGGAGGCGCTCTGGGCGTCGGGAATCCCGGGCGGATTTCCGGCCACCGTAGGCGCGGGCTTGCGGACGGTTGGCAATAGGCAGCTCACCGTCCGGTAAGGACCAGGCCCTGGTCGACGGCGCGTAGTATTCCACGCGCGTTTCAAAGAGATGTCGTCAGCACAAGCGCAGGGGTCCACTAGGGCCGATGCCTGCCGGGGTCGCGGGAAGGTACCAAAGGGTTACCGAGGCCCCTGGCAACACAGGCAACTGAAGGTATACGGGTGGGTCAGTTCACCTTTAATTCATTAATGACGATTGTTCCTACTAGCGTAGAAATAGAACGAGGCTTTTCTGCTACTGGCTAACTAGTCTGTAAGGTTAGGAGCCGTGGAGCCAGCGACTCAATTTAATGAAGAGTTGAATATGTACCCAAGAGCTTGTTTAATTTAAGTTAAAACCCTAAAGCCCGTAAAATGAGGTCTTTATTATGATTCATTTGAGAAGACTACGTCAATCTTGCGGGATCCCGCAAATACCTGGATCCCAATGGATTAAGAAACGTCAGTCCCGTAAATACCGGGATTGAAATTATCTTGCGGAATTTCATTCCCTACTTCTACCTACGTATGTCCCCAAAGGTCCAACTTACTTGAAACGTTTCAAACAGATCCAGCTCCTGGCTGACGGAGTACAAGATAGTGAATATCTTGTTGTACTTCTCGTCCGAAGACTGCTGGATCTTCTCGATCGACTGCTCGATGTCGCCGGGTCATAAGATGCCGTTCAGACCCACTCCCAGCACCTGGAATCATATTAAATACTCTATTAGGTTACTGTGTTCCTCACATGTTTTAACAAAAAGTGTGCTTGTCTATGACGTAATCTAGGAACCTAACCAGAGCTTTACATTTTTTGCCATATCTCCGATTTTATTGGCCCGATTTGGATGTTGTTTATCTTAAAGCTTATAAATTATTTTATCAGATTAACCATATTATATAATATTTTTTTTGTTTTAAATTTGTCGACTATGAAAAAAAACGGAGGTAAAGATATTTTTTTCAAAAAAATATCTGTATTAATAACTTATACTTGCGTTTTTTTAAATAAATCCAGATTATTTTTTAGAAAAAAATGTTTGCTTCTCCGTTTTGGTTTTCATAGTCGGCAAATTTTGAATTCTGACCGTATCTCCTTCAATAGCTGCGAGCGACATTCCATCAGCGATGGTAACGGCGCAGAGCCTCTCCAATGCCGCGTGAGGCTCGCCTCGTTGACACAGCGACACTGCCTTGTTCAGAGGCTCATCAGCGAAGAAGTTGTTCCGCAGGTGTTGTATGACAGCCTCGCTCATGTCCGGAGTTATCGTCACGTAGTGCGCCATCTGAAGACAAAATAAAAGGTATAAATAAAACAAATCATTTAAAAAACAAAAAACCCGACTGCAGTAACACATAACTGAAAAGAGAAAAACAAGCATTACAATCTATAGAATTTTGGTATCGCAGGCGGGGGACACACACCAAAGTTACACCATATTTCAGGTTATTGGTTTGTCCCCGCCTGCGATACCAAAATTCTATAGATTGTAATGCTTGTTTTTCTCTTTACACTTACGTGTTACTGCAGTCGGGTTTTTTCTTTTTTAAATAATTTGTTTCGTTTCAACCTTTTTAGTTTTTTATATATGGAATTGACTCATTACTAGCTTTTATTTGATATCAATATTGTTGTGACTTATTTTAAAAAACCTTTCCCTCCCTTTTTTTTTGTATTTGCACACGAAATATATAAAAATTATAAAGCCTATGTCACTCCCACAGTGAAGACGAATCTAACGACACCTCTTATGTTAAAACCAATCAAGCCGTTTAGGCTACAGAGCGTGCCAAAGAAATAGACATACATACATACATACATACATACATACATACATACATACATACATACATACATACATACATACACACATACATACATACATACATACATACATACATACTCTCGAAAAACATTACCCTCCTTCTGGGGCAGTCGGGTAAAAAACAGCTTTTACCCGCGGATTTATGGCGGCATCTACATCGCCACATGCGAACTACGCAACACACTGACGTCACGCAAAATCTTACATCGCGCAAGCAGAGTTTACCGCGCAACCAGCATATATACATATAACATCCCGACATCAACCGTCGGGCAGTTGCCCACCATCGCCCGTCTGGAGGATCCTCGCTTTTCTATAGAGGATGAGTGAACTTTACACCCCGTTCCTCATGCCTCTATACTGGTGATCATCACTTCCTCAAGCTCACTCCCGCGGTCTATCCCACAGGAACTGTTAATTTGTCACTTTCTGATCCATAAACTATCTTCACGCAACAAATCATGACGATCCATCGCTCTGTTGCTGCTTGAAAGAACATAGATGGCACAGAAATGAAAAAAGAACAATATATCGAATATCGAAGGACTAGCTTACATAGTAATAGGTACTATTTCTTAGAACTCGTGAAAGACGAATTCGGTAAATTATACATGAGAGTTGAGTGGGGTATACGTAGAAACTTATATATAATAACAAATTTACATGGTCATAATAATGGTCATGAATCGGCCGAAGTATTTCAACTAGCGAAGTTTTACAACATAATTTATCTTGATTAGAGTATCTTCTGAAACAAATGTTTCATGATTATTGTCGTATATTAATATAGAAATGTAAACGTTTTTATGTATGTATTTATTGTTTACTAGCTTTTGCCCGCGTGGAGGTATTGTTTTTCTTCTTACATAAGAGCCATTAAGAGCCAAACACAACAAAGAAGTAATTAGCGAAATCGGTCCAGCCGTTCACGCATGCCGTGACCAAGGTGAATAGGGATTTATTTTTATATATAATATATAATATAGATGTAAATGGTACATCACAGACTACCTGTAGTATTGTCTCTCTTTGAAAAATGTCTATATTTATATCTGTAATTTATTTATATGGTGTACTTACATAATAAAGAGTATGCTAGCTGCATGCATAAAAGCCTTATTATAAAGTATTATATAGGTTTTCAGCTACATTTTCATCATAAAGTACCTAGCTATATTCTCAATACATTTAGAGGGCGGTGGGTGTGCCTTGATAAACGCGCCCCGATCGGCTGAGCTCCGAGCTCTCCCGAGCTTTATCGAACGATGCTACGATGTACCTAATTATTCTGCACTGGCCGCCCTGGCTATCTGTGAACGCAATTTTAAACAGAGACTTTACATGGTTCTGCGACTTCATTTTGATTCACTAAACTGCTTAAAAAAGGACCCGGTGTCTACGTCTGTAACTCGATTGATGGCAACAGGCTCGATCTGGAACTTAAATATGGCTATTTTTTACCTCTGTCTACCCTTTCGGAGACTAAAGGCGTGATGCTGTACTTTATAAAAGATGACACGGGAAACATTTTCATTTTTCCATCATGTCAAGTTATAAAAAGTAGATACCTTGGAGCCAATAACCCCGGTTCATTGCGCGCCAACAGAATGAAGTAAATCAAATGAATAATGTAACACTACGAATACATTTTGTGTTTTTCCTCTACCTAAACATTTTATTTTGTTTCTTCAGATCTGGGTGAGAAAGGAAAGGTAACCTATGAAGGCTAAGCGTTTGTAACTGAATACTTATGAACACTTTATATAATCTACCAGCCTTCATAATTAAGAATAAATCTTATTATACTTCTCTGCACTTCGAATAAATTCCATTTGTCCTACGAGGACCAGTGGAGTTTACTTTAATGTTAATTAAATCAAAGGACATAAAACTATTGCATGTTTTAAGAAGGTGTGTGAAAGGGATTCACCTAAAACACGTCAAGTACCTACTTAGGACCTTATCACATTAGCGAGTTGCGAGCGAATGGAAAGCGGGGCGAGTGCGCAACGAGGTCGCCGCGAGTTCGCAACATGATCGCCACGAGTGCGCAACGTGTTCGCTTCGTTTTCACAATATTTTACACTCGCGGCGAGCTCGCAGCGCACTCGCCCCGCTTTCCACTCGCTTGCAACTCGCTAGTGTGATAAGGCCCTTAGATTTTTTCTTACATACATCTATTAGCATTTATTTCAGTGTATGCAGTTTGCAGCCTGTCAGGGGCTTGTAGCTAAATAATAACAGCCGCACGGGTCGATCGATCACGCTAAGCTACGCTTGCCACAGTCGGTCCGTGGATGGGTAACCCATCTTTACGTACCAAGACTCCTCCGTGAAAGCCTCCGTACCAATACCCCCTACGTGCCTTGGAACGCACGTTAAGCCGTTGGTCCCGGCTGTCATTTGTAGATATTTGACAGTCGTTACTGGTAGTCAGAAGCTCAAAAGTCTGACAACCAGTCTTACCAAAGTGTATCGTATTACCCAGTAACTGGGTTGGGGAGATCAGATAGGCAGTCGCTCCATATAAAATACTAGTATTCAGCAGCATCCGCTTAGACTGGACCGACCCCAAAATAGTTGGGAAATAAATGAATAAAATAAATATTCTATAAACTCGTAGCGCGTAGCATGTAGCGCATAGCTCGTAGCACGTTCGTCGTAGCACCGCCCGCCCCTGCGAGCGACAGGGCATATGAAATGATTAATTATCAAACTCGGAGCCTCCCCGTCGCTTGTTGTCTCTGACGAGACGTTTGTTAATTACAACAGGACTTCGCTCTTTGTTAGTTATGTTAGGGTGAATAGAGCTCTGTTTGCTAGTGTGCCTGTGTGTGATGCTCGAGAACTAAAGCTAAACGCTGATTTGTCTGAAATGCAACGTTTTATAATCCGTATGAGCTTTTAATTCGTGCTATGACATTGGGATCTTTACTTTTTTTTTCGAACGAATACGCGTTATAATTGTATTTGCTTTGAGAACAGAATTAGCTAAATTAATTATTCCATATTTTTACATGTGTGGATTATAATTATGTATACAATATAAGACGCTATGATCTTTACTTTGTAAGTAATCAAATTGAGATTGAAAATAACACGTTGTCAAGGTACCTATTAGTAGTCTAACTTCTTTAAACCCCCTGTTTCTTTGTCAGTTGGTGTGCAAGAAGGAAGAAATAGGTAGACGGTGTTAAACATAGATGCTTATGAATTAATATCGATTCAAAAACGAGATATGAAAATTTTGTATGAAATGTATCTGTTTTGGTGCCTGGTTGATGGCAATTGGCTTGCCCCCTATTACATGGGACTTAAACATAACTGGCGAAATGTGGGGTACAAGGTGTCGTTTTGCATCCTCGTCAAATTCAAGGAGGTAACTATGCTAATGATATCTACGAGATTTTTTATTTTTTTTATTTTCGGAAAGCGGCATGTGTGGGACGCGCATGTTAAAACGCGGCCCGTGTGATACCGCACTGTATAACTGCCCTTTTACACACACACTACCGCATATGCAACGGGGTGATTCTGTTCTGTGAAAGTGGTGTATTCTAAAATACTGTCAAACTTAAATAACTAAAAAAACAAGTATGTTTTAATTATTGAGCAGGTATCGTAATTTTATTTGATTTTATATGTCTAATAGCAGCCTTCTGAAATGTGACGAGGATGCAAAACGACACCTTGTAGGTACCTACACCTCTGCCTAACCCTACGGGGATTACAGGCGTGATGTTATGTTATGTTATGTTATGTATCTGTGATGTTATGTTAGGTATCTGTGTTGTTATGTTATGTATCTGTGTTGTTATGTTATGTATCTGTGATGTTATGTTATGTATCTGTGTTGTTATGTTATGTTATGAATCTGAATTCATCCTTGTTAGAACGACACATAGTTATTGTAGTTAGTAGTAGTACCCATAGTATTAGGATATCTATGTACACTATTCTAATGCTCCCTTCATACGGTATTGAGCCTATATATAAACATTTTTCTTTCTTTCGATGAACCCTCGGCCCCATGCGTCTCGACTTAATGAAGAGTGGAGTTTACAGCAGTCATCAATTCATTGTGATAACAAATACGCTGAGTCAGTGACAAGGGGCATGGTTTCATTAACGTTTATACGAGGAGTATTTTATGTTACGAGTACCTAATGACGTGTTAAAGTCAAAAGTTGGTAATGCGTATAGATTTTACCTTTTTAGGGTTCGTAGTAAGCAAGGAACTGTAGCTCAGAGACGCTTAGTACAATAAAGCTGTAATTTGGCATAGGTATACATTTTAAAAAATAAAATGTTGAAAAATTTTTTTTTGCACGTAATGTGGGGATGATATTTTTTTTTCTCGAATTTTTCCGATACCCACACAGTTGGGTAGCCCGTTGTGTGGGGTAAAAAATACATGGCAGTAGTATATATAATGAAATTAAAAGGAAAACTATCACGGCTAAGTAGGCTTTACAAGTTAACGAGTTACAGTCGACCAACTTAAATTTGCAGTTGGAGAATTGACCGTGGCATATATCGATGTATGCTAGAACAGGTTTTTCAACTACAATGTTAAGTTTGTTTTTGGAATAAATTCGTCCCAAGTAATCCCAATTACGGAACCCTTCATTGTGCGTGGTCCGACACGCACTTGGCCGGTTTTTAAGGATCACGTCCATAAAACCCGAAGTGCGTAGGTACTATAAATGATAAGTGATGTTTATTTCTGTAAGTACGTTTGTACAAACACGTTTACACGTCAATAATATTTTAAAAACTGGATGAAGTTGGCAAACTTCATCATCATCTGCCTAGCCTTTTCCCAACTATGTTGGGGTGAGAGTCGACCCGGAAGCAGCTGAATACCAGTATTTTATATGGAGCGACTGCCTATCTGACCTCGACGACCCATCCACGGACCAACCGCGGCAAGAGTACCTTAATCTGGTCGATCGACCCGTGCGGCTGTTATTACTTAGCTACGAATATCGGAAGTAGTAAACATTTAAAAAAATACAGTTAAATATGTACAATATTTAAATAAACATGTAACCAACTTGACTGAGAACCTCGCTCTACTTTTCTGTAATCAATCAATTATTGGATTCGATTCTATTGACTTTAAACATAAATGCAGGAGAAACTTACGCCTTTTCCTCGTGGGGTTGGTAAAAACTAGTTAGAAGGAGTCGCGTACAACAGATTATTTTTGAATTAATTCATATTGTTCCCCTGTTGGGCAAAGATGTCCCCTATATTTTTTCATTTCTCTTTATGTTTTGTGTTCTCCGACCAATCTGGCAAAGAACGAGTCTAGATCGTCGCGCCAGCTTTTCCTACCTTGGTGACTGACGACCCGATGCGGATTATTACATCATCATCATCTGCCTACCCTTTTCCCAACTACGTTGGGGTCGGCTTCCAGTCGGATGCAGCTGAGTACCAGTATTTTACATGGAGCGACTGCCTATCTGACCTCCACAACCCAGTTACTGGGTAATACGATACCCCTATAAGGTAAGACTGGTTGTCAGACTTTCGGGCTTCTGACGACCCGTAACGACTGTCAAAAATCCACGAATAACAGCCTGGACCAACGGCTTAACGTGCTTTCCGAGGCACGGAAGGGTCTTGGAATGTAAAGATGGTCACCCATCCACGGACCAACCGCGGTAAGCGTAGCTTAACCTGATCGATAGACCCGTGCGGCTGTTATTACTTAGCCACAAGCCCCCCATACTGGATGCGGATTATTACAAAATTGAATTTTAAATGAAACTTAAGTATATTCAATAAACTTCGCTCAAAAGTGCCATTCCGAAAAGGCTCAACAGTCAGTGGCGTGCCTAGGGTTTCAAAATAACGCAAGCCCAATAAAATTTTAACCGATTTCAAAAAAAGAAAGTTCAGTTTTCGACTGAGTAGGTATGTAGGTACCTACGTATCTACGTATGTATCATCGCAATTTTCTCATAAACTACTGGTTAGGTGCAATAAATTCTCTATCGAGCATTTTAGTAAGGCTTTTGGGCTTATATGAAGGTACCGCCACTGTCAACAGTGCTAAATGTGCATAAATCCTCTACGAAACTAAATTAAAAAACAGCCGAATGAAACTCCAAAAGAGGATTAAAATTAAGAGAAAAAGTCCGTAATCCGTAAAACAGTCGAGTCTATAGTTTCGCAGTTCGCCATCCTTATTGAATAGGCTTTGTCGCCGGGAGGGCTGAAGAGGGATGGGAGGAATTCCACCCGCTGCCTCAGGCCCTCACGAGACGATATTGCTAACCATTAGTCGGGAGATTTTTACAAGGAAGGACAGAATTCAACGTGGTTTTAAGGGTTTGTGTATGAGAGAGACGCAATTTTATCCGACGAGGTCACAGCTTGTTCCACCATAATGATTGATGTTCGATACGAAAAGGTAGACCAACAGAGATGATTTTGTAAGACAATAATCATATATCATAATAATCAATCAAGGAACATTGTTATCTCGGTACCCTAAACCAAACATATAATTAGATATGTGCCGACTATGACTGCCGAAAGCCGATTAGTAGGTTGTTATGAGGCCGACTAATCGGCCGACAAGTCGGCCAAGCAGATCACGGTTTCGGGGGTATTCGGCAATTTCTGTGACGCTTTCGTTTAGAGCTGATTCGCGCGCAAATCGCAACCGCCGCCTTCGAGCTTGCCGGAACATGTTTTGTTTCCTTCGCATTGTTTCTTGATTTTTACTTTTGCACTGGTCAGAGCGGTGTTTTTGTGAAAAAAAAATAATTAAAGGCAATACTGTTATTGTTAAATTATTCATTAACAATCAAGGTTTTGCATTTTATTGAGAAATAAATACAAAGTAAGAAACCGAATAGTCGACGCTATTTGCCGAATAGCCGCTGACTACGAAAGTGGCCGGATAGTCGGCTTTACCGAATAGTCGGAACATAATATTAAATTCAGGATATAACTCTAAGATGACAAAAACAGCTGTAGGTACCTTAGTAAAGTAAGCTAAGGCCTAGCGCATACATATGACTTTTGCATCGACTAAACTGTTTAGTCGAGTTTTGAACTTCTCGTGAATTCCACACAACTAAACCATTTAGTGGAGTGCAGTGGTTCTAGATGGACGTGCACATACAATTGATGCAGTCGATTTTCTACTCTATTAATAAACTCCTCCGTGTCGTCCGTAACAATCCCCGCCATGGCGACAAGAGACGTGGCGCCGCTTCAAACCGATCGACTGTTTAGTCGATATTATGCACACATTAATACACTGCAATACAAATTGAGCGTTTGAAAGATAGTTGTCCAACTTTATACCTAATCAAAAGCAAAGCATTTTGATTTTTTTGTTGCAACTATCAAGATGACAGTGAGGGTGAAGTGAGAGTCAAATGTTGCGCCCTTATACTCCTAGCCGCCGCAGGAGACGCCCTGGGCGTCGGGAATCCAGGCCGATTCCCGGCCACCGTAGGCGCGGGCCTGGGATTCCCGACGCCCAGGGCGTCTCCTGCGGCGGTTAGGACGGTGAGCAATGAGTAGCTCGCCGTCCGATAAGGACCAGGTCCGGGTCGAGGGCGCGTTGTGTTCCACGCATGCCTCAAAGAGATGTCAGCTCAAATGTAGGGGTCCACTAGGGCCGATGCCTGGCGAGGTCGCGGGAAATTCCGAAAGGGTTACCGAGGCCCCTGGCAATACAGGCAATGGAACGAACACGAGTGGGTTTTAGTCAGTAACGGTCTGACACATCCTCCCGCTCCGCCCAGAGCGGGAGAAGTTACTTATTTGATAATTTCCAAACCAAAAAAAAAAACCGGCCAAGTGCGTGTCGGACCACGCACAATAAAGGCTTCCGTAGGTGGGAAGTTGGGATGAATTTATCCCAAAAACAAACTTAACATTGTAATTGAAAAACCTGTTCTACCATACATCGATATACGAGGGCGACACTGACAGTTTTTAGAACTGGCCACTTGTAAACGATATAATAAAAAAAACGGTTCACATTTTGAAAATGGAACTCTTTGTCAATATTATTGTGTACCTATGTATTTTATTAATTTGTCATTTGTTTACGATTTGGCGGCAAATTGGAAATTGTCTGTGTCACGTCAGCATGAATTTACCGCGAGAAAATTTTCGTACAATGATTTTTTATGACTTTCGATGTCATTTAAGTCAACAAGAAAATTATGATAGACTTCGATTAGCCTTTCACGATGAAGCCCCATCTCGTGCCACTGTTCACAACTGGTTTAATGAGTTTAAACGTGGTCGCACTAATCTCACCGATGATCTGCGTGAGGGACGGTCTTCTACGGCGACGACTGAAGATAACATCAGTGTTGTGCGGCGTATGATAGAGACTGACAAAAAAGTGACTAATCAGCGGATTCAGACAAGCTTAACATTTAGCGGTCAGGAAGCTTTGTGCCCGGTGGATACTTCATAATTTGACAGAGGCCCAAAAACTCCGTCGTGTTGATTGGTGTCGTGAAATGATTCAAAGATTTAACGGAGGTGAATCAAATACTCTGTTCGACATACTTACGGGTGACGAAAGCTGGATTTATTGTTATGACCCTGAAACTAAGAGTCAGTCTGCTGTTTGGGTGTTTCCTTTTGAGGAGTTGCCAACTAAAGTGAAGAGAGGTCGAAGCGTGGGAAAAAAGATGGTGGCCTCGTTCTTCGGAAGGACAGGTAATTACGCAACAATTGTTTTAAAGGATCGAAAAACAGTTACTGCAGAGTGGTACACTAACAATTGTTTGCCACTTGTCTTGGAAAAAGTTCAGAAGAAACGACCTCGCAGTTGGATCCACCTTCACCACGACAACGCCTCGTCGCACACCGCCAAGCAAACAATCGACTACTTGGCGACGTCAGACGTGGAATTACTGGGTCACCCGCTCTATAGCACCGACCTCGCACCTTGCGATTTTTATTTGTTTCCGAAAATAAAAGAAAAACTTCGAGGAAAACGTTTTATGGACGCCGAGGAAGCAGTGGCTGCGTTTCAAAAAGCCGTCAAAGAGACCCCTAAGGACGAGTGGGTAAAGTGCTTTTCTCAGTGGTTCCATCAGATGCAGCGATGTATTGATGTAAATGGACACTATTATGAAAATATATAATAAAACTAATAACTTGCTAGTTTATTAAGTTTTTGATTTTCTAAGAACTTTCAGTGTCACCCTCGTACTACCAAATGCTTGGCAGAAGTTTTCTCTGTTGTGAGCAACAAGCGACCAAACACAGGGCTCCGCGGGCTACTGGTCCACCACGATTACGCGCCTTCGCACACCGCGCTTAAAACGAGGGACTTCCTGGACAGCACGCCGGTCACACTCCTGGGTCACGGTCCTTACAGCCCTGACCTAGCACCGTGTGACTTCTTTTGTTCCCGAAAAAAAAATCACCTCAAAGGGATACAATTTTCGTCGCCGGAAGATGCGCTGTCAGCGTTCGAGCAGGCGTACTGAAAAAAGTATTTTGAAAACAGGTTCAGACGCATGAAACTTTGTATACAGGCTAGTGGAAAGTACTTTGAAAAGATATATTTACTAATAAGAAAATATTTACCGATAGAACATTTTTTTTAATTTTCGCAAAACTTTCTGAGTGTCCCACGTACATAATATCAGAACAATATACAAGATACTTATTACATCAGAACATTGATCAATTCTTGAAAGCCAATTCATAATGGTATACCTCATAAACTAAACTTTCTTCATCTCCCAAAGCAAACTGAACTTTATTTCGGCTGGATAAAGTTGTTAGTTCAACGGCAGAGGATAGAATATACAGACATGACCGAGGTGAGTCCTATCGATTGTCGGTAGTACTGTGAATGTCGGGGACAAATTGATTCGGATCATAGACTATAAAGGCATTTTATACCTTTAAAGAACAACTTTTCAAACGTTTTAGAGCAATGGCGGCCCAGTGGTAAGGCCCGCGACTTAAGAATTGTAGGTCGTAGGTTCGAACTCAGACAGGCGCTTTACTTTGTGTAAATTGCTCTCAAAACGGTGAAGGCACATTCTGGAATAAAAATTCGAAGACATGTGACATCTACCGGACCCGCGTGGTGAATTACGGCCCACTCGCTCTCATCCAGAGGAGTCCTGTGTCCCAGCACTGGGAACATTATAGGCTGAATATGTTAGGAACAGAGTATGAGAACAACTCATGTGTGTTAAAGTGTGGTGATTTATTCATCATCATTTAACTGAGAAACGTCCACTGCTGGACATAGGCCTTCCTCAGGCATCTCTACAACAACCGTACCTGTGCTTCTCGCGTTGTATCCCCGCGTTCACACTAGTTATCAAAAATGTATTCGAAACTAGCTGCGCCCCGCGCTTTCACCCGCATAAGTCTCGATCCCGTAAGAATATCGGGACAAAAATATCCTATGTCCTAACCTAGGTCATGGTCTACCCATGTGTTAAATTTAATCCAAATCCGTTCAGCAGTTTTAGCGTGAAAGCGTAACAAACAAACAAACTCATTTTCGCATTTCTAATATTAATTAGGATGTTTTGTCTACTGTTATCGTTTACTCATAAAATAAGTTGTTTATAAAACTTGTCAAAAAGGTGAATAAAATAGTAAAAAAAACATGTTTAAAAAACGTCAATACATATATGATATACGTTTTCAACAAGTCTTTTCAAGACTTGTTGAAAACAAGTATGGCAACTTGTTTACGGGTAGGGATTTATTCAATGTCTGGATAATAGACACTAATATAAATATTAGTCTACTATAATTCTCTCTCTCTCTCTTTTGTATTAATTTACTTTCTTCAAATTATATAAAATAGTAGATAAATACTGGCTTAATTTTTATAAGTTAATGTCTGCTTTATGTAAGCGGGCACGCCATTTATGCCTGGAGGCTTTTATTTAGGTATTACTTTCTATTTCCGTTTTTATTAAATTTCTACTTGAGTATAGTTTTCGATGTTTTTTTTTTGTTGGTGTAGTGGTGTGCTAGCTGGCATATGCCTAATAATTTAATGTTTTAGCGTTGTGTAAATTATTTTGCATACTATTGTATAGAATTATATTTTTCTAATTGAACAGACAGCTGTGCTGCTGGGGAGTTTGTTGCGCCACTTCTTTCCAGCTAAAGTATTAGGAAGTGGTGAAGGGTGGGCGTTTTGGGGGACTGTCTTATGTAATTTTAACGTTCAAAAAGTGGTGATTCTCAGCCTAATTTGAATAAATACCTTTTGATTTGATTTGTAAATTACGTGAATCTAAATTGCGGAGTGTCCTAATACAGGAATGTATTTGCTCAAAAGGACGCTTCTATTACTAGCTATGTTGTATGAAGCTTGCTAAAGAAAATAAACTATTTGTATTTTTTATTTTGAAAATATTTACATTATTTAAAGCTAATAAACTTAGAATAATAATTATTATACGTACAATTATACGTATAATACAGGAGGGGAAACTATTTGTATTTGTATGTTAATAGCGAATTGCCTATTGTACAAAATGTTTTTAATAACCGCCTCTGTGGTCTAGTAGTAAACCACCTGCCTCAGACCTCGAGATCCCGGATTCGATTTCCAGCGGGGACAAAAATTTTCTGCTCGGTTTGGTTGGTGGCTTAGCACGAGAACCATAAAGAATCGTTTTGACGACGGAAGAGTAAACATCCATAAGGTTCACGTCTGCTTCGAGGATGTCCTCGTTGGGAAGATGCGAGACAGCCCCAGCACAAGTATTGTTAATTACTTACTTGGGCTGCTTCAATTTTCATTTAGTTTGATGTAATAATTTGAGAAACAATAAACATTTTGAATTTGAATAATAAAAGCTGTCTAGCAATGTGTGTGAGTATTTATAATAAAATATCGAACAATCTCAAACCATTAAATGTAAGATTATTTAAAAAAATATATATAAATGGCTAAATGAATGTAACTTTTATAGTTTGAAAGAATTCATGGATAAAAAATATTAACATTATATTCTAACATTTATGTAATTACTTAATTATAATTACCCTGTAAAATTAAATTTTTGCATGCTATGTTTTACCTTAGCTAAACATGTTTGTGCCACTCTGACCTATACTTAAGTACTACAGGGTCACCGAGGCCCCCGCAACACAGGCTACAGGAAGGAATACGGGTGGGTTTTAGTCAGTAAGAGTCTGACACACCCTCCCGCTCCGCCCAGAGCGGGAGAAGTTATTTGATGATTTCCCACCCAAAAAAAAAAAAACACCATTGTATACCATGTTTTACGCAAATAAATTATTTCATTATTATTATTATTATTACAAAAGGAAAGAAAATACATTTATTTAGCACAAACTAACTATAATTACTCATATTTTAGCTACTAACGAATACAGCTATTTTATACCTAAGACGGCCAGTCCTCTGAGAGTCTCTTTGAACTAAAATACGTCCGTTGAGCGTCTCGTTAATTAAATGTTGAAAGAATTGTCAATTAATCTTGTTATAATCTGTCATAATTAACTCCATAGGCGACGATCTTTTAAAGACCAAAGACGTTTTGTGATGTACTTCTAAACGTTCGTGCAGACTAGCGCGATATCGCGGGTGCAATAGGCAGCAATACGCCTGTCGCGCCCGCGATATCGCCCCAGTATCCTTAAGGCTGCGTGAAAAATATCAGCTGTTTCTTTTTAAAAAAAGCAATACGTCGGTACTTACCTACCCAATCAAAATGTTCATAC
This sequence comes from Atethmia centrago, assembly GCA_905333075.3. NCBI lineage: Eukaryota > Metazoa > Arthropoda > Insecta > Lepidoptera > Noctuidae > Atethmia > Atethmia centrago. Next base: position 6,537,463 of record HG995381.1, on the reverse strand, counting down.
ATTTTTCAAATGGTTTTCTGGGGGGTAACCATCACCTCTTATAGCAGTATTATTTCAATATTACTTCAGCGTGAGAAAGAGATGAAGCTATAAGTCCTGTATAGCTCCATCACTTTCCTACTGTGAAGTAATATTATAATAATACTGCTATAAGAGGGGATGGTTACCCCCCAGGTCTCTTAGTAAAATTTGTTAATATTCATGGGAAGGTAGTTTCACCGCGTGAAAGAATGCTAATGGGTTCAAAGTTATCCGGTACACGAATTACGACGAAAAATATCTGCCATTTTGGTGGCGCGAAATAATAATATCTAAGAAATATATAAAACTAGCTTTTGCTCGCGGCTCCGCCCGCGTGGACGTCGAATATTATCCCACTGAAACGTACTACCAAGATAAAAAGTATCCAATATCCCAACCCAGGTCATGATCTACCCATGTGCCAAATTTCATCCAAATCCGTGCAGCCGTTTTAGCGTTAAAGCGTAACAAACAAACAAACTCACTTTCACATTTGTAATACTGTTGCCCGCGACTTCGTCTACGATACAGGATGTAAAGTATTCAATGTCCGTCTCCAGATCATGGTTTATCCATGTGCCAAATTTCATTCAAATCTGTTCAGCTGCTACCGTGCGGCTGTTATTACTGAACCACGAGTTCCTTCTTAAGCAGCTCGTGGTTCAGTAATAAGCTTGTGGAGCTCGTGCGAGCTGCTCGTGGTGCTTGCATATTGATTTCTAAAGAAATTATGCAAGCATATAATTTATAATAAGACTATAACAATATGGAAGTTTAACCTGAAACTTAGATTTTATACCAAAACGTTGAAAAACCTATTATTCAGAATGTTTTTCAGAGTCAAAGCCGCAGAATCACTTAACGAGAGGGTTCTCAAGTGTTAATCACTAAACTGTATCGTCTTGCATGCATAATTAAGGAGATGTAGGTATTAAATAGAGGCGACCCTTTGCGACGTTCTAAACCATTGCACTCAATTGCCAAACAACGTGGCAATGCCGCCAGTCTCTTGGGTACATTACCAGTCGACAACGATGTGGAGGATTTTTTTAACGCCGTATTTTAGTTTGTTAGTAGTTTAGTAGGTTAGGATATTGTATAAACACACAGACGGACATGGTGAAACTATAAGGGTTCCTTGTTGACTACAGAACCCTACAACATTCAGTTTTCTTCAAAGAATGCTCAAGCCATTTTATCACAAAGCATCAATAAATAACTGTAAACCGTGCAAAAACCGGATTATTTGTGAGAAATTAATATTCCTGAAGATCCCTTTACCTCCCCTCCTTTGTACCGCTTTATATCGAACGATTTTACGGACTCACGACTTCCTTCGAATCAAGATCAAGATTTATCGTAGTAAAAGACTCAGTTCTTTACGTTACAATGTAGGTATTGTTAACGTTGGCATTACTGAGAAGAATGGGACATTATGATTGAAGTTTTTTCAAGAAAATATTGTACAACAGTTTTGTAAAGCTTGCTTAGCTACCTACTTTCTTTTGTTTTGTTTCGCCATAATTACGTTTAACTTAAGACAACACCTAAACCGCGGTCACTGTCAGATTGCATAGAAAAGAAAGAGAAGCGCGATGACACAACGCTTGTAATTGCAAAATATGTAGCAATTATTTATTTACTCAAAATCGAGTTGAGTAATCGAAAATAAAAACAACCAAGTTCTGCATTCAAACAAGACGTTCTTGTTATTAATTAAACACATAATGTAACGTATGTTGATATTTAATACAGATATTTTGGATTAGAACTCAAGGTAAGAGGTTAGTTTAACGTTAGTTTGTATCGATATTTTTTTTTCATAACGTGTTTTGGTAGCAACCAAGTTCTAGGAAATATGTTCAAAATTAACATATATTTTTTCCGCTACCACAAACTTTACAGATTTGGCAATTTTTTTTTGTTAAGAGAAGCCTATTTTGGTCAATTGGGTCTTGTCAGCGCCTTAAAAGAACTTCTAACTTCGGTCCACCACCGTAGGACGTCTCAAAACTTGGTAGTTATTTTTGTAAAATCTGTTCAAAAAAACCAACATGACAACTTGGAACATTAGAACAACAATGCCGAATTACCAAGCTTTAAAACACGAGTGAATCACATAGGTGTTACTGATTGGGTAGTAGTTCCAATATGACACAGTTTTATTGCATGATAATAATTTGTTCCCAACGAGTAATAAACACAAAAAGTTATCCTATCGAGTAACAGTGACTAGTTAGGATTTTTTATCACAATTTTGGGAACAATCGCTACAAAATCGCTAAATTGGAAATAAATTAGGTCTGTAGAAAACAATTAGGTACCTACCGTACCCTTCTTCTGGAGTACCTAGTCAAATAAAAAAAAACAGCCAAGTGCGTGTCAGACGCGTAATGAAAGGTTCCGTAGTTGAGATGAATTTACCCCAAAAACAAACGTAATATTGTGGTTTAAAAACACGTTCTCCCATACATCGATATATGTCATGGTCAGTTCTCCAACTGAAAATGTATGTTAGTCGGCTATTACTCTTTAACTACTAAAGCCTACTTAGCTGTGACAGATTTCCTTTCAACTTCGTTATATACACTACTGCCGTGATTATTTCACATATCCAAAAACAACAATTTATCTGGTATGGGGCCCGCACAGTTGACTCTAACTAAAATTTGTACTTTAAAGCTTAATTACGGATACCTGAATCTAAAAATGATTTTCCCAAAAATGCAATATTTTTTAATGGCCTATCCAACGATACCCCACACCATGGGATATACGAGAAAAATAAATATCATCCCAATTTACGTACAAGGAGGAGGTTCCCTACAATTTTTTATTTTTCCACTTTTTCGGTGTGATTACTACCATGGACAGACAGACGGACTTGGTCACATGGCAAAACTATAAGGTTTTTGTACGGTGTTGACTACGGAACCCTAAAAATTAAAAAGGAGATCGCAAACATTTATATTGTTTACTAAGCGGGGATTTTCTTTATTTGCAAATAGGTAGGTCCTATTTGCAAATAAAGAAAATCCCTTTCCACAGCATAAAATGTCCAGCTTTAAGTTACCCGTTTGGTAAGTCCGGTAGTCCGGTACCCTAATTGAAATTGCCAGCTCGCAAAACCTTTCAATATGGGATCGTTATTGGCGTAGTAAACCGAACCGTACACGGATGCTCCCAATATCAGTCATTCCTTAACGTACACCGTTGCAATACGCTGTAGTCGCTTTACGTATTTACAACCTTTTTATGGGCTAGCCTATACTTTATTAAATAGCACCTGCCCGCGAATTCATCCACGTGAAATTTCTTGTTCTCCGACCCACAGCGTCGCATCGCATCGCCCTCCTCAGGGTCGTAGCGTGATGTTAAACAGCCTATAACCTTCCTCAAGAACTGGGCTATCAAATGCAAAAATATATTTTCAAATCTGGCTAGTAGGTCCAAAGACTACAGCGTTCAAACAAACTCTTCAGGTTTATTTTATTAGTATGGATATGGCAAATCAAGTTATAAAAAAATATTCTTTTTTTAGGGTTCCGTACCCAAAGGGTAAAATGGGCCCTATTACTAAGACTGTCCGTCCGTCGACTGTCCGTCTGTCACCAGGCTGTATCTCATGAACAGTGACAGTTAGACAGTTTAAATTTTCACCGATGATGTATTTCTGTTGCCACTATAACAACAAATACTAAAAAACCGAATAAAATTAAATATTTAAGGGGGCTCCCATACAACAGACATGACTTTTTTGCCATTTTTATAGATAATGGCCGTACCATTATCTATAAAAATGGCAAAAAAATCATGTGCGCGACCCTTCGTGCGCGAGTTCGACTCGCACTTGGCCGGTTTTTAGAGCTTCATCTCTGTCACTGTCATACTCATACCTGACCCATCTCTAAGAGACTGTCACCTCTTTCTGAAGCTCGAAGAGACTTATTAACGCCCACGGACTATAACAGGTATTACCCATGTTGTGTTTTAAGTAAAATAGATACCAAAGTAAAATCATAACAAATTATGAAGATAATGTTTAAATTACACTAAGAAAACTACTAAGGGCTTAACTAAGAATCTATAGTCTGTGGGTTCTTTACAACGTTTAGATATTATTTTCAAAAAAGAACTCAAGTACATAATAAATAAATAGTCGACAGAATAAATAATAACACCGCGCGCTGTATATTCTAGCTAAATAAACTTCAATCTAGTAAGTAGGTACAATAATTCACGATCAAAAACCCTACTACTCATAATTGAGAATAACTACCCTAAAAATCAATTAAATCTCCCATAAATTAGAGTTAAGACAAAAGAGAAAAGTTACAGCCTCAAATTCACTGGCCGGGATATTAAAATGTACTCAAAAAAAAGTAAGTTAACGTCAAACGAAACAAAAGACAAAACTGTCACATTTTTTCAACATTCAGTTATAGAACATCGTCCAAGTGTTAACGACACGTACTACATACATCCTAGTATGGAAAAGTAAAAAAATATATTAAAAAAAGCGGTGGCAAAGAGGTTGTACTCACCGTGCGAAGGCGTCAAGCTCCCGCTGCGCACTGATAAGGGTCGCACGCCCTGCCCCACTGAGCGGTGCATAGATTATGCGTGGACCAGCGAGGCCGGATTGTAGATATCGACAATTGATTTTAGAGGAGTTATGGACGTATTGTATGACTCTTTTATTTGAAGATTATTGAAATGGTAATGTAAAAGGATTTGATGGTTGAATATTGGGTTTATCTCGTACCTATAAGTTTTATTCGTTGTAAAGTTCCTAGGTATATTGTAAAACGCTGTTTTGTTTTGAACTTGAATTTATATAAGTTTTATTATTGATAAAAGATAAACATTATAATTTGGCAAACTTGTGTTATGTGTCTGCGTAGCAAACGAAGCGTAGTAAAAGTTCGTAGCAAGGCGTAGCAAATGTGGCGTAGCAAACGGTTGGCCAATCTTCGAATATCAAAGTCTTTGAGGAACAGTTTCATCCGTAGACGTTTTCCAAATGATTTGTTGGGGCGAAGTGAAAATTAGATAGGTCAAGGTCGTAGCTCTGAGACATGGATACGGTTTTTCCTCTTCCCGGATTTGTATTAGGACCAAATATCAAATTTATTTACTATGAAAGATACTTTATTTTTCTCTTTTCTTTTTATTAAGTATTTCGTACATTGAAATGATATTATCTTTCGTTATTTAAATTAAAGTGGATAATCTGAATATTATTACTTCGTACGTTGAGCACCAGGAGTACCTTGCTGAATTAAATTTCACTTTATAACATCTCGGAAAAAGTTCATTTCATTCTTTGACTTCATAAAAGAAAATATAAAGTAGGTAGTTCTAAGGTAAACAATGTAGGTAGGTATATTGGTACGATCTACAATTGCTACGCCGTAGCTGGTGCGATGCTTTCACCGCTACGCGATGGCGTAGCACGTAGCACGCGGATGTCGGTCCGAAGTAGCCATTATAGTCTAAGTAAAGAAAGAATAGCTTTATTTGTCCCATTTCTGACCAAGTGCATTCAAAAAGATAACTTAACTAGAATAATGAAGAAAATAAAAACACTACTAGTAGGTACTATTGATTAGTATGATTGTATGAAGGAGTTGCATCCATCCATCAGAAATTTTTGGAACATTTCCAATTCAAGACTAATCTCGAATTCGTAATCGGATCGGATGCAGTGCGCATAAGCTCTTTTATTTTTATTGTTCTCTTGGGTTTTATTAGTATGTCCATCCGGAATTGAAATGATAAAAATAATGGACTGTTTCTTAAATCAAGAATTAAGTTTAGAAGCCGTAATTAAAAATTAAATTGGTTACTACGTAAATGGTTAAACCGATGGGTAGACTCAGTATTCAAACATTTATCATGAGGTATTTAGGTACGTACACAAAAGGAACTTAAGGCATTGTAATATAAGGCAGTGTATCGTCACTAATCGTCAGATGGTAAATACCTTAGATGCACTGAGAATTTGAAATATTTTTACCTGCTGCAATACTAACTAGTGACTAGCGACTCTCTTTCAGCGCGCCATTTCATAAAAACATCGTATGATTATAAGTAATTTTTTTTTATTTTGGCGGTAAAAGGTTTTCTACTACTGTTTTAGCCTCTTCTCTAATTAAATCAGGCGTTAAATCCATATCTGAATCTGATGAACTCATTTTATACAAATACTCGACTAAAAATCACTCGACAAAACAACTGAAGATCGAATTGCCGCTTTCCCGCCTTTTTTATGTTTCTTTTTCTGTGGCAGTCTACCAGCCAGTATTTTTTCTCATTGATGATGGTAAATATGTAGCTCAAAACTATGTAAATTAAATAGTAATTTAGTGAAAAGTATATTATGAGTACTCATAAAAGTCATGTTACGTTGATAATATTTTTGACGTGATAACGTCTTATAAATCGATGAACTCCGGCTGCACGCACGATAAAGTGTCACGTTCCGCATGAGCCGAGCGTGCAAACGAGAGCGTAGAATTAGCGATAGAGAGGCACGATCGGCCTAAGCGTTCGGCTTGTGACGCATCTCTCTCTCGTTATCACGTAAAATTATCGGCCGTTAACCGACTTTACAGACAACCAATTTTACGCCGCGATTTAACAGAGTGGTTGTATAAAAAGTTGGGACATTGTTGCATAGTTTTAAATTTTTTGACAGCAGGAAAAATCGTTTCCCAGGCACGAAAAGTACTGGTTTCATCCTTCTGATCAGGTAACTTCAAGCGTACTTTCCAAGTACAAGAAATGAAATAGTATATTGTGAAATAGTTATTGTTGTTGTTGGGCTAACATTCTACTAACATTTAGCAACTAGGAGCAAACAACAATTTTAAAGGCGAGTGTTTCTTTGAATCCAGAACGGAGGAGCGGAGCGAAGGTATCTAGTATAGAATCATGAACGCAGCAAGGGATTCAAACTACGTCACTCGAGCTTAAAATAGTGTTGCTCCCGAGGTCGACACTACTTTTTATCACCCTTTATGAGAACATAAGACACGCTCATTTTTATAAGACTAAGTAAAATCTGAATTTGAGTAAACAATTACGAACGTGTGCGTTTCACGCGTTTTTAATTTTTTCCCAAACTCTTTTTTCTTACTTTGGCTCGCGCACGGTTTACTTTATCATACAGCCTGTTACTTGTTCATACAATATTCGTGATTGACTCTTTGGTAATTAGAACTTTTACTAACAATATCCACATTCCAAAATCAAATCACTTTTAGTCCCTAGGGATTAAAGAGCTATTTTAGTCCCCGTTTACAAAGAATAAACAGGCTCTTTTTGAATAGATGTGATAAAATGATTACTTTAACTTCTCATGCTCTAAAAGTTCGTATTTATGTTGTGCGTAGGCGACATAAAGTCACTTTTTATGCTATAGTGCATAAAGTATTTTTTTTCTAAGACTAAGATAATCAGTCCCAACAGCCACATGCACAATAAAACGCAGATTAAAGTCGTTATTTAATGTCATTGGCTTTAATTAATATCACTACCGTGTTTTCTATCATTAATTTAATAAAAACAGATAAAATAGTTATCATTCATTATTTAAAAACGAAAAGAAACGTTTTTATAACTTCGCAGTATGAAGCACCCAAGTCGACAGATGCTGAAAAAAAAAACTTTTAAAAATTTTCGTGGCGGGTATTCGCTAGGCTCTTCTTCAATTATGCAACAAACCGTGCGAAGTCAAAGAAAAAAATAACAATTATGCAATATTTTTGAACAGTGAAAAGTGATTAAACTAAAACAATGGAAATGGAACAGGCATAAAGTATATAACAGTATTTATATACTTTATGCCTGTTTCATTTTCTCGCAATCGAAGTAAAAAGCAGAGTGTATACTCCGGCATAAACGAACCATTTTACCCCTCGACTTATCTATCCAAACTATATGAAATAAACGTCTTGGGGTGGCTCCTGCCGACATTATAAAATATGTACAAGTGTTTCGTCCAATACAGGTTGAAATTGAAAACTTGCGACAAACTGAAATGGGACATTGTATACATCATTATTAACAACTTTTACTAAGGGACCAAAGCTGTAATCCCAAAAAAAAAAATCTGCTTTTCCTACATTTTGATGAGGTATTGCGAACATAAATGTAGGGGACAGCAGTTTTTTTTTTTGGGATTGTAGCTTTGGTCCCTTAGTAAAAGTTGTTCATAATGATGGGTACAATCTCCCATTTCGATTTGTCGCATGTTTTCAATGTCACCCTGTATAATTTATTTATTATTATTACTAGATGCGCCCCGCGGTTTCACCCGCATAAGTTTTGACCTCGTGAGTATATCGGGATAAAAAGTATCCTATGTGTTATTCCTGGTTATAAACTATCTGTGTGCCAAATTTCATCTAAATCCGTTCAGTAATTTTTGCGTGAAAGAGTAACAAACATCCATCCATCCATCCATCCATTCTTACAAACTTTCGCATTTATAATATTAGTAGGATTATTATTTTATGCATCTAGTTGTACAATCTACTATTTTGCACCGGACCTTCGTCCAGCGTAGGCGTTGACGCAGTGTAGACGCTGTGCGAGTGCAAAACGTAACTACAATCATTCAATCGAACGAACAAAACATTACCAACTACCTATTGACATTGTTGCTAAATAAAATTCATGTTCTCCCATACATCGATATATGCCACGGTCAATTCTCGCACAATGTTGCCATGTTATTTACAATTAACCATGTTATTTTAACACCATAGACTTCTTAAGTTTCCCTGTAATCTATAAGTAAAGTAAAGAACTATTTTCTGTATTTTTTTCAAAATTTTAGGCTCATTAGTTTCGGTAATGATCTATTTTCAGCTCGTTTTTATATAACTTTAAAACTAGTTATTTAAATTATCAAAAATATATTTGAGACCCCTCCCTTTGATGATACGACACACGGTACAGTTTGCTAAACTTTTTTTTTTTTGTAAGTTGCCCCCCAAAAGTGACCCTCATATTCAAAATTAATTTATTTTCGTTACACGTCCGTCTTTGGGTCACAGATATTCATATGTGTACAACTTAATCGACCCAGTAGATTCGGGGCAAAGGCTATGCTATATACAAACGGACAGACAGACACAAAAGGGATCCTATAAGGGTTCCGTATTTCCTTTTGAGTTACGTAAACCTAAAAAATAAAAATGAAAGAACTTTTTGTATTAATTTGTATTCTATCGACTAAAACAATACGGTGTCTACTCTCCACACTTTTATACCTTTTAAGGCTATCATATAATTATAAGGATGGTATTTAAAAGTACTTCACTTTATTCCCATTTCATTTACCTAATTTTGCCTGTGTTCCACCAAATATACTGAATGTGCACCAAAATATGTTAATTAAAATATGTCATAACGAGCATCTATTTAACAACTGTTGCAAATTTGTAAAAATAGTAATACACCTAATTTTAAAAACAAGCATTTATTTTTTTAGTTTTACTTCAGATAATGCACTGCAAAATGTATTTGAATCAAATACCAATTAATGTCCAATGTAGCTTTATTAATAAAAAAATTAACACATTATAAAATGTAATGCTTACTAAAAATGTTTTTTTAATACTAATCAGTACGAACCATAATAATTCAAAATGTTAAACAAAGTCTTTACTCCTACAATGTTTACATTATCAGTCCACTCAATCTCTGCAGTACTTCTTTAAATTATTGCACCAATAAAGCGCACTTTGCCTTTGTAGGACGCCCACGTTTTCGTTTTTGCCCGATAGCTATGTTTTTGGCCTCTACTGGAGGTGTTATGTATTTCAGCCTGATTGCAAGTCCAGTAACATGTTTACATTTACAATTTTTTTTAAACTCGGGGCAGTTACATTGACCATTTACCCAGTCACTATTTTGGGAAGGCAAGACAACTGTCCAGTGAGTAAAGGCAAATTTCTGAAATTCATCGAATGTCTCCCAACTTTGCCCGTTTGGAACATTATTGGTTGCTGAACCTTCGACTAGATAAGATTTTTGTATCGTTGTTGTTGATATGGTTTTCACTTTTTTGTTCAATTTCGCCCATTGGTATGCTGATGTCCAATCAGATAGTTCTATCAAAGGTGTGCTTGAAAACGAGTCCACTTTATAATTTTCGGACCACTGCTTGACCATGTCAAGAGTAACAGCACGAAACCGGGACAGTGGAATTCGTTCTCTAAGGGTGTGGCTATCTTTTATGCTCCTATTGAAAGCCTCGAGTGCATTGCGCCTAGGTACCAATTCGGGTTTTGTATTACCCATTCTTCCTTGAAGTATGTAATAAAAGCCTTTTGACTTTTATATTTGTTCAAAAAAGCTGCTAAAGCGGTGTTGAACACGCCCGGTGCTGTGACAGAATGTAAAATGTCGATGCCTTGTAGAAGATCTTTCTGCAGTCGTTTGTCTACTAGTTTAACTACTTGTTTCTGAATATTCTTTTTAGCGTGAGCCCAGCACATTCTGACTGTAGTCTCAACTCCAAATACTTCCGTAAACGCATTTTGAATACTCTTGGCTGCATCACAAATTAAAACCTTCGGCTGCATTACATGCGAATACAGAGTGTAAGCGCTATGTTTAAGCTGTTCAAATAACATTTTAAAATCTTCTTTGCGTTCTGAGCTAGAAATGGCCAAACAAAAAGGATATTTTTTTTTGGTTTTATCAGTAGTTCCCACCACTAACACGGGGAATCCTTGCCACACAATCTTATACGTAGCGTCTGCGTGTATGTTGGTTGCCACTGTTGTCAATTTTAGCAAAGACTTTGTACTGACACCAAAATGAAAAACGGGAGACTCACACTCATATACGTAGTAGAAGATAACATACGGTTCATTTTCATCTTCAGGTATCGCAGAATGATCAATTAGCCATTTCTCCAGTTCCCCCAGACTGATAACAGAAGGTCCGTAAACTGCGCGGCGGCGATCGGACAAGTAGTTGTTCAGTTGCTTTATCGTAGGTACTGTGATACCCGGTGTCTGACTTAAACGGTGTAATATAGCCTTCGGTTTTAAATGCAATGAGAATAACTTGTTTATTTCTTCTTTTGTATCTTGACAAATACCATATTTTCTTTGACTACAAATACTCTCGTGATCATGATCAGCGTCTAAGCGATAAATAATAACAGCATCAGAAGTGGCTTCAAAAAGTAAATATAGTTGTGATGCACACTGAGGGCCACGAGCTTTGACTTGGTTACAGCGGTAGTACTTTTTTATACCTTCTTCTGTTCTGCAAGTCTTCCTCAATGACCATACTTTCTCATCATATACTGCTTTTTCTGCTTCTTGAACATTTTCGTATCTTGATACCAATACCCAGGTTTTACCTACACTCCTCTTCTTTTTAATAGACGGTTCTTCCGTTTCAGATTCACTTTCCGAACAATACACGGGAATATGATCTTGATTTTCTATATCAAGTGGTAATTGTTCTGGTTCCATACTAAAATACTCGATATATTCAACAACAACAAAAACTAACTATTTGTTTAATACTATTCCTTAATTAAAACAAAAGATCCCACATTTAAAACAATAAATCAGAATCTCTTCGCCGCGCACAGGATAATAGTAAATTAACAAACACTAGAAGCATGCCGGCAACGTCGCACGTGTATCTAACGTCTCGCTTTCTCCTATGATCCCGCAATATCTCTATCTCACTCAACGAACCGCCCCGCCTGCCATCGCCACGCCGCCGCGCGCCGTCTCCGTCGCACAACAGAGAGCAATAGGCAGGCATCGCGTCGCAAGCGCGCCAAAACCATTTTCAGTAAAATAAATATTATTAAGTCTTAGGAGTAATGTTTTACGAAATGCATTATTTGTTCTTCAATTATAATTATTTCAGTAACATAAAAGTTGTACAAAACCGTTTTAAATGGGTAGGATACGGTACTAGGATGCATACTAAAAATTTTGTGTAACATTCAGGAATATTTGGTGCACGATCAGTATTTTTCGGGGAAGAATAAAATAGTTATTGTTACAATAGAATATTTGCAGCGCACTACAATAAAAAAGTGTTATATCTTGGTGTTAATTTGGAATTTGTTTGATGTAACATATTTTGTTGGCCGAGTAGTTTAATTATAGTAAAACAATTAAACGGGTTTAAGATCAATATTTTAGAAATGCATACATAGATGTACCTTAAGATTTTTGGTGAACACAAAAATATTATCCTAATTATAATCCTACAGTTTCGCCCCGCCTCGTTCAAACTGTTTGTGTGCACGGTCAGTTTGACCTCTCCATGCAATCCAATAAAGCTTCATTTCTACTGTTTGCTTGACCGAATCAATCCTATCGTCTGAATAAAGTTTCTATACTGCGTTCGCGATTTAGTTCTCAAACATGAGAACAATAATGTGTTTTTGAAAAAACAACTTTACCATCCACACATAAAGATCAGTTTGTAATACGACTTCAAACATTTTTATGACTGTGTCAATAGAACTAATCATTTGGAAATTAACTTAATATCCACTGACGTAAGGTTGATATTCGTTTAAGTGGAACTAAAATCTTATTGGAAACAAGGATTTGAATAGACTTTAGTGCGTGCTAAGGCTTTGTGTGTCGCCGTCCTAAGCACGCCGACTCCTTATTGGGTCACGTAGGATGACGCACCCTCGGTTCGAGCCCTCTTCAATAAGTACTACTTAGATGCAACTAACAATGATCCTTCAGGAACACTATGCTCATTTTATATTCACACGAGATGGTCTTATGTGGAGCTATTAGGTAAAGTTTATGTTGAGTTTATGGTACGGTTTATACTTATTTAAAAGTAAATTGGCAAAATAAAGTTAAGCAAAAAAAAAGGCATTGTGGAAAATGTTCGCATTAAAGTTACTTTAAACAATATGAATTCAAACTCAAACGCAAAGCATTTATTTCTAATAATATAAAACAAATACAGGCACTTTTGAATTGTCAAGGGGTCGATCAGTCAGAAAGATGAAGCTAGTTGCTCATTTCAAAGCGTAGTAGGTTCCTACGGAGAAGAACGGGCAAGAAACTCCACGGACACTCTTCTAAATTAAAATATTGTTACAAAAATATTGTTTACATGAAATGATACATTTGAGAACATTGACTGTTGTGAACATTGTAGAAAGACGTGCACGTTAAATGTGTCCGTAATAAAAAGATAAAAACAATTGAAAAATTAAAATAAGCCGTTACAGCTAAGAAATGACCAGTCCCTACTGACGGCGCCCGTTCACGAACATGACGCATGGATCAGCACCATTCAGCTCAACCATTTTGAAGGGAAAATAAAAACTATCCTAAAAATTATCTTTATATATATGAAGTGGCGATCTTTGTCAAAGCTAATATGCATCTTTATACACATCCAAGAAGCACACGACACAAAAATAAAATATGCGTAAGACGTCACAAAAAAGCAATATTTAATAAAAACATCTTGGGCATGGCACCCAAAATATACAATAAGTTGCCAAAAAGTATCTCAGACCTGTACAAAATGGACCAATTTAAATCAGGTTTGCACGAATTCCTAGTTGTAAAATGTTACTATTCCATCAATGACTATTTAAATGAAAGATGACTGATTTTATGAGAAATGGCACCAATGGAATGATTATTATTTTTATTATTTTTAATTTTTTGACATTTCTATTTTTTATGTAATACAATTTAAAATTTATTGTGTATATTTAATGTTGCGATTAGTACCTAACATATTAATTTGCACACCTCATTAGGTTATAATACAATGTACCTTTTAATACCTGTAACACCTTCTTAACATGTATTATGCAAATAAATTATTTGATTTGATTTGATTTGAAAAAAAATACAACCGACTTCCAAAAAGAAAGCACTACAAAGTGCAAAGTAACTTTAGTTTCGTAAGTGAGCATTGAGTATTCCAGAAGGGCATTGTAAGTTGCAAGGGTCATTAAAGTTTCATTTTCTCAATTTTTTGTTGTGATTCGTGCTACATACCTACCAGCTCAGCAACTTCATTTCATTTTCCGTACGATTACCCATTCACAATATATGTACTGTTCCTCAACGATAGGTTCCATGGGCTAATTTCGAAGTCCTTGATCTGTTGACCACCAATAGATATTTTCTGTGATAAAATACTAATCAAATCACACTACGTGCACTGTTCATTATTGAGGAGTTCCATTGTCTATGTCCAAAGGTCTTCATCAGATCTCCACTAAATTTTAATGGGACCACCTCTAAAGAATAATCCACCAAAGCACAAAGGAACACATGCAAACAATAAAAAATAAATAATTAAAAAATTAAAAAACAAAAGTCTTTTCAAAAAGTGAATTACAAAAATTGACCTAAAAAATTGAAAACAAGCTAAATATGGCCAAAAGTTGAAAACTGAAAACCAATATCTTCAGCGAAGTCGGGGGACCTGTAAAGAACTGTTCCAAGGAACCGTCCCCGTCCCCCGTCCCGTGCTGCAATAGGTTCTTACACCCATTTTTGAAAAGTGTCCTCATTAAATTCTATAGTGCTAATATGCCCCCAAAAAAATCACAAAATTTTTATTCAATCGATAAGTGCCATAAAAATGCATTTAAATTTTACATTTTCAAATTTCGCGCGTAGTTTGACGAAAACGCTGGACGTAGTGGATGCCATGTTACTCTGTGGTCATGACGTCACTTGGCTATGTAAACAAATGCGTTGATCTATTATCTAACTATCAGTTGACACGTTTTAGTTTACACAGCCGTATGACGTAATAACATGGCGGCTACTATTTCATGGTGTTTTTTAACAGATTAGAAAAAATGAAAACGTCGAATTGAATTTTAAAATTTATTTTGTTATTTTATGAACTAAACCTAACATTTTCCGACTCCTTTTTGCCTAAACTATCTCAATAATATATTTATAGATTTTTTCTTGTATATAGTAAAATACCTAATTATATTTTTTAAAATTTTACAGCCTATGTTACCCGGGATAACGCAACACTTCTAACGATACCGCATACATTGACATCGGTTAGGCCGTTTAGAAGTTATGGTGGAATAAAGAAAGTCACAAACATACATGAACCCTGAAACATAACACTCCTTAAAAAAGAACCGTCATTTAAAATGAGCGGGGCAATTGTGTAACACACTAACAGTAGCAATGAGCTTCATTTTGACAGTTCAACAACATTCACACAATCGTCTTCTTCAATGTCCCACTCACCGCACTGACTTCATTCACTCTTTCTTCTTCGTTCAGTCTATCTCTCTGTGGAATGCGCTCCCCCAGGAAATCATGATGGCAACCAACCGAATATCCTTTAAAGTCAAAGTTCGCGAGCATATTCGTAAGAAGCTGGCAGTATGATCACAATGGTAATGTTTTCCCATTGTTTGTCTCATCTGTTTTAGTATATTCGTGTAGGTATTTATGTGTATTTATTAGGGCTTATATTTATGTATAATTAGGTACATATATTTAAAGTTTTTAATAGGTATATGTATGTATATCTTTATATTTAAATAAATATTTATTCCACAGTTTTCGCTATTGCACCTACCACCGTTTGTCTCTGCATCACCCAAAGATTGACTGGTAGAAAATGCCTACGGTATTAAGCCGCCTCTGTACATTTGTGTGCTTAAAGTATTAAATAAATAAATTCATTGAGCAGACAAATTTTTCGAACATACGAAGCAATGGATTAGCAATATACTAAAAATAATTCAGATTGTGATTTAAACTGTGTTACGCAATTAGGGTGCAGTTAACAGTTGGCAAATATAACAGTATACATAAAAATAAAACAGTCGAATTGATAAATCCTCCCGTTTCAAGTCGGTTAAAAATCATTTATTCTGCACGAATACTTGTCAATCATCTTGAATATCAGGTTCAGTCCACAATGCTACCTTAATATGCTGCATTGAGATACCGAAGGCCTACTTCGTTATGTCCGGATAGGCATTGGTGCCGATTCCCTTGTTCACAAACTAAACTAAATTTAAGTTCAGTGCATCTTTTTCTTTCTATTTCATTATGAAAAGGACAGAAGATAAGTTTTAGTTTAGTCCTGTCAAATTAATCAGCACCTGTCACTACTCCATACAAGTTTAGACGTGATTAACAACTTGCCTACTAAAATTACGTCAATTTACGTCAAGCGCTGATTAATTTGACAGGACTAAACTAAAATTTATCTTCTGTCCTTTCTTAATGAAATAGAAAGAAAAAGATGCACTGAACTTAAATTTACTTTATTTTGTGAACAAGGGAATCGGCACCACTATCTACCAAAAACATGGCACTATTAGTAGGTACCTGTCAGATAAGTTAGGTAACTGGAACTTATCAGAAAGTGGTAAAACAGGCCGTAAATGTCGGGAAAATTCAGCCTTGAATAACCGTACATTGGCAACAAAAGAAAAGGTAAATTATAAAGTCCGTATCAGTGTTAAATAACGATATTTATTATCATTAAAATATCCACGAATTTAGGTAATCTTTTTACAATTTAAATAATAATAGGTATCTATTTAAAATTAAAACTTACGTTTATTGAAGTAGAAAAACTATTAAAGTTAAATAATATGTCCAATAATAAAATATTCGAATTAAAATAACACACTAAAATGATTTACTCATTCCATAATAATTATACTTAATCAGTACTATTTTCCTGAAGTTTTTCTTATCTACAATAACTAAGAGTCATACATAATTTTCTCCAATAACAATAATTTCAACTATTTAATTAACTAAATGCAAATACACTATTACTAAACAAATAATATTGAAAATAAAATATTAAGGTATACAAATAAAATAGTAAGTAAAAATATGGAATTAAATTATTAAAATAAATGGAAGATCAATATACTAGCATTTTCTTAGTTAAAATGAAATAATACTTCAAATATTGAGTAGCACCCGGGGTAGGCGGGCTAGTGCTCATGTATAGGGAATCACAATAGTGATCATAACAACATAAACACATCACACCTGTTTCCCTGAAGTGTTGGGCAGATGTATACCTATAATAGGTAAACCCACATTTCGCTAGTTGTTATACTTACAATAGTGAACATAACTGAATAATTACATAACATAATATAACATGACGCCTGTAATCCTCGAAGGTTTAGATTTATCTAGGTTATACACCCACGTTTCGCCAGTTATGTTTAAGTCCCATGTACTAGGGGGCGAGCCTATTGCACTCAACCGGGCAACTATCCGTACTCCGGGCTGCTACTGAGAAATTCCTGATGGAAAAACCCAATAACACTTTGCCCGACCTGGTAATCGAACCCCGGACCTCGTGCTCAGCAGTAGCGCTTGCGACCTCTAGACCAACAAGGCAGTCCATAACATAATAATTAGCTTACATAAGTATAGGTAAGGATTCAAAGGATATTTTACCGATAAAGGCACAAGCGATAGTGGCGACATCTGAAGATTTTCTTTAAGATTTTCATTAGTTAGGTGCAGCGGTTTGCTTAGGGCAAATAGTTGGTACTAAAATCAATACAATCACGTTCGTTAATGTAGTATTAGGATTCGTGGTTCACATCAAGATATTTACTTCCTATAATTTGATAGATAACATGGGTGTTATTAGTTGAGGTGCACGATTATTGACAATGCATGCACTGACTGGATAGGTCCACTCAATCTGTGTGGTTATTTCCTCAAAAGACCATTTCAGACACCAATCTACATGGTCTTCACATGATCTGACCAAGATTATGTCTGGACTTTAAAAGAGACTGTGACCTCTGAGTTTGTTTCGGCCTTTCTTCTCAGAGTAGTCAGATAGGAAACGCCGAGCTCATCTAGTTTTTTTCTAAATATGATTGACGTGTAAAAGTGTTTGTACAAACCTACTTACAGAAAATAAAATCATTTCATTTCATTTCATTAGTGGGGGCTAACTGAGGAGAGTGGAGGAGAGAGGAGAGTGCCTCGTTGCACAATGGAAATTGCTAGAGGATGCAGTTGACAAAAGGCATGCTGAATTAAGGGACATACTTTAACTTGAACAACTGTGACGAAAAACAATTAAAAATAAACGGGCATTATTATTATTATTATTATAACATGGATAATTATCACACTAATTATATGACATTTTTTTTTATGAGCTCGCTGGACTCGACCTTTTCTATTCGACCACTGAGAAGAAAAGTCGTAATAAAATTTTTGTATACATATGTATATTCGTAAACTCACGCCTTCTTCCAATGGGGGAAGCATAAACTACAGAACGCCACCTGCTACGATCCTTACATACTCGTTTTGCTTCGTTTACGTTCATACATCTGGTCATACACGCAAGCTGGTGAATTTAGTGTAGTGGCTTAAAAGTACATTATGATACAAGTGTGCTATGTTGGTAATTACACTCGAGGCGGTATTATTCTTAAATAAGGGAGCATAGTGTGTAATGATCAATGCACACGCATTTCATACGAAGTTTTTCAACACACTTGCGAGGAAATAAACAGACTTATATTGTTATGAGTTTCGTCGGCCGCTAGGTATTTCTCTCTAGATTTTGGTGGCATCAGGTGATCACTCGCGTTTCGTGCCTCGATTAGTATTTCCGGTGGGGTCAAATCTACGTAATGCTCTTATTCTCTACGTGAAGTCGACATTTTTGATAATAATTAACCACACAACGAAAACGTTAACAAATATTTATGGAAAATGGCGCGCTGGTTTTGTTTTTTCCGCGCACCGCGCTAGCTATGCGCGCGCAGATGTAAATGAAGGCACTGGCAAAACCGTTAAACAGCCAATATAATAAATACAAAATAGTGTTTTGAATACGCAAATTAAGGTTACTATGTAGTGAAAAATATATAATTTGATGAAATTTATTTATCGTATGTAACCGAAAATAGTATATTTATTCACACAAATTTTCATTGTTTTTAGACATTAAAACTGTTTGCGGAGATTGAAAAAAAAATGTTAGTAATGTAAAAAACACTAGTGGTAATGTAAAGTAAAAAAAAACTATTGTGGAAATGTAAAGTAAAATACACGAGTGTATAATAAGCTGAATTATGATCCATAATGCGTTGCCATAAGAGTAACTTTACCAGCAAGTGTGTTGAAAAAATAATAACTGGACCCATTTTGTCTTTATAAATTGCACAGAATATGACAAAACCTGAAACATTACTAAATTATAAACTATTATTTAAGGCCAATGCAATATAGGACAAGCAGTTAAGACAGTCAATTGATTTAATTATAATTTACTTAAAAGCCTTATAAAATGTGAAGGCACTAATCGGCAGTAGTACTAGAACTTACAACTACTTACGAGAATAGAGAGCGTAAATGATTAACAGAATCAAAGAGCTTTTTACTAGAAACCTTTACATATTTATTATTAACATTTAACTATCCATTTGTACACCTTTGATAACGATTATATATGTTTAAAATGTTGCATAATCAGCCAATAATGTTCACTGCTGGGACACAGGCCCTGTGAGAGGAGTGGGCTATAATCCACCACGCGGGCACAGTGCGGGTTGGTAGATGTCACATGTCTTTGAATTTTTTTGGGTTCTAGGACATGCCGGATTCCTAGCGATGTTTTCCTTTACCGTTTTGAGAGAAATTATTTTACACAAACTAACGCCTGCCTGGGTTCAAACTTACAACTCGTAAGTCGGGGCCATTACTACTGGGCCACCACTGCTAAAATGTTAATTAGAACCTATTTTCTATTTATATTTTTTTTGCGGACTATATGAGTATCACACTTACATTGGATTGCCAGTGTAAGTGAGATACTCAATTACTCCGCCTTTCATTTTGTTAATTCAACAACATTCATTGTTGTCATGTTACGTAATTTATAAGAATGTTTGACATTATAAAATCATTAATCAATTTTGAAATAATATTTTAGCCTAATTCTAATCTACAGCCTCAATTTGAGATTAGTTTGATTTCCAACACGGGTCGTAAGTGACCCGAAAATAAGGATTTTCTTTTTAGGGTGGAATTTGTTCTTTTTTGGGTTCCATACCTCAAAAGGGAAAAAACGGAACCTTTGTATGATCACTTCGTTGTCCGTCTATCTGTCAAGACCAAGACCCTTTTTCTCAGGAACGTGTAGAGGTATCAAGTTGAATTTAATATTAAATACATTGTTCTACGGTCCCTTGGGGCTCTAAAATAATTAAGCTTTTAGAAATTTTATTTTTTTAATGGATCTATATTTTTATTGCGTCCATTTATGGGACACAATTTTGTTAAAAAATACATCACGGTACTTCCCGTTGACGTAGACCTCATGAAATTTGGCAAGAAGCAAGGTCTCACAGCACAAGTAGAGGCAAGTCCGAAAATCGTTCATTTGTAGTACCATTACGTAAAAAAAAAACTGCGATTACAAACTTACACTTGCAGTTGAAGAATTGACCGTGACGTATATCGACGTACGGGAGAACATTTTTTCACCTACAAAGTTAAGTTTGTTTTTGGAATAAATTCATCCCAAATACGGAAACCTCATTGTGCGTGGCCCGCCCGGCACTAGGCCGGTTTTTTTTTTTACTTAAAATTACAGAACATGTCTAACAAGATGTGAAGCTTTGACTTTCACAGTCCCTTTATAGATACTTTGCACAATTAATAAGCCAAATACCTTTTAAGTGTAACATCTTTCCCCTCACTTTCTGTGGGAGAAAGTGTGTAAACAGGAAGTGACAACTTAAGCAAGGAATAAGTAAGTACTTTATAGCATTGAATTAGTGTACTCATGGAATTAGTAAGTACTATATGGATTATAATTAGAGGGGTCGAATTTCCACCAGTGGGTGACCACTAGTAATGAAGAATTATTCGAATAAATATTACAGTATTTTTTTTTTAATTCCGAGGTTAATTTCTGTCGCTGTTCTGTTGCTTAATACCAAGGTGAGATGTCAGATGTTACACATCATATGCGACTACCTGTAAGGCTCGCTTGACTTTTTTTTTGTGTTCAACATTGAATTACTTTTAAGCGACAGATATTTGAGTTACTAAGGGTCAGTTTTGAACGTTATGAAATGCTGTTTCCCACACTAATTCGTATGTTTCAAATACCATAAAGGGTCAAACTAAAATAGGTACCGAAACTCTGCAGACGTGATGGGTATTAATACCTAGACATATAAAATAAACAAAAAAAAATTGATTATTTAACTAAGTAATTGAAGTAAAGAAATTACACAACTCGAGGTCGTTGACCCCCTAAAAAATATTTTTTTTTAATGATTAGTTACCGAAACCCGTCAAGTCTGTCGAGTTTCACTAACCAAAAAAAAAACATTTTTATTTTTTTTTATTTCAACTTCAATTCCCCTTCAATTTAATTTGACCCTGACATTTTTGGAATATGATGCATTTATTTTCGCCACTGTAACTCAATAACTAACTCCTAGCTCTCTTTTGACGGCAGTTTAATAGTAATGCCATTAACAACGCCATTCGTATCACAACTGTTGATCGTAATAACGATTCTGTTCGAATCCGGGCAAGAATTCACGAGATCATTCTCAACACTTTCTGGAGGCTTTAAAGTCAACATCTGAAGATCCTTATCAACCTCTGGAGGTTTCAAGATAAGGGGAGGAAGATCTTTATCATTTTTGAAGGTCATAAGGTTAAATTCTGGCGGTTTAAGTTCTAACATTGGGAGATGTTTTGGACCTTCATAGGCGTTTGGTTCTGTGCTGTCTTTGGTACTGATTTGTGGGTCGTTGGCCTCGTCCATTCCGTTTGCGAAATGGACTGGGTAATGCTGCTTTAGTTCTGATAGTAGACGGAACCGGGACCCGCATATTGTGCATCTGGAATTTAGAAGATTGTGAGTTAGATTCAGGACATGATTTTTATGTTGGACATAAATTATTTAGTATTCAAGACACGTTTTCTGAGGCATTAGGCCTTTGCTCTACATTATAAATGGCTGGATATAATAACAATAACTACATTATTATTATACCCAGCCATTTATAATGTGACTCAGAATTTGTACCATTTGCACTGCAAACAGCAGGCAACATTTTTTTACTTGGGCCACCGCCTTATCGCAAGTATGCAGTTTTTCTTGTACCCGCACTGGGATAGATACAAGATACAAGATATTTATTTTGTAAAACATGAGTGCAGAATAATATCACTAATCTATACAGATAAATAAAATTGGAGTGTCTGTTTGTAATATTAAAATAACCGCTTTTTACTAAATGCATATGGATATATACACGGTAGTGTTGCAACAGAACTCTGCTTCCGCTTCCGCAACTGCAGAAGTTCCGCATTTTTTTTCACTTCCGTTTCTGCTTCTGGTTCCGCAAACTTTATAACAGAACTCTGAACGGAAGCGGGGACCCTTACGTGGTGGAATGGAAATGCGCACAAATACCCCCATATTTTGCCAATAGTTCGCCAATACTTATCAGCTCCCCCCACCAGTGTAGCCAGCGAACAATTATTTAGCGGAGCTGGTTTAATATATGAAGAACATCGAAATAGGCTGAAAGGTGAAAAAGCGGCCAAGTTACTCTTTATTAAATATAACTTGCCGCTGTTTAATTTTGACTACTAAAATACAAATTTAATAAAAAAAGTTTTAAATGTACAATTGTGCTTTTTTTTTCATAGTGTTAACGCTTCCGTTTCCGTTTCCGCTTCCGTTAAGATTTACTTTTGACATCTGTTTCCGTTTCTGCTTCCGTTATGCCAGTTCCGTTGCATCACTAATACACGGTACATACAACCAAAATTTTTTTTTTTTACAATTTTTGTCTGTGTCTGTTTGTTCCGGCTAATCTTCGAAACGACTGGACCGATTTTGACTGGACTTTCACTGGCAGATGGCTGATGTAATAAGGCGTAACTTAGGCTACTTTTATTTTAGAATTTTTATTTATTTTTATTAATATTTATCTATACATACAAAAAAATAAAATGGAAGTGTCTGTTTGTAATGCCAAAACAACTTTCTATTAAATGCATATGAAAGTATATACGGTACTTATAACAAAAACACTTTTTTTCTGTCGGTCTGTCTGTCTGTTTAATCTTCGAAACGACTGGACCGATTTTGACGGGACTTCACTGGTAGATAGCTGATGTTATAAAGAGTAACGTAGGCTGTTTTTAGAAAAAGCCACGCGGGCGAAGCCGCGGGCAACAGCTAGTCTTAACTAATATTATAAATGCGAAAGTGAGTTAGTTTGTTTGTTACGCTTTCACGCTAGAACGGCTGAACGGATTTGGATGAAATTTGGTACATGGGTAGATTATGACCCGGAGAAGGACATAGGCTACTGTTCATCCTGGATCACAGACAAAGTCGCGGGCAACAGCTAGTGTTCTATATTGTTGTTAGGATAAAACTCTTAAACCGAACAGCACTGCTTGCGTTATGTGATTATTTGATTAATGACTGTGGGCGATACCCTATTTCTAGACGAGGCCAAAATCTTCTTTCTGGAAGTCTACTTATTCGTTTCGTTGTCATTTAGACCCAAAAGTTTTTGAGAATATACTGGGTGAATTTTTATTTCAAGCCTGTTATTTTCTTTAAAATTGAGCTCATTTTTCGCTTTTTCTAGATTTTTCTATATGACCGGTGGTTTAGAACTTACGCATATTGGCAAGAATAAAAAATCACCCTGTATGTATGCATGTGTGTATTTGCTCACTGGTATATGTTCTGTCCGATGTGCTGGCGCGTGTGCTTCACCAAGTCGTTACTCTGAGAGAACGCTCGCTCGCAATACTTGCACTTGTAAGGTTTCTCGCCAGTGTGGATTCTGGTGTGACGCTTCAAATGATCTTTGCAGGTGAACCTAAAAAATGTTTAGTGTAATTAAAAATAGGTGGCATGCCGTATGGGTGCAAGAATTGAAACTTTCTGAATGAGCTAAGGAACTTATTTGCAGGATAAATTCAGCAACAAGATTATAAATGATAGAGAATAAAATTGATAAGCTAAAATAACAGTGCATGGCAGAATTTTTTTTACTGAAGCACCAATCATGCATGACCAAGAGGACGACGACGCCGAGACCCCCGTTACGTGTTGTAATTCAAACCTTACGTAAATTATCTTAAACATCATACTGCTGTATCATGGGTCTTATAACCAGATATTATGAATATGTCGTCCATAGTTTTTTTTTCACAACTCCATAAATAACCGTTTAGCTGGCAGGGGGACACTTGACTCTAACAAAAATTATCACTTTAATGCTTAATATTACGCAAGCGGATCCTTGAATCGAAAAGTGGTGTTCCATGTCCTACCTCATATTACAAGTCTCGCAGGCAAATGGCCGTATAGCGAGGTGTATCATGGAGTGCTTCTTCAGAGAGTTCTGCTTGGTGAAGGCGGCGCCACACTCCTCGCATTTGTAAGGGTGCTCCCCTGTATGCGTGGACACGTGAGACCTCATCTGACCTGAAATTCAATTGTTTTATGTTTAACATGAAGATTGACCTGGAATTCTGGTGTTTTAAGTATTTTGTGATATTTTGTGTGTGCAATGAATTGCCATTAGAGATAGATAATATTCTTAAGGCTCACGAGACATAGTCACACGTCGGGGAAACACCGTTCATTATAAGTGGTTTTGTTGATCGCGCGCAAGTGCTAGTCACAGCCTGAGGTATGCGAGCGGTGAGATGGGAGAGGGCGCAACTGACAAGATTGGCAGACTGAGTTAGCTTGGCTTTTGTCTACCTCCCCCGTCTCACCAATTACATATCTCCGGCATATCTCAGACTATAGTAATGTTGTTAGTTGTTACCTCATCAAATGGCAATAGTTTTATATAAGTTATGAGATAAGCACCTACAGCTACCGTCGATGCCGTGCAAGTGGCAAAGTTTTGGGCCTATAAAATTTGATAAACTTTCATTGGTGCTTCTTTGTGCCATTGATACAAAGAAGCACCTACCTACTACACAAATTGTTAACAATCTGAGAATACATTTCTTGCTGGCAAGCTCTAGATGATTAATGTCATTTATCTTGTATTGTACAGACAAATATGTGAGGAATCTTCATGCCATGGCAAAAAATAAAGGCCAGTCAGCAAGCTTGTAGCATGACTGCCCAGCACGCGTCAGATGTAAATATCGCCACTCTAGAGGCTAATTTAAGATTAATTAGTATGTTACCTTTAGTACAGAATGTCTTAGGGCACAAGTTACAAGCATACGGCTTTACTCCGGTATGCCTCATCATGTGCTGCCTCAGGTTGGAATTGTTGGAGAATCCCTTGCCACACTCTGAACACAGGAATGGCGTCTCGCCAGTGTGGGTGCGGAGATGGTCCTTTAGACTGCACATTTGGGCAAAACCTGGGGAAATAACCATTCAGAAATGTTTGATTTGGACCACTGACTAGTTCCTCCAGATTTCACAAATACAAAGCAATCACGTATCCACCAGTTAAGCCAAATGTCATTGTTTTTAAAAAAGAAATAATCTTATACATATACCAGGCCACTCAGAAAGTATTGCGAAAAAAAGTTTTTCTGTTGAGACTGGCCAGTTATAATCTATTTTGAAAATATGATTATTTGTAAGTAAAAATAGGTACGTTCCAATTTCAAAATTTCCCTCCACATTGTTTGCAAGCTAATTTAAATTATCGTGTCTCATTAAAAAATGGATCTGCGCCGGGAACATTTTCGCGCTATGATTTTTTACGATTTCAAGTGTCGCCTGAAACTGGACAAATAGTACGTTAGACTTCAAAATTCAAATGGCATTCATGGATGAAGGCCCTTCTGGCAACCGTGTATCTGGTATGACGAATTCAAGCGCGGTCGACTAACTTTGGGGGATGAAGAAAGAAGTGTCGCCCTTTGACGGCTGTTACGGATGAAAACGTGCTAGCAGTGAAAAATTTAATCCATGACAATAAACGAGTTACGTATCAAGAGATTCAGCACATACTGCAGGTTGGATCGGGAAACATTCACGAAATTCTACACGTGCATCTTCGCGTGAGGAGGATAGTTTTACGCTGGGTGCTGCACAACCTCACTGATGCTCAGAAGCAGGCCTGGGTGGAATGGTGCCGTGTATGATAAACTGAAGCAGGCTCGTCTCGGCGTGTTAACGACATCATTGCACACCTGTAATGATGTCGTTAACACGCCGAGACGAGCCTGACCAAGGCTCATCACCATGAGTCTTGGATTTATCAATACGATCCAGAAACGAAGCGCCAGTCGACGGTTTGGGTGTTTCAAAACGAATCAACGCCTGCCAAAGTGAAGCGATTGGGAAGCAGGGGGAAGATTTTGATTGCAAGCTTTTTCAATTTGACTGGATAAAATGCTGATGTCAACTCCTTTACGAAACCAAAAAGCATCAACGCTGAAGAATATACTACCAAATGCTTGGCAGCAGCATAAAGCCAAGTTCACAATATAGGGTCAATAAAATTGCAAGTTAAAAGCTTACATATCACATTGCATAAACAAATCAAGTAATTTTTAGTTAGTAATGGCATCCACACCAAAGTTACTTTTTGTAGGGCAATGTCTTGCAACATGATAACCATTGACAACTTAATTACTTTTTGTTGTCCATAGTTTACAACTAACACTTGCAAACGTTGCTCCACAAAAAATAACTTTGGTGTGGATGCACCTTTACAGAATACATAATTTAAAAAAGCTTACTTTTCTTGCAATATTCACAGACATAAGGCTTGTGCTCTTTATGTGAGTACATGTGAGACATCAGTTGGTCACGTCGGGCATATGTCTTGGAACATTTCTCACATTTGTGTGGTTTTACTTCGCTGTGCATCACAACGTGCCGCTTCAACAAATGTTTCATGGCAAATGCCTTCCCACAAGTGTCACAAATGAATTCTTTCTTCTTGTTTTTATCTCTATGTTTTCTCATATGCATTGAGAGTGATCTCTGCTTTGAAAATGTATGACTACAATGTATACACTGTAGTAATTCAAGTGCTGGTGCCTCATCTTCAGTTTTTACGTCCACTACCTCAGTGTGGTCCACCATATTGTCTTCCAGTAAACATGTATCACTCGTAAAACTTTGATCACTAACAAAACACATATTCATTTCATGCTTGGCTCTATGTTTATCCAACAATGTCTGGTTAGGATATAACTTTTTACAAATGTCACATTCTAGTGATAAATTCTCATGTGCTACTAAATGCTTCAAGTATTTCTTCTGTTTTGTAAATTGTTTATTACATTTAGTACATGTATATTCTTTGTCTTCAATCTCAGTTTTGGAATAATCTGGGTTGAAACTGAAATCTTCATAAGTTGCAAAATAATCGTGATCATGCTCCATTTTGAGGTCAACTTCTTGAGGTTCTGTTTTTACATTTTTCTGTAGGAGTTTCTTAAATTCATCTTGTGCCTTCGCCGCCTGCTTACGGAATGAGTATGCAAGTTGCAGCACCTTAACACAGCCATCACAAAGGTGCTGTGGTAACCCATCCTCCTTGGAGACCTATGAAAATAATATTTTGTCTTCATACATAGATAATTATAACAGTATTCAAGCAAATATTATTCTATTTCCATGCTACATACCTCAATTGGAGTACACTGCACAAGTAACTCGGCTAATTGGAGACAATTTTCCCCAATTTCAACTATTTCATACAAGTCTACCAAAGCCACATTGTCCTTCATACAAGTCCGACACGACGTAGCTATGTCTACCATTATAGCTCAAAAATTCTAAGTATTAATTAATAAAGACGATTTAAAAAATAACAATAAACATCGCACGTTCTCTGACAGCCAAATTGACGTTTAAGTTTTGACGTGCCGTGACGAACGTTGCGGTCCCGTCTTCGGTCATTGACGTTTGACTGTGCGTTTTGTTTTTTTTTGTATTGTAATTTTTAGTTATTAATTTCGCATTATTATTAAGTCTCACTTTTGGATATATTTTTAGTCAAAATAATGATGTAAAATAAAAATAATTATCATCTTGCATCAATAATGCTATGGTTCCGCATGAAAGTTTTTGCGTGCAATGGAAAGAAGGTTTTTAAGATCACGCTTTTTCATATCTTGCGAAAATTATGATTGGCGAAAAGTTAATTAAATTCAGGGTTCTAAAACTTTTTAATACCATTTAGATATTATTTGTTGTATACCAGTGTAAATACGGCATGGGCCCGATGCGCGTATTCGACTATTTATGTAAAAACATATTACTTTGTGTACATTTTTTCCAGTTGACCTTATAAAAACCCAGTTATCAAACAAAGTTTCGTGATCTTCGTGATTTTCGTACTTCTGTGTAAACTGAACGTGAAGTTATTTTTATAAGTAGCCTAGTTTTTGGCTTGTTTTCCTGTTCTGTGTTGAATTGCCTAGTTTAATACGCAAGTAATGGACGACATAATCTTTATCGGTGACTGGATAAAAGAAAGAGAACTCGGAAAAGGAAGTTTTGGAACTGTTGTACTATGGAAACACAAGAAAACTGATGAGAAACTGGCTATTAAGACTTGCCAATGGGGTAATGAGCTTACTGAGAAACATAGAGAGCGATGGACGAAGGAAGTAGAGATGTTACAGAGTTGCAGAAACCCAAATATCGTGGGTACAAAAGACTTGCCCCCAGAGTTCATACCCGGGCTGGAGCGAGCCAACCCGTCGCGCCTACCAATTCTCTGTATGGAATATTGCAGCGGCGGTGACCTTCGGCAGGTGCTCAACAAACCAGAGTCCTGTTCTGGCCTCAAAGAACAACAAATTAGACAAATACTAAGTGATCTCCGAAATGCTATGCATTTTCTGCATCAAAACAAAATTACACACAGAGATCTCAAGCCCGAAAACATAGTCATGCATTTATTGGACACAGTTCAAACCAATGTAGCTGTTCAAGGCCAAAGAAAGGTGATATACAAATTAATAGACCTTGGTTATGCTAAAGAAATAGATTCTAACTCTGTATGTGCCAGTCTAGTTGGCACATTACAGTATCTAGCTCCAGAAATTATTTACAGCAAAACCTACAGTAACTCAGTTGATTTTTGGTCATTTGGCCTTGTAGTATTTGAGCTTATCTGTGGTAGAAGACCATTCCTGCCATTCATGGCACCTGTGCAATGGATGCCACATGTTAAGAAGAAGGCTCATGAAAGTATTTGTGTGTATGAATCTTTCCACGGTGACATTGAATGTTCCAATGAAGTGTTCCCTGAGAATTATATATCTAAACCATTCAAAACCCTGATTGAAGAGTGGCTGAGAATTGCTTTAGAATGGGAACCCAAATTGAGAGGCAGAGACACCCCGTCTCGAGTCACATTCAACATACCAAGTGAACAAAGGGAAGCTGCTAGCAAGATAGTGATTTTTGATGTACTTGAAAAGATTTTAGCTACAAAAATTGTCAAGATTTTTTCTGTTGCAACAATGTCTCAGCTATCTTATGAAGTTGATGACGCAACTACTGTTCTAATGCTTAAATCTAAGATTTACAATGATACTAGAATTCCTATGAGTGAACAAATTTTAATAACCCAGATGAACTATATGGAACCCCCAGATAATCAATACATTGTTAAGTACTGGAATGAAAATATCATGCTGTTCCTGTACAATAAAACTTACATTGTCAAAGAAAATGTTAAGCCGATAGTGCCAATGGCTGTACAAAGATGTTTGGAAAACCCAAATGCTTTATATAATTTTAAAAACAGCCAAAATTTATATAAAAATGCCATGTTTCTTGTCCTGTCTCAAATGGAATTATATGACTTGCTTATCAATGGATTGTTTGTTAGAGCTGAGTCTTTAAAGTATGAAGGTAAACAATTGTTACTGAAACATAATTCAGTTGATAAAAATCTAGGTAATCTCCTTGCTAGACAAGAAACTCTCAAAAAGTTGACAGATTCTGGCAAAACACACATATCTGCACTGAAAGAAACTCCTAATGGATCCAACTTACTTGGTGGCTTTGACAAAATATTTAAAGATGCTGATGATATAACAGAAAGAATAAAAAAATTACAATTGGCATGGAGCCAACTTACTGTGAGGCTACAGTCTGCGACTAGACGGAGCAATGAAGTAATCACTGCCGATATCAACCACTTTGTTACTAAATTCAACTATCAAGCTGTGTATTCTAATGCTTACAAAGAATATCTAGCTTACAAAAAAAGTGAATCTGCTAACCGAGGAAGGGAGAGATCATGTAAAGACATAGGCAGTGTTTGTTATAAGTGTCTCAAAGTCGGAAGCAATATATTAAAAGAAGTTCGGCAGCAAGGCTTTGTACTGAAACTTATGGATGTAAGTACTGAATTCGCAAAAATTGATGATATTGTATTGAATGCAGCTGATAATACCAATAAATTGGCAGCTGACTTAACAAATGTGCTGGACGAACTTACAACATGTACATGGTTAACTATCAGTCTTGTGGTTAAAGATCCTGAAGGTTTTTCAAATGTACCATACAGTGTGGTCTCTTTTGAGAAGAAAGACTTTAAGATTGGAGAACCTGTGTCTAATCATTGCATCAAAGTGGCCAACAAGTTAGAAGATGATGAGGCGCTGAAGTCTCTTATTGAGGACAGTGTAAAATTAAGGAAGAGTCAAATTAACTTGTCACTGAAAATAAATTCGCAAAAGGAACTGCTAAACAAATCATCTTTAGATTTTAGCTTTTTGAATGATGCCTAACATTTGATCAGATAAAATCAATGAGATTGTGGTTAATAAAACGTAATTGTGCCTTATTCTCTTAAATAACTAAATAAGATATAAAAATAAAACTTAAATAAAAATTGATGTCTGGTGCTAAATATATTACTTATAAAATCATCTTGATATTAGTAAGTATAGTCGATTTCGTAATTGCCTTACCACCCTAAGGTTGAATGTCACTTAAACGTCATAAAACGACAAGGTATAATATTAGTCCATGTGACAGTTACATAGTTTCAACGTTAGTGAAATTTCAAGTTACAGTATTTATCTCATGACAAGTAAAGCGCACGCGGCGCGCTTTACTTGTGGTTACCAAGCGTACAAACACGCTGTGTACACTTTCTTACCACAGGTAATGCGCGCTTCACTTCGTGAGATATAAATGCCATAGGTACTAGAAATCGTTGTCAACAGTGGTCAAGTAATTACGAGGTTGACTACACCTACCTATTTACCTATTGTGTGTTTTGTGTTTGTACATTCAGTGTTGCTAACATTTGAAAATGCTTAAAATATGAAAGAATTTATTATGTCAGGGATTTAATACTAACAACCATTGTTTTGTGTTCTAGTCAAAAGCATAAATTTTATGAATATTATATTTGAAATTAATTATAATTGAAATTATAATGTATAACTGTTAAAAATGTGTTGTTTATGTGTAACTTCTTCAAACATTCTGAATTATGGTCTATTAAAAGTTAAAAATAATATAATTTTATGTAAAAGTTTTAATCAATTAAGAACATTCACCAAAATAAGCTAAAAATAAAAAATAATTACCTAACAAAAAACAGTTAAGACCTAGCCACCTGTCTTTGCAAAGCAGGAAAATCTCAAAGCAAACAATTACCGGTAAATTGTTCTAGCCAATCTTTGAAGCTATTTATTATTTTTTGTAATTTTCTCACGTCTGACGGGGTTTGTAGGTATTCTTCGGGGGCAAACCGCGGCTCGGGACTCCCGCTGACGTGTAACCAAATAGCAAATACTGCGTCGTCAATATTAGCAACTTTCCTACGGCACAGCCTGGCTGAAGTGAGACAAATTGCTACTAAAGCACT
Source organism: Atethmia centrago (assembly GCA_905333075.3). Taxonomy (NCBI): domain Eukaryota; kingdom Metazoa; phylum Arthropoda; class Insecta; order Lepidoptera; family Noctuidae; genus Atethmia; species Atethmia centrago. The sequence goes on along the minus strand of HG995381.1, from coordinate 6,505,560 downwards.
CATGCTGCCAACTGAAACACACTTTGTATTCTCCTTACGAGCTGCTAAAAAGTAACTTCGCAATAAGTTCTCCGTTGCATCATCTAAATCAACCTCGATTCCTGCGACTAGATCGATATACTTCGCCACATCTTTGAGGGCTTGTATTTCTTCCTTACTTACACCAACTGGGTCTACAGCTTGTTGGAGAACAAAGTCAATTATTTCATCGTAATATTCGCCATAGTCACCGTGGCAAACATTCCCGAACACACTTGCCACGTTAAACAGTATCATCTTCTTGAAATCCATTCCCTGCGCCCAAACTGCTGACATCAGCTTTGATAACCCTGTACCGGTATTTATATCTCCTGTTTCAATGGCTGATAATACACTTGAAACTTGCTTGTGGTGGTAGATGTGGAGGGGTAAAGGCAGTAAACAAACTCCGCCTGAACTGCCTATCAGAGCAGTGGACGCCACTGAATTAGATACCCCTAAAATCACAGATCTGTCTGCAAGTTTCGCTGCTTCGATCATTATTTCCCCAACATATCTGGTATCAAAACCTCCTACTAGGACGTGTACAATACTTGCGCCCGTTATCGCGTTTGCCTTGATACTAGTAAGACTTAATAACAGGTTTATCTTGAGATGCATAAAGCAATTTAAAGGGCAAATGTTGACTCCTATAGTTGAAGCCAGACAGTATACGAACTTCCAAGGTATTCCTTTACATGCATTGAACAGTTCTTCTACGTCTTTAGGTATGGGGTTAGTTAATGGCGCAGGCAAAGGGATTATTTTTTCTAGAGACCATACTGCTGTAATTTTTTTTGTTACAACAACGTGCAAAATATAACTCGCACCAAGACTTAATTTGGGGAGTAAATCATCTATAATATGGAATCTTTTTGGTAATAGCTGATCTTTTATTTTGAATGTAGCAGCCACTTGTTCTCCGCATCGTCTCAATCCACTGTTTTCATAGAGAATACTTTTGCACACATTGCACTTCGGTGGGCGTTTTGGTATGTAATGTAGAATAACTTCGCTGCCCTCACATTCTTCTGGACACGACCAAACGGAATGGTAAACATAAGTCTCTGGCTTCGAAAAAGATAACAGCAAGCCGTCAATGGGCACCAAACCTTTATAATAACGGGGATTAGCTTTATAAAGTTTAGGTACACTCTTCAAACGTAATGTAACGGCCACCTGAGCATATTCTATACTATTCTTTATCTCGATATCGGTAGCCTGGAGGCAAGCAAACAAAATATCGTTGCACATTATTTGAAATTTTGTTGTTTCTTTGATCAAAACCTCCCCTAACTCAGGAAATGCATCTAGTAAATCCATGACGTCAAACTCCAATATAAATCGTAATGGCGGGAACTTACACAATGTTTTCTCAGTTAATTGTTCAAGGAAATTCACGCAGTTTTCTTTCATGTCATGTAAGCAACGCCTGTTGTCTAAGTATAGCAGTAATTTACACTGCAGCTCCATTGCTAGCGAAGACTTAATTAAAGTCATGGATGAAGTAATTATTGGCACGAATAAAACAACGGTAAAGATAAAAATGCCGTGAAGTATGTATTTCCGTTAATTCCAATTATGCTTTTCCCACCTTATTAATTTTCTCCTTTTAATTTTTAATTGGGCTGTTGCTATGGCTCGGGTATGTTACCAGACAGCCAGCGTAGCAGCACCTACCTAATATACCCAATTCATTTTATTTTTATGCTCACTTTGTAATAATTATAATTATTCATAAATTGGTTCGACATAATTTGTAAGTGTACTTTAACAGAAAAAACAAGAGTGCCTACAAATTCCTTCACCTCATAAAATTTGATGTCGGTGGGCGTAATTAATGCAAAAAAGAAACAGGCCGTTAACGTTGCCTAACTAAAAGTGCTAAGGGCCAAATCGCAACCTATGCCGGTACCTAGCAGTATTAAAGATTGAGACTTTGCGTCACCAATGATCGCCTACACATGACTTGATCATAAACCACGTAGGTAGGCAGGAACAGTCGAGTACTTCGTTCGGCAAGGTCGGTTAACAATTAGTCCACGCCGAGCCTTCAGAACGGAAATGCCGAATCGAATATGCAAATGATATCAATCGGATTAGTACTACCGATTACCCAATGAGTTATGTAGCTGCGAACTGCGATGCTGCGTTCATTCATTGTGACCGAGGTACAGGGGAGCGCTCAAGTTTTATAATTACCTACATGCATCCTATATTTTAAACATGCATGGGTATACCTACATAATCACGCCGACAATGTGGTAAAACAAAAGCTGGAAAAAAAAAATGTGTGGTACTTTCCTTGTACGTAAAGTGGGGATTATATTTTTTCTCTCGTCTATCCCTTGGTGTTGGGTATCGTTGGATAGGCCGTTACATTAATTATATTAAATATTGCAGGTCTGTGAAAACCATTTTTCTATTTAGAGATCCGTTTGCGTAATATTAAACTTTTTAAAGTGCAAATTTTTGTTAGAGTCGAGTGTCGGGGGAGCTAAGAGCTGAATGGTTATTTTTGGATATCTGAAATAAATCATGGCAGTAGTACCTACATTATAACGAAGTTAAAAGGAAAACTATCTCAGCTAAGTAGGCTTTACAAGTTAACCAGTAATAGTCGACCAATTTACATTTGCAGTTGGAGAATTGACCGTGACGTATATCGATGTATGCGAACATGTTTTTTAACTACAATGTTGTTTGTTTTTGGGATAAGTTCATCCCAACTACGGAACCATTGACCCAAACATTCATTGTGCGTGGTCCGACACGCACTTGACCGGGTTTTTTTAAGCAATGTTATCTAGATGTTTAGTGTCATCTTTTTTTACATAAATAATATGTTGGCCTTTACGCTTTTGGGACTACCACTCCACCAGGTAATTGTGTTGTTTTTAGATATTCTGAAAACTTTACGACAACCACGGCAAGTACCTACTCTTCGCCGTGGCCCTCGCTATTAAGACATTTATTTGTTCCGGTTAAATATTTTTCTTTTTCTGCAGCAATTAAATTATGTAAAAAATCTCGTGGTATAAATATTGCTTGTCTCATTTGACACCTCATACATTCCATAATTTATGTTTATCGTAACTGTGTAGGTTTAATTTCAATACAATGCAATGTTAAAAGCTGTCTGCGCGACTGTACATGAACGGAGCGGGGCAAGTGGGCGGAGTGAGCGTATTTTTCTTGCGGCGTCGAGTCGCTGCGCGGGCGGCGTGGTCGCGTGGGGCGGCCGCCGGCGTCACTCCGCACTCCATGCCCGATCACGACAAGTACCAGCTGCGACCGCGCGCCGCGCGCAGCCGCGAGCCGCGCGCGCGCCGGACGCCGCAGCCGCTCAGCAAGTACAGGAGGAAAACAGCTAACGCACGCGAAAGGAGTCGCATGCGAGAGATCAACCGCGCGTTTGAGACTCTTCGACGCGCCGTCCCAGCAACAGCTATCACCGGGACGCCGGTGCCCTGCGAGAAGCTCACCAAGATCACCACGCTGAGGCTGGCCATGCGGTACATCTCGGCGCTGTCGGCGGCGCTGCGGGAGTCTGGGCCTGGCGACGGGCCCCGACCGGACCGCTGGCCCTCGCCGCTGTGCTCGGAGCTGTCCGAGTTCTCCACGGAGCTGGAGCAAGACACTCCCTCCGAGTTCGCCGAGGACTCGCTGTCTCCGTTCGACTCGTTCTTCGCGGAGTTCGACTGCGACTACATCGACCGGACATTCGCGTGACAGTGTTGTTGTGGGTGGTGACACTGCCGGACTATTTCCAATTAGGTACCTACTATTTAATTCTCTTTTTGCCATACTATTAATTATTAACTATATTTTATTTTGTATGAGATATATTTTGAGATTTATTTATTATTATTAATAAATTTTAATTGTTATCGTTATTACCTCATGTGTTTGTTTTTAACTCCGTTACTAACTGCACTTGTCAATTGATTTCTCTGATAAAACCTTGCTAGGTAGGTAGTCTATGCCTCTACGGCTCTTCACTGTGCCAGATGAGATAAATAGATGGTTAAAAAGTAAAGTATTAAATTGTTGCTTGCCTATCATATTAATTAACCTCGATTTAGCAGGTAGGGACCGGCTAAAGGAAAATTGGTACCCAATAGGCAGCTTAGCAATATTTATTAATAAACCTCATCAAATAGTGCATTATTTATTTTTTCAAGGCAATTATTTATTTTATCTGCCCGTCAAACCAAGTCAACCTAATAATCAATTCAATTTATTTATTCAGTAACAATTTACATTGTGTGCGAATATAATCCAGCATGAAACATTAACAGTATTAGAAGTACAAATATATATGAAAAATGAAATTAAATTAAAATTAGAAAATTATTGAGAAATTATATAAATAAAACGAAAAATACCATGCAAATTACATACCAAAACCCCACCGTGCCTCGGAAAGCACGTTAAGCCGCTGGTCCCGGCTTCATTCGATCGTCATTTGTAGATCTTTGACAGTCGTTACGGGTCGTCAGAAGACCGAAAGTCGACAACCAGTCTTACCAAGGGGTATTGTGTTACCCAGCAACTGGGTTGTGGAGGTCAGATAGGCAGTCGCTCCATGTAAAATATTGGTATTTTGCTCTATCCGGTAAGACTGGAAGCCGACTCCAACATAGTTGGGAAAAGGCTAGGCAGATGATGACCATGCTATCAAATTATTAAACCAATAAGTCAATAAATTAATTGCAATTTAAACGAAAAAGAATAATAAAAAAATAAAAGTCATATAAACACGGTACACAATGAAACATCATAAAAAATAATTACATGTCAGTTTGAAGAGCAATAAGACTAAGAGTTTCCGACTATTAGGTTGGGAGGCGACACTGAATATTTTGCGAGGTCTTCTCTGATGACACTGAGTTGTAGCACGGCACGGATGTACCGATTATTTCCTAGGGAACATATAATATGATAACATATAAAACATGTAATAACATATAGTGCACCATCTCCACAGTAATGAATATAACCCAATAAATTAATTAATTTAACTTCAATAAAACACATTAAAAGTTTAATTTTATATCGATCGAGCAACACAACCGACGTAAAATTTTAAGGTGTCCACCTACGTGCATCCACCACCCAACGAATCTTTAAAAAGCAATTCCTTTTTTTTTATTACCGTTTTGTTTCTCGAGTCTAAGTTGCCAACCGATGCGGAATGATCGTTTGATTATGTAAATAATAGGCTGCGGAAGCGTGGGCTTGGCCGATTTATTGTCGTACGACAAAAAGAAACGTCTTAAAACCTTGTGACTGTAAAGGCTCCTTCAAACAGGCGCGACCCGCGACGCAACAGAAAGGCACCGCGGGTAGCACTACAAGCGGTGCCTTTGTGTCGCGCTTGTTTGTAAGAGTCTTAAAGACGTAAAGACTGTTTCACATGGTGTGCTGAGGATTTTTTCCCACGAAATTCGGTTAGGCGGCAGAGCGGCGGTAACTTGAGAATTTCGTAGGGATTTTTTGTTTGCCATATTGAAGTGTTGCCATTTACACCTTACCGAAAATTGTTTTGATTTTTGTTTAAAAACTGACGGCTGTATTATGGTAGGAGGGAGTGTAGGTACTGTTGTGCGAATTCAATAATTAGACCTCATCTACAAAATTCGCAGAAGATCCAACCAAAACATGTTTATAAAAAGGCCAAGTTCGAGTAAAATCGAAACAAAATCTGATAAAAGGCCAAGTTCAATCACTTTCACATTTATTTTTATTGAAACGTTGAGTATATTGCTATGCCTAAATGGTAGCTAAATTAATATCAGCCTGTAATTGTCACTCTTTATGGAAGACTCTTCTCCAGAGACGAGAGGTGGTAATCACCTGTTGCGCTTTCAAGCCCAGGTTTCCACATGATCATTTATACGCACAATATTGATAGATTTACCATATTGTTTTAAAACCATAGTCTTATAGGTTTCCCTGTAATCTATAAAGATTTAAACAATACGTGGTGGATGATAAATATATCATCCACCACGTATTGTTTAAAAAAACATGTTTGCCTTTACTCTACAATGAAGTTAAAATATTGGCAAGAGTAACACATAGACCGATACTTTTTTCGTCACTAATACAAGTTTTAATTGGAGCGTTTCCTTTGACAACAATTATAATATCATTTTCTCCTTTATTACCTACCTATAGGTTTTATGAAATCTAGTTAGTTTAATATGTTCAACAATATAGCTACGCCTTACAAGTGATGTTGCCGCCCAGTGCCCACGCGCATCGATCTCTCTCATTGTTTCGATACAAGTTGCCAGTAGGTGGGTACCAAGACGAATGTAATCACTTTTTACTACTGGCTGTCGTTATTATTCTGCGTAGATCTTCAATTTAGCTGTGTGACTAATTAGGTTTTTAGGGTTCCGCAGTAAACAGACGGACATGGCGAAACTATAAGGGTTCCTTCCGTAGAGTTTCGCCATGTCCGTCTGTCCCCGCTGTAGCTCAGAGGCGCTTATTACTCTAGAAAGCTGTTTTTTGGCATAGGTATACCTACATCACGCCGACAAAGTGCTAAAATAATATTTTGAAAATATTTTTTTTTTTGGGGACCTCCCTTGCACGTAATGTGGGGATAATATTTTTTTTCTCGTCTATCCCATGGTGTGGGGTGTAGTAGGATAGGCCATTCAAAAATATTGTGGGGCTTTCAACACCATTTTTCGATTCAAGGATCCGTTTGCGTAATATTAAGCTTTAAAGTGCTAATTTTTGTTAGTGTCAAGTGTCGCTCTCCTCTCCGCCCCCTGCCAGCTAAATGGTTATTTAAGGAGATGTGAAAAAAATCATGGCAGTAACACGTATCATGAAATTAAAGTTAAAACTATTACAGCTAAGTAGGCTTTATAAGTTAACGAGTAAAGGCTCGTGCAGACGCGGGCGCGACAGGCAGCAATATGCCCGTCGCGCCCGCGATATCGCGCTATTTTCAAATAAAACGTTAAGTTTGTTTTTGGGATAAACTCATCCCAAGTAATCCCAAATACGGAACCCTTCAATGTGCGTGGGCCGACCCGCACCTGGCCGGGTTTTAAATTTTGGGAAACGTGGTTACTGTGGTGGCATGGCTAATTATTGACATCTCTATCCTAGAAAGCTGGTCAGCCACCAGTTACTATGAGCTTTTAAGAAATCATTCAATTTCCAGTCAGTTCAAAAGCAGGCCTGCTTCTGAATTGCTAATAATCTTACTATGACAGTACTAAAGGTGAACGACTATTGAACGAAGTTTAATGGTAAATCCTCTTCACAATGTCGTAAGTTTGTTTACTTACATGCAGGGCTCGATTTAGGGAAGGGCAACAGGGGCACTGGCCCCGGGCCTCCACGACGAAGGGGCCCCGTAATTTGATTTTTTAGATAAGAAAAAAAAAATACATCGTTTGTGTCCATCAAAGAAATAAAAGTTAATAATCATTATATGATACCTTTTTACCCGACTGCCTCAGGAGGGTAATGTTTTTCGAGAGTATGTATGTATGTATGTATGTATGTATGTCTATTTCTTTGGCACGCTCTGTAGCCTAAACGGCTTGATGGATTTTAATGTATGTGGTGTCCTTAGATTCGTCTTAATTGTGGGAGTGACACAGGCTATATAATATTTATAAACTGCATCTGCAAATAAAAAAAAAGGAGGGGAAGTTTTTTTTTTAAATTAATTGCAACAATATTGGTATCAAATAAAAGCTAGTAATGAGTAATTTTCAAATATATATATATATATTAATAAAACTAAAAAGCGTGAAATAAAATAAATAAAAAAAAAAAAACCCGACTGCAGAAACACAACTGAAAAGGGAAAAAAAAGCATTATAATCTATATAATTTTGGTCTTGCAGGCGGGGACAGTCGAATAACTTGAAATATGGTGTAACTTTTGATTGTCCCCGCCTGCGATACCAAAATTATATAGATTATAATGCTTGTTTTTCCCTTTTCAGTTGTGTTTTTGCAGTCGGGTTTTTTTTTAAATAATTTATTTTAATTGAATTGTTTTTTTTTCATCTGTATCACAAATTTTTTGAGGCCTCCACTCCTTGGTTGCCCCAGGGCCGCTACAACTTTAAATCCGGCCCTGCTTACATGAAAATACCATAATGGTGTACTTACTTTACGATTTTTTTATTGGTTTTTAATGAAATAATGTGGTGATTTTATTTTTAGTAAAACACGAACTAGTTGTGTTAGTATGACCCCCTATGGGAGTTCTTAAAAAATAATCAGAGAAATTGCAGTTGGGTATAACAAATCCACCCAAGCACGGAAGCATAGCAAGCAAATGTGGAAAAGGGTATATTTTTTCTATTCCATATTCACTCTCTAACTATTCAAATATTTCGTAGTCGTCACACATCTACTAAATTAGAGAATTATTAAAAAAATGTTGTTTATGCACCTATGTTATCTTTTTTTATACCAACGTCTTCACAACCTCATCGAACCCACAAAATGTAAAGTAGGTCCTCACAACAGCTTACCTCGAACCTTGAATTACAAAATAATGTTGAAAAAGCTTGCTGATTGTAACTTTTTCAAGTTGGTTTATTTTGACGTCACAGACGTTTAAAAGTCGTTTTGCTGCTGTCAATTAGAACGTAATGGTATGCCTAGTCTATACGAAAAAAAAAGTTGAACGGTTTTCCTAAACGACAACGCAACAAGCCTGCTGCAGGCCTGCTAATAAGATGTCATAGTACCTACAAAAAAGCAGGGCAGCTCAACTTCTGTCGTGCTATAAGAGCTCGTGGTAGCCTCCTGTACCTATGTGCTTGCAAGTAGCAAGTAGGTACTAAGGCATAGATTTAGCGAAAACTTATCATGAAATTCTGCCAGTCCTTCTACAGTACATACACCGCCAAGGCGTATAAAGTGTGTTTTCGACCCGGAATCCAGATGCAAACGAACTGAAATTAAATATGACGCAGACCCCAAAAATACACGCATCATCTTGAAATATCTGCACAGTCAGAAAACTAAAACAATATTTTCACATAGGTCCATCCAATCTTTTCGATCATTTCTTACAGCATTTGTCCACCGCCACCCTCAGAGGGACGTCAACGAGAAACGAGATTATTCGATCAAACATAACGTTCCGTTGACGGACGTGCGGTGCACCATGGTAAAAGTATGTATTGCTACTTCCGCGCCGTTCATCTCGTTCTCGTTGACGTCCCGTTGATGTGGCGGTGAACATGGCCTTAAGACGCTGACAACACCTAAACCGCGGTCACTGTCAGATTGCATAGAAAAGAAAGAGAAGCGCGACGACAAAACGCTTGTAATTTATTGCAAAATATGAAGTAATTATCTATTTACTCAGAATTGAGTTGAGTAATCGAAAATAGAAAACAACCAAGTTCTGTATTAGAATAAGACGGACTTGTTATTAATTAAATACGTAATGTATGTTGATATTTAATACAGATATTTTGGATTAGAACTCAAGGTAAGAGGTTAGTTTAACGTTAGTTTGTATCGAGATTTTTTTTTCAAAACGTGTTTTGGTGACAACCAAGTTCTGGGAAATATGTTCAAAATTAACATATATTTTTTCCGCTACCACAAACTATACAGATTTGGCAATTTACTTACTTAAGAGAAGCCTATTTTAGTAAATTGGGTCTTGTCAGCGCCTTAAGGGTTAACACGTATGTTTGAATGGAGATCTTTTTAGGGTTAGGTGAAAAATCATAGAGTAAAAGATAACCCTTATTGATTGAATTGAGTCATAACTTCGGGCCAACCATTTTCCATCATTCGTTTTAGGAAACAGGCATCCACGCAAGCTGGGTTACGGAGTACGGACAGGCGACTGTCTGTCGTTCAAAGTTATTACGTATACGCTATCGCTGCAATTTTATTTGTTCACTAAAGCTGAACGTATCTCCATCCATAAATTTATTGGCTATGGGTACTTACTAAATAGGGCCCCCTTGCTGGCTATTTCGTAAGTACCTACATGCGCAAAACTATTATTTTCCAACTATCCGTAAGTTTTCAGTTTTTCATAGGCCGTTCTGTCAAGAGGTACTACTTCTTAACCGTAAAAATATATTATGCGTCACGCCTCTGACCTCAACAATTTAAAACATGCTTAAAACCTACATACCTACAGTGTTTATGTAAGAGCAAATTAAAGTCAACTAAAAACATACATAATCACGTAACTTGTACTTAGTTATTTATACCCCGTTGCGTTAGGTAAAAATGCAGTACTTATGCAACACCATGTCATGCAATAAAGAACCAAAGAGTAGTATCCCAACGCATGCCCATTTGGGCTTAAGCGGATTGCTTTCCCGCCAAATACGGCAGCCATGACAGTTCCCTGAATTATTCGATTATCTGACGTGAATGACGGCGAAGCGGGCAGCGATTGCGAATCATGATCACATATTATTATGATTTTGTATTCATGTTGACAGTTAAACATGATCTGTACGTAGAAGGAACACTGATTAAAGTATTGGCATTGCCAAATTGAGAGCTTTCGTGCCTTTTCGGGTCAATGAAATGCTTATAAGTTTGGCTTAGATTGTTGACTTGACTAATTTTGTTTATTGTTGTAGCTTACATAGATTTTATAATGTACGAATTCTTGGGTAGGTTTGAACTGTTTCTATAGCTTAATCAGCAGTTGACTATTGAATTTGACTATAGGTCATGAACCGTCTTGACTGACTCATGAAGGCAATCAGACTTTCAAATGTCTACTAGGCTAGGTACGGAGATCGAGAAGTCTAAACTTTTCGTTCTTTAAAATACAAGTCTCTAATCACGAACAAAATCTGAACTTAGGTAGGTACTTCGTATTAGGTCTAATTTAAAATTTATTTCATGGCTTATATCAACCTGATATTAGTATTTACACACAGGATAGCTGCTAAAACTTGTATTTTTTACCTCATGTATGTAATAAGGCATAAGGAAAAAGGTAAAACAATAATACAGGCACTTCATTTATCAAAAGTATATCTCGAGATGAAAAATATAATGACACGACTGTCAACGGACAAAAAAGGAAAAAAATAAACGGTTTTGTTATAGGCCTATTCAATAACTTTATACAAAAGAAGTACCTACTAAAGATTTAAAAAAAGGTGACACAACACCTCTAGTTAAAAGCTCAGACATAAACAAACACGCGAAACATTTATTTAACACTTAAATGTGTCTTTATAATTAACAATTACTGAGTTAAAACCAGGCCATAGTTGAATGGGTTAATCATACCAGTAGGCCAATGTAACGAAGTGTAAACACCTCGGTATTTATACTTAGAAATAAAGGATAACCATTAAAATTAAATGTGTAAAATAAAAACAGTTCTCTGTAATTAAAGTACTGAGTCATTTTTAAAGGAAAATTATGTATAGTTCGATTTAGCACATAACGCGGTATGCGTTATGTGCTAGCCGTATAGGTAAAGTTAATACATTAGTGTGGCCATAATATAAATATTTTTGCACCTCAAGCTATTAAAAAACTATGTTTATGGGTCTTGTCATCTCAGTCTTAGAGGTTGGACATAACAGCTAGGGCCATTGGTGATTAAATTGATTTGATAAGCATAATAATCATTTATTGGTCTTATAACAAATTATTCAAATAAAAAAAAACCGGCCAAGTGCGTGTCGGACCACGCACAATGAATGGTTCAGTAGTTCAGATGAATTTATCCCAAGAACAAACTTAACATTGTAGTTGAAAAGCATGTTCTCCCATACATTCCAACTGCAAATGTAAGTTGGTCGACTATTACTCGTTAACCTGTAAAGCGGCCTACTTAGCTGTGATAGTTTTCCTTTTACCTACGTTATACCTATGTACTACTGCCGTGATTTTTTTCACGTACCTAACTAAAAACAACCAATTAGCTGGCCGGAGCTCTGACATTTGTCTCTAACAAAAATTTGCACTTTAAAGCACACGCAAACGCAAACGGATCCCTAAATCGAGAAATGGTTTTCGCAGACCCGCAATATTTTTGAGCGGCCTATCCAACGATATCCTCGATATCATAGGGACAAGAAAAAAAATCATCCCCACTTTACGTGCAAGGGATACCTCCCTTGCACGTAAAGTGGGGATGATTTTTTTTTATCCCACTTTGTCGGCGTAATTACCTACTATGTAAACCCATGCCATAGTACCTACCTACTAAGAGTCTCTGAGCTAAGCCGTAGACAGACAGACAGACAGACATGGCGAAACTATAGGTAATACGGGCTGGTCGCAACTCCACGTCAATGCGCGTATTTTGCGTACGGTGGGAAACTGATTATTCGTTCCACCCCAGCTCCTCAAGAAAGGCCAGCAACGCCTTGGTGTTACTGACAATCTCACGGAGGGTACCTGGGTTACCGAAGTACTTTGCCCTGTATGTGGCGACCACCGGGCATAGCTGCTGTAACAGTGCGCAGCTGTTGTTTAGTTAGTCGGAGAACCTTTTTCTGTCTGTTTCGAAAGGCAACCATCAATTGTACGGAGTGCTTCCTTGGCTGCCTGCACTCACCTTGGTCCAACCATAGTTTGTGATGTTGATCCCTGGTGCGTTTCCTTACTAGAATGCGTAAGTACCTACCCGAAGGGGAGTGGCACGATGGGTTCAGGTCCCACTGGTGCCATGCTCGACACCCTTCTGGCAAGTTCATCGGCTGTATCATTACCTAGCGAACCGCTCTGTGTCCTTTAAATGACGAAACTATAAAGGTTCCTTGTTGACTACGGAAATACGAACTACGAACAACGGTAGGTACTAATGATACGCAGACGGAGTCGCAGGCAACAGCTTGTCTAATAAAGAACAAGATTGAAGCTTTATTTTTCACGAAAAGAAAGACACAGTAATTTTATCTCTACAAATCACAGCCATGCAAAAACTGTATTGCACAAGCGCGAGATGAGATGACAAGGCGACCGCAAAAATAACCTCACATTCAGAGAAAGTTTTTTTATCCAACATGAGATGGAAGCTCGATTAATACGCCTAAAATCGTGTAGGTCGTCTCACACGTGCGGTTTGCAAGGTCACCTGACATCACATGCAGTAAAACGACATTTTTGTCAAGCTCTGTTGGCGGGAAGCGTGGGACGGCGAAACGCGCTTTTGAGAAAATAAGGTACGCAAAAATACTTATTCAACGATATAATACGCCCGTTTTGGTATATTTTGAGGCTTATAAATAATGTTGATCCTTTTCCTGGTGGTCCTTTGAATGAGATTCTGCGTTTTGTTGAACTTTTAAGGTGAATGTCTCTTTAAGTAGGCAGGGGCTTTGAAATCTCAAAGGAATACTTATATTGGTGCAGATTAGGTATACAGATTAATAATAATGATGACGATGTCCAAAAAATACTTGTACTCACTAACTAATACCTACTGCTTTTCAGAGAAGCGTAGATATGCTTCCCCATTTGTTTCAAACGAAGAAAACCACCGATTCAAATGAAGCTTTTTTTGACGTTTCAAATAGTTTCAATACACACTTTTAACTTTTACCGCCTGTAGAATTTGCTACAAAAATCACCCTCGTGTTTACTCTCCCAAATTGGTGATCATCAAGAGAAACAAAAAGCCATCATTACCCCGGCTATGTGTAAAACAGGCGTCATATCTCACGGTCTCTCAGCAATAAATAGTGTCGTAAAGGACGCACGAAGCGCTGACGGCGCCTGCGCCTGTCTATCTAGGTGAGGGTTAGGACATTTTTCTCACACTGCAGTTAGTGCAAGCGCCCCGCTACGAACTACCGCCCGCTGACTTCTAAGGCCTAAAGCATAACGTATCTGGGTTTATTTTTTTCTTATTTTATGAATAAATATGAAGTGATGTAAATCGAACGTCGATCCATTAATTTTCGATCGAATCTAAGCTTTATCCTTTACTTTGACAGATGCCCTTTATACAATTAACGCTTTCGTCTAGGTGATAAATAAAACAAATTAACAAAAAACCCGACTGCAAAAACACATACCTAACTGAAAAGAGAAAAACAAGCATTATAAGCTATAGAAATTTGGTATCACAGGCGGAGACAGGCAGTCGGGTTTTTTGTTTTTTAAATAATTTGTTTTATTTCAAGCTTTTTAGTTGTATTAATATATATATATATATATATTGTATATATATATATATGGAATTGACTCATTACCACTAGCTTTTATTTGATATCTATATTATTGTAATTTATTAAAAAAAAACCTTTCTCTCCCTTTTTGTTGTATTTGCAGATGCAATATATAAAAATTATATGTCACTCCCACAATGAAGACGAATCTAACGACACCTCTTATGTTAAAATCCACCAAGCCGTTTAGGCTACAGAGCGTGCGAAAGAAATAGACATACATACATACATACATACATACTCTCGAAAAACATTACCCTCCTTCTCGGGCAGTTGGGTAAAAACAGTGGAAGTTTTGTTAGAGACTATCACTGAATAAATAAAAGAGGATGCAAAAGAACTGGGACCGTTAAGATTTCCACAAAACGTAATACACACGACTTGGTGAAGCGGCTCTACCAAACTACTAAATCAGACCGCGCTTAAACAGATAGATACGAGTATACAGCGATAAGCTAACTGGGATGCTAAAGCACAACATAAACACCCCTTTACAAATAAGCAAATATTTCGAAGGTTTAAGCGCAAACAGCGAAGCATTATAGCTAATAGTAATCGCTATACAAGATTCCAGCACACAAAAAACTGTGCCTACCTTCCTAACGCCTGCTGAGTGACGAATACTTCATGCTACCTCGAAGATATTTATCGACTCCCTAATGGCAGAAAACATTGCTTATTGCCATTTTATGCGAGAAATTCTCACGTAAGAATCAATTAGATTCGTTTGAAGTATGACTTTTTGTGTGAACATATAAATATGAATGAAATTAATTGGTTTTATTACCAGACTCAGAGGAAGCGAATGGGCTGTTCTGTTTTTACCAACATTACCTGAGCTGTCACATTAGTTTCTATTATCTACTTACCAACTAGTCTAGGAAATTCGTCATCTGTCCCACGTATCTAAAGTGAACCAAAGACGTTTATTTAAATAGGTTATTACCACTTTAGATAAATGGGTTATTGCCTTATTTAGATTTCTCGTCCGTAGTTTTATTAAAATATTCTTACGTGTTTTTGTAAAACTTTGATGAGTTTTCTGTTTAGCTAATGATGTGAATCTATGCTCATTGTCATCTTGATCTAACAGGTAGTGTTGTAACAAGTGGATTCAAAATTAGGTAGGGGTACTTAGGTTTGACAGAGCATACATTGGTAATTAGAATCACACGCATTTTCGCTTAAGAAGATTATTATTTTTTTTTTCTTTGGCTTCGCATGTTGTGCTTTGTGCATTTAGCCAATGTCACATTTAGTTTCATATAACGGTAGGGAAACAACATTATTATAAATATTTTAATTTAGGATAGGACGGAAGATTATTAATTTATTAATTACGTACCAGCTACTTACGTTACAAAATTAACAGTCGACTTTGCTAGATGTTGTACCAGAAGTAGAAGATATCCCTATCTCCCTTAATCCTGTTTATCTTGGTTTAGAGAGTGCAATTAAACAGAGTGTTAATCGCGTGTCTATCAACGTCGCGTCGTGCATGACGAAACAGCGCACTGCGAATCCGAATTCTGAAAACAGCTCTTGGTATGAAATTTCATAACTTAACCTAACTGGTTAAGTTATGAAATTTCATACCAAAGGAAGTTATACTCGTAGAATTATATTATCCTTTATCAATGCAACATAATCAGCCTATAATGTTCCCACTGCTGGGACACAGGCCTCCTCTCTGTGAGAGCGATTGATGCAAACTCAACGAAAATTAACGGTCTTCCCATTTAATAAGATACGGAAACTCCTAAACGAAAAAGTTTGTTCATATAAAAATTGCTTTAGTTGCTGATTTCCCCAGGGTAACATCATAGGTCCTACTATTTCTGAGAAGTCAAATATTCAATTGCTCCAGTTCATTAGGTTACCCATATTTTTCAATCACAATCAACTTCTACGAAATGACTCAATTTTAATTCTTCATAAACAATAACTGAATAATAAAACCTTAGTGACATTAATGTCTTTTTCTGTTGACAATGTTTTAGCGCGAATTTCCGAATAAGGCGGGAAAAATGATCACGGTAACAATTATTGAGTCAATAAAGTGTTGTTATTTCTTGACAGCTTGACACCGATTTTATGCAGCCACTCGTTCATACTTTTATGGTGGCTGGCTGAATATTTTAGTACCTTGGATCTGTTTTTTTAATTCTATGATGAATATAATATTTGATCGGTTGTTCTGCACGACACACTGTGGTGATTATTGCAACTAATTTTACAATAACGAAACGATTAACTAAATAAATAAGCAAACAAAAAAAGCGGCCAAGTGCCAGTTGGACTCGCACACGAAGGGTTACGTACCACCGTACAATATATTTACTAATTACCACTACATAATTTTAAATACTTTAGTATAAAAAAACAAGATAGGTACACAGCACTGGTAGGTTTCCACCATACTGGAAGTGTACAACTTGATATATAGCTACATATCAAGGTGTACATTTCCAGTAAGCTGACCTCTCATTTTACGGAAATCCTATACAATGCGAGATCAGCGTATACTAGAAATGTACCTATAGCTTGATATGTAGCCGTGTATACTTTATATAAAAAACACTTTTCTTGAATGAAGACTACCTTTAACATTTAACTTAATTTTAATTTTATTATTTTTTATAGCGGCCATATACCCCACACCCATATGACCTGTGAAAATTTCAAGTGTCTATACAGGGTGACATTGAAAACATGCGACAAATCGAAATGGGAGATTGTACTCATCATTATGAACAACTTTTACTAAGGGACCAAAGCTACAATCCCAAAAAAAAAACTGCTGTCCCCTACATTTATGTTCGCAATACCTCATCAAAATGTAGGAAAAGCAGATTTTTTTTTTGGGATTACAGCTTTGGTCCCTTAGTAAAAGTTGTTAATAATGATGTATACAATGTCCCATTTCAGTTTGTCGCAAGTTTTCAATTTCAACCTGTATACCTATTACGGTTCAAAAGGTACAGCCCTGTGAGAGACGGACGGAGGGACTGACAACGGAGCCTTAGTAATAGGTATATAGACACTTGCCGTTAGCCCCGCTGGGTACGGAACCCTAATAAAAACAAATAGTGAACAATATGCAAGTAATTCATAATCATAACCTATCCATTATTTAAATATAAATTGTGAAGGAATCAAGAAACAAATTCGTATTCTTTTTACATTTTTAATGCATTACTTATTTCACAATTCATTATTTTTTGTTGCGTTTTTGGTGGAACGGGACGCAAACTCAAAACGCGTCGTCTTCGAGAATGCCGGAAGTGACGAAAGAAACTAAGTATGTGAATAAAAATCTATTCTTTACAAAGTGGTTGAAATCACACTAAGGTAACGAAGTACGTGCGATTTCTACTTGAATAAAGCACAAAAAATAATTTAGTTTATATGATTTGGGACTAAAAACAGATGCAAACAAACAAGATTCGTGGTAAATGAGATCACATCATGCCCGCGACAGAAACGGACGTTTGAACTGTTGTAGAAAATTATTGGAGTTTCATAATATTTATGAGCATCAAGCAGCTGTTGAATTTAACTTTTAATGCTTTTCTTAGGTTTATATAAAAATTGCATAATAAGCATACAATTTTTATATAATATATTGTAAATAAATAAGTTATTTATTATTATTTATTTATATCTATATATTGAGCAGTGGTGGCCCAGTGGTAACGGCTGCGACTTACAAGTTGTAGGTTGTAGGTTCGAACTCAGACAGGCGCTTTACTTTGTGTAAATTATTTCATCACCATTGCTCTCAAAACGGCGAAGGAAAATATCGTGAGGAAGCCGGCATGTCCTAGAACCAAAAACTCGAAGACATGTGACATCTACCAACCCGCATTGGCCCCGTGTGGTGGATTACGGCCCACTTCCTCTCACAGAGAGGAGGCCTGTGTCCCAGCAGTGGGAACATTATAGGCTGATTATGTATATACAAGGTGTCGTTTTGCATCCTCGTCAAATTTCAGGAGGCTGCTATGAAAGACATATAATCAAATAAAATTACGATACCTGCTTAATAATTAATACATACTTGTTTTTTTAGTTATTTAAGTTTGGCAGTATTTTAGAATACACCTCTTTCACAGAACAGAATCACCCCGTTGCGTATGCGGTAGTGTGTGTGTAAAAGGGCAATTCCACACGGGCCGCGTTTTAACATGCGTGCCCCACACATGCTGATAACCGAAAATTAGAAAAACAAAAAATAAAATGACCTTCTTATTTTATTATTGATTCGTGTCGAGAATCATTAGCATAGTTACCTCCTTGAATTTGACGAGGATGCAAAACGACACCTTGTATATTATATTTTTATTTAAATATTTCAGCTTTTCGCTCTACGTGCATGGCTCTGCTGTAGCTACCTAAGTAAATAGCGTAGTTACTAGCACCCTAATTGCGTAACAGACTATCAATCACAATCTGAACGATTTTGAAGTATATTGCTAATCCATTGCTTCGTATGTTCGAAAAATGTGGGTGCTCATCAACGTAAATACCGCAATGAATGTTGTTGTACTGTCAAAACGAAACCCATTGCTACTGATAGTGTGGTACGCAATTACTCCGCTGGTATCGTACTTGGCAATTAAACTTAATCAAATGATTTAAAAAATTACTGTCATTTTAAAACGAATAATTGGCACTAATCATCAGAACTTGTCGCCATAAAAAATTATGATACTAGCTTTGGTAGGAAAAACCGGTCAAGCGCGTGTCGGACCACGCACAATGAAGGGTTCCGTAGTTGGGATGAATTTATCTTAAAACTAAACTTAACATTGTAATTGAAAAACATGTTCTCCCATACATCGATGTGCACGTCACGCTCAATTCTCCAACTGCAAATGTAAATTGGTCGACTATTACCTACTCGTTAACTTGTAAAGCCTACTTAGCTGTGATAGTTATCCTTTTAACTTCGTTATTTAGACAAACATTTATAAAAACAACACTTTACTCTAACAAAAATTGTCACTTTAAAGCCTATTTGAATCTAAAAATTGTTTTCACAGACCCGCAATATTTTTGAACGGCCTATCCAACGATACCTCCACTACGAGAAAAAATAAGCCCCTTTCAAGTGTGAGGAAGATTTTATTTGACCACTTTTTCGGCGTGATTAACATGTAGGTGCCAAATTACCCATGCCAAATTACAGCTTTCTAGTACTAAGAGTCTCTGAGTTAAGCCGCGGACAGACAGACATACAGACGGACATGGCGAAACTATAAGGGTTCCTTGTTTACCACGGAACCCTAAAAAACAAGCTTTGGAAATTTTATTTTTCGCTCTACATGTCTGATGATTTAAGTGAATAAATTAGAGAGAGCAACCAAAATGAGTTAGTCTCGAACGTCGAAGAGGAGCCACTAATTGAAGAAGCTCTAATAAAGACCCCTCAACGAACTGGACGATTCAGAGCGAATTCTAATCACCCTGTATACTTGGTAGGTATACTAGACATCCTATAACAGAATACGAAATTCTTGACATGATGTATCTACATATGCTTAGGTATGGTCTACAGTTCCCTAATTCATGAAAACCCAAAATGCTTACAGCGCCTTGCTTGGAAGTATAGAAAATAAACATTCCCACGAAACCCTCAAGGTTTACCAAACCTGTATCAACGTGCCGTGTCACACCATTATGTTCTAGTAAAACTTTATATATGGTCATGCGCTCATTTTTGTTGACGTTTATAAAGAAATACAATATGAACTATTGATCGTGATCTTTTGCACACGACGTGTCTTCGATGACAAATTATTTACGGTGCAAAATAGGCCCCCCTATCTTTACTACATCAGCAATAAGGTTGATAATGCCTTGGCTATTATTTAGACGATGGAAAAGTTATCTCGGTCGTCGTATAGGGTCGGTCCACCTGACATAGTCGTATTAGGAATGGTGAGCGTTAAAGAGGCCTAGGCCCGCAGTCCATGGTACAATGCTAACGAACTATATTTTTTACTTGACTCTATGATTGAGACGGTTGGAACTAAAGTAATACATGAATTTGGAATGGCACTGAAAGAAGCTATTAGATCTTTTATGAGTGAGCTATGGTGGGACAGTTCACCTACGAAAACCTTAACCATAAAGTCCGAACTCGTGGATACCGAGGCCCCTGGCAACACAGGCAACGGAAGGAACACGGGTGGGTTTTAGTCAGTAGGTAAGAGTCTGACACACCCCCGCTCCACCCAGAGCGTGAGAAGTCATTTAATATAAATGTTTTTTTTTTTTTGCGTGGGTAATTCCACGCAAAAAAAAATACATCTACTTAGAACATTTTCTTTCTCTACGATCCAAATGGCGACTTCATAAATGTGATATATTCCATTCATTGACAGTAACGAGTTCAAAGTCAAATCATTTGTCAATCAAGTAGGCCATTAGAAGGCACTTTACAACGTCAAAAATTACAAGAAAAAATAGAATTCATTCTAGGTGCCCCATTCCAAAAGTTAGCTTCGTACGGAGAAGAATGGACAAGAAACTCCATAGACAGTAACGAGTTTCACTTGTGATTCAAATGGCAGTTAATGTATATTTTTCGTCATAAATTCAGACAACACATAACCGTATAGCTCAGATAGAACTACATAGGATTGTATTTATGGGAACATAAAATTTTGACTCGCCATTCGATAGATAGCGTTACACGCCGCCCAAATTCGAAGTCGCTATGGTTTAGTTCCCGAGGCTTTAGGAGAAAGACTTGAAATCGAGCACCGCTCAGGCATATTGGCATAAGCGTTTTTTTTGTGTGGGTAATTTAACTTCTCCCGCTCTGGACAGAGCGGGTGGATGTGATAGGTTCTTACTGTCTAAAACCCACCCGTGTTCCTTCCGTTGCCTGTGTTGCCAGGAGCCTCGTTAACCCTTCCGTACCTTCCCGCGACCACGGCAGTATTGGCATAAACTTGGCGATTCTCGATTTCAAATCAATTTACCGATTAAGCAAAACAAATCTCTCAATTTTTGTTGAGTTAAACTTTAATATTGATACTGTGATAGAGTTTGACTTTACCAAACTTTAATAGTATACCAAATAAAGCTATGATCGTCACGAATTGCTTTCATTTTGCTTTGCTTTGATGATTGATTGCACGAAATTAGGGTTTTCATGAAAATTCACGCCACCAGTTGGCGCCACATTGACAAGTGGTCTTCCATGTAGACAATGATAAAAATATGACGACGTTCATCATTCGTTTCATTCATTCGTTAATCATTCAGTCAATTTTGCTTTGCTTTGATGATTGGTTGCACGAAATTAGGGTATTCATGAAAATTCACGCCACCAATTGGCGCCACATTGACAAGTGGTCTAGTGGTCTTCCATTTAGACAATGATAAAAATATGACGACGTTCATCATTCGTTAATCATTCAGTCACGACTAAAGAAAATATAGGCGCTTTGACACTTTTGACAGGTCCTGACCTGACGTTTCAGTGCTGCCAGAAAACCCTCATTGCGGGTTTGCGAAAATTTTTGACAAGTTAAAGTTTTTTATTTAGGCCTCCGAGGACCTTAATATGATATCGGTGCAAAACAATGACGTTAGTTTTAAATATCATTGGTGCAAAAGGTGTGTATTTTTTATAAGTATACGAATATATGTAATGTATGTAGGTACTGTTAGCTATTCTCATTTTTTTTGTGAAAATCAATTCTTATTCCGTTTCTTTTGCTAAAACATCTGTACATTTTTCGTAGTATGGGTCACTCGTAAAGTTCAAAACCTGATTGATGCCATTTTATGTTTTCCATAACTGTGTGATTTTTTTTATAAAAACGAGCAGAAAGTTACAAAATTGATATCCTATATGTTTTTAAGACGGGACATCCTACTTTTACACACAATTAGTACCTACCTACTCGTAATGTTTAAGTTATACATCACTCATTTTTCAACATAACAAGTTCTAAACACCTATAGGGACTAATCCCTATGGGTGTTTAGAACTTGTTATGTTGAAAAATGTTGGATTGTTTGGAACTTGTTGGAAAGGGCGTGAGTTCATGATCAATTCAGGTAGGTAGGTACCAGGTAGTCCTTGTTAGGAACGGTAGTACTGTGATCGTTTAAAATAATCAGGTTAATTCCCTTAAGATGCTGACAACACCTAAATCGCGGTCACTGTCTGTTTGCATAGAAAAAAAAGAGAAGCGCGATGACGCAACGCTTGTAATTTATTGCAAAATATGAAGCAATAATCTATTTACTCAAAATTGAGTTGAGTAATCGAAAATAAAAAACAACCAAGTTCTGCATTCAAATAAGACGTTCTTGTTATTAATTAAATACGTAACGTATGTTGATATTTAATATAGATATTTTGGATTAGAACTCAAAGTAAGAGTTAGTTAGACGTTAGTTTGTATCGAGATTTTTCTTTCAAAACGTGTTTTGGTAACAACCAAGTTCTGGGAAATATGTTCAAAATTAACATATATTTTTTCCGCTACCACAAACTATACAGATTTGCCATTTTTTTTTCTTAAGAGAAGCCTTTTTTGGTCAATTGGGTCTTGTCAGCGCCTTAACCGAGGTTCAGACTTTCTGGAATATGTATTTCGTAAGTACCTAGGTAATTCTCTGAAAAACTCAACAAGGTATCTGTATGATTGGCATTGCAGATAATTTTGGAATACGACTACAAAAAGAGAGAGAGCTCATACGAGGGAGTTTAATCAAACGCCCTGATTAGCTTGCTACAACCCTGCAGCTAAGCTTAGCATGACGCTTTCTATTCCTACCCTACTCTAGAATAGAAATCGCTTGCCTACATTTCTCGGTAGAAAACTGTCAACTATCTACACGGAAACGTCATTTTTGTCTACTCTTCCATCGACGAAACGCTTCTCTGCGGTTGTCGTGCTAAGCTAAAATATTCTATTGCGAAGCACGAAAAGAAAATCAACTGGGAAAGTCATTATTAGTAACAGTTTAAACTCAAAGTCAAAGTGGGTACTTTGACTTTAAACTGTAAGTAATAATTATAGGCGCATGGCACATATATTATAGGCATCGCCCGCCACCTACTGGGACCAGTCGGTATAAGCAACTAAATGTACCGTCGAAACGAAAATAAGGCCTAATTCCGTCAATGATGCAACAAGTTATTTCAAGGCAATCCAAATCTAACAAAGCCTTTGATCAAAATGACATAATCAAAAATGTGACTCCACGAAGACAAACAAAGCAGTTCACTTATTTAACATTTTTGCTTCAAAAACCACAAGCTGACGCATCAGAAACGAATCATCCGTCATAAATAGCAGCCACTTAATTTTAATTCAAGGACCCGTAACTAAGCCTAGAGTTACTCTGTTCTTCCTGTTAATATGATTTTTTTTTGTACTGGAGTCTACTACAATAAAAAATACGAGCGAGCCTTACAGCACACAGTGTTTTGTTTGCCCCAAAAAAGTGAAATCAGCTTTTTATTGAATATCAATAGTTCATTACAAATGCACAAGTAGAACTCCCATGTGTTTATTTTGTATACCTTTTTTTATTTATTTATTAAAAGTTTTCGTTACCATGAAAGTCAAAATACCTACTGAAAATAATTCATACAAAAAAAAACACTGTTTAAGATTGAGTTTTGTTTTTATTGCATATTATTTTATGAAGCAATATTAGGGGCATATTTTCCGTTTTTATTTGATCAGAAATCATAATACAACCCACAAAAAAAAAAAATACTGAAATCAGTATATAAATATATTTTTTTAGCTCGAAGTACAACCTCTGTCTGGTACACACGGCTACATATCAAGTTATACATTTCCACCTTATGCTGATCTCGCATTGTATAGGATTTCCGTAAAATGAGAGGTCGGTTTATACTGGAAATGTAGCCGTGTGTACAAATAGATTTCTTATACTAAGTTTATGACCCACAAAAATATTACTTTCAACTTGAACCATAAGGTTTCGAGAAAATGATTTTTAAGTACTGAGGTCAAAATTCCAAATTTAAGGTTATCACAAAAAGGTCAATTGGCAGTTTTATGATTAACTAAAATTAATGATGGTGGTGTATGCTCAATATTTGAAATCGTTGCAGTGTTTGGCCAGCGGAAAATAGAAATGTTGCAAAGACATGACGCTCTCTTATTCTACTACAGTGCGTGTATTTAATTGAATTAAACATTAATATAAATTGGTTTAAAGTTATTTAATAAAAAAGGTAAATAAATAGTATTTGAGTTATTTATGCAAATAGGAGAAAATGATGATTCCGTCCAGAGAGCGCGGAGTGCGGATGTGTACTAAATTTACCTAAGACAAATAAAATACGACGACAACGATTAACGACTTAACGAACGAATGATTTTATTTGATTTGTTTTGAAATATAAGTCATTGAACTCATACTTTTATGTTTATCAGTGCTAATCTTTCTTCTTGATCAAATGCTTGTGTTTTAAATCATATCAATACTCCTTCACGACAACGGTGGGCGGCGCAAGCGGAGTGCGGCCCGCAAACCTCAAGTGCAAGCGAGACAGGTTCTTATAAAAAAGCTGCTGATTTTACGTAATAAAAACTATATGTAACATCACAAAAGGCCAAAATAGTGACAAATAAAATGTTTCATTACTAGTGTTCGCCCACTGGTCGCAATTCGACCCCCTCTGTTTACAATCTAACTCCATGAGTACCTACACTAATTCCATGTTATGATAAAATACTAATTCCATCCTATTAAGAAGTACTTAATTATTCTATGCTCAAGATGTCACTTCCTGTCTACACACTTCCGTCCCTTTTCATGAAATCTCTCCCACAGAACGCGAGAGGAAAGATGTTACTTACACATCAAAAACTTCTATTTATGGAAATATCAAGCTATATCCTTACTAATGTTATAAATGTTTGTTACGCTTTCACGCTAAAACAACTGAACGGATTTGGATGAAATTTGGCACATGAGTAGACCATGACCTGAATTAGGACATAGGATACTTTTTATCCCGATATTCCCACGGGATCGAGCCTTATGCGAGGGTGAAACCGTGGGGCACAGCTAGTAACCTAATAAAGGTATACATATAATCATCAACATTTTTGGGCGTTTTTTTTTTTACGAAAACTAGAATTAACTTTAAAATGTTCAAAATCAAAAGTCATTTATTCAAACTAGGCTGAGAATCAGCACTTTTCGAACGTCAAAATTACATAAGAAGTCCTCCAAAACGCCCACCCTTCACCACTTCCTAGTAAAGCACTAGGAAGTGGTGAAGGGTGGGCGTTTTGGGCTGGGAAAAAAATTGATTCTATACAACAGTATGCAAAACAATTTACACCACGTGCAACACAAAACATTAAATTATTAGCCATATGTCAGCTAGCTAGCACACCACTATACCAACAAAAATAAAATAAAAGACAAAAACACTGAAGACTATTCTCAAGCAGAGATAAAAACGTAAACAGAACTTAATGCCCAAATAAAAGCCTCCAAGCATAAAGGGCGTGCCCGCTTACATATAGCTATAGCTGTAACAGTCACAAATGATGAACTAGGACTAAGTTATAACTTGACTTTAAATACTGGAACGTTCCCTGTACCGTTGCATGCACCCTTATGCACAATTTTTTGCGTGCGTTACATTGCACACTACCGTAAACATCAAAAAGTAATAGTTGAATGATGTCTGTAGTCCCATGAAACATGAGGTTCCAGGGACTAATGCGAATCCTTGGGTTCATTCCAGCAATCGAGTCTGGCTTAACCACGCTGAGGTCGGTGCATTTCATTCATCCATTCATTCATTCATTCATTTCCCAGCAATTATTTTAGCACAAAGTTAATCAGTGTGATGTACAGAATGCGCAGATGACGGCTTGATAAAGAGTCTTTTTAGACCCTGTATAGTATGATTACAAAAAAAAAAATCTTGGACTTGCCAACTCATTTGCCTACTCGATATTAAATAGTTTCTAAGTAAAACAAATGAAATCGAAAACTAACATTAAGCTAAAACTATGACTCAACATGAGTCACGACTGTCGGGGGATCGCCGCTCCATATATGGCAATATAACCATATTATAATATCCGCGTGGTGAAGATTTCGATGGTAATGATAAACTGGAAACTGAGGTTGAATCATTGACAACAAAGATGGTAGATACAGCTAATGATGGATTCATTAGATGTAACGATATTACCACAGGTTACATACTAATCATCTTGTTTACAAATCTCAGTTTATTTGAAGCTGTGTCATGTGCCGTGACACGGTTCTTCATTGACCTATTCAGCTTCTGAATCGATTCTTGCGGGATACCTTGCCACTTCTCTATCAAAGCCGATTTCAGTTCATTCACACTTGAAGGAGCAGGATTTCTGGAACGAACCCTCTTCTTCAGTTCATCCCACACGTGCTAATTGGGATTCAAGTCCGGGCTGAGCGCTGGCTAGTCCAATGTGGCGATACCGACTTCTTCGAGGTATTCAATTGTGGCACGGGAAGTGTGACAATGAGCGTTGTCGTGCATAAGGAGGAAGTCATTACCGATATATCCCGCATAAGGAACGACATGTTCCAGCAGAATATCGGAAAAGTAGCGGTCTGAAGTTAGACCGCCTCCTCGTCCCCCGCCAGGCACGAAAACAAGCTCCGTTTTACCGTCGAAGGAAATGCCGGCCCACATCATACAAGAACTACCCCCATAAGCCACTGTCAGGCCGCCTGTAGACCCGAACCCTTCGGTCGCTGCCGTGCAAACACATTCTGCACTCGTCGGACAACAGAACTCGCCTCTATTGCTCAACCTCCCAATCAAAATGGGAGCGAGCAAATTGAAGGCGTGCTTGTCGGTGACCTGCCGTCAGTTTCGGGCCCGTGGCAGGCCTTTTTGGAGACAAATTAGCTTGCTTAAGTCTTCGACGAACTGTCCACTCGCTGGCAGCTACCCCACCAACATTTCGGAGCTCCTGTTGGACGTCGACACCAGTCAAATGTCGACTTCGGAGAGAGGTTGACACGATAAAACGGCCATCCCTCTCCGATGTGCACCGGCGCCGTCCAGATCTTGGTCTCGGGATAAAGCCATCAGTCTCCCGAAGTGCTGCTTCTGTAGGTGTAGTATCCATTGTATGTCCAAGTTCAAGGGTCAAAAGTAGCGGAGATTTGTACCGGTCAATGTGTGAAACTGATAAAGAAAATCCGATAACACGTGCTTTTCTGGCCGCAACTCGCGACGTATCTAACAATTGAAACATATCTTTTTCCTTACTTCTTCACGTAATCCGGGACAGCTCCTTAAATACTGGTTACCTTTAAAATGGTACCATTTTTATTATTCTTAACTAGTTATTAAGTACTCACGATCGCGCGGAATCAATTCCAAGTAAGTGATTCCATACTTACTTTTGCTCGCGAGTGTAGTTTTGATTAACAGAAGAAATTAATTCTTCAAGCCAGACAGAAGTACAATTTAGTTTATTCTATCAATTCTGTCTGCAGCAATTCATAGATCTTTCAGAAATCTGGAAGAGAAGAGCAATAGAAAAAAGCGGCCAAGTGCGTGTCGGACCACGCGCAATGATGTGTTCCATAGTTGGGATTACTTTTCCCCAAGAACAAACATAACATTGTAGTTGAAAAACATGTTCCCCCATACATTCCAACTGCTTATGTAAGCACAATACACAATGCACAATGCGCAGCACAATATTGAGTGATTTACCATGTATAACAATATATTTATTTACATAACCAAATTACAAGATGATTATTAACATTAACTAAATTAAATGAAAACTAAGTTAAGCTTAAAAAAGGCCCTCGGGGCATTGTACCGAGGATGCTATTTACCATGTTATTTTAAGACCATAGACTTCTTACCTATAGGTGTTCCTGTAATCCATAAGTATAGAACTACTCTCTCCATTTTTTTCAAAATTTTAGGCACAGCAGTTTTGGAGATAAGGGGAGAAATGGTAATTTTTCATATATTCTTTAATAACTTTAAAACTGATTATTCCAAAATTATAAAAACACAGTTTACGAAACAATTTTTTTTTTATTTTCTAATTCTTCCCCCAAAAGTGAACCTCATGTGCAAAATTCATTTATTTACATTACACGTTCGTGTTTGGGTTTTAAATTCATATGTGTACCAAATTTCAACTTAATCGGTCTAGTAGATTCGGAGAAAATCGGCTGTGACAGACAGACAGACCGACACACCACAGACCGACACACGAATGATCGTATAAGGGTTCCGTTTTTTTATTTTGAAATACGGAACCCTAAAAACATGAATCTGGGATTTTGTAATGAGTACTTATTTAACTCGCTCTACAAATGTTCACCTCGATAGGATCAAGATTAGGTACAGAAAAAAGATTAGGAAAAGGATTCGTCTGGATTCTTCAGAACTGATCAACTGGATGATGTTCCTCTTAGACTGTTATTTATTGTATTTAAATATAAGAATGTGACATTTAATTTCTTCCAATTTAAATAAAATGACGATTGCAATTCAGCGAGGAAATGCCGCCAGCATCCTCGGTATAATGCCCCGAGGGCCTTTTTTAGGTTTAACTTAGTTTTAATTTAATTTAGTTAATGTTAATAATCATATTGTAATTTGTTTATGTAAATAAAGATAGGTAAATGACGATTAAACTTATTCGTGTTTTTATATTTTATAAAGTTTTGGATCGTTCTGTTTTTGTCTACGACGGAAACACTTTATTAAGTTTGACCATAAAGTCATTATGACGTCATCACAGTTTAATGTCACATTGCGTATAGATGATGCAAAAAGCGAGGTATAGTGTTTCGTAACATCCTGTGTTAGCGTTGGATAAAGGGGAGCAATGGGTAGCTCACCGTCCGGTAAGGACCAGGCCCGGGTCGACGGCGCGTCGTATTCCACGCGCGCCTCAAAGAGATGTCGTCAGCACATATAGTAGGGGTCCACTAGGGCCGATGCCTGCTGGGGTCGCGGGAAGGTACTTATAGGTCACCGAGGCCCCCGCAACACAGGCAACAGGAAGGAATACGGGTGGGTTTTAGTCAGTAAGAGTCTGACACACCCTCCCGCTCCGCCCAGAGCGGGACAAGTTATTTGATGAATTCCCACCCTCAAAAAAAAAAAAAAGCGTTGGATAAAGCTTTTTTTAACAAATCGAAATATAATAAATGCCAAGGTATTGAAGTAAAAGGTAAATTCAATGATATTTATATTTATAAAATGGTTAAAAAAAAACACAATGTAGTGTTTTTTTGGAAGTAGCTTGTTTGTATTTCACTTTTGAGTGGGTCAGTTAGTAATTTATCTTAGTTACAATAGCCTAATGTCAACTGCTCATCACCTTTTACAAAATATTGCTTTTCCCGATGCAGGGCCGTTAATTGTTGAGGAGTTCTCGTGGTAAGAACCAGGAGAACTGCCACTCACTATATGCTTTGTGACGAGCATACATTGCTTAGAAACCATATTAAAGTACCTAATCGAATCGCAATAATTAGTTCCGGTGGCCATCTGTGGTCTTCATCATCAGTTCCACTTCACTAAATGGTGCTTTCCGAGAGCAAATGCACGACTTACTATAAAAAAATACCCAAATCGCCTATAGGTGTGCCTATATTTTAGGATTTTCTCGATTTCCATGAGATCCCCTCATCAGATTTTCACTTTGTTTGTGTCAATGGTGGTCCCATTGTCCCTCGGGAACATAACCTTTCAACTAAAATTAATTTTCAAAATCGGTCTATAATTGACGAAAAATCGGTGAAACCTTTCATAGAAAAAAAAAACAAACATACAGACGAACATAAATACGAGTAAGCACCTCCTTTTTGGAAGTCGTTTAAAAATTAAGGTTACAAATGAGGTACCTTGCCACATTTTGTTAGCAGGTATTACAGGTAGGTACCCATAGCTACACCATAAGGTACATTGACATTAGTTATTAGAAATCGTAACCCGATCTTTAAAACAATCGTGATCAACCCACAAATAACTTACTAACTTACCCTACTACATTGAATCTAGAATTTAGTGCCTATAAACATTTCAATTAGGCCATAACATTGATCATTGCTCACCCAGGTGCCTAACACTCAGATCCGAACTTCATCGAGTCTCATGCGCATAAGAATGATGCAGATTTTCCATATAAGATGGAACCGACCTATTATCTACAATCTTAGCTGCAAACTCAACAACATAAAGCCAGGCAATCCTCAACTCTATTGCAAGAAGACAAAGTTTGGCACAGTGAGAACCGGTGGAAAATACAATGTGGCTAATTCCACTGGACCCTGCCTTAGGTAAGCGACTGCTTACATTAAAATTAACGACCGAAGTGAGCTGTCAACACAGATTGACTCTTATGTTCAAAGCAACAATAGTGTTAATTGTAAATCTGGACAGGTGGCGAAGTGTATAGTACACATTCATTCAAATGAATGGGATCCAATTACATATAAATGTTTCGTGAAGGCGATACTTTGATAATTGATTGCTAATATCTTGTTGATTATGCGGTAGAACAGTAATAACGTGATGGTTATTCAATCACTACCCGTACTTACTTACCTTAGGGAAAAGATCAGGAAGTGTTCAACCTATTTCTTTATTTTTAACGCTAAAGAGTTTTGTTACGCCACTTCTTCTCCCAGCTAAAGCACTAGGAAGTGGTGAACGGGGGGCGTTTTTTGGGGACTGTCTTATATTTGTAATTTTGATGTTAGAAAAGTACTGATTTGCAGTCTAGTTTGAATAAATGACTTTTGATTTTGATTTTGCAACCGAATCAATTTGAAAACTCCCAACTAGTAGGTAAGCTTCTTGAAGTTAAAGTTCATGAAACCGCCAAACTATCAGAAGACGACTTTTACATTTGTAATGAAATATTGATGCGAAAACTCTCTTAACGAAAAAAATATTGAAAAAAGAATTAAATTTTATTATACGAGTAGCATAAGACATAGTTACAGGAAAAATTCACAAGAATTCTGCAAGATTATAACTACCTACCAACTAGAGTAAGTACCTAGAAGCTTTTACATAGTCTCAAGAACAAGCAAAAAGTTTAATAGTTCAAACGTATAGTCATATTCTTGAATATGTATTATGCATATCGACGGTTAAAAGGTAATAGGGCATAAGCGACATTTTAATCGAAAATGAGTTATGAATGCCATCCTACTTAATCTCTTTTTTTAAGTAGGATGGCATTCATAACTCATTTTTGACCAAAATGTCGCTTATGCCCAATTACCTTTTAACCGTCGATATATATGCATATCCTCCAAATTATACATATAGTACTACTCGTATTTTTTGCGCACGCCAGTACCTAAAGCTCCCAGTCGGCATTATTTTTTCCGACATCTTCAACAATCATCGTCATATTTCAGCTAATTTACACAAAACTTTAATGAATTATACACCTAAACCTTCCTCATGAAAGACTCCGTCTATTGGTAGAAACAGTATGAAAATCCGTTCGGTAGTTTCAGAGTTTATCGCGTTCAGACAAACATGTATGTTTGTCTGAACGCGATAAACCCGTCGTGTACGACGGGGGCACTTTGTTTTATAATATAATGTAGTGATGTATCGAAGCATATCACGTTAATGATAAAAACTAGTAATAAAACAACTAAAACTGCCAAGTCTACGAAACGCGTTCCACATCGCTTCATTCATGAGTTTGTTCATGGAACAAAAAACACTGTAACAGAATCTCTCTTCATTGAAGATACGTCCAGTGTTTGCACTAATTGGTCATTACTTGAAGGGCAGGGAAGGGAAAGGTATCAAATAATTACACCTAATAAAACCTTTAACATCATCTAGCTCTCAAGAAATAAAGTCCAACTTTCAATGGAAATTCTTAAAATGGCCGCGGCTAACGTCAGTTTTCTTTGCAGAAATAGATACAATTCAAAAAATCTCGGCAAAAACAGAGCCAGCTACCGATAGCATACTTTATTGGTAATTTATCATATTTTCTCAAGTTTTAATGATATATTTGATTCATCTAGTTTTTCAACAGATTCTTAGACTGCATTCGCGATAACGTTTAGTTTTTAGGATTCCGTAGTAAACAAGAAACCCTTATAGTTTCGCCATGTCCGTCTGTCCGTCTGTCTGACCCCACTGTAGCTCAGAGACGCCTAGTACTTAAAAGCTGTAATTTGGCATAGGGATGCATATTAATCATGCTGACAAAGTGCTAAAATAAAATCTTGAAAAAAAATTTTTTTTTTAGCGTACGTACCTTGCACGTAATGTTTGGATGATATTTTTTTCACTTCTACCCCATGGTTAGGTTAGGTTATAATGCAGGTCTGTGAACACCACTTTTCGATTCAAGGATCCACTTGCGTAACATTAAGCATTCAAGTGCTAATTTTTGTTAGAGTTGAGTGTCTCCCCCTTTTTTTTTGGATGGGAAATCAGCAAATAACTTCTCCCGCTCTGGGCGGCGCGGGAGGGTGTGTCAGACTCTTACTGACTAAAACCCACCCGTATTCCTTCCTGTTGCCTGTGTTGGCCAGGGGCCTCGGTGACCCTTTAGTACCTTCCCACGACCTCAGCAGGCATCGGCCCTAGTGGACCCCTACACTTGTGCTGACGACATCTCTTTGAGGCGCACGTGGAATACAACACGCCGTCGACCCGGGCCTGGTCCTTACCGGACGGTGAGCTACCCATTGCTCACCGTCCGCAAGCCCGCGCTTACGGTGGCCGGAAATCCGCCCGGAATTCCCGATGCCCAGGGCGTCTCCTGCGTCGGCAAGGGGCGAGAGGGCGCGAAACTTGCCTTTCCCTCAACCGTCCCGCCTTCTCCTTCGTGAGTATTACTGCTTCGCAGAAGGAGGTGACGGCTGCCCATGCCCTCTCGCTCCGTACCATGGCCTGAACCAGGGCCGGACGCGAGAGATCTCTGCCAGCGTTCGCCTCCACGAGGACACGGCGGTGCTCTGCTCAAGCCGGGCAGACCTCCACCGTATGCTCCACCGTGTCCTCCGGGCGATCCACACAGTGGTGACACGCGGGCGTTTCCTCCCGCCTTATCCGACACAGGAACCTCCCGAAGCTGCCGTGTCCGGTGAGGACCTGCGTCAGGCGGAAGGGGAGGACGCCGTGGCGCCTCTCTAGCCACTCCTCAAAGAGGGGACTTATCGCCGCAATTGTGGCGTGCCCAGCACTGGGTTGCGGACCAACTTGGAGAATTGACCGTGGCATATATCGATGAATGGGAGGACAGGTTATTCAACTAAAATGTTAAGTTTGTTTTTGGAATAAATTCGTCCCAAGTAATCCCAACTACGGAACCCTTCATTGTGCGAGGTCCGACACGAACTTGGCCGGTTTTCATTTCCTGAGTTGACATTAGCCGTTTCGAACGTGGTAGCACTAATTGATAGAGCCAGTAATAAGTTGGAACCATGTAGATCGCTATTTGTCTAATATTATTCATCTTGTAGGTGTTTTGGAATTCTATTCAATATCTAGGTTCGAGATTCTTAGATACTTGTAGGCAGGTACCAGTGTACAAGCATTACTGACTTGTTTAACATTGTTATAACAGAACAGAATAAATCAAATAGCTTTTCTCATTCATGAAAACCGAACTTAAATCATTATTTATTTGATTATATTACAAAATTAATAAAGTATTTCCGTTGGAGACAAAAATAGAACGATCCAAAACTTTAGAAAATCTAAAAACATGAATAAGTTTAATCGTAATTTTAAATTAGAAGAAATTAAATGTCACTTATGGAATACACTTTTGTATCGATCGTAAAAATCCCGCGATCCCGAAATTATAATGTTTTTTTATGACTATAGAATTGGTCGGATGCATATCTACCTACCTAATATTGTAAAGAAGGTAGGTAGATACCAAACTGCAATAGCAAACAACGTCAAGATAAAATAACGGACTACATATATTTAGAATAATTGTATCTAAATAGTTATGAGAATTTCATAACTATTTAGATACAATTATTCTAAATATATGTAGTCCGTTATTTTATCTGGATTGTGGATTGCATAACAACAACACAAAAAGAAGCCCGGGTTTTTTTAATAAATATTTTTTAGAAGTCGCTTCCATACTATACATTCGACTAGTTATGCATTCCCGGTGCTCCTGGCATCCCGGGACTTATTTTTCCGGTAAAATATTTTAAGAAGCCGCTTCCATACTTTCATAGCAAAAATTCACTTTAGGTAAATATGCATCCGAATAACCGATCTCTAAATGTGTCACCTAATGGTCACGATCTTTATTGTTGATTGTTTATATTCTAGATTACCTACCTACTCACAATTAAGTACATGTCTATGTAACGCATGCTTACGTATATGTATTGTATTTAATGTTTTTAATAGGTATATGTATCTGTCTTTGCATCACCCAAAGGTTGTCTGGTAGAAAATGCCTATGGCATTAAGTCCACCTCTGTACATTTGTGTGCTTAAAGTATTAAATAAATAAATTTTAAAGAAGATATAAGATATATTTATTTTGTAAAACATGAGTACAGTTTACATGTCTTGTAATTAATATGAGGTAGCTACATATACATATGTTTGGCCATTTTTGTCGTACAAAATTAGTCGTACTAGACAAACAATACAAAAAAAAACAAAGGAAGAATTAATAACAATGTCAAAACTTAAATTAAATTATAATTACAATGCTGAAGTTTAATTCAATTTACATAGTCAAAATTTAATTCAATTCAAAATTAATTTAATTTGAAAATTCTAATAAGCTGTAATAGCACTTCTTTAGTCACCCCTTTTTTTTTGGGTGGGAAATCATCAAATAACTTCTCTCGCTCTGGGCGGAGCGGGAGGGTGTGTCAGACTCTTACTGACTAAACCCCTTCCGTTGCCTGTGTTGCCAGGGGCTTCGGTGACCCTTTAGTACCTTCCCGCGACCCCGGCAGGCATTGGCCGCGATAACGTTGTATGAACGTCTATGTAAGAAATAAAAAATTGGATTTTTATTTTTTAGTTACTATGTTACCCATGTAACATAGTAATTAAATAGGATTAAAAATTTGATTTTTCATTTCTTACATATACCTTACAGTGTATGAACACTATCACAACGCGTATCATTCGTAAGCATCAAGTTTAACTTAATATTTAAAAAAGGCACTAAAAAACACAAATTAATTGTTGAGTAATA
Source organism: Atethmia centrago (assembly GCA_905333075.3). Classification (NCBI taxonomy): domain Eukaryota; kingdom Metazoa; phylum Arthropoda; class Insecta; order Lepidoptera; family Noctuidae; genus Atethmia; species Atethmia centrago. Next base: position 6,470,117 of record HG995381.1, on the reverse strand, counting down.
TTCCGACCGGACGTTACTTACGACGTTATTTTTAAATCACGTTTACGCTGGTGTCAGAATCATGCTGACCAAATAAAAATGGACATCCTTGCGTCGCATCATTCCAAGAGAGACTTTCGCAGTTTCTGGAAGTCTACAAGCAAACTTAATAGTAAACCAGGTCTACCTGCGAGTGTCAGTGGTGCCTGTAAACTGTCGGGAATAGCAGACTTATTTAGGGACCATTTTACCGTTAAGTCACCTTTGGCGTCGACACAGTCCACGAGCGATGATAGTTGTAATGGTCGGGAAGTCAGCGTCCAGTTTACGGCCAAAGACGTGCGGTGGGCCATTAAATCTATGTCACGGGGCAAGTCTCCGGGCCATGACGACCTGAGCATTGAACACCTAAGGTACGTGGGACATCATATGCCCAGAGTGCTGGCGATGTTCTACACTTTTCGTGTAGGACATTCATACTTACCTGCGCCGATGATGAAGACTGTGGTGGTGCCAATTGTCAAAAACAAAACCGGTGATATTGGGGACAAATGTAATTATCGACCGATTTCCTTAGCCACTATAGTCGCAAAGGTGCTTGACAGTTTGCTGTACACTCAGCTTGATAAACATCTACAGATACACGACAACCAATTTGGTTTCAAGTCAGGTCTCTACTGAAACAGCTATACTGTGTCTGAAGCAAACTGTCAAGTATTACACGGATAAAAATACGCCCATTTTTGCGTGTTTTCTTGATTTATCGAAAGCGTTTGATCTGGTTTCTTACGATATTCTATGGCAAAAATTACACCAAACAACGATGCCCGAGGAACTAATCCGTAGTTTTAAATATTGGTATGGGAACCAGATCAACGTTGTTCGGTGGTCAGGGGCGTATTCGACGCCATACAGGTTGGAGTGCGGCGTGAGGCAGGGGGGGCTGATATAGCCGAAACTTTTAACCTGTATGTGAACGCGCTTGTGGAGGAGCTCAGCAGCACACATGTCGGCTGCCATATTGATGGAGTCTGCCTTAATAATATTAGTTACGCGGACGACATGGTGCTGCTGAGTGCTTCTGTAGGTGGACTGTCGCAGCTGCTCGACATTTGCGCAAAATATGCTGGTCAACACGGGTTGGTATACAACATAAAGAAAAGTGAGTGGATGGTATTTCAGGCTCGAAGAAGGCCCCTAAGTCAAACACCTAAAGTTAGACTGAATGGCCAACCCCATATTAGGGTAGAACAGTTTAAATACCTTGGGCACTTGCTGACCCCGGATCTGAAAGACGATAATGACATAGAAAGGGAGCGTAGAGCGCTGTCTGTTCGTGCGAATATGATAGCACGCAGATTTGCTCGCTGTTCAAGAGACGTCAAGATCACCCTGTTCAGGGCATTTTGCACGTCCTTCTACGCGAGCAGTCTGTGGGTGAATTATACGCAAAAGCAGTACAGCACTTTACGCGTCCAATACAATAATGCATTCAGGGTGCTGTTGGGCCTGCCTCGCTTCTGTAGCGCTTCGGGGATGTTCGCCGAAGCGGGCGTGGATTGTTTTTATACAACCATGCGCAAGCGGTGCACATCCCTGGTGCGCAGGGTGCGGGTCAGCCCGAACAGTATCCTGTGCGCCTTTGCTCAGCGATTCGACTGCCAGTACATGTATCACTGTGACATGGTACATGTACGGGCTTTTTTTTTTTTTTTTTTTGAGGGTGGGAAATCATCAAATAACTTCTCCCGCTCTGGGCGGAGCGGGAGGGTGTGTCAGACTCTTACTGACTAAAACCCACCCGTATTCCTTCATGTTGCCTGTGTTGCGGGGGCCTCGGTGACCCATAAGTACCTTCCCGCGACCCCGGCAGGCATCGGCCCTAGTGGACCCCTACTATGTGCTGACGACATCTCTTTGAGGCGCGCGTGGAATACAACGCGCCGTCGACCCGGGCCTGGTCCTTACCGGACGGTGAGCTACCCATTGCTCACCGTCCGCAAGCCCGCGCCTACGGTGGCCGGAAATCCGCCCGGGATTCCCGACGCCCTGGGCGTCTCCTGCGGCGGCTAGGGGCGAGAGGGCGCGAAACTTGCCTTTCCCTCAACCGTCCCGCCTCCTCCTTCGCGAGCATTACTGCTTCGCAGAAGGAGGTGACGGCTGCCCATGCCCTCTCGCTCCGTACCATGGCCTGAACCAGGGCCGGACGCGAGAGGTCTCTGCCGCCGATCGCCTCCACGAGGACACGGCGGTGCTCTGCCCAAGCCGGGCAGACCTCCACCGTATGCTCCACCGTGTCCTCCGGGCGATCCACACAGTGGTGACACCCGGACGTTTCCTCCCGCCTTATCCGACACAGGAACCTCCCGAAGCTGCCGTGTCCGGTGAGGACCTGCGTCAGGCGGAAGGTGAGGACGCCGTGGCGCCTCTCCAGCCACTCCTCAAAGAGGGACATGTACGGGCTAATGTGGAAATATTGTTTTAATTGTTTTGACCTGTAATTGTTTTGTATTGTATTGTATGTTTTGTATTGAAATTGTATGTGTATTTGTATTAGTTTATTTTTATAATTGGTCCGTGTTGGCCTTTAATAAATGATTATTATTATTATTTGTTACTACAATGTCATGTCTTTGGGTTGGTTGCCGTAGTGTTGTGACGGTTAAAAGCCGTTTTATACCGAATAAAATCGATTTTCTGAAAAATTGTTTACAAACTATACATTTAAAAAAAGAGATAAATGTGTAATTACTGTATTATTTAATATTTAAACATAAAAACAAAATCTGATCACATATATTTTTAGCTTTATTTTGATATTTAATATGAATATTTTGATATTATACGAAATGATTTGGTAATGTATTATAATTAGAGATCGGATATTCGGATGCATATTCACCTAAAGTTGAGATGTTGGCTAATATGGAATGCGCTTTTGTATCGCAAAATCCCGCGGCTCTGGGAATACAAATTTAGGTTTCTGATTATAGAATCGAATGTACGAGTATATTAACTTACTTTCAAATGTTAGCTTATACGGAATGCACTTTTATATCGATCGTAAAAATCCCGCCCGCCATTCCCGAATCGACAAATTTTATATCGACGGTTAAAAGGTAATTGGGCATAAGCGACATTTTGGTCGAAAATGAGTTATGAATGCCATCCTACTTAAAAAAAGAGATTAAGTAGGATGGCATTCATAACTCATTTTCGATTAAAATGTCGCTTATGCCCAATTACCTTTTAACCGTCGATATTTTTCTGACTACATATGTAATTGGATGCATATGTACCTACTTAATATTATGATGTAAAGTAGGTAGAAATATTAATTTTAAATAAACATGCAATCCAATAATCCCGGGTTTTTTTTTAATAAATATTTTTTTAGAAGTCGCTTCCATACTATACACCGGACTAGTTATGCATTCCCGTTGTTCGTGGCCTCTGTTAAAGAAAAAGATTTTTAAGAAGCCGCTTCCATACTTTCATAGCTAAAAATTAACTTTAGGTAAATATGCATCCGAATATCCGATCTCTGATTTATAATACATACATATAATAATACATACAATGTATTATTATTTAATACACATAAACCTTCCGGAAGAAATCAGTCAAAATCAAAAATCAAAATATTTTTATTTCACATAAACCTACATGGGCACTTATGAAACGTCAGAAGCTAGGTGCACGGTTCCAATTGGTCGTTTCCTATGGAGAAGAGCCGGCAAGAAACTCCACGGTTACTCTTTTAAAAATAATTGGCTTTTACAATGTTTTCACATTACACAAATTAGGTATGGGAGAACAGTGTAGGCCTGTCGAAAAGTACTTAACAAAAAAAAAGAGAAAAGGAAACGGTCTAAAGAAAAAAAGATCTAGTCTATTAAGCCTACAACGTTCTCACATTCACAACGTACACAAGAATCCATGTAAAATAATATTAATAATATTAAGTCTGAAATATAAATTGTAGGTATATAATGTCAAAAATGTATGTCTAAAAAATAATAATAATAAACATCGTAATTTGGGAGCAGTTAATAGATATTTCCATAGTTATGCCGTTTCTGGTGTACCAGGGAAGCCACATGTGCAGAAGGAATTATTGCCAAACTTCCTTGTCTTCAACGTAGTCTTTAATCTTGTAATATGCGTTTTTGATAAGGACACGTTTGATGTGGGTTTTGAACTTTCCATCGCTAAGTTCTGTAACTGACTTGGGCAACTTGTTATAAAAGCGGATACTGTTGATAACAAATGATTAGCTTGTTTTTGTTAATCTAAATTTGGGTATTACAATTTCATGTTTACTACGTGTATTTATATTATGGAAATCACTTCTTGTTTTGAAAAGACATAAGTTCTTGCGAACATACAAAATACTTTCTAAGATATAAAGAATGTATGTCGGGTTATAGTTTTATGTCTTGGTTTGGCTTTGAATCTCGCCCAAATTTAAACTTCGTTGGAATTTATGTAATAACTGTTAAATATTACAAACTCGTGCGTGTAATAAAACTGTCGATTACAAACGAATTATTTTAAATCGATATGTCTCACGAATCGGTTTATAAAGCATCCGATTTTTTTTCCCCTCACTACACAAAGTATTTTTATAGCTGTCAAATCCGACTTCTTAGATTGCGACGACTGTAATTTAAATTATCGTGTCTCATTAAAAAGTGGATCTGCGCCGAGAACATTTTCGCGCTATGATTTTTTACGATTTCAAGTGTTGCCTAAAACCGGACGAATCGTACGATAGACTTCAAATGGCATTCATGGATGAAGGCGCTTCTAAGGCAACCGTGTATCATTGGTACAACGAATTTAAGCGCATTCGACTAACTTTGGGGGATGAAGAAAGAAGTGTCGCCCTTTGACGGCTGTTACGGAAGAAAACGTGCTAGCAGTGAAAAATTAATCCATGACAGTAGGTGAGTTATGTTTCAAGAGATTCAGCACATAGGTACTGCAGGTGGGAAGCCTTCACGAAATTCTACACGTGCATCTTCGCGTGTGGAGGATAGTTTCACGCTAGGAGCCGCACAATCACACCAATGCTCAGAAGCAGGCCGGGGTGGAATGGTGCCGTGATATGATAAACAAATTTAAAGCAGGCTCATCTCGGCGATGAGTCTTTATCAATACGATCCAGAAAACTCTTTAAAAGAGGTACAGGTACAGGGGCGAGAGGGCGCGAAATTTGCCTTTCCCCCAACCGTCCCGCCTCCTTCTTCGCGAGCATTACTGCTTCGCAGAAGGAGGTGACGGCTGCCCATGCCCTCTCGCTCGGTACCATGGCCTAAATCAGGGCCGGACGCGAGAGATCTCTGCTGCCGATTGCCTCCAGATCCTATGTGTAGTGAAGTTTATGCCAAAACTTCACTGGGTCGCAGCGTACGACGGCGGCGTTATGAAACATAATAACTTTAGAGGTTACTGTTCAAAATGGGTTTTTTTCTTGTGGCAATAATTTTCGCTGCTTTCTTGTAACATGTGACTCTGGAGCGTTTTGTCACGTCGTCATTTAACGCGGCAAAAGACGCTGAGGGCTGTGGGTATCCCGGAAGCAGGGCGCAGTCAACGTGAAACTACCGACGCGTGACGTTGTCAACGTGCAGCCAAGCGTAATATGGCGATTATGGGCGTGCTACAGGGCTACAGGAAATATTGCTGAACGTCACCGAGGAAGATACAGGGTCACTACTCTGAGACAAGACCACTTTCTGCAAAATACTGCGAGTAGGCAGCCTCAAATTACGGCCCGCCAGCTGGTAGGAAGACTCCAGTCTCAGCACCAAGTAGTCATCAGTGACCAAACCGCCAGGAGAAGATTGCATGAAGTTAATCTTCCCGCTCGCAGACCGCTTAGAGTTCCAGCTCTTCGACGCGGAAATCGAGGGCGTCGATTAATGTGGACCAACGCACATTTGCTCTGGACGCTCAGTGGGCTCGTGATCTTTTTCTGATGAGTAGACCTTTGGGTTTCATCCCGATTCAAGAGTGCGTGTTTGGCCAGTTCCTGGTCGCCAGAGTCGACTCCTGAACTTGAGGAAGTTTATCCGTACCAGGGCCGAACGATTGTGGTGTGGGCTGGGTGGAAGAACGGACCTCGTTTTGATACGAGGCAATTTAAATGCAGAACAATAATGTGGCGAGATTGTGCAACCTATCCCTCACCGACACCAGTATGACCAAGATTTCATGTTCATGTAGGATAATTCGCGTGCACACACAGCCAACATAATCAGCCTATAATGTTCCCACTGGTGGGACACTGGCCTCCTCTCTGTGAGAGGGAGTGGGCCGTAATACACCAAGCGGGCCCAGTGCGGGTTGGTCACACACAACCAAGCTGTGATTAATGCACATTTATCAGCAGCTTGGCTGTTTGTGCAAGAACGATACCACGTTGTTAGAGTGACTTGGTCATTCCGCTGATTTCAATCCTATAGACTTATAGAGCATGCTTGGGATTTCTTATTTATTTAATGTTATCTAGGCGTTGCGTTTTTTTTTTATCTATAAAAAAGTGATATTTTCGTATTTTGTACCACTTTAGATTTTCATAATACCTTTATTTATTTTTTCGCTAACAACCCTTTTATTTAATCCAATAAGTAAAATATGTATTAAATAGGTACCTAAACAAAATAAATCAAAAATATACCTATAATGTGATAATTTTGTTTTTGGGGGTCAACGACGAGATACTTGAAGTATGAGTTGATATTTTTTTTATTATATCGTGTTGAAATATCGATACCCATCACGTCTAAGTTAACACAAGAAAAACTGATATACAGTCGATGACCCCAAACAAAATATCAAATAATTTTTTTGACGTGATAACGTCTTATAAATCGATGAACGCCGGCTGCACGCACGAACGAGTGTCACGTTCCGCCTGAGCCGAGCGTGCAAGCGAGAGCGCGGAACTAGCGATAGAGAGGCACGATTGGCCTAAGCGTTCGGCTTGTGACGCATCTCTCTCTCGTTATCACGTAAAATTATCGTCCGTAAGCCGACTTTACAGACAACCAATTTTTTTTATCATACTCTGATATCAATACCCATCACGTCTGCGGATTTTTGCTAGCAAAGGTGAACGGCAGATTTCGTACCGCTTACTTTTTTTAATTGTTTTGTTATATGTAGAATTTGTACCACATATTAAGGCAACTAAGCTATTTATTTTTATGTAAGTGTACTATTTTTAGAAGTTCGGATTAATTCATAATATAAAAAAAAAGATTTTAATAACTACACGTAATTTAGTCGTAAAGTAAACGCAGTTATGTTGGTATTTGAGCTATGCTCGCCATGAGGGTATTACCTGACCTGCCCCTTCTTAGATGAAGTAATGTTAAGAATTAATTAATTATAAATAAAACAAATGTACATAAAAAAACTATTAACTGTATTGTTTTATTTACCTACACTCAAAACCCCATCAGGACTTCATCATTATCAAACTGTTGCAGTCAGCTGCTGGACATAGGTATCTCCTAATGCACTACGCTGAGTAGGTACGATCCTCATCTCAATTTACCTACTTGATAGTAAGTAAATCACTACAAAAATAGCGACAAGCAATCTAGAACATATACTTTATTACCGAAACAATGTTTAGGTGCCTTTATGTAACAATCTACATTGGTACACTAGTACATAACCTTAAAAAATAAAACTGGTTATAACTTTTACGTCCCAAGTTCTAGAAATCCAAGAATTTAAAAAGAACTTGTCTATCATAATAACTACAAATTAAAACAAAAAATATCCCAAAACACGAAATTTTATCAGCGGTACGAAATTCCCATACAAGCCTGCCGTTCGCCTTTAATTTGACCTTGTATAGTAGGTAGGTAAGTACACATTCATAGACAAACATCAATCATTATGGTGTCACAGTCTAGTTCCTTATCCCGTACCTAATTCCTTATACTTCCGTCCTGATTCCCATGTATCGTCGGTTGCAGCAGTTGATCCCAATTAAATAATTATAGCTTTATTGTTGAAAGTCCTGGGCGATTGATTGGCCCAATTAGCTGATTGATAACTGCTAATCTAAGGGCTTTAGCTTAAAATGAAGAAAAAGACATTTTACAGTTTTTAGGCAGATAGAGAAAAGTTAAGTACCTAACTAAGGGAAAGTAGAATCTTTCTTAGAGGCAATGTGACGAAAAATGTCTTCGTCAAATACTATGTATCTATTTTATTTATCTTGCAAAGTAAGGTAGTATTTTATCAGTGGGTACTATAAAACTGCATTGTAGTGTTTTACCTTAACACCAAGCAAAGGAAAAATAAAATCAGGCCTAAACAATCTGCCTGAAGTTACGAAAATAAAATCTTAAGGCAACTAACTACGCACAATGTACATGCACACATGTACAAAAAACAACAACATTTTTCGTGTTTTTAATAAAACGCACAGTGGAATGGAACACCGGTTTCTCAAAATTAAGAGAGCACATGGATACTTACTTATAAAAAAAAATGCAAAAGAAATATGATAATGTTAAGGATGTTTTATTCATCTTGTTATCGAGCATTTCTTCACGGTCTGCGCTCAGACTAAATTACTTAATTATTTCTTGTTTTATTTTATCTCTGAGTTCTAAATTATGTCAAAAACATATTGCTGTGTAGATTTTAAATACTTAAAAAATAATAACAGCCGCGCGGGTCGATCGCGAAGCTACGCTTGCCGAAATCGGTTCGTGGATGGGGGTGGCCATTCATTATACATAGATCGAGACCCCTGATGACCTCTCCGTGCCTCGGAAAGCACGTTTAGCCGTTGTTCCTGGCTATCATTCATAGATCTTGGACAGTCGTTAGGTACGGGTGGTCAGAAACCAAAAATTCTAGGGGTATCATGTTACCCAGTAACTGGATTGTAGAGGTCAGATGGTGGTTGGTGGTTTCTCCATGTAAAATGCATGTATGTGTTTCTCTGCATTCGTTTTGTTTTTAACCTTAAAATGTATGATCATGTTTCTAACTTTCGCAAGATTCTCAAGTCTCTCTCTCTCTTCGCAGGAACTCTCGGATATTGTGTCTGCTATTTAACATCCTTCATAATCCTATATAGAACGGGTCCGTGGGTTACGCCCCCGGTGTGTTTTGCCCCCGTGGTGGAAGCCCCCGATTTTAAATTAAGTTATTATAGTTGATTTCGCCGAAATAAAAATATTTTTTACTAGATACAGACGATGAAAAAAGTGTTTCGGAACCAAATACGTAGACAAACTTACTAAATAAGTATTCTAACTAACACAATATTGGATACTATAAACATGCTACAAGGATATTCACTTTATTACTATATTACAATTATTTACTTTAGATGCATTACTTTGTACTTTGTCTAAACGAGGCGCCCGTGCCCGGCCAAACTGGTTTTACACAATAGCCAGATCGAATTCTAAAAGAAAGAGATAGGTAGTCAAAGAAAGGGAAAGATAGGGTTGAAAACAATAGAGTCCAGGGTGACGGACAGTGAAAATAGCAAACATAGCGATGGGCACTATTTCTATCCCTTTCCCACATAGTTGCAATATGTTACTGATAAGAAAGTTTAGTCGGTCATGTTAACTCAAAATGGCAAGGGTTTAGCACAAACCAATTACAAAATAATTTCAAATAAACTAGGTGGAAGAACGTTACTACATGTCGGATTTGCTTATAATCTTCATAGGAAAAATAATAAATCGAGTGTGTGGACATGCGTAAATAAAAGACATGGCAAGTGTAGTGGTTCTATAAAATTAAGTGAGGAAAGTGACAATGTACAAATCCAAAAGTGTCATAATGCTGAGTGTCAACCTAACTTAATGAAAAATGAAGTTAGAGTTGTTATGGAAAAATTAAAAAAGGAAGTGAAAACGAGTTTCTCGAGCTCTATACAACAAAAATTTGAAACAAAATTTGCCGAGTTAAAAAACACAGACACAGCCTTCGATGAATACATACCCAAATTCAATAATATCAAGCAACAGTTATACAACTCTCGAAAGAAAGCCTTAAATGTAGAAAAGACACAGTTTCGTAATCCAGCTGAAGTCATTATACCTGAGATTTTTCAAAAATATCTATTAGTTGATTACTGTGAGAACGACAACAGAATTATAGTATTCGTATCAGCACAGGCTTTAAAACACATCAAAAATATACAACACTACTTCGGGGATGGTACATTTGATTGTTGTCCAGGTCCATTTTACCAAATATTTACCATTCATGGAGATATGGGAAGTGATGCACAAGCAACCAATATTGTGCCTATATTTTATGTGCTACTAGTTAATAAAGAAAAAAGTACATATGAAGTCATGTTTAAAAAAATTAAAGAAGCTGTGCCGGACTTCAGCCCCATGAAATTCACTGTAGATTTTGAATTAGCTACAATGCTGGCAATAAAAGAGGTATTGCCAGCGGTCACAATACATGGCTGTAATGTTCACTTCCAAAGAGCCATTTACAGAAAAGCGAAGTCTTTAGGTTTATTGGCACACGAAGAAACAACATTGCATGTGAAACTGTGCACCTGTCTAGCATTTCTTCCTAAAGAAGATATAGAAGATGGTTGGCTTTCCGTAATGGAAAACAGGTAATTTTAATTTCCATTTTATTTTAAAGTTTTAACAGCTCATAGATTGTTTTTATAAGTACGCAAAAATAAAAATAATGCTTAGGTATATACGACATGTCATATATATCATAATTTTTGTTTTCAGTATTCCCGATGAAAAAGTCACCCAATTCAACGATTATTTCGTTGAACAATGGCTTGAGCCTCCGGGGATGATCTCAAAGTGGTGTTGCTATAAAGAACGACATAGAACCACAAATTTAGTGGAGGCCTGGAATCAACGGCTTCAGTGCTATCTGGGCCGAAAACCATCATTATTATCGTTTTTGGAAATTATAACAACTGATATTTCTACGTATAGCACAGGTCAAGTGAGGTAAAATGCTGATTACTTACATAACGCTTAATATATCAGTAATTCATTTTTTTTACTCTTAGTAAATAATCTTTATCTTATACTTTCAGATTACGAAGAAATGACAGTCCTATAAGTAAAAGGAAAAAATCTTCAATAATCAATGACAAACTCATTGCTAAGCTGACAGACAAATATGAAAAGAAACAAATTACAATTATGGAGTTTTTGGAACAAATCCGTCCGTATGTGCAAGTCAAGCAAAAATAATCACCTACTTACTTAGCTTAAAAATAATGATTTTGCATGTTTATTGTTACATAATTACTACATTTTAATTTTATATCTATATCAATGTTGTAACCTCCATAGTCACTGCATATAAATGACTTAAATTACATAATTTAATTACAAAGTTCAAATCATCCTAATATTTTTACTATGTTTTTCTTCTTTTGTTACTTTTGTTATCTGTGATTTTAAATGTTAATTGTTTTTATTATATTTTAGTGTTTGAACATTCTGTTACCAATCTTCTAAATATTTAAGTAGATGCCTACCTATATACTTAGTACGTAAATAGTATATAAGTACTTAAAATAATCCTAATTTTAAACTGTGATTTTTAATTTCGTATCTGTGATTTTGCATGTTATTGTTGCTTTATTTTAATGTTTGGTTTTATTTGTTATCAAAGTTGTATTTACGTAGATACCTATTATTATTTATTAGACATTTAATTTAATTTTTATTACATATTAAGTACCTACGTATTACCTATTATTACCCATTAGTACCTATTATTAGATAAGCAAACGTTTGTTACACCGACATTAAAGATTTATAATAATAAACTATGATTTTGATTTTAATAATGAACCATGACTTAGACATTTTTTATAATAGGTTACACTTTGCTATCTGACTGTACTTTTGATAAAAATATTTAACTAATAAATATTATAGTACTAAAACGAAATCGGGGGCTTCCACCACGGGGGCAAAACACACCGGGGGCGTAACCCACGGACCCTATAGAACGCCATCCTATCTGCGGGAACGTTTTTCCTTCGCCCGTCCTTCTGATGCACCTTGCAGGTCGCATCTTAGAAATCTCCTTAAATCCCCCCCCCCCCCCACTCTACCGACTTACCTCCTACTCCTTCACTGTGCACGCGGTTCGGCTGTGGAATTCACTTCCGTCTGACATTAAGGGCTGCCAAACTGTTGCTGTTTTTAAAAGAAGAGAGAAAGAACACTATCTTTCCACTTTGCCATAGTTGAATATGATGTGTTTATTATTGTATACTATTAATTAGAAGTATTTAAGTATTTTAGTGATATTTATTTTAGAAGTATGTATTTATGTAAGTATATTCTCTTATTGTATATTTAAATGAGTGAATAGTTAATGAATAGTTTTTATGTATTTTGTTTTCTCTTCTACTCTTACACACTTTGTCTACTGTCCTAGGCGTGCCAGCATTCCTCGCAGGAATGCTGGCAGAGATTTCTTCAGAAATAAGCATCACCTTTGTACGTATTTTTCTGTTTCTTTCTTCTTGTCTGTTTATATGGGTGTACATAAACTGTTAAATAATTAAATAAATAAAATAAAAAACTGGTATTCAGCTGCATCAGATTAGTCTGAAAGCTGACCTCAACAAAGTTGGCAAAAGGCAGGCATTTTGACATCTTACATCGTCCTCGATAGTAAACATAATTATGGTAGATTAGAAGCCAAACTTTTTTAAATATCCGCCTGAACCGATTAATTTTGGTAGGTTTTAAACTAAGCTACGTAACTAAGCGCCAGCTTTGGCCTTCGTAACAGCATTTTTGTCGCGTTTTCACAGATTAAACGTCGCAGGCGCCAGTTCGTCGTCCGTCCCGTCAATTAGCCAAGTGTCCGCCATTTAATTCGATCTAATTCACGTGGATATTGTAACTGGCAGCCATTGGCACTATCTTACGATCACCATTATCAACATTGAGCGTTTGTATTGAGTTAAATGGGTACGTGCAGGCGTTATGAATGATATAGATTTCACGGATGCTCAAGTTCAACCAGGCCAAAGGAAGAGGCATTAGGTATTAATTATTTGTCAAAAAAAAAACTGGCAGTCGTAGGAACGCACATCAGAGGTCAAAACTTCTGAGCGTGACGATCACGCGAGTTCAGTCCTTTTTCCCCATCCCAAAAGAAGATTTCACTTCAAAAATATAAATCTGAAATTCGAAATAACATATGGTTAAAGAATAACCGCAAATTAAACTTTGATTGACTTTCAAGTTAAGGCGCTGACAAGACCCAATTGACAAAAATAGGCTTCTCTTAAGAAAAAAAATTGCCAAATCTGTATAGTTTGTGGTAGTGGAAAAAATATATATTAATTTTGAACATATTTCCCAGAACTTGGTTGTTCCCAAAACACGTTTTGAAAAAAATCTCGATACAAACTAACGTTAAACTAACCTCTTACCTTGAGTTCTAATCCAAAATATCTGTATTATATATCAACATACGTTACGTATTTAATTATTAACAAGAAAGTCTTATTTGAATCAGAACTTGGTTGTTTTTTATTTTCGATTACTCAACTCAATTTTGAGTAAATAGATAATTGCTTCATATTTTGCAATAAATTACAAGCATCGTGTGATCGCGCTTCTCTTTCTTTTCTATGCAATCTGACAGTGACCGCGGTTAAGGTGTTGTCAGCGTCTTAAACCCAAATCTAAAACCTAGCCTGCTATCCACTTATTTTGTACTGATTTCTGAATGAATTACCTAATGAATGAAATGCACCGACCCCAGCATGGTTAAACCAGTCTCGATTGCTCGAATGAACCCAAGGATTCGCACTAGTCCCTGGAGCCTCATGTTTCATGGAACTACAGAGACCATTGCATATCAAAGAGTAGACCGGGGGGCGCGGTAATGGTCAGGAAGACGTGCCCTTGGGATAGAAAGGGTCTAACGATTAAGATTACTTGACTTTACCTAGCTTAAGATCTTCTATTATTTGGATACCTACTAACATTCGCTTTAAGTTTTCTTTTATAACACTACAGCATGGATTTTCTGTGGTCTGATAAAAGGTTTAATATTAAATCGCTGTGCTAACCTGGCAACTCCTGCAGCATCGTCGACAACTGATTTTAGCGTTTAGCCCTTAACTGGGAGTAGCGTAGCATAGCATAGCATGACAGCTGGCAAGTCTAGCGTCAATCAGAACAAACCACTCAAGCGTCCACGAATATTTAGTATCCCAAAAAAAGTCGTGTTATACGTCCATGTACTCAAAGCCACTATTCACTATTCCCACTATTCAAAGCAACGAGTCGTCACTAATTCAATCTAGGTTTAAAATGGGGTACTATTTAGTTAGTTTTACATATTATACATAATCATCATGACGCTACCTAAGCTTTAATTAGAAAATCTGCAATTTAAATAAGTGTATATAACAATGATTACAAAAAAACATAAAGAAGTTTATGCTTCGCTCGATGCAGACTAACATGGAACCATAAAGCTGAACCAATTACAGAATTTGAATAACGAACATAGACTTGGAAACATAAATATTTTTTAATCAAATAACCCTGGCCAAAATGTCTTCGAAAACCATTTATTTGCCATGTTCATAGGTAAAAAGAATTGAATTTTATTTATCTGTTGACTTAAATGGCATCCTATTTATTTTTAGTGCTTGAGTTACCTACTTAATTATTTTTCCCATATTGGTTGGAACTTTTTTACTTTATTTACTGAACTGTCTGCTCCCAAACCGTCGCAAAAATCGACTCCTAGACTGAGAAGATGGTGGAACTTAGTATATGCAAAAAACTACTATTTTTCTTCTAAAACGATAGGGTAGGAACACAAAGTACTAATTAGGTTCGTATCAAAGAATTAAGGGTCGGGCAATCGCCGTTGACCTAGCCATACAAAGGCGTGTCGCGCTCACGCTGCGCCGCCGCCCGCAACCGTTCGGTTTCGTAGGGAATATTTATTTTGAGTATCGTTAATATGAATATTTGAAAAAAAACACACATATAATTATAGATAATAAAACAGTCCGTTCATACAAAAATAAAACATGAAAATTTCTGAAGTAGTTTGAAAGTAATATTGTTATTTATGCTTTGGATAGACATTAGGTACTTCCTGAATTTATTTCATAAAGTATTTTACTACAATACTTAAATATTCACATATAGAATTGATGTGTATGCGTTCTAGTTTAACTTACATTTTTTGCAAAACTTACTTGCATTACAATTATGAAGGCTTAATAACTGATTAAAAAGTTAAAACGTAAATTTAGTGTGACGCTTCTTTCGCCACTTTATCAGAAAAACCCGAGAACATTATTGCAACCGCACAAGCAGTTATAGTTTATAGTGTTATAGTATGAAATTACACTAATCGTTCTTTACCTATGAATTATCCACTCAATAAATACAGCCAGATATCTACGTCCTAACATTCAGTTTTAAATGACTGGCTTGAAGTGGCTTGTCAACACTAGCCACCATATAAGTAACGAAATTACTCCGATTTGGTATCACACCTAGAAATCTTATACTATTTGCATTTAACTCGCGGTAAAGTCACTTTAGATCAAATTATTTAGATCTTTGTTAGTTTTAACCTCATTGGTATGCGCTAATCGCCCCAATCTTATGACATACTTGTGTGTTAGTTAATATTATTATCCAGTTACAGAATTTCTGCAGACCTTGACAATATTATCGCATTGGAGCATCACACAACTGCTTAAATAAGCTGTAGATATCTACAAAATTAATTATTAAGTAAGCGGTGTTGTGTTATTCTTTACTGTCGAAACACTCTTAATTTGACAGGAGAGTACTGAGTAGCGTCCTAGAAGATAGGAGCAGAAATGATGAAGGTTCTAGCTCAATCGCGAAAACGGGATCTATCTTCCAGCAAGATTTCCAGCAAGTTTTTGATAAGAATAACTTTATCTCCTAAGATTGAAAGCTGGCGGCACCAGCTGCAGGCTTAGCACGAGAACCTTAGAGAAGCGCGTTGTTGAACCTAGAGAAGAGTAGACAAAATTGACGTTTCCGTGTAGACAGTTGACAGTTTTCTACAGAGAAATATGACAAGCTACAGTAAAGTTTCAACTTTACTTAGAAAGCGTCATGCTAAGGTCTATATCATCCGAAACATAGAAAGACTTGTATATAACTGTATCTGCCTATGTATGTTATTGATATGGAAGTCAAAACACTTTTTTAAAACAGTGGCTAGCCCTGGACTTTAAATGTGAAGATACTAAAGTCCTAAAAGCGGAAACAAAGATAAACTGTTTGGGATGTCAGTCATCACTACGAGTATGTAAGGGCATCACTATTGAGCACCAACATGACTGACCACTATACAGGAATACAATGAATCATGGACGACGCTTCCTTGTTTCATTTATATTTAATTTGTAAATCCTGTCTAAACAATGTTACAGTTAAAGTAGCGAGGTATCGACGAAGTAATCCTGGTAGACACCCAGGTAAGAATATTATACCTAAGTATTTCTCCGAATACATTTGATTTAATAGCTGTTCTTGACTCCTAATGTAGCTCGTAGGCGTCCAAATGCTATGGCATGGATAACGATAAACGTGCCTTGATTGAATTTTAAGATAGTGCGTCCTAATTACTGGACACCTTAATGAGAGATGTAATGTACCTAAATAAATATTTTGAACTTAACAAACGTCCAACAGGACGTTAAAGGACAGGGTGTTGTGGCGCAGCCTGGGAGAGGCCTATGTCCAGCAGTGGACTATTATAGGCTGAGTTGATTGATTAATTGATTGAAACGTCCAACCGATTTTTTCGAAAATTAGTGAGTCCGAACTGCACCCATCGCAGTAATGACGTGACTGACAAGAATGTATTATTTGGATTTTTTATTGGAGCGGAATAGATTGTTATGGAATACAAGAACTGCATGTTCAGTCTACATTGTTACTTGCATCTTGCATCTCCTACTTAGGTTCCGAATTACCAACTTTCAAAGAAACTTTCAAATGCTCTCGGGCTTCGGGGTTATGGCATAAGATTTGGGATTCAGATACAGAAGCGCTTTAGTATCGGTTAATTGATCTTATGTCGTATGATCACCGAAGCCCGAGCTCCTTTGAAAGTTTCCCCCTCATCAGTTTCCTGCCCTTATCCCAATTTATTTGTGGTCGGCGCAACATGTCTCTTTCTTCCATACTTTTCCATTAGTCGCCATCTTGGTAGTCACCCCCTTTCTAACCATATCATCTTTCACACAGTCCATCTATCGTTAAATGATAAATGATAAATGATTTATTTTCTGTAAGTAGGTTTGTACAAACACTTTTACACGTCAATCATATTTTTAAAATAAAGCTAGATGAGGTCGGCGTTTCCTATCTGACTATTCTGAGAAGAAAGGCCTGATCAAAAAATGCGTTGCTTTGGTCTTCCCCTACTCTTATAGCCATCGACATTCATGCTCAAAACTTTCTTCACGACATTTTCCCCTGTTCCTCCGCATCACATACCATGACAACCGATTTCCGCCACCGGAACATAAGAGGAAGTCTGAAAGTGGCACCGCCAACTGTTCAGTCACCGGTGCCACTTTCAGACTTCCTCTTATGTACTCATTTCTTATTCTATCCATTGTTGTCACACCACACCTTCCTCTTAACATTCTCATCTCAGCTGCCTTTCATTAATTCCTTTTGTGGCCCAACATTCTGATCCATAAAAGACAGCAGGTCTAACCATTGTTTTATGTATTGGGGAATGCGGGAGTTCCCCCTGAAAACAAAAAAAGGCCTTCCGGAATTAAAAATTCACGTAGTTAAGTATCGAGTGTCGTGATCTAGGATTAATAGTGTTCTGTAGTCGTGATGGACTACTGTAACCTAGACACCGCCGCACCAATGTATGATGCATTTTATTAAAAGTTAATAAAATATAGGTAGATAGAATATTATTATTAGCTTCAAAGGAAAACCATGTAAAATATTCATTGTTTAAATACTAGGAAAACATTAATTATGTCGCTATCACGAAGTAAATACTTCGTAGTCGCATTAGTTGTGAGTTGCCAACTTGCCAACCAACTTTACAACGCTACATTCTAAAAGTTTATTTTGGAGCGTTTTTAAAATTGGAACTAACGCCGCCATCTTGTTTTGTCAATATAATTTCTGTGATAATTTCACCAATGTCTACGTCAAAGTCAAAGTCAAATTATTTATTTTAAATAGGCCCATAAAGGGCACTTTTGATCGTCAATATTTACAAAAAAATAGAATTGATTCTAGTCGCCCCTTCCAAAAGGTAGTTTCGAATGGAGAATGCGCAAGAAACTCCACCGATAAAATATTATAAATCATTTTTAAAGAGTAATTTAAAAATGTTTTACAATATTTTGTTTAAGTACTATCGGCCAATCTTCCGCATGCTCACCTCTAAGGCGATAATCGTATAGCACGGCTCACGACTCGATCGCCCGATGCAAGCGTTTTGGCCAATGGGATGCATGAAGCGTATTTTAGCCGTGTTTGTATTAATGTAATTATGTATAGTGTGTGTGACAGTCACACTAGGCGCGTGCTATGCTCACTTGTTTGTAAGACATTTTTTTAATGGGCACGGCCAGCGAGAGCGCTTTATGAATTGTTATTGTTGACAAGAAGTAATTTCGTACTAATATCTTCCGTTTGGTTTAGAAAATGTATTATTGGTATTGCTATACGCGTACCCTAAAAAAACTTTATTTAGCATTTTTGTTTACCACTTTGCCAAATTACAGCTTTCTAGTAAGAGTCTGTGAGCTAAGCCGGGGACAGACAGACAGACAGACGGTCATGGCGAAACTATAAGAGTTCCTTGTTGACTACGGAACCCTAAAACGAAGCAAGTTACGTAGTTTTGTTAGAAATTGTCATTTGCTATCTCTTTCTTTTATTGCTGTTTTGATTAAAATAGCAAAATTACTTACAGTAGTATTTGAACCATTACTTGGCGCAGTTTATACAATGTTATCAGATTTTTTTATTATTGCTGTCGCAACTTTTGCAACTGCAATAAAAATAAGTTCATTATCTAAGCACCATTGTTATTCAGTGGGAACGTCAGAACATCTGGTTAAACAATAGATCGGCTTTATAGAACGGCCATAAAATACGGTCGCAAAAAATTACGAAATATTTCTTCAACACACTTGCTTGTAAAGTGACTCAGAAATTCAGCTTATTATATAGAAGTATTTTTACTTTATATTTCTTTTTTCAATATACGCAGTTTTTGTCCAAAAACAATGAATATTTTTGAGAAAAAAAAATTCGTTACATCAGATAAATCAATCATCAAAATTATCATCATTTCATAAAATTATATATTTTTCACTACATATTAACCTTAATTTGCTTATTCAAAACATTATTTTGTTTATTATATTTTTTATATAGGCTGTTTAGCGGTTTTTCCAGCGCCTTTATTTACACCTGCGGCGCGCGGGATAAACAAAACAAGCGCGGTATTTTCCAGAAATACTTGTTAACGTTTTCATTGTGTGGTTAATTATTATCAAAAATGTTGACTTCAATTAGGAAAGAAGAGCGAAGAGCAACGCGTAGATTTAACCCCCCGGAAATACTAATCTAGGCACGAAACGCTAGTGACAGCCTGTTGCCTGCAAAATCTAGAGAGAAATACCTAGCGGCGTACGAAACTAATAACAATACCAGTCTCTTTTATTCCTCTCAAGTTGAAAACCGTCGTATGAAACGCGCACACACTCGACTCCCTTATCGCGCTCGCTCGCCCTCGGCTAGCGCGAATAATACCGGCTCGTGCAGTGAGTAACCAACATACCACACATATTTATATTTTTTGTTACACGCCCTATACTCACACAAATTCATATTGTCTCTAATTGGACGAAACCAGGAAGGGGTGTGGTTTGTCACTAGCTGCGCTTGCCGCAGAAATATTTTCTAAAGTGAGCATGCTTAAGTTTTGCCAATAGTACATTGATTATATAATTATAAGTATGTGAAGACGATGCATCTAGAATACAAATTACTATACTACAATCGGTAAAATGAAGTAAAAATGAAGCAATGACAGATAAATAAATTCTGTGATAGATACTCATGGTGTTCACATATTTACAAACTTTATAAAAGTACTTATCGTTTTCCTAAAAAAAACAAATGAAAGTAGTAGGTCAGTGTGTGAGTGACAGAGGGCGTTGTCGGTAAACAAATGTTTACCGACAACGCCCTCTGTCAACGTCATTCAGGCGCCAAAAGATCCACGCAGCACACTACATTTTTCGATCATACACATTCACTATACCTAATGATTTAATAAATATTAAAAGTCGGCCAAAGTCGTGCTTTTGACTTACTCACATTTTCTATAAAAAGATTACATAAAAAAACATAAAATTGAAATAATATTGTTCATTAATAAACAGTGGGCCGTGACGTAATAGCTTGAAATAGGTACGACGGCGAGTCATTCATTTCTCTCGAACTGGTACTCCTGACCTCAGAGGCATGAATCATACGACCTGATACTGCAGTGTGTCGAGCCTCCTACGTACACGTACGCTGAGAACTTTACACATTTCATACGTTTAATTCAAAAGTTGGAATAACGAGTTGATATTGATTTTTTCCCCGTACCGATTACCTATCGAGCAGAAAAGAAGCATTTTTGCGAGAAGCACCGTCAAGAAAGTGACATGCTTAGTGATCTCTGCTGAAGTTGCGAACTCTGAGAAGACCGTATTGCTTCTCGTCGTGCTAAGACCGTTTTGTTTCTTCTCGAGATCCAAGAATCCACCTTTGAGAAAATCCCATTACTTTTCCACATACGCAAGCCTACCTCTCTAGCAAAGAACCCGTCCTTTACCGTTACTGAAATAAAATTGCCAAAATTCCAACTGAGCATGGTCGCAGTGTACCACCACCGGCGCCAGACGGTTACACCATACATTTAATGTACAGTCTAGTCTTTTATATCTTCGTCAGACACCATACACAGATTTCATCTCCACGTTATTTTGGCGACAATACGTGACTGTGCCTTATTTGGACGCCTTTATACTTTTTCAGCTCGACTTATGCCTTAAAAAAATATTTATCTCTCTATAAGGTAGCTGTAAAGTGTCTATTGTTGATAAAAATTAAACGGAATTACGATAAAATCTTGCCTTTTAGTAATTATTTGTTTAAAAGGCGATTGCAGGAGCTTTTTTTTGGTAGCCAACTTACTCAATTATGCTTTATGAGAACTGGGATCACTGATGATATATCTTCTTGTTATAATTAGTCCGGAGTATTGTTTAATCTGCTTGTTTCTATTATAGTTAATTTGTGCATGAGAAAAACAGTTTACAGATTCAGATCCTATAATTTACCGCTGATAGTAGTTTTTAAAGTAAAATTTCTACAAGGCGCTCTATTAGAATCGTTAATGATAATAATCAATCATTCCATCATCTTAGGCATTTGGGATCCGTTTCGGCATTCATTAATGTAATTTAGATTTCAACACGTTTTATTCTTGAACGAGTCAAAAGTTTCTCTCATCTCTGCCGACCACCGGACAAGCATGACAACCCACCTATACATACGTAAACAACTTATGTATAGATAGGTCTGTAACACGAATCAAGCAATGGTCACCAGAATAATTCTGCAATAACATTGCGCGCAGGAGCCTTTAAATATTTATTCGAATTTTAATTTCACCCAGTTACAAGTTACAACGACAAACTTGGAAATGTAGGTAGGCCAAAAGGTCAAGTAGGTATACAGCAGATAAAAATAAATTGCAAGACTTGAACTTTGTTAAAATTAATTACGATACACCGTGACACAGACAATTTACGCCTGAAGCTCTTAACATCATACATGCTTCCATTTTAGGAGTGCGGACGACCGGTTGTGCCTTGTATGGCGCGATTTTTGGCTTTCGAAAACATTTGCGAGATATCGGACTCTTTGGATCGCGTACTCCTTAATGAAGTAGGTACTTACTTACCGAGTATAGATAGCCACATTTTAAAACAATATTGATGTTAGTGCAGGGCTATTGGCTATCTTTTTCATTGCCAGTGACTAACTAGCTTCAGTTGTACACCGAACTTTGATGACAACTGAGAATTTCAAAACATTGGTATTACGTATCACAGTAAGTGGACATCACGTTACGGTGACCAACAGACCGGGATCGGTGCTCATCGTCCCAACACTTGACGCCTCTATTTTTTATCGACTATTATGCGGCTAAGTTGAGTAGCGCCTTTTGAGCGCTAGAATACTTTATTTTAGGGAACATTATGTATTAAGCGGTTTATATATACTTGAAACGTGAAACTGGCGGTAAATTCAATCTTTTGCAGTTTTAACTCGACAGCCTAGCAAAATTAAATAGTATGTTTTTACTTGTGCTAATAAAGTGTAACTTAGTGAAAATAAATCCTTAAAGGAAAGGTAGGTAAATAAAACCACGAAATAGGTAAACAAAACCACGATAAATAATGTACAAGTTGTTAAAGTATTAGAAGATCATTTTGGATGCTGTATATAGCTATGTACATCGTTAGGACTCTAGTATGATGTATGTACCTACATAACTATGTACATATTTCGGGAATATGTTGTAGTTACATAATTACTCGCGTATACCTACTCTAAATATTATTATTACTTCTTATTTTGATTATATTTTTAGGGTTCCGTAGTAAACAAGGAACCTTTATAGTTTCGCCATGTCCGTCCTGTGTTAGTTTGTCCCCGCTGTAGCTCAGAGATGCTTAGTACTAAAAATCTGTAATTTGGCACAGGTATTACATATTAATCAAGCCGTAAAAGTGGTAAAATAATATCTAAAAGAAAAATGTTTTTAGGGTAAGTACCTCTCTTGCATCAAATGTATGTATTTTTTTTCTCATCTATCCCATGGTGTGAGGTATCGTTGGATAGGCCGTTCAAAACTATTGCGGGTCTGTAAATACCACTTTTTATTCAGGGATCCGTTTGCGTAATATTAAGCTTTAAAGTGCAATTTTTTGTTAGAGTCAAGTGTCCCTCCCCTGTCGCAGTCGGCTAAATGGTTGTTTATGGAGATGTGAAAAAAATCGTGGCAGTAGTACATATAATGAAATTAAAAAGAAAACTATCACAGCTAAGTACGTTTTACAAGTTAACGAGTAATAGTCGACCAACTTAAATGTGCAGTTGGAGAATGAACCGTGACGTATAGCGATGTATGGGAGAACATGTTTCTCAACTACAAGTTTGCTATTCGGATAAATTCATCCCAACATTCCCAGCATTGTTTTGTTTTCTAATGTCATATAATTTCTTTGTCTTCATTTTGCCATATTTTAATTCTTATATTTTTATTTTTCTGTGTTACCGCTTATTTTTGGAGAATGCTAGTTTACCTATAATTGGTAGCTGTGTATGTTTAATGCTAATTGCTATATATACATATTGTATACCGAAGCTGTTGGCAAACCTTAATAAATAAATAAATAAATAAAAAATACATCGCAATGCTACTTATAAATTATTGTAAATATTAAAATAATTGAAACAATATTATTTATTGTTTTTTTTCAACTTGTTTCTCAAAATAAATATAGTTGTCTGTATATTCACATAAAATAATCAATAAATAAAAAAAATATGTATTAAAAATACTTAGGTATATTAAAAAATATTTAAAATCCCAGCAATATTAGACGTGCCATACTTCTGCCACGACCAAGAATCACAATAAAACAACATAAGAATTAATATTTACACGCATAACTTACTATCGGCTTCGGTGTTAATCACTATAATTTATAAAACACTACCTTTGAGTAGTGTCTTTCACGAAAGCCACCACAAACTAAATGATCATCAATTTGATGTCCACTAAACTTACACAATCGCAATCTTAGCAATATCGATACAAAAACATCTGTCACAATGTGTTACGGTGGCTATCAGCGGTACTGGGTGCCTATGACGTCATCCTAGTTAGTCACTGAAGTTAGCCAATACGAAACTAACTGTTTGACAGTTAATCGTTAAACACTTTGCCAAGTGATCATCATTATGAACTGTCAACAGAGATACGCAATAGCCCTGCGTGCGAACTTCTTCGGGAGTTACGCGTGAAGTGAACGTTATCGCGGTTTCCATCGGTGATTTGTTTGCAGAAAGTATTTTTCCGGTCTTCAACAATGCATGTGCGTGGACGCGAATAAGGTTTTCCAATTTACGCTGTCTGTCTTCGCTTCTCGAAAACTCTGGTGGTTAAGCGAAATTGGCGACTTCGTTTACGTTACACCGTGCTTTTTTTCGCTGCCCAATCTTCTGATGTCTCCATGTAATACAAACCCACCAAAACATTTCATGTAAAGTAGGTGCCAAGACTTACATGACACTTTCAATGTTAAAAAAATATCAGATCTAATGTAGAGCCAAGCCCATAACTTTACAAACCTTACATCTTGGTCTAAATGTACGGCTTTGCCGTTTTGCGGCCGTCGCATAGACACTTCTATGGGCCTAATACTTAATAGTTCAACGGCCAAGCCATATATTTTGACAAAGATATAAGGTTTGTAGAGTTAGGGGCCTGATAACTTTTTAACACTGAAAGTGTTATGTCTGTATGTTACGCCTTGGCAACCTATTTATGTCTAAGTTTATCTACTAAGTATAATTTTTTTGGTGGGATTGTTTCTTTTTGTAAGCACCCATTATCTGTGAGAAATACAGTCTTGTCCCTTTAAGGGGGTTGGAGGGTGAAAGTTATAAATTTCTAAATTTTTTGTTGTGTATTTTCTAATCCCAGCCTGCATACCAAATTTTAGGTCTTCAGGAACCACCCCGTTTGATTTTCGAAGGCTAAAAATTTGCATACGCATTCTGAATAGTGTCTAGAGAATAATGTGCTACTAAGTAATAACATCCACACGGGTTGATCGATCAAGATACTTGGTTGCCGCGGTCAGTCCACGGATCGATGACCATATTTACATACCGAGACCCCTACTTGACTCGGAAAACACGTTAAGCCATAGACAGTCGTTACGGGTCGTCAGAAGCCCGAAATTCTGGCAACCAGTCTTACCAAGGGTTACCTATCATATTACCCGGGTACTGGGTTGTGGAGGTCAGATAGGCAGTCGCTCCATGTAAAATACTGGTATTCAGCTGCATCCGGTTAGACGGGAAGCCGATCCCAATATAACATTGGGAAGATGCTAGGCAGATGGCTTGCGTTGCGATGTTGTAAGTAACAATGAATTAATGTTTATTCTGTAATCTCCATCATCAATCGAAAGACGTCCACTGCTGTATATAGGCCTCCCACAAGCGTCGTCACATCGATCGATTCTGTGCTTCTCGCATCCAGCGGATTCCTGCAGCCTTCACAAGGTCATCGGCCCACCTTGTGGGACTCCTTCCAAAGCTGCACATTCCAGTACGCGGTCGCCACACCAAAACCTTTCAGTCCGGCCGTCTGTTCTGCTGGTAATGTGCCCTGCGCAATGCTACTTAGGCGTCCTACTGCGTATCCCATGGTTTCCGATTTGATCACACAAGGAAACTCCACGCGTAGGCCCTCTTCGTTGCCCTTTGGGTGACTTTCAGCCCATTGTGAGACACTACGTTTCTGCGCCATAAGTCATGACTGGAAACAATCACTGGTCAAAGACTTTCGTCTTCAGACACTGCGGTATGTGAGATGAGAAGATATTGCTTAGCTTCCCCAACGCTACCGAGCCGAGTCAGATCCAACGATTAACCTCTTTCTCGATGTTGGACCTACCTAACTGGACTGTTTGTCCTAGGTAATTATAATCGTCAACAACTACGAGTTTGTGTCCGATCTTCATGGGAGTGTGTGTTGTTTTGTCCATGTTCATTTTGAGACTCATTCTTTCAGAAACTCTACTCTGCTCTACTGAGAACTTCGAACATTGTACTTAGGTCCACCGTAGTCTCAGCCATGACTACTATATCTTATCATCATTGATCAGATGTAATCGTCATTGATGTTGATGCCTAACTCTCTCCAGTCTAGAACCTAAGATATCCTCCAGTGCAACGGTTTCGGAGAGATAACGTCTCCCTGCCTCACACCTCGCTGCAGAAGAATAGGTGGGCTTTCATACAGACACTTCAACACTTCGATGTGCCGATAATCAATATGGCACCGTTGTACCAGTACTGCCCAAGTCTCGATCGAGTCGAACCCTTGCTCGTAGTCCACAAACGCTAATCAGAGGCAGGTTCAAACGGCTCCTTGAGGGTTTACTTAAGTACCGGTTTTCCACCGGCCTTCAGCAGGCTTAGCATGACGCTTTCTATTTCTTCGAAGAATAGACATACCTAGCTCTTTCTATACAAAGTGACATTTCGTTTCTCCATTTCTGACATCGCACCGAAGAAATAAAAAAGAATGATTTAAAAGCACTCAACACTAAACAATATTTAACCCCATTGGTTCGTGGTCCAAAGTCGATGCTCCCGAGCAAAAGTTAGTCTGTTTCTACGATGATGTATCAAAAGTTTTGCCTTGGCGGGCACAAACGAACCAAAACCAGCTTCTTTTAATCTTCTTCGTACCGTACGCTCACTGTGACAACTTGAACTTCCTCAAGCTCATTTCTGGCTTCGACGGCCGTTAGACGTGGGTTCCTACATACGCCGAGTTGAATGAAACGATCATCCCCGCTCGACGTACGTCGTTTGCTGCTTTGTCCCGGTCTTCTTACAAAAGCATTAGTCTCCCTGAATCGTTGGATACTGCGATATATTGTTAAAACAGGTCGGCGCAGAATTCTTGAGATCACTCTGTAGGTTTGATAATTTCTCCTCAAGTGCCCTTTTTTTTTTTTTTTTTTTTTTGTGTGGGAAATCATCAAATAACTTCTCCCGCTCTGGACGGAGCGGGAGGGTGTGTCAGACTCTTACTGACTAAAACCCACCCGTGTTCCTTCCTGTTGCCTGTGTTGCGGGGGCCTCGGTGACCCATAAGTACCTTCCCGCGACCCCGGCAGGCATCGGCCCTAGTGGACCCCTACTTTGTGCTGACGACATCTCTTTGAGGCGCGCGTGGAATACGACGCGCCGTCGACCCGGGCCTGGTCCTTACCGGACGGTGAGCTACCCATTGCTCACCGTCCGCAAGCCCGCGCCTACGGTGGCCGGAAATCCGCCCGGGATTCCCGACGCCCTGGGCGTCTCCTGCGGCGGCTAGGGGCGAGAGGGCGCGAAACTTGCCTTTCCTTCAACCGTCCCGCCTCCTCCGGCAATCTCAGTTGTGCTCAAGTCGGGCATAATGAAGTCCTTGGCTTTTAAAAAGATTTAAAAGTTTATATTTTTATTCTGAAAATATGTTGGTTATCTATGATTAGGTACTTTAAACATGAATGCACCCCAAGTTTACTGTTCATTTTTTCCAAACCAAAGTAGGTAGGTGGACCGTAGGTAACCTACATTAAATGATCCCAAATCCCAAAATAATTGAAATAAAAATTGAAAACTAAAACCCAGTCACGTTGTTTTAGTCGTAGTTGGGTTTTAGTTTTTAACTTTTATTTTTTACCCTTTGATATTAATATTTGATTCACCCCCTGCTTTCATAAGTCTCACTAAAACATAAAATAAGTATTGGACACTTGTCATTTTCAAGTGCAGGAGAGATGAGCACGCCACGACTGCGGCGATAAGTCCCCTCTTTGAGAAGTGGCTAGAGAGGCGCCACGGCATCCTCACCTTCCGCCTGACGCAGGTCCTCACCGGACACGGCAGCTTCGGGAGGTTCCTGTGTCGGATAAGGCGGGAGGAAATGCCCGGGTGTCACCACTGTGTGGATCGCCCGGAGGACACGGTGGAGCATACAGTGGAGGTCTGCCCGGCTTGGGCAGAGCACCGCCGTTTCCTCGTGGAGGCGATCGACGGCAGAGATCTCTCGCGTCCGGCCCTGGTTCAGGCCATGGTACGGAGCGAGAGGGCATGGGCAGCCGTCACCTCCTTCTGCGAAGCGAAGGAGGAGGCGGGATGGTTGAGGGAAAGGCAAATTTCGCGCCCTCTCGCCCCTAGCCACCGCAGGAGACGCCCTGGGCGTCGGGAATCCCGGGCGGATTTCCGGCCACCGTAGGCGCGGGCTTGCGGACGGTGAGCAATGGGTAGCTCACCGTCTGGTAAGGACCAGGCCCGGGTCGACGGCGCGTTGTATTCCACGCGCGCCTCAAAGAGATGTCGTCAGCACAAATGTAGGGGTCCACTAGGGCCGATGCCTGCTGGGGTCGCGGGAAGTTACTAAAGGGTCACCGAGGCCCCTGGCAACACAGGCAACGGAAGGAATACGGGTGGGTTTTAGTCAGCAAGAGTCTGACACGCCCTCCCGCTCCACCCAGAGCGGGAGAAGTTATTTGATGATGTCCCAACCAAAAAAAAAAAAAGCGCCCGAGTGAACAGAAGCTAAAACTTTCGCACCTCTGCTCTCCAAGAGTGGAGGCGCCGCAGAAATCTCACCCAGAGCTAATGCTACGGCTACATTGTCGCGATAACGCGAACTACACTTCGCGAACTCTCTGTAGTACAGCAAGACGTCGAGCGGTGTGCGAGAGAGAGCAGACGTCGCACAGTGTTTCATCCTGAACATGCTAGCTAGACAAAATTATTTATTGATGTTTTTTGACTTATACGGCTTTCATGCGATGTCTTATTGCGTAATTCGTGCAAAACACCCAAATAAAAGATGGTAGGCAGGTAACTAGGGTGACGATTTTTAAGAAAACAAAGATTACCAGTGTTGTGTTTAATTAAAGCAAGTAAAGATAAATACAATAGAAAAAGGGGTAACAACTAACAACGCATAATATGGTTCATTTACTAATATCATAGCTACTAATTGCACAGTGGGACCTCATTACCTAACTTTATATAGCAAATTACCTACATTCTTAAAATTTTAATTAAAAAATCGTTATTAAACTATATAATTAAATAAATCGATATAATAATAACCTACAACAATACAATAGTCCGCTTCCTTATTCTACATCACTATATTCTTCTGAAGAAGAATCTTCAATATTATAGTCAGAACTATCATTTAGACTAGAACTACTCATATTTACACTAGAATTTATATCTAAACTAGGGCGTACAATTAATTTCAAATCCTCCGAGGGAAGCTTACTTGTCGGTTTTTTTGGGAATTTCTCGAAGATTATTTATTACTGGATCAGATGTGATTATTAACATATTAAGTAAATCTCTATTCGAGGCAATACGTGAAACTTTTCGTGTATTGTGTTCTCGGAAATTTCTACAATCTTTATAGCGAGCTTCCTGAGCTTCCTCAGAAAGCTGCCCAATAGGTAGAAGAGCCGATTGCACAATATCGACACTGTGCACAAGAAGTTTGTTCACCATAACTGGCATATAATACCACGAAGAGAGACTAATGTATATTTTTTTGTGTCCTGCGTTAAACTACAAAATTTTTCAATATTAATATCGTAACCCGAAGCTAACGTAATAAGAATGGTTCCAAAGTTCTTAATTAGGGTCACATCTAAACCTGTAATATCTGAAGCTAGTTCAGGATTCCCAAAAAACCGTCGAGCAGTATTTCCATCATTAGTTTCCATTACAGTAAAGTCTGTTGTTTCTTTGGAGAAAATAAACTTAATTGGCCTACAATACATAGTAGAAGATGGTCGAGCGGCACAAATAAAAACTCATCAGTGTCTTCACTGTTTGCAAACTTTTGTTTGTAAGTGCTATGACCAGAACTTCCCTCGCACCCCCACTTGCTTATAAGGGAGATCGATGAGTCAGGACGCAAAGATCTGAATACCTAGCTGTGCAGAAATTAGACGTTCGACTGTTTTGTTTAACGCGCCTTGAAGTTTAATTTCTGCACGAGTTTCGGTTACGAAAATCTGTTCCTCAGGGGGATAACAGTCTAATTTAGCCTGCCTAAAGGAAATACCTTATGTCCCGCCTTTATGCTCCATTTTCGGGTTTGTTTGTAAGAATGGGTTGTAGCTCTGGCGTCCACATAGTAAGCCAGAGCTTCTTCCTTTGAAAGGCACCTTTGCGAATCAACACGCGAACTAATAGTTCTCTTCATGTCTCCACTTCTCCGGGCTGTTGCTGGCTTCTCTAATTCACATCTTCTGGCTTCACACAGGCGAGATTTCGGTGCCCAGCCAACCGCGCATTTCAGCAATTTCAGCAGCAGCCACCAACTGGTTTGTATCCCGTTCTTGGAGTAAATCGTCGAGTCGCCTTTTTTTCGATTTATCGCTCAGGTCATCAAAAGTTTTAGTAGGACAAACATCCGGAGTGGATGTTGAGGGTTTGGGGTGGTGGACAATCACTTTACACTTGAAATCTTCTGCCAAGTAAGCAGAATGGCTGGCCAAGATGCGTTCGTGATTGCCATAACTTTTCCATTTTTCAGCAAATTTTGAAGAAGTTCTGCTGATATGTTGCCTTAACTCTTTCATGGAATCATCGCTGATACCCAATAATCCGTGTCTGTTCCTTATATATTGATATAATGCACTGGTTCGATTTTCTTTTGGGTGTTTACGCCATTCTTCAAAAAACTCTATTTTCGAGATGGTTAATTCGATCTCTAGAAAAACAATAAAAAAAATAGTTGTAATTTTTTGTGAATGATTAATGAAATTTATGACTACTAAAAATTAAAAGCTAACAGATAAAGCTATGATATATAAAAAATCAACCTAGGGGAAAGAGGGGAGAGATAGTTTCTGGTCCATCAAACATTAAAAACGATTAAAAATTATTAAAATTTTGCAACATAGCGCATCTTGTAAATGATGGGAAAAACTATAGGTACTTTAAGTATCAAAATAAAAAGTACATACCTTCAGCTACAAAATCCATCACAGTTTTTTTAACAAGTATAAAATTCACTAGCATATGATGTTTCTCGTTAGAAGCAAAATTACAACTAATTAACACTTTACTTACCCCTTATTTAAATAACAGCCCTCATTAGCTTAACAGTGATTGAAATGTGTGCAAAACATTTCTTAGAACCGAGATAATAGGGATAATGGCTACATACTTAGATAATTAGTTCTTGGAAATTTAAAAGTGACTTTTGTCTAGCTGGCATGTTCAGGATGAATCACTGTGCGTCGTGCTGTAAAACAGAGCGCGCGAAGTGAAGTTTGCGTTATCGCGACAATGTAGCCGTACCATTAAAATAACTGGTCAACTGTAGATGTTGGATTGTCGGTAGGTAGGTACTAAAGATAGGTAAGTCCACCCACCCACAGGGTACACCACTGCTTACCACTTGGGAAATAGTCGTGGCGTTATTTTACTGCGTTCCACGCGTTTAAAACAGTGCACGAAGTGAAAAGCCACGGTTTATTTATTTGTAAGATATTTTTAAAGTATGTACATACCTACACCTATAAATATTTGGTGATCTTAGCGAAGGAAGCTTAGCGAACTATCCGGTGTTAGTATAATATTTTAATTGAAACATAAATAATTTTAAAAATGCGACAGCATACGACTCGAAACCGGACTGCAACGCCATCTATTTATTTTCTCCGACTGCCTGCCTGTCATTCCGGTCATGCCAATTAGGTATGCAGAAGTGACAAAAAGTATCGATATTTAAATAAAATATTGATATCGATTTCAATATGATCTAAAAGAAACATCGCTTTATCGCTATATCGGTGAAATAAACTGAAAAATATTTGTACTTTATGAAATTCTATTGTGTGTTTTTATTCGTATAAATACCAAACTAGGATCGTCATTTCTGATGTAAAATCTTGATAAAATAAATCTACATTTTAAAATACATTTGAAATATATCGTATTTGACACATTTTCGATATTTTATATCGATACATCGGTGTTTTGAAATAGATATCACCAAAAAATATCGATACATCGATATTTTTTTTACAAACCTAAAGTCAATGAATGTCATTAGAGTCAGCAGTTTCAGTACTTTCAGTTTGCCATTCCTTCTGTCATTCAACGTCACCTTTTTATCCGAATTTGCATTTATTGTTTAATTTACAGGTAATAAATTAAAATACATAAATGCCTGTACTAAAACAATGAGGTGACGTGAATCTAATAAAAACCTAATCACTTATGCATTCCAATCAGTGAGTTACATACGTATAAATAATATACTAGAACGATGGCTGGCGTTCCGGTGAAGTTCGGTTCGATATTATCGTTCTGTTTCGTATTGTACGCTGTCTATTACCGCAAGAATGATATTGGGGACGTGAGACTGTCTCCTGTGAAGGAGCATTTGCTGTTTTTGGAGAGCGAAAACAAGGTTGGTGCGGGAAAACTACAGCCGAAAGTCGCACTTGGTTATGGCGCATGTCATGATCTGTTCGTAAACGCAACTTCACTATTGGACTACAAAGACCTGAAAGGAAGCCCTGAACATTTCAATGAGATCTCGAGCAAGGACGAGTTCCTCAAAAGTTTCGCGTATTTCTTCAAACATGGCGCTGCTGCCGAGTAAGTTATCTAGAATTTTAATGACCATTACATGTATGTTTAACATTTGGAATAGTTAACGCTGATAAGAATTACAAAGAAGTCCATTAATTTAATGACATTTTAGTCCTTAACATAAACTACATTAAGTTAATTTTCTTTTAAAAACACATTTTTTGATGACCTAACCCATAACATTTTTATAAAAATAATTACCACATACCTACCATTATAATTCCAGGCGCTTCGTGTCCAATGCAAAGCTGTATGATGATTTAATAGAACAAGCCCTGAAACTGGTTGACTCAAGATGGGCTATTGGAGGGAATGCTCCGCTAATGGCCAAGCGTTTCTACATAGAAGGCTGGAAAGTGCTGTTTGCAGCAAAAATGAGCAATAAACTGAAGAAATACATTCCAAAAGATATACAGATTGTTGGTGGAGAAGAAAATGAAGAAGTGAGAGACGACGTTCACATGATCCTTGAGTATAAGGCTGATGAGGAGTTTGGTGCTCTGAAGGCACCACGAGCAAATAGATATATAGTACATAATGATGAGAACAATCCCCTGCTCAGTTCTCTGGAGAAGTTCGATGCACACTTGCCAGGGTTTAGTCCCCATTTACTAGTCATTAGTGGGCTGCAGATGATGGACAACTATCCTTTTAAAATTGGAGATGGAGTAGGTATGTCCAACATTATTTTATTTTGTAATTTTTGGAAAACTTAAGCTGGGCATGAACATTTCAATTACAAGTTTTCATAAAAAGGTAAACATGTTTCATTATAACTAATGGGTTAGGTAGTTAATGGGTACTGAGGGGACAGAGTTAATTATTTCAGTAAAAATGTGAAAGTTGAATCAAAATAATTTGTTGCTAACTAAACTACAACACAGCCACATTCATTTCTAGATATGACAATAATTGCTTATCTAAACAAAACTTAAACTTGTAAGATAGCAGTTTGTTAACAAGCTGATAAAAGTAATCCTTTTATTGTTACAGACTTAAGAGCTGCAAGACTGGACTTGGTTATGAAGCAAATCTTATCACAACCACTGTCTACACTGGCCCACTTTGAAATGGCAAGTTATGTTGACTTGGATCTCCTCAAACAGCTCACTACTAAAATACTGCCATTTGTGGACTCACTTGGTATGAATGAACAAGAATTAACAAATCTTTACAGTGTCCTTGAATATGGTGAAGTCAGTATTGTTGCTGACTCCAACCCAAGAATAGCAACCGCCTTAGATCAAATGCGCAAAACATTTTTATTGATAAGACGTCAGAACAAACTGTATCAGAGCAAAAGAAAGTTGTCACGTATCCATGTGCATACTTTAGCTTACCAAGCAATAATGACTGTCAAAAACTCAGACTGGAAGAGAACTGAAGCTGCCGCTGCTAAGGCATCATTGACAGCTCACAGATATGTGTGTAACAGCCAAGATATTGCCTTGGATAAATGTAAACTGCTACTTGACGACAGCTTTTCAACAACTACAGATAATGATAACACCAGTAGGGTGTTCTTCGAACCTACAAAACCTGTGTCTTGTTGGGAAGAAGAGGTAGATGGGGAGAATGTTGACATATGTGTGGCTCCCGTACTTATATGCACTGAAGCACAGCTGACTGCTGGTGCTGGAGATAATATCTCTGCAGCAGGACTTGTGCTGCAAGTCGAAAAATAAACATGCCGCTAAAAAAATATTGTCATATGAATTTAGTTCAGTGACAACACTTAATTCATTCCATTTGAATATTTACTTATATATGGTGCCATTCTATCAGGATGATCTTATTAAAAATCTAATATTTTTTATCAATTAATAATTATGACTAGGAATTAATGAGTTATTTATTATGATTATGACATTTTACTAATTCAATCTACAGAAGTACAAGACTGGTGGACAATTTATTTATTTTAAAAAGTTTGTAAATAGGTAAATTGTATTTGGTTTTGCAATATTTTGAATTCACCTATTTATTAGTTTATTATTTAATTGACTATTTATAAAATCAATCTATGAGCGTAAGAACAAAATCTTTATTTTTTGTTTCTATTTCATTCCATTGCAAAACTAGATTATGATAATTTTATTGAGTGTGGTGGCTTTGTGAGCAGTGGTGGCCCTGTGGTATCGGCCCCAACTTTAGAATTGTAGGTCCTTTGTGTATTTAATTTCATCACCACTGCTCTCAAAATGGTGAAGGAAAACATTGTGAGGAAACCAGCATGTCCTAGAACCAATAATTCTACCAACATGCACTGGGCCTGCATGGTGGATTACGGCCCACTCCCTCACAGAGAGGCCTGTGTAACAGCAGTGGGAAGGTTATAGGCTGATTATGCAATACTTTGATATTTTGAATTAAAATGCAATACTTACATATTAAAGTTTTCAAAGTTGTTATGTATAATAAATATTGTAGAAAATTTTTCAACATTCCTAAAATTGTATTTGTGAAGTAGTTTCGAGGTTTCAGGTAAAGATCTGGGTGTTAATTGTTGTTTGAATAAAATCCTTTTTATATACAATGTTTTATTTTATAAAAACGTATGTACAGTTATAATACATAGTAATTGTCTACAAACAATTTGATAGAGTAAAATTAATGAGAATTAATTAAAAGCTAAGAATAATAATATTTTAACAAACAATTTTTATCCTAGTTTATGACTAAAACAATTAATCTGTGTACTAATATTGGCAGATCTAATTGTAATTTATGTATGATGAATTTTGTTTAATAATAACACCAAAATAAATACTGTACAGAAAACGCAATGAAATAATCCTACCAGATTTAAAACATACAAAATACTTATACTGAAGAGTGTGCAACCACCAGCTAGGTATTATTTCCTTTAATGAAATGGGCAGGGGTCAAGGGTCAGGATGACATATTTAATATTTATTTTAAACAAATTAAACCTTTTTTTGTTTTATCTTTACCTTTTTTACATAATTAAAAAACAATAAGACCTTATCTTGGTCACTCGAATAAGAATAAAATTTAAATCTCCCACTTTTGTATTAAGGCTTGGGCACTAGCGCGACCGCACCCCAGTCTGCAGGAGCCTTTAGACTTCGCTAATGGTGCTCATGAGCTCATGATGTGTAAAAAGATTAAACTAAAAACAAATAACACAAATATTTGGTCAGTTGGTTGGTGTTGACACATGCCTAAAGGATTTAGTTATGTAAATAGTCATCACTAAATCCTAAGTATATTAAAATTTACTATGTGAGAGGTAGGTACATACATCAGTAAAAAATTAAAATATAGAATACAGAGCTAGAATACTTAATCACTAAATAAAATATTGGAGTGGGAATTATGTTTAACTACATTGTAACAGACATTTGGGTATAAGAAATACAAAAAAGATCTCCCAAGAAATAGGAACTGCTTCATAGATATACAATAATGATAGATTGATATTCATTTAACACTTTCACCGCTAAGTACATAGAATACATACAAATTGGCATGCCATATAATGTTTATTGCAAATCTATAACAATTCATTCAACAGAAGTCATCTGAACAGAAGTCATCTTTAGCTACATATAGCGACGACTCAGATGCGAGTTGTGGGCACACAAACGAATTATTTTTCGACCCATATGCTGGGTGCTTGGCATAGAAAGTGTTAAAAGCCTTATTTATGAAACCAAATGGATAATTAAACTCCAGAACTATGGAGTTTGTTTAAAAATTGGGTTTAACGGATTGGGATCATAGACATTACATTATTTTAGATATTACACCTCAGTGTAATAATAACATTCTAGTTTACCGGTATTACAGTACTGCAAGCAGGAATAGGGAGAAGACTAGAACAGGATTGTAACATAGAATTAGTAGAAAGCATATATTTTGTTGTCAATAAAAACTCTAAATATTTAGTAAATAGTTCACAACAAACTATATTAGTTTAATGCTACAAATCCTCACCGGGTTCTGTCCTTACAGACTCCCCTGCAGCCCTAAGACTAATCAGTTTCTAGGCAATTTCCAATTCTTGATAGGAGTGTATGTTCATGTCTCATACAAATTTTATTTTCAGTCTTAACATTTTAGATAACATACGTACATAAGTACAGTCAACAGCACATCAGGTTATACTAAACTGTCAAATTTCTCCTCATGATTTTAAACCTTAAAATGTTGAAAGTTCAAAATCTAATGAGAAAATTTAATAGTTTGTAGTAACTTGATGTGCTGGTGACTACATAACATTTACTCATCATTATCAGAGAATTTGATCCTCTTGTTTGGTGGTCTTGCTGTAGCTTTGTACGGATCATAGAGACCACTCTTGATGAACCTCTTTGCTGCCTCTACATCCACCAATGGTCTCTTCTCTCGATCTTTTACTTCTTGCCACTTCAACATCACAGCTTTTATTCTTTGAAGCTCATCTTTAATTGGGTGCTTTGTCGGATCGATGCCTTGTATCCTCAAATGAATCCAATGGAGGGAATTCAAGGTGAAAGCCAAGAATAAATCGAGTTCTATCTGTGCGGGCAGTATCAAAGAATCATATTGCTCCTTGAGCGGTAACAATTGGTCCAATACCTTTTGTACTTCCATTAAATTCTCCTTGAGACTCTCGCAGTTGTTGACGAAGTCTTTATCCTTGGCTAACTCGCCGTATTTCAAGTCCCAATCCATGTTTGCACTGTTTCTTTACTATCGCACCACCTATGATTGTCTCTCAGAGGTAAATGTAGCGGAATACACAAGTGTACAATCAGAAGAATACCACGTTTTTGAATTAATCCAATTTATAACCTGACCCTGAGTTCTGAAAATACAAATTGAAAAATGACCGACAAATTGACTTCAATTGACTTGACACTTGACATGATGTTGGAATATTTTTTTCATATCTACCCTGAGCATGAAACTCTTTTAAACTCTTCTTTGGTTCACGCTAAAGTAGAGTAGATATAAATAACAATGTTTAAGAATTATTATTTGAGATAATGGAACGCTCGTCGTAACTATCATAAGCAGAGTTGCCAGCTACGGAAATGTCCGTAGATCTACGGATTTATGGGCTCGCCTACGGACCGGACATGCATAACCTACAGATTTTCAGTCCATTCAACCGAACAAAATAATGGGGTTAAAAACTGAAATCTAGTCATAGGTGGCAGCACTGTTCACCGTCTACAAGCCACCATTGTTTTATGTTCGCTTTTGTGTCGATCGCAAATTAAACGAAAACTAGATAATTATGTATGCGTCTTGGAGTGTAGCACTATTAAAAGACGAGCTACGAGCGAGAAAGGGTAAACGTCTATCACTGATAAAAAAAGCACCTGTAATAGAAAAGTAAAAAAAATATGAACATTTTATAGGTTATTCTGTTTGTTGTTCTTTTTTTGTTGAAGACTGCAGGCGTACGATAGGAATAACCTCATCGGAGTTGAAAACCACCTCGAGGATGATCTTTCTGATTGAAAAACTTCAGAGATGTTAATTCTAGCATTAATATATTATGATAATATAATACACACACACCTTTACTATAATTTACATAATATCACACCACAAGTGCCTGTAGGTAATGAAATTCTCTTGGGAGCATCACCTCTATACGAATTTCTCCCATAAAAGTTAGGTTTAAAAAGCACATAGTCTCGACAAAATATCGGGTTTTACATTTATTGCGAAAAGTTTTCAACCGCGGGTTTCGTCTTTTAACATATTTAACAAAACATGGGTCCTCGTATTTTTGCAGTTATCAGCTACGCAACGGGGCATATGAATTAATTATGCGTAAAAGAAGTCACTTGTTTACAAAAAAGAATGTATAGATAATGACAGCTAGCTATCGAATCTGGCAACATTGTTCCTAAGTGCTCATATAGGGTGCCCGGCACCCATAGTGCGTAACTATCATTGACATAAAACCTATCTCAATGGCGTACTCAATGGTAATTAGCAATCACAATCTGAATGACTAATACTAGTATATTGGTAATCCATTGCTTCATATGTTCGAAAAATTCATCTGCTCATCAACGTAAATTAAATGATGCAATGAATATTGTTGAACGGTCAAAATGAAACCCATTGCTACTGTGTTACGCATAGTTACGCAAGGTGGGCGGCATTGGTGCCAGTCACTACTCCATACAAGTTTAGACGTGATTAAAAACTTGCCTACTAAAACTACGTCAATTTACGTCAAGCGCTGATTAATTTGACAGGACTAAACTAAAATTGATCTTCTGTCCTTTTCTTAATGAAATGAAAAGAATAAGATGCACTGAACTTAAATTTAGTTTAGTTTGTGAACAAGGGAATCGGCACCACTAACTCGTCAATCGTTAATTATCAAAGTTAACAAAATGCATTAATTTGTGTAATTCTTTATTACCGGATTTACTTTTAAATTAACTGAAAAAAATGTTAACGCTCTTGTTAACTTTAGCCCGTTACCGTTACATTGGTTGTTTGTTGACATGTCATTATTTTCCGCGACGGTGTGCCCGCCCGCATGGCGCGTTTTTTTTCAAACAAAATAGTACAATATGTATAATATAATACTGCAATCCCATCAAGCGCCGCAGGCCGCAGTAGAACTATACAGGGTGACATTGAAAACATGCGACAAATCGAAATGGGAGATTGTACTCATCATTATGAACAACTTTTACTAAGGGACCAAAGCTACAATCCCAAAAAAAAAACAATACCTCATCAAAATGTAGGAAAAGCAGATTTTTTTTTTGGGGTTACAGCTTTGGTCCCTTAGTAAAAGTTGTTAATAATGATGTATACAATGTCCCATTTCAGTTTGTCGCAAGTTTTCAATTTCAACCTGTATATATTTTAATAGCCCGCGATTTTGTCCGCGTAAAATTATTCCCCCGAACCCACTGCTTCACATCTCAACGTCCGCCCGCTCTATTACTTTGGTTTAGGTAAGGGTTGTAGCGTGATCTTCCTCAAGAATTGGGCTATCAAATGCAAAAATAAATTTTCAAATCCGACTGGTAGGTAGTTCCAGAGGTTAGCGCGTTCAAACAAACTCTTCAGCTTTATTTCAATAAGTATAGATCATTTACTAAAGGCAATACGAGGGCGGCACTGAAAATTTCGGGAATCAAGGAAGTGACACAAAGTTACTATTTAAAAATGTATTTATTGCTTTTCGAAGTATTCTCCGCGAAATTTGACACATTTTTCCATACGATGGAACCAATCATTGAAGCAACCATTCCATTCGGAAGCTGGGGTCTCCAAAATGGCCGTTTTGTAGGCGTCCACAGCTTCTTCAGGTGTTGAAAATCTTTGTCCACGCAATTTATTCTTTATTTTAGGGAAAGTATAGAAATCATTGGCGGATGGTCTAATAATTCTATGTTTTCTTGCTCTAAAAACTCTTTTGTTCTGTGCGCGGTGTGAGAACTCGCATTGTCGTGATGCGGCGGTTGCAGTTCTCTTTACGGAGTTCAGAAACGACCTGTGGCAAACAAATGCTAGCATACCATTCTGCATTAACCGTTCTTTGTCCCTCAAGAGGAATAGTCGTAACATGGCCGGTTTTGGAGACAAACGTGGCCACCATTGTTTTTGCAACACTCCGTGAACGAACAATTTTTGTTGGCTTTAACTCATTTTCGAACACCCAAACTCGTGACTGGTTTTTTGTTTCGGGTTCGTACGCATATATCCAGGATTCGTCACCTGATACGATGTTGTATACAGCATTTGAGGATCCTGCGTGAAATCTTTCGAGAGTTCTGACGCACCAAGTAACGCGAGCCGCTTTTTGCTCTTCACAGAGCGAATGCGGTATCCATCGGGAAAACAACTTTTTTACACCTAATTGTTCATGCAAGATTATTTGTATTTGACTCATGCCAATGTCTAAAGTTGCCTGAATTCCGCGGTATGTCACATGTTGATCTTCCTCAATCAGCTTACGCACAGCATCAACGTTTTCTTGGGTGACTGCAGTTTTAGGACGACCTTGACGGGGATCATCACTGAGCTTGACACGTCCACGTTGAAATTCAGCAAACCAGCGATAAATTGTGGTTTTGGATGGGGCTTCATCAACAAATGCAGAAATCATCCGGTCAACACACTGTTTTTGTTTTAAACCACTTCGAAAGTCATAATAAATCATCGCTCTTGAATTTTCTCGAGTCAAATCCATTTTCTCAACAATTAAACAAGTTTGACAAAACCTTGTCAAGACCCAGAATCTTTTTTTAAATAAATAAATGGTATTCGATTATTAAAACCAAGGAGTTTTCAATTAAAAAGATTATAATATGACAGGAACAGTGGAAATATTCCATTCCCGATTTACGAGAATCGATTTCCGTAAAATGTGTCTAGGGAAATTAAAAAGTAAACAAACAATTATTTAATTAGGTACATTTAATTATTTCTGAAACAATAATAATTTCCTGCTAGTAATCATGTACTTCAACATTAAAATCTAGATCATAGCTTGTTCAATACATTGAAAATGATTTATTATCGTCCTATTACTAGATAGCATCATCAGCAGATGATGACACTTAACTAAAGAGACAATATCAATCATCCAAGTACTCGAAAGGTTCTGGGGGCTCGGGTTCCTTTTCTTCTTCCGTCTTAGGACCGAAAGCGGCCACAGGCTCGACCAGCATCTGTTCGACTTCCCCAGAGTGGTTCAACATGACGATGCCGCCAATTGTAACGTCTTTCAGTGGCACAAACCCAGAGCCCTCTACAGCCGTCAAGTTCTTCAACTGTTGCCTCATAACCCTCGCGGGGTTGTTCAAAATTTCAAAAGTAGGCTCTGGCTCTTTCTTCTCTTTAGTTTCCTTTTCTTCGCCCTCTTTTTCCTCCTTCTTAACTTCCTTGGACGAGCCGGCGGCAGTGGCAGCGGCGGCGTCCTTGTCAGATTTTCCATGAACTGTGATGTTAGGGTTTGGTGACTTTGAGGGTTTCTTTTCTTCTTCATCAACATCCATTTTAGAAGTTGAGGAAGAAGTCATGCTGCTTCCTGAACCTTCACTTCCATGCGCCCGCCTGCGAGCTTTAGCTGCAGCAATACTCAACACAGCAGTAGTGACTCTCTCCCTTTCTT
This sequence comes from Atethmia centrago, assembly GCA_905333075.3. Classification (NCBI taxonomy): domain Eukaryota; kingdom Metazoa; phylum Arthropoda; class Insecta; order Lepidoptera; family Noctuidae; genus Atethmia; species Atethmia centrago. Next base: position 6,428,456 of record HG995381.1, on the reverse strand, counting down.
CACGTTTCTTTTCTTCCAATGGCGCGGGGTATGCGTAGAGAGAAGGTTTCGAGTTGGACTTGAAGTCCATCTGAGGCATCTTCAAGTCAGAGTTGAGGGCAATCAGGCAAGTAGGTGTGAAAGCTAAAGACAGGCAGTGAGCCAGAGGGAACCAGTACCAGTATTGAGTAAAGACTAGCATGCCTACAACAGCAAGCATGTTCATGTGGCCTGTCCTATTTTGCAGAGACACTGTTACGTTGCGGCCACCGGCGTCTATGATACCCTGAGCCAGGATAGCTCCGAATTTAGCCATCACGTCTTCGTGTTTGTTTGAAATCACTTGTGCGTAAAGTTGACGGAAATATGTGACTTTAGGGCAAAGAACTTCAGTTTGTTGGATTAGAATCATGGCAGACGCAATCAAGGCGCCTTGCCTCACAAAGTTGACAGGGTCAAACTTTACCATAGGTTCCAAGAGGCCAATAGCCTCGCGATTTCCAGTTCCGGCGCAAGCGATACCCAAGGCCATAGCAGCGCCATAACGAACGTGAGGGTTGTATGATTCAGCTAACAGGGATACAACTGAAGGGCACTGTTCAGGTGTCCTGAAGAGAAGGAAGCCGAGAGCGGTTACGGCGGCACGACGTACGTCGTCGTTTACGTCAGAGACGGCAACGTGAAGCAGTGTGCGGATAGAGTCGTTGTTGCCAGTCCCACAATAAGCAGTGGCGATGGTGTAGCAACCGGCACGACGCAGCAGAGGATCCTTGTCCCTCAACAATTGTTGCACAAGGGCATCAGCCTCTTCAAGACGTCCATACATAGTGAAGGCTATACCTACAGCCAAACCTCTTAATATCTTCTCATGCTGAGTTTCTTGAGCATATGCAACCATGTCTTCAATGGCAGCTGCATTCCTGGAGCCCAACATAACCATTCCCATGGCTATACCAGCCGCCTCGCCGGTTACCGCGTCATCTTGGTACAGGTTAAATTTGAGCTGTTCATAGACATCCTGTCTGTGGGTGCCCATAGCAGCCAGGCCAAGTCCAAGACAGCCTCCATGGCGCACCATCTCATTCTGAGCATCTTTTAGCTGTGTTAGAAGATAGTCAATGATATTTGCACCATGATTAGCATGAATTAAACCTAGGGCATATAGGCCTCCTCCCTCAGAGTAGCCCGATGAAGGGCCTGCCTCTTTGGGCAAGTAAGATTGCATGAGAGCTAGGGACTCACTCTCATGACCCCTATGAATAACTCCAAGGGAGGCTGTTACTGTTAGCTTGGCCCAGTTTGTGGCCCGGGCAAGCCATTCTAAGTTGTCCCTCAAGAACTGATCACTAGTTGTTCCTGAGTGCATAAAGGCATTGGCTATGACAGTGGCTGTGTGACAAATAGACACCCTAATGGCATCTTTAGTGTTCTTCAAAATTAGTAAATCAGCATGATTAGATCTAATCAGAAACTGTAGTTGTAACCCTATGGAGACTTCACCTCCTAAGATTGAAATTAACTTTTCTACCCTCCTCTGATGTTCCTTTTCTTCATCATTCAGACTTTCAATATCTCTCTCTGGTTTCTTGGATTCTTCAGCAACAGGTGTAGCAGCAGCAGCAGCAGGTTGATCAACTTCCATGGAAGCCTCTGGGAATGGCCCACCTTGAGGTTGGGGTTTACCACCAAGAGCACTAGGGATGGGTGCTGTTGTCCTAAGAGCCTGTAATACTCTGCCCAGAAACTGTTGTGTAGCTGAATCATACAAGTCAAAGGCTATTTGGTATGCCATGAGGACAGATTCTTGTGGTCCATGAGTCAGTTTGTCAAGGATTTCAGCTACAGAGAGGGGATCCTCAAGGAAGATAAGACACTGGCACATGTTGACATAGTCGGGGATGTTGAGACCTCTGTAGAGACCCACCAGGGACCGGAGGACTGTGCTGCGGAAGCCTCTGTTCTGCAGGAGGCTCATGGCAACAGTGAAGGCATAAACAAGCATACCTGGAAATTAAAAAAGGTAACATGAAACAACTATTTCAACTTCAAAATAATTCACATAATTTGGCTAAACGCATAATATAATGCAACTTAAAAAAGGAAGGAAATAGTTTTATTTAGTACTGTATTATGTTTTTGTGCACAAAGCCCATTGATCCATAGTTTATCATTTTCCTTGTGCTAGAAATTGATGATGTTTCTTACAATTTGATCCTAGAATTTGTAATACCAAATGTCTTATTTGTGTAATGTCATGGTTGCTTAGCAGTTTAGTGAAAGAAAATGAAAACTTTAATTATATCAATGTATTGATCTATTTTTTTGTATCATACAAAACATTTTGTAAACATTCCGCACCAACTTCCAGTAATTGTTAACGTTTTGAATACAAGATTAAGTAATAACAAAGACCAAACAGGCATTGACCCTCCAATGACTCATGAATTTTCATCAATTGGATGAAATAATTTATTACAAATATCAAAACGACATTACTAGATTTGTACTGAAGACAAAGGTTTGTTTTATGAGCTGGTTTGTTGTAACTTACCAGCTATATCATCAGATTTCATGATGGACTCCTCGAATATGTCCATGCGGCGGGTCTCCAGCGCCAAACCCAGCGCCTGCCTGTACTGTCCATCTTCAAGACATCGCTGGAACATTCGATTCACGATGGCTTCCAAGCGAGGATCTATCGTCTCCGCCATGGTGTCGACGAACAGCGCCTTCCTCTTCTGGGTGTAGAAGTCGATCGCTTTTGCAATCGTAGTATCGACATACTCATTTCTTGCGTTCACGTCGAACAAGTCACCAGCGCCCAGCGCATACGTCAACGAATCTTCAAAGGCCCCCAAGTGGTAATATACCTTACTTGCCACCAGAGCTGCGAGCTGGTGCTGGGAGAACACTTTGTCTTCATGCAGAATTTCGATCTTCTCAATAGATTCTGATATTTCTGGCCAAAACTCGTCAACTATGTTGTCCAACCTCTTCAATGCGAACTCTTTCACTTCGGACATTGGCTCATCCAGCAGGGATATAATCCCCGCCGCTGATGTTATATTCATCTTGTTGTTTTTTTTTATATTAATCCTATTGCACGAACCTTTCGCAGAAACTTATTGCTTATTAATCGGCAATTTCTGAAATGAGTACAACAAAATATTACGATGATTTGACAAATTTCTTTCATCCATTGACATCCATGGACAATCTAAAATTGACGGGGTTGGGGTTGCCGGATTTGTGCCGATATTTCAACAGAACAATGACAATGAAATTAAATTATCTTTTATAATAAAATTATTTATTGGATGGATGTGTGAAAAATATTTCACTAACGCTAGGTTTTGGATCATTAACATTAGAGATCAGACCTTTCCGCTGTCACTTCACAAATTCCTAGCTAATAAATACAAACCTGACGCATTGCATTTAATTTTGTCTAGTGAAAACACTGAGTCATAGATATCGTAGAATCCAAACACATCAATGAGGTGCGTTTTTATTATGAACCAAAAACTGTCTTAAACATAATTATTCAGTGAAGTATTATATAATTTTAATAAGTAGTAATTACTACTTATATTTAAAATTTCATAAAAGTGCTTTAACCTTTTATTTAAAAAGTTTAAAATGGCTGGTATTTTTTTAATTTCATAATTTTGTACGGTCTGTCTTGCTCTTCAATCGGTTGTAATGAACAGATATTCTGAATGCACCTGTATTGTGAGTTGTCAATTTTCTGTCAAACACATTCCTACGTAGTGCGAACGAAACATCTGTAGTAACTTTCTCTGTGAATAAAATAACGCAATAATTCTACAAAATGCTAGACCTATTCAGCATCTTTAGTAAAGGAGGCATAGTGCTATGGTGTTTCCAGAGCACGAGCGAAATTTTTTCGCCATCCGTGAACGCTTTAATTCGTAGTGTGATATTACAAGTAAGTTAACATTTACATGTTGGGAAGCCCCTGGAGTGGTTTAATCTGATTAAGTATTCACAACGTGGGTAATTTACATATGCTAAAACTTGGTCTTTTGTATTATCGTAAACCTAGAATTTACATATTAATTGGATCTGCTTGCAATAATGTCCTTGGCTTATTTATATTGCGTTTTAAGGCCTTATCTTCCGCATACCGTAAAAGTATACCATATGTGACAATATAAAGACTTGTTTATTGTATAATAAGGCATCAGTGCCTAGAGCTATGTATCAATATTTATCAGTCTAAATTACATTCATTTTCAATCCCTCTAACCATTAAATAATAAGGTATGTATATTGCAACATTACCCTAATTGGATAACTTTATATAAATTACTTCTACCTATTCTTTCTCCTACAACACTTACCTGGTCTATATTTAATTTCAACCTGTTTAAATTTTGACATTTAATTTTTCAGGAGCGTTCAGGCAACAATACTTTCAACCATAATGCCTTATCATTGCAATATAAACTTGACAACGAGTTTGAGCTGGTGTTTGTGGTGGCTTACCAGCGCATTCTGCAGTTATCATATGTGGACAAGTTCCTCAATGATGTGCACCTGGAGTTTAGGGACAAGTACAAGAATGAACTGCAGGGTGGACGGCATATCATGGACTTTGATTTCAAGATGACATTTGATAAAGTGTTGCAGAATTGTGAAAAATGGGGTGAGAGAATTTTCAACCATATCTGCACTGATGATTTATTTTGCATCATTAACATTCTGTATTCATATTCAATGTATACCCTACTAATTCAACTAAGACTCCAACATAGTTGGGAAAGGCCAAGCAGATGATGATCCAGCTAGCATTATGGTTATTGAAAAGAGTGAGTCATATACTAATTTTCTAATATTGTATTACAGCTAAATCGCAAGCTAAGATTCCAAAACAAATGAGAACATTCGAAGACTCGCAGAAGTCCAAAAAGACTGTTGCTTCAATGATTGAACGCAGGGGAGAAGACAAGGGAAAGAAATCTGGTAATTCTTATTAGAAATGTTTGTTTTCACATATTTGATGTAACGGGTTTGATCTTTAGATTAAAAAAAAAGTAATAAAATGCCTGAATGAGGTGTTAAACATGTTCATGACATTTCTTCATATTACTAGTAAATCAGGATGACATGCAACTTTGAACCTACTATCTGTTTCCACCTGTAATCCTGTTAAATTTAATTGGCTTATATGTATGTGTCTTTTTATTGAAAATGTTTTACACCTATTTTAAAACAATATTAGGTAAGTTGTTTGTCTGGAAGTATAGTATTAGTATACTAAATATATGTGTGCTGACTACTTGCAGGGGTCAGTACATTACCGAAAAGTGTCAGTAATTGATGATGATAGCCTACTGCCTAGAACCCGGTCTGTGTTATAATGCTCTATCAGAAGAAAAAATAAACTTTTCTAATGGAACAATGATACTTGTTTTCAGTAAAAATAGTAGAAAATAAGAGCCTGACTAACGGCAAGGTGGAGGAATCGCCCGAACCTGAAGATGATGTGATTGCTTTGAACAGAGCCAAGCTGGCTCAGAAACTTGCCTCCAAAGGCAAGAAGGAGCTGCCTAAGTAAGTAGCAGAGTTCCAACTTTATTCTACCAAACATAAACTATGGACACCAGGTTCTTGACTAAGCCGGCCTGTCTCCTTGGCACAATATTACAGTATTCCAAGAAAAGAGAGAAGAGAAGCTTTTGCAGTGGGACAGCTTAGGTTTTTTAATAATACATGTTTTCATCACATCAGACCTGAAATGGAATTTTTTTTTTCTTTTTCTCTTTTATGGCAACTGAGCCGATGTCGACTATTCTGCCAGCGTCATGTAGTGACGGCAGCACAGCAAGATGAGCCGTCGAAATTTGCACTTTGTGGTAGTTGTTAGTTGTTAATGTTAGTAGCTGATAGGACGAGACAAGTTTTGTTAGTTAACATGGATTTCTATAAATATATAATTTTATTACTCTACTCTATGGACACACAAACATTTACAAAGTTATAATTATTATTACTACTACTACATTCTGATATCATTGTCATTCAAAAATTTAGATAGGACTTGTATTAGTTTTGGGGAAAAGTTAGTCAAGATGGAATGGAAGTTAGTAGGAAGGATAATATTCATTCATTCACTGGAGTAATCTGAGATGTGCTAGCTGTCACTTTGTGTCATAAAATGGTCATATTTATTGTATTTGGCACTTATTATTTTATCACACATTTATTTTACACTTCAATAAATTGATTAAACTAAACAATCACCTTTACAATAAATATGACCATTATATTACACAAATTGACAGCTAGCACATGTCAGATTAGTGAATTAATAATTCGACTTTAGCATAAAATTATTGTGCTGCATGCAACACTTTCAAGACTTAATATGTGACAATCCGCGGCTAAAGGTACCTTATGGACGTTTATAGTTTCGAAGATATTGAATGTTTTGTAAATTTTGCAAGAAATATAGATTTTTTTTTTATTGCTTTGTTCGAGGTGACTGAACTTAAAATGTCTGTTTCTCGAAATTGCACAATTTCGAATATAATTAAAAAAAAAATATATCTCCGTAACAAAACATCGTAGGAGGTTGATCTTTTTTGATATCTACAGCGTATTAATCGCAGATTACTAGCGTATGCATAACTCCATATCGACCACAAGGTACCTTTAGCCGCGGATTGTCACATATTAGTGTTGTATGATGTACCTTGTTTCTTACTATGCTGAACTAATGTTAATAATCATCTTGTAATTTGGTTATGTAAATAAATGATATTTAAAAATTAAAAAAAAAAAAAAAAAAATGTTGCATGGGTGAAATCTAATATGTGCAGTCCAATATTTGTATTATATACTTGAGAATCTCAAAGACAAACAGGATAATATAAATTTTCCTGTTTGAGTAACAGACTTGTTTCGTTCATCACAATATTATGTTTTCCTTGTGTAACAAGTTTGGTTTACCCATCACATGTTTTTTATGTAGAATTAAACGAAATTACTTCATGGATTTAAAATAGGTAGTTGAAATATTAAGGAATTTCTTTACACTTATCAAGTGTTATCACATGTGGTGTAAGAGTGTTGGTAACATTTTACAAAATGTAATTATTCTTATCTGTAAAATGAGTAGTCACATTACACTGCAAGAATAAATAACTATACGATATACTCACAAGGGTTATTATAACGATAGCTGTGGTAGAAAGAAGATATCTTACTCAATGACTTTATTTAGACCTGGTAAAGTTTGATAGACTAAAGGAAAACCAATGTTCTCTTAATTAAACTTACTTACAAAGCAAAAAGATTCAAAATCGTATTTTATTCTCGAGTCTCCTTTTAGTTTATAGAGTACTAAGTAAATAAATAAATAAAATAGGGAGCTTTTGTATGATATTCGATTTCCTCTTTGTGATGTAGTTCTCTCTATTATTCCTCATCTTCTTTTAGTTTCGACGGTACATCTTTGTTACAGTGCTTCTATTTTCTTAATGTTTCTCGGCAATCATCGCATGTGCGAATACAAACGATTTCCTCCCATTTTTAGGGTTGCGTAGTAAACAAGGAATTTAGTTTCGCCATGTCCGTCTGTCTGTCTTAGTGCTAGAAAGCTGTAATTTGGCATAGGTCTACATATTAATCACGCCGACAAAGTGCTAAAAAAAAACCTTGATGAAAAATTTTTTTTAGGTGACCTTTGCACAATGTGGAGATGATACTTTTTTTTCTCGTCTAACCCATGGTGTGGGATATTGTTGCATAGGCCGTTCAAAAATATTACGGGTCTGTCAACACCACTTCTTGATTCAAGGATCCGCTTGCGTAATATTACGCATTGAAGTGCTAATTTTTGTTAGAGTCAAGTGTCCCCCCCCCCCCCCCCCCCTGCCAGCTATAAAGTTGTTTATGGAGATGTGAAAAAAATCATGGCAGTAGTACATATTATAATTAAATTAAAAGGAAAACTATCACTGCTAAGTGGACTTTACAAGTTAACGAGTAATAGTCTACCAACTTAAATTTGCAGTTGGAGAATTGGTTGTGGCATATATCGATGAATGGGCGAACTAGTTTTCAACTACAATGTTAAGTTTGTTTTTGGGATAAATTCATCCCAACTTCACAAATACGGAACCCTTCATTGAGCGTGGTCCGACACGCACTCGGTTTTTTTTAAATAAATTACATAATAACTAAAAATAATAGTAACAACTCTATATACTTCCAAGTTAATTGAGAGCGTCCGGCCTGCACCAAGCGCAAAGGGCAACTGATAGAAATCCGACGACTGATGAAACACGAAGTTTGTCGAGAGACATTAAGAAAATAGAAGCACTGTAACAAAGATGCACCGTCGAAACTAAAAGAAGCTGAGGAATAATAGAGAGAACTACATAACAAAGAGATCGAATATCATACAAAAGCTCTCTATTTTATTACCCGACTGCCCCAGAAGGAGGGTAACGTTTTTCGAGAGTATGTATGTATGTATGTATATTTCTTTGCCACGCTCTGTAGCCTAAACGGCTTGATGGATTTTAACGTAAAAGGTGTCGTTAGATTCGTCTTCATTGTGGGAGTGACATAGGATAAAAAAAGGGAGCGAAACGATTTTTTTAAATATATTACAACAATATTGATATCAAATAAAAGCTAGTAATGAGTCAATTCCATATATATAAAAATAAAACTAAAAAGCTTGAAATAAAACAAATTATTTAAAAACAAAAAACCCGACTGCAAAAACACATACCTAACCGGCAAGAGAAAAACAAGCATTATAATGATACAAATTTGGTATCGCATAAACCAATAACCTGAAATATGGTGTAACTTTTGTTTGTCCCCGCCTGCGATACCAAAATTGTATCATTATAATGCTTGTTTTTCTCTTGTCGCTTAGGTATGTGTTTTTGCAGTCGGGTTTTTTGTTTTTTATATAATTTGTTTTATTTTATTTATTAAGCCCAGTAGGTGGCCACGTTTATTGCGGCGTCAGATGCATGGTTCAGCTGTTGTTTGCTATTCGTCATAAGTATAATATTAAAACTTTTCTCCGTAGGAAGTCTCCCAAGAGCCCGAAGGTGGAGCGTGTGAAACAGCCGCGCGTGTGGGAGCTGGGCGGCGGGTCGCGCGACCTGCCTTCACTAGACTTTAGTACTGACAAGCCCGAGGATGCCAACAACGAGATCACGCCGGACACACAGGTTGGTTTACTGTTGGAGAGATTTATACTAAACTAGCTTTTGCCCTCGGTTTCCTCTTCATGAAGGTTGGAATAAAAAAAACTTAAAGCGCTAACAAGAGGCAAACGACCAAAAGAGGCTTGTCTTAAAAAAAATTGCCAAAACGGTATAGTTTGTGGTAGCGGAAAAAATATATGTTAATTTTGAACATATTTCTCAGAATTTGAATGTTACCAAAACACGTTTTCAAAAAAAAATCGATACAAACGTTAAACTAACCTTTTACCTTGAGTTCCAAACCAAAATATTTATAATAAATATCAATGTACGTACTTATTTGAATGCAGAACTTGGTTGATTTTTATTTTCGATTACTCAACTCAGTTTTGAGTAAATAGATAATTGCTTCATATTTTGCAATAAATTACAACCATAAGCATTGTCTCATCGCGTTTCTCTTTCTTTTCTATACAGTCTGACAGGGACCGCGGTTTACCTGTAGCGTCGTATATACCAACATCCATTTCTATGTAATAAGGAGTTTTAGATATTTGAAGTAAATTTTTCATTGCTCATTTGGTAAACAAATATGGCGTACAGGAATTTGAAACGTGAAATCCTTATTTCAGCGAAGGCGAGACTTTCGCGAAAACTCAAAGAATACGCGTAGAAATCATCTTATAACGCAGTCTGACAAAACAGTCGGATTTTCGAAAGATAATTATCAACAAATCTTATGATTTACATACAAAATGAGTTTGAGTTTAAACACTAATAAAAATAATGAAAATTGCAGCTGATCGGTCAAATGACGGGCGCTATCCGCGACCTGGAGGTGGACTCGGACGAGAGCAGCAGTGACGAGGAAGTGGAGCACTCCGCACACCCCAGTCCCAAGAAGACCAGCGGCATGTTCAGCATATTTAAGGGTGAGTAACTGAGTACTTTTTATAAACTACTAGCTGCGCCCCGCGGTTTCCCCGCATGAGTCTCGATCCCGTGGAGATATATGGATAAAAATGATCTTATGTCCTAATCCAGGTCATGGTCTACCAATGTACCAAATTTCATCCAAATCCGTTCAGCCGTTTTAACGTGAAAGTGTAACAAACAAACAAATTCACTTTCGCATTTATAATATTAGTTAGGATAACTTTTCCATACATCATTTTACGGTTAATATGGTAATACTAACTATAAACTTTTTACTGAACTAAAACTGGTCAAAGGTTAATTTTTAACAAACAATGATGTTTCAAGTTATTGGTCATGTTTTTCTTCATGTTCTAAGACTAACTTTATACTTCTATCTTCTAGGCTTGGTAGGCTCTAAGGCCTTAACCGAGGAGTCGATGCGGCCCGTACTAGACAAGCTACAAGACCATCTGATCGGTAAGAACGTCGCCGCAGACATCGCGAACAAGCTGTGCGACTCCGTCGCGACCAAGCTGGAAGGAAAGGTGAGATTACATACTCATTTTAGATTGATTTTCAGGTTATCTTAAGGTAATGACTTTGATTAATATAAATATAATAAAATGTGTTAGATTGGTTTAAAGAAGAAACTTTATTCTCAATAAAGACATATGTCACTCACTTGAGCATAATACTAGAACATATATACATAAATTACACAAAGTTCGTCGTCATCAGTTACACAATACTAAAACATACACATATTACACAAAGTCGTCGTCATCAGTTACACTATACTAAAACATACACACATTATACAAAGCTCGTCGTCATCAGTTACACAATACTAAAACATACACACATTACATAAAGCTCGTAGTCGTCAGTTACACAATACTAAAACATACACACATTACACAAAGCTCGTCGTCATCAGTTACAGACTAGTTATATAATGCCTTCATTTCGTCAGAAGTGATTGATCCGCGATTATATACTATGTTGATTTTTGAACGTATTAAAAGAGTATAGATTTCATAAACTAGAGGGTATTCTATTATAAAGTTAGAGATTATATATTAGTTATAATAATGAATGTTGTGATATTGGTATCTAGTACTCGTAGGTGTGCAATATAATGTTAACTTCTAAATTTTTAACCTAGATATAAGTAATACTTGCTGCGCCCTAACAGGGTCATGTACTCATACGTTTTAGCCTAGCCTGTAACTGAGTGTACACACGGCTACACATCAAGCTATACATTTCCAGTATAAGCTGAACTCGCATTGTATAGGATTTCCGTACAATGCGAGGTTAGCGTAAACTGGAAATGTATAGCTTGATGTATAGCTTGATGTGTAGCCGGGTGTACATTATGCAAATAAATATTTTACATGAATCAGGGCCAAACCGGGATGTGGCAATTATTAGTTAGTTTGTACGTCTGAGCATGGTACCTAGTGGAGATAATAAATGGCTAGTGTTGCTCCTATTATTTTGTTTTAAAGGACGAAGATGTGAATAAAAAGAAGAGTACCTTCTTTTTATTTACATCTTCGTCCTTTACAGCCAGTCTCATTTTTAAGATATAAAAGTCAAATTAATTATTTATTTCAAATAGGCACCTAAAGGGCAGTTTTGAACGTCAAAATTTACAAAAAAATAGAATTGATTCTAGTTGAGCCTTCCAAAAGGTAGTTTCGTATGGAGAAGAATAGGCAAGAAACTCCACCGTTACTCTTTTAAAAATGTGTTACCATATTTTGTGTAAGTACATTGATTATATAATTATATGTGAAGACGATGCATCTAGAATTCTATTACTAATACCATAATAGGTAAAAAGAAGTAAAAATGAAGAAATGACATATATTATCCAAAATTCCATACATTATCCAAAAAATAAGTAATAGGTCAGTGTGTGAGTTAACGTAATCCCAGAATATAAAATCAATGTCATAAAATAACAAATGATACAAATACAATGCAATCAGTTTGATTTTGTTTAGACCCCAGATCGTCCTATGGAGCTTGACCAGCATGTTTCCAAGCATTCTTATCTTGGCTATAGTCCTCTAATTTGTAATATGCTTGTTTACAAAATGTACTTTTAATCCGAGTTTTAAATTTTCTTTCATTTAATTGCAATATATAATTAGAAAACGGACTCTAAGCCCCGTTATACAGAACTTCACTCAAAACTCTTGAGCAGTGGTGGCCCAGTGGTAACGGCCGCGACTTACAACTTGTAGGTCGTAGGTTCGAACCATGACAGGCGCTTTACTTTGTGTAAATTATTTCATCACCACTGCTCTTAAAACGGTGAAGGAAAATCGTGAGGAAACCGGCATGTCCTAGAACCATAAATTCAAAGACATGTGACATCTCCCAACCCGCACTGGGCCCACGTGGTGGATTACGACCCACTCCCTCTCACAGAGAGGAGGCCTGTGTCCCAGCAGTGGGAACATTATAGGCTGATTATGCGACTCAAAAGTTTTAAGTAATGCTAGACATTACTTAAAACTCGTTTAAAGCCATTTGATTGGTTGAAACTAGTTTTAAATAATGCTTGAGTCTTGAGTAAGGTTCTGTAATACGGCCCTAAGTTTATCCGAATTCGGTACAGTCGCCAGCACATCAAATTATCACAACCTGTCAAATTTTCTCATTCGATTTTGAACTTAACCATCAATATTTTAAGGTTTCAAATCATTCGGAGAAATTTGACAGTTTGTGGACTGTACATTTTAAATATTACCTTTTACTAAACTAAATCTTGCAATTCATTAAGGCGCTAACAAGACCCAATTGACCAAAATAGGCTTCTCTTAAGAAAAAAATGGCCAAATCTGTATAGTTTGTGGTAGCGGAAAAAATATATGTTAATTTTGAACATATTTCTCAGAACTTGGTAGTTACCAAAACACGAATTGCAAAAAAAATCTCGATACAAACTAACGTTAAACTTACCTCTTACCTTGAGTTCTAATCCAAAATATCTGTATTAAATATCAACATACGTTACGTATTTAATTAATAACAAGAACGTCTTATTTGAATGCACAACTTGGTTGTTTTATATTTTCGATTACTCAACTCAATGTTGAGTAAATAGACAATTGCTTCATATTCTGCAATAAATTACAAGCGTTGTGTCATTGTGCTTCTCTTTCTTTTCTATGCAACCTGACAGTGACCGCGGTTTAGGTGTTGTCAGCTTCTTAATGAGAGATTTATTATTAACTGATCGTCGTTCGTCAGTTAATAATAAATCTTGACTTGAGAGTCAGTTTGACTTGAGAGTCAACGCGCATATACCTATATTTATTAATGTAATTATAATCTTATTCCACAGGTATTGGGAACATTCGACAGCGTGGCCAAGACCGTGAAGACAACGTTGACAGAGTCGCTGGTGCAGATCCTGTCACCCAAGAGACGTGTGGACATCCTGCGTGATTGTATGCACGCCAAGCAGCAGGGCAGACCTTATATTACTGCGTTTTGTGGGGTATGTGACATTACAGCAATTATTTTAGCACAAAGTTACTTAGAATGCTGTACAGAATGCGTAGATTACGACTTCTTGATGGGCATTTTACACCCTATAAATCTTACTTTTTTCTAACAGCAATGTTCAGCTAGGACGTCAAATCAGGCAGAGATCATCCTCAAAGAGACGTCAGTACTAGTGTAGGTCCGATGCCTGCCGGGGTCGTGAGAAAATCTGAGAGGGATACCGTGGCCCCTGGCAACACAGGCAACGGATGAAACACGGGTGGGTTTTAGTCAGTTAGAGTCTGACATCCTCCCGCTCCGCCCAGAGTGGGAAAAATTGTTTGATAATTTACAAACCCAAAAAAAAAATAGAAGGCAGGGATCGTCCATGGATGATATTCGTAGCTCCTAATTAACGTCTAGTCTACACTTACACTTGTGCTGACGACAGACTTATGGGTCTACGGTAAGTTATACTTCAGGTCATCTACATAATCAGCCTATAATGTTCCCACTGCTGGGACACAGGCCTCCTCTCTGTGAGAGGGAGATACCAAAACAGTCTTGTTGAACCTCTAAAAGATCTCGAAGAAGGAGTTCTAAGTTATGTTCAAGTTTAAGTTATCGAGCTCGTTATTGTATTTTGAATTCTATTCCAAGCAAAAAATTCTAGTTTAAGTTTTTGTAATTGGAACTTTATGTTTGAAGGGATTACATTCGAAATAAAAAACTGGGCAAGTGCGAGTCAGATTTCACACGAAGGGTTCCGTGCTAGCGTACAATATTTAGCAAAAAAACGCCGAAATAAAACACGTTTCTTGTGTTGGGATTCCCTTTAATTTTTATTATTTGTTTTTATAGCGGCAATAGAAATACAGAATCTGTGAAAATTTCGCATTACTTAGTAGGGTTCATGAGATATTGCCCGCTGACAGGCAGATGGACGGATAGACGAACGGACAGCGTAGGCTACGCTCCGGTACGGAACCCTAACAATGGCCCGATAGTAAGACCGTATATGTTTTGCCTTGAAGACGGTACTGGGCTACTATCCCACCCGCGCTGGGCAGTAAACACCGAAAAAATTGTATTAAAACGAACCATCTAAAATACGAAACAGCTTATGTATCCTACATATGTAACAATTTTTTGCCTATAATAAGGTACCACTGTTCCACTGCCACACAGACAAAAATCAAACCTTTTTACTCAAATAAAAAGCATATTCGCAGGTGAACGGCGTAGGCAAGTCCACAAACCTAGCCAAGATCTGCTTCTGGCTGATAGAGAACGACATGTCGGTGCTGATCGCGGCGTGCGACACGTTCCGCGCGGGCGCCGTGGAGCAGCTGCGCACGCACACGCGCCACCTCAACGCGCTGCACCCCGCCGCGCGCGCCGGCCGCACCATGGTGCACCTGTACGAGAAGGGATACGGTGAGTTACTTATTGTTCCAACGCGTTTCACTGGAACGAGACACCATTTCACCCTTTCACTGATAAGTCTTGTTATTTACTTATTATATTATTTAAGTTGACCGCCACAGTCATGTATAGATGACAGACTAATATGTGCCCAGCACGCCACGGTCACGACTACATGACAAATTTATAAGGAATAATTCGTAGCTTGGCGCCGAGGGCACGTTTTTGCATTTTTGACGTGGCGGTCAAAGGGTTAACGACAAAATTAGTTTTTTTTTTAATCATTTGCCAAAGGTTTTTTCATCAATGAAGAACGAAATTTTGAGGTTATAGGCGATTATATACTGCCTAGCGGGGCAAATGCGTAACACATAAAATGACAATTGATCGCAATGGGTTTCATTTTGACAGTTCACCAACGTCCATCGCGTTATTTACGTGGTTGAGCAAACGAATTTTACTAATCTATGAAACAATGGCTTAGCAATATGTATAATTAAGGGCTGGTTCTAACCGTACATATGGCAAAGTTTGGTCTTTAACAATGGTCTCAGTGTTGAAAATCATTGAGCCGGCAATCACAATACTCTTACCCCCTTCTTAGCAGTCAATTACGATATAAAGATAACTAACTACTATGAGACACCTAATTCTTATTCGTGCAATGAATTCTCTTCAGTCGCTTTTTCAGCCGTGGTTTTTTTAAATCTTAAACTTTTCTGAAATATTCTGCATAAGTCGAAAATAGTACATTACGATACGTGTGTCTTAAGTAGTCCATTATTGCACGGCTCAAGAATTCCGGGGGTGTTCACACAAAGGGAGGATGAAAATTTCATTATTTTTGACCTAGGGCGTCACGTTTTTGAGATATTTGCAAAAAAACTGAAAAAGGGGATTCAATTAGCCACATTGTTAAAAAACTTCAGTTAAAAGACGCGGGGAAAAAAATGATACATTAATTTTCGGTGTAAAAATGGACTACTTAGGTCACGGAGAAGCGTGGCTTAAGTGCGGGTTTAGGTCAAACAGTGCTATAAAGTAACTTCTATTTATGTATCAATGGTCAATTTCAAAAATAACTAATTAATTAGTTTGATAACTACCCAAGTTTTTTAAAAATCCACTTTGTAGGTATATACTTCATACATAACATAATCCATCTCTCCACAGGCAAAGACGCAGCCGGCATAGCCATGGAAGCGATCCGCTACGCAAACGACTCTAAAATCGACGTCGTACTAATCGACACGGCCGGCCGCATGCAGGACAACGAACCCCTGATGAGGGCTCTCGCTAAGCTCATCAAAGTCAACGAGCCCGATATGGTACTCTTCGTAGGCGAAGCGTTAGTAGGTAACGAAGCCGTGGACCAACTCGTCAAGTTCAACCAAGCCTTAGCTGACCATAGCTCTTCTACAAACCCGCACGTTATCGATGGTATAGTGCTGACCAAGTTTGATACTATCGATGATAAGGTTGGGGCTGCTATATCGATGACTTACATCACAGGGCAGCCGATTGTTTTCGTCGGTACTGGACAGACGTATACAGATTTGAAGGCGTTGAACGCCAATGCTGTGGTGCATGCTCTTATGAAGTGAATGGTGATTAGGATTGTGTGTGCTGTTGTTATGTATGGTCTGCTCCAAAAATACCTGAAGTCATTGTACACAAATAGATCAGAAATAATTGTGGATGTCAATTTGTAGTGCCACTTACAAATTGAGTGCTTTGATTTGATTATTTGAATACTTAAATTCGAAATTCCAATTTTAAATCAACATAAAGATAGTTTTTCATTTGACAGTTGAGGTAATTTTATAACCTAATTTGTTATTCTTAATTACAGTTTAATAATGTTCTCAAATGTGGTGAGATATAAGGTTACGAATGAATATGATACTAACTTACATTTAGTGAGCGATTTCGTAAGAATTTAACTTGAACAGGGTTTACAGGGGTTACACCGTCATCAGATAATTTTGGAACGGAACATAGGTGTCCAGTTTGGGGCAATTTTGTTAAATTTATGTTGTATATTGACCGCCACGTCAAAAAAACAAAAACGTGCCCTCGGCGCCAAGCTACGAATTATTCCTTAAAATCTGTCATGTAGTCGTGACCATGGCGTGCTGGGCACATTTTGGTATGTCATCTATACATGACTATGGCGGTCAAAAGGTTAATTAATAGCTTGTCGCACGTTTAATAGAATACTGACCTATTAGAAGTTGAGTCAAAGTTAGGATTTCTGCAATTTATTTTTTGCACAAATTTATTCAATGGTTTTAGAAATTAGGTATTATATTTAACTGTAAATTACAAATTTGTTATATTGACTAATAGACCCCAATTGCAAAACAATTAACGATTTCCCAGAAATCTACTTTTTTGTGTTAAGCCAGTATTCTATTAAGCGTGCAATGTGTTAAAATTGGAATTTAATAATTATGTGAAATGGTCATTAGAAAAGTCATACATCAAGGTAAGCAAGGATTGTTTGCCTTTGTTTGAATTGATTGGATATTTCTTTTAGGTTTAATTTCAATTATGTATTGTGAATATAATGGTTTTATCCAGTAATTACATATGGTTTTATCTGCCACTGACATTGATTTTAACTAAGCTAGAATTTTGATTAAAATGTGATTGATGAATTTCCGAAGAGAAGAAGAGAAAGCTGGTCTTGAAATATGAATGTTATTTTCTTATTTAATGTTAATCGGTTGAAAGACACTGAACCAGAGACATTTTTATTGTTATTACGCATATGGGCGTCTAGTGTCCCTTGTGTTAAACTCGCCAACAGCACACACAAATCTCGAGTGAATTTTGTAGTACATTTTTAATAATTGATATATTAATGAAACCTGCGTTCAACCAATGTGGTGTAATGTTCACAAATAAATGTTTATTTTCTTATCCTTTTGTTTTTATTCGGGTTATGTTACAGGGTTGTTGTGCGTACTGCTGGTTTATATTTATTTGAAATAATATTTTAAAATAATAATGATTAGCGATGGATTATATCAATCATGTAGTTATGTATTACTATTAATTATTATTATTAGCCAATTATATGTTTTTCTCTTGATAATATATTATATTAATGCAAGTATTGTAATCAATTTCTTATGGAATGTATCATTATTTAGTTTACAAGTTAATATGGCCACCAGTATGCATTTAAAAATGTTTATTTTGATATTCTTTTAAGATATATCTTTAAGTAAATAGCTTTGTGTACTACGTCATATTATTATAATAATTATATGTTATAATAAATTGTTTTCGATACTTTTTACGAGAAAAGCAAACCTAATTGTTTTGTAAATATTATATTGATGATGATGTGGAAATAAAATCAAAACCATATAACAAAATTCAAAAGGAAATAGCGTGCATAGCAAATTATATTCGGTACTGACTACATTAAAAATACTTCTACCTCTTACTGATATGCGAAACTAGAAAGAGATAGAAGGTATTTAGAGATATGTTCGAGTGTAGTTTATTCTGGCCCCAAATCGAGATCAATCTAATTCTAAATCTTCATTAATGGTTTGCGAGCTTATTTTTAAAGCTTGGACGCACTGAATACAACACGTTTGCCAAGCTGCTAATGTACGTACCAAAACCGAGATCTATGAACGTTACTTATCACGATCTTTGGCTGAGACATGTTCCCATCTCTTTCTTGCACTTGTAGTTTGACAGTTGTGCGACAGTGACAGGAATAACGATTAGCCAAATACGTGATCTCGACCTTGTGCGCTAAGAATGGGAATATCCTTTGGCCGTATTCGAAACGGTACGGATCGTACTAACTTTAGAAGCCGCATTTGTCGCAGTTACATTCAGTGTGACCGAGCCCCAACCTTTAATATTTTTGACATCTATAGATTATTTTATTACTAAGAATGTATTAATAGATCTAATGAGTATTCATTACTATTCTCTATATTATTTATTTAACAATACTCAGTGTTTATATCTCGAAGAAATAATTCAACTCGGCAGTTTTTGCCAGTTTCCAAAACCGTAATTTTTTCTATCACTCAAATATTATATTATATTTCTAAATTTTAAATGCGAATGACAAGTGCACGCCATATTACATTCTATAGTCGTTCTTATAAACGTTTAATTACTTTAATCTTGTCAGTATATACCAACATCGTAGAAACAGATATACTCAATCTTTTCTTCATAACTTTAATCTCAGGCTAAATCAAAAATCTACTAAGAGCGGGTACGAGCGGCATTTCATACAAATTATCAAGACCTTATTTTTCATTAAAATCAGTTCAGTCATTTCGAAAAATAAGGGCTTGAAAATTTGTATGAAATCCCGTACGGCGTACACGCTCTTAAAGAAAAAAAAATCATAGACATATGTTTCTCTCTTCGAAAAATCACAAAGCATTCAGTAACTCAAAATTAAACTTTTTAGCGCCCATTCGCACGTAGTGCCACAACCACATCACATCGTAGCGACAAAATGTGGACAAGCAGTTGTTACGTGTGGATAGTGTCGCTGCAAATTCTTGCAGCAAAACATTTTCCAATAGTTATTGTATAATCCAGCTTACGCAGTCGTACTAGACCGAACATAAAGATTGAGTATCCCTGTCGTAGAATAAAAAAATGAGTAAAATAATAGCATTAATTTTGAGTGCCTTGTATTGCTTACATGAAAACGATGGTTTAGTTGTAACTGTTATATTTTGATGTCGTAAGCGAGCGTTCAGCTGTTCATGATAAACACTGCCCATTACCTTATTGGGTGATAAGAAAACATTTTTTAATTATACCCAGAAGTGATTATAATGTAGTTTAGGTTTTCGAAACTGATTAAATAAAACGAAAACCGCCATGGCTATAGACGCTTCGCCATCCAAAATGCGACATTTTTTATAGAGGAATCGTAAGTATATCAAAAGTAAAAAGAATCCTTAAGAGCTGAAAAGCTATGAAATCATTCAACGACAAAATAATCCTTATTACGATGGCAATAGGCTCGCCCCCTATTACATGGGACTTAAACATACCTGGCGAAATGTGGGTGTACTGTACACGGTGATTGAATCCACTGTTAACCTTTCAGGACGTGAAAGTACTCATGAGTAACAAAAAAACACATCTGTTTCATACATTTTCATCGCGTAAATATTGAATTTTTGTATGAAACCGCTGATATTTTTTTCGATATTTCAAAGTTGGTCTCATCGTGATAGTTACTCATGTACGTGTGATTGGACCGTTATGGTCCTAAAAAAAAATGAATGTTTAAGAGCCATACCTCACCGGGACGCCATGGGACCAACTACGATATAGCAAAAAAACACATCTGTTTCATACATTTTCATCGCGTAAATATTGAATTTTTGTATGAAACAGCCGATGTTTTTTCGATATTTCAAAGTTGGTCTCATAGTGAAAGTTGCTCATAATCATGAGTACTTTCCCCTCCTGAAAGTTTAACAGTGAATTCAAAATCACCGTGTATAATACACCCACATTTCGCCAGTTATGTTTAAGTCCCATGTAATAGGGGCGAGCCTGAATTTAATAAATTCAAAATCACCGTGTAGAATACACCCCTGTCTAACCCTTGGGGATTACAGGCGTCATGTTATATAATTTACCTTTAGTAAAATATACACCCTGCATTTTTTGCAATAATGATTTGATATAAAATTTATTTAGATGATTTACTGAATGATTAGCTATTGCAAGTATGTTGTAGTCAATTATGGCTAAAGAGGATTTTTCAAAGAAATTAACAAAAGTGCCGATTCTGGTATACCAAAATATTATTAAAAATATATATTAGTTATTATTTTGTTATAAAAAAATGTACTTCGAATCCCCACCTAGTTTTTGACAAAATATAATTATGTAAATTTCAAAGAGCCATATTATACAGGTACTGCATACAATTAGAAGAGTCCTCTTGATTTGCCCAATTGAACAAATTGAAAGAACCACGAAGGAAGTACAGGCCTGTAAAAAAAAATATTATAAATACGGAAGATTTAAATAAAAATATTATACTTATCTATTACTATACGATTTTTATTTAACTCTAAATGTAGTCCCCTGTTTATAAATCTGAAGCCATACCTAAAAGGTAAAAGATTTATATAGTGTGTTGTAATATGCGATTATTATGTGGGTAAAAGTTTAAAGCCTGTGTGTCTCTGTGTAATACTTTACACGTTTTCTGCCTAGCCCTTCGGGGGTTCTAGCGTGATGTTATGTTATGTAATAAAACAAATAAGGTGACGGCCTGTTCAGACGTAAGTCTGAAAAACTCAGTCCGGGATTTCCCCCAAACTAATATTGATCATCTGCATTATACTTGCATGATCTACCTACTCGTATGTAATTTAATTTTGGAAGCGGTGTCTTTGGTTTTGTATTTTCGTTTTTTGCCAACGACTTCCGAAATTAAAGTTATTTTTCACTTAGTAGAGTTTTTTTGGAAATCGTTTTTTTTTTTTTGTAATAATGTTTTTATTTTCGCTTTTTGGTTGTACGGCTCAGCCGTCCTGAGTAATCGGGGAACATACATAAAAAACTAGATTCGGATGAACTGAGAACTTCCTTCTTTTTTGAAGTCGGTAAAAAAACAGCATTTTTACACAGCCTGATAGCCTCTCCTATTAAAAGTAAACTGGTCGCCAGCAAACTGACCATCACACCGTCCGTGAGTTACCGCATAGAATTAGCTCAATTACTAGAACATAATAATTTTGAGCGACCTTCTAATTAACCAACATCCTAATTAAAACAAATAATTACATAGCGGCGACATTTTCGGTACAATTCAGTTGAATGTCCATCCGTACAAACGTGTAAAATGGGGAAAGGGTTCGACTATGTGAAGGATCTTGTGGTTAATTTTAAGTTGGATTGGTGCTGCTGGGTGGTTCCTGTTAGAATTGGCTTGATGCTAATAGGATATTTTAATATATTGTTAGCGGTAAGTGATTTTTATCATAATTTTTCTGTCCAAGATACCCAGATCTATAAGTCCCCCAGCCCCGGATCTAGGGGGGGGCAAGCCGGCGCCCGTGCCCCGGGCGCCAACTTTAGGGGGCGGCAAATGCAAGCGTCAGACAAGTGCACCACCCAGCGCTCCACAACTTGGCAATAAATGAGACGCGCCGCACTTATTATCTTTCCATGCGGGTGGCACACCAAGGGAATCACTACGTGATTAGCGTAGGCATGGCTCGTCAAACGGTGAGAGCGGGTTGCGGGCGGGCGCAATTGAATTCTGCCAGGAACCTTCCGTTTTTAACGCACATGCTCCACTTTTATTTGGCAGTATAAAAATGGCTAGCTTTCTATCTGGTGCAACAGACCTATGCCGCGGCAAACCAGTAAAAGATTTTAGGAAAAAATGCGGGCGTGCCCTTTTAGACGCCAAAGGCGGCCAGACACGATTTCCTTTATTTTTTTACCACAGCGCTGGCGCCGATGTTGTTTTTGCCCCGCCTCGAAAAAAATCTAGATCCGGGGCTGGTCCCCTCACATAAACGCCAGACTTCCCTGTTTTGCGCCAATTTTATAATTTTATTTTGTTCACTTTATTCAAAAGCCGCGGCGTTTGACTCATAATCGCGGGCGCAGCTGTCTTGGGTTCGATTCTCAGTCAGAAATACTGTACTGTATACGACATAGCTTTAGTATGTTTTAATATTTTCCTTTTTCTTGAGATATGTTACGCTGCGTGGGTAAAGTATACCTAATCGATAATTCTGTTGAATTTTGAATTCATAAGTACTATAACCTATTTACCGCCACAGTCATGTATAGATGACAGACCAAAATGTGCCCAGCACGCCACAGTCACGACTACATAACAGATTTTAAGGAATAATCCGTAGCTTGGCGCCGAGGGCACGTTTTTTGATTTTTGACGTGGCGGTCAATAGGTCTACATTTTCAAAATCACAGTAATAGGTACTACATTTTGAACGCGTTTTACCTCTCTTTTTCAGGTCATCTCTCTAGTAGGTATAGCTGACGATAGTTTCGTGCCAATCCTGGTACAAGTTCAAGCCACGATATTGGACGACAATGCCACGAAACCCGTCCCTATGATCGCGTACACTGTCGAGCTGGCCTTCCACGTCATTCTACTATGCGGTTTATATCGGGTAAGAATGAAATGTCCGAATCTTAGAGCACATTACCCCCTCCCCCAATCAGTAAACACACATTTCTTAAGGCGCTGACAGACCCAATTGACAAAAATAGGCTTCTCTTAGGAAAAAAAAATGCCAAATTTGTATAGTTTGTGGTAGCGGAAAAAATATAATATGTTAATTTTGAACATATTTCTAAGAACTTGGTTGTTACCAAAACACGAATTGAAAAAAATCTCGATACAAACTAACGTTAAACTTACCTCTTACCTTGAGTTTCAAACCAAAATATCTGTATCAAATATCAACATACGTTACGTATTTAATTAATAACAAGAACGTATTATTTGAATGCAGAACTTGGTTGTTTTTTATTTTCGATTACTCAACTCAATTTTGAGTAAATAGATAATTGCTTCATATTTTGCAATAAATTACAAGCGTTATGTCATCGTGCTTCTCTTTCTTTTCTATGCAGTCTGACAGTGACTGCGGTTTAGGTGTTGTCAACGTCTTAATTTATACAAGTATTTTCTTCACACACCTACTTAGATGTTATGTTAGCATAACATCACACCTGTATTCCCCGAAAAGTTAGACAGAGATGTATAATTGATTCTCCAGTTATTTTTAGGCCTATGTATATTTATGGGAGGGGCTGAATCTATAAACCGGTTACAAATCCAGACTCTAGACTACAGTAGCAAAAAACATTTACTTATCCAAATCCCCAATTCAGAAATCGAAAATCGCATGCAGGACTCCACGCTCAGCAGCCACAATTTCAACCACTAGATGACTAGACATCTAGTCAGCACCTATGAAGCAGTCTTGATGATGACTTTGTAATAACTCAAACTCAAAGCATTTGTTTCAATTAAACCATTTACAGGCGAATCTTGAATTGTCAAGGAGTCGGTCAGTTAGAAATATGAAGTTAGTTGCCCATTCCAAAGCGTAGTAGGTACCTATGAAGAAGAACGGGAAAGAAACTCCATGGACACTTAAATTTTATTGTTACATAAAAATGAGTATAAATAATGTTGAATTTATAACTAAATGTGAGGACGATGTAAAAAAAACGCGTCCCATGGATCAGCACCATTCAGCTCAACCATTTTGAAGGGAGCTAAATGATCCAACACACGCGCCACCATCAGCGAGACATCTGAGTGAGCATGACATACTCTCAAATATGAATCTAAATGTGTTGTACAGAAAGACATACCACTGATGAGGGTGTTCATGAAGTACTGCATTGCGGCCATCATCACGTCAGTGATGTTCTACTCCATGGTGGTGGCAGCTATAGGCGTCATCGTCACCATTGCTATGGTGCTTAGCATATGTAAGTAAACACAGCTTTCTATTTCATATTATTTTTAACACTTTGAAGGACAGTAAACGAGACATAATAGAAGTTTTGTTGTTATGACGTCTATGGGCGTTTACTGTGTCCTTCACAGTGTTAAGAACACTAAATAATTTAACTTTAGGTTTCCTGAACAGAACAAAATAATATAGGCTTTTTAATTTCCTTGTAGGAATCTACCCCATGGCGTACGAAAGTATCCCCCCGCCGACTGTACGAAAGTACACGTGGGGTGCATTCGTACATAATTATCTTATTGTAGAAAAATGGCTATAACCTTTGGACATAATAGTTTCAGACTTTTTTGTTACAACCTATAATATATTTATTACACTTTGCATAAACTAGATAATTTTGACAGTTAATCATAGAGTAAAAAATGTAAATCTAAAAAGTGTACGAAGGGTTCCCTTCTTTGTTACCTTCCTTTTTTTTTGTTTCCTTCCTCTAAGCATCACATCTGTTTTCACCGAAGGGTTAGGCAGAGGTGCAGAGCACGAAATGACCGCGCCGGCACACACTGGTCCCAAATGATAAAAAAGGGGACATTAAGAAATTTTTGACAAAAGGTCAACCGATTCAGCTTATTTTTTTTTTGTAGACAGCTGATGCAATTACAAATCACTTTTGTACATTGAGTTTTTGCCAAAAAAGCCGTATTTTCAGAGAAAAAAAATATTCAAATATTTTTTGTATGAAAGAAATCCTAATTTTGTCTTTATCTTCCAAGATTCAAACGTATTCAAAATAAAACTTAGCGCAGCTTGTAGAGGGGCTAATTTCTCACTACTTTGTCATAGACACTCAACTGCGATTTTGTGCTCCTTTTGAGTTACATGCACTTTAAATATTTTTTGTATGAAAAAATCCTAATTTTGTCTTTATCTTCCAAGATTCAAACGTATTCAAAATAAAACTTAGCGCAGCTTGTAGAGGGGTTAATTGTTCATCACTTTGCCATAGACACTCAATTGCGATTTTGTGCTCCTTTTCAGTTACAGGCACTTTAAATTTTTCGTTGTCGGATGAGCTTTACTAGTTTTTTGTAGACAGCTGATACAATTACAAGTAACTTTTAAAGATGTATTTTTTGTTAAATAAGCCGGATTTTCAGAGTTAAAAAATTAATTCAAAAAGTATTTCTAGTTCTGGGAGTATTTGTGGTAGCTTCTGATGTAGATGCACCCGCTTCCTCTTCGTACGATAAATTATGCTCTTCTACGTCTACTGAAATGTCCTCTATGGTATATTCTGGATCAAACAACATAGGAAAATTCACAGAAGTTAAAGTTGGCCACAAAATTTTAGACTCCAACCACTCCTTGTTTTTAACACCAAATCTTTCGTTTCTACCTGAATTGTCCCATCTTCTAGCTAGGTTTGACGTATAATTTTGGCAAAACTTTTTGATAATACTGAGCTCTTCGTTTGGAATTTCACTTGAAATACGATTTATAATGGTTTGACACAGTAAATCACTATTTTTAAGGCACCCACTATTACTCAAAAAAGAAAAAATGTCTAAATTAGTCACAAATGTAGTCATTTTGATACAAAAATGTTACAGGCAAATAAATAAAAGTTACAATGTGGTGATAGTTGATAAAAAATTGTGTTGTTTTTACGAGCACAAGACGCGTAATGAACAAAAACGGGTTCCGCTTGCCCTTATACTATTGATATATGACTCATTACCCAACTATCCCGTTACTTAATGGGGTAGTTAGATAATGGCTCATTACCTAACTACCTCATTACTTAATGGGGTAGTTAGATAATGAGCCAAATATTCTTGCAATTTGGATGAGTCACGAGAAAATAAAACATACTAAGATGTGCTCCTACATAAATACCGCAAAACTACAAAGAGAATTTTTAATTGCAATTTATATACCTATTCATCATTCAGCGTTTTCGACGCGTTCGACTAGATGACCAAATAGAGCCGAAATCGTCACTTATAGGGTAATTAAGCAATGACTCTATACAAAAAAAATTTTACATACGAGTCACACAATAACTTACCTGTACATAAACATGTCTGAACACGTTTTGAGATTTCCTTGTTTGTTTATTTGGTACTGATAATTTCATATATTTGTAAGAGTTACTCTACAAGCTGCGCTAAGTTTTATTTTGAATACGTTTGAATCTTGGAAGATAAAGACAAAATTATAATTTTTTTATACAAAAAATATTTAAAGTGCCTGTAACTCAAAAGGAGCACAAAATCGCAGAAGAGTGTCTATGACAAAGTAGTGAGCAATTAGCATCTCTACAAGCTGCTTTAAGTTTTATTTTGAATACGTTTGAATCTTGGAAGATAAAGACAAAATTAGGATTTTTTCATACAAAAAATATTTAAAGTGCATGTAACTCAAAAGGAGCACAAAATCGCAGAAGAGTGTCTATGACAAAGTGGTGAGCAATTAGCTCTTCTACAAGCTGCGCTAAGTTTTATTTTGAATACGTTTGAATCTTGGAAGATAAAGAGAAAATTAGGATTTTTTCATACAAAAAATATTTAAAGTGCCTGTAACTCAAAAGGAGCACAAAATCGCAGAAGAGTGTCTATGACAAAGTGGTGAGCAATTAGCACCTCTACAAGTTGCGCTAAGTTTTATTTTGAATACGTTTGAATCTTGGAAGATAAAGACAAAATTAGGATTTCTTTCATACAAAAAATATTTGAATATTTTTTTTCTCTGAAAATACGGCTTATTTGGCAAAAACTCAATCTATAAAAGTGATTTGTAATTGCATCAGCTGTCTACAAAAAAAAAATCAGCCGAATCCGTTGACCTTCTGTCAAAAATTTCTTAATGTCCACTTTTTTATCATTCGGGACCAGTGTGCGGCAACGACTAGAGACGCCTTTACGAATAATATTCGTGACCAAATTTGGCGCAACTGAGCGCAAGCTAGCTGTCGCAGGGCATTGTTAGAGTTGTCAGGGGCCGTCAATTTACACAAGTAAACGGTGACGTTCACTGACACGCTTGGTTTGTATGAAGTGTCGACAGTCTCTAGCAGCGGCTGCCTACGTGTGCGTTCCGTCGGCAGGTGTACCTACAGTACACCTACATTTCGCCAGATATGTTAGACACATAATAAGCTATATTTTTATGATAGTTGGTGGCGAATAAGCAGGCTGCAAACCTGATGGCAAGTGATCAATCAAACCTATGGGCTTCACATAGGTTGACAGAGTACGGGCAGTAAAATTAATATGGAGGAAGCCATTGTGTGAGAATTTCTGAATGGTAACACCCTATAACAATTTTCCCGACCCAGGGATCGAACTCTCCCGAGTTAGAAAGTGATCATGTATGGCGTACGTTCAGAAGTCGCGTTTGCGTCCACTAAACCGTACACTAGATATACTAGTAATATCTATAGAACTATAATATGTTGTAACATTCAATTTCACATTGCAGTGTTCCAAATATACGTACTCGTATTGGTGAGAAGCATCTTAGTAGAAATGAGACTTCAACAGAAAAACCTGGAGCTTCCGACTTTAGTCATGAGTACCCTCATTCAGGAAGAAAAAGAAAAGGCCGAGAAAGAAAAAACCGAGAAAGAAAAAGTTGAAGTCGATGTGGAAGCCCCGGTGGAGGACGTAGCCGAAGTCGATGTTGAAAAGAAACCCGACGCTAAACTCGAGACTGTCGACGAACATCCGAAGGAAGTGACTTTTCACACAGTTCATGTGAAGGAATAAGGGGACTTGGTGTATTAAATATTTTATTTCGATTTATTTTTTGTAGTTTTCTTTGCTTGGATTCCTCGACATTTGGTTCAAGAACTTCATACAAACTGGACGCTATAATTATAAAAAAAAACCATAAGGAAATTACACGTCAAAAAGAAAAGCCAAAATCAATTATAATTATTTAATTGTCAATATCAATTACAAATTATGTAACTTTTTGTCTTATATCACTTTGTGCAGGTTCAAAATCTGCAGTCAGCTCAATAACCACTTACATTAAATTTTTATGACACTGGAAATAGACTTACGTACTTATAAACAACAATGTATAAACAAATTTAATCAAGAATGCTAACAAAAATATCGAATGAAAACAAAGAAATAAAATCACAAAAAAAGTCTAATGAAGTGATTGTACAATATTGTAATGTTATGAAATAAACACTTAATATACTACATTTACATAAAACATGTTTCAATATTTATAATATCTTACACACTGAGCTTTGAGGTGAAGAACAACTTATTAGTATGTTAAGTTTAATATTGGTATTATTGCCTTATAAATGGTAACTGTGGAGCTCCTAACTGAACTGTAAAAAATTTGTAATTCAACTTGTGAGTTGAGTTCTTTATCCTTTTGGTGTGGAGCTTTGAACTTACCATCTTGTTGTATAACTTCTGAATTTTTAGACTAAGTATCTTAAAGCCAGGACTCGTTAAAGTTGCGGTCACAAAAAGTGCGGGCAGAACGGTCAGTATTTATTACGGAATTTCTTAAAACACTCAAGGAATCTCCCTCCTACGTTTTATGACCGCGACTGCCACGGTCGTTGGCGTTTAGTACAGAGTACCTTGTAACTGTCACCATTGTTCAACTTCAACTCTTGACGAGTGGCTTTTACGGACTCAGCCCCAAATTTTTTCTAATGTCAGTATATACTATACGACCAGCAAACGCAGCGGTTTTGGAAAACAAAAATTTAGGATTCGATGATAATAAAACTATAATGCCAAACACCCTATTTCGCACACTGTAGGATTTATATCCTACAGTGTGCGAAATAGGGTGTTATTATTAATTTATCGACCGCCACACCAAAAAAGCAAAAACGTGCCCTCTGCCTAAGCTACGAATTATTCCTCTACATGACAGATTTTAAGGAATAATTCGTAGCTTGGCACCTAGGGCAAGTTTTTGCTCTTTTACAGACGAGAATGTGCCCAGCACGTGCTGGGCACATTTTTGTCTGTCATCTATACATGACTGTGGCGGTCAAAAGGTTAAACGGGCATTTGCGCTAATTTGTTCTTTCCTGCAGGAAGTGCACAGATATGCTGGCTAAGATTCGCTTATAGCTAAATGTGGCTGAAGCAGAATGCGTATAGATAGATATCTATTGCTAGAGTGTAAGAACGTCTTACCAAGATAGATTCAAAAGGAACCCGATTTCTTTGGTTTATGGTTTTACTGGAATATAAAATACTTTCTACCTACTTACATGTAACTATGTCACATACAGCATGTTAAAAAATGGTTAGTAAGTACAGCAAATATTACGAAAAATACTGTATAGAGAAACGCTACTCAGTACATTTATAAGTCTTATTATCAATAAACATTTTTCATGAGAATTTAATAACAATGGGTTTTTTTCACATAGGGAACATTCAGAATGACTTAAAGATTATGAAAACTATTTACGACATTGAGTTTATTCGTGTACCGTCTACATGCATAGTAACACACATCATCTGTATTTGTACGGAGCTTATGCAACGTTCAACTGTGTCGTGACGGTTCCCGGATGCGGCCTACAAACTTTTCTAATTCCGTTTTGCATTTTTTTATTTCCGTAGTAATGGTATCGGTTTTTCCAAACTTTCAATTGTGGTTATCAGTTCTCTATTTTCTTCCAAGATCTAGAATTAAGTCTTTTGACTCTACGCTCTTGTCGAGATTTACAAGCATGGAACTGGGAACTAGAAAAATCGACCCCTGCAAGTCATTGAATCTCTTTTGGGGTTTGAAATCATTTATTCTCATAAAACTGCCCATCTACGTCCTACAAAAAGTCACTCGTATAAATGTATAGAATTTGAATCGGCCTGATAATCGGCTCTACAAAATGTCTGACGTATGCGAGGACCCTAAGAATTACAATTAACTTACATGAGAATATTTAAAACTAAACATATCACACAAATAAACGAAATGTTAGACGTATTACAATAAACTGGGCATCGATTATAATGTTTTGAGGGAAGATTACAAATATGAACAAGTATTAGTTCCATACACAGGCTCAGCTGTCAAAGTACGTAAACAAGTTTCCGTAACAGATCAGCGGTAACTGGATGTGGCTCGTCATTATTGTAGGGAATTTTTTTCCAAGTAAAATTTGCTAACTCGCAATCTTCTCTATTTATTACGATCGTATGTAACGTCGTTACGAGCAGATTCCTTCAGGGGCTACAGTCTCGACATAGATAGCGATCACTTTACGACCGAATTCGGTCGCAGTCCTAATGGGGTGCCTAGACGGTCAAAATTGCTTGACAAGCACGTGATTTGTTCGTGCTTGTCAAGCAACTTTGTCTATGTCTCGCCGATCGCTATCTATGTCGAGACTGCAGCCTCAGTTATCAGTTCCGTGTCTAATATTGGTTTTGGGTCTCTTCACAGCGATCGCAATGTTTTTTTTGCAGATGCATTAGAAAATTTCCCTGATCAAGTAACGTGGCCGTCAAATATGTGAAACAAGTCAGTGTCGCTGTTTCCAAATAAATTTTACATAGATAGTTTTATCTTTTATATTCAATTTTGTAATGGAAGGGTCCTCTGTATGTCCCAAGAAACATGAGACTCCAGGGACTAGTGTGAATCCTTGGGTTCATTCGAGTAATCGAGCCTGGTTTAAACTCGCTGGGTTCGGTGCATTTCATTCGTATATTGAATTTTGTAATGAAAGTAGTATTTAATACATAAGGATCCAATTTCATTTAGTGTATAGAATAAACGCTTCAGCGCCATCTATTTTCAAGGCTGGTTGCTTCGGCAGGTGAGTCACACACTCCTTAGCGGATATGGCCACCGCCCTGCTGTCATGAGCGACCAAAGCCTTTCATGGTGCCCCACGAGCGTTTTTAGGAGCCTTAACACTACGCTTGGTTCATTCCACAGCGCCAGTTCTGCTTACCAAAATTGGTCCACTTGGCACCGTCATCAGATCGCCGGCTTCATCGTTCAAGTAAGCCAGAGTTCTCACCCATTTAAAATTTGAGAATAGGTTGACGTCGTTTCGGCCCCCATGCCTCTTAATCATTCGCTTTACCGGATGAGACTGTTCAAATCGACGACGGCTGTCCTGAGGGGTTTTTTAATGTATTTCTGTGTTTAATATCCTATTGCAGTTCTACAGGCAGTTATTTTTTTTAGAAATAATCAACACCTTTCTATTTAGTATAGCTTTTTTTCATGTATTTCTTAAATGAAGAGACCATAAATTTAAACAAAACTTGCAATGTTGCAATTCATCAGCATTACAAAACAATTGGCTGTCTGTAAAGTCGGTTTATGGACTATAAATTTAGGTGATAACGAGAGAGAGATGCGTCACAAGTCGAACGCTTAGGCCGATCGTGCCTCTCTATCACAGATTACTAATATGTCTCTACCGCTAGTTCCGCGCTCTCGCTTGCACGCTCGGCTCAGGCGGAACGTGACACTTTTTCGTCCGTGCTGCCGGCGTTCATCGACTTATAAGACGTTATCATGTCAAAAAACATCACACGTAAGCAAAATTCTCAGAAACGAAGTCATAAAAAAACTTTGTTTGCAATGTGTGCGAGCCGCTCGTTGTTATCTCCCGCTGACGTCACGTGGTGGGCGCGGGGCGGGGACTTGTCCATCGTTACGGGACTGTCGTTTCCAGCTGATCCCAATGGTAAAGGCAGAACACAAGAGCAAATACGCAATGTTCACTGATGAAAGTTTATTGTACTGTGGTATATGTGAACAACTCCATTTAAATAGAACACTGAAGAAACAAACAATTACTTTGTCGTCACGACACTGGGCCTTACACATCATAGTTAAGTTATATAAATAATAACTTAACTTAAGCAGTCGACCTTAAATTATAATATCGGACGGTTTCAACAAAATTATACTTAACAATAGTTTTATGAGCCAGACCCTGTATCAAAATATTTCAATACGGACAGTATAAAAATAGTATCTGACATGTTTTAGCTTAAAACAAAATTAAATTAGACTTTTTTTGCGAAGATTCATGGTATTTTTGTGGACCATGTCTTTGGATAGACCATAAAATAATATAACTTATCGATACATTGTAAACAGACAGACTGCAAACGTTTAGTGCAATTAGAAACTAACTTCACTGTGGTAGCACCTAGGGATGATTCACGCTAGACCGGCTCCACATCGGGGCAATGGTAGGAACTGGTCACATTATGCAGACCAGCAATCCGCGACAACTCCGCAAGGTTTTTACAACAAGTTATACAAGGTGTCGTTTTGCATCCTCGTCAAATTCAAAGAGGTAACCTATGCTAATGATTCTCGATACGAATCAATAATAAAATAAGTAGGTCTTTTTTTATTCTAATTTTCGGAAATCGGCATGTGTGGGACACCCATATTAAAACGCGGCCCGTGTGATACCACACTGTAACTGCCCTTTTACACACACACTATCGCACACGCTACGGGGTGATACTGTTCTGTGAAAGGGGTGTATTCTAAAATACTGTCAAAACTTAAATAACTAAAAAAACAAGTATGTTTTCATTATTGAGCAGGTATCGTTATTTTATTTGATTATATATATGACTTTCATAGCAGCCTCCTGAAATTTGACGAGGATGCAAAACGACACCTTGTATATGAATTTATTATACATACAAGCTGTTGTTTTGAACCTGCAAAACATTTCAGGAGGTTGTTATGAAACTCGAAAATAATCGTATAACAATAAGATACCAAGTCAATAATCAATAATACTTCTTATTTTAGATTTTTAAATTTTATCTTTTCTTTTTTAATTTTATTTTTGTTGATTCGGGTCGAGAATCACTAACATAATTACCTCCTAAAATGTTTTGCAGGTCCAAAACAACACCTTGTATAAACCAAGTCAAATTAAATCATGTTAAAAACCGCTTCAAAATCCGTTGCGTAGTTTAGAAGAACGGTCACACAGACACGAAACGCGACTTCAGTTTATAATGATTGGAAAATCTTTTCACCACTACCGTAAAACGGGGTGAATAGGTATGCAGGGGTGAATCGGGAAGAACTTTAAAATGGATTTTAACGTTGAAATAATAAAGTTTGTAGCCAAAAAGGACTTTAAGAGCGTGTACGCCGTACGACATTTCAAACAAATTTTCAAGTCCTTATTTTTCGAAAAGACTGAACCGATTTTAATTAAACTTAATACCCATAAGCAGGATAAATAGGTTTAAAAAGTTAGTAGAAAAACAAATCGAAAAATAGTGTTACAGTTAAATTAGAGCGATTTTAAATTTTCCATACAAACAGAAATTTCCAATTATCTTCTTTTTAAATAAGTCATTTCGAAAATGTTTTCTACTAGCATTTTAGACCTATGTGTCCTGCTTCTGTGTGTGAAGTTTCATTCAAATCGGTTCAGTCATTTCGAAAAATAAGGACATTAAAATTTGTATGAAATGCCGTACACGCTCTTAATGTGTTAACTGTATAATAATTAACGACTAACTTTCCTTATTGGCAGAAAACTGTATTATTACAACATTAAAATCTATTTTAAAGTTTCGTCCCGATTCGGGGTGAATCGGGACGAAACTTTAAAATAGATTTAGATGCATCCTTATTCACCCCGTTTTACGATACATGGAATAAGACTTTCGCACAACACGAGCGTGCTAATCAAAACCAGGTAAGCACCAACTTTCAATTCCAAATGTACTTCCTGAGTTTGTTTATTATTTATTGTTATTGATGGGATAGTTAAGAAAAATGTCGTGACAAAATCTGGACAAACAGGATAAGTTTAAAAGGAGTGCAGAAATTCTAGGAGGTAATCAGGTGCATAAAACTGAACAACTAGCCCAAGGAACAAGGGTCAAAATCTAAAAAAATTAATTCAACTTCTCATACAAAAATAAGTCACGTGACCAGTCACTTTGTATGAAAAGGCGATTTACAATTTTATGATTTCGACCTATGTTCCTTGGGAAAAGTGGTTCAGTTTTATGCACCTGATTACCTCCTAAAATATCCGCACTCCTTTTAAACTTATCCTGTATAACAGTCTGAAGTAGATCCTTTCCATGAGAAGCCTTGCCA
Source organism: Atethmia centrago (assembly GCA_905333075.3). NCBI lineage: Eukaryota > Metazoa > Arthropoda > Insecta > Lepidoptera > Noctuidae > Atethmia > Atethmia centrago. Next base: position 6,393,826 of record HG995381.1, on the reverse strand, counting down.
TACGTTGGAACAATTACATAAATGCGCCTCGGCTCGAGCCAGCACGGTCTAACATAAATCATTTCCTTTAATCATTGATACTAGAAATGCAGCCTGTCTGTACCTGTAATAATAATAATGTCAGATCCTAATAATTAAAAAAAAAATGTTTAGGATTGAATGGTTCCTCCTACTTTCTGATGTTCATCTTTCCGAAGCTACCACCTAAGCCGCGGCCTGAAAATGGAAATAAATAATGGGTATATAACATGAATTATAACACTTACACGCTTTATAGATTTGTAAAATATAGGGGATAGATTTGGCCAGCACAGTGAAAAATATGGGTTAAGAGCGTTTACGGCATTTATTTATAAAAAATCATAAGAAATTTTATGTATATTTTTAAAATTATTTATTTATGAATCAGGGACGGATTTAAAGTTGTGGCGGCCCTGGGGCAACCAAGAAGTGGAGGCCCCGAAAAATTTGTGAAACAGATAAAAAAAAACAATTCAAAGAAGGTACCTTACGAAGTTATGATTGTGGACTCTTTTTTTTTTTGAAGGACACAAACGAAGTATTTTATTAATATAAAAATCAATGAAAAATCTAATTGTGGAGGCCCCTTTGTGGAGGCCCGGGGCCAGTGCCCCTGTTGCCCTGCCCTAAATCCGGCCCTGTTATGAATTAAATAACCAGTCTTCTTATTTGTGTGAAAATTAAAGAATTTAAGATAATAAAAATTAGTCCTCAAACTTTTGGAAGTAGCTTCGTAAAAAGCATAAAGTATTTAATGTGACGTCCGACCGATGACTTCTAATTTTGCGGGCTAAATAATCAGCTGCAGCAAACACCCTTTAGCCTCTACACTGGTAGGGACACTACAAAGCGCAAACAATTTTCTGCAAACTGTAAGAATCCTCCCTTAGATCCTCCGAAAAACATATCCTCCGCTTCGAAAAATTATTCATGCTCCTGTGCAATATCGTTCGATATTCGGCCGAGATCTCGCGAGAACGAGATTGCATTCCCTATCCCGAACACATTTCACGAGAGGAAATAAAAAAAATATATATGTATGTATGTATATATAATAATATGATTACAAAACATACATTTGCAGTTGGAGAATTGACCGTGACGTATATCGATGTATGAGAGAACATTTTTCAACTACAAAGTTAAGTTTATTTTTGGGATAGTTTCATCCGACACGCACTTGACCGATTTTTTATTGTAACTATGATTAAGGCGATACCAAAATAAATTGGCGGCTTTCTCGTAACCATTTATTTCACTATTACAGCATGTATGGAGTTAATTTTTGGATATATGTTTATTGACTATTCGATTAATACTCTGACTGAAGGAAAACGCAGTTGGGTTGAATTTCCTCGATAGAATTGAATTCCGAAAATACCTCTATCTTTTTTATATATTTTTCTGTCATTCTAAAATCCTAAGTAATATCATTGCAACAATGCATTCAAAATGTGCGTATTATGTAATTGGAAACTCTGGCTGAAAATATTTTTGATGCATAGCTTAATTTATTTTTAAACAATTTTTATTTGGTTTGGCGCTCTTACGTTGTTTTATTTTGGTTCCAGCGCATTGTTGCGCTCTCTTTTTCCGCATGTGGAAGTAATTGACTCTGTCACTCTCTTATGCCCGCCGAGTTCGCTATAATTTATTTTTTACGTATCACCTTAAGCTCAAACTACACTGTGGGTTACATACCTCGTCCTACGCCAACAGACAGCGAAGGGAAGTCTTCATCAGTCAACTCGGGAGCCGGACGGATGTTCTTCGAATCTGTAAACGACATTTTGCTTTTGAATATAAGTCATCATTGTAAACTTTGCCCGGCTATTCATTTGACAGAGCGTAATAAAAATAATCCACACCAATATAATAAATGCGAAAAGTCTGTCTGTTATTTTTTCACGCCTAACTGCTGAATGGATGTGGATGAACTTTGGCACACAACTGACCTGAGTTAGGGCATAGGACACTTTTTATCCTGGTTTCCCGTGGGATAATTTCCGAACTCCACAAGGGCGAAGGCGCGGGAAAAAGAAAAGAATATTTAAGTCATTACTAATAATCAGACAGCGTAATCTTAAGACGCTGACAACACCTAAACCACGGTCACTGTCAGATTGCATAGAAAAGAAAGAGAAGCGCGACGACACAACGCTTGTAATTTATTGCAAAATATGAAGCAATTATCTATTTACTCAATAGTGAGTTGAGTAATCGAAAATAAAAAACAACCAAGTTCTGCATTCAAATAAGACGTTCTTGTTATTAATTAAATAAGTAATGTATGTTGATATTCAATACAGATATTTTGGATTAGAACTCAAGGTAAGAGGTTAGTTTAACGTTAGTTTTTATCGAGAGTTTTTTTTTCAAAACGTGTTCTGGTAGCAACCAAGTTCTGGGAAATATGTTCAAAATTAACATATATTTTTTCCGCTACCACAAACTATACAGATTTGGCAATTTTTTTTCTTAAGAGAAGCCTATTTTGGTCAATTGGGTCTTGTCAGCGCCTTAACTAATATTATAAATGAGAAAATGCGTGAAAGCGTAACAAACAGAGAGCAGTGGTGGCCCAGTGGTAACGGCCGCAACTTACGAGTTGTAAGTCGTAGGTTCGAACCCAGACAGGCGCTTTACTTAGTGTAAATTATTTTCATCACCACTGCTCTCAAAACGGTGAAGGAAAACATCGTGAGGAAACCGGCATGTCCTCGAACCAAAAATTCGAAGACATGTGACATCTACCAACCCGCACTGGGCCCGCGTGGTAGATTACGGCCCACTCCCTCTTACAGAGAGGAGGCCTGTGTCCCAGCAGTGGGAACATTATAGGCTGATTATGTATGATGTATGTAACAAACAAAGTTGTTACGCATTCACGCTAAAACGGCTGAACCGTTTGTAATGGTAAAACCATGACCTATGTGCACGCCACGATTGCAGCGATAAGTCCCCTCTTTGAGGAGTGGCTAGAGAGGCGCCACGGCGTCCTCACCTTCCGCCTGACACAGGTCCTCGCCGGACACGGCAGCTTCGGTAGGTTCCTGTGTCGGATAAGACGGGAGGAAACGCCCGGGTGTCACCACTGTGTGGATCGCCCGGAGGACACGGTGGAGCATACAGTGGAGGTCTGCCCGGCTTGGGCAGAGCACCGCCGTGTCTTCGTGGAGGCGATCGGCGGCAGAGATCTCTCGCGTCCGGCCCTGGTTCAGGCCATGGTACGGAGCGAGAGGGCATGGGCAGCCGTCACCTCCTTCTGCGAAGCAGTAATGCTCGCGAAGGAGGAGGCGGGACGGTTGAGGGAAAGGCAAGTTTCGCGCCCTCTCGCCCCTAGCTGCCACAGGAGACGCCCTGGGCGTCGGGAATCCCGGGCGGAATTCCGGCCACCGTAGGCGCGGGCTTGCGGACGGTGAGCAATGGGTAGATCACCGTCCGATAAGGACCAGGCCCGGGGCGACGGCGCGTTGTATTCCACGCGCGCCTCAAAGAGATGTCGTCTGCACAAAAGTAGAGGTCCACTAGGGCCGATGCCTGCCGAGGTCGCGGGAAGGTAATTATGGGTCACCGAGGCCCCCGCAACACAGGCAACAGGAAGGAATACGGGTGGGTTTTAGTCAGTAAGAGTCTGACACACCCTCTCGCTCCGCCCAGAGCGGGAGAAGTTATTTGATGATTTCCCATCCAAAAAAAAAAAAAGCCTGTGACCTACGTTAGGACATGGGATTATTATCCCGATATTCCCACTTTATGTGGGTGCAGCTAGTGAGAATATACAAAATAATAATGGTATAATACTTACAGTCAGCTTGCGGCATACGTAGCGGCGCATGAGTCCGTTTTTCTTTTCGTACATCTGCAATGAAGATAATCAATCAACCAATCGAAGTTCAGCAGTCGCAACACATCGCGGGCCGGAATTTTGTGACTTTTATCTTGCTTGACATAAGGTTTGTCTGAATTTTTTCTTCACAGGGGAATTCCCGTATTTTTAAGAAGGTTCACACATTATATTCAAGTTCGCATTCTGTCTCACTCTGTTCAAAAATAACTCTAATTTACCAACTTTTTTTACATTGTTTGTTGTTTCATGTTTATGTCATATAAATATAATATATATATATATATATATATATATATATATATATATATATATATATATATATATATGTATAATATATATTTAATTTATGTAAATAAGTATATGCTTTAAGTTTGTATGTATTTATTGTATATGTAACTGGTACATCACTGACTACCTGCAGTATTGTCTCTCTTTCCACCTTTAATCCATCCAAAGATTGTCTGTACAAGATCGCTTTTAGCAATAAGACCGCCCTTGTGTCACCCCTTGTTAAATTTCAAAATTTAATCTGTAATTTTTATGGTGTACATATAAAGAGTATTGTATTCTATTGTATTGTAATTGTCTCCTTGTATTTGTATGTGATGAATATAATTGCACTAATAGTAAACTTACGTTCAGATAAACTGGAGGATGTTGAGTTCAGACCCAGTTCGTGGAAGGATTCGTTGCCAGTCGTATTGCACGAAGACGATGGTCCCTGGACGACATAAATATTCATTAGAAAGAAAAACAAAAAAAAAATGAATGAGAGAATTTTTAAGTACAAGATTAAAAGATTTTGGTAATACAACAAGAATATAACAAGGATAAATATAACAAGTTTTTAATGTCCACATATTTTTTACAATATCAATTTGTGTGAGAATCATTTAGGATCAAGTCTGAAGTAGCCATTTGAAGAGTCATACAGATTTGAGTAAATTGTCCTGTCAGTTAGCATGCATGATTTAATTATTATTTCTGATAGTTACCGCAAATCCAGCAATCGTTGGTCCAGACCAGGCGTTCTTCGAGTCTTTGAACTTCACGATACCCTGAGAAAAGATATACATTACAATTAGTTTCAAGTTATATAGTCATTCATTCATAGTGATATTTTGTAATTCGACAATGACAAAGCTAGAAATAAAAGTCATCATCTGCCTAGCCTTTTCCCAACTATGTTGGAGTCGGCTTCCAGTCTTACCGGATACAGCTGAATACCAGAATTTCACATGGAGCGGCTGCCTATCTGACCTCCACAACCCAGTCACTGGGCAACACGATACCCCTTGGTAAGACTGGTTGTCAGACTTTCGAGCTTCTGACGACCCGTAACGACTGTCTACGATCTACAAATAACAGCCGGGACTTAACATGCTTTCCGAGGCACGGAGGGGTCTTGGTGTAAGATGGTCACCCATCTACGCCGCAACCGTCGCAAGCGTAGCTTAACCTGATCGATCGACCCGTGCGGCTGTTATTACTTAGCCACAAGTCCCTCAAATAAAGTAAAAATATTCTTAATTAAAACTTTAGAAATACACAACTACTTGAGCTAGGTATGGCACTTTTTTTTTTTTTTTGAGGTTGGGAAATCATCAAATAACTTCTCCCGCTCTGGGCGGAGCGGGAGGGTGTGTCAGACTCTTACTGACTAAAACCCACCCGTATTCCTTCCTGTTGCCTGTGTTGCGGGGGCCTCGGTGACCCATAAGTACCTTCCCGCGACCCCGGTAGGTATGGGACTTAGTATAGCAACTACTTGATTAACTTAAATAGTCCAGTTAATCTTTCGACCCAGTCGAAAGAGGATATTTGGGTTAAGATGTTACCATAAACATTTTTTTCAATAACTCACTTGCTGAAAAAGTGAGTCTTATTGCACCGCTCTTAGGTTCACAATGCAGTGCACTTAGCACCCGTGCTTTTTACTTTACACTCCCGCAGTAGTACGCAGTACAGTGCATTGCCAACCATAAAGCGATGCAATAATAATGTTTCACAAACGGGTGAAGACACTAACTCGTGTAACACAGGCACCACGTACTTAGGAGTCGTTAGGAGTCAGGGCTTCAATTGAAAATGTAACACCTTTTTACAATTAAATATTTTAGTATATATTATTTATTATTATTATTAGACCCGACAGACGTTGTCCCGTCCCAATATCAATAGATTTGTTTGTCATTGTGTTGTTAATTGGTGAAAAGCTGTTGAAAATTGGTAAAACCGGCCAAGTGCATGTCGGACCACGCCCAATGAAGGGTTCCGTAGTTGGGATTACTTGGGACGAAGTTATTCCAAAAACAAATTGACTCATTACTACTATAGCCTATGTCACTCCCACAATTAAGACGAGTCTAACGACACCTCTTATGTTAAAATCCATCAAGCCGTTTAGGCTACAGAGTGTGCCAAAGAAATAGACATACATACATACATACTCTCGAAAAACATTGCCCTCCTTCTGGGGCAGCCGGGTAAAAAGAGCCACTTTTCGAGCAGGTTAGTTGAAAAGCGTCTTCTGATGAACGCGCGAGCATTCGTCATTGCACGCTTGCATCCAAATATGCTACTCAATAAAAATATGAACTTTGCTTACCTCCACATCGTATTCGACGGGCACGTGCTGTCCAGGAACGATCGGAATTCCCACTACTGGGCAACAGCTATCCAGGATCGTGAATGCCCAGCGTTTGGCGCGCGAAGTAGTGCACTCTATCGACTTGTCATTCGTTTCGTGGTGCTGTTGGACAATTAAAAGTGTATTATTTCAATACTCAATTCTTTATTGCATTTCGTTGGTCTAGTGGTCGGAAGCGCTACTGCTGAGCACGTGGCCCAGAATTCGATACCAGCTCACCGTCCGGTAAGGACCAGGCCCGGGTCGACGACGCGTCGTATTCCACGCGCGCCTCAAAGAAATATCGTCAGCACAAGTGTAGGGTCCACTAGGGCCGATGCCTGCCGGGGTCGCGGGAAGGTACTAATGGGTCACCGAGGCCCCTGGCAACACAGGCAACAGGAAGGAATACGGGTGGGTTTTAGTCAGTAAGAGTCTGACACACCCTCCGGCTCCGCCCAGAGCGGGAGAAGTTAATTGATGATTTCCCACCCAAAAAAAAAATGTTCTATACCCAGGTCGGGAAAAGTGTTATTAGGTATTTCCGTCATGAATTACTTAGTAGCATACCGGAGTCTGGAGTTGTGCACGATGGCAATAGCCTCGCCCCCTATTACATGGGACTTAAACATAATTGCAGAAATGTGGGTGTACTATAAGAGCCTCTGCTTAACCCTTCGGGAAATACAGCCGTGATGGTATGTTGTGTTTTTATAACTGTTAGTCATGCATGACGACACTGACGGATTGAGGTCGTTAGGCGTCGCATGCCACTCAGTTGGCTCAGTATCTTCATCGGCTTATTATTCTTTTTATGGTGGATTAAATGCCTCTACGGCGTTACTAAAACACCTGCTACAACTAAGCAGACAGTCCTAACGCGTAAGAACTGCAGAACTATCGCGATGTCTTCTAGGCAACATCACTTACCTCGACACAAACGAAGTAAAATAAGTCTTTAACCATGGCAATAAGGTAACATATTGTTTGTTAGGGTGGACAGTGTATAACACAGAATAAGTAAATATACAGTAGTTTTTGTTTTCTATGGATTTGTCGCATCTGTAATCTATGGTAAAAAACACGCATGAGGTTATTTTTGTATATGTTCTAAAGAAAGAAAGAAAGAAAGAAAGAAAAATATTTTTTTGGGACACGCACAGGAAATACAACAATAAAAAATGGACATAAAACTAACAAAAACATGAAAACATTAAAAAAATAACATAATAGTGAAAACAAAAATAGAAGACCTGTGCGAGGTCAAAAAGGCTCGCATCTCAGCATGATGCAGCGATATTTATCTAAAAAAAAAAAACCGCAGCGCTGGTATTCTGATAGGGCTCTAGTGGTATTATATCAATAATCATAAATCGTATAGTATTCAGATCCTCAGAACTTACCTCACACCCCAGTCCTGGGTTATACTTGAAAGGGTCCTTCCTGAGTTGAACCAGCGCCAGCGACTCTTTGGGGAATCCTTCATTTGAACGACTTTTAATGCTATTGATTAGATGGTAGAAAAGCGTATCGAGCTTATAAATACGAAACAGGCATTCATCTTCCCCTGAAAATAATTAAATAGTAAATAAAATAAAACTTATTTTTTGTGAATGGCATTTCTTAATTGACCTTACGAGATCGTGACTACTTAACCGGACTATCCTATGGCTGCCTTAAGCGAACTCAAAGCCTCCAGCCAGGGGCGAATTTCTTAAATTACTAAGCGACTGCACGCTAAGGGCAACCCTGTGGGGTACGAACCTCGGCTTAGGGCCTTATTTAAAGCTACAGGCCTACGGCGCGGGCTGGCACTTCGTCAAGCAAGAGTCGGGGGATAAAATAAACTCTTCGGGAATCATCGTTTATATTCGGAAATACGAACGCGCGATAATAAGATCTAATATAGAGCTGTTAGAATCATGGAAGTACAGAAATTTCTTCCATGGTTTGTATTACCATGTTTACAAAATTATAAATTAACTAAAACAACTCCATGCAATTCCAGAAAAAAAAAATTTAGTGACAAGTCATGATCTGAGACCGGCGTAGGTAACACGACGACGGAGGAAACTTCATACAAACGCGCAATTATGTGCACTACTACAAAGCGCGGTAGTACAAAACTTAGAAGGATTGCCTCTGTGGGAGGTTACCTACTCTGTGGCGCGACGTGCGTGCTGATTCGGAAACACGAAGATTACCGAAGCGCATAATTTTCTTTGGAAAGCTGTAGCTGTGTGTTGTGTTAATTTACTTTTAGGAAAGCTTACTGTCTAATATAAATTTAATAAAGTATATCTTTAATGTCAACAGTCAAGTGTAACAAAAATGTAACAGTCTAGTGTCTTCCTCGAAGAAATATCTTAAAGTTAAAACATATAGGTAACACATTCTTCACACAACAAATACCAGTTTGACAGACTGCCTACAGTTCTAGTGGTCAAAACCGGGACAGCAATGAGCAATCTAGACAAAATCAAACTGGTTGCTATTTTAATAGTATAATTAATTATTTGTATGACGTCATTAAAAAATTAATCAATGTTGATTTTACATTCTGTGATTACCATAACTCACACACTGACCTATTACTTTTTAGGGTTCCGTACCCAAACGGTAAAACGGGACCTTATTACTAAGACTCCGCTGTCCGTCTGTCACCAGGCTGTATCTCATGAACCGTGATAATTAGACAGTTGAAATTTTCACAGATGATGTATTTCTGTTGCCACTATAACAACAAGTACTAAAAAACAGAATAAAATAAATATTTAAGGGGGCTCACATACATGATTTTTTTTGCAGTTTTTATACTACGGAACCCTTCGTGTGCGAGTCCGACTCGCACTTGGCCGGTTTTTTTAAGGAAACATACTTTTACAATGTTTGTAAATATGTGAGCACCATGTATCCATTACATAATTAATTTATTGTCATTGTTTCGTATTTAATTATTTTTATCTATTGTGATATAGTAATTTAATTCCCATCTAATTATATAATTCATGGACCTATACAAAATATTGTAAATCAATTTAAACGAGTGACGGTGGAGTTTCTTGCCTATTCATCTCCATACGAAACTACCGTTTGGAAGGGGCGACTAGAATCAATTCTATTTTTTTGTAAATATTGACGTTCAAAAGTGCCTTTTATGTGCTTCATCATCACCTAGCCTAGCCTTTTCCCAACTTCGTTGGAATCGGCTTACATTCTAACGATGCAGATGCAGCTGAATACCAGTATTTTATGGAACGACTGCCTCTTTGACCTCCACAACCCAGTTACTGGGTAATACGATATCCCCTGGTACGACTGGTTGTCAGACTTTCGGGCTTCTGACGACCCGTAACGACTGTCAAAGATCCACGAATGACAGCCGGGACCAACGGCTTAACGTTATTTCCGAGGCACGGAGGGGTCTTGGTATGTAAAGATGGCCACCCATCTACGGACCAACCGCGGCAAGCGTAGCTTAACCTGATCGATTGACCCGTGCACCTGTTAATATTTAGCCACTAGCCCCTCTTTATGAGACTATTTGAAAAAATAATTTGGCTTTGCAATTCAGGACTGAGTTCATTCCCCAAGTTAAGGATTGGTATTGGGTTTTTCCAGTATGAATTTCTCAGTAGCAGCCTGCACCATAATTGCCTGAATTTCAATCACAATCCGAGAGTTCTGAAGGATATTTCTAATCCATTGCTTAAGGTTACACTAGTCGGTCATTTTTCCATACAAACGTAGTGTGGTCATTACTTCTCTGTTTGACGATGTAGGTTCAAAACTAAAAATAATATCAATTTGTCTCGTCATTATCTAGCCCTGTATGGAAGCAGAATTGGAAAAAAAAATATTGGTTTGGAAGTTATGAGCGTCGAAACTTCCATATTTCAACGCTAATTTTAACTGATCTTTGAGCGTAAATAAATAACTTATGTAGTATGAAAATGGCAAAATAAAAACCATACAGGGATAGATAATTTATTCAAAAGTTCAAATAATTTTATTTTGAGTAGATATAATAAGTAGTTTTTTCATTATATCAATACGCCCAAAGGTCTGTTCATAAAATTTTACACGGTCGTTTTCGTTATAAATCATCGTGCATTTCACTGGAATATACCTCCCCGCGCGGTGTGCGGAGGGGAGGCGCACGCACACACCCGCGCGCCGGTCGGCTTGTGAGTCGGCTATTGCTTACGTCACGCGTGCTGTGATTGTTACTGACTAGACTACTTGTGTGCTATCTATCGTATCTGTTTACAACATTGACCACTGGCTTGATTTTGGATTCCGAGATTGATACCTTTCACGATTGACTTCGCATGTGTATATTCTTTGAATTTGTCGTGTATCATATTGACATTGAAATTTGGATTTTGATTTTGATACATCGTACGCTCGTAGGTACCAAACGCGTGACGAATGCGAGTATTCTTGGTACTTCAACACGCAATTATTGAACTCGCGTAGTGACAAAAGGTCATTGATTAATGATTTGGTATTGAATTTAGCAATATACTAGCTACAACAGCGCACTTTTTTTTTGGGTAGGAAATTATCACATAACTTTACTCGCTCTGGGCGGAGCGGGATGGTGTGTCAGATTCATACTGACTAAAACCCACTCGTATTCCTTCCGTTGCTTGTGTGTTGCCAGAGGCCATGGTATCCCTTTCGGACATTCCCGCGACCCCGGCAGTCAATTTATTGATTTACTTGGCGTTTGTATTTGGACTTATTGCGTCAGTGAAGTGATCCTTCAGTAGTGCAAGTACAAGAAACAATGGGTAAGTGGAATGTTTTCTTGACTCTTATTATTATATATCATTATATTTTCTACAATTCACGGGGGTGCTTGATGTACCTAACTTTTTAACTTAATAGGTACCTAATAAAAACCCACCAAAAACATAAATGTGAAAAACTATTTTTTTAAAACCAACTTCTAAAAACACTAAATAGTAAGTACAAAAAAATTGTCAAGTACAGATTGCAATAAAATAAAAGTTTCAGAAGCCGGCTCCAAGCTATTCTAATGATATGTTATATAATGTGTTGTGTTATTTGAAGTCGGTTTTTATATAGAATAGAAATCTCAAATAAATCGGTAAAAACATAAATCCATAACCTCCTCCTTTTTTGAAGTCAGCTAAAAAGCAGTTCAAGTTCGGTATAAATGACGTACGGGGTTGTCTGCATCGTGCGTCATTTGGGTTTCTGGCTGTTCATGGGTGACTTATTAGTTATTAGACATGCAAAATTGCAAATATGCAGGTGTAGTGGTTTTCAGGGTTCCGTAGTAAACAAGGAACCCTTATAGTTTCGCCATGTCCGTCTGTCTGTCCCCGCTGTAACTCAGAGACGCTTAGTACTAGAAAGCTGTAATTTGGCATAGGTATACACATTAATCACGCCGACAAATTAGTAAAATAAAATCTTGAAAATATGTTTTTAGGCCACCTCCCTTGCACGTATGGGATGATATTTTTTTTCTCTTCTATCACATGGTGTGGGGTATCGTTGGATAGGCCGATCAAAAATATTACGGGTCTGTCAACACCACTTTTCGATTCAAGGAAAAGGCTAATTTTTGTTAGAGTCAAGTCCCCCCCTTGCCAGCTACGAGGTGCATTCAATAAGTACCTAGCCTCATCGCCAGAGGGCGCTGTAGTTTCAAAAGAGTTTTACCACAGTGTAGCACATTCTTTTTTAATTCTTTTTTCAAATTTTCATTCCAATCCCTTCATTTGTTTTAATTTGACAACTTATGGAAGCGAACGTGTCGATCGGTTTTACAAAAATGGAAAAAGAGCAATATCGTTCGGTGATTCGATTCCTATTTTTGGAAGGGAAAACGCGCATCGAAATCAAAGAGCGCTTGGATGCTTTGTACGGTGACTCTTCTCCATCGATGGCCACCGTCAAGAATTGGTTCAACGAGTTTGCACGTGGCCGTACGTCGGTTTTTGATGAACCACGTCCAGGTGCACCGAAAACAGCTGCTACAGAGGAAAACATTAAAAAAATCCATGATTTCGTATTGGCAGATCGCCGATTGAAGGTTCGGGAGCTAGCTGAGACTGTAGGCATTTCAGAAGGAACAGTGCATCATATTCTTCACGAGGAACTCGGCATGAGAAAGCTGTCGGCGCGATGGGTGCCGCGTTTACTCACACCAGAAAACAAGCGCAACCGTGAGACCACATCGGAGACGTGTTTGGCGCTGTTTAAGCGGAATCCAGCGGAGTTTTTGCGTCGTTTTGTGACCGTCGATGAAACCTGGATCCACTGGTACACACCAGAGACCAAGGAGCAATCAAAATAATGGATCCAGACCGGGGAACGTGCTCCAAAGAAGGCGAAAACTGTAAAATCGGCCGGAAAAGTTATGGCCACCGTTTTCTGGGATTCACAAGGTGTGATCTACATCGATTACCTCGAGAAGGGTAAAACAATTACAGGGCTTTACTATGCCGATTTATTGGGCCGATTCGACGCCGAATTAAAGAAAAAACGACCCCATCTGGCGAAGAAAAAAGTGCTGTTTCACCACGACAACGCACCGGTTCACACGTCTGCCGTTGCCATGGCCAAATTGGTCGAATTACGCTACGAATTGTTGCCCCATCCACCGTATTCTCCAGATTTGGCCCCTTGTGACTTCTTTCTGTTTCCTAATCTGAAAAAATCACTCGCCGGGAATAGATATGGATCGAATGAGGAGGTCATCGCCGCCACGGAGGCCTATTTTGCAGAGTTTGACAAAAACTATTTTTCGGACGGGTTAAAAAAGTTGGAGCATCGCTGGGCTAAGTGTATCGAACTAAAAGGAGACTTTGTTGAAAAATAAATTGCCACTTTTCCAAAATTTTCGTTTACTTTTTGTAGGCTAAGTATTTATTGAATGACCCTCGTAAATGGTTGTTAATGGAGATGTGAAAAATTTAATGACAGTAGTACATATATTATAATCAAATTAAAAGGAAAACTATCACAGCTAAGTAGGCTTTACAAGTTAACGAGTAATAGTCGACCAACTTACATTTGCAGTTGGAGAATTGATTGTGGGATATATCGATGTATGGGAGAACATGTTTTGCAAATGCAATGCTAAGTTTGTTTTTGGGATAAATTCAAACCAACTTCTCAACTACGGAACCCTTCATTGTGCGTGGTCCGATACGCACTTGGCCGGTTTTTGAATTATGAATGGTCAAAAGAAGCTCGAAATGGTTCGTGTAATTACACACTGCCGGTGTGTCGCCCTTTTCTTTTCCGAATTTAGTTAACATACTTCTGTTTGTCTAGAGCAAGCACTGGTTTGATTATTTGCAGAATAATTTTAGTCTCTGTCACAATTTAATTATGTTTGGTTTTTGTGCAACAGAGCCCAATATGGATTGATGGATGAGTAAGAAGACCAGCATATGGCCAAGTATCGCTCGCAAAAAGAAGTTCAGAGTAAAAGGGAGATTTTCAAGTACAAATAAAGGAAATGTTCCTGCTGCACTGACTACGTTCGGATCGTAAATATTCCGGTGGTCAATGTGTTCTACGGTAGTACCTACCGTGACTTTTGTTGATAACTATAACTATACTGCAAGGCCGTTATAAAACGCCATTGTAAAGAAACAAATTCTATTATCAATAAAAATATTTTAAAAATAACTGTATGTTTTATTTGATGAACAAGTTTTATAAGAAATAAAGTAGTAACCCTAACGTATTAGCGCTCACATCGAGTCGTGCTGTTGACAAAGCAAAGCTATCTCGACTACCTACATAGGTATGTGTGTAGTTATGTACGTTTCTTTCACAGGGAACGCTTGGTACACACGGCTATAAATCAAGCTATACAGTATAAGCTGATCTCGCATTGTATAGGATTTCCGTACATTGCGAAATTAGCGTAAACTGGAAGTGTATAGCTTGATGTGTAGCCGGGCGTACGTACGTATTATCTATCTATAAGTCAAATTCAAATTATTTATTTCAAATAGGCACATAAAAGGCACTTTTGAACGTCATAATTTACAAAAAAAAATAGAATTGATTCTAGTTGCCCTTCCTAAAGGTAGTTTCGTATGGAGAAGAATGGGCAAGAAACTCCACCGTTACGCTTTTAAAATGTTTAACAAAATTTTGTACATTTTAAAATTATACGTGAAGACGATGCACCTAGAATAAAATTACTATACCAAAATACTATAGAAAAATAAAGCAATGACAGATAAATTAATTATGTGATAGGTACATGATGCTCACATATTTACAAACAATGGTGCCGATTCCCTTGTTCACAAACTAAACTAAATTTAAGTTCAGTGCATCTTTTTCTTTCTATTTAATTAAGAAAAGGACAGAAGATAAATTATAGTTTAGTCCTGTCAAATTAATCAGCGCCTGTCACTACTCCATACAAGTTTAGACGTGATTATAAACTTGCATAATAAAATTACGTCAATTTACGTCAAGCGCTGATTAATTTGACAGGACTAAACTAAAATGTATCTTCTGTCCTTTTCTTAATGAAATAGAAAGAAAAAGATGCACTGAACTTAAATTTAGTTTAGTTTGTGAACAAGGGAATCGGCGCCATTGTAAAAGTATACGTTTTGCTAAAAATAATAAATAAAGTAATAGGTCAGTGTGTGAGTTAAAGTAACCACAGAATTTAAATTCAACATTGATTTATTATTTGTATCAAATAATAAATTGTACAATTAAAATAGCAACCAGTTTGACTTTGTCTAGACTCTAGATTGTCCTATGGAGCTGGACCAGCATGTTTCCAAACATTCTTATCTTGGATATAATCCTCTAATTTGTATTATGTATACTAATAGGTATTATGTATAAAGAGTAAAATTTATTTGTAAGTTTGTATGTATCTCTGGAACTACCAGTCGGATTTGAAGGTTATAGGCTATTCAAAATTACGCTATGACCCTTAGGAGCCGAGCAAAAAGAAAAAAGTCGGAAAGAAAGATAAGCGAAAACGAAGTAACAGCGCGGGCGGCAGCGGCGGCGGGGAACAAAAAATTTCACGCGGATGATGTCGCGGGCAGGATCTAGTATTAGAATAAGTTCACTATGCACGTATCTACTAAATTTTCAACTAAGTCGTTTGACCCTACCTAATTGTACCATAAAATATGAGTTGCACACAGTGACTATCATTTAATTTTGTCATACTTAGGGTAGGTTTATGTTTGAATTCAAGCATGTCCGTCATCATCACCGCGCCAAAATATTACGTAGGTACAGAATGTTCGCTCCTTTGATCTTGAAGAAAGCCGCCTTGTTACACGACTGCCCAAAAAAAGGACCAACAATATCTGATTTTAAAAATAATATACTTTTAATTTTATTGTATGCGATGTAGGCGCGTCATCGCCGTCCGACCTTCAATGAAATCGCGCATGTGTGCGTCATTAGCGTTGGTAGACTGTATACGGGAGTGTGTATCCGTGCGCGCACTAGCTTCTTACTGCTCATCACAGTGTTCGTCCCTTTCGCACATGATGTTGGATGAAATAGCATGCATTTTGACCACGCCCATCAACAAGTTCGAGCCGGCGACAAGTGTGTTCTTAATAGGTTTAAAAATTTCGTCTGCTCAACACCGTAAATAAGGCAATGCATGTGGCTGAACTGTCAAAATAAAGAAAATGTGGTCAATAATTGTCATTGTATGTTTATCACACAATTACCCCGCTGGAGTCTGGATTTGCCGGGTTGATGGCAATAGGCTCGCCTCCTATTTCACATCCACATTTAGCCAGCTATGTTTGAGTAACATAACTGGCAAAATATTTGTGTATCCTAAGGCTTTCGCAGTTGTAATTTTTTTAAAACGGTTTTTTTTATTTTACGTAACTATTAGTTATTAATAATTATGCTAGTGACGGTACATAACATACCATTAGTTAGTTAGACTGTGTACAGACACTCTTTAATCAAGATATCATATTATGGAATGACATCTATCCAGCAGACACAAGGTATGAATGTTGGGGTCAAGTTTAAAGTTTCATGTCACTGATACTTTAATTAACGCTTTGGTTCAAGTCGTTCAAGCCCGTAATGGGTAACGTCGGCATGAGTTGAATGCCCGGTTTTGCTAACACTAGGCGACACCTTAATAAATTAAAGGCACGGCTTAGCACCGAAAGTTGGAAGTCCAACAGCGCGCTTTTATTTGGGCATTAATTTACTTTTCGCTTAGTATCGGTGAAAACGGACATTCGAGGGCCAACCACTGCCTCATAGAGCAGTATTATTTTAAGGCAAATTATTTTCCAGGCGACTAACTATTTGCTACAAAAAAAATTACTTGGCAGCGATTAAAAGTTATTTTTAAATCTAAATCAACAAAAGTTATGTATTTTTTTATTTAGTTCACACAATTAACATAGTACCTCCTCATACAGTATAATACTAATAATATAAAACAAATGGTTTGTGGTTAGTATGATACCATCTACTGTTTTTGAATCATTTGGGTTAGGTTAGGTTAGAACAGTGACCATTAACGCCAGATTCCCTCTATTGTTGGTGACTAACTGAGACCAAAACAAAAACTTGATGCCAGTTTAAATTAAAACAAAGCTAACAACTGAATATCAAGCTACTACTAAAAGTACACTTTGTAAACAAGCATATTACAAATTAGAGGATCATATCCACGATAAGAATGCTTGGAAACATGCTGGTCCAGCTCCATAGGACAATCTAGAGTCTAGACAAAACAAACTGGTTGCTATTTTAATTGTACAATTTATTATTTGATACAAATAATAAATCAATGTTGAATTTTAATTCTGTGATTACTTTAACTCACACACTGACTTTATTTATTATTTTTAGGAAAACATATACTTTTACAATGTTTGTAAATATGTGAGCATCATGTACCTATCACATAATTAATTTATTTGTCATTGCTTTATTTTTCATTCTTTTTTTACCTATTTTGGTATAGTAATTTTATTCTAGGTGCATTGTCTTCACATATAATTTTAAAATGTACCTATACAAAATTTTATAAAACATTTTAAAAGAGTAACGGTGGAGTTTCTTGCCCATTCTTATCCATACGAAACTACCTCTTGGAAGGGGCAACTAGAATCAATTCTATTTTTTTTTTGTTAATGTTGACGTTCAAAAATGCCTTTTATGTGCCTATATGAAATAAATAATTTGACTTTGACTTTACTTTCTACTTAAAATCCTTCTATCCTGTAGCTGCAAACCTACTATATTTGCTACCGGCTTTATTTTTTTTTTTTAATCCCAAATTCAGATTCAGAAGAGTTAAATACATGCCTTATTTAAATATTGCATCAGTGTGAGAATGAGATGAACCTAGAATACAGGGGTAAAGCCCCATCTCTTTCCCACTGTGAAGCAATATTAAAATAATACTGCTGCAAGAGGCGGTGGTTGCCCCCTGGTCGTAAGCTGTAAGCCGTGGTGAAGATCAGTTCAACTGACCCCTGTCCAGCAGACCGTACGTCAGTGCTATATGATGTGCTTGAGCTGGCCTAACGTAGTACAGATTTTCAATACAATGCGAGGCCAGCTTACACTGGATTCGTGACCACTGACATTTTTATGTCAATTGTAACGAAAAATTTGAGTTTATATTTCAGTTTTTTATTTTATAGTTTTCATCAGTGAGTCCTCAAGTTTAAGAAAATCTTTCAAGTCGTGTTTTTATAACTGATGTGTTTGTATTTCACATTTGTCTATTTTATTTTTTTCTGTAGATAAGT
This sequence comes from Atethmia centrago, assembly GCA_905333075.3. NCBI lineage: Eukaryota > Metazoa > Arthropoda > Insecta > Lepidoptera > Noctuidae > Atethmia > Atethmia centrago. The sequence goes on along the minus strand of HG995381.1, from coordinate 6,375,540 downwards.
ACTGAGAACGTATTTTGAATTTTAGTTTTAAGTTAATTTCGTCGATAATTTAAAAAAACATTAATTATAGAAATATTATTTTTGAGTCTAGTGCACTCCTTCAATTACAAGAAGCCACACCTTGTAATTGAAGTAGTGCACTAGACTAAAAATTAATATCTTTATAAATAATGTTTTTTTGCCTCGGAAAGCACGATAAGCTATATGACCCGGCTGTCATTCGCGATTCTTTGACATTTGTTTCGGGTCGTCAAAAGCCCGAAAGTCCGACGACCAGTCTTTCCAAGGAGTATCGTAATACCCAGTAACTGGGTTGTGGAGGTCAGATAGGCAGTCGCTCCATGTAAATACTGGTATTCAGCTGGATCGGGTTAGACTGGAAGCTGACCCCAACACGGTTGGGAAAAGGCTAGGCAGATGATGTGTACATAATTTGATGTAGGTTATCAATAAATAAATAAATAAATAAACAAATAAAAATTATATAGCCTATGTCACTCCCACAATGAAGACGAATCTAACGACACCTCTTATGTTAAAATCCATCAAGCCGTTTAGGCTAAAGAGCGTGCCAAAGAAATAGACATACATACATTCATACATACATACTCTCGAAAAATAACCTTAAGGTCCGGCGCTCATTATCGGCATCGGCAAGAAAAGGGATCCTTCGGCATTCCTACATGCAAGCGCACACTGTCGGAAACTATGTCTTGGTATGCTGCAACGTTCTTAGGGATGACGAGGCGTCCTTAAGCATGCCGCACCGTCCTCAGGCTTGCAAGCTACCCCCGAGTGTTGCCTCGGCGCCGGCGGCGCGGCGGACGACGGCGTACCGATGGATTCCGAAGTATCCCGAAGCACCCTCAAAGCTGCCGATGCAATAGCCTCAAGCATACCGAAGCGGTATTTTTGTTACTACGATCATATATCATGGAAATTTCTACTTTATTGCCATGAAGTTAATGTAATAATGCTTTTTATCACCTAAAATCCTCAGCCGTGCCGATGCCGATAGTGGTCGCCGGGCCTAATACTTCAGAAACTGAAAAGTTTTTCTTACCGGACTTTTGACACAGCTGTATTATAAAATCTTGCACGGCCAGAACCTTCTCTGGCAGCGTGTATAACGGCGGGAGGGTCTTGACACTGGGGTCCTTCTGCTTCAGGTAGTCGATGATGTTGGCAAGGATCTGCATGTAGTTGCTCTTGGGGCCAGTCTCGTCTGGCATGTCCAGTCCCAGGTCGATGCTGCCCTGTTTCACGTCCGATGCATAGCCGACGGGAATGTGACCTGGTTGAGAAAATAATTGAAAAAATGGAAAAGAGTTTCCTTAAGTCGTTAAAGCCATCGCTCACCAGGCGGCAAGGAGCGGCATGGCATGGCAAAGGAGTTTCATAAGCCGAAATAAAACTACATGGGCACTTAGGCGCCATCTCCACAGACGAGAGAATCGCGGCGATAGTCACACTGTGTCTTCAAATTATCGCCGTGTGGAGATTGATTCATAGAGTTTCTATTGAATTTGAAGGCACGACGAGACTATCGCCGCGATTTTCTCGCCCGTGGAGGTGGCGCCTTATGCAACGTCAGAAGCTAGGTGCACGGTTCCAAGTCGTTTTCTATGGAGAAGAAGAGCCGGCAAGAAACTCCACGGATACTCTTTTATAAATAATTGGCTTTTACAATGTTTTTAAATTACAGTGTTATTAAATATAGGAAGACAGTGTAGGTATGTCAAAAAGTATCAAATGAAATGAAAATTTATTTTGAATCTTATTTTCACACCCATACCACTCATATTTCTTGTCACAAGGGGTCTTGAGCATACCGCGGCCGGGTCATACAAACGTTAATGCTTTGCCGTGCCATGCCGCGTGGTGTCGCCTAGTGAGTGCTCGCCTTTAGAGTCATGTACTCATGTTGAGTTGAAATCTTGGCTTGGAAAGGCTTGCAGCTAAATAATAATAGCCGCTCGGGTCGATGGAAGATTTAAATATCGAGACCCCTCCGTGCCTCGGAAAGCACGTTAAACCGTTAGTCCCAGCGGTCATTCGTGGATCTTTGAGTAGTTACGGGGAGTCAGAAGCCCAAGTATGACAACTATGCGGACGGTGAGCAATCGGTAGCTAGCCGTCCGATAAGGATCAAGCCCGGGTTAACGGCGTGTCGTGTTCCACGCGCGCCTCAAAGAGATACCAGCACAAGTGTAGGGGTCCACCAGGGCCGATGCCTGACGGGGTCGCGGGAAAGTCAGAAAGGGATACCGTGGCCCCTAGCAACGGTAGGAGCACGGGTGGGTTTTTAAGTTTTAGTAAGAATCTGACACACCCTCCCACTCCGCCCAGAGCGGGAGAAGTTATTTAATCCCAAAAAAAAACTGTATGAAAACCAGTCTTAGGGCTGTCGTGTTAGCCAGTAACTTGATTATGGAGGTCAGATAGGCAGTCGCTCCATGTAAAATACTTGTATTCGGTCATCCAGTTAAGACTGGAAGCCGACCCCAACGTGGTTGGGTAAAGGCTAGCCAAATTGAGTTAACAAAAGGTATATCTACAAAACGGATATAAGTGGAAACGCGGACCGGGACGTCCTAGAAGGACGTACTCAGATCTTATTAGTGATGTCCTTCAAATAGGTCAAGTCCAGATGTATAAACGTGGACGAAGCAAAAGAAAAATCGTGTGGCGTTTTGTAGTTACTGCCTATCCTCATGGGGAAAAGGGGCGAGTTTAATTATGTAGCATATGTAGGTAATGATTATTATAGGGAAAAGATTCGTCTCTCTCCAATTTCCTTGTTCCATAATTTTACTGTTACATAATCGTACAGTTAAGGCGCCATCTCCACCTGTGTTGAGATGGCGCCGAACGGAAACAGTAAATCTCTTAATACTACTTTCTGTAGTACTGATTTAATTACATATGCCTCTATTGCTTGGCACCTATTCTTGTATTATAATACTCGAGGGGAATGGTGCTGATAGCCAAAATACAGGCTATGCCTAGTTCGGCTACAGACGCTAATTTCTTTACAGTAATTGAAATTGTTGCCACATTGCCATTGTAAAGTAGTACTAAGTTTTTTTTTTGGAAATAAACTATTACTATTATTATTAAAACTATTATTATACTGAGTCCATAATCATGTTAATTTTCTTCAGCTTCATTGGTAAAACACACGTGATTGTGAACGCTAATTTGAGTCTTGAACAGACTAATCAGGAAAACCACAAAAATTGTGTTTAGTTGTTTTCCTCCTGTTTTGATGCTATTAGGAAAATGTACGGTAAAGGTAACTTATTAATACTGACACTTTAAATGTAAAACTTAATTAATATCGGTCAGCTTATAAATTGTGCATAACTGGATATTGACGAAAGTTAATTACGATCTACTAGGCGTGCCCGTGCATGAGATGCGTGCCCGTGCATGGGCTGCAATTGCCTATCCCATGCAAGAATGCGCAAGGGGAGCGGCAGTCAGAGAGGAATGGTGTCGCATAATTAAGCGCGTCGCACATCAAGATACGTCATAACGAGCACGACTGCTATTTCAAGAGACCACCGTCTAGGAAGAGAGGCGTGCGATCGATACAAAGTCTGGACTTTAAAAGAAAATGTGACCTCTGAGTTTGCTTTGATGTTTCTTCTGAGAGTAGTGGGATAGGAAACAAAGACCTCGTCTAGTTTAAAAAATATTATTGATGTGTAAAAGTGTTTGTATAAACCTACTTACAGAGGATGTATGTTTACCTGGGTTCACCATTTCATGGTAAAAGTCTCGAAAACCACTTCTCAAGTTGAACCGCAGCACAGTACTCTCAGCAATCACATACTTAGTCGAAGCCTTGCAATAGTAGTTTACATCTATTAGATATATGTCCTCATCCAAAATGCCTGTTTAATAAAAAAATATTACATTATCATCAGAAAAAAACAACACAGCGCCCATATGCCCGAAGGGAAATGCAGAGATGTAACAGTACATCCACATTTTTTCAAAATTAATAAATATTCCTGACCCAGTTCGAACTTCGTACCCAGTAGGCTTAGCACGAGAACCGTAAAGATGCGTTTTGTCGACGAAAGAGTAGAAAAAAATTACATTTCCGTGTAGACACTAGCATTAATAGAAAGCGTCATGTTAAGCCTGTTGGACCCACGCTCATCAGTTACACTCGTGAGCACGAGTCCAACAAAGCAGACAGTATTTTTTTTTTCTCAGTTTTAATCATGGTTTGGCAGTTTGAGTAATTTATGCAGCCTACCCAAATGTCCTTTCTTTGGTGTTGTTCGTCGAATCGTTGAGCTTCTTAAGTTCTGAGTTGAGTTGCATGATTACTGACAAATATGTGCACTGACTGGACAGGTCCACTCAATCTGTGTGGTTCTTTCTTCAAAAGACCATTTCAGACACCAACCTACATGGTCTTCACATGATCTGACCAAGATTCTCTGGATTTTAAAAGAGACTGTGACCTCTGAGTTTGTTTCAGCCTTTCTTCTCAGAGTAGTCAGATAGGAAACGCCAAACTCATCTAGTAAGTGTTTGTACATACCTACTTACAGAAATAAAATCATTTATCAGTGTAAAAGTGAATAAAGGGTATAAAGGTTTCTGACAGTGAATGTAATGTTCAGTTTCTTAATATAATTCTGAGAGGTACCTGTAGGTCTTTGCCTAGCCAAAGCAAATTTGTGACAGTATAATACTGATAAACAGTTGAAGGATTTAGGAGGTTCATGTCCTGCGGTGACCATAATTTGGGATTTCCCCAATATACCACATCAACCACCCAATATACCTCGTTGGTCAAGTGGTTGCAAGCGTTACTGCTGAGCATGAGGTCCTGGGTTCGATTCCTGGGCCGAGCAATGTTATTGGATTTTTCTATTTGATATTACTCAATAGCAGCCCGGAGTCTGGATTTGTGCCTGGTTGATGGCAATAGGCTCGCCCCCAATTACATGGGACTTAAACATAACTGGCGAAATGTGGGTGTACTACAGGTACACCTCTGCCCAACCCTCTGGGGAAACAAGGTGTAATGTTGTTATGTTATGTTACCACATACACAACGTGACACAACAGAAACACACATAAATAATGATAAAATTCACAGTAGGCCATATCCTAGCGGTGTTACTATTTGGCACTATACCATTCTGTTTTATCATTATTTTTTAATTGTAATATATTTTATGAATAGTAGACTATAGGTACCTTACTCCTTAATAAAACAAACATTGATTTGTTCAGTAATAATTTAATATGTATCCTGTAAGAATAAAATTTATAATTATACCTACACTTCTACATAAACTCAATCAAACCTGTTTTACCGCATAGACCTGTTTTTAAAATTGTGGTATTTCTCATTGTTATTTTGAACTCGTGACACATGCACCGCAGACACTGGTGTCGCGCATATGAGGCTTATTATGTACACTCTCAGTGCTGAGCCGAGTGTTGAAAATCCACCAGTGCACTTTTATTGAGGCATCCATTTAAGTTTCACCCATTAGTGCAAATGGGCACAAGGCCACCCACCCATTTCTACCATATATTCCTTAATAAACAAAATACTTACTTTTATTAAAAGCTTTAGTCTTGACCATGTTCTTAATGTCCTGTACTTCAAATTCAATGGCATCTTGGATTTCTTTTTGTTGATTTTGGATGGCAGCCAACGGGATCCCAGTTGATGTGTACTTTGCAATGGGAATATTACGATTTTGTTTCTCATGTTTAGCTCTTGCTTCATATCGGGCCCTGACTTGAGGTGATGCGTTCTGCAATAAAGTGACGTATTATTAATTGAATGCACAAACATATATTATGCAGATTCCCTTGTTCTATTGATATTGAATAGATTAAGGAAGGATATATAAGGGGGGAACACTCGCAATTGACCTGGTACATTTTAAGAATAAATATAGACTGTATTTTTTGCACATTAACATAAGTAACAGCATAACATTTATAAGGCGAATGATAGTCAAAAATGATCCATCTACCAAAATAAAAATAAAATGTTGTTTGCTGGTAAGCGCATCACTTGAGAACGTCTGGACCGTTTCGGCTAGTTTTAGTTTCAAAATGTTCATAATAGTCAGAAAAGGTTTTTAAGGAAAGAAAAATTGGAAAAATATACCAGAAAATTGGGAAAACTGAAAGACAAATAGCCTTTTCTATAGGATTTTTGTTTGAACTATTGTTTGGGCAGTAGGTACAATGTTTGTTGGGTCAGCTAGTTTTCAATAAAAATGGCAGACAACTGACCTAGCTTTCGTACCTCATACAGCAGCTACGTACCCCATAAAGTTACTGGTTTTATGAGGTAATTAAAATATAGTTGCCATGAAATTTAACAATTCTTCAAACCAAATGATGTATATCTTTGAATGATGGGTTTAGGCTAAACCCATCATGGTCTCAATGGACCTTCCATTGTGATTAGTTAAGTAAAAGTAAGGATAATAATAATTTGTCCTACTTTAACATTATTAATAAGAGCAGCAGTGGCGCAGGTTATTAGCTTTCCTAAAAGAAGCTGGCCAGTATAGTATTGGCCAGTGTAGTAGGCACGGAAAAATAGACAATCACAAACTAGTTATCATACAATGTTCTAGAAGAAAATATGGCTTAATTATTTTTTGATCAGCATTTGTATTGTCTACTTATTTTTATACCTATTAATTTTAACAAAACAAGTTATACTTTGTAAAGCAAACTGAAGGTAATTGTACTAAAAAAATATCGTTACCCTCCATTCAGGATCGGCTGCTTTTGAGACATCAACCAAGTTACCGAAATTTATGCCTTTTTTCTGTTGTTCTTCTTTATAATCCTGCATGAAGTAGAAAAAAGCGTTTTTTGGCGCTTTTTTGGGCATTTTTTTAATGTACTTTCACACTACAACTGCACGCAAGCAATCGAACATCGATTGAATTGACCATAGAGAAACTAACTGAATATCCGCCGCTGCCGGAAAATTGCACTCTCGGCAAAATAAACTGTTGAACCCGTTCAGCACCGTCAAAAATGACAAACCAATATCCAATCGACAAATTCAGTTTGACACTTAAATCAGGGCTGCTAGATGTGATTTTTTATTTCTATCCAATTTTTTTTTGTTTTTCTGCAAAATGATCATTTTTTTCTAAGTTTTACCCAAAGGCAAAAAAATTTAAATTGGTAATATCAACCAATTGTAATCATTACGGAACAGCTTTATGACAATTTTTAAATAAAGACTAGCCTTTACTGAACACGACAACGAGTTATAAAACTTTACAAAAGTGCATTGTTCGCTCTTTGATTGCATGCTTTTGTCTTTCGTCTATTGACTTATAACAAACCAAATGGACATTAGTACTGCAGTAAGTTGATTTTATTAATAAATCATCAAACTGGGGCTGCAGTTTTGCCATAGATAGCGATCGCTTAACGTGCAATTAGCACGTAATTTTTTCGTGCTTGTTAAGCAATTTTGTCCGTCTAGGTACCCCATTAGGACTTTGCGACCGAATTCGGTCGTAAGGCGGTTGCTATTAGAGCCATACCTCACTGGGAAGCCATAGCGGCGTAGCCAGGTTGCGTCGCCAAGAAAATGTATGGTTGGCTACGTAACTAAACGGACGCCAGGTGAGCCACCCACCGGTAGTTTTATACATTTAGTTGGCAGCGCGACCTGGCGACGTCGCCATGGCGTCCCGGTGAGGTACGGCCCTTAGAGTTGCAAAACTACGGAAGTATTCGCAATTATTCGGAAATATTCAAAAGAATACTTCGATTGGAAGGAGTACTACCGCAGCAAGAATACAGAGTAAAATAAATACCTATTGTAATAATTAGTCGGTAGTTAGTTAGGTAACCTTTGTTTTCCCAGCAAATACGTCGTATAATTCCAATCGTCGTATGTGAGTACATATATATGTACTCACATACGACGATTTGCTTAAGCGTTTTCTGGAACTAACTTATACAATGTCCTATAATATTGTGGAAGTAGAATGAGCCAAACCACAGACTTATCAACTAACAAAGGAGCATACTGTTTTAACAGGTGCGTTCGGAAAGTTACTGGTTTTATGAGGTATGAGCAGTGGTAGCCCAGTGGTAACGGCCGTGACTTACGAGCTGTAGGTTCGAACCCAGACAGGCGCTTTACTTTGTTAAATTATTTCATCACCACTGCTCTCAAAACAGTGCAAGAAAACATCGTGAGGAAACTGGTATGTCCTAGAACCAAAAATTCGAAGACACGTGACATCTACCAACCCGCACTGGGCCTGCGTGGTGGATTTCGGCCCGCTTCCTCTCACAGAGAGGAGGCCTGTGTCCCAGAAGTGGGAACATTATAGGCTGATTATGTGTTCGGAAAATATGTTACATTCTACGGATGGGTTCTGAAGCTATAAAAATATTCAAAATTCTCCATAAATTTTTTCCTCTCCAAAAATTTCTCAATTTCATTTCTCCAAAATTTCTCCAGGAGCCAAATTTTTATCCAAAATTGCGAAAAAAATATCCAATCTGGTAACGCTGAGTTAAATTGACACTGGTGCCGATTCCCTTGTTCACAAACTAAACTAAATTTAAGTTCAGTGCATCTTTATCTTTCTATTTCATTAATAAAAAGACAGAAGATAAATTTTAGATTAATCCTGTCAAATTAATCAGCGCCTGTCACTACTAGTAATGGCAATTAATGCGATTTCGGATAAATTTCATTAACATGTTAATTCGTGAGTCTTAGCATGATAATTGCTATTGCTATGCTATTTGCTAATATGACGATAATTGATAATATGACGATAATTGATAATAATGAAGTATGTGAATTTTGCTAAATTATGCGAATTAAAAAGCGCGTTCGCCTTAAGACGTCTCCTAGCGTGCGTTTAGTTTACTCGCCGATAACGTTTTATTTGTGCTAATACACTTCCTATGTAATGTGTTAAGATTGATCACATAATTATCAGCATTCTGCACCTGACTCACCTGTACCGAACGGGACCAAGTCGGTTCACTTTCGACTAAAAAGTTATTGTAATGGCCAATGTGTTTAAGTTTTAGATGGGTTTTTAAATTGGTGATTGATGTTCGATAATAAAGGTTTTTAGAGCACTGATTACAGTTAGCAATTTTATTTTCACTAACAATATTAGAAAAATAATCCCATATAGGATTAGTTCGGTGAGACATTGTCACGTTCAAGTCCGTTCAACATTTTATTTACACTAAAATATTTATATACTAAACTTAAAGTTATTATTTACACTTTTATACATGCCACTTCTCACTACTGTTTACTACCTCCTATTATTTACAGGTAGGTATTGAGTTCACGCTATTATCTATATAAGTACAATATTATGAACAAAACGAAAGAATGTAAGTACTGTATAACGAATACGTAAACCAAAATCTCACTATCACTTGCCAAAACGTACTGAACGAACACAAAACGACGCGCGCCACGCGCGTACCACGCAAATATATTATTAAACAATCACGCATTCATTCAATCAATACACGACTCTAAGTACGAGCAAATCAAAGACAATAAGCTAATACTTTATACTTTCTAAATATCATTCTTCGCACCATCCATAATTAAATACATTAAACAAACACAAGCATTCATTCAATATACAACCTTAAGTACGCACAAATCAAAGATAATAAGATAACAATTGCACGTGTAACCGATATATTTAGTATTCCCGACTTCCCGTGGGTGCGACGGAGAGCGCACGCTACCGCTGCGTGCGCCGACGCTCTGACGAGTCTGACGCATGATAGTCAATAATTCAACTACATTTAATTTGCTAAATGCAGTGCTTTCGCATGCTAACAATGAATGCTAATGCTAATTAATCTTTCACTAGTCACTACTCTAACCAAGTTTAGACGTGATTAAACACTTGCCTTCTAAAATTACGTTAATTTACGTCAACCGCTGATTAATTTGACAGGACTAAACTAAAATTTATCTTCTGTCCTTTTCTTAATGAAATAGAAAGAAAAAGATGCACTGAACTTAAATTTAGTTTAGTTTGTGAACAAGGGAATCGGCGCCAATAACTTAGTACTTCATGGTTGCCACTCGCCACCCGCCAACGCAGATCTAAAGCCGGCTCCACACACTCAGCACTTGCCGCAAACTACAAAAATCTTCAAACGGATGAATGAAACTACTTTTTTTGTATAATATCTGTAACCCAACCAGCGTTATTATCTAAACATTACTATTATTTTAGTTTGTTAGTATATTTAAAAATTGGTTGCCTGTAAAGTCGGTTTACAGAAGATAATTTTACGTGATAAGATAACGAGAGAGAGATGCGTCACAAGCCGAACGCTTAGACCGATCGTGCTCCTCTATCACAGATTACTAATGTCTCTATCGTTAGTTCCGCGCTCTCGCTTGCACGCTCGGCTCAAGTGGAACGTGACAACGAGTTATGCTTTTTCGTGCGTGCAGCTGGCGTTCATCGATTTATAAGACGTTATAACGTCAATTTTTTTTTTTCTAATAATTTTGTAAGATACCATTTATTTGTTAGGACAGTGTAAAAAATGGTGCGTTTGAATATAAATATCATAGTAGTTTCATATAATTTAAGTAATTTTTAACATAATTGTATCTGTTTCTCTTCATTTTTTATCTCATTTAAATACATATAGATAGAATATTAAGCTCTAATTATTGTACATACATTTAAAGTTCATTCCTTCACGTACATAACTGATTTATATCATATTTAGTTTTGCTACCGTTTGACGTGACGAAAAATAAAATTATAATTTCACCATGTCCGTCCATCCATCCGGCCATCCACTCGGATGTTACAAATCCATTTTAGGGAGTTTCTTCCACAGTTTTAGTATTTGAACATCTTTGGCAAACGGTCAGGGGTCCCTGTATTTATGCAATTAACAACAGCGCAACGGGGCATAATTAATTATGCGTAAAAGAAGTCGTTTGATAATAAAAATATGTATGGATAGTGACAGCTAGCTGTCAAATTCTTAGACGTTATATATTAACGACATCTGGTGAGCAAGTGGCAGTTTTTACCTCCATTGGTCGAATGTATAAGAGATAGCTTATAGTAAGAAAATAGACAATAAAAATAAATTAGTTCATGGCCAGCAATTGTATATTACAATTGTATATAGACAATTTTGTTGCGGGATGGACGCGTTTTTTCTGCATACCCAAAAAGTACGTGAATTTTAACTTCATGCCATGGTGAAATAGTGGGTGGTGAAAAGTGCTATTTCCCGACTCCCACGCGGACGAAGTCATGCCGTCTCGAGCAGAAGCTAGTATAATACAAATTGGCTCTAGAGGCAACCCTTGCGGCAAGTGTCAAGTGTCTACAACCGACTTCAGATTCAAATTTGTGCCAAGCTACGTGATACGTTTTGTTAGCATGTTAGCACCTTGAATATTCTTCTGACGTAGCAAGTTTGACGGCTTCAATTTTTTTATTTTCAGTCTGTGTCATGGGGATGGTGCTTGGGTGTTGAATTGAAGGTGTGAATTTAAAATAAATTTATCGTAATAGATCAAATACAATTTTTAGAACAATTAAGTGTTAAAGAAACTCTTAAGTGATTATTTTTGTTCGTTGATTGAAGGTTATTTCGCGCTTCTGAACAGGTATGTAAGAATTCATAATTTTAGTGATTGAAATGTTTCTCTTGAGTTAATTTACTCTTGTTTTTATGCATTGGAGAAGTTACTCACCTCTATGATATTTGGTTTATGTGTATATAAAGGGAGATAAAATGTTGTCTGTTAGTACGATGGTTAGATTTGATTTAAATCATCAATATCCGCCGAGCTAGGAAGTTGGTGCGCCGTCCGTTACCACTTGATGTGATAGAGTAATAGATATTGAGGTGGCGTGTCGTTGACTAAAACCTATTAGCGGCTATATAAATATTTGTGAATGCTTCACGTCAAGCATATTTCAATATATTTGAAATGTTTGAAGAGGCAGAGGCTTCATCTATGTAAACAACAGATGCATGTCTATGTAGGTTCTTGTTCCAAGAATCTGATTTTTATATTAAGTATTGTAGCTTATTGAAGTAGAATTTGTTAACCTGTTTTGGAACTAGACTTACTTTTATTTGTTTTGGCAACTTGATGAATAAGAAGACATAATACCAATGTTATTAATTTAAAACAATATATTAAAGGACTTGACATAACTAGGTATTATAAAACGCTCTTTGTCAATATTATGAATATATGTAAATATAAACTAAAACCTCAAGAATAGTATTATTTAATTACATCAGTAAATAATGTTAAATACATAGTGTTAAATAAACAAGTATTATTTTACCTTAATCAATTATACACTTAAACCTCACCTTGTAAACCACTTTGTCCATTGTTGTAAACCATATGAAAATCCGTTCAGTTGTTTTTGAGCATTTTGCATTCAGACAGACAGATGTGGCGGGGTGACTTTGTTATTATATGTAGTGATTAAGTTTAATGTTTACTAACAATAATAGATTTTCTGAAATAAAATGATTGTTATTAATAAAAAGACTGCCTAACTTAAAAAGCTGCCCAACATAAATGGGACTGGGAATATCAGAATGATATTGTTTAAGGTAAGTAGTACTGCTGATCTCCTGTAGGCTACTTACTGTTCATTAAGATTCTTATCATTTTCCTCTTCTTATCCCAATTTTATTTATGTTTGGTGCACAATATCTTCCTTTTCCATATTTCTCTATTAGCCGTCATCTCAGTAGTCAGCCCCCTTTCTAGCCATATCATTTTCCACACAGCTTCTTACTCTTCATATGGTACATAATATGAATTAAAACTATTAATGCTGCTGCACACGGCTTAGCCCGCATGGGTTTTTAATATATAAAATAGAATAGTCCGTTAAATAGATAAGTAAATAAGTCTAATAAAATAATAAGTCTAATAAATCTGCCAGTGAAAGTCCCATCACAATCGGTCCAGCCTTTTCCGAGATTAACTGGTACAAACAGACAGACAGAAAGTAGTGTCTGACCGAAAATGTATTTACAGCCGAAAACGAAAAAGAAGCCCCTATTTGCGGCAGAAAAAGAAAACGAAAATGATTTAGACATTAAAAAAATATTAATATTTCTGCTGTACACTGAAATCTTGTTGGTTTTTTTTTTACACCCCATAGCAAATATAGGCTTAAGAAGAAATAAAACACGATCATTCAGAGATAATTCAATAATCACAGATTTCACAAACCTTGGTCAATTCGAGTGAAAAAATTTCAATACATATTTACATATCTAATTAATGCCTTTTTATGCAGGTCGGAAATCAAAACTCAAAAAAACTCAAAGCATTTATTTCAAATAAACCAATTACAGGCACTTTTGAATTGTCAAGGGTTGTGTCAGTCAGTCAGAAAGATGAAGCTAGTTGCCCATTCCAAAGCGTAGTAGGTACCTATGGAGAAGAACGGGCAAGAAACTCCAAGGACACTCTTTTAAATCAACGTATTATGGTTACAAAATATTGTTTACATCATTAATTTTGAAATTATACATGTGAGAACGATGCAAAACGTAAAAGCGTCCGTAATAAAAAGAAAAGTAATAAAAACAAAAGTCAAGAACAAATTAAAGTACCTATATACTTGTTCATTAATTTATGCGCGTGAAGAGAAGAACCGGCCAAGTGCGTGTCGGACCACGCACCGGAATCCCGGGCGGATTTCCGGCCACCGTAGGCGCATTTCCGGCCACCGTAGGCGCGGGCTTGCGGACGGTGAGCAATGGGTAGCTCACCGTCCGGTAAGGACCAGGCCCGGGTCGAGGCGCGTTGTATTCCACGCGCGCCTCAAAGAGATGCCGTCAGCACAAATGTAGGGGTCCAGTAGGGCCGATGCCTGCCGGGGTCGCGGGAAGGTAAAGGGTCACCGAGGCCCCTGGCAACACAGGCAACGGAAGGAATACGGGTGGGTTTTAGTCAGTAAGAGTCTGACACACCCTCCCGCTCCGCCCAGAGCGGGAGAAGTTATTTGATGATTTCCCAACCAAAAAAAAAGGGGGTAAGGGGGAATAGTCAATTTTCATATATTTTCTTTGATATTATACGAGGTGCATTCAATAAGTACCTAGCCTCATCGCCAGAGGGCGCTGTAGTTTCAAAAGAGTTTTACCACAGTGTAGCACATTCTTTTTTAATTCTGTTTTCAAATTTTCATTCCAATCCCTTCATTTGTTTTAATTTGACAACTTATGGAAGCGAACGTGTCGATCGGTTTTACAAAAATGGAAAAAGAGCAATATCGTTCGGTGATTCGATTCCTATTTTTGGAAGGGAAAACGCGCATCGAAAACAAACAGCGCTTGGATGCTGTGTACGGTGACTCTTCTCCATCGATGGCCACCGTCAAGAATTGGTTCAACGAGTTTGCACGTGGCCGTACGTCGGTTTTTGATGAACCACGTCCAGGTGCACCGAAAACAGCTGCTACGGAGGAAAACATTAAAAAAATCCATGATTTCGTATTGGCAGATCGCCGATTGAAGGTTCGGGAGCTAGCTGAGACTGTAGGCATTTCAGAAGGAACAGTGCATCATATTCTTCACGAGGAACTCGGCATGAGAAAGCTGTCGGCGCGATGGGTGCCGCGTTTACTCACACCAGAAAACAAGCGCAACCGTGAGACCACATCGGAGACGTGTTTGGCGCTGTTTAAGCGGAATCCAGCGGAGTTTTTGCGTCGTTTTGTGACCGTCGATGAAACCTGGATCCACTGGTACACACCAGAGACCAAGGAGCAATCAAAACAATGGATCCAGACCGGGGAACGTGCTCCAAAGAAGGCGAAAACTGTAAAATCGGCCGGAAAAGTTATGGCCACCGTTTTCTGGGATTCACAAGGTGTGATCTACATCGATTACCTCGAGAAGGGTAAAACAATTACAGGGCTTTACTATGCCGATTTATTGGGCCGATTCGACGCCGAATTAAAGAAAAAACGACCCCATCTGGCGAAGAAAAAAGTGCTGTTTCACCACGACAACGCACCGGTTCACACGTCTGCCGTTGCCATGGCCAAATTGGTCGAATTACGCTACGAATTGTTGCCCCATCCACCGTATTCTCCAGATTTGGCCCCTTGTGACTTCTTTCTGTTTCCTAATCTGAAAAAATCACACGCCGGGAATAGATATGGATCGAATGAGGAGGTCATCGCCGCCACGGAGGCCTATTTTGCAGAGTTTGACAAAAACTAATTTTCGGACGGGTTAAAAAAGTTGGAGCATCGCTGGGCTAAGTGTATCGAACTAAAAGGAGACTGTTGAAAAATAAATTGCCACTTTTCCAAAATTTTCGTTTACTTTTTGTAGGCTAAGTATTTATTGAATGACCCTCGTATGTCCTTAAGAATATCATATATTTCAGTTCTGTGCCTTCGGCTTGACCTTCGGAGATAACCTACCTTACCTATTTGCACACACATGTATCTACTTACGTTCCTTCGTCTCTGTCCGTGTTCCAAGCGCGGGGGTGAGGTGCGGCGACGCGCCGTCACCGCGCGGGGGGGCGGCGGCTGCCGCGCGACGGGAGAGCGCGTGATCTCTTTAGTACGCTTACTATTACCTAATGTACGCACATGTTTCGTTTACGTAGTGATTACGAATAAAATAAAACGTATTTTTCACGAAAAGTTTACTATTTCAACGTTGTTGTAACGTTTTGTGAGTGAATTACCATTGGATATCGGGGTAAGTCACTGAATTGTTTTATATTCTTTGTTTCTGTGTTGTTATGTTCAAGGTGCGGGTTTACTGAATTTGTTTTGAAGGTGAAATATTGCAAGCTTAGCATGCTCAATAGCATTGCCGATAGCATAATTTTGTCGGACATGCCATCCACAAAATATGCACGAGTCATTATTGTATTTGTCGGACATACCATCCACAATATACATATACTCGTATGAGACGATCACGACGTAGCAACTGCGCTCGTGAGACATGTCGGCCAGTCAGTCACAGTCCGTCTAGTCATAGCCGCAGCCCGAACAGCACGGCCAAAAAAAAAAAAAAATGCGATGCGGCTCAAAATTTGGGCGGCGCGGCTTAAAGTTTGGGCGGCGTGGCTCAAAGTTTGGGCGGCGCGGCTCAAAGTTTGGGCGGCGCTACTCATAATTTGGGCAGCGCGGCTCATAGATTGAGCGGCGCGGCTCACGCCAAAAAATGAGCGGCGTGACTCGATTATTGGTAGGCTTATGCACTTAGATTTTCTGAGGGGATTTGCTCAATCAGTGATTGCTAAAGGTCAAATTGAATGCACCTACTTGGGTTTTGCATGACCGCTTTGCTTTTGCTTCAGATGACCCAACGGGGAAACCTCGTAACCCTCAGCGAGCTACTGGACGAGCATGCAGCTACGGACCAGGACGAGGAAATTTTGGAGCGGGTGAAGGTGCTAGCACAGGAGCATCTACCGGATGGCTGGTCATGCTGGGAGGTAACTACAGCAACAAAAGAAGAAGTGTTCAGTGAGAAAATCGATCCCAATATACTAAATAAATTAGTATTCGCCCTGCCTACCGTGGGCCTAGTCCGCGCATTTGTACCAGAGGCGGATCACCTTTCGGAGAAAGGGTATCGTGACATAAGGTGTAAGCTTCTTGATTGGGCTTTTACACGGGCTCTTATTATCGGGCCACCAGCTGTGGCAAACCGCATACGGGGATCAGCAGCGCGCACTGAGTTATTTAAACAGTCCGTCGATGCACTACGGCCACTGTTACACACTAGGGCTGAAGTCGATCAAATTCTTTCCGGTTCTCGCTCTGAGACGGAGGAAACTAGTCGGAAGAGAAGGAGTATGTCCTCTGCAACGTCACGAATTCAAGAACCTTCGGCACGTAGGCGCAGAAGGGACTCAGACTCGCCCTCTACATCGCGGGATGCCAGAATCGACGCTCTGGAACAAAGAGTGGAGGGTATGTTTGCTGTTCTGTTGGAAAAACTAGAGCAGCGTCAACAGTCTGACTGTGATTCCGACAAAGAAAACTACTTTTCAAACGGTGAAGAGGATGCAGTTGCGGAGACCTCCGATTCTCCGTCATGGAGAGCACCTGCTCTGGACCCGAATTGGCAAGTCGAGGAAGACAAGAAGGAGCTGGAATTTCTGCCCACAACCAAAGAAGCGGATCCTCTGATACCCGAGCCGTCGGCTCAACTTAAGAACGAAGGAATTGAGTGCCAAAGGCTGGGCACCGATAGCTGGAACCGGATCCGATACAAGGAAGTGGAGAAGCACTTGCAGGCTGCTTCAGTCTTTAGCGCTCTTAAAATTAACATGGAGCTGGGCATTCTAGCCACTCAACCGTCTCCCTGGCTTACGAAACAGGAGAATATCCTAGGCACAATCACGCATGGGTTGCTGCTCCAACGTAGGGCCCTTGCGGAAAATTTAAACACAATTATTAAAAAGTGTCCGAGTGCCAGCACAGAATTAAGACAGCTTGTGGCGGACTCTACCTTCAAAACGATCTCAGATCAACTTCTGCAGTTTGGGTGCGCTCATCGGTCCGAGACCATTAACCTTCGTCGTAAAGCATTCAAGACAAGGAATGAAGTCCTTAATAGCGCACTCCACAATATTCCTCCATCACCGACCCACTTATTTGAGGAAAAGCAACTTAGTTCCTTAGTCAAGGATAACGGGGGAGTGGCAGCTGTTTTTATCTCACCAAGAACCACGGAAAAGCCCTTAAATTCCTTTCGTAAACCAGCCCCACCGGCTAGATCCAATGCCACGAAACCATCTTGGCGCTCCCGACCGGCTCCTCAATACGCCGCTAACTGCCACTCATCGCCCCACAAATTATCCTCTCACCACTCATCACCTCACAATCCACCATCAAAAAAGTCGTCTAACTACAGTCAACGTAGGGGTAGGGGTGGAAGCAACAAGAAATCTCGAAAATCCCGCACCACATATTGACGGTTTTCGAGGAGGACAGCTGGGCGAGTTCCGAACACAATGGGAGAAAATAGGGGTACCAAAAGCGATTTCAAAAATAATTTCGGGTTACACAATACCTTTCGTGTCCAAACCGCCTTCTATCCCTCTGCAAGAAAACTTAGAAAGATTCATGACAAGACCCTCGAACGCGATGTCCAAAGAGCTCAGACAGCTTCTAGCCCAAGGTGTAGTCGAGAAGTGTCATTCCAAGAGTGGATTTCTGTCGCGAATGTTTCTAATTCCAAAAACAAACGGAAAGTTCAGGCAAATTTTCGACCTTCGTCGCCTGAATTGCTATTTAAACCCACGAAAATTTCGCCTGGTAAACCAGACTCAGGTACCCGATTTTCTCCAGCCCGGCGACTTCTTAGGAAAGCTAGACATAAGTCAAGCCTACGTGCCAATAAAAGTGAGCCACCGGAGATTTCTCGCGTTTGGTTATGCAAACGAACTCTTCCAGATGACGTCTCTTCCCTTCGGCCTATCCAGTGCACCGTTAGCTTTCTCTCGCGTCACCAAATGGGTAGCAGGGTTCCTTCGAACAAAGGGACTACGAATTCTAGTATATTTAGATGACTTCCTTTTAGCACATCAAGACCCAGATGTACTAAAAAGTCAAATGAGCTACGCAGTGAGTCTTCTACAGAGTCTCGGCTGGTGTGTAAACTTGGAAAAGTCGGTCCTGGAGGCTACAACAAGCATAGAATTTCTAGGGATTGTGTGGGATACATGCAGAAACGAGAAAAGACTTCCGGAAGAGAAAATAATTCGGTTATTGACAGATTTAGAGAAGGTATTGCAAAAAAGCCAATGGACGTGGCAGTTAGGAACCTCACTTATAGGTCGACTGAGTTTTGCAGCTTTGGTGACCCCTCTAGGTTGTCTGTTCACCAGATATATTCAGCGCGCCAGTCTGAAACTGTCTCAGAACCAACCCGACCGGCTGCGGGTTTTATCGTCAAAGGCTGTCAACGACTGTCGTTGGTGGACTCTCAATGTGAGAGTGCCAGGAAGAATTTTCGTTCCAGAGCCTATGATTTTTGTTACGACAGATGCGTCAGACGAAGGCTGGGGTGTTCAGATCGACGATGGTCACCTATTGGGGAAATGGACCACAGAGCAAGCTACTTGGCACATAAACAGAAAGGAATTATTCACCGTGTACATAGCTCTAAAGAAATTTCAGAATGCGCTAGCAAGACAATCGGTTATGATTCAATCCGAAAACAAAACGGCGATTTCATATCTGAGGAATCAGGGAGGAACACGGTCTATGGTTTTGTTAGAGGAGGCCAAAAAGATCTTGCTACTAGCGGAGAGCTTAGGAGTAACCATTCATTCGTTTTATCTTCCGGGCCGTTACAATTCCATAGCCGACTGTTTGTCAAGGGGAAAATGTCTCCCGGATTGGCATGTCGTAGTCGAGGTCACGACAAAAGTATTCCTAAAGTGGGGTACCCCTCAGATAGATTTGTTCGCAACCAGTCGATCGAAAGTAGTCTCGACATATGCGTCGATAGAAGCATGGTACACACAAGCGATGTTCATCAACGCATTCAGCCAGACCTGGCATTACAAACTGGCATGGATCTTTCCACCTCCACCTCTGATACCCAGAGTACTACGGCACCTCAACCAGTCTTCAGGAACCTACCTACTAATGGTTCCTCGCTGGGAAACAGTTTTTTGGAGAGGCGACCTAAAACGAAGGGCTCTGGAAGCCCCCTTTCAGATACGCAATGTCAAAAGTTGCCTGGTCGATCTGTCCACCGATCGCCCTCTGCCGAACGCAGGAGACCTCTCTTTCGAGGTTTGGAGGATACGGGGTGGGGTGAACTTATAGCAGATATGGATCCTGACGATATCGATTTAGTTCAGTCAGCATGGCGTGATTCCACGTGGCGCACTTATGAGTCTAGCTGGAAACAATGGGTCTCATGATGCAGACAAAATGGGAAAAGCCCTAGTAATCCTCGACCTCAGGATTTAACTACCTATTTGGGGTACCTATCCCGTGTTAGAAAGCTCGCAGCTGCAACCATTTTGGTCCACAAGTCAGTTATTTTAACTCTGGCTGATCCTACACAGGAAAAGAGGTTAGCAGCGCACCCTTTAGTTTCAGCAATAATCAAAGCTATAGGAATTAAAATGTGCGCATCCTCATCATCAAAGTCACAAATCTGGGACGTTCACGATCTGCTAAGATGGTTGAGATCTCATTGCCCAAATGAAGATAGCATATTCCAAGTGTCTCGGCATGTAGCCTTGCTTTTATTGTTGGTGTCAGGTCGTCGTGTCGTATCCACGACCTTACACTCGCATCGACGATCAACATTGCGATAGATCAAGCTCTTCGATAACGTTCTGGCCTAAATTTGGCTCTAAGACCGATAACATCAAAAATCGCCGGTCAGGATGGCAGTTATCTTGCTCAGGAGACCCTGCATTAAGTTTGGTTAAATGGGTGAATTGTTTGATAGACTTGGCAGCGAGTAGAAGAAGTGCACGGCCGAATTTGCATAGTCTCTTTATCACTACGCGTGGTGAAGTAAAGGCCGCCACAAGAGCTATAATTGCTGGTTGGATTAAGGCTCCTTTTCGAGATTTGGGTATAAACTATAGTCCGGGCTCAATTAGATCAGCCGTTGCGTCAAGTGACTATCAAAATAACGTCCCATTAGACCTTATTTTGAAAAGAGGGAACTGGAGAGGTTCCGACAATTTCTTTAAGCATTATTGCAAATCGCTAGAACGACCTAGAAATGAAAACTTAAATGTTCTTAATAAGTCATTCTCTACAGTTTGACTAACTGTAGGTAACTGTATCTTATGATTGTACCTGTTTTTATTGAGATTCAAAAAGACTGATGTGATCTCACTATTTTAATTATCTAATTTTATATATCTAATTGTAGTTTTTTGTCAAATTCGATAACGAATATTTGGTTAACCAACGTCTTATTTTGTTATTAAGTATTAGACAGAGTTCCATTAATTAGTTCGATTATAATAACGGTACTAACTGTTTGAACGATGTAAGTGAGACCTAAGATTTTTAAAATAAAGGCTTGTACTAGGTTTAAGATTCCTAAGGGAAATAAAAATGTCTTCATTTACGTAAATCTGGGTTTCATTTTAAAGATGCTTTACACCTACTTCTGTCACAGTACGCTATAGTCAGAGGGCGCCGGCAGAAAATAGACACGTCTCCGAAGGTCAAGCCGAAGGCACAGAACTGAAATAAGACCGTTTTCCACCCCGAAGGGAAGAAAACGAGTATTTCAGGTCTTGCCGAGGCTTGACCGAAGCAAGCCCTTGCCGGCTCTTCGGAGTACATACTAAAGAGATCACGCGCTCTCCCGTCGCGCGGCAGCCGCCGCCCCCCCGCGCGGTGACGGCGCGTCGCCGCACCTCACCCCCGCGCTTGGAACACGGACAGAGACGAAGGAACGTAAGTAGATACATGTGTGTGCAAATAGGTAAGGTAGGTTATCTCCGAAGGTCAAGCCTCGGCAAGACCTGAAATACTCGTTTTCTTCCCTTC
Organism: Atethmia centrago; assembly: GCA_905333075.3. Classification (NCBI taxonomy): domain Eukaryota; kingdom Metazoa; phylum Arthropoda; class Insecta; order Lepidoptera; family Noctuidae; genus Atethmia; species Atethmia centrago. The sequence goes on along the minus strand of HG995381.1, from coordinate 6,353,962 downwards.
GGGGTGGAAAACGGTCTTATTTTTCTGATTTTGTTCACTGCAGTGGATCATATACTTTAACGCATTATAAAACTTATAAAAATTGCGTTTAGGTCCTGTAGTCCCCTTAAGAACGGTCTCAAAAAGTCATAGGCTTGAAGTGTTGTTGTCTCTAGGATGTCTTTTTAATAGATATATATTTTTTTTTTTGCCAAAATGATGTTATTAAGTGTGATTAATTGAAAAGTAGCTATGAGTAGTAAATGAAACACATTTTAAATGTACCTAGAAACTATTTTAGTAAAGAAAACGAATGTTTCCTTATGATACGTAATTAACGTAATCTTTTTAATCTAACAAATCAACTAAAATAAGCATCGGTTAACTTTTGATTACTTACTGCAAAATGAGAGCTGGTTTGGACTTCGGTAGGAGTAAGTTTTGCCTCCAGGGGTGGTGTTGTATGTTTGAGCCGAATTGCTAGTCCCCAAATATGTTTACACAAAAAATGTTGTGTTGTTTTCCATGGATTATTGTAGTATGTCCTAGCCTCTGCGTTTTCATTGCAAATCATATATACTTTATTCGTGGAATCGGATGATGTTATATACACCTACTTCAATATTTTTCTTAGCCCAAAGGTAAGCTTACGTCCATTTTTGAAGTTCTGAAGATGTTTGTAGAGACCATTGGGCTACCATATCCATAGCGAATAGTCATGAATCTCGTCACGTCAAAAAGTAAACACACAAATGATTGCATGCGAGTCCGCGACCACAAGTTACGACGTCATCCAAGCGCGCCCGAGTGCACCCGAACTCCCGCGCTGCACAGCGTTGCCGCTTCGTTGCTCCGCCCCCTAAATTTATATTTGCCGAACGAATCCTATGTGCTATTTTCAAAATAATAATATGCTAAAATTGAAAAAAATATTAACTCAAATAGTATTACAGTATTTAACGATATTATTACCGCAGCTCACAAATACATCCAAAACGTTTTTTTTAAGCACTTCATGGATTAACTCAAATCGGTTATGAAGTCACTCATATAGATTTTGTTCGCCCACTCAGTATTTTTTTCGCCCACTCAGATTTTTTTTCGCCCAATTTAGTATTTAAATCGGACAATTGGAATTTTAGTTTCTAGCTTAAATTAACTTGTTCCTACTTCAAGTAGCTCATTTTAATCATTCATAATTATCGCTAGTTAAATTAGTTTTTCTCAAACATAATTTAACGCCGCTCGGTTTAGTATTGGAATATCTCATTAACATCCATATATAATTTATTCGCACGGTTAATAATTCCCCTTTATTTTTTTTTTGTTGTATGTACCGTATACAGGTTGAAATTGAAAACTTGCGACAAACTGAAATGGGACATTGTATACATCATTATTAACAACTTTTACTAAGGGACCAAAGCTGTAATCCCAAAAAAACAAATCTGCTTTTCCTACATTTTGATGAGGTATTGCGAACATAAATGTAGGGGACAGCAGTTTTTTTTTTGGGATTGTAGCTTTGGTCCCTTAGTAAAAGTTGTTCATAATGATGTATACAATGTCCCATTTCAGTTTGTCGCAAGTTTTCAATTTCAACCTGTATACGGTACATACAACAAAAAAAAAATAAAGGGGAATTATTAACCGTGCGAATAAATTATATATGGATGTTAATGAGATATTCCAATACTAAACCGAGCGGCGTTAAATTATGTTTGAGAAAAACTAATTTAACTAGCGATAATTATGAATGATTAAAATGAGCTACTTGAAGTAGGAACAAGTTAATTTAAGCACTTCAATTTTATGGATTTGTTTGTATGCATTACTTATACCTTCTTTATAGATAATATTGCCGATTCCCTTGTTCACAAACTAAACTAAATTTAAGTTCAGTGCATCTTTTTCTTTCTATTTCATTAAGAAAACGACAGAAGATAAATTTTAGTTTGACCAGCGCTTGACGTAATTTTAGTAGGCAAGTTTTTAGCCACGTCTAAACTTGTATGGAGTAGTGACAGGCGCTGATTAAATTGACAGGACTAAACTAAAATTTATCTTCTCTCCTCTTCTTAAGGAAATACAAAGAAAAAGATGCACTGAACTTAAATTTAGTTTAGTTTGTGAACAAGGGATTCGGTATCATTGCCTACTTGTATTAAAAGTAAAAAGGTATACTTAATGACAATAATAACTATGTTCACATTCAAGGTCTACAATTAAATAGCACTCAACATATGCATTGAATCTCATATCATGGCAATGTTATGTATTAGTTATCAGTAAATCAAACAATATTATGTGTGGCATTGGTTCACTAATAAATTATATCAGCAATTACTTAACTGAGCATGCAACAAATTATGTAAACACAATAAGATATGAATAATATATCATTCAGACAATGTACTGGTATTTTTTTGTCATTAGTTGAATAATTTATTTTAGTACGTAGTTTTCATTACAGGAAAATTGTTATCGATTGATAGCAGAGCCTTCATATTGTGTTATGTTTTTGCAATATAAAGTATCCTGTCCGTTTCTGCCGCCAAGCTATAGCTCTGGCAAATATCATCAAATTCTGCTTGGTAAATTAACCTTCATGACCTACTAAACAAACACACGGAGGTGGACGAGGACGGTCCTTTTTCATGTAGAAGGATTTCTACGGTGAGATGTCAAAAATGGAGAAACGAAATGTCACTTTGTATAGAAAGAACCGTCTCTATTCTTCAATGAAATATAAAGCGTCATACTAAGCCTGCAGGACATAGGCGCCCCCAAGCACCGCCACTTCGACCAGTTCTGTGCTTCCCGCATCCAGCGGATTCCTGCGGCCTCCACAAGGTCATCGGTCCACCTTGTACGAGGCCTTCCAACGCTAAATCCTCCGGTATAGACATAAGAGTTACCCTTATATAATATTACTTAGGAACAATAAGGTAGGTCTATTGATTTAATCCTTTTCTTTATCTTGCAATTTGCCATCAACTGTATTATGATGAATGTTGCTACATTTTTATTTGTTTCCTCATCATGACAATGATCTGTTAGGTCATGTTTTTGTGTAAAGACAATTAAGTATTGTTATTCTTTGCGGTACAAATCAACAATATCATCAGCCTAATAGCACTCAGTCCACTGCTAGACAAAGCCTCTCCAGTCATCATCATCATCATCATCATCATCTGCCTAGCTTTTTCCCAACTATGTTGGAGTCGGCTTCCAGTCTAACTGGATGCAGCTAAATACCAATATTTTACATGGAGCGACTGCCTATCTGACTTCCACAACTCAGTTACTGGGTAATACACCTCTTGGTAAGACTGGTTGTCAGACTTTCAGGCTTCTGACGACCCGTAACGACTGTAAAGATCTACAAATGACAGCCGGGATCAATGGCTTAACGTGCTTTCCGAGGCACGGAGGGGTCTTGGTATGTAAAGATGGTCACCCATACACGGACCAGCCGCGGCAAGCGTAGCTTAACCTATTGACCGCCACGTCAAAAAAGCAAAGACGTGCCCTCGGCGCCAAGCTACGAATTATTCCTTAAAATCTGTCATGTAGTCGTGACCGTGGCGTGCTGGGCACATTTTGCTCTGTCATCTATACATGACTGTGGCGGTCTCATCCAGATGCTCCCAGCCACATATTATTAATACAGTTTAATGAACGAAAGGATCGAGGATGTCCACTTGTCCAGCGCGTCAAGGGTCGGGTAATCGCCGTTGACCTTGGCTATACAAATGCGTCGTTTGGTTTCATAGGGAATATTTATTTTTAATGACGAAAATAAAAATATATGAAAAAAATCACACAGTATTATAGATAATAAAATAGGTTGTTCATAAAAAAAAAAGTGAAAATCTTAAGTAGTTTGAAAGTAATTTCGTTTTTTATGCTTAGGGTAGACATTACTTCCTGAATTTATTTCATAAAGTATTTTACTACAATACTTAAATGTTCACATAAATGTACAATATTAAATAGGTAAATGTATACGTTCCTAAAAGGAACAAAATTGATGTGTATGCGGTCTAGTTTGACATACCTTTTTTGTATAACTTACCTGAATTATATGAAGGCGTAATAACATATTTAAAGTCACTAAAATTATATATCTACGCCTTAACGGTATAGCACACGATGCTACAACGATAACATTCTTCAAACGCACATTTGCGTACGGTTTTACCAACGAGTTTGGTGTGGGATTACCCGAAATAACGTAACCCTTATCGCATCGAACTCGAGTCGTATAATATTATGCAGATAAACGTCCAATAATTTGGCCTTCGTTTGGTCCGAAACTAGTCCCACAAACTTGCAAGAAACACCAATTATGGTGTATTTAAAGGTCCTTGGCTTGACATATATATTTAGACAAATAAAACACATCTATATCTAGGTATACATACAAATAAATAAAATTGTAATGTCAAAATAACAGCTTTTTACATATGAAGGTATTTAAAGCAAAGAAAAAAAAACGTTTATACATTTTTTGTCTGTCTGGCTAATTTCCGAAACGGCTGGACCGCTTTTGACGGGACTTTCACTGGCAGATAGCCGATTTTTATAAGGAGTTATTTTTATTTTAGAAAAAGCCACTCGGGGTGTAGCCGCGGACAGTAGCTGTTCTTTCATAAACCCAGGGTGTGTCTGTATTCAGCTCGTATTCTGGCCGAAGAATTAATATTGTATGATGGCTTTGCTCTCACAGTCCTCGTGTAAGCAAAAACGGTGTCTTTGGAATCTCGAATTACCTGAATTTCTGCTCGCTGTAATAGCACATAATTGCATATACAACCTGAGCGTTCCAGTAACTGGCTGCAAGTTGTGATGTTTACATTTTTCGTCAAGCTCTTCCTGGAATGATAGCAGTATGGTAGACTGGCAGTTTTTGAAACTAAGAAAGCTTAGTAATTTATTTATTCTGGCTCCTAAAAAGCTCCGTATTGACCGCTTCTAGAAAACTGTTCAACATCCTCCTCCCTGCCGTTCAGATTTATAATGTCCAATTCCCAAAATGTCCAACGGTTTCAAAATGTCCGTTTCCCAAAATGTTCAATTCTCAAAATGTCCAATTCCCAAAATTTCCAATCTTTGATAATGTAGTAAATTTGTTCAATAAGTTATAAGTTTATAACCTATTCCAATTTTTGTTTGGTCGACGTAGCCAGTCTTCTTTCATACATAAATCAGCCCCCATCTCGGTATTCAAGAAAATGGCTTCGTGGACCATATTACAAATATCAAACGATAATACATAGATTCATTCTCCTGACAAAACCTCTGAAGTTATTTTCAACACGACAGAGCTGCAGTTCCAATAATAGCTAATGTACCTATGTTCAAATCGAAGCTGTTCAGATGATTTACAGAACCCACTCAAGGATGCTAATAGAATCGCGGTAGTTCTATTCTGCCGTCAATAGCATAGTTGCAGTAAGTACGCTCTAGACGGTTTCGAGAAAAACGCAGTAAAAGTTTTGGTGAAAAAATCTACTATAAATCCTTTGTTTGTAATCAGATCATGATGGTTGATACCTTAAATAAAAGAGTACCTCAGCACCTATCTATTTATTATTTAGAAACCAATACTGAGTAATTGAAAGACAAAATAAATTCATTATCTTAGTTATACTTAGTATCTCCTAGAGGCTCTCTGATAGGTAACACTTAGCTTAAACACAGTAAGTGTGTTTTTTACTGTATTTATGTTAAGTAACCATATAAAATATATGGCTTATAAATTTTATTTTATCAGGCTGTAGTGATAATAAAATAGAGACTCTGAATAAGAATTTCTGCAGTAAGTGTACCCACTGTAATCATGCTTAGTGATGTAAAAAAAATGCTCGACTTACTGCAAATTTTGAATTGTCAAATTTGGTTTAAAAAGCGATTCAAATAAATGGGTAAGATAAAAACGTAGATCTAGTTATCGTGATCACGGCTGTATATCTAACTCATTTTTGACAAAAATCCGACTTACTGTAACTATGCTATTGAGGGCAGTATTATTAACCCAATAATAACACTGGTAAGGCAGTCTTTGTTTACACTATAATGTAGGCGTCAAATCATCAGTTGACTGGACTCGCTACGATATGAGATTAACTCGTAATTTATTTGTGGTGGCACCCACTGTAATAGCAATCCTAGAGTTCGTGTGTCCGTCTCTAAATAGTATAAAACCAAGTCGTCGGTCTATGTATTTGCAGACCAGGCGAATGACTTGATGGATTTTGGTGTGGTTATCGCTATTATTATGATCATTTCTCGAGAAAGGTTTCAAAATCAAAATCAAACGTCATTTATTCAAACTAGGCTGAAAATCAGCACTTTTCGAACGTCAAAGTTACATAAGACAGTCCCCCAAAAACGCCCACCCTTCGCCACTTCCTAGTGCTTTAGCTGGAAAGAAGAAGTGGCGGAACAAACTCCCCAGCAGCACATCTGTCTGTTTAAGTTGTGTCTGTGTGTTTAGTTTATAAATATAATAAAATATCTTATAATTACCGTAAATTATAAATTTTATATAACGGGACTGTGGCTCAAAGAAACCTTGACCATGTAAACTTTTTGCTGCTTGTGAGAGCACAAATGCTGATATGACCGATCCTTGAATAGTTAACAACCAACCGGTATTAGGGCTTAGGAGGAGATAACGAGTACCTTATACCGTTTAAGCGGGATTGTTTTGCTTACTAGCAAAACAATCCCGTTTAGACGGCGGACATTCGTCGCGCGACATATCCGATCTGCACCTGCAGCTACTAAACTACATGTAGTTTATGCTCTGCGTGATAATTAGGCCACGTTCCCATTAGCCTGGAACGGCTGTTTAGGCGGGAAATAGCGTTCGTATATCATTATGTAGCGGGTGTTTTACCGGAACGCTTTAACGGCCGGAAGCTGCTTGCAAATGGTCATAAAATTTACTATTCACTTGGTTTTGGATGTTTTGCTGGTCCAGTTTTAGCTTTATTGCCGTTTTTGCTACACCTTGGAATTCTAAGTAATTAATTAAATTACAAGCTCGTTTTTATCACACAGATTGTGAATGATTTCTGGGAGGATAAAATATTTTGAAATCAGTCAATCTGCTTTAAGATCTTATAGTATTTGACGTTATTGGTAATTGCAAAGGGCTTTATGAATACAATTTTTAAACTCAGTGTCTTTGTGTTTTTGTGGCTTTGGTCAACCAAAGCCACAAAAACACAAAGACACTGAGTTTAAAAATTGTATTCATAAAACCCTTGTTAAATGACGCAGCATCCAAACAATTTCAGAATTTAATCGTTGTGATCAAACAACTATAATTCAAGGTGACATGAATTAAAAGATAATCTTTTAACTCAGTGGTTTGTTAATACGCGATGAGCAAGATTGAAGACTCATGTCACTGTATGTGGATAGATTAGTGAAGGAAATTCTATACACGTATGCACAAGGAGAATAAAACAAAAGTGTACTTTACGGGAGAACATGTTTCTTGGACACTCCATTTCTTACCCAAACACGTAAAGGTTTTTACACTGATTGATTTATTAGCTGTGTGGTGTTGGTTATCAATAAGACTATTCGGACACATATAAATAGGGATTTATATCGTCGGTGATATTCTGAAACCGCGGAACCAACAGTGTTTAAAACCGCGTAAGGTAGGTACAGTGAATTTTACAGGAACGAGGAAAAACGTAATATTTACTAAACCAATTGACTTTCTATTGTTTAAACTTTTAAATTGTCCAATTCCTCTTAATATTGTAGGCATTGGTTATGTAAAATATGTATTAATGAATTAGAAAATCCGAAATCTCGATTTTGCTACTTTTGTAAATACGCGGTTTTGAACACTGTTAGTTCCGCGGTTTCAGAATATCACCGACGATATGTGTCCGTAGATGTGTGGCATCACAGCGGGCCCTATATATATAAATTAATACCAGCGCTGTGGTATTAATTTTTTTAAATATCGCAGCATTATGCTGAGATAGGAGCCTTTTTGGCGTCGCACAAGTCGTTTTTGTTAGGGTTCCGTAGTAAACAAAGAACCCTTATAGTTTCGCCATGTCCGTCTGTCTGTCTGTCTGACCCCACTGTAGCTCAGAGAGGCTTAGTACTAGAAAGCTAAGTAATTTGGCATAGGTATACATATTAATCACGCCGACAAAGTGCTAATACATTTGAAAACAAAAATTGATGATATTTTTTTTCTCGTCCAACGATACCCCACACCATAGGGTTATGGTGTGGGGTATCGTTGGATAGGCCGTTCAAAAATATTCAGGTCTGTGAACACCACTTTTCGATTCAAGGATCCACTTGCGTAATATTAAGCATTAAAGTGCTAATTTTTGTTAGAGTCAAGCGTCAAGCCCCCCCCCCCCCCTGCCAGCTAAATGGTTGTTCATGGAGATGTAAAAAAATTCATGGCAGTAGTACATAAAATGAAATTAAAAGCAAAACTATCATGGCTAAGTAGGCTTTACAAATTAACGAGTTATAGTCGACCAATTTAAATTTGCAGTTGGAGAATTGACCGTGGCATATATCGATGTATGGGAGAACAGGTTTTTCAACTGCAATGTTAAGTTTGTTTTTGGAATAAATTCGTCCCAAGTAATCCCAACTACGGAACCCTTCATTGTGCGTGGTCCGACACGCAAATGGCCGGTTTTTACTTTTTGTATTTCTTGTGCGTGTTCCAAATAAAAAAATCTTTCTTGATTCGGCCATTCCTTGTTCGTGTCGTACGTTGGCTGAGGTTACATACAGGATATGCAGCAGCATCTGACTATGCATATAGTGTCGCAGTGCATTGAAAGGATCCCTAATCAACCTCCCCCTAGCAACGAATGCCAGTGCCAGACGAAAAATGGCGCCGCCAGACGTGGTGGCGCCTATTGTTCTGTACTTGCAGCTTTGTTTTTAATTAACGGTAGGTACGTGTTACTGTGGTATTATTACCCAATGTCAAGGCTCTTGGAAAGGTAATAATGCCCTTTCTTTATGTTCTTTAGTGGGCGATCCATCAGGCTAAGCTATGCATGCCGCGGTTGGTCCGTGGATGGGTAACCATCTTTACATTACCAAGACCCCTCCGTGCCTCGGAAAGCACATTAAGCCATGTCATTTGTAGATCTTTGACAGTCGTTACGGGTCGTCAGAAGCTCGAAAGTCTGAAAACCAGTCTTACCAAGGGGTATCGTGTTACCCAGTAACTGGGTTGTGGAGGTCAGATAGGCAGTCGCTCCATGTAAAATACTGGTATTCAGCTGTATCCGGTAAGACTGGAAGCTGACCCCAACATATTTAGGAGAAGGCTAGGCAGATGATGATGAGTGTTCTTTATGGCTTTACATTCCAATTATTATTTCTGATAACGTGTCAGATAAGACCGTAAAATATTTGCTTTCAACATGTTTGCCGGTACCTGTGTCACCAACCATGACATGTTCCACTTTCATGACTGACGGGCATAATCAAAATTTACACCAACTTCCGTGAAACATTCCAATAAGTCTTTGTAGTGCGGTGATAAAGTTGAAATTTGATTAATCTGTCGTAAACGAGATATTTGCGTTTTCAGTAATGCGTATGATAATGTAAAATGGCTCGGATTTATCATAGGAGTAATTGTTTCATACTATGAAGTTGGTACATTATTATCTTTACATAGACTTGTGTCATATACTTTTGAAGAGAGAGAACTGACATTTATGTTCAAAGATAGTGTACTTTAGTCTTGCACTTTTTATGCTCGTCATCATTCTCCTGCCCTTATCCCAATTTATTTGTGGTCGGCGCAACATGTCGCTTTCTTCCATACTTATCTATTAGTTGTCATCTCGCTAGTCACCCCGCTTTCTAGCCATATCATCTTTCACACAGTCCATCCATCGTTTCTTTGGTCTTCCTCTACTCTTATAGCCATCGACATTAATACTCAAGACTTTCCTCACGACATTTTCCTCATTCCTCCGCATCACAAGCCCATACCATAACAACCGATTTCCGTACAACTTTTCAGTCACCGATGCCACTTTCAGACTTCCTCTTATGCACTTTTTATGCCTGTCTGGGACTGAAAGAAAAACGTGTATTCAACGCGTGCCATTTCGCGGTAGTTTTATGAAAATGAGATGCTTGAAAGTAATATTTTAGCAGTCTGCTCATCTGCTGCTGTTTGTGTATGTTTTGACGCTTCTATAGGTACTTTTCGTGTTCAGTGCTTTCGTTCATGAGTGGTTTCCAAAACCTCTACCTGCCTGGTAAAAGTTTTGCCCTTACATAATCTTGTTGGTGCTGGGTCCTTTTGACCGCCACGGTCGGGTATAGCCGACAAATGAAAACGTGCCCAACACGCCACCGTCGGCTAATGCCGACAAGAAAACACCATTTTTTAAGTACAAAATAAATGAACTACCTAAATTAAGTTTTCTGTTTCTTTTTCCTATTATTTAAAACTACATTAATTTAATATTGTAAATGCGTGGGAGGGACGTCGATGCGTTTACATTCTGGCGGTCAAAAGGTTAAACCTACCTACTTTGGTACTTGACGAGTTCAATGTGCTGATCAGTTATCGAGAAGGTCATCCTTACATAATATAAAACAAATTCGCTCGCCGCATTTGTCTGTCTGTCGGAATGCGATAAACTCAAAAACTGCTGAACGAATTTTCACATGGTTACCGCTAATGGACGGGGTGATTCATGGGGACGGTTTAGGTGTATAATTCAATTCATAAGGTTTTGTGTAATTTGGCTGAAATATGATGATTATTGTTGAAGATGTCGGAAAATATCATGCCGAGTGAGAGTTTTACTGTCGTGCGCCGCGTAAACCGTTAAATATTTGTGAATCATTTTCACAAATATTCTACCTACAGGATTGTACAACTTCAACCGTCTTATTACAAAACAAGGATTATCTTCAGACCCAGGTTTAAATTATTGAGTCATTTTTTAATTTCGAACTTTATTCCGACTACGTTAAAGTTCTTAATGCCAAACTGTCAACTTAGTACCGGACTAAATAGTAAGTTTTGTATAAAGAACTGCATTTCAATCACAGTAACGTTCTTATTACAAAAACTACCTCGATGGTTTAAACCATGTCAAAAGAAATCCTTGTTTTGTAATAACACCGAAAAAGTTTAACAAAAAGTCCGCGATAGCATAATTTTTACTATCTTGTAAGGTGACCCACCATTTTTATCATTCAGGTTTGATAAAAAAATATTTTTATATCCGAAGCTACCTAGTTAATATAATACCGGTCAAAATGACCGGTATTATAAATTAACCCTCACCCAATAAAATATGTTATTTGAATTGGGCATTTAATTTAGATTAAAATATGCCTTGCCATCATATCATTTAAAATTTTAAAAGTATTCTTTAAAAGATTATATCACAGATTCGAAATTACGCGTGTCATAATAGTTAAGGTTGACGGTGGTGCGGAGTCAATGACCTTTTCCTTTGCTATTACTACGACAGAAAAAAAACGGCTGAACGGTTTTGGGTAAAATTTGTCACACAGATAGTTAATAACCTGGATTACATAGGATAAATACATAGTACAGTTCCCGGTAGTACATTTCCGTTGAATAATTTCCCACCCGCTAGTACAACTATGTTGAGCGATAGCTTTGATTCCATTTTTATTTTGGTATGGCATCTCGTAGTTGACCTTGAGAGGTCGTGACTACTTAACCGGACTTTCCTGTGGCTGCCTTAAGCGAACTCAAAGCCTCCAGCCAGGGGCGAATTTCTTATAATTCTAAGCGACTGCACGCTAAGGGCACCCCCTGTGGGGTACGGACCTCGGCTTAGGGCGTCGCTGGGGGGAGGACAGCAAGGTGGGACAGGCTGGATCTGATCAGTATCATTATTATCAATCGGGGAATTTAAAACTACAGGCTCAGCTGCGGCGCGGGCTGGCGCTTCGTCGAGCAAGGGTCGGGGGGGACAATTACGTCGGGGTTTACGCGAGGGACCTCGGCGGCGAGGTCGGAACATAGGTCGGTGTGTTTTGTGCACTGTACTCGTGGCTTTCCTGGAGGAGGGTAATGGGGTCATCGGGGTCGGTGAGAGTATGCCTTGGACGGCGAATAGAGCTAATGGTGGAGGGCCTATAACTGGCGGCCTGCACAACCAGAGGGTTGCGGTGGGTGGCGGCGGAGTCGAAGAAGCGCTTCATGAACTGCTTGATGGTGGGGATTTTAAGATCGAGATGGAGGATCTCGTTTCGGACGAACCAGGGGGCTCCCGTTGCCTTTCGGAGGAAACGGTTTTGGAGGCATTGCATCCTGTGGATGTGGTGGGGCCTAGCATGTGCGAAGACTGCACAGGCATATGTCATGATGGGACGGATGCGCGCTGTGTAAATACGCAATTTGCCCTTAAGGGACGGTTTGCTGCGCGCATTTAGGACGGAGTGTAGTATACCGAGAGCAAAAGCGGCACGCGAACGCACCTGCTTAATGTGCTCTGAGAACGAGAGATAGTGGAGTCACGCCTAGGTATTTGGCTCGCTTCTCCCAAGGGATAGGCTTGCCGAACATGGTGAGCGGTCGGGGGGGGGATGAGGTTTCTACGCGGTTTGGTGAAAAGAACCGCCTGACTTTTGTCGGGATTGATTTGACTCCTGTGTTCCAATCGTGATAAATAAGACCAGGGCCGGATTTACAGGTGTGGAGGCCCTGGGGCAACCAAGAAGTGGAGCCCCCGAAAAATGTATGGAACAGATGAAAAAAAATAATTATTAAAAAAGGTATCTTGTGAAGGTGACCTTTGTTTTTGATGATTGTGAACGTTTTTTCTTTGAAGGACACAAAGGATGTATTTTTTCTTATCTTAAAAAAAAACAAACTGTGGAGGCCCCTTCTTTGCGGAGGCCCGGGGCCAGTGCCCCTGTTGCCCTGCTCTAAATCCGGCCCTGAATAAGACTGCATGACGCATGAAAGGAACAATTCGCTCCCCCCACCGAATAATATGGTAATCGATAAATCTAAATTTTACAGGAAAAATAAAAAACTGTTTTATACGTATATTTCAGCACGGGTAGGTCGTAAGATAGACATTTATACGTCAACACAAAGCTAATTATTAACAATATATTTTATATTATGATTTTTTTTTAATAGTTTAACAAAAATAAGTTATTGACAAAAATAATGTTACAATTAAGACGCTGACAACACCTAAACCGCGGTCACTGTCAGATTGCATAGAAAAGAAAGAGAAGCGCGATGACACAACGCTTGTAATTTATTGCAAAACATGAAGCAATTATCTATTTACTCAAAATTGAGTTGAGTAATCGAAAATAAAAAACAACCAAGTTCTGCATTCAAATAAGACGTTGTTGTTTTTCATTAAATACGTAACGTATGTTGATATATAATACAGATATTTTGGATTAGAACTCAAGGTAAGAGGTTAGTTTAACGTTAGTTTGTATCGAGATTTTTTTTTCAAAACGTGTTTTGGTAACAACCAAGTTCTAGGAAATATGTTAAAAATTAACATATATTTTTTCCACTATCACAAACTATACAGATTTGGCAATTTTTTTTCTTAAGAGAAGCCTATTTTTGTCAATTGGGTCTTGTCAGCGCCTTAAAGGGCAAAAGTATAGTATGCAACGCATAATCACCATAATATTCGCGTGTAAACACAACGATATCGTTGTCAATCTTAATGCATTATAGTATTAAGGCTCTTTCAAACAGGCGCGACACGCGACGCGACACAAAGACACCGCGTGTAGCACTACAAGCGGTGCCTTTGTGTCGCGTCGCGTGTCGCGCTTGTTTGTAAGAGTCTTTATTCGTTGAAATATGGTGTCAAAAAACCTCAAACTCAAAGCATTTATTTCAATTAAACCATTTACAGGCACTTTTGAATTGTCAAGGAGTCGGTCAGTTAGAAATATGAAGCTAGTTGCCCATTCCAAAGCGTAGTAGGTACCTATGGAGAAGAACGGGCAAGAAACTCCATGGACACTCTTTTAAATTAAATTGATACATAAAGATTAGTACAAAAATAATGTTGAAATTATAACCAAATGTGAGGACGATGTAAAATAAAAAAAACGCGTCCATAGTAGAAAGAACAATTAGATAGAATAGAACAAAAACAATTTCTAAATAAAATAATTACAAATAAGCCGAGGACGCTAAGAGGTGACCAGTCCCAACTAACGGCGCCCGTTCACGAGCATGACGCATGGATTAGCACCATTTAGCTCAACCATTTTGAAGGGAGCTAAATGATCCAACACACGCGCCACCATCAGCGAGACATCTGAGTGAGCATGACATACTCTCAGCCGCCAGGGCCCATTCAAGTCAATTACATAACCGGTAAATGAACCCTATCGGCAATATGATGTTACGATATTATTCGGGTGAAATCCAAGCGATAGTATAAAATATTCAAATATATTAACTATAAGACACAGTGAACGACATCACGATTTTGCATGAATAACTAACACGTTTTGTAAAAAGACATTACCAAATCGTGTAAATAAAAATAACACATGAATATAATTGTTTTATAGTTTACGCGAAAAAAGATAGGCATTGCACGAATATACATGCATATAATTGCAGTATGCACACGAATATATTGGTAACCGTGTCGCTTATCGAAAAAGTTAATGATTGCATAATCTTTAATAACCTGATAAGGTATTATTCGTGCAAAAAGTGTGTTTAGATTTTAAGGGAATAATATTGTTGTGTTCATTACGGTACCATTGAAATGATTGTATTTTTATAAATATACATAGAAAAAATACAAAAATAATTACAAGATGGTAATTAATGCTATAAATACCGGATATGCAATAAAATGAAAACTGTCGTAGTACCACATTACCATATTATTCGGTGGGGAGAGCGAATTAATCATTACAATATTGGAATGATAGTGTCAAATAAGCTTCAGCCTATAGATTTGAGTAAAATCTATAGGCTGTAGCTTATTTCAGTACCTACAAACCGTACGCCCGATGCGATTTCTCATCGGCAAAATGTCAAAAAATCAAAATCATAAGATTTTATTTCTCTTAAACTTGCATGGGCACTTATGAAACGTTGGAAGCTAGGTGCACGGTTCCAATTGGTCGTTTCCTATGAAGAAGAGCCGGCAAGAAACTCCACGGTTACTCTTTTGAAAATAATTGGCTTTTACAATATTTTCAAATAACAGTGTTAATAGGTATGGGAGGACAGTGCAGTAGGCCTGTCAACAAGAACTTTCATCACCTATTTAATCCCTTTTAGGGGATGAATTTTCATAAATTCCTCCTTAGTGCACATAATAAAGAGTATTCTATTCTTCGTTATAAAAGGAACTTGTGAAAAATTTCATGCTTCGTCTTTTTTTTAAATCTATTTTGTAGTTTTTTTTTAGCTTCTAAGTAAGTACATTGTCTTGCTTACATGTAAGTGAATTTTAGATTTTTATTAAGTAGAAGATCAAAGGAATTTATTTATTGGATGTGAGCCTTTAGCTCACTCTGCGAGACTTTAGATGGCCGATGGGGCCGAAAGGTGGGACCGCGTCGGGTCTGGAGTGGCGACCGCGTGCTGGAAGACGTAGCGTTGGAAGGCGTCCTACAAGGTGGACCAATGACCTCGTGAAGGCCGCAAGAATCCGCTGGATGCGGGAAGCACAAAACCGGTTGAAGTGACGGTGCTTGGGGGAGTCCTATGTCCAGCAGCGGATGTCTTTCGCCTGAAACGATGTAGATGAGAAGCGGTCAGGGACTGCTCATGTAGGCTTCCTACCACTCAGAAGAGCAGACATTATGGTGGATCCGTAGTGGTAGCCCGCGAAACTCAAATTTTCTTAAGTTTTTTGCAATTTGCAGGTCAGCCTTGTATCTTGATCATAATATGATTCGCGACCATAAAAACTATGTATTTGCAGAATCCAATTAATGATTCTAATGATTATAATGTTTGAATGAAGACAATTTGAATTTCGCGTCCACCTTAAAGATGTGTGTGAAGCGATGGTGACCACTTCACTAGCTCAGAGGGGAGTGTGGCTTTGTGCTGCCTATTGCCATTGAGTCTATCACCCCCTTGTGTATTGCGGCAGCTAGTTGGCAATCCAACCAGCCCCCTAGTTGCGTAACAAACCATCACTCACAATCTGAATGATTTTGAAGGATTGCTAATCCATTGCTTCATATACCTCGGGACTCTAACTCACACTCAGTCTCTCACACGCTCGGTCTCTTCAGTGTACTCAATTTATACAACCTAGACGATTATGTGATTATGAATAACTAGATGCGCCCCGCGGTTTCACCCGCATAAGTTTTGACCCCGTGGGTATATCGGGATAAAAAGTATCCTGTGTGTTATTCCTGGTTATAATGTTGATAACCAGGAATATCACATAGGATACTTTTTATCCCGATTTGTCGAAATCCGTTCAGTACTTTTTGCGTGAAAGAGTAACAAACAAACATCCATCCATCCATTCTTACAAACTTTCGCATTTATAATATTAGTAGGATTGTGATTTACAGCCACAATTCATATTAAAATGTATTAAATGCACTAACATTTTGGGAAGTAAATAATTTTTTTTAGAGAGCTTCGCTACCTTACAGTTCGCCAAAGAATGAAACACTGAACACAAGGTGGTGTAAATAACTCTATATTTGGCCAAAATCTGCTACACGCCCTTTGAGCCCCGATATGTTGTATGTATAAATGTTCGAAAAATTTGTCTCCTCAACAACGTAAATAACGCAATGAATGTTGTTGAACTGTCAAAATTAACCTTTTGACCGCCACAGTCATGTATAGATGACAAACCAAAATGTGCCCAGCACGCGACGGTCACGACTACATGACAGATGTATATGGAATAATTCGTAGCTTGGCGCCGAGGGCACGTTTTTGTATTTTTGACGTGGCGGTCAAAGGGTTAAACACATTGCTACTGATAGTGTGTTACGCCATTACCTCTCAGCTGTGTTTTGTCTATCTTTTTCAGAATGTATGCCCGTCGGCGTGTACCTATGTAAGGATTTATATATATACCAATTTATATTATATACCAATAACTATGCGTTTAGGTATAAAAGCTCTTATTATTCTGATAGCTGATCAGGTGAGCGGGTAATGATGAAATAAAAAATATGCTAATAGTTTTTGCAAATGTTAAAATTATAATATTTTAATTTAATAATCCTGCTTGCTCGCATTACTTTGTGTAAAAAAAATTCATCACCGCTGCTCTCAAAACGGTGAAAAACATCGTGAGGAAACCGGCATGTTCCAGAACCAAAAATTCGAATACTTGCGACGTCTACCATCCCGCACTAGGCCCGCGTGGTAGATTACAGCCCACTCCCTCGAAGAGGGGCCTGTGTCCCAGCAGTGGGAACATTATAGGCTGATTATGAATCCTGCTTAGCCCTAAATGTCCTGTACCTGCAGTCGTTTATAGACCCATTTTTTATATAAAATTACGACCTAGGTGTATTAGTCATTATGAATTTTGATTTTTAATAAACCAAACATAAACTCACGCCTTCTTCCTATGGGGATAGGCAGAAACTATAGAAGGCCACCTGCTACGTTCCTTACATACTCCTTTTGCTTCGTTTACGTTCCTACTACTGGTCATACACGCACGCCGAATGCCGCCGAATGAGAGTACTACGCGCCTGACCTTTCTGAAGAACATCACCAATTAGTAAACCAAACCGACTCCTAATCCTAAATCTTCTAAGGATTTAAGATTAATCCAAACAAAGATTGTCGTAGACATTTTTATCATGCAGAGCTGGAATTGAAAAATCTGGTTCGGATCTATATAAATTGCGAATGGCAAATGACTTTCAGTATATAAGCTCGACGTGCAGACGGCTTGCGCGGCTGAGAATGCAATAGTGGAGACGGAATCTTCCTTCAAGCTGCATTTTACGACGAAGGCTTAGTAGTGGCATATTTACGAGCCAATAAGGAGCAATGATTTGCTTGAAGAAAATTACTAGGAAAAAGGTTTTGGGGAATATATTGAGAAATTAGTAGTTATGGTCCGCGATTTTACATACTTAGCCTTGTGTTCAACCAACATTTAAATCAACTGATTAAATATTTAATCAGTTCTATATTTACAATTTCCTTAGAAAATTTGACATAAACCAAATGTTTAAATACTTAACCGGGGGCTTGAATGTTGGTGAAAACACAGGCCCTAATGTTCCCGAAAAAAAAACAAAAGATAGTTCCCACCACATCCTACCTTTATTAATAGTAAACATTAATTACGCCAAACTTAAAAAAAAAATATGGTACATCTGAAGTCTTTATTACTTTAACCAGCCGTTAACTTTACGTTTTTTAATAAGGGGGGCTAACGTTTAAGCTGGGTAGAGGCAACGCGTATGTTCCTGAAACTAAATAATTTAAATCGAATTGTTAAATTACCCGTTAATGAAATAAATGTTAATATGACATATTTGGACACAAACAAATAAATAAATTTGAATTTGATAAATTAATCGCGCTAGTACACACGGCTACATATCAAGCTATACAGTTCCAGTTTAAGCTGACCGCTCTTTGTATGGAACTCCTATACAATGCGAGATCAGGTTATACTGGAAACGTATAGCTTGATACCTATGTAGCCGTGTGTACATTTCGGTTGGAAAATTTCTGACCTCCAAGCGGGCGCGGGAAAGCAAGTGTATAATACATTCTAAGCATGTCTTGCTACTTGTCTTCTCTTTAGTACCTTCTTGAAGAGGCAAAGGCCGGGTCTCAAGAGGTCGCAGGTTAATTTAGATACGCTTCACTGCACCGACCTAATTTTATTAGCTGATTCAATTTACGTGAGAATTTTATCTGGCATAATGTCCTCCCTTTGCTAATATTTTATCTAGACTCATTCGGCTTAAAAAAAATATTATGTTTATATTAATTGTATTCGTCTGCACATTCAATTATGACTCATCTTTTTCGTCATCGTCCATTCATTCAACGTATGTTTTTCAAGTACCTAGTACTAACATAGAAGTCATTATTGATTTCTGACTCGTAATAAAGGCACAGTCGTCAATAGTGATGAAGTGGAAGTGGTTGTGATGCACTCGGAGGTGTAAAACTATGTGATTAGAATTGGCTTTGAAATTATTAGGACTTCTAATAAATTCTTCACTGTAGAGCAAGCTTTAATGCAATCCATCGACTCAACGTAACATACAGTTCTAAACAGAAACAGGATACTTCGTGTATAAAGCTAATTTCGTTTGAATAATCAACGATCAAGCGGTAATATCTCTAGTATGTGGCAATTCTTGGGAAAACAGCATGCGCAAAAACGTGGGTTGTGTTTACGTATTGTTTAATATTTCGACCTGACCGAGTAAAAAGGCATCGGAACGCAGGATCATGACTACGCAGTCAGCAATATCACTTCACTGTGCGCCGTCCATCACAGTATACGTATCAGGCAGGACTAATACATATCAGTAATCCATCAATGGATTTTAAAATGTTCCATAAGTATTTTTGCGCGTATCATGGACGTAGGTAAATGTAGGTAATTTGTTTTGTATGACTCTGATACGTGTTTTATGGTGAAATATCGCTTTTGTATTAGTATTTTCTTTAAACAAGAATTGAATAATCTGTTTCGTGATAATTTTGTCCATCTTTTCCCCGACAAAATTACTATGTCGTCAACCTTTCTTGCCACCAGTCTTCCTCCGTTCCGTATCTGTGTTATCACTCAATTCCGACAGCCAGTGACGACATCAGCGCGAGGTGCCAAGCTCAACCAGCAGAGCAGAACAGTCGCTTTGCTAACTTTTTGTGTTTTAGTCTAAAACAGACACTATCCTCATCAGACATTTATTTGCCTTACTTACTCCGTTGCTTCAGTGACTTTAAATGTGCCTTGTCTTCCGATGTGACGATAACTACGACAGAATTTCGTTCAATCTTTGGCTGACATTGGCATAAGAACAATAAATTAATAAAATACTATATTGAAACTAAAAACTGATTCGTTTTCGTTGTGACGCCTGGTGACCACGGGGTCTATGGATTTGATCCCCTGGTCGGTTAAAGTTTTACTGGGTTTTTCTACGAGGAGAATTACGGCTCTTACAGACTGAGGCGATATCGCGGGCGCGACAGGCATATTGCTGCCTGTCGCGCCCGCGATATCGCCTCAGTATGCAGGAGCCTTTATCTCATAGAAAACCCAGTAACAACTCGTAGCCTGCATTTGTGCCCAGAAAATGGCATTATCCTCTCTATGTTACATGGGCAATGCAAGCGTGAATTTAAGTTTAGTCTAAAGTAGTGTTTGTTTTCTTTGTTCCAGCTCCTCATGATGCACCAGAACTGACGGCCAGCCGCAACGATGCCGCCGCGACAATGAAGCACTACTCGAGTGGGCCCGTGACAGTCAATGACTACTTTATGATGTACCTAGCCAGATGGAAGCGCGCCGCTGTTGTGTTGCTGTTCATTTGGGTGGTCGTCACTTACCTTGTTATATCGCCGCTCAGGTGGGTACAAAACTAGAATTAGCAGTACCATATGAGTGAACGGACAAAGGGTGCTTTTAAAGTAAAGATAGAATTTGAATGACGTAAAACCATTAGTAAATTATTACAACGTAATTCTTATCTGATTGTAATAAAATATAAATTAGAATGATTGCCGTGAGTTTGATAAAACTTAGGCCAACTTTCTAATTTATACCTTTTTTATCGAGATAAGAGTTACATTGCAATGACTCACTCATGGTTTAACTTCGATTTTGTCCTACCGCTAAAACGGAATTTTTGCTAGGCCATTGGAAGATACGGGATCGAGGTTGATGATGCATTTGTAGCATTAGCATAATCTCGGGCCATTGAAGTCATTTATTTTTTTGGTGGGAAATCATCAAATAACTTCTCCCCCGCTCTGGCCGGAGCGGGAGGGTGTGTCAGATTCTTAATGACTAAAACCCATCCGTATTCCTTCCGTTGCCTGTGTTGCGGTAACCCTTTGGTACCTCCCCGCGACCCCGGCAGGCCAATGAAGTCGTAAGATTGGTTCTGTGAGCCTGAGAAAAACGTAGTGTAACTAGACTAGTGTAGATTATAGTTTGTAGGTAAGTACATTTGCAGTCTTATTTCCCATACTCTTTCAATTTGCTTACGATAATTTTTTCTCTATTATAGCGACAAGGACGGGTAAGATAATATCAAGTAAAACTTATGTAGCAGTTGCTGTTTTGTTTTTGTATCATTTTCTCGCTTCGTTTATTCATGTGTTGTTCGGTTTGTGTGCAACTAAATGTTGTTTCACCTTCTCGTAGATGTTAAGGATAATTCGAAGCATTACGTACCCGATCTTATGACGTCAACTGCAATAATAAAATTCTCATTTAAGTATCAAAGAAGAATTGGATAGTCGCCCATCCTCATAAACAATAAGACCATAGTCACTTTGTACGATGCTCAAGGGGTAGTTTTGTCAACTGTATATTATTTTCGTTTTCTACATGTTCATTGTAAGGGGCACCCGACACACATGTTCGGGTCGGCACATTCGATTCGGCAGTATTCGTTGAACAGCAAAGCCTTACTACCAGTGGCGTGCAGTGGTTCTCCTCAGAGAACGCACGCGCGAGCGCGCGTGGTTAGGCCACGCATACTGACACAAAAAAAAACTAATTCGCGCAACATCACATCGTCACTCTACATATGATGGACCCTCAAAGTAGTCACTATTGATTTATAATATTTAAAAAAAAATACATTGAAAATAATCCTGTAAAAACAAAAGTGAAATACAAGAACTCACCACATTGTTCAAGGTTCAAAACAAGATTTTCTGACGATGCAAACAGAAGAAAGATTCGGCCACCTCAAATATCATAACCAAGTGGGTGGGTGATAATTACAGAACACGTCACTTGCAAGATATCCGAAGTCATGAATAATTATATTTTTGGATTAATTCTCGTAATTCGGGCACATATCTATCTATAGACACAACTTGCATCTTATCATTAAACGACAATTATGAAAACTCACTGGTTTTAACTTCTAACAAACACACATTATCGGCGCAAACTTCACAACAGAACAATATTCTTAGGTAAACAACAAATAATATTAACAATACTTTACGTTTCAAAACGAATTACTTATAACTTACTAAGATATAAAAAAGCAAAACATCCAAGATCGGATATAAATTGCGTGTCACTGTCACATGAAACAAACACTACCGATTAAAATTGTATCATTGTCATACCGTGTTCTTCCGCAAAAGGGACTACCAAATTTTGTCGGATAATACAGTCCAGGGTTGCCAAAACTTATTTTCCTAACTCCCCAAAAATCAAAGCAAAATTTCCCAAATATGAGGAATATAATAAAAAAATTATGAAGTTTTTAATTATTTTTATAGGGCTTTTGCTGTTCCTTACAATTTATATTTTTTTGGAAGGTATAAATTCGACAATATCTGTTCAGTCGGTATCTGTTTTTTTAATTGTCTCTAGTAGTCATGAAGGAAACCTGCCCGCAATTCGGGGAATTGTCCAAAAATTGGGAACCCTGGTCTTCAATACTTTTCATTCAATTAATCTTGACTTTACACACAGCCAATGGGTGCACGCCCTGGCGAGCTCCAGCCACAGGAGTTACGCCCCTAATTTAAACCATGTCACTATTGTGTGCGTTCATACACACGAAAATATACACGAGTGTGCCTAATATTATCAACGGTATATAGGCTAGCCGAGTGCCGTAAATCTAATGTCGTAGTCTAATAAATCGCGCATACCTACCGTACCAAGCTCCGTCGAACTGTTTTACGTCACGTGGCGTCTGCGACAAGTTGCTATAAGTGTTTTAACAAGAGTTTAAACTTTTTTTTTTATATTTTGTATTATTGTATTACCTAGTTAAAATCAGTGGCGGTACCTTCATATAAGCCCAAAAGCCTTACTAAAATGGATGGATGAATTCACTTTTAATTTATTGTACCTAACCAGTAGTTTATGAGAAAATTGCGATGATACATACGTAGGTACCTACATACTCAGTCGAAAACAGAACTTTCTTTTTTTGAAATCGGTTAAAATTTTATTGGGCTTGCGTTATACAGAAACCCTAGGCACGCCACTGGTTAAAATAAATGCATTTGGCGTTCTTGGTAGGTTAGGCTAGGCCTAATTGCCTCTATGGGGGCACGCCCCTGCTTACTACACCGATTCGGCTCTCATTCGTCTTGTGTAGTGTGGCAAACTTCGTTCGGCATCTACCCACATCTACGCACGCTACGTGCCGAATTTTATTATGCCGACGCGAACATGTAGCACCCGTAACTATTTAGAGATACTTCGATGCTCACAATCTTTTGTTTCTCAGATGCAGTGGAAGCCAAGATGAGGTATCGGAATTCCAGGAGAGGTTAAAAAGAGTGTCGTCGCAGTTGGAGACTTTGAGGCAGCAGCACAGTAATCTTATATCACAGATTAAAAAGTCTTCGAGGTGAGTGAACGTGGAGAGGTATTGCATCTACATAATGGGCCATGCATGATACATTTAGGGAGAGGACCGTATTTTAATTGCAAAATATGGTACAGGTAAACCAGAAAAGGTATGCGCTTCGGTAATCTTCGTGTTTCCACATTAGCACGAACATCGTGCCATAGAGTACCGGCTCCGACTCGGCTCTGCCCGGCTTGGGCGGAGCACCGCCGTGTCCACGTTGAGGCGATCGGCGGCAGAGACCTCTCGCGTCCGGCCGTGGTTCAGGCCAAGGTACGGAGCAAGAGGGCATGGGCAGCCGTCACTTACTTCTGCGAAGCAGTAATGCTCGCGAAGGAGGAGGGAAAGGCAAATTTCGCGCCCTCTCGCCCCTAGCCGCCGCAGGAGACGGGCGTCGGGAATCCCGGGCGGATTTCCGGCCACCGAAGGCGCGGGCTTGCGGACCGGTAAGGACCAGGCCCGGGTCGACGGCGCGTTGTATTCCACGCGCGCCTCAAAGAGATGTCGTCAGCACAAATGTAGGGGTCCACTAGGGCCGATGCCTGCCGGGGTCGCGGGAAGGTACTAAAGGGTCACCGAGACCCCTGGCAACACAGGCAACAGGAATACGGGTGGGTTTTTGTCAGTAAGAGTCTGACACACCCTCCGGCTCCTCCCAGAGCGGGAGAAGTTATTTGATGATTTCCCAGGAACAAAAAAAATAGTTAGAGTAGTTAATCTACATATATTTTTGTAAACATGATATTAAAAAAAAGGCAAGTAATTCATGGTTATAACAGCACTTTATTAGATCTCATCATCGTGCGTTCGTATTCCCGAAGGTAGACGATGATTCCCGAAGCACATACTTTTCTTTGGAAAGCTGTACCCATTTCTAATGCCAGAAGAGTATATACTCCATAATACTAAGCCTTTGCTAGTCCCCCTGGTATATGTCACTCCAAATATATAATTATTTACGTGGTGCCACTATACACGTTAATTTATTGTATAAAACATCAACGCCTTCGTTGATATCTTGTTAACAGATTAAAATGGGCGTTGAAAGCTAACTTGGCCCATTATGTAAGTAATGTAAGCTAGTGGTAGGATTATGAAATATGTTTTGCTCGTTATAGAACATAATCATTATAGAGTAAAAACGCAAAACACTGGCGTGATGACTTTGATGCGTTCATGAGACATTTTCCAAAAAGGCAACTTAGAGTGGAATATGTGGGAGACTTTTGTGACTTGTGAATGTGTTCGTTGAAATAAACATCTTCTTTTCAAATATGCGATAGCTTAGAAATACAATAGAGTAACATCCTCTAGGTACAGATATTCTCTGTTCAGTACACACCAATGCTTCCTTTCAGGATGAAGTAGTAAGTGTAATTCATAAAGCCCGTTGTCATTCATTAGATTATCGTATTTTAGTTTGACCTTTGTCAATATGACGATAGTAATCGAGAGAGTATTCATCTATCGACTAATCTATCAATACTTTATTTCAATTTGTAGCGTGTCGTCTGGATGGCTATTTATGAGCCCCTCGGCTGCCAAAAGGTTAATAATACATTTAAATATCAAATTAACCAATTAATTACTTAAATAATTAGTGTTTCGATCTGTTGCATTCACACCAGATAAGTTGGTACGAATGGGGATAAAAACTGCCTCATGCTCACTTCAGATGTCGCTACTATCATTAGTCCAAGAATCTGATGGCTAAGTATCTGTCACTATACATTCATTTTTTGTAAACAAGTTACTTCTTTTACGCATATTTACCTATTTAATAGGACCCTTGCGCAGTTGTTAATTGCAAAAATACGGGGATCCATTTATTACACACATATGATAGATAATAGAAGAAAATTGTGGGAGAAAGCTCTGCAAGGAGAAAATTTTAAAGCCAATAATTTTCCACAAAATCTACTCTTTCACCAATGCACTTCACAATCTATTTCATAACTCATCTTTTAATGGGTTACTCTACAAATCGCACACATTTTTACCTTTTAATTTATAATGTTTGATTAAAAACAGCAACAGAAACACAATAATAATGACAGTACGGACATCACAACAGTGCTGCTATCGCCCGAACGAGCTTTCAGTTTTTAAACCCATTCTGTTCTACTTTTTAATTTGTCTGGTAGAGAGCCTGTTTCAGTGTCCGGATAGTGGTACTGCCACTATCCGGACACTGAAGCAGGTCCTTAAAGTTGTGAACGTTATTTGAATTTAACTGCTAACAATTCGTACAGATTGTACCGTGTAGTTTAGCTAGGCGGGGTGTATTTTTTTAATATTTTACTGCTTTCGAAATATACGTACGAGTATTTAGGCTTTTGTTGTTCAATTAGGAGAAGTTGGTTGTAAATACATAGTTATCGAGGTATCCATAGAGCAGTTAGTTAAGTAAGGTCCGTCTTACTATTATTTTGTTACGAAATTAAAATGTTAAAATTGAATGTTGTTAGTTATTTTCTTCTACGCTGTAAACGTTACCGTTTACTGAAATTAATAGGATTACAACGATTTGGTAACTCTTTTAACAATTGTGTTTATTTTCCTTAATTAATTAATCAATCAATATTGAACTAATGCTTTTCAAAATAATTTTCATCCCATTTTTTATCCAATGCCTTGACTAAAATAAAAGACGCTGGTTTGGTTTAGTTTTCGAGTTATGATTTTGACTATGAAAAAAAATGTATGGGAACAAACTGAACTGAAACGGATTTCTGTTACACTTGCTTTTGTGATACTAACTTTTCATAACTTTCCAGCCTAAATGGTAACCTGAAGGACATAGACACTGGGTCCCTGTTCCTAGACGGGGGACAGGGGCCAACGGAAGACTACGAGAATCTCAGAAGGAGGATATACTCCAATAGTAAAGAGCTTTGGTACTACGTGCACCACGAACTGACCAAGGTGATACAGGAAGACAATAAGGCGGAGAAGGTGCAGACGATTTTGGACCAAATTGGGGAAAGGAAAAGGTTGGATTATGCTTGTTGTTTTAAGGCTCCCGCAGACTGGGGCGATATCACGGGCGCAACAGACAGGCTGCCTCTCGCGCCCGCGATATCGCGCTAGTCTGCACGAGCCTTTATGCTAGTGAATTCTTTCTTTACTAGGGCTTGTCTAAAGGGGTTATCAAGAGAAAATCCCTTAACAAAACATATTCATTGCATAAGACACAATATTATGTAAACTCGTAGTAGCAGTGCAAGCTTAATAGTATCTGATGCAAAACGAGTATTACGCGGTCATACAAACACAATTTGATATTATATTTAATGAACAAAAAATATGTTTTCATGCAAAATCAATGAAAATACACGTCAAGTGCGTTTGTAAATCTATGAAGTAAGGTACGAGGGTCATTCAATAAATACTTAGCCTACAAAAAGTAAACGAAAATTTTGGAAAAGTGGCAATTTATTTTTCAACAAAGTCTCCTTTTAGTTCGATACACTTAGCCCAGCGATGCTCCAACTTTTTTAACCCGTCCGAAAAATAGTTTTTGTCAAACTCTGCAAAATAGGCCTCCGTGGCGGCGATGACCTCCTCATTCGATCCATATCTATTCCCGGCGAGTGATTTTTTCAGATTAGGAAACAGAAAGAAGTCACAAGGGGCCAAATCTGGAGAATACGGTGGATGGGGCAACAATTCGTAGCGTAATTCGACCAATTTGGCCATGGCAACGGCAGACGTGTGAACCGGTGCGTTGTCGTGGTGAAACAGCACTTTTTTCTTCGCCAGATGGGGTCGTTTTTTCTTTAATTCGGCGTCGAATCGGCCCAATAAATCGGCATAGTAAAGCCCTGTAATTGTTTTACCCTTCTCGAGGTAATCGATGTAGATCACACCTACGACACATAAAAGTTATGGCCACCGTTTTCTGGGATTCACAATCCCAGAAAACGGTGGCCATAACTTTTCCGGCCGATTTTACAGTTTTCGCCTTCTTTGGAGCACGTTCCCCGGTCTGGATCCATTGTTTTGATTGCTCCTTGGTCTCTGGTGTGTACCAGTGGATCCAGGTTTCATCGACGGTCACAAAACGACGCAAAAACTCCGCTGGATTCCGCTTAAACAGCGCCAAACACGTCTCCGATGTGGTCTCACGGTTGCGCTTGTTTTCTGGTGTGAGTAAACGCGGCACCCATCGCGCCGACAGCTTTCTCATGCCGAGTTCCTCGTGAAGAATATGATGCACTGTTCCTTCTGAAATGCCTACAGTCTCAGCTAGCTCCCGAACCTTCAATCGGCGATCTGCCAATACGAAATCATGGATTTTTTTAATGTTTTCCTCCGTAGTAGCTGTTTTCGGTGCACCTGGACGTGGTTCATCAAAAACCGACGTACGGCCACGTGCAAACTCGTTGAACCAATTCTTGACGGTGGCCATCGATGGAGAAGAGTCACCGTACACAGCATCCAAGCGCTCTTTGATTTCGATGCGCGTTTTCCCTTCCAAAAATAGGAATTGAATCACCGAACGATATTGCTCTTTTTCCATTTTTGTAAAACCGATCGACACGTTCGCTTCCAAAAGTTGTCAAATTAAAACAAATGAAGGGATTGGAATGAAAATTTGAAAAAAGAATTAAAAAAGAATGTGCTACACTGTGGTAAAACTCTTTTGAAACTACAGCGCCCTCTGGCGATGAGGCTAGGTACTTATTGAATGCACCTCGTAGCACGTGTTTCGATTAATGTAACAATATATAACATATATTTGATACGGTCGTTGCCGATATAAACATTTAACTGTAGGTATGTGAAAACCGGTTGCACTTTGCGAATTTTAAGTGTGGTGTGGACGGAAGCTGGACAGATCTCGAAGGAGGTTATTAGGTCAAGTTTTCGGATTTATTATAACGGAATTGTTAATTATATTTGGGTGGGCTTAATTTTTGTTGTGGCAGCAGATTTAATTGAAGCCTTTGGTATGAGTTTTTTTTAAAGATGTGTCATTTGGCGAAATGTGGGTGTATTACAGGTACACCTCTGCCCAACCCTTCGGGGAAACAAGGCGTGATGTTATGTTATATTTTAATGCTATGGTGTAGAATTGTAGATTGCTCGTATTTATTACTAGATGCGCCCCGCGGTTTCACCCGCATAAGTTTTGACCCCGTGGGTATATCGGGATAAAAATATCTATGTGTTATTCCTAGTTATAAACTATCTGTGTGCCAAATTTCATCCAAATCCGTTCAGTATTTTTTGCGTGAAAGATTAACAAACATCCATCCATCCTTACAAACTTTCGCATTTATAATATTAGTAGGACAAGCGTTGTTACGACTCATTCTTTATGTTCACGTTTTCATAGTCGGATTATTTTGAGTGCTGTGAAAAAAGTGAGTTAAAAAAATATCACCATATTTAATTCACTTTTTTCACAGCCTTCATACATTTTTTTTTACACAATCAGCCTATAATGTTCCCACTGCTGGGACACAGGCCTCCTCTCTGTGAGAGTGGTGGCCCAGTGGTAACGGCCGCGACTTACGAGTTGTAGGTCGTAGGTTCGAACCCGGACTGGCGCTTTACTTTGTGTAAATTATTTCATCACCACTGCTCTCAAAACGGTGAAGGAAAACATCGTGAGGAAACCGGCATGTCCTAGAACCAAAAATTCGAAGACATGTGACATCTACCAACCCGCACTGGGCCCGCGTGGTGGATAACGGCCCACTCACGAGATACGTTTTTTTTTGTCGATTCAAAACTAAAGTAATAATAATAATAATAATAATTTATTTGTCAGAATATTGTTTTACAAGGTGTTACAAATTATAATATGATGTCCATAATATTCTGCTGTTTCCAGCGTACAAATATTGAAAATAATTTAAATGATAAGGATTAGAAGACAATGGCGCCGATTCCCTTGTTCACAAACTAAACTAAATTTAAGTTCAGTGCATCTTTTTCTTTCTATTTCATTAAGAAAAGGACAAAAGACAAATTTTAGTTTAGTCCTGTCAAATTAATCGGCGCTTGACGTAAATTGACGTAATTTTAGTAGGCAAGTTTTTAATCACGTTTAAACTTCTAAAGAGTAGTGACAGGCGCTGATTAATTTGACAGGACTAAACTAAAATTTATCTTCTGTCCTTTTCTTAATGAAATAGAAAGAAAAAGATGCACTGAACTTAAATTTAGTGTAGTTTGTGAACAAGGGAATCGGCACCAATGTCAAAATTAAACATTCAAATACAAGTAATAAGTAAGTAATTTTGTAGCGAGTTTTCTTTTTCTTTTTATCGATAACAGTAATTTAAAAGCAATTACACTATCGATTACCTCGGGGTCGCGCCGTACTTAGCTCCCGTCGGTACCAATACATTTTGGGCTGAATTCATAAGTACGTTTTGTGGATCCGTTGCGTTATTCATGGAATAAGCACAACTTCTGGTTAAAATGTAACCTACTGATAATTTCTTGAAAGAATCGTATAAATTTAAATGTTCATCTGGGCGCTTTTATACCGGGTGTAGACCTATTTCGTAGCCGCTATCTACGCGTTCATCAAACGAAGTAACACTTGAGCAAAAATAATATCTGGGAAACGATTTTTGGTGTGAAAAATCGCTGTTCACGACAGCGCGCAATATAACACACGCAAAACATTGTGCTTAAGGGGACTACAGGAGCTAAACGCAAGTTTTATAATGCCTAAAAGTATATGATCCACTGCAGTGAATATAATCAGAAAAACATATAAATATTCTAGGTAGATTCTTATGCTAGGTAGATAGTGTGTCGAAAATAGTTTAGCATAAAAGTGTTTTATTTTTTTATCTAATCAATAGATTTTTTGTAAAGTGATAATTGCTTTATATTTTGCAATAAATTACCACCAGCGTTGTCCGACAGTGACCGCACTTTAGCTGTTGTCAGCCTCTTAAGAGTGCATGCAACGGTACAGGAGTGTTGGGGTATTTAAAGTTACGTTAACACTTAAAACTTGTTTTCGTGAGAAATAGTTGGAACTTTGTCCTTTAATATCTCCGTAACCAGAAGGTTCCCAGATATGGCCCAGCACAAAAAAGTTGTTACGATGACGCGACGGGGAGAAAAAGTGACTCGGCTTCGTTATAGAGTCTTTTTGCACCCGTTATTCTGCAATCCGAATCAGTCGATAACATCGAACTTTATAATGGTTCTTTTCTTCAAATTCAAAATATTTTATTTCCGATAAACCCATAAAGGCACTTAAATGTGCAATTCTTCAGCAAATTAAGGTTGAACTTGATTAACGCTTAAAGTTCTCAGTGTTATGACAGTATAAGATCGTTTCAGACTGATCCACAACCTGTCCGATAGCTAGGCAGTCTTGCAAAATCAATATCCTATCGACCTATTGAAATAAGCCTTATCTGTCAGGGTATTGCACGTTTGACGTATTCAGATTATAATCAGCACTTACTCGCACTAGCTCGTTCCATGGGAAACGAAGCACTTAACCGCTTGTACGTACAGTGAAATATCAAGCTATATATTTCAAGTATAAGCTGACCTCTCTTTATATCGAAAGGCTATACAATTCGAGGTCAGCTTATCCTGGACATGAGTAGCTTGATATTTCAAAATTGAAAGCATCGTCGGCGACTAAAATGTCGTTTTGATTCGATCGTAACGGGACATAATCGTATACTTAGTATAAACAAATCAATGAGTCATGCGTGCGTCGTCAAGGTTATTACAAACAAGCACACATACGCGCGTTTTGTATTGTTTGTTGTGTAGCGAAACTGTGATGATTCTGATGAATTTATGACTGGTTGGTTGATCTTCCGTTTAATGTGTGTCGCTCTTTTATTACATAATTTAAAGCATCTTTAAAACTTTTGAGTTATTATTCTGTTTCTTCAGTCTCTCCATAAATGAGTCACTTTGAGGGCGACTTCTTTTCTCGAATCTACCTACTCGAATTATATTATTATAAAGAATAACATGACTAACTTGACACCCGTATTCCTTCCGTTGCCTGTGTTGCCAGGGGCCTCGGTGACCCTTTAGTATCTTCCCGCGATCCATTCTGATGAAGATAATCGACGAGGATTGCCCGACAACAGAAAAAGGAGATGTCTTACCTCTCGATCCTGGCTGTTACTGTGTCAAGTTAGATAATTTAAGAGTTCTTTCCGTAATCAGAGAATTCTTGGTTGGTCACAGACTCGCAGGTTGTAACGTGTGGGTTTGATGGACGTGGAAACTTCCTCCATCCATCCCACCCATCCTTACCACTTCGTTCGGTCGTAGCCGGTGCATCACTTTCAACTTCCTTCTATTGTATTCTAATGCTTAGACTTCCGGACCCCCTGCGACCTTCACTTTCTCTTTTAATGAGATGTTACTGAGCCACGATATCCGCCATCTTGCTTTGTTTATCTTGTCTTTTTATGACGGTATACTGTACCTACGGTCATTGATAAAAACCTGTGATTATTTCAGAGTTCAGATCATCTAATGTCAAAGAACCCAAGTAATATTTTTTTTTAAATCATAATTTTTGTTATTGTAAAAGTAGGTACTACAGTCAACCGCTCATGCACTCACACCGCTTACATTTGCACTACAACAATCGTCCTTACCTACCGCTACAACATCTAGGCGCTGTCTGTACCTATCAACAAGAACAATGTTCAGATTTTCCTATCCAACTCTTTTATTAATGAATTAAACGGTGTTAATTAGTGTTTTCGACTAACTCACGTGGTTACTCTCTCGAAATAAGGTTATCATGTCATGACCCCAGTTGGTTGTATGACATGTCAACCAGTACCCTAATTGCGTAACCCGCTTCCAATTACAATCTGAGGGATTTGAAGGATATTTCTAAACCATTGCTTCTTATGTTTGAAAAATTCGTCTAATCACAACGTTAATAATGCAATGAACTTGGCTGAACTGTCAAAATGAAGGACGTTGCGATTAATTGACATTTTATTTATACTACGTAATTACCCTGCAGGAGTATAAATAGCGGGTTTTTCCCGAAGATTGCAATTACAGCAATATGTACCAGTGCACTTTAATATATTTTTTCCTGTTAGTTTGTTCCTCCAACTCCGCTAAACTGGGATGTAGGTAGTCAACATCGATAGTGCGAAAAATGCACTAGTGAACGCATTACGAAATTTTCTAACAAACGACTATATTCCATGGGATACAAGATATACTCCTTCACCATTTCTCTGTTCTAACTTACCTTACTTATCTTGACTTGTTGCTATAGAACTGCACTCATAAGAAATAGCTGTCAACTGCTGATCATTTACACTTTTCTCCATAACCAAATTATAGTGTTTTATCTCATGAAGCGACGTGCGCTTTACTTGTGGTTACCTAGTGTACAAACACGCTATGAATGTGTGTGTAAGCGCAGGAGCTCTCGGTACTGTCCGAGACAATGCGAAGTCGGAAGTGTGTGGGTTATGTGCTGACGCTACTCATTTTCACGCACACAATCACAACTTGTTTGTACTCGTGGTTACCACAAGTAAGACGCGCGTTCCTTCGTGAGATAAAAATACTGTACCTTTTCTTCAGCCCGTAGGTATCCACCCAATGCTGACTGTAAGACTCCTCCATTGCACATCATTTTTCTCGGTCTTGGGCCTCCTTTAGTGCTACATTTTCTTACCTCTTACTTCATCTCTTTCTCTCATTGAGTTAAATACACATACTATAAACTAATGCCTTTTTCCCTGAGGGTAGGCAGAAACTATAGAACGCCACCTGCTACGATCCTGTATAGAGTAGAGAAATAAAAACCGCCCTTTATTCTAGATCGCTGCTATCCGACCAGCAAATGTTTGAAGAGCTGGATGGCTACCACGAATGGCGCCAGACGGAGGCAGCCAATGTGAGCGACCTGGTACAAAGACGACTACATCATCTGCAGAACCCGCCTGACTGCAAGGATGCTAGGAAACTTATATGTAATCTTAATAAGGTAGGTGCAGTTGAATAATCAATTTAGCAAAATTAGGATCTGTAAACCCAGTCTCAGACTCAGTTGGAGTGCAGTGAATCTGATCAGAATGTACCACGTGACCGCCTAATATAAAATATAAGAAGTACTGTCGATAAGAAAATAAAACGTGTTATATACAGGGTGACATTGAAAACATGCGACAAATCGAAATGGAAGATTGTACTCACTATGAACAACTTTTATTAAGGGGCCAAAGCTACAATCCCAAAAAAAAACTGCTGTCCCCTACATTTATGTTCGCAATACCAAAATGTAGGAAAAGCAGATTTTTTTTTTTGGGATTACAGCTTTTGTCCCTTAGTAAAAGTTGTTAATAATGATGTATACAATGTCCCATTTCAGTTTGTCGCAAGTTTTCAATTTCAACCTGTATAAAACAAACAAAACTAGGGTGAACCTGACTGTCTGGCTCATCAACCCACAAGAGGGAGTACAAATCAAATAATGTCCTCAAAAAAGACAATGTCGCACCTAAATACAAAATTCTACAAGAAAAGATGGACGTAAAAAGAAAGTATCTAGCACAGAAATTATACTCCACCCACGATAATCATGCAAACTATTGTATTCTACATATTGCCTATACCTAGTTTAAGGGGACTACAGGAGCTAAACGCAAGTTTTATAATGCCTAAAAGTATAAGATCTACTGCAGTAAACAAAATCAGAAAAATATAATATATTCTTCAGGATATATGCTAGGTAGATAGTGAAAACATAATACAATTCATTTGATACGATAGAAAAAATTACGAAGATACCTCTAAAAATTTATTTTAACCTTTAAAAACCATAATACGAGGGCTGCACTAAAAGTATCGGGAATGGAATATTTCCACTGCTCCTGTCATATTAAAATCTTTTTAATTGAAAACTCCTTGGTTTTAAAAATCGAATACCATTTATTTATTTAAAAAAGATTCTCGGTCTTGTCACAAGGTTTTGTCAAACTTGTTTAATCGTTGAGAAAATGGAATTGACTCGAGAAAATTCAAGAGCGATGATTTATTATGATTCGAAGTGGTTTAACACAAAAACTGTGTTGACCGGATGATTTCTGCATTTGGTGATGAAGCCCCATCCAAAACCACAATTTATCGCTGGTTTGCTGAATTTCAACGTGGACGTGTCAAGCTCAGTGATGATCCTCGTCAAGGTCGTCCAAAAACTGCAGTCACCCAAGAAAACGTTGATGCTGTGCGTAAGCTGATTGAGGAAGATCGACATGTGACATACCGCGAAATTCAGGCAACTTTAGACATTGGCATGAGTCAAATACAAATAATCTTGCATGAACAATTACGTGTAAAAAAGTTGTTTTCCCGATGGATACCGCATTCGCTCTGTGAAGAGCAAAAAGATGGATATACGCGTACGAACCCGAAACAAAAAACCAGTCACGAGTTTGGGTGTTCGAAAATGAGTTTAAAGCCAACAAAAATTGTTCGTTCACGGAGTGTTGCAAAAAAAAAAATGGTGGCCACGTTTGTCTCCAAAACCGACCATGTTACGACTATTCCTCTTGAGGGACAAAGAACGGTTAATGCAGAATGGTATGCTAGCATTTGTTTGCCACAGGTCGTTTCTGAACTCCGTAAAGAGAACTGCAACCGCCGCATCAACCTCCATCACGACAATGCGAGTTCTCACACCACGCACAGAACAAAAGAGTTTTTAGAGCAAGAAAACATAGAATTATTAGACCATCCGCCGTACAGCCCCGACCTAAGCCTTATTATGATTTCTATACTTTCCTTAAAATAAAGAATAAATTGCGTGGACAGAGATTTTCATCACTTGAAGAAGCTGTGGACGCCTACAAAACGGCCATTTTGGAGACCCCAACTTCCGAATGGATGGGTTGCTTCAATGATTGGTGCCATCGTATGGAAAAATGTGTCAAAGGAGATGTTTGATTTTGGGCTACCACCATGTACACTACTTAGATAAAAAGCAAAAAAATAGGGGATTTTCATAAAAATACAAAAAAAAAATAATTTGAAGAAGAGTACAGTTGTACAAAAAAGATTATTTAGGAAGATTTTTAATATGATAACCCTATTTTTATGGCAGCTATGACAGTTGTGTTTGTCATGACGTTTAACGACTGACAGTTTTAAGTTCCGTGACGTGACGTCTTTCTTTGACTTTGGCAGTTGGCTTACATATTGTTGTCTGTGCCTTTGTGGTTGGCTTTGAAACGCTGAATTGTTGTATTCGCGCGTTTTGGATTAGGGGTGTTTCGGAGTTTCTAGTAATTGTTTTTATTTTGCGACCCTGTTTACTACTACGGACATAGATTGATTGCTTCTCTGTTGACCCCGGCTTTGTTATATGGTTTTTGATTCGCCTGTGATTTAGATTCCGTCGTGTATCTGGTATTCTACAATAACAAGAGTTCAGTTTCAGGTATATCTCCTTTAACTCTTGCTTGCATTATACTTATTTGTTCAAATGCTATTTCTATCTGATGTTTTCTTTCCTCGTTCTATATTCTAACTGACTTTTACTTATACTTATTCCAGTTTAAACCTAATTAGTTTCGGAATTCATGTGATGTTTTTGTAAATACACATCAATCAAATGTCATTGTCAAAATGACATTTCATATATTCCTGATCCACCATATTTATGTTGTGTTGCTCTCCTTGACCGAGTTAATTTCAATTTACATTAAAACGAACTAAAATTATAGAAAATTAACATTAGAAAACGGTAACTATATTGTATAGCGATATTTACATATGGTGTGGCCCAGGCTCCATGCATTTCTGGAACATCTCCTTTCGCGGAGAATACTTCGAAAAGCAATAAATACATTTTTAAATAGTAATGTTGTGTCACTTCCTTGATTCCCGAAATTTTCAGTGCCGCCCTCGTATATTAATATTCATGCAATCATTCTGATTTTTGTTAGATTATAATTCTTTAGGCAACTTAATAGCATAATAGTGTTTAATTTTAATTTTTTTATCCAATCAATAGATTTTTTGTAAATAGATAAATGCTTCATATTTTGCAATAAATTACCAGCGTTGTGTCATCGCGCTTCTCTTTCTTTTCTATGCAGTCTGACAGTGACCGCGCTTTAGCTGTTGTCAGCCTCGTAATGTGCGAGATCTAGACATTAAGAGGCCCGTTGTACACGGCACAGTTTCTTTACGGTACGGCGCGCTAGCCGCACCACAGAATATTCGTGTGAGAGCTTGTATATCACACATACGGCAAACCACCGGTTCTATGGCACCTATATGGCGACGGCACCGTGCCGTACCTAGTGCCGCCGTGTCGTTAACAAACTTCCATAGTGATCCATACAATATTTTTGTGTCTTTCCTTGTATGAATTTAAAATCGTTATCGTTTCGCTATCGTAGCTACGATAACGAAAAGTTACATATTTTATATTTTTGTATTTCTTGGCATACGAACAATTTTAATAATTATGAATGTCGATGTTGATAAGTGGTAACTCATTTATCCTTAACTTACAACGACACTCTCCGTATTTTCCTCGTTATTGTGTAAAACATCATCATCCATTTTTAGGGTTCCGTAGTAAACAAGGAACCCTTATAGTTTCGCCATGTCCGTCTGTCTGTCTGTCTGTCTGTCCTCGCTGTAGCTCACGAGACGCTTAGTACTAGAAAGCTGTAATTTGGCATAGGTATAATATTATATTAATCATGCCGACAGTGCTAAAATAAAATCTTGTATAAAAAATTTTTTTAGGTTACTTCCACCTCCCTTGCACGTATTGTGGGGATGATCTTCTTTTTTCTCGTCTACCCCATGGTGTGGGGTATCGTTGGATAGGCCGTTCAAAAATATTGCGGGTCTGTCAACACCACTTTTCCGTTTGCGTAATATTAAGCACTAAAGTGCTAATTTTTGTTAGAGTCAAGTGTGGGGGACACTTGACTCTAACAAAAAATAGCACTTTAATGCTTAATATTACACACAAAATATCCCCACATTACGTGCAATTTTTTTTTCTTGGTTTTATTTCACCACTTTGTCGGCGTAATTAATATGTGTACTTATGCCAAATTACAGCTTTCTAGTACGAAGCGTTTCTAAGCTACAGTGGGGATGGACAGATGGTCTTGACGAAACTTATACGAATATACGTTCATCGCACCTTTGAAGTGCTAATTTTGTTAGAGTCAAGTCTCCCCCCCCCCCCCCCCGCCAGCTAAATGGTTGTTTAAAGAGATGTGAAAAAATTCATGGCAGTAGTACATATAATGTAATTAAAAGGAAAACTATCACAGCTAAGTAGGCTTTACAAGTTAACCAGTAATAGTCGACCAACTTAAATTTGCAGTCGGAGAATTGACCGTGGCATATATCGATGTATGGGAGAACATGTTTTTCAACTATAATGTTAAGTTTGTTTTTGGAATAAATTTATCCCAAGTTCCCAACTACGTAACCCTTCATTGTGCGTGGTCCGACACGCACTTGGCCGGTTTTTATTTTCATTTATCGTTGCTAATAACAAAATTTTGTTTGGCAAAACATTAATCTTATCAAAAAGTCATTGAGTTGACTTTCTTTTATTTCGACATCAGAACAAATAGTGTCGAAAACAATATGAAACATTCGTTAATCACTAGTTTGTTCTAAATGGTTCCCCAACTGTTTCCATCAATCTCGATTAGCTCTGCAATCCTTTCTATAATTAGAGTAACAGGAACTGGGGCTAGCGTTAATTCGCGATCACGGAATGAAAATGAAAGAAACAGTTGTAGAGTTTAGGTCTTTGCGAAGGAGTTCGTCCGCCGTCAAGCAGCGTTGATTTGTCCGGTTTGAAGATTTGGGTACCAGTGGTACAAGCACAGATATATGGTGAGCAATGGGTAGCTCACTGTCCGGTAAGGACCAGGCCCGGGTCGACGGCGCGTTGTATTCCACGCGCGCCTCAAAGAGATGTCGTCAGCACAAGTGCAGGGGTCCACTAGGGCTGATGCCTGCCGGGGTCGCGGGAAGGTACCAAAGGGTTACAGAGGCCCCTGGCAACACAGGTAACGGAAGGAATACGGGTGGGTTTTAATCAGTAAGAGTCTGACACTCCCCCCTCCCGCTCCGTCCAGAGCGGGAGAAGTAATTTGATGATTTCCCACCCAAAAAAAAAACTCAGATATATAATGACTACATAGAACGTGATATTTTGCGCACGGGTTCCTTTTATAATGTAGGGGAGCACTAAGTAGGGGTTTTTGGAAATTCGACCGTAATCCCCCCTTTTCACCCCGGAAAGGGGGTTTTTTGTTCGTACGAAAAATCTTATTCCTTGAGTTAATAAACTTGAAACTTGGTACGGATGCTTATCTAAGTAAATTGTTAAGTTTTTATTTTTTTGTTTTTCTAAATTACCCCCAAGGTGTCAAAGTTTGTATGGAAGAATTTTAACGCGTGGTCCGATTAACTCGAAACTCAATATTGACCGAAAATAAAGAATAACGTGTATCAGGGGTTTTTGAAAATGTACCTCTAACGGGGGTGTAAGTAAACCTGTAAAATTGAATAAAATCAAAATCAAAATATTTTTATTTCACATAAACCTACATGGGCACTTATGAAACGTCAGAAGCTAGGTGCACGGTTCCAATTGGTCGTTTCCTATGGAGAAGAGCCGGCAAGAAACTCCACGGTTACTCTTTTAAAAATAATTGGCTTTTACAATGTTTTCAAATCACACAAATTAGGTATGGGAGAACAGTGTAGGCCTGTCGAGAAGTACTTAACAAAAAAAAGAGAAAAGGAAACGGTCTAAAGAAAAAAAGATCTAGTCTATTAAGCCTACAACGTTCTCACATTCACAACGTACACAAGAATCCATGTAAAATAATATTAATAATATTAAGTCTGATACACTTTGTATTCAATTGAATGCCCCCTTGTATTCAATTTTACGGGGCAGGTTTTACAAAATTGGTATAAATAATTTTTAATTGATTGATTTGGTTTAATGGGTGTTGAATTTCGTTGGGTAAAGTACGAAATCCACGCAGACAACGCCTAAGTGCTAATGAAATATATTTCAGTTTCCCATAGGAGATTTATTCTTATGGAACAAATCTAACTAACAGAGATTTATTACCGATTGTAATGATTGTAATTCTGTAAAAAACATATTTGTTATAATCGCGAATCATATTTTGATCAAGATACAACTTGACACTGAACTGCAAATTGCAAAAAACGTAAAAAAAAAAATATTTCGTGGGGGATCATTGCGGATCCACCTGAAGTAAGTGAGCGGGAAGTTGTCATTCCACCTGATAGATTAACAGTATTGTGAGCTTTTTACAGAAGTTAGTTCCATTCGTTTCTGTAAGGTGCACCTGACAGGACACGCAGGACATGATATTAAGTGTCCCATCGTTTGTGGAACAGCACCACATTTACATTCCAAGGCAGAGTCGTCTATGAATCTCCACATGAACAGGTTTTCCTTGCTTCGGCCAACCTAAGTCCTGAGTCTGTTTAAAGACTTCCAGGTTAGCAAGGCAACTCATGCACGGGTGGGAGATCTTCAACAGGTGGGACGTATGGTTTGGGTAAGGTAGCACTGTCTCGCCACAGCTTCAGTCTTTCTTTTGATCGCTCGCCAGCGAGTGGGGCGACACAATTTAAAAAACTGTTTCGGCTTTTCAGCCTTTGTGGCACAAGGATGTTCCAGTTTTATATGTATAAACGTGGTGAACCTTCATTAAGCCCAACAAAAATATTAAAAACAAAGAAAACACAAAACCATCATGTTTATTCTAATCGCCCACCTGTTCCCATGAATCTGAGGAGCCCTACAATCCCTGCGTTATAATTAGATCGCAAACAAACTCACCGGTGGCCATCCGTCACTTCGTGGCTCGCGGTGGCACGCTCGTACGCAATGTACGCATCCGTCATTAGGTCAATGACACCGTGACGTTGTTTACTCTACCTTGTACTAGTAAGATCGTAGTATATGAAGTTGAGATTTTTTTTATTAGTAAGTCATCTAATAGATTTTGAATGCAGTGAGACTGGAATGTTGCACCGACGAGACCACACATCGTACAGCGGTATTTTTTCGTAATTTTGTTTACTCTTCGTACGAAATTGGATACATACCTTTTAAGAGATCTTTGCTAAGCTGATAAGGTTTATCACTTAAAGAAAGAAAGAAACTGGAACTTACTGGAACAGGTTCCAAAAATTCAAGTCTCCGTTTGGGTTTTAAATGGGCACCCGTTTTAAAAGTGAGCTACACGGGGTGACGGCCAAGAAGGCTTATAAGAATTTTCCACTACGTATCTAAGTTCAATAATTCCCCTGGGTGTTGTAGATACCCATTATCATTCTCCATCGGGCTGTTCTGAAAACTGAAAGAATTGATTTAAAAAAGTAGTTACAAATATTACACGGGGGCAACCACCGCCTCTTAAAGCAGTATTATTTTAATATTGCTTCACAGTGGGAAAGAGATGGAGCTTTACCCCCTGTATAGCTTCATCTCATTCTCACACTGATGTAATATTAAGACGCTGACAACACCTAAACCGCGGTCACTGTCAGATTGCATAGAAAAGAAAGAGAAGCGCGACGACAAAACGCTTGTAATTTATTGCAAAATATGAAGTAATTATCTATTTACTCAGAATTGAGTTGAGTAATCGAAAATAAAAAACAACCAAGTTCTGCATTAGAATAAGACGTACTTGTTATTAATTAAATACGTAATTTATATTGATATTTATTACAGATATTTTGGATTAGAACTCAAGGTAAGAGGTTACTTTAACGTTAGTTTGTATCGAGATTTTTTTTTCAAAACGTGTTTTGGTGACAACCAAGTTCTGGGAAATATGTTCAAAACTAACATATATTTTTTCCGCTACCACAAACTATACAGATTTGGCAATTTTCTTTCTTAAGAGAAGCCTATTTTGGTCAATTGGGTCTTGTCAGCGGCTTAAAATAATACTGCTATATGAGGCCGTGGTTGCCCCCATAAGCGGCAAGTGCAACAATACTCATTTATAGTAATTGGTAGAGCAAGATATATACCAAGAAAAATCGATAAAATAAGTACGTAATTCTTTTATCGATTTGCACGTCGAGGTTGTTAGGAAAAAGGCCATTAACTAGTAACAGCATGTGGTTGAAGGATTTCAGTAATAGTGTATTTGTTGGTCTGCCTGAAGTAGGTATGTATTTAATCCATTCTAGCACTTTTAATAGGCATTTGAATAGTGGCGAAAAAGGATAGGTATATACCTATATGTATTTAATCCATTCCAGCACTTTTAATAGGCATAATAGTGTCGAATAAAAAAATACTATATTTAACAACAGTTCATGAAGATTTTAGATTCAAAAAGTGATCTTATAAAGTTCGGAAACTTTATTTATAAAGGTTGGTTTTCCAGTCATTAAAATAAAGTACCTAATTATAAAATGGCACATTATATACTTCTGCGAAACAAAGCAGGCTCGCAAATTCTTCTAAATATAAACGCAAAAAACAGAAATAAACATGAAACATACATGAAAACAGCGTAAAAGTCGTTCCATGTCCCGAAATATACTTTTTCTTCCGGAACAAAAATTTTACTAAGAAAAAGTCACGTCTTTTACGACATTGTGTGTTGTGTGTGCCGAATAAAATCATTTGAACTCTGTTATCGTAAGCGCAAGGTCAATAGTTTAATTATCTAATATTGTAATTTGACCTCACGACCCATACGAGAAACGCGTCTAGAATTGAGTTATCATCACTTATCAGCAACATTGTAATAAACTAAGCGTGAAAGATTGATGATGTTGACGCTACTTTTTCGCATATTTTTATGCCAATAAAGCACAAATTGATACGTTAATTTGGCTTGAAAGTTTTGTGCCAATTAATTAGGTAGTAGATGTTGCGTGAATGTTTCACATTAAAATGAATATGAATTTTCGATATGCTTTCGATTGTTTGACCGCGTTTTCAAATTGAGTGGTCTTTGTAATTTGGACGTCAGAACAGTTAAGGCTGGGATCGTAATCCGGTCCTCGGTCTGAAAACTTAAAAACGACAGTAAAATTAACTATTGTGATACCAACACAATGAAAATATGCATTTTAGACAGAAAATGTGTATCTTTGTTTCCGTGCATGGTTTTGTTTAGTTATATTGTTACTAGCAACAGAATTTCGAAAGCTGCATTTCACACATTCGTGACTGTCAAAAGGTCAACGCGGGAAGCTCGCATGCCATGCAAACATGCACTTACGTGAGGGGGTGGGGGCTTACGTGGCAGCTTTGTATGACAGGTGGGAATAGTAAGACGATTAAATAATAAAAACCGGCCAAGTGCGTGTCGGACCCCGCACAATGAAGGGTTAATGAATTTATCTCAGTAGTTGAAAAACATGTTCTCCATGTTTTGAACGGCCTATCAAACGATACACCACACCATGGGATAGACGAGAAAAAAATATCCCCACATTACGTGCAAATTTTTTTTTCTGGGTTTTATTTCACCGCTTTGTCGGCGTCATTAGTACTTATGCCAAATTACAGCTTTCTAGTACGAAGCGTCTCTAAGCTACAGTGGGGATGGACAGATGGTCATGACGAAACTTATACGAATGTACGTTCATCGCACCTTCGATGGTGAGCCCCGCTCTCATCAGTGATGATAGCGGGTGATGATAGCTTGCCAATGTTACTGCCCAACGTGAGCTATTTTTAAATCATGTCGACATGAGAGAGTATATGAATAACGTGAGAGAGAACCTTTTACCGGGCCCTATCAGAATACCAGCGATGCGGTATTTGTTTTTTTTTTAAAATAAATATCGCAGCATCATGCTGAGATAGGAGCCTTTTTGGCCTCGCACAGGTCTTCTACTTTGTTTTTGTTTTCACTGATATATTTTTTTTTTCAACGTTTTCATGCTTTTGTTAGTTTTATGTCCTTTTTTTACTGTTGTATTTCCTGTGCGTGTCCCAAATAAATATATTTTCTTTTTTTTTTCTTTCTTTCTTTCTTACCGCCTTCATTTTATAATTTGACTAGCTTTTGCCCGCGGTTTCGCCCGCGTGGACGTCGAAAATATCCCACGGGAAGGTACTACTGGGATTAAAATTCGGGTTATAAACTATCTGTCTGCCAAATTTCATCTAAATCCGTTAAGCCGTTTTTGCACCAATCTGGAACATATATTCAAACAAACAGTCATACGGGCCAAAATTCTAAAACCTATATTTTCGGCATCGGTTCCCACACCTCGTGGCAATTACTTTTTTTATTAAAAAAAATATTCAATGTACAGTTTTGACGTCACTATTTTATTATTATGTAAAGACCGTATACTTTAATATTCGAAAATATGTATATCGAGCGAAATTGGATAGCTCCAAAAGAGGCCCAGTTTATACATGGTAGCGCCAAACTTGACAAATATCGAAATAGGAAATCGAGGATTACGTCATGTGACGATAGTAATCGCACATAATTATAGCCATCACTTCCGGACAACCTTTGGACATCGCATTATTCGTGATTATAATGTATGGCGCGGCGCCGATAATGGTCTTTGGATATCGCCAGCTTGCGAATCAGTTCAGTTGATAGTTCAGTCACTGGCCTTTGAATGGCCTCGTGTATTACCTGTCCCACCCCCGACAAGGAAGGGACTAGCCATTGACTATTTTCTCCCTCAAGAACCGTG
Source organism: Atethmia centrago (assembly GCA_905333075.3). Classification (NCBI taxonomy): domain Eukaryota; kingdom Metazoa; phylum Arthropoda; class Insecta; order Lepidoptera; family Noctuidae; genus Atethmia; species Atethmia centrago. The sequence continues at coordinate 6,309,679 of HG995381.1, read as the reverse complement.
CAATAGAGAGAGTTCTCGCTGGTAGTGTGAACCGTCAGCGATCAACTATTAAGTGTCTACAAGACCTCAAATTGCTTATCTTGATTCCCTGTTATATCGAAAATACTGCAGCATTCATTTTGAAATAAATATATGGTAAAGTTGAAGTTTAATGTTATGTACAATGTTTGACCAAAACGCGATTCCATAAAATTGTCTAGACAGAAAAAAAAACAAAGTTACATCCAAACCGAACAATAAACCGCTAGAATTCATAAAAAAATACTTCAAATTAATAAAAAATAGATCATGAAACTTTGCATAGTGCAGATACTATGATTTCTATAACCATTATTTCCACCGTAAAAAGAAGTTACCTAAACTATCGGCGCCTTGGAGCCTTCTCCCTGCCGCGCTGTCTCGCTTGGTTGTGTGATCGCGAGCGATACTGTGCGAGTCAGATAAAGAGTGAGGTGGTGCTGAGGTATTATGGACTCTTATTATAGTAGGTATCTCTTTTTATTACTGAACCGGAACCTACTTCTATTGTACGTTTCTTGAGCGAGAAAATAATCGATAGCTAATCGCTTCGTCGTCGGCGATGGGACAGGTGACGTAGGAAGGAATACGTTTGAAGACAGTCCAGTACTGACTGGCTTTGTGTATCCGGTAGTCAGTGTCACAAGCCGCTGAACTGACATATTGAACTGACTCGCAAAATGGCCTCATGTCCAAAACTCATTATAGGCACTGCACTGACCATCATTATCACGAATAATAAACGTCCAAAAGTTGTCCGGAAGAGATCACTATGTGTGATAACTTTTGTCAAAATGTCCGGAGCCCATAAACGGTAGGGGATTACGTGCAACGTGCATGTCCGTTATGCTAAACGCTTCTGAATGTCAATAGACGAGCTGAAATTAACACTGGTAGTTAGAACTGTTTAGATATTTGTGGTTACCCCGCCTCGGTTCACGGCACAACGCTAAATGATGACATGCTACAGTATTTATAAGAGGTGAAAAACCTTTGGGAGGTCGATATGGTTTTCAAATCATGGTTAATATTTATAGAGACTTTTGAGCTTGATATTCCCCAATATTGGATAGTGAATGTACTTAAAAAAAACTCTTTGGATCGTTTACATTGGTGGTGAAGAACTGGGCTCTGGGCGAGATTAACCGATTGACCGGCACGCCAAAAAAGCAAAGACGTGCCCTCGGTGCCAAGCTACGAATTATTCCTTAAAATCTGTCATGTAATCGTGACCGTGGCGTGCTGGGCACATTTTGCTGTGTCATCTATACATGACTGTGGCGGTCAAAAGGTTAATATGAAATAATGGGGTAAAAGAGATGGGGCTGCAGCGGGTCGAAAAGAAAAAGACTGATGATGAAGATCGCAAGGCGGATTATAATTATGATCACAATACTTCACGTGTTTTTCTTAGAAAGTCACTTGCGTTAATATATAAATAAGATTCAGATAAAGATTACATTAAAATAAACAATATTTTTAAAATGCAGTACTAAATCGAAATAGTCCTTTGTCTACACGTCATTTATTTTTGTTTTTTTTTTGTCACCAGGGTTGCGGCTTCGGTTGTCAACTGCACCACATAGTCTACTGCCTGATATTTGCTTACGCCACGGAACGTACCCTTATCCTCAACTCTAAGGGATGGCGGTACAATAATAAGGGCTGGGACTATGTGTTCATGCCCATCTCTGACAGCTGTACCACCGCCTATGATGATAAGGTTGTGCAGTGGCCAGGTAATTATTTATTGATTCGTTTTGTAATTGTTTTGCTAGGCGAAAGTTATTCAAACTTTTTCTATGAGCTTATTTCGCTCGCGGCGCTCAGCGGCTCCAGTCGAGTCATCTAGTTCACGGGAAAAAAATGTAGTCCAAATGGTATAGTACGACCACAGTCAAAGGTTCCATCGGTTATCTTCGGAAAAGCCAAAATAAATTTGCGAAAATTGAATATAATCAGTTTTTTTTTTTCAAAACGGAATGCTTTGATTGACTGTCGTCAGATAATAACACATTTATACATTCTTCTCACAATAGTCTTGTTATGTATCTGTATCGTCTTAAACAGCCACGTATAGGTTTTAAATTTCATGTTGATTACAGAAGATTGTGATGACGTAAATTAATTAGTTGATTACTTTCAATATTGAAACCAAAGATATAAATACTTATGTCTCGATAGCCAGTCAAAGTAGTGAACTCGTCGAAAAAAATTGCGTCCAACTGTTGGCCGCAAGATGCCGCACACTAGAATAACACAATGACAGCAATATGACGTAACGCGAGTGTAAGACGCAGTTGTCACGCACGCCAGCATAACAAAGTTGGCCTGTTTGTTTTAGTTGTTTTTCAGCGCGACACTAGACATAATATCTAAGATCAAAGATTCAAACACCCAAATCTCCATATTGGGATACATTTTTGTAGTGTGGAGAAGACTTTGTTTTCAATTTGGATAAAACCAAATATCAATTATTATTATTATTTATTATTATTATTATTTATTTATCAGGAACAATTTACATTGTATTTGATACATTAATACTAATTTCTAAATTAAACATGCAATGACAATAATAACAAAAAAAAAATAATAATAATTATAATCATACATAAAAACATAAAAGAACACATAAAAAGAATACCAAAATAAAAAAATAATAAAACATGTCTTGTCCTGATAATAATACAAAACTAAAAAAATCTACATTCAAATATAATAATGATAAACATGTCTTCAAAATAGTAGCAATAGTCATAAACTCATAATGGGATTATTAAATTACTATTCGTCAATTGAGTATAAGTTCCTATCCAACAGAAATGCTCGGAGCTTCGCCTTAAAAGAGCTAGTGTATAACAAAAATTTAAATCCGCTGGCAGTCTATTAAAAATATTTGCAGCTTGGTAATGAGGGCTATGCTTGACAATGTTAAAATTAGGTACAACTCTATTTTTAAAGTCATTTCTCCGAGTGTTTTCCCTGACTATTCTTTCTTCCCCAGACTCATATTCATGGATATATTTTTTTAAATTAACTAACAACACAAGTATGTATAAGCTGGGCAATGTTAGAATATTTAAGCGCTGAAAATGAGTACGACAGCTTTCTCTCTGAGTGATTCTGACAATTATTGTACGTATTGCTCTTTTTTGGAGGATGAAGGCTCGCTGAAAATTGTAACCGTAGCTTTTCCCCCAGAACTGTATACTGTATCGAAGTCTGGATTCAACAAGAGCATAATACACCATTTTTAATTGTTCCGTATTTATTTCGTCCCTCAATGTCCTCGACAAATAACATAATAAAAGTGTTGGTGAATGGGGAGAAAAACTATGCGGATTTTATTAACAATATAATTTACGACCGGCGCACACCGCTGAAACATGTAATTTTAATTATACGAAATGTATATGTATATACTTCAAAATTAGTCGAAGTACCTACTTTATGGACTGGTATTGACAAAACAAGATGGCGGCGTTAGTTCCGATTTTGGCCGCGCGCCAAAATAAAGTGATGAAAGAAAGAAAAATTGTTTATCCTGCACAAACAAAACGCACATTACAAAAAAATAACATAAAATACACATTCAAAGTAGCCAAAAGCGACGCAATCAAGCCATAAAAGTTTGACAATCTTGTCCATTGCGTAATATTTACTTTTTTTTTTTATTGGGAAATTATCAAATAATTACTCCCGCTCTGGGCGGAGCGAGAGGGTGTGTCAGACTCGTACTGACTAAAATCCACTCGTGTTCCTTCCGTTGCCTGTGTTGCCAGGGGCCTCGGTATCCCTTCCGGACTTTCCCAAGACCCCGGCAGGAATATTTACTCTGTGTTGCGACACTGGAAGATGCCAACAAAACAAAAACAATTCCGATTGCAGAGTGGGAAAATAACTACTTTTGTAACAAACAAACAAACAACTAAAACAAAAACAATTAAACAGTGCGTCTCATCTGTGCAAGAAAAGGTCGTTGCTCAGCGAAATGCTGTGCCTTCAGACAAACCTATCGAATGACTTAATGACGTCACCCCTTATAGCGTTGTAAATGCAATATTTTTTTTTTTGTTATGTTACAATTTTAAGTAGCAATCCTCATAAGCAAGCTCAGCATTATCAATCTTGGCTACGCGAGCAATAATCAGAAAGTAATTGTTATTTTATTTTTGGACATTACTAGAGACGGTGCAGTCCCTAGAGTGCATTAAGGAAAATATATCAAATTTGGCAGAATGTCCTGAAGATATGCTACGGATACCACCAATGCTAAACGCGACATGTAATTTTTTTTTAATCTGTGGGTTACACTTTTTTTGGCTGTGTAAAGCTATGTCGCCTTGTCATTATGCCACTGGCTATTTAGTCTGTTAATAGAACATGTATGTATCAAATAATATCCAAATTTAAAATTTTACTTACAAATAAGACCACGTATGGCCTCCTTGTATAGCTGGTAATCTTATGTCACGTATGTTTTAATAAGTTTCGAATTAGAGTACACTCATTAAAATGGCACTAAATAAAAACGCTGAAGTGAAGTTCTGTTGCAATAAAGTCCGTTAAAATAGCAACCAGTAAAGTCGGTTTACCGACGACAATTTTACGTGATAACGAGAGAGCCTCACAAGCCGAACGCTTAGACGCGATCGTACCTCTCTATCGCTAGTTCCGCGCTCTCGCTTGCACGTGCGTGCAGCCGGCGTTCATCGATGTATAAGACGTAATCACTTCAAAAAAATGCTGTTGGTATAATGGGAGCAAGGTTTTCACTAACCCCGAGAGACTATTTGACTTCTTCGTATCTAATAAATCTTTTTTTTTCTTATCATTGGTCTATCTTGTTGGTATTGAAGTGACATTCTTAGTGTCTAAACACACTATGCCGAAGTTACGCGACCGAAGTTCGGCGGCTGATTTTACGTTCCGACGTATTCGGCTGATATGACACACCATAAGTGCCGAACTTACGCGGCAGAAATTCAGTTCCGCAACTTTGTGTGTGTATTTAGTGTCTCGAGCGCTCGAACTTCGGTCGTGTATAATGTGTGCTCACAGAATAAGTTGCCGCTGAACTTACGCCCGACCGAAGTCAGGCTGTACGCTATGACGCGACGTAATTTCGGCATAGTGTGACGTCAGTAATTCAAATAGCATTGCAGGCGTAATTGTGCAGAACTTCGGTCGCGTAACTTCGGCATAGTGTGTTTAGACACTTATTGTAAACTTTTACTTTTCAAGTGTCCCTTTACACTCTGTATGGAATAAAACTTCCAAACTTTATGATTATTATTCAATTATGTCAACTCTGTCGACTTTATCGAAACTGTTTAATGTTTGATAAACAATAAGCGGGATAGTACACTTATATGTAGGTATTATGTACCTATATTTTAGTGGTGTGTGTATAACGTTTCAATTTCTGAACTTATATTTTAATGTTTTCGCATGATATTTACCCTAGCACTGACATTGAGCTAAAATAAGACAGTCAGACTGAAAAAGATGTACCCATATGTCACCGTATTATTATGAACTTTGTTAGTTTATAATGTATCGGTATTATTTCCGTTAGATTATAAGCTGTCGAAAATTGTGTACTGCAACAAACCATTTACAATTTAACGTATTATTTTTCGATATCCATGGGAAACCGACAAATTTTGAACTGGTATCAAATTTGCTTGCGACGTAACGCACTTTGCGCTAAATCTAAATAGCTTGCCTAACTGCAAGCAACTTGGAAGTAGCACTCGCCGGCCGCTGCCGCGGCACTGCTCGCTACGCTCGTTCGGCTCGCGCGCGGTTCGTCACAGTTCTAACCTAACCTAACCCATTTCACCCAGTTCACAATTTTTCGACAGTACTTATAATCTAACGGAAATAACACCGATAGATGGAGGGGCTTGTGGCTAAGTAATAACAGCCGCACGGGTCGATCGATCAGGTTAAGCTACGCTTGCCGCGGTTGGTCCGTGGATGGGTGACCATCTTTACATACCAAGACCCCTCCGTGCCTCGGAAAGCACGTTACGCCGTTGGTCCCGGCTGTCATTTGTAGATCTTTGACAGTCGTTACGGGTCGTCAGAAGCTCGAAAGTCTGACAACCAGTCTTACCTAGGGGTATCGTGTTACCCAGTAACTGGGTTGTGGAGGTCAGATAGGCAGTCGCTCCATGTAAAATACTGGTATTCAGCTGTATCCGGTAAGACTGGAAGCCGACCCCAACATAGTTGGGAAAAGGCTAGGCAAATGAAATAGTACCGATAGATTATAAACTAACGGTTCTCACAATTTTATGGTGACATATGTATGTTATGGACCAAGTGATTATTAGGACATTATAAAAAATGCTCGGGCAGTTTGAAATATGCCTAATATGAGAGGGCAGTGTGATATCAACTATTGAAATAAAAATGCCTGGTCGAATAATAATCAAATCGACTGGGCATTTTTTATAATGCTAGTCACCTATGGGGCAGCACAATTAAAAATAGGTTTTATTACTATTATTTTTATTTCACGTGAATGATGATCATTGATGATGAAATGATGTCATTAAGGCATTTGTTCTGTAATCAAATGATTTATTACAGCAAACAATCTTTAGACAATAAAAAGTTAGTCAAAATCGAAACGGCTAGGTTACGTTAGGTTAGAATTGTGACCACACAACGAGCGTCAGATTTCCACTTTTGCAAAGCAAGCATACATGGTTGATTAGGTTTATTTGTAGGAAGGTTACAACAATTGCTGCTTTGATGGCACTTTGAGTTCCTCCCCGCACCCCGTGCTAAGTACATGTATTACCAGATTGCCCAAAGACCACACGGCAATATTTATAATGACGAGGCAATGTGATAAACAAGGAAGTTCAAATTATAATTAATTATTTTGTCATAAGTAGCTTGTAATGACAAGCTACTTATGGCGAAATAATTAATTTTGTATAATCTATAATGCGCGGGCATTATGAAAAATGCCCCTATTTATTACTTGGTCCATAACATATACACTGACAAGAATTCATTTAATTGTCTACAATCTTTGTCCATAATATTGTATCATAGGGTAGCCACAAAACATATTACTCACTGGACATTATTGTAGGGACACACTAATACAATATTATGGAACACAAATTGTAGACAATCAAATGCATTCTGGTCGACGTATACATCTTTTTGAGGCTGACTGTACCTATAGAAACCGGTATCGTGTCACTATCAACATAGTAAAAAATACCCGAAACCGAATCTTATCAAATGCATGTGAATGTCTATATTCCAGCCACTGAGAGTATGCGTTCCTGACACCTTTCAGTTGGACACGATTAGGAACGAATGAAGTTTAAATTCGTAAAACACGTTTTCTTTTGTACTCGGCTCACAAATGTCAGGAACGCAATCTCTCATCGGCCGGAGTTTAGCGATAAACACGTTACCTACTCTAAAGTAACGTATATATCTATATTATGTTACTGTATGTTAATGTTAACAATATTGAAACTTGTGTTATATATAACTTATAATAATAAATATTTAATATTCTACGTACACTCGTGGATTGAGAATGAATATTTAAAGAGAATTTTTATTCACAATTTTTAAAGAAAACTTATTAATATACATAATAAAAAAACAATAAAATGATCACGCTCTGTGCTAGTAAAAGTTGACCAATATATGCTTAACCTTTTCATTCCTTGACTGTTCATTGGATTCGAGTAGTTATCTTTTTAATAGTCTTGTTTATTTCTTTCAGTAACGTACGATGCCAAGGTGTTGTCTCTAACGTTCATAGACTCGATATCTCAGAAACCCAAGTTTTTACCGCTCGCCATTCCCAAAGACTTGGCTCATAGGTAAGTCAAAACTGGTTTTTCCATATTATAATGTAAGTACAGACTGTCGGAGGACTGTGGAGATACGTTGCAAACTATGCTCCACCTCCTTCTATCCTGCCCTCTGTGTCCCAAAAGATGCAGCCAACCTTTGCACTGCCACCGACGTCGCTGTGGAAGTGGCGAAGATTTGGACCAAGAATATCTAAAATACAGTCGTGCCAGCGACACGTAGAAGAAGACTTGTTAATCACAGAAAGAAAATAATGATAAATATGTATAATTACGAAGTATTTGACATTTATTTTTAATTTCAGTACATGTTTGTTTAAGTATTGTTTTTAATAAGGACCTCAGTACTCAAACCGGCCTGCTCAATTTTAATAAATGATTACATTACAGGATAACTCGGTTTAACGGAGACCCCTCCTCGTGGTGGATCGGTCAGATGCTCAAGTACGTGCTGAAACCTCGGCAAGCGATGCAGAAAGCGATCAACGAGACCATCGCTAAGATGAAATTCAAGACGCCTATTGTTGGGTAAGATATACTAAGACTTGTGGTTAACACACACAATATAACATAAACTCACACATTTTTCCTCGAAGGGTAAGACAGAGGTGTACCTGTAGCCTGTAAGACACGGGTACATTTCGCCGGTTATATTTAAGTCCCATGTAATAGGGGGCGAGTTTAATGCCATCAACCGGGCACAGATTCGGATTCCGGGGACTAATGATTACTTAAACTTCAATTTAAAAATACACAAGGTGTCGTTTTGCATTTTCGTCAAATTCAAGGAGGTAACTATGCTAATGATTCTCGACACGAATCAATAATAAAATAAGTAGGTCATTTTTTTTTCTAATTTTCGGATATCGGCATGTGTGGGACACGCATGTTAAAAATAACATGACTCTAAACAGGAAAAATATTAATGAAATATAAAAATATTTATTATATTTAAAAATATAATAAATATTTATTATTATTTTTATTTCTGTGTTTTGAACAAGCGATGCCTTATACCATGGTACTACCACCATCTCATAGAGCAGTATTATTTGAATATTACTTCAGTGCGAGAAAGAGACAAAGCTATACAGGAGGTATAGCTCCATCTCTTTCCCACTGTGAAGCAATATTAAAATAATACTGCTGCAAGAGGTGGGGTTGGCCCCGGTGCCCACGTTATGGTGCCTTTCCATGCTTGCCAAGCCTTGGCAAACGTATTCAAGCCCCAAGCGTCCACAAATCTTGCTTGGCATTTGGAAGTCGTTTTCATGCTTGTGAATGCGTCAGTGTGCTACGTACACCCAAGCATGGCGGACACCGAACTTGTGTCGGCTATTGCGTTTGGTTTAACTAACATACTTTTATTTGAAATACAAGCAAAGTAAAACAAGGAAAGCTCGACGACCACGAAGATGGTGGATGATAAAGATTCATAAAAATCGTGCCAGGTAACTATTTAATTATTTCACTTTAATTGGTATTTCGGTTACCATTATCTGTGCCAGTTATGTTATCCCACAATATACATATAATTATATTGTGGGATATAGAACTAAACATGCGCTCGTCGCAAGATCATAATGGCTACTAAACGCGCGCCAACGTGTGAATGCATTGCAAGCGCTTGCCGCAAGCGCCCTTTGATCTGTGTCCAAAAACCGACACTAGACCGGATAGAAGACAAGCGTTCACAAGCTCACGCAAGCCAAGCCAAACGCCCTCTTCACATGCTTGTACATGTGGACGCTTGCCGAGCCCTGCCAAGCATGGAAAGGCACCTTTAGCAACGTCACACCGGCAGCGCCTTTCGGTCCTAACAGTAAGGGCGTGTTTCATAGTTCAAGTATATCAACTGACGTGTTTGATCATACCAATAAACGGCATTGATTGGAACAAATTTACAGCTGCGATAAGGTTCATATTATTCAAAATGTTCCATAAAATTAATTACTTTCCATAAATTGCATAACTAGTTTTACGACCACAGCTCGTATTGTACCAAGTTTATTTAGCGGATAATGTGCAGTTACTAAACGTGATAATGGTTTTAATTTTGTTAATTTATTGCACATTTTTCATTTCTTTTTGTTATTACTTCCTTGTAAGAAATATGCTGTTATTTAAAATTATGTAGTCAAAGATGAATTTAATTATTGGCTTTAGTGTTTAAATAATTTATCGAGTTGCAAGCCAAACGCGTTTTTCAATGTACAGGTATTAACATAATTGTTATGAAGCTTCCTAAAGTATTAGCAGATATTTTAAACATTTAGCAGATTTCCTAAGGTATTAGCAGATATTTTAAATATTTAGCAAAGTTCCTAAGGTATTAGTAGATATTTTAAATATTTAGCAGAGTTCCTAGATGACAGTGTCCTGTTATTCGAGATATCTGTCCTACTTGTTTGTTTTATCCATGATCAAAATTTTTTAACCAATTTTTTTTCAAAATATTCTTTTGCACTCACAGTATTAAAAAAATATGCGCGTCTGCGCACAGTGCTGGTCGAGTTCCAGTCGAAACGGATGCAGCTGAATACCAGTATTATACGAGGAGTGACCATTCTTGTCGCTTGTTTATTAGGATATATATAAACTTGTACATTTTGGATGCTATCATCAAAATGTTTTAAACCTTTTTGTTTTACTTTATAAATTCAATATTTTTAATTATAATTCAATATTTCTATTCCAGTGTCCACATAAGGAGAACAGATAAAGTTGGCACAGAGGCAGCGTTCCACCACATACACGAGTACATGGCGCACGTGAAGGACTACTACGACCAACTGGAGCTGACGCGCACAGTCGACGTGCGGAGGGTGTACCTAGCTACTGACGATGCTAACGTGAGTACATATACCCACACACACTAGTGAAGATACGCACCCTCGTTACTAAGTCACCCCTTATAAAAGTACTCAGTACAAACTCACCCCTTACAAACTCATCCCCTTGTAAACTCACCCTATACAAACTCACCTCCTTATAAACTCACCTCATATAAACTCACCCCCTTGTAAACTTACACTCCGTCACACCTACATACAGGTCTATGAAACTGTAAAAGTCGCCTTTTTACCCGACTGCCCCAGAAGGAGGGTAATGTTTTTCGAGAGTATGTATGTATGTCTATTTCTTTGGCACGCTCTGCACGCTGTGTGTGCCTAAACAGCTTGATGGATTTTAACTTAAGAGGTGTCGTTAGATTCGTCTTAATTGTGGGAGTTATAGGCTATATAATATTTATATATTGCATTTGAAAATACAAAAAAAAGGGAGGGAAAGGTTTTTTTAATTAAATTGCAACAATGTTGATATCAAATAATAGCTTGTAATGAGTCAATTCCATGTATATATATATATATATATATATATATATATATATATATTAATAAAACTAAAAAGCTTGAAATAAAACAAATTATTTAAAAAACAAAAAACCGATACCAAAATTTTATAGATTATAATGCTTGTTTTTCTCTTTGCAGTTATGTGTTTTAGCAATCGGTTTTTTTGTTTTTTAAATAATTTGTTTTATTACGAGTGTTTTGAACAAGCAAACGTGTTTTCAAATGTCCAGACAAATTGATCGCTTGACAGTCTTATGACAGCTGGACATAGACATCAATCGAACGCCAATTAGCTCAATCCCTTGCTACTCTCTATAGCCACCCTGCGAAGACCATCGCTCCATCTTCCCTGAGGTCGTCCTACCTTAAGTTACGGCTACCATGGCCGGCGCCTTGCCACTTCATTTTGCTGATTCGGCCATCGGATCATCTTATTGATAACAATCACAGCTAATTTTTTGTTACAAAAACGTTATTTTACAGGTGCTAGAAGACGCTCGCAAAAAATACCCGGAGTACACATTCCTAGGCGACCCGTCGATCGCCAAGACCGCGGCCACCCACCGGCGCTACACGCCGCTGTCGCTGACCGGCCTGCTCGTGGACCTGCACATGCTGGCGCTGTGCGACTACCTCGTGTGCACCTTCAGTAGCCAGGTGCGCCTGGCCGCTTGCTTACTTGATAGTTCTGCTCTCTGGAACGAGCTAGTACCTTCAGGATTAACTAACAAGACTTCTGGACAGTACTATAGTGTCTGGTAACATTTGGACTGATGCTCGCTGTAGACACGCTTCTCCAACTTTAATAAAGTTGATAAAAGTAGTTAATACAGGAAAAAAAATTAACCTGTCAATTTTGACAAATTAAACTTTTAAACGTTCAAAGTTTTATTAAACATATTTTTTTTATTTTGATGTCTTAGTAAAAAAAAAAGTTATCGTTAACGAAAGATTTTACTTTGTTATTTGTAAATTTGAAACTATGAAATTTTTATGGTGACTTTCTGGCGGGTGCGCGGCGTAGCGGATCGCGCGAATGTACCTAAAAAGCTGTGCGCTCGCTCGATTTAGTAGGTTTTTTTTCCTGTATAATTTGGAGTTTCGATTTTACGGAAGATGTATGTTTTAAGGTTTTAGTAATAACTAAGATACATCTTCATCTTCATACATCAAATATATCGGCCGTTTTCAGGCATCTTTGAACTGCACAGATCTCACAAAAAAATTATCGTCTTATGTAAACTTATTTAAATGTCGCAACAGTTTTATTGTCTTCATTAAGTTCGATAGAAAGAAACAACAATTAAAGTCGGTTGAGAGTCGAGGCTTTTATTAAAATAACATAACATCGCGCCTTATTTCCCCGGAGGGTTGGGCAGAGGTGTACCTGCGTGGTACACCCACATTTCGCAATTTATGTTTAAGTCCCATGTAATAGGGGGCGAGCCTATTCAAATTCAAATTCAAATTCATTTATTTTGTGAACACAGGGTACATACAGAAGATGTCATAATAAATAGGATCCGAGCTGTGTCCCGCCAAAAGGCATACAAAATATGAAGGATTTTTAAGCCAAATACATTTTAGAAATTATGTCAATTATAAATCATGTCAAAATTATAGATAAAAAATCAAATTAGATAAAGTAAAGAACCAGACTTACAAATAAATAATAATGTCAATCATTCATAATAATAAAAATTTACAAATTAACATAATCGTATTCACATTAACATAAAAACAGATTATATTTATTTAGAGATTGGTTAATTAAATTTATCATTCAGAAAGTCGTCTAACGTGTAATAACATTTTTTATGTAGCAGCTGGTGTAAGGCAGTTCTAAACTTTTGTACTGGCATACATTTAATTACATCTGGTAATTTGTTATAGACTTGGGGAGCAATACCCAAGAAACTTTTTTTTCAATAATGCGGTTTTACATTTCACATTGCATATTGTGTTGAGGTATTGAGTACGTATGGGTATTTTCTTTACTGCAGTCAGTTTTTTAAATAAATGGGGATTCCTTTTTACAAATAATGCAGTTTCAAAAATGTAAAGAGCTGGGAAGGGTAAAATATTATATTTTTTAAAATAAGGAATGCAACTGTCAATCTTTTTTAACCCAAACATCGCCCGTATACATCTCTTTTGCATCTTAAACACAAGTTCTCGATTTGTTGACTGTCCCCAAAAAATAACACCATACCGTAAAACTGAGGACACCAAACCATGATAAGCCGTTAAGAGTGTCTCTATGTTTACTTTTTTTGATAGTTGAAACAGAAGGTAAGCTGACTTGCTTAATCGCTTGCATACTTCTTCTAGATGTGGTTTCCAAGTTAACTTGCTATCTATTGTAACACCCAAGAATTTTACAATGCTGGCTTCTTCTATACTAGAATTATTGTAGCTGACATTAACTGGCACATTTTCAAGCCGTTGGTGGAAGTGCATAATTTTTGTTTTATTTAGATTAATTACTAGATTATTCTCATTTAGCCAATTAATTATTTTAGAGAGAGTATTATTAATGTCAAGTTGATAATTGTCTGGATTATTGCATTTTATTATAACCGTGCTATCATCAGCAAAAAGTACCATTTCGTGTCCTGTAATTTTCGGTAGGTCATTAATATCTATTAGGAATAGTAGGGGACCTAAAACACTACCTTGAGGCACACCATAATTAATTTGCCTTGCTTTAGAGGTATATGTTGTTTCTAGCTTAGTAACTGGACAGATTCTGGTGAGTTCTGTGCATTGCAACCTGTTGCTTAGGTAAGATTCTATGAGTTTTAGAATATTCCCTCTAATGCCATAACAACATAATTTTTCTAGTAAAATTTTATGATCCACAAAATCAAATGCTTTCGTCATATCTGTATATATAGCACATACCCGATTTCTTTTATCAACAGATGTCAAGACACTTGATAATAGATCAAATAGCGCCATATTGATATTGATATTTTTCCTAAATCCTTTTTGTTCCTTGCAAAATAGTCGAAATTTTTCAAAATAGGCATATGTGGAATTATAAATTACTTTCTCAATAATTTTTGAAAATACAGACATTTTGGCTATTGGTCTATAATTTCTTAATTCAGTTCTGTCATCTTTTTTGAAAAGAGGCTTAATTATTACTTTTTTTAGACTAGTTGGAAATATGCCATCAGAAATACAAAGATTTATTATGTGCCAAAGTAGCGGCGCTATTATGTCCTTAACTTCTTTAATCACCTTGGTCGATATGTTATCGTATCCAACGGTATTTGTATTTTTAAGACTGCTAATAATTTTGATTATATCATCACATGAGACTGGTAACATGAACAAGGATTGCGATAAAACATTTTCTTTAAGATGATACTTATTAGTCTGTGTATTATTATTACTATTTGTTTGAATATTTTTTTCGATAACTTCAATAAAATATTGGTTAAATTCATTGGCAATGTCAATGGGGTGTGAAATAGTCAAATTATTATTTTTAATACACATAATTGGTTCTTGTGGTAGACAATTTTTCGATTTATTTATTACTTGCCAAGCTGCCTTCGATTTATTTTGAGAAGTACTAATGTGGTGATTATTTTGGGCTTTCTGGGTTAGTTTTATAATACGCCGGTAGAGCTCGGAATATTATTTAAAAGTCAATTTATTTTTCATGTTAGGATTTAGCCTGTATGCCCAAAGTAATTTTCTCTGTTTTTTACTGCATAGTTTAATACCTCGAGACAGCCATTTCGTTTTCTTATTGGTATTTATCGTGACAGTTTTAACTGGAAAGCACAAGTGATGAAATAGTGAAAACTCATGTATAAAATTTTCATACGATTCATTTGCGTCCTTTGCTTCATAAACTTGCGAGAAAGATAGACATTTTAGGTAATCTTTGAACTTAGCCAAGTTGCTAGCCGATAGGTCCTGCTTTTTAGTTTTCCAGGATTTCAAAGTACATATTTTATTAATGGGTATTTTTAATAATTGTGATGTATGGTCTGAGAGCACTAAATCAATTACATCGGCTTTCCATCCATGTCGGAATGTATGTGCAAAATTATCAATGCATGAGTTACTACTTAATCTAGTCGGTTTATTCAGTGAAAGTTTAAGATTGTATTGTTCGATGAAATATTCAAACTCAAACGTAATATTATTTCTTTTAATTATATCTATGTTGAAATCACCGGTTAAGATAATGTTTTTATGTGTAGATGAACAGATTTTGCGCAATATTTCATCCAGTCTTTCATAGAATGTAGTATAATTATATTTAGGTATTCTATACACACATATAATTATGATCTTATAAGACACTAGTTCTACGCCACAGCATTCGATAACACCTGCCACCGACTGTTTTGATATGTCTGTTAATTCCTTGTACTGTAATCCTGCTCGAACAAAAATACAGGCCCCTCCCCGTTTAGATTCTCTTGAAAAGAAAGCAGCAAGGGAGTAATTCTGGATATAAAGTAAATTTTCATAACCTGTCTCGACAAAGTGCTCAGTTATGCAAACAACATCTATATTAATTCCGTTATTAAAAAGCTCTTCTAGTTTAACTGTCAATAAATCTGATTTATTCATAAGTCCTGCTATGTTTTGGTGAAGAATGTGTAGGTAATGACTAAAGAAAAAACTGAGATTTTTCCTGTAATTGACTATTAGTTAGCGCATTATTGGTTTGGGAACAGTCAGTTTCTGACGACTTGTTTGCTGAGTTTAAATCAATAATAAGATCCTGCAAATCAATTAATATAATGTTCAACCCTTTATTATTCAGTCTACCATACCGCTGATTATAAGTATCGTAAGTGTATGGTAGGTTTAAGTTAGAATCTAAAATATACGCATATTTATATGTCTCCACGTCCAAATAAATTAAATTATTAAAAGTATCTATTCTGCTATTGAACATAATATTTTTATTTTCCATATATTTAAAAGTTGGCAGACAGATGACAAAATTTGTGTGGGTTAATGGTTGTAATTTTTCGCGAATTAAAGTTACTAGTTCTATATAATTATGCGTACTTCTGTAATCTTCTTCTCCAATGTAAATAACACAGTAATCGGAGTGTGTAAAGTTTTGTACTTTCTTGTCGATGTTATTTATAAGATACTTTAATCCACACTTAGGCATACGATAATGACATAAATTAAATTTACATAAATCAGTTCGTTGACTTATTGTGTACAGTTTATTCGACATTTCGCTACTAATTATACAAATATTATGTTTTAAGATAGGAGGCGATGGATTAGTTTGAGTAGTCACGATTGGTAATGTTCTTCTTTGAGATTCTTCAGTAGGAATCTCTGTAGTGGGTGTGCAATGATCTAGCGTTTCAATAGTGGGCTGCGTTCCTTTAGACGTCTTTTTCTTACTTGCAACTCTATGCCGCTTTGGTGATTGTGTTTTATTAAGAGGACTGCAAGTGACTTTTTTGAACATTTCATTTTTCTTGATTAAGTCAATATTTGTTTGCTTTAAGGTGCTTATTTCAGTAGATAATAATTCTATTTCGTTATGAGCAATTTCTAATTGAGATTTAAGTTTCTTGACCTCATTTCTAAGAATGATTATTTCATTATCGTCCTCGCCTTCTGACATTTCTGGCATACTATTGGTGGTACAATCCAGTGTTTGTGAAATAAATTCACTGCTGTCGTTTGGTTCCGATATTGTTCTAGCGCGACGGAATGTAATATTCTCATGGAAATTCATGACGACTCCACAAATAATTTAAATTGCCACAAAAATAATTTCCATTCGTTGGATTTGAACGTACAACTTCTAGTTCATGCCACGCACTTAAACCACAGCGCTATTATAGCACATGCCGATCGTGGTGAATTTTGTGATCTATTGGTTTTTCAAGGATGTAATTTTATATTTTTGCAATAGATGTCACTAAATGATAAATGATAAATGATTTTATTTCTGTAAGTAGGTTTTTACAAACACTTTTACACGTCAAAACATATTTTTTAAACTAGATGAGGCCGGCGTTTCCTATCTGACTACTCTGAGAAGAAAGGCCGAAACAAACTCAGAGGTCACAGTCTCTTTTAAAGTCCAGACATAATCTTGGTCAGATCATGTGAAGACCATGTCGATTGGTGTCTGAAATGGTCTTTTGATGAAAGAACCACACAGATTGAGTGGACCTGTCCAGTCAGTGCACGCATTTGTCAGTCGTTGTGCAGCTCAACTCATAACTAAAGGAGCTCAACGATTCAACGAACAATACCAAAGAAAGGACATTTGGCTAGGCCGAAAAAAAATACTCAAAACTGCCAGACCATGTTAAAAACTAACTGAGAATAAAACAAAATTAAACAATGATCCACATAGTCTTCACATTTACAATAATTAAAACAATATAATACTACACAGAGTAAATATTCATGTCATTGCATAAATAAAATTCATCAATGTCAATGTGTATATTCGGACATAATCTTGGTCAGATCATTTGAGGACCATGTAGGTTGGTGTCCGAAATGGTCTTTTGAGGAAAGACCACACAGATTTGAGTGGACCTGTCCAGTCAGTGCACGCATTTGTCAGTTATCATGCAGCTCATCTCAAAACTTAAGGAGCTCAATGATTTGACGAACAATACCAAAGAAAAGACATTTGGGTAGGCCGCATAAAGTACTCAAACTGCCAGACCATCATTAAAACTAAGAGACAAAAAAAAAAAAAAAACAAACAATGACCCACATAGTCCTCAAATTCCTAATAATTAAAATAATATAATATAATACTATACAAAGTAAATATTCATGTCATTGTTTATATAGAATGTTATATAGAATAAGAAAATATAAATAGCTAGCAAAATAAAAAGAGTAAAAAAACAACATTCACTGTAAGTTTATTGGAGCAGCTCAATCCCAAGCCTTTTTGTCCTCAATATAATCTTTAACAGTATAAAAGGCTTTTAGGCACAGTTTCTGTTTTATAAAACATTTGAATTTATTAAGGCTTAGTTCTTGAATGTGGCTGGGAAGTTTATTATAAAAACGTATACATTGGCATCTAAACGAGCTGCCTATTTTTTTGAGCCTGGTTGTAGGAACAACAAATTTGTGTTTGTTCCTAGTATTTACATTATGGATATCACTGTATTTTTTAAACAAATTAATATTTTTATGTGCGTACAAAAGATTTTCATAAATGTACTGAGAAGCTACAGTCATTATATTAATCTCTTTAAATTTTTCTCTGAGGGAGTATCTGGGACTTAATTTATAAATTGAACGGATTGCCCTTTTTTGTAAAACAAAAATTGTCTGAATATCGGCGGCATTTCCCCATAACAGAATACCGTACGACATTACGCTATGAAAATAACTAAAGTATACTAAACGGGCTGTGTCTAAATCCGTTAAATCACGAATTTTTCTAACGGCGTATGCTGCCGTTACGCACTGTAGTTAAATTATATTGCAAGTGGGTTATTTATTGGTCTGATAACACTGTTTTTAGTATGGCAACTTTGATTCATAGTTAGTTTAGGATATTTGTACTAGATGGTGCTATTTTGTAGTTTTTATCAAGATTACTGACCTATCTACTGTTTGAATAAAAAACGATTTCTTTTCGGTAAAATTTTGAAGAATATCACTGTTTTTACACTTTTTGCTAGAAATTGTTATTGATTATTGTTTCACAGCACTTTATATATAGAGTTTTGAGTCAATGTTTATGTAATTACTCAAGAAGCACTCAAATTTCGTTTTAATCTCATCGAGCACAAAAGGTTTCTTGCAGAAAGTTTTTGGTTGATAAAATCAACACTTCTTTACACAAATAACTGCTAACATTATATAGTCACCATGGTACGTCATTACAGATATTTAACACAATTTATACGACTTAGCACTCAAATATCTAATTATTTAGATTTTTTATATACGGAGTTGATGTTTACTATGACAGAAGCGCCATCTATCCACCTATTGCCATCAACCGGGCACAAATCCAGACTCCGGGCTGCTACTGAGAAATTCCAGATAGGAAAACCCAATAACACTTTTGCTCGACCCGGGAATCGAATACAGGACCTCATGCTCAGCAGTAGCTTAGTGCTCAGCAGTCCTCACAACCTCACAATCAGCCTATAATATGCCCATTGCTGGGACACAGGCCTCCTCTCTATGAGAGAGAGTGGGTTGTAATCGACGCGGCCCCAGTGCGGGTTGGTAGATGTCACATGTCTTTGAGTTTTTCCTTCTAGGTCATGCCGGTTTCCTCACGATGTTTCCCTTCACCGTTTTCAGAGCAGTGGTGATGAAATAATTTACACAAAGTAAAGCGCCTGTCAGGATTCGAACCTACGACTTACAACTCGTAAGTCGGGGCTGTTACCACTGGGCCACCACTGCTCTCAGCTCAGCAGTAGTTTTATTAAAATACCCTTTTGTAAATGTCGCAGGTTGGCCGCGTAGCGTACGAGATGATGCAGACCAACCGCGTGGACGCGTCCAACAGTTTCTTCTCCCTGGACGACATCTACTACTTCGGCGGGCAGAACTCCCACGACCGCGTCGCCGTCATGCCCAATGATGGCGCCTACCAGGACATACCGTTCCAGGTACACGAGTTTGTAATATTCAGTTAATCCGTGACGCGTCTCAGTAGCGGTACTTTATTTTGTTTTTTTAGCCGACTTCAAAGCTTTTACTAAAGGCGAACGGCAGGCTTGTATGGGAATTTCGTACCGCTAAAAAATTTTGTGTTTTGGGATATTTTTTGTTTTAATTAGTAGTTATTATGATAGACAAGGCCTTTTTAAATTTTTGGATTTTTAGAACTTGGGACGTAAAAGTTATAACCAGTTTTATTTGTTAAGGTTGTGTACTAGTGTACCAATGTAGATTGTTACCTACATAAAGGGACGTAAACATTGTTTCGGTGATAAAGTATATGTTCTAGATTGGTTGTCGCTATTTTTGTAGTGTTTTACTTACTATCAAGTAGGTAAATTGAGATGAGGATCGTACTTACTCAGCGGAGTGCATTAGGAGATACCTATGTCCAGCAGCTGACTGCAACAGTTTGATAATAATGAAGTCCTGATGGGGTTTTGAGTGTAGGTAAATAAAACAATACCGTTAATAGTTTTTTTTAAGTACATTTATTTTATTTATAATTAATTTATTCTTAATAGTACTTCATCTAAGAAGGGGGCAGGTCGGGTAATAGCCTCACAGCGAGCATAACTTAAATACCAACATAACTGCGTTTAGTTTAAGACTAAATTACGTGTAGTTATTTTTTTTTTTTTATATTATGAATTAATCCGAACTTCTAAAAATAGTACACTTACATGAAAATAAATGGCTTAGTTGCCTTAATATGTGGTACAAATTCTATAACAAAACAACAAAAAAAGTAAGTGGTACGAAATCTGCCGTTCACCTTTAGAATCGGATAAAAATTTGCGTCCTAACTGTTGGATAAACTGTCATTAGCTAGGCCATAGATGTCAAAATGCCTAAAACCATATAAAGGACTTTAAGAAAGTCCAACGTCCTTAAAGTTGGGCATTCAGGGATGTTGTTTTTGTAGAATGAATTGTAACAAAGTTGCAGTAGAGTATCCTGACGATTTGAAAGTTCCTGATTTCACAGTAAATTTATCGAAGTTTGAAAATTGAGCAGTTTGAAACAGGGGTGGCCCAGTGGTAACGACCGTGACTTACGAGTTGTATGTAGGTCGTAGGTTCGAACCCAGACAGGCGCTTTACTTTGTGTAAATTGTCGTATCACCACTGCTCTCAAAACGGTGAAGGAAAACATCGTGCCGAAGACATGTGACATCTACCAACCCGCACTGGGCCCGCGTGGTGGATAACGGCCCACTCCCTCTCACCGAGAGGAGGCCTGTGTCCCAGCAGTGGGAACATTATGTTATCGAAGTTTTTGCTAAAATCATTGAAAAGTATTAAATCGTTGAAAAGTATTAAAAAGAGATTTTGTCACGAACTGTCGCTGAAAAACACGCTGATCTCCTTGACTGACTGGCAATGATTGATTATCAAGGCTATCACGTAAAAGACAAGAATATTACGTTAGATAATAATGAAGTTATTTTTTTTTGTTTTTTGCAGGTTGGCGATTTAATCGGCATCGCGGGTAACCATTGGAACGGTTACGGTCGAGGAACCAATAAGAGAACAAACATGGTGAGTTAAATAACAAAACGATGAATTGTGATATAGTTATTTTATTATTTTAGTGAAAGAAAAAATCTGTGTTATTATTTTGAACTGCCAACTGAAGACTTAAATAAGAACTATATCGATGGCACAAGTGACTGTGATGATTGTCAATCATATTTAAATGACAATCGATATGTACCGACATCATAACATCATCACAGTCACTTGTTACCATCGCTACAGCTTTTTTATCCGACTGTGGCGCATGGGGCGTGCCGTCCATAGAGGCCAAATGCATTTATTTTAACTATGTAATATAATAATACAAAATATAAAATATAAAAAAAAGTTAAACTCCTGTTAAAACACTTATAGCAACTTGTCGCACCCGCCGTGTGACGTAACTCACAGTTCGACGGAGCTTGGTACGGTACGCGCGATTTATTAGGCAAGCACTCGGCTAGCCTATATACCATTGATTGATTTTCGTGTGTATGAACGGCACACAATAGTGACATAGTTTAAATTATGGGCGTAACTCCTGCGGCTGGAGCTCGCCACCGCGTGCTGTTGGCTGTGTGTAAAGTCAAGATTTAATGAATGAAAAGTATTGAAGACCAGGGTTCCTAATTTTTGACAATCCCGCGAATTGCGCGATTTGCAGACTACACACAGACACGATAGTTTCCTTAATGACTACGAGAGACAATTAAAAAACAGGGTGGTATTGTTGAATTTATACCTTCTAAAAAAATATATAAATTGTAAGGAATAGCAAAAGCCCTATAAATATAATTAAAAACTTCATAATTTTTTATTTTTCTTCTCATATTTGGGAAATTTTGCTTGGTTTTTGGGGAGTTAGGAAAATAAGTTTCGGCAACCCTGGACTGTATTATTCGGCAAAATATGGTAGTCTCTTTTGTGGAAGAACACGGTACGGTACAATTTTAACTGGTAGTGTTTTTTTATCGACAAGCCATCTTGTTTCATGTGACACGCAATTTATATCCGATCTTGAATGTTTTGCTTTTTTATATCTTATTAAGTTATAAGTAATTTTTGAAACGTAAAGTAGTGTAAATATTATTTGTTGTGTTATTATTTGTTTATTTACTTATGAATGGTGTTCTGTTGTGAAGTTTGTGCCGATAATGTGTGTTTGTTAGAAGTTAAAAGCAGTAAGTTTTCGCAATTGTTGTTTAATGATAAGATTCAAGTTGTGTCTAAAGGTAGATGTGTGCCCGAATTACGAGAATGAATCCAAAAATTTGACAATTCATCTCGTACTCGTCATTTCAATCCTTAAAATTATGCAACACTAGATGCGCCCCGCGGTTTCACCCGCATAAGTTTTGACCCCGTGGGTATATCGGGATAAAAAGTATCCTATGTGTTATTCCTGGTTATAAACTATCTGTGTGCCAAATTTCATTCAAATCCATTCAGTACTTTTTGCGTGAAAGAGTAACAGACATCCATCCATCCATCCATCCTTACAAACTTTCGCATTTATAATATTAGTAAGATACAACTGGCTGTGTGAGTGTATACACACAAATAAATTATTTTGTTTAATACTTCCAGTAAGTGAAGTGAGGGATATATTGATTTGCATAATTTTCATTACTCGGCAAAAAAGCATGAACCTTGAATAATGTGGTGAGTTTTGTGTTTATAACTTTTGTTTTTACAGGATTATTTTCAATGTTTTGTTTTTCAAATATTATAAATCAATAATGACTACTTTGAGGGTCATCATATGTAGAGCGACGCTGTGATGTTGCGCGAATTTGTTTTTTTTTGGTGTCTATATGTCTGCCCTCTGTGGAGAACCACTGCACGCTACTGCTGCGGCGAAGCCAAAAAAGGAGGGTTATGTGTTTAACCTGTATGTATGTATGTATGGATGGATGTATGTCCGACCCTATGTTCCGTCGTAACTTCTAAACGCCTAAACCGATTTAGATGAATGATATGTCGTTTGATTCATATTTATTGCGCGAGTGTCACTAGGTATATTAACATTATAAAAATATGCATGGAGGCAATAGGTAATAATTGTTAAATTTAAGAAGATGCCTCCGACTGCATGAGATTGTTAGTAGTATTAAGTTATAGACATCTTTTATAAAGTTCACTTTTTACGCAGTCGAGGTTTTGATTTTTTTATTGTATTTTTTAAAAATTCTTATGGTTTGTCACTCATAAAATAATATTGATCAGTGAAATTTTGTGTTATTGTATTGTCCATCCCCAGAAGTAAACAACGCTAACTGTGTGACCATGTGCATTAAAACATTATTTACCGCAACTAACATTTCCCAATTTGTTCCAGAACGGGCTGATCCCCTGGTACAAGACTGCGGACCACTTGGTCCTCTACCCATTCCCGGAGTACAAACAAGTGCCTATGTACTCAGACACACGACAGAGGGACTTATAAGGATGTCCTTCTAATAAGTTTATATCGTCATAGACTATTTAACGCGTAAAAAGAGTTACAAATCGTTTGTTTTTAATTAAATCAAGGAGTTTTGTTCAACTGATCGTCTTTCTTCAGTGAAGGTACCTACAGTCGGCAAAAGAGATATGTGTGCAGGTGGGATTAAACTAAACCTTTAAATATTACGCAGATAGTTAAAATTTATTGTATTTATATGACACATGCAGTGCCGGATTAACCACGAAGCAAGAGTAGCAATTGCTACGGGTTCCGCGCAAAAGGGGGCCCCGCTTATATAAAAACCCTCCGCCTGAGCGTAATTTTTTGAGTGAAACTTATTAAGACGTGGTACATATTGTTTATTTATTGATGTCACAAAAATCTGAAACGTAATACGTTTTCTTATTAAGACAATCCACGTCAGACAATCGGTAACCGATTATTTCGTTGGCGAAAATAAAACACAGAATTTCATACAGTAAACGCACAAGTTCTACAAAAAGTCGCTCGTATAAATATATAGAATTTGTATCGGCCCGATATAATCGGCTCTACAAAAAGTCTGACGTCTGTGAGCACCCTTACTCGACACTCAGTGTGGATGCGTAGCAGAATTGAAATGGCTCGATTCAAAATATTGGAAATGTCTATTTATTTGTAAGACTTACAGTCTACACTGTTTTTATTATAATTTAGTAATTACTTTATTCTTAAGAACCCATAGCAGATCAAGGGCCCCGCGATAGAATTTGCTACGGGCCCCGCGTTTGCTTAATCCGTCACTGGGCATGCCCATATTTATAAGTTTGTTCTAAGCGCGCAACAGACCACGGTCGATCAACGAGATTGTGTCATATTTTTAATCTTCTGATAAACTATCGTTTGCCCGCGGCTGTGCCCGCGCGGGTGTGTGGCGCGCCCCGCGGGACGACCTGCCGGTTAAATGTTAACGAAGCGATCTTATGGCGCCCGCCATCGCCGCCGCCGTCAACCATTTGAATCTGTGATATCTTTTAAAGTGTTCATTCATATGATATGATGTAAAGGCATATTTTAATCTAAATTAAATGCCCAATTTAAATATCATATTTATTGTAATGGAATAATATTATGACGGTCAAAATAGACGCGGAAATAACAATGAAATTGTTATTAAATTCTGAAAGATAAAAATGGTTACTGTGGGTCATACTTTGAAGATAGACATATGCTATCGCGGACTTTTTTGTTGGACTTTTTATGATGTATAATCCTGTAGAATATAAATTTGACGTATCTCTAACGGTTTACGCGGCGCACGCCAGTAAAGCACTCAATCAACATGATTTTTCTGACATCTTCAACAATAATCGTCATATTTCAGCCAATGTATACAAAACTTTCATTAATTATACGCCCCTAAACCTTCCTCATGAATCACTCCGTCCATTGTTGAAAACCGTTTGAAAATCTATGCGGTAGTTTTCGAGTTTATCGCGTTCAGACACACAGACAGACGCGGCGGGGGACTTTGTTTTATATTTAAATGTAAAGAGATGTTTTGAGGCGACCGCGGTCTGTTTAAAACAATAAATAGCACGTAATTGATCACAAAATCTCAAGTGTTTTTATCTCACATTGTTACCATCATCGCTCAACTGCCATAACAAGTATTTTCTGTCCCGTTCTACCCTGTATTCCTATCTCTTTTGCGCGTAGTACTAATATTTATGTCTGCACGACATAAATCGATCGTTAAATTTTTCGTAAGCGTCTTTTACGGGCTTGTTAATTGTTAAAGACTGTCAATAAATACTATGTAGCGTGAATTACTTCTCATTCAGTTGAACGTTCAGGGAGGCAACCACCGCCTCTTATAGGAGTATTATTTTAATCAGTGTGAGAATGAGATGAAGCTTTACAGGGGGTATAGCTCCATCTCTTTCCCACTGTGAAGCAATATTAAAATAATACTGCTATAAGAGGCGGTGGATGGCCCCCTCTTCTGTTGAATTCCTGATAACATGATGTTTAAATCATGGTTTAGGATATAATGTTCACGTTTGCAAAATAATCAACATACTTGAAGTTTTCATGTTCAAGTTTTCAAACGGGTTTATAAATTACCAGTTTAATTCAAAATAAGGTCTTGGTCGTTGTCTTCAAAAGAAAAGCCTCCAATGTCGCAATTAAATAATGTTTGCCATTAACAAAAGTAACTTACTAAAATACATAAAATAAAATATTCGAAATTCTAAAACGAAAGTAGGTACTGCTTTAAGAAAAAAATCATCTGCTGTGAAATCTCATATTGACTGAGATTTGACAGGCAAGATATCAATCAGGCTCTCGTAGACCGGGGTTTATGCTAGTTGCCTATTAAAGTATTAATTCACGTTTTGACTTCCTTTTAATGTTAGATTTTAATCTCGCTATTTTTCGTAAACATTGGTGTTGGCGTCTAAAATACAACTGTACAAGAATCTTTTGGCGCGTGGCAAAAAATTGAACTAATGCCGCCATCTTGTTTTCAATATTTCACAAAACTTTTTCACAAATGTTTAATTTTCGCGTTCATTCATAATTATGCAGTCTTTGGGGCCATTCAGGAGTCTTTGCTTTGCTTATTTTTGATGACATGGGGGACGGGCACCCGTGGTGGCAATCACAGGTGGTGATTACGTCAGCAATATTTATTTACTTTTTATGCAACATTTAGAAGATTCTGTATTGAAGAAATATGACAACCCTACTTGTCTATGCTCGAAAGCGAAAAGCATGTTCAGGGATTCCCCAAAATAATTAATATTATTAACTCGCTCTCACGTATATTTAATTTATAAAGCACCGAAATAGAGAAATTACTTAAATGGGCCTTAAATTCTTGGTATGTCTATAAATTCCTTATTTCTAGACTCATGAATAACAATAAATAAACCTAAACAAATAAAAAATATATATACCAATGTTTACGTGAGTGGCTTGTGGCTAAGTAATAACAGCTGCACGGGTCGATCGATCAGGTTAAGCTACGCTTGCCGCGGTTGGTCCGTGGATGGGTGACCATCTTTACATACCAAGACCCCTCCGTGCCTCGGAAAGCACGTTAAGCCGTTGGTCCCGGCTGTCATTTGTAGATCTTTGACAGTCGTTACGGGTCGTCAGAAGCTCGAAAGTCTGATAACCAGTCTTACCAAGGGGTATCGTGTCACCCAGTAACTGGGTTGTGGAGGTCAGATAGGCAGTCGCTCCATGTAAAATACTGGTATTCAGCTGTATCGGGTAAGACTGGAAGCCGGCCCAAACATAGTTGAAAAAAAGGCTAGGCAGATGAATGTTTACGTAAGCATAGGAGCCCCCCCCCCCCTCCTCCGTTAGAGCTTTGCTTACCAATGCTGACAAGGGGGTTAATAATTACAAAAATTCTGCTTACGTAATACTTGAATGGTCCCTTTGTGCACAATGTCGATAGCATGACACCCTGCACAGTACCACTCTATTTTCTAAATACGAGGCGTGTAATTAAATGAAATTCTTTGTTGATAGGCTTACAGTTTATACGCATAGTTCACTTGAGTAATCTATCATTTTAATCTTATTCCAAACTAATTTTTCTGTGTGAGATTTATAAAAATTCAATAACAAAACGATTTCCCCGTTTTATAAATTTGCCCCAAAACTGCTACTTTACTTTCAATTTAGTTTTTCTATAAAATGTTCACGTTTACTTGAAATACCAAAAATGCCATGAACTTTATTTTTCTCACATTTATTGCTATTTTTTTAAATACATTGCAAGTACACAAAAGACCCAGTGTGTGGGAGCGCCAGTTTGAATAACATTATTCTAACCGACAGTAAATACATTCCATTCTAACTTTTTCCTTAATATTATGAACTAAACATGAATAACAATTTATATACTTTGAGGATAATTTTATTATCACTAGGCAGCAGAAGGGGTTTAAAAGTAAAGTTGCGGTCTCAAAATAGTTTAAAAGAATTTGGAGATTGAAAACTTTAACAAAGGAAAAAGTCGGTTCCAATATTCGTCTCGTGTAAGCGAGATTGAAGCATTTGCAATAATGATTCCCTTAATTGCACATTTCTACATTCTAATTTTGATAACTGCAGCTTCACCAATTTTTCTGAAACACTGCAACTGGAGTTGCTACGGAAAAAACGTCCTCAACAGTTTTCATAGAGCAATCTACCTCTTGTTCATCAAAAAGGGATGGCACACCATCCCTTTTTTGATGAAGAGAGATGGAACTATACAGTAGCTCCATCTCTCTTTTGCACAGTTACAGTGTTACAGTGGCTTTCCTCCCTCGTACTTGCAGCGGTTCTTCCATGGGGTCAGAAAAGTTGGTGACTCTGTAAAACTAACCATACTTTATATAAGAATATAGTACTGATATAAATTCACGTTTCTAACGCGGCCTATACGTGTTGATAACACGTCTGCGTGTTACTACGTGTACTGTGTATAAAATTGTGTTCGTGAGACGTATGTGCATTTGTGTTTCGTTGGCGCTGCTGTTTTGCGCTCCTTGTAATGTTAAGTTTATGTATAACTGTAAGTTAGTCCGCCTTAAACGATTCTACACAAACCGAGTCAAAGCAATATTATCTCAAATGTTGACTCGGTTGGTACGAATCTGTTTTGTTGATCCACATATGTACATGGTTCCAACTGTTTGGTCCAATAAATAATTGGGCCAAATTGTGTAGCTAATTTCCGCATTTCTTTATTTGTCTATGTAAAGTTATTGACCGCTAACATTCACTGGTTGGATCCGGTACGCTAGCAGCGCCAAAAAGAAACTTGTGACGTCATTTTAAAATAATTGCAGTGTTCAAATATATTTGCGAGTCTCCGTGATTACCTCACGTGCCAGCAAATTTAGTAAAATAAACTGAAAACTTTTAAATTAGGTGAAAACCAAACTAACTTTTCTATAAAATCTAGTATGGTACTTATTTTTTCTCTAAAGTAAGCACAAATTCTAAAATAAGATCTGAAATTGAACATGGCCCATTATGAAACCCCATGACCTGACTTGAATTATTGAATTTTAGTTGATTGATGCAAAGAATTTAGTTCTCTTTTATTTATATTTTGGGCATGAAATTTTTTTAAATTCAATGAATTATCTAAGAAACTTTTTATTAAAAAAAAATTGCTCATGTAAGTTAAATTCTTTGTTGTTTGTTTTTTATTTATGAATGTACCTTTGTTAATATAGTTATTACTATCTACATAATATGTGTGTATGCAATTACGTCTGAAAAGCATTTATGTATGTGTTACGTAATTACCCAAAATGTGTATCCGAGTGCTATTATACGTACATGCCTTATATCTGTTTAATAATCAGTCGTAAATAGAAAATATGTTACAAATATATAAAAAAATATAAAGTAAAAAAACTAAATAAAAATTTATTAAATGAAAAATATTCTTAAATAGTGCAATTCTAAATTATTTTTCGGTAATATTTTTGTGTGTTAGTTTATTAGACTCAAAGAAAATGTTTTAAATGTTTTCAGCCTAGAGTGCATGATCCTCAGGTATACTTCCAAGTTTTAATATTCCCATTTTTACGAATTATAGCAGATAGTTGTATAAAAGCACTTCAACATATTTTCATGTTATTCCATGTTATTTATTTTTCCATAGTAAGTAATAATAGATTTTACTAGAACGGTGATAACTGGTGTATTTTTTAACTTTGTATCTGTCGGAGCTTCTGTAAGATGTATGATAAAGTAACATGGACCTAAAATGTGTGTATATAGCTTTATAATATTATAGTGTATATAGAAAGGAAAAATAATATAAATAAATGGTAACATGTGAAGGTATTCTGAATTTTATTTCATCCGAAACGTTCATCTCCTACTTTACGTAGAAGCCACTGTTCTCCGCTGTCCCAAGCTAGCGCTTACTTCACTCTTAAGGCGCTGACATTACCATTAACATTACCGGGGTCGTGGGAAAGTCCGAAAGAGTTACCGAGGCCCTTGGCAACACAGGCTACGGTCGGAACACGGGTGGGTTTTAGTCAATAAGAGTCTGACACGCACCCCGCTCCGCCCAGAGCGGGAGAAGTTATTTGATAATTCCCCACCCAAAAAAAAAAGGCGCTGACATGAGCAAAATGATCTAAGTAGGCTTGTCTAAAACAAAACGAGCGAGCTTTACTGTACTCGCATATGATGTGTAACATCTGATATCTCACCCCGGTCCCCGGTGATAAGCAACTGAGCAGCGACAGAGATTAACCTCGGAATTTAAATAAAAAAAAAGATTTAAAAAACAAAAACCCGACTGCAAAAACGTTACTGCAAAGAGAAAAACAAGCATTATAATCTATAGAATTTTGGTATCGCAGGCGACAAACAAAAGTTACGCCATACTTCAGGTTATTGGTTTCTCCCCGCCTGCGATACCAAAATTCTATAGATTATAATGCTTGTTTTTCTCTTTGCAGTTATGTTTTTGCAGTCGGGTTTTTGGTTTTTAATTTTTTTTTTTTATTTCAAGCTTTTTAGTTTTATTAATATATAGTATATATGGAATTGACTCATTACTAGCTTTGATTTGATATCAATATTGTTATAATTTATTAAAAAAAAAACCTTCCCCCCTTTTTTGTATTTGCAGAAGCAATATATGAATATTATATAGCCTATGTCACTCCCACAATGAAGACGAATCTAACGACACCTCTTATGTTAAAATCCATCAAGCCGTTTAGGCTACAGAGCGTGCCAAAGAAATAGACATACATACATACATACTCTACTAAAACATTACCCTCTTTCTAGGGCAGCCGGGTAAAAAGCTAAGTAGTGAAATATTTATTAGAATAATTATTCATTACTAGTGGTCGCCTACTGGTCTAAATTCGACCCACTCTACTTACAATCTATATATCTAGTACTTACTAATTCCATGATATTATAAAATACTTACTAATTCCATGCTATTAAAAAGTACTTACTTATTCCATGCTCAAGTTGTCACTTCCTGCCTACACGCTTCCGTCCCATTTCACGAAATACTCTCACAGAAAGCGAGCAGAAATATGTTACACATCAAAAAATTGCCAGATCTATAAAGTTCGTGGTAACGGGAAAAATATTACTCAGAACTTGGTTGTTTCCAAAACACGTATTGGAAAAAAATATCTATACAAATTAACGGTGAACTAACTTAAGTTCCAATCCAAAATATCTGTATTAAATATTAAAGTACGTTGGAACAAGAACGTCTTATTTGAATGCAGAACTTGGTTGTTTTTTATTTTCGAATACTCAATATTTTTTTTGAGTAAATAGATAATTGCTTCATATTTTGCAATCAATTACAAGCGTTGTGTCATGGCGCTCCTAATTCTTTTCTATGTAGTCCGACAGTGACCGCGCTTTAACTGTTGTCAGCGTCTTAATAAGGGTTACAGACAAGCAGTGCCGCAGTATCTGTGCGGTACATTTACGTGCAGTCAGAACTGCTTCCCTCCTTGACTAAATCCCACACCCAGATTGGAACAACTAGATACCTGGGCACGTACTATCGTTAAACCATACAAATAATTTGGTACGGGTGGAAATCAAACCCAAATCGCAGAACTGGGCCTCTATCCACTATGCCATTGCGCCAACCGAGCTTCTAACTACATCTTTGGGTTATTATGTCAAGCTCATTAATCCGCTAGTCTATCTATTCCTCCATGGACGACCGACTCTATACTCGCTTTTCTGCTTACACCCATGGATAACAGCGCAAAGATACACGACGTTTTTCCTCCTACACTTCTCGGAATCGTGCGCGTGTGCGATCACCACTTACCCTCTTTATAAGGAGTCCCGCTACTTTTTAATTAGTTTTCCTGTTACCGTACGGAGGGGTAAGTAAGTAGTAACGCATCTCGAGTGCTCGCCAACCGGGACTTCCATAATGCAATTATGTAGAAAATTTATTAATTGGAAAGGCCACGAGAGTAGCGGCTACGGAGAGAGCTAGTAAATAAACAAGCATTAAAGAGGGATATACGGATTCGTGTTTGATTTCATCTACTTATGCTTGCTGCAGGCTTAGCATGACACTCTATTTCTTCGAAGAATAGACACGGCTCTTTCTATACAAAGTGACATTTCGTTTCTCAGTTTTTGACATCTCACCGTAGAAATCCTTCTACAATCTGTCATCTTGTCTTTCGTTTCTAACGATCTTTGTCTAGGTCCTTTTTTATGTAGAAAGATTTCTACGGTGGGATGTCAAAAAAGGAGAAACGAAATGTCACTTTGTATGGAAAGAGCCGTGTCTATTCTTCGAAGAAATAGAGAGTGTCATGCTAAGCCTGCTGCTGTAGGTTATCTGGAAGTCTGACAACCAGTCTTACCAAGGGGTATCGTATTACCCAGTAACTGGGTTGTGGAGGTCAGATAGGCAGTCGCTCCATGTAAAATACTGGTATTCAGCTGCATTCGATTTGACTGGATGCCGACCCCAGCGTAGTTGGGAAAAGGCAGGCAGACGATGATGATGCTGTAGGTTTTCTGGCTTTAACAACATCGATCTCTCATCAACCTGTTTATTCTTGGGCCATATGATTGTTTTCACCATCAATGCAGGCGGGTTCATCAATCTGATTTTCTTAACAGGTTCTAGGCTAATGGGTAGGTAATTGGTGCCGATTCCCTTGTTCACAAACTAAACTAAATTTAAGTTCAGTGCATATTTTTCTTTCTATTTCATTAAGAAAAGGACAGAAGATCAATTTTAGTTTAGTCCTGTCAAATTAATCAGCGCTTGACGTAAATTGACGTAATTTTAGTAGGCAAGTTTTTAATCACGTCTAAACTTGTATGGAGTAGAGACAGCCGCTGATTAATTTGACAGGACTAACTAAAATTTATCT
Organism: Atethmia centrago; assembly: GCA_905333075.3. NCBI lineage: Eukaryota > Metazoa > Arthropoda > Insecta > Lepidoptera > Noctuidae > Atethmia > Atethmia centrago. Next base: position 6,276,901 of record HG995381.1, on the reverse strand, counting down.
TCTGTCCACTTCTTAATGAAATAGAAAGAAAAAGATGCACTGAACTTAAATTTAGTTTAGTTTGCGAACAAGGGAATCGGCACCAATGTCAATAATAGGTTGATGATATCCTTGCCTGATCTCACACTCCCCAATAAGTAGTACGTAAGTCTGGTAATACCACAAATCTATATTCAATTAATGGGAAGGACCTCTTACATTCACCTGTGATTGGATTTAGTAATATGGGGATTTGTAGTTAAAACAATCTTTTGAGGTCTAGCCCTACGGATAACCTAATGCTACATAAAGCCAACGAGCGAGATAAATTTTTAATGGAATTAACCGTTTCCATTGTAAAATTATTTTATGAGGCTACGATGCGATAGTTTTTCATGCAAGAATTAACTTAGATTACTTGAGTTTAAAGTTGATATTTATATAAGTTGTTATTTTATGTATGTATCTCGTGTCATTGGCTTGAGTATAGACGTTTTCTAAACAAATGCACTCACAAAATCAAACAACTCCACTAACAACTTTCTTAAACCTCACTTTTAATGGCCTCATAAAAAGCGACGGCGGTGAAAGTAGCCCCTCTCGCCAAGTTCAATGGCACGGCATAACAGTACCGTGCCGACTCTTGCGCCAGCTGCATCTCGCCTGCAGTAGTACATGGAGCCAGGATGTGGAAAGTGCTTGTAGTTGTCGTTTGTTGTGTGCCCGCCGTGTTGCCGGCTAAACATTTGCCTAAATGGAAGAAGCAGGTTGGTTTTGTTATTTTTGGGTTTTGGTTGTGTGTTTTTGCGGTTCTATCTATAGATACCTGAAGCAAGAGTTTAGACTTATCCAAATACTCAGTATTAGGAAATAAATAAAGCTACTTAATCAATGGAAAAGAATTATAAAATAATCACCAAAAAGTCTGTAGGTAATTATTTTCACCTCCTGAACAACTTAATTAATCAATGGAAAAGAATTATAAAATAGTCACCAAAAAGTCTGTAGGTAATTATTTTCACCTACAGACTTTTTGGTTACTATTTTATAAATCTTTTCCATTGATTAATTAAGTTGTTCAGGTGGAAAAATTTGGTAGTTATAGTAGACGAGTAGGGAGCGGAACATTCATTGAATAATTAATTATTTACCTACACCTACAATATTAAAACAATGCAAATGTTAAAACAATTATGTGACACCATGAAACTGATGAATATAATAACGTAAAAAAAATGTTTTTACATAATCCCAGCTCGGTAGTCAAATTAATGCCTTTATAGATTTTTTTTATATTAATAAACATAACATAAACACATAACATAACATCACGCCGCCTTGTTTCGCCAAAGTAGTAATAAAAATAATAAAAAATAAGCTTTATTGACACAAAAATAATTAACAAGTTGATTTTGGTAAACAGTAGGTACAATTCTGCAATTGAACACAATTCGAATGACCACTAACACCTAAACTAGGCCGAGGCTGTACCTTAGGCGTTAGATCTTTCCCGTGTATCTACAGACGTGTATATTAAGATCTAATGTAGTAGTACGAGTAGTAGGTAGTAGTTTGTTTGTATCGGTGGTCTAGTGATCGCAAGCGCTACTGCTGAGCATGAGGTCCTGGGTTCGATTCCTGGGTCGGGCAAAGTGTTATTGTGTTTTTCCACCTGGAATTTTTCAGTAGCAGCCCGGAGTCTGGATTTGTGCCCGGTTGATGGCAATAAACTCGCCCCCTATTACATGGGACTTTAACAAATCTGGCGAAATGTGGGTGTACTACAGGTACACCCCTGTCCATCCCTTCGGAGAAACAAGGTGTGATGTTATGTATATTAATAAAAATAAATAATAAACAAAAGATCAACAAATGTTTTCACCGGCGTTTTCCCGCGGCCTACTTTCTCGTTGCTTTCTCGCGGCTCATATTAGAAAGTTCCTTCATGAGTCAGCAAGATGCATGCGATCCTGTGGTTAGGATGGAAGGAGAGCCCATCGCTTTCTATACCTATAACATGTAGCACTTTACCTTGAACTTGATATGTAAATTAGAAAAGACCTGTGCGAAATCTGAGCAAGATTAGATTGAGGCCGGAATTGACTCTGGGTCAACTTAGGTATATATTATACTAGCTGCGCCCCGCGGTTTCACCCGCATAAGAATATCGGGATCTTCTTATGCCGGTAGGCCGCGGATCTTGATCCCGTGAGAATATCGGGATAAAAAGTATTCTATGTTTAGGATGTGTATTTATCCAGGTAATGTTCTACCCATGTGCCAAATTTCATCAAAATCCGTTCAGCCGTTTTAGCATGAAATAGTATAACATCCATACATACGTAGGTACTCACAAACTTTCGCATTTGTAATATTAGTAGGATACCTAAAGCTTTCTAAAGCACTGCATCTTATCTCACCAACCAGTTTAAGCCAACTGGTAAACAGTATCGTTGCCACAAAACAGCTGGCTAGCTGGCTGACAACATCAATCTATTGCAGTTACGGAGTACCTAGGGTACCTAGGTACCTAGCTAGGGTACTTATGCACTTTTTAGGGTTCTGTAGTCAACAAGGAACCCTTATAGTTTCGCCATGTCCGTCTGTTTGTCTAACTACGCTTAGCACTAGAAAGCTAAAAAAGTAATTTGGCATGACTATACACAGATAAAGTGGTAAAATAAAATATTGAAATAAATATTTTCTTAGGGTACCTCCCTTGCACGTAATGTGGAGATGTGGGGTATAGTTGGATAGGCCGTCCAAAAATATTTCAGGTCTGTGAACACCATTTTTCGATTCATCCCTTGCCAGCTAAATGGTTATTCTTGGATATGTGAAAAAAACCATGGCAGTATTGCATATACCTAACGAAATTAAAAGGAAAACTATGACAGCTAAGTCGGCTTTACAAGTTAACGTGTAGTACCTATAACAATATAGACAAATAGTCGAACAACTTGCATTTGCAGTTGGAGAATTGACCGTGAGAACATGTTTTTCAACTACAATGTTAATTTTGTTTTTGGTATAAATTCATCCCAAATTCCCAACTACGGAACTCTTCATTGTGGGTGGTGCGACACGCACTTGGCGGGTGTGTTTAATATATAATATATAGACTGACTGACTGAAGTGCGTATGGACCAAAACAAGACTGCCCTGTCGTAGCTCAATAGGGCTCATAGCAAAAGGGGAGATCTTAAGGCCAGGCAATTTTTAAATTTTTTTAACTATCATCTTCCATGCCTGCAGAAAAGACAGGCATGCCTATCAAGGTATTTTATACTGAGAATCTTCCTCTAGTTTTAATTTCTGACGTTACTTTCTTTGGAACCCTTATATCTACTGAATGTTTTTATGTTTTGTGTTTATAACAAACTATCTCTACGCACATTTCAACCCTCGTTCACTACCACCTTCTCACTAACCTTATCTTCTTCCGATGTGTGTAAGACGGTACACCGTATCCGACAGGCGTGTGAACTGCCGGCGGTGCAGAGTGAGCACAGCCATTACATCTGCGATGACAAGGGGGAGCCCAAGTGCTTGCCCGGATGGCAGGGCGATCTCTGCGATGTGCCTATCTGCAAGAAGGGGTGTGATCCTTTGCAAGGTAAGCTTTTAACACTGTAGAAAACATCGATTATTAAAGTGAGACCATTTAATGAGGTGATTAGTTGGTAAAAAGGAGACGGACTGCATTCATTGGGTTGTCAGATGTTTATCGGCTTTGAGAACCAATCTGACTTAAACAATCATCCATGTGGTACTTAATTTGTCGAGGCTTATATCCAGAGATGGATTGCGAATGACTGAATACGCTTATCTAATAGAGTTTAAGTTAACGGTAACATTGGCTTTATCGAAGTTCAAATTGACAGATAGTGATTCAGCGTTCAGACTGAATGAAAGTAGGAACATCTAGTAAGCTAGAACTTTCTTGGAGAAAGTTTAGCTGTTTTATGCTTTACTAAGAAAACTTTCAGTCGCAATTGATTAGTCACGACTTTGATTCTTAACCATTCACAAGAATCACATGATGTTAATTTTATTTTGGACTTTAAACCTGTAGAAAGTGACTAGGTATAGATGGTTTCTTTACGCGAAACTCAAGAGTCGACTCCAAAGTACAGTTCCTGACATAAAAATTAGGTACCGCAAATGTAACACCGTCAATTGAGATTACATTAACAAAAGCTTTCATTGAATCTAGCACAATGTGTTTAAACGCTGATTACTTTGCTAACAGAGAGTTAACGGCTCGTTCCGATTTCTTTAGCTCATTAGCGATCCGCTATGACTCTACCGGGAAAGTTTTTGTGCAGCATTCATCTCGATAACAGTTTTGTTTTTGTTTTATTAGCTTTAGTTAAACTGTTAGTAAATGCTTGAAAGCTTAATGTAAAGTGTAAATTATTTTGCATACCTACTATTGTATAGAATCAACTTTTTCTAACTGATATGACAGCTGTACTGCTGGGGATTTTGACGTTCGAAAAGTGCTGATTCTCAGCCTAGTTTGAATAAATGACTTTTGATTTTGATTGTTATTGGAATCAACTATGAAGATTAAATAATTTATAGAATTCGTGTACTTTTGGCTTTTAATCTTCGTGAATCCAGCGGCAACTCATTGTGGGTTTGCAAATGTCCTTAGTATGAGTAATTACACGGAAAAAAGGGATCTCTTCAGCGAAGAATATCAATATTCTCAGAAAAATTGTTTCAATCCAAGTAAATATTTTCTTAACGTAAGTAAATGTACTCAGTCCAAGAAAACCTGTTTACTCAAATTAAGAATAATAAATACTTGGTTTTTATTCTTGACTTAAGCAAATATTTTTGATTCAAGACTATAATAATCTTAATTGAAGAAAATATTCTAAGAGAGAAATAGTATTCTTAAAATTAAACTTAATAATTGTTCATTTCAGTATAATGTCTTCGAAGAAGACAATAAAACTAAGACAAAATTTTACTTCATTCAAGAATATATTGTTTTCCCCATATATGAATCAATATTTATCTTGACCAAAAAGATATTGTCTTAATTTAAGACAACCTTTTTTTCCGTGTAGAGAAGCGGTGCATTTGAAGCTGACTGGAAGAATTGCAGCACTTATCTAAAATAGCAATTTTTATTGTAGTAATTTTCATAACGATTAGTAAAATATTTAGACAAAAATAGACTGACTAAAGACTTGAAGTGTTGTAGAATAAAAAGTATCTAGTCTTTGTAGTTATTTCCTAACAGGTTCATTAATATACCGTTCGGATTGCCAGGGTACTGCAAGCGCCCCAGCGAGTGCCGCTGCAAGCTAGGCTTCTACGGCGAGCGCTGCAACAAGTGCATCCCACTACCCGGCTGCCAGCACGGGTACTGCAACGAGTCCTTCGAGTGCATCTGCAGGGACGGCTGGGACGGCCTGTTCTGTTCTGAACGTAAGTAACTAACTATTCTGCTTCATATCTCTGCCAGTGTGATCATCATTATCAGCAGTCGCATTCAGGCAGTTCACTCCTCGAAAACGCCTACTCATGGGCCTTTCCAATCCCACACCATTTAACTTGACCCTCGGCTATTCTCGTCCAGCTACTACCAGTTACGGTGCGAAGCTGTTCTCTCGACTTAGCTAACCTAACTTTATTCTTATTTTGGTCACCGAGATCCTTATCTAGGGAAGAACAAGTAACTTAATTAATAGCGATATGTTCAAAGCATGTTCTAATGAATTTATCGGCCACTATCAACTTTTCATTATCATCATCATTAGCCTATAGCAGTCCATTGCTGGACATAGGTCCCTTCAATTGCACGCCATTCAGCTCGATTATCAGCAACTCTTATCCAGCTGCTACCATCCACCCTGCGAAGATCGTCGATCCACCTAGCCTGAGGGCGTCCTACCTTACGTTTGCTGACGCGGTCTCCACTCAAGAACACGTCTACCCCAACGGCCATCAATTCTAATAATAATATGCTAATAGGCTAATATGGTCGGCCCATTGCCACTTTAGCTTTGTTTATTCGGTGAGCTATTTCGACAACTTTGATTCTCTGCCGGATTCCCTCGTTCCGGATTCTATCCCTCAGAGAGATTCCAAGCATAGCCCATTTCATAGCTCACAGAGCGACCTTATGGGCAGCCGTACCGTGTGTGAATGTCCACGTTTCGGCTCCGTAAGTCATAACAGACAGGACGCTGATTGAAGACTTTCAGCTTTTATCTTCTCAATAATTTACATAACCACATAACCAGCCTGTAATGTTCCCACTGCTGGGACATAGGCAGTGGCGTGCCTAGGGTTTCAAAATAACGCAAGCCCAATAAAATTTTAACCGATTTCAAAAAAAGAAAGTTCAGTTTTCGACTGAGTATGTACCTACGTATCTACGTATGTATCATCGCAATTTTCTCATAAACTACTGGTTAGGTACAATAAATTCTCTATCGAGCATTTTAGTTTTGGCTTATATGAAGGTACCGCCACTGGACATAGGCCTCCTCTCTGTGAGAGGGAGTGGGCCGTAATCCACCACGCGGGCCCAGTGCGGGATGGTAAATGTCACGTGTCTTCGAATTTTTGGTTCTAGGACATGCCGGTTACCTCACGATGTTTTCAAAAATGTATAGCTAGATATTTAATAAGTTTTATCATTCCTACAGCTATTTGCCGTTCCGACTGCCATGCGACCAGAGGCTTCTGCGAGATGCCAGGAGAATGTCGCTGCAAGTTAGGCTGGGCAGGTCAAACCTGTCGTTCCTGCCAGCAGTTGCCAGGCTGTCAACACGGGTACTGTGACAAACCGCTGGAGTGCAAGTGTCTGCCGGGGTATACTGGACTGCTGTGCCAGACTCGTGAGTGTTGAACTGACTCATGAACGAGAGAAATATATTTTATTTTTGCTAAATTCAACGCACACTAAAAATAATAAATCACGTCATAGGTACGTCACGACTAAGTTATAGGTCTATTACGAATGGTTGAAAGAGAAGCAAATGAGACAAGAAACTTCTGCAAGAGTTCGTCAGTTTGATTGCCTCCCGTTGCAATAGGTACCTATATGTTAGCGCGAAGGGTGTTAAGATTAGCGCACATTACCTACAGCCGCGGCGGGCTACACCGCACGCAGTAATTGTTTTGCCGCAGTAATTTTAGATTCAAATTTCAAATTTGAATTTTGAACTGTTTCCAGTGCAGTGCAATGAGGGTCCTGCATTACGCATTTGGGTGGGCCGCCCCGCAACGCAACGTATTGCAAAAATCCTTCTTGATCATATTCGTACATTTTGTATGAACCATCGTACACTACAGACGGGCCGCATCACAACTCAAAACAGTAGCCGCAAAAATACGCCTGGCGAACGATCCTCCAGTGCGTTGGGTTCATATTAAATGTTCTATATCATAAACCTCATCCGTCGTCTATTCGGGCCAACTCTAGAGAGGACGCCAAACTTTATTTTTCAACAATAACCCTTTACAGCAATCTGCGCGTCTGGATGTCACAATGAACGCGGTTACTGCCGTCGCCCCGGTGAATGTCGCTGCAAAGTGGGCTGGACCGGTCAGTTCTGTGGCGAGTGCCACAGGTATCCTGGCTGCGTGCACGGATCCTGCAACAAGCCCTGGGAGTGCAAATGTGAGCCTGGATGGGGCGGCATGCTTTGTGATGAAGGTAAGATCTGAAACAAGTTTTTAGCGCCCAAACTATTGTATTAATAAGACAACGAGGGCTTGTCCAGTTAGCCCAAAAAAATCTCAAATGTGTCTTTTGCCCTCATCTCTATTTATTTGGCGCTACCCAGCACATCTTTTTCTGAAACTATATCGCAGCATCTGTAACACATTCAGTCCCGCCTACTAGAATATGAGATCTACAATATGAAGTTATATTTTAAATTTTCAGAACTCAACTACTGTGACAAGAACCCAGACACCTGCGAGAACGGCGGAAGATGTGTTTCCTTAGAATCCAGCGATGGACACTTCAAGTGTTACTGTCAGCCGGGCATTTCGGGCAAGCGTTGCGAGATCGTGCCCGAAATCGCGACACCGACCAACGCTACGGCTACTGAATCGACCTCCGAACTGACGGGAACCTCGTCAGAGACCTCATCAGAACATGGGAGTACTACAGAACCCAATAACGGGGACAATGAGACTGAGTGATGTCGGTACTATTTAGGTACTTTGCAGTCATATCCTAGAGAATAAGTTAGAAGTAATACTAGACTGCGTATGATTGATAACAATGCAAAAAGATGGCTACCAATTGGGGATTGAATTAATTCTTATTGAAAATATAATATTGACACGGCGACAGATAATTTATTTTGGAAATTCAGTTCTCTCTACATCAACTACTTTAAAAAAATCTTGGAAAATTTAGAAAATTTTGACCCTGCTTATTATGATTGGTCTATAATTCTAAACTCTAAATAGGTATGTCTTTAGTGGGTAGTCAAATGATGATTGTATTATAATAATTATGTAATTAGTTGACGTTACATTGATGATGCAAATGTAATGTAAAGTGGAAGATTGCTTGGTTCGGGTGATGCTATTTATTTGCTTTGACTATGTTCGTGTTTAGAAAATAATCGTACATACATTGTTATTTGTAATAACTTGAATATTATGATGTAGAAACGAGTACTGGGGGCCTACCATGAACTCTTATAGCAGGTCAATTTTCGACGGAAAGTGAACTGTCAGGCTATTCTGTACCATGAACACGTCAAATAACAGGCGAGCCAGCGATCACGTGACTAAAGCCGGTCAGAGGTCACGTGACAGCATTTCACCGGTCTGACCTGCAACAAGCTGTAACATCAAGTCCTTTTTGACATATAAACACTTGAAAACTGAACTGCCCTGCTGTCATATCAAGCAGCCGTGTAAAACTAACTTTTATTGAACTGTTTTCTTTAATTTAAAATAATAAACGTAAGTACATGTTAATTTGTGAATACAATACTATTGTGGCGTTATTTAAAATTATAAACAACAAAAAAAACATTCTCTTTGCCGTTTATTTTAGATGTGTGACGAAGATGAAATTTTTGAGTTTCTTGAGGAAGATAGTGAGAAAAACAGTGTGAAACAAATTGCTAAAATCCAAAGGAAAGTATTCAGAAGCACGATAAAACCTTTTGACTTGCAGGATGGCATGTTTGTCAAACGATATAGGCTCTCTAAAGAACTCGTACTTGAGCTTTGCAATGAGCTACGAGCTTTCATGCCACGCCCCAAAAAATCAACAGATTTGTCAATAGAGGTTAAGGTTTGTACTAAGTGAATAAATCTATCTGTCGCACTAATTATCATAAGAACATTTAAATGCAGTATGGTCACAAATCCCTTTATTTCAGGTTCTAATAGCATTATCATTTTTTGCTACTGGTTCATACCAAAGGCCAATTGGTGACATTGCTGCACATTTAGTTGCACAACAAACTGTGTCAGCAGTTATAGGGCAGGTAACTCGGTGCTTGAATCACCGATATTTCCGGCGAAAATTCATTAAATTCCCACATAGCAATCATGAACGGAGAGTCAATGTAGTTGGGTAAGTAGTTAAGCATTATGATTCTTTAAATTTTATATTAAAATGTAGATGTTGTAACAGGTGTATTTTTTTTTTCAGATTTTATAACAAATTTGGTATGCCTGGGGTTTTAGGGTGTATTGATGGAACTCATGTGGCAATAAAACGACCAGTGGAAAATGAAGAGAGATATTATTGCAGAAAACATTATCATTCTCTGAATGTGCAATTGGTAAATAATCATAGTACATTTAACAAAAAAATGTCCAATTGCTGGACAAATTATTTTTAAATACATAGGTACAGGTACATTCATTAATAAACATACAATAATCGTTTTTTTAATACTTGTATAAAATTAGGTCCAACTAGGTGGTGCATTACATCCCTTCTTCTTAAGATTATTAATCCATCAAGATGTTTTTGGGTACCTGAAAGGAAAAATGTTGCAAATGTTAAACTTATTGTTTAAATTTTAGGTATGCAATTCGGACATGGAAATTATTAGTGTGGATGCCAGCAATGGAGGAGCCACTCACGATTCCTTCATATGGGCTAATCACCCACTAAAAGCTCATATGGAGCATTTAAATAATATGTGGTTTTTAGGTTGGTATTGATTTTTGCTGATAAAAGTTGCAGTCTATTTAAAAGTGATAATACGATTATGTACTTATTGTGGTACTATATTATGATTAGTTTAAACATACTAACTAGGTACCTTCCTTGTACAAGAATTTTGAACATTACTTGCATTATCATGCAAGCAAGTAACAATAATATCCTAATAAGATCCTTATAAGTATATTCAATTTTGTAATATTTTGATTTCTTTTAGGTGATTCTGGCTATCCATTAAGAAAAAGTATGATGACTCCAATCATAAATGCTCCTCTAGATTCACCTGAGGCTTATTACACTAGAGTACATGTGAAAACCAGGAACATGGTAGAAAGAACCATTGGGCTTCTCAAAGCACGCTTTAGATGTCTTCTTGTACATAGAGTTCTACATTATGAACCTCGTGTAGCAGCATCTATTGTAAATGCTTGTGTGATTTTACACAATATTTGCGTTAGAGCTAATATCCCTGCGCAAGATATGACATCTGAAGAAGAGTTACGAGAAGCACAATTGCAACCAACTCACCATGTAGTAGACAGCGAGGGGCATTCTTCTAGTACTCAAAATGTCGAACTGCAACATGGAGTTACAGCAAGAAGACTGCTCATCGCTCATTTGTGGGCAAGCCGGCCAATCTAGAAATAGTTTATTCTTATTTTTATTATTGTTTGAGTTTGTGTGATTTATAAGATTATATACTAAGTATTTTTAATTGTGTCAATTTTGTAATAATTGTGTGTTATTATGGAATATTAAATTGTATACAAGTGTTTTGATTACGCACCTATTGTTTATATTTTCTAATATAGTTGCAATTCGGGAAAGTTCATTAAGTATTCCTTTTAAGGTTATGCTGCCGTCCTGTGTTGCCTCGGCTCGCATACGACTAGACTCAGCAAGAGTTCTTCTGACTGTGTCTTGAGACATAGGTGCTGTCCTACGCCTTCGCCTCTGAGGCTGCGTAGAGCTCATTGGTTCAGGCTGAATTGGTGGCGTTATGGTGGATAGTTGTGCCTCTGAGCCTGGTACAGAAAATACTTGAAGAGCAGGGCAAGCATATATATTTTCTTCAACAGCTTCTGATGTCCCAGGCATAACTAATATTGACTGTGACGTCTGTGACAGTGTAGAAACATTTGAAATTGGTGATGCCTGCAAAATACAGAAAAAAGCTCTACATATGTAATGTATATATACTATTAATTACAGTTTAAAGTTTATTATGTCTATGTTAATTATTCCTATTGTAAAAAAATATAATGTTAGAAACCTAGTATTTTAAACTGACACAAGAACACAATATATTATATTGTAAAAATATAATAATTAGAACATAATCTTATTTTTATTATCAAAGATTTTACTTAATAACGTCATACCCGTATCCCCCGAAGGGGTAGGCAGAAAAGTACATCCACAGTTCGCCTGAAACGTTGTTCGGTCCCATGTAATAGGGGGCGAGCCTATTGCCATTTACCGGGCACAATTCCAAACTCCGGGATGCTTCTAGGAATTTCCATATAGAAAAACCCAATACTTAACACTATGCCTGACCCGGGAATCGAACCCAGGACGGCGATGCTCGGCAGTCGCGCTTGCGATTACTTGCTGTACCAACGATGCAAAAATTGTACTTACAAGAGTAATTTCCACATCAAATGGGTCTATTTGGATTTCTGGCAATCCTAAACCGTAGTCTTCACCAAGGATTGACAAATATTTCTTTTCTATTTCCGTTAGGACAATTGTTGTTTCGGCTGGTCCTCCACCGGTGCGTGACTGTGATGATTTAACAGCTGCACATTTTTTTTTTAACTTTCCCTTGTAATCTATCCAGTACTGAAATTTTGAAATTGGAGAACAAATAATTAAATATGAAATAAATACATTTACACCATATTATTTATATTGTCCCATAGGGGTATGGGTTAAGAATATAATTCCCCTTCGTCACCAGAAAAGCGAGTAGTAGGAACCAATGAACCCCGTCTGTGCCCGATGAATAACACTAGGCTTGCACACTTATAACATGTGACTTATTACCTACGGCGTAACGTGGGTGTACAAACTTTTTTAACAGGGGAACACCTCTGCCTACCCCTTCAGGAATCATAGGCGTCATAATATTTATGTACCTATGTATTATTTAATTGCATAAAAAGTAAACAAACGTGTATGTTCTAGAAATGGTAAGTAGATGTGCCAGGAAAGAAATACAAAAAACCAATACAGCATAATAATCAGCCTATAATGTTCCCACTGCTGGGACACAGGCCTCCTCTCGGTGAGAGGGAGTGGGCCGTAATCCACCACGCGGGCCCAGTGCGGGTTGGCAGATGTCACAATATGTCTTCGAATTTTTGGTTCTAGGACATGCCGGTTTCCTCACGATGTTTCCCTTAACCGTTTTGAGAGCAGTGGTGATGAAATAATTTACAAAAAGTAAAGCGCCTGTCAGGATTCGAACCTACGACCTACAACTCGTATGTTGCGGTCGTTACCACTGGGCCACCACTGCACCAATACAATACAACTGCATACAATACATTAATGTTTAAAAATACTTAGTAATATAAAAATCAACTTACAGCTGCCCAGCCTTTAAAATCTTTGATAGCACCACCAACAATGGAATTCAAATTTTGCGTCACCTCCGTCCACAATCTGCGGGACATTTCTCGAGCTTGAGCACTTTTATTGTAGCCCATTGCAATGTCCTTGTGTTTATTTAAAAAATCCCACAGTGTTTCCAATTGTTCATATGAAACTCTCCTTGAAATCATTATTACCAAAAATCTGCACTTTGTTACCACTCGCAACTACGAACACGATACAAATGCATACAAATGTGTGCTTTTCTGATTTATTTACAGAAACTATTTCTTCTGTTAAAAAAACCAGCCAAGTCCTTGTCGGACTACAAACAATGAAGGGTTCCGTAGTTGGGATGAATTTATCCCAAGAACAAACTTAGCATTGTAGTTGAAAAACACTTTCTCCCATACATTCCAACTGCAAATGTAAGTTGGTCGACTATTACTTTAACTTGTAAAGCCTACTTAGCTGTGATAGTTTTCCGTTTAACTTCTTTGTATATATGTACTACTGCCGTAAATTTTTCAAAATCCAAAATCAACCATTTACATGAGGGACACACTTGACTAAGAAAAATGAGCACTTTAAAGTTTAATATTACGCAAATCACGCAGAACCCAGAATCGCAAAATGGTTTTCACAGACCCGCAATACTTATGTATGAACGGACATGCGAAAGTATATGGGTTCCTTTTTAACTACGGAATCCTAAAAACCCACTTGAATCTGTAAAATTCAAAATGACCTCGTAAGTGTTTGTGGTGTTGACAATATATTGGACTCTTTATGGCTATAGTCGTTCGAGAACAGCAAAAACTTTGGTAAGTTTTTCAAGCAGGTACTTACCTTTCTTAAGTATCTAAAAGGGTCTCCAACGTCATAATCGTGTTAAATAAGATTGTTTGCTACGAAACATCGTTTTTTTAGAATTTTCTATATCATAATAAACTGTTATTAAATAATTTTATCTACTTCTTTAAAACCGTAAAACCGGTAATATTGCGATAAAGTATTTCCGAACGTTTGTTTATAATATGGCGTACCGGCCAGCGATAACGCAGCAGGTCTGAAGTTGATACATTGCAGGTCAGACGGAAATGTTCATGGTACAAATAGAAAACCTGTCAGGTTAACCTGCTAAGTTGACCTGTCATGTACTTGGCAAGTTTCTTTAATGTTCATGGTAGGGCCCCTGAAGGACTTGTATGCTATCTACTCAAGCCTGCCTAATTGTGGCCTGTCAATTTTTGCAAGAATTGAACTTTAATTAGTTAATTACTCAGACATTTTTCAGTAAAGAACAATAAGACGAATTGAACTGTTCATTTTAAGTATGGAGGCAATTTGAGGCGGTTGAGGGCCTCGTAAGTGATGGAACTTTATTCCTGTTTAGTTCATTAAAAGAACACGAGTTGGGTTCGTAAAAGTTATCCGAAAAGTTTTCAAATAATACATGATTTTGTAAACAAAAAAGAAATCCAAATCATGAAATGAATTTGATTAACTGAATGATTTTTTTTAACTGAATTATAAGTAACATATACACGTAACTAGTCGGCTGGCTGAATTTAGTCTTGATGATTTAGTTTTTTTTCTAAACGCGAACGTACAATCTGTTCGTACTTATTCATGAGAAGTTGAGAACTATACTTCATTTGTCATTTTATTTGTAATTTTTATGCAGTTTGTGAATGTGAATGTTTTATTAATTAATTGTGACATCAAGTCACAATTAATTATATATATGATTGTTTTATATTTGACAATTTAGATTTAAGTTATTTATTTTAAAATAATAATTATGATTAAAAAATTGATTGTACATGATCTTGTTTATTTTTTCTTCTCCTCACAATTGTAGATGCTCAAACGAACGTGAAGCTGAAGAATCTTTACAGGGTTACTAGTTATTAGTCACGAATTCACGATCCCGTGAAACGGTTAATTGTAGGACACATTACGCCCACCCAAAAAAGTGAGTTTACAAAAACAGAGACTCGTGTAGAGCTCTCTCTAGATAGGTACAAAGTTTAGTAACTCTATTGACAGATCCAGGATCGTTTACTGCGCCAATTTGTAACTGATGGAAACACATTTGAGAACCAATTTCAATAATTTACATCGAAAAGCAATTCATATTTAAAATAAAATATTCGTTGGTGTGAAATATCAGGAACTAGAAATGTTAATATTTGATAAACCAGATGTGATCGATCAATTCAACTGGTTTCTTCATTCATGGTGCAAGCGACATGAAACGGTGGCCAATCTTAATCTGACCTCCTTACTTCACAACTATAGAACGAACGGTACGAACCTACATTATTTTGTTTTACCTATGAATTAATTTGCAGCGAAATTGCATCATTCGGTTGATAAAGTACCTACATAAGTATCAATCTGTGAATATAGATCGCATTCTGTTTTACAACTTTTAACACGTAGACGATATTAGGTACCTATCTCTAGGTCTATAGCAAAACTCTAGATTTCGCCAACTTCCAAACTCCGGGAGAGACTAACGGGGCAGTCTCACGCACGTTACGCACGTTAAAGGCTCCTGCAGACTAGCGCGACACTGTGGGTGCGACAGACAGCAATATGCCTGTCACGCCGGCGATATCGTCTCAGTCTGCACTAGCCTTAAGCCGTTGGCCCCGCGCCTGATCATTCTCCGGGCGTGTCGAATTGCCGTCCCACTATGAGAGTGAGGGAACAGAGAGTGCACCCGAGTCTGCGCACACACTTGTGCACTATAATACCTCCCGCGCCGAAGCCTGGTCTCTGCTGAGGTTGGTCGCCATGGTCGAAATTCAGTTTCGAGGACTATTATATCAAAACTTACAAGAAAATTGGTTATCAGCCCATAATCACGAGGCGGAGACGCCGGGGCGTAACTCCGCTGCCGCGAGAAATCGCGACACAGCGGGCAGAGCTCCGGCGGGATCTCATAGCGACATGGAGAGTGCGATGATAAGTCCCCTCTTTGAGGAGTGGCTAGAGTGGCGCTACGGCGTCGTCACCTTCCGCCTGACGCTGGTACTCACGGGTCACGGCAGCTTCGGGAGGTTCCTGTGTCAGATAAGGCGGGAGGAAACACCCGGGTGTCACCACTGTATGGATCGCCCGGAGGACACGGTGGGGCATACCGTGGAAGTCTGCCCGGCTTAGGCAGAGCACCGCAGTGTCCTCGTGGAGGCGATCGGCGCAGAGATCTCTCGCGTCCGGCCCTGGTTCAGGCCATTGTACGAAGCGAGAGGCCATGGGCATTCCTCACCTCCTTCTGCAAAGCAGTAATGCTCGCGAAGGAGGAGGTGGGACGGTTGAGGCGTGACACCGTAGGCGCGGGCTTGCAGATGGTTAGCAATGGGTAGCTCACCGTCCGGTAAGGACCAGGCCCGGGTCGACGGCGCGTTGTGTACCACGCGCGCCTCAAAGAGATGTCGTCAGCACAAGTATAGGGGTCCACTAGGGCCGATGCCTGCCGGGGTCGCGGGAAGGTACACAGCCCCTGGCAACACAGACACTAAGTTGATACCTACTGCCAATGGATGTTGCCATACAAATTTCAGACTTTAAGATTCTCCAAGATTCAGACTCCATGCAGAGTTCCCATTATCATCTATTACGGCACAGACAAGTACCTAGACCGTTCCTTTTACACTGGAAACTTACTTACTTGTATAAACTTGCGTTTCATCAGAATCAGAAACCCAAACAAAACTAACAAAAAACTAAAAACATATCCTTTATGTCATTACCGTTTAATAAACAATTTTAATTATTCATGAAGTATTCACATAATCAGGACACATGTTGAGCAACGAACGTTTAAGTAAACTGATTAAATTATGACCACTTTATTACAAATTCAAATTGATCTCGATCACTTTAAAAGGAAGGCCCCGCCCGTCTTGAAAACTGGAAAATGTCCGTTCGGGACATTCTTCCGACGTGGCGGGACTAGTTTTTGTTGTTCATGACTTCATGTTTACCTATTAGCGGACAAAACTCTCAGCTGTTTGATTTAGGGCAGATTTTTATCTGATGAATAAATATTGCGGATTGACCGCTTTTTTGAAAATAATATTATGTCAAACAAGGCAGATGTGAGTGGAAATGCCGGGAGGGGGCGCCCCAGAAAGACATATAGTGATCTCATTAATGATGTTCTTCCAAAAGGTCAGGTGCGTAGTACTTGCAACCGGCGTGCGTGTATGACCAGATGTATGAACGTAAACGAAGCAAAAGGAGTATGTTAGGAGCGTAGCAGGTTGCGTTCTATAGTTTCTGCCTAACCCCATGGGAAGAAGGCGTCAGTTTATGTATGAATGTATGTATATGTCAAACTGTCATATTTATTCTTCAGATAAAAGTTATATGACTATTGAAAAATCAGCCCCTAGTAACAGCAAATATTTAGTTGTGACGGAAACTGTACAAGAATAGCTCTTCCCATGGAAATAAAATTACCAGTCACCAAGGTTTGTAATGGAGCTGACTGCTCAGGATGCTCCAGGGTGACCGACAACGTCTCATTAATGTTCCCTTTTTAGGGTTCCGTACCTATAAAGGAACAAACGGAACCCTTATAGGTGTGTCATATCACTCGTGTGTCTGTCTGTCTGTCACAGCCGATTTGCTCCGAATCTACTGAACCGATTATGTGTATAGAAATTTAGTACACGTATGAAATTCTGTGACCCAAACACGTGTAATTTTACCCTTATCTCAGAAACAATAGTCTAAAATTTTGAATAAAGTCAGAAAAAAAGGGTTTTTTACTTATAGATTACAGGAAAACCTATAAAATTGTATGGTGTTAAAATAACTTGCTAATTTTCTCAATATTGTGCGTACAAACTTACATTTGCAGTTAAAATGTGTGGCGAACATGTTTTTCAACTACAATGTTAAGTTTGTTCTTGGGATAAATTAATCATCTTGGGATACGAGTACTATGTTTACTGTACGGAAGCCTCACCACGCGAGTTGAACTCGCACTCGTCCGGTTTTTTTTTTAAATTATTGTATGTAGTTTACAACGAAGATAAGGTTTCTTAACTAAAGTGGTGCGCTTAAAATAGCAGGCTTATACATTTTTTCAGCGTCGAAAAGATAAATTTCAAGATGACTGTAGGCAAACATGCCTACTTAGATTAGTTGGGTATATCTAAATACGTAGGTGTTTCTGACGAAAAAAACGGAAGAGTTTAGTGATTTATGTTTTCTCATAAAGATTACAAAATAACGCCCTATACCTAATTGTAACGCTCAGTAAAGGCTCGTGCAGACTGGGGCGATATCGCGCTAGTAGAATCTTCACACGCAAAACACACAAATGTCGGGGACAACAATTAATAGATTCGCGCTCGGATTCCAAAGTTCGAGCGCGAATTGATTAATTTTTGTCTAAAAACGTGTGTAATACTGCGGATACCTGAAGACTACCGCCTGCTGCGGCACGCCTTTAGCTCAAGTAGAACATGTGTCCATACGAGTACGCTTTTATCGTACGAGAACGTAACGAATGTAAGTACGGGAATGACATTTAAAAATGTAAAATTGAGAAAAATAAAATCTTCACAAGGTGACGAATCGATCAAAAATCGATAAAGACGCTGTCTTTTGTCTCCAATAATAAGATCCCTACATTACCAACTGATAGATTCAGGAAAGGATGGGTTACACGACACATGCCAAAGATTTTTTCGGGCTGTCGCATATAAATCGAAAATTGGTTACTACATTGAACACCAACTAACATAAAAGATTATTTAGGGTAAATGGTACTTGTATGTTAGGATTGTACCTTTCTTTAATCTGGAACAAGTGGACTGCATACTTTTTTGGATGAATTCAGGTGCACAGCAAGTGCAAACAGTGTTATCCGGCAAATATTGAAGATATTCGATTGATTGATATCTTGAAGTCAGAAATATAAAATTACCACTAAACTAAACCTGAAGAACTTTGCCAAAAGTCTGGTTCGCCCTTTCGCCTCATGAGATCAGGAAGACTAAAACATCGAGATAAAGATAGTTGACGCAACAGTTCACTTGTGCGTTAGGCTCCATAAGGAGCCTTGTTCAATAGTCCAACAGGAGTGGGGTTACAATCGGCTCATAACAAAACGTGTCGGTCTTAACCTTTCCTTTAATTCAGTCTTCAAGTTCTGCAACATTAATTTCACTAACAACTCGCCAAGACGCATTAGGTGTTCAATTAATCATCCAATACTTCCGATTGCCAAAAAAACTAAACAAACTGATACTTTAACAAATGTTTTTCTTCCTAAACCAGCTAAAATTTTAGAAGCGAGTCTTTATATTTAGTCTTATGCACCACTAAGCCCAATAAATATAGTTAATACTTGTAATGGAGCTGTCTTGGCATACAGGAGTAGTGCTTTCGTCTATATAAGCGCGGGGCCAACTGCCCGTGCGCAGAACGTTGGCACACTCGAATAGTTGCTGAAAGTAATGTGATACAGTGATCTCGGATTTTTATTTTATGTGCTTACATATATAAACTTTGACATGACGCTGATCTTTGTTTTGATGGTAAGATGCATGTTTTGGTTTTTAATTAATTATGATAAGGTGTAAAAGTCAACAGAAAAATCCCAAGGGGTTGTCAAAAGTTCTTCAGATACATTAATGATGTGTTGCAGTATGATTAATACAAAATTAAGTAATGAAAAAATTATGCAACATGTTGTCCATATAGTTTTCACAAATAGGGCCATACTTTAATCGAATTGGAAAGCTAGATACACACGATTTATGATATTTTCCTTCTATTAAAATTGATGGTTGTCATGAAATTAATTTCGCTAAGTAGTCCACTAGAAGCTTACAATTTACTGATTTCATAATCTATATCGTTAATACTTTTTACACAACTACACACTACATATACAAGTCATCTTTTTTTTTTTGAATTTCATATTTTAGAGGCATTGCTTCCAAAAGGACTGTTTCCCTTCATGCTTTTAGTGCGTTTTTACCTGAAAGTTATTGCACTTAAAATTCTTATCATACCATAATTATATTTTATAATTAATAAGTCCCTCATCAATTACTTTTGTCTGCCTTAAAAGCTCACTTTATGTCGCAACATGTAACTCTATTACCACCCCCGACGGCAAAATTATAAGTTTGTAGTGTGTATCTGTGTCTGTCTGTGGCATCATAGCTCCTGACCGGAAGAACCGATTTTGATTATTTTTTCCTTCAACGATTTCACTTAAACCACCAAGTAATCTACGTATATGGTGCATGCATAAATCGGTATGCATATTAACAAGTGTGGGTTACTTCAGTGCCCATATGGGTCCATTACCTAACATCCCGTCATAATGAGATGGATCGCCTTTACATACATAGACAAGTGACATTAATTAAAACAGGCGTTTCCGACAGCTTCTCAGGTGGTCGAGAATTTAGGAGAGTTAGTTGGTCAGCAGTGGTGACCACTAATGGAATAGTCCTGTCATATCCTGTGGATGTTGCATCAGATTTAGAGGGGAATTGGTGACGACATACTAGCGGATACCTGTTAGCTTTTAGACGAGATCCTAAATTAAAACGCGTGCATCGTGATTGTTTTTTTTTTTTGGGAATGTGATTTTAGTTCATAAGCTGAACTGTCGGAAATTTAATAAAGGTATGAATTATTACTTAGACACAAGCCCCTGGGCTTGTGTCTAAGTAATAACAGCCGCACGGGTCGATCGATCAGGTTAAGCTACGCTTGCCGCGGTTGGTCCGTGGATGGGTGACCATCTTTACATACCAAGACCCCTCCGTGCCTCGGAAAGCACATTAAGCCGCTGGTCCCGGCAGTAATTGGTAGATCTTTGACAGTCGTTACGGGTCTTCAGAAGCTCGAAAGTCTGACAACCAGTCTTACCAAGGGGTATCGTGTTACCCAGTAACTGGGTTGTGGAGGTCAGATAGGCAGTCGCTCCATGTAAAATACTGGTATTCAGCTGTACCCGTTAAGACTTGAAGCCGACCCCAACATAGTTGGGACAAGGCTAGGCAGATGATGATGAACCAGCAGCTTCTTCTCATACTACCTAACTACTGATAAAACTACCCTGTCATATGCGTTGGGTGTTGCATTAGATTTAGTGGTCAATTGATAACAACATGCAGCGATAGCCAAGACTTTAAGCAAGTTGCTCTTTTTCCGAAATACCTTATCAGTATTTACAGAAAGATATACATTTTCGAGAATACTTGTACCTACAATAATAGGAATTTATCTTGTTGTAGGACACAGACTTACGGCAAGGTAGGTAAGGGTGATTGATTTCCTGACATTAGGAAGATGGGAGATAGATGACTTAAGTGTTGAAAGCTTTGGGTGGTTTTCTGCACATGTGAAGTTATTAATCTCCATACCAGTGTCTGTAGATACTTATACACACTGTGGTAATTTAATCAGCCCTTTCAAAGAGTTGTCCTCGTCACTCAAAAGGGAATGATTAAGACTTAACACATTCCGATCTTGGCTGTAACTTACGACAGCTGTAGTAAATATGGAGGTTCATTTGAATTCTACCCACTTTGACATATGTCTTACAGCAACCCCAGGAAACGATAAGGATCTATATACTGACACGGCAACACAAGTTACATACTATTACTAATTACATTAAATGATGGATGAAGCACTTACAGCGTTAATACTCACTGCACGGTAGATCAGGCGCGTTTTCTTACACTTTTTATACGAAACTGGACGTAACGTCTGATCGTGTTACTTATGTTGAGTAAGGATTGCTGTTAATCATATTCGTTATATTCTGGTACGTAACTTTAAAGCAGTGATTGGTGTAATGTAAATGTTCGTGCGTACTTTGTTATAAATTAATAGTGGTACGGACTACGGTAATTGCATACCAAACGAACAACCATGATCACTGCTCTCGAAACGATATAGGAAAACATCGTGAGGAAACCGGCATGTCCTAGAGCCAAAAAATCGAAGATATACCTATTATATGTGACATCTACCAACGTAGATTACGAACCACTCCCTCTCACACAGAGGAGGCCTGTGTCCGATCAGTGAGAACCTCATACGCTGATTATTCTTATGCTTATTAGGTATGAATAGGTTTGATCGAATTTTATCGATTCGTTCATGTGGAGTTGTGGTGAAAAGATTAGAAAATTGATTGCTCAAAATTGTGACTTGTAGGTAGAATTTCTATAGAAGAAGAAAAATGAGTAACTTTGATAGGTAGTACATTCCCTGGAAAAACAATGTTCCTCGCTATTTGGGTGAAAATGGTACATAATGTAAAATTACTTGAAATAGACGGTTCTAGAGCAAGTGTGTTTCAAAATCTTATGACCAGTCATGTCTAGTTAAATTAGTGCGATCAATCAGGGCAAGAAAACTAAGCCATTGCAAAATCTAATCTTATTTCAAAATTATATCTAGAAAATCTAGCAAATAAAGCCCTCCGGTATTAGGCAACACCAAATGCAAATGAAGTAGTTTCGTACACGAGCACCGGAAAATAGATATTAGAATATATATCAAGCACTAACTGATTGTAGAGCAGGCATGTCCTGGCTGTAGGTATTTCGACATGAGCTTATACGGTGTGAGGCGTGTAATTGATACCAACTGTGTTTCAAATATTAGGCACTTATATAGGCACGTGTTTTCGCTTTTAAGGCGCAGATATATGATTTTAGTGACTTTTAAATCTGTTATTACGCCTTCATATAACGCAAGCAAGTTATGCAAAAAATCTGTTAAACAAGAACGCATACACATCAATTCTATATGTGAATATTTAAGTATTGTAGTAAAATACTTTATGAAATAAATTCAGGAAGTAATGTCTACCCATAACAAAAAACCGATATTACTTTCAAACTAGGTACTTAAAATATGTTCATGATTTTTTTTTGTATGAACAGATTTTTTATTCTACCTGTGCTTTTTTCTAAATACCTATTCATATTTTCGTTACTAAAAATAAATATTTCCTATGAAACCGAACGGCAGCGCGGCGTCAACGTGACGCGCATTTGTATGGGTCAAGGTCAACGACGATTACCCTACCCTTAACAGCTGAGCGCTCGATTTGCGTAGGTTTTTTAGGTATTTTATTACTTAAGTTATTTTCATGTTTTTTTTTTGTATGAAGAGACTATTTTACTATCTACACTTTATTCTATGTCTTTTTTTCAATTATTCATGTTTTCGTTACTTAAAATAACTATTCCCTATGAAACCAAACGGCGGCGCGGCGTGAGTGCGACGCGCATTTTATGGCCAAGGTCAACGGCGATTACCGGACCCTTAATAGACCTGCAGTAGATTGGAAGATAATTTTGTTGCCGCTGTTTATTTTTGAGCTGCTGATGTAGTATGATTTAGGTTCTTTTGGTTAATATGAGAAGTTTTTGGCATCCACACAGGATAATGAGGGAATTATTTTATTAGGTACAATAAATTAAGATTTGAATGAGTCTTTTTGCGGGAAAATATTTCCAAATCTTTATTGCTGTCTGGTTCTATTTGAGTAAAGAATTGAGGGATTTTAAATATTATTTTTTAACTCTTTATCTTAATAACTTTGTAAACCTTTTTAGGGTTCCGCAGTAAACATATATAGTCCCTTATAGTTTCGCCATGTCCCTCTGTCTGTCTGTCTGCCTTTCCCCGCTGTAGCTCAGAGGCGCTTAGTACTAGAAAGTAATTAGTCGACCAACTGAAATTTGAAGTTGGAGAATTGACCGTGGAACGAGAACATGTTTTTAAACTACAATGTTAAGTTTGTTTTTGGGATAACTTCATCCCAACTTCCCAACTACGGCCTACCCTTCATTGTGCGTGGTCCGCACACGCACTTAGCTGGTTTTTCTAATAAACTTTAGAATTTTAGATATTTTTCTAAAAGCCAATATAATAATTCGACTATTATAAGATACATAAGCCAAAATTATACTGTATTATCCAGGAAGTTTAGTCAAGGTGCGTCACCTGGCAGGTGTTACCGGTACAAACAGCTGACTCACCCCCTCACATTCGCTATAAAATAAATCCCACCCCATACCGCTAAGCACGTGTTATCATTGACCTTGTGTGCTCACCTTGACCTCGCCTGGTGAGGGAGTGTGTAGGCAGTGGACACTGATGTATGAATGCAGTCTTTAAGGTAGATATTAAAGGAAATTAGAGTTGAGGGCTTTTCTTTTTTCTTTCTGAAGTTGTTTACATAATGGTAGTTTTACCACGCTCGTCGGCCGATTTTCAGCGTGTATTCTTGATTATTATGCTTCAGTGATGTTATGCTAAAGCGGTATAGTATTATATCTTAACATATGTATAATAAAAGAGTAACGAAGTCAAAACTATACATAGAATATTTAAAAAAAAAAAGTAATTGCTTCAAGGTAGTAATTGGAACGAGTCTGATTTCGAAAATATATTTTTTAGAATTTTCGTCCTTGTGTCCGTTTGTCTGGATATATTCCGGATTGTCGCAAAAATTTGGATGAAATTTGGCATACAGATAGTTTATTACTTGGATTACCTAACCTAGTTTTAATCCCAGTAGTACGTGATTAAAACCAGGTTAATCCAGGTTACCAGGTTATCCAGGTCAATACCTAAAGGGTTACCGAGTCCCCTGGCAACACAGGCAACGGAAGGAACACGGGTGGGTTTTAGTCAGTAAGAGTCTGACATACCCTGCCGCTCCGCCCAGAGCGGGAGAAATTGTTTAATAATTTCCATTAATAATTTAAAATAAAAATTTTCATTAATAATTTAAAATAAAAATTGTATACCATTTATTTTTTGTTATGTATCTGGTACTTCTTGACAGGCCTGCACTGTCCTCCCATTAACACTGTAATTTGAAATCATTGTAGAACCCAATTATTTTTAAAAGAGTAACCGTGGAGTCTCTTGCCAGCTCTTCTCCATAGGAAACGACCAATTGGAACCGTGCACCTAGCTTCTGACGTTTCATAAGTGCCCATGTGATAATATCATGACTTTGATTTTGGTAAAACGTTCTCGTTGTATATTAT
The DNA here is from genome assembly GCA_905333075.3 of Atethmia centrago. NCBI lineage: Eukaryota > Metazoa > Arthropoda > Insecta > Lepidoptera > Noctuidae > Atethmia > Atethmia centrago. Next base: position 6,252,076 of record HG995381.1, on the reverse strand, counting down.
CCGACATCCACGCGAGCGAATCAAAAGTTACTAATAAATAAATCATTACTTTTGTTGTGTCTCAAGGATCATGTTGGATAAAGCGACCTACTGCAACTAGAGCTCTGGTAGCGTAGTAGAAACAGCCGTGACCAACTAGTTGTAGGTCGTAGTTCCGAAACTAGGCACTGGACTTTGTGTAAATTATTTCATCACCACTGCTCTGAAAACGGTGAACGAAAACATCGTGAGGAATCCGGCATATCCTAGAACTAAAAATTTAAAGACGTGTGTCATCTACCAACCCGCACTGGACCCGCGTGGTAGATTACGGCCCACTCCCTCTCGAAATCGATGCCTGTGTAGTGTCCTGAGCAGTGGGAACATTATAGGTTGATTATGCTGCAGAATGTTTTTTAATAGTTCTTCTTTTCTTTAAGTATTGTATTTCGTTAAGGGGACTACAGGACCTAAACGCAAATTTTGTAAGTTTTATAATGTGTAAAAGTATATGATCCAGTTCAGTAAACAAAATCAGAAAAATATATGATATTCTTTAGGATATATGCTAGGTAGATAGTGTGTTGAAAACATAATATAATTAATTTGATACGATAGAAAAAAATTACGAAGATACCTCTAAAAAATATTTTAACGATTAAAAACCATACTAATATACATGCAATCATTCTGATTTTTTGTCAGATTATTCTACACGCAACATATTAGCATAATAGTGTTTTAATTTTTTTATACAATCTATAGTTTTTTTGTAAATCGATAATTGCTTCATATTTTGCAATAAATTACCAGCGTTGTGTCATCGCGCTTCTCTTTCTTTTCTATGCAGTCCGACAGTGACCGCGGTTTAGGTGTTGTCGGCCTCTTAATATAGTTTGTTAAACAACATAGTCCTTATTCTGTATTTGTAACACCATCAATCTACCTAGCCTTTTCCCAACTATGATGGGGTCGCAATATCAGTATTTTACGTGGAACGACGGCCTATCTGACCTCCAAAACCCAGTAACTCGGTAATACGATACCCCTTGTGTACCCTTGAGTCAGACTTTTGGGCTTTTGACGACCCGTAACGAGTGTCAAAGTTTCATATTTGTATCCATCCGTCAGATCAGTTTTTGCAACACAAGTAAATTGTCTTGAATTTAAACAAATACATTTTTATCGATCCGGTAACTACTTACTGTATGTTTGCTACGTAGATACTCGTAGTAGTTAGGCTAGAACTCTAAATGAAATGTCTATGTTTAAAATTAAGTTGTCAAGCGTATGCAATTACAGTTATAAACTAGACTAGGTTTAGTAGCGGCTTTACTTGGGTAAATTTACATTTATATACACGCAAAATAAGGGCTGTTTATACCTTAACTTTTAATAAGTTTTAAAATTTAAATAAGTTACGTAGGTAATCACATTACGTATGTCATATACTACAGACTAGTTAGTATATTCATAAATGTGATAGATTTTTGTTGGCAGCATATTGTTCTTGGACAAAACTCAAACTCAAACTCAAAGCATTTATTTCAATTAAACCATTTACAGGCACTTTTGAATTGTCAAGGAGTCGGTCAGTTAGAAATATGAAGCTAGTTGCCCATTCCAAAGCGTAGTAGGTACCTATGGAGAAGAACGGGCAAGAAACTCCAAATTAAATTGATACATAAAGATTAGTACAAAAATAATGTTGAAATTGTAACCAAATGTGAAGACGATGTAAAATAAAAAAACACACTTTCGTTGCATTTCCGGGTTCGTTCATCCATAAGTTTGATTTAAAAACTTTTACCCACAACCTTTACATCTGCAGCTTCATTCTCTGGAACTGGACATCAATGTTCCAATATCATTATAAAACAAATAAACAGACGAATCTAGAAACAGATTCAACACTAGGTAAGGTATCGTAGGGTCAGAGCAATCGACTCCGGCGCAAAGTTCCGTGAGCTGTAGCCGGCTTGCCTCGCCCCCGTTCATATCGCAAGCGCAGCCAAACTGGGACAAAACTGACATATTATTTCTATTTATAGATATTTTATTTATTCCTCAGATTATATTGTGAACGAATCTTGTAATAGAAATCGAAGCTATTACTTTCCTATTTTGGTATTAAGACGCTGACAACACCTAAACCGCGGTCACTGTCAGATTGTGTAGAAAATAAGGAGGAGTGCGATGACAAAACGCTTGTAATTTATTGCAAAATATGAATCAATTATCTATTTACTCAAAATTGAGTTGAGTAATCGTAAATAAAAAACAACCAAGTTCTGCATTCAAATAAGACGTTATTGTTATTAATTAAATACGTAACGTATGTTTATATTTAATACAGATATTTTGGATTAGAACTTAAGGTAAGAGGTTTCTCTCGCGTCCGGCCCTGCTTCATGCCATGGTACGGAGCGAGAGGGCATGGGCAGCCGTTACCTCCTTCTGCGAAGCAGTAATGCTTGCGAAGGAGGAGGCGGGACGGTTGAGGGAAAGGCATGTTTCGCGCCCTCTCGCCCCTAGCCGCCGCAGGAGACGCCCTGGGCGTCGGGAATCCCGGGCGGATTTCCGGCCACCGTAGGCGCGGGCTTGCGGACGGTGAGCAATGGGTAGCTCACCGTCCGGGTCGACAGCGCGTTGTATTCCACGCGCGTCTCAAAGAGATGTCGTCAGCACAAATGTAGGGGTCCACTAGGGCCGATGCCTGCCGGGGTCGCGGGAAGGTACTTATGGGTCACCGAGGCCCCCGCAACACAGGCAACGGAAGGAACACCCGTATTCCTTCCGTTGGTTTTAGTCAGTAAGAGTCTGACACACCCTCCCGCTCCGCACAGAGCGGGAGAAGTTATTTGATGATTTCCCATCCACAAAAAAAAAAGGTAAGAGGTTAGTTTAACGTTAGTTTGTATCGAGATTTTTTTCAAAACGTGTTTTGGTAACAACCAAGTTCTACAAGATATGTTCAAAATTAACATATATTTTTTCCACTACCACAAACTATACAGATTTGCCAGTTTTTTTTTCTTAAGAGAAGCCTATTTTGGCCAATTGGGTCTTGGCACCTTAAGCATGGTTTATTGTCTTTTTAGTGTATGTGTCTACACTTTTATTACCGTCAATCATACTTCTCTGAAAACATGAGGTAAAATTACAGGAATCATATACAAAATGTGCCTAGTCATTGAATAGATACTATTTCATTAGGTACCCCATATTTTTTAAGATTTCTCCAACATAATTTATTTATTTATATCAATATTGATATTTCTTTCCTCACAAAAAAAGTATACTCTTTCAACTCAAAACATTTAAATTTCATATATACCAATTACAGGCACTTTTAAATTTTCAAGGGGTCGATCAGACAAAAAGATGAAGCTAGTTGCCCATTCCAAAGCACAGTAGGTACCTATGAAGAAGAAAGGACAAAAAAACTCCACAGACATTCTTTTAAATCAAAATGTGGTTACAAAATATTGGTTACATCATTCATGTTGAAATGATACATTTAAGAACGATGCAGAACGTTAAAATCGACCGTAACAAAAAGAAAATAATATTAATTAAATTAAATTTAAAAAAAACGGCGCGGCTAAAAGATGAGCAGCTTATTTTGTAAAAAAATAATATATACTAATATCTTAATGAAATTTCTTATCTCTTTAATTCCAGGTGCTGCTTTCAGCATGCAGTCTATCAACATCAAAAGATATAGCAGACAAATCAAAAGTATCTAAACTCCTTATCGTTGAGGGGATCAAAAATGAGGCAGTTTCAGACAAAGGAGTGAAGAGACACATCCCAGCGTACGGCTACGGAGGTCACTCTATCGGCTTCTCTTCACCAGCTATTGGATTGGGCCACTCGATCGGAATAGGCCACTCAGTTGGTCTTGGCAACTCCATTGGATTATCCGGACACGGTATTGGAATATCTTCAGGTGGTATCGGAATAGGCGGAGCAGGTATTGGAATAGGTAGCGGTGGTATTGGAATAGGTGGCGGCGGTATCGGTTTTGGAGGAGGAGGAATCGCAGCAGGACCTGCAGTCGCAGTTGGTGGTCCAGCTATCGCCGTGGGAGGCCCTGTTGCAGTAGCCGCTGCTCCCGTGGCAGTAGCTCCAGCAGTACAAACATCCGTTAACGTAGAACCTAACCCAGTAATCTTACGTCAGGAAGTACCTCGCTACATTACCAGAACCATCACGCGAGATGTGCAAGTACCAGTGCAAGTACCCGTCCCGGTCCCCGTCGACCGTCAAGTACCATACCCAGTAAGGGTCCCAGTACCTGTGCAGGTAGACAGACCTGTACCTTACCCCGTCGTACAAAAAGTCCCCGTGGAAGTCACAAGGCAAGTGCCTGTGTACTATGAGAGGAAAGTGCCATATCCCGTCAGGGTTCCTGTAAATGTGCCTGTTCCATACCCTGTGACTGTTGAGAGGCATGTGCCTGTTGACAGGCCCGTGTATGTTGACCGTCAGGTCCCGGTGCCACAACCTGTCTACGTGGACCGTCCTGTCCCTGTCCAGGTGCCCGTTCAAGTTGATAGGCCCGTGCCAGTACCGCAACCTGTTGTGGTTGACAGGCCTGTCCCTGTGCCCCAACCTGTTGTCGTTGAGAGGAGAGTCCCTGTGCCTGCTGTAGCTGCTGTGCAAGCTGTTTCCGCGGTCCCCGTGGCTATCGGCGGTGGATCTATAGTTTCGGGTGGAATTGGAGGCGGTGGTATTGGTATTGGAGGAATTGGAGGTGGTATTAGCGGTATCTCAGGAGGAATTGGAGGCGGTATTAGCGGTATCTCGGGAGGTTATGGAGCCATATCGAGCGGTTTAGGAAGTATCGGCATTTCGGGCGGGATCCCAATTTCCGCTGGTTATGGCGGCGGCTACGGTGTCTCGTCAGGCGCCTATGGAGGAGGCTTCTCCAAGACCATCTCGTACAACTCTATTGGTCACCATTAATATGTTATAACCAGTTGTATCAAGTTGCATTATATCTTTGTAATTAAAGTTATTTTACCAGTGCCATGTGTTTATTTTACTCCCTCTCACAAAGAGTAGGCCTGTGTCCCAGCAGTGGGAACATTATAGGCTGATTATGATTTGTCTATTTTAACTCTCTATATTAATATCATTTTATGACTCCATCTGTAAGCAGTATCCAAATGTTTTTATAGTTATATATTAAAAGTTGCCTAATCGTTAACAACAATTAACACTGTCATTACTGGTTATACATGAACAGATCAATGTATTTTTCTTTTAAGAACCAATTCATCATAATCAGCCTATAATGTTCCCACTGCTGGGACACGGGCCTCCTCTCTGTGAAAGGGTGTGGGCCGTAATTCACTACGCGGGCCCAGTGCGGGTTGGTAGATGGCACATGTCTTCAAATTTTTAGTTCTAGGACATGCCGGTTTCCTCACGATGTTTTCCTTCACCGTTTTGAGAGCAGTGGTGATGAAATAATTTACACAAAGTAAAGAGCCTGTCTAGGTTCGAACCTACGACCTACTCGACTCGTCAGTCGCGGTTGTTACCACTGGGCCACCACTGCTTAAAGCAAGCATAAAATAATGCTTATGGACTGACATGAGGAGGAATTTTCCAGTAATAGAATCATAGAAGCGTCAAAAAGCAAATGTAATAAAAGGCACGGGTCAGTTTTCACATAAATTTATTGTAAAAATCACAAAATCACTGTCATGAATGTACTTATTAGGCTTATAATAATAAAGGATAAGAGAAAATATGGAAACATGAAAAATTTATAAAATATTAGGAGTGCTGCAAAATGCGTTTCAGTCAACATTTTGTGCAATAGAAGATTGTTTCGCAAAAGTAAAATAACATGTTCACACTTAAAAGCTGGAGGAGAAGGCGTATAAAATGACTATTATGTAAATCTATCATTGTAATCTACGGCACACACATTTACAAAAGTTTTTCATAATCTAAAGGACGTTTATTGTTAGGAAATACTGATTTGATTCTATTTACACTATCTTCTCGTTCATTGTACTATGATGCAAAGTATTCTGCGTTAGCTTCCTGTAGTTCAATCTGTAACTAAACACAAACACACACACATTACGTCTTGTCATTTTGATTTTGTTCTCGTTGTTAGCTGTATTAAACTATCTATAGTCTTCATTTATTTGCTTATATAGTTAGTATGTATGTATCTATGTATCTATTATATTATATTGTACTTATATACTTTGCATTTGCACCAAAGACAATGCCATTTTATGTCTAGAAAATCACTGTCGCAGTAAACGATAAGGCCGCCCATTGTATATTTTGTTCTTATTTAATAATAATCTGGTGTATAAATAAATAAACGAAAATATTAAAGCACCTGCACCGTCTAAATTCCAAATAACCATTACTACTAAGTCACAAAGTTCTCAGAATATACAGAACCTTCCTACCTTCGTATATAATTTAATAATTTATGCTTTTTATAATTTCGTACTTTTTAATCTCGTCCACATTGGCTTCGAAGGCTGTCGTAAAATCTTACTTAAGTATTTAAACTTGGGGCTTATCATATTTATTATCAATTTTAACCAGCCTCATCCTAAGGCCGCGTCCTAATCGAAAACGACTGTCCCACGATTACGCGATTAGACGATCGCTTATACTAATACACGCGACTTGATTGCTCGTGTGTGACAATCTCTTTAAGTTGGGACAAGACTAGAACTTATGAATATACCTTCAAAATATAATACACCGCTTGTGCGGGTTCATATCAGACCCCGGCGGACAGCGCCACGCTCGCGCGAACTCCTCGCTGTTCTGCAGCGCGCCGCGCGCTCGGAACATCTGCGGAGAGTGCTCGTCTTCGAGGTCCGACTTCAAGGAGTCCTTCGTTGATACTCCACACCATAGCTGCGAAGAACAACCTTTTTGTGTAGTAATAAACAGAAGCAATGATTTCAAGGAACAGATGTTAAAATACATAATAGGCACGAACTAAGAAATACTTAGAACATTTGTTTGAAAACAGGATCAACTACAACCTGATCATTCTAGTCAAAATTAAAACCTACAGGACGTATTGAAAGAAAATAAACCCCTAAAACATTACGCCTGTAATCCCCAAAGGGTTATGCAGAGGTAAACCCATAGATAAAAATAAAATTATATTAGAAATAAGAGGTGCACAGTGCACCCACCACTTTGCTTCTGTTCACAGTTCCAACTGCGTCAGTAGACGAAATAATTCCCATAAATAAAAATCGATGTTCAATCGATCCTGAACTGAATTGAATTGAAAAAAAAATCATCCCACTTTACGCGTAAGTACCCTACAATAGGTACGTGTTGTAGGTACAATTGTTTTTCGAGCTTTTTTTCCTTGTTTACTACTGAACCCTAAAAAGTAAGCTATTTACATTCCCATAAGACAGGAAGAACAGTTGTTCAGGCGTCATATGCTCGAAACCTGGTAGCTTCGGTTCTGGTCCTCGTCTTTTCAAGTGATGCTTCAGAGCCGCCAGTGCTTCTCTCAAGCCTCCGTTGTCTGCTATATTCTCTCCTAATGTCTTCTTGCCATCTACCTGTAGATTAAGACAAATTGTTTTTACACTTAGGATACAGACTTCTTATTGAAGAACCTGATGAACGCATCCGTTAAATTATAAGTTCATTTTGGAAGTATAGTCTATCTTGATTTAAGATATTTATCTATCTATAGAATGGGTATTCATACAATGATACACAGCATGAAGGATATTCAAATACAAATCGTTGACATCAACTTCACATGATTCAGAGATCCCCGAACGAATTTTTGTCTTGTCCATAGTCACATAAAAGATCAAGCAAAAGTGGGGCCTAAAATAATGCCTTATGGAACTCCCAAAGGATAATATTGGTAGTCGAAATGAATTACTTTACAAGAACAAGCAGTAAACTCACATGTTCGTCCAATTCTGGTAGGTAATACCCGGAGTACTGTTCTATGAAGCAGTGTGTCATGTTGACGAACGAGTCGATCGTGTTGTTGGACCACCACGGCAGCATGTTGCCGTTCTTGTCGAACTGACGACCTGTAATTTGGGAAATGTTAGTATAAGAACTGGTTGCAAGATTGAGTTAAGATTGTTTAAGAACTTGATTGCATTGTTTGAGTCTGTTGGTGAGCCAGTGGCTGACTAAACCAGGTGAATAGCGCCTGTACTTGTGAAAACTTTTATGACACTTGTCCATCGGACGCCACGTTGTATTTGTCAATAAAATGGTCCTGAATTTATCAAAGGCAAAATGCATAATGTTATTCATTTATATAATTTCTTTTGTTCTCAAATTATAAATATCAAATCTATTTCAATCGACAAGCAACAAACAGTGATACAAAAGACTTAAAGAAATAAAAGTTTTTACCAAAGTTATCGAAGCCATGCGTTATTTCATGTCCGAGTACCGTTCCCAAAGAACCGTAGTTAAGTGAGCTGGACAAAATGAAAACGTTAAAGAAACTTTAGATAACTACCTAATGTAATAAGTAAAGAACATACTTACTCGAGTCCTAAATCAAAGAAGGGATGTTGTAACATCACCATAGGGACAGCTATAGGAAACATTCAAGTATTAAATAAAGTTACTCTACTTTCACTGAAGCCAGAAAGGAAAACTTGGAAAATGTCTAATCTAATATTATATATCAAAAATACTGCATATATTCTAACATTATAACCAAATTCACTTTACTTGTATCTCAATAGTAACTTATACGCCATAAAACCATGTTAACATTTATATACACTCGTATGACAAATCTACTTCATCTCATTTATAAATACTCACTTATAGTGTTCTCTTGGAAAGTATGATACGCGTTGACTTCAGTAGGATCAGTTGCCCAAGTAAAATTATTTCCTTCTCTAAACCTATTAAGAACTTTCTTGGTCTTCACTTGATTGATATTTATCATGTTCTCCAAATGTTTCTCAGGATCGACCTCAATGCCTTGATAATATTCTTCTAGTTTCCCGTCCTCTAGCAGCCAGTCTGGGAATCCTATGAGAGTTTTCATTTCGATTATTTTCAGGTATGTTGCTAGCTTTGTGTTGTCATCCATCCATCTTGCTTGCCCGACTAGGTGGGCTAAGGAGTTCTTTAGCTCGTCGATCATTGTTATAATCTGAAATGTAATGGTGGTTAAAGCCTACTGTTCGGATGGATATAAACAGGCAGCCCTTCTTATAGTGGTAACAAGTATATATTGTTGTAAGTTGTAAATCAGAGGTATGCTTTAGCGTCCTAGAGTACAAGTTGAAATGTCTCCCAAATATGCCTTATACACCGGTACACCGGTACCCATAACCTTTAAATTGGAACACAGTAACATTACTTGATGACTGAAATATATAATGGTTTGCTGGTAGCCGTTCAGTCAAACCTGCACGAGCGAAGTCTACCTACCTGCACTAGCTTTTGCACAAAGGGATTTACTACTATGTTATTGTGCCTTTTTTCTTACCTTAGGCTTAGTAACATTGAAAAAGTGTGGATCAGCAATGCCGTAGGACACAGCCATACCGAGCATGTCATTGACAGCGTTGGCGCATTGCAGACTGCGAGGCGGGATGGTCTCGTGCTCGTGGCTTTGTTCGTACGCGCGTTGGAACAGGTCACGGAGTTCTGTCGTCGTGTGGACTGACATTACTTCTACCACCTGAAGAAAAGATAATGAATTACGAGATTTAACATTCATGTAAATCTAACAAAAGAAAAATACATTATAAAATTATACAATAAGTTGTGCTTTATTTGCTTTACAACAAAGAAAAGTTTTGCACCCTGGTTTATAGGATATTCCTTAACCATGAAATCATTGTAGATAAAACACACAGGGACGAATAATAGTATGGTATGGGAGACACCTTTGCCCAACATTAAGACAACACAAATTACAAAAAGGAACTCATAGGAATTGATAAAAATACCAATACTATTTGATTTTATACCCACTTTAACCCAAATATAAAGCTCCAGTATCACAGGTGGTGTCTTCGCAACATAAGCGGCCATCAACGACATGTATTTCAAATCAGGATCAGATACCAGTATCCTATCCTTTTCAAAGTCCAGCACAGTATTGCTGACGTTAAACAACCCTTCTAAGTACTTCTTCCAAATTGGTGACGCTGTACCGTTATTGCTTTCGACTATTGCATCTGTGTGAGTTTGTATTTCTTTTACTGTATATTCGGGTATATTTATATAATCATCGTCGTCTATTTCTGTTGAATTGTCCGACTCTAGCTGAAAATATTTATAAAGTAATTTAGAGCTAATAACTTTATTATTATTGAAAAGTTTATCAAGGACTCTCTGATGATAAGGTAACTCAGTTGTAGAAAAATAACACTTTTTGTTTTGTGGAAATCATTTTTGTTTTGTTTTGTTTTGTACGTAAATATAATCCTGATTTTAATAAACTATCACATGAAACTTATTTCTTCACATCGATTGTTCTATAGCACCTTTCACATGTCACACGCGAATATTGGATATTATAAAAAGCTGGTTCTAGTTCCATAATTATACTATACCATGCCATTAGCTGCTCTATTCAATTTATGGCCAGTAGATAACGATATATCGTTGATGCCACTATAGATAAGTCAGAACTAGGTACGTACTAGGAATTAATTTAAGAGCCTACATTATTTAACACATATTATTATTTTATGCAACCAAATAACGTTGTACAGAAGTATCTATAATACATATATGAGTCTCAAGAATTTGTGGAGTTCAAACAAATATTGAATTCGTGAACTCAACAGTAGTATTGTAATGCCGCTGTGCTCGCTGAGATGTCCGATCGGCAAAAATGACGAACTTCCATAAATCTTTTCCCAACTATGTTGGGGTCGGCTTCCAGTCTTACCGGATACAGCTGAATACCAGTATTTTATATGGAGCGACTGCCTATCTGACCTCCACAGCCCAGTTGCTGGGTAACACGATACCCCTTGGTAAGACTGGTTGTCAGACTTTCGAGCTTCTGACGACCCGTAACGACTGTCAAAGATCTCATCTGTATCTCATGAACCGTGATAATTAGCCAGTTGAAATTTTCACAGATGATGTATTTCTGTTGTCACTATAACAACAAGTACTTAAAAACAGAATAAAATAAATATTTAAGGCGGTTCACATACATGATTTTTTTTTTGCACATTTTATACTACGGAACCCTTCGTGCGCGAGTCCGACTCGCGCTTGGGCGGTTTTTTTTAAGGAAACGTATACTTTTACAATATTTGTAAATATGTGAGCACCATGTATCCATTACATAATTAATTTATCTGTCATTGTTTCGTAAATAATTCTTTTTAACTATTGTGATATAGTAATTTTATTCACATCTAATTATATAATTCATGTACCTATACAAAATATTGTAAAACAATTTAAAAGAGTAACGGTGGAGTTTCTTGCCATACGAAACTATCTTTTGGAAGGGGCGACTAGAATCAACTCTATTTTTTGTAAATTTTGACGTTCAAAAGTGCCTTTTATGTGCCTCATCATCATCTGCCTAGCCTTTATGTGCCTCATCATCATCTGCCTAGCCTTTTCCCAACTATGTTGGGGTCGGGTTCCAGTCTTACCGGATACAGCTGAATACCAGTATTTTACATGGAGCGACTGCCTATCTGACCTCCACAACCCAGTTGCTGGGTAACATGATACCCCTTGGTAAGACTGATTGTCAGACTTTCAAGCTTCTGACGACCAATAACGACTGTCAAAAATCTACAAATGACAGCCGGGACCGACGGCTTAACGTGCTTTCCGAGGCACGGAGGGGTCTTGGTATTTAAAGACCCATCCACGGACCAACCGCGGCAAGCGTAGCTTAACCTGATCGATCGACCCGTACGGCTGTTATTACTTAGCCACCAGCCCCTCTTTTTTTCAACCCCTTTAGGGTATGGATTTTTAAAAATCCTACTTTAGGGTTCATCTTCGTTGCAATTAAGGAACCCTTATTCTATAATTAAGGACCCAGTGGTTCAGGCTATGCGGTGTCTCTCAGTGAGTAAATTTAAGATTTTTATTAAGTACATTATATATTTTTTTTTCTTCTCAAGACTTGCACTCGAAGGATCATTGTAATACCAATATTGGAGTAAAGGACCAGTTTTCTCAAACATAGCTGTGATTTAAAAAGTTAATAAGAATAAGGTCATTTACCTCGTAAATATCACTATTCGTCGCATAATATTCATTCGCAGTAAGAATGATATTCTGATCTAATTCAATTTCAGTTAATTTGGAACTGTTGACACCACCTTCTTCCAAAACAAACAGTTTCATCAGCTCTGCATAGAAAATCTTATGCACTTGAGCTATTTTCTCTTCATCAATGTCGGCTTTGTCGCTGCGGCGTTCGATTTTGTAGAGAAAATCTGTTGTTTTACTTATAAAACTTATTAGATTGTTGAATGTTCTTCTGCCGTTGTGGCGTTTTCGTTCAGTATGTGTGCTGTAAATGAAGAAATACTTACAATAAAATACCTAAGTAAAAGAGTAATCAGAATTCTGTAATTTATTATTATTGTCTTTATCTTAAAATTAAATATTTTATCTGCTTTTTGCAATAGCTTGTCTTTATCATAGTTGAAGATTTAAAACATTAATTTTTGATAAAAAATAACATAATTCAATTCAAAATAATTGCTAACTCATTACAAAACCCATGCAAACATATAAGCTTTTGTAAGGCAGCAAAAGAGGATTAATATAAATCTTCTTACCTTGGAAAAGGATTAGTAGTTTCAGGCGATCCCATTATAAGTCTGTACACAGAAGAATTCTTTGGGTCTGTATAGATGTCGAAACCTATGAGTACATCCATGCCTATCTGCGTCTTCACCTTGATGACAGCATCCAACCAATCAAAGGTATAGGCAGAATAGTCGACATCTTCTGTCGCGTTTATAAAGGATGGGTATGCAGGGAGACCTAGTGTTTTTAGGATAGCTATCACAGGTTTTAATCCTCGTTTGTCTAGCGTCTCTGAAAGTAAATTATTGTTTACAAATAATTTAACATAAGAGCGTGCATTTTGAAAGTGGGCAACGTCGGAAATAGCTGTCAAATATTTCGCTGTTTTGTTTAATTTGGAAATTTTACTGTATGGAAATATGAAGTAAACTGAAATATTTATTTACATAACCAAATTACAAGATGATTATTAACATTAACTAAATTAAATTAAAACTAAGTTAAGCCTAAAAAAGGCCCTCGGGGCATTGTACCGAGGATGCTGGCGGCATTTCCTCGCTGAATTGCAATGCTGATGCGTTGCGCGAGAAAGCCGCCAGCTTTTCGGTCACCATACATCAACTAGACGTTTCGCGATTTCCGCAAATAACTTATGCGCACTGGGACCCCACGGACCGAGGATCTCGACGCCGAAGGGCACAAAGTTTTACTCTCTGCGAAGGCAGATATTTAATAACTTTCAGATTTTCGGCATTTTCTGCCGCTGCACCCGCTTTAGAAGTAGTCTGTTGGAGGGTGGACGGTGCCAGTGTGTCTACACAGGTAGCGTCCCACACAAGCATCCGTCCCAAACTCCACGGGACCAAAGACACACCATCAGGTCTTTTGCCATCATTTCTGACAATGCCAGTCGGTCTCAAGAAGAGCAGGCACATTGATGCTGGCTAGAGACCGGCGGATTAAGTCATTAAGTGTCGCATGTCTTGAAAAGCGGCCTGCACTTTTTTGACAACAAAGTCCGTGGTGAACCCAGTCGGTCCACGTCCGTGTCACAAAGGCATGTGTGTGGAGTGCATACCGTGACCCCAAGCCGCAGACCAGTCGCTAGACGAAGCGAGGTCGGATCCAGGAAGGTACCGGTATATGGAGAAGGATGGGCATGTAGCCATTGACCGGCCTCTCTGGTTCCGACCGCCAAAAGTCTTGCGCGATCTGGACCTGAACTGCGGCTCAGAATCGATTTTTATATTAACTGAAGTATTGATTATGAAATGAAATAATACCTTGAGGAGTAGATTCGGATGTAAACTCCTAAATAGTACATAATAAATGAAGATTGATCGACGATTAAGTCGAACTTTCAAACGTTTTATGACGAGTCTCAAACTGAAAAGGTCAACATTTGACCGAAATGAGGGCGACGGCTTCTCAACGAAAAACTATTTTCGGCACTCATTTTAATTTTTAATGTTTCCTTCGATAACTCACATACTTTTTAAAACATTTAGTTTCCATCTAAAAAAGAGGTTTGTAATATTATAGTTTTTTTTGTAGGTTTGTATGTAGGGGTAATCTTTGGCACTACCAGTCGGATTTGAACAATTCTTTTTGCATTTGATAGCCTAAATCTTGAGGAAGGTTATAAGCTACTTATACTTCAAACTACGACCCTTAGGAGCCGAGCAAAAAGTCAGAAAGAATGCTAAGCGAAAACGTAATAGCGCTGAAAAACATTGCGGCGGCGATTGCTGGCGGGCGATGGTACCTACTACTGGTACAGTCCACCGCACGTCGATGGTAACACTTTGACCTTGAGCTGGCCTATCATAGTACGCAGTTTCAATGGAATTAGACGCCAGCTTATACTGGTTCTGTTGCTGCCTACTGACGTGCGGTATACTGAAAATTAAACATGAATTTTTTTGCCAAAAGTCTGAGAATGCCGAAAAAAACACGCAAATCCAGGGACGCTCACCCGTATTCATACACCCCTTATACATATCCTTGGCCTGCTGCACTGCCATGGGCTGATGAGAGGTGTTCCTGTTGAGGAAGTCCCTCACGATGGAGTACACCTTGGTCTGCTTGTCTCGGAACCAGTCGTATGATTTGTACGCGTCTGGTCGCGGGTGGTCCGAGCCCCAATTGCCGCATACGTACTGGGAGGTAAGAAAATAGTAATTTAAAAGATAGAAAAAAAATATAGATAAATACCGGCCAAGTGCGTGTTGACACACAATGAAGGGTTCCGTAGTTAGGATTTATTCCAAAAACTAACTTAATATTGGAGTTGAAAAACATGTTCTCCCATAAATCGACGATATACGTCACGATCAATACTCCAACTGCAAATGCGCAAATTAATCTTTAACTTGTAAAGCCTACTTAGCTGTGATAGTTTTTTTTTTTTTAATTCCGTACATATGTACTACTGCCAAGAATTTTTTCACTTATATATTATTTAAAGATTTTATTTTAACACTTTGTCGGCGTGATTAATATCACACTCATGACAAATTACAGCTTTGAGTACTAAGCGTCTCTGAGCTAAAGCGGAGACAGACATAAAGACAGACGGACATGGCAAAAATAATGAAAAAAAAATATCGAAAGAAAAATAATTGAAAATGCAAAGCATAGCCTCTTTGGAAATGCTAAATCAGGAAGGTTCTGCCATTGTAAACAAGAATCAAATCAAATGATTGAAGAACTTACAGTTTTAGTTACACCTCGAGACATCTTGTCGGAGTACAATGAATTAACAAAGAATTTATTTACTAGGTACAAAAATATTTTGCGAGTTCCTCCTCGGTATGAAAATTTACGTTTAGAGGGGTAACAGATGCTCTTTTGAACATTATAAAACTTAATAAATACTCTAATCAAAGCATTCGTAAAAGTGATACCTTCAATGTAGACCGCTTGCGAATTGCAGCGCACATCGTTTTTTGACCAAAATGCATTTAGCGGCAATTATCGAATATGGCTCTCGAAATAATATTTGCTGCAAATCATGACATTTTCACGAAATATTATTATTCGAATTGCTCGGGCTACATTGACGGATCCCTCTTAACTGCAGCTGTAAAAAACGTTACCTGATAGAAGTTTTCGCAAGGGTTTGCACTCATGTCCATGGAAAGCGCGAGGTTTGCGGCTGAACGCAGGCATTCTGTGCTCTTGCATATATTTACTGGTTTTCTATGTATGGCTAATGCGTCTAAAACAATCGTTGGTGGTATTAGGTGTCATACCATATATCTTTTCAGGATGTAGTCTGTATGTCTCTATTTATAGGCCCTTTCCACTTTGGAGAACTGCATTGGACTGAGGCTTTTCTTAGTTTAATATTTCTAACACACATTTTATGATCAAGAAATAATTACCGCCACAACAAATGAATATTGTTTGATTTAATAAGTCAAACAATATTTATATAAAAATACATACATAACTTTGAATTGTGAATTTCGGAGCGGAATATTATTTTTCACGTCAATATTACGAATATACTATGACTACGAATAGGTACGTTCCCATTAATTTATAATGTCAATAGAATACACAGTCACGTGAGCGAAGCCGCGGGTACAGTTAGTATTCTTATAAATACATAACTATTAAACGTATTTACAGACGAAAATACGATTCTAGATTTAACTATGTAGGTTCAGCATTATTGCTGCCATGTTTCTTCATAATTCCACAATAAAAGTGCTTTTAGTTTAAAAGCAACATAGACTAATAGACTAAGAAAAAATAACAAAGATTTTCATTAACAAGACCGGAATTTTAGCTTTAGTATATCTAGAGTAGAAATTCTAGCACTTAGCTATTTTCAGGCATTATCAACCGTATAGTTTTTGTGCACTTCATTTACTATTTTACATATAAAGGCAGTTTGAATGATTTACAAATTGCACCAAATGCTTGCTTTAGCCTGGTTTTATAATATTACTAGCTGCGCATCATGGTTTAACCCGCATAAGTCTCGATCCCGTAAGAATATCGGGTTAAAAAGTATCCTTTGTCCTAACCCAAGTCATGGTCTTCCCAAGTGCTAAATTTCATCCAAATCCGTTCAGCTGTTTTAGCGTGAAAGCATAACAAACAAACAAACTCACTTTTGCATTTATAATATTAAAGTTAGGATGACGAAGTGACGAGGGAGCATAAAATGGCACAGAAGGGTAACCCCTCACACAAAGTGTGTATTCCCTGAAGAGAATTTGCCCTTTAAAATCCATAACATTAAGACAGATATTTCTGAATGTCAATTTGATATACTCTAATTGAAGACAGATATTAATTTGTCTGCAAAGCTATTATGTATGTTGTAGTCTATTTATTAACATAAAGAGTTTTTGTCTTAGTGCCTATTTGTCTGGATAAACAGGAACTGTTCTCAACATAAAATAATCATAATCAGCTTATAATGTTTCCACTGCTGGGATTAAAGGTTCTGTTTTGTGAGACCCCCTACCATGCTTGGAAATTAAGTAGCTTTCGGACACTTTCTTGGCAGTAAATTGTGTCGTGAAGTACCTCTAGTGTAAATAGACTTCAGTATAATGCAGTTAGTACGAGGGCGACAGTGAAAGTTTTTAGATTTGGCCACTTGTAAAAGACATAATAAAAAAAAAACAGTTAAAATTTTGAAAATGGAACTCTTTGCCAATATTATTGTGTATATTTTATTCATTTGTCATTTTGCTCCCCCCACTTAATAATTTGGTAATGTGGTACTACGACACTTTTCGTTTTATTGCATATTCGGTGTTTAGAGCATTAATTACCCTTTTGTGATTTTTTTTGTATTTTTTCTATGTATATTTATAAAAGTACAATAAATTCAATGGTATCGTAATGAACACAACAAGATTATTCCCTTAAAATCTATAGATACTTTTTGCTCGAATAATACCATAACAAGTTATTACAGATTATGCAATCATTAAGTTTTTCGGTAAGCGACGATTACCATCATATTCGCGTAAGAAATGCATATTTTTTTCCACGTAAACTATAAAACAATTATATTCATGTCTTCTTTTTATTTACAGGATTTGGTAAAGTCTTTTTACAAAACGTGTTAGTTATTTATGCAAAATCGTATCTTCGTTCACTTTATTTTATAGTTAATATTTTTGAATATTATATACTATCGCTTGGGTTTCACCCGAATAATATCGTAATATCATATTGCCGTTAGACTTTTTGACACCGTATTTCAACGAATAATACTATAATGCATTAAGATTGACTACGATATCGTTGTGTTTACACGCGAATAATATGGTGATGATGCGTTGCATACTATATTTTTGCCCTTTAATTTCAGTAACATTATTTTTGTCAATAACTTCATTTTGTTAAACTATTATAAAAAAAAACATAATATAAATAATATTGTAAAAACTTAGCTTTGTTTTGACGTATACTCGTAAATGTCTATCATACGATCTACCCGTGCTGAAATATACGCATAAAACAGTTTTTTATTTTTCCTGTAAAATTTAGATTTTGCGTATTATTCGGTGGGGGGAGCGATTTGTTTACGATTTGGCGGCAAATTGAAAATTGTCTGTCACGTCACTATGAATTTAACGTTCTTTGATTTTCAGTACCTTCGCATCACGTGTTTGTTTACTCTATCAATCACAATCTGAATGATTTTGAAGTATATTGCTAATCCAATGCTTCATATGTTCGAGAAAATTGTCGGCTCAACAACGCAATGAATGTTGTTGAACTGACAAAATTGAAACCATTGCTACTGATTGTGTGTTACGAAATTGCCCCTGAGGGCAATGGTTAATCTTCGCGTCGCGTTACATCGACTTAATGGATGCATCCGTTTTGTGGTTGATGAATCATGCATGGTACACAGTATCACTTACTTTGTCCTCTGCTATTAGTAACAACAGACACGATTTACATAATCTGCCTATAGTGTTCCCACTGCTGGGACACAGGCCTCCTCTTTGTGAGAGGGAGTGGGCCGTAATCCACCACGCGGGCCCAGTGCGGGTTGGTAGAAGTCACATGTTTTCGAATTCATGTTCTAGTTTTTGTGCTGGTTTCCTCACGATGTTTTCGTTAACCGTTTTGAGAGCAGTGGTGATGAAATAATTTACATAAAGTATAGCGCCTATCGGGGTTCGAACCTACGACCTACAAGTCGTAAGTCGCCAGCACCGCTCTTAGTTATTGACACGACTTAAAATTTCAAAAGGCTGAGTAAGGCAGTTGTAAAACTGATTCTGTTAAAGTAAATGTAGATGGTACTTACATAAAATAGTAATAATTATAAAAGCTATCAGTAACAGGATTAATATTATTATAATGACTAGGAACGGCAGCCTCTTCTTATATTTTCTTCTGAATCTGAAAAGAAACAATTCATGATGTTGATTTAGATGTAAAAGACTGTTCAGTCTTTTACGTTGATTTGTCTGAACAGTTTATGTAGAATGTTTCAAGTTCCTTCATGACACTCATAATAGATATCTGAGGTCATCGAAAAACTTAAGACTAGAGATGCCGATGCATTCCACCAGCTTTTATGTGTCTTTTACAGTTCAAGCAGTACGGTTATATAAGCCTTGCCCGTGTCCATAAGCTCGCTAGCTCAATCATTGTCCACTTTTAAAATTCAGGTATTAAAACAATTTCTCTTTCCTTAAACATCATTATTACTTAGTTCTTGCTCTTGTTTCATGTTTATTATTGTGTTGTATATGTATATGCAAATGCGTGCACTGACTGGACAGGTCCACTCAATCTGTGTGGTTCTTTCATCAAAAGACCATTTCAGACACCAATCGACATGGTCTTCACATGATCTGACCAAGATTATGTCTGAACTTTAAAAGAGACTGTGACCTCTGAATTTGTTTTGCCTTTTCTTCTCAGAGTAGTCAGATAGGAAACGCCGAACTCATCTAGTTTAAAAAAATATAATTGACGTGTAAGTGTTTGTACAAACCTACTTACAGAAATAAAATCATTTATCATTCATATATATACATATTTATGTAGATAAGTATATGCTTTATATATGTATGTATTTATTGTATATCTAACTGGTACACCACTGCAGTATTGTCTCTTTTTCTCCCTTTAATCCATTCAAAGGTTGTCTGTAAAAGATCGCTTTTAGCGATAAGACCGCCCATTGTGTCACCCCTTGTTAAATTTCAACATTTATATCTGTAATTTTTATGGTGTACATAATAAAGAGTATTCTATTCTACTCTATGTAGCTTAATTTTCGAACTTCTTCACAAGACGTGTCAGCATGACCATACGAGGAAAGCTTGTAATGTCGTATCAGATAACTTGATAGATGTTTTACTTCTTGTTTATTGTCTTTCATTTGGCATCTTCGATTTGAATTGAAACGTCTGAACACAAAATAAATTAAAAGTAAAAAATGAATTCATTCATGAACCGATCCAACGATGCTGGATTTCGACACTCGTTGGAGAGATGAACGTTCATTTCTATGTAATGTGTGTGAACGTGAAATGAAACAAAAATGAACATTCACTCGAGTGAAGCGTCTGAAATCCGCTTAAAGTTTAAACAGTAAACAATGTTATAAGAGCATAGTGTGGCTATAATACCTACCTATTTGTCGTCTTATAACACCGCGGTCCCATGGCCTGTCGAGTCCTGTCGAGGCCTGTCGAGGCCCGTCGAGGCCTGTCGCGGCCTGGCACGCGGCCACGACAATGCCGAGCACTCCCACCACAGGCCTCATCAGATCGGTGGTTCCCACGGCCTGTCGGCCTGGCCTGGCGCGATCAGCAGGCTTAGCATGACACTCTCGTATTTCTTCGAAGAATAGACACGGCTCTTTATAAACAAAGTGACATTTCGTTTCTCAGTTTTTGACATCTCACTGTAGAAATCCTTTTACAATCTGTCATCTTGTCTTTCGTTTCTAACGATCTTTGTCTAGGTCCTTTTTTATGTAGAAGGATGTCTACGGTGGGATGTCAAAAAATGAGAAACGAAATGTCACTTTGTATGGAAAGAGCCGTGTCTATTCTTCGAAGAAATAGAGTGTCATGCTAAGCCTGCTGGAGAAAGCGGGCCGTGGGACCGCAGCATTTTGCAACGCGACTTTTCTCTCTATGTGACGACGGTAAAAGTTGTAACTGACCTGGATGTTCTGGAGCCGACAGCTATTAGATACCCTGACTCTCTCAGGTCATTGCCGTTCTTTAGTGGAGGAGTGTTAGGCTTGGCACTGCTGTCTGCACCTGCGGAACAAACATAATAGAAAATTGTGTATAAATAATTAACTTTATTACCGTGTTTCTAAAAGTTAATATAGAGTTCCTATAATGTTCCCAATGCTGGGCCACAGGCCTAATCTGTGAGAGAAAGTGGTCCACCACGTGGGCCCAGTGTGGGTCGGGCTCAAAAGTATATTGAAGTGTTTTTCAATGAAATCTGTTGTCAAATTACAATAATTTAAATTAAACGGTTTAGAATATGTTGTTATTTGAATGGCTGTTATTATTCGCTCAAGTAATGGAATTTGGCGCCATGATTTATGTGAGCTTCCGAATGCTACTGACTAAAAGTTCTAGGTACTAAAATAGAAATCAGCCCTATCCTGAGCCCTATTTTCCCTAGACATGAATTTACTATAAACTTGATAAAAATATAAGTTTTATATAAAAAAAAAAACTTTACCAACATATAATATCTGTACTCCATTTATAAATATTTGTTCCGATTCACTGTCCAAAAATATGGAAATTATCATCGTTAAATGCACAAAGAACCTATATTTTATTCTATGAGATTATTTAACACAACGAGCGATGTCAGCGCGACATAATAACAGACTCGTCTAGTTGAACACATATTGTTACAAACTTAGATCATAATATTATGTCTACAGGACAACTTTTGGCGTGTAAAGCGTAGCGCACACTAGGGCGGGCCGCGCCGCATTGTAAAAATCCACCTTTCATACATTAAGGGGTAATCGCGGTTGACCTTGACCATACAAAGAGCTCACGGCACGCTGCCGTTCGGTTACATAGGGAATATTTATTTTTTGTAAGTAAAATATGAATATTTGAAAAAAAAAAAACAGATACTTATAATTAATTATAGATAATAAAATAGTTCCGGGAGGGGACGCTCCAGAAAGACATATAGTGACCTCATTAATAATGTTCTTCAAAAAGGTCAGGTGTAGTACTCGCAACCGGCGTGCGTGTATGACCGGATGTATGAACGTAAACGAAGCAAAAGGCAGGGTCGTGCCGTCCATAGAGGCAATTAGGCCTAGCCTACCCTACCAACAACGCTAAATGCAAATTTTAACTATACATAATCAGCCTATAATGTTCCCACTGCTGGGACACTGGCCTCCTCTCTGTGAGAGGGAGTGGGCCGTAATCCACCACGTGACTCACAGTTCGACGGAGCTTGGTACGGTAGGTATTCGCAGGCAAGCACTCGGCTGGCCTACATACCGTTGATAAATTTACGTAATATACACACTCGTGTATATTTTCGAGTATATGAACGGCACACAATAGTGACATGGTTTAAATTAGGGGCGTAACTCTTGCGGCAGGAGCTCGAAACCCATTGGCTGTGTGTAAAGTCAAGATTTAATGAATGAAAAGTATTAAAGACCAGGGTTCCCAATTTTTGGACAATTCCCCGAATTGCGGGGATGTTTCCTTCATGACTACTAGAGACAATTAAAAAAACAGGGTGGTATTGTCGAAATTAAAACCTTCCAAAAAAATTATAAATTGTAAGGAATAGCAAAAGCCCTATAAAAATAATTAAAAACTTCATAATTTTTTATTATATTCCTCATATTTGGGAAATTTTGCTTTGATTTTTGGGGAGTTAGGAAAATAAGTTCTGGCAACCCAGGACTGTATTATCCGGCAAAATTTGGTAGTCCCTTTTGTGGAAGAACACGGTGTGACAATGATACAATTTTAATTGGTAGTGTTTGTTTCATGTGACAGTGACACGCAAATTATATCCGATCTATAATGTTTTGCTTTTTTATGTCTTAATACGTTATAAGTAATTGGTTTTGAAACGTAAAGTAGTGTAAATATTATTTGTTGTATAATTATTACTTTATTTACCTAAGAATGGTGATCTGTTGTGAAGTTTGTGCCGATAATGTGTTGGTTACGTTAGTCGGTAGGTTAGTCGCAATTGTCGTTTAATGATAAGATTCAAGTTGTGTCTAAAGGTGTGCCTAAATTACGAGAATTAATCCAAAAATATGATAATTCATGACTTCGGATATCTTGCAAGTGACGTGTTCTGTAATTATCACCCACCCACTTGGTTATGATAATTGAGGAGGCCGAATCTTTCTTCTGTTTGCATCGTTAGACCGACGTTAGACCTTGAATAATGTGGTGAGTTCTTGCATTTAACTTTTGTTTTTACAGGATTATTTATGTTTTTTTTTTTCAAATATTTTACTTTGAGGGTCATCATATGCAGAGCGACGCTGTGATATTGCGCGAATTAGTTTTTTTTTTTGGTGTCAGTATGCGTGGCCTACCCTCTGTGGAGAACTACTGCACGCCACTGGCAAAAGGAGTATGTAAGGAGCGTAGCAGGTGGCTTTCTATAGTTTCTGCCTACCCCCATGAGAAGAAGGCGTGAGTTGATAATATTTAAGTATACATACGTATGTAATAAAATAGTCTGTTAATACAAAAAGAAATCATGAAAATATCTTTAGTAGTTTGAAAGTGACATCGTTTTTTATGCTTTGGTTAGACATTACTTCCTGAATTTATTTCATAAAGTATTTTATTACAATACTTAAATATTCACATAAAGAATTGATGTGCATATGCGTTCTAGTTTAAAGTACATTGTTTGCATAACTAAATCATATATCTGCGCCGTAAAGGTTGATGTAATATAAGTATAATATAGTGTAATATAAGTGAACTGTGAACGTGAACATATACTGACCTAATTGGTGATGTTCTTCAGAAAGGTCAGGTGCGTAGTACTCGCAACCGGCGTGAGATGTACTTAAGAACGTAAACGAAGCAAAAGGAGTATGTAACGAGCGTAGCAGGTGGCGTTCTATAGTTTCTGTCTACCAACATGAGAAGAAAGCGTGAGTATATGCATGTATGAACTATCGCACGTTATAGGCAGCCTTTTTTTTTTTTTTGCGGGTTTTACACAAAGTGACAGCTAGCACATGTCAGATTAATCCAGAGAAATAATAACCCGACTCTAAGTCATTATCATCTTCTCAGCATTTTCCTTACTATGCTTTTTTTTTTGGATGGGATATCATCAAATAACTTCTCCCGCTCTGGGCGGAGCGGGAGGGTGTGTCAGACTCTTTTACGGTGTTATTACAAAACAAAGATTTCTTTTGACATGGTTTAAACCATCGAACCAGTTTTCGTAATAAGAACTTTACTATGATTGAAATGCAGTTCTTTATACAAAACTGACTATTTAGTCCGGTACTAAGTTGACAGTTTTTCATTAATAACTTTAACGTAGTCGGAATAAAGTTCGAAATTTAAAAATGGCTCAATAATTTTAACCTGGGTCTGAAGATAATCCTTGTTTTGTAATAAGACGGTTACTGACTAAAACCCACCCGTATTCCTTCCTGTTGCCTGTGTTGCGGGGGCCTCGGTGATCCATAAGTACCTTCCCGCGACCCCGAGCCACGTGCTTTTTTGTTTTAGAATGCGATGTGCTGCGGCTCGATGTGGCTGTAATGTGCGTCAGCCTTTAAAGCACGTTACGACATATTTATTTGCAGCTTCGTGTTATTGCTCTAAATGCTCGTCTTCCTAAAATAACTTCATAGTAATTGCCTTTTAGAACATATAAATAATACTTTGCTGAAAATTAAAGTACAGTTTACAAAAAGTAGGCAACTTACCTGTAACGGAATTTTATTAACTGCACGAATCAAAATAATTTGAATTCAAATACTAATTATAATTAATTTACGGAAAAGAAAAAAACAAAGACCAAACAACGTCATCTTATTCCCATTTTAGACAATTCTAAATTCAAAAGTGTTCCTGCCGCATTCTTTTATTCAGACGCGATTAGGGTCCCTTTTCAATAGCTGGGAAAAGAACTTAATTACGTTACCGAGTGAAAAGCAACGTCACGGAAATCAATATTTAATGATCATAAGTTAATTTAAATTCAAATGTTAATAAGTGTCTACATATTTTCGATATTTTCTTGAATTCGTAGATGGTGATGATGATCGCGAATGAAAGTAAACACTATCATAATTGCTCAAAGTAAGAACTCAACGCCGTAAAAGAAAAAGAAACAAACGCTTATATTTTTTTATTTACGTAATGGCTTCTGAACAATTTTCTTGAAATAAAGTGGTCAGTAGTTTATTAACAATCGTAATATTAAGTAAATTAACGGTTTCTAATGTTACGGTTTATTTATATTCTAATTTTAAGTTACTGTTTTGTTTACCGTATGTACTATATTTAAAACTCATCACGTCTAATCAAAACAGGACACGATTTTTTTTATTTATAAAAATAGAAATGGCAAAAATGCCAAAATCATTTGGCACAAATATCGCGGTAAGTGGTTCGTAGGTACAAAACTTACGGTGTTTCGGTATAAAAAGTTTAAGTTATTCAGCTGGTCAAGTAACGTAGGACGTAGGAACTAGATAAAATCTTTCTGGCTAGGCTATTTTAAATGATTTACGATAACTAAAACGAAAGCTACATAAACCAAGAATTATTTAAGCGGCCAGAATACTTTCTACATACATATTTTGTTGGTTATATAAAAATTATAACAAGTTTTATCTTTTACAATTAAATTTTATTTAAATAAGAATTGATTTTAGTTTTCCTACTTGTATTGGGCTTGTGGCTAAGTAATAACAGCCGCACGGGTCGATCGATCAGGTTAAGCTACGCTTGCCGCGGTTGGTCCGTGGATGGGTGACCATCTTTACATACCAAGACCCCTCCGTGCCTCGGAAAGCACGTTAAGCCGTTGGTCCCGGCTGTTATTTGTAGATCTTTACAGTCGTTACGGGTAGTCAGAAGCCCGAAAGTCTGACAACCAGTCTTACCAAGGGGTATCGTGTTACCCAGTAACTGGGTTGTGGAGGTCAGATAGGCAGTCGCTCCATGTAAAATACTGGTATTCAGCTGTATCCGGTAAGACTGGAAGCTGACCCCAACATAGTTGGGAAAAGGCAGGCAGATGATGATTAGTTTATCTTTGTAATTTTAGTTTTGCATTTTCGATAAGGCTAACTGTAGTTTAGCTGTCGCCAATTTCATCTTTTATTTAAAAATAACCAAAATGTTTTAAATAATGGTGCCCAAGATACAGGCTGTGGCTAGTTTAGGACCAATGCTGTATCAAGAGGTAAAAAAAAAATCGGTGAAGGACGTATTTTACTAATAAATTAAATATTTAGTTATTTTAAACTGCTACTTTTGGACTATTTTGTTGGTCTAATGATTGCAAGCGCTACTGTTAAGCCTTGGGTTGGTTTTTGGTTGGCCGTGAAGAGTGCACTGAAAAAAAAAATCGGTAAACCCAATCGATTTTTCGGTAATCTTCACCGCTTTGGTCAGTAAAAATAGAGCCTATTGTCCAAAGAAGTAAAACTAATTGAAAAAAAAAACAGTTGAGTTATAACAGTAGATTTTACTGTGCATCTCTTAAGCTCTGAAAACGGCAATACTTAAAAGAAACTGTTTGTTTCAGTAAACTTTAATGTTCATCCAATTGAAATAACTGTTTAGCTCTTTACTGTTTTTGCCCATTTCAGTGTACTGTCAGTAATCAATTATTTTAACATAAAAAAAGTTTCCTGAACCGTTTTTTTTGTACTGTACAACAACAGTAAAAAGTATCGTTTCATTTTTTTCAGTGTGGATTAAGAATTTCTTAGCAGTCCGGAGTTTGGATTTGGCCCTGCGATAAATATAGCAATAACCCCCTATTCCACTCGGGGCAAGCTGGATCTCTCCAACACAAATCTACACGTACATCTGTGGTGGGGAGACCCAGACAGCCAGGCACTTCTTCTCTTGCAACCGAGCGGGTGGTCAGGTTGCGGATAGCCCAACTCCGGCTGTGGGACCGACAGTTATTGTCGATCCCGCATCCGGAGCATCTTGAAAGAGATCCCGGACATGAGAAGTTCCTGAAGGCCAAATCCCAGGCTCAGGGAAACCTATTACCTTCGTCCTATGCACCTATCACCAAACCAACCATCCCTCCTTATCCACACATCCCGTCGGTCCCCAAATCCCTAGGCCAAATCCCAGGCGCAGGGTGACCCCAAGAACCCACCCCACTTCACCTTACCATGCCTTCCCTCCTATCCCTACATCGTCGGTCCCCGAGGAGGGGTAACCTCAATTCCTTAAAAGCCCACCCCCACAACCATGCAGCAGAAAGAGGAAATTACTACCCAGGTGGGTCCCGGCCGAGCCGGGGAATCCCACACCGCTTCGGCGGTCAGCCCCCATCGTAATCTGGGGGGGGCATCTAACTGCTTTTTGGTGCCGCGCTCATCAGCGCGGCTGGCTGCTGACTCAGCGCCCATAACACAGGCTGCGACTCACGCGCCATCTCACCCTACCATGGCTGCGACCAGCGCGCCAACAGACACAACTCTGGCTGCACCTCACGCGCCAACACCCACTACGACGTGTATGCCTACCACAAGCATCTGGCAACAGAGCCTCGTGCGTAACAGCATCACCAACCCGGACAAGGACCAAGAACAACACAGACAGAGAGTGACGGGGAAGGGTGACGGACCTGGCAGCTCTAGCACTTTCTCGGCCGACGGAGTACGCATGCTGTACAAGCGCGGAAAAATCATGGCTTGGGGAAAGAAAGTAGGCGACCGAAAGCACGGCACCCGCGATGGCTTTAGCCAGCGCGAAGCGCGATCGGACGCCGAAGAGGCAGTACGCGACCAGCCACGAGTACGCGAAGGGGCAACCCAGTGCGATAAACGGCCGGACGCGGAATCACGTGACCAGTCGCAAGTACGCGAAGGGGAAACCCAGCGCGAAAGCGGCTGGACGCGGAACCATGCGGGCGGAGGCCAGTACGCGAAGGGGTAACCCAGGGCGAAAAACCTCCGCACGCGACAGAGCATGCCGGGACCGCCAGTCGACCCCGAGACACCGACTTGACCCACGACCGACCGCGGCCTCAACGGAAAAGGGGTAGGCGGGCTGGATCCTCACACCAACCGCTACCGGCAAGAAGCACTCAGCCGGGCGCCTCCAACCCGTAGCCTGGACCAAGTGGTACAGGGCCGGTGAAGAGGGAGCGCCCGAATGAATCGGCCTCACCGAGCACGCTTCAGGGGGATGCCAAACGTGTGAGGGTCCAATCCGCTCAGGGCGAGCAGAGGACCTACGCGCGAGCCACAAAGGACATCCCGGCGCGGCTGGCCGTAGCAATCTGCCTACCTCCCCCTTCCAGAGACCTGACTAAGGAAGAGGCCGCACATATAAAGACTGAACTAGAGAGCCTTATGCTGGACACGGACTCCACAGCACAGCTCACTGCCTTCCGCGGATACCCATGGGTAGCGGAAGGCACCGTGCAGCTGTGGTGTGAGGACGACCATGCTCTGACCTGGCTGACCCACAACGTGCCCCGAATCCGACTTCCAGACACTGATCTTAACCTGACGGTGATAAGACAGTCCGACGCACCGACCCGTGTCCGAGCCTCACTCTTCGTCCCACGTTATAAAGGGGACATTGTCCGGCTCCAAAGTATTCTGACTCGTCAGAATACTTGGTATGACATAGGGAAGTGGTCGCTGTACAGGGCAACTACCGTCGGTGGTGACAACTATGGGACACATCTAACCCTAGGTGTGCCACCGGAGGAAGCTGAGAGGGTCCTAGCCCGGGAGCGTCGGATATCGTACCTTCTTGGGTCGATATACGTACGCTTCTGGCCCACGACCCAACCCCCTGACACCGCGACTCAACTCCCCGCCACCCTGACCGATCCCACGACTAACCTGACTGTGACGTTACCAACGTCGACGGACACAATAGACGCGGATATGGACAAGTTGTAGGAGGTCATGGCCCGAGCGGCAATGGCCGACGAAGACGAGACCATACCGCTATCATCACCTGGCTGGAACGAGCAGCTTTTAGCCTCGCCACCGGGCGATCGACACGACGACCAGCACAGGGTGAAGGCAGTGGAGGGATTGTCCAATGGATCCAGCTCCGACTAACCCCACCCCACCGTCGCCATCGCCCCCCCTCCACATCATACAAGCAAACCTCCAGCATAGCCAGACTGCCACGGCTAGCTTACGCAGGGCACTGGAGGTAAAGCCCCAAACAATTGCACTGATCCAAGAGCCGTGGATCAGAAATAACAAAATATGCGGCCTCGGTAACATCGGAGGTAAGCTGATCCTAAACACACACAGCGCAGACAAGCCAAGAACCTGCGCCTACATACCACAAGGGATTCCTATCACACCACTCACTCAATTCTGTTCTAGAGACCTAACAGCTGTCAGGCTCCACAGTGATGGTAGCGCTCCAGATATTGTACTAGCCTCGGTGTACATGCCAGGCGAGGATGTACACTGCCCTCCAAAAGAGATGGCCGACCTGGTGCAGCACTGTGAGCGCGCCAAACTGGAACTGATCATCTGCACCGACTCGAACGCCCACCATCCTCTATGGGGCAGCGATGCACCGAACTCCAGAGGAGAGGTACTATCCACCTATTTATTCTCTACTAACCTTAACATTATTAACCGCGGCTCAGAACCCACTTGGGTCACAGTCCGAGGACAAACGATCATAGACCTAACACTCGCTACAGAAAACGCGACTAACCTTATTACAGACTGGCATGTATCGGACGAGCCATCTTGCTCGGACCATAGAAGGATATGCTTTAAAATAACTACCAATACAAAGAAACCTGCACCAAGGCGGAATCCGCGGCGCACCGATGTCCCCGGGTTTAAACGTCTCCTAGCCTCTCTATTAGATAGGCACCTATCGCAGGTAACCCTAAGAGACCAAGCGCAACTGGAATACACCGTGACAAAACTATCAGAATACCTAACCGAAGCATAGCATGCATGCTGCAAACTAAGAGCGCCACAAACCAAGGGCGAGAGGAACCCCTGGTGGAACGCAGAACTTAGTAAACTCAGAGATGCATTACGCAAACAATTCAACAGAGCTAAAAACACTAGACTCCCGGACGACTGGGGCCTATACAAAGAAACCCAATACGCATACAAAAAGCAGATTAGAACCGCCAGGAGATCAGCATGGCGGAAATTCTGTGAATCCATCGAGACAAATAACGAAGCCGCTAGGGTAAGGAAGATTCTGGCAGTAGATCAGGACCGAACTCTCGGCACGCTGAAAAAGCCTGATAATTCATACACACTAACCGACCAGGAAACCAGTAAGGTCCTTCTCGAGACCCACTTCCCAGACTGCCGACTCCTGGAGGATGGGAGGTGGAAGGCTGAACCAGAATGGACCCCAACTGATCAGGACTGGTCCAGAGCCCGCAACATAGTAACAGAAGATCGGCTAAGGTGGGCTATTGATACCTTTCAGCCTTACAAGTCCGCGGGGCTGGATGGCATTTTCCCAGCCCTGCTGCAGTGGGGGGTGAATCATCTGATGCCAGTGCTGACGGAGATCTATCGAGCCTGCATGGCACTCAGATACATACCCCTCGCATGGCGCGAAGTGAAAGTCATTTTCATACCCAAACCTGGCAAAACCGACTATACACAACCCAAGGCTTACAGGCCTATAAGCCTCACATCCTTCCTACTGAAGACCCTTGAGAGACTCTGCGATAGACACATCCGAGACGGACCTCTTCGGGCAAAACCCCTTCACAAACAACAGCATGCGTACACCACAGGCAGATCAACAGAATCCGCGCTGCACAGCGTGGTTTCTAAAATTGAATGCGCAGTGGACCACAAATGCTCGGCACTGGCCGCCTTCATTGACATCGAGGGCGCCTTTGACAAAACAATGTTCAATAGCATCAACACGGCGCTTGACAGACATAGCATAGACCCCACCATAAGTGGCTGGATCACAAACATGCTTAAACTGAGAGCTGTACAAGTCACAGTGAACGACACTACCAGGGCCATAGTGGCGAAAGGCTGCCCACAAGGAGGCGTCCTCTCGCCGCTTTTATGGAACCTGGTCGTCGACAACTTCATCAAAACACTCAACGATAAAGGTTGCTTCACCGTAGGCTACGCGGATGACATAACCATAATAATAAATGGCACCCACGAAAATACCCTATGCAACCTTATGCGCCAAGCCTTAAAAATAGTAGAGGATTGGTGCAATAAGCACCAACTATCAGTAAACCCTACAAAGACCGAATTAGTTCTATTCACAAAGAGGAGGAAACTGCCAATTTTGCAGCTACCACGATTCTTTGGGACCACCCTAAGCCTGTCAACTGAAACCAAGTACCTGGGCATCTTCTTGGACAAACAGTTGAACTGGGCAAAACACACCAACTACATCATCACAAAAGCCAGCATATCTCTGTGGCAGTGTAAAAGACTGCTCGGCAGGAACTGGGGAATTAACCCCAAGATTACCTACTGGCTGTTCACCACGGTCATCCGGCCAATTATCACATATGGCTCACTAGTCTGGTGGCCCAGGACAGACTTGAGCACAGCCCAAAAAGATCTCGAAAAACTGCAACGGTTTGCTTGTGTAGCAATCACAGGCTGTATGAGAACTACGCCCACCGCCGCCCTACAGGCGATGCTTGGATTGCCGCCTCTGCACCTTATCGTGCGGGAGGAGGCGGCCCTGGCCGCCTTTAGGCTTAACATAACAGGAACCCTGAGCAAAGACTCTAGAGTCAAGCACATACGCATAAGGGAGGATGCGATCAAACGAAGACCGATGATGGCATCACCCTGCGACAGAGCCCCAAAACTACACTGTTTCCAAAAGCACTACAACATAATACTCACAGAGGAACGGTGCGACTATTCAGGCCCGTATGAGGTAAGAGTATACACCGATGGATCAAAAACCAACTCCGGAACCGGAGCAAGCGTTTTCTCACACGACCTTAACATAAACATATCCTGCCCGCTGGGAATGTTCAACACCGTCTACCAGGCGGAGTGTGTGGGCATTATACAAGCGGCGTATGCCATAGAAGCCAGGAGAGTCACGGACACTCATGTACGTATACTCTCCGACAGCGCCTCAGTTCTCCAATCCCTAGGAAAGAAACACAGTACTTCGAGAATAACACAAGAATGTCACAATGCGCTAGAACGTATAACGGTATTCAACCGCAACACAGTGACGCTGCAATGGATAAAAGGACACAGCGGATCGCTGGGCAACGACGCAGCTGACGAACTAGCCAGGAGAGCATCCGGCACGTCAGTCTGCGGACCGGAACCGATCGTGCCCATCCCCTTCAACCAACTACGCAGGTGGCTACAGGAGCTCACCCACACACAAGCGGAGAGCTGGTGGTCCTCGGCACAGGGGTGCAGACAGTCCAAGGAGGCTATGCCATCTTTGGATAGTAAGTTAACCAGGCGCTTGTTACGCCTGGACCGGACCGGCCTGCGCCTGTTGACGGGGACCATCACGGGCCACTGCTCGCTAAACAAACACTTCCACACAACAGGCATAACGGACAGCCCTCTGTGCAGGGCTTGCATGGAGGCAGAGGAAACCGTTGCGCATGTGCTCTTCGAATGCACAGGCGTCACCCACATTAGAACAGAAACCCTCGGGGCACCGATCACAGATCCTACACAGAAATCCTAAACAGACCAGGAGATATTATCAACTTCTGGAGGGAGGTGGGCTGGTTGGAATAACCACCAAAAACGGCCGCCATGGCCCACGCACAATGGTCCACCTGAAGGACTAAGTGCGGAAACCAAACCCTCTAACATAGGAACATAGGAACCCCCTATTCCATGATGAAGAACAGAATTGGCGAAAAGTTGATATTCCTGTAAATCCCCACTACGAGGTACTGGTAATGACAAGTTTTACGTCGTTGTTTTTTTATTCAACATATCTTAATGGTGCTTTCTGCCATCGGATCGGAACCGGTTAAGCCCAGCGCGACTCCGATTCGGTGTCGAACAATAGAAAATCAATTGTGTCTCATTAGCTGTCCTTGACCAATTAATGAGAATTTACAGATTCGTGCATTTTCTTTCTTTTTCGTATGGTCATTGACTAACTTGGTGTCAGAAATTTTATGCCGCCCATTGGCTTTACATGCCATCGCGAAATATCTCTCAGGCATTCTCAGGTTTCCTCACGATGTTTACCTTCACCGTTTTTTAAGCACGTGATAATTATACAATACGCACAGGAATCCGAAAAATCAGGTGCTTTATAATGTTTAAAGTGTACCTGGACGTACCTGTAAGTGTACCTGTGTAGTGCTACCTGCCTACTGCACGGTATGTCCTTCAACTAGAACGGAGAGATGGGTAGCCATGCCTCTTGTTGTTTATTTTCCTATATGACTTGTACTAACCCACGCGGCAGGAAGTGTAGAACTTCTACCAATGTTAAGTGCTATTCTGCAGATCTATCGCGTGTTACCAACTTGTTTTGTAACAGCGTTTGTCTTTCAGATATTTGACAGTTCTTAATTCTTTAAAGCCAAGCATAGTAAGGAAACCGTCCGGTAAGGACCAGGCCCGGGTCGACGCGCGCCTCAAAGAGATGTCCACTAGGGCCGTTGCCTGCCGGGGTCGCGGGAAGGTACTAATGGGTCACCGAGGCCCCTGGCAACACAGGCAACAGGAAGGAATACGGGCTAGTTTTAGTCAGTAAGAGTCTGACACACCTTCTCGCTCCGCCCAGAGCGGGAGAAGTTATTTGATGATTTCCCATCCAAAAAAAAAGCATAGTAAGGAAAATGCTGGGAAGATGATAATGACTTAGAGTCCGTTTATTATTTCTCTGGATTAATCTGACATGTGCTAGCTGTAACTTTGTGTAATAAAATGGTCATATTTATTGTATTCTAGACTTTTACACTTATATAAATCTCAACTTATATAAATCTTAAACTACACGATCACCAATATAGTAAATATGACCATTTTATTACACAAAGTGAAAGCTAGCACATGTCATAATTATTACTCCAGTGAATGAATAATTCGACTTTAGTTGAGAGTACACGTGTACCAAGGCGAGCTAACCTCAAAGTTGAGTTTTATCCCAGCAAACCTTTGATCCTGATCTTAGTTCTAATGTCCATGTTTTGGCGCTAAAAGGGCTAAATTATTCAACTGCCTGTCAAAGTATACTCACGGGCAACTGATGGGCCCATGACATCTCCCTCTTCTCCTGCCCACGCGTTCATTTTTGAATCTTCTACTCCATTGATTCGAAACACAAACTCATAAGTTTCATTGTAAAGTTTTAGAACTTTTTTTTAGCAAATTCACATTATAAAGGTTTTTTTTTCATAAAACTGACAACCTCATAAATATATACAACTAATTACTAAATATTCCTTTCAGGAATTTCATGCGTTAAGCACAGTTATTTTAAACGTTCAAATTATTTTTCAATTTATTTTTCAATTTAACCGACACCAAACTCAAGACATTCCTGGAAACTTTTATTCGTTGTTATTTAAATTCATCGCTTGTTACACGAGATAACTGTCAATCAACATGTAAATAAACCTTGTAATGTACAACCTACTTATAGCGATCGTCATTTGTTATAAGTTCGACTACATTGCCTTGTGGTGGCGTTTAGCTTACTGAAAGCTCGCTATGCTACTGAAATTTGTCTGTAGTTTCATTAAGGTGACCATGATTTGGGTTATTTGTAGGTTTTTGAAGAAGCAGGTACATGTTTTGTTTATCTGTCAGTGTTTGTACAAGTAATCAGTTTAGAATTTAGGGTGAGTATGTCTTGACAAGATAATTTCATTATCTTTTAGTATGTAGGTACCTTATTTCAGGCATGAAAAATAGGAACTAGAAGGCTTAGCTGTGCTACTATGGGATTTAAGTTGACCCTAAAAACGATGTGACTTTCTGTACCGCTTTTCAGATATTTCCCTGCCTGTTGTATTTTGTTTTATTTTATTCAACAGATTAGATTTATCATTTTAAGTTAGCTTGACTTGAAAAAGTTTGTTTTTAGATTTTACAGATGAAACACTTTTTCCAACTAGGTTCTAACTTCAGAAGAAAGTATGTTGAAAAATCTAAATAACAGATTCAGATGTTCTCAAGCATTCTCTCCCAAACTATCCTAACTTTCCCACAAACCATGGCCCCCATTCTACCCGGTTCACAGGACAGCGGTGATGTGCAGAACAGCACGCGATAGCTAGTGATGTGCCACTCGGGTATCGATTCAACGACAATAAACCGTAACCGACTCCCGCTCAGTGCATGAAAGATTGCGTCGTTCTCTGTTTACTCACAGTCACAGCATGCTTCTATTTTATTGTTTATGCTTTCCTGGTATCAAGGTCGAGGGTGCTTAAGTGCGGAGGTTACGGTTTTTAAGGATGGTCGTAAAATAAATGTGAATGACATTTAAACGTCAAAATAAGTTTTCTTATGAGTTTACGCTTCTTTAGTGAAGAAAATAACCTTTTTTTATTGATGGCCACCTTCAACTCCTTCTAAGTTACGACCTTCAGATCCTCCTTTATTTCCAAAGCGAGTTCTGAAATAATGCCTGGCAAATTTCTGTTTGAGAGCAGTGGTGGCCCTGTAGTAACAGCTGACGGCTGACGTGACTTACGAGTTGTAGGTCGTAGGTTCGAACCCAGGCAGGCGCTTTACTTTGTGTAAATTATTTCATCACCAGTGCTCTCAAAACGGTGAAGGAAAACATCGTGAGGAAACCGGCATATCCTAGAACCGAAAATTCGAAGACATGTGACATCTACCAACACGCACTGGGCCCACGTGGTGAATTACAGCCCACGCCCTCTCGAAGAGTGGAGGCCTGAGCCCCAGCAGTGGGGACATTATAGGCTGATTATGAAATTTCTGTTTATTAAATCTATTGTTCTATCAAAATTAAAATGCTAGCTAGCTGTGCTGATCGGTTAAACGCAATATATAACACATGACACTTCAGCCAATCACTTAGCAAATGAGTGTTGATATTGATTCAGCTTAAAGAAAATTGTCTCAGCACAGAATTTCTTTTTCTCTAGTTTTTTTGTAAATATCGATATTTTCCTAATCTACCTACCCTAGTAAAAAATAATTCTATATTTAGGTTAATCCATTAACTTCCAATTTTTTATTGCTTTTAGGCGTGGCTGTAAACTTCTTCATTCATTAATTTCATTAACTATTTCTTTATCTTTCTTCGTTTTTCGATTCTTTCTTTTAAAGTCTTAGAGTACCTAGAACTTCACTATTTCAGGTCGATAAGACTATCGACCACGTGAATATTGCATAGTAATTTAATGATTAGGGTCTTTTAAGTCAACCGCTTATCCAAGTAGGCCACATGAATCAGACGACACAGAAATGGGACCTCCTTAGATCCCAATTCTTGAAACTTATAAAGACTAGAGCTTTGTTGTGAGATTTATTTAATAATAAGCCGGGTGCCCGATAGGGTTTCCCATCGGGAAAAATGACGAACTTCCATGTATTTTCACAAAACCTTTCTTAGTACTTCCGCTTTACTAAGGCGTGTACGCACAAACGAGGCACTGGGCACGGAGGGGCTTGTGGCTAAGTAATAACAGCTGCACGGGTCGATCGATCAGGTTAAGCTACGCTTGCCGCGGTTGGTCCGTGGATGGGTGACCATCTTTACATACCAAGACCTCTCCGTGCCTCGGAAAGCACGTTAAGCTGTTGGTCCCGACTGTTATTTGTAGATCTTTACAGTCGTTACGGGTCGTCAGAAGCCCGAAAGTCTGACAACCAGTCTTGCCAAGGAGCATCGTGTTACCCAGTAACTGGGTTGTGGAGGTCAGATAGGCAGTCGCTCCATGTAAAATACTTGTATTCAGCTGCATCCGGTTAGTCTGGATGCTGTCCCCAACATAGTTGGGAAAAGGCTAGGGCAGATGATGTACGCACAAACGAACACGAACATCGAACATTTTGTTCGCGTGTGAACACGAACATAGAACACGAAACATTTAGTTTGTAGGTGTGGAAGTAAATTAGCTAAGCGAACACGAACATCAAACATTGTGTTCGCATGTGCGTACCACTAACGAACACCAAACACTGTGTTGTGTTGAACGGACTTGTGTAATTGTAATTAATTGTTAAGAACCAGGGTCTTTTTAAAAAGCAAAAACAAAAAAAAAAATGTTCTTGGCGATTCAATTTCGTTGTTCTATGGGCGTGTTGTGTTCGTGTTCACTTTGCTAATTTACGTCTACACCTACGAACCAAATGTTCCGTGTTCGATGTTCGTGTTCACAATGTTTTGTTCGTTCGTGCGTACACGCCTTATGGAACTTTTGTGCAATATTTCATGCTTCTGGCTTAGGCTGTGCGTTGTCATTCAGTGAATGAATGAATGAATGAATGAATGTAACTACATAAGATTTTATTAAGCAGAAGATACTTGCAACAAATGACCACACCAAAAAACTTTCATACCTAAAGATTTTTGAACGATTACATACGAAAATTAAGCACATTACAACAATTGTAATGAGCAAAACTTTCGACTGTTATCGTCACCAACTTCAACCATATAAAATTCATTAGAAACATATTTTCGTTATTCAGGTCCGTAGGTAGTTAACGACCTCTATGACCTAGGCTTTAGTTGAGCACGCTATGTTTGTACTGTGTTGCTTGATTAATGACTACCCCCCATCCAAGCTAAGCTGTCAATAACTAAAGTATGACGAGGGGAAACGATGGATGGACAACAAGGTGTTTTCTAAGTAATTTTCGTCATTAGGCTAAACGGGGTAGATACATACTAATGCAATCAACGTTGTGGCCTCTATGAGGTGACCGATACGCAGAGTGAAAAATAGCTTGTGTGTTATTACTTTTTTCCTGGAACAGAATCAAAACAATTACGCTACTACAATTCTGGAGAGGCTTGTGGCTAATTAATAACAGCCGCACGGGTCAATCGATATGGGCCTCAAGTCTGCTATTACAATAGTGTCAGAATGGTCCATTCCGATCCTCATGAATGATACCATTATATTAGTAGATTACCAAACTTGTCAAAATCAACAATTATGAAATCAATCATTTTGACCATTCTGACACTATTGCAATAGCAGACTTGAGGCCCAGGTTAAGCTACGCTTGCCACGGTCCGTGGATGGGTGACCATATTTACATACCGAGACCCCTCCGTGCCTCAGAAAGCACGTTAAGCCGTTGGTCCCGGCTGTCATTCGTGGATCTTTGACAGACGTTACGGGTCGTCAGAAGCCCGAAAGTCTGAAAACCAGTCTTACCAAGTGGTATCGTATTACCCAGTAACTGGGTTGTGGAGGTCAGATAGGCGTCTGCCTATCTGACCTCCACAATTGGGAAAAGGCTAGGCAGATGATGAATTCTGGAGAGGCCCTCTTTTCCACCAAACAATAAAACAACACCATTCAGTACTGATGAAAAAACTTTATTTTGCACCACAACAGCATTACGGACTTGATCTCAACGCTTAAAGGAAAATATGTACACAACAAACGACGGTCGATAGAGATTACCATCCATGGCCATATCCACCGCCGTATCCTCCATAGGAACCGCCGTAAGATCCGACCGACACGTACTTCTGTACCACGGGCTGCGCGTAAGTCTGGACCACAGGCTGCGCCACCACGTGCTGGGCCACAGTCTGTACCACTGGGGTGGCGTGGACCACGGGCTGTGAGATCACTGGGGCGGCGTGGACTACGGGCTGTGAGATCACTGGGGCGGCGTGGACCACTTGCTGTGCCACATGTACTGGGTGCACGATCTGGAGGAAAAAAGGTTGAGGTTATTGATATGTAAACTTTTTTGTGAATGAAAAGAACAGAATGGAAACATCGTAATATCTTCGTAAGGATGTTAATGAGGTCATTGACTTGACCGCTTTATTTAGTTGAATTCAATGGACTACAATGTACCGGTATCAGGTATATTTGATTTAACTGACGGGGTATCACTACCGTCTTCCCGTATACTGTGCTTTTATCAAATAAGGTCGACGGAAAGCACAGTACAAATACAAAAATAAATAAAGTACCAAAGTTTGCAATTCACACGGAAGCTAGCAATTATGTTGATTAGCGGTAAACGAGGCAACCGCAAGAATGATTAAACGGAATGTTTACGTTTGAATTTCACAATTTATTTCCGTAGCACTTGCTACGAGACGCGTAGCGCATTGTAAACAAAAACTAGATTTTGAATATTTTAAGTACATACGAAAATTGACTTTAAGATAGTCGTCTATGATTGCTACAGCAGGCTTAGCACGAGAACCGTAGTGAAGCGTTTTGTCGACGAAAGAGATGACAAAAATGACGTTTCCGTGTGGACACTAGAATAATAATAGAAAGCGTCTTGGTAAGCCTGCTGAGTAGTTTGCTGAATGCTTTCCAAATTGAGTCACTATTTTGGTCGTATTATGTACTACGGAATAAATCGCAGGCTACGAGACGCATAGCTACGCTTGATAACTGCTACAGAAGGATGTAGGTATCGCATGCTAGAAGTTAAGTCACTGCTAAGAGACGCGTAGGTAGTTCTTATTTGTCTTCATGAACTGTTCTATGGGAGCTGCAGCAGACCTGAGGCTATCTGCTGTCTGACTTCTGCATACTTCATGGTTCTATTAAGGCTAAGACCAGCGTTGCCAGTTTTTTTTTTCGGGCAAAGCCGGATTTTAACCCTTTTGAGTATGTTGAGAGGAAGAATGAAAGGCGACTCAAAATATATTTACAAGGCAGATATGAGTGGAAACGCCGGGAGGGGACGCCCCAGGAAGATATATACTGACCTCATTGATCTTCAAAGGGGTCAGGTGCGTAGTACTCGCAACAGGCGTGCGTGTATGACCAGATGTATGAACGTAAACGAAGCAAAAGGAGTATGTAAGGAGCGTAGCAGTGGCGTTCTATAGTTTCTGCCTACCCCCATGGGAAGAAGGCGTAAGTTTATATATGTATGTTGATTAAAAAGTGCGGGATTCTTTCGTCGAAAGCGGGATATAATAAAAATAAACGTAAATAAACAGTAGTATTTCATTTATTACTACTTATTACCCTTATAATCAATCTTTTCAATTTAATTTTACAATGTTATTATATAATAAAAAAAAATATTCTTCTTCTTCTTTCTTTTTTAAAATATCGTTGCGCCACGCCAGGAATTTCTTCCTGTATCGTGGGTGCGTTTACAAACATAGAAAAACTCACAAACACAAACACCCAGACCCGGAACAATTACTTGCAGATCATACAAATATTTGTTCCGTGCGGGGATGGAACCCGCGACACGCAGCGCAGCAGTCGATCGCTCAGCCATTACGCCAACCGTGTCGTCCAAAATAAATGTCGTGTCGTGTCGTAATATTATTATGAAAACACGTTACTTTATTGTATTAATAACAATAATTGTCTGGTTTGCTCTGTAATGCAGTTAAGTATTCAGAGGGATATAATATAAATAAGAAATACATTACTTACAAATTACTCTTTTTTATCTCCGAAAAGCGGGACTGAGCCTGTCCCGCGCGGTTATTTAATTTTGGGATAAAAATCGGGACGTCCTGCCATAATCGGGAAGTCTTCAATATCTCCAAGCTATGTTTAATTATCCTATAACTCACCTGTTGGAACGACGCATAGCTAGTGGCTGGCTTGGCGACTGCTAATGGTGCCGCGTGAACCACGGGCTGTGCCACTGCTACGGGCTGAGCCAAGGCAACCGTTGGTTGGTGCACGTAACTTACTGAAGACAATTGCTGCAATAAACAAAAGAAACCTTTATTAATTAAAACTATATGCTTTTGTTTTTTTTTATTTTTAAGTTCATCAGATAACTTGAAGCTTGCCAATGCCAATGCACTCCACCACTTTATTTGACAAATCCTTTACTGTCCAGGCCGCTCGTTTGTGGAATGCATTACCAGTTCCTATAAAACGCGCGCAATCGTTGCCCGTGTCTAAAAGACTCGTGAAAGAACATTACTTGTGGTTGTGATTTTGTTGTCGTTGTTAGCTGTAATAAACTATCTATAGTCTTCATTAATTTTCGTTTCTTATATAGTTAGTATGTATGTATCTATTACGAGTATATAGCATGTATCTGTGTAGGTATCTATTATATTATATTGTACTTATATACTTTTTATTTACATCACAGACAACCCCATCTTATGACCAGAGTCCCCAAAATCACTGTCCTTTCCAAGGTTGCTTGGAAGAGATCGCATTAAGCGATAAGGCCGCCCATTGTATATTTTGTAGTGTTTTTTTTTTCTTTTTGTAATGTATTATCTGGTGTACAAACAAAAAAATATAAATTAATTAATAATAAATAAATAAACACAAGTAAATAGTTCTGTTTAAATGCTGACTTAATGCCTGAGGCATTTTCTACAAGTCAATTTTAGGTTAATGCAGAGACAAAGCATAGCAGGTGCAAAATACAAGATAGATTAGCTCGAAAATATGTACCTAATTATAAACAAATAAACTTTATGAAGAGAAATAGCTATAAGTTGAAAGAGAAAAGGAATCTCTAGCAAATTACCCGTGGGTTGTTTCTGCCAATATCTTAAGGCGCTGACAAGACCCAAGTGACCAAAACAGGCTTCGCTTAAGAAAAAAAATTGCCATATCTGTATAGTTTGTGGTAGCGAAAAAAAAAAATTATTTTGAACATATTTCCCAGAACTTACCAAAATACGTTTTAAAAACAAAATTTTGATACAAACTAACGTTAAACTAACCTCTTACTTTGAGTTCTAATCCAAAATATCTGTATCAAATATCAACATACGTCACGTATTTAATGAATAACAAGAACGTCTTATTTGAATGCAGAACTTGGTTGTTTTTCATTTTCGATTATTCAACTCAATTTTGAGTAAATAGATAATTACTTCATATTTTTCAATAAATTACAAGCTTTGTGTCATCGCGCTTCTCTTTCTTTTCTATGGAATTTAACAGTGACCGCGGTTTAGGTGTTGTCAGCGTCTTAAGAATGTGCCTTCATTTTAAAAGATAATAGATTGCAAGCTGCCCTTATTACGTCTTCTGATCATCTCTAGATAAACAGGCTAGAATGTTTTGGCTCTCTGATAGCATTGGACGTCAACCTAGCTTATTCGTGTTAGAACCCGGTTTGCATTGCTTTCGTAGAAAATCT
Organism: Atethmia centrago; assembly: GCA_905333075.3. Classification (NCBI taxonomy): domain Eukaryota; kingdom Metazoa; phylum Arthropoda; class Insecta; order Lepidoptera; family Noctuidae; genus Atethmia; species Atethmia centrago. Next base: position 6,209,886 of record HG995381.1, on the reverse strand, counting down.
AATTAAGGAGTTAAGTGCTATCTGATGTCTATCTATCTGATGGCTATCTGATATTCAGACAGTATCGCGTCGTAATAAAGTTGAAGCAGAATAATCTTTATCTTAAGATTTGAAACACCAGCGCTAATTCGATTTAAAAGTTTACTATCAAATAAAAAAGAAATAATACCGTGTTTTTTTATTATTTCACGAGAAAAAGAATTACACAAATACAGAATGAGACTAATATTCTCAGAACCTTTCAAATAGGATCTCTCAAATTAAGAATCTATTTAGATACGAGTATCTCTCACACAATCTTCGTACTTATATCGTAGGAAGCTCTAGTAAACTTCTGTACTCACAGCAGGTGCGTGCCAGTCGTCAATGATACCGCCGGGCTTAGGTTTGGCTGCCACCACCGACAGGATCGCTAAGAGGATCTGTAAACAATGGTTGTGCTGTGATAAGTAGGTATGAGTGGTAGCTGTAGAAGTGTGACACAGTTCTGGTTCCCTGGTGAGAAAGGTGGTGGTTCCATGGTGGAACATATTGTGTAAACTGGTTGATGCTGTCAGTAATGAAAAATTGTTTGTGTTGGTACAATCACACACATCAGGTTATACGAAACTGTCAAAAATCTCCAAATGATTTTAAACCTTGAAATGTTGATGGTTAAGTTCAAAATCGAATGAGCAAATTTGACAGTTTGTGGTAACTTGATGTGTTGGCGACTGTAGGTACATTACCGTTCTGAGTGAGTTTTAGCACCATAGGAATAAAGCCTACATTTTCGACAAAAGCAAGAAAAAACTGAACACGAATCGAGCTTGCATCACATAATATTAGCTGAACTTGGTGAACACCGGTGAACAAAGGAAAAATAATTATAGCAATATTTTCATATTTTTAAATGAGAGCATTCATATTTTTAAATATTGGTATGAGAGTCTGAAGAACTACGTTAGGTGGGCAGATGCGCATTCAGTTTCATACGGACTGGATTGCGGAGTGAGGCAGGGGGGTTAACTTCACCCAGTTTGTTTAACCTGTATATAGACCGGCTGGTGCGTGAGCTGGGCGGCATCATGGTTGGATGTTCTGTTGATGGAAGGATGATCAATAACATAAGTTATGCTGATGACATGTTGCAGCTTAGCCCACCAATCTGCGGTCTAAGAAAACTGCTGGCCGTATGTGAGAGTTATGCGGAGGCTCATGGATTGAGGTATAATGCCACTAAGAGTGAAGTTATGGTGTTCAAAGTAAGTACCTAAAAATACACCTGTAAATATACCACCTGTAACGTTGCGTGGAATTCCGTTGCAGGTGGTCACTCAGTTTAAATATTTCGGCCATGTGGTCACAGATGGTCTTACGGACGACCAGGATATTGATAGGGTACGTAGGGCGTTGGCGGCTCGATGCAATATGCTTGCTCAAAGGTTTGCGCAGTGCACGAAGGAGGTAAAGCTAACTCTTTTCAGAGCTTATTGCCAGACGTTTTACTCGTGCAGCCTGTGGGTTAGGTATACGTAGAAGGCCTACAGCGTCCTGCGTGTCTAATATAATAACGGCCTCAGGATGTTGTTGGGACTGCCTCAGTTTTGCAGTGCATCAAGCAGACTGCTGAAGCGAGACTGGACGACTTTTATGCCATCATGCGCAAGCATCTTTGCTGCGGCGATTCCGAGGTAGTCCGAACAATATTTTAAGTAAGGCCGTTTATTAGGCACTGGGCTGGGAGACATGTGCGTACAGACGTACATGTGCAAAATTAATTGTTTTTTATCTGTAATATCACTTTTGTTTTAATTTATTTTTCACTAACAATAGGTTAAGGCAATACTAACACATTATGGATCCTGTAATCTGAAATAAAGGGTATTATTATTATTAATAAGTATAGTTAACTAGCTTTTGAAGTCGGGGGGCTTCGCCCGCGTGGAGGTCTGAAATTATCCCAATGAAAAAGACTAGCAGGATAAAAAGTATCCTTTGTGTTAATCCATGCTAGTAATATAATACTAATGATTGAAATACTATCGTGAATTCATGCAAAACTAGTACTTTTTGTTAGGTTACTGCTCAGAATATTTGCACAACGTGTCGTGAATAGAATGCTGTCTTGTATTTATGCAACGTACTACTGAGATAAAAAGTATCCTATGTGTTAAATCCATGTTTAAACTACCCATGTGCCAAATTTTATACAAATCTGTTAAGCCGTTTTAACGTGAAAGCGTAACAAGCAAACAAACTCAGTTTCGCATTTATAATAAGTATACTGACTAGCTGCGAACCGCGGGTTCACCCGCATAAGTCTCGAACACGTGGGAATATCGAGATAAAAAGTATCCTATGTCCTAATCCAGCACCCTAATTTCGTAACACAATCAATCACAATCTGAATGATTTTGAAGGATATTAATAATATAATAATAATAATAATAATAATAATTTCGACAAATTTTACAAGAGTTTTACAATATATACAAAACCAAGAACAGAAAACCATTGAAAATTTAAAAAAGACCATTACACAACAGCAAAATGTAACAAAATTTAATTAAAAACCGCCGAATCGGAGGTGACATGACAGATGTCACCTCCGATAAAACAACAATACAGAAAATATGGAAAATTGGAATAATAAAGAATGTTGACAAGAGCTGCTGCTGCACGTAGAGCACGTCTACCACCTCCGGACTCTTCGCTCAGCTCCGCCTCGCCGCCGCCGGTACCCAGCCCCACTGTGAGTGCTGTGACGACACCGGCCGCGGTAGTTGCGTCGAGCTCGAGCGACGAGTATTTCTCTCCGCCCACGACGCCACCACCTATTCGTCGACGGGGAGGACGCCAGCCGCCGGACGGTTTAGGACCTCGAGGCCCACCGGCCTCTGATAGGGTCCCAGCTCCCGGCGGAAGTGTGCAGCGTATGAGATGGACACGATCTATCAATGAGAACGTCATGCGCTCATACTATGGGGCTACAGAGGGGGGAAACAATCTGACCGCGTACCGTGTTCGGATGCTCTCTCTTTTTCAGGTGCTTGAGCCAGCTGTCAACGTTTCGGCACAATGACTGTCGGATCAGGTGCGGGTTATCCAGCGTAATCATATGTTGGATGACACTGTACTTGAGCGCCTGCGAAGTGAAATACAGAGTAGCCATGTCATCGCCCCCCCGTCGCAGACTGTTGTAGTTTTACCTCAGTTAGACACACATCAAGCTGACGAGGGGAGTGATGACAGGGCTACAAACGTAAGTACCCAGTGCAATGTGGAATTGAGGAGTGCTTTGGAGGATGCGATTCGAGAATATCGGTTCATGTCGCCCGAAGTAAGGCCACGCTTACCTCGTTTGCCCATGCATAAGAAAAATAGGGCGCTAGTGGCAGTTCTGGATTCGCAGTTGTCAAACTATTTTGATGACTGTGAAGACCTCACTGATACTCATTCGATTCTGTACTGCGCGGCTGTAGCGGTATGTCGTGTAGCTCACGTAATATTTCCTAATGATTCTAGAGCTACACGACCGAAACCAACCGTACCAATTTGGCAGTGCAGAATTGAACGCCGTATTGGTGGGGCCAGAGCGCTCATCGGCAAACTAATCTGCTTCAGGGAGGGCAATACTCGCCCTAGAGTGATGCGCTTTGTGAGGCGGGCGTTCTCAGGGACTGATATCAGCCCTCAGGACTATATGTCTCGTGTCACAGAGCGCATCGACTTCCTGAAGCAGAAAGTGTATGCATGGGCGAACCGTATTCGTAGGTATAAGCGGCGAGTTGACCGATACACTCAGAATCGCACCTTCCAGAGCGATGAAAGGTGGGTTTATAGGGGTTGCGAGCAGCGAGACCAAGGTGTGACTGACACGCGCCTGCCAGATGACGATGTCATGTGTTCGTTTTGGCGCAGTATCTGGTCGGTGCCTGTCAGTCACACCGAAGGTGATTGGGCTCGAAAGGTCGAGCGAGCCTGCGATCCATTACCAGAAATGGGGGCTATTACCATCTGCCCCCAAGATGTAGCTCGTGCAGTCCGTCCGTTACCTAACTGGAAGTCTCCAGGGCCGGACGGGCTGCACAATTTCTGGCTCAAATGGTTTTTAGGGTCGCACGCTCGCTTGGCGGCTCAGTACCAGACTGCTTTGGAATCTGGTTCGCTGCCCCAATTCCTAACGATAGGCGTTACCCACCTGCTCCATAAATCAGGTAGCACCGCGGAACCCAAAAATTATAGACCGATCACGTGTTTACCGACGGTATATAAAGTAAGAACTTTATATACCGTCGGTAAACACGTGATCCATCCATTTTGAGAGCTAAAATTAACAAACATATAGACACCAATTCCATCATGTCTGCCTCTCAAAATAGATGTAGGAACGGGTCCCGCGGTACTAAGGAGTTACTCCTCATTGATATGACCATTAGCCAACAGGTTCGTCGTTTCCGAAAGGATCTGTCGACATGTTGGATAGATTATAAGAAGGCCTATGACTCGGTGCCACATACATGGCTCATGAGGGTGCTGGAGTTGTATAAAGTAGATGCAACTCTGCGCACCTTCCTGATGTCGTGTATGGGGCAATGGAGGACGGTCCTTCGCTATCCAGGATGTCGAAATATCCAGAGGAATAGCGAACCGATAAGGATCGAGCGGGGCATTTTTCAGGGCGATAGTTTGAGTCCGCTTTGGTTCTGCTTAGCCTTGAATCCTCTAAGCACGCTGCTGGAGGATTCAGGTCTAGGCTATCGGTTGAGGAGAGGTGGTCAGGTAATATCTCACATCCTCTACATGGATGACCTAAAACTCTTTGCCTCCAATAATTTGCAACTGATGGAGCTACTGAAAATAACTGAAACTTTCAGTAGCGCCATCAGGATGGAATTTGGAGTGGATAAATGTGCGGTCATGCATGTAAAGCGAGGGGAGATTGTGGAATCCGTGGGAACCCAACTCTCGGATTCCATAAACCTTAGAGCCCTTTCCGCATCCGAAACCTACAAGTATTTGGGTATGTCGGAAGCGTTGGGCATCAATGTTACTGACATGAAGCAATCGTTGAAGCAGCGCTTTTTTGACCGCCTGAAGAAAGTATTTAATAGTCTTCTATCAGGCGGAAACAAGGTGCGCGCCTTCAACGGTTGGGTCATGCCCATTTTGATGTACTCTTTTGGCATACTCAAATGGACTCAAACCGAACTCGACGCCTTGGATAGGAGGGTCCGTACGCTGTTGACTGCATATCGAATGCATCACCCACGGTCATCGGTAATGAGACTGTATATCCCGCGAAAGTGTGGAGGTCGAGGCTTTTTAAACGCTAAGACCCTCCACAATCGCGAGTATATGCAGTCTCAGGGAATATTTCCTAGAAGCCGACGTGGGGATGCATCGAGATGTGGTCGCGGTGGACAAGGGCCTCACCCCACTCTCCTTGGCTAAAGAGAACTGGCGCAAGCTTGTAGTGCTTGACACTAATGATCGCAAGGAGGTATGGCAGAGTAAGGAGCTTCACGGACGCTTTTTCCGGGCCCTACATGAACCCGATGTAGATTTCCAAGCGTCCGTAGCCTGGCTTCGTTTCGGTGACCTCTTTGGGGAAACCGAAGGTTTTGTCTGTGCAATTATGGACGAAGTTATCATGACGAAGAATTACCGGAGATTTATTGTGAAGGATGGCACGGTTGACATGTGTCGGGCATGCCACCGTCCGGGAGAATCAATCCGACACATTATCTCCGGGTGTTCTCGTCTAGCTAACGAAGAGTATTTGCATAGACACAATCTTGTAGCCAGGATTATCCATCAGCAACTTGCTCTTAAATACAGCCTTGTAGAATCTGAAGTGCCGTACTACAGGTATGTGCCCGACCCAGTTCTCGACAATGGAAATATCACCTTGTACTGGGATCGATCCATCATCACTGACAGGACTATTGTTGCCAATAAGCCTGACATAGTGGTGGTGGATCGAACAGAGCGGCGCGCAATGATTGTTGACATAACAGTCCCTCATGACGGGAATCTCGTGAAAGCCGAGAAATATAAACAGATCAAGTATCTTGACTTGGCTCGCGAGGTTGTCGACATGTGGGATGTAGATTCAGCAATCATTGTGCCGATAGTCGTATCAGCCAATGGCTTAATTGCCAAGAGCCTCGACCAACACCTAAGGAGGCTCACGTTGGACGGCTGGATTAAGGGCTTGATTCAGAAAGCGGTACTTCTGGACACGGCCCGCATTGTTAGGAGGTTCCTCTCTCTGGAGCCCTGACCGCCGGTAGCTTGGACCCTGTTCCCGATACCGGTGGGCCACCATTTTTTAATATTTTTAAATGTTTTTATATATTTTTGTATATTCTAATGTTTAAAAATATAATTATATTGTGTAAATAATGAAATAAAAGAAAATAATAATAATAATATAATAATAATAATAATACCCCCACCGCCGTATCTCTACGTTGACGTCGTGGTGGGGCTTGCGCGCTCCGAACTCTGGGTCTAGGGTAAGGAGCCAAACCAAGAGAGATACAGAAACCCGCAGGGCAGCATGTGGCGAGCTGTTGGGCAGTAGCGACCCCACGAACCCTATCTCCTGGGAGAAGTCTTGTTCCTCATCTCTGGCTTGCCTTTATTGGCCGGCTGGCGTGAACACTGACGAGGAACAGAGCTCTCACCTCATTCTTGCCTTTATTGGCCGGCTTGAGTGGAGATTCGCAAGAGCAAACGTGCTCGGAGGAAGGATGTATTCCAGTAAGATGCTGGTAGGGATCTTGACCGTACTTCCGGGATTGTCCTGATAGCCGTGGAATACCTCTCCACTCTTCAAACACCTCAGGAAGTGTTGCCCCCTTGTCACTACGTCACTATGTGCTAGCGGCCGTTTTCGGGGGCCTATTATTGAGAGTGCAAGTCACCCCCTGCCATTTTATCGGTGTATTGTATTTAAAGCAATGGTCAGGTAGGGGCCATAGTCTTTCTATAGCATTAGGAAACCGATCCACTATAGCCTCCCAAACCCATAGCCCAATATGTTTTGTTCCCATGTTCTGCAATAGTCCTGCATCAACCGGGGGTTGTCCTTGGGTGCACCATCATAGAGCAAACAGGGATACTCGTCGGTTGGTGCCTCATTCCATTACAATTATTATTGTCCAAGGGGCCTCTGCGAGTTGGCTTCGGCCCCTCGTATGCCTTCCAAAGGTTCGGGACCCCATGGTCCCGAGATGTGTAAAGAAAAATAATAATAATAATACAATATTTGATGATGATACGCAATGCTAAACGCCGCCATATTCTAGATACTATCACTTCTTCCTCTTCTGCTGATATTTGGAAATTTCTTGGAACTCTTGGTATCGGCAAACCGTGACACTTAGACCTTCCTAGTTCAATTGATTTAGACGATCTCAACCGTCATTTCTCCACTGTTTCTACCATAGATCGTCTTACCAAGCAACAAACTCTGTCTTTAATATCTGGTCTAACGCGTCCTCGTATTATTCCTTTCAGTTTCATTCCAGTTTAACCGGGAGAGATCAGAAAGATCATTCTCTCCATCAAATCGAAAGCGGTCGTGGTATGGTCGTAACTATACTGGATCATCTCCTACCCGCGATTACCCACATTGTAATTTTTTCCCTGTACACCGGAGTATTCCCTTCCCTGTGGCCCAAAGCCTATGTTCGTCCACTACCTAAGGTATCTAATCCCTCTCTTCCTACCGACTTCCGTCCATTTTCTATACTTCCCTTCCTATCGAAAGTGCTTGAGGCATGTGTCCACAACTCCAATTTTGTTCATCGTAATTTACTAATTAGCCCTTTTCAATCTGGGTTCAGGCCTGGGCATAGTACTGTTTCCGCCCTACTTAAAGTGACTGGCGATATAGGGGCAGGACTGGAAGAGACCAAAGTCACTACTCTAGTGTTGGTCGACTTCTCGAATGCCTTTAATACCGTCAGTCACGACATCCTGTTAGCTATTTTTTCTTATGTTATGGTCTCTCCTGAAGCACTGGAATGGTTCTCCTCTTACCTTCAGGAACGTCAACAGGCCGTTCATGTTGGGGATTCTTCGTCATGCTGGTGTGATTTGGAGGCTGGCGTTCCTCAAGGCGGTATTTTTTCTCCTCTTCTGTTTTCTATTTTTATTAATCTTATAACTTCTGAGCTTCAGTGTGCGTATCATCTGTATGCAGATGACTTGCAGTTGTACTGTCAAGGGAGGGTTGATGAAATACCTGACGCTATCGACAAGTTAAATAGGGACTTGACAGCCATTAAAACCTGGTCTGATAAATTTGGTGTTGCAGTAAACCCTAACAAGTGTCAGGCGATCATCGTTGGGAGTCATCGTAGTATTAGTAGGGTGGATGGTTCAACCTTGCCACTCTTCAATGGTATGATCGTTCCATTTAGCACTGACGTGAAAGACCTAGGCTTGCACATCGATTGTACCCTGAACTGGCGTACGCAAGTCACTAGGGTGAGCCAGAGGGTTACTGGAACGCTGCGGGCTCTATACCGACTAAAACATTTATTACCATCAAATACCAAGACAATGCCTGTGCAGTCCTTAATTTTCTCTATTATCGATTATGATGATGTGTGCTACTACGACCTGAATGCGGATCTCCACGACAAACTTGACCGTCTTAATATAATAACTGCATTCGATTCATTTTCAATCTGCGTAAATATGTTCATGTCTCTGCGCATCGGTCGCTTCTAAAGTGGTTGCCCATACGCCAGCGCAGAGAGCAAAGGGCGTTGACCACCTTGTTTTCATTTCTTGACTCGCTCTCTTTCCCTAGTTATCTCGCCCCCCACTTTCAGTACATTTGCGCGAACCACAGTAGAAACCTACGTTCATCACACAATCGTCTTCTTCAATGTCCCACTCACCGCACTGACTTCATTCACTCCTCCTTCTTTGTTCAGTCTATCTCTCTGTGGAATGCGCTCCCCCAGAAAATCAGGATGGCAACCAACCGATCATCCTTTAAAGTCAAAGTTCGCGAGCATATTTGTAAGAAGCTGGCAGTATCATCACGATGGTAATGTTTTCCCATTGTTTGTCTCATATGTTTTAGTATATTTGTGTGTTTATGTGTATTTATTAGGTCTTATATTTATGTATAATTAGGTGTATATATTTAAAGTTTTTAATAGGTATATGCATGTATATTCTTATATTTAAATAAATATTTATTCCACAGTTTTTGCTATTGCAGCTACCGCTGTTTGTCTGTGCATCACCCAAAGGTTGACTGGCAGAAAATGCCTACGGCATTAAGTCCGCCTCTGTACATTTGTGTGCTTAAAGTATTAAATAAATAAATAAATATTTCCTAGAAACCGCCGTGGGGATGCATCGAGATGTGGTCGCGGTGGACAAGGCCCCACCCCACTCTCCTTGGCTAAAGAGAACTGGCGCAAGTTTGTAGTGCTTGACTCGCAGGGAGTATGGCAGAGTAAGGAGCTTCACGGACGCTTTTTCCGGGCCCTACATGAACCCGATGTAGATTTCCAAGCGTCCGTAGCCTGGCTACGTTTCGATGACCTCTTTGGGGAAACCGAAGGTTTTGTCTGTGCAATTATGGACGAAGTTATCATGACGAAGAATTACCGGATATTTGTTGTGAAGGACGGCATGGTTGACATGTGTCGGGCATGCCACCTTCCATGAGAATCAATCGGACACATTATCTCCGGGTGTTCTCGTCTAGCTAACGAAGAGTAATTGCATAGACACAACCTTATAGCCAGGATTATCCATCAGCAACTTGCTCTGAAATACAACCTTGTGGAATCGGAAGTGTCGTAATACAGGTATGTGCCCGACCCACTTCTTTAAAATGGAAATATCACATTGTACTGGGATCGATCCATCATCACTGACAGGACTATTGCTGCCAATAAACCTGATATCGCGGTGGTGGATCGAACAGAGCGGCGATAGTCATATCAGCCAATAGCTTAATTGCCAAGAGCCTCGACCAACACCTAAGGAGGTTCTCGTTGGACGGCTGGATTAAGGGCTTGATTCAGAGAGTGGTACTTCTGGACACGGCTGGCATTGTTAGGAGGTTCCTCTCACTGGAGCCCTGACTGCCGCCGGTAGCTTGGACCCTGTTCCCGATACCGGTGGGCTGCTATTTTTTATATTTTTAAATGTTTTTTTTTAATATATGTTTATATAAATATTAAAAAATGTAAATACTATGTATTTAATGGAATAAAGGAAATAATAATTGCCATTTATTTTCTCTTCACAAAGCTGACTTAAAGTTAATGTTTACAAGAAAATGTCTCAGCTGTATTCCACCCTTGTGAGAGACTGGTGCCTGATATAGGTTTTTGAGAAAAACCTGTGTTACAGGTCACCAGGCTCCCTTTCACAGCTAGAGTTAGCTATTACAGAGTTACCGTGCAAGAGTCGAAATTGAACAATAAATAAAAACTAGGTAACAGTTAAATAATGAGCTTAAGGCGCTGACAAGACCCAATTGATCAAAATAGGCTTCGCTTAAGAAACAAAATTGCCAAATCTGTATAGTTTGTGGTAGCGGAAAAAATATATATTAATTTTGAACATATTTCCCAGAACTTGGTTGTTACCAAAACACGTTTTGAAAACAAAATCTCGATACAGACTAACGTTAAACTAACCTCTTACTTTGAGTTCTAATCCAAAATATCTGTATCAAATATCAACATACGTTACGTATTTAATGAATAACAAGTACGTCTTATTTGAATGCAGAACTTGGTTGTTTTTTATTTTCGATTACTCAACTCGATTTTGAGTAAATAGATAATTACTTCATATTTTGCAATAAATTACAAGCTTTGTGTCATCGCGCTTCTCTTTCTTTTCTATGGAATTTGACAGTGACCGCGGTTTAGGTGTTGTCAGCGTCTTAACACAAATAAAAGAAGAAGTAATAACAATAAAAATACCTACCTATAATTATGCAGAAGTTATTGAGTCATGTTGTAAGTTGTGGATTGAGAGTAACGAGAGTTGTTTTTCAAGGTGGTGAGGAGCAGCTCAAAAGATTTTCAGTTTTATGACAAGTCTAGGGTTCTTAAGTATTTTTTTAATATCTTTAATACGGCTTCATCGAGTTTTTGGATGTAGATTTAGGAATTTATTCAATTTATTGTAAAGTTAATGGGCAAGAAAGCAATGGAATCTTTTAGGGAGTGTGGACTTGAATTGCGTCGTGGGACAAGCCCTACCCTTTCGCCGGTTGTCTTTGAGTAGCTTAACGTCAAACTGCATTTGAGAATGTTTTTTAAGTAACGTATGCAATATGAACGTTTGTCTGACGGTGAGAGTGTTGTTGTAAAAGTCAGTGGTCGGAAAACGAAAGGGGAGACCAGCTCCAACTTTAAGTATGGCAAGCTGTGCCCTTTCAACTTCGATAAGGTGTGTTTTTACGACACCTTAGATTAGCATAATGCGTAGTAGGTCATCTTAAGACGCCGACAACACCTAAACCGCGGTCACTGACAGATTGCATAGAAAAGAAAGAGAAGCGCGATGACGCAACGCTTGTAATTTATTGCAAAATATGAAGCAATTATCTATTTACTCAAAATTGAGTTGAGTAATCGAAAATAAAAAACAACCAAGTTCTGCATTTAAATAAAACGTTCTTGTTATTAATTAAATACGTAACGTATGTTGATATTTAATGCAGATATTTTGGATTAGAACTCAAGGTAAGAGGTTAGTTTAACGTTAAGGTTGTATCGAGAAATTTCAAAACGTGTTTTGGTAACAACCGAGTTCTGGGAAATATGTTCAAAATTAACATATATTTTTTCTGCTACCACAAACTATACAGATTTGGGAATTTTTTTTTCTTAAGAGAAGCCTACTTTGGTCATTTGGGTCTTGTCAGTGCCTTAATAGTCTTTCGGTCAGCCGATTGTTTTAAGATTTTGAAAATATAAATTACTTTTCGTAACCTGGTACCAGGGGTTTCTATGTGTGCTTTAAAGGAGATATATTGGTCAATAGTGACTCCAAGGTATTTAATATTCTCGGTCATTTCAAGGGAAGAACAAGAGCACTGGGTTTTATCAGTGCCACAGGTATGAGCAGTAATCAGTCAGTTAATAGAAGTAATGAATATTCTCTAGAATGCAAGGAAAAAATGCATTTTAAATCAAGTATTCTCGATTATTAACTACTACTAGTTCTACGAACAGCAGACCTAGCGAGCACAAACTTTTTTGCAACAATTAATATACCTTTGAGCAAATGCTATGTACTTTGTGAATCCATTGCTTCATATGTTCGAAAAATATGTCTGGTCAACAACGTAAATAAGGCAATGAATATTCTACTGATAGCGTGTTCCGCAATCACCCCGCAGGTCACGGTCTACCTATGTGCCAAATTTCATCCAATTCCGTTCAGCCGTTTACGCGTGAAAGCATAACAAACAAATGAACTGTCACTTTCGCATTTAAAATATTAGTTAGGATTATTTCAGAAGAAAAGTTAAAATAATTTTAAGCATGAGGACATTCTTTGTATCTTACTGTCAAAACTACCTACTTCTAAGTTCTGTAATAAATTATGTTGTCCTAAAAAGATATTGAGACAATATTCATATTACTTGTGTTTCGTGTAAGGTAAGACAATCGTATCTATAAATATTCTATAAATATCCTATAGATATAGTACCCTCTGTGGACTACAATCTACAAACATGAATAACTGATGGAGTCTTCAAAGTGTTTCTTACATTATCCACTTTTCTTTGTCCATCTGTTAATGTCACCTTTGTACACAGATCATTGACCTGTATTAATTATTCCTTTTTGGGTGTTTATGGGACATACAGACACGTTATTTTGTTTCAGGATTAATTATATTAGACATCCTGTGTAGATATCAATTTCGGTAAAAACTTACAATTTATTTTCCCTTAATTACCAATTTATGCTTCAACTTGAATTAAGATCAGCTTACATAAAATACATTTTTTTCTCTTCTACTAATGACAGTTGACAACTGAGCTAAAAGCCAAAGTGAGTTAAATTATTTTGTTTTTGGAAAGATTTAAATTTAGATTATTTTTTATATTTTTAGTAATTTATGGTACGAGTATATAAAACCTCATCTCATGAAGATAAGACTCGAGTAACCCTGAAATAGGATGTTCTTATAGCAGTCTTGGTCTTTCGTTGCAAGTATAGGTTTTGTTTTGAAGTTTTATTTTAGAAAATAGGTCATCAGCTGATTTGTTGGTATGTCGCTATTATCACGGATAACCCATCCATAACTAGAGTAGGTAGGTATGACATATGTGCTATAATTTGGTAATACAAACATTATATACCTACAATTTTCATTTCAACAATGGCAAACATGTCATTTGGTTTAAATAGGTTTTTATTTTTATTATTTTATTAATATTTTACATAGATTCTTGTGTACCTTGTGAATGTGAGAACGTTGTAGGCTTAATAGACTAGATATTTTGTAGACCTTTGCCTTTTTTTGTTAAGACGCTGACAACACCTAAACCGCGGTCACTGTCAGACTGCATAGATAAGAAAGGGAAGCGCGATGACACAACGCTTGTGATTTATTGCAAAATATGGAGCAATTATCTATTCACTCAAAATTGAGTTGAGTAATCGATAATAAAAACAACCAAGTTCTGCATTCAAATAAGACGTTCTTGTTATTAATTAAATACGTAACGTATGTTGATATTTAATACAGATATTTTGGATTAGAACTCAAGGTAAGAGGTCAGTTTAACGTTAGTTTTTATCGAGTTTTTTTTTTCAAAACGTGTATTGGTAACAACCGAATTAACATATATTTTTTCCGCTACCACAAACTATACAGATTTGGCAATTTTTTTTCTTAAGAGAAGCCCATTTCGGTCAATTGGGTCTTGTCAGCGCCTTAAGTACCTGGTATGTCTCGACAGGCCTACACTGTCCTGCCGGGGTCGCGGGAAGGTACTAGGGTCACCGAGGCCCCTGGCAACACAGGCAACGGAAATAATACGGGTGGGTTTTAGTCAGTAAGAGTCTGACACACCCTGCCGCTCCGCCCAGAGCGGGAGAAGTTATTTGATCATTTCCCACCAAAAAAAAAAAGGCCTACACTGTCCACCCATACCTATAAACCTTGTAATTTGAAAACATTGTAAAAGCCAAATATTTTTAAAAGAGTAACCGTGGAGTTTCTTGCCGGCTCTTCTCCATAGGAAACGACCAATTGGAACCGTGCACCTAGCTTCTGACGTTTCATAAGTGCCCATGTAGGTTTATGTGAAATAAAAATATTTTGATTTGATTGATTGATTTGATTTGAATTTACTTAAAGAACAACACTAAAAATATATTTATTTAATTTGATTTGAATAGTAAATTCAAGGATTTTGGAAGCACAAAATCTTCTCTTCCTTGAGAAAGAGCTAGCTTTCCCAGAAAGTGATTTATATTAAAAATAAGACTGATATATAGAAAAAAGATAAATTAAAAATGCTTTACTTACAAGGGCCCGCATAGTAGACTGTTACTAGTGAACTAAGAATGTAGAGTGTGCAATTATGATCGCCTGCGCACCTTATATACTCAGACGGAATTTCAGCCCATTCCGAATACGGCTGACATCTTTAGTACCTTAGGTACGTGACTAAACTCAGACCTAGGTTATGCATTATTGATAATTACCATAAATTGGTCTAATTTTTATTAATAACATCGAGTGAAGTTGATATTCTTTGCCTTTTTAAGATGGTTTGGTACACTTAAGAGATAAATTTTAATTGGGATTACTTTGATCAGTAATAAATGGTGTTTTAGCTGCTTATAAATTCACAGATTGATTGAGAATAAATGTAGTACGAGTAAGGAGTGCGCGCCAGTGCATAGCTGATCCTTGAGTGAAATAGTGCATACTTTTAAGGTTAGTTTTTTAGGTTGCGTAGTCACCAAGGAACCCTATAGTTTCGCCATGTCCGTCTGTCTGCCTGTCTGTTTGCTCGCGGCTTAGCTCATAGACTCTTAGTACAAGAAAGCTGTTATTTGGCATGGGGTACACATATTAATCACGCCGACAAATTGGTAAAATAAAATCTTTGAAAAAAATAATTGTAATATCTCCCTTGCACATAAAGATTCCTTAAAAAAAAAATAATAAGACTTAAAAAAGATTAAACATTGAATTAAAGGTATTCCTTAAATATTTATTTTCTCGTCTATCCCATGATATGGGATATCGTTAAATAGGCCGTTCAAAAAAAAAAAAACAAAATCAAAAGTCATTTATTCAAACTAGGCACTAATAACAGCACTTTTCAAACGTCAAAATTACGTAAGACAGTCCCGCAAAAAATGCTTGACCTTCACAAAAAAAAAAAAATAATAAAAAATAAAACGTCCGCGTTTCGTTAAAAAATATTGCGGGTCTGTGAATACTATTTTTGGATTCAAGGATCCGTTTGCGTAATATGAAGCTCTAAAGCGCTAATTTTTGTTAGAGTCAAGTGTCCCTTCCCTTACCAGCTAAATGGTTGTTTTTGGATATCTGTAAAAAATCATGGCAGTAGTATATATATTTATCGAAATTAAAAGGTAAACTATCACAGCTACGTAGGCTTTAAAAGTTAACGAGATATAGTCGACCAACTCACATTTGCGGTTGGAGAATTTATCGTAACGTAACATATTTTTCAACTACAATGTTAAGTTCGATTTTGGGATTAATTCATCCCAAATACAGAACCCTTCATTGTGCGTGGTCCGACACGCACTTGGCCGGTTTTATTAGATTTTTTAAAATGAACATGCGCTTCTCGCCATCAAACTGAAAAGTTTAGCGAGTAAAATTGTAAAAACAACAAATATGTAATAATACAGTCAGGTGAGACGAAGGCCAAGAACTTCGTCGTAATAGTTAAAAAAAAATATGTGTGAGAATAAATATTAATAAAAAAAAAGTGTGTGTTTTTTTTTTACCGGGACAATAGGGTGAAATCGGAATCCATAGGAGATACGAGAAAGTATCGTAGGAACCATTTGCTCATTTTTCTTGAAAACAATTTTGGAATAATTAGATTTTATTAATTTTTTGGTCAAGTGCTAAAAAATGAATAAATTAGAAAAAAAAATGAGTGCGTTTCTTATTTTTCATGGAAAGATCATTCCATTGTATGGGATAAAGAATCTGGATAGCAGAAGTTGGTCGGTAATTTTTTTTTATACAATTTGAGTGTAATCGGTAGGTATTGTGAGGAAGTTGCATCAAATTCCTCCTTAAATGGAGTAGTGGGTATCTGTATAAAAATTTGTAATTGGAAGTTCAACCATGAATTCAAAGTGATAAAAGACTTACCCAAACTTTATTTCTTAAAAGGATGCTTTATGAGTCAATTATGAGTGCTGTGTTGAACTTTACGAGATAATAGCCAGTTTTTTTTTTGTCAGCAACATGGGTAGGTAATCAATATTATATTCTTGTTTTGTGTAATATTTTTTATTTATGTAAGTACGTCCAATGTTCTACACATTGTTATATTTTTTAATGAAGTCTTTTGTCTGTGTTCGAGTCGAGTGAAGTTAATATTATAATAGGTATTTCATGAGCAAGTAGGTGATTGCAGTGGTGGCTCAGTGGTAACGGCCGCGACTTATGAGTTGTAGATCGTAGGTTCGAACTCGGACAGGCGCTTTACTTTGAGTAAATTATTTTATCACTACTGCTCTCAAAACGGTGAAGGAAAACATCATGAGGAAACCGGCATGTCCTAGAACCAAAAATTCGAAGACATGTGACATCTACCACTCCGCACTGGGCCTGCGTGGTGGATTACAGCCCACTCCCTCTCACCGAGAGGAGGCCTGTGTCCCAGCAGTGGGAACATTATAGGCTGATCATGTAAGTAGGTGAACCTGAAGTTTCATTTCTTATCTTTGCTCTTAGTTTTTGAATAAAGGATGCGCTTTTTATCAAGCTAAAATGCGAGCGAGCCTTATTCCCATCTACCTCTTTTTCAATAATTTATTAAAAATAATAGTTTTATTAATATAATACCAACTATCAAGCGATAAATCAATAAAATTAATATCGTGTCAAAGGTAACAACATAGTTTGAAATTCTAACGATTTAGAACAAAATATTGGAGTTATCATCAAATATTGATACAGCCATAACATATTTTCATGCCCATAAAAAGTGATGAATGATGAATTATTTTGTGATTAATAAATTATCACTAAATGGGAATTCAAATAATTAATAATGTATGATTGAAACTGATCTTAAGGTGTTGCCTAGCCTAGTTGGGAAGCTATGCATGATAAAAAAAAAAGAATTCGAACTAGTTACAGATAATTATAATTCTCTTTAAAAAAACGTTTTGGCAATCCTTACCGTGTGAGACATTACACCATTAGAAGACTGGAGTTTTAAACTTAGGTCTTCTAAGCACTGTGTCCTAAGCTCTAGGCCTAGGTAAATATGTATTGATAAAATAATTACATACTGCATCTGGCAAATACTTAAAATGGTGGTAATGGTTTTTACTGCTTATGAGGATCAGCTGATCAAAACTTTGATATCCTTTAAATACTCTACCAAACCCAGGGAAAGAGACATTCTGACTTGTTTTGTTTATTTTTTTCGAAAGGTCATCCGATACACTATGTATCGGATGACCTCAACTCATCATCTGTCTATCGTTTTCCCAACTACGTTGGGGTCGGCTTCCTGTCTAACCGGATGCAGCCAGCTGACAATCCCCCCCCCCGGGGTCTTGGTATGTAAAGATGGTCACCCATCCACGGACCAACCGCGGCAAGCGTAGCTTAACCTGATCGATTGACCCGTGCGGCTGTTATTATTTAGCCACAAGCCCCATCGGATGACCTCAACTACCATCCATCATTTCTACGTTTCTTATAAACTTAGCTATAAATCAACCTATTCTGACTCAGACTTATAACTCGTACCATATGTAAAGCCCCTAATTATTGATAACAAACGTCGCCGTGTCTACTAAAGTCGATGGCAACCTGTCTGCGACAAAACCTACATACACGTAGGTCAGTAACCGGAGAATAACACACACTATGGACAATACTTCGATCAATATTATTAATAATGGGGTCGACTGTTTGTAGCATCTTGAGTTACGAAGTAATAGAACAGTTCTGGGTGACGACGACCGTTTGCCCACCTGTATGGGTGAGAAAGAGATTACCTCTAGAGAGGCTGCAGCGTCCTCTTGTCGGCTATACGTCTGCCAATCAGGATCAATAAAGTGCGCTTCCACTGACGCGGAGTGGAGAGGAGCGGACCATGAGTTGGTTAATCACAGTACTCGAAAGCTGCGGAGTGGAGATTTCGTGCACTGTGATTGGCCAAGTCACGGTCAGCTCCTCTCCACTCCATCCAGCTCCGCGTGACCGTGAATTGGCCAATCACAGTGCTTGAAATCTGCGGAGTGGAGATTTCGAGCACTGTGATTGGTCAAATTCACGGTCTGCTCCTCTCCACTCCGCCCAGATTTGCGTCAGTGGTAATGCACCATAAGGGTGCATGCTTATTTTTCTTTGACCGTTACGCAGAAGAGCACTGTTGTATGTATAAAGGTATCTTATACATACATACATGTTGTTGGAGTGAGTTTTGTCATTCATTGGGCACGATTCCAATGTTCGGGCTAAGTTTTGCCGTTTTTGTTTGGCAAATTATCTTTACTATACATTCTTCTTGCCTGCTTCTGAATTTTACAATAAATACTTTTTAGGTAGATAGATAAAAGATTTATTCAGTGCACACAACACACAATAGTACAATTAATGGATAACAAATTACAGGAATATACAATATGAAAACAAGGTGCCAATATACAAAAAAAAAAAAGAAAAACATGCTTAAAGAAATAGAATGACATTATGACATACTTCAATTAATTATCATTGCATCAAATGGGAGTCCAGGTCAGCATGTGTCAGGCAAATATACCAGACGCTGATATTCTGTTGAATCCCTGCACTTGGATCCGGAATTCATACTCCATCATCAGCATTCGTTCGACCACTATACAAATAAGTTAGTTGATGCGATTTCAAGTTTATTCAGTACTGACGTAGGTTAACCTTAGTTAGACCAAGATGAGCCGAGTGACTCATCCTTCTTTACACTTTAATAGTAAAATATACTGCTAGGTAGGGCGAGCTTCCGTTGTTGGTGCATTCTCGGAGACAGGTGATCTCCAAACTAAGGATGCAGCTATCGAACTTATGCGGATGTGCCTAATACTAGCAATGCAACGGAAAGAAGTTGCATGGAGTGGATTTTAACAAGATGTTTTTTACTGTCGGTACGATTATGTCCGATTCCACCATTAAACCATTGTTAATCAAAATTAACAGTTTCGTATTTTCATTTAAATTGAAGTTTTAAAATAAAAACTCATCCATAAAAAGCGTCGAATGTAATTGTCGTTCGGAAGTTTAGACTCCTTTCAAAGGCAACCCATTTAAGAGACTGACAACAGCTAAACCGCGGTCACTGTCGGACTGCATAGAAAAGAAAGAGAAGCGCGATGACACAACGCTGGTAATTTATTGCAAAATATGAAGCAATATCTATTTACAAAAAATCCGTTGATTGGATAAAAAAGTTAAAACACTATTAAGGCTCCTACATACTGGCGCGACTTGTCGCGCGACGCGACGCGACACAAAGACACCGCGTGTAGCGCTACAAGCGGTGCCTTTGTGTCGCGACGCGTCGCGCGACAAGTCGCGCCAGTATGTAGGAGCCTTTATGCTAATATGTTGCTTGTAGAATAATCTAACAAAAAAGCAGAATGATTGCATGTATGTATGTAGTATGGCTTTTAATCGTTAAAAGATATTTTTAGAGGTATATTCGTTATTTTTTTCTATCGAATCAAATTAGTTGTATTATGTTTCCAACACACTATCTACCTAGCATATATCATGAAGAATATCATATATCTTTCTGATTTTGTTTACTGCAGTGGGTCATATACTTTTAGGCATTATAAAACTTACAAAATTTGCTTTTAGGTCCTGTAGTCCCCTTAAAGTTTATTACCAAACAAAGTACAGGGAAATTACAATATACCATTAAAAATTGAAATGCCTGAGTTTACATGGGCGTAGCAATTGAATAAATTTGAATCTATGAAAACCCAATCAGCTCGGAAAAGCAAAAACGATGGCGAAATTGTGATAGATTAATTTAAGTAGTATCGCACTGGATCCTGACGTTTCTATCCCTCCATAAATTACCTTGTATGTGGGGCAGGCTTCCGTTCGTATCGAGTCCATACAACAGCTGATCTCACTGAGCTACTGGAGTTAGGACATCGCAGGCCTATCGATCTTGTGCTAAGCAGTGGGTGGAAAAGGGAACATGAAAGGCGTGGAGTCGAATTTGTGTTCAGCATTTGGGAAGGTGAGGAAGAAAAATATGTTATAGTGCAGGTTTTTGGGACAGGGTAATGTTCAGCAGTGGATTGTTGTAGAATAGTTGATTGATTGCGTTGTTGTGATGAGCACTTGGCTATTAAATATATTGCAGTTACTTGTAGTCTGTTTCAATTTACAACAGAGAAAACACTTCCCCCATGATTTGCAAATGTAGAGCTTATTAAAATTAATTCTGCACAATAGTAATTCGGTAGAGTTTATCAGTTTGTTTGCTTCTTTTAACCGCTCTACAGATTTACTTGTCATCAACTACAAACTAACAGCGCTATGTATCAACCTATCAACTGTAATTGGTCCAAGTTTTGAAGTCGTCTGCGCAAGAGTGGACGGAACATATTTCAGTCAGGCGTTCTATCAGAATCACAAACTATGTAGTTGCTCTGATTCTTAGAAAATGTATTACTTTTGTTTTATGAGAAATATTAAAGACGGTTCAGATACTCGTACTTAGCTACGGTTCGACAAAGAATCTATATTTCGTCGAACCGTAGCTAAGTATCTGAATTATATGGGAATTCTTTGCTTTTTCCCCGAGTTTTTGTCGTGTAACAGATACTATCGGATTTATTAGCTTTTAATAAAAACTGTATGTCGTTAATATAGAGATTTTGAAATAGTTTTATAAATATTTGTACGCGTGGCTTATAGAAATTGTAGTTGATAATTATTGTGGAAGCTATTTGTGTCAATCGATATAGTTGATGAAGTGAAAATATTTGAACTGAGTTTATCAGTTGCACGATCTTTTGCTTCATTCGTGGAATGAAATGACGAATAAAATAAATAATATAAAGCGTCTTTTAAATTTATATGTAGTATGGCATCAATAACTGCTGTGTCTTCAAAATACTTCCTTCAATTTACCTTTGTTTCTTGTGGCATTGATTTGTCAAAAATGCTGTACTGTAAACTAATGATACGGGAGAAATTACCTGAGTTTGTGTCGGTGTTTCTTCTCAGAGTAGTAGGAGTAGTTTTTTTTGTTGGGTGGGAAATTATCAAATAACTTCTCCCGCTCTGGGCGTAGCGGGAGGGTGTGTCAGACTCTTACTAACTAAACCCACCCGTGTCCCTTTCGTTGCCTGTGTGCCAGGGGCCTCGGTAACCCTTTTGTACCTTCCCGCGACCCTGGCAGGCATTGGCCCTAGTGAAGGCTCGCTGCCTCACAGGAGACCGCGCGGTATCCCCGGACCAGCCGGATGGCCATGACCCTTTGGGCCGCGCCCAACCGGCGGGCTGGCTGAGCGCCAGGGAACGCACCCACACAGGAGCCCCGTAAAGGGCCATGGACCGCACGACCCCCGCGTAGAGCCTTCGGCAGCTTAGCACGAGAACCGTAGAGAAGCCTTTTGTCGATGGAAGAGTAGACAAAAATGACGTTTCCGTGTAGACAGTAGAACATTTTTGGTAGACAAGCGATTTCTATTCTACAGAAGAGTAGAAATAGACAGCGTCATGGTAAAGCCGTTAGGTAAGCCGTAAAGTAGGTTTTTTTTCTATCTGACTACATTGAGAGCCACATCTCGTTTTTTAAATATGATTAACGTGTAAAAGTGTTTGTATAAACCTACCATATAATCATTTATCTAATTACTGAAAATATACTTCAAATAATCAAGTTAGCCATAAAAAGATGCGTGCAGGGGTCGCGGGAAGGTACCAAAGGGTTACCGAGGCCCCTAGCAACACAAGCAACGGAAGGAATACGGGTGGGTTTTAGTCAATAAGAGTGTGACACACCCTCCCGCTCCGCCCAGAGCGGGAGAAGTTATTTGATGATTTCCCATCCAAAAAAAAAAGCCATAAAAAGATACCTACTGTAAGATAAGGTGTGTGAAAAAAGTCTCACGACATTTTTAGTCTAACAGTAGCGACACAATTTCTCTAATTTTATTATGTAGCTATGTCTGATTGCCACATTAGGCGTTTACACACCATTAATTTTACACGAATTACGACACATTCCAGAATTACGTTATTTTGCCGACCGCGCGACCGACAGATTTTGTCGGTCGGCTGTCCGAATACGGGCACCAATCACATTTCCGACCGCGTCTCACACTGGCATACATTTAATTGGGTACTCACATATTGCAGGGATATTTGAATTTTAAATATTTTACCTAAATCCTTACGGGTTATCCTACATTTTTTTTATTATTTTGCGGTAGGTATGAGTTTGAATTTTGTTGGATTGGTGTTGGAGTTTATTTAAATTGCAGAAAAAAAACATCTATTTGGATAAACTTCTTGCATGATTTTGGTAGTTTTGCTTATAAGAAAACTTTATTCTATTCAACTAGTACTTTTGGGAACACAAAGGAGTACCTATAGAATACTAGCTGTTGCCCGTGACTGCGTCAGCGAAGCTTATATCCTTACCTAGGTCATAGTCTATCTGTGTGCCGTCGTTCATCCAAATCCATCGAGCCTTTTTTGCGTGATTGAGTAAAAAACAAATAAACAAACTCACTTTCGTGTTTATGCTATTAGTTAAGATTCATTATAAAAAAAATGAGCCCTCAATTTTCAAATACCTACAAATTAAGCTACAAATGACCGAACAGGTACCTATTCTTCATCTGTTTTAAAACAGAAATTCTTTAAACCCACCTTGTGAACAGTACCTAAGTAGTTACCTAAAATAAAATAAACACGCATGGAATACCTAAGACTACCCCACCCAATAAGTTTTGGTGTGGAACGCATAATGAATTTTGATGTGTACTGCTCCTTATGGTCAAACTTAGAAGGCGGAGTGTACGTATTAGGTAAATTTTGAATAATCGTGAGCAATGCTTCGATTCCTAATGTATAAATAGTATTTAGTCTAATGGGTGGCGTGTGCTAAAAGTATGCTGGGGTTTTTTTTTGTAGATTCCTATAAGGTTTTTAGGCAGTGGCGGTACCTTCATATAAGCCCAAAAGCCTTACTAAAATGCTCGATAGAGAATTTATTGTACCTAACCAGTAGTTAATGAGAAAATTGCGATGACACATACGTAGATACGTAGGTACCTACATACTCAGTCGAAAACTGAACTTTCTTTTTTTTAAATCGGTTAAAATTTTATTGGGCTTGCGTTATTTTGAAACCCGGGCACGCCACTGTTTTTAGGTAAGGTAGAGTGAAGTATTGTTGACTTATCATTTGTTACGTCTCATGCCTTATTCCTCGAAGGGTAACAGAAGCAGACGTATATTACGTATTTATAGTAGTATCCTTAAATCCCATGTAATAGGAGGCGAACCAATTGCTACATAAATCCAGACTCCGGTAATTCTTGATGGAAATCCCAATAACACTGACCGACCTATGAGTCGCACCCAAGACTCGACGCTCAGTACGACGCTCGATGCAGCGAGCACATGAGTTTTTGTTTTTAAGGAAAACATCGTTGGGAAACCGGCATGTCCTAGAAGCAAAAATTCGAAGACATGTGACATCTACCAACCCGCACTGGGCCCGCGTGGTAGATTACAGCCCACTCCTTCTCGATGAGAGGAGGCCTGAGTCCCAGCAGTGGGAACATTATAGGCTGATTATGCAAACGGAAAGAATAGAGAATTTAGTCATAAATAGATTAAATATCTTTTCATATTGAAGTAAAAGCTCGCGCGGTTGTTTAAACGCAAAACGTTTTTCCGCTAAATACATAATGCATTTGTGACAAGCTCACGATAAGTTTCTTCATTTATTATTTACGGCAAGCTTGGGAAACCCGATCGATGTCGCGACTGATTTCGCCAATAGTAGGAATCACTATGTTTTGCAAACGGTTTCACCTTTTGACCGCCACAGTCATGTATAGATGACAGAGTAAAATGTGCCCAGCACGCCACGGTCGCGACTACATTACAGATTTTAAGGAATAATTCATAGCTTGGTGCCGTGGGCACGTCTTTGCTTTTTTGACGTGGCGGTCAATAGGTTAAGGAGCGACGCGATTTTGGTAGAACAATTTAAATCCATGAAGTTTCCATAGGAATTGCTCTACTAGAGTCGCGTCGCGCCTGTTTGCTGGGAGGCTTTACTGATCAAGGCGTAAGGAAAGATATTGACAGTCTGGCAATCTTCCTGTTTTGTTCTAAAATCTATGCTTGTATTTTTTTATCAATATAATCCTGGTAAAAGTATTTTAGTGTTAAAAATAAATCGAATGCTTATGTCATAATCTCAATATAATATGCATTACAAGTTAATTTCAACTACTTACAACTTGTTGGTCAAAATAAATACGAGTATGACACAATTTTCTACTAGTTTTTGAACTAATAGAAAATTGTGTGATATTTTTTTAAAAACATTTGTGTCTTTTTCTGTCACGGGCATGAATTTGACGTCATTTACCACGAATCCTGTTTTTTAGCTACAAATCATATAAATTACATTATTTTTTTGTGCTTTATTCAAGCAAAAGTCGCACTTACTAACTTGCATTAGTGAGATTTCAAGCACATTGCAAAGAATAGATTTTTATTCACATAGATTCTTTCGTTACTTCCGGCATCGTCGAAGACGACGCGATTTGAGTTTGCGTTCCGTTCCACCAAAAAAATGCAACATAAAATAATGAATTGTAAAATAAATAATGCATAAAAAATGTAAAAGAACAGGAATTGGTTTCTTGACTCCTACACAATGTATATTTAATTAATGGGTATGTTTTGAATTACTTGCATATTTCCTATTTTGACCTTTTTATCGGCACAAGCTTTAATGGATCATCACGGCCGGCCACCATTGAACCAGCAAACGTTGAAACCTAAGCCTAAATTAATTATATTGTTTCTAACTAATTTTTGCTCCTAGGAGAACAATAAAGCAGATTCTATTTTTATCCATTTCATTAGCTTGGTACCTATTTATGGTGTTTCAAAATTAACTCGACAAACTTTAAGGAGTGCTATAGACCATCGAACTGAATAACTTTTACTATGGGACCGACTTTGAAATCGCAAAAAAAATAAATCTGCTGTTCCATTAAAGTTTAATACCTAGACCGGGGATTCCCAAAGTGGTCGATATCGACTCCTTGGGGTTGAAATCGGTTTCCCAGGGGTCGACATAAACGAAAACTGATTTTGGTGGTCGACGAGGTCTAAAAATCGACCCCTATTGATTAACACAAGTTCTTATATGAAACTTTCAAGATTGGTGCACGTAACAAAACTTACATATACAGTAGGTCTGTATATGTAAGTTGTGTTACGTGTACCAACTTATTATAAGAATGACTAATTTAATAGTAGGAAGTATCATTGTTGTATTTTTAAGAAAACTCAACGAGTCGATAAGCGTGCACAAGTGCGTACAAGATGAAAAAATTGGCTATGGGGGTCTGAGGTATCCGTTCATTTTGGAAAAGGGGTCTCTTGCCCAAAATAGTTTGGGAATCCCTGCTAGACTGTAGCTGCTAGCTGTTTTTTATTTTCTGCGATTTCAAAGTTGGTCCCTTAGTAAATGTTACTCAGTTCGATTGTCTGAAGTACCTCTTAAAGTTTGTTGGGGTACATTTGAAACAACTTAGGTAGTCATCAAGGTGGTCAGCGCTGCAGACTGCCTGCTTAGAGTCGAATGCACTGAGTAAAATCGCTGAGCAATTATCAACATCAAACATAAATATGGTGCCCTGTACCGCATTAAAGTTTATGGGTCACTGGTGGTCGATACCACATTAATGATGCATGCCATCGATGAGACATCGATGGTGGCATGGTGGCCGATGGTCGGGTGACACGCGATGTCCCCATGCCCGTGTCAACGTGGTTATGGAGATATTAACATAGGGTTTTAATGTCATTATTTAGTATAGGATTCTCCGGATCTACCAAAACATTTATTATCTTTATTTTTATAAAAGAGCTCTTCCTCAAATTTTATTAAACTTGGGCACCAAAAATTCGACCGCATCGCTGTCAATGGAAAAAGTGCCCAAAAAGCTAGCATTTTTTTATATTAAAAATAATAGTTTATATTTTAATATTAGCTTGTATAATGTACATACATACAAAAACTCATGGCTTCTTCCCATTGGGGTAGGCAGAAACTATAGAACGCCACCTAGCTGCTACGCTCCTTACATATTCCTTTTGCTTCGTTTACGATTTACGTTCATACATCTGGTCATACACGTCAAAAATAGAACTCTTGTTTTCAGAATTTTCGTTTAGAAGACGATGATTGTCACATTTTATCTTTTTTATGAGATTCTGTTTCTTAATCACATTAATCGTATAAAGTAGAATCCTGTTTTTCAGAAAAGTTGTCAATGTGATACTAATTGAATCCGTTTCGTTGGTTTGGCTTGATTTCTGTCCGTCGTGAGATGGATACGTGCGAATCGCAATATTAGCTGACAGTTTTCCTTTTTTGGAGCTTCACCATTTAATGATTTTAAACGTAACCTAGATGTAATTC
Source organism: Atethmia centrago (assembly GCA_905333075.3). Lineage (NCBI taxonomy): Eukaryota > Metazoa > Arthropoda > Insecta > Lepidoptera > Noctuidae > Atethmia > Atethmia centrago. Next base: position 6,182,954 of record HG995381.1, on the reverse strand, counting down.
TACATCAAAATGCTGGGAACATAATTTGTTTTGAGTTAATAGGATTTGTGTGCATAAGTCACGTGGCATTGGAACTAATTATCGTTCTTGATTAAGGGGGACGCACTAAGGTAGCCTGCGAAATTCAAATTTTCTTTGTAAATTGTATTTCGATTAATATATGATTTTTGATTTTACAAATATGGTTATACAGAATCTTTAATCTTTAGATTCAGCAATACAGCTCCTTAAGACGCTGACAATACCTAAACCACGGTCACTGTCAGATTACATAGAAAGAAAGAGAAGCGCGATAAGACAACGCTTGTAATTTATTGCAAAATATGAAGCAATTATCTATTTACTAAAAATTGAATTGCATTCAAATAAGACGTTCTTGTTATTAATGAAATAGGTTGCGTATGTTGATATTTAATGCAGTTATTTTGGATTAGAACTCAAGGTAAGAGGTTAGTTTAACGTTAGTTTGTATCGAGATTTTTTTTCAAAACGTGTTTTGGTAACAACCTAGTTCTGGGAAATATGTTCAAAATTAACATATATTTTTTCTGCTACCACAAACTATACAGATTTGGCATTTTTTTTTCTTAAGACAAGCCTATTTTGGTCAATTGGGTCTTGTCAGCGCCTTAAGTTAGAACTGGCCTCTAATGTCATGATTTCATACAATAGTCATTCAATAGGATTATATGACTTAGAGAGTTGTATTATGGAAAGTACGGTTGTCGCAACCCAGTGCTGGGCACGCCACGATTGCGGCGATAAGTCCCCTCTTTGAGGAGTGGCTGGAGAGGCGCCACGGCGTCCTCACCTTCCGCCTGACGCAGGTCCTCACCGGACACGGCAGCTTCGGGAGGTTCCTGTGTCGAATAAGGCGGGAGGAAACGTCCGGGTGTCACCACTGTGTGGATCGCCCAGAGGACACGGTGGAGCATACGGTGGAGGTCTGCCCGGCGATCGGCGGCAGAGACCTCTCGCGTCCGGCCCTGGTTCAGGCCATGGTACGGAGCGAGAGGGCATGGGCAGCCGTCACCTCCTTCTGCGAAGCAGTAATGCTCGCGAAGGAGGAGGCGGGACGGTTGAGGGAAAGGCAAGTTTCGCGCCCTCTCGCCCCTAGCCGCCGCAGGAGACGCCCAGGGCGTCGGGAATCCCGGGCGGATTTCCGGCCACCGTAGGCGCGGGCTTGCGGACGGTGAGCAATGGGTAGCTCACCGTCCGGTAAGGACCAGGCCCGGGTCGACGGCGCGTCGTATTCCACGCGCGCCTCAAAGAGATGTCGTCAGCACAAAGTAGGGGTCCACTAGGGCCGATGCCTGCCGGGGTCGCGGGAAGGTACTTATGGGTCACCGAGGCCCCCGCAACACAGGCAACAGGAAGGAATACGGGTGGGTTTTAGTCAGTAAGAGTCTGACACACCCTCCCGCTCCGCCCAGAGCGGGAGAAGTTATTTGATGATTTCCCACCCTAAAAAAAAAAAAAAAAAAAAAAAAAAAAAAAAAAAAAAAAAAAAAAAAAAAAAAAAAAAAAAAAAGAGAGAGTTGTATTGATGAATATTATTATAATTCTATAAATAAATATTTGATACGGCCGCGAATCATATTTAGATCAACGTACAATCTGATACTGACCTGCAAATAGCAAAACACTTAAGAAAATTTGAATTTCGCGGGCTACCTTTTTTTTTTATTTTTTGGATGGGAAATCATCAAATAACTTCTCCCGCTCTGGGTGGATCGGGAGGGTGTGTCAGACTCTTACTGAATAAAAACCACCCGTATTCCTTCCGTTGCCTGTGTTGCGGGGGCCTCGGTGACCCATTAGTACCTTCCCGCGACCCCGCGGGGTACCCTGACGCTTTCACCTTAACCTACAATTTCCAATTCTCTATAGTTAAATGAATTACGTACACGTCTTTAAATTACAAATGTGTCTGGTAAAGGATTTGATTCTGGCGATAATTTCAGATTTATGGAACCCGTTATTATAAATAGTTTCAGCCCGGGCTCAGAATAATGTAGATCGAATGACGATAAACTAAACCTCTTCTTTGGTATAGTGACATTCGAATTAAAAAAAAACATTTTTCATTTAACTTTTAACATATACAGCCTTATTTATAAAAATCGCGCTAATCACTGATTAGCCACTGTTTAGCTTAGTTAGTTAGCTCTTAATCACTGATTAATTTTCCTTTATTTAAAAACGCTAGTTAGAATGCTAGCCAAATGCATATTGATAGATAGTAAGAAAACGGAGACGCTAAAAAAAATTGTCGGAGTAAACAGGAACAGATATCTCTGAATTTATATTGTATTTATTTATTAACTAATGTAAACTGACCAAATAAATGTTAAAGCAGTAGCCGATAATAGCTATGTATTTTCATGTCCTTTAACACAAATATACTCTTTTAAAAATGAGGTACTTGTGTCTATTTTATATTACTTCCTATTGCTTTTGCATCGTGGTTTCAGTGTCTTCTAATAACGAATTATACCTGTTTACAGGTACGAGTTTGACTGCTGCTAGAGTCTGTCAAGCGAGTCGAGTCCACAACCATTTTACTGATTTCTTATAATGGCAATACTATTATCTGTCAAACAGATTGTCACAATTTCTGTTCTAACCTCGAGCATTCCGGTTTTTGTTGAATTTTTTAATGTTATAATGCCAAAACCTATTAAAAGTAGTGTCAGGAGCCTGCTGTTTACAATGATTAATAAATATAATCATGTAAAGATTGAATCTGATGACGTGTTAACAGAAAAACGACGACTTTTGGATGAAATTGTTTCAACAACAGGTAGGTTGGCTACAAAATGTTGATACTTTTAGCACAATTGTCTAATTTTGTTTATTTTACTATGATGTGATCACGATTTCGGTTTTGGTTTAGATTCAGACGTCGTATACATGACATTGAATCTCAATGGGGCACCTATAAGTGAAAAGTATTATAAGAGATTGTTGTCATCTTTTTTCAGCCACCTTGGATGATGAATTAATAAAAAGCACAATTGATAATTTAGTTAAGAAAGTCATAGCCATAGATGAGAATAAAAAAATGAAATCTGAAACAGACTATTTGACAAAAATTGCTGCTATGACAGGTTAGTACAGATTTATTTGTTTACATTGTTTGCATTTTCTACAAATATTATCATAAAATTTGTGCGTTTGATACTGAACTGACATATTGAACTTTCAGATTTAAGTGTGAAAACACTGCGAAGAATTAAAAAAGAAGGTGCTATTAACCAAGGCGAGTGGAACACACCGGGGAAAAAACGTCCACGACAGCCAACTGTAGCCAATCTGGATAATTTTGACTTATCAGCCATACGCAATAAAATTAATGAATTTTACTGTGTGAAAAAGCAAGTTCCAACTCTACGAAGTTTGCTTGCAGATTTAAGAGAGTCAATTGGATTTACTGGATGTCATGAAACATTGAGACAATTATTACTCAAAAATGGATTTGAATTCAAAAAAAATAAAAATGAGAGATCTCTTCTTATTGAAAAGTATGAACTAGCTGCATGGCGACATAGGTATCTCAGAGCTATTGATGAAAAGCGGAAACAAGGAAAATTAACAGTTTATCTTGATGAGACCTATGTCCACCAAAATTATAAAGTTAAAAAATCATGGCAAGGGCCATCAACAAGCGGTGTAATTGACAAAATATCGTCAGGCAAAAGACATATTGTTGTTCATGCTGGATCCGAAAAAGGTTTTGTTCCCAATGCATTATTGGTATTCAGTACTAAATCAAAAATGGCAGATTATCATGATGATATGAACAGAAATAATTTTATGAAATGGTTACGTGAAAAATTAATACCCAATTTAAGTCAGCCCAGTGTCATTGTTATGGACAACGCTAGCTACCATGTAACACAAATAAATAAGCCACCATCTATGAATGATTTAAAGGCTGACATTCAGAAATGGCTAACTGAAAATGGAATTCATTATGAAGAATTCTTTACAAAGGCTGAGCTTATGTGCCTTGTGAATGAACATAAAACAACTCCAATGTATGAAGCTGAAGAATTTTTGAAACAACATGGCCATGAGGTTTTGAAACTTCCGCCATATCATTGTGACCTGAACGCAATTGAACTCATATGGAGTTTGGCTAAAAGAAAAATAGCCAGCAAAAACTTAGGGATTCCAGGTAAAGAAATGGAGAACCTTATAAAAGAATGCTTTAATAGTGTCACAGCCAATGATTGGAAAAAATGCACAGATCACACTATTAGTGTCGAAAATAAGTATAAAGTAAGAGACAGGATATCCGAAACCGAGTTGGAACCCTTCATCATTTCTGTGCGTAATGATTCTACTGACAGTGATTTCTCATTTGAAGGCATTGAATTTCTTGATTCTGATTTTAGTTCTGATGAATAAATACGTACATTGAAATGCTTTTTTTTTAATTTATCCCAAGTAATTTTTTTATCAAAATTCAAGTATCAACAAGTTTTCAGCGTGCTATATCAGTGTTGACACCTGAAAGATTTTTGAATTTGCCGCCTTTTTCATGGGACTAGAATCGCTTGACGGACTCTATGAAAGCCACTAGCACCTAACACCAACACTATTTAACCTCGCAAAAACGGCGACGGGGAGACCATTCTACGTGAAAAAGATGAGGAATGACAGGGGCATGAGAAAATGGCACCCATGTCTTTAGGGGAAGACTATTGAAAAACAAAAATTAATGAATTTATAACAAAAATGTAGCTTTTTCAAAATTATCGTGTTCTTTATAAGGTTTCTTGTTATTTGTGTGTGACTACCACAACTTCTTCTATGTCGTTCTGAAATCCCGTAAAAGATTTCCGAAATCCATATTTACTATGGTTCAACTCGATATTAGGAATAAAATTACCTCGAAGCACAGTCTTATTTAATCGATCAGCTGATTGAAATAAAATCCGCCATCTTCCCTCTTAGCATCGTCTTAGCAAGTTTTAAACAGTGTACACCGGGTGTTTCATTTTGACAGCTACTAATCAGTTGCTTAGCGATCTCTTAGCGCTAAATACCGTTTATGAATAAGAATTTTGCTAATCATTTGCTTAGCAATTGATTCAAATTTAAGAGATGGTTACAAATAAGACCGTAAAAGTGTATATTTAACTAACAAAACTCATTAAAAAACATAAAAAGGCAATAAAATATTTTAACTAAACCTAACGACAAACAAAGATGTGGCGAAAAAAAATAATTCAACATGGATACTGAAGTTTTAAAATTAAAATAATACCTACGTTGTTTCCAAATTAACCTAGATATGGCTGAAAACTAGACAGCTGTTGATGGCGGCAGCATCATTAGTTATTTACAATTTTTATTTATCGTCCCACATACATGACTCAGTCTAAAAGCTTTTAGTTTTAAAAGGATGACTAATTCCGAAACTTCATTAATTAACCTTTCATAGTTTTTTTTTAATATTAAAAACTATTTTAGAGTCTAGAGAAAGTGACATTCCATTAGCGATAACGTTGATAGAAAAGTCAAAAAGTATGTGATGCATGGAATTAGTATGTACAACGGATTTATTGACATAAGCTACCGAGAAGCATTTCAATCTTGTCAAAAGTCGTTGTAAAAATGCGACCTCTTCTATACCCTCTGGGCCACAAACGAAATAAAAATGCATTTTAAGTTTACTCTAAAATCAAACTCATGCTATATTTGACTTGTTTGCTGTATCATAGTTTCAGTTTTGTTAGTCTGGCCTGTCCCACTTTTGGGCAAAGGCCTACCTCCAGCACATGTCTGCCTATGCCGGACAAACTGTGGGCACAACTTAGAATACAGAAAGTACCAGATCCCGCGTTCAACTGTCATTGCAAGCCACGCGCTGTGTCTAAAATCAAGACAAGCGTCCCGCGCCCGCCTCACTTCCCACCCGCGTAATTTTGCTAGCTCGTACATTATGAACCCGTTTTGGGGTAAACGTTGAGAGTATTGGTAAGATAATATAAATAATAAAATCACAATTGGTCTTTTCATAGATACATAATTTCATACACCCGCCCCCCCTAGAAATCCTAATAGTCTAACATAGTACCTATTATGAATGTTATGCAATTCTAACAAAATCATATATACATACGGGTTGCATTGATAATCTTTCTTTTTCAAGTCGGGCTTTTTTTTAAGTTTTTATTAATTTAACACTACAACGAATAAATGCCCTCAGTAGGTAATTAAATGAAGGGCAAATCAAAACTCTTATACTGGCCACACTAACAAGATGGATGCATCATTCTCTATGACAATTACAAACTGAACAATTTATTCAGTAATTAAATAAGACGATATTTGAATGCGCTATTTACAAGTAAAATGTGATCCCATCCTGTTTATTTTTTAGGCCCGCTGCATTTTTACAGGTATAAACGAAATAAGACGGCATAATTAAATTAAATTGCACACCGGTAAAACACGTTACCCGATACGACGTTCACAGAGTAACTGATCGGCTGCGCGTCAAACTACTCTATTTAGGAGTAGTTTTTGACGCTTCAGTATGAGGCGTGTTCGCGGCTTCTGGTTCTTGCTATATTCTAAGGGGCACAAATAGCTTAGAACTGGTGATCTGAGAGAGTGAGACAAGGTCGCGGTAGGCCACGTAGGAGATGGCGGGACGATCTGGATAGGTTCAGTCCATACTGGAAGGAGGACACGCGAGCTTGCGGCAGATGGAACGAATGGAGGGAGGCCTGTGTTTTATAGAAAAAAATAACATAAAAACATAACAACATTACGCCTGTAATCCCCGAGGGGTTGGGCAGAGCTGTACTTGTAGTACACCCACATTTCGCCAGTTATGTTTAAGTCCCATGTAATAGGGGTGAGCCTATTGCCATCAACCGGACACAAATCCAGACTCCAGGTTGCTACTGAGAAATTCCTAATGGAAAAACCCAATAACACTTTGCCTGACCCGGGAATCGAACCCAGGACCTCATGCTGAGCAGTAGCGCTTGCAACCATTAGACCAACCACTGTAGGTGATTAACAAATAAAGTTGGTCAAAAATACAGATTCTATACCGAATCAACTCAAACTTATAAATCAATTAAGATGATTAAGGTAACTTTAACTTTGATTGATGGTTTTGTATTGACAATATTTGTGTCTTTTAAGTCACGTTAAGGTTCCTAGACTTTATGAGAAATTGATGTGTGTGGCCTCCTAATGTGTCATTTGTATTTCAAAAGTTCTTAGAACTATCGGATTTGTTTGTCGTCTGGAGGTCAGGCAAATCATTTCAGAGCGCTGTGTTTATAAATGATTCTAAAGCTAATTCTTAGCTTCATATCACTTTATTTGAAATCTATTATGCCTATATATACTGTCTATTTACTCTTGCAGTCTGTGGGCTCATTATACTCAGAAATCATACATCGCCCTTCGCGTTCAATACAATAACGCGTTCAGGGTGCTGATGGGGTTGCCCCGATACTGCGGCGCGTCAGGGATGTTTGCTGAAGCTTGCGTTGACTGCTTCTACACTGTGATGTGGAAGTGGTGCACATTCCTGGTTAGTAGGGTGCGGGGCAGCACTAACAGCATCCTGTCTATGGTAGCAAGCAGGCTAGATTGTGCGTTTGTGAACCACTGCTGCAGGGTATCGGCTGGACCTGTCACCTTTCAGCAGTGATGTCACATATCGTTTTTGTGTTAATGTTTTGCTAACATAGATTGTAAGTATATTTTGACTAACATTATGAGTCGTGTTACTTGAATAAAATGATAATAATTATTATTATATATTATACAGGGTCGACGATATGTAAACACGATAAAATAAAGATTTGATGGTTTTTTAGGGTTCTTCAAAAAGAAAAAAAATGGAACCCTTATAGGGTCACTCGTGTGTCTGTCTATCTATCTGTCATCACACCCTATTTGCTCTGAATCTACTGGACCGATGAAGTTGAATTTGATACTCATATGAATTTCTGTGACCCAAATACGGACGTGTAACGTAAATAATAGAATTTTTAATATGAGGGTCACTTTTTGGGGGCAAATAAGAGAATAAAAATTAAAAGTTATGCAAACCGTTTTGTACCGTGTGACCTATCAAAATAATTTTAAAATAAACAGTTTTAAAGTTATTTAAGAAAATCGATGAAAATTTACTATTTATCCCCCCCCCCCCGCTCCACCGAGGACGAGAGGAGTTATTTGATAATTTAAACCCAAAAAAAAAGTCGCTAATGTAACACCCCTACAATATTCTACATAGCTTTAACTCAGTTCACCGAAGTCATTAACCCTATCACTGAATCTTTCAGCATGATAGTATATTATTATTTTCATAATGCCTAATATACTGAATTGTAGCGACATCTATGCTTCGTTCAAGACACCAGCGTACTAGCCGCCAGCTCTAACTTTACTCGTGTTTCGTTAAGAGGATGTATGTAATGCTAGTAACTACCTAGGTACTGGAAATTATGTAACACAACTAGCCTAAGTATCGAAATAGTACTATACTCGGAGTATAGATGGACATTCTATGAAAGTGTTTCAATGAAACAGTCTGTTCCTGAAATAATTTTTATCTTATGTGGTAGAACATAACTTTTTTTTTGTGGTATGTCAGACTCTTACTGACTAAAACCCACCCGTATTCCTTCCGTTGCCTGTGTTGCCAGGGGCCTCGGTAACACTTTGGTACCTTCCCGCGACGTTTGTCGTTGTGATTTTGTCCTCGTTGTTAGCTGTATTAAACTATCTATAGTCTTCATTTATTTTCGTTGGTTAAATAGTTAGTATGTATGTATCTATGTATGTATCTATTATATAGTATAGGCTAATTATTTTTCAGGCGTCTAACAATTTAAAGGGCGATAAACTATTTGCTATAAAAATTACTTGGCAGCGACTAGATATTATTAGGCATGTATTTAACGCGGCGAAAAATTAATCTGAATTTGGGATTCAAAATAATTAAAGGCGGTATCAAATATACGAGTAATAGGTTGGCAGGTACAGCGAAGGATTATTGAATTATTTGGGTTAGGTTAGATTAGAACAGTGACCATTAACGAGATCCAGATCCCCCCGGTTGTTGGTGACTCTCAGTTACCAAAACAAACAAAACAAAGCTAACAACTGATTATTAAGCTGCTACTTTTTACTTAAAATAATCCTTCGCTGTAGCTGCCAACCTACTATATTTGCTACCGCCTTTAATTATTTTTTAATCCTAAATTCAGATTAATTTGTCGCCGCGTTAAATACATGCCTATAGTATACGAGTATATCTTTGTATCTATTATAATTATTATATTGTACTTGTATACTTTTTATTTGCACCAAAGACAATCCAGAAAATGGCTGTCCATTCCATGGTTGCCTGGAAGGGGTTCCCTCTATCTGGCAGAATATTGATGCTCCGAAATTTATTTGGCATAACACACTTGGCATAATTTTCTTTAAACGAATATTATTAAGGCATAACAATTATTTAATATAATTATTGTTTGGCTGAATTCTTAGATGTCCGAATTTACAATGGCATACCTTTATGATGGCAGAATTTTATTTGGCATAATTAACTTTGGCAAAGTTAAAACTCCGTATAATTTCATTTAGCATAACTTTTATTTAAAGCGACGATTATTTGGTACAATTTCACTTGGCATACTATGAAAAATAGTTAATATGTTAGTGACAGAAAAGAATCGTTGTAACACCGACTCCACGTAGTCTTGTCTGCCCTACCCCTAGAGTGTAATTTAAGCCCGGGTAGGCGCGGAGGGGCGAGGCGGTACGCGAGCTGAGGAGCAGGTGGTGAGCGCTAAAACCATCTGCGACGATAAGCTCGCGTGGAACCGCCCCGGAGCCCCGCAGCGCCGGAGCCGTGACAGAAACCATGCTTGCTGCATGTTGCATGCTCGCTAGCATGCTGCATGCTTGCTTGCATGCTGCATGCTTGCTTGCTTGCATGCATGGTGTATGCTTGTTTGCATGCTGCATGCTTGTTGCATGCATGGTGTATGCTTGTTTCAAAATATATCTCCTGACCGTTTAACGGACGTTTTGATGACTGAAAATTTGAATGACTGCCGATACGAAATGTATACGAAAAGACGATTCTGACTGTGAACTTTCTGCGATATGATGGTTCTACTTTTTAATTATAATTGATATAAAATTTATGCCTAAAGATGATTCTGACTTACAAACAAAGGTACCTATAGGTTTTGAATGTATGATAAATGAGTGTCTGCCAAACGATTTTCTGTGAAATGATGTTTATGGTGTCCGCTGTTAAGGCTCCTACATACTGACGCGACTTGCGCGCGACGCGACACAAAGACACCGCGTGTAGCGCTATAAGCGGTGCCTTTATGTCGCGACGCGTCGCGCGACAAGTCGCGCCAGTATGTAGGAGCCTTTATGCAAAATAATATTATGGCAAAAAAGTTCTGCCATAAAGGGTAGACCCGCCTGGAAGAGATCGCAGTAAGCGATAAGGCCGCCCAATGTATATTTTGTTGTGTATATTTTTTTATTTTTGTACTGTGTAATCTGGTGTACAATAAAGTATATATAAATAAATAACAACAACAATCTCGCAACCGGCGTGCGTGTATGGCCAGATGTATGAACGTAAACGAAGCAAAAAGAGTATGTAAGGAGCGTTGCTGGTGGCGTTCTATTGTTTCTGCCTACCCCTTTGGGAAGAAGGCGTGAGTTTATGTATGTATGTATAAATAGTATATATCTCTATTAGTTGTCATCTCGGTAGTCACTCCGTTTCTAGCCATATCATCTTTCACACATTCCGTCAGTCGTTATTTGCTCATATGTACATTACACATTTTATAATAAATTAGGTTATATATAACCTGATGTTCTATTGAATGTAAAAATTCAATAGAACATCAGGTTATACAAAAAAGTATTTGATTAATCGGGGTCTCCCTTGTTTCATCGAAAATAAATAGCCAAATTATCATTTCCTAAACAATTTTCCGTATAATTTCATTTGCCAAATTATTACTTAGCAAATAATCTCTTCACAAATAATTGTAACGCAAACCTAATGTTTGGCAATTGAACGTTTAAACAATAACTTGTTTACCAACTAGTACTTTTACCAATTCTTATGTAGTCAAATGAAATATTTGACTTGGAAATTGAGATTGAGTTGGAATTCATTATTAATTAATTATTATTACATTTATTCATTTTTCGGAAAATAAAATTTCTACCTCATCTAACTAGTTTGGTTCTTTTTTCTATATAATCTATTCGTTTCTGGCACTCGCCGTTTTTGTTTGGGTAGTGAAATTTTGGCTAAATCTTTTCGGCAAAACGGCAGGATCCCGAATAATCTCGATTAATCGATAACAGTGACTAAAAGAGAGTTTAATTCACTGCTATCGATGAATCAAATGCCCTTGGTGTTGATAAAAATGTATTTCTTTATTTCTTTCAAGCATCTCTGGACTGTCAGACCCTGCTACTGTCTGATTTCACTCACTAATGGTTTGATCTTGACATGGGTACCTACTCCCTTTCTTCTCCTAAATTGTGTGTCCGAAAATCATTATCCATAACACGTTTGCTATAAACTTCAGTAACCATAATGTGTATTAACGAAATTTTGTTTTACATAATTATCTTTACTTCTAAAACTATTCTGTTATAATTACGAGTACTCTAATATACAGGTTGAAATTGAAAACTTGCGACAAACTGAAATGGGACATTGTATACATCATTATTAACAACTTTTACTAAGGGACCAAAGCTGTAATCCCAAAAAAAAAAATCTGCTTTTCCTACATTTTGATGAGGTATTGCGAACATAAATGTAGGGGACAGCAGCTTTTTTTTTTGGGATTGTAGCTTTGGTCCCTTAATAAAAGTTGTTCATAATGATGAGTACAATCTCCCATTTCGATTTGTCGCATGTTTTCAATGTCACCCTGTATAATTGAATCTCCTAATTTTGCATGAAATAAAGTCATATGTCCTAAGTAGTATATTATATAATGTGTATTATTCCGAATTTTCATTTATAATAAAATAGTTAGTCCTAAAACATTTTCTAAAAATTTGGTGTTAGTGACAGAAACGAATCGCTGTAAATCCGACTCCACGCAGTCTTGTCTGCCCTACCACTAGAGTTTAATTTAGAATCGAGTAGGCGCGGAGGGGTGAGGTGGTCCGCGCGTTAAGGAGCCTGTGGTTGAGTGAGCGTTAAACCATCTGCAGCGATAAGCTCGCGTGGGTTCGCCGGAGCCCCGCAGCACCGGAGCCGTGACAGAAACCGTGCATGCTGCATGTTGCATGCTCGCTTGCATGCTGCATGCTTGCTTGCATGCTGCATGCTAGCTGCATGAACTTAGGACTTATAACTTTAAAAGAAAACGATGATTGATGAAGTCTTTTGTATATTATTGATTGTAATATTTATGACAAACAAAGGTGAACGGCAGATTTCGTACAGCTTACTTTTTTTGTTGTTTTGTTATAGAATTTGTACCACATATTAGCAACTAAGCCATTTATTTTCATGTAAGTTTACTATTTTTAGAAGTTCGGATTAATTAATAATATTTATAAAAAGATTTTAATAACTACACGTAATTTAGTCGTAAACTAAACGCAGTTATGTTGGAATTTAAGCTATGCTAGCCATGAGGTTATTACCTGACCTGCCCCCTTCTTAGATGAAGTAATTTACGAATTAATAAATTATAAATAAAATAAATGTACTTAAAAAAAAACTATTAACTGTATTGTTTTATTTACCTACACTCAAAACCCCATCAGGACTTCATCATTATCAAACTGTTGCAGTCAGCTGCTGGACATAGGTATCTCCTAATGCACTCCGCTGAGTAGGTACGATCCTCATCTCAATTTACCTACTTGATAGTAAGTGATACACTACAAAAATAGCGACAAGCAATCTAGAACATATACTTTATTACCGAAACAATGTTTATGTACCTATAAGTAACAATCTACATTGATACACTAGTACTTAACCTTAAAAAATAAAACAGTTTATAACTTTTAAGTCCCAAGTTCTAAAAATCCAAGAATTTAAAAAGGGCTTGTCTATCGTATTAACTACCAATTAAAACAAATAATATCCCAAAACACGAAATTTTATTAGTTGTATGAAAGTCCCATACAAGCCTGCCGTTCGCCTTTAGGGCATATTTAGGGATTTCAATTTTATGGCATGTGACATTAAGTTCGGGCAAGTTATCATTCGGATAAATGATGATTAGGACAAAAAAAATATGGCACTTTAGATTATGGATAAAAAAGTTAGGGAACACAATAGAGAACCCTTGACATGACCCTAACCTTTGAATCAAGTAGGTATTGCTCATGCTAACATCGTAAAATTAGACACATAACCTCTTGAGATGCATATTACAAAACATAATTATTGTCAAGCGATCATTACCTTTGAATATCTCGGCAACGTGACCCTTGATGGTAATGATGGTGGATAATTGATTCTCAACTAAGACACATAGCGTAGAGCAGAATCTCAAAAGGGTATCAAACTTAACACTCCCTCTTTACGACAGGATTTAAAAGTCCTGTCCAAATGTTAATTGGACATCATAACAACATCAAGATATAACATTTTTGAAATTATAACTAATACATTTTGACTCAATTTAACATAATGTTAATTTAACACAAACTGAGAAGAAGAAGTCAAGTGCCTAAACCATCCCCCCTGATTCACCAAGAGCGGGAGAAGTTATTTGATAATATAAACCCAAAAAAGAAAGTCGCTTATGTAACACCTCTACAATATTCTACATAGCTTTAACTGGAAGTAGACTAATAATGTCTCGATGCTAAAACTTAACCCAGTTCACCGCAGTCATTAATCCTATCACTGAATCATTCAGCATGATAGTATATTACTATTTTTATAATGCCCTTGTGCCAAATTTCTTCGCAATCCGTTCAGTCATTTTAGCGTGAAAGCGTAACAAACCAACTCACTTTCGCAGTTAAAATATTAGTTAGGATAATAATAATAATATATTTAGAATAAAGGTGGGCATGCTGGCCCGATATCGCGGGCGCGACCGGCCGGCAGCGCGACGTGCAACGCGACACATTCCATGAAGGTATCATAGAAGTTGTGCTACTAGTGTCGAGTCGCGCTGTCGCGTCGCGCCTATCTGCGGGAGCCTTTACGCCTTTTATCGCATGTTTACCTACTCCAACACCCATACAACACTACTTATCATGTTTAAAACCATTACGAAATCTGTCACACGGACCACGCCAAATTGCACTAACTATAGTTGTCAAAATCGATCACTATGTTTAGCCTACTGTTCCTAGTGACCCATAGACAAGCGGCCTCTTTCCCCCATTGCGCAACGGTAAGTAGTCGGTAAGTATAGCGGGGTGTTCCGCGTTCGATGCCGATCACGGCATGTTGTGCAAGGTTGTCCTTTGTTGTTTCATGGGTGGTTTGTGAATTAAGTCATACCTTGTTGTTTGTATGTTTTTGTTCGAAAACCCCGTGATTGGTTGAACTATCGTCATTACGATAGTTCAACCTGTCACGGGGTTTTCCATCGCCATTGCGAAAGATCGATTTTTAGCCATGAAGTTCCAAGCTTGTGGCTAAGTAATAACAGCCGCACGGGTCGATCGATCAGGTTAAGCAGCGCTTGCCGCGGTTGGTCCGTGGATGGGTGACCATCTTTATATACCAAGACAGATAGTTTATAACCAGGAATAACACATATGATACTTTTTATCCCGATATACCCACGGGGTCAAAACTTATGCGGGTGAAACCGCGGGGCGCATCTACTGTGTGCATAATTTGAGCCAAGGGATATGTAGAGTGCACGCTACAGGAGCTGCTGGACGCTACTGTAGGTGGTGCTCGTAGCCAAGTTCTGGGCTGACTCTATACAGGGTCAAATGAAATTAGCTGGCGCAACTCCGCAAGCTTGATGGGTATCGATATCTAAATATGATAAAACAAAAAATAAATTAATTTGAGTAGTTTTTTGGGGTCATCAACCGCAGGTAGTATAGTCACTTGAAATATCAGTTTTTTTATTTTAAACTTCACAGATGTGATAGGTTTCGATATATAAACATGATAAAACAAAAAAAAATACTGATTTTCTCAACTCATACTTCAAGTAACATCAATACAAGCGGTCGTTGACCCTAAAAAGAATAATCAAATATTTTTTTCGTACCACTTGCTCAAAAAAGTGACATTCTATGCCACAAAAAGCGAACATAACAATAGTCATTTTTAATCTGTTAAAAACAGGGAAAGAAAATTGTACTGAATTTCATTCATTCTCTAGGGGCAGAATGTCGCGGGAAGGTACTTATGGGTCACCGAATCCCCTGGCAACACAGGCAACAGGAAGGAATACGGGTGGGTTTTAGTCAGTAAGAGTCTGACACACCCTCTTGCTCCGCCCAGAGCGGGAGCAGTTATTTGATGATTTCCCACCCTCAAAAAAAAAAAAAAAAGGGGGAGAATGTGATTTAAAGGACAATGGGCAATTTTGTATGGAGCGTGGGCGATCCGCGGCCAAGAATGATTTTATCATTTATTGGTGTGCTTTAGTCCTACAATTATTGTGGACAAGTCTTATTACTGTGGTGTACTTCTAAAATGAATAAAATACATTTTTGTGTTTGAACCTTTATATCGTTTTACTTATTATTCTGGCTTATATTCAATGCAAAAATACAAAAGGAAAGTGAAACAACAAATCTAGATAGTCTCAAAGATATTTATTATATAATAAATCACATAATGTATTATTAGTAAGCACAATTACCATTCTATGTATTGTAATCTACATGAAACCTTAATTTTGTTATAAAAAAAAGTTATGTTTAATAAACTATTATTATATCTAATTATTTATTACATAATTATTATATTAATAGGTATAGGTATTGTAGGACCACATGTTTAAAAATAATTAAGACATAATTTTTTTTTAAAGGAATTAAGTGTGATTTTACTTTCAGGCATGTAAGCAGAATAATTTAATTGGGACAATTTGGGAAGGGCGTCTCTAAACCCACGATCTAATATTAAAACATCACCTTGACGAAAAAACCAATGAAATGTACCTTCGTCATTATATATCATTCTTTGTAAAATAGTTGCATCTGAGTCAGTAGCCGCATATGGTCCACAAACATCTAAAATATAACCATCGCAGCTTACAATAATAAATGGTTTAACAAGGTTTGAGTATTTATGTAAGCTATACGTTTTCCTCTGAAAAGAATAATTCGAACTCTTCTGTATGTAGATGTATGTGCCATCCATTATTACAATTGCTTTTCTGTCTTCTAATGTTGAGTTTGGATTTCCAAATAAAGCATTCGGTACGTACAGGTTGCGTTCAATAAGCGTTCTTCTGTCAACGTGATCGAAACCTAGGTGCCTAGGCACGAACTCAGCATATAAACAATCACTTGCTTTTTTTAAATGCCGTTCCAGCGTTCTTCTACTCATTTGAAAGAGCGTGGCTAGTCTCTCGTTGCATTCACCGCTCCGCAACTTCATTAAATATATTGCTAGAGCGGTTTTGGAATGCAAACTAGTCAAGGAAGGTGTCTGTTCCAAGATATCTGTGAATTGTTCTCGGCTAAGACCCAATCGAATATATATTTTATTGGTGTCCATATTTTCAATATTTTCAAAATCTAAAATAGCTCTTCTTGACACAGCTGCTTTCATAAGACTCATCATGTGAATAAAATGAGTACTATTAAAATCATGTCTTAGATTCGGACTATCTATAATCTCATCCCAGGCATTGGATCTTAAATGTGTTTCACACACTCTAGTATATATAAGTTGGAATCCAGCATAACTTTTGCTGGATCTGTATATTTTCTGGAATCCGTATATTTTCTGGAATCCGATGACGTGTAATGCATCTCTCAAACATACAAGACGCTGCATTATTAGGCACTCGAGAATACTCTTCAATCTGAAGTACACATTCGTGCGGAGCAGGGTTTGGATTAGGCTGTACAGCACGTTGAGCTCGCTGCCAGCATGGTCGACAAACGTATTCCAGGCCGTTATACTCAATCTAAAAAAAAATATTAACTTCTTATTAATATAACGAATAATAATATATAAATAAATAGGTAATAATAGATGGTTTGGTCATGAAAAGAAAGTGGACGATAGAAGATTGACTAAAAAGGTATATACCATTTTAGTCAATGACGTTAGACGCGGATGTATTTGGGAATGCTAGAAGAGGACGCCCTAGACGGACATACACGGATCTTATCAGTGATGTCTTCCGAAATGGTCTGACACCTTTTCGAAAGTCAAAGTGCATAGTACTCTTAAGCAGCGAGCATATATAACGAGATGCATGAACATGTAAGAAGCAAAAGAAGTAAGTAAGGATCCTAGCAATTGTCCGTTGTCTCTACCTACCCCCGTGGTACAGAGGCGAGAGTTCATGTATGTACTATTGGCAAAACTTAAGCATGCTCACTTTAGAAAATATTTCTGCAGCAAGCGCAGCTAGTGACAAACCACACCCCTTCCTGGTTTCGTCCAATTAGAGACAATATGAATTTGTGTGAGTATAGGGCGTGTAACAAAAAATATAAATATGTGTGGTATGTTGGTTACTCACTGCACGAGCCGGTATTATTCGCGCGAGCCGAGGGCGAGCGAGCGCGATAAGGGAGTCGAGCGTGTGCGCGTTTCATACGACGGTTTTCAACTTGAGAGGAAAAAAAGAGACTGGTATTGTTATTAGTTTCGTACGCCGCTAGGTATTTCTCTCTAGATTTTGCAGGCAACAGGCTGTCACTAGCGTTTCGTGCCTAGATTAGTATTTCCGGGGGGTTAAATCTACGCGTTGCTCTTCGCTCTTCTTTCCTAATTGAAGTCAACATTTTTGATAATAATTAACCACACAATGAAAACGTTAACAAGTATTTCTGGAAAATACCGCGCTTGTTTTGTTTATCCCGCGCGCCGCAGGTGTAAATAAAGGCGCTGGAAAAATCGCTAAACAGCCTATATAAAAAATATAATAAACAAAATAATGTTTTGAATAAGCAAATTAAGGTTAATATGTAGTGAAAAATATATAATTTTATGAAATGATGATAATTTTGATGATTGATTTATCTGATGTAACGAATTTTTTTTTCTCAAAAATATTCATTGTTTTTGGACAAAAACTGCGTATATTGAAAAAAGAAATGTAAAGTAAAAATACTTCTATATAATAAGCTGAATTTCTGAGTCACTTTACAAGCAAGTGTGTTGAAGAAATATTTCGTAATTTTTTGCGACCGTATTTTATGGCCGTTCTATAAAGCCGATCTATTGTTTAACCAGATGTTCTGACGTTCCCACTGAATAACAATGGTGCTTAGATAATGAACTTATTTTTATTGCAGTTGCAAAAGTTGCGACAGCAATAATAAAAAAATCTGATAACATTGTATAAACTGCGCCAAGTAATGGTTCAAATACTACTGTAAGTAATTTTGCTATTTTAATCAAAACAGCAATAAAAGAAAGAGATAGCAAATGACAATTTCTAACAAAACTACGTAACTTGCTTCGTTTTAGGGTTCCGTAGTCAACAAGGAACTCTTATAGTTTCGCCATGACCGTCTGTCTGTCTGTCTGTCCCCGGCTTAGCTCACAGACTCTTACTAGAAAGCTGTAATTTGGCAAAGTGGTAAACAAAAATGCTAAATAAAGTTTTTTTAGGGTACGCGTATAGTAATACCAATAATACATTTTCTAAACCAAACGGAAGATATTAGTACGAAATTACTTCTTGTCAACAATAACAATTCATAAAGCGCTCTCGCTGGCCGTGCCCATTATAAAAATGTCTTACAAACAAGTGAGCATAGCAAGCGCCTAGTGTGACTGTCACACACACTATACATAATTACATTAATACAAACACGGCTAAAATACGCTTCATGCATCCCATTGGCCAAAACGCTTGCATCGGGCGATCGAGTCATGAGCCGTGCTATACGATTATCGCCTTAGAGGTGAGCATGCGGAAGATTGGCCGATAGTACATATGTAGTATATTTAGAAATAGGAAGTTGACGAAGAATTCTTCCCGTGAGAGAAAAAGTATTAGAAACTAACAAAAGCAATAAAATCAATTTGATTTATATAGATACAATGTTAAAAGAACTTACTTGCTGTGGAGCAACAGCTTCAATAATATATTGAGTAATTGCGGCATTTTCCTCAAAAAATGTATGGGTTATCTCGAATCTTCTTCTATTAACCACTGACCGATTGTATAAAACACAAACTGGTCGATATTCTGCCATAGTCAACAAAATCCAGTTCACAATAGAATCAAAGTCCAAAAACGAAAGCCAAGTGATCAGGTTAGGAGTAAACAAAGTCCAGTATGCAACGCGAGGTCAAAAGGTTTATAGACGAGCAAGATAAATCGATGAAGAATCGCACAGTACACAACGATACAAGTGTAACCGAAGGACTGCACGGAGGAAGCGCGCGCGCTGCCCGTCACCCCGCCGCTTGCTTGCTTTGTTTAGTCGAAGCTGATTGGTCCTCCGCGTGAGCAGGTAGTCGAGTCGAACCAGTTTTGTTGTGTTGATGGCCTTGTTACCGTGTCATAAAACGTTTAGAAGTTAGGGTATAAAACATTAAATATAATAATAACATTATTATCATAACATCGCATACTATATTGCCATAAGCAATTACGTTATATTGACATTCGATTTTTTTTTTTCCTATATGGAATACAGTGAAACGCCTATAGTAAAAGATGTTCCTAAATAATAGTACTTTCATTTGACACTAAATTAGTTGATGGCCGCCGACCGCCCAGAACTGCCCATTGTCCTTTGGAATACTTACCGAAATTTATACTGAACTACATCTGTGTTTACACCATTGAGTTTGTATATAAAGCATCATACATCTTTTTGAAAAAGGAATACGCATTTATTATGCAGTTATGATTATTAAATAAAATTACGAAAACCGACGAGGCCGTATGAGCTTGATGCCTTTGCTTTTCCGACAAAAAAAATATTAGTCTAGGAATTTGCCGCGTTTTTGTTTTCTTCAAATACATAAACGTTAAGTTTATTTTAATTTATTTTTATAAATAAGTTAATGCTCTAAAAATACGTTACGATGTTAAATCAAAGCGACAGTGACAGTGAATTGTCGGATTCCATCAGTGCAAATGCTGCCGCAATTATAAATAATTTGCTTCCAACAAAATCCAAGGAAAATTATTTAAAAACTTATGAAGAATTTTCAACGTGGAGAAGTGCGAAAGGCCTATCAATTTCAGAATCAGTACTTCTTGTCTATTTTGATTATTTATCCAAGACAAAGAATCCGAATACACTTTGGTGCATATATTCAAAACTGAAAGCTACAAAAAGCATCAAACACAGCATTGAAATAAATAGATTCACGAAATTACTGGCTTTTTTAAAAAGAAAATCAGAAGGGCATTGCGCAAAGAAGTCTAAAATTTTTACGACTCAAAATGTGGAAAAAATTCTTAATGAAGCTCCTGACGAATTTTTTCTGGCCACAAAAGTAAGTTTAGATGATTTAACTATGAATATTTCGTATCTTAGTAATGGTAATTATTCTATATATTGCCTGTTTATTACCTGTTTTTTATCTTTGTTTAGGTGGCCTTAATTTTTGGACTCAATGGTGCTTGCCGCGGATGTGAACTTGTAAACCTTGAAGGTGGAGGACGTTGAAAATCATTCCAATGAGTTGCTGCTGATTAATGTAAAGGAAACTAAGACAAAGAAAAATCGTTCATTCATTGTACAAGGACAATATACTAAAATCATTCATAAATACCAAGCATTACGTCCCACCAACATGGAAAACAATAGATTTTTTATAAACTATCGGAATGGGAAATGTACTCGACAAGCCATCGGCAAAAATAAAATTTAGCAATATGCCAAAGGAAATTGCTAAATATTTAAAACCTAAAGATGTTGAACTCTACACCGGTCACTGCTTTAGAAGAACTTCGGCGACTTTCTTGGCGGATTCAGGGGCCGATCTTACGAGTACGTCAATAAAAAGACACGGTGGTTGGAGCTCTGATGGAGTAGCTGAGGGTTATATCGAAAGCTCAATGGCGAATAAAACCATATTAAGCAGTCAAATTAACAAAAATATAAAACATAATCCATCAGAGCCACAACCATCAACTTCGGCATCCTATCTTCGTCCGTAACTCACGATGCACCACCACCACTATCTCCGACGTATACTATCTACAATGAAACGCAAGTTCCTCAGACGCAAGAACAGAGAAATACTCAAATCAACTCATCAACAATAAATGTACCAAACAAAAATTTAACTCTATCTATCAATAATTGGACCAATGTTTCGAATGTTAACTTTTACTTTTAATTGTCATTATTTTTAATAAATGCGTATCTCATATTATTATTGTGTTAATTTTTTTGCAAATGGTACGAAAAGTACAGTATTTTCCTCGGTGATAAAGCTGTCTTAGTCTTGGGTGAACTTAAATCCCTCGCTACACTCAGGACTCGTCTTAAATCCCTCGCTTCGCTCGTGATTTAAGTTTTTAACACCCTCGCTACGCTCGGGAGTAAACCTCGAGTCCTTCGTTACGCTCGCGATTTAAATCGTCACCCGCGACAGAAGACACTGCTTTATCCCCTTGGTTAATAATCTAATATATTTTTATTTCATCATGTTTAGATATCTATACCTAGAGTAGAGTATTTTCTGCTCGGTTTGGTTGGTGGTGGAGCTTGTTCTAAGTTCGCCTGGCTGTCTTCCCCCGTCAAGTCTGTCGCCATAACAACAATGTTGTGTTTCGTCAGTTAGCCTGTTACTCTATGAAGATTCCGAATGACGCTCGCTTCCACCTTCGGCCTTATACATACCATCAGGTCAGATGAAGGAAAAGAGCTTCCCGGTTATGGATAAAAAAAAACGGGCGAGCCTTACAGTAGTCGAACATGATGAGTAACATCTGACATCTAACCTTGTTAATACGCAACTGAGGAGCGACAGAAATTAACCTCAGTAATTAAAAAAGTTAAATACTGTAATATTTATTCGAATAATTATTCATTACCAGTGGTCGCCCACTGGTCGAAATTCGACCTACTTACAATCTATGTACTTACTAATTCCATGAGTACACTAATTTCATGCTAGTAAAAAGTACTTACTTATTCCATGCTCAACCTGTCACTTCCTGCACGGAAAAAAAGGATGTCTTAAATTAAGACAATATCCTTTTGGTCAAGACAAATATTGATTCATATATGGGGAAAAGCTGCTGTGGGGTATGAGCTGTGGTGGCCCAGTGGTAACGGCCGCGACTTACGAATTGTTGGTCGTGGGTTCGAACCCAGACAGGCGCTTTACTTTGTGTAAATTATTTCATCACCACTGCTCTCAAAACGGTGAAGGAAAACATCGTGAGGAAACCGGCATGTCCTAGAACCAAAAATTCGAAGACATGTGACATCGCGTGGTGGATTACGGCCCACTCCCTCTCACAGAGAGGAGGCCTGTGTCCCAGCAGTGGGAACATTATAGGCTGACTATGTATATGGGGAAAACAATATATTCTTGAATGAAGTAAAATTTTGTTTTAGTTTTATTGTCTTCGGAGAATACCTAAAACTAATACTTAAATGAAGAATTTTTAAGTTTAATTTTAAGAATATAATTTCTCTCTTAGAATATTTTCTTCAATTAAGATTATTATAGTCTTGAATCAAAGATATTTGCTTAAGTCAAGAATAAAAACCAAGTATTTATTATTCTTAATTTGAGTAAACAGGTTTTCTTGGACTGAGTACATTTACTTACGTTAAGAAAATATTTACTTGAATTAAAACAATTTTTCTGATAATATTGATATTCTTCGCTGAAGAGATCCTTTTTTTCCGTGTGTCCGTCACACTTCCGTCCCTTTTCGCGAAATCACTCCCTCACAAAGCGAGAGAAAAGATAAAGATGAATATAAATGAAAGATGATACACATAAAAAATGCAGGAATACTGCTGCATTTTTGCAATTCTAACGCACTCGTAAGGATCGCTAAAATTGCAGCAGAAATCCTGCATTTTTTTGTGCTGAGTAATAACAGGTTATGGGTTTGAGTTTCTTTTCTTAGCTAGGTGACCTACGTACAGACTTCTTTTCGCAAACAATTAAAAACACTACATACTTCTACCGCTTGTCTGAGATATTTTTAATTCTCAGTTAAAACATCAGATTGGTTCTTATTTATGGTCTTATCTTTGGATGTATGCACTCTAGCGCATCACTATAAATAGCACAATACTATAAGTAGTGTATAGTCGCCATGCAGACTGCATGACGACAAGTTGCATCTTCATATGGGATGGTGCACAAAGATATACAGAACAGATGGTTTAATGTAACATAAAGGTGCCAAAGAGTTTCCTGTATAAAAGGAGTGAAAATTAATCTCAAGCAAATTGCAATAGTTCCAGATAATCCCTGGATGTTATAAAACGAAACGTATGTGTGTCTCTCAGTCACAAATTGTCGCTTATAACTCGAAAATAACCTTGTCGTTTACCTACGTTTTTTTTTTTACTTTTAGACATTTTCTTCGGAAACGTTTAAGTGTAACTGCATTGTTTAACCTTAAGAGTTACTTAATAAGTATGTGCAATAATTGAATGCTCCCTATAAAGCACCGGCTATTACTTATATTAGGTAGTACTTATCCTTCTATGCTTTCCTGTGAGGCAATCAACTCCTTGTTTTCGCTGTCCAGCCATGGTTTATTACATAAGGCGACATAATCCGCTCCATTTCCAGCGATGACATCATCTGCCACCCGCCATGGTTCAGGTATTCGAGCCACGTCCTTTTTCCTATAGAAAGTGGTTGCACCACTCGTGGTAAAGGACGGTGATGTAAGAATATGTTGTTGTTGTTTAAGTTTGTATTTACCCGACTGCCCCAGAAGGAGGGTAATGTTTTTCGAGAGTATGTATGTATGTATGTATGTATGTATGTCTATTTCTTTGGCATGCTCTGTAGCCTAAACGGCTTGATGGATTTTAACATAAGATGTGTCGTTAGATTCGTCTTCATTGTGGGAGTGACATAGGCTATATAATTTTTATATATTGCGTCTGCAAATCCAAAAAAAGGGAGGGAAGCGTTTTTTAAAATAAATCACAACAATGTTGATATCAAATAAAAGCTAGTAATGAGTCAATTCCATAATATATACATATAAAACTAAAAAGCTTGAAATAAAACAAATTATTTAAAAAACAAAAAACCCAACTGAAAAAACACATAACTGAAAAGAGAAAAACAAGCATTACAATCTATAGAATTTTGGTTTGTATTTTTGCATTATGTTAAATAATTTGTTTTTTTATAAATGATATTGGTTGATTTGATGGAACGTTTTCAGGTAGTTTCTCGAGGTATTTTTCAGTAATTTTGTACTCGTGAATATTATTTTATGACGCATGTTGATTTTGTGTGGATTATTTTGCATTTCTTGTTGTTTTCGACTGGGTAGGTAACTCTAATAAATATTTGAATAAAGTGACCGATAGAGTTTTAAATAATATAATATATAATGGTCATATTTATTGTAATGCTGATCGTTTAGTTTAATCGATTTATATAAGTGTAAAATAATTGTATAATAATAAGTGTAAAAATCTAGAATACAATAAAAACAATAAATAAATATGACCATTTTATTACACAAAGTGAGAGCTAGCACATGGCAGATTAGGTACTCCAGTGAATTAATGATTCGACTTGAACCCATTTTCTAGGGCAAAAAAATAAAAAAAATATATATATACAGGCGGAGCTTATCGTATAATTTCGGAAAGGTGATAAAGCCGCGCGGTTTAAGCCCCGTTTGGCCGCAGTATTGGTTATGATGTAAAAATTATTCATCCCATAATATGCACTGTTGAGACACAGGCCTCCTCTCTGTGAGAGGGAGAGGGGGCCGTAATCCACCACGCGCACTCAGTGCGGGTAGGCTGATTCTGCAATACTTGTCTAAATGTATTGAAGTCAAGTGTATATTACTGATTACGGTTGTTTTGATTTGGTAAAATGTTATGCAGGGTAACAAGGAAAGACATAAAATACTTGATATACATTTTATTACAAAAAGGCCGTACATTAAATAGTTTTTAGTCGACTGCGGTCGAAATAAACTCTTGTTCTTCATCATTAAAGCTAGAAAATAGAAAAAAGACGTCTATATACAACAGTGCTCTACCAGGTACTTGCTTTCGAAGCCTTTTCGACCAAAAACATTCAAAAGAGATCATGTGAAAACATGAACCAACATTGGTTTACCAAAAGGTGTAAAAAATATAAAAAAAATACATTCAACTAAATACAAATGTCAGCTATTGAAAATAATATTTACTTACACTTTTTACATATATAAAATATACAACAACTTATTTGTTCTTTGGAGAAAACTATGAAAATTGTGGTACCTACTAGTCACGGTCGTCTTTCTATGTTTCAAATAAAACATTAATAAATACATAATATTTATGGCAATTTTCAAGCTAATTGTTCAGTATTTATTTGTTTGTATACATTTAAAATGCTTAAATGAATATTTGAAGTAGGTTATACTAATTTTAGAGCTGCTCCTTCGCCAAAAGTTAAGAAATACAAACTAAAGTTTTTCGTTTTAAATATGGCGATATCACGGATAACCTACTTCGAATATACTTTAGTTTATAATGGCGACAGGCTTCGTTGTGATTGCACTTTATCCCTAACTTCTCTCACAAAACCTGAACTTATATCCGTATGAAATGTGACGTCATTTGTCATAACGAGCCGCTATAGGTTGAGTTTAATTTTTGCGGCGTTTCATTGGCCTATTTTTCGCAAACTTACTGAAAGCTTAGAAGAAGTAAGCCTCGATCCTTACAATGCTGGTGCAATTTTTTAGGCCACCTGTGTCGAACATTTCCACAAAGTTCCATACAACAGATACAAGTTCTTTTCATCATACATTCACACCTAAATCTAAACTTATTTACATCACAAAGTATCATTCTGACTACGCTCAAGAATCCTATGAAAATAAACATTTCATTTTGTTGGATTTCGGCACTCGTTTGATGACAGATCAAAAAAGAAACACCCCATATCTACATTCACGAGGGCTAAACGGCTCACAATCATTCAAGAACATGGCGTCCACTCCCTCGATGTTAATCCAAAAGTTTCCTACACATTACTCCGGAAAAAAAAAACTCATTCGAAATTCGAATCTGTCATCGAGCCAGTGACGTCACATTACAGTTTACCATCCGAATTTGGAGTGCAGTGAGTGTCCGTGGGCTAGTCCATGTCCTAAGCCATGACCGTGGAAGTCGTGGATGAGGGGTGCACTGGCGTAGGACTTGTAGACGGGCACGGCGACTGGGGCAGGCACGGGGACAGCTACAGGCTTGGGCACGGCAACTGGGTAGGGTTGGGGCACGGGGACTCCGACCTGGAAAGAAAAGGTGCGTTATTAATTTGTAAGAAAATCTCTCGTTTGCTACTTTTAAACTGCGACAAAAATAATGTCACTAGAGACTCGATATCATACGTCATCTTCATCTGTCCTACTCGCAAGAAGATTAATTATTGAGTATGCCTAATTCTTTTATTGCCAAATAACAGTCGTACTAAAGGTGTATCCAAAGTTACTTTTTGTAGGGCAACAGAGAAAATAAATTAAAATAAAATAAAACATTAAGTAACTTTCTATAACTTTTAGTAAATTTACTTAATAACTTTTTACTGTCCATTGTTGCCCACTAAAAATTACAAACGTTGCACCACAAACAATTACTTCGGTATGATGCACCTTAAGTGACAACTCTCTATGGTGATGTCGAGAGTTTAGTGTACATTATTATAAAAAAAAAACAGTAGTATTTCAAAAGCTGTCAGTGTCATCATTGTTGTGGAATATTGACACTGACAGATTTTGAATGCGGTGTGCGGATCGCATTCAGTTTCATTGGTAAAAATTTCCCTCAATCGGCTGTGCGCACTGGGACTTAAATACAGTCATCGCCTCGTTAAGACGTATATAATTAACGTAGTTTAAGCTTCCTATGTTCTACTGCGACATTAATATTTATGTACACTGCACACTTAATAGTACCACCATAATAAATGAATCAAGTTAACTGGCCAACTAGCTAAGTATCTTGTCTGTAGACCGGTCTAGTATTAAGTTAAATTGAGCGGCGCAGGCGACGCTGGCGGTACGGAAGCGTCGCTAATATCGACCATTATCTGTTTTACGCTCTGAGGCCTTTATTGATTTACTTGGACGTGTAGTTTCAAGTGGGTTATATTTGTTTTATTTTTATTGACGCATTTCCTGTATTTTTGACAGATTGAGACTAGTGTGTCTCAACCTGTTTAAAATACCTTTAGTTTACCTTTTGGCAAACTTTTGACATTGATTGCTGGAATGAGATTGTGACTCAAACTAGATTTTGAACGTATTTTTTGTCCCTTCAAATTGATACGCGTTGGTGTCTTTTACAGGAAAAAAAATCGTAAGTGTTTATTTTTGAGATAGTCATTGATAAAGTGGCAATGGGCACGTTTTTAACTATCGCTGAAAAGTTCATTCTCTACGGGGCAGCTTTACCTTTACCGGGGTTCCAAGAAATTTTAGAAATAGATTTTTAAAAAATATATTTACTATCTATTTCTCTACATCCTAAGATAACAAAATATAAGAAGTACGATTCTTCTACTACCTTACCCTACCCTTTATTGCTCATTTAATTTTGAGACAATTATGCCAAACTGTGATCTAATAAAACAAAGCAAGGTGCCAAGGCCATATTATGGCATACTATCAGGGAAGTCAACGTTATACAATCCACATTAATAGACAACGGACAGTAATCGTAATTGCTTCATTAACCTACTAAGAGGAACAACACGTAGTTGATTCTTCTCCATAGAAATGACTTTACGTACGGTGATAGGATTTTAAGTTATCGTAAGTGGGTCACATAGAAATGTTCTGATTTAGGGTTTCGAAGTATTTATCAAGCTACGTCGTTGTTTTAATTTAATTTTAGCCTTTAATTATTTTGAAACCAATCTTGGTATTTACTTTTAGGAACTATTGTGTGCTTCCACGCTTCGTCACATCTTGGATATTCTGGTGGATGTTTTCTTTTAATTTGGCGGGTGTGATCATTATAGTCAGCCTATAATGTTCCCACTGCTGGGACACAGGCCTCTTCTCCTCGAGATGGGCTGTAATCTACCACGCGGGCCCAGTGCGGTTTGGTAGATGCCACATGTCTTCAACTTTTTGGTTTTAGGACATACCGGTTTCTTCACGATGTTATTCTTCACCGTTTTGAGAGCAGTGTTTTCCCGCGACTTAGAATTCGTAAGTCGGAACCATTACCACTGGGCCACCACTGCTCCTGTATGTGATCTACCGAATAAAAACTCACGGTGACTATCCTCAAATTTCAACCATGCCTGATTTTCTGCGGATCACACCATTGTCGCTTCTTTTGCACGTCTCGGAGAAAGCAAAGAGTTAACACAATTCATTAACACAAGTGGACTTGCGTTAACACGCACAGTGGATTTATTAAGCTGGACTCGATGTCGCTGATTTATATTACTCGTAATATCTTTATTTTTTTCTATTATTAAAACGGACAACCGCACTTCTCTATGTCTTTATTATTTGAGCATATTATGGCACTCGTGGACTGCAGCTGGAAATCAGCGTCAGGTCGTCAGGCCTTGTGTTATTTGACGTTATGCTGAGTTGAGGCTCTTTAATTATAAGCATATTTTTTCTTTCTGTTTTTAGTTTTCTTTCTTTCGATATCTAGCACACAGCGATGATCTTCGGCAGTTTTTAATACTTACTTGTTTAATGACGGGGTAGGGCACGGCATGGGGTACGGGAACGGGTACGGGACGGTCAACCGGGACGGCGACGTGCCTCTCCACGGTCACGGGGTACGGTTTGGGGACCGGCACAGCGTAGGGACGATCTACCGGCACGGGAACGGCCACCTGGAATAGATATGATGATGTGGTTTTATTCGTTTTGTAGTAGAAGTGTGGTAGGTTTCTTGTCTGAGAGAGTAGGATCTCATGATCTCAAACATAAATTACAGAAAACACAAGTTTTCAGCGTGATTTTACCAAGAACTCGGCTTTACAACTGATAAACATGAGTGATAAATAAAAACAAAACATAACTGGCGAAATGTCGAATTTTAGGTACTCTTCTGCCCAACCCTTCGGGGAAACAAGGTGTGATATTATGTGTAAACATTAATGATTTTAAAACTCTCATACAAATTAGTATGGGGGTAAAAAAATACTCGTGGTGTCTTTCAGAGACTACGAGGAGGACCACGGGTAAGGAACATAAAATTGAACACCTCAGCAATTCAAACGATAGTAAAAACCCACCTTGACAGCTACAGGGTAAGGCCTATCAACAGGCACGGGGTAAGGAGCAGGCACTGGTACTCCGACATGCTTCGTCACAGTCGTATGAACATCAGCACCAACTATAGTCCCGCCAATAGGTCCTCCGACCAATGCACCACCGTACCCCGCTGCAATGGGTCCTGCGGCATAGCCCGCCGCAATGTGCCCTCCGCCCAAGTGGCCCCCGTATGGGCCAGCCGCATAACCATGGCCCAAAGACAGGCCGTGGCCTATCAATGGAGAGCTCAGGCCGTAATGACCTACGAGGCCACTTCGCTTCTGGACAACTTTGCTCGGTTCCGGTTCCGCCAGAACTGATGCTGTCAAGAAAAGTACTGCGATCTGGAAATAAGAAAAGGATGATTGAAGAGCTTGCTTCCATATTCATAGAGAAAACAATTAATATTTTTATGTGTTTTAAGATAGAACAGTAACTAAGTTGACCTAATATTCTATTCTCACATTAGTCGGCTAGATCCTCCCATTATTAGTTTAATAGTTTAGAATATACGATGGGTGTATTTATAAATAACTGCAATTCTCTACTTGGAGTTATTTATAAATAAACCCATCGTGTGTTCTAAACTATTTAAATAATAAAACCACTTTTAAGAATAAGCCATATCGCTACCACATTCAAGCATCATCAAAGGTCACTGCCCCCTCAAAAAACTATGCAAATGAAGAGAAAAGTGTCAACAATGCGTCCATCGCCAAAATCGAAGGTTCGGATGCATTTCCGCATACATTAAGCAGGACAATGCATCCGATATTACTTTTACTTATTGCGTGATATGACTCCATCAGCTACTTGATATGCCTAGCCGTACAATCAGAATCGAAATTCATGTCGCAATCAGAATTATAATGAAGGGATCCTTGCTATGGATATTAGAACATGATTTAAGCGTGTCGTCGGTTACGTGTACAGTCGATGACAGAATACGGTTTGTTGATTAGTTAACAGTTTAGTGAAGTGACAGTTCTTGGTGATTTGCGGTTTAAGGCAATTATTTATTTGCAAGATGTACGAGACCGGTCAAGATCACCCTTTTCAAGGCTTATTGTCAGTCTTTTTACACATGCAGCCTGTGGGTCAAGCATACGCAGAGGGCCTACAACGCTCTTCGGGTCCAGTACAACAACGCCTTCCGGGTGCTGTTGGGGTTACCGCGATTCTGTAGCGCGTCAGCCATGTTTGCTGAATCTACTACAGATAGTTTTTCAGCAATCATGAGGAAAAGAACGGCATCATTGTTACGCAGGATTCGTGGGAGCGCCAACGGCATACTGAAGGTGATCGGGGATAGGCTGGACGGCGTTTTCCTGGAGTATTGGACCCGTATGCACAGCTACGGGTCTGATACTGCAGGAAAATACATGAATTAAATTTAAATTGTATTGTATTGTAGGTTTTATTTTGTTTGTTTTTAATTATAAGTAAGTACTAACATAGTTACGTAAGTTGTATCACTAACAAAATATGGAGCAAGTTTCCGAAATAAACGTTTTATTATTATTATTATTTGGTAAATTCAGTACATTTGGAATTTATTACGCTATTTTGCCGATGTTAAATTATATTTGGAGCAGTGTGGTGACAAGGTTTAGGCTGCTAATGACGCAGAGAAGGATTAAAGTGCGTGGGAATAAACAATGATTGTAATAGTTTCTGTTATATTTTGTTAATTTATTATCGGTTTGTCAATTCCTAAGTGGTATCTATTCTGCTCAGGTATTGCATGAACTAAAGTTTAATAAGAGTGTTTAAAATAAGAGAGGAACTATTGAAGGATTCAGAAGAGTTTATAGACTGATATCTGAACACTGTAAACACTTTAGTATGTTTATTAAACGTACACGCACACAATAATAATAATATAATATATGACCTAGCTCACGAGGTTGTCGATATGTGGGATGTGGATACAGCAATCATTGTGCCGATAGTCGTGACGGCCAATGGCATAATAGCCAAGAGCCTCGACCAACACCTGAAGAGGCTCTCGCTAGGCAGCTGGATCAAGGGCTTAATCCAGAGAGCTGTACTTCTGGAGACGGCGAGTATCGTCAGGAGGTTCCTCTCTCAGGAACCCTAACCACCGGTAGCTTGGACCCTGTTCCCGATACCGGTGGGCTGCTATTTTTTATATTTTTAAATGTTTTTTTTTTTTATATTTTTAGAAAAATATTTAAAAATGTAAATAATATGTATTAAATGGAATAAAGGATATAATATATAATATTATATTCCAGTGAATATATTGCGGCCACAAGGACAGGTATTTAGGTAAATAAACCTGTAAGTAATGTGAGCAGTTAGATCATAGTCCCAATGAAATGTGGATCAATTAAGGAGACCTGCAAGCAAGTTATACGGATATAGATCGAATTAAGTCGGGGAAAGCGACTTACAGAGAAAAAGAAGCCGTGTGTTATCTAACTACCCACAACCTGCTGACTTTGTGTGGTTATGAGCGTAGCAAGTTTTTAATGGAGCTGCTGTTTATCATTTATAAAGGGTGGTGCGAGATCGACGCGCAACCTGTTAATGGATTCAGTACATGATTCCTGCGTTGAAATTCTTCGTCAATTAACAACTTGTCATCATCTGCCTAGCCTTTTTCCAACTATGTTAGGGTCGGCTTCGAGTCTAACTGGATACAGCTGAATACCAGTATTTCACATGGAACGACTGCGTATCTGATCTCCACAACCCAGTTACGATACCCCTTGGTAAGACTGGTTGTCAGACTTTCAGGCCTCTGATGACCTGTAACGACTGTCAAAGGAAATCCAGGAATGACAGCCGGGATCAACGACTTGATGTGCTTTCCGAGGCACGGAGGAGTCTCGGTGTGTAAAGATGGTCAACCATCCACGGACCAACCGCGGCAAGCGTACCTTAACTTAGCCACGAGCCCCTCGCCCATGTCCCTGCCAGGTTGTAATCTGGTTTAAAAGGTGGCATGGATAGACTGAATTCAAAAGACAGAAAACAGACCTAGGCATTGTCAAATCTAATGTCAATTAGTAATGAGGGTTTTCTGAAATGACGTTCACTAGGTGGGAGCAAAAGTGTCAAAGTGCCTATATTTTATTTATTCGTGACTGAATGATGAATGTCATCGCGTATTTTTTTTTTGTGTCGACATGTAAGATCTCTTGTCAAAGTGGCGCCAACTGGTGGCGTGAATTTTCATAAAAACCTGCAGTTACTGTTTAAACTGATTACAGAAGTTAAATTAAGAACTATGGGCTTTCAGAAACAGTGTGTTGTCCTGACATAATTAGGGGAAGTCTCTGAATTGCAATAAGCGATATTGACTGCTTCCCGTATTCACTAACACTAGGGGCCACCTAAATGTAATGCCAAAAAAATATTACACGTTGGATTTTCAACTCTCGGTGCTGAGCCAAGCGTTAAAAATCTAACAGTGCGCTTTTGTACATTTAGGTGATGTGATAAAAGAAGACTAGTTAAAACGGGCATGATTTTTTGATGAATATTAACAAGGTGGACTTTGCTTTTTAAATAGCTTAAACTCACAGAGCTTTGCTGTGAAAAAGTTTTGCCGTTGTACAGTCGCCAGCACATCCAGTTACCACAAACTCAAATTTCTCCAAATTATTTTAAACCTTAAAATGTTGATGGTTAAATTCAAAATCGAATGAGTAAATTTGGCAGTTTGTGTAAATTAATGTGCTGGCGACTGTACTTTCAGGTGTAAATAGAAACGTTTATTTCAGGAAAATGATTCTTGTTACTTTACTTTGTAAAAGTTATACTTTAAAAAAAGAACTGAACTAACAGAACATGGACGGTTCGTCCGCAAGGACATTACAGAAGTTTTAACCCTTATTTTATATATCAACAGGGTTTGTAAAGGCTTTGGAGAGTACTTGTTAATATTACCTAAATAGCCTTTTGCAACCTCCACGCGGCTTCGCCCGCGTGGAGGTTGGAAATTACAACAGGGACAAAACTATTCCACATAAGTCCTAACCTAAGTCATGGTCTACCCATGTGCCAAATTTCATCCGTTCAGCCGTTTTAGCGTAACAAACAAACCAAACTCACTTTCGCATTCATAATATTATATAATATATTATATATATTTATTTAGGATTGAAACATTATAGAATCATACTAATATTTATCTAGATAAATGCAATTTCTATAGTTATTTTTTTTTTTTTTTTTTTACGTAACAATCTTTATTTACATAACCAAATTACAAGATGATTATTAACATTAACTAAATTAAATTAAAACTAAGTTAAGCTTAAAAAAGGCCCTCGGGGCATTGTACCGAGGATGCTGGCGGCATTTCCTCGCTGAATTGCAATGCTGATGCGTTGCGCGAGAAAGCCGCCAGCTTTTCGGTCACCAGTTACATCAACTAGACGTTTCGCGATTTCCGCAAATAACTTATGCGCACTGGGACCCCACGGACCGAGGGTCTCGACGCCAAAGGGCACAAAGTTGTACTCTCTGCCAAGGCCTACATATTTAATAACTTTATAGTTATTAATTAATTTTATTTTTATTTGTTTTTCTCACATTAAATTATTTGTACAGGACAGTACTTAATTTCCGACATATTTTTAAGCGGTGGCTTGTTTTACGTTTTTAATTCGGAATCAATTAAAGGAAATGAATGGTTAGGTTACCGATACCAGTAACATACACGTCGGTGCACTACTGTGATTATTTAGATTGCATTCTGCATTCAATAGCCCGTGGGAAAAGCGCGCGTAAATTTATTAATTAATTAACTGTTGGGCGTACTTGCTAAATGACTTTTTATACATTGCAACATTGTATAAGACAATTGTTTTTGAGTCGGTATTGTATTTCAGCGAAATGTTTGATTTATTTTTATTTCGCCGCAGTAATTAATGTTAACATTTATTATTTATTTTAAATTTCAGCGTACTTAATGACTGAACTTAATAATTTTAGTTGTACTTAAAATTATAACATTTTTTTTAAGAAAACACCACACTAACTGTAGGTTTTAGTATGTAATTGTAACTAGGATTTATTTGACCTAATTTAATTCACTTACATAAGCCTTCATAATGAAACAAAACACTGCACTTCAACTGTTTAACACTGTTAGGATCGAGTCACACTGTGCATATGTGCTCTAAGGCCCACCAACCACTTATATAAGGCTGGCAGTACACCACCCCACTATCAGACCCATTGGTTTTAAGTCCAACCGCCACTATTTGCGACACTTAGTACTTGTGTTGCAGGTATGCCGACAATTTGGACGTTATTCAAATTAGCTGAGATTACCTAGGTATTGTTTTTGTAATGAGTTCTGCGTATGTAGGTTGATTTGGATTGTTGCCGGTTGTGATTTGGTTATGAGGATTTAATTCGGTGGGGATGATGATTGGGATAGGTTAGTAAGGGTAAAATCCACCTCTGATCTGTTGTTTAAAAAACATTGAATAATTACTTACTAATGTCCATTTTAAACTATTATTATATTTAAATGGATCACTTAGCTATCAACATAAGAAAAAACTAAAATATTTTCTGGATTCCTTTAACGCAGAGGTATTAAAGAACTCCAGAAAGTATAAATCATATTATTATGTAGTTTGTGTTGGGCTCTCGATCAAGTGCGTGCCCATCGGTCATCGATGTAATTATAATATGTACCTATAGCTTTTATAAATGTTTCTGTTTATTGACGCTCAAAACAGCTAGTCTTGTGATCCTCAGCAAATTCTGTGATAGAAAAATATATGCTGTATTGCCCTGTATAATTAAGGTCTGAGACCAAACAGAATCGTTCTCGGAATTTGTTGTTAGCGTTTTCCTATTTGGCGAATAATCATAATTTATAAGAAAATAAAAACTAATAAAGCTTTGTTAATAAACTACCAAATTCTATAAATTGTCCTGCAATTCCACTGTGTAGAAATTCTTACATTAAAAAAAAAAAGTCCTTAAAACAGTCATCCACCAAAACGCTTATATTCCAACTTTTATCGCGACACATTTTAACAGCTTCCCTAACCAGCCTACTGAGACCCGTGTCCACAGTTCGTCCACGCAATCTATATCTGCCACCAGCTCCTTTTCCTGTACCCTATATTCTACAGCAGGTCATCTTAACTGGTCGTCTCTTAAAGTAATACTATCCAATTTGACTAACTTATCTGTGACGCGGCCGTTTTTGGAACTAACATTTTGAATGGGACATACGGTTGGATTTAGTTTATCTTTGTATCTTTTGTGACGAACAGCGCCACCAATAATTGCACAGTTAAGTTTGTCGACATGTATTTGTCTGTATCTCTAATAATGACGTAAATAATGGCAATGGCGTAAGGTGTACCAAAAGGATATTTTGACGAGATCGTAATGATACGTAGCTGATAGATACATTATTGATTGGTATCTAATTTGTTTGCAGTAGCTGTTATTTGCTTATAAAACTAAGAGGAGGTTTTGTCATATCCTGCTTTATGATATATTTTTACACGACTGCCCAAAAAAAAGTGAATGTTTACAGGGTTCATGTATGTTTTTTATATGTTTGTTTCTTTATTCCCACATAACTTCTAAACAGCTTAACCGATATCAATGTATGTAGTATCGTTCGAAACTTTGCGTTATACCGGGTAACATAGGCTAAATAAAATATATAATGGGGAGCCATGGTTCATGAAAAAAAAGGATTAAAAAAAAAAAATACTATCGTCTAGAGCAGGGATTCCCAAACAATTTTTGGCAAGAGACCTCTTTTTCAAAAGGAACAGTTACCTCAGACCCCCATAGCCTTTTTTTTCATCTTGTGCACGCTTATCAATTTGTTGAGTTTTTTAAAAGTACAAAAATTATAGTTTATATTACTATTAAAATAATTAGTCATTTTTATAACAAGTCGGTACACGTAACACAACTTATAGAGTATTTTGAAAGTTTCAAATAAGAACTTGTGTTTTAATAGGGGGTCGATTTTTAGACCTCGTCGACCCCCAAAATCAGTTTTCATTTGTGTTAACCCCTGGGAAACTGATTTCGACCCCAAGGGGTCGATATTGACCACTTTGGGAATCCCTGGTCTAGAGCAGGGATTCCCAAACTATTTTGGGCAAGAATAAGGCCCCGAATTTTTCCAAAATGAACGGATACCTCAGACTCCCATAGCCAATTTTTTTCATCTTGTACGCACTTGTGCACGCTTTTCGACTTGTTGAGTTTTTTAAAAGTACAACAATGATATTTCCTATTAAAATATTAGTCATTCTTATAATAAGTTCGTTCACGTAACACAACTTATACAGTATCTTGTTTTTAAGTTTAAAATAAGAACTTGTGTTAATTAATAGGGGTCGATTTTTAGACCTCGTCGACCCCCAAATTCAGTTTTCGTTTATGTCGACCCCTGGGAAACCGATTTTGACCCCAGGGGGTCGATATCGACCACTTTGGGAATCCCTGGTCTAGAGCTTGCTTAGTACATAACAAAAATATATAACAGTATTCAATATACATTCGTTCACTTATAACTTTTATTGGTAATATCTACATCATTTAAAAACTAACAAACTTAAAATAATAATAATTATATGTACAATTATATAAAAAGGGAGGGCAAAATATCAAAGGGCGTCAAAAAATTCGTCCGTATCGCTGTCAACAGGAAAAGTACCCAAAAGGCTGGCAGCATTACCACGTTGTATGGCAATGCTGATTCTTTGGCCAAAAATAGACCAGCCCTCTGGTCACGTGAGGAGTCGACCAACCGCTTGGCGATGTCTCTAAAAACTAAGTGGGCACTCGGACCCCATGGCCCTAGTGTTTCAACCCCAAACGGCTCGAACATATAAGTCCCAAAAAGATTTGAGTACTTGCGCCGTTTGAGGTTTTCCGCACCTGCAGCAGCCGCCCCAGCACAGCCCGCCATGCTAGGAAGATGGGATGGCGCAAGGGTGTCGACACACGTGGCATCCCACACCAAAGGCCTACCTACCTTCCAAGGCATTATGGTCATTCCGTCTGGTCTCTTCCCATCGTCGCGTGCCAAACCATTAGGTTCTAAAACAGCGGGCACCCCGACGGTGCCAAGAGCGCGACGGATGATGTCGTTGATACTGGCGTGCCGTGCTATCCGCCCTGCGCTTTTACTGCAGGATAGACCATGGTGTCCGAGGCAGTCGACACCTTCACCGCATTGGCAGCGATGCGGAGCTACGCAAGGAGCGCCCAGACGCAGACAAGTAGCGAGCCGGAAGGTGGTGTCACCCAGCATAGTGCCTATGTTGGGTGACGGTAGCGCCTGAAGCCAGAGGCCCGACTCCCACTCACCCACAGCCAGCAGGCGGGCACGCTCAGCAGTATTGGTGGACGTATTAATAAGATTATTCCGTACCAACCTGCAGAGCGGCTCGTCCCACTACCTCTGGGAAGATGGGTTCAAGGGACGATCTGTATCCGGGCAAGCCATTTTCCAGGCGTTCACTGCGTCGGTCAAGCACGGCACTTCAGAGTCAACCAGGGAGGGGGCTAAAATTTCCCAGGTTAGCTTTTCAGTGCTGTGGACAGAAGACAGGAACGCCGGTAAGCTAATATTAGTAATTTTACGGACACCGAGGCCACCAAAACGAATGGGTAGTGTGGCTTGCAACCACGCTCAGAAAAGTATGCGTACCGTTGTTTCGCAACTATTTTATATATTATTGAATATCATATAATTTTGAATATCAATATCGCGATATTCTATTGAATGTTGAGAAGATACGAAAGACCCACTCGTTATGGAATTCTGTTATTAATATTAATATTAAGGTTGAGAACCCTAAAAAAATTGGAAACTGAGATCTTGCGATCTGACGCCACTGAATTTCAACCACGAGCGAAGCGAGAATATAATCCCGATACCTATTATAGAAACCCGATTTCAAAGCAACGAGCGATACACAACTTTTCACCTCACTAGCGAAGAAAATACGAGCGACGTTATGACAACCGCTGCAGCATTCAGTGAAATCGTTTATTTACATAACCAAATAACCAAATTACAAGACTTCCAAAAATAAGATCAACATCAAAAAAAGAATGCGCAAGAACAACATAAAAAAAAAAAAAACGCCCTAGGCCAGTGTGTCACAGCCGTCACGCTGACACCAAGTTGTCAAACAGTTTTATAGTTGTTTTTTTGTGTGTGAATGTTTCTTATTTGTAAATAATTATTTAAGTGTATTGTGCATAGTTATTATTTATTTTAGGTAAGTCGTTTTACATATGTGTTTAACGCCGGCTGTAGCGACGCCGGATATAGTGCCAGTCAACCTGCCACATCGCTTGATGTCCAGGTGAGATGTCCCCATTGCTCCCAGCCACGCTTCTTTAAAGGCGAACGGGGGCTACGGATACACTATGGCAAGGTTCACAAACCTCATAGTGTAACTTTGTGCCCCCCAGCCACATCCCCAACATCAACAACTCTTGATCAAAGTTTGTGGAAAACGTTGGCAAAATTCAAAAATTCTACCCCTGTATTAAAGAGAGTTCCCCGGGGCGCGAGACGGTCTGTTGCACTGAGTTTGGCGCAATGTCTCCGTCTTGCGACCCAGGAGAACTCACAAAGTGCCTGGGAGCAATTACTTACCTTTCCTTATAGGATTCTGCATGTTCAAAAAAATTTGGCAACTAAAAAAACCTTAACGAACCAAATTAAAGAAAATTGCAACAATTCGACCCTAACTTTAGATACAAAATTACCTGTTTTCAATAATTCATCACGAAAAGGATTATGTTCACATGTGGAATCCAAATTAGGTGAAGGTGACATCAGGGGTGCGGCCAGGATACTTTTCAGCAGCGATGTGGTGGCGCCTTACTCTCCAGAAACGGTAACAGCTCTAGAGAGTAAACACCCAGCGCCTGCGGATGGTCTCACCTTTCCCGATCCATCCGACCTTCCCAACCTAAATTCAACCTTCCTAAACGTTTCGGCCCTCCAGTTGATTGCAGCCGTGAGCTCCTTCCGAAGTGGTTCAGCCGGTGGCCTCGACGGTCTGACTCCTCAACATCTTAAGGATCTTTTGAGTTCAGGCGCCGGGGAAGCTGGTGAATCGCTTCTAAAGGAGCTTGCAGCCCTGATTAACCTCATGCTCACCGGCGGTGTGAACGAGGCCGTCGTCGATGTCTTATACGGGGCCAACCTATGTGCCCTGCGTAAGAAGGACGGCGGTATCCGTCCCATCGCCGTTGGCTGCACTTACAGGCGTACGGCAGCCAAAATATGCTGTAAGTTATATAGCGAACCGCTTATAGCTAAGTTTCAGCCCCTGCAGCTTGGTTTCGGCTCAAAAGGGGGCTGAGAGGCTGCCGTGCATGCCCTTTCCACCTTTTTGAATTCCAACAAAGGTCAGGTCATCCTCAAGGTCGACGTTAAGAATGCCTTTAACTCTGTCAACAGGGACACTTTGTTGGCTGAAGTCAAAAAGGAATTACCCGAAATTTATGGTTTTATGTGGCAATGTTACAGGTACCCTTCTAAATTATTATACAAGGACAATGTTTTGGAATCTGCAGTAGGATGCCAACAAGGTGACCCTCTCGGACCAGTCATTTTCAGCTTGGCTATTCATCCAATTATTCTGAAACTAAATTCAAAATTTAATGTGTGGTATTTAGATGATGGAACGCTAGGAGGTGATGTAGACACCGTTTTGAAAGACTTAAAATTCCTCAAACAGCTATTTAAATCTATTGGCCTGGACCTTAACCCATCCAAATGTGAAATTTACCTTTCTGACATTACCGACAGACAATTGACCCTAAAGAAATTTAATGAAATAACCCCACAAATCAAAATTTTTGAAAAAAGTTCACTGCACCTCCTAGGTTCCCCAGTTTTAGAAGACAGTTTTTCTTTTTTCATCGACGAAAAAATTAAAAACTTCAACGACATTTCAGACAGATTCTATAAAATTAATTTACATTCGGCATTCACCCTGATTAGATACTGTTGTTTTGGCCCAAATTTTATATATTTTCTACGTTCTTCCCCCTTATGGAAGCAGTCACACCTCTTGGACAAAATTGACCAAATTATTCGCAATACATTAACTTCCATTTTAAATGTGGCCTTGAACGACCGAGCGTGTGTGCAAGCCACACTACCCATTCGTTTTGGTGGCCTCGGTGTCCGTAAAATTACTAATATTAGCTTACCGGCGTTCCTGTCTTCTGTCCACAGCACTGAAAAGCTAACCTGGGAAATTTTAGCCCCCTCCCTGGTTGACTCTGAAGTGCCGTGCTTGACCGACGCAGTGAACGCCTGGAAAATGGCTTGCCCGGATACAGATCGTCCCGTGAACCCATCTTCCCAGAGACAGTGGGACGAGCCGCTCTGCAGGTTGGTACGGAATAATCTTATTAATACGTCCACCAATACTGTTGAGCGTGCCCGCCTGCTGGCTGTGGGTGAGTGGGAGTCGGGCCTCTGGCTTCAGGCGCTACCGTCACCCAACATAGGCACTATGCTGGGTGACACCACCTTCCGGCTCGCTACTTGTCTGCGTCTGGGCGCTCCTTGCGTAGCTCCGCATCGCTGCCAATGCGGTGAAGGTGTCGACTGCCTCGGACACCATGGTCTATCCTGCAGTAAAAGCGCAGGGCGGATAGCACGGCACGCCAGTATCAACGACATCATCCGTCGCGCTCTTGGCACCGTCGGGGTGCCCGCTGTTTTAGAACCTAATGGTTTGGCACGCGACGATGGGAAGAGACCAGACGGAATGACCATAATGCCTTGGAAGGTAGGTAGGCCTTTGGTGTGGGATGCCACGTGTGTCGACACCCTTGCGCCATCCCATCTTCCTAGCACGGCGGGCTGTGCTGGGGCGGCTGCTGCAGGTGCGGAAAATCTCAAACGGCGCAAGTACTCAAATCTTTTGGGGACTTATATGTTCGAGCCGTTTGGGGTTGAAACACTAGGGCCATGAGGTCCGAGTGCCCACTTAGTTTTTAGAGACATCGCCAAGCGGTTGGTCGACTCCTCACGTGACCAGAGGGCTGGTCTATTTTTTGGCCAAAGAATCAGCATTGCCATACAACGTGGTAATGCTGCCAGCCTTTTGGGTACTTTTCCTGTTGACAGCGATGCGGACGAATTTTTTGACGCCCTTTGATATTTTGCCCTCCCTTTTTTATAATTGTACATATAATTAATAAATAAATTGATTCATTTCGATTAAAATAAAATTATTATGATTTAAAAGAAAGCTGCGTCGCACACTGGGGCAAGATTACTCAAATTGATACATTAAATGAAAATATTTTATTTTGCTTTACCATATTACTGTGTATGCTGTGGCAGAGTCAAGTACTTGTGGAATAACAGCGAAGGTAAACGGACGCAATCCACCTAACCCCCGCTCCTTATCACGCCCTCAAGTCCAAGGCGAACACTCGTGGAGCAAACGAGTGAATTCGTGCGTTAGCGCAATAACGAAGTGTACATTCGATTTTTTAAATACTTGTGATAACATCACCAAAAGCTATTATGGAAGGGTCAAGTTCAGGTATGTATCTTATTATTTCACAATGTATTTATGTTTTAATCATTTTTGTGATGGGTAAAATTGTGAGTCAAAGATTGCATAAAAATAGAAGAAGTCAGAATTAAAAAGTAATAATTCAATTAGATAATTAATTATGTTCCGGAGCTGAACGGGGTTACGTTTAGATGTTTTTAGTACCAGTAACTATTATAATTTAAGATTATTTCTTAATTTTCTGCACATAATTGCCCGATTTTAAATAAATAATATTAGTAGTGAGATAAGCCGTTATTCTCAAAATACCTCCTTTTTTTTATTAAATTCCTTTGTTCCTTTTTTACACAGGTACAAGCTCCAATACCTTGTTTGTAACAAGGCGAGAGCTACTTACGATTATGAGGAACTCTGGTCAGAATAAACTTGATGATCAGATAGAGTCACTTCAGAAGGAAATTGAAAAAAAAACAAAATGTGACGATGAACAACGGAAAGTTATTGTGAAAACGATAAATCGTTTTAAAACTGAATACAAATCACGATGGGAAGCAGCGCACCGCATGGAGGATAGATTTTCCAATAAAAATAATACTTGGTTAGATACATCAATTTCTTTTCCTAAAAATACAATAAAAAGAAATATTCCAGGTCGTCCAACAATATCTTTTGAGGAAAGCACAAACAGGATGAAGCGACAAAAGACTCAAGATTTGAGAAAAGATACACCTTTATCTGAGCTGGTTTATGCTACGCAAATGAAACTGAAAGCTTCAGGACAAGGTGTAGCTTCAAAAATAATGAAAGATGTGTTATCAAATCCATCAAAGCCTACTGAATATTGAAAAGCCTATAAACAGTCACTAGGAACAGTTACGATGATGTCTGGAGAGGATGCTCTAGCACTCATAGTCGAAGCGAACTTATCTCGTAATCAGTACAATATATTAAGATCAAAATCTCCAAAAATCTACCCGTCTTATAAAATTGTGCAGATTGCAAAAAAAGACTGCTACCCACAGCCTAATAAAATCGTTGTTAGTGAAACTTCTGTACACGTTGATTTGCAGACAATACTTAATATTACCACTGAACGTTTGGTATTAGTTCAGAATGAGGTTTTGCTTACACTGAACAGTGAAGAGTTACAAAATATGTCTTTATTTTCAAAATGGGGATTTGATGGCAGTAGCGGCCATAGCTCCTATAAACAGGCCTTTTATGGTCCTGAAGCCAGTGATGCAGCTGTTTTCATAACATGTTTTGTGCCTCTACGCTTGACATCTGGATCTAAGGTCCTATGGCAGAATCCTAGACCAAGTTCGACTAGATATTGCCGACCATTAAAAATTGAATTCGTCAAAGAAAGCACCACAGTTTCTGTGGATGAAAAAAAAAAGGTCGACGACCAAATAAAAACTCTTCAGACAAGTGTCATACAACAAGATGGGCGCACTATGAAAGTTAAACATAACTTGATGTTTGCTATGATAGACGGAAAAGTCTGTAATGCAATTAAAAATACAACATCAACACAGATGTGCTATATATGTGGAGCAACATCCAAAGACTTCAATGACATATCCAAAGTGCTTGGTAGACCAATAAAAACTGAAAATTTGGAGTTTGGCATTTCAGTGTTACACGGATGGATACGTTTCTTAGAATGTCTTTTGCACCTGGCATACAGACTGCCTAATAAGAAAAAGCAGGCTCGTAAAAACAAGGAAAATGTAACAGGAGTTTCAGACAAGGAAAAGGTCGAAGAAACCAAGAGAACAATTCAGGCTCAATTTCGAGAAAGACTAGGCTTGATAGTGGACAAGCCCAAACCAGGATTTGGAAATACCAATGATGGCAACACCGCGAGGCGATTTTTTAAAAATGCCGCAGTGTCTGCAGAAATTACAAAGCTAGATTTACAATTGATACAAAGAATGCATAATATATTAATTGTCATGTCATCTGGCTATGACATTGATGTGGAAAAATTCCGCACATATGCAATTGACACCGCCAAATATTTTGTGCAAATGTACCCTTGGTATGACATGCCTCCAACTGTACACAAGTTTTTTATTCACGGGCCAGAAATAATAAAAAATGCACTTTTGCCAATAGGCCAACTAACGGAAGAGGCCCAAGAAGCCCGGAATAAAGACTTTAAAAAATTCAGAGAACACCACTCTCGTAAATGTAGTCGCGAGAAATCGAACACTGACATTTTCAATCTGTTACTCATATCATCAGATCCTGTCATAACCAGCAAAAGGAAACTGCCAAAGAAAAAGCTGACTTCACTGCCTAAAGAAGCTCTAGATCTTCTGATACCACCATCATTACAGCCGCCAAGAGAAAAATCTACGGATGATGATACAGAAGGTGATTCTGACTGTAACGATGACAGTGACTATAGCGCTCATAGTGATTAGTTTTGTTATGACCTTTTGCTTTGCCTAGTGACCTTTAACTTTGTCTTT
This sequence comes from Atethmia centrago, assembly GCA_905333075.3. Classification (NCBI taxonomy): domain Eukaryota; kingdom Metazoa; phylum Arthropoda; class Insecta; order Lepidoptera; family Noctuidae; genus Atethmia; species Atethmia centrago. The sequence continues at coordinate 6,138,320 of HG995381.1, read as the reverse complement.
GCCTAGGGTAGTAATAATATTTAATATGCAACACATTATAAATATTATTTTGATTGTACATATAATATATATCTTTATACATATAAGCTTATACAAACAATTTTCTTTTTTATTTCACCAACCTTATCATGTCACCATCGAAATATCGTCTCCAAATCATCATTTTGAATTAACGACACATTTTAATAATCTTGCCCCAGTGTGCGTCGTCTCATTTAATTCTACCATCACCCTTAAGGAGTGTGGGCGGCAGAGCACCGCCGTGTCCTCGTGGAGGCGATCGGCGGCAGAGATCTCTCGCGTCCAGCCCTGGTTCAGGCCATGGTACGGAGCGAGAGGGCATGGGCAGCCGTCACCTCCTTCTGCGAAGCAGTAATGCTCGCGAAGGAGGAGGCGAGACAGTTGACGGAAAGGCAAACTTCGCGCCCTCTCGCCCCTAGTCGCCCAGGGCGTCTCCTGCGAGACGCCCTAGGCGTCGGGAATCCCAGGCGGATTTCCGGCCACCGAAGGCGCGGGCTTGCGGACGGTGAGCAATGGGTAGCTCGCCGTCCGGTAAGGACCAGGCCCGGCCCCATACTTTTTCTATCTAGCACGAGGAACTCTGTAACTATGGACTGTTCCAAAAGAATCCAATAAAAATGTAAGCAATCAGACAGAAAACGTATCTGTGGATGCCAATTTGTAGAGTCACTTACAAATTGTGCTTTGATTTGATTATTTGAACATTTAAGTGGTCAAATAATTGATATCAAAGCACAACTCGAAATTCTGATTTAAAATCACCATAACGATGTTTTTCGGTTGACCAATTTCATCGATGACTTTTAAATTACGATTTAATAATGTTATTCAAATAATAACTGTTGGAAAAAGTGGTGAGATATAGGGTGGTCCAAATAGAGAAAAAATTGATTCCTCATGTCCAGGGGTATCCAAAAATACCTCATGTATGTTTCGCGATACTTGATAATTTTCGAGTTTTAATTATTTTTTAATATTTTATGGGAAAAAAAATCTATCTTTATTTTACACGGCTTTTTCACATTCTTTTTTTCCAGTTTTCATTGTTATGGAATATTCTTTCAGACATAAAATTATCATCTCTCTATCATTAATTCAAGATACAAAAATTTTGATCGAAAAGGAAGAATTTACGTTCGAGTCATACAACATTGCCACGTTATATGGCAATGCTGATTGCTTTGCCATACAACGTGGCAATGCAGCCTGCCTTTTTGACACGTTTCCTGTTTACAGCGATGCGGACGAAATTGTTGATGCCTATGATTATTTCCCCTCCTTTTTATATACTTTTAAATATTATTATTTTTATTTTCAGACTACGTTTCTACTAGCGTTTAAATTATGTAAAAAAAGAAAGACAGAAAAATATTTTATTTGGGACACGCTCTAGAAACACAAAAAGTTGTAAAAAGGAGCATTTAATCGAATAAACAAAAAACAACAAAGAAAATAAATAATAACGACTTGTGCGACGCCAAAAAGGCTCCTATCTCAGCATAATGCTGCGATATAAAAACGCAAAATAAAAATGCGCGTGCGTTGTAAATATTAACCAGAAATAAACCAATCCCTATAAAGTATAATTAACAACTCCGTTATTCAGGTTTCGTGATTAGCTAATGCCAAAACAATAAAGGATCAATTTAATCGATTTATAGCACTTAGTTTAATTAGTATCATGGTATTTCCCACGGTAACGAATTAGTCATAGCAAGTGTAGGAGGCAACCTAGGACTCTGTGGTGACGAATTATGGAGACACTCGACATTGGATGTCTTCCAATAGGGTATTTTACTATATACGAGAAAAAATCTATAACTATATTATTGAGATAGTTTAGGCAAAAAGGAGTCGGAAAATGTTAGTTTTAGTTCATAAAGTAAAAAAATAAATTTTAAAATTCAATTCAACGTTTTCAGTTTTTCTAATCTGTTAAAAACACCATGAAATAGTAGCCGCCATGTTATTAAGTCATACGGCTGTGTAAACTAACACGTGTCAACTGTCAACTGATAGTTAGATAATAGATCAGCGCATTTGTTTACATAGCCAAGTGACGTCATGACCACAGAGCAAAATGGCATCCACTGCGTCCAGCGTTTTCGTCAGACTACGCGCGAAATTTGAAAATGTAAAATTTAAATGCATTTTTATGGCACTTATCGATTGAATAAAAATTTTGTGATTTTTTTTGGGGCATACTCGTATTAGCACTTCAGAAATTAATTAAGACACTTTTCAAAAATGGGTGTAAGACCCTATTGTCATGACACATGTCAGTAGCTCAGCAGAATAGGTGCCGTAATTAAAATATACTGGTAAATAAGGATTCATAGCATAATCAGCCTATTATGCTGTAACCCACCACGCGGGTCCAGTGCGGGACCAGTGCGGGTTGGTGGATTTCAAATGTCTTCAAATTTTTGGGACTTTGGGATGTGCCGGTTTCTTTACGATGTTTTCCTTCTCCGTTTAAGGAGTCACATACCTGCTCTGCATGAAATGAAATGTACAGGAGTAGGGACACTTTTTTCACACAAATAAATTGGCCATCGTCTCGGCGAGAGCACCACACTGGGACCTTTAATCTCCCATTTTGCCAGATTGTGTTTGCAGCGGCCTTCTTGGGAGCGCAATCTGTTCAGTGATTTTCATAAAGGCCTCTTCAGGTCTTGGGCTACTTAAAATTAAAACATATGACAAGTATCTTCGAAAGGATCTAGATAGTTCAATAGTACTATAGGTCTTGTGACTCACTCACTATCACTGATTGACCTCCTTATTTGGTCCAGTGGCGTGCATTGTTTTATTAAGCCCCATTTACACGGTGCAAGTCTCTGGAACGTTCAAGCAATGATCGCATACCACACAGCACGTTCAATTATTGCCAGTCAAGAGTTGCATGCAAGTGCGTGCGATTTCCATAAAATGGCAAACAATAATTGAATGCATGGTTTGCCTCGTCTAAACACAGAGTTGCAGGTCCTTGTACAATTGATTCAAGCATTACCCGTATTTGAGGTACCAAATATTTGAACGTCTTCTTTGAAGAATTTGTTTCGTTCGTTTCCGCACTCATCTTTGAACGATATAATTTTTTTTTTCCAGAATTGAATGCGCTTTTATTGTACGTGCTATTTACACCTATACCAGTTTTGAAGGGCAACTAACTTGGCCGTACCGTGCAACAATTATACGTGTTGTTTAGACGGTGACAGTCAATTGTTGCCTCAATTTTATGGCATGGCACAGGCAATAAACTTGCACCGTGTAAATGCGGCTTTACTTTCATTTTCTTTTAAACGTGAATAGGTTTGATAAAGCTGTTGCTGAACTTACTTGGTTCGAATGACAAAATGTTACCGCAAATGAAAAAGCGGTTTACATTTTAATTGTTTTCAGTATCATAAGAGATTTAGGTACATAAATATCCAACTATATTTGTTTGTGGACCAGCGTAAATATTATTAGTATTGTACCAGGTTTCTTAAATTAATCTACAGAAAGAAGAGATCACAGTTTAAAAAAAAACGGTTAAACACCAGACACAGTTTCAACTCTGAAACTGTGAGTTTTAACAATCATACGTGAAATGTATCTTAGTCTCTGTGATCTTTCTACAAATAAAATAATAATTTACGCGATATATTTTCCATAACATGGTAATATAACAATGTATGCTAACATTTATGGATGTTGGTCTAGTGGTAGCGATACTGCTGAGCATTGGATTCGATTCCCGGGTCGGGCAAAGTGTTTTTCTATCTGGAATTTCTCAGTAGCAGCCCGGAGTCTGGATTCGTGCCCGGTTGTTGGCAATAGGCTCGCCCGCTATTACATAGGACTTCAAACTAACTGGAGAAATGTGGGTGTACTACAGGTACACCTCTGCCCAACACTTCGGGGAAACAAGGCGAGACAAGGTGTATGTATAAGGATGTCTTACAGAAAAGCCCTTCGCCTTTGACACCGGATCAAATGTCACGAGGCGACACTGTAGGTCACGATGCTAACTCTACCTTGCCTAGGGCCTACTAACCTTTCACTGCTCAACTAGTTACAACTTAGATATAGTTTTCAGGGGTTTTGAGGCATTAATTTTTGTTCGCTCTTTTTGTAAGTGATTAGAGTACTTGAGAAGAGTTATTTTTTATCATATCTTAAAACGGATTCGTAGGTACGGTCAGCAACAAAAATCTGTTTACATTTCAGTTTTTTACATAACGGCGCAAACGTAATATTAAAATAAAACAAACTTGCTAATATTTTTTTGTCATTTAAGATGATACTCATTTAAAATACAGCGTAAACCAATTCAATGCTAACCGTGCCAAAACAACTGAAAAATTACTAGGTCATTCAAACATGCGAGGACAAGATTGGTGAGTGCTTCACAAGCATTGCGAGAAAAACATTTGTAAGACCTACAGATAAATTGTACCTACATAAAATAGATTCATAACTATTCACATTCCGAAAATACATTGAAGAATGCTTCCACACTTGAAGGCTGTTGATAATCTTAGTAATTATTCCTTTGATTACAAGAATGTAAAGTATAGTATTACACCTTTTCCAATCAAGTGAATGCTTGTAAGGACAACTGCAGCATGTCCCTATTTATCATGAACAGCCGACAACCTTTACTTAGTAGAGCAATCGACGAAGTTAATTACAATTTTGTAACCGAGCTAAATATCTAAACTTCAGGATGTATATCAAAAAGGCATTAGTACTGTTGCACAATAGTGCATAAATTATCCATTAGGACCAAGGAAGGCTGTATCGATTGAGGGATTAGAATAATGGTGGAGATACGTTTCTGTTTTTAGCATTCTCCACAATCGATGGAAAGTATATGTTATTTTGTGTGTTAGTTATTTGCTGTTAAACTACTATTGTTGCTAATATAAAATATACGCTTAATGGCATAATCAGCCTATAATGTTCCCACTGCTGGGACACAGGCCTATTCTCGGTGAGAGGGAGCGGGCCGTAATCTACCACGCGGGCCCAGTGCGGGTTAGTAGATGTCACATGTCTTCGAATGTTTGGTTCTAGGACATGCCGGTTTCCCCACGATGTTTTTCTTCACCGTTTTGAGAGCAGTGGTGATAAAATAATTTACACAAAGTAAAGCGCCTGTCCGGATTCGAACCGACGGCGTTATCACTGAGCTACCACTGCTCTGATTATTAATATAATAGTACGGTATAATAATATAAAAAATACTGGCCTCGGTTGCGTGGAGATCGGAAATTATCCCACAGGAACGTACTACCGAGATAAAACTATCTTATATCGTAACCTAGATCATAGTCTACCCATGTGCCAAATTTCATCCAAATCCGTTCAGCCGTTTTAGCGTGAAAGTGTAACAAACAAACAAATTCACTTTCGCATTTATAATATTAGTTAGGATTGTCCTAGCAATTGTAACAATGATTTTGCATCTAGTATTCCCGAAATAAAAACATAATCTGGGAGATTATTTTTAATTTCGGGAATAATTTCGAAAAATTCGAAACAATTCGTGCATTTTGACGTTAACATATCAACATTATTGAGTTTTAAGAGGTGAAGCAATTAACTATAGGTAGAGAGAAGATATTTATGTAATTCGCTGGTCACCACTAGAAACCCAAGCCTCAAAGTCTTCCTAGTCCATTGTCACATCTCTGTTATTTCTGTAATCCTTGACGCGAGCCAAGCGCGGGAAGGCATGATGCAACCCCGGACGCGAACGAACTGGTTTCAATTTATCTGCCCATTATTCAGGTGCTATATATTAAATTCTGCCCAGTCTATTACCTCGAGGATGTCGTTAAGTAATAGAATAAAGTCCTATGTATATCATTAGGATTGGGCCAAAGGAAGCGAATACACATGTCGTCTGCGTCTTTCCATAAATATGTGTCGAGGAAAGATAAATGGATATAAATTTTATGTAGATGAAGTGTGTCGATTTTAAAATCCTTATACCTATATGTGATCATTCCGGATTTTCGAATAGATTGAGTCCTGTATATAGTGTGATAATTCTCGATCTTCGATCGGTTTCAACCCGATACGTACGAGTAAAGTCAACCGTTATTTTTTTCCTGTTTATGAAAATGTTTGACATGGAGCATCTTCTTTCCTTTCACCCATTAACAGTACAACAGTAATGTTCTCTGCTGGGACAGAGGCCTCCTCTCGGTGAGAGGGAGTGGGCCGTAATCTACCACGCGGGCCCAGTGCGAGTTGGTAGATGTCACATGTCAAATTTTTGGTTCTAGGACATGCTGGTTTCCTCACAATGTTTTCCTTCACTATTTTGTGAGCAGTGGTGATGAAATAATTTACACAAAGTACATTAATATAATTAAACCGCCACAAAAAACCACAACAACGTGTTTCAGTTCCACAAACAACCTGCTTTATTTTAGTTTATTATCTCGTACAACAATAGAAGCTGAGGCATATTGTTTTAGTTGCCCAATTGTAGCAGAGCTCTCCGTGGATGGAGACTGTCCGATAGGTTTGTGCAATCAAACGTGCGCTCTGGTGGAATGGCCCTTTGTGATGGACGTTCGCGGAAAATGTGTACACTGTTTCATGATTTACTTTAGTTTTAGATTCGATGTGCACTTGTACTGATACGAGTATAGCTATATAACTTTTTAATGTTGGTGTGACCAATATAAGAAGATATTACCATACACATGTGTACAGTAATTCTTAATAGTTTAGAGTTGCTTTGAATTGTTAAAGTTGAGATTTTTAAGTATTAGCCGTAACTTGATTTTTCAAGTTATTTTGTTTGTGGTTGCAAACCCACTGGGGTCATCCTGTAAAGATAGAGTGTGTAAGTTTTACAAATAAATAAATATATCCTTGGCCATCCTCGGAGCTCTTTTAGGCACGCGTAACAAAATGCGCTGTCGACCCGGGCCTGGTCCTTATTGGACGGCGAGCTACCCATTGCTCACCGTCCGCAAGCCCGCGCCTACGCTGGTCGGGAATCGGCCTGGGACTCCCGACGCCCAGGGCGTCTCCTGCAGTGGCTAGGTGCGTGAGGACGCGAAATTTGGCTCTCCCTCACCCGTTCCGCCTCCTCCTTCGCGAGCATTACTGCTTCGCAAAAGGGGGTGACGGCTTCCCATGCCCTCTCGCTCCGTACCATTGACTGGACCAAGGCCGGACACGAGCCGATTACCGCCGCCGTTCGCCTCCACGAGGACACGGCGATGCCCCACCCAGGTCGGGCAGACCTCCACCGTGACCTTGGTCCTAACACCAAAATGTTATTATGGACTCCAGAATAAGCTTAGGGAACTTAGAATTAATTAAATTAGGGGAGTAAGTTAAAAGAGTACTTTCGCTATAGTAAGTATGGTTATATACAAATGCACACTGAGCTGCCATTGGATGTGAGCTTAAATTCAGAACTGGCCATTACAATTAAGTTACATATTGATAAAACTTCTCTGTGAAGTTTAAATTTCGGATTTGCGAAGATCTTCTGCTAGTGGACCAAGTAAAGGAAGTTAAATCTTTAAAAACGATATTACTTTCAAACTAATTAAGATATTTTAATGTTTTTTTTTTGTATAAACAGATTTTTTGTAAATAGATAATTTATGGCCAAATATTTAATAGAGATGTAATTAATTAATAAAAATAACAAAATGATATCCTATCTTAAATAAAACTATACACAAACAAAAAGGCGGAAGAGCTCATTGGGCATCAAAAAATTCGTTCGCATCGCTGTCAATGGGAAAAGTGCCCAAAAGGCTGGCAGCATTGCCACGTTGGATGGCAATGCTGATTCTTTGGGCTAGAAAAAGGCCGGCCCTCTAGTCACGTGAAGACTCTATGAACAGATTGTTTTATTATACAGGTTGAAATTGAAAACTTGCGACAAACTGAAATGGGACATTGTATACATCATTATTAACAACTTTTACTAAGGGACCAAAGCTGTAATCCCAAAAAAAAAATCTGCTTTTCCTACATTTTGATGTGGTATTGCGAACATAAATGTAGGGGACAGCAGTTTTTTTTTTTTGGGATTGTAGCTTTGGTCCCTTAGTAAAAGTTGTTCATAATGATGAGTACAATCTCCCACTTCGATTTGTCGCATGTTTTCAATGTCACCCTGTATATGTGATTTTTTTCAAATATTTATATTTTCGTTACAAAAAAAATGATATTAGTGGCATTTATATGTGGGCGCGCGGGGTTAGAGAAACGCACCGCCCAGTTGCACAAGGTCCAGTATTTACCGTCCCCTTAAAGTATTGCAGCTCATTGCTGTACGTAGATGTAGATCGTTGTATAAACAAACATAGTTCTAGTCACACAAATCTGATAATTCTCATGGCGTCGGTCGTTTTACGTAACTTCACTGCATACTCTAGCTTTAAAGTGTTACATAGTACTTAGTTTTACAGTTGTTATATTCACAGACCTAGTTTGTTATAATAATTAATCTATGATAGACAATTGTTTGCTAAGGTTGCTTGTAAGCATAGCTTCCTTGGACTGCCTGCAGCCCAGTGTCGAGGTCCACCAGTACTCCGCTTGAGTGTGGGTGAACTCCTGTAGCCACCTGCGTAGTTGGTTGAAAGGTATGGGTTCGATAGGTTCGGGTCCACAGAATGACGTACTGGATGCTCTCCTGGCTAGTTCGTCAACTGCATCATTACCTAGTGATCTGCTGTGGCCTTTCTGCTTTTATCTGTTTTTTTTTTTTATGTACTTAGGTAACGAGCAAGCATTAATGATCACACTAGCCTATTGCGTTGGTGATTAGATGAAAACTGTACATTGATCGTAATTCATAATGATCGAAACTGAGAAAGGAGAAAGTGATCATCTCAGATCTTTATTAATGACTTTAGATGCCAGACTGATGATGATTTTTTTTAAATTATTTTTGTCAGTGCCAGCCCGGAGTCTGGATTTGTGCTCGGTTGGCAAAGGCACGTCCCTAATTACATGGTACTTAAACATAACTTGCGAAATTTGGGTCTACTATTAGGCCACCTCTGTCTAACCCAGGCGTGATGTATGTTATGTCTACATATTAGTGTCAACTTCGTACTTGTACAACTAGTGATGTCGATCGATACATCAGTAAGCACCGCTCGCGCAGATCGCGCACAGATAACATCGCGTAGAGACGCGACTACCACTCTAATAGATTCCTACGTTTGTTTGTTATACAATAGGAAACGATTCATTGAGCCGCTGCATTTAATCTCTGAAGCTTTTGTGTAGGTGTGATTTATATGTAGGTACTTTAAATATCTTGATAAGAAGGGGATTATAATCAGTTAGATCGTAGATTAACGACCTAGGAAGCAGCATGGTATCGTTGTGAGATAAGGATTGGAGGGGATGACAGAAAGGTTTTTGAAGGCGTGCTTGTGGTCAAACCAATATTAAGTCAATCCATCAATCAACTCAACCTATAACAGTCCACTGCTGGACATAGGCTTCTCCCAGGCTGCGCCACAACACCCTGTCCTCCGTATTCCGCATCCAGTCTGTCTCAGCCACCTTTTTAAGGTCGTCGGTCCATCTAGCTGGGGGTCGTCCCACACTACACTCGCCGATACGCGGTCTCCACTCCAGGACCATCGGTCCCTCGACAAACATGACTAGCCCACTGCTACTTCAGCTTGCTTATTCTGCAGGCTATGTCAGACACTCCGGTTTTCTTCCGGATAACTTTATTTCTGATCTTATCTTTCGAAGAAACTCCGAGCATAGCCCGCTCCATAGCGCGCAGAGTGAGCTTGAATTTGTGGACCAGCCCGACTGCCACTGACCAAGTATGATTGATAATGTTGATTCACTGCCCTAGCATGCTATACCTAGTGTGATACATTTTAGTTTTAGTCGTGACTTCCCATTTTTGATTAAGTTGGTCCCGTGTGCATTGTAAAAAATAGGTACTCGTATGTACAAGACGGATCATGTAGAACCCCTTACTTAACAGATTTTTAATAACAGATAAGCCGAAATTTCGCATAGATAATAATTGCGAAACGTACGTACTCGTAGGTGTATATGGAGGGGCTTGTGGCTAAGTAATAACAGCCGCACGGGTCGATCGATCGGGTTAAGCTACGCTTGCCGCGGTTGGTCCGTGGATGGGTGACCATCCTTACGTACCAATAACCCTTTGTGCCTCGGAAACCACGCTAAGCCATTGGTCCCGGCTGCCATTTGTAGATCTTTGACAGTCGTTACGGGTCGTCAGAAGGCCGAAAGTCTGACAACCAGTCTTTACCAAGGGGTATCGTGTTGCCCAGTGACTGGGTTGTGGAGGTCAGATAGGTAGTCGCTCCATGTAAAATACTGGTATTCAGCTGCATCCGGTTAGACTGGAAGCCGACCCCAACATAATTGGGAAAAGGATAGGCAGATGATGACGTAGGTGTATATCGTCAGTTCAACAAAGCCAATCAAACAATAAATCACTCGCTAATTACTAAACTCAACACGATTAATTAGCAATCAGTCATATAGTCTAACAATGACAGGTTGGTAGGTCGCCAAGTGTCCCGGATTTCATACGTTTTGTAACAGCCCCAAAGGACTAGGCTATTGAGGACAAACCTTTATGTAGTGAAGGCGGTAGTCTTATGTTTGTGGGTCACGATAATACTTTATGAGAATCGATGTGGTTTCAAGATTTGATTGTTTTTCAACCTCAACTTTAATTATCACTTAAAAAGTAAGATTAACATTTCTTATTAATCGTATAGATTGTAAGTAATTATCAAGAACCTGGTTCCTTTTACTCGACTGCCCCAGGAGGAGGGTTTTCCAAGTGTATGTATGTCTACAGGGTGAAATTGAATTCATGGGCTTTATCATAAGGGGTCATTGTACTCAACATTATGAACAATTTTTACTATGGGACTAAACCTGAAATCGCGAAAAAGAAAGAAGCAGCCTTTTTTGGATTATAGCTGGATAGCCATCCGTCCGAGCTTCTGCAAACATTAGCGACACACTGCAATAGGGAGGCAGCCGCATCAGCATCCTAAAGATTTTGTTATATTGAACTCACAGGACACTGGCATCCCGACGAGTATGATTTACCCAGAGACTACTCGCGTAAAACGATTGACAGTAAGCCTTAAACAAACTGATTTTTCTGGAATGGAGCAGCGTTTTATTATGGTCCAGTAGTAGGAATTATGGTAGCACTAGATGCGCCCCGCGGTTTTACCCGCATAATTTTTGTCCCCGTGGGTATATCGGGATAAAAAGTATCCTATGTGTTATACCTGGTTATAAACTATCTGTGTGCCAAATTTAATCCAAACCCGTTCTGTACTTTTTGCGTGAAAGAGTAACAAACATCCATCCCTACAAACTTTCGCATTTATAATATTAGTAGGATTTATTTCCAATCCTGGTCTCATATATCTTATTTCCTGGTCTGTAATATCCTATTTCTTGGTCTGGTATATCTTAATTCCTGGTCTAATATACCTTATTTCCTGGTCTGATATATCTTATTTCCTTATAAAGTTTTAGTTCTAGACTTTAGTGGTTTAGTTATAATATTGATTTGCGTTTAAGTCTTTAGATCCGTAGCCAGCTTGTTAAATGCATGTCACGTTCAACACGTCGATTAATCATGACAATATCAGGCTCACTGAATCTCTAAACTCACTCCCACATAGTTCAACATTCCAACAATTTCTACATCCTATGGTTTAGCATACTGCCACCAACACTGTACTAATACTATAAATAACACTACTTTTGAAAGGGACGCAGGCGCAGTTCCCACAGCTCCTTACAATATAGATCTAGACCTTACTCCTTTATTGCTAAAACGACTTTTAAGCCTCCAAAATTTCAATGGGTTTTGAATTTTGTAATGATTACAGTAGGGTTGGTTTTAAGCTTGTGTAGATGCTATCAATTGACACGCGAAGAATGCATCGATGCTCTACTTTCCATAGTGTGTCTCAAGGATTTTATTGCTTTTAGCTAGTGTTTGTTTACATTTCCTAGGCCTTCTGGGAAATAGGACCAATTAAACCAACCTTTACGGTTATTGCATTTGCCTAATAAACACTAAGTACCTAATATTAGTTAAGTTGATTCGACCGGGAAAGTCGGGAATTGGAACCAGCTGAAGCTGGTCCTTTTGGTCTCATACAGAACTTTGTTTTTTTTTTTCATAAACATACTGTTGTTTTTATTTATTTTTATATTATAGGTGCGTCCTGCGGTTTCACCCTCATAAAGGCTTCAGCAGACTGGGCCAATATCGCTAACGCCCCAGTCTCCACAAGCCTTTAGTCTCGATCCTGTGAGAATATCGGGATAAAAAGTATCCTATGTCCTACTCCAGGTCCTTGTGCCAAATTTCATACAAATCCATTCAGCCATTTTAGCGTGAAAGCGTAACAAACAAACAAACAAATAAAAAACTCACTTTCGGTTTTCATAATATTAGTTAGGGTTAGGATTGGGCACGCCACAATTGCGGCGATAAGTCCCCTCTTTGAGGAGTGGCTAGAGAGGCGCCACGGCGTCCTCATCTTCCGCCTGACGCAGGTCCTCACCGGACACGGCAGCTTCGGGAGGTTCCTGTGTCGGATAAGGCGGGAGGAAACGCCCGGGTGTCACCACTGTGTGGATCGCCTGGAAGACACGGTGGAGCATACGGTGGAGGTCTCTCGCGTCCGGCCCTGGTTCAGGCCATGGTACGGAGCAAGAGGGCATGGGCAGCCGTCACCTCCTTTTGCGAAGCAGTAATGCTCGCGAAGGAGGAAGCGGGATGGTTGAGGGAAAAATTTCGCGCCCTCTCGCCCCTAGCCGCCGCAGGAGACGCCCTGGGCGTCGGGAATCCCAGGCAGATTTTCGGCCACCGTAGGCGCGGGCTGGGTGATGGGAAGCTCACCGTCCGGTAAGGACAAGGATATTTGTCATAATATATAGTTGGGTTCTTCCACGCAACTCCACGTCTGAGCACGTATTTTGCGTACGGGTGCGAAACTGATTATTCGATCCACCCCAGCTCCTCAAGGAAGACCAGCAACGCCTTGGTGTTACTGACAATCTCACGGAGGGTACCTGGGTTACTGAAGTACTTAGGCCTGTATGTGGCGACCACCGGGCAGTTAAGTAGCACATGAGCTGCTGTCTCGTCGTCCTCCATGCAGGCCCTGCACAGCGGACTGTCTGTGACTCCTATGACAAAGAGGTGTTTATTACACGACCCATGGCCAGTTATAGCTGCTGTAATAGTATGCAGCTGTAGTTTAGTTAGTCGGAGAACCTGTTTCGTGAGGCGGCTATCAATTGTAGGGAGTGCTTCCTTGGCTGCCTGCACTCACCTTGGTCCGACCATAGTTTGTGGTGTTGATTCCTGTTGCGTTTCCTTACCAGAGTGTGCAAGTACCCGAAGGGGAGTGGCGCGATGGGTTCAGGTCCCACTGGTGCCAAGCTCGACCCCTTCTGGCAAATTCATCGGCTGCATCGTTGCCTAGCGAACTGCTGTGTCGTTTAATCCATTGAATGGTTATGTTGTTGAGGCTACCCATCTGGTTGAAGCGCTGGTGGCACTCGTATCGCCCAGAGTGAACTTTGTGATGATGTCAAAATTGATTGAATATGCGAAGTGTTTTAGGAAGAGATGATAATAATTCGTAAAGGTGGCACCACACATACTTTATTTGAATAAGGTATTAGTTTGTAAAGCTACGCCCTCAAGTGATACAATAACGTATTTCCCTTAGTTACAACTTCACAAGTAACTTACAAAACTGGCACAGAATGACAAGTTGATGTTACGATCAGAAGGTGCTAAACTATCTCATTAGTGACTACTGCCGTGAGAGAAGAATTTTCTAGCATTTGACTAATAGGATTTGTAGCATAAAAGGCTGTTGACGCATTTGTTGTGGTAACTAAAAATGGGAGCTTAGGTGCTGAGGAAAGTTGCGAAATAGGAGCATTTACTTAAGGTAATAGTCATTTAATTTATTACTTGATTGATGTGTAATATCAAAAGCAAAGCGATAAGGCCGCCCATTGTATATTTTGTAGTGTTTGACTTATTTTTTGTTATGTATTTTTGTGCTGTACAATAAAGTATATATAATTAAATAAATAAATATTTTTCGAAACGGGACGGAAGTTTGTAACAGGAAGTGACAGATTGAGCTTAGAATAGGTATAAAGTAAGTACTTTTTAATAGCATGGAGTTAGTAAGTACTCTATAATAGCATGTAATTAGTGTATATACTCATGGTGTTAGTAGGTGAGATCGATTGTAAGCAGAGGGGATTGCGACCAGTGGACGACCACTAGTAATGAATAAGGAGAGATATCTTGCTCGTCTTTTTTATTTAATACTTAACGAAAAGAACCAAACGCCGAGAAACAATGTTCTTATAGTGTTCTGAAATGCATTAATATACCTATGCTTGAAACATCTATAGGCGATAAATATCCAGGCATTACAGACACCTTCGACGCTGAAGTACAGTTAACGATCTCATTTCTTTACAATTCGCTTGCTACCCTTAGAAGCGCTTTAAGTTGAGTGCGACAATCAAATCACTGCTTCAATATTTTAAACTAAATTATCTAAGCCTTTTCTACTCGTCCTGAAACGTCCAGTAGGTATCAAGCTCGAACATAACTAAATGAGCACTCTAACTAACAAGCAAAGCCGATGTCTATTTACGTCCCCACATAAATACGAACAACTTAATTCAATCTGTAATGTTGCGAAATCTTCATTAAAATACTGATGGCGTTCTTATAAATTAGACGAGAAACATAATTGGTGCGGTTTCATTGCATGAGAGATGTGATTGGATGTTTGTATGGCTTAAGATTGCTTTTAGCGACAAGACCGCCCATTGTGTCACCCTATGTAAAGTTTCTACATTTATAGCTGTAATTTTTATGGTGTTCATAATAAAGAGTATTCTTTCTATCTATCTATCTTAATTTAATTGGAATATCTTCTCCCAGATCTTTTCCCAGTGGTCACTTAAGTATCATCAGAAGGGTACTTTATATACTAACGTTACAGAGGCCCTAGCATAAATGCGCATCGGAAGTGTATCGTATTTTTGAACGATTTTTGAATCGAATATACAACTACCCTGTAGCATTATGGTTTAATTTCTTGCGATGAGCACAATAAATAACTCGAACGATATTAAAATTACTACTCGCGTTGCCCAAAAGAAAAAGTCTTTAAACTAAGTAAGTGTTATGGGCAAAATGAGTATTTTCAATTTTATAATCGTTTGAGTTAAGGCTCCTGCAAACTGGCGTGCCTAGTCGCGCGACGCGACTTCGGTAGAACAATTTCCATGAAGTTTACATAGAATTTTTTCTACTGGTGTCGAGTGGCGCGACAAAATAATAAAATAATTGGGGTCAGCGACCGCTGGTAGTGTAGAGGTACTTGAAGTTTGAGTTAAGAAATTCTGTTTTTTATTTTTATTTTTTAGGGTTTACAGATTGAGACCTACCACTTCTGTGTCATTTACAAAAAAAAAACAACAGTTTTTTAAATTGATACTCGTATTTCACTAGGTACCGTCGTTTACCTCAAAACAAATATTATCAAATCATATTTTATTTTTTATTTTATCTATATATATATATACTAATGTCTGTAAGGTGGTGTAAGGTCTTGGAACGCTGGAAGGGATACTTTGAAAGTTTATTCAGTTGTCTGGATAATGCGCAAGGAGTAGGTAATTGGGCAGAAGCCAGTTTAGAAAACCCAAGCTCAGTTCAGTTCAGTTACCAGTACTTGCATTGACTTGGAGAAGGCCTATGACAGTGTGTGGAGGGAAGGATTGTGGTCGAAACTATCCATGTATGGTGTATACTGGCGATTGGTACGGGCACTGAAATCATTATATAAGGATATCCAGTGCTTGTGTTAGGATAAATGGGGCATACACAGACTGGTTCTGCATCTCAAGGGGCGTTAGACAGGGTTGTGTAGCGTCACCGTGGCTGTTTAACTTGTACATGGATAGTTGTCTGATAGATTTGAATACAGGTGAATGCGGATTGAGAATGACTGAGTTGCCTGTCAAATGCCTTCTTTACGCAGATGCATCGTCAGCAGAACAGCTGCAAGACATGGTGACTGTGATGGATGAAGCATATAAGATGAAAGGGATGAATATAAATGTGAATAAGAGGAAGGTGGTGATGGTGATTGGAAGAGAAGAGGTTACATCGGTGTATTTATTTATTTATTTATTTAATACTTTAAGCATACATTTGTACAGAGGCGGACTTAATGCCATAGGCATTTTTTACCAGTCAACCTTTGGGTGATGCAGAGACAGACAGTGGTAGGTGCAATAACGAAAACTGTGGAATAAATATTTATTAAAATATAAATATATACATACATACATATACCTATTAAAACATTAAATATAATACATATACCTAATTATACATAAATATAAGACCAAATAAATACACGGATATACTAAACAGATAAGACAAACAATGAGAAAACATTACCGTTGTGATGATACTTGCCAGCTTCTTACGAATGTGCTCGCGAACTTTGATTTTAAAAGATAATCGGTTGTTTGCCATCCTGATTTCCTGGTGTAGCGCATTCCAGAGAGAGATAGACTGAACGAAGAAGGAAGAGTGAATAAAGTCAGTGCGGTGAGTGGGACATTGAAGAAGACGATTGTGTGATGAACGTAGATGTTTACTATGGTTCGCGCAAATGTACTGAAAGTGGGGGGCGAGATAACTAGGGGAAGAAGGTGAGTCAAGAAATGAAAACAAGTTAGTCAGCGCCCTTTGCTCTCTGCGCTGGCATATGGGCAACCACTTATATTGGGTGTATGTAATGTATTTATGTATATATACTATTATGCAAACACAAGTTACCATGTAAACCTATCATAATAATTATAATGATTGCTCAAAATTGTAGTAGAGTGTGACTTAAATCACCAGTCAGACGTAACGGCAGCATTAAGCTCTCAAAATAATCACAAGCTTTCCATTAAGCTTTCAATAAAGGTGATGTTTATTTTTGCTTACTTATTTATTCTTGGCACATAATGCAACCACCGAATGTGCCCCTACTCCTGCACATTTGAGAACGTGAAACCGCTACTGAAGCTACGATCAATGTGGCACCTTAAACTGGGCCTAAGTATTTAGACGAATTGTCTAGTAAACTACATAGATGAATGTTTTATCATTGATTCGAAAAGAAGACGACCAGGAATATTTTCATACCATCATTACAAAAAACTCAAGGCACTGAAAGTTTATTTTTGCTTATTGCCACGTGCTACGATGCTTGCATAAATTATGTACTCTCCTTTAGATGCTGCATACGTTTTTAAAGATTACCTATAGTCGACCACGTAATTGGCCATTTGCTTTACGACTTTTGAAAACGATTCCTAGAACATTGAAACTTCACTAAGGTTGAAATTGGCGCCGATTCCCTTTCTCACAAACTAAATTAAATTTAAGTTCAGTGCATCTTTTTCTTTCTATTTCATTAAGAGAAGGACAGAAGATAAATTTTAGTTCAGTCCTGTCAAATTAATCAGCGCTTGACGTAAATTGACGTAATTTTAGTAGGCAAGTTTTTAATCACGTCTAAACTTGTACGGAGTAGTGATAGGCGCTGATTAATTTGACAGGACTAAACAAAAATTTATCTTCTGTCCTTTTCTTAATGAAATAGAAAGAAAAAGAGGCACTGAACTTAAATTTAGTTTAGTTTGTGAACAAGGGAATCGGCACCATTATCTAACTGACACATAGAAAAATAGAACTATGTAGTCATTTTATGACGTACAAGTGACATTCGAACTGAAGGTGATAAAGTCTACCATTATTACACCTCTTCCACCGACTATACCTCTAATTGGGACGTTTATCACTTTTAATTATATAAGGCACTCGCTTCCGCTGCGTGTAGAGGAGCTCGTGGCTAAGTAATAACAGCCGCACGGGTCGATCCATCAGGTTAAGCTACGCTTGCCGGAGTTGGTCAGTGTATGGGTGGTCACCTTTACATACCGAGATTCCTCGGTGCCTCGGAAAGCACGTTAAGCCGTTG
This sequence comes from Atethmia centrago, assembly GCA_905333075.3. Lineage (NCBI taxonomy): Eukaryota > Metazoa > Arthropoda > Insecta > Lepidoptera > Noctuidae > Atethmia > Atethmia centrago. The sequence goes on along the minus strand of HG995381.1, from coordinate 6,120,177 downwards.
GTCCCGGCTGTTATTCGTGAATCTTTGCCAGTCGTTAGGGGTTGTCAGAAGCCCGAAAGTCTGACAACCAGTCTTACCAACCAAGTACCAAGTATTACCAGTTACTGGGTTGTGGAGGTCAGATAGGCAGTCGCTCCATGTAAAATACTGGTATTCAGCTGCATCCGCTTAGACTTGAGCCATTTTTTTTGCCGGGGTGGAAAATCCTCGTAAATGTCCTCCGCCTTGGGGCAGGCAGAGGGGTCTGTCAGACTCTTACTGACTAAAAACCACCCCAGTGTTCCCCTCCTACACTTGCACCGGGGATCACGGGATGTAGTGCGACTTCCAAGATCCCTGGCTGGTGCCGGCTCGCCATTGCGGGCCACCTCAAGCTCGCGGGGAGAGTGAGGTGTAAAACTCCCCGCGACATCCAATAGCGGCGCGCGTGGAACACTACGCGCCGTAGACTTGAAGCCTACCCCAAGATATAGTTGGGAAAAGGCAGGCAGATGATGAGTTACTAGCTTCTGCACGTGACTTCGCCCGAGTGAAATTTCTTGTTCCCCTGACCCATTGCGTCGCATCGCACCGCCCACCCGTGCTATTAGTTCGTTTTCGCTTAGCGTTCTTTCTGGCTTTTTCTTTTTGCTCGGCTCCTAAGGGTCGTAGCGTGATGTTAAATAGCATATAAACCTTCAAGAATTGAGTAAACAATTACAAAAATATTTTTTCAAATTCGACTAGTAGTTCCAGAGATTAGCGCGTTCAAACAAACAAACAAACCCTTCAGTATATTAAATTATACATTCTTCTGCCCGCGACTTCATCCACGTGAAATTTCTTGTTCCCCTGTCCCACCCCGCGTCGCATCGAATCGCCCGCAGAATTTTTGAAATCCGATCTGAATGGTAGTTCCAGAGATTGGCGCGTTCAAACAAACAAACAGAAAAACAAACTTATCAGCTTTATTATTAAAAATCAAAATGTTTATTGCAATTACATACAATTAAAGCACACAATGAGTTGGAGATCACCTTTTAAGCAAGAAGATGCTTGTGTTAGGTGAATTCCGCTCTTCCACTGTCATAAATAACAGGTATGCAATTGATAAACTAAGCCCAGAATAACAAAAATAAAAATAATCTACTTTAAATAAAACAAAAAGACAAAGCAAAAAGGAAATACAAAAGGAAGGAGCGCACTTGTGTGATGTGATGTGATGTGATGTGATGTGATGTGATGTGATGTGATGTGATGTGTGTGTCTTATGTTATGATGTGTGTTGTGTGTGGTTTTGTTGTGTGCGTGTGTGTGTGTGCGAGAGTAATGTCGTGAGTGAGTTTTGTAAATGAACTGCTAAGTGTAGTTTGAGTATTAATTGCAATAACTTTAGTTGTGTTTATTAGTTTTAGATATCCGTGTAGGTTTAGGTTCAGGTTTGGGTTTATGTTTAAGTTTAAATTAGCCCTGCGACAATGTCTTGGGACTAGTAAGTATAGAGAATTATATTATTATGTATAATATATAAAGCATATATTCCACATATCCCTTCCCTCATAAGTCAAAGGAACGCAGGCCCGTGTTAGATCGTATAAATTTTATTGCATTTTCACTCTATAAGGCGCCTGTCAGTCAGCCAGCTATAAAAAATTAAATAATTTCCAACTCCATGATGTCATGTTACGGCGGTCCCTGTGATTGCGACACGACACTGTGCGACATGTGAGTTACTACCGTACTGTTTGTTTACAGAGTTTTGCTACACACAAAAAGAAAGAAAATAAAATTCGACCCAGATTAAAGCACACAATAGCAAGAAGAAATAAAAATGAAGAAGATTCAATTATCTTTTTTTTGGGGTCAACGATCGCTGCACCTCAATAATCATAATCATAAAATAATCATAAATATAACATATTTTTTTTATTTCGGACCACATAAGATCCACGGTGTTAGTAAATTTCTTATAATGAATGTTAGTAAGTATATTATCTATATAAATTTAAAGTACGAGTATTATCGTTCCATTCATGAAACGCAATTCCAAGCGTTTCTTCGATTCGGCCGTTAAACATTGTCATTCTGACCTCGCCGCCGAAGTCCCTCGCGAGGATACCGATGTAATTTTTCCCTCCGACCCTTGCTCGAAGAAGTGCCAGCCCGCGCCGTAGCTGTGCCTGCAGCTTTAAAGTCCCCAGATAATAAAAAATATCCAGTTATGGTCCAGCCTGTCCCAATTTGTTGTTCTTCCCCAGCGACGCCCTAAGTCGAGGTTCGTACCCCACAGGGGTGGGTGCCCTTATCGTGCAGCCGCTTAGTAATTGGAAGCTAGGAACAATCAAATTTATTTATTGCCTATACTTAAGTAGGCTTTAGCTTACATTATTACAATGTAATGAATGGGTTCATAATGTGTTAAACCAGGGATTCCCAAAGTGGTCAATATCGACCCTTTGGGGTCAAAATCGGTTTCCCAGGGGTCGACATAAACGATAACTGATTTTGGGGGTCGACGAGGTCTAAAAATTGACCCCTATTAATTAACACAAGTTCTTATTTGAAACTTTCAAGATACTGTACGTGTACCAACTTGTTATAAGAATGACTAATATTTTAGTGGGCAGTATCATTGTTGTACTTTTTAAAAAGTCAACTAGTCGATAAGCGTGCACAAGTACGTACAAGACGAAAAAAAATTGCTGGGGGTCTGAGGTATCAGTTCATTTTGGAAAAGGGGTCCCTTGCCCAAAATAGTTTGGGAATCCCTGTGTTAAACCAATATTTCCTAGAAAGTACCAAACAACTGTCTACAGTACATAGTGCAAGAGTTTGTAGGAAAGACAATTGACATCGGAAACAAAGTTATGCGCACGAAACATAGCATACATGGGAGTTTTTATCTACATCTATTGTTAATTGTTACGAGTATAAAAGCCTTTGTCTTCTAGTCTTGTTGAAATGATTTTGATTAACAATGCCATAAACGAGTAAATTAGGTACCTTCTAATGATTATGTGTGACAGCTTTTTATTAAAACAGCAGCAACACCATGAATTGGGCAACACTTCTTACGGGGCCGATTCACGCCGGGAAAGCAGCGGCTGGCAGCAACGTGGCGAGCACTTTCAGTTAGAAATAATTTTAAACTTTATCTACATCATTAAAATACCAGTATCGCTTGAAAAACTCGAAAAGGTCGCGCGGCCACGCGCGTCTTGTCAGCGGTACTGCCCGCGGCTGCCCGCGTCTCGTCGCTGCCGGTCGCTGCCGGCCGCTACCGTTCCGGTGGGAATTGGCCCTTAGTATCTTTTCTATTTAGGTTTTGGTAAACGGTGATTTTAGCGGTGCAATGACTCCAATGTCTCCAACAATACTGAAGTTGTATTTCGGTGTGACTATGACCTTAAAAAAAAAACTGAAAAATGTCTTGTGTACTTGGGATATTTTTCCCTACGTGCCTACGATATCACCAATCAGCCCAATCAACGTGAAGATATGGCAAAATTCTTGCAGCAGATTGAAAATTGTGTTAGTCCATGAAAAGACTAGCTGACTGCTAGCCTTTTTATTCCTTGTGACGTTGTTGCTCTAAAGCTAGCCTTTTTATTCCTTGTGACGTTGTTGCTCTAAAGCTAGCCTTTTTATTCCTTGTGACGTCATTGTTCAAATGCTAGCCTTTTTTTTCTTGTGACATTGTTGCTCTAATGCTAGCCTTTTTATTCCTTGTGACGTTGTTGCCCTAATGCTAGCCATTTTATTCCTTGTGACATTGTTGCTGTAATGCTAGCCTTTTTATTCCTTGTGACGTTGTAGCTCTAATGCTAGCCTTTTTATTCCTTGTGACGTTGTTGCTCTAATGCTAGCCTTTTTATTCCTTGTGACGTCATTGTTCAAATGCTAGCCTTTTTTTTCTTGTGACATTGTTGCTCTAATGCTAGCCTTTTTATTCCTTGTGACGTTGTTGCTCTAAAGCTAGCCTTTTTATTCCTTGTGACGTCATTGTTCAAATGCTAGCCTTTTTTTTCTTGTGACATTGTTGCTCTAATGCTAGCCTTTTTATTCCTTGTGACGTTGTTGCTCTAAAGCTAGCCTTTTTATTCCTTGTGACGTCATTGTTCAAATGCTAGCCTTTTTTTTCTTGTGAAATTGTTGCTCTAATGCTAGCCTTTTTATTCCTTGTGACGTTGTTGCCCTAATGCTAGCCATTTTATTCCTTGTGACATTGTTGCTGTAATGCTAGCCTTTTTATTCCTTGTGACGTTGTAGCTCTAATGCTAGCCTTTTTATTCCTTGTGACGTTGTTGCTCTAATGCTAGCCTTTTTATTCCTTGTGACGTTGTTGCTCAAATGCTAGCCATTTTATTCCTTGTGACATTGTTGCTGTAATGCTAGCCTTTTTATTCCTTGTGACGTTGTAGCTCTAATGCTAGCCTTTTTATTCCTTGTGACGTTGTTGCTCTAATGCTAGCCTTTTTATTCCTTGTGACGTTGTTGCTCAAATGCTAGCCATTTTATTCCTTGTGACATTGTTGCTCTAACGCCAGCCTTTTTATTCCTTGTGACGTTGTTGCTCTAATGCTATCCTTTTCATTCCTTGTGACGTCGTTGCTCTAATGCTATCCTTTTCATTCCTTGTGACGTCGTTGCTCTAATTCTCACCTCATTTATATCGGTATCTATATATTATTACAAAATAAAGTCAATTTTCGTGTCTCTCTGTTTGACTGCGTTATTCTTCTAAACTACGCAACACATTTTGATTCAGTTTACATCATTATTTAGATATTTTTGCCAAAAGGAATATGTGTTTAAACATTAATATTAAACTAATATAAATAATAAAGCGATCCAGATGTTTTGTCAAGTAGGGACCGGTCGGTAGTTCGGAATAAATATTAGTTTCCGCTTATGACTATCTAATCGTACTATGGCCGAGAATAAGTAGGCCAACATCGATTCGCGAAGCGGTAATCAAACCTATGACCCTGAAATGCGGATGTTCTACTATTGCAGCAATTGTGTCGTTATGACATTAATGGCCCAAAACAAAGCATCGTTATATCACTAGACTTAAACGGGTTCTATTGCTGAATGTATAACCTATTATATGGTCTGGGATTGCCAAAACTATACAATTTATTGGCACACATTTTACATCCCCACGCCCCATTCGCGTCTCGCCTCGTCGTGAGAGTATAAAACCACCTTTAGTGCTAAATATAATAAATAATAAAAACTGACTGCCCTGCAAAAAACGAACTAAAAAGTAAAAAACAAGTTCTATTAGTTAATCTGCGATCTATTAAGTTAGTTATATTAGTTAAACAAAGCAAAAGGTCACTCATTTAACTCAGTCAACGAGTGACTAAACACAAATAAAATTGTCATTGCTGTCGGTGGAACACTTTTTAATCTAAGAGGTAAATTAACAAAGCAGCTGACATCACCATCCTTAGCAGTTAAAATCAGAACGAAAAATCTATTATTCCATACGAATAGAATCTATTATTGTTGAGTATATATTATTTGTATTATTCATATTTATTTATTCATTTGCTTAATGTACACTCGGTTACAGGCTAGGCTAAATAAAACATATGAGTACATGACCCTGTTAGGGCGCAGCAAGTATTACATTTAACTTATAAGTTACTAAATATTTAACCTAGGTATACCTAGGTTAAATAAATAGTAGTTAACATTACATTTCATACCTACTAGATAGTAATATCACAACATTAATTATTATTACTATATAATCGCTTATACTCTTATTTATTTATATTAATTAAAGTAATTTGAATTGTATAGCAACAAATAAAATAATTTTGTACGTAGATACACACACACACACACACATTTATACTTTATGCTTTATTTTAGCTTCTTATCTTCCATAAACTCGTTAATACTATTAATACAATAAACTACTATATATACAATATTAATATTATTAACTACTATATATATAAAATGAGAACAAATGACGCATGGTACGCACTAGTACCTATGTACATGATATGTTTACAATCTGATTCACAAATCGCAACACTTCAACTGCATCAACATTGATACGTCATAGATGCGTATACGTCGCATGCGCGTGTCGGTCGGTATGCATCGCACGCGCACGGATTAACGGCGCGGGTGTCAACACCGAGCACCCGGTGTGATTGTGAGTTAGGAGGAGGCTTCAACATCGGATAGATTAGATGGGATTTTATGCCAGGCGGGGAAAATAAACGTTTTGGGTTATGAGCCTGGCAACTGGGTGCTCTGTACTTAACAAAAATAATTATGATATAATTTCATCGACAATATTTCAAAGAAAGAAAGAAAAATTGTTTGTTCTGCACAAACAAAACGCACATTGCAAAAAAGATTACATAAAATAAACACATAAAAAGTAGCCAAAAGCCTCGTATTTAAACTACTATATTAACAATTTTGCCCAATGTTTGATGTCAGACTTGATGTAAACTCGACAAGATTATAATTATTATATGCGATGTTCTCTTTGTGACCATACACGTATAGATATGGAGGGAGCGTACATGAAGGTCACGAACAATAGAATTAAAAATCTCTCACTGACTCTTTGCTATGTATAGTAGGTATGAATAGTAGGTAGGTCACAATAATAATAAAATCCTTGATCTAGAATTTGACGTGACCTTGCTCAATGTGAACTTTTTATTATAATTTTATTCTTAAATTTCATACTAAATAAAACAATAGGTAAGTGACTTATTTTTTATATTATGGTAAAACAAGCATAAAACCCTTAAACTGCTACACTGAAGGTGAACAATTTCATTGATTTCATCAAACATTGATCGAAGTTTTCATACAAAAACAACTCATACAAATTAAAAATGAAAACATGGGAATATAAAATGCATGCATGGCAAATGATAGCTAAAGACCGAAGAGGCTGTCATCTTGATGGGGATTTCCTGTTACACAATAACAATTTATTGCTTAGGTACTATTTCAAACTTTTTATTTTAACTAACTTATTTCAAACTTTTTTCAGAAACATTGTAAACTTATTATAAAAAGTAAAATTTTAAATAAATATTATAAAATGCATTTGCGCATGTGTTCTAAGCCCAGTAAATACGCAATGGTAATGCGACGTGCACCGAGTGCCGTTGTAAATACTCTGTCAATTACTCAATATTTACTGACCCCGTATTCTAATAAAATTAACTATGGATATCTAGAGGAATTCATGAAAGTTGTACCTATATTTCTCTTTTGGAAAGTCGAATGGCATTTGCGCTATCGTAATTGAATCAGATATAACAGGTAACTGTGGAGCCGGTATGGAAACCAATAACCGCACTGAAGTTTCGAGAGAAAAATTCGTTGAAAATGTCGCAGCATCATAAGCAGGTTGAAAAATCCAACGTTAATCTCAAATTGAACCTTTTTATTAAGCAATTTAAGTCATAAGTCGTTTATGCATTTGTTTAACACAGTCAAGTCCCGCGCGACACCGATCCGGAGTCAAACAATAGAAAATCAATTGTGTCTCATTAGCCGGTCCTTGACAAATTAATGATGTTATAAGTAATAAAGAGTGCGCTATGTTATGCCAGAGGGCGTACAAATGTCATGTTTAAATCATTAAATTAAAGAATAAGTCTGGACTAAAAAATACTTATTAAGAAAAGCATACCTAATAAAAATAATTATCTAATAAAAAATAGCAATAGAAATAAATGACAATAAAAAGGCAGCTGATTCAAGAGAACAAAAAAATGGTGTTGCAAGTTTTCCAGACGAACCAATGAATTAAATCAACATGATTATTACCCGCCAGCTTTAAATCAATTAGTTATTAAGAAGACCATGTTTCACCACCTGCGCCATTTATGGTTTCAAGAGACTAGATACCAAAGACAGAGTGAATTTGGTACCTGAGGAAATCGATGGCCAACGTGTACCTATGTTAAAATTGACAAAGCCTCCCTATAATCTAGAATGCCAAAATGATGCGTGTCTCGTCCAATCGAGGTCGACCTTTCATCCAAAACTGAGCTCTATCATACACAAGTACCACACGAATGAGCTGTTTACCTCTGTTACCATGGTTACGTAAGAAATACGTGGGCGACAAAAACCCAGGGTGTTGAGATCACCAAGTGTTAGTAGTGCAATGATTACGTTACGATGGCATGCGCACGGAATTTTGTGGATATGTCCCACATTCTGTGGGGTTTTACAAGTCGGTTTTGTATTCGTGGTTGTTTTTTGGTACGATGAATTTATTGAAGCGGTGTTGATTGATGTTTTTGACGAGAAGCCAATTCATTTATTTCCTTGGAAAATAAATAACATAGGGAACACTTTTCAGCATAACATTCTCGTACATAACTAAACTAACGAGAGCAGTGGTGGCACAGTGGTAACGGACCCGTATAACGAGTTGTACTTCGTGGGTTCGAACCAAGGCAGGCGCTTTACTTTTTGTAAATAATTTCTTCGCCACTGCTCTCAAAACGGTGAAGGAAAACATCGTGAGGAAACCGGCATGTCCTAGAACCAAAAATTCGATTATATGTGACATCTACCAATCATTGGGCCCGCGTGGTAGATTACAGCCCACTACCTCTCGAAGAGAAGAGGCTTGTGTCCCAGCAGTGGGAATATTATAGGCTGATTATACATAGCTAAATCTTTGGAATTTTTCTTCTCCTTTGTCTGTTATGCTTGTATAACTCGATTTGTTTTCAGCGTATTCAGTTTAGTATGTGCAACATACTCGTATCCTGGCTAAACAAACAGTATCTGAAAAATTTACATTTTGAAAGTTGTTAAAGATGCCATGAAACCGACCATCCTGCTACGAGCCCTCTTGACAAAACTGAAGCAATGAGACAGCAGCATTGAGAAAATTATCCTAGTTATTGATTTTTTGCATATACCTCGCCCTGATCTGAATAAGCAATACCTTCAACGACCATACCGCCTGCAATGGTAAATAGTTGATTGTCATGCGTGTGCAGTGTTGTAGTGATGAATCAGTTGGGACAACTGGACCAACGCTGCGCCGGCGTCGGTCGGTGCTACGCGGAAAATTCAAAGGCGCTGACGATGTGCTGATTATTTTATTTTAGTAACACGTTTTTCTTTTACAATAGAATAGTATTTGTTAGTGAAGATGGAGAACCGGGTGTTGTGGCACAACTTATGTCCAACCATGCACTGTTATAGGTCGATTTAATTGAAACTGTTAAAACGGAGGCCCCGCAATGATTTTGTACAAAAAAACAATGGATCGTCAGATAGGTTCTTGTTTCCCAGTGTCTATGAGGTTATCTAGTCAGATCGCTTATTAAATATTTATGAGTTAATTGATACTTTTACTCCTATTCGTATTTTTTATCAAGGAAGTCGAAATCAACATCATAATGTTACAAATCTGATCTGGAAATACTAGCAAAGAAAACTTGGTCAGTGGCGTCCGCTTTAAGTGCAGATAGCCATCAACAAACGCATTCAAGATTCCCTGCTACCTTGTAACAAAAATTCACTGTGATAGCATGTAAATGAGTTGATTACAATGCATCTGTGACAACTAGGTTACTGTACCAACGCGGAAGATGTCCAAGTGTTGATTAATTTTGGTCACAAACGGCCGCCGTCAATTGTTACATTTTCGCAAGAATTTGAATTGAATTAAGCGCACGCGCAGAGTGTACGCACGTGTGCTGTTTGCATACCTTCTAGTCATTTGTGTAGTTAATTTATGCTTGGCAATAAAATATGTGGCAGGCTTGATTAAGCCTGATTACTTGATTATTAAAACCTAATCAAGTGATCTGGCTTGCTACATATTTTATTCTTCTAAAGCCTAAGGGATTACGTTATTAAAATTTTAATTGCTGTATTATTAAGTGACATGCCTGCATTTCTGCTCAAGTATAGTTGGTAGATTGGATAAATTAAGGTAGTTAGCGGTAGACCTTGTGAAGAGTTCATCCAGATTTTTCCAAGTACCATATTCCTACTTAATTTTTGTCACCAAGTTGCATTGTGTTTCAATTAGGGGGTGACAGATACCAATAAAAGACACATGAGAGTTTTTAAGTATTTAAAGGTCCCCTTGTTGTAACTGGTGTCTAAAGGTGTTAACCATATTAACCAGGAAAGCTATCAGCCTGTTTGTCAACCATTACATAAAAAACATTACACTGCAGTCCATACCACGCAGATCTTAAGAACTGGCTGTATCATAGCACCTAACTAATGTATTCTTGTTGACTGCGATCCCCTATCTTGTCGTGTAACAAAAAGTCGTGGGGCTATCCGCCATGTTAATTAAGTAGGAAGCTGTTAGCGTTAGATCTTATGTTTAACTAGTTGTAATAAGGGTGGCTTCACATTGAGATTTGTTCTTGGAACCATCTTATTCCAGTATGGGCATTTAAGGGACTGGTATTTTTCTTAATTACCTGACTCTACTGATCATCAGTTGGAGCACGGGACCTTATAGGTCCCCGTGCTTCAGGTGGAGAACCTAGGTGAAGCACGGGTCCAGACCTTATGGTTTATTGTTATTACGGATGACTACAGTAAGTTGTAATTCTCAATTTCCAACAAAAATGGTTCTTAACACTCATAATCAATTTTATGCTAAATCTTGGTCACTTCTGTTATTAAAAGTAGGATCTTTTTTATTTCTCTTTTAAAGTATGTACAGTGTAGGTGAAAATTGTAGAAACTGAAGCACTTTAATAATTAGGCTTTACAAAATATAGCCTAGTGTAGTAGTAGATACAGCTTTCACTGGAACGTGGACACTAATCGGTCAGTCAGTCCGTGAAAAAACAGAGGAGGGAAATGTGTGAGCCGTATAAGTGTAGTGACAGAACCGCATTCTACTGCTTATATGGTGCACACACATTCAGTTGTCGGCTACGTAACTCTTCTTGAGGGAGTCGACATTGTGGAAGAGATAAGCGGGATTTAACAGTAAAACGCTTAACGCTTATGAAAATCTTTAAAGATGATCGTGCAAATATACAAAATATTTAAAAAGATAAATAATGCATAGTCATTTGGAATCGTGCCTTTATCCTAACCACTCTTTGGGAAGCCATTTAAAGTATTCACGTCGATTATCCATCGATGTGAATACTTTAAATACCAAACTTAAAATATTATGTAAAGTCGGTTTAAATAAAAATAACTGATGGAAAATCTTCATGAATGGGTACGATTCCCTTAATTTGGTTAAACATTTTATACAGGTGTGGTCTTCAGTCCATCTTTTGTATGTCTCGGTGGAGATCTCAATAATACTCAGTGTCAAATTAGTATCCATTGATTCAGCAAAGACTGTGAATATTTACTTCAAATCTATTACCACTTGGCAATTATTAAATAAATTCCCCCGCTCTGAGCGGAGCGGGAAGGTGTGTCAGACTATTACTGACTAAAACCCATCCATGTTCCTTCCGTTGCCTGTGTTGCCAGGGGTCGCGGTAACCCTTTCGGATTTTCTCGCGAACCCCGGCAGGCTTCGACCCTAGTGGACCTCTACACCTATGCTGACATCTCTTTGAGGCGCGCGTGGAATAACAACACGCCGTCGAACCGGGCCTGGTCCTTATCGGACGGTGATTTACCCATTGCTCACCGTCCACAAGCCCGCGCCTATGGTGGCCGGATATCCGTCTGGGATTTCCGACGCCCAGGGCGTCTCCTGCGGACCACTTGACAATTGTAAAATTAAGTTCAGATATTTACACTTCCAGTATTTAGGAAAATAGAGATTCCTCCTGTTTGAATGCCGTGTAGCCGTAAACGAAGAAAGCTTTAAAGTGATTACAATCTTCGAGTTACAGCGTGTCCTCTACCTAACCTCACCGCCTCTGATATTAAGGAATCCTATGTTTTTACGAGCTATTCCTTTTGAATGGACGCTCAGTGTACAAATATCCTGTGCACATAGTGTACTGAGCATTACACCGCTTGATTTATGTACATAGTTATGTTAATGCATTGTAAGTTGCACAGTCTACAACTTACGTTCATGCATTACTGAAAGACATTTTCTGTGGAACTTGCTGATCGATTATTGGGACTTAGTTTGTAGGTAGTTTTAAATGGGAAATATCTTATAACTATTTCATGTTTGGAATCAGAAAAAAAAATTCTTCTCTTTTGATTAGTTATCAAAAATCAACTTAAAAAAGAATTATTTTTAAAAAAGGACTTCCACCGTTCTTTTTGACCACCAAGTGACAAGCTTGTATTCTGGATTTCTCTCTCTTGGCATCTACTGTTACTCTTAATATACATTCAACTTGGTCTTTCGGGTTTTTGGTAGGTTAATATGTTGATATTTGTTTAAGTATCGGTATTTCGATATTTTTTAATATATCAATATCGGAGTTTGAAAAAAACAATTGTAAATCAGCTCAAAAATGTTTTACATAGTTTATAATCCAATATATTTATGAAACAAATTAAATTATAACTGTATGAAATGTTAGGTTGTAAGTTCTAACTAATTATTGTTTAATTTAAATAAGACAAATAAGATGATGATAATTTTTCATAAACTTTCGTTTTAACATCGCTCGCTGTTAACCACAGACTAAGTAGAGGTAGAGATGCTAATCTGTTAACGCGGACAGTGACAAGGCATAAAATAGGTATTAGGTATCATAGATTATAGTAAATTTTATACCACAGAGACCAAATTCTATACAAAATTACATTTCGTTTTAAGATAAATAAATAACCTAAAGCAAATAAATAAACTAGGGAAAGATGAAAAACATAATATTATGTAAATAAAGTACAGTAGATTAAGTTTACGATGATGTTGTAGTTTAAATAACTTACGAGAAAAAATGAAATATATAAAAACTTATTAAAAAAATATTGACCGTCGATATCTATATTTCAATATCGAACTATCGATATATCGTCCGAAAAATGTTAGTCATAAAAATCAATATTTATTATTAATATTAAAAGCTAGCGGATCTCGCGCAACGCATCAGCATTGCAATTCAGCGAGGAAATGCCACCAGCATCCTCGGTACAATTCCTAGAGGGTCTTTTTTAGGTTTAACTTAGTTTTAATTGAATTTAGTTAATGTTAATAATCATCTTGTAATTTGGTTACGTAAATAAAATAATGCTCATTACGAATATCGATATTTCGATATTTTATCAACAGTCCTAGTTTTTGGCATGGCATAAGCATACTCAGCCTATAATGTTAGAAGGAGCACCCGGTTTATGGCATAACTAGTTTTGTCCGCGGCTTCGCTCGCGTTCAGTGTCTATCCCTCGTGAACAGTATTTTTTTTCTAAATTAAAGATACCCTATGCCCATTTGCGTACCCTGACAACGTGTATGCAAAATTTCACGATGATCGGTTGAGAAGTTATGACGTAAAAGCGTAACAAACAAACAAATTGACTTTCGCAATTATAAATATTAGTTATAGTTATAATTATAGAACGATGGTGTTGTAATAGGTAGAAAGGTAAACTGAAATCTAAGGCAAACAATCAGGAACGCTTGGTAGAGCTTTAGATACTCTTTGTAGTATACCTAGGATACCATAGAATAGGCACGCCACAATTGTGGCGATAAGTCCCCTCTTTTAGGAGTGGCTAGAGAGGCGCCACAGCGTCCTCACCTTCCGCCTAACGCAGGTCCTCACCGGACACGGCAGCTTCGAGAGGTTCCTGTGTCGGATAAGGCGGGAAACGCCCGGGTGTCACCACTGTGTCTATCACTCTGAGGACACGGTGGAGCATAAGGTGGTGCCCCGCTTGGGCAGAGCACCGTCGTGTCCTCGTGGAGGCGATCGGCGGCAGAGATCTCTCGCGTCCGGCCCTGGTACAGGTCATGGTACGGAGCGAGAGGGCATGGGCAGCCGTCACCTTCTGCAAAGCAGTAATACTCGCGAAGGAGGAGGCGGGATGGTCGAGGAAAAGGCAATTTTCGCGCTCTCTCGCCCCTAGCCGCCGCAGCAGACGGGCGTCTGCTGCGGCGTCTAGGGGCGGATTTCCGGCCACTGCAGGCGCGAGCTTGCGGACGGTGAGCAATGGGTAGATTGCCGTCCGATAAGGACCGGGCCGGGTTGAAGGCGCGTTGTGTTCCACGCGCGCCTTAAAGAGATACCAGCACAAGTGTAGGTGTTGTCAGTAAGAGTCTGACACACCCTCCTGCTCCGCCCAGAGCGGGAGAAGTTATTTAATAATTTGGCACCAAAAAAAAAAAGGATACCATAAAAACAATAACAACATTAGACAGAGTGAGTTGAAAGACTTAGGTACTCAAAAATTCAAATTCTGACACCCGGTAATGCTAAAGTGTGTGACTGAAAATAGAAATCAATTCGCAGACCAGTTCAAGTTTTAGCTCATAAACTATTAATGTCTTAATGAATCGTGTTTGGAACGTAAACAATTCATATATTACATAAGAGATAGCGGTTAGATAGGCTATTACGTGTCCCTTACCGGTGTAGAGGTGTAGTGGCCTAGCCAAACTAGTCACTAGTCCATAGGTGACTAGTTGACTATAGGTAGTCTACGTTAACTAGATCCAGAGTGATAGGTGACGCCGGTGTGTCACCCATGTGGAATTGTATAGAGATGTTTGTTCGTGTGGTTTTTAGGGTTTCGTGGTAAACAAGGAACCCTTATAGTTTCGCCATGTCCGTCTGTCTGTCTGTTTGTCTGTCTGTCTGACCCCATTGTAGCTCAGAGACGCTTAGAACTAGAGAGTTGTAATTTGGCATAGGTAGCGACAAAGCGCTAAAATAAAACTTTTTTTTTTTTTAGCGTGCACCCTTGCACGTAATGTGGGGATGATATTTTTTTTTCTCGTCTACCCCATGGTGTGGGGTATCGTTGGATAGGCCGGTCAAAAATATTGCAGGTTTGTCAATACCACTTTTCGATTCAAGGATCCACTTGCGTAATATTAAGCATTCAAGTGCTAATTTTTGTTAGAGTCAAGTGCCCCCCGCCAGCTAAATGGTTGTTTATGGTGATGTGAAAAAAATCATAGCAGCAGTACATATAATTAAATTAAAAGGAAAACTATCACGGCTAAGTAGGCTATACAGGTTAACGAGTTATAGTCGTCTAACTTAAATTTACAGTTGGAGAATTGACTGTGGCATATATCGATGTATGGGAGAACAGGTTTTTCAACTGTTAAGTTTGTTTTTGGAATAAATTCGTCCCAAGTAATCCCAACTACGGAACCCTTCATTGTGCGTGGTCCGACACGCACTTGGCCGGTTTTTATTTATTTGCCCTTATGCACATCACATTAGTTTTTAGTGCTTCTTATATTATAGCTATTCGTAAACTTTTGTTCGGGCTATGAACGAAAAACACAATCTTTTCCTATGAGGTTTTCAACCTTATTAGAAGTCAAGGGCCGAGAATACCTTAATTTTGGTTCGTCGGGCCGCAACATAACGGAAATTGATTATATTCCATTTTAAACTTATAAGTAGGTAAGTAATTAAAAAAAACAATCATTGCAGTTATTTATTATACAATTTTACAAGGCTAGAAACAGGAAAAAATTCTAATAAAATTCAATCCATGAGATGTTTGACAATGGTACCGATTCCCTTGTTCACAAACTAAACTAAATTTAAGTTCAGTGCATGTTTTTCTTTCTATATCATTAAGAAGAGGACAGAAGATACATTTTAGTTTAGTCTATCACTACTCCATACAAGTTTAGACGTGATTAAAACCTTGCCTACTAAAATTACGTCAATTTACGTCAAGCGCTGATTAATTTGACAGGACTAAACTAAAATTTATCTTCTGTCCTTTTCTTAATGAAATAGAAAGAAAAAAATGCACTGAACTTAAATTTAGTTTAGTTTGTGAACAAGGGAATCAGCAACATTGTTTACTCGTCAAGCTATTGGCCGCGGGTATAAACAGATAAGACGACACTTGTCCTATAGGTTTAATTTGCCTTTCAACATATGAAACCCAAAGAAAACCGAACCAACTGCAACGGTCCCGAATTTGATGGCCGATTGCAATTGGATTTCAGGAAATCCAAAACTCTTTCAGATGTATAAGTTACCCATTAAAATATCGATGTACTTATGAACAGACTTAAGTAACAACTCAATAAAACCAATTCTACCCATCAATGCAGAATCAATAACTAATTTGCATAAGTAACCACACTTTTTTCTCCACTATCATACAATCTAGTTTACGTCTTATTTCCATAAACACATCTTCAAGACCACATTCCCCTGCCCATCTAATAAACAGAAGATAAGTATCGTCGCGAGTTCCTCTAATTATTAGCTCCATATAAATCCTTGGCAGCTTTCCTATAAGGAGTGTATAAGCCGTGTTTCCGCTAAACACATGATGTTATAAATACCTTTACTTTCCTTCATTGGCTCACTTTCATTCCTCGCCTGGACTAGAGTAGCTGAAGAAAATGTTTCGACTGTTTTATGTAAGTTTGTTTATGTTTTGATTTTTGGTTTTGGGTTAAGGCTCGTGCAGACTGGATATGCCTGTCGCGCCCTCGATATCGCGCCAGTCTGCGCGAGTCTTTAGAACGTTATTGTGGGTTGCGGATATTTGTGCACATGCAGTAATAGCACAACAATATGTCTAAGAGCCTGTTTCATTGTACCGGATAGAATACGCAGTTAGTTACGTAAAAAAACAGAACCGATTTGCCTGAAATCACCTGCCTGATATGTCCACCGGAACTTATCCGGAGGCGTTAAAACCTACTTGATCCATGAGTTTGTTTCGCCATTTCTTCTCAATGGAAATGTCGACTTCACCCAGCTTATTTTTTTTTTTAATATGTTGTGTAAAAGTGATTCCGATATCCTATTTACAGAATAAACGATTTAATTTCATTTAATTTCATTTTCTAAACGGATGCAGCTGAATACCAGTACTTTTCATGGAGCGACTGCCTATCTGACCTCCACAACCCAGCTCGTAAGTAATAATAATAATAATAATTTTATTATCAGGCAACTAGGGCCCATAAATAGAATACACAAAATAATTTTATACAATAATAAACTAATACATATTAAAAACCTTAAACAATTATGACTATACACGTAATGTTGACGGCGTCGTGTATCGCTGCGTGGTGTCGCGTAACCGTCCTCGGAAACGTCGATATACGACACCTTTCGGCTAAAAGTCCTCTTTCAGGCAAGTCTGTAGATGGCGGGTACTTATGTATACTCGTACCACGAATACCAACCTTTCAACCCTCAAACCCCCCTTGTAATACCCCCCTTGGCAAGACTGGTTGTCAGACTTTCGGGTAACGACTGTCCACCAATGACAGCCGGGACCAACCGTCCGCTTAAAGTGCTTTCCGGGGAGGGAGGGGTAATGTAAAGATTAAACCTGGACCAACCGCGGCAACAGTAGCTTAACCTGATCGATCGACCCGTAATACGGCTGTTATTACTTACCCAAAAGTCCCTCTTAAAGACTTTTCGCGAAAATCCTGTTCTTCTATAGACTTGGTAAACTCTAAGAAGCGCGTAGCTTTCCACTTTTGAGTTACTTTAATTTTTGTAGTTGTATCAGTTAATTAAACGTTATTAAGTTGGTAAATGAGAGCAGGAGAGCAGTGGTGGCCCAGTAGTAACGGCCGCTACTTACGAGTTGTACGTCGTAGGTTCGAACCCGGACAGGCGCTTTACTTTGTGTAAATTATTTCATCACCATTGCTCTTAAAAACGGTGAAGTTTTCCTTCAGATCGTGAGGAAACCGGCATGTCCTAGAACAAAAATTCGAAGACATGTGACATCTACCAACCCGCACTGGGCCCGCGTGGTGGATTACGGCCCACTCCCTCTCGCAGAGAGGAGGCCTGTGTCCCAGCAGTGGGAACATTATAGGCTGATTATGTGAAGTTGGTAAATATTTTTAGTACCTAGAAATGGTCACATTTACAACGAATACCGTCCATAATTAGGTGATAATTATTCATTAACGTACAACAACCTCTGCCTATCTCTCAGTGGATATTAATTACCAATGTTTATATTTACGCAGTTCATTATATTATTGTAAACTGTGTAGGTACACGATAAGTCATGGAAGCCGGCTGGTTATTGGTGCCGGAAGTTTGTTGATAATGACTGCATAGTTAGTTTTGTTGTGTAGTTTAAAATCAAATGAATTATGTACCCTTTTGTCTCATCCAGGCATCTAATATAATATCATCATTTATGTATCCTCCGAAGTTCATCATCTGCTTAGCCTTTTCCCAACTATGTTCGGGTCAGTTTCCAGTCTACCGGATGCAGCTGAATACCAGTATTTTACATGGAGCGACTGCCTATCTGACCTCCACAACCCAGTAACTGGGCAACACGATACCCCTTGGTAAGACTGGTTGTCAGACTTTCGAGCTTCTGACGACCCGTAACGACTGTCAAAGATCTAAAAATGACAGCCGGGACCAACGGCGTAACGTGCTTTCCGAGGCACGGAGGGGTCTTGGTATGTAAATATGGTCACCCATCCACGGACCAACCACGGCAAGCGTAGCTTAACCTGATCGATCGACTCGTGCGGCTGTTACTTAGCCACAAGCCCCACTGTATTCTCTGAAGTTATCTCGCAATAAACGCGAGACTATGGTCAAAAATCGCACAAATCCAGACTCCGACTACCCGATGGGATAATTGTTCTAGATATTGTTATTGTTGTAGGGATTCCCACAACAATTGGGCAAGGATTATTGTACCCAAGGTTGAAGCAGTCAAGTTTTCTTAAATATCAGTTTATTTAAAAAAAACAAAGGCAAGCCTTCCTCTCAATAAAATCCTACGGAGTTCTATTAGAATACATAACGTCCCTGTGAAAAAAATAGGTCGGTGTGACGGTGTGGGATTAAAGTTTATCTAAGTCTGGGGACGTCTCGAGATATAAAGAGTAACAGACCTCGTTATTATTGACCATAAATGATTATTTTCGCAACATATAAGTATTCTGTTTTTAATTGTTTCAATGATTAATTTTAATTTGTTGGAACTTCGAAAGTGGTGTGATTACACCAAAATGGTAAAAAGACAAAAAGTACCTACTTCTCAAAATATAAAACTTAACACGTCTAATAAACATCTAATATCCTTTGACTGTTACCTGTAACTTACCAAAAAGTTAAGTCGTCAATCACATACAATTAAGTATTTAAGAACAAGGGAAATAAGAATATAATCAACTAGCTGGCCTGACAGTCGTTGTCTTGTCCAAACTTCAATCCAGAGAAAAAAGATCTTTCAGTTTTCCAGTTTTCCAATTTCCCAGGAAACTTTTTAAGTTTTTCAACATCACGCCTTGCTTTCTTGCCGAAGGGTAGGGCAGAGGTGTACCTATAGTACACCCACATTTCGCCATCATCCGGGCTCACATGCAGACTCCGGGCTGCTACTGATAAATTCCTGATGGAAAAACCCAATAACACTATGCCCGACCTGGGAATCGAACCCAGGACCTCAAGCTTAGCAGTAGCGCTTGTGGCCACTAGACCAACGAGGCAGTACATTTTTCTTTCCATAAAAACCTGATATGGGCTGTAACGAACATTTTAAAATAAAAAATAACCAAATCGGTCCAGCTGTTCTCAAGTGACGCGCTTACGAACGAACAGCGTTTCATTTTTATTTATAAATATAGATTAAGAATTAAAATATAAGGTTACAATAATAAATCTGAAAATTGAGACAAAAACAGCACTTATTAGTATTATTATAAGAATTAATTAGGTTAACAAAACAAAAGAAGATGCGTAATAATTCGGTGAAAAAGTGTACGTACACAGTTTTTAGTCAGTTCTTTGCAGATTAAATGTTATTAAAATTGCTACATTTTATTTTTTTACGATAGCCTCATTAATCTTCTTTATCAACGTTGCACTTTGAAACGTTAAGAGCCGGATCACATAGGATTGACATTTGTTGGCTCTCTGTATATATCTACATATATATATCTACATATATCTCACTCCCTACTGCTTGATTACAGCTGCATAGAACGATTCATTTCACCATTGTTAACTACAATTCTTTCTATAGATGGAACCTATGGTTTTTCTTACTCCTCCAATGTTCTTTTGATTAATACCGTTGCGGGTTATAAGACATAGTTGACTCATTTCCCTGGGACTTACATAAGCTTTATTAGTCTTGACATTTTCTAGTAGTCGCCACGTAGGTACCTATGTATATACCTTCTAGCCTAGGCTTACGGGAGTTTCCAGTGGTAGGCGGGGTTGTCCATAAAAATAATTCTTCTGCAGGCTTAGCCCGAGAACCGTAGAGAAGCGTTTTATCGACGGAATAGTAGACAAAAATGATGTTTCCGTGTAGACAGTAAAGCATTTTCAATAGACAAGCGATTTCTATTCTACAGTAGGGTACAAATAGAACGCGTTATGCTAAGCCACTGGCAAGTTTTGTTTGATAATGACGCTACATCTATTAACATTAAGATTAGGAAATTCACACGGAAAAAGTAGATTCTTACATGATACTCAGTCATAAATTTCGATTAATAACAGACAGATAATCATAAACGCTAATCTCCACTGAAACGGTTTTAAATCGAGCCTGGTGAATCACTAGAGATCGTTCTAGAATATGGGACTTAGTGCATTTATATCCATAATCATTATACGTTTGTAGGTAATAATTATGTGTGAGTACCTACATTCAACTAACTGATAAGATAAACATCGATATTAATAACGATACAGCGAATTTTTCGGCGCAGAAAGCCACACGTTTATGAACTTGAACATGAAATTTATAAACAAAGAACTTAAAAAAAAAATCGATTTCAAGCATTCTTATTCCTGCGGATATGTTTTTTTTACTCATATTTCGAAGAATAACCGCTACACCGAGCGTAGGTTACTCCCGATGCGCCTAACGTGTACAAACTAAAAGAACTTTACTTTTTTTCAGATATTGCTGTTTCTCAGCGTGCACTACACTCAAGCCGCTGACCAGGCAAAACGATCCATAGGTGGAGGGCAATCCATTGGTGGCATAGGTGGTGGCGGTGCTGTCATAAGTGGCCTAAATAGTGCGGCCGTAATAGGGGGCATAGGAAGTGGCGCTGCAATAGGGGGGATTGGGGGTGGCGCTGGCATTGGCGGCATCGGCGGCGGTGGTTCCTTTCCGGTCCGCCACACATACTCCGAGTATCAGAACCGAGTCGCCATCCCCGTGCCCCAACCTGTTCCCTACGGTGTACCCCGAGCGGTCCCCTACCCCGTCCATGTAGGGGTACCCGTCGACCAACCGCGCCCAGTCGCTGTCCCAGTACCCCAGCCTGTGGCCCAAGTTATATCTCGACCTGTGGCTGTCCCTGTGGACCGTCCCTTCGCATACCCCTATGCGCAACCAGTACCTGTAAGTGTAACGCAAGCAGTGGGGATCCCTGTGCCCCAGCCTTACCCTGTAGGTGTGCCTGCTCCAGTCCCTGTGGGAGTTCCGCAACCTGTAGCCGTGCCTGTGTCTGTGGGTGGGGGCGGAGTTGGGTTTGGAGGACTTGGGGGACTTGGTGGTGTCGGGATCGGAGGTATTGGGGGAATTGCTGGCATAAGCAGCGGTATTGGCCACATTGGCGGCCATACTTCTGTTATTTCCTCACCAGTGATTGGCCATGGCTTGAGCGGCGGTGGTTCGATCCTGGCCTCCCATGGACATGGTTACGATCATCACTAAGTACTGATTCTCTTAATTGGTTGAATTCTAACAAGTCAATTAGGTACTATATATAATTATATTTATTGTAATTTACCAAATATTATATGTTAACAAGTTGTACCTACGTTAAGTTAGTTTAAGATAACTATTTTTTATCTACTATATCATTGTTTTTTTATGTTTAACTATTATTTAACCAATTGCTATCTATATTTTTGCTATATAATCTGTATATTTCATTTTGTAGGTGACATACTGTCATAGTTCAATAACCAGTAGTTTAAGCAATTAACAGTTCGATGTTAAGACTTTGAACGACACTAAACGTGGCGTCATTACAATACGACTTCTATTGTGTCTCGTTCAGTATCCTTGTAATTGGTCAAGGACGGCTAATGAGACACAATTGATTTTCTTTTGTTTGACTCCGAATCGGTGTCGCGCGGGGCTTAAATATCCTTCGTTTTATTAGATCAGTAAAGGAGTCTTTGAATATTCGTGTATTTATTAGTATGTCATTTAATTTACTTCCTATGTTTGTTATTGTAAAATAAGAAATTGACCACCAATATAGTTTTAAGCCAGATATGTATTACGTGTATCATACATTAATGAATTTATAATAATATGTATTTGTAAGTATTCCTATTTACTATAAATACTTACTCGTTTTGACTGATGTACATAGCCATATTATGTAGTTATAAAATTACCTAAAGCTTTAATTATTCTTGTCCATTAGATTGTTTATTATGATGAATTAAACAATATTTTATCACAGTTCTAGTTTTATTTAAATCCTAAAAGGTGAATTTTATTATTGTGTTCTTACTTTCTCATTCGAATAAATATTTGTGTAACTTTGTAATAAATATTGCAGTGAAAGCACCTGAGTCATAATGCGTTTTGTTTAATATAGGTAATCTTACAAATTGCAAAACCCGCTGTATAGAATTAATGTTGAATCGCATAATTTTATTGGACCAGTTACCTGTTTGTATCTTATTTTAGCATATTTTTAGCATATTTTGTTGTCAAGTCACATACTAAAATAAATTTGATGTTGTATCGTAATTCACACAAGTATTTAAAAAAACCTTAATCAACAAAGTTTATTTTTTTATTTACACTGCCCTTTTCTTAGTAGTTGTCTATTATTTGTTTGCATTCATCGTTCTTTTATTAAATACAAAACAAAAACAAATAATATCCGATAGATAAAATAAAAAACATTAAACAAAAATAACAATTGTTTTTCTCAAAACATTGTTTTCACAATTGGATTGACTAAATAACCTTTGCAATAAATTTTTCATCCACATCATGTGTTATACAGGGATAAATAACGGGATTATCTGTCTTTATCGTTAGTACCGTTTCTAATACCGATATTCTACTGATAAGGTAGCTGTTATCGCGCACTGATAGCACAGTATCAGTCTATACTATTTAAGCGGACGGATTGGACTTCTCGTGCGATAAAATTAATTATTTAAAATATTTAAATACTTTTAAACTCGTGTAGGAAGTGATAAGTATTTGTGTAATTGTTTCTGTGATAAAGAAATGAGAATGTATTCCAGTAAGTTTTGTTTTTATTAATTTGTGTTGTGTCGTTTAGCATACGTGATTGATTGAGCAGCCTTTAGCCTTTAGTTGACGAGCCTTTGATAACTAAACAATTATCACCAGATTTGCTGGAGAATAAAACAATGAAAATAGTGATATTCTGTTTTTAACTCTGTTTACAAACACCAGCAAAACAATCAAGGCTCCAATTCAAGGATTCCATTAATTGAAAAGCATTTTGACGGTTAAAAGGTAAAAAGGCATAAGCGACATTATGGTCGAAAATAAGTTACGAAAGCCAGCCCACTTAAAAATAGAGATTAAGTAGGATGGCATTCATAACTCATTTTCGACCAAAATGTCGCTTATTACCTTTTAACCGTAGATTTGCATTCCAATAATGTAAGTGAACCTAGACGTTTATAACGTCAGAAAGTAGCTACACCAATAAGAATGAGAATCATTTATTTGCAAAGAATTTAGAAAATATAAATTCGCTCGTAAGTATTGAAATAGTAATCAATATATTTGGATGAACAAGTTGAACAATGGATGAACAAAATTATGAAATGTTACTTGTTAGCGCCTAGAGTAAAAACAAATTCAAATTGTGTTTGAGTAACTTACTGCTTGAATTTGTTATTCAGATTCACCCCCTTTTATAAATCACTCCTAGGTAGCTTAAGATTGTAAGGCTAAATTATTTATAATAGTTTTAAAAGTAATTCAAAGTTTAGATCAATCGTAACTAATGTTATAAATGTTGTTTGTTACGCTTTTACGCTAAAACGGCTGAACGGATTTGGATGAAATTTGGCACATGGGTTACGATATAGACTAGTTTTTATTCGGGTAGTATGGGATGATTTCCAGCATCCGCGCGGGCAAAGCCGCGGCCAAAAGCTAGTTTCTAATAAATTACTTTTTATATTGAGACTATTATGTATGTAAGGATCGTAGCAGGTGTGAGTTCATGTATTTATGTATATTGAGAATATTAAATACTTCTGATATTCATATCTGGTACCTATTAGATAAAGATAATTAAGTAGGTACTGATTCACCATGAACTAGATTTATTGATCCCATGTGACCTCGGTGGATAAATTTGTTCCCACATTAAGTTTTTTCTCTACCGGAGGACGTTGACAGACGAGACACATGCACAAACACCCGAACCAGAATTAGGAATCTGTAAACCAAGCAAAAAACGATCCTACTTGCGTGAATCTGGCTCATCATCATATGTGGCTAAAAAACACATACCATTATATAAATAATAATAGATTATTTGTACACAAAACCAAATAGTACAAGGTAGAGTATTATGATTAGGTTGTACAACATTGACAGTTTTTTTTTTTTAGTGTGAAATCATCAAATAACTTCTCCCGCTCTGGGCGGAGCGGGAGGGTGTGTCAGACTCTTACTGACTAAAACCCACCCGTATTCCTTCCTGTTGCCTGTGTTGCGGGGGCCTCGGTCACCCATAAGTACCTTCCCGCGACCCCGGCAGGACATTGACACAGTTTAAAGTCGAAACATCTGACTCCTAGACTAGGCAAGAAGCCAGTATCTTAGAAGCCGAAGTTCCCCAAGATTACAGTGACATATAACAAATTAAACATAGATCGTCGTACAAGTACTTACATAATCAGCCTATAATGTTCCCACTGCTGGGACACAGGCCTCCTCTCTGTGAGAGGGAGTGGGCCGTAATCCACCACGCGGTCCCAGTGCGGGTTGGTAGATGTCACATGTCTTCGAATTTTTGGTTCTAGGACATGCCGGTTTCCTCACGATGTTTTCCTTCACCGTTTTTGAGAGCAGTGGTGATGTAATAATTTACACAAAGTAAAGCGCCTCTCCGGGTTCGAACCTACGATCTACAACTCGTAAGTCGCGGCCGTTACCACTGGGCCGCCACTGCTAACCTAACAAACTAACTTAACAAACAAAAACATTAAAAAATTAAGAAATTACGTTTATACAGTATATATTTAATATTTCAAGATTATTGATTTCATTCACCTCTTAAAGCATTATTAATAGAATATTACTTCACAGTGGGAAAGTGATGGAGCTATACAGGACTTATAGCTCCATCTCTTTCTCACACTAAAGTAATATTGAAATAATACTACTATAAGAGGTGATGGTGGTTGGTGTGTTTCTTGATGTTGTGATATTTGAGGAGATTTCTATGCCAGTTAGTAAATAAAGATACTGATGGTAGTATTTGTAACATTTTTCCCCTTGCTTTCTGTGGGAGGGATTTCGTAAAAAGGGACGTAAGTGTGTAGACAGGAAGTGACAGATTGAGCATGGAATAAGTAAGTACTGTAAGTAGAGGGGGTCGAATTTCGACCAGTGGGCGTCCACTAGTAATACATAATTATTCGAATACATATTTCGGTATTTAGCTTTTTAAATTCTTAGGTTAATTTCTGTCGCTGCTCAGTTGCTTATTACCAAGGTGAGATGTCAGATGTTACACATCAAACATAATATACGACTACTGTAAGGCTCGCCCGTTTTTTTACCCATTCAATCTTCTTGAAACGCCTTTGAATATCTTAAAGCCCAATAGGTTTAAGAGTCTTGTTTGAAATCAATATTAAATTTTTTGAAGTTAACTGTGTTTCTTTTCCAAAATACTTGGTAGTGTCATAATGCAGATATTGGTACTTAAATTAAAAACATTGTTATTCAGAGATAACATTTGAATTGTTGTTTGGATACATTATTTTCGAAAAAATAATCAATTCTATATCCGCTGATAGTGTTGAAACCGCAATCATGTTGCGATATGGTAGGCTGATTATCTACATTTACGTACTTTCTTACAATTCAATGATGCAGGAGGGATTGCAGGGCCAAGTCCTAGGAAGAATGGTTCCCGGATCCCGAAAGAAGGTGTATCCAGGGGAAGATTCAAATGCACAAAGATTTATGGATTTTGCTCTATTTTTTCTGCTCCTATATCGCTCCCATTCATGGATTAACATCGCCCCTAAAACTGCAACACTGCTCCATATTATTTTCCCCTGAGTTTGTTTTACCATTTCTTCTCAGGGGTAGTAGATAGGAATTGCCACTCCATCTAGTATATTTTTTGTTTTTAAACATGACATACACGTCAAGTTTAAAAATATAAAATAAACTAAAAGTGATTTCGATATCCTATTTACATGATAAATAATTTCAATTAAGAGGCTGACAACAGCTAACGCGCGTCGGACTGCATAGACTGTTCAGGGTTTCTCCGTGTTGCCCAAATTACCTACGATAAAATCTTTGTTCACCGACCGTCTTCACTTCCTCAGAGAATTGGTTCGGGGTTGTAAAATTTTAAGAGAGAGAAGCGCGATGAGACAACGCTGGTAATTTATTGCAAAATATGAAGCAATTATCTATTTACAGAAAATCTATTGATTGGATAAAAAAATAAAACACTGTTATGCAAATATGTTGCTTATAGAATAATCCTACTAATATTATAAATGCGAAAGTTTGTAAGGATGGATGGATGGATGGATGGATGGATGAATGAATATTTGTTACTCTTTCACGCAAAAAGTACTGAACGGATTTGGATGAAATTTGCCACACTGATAGTTTATAACCAGGAATAACACAGGATACTTTTATCCCGATATACCCACGGGGTCAAAACTTATGCGGGTGAAACCGCGGGGCGCATCTAGTCTGACATAAAATCAGAATGATTGCATGTAAATTAGTATGTATTTTAATCGATAAAAGATTTTTTTAGAGGTATCTTCGTGATTTTTTTCTATGTTTTCAATACACTATCTAACTAGCATATGTCTTTAAGAATGTCATATATTTTTCTGATTTTGTTTACTGATCATATACTTTTAGGCGTTATAAAACAGATCATATAATATACTTTTAGGCGTTATAAAACTTACAAAACTTGCGTTTAGCTCCAGCAGGCTTAGCATGACACTCTCTATTTCTTCGAAAAATAGACACGGCTCTTTCTATACAAAGTAACATTTCGTTTCTCCATTTTTGACATCTCACCGAAGAAATCCTTCTACAATCTGTCATTTTGTCTTTCGTTTCTAACGATCTTTGTCTAGGTCCTTTTTTATGTAGAAGGATTTCTACGGCGGGATGTCAAAAAAGGAGAAACGAAATGTCACTTTGTATAGAAAGAGCCGTGTCTATTCTGCGAAGAAATAGAAAGCGTCATGCTAAGCCTGCTGTAGTCCCTTTAATTTAATTAGTCGTAGTCATCACCAATTCATCAATAACGTGCTGCTGTGTTACAAACTTTTGGAAATGTAAAAAATTAAGATCTTTTGCAGCGCATTCCTAACAAGGGTTTTATATTTTTTCCAGAGATCCCGTTAATCTTGGAAAACTTCCCGAGGCAGAAGAGCTTCGGCTGCCTCTCACTCCGATTCGGATGTTTATTCACAGGTTTAGTTATTATAGTAAGTATTATGAAACTGATACTACAAAAATGTGTAAAAGCTATAAAGTAGTATTTATCTGACTGAAATCTCATTCGCGAACAGCAACAGGTTTCATGGTCAAATATCATTCTAGTATTATCACCATACCATTTTTTTTTTTTGGATGGGAAATCATCAAATAACTTCTCCCGCTCTGGGCGGAGCGGGAGGGTGTGTCAGACTCTTACTGACTAAAACCCACCCGTATTCCTTCCTGTTGCCTGTGTTGCCAGGGGCCTCGGTGACCCTTTAGTACCTTCCCGCGACCCCGGCAGGATCACCATACCATATCACCAAAACCGTACCATATAAAGTATATAGAAGGTTTAGGTTTCGTGGCTAAGTAATCAACCGCGGTTCGATCGATCAGGTAAGGCTACGCTTGTCATGGTCGGTCCGAGGATGGGTGACCATCTTTACATACCGAGACCCCTTCGTGCCTTGGAAAGTACGTTAAGCCGTTGGTCTGCTGTCATTCGTAGATCTATGACAGTCGTTACGGGTCGTCAGAAGCCCGAAAGTCTGAACAAACAGTCTTATCAAGGGGTATCGTGTTACCCAGTAACTGGGTTGTGGAGGTCAGATAGGCAATCGCTCAATGTAGAATACTCGTAGTGAGCTACATCCGGTTTGACTGGAAGCCAACCCCAACATAGTTAGGAAAAGGCTAGGCAGAGAGATAATAATGTATAGATTTTAGAAGTATTCACTTTTATTCCTGAATCTATTTTTAAGGTTTTTATATGATTTTAGTGACTTTTAAATCTGTTTTTACGCCTTCATATAATGCAAGTAAGTTATGCAAAAAATGTATGTTAAACTAAAACGCATACACATCAATTCTATACGTGAATATTTAAGTATTGTAATAAGAATAAGAATAGAGAATAAGGATAAATTTATTTCGTAATAAAATACTTTATGAAATAAATACAGGATGTAATGTCTAACCAAAGCATAAAAAATGATATTACTTTCAAACTACTTATAACAGACTATTTTATTATCAATATTCTACGAGTATCTGTGATTTTTTTTGCAAATAGGTATTAATATTTTCGTTACTAAAAACAAATATTCCCTATGAAACCGAACGGCAGCGCGGCGTGGACGCGATGCACATTTAAAAGATAATACTTTAATTTTAGTAATTCAGTAGATTCGAATACAATAACACATAAAACACGTGAACCTGACTGTACTTCAAAATATGATATTATTAACACGACGTAAAGGTAATAGAGGCGGGGTAAAGAAACTCGACGTTTAGGGAGTAGAAACGGGACAGAAATCGTAGACTCGACGTAGGGGTAATAGATGCCAGACAAGGTTCTCGGCTTGACGTAAAGGGAGTCGACGTAAAGGGAACCATTCATTTGCATGGCCAAGGTCAACGGCGATTAACCGACCCTTAAATTATTGATCTAACATCATCCTTATGCTCTTAAACCAGTTTAGTTGCCTAAATGTAATATTAATATAAACAATTTTTCAATTTCAGTTATACACAGTACTCGCCCTCGCACAATGCCTGGCGACCCTGGACAAACAGATCCCTGGTCCTGTAGACACGGGCCACTGGGGGAACGTCTTCGTGTCCTGCTTCGTGGTGGCTGTCATCATCTGCCACTGCATCACTCTGATTCTTACTACTATCATGCTGGTTGGGGTGTTGAGGGTACGTATGTTTTTTCTTTCAAATACAAATATTTTATTTGTTGAACATAGGTAGGTTAGGTACAGATGTTGTAATTATCAAAGAACGCTATGTATAGCCGTCATCGGCGTACAAATATTATTTTGGTACAAACATGCTGATTTTGATAAATTATCAAACGATTATCACACAATGATCACACATTATTAAATAATTCTAATCCAAATTGTCGTTACAATAAAAACATTCCCATAAAATATAATAATAATAAGTTCTAGTATAAAATGTCAAATCAATAAATAATAAATTATAATTAAAAAAAAAAAACAAAAAGGTAGTTATAATGTGTCAGTTAGGTATTCATTCACCGTATAATATGTTTTCTCGTATAATATTTTCAGTAAAGCATTTTTAAAATCGTGTATGTTGTTTATTTCTTTAATTTGTCTAGAGATCTTATTATAGATCCTAGGTGCCATTCCAAAAAAACTTTTTGTATAAAGCAGTGCTATGTGGCTTAGCGCATATCTCCTTGTTGCGTCGTTTAGATCTCAATGTTTCAAAGAGATGAAAGTTGGATTTGACAAATACTGCTGTCTCAAAAATGTACCTACATACAGGGCAATGTTAAGAGTTTAAAATTTTTGAAATATGGAATACATCTTTCAGTTGGTTTAAGTTTAAAATGGCGTAGCTAGTAGTTAATGGGCCTTGTATCAAAACATGTTGAGGGCCCTTTTTACCCGAATGCCCCAGAAGGAGGGTTTATTATCTGACTGTAGCGAATCTCAAAAGGACGGTATATTTTTTTTACAATATACATAACATAGCATCCTGAGTCGAGACCTTAAGCTGTCATTGTAGTCGCGGGAAGGTACAAAAGGGTTACCGAGGCCTTGGCAACACAGGCAATGGAAGGAATACGGGTGGGTTTTAGTCAGTAAGAGTCTGACACACCCTCCCGCTCCACCCAGAGCGGGAGAAGTTATTTGATGACATTCACCCAAAAAAAAAAATTTCCGGACTGTCATTGTAACCTTACTAAGAGCGAGCGAGGCGAGCTATTCTGAACCGGAATTGGTGAAGATTTCATGGGAATTTTACTAAGACAACGAGCAAGACAAGAGCGAGCGAAGCGAGTTCGAAAATTGGATCATCCTGACTCGTAGGTCACATTTTCTGTGTGATTTAACTAAATGAACGTAAGAGCTTGAGAGTTGATCCGTGCTTTAGTTTGAAGCCTTAGTAAGCTATAAACAAAATATCACGTTAATTTTCATCAGGTATTCTCATTTATTTCTCATCTACATATAAGAATTTGGGGTTTTGGATAATATTGTACGAATTTACACACCTGAGGGCCCCTGTAGCTTGGCTACTTGGTTATTGCTAACACTTCCATGATGTCAAGACGTCAGCTCTAGTAAACAGGAAAGGTGAAAGAATCATCTGTGAAAAGTTTAATAACAAAACATATAACACGTCCCAAATACGCAAGGCTGGTGATAGAAAGGTGGAAGCTGGTTCTGCTGATTGCCTTTATGATTGGTCATAATTATTATTACCTTTCTTTCATAACAGGTAAATTCTGTTCACGCGCCACTTGTACAATAAACTATATGGGGTATATCCGTTTTACCCGTTATTGTACCCCACTGTGTTTGTGCTCGGTATGGTCGGGTACAACCAACTGAGGGTACGACGCGAATTCACGCTTGTCACGTATCTGGTTAGGTTACTTCGTGGCATTGAGCATATCCCAGGAGTACTGCAGCGCATAAGTGTATGTGTACCAGATCGCTATGTGTGGAGGTGGCGCCACCCGCCGCTGCTAGCAGTGCCGGTTGCCAGGACCAACCTTCTCGCCAAAACACCATTGACTCGCGCAATTCGGGTTATTAACGATCTTCACATGAAGATCGATGTATTTACATGCCATTTGAGTGAATTCGAAAAAATACTGTTGTTTATTTTATGTTATAAATTTATAATATAGATTAGAGTAGGCATTATGTTGTTTTATATTTTAAATATTGTTTTTTTTTTATATTTAGGGAAGTAGTTATTATTTTTAGATGTTTAAGTAGGTACTACTAGTTCTTTAATATTTATTTTTTAAATTACGTTTTTTCATAGTTTTAAATTGTAAATAAGTTAATTTTAAGACAGCGCTATGGCATTAGGTATATACCTGTAATGATAGTAGGAAGGGAGATTTAAAAAAAAATATTGCTTCCTCCTCTGAATGTGATAAGGTCTTGCGGTGGGCAGTGGTGACATAATAAAAGATCCCTCTGCAATGCGATCTTCACAGACATTAAATAAATATTCTACTTATATTCACTTCCAGGAAAGTGCACATCTGATGAAACCGTGGATAATCTGGACATCTTGCATAGTGCTGGGCAATCTGCTGCTGATCGTCTTCTGCACCGTACTGATGGTGGCATTCAGCCGTTTGAATTTTGAACCTTCATTGATGCTTTATTACATGCTAGCTTTTATAGCATTAAGTGAGTATTACTCTACGCTTCATCATTATCATTTCAGCCGATAGACATCCACGACATAGGCCAACAACCGACTCTTAGACCGGTTCTGTGCTTCTCGCATCCAGCGGATTCCTGTGGCTTTCACATGGTCATCGGTCCACCTTGTAGGAGGCCTTCCAATGCTACGTCTTCCGGTACGCGGTCGCCACTCCAGAACCTTTCGGCCATTCTGTGCTTAAGATGTACTAATTAGATGTAAAGTAGTCAATAAAAAAAAACTTTGAAGTGAAAACTGATGGGTTCGGGCCACCGACATGTTAATGTGACGTGTTGCGCCAGACTGGCGGCATTCCAAAGTTTTTTCAGGGTTCCGTAGTAAACAAGGTACCCTTATAGTTTCGCCATGTCCGTCTGTCTGTCTGTGTGTCTGTCTGTCTGTATGTCTGTCTGTCTGTCTGCATGTCTGTCTGTCTGTCTGTCTGTCTGTCTGTCTGTCTGTGTGTTTTTTCTCGTCTACCCCATGGTGTGGGGTATTGTTGGTTAGGCCGTTCAAAAATATTGCGGGTATGTTAATACCACTTTTCTAATATAGCTAGTTCCTGCCACCATCGTAGTTAGAGGTAGTCAAAAATGCATAGTAAATCACAGACGGGGTGCCAAAAAAGATCTTTATGAACGGTCAAAAGAAATTCTAACTTATCCGAGGCGGGGTGCTATACAAGGTGTTGTTTTGAACCTGCAAAACATTTCAGGAGGTTGTTATGAAACTCGTAAATAATCGTATAACAAGACGATACCAAGTCAATAATCAATAATACTTTTTATTTTAGATTTTTAAATTTTATCTTTTCTTTTTCCTTTTTTTTTTTTATTCGGGTCGAGAATCACCTCCTAAAATGTTTTGCAGGTCCAAAACAACACCTTGTATATATAAATAGAAGTATAATAAGTAGGTTTCGAGCTCACTCTTACTTCCAGCATTCTCCATCTTAAAGTGCCCAAGATCGAATTGATTAAAGAAGGCCATGTCTACATCTCTGAAAGTACGGTGGGCCTATTGTACTGAAAAGCGCCTGATACAGAAAAACTCTTTATTTGATGCCTAAAATTCATTTTGTTTCTTTCCCACAGTTTTCCGAATCTACATGCTGACTCTGGTGTCGAGTCACTACCTGGAGCTCGTAGAAGAGAGAGTGGAACGCCTGCGCACATTGATAAGCACCGACACTTGGCACAATACTGCGTAACATTGCTTTCATTAATTGCTAGGCGCTTCGAAGCCGAGTAGAATGATGACGTCGTGAAGAAATAACGGAACCACTATTTAGAACGAGAGAGATGAATAAGTCTCAGAGGAATGACTTGTTCCTTTATAAGAATAAGTGGTACTGCCATTTCTATTCGTAAATGGGCAGTAACCTCTTTTTACATGCTGGCAGCAAATCTTTTTTCTAGCTGAAAATAGTAGTTATTGAACAATAAAATTATTTTAATTAAAATAATGATGACTGTAGTGCGTAATACAAGGTGTCGTTTTGCATCCTCGTCAAATTCAAGGAGGTAACTATGCTAATGATTCTCGACACGCATCAATAAAAAAAAGTAGGTCAATTTTTCTAAATTTCGGAAATCGGCATGTGTGGTACACGCATGTTAAAACGCGGCCCGTGTGATACTGCCCTTTTACACACACACTACCGCATACGAAACGGAGTGATTCTGTTCTGTGAAAGTGGTGTATTCTAAAATACTATCAAACTTAAATAACTAAAAAAAAGTATGTATTAATTATTGACCAGGTATCGTAATTTTGTTTGATTATATATGTCTTTCATAGCAGCCTCCTGAAATTTGACGACGATGCAAAACTACCTCTTTTATATTTGCAATTAATTAGGTACGTGTGTTTCTTGTAAGTAAAGCTTTATATTTGTAGGATATGTGTTGTGTGTCTATAAACATTCAACGTTCCTATGTTTTCATTGTCACTTTGTAAATATTATATTATTCATTATCATGCATTCTATTAGTATTATTTTTTATGATTAAAACATTTAATTATTTGAATTATTAATTTTTATTTGGCATAACATTTCTTAGAATCTTAATTAAATAAAAAATCTACATTAAACTTAATATTTACAATTCCTTTTAAATGTAATGTGGTTTTTAAAATAATTTTGCTTGAAATTGTTTACACATCTACATACATTCATAGAAAAATATATGTTAATCCTCATATACACAATAAAATATTGAGAAAATATGATAATAGTCAAATAATGAAGACTCAAGGCTCCCGCAGACAGGCGCAAAGCGACAGAGCGTCGCGACAATTTCTAAGATAACTTCATGGGAAGTGTCGCGCTGCGCTTCGCGCTGCCTGTCACGCCCACAATTTTGCGCCAGTCTGCACGAGCGTTGAAGGTTTTTGTATAAAATTGTGCGTCATGAACAAAACTACTTATCCTTGACCTTTTCATAAAATATAATATTATTATAGGCAGGTATTATTATCGAATTCACTAAGTGAATAGAAGGGAAAAACATCTAAACGTTAATTACTTACATTGTGTTATTGTATTTTTTTTGGGAAATCCATAAAATAACAATAAATTTGGCAGATATTGACACCCTGAAAATGGATAGTTATACTTGCTCTAAATAAACAATTTATATTTATGAATCAGTATTTAAGAAATATTTGAGGAAGCAGTCTATAAAAATAACATAAAAACAATATCTGGCGCTTGATTACTTCTAAATAAAGGTAACTAAAAATATGCCGATAAAAATACTTATTTATTTTATTTAGTTCAGATTGTAATCTCAGATTCGGGTCGATATCAGATCTAACTTCATGAAAAGAACAATATGGTTTTAAAAAGAAGGTACTTAGTAGTTTTATGAAAATAATAACACAGAGTCTAACATCACAGAGAAGAAAAAGTAGATTTTGAATTTCGTATTTTGATTAACTACAGACGCCATTTTAATTGGTCCAGCCGCACAAATATTGTCGCATTCAAAAATATCACTACTATTTACACACCTTTAAACGAAACTTGTAGTACCTTTATGAACGCTCCCTAATTTAGCCCTTACTTGTAAATTAACCATGTAATCCAATCAATACTATTTTAGACGGCGCCCGTTTCTCTTGAATACTTTACTGAACCATCTCTCTCCATCTTCACTATCGAACTCCAGATGAGGATCACCAGGTACATTTGAAGCACTGAAATTAAACAAATAAAAGTTAATAGACTAGATATTAAAAGAAAATATTGAAGATATTGAACGGTAGTAATATTTCCCATCATATCGTCAACCTACTGAAAGGCATGATCGTTCGTCTTTTACCATTTTAGCTTTTGTCTGACTATATCTGGCACCTTAGCTCCCAAACCGATGCATGGTTCGATTTCAATTTTGTTTTTCGGTTTTAACTCTAATTTGACTAACAAATCTTTAGTAAAGACACTATCAATCAATGAAAATACATTGATTATTATCACCACCCTCTCTTCAAAATGTAAATAGTAATTTATATTCATAGCCCGACTTCACCCACTGCTAGGCGTAGACTTCTCTTTTCTTGTCCTAATACTTACGTTCCAGTAACAGCCTCATCCAAGTTCTACCCGCCTTGAGTATATAGTACCTACTTATAATAATAATAATATCTATTTTATTTCGGACAGAATCCATATAAGTGTTAGTATCAATTATCTTATGATCTATGTTACACAAGAAAATAACATTTTTAAATTATAATTAGCTTAGCTTGGAAATATTCACAATAATACTTACTGAGTTGGAACAGCACCAGGAACAGCTCACTAGCAGTCTCCTTGGTGAGGAAGGCGAGGCTGTACACGAAGCCGAAGACCGAGTACACGATCTCGAAGTACAGGTACACCTTCATTAGCAGCACGTGTTTCTGAAACATTGAAAGATGGAAGTGTCAATGACAAATTAGGAACAATCGTATATAACTTGTTGAAGATGGCAATATACGAGTACAATAGGCCGTATATGAAATCGATTCCGATTAAATATCACAAAAGCATAATTTCATCAAAACAAATTTTTGTTCTTTATATGCGTCCAGCTTCAAATGATAACATTTTTGTTCAAAGAAACTACTCTTCCCGTCCTAGAAAGTAGTTATATTGCATGTGTGCACATTTTTGGACTTTCTGACTTGTATGCTCTTCGTTTAGGTTCATAAGTAGCCAGACACTCCAAAAAACACGAGGAAATCCATTCTCATGTAAGTTATAACATCAAAATATGAACTCACCCTATGCAGAGCCACAATGAACGTGACAGTCATGATGACTTCAATCAACAAGGCTATGACATCGGTGATCAGCCTCGCGAACTCCGAAGCCAAGGCGGCCTGGTCCGACTCCGAGGAGTTTCGGATGTACGAGATGTATAGTGACAGGAAGCATGTCACTATTACTGTTAGCATCTAGAAATGAGAAGACCTTGGATTAATTGTGGTAGTACAAGGGTATACAGTGTGCTGAGTGGTCAATTAATTAACATGAGTCATAAATATGCCATAAGCAAAAGTTATTACGATAACAAGAAAAAAATAGCAGTGTATTGGAAATACGAATATTTTTGCCTGCATATCAAACAGCTTGTATACACAATGTGCTGTAACTTGAGAGGTCTGTCGTCTGATGTAGATTATACTGAACGAGTTAATTGATCGTTTGAATGTAAGTTAAGCAGTGC
Source organism: Atethmia centrago (assembly GCA_905333075.3). Taxonomy (NCBI): domain Eukaryota; kingdom Metazoa; phylum Arthropoda; class Insecta; order Lepidoptera; family Noctuidae; genus Atethmia; species Atethmia centrago. The sequence continues at coordinate 6,083,491 of HG995381.1, read as the reverse complement.
CACGATCAAAGTTCAAAACTCAGCTCATCAAGCATTAGATGGACTTAACAGCATCTATGGGATCTCTGGCAAAGTACATGTTCCTATCATTCGTAGGTTTCTAACGTTGTAAAAGCCTTTTAAAGGATAAACTGTAAGTTGTGTTTTCTATTCCTTTCAAATCGCCCTTCTGTCTGCTCATAGCAACAAATTGCGATCACCAATCCATTTTTCACGCTACACAGATTATGCTACGTTTATACACTTAGCGTTTATTCAACGAATTGTATATATTAGTATTTTTGACGGGGTCATTTAGAGCCCTTCTTAAAAAAAAAACAATAAAGGTTTTGCCGTCGTCCGGCAGTGTCATAATTTGTCGCCATAGGAAGTACATTTCATTAGACAAGTTTCAATATGCATATGCTATTAGAGCCATTCTTAAAAAAAAAAACAATAAAGGTTTTGCCGTCGTCCGGCAGTGTCATAATTTGTCGCCATAGGAAGTACATTTCATTAGACAAGTTTCAATATGCGTATGCTATTCAATAGTTTTAAAGTAGCTAATGATATATATACCAAGTTTATATATGCGAAGGCTATGAGGCCTTTCCGCAGTGGGAAGCAGAAGCAACATCTTGTCAGCAGGGGGATCTCCACAGCATCCTTTATCTTGTTTCTGGAAGAAAATAAGAAATTAATAATGGCTAGCACAAGTGAACCAGAAACACAATAAAAACATTGTTTTCCTCTCGTGGTGAGTAGTAATCGAGGAAGCTTGCTGACGGTTGTTGAGATACATGAGGTACTATAACAGCTCCTTTGATTGGTAAACTCATGAAAGTAAGCCCTGTTACCAATCGTGCTGATTGGCTTACCACTAAATGACCAATTGTCGTTTATATTGAGTTGAAATAAGTAGAGTACAAGAACACCAATGGTGGATCCGCAGCTGCTGTAGCCCGTGAAATTAAAATTTTCTTACGTATTTTGCTATTTGCAGGTAAGTGTCAGGTTGTATCTTGATCAAAATATGTTTCCCGACCATAACAAATAAGTATTTACAGAATGGGGTATTTTACTCTAAACGAGAAAAAATCTATAAATATATTATTGAGATAGTTTAGGCAAAAAGGAGTCGGAAAATATTAGTTTTGTTTCATAAAATAACAAAATAAATTTTAAAATTCAATTCAACGTTTTCAGTTTTTCTAATCTTTTAAAAAGCACCATGAAATAGTAGCCGCCATGTTATTACGTCATACGGCTATGTTAACAAAAACGTGTCAATTATCATCCAAAGATCAGCGCATTTGTTTTCATAGCCCAGTGACGTCATGACCACAGAGCAACATGGCGTCCATTGCGTCCAGGGTTTTCATCAACCTACGCGCGAAATTTGAAAATGTAAAATTTAAAATGCATTTTTATGGCCCTTATCGATTGAATAAAAGTTTTGTGTTTTTTTTGGACATATTAGCACTATAGAATTTAATTAAGACACTTTCAAAAATGGGTGTAAGACCCTATTATAATCATTAAAACTATGAATACATCTTTCTAAGTTAGATTTTTTCTCTAATATCATGATTTCATGAAAAAGTCATTCCATGGAATAAATCTAACTCAGAGAGAAATAATTCTAAATATAATTAACATAATATCACGCATTTATTCCTCAAAGGGTTGGGCAGAGGTGTACCACCCACATTTCGCCAGTTATGTTTAAGTCCCATGTAATAGGGGGCGAGCCTAATGCTATCAAGCGGGCGCAAACCAGACTCCAAATGATTCTACTGATTATAATTTAGTAAATTCATATCTGATATAGTCATGAATCATATTTTGATCAAGATACAACCTGACATTGACCTGCGAATTGCAAAAAATGTAAGAGATTTGATTTTCGGGGGCCTCAGCTACGGATTCACCTAAACTGCTGTAACGAATATACTAATATACATATAATGAATGATGGTAAAAGTTTGTGTCCACGGAAGAAACTTTTATAATAAAAAAGAGGCTTTCACTAAAAGCTTTCTACGTACTGGACTGGCTGATATTATGGTACATTTAAGTGCAAAGATTGGTCGCGTAGGTGGTGTGATAACTACTATCAGTCTCTTATCACCGGACGTCCATGTTACTCACACTCTGTTGATATAGTTACGGACTTTGACCTGGGTCAAATAAGTTTATTTTCTTTCTTTCTTCCTTTTGTATATTCAACCATTAGTTTTAGACAAAACGTTAGCTGGAATGCTTCCTGAAAGCTGTTTTTTTTGAGAAAGTAAAGTAATTACTTTCAAGGATAATAACTGAGACAAGATTCTGTCGGTCTTTGAGGATAATAATTGTAAGACAAGATTCTGTCGGTCTTTGAGGATAATAATTGTAAGACAAGATTATGTCGGTTTTTGAGGATAATAATTGTAAGACAAGATTATGTTGGTCAAGCTTCAAGTAACTAAGCTACAAGTGATAATATATCACAGAATTCATACTTACAGTTTATAAAAGATAATTTAAGGAATATAAACATATCACACAATTCATACTTACAGTTTATAAAAGATAATTTAAGGAATATAAACATGTCACAGAATTCATACTTACAGTTTATAAAAGCTAAAATAAGGAGGTTAAACAATATGTTTGGAAACTAGAAATACTAATAACGGGTGGTGTGTTTTGGTGACGATCTTGTTTTTGTATTTATAATTTCGCATAATAATATCTAAGGTCGATAAAGCAAGGCCTACATAATGTGACGGTCGATCATACATGTTTTCCTCAAAGACCTCTGCGACTTACATCAACCCTGACATCTGAGCTAGTTTTATAAACTTGTTTGATGTTATTCGGAAAGATATAACTGTTTTCCTAAGATGATAGTGTTTCTAAAGTTCATTGGTCTTATGGTTTAAGTTCAAGTCTATTACGTGTATATAGTCTGTGTGGTGCCGGACTTACTAGAGAATGGGCAGCAGCGTTCTCTATGCATTTTAACACCATACTGCGATCGCCAACCCGCCTACCAAGCGTGGCGATTATGGCAAACCCGGGGGGTGGTGTGCCATAATCCACTGCCCCCCCCCCCCCCTTTGGGGGAGGCAGTGGACGTCTTTCGGCTGAAATGATGATGATGATGATGACGTGTATAACTGGCAATGACACCACCGCGGCACCGTGACAAGACAATGTAACAGAGTGTTAAATTTCGCGCCCGTGCCAATTCCCTCTGCGGCAAACAAGCAGCTGGACTTCCAGAGGGTAGGTAAGTGTTCTTCGTTGCCTACGGATACTTCATTTGCATTAACAGAGCCATCGCAGGCAGCTGAAATGTCTTGTGTTACTGTAATTCGGTGGCTACAACCTATTTTTTTTGGGGTGGAAAATCATCAAATAAAGTGGGTTAGACTCTTACTGACTAAAACCCACCCGTATTCCTTCCATTGCCTGTGTTGCGGGGGCTTCGGTGACCCATAAGTACCTTCCCGCGACCCCGGCAGGCATCGGCCCAGGGTCTACTCCCTAAGCACGAAATCCGTAGTTTCGGCCGAGGTAACAGGCAAGCGCCCGTAACTTACGGACATTTGATTAGTTCTGGGCCCTAACTAAGAATGAATAACAACGCGATTTGACAGTTATCCCTACTCCCGATACGTATTTTCCCGTCCGAAAAACGTAATTAGACATTTGTCTTGACAGGACCACTACTTTTGGACCGGCCCGTATCTTTATTGACGCACTGAAAGTGTAGACCCCCTGAACACAGCAAACACTGTTTGACGGCAGAAATAGGCCACGTTCTAACTAAAGCGACTGTCGCGCGAGTATGCGATCTTCACGCTCGTGTATATGAATATGACGTTCTCGCACGATCAATCAAGTTACGAATACACATCAATATTCAGGTAAACAACCGCGTGTTCGTGCGACATTCTTTATCGGTTAGGACGCTGGGATAGCCTTTTCTGCCGGGGTCGCGGGAAGGTACCAAAGGGTTACCGAGGCCCCTGGCAACACAGGCAACAGGAAGGAATACGGGTGGGTTTTAGTCAGTAAGAGTCTGACACACCCTCCCGCTCCGCCCAGAGCGGGAGAAGTTATTTGATGATTTCCCACACCAAAAAAAATAAGGGATAGCCTTTATCGACAATCTACATAACTCTGTGTCACATGTCACTGCAGTATGAACTAGTATTATGGTAGTATGAGCTAGTAGTATCATTTAAATAGTAGGTACTATAGGCTACTGCTGATACCGAAGCGGGTGTAGCATGTTAATGGCACTTAGTCGTCGTCCCATATTCCGGACAATTAGCTGACAATACTAGATAATGATCGCAGGCGACTGCCGGCTGTTATTTTAAATAGGCACTGCTCTACTGGGAGCGAAGCTTGAGGTTGCTTTATTGCTCCAAAGATATTAAAAACATCACAGTCAATTTTAATGAAACAAAAGAATCTACGTCACCGTCAATCTAAACCACCAACGTAACAGTTAACCGTTGATAATCAGAAAACGGTACCCACATTAACGAATGTAAGTTTGCTGTAGGCCAGTCCTCCAAAAAACTGACACCTCAAAGGAAGTCTTAACTCAGCCTAGCTTAATGCTCGCATCGCTTACACTGGAATCGCGAACCAGGTAACAGCTACTACGTAACCGCAATGACAACACGTAAGTCATAAGCCAATTTGGATTTAGTCATTATTTAAACGTAAAAGACGGGCGAGTATACGGCACTGACAAAACATAGAATTTTAGCGAAAGGATCAATTGTTCAAATATTATTTAGTCTGTAGGACATTTGAATACAATCATTGTTGCATTGCTTCGACCAGGCGTGATGCTGTGTTGTGTTGGTTGGAATTTTTAAGGATCATAATCATAGGTTAGCGAACAAAGAAGGCGAAAATTAAAGAGATCAAGGCTCCACATTGATGAAGATGATGACGAAACAAACTTTGCTGACTAGCTACGGTACAAACTATTTTCGTTTAGACAACGAGATAGAGATCAATCAACTTGGCCTATCGCAGTCTACTGCTAGACGTAGGCCTAGATAGAAAGAGATAAGAGACACAATTTCTATGGGCTGAACATAATTATGCCACTTTTAAACAAGAGTAATATGGTTCGGCGGTTAAATCACCTTTAAGATTTGACACTAAGGCTACACTCAACAACTGCATCCGAGGAAAACCCGGAGATATATTTGAGTGGATGCCAAATATTTTAAAATAAGTCTGCGTAAATCCGTCAGTATTAAAAAAATCTGTATCATCGTAAACTGCGATGATATTTTCGAAGGAAAACAAAAGAGTCTTGTTGAGGATAAGAAATTATAATGTTACCATATGGTTTTTCCATTAAAAATAAGAAGTTATTTAGGTACTTCAAGAACCTGAATAAAGAATTAATCTTCATCCCGCTAAGTAAAGAATTACAAACAGCAATTAGTATTATCCAACACGGTAGAGAAATTCAGAAAACAACAGTACCATATAAAATTGCAGATCACAGAACATTGATTATAATTAGCCGTAGCCACCATGATTTGCCTGAGACTAAACCAAAAAATGAAAAATAAAATGATCTTCGAGCCCCAAAAGAGCAGAAAGCAATAAAAACTGTCTAACTCAGATGGATTCATTACCATTGCCCTTTACTGAACTCGTTGCGAACATTATCTGCTGACCAAAGGAGATAAAGATCAAATGAATTTACTCATCCGGTGTACAATAAAGCAATTGTGGAATCGTAAATAGTTTTGTCTAACAGTGGATTGGTTAACCAAACCAAAAAAATAATTGTTCACTAGCCGAACCATCTAACAAAAAGATAAGAAATAGTGAATAACGAAGAAAATACACAAGATAAAGAAGTGTTTGACTGCAATCTTGTAAGACCTAGGTATATATATAATGACATCATAATTAAACACAGTACTAAATGTAGAACTTGACTAGATTGACGAGATTTAATCTATCATCAACATTACAGCCAAGAGGACAAAGACTACCCAAAAAATCAGTGAAAGGTCAAAATAGACCCGAATTTGACACACAGTGGCATTATCAAATCGGCTGATGTTCAAGGCTTTAATCATTTCCGATTTCGATTCACAAGCACATGACTTGTACCACAACATTGCAACATAATTTTTCTCGACAGAGGTTATCCACCACCCTCATTAGATGTCGTTTATGTAATGACTACGTCACATTTCATGGTACCTGGTTACGTTCTGTGTACGCCATGAACTATTACTATTAACGTCTATATTTTGAACGTAATAATGTTGATAATTAAAGGATATGCGGTGGGTTTAGCCAATAATTTTGGTTATTATTTTTGTACTGGCTTTTCCAAGTGACTTTTACATGTGATAATTGTCTTATTTACGGAGTATAAGTGGTTTTTTTGTGGTTTTTTAATAAGTAAACCTAGATATTTTTTTTTTATTCACTGAGCGGGTTCATTCAACATTCATTCTTGGGCGGAAAATTCTTATCGCTGTGGTTTAAGTAATAGGAAAACAATATTTGAATGTAGATATTGTTATGGATTTTTTACCGAAACATATTTTTATGCAGTACCAAACCATAGTTTCGTGATCTTTTGAATTCCTTTGAAATCAGGTATCTAATAATATATCAACAACAATAACATGATAAAGTAACACGTGAGGTTGAATAACAGCTTATAATTTTTTATAATGTCGATCTAATTACCTATACTTTTTTCCTGTCTCATCTTTTTAGTGCTCATAACCGCGACGAAGCGATGTGCGTATGTTTGTGTACACATAACTGCAGAAACGTGACCGGTCGAGAACTGAATGATGACAGATCATTAATGAGCTAAGGCCGGCCGATTAGCTGTAATTCAACTGACGATAATTTCCGGCAGTTTGCGGATCGTACTGAAGGCATTGTTATCAAATTGTCATATTTACATAGTATACAGGATGAATGTGGATATTTTGAAGTCTACCGTCATTGTCTAGGAAAATGTGGAGTCTAATGAATATGAGATAAAGGCTCCTACATACTGGCGCGACTTGTCGCACGACGCGTCGCGACACAAAGGCACCGCTTGTAGCGCTACAAGCGGTGTCTTAGTGTCGCGTCGCGTCGCGCGACAAGTCGCGCCAGTATGTAGGAGCCTTAATGCTAAAATATACAGTAGGGCACAATTTTGAGATTACGGAAAAGCCAATTAGAGTTAATTAGACTGCATGATGCTTAGTAACCGAGAAATGAAGCGAAATTGGAAAACGGGAAATCAACGGGCTCTCTGCCTATTTTTAATTAAGTCGGTAAACCGACATGTCGTTGTATAAGATACATATCAAACGTGAGAAGATAACATTACAAAGGAAAAATACTTATCACACTAGACAGTCTTTCTCTCTATTTCTGATAAAACTATAACAATTACAAAAACATATTATGTAACATTAATAACTAGACAACTGGCGTCTGTGCCTAGTTATAACATTTACAAGTTAGCTTATAATATATATAGAGAGATTATTAATACATATAAGACTTATCAAAACTAAAAAAAATAACTAAATTATTGCGGTAACTCAAAACAAAGTAATAAAGGTAAGCCAAAAATTTTAGGTGGGGATGGTTACACAGTCAGACTTATAATCCTATTAAAGTCTAACTGTGACTTATAATTTTATTTTAAGCTTTATAGTGCCAATTTTTGTTAGAGTCAAGAAAATGGTTGCCAGGTAAATGGTTATTTTTGGATATGTGAAAAAAATCATGGTAGAAGTTCATAGTATTTCTAACTTTTGTAGTACTCAAACCTCAGTTGATCCAATAGTTTTTTATCTTTATAAGAAACAGGATCAAATTGCATCGAATAAAGTTTTTGTGAAAACTGCCCATTTTCTTGCTGACAGTACATTTTTTTCAAAATCTGTGACTGCAAATCTAAACGTCTCAAAAAGTTAAGGACAGTCTCTTATGACCGTTTTCCTGTAGCTACAACGGTTAAGGTAACTGCCCTTACTGCAGTTACAGCCCCGTCTCAAGAATCCACCCTGTATACCTACATATAACGATGTTAAAAGGAAAAGCACCACAGCTAAGTAGGCTTTACAAGTTAACGAGTAATAGTCGACCAACTTAAATTTGCAGATAGAGAATTGACCTTGACGTATGTATATGTATGGGAGAACGTGTTTTTCAACTACAATGTTAAGTTTGTTTTTAGGATAAATTTCTCCCAACTACAGAACCCTTCATTGTGCGTGGTCCAACACGCACTTGGCCGGTTTTTTCTACATACAGTTGAACATATTATAATAAAAAATGGTATGGAAGGCCTAAATTGTGACTAACTAGGTACGTCAAACGCTGCAACATTGCCTCGCATACCCAACTTTGCCTATTATATGAATTTACCAATATCTTTTTAAATATTGGTTGTAGCAACTTCAAATTGTTGGTAGTTATTTCAATCATTACCTGGCTATACGAAAAACCCGCCGCCATGTTTCTTTTCTTTGAAACCATATGACAGTGAGTTGTCAAACGCAATGAGTGATAGCCGAACACAACATTGCCTAAAAAGAGCACAACTTTGCCTAGAATTGTTTCTAGTTGTATAAGCAAAAAGTGGCTGTTTTGCAATTCTTATCCCTAAGTCCTACTAATAAGGGTTAACTTCCAGTGCAAGAATGATGTACTTAAGTCGTTTAGACGGTCAAAATTGAAGCAGGCAATGTTACAGTTTTGTGGCCCAACTTTGCCTAGTGATTAAGACTGTTATATTTCGAAAACGAAACAGAATAATTATAGTTCTAAGTACACTGCCAATGACCATTAATATAAGCTTTATCCCCAACCTGACAAGGATGAAAATTTATTGTATTTTTTCGAAATATATCAATGTTACTATAAAACTACGGCAAAGATGCAGCATTTTACCGGTAAGTAAAAGTTTATGAGGTTTAAACCTTATCTAGCTAAAGGTTTTTCGAGTCATTCCTTTAAAGTGTAGTTTGTGGTTGGTTAAAGGTCGGTAAATGATGAATCATTTGTTTTTGTGTTCAGGTTTAAAGATATAATATAATAATATTTATTTATTTTGCAGTAGGTATATGGTACATTGAGATCTTACATTAAATAATGTTTCACATATACTACCATTGCTAGTGTGGAAATATTAAATACTAAGCTAGGTACATGTAAATCAAAAATAGGTACATTATGAGAATATTATAATAATAAAGTTATAAAATTTTGTATTAAGTTTATGAATTTATAATTTTAATGACAGATTAATAGACTGGTTAAGATTCATCAAAAAATGCATTATTTATAATGTCAACATGTTAATAGTTAATTAAAAATGTAAATCATAATGTCAAAATCAAAATTACAACGTCCAAGAATGCATATATAGGTATCAATGTCAAAGTACTAATGTCATTATTAAGATCTTAATTACAATATCAAAATATATCGAAGGCGGTTGACTAAACTTTAATTGACGATACAAAACTATTCTGAAGGTTCAACTACGTTTAAGATGAGTCATCCGTGTATGTTGTCCTCAACACATTCATTTGATTTTTATTCATTTTTGTTTCCACGGTCATTCTGTTAACGCACTTTTTAATTTACAATTTGCACAACCATAATGATGGTGAGGTACCTGCGCTAGCCATAGTCTACGTATTTTACAAAAGAATCCAATTCCCACAATTAAAAGTTACAAACGTGATGGCAGACAGTTTACACGCTATGGTTCCCAACGGAAAGAACATAAATAGACGTTTCACACTCAGATAATTCCATACTCATAATAGGATACGACAACAACGGGATTATAATGTATGCAAATGAAATGCACACAAATTAAATGAATCAACTTAATATCTAAATATTTGTAGGTCAAACAAAAACTTGCTATAATATAATGCAAAACTTGACACAATTCATTTTATAGCTAAAACAAGTAAGATACTGTAAAAAAACATGATATCACTGCGAGATAAGGACGGTGTACACTAGAGATTGGAGGTTCAAACCCAGCAAACAAACTCAAACTCAAAGCATCTATTTCAAATCAACCAATTAAAGGCACTTTTGAATTGTCAAGGGGTTGGTCAGTCAGAAAGATGAAGCTAGTTGCACATTCCAAAGAGTAGTAACTACCTATGGAGAAGAACGGGCAAGAAACTCCACGGACACTCTTTTAAATCAACATCATCATCATCTGCCTAGCCTTTTTCCAACTATATTGGGGTCGGCTTCCAGTCTAACTGCGGATGCAGCTGTATTTTACAAGAAGCGACTGCCTATCTGACCTCCACAATCACGTTACTAGGTAATACCATACCCGTTGGTAAGACTGGTTGTCAGACTTTCGGGCTTCTGATGACCCGTAACGACTGTCAAAGACCCACGAATGACAGCCGTGAACAACGGTTTAACGTGCTTTCCGAGGCAAGGAGGGGTCTTGGTATGAAAAGATGGTCTCCCATCTACGGACCATCCGCAGCAAGCGTAGCTTAACCTGATCGATGGGCCCATGCGGCTGTTATTATTCTCTTTTAAATCAACATATGGTTACAAAATATTGACGAATGACCGAAATGAAAATGAGACGAATGATGAACACGTCCGTAAAAAAAGATACTAAACTCGATAAAGAAGAGGAACTCGCAATATTCAACGGTAAACCAACGATCGCACATTAAAATATTCACGGCGTTTAGCGTCGGCTTTCTACTGACCCTTATTTCACATCGTCCATTAAGTGGGCCACTGCCTACCATTGTTAGAATCAGAGAAAATAGACTTCGATCAAATTCGTTTGTAAGCAAAGTGCAGGTCATGGAATCGTCAGTGGATTAAAACGTGTGAATAAATGTTCCTGATTTTTTTGCAAACGCTGTATATTATTTACTTAGTCAACAGATAGTTCAGTTTTAGTTACCTCAGTATGTAAATGTTGCTCGATATTTTTACATTTATGTAGCCAATGCAATTCTTCACTATCCTGTCTTTTGCAGGCTGTTAGAAATAAGGAGCTTTAGTAACTACTTCTATTAGCTCTTACGCTGCTAGATTTTATATTATCATTGTAGATTAATTTGAAATAGGTAACTGATCATTTCTTCGATTTTCCAGGCAAACCATATAAAGATAGGTGCCAATATCACGTATAATTTGATTTAGACACACGTTCGTGCATGCAAATTATTTAGATTTCGCATTCAAACAGATATGTAAATACTTGTATATCGTATGTGAATCAAGCATCTTTAGTCGTGTTGTTAGCAAGTTCGTGGTGAAACCATGTGACAAGATGGCATGGATCTGAAAGTCAATGAGTCAAGGGAAAGTTCTTGTCTTGAATTTGATCCTATTGTCGATCAAACGAACCATTCATGATGTACTAACTTTTGTGTCTCATATTTGTGATTGTCTGTCTTTCTGCTTCTATTCCATATACTAGGACCAAAGTATTGCTAAATGACCACAAAAAATCAATTGCTTCTTAGGTACATTTTTACATTTTTCATCTTGCCCCTGACTTTTATTTTGTATATCTTCCAAGAAGAACAACTTTTTTTTTTATGGCAAATCATCAAATAACTTCTTCCGCTCTGGGTGGAGCAGGAGGGTGTGTCAGGCTCTTACTGACTAAAACCCACCCGTATTCCTTCCCGTTGCCTGTGTTGCCAGGGGCCTCGGTGACCCTTTAGTACCTTCCTGAATACATTATTATTGAAATTAAGACAATGAAGAGTCGGAGTCTAGGTAAAGGCTCCTACATACTGGCGCGACGCGACACAAAGACACCGCTTGTAGCGCTACAAGCGGTGCCTTTGTGTCGCGACGCGTCGCGCGACAAGTCGCGCCAGTATGTAGGAGCCTTAATAGGTTAACTTGTTTTAAAGTCTTCGATTCCTATATTAAAAAAAACGCCCAGATCACTGATAGATCTATAAACGCTGAAAGACCAAGATACGTTTATATAAAAATTAAATCACAAACCTTGTTCCAAGCTGACCTTGAATTAGAATCGTTTACAAAAAATGTTAAATTCCGTTAGTTCCAACTAACAACGTACCTATTCCAGTTGAATACCTGAGTGTCTTTTGTTAAAGCGGCTTCCCGTGTCATTGTCCTCATTGAATATTATATTCTTACTACCAGTGACAAATATATTCCATGTCAACAAAGATTATGTAACGAATAATGTAGAAATATAGTAAGTATGTGAGAATTTGTGTTGATAAATAGTATACTTATAAAGCTTCTGTACATTATATTGTGTTGTGTGTACAGAAACCCTGACACGCATTATAATTAGAACAATAGGTACAAAATTAAAACATTTGGAACACATTGTGTTCGCAGATCGGGATTCCCGAGGCACAACTATCTTTAATCTAGTTGCCAGAAAACAGTCAATTGTTTTCTCAAATGGTGTGTTTTTATTGTAATTTGTTTATCGAGTTTTATTAAATTTGAGACGAGGCTACGTCACATGTAATAAACTATAATGCCAAAAGATAACATCCAGTCGCGACGTTGAATAAAAAACTGATCATAAGTCATGTTCATCTCATCTCAGCTATAGTTTATTTTTTGTCTTTAAATCAGTTTTTGATTGTAATAGGTTTTTACAAGAGGTTTAAAAGGTCAATCAAGAACGCTTCCAAATTGTTGGTTAGGTCAGTAGCAAAAAAAAAATGACAGCCCAGAGATATATTGATAGCAATAAAAACCGATGATGGCCATATAAGACAAGCCAATTTCTATTAATAAAATAACTTTTTTTGTTACTCCATAACTTTAATTAATTTGTGGATACAGTCAAATTCGGCCTCATTCGCATATTCGGCCGATAACCGAAAACGGAACAATTTTTTTTTTTTGTTTATTGGTAGGTTTTTGTTTAGTAAAAATAAATAAATACAGGGTCAATATTTTAATCATACTTTATACTTTTTTTATTAAACGATCTGATACTCTACACGAGAAAGGACTATTAGTTTGTCAGATTTTTTGTTTGTTCGAATGAAACTTCATAGACTTGATTATGCCCACCTTTAGCAGCAATAAAACAAAAAAAAAAACGGGTTTGGGCAACACTGGCCTCATTTATTGCCGGTGAGTGTACCTATGTCTTTCTTTACAAAGTGACGTTTCTTTTCTTCAGTGTTGTTTTTTATCGCCGTAAAAATCTTTCTACAATCTGTTATTTTGTATTTCATTTCTTCCGTTTCTACAATGTGTGCTACGGTTTTACGATACGGATCCCATTGTATGCTAAAGGTGCCTACAGATTACACAGACTACACAAGATTGTCGCTCGATATGTTGTGTTTTGACGACCAATAGGATCTATTAGTTAATTACAAATTTGATGTCGACCGTCTGTTGCTTACCAATTTACTCGATAATGTTTGATCACACGTATCCATCGTCAAATATCGAGAAAATCTGTAGGCCCGTTAATGCCATCTCATATTTAATTATTACCGTCTAATCAAACGGTTTAATTCTACACTCGCGAGCAAAAACATGGAATACCTGGAATACATGGAATATCTCTTGCGGTTATTAAAACTTAAATTTCAGCATCTATTTAATTCCAAAAAATAATTAATAAAATAATTAAAATAAAAATAATTCCAAATAAATAAAAATAATTAATATATAAAAATGAAAACATGCGACAAATCTAAATGGGCGATTGTACTCATCATTATGAACAACTTTTACTAAGGGACCACAACTGAAATCGCGGAAAAAAAATCAGCTGTTCCCTATATTTATGTCCGCATAATTCGACAAAATGTGGGAAACAGCTGATTTTATTTTCGCGAATGCAGCTGTGGTCCCTTAGTAAAAGTTGTTCATAATGATGAGTACAATCTCCCATTTCAGTTTGTCTCATGTTTTCAATTTCAATATATATATATATATATATATATATATATATATATACGATATGGTTTCAAAGGCTTAGCTTTTGGCTTTAAATTGATACCACAATCATCTGAATCGATTCCGTATTTTTGAAGTTATCGACCTTAATTTAAGGAAGCAAGGAAAACAACAGAGAAAAGTTACAAATAAAACAATCGTTATTTATTCTTTTAATACTTTGTATTGTCTATTTTATTTTATTTTATTTAAGTATTAAGACGCATTATAAACCCTTCTAATTAGCCGCCAGAGAGGTGATTCCATTTTAATGCTCGCGAGTGTAGTTTCCGCAACCACCGAGGTTGCTGGACAGACGAGATGCAAAACCGGAAGTTCCCCGCAACACAAGTGACCAGTTTTGACAAGTGATCAGCCTTGTGACTGAGAAATCTCTGGGAAGAAGAAACTAAGGTAATTTTTTACTCTTTGGTTTTTGCTAATAAACTTCAAATTTATCACTAGAATATTATTAAATAAGTAGTGTCCTTTACTTTAACATTGACCTTCTCGATAATGTCCTATTAGAATATCAAAACGTTTAACATTTTAAACAAGTCTTAAAACGTTCGCTAAGTATATAACTGAGCAACCAGTTTTAATGGAAATTAGTTACCGCTGTCAAAAGATTACAGAAACTGGGGATATTCGGAAATGTTATCAAAGTTAGTAAAAAATAGAAATATTCCTGTAATTTTATCTTCATAGTAGAAAAATTAAGGGTCGGACACTCGGACCCAATCACCGTTGAACTTGGCCATACAAATGTGCGTCGCACTCGCGTGCTCACGCCGCGCGGCCGCTCCGTTTCATAGGGAATATTTAATTTTAGTAACGAAAATATGAATTTATGAAAAAAATCACGGATAGAATTATAGATAATAAAATAATCTGTTCATACAAAAAAAAAAAAAAAAAGTAGTTAGAAAATAATATCCTTTTTATGCTTTGGGTATAAATTGTATTTCCATCTGAATTTATTTCATAAAGTATTTTACTGTAATACTTAAATATTCACATATAGCATTGATTTATTTATGCATTGATGTGTATGCGTTCAAGTTTACCATACATTTTTGCATAACTTACTTGCGTTATATGAAGGCTTAATAACAGTTTTAAAAGTCACTAAAATCATATATCTGCGCCTTAATGGAAATTAGTTACCGCTGTGAAAAAATAGAAATATGCCTTTAAGGCGCTGACAAGACCCAATTGACAAAAATGGGCTTCTCTTAAGAAAAAAAAATGCCAAATCTGTATAGTTTGTGGTAGCGGGAAAAATATATGTTATATTTGAACATATTTCCCAGAACTTGGTTGTTACCAAAACACGTTTTAAAAACAAAATCTCGATACAAACTAACGTTAAACTCTTACTTTGAGTTCTAATCCAAAATATCTGTATTAAATATCAACATACGTTACGTATTTAATTAATAACAAGAACGTCTTATTTGAATGCAGAGCTTGGTTGTTTTTTATTTTCGATTACTCAACTCAATTTTGAGTAAATAGATAATTACTTCATATTTTGCAATAAATTACAAGCGTTGTGTCATCGCTCTTCTCTTTCTTTTCTATGCAATCTGACAGGGACCGCGGTTTATGTGTTGTCAGCGTCTTAATATTACCTTCATAGTAGAAACATTAACATAGCACCTAATACTGCTTGAGCAATAATGATAGTACCACTTAGCCAGATGGTACCATTCCCTAATGGCCCTGGTACCAACGAACTGCTGTAAAACTTGGACAACTTGTAATATTAACCACCTTTGTATGGACAATCTTTTCTCTCTATACAAAAAAGCCTTAAAAGAACGCAATTGTGCTCTTTAACCCGACACATATAGATATATTGCGTGATGCAGCCAGGAATGCCGATGTATCTAAGACTTGCAACACCGATTTGCTCACACTCAATCAATTTAATACGGATTCCTCCGCTCACATTTCACATAAATGTCAGTTCAGAACCTATCTACAAATGTATGGAAACATTTGAATGTATCAATTGATACATAATCAGCCTATAATGTTCCCACTGCTGGAATATAGACCTCCTCTCTTCGAAAGGGAGTGGGCTATAATCTACCACGCGAGCCCAGTGCGGGTTGGTAGATGTCACATGTCTTAGAATTTTTGGTTCTAGGACATTCAGGTTTCCTCAGCTTCATGATGTTTTGAGGGCAGTGGTGATGAAATAATTTACACAAAGTAAAGCACCTGTCTTGGTTCAAACTTACGAACTACAACCCGTAAGTCGAGGCCGTTACCACTACTCTCAAATGATAAGTTACATCGAATACCTATAATGAACAAGGAAACTACATTCGCGAACAAAAAAATAAAAAATAAATAATTCGTGGAAAGATAGCCGCTATTGTAATCACTCAAATTCGAAGACATGTGACGTCCACCAACCCAGATTGGGCCCGCGTGGTGGATTATGGCCCAGTCCCTCTCACGGAGAAGATTAATTACTGGTTACTTACTCATGACGTTAGTGAAATAATTAATGAGTAAGTATTACAAAACATACTCTACTATACAGTGTTATTTTGTAAAACAAAGTTTCTTGTATTCTATAAACGGTAACAGTTACACGGGTTTCTTTAACCCGTGAAACTTTATAAGGTACGAGATTAAGAAAAACTAAGGAATTCATAAAAATTAATGAATTCCGCAGTCTCAAATGAAATAAGGGGTCACCCAGACAAACCAACTGCATCTGCACAGTTTGTTTGCAAAGCATGGCCCTAATATTAACACAGTTAACATACCATGTACTCGTAATGCTCCAGATGATATAAGTGTTCTCGACGACGTCAAACTACAGAGTTAAAGACCATGAAATTTTTTATCAGATAGAGACCAAAATTCAATAATTTTTAAATTCCGTTAGTGGGTAGATGTGTAGTACCAACCTTCGAAAGGACTAAATAATAGCAGGTCCCATACTACCGTGTGCCACGATGGTGTTGGAGTTAACAACTTCCTGTGTGCGTTCAATCTACGGTAGCTCCCGGAACCTCCACAATTGCCGAAGACGGCTACTTCATTGTGTTGGTAGTTAGAAATGCGACATTGAAACATTTTTATTTTCTTTGTCTTTCGAAGATGTATCATGTAAAAAAAAGAAAGAAAAATATTTTCTTTGGGACACGCACAAGAAATACAAAATGTAAAAAAGGAGCATTTAAAACTAACAAAAATTACATATTTGTCCGATTAAACAAGATACAACAAAAAAAAACCACTTATGTGACACCAAAAAGGCTCATGTATGAATGATATGGCTAGAAAGGGAGTAACTTCAGGGATGACGGCTAATAGAGGTGAGTGGAAGAAAACATGCTGCTTCGATCTCAAATAAATTGGAATATGAGCAAAATGATGATGATGTCTTTAAAAGAGGAAGGGTATAAACGAGGATCTACATAACGTAAACAAGGATCCATGTAATAAATTTTGCCGGTGTGCTAGTGCTGAATGGTACGGCTTGTTGGCCTTGAGTCAAGTTTAGTCTCTTGCTTGCTGTCTACTCTGATATATCATTAAAGTATATATTACAATCTTAAATACAGTTACTTATATGACATTGAATATATTTATAGATGTATCACAATGACAATGTGTGTCTGTTTGGATGTTCTCATTGAAATGGGCGTCCCCCACATCTAACTTTTCTGATCCAGAATCTGTACCTTGATGGCACCAGCTTTGTGAAACTGGAAAAAAAATCGCAGGCTTTCCATACGGAACGGGGCTTGTTTTAATAAGTGTGTCATCTTCTTCTACTCGTGTGGGCCTATTAGTACTTGACACAATTTTTTTCTGTGGGAGTCATTCTTTTTTTGGGAACTGTCCTTAATCGCGTAATAATTTATTAACTTTGTGTTAGGCAGACGACAGTTATAAATAGGTATTTATAACTGTCTTCACAAAGTTTCGCACCCAAATCAATGTCGAATTGCGATAAATAAGGTTAAAATGCCCAATGGCTAGCCCATTCATCCATCACGAATCTGTTTGATAGCCATGGTAATTTTTTATTGCCAAACTGAAGTTTTTCTCTCACAGGCAAAAGTAACCTGTGAAGTTATGGGAAGGTCATCCATGTCAAACTATGGAGTCCTTATTTTATTCTTGCCGAAGATTCTCGAGTCAAATCAGCGGGGGTAACACACTATCAGTATGTCAAAATATCCTGTTATGTTAGATATTAACTAATCAATTGTTTATTGTTCTCATCTCATTTGGTAACGATTCTTATGTATTCCATTAAGTTGCTGTTGTGCCCTTTGAATATTTATCTATCACTCTTAATGATCCCGTTGATTGTAAGAGCGTATACAAAGCGCCCTTTCTTCCCTTAAAAGAGAGTCCTGTCCGGTTACTTGACAGGGATCGGTCTTGGGGCCGCATCTTTGGGACATCGGATACGACTGGGTGCTGCGCGCCGACCTCCCTAATGGTGTCAGCGTAGTGTGCTACACTGACGACACGTTGGTCCTGGCGCAAGGGAGGTCGCACCAGGCAGCGGCCGAAGTAGCGGATAGCGGGGTTGCGATAATCGTCAACAGGATCCAGCAATTGGGACGACGTAGCCCTGCACAAGTCCGAGGTCATGTGTTTTCATGGTCCTCAGAACGCGCCACCGTCGGGGTCCCAAATAAAGATAGGACACACGGCGTCGGTCACGGTCGGAGCGGGCCGGCGCTGCTTTGAAGCGGCTCCTACCCAATTTAGGGGGTCCAAACGCCTCCAGCCGGAGACTCTACGCGGGGGTCATGCGGTCCATGGCCCTTTACGGTGCACATTGTGTGGGCGCTTTCCCTGGTGCGGCGGCCAGCCCGCCGGTTAAGCGTGGCCCAAAGGGTCATGGTTATCCGGCTGGTCCGGGGATACTGTACGGTCCCAAATGCCAGCGAAATCTCCGCTGCCGCAAGAAATCACGGCACGGCGAACTGAGCTCCGGCGGGATCTCATGGCGACATGGAGAGTGCGATTGTCGCAACCCAGTGCTGGGCACGCCATAATTGCGGCGATAAGTCCCCTCTTTGAGGAGTGGCTAGAGAGGCGCCACGGCATCTTCACCTTCTACCTGATGCAGGCCCTCACAGAACATGGCAGCTTTGGAAGGTTCCTGTGTCGGTTAAGGCGGGAGGAAACGCCCAGGTGTCACCACTGTGTGGATCGCCCGGAGGACAAGGTGGAGCATACGGTGGAGGTCTGCCCGGCTTGGACAGAGCACTGCCGTGTCCTCGTGGAGGCGATTGGCGGCGGAGATCTCTCGCGTCCGGCCCTGGTCTAGGCCATGGTACGAAGTGAGAGGGAATGGCCAGCCGTCACCTCCTTCTGCGAAGCAGTAATGCTCGCGAAGGTGGAGGCGGGACGGTTGAGGGTAAGGCAAATTTCGCGCCCTCTCGCCCCTAGCCGCCGCAGCAGACACCCTGGGCGTCGGGAATCCTGGGCGGATTTCCGGCCACCGTAGGCGCGGGCTTACGGACGGTGAGTAATGAGTAGCTCGCCGTCCGATAAGGACCAGGGCCCGGGTCAACGGCGCGTTGTGTTCCACGCGCGCCTAATCTTTCGATTCCAGAGATAATCATTCCATTCCCTAGACAGTCTTTCTATTCCCGAGATAAGTTTAACAAGGTCGTTCGCCGGACGAGGCAAGAGCTTTATCAGTAATTGTGAAGTACCGAAGACGAATAGATTATCTTAACACTAACACTCGAAATTCAAGCAGCAAAGCGACTCACTGGTGATAAAAACTTTCACTGATGAATGCGCGAAAGACTTGATAACCTTGACCTCGACGATTTACGTCATCAGTTCCAAACAACGCGCTTCTTTTGTTTATTTTAACCACTGCTCCTCTGTGGTTCTCATCAGTGCATAAATATAATAATAACAACACTTTTTGCTGTTGTTCTGACGTGTAAAACTGGCCATTAAGCATTAGATGCAAAAAGTTTTGACGCGATGAAGATTTGAATTGATAGAAGCTGTGTTTTCCTACTTGTTATTTTTAGTGGTAGCTTTTGGGGATTTTATTTTAGTTTTGTTTTCGGAATTTTTGCAAAAAATATATTGTGGGCTTGTTGAGATTTGGGGCCGGGACTCTTTCATGTGATGTTTTATAGATGATTGGAATACTTATTTATTTATTTAACAGTTGATGTACACACATATAAACAGACAGAAGAAAGAAACAGAAAAATACGTACAAAGGCGATGATTATTTCTAAAGAAATCTCTTCCAGCATACTTGCGATAGGACAGTAGACAAAGAGATGCAGACACCGCGTGTAAGAGTAGAAGAGAAAATAAAATACATAAAAATAAAAAAAAAAAACTATTCACTAAATTAAATATACAATAAGAGAATATACTTACATAAATACAATATCACTAAAACACTTATATATAATGAATACTATACAATAATAAATACATATACATATGCAACTATGGCATAGTGGAAAGATAGTGTTCTTTCACTCTTCTTTTAAAAACAGCAACAGTTTGGCAGTCCCTAATGTCAGGCGAAAGTTCTACTTGCTAGTGATACTTATGTCAAGCTCTCATAAGTCTACAATAAAAGAGATTCTGTTCTCTAATACTTGAGAGAGAAATGAGAATATAGTATTTTCAAAAATAAGAAGTTTTTATATGCTATGAATCTAAGATGGCTTTGATTGCCCGGACGTACGGGCTCCCACTGGGCCCGAAACCGATGCTGGTATACGGTCTCCTTTTCATAGAGGTCTAGGTCCCAGAAGTAAGGGGTTGAGGACATACAAATAATGCCTTTACTTACTTTTGATGTGCAATAGAAGTTTCTCAATAACTGAGCCAACATTTTCATAAGAATATAGTATTAAAACACCATTTCCATGTCGCGGTGTGTAAGCACAACTGTAGTGCTTACTCTAAGGTTGTGTCCTCTATGTTCAGTGAATCCAATACAACGGGGTTTTTGTCAAGTCACTTGTGATTATCATGTTTTACAATAACGGAATTTTATGAGGTTGATAATGAAGTGTTGAGAAAGGGTGGAGAATCTTCTGGATAGATTTTTAGCTTTGGGAAAAGGGATTTGCGCTTAGGCTTTTCTCTGAGATGACTTACATAGTTTAAAGTTATATATTACTTTCACCTCTTTGGAAGACTTAATGCTAAACAAAACTGAATAAACATATCATGTGTGACTGGTGTAATGGTATACAATTTAATGTGAGAATCCTTTCTTTTGAGTTTTTAAGTACCTAATCAAACGGGTCCAGACGTTTTGGTCCCTAAGATGTCAAATTGATACTTTCTCTTTCGCTTAGGCATGGTGTAACTTAGACGATTGGGGACTTTGTTATGTGTTTAATGATAAATATTCTTCTCTGAATATGGAATAATGAAGATTACGTTCCATAAAAAGCTCATCTCGAAATAGCCTTCATACGCCGAAACGTAAAACAATGGTTAGACCTGCTGTCTTGTATGGATCAGAATGTTGGGCCACAAAAGGGATAAATGAAAGGCGAGCTGAGATGAGAATGCTAAGAGGGATGAGTGGTGTGACACGAACGGATAGAATAAGAAATGAGTACATAAGAGGAATTCTAAAAGTCGCACCGGTGACTGAAAAGTTGTGCGGAAATCGGTTGTCATGGTATGGGCATGTGATGCGGAGGAACGAGGAAAATGTCGTGAGGAAAGTCTTGAGTATGAATGTCGATGGCTATAAGAGTAGGGGAAGACCAAAGAACCGAACGATGGACTGTATGAAAGATGGTATGGCTAGAAAGGAGGTAATTACCTAGATGGGAACGAATAGAGAAGTATGGAAGAAAGGGACATGTTGCGCCGACCATAAATAAATTGGGATAAGGGCAGGAGAATGATAATGACTCCGAAACCTAAAAATAAACCCAGAGAAAAACTTATAAAGTCAAATCATGAGTTCAGTTTTTTTCCAACTGGTTCTAGTACGTACCAGTCTCTGTTTTCCTGTTCATAAATAATAGGTTCTTTCTTGAGCATCAACACGATTTTAAAATATACATACAGTGTAATTACGTAAGAATCTTGTATGTATAATGAAGATTCATTAAATAGGAAGGTAATCAAAGACGAGGTTATTACAAGTTTTTTTAAAGATTAAGATTCGCGAGGATTTTCCGTTTTTAATTTGAACGATACCTACTGGGGGATTTTTTATTTGCTGCAAGTGCATTAGAAAAAAGAAAACGCAATCATCGTAATTAATGACTGTTTTTGCATGGACCGTTGTTTTATTGATAGATAAACGTGACATTTTATCTTGATTAAGACTTTTTACTATATACAAAGGTGTTTGCTAAGTTTTTTTTTCTGGCCGCCGCTGTTCGTAGGTTCTCAGTAATTTGCTTTGCATTTAATATTATTAACCTTTCTACCTAAGTCAAGATAATTAAATAGATATTACAATTGTAAATGTGTAGGCATGTGCCTATTAATTAAATTATACATTATATAGTCATTTTTATTTATTGTTGATATATTTAGGAATAAAATCGTATATTCATACTAACAATTAAATAAAAATATAATATCCTAATCTAACTAAAACGATTAACTAATTAAAATATGGCATCGAAAAATTGCTCCGCATCGTTGTCTACCGCCACGTTTTATGGCAATGCTTAGCCTCTGTCCAAGGTAAAAGCCAGCCCTTGGGTCACGGGAAGTGTCAACCAGCCAATTGGAGATTTCGTTAAATAGTTAACTAATATCACAGCTGATCGTTATAAAATCATATAAATATTGTGTAGGTACCAAAATCCAACGAATGATTAAAAGCAGCTGTACATACAAGTGTATAAGTCAGTAGGTACCTAAACGCTATTGTAATTGTACCGGAATACAGAAAGGCCTATATCAAGCAGAACAATGAACAGTTGATCAAACATTACCGTCAGCACAAACAATTTTCGGAAGAAGTTGAAAAATATGGATGTTACATTAACCTGTCGTGGCCTTGACTGCCTCAGGGCAGTCCCTGAGTCCCGGGATGTTGAGAAATTGTGGGCAATCACTTGAGTGAGGTTTGAAGTGAATTTTGCCGAATAGCACTAGTATCTAAGTGCTATTATGCGAAGTGAACGAATAAATCAGGAAATCAGGATGGCAACCAACCGAGCACATTCGTAAGAAGCTGGCGGTATCATCACAAACGGTAATGTTTTCCCATTGTTTGTCTTATCTGTTTAGTATATTCGTGTATTTATGTGTATTTTTTTTGTCTTTATGTATACTTAATTACTAATTAGGTATATATATTATATTTAAAGTTTTTAATATGTATATACCTATATTCTTATATTTAAATAAATATTTATTCCACAATTTTCGTGATTGCACCTACCACTGTTTGTCTCAGCATCACCCAAAGGTTGACTAGTAGAAAATGCCTACGGCATTAAGTCCGCCTCTGTATATTTGTGTGCTTAAAGTATTAAAAAAATAATAAACCCTGAAACCATCGGAAGCTTCCTGAGTCGTGGCTGCAGGCTGTCAGACGCCTCATTATCGTATCTGGGGCCGTCAGCCAGATTTTCGTCGTGTGCCTGCGAGTCAGGGCGAATTCCACTAATTTAACTGAACGCGATCAGCACACACATCTAAACTGCGCGTTCAAGACTCGCCAGTGTCATAATTGTTGTAGAATATTGACACTGACAGCTCTTGAACGCGGTTTAAATGTGCTGATTGTTCAGTTTCATTGATGAAATTCGCCCTTATAGGTAGGTATTTAGGTATGTTTGCATGTGTTAGCTTGGGTCTTATGTTACTGGCCAGCTACACCACCGTTTTAAGGGTCGGGTAATCGCTGTTGACCTTGGCCATACAAATGCGTGTCGCGGTCACGTCGCGGCCTCTCAATTTTATAGGGAATATTTATTTTTAGTGACGAAAATATGAATATTTCGCCTATCCCTATTAACATTGTCGGATGTGAAAATCAGCAACATTACAGGAGAGCGTGTCAAAGTTTGAATTGTAATTTTTTTTTTTCATATATAAATTAGATTGTCAAAAATCAACAGAATTTTAATAAATGTTCTTGACTCCACTAAAACAAGGGACTTTTTAAGGGTGATTTATGAAATAAAAAGAAAATGGCAAAAATACATATCCGACAATGTTAATAGGGATAAGCGATTTGAAAAACACACAGATAGAATTACTTATAGATAACAAAATCGTCTTTTCATACAAAAAAAAATCATGAAAATATCTTTAGTAGTTTGAAAGTAATATCGTTTTTTATGCTTTGGGTAGACATTACTTCCTGAATTTATTTCATAAAGTATTTTACTACAATACTTAAATATTCACAGATAGAATTGATGTGTACGCGTTCCAGTTTAACATATATTTTTTACATAACTTACTTGCATTATATGAAGGCGTAATAATAACAGATTGAAAGTCACTAAAATCATATCTATCTGTGCCTTAATACAAGTACTCCCCGAAGCATGAATGAATCTCAATGTGTCATCCATGCATGACACTAATCGCAGCTCAACCAGCTCAATAATCGAGCATCATAATCATAACACTGATTTTATGTGACACCAATACACGTAAGTAATCGATGTTATGTCTACATAACTGGATTACATATTTCTTTTAGTAAATAATAACTCTAGTACCTACACATTACGTCACATGTGACCTATGATGTAATCTAACAAATATTTCAACCCATTGACCATTGACTTTGTACTCTCTGTTGTTTACATTGTAGGTACAACTAATGTAGATATGTTGTCGTCAGTCTAGATGTTTTTCAGTTCTGCAGACTCATCCATTCCGATCTGGGGGGTAACCATCACCTCTTATATCAGTATTATTTCAATATTACTTTAGCGTGAGAAAGAGATGGAGCTATAAGTACTGTATATCTCCATCACTTTCCCACTGTGAAGTAATATTATAATAATACTGCTATAAGAGGTGATGGTTACCCCTCTGATGCCGCAAATTTTCAGTTTCTACCAACATGATATCTATTTTAATGGTCGTCTCCATATAATTTGACCAAGATTATGTCTGGACTCTGGACTTTAAAAGGGTTCCTCTGAGTACCTCTGAGATTGTTGTGGTCTTTCTTCTCAGAGTAATCGAATAGAAAACACTGAACCAATCTATGTAGTTTTAAAACATAATTTATTTTTGTTGTGTAAAAGTGTTTGTACAAACCTACCAACAAAAATATAATCCTATTTGAAAACTCCGCGGCGATCGGACAAAATTACAGAATTTCAACCACAAACAATGAAAGAGAATCAGCTGTTCCCTATATTTTGTCAAGTTATGCGAACACTAGTGTGTTTTTTTGCGATAGTAAAGGTGTAATAATGATGTGCTTTGCCCCTTAAGACTTTTCAGTTATTTCAATTACACATTGTAAAATAGAAAACATTAAATATTTTCTTAAAATTATTCTAGGAAACAGAACTTTTTGTGGGTCAAAGGTGACCCCACAAAAATGGGAAGTGGTGAAAAGATTACGAAACGTCCACTTCCCAGTTTTTCTGAAATACCACATTATAAAGGCTCGTGTAGACAGGCAAACAAAATCGTTTATATATCATATTTCTATGACAAATTATCAATGTACAATGTAGGTAGGTAGAATACAAATAATAACGTAGGTATAAGTACGTAGGTACTGAATTGATACGGTTGAGATTATTAATTGGTACTTAATCATTTTTATCACTTGCTCGTTTATGCGGTATGTACTCTTAGGAGGAGCACAAACATACATTTTACAATGGTAAATTTGTTTTTGTATTGAACAGAGCCTGAAGTTAAGGGTAGGGCAGAGGACACCCACAGTAGCCATCCAAAGTAGGATCCAAGTAACCTTAAATGAACCACCGCTGATATCCAAAGTATTTTAAAGGTTTATAAACCCTTAACAGGAAAAAATCAGGATGGCAACCAACCGATTATCCTTTAAAGTTAAAGTTCGCGTGCACATTCGTAAGAAGCTGTCAGTATCATCACAAGGGTACTGTTTTCCCATTGTTTGTCTTATCTGTTTAGTATATTCGTTTATTTATTTGGTCTTATATTTATGTATTTTTAGGTATTTAATGTTTTAATAGTTATATGTATGTATATATACTTATATTTTAATAAATATTTATTCCACAGTTTTCGTTATTGCACCTAACACTGTCTTTCTCTGTATCACCCAAAGGTTGACTGGTAGAAAATGCCTACGGCATATCAAAATCAAAAATCAAAATCAAAATCAAAATCAAAAGTCATTTATTCAAACTAGGCTGAAAATCAGCACTTTTCGAACGTCAAAGTTACATAAGACAGTCCCCCAAAAATGCCCGCCCGTCACCACTTCCTAGTGCTTTAGCTGGGAAGAAGAAGTGGTGGAACAAACTCCCCAGCAGCACGTCTGTCTGTTTAGTTATATAAACTTGATTTTATACAAATCGTATGCAAAGTAATTAACATTACGAAACACAAAACATTGGATTAAATTACACACTTGCCATACGTTAGCTAGCACGCGCCAGTATACCAACAAAACAATGAACAAACTGTACTCAAGCAGATAAAAATTTCAACATAAAAAAAACGTAAATAGAACTTAATACCTAAATAAAAGCCTCCAGGCATAAAGGGCGTGCCCGCTTACATAAGGCAATTGCTGTAGCTCGAAGTGAGAAATGATAAACTAGCCCCATCGAAGTAAAATAAGTAAACAATTACTAATAACAATTAAAACCATGATCAGCAAGACGACCAGTCACCACAAGCAGCACCCGTTCACGAGCATAACGCAAAGATCAGCCATCACCCCCCTCGCCATATTGGAGGGAAGGAGGCAACCCGATCCCCGACGCTACCGCAGGCAGTGACATCTAAGGGAGCATGACGAGCTTGCTGCCGGTTGCTCAGGCAAGAATAGTATAATCAATAGTCGAGGACGCTAGCTAACCACTTATTGCAATACAACTCATAAAACACACATTGTAATGAGTAGATTATGTAACTAATAAATTAAAATTTAACTAATTAAATTACATTGACTTATACAGTCAAAATAAAAAAATAATCAATTATATGAACTCATATAACCTGTCAGTAGGAAAGCTAATTCTGGAGAAAGAACATAAACATTGTCTTGAGTTAATCACAGCGACCAACTATTCTTATCGTTTAAGTAGTCATTGATACAATAGTATGCCTTTGAACAAAGGGTGGATTTTACTTTAGTTTTAAACGCATTAAAAGGCAAATCTAGCAAAGAAGAGGGCAGCATGTTATAAAAAGTTATACCAAGCCCAACAAATGAGTTATGTACCTTATGAAGCCGGTGAAATGGAGCTCGTAATTTGTCCTTATTTCTGGTGTTAATATTGTGAATATCACTATTTTTAGTGTATAAGTGTATATTTTGCCTAATATATAAGATGTTGGCGAAGATGAATTGTGATGCCACCGTGAGAATACCAACATCTTTAAAAAAATCTCTCAGAGAAACTCTGGCACCAAGCTGGTAAATAGCTCGAACAGCTCGTTTTTGAAGAACGAATATATTTTGAATGTCAGCGGCTTTGCCCCACAGCAGAATACCGTAGGACATAACGCTATGAAAATAACTAAAATAAACTAATCGAGCTGTATCAACGTCAGTGTATTGTCTTACTTTTCTGACGGCGTAGGCGGCCGAACTGAGCCTGCCCGCTAGGCTTGATATATGAGGGCCCCACTGAAGTTTGGCATCTACTGTTATACCAAGAAAAACTGCCGAGTCTACAGTTTCAAGCACCCCATTATCTAAGACGATGTTGGGACCTAGATTCCTAACATTTGGCAAGGCAAACTTTATACATTTCGTTTTCTTGGCATTGAGAACTAGGTTATTCGTCGTAAACCAATCCGTGACCATTGAGAGTGCACTGTTTACGTCATCAAAATCTTGTCTATTCCTGTTTACTTTAAAAAGAAGTGAGGTGTCATCTGCAAACAATACAACGTCACAGATACCCTTTAAATAAAATGGTAAGTCATTAATATACACTAAGAATAAGAATGGACCCAGTATTGAGCCTTGAGGTACACCTAACTGAACTGGTAACCCGGAAGATTTTACACCATTCACATCTACACATTGGAACCTATTATGTAAATAAGAATTTATTACTTTGAGAGCTTCATTTTGGACACCATAATGACACAGTTTACGCAAAAGCGTGTCATGGTCCACGCAATCAAAGGCTTTGGAGAGATCACAGAAAACTCCAATAGCATTTTGCGAGTTCTCCCATGCGTCAAATATGTGTTTCAGCAGTGCAACACTCGCATCTGTAGTCGAACGACCTTTTGTAAAGCCATATTGTTCATTATGAAGGAGGCTGTTTAAATTAAAATGTCTTAGCAATTGCTTGAGTATTAACTTTTCAAATATTTTGCTAAATGCAGGTAAGATAGAAATAGGTCTGAAATTGCCAACGTCATTTTTATTACCTGATTTAAATAAAGGTATGACTTTACTACTCTTCATGAGGTCAGGAAAAGAGCCCAAATCAACACATTTATTAAAAGTAACAGCTAGATAGGGGGCTACGATTTCTATTATGTTGCTTAATAGTTTAATGGAGATACCCCAGATATCACCAGTGTTTTTAGACTTAAGTGTGTTAAAAATATTAACTACATCACGAGGTGTTACATGTTCGAAGCTAAATAAGCGACTACATTTAGGCACACTACTATGCAAAAGGTTTTCAGCTTTAGACGGGGACGAATTCAAGGAGCGAGTCGTAGTTATAGGTATGTTGGCAAAAAACTCATTGAATGCTTCAGCTACGTCAGCTGCTTTATTAACTAATTTGTTGTCGACCATAATCTCAAGTTGTTTTTCTTGTTTAACCGACTTACCCGTTTCATTGTTAATAATTTTCCAAGTGGTTTTTACTTTATTATTGGAATTTTTAATTGTATCGCTTAAAAATTTAGATTTAGCAAAAACACAAATCTTTTTAAATAGTTTTGAATAATTTTTGACATACTCTAAGAAAGGAGTGTCAAACCTGAATTTTTTCAAACCGTATAACTCGTATAGTCGCGCTCTACTTTTATAAATACCTGGAGTAGCCCATTGGTTAAAGCCAGCGGAGGTGCCATTAATGTTAATGGTTTTGGTCTTGAAAGTAGATTGGTACTCTTTTTGCACAACATCAAAAAGAGCTCCATAGATATCATTAGGATTCACGTGTTCTACTATAGATGGTGTAATTCTATGAGCTATATTATTTTTAAACTTGTCGCACCGACTAGCTGTATATGGCCTGCATTCTATTTTATGCGGCTTTTTATGTAATGGCATAGGGAAGCTAGCTAATAAACCACAGTGGTCAGACGTTAAGTTACTTAACACTAATTTATTTTTGGCATCACAATCACTAAAAATATTATCAATACAAGTCGACGAGGACGCCGTGATCCTAGTAGGTTCAAAAAACAAGTTAATTAAATTATAAGACCTAAACAGATTGAGAAGCCTAATACTTAATGGAGTAACATCTAAAATATTAATATTAAAATCTCCACATAAAATTATACTTTTGTTACTACTTTTTAACCTGTTGAGTGAATCCTCCATTACCGATTCGAAAAGAATAAAATCTCCAGAGGGGGGTCGATAAACGCAAATTATAACGTATCGCTCGAGTTCAACACAAGACAACTCAATAGTGCGCTCGATAGAAAGATTAACTAAGTCTAAACGTTGTTTACACTTCAACTTGTTTGCAACAAGAACTAAAGATCCACCGCGAATAGCACTTTTTCTTATAAAAGCACTTTGTACAGTAAAATGATCACTATTCATAAACACTACTTCATGTTCTTTCAACCAGTGTTCAGTTAAACATAATACCTGAACATCATAGTTCTCCATAAATAAACTTAACTCTAGCTCTTTGCCGGACAGACCCTGCATATTTTGATGTACAACATTCAACATATGCAGCTGACCCGTTGTCGCACCTAATAGTTTAAACTACAAGGCGTATCAAAAGTAGTGTTAGTATCACTACTAACAGTAATTGATGGTACACTACAGGTACCAGTGTCATGGTGTATATTGTATGCTAAAAGATTAGCAATATGTCTCCTACAACTAGGTGGCAAATACATTGTATAATTTGTCAGTTTGTAATCAGTAATAAATTGATTACAATCAAAATATAAAATAGCGTCACTGTGACGACAGGTCCTATTATAAATTAACATATTTAAATTATAAATGTGCCTATTTTGCTCAACAGACAAATATTGAGAATAAGGCAAGGCACAGAAAATAAATTTACAACTATTGGTCTCATTGAGATGTAACATCAAATGGACACATTCAATTATGTCCTTTTTTCTTACAGCTAAACTATCCCCATATAATAAAATAACAGTAGAACTGGGGTTTATTTTTGTCAATTTAATTTTACTAATTAATTGGCTAATACTGGCACCGGGTAAACAATTATTAATTACATACTGTTGTGAACACTGATTAAATATACTACCAAAACCTTGACCAAATTTGTCTGAAAATAAATATGTGGTATTAACTAAATTATTTATACTATTATTGACATCATTAATACCGCTACCTACTGGCTGAGCCACTGAGGGTGTGGATGTGGGTGTAATAAGTTGAGGCTGGGGTGCCTGGGAGCAGGTACAGCTAAAAGAGAGGTTATTTGTCAGAGACTCATACCTCTCTGCATTGTACTTGACCAGGTCTGCCAACTCATTGGCCATTTAAGTCCGCCTCTGTACATTTGTGTGCTTAAATTAAAGTATTAAATAAATAATAAAAAAATAACAGGACGGGCAAACTGTGGGTGTTTGAAACAAAAACGCAGTCAATTTAGCATTATGGGTGTATGGTGTTGTCGGATTGTAAATCAGTACATACCCAAGTGTTTTCAGTTTTTCAGGAAAATATGTGGGGAAGTAATTCCTTCGTTCGTTTCGAAAACGAGTCTTTTGACCTATGCCGTAAGTCAAATCATAAAGAAAAAAATTACAGAGACATTGTGTGGGAACAGTTACACATTTGACCGTTTACAACAAGGAATTGATCTAGGAGTAATGGTCCTAATCTTGCCCTATTAAGGGTTAAAAGGTTTAATAAAAAAAAGGATTGTTCCCTTTGCTTCCTATGATTAATTATATTTGTGGTTTTAAGGCAGAGGGTCTTGTGTGACGATGACATAAATCGTGCTATTTTGTTGTTAGAGTTGAATGATTGTAGATATGTCACTTGCCCTAATTCACTCCAAGATAAATATATTTGTAATTAAACGTAACCAGAAAGTCAGAGTTCTGTACGAATATGGTGATTTTCATGATAAAATGTTTTGAGTGTAATATAGGCAGCGTGTAATAACGGTCCCGACTTATGAGTTGTATGCCGTGGGCTCGAACCCAAGCAGGCACATTTCTTTGTGTAAACAATTTCATCACCACTGCTCTCAAAACTAGAACCTAAAATTCGAAGACATGTGACATCTACCAACCCGCACTGGGCCCGCGCACAGTGGAACGAATGTATGGGAGCGGTTGGACGTAGACATGTCCGAAAAAAAAGAGTAAAATTATGCCAAACTAATGATGCCATCTTATTCGATTACTTAATGCCTTCATAACTTGTGGTGATGAATTTCTTCATAACTCCCATATTTCGGGAGTAATTTGAGAAAATGTGAAATTTTACTATGAAAATGAGTGTATCGAGCTCTCTCCCTCCTGATTCCGGGCTTGTTTCAAGTAGCGGTCTCTAATATCATAATGCTAATACTAAGAGCTATATTTAATACTAAGACACATAGTGCGCCAAATGTGCACTTTCTGGGATAAAGAGTGATGTTTATTTTATAACACAATTTTTTTATTTTTTGTTTATTTTGTTGATTAAAACCGTTTTTCTAAAGGTTTACCTTATTACAATAACATTTCTGAGCAGCCAATTAGAGAAGATATAAGCTAATTAGGATATATAATTAGGGACTTAAGGTTTACATATAAAACTGATGCACTAATGATTACTGATAAGAACATTGCTATTATTTAATTACTAAATGGCTCTTAATACACTAATTTAGCATGCATCATTTACTAATTATCACAATAACTAATTACCTTGCAATATTTAACAAAGGATACCTGGGATACCTGGATTTTATATAAATAGGTCACTATTAGTAACTTTAAAATCAGTGTTGATTTACACCTCGTTGTATCCAAGCTAATCTCGCAATGTATTTTCCAAATTTTAATACAAATCTTGATATTCACGTTGCTTTATGCGCACGCGCACATAAAGATTTACGCGACTTTAACTATTTGTTCAGTGTTTTAAAAGATAACAGTTGTGTTCAGTTATGTGAAAGTGCTGAAACAAGTTTAAAAGACTGGTGTCGTCGATTTTGCTACCGCATTTATGCAAAATGGACACAGTCTGGAAGAAGCACAGATAAGTTTCGGAAGAAACATGAGATTTGGCTACAGGCTGCAATTCAATGGCCGGAATTACAGAATGAAAATATGGAACCTTCTACAGAAAATATAAGTGACGTCATCGAGCCCATAATTTCTCCTGCTAAATCTGATGCTTCAACTTGTACACATCCTAGTCCTCGTAAATCTTTTGAGGACCTTAGTAACCGGCAAAAAAGAAGACGCACTGAAGATAGTCTTTCATGCAGCAGTAGCAGCGCTGAAATTATGTTTTCGGCCGAAAGGGCGCTTCAAAAGGCAGGACAAAGCGATACAGCTTATGTTATGAAATACTTGACGGAGAATCCAGAAGAGGCCTCAAAAATCAAAGCCTTCATTGAAGGTAAATCAATTCAGGTACGGGAAATATCCCCTTTGAAGGCATTGGCTCTTTATGTATCGATGAACTTATCGAAATGGCGCTATAACACTCTTCGGGATTTCAACACTCAAGAAGGAGCTCTTCAATACCCGAGTTACTACATGTTGGTTAAAGAAAAAATTAAGTGCTATCCGGCCAAAGAAGATCTCACAGTTACAGAGAGCTCTGCAAAAATCAAATTACAAGCCTTGATGGATTTAACCTCAAGAAGACTTATTAGGTCGTTAGAAACCCCTGTTGATCCCAATCAACAGCTCGTATTGACCAGCAAATGGGGTTTTGACGGATCATCTAGCCAAAGCATTTATCATCAAAGGACGAGTGAAGATGAGCAAATCGATCTTGCTAGTAATTTTATGATTAGTCTTGTACCACTGCGGCTCGTCTCAAAAGGTGTAACAATTTGGGAAAACGAGCGACCATCTTCCACTTCATTTTGCCGGCCAATATTGTTTAAGTTTATAAAGGAAACCAAAGAAAATGTGCAGAGAGAGATGGCTGAAATCGAAGCCTTAACTCCATCCACCATCACTGATGGAATTAGTGTCAAACACCAACTGCTGTTGACAATGATTGATGGTAAAATTCATTCCATTATATCCAATACAGCAGCTTCAGTGTGTGACATATGCAAGGCTTGTCCTAAAGAAATGAATAATTTAGAGTTAATCAAAGATAAACACGCAAACGAGGACATGTATAAATATAGCTTAAGCACCCTTCACGCTTGGATTCGCTCAATGGAATGCTTATTACACATTTCCTACAAATTAGACATAAAATCATGGCAAGTAAGGGGTGATATAGCAAAAAGGCAAGTTGATGACAGGAAGAAAAGAGTTCAAGAGGCTGTAAGAAGAGAAACGGGCTTACTTCTCGATGTTGTGAAACAAGGCAGTGGATCCACCAACAATGGCAACTCGGCAAGGAGATTTTTTGAAAACTACACTAAATCTGCTGAACTGACCGGAATAGATGCTATGCTTTTAAGAAAAATCTGTGTGATCTTGCAGTGTATTTCTTCAGGAGAGAAGATCAACGTAACTAAATTCCGAGAGTTCTGCTTTGATACTGCTAAGCTTTACGTGGAGTTATACCCATGGTATTATATGCCTTCTTCACTTCATAAAATTTTAATGCATGGGCCAGACATAGTTCAGAACATGTCAATTGTGCCCATTGGTTTTCTATCCGAAGAGGCATCTGAGGCTAGAAATAAAGATTTTAGAAAATATAGAGAGGGGCATTCTCGAAAGCATAGCAGTATCTCATGCAATGAAGATATTATGCACAATCTTTTACTGTCTTCTGATCCACTTGTTACAAGTATCCGTCCAAAAGGAAATAAGTTTGTAAAAAAATCTTCTTTTAAGGAATTTTATGAGCTTACGGATTCTGAGAAAAGTGATATCGAATTTGTTAACATAAATGATTTAGCGGACATCGATTCTGAATTTGAATTAATTGATGATGATGATGATGACGAAGATAATTAAATGATGTTATTGTTTTAAAATGTGTAACTTAGTAAATTAGAGCTTACATCTTAATTATTTATTGTACTTTTAATGAAACTAGGTAATTTATTATCAACTTACTTAAAAGTCATACTCTCATCAGTTCTTGTGAATATTTTTGTTAATATATATTTCTGTATATATATAATATATTTATAGACCTCTTAATAAGTCTGTCTGCGGTTTAAAGTAAATACAAATGGGGAAAAAACGTTTTTTTTTTAAATTTTCATTTCCTTTTATCCCAGAAAGTGCACATTTGGCGCACTATGTGTCTTAGTATTAAATATAGCTCTTAGTAATAGCATTACGATATTAGAGACCGCTACTTGAAACAAGCCCGGAATCAGGAGGGAGAGAGCTCGATACACTCATTTTCATAGTAAAATTTCACATTTTCTCAAATTACTCCCGAAATATGGGAGTTATGAAGAAATTCATCACCACAATTTATGAAGGCATTAAGTAATCGAATAAGATGGCATCATTAGTTTGGCATAATTTTACTCTTATTTTTCGGACATGTCTACGTCCAACCGCTCCCATACATTCGTTCCACTGTGCCGCGTGGTGAATTACGGCCCACTCTCTCTCGAAGAGAGGAGGCCTGCGACACAGCAGTGGGAACATTATAGGCTGATTATGCATAGGCAGCGTTGCCAGACGTCCCGATGTTGGCGGGACGTCCCAATTTTTAACCCAAAATTAAATGACAGGCGTATTCCCGCGTTTCGGGGATAGAAAAAGAAATACGTAAGTAATGTATTACTCGTTTATATTATATGCCTCTGAAGAATTAACTGCTACACAGGGTAAACCAGGAGTTATTGTTATTAGCATATTACAGTAACGTATTTCCTTTAAAAAAACATGTTCTATGGCTACTAATATAAAATAATTGTAAACTTAATTTGGAACTGAAATAAAAGTATAAGTAGTAAAAAATAAAAATAAACTACCGAGTATTTACGTATTTTTATTATGTCCCGCTTTCGATGAAAAAATCCCGCTGTTTTTACTCAAAAAAGACGATTTCTACATTTTATACCAGTCAACTCCTACCACAGAAGCGTAAAGGAAATTCGTTTAAAAAAAAAAGGAGGTAAAACAATAACGAGGTTGACTGTACCTACGCGTATGAACAAACGCTACGTTCAAGTAAAACCACTAACACGAAGGGACTTTCACTGCCGTGTTGCGTTATAAACCAGCAAATGCCAGATTTACCCAACCTGAGCATCGAACAGGTGACCCCTAGGTCACCGCCGTGAAGCAAGAAACGCAATATTTAGATTGAAAACAAACTTTGTTTATATAACCGATTCGCCGAAACGAAACGAAACAACAAAAACAAAAAAAGTTTCAAACAAAAGAAAGAATCATAAAAAGTGACGATATGCAGAAAACATTTTACCTATATTTAGTTTTCCCATAACTGTGGGAATTTCCTCAAATTATTTTAAACGACTCGTTTTATTCTCAGACAAAGAAATGAAAAATGGTTATTTTAAAACAAATTGAATCAATGTAAATTCTTAATTTTTTGCCAGCAGGAAAAAGGACAGAACAACAATATTACATCTACTTTATCTTCTGTGGCTTTTAAAAGACTACTAAATACCAATAAACTACTATAATCCCAAACAGAGCACCTGCCTTCTTACCTCTTCACCACCTTTGGTTGACTGGTAGAGAAAGTCGAATTATTAATTAACTGGAGTAATTTGACATGTGTCAGCTGTCACTTTGTGTAGTAAAATGACCATATTAATTGTATTCTACACTTTTAAACTTATTATTATATATTTATTTTACACTTATATACATCGATTAAACTAAACGAGGTGATCGTTTTAAAATAATTTGATTGATATTACAATAAATATGACCATTTTATTACACAAGGTGACAGCTAGCACGTGTCAGATTTACTCCCACTGGAGTAAATTGACATGTGCTAGCTGTCACTTTGTCACGAAGTCGAATTATTGATTCATTAATTAATAATTCGACATATAGGCATTCAGTCCGCCTTTGTACATTGTGTGTAAAAAGTTTAAATAAATAACAATATAAAATTTTGTGGTCAATATTATCTTAAATGACGTGATGCTATTAGTAACGGTTATTTAAAAAACCGGCCAAGTGCGTGTCGGACCACGCACAATGAAGGGTTCCGTAGATGGGATGAATTTATCCCAAGAAAAAATTTAACATTGTAGTTGACATGTTATTTGATTCATGTTCTCCCATACATATACGTCCCTCGTTGTAACTTGTAAAGCCTACTTAGCTGTGATAGTTTTCCTTTTAACTTCGTTATACATATATACTACTGCCGTGAATTTTTTCACATATCCAATAACAATAATTTAGCTGGCAGGACACACTTAACTCTAACAAAAATTAGCACTTTAAAGCTTCATATTACTCAAACTGATCTCTCAATCGAAAACTGATTTGCACAATCCCGCAATATTCTTGAACGGCCTATCCAAGGATACTCCACACCATAGGATAGACGAGAAAAAAAAATATCATCCCCACTTTACGCGCAAGGGCGGTACCCTACAAGATTTGTTTTTTCAAGATTTTATTTGACCACTTCTATGTATACTTATTCCAAGTTACAGCTTTCTAGTAATAAGATTTTCTGAGCTAAGCCAGGACAGGCGGTTATGGTGCAACTGTAAGGGTTTCTTGTTAACTAAGGAACCCTAAAAAGGTGCTTGGTACCCACCATAAAGCCACGTTTTCGACCCTGCCAAGCAAACATTTCGTTTTGAGCAAATGGTTTCTGTTCCGCCGATGTTCGCTCAAAACAGAAAACATCTGTTTTTACTACAACGAGAAAACGAACACCAGTTCTAAACAAACGTTCGCACAACAGTTCGCAGGCGCAGCTGCGTTTTCATTCTCACTCGGTAGATATGGCCGATAATTACGTTGATTTGCTTTTGGTTAGTACGGCGTTTGAAATAATTGGAACTTTACAACAAAAAAAAACGGAAACGAAAACGGCGGTATTGGGTGTCAATTTTTGATGAAAAAGTTAAGAAAATCAGTGGTCAATGGTCCTATCTATACAGGAAGTGACAGCTTGAGCATGGAATAACTAAGTACTTTTTAATAGCATGGAATTAGTAAGAACTTTTTAGTAGCATGGAGAAATGACGTTACACATCAAACATTTGCTGACGGTGAGCAATGGGTAGCTCACCGTCCGGTAAGGACCAGCCCGGGTCGACGGCGCGTTGTTTTCCACGCGCGCCTCAAAGAGATGTCGTCAGCACAAGTGTAGGGGTCCACTAGGGCCTATGCCTGCCGGGGTCGCGGGAAGGTCCTAAAGGGTTACCGAGGCCCCTGGATACACAGGCAACAGAAAGAATACGGGTGGGTTTTAGTCAGTAAGAGTCTGACGTTATTTAATGCTTTACCACCCAAAAAAAAAAACACGTCAAACATTAAGAAAATCAGTGGTCAGTAGGTACCCCATAAAAGTCCGAATAACCCATGTGGCATTAACTGAAAGTGCATGTGTTTTGGATTCTAGATAACAACTATTAAAACGGAAATTCTCCCTATAATACATTGGTTTGTCCACCTTTATCTTCTGTCAACAATAAGTACTTCTTACATCGTAATTCCGAATTCCCTTAAATTGAGAGGCTTTAGAGATGGTTAAGAATATAATGCTATCGGCCAATGACCTCAAAGCAACTATCCAAAGAAAGATGGGATCGACTAATGTTCTTTTTCAATATTCAAAAAAGATAGTAAACAAAGTTTATCAGAACAAAGTCACCTCGATAAGCTATGTACATAATCAACAGCCAGACATGTGAGTGTTCATAAATTACCCTAAGCTGATAAAATTAAGAATGGCTTCCCCTGATCTTAATAACGTTGTATGTTACACACGATAAAAATAATTATAAGCCTTGTACCAGTGTTATTAAGGTTTGATATAACAATGCCATTATGTAAATAATTAGTGGAAATTATTGCCTGACGTATTGTTTAATTTGTTCTTTATTTAAATTTCAATTCTTGGAAGATAGAAACAATCTTGCTAAAGCTAGATACATAATTCGCAGGATTCAATTGCGCTGTTCATTCCATTTAGCAGTTTGCAATTGTGTTAACAAAATATCGTGGCAAATTTTTAAACAACTCAAACAACTGCATTTATTTCAGGAAGATTACATAATCTTTAATTATACTCCAAAGATTTTCTCAGAACTCTTCCCTGAAAAGAAAAGTAGAATCAACTCCTTTCAAAAATAAAAAAAGAGGCCATTGTTTCCTATTAAGTCCAGAAATTATTGTAAAAAAGAAAGAACAAGGCATAAAATAAAGAAACCGTCTGTCTCCTTTAAATAATTACCTAAGTAAGTACCTACCGACTTTGTAAGCATGTGCTTATCATTAAGAGTGAGTAATAAAAGTCAAAGAAATCATTGTTATTTGTTGTTCTAATGATAAGTAATTGGGCTGGCAGCTGGTTACTACATCGTTAGAAGAACTCCTAACGAAGTATTTGCCATAATTATTAGGTAGGTACGCGTCAAACTTTATGACGGCTCTGAAAAACACCCCTCACCCCCGCTGACACGTGAATTTGTCACTGCGCAGTGCCTCGCCTAATGTTCCGACCCACCGCGGTAAAGTTTGAATCGGACTGTACTTATCTATTGCGCCTTAGTTAGTGAAAATGAATCTACTACGCTTAGAATGGGCAACTAGCTTCATCTTTGTGAATGACCGATCCATAGATATCCGGACCGATCCCATGACAATTCAAAAGTGTCTGTAATTGGTTTAATTAAAACTAATGCTTTGAGTTCGAATTCAGTAGCACTCCTCCATTATTTAAATGTTTAATACTTTTAGTTTGGGATCCTCCCGGTCTTCGAGATACAACTATGTATGCTAATTCAATTACTGTTGGGTTATTGTTGTTAATTTCATCTTTTGATCATCATTACCCTCCAAATAATCCGAATTCATTAAGAGACGGCGCTAGTAAGTACTACATATTCCTTGAGCCGTCACTGTATTCATCACTTTCTTCCTAATTTTAAACAAAAATATCACGTTTCAAGTTATTGGACAAAGACTTTGAGCAATCCTGTTAGCTGGGGGTAATAGCCGTTCACAAAAAACCCTATTCAATTAATTAAGTGAAAACATCTCGTTGATTAAGATCCATCGTCTATCATATTTCAAGGTCCATTTTTTGCGATATCACTTTGGCATTCAATCTTTTAATCGGTTGACGGAGAAACACGAAAGGTTCCAAGAAACTAATCTTGTTTTTCGAAAACCATCTAAAACGTTTTGTTTACTGGATTGTGTTGATGCTGAGAAGATTATCTACTTCCTAGGCAGAAGATTAGTAGGCAGATTGTTTCACGGTAGTTAACTATTAAGTAGTGTTCCCCTGTTTCAGAGAAGATCATTGGGCTGCCACGTCAAATATTTCCAGAGATTATAGTGGGATTATATTTCTGCTGGGGGGCTTTGTTGCGCCACATCTTCTTCCCAGCTAAAGCACTAGGAAGTGGTGAAGGGCGGGCGTTTTCGGGGGACTGTCTCATGAAATTTTGACGTTTAAAAGTGCTGATTCTCAGCTTAGTTTGAATAAGTGACTTTTGATTTGATTTGATATACATCATCATCACCATTTCAGCCGAAAGACGAAAGAAAGAAAGAGAAGACACAGAAGGAGAAGGAAAAGATTATACATAATAGGCAGGAAGTGAGCACTGAGAAGATGGCTTGGCAACAAGGTGTAATTGAAATGACTGAAAACCTCTTAATTGTAATCATCATTATAAACAAAGAGCAGTGGTGGCCCAGTGGTAACGGCCGTGACTTACGAGATGTAGGTCGTGGGTTCGAATCCAAACATACGCTTTACTTTGTGTAAATAGTTTCATCACCACTGCTCTCAAAACGGTGAAGGAAAACATTGAGAGGTAACCGGCATGTCTGTTCCGTCATGTGCGCTGATTAATTTGACAGGACTAAACTAAAATTTATCTTCTGTCCTTTTCTTAATGAAATAGAAAGAAAAAAATGTCCTCAACTTAAATTTAGTTTAGTTTGTGAACAAGGGAACTGGCACCAGTAACTTTCTGGTGCCAAATTTAGTACATTAGGGACTGGAGACCATATTCCTTGTTAATCGCCATTAAAATTTAGATCTAAATTCTAATGCTCTCCATTTCAGTAACTGCATATTGGAAGAACGGAACCAAAATGAACTCATTAGTTCATTATCTATAGAAAATAGTAGTCATGTTAATGTATGATAAGTTCGTGTTCTATCGGTTTTATGTTAATAACGGAAAATTAATATTGGATTCCTCAATACGTGATTATTGCTGCACCTGTTAAACATTTTTACTAGATACTCACAGCGTATAAGCAAATACCCACACGGGATTCAAACAATTACAGCAACATATAAATCCTAAACGTGCAAAATCGCAAGAAAACTGGAATAAAAGATACTTTACGTTTGCTGCAGCTCTAAAACTTCAGCAAAAAAAAAAGGTTGACGATGTCACCAAAACACACACGGCCCAAATTGCGTAGAATCGTAGAACTTTCGCTCACAACACTTACTTCAAACTAGTTTCGATAGTGGTAGACATGACGCGGCGGCGCGTGCGCGAACTACAACGGCTGGTGCAACACTGGGCTGCGCAAGAGTTGACGTTGACGCTCCGCGAGTCCGCGATGCTTGGGTTAGTATTTTTATGGAGTGTTTTTAAAACCCGTATTTATTTTTGTTTAAAGAAAATGTTGAAAATATCTGTTATCTGTTGATGACAGATGCATTGTTCATGTTTTTGAAGAACTTGTCTACGTTGTACATGACTTATTTTATGTCCCGGAAACTATAAAAATATGACTATCATCTAAACGATCTATACTAAGGTACATTTACATTTTTTTTTTTTCAGGTCTTGACATATACAGGCACACTAAACTGTCAATTCCATACATAACACCTTCTCCTGCAGCTAGGCTTCTTAAGGCTTCACAGACTCGTGAGAAGATCACACTGTTATGTACTAATGTAAGTTTATTTCCACATTTATCTTGTTTTACTCTTCACAAAATTCCTGAGATCATAAATATTATGGTTAAATTTGTTGTTGTAGAATTACTTTCCCTAGTTTAAATACGAAGTAAACGAGATATCTTTAGTTCTACACCACTTTAGAATCTGGTTGGTTTGCGGCTAGTCTTAGGAATGAATTTTTACTATGACACTAACAGGGTATCTACTTACACTTAAACAATCATTCCATACATTTAGGAGATGAGCTTGATGAGGGAATCACTTCATATTAATGTTATTATTCATATTCATTTTATTTGTTTTACTTAAATTCTATATCTTCTATTTTGATTGAAGATTGTGCCAGATGTTCAGACACACGAGTAAAACATTTCGGTTTGAAGTTGTTGAGTTTTATAACTAGAAACAATGAGTTTAGTCTGACTGTACGACGTCACACACCTTAATCAGTGTACTTAATACATTGTTGTAGTTCTAGCGATCACTGCATAGCTACGAAGTCCACTTTAGTATTCTGAGCTACAATTAGAACTATATTTTGATTTACTTCTCTAGGACATTTCGTTTAAATTAAGCCTACTTGGGCTTATAAAACTTAAAACGTATCGAAGTATTCATTTTATGATGGACAATTCTTTATTGTTACAATTTCTGAGTTCGTAAAGTTTTTGTGTTTAGCATAATTTTTATCCCATCATCGTGAATCATCAAATACTTAAATAATTTCCTAGT
Source organism: Atethmia centrago (assembly GCA_905333075.3). Lineage (NCBI taxonomy): Eukaryota > Metazoa > Arthropoda > Insecta > Lepidoptera > Noctuidae > Atethmia > Atethmia centrago. Next base: position 6,041,211 of record HG995381.1, on the reverse strand, counting down.
TTAATATTTGTTTAATTAGGAGTTTCTTGTTGTTTTTTAATAACATGTAGATAGGTACTTCTCGTTGTCTTTTTGTCTTGCTTCTCATCAACTAAAACATACTAAAGTATTTAAAATTTTATTAAAATGTTTATCTTATTTACAACGCTCACATCCTCACGTTTAAGTGCTTGGCTGATGATGGTAGAAGATCGTTTACACGCTGGTCCGATGCTGCTCGTATGCTATGGACTGGATCTCTCTATTTGCCTCTCTCACGTAGACAACATTATGTACCAGGAATAGGAGGTAGATGTTCAGGGCTGTGGAATATACATAAATTGGATTATTGTTTGGTTTGTGGTAAAGTATTGGCTGTCTCTCTTTATCAAGACACCTAGATGTCAATCTCACAATAAGACTTCTTCTCGCATTTCTAATGAAAGCGTAATCGCTGAGGTCGATTCAAGAGTTCACTATATTACGACCCAAACATTGATGCCGGAAAAGGTACAGAAAACTTTCCTGAGATGCCTATTCCAAAGGTTATACCATTTCTTTCCCTACATGTACCGTACCAACTATCTTTTAGGGACGTTGTTAATCGTTGGAGGTGAGAAGAGGCCTTGATCAGTTCACGGTAGCCTGTAAGACCTTACGGGGACGTATCGACTGCCCAGAGCTCCACTGCCTTTTCTACAGATTATTTGTGCTCGACAAATACATCGGATACCGTTAGAGCCTATTTGTTTGCGCAAATGCCATCCAAAACTGTAGCCAGAGCCGAATCCCCAGTCTGTCGTACTATAAAGATGCTAAATGCCCTTCTAACTGCTAACCCTGAATGTGATGTGTTTGCGGATGAATGCAGTAAAATTATGCGTATCGTAATATCGTGTTCTGTGAGAGACAGTATGCAAGGGACTCCCTTGCAACTGTTCCATGTTAGTTTAAAATTAAATTATATACAACGTAATTATTGTTAATATATTAATAATTGTTTCTGTGTTAATTAATGTAATTGGTGCTGTACCGTTTTAATTAACTATAAATAAATAAATACGTGAAAACAGATATTGAAATGGTAGACCGAAAGACGGAAAAAACGGACGACTGGTTCATTGTAGGTAGTAACTACTCAAAATTTTCATTAATAAATCTGTGAAAGGACCTAAGTAAAATTTTAATTACCAAATTATATTACACAAATTGTTTCGAATTATGTTTTGAAATCAAAATATTGTATGTGCTATCATTGTGTTACAATGCGTCCATGAAAGTGCACAATCGGCATTGATGCAACTCGAACACCGACTTTATTGCATAAAAGTATTGAAAACACGTAAACTTAAACGTACTCGTAACACAGGTAACTTGTATTTTTTATGGATCATGTCGTTACAATAAAGATTTTTCTTACTATTTAAGTGTATTTGAGATATATTATATCAGAAGCCTAGAATCCCGGACCATTGGAAAGCGTATGAGGGGCCGAAGCCAACTCGCAGAGGCTAGCTATCTAGCTATAGCAAGCACTTAGTGAAGCAGAAACAAGGGGGCAACATATCCAGGGGTGCAACCATGTCGCGGGAAGGTACTAATGGGTCACCGAGGCCCCCGCAACACAGGCAACGGAAGGAATACGGGTGGGTTTTAGTCAGTAAGAGTCTGACACACCCTCCCGCTCCGACCAGAGCGGGAGAAGTTATTTGATGATTTCTCATCCACAAAAAAAAGGGGGGCTACCATCACCTCTTATAGCAGTATTATTTCAATATTACTTCAGCGTGAGAAAGAGATGGAGCTATAAGTCCTGTACAGCTTCATCACTTTCCTACTGTGAAGTAATATTATAATAATACTGCTATAAGAGGGGATGGTTGGCCTCCTGAGGTGCTTGGGCTGGAGAGGTTTTCCACGGCTATCAGAACAATCCCAGAGCCCGGTAGATGGTCAAGACTATCACTTACTGGAAAACTTCAAATACAAATTCAAATATGTTTATTTGACATAGGTAAACAAAAAAGTACAGATGTCAGTATTAATAAAATGAACTGTTAATGGCGTACACATATTTTAATTATAATTGGAATTAATTAGTAATAACTACAACAAACATTCATAATTAATGAAGCAGAAACATGGGGGCAACATTTCCAGGGGTGCAACCATGTCGCGGGAAGGTACTAATGGGTCACCAAGGACCCCGCAACACAGGCAACGGAAGGAATACGGGTGGGTTTTAGTCAGTAAGAGTCTGACACACCATATTATCAACCTTTAATGTACCCACTGCTGGGACACAGGCTTCCTCTCTGTGAGAGGGGGGGCCGTAATACACCACGCGGGCCCAGTGCGAGTTGGTAGATGTCACATGTCCTGACCAACACATGTCATGTGTTGGTAGATGTGTCATGTGGTAGATGTTTTGACTCTTGAGTTTTTTTTGCCATTTCTTCTCAGGAGTAGTCGGATAGGAAATGTCGACTCCATCTAGCTTATTTTTATTATTTTTTTTATATGACGTGTAAAAGTGATTCTAATATCCTATTTACAGAATAAACTATTTCATTTAATTTCATTTTGTCTTCGAGTTTACAACATTAATAAATAAAACTAAATTATAACAATAAATTATTAGCAAATTAATAATTTAATAAAAAAAAAGTAAAATACAAATGTCAAAAAAATTATAATTTGTCGTCTAGGTACTCATTGGTTGTGTAATATGCGTATGGTTGTATATATATGTGTATATTTAATAAAACAAGAACAGCCTTTTTGGAATGGTGTATCTTTTATTGGATTGGGTATCTTGTTATATATTTTGGGGGGCATTCCTAAAAAGCTTTTCGAATATAGCGCAGTTTGGTGTGGAATCGCACATATCTCATTGTTACGTCGTCGTCTTGATCTCAATGTATGAAATAAATGCTAGTTTGATTTTACAAATACTGCTGTCTCCTAGATGTATAAACAGGGCAATTATAGAAGTTTATATTTTACAAATACTGCTGTCTCCTAGATGTATAAACAGGGCAATTATAGAAGTTTATATTTTACAAATACTGCTGTCTCCTAGATGTATAAACAGGGCAATTATAGAAGTTTATATTTTACAAATACTGCTGTCTCCTAGATGTATAAACAGGGCAATTATAGAAGTTTATATTTTACAAATACTGCTGTCTCCTAGATGTATAAACAGGGCAATTATAGAAGTTTATATTTTACAAATACTGCTGTCTCCTAGATGTATAAACAGGGCAATTATAGAAGTTTATATTTTACAAATACTGCTGTCTCCTAGATGTATAAACAGGGCAATTATAGAAGTTTATATTTTACAAATACTGCTGTCTCCTAGATGTATAAACAGGGCAATTATAGAAGTTTATATTTTACAAATACTGCTGTCTCCTAGATGTATAAACAGGGCAATTATAGAAGTTTATATTTTACAAATACTGCTGTCTCCTAGATGTATAAACAGGGCAATTATAGAAGTTTATATTTTACAAATACTGCTGTCTCCTAGATGTATAAACAGGGCAATTATAGAAGTTTATATTTCCTACAACTATCCGTCTTTTTCAGCTTAAATACAGCACGTACACACTTCTTTTGAGCTTTGAAAGCATTTTGTTCGTCAGTGTAATTTCCCCAATGCATTATTCCAAAACGTAACGTTGATGAGACATATGCTTTATATGCTATTAAAACTACGGACTCATTGACTATTTTTGCAAGATTATAAAGCGCATAAGAATACTGGTTTAGTTATTTACAGACAGTTTCTATATGACATTTCCAGTTTAGATGACTATCCAAGTACATTCCTAGAAATCTGGCACTGTTGGTTTAAAAAAAAAAGACAGTATTTGTATCAAACCTAAATTCTTATGGCCATACACGCTATGGTCCACTACTTATGTAGTAGTGTCTGCGCAGGTAGGCCGGACCGTGTGTTGGAATAGACCTGTGCACTGTGCAGTTCTTAGATCATATAGCTAGTGGTTGATCTGCGCAGGAACACCAGCACATGTAGACCTCTCCGGTGAACCGTAGCTTGTATGGTTTACATTATGCACGAAGGCAATGTATTACTGGATAATTATTACCCTTGTTTATGACAGGTGAAACGACAGACAATGATACAATTCTAATAAATAATTAAATACTAACCTACAAAGAAGATGTAAATGGCGTTTTTCTTGTACTCCGTGTAGTCGATGAAGGGCAAGTCAGCGAGCAGCGTCATCAGCTGCGAGACTGTCGCGAAGTAGAAGTAGATCTTTAGCATTAATTTGTTTTTCTGCAATTATAGTAAGTAAAACATTTAGTTACTCGTAAGTAAACTGTTTATCAGTTGCATAACAAACGCGCGCAAAATCAGCCTATAACGTTTCCACTGCTGGGACACCGGCCTCCTCTCTTTTATCAGTTGAAACATTATTATTATACAAATTATTATGGCACAGTCAAGGTGCCACGATTTTGTTTCTCACGCCTGTTATTAATGTACTAGCAAAATTCATAGGAGCATGTTAGTGTTAAACTTGGTAATAAAGCTTTTTACACTTCAGAGTACACTGTTCGTGGAGGTAAGAAGATGAAAGAAGCAGGATGAAAAAATAAGACTGTATTCTGTTTACTCCAAAGTAAACAGACCACCCAGAACTTTATACTACCACTACATCCAGGTCACTCCAACAGCCACTGATCCTGAATGGCAATGATAAGTTTTACAGGCGTAAAAATCTTATGTGTTTTAACTACAAAGAGCTAAATATGTACAAAATGAAAGTTTAATTTTAACCAACAGGTGTCCCGCAGGGTCCATGACGATTCAACAAAGGCGTTTGACTTACCCTATGAGCACCGATCAGTAGAACTACAGTCAGCACAATATCTGCTAATGCCGCAGTCACTATGACCGGGAGATGTACCGCAGGATCACTGTAGTGTAAGTCTCCGTGAGGCTTGTCACTCGTCAGCTCGTCAACCATCTCGTACATTAGCAACGGGAACGCGACTAGGGCTAGCGTCTGCAATACACATTGATCGAACTTTATCTTTGTCTTCTACAGGGGCTGGAGTAACAATAAGAGCATTCACATATATTTTGGGATTCGTATTAGAGCCGATTCACACCGGGAAAGTAGCGGCCGGTAGCGGCGCGGCGAGCACTTTCAGTGTGAAATAATTTTAAACTTTATCTATATAGTTAAAAGACCAGTATCGCTTGAAAAGCTTGAAAAGTCCGCGCGGCCCACATCTTATCAGTGGTACTGCTCGCGGCACCGCGGAAATTCTTCCATCAGTCGTAGTTTCTTCCATAAGTCATGGACATACAACGCCCATATCTCTTTTCTTTTTTCTTTTGTTTGTTTCTTTCTTCTTTAGAAATAAGTGTTATAATAACCAATTCCATCATTTTCACTCCAAACACATGAGTTGCCTTGCCAAATGTAGAATTAAACTGGTCAAGGGGATACTAGGTGCGTGGTGTTGGAAGCCGCGCGTGGCCATCGGCGGCGGCGACGCGACCCGAGCCTGCTGCGGCCAGCTTAGCCGGCTTCGTCGCGTAGCTGCCGGCTTCTGGTGCATACATTCTGGTGTGAATCGGCCCTTACGGTGTATATAGCATCACTGGGTGGTGGGTCTAAGACAAAGTCCATGAAAGAGCGAATATTGGTGCCGATTCCCTTGTTCACAAACTAAACTAAACTTAAGTTCAGTGCACCTTTTTCTTTCTATTTCATTAAAAAAAGGACAGAAGATAAATTTTAGTTTAGTCCTGTCAAATTAATCAGCGCCTGTCACTACTCTATACAAGTTTAGACGTGAATAAAAACTTGCCTACTAAAATTACGTCAATTTACGTCAAGCGCTGATTAATTTGACAGGACTAAACTAAAATGTATCTTCTGTCCTTTTCTTAATGAAATAGTAAGACAAAGATGCACTGAACTTAAATTTAGTTTAGTTTGTTAACAAAGGAATCGGCGCCACTGTTTAGGATCGAGTATGAAATACTCACACATTTTATTTGCTCGCCCACATCATTTTACTCTACCTAGTTTTTAGCATTAGTCTTTGAGATTTTGTGTCAAATAGGTAGGTACCTATGCTTATTGTCGATGCTTACAGCACTCGAGATGGTTTTTCTTGAATCTGTGTAAGGACAACATTTTACCGACAATGATTGAGTTTTAAATAATGGAAACCACAATTATGATTATCCTTTATTTGACTTTGCAAACCTGAATGGAACGACCAGTGTTTTATAAGGTCTAGCTATTATACTTTGGAATATACATTACTTTAGTTTTGTTTTGTTAAACTCGTTGGGATTCAATGCTTAGTACGCAAGCTCAACCTTGAGATTCTTAGAAAGATTGAACAAAAATAGCTCCTAATATTGACTCCACAATTTATGAGGCAGTAGGTGCCTACATTAATTATACGTATCAATGACCAAACAAAGATCATCAAAGTTAAAGCCTGTTTTGCCAACATAGTTGAGTAGTCTAACCAGCTATTGTTTACAAACCAACAAAAGAATTTAACATCTGGTCATACACGCACCTGACCTTTTTGAAGAACATCACCAATGAGGTCATTATATGTCTTTCTGGAGCGTCCCCTCCTGGCGTTTCCACTCACATCTGCCTTGTAAATATCTTTTGTTAGTCGCCTTTCATTCATCCTCTCAATATGACCAAACCATCTAACCATGCTCTTTTCAATTTTTGTCACTACATCTTCTTTTAACTGTTGCCTTATCACATCATTTTTCAGCCCATAATTTATAGTCACTCCACACATGTTTCGCAAGGAACGCATTTCCACAGCATTTACTCTACTTTCATGCTTCTTTGATGTATGAACGTTAACGAAGCAAAAAGAGTATGTAAGGAGCGTAGCAGGTGGCGTTCTATAGTAACTGCGCCTACCCTCATAAGAAGAAGGCGTGAGTTTATTTATGTATGTAAAAGAATTTAAATAGGTACTTGATCTAGCTTGCTATTGGATGCCTATCAGGCCTATCTCCAACAGTACACTGCTATATGCAGTGATATATACATGGGGTGATATAAAGTCCAGATGTGAGACATATTTTGTGAAAAGCAGTTTGGAAACTAGGTGCAAAGGCTTAAGGGGTGATAGTTGACAACATTTGGAGCATTTTGAGCATGTTTTAAAAAGATATGAACGATTTAAGGCTTCTACAGAGTGGGGCGATATCGCGGGCGCGACAGGCATATTGCTGCCTGTCGCGCCCGCGATATCGCCCCACTCTGCAGAAGCCTTTATGCTATATATATATTTTTTTTATTTTAAGTTATTGTATGAATTCAAAAGTGTCTAGTATTTTTTTTTTTTTTCAATATCACAGATGCTTGGAACTTTTATTAGATTAGAATTAGATGCATATCAGATAAACCATGAAATAAAAAATACCAGCTTTAGCTTGGGCACTGTCGGCAATTAACTAAAAATAGCAGATAAAAAACATACATGTTTTAGCCGAAGTATGTTTTTTGACAGAGTTTTTGACAGAGGGGTACCCCTTAAGGCTTTGCATCCAGCTTCCAAACACTCTGTATAAATAATAGTAATAATAATCGTGGTTCTTAGATAGTACAAAATAGTGAAAGGCCTCCATCCCAGCCCACTTCTGTAGTTACCAACGTGGTTGTACCAACCAACTGTACGTGTAACTTTAACTTATGCCCTTTTACTTTTCCCAATTATGTTGGGGCCGGCTTCAAGTCTTACCGGATACAGCTGAATACCAGTATTTTACATGGAGTGACTGCATATCTGACCTCCACAAGCCAGTTACTGGGTAACACGATACCCCTTGGTAAGACTGGTTGTCAGACTTTCGAGCTTCTGACCCGACCCGTAACGACTGTCAAAGATCTACAAATGACAGCCGGGACCAACGGCTTAACGTGCTTTCCGAGGCACGGAGGGGTCTTGGTATGTAAAGATGGTCACCCATCTTAACCTGATCGATCGACCCGTGTATACATACAGAATTAAAATAATACATGCATGCAAGATCTTAATAAGAGTGGCTCATGACATGTCTGCCATTTCTCATGGCGTGCAAATATCTAGGTACAATTATTATTATTGAATCAATGTTTTTAAATTTTACTTCTTTGATACAATGCTGCTCTTTTAGATCTGATAATTATGTATAGGTATTTCTTGAAAATGTCGTGAAAATCCGAGTGATTACGTCACATGATACACGTCAGAATCCATCTAAGAACAAAACACCGAATTATTGCACTTACTAGATCTGCATATCCAAACACAGCTATCCCAACATAAGTAGGTATACAAAAACAGCACTTCCTAACAACAGGTATCTTAGGACATTTTAATTTACACAGATTCTTCATATTTCTTACACTTTACATACATTTCAGATGAAATCTCATCACTGACTGGGTCTGAGCGACTCTTATCCAAAATTGCATCCTCTTAGACCATCTTTTATAAGATACTTCCGCTACTTAAAGACACATTCATCCTAATATGTGTTGTACTTCTTTGCATATCCATTGCTCTGTTTTTATGGGACGATAATGTACCGTACCTTGGGGTAGTGATCAATGGACTATGCGTTAATGAGCAGTGTTGGTAATTTTCTTCTTTGTTAGTCGCTTGGTACAATGATTTGAATGAATTCCTCGGTTTTCATTAATTTATAAATTAAGATTGCATTGCATCCATTGCTAAGGCCAAGCGTTTTATGAATAGTAAACTGAATTGTGTTTTACAGGATGGACAATAACATAATTTAATGGGCATACCTAGTTAATAACTTTGTAAATATTTAAAATGAGTACTTTACTAATTCGCTTTATATTATTCTTTACAATAATAATCAATTCGTTATCCTGAATAAACATTAACGCATGATAATAAAAAAGAAAACTGAAGATTTATCCAGTAAAGAAGCAACAAGTGACGCCATCTAGTTTGTTGACTACGAACTAACCCACATATTATGGTCTATTTTTAGATTTCTAAGTAATTAAGCACAGTGATAAGCAAGTCGTTTGACCAGCAGTGGACCAGTCTTTCGACTGATTTCATGATGAAGATTCATCATCGAATCATTCGGAAAAAAGTGGTCATTAAATATTTAAGACCACTTCTTTATGTCCTGCCTATGTTGGTTGGTCATAAATAATGGTGAGTCGAGTTCCAATCGAATTAGAACAAAAACTTAGAAAAAAATATAAATGGTAAAGCATCGCAAGATGTTGAGAGAAGCAGGAAATTGTAACTACAAAATTATTAGAGAGTTGCCACCAGAGTTTTAGACTAGATTGGTAGATTTATCTAAAATGGTGTATACAATTTTCCATCTTTAAATAACAGTGTAACCAAAGGAAAATATACAAGAATATCACGAGTTCCTTTGGAGGAAGACATCATCAAGACACAGAGCAGTGTATCACGGCTCACGTCCTCCAACACGAAGAGTTAATAAGATAATGACACCTTAGGGTTGCCAACTAACTAAGTTTGAAATAAAGAAAATAAATAGAAAGAAAATACGTTTATTTGCGGTAAACATGACACAAAGAATGAACACAAATACAAAAGAAACAATTTGGCGGAGAATATGCGCCACATCCACGCAAAACGGCCAACGCTCAGCATAATGCTGCGACCCTATGTGAGACACAGCCCCAGCAACCAGCGCTGGGGCTCTGTCTCGCATTGGGTTGCAGCGATAGCCGGCTCTTTTCTGCTTAACAACATCAGAAAAGTACACAGAAAGTAAGTGCACTATAGGTGCCTACACTGTACCTACACTTCTGCCTTCAAAATCAAAATCAAAAGTCATTTATTCAATCAGCACTTTTCGAACGTCAAAGTTACGTAAGGCAGTCCCCCAAAAATGCCCGCTCTTCTCCATTAGGATACCTTCAGGATTTACAGGTGTGATGTTATGTTATTTTATTTTAACATCAGAAAAGTGGAGCAGACCATGATTGTCTCATAATAACGGCTCGCTTTTTTACCAGGAATCTTAAAATCTTTCTATTAGTGCAGCGTAGTTTGCTGTTTCAAACCGAATTCACCATTTAGTGCTTCCAGAATCTTATGAAAGGTTATATTTTTCGGGGACTATTTAAATAAATAAGCCAGTTAAACTTGATATAGTTCAAAGTTCGTTAGTCAAGTTCATGCTGATACAACAGAAGAAGCATTTCTTTACGACAATCTTTTTTAAAATGACGATAACATACAAATTTCTTAGGGACCCACCGACCGACACAATTCTGGATAGACCGGAGTCACCAACCCTAGCACTTGACCAACTATCTCAGTCGCTATTCTCCGTGCTATAGTCCAAACGTTGCATTTAGGAGCACCTGCCAGTGCCACACCAAGTATAAAAGTACCATGTTTATTTCTTTGAGTTCGTGATTAACATTTATTATAATGTTGATTGAAGTACCCGAGTTGAAGCGGTGTTGCTTCTGCTTGCCACTACGACGGGGGATCCTTGTGTTCGCGTACCTCAGCTTGGTAAGCATTATCTTTTATACCTCTATTAGTTTTTATTGATAGGGAGAATATAGGTGTGTGCGGATGCTTATGCAATATGCATGAGCAGTTTCGATCATATTGGTAAATCTTTTTTTATTGGTAGCTTTAGTTTTGTTATTATGTCCCCAGATTGTTTCGATTACTGACAGTATCAGTTGTTTTTACTGGTTTGATTCAACAATCACACCAGTAAAAACAACTGATACTGCAAAGAGAAGTATAAAAATATGATTTCAATACAACTTTTGAAATCATACTTCTTGATTATTGACAGTCAGGTAGGCAAGTGAAGACGATTAGACGAATCGTAAAGTTTAGGTCATAGTTTATCGATCAATCATTAGGTATTAGTAGAATCTCACTTCTGGTAAAGGTGAACGGCAGATTTCGTACAGCTTACTTTTTTTGTTGTTTTGTTATAGAATTTTTACCACATATTAAGGCAACTAAGCCATTTATTTTCATGTAAGTGTAATATTTTTAAAAGTTCGGATTAATTAATAATATTAAAAAAAGATTTTAATAACTACACGTAATTTAGTCGTAAACTAAACGCAGTTATGTTGGTATTTTAGCTATACTCGCCATGATGGTAGGTACTACCCGACCTGCTCCTACTTAGATGAAGTAAAATTAACTATTAATTAATTATAAATAAAATCATCATCATCTGCCTGCCTTTACCCAACTTCGTTGGGGTCAGCTTCCAGTCTAACCGGATGCAGCTGAATACCAGTATTTTACATGGAGTGACTGCCTATCTGACCTCCACAACCCAGTTACTGGGTAATACGATACCCCTTGGTAAGACTGGTTGTCAGACTTTCGGGCTTCTGACGACCCGTAACGACTGTCAAAGATTTACGAATGACAGCCGGGACCAACAGCTTAACGTGCTTTCCGAGGCACGGAGGGGTCTTGGTATGTAAAGATGGTCACCCATCTACGGACCAACCGCGGCAAGCGTAGCTTAACCTGATCGATTGACCCGTGCGGCTGTTATTATTTAGCCACAAGACCCTCAACAAAAATAAAATAAAATAAATGGGATAATAATTAATAATTAATTAATTAATTATAAATAAAATAAATGTACATAAAAATAACTATTAACTGTATTGTTTTATTTAACTATACTCAAAACCCCATCAGGACTTCATGATTATCAAACTGTTTCAGTCAGCTGCTGGACATAGGTATCACTCCGCTGAATAGATACGATCCTCATCTCAATTTACCTACTTGATAGTAAGTAAAACACTATAAAAATAGCGGCAATCAATCTAGAACATGTGCTTTATCACCGAAACAATGTTTATGTGCCTATAAGTAACAATCTACATTGGTACACTAGTACATAACCTTAAAAAATAAAACTAGTTATAACTTTTACGTCCCAAGTTCTAAAAATCCAAGAATTTGAAAAGGGCTTGTCTATCGTATTAACTACCAATTAAAACAAAAAATATCGCAAAACACGTAATTTTATTAGCTGTACGAAAGTCCTATACAAGCCTGCCGTTCGCCTTCGCTTTAGCTTCATTAATTGATTAATTTGTGAATGAAGATATTGATATTGAGGATTTGACTTACAAAATCCTTGGTTTATACAGCCGAATAAGCTATTTGTTATACACGCAAAAATATAATTTTTTCCTAGACACTGCGAATATTAATCTTTTTGTTCTCGTAACATATGTTTAAGCTTATGGCATTCTTATGAGTGTGCTGTGGCTGTGAAAGAATTGACTGCGTATGCAGAGCACACTCAGAACATTGTTTGAAAGCAGTTGCAAGTTAGCTGAACATACATCAAATAGCTTGTTCAACTGTACGTAGTTATATCTAGTGTTCCTAGATAGAGATGAAATAGACAGGACACTCCACTTACAGGATTAATATGCACACATAACGACACAACTTGAGTCTCGACCATAAACTTCGTTTGCCTTGTAATTTAGCCATTAGGTATGTTGGTAAACTAGGATGCATTACTGGAAGGTTCGTGGCTAAATAATAACGGTCGCACAGGTCGACCGAAGGTTAAGCTACGCTTGCCGAGGTCAGTCCGTGGATGGGTGACCATCCAATACATTTCGAGACCCCTCCGTGCCTCGGAAACCATATTAAAGCGTTGGTTGCGGCTGTCATTTGTAGATCTTTGACAGTCGTTCCACGTTAGCCAGACTAACGGGCCGAAAGTCTGACTACCAGACGGGTATCGGAAGGGTATCGTATTACCCAGTAACTGGGTTATGGAGGTCAGATAGACAGTCACTCCATGTAAAATACTGATATTCCGCTGCGTCCAGTTAGACTGGATAGCGACCCCAACATAGTTGGGAAAAGTTGCTGCTGGCTGATCTTAGCCGAAATCCGAGTTGACTCTTACAAAGAAAAAGCCCGAAAACAGATTAATATAATGATCTTCTGGCTTCTGATTTGATTGATATAATGATCTTCTGGCTTCTGATCTTAGCCGAAATCCGATTTGACTCTTACAAAGAAAAAGCCCGAAAACAGATTGATATAATGATCTTCTGACTTCGAGCGTTGTTAGTAAACATTTTTGCGACTGTTTTGTAAAATGTATTGAAAGAACAAGATGGCTGCGTTAGTCTCAATTTCAGCCACGCGCCAAAAGTTCCTTCTACAGCTAATTCTAGATTGATAAGAATGGGACATAATCTATTCTTTTGACCGACCTGTAGTTATCTTGAAATCTGGGTACATAATCAGCCTAAAATGTTCTCACTGCTGGCTGGGACACAGGCCTCCTCTCGGTGAGAGGGAGTGGGCCGTAATCCACGACGCGGGCCCAGTGCGCGTTGGTAGATGTCACATGTCTTTGAATTTTTGGTTCTAGGACATGCCGGTTTCCTCATGATGTTTTCCTTCACCGTTTTGAGAGCAGTGGTGATGAAATAATTTACAGAAAGTAAAGTGCCTGCCTGGGTTCGAACCTACGATCTACAACTCGTAAATCGCGGCCGTTACCACTGGGCCACCACTGCTCCAAGTAGAGTTATGTGTGATTTTCAAAAATATTTATGTGCTAAAATCTAAAATAAAATATATAAGGGCTAAAGTCTAAAATTAAATCTAACAGTTTTTTTTAGTAAATCTCATAAAAAAACCGTTATTTTATTTTCTTTATTTGAAGATCTGGGAAAGACAACGTCGTAAATTGATTGGCTTCATATCGACTGAAGCCATCCATCCTCTAAATAAAAGGAACACGGGCTCCGGGATCTTCGTTGGAACGCACCGTCCGCACAGCCCCTCCTGGGTAGGGAATGCAATGAGGAGTTCTCGAGCCATTTGTCCAGATTCAATCTCGTGACAAGACAATCTCGACACAATGGCTTCTTGTGAAGCCATTGTCAATATTAATGGATTTATAGTGTTCGTGATGCGTGCTCATTTGTTGCGTTATATTACGTGCGTAGTGCACATGATTATTACAAGTGAATCTACAATATTTTGTCGTAGATTCACTTCTTTCGAGATTCAACTAATGTTGTTTTATTTACAAACTAGAACACCAATACCCAAGCCATGCCCAAAGTTGCAGTTTAAACTTCATTAAAATTTAGCATTTCTTGCTAAAAAAACATATTATTTTAAAAAGTTGGCAAAATCACGATCTTTTGAATCTCGAAATCGGGATCTCACCATTTTGCCGGGCGAGGTCTCGGGTAACCGATCTCGAGCACAGACATGACACACGAGATCTCGAGTAGCCAATCTTGACTCGAGATTGCATTCCCTAGTCATGTGTCACGCCTTGAGGAGGACCCGGAAAATCAGATACACAGTATTTTTTTCTAATGAACTCTGACCCACGCTCCTAAACTGGAATTTCCAATGTTTGGTTTAGAATAATGATCATAATTGTCATTAGTTATTCCATGTTTATACTATTAAGTGATAAGAATGTATTCATGCCACAATTGTTTATTTACGAACCGTCGGAAGCCACTTCCCTGAATTAAAAGAGATAACTGTTATCAATATTGTCAAATTCCCACATAATTACCTACTCTTTGGTTATCAACTTAGCTTACGAAAACAATGAAACAAAACAACATTTAAATGAGATGTCTCTATATTTACCGAATGATAAAGAGTAACTGGAAATCATACAAAGAAAATAAATAATAACTATTACGTAAAGAAATGATAATTTCCGTACAGTCAAAGACCTGCGTAACTCAACCCCTCTTCAATTCTTCTTCTTTGTAAGAGGGTCAGCTAATGCCCAGTACTGACCGTACTATAGGACTGTAGATACTAGTACTTTATAGGATCTACGGCTGGAACCTACCAATTTTTATCTGTTCTTAATATTAATATTTTTAAACGTTTTCTTTTGTAAAAATATAAAAAAATGTAACCAGCATGTAATAAAGGAAATAAAAATATTTATTTAGGTGTCAAGGACCCAATTTAAACATGCGACTCACATAAGTACAAATATGTAGGGACATTAATCATAGAAACAGAAAATATCACTCTGCCTGACCCGAATATCAAACCTATGCTCACCAGTTGGCAAAATATAAAATTACTACCACAATTTAAAGACCGCTGTTTGTACCGTTCTAGTGTATGTATGTTGTGTCCTTTTGTTCGCTCTTCCCGTGTACATTATAGAATATTTGGAGTGCATTAACAGCCGGCGGGCGCCGCGCCAGGTCCCAAAAAAACGCTTATCTTAGTGACTAACTTACATTTCATCTCATTCTTAATTCTCGTATTTCGTTAACCAAGTTACTTTAAATATGCAATACATACAATCAGTGCCGGATTAAGCAAGCGCGGGGCCCGTAGACAGGCCTTTGATCAGTGGTGGCCCAGTGGTAACGGCCGCGACTTACGAGTTGTAGGGCGTAGGTTCGAACCCGGACAGGCGCTTTACTTTGTGTAAATTATTTCATCACCACTGCTTTCAAAACGGTGAAGGAAAACATCGTGGGAAAACCGGCATGTCCTAGTATGAAAAATTCGAAGATATGTGACATTTACCAACCCGCACTGGGCCCGCGTGGTGGATTACGGCCCACTCCCTCTCACAGAGAGGAGGCCTGTGTCCCAGCAGTGCAGTGGGAACATTATAGGCTGATTATGTATGATTACTAAATTATAAAAAAAACAACGTAGGCTGTAAATCTTACAAATAAATAGACAATTTCAACATTTTGAATCGAGACATTTCAATTCTGCTTCGCATCCACACTGAGTGCCGAGTAAGAGTGCTCGCACACGTCAGACTTTTTGTAGAGGCGATTATCGGCCCGATTCAAATTCTATACATATATACGAGCGACTTTTTGTAGAACTTGTGCATTTACTGTTGTGAAATTCTGTGTTTTATTCTCGCGAACTAAATAATAATCGGTTACCGATTGTCTGACGTGGATTGTCTTAGTCGGAAAAGGAAAAAGTTTCACGTTTTTGTGACATCAAATAATTCAGAATGTTATTAAAGGCTCCTGCAAACTGGCGCGACTTGTCGCGCGACGCGACACCGGTAGGACAATTTAAATGCAGTTTTCATAGAAATTGTTCTAAAGGTATCGCGTCGCGCGACAAGTCCCGCCACTCTGCACGAGCCTTTAGACGTGGTAACGTCTTAATAAGTTTCACTCAAAAAAGTACGCTCAGGCGGAGGTGAGTGGGTACGCTCTACCCCTTTTGCGCGGGTCCCGTAGCAATTGCTATTTTTGCGGTACTTAAGTACTTCTCGACAGGCCTACACTGTCCTCCCATACCTAATTTGTGTAATTTGACGTTTCATAAGTGCCCATGTAGGTTTATGTGAAATAAAAATATTTTGATTTAATTTGATTTGATTTGCGCGGGTCCCGTAGCAATTTCTACTTCAGACTCTTACTGACTAAAAACCACCCCGGTGTTCGCCTCCTACACTTGCACCGGGGATCATGAGATCTAGTGAGACTTCCGCGACCGGAATCTTCCGTCATTGCGGGCCACCTCAAGCTCGCGGGGGGAGCGAGGTGTAAAACTCCCCCCACGACGTCCAATAGGGGCGCGCGTGGAACACTACGCGCCGTCACCTCGGGTCCTGCTATGTGGGGGGCGACGGATGTGACCGAACGTACCCCTGGCCGTACCTCTGGTGGTACGGCCAGGTAAAGTTAAACGATACCACCTGGTAATAGTCACTAGTTAAAACAACTTCTGACAACAACATTTATTTAATTTAGTAACTAAATTTATACGAGTATGCGCAGGTCGTTCGGTGGACGTCGAAGTGAACGGACGTGTCACGTGTTGGTCCTCCGTCAAGTTTCCAAAAATATTTTAGCTTTGCGCAGCGTGCGCGCCACATAGTGTAAATTTGTGTTTTTGATCAGTGTTTTTGTTTTTGCTGTCTATTCGTGTCGTTAAATAAAATTGCTAGCTGTACAAAGGTAGGGTGGACAAGGCCTGTGAGCGCTCCTGATCGAGCCTCCGGCGAGCGACCCAATGCACACTTAGGACGATCCTGATCCCGTCCAAGCTAATCTGGTGAGATCTTTCCATGTATTTTAGGGATCTGCTGAACAGTTCCGTTTAAACTATGATACGTGTGTCAGTTTAATACTCTTTAATATTCTCTAATCATTCAACATTTAGCCTGTGCAGTATAGGGATGATAATATAACTGTTCCAACTAACTAAGGAATTCCCTATACTTTATAATTATAACATTGAACCAAATTCCAGGAAATTACTGTACCTAAACAAATTTATTATTTGGCGTCTTAAGCTTTACAAAAAGTCACTAGCTAATCAAATTACCGATCCTTTTGAGAGGTCGTAAATCAATTTGTATTATACCCATATGCGCCGCGCGTGAAAGGCCGAAAAAGGTCAGTTGAATTCCAGTAACAACCCAAAAAAACCCTACCCTGTATTTTAAAACTTCATAACAAGATACATCTCTTCACAAAAAATGCACCACAGGTACCATGCAAAAGCTTGTCCACTTGTCTATAGGACGAGATTTTGCTACATTTATGTTTCGGTGAGCCGTGATGGGGACAGAATTTACTCAACATTTCAGAATAATATTCGAGACTTCCTTCCTAATAGCAATCTTTCCCAGGAACAAAGGATATCAAAATACATAACCGCTCATCTTAGCGAGACGGGCTGGTGAGGAGAAGATATCCATATCGCTGCGTCCGAATTTTATCTCATAAAGGTGCAGGTGTGAATAAGTACCGGGAACACGCTGGTGTATTCACCTGCCGGCGAAGTAGTGGCCGGCAACCTTCACGTCTTCAACAAAGACCAGCACTCTGATGGCTGGATCACAATCGAGGTTGAGCAATACAACGATAATACGCAAGCTCCAAAGCAGTAATCAATCAACGTCAAAACACACATACATAGTATAGATATACTCGTAGATACACAATACCTACTTAGAAATCCGCCTTCTGCCGCAATTAAGTACACTTGCCCAGACTTGCGTATTGCAACTTGGAACGTCCGATGGAGCTCGAAACTGGCCAAAATTATAAAATAAACGCTGAACTTCCACAAAGGAAGATTCAAGTAGCCTGCCTACAAGAAACAGAGTTGAACTTAGGAACATACAATTCTACGCACTACGATTGGCATCCACTGGGAAAGCACACAATTAGCCAATTCTAATTAGAAAAATACCCAAATAGAATGACACCAACTGAAGTTGGTGCGGGAAGTGACAAGTATATTTTTCTTTATATAATCAACTCTCACATCAACAGTTGTATTTCTAAAGGAACCAGATCTTTCACAGGAGTGACTATTCAAACCATCTATATACCATGAATATTCCAACTACAACGGGGAAATAATAAAAGCATTAGGCAACTACCAAGCTGTCTTTTTAAACAATATAACCTATAATAAGTGCGTGACAACTATAATAATATTATGTGCAGTGCAGTTTTATTTTATATATAAACTCAATTAATCAAACTGGATCAGGATCGTGCAATCTCACTCCCCCGGGTATTATCATTTGCGGACGACCTTATCTTCATTACAGATGATATTGAACGGCTCGAAGAAATCCTATACTATATTAAACCCCTACTTGCTAGTGTCGGCCTCCAAATAAATGAAACAAAAACAAAAATACTAATTAGAGACCCCATAGCTACAAAGAAAACGGCCCATGTGACCATTAATGGAATAAATCTACCTACAGTCGATGAAATTAAATACCTAGGCACACACATAACATCTGCATTAAGTAAGAAAAGCACAATTAAAAAACGCTGCGAACGGGCCACTAGAAACGCAAAATCAATATTACCATTCATAACAAACTCAAAGATGGATTGGAAACTAGCCAGACTCATGTATCGAATGGTGATCGTGCCCTGTATGATACACGGTTTGAAAGTATCGGCACTCACTAAAGCTAACAGGTCAAGATTGAGAAGGTATGAGAGAGTTACCATGAAAGACTTGATTAACCACGCTAGGAATAAACCCAAGGAAAGGAAAATGCATGAAATCTTGGACGGAAAAACTGTAACCAAACGTATCAAGAATCACAGGATGTGCTATCTTGCACATGTGCACAGGCGCCACGATACACATCTGTTACATGCTGCAATGCAGTATAAGGTCAAATCCAAGAAAGTCGGCTGACCTATTTACACCTGGAATGACAACCTAAAGCAGGACATGAAGTACTTCGACATGGAAATCAACTTTTGGATGGACACGGCCGAAGATCGAGATACGACCAGGAAGGCTGCTAGCGTGATTTACAAGAAACCAGAAACGGATAGTAGCGAGACCTCAGATGAAGACTTTGGAAACAGCAACGTGCAACACAGCATAGCAGTGACACAGAAAAGACTCGAGAAAGCAACTGGACCAGAGCCAACCTGGCAGCGACGTTGTTAAAAGATGCCTCCCATAGATAAATTACCCGTCTCTCCACTATTTCATTGCTTGCTCAAGGATGCATATCCGGTAGGCTCTAATAATCCTTCCTATTCTAAGGGCATGTCTTCCTGACCATTACCACACCCCCCGGTCTACTCTTTGATATGCAATGCAATGAGTCAATGGTCTCTGTAGTCCCATGAAACATGAGGCTCCAGGGACTAGTGCGAATCCTTGGTTTCATTCGAGCAATCAATTCTGGTTTAACCACGCTGGGGTCGGTGCATTTCATTCATTCATTCATTTATTCATAAATTTATACAGTATGCGCAATTTTTCTAATACGTGACCAATTTGAATTTCTTTATTTATAACCGTACGTCAGTAATGAAGTCATCATTCATGATTTGATCGTGTCTTATTTTTTTCGAATCATCTCCAATGCATGAATGTGCTCCAATACTTTGAGTAATCGAATCAAATACTATAAAATATGCGGCATAAATGGAAATAAGAATATGATTGATAATGTGCAAATGAAGCTCTTCTTAAATAAGAATTTTACGAAATTCCCTGATTTGATAAAAGGCAAAAGGTTCTTGCCAAAATATACCAACAATAGTGGAGATGGGACATGTTAAGAGGCACTCAAGACAAGTGGAATAAAGTTACCCCAGGGATGGCAAAAGGAGCAGGGGAAGACGATACGAAAGGTGGGAAGACGAATTTAACCGCTCACAGCGGGTCCAAATTGGAGAACAGTTGCTAGAGATAGGGAACAGTAGAAGTTGTTGGAGAAGGTCTTTGATAAGAGGCACACTGAACTAAGAGACATTCCGTAAACTACTACCGAAAGTACCACAACGCTGTGTTCAGAATTAAAGGGCTTATTATTATTCCTGCCGGGGTCGCGGGAAAGTCCGAAAGGGATATCGAGGCCACCGGCAACACAGGCAACGGAAGAAACACGGGTGGGTTTTAGTTAGTAAGGCTGACACACCCTGAGAAGTTACTTGAGAACAGTATTCTTGGGCTTAACTTTGGATGCTAAGCTTCAGTGGGGTCCACATATAGATAAATTGTCGAAAAAACTAAGCTCCGCAGCATACGCTGTTAGAAAAATTCGTAATTTAACTGATAAAGAGACAGCCCGTTTAGTGTACTTTAGCTATTTTCATAGTGTAATGTCGTACGGTATTCTGTTGTGGGGAATTGCCGCTGACATTCAGACTATCTTTGTTTTGCAGAAAAGAGCTGTTCTGTCAATTTATAAATTAAGTCCGAGACACTCTCTCAGAGAGAAATTTAAGGAGATGAATGTAATGACTGTGCCCCCTCAGTATATTTTTGAAAATATTTTACATGCCCATAAAAATATAAAATTGTTTAAAAAATACAGTGATATCCATAATATAAATACTAGGAACAAACACAAATTTGTTGTACCTACAACAAGGCTCAAGAAAATAGGTGGCTCATTCAGATGTCAATGTATACGTTTTTATATTAAACTTCCAAGCCACGTTCCAGATCTAAGCCTTAATAAATTCAAATCATTTATTAAAAGTAAGTTGTGCCAGAAAGCCTTTTATACCGTTAAAGATTATATTGAGGACAAAAAGGCTTGGGATTAAGCTGCTCCAATTATTGCATATTGAAACTTTTATTTTATTTATATACACTTTTGACATTTAATGATTATTAAAAACACAATGACATATCAACTGGACCTTGAGAGTGGAGAAGTTGGAGGCGCGCCATAACACCAATTTCAAGTCGTTTGTAGTGCGTGTTCCGACTCATCATTTGGTGACCTTCCTCAAGGAAGAGTTTTGGCCGAAAGATGTGCTGTATGTATCGGCGTTTCCGCGGTCGGCTACGCGACACCTCGCAGCGTAACACGACGCCGTCACTTCGTGTGCAGTAGTTTTTAAGTTTATTGTAGAAAGTATGTATTAGTTATAGTATTTGTTTTTATACTTATTTATGTATTGTGTTTTTTTATGGGCCTTAGTTGCCTGAAATAAAGGATATTATTATTATTATTATTATTATATTTACTTTGTGGTTTTCAATTATTGTGAATGTGAAGCCACATAGGGGCATTGTTCTTTTATTTTCCCATTTAGTATTAATCATGGTCTGGCAGTTTGAGTTATTTATGCGGCCTACCCAAATGTTCTTTATTTGGTATTGTTCGTCGAATCGTTGAGCTCCTTAAGTTCTGAGTTGAGCTGCACGATTACTGACAAATGCGTGCACTGACTGGACAGGTCCACTCAATCTGTGTGGTTCTTTCCTCAAAAGGACCATTTCAGACACCAATCTACATGGCCTTCTCATGATCTGACTAAGATTATGTCTGGACTTTAAAGTTGACTGTGACCTCTGAGTTTGTTTCGGCCTTTCTTCTCAGAGTAATCAGATAGGAAACGCCGACCTCATCTAGCATTATTTAAAAAATATGACTGACGTGTAATAGTGTTTGTACAAACCTAATTACAGAAAATAAATCATTTATCATTTATCAATTTCCCACCCAAAAAATAATATATTATTATAAGAATATTATTTAAATGTTCTGTTTCAGTTGGTGACATGCCTGTTCGCAATCCTGCAGGCGGTACTATGGCTGTACTTCCGGGACATCGAGAGCACTTTCACGACCACGGCTGCACTGTACAGAGGCGTAGTCATGGAAGTTCAGCTGTGCATCATATTCGTATTATATGCGCTGGATATTGTGTTCCATGTTGTTTTGATCGTTGGAGCGCATTTGGTAAGTGTGTCTGCAATTGCTTATGATTTATTATCACGCTGGTATTTTTAGAGAGGATAGCATAATTAGCCTATAATATTCCCACTGCTGGGACACAGGCCTCCTCTCTGTAAAAGGTTTAGGCAGTAATCCACCACGCGGGCCCTGTGTGGGTTGGCGGATTTTACATGTCTTCGAATTGTTCTGGGAGGTGCCGGTTTCCTCACGGTGTTTTCCTCCACCGTTTTAAGAGCAGTGGTGATGAAATAATTTACACAAAGCAATGTGCTTACTTGGGATCGAACGTACGACCTTAACCTTATGTCGCGGCCATTACCACTGGGCCACCACTGCTCTTGAAGAAAGGATAGCCAGATATGTTTTATAGAGATGATATTCCTAATGGAGTACGGACAGAAGATCGAATGCAGGACCCTACCCTCAGCATTTGCAAACACCTAACCAATGAGGCAGTAGCTTGACTTCCAGTATTCTCCCTCAAGCCCCGATACGTGCGTAAAAGAGAAAACTATGACAGAAACTATAAAATTGTCGGATTGTCGCCTGTCTCCGGTCACCTATCGGTTTTATTAAATGGGCTCTGGTGGTAAGCTAATTTAACCTTTCTTAAGCCTGTCTTAAGGATATGTTTAAATCTTTCAGAAAAGGCGGCGTCTCCTGCGTGTGTACTACTATTACGAGCTGACTACGTTGGTGGCCACCTTCATAGTGGTGCTGATCACCTACATAGACATGGACAGGTTCCCTCGGTGGAACTTCGTCGTCACTGAGTTCTCTCTCGCATTCTCAGGATTTGGTAATGTATTCATTTGCTATAAATACTTATATGTGCTACACATTCGCTTCAGTCGGCGTTAATCTGCATAGCGGGTAGCAAAATCTGTAGTAACTGCTTCGGATCTGCTTTGTTATTAAATAAATACTGCCGAATCGAATGTCTAAAGGCTCCTACACACTATGCCGGCGGCCCGGCCGGCGGGTATGCCGCCAACAAGCCCGGCGGTATTCCCGGCGGGTATTTGAGCCGCCCCGGGGCTTGCCGCACGAACGAACCTAGTACGCACAAACGGCCTGATTATGCCGGCGACATACCCGCTCGGCATGAACCCGGCGGCATTGCCACCGGCATGTGTGTAGTAGTCTGAACCTGAAAAAAATTGTAGCATGCCTTACGTAACATAAACTTAATATTTATATACCCCGAAGGATGAACAGTGCAGTTATTACCTGTAATGATATTAATCGGGAATGAGTCTCGTGTCATTATTCGGGCACAAACCCGCACCCCAATAAAATGCGTAAAACATCTATCGCCATCCTTTTTTAAGGATCACAGACATAATATTCGTGTACAGTGTTCTCTAACATAATATTTGTGTACAGTGTTACAGATATATCTGCTCGTTCTAGTCCGCAGTGAGTTACGCAAGGAGCGGTACCAGGAGGGCAGGTCCAGCTACACCAACCACATAGCTGAGGTGTTCGTAGAACCACCACTGAGGCGGCAATGGAGGACCTTTATTCTATAGATTTAATAAAAACATAGTTATTGTTTGTTATTCTTTTATTGATAAAGTTGAACTATGATATTATTAGGTATGAACTTACAATATGTATGAAGCTGCATAAAATAGATAAACAAAAATTTGCATATTAGTTTCATGGTGTCACTCTTAATTACAGTGTCAAAGTTAAACTTGCTTATAATGATAAAATATTATTTTATCTTAACTATTACAGATTATAAATGCGAAAGTGAGTTTGTTTGTTTGTTTATTTGTTACGCTAAAACGGCTGAACGAATTTGGATTAAATTTGGAACATGGGTAGACCATAACCTGGATTAGGTCATAGGATACTTTTATCCCGATATTTCAACGGGATCGAGACTTCTGCGGGTGAAACCGTGAGGCCCACATTTTTAAAAAAAAAACTATTGCACATGTCAACAATGTGGGAGCTTCTGTGAAGTATCAAAATCAAAATCAAAAGTCATTTATTCTAACTAGGCTGAAAATCAGCAGTTTTCGAACGTCAAAGTTACATAAGACAGTCCCCCAAAAATGCCCGCCCTTCACCACTTCCTAGTGCTTTAGCTGGGAAGAAGAAGTGGCGCAACAAACTCCCCAGCAGCACATCTGTATGTTTAGTTATATAAACTGGATTCTATACAAATCGTATGCAAAGTAATTAACATTACGAAACACAAACATTGGATTAAATTACTCACTTGCCATAATTATGTTAGCTAGCACACGCCAGTATACCAACAAAACAATGAACAAACTGTACTCAAGCAGTTAAAAATTACAACATAAAAAAACGTAAATAGAAATTAATACCTAAATAAAAGCCTCCAGGCATAAAGGGCGTGCCCGCTTACATAAGGCTATTGCTGTAGCTCGAAGTGAGAAATCTACGTTGACTTCCGTTGGTACCAGTCGTGTGAATTCAACTGCCAAGTCATTATCACTAATACACCGGTCCATAGTCCACAGTGGAGCTCGTGCCTAAGTAATAACAGCCGCACGGGTCGAATCATCAGGTTAAGCTACGTTTGCCTTGGTTAGTTCGTGGATGAGTAGAGAGACTCCCTCGTGCCTCGCCGTTGGTCCCGGCTGTCATTCGTGGATCTTTGACAGTCGTTAGGGGTCATCAGAAGCCCGAAAGTCTGATAACCAGTCTTACCAAGGGGTATCGTATTACCCAGTTAGTGGGTTGTGGGGGTCAGATAGGCAGTCGGTCCAAAAAAAAAAAGTTTGCCCTACCAATCGCAGAGATGCCCAAAATAATAACCAGCGCCTTACAGATTTATCTTTGAGCTGGATGCCCTTATCACTGGAATGTCCTGGTTTGGTTTTTCACAAGTAGCCATCAGAGGTCCCAATTTTGGAGTATACGTTTCCCAAGACAATTCTTTCAAAAAAACTGTATGTGATCAAAATCCGATACTTTATTGGTAAAGCCTGAAAAAAATAATTATTTGCTAGTAAGAATTGCCCTTGGATCAAAGTCCTAAATTACAATACATTTGTATAGATTCATTTATTTTTAACACCTGGGCAACTGGCTTCTAACTGAGCAAATATTGTGAATATGGGGTCAGTGAATTTATATTAAACATCTCATCGACACAATCATTTTAACCGCTCAGGCCCGTGGCTCAATAACGTCATCTCTCAATCTCAAAAAAAACATTTTTATTCGATAACTACTTTCAAATCGCGCGCCGCGAGGGCTCCTATTCGGAGCCATTGGGGCTTTATCGGTTAAAGGTTTCAAACAATATTTTCTCTCTACTATACAGGGTGACTTGTAATTTGAACCATTCCTTCCAGGACGTGACTTATTTGCAACCATCAAGCACAAAAAGCCATAAAGCCTAGGCGAAAATTCATGAGATTTGAGGAAACCCAATTTTAAATATTTTCGTCAGTAAATATCAGTTTTCTGTAAACTCAAATTGATTGACCTTCATTGCTATTCCATTGGATACTTAATACTTCAACCAACGTTTCGATGTAACCAAATTTAAATAAATAAAAACATCAAACTGTTAAAAGTTAAAGGAATATGTTTACTATTTTTAAAAACCATCTACTGGTCCGCAGACACGAATCTCTAAGGAACCTGTTTGAAAAAAAAAAAAAAAATAATAATAATAATATAATTATATTATATTATTAATATCTAATAATATAATATAATTATACGAAAATATTATGTATGTCAGAAACAATCTATATGTGTTTAGTAAGATAAGTGACAGGCATCATTTTAAAACTAGAAATAGGAAAAAAAACATCTACCACGTTTAAAATTGTCTACAGTATACACTTCTTTTATGGGGTGCTGAGTAAAATCTTATAGAATAGAATACTCTTTATTATGTGCACCATAAAAATTACAGATATAAATGTAGAAATTTTACATTGGGTGACACAATGGGTGGTCTTATCGCTAAAAGCGATATTTTAAAGACAACCTTTCGATGGCCTTTATAATAAAATAGGTACCACGCGATATTCCTCAACTAAATGAGAAGAAATTTAAACATGCACTAAGGGAAGTGCGTGGAGGGGAAGAGTGATCATGGGAATATTGCGAACCTGTTTATGAAACATTTCTAGGTGCAATCTCCCCTTGGTCCGTCAGTTCCTTGCACAGGCGCTGAGTATTGATGTCACAAAAAGGAGACACGTATGCACTTCTCTGCCAAGCAGGTTAAAGGCGCCATACGAGGAATGAGCAGGGGCAAGTCTCCCGGTCATGATGGACTCAGCATCGAGCAGAAATATGCAGGGATTCACGTGCGAGGTTCTGTGAACCTATCCAGTCTGTGCACGCATTTGTCAGCAATTATGCAGCTCTAATCAGAACTTAAGGAGCTCAACGATTCGACGAACAATACCGAAGAAAGGACATTTGGGTAGGCCGCATAAATTATTCAAACTGCCAGACCAAGATTAAAACTAACTGAGAAGAAAATAAAAAACAATGACCACATAGTCTTTACATTCACAATAATTTAAAAAAATGTTATATAGAAAAAGATAATATAAATAGCCAGCAAAAAAAATGAGTAAAAATAACATTCACTGTAAATGTATTGGAGTAGCTCAATCCCAAGCCTTTTTGTCCTCAATATAGCCCATAACAATATTTAAGAGCTTATTAAGGCTTTCTGGTACAGTTTTTGTTTTATAAAACATTTGAATTTATAAGGCTTAGTTCTTGAATGTGGCTAGGAAGTTTATGATAAAAACTTATACATTGGCTTCTATGGAGCCAATTATATTATATTATATATATTATTATTATTGGAGCTGGCTATTTTTTGAGCCTGGTTGTAGGAACAACAAATTTGTGTTTGTTCCTAGTGTTTACAATAAGGATATCACTGCATTTTTTAAACAAATTAATATTTTTAGATGCATACATAGGATTTTCATTAATATACTGAGAACCTACAATCATTATATTAATCTCTTTTATTTGTTCCCTCAGAAACAGTGTCTGGGACATAATTTATAAATTGAATGAATTGCCCTTTTCTGTAAAACAAAAATTGTCTGAACATTGGCTGCATTTACCCATAACAAAATACCGTACGACACTACGCTATGAAAAAAACTAAGCTTTACTAAACGGACTGCCTCTAAATCAAAATCTAATCAAAAGTCATTTATTCAAATTAGGCTGAGAGAAGAGCTGATACTTTTCGGACGTCAAAATTACCTATGACAGTCCCCCAAAATGCCCACCCTTCACCACTTCCTAGTGCTTTAGCTGGGAAGAAGAAGTGGCGCAACAAACTCCCCAGCAGCACAACTGCCTGTTCAGTTAAAAAAAAAAGGATTCTGTACAATAGTATGCAAAATAATTTACACTACGCGCAACACAAGACATTAAATTATTCGCCATATGTCAGCTAGCACACTACTATACCAACAAACAAAAAAAAAAAAAGAAAAACACCGAAAACTATACTCAAGCAGAAATAAAAACGTAAACAGAACTTAATACCTAAATACAAGCCTCCAGGCATAAAGGGCGTGCCCGCTTACATATAGCTATAGCCGTAACTCAGTCACAAATGATAAACTAGGACCATCGAAGTAAAATTAATAAACAGTTAATTATTAGTAACAAAACAAAATTATGGTCAGCAAGGCTACCAGGCACCACAAGCAGCACCCGTTCACGAGCAAAAAAAAGAGAGCGATGACGGGCAGCAGCGTCATCGGTGCGAAAGAATTGGCACTGCGGTCAGAACCCGCTTGCCCAGGGTGGTGACTACGGGCATTAAAAACCTGCCGAATGAATAAAGTGCCAAAACAACGGCCCCCAGTTCCCGGTGGTCGGTGGTGGCCTGGTTAAGGTAGCGGTCGCGGTAACGGCGGGAAGGGGGTGCGAAGAATCCCCGGGCTACGGCAGGCTACCGACGACGACTACATCTGGCTACGTACAATGGACGTTCGATTAGGCTGGACCATCACCTTGTCAAACTCGAGGTAGAGTTAGGTCGCATTAACTGGCATATACTAGGGGTTATCTGAAGTCCGAAGACAGGGGGAGGACACGATAACCCTGGAGTCAGGTCACCTATTCTACTTCCGGGAAGGCGATCAATTCACCCAAGGCGGTGTCGGCTTCCTTATCAACAAGGAACTCACTAGCAGCGTTGTGGAAATCGGTAGTGTGTCGACATGGGTAGCGTACCTTGTACTGAAACTCACTGATATGTACTACCTGAAAGTCATACAGGTATATGCGCCGACTTCGACATGCTCTGACGAGACAACCAAAGCCATGTACGAGGATATTGCAATGCACAGTACCAAAAAGGCCCACTACAACGTTGTTATGGGTGACTTCAATACCAAAGTGGGAGTACAAGAATGCGGCGAAACGAAAGTTGGGCCGTTCGGTTTGGGGTGCAGGAAACACAGGGGGCAAATGCTGGTCAACTTTTTAGTCTCAGGGGCTCTTCTTGTTAAATGCGTTCTTCGAGAAGAAACCCCAAAGAAAGTGGACCTGGCAGAGCCCCGATAACGTGACAAGGAACGAGATACACTTCATTATGACGGATAAGAGGCACATATTTAGAGAAGTCTCCGTGATCAGCAGGTTTAATACTGGAAGCGATTACAGGCTTGTCAGAGACACTCTAAATATAAATTTTCGAGACGAGAGAATCCGCATGATGAGGCATATTCTCCGACCTACGCAGCTTCAAGCCGCTATAGGATCCGAAAAGTTCCAACTGGAACTTCAAAATCGATTCGCCCTACTGGAAACCACAGGCACTATTGATGAGAAGGTCGACGAGGTGGTCAAAGCACTACGCGTCGTGTCCCGCAGACTTTTCCAGTTGCAACGAAAAAGTACAAGGTGAAAAGTAAAGGTGTCCAAACTTTCCTCGGAGACCCTCTGACTTATGAGAGAAAAACGAGAGTTGCCATCCATGCCGCCGTCTTTGTCAGATAAGAGGGTCTTAAACCTAAAAATTAGAAAGCTGACGCGACGCGACCTTCGGTGTTCTAACACTCGTGACATTATGGTCACTATTGAGCAGAACTGAGGGTCGAAAGTATTCGCTCAGCAATTAGGGAGGTCCCATCTGACGAAACTGAAAACTGCGGATGGTAGGATCGTGACTTCGAAGTCCCAGATACTTGAGGAAGTCGAGGATTTCTACGGGCAATTGTACTCAACGCGGATGGCGAAACTAGCGGAGCATAGTGAAGATGACCATCGAGCCGAATTAACGCGCCACTACACGGAAGACATTCTGGATGTCGACCAGTGCGAGATTAGGGCGGCTCTCGAGCAGCTAAAGAACAACAAGACACCTGGTGATGACGGAATAACGACAGAGCTCCTTAAAGCGAGCGGGGCTCCAGTTCTGAAAGAGCTAGCAAGTCTCTTCAACTGCGTCAACAAAGAGGGTACAACGCCGGAGGTGTGGAGCAGAGTTGCGATGGTTCTGTTCTTCAAAAAATGTGACAAAACCATGCTGAAGAACTATAGACCCATCTCACTTCTGAGCCACGTTTATAAGCTGTTCTCAAGAGTCGTCACAAACCGTCTCGCCAGGAGACTTGACGAGTTCCAGCCACCAGAACAAGCCGTTTTTCGAAAAGGCTTCAGTACCGTGGACCACAACCATACTATTCGGCAGATTGTACAGAAGACCGAAGAGTACAATCAGCCGCTGTGTATTGCATTTGTGGACTACGAGAAAGCCTTCGAATCTATCGAAATATGGGCAGTTCTGGCCTCTCTGCAACGATGTCGAATTGACTGGCATTACATCGAAGTGTTGAGGTGTTTGTATAACGCTGCAACGATAACTGTCCAGATCCTTTTCACCAATGCGTTGGAGGACGTGTTTAAGACGCTGGACTGGACTGGACAGGGTATCAACGTAAACGGCGAGTACATCTCAGACCTTCGTTTTGCCGATGACATCGTCATAATGGCAGACACGTTGGAATAGTTAGACCAGATGCTGCACAGCCTAAATGGAGCCTCTCGGCGGGTTGACCTCAGCATGAATTTGAACAAGATGAAAGTCATGTACAATTCGCACGTCTTGCCGAGTCCAATCCTCATCGGAGGGTCGCTTCTCGAAGTTGTGAAGGAGTACGTCTACCTATAGTCTCCGCCAGATAAGAAAAAAGTAAAAGTCGTTAACACCCGTCTACCAATGTAATCCAACATTTCAAAACGATACAAAAAAAATGTAAAGGAAGTGTAGCTAACACGTTCATAACAAACGTATCAAAATCAAAATATTTTTATTTCACATAAACCTACATAGGCACTTATGAAACGTCAGAAGCTAGGTGCACGGTTCCAATTGGTCGTTTCCTATGTAGAAGAGCCGGCAAGAAACTCCACGGTTACTCTTTTAAAAATAATTGGCTTTTACAATGTTTTCAAATTACACAAATTGGGTATGGGAGAACAGTGTAGGCCTGTCGAGAAGTACTTAACAAAAAAAAAGAGAAAAGGAAACGGTCTAAAGAAAAAAAGATCTAGTCTATTAAGCCTACAACGTTCTCACATTCACAACGTACACAAGAATCCATGTAAAATAATATTAATAATATTAAGTCTGAAATATAAATTGTAGGTATATAATGTCAAATAGTGAAAATATAATGTCAAAAATGTATGTAATGTCTAAAAAATAATAATAATAAACATCGTAATTTGGGAGCAGTTAATAGATATTTCCATAGTTATGCCGTTTCTGATGTACCAGGGAAGCCACATGTGCAGAAGGAATTATTGCCAAACTTCCTTGTCTTCAACGTAGTCTTTAATCTTGTAATATGCGTTTTTGATAAGGACACGTTTGATGTGGGTTTTGAACTTTCCATCGCTAAGTTCTGTAACTGACTTTGGCAACTTGTTATAAAAGCGGATACTGTTGATAATAAATGATTTGCTTGTTTTTGTTATCGCGGTATGACACCCCGGACACCCCGAGGACCTGCATGTCGATTCTGTAAAAAACTCACCGTGAAAACCCGCGTGGAGTGAGCTGTCATTGTCATCCCACTGATGATAGGGAGTGACCAATCATTACATTTATAATCATAATCGAGATTTTAATAATATTTTGATGCTAATTCTATTGATCATTTTATATTATTTCAAAACTAGTATTTAAGTGTTGAAACGTTACTATTTAGGGTTTTTTTTTTTAATAAAATAGCAAAACAGAAATTCAGTCAAAAACTCAATTTTGTTTTTTATTTATTCCAAAGGTTTGGTAATTTTCGAAGCCGCCAACTTGCATTTTAGATTTGACCTCACTATCGGCTTTAACACCCCCGAAAACCATGAAAACGATACCCATGATGAAAAATCTGAACATTTCCGCAGCCGCCATCTTGCTTTTTAATTTTGACCACACTATCGGGTTTAACACCCCCGAAAACCATGAAAACGATACCCATGATGAAAAATCTGAACATTTCCGCAGCCGCCATCTTGCTTTTAGATTTGACCTCACTACCGGCTTTAACACCCCCA
Source organism: Atethmia centrago (assembly GCA_905333075.3). Lineage (NCBI taxonomy): Eukaryota > Metazoa > Arthropoda > Insecta > Lepidoptera > Noctuidae > Atethmia > Atethmia centrago. The sequence continues at coordinate 6,009,410 of HG995381.1, read as the reverse complement.
AAAACCACGAAAACGACACCCATCATGAAAAATCCGAACATTTGCGCAGCCGCCATCTTGATTTTATATTTTTTTATAGCCGCCATAGATTTGACCTCAGTATCGGCTGTAAAACCATGAAAACGATACCCTTGATGAAAAATGTTTGCAGCCGCCATTTTGGATTTTGATATAAACGTAGTAAAACCAAATTTTTGTTTATCGCGCATTTAAAAATAAAAACGGCAAAAAAAAAAAGAAACTCATCTTGATATTAATAACAGCGCCTCACGCGCAAGCGCGGTGTGATCTTATCACTTCACCCGATTCTCGTAACCATAGTAACCACCCGCGCCGAAGTGAATCGGCTAGGTGAAGTGAGTTGGTAAGCGCGACGCGCGAGTGTCGTTATCTTATCACTTCACACGATTCCCGTTGCCATGGCAACATCACTTCACTTGGGCTGGATGAAGTGAGCCTAGCCGCTCGCTGGCCGGTGCGCGCGCTGCGAGAGTGTCAGTTGAACTGTTGAATTTTGTTATAGTATTGCTGACGGTGATTTTATGAATATTATTTTATTATTTATATTGGCAACGCGTAGGTCGGTATAAATTTAACTACCTAAAATAAAATATTAGAAAGGTACTTATTAAATGATCCGCACGTTTTTTTTATTCAAATAAAAAAACGTTCCCATTCACAAACTATGTGGGAAACTACCTAAACGATGTGTATACCCTATACACAAGCCATTTGAATAAAAAGACGTGCGGATTATTTAATAAAAACCTATCTAATATTTAGTTTAGGTAGGTACATACCGACCTACGCGTTGCCAATAATAAAAAAATATTCATAAAATCATGGCCTTCAACACTTAATATAATATTCATTCAAAATTCAACAGTTACAACAGACACTCGCGCAGCGCGCGCACCAGCCGGGTGGCGGGCGGCTAGGCTGACTTCAGCCAGCCTAAGTGAAGTGTTGTTGCTATGGTTACGATAATCGGGTGAAGTGATAAGATCTCGACACTCGCATCGCAATCATCGACTCACTTCACCTAGCTGAATCACGATAGCGCGGGTGGTTGCTATGACTACGAGAATCGGGTGAAGTGATAAGATCACGCCGATATTTTTTTATTTTTAAATGCGCGTCAAACAAATTTGGTAAAACTAAATTTCTGTGTCGCACCTTTATATAAAAATCCAAGATGGCGACTGCAAAAAGTTTTCATCATGGGTGTCGTTTTCATGGTTTTCGGGGGTGTTTGAGCCGATAGTGAGGTCAAAACTGAATATCAAGATGGCGGCTGCGAAAATGTTCAAATTTTTCATCATAGGTGTCTTTTTCATGGTTTTCGGGGATTTAAAGCCGATAGTCAAAAAATCTGGTAAAAACAAAAATTACCAAACTTTTTGGAATAAAAAATAAAATTGAGTTATTGACTGAAGTTTTGTTTTGCTATGTTACTTAAAAAACCCCTAAATAGTTGAGATTAATCACTTACATACTAGTTTTGAAATAATATAAAATGATCAATAGAATTAGTATAAAAAATATTATTAAGCTCACTCCACGCAAGTTTTCACGGTGAGATTTTTACAGAATCGACATGCAGCAGTGCTATTCTGTAACCTCACCGTGAAAACGTAAGTGAAGTGAACGTGGAGTGAACGGTCAATGTCATCCCATCTGAGACTAGGGATGGACCAAGGATCACATTTACAATCATAATCGAGATTTTAATAATATTTTTATGCTAATTCTATTGATCATAATCAGTTATCTGATTAAAACAATCTGGTGCAGTCGCAGGCTTTTTTTTTTTTTTTTGGGTGTGAAAGCATCTAATAACTTCTCCCGCTCTGGGCGGAGCGGGAGGGTGTGTCATAATCTTACTGACTAAAACCCACCCGTATTCCTTCCTGTTGCCTGTGTTGCCAGGGGCCTCGGTGACCCATAAGAACCTTCCCGCGACCCCGGCAGGCATCGGCCCTAGTGGACCCCTACTTTTGTGCTGACGACATCTCTTTGAGGCGCGCGTGGAATACGATGCGCCGTCGACCCGGGCTTGGTCCTTACCGGACGGTGAGCTACCCATTGCTCACCGTCCGCAAACCTGCGCCTACGGTGGCTGGAAATCCGCCCGAGATTCCCGACGCCCACGGCGTCTCCTGCGGCGGCTAGGGGCGAGAGGGCGCGAAACGCGAGCATTACTGCTTCGCAGAAGGAGGTGACGGCTGCCCATGCCCTCTCGCTCCGTACCATGGCCTGAACCAGGGCCGGACGCGAGAGGTCTCTGCCGCCGATCGCCTCCACGAGGACACGGCGGTGCTCTGCCCAAGCCGGGTAGACCTCCACCGTATGCTCCACCGTGTCCTCCGGGCGATCCACACAGTGGTGACACCCGGACGTTTCCTCCCACCTTATCCGACACAGGAACCTCCCGAAGCTGCCGTGTCCGGTGAGGACCTGCGTCAGGCGGAAGGTGAGGATGCCGTGGCGCCTCTCCAGCCACTCCTCAAAGAGGGGACTTATCTCTGCAATCGTGGCGTGCCCAGCACTGGGTTGCGACAACCGTACTTTCCATGACGCCATGAGATCCCGCCGGAGCTCCGTCCGCTGTGCCGCGATTTCTCGCGGCAGCGGACTAACGGCGTTTCGCCTCCTCGCGCCACTCCCATACGTGCGCGAGGACTTTTGCCTCCAGATCCCATGGCGGCAATCCGGCAAGGAGGCTCGCTGCCTCTCAGGAGACCGTGCGGTATCCCCGGACCATCCGGATGGCCATGACCCTTTGGGCCGCGCTCAACCGGCGGGCTGGCCGCAGCGCCAGAAAGCGCGCCCATACAGGAGCCCCGTAGAGGGCCATGGACCGCACGACCCCGCGTAGAGCCTCCGCGCAGTGCGCGTAGAGCAGTCGCAGGCTATAGGTTTTTTTTTTTTTATATAAGAACGTTATCAAAGCTTTATTATAAGTCAAATACCTATTCAATGATACCCCACTTGACATAGTTCGTCGCCTTTCATTTTAATAAACGCAATCCTATGACTCAATCGCAATGTGTTATAACTGATTAGATAAACGCAATCCCATGACCCAACCGCGATGTGTAAGCGATAGTGTATTGAGTCGAGTAAAGACTGTGCGACGTTATTATTAACCCAAATCTATTCATTAAGAAGAGATAACCGAGTGTGTCAAGTGATCGAGTGCTAAAAGTGTACCTGGCGGACGCACCATAGAATTTATCACCACACAAACTATGTGGAAATCAAACTAAACGATGTGTGTGTCTGTGATCTGTCTACATAAACCATTTGAATAAAAAACGTGCGGATTATTTAATAAGTACCTTTCTAATATTTAACTTTAGGTAGGTAAGTTTATACCGACCTACGCGTTGCCAATATAAATAATAAAATAATATTCATAAAATCACCGTCATCAATACTATAAGAAAATTCAACAGTTCAACTGACACTCGCGAAGCGCGCGCACCGGCCGGCCGGTGGGCGGCTAGGCTCACTTCATCCAGCCCAAGTGAAGTGATGTGGCAACGAGAATCGAGTGAAGTGATAAGATCACGACACTCGCGCGTCGCTCTTACCAACTCAATTCACCTAGCCGATTCACTTCGGCGCGGGTGGTTACTATGGTTACGAGATCCGGTGAAGTGATAACATCAAGCCGCGCTTGTGCGTGAGACGCTGTTATTAATATCAACATGATTTTTTTTTTTAATTTGCCGTTTTTTATTTTTAAATGCGCGACAAACAAAAATTTGGTTTTACCACCTTTATATCAAAATCCGAAATGGCGGCTACAAACATTTTTCATCAAGCGTGTCGTTTTCATGGTTTTCGGGGGTGTTACAGCCGATACTGAGGTCAAATCTAAAAAGCAAGATGGCGGCTGCGGAAATGTTCAGATTTTTCATCGTTGTTGTTTCGTGTCCGCCCATACGGGCTCTATTGGATTGAGCTAGCAATGATAAGGCAGTAACCGTAACACTATTACACCTTTCTCTTTCGCCATTTCATCAATTGCATGTTTTTGATAACAACTTTTCACAGATTGGACTTTTACCATTAGATGTGCTTTTGTGTCCTGTTGGTCGAACGCGATTTCTTTATCTTGCAACCAGTCCATGATCTGTTGCTTTCTCCAAGACGACGTGGGTATTTTTTCCAATCGTCTGAAAGTAATTGTATAAAATGTAGAATAATTAAAACAAAAAATAAATTGGCCCTTTAGGTAAGTTGTAGGTACCTGGAATGATAGCTTGCGTTATACATAACAACAACGTCATTAGGTTGCAGCTTATTTCAGAATTTCGCGAACCATTCTTCAATATGAACGGCATCCATAGCTTCGTGATAATCACCAGTCGTTTTACAAACGAAAACCCATTGACAATCATCCAAAAAGCCATTTTCATTGCCAATATGCACTACAATGAGTCTGCTGCCCTTTCCTGTTGGGTTTTTAGCGCCAGTCGACGGACCTTCCAGAAATGCTTGTCGTGATGACGTCACAGTGGTATCGGCCCAAGCTTTCGCAACATTATAACCTAAAACAATTAAGAATAAATAAATGCACCAAAATACAAAGGAAGAAAATGAATGCACATTGTGTAAAAAAGTGACTCATAGTATGACAATTGATTTTTACGAGTACCTGCATTGATCCAAGTTTCATCCAGGTAATACATATTACGGTTTTCATTTCGGTAGCCTTCCATTTCTTTTAAATATTTAGTTCGCCACAGAATTATTTCTGGACGTTCTATTATGGCACTTTTCCTGTTTTTTTTTGGTACTTAAATTAAAAATGACCACGTCTTAAGGTAGTTTTGCTAAAGTTGGGCAAAGTGTCATCTTCATTTATTTTCTGCTGTGTTTTATCTATTGTAGGCAGCTCACCTTCCATGAAAAATCTATGAACTTTTTGCCTTATAGCTGTCTTGTCAAAACTATCCAGTTTTTGGATTATGCCTAACTTGCTCCAATGAAAAAATTAGGCATAATCCAAAAACTGGATAGTTGACCCAAAGGGACTACAATTAGTCCCTTTGAGTTTCAGTTCATGGATATCTTTATATTCCATAAAAAATCCGTAAATAGCACTTTTAATTATGCCAGTGATCTCTGCAGTCTTATTAACTATAGCGGATTGGAAGATTGGAGCGGTATTCATTCTCAGGGCATGTATTTTTAGTATGTTTAAATACATTTAATACTATGGTTTTCTCGCCAACAGACAAAATCATACTTTTTCTCTTTTTGATTGGAGAATGTAATGGTTGCGATGATGATCGACCTATAATCAAACATTTTTAAAAATACAGTGTAAAGCCTAGCGGCAGTTAAGGGAGATCGTTGAAGTTTGTGAACATGATAGCGTTTGTATAGACAATGCATAATAACATAACGACAGTTTAGCAACCGAGGTAAACACGTGTATGACATTTACAACAAACAAAATTAATGTTTTTTAAATCGAGTGGCTATTAATTATTAAGTATAATAATGCAGTCTGAGTTGACATTACTTTATCGATCAAAAACACGATATACGCAAAAAGATGGTAACTAATTATAATTCTCACTGCATAAAACATGGTTTTCTCTGTGGCCGTTTAAGTACATAATTACAAAATGGCGGACAGGTAATGCGCCCCTGACACGCTCTGACGTCACACACAGCGCCGAGTAGGTATGAGGGCATAACCCAAAAAATCAAATTTTCTGGTAAGAACATTAAGATTCGGTTATTTTAATTAATTGTATACTTATATGAATATAAGTTAAAGCTAAATAAATAAATCCAAGTATGGCATGTTCTTATAACATAAGTTGAAAACATAAGTAATCTTGAAAAAAAAACACACCACGAAAATTATTTTTGAAATACTTAAACAAATAGCAATTACAAATTTCATTGTTTCAATACGTATTTTTTAAACTTAAAAAAATATCACAATCATTCTTAAAAGAACAATGCCCACTTCCCATACATTTAAAAACCTGATAATGAAAGTTAATGTATAGTTATGAGGTATAAGTTTAGACACTAATTTCTTATAGTCATTTTTACGATTTAAACGCTACGAAAACCAAAAAATATTAATGTTACTTTTTACTCTTTTTAGGTTAGAATTTTCCGTTACCAAATAGATAATACAGAAATAAATGTGCTAGAACTAATTATTAAAGCTCGAAGTTTAGTCTAAAATAAGAACGCATAACTAGCTTAAAACGTCTTTTTTACTTTGTGAATTACTTGAAACCAACACATAAGTACCTACTTAACAGTTACTAACTACATTTTTAGTAAAAAAACGATACTTGAGATAGTTTATATACTTAAAGAAAGTCTAACTTAGTTCTTGTATTGTGAAAAGTGATCACTTATCTACCCAACACATTTTATTGACCGCGGTACATACTTACATACATAGGTACCTACCTGATGAACAAGGGAAAAACAAATAATACACTATGTTAAAGTGAAATGGTTTATTAATTATCATCATTTTCATCTTAATCTCTTATAACTACGTCATCCGGGTATTCTGCTGGAGCAGAGATATTTTTTTGATACCTAGCCCATCCAAGGTACCACACTAATGTCATGACGTGAGCGCAACATCCTATGATCCGTCGACCGACCAAACAATTACAACAATATTCGACAATACCAGCTCTGCCAGACACATTATTCGTCAGATGAGGAAGACATCGAGGTCCAGGGGCGGTAAAAAGTAGTAACACACACAAAATGGCACAGTACACAACGAGACGCAAGCGCAACAACGAAGGACTGCGCCGATGCCAATCGAAGAACTGTCAAATGTCAAAAATCCGTTTCAGTCGTGCGAACACAAATACATACTGCAAGATTAACTTATTTAATTATTTTGTTGTTTTTTTTTTTTTTTTTTTTTTTTTTTTTTTTTTTTTTTTTTTTTTTTTTTTTTTTTTTTTTTTAATTAATCTTTATTATACACAGACGAATAAAAAAGTACTTACTGATTAAATAAAATGTAAAATAATGTATAAAACTCAGAAATAGAGTTGAAAAAAGTCAAGTAGCAGTGTGTAAAATGGAACGTCGTAAAAAATGTGTAGTTGAGATGCGTTCAGGGTAATTGAGATGCGTTCAAAACATGGTAAAAGTTTACCCTTGACGTAGAGTAAGCATTAAGAAAAATTAAAAAATATTTTATTCCTGCGTTTCTTTTAACATTGTGATAAGCGTAATTAATATACAATTGAATTAGCTGAATTTTAAGATTTATATCATTTCTATACATAGTCAGGTGAAAAATGGTCATTCTTCTTTACGTATTTCTTACTTATTCCGTTGGGATCCAATTTGAAAACTTTTACAGCAATACTCTATTGCTAACTGTGGAGGCTTGTAAATGGCTTGTCATGAATCACCACACTATTACTTCTGGTAATGATAGCTGTAAGCCACCCAAACACAATAAAAAGTCATTTGGAGTATGTTTCTCAGAACTTTTTTTTTTTTTTTTGGGTGGGACATCATCAAATAATTTCTCCCACTCTGGGTGGAGCGGGAGGGTGTGTCAGACTCTTACTGACTAAAATCCACCCGTATTCCTTCCGTTGCCTGTGTTGCGGGCCCTCGGTGACCCATAAGTACCTTCCCGCGACCCCGGCAGGCATCGGCCCTAGTGGACCCCTACCTTTGTGCTGACGACATCTCTTTGAGGCGCGCGTGGAATGCAACGCGCCGTCGACCCGGGCCTGGTCCTTACCGGACGGTGAGCTACCCATTGCTCACCGTCCGTAAGCACGCGCCTTGAGAGCATACAGAAAAGGTTTTTAAGACACATTCAACATCGGTCATGTGGAAGTGAATCATTCAAGTGGAAGGATATTATTTTTTTTTTGCAACGGTAGGTCCGTTGCAAAAAAAATTCATATCCTTCCTCTTTACGAAAGGCGAAAAATATCATATCTTGTGTTTCTTTTGCCAATGGAACAACTGGTATTACCGAGTCGTTACACGAAATCGGGCTTTGAGTGCTTCTGCGTTCTTGCATAGACCTCATTTATTGCACACCCCAGCGGTAGCCACTACAGCAGGGTATAATGTTCTGTGGCCACTACGTACAGACGGAACTCGTAATGTTCGATTTCCGTCTGGTGAGAGCGAATCGTGTGTACAACGCAACCTGCCAGGAAGCTGATATTGGCATTTTCAATACTAGTGTTGCTAAATTGAAGAAAATTTTATCCAATGGCTTCTTCGAGCGATAATAGTAATTTTTGTTTTGCTACTTAGATACATAGGTACTTTGATATACTTAGTCTGTTATCAATTTTCTGTTTTGTTCATATGATTATATACTATATGTGGGAAATTGTAATTGGTAATTTTTTGTTTAAACTGTTACTTACTGTATCTGTTTAGCTGTAAATTTTCCTAAAAATAATATAAATAAATTCCTTCGGGACTCACCGACCGAAACAATTTTGAATAGACTGGAGTCGTCAACCCTAGCACTTGGACAACTAACTCAGTCGCTATTCTCCGCGCTGTAGTCCAAACGTTGCATTTATAAGCACCTACTAATGTCACACCAAATATAAAAGTACCATGTTTATTTCTTTGAGTTCGTGATCTACAACTGTTACAATGTTGGTTGAAATTCCTGAGCTAAAGCGGTGTTGCTTCTGCTTGCCACTGCGACGGGGGATCCTTGTGTTTGCGTACCTGAGCTTGGTAGGTGTTATATTTTATGCTTCTATTAGCTTCTTGTGTATTGATAGAAAGAATACACGAAGATTATTAATATTGCAAATACACGGAGATGTGGGAGGGTGTGTACATTAGCGGTTTTGTTTTTTATTGGTAGTAATAGTGTTGTTATTATGTCCCCAGATTTTTTGATTATTCCGTCAGTGTCAGCTGTTTCTACTGGTGTGGTTGTTGCATTCAAATCATATTTTTGTACTTATTGTCAGTCAGGTAGGCAAGTGAAAACGATTAGACGAATCATCTGGTAATAATAATAAACTTTATTGACAAAAATATTACAACCATACTTGTGAAGCCCTGACTCCCGTGCTAGGCGAACCTGTGTTAGAGGAATCAGTGTTATCCGCTATACAGCAATGCACATTTACAAATAATAAGTAATACTAGTAGGTATTGAAACAGTAAAAATAAACAATAAAAAAAAAAAAATTAACAAAATTAAAAAAACACGCCTGCCCTGTCAAAAAGTGAATTACAAAGTTGAACTAAAAAATTAAAAACAAGCTAACCGATTTTTAAACTGAATGCAATATGTTCATTGCAGTCGGGGGACGGTTCCTTGGACCAGTTCTTTACAGGTCCCCAGGTTTACAGGGCTACTGGTTGCAGGGCTGGCATTGGCATTGCTCGCAGAACAGATGGGCCGAAAGGGTGAAAGTGGCGACCGCGTATCGTAAGACGAAGCGTTGGAAGGCCTCCCACAACACTTTGTTGGAGGCCAACACTCACATCGGTCATCAGCCAGTGGACCGATGACCTTACGATGGCCGGAGGAATCCGTTGGATGCAGAATGCTCAGAGCCGGTCGATGTGGCGGTGCTTTTTTTTTTTTGGATGGGAAATCATCAAATAACATCTCCCGCTCTGGGCGGAGCGGGAGGGTGTGTCAGACTCTTACTGACTAAAACCCACCCGTATTCCTTCCGTTGCCTGTGTTGTGGGGGCCTCGGTGACCCATAAGTACCTTCCCGCGACCCCGGCAGGCATCGCCCCTAGATGACCCCTACCTTTGTGCTGACGACATCTCTTTGAGGCGCGCGTGGAATACAACGCACCGTCGACCCGGGCCTGGTCCTTACCGGACGGTGAGCTACATTGCTCACCGTCCGCAAGTCCGCGCCTACGGTGACCGGAAATCCGCCTGGGATTCCTGATGCCCAGGGCGTCTCCTGCGGCGGCTAGGGGCGAGAGGGCGCGAAATTTGCCTTTCCCTCAACCGTCCCGCCTCCTCCTTCGCGAAAATTACTGCTTCGCATAAGGAGGTAACGGCTGCCCATGCCCTCTCGCTCCGTACTATGGCCTGGGCCGGACGCGAGAGATCTCTGCCGCCGATCGCCTCCACGAGGACACGGCGGTGCTCTGCCCAAGCCGGGCAGACCTCCACCGTGTTCTCCACCGTGTCCTCCGGGCGATCCACACAGTGGTGACACCCGGGCGTTTCCTCCCGCCTTATCCGACACAGGAACCTCCCGAAGCTGCCGTGTCCGGTGAGGACCTGTGTCAGGCGGAAGGTGAGGACGCCGTGGCGCCTCTCTAGCCACTCCTCAAAGTGGGGACTTATCGCCGCAATCGTGGCGTGCCTAGCACTGGGTTGCGACAACCGTACTCTCCATGTCGCCATGAGATCCCGCCGGTGCTTGAGCCTTGAGCTTGAGCTGTGGACATCTTTCGACTGAAATTATGAGTTACAAGTTAGCTTCATGTACAACAAATAGCTTGTTCCACTGAACGTAGCTATATCTAGTGTTTCTAGACAGGATACTCCACTTACAAGATTAATATGAACACAATGGCACAACATGATCTCAGACTTCGTTTGCATTGTAATTTAGCCAATTCAGTTGGTAAACTAGGATGCTGGTTACTGCTGGTAGCCGAGATCCAAGTTGACTCTTATAAAGAAAAAGCCCGAAAATAGAGTGTTACAATGATCTAATGGTGCTCCAGTGACTTTGAGCAGTAAACATTTGTGCGACTGTTTTGTGAAATGCATTGCAAAAACAAGATTGCGGCGTTAGTCTCAGTGTCATCCACGCGCCAAAAGTTCCTTCTACAGCTATATCTTGATTGATAAGAATGGGAGATCTAGAGTTGCCAATCATAGGGTTGGTCTTTTGTAAGCTAAGTTGATAACAAACGAGTAGGTAATTAATTATGTGGGAATTGGACAATATTAATAACAGTTATCTTTTAAATTCAGGCAAGTGGCTTAGAACAGTTCGTAAATAGATAAGGCATTAAATACATTCTTATAACTTAGCAGTATAAAGGCTGTTGCAGACTGGGGAAATATTACGTTATTCTGTAACTTTATAAATATTGTATGCCCGTAATATTATCATAAGTTTATCAATAAAAGAATAACAAACAGTGGTGCCGATTCCCTTGTTCACAAACTAAACTGAATTTAAGTTCAGTGCATCTTTTTCTTTCTATTTCATTAAGAAAAGGACGGCAGATAATTTTTACTTTAGTCCTGTCAAATTAATCAGCGCTTGACGTAAATTGACGTAATTTTAGTAGGCAAGTTTTTAATCACGTCTAAACTTGTATGGAGTACTGACAGGCGCTGACTAATTTGACAGTACTAAACTAAAATTTATCTTCTGTCCTTTTCTTTTTACCGCGGCAAGCGTAGGTTAACCTGATCGATTGACCCATGCGGCTGTTATTACTAGCCACAAGCCCCTCTATATAGTATATATCTAGGTTAAATGTTCATAATACACCTTCCGGAATAAATTCTCTAAATGATGGTAAAGAACTAAAAACTAAGAATAGTTTATAAGAACTAAGCCACCACTAACACAAACTAAAAACGACTTTGCAGATAGAAGATAAAAATACCACTGTACACGAAATGTAGGTGTACAATATAGATCTGCTTACTCTTTAGGAAATTCAGGCATGATGATGATGTTTATGAGTTAGTGTTTATTAATAAGCTAACTTATTACGAGTATTAAGTTTTTATGTTACTCACATTTAGGACAATTTAACTCCGATCAGACTAATCATTCAGAAAATCACAGTAGTAGCAACCGTTCTTCAAAATGAGATTTTGTAAAATGAAATAAACATAACATAACGCCTGTGTTTCGCGAAGGGTTAGGCAGAGGTGTACACCCACATTTCGCCAGTTAAGTTTAAGTCACATTTACCCACCATTTACCACTACCACCATTACCATTTACCATTTACTTATGCAGAAAAGTTTTTTTGGTATTGCCCCACGTATTTATAATAAAGTACCTGATGTGATAAAAAATATAACTGTAATAAAATTTAAAAGGGCACTAAACCAAATATTAATTGAGAAAAGCTATTACACAATAGGGTATTTTACTATATACGAGCAAAAAAATATAAATAGATTATTGAGATAGTTTAGGCAAAAAGGAGTCGGAAAATGTTACTTTTAGTTCATAAAATAACAAAATAATTTTTAAAATTCAATTCAACGTTTTCAGTTTTTCTAATCTGTTAAAAACACCATAAAATAGTAGCCGCCACGTTATTACGTCATACCGCTATGTAAACTAAAACGTGTCAACTGTCAACTGATAGTTAGATAACAGATCAGCGCATTTGTTTACATAGCCAAGTGACGTCATGACCACAGAGCAACATGGCGTCCACTGCGTCCAGCGTTTTTGTCAAACTACGCGCGAAATTTGAAAATGTAAAATTTAAATGCATTTTTATGGCACTTATCGATTGAATAAAAATTTTGTGATTTTTTTTTGGGCATATTAGCACTATCGAATTTAAATTAAGGCACTTTTCAAAAATGTAAGACCCTATTGACGACTTCCTTAATGATAAGTCTCTGCACTGATTGTTAAACTATTAGTAAGATTGACATACATGTTCGTATTCTGACACTTTTTATTCTGATTGACACCTTGACATACTTTATTTTTTTTTGACATTAATGTAAAAATGTTACTACCGTTATTAGTGTGTTTTTTGATTTTTTGTAATTCTAATGGTTTTACATTTATATTTATTCGATATCATAGATTCTCTTTCATTTTGTAATTGAATATTACTTGCATGCCCATGAGACAGTAGAATATTGAGGACTACTTTTTAAAAAAAACATCTATGTACCAATTACCCATGTATGCAAAAATAAATGATTTGATTTGATTTAATATGGGGCGAGCTAATTAATTAGCAGCCCAGTAGTTCAAGAAACGCCTCTCAAAGCGTTTCTTCGACTCTGCTATAAAGCACCGCAATCCCCTAATTGTGGCGGCCGCAAGATACACTCCCTCCCGCATAAGTAGGTTTCACCGACAATTAAAAGTGAGTTTTTCATTAAAAGTCAAAAGCTATGTGGCATAAATGGAAATAAGAATAAGACTGATAATGTGCAAATGAATTTTAAGAAATACTCTGATTAAAGAAAAACAAAAGTTATTTGATGTTCTTGCAAAAATTGTCCAACAATAGTGGACATGGACAGGCCACATGTTAAGAAGCACAAGTGGAGTAAAGTTACCTCAGAGATAGCAAAAGGAACAGGGGAAGACGAATTAAAGCTCACGTTGGACCCAAATTGGAGAACAGTTGCTAGAGATAGGAAACAATGGAAGTTGTTAGAGGAGGCCTTTGCCGAGAGGCACACGAAAACAGATATTCTGTTACCTACTACTGAAACTACCACAACGCTGTGTGTTCAGAATTAAAGGGATCATTGTTATAAGATTATTAAATCAAAATGTTCTGTTTCAGTTGGTGACATGCCTGGTCGTGATCCAGCAGGCGGTACTATGGCTGTACTTCCAGTACTTAGAGAGCACCTTTTCAACGACGGCCATACTGTACAGAGGCGCGATCATGGAAGCTCAACTGTGCGTCATATTCGTACTGTTAGCGCTGGATATCGTGTTCCATGTTGTTTTGATCGTTGGAGCTCATTTGGTAAGTGTGTTTGCAATAGCTTATGAATAATTTACGCAGGAATATTTAGACAGGATAGGCAGAGATGTATTATAGAGATGATATTCCTAATGGGATACGGCCAGATCTAACGGCAGTAGCTTAACTTCCAGTATTTTACTTCTTTCCCCAATACGTGCTTAAAAAAGAAAAATAAGACGTAAACTTATAAAAGTGTCGAAATGTCGCGTGCCTCCGGTCACCTATCGGTTTTGTTAAATAGGCCCCGATGGTAAGCTAATTCTTAAGAGTCCATGACCACAGCGCCACCTAACTTTTTATCTTGGTCGCACATCACTGCTCGCGTTCACGCGACCAAGCGAGACAGGGTGGCAGGGAGAAGGCTCGAAGGCGCCGATAGTTAAAGTAATTTATTTTTACAGTGAAAATAATGGTTATTTAAAAAACATATTATCTGCTTTATATTTAGTTCAGTTATTATGCAATGTTTCATGATCTCATTTGTTTGTGGTTTATTGTTCGGTTTGGAGGTAACTGTGATTTTTTCTGTCGAGAAAATTGTATGGGATCGTGTTTTAGTCAAACAAAAAAAAATATATGGATTAATGTTAAGTACTATACTTAACATTAATCCTTAACTTTTTTCCCATATTAATGCTGCAGTATTTTCGAAATAACGGAGGATCTGTTTGAATCTTTCAGAAAAGGCGACGTCTCCTGCAGGTATACTACTATTATGAGCTGGCGACGTTGGTGGCCACCTTTATAGTGGTGCTGATCACCTACATGGACCTGAGCAGGATCCCTCGGTTGAACTTCATCGTCACTGAGTTCTCTCTCGCATTCACAGGATTTGGTAATGTATTAATTTGTTATACATACTTAAATGTGCTACACACTCGTTCCAGTCGGCGTTACTCGAATTTAATGTGTCGAACTAAAAAAACGTGTTGCCAGCCTTACGTAACACAAACTAAACGTTTATGTACCCCGAAAGGTGACCAGTGCAACCACTTTTCGCCAGTAATGGGCCGGGCATAAACCCGCACTCCTGTAAATTGCATAACATATATTCTTTCCCAATTCGAAAGGATTTTGAAAAAAAAAACAATCTGTTGCAACTTAAATGGGTTTAAAAATTCGTCAGCTAGACAACGAAAATAGCGATGAATGTTGTCGAATTGTCAATTACTTGGTACTAAGAATTTCTTAGTAGAAAAAATCAATTACACTATACCCGCCCCCGGACTTCGAACCCAGGACCCCGACACTCAGCTACCTACGTCCAAAAATACAGTCATTAATTTATATCTTTGATTATCTATTATACTCTTGTCTGGGTTGTATGATATCCTGAAGTTTTAATGTGGATACCAAAACCTTCTATCTGGAGTTTAATATAGGGATGGCGATCTGAGATCGATTAATCGAAAAATCGATTTCTTGGACCAAAATAATCGATTTTTTAATCGATATCTAGTACTTTTTTTTTTTTTTTTGGGGGGGAAATCATCAAATAACTTCTACCGCTCTGGGCGGAGCGGGAGGGTGTGTCAGACTCTTACTGACTAAAACCCACCCGTATTCCTTCCTGTTGCCTGTGTTGCGGGGGCCTCGGTGACCCATAAGTACCTTCCCGCGACCCCGGCAGGCATCGGCCCTAGTGGACCCCTACTTTGTGCTGACGACATCTATTTGAGGCGCGCGTGGAATACGACGCGCCGTCGACCCGGGCCTGGTCCTTACCGGACGGTGAGCTACCCATTACTCACCGTCCGCAAGCCCGCGCCTACGGTGGCCGGAAATCCGCCCGGGATTCCCGACGCCCTGGGCGTCTCCTGCGGCGGCTAGGGGCGAGAGGGCGCGAAACGTGCCTTTCCTTCAACCGTCCCGCCTCCTCCTTCGCGAGCATTACTGCTTCGCAGAAGGAGGTGACAGCTGCCCATGCCCTCTCGCTCCATACCATGGCCTGAACCAGGGCCGGACGCGAGAGGTCTCTGCCGCCGATCGCCTCCACGAGGACACGGCGGTGCTCTGCCCAAGCCGGGCAGACCTCCACCGTATGCTCCACCGTGTCCTCCGGGCGATCCACACAGTGGTGACACCCGGACGTTTCCTCCCGCCTTATCCGACACAGGAACCTCCCGAAGCTGCCGTGACCGGTGAGGACCTGCGTCAGGCGGAAGGTGAGGATGCCGTGGCGCCTCTCCAGCCACTCCTCAAAGAGGGGACTTATCGCCGCAATCGTGGCGTGCCCAGCATTGGGTTGCGACAACCGTACTTTCCATGACGCCATGAGATCCCGCCGGAGCTCCGTCCGCTGTGCCGCGATTTCTCGCGGCAGCGGACTTACGCCCCGGCGTTTCGCCTCCTCGCGCCACTCCCATACGTGCGCGAGGACGATATCTAGTACTGACTCAATCCAGTGAATCGATATTTCACCCTAGAAAATCGAGATTCGTTTTTTTCTGTTTCGATAAGAACCTGAACCGTAAATAATGTACAATTAGTTGAATGTACCACGCAAACACATGTAAAGAAATGACAATTTTTCATTTAATTACTCAAAAACTCACTGGATTGCCGTTAACAAAGAAAATACAAACTCGAAAAGATAATCGATTTTTTTTGGCCTCGATGTTTTTAGATTTCAATTCGAATCGATATAAGAATCGATCTTTTTCGGAAAGAATTCCCATCCCTAGTTTAACAGTTTTGCTGTACCTACACAGCAATACAACATTCATTTATTCATTAAATCTTATACATTTACTTAAGACGCTGACAACACCTAAACCGCGGTCCCTGTCAGATTGCTTAGAAAAGAAAGAGAAGCGCGATCACACAAGGCTTGTAATTTATTGCAAAATATGAAGTAATTATCTATTTACTCAAAATTGAGTTGAGTAATCGAAAATAAAAAACAACCAAGTTCTGCATTCAAATAAGACGTTCTTGTTATTAATTAAATACGTAACGTATGTTCATATTTGATACAGATATTTTGGATTAGAACTCAAAGTAAGAGGTTAGTTTAACGTTAGTTTGTATCGAAATTTTGTTTTCAAAACGTGTTTTGGTAACAACCAAGTTCTGGGAAATATGTTCAAAATTAACATATATTTTTTCCGCTACCACAAACTATACAGATTTGGCAATTGTTTTTCTTAAGAGAAGCCTACTTTTGTCAATTGGGTCTTGTCAGCGCTTTAAGCCTATGCGTAAAGTAAAGCTAGCATGTAAACATTAACCTGTTACAATCTAAACCTTGCCTCCCACAATCACCAGCAGCAATAGGCTAGTTGACAGTAAGAACAATTTCAATTTTAGAATGGACAGGATATTAATTCAGATTTGTTACAGTTGTAATGGCAATCGTGTCATTTAGTTTAAATAGGTCTTTATTTTTCTTATTTTATACAGATTCTTATATATGTGAATTTGAGAACCTTATACGCTTAATAGATTTGTAGACTAATTTCTATTTTGTTAAGTACCTGGTAGGACTTGTTGACACTGTCCTCCCATACCTATTAACACTGTATTTTGAAAACATTGCAAAATCCAATTATTAAACTAAATACATTTTTATTTTTAAATGAAAAATTTGTTTTGTTAGTTTTCGTTTAGAAATTAAAAATTTGTTATGTTAATTTTTATTTAGAAAATTTGATCTGTTAATGTTTCTCTGAGGCATAAAGTTTATTTTCATTTTTAAACATACTCAATTACAAGGAGCGACGTGGGGGCGCTCTGATTCTCGTTTAATGTCACGTGGCCGTGGCCATGGTCTTTATTTTTAGTAAATTATTTGTCAAAAATATTAATTAATATAAAATCATTTACCAAATTAAGTTGACTTTTGATATCTTTTTAGTTCAGAACCATTCAAAATCCAAATATTTTATTTCCCATAAACCTACATGGGCACTTATGAAACGTCACAAGCACGGTTCCAATTAGTCGTTTCCTATGGAGCTGGCGAGAAACTACACGATTACTCTTTAAATACTAATTGAATTTTACAATTGTATTACAATTTGTTAATATTTCACTGAAATATTCATATTTTGGCGAAAATAAACCACAAGGAAATAAATATCAACTAGCCTATTAAAGAGCCTCCACTAACGGTGATGCTTAATTTACGCTCATGAACAGCGAACCCTGGAGAGACAGCCTCGCTACCACTTTTTTAAAGACCTCAGACCCTCTCTGACATAATATTTGTGTACAGTGTTACAGATATATCTGCTCCTCCTAATCCGCAGTGAGTTACGCAAGGAGCGGTACCAGGAGGGCAGGTCCAGCTACACCAATCACAACGCTGAGGTCTTCGTAGAACCACCAATGAGGCGGTAATCGAGGACCTTTATTTTATAGATTTAATAAAAAACACAGTTATTGTTTGTTATTCTTTTATTTATAAAGTTATGATATTATTACGCACTTGCAATATTTAAGAAGCTACAGAATAATGTTGCTTACAAAATTGATAAACAATAATTTGCATTTTAGTGTCATGATGTCGACGATATTATTTCAAATGCTCTCTAAATATTGACTCCTTATTACAGTGTCAAAGTAAAAATTTCTTCTAATATAAAAATATAATGACTAGACATTTTCGCAATTTGTAATATCCTCATTGTAAGTGTATTTGTGGATCAACCTCTTTATTAAACGTATCAGCAATACTTCCAGACCTGTAAAATAAAAGAAAACAACATTATATAGATATACCGACCAAACACATAGGTCATTGTTTTAAACGACATTTTCTAAGGATTATTTACAAACTATGTTCATCTAACTCGAACAAAATAATAACTACCTACCACATGAAAAATTATATTTATACAGGGTGACATTGAAAACATGCGACAAATCGAAATGGGAGATTGTACTCATCATTATGAACAACTTTTACTAAGGGATCAAAGCTACAATCCCAAAAAAAAAAACTGCTGTCCCCTACATTTATGTTCGCAATACCTCATCAAAATGTAGGAAAAGCAGATTTTTTTTTGGGATTACAGCTTTCGTCCCTTAGTAAAAGTTGTTCATAATGATGAGTACAATCTCCCATTTCGATTTGTCGCATGTTTTCAATGTCACCCTGTATTAAGTACGATCGATGCCATCTTTGACTCTAAAAGATTTTCTCAATCGTCACAGCGCACGTTTTTTGGGGTAATTCTACTAATAAAGAAGCGGTATTTAAACCTCAGAAGAAATGTATACGAGCCATAACTGGTATAAAAGTAACAGACAGTTTAGTTCAGTTAGTATTCATACGTTACTATGTTTATATATATTAGAGGTTATAATGTTCGCTACAAAAAATACAAACCTCTTTAATAAGTTACACAGCAAAATATACAAATTCAATATATGTTTACCTTTTAATAAAACAGCGTTGTTAAATAAAAGTATATTATGTATGGTTCCACGCATACATATATGTATAATTATTTACCAAACTCATTCCTGGAGATAAGTGATATATAAGTATATTTAAAAACAATATCAAAACACTGTTACTAAAAAAGAGTATTACTGTCACTAAATATTTACAGGATAAACATATTATATAATGTGTGTAAATTTGCGTACCTTACGGTAGGATATGGGTAATGGACACTATTGTTTGTTTGTTTAAGACCTTTTCTTTTGTACCCATATTCGCAAATTAATAAATGATTGTGATTATGATCACGTATTTTCTGAGGAATAAAATATATAAAATAATATGTAAAACATCAAGTGATGTTTTCTACGAAAACAACATTTTTTGCAGTCAGTTATAGCATTTTCATTCAAATACACAAAATACTTTCATGGATCACGTGACTGGCAAATGTTTCTCCAAGTGACCGGTGACGTCATAATTTCTAGGTACTTACAAATATCCAAAATGGCAGCAACGACAAATAAACGAGCGTCCTTTCTAATCACCAGAAATTCATTGATATGATAAGTTATGTAGATCTCTCCAAAGTAATGACCATTTTCATAGTCCAGTGCTAAGCACAGTGTCACCACTATAATGTATATAATAAGGGTCAGTATGCAGTAGCGGTAGTAAACTCGGTAGAGACTGGCAATTCTCTGAAAAAAAAAATGGTTAAGAATTAAAAAAAAAAAACGAAAATAAAAAAAACGAATCTGCAGCTCGAGGATTCGGAACTTGAAACCTGACAAGTGTTGTCAATTTGACACAATAAAATGTAGTATAGTGCGTTCATTATAACTTGATGTGTGACGCGATTGGTAGCACTGAATTTTGCAGTCATGTGGTTGGTAGTTCTGTTCGGCAGTCGCCATTTTAAACTAAACAAAGTATTGAAATGACGACTGCTAAATTCAATGCTACGGTGCTACCAATCGTATCACGCGTCAAGTTATAATGAACGCAAAATAATATCTAAGTTAATCTTTGATACCTGTGGCCCTAACACGAACGCACGGAATTCATGTAAATTCTAACTACATATTTTAAAGTTTAAAATTCTGGTTGCACACTTAATATTTACCTAGGCTTAAGACTGAATTGTTTGAATTTATATTACATTAACGTCAACCGTTCGTGCCTCTGAACTTGATTGTTCTATTGCCACCTCATTGCCTACGAGTATAACGCTACTAATACGAACTGTGATCATCAATCAATTTGCCAAGCGTTTTCACTAACGTCAATATTACGGTCTGTCAGTCGGCCATATTTATTAAAAGGTGAATAAGTAGGCTATTACATGCGCATGTGCTAATGATTAACAGGAAGTTCGGAATAAAAAATGTTAATTAATGTGTTGTCAATTATCTCTTATTAAGTTATTACTCAAACAGCACAATAACGCAGTTTAATTCAAAGCGTTACGTACTTCGATCGAGGTTATGTAAAGTTTTGGATTATATAGACTGTGTTCAATCGGATGCCACGAACACTTGACACGTGTTTTGTTTTTATTAATTAACTAAACGTCGATGTTTTCCAAAGGTGTATACCACCACATTTCCAACTTGTTTTAAATCCCTCGTAAAAGTCGTAACCTAAGTACCTGTTGCCATTAACCGGGCACGCATCCAGAATCTGGATTAGTACTGAAGAAAACTTTTATAACCGAAAAACACGATAACATTTGGCTCGATCCGGGGATCGAACTCAGGACTAGACCTACAAAGAAGTATAGATTATAATTTACCTTAACGCTAGCACAGATGAACGTGACAATCATTCCAAATTCCACTAGTTGTAAAACTATGCTCACTACTGCAAACGTCAACATTTTGGGAGGATCTGTGAAGTACGGTGAATTCTCATTGTACCAATAGTGTGCAATTAATTGCCAAGTCATTATCACTAGCATACCGGTCCATAATACTGACACTGCCTGTAAATTAAAAAAAATACATAATAATTTCTGGGCCTATAAGGAGATGGAGTGACGACCTGGACTCCTACCTGAGGATTGGGCTCAAATTGCAAAAGAGAAAGAAAAATTTAAAGACGGAAGGAACACCTAATGATAGAAAGAAAAAGAAAGAAAAAGTATTTATTGGGACTCAC
The DNA here is from genome assembly GCA_905333075.3 of Atethmia centrago. Lineage (NCBI taxonomy): Eukaryota > Metazoa > Arthropoda > Insecta > Lepidoptera > Noctuidae > Atethmia > Atethmia centrago. The sequence goes on along the minus strand of HG995381.1, from coordinate 5,988,151 downwards.
ACAGGAGATCACACATATTCAGCCTATAATGTTCCCACTGCTGGGACACAAGCCTCCTCTCTGTGAGAGGGAGTGGGTCATAATCCACCACGCGGGCCTAGTGCGGGTTGGGAGATCACACATTAAACTAAAAAACACACATAGAATATTAAAAAAAAAACGAAAACAAAGTAAAATTAAAATAAAAACAAAAATTCCTGTACGAGGCCAAAAGGCTCCTAAAGGCTCTAAAAGGCGCCAAAATCTCAGCATAATGCTGCAGTACTTAAGAAATAAGTGTCGCAGCGCTGGTATTCTGATAGGGCCCACAAAAAAAATGATGATAAATATAATTTACTTCTTCTGGGCATGTTCTTCTTCTGGCTTGTTGCGTGAATGTCACTGAAAATAGCTAAATACTCTTTATTGCATTGTCAGTAGCAAAGTCCCAACGCCTGCATATTGTGGCACTCAGAAGGTCAAAATAAATTGCTGTGGGACAAAGCCACAAAACGTGGTACAATTAAAAATGTGTACCTTCTACGTTTACCTGCAACCTCTGAGTTTGTTTCGGTATTTCTTCGCAGAGTATTCAGATAGGACACCTAGTTAAAAAAAAAAAATACTTTTCACTTACCAATCGCAGAGATGCCCAAAATAATAACCAGCGCCTTACAGATTCATCTTTGAGCTGGATGCCCTTAACACTGGACTGTCCTGGTTTGGTTTCTTCAAAAGTAGCCTTCAGGGGCCCCAATTTTGGAGAATACATTGTCAAAGACTAATCCTTCAAAAACACTGTATGTGGCCTAAATCCGATACTTAATAGGTAAAGCCTGAAAAAAAAATTAAGTCATTACTTGCTAGTAAGAATTGCCCTTGGAAATCTTAGTGAACTGACTATATTTTTTATAATTCACTAGTGACCCGTCCCTACTTCGCACGAGTTTTTACTTCTTGACAGAACATTGTACAGCCTTTAATATATAAGCTTAGTAAAAATGTATTATAGACATAAGCCTGCCGGAATACATCCTAGTGAATGTATTCCGGAAGGCTGATGAAAACTACATCAAAATCCTAAATTATAATACATATTCATTTATTTTGAACACCTGGGCAACTGGCTTCTAACTGAGCAAATCTTGTGAATATGGGGTCATTGAAGTTATATTAAACATATCATTGACACAATCATTAAAAAGCTAAGTTTGTCTAGAAGCGATCATCGATGGCAATTAGCCCACTGTTTCAAGCAATATTTTCTATATACAATATAGATAGATACATAATTATAAAGTCGTAATTAGTTATTGTCCCCCATGGGGAAGTGGAGCAAGAGAGTGATTGAATGGTGCCCAAGGGACGGCAAAAGAAGACGAGAAAGACAACACACAAGGAGGGAAGACGAAATAAAATTGGCAGCAGGATCAAACTGGAGAATGGTTGCTCAAGATAGGCAGCAGTGGAAATCGTTGGAGGACCTTTAAAATAATAATATTATTTATTTATTTAAAAGACAACTAGATCCAATTACACTCAAACACAAAAGAAAACACCAATAGGCACGCCGAATTAAGGCTCCTACATACTGGGCGCGACATGTCGCGCGACGCGTCGCGACACAAAGGCACCGCTTGTAGCGCTACACGCGGTGTCTTTGTGTCGCGTCGCGTCGCGCGACAAGTCGCGCCAGTATGTAGGAGCCTTTAAGAGACATTTTTTAGTTTTAAATTTTTATAGTTTACAATTTTCTAAGTTTAAGTGGGAATGTTAGTATTTCGGAATAAAGGGCTTTATTTGTATTAATTATTTAGTGTACAATACAAATTTAGTGTAAATAAATATATAAATATTGATATCACACAAAGTAATTAATATTTAAGATGTATAAAAAAACGAGTTAACATACCTGAAGCAAATCTGAGAGTTTGGTTTCTGACTCACAAGCACGAGTCTGTTTATATTCTGTATTTTTAATTACGTCTGCTCCTCTCACAGTACTTATCAACACTGTTTAATTAATCTGTTTAGTGCTCTTAATTTATATAATTCTGAACTACATAATAATAACTGATAGTTTCAGTGTCTGTGTGGATAAGTTTGTTTGTAAACAACAGAAACCCATTTATCTAATACGGATCACATTGTTCGGTTTTTTAATGCCTCTTTGACCCCATTGGGGTTGTTTTTTTGTTATTTCCTACTTTTGTAAAATTGCTCAATTCCATGGAAAAGCCACCGGAGATGAGACGTGGATACTACGGGTCGGCTGGTGTACTCGTATGCTTGAAGTTTCTTACTTTGAAGAATTGCATCCGGAATGAAGTGATCGGATATGTAAGAAAACCATTACTGTAACCTTTATATCTCGGTACGGTAACGTGTAAATTGGAATGACTGCCTAGAGTTTCATCAAACTCACGGCAATCATTCTAATTTATACTTTATTACAATAAGATAAGAGTTATATTGCAATGACTTACTAATAGTTTACGACATTCAAATTTGATCCTGAATGATTGAATGATGAATTTGATGCTGTAGAGAATCATAGATATCTCGAAACAGCCTCAAATAACAAGCAAGCTAAAGTGGCAATGGGCAGGTCCACAGAGCACGGAGACGTCTAGGCCGCTGTTGTGCGGGTTGGTGAATGTCACATGTCTTAGAATTTTTGGTTCTAGGACATGACGGTTTCCTCACGATGTTTTTCTTCACCGTTTTTGAGAGCAATATTGATAAAATAAACTACACATAGTGAAGTGATATCTTTTTTGGTGGGTGGGTAATTATCAAATAACTTCCGCTCTGGGCGGAGCGGGGCGCGTGTCAGACTCTTATTGACCCACCCGTGATGCTTCCGTTGCCTGTGCGACGCCAGGGGGCCACGGTATCCCTTTCGGACTTTCCCGCGACCCCGGCAGGCATTGGCCCTAGCGGACCCCTTCAGCTGACATCTCTTTGAGGCACGCGTGGAACACAATGCGCCGTCAACCCGGGCCTGGTCCTTATCGAACGGCGAGCTACCCATTGCTTACCGTAAACCCGCGCCTACGGTGGCAGGGAAACGTCTTCGGATTCCCGACACCCAGGACATCTTCTGCGGCGACTACACGGAAAAAAAAAGGATCTCTTCAGCGAAGAATATCAATATTCTCAGAAAAATTGTTTCAATCCAAGTAAATATTTTCTTAACGTAAGTAAATGTACTCAGTCCAAGAAAACCTGTTTACTCAAATTAAGAATAATAAATACCTACTTGGTTTTTATTCTTGACTTAAGCACATATTTTTGATTTAAGACGACGATAATCTTAATTGAAGAAAGTTTTTATCTAGTTTTAGAAATTGAACTTAATAATTCTTCATTTAAGTATAATGTCTCCGAAGAAGACAATAAAACTAAGACAAAATTTTACTTCGTTCAAGAATATATTGTTTTCCCCATATATGAATCAATATTTGACCAAAAAGATATTGTCTTAATTTAAGACATCCTTTTTTTCCGTGTAGATGCGTGAGAGAGCGAAATTTGTAAAATAATACCTACGACACGTAGATAAGCCGGGGCCGTTACCGCTGGGCCACCTGCACTGTCTGAAGGATGAAGGATGCAAAGCGAGAATTCTGAAATAAATCTAGGTGATGGAGGTGAATATTGCAAGATATCTAAAACGATGTCTCTAATTAGCACATTTTTGTAGAAACCAGCAAAAATCCAAAAATCCTTTACAAACAAACTTCTTTCGCAAACGCTCTTTGCCGGTTTTTTTAGTACTTCGACCTAGAAATTATGTAAATTGAGCACGCAATTCATTCAAAAGGTCGTGTGTCAGTATGTCAAGTGCCATTACTGAAAAACTGACGTTTTGAAGTTAAATGGGTTTTCCCTTGGGTTTCCAGCGCTTCATACACAATATTTAATACATTATACACTCAATAGACAATACGTTAACATTACAATACAATACAATACTAAACAAAAACCACCTCAAACATCAATACACTTACATTAGCGAATGACGACTGTAGGTGACGTGCAAATCACTGCAGCGTCTAATGTATGGACAGTCGAGCCTGTCCGCTAGTATCATCAAAAGCATATAAAGCCCTCCGTGTCCACTATAACAACGCCTTCAGAGCGATATTGGGGCTGCCGCGCACCTTACGCACCAGAGCTGCACTCCGCTTACGCATCGTTGCATCGAAGCAGTCGACGCTAGCTCCAGCAAACATGCCCGAGGCACTACATCGCGGCAGCCCCATCAGCGCTCTGAAGGCGTTTTTATATTGGACACGGAGGGCTTCGTATGCTGTTTGGGTGTGATTCACCTATAAGCTGCTCGTATATAATGTGGTACCACAAGATCTGAAAAGTGTTTGTTTGACCGACTTTTTTTTTTGGGTGGGAAATCTTCTAATAACTTCTCCCGCTCTGGGCGGAGCGGGAGGGTGTGTCAACTCTTACTGACTAAAACCCACCCGTATTCCTTCCGTTGCCTGTGTTGCCAGGGGCCTCGGTAACCCTTTGATACCTTCCCGCGACCCCGGCAGGCATCTGCCCTAGTGGACCCCTACGCTTGTGCTGACGACATCTCATTGAGGCGCGCTTGGAATACAACGCGCCCGACCCGGGCCTGGTCCTTACCTGACGGTGAGCTACCCATTGCTCACCGTCCGCAACCCGCGCCTACGGTGGCCGGAAATCCGCCCGGGATTCCCGGCGCTTGTTTGACCGACTTGGCTTGGAACAGCGTGTAAACCTGCGGGCTATCATATTTGCTCTATTGACAAGGCCCTCCGCTCCCTCTTGATGTCAGTATCGTCACTGAGACCGGCAGTAACTAAATGCCCTAGGTATTTAAAGTGGTCCACTTTTACCAGGGGAACTCCATGCAGAGTAGGTGCTTTTGATGTAGGACATTTAAAGCCGGTCTCAAAAACCATGTGCTGTCGGCGCGTACCGATGCCGACACCATCCGCGCGCCCCCGCGCACCCCCCGACCGCACCGCTTCGCCTCCGCCGCGGTTCGCGTCGCCGCCCGCGCCTTCCGGGGTCGCGAAAAATAAGGCAATTAGGGAACAGCAAGCTGTGCCAGCTCCGCGCACCGCCGCACCCGGCCCCCGCCTCTTGCTGGCGGGCCCAGTGACGGCTGAGCGGGAGCGGCCAGCCAACTCCGGCTCATATTCCCGGCCGGCAACAACATCAACACCGAGGGTGCCCCAATCTCCGGCACCCCCCAGGAACTCGGCCTGCGACTCACCCGCAGTACTATCGGCATGCTCATCGCGTATGGGGTCGAGCATGTCGCTAGCGTCTGTGGGCTCGGCCGCGTCCGGTCGCGATGACGTGTCTCCAGACACGACCCCGCGATCCGTACAGCGGCCCACCGCGGGAACCGAAGCAGCCACCAGGCTTCTGGCATCACCGACACCGTCGCTGGGGTTCGACTTCGAATTCCAACTCGAGGCCAGAACCCAGTGACGCAGGAGAAGCTCCGGCGACGCCGTGGCTGAAGAGGCGAAGTTGCACTGCTTCGACTCACCGCGGCCCCAGCGCGAAAGCGCGCCGCGGGGTCGGGGGGAGCCTGCCTCGCCTACCTTTGCCGACGCGGTACGCCGCTCGCCGCCACTGACACCGACGACTGCGGGGGTAAGTACCACTCTGCCCCCCCCTGCACACAAAGTGGACTCTAATGCCCGCCCTGCTGCCCCAAACCCTGGCGACGCGCCGACGGCGACGTCGGCGAAGGGAAAGCCGAAGAAAAAGCTGCGCTACCCTCCGCTGGTAGTCGAGAAGCTACCAAATTGGGCCGCTCATTTCCGGGCGATAAGCGCCAAATTGGGCCGGCCCCCAAATGCTCGCCCTTATGGGACGGGGGTGAGATTCACCCCGACACAGAAGACGAGTACAGGCTGGTCCAAAAATACCTTACCGGCCTGGAAAGAGAGAGCGGTGTCTCGTGGTTTGCGTACTCGCTGCCAGCGGACAAAAACCTGAAGATCGCCATACGGGGATTGCCAGCAGACACGGACCCCAAGGAGATCGAGGAGGAGCTCCGAGAACCGGAAGGCGCCTTCTTTCGGCGCGACCACGCGTTCCGCTTTACCGAACAAAAAAGTGGCACAATAATTATGATCGCGACGGTCGCTTTTGGTTAGGACGCGGCCTGACCCTTCGGGGGAAATAGGCGTAATGTTATGTATGTAATATTATATATACTCTGTAGAATTAATTAAAAAGTTAATGGTGGTTATTTTTTATTAATAAACCTACGATATTACATATTATAGACTTTACAATATTTATAAAGCTACACGACATGACAACGTCCAATCTGCTATCAAATGACATACGAGTACATTCGATTTTCGTTTCATGTTGAGGTGTTTGACCAAATATTCTGGAAGCTTTGTAGCTATTGACTCTTCTCTTCTTCGCTCTTCTTCTTCTCTTTTTACCCGACTGCCTCAGGAGGGTAATGTTTTTCGAGAGTATGTATGTATGTATGTCTATTTCTTTGGCACGCTCTGTAGCCTAAACGGCTTCATGGATTTTAACATATGAGGTGTCTTTAGATTCGTCTTAATTGTGGGAGTGACATAGGCTATATAATATTTATAAATGGCATCTGCAAATACAAAAAAGGAGGGGTAGTTTTTTTTAATTAATTGCAACAATATTGGTATCAAATAAAAGCTTGTAATGAGTAATTTTCAAATATATTAATAAAACTAAAAAGCTTGAAATAAAATAAATTATTTAAAAAACAAAAACCCGACTGCAAAAACACATAACTGAAAAGGGAAAAACAAGCATTATAATCTATATAATTTTGGTCTTGAAGGCGGGGACAGTCAAATAACCTGAAATATGGTGTAACTTTTGATTGTGGCGCCTGCAAGACCAAAATTATATAGATTATAATGCTTGTTTTTCCCTTTTCAGTTATGTATTTTTGCAGTCGGGTTTTTTGTTTTTTATTTATTTCTTTCTTGTCTTTCTTTATTAACAATATCAATATACAATTACACCATTTTTGCCAAAAATGTTTTTTGCCCTGAAAGCTCTTGTAAGGACAGTGACTAGACATTTCCACCAGCTGCATAATGTTGATCATAACTGTATTTTCTTATCAATTCCTTTATTGAAAGGATTAGAAATATTTCCAGACCTGGAAAGAAAGAAAAACATTTGTTTTTGAGACAAATAATGACCATACATAAACGTAACCTATGTAAAACGCCTTTTTCTAAGATGTTTTATTGTGTGGGGACACCAGTTAATATCAATGACATTTAAAACAAAGAAATAATTGACAATCGCATGAAAAGCTTTTTAGATCAAAAAGATATTCAAGAAACGCACAAAAATACTCTCATGGAAGACGTGATTGCCAAATATTTCTTCAAGTGACAGATGATGTCATAATTTCTAGGTACTTACAAATATCCAAAGTGGCAGCAACGCCTAATACAAGAGCGTCATTTTCAATAATCTCAAATTCAGTAATATTATAAGTTAAGTAGATCTCTCCGAAGTAGTGTCCATGGTTGTAGTCCGCAGCGAAACACAGTGTCACCGCTATGATGTAGATAATAAGAGTCAAGATGCAGTAGCGGTAGTAAGCTCGGTAGAGACTGGCACTTTTCTGAAAAAAGAAATCGAACAATCAATAAACATGATTTAATTTGTCAACATAGATAAAGATTTACCGAAATCTGGAGGGAAAAAATAAAAAGTCAGAGGTACCCCATCGCGGAAAGTCTGAAAGGGCTATATCAAGGCCCCTGGCAACACAGGCAACGGAAGGAACACGGGTGGGTTTTAGTCAGTAAGAGTCTGACACACCCTCCCACTCCGCCCAGAGCGGAAGAAATTATTTGATAATTACCTACAAAAAAAAAAAAAAAAACAAAAAGAGGTACCCCAGAGATTACCCTTTTCTTGATCTACCAACATACATTTTAGATACTACTGCAAAATGCCGGGCCTCAGTTTAAAATCCACAACATGCTAGTTAGCATTGCAAGCGTTAAGATCTTTGTGCTGCAGTAGGACAGAACAGGCTGGTACTAGTATAAATAGCTTTAAAACCACAATACAAGACTTGTGTTATGCTTTTAACACTTAGTTCCACAGTAACAACGTTCCTCAAGTCCTGCAGATTGATCGCCAAACAGTCACTGTTTAAATATAGAATCAGTACTACCGTTCTGGAATAAGACCGATGTCTTATTCCAGAACGGTAATCAAATCACCACTGCTCTCAAAACGGTGAAAGAAAACGTCGTGAGGATACGGCATGTTCTAGAACCAAAAGTCCAAAGACAAGTGACATGTACCAACTCACACTGGGTCCACGTGATGGATGACGGCCCACAGAGAGGAGGCCTGTGTTTCAGAAGTGGGAAAATTATAAGCTGATTATGTAATCAATCTATCTAATATAATCAGCTGAATTGACACTCAAATCGAGCCTGAAGTAGTGATGTGTATGGTATACGAATCAGCCTGTTTTCGATTTCGATACATTTACTCGTAATATACCAACTTTATTCTGATCTTCACAGAATTAGAAATATTAAAATGTACCCTAAGAACCCAATTATTTAGGAAATCAGCGTTAAGGCAGTCCCGAATTATTTGGCGCCTGAATGACATTGGCTAGGGGGCGTTGTTGGGAAATATTTGTAATTTTTTTAACAGTAATGCGGAACTAACGCACTAGTTCCGTGTTTAACCAAAATAACCTTAGCGTTGTGTTTTATTGATTGTTTTATATTTTAACGTTTATTACTCAAATACAGCTGATTATTGTTAAATAAAAATATTATTTACCATATTATTTTGTAATGGAAAATATTGAAAGGAAAAACTATACCCGTTTTTAAATTTTTCAGTTATATGGGTTTGATGTGTATCTCTTAAATATCTTAGAGGAACACTAAGATCAATGATTCAAATAGAAGGCTATTTGAATCATTGTTTAATAAATGATTGTAATAATCTACTTCTCCAAATATGTATACGCATTTTGATAATTACTATCAATTCCACAAAAAATATTAAATTAAAACACGACAACGCAGATAAACATGAAAATAACAAAAATTGATATGACAATCTATACTCAAGCGCAGATTCGACCACGCTTGGGTGATTACAGATCAAATCATTGCTTGAATTCACTTCACTTCACGAACTGAGTAACGATCTAAAACAAAGCCAAACTCAGCTGAACTATGATCAATGAATGAAATGAATGCTTGAGGAACGTGCTAGAATTTTAACTTGTCTTAAAACTAGTTTTGTTCTAGGTAATGTGCGAATAAACTGTTACATCCCTTTAAGCTCCGCGCGACACCGATTTGGTGTAAAACAATAGAAAATCAATTGTGTCTCATTAGCCGACATTAATGTAATACCTACATAGTTTATCCGCACATTGGGTAGCACGCTTAACAGGAAGCATAGAATAATACGCGTTACTGAATTAGATGTCTATAAAGTATTGTTAGTTTAGATAGGCACAACACATACACTATGTACGGTAATGTAGTCGTATTCAGTAATGTCGGGATTCGGATTAGCATAGCAATAACATTGCATGTCACCCTGTTCCCCGAAGGCGAAAGCTGAGGTGTAAAGTAAAACCAAAAGTGTACATAGTTCGCTAGTTTTTTTACGCGACTACGGCGAAGCAAAAATGATGAATGATGAATCAATAATGTGGATAGACTGACATCACAGAATATGTTGAAGAAATGACCAGGGCCGGACGCGAGAGATCTCTGCCGCCGATCGCCTCTACAAGGACACGGCGGTGCTCTGCCCAAGCCGGGCAGACCTCCACCGTATGCTCCACCGTGTCCTCCAGGTGATCCACACAGTGGTGGCACCCGGGCTTCACTCGACCCTACCCTGTTCTTAACGATGGGAACCACAACAAAAAAAAAAGAAAGAAATTTGTGTTTGTTCCTAGTATTTACAATAAGGATATCACTGTATTTTTAAACAAATTAATAATTTAATTTTTAGGTGCATATATAGGATTTTCAATATTGAGAACCTATAATCATTATATTAATCTCTTCAAGACGCCTTTAACAAGCAGTAATTGCTTGTTAGAAGCGTCTTGGTCGTCCGCTGATAAACTTTCGGGCAAAGTGACTACGACCACGGTTATCCTCGGAACATCACTATGAATATGTATTAAATACATTAAAATATAATACGTGTCAGTTGTTTTTTTAATAGACGATAAATATTGAATAGTTTGTACATAACAATTTCAGATGAGAATATTTTCTTGTTTCATACTTTTTGAGCGTGATTTTTCAGTAGTCGGGTTATAGTTTTTACTTAGGTAGGTAGGTACTTATTTTTACGACGTTACTTTTTTTAAAGCACTAATCCACTAATCCAGACTCTAGGCTGCTACAAACTAATAGAACCTACTTACACTTCTAATACAGGACCCGACGCGACGCGACGCTCTGCAGTCGCCTTTGTGACCATTGGACTAACGAAATACTTTTTTAATAGTTTACCTTGACCCCAGCTGTGATGAACGTGACAATCATTCCAAATTCCACTAGTTGTAAAATTATGGCACCTGCTCCCAGCATCCATCGACTGGGCGGTCCTCTGTGTCCGGATGATAATAATGGCGCAACTGTTGATATTATTATTAGACCAGTCTACAATACTGACACAACCTGTAAATAAAAAATAAAAATATTTTATTTTTATTTTTTCTTTCTCGCGCAACGCATGAGCATTGCAATTCAGCGAGGAAATGCCGCCAGCATCCTCGGTACAATGCCCCGAGGGCCTTTTTTAAGCTTAACTTAGTTTTGATTTAATTTAGTTAATCTTGTAATTTGGTTATGTAAATAAATATATAAAATATTTTAATTCCATCAATAATGATAATTTTAATTCCATTAAAAGAACTGTAGGTAATAGTACATTTAACCTACTTCCAAAATGGAGGAGGTTCTCAATTCAGATGTTTATATATTTTATTTTTTTATGTATGTTCACCGATTTCTCCGTCAATTGTGGACCGATTTTGAAAATATGAATTTTTTGTTTTAAAGGGTGTGGTCCCGAGGGAATGGGATCCCTCCCATTGAAATCGAGGGAAATCTACAAATTTTATAGGCACACCTATAGCGATTTGTGTATTTTTTATAGTAACTTGTGCATTTCCTCTTGGAAAGCGACACTTGATGAAGTGGAACTTATGATGAAGACCACAGACGGCTACCGGAACTACTTAATAATAAGTATTTAACGGGTTGCGATTAAGTTCTTATTATGGTTGCTAAGCTATTTATGCTCATCACATAGCATATGGTGAGTGGCAGTTTTCCTGGTTCTTACCAGGAGAACTCCGTGACAATTAACGTCCCTGCATCGGGAAAATCAATATTTTGTAAAAGGTGATGAGCAGTTGGCTATTGTAACTAAGAAAAATCACAAACGGACCCACCAAAGAGTGAAAAATAAATTACAAAAACCAACAACCGTCAACGAAGGTGTCTAAGTTTTCTTTAAATAAACATTATTATTATTACTTTAAACGATTATTTGGAACTTATACAATTATTTATTCAGTTATCACATATATAAGAACTAGATACTAATATTGTAACAGAGAGCTGATAAAACTATATGAATTCTTGACTTCCAAACAAGATATATTCTATAGAATAGAATAGATATCACCTATATCTTTGGTTGCGTGTTATACCTGGGTTGGGTATAATAAGCGACCCTTTGTCTGAAGAAGAAGCAAATGAAACCTGTATTCTACTGGAAATAATACATTTATTTACATAACCAAATTACAAGATGATTATTAACATTAACTAAATTAAATTAAAACTAAGTTAAGCTTAAAAAAGGCCCTCGGGGCATTGTACCGAGGATGCTGGCGGCATTTCCTCGCTGAATTGCAATGCTGATGCGTTGCGCGAGAAAGCCGCCAGCTTTTCGGTCACCAGTTACATCAACTAGACGTTTCGCGATTTCCGCAAATAACTTATGCGCACTGGGACCCCACGGACCGAGGGTCTCGACGCCAAAGGGCACAAAGTTGTACTCTCTGCCAAGGCCTCCATATTTAATAACTTTCAGATTTTCGGCATTTTCTGCCGCTGCACCCGCTTTAGAAGTAGTCCGTTGGAGGTGGGACGGTGCCAGTGTGTCTACACAGGTAGCGTCCCACACAAGCATCCGTCCCAAACTCCACGGGACCAAAGACACACCATCAGGTCTTTTGCCATCATCTCTGACAATGCCAGTCGGCTCAAGAAGAGCAGGCACATTGATGCTGGCAAGAGACCGGCGGATTATGTCATTAAGTGTTGCATGTCCTTAAAAGCGGCCTGCACTTTTTTGACAGCAAAGTCCGTGGTGACCCAGTCGGTCCACGTCCGTGCCACAAGGGCATGTGTGTGGAGTGCATACCGTGACCCCAAGCCGCAGACCAGTCGCCAGACGAAGCGAGGTCGGATCCAGGAAGGTACCGGTATATGGAGAAGGATGGGCATGTAGCCAATGACCGGCCTCTCTGGTTCCGACCGCCAAAAGTCTTGCGCGATCCGGACCTGAACTGCGGCTCAGAATCGATTTGTATGTTAAATCGCAATAAATATCGTCCCAGCTCCTCTGAGATTTTAGGTTGTCTGGAAATTCTTTACCCGGGCAAGCAATTTGAAAAGCATAGCAATTTGAGTCTTGGCATCCTCCAAGCCCGCAGTCTCATAGTTTGTGGGCAAAGCCCTTAGGACATTACCTATGAGACGTGACGTGCTATGGGTGGACGACAAAAAGGCTGGGGAAGCAACACTCGAAATTTTGCGGATTCCTAAACCGCCAAACCGAATAGGGAGGGATGCTTGTAACCAAGATGGTTCATTGAGCTGAATATTTAAAATCGTTTCTAAACTAGTTTTGACTAAATCGTCTATTGGTGAAAGCAAATTTGGATGTTTCCAAAAAGGGCTACAGCGAAGCACATAAGTAAATTTAGGGACAAAAAGGCAAAACTTTAGAATTATAAGAGCATAATGAGGACTGATTTCGAGTAAACAATTTGCGTGACTTTGGAATTTAGAAATAGTGTTAGTAATATAATCAGGAAAAGATTCTTCAAAGATGGGAGAACCCAGGAGGCAAAGTGACTTTCTGTCTACTATTTTGATATTGGGTGCCAGAAAATTTAATTTGGATTTTAAATTATCCAAACCGTAAGAAGTTTTTTGAATAAAGAGTTCACATTTGCTAACATTTAATTCTAAACCAATACTTTCGAAATGTGTTTTAATATCTGATAAGTCAGATAACACAGTGTTCACATCGCCTCCCAGGGTTCCGTCATCCAAATACCAAACGTTAAATTTTGATTTTAAAGTTTTGAATAATCGGATTTATAGCCAAGCTAAAAATTGCTGGCCCGAGGGGATCGCCCTGCTGACAGCCGACCTCCGAAGAAAGTTCATGGGAACGGTAAATTAATTTTGAAGGTTCTGCGTAGCAGGTAAGCAGGTATTGATAGAGTTTTTTCTAGTTAGTATTCTACTTAATTAAACATCTTAAATTCATTCATTCACTAATAGAAAACACACACCCTAATCCGTTGGGTCTACAATATTCAATTTATTTTTTCTTCACCCTCTAAAGGGGTTAAATTCGTCATTTTTACCAATGGGAAAGGCACATGACTTGCTGTTAATAATTTTTACTTGACTGCCCCAGACGGGGGTATGTATGTACTTATGTTTATTTCTTTGGCACGTTCTGCAGCCTTAATGGCTTGATGGATTTTAACATTTTAGGCATCATTAGATTTGTTTTAATTGCGGGAGTGACATAGTGTATACAATTTTAATATCGCATCTGTGAATCAAAAAAGAGCGGGGATTAAAAAAATATTGTGATTATAATAATATGGGTAGCAAATAAAAGCTCGTAAAGAGCCAATTCCAAATATTCTATTATAACACTTTAAGTTACTTTTTAAACACAAAACTACAAAAATGGTTTATTTCTAAAACCTAGGATAGGTTTTAGAAAAATACCATTTTTAACCTTACTTTACCGTAAAGCTTATTTACTTACCAATACTTAACTGAACAATTTGTTAATTAATAACACGAAAAAGCTTAAAATAAAACAAATTATTAAACAAAAACAATAAACTCGACTGTAAAAAAAACAAACTAAAAAGATGGAAAAAAGATGAAAAAAAAAACGAGTATCCTATAAGTACCAAAAATAAATAAATGCAGTCGGAGGCGTCTAGGATATAACGAACGCCTTAAAATATTCATCTTCTTTAAGTTTGTTTTTTCGCAGTCGGGCTTTTTGATTTTATTATATAATAATATTCTTGTATGTACTTACTAATCGCAGAAATGCCCATACTAATAACACAACTCTTAGAGTGACTAAAAAAGAAGTACGCTGAACACGAGGTGCACGAATCTCATGTTGTTTGCTTACTTCACAGGTAGCCGTTGGACGCCCTAACTTTGGAGAGTACATTGTGATAGTTCAATCTTTCAAAAATAAGTTAGCTTTGTGCCCAAAACCTCCAATAATTATTTAGTAACACCTGAAAATATAAATAAAACATGTTATTTTCACCTTAGGATCTCTACAATAAGTAACTTTCGTGTACCGGAATAATATACAAGAAAAACCCTCTGAATAGGAGACTGTACTATATAAAATGAGATAAGGTTACTTTGGGGCATCAATTTATACATTATGTAGGTACCTGCACTTAATCTCTCAATCTACACCGAAGGTTAAGGAGCGCGCATTCTAAAAGCAGTGGGCAACGTCGCAAATAGCGGTCAAATATTTCGCTGTCTTGATTAATTTGGCAATTCTACTGTATGGAAATAAGAAATATCGCTAACTAGTGAACTAAACTATTGATATCGTAACACGAAATGCAATAATTAATATCATAACACCGAATATTTAGTTTTAGATGTAAAAAAAGTATTTGGAAACTTTCCAAATACCCTTTTTATAATGCCCTTTTTATACCTAAAAAGTTTACAACATCAAATTCAGTGATAAAATTGCAATTCATTTTAAGCCTTGCTAAGCCTACAGTAGTTATTTATCAAAGCAATTTAATGTACTTACTTAAAACTATGCTGAAAGCTGTTCTCACTAACACGTCACTCACGTATGTACTATATTGTGTCTGCTCCTCTCACAGTTTTAATCAACACTGTTAAATTATTCTGTTTAGCACTCGTCATTTATATAATTATTGTGAACTACATATTATTCGACGGCGGCGATCTCTGGCGTCCGGCCCTGGTTCAGGTCATGGTACGGAGCGAGAGGGCATGGGCAGCCGTCACTTCTTTCTGCAAAGCAGTAATGCTCGCGAAGGAGGAGGCGGGACGGTTGAGGGATAGGAAATTTTCGTGCCCTCTCGCCCCTAGCCGCAGCAGGAGACACCCTGGGCGTCGGGCGGATATCCGGCCACCGTAGGCGCGGGCTTGCGGACGGTGAGCAATGGGTAGCTCGCCGTCCGATAAGGCCCAGGCCCGGGTCGACGGCGCGTTGTGTTCCACGCGCGCCTCAAAGAGATGTCAGCACAAGTTTAATGGTCCACTAGAGCCGATGCCTGCCGGGGTCGCATGGAAGTCCAAAAGGATTACCGAGGCCCCTGGCAGCACAGGCAACGGAAGGAATACGGGTGGGTTTTTGTCAGTAAGAGTCTGACACACCCTCCCGCTCCGTCCAAAGCGGGAGAAGCTATTTGATCATCTCCAACCCAAAAAAAAACACTCTTAATTTATATAATTATTGTGGACTATATATCAATAACAGTTTCCATGTGTGTGTGTATAAGTTTCTTTGTAAACAACAAAAACTTATTACATAAATGGTAGTATGGATAAAATTGTGGGTTTTTTTGAATGCAAGAAGCGTGACATGACAAAAATATCTGCAATTTTGAGTTGGCTGCAGTTGCCTCTGCCGTCGACGAGACGACGGCTGCAGTTTCCTCTACCGTTGGTGTATCTGAGATGAACACTAACAATGAAGGAGCTAGAGAGGTCTGACTTTATACTTTGTCGCATTCTTACCGCTGCTTTAAAAAAAATTGAATTAAGTCAAACTTCTGGCTAATTAACGACTTGTTACTTCCTACAATTAAAAACAACTAACTAAACAACTAACTTACTAAAACAACCCCGAAGGGTTGGGCAGGTACCTATATTACACCTACATTTCGCCAGTAATGTTAACTCTAGGGCCCTACACTAGTGTGGTATGTCTGGTTTTCCTACATGGGGTGCTGGAGCACCCCAAAGTTTATGACTATGTTTCGTTTTAAATAAAACCATGTTTTATACCTATGTTTTTTTCTTAGCTTTAATTAAGAACGGAGATCACAATCAACTATAAAATCAAAATATTCTAATTAATTTGAGCACCTTTGGCATACTTTAACTTGATGTTCCAAGCAAATTGGAATATTGCACTTGTTGCATTTGGTCTTGGTCTTCCGGTCTTTATTTCTTGTGCAGAAACCACAACGTCCTTGTGTGTGTTGTCCAATAGATGAACTTTGATGTGCAATAGGTTTTTTTAGGATTCCGGAAATCATTTCCCTTAGGTATATCCCTCCTCAAACATGGCTTTTGCAAACGTTCCTCCAAATGTTCATTGATGGGCCCAAATCCCAAGTTCCTTAAAAAAGTGCGACGAAACTTTATATCAGGCTTATTGTTTGCCTTCGAGCATTTGTAAAGGACCCAGGAGTTTATTCCAATACCATTACATCGAAAACTGTCGACGTTTTGTTGTTGTTGCTGTTGTACGTTGCACTGCGTGCTTTTTTTTTATGCATTTTTCGATAAAATTATAACCACCGCCGCTGAAATCAACACTAGTTCCTCGGGCGACATGTTGTCGACGACTGGTCACAGACAAAGTTGCTAAAAGCGCTAACTTTTAACATGTCGCGCAATATGTTGTGCAACATGTCCTACATACTGGCGCGACTTGTCGCGCGACGCGTCGCGACACAAAGGCACCGCTTGTAGCGCTACACGCGGTGTCTTTGTGTCGCGTCGCGCCAGTATGTTGGAGCCTTAAGGCTGACGATAATGAAAGCCACCAGTAACAAGTAGCTATTACAGTACAGTTTTTTTAATTAGGTTAGCTTAGGTGTTAATGCTCGTAATTAATTAAAAAGGTCGTGTTAAATGCGATTACTGAAACACTAATGTTTTGAAGGCCAAACTCATGGGGCTCACCAGAGCCTAATTATTTAGTTAGATATGGATGAGAAAAACACAACTTGAAATATAAAACAAATTGATGGTCCGCACGGATACTGTTTTTCTTCTGTGTCACTGATTTTTGTTTTTTCTTTATTTCTAACTAATACTAGGCTACTCCTAAAAATAATGCCAAAATATTACCTATCACTTTTTAACTCATGGCCCTCAACCCAGCTTTGAAATTCCAACTGCGCGGTTTTATTTATGTTAAATGATTTATGATAAATGATAAATGATTTATTTTCTGTAAGTAGGTTTGTACAAACACTTTTACACGTCAATTATATGTTTAAAATAAAGCTAGATGAGGTCGGCGTTTCCTATCTGACTACTCTGAGAAGAAAGGCCGAAATAAACTCAGAGGTCACAGTCTCCTTTAAAGTCCAGACATAATCTTGGTCAGATCATGTGAAGGCATGTAGATTGGTGTCTGAAATGGTCCTTTTGAGGAAATAACCACACAGATTGAGTGGATCTGTCCAGTCAGTGTACGCATTTGTCAGTAATCGTGTAGCTCAACTCAGAACTTAAGGAGCTCAATGATGCGACGAACAATACCAAAGAAAGAACATTTAGGTAGGCCGCATAAATTACTCAAACTGCCAGACCATGATTAATACTAAATGAGAAAAAAAAAAACAGCAATGACCCACATAGTCTTCCTTCACATTCACAATAATTGAAAACAATATAATACTTATAAGTAAATATTAAATTCCACACAATAATCATTAAATGTCAAAAGTGTATATAAATAAAATAAAAGTTTTAGTATGCAATAGTTGGAGCAGCTTAATCCCAAGCCTTTTTGTCCTCAATATAATCTTTAACGGTATAAAAGGCTTTCTGGCACAACTTACTTTTAATAAAATGATTTGAATTTATTAAGCCTTAGATCTTGAACGTGGCTTGGAAGATTATTATAAAAAAAGGCATTACATTTAGGAGTTACCTATTGTTAGAGCAAACAGGCATATGATTCTCTACCTACTAACTGCCGAACCCAATAACCTATCTGCCACCAGTTTTAGCATACTGGATATAGAAAAACCTATCTATCTATGGTTTCAACGTCCCAATCTGGCTTGGAAATCTATTGTTCTCCAAACAATTTCTCTCCATATATTGAGTCCCAAGACCCCCATAATTTTATTAGTTAAGTAATAAAATACTAAAATTGTTACCAGCTGCTTCAATCCAAACCCGCTGGGAACAATTTTAATCTTTTTTAATTTGAAGCCGCCAGGAATAAAACTATGGAGCGCCTGGGAATAAGCCCCCAATCTATCAGAGATTAAGATATCTTAATGGCCCGGCCAAGGGTAGCTATTCAAGGATAGCTGGAAGGAAAGGTTCCGGTACACCAACCACATAGCTGAGGTTTTCGTAGAACCACCGCTGGGGCGGCAATGTAGGACTTACATTCTGTGTAGTGTGTGTAAGGTGTTCTGTTCTCTGCCTAACCCCCCGCTACTTAACCATAAGCGATCGTCGCGGTTTTTATGTCACTTTTTCTTCGGAAAACCGGAAGGCGCCCTCTGTCGGTGCGACCACGCGTTCCAGTTCACCGAAAAAAGTGACATATGATAGCGATGATCGCTTTTGGTTAGGACGCGGCTTGACCGCGGGAAAATATGTTATGTTATGTTATGTTAGATGTTATGTTTATGTTACACAACACATAACATCACGCCTTGTTTCCCCGAAGGGTTGGGCAGAGGTGTACCTGTAGTACACCCACATTTCGCCAATTATATTTAAGTTCCATGTAATAGGGGGCGAGCCTATTGCCATCAACCGGACACAAATCCAGACTCCGGGCTGCTACTGAGAAATTCCAGATAGAAAAACTTAATAACACTTAGCCCGACCTGGGAATCGAACCCAGAACCTTATGCTCAACAGTAGCGCTTGCAGCCACTAGACCAGGGATTCCCAAAAGTGGTCTATATCGACCCCGTGGGGTCGAAATCAGTTTCCCAGGGATCGACATAAACGAGAAGTGATTTTGGGGGTCGACAAGGTCTAAAAATATACCCCTATTAATTAACACAAGTTCTTATTTGAAACTTTCAAGATACTGTATAAGTTGTGTTACGTGTACCAACTTGTTATACTAATATTTTAGTAGGAAGTATCATTGTTGTACTTTTAAAAAACTCAAGAGATATGCGTGCACAAACTCGTACAAGATGAAAAATAATGGCTATGGGGGTCTGAGGTATCAGTTCATTTTAGAAAAGGGGTCTCTTGCCCAAAATATTTTGGGAATCCCTGCACTAGACCAACAAGGTAGGTTATTTGTGTTTGTTATATATATTCTGTAGAATTAATAAAAAAAGTTAATAGTGGTTATTTTTTATTAATAAACTTACGATTTTATTATAGACTTTACAATATTTATAAAGCTACACGACATTGCAACGTCCTACTTTGCTAACAAATGACATACGAGTACATTTGATTTTCGTTTCGTGTTGAGGTGTTTGACCAAATATTCTGGAAGCTCTGTAGCTATTGACTCTTCTCTTCTCTTCTTCATTCTTCTTCTCATTTTTCTTTCTTTCTTGTCTTTTTTATTTACAATATCAATATACAATTACACAATTCAAAATAAGTAACTATGTATTTTATGAAGGAAAAATGGAAAAGGTTTTAAACAACGTTATTAAATAATTAAATAAATAACAGTGACTAGACATTTTCACCAGCTGTATAGTGTTGATCATAACTGTATTTGCTTATCAATTCCTTTATTGAAAGTATTAGAAATATTTCCAGACCTGTAAAGAAAGAAAAATATTAATTTTTGCGACGCTAATGACCAAAAGTAACCTATGTGAAACGCCCTTTTCTAAGATGTTTTATTGTGTGGGGATACCAGTTAATGTCAATGACATTTAAAACAAATAATAAACAGAAATAATTAACAATCATATGAAAAACTTTTTAGATCAAAAAGATATTCATTCAAATACACCGCACAAAATACTTTCATGGATCACGTGATTGGCAAATGTTTCTCCAAGTGACCGGTGACGTCATAATTTCTAGGTACTTACAAATATCCAAAAGGGCAGCAACGCCAAATACAAGAGCGTCATTTTCAACAATCGGAAAATCACAGAGGTGATAAGTTAAGTAGATCTCTCCGAAGTAGTGTCCATCGTTATAGTCCAGTGCGAAACACAAAGTCACTGCTATGATGTAGATAATAAGAGTCAGTATGGAATAGCAGTAGTAAGCTCGGTACAGACTGGCATTTTTCTGAAAAAAGAAATCGAACAATTAATACGCTTTATTTAAATTGTGATCATAGATATAAAAAGTCAGAGGTACCCCGGAAATTATACCCTTTGTTTGACCTAACAATATAAATTTTAGATAAGTAAGTACTACTGAAAAAAAGACGGGCCTTAGTTTAAAATTGACATTATTCTAGTGAGCAAGGTGATGCAGTAGGACAGAACAGGGAACCATCACCTCTTATAGCAGTATTATTTCAATAATTATTACTTCAGCGTGAGAAAGAGATGGAGCTATACGTCCTGTATAGATCCATCACTTTCCCACTGTGAAGTAATATTATAATAATACTGCTATAAGAGGTGATGGTTACCCCCCAACTGCTTGCGCGCCGCTGTCGCATGAAGTCAAGATCCCTCCCGCCCCGACCTCGTTCCGCGGATGAGCACCTTATTGCGTTATAATAGAGTTGCAAACCGCGTGGCCCAAGACTCCTATTCGGTGTCAATGGGGAGCAGAACAGGCTGCCCGGCTGGGTTGGATCGACGCTTTAATACCACAATACAAGACATGTACATAATAATGCTTTTGACACCCAGTGTCATTAATTGTTTCTTTTGCACTTTTAATCTAAAGTCGAATTACTAATTAACTAGAGCAATCTGACATGTGGTACCTGTCACTTTGTTTAATAAAATTGTCATATTTATTATAAAGAATGATCGTTTAGTGCAATCAATTTATATGACTGTAAAATAAATGTATAATAATAAGTGTAAAGTCTAGAATACAATAAATATGACCATTTAATTAAACAAAATGGCAGCTAGCACATGTCAAATTACTCCAGTGAATAAATAATTCGACTTTACCAAACATTATTATTATTATTCTGTCGATTACTGTAAATGAGTATGATGGGCATACTCATTTACAGTAATCGACAGAATCTAATAGTAGTTAGTTGGTAGTCAATAGACTTTGGCCTTAAAAGTCTATTAATATAATAGTGTATTCTCACATTTGTAGCACGCATTAACGCTTGACAGGAAGCATAGAATAATATGCGTTAATGAATATGATGTCTATTCATTATTGTTAGTTTAGACAGGCACAACACATACACTATGTATAATAATGTAGTCTAATTCAGTAATGTGTAATGTCAGGTTCCAGATTAGCTTAGCAAAAACACAGCATGTCACCCTGTTCCCTGAAGGAGAAAGCTGAGGTGTAAAGTAAAACCAAAAGTGTACATAGTACGTCAGTTTTTTTACGCGACTACTGCGAATCAAAAAGGAGGGTTATGATTTTTACCGGAATGTATGTATGTATGTTCATCTGTTTCCTCATAACTTCTAAACTCCTTATCATAATTTGACAAATGTCCGCTCATAAACTTTCGGGCAAAGTGAATACGACCACGGCCATCCTCTGAACATCACTATGAATATTTATTAAATACATTAAAATATATTACGTGTAAGTTGTTTCTTTAATAAACGAAAAATATTTGAATAGTTTGTACATAACAAATTCAGATGAGGATATTTTCTTGTTTCATACTTTTTAGACCGTGATTTTTCAGTTTTTGACATAACTTACGACGTTATTTTTTTTTTAAGTCTCGTGAAATTTTAGGCGAGCCTATTTCCATTAACCAGGCACCAATCCAGACTCTGGGCTGCTAAAAACTAATAGAACCCAATAACACTTTGTCCAGCATCTAACCTATAATAGGACCCGACGCTCTGCAGTCGCCCTTGTGACCATTGGACAAACGAAACAGTTTTTTAATAGTTTACCTTGACCCCAGCTGTGATGAACGTGACAATCATTCCAAATTCCACTAGTTGTAAAATTATGGCACCTGCTCCAAACATCAATCGACTGGGTGGTTCTCTGCTGTCGGATGATAACAATTGGGCAACAGTTGCTATTATTATTACACCGGTCCATAGTACTGACACAACCTGAAAAATAAACATTCAATCAATAATAATAACTAAAGTCTGTTTTTTAATCTCGGAGACTAAATTGACACATGCAAATTTCAAACTCCAATTTGAAAAAAACGAACAACAATCATTTGAAATGTCAAATTAGTCTCTGTGATTAAAAAACGAACCATAGGTTCAGTGTTTTTCCTTAGCGTGTTAGCCTTTTTAAGGCCAACGAAATAGTTTAACAATCGTATTTTATAGGCCAGCAACTTAAAATAGCTTTCCAATCAGTGCTTACTGTATACAGTCTGTCAAAATCATGTCAAATGATTTCATTGACTATTGTTATTTCAGTCATGTGGTTAACGAAAAACAGCAATTAACGAAAGTTTAAGTACTTTAAACGATTATTTAGACCTTATACAATAATTTATTCAGTTATATTACTAAGAACTAGATAACAAATATTATAACAAAGAGCTTATAAAACTGTATGAATTCTTGACTTCCAAACAAGATAAAACCACCTGTATCTTTGAAATAATCTTTTGTCGCTTGTTATACCCGAGTTGGGTATAATAATGGGTGGGTTTTAGTCAGTAAGAGTCTGCTCTTACTGACTAAAACCCACCCATATTCCTTCCGTTGCCTGTGTTGCGGGAGCCTCGGTGACCCATAAGTACCTTCCCGCGACCCCGGCAGGCATTGGCCCTAGTGGGCCCCTACCTTTGTGCTGACGACATCTCTTTGAGGCGCGCGTGGAATACAACGCGCCGTCGACACGGGCCTGGTCCTTACCGGACGGTGAGCTACCCATTGCTCACCGTCCGGAAGCCCGCGCCACGGTGGCTGGAAATCCGCCCGGGATTCCCCAGGGCGTCTCCTGCGGCGGCTAGGGGCGAGAGGGCGCGAAACATGCCTTTTCCTCAACCGTCCTGCCTCCTCCTTCGCGAGCATTACTGCTTCGCAGAAGGAGGTGACGGCCGCCCATGGCCTGAACCAGGGCCGGACGCGAGAGATCTCTGCCGCCGATCCACGAGGACACGGCGGTGCTCTGCCCAAGCCGGGCAGACCTCCACCGTATGATCCACCGTGTCCTCCGGGCGATCCACAAAGTGGTGACACCCGGGCGATGATAATTTGTATGGAAGTTCGTCATTTTTGCCAGTTGGAAAACCCATGTGGCACACGGCTTGATGTTAATAATTTTGATGATTGTTTGTACTTACCAATCGCAATAATGCCCATACTAATAACACGCCTCTTAGAGTGCAAAGACAAGAAGTACGCTGAACACGAGGTGGACGTATCTCATGTTGTTTGCTTACTTCACAGGTAGCCATTGGACGCCCTAACTTCGGAGAGTACATTGTGATAATTAAATGTTTCAAAAATAAGTTAGCTTTGTGCCCAAAACCTCCAATAATTACTTGGTAACACCTGAAAATGTAAAAAAAAAACAATGTTATTTGCACCTTAGAACGGCCTTAGTATCTCTACAATAAGCATCTTTTGAGTTAGTAGAGTACCGAAATAAAATACAAGAAAAACTCTCTGAATAGGTTAGTGTACTATATAAAATAAGATAAGGTTACTTTGGGCACGGTAATATTATCTATATAATATTATCTAGATAATATTACCGTGCTTTGGGGCATCAATGTTAGTACCTAACAACAAATGTTAAGAGGCCGACAACACCTAAAGCGCGGTCACTGTCGGACTGCATAGAAAAGAAAGAGAAGCGCGATGACACAACGCTGGTAATTTAGTGCAAAATATGAAGCAATTATCGATTTACAAAAAAGCTATAGATTGTATAAAAAAAATAAAACACTATTATGCTCATATGTTGCTTGTAGAATAATCTGACAAAAAATCAGAATGATTGCATGTATATTGGTATGGTTTTTAATCGTTAAAAGATTTTTTTAGAGGTATCTTCACGATTTTTTTCTATCCTATCAAATTAGTTGTATTATGTTTTCAACACACTATCTACCTAGCATATATCCTGAAGAATAACATATATTTTTCTGATTTTGTTTACTGCAGTGGATCATATACTTTTAGGCATTATAAAACTTCCAAATTTTGCGTTTAGGTACTGTAGTCCCCTTAAGGGCGTGCATTCGAATAGTGGGCTACGTCGCAAATAGCTATCAAATATATTTTCGCTGTTTTGATTAATTATCACTAACTAGTGAACTAAAATATAGATTATTAAATGCAATAATTAATATCGTACCTAACACTGAATATTTAGTTTTAGAGATTTTAATAAAAGTATTTGGAAACATTCCAAATGCCCTTTTTAGGGTTTCGTAGTAAACAAGGAACCCTTATAGTTTCGCCATGTCTGTCTATCTGTCTATCTGTCCCCGCTATAGCTCAGAGACGCTTAGTACTAGAAAGTTGTAATTTAGCATAGGTATTATGTATACCTATGCCAAATTACAACTTTCGTTTTTAATCACGCCGAAAGCCAAAGTGCTAAAATAAAACCTTGAAAAAAAAAATCTTAGGTTTTTTTTTTTAATTTATTATCATCGTGGGGATGATATTTTTTTTCTCATCTACCCCATGGTGTGGGGTATCGTTGGATAGGCCGTTTAAAAATAATGCGGGTCTGTGAACTCCACTTTTCGATTCAAGGATGCACTTGCGTAATATTAAGCAATAAAATGCTAATTTTTGTTAGAGTCAAGTGGGGGACACTTGACTCTAACAAAAATTAGCCCTGCCAGCTAAATGGACGTTTATGGAGATGTGAAAAAAGTTCATGGCACTAGGTAGTAGATATAATGACATGAAAAAGAAAACTATCACAGCTAAGTGGGCTTTACTAGTTAACGAGTAATAGTCAACCAACTTAAATTTGCAGTTGGAGAATTGACTGAGGCATATACCGATGTATGGGAGAACATGATTTTCAACTACAAAGTTAAGTTTGTTTTTAGGATAATTTTGTATACCTAAAACGGTTACAACATTAAATTTAGTGTTATAATTGCATTTCATTATTTTTTTTTAAGTCACTAGTTTGCGATATTTCATATTTCCATACAGTACGAGTAATATTAACAAATTAATAAAAACAGGTAAATATTTGACAGCCCTTTGCGACGTTTCCAACTTTTTGAATGCACGCTTTAAAATTATAATCCTTTTATCTACTAATGATTTACCAAAACTAGTTTCATAAAGATCCCACTATGCTATGGATATACGATAATGATTTTCTTCTCCTATTTCTAAAAGCCGTACGAACAACAGTTATTTATCAAAGAAAGTTAATGTTACCTTAAAAAGCAGTTCTTTCTCACTAAAAAGTCACTGAGTATTCACTCAGGTATGTACCTTCAGTGTGTCTGCTCCTCTCACTGTATTAATCAACACTGTTAAATTATTCTGTTTAGCACTCGTCATTTATATAATTATTGTGAACTACATAATAATAGTTTCAATGTGTATGTGTGTGTATAAGTTTGTTTTGTAAACAACAAAAACTTATTAGATAAACGGTAATATGGTTAAAAATGTGGGGTTTTTTGAACATTCATGTTGTTCATTTTTTATTTGCTACAATTAAAAACAATAACATAACTTCACGCCATTAATCCCCGAATGGTTAGGCAGAGGTGTAGGTACCTATACAGGGCAGAGGTGTGCAGCCATATTTCGCCATGTTAAAGTCCCAGTGTAATAGGGGGCGAGCCTATTGCCGTCAACCGGGCCCAAATCTAGAGTCCGGGTTGCTACTGAGAAATTCCTGATGAAAAAACCTAATAACACTTTGCCCGACCTGGTAATCGAACCCAGCAACTCATGTTCAGCAGTAGCGCTTGCGACGATTAGAGCAACGAGCCAATCATAAAAAAAACACATTCTATTCCATGGTAAAGTCACCGGTAACAGAGCTCGACCCCGTAACTATAACTTGGACAATCACGGTACAGCTGATCCTAAATTGAAAAATACTCGGCGAGCTATGGAAAGGATATGCTGGGAGTCACTCTTAGGACTCGAATTCGGAATAAGCACCTTATTCTGACAAAGTACCAGAAAAAAAAAATACGTGGTTAGTCGTAGATCTGAGGACCGTTGTCAAGTTTGTGCTCTTACCGACCGTTAGCGGAAAGTGGCATGTTCTCAGGATAGATAGCATAAGCTACAGAGGTATGAGGAACAGGAAGTCAAGTTCCTCATCATCCATTAAAAAGCGAGGATTTTCCGACCAGACAGGTGTTCAGTCTGGTGCGCTACTTTTTTCTTTTTTTGGGGTGGACACCCGGGCGTTTCCTCCCGCCTTACCCGACACAGGAATCTCCTGAAGCTGCCGTGCCCCGTGAGGACCTGCATCAGGCGGAAGGTGAGGACGTCGCGTCGTGGCGCCTCTCTAGCCACTCCTCAAAGAGGGGACTTATCGCCGCAATTGTGAGAACACTTATGGCGTGCCCGGTGGTGGGTTACTTGCCCGACTGTTGATATCAGGATGTTTCATATCTGCTAAATGGCGCGGAGATTTCTGCTTGCGCGATTTAGGATTTTGCGTCACACCGCCAACGCTACATGCAAACTTCCCATCAGCTTAGTTCGCTTATGGCGTTATATCTTCGCAAAGTGGTTGGTATTAGTTAGATAAGAGTAGCCCAGGATCGAGATTACGGCGTGCTATTGATCGGGCTTGTGTCCAGCAGCGTACTTCTATTTGGCTGACGATGATGAAACCCACCAGAAACAACTAGCTATTACAGGTACCGTTTTATTAGGACCGATGACCTGTTGACAGCTAGGTATTTTTTTGACAGGACAGTTACTAAAGATGACAAATTCGTGTATATCCCGAATTGCAGGGATATACGTATCTACGTAAGCATTGTATACTTAAGGCGCAGATATATGACTTTAGTGACTTTTAAATCTTACACCTACACGCCTTATACAATGCAAGTAAGTTATGCAAATGTATGTAAAACTAGAACGCATTCACATTAATTCCATATGTGAATATTTAAGTATTGTTGTAAAATACTTTATGAAATAAATTCAGGAAGTAATATCTACCCAAAGCATAAAAAAACTTTATTACTTTCAAACTACTAAAGAAATTTTCATGATTTTTTTTGTGTGAACAGACTATTTTATTATGTATAATTATTCTATCTGTGATTTTTTTCAAATATTCATATTTTCGTTACTAAAAATAAATTTTAATATTCCCTATGAAACCGAACGGCGGCGCGGCGTGAGTGCGATGCGCATTTGTATGGCCAAGGTCAACAGCGATTACCCGAACCTTAAAAAAAAGAACACTTTATACATAATCTTGTAAAACATATCCGATTCAAGTGGAAGTACGTTAACCGTAACTGATTTTGAAGTGGTAACAGAAGTTATCGACTCGGAAAGTGATTTTGGGATCGAATATATACCTTTAAATGCCGCATCGACCATTATAAGTTGTTATAAATTTAAATAAAACAGCAGTGAGTAATTTAATCACAGAATTATATCCTCTTATAAAAAAGTAACGTTAACTAAAGTCTGTTTTTTAATCTCTGAGACTAATTTGGCAGGTGCAAATGTCAAACCCCATATTGAAAAACCAAACAACAATAATTTTAAATGTCAAATTAGTCTCTGGGATTAAAAAACGAACTTTAGGCGCGGGAAGTTACAAAAGGGTTACCGAGGCCCCTGGCAACACAGGCAACGGAAAGGACACGGGTGGGTTTTAGTCAGTAAGAGTCTGACACACCCTCCCGCTCAGCCCAGAGAGTATTTGGGCTTCATTATTAATAAAAGGCGGTGGTTAGCGACAAACTGTTTTACAGGAGACTCTTCGATGGTCACAAGAACCTTTCACATTAGGCCGGAGCCTTAACCGGACGGCGCCATGCTGTATTCATGCCACACAATGGGCTAAACCGTGCACCACAATTCCTATGGGCAAACTACTCGACGAGCGGGAGAAGTTATTTGACTTTTTCCCACCAGAAAAAAAAGGTGTGGTGTTTCTTATGTCAAACTGTCAATTACGTTTTATTACTCCTCTCCAGCGTTAACTATTTGTTCAGCAAAATGTGGTAAAGTCTTGTGTCATGCACTACTACTTACAGAGGAGTTTAAATTTATTATAAATAATAACTTAACACAGTCATTTATTAAGAATGAAGAAATAAAGAAGTTTTTATAATAAATCACGTTGTTTTTTAAAGTGATGTGTTGACGGAACGCACGGGAGGGCCAAGTAGAGAAGCCTTTTTATTGTTTTCGCTAGATAGATATATGTATAGATAGATAGCCAGATATAAATACGAGTATAATGGTGCTGATTCCCTTGTTCACAAACTAAACTAAATTTAAGTTCAGTGCATCTTTTTCTTTCTATTTCATTAAGAAAAGGACAGAAGATAAATTTTAGTTTAGTCCTGTCAAATTAATCAGCGCCTATCAATACTCCATACAAGTTTAGACGTGATTAAAAACTTGCCTACTAAAATTACGTCAATTTACGTCAAGCGCTGATTAATTTGACAGGACTGAACTAAAATTTATCTTCTGTCCTTTTCTTAATGAAATAGAAAGAAAAAGATGCACTGAACTTAAATTTAATTTAGTTTGTGAACAAGGGAATCGGCGCCTCTGTCTATCATCAATAGCGATTTATCTTTTACTGAAAATAGGTTATTGGGTCCGGTTTTAAGTAGGTATGCCCGAGCAATGTCAGTTTTATTCACAGTACTCACACAATCAACAAAGTACTCGTTTCTATCCGAACCTTTAAATAGGTGTTTCCGTCTTTCAATCCTACAGACATGCCAGCGGCTATTTATAACCATGTGGCGTTCTGTTAACAAATAAGAGTGCTTACTGCTTGACATTTATTCCTATTGGTGTTAATATTGCATAATGGGACGAGGAATAAATATTAAAATAGTAATATAGATTTACCATCGAAATGGTGAAATTAAATATTTTTCTCTAACACTAAATGTACCTAGTATGTATGTTTGTATGTATGAATGTTAGTATACTCCCATATTATTTGTTTTGTGAATTAATTCAATTTTCTGTATTCTATTTTCTCTTGTACTCTTACACACAGTGTCTATATCTCTTTATCTGCTTTCCTATCGCAGGTATGCTGGAAGATATTTCTTTAGAAATAAGCATCACTTTTGTATGTATTTTTCTGTTTTTTCTGTTTATATGTGTGTACATACATGGTTAAATAAATAAATAAATTACATAGTTACGAAACTCACTTACACTTACAAAACCGTGTTCTGCTAGAAATAGGCTTCATCGTATATTACCACAATGATCAGGTCTTGGCGAACCAATCTGTAGACAGTGAAATTCATGGAGGATAATTAACGCCTCGGTGTTTACAAAAGTACCCGCGAAAAGGTGGGAGTTCAAATAGCACCAGTAGCACTGAAATTGGAAATTCCGAAATAAACATCAAAGGTTCGTTCGAATCTCCAACTCCGAGTATCTCCGAATCGGGCTTAATTCCCGTGGCTGGTGACGCATCACCCGCCCGCGCGATGTTAGCTCGCTTCTCAAAAACACGGATATGACGATCATCCATTAACAGAGTTAATAGACGCATCATCTTACAGTTTGGCTGTCCATGTGCACTGTTTGATTTAGTTAGAAACGAGGCAGATTCACTTGCTTCAGGATATGACCGACTTTTCCAGGCAGACCAAAATTAGGTAAATGATGAATGGAGCATGAAATGAAAAGTCCACGACTTCGAAATCACTTGTAACTTCTCGAAATCGTCGAAATATTCCAGGTTTGGAAAAGATGATGGTGTATGTCTGCCAAACTTGTTGTTTAATTTGTCTGACCCGCTTCCACTGCTGTTTTAGGTTATCACAGGACGAGCTCGTATAGCCCTATAATAGCCGCTTTAAAATGCGCGGGCGCGTGATTCCACGGACCCACCACTTAGCCACCGTCTTGTGCCGCTCCACGTGCGCGCAAACAAGTCTTTCTGCTACTATTTTAAATAATATACCATTACCCAGTTACATAACGAAAAAAATATACAGCTTTGAAGCTTATTTTGTTTTTGTATCAAAATCTAGTGACTGTGTTTGTTGAATTTTGTATGGCCCAAGTGTCATCTGAGGTGCTGCGTATTCTATATTTCAGAACGGTTAGTTAAATAGTTTGAGGGATATTAGAAAAGTGAGTGCTCCAGTAAGATGCGGTTAGAGCTACCGGTGTGCACAAGATGTTGTTTATTTCTACCGTTACGATATGGTTTGATCGCGTGGGGATATCTCCGATTGGTGAGTACATACATAACAATAAGTCAACCCATGCGTAGGAACATTGATCATTATGTCCTTTTTTAAAAGTGAGTGTTTCGGTCTCTGTCCCTCTCTTATAACATTCTATTTTAATTTCATTTATGCGATGTAAAGTTAAATATTGTTACTAATTGTATATTGGCTTGGGACATTGCTGCGGCCCTACGCAGCAATGTCCCGCTGATGTGACACTGATCTCCAAGATACAGGGCAACCCCTAGTTTGGAGATCAGAGTTTCAATGATGTGTGCATAGCATTAGCCAGTTAGTTATAATTGTATTAGTATGTAGGCTTTTTGTTCAATAAACCTTTTTTTTTCTCAGACAGGTCTATAATATAATATACAATGTAACGGATTAAATGTTTACTGAATTTGAACAAGAATATTAACTTTCAACTGGTAGATAACTGTTTATCCCGAAAAAGCGAAGGTATATTACAATCAAATAATATGTTTCAATGTTCTCAGGTAATTTCCGCCTTAGTGATGGTTGGTGCCGAAAAATCTTTTTCAACGATGTTGGGGTTGACCAAAACCGAACCAGATATTAGTTATAAAATATATGCAGCACTGTTGGCGTTTTTAATGCTCTTTACATTGGGGGATATTATAATGAACATTGTGTTTGTTATTGGTGGACATAGAGTAAGTATATAAAGATAATTTAAAGTAAGGTTTATTTTACAAAATTGACCACCTGCTGGTTTGGGGAAAAAATATATATGCATTGATTAAGAAGAGAAAAAGGAAGAGAAGAGATCGCAGTAAGCGATAAGGCCGCCCATTGTATATTTTGTAGTGTATATTTTTTTATTTATGAAATGTGTAATCTGGTGTACAATAAAGTATTCATAAATAAATAAATAAATAAGAAGAAAACTCTAATTTTTATTAAGTATAGGTATTTAATAAAGCTAAAAGATTTTCTTCTTCTTGAATCATTGAATATATTCCAAATAACCAATTATAACCAAATTTTCAAGAAAGGAAATATTGTATCTTTTGTGAAGAAGTAGGCTTCTTCACAAAAGATACAATATTAGCTTTCTTAAAAATTTGGTTGATCAAAGTGAAGACTTTATTGTTTCATCTGATGTGTAAACTTCAGATGAAACAATAAGGAAAGGCAATGTATCAAACACTGTAGAAGTGATCAGTATGAGTGTCATTTTTCACCGTATTCCACACAATTTTTCAATCACCGGTGTCACTTTCAAACTATTACTTTATCTTTTTCAGAAAATCCTGAAGCTGTTGAGAGCATACTACGTGTACAGTTTCGTCCTCTGGATAACGACGGCAGTGATTGGCTTCGGTTTGTCTTCGTACACTGTTTACTGGTACAACCTGCAAGAGATAGATGAATTCCGCACTTGGGTGCTTCTAGTTGACTTGGCTACTTATCTAACTCAAATTTGTAAGTTGTCTTTATCCTTAATATCAACTAATTTGAATCTTAGGCTTGAGCCATTGACCTGTTGTACTTTAAATAGCTATCGACTTATATAACTATCTTTAGCTATGTAAAGCTTTGGTATCATTGAAATTCAGGGATAGAAACAAACCTACACTAAAATCAGCCTGAAATTATTGACTACTTTTAAAGTAGCTTAAATAATAGATACAAAAGTTTGTGCTGATGTTGGTCATGAAGAAAGTTAGTCAACTCCCAACGACTATTTTTGTTTCAGTCATTCAAGCATGTATTCTGCTATTAATAAGAAGTCAAATGATTAAAATTAAGAAGAATTATGAGTTCCGGTTTATAAACAATGCAGCTGAATGTGAATGTACAATGCATTCGGAAGAAGAAATTGTTGATGAAGGGAAACATGGAAGTTCTGAGGAAGGAGTTAGTAAGACTCACGGAACGATTACGACCACCGAATGATACCAATGTTGGCGTGAAGAACATTATTTTGTAAATTATTATTAAAAACTATAACAGTAGCTCATTGTGTTTCCCTTGTGGAGTTAACGATAGGCGCAGTTGACTGGCGCTGATGGTAGTACCTTGACCTTGATCTTGCCTAGCTTAGAACGCAGTTTCAATAGAATACTCTTATTCTATAAGAGAATAAGAGTAACAAAACAAACAACAACAAAACAAAACAAAACTAGTAGCTGACCTCTGTCAGCTACTAGTTTTGTTACCATTGACGTACGGCCTACTGTACATTTTATGCCTTTTGGTCATTTCCACCCTCTTCTACAATTTACCTGAAATTAATCTAAGCCAGGAAAACTTAGAAACCCTTAAACTTGAAATACTTGCTACATTATGGAAATGTCCTTTTCCTTAAAGTAAGTGTACATTTCAGGCTGTACAAAATTCTATGGGGTCATGATGATATTAAAATAATGGGGAACAAAACAGAAATGTACATAAAAGAACTTCTACAAAGAAGAAAGTTCGAAGGCGTAAATCAATCCAAACAGTTTCCTGAAATGGTCCAGAGTAAAGACGATTACGCTCGACGGTAGCCAGAGGCTGCAAGATTACGGTGCGCGGGTTTGAGGCCACTTAACCACCGGCTTGTGTCGCTACCACATACCATATTAAGACACGTAACGCGTGGCTAACGACTGTGTCTGCTTCCTACTTTGTGCATACATACTAGTATATGTAGGGATTAGTTGAAGGAGGATGAATATCTTTGTCGTCTGCTAATTGACTGTACATCTGTGAGTGGCTCCGTCAGTGGCATTGAAGTTTCAAAACAAGTGAAAATAGTGGCGTTTTTCTTCTGTTTTTGTATCATATTTTGATAGTGGTTCTGACTTCTAGACACGTGAAAGTCATTGTACAGCGCATACAAGCAGAAGACAGAATCAGCGTTGCACCAGACCTTTGGGATTTCCTATATTGACAAACGACGTATTTCAGTTCCGTTGTGACATTTAAAACATAAAAATATGTTTACAACTGTTAGATCCAAAATATTATTTATTTAATGTTGTGATTTCTGCAAATTTATTATCGCTTGTTTTTGTTATTGAATATAAACGGGGGAAGATACTTAGGTATATACAAAATTAGTAGTGTATCCTCATGAGTTTAATCAAAGTAACTTTTTGACCTGTGTAATCGTGTTCACGGAACTTGTAATTTTGTTTTTAGTGTGTTTTGACGATTTCAAACTGATAGTCTTTTAATTTGTGAAAATTGACGGACACAATGATCAGAATTCGTGGCGAGATACCACAGTTCAAAAGATGCTGTATGTGTCTGCCGCTAAGGCATGGGCTAATCGTATGGGGTTATATCAGATTGGTAAGTATCTGCTTATCAAAGGATATTTATACTATGTTATATCATTAGCTGTTATTTAGAATTTATAACATAACTAGGCAGAAACTGCTTGACTGCTCTAATAGTATTTTTTTTTAGTAAAGTTTCTCCCTTTTGTCGCCGATCTCACAAATTTTTACAGGTACTTACATGTTTAATTTAATTTTACTATCTTATTTACTGGTCAGAAATGGCCTACGTAGGATAGCATAAGTGCTATCCTATGTATGCCATTTCTACACCTAAAACATTTATTTTTTATAGTGTCGTGTTTTATTGGATGAGCAACCGTTTATCCAATAAAACACGACACTGTAAACTCTCAAAATACCCATTTGCTATTAATTTTTTTCAAACATCAACCGTATTTTACCAATTTTTCAGGTTATGGGTGTCATACTACTAGTTGGTGTCACAAAAAGTTTCTTCTATATGCTAGCAATATCCAAGAATGAAACTGGTTACGAAGTATATGTGGTCATGTTTGGATTCTTTGTAATAGTATTAGGAGTGGATATTGTGTTAAATGTAGTGTTCGTTTATGCAGGACATACGGTGAGTCACAAATGATAGTTGTATTTGTTTTGTAAATTGGCTAAAAGTAACACTTTTACACGCCAATATAAATTAAACGTTGTTCATTGAAAATTTGTCGAAATCATTATTCACTGTTTGATTGTCGGACTAAAAACAACAATAGCATTCAATCAAATCACTGACTCTACTACTACCACCATCGCTGCTCTCAAAACGGTGATAGTATATCGTGAGGGAACCGGCATCTCCTAGAACCAAAAATTCGGAGACATGACGCGACGTCTACCGCCCGCGCCCGCTTAGATAGGAGTCTTGTGTCCCAGCAGTGGGAACATTATAGGCTGATTGTGCTTATGCTTAATCACTAACAGTAGTTTGCCGATCTGTTATATAATTTTTCTGTTGATTGTGATTATAGCCTTTCAGAAAATGGGTACTACTCCGAAAGCCGAACCATTCCGCATAATTTGTTTTTTTTTTCCAGAAAGACCTGAAGATGTTGAAAGCGTACTATATCTACAGCTTCATCCTCTGGATCCTGATGATAATAATAGGCGTGTGTCTATCTACGTACGCTGTGCAAGTCATAAAACTGTACCTGACGGACTTCATCCATATCTGTATAGTTCTAATTGATTTAGCCACTTATCTGGCTCAAATCGGTAAATAATCTTTATTTTAGTGATTAGTCTCAGATATGCTCTTATACCTGCACGTAAATACAATTGCGTGCAAAAACAATCTACTAACAATAACCTAATGTTGCTATTATTTACTCAAACCTTCTAAAAATATGTAGATTACGTTAGTGAAAGACTTATCAAAGTTGATTAATTCGTTTTTAGAAAATCGTGAACAGTTTGCACGTAAGTGTATGCAAGGTGTTTTTTATACCCCATAACTCTAGGCTATCAATGATACCATGTCAAAGAATCAACTGGCATATGAATTATGTTTCAAGTATTTTTTTTTGTTTTATTTTTTCATACAAAATAATTCGACAAAGTCACGATTATATTATTAATGTAAAACGTGAAATATCACCACGTCCCATTTTTTCTTAGCTTTAAATATGAATTATTGGTTTGAATGAAAATGTATTACTCGTATTTATCAATGAAACTTAGCTACCTATACACACATTGAGAGTCTAGTGTTAGTATTAGTATTATGAAATCTTCGAAATTATGCATTTATGACCACATATTTATATTTGGACTTTTTATATTATTTTTACTTATAGAATATGACCTTAGAGTTATGGGAGGGGAGTTTCTGTTAACTCGTGTCGACTCGACTGTAGCAATTACCTTGAAACACAGACTTCTGCCGTATATCTACCTACCTACCATAAGAGACAGTAGCATTAGTCTTAGGTATATACACTAAGTAGGTGATAATAAACTTAATGCTTATCCAGTACTTATTAAGTTTATTGCTATGGGCGTGACGACAAATTCATTCGTAACCCAAATATAGCAACATATTGATGTTGCTATATTTGGGTTATATCAGAGGAGATGTGACACTAGAACTTCACTAGAAGAAGAACTGAAGAATTGGGCCATAAAAATATACGAATGAATTTGTCGTCACGCCCATGGCAATAAACTTAATAAGTACTGGATAAGAATTAAGTTTATTATCTCCTACTTAGTGTATATACTAGACTAATGCTACTGTCTCTTATGATAGGTAGGTATAAATATAAGTTTTTTCAATAAAAAAATATATTTATGATTATTTTACAAATTATCCACTAAACGATCAAAGCAAGAACACTTTATGATTCAGAAAAGAAGGAATTAAGTCCTATTTTTATTTTCAGTGATTCAAGCATATGTTCTCTTACTAGTAAGAAGTGAATTTATAAAACTAACAAGAGACTGCGAGTTCAGGTTTATTAACAACGCAGCCGAATCAGCTTGTAAGATGAAACGTGAAGAAGACAACATAGCTAGTGCATATATTATAGCCAATACACATATTATGGCTGATGGAAATATTATAGCCAAAAGAGATATTATAGCCAATACAGATACTAAAGCCGATGGAGATGTTACAGCCAGTATAAATGTTATAGCCAATGGAGTTAAAAGAGTTTACAGAAATGGAGCTAGCGAATCTATAGACACAATGACATATTGAAAGAACATAAGAAATTGATCAGGAAGAATGGCCATAATGTAATTATTTTGATGCGAATGAAATTACTAAAGAATTTGCTGGAGAATTGTTATTTAGTCAAATTAATATTAAAGACAAATTTAAAATATATTAAAATCGTTTTTGGGATACTTTATTTCATGTTTAAAGAAAACAAAGGCAACCAAGTCAAACCAGAACAGAACTAGAACAGTAGTTCACCTTATCGTCCTGACAGTAATTATTTATTGTAAAACGCATAGTCTCTGTCGCTACGTTATTGCGCTTATGTGCTATGATGACTCAAGGACCACTTATTCAATTTGTGTATTTTTTTAAATTCCTAGGTATGATCTGTTACTTCGTTTTAGTATGTCCACGTGAGTGGCTTTGGGCACAGCTATTCTAGTTTATTTAGGTCTATGGCAATTTTACATAGTATTGTTTACCAATTCTTTAACATTTTTTCAACCCTTAGGCCTGTTATTCATTTTCATTAATTGTTATTTAATTAATTGAGAATTGGTATCAAGGCATGGAAATTGTAAATAACCTGGAAATCTGCTTGTTTTTATTATTGTAAACGAGTGAAGATACTTAATGATAAACCCCGGGCGCGTAGTTCCAAAATTGGTAGTGGGATAATTGGAAGTATTTATGAAAGGGAAGGAACAATAGCTTGAATACAAAGGAAACAAAATGCGTACAGAGCTGCCAGTGTGTAAAAGATGTTGTTTTTGTTTGCCGCTACGTTATGGTTTGATAACATGGGGATATATCAGATTGGTAAGTACCACTTAGTCCTAAATTTAGTTATTCATACATTAAAACAAAAGTCCAAACAAACGAACATGATTTATAGCTAGATACGAACATTTGTCCGTAAAGTAAAATCACGCTAATATAACTTTTTTATTTGACTTCGTTACTCAATTACTGATACCAATTAAATACAACGGCATGGAATATTGTCGGACAGAACGATAGACATTCAAACGAATACTGACCTTTGCAATGCATCTTTGATGGGTCGAGGGTGCACGAAGGCAGGTGAGAGTGTTCCGCACGTAGTGGGTTAGAACGAGCATGTCACAGGGAGGCCCGGCTTAAGTCCACGGAGTGAGTAGCATGTGGTAACCCTAGGTTCGGTATCCTGTACACTGAAATGTGTTCTCACAATTTGTGCGAACACCCTTCTCCTCTCGCAGAAGCGTGTTCAAGTCATGATTGAAACGTGTTGAAGGCTTGCTAAGATCGGGAGGATCAGATTCTTATGGACACTTTGCTGAGAAACATTCCAATGGTGACTTTCATGGTTTCTGGAAAAGCACAAGAAAGGCGGATTAGGGCGGGTTTTGCTGTGATATCGATGGAGTGAGTGACCATAAGGACATTGCGGATGTCTTTAGGGAACGTTTGTTCTATACGTTCCCCTCTGGGACCTGCAAGTGGGTTTTCCAATGCTGAGATGCCGGACGAGGCAGTCGGGGCAAGGTTTATTGAGAGATTGATTTTTGAGAGACGTGAATAAAATTATTAAGAGAGGCAAATTCCCGGGCACGACGGCCTCAGCATTGAACACCTGCAATATGCTGGCCTGCATATCTCTAGGGTCGTAGCGATGTTCTTCTCACTGTGCATGAGCAACTCTTATCTGCCGACGGATCTTATGAAGTCTGTGGTAATGCCACGATGAAAAATAAAACCGGGAACCTTGCCGACAAAACGAACTACAGGCCTATTTCCCTAGCCACCATCATAGACAAAGTGTTTGAAGGTTTGCTTAACACACAGTTGGATAAATATATAAGTCTGCACGATAACCAGTTTTGTTTTAGAGCTCAATTGTCCACAGAAAGTGTTATACTGTGTCTTAAGCTTACCATCAGATAAGCTTAAAACCGATTGATGGATCGTAGGACCCCTGTAAATGCGTGTTTCCTCGACTTGTCTAAGGCCTTTGACCTGGTGGCGCATGATATCCTTTGGGATAAGCTGAACAGTATTATCCTGCCGCGCGAACTTGTATCTTCAAGTATTGGTACACGCATCAGGTCAACAGCGTCAGATGGGCTGGGCAATGTTGGAGCCGTGGAGCCGCTGGAGTGTGCAGTGAGGCAGGGTGGATTGACCTCGCCAACCCTTTTCAACCTCTACATGGACGCGCTGATCGTCGCGTTCAGCAGTCGGCATGTCGGTTGCCATGTCGATAGCGTTTGCTTCAACAACATTAGTTATGCTGGCGACATGGTGCTGCTGAGCGCGTCACTCTGTAGTCTGTGAAATCTGATAGAGGTCTGTGAGGAGTACGCAGGAAGGCACGGGGAAAAATAGTTAGCAAGATGGAGTTGCAGTGCAAAACGTTTGGAAACTGTACCATCAGTTTTTCTCAATGGTATTACCCTAGACAGAGTGGACCATTTGAAATATTTAGGACATATAGTCACGGCTAACCTCAAGGATCATGCTGACATTGAACGGGAGCGGAGGGCTTTGTCGTAAAAAGCGAATATGCTGGCCCTCAGATTTGTACGTTGTTGCAACCAAGTTAAGATCACCCTTTTTAAGGCACCTCATTGTACACGTGCAGCCTGTGGGCTCGCTACACACAAGCGAGTTACCTGCGTAGCGCCCTCTGCGTCCAGTATAACTACGCGTTCAGGGCGGTGTTGAAGCTATCCCGCTTTTGCAACGCTTTGCGCATGTTTGCGGTAGCGCGCACCGACTGTCTTCACGCCACCATGCCCAAGCGGTGCGCGTTCTTAGTACGCAGGGTGCAGGCCAGCTCCAATACTGTCTTGGTGATGATCGCTGAGTGAGTAGACTGCCCCTACATTAGACAATGATATACCAGACATTTATAGTCAGGCTCAGCCGCACGGGTCGATCGATCAGGTTAAGCGACGCTTGCCGTGGTTGGTCCGTGGATGGGTGAAAATCTTTTCATACTAAGACCCGTGCCTCGGAAAACACGTTAAGCCGTTGGTCCCGACTATCATTTGTACATTTATTGACAGTTACCTATTACAGGTCGTCAGAAGCCCGAAAGTCTGACAACCAGTCTTACCAAGGGGTATCGTATTGCACAATAAATGGGGTGTGGAGGTCAAATAATAATAAAATCAACACTACAATGACTAAATTTCGCAAACATCACCCAAGATCTTGTTCACAAAGGTTAACGTTACCGAGAACAGAAGGAGGCAGAGGACTCATAGATATCCTAAACTTACACAACAGGCAGATCACAGCTCTTAGACAATATTTATTTTCCAAAACTGAATCTTCCCCACTCCACAAACTAATAGCACACAACGACCAACACTTTACACCTCTTAATTTAAAAGACACTACAGAACAAAAAAACGAAAAGTGAGTGATGACAGAACCAAATGTCAAGAGTGGACCCAGAAGTCTCTACACGGGAGACATCGCCAAGATTTAAGCCAATTAAATGTCGACAAAGATGCGTCGAACGCATGGTTAAATCGAGGCGAACTATTCCCGGAGACTGAAGGGTTCATGATTGCAATTCAAGACCGGGTAATTGAGATTGAGAGAATTTAACAACCGATACTTGTAGAAAGTGCAATAGTTTTCCAGAGACAATTCAACATATAACCGGCGCCTGCAAATCAATAGCCCAAACAGACTACAAACATCGACACGATCAAGTAGCCAATGTAATACACCAAAAACTAGCTCACAAATACAAACTTATAGACACTGTAGTACCTTATTATAAATACAATCCTGAAACGGTATTAGAAAACCCAACAACAAAACTGTACTTTGACCGAGCCATACTCACCTTCCGCACAATTCACTATAATAGACCCGACATCACATTAATAAATAAAATAAACAAAACAGGGTTCTTAATAGACATTGCCGTGCCAAATACGCATAACTTACAGACTACAATAGCCGAAAAGTTATCTAAATACACCGAACTAAAAGACGAAATAACCCGACTTTGGCATCTTCAAAAAGTCACAATAGTCCCCATAGTGCTATCTACAACAGGAGTAATACCTAAACAGCTTCATCAATCCCTTAGTTCCCTTAACCTGCCATCTAACACCTACCACCTGCTGCAGAAGGCAGTGATTCTTAACACATGCAGGCTAGTTAGAAAATTTCTTCAGTGTGAGCCGGACAACTTGCACCAATACTCTCACTCAAATATAGATTCGTCTACCATGCATTCTACTCATAATATTACTCCCACACTCAACCCCACTGGTGGAAATTTGGCTTAGGCCCGTGCCATCAGTTCTACCGGCTAGACCGAGGAAAACAAATTTTAATATAGAAATAATAATAATAATAATAAAAATCGTTTATTCTCTCGCCACAATTTAACAAA
Organism: Atethmia centrago; assembly: GCA_905333075.3. Classification (NCBI taxonomy): domain Eukaryota; kingdom Metazoa; phylum Arthropoda; class Insecta; order Lepidoptera; family Noctuidae; genus Atethmia; species Atethmia centrago. The sequence goes on along the minus strand of HG995381.1, from coordinate 5,946,966 downwards.
AAAAGAAAAACAGTAATCACAGTTGTATAAATACATATATTATATATATTAAATAACAATAATATTGTGGGAGACTGGTGCCTAAACTAGGCTCGAGGTCTGTATTTCAGGACACCAGGATCTCCGCCATTTACATTTACATTGTTATGTACTTGTACACCGACCATGAGGAACACTATACCGGCTGAATTTGTTTACCATCTCGAAAAACATAGGGTATATAGTAGGTGAACGGAGTAGAAGCCTATGGCATAGTCAATTTTTTTGTTTTTTTATTTTCTTCAACCTGTAAAGAAATTGATTTATCAATAAATACTATCCATTTGAAGTAAACTTTTCATACTAAAACAATAAAAACAGAAATAAAAAAAAATGAATAAATCGATGAAAAAATATCGACATTCAAATCATACGCTGGGTGCGTATGATTTGAATTTCGATATTTTTTTCTACACTAAATGCGCAGAATTTATCAATGAATTTGTAGATCCGTTCCTTTGCGGTCGATAGGTACTGCCGCACTTGCCGTCGGCTTCTTTGATATCAGGCGCACGAGCCGCTCCCCACCCGCCCGCGTCCCGCGCTTCAGTCACCTACGATTAGTCACGGCGGCGTGACGTCGCGCTGTTTGTTTCCGCGTATGCACCGATCGTCCGCCCGGTGATAGTTATCATATGTAAACATGTACGAATATTCTAATGTACTCTACATTAGAATATTCGCAATGGTGCGATTTTATATCCTGTCTGGTGAAAACATAGCCCGTGCGAGGCGAATGTACGCAGAAGAAGAACATCTTCAGTCGCTGCGAAGGAACGGTATCCCTGCTCCTCAAATTCCCAGCACTTCCCTCATATTACGGACGTATCAGCGGTTACTAATCATTTAAATAACCCTCCTTTTTGCTGCACCGTAGTCGGGTAACAAACGGGTCATCTCGACCTTGGACGGTTTAGTTAGCGATGGGACAGTGATGGGTAATTGTACTCCCTTTTACAAATCCATTAATAAATTGAATGATTTGATTGCTTGCTTAATTAACACCAATGTACCTTACGTAATTTAAAATCGACTTCGCCTAATCTTTCATAACCTCAGTTTATGTAAATTTCTATGAAAAAAATAAGTTAGTAATGATAATCTAACGAATACCTATTGTAAGAAGGAGTGGTTAACTTAAAACCTTTGAAATACCTACAGATGAATGTTTTACTAATCATTCCATTTACTGAGTGATTGTGTAAGAATACTACCTAAACAGGTTTGTTTAAATTTTGCAAAACAGATCAGACCAACTCACCATGGATAAATAATCATTATCTCTGAAAGGTAGTTACCTAAAGACCGTGGTGAGTTGGTCTGTTTTGCAAAATTTAAATAAACCTGTTTTGAAACGGCAACACTATGTGCGTTTCGCTCGCACGTACAACTTTCATTCATGCGCGATCGCATGCAGCCTACGCCGCGCGCCGCGCCTTTTTATATCTCCTATTTTGGCTATTATTAGTTTTACGCACGGGCCGTAGGATGGATAGTTTTCATGATTTTTTTAGGAAATTCCGAACCTTGTCAATCTCAATGGTACTAAGCAAATATTCTCGGGTATGGCTTCTATTCCACTTACACAACACACCTTAATATTCTCGAGACGGTAAAAAATGTCATCCGGTATAATATCATGGCATGCAAAAAGATTTTGTGACTCAAAAACAAAGAAAAAATAAGATTTTTTTGATGCAGCAATTGACTCACTAAACTAAGTTTAGTGGACACAACAGGATGATAACGATACCAGGATGATACCTATAGTCAACCAGCCTAGAATCTTGTGCAAAAAAAGTAACTGTTTTCCTCCTAAACCTAAATTATGAAGATACTGAAGAATTACTTACCTCTATGGTATAATGTAGCAGCGCCTGATATTGTTAATTTCTTCTTGCCGAAATCCAAACAACACACACACTGCTAGGTTCAACAAACACACCCCCTATCTCTTCACACATACACACTAACATGCGCAAATACTAACATAGTAAATCCTTGACTCTCTAAAACTTAGAGAGTCAAGGATTTAATATGTTAGTATTTAGTAGATAGGGGGTGTGTTTGTGTGTGTGATGTATATTTGGTCGAACGTGTATGAACCTAGCAGGGTGTGTTGTTTGGATTGACTCTCTAAGTTTTAGCGAGTCAAGGATATAATATGTTAGTATTTGTGCATGTTAGTGTGTGTATGTGTGTAGAGATAGAAGGTGTGTTTGTGTGTGTGATATATGTTTGGTCGAACGTGTATAAAGCTAGCAGTGTCTATTTGCGCAATAGCTTTGTCTAACTGATCACGATTATCAAGTGTTATTGCTTTCTCGCAGAGAATAGGCAGTCACTTCATGTAAAATACTGGTATTCGGCCGCATCCGGTTAGACTGGAAGCCGACCCTAACATAGTTGAGAAAAGGCTAGGCAGATGATGATATATTTACAATGATTTGTTTGTATTGGACTGTGCCTATGTAAAAAAAAAAATATCCTGGGATCATGGTAATTTGTATCTTTTAATCTTCGTTTATTTTAATTGCATTGACATTTTATTCTGATCGATTCTGTGGCAGGTATTGTGAAATTTAATTTAATTTAATGTAATATGAGTTTTGCCTGACTTAAATGAATTTTGTTTTTGTTTTATTTTTCATTTATTTTTTAATCACGCCTCTAACCCCCAAAGGATTAGGTAAAAATCAAAATCAAAAGTCATTTATTCAAACTAGGCTGAGGATCAGCACTTTTCGAACGTCAAAATTACATAAGACAGTCCCCCAAAACGCCCACCCTTCGCCAAAAAAAATGGATTCTTTACAATAGTATGCAAAACAATTTACACCACTTGAAACACAAAACATTAAATTATTAGCCATATGTCAGCTAGCACACCACTATACCAACAAAAAAAAAGTAAAGAAAAATACCGAAAACTATTCTCAAGCAGATATAAAAACGTAAACAGAACTTAATGCTTAAATAAAAGCCTCCAAGTATAAAGGGCATGCCCGCTTACATATATCTACAGCCGTAATAGTCACAAATGATGAACTAGGACCATCAAAGTAAAAATAAATAAAATAAATAGACAGTTAATTACTAATAACAAAACAAAATAATGGTCAGGAAGACGGCAGCACCCGTTCACGAGCCAGTGATGCCAACTTAGCTATTTTATAGCTAGATCTAGCTATTTTTGCACCCCTGTCAGCAACAATTTCTAAAAAATTGTAGCTAAAAGATTTAGCTACTTTTTTTAGCAATTTTTCAACATAGCGACTTCATCTACACACTATCATCGGTGCTTGTGTGATTTTCAGTTTTATTTGTTTATCTGTGGAAGCATTTTGTAGAGTCGTCAGCATTTTGAGTCTTAATGTAAAAGAAAGACCATAGTGTTATAGAGCACAAAGGGCGCGCTATAAGGAAGACGCCCAAGAGAGGGGATTACCCCGATAGTTTCGCTTGCTGGAACATTGTGATTGTTTTTATTCTGTCTCACTCTCATAATATAATTAGCTTCGTCTACATTTCACTCGTTTTGTTAGTTTTGCCTGTTTTCGTAGATGGTTTACTGACATACCTACATATATATTCCACGTAATTATTATTATAACCGTTTGCGTTCGGAAAACTTAGTCATCAATTTGTGTCGTAATTATTGTAATGAAAAATGGATCTACTCAAGAAACCTAAGACTTATTACCAAAAATACAGAACTGAGTGGGAGAACATTAAGGAATTTAAAGGGTGGTTAAAGGCAGCAAGTGGAAACTCGTCCAAAGTATTTTGCAGTTATTGTTGTGTGGAAATTCTGGCCAAACTATTTGACATTAAGAAACATACTGAGACTAAAAAACATACAAGCAAAAATTGGAGTTCAGAACAGATACGTACATATAGCTTTATTTTTAGACACTCAGACCGATTAGTACCTATAGTTTAGTTTTAGCCTTTCAGGTCATGATAATTTTGTACTAGTCTAGTCCAAAGGACATTATAATCAAACATATTTTTAGAGTGATTCAATAAGTAGGAAGATAATTTTGAAAGTCTTTCATTTGAATACTGTTGATGGCATAAATTCCTGATACAAATAATGTTGCCACTGTTGAAATTATATTACTTACCAAAAATTGAGAAAAAAATAATGGTATCGTTCAAACATTAATCTCTCAAATTAATTTATTTAAAAATAAGCAGGGAGTCTGATAACTCTAAATTCTATTCTATGTATAAGAGACTCGCTCAGGAAAAAAGGCAAATGTTGCTTCAACAGTTCTGCAACAAATGGGAACCCTGGAGAAATATACAAAATCACTGGATTCTCAGGATGCACAACCATCTACGTCATCTTCCCTAGATAATTATATATAGTAATATTTTTTTACCATATCATGTACCTGTAAATATATTACGAAAATAAAGTTATCCATTACATACATTAGTTTTAGTGTAGAAAAACGATTTTAACGATTAGTTTAATTTTTTTTTAACTTTGTCAACTTCTAGCTACTTTTGGGGGTAAGATAATGTGGGAATCTGGCAACTTTTTGCAAAATATCTAGCTACAGAGATGATAGTACAGTTGGCAACACTGTCACGAGCATAACGCAAAAATCAGCCATGCTCATAAAGAACACAAATAGCTCACTTATCATATGAGATAGGTAAACAAATCAATCAAGCAATTATAAGGTAACATAATAACTCGATATGAGTCGATATAAAGAAAATAGAATATTGAAAATTTTATTTTAATTGGCTTCTAAGGATTTGAAATTCTAACAAAATGATTTTTTCTAGCTCGTTGTTACAATTTCTCTGGATATTAACTTTTAACAGAAACAATATCAGTAACTTAGTACCCTAGATACCTAATTACCTACTACGTTCAGACACCTTTTTTAAAACCCTTACAAAATATTGTGTTTTATCTTTTCAGACATCATCCATGTTATTCTTAACCGGAATGCTCATAACCTTCTACCGGATATTAGAAAGGGGTACAGCAGAAGGAAATAATCCAATAAATATATTATATACAGTCAAATTAGGCTTCCTAATTCTATTGACAGTGACAGATCTTGTATTAAATATTATTTTCATCGTTGGTGGTCATAAGGTGAGTTTTTGTTCTAGAATTTGAGCAATCTGTTAATCAAACAATTAGTGAACATAGAAGCAAAATATAACGGAGGAGAGAATCGCGGCGATAGTTCCGCCATGTTGCCAAATTCAATAGAAACACACGGCGATGTAATCGTAGCGACAATTTGATGGCACGGCGTCAATATCGTCACGATTCTCTCGTCAGTAGAGATGTCACCTTAAAAACATAGTAGATAATATGTATATGTCGCAGGTTGATTGTATGATTCGTCATTATACATACGGCGCCATCCATTTGCATACTGTTAACCGTTATGTATAATGCCTAAGACAAATTGATGACTCTTCTGATCACTTCCTTTTCATCAAGAGTCATATGTTAAGGTAAATATTAATAGATGTCATATTATTTTACCTGTTTTATTAGGTCCTTTGATACATTTATCAAAGGACTAATAAGCTTTAAGCCTTAACTCGGAATCCCGAATCACTTTATTCCGAATGAACGCTTTCCCGAATTCAAAGTAAGGTAGTAAGTAAAACTAAAATTTTATTTTAGGAACTTAGGTACATAATTATACTTACTAAAAAAAAATTGTCGTGATCTTAATATTATGCTGATGTAACAAAAAACATTGTGTGGTTTTATGAAACCACGATGCAAGTGAAACGTTTTTCGGATCGTAGGCATTTAACTGAAAATTTTCGGAATATTATTCAATTAAGGGTTTTGTGTGGTTTAGGGTTAAAGTCGAAATAAAAAAAAAATAATTGGAAAATGGGAATGATAATGTGAAATCAATAGTAGACAACATATCCAACTATAAATTAATACACTGATCAAAACACACAAATACCGCGGATCACTTGCACGAATGAGTGAGAATATAAATGCTCCAAGGTTAGCTGATGCGAGCCATGGGTGCCGCCATATTAGCCTTAGCTGCTCTGCCGAGCGCCTTTCACATTACCCCTACTCCTCGGCCGGCTGTAATGCGACATGCGATAGATAGACAAGGATAGATGGATAGGTGTTGGGTACTTAACAATTATTTCATTATCAGTCACGTTCAATGGCAGTTTTGGTACTTACATTATGATGTAAAATTAAAAAGTGTGGTTTTTAGAAAAAAAAAAACAAATTCTTTTTTCAATTAAACTAAAAGAAACAAAGTAAAGAAACTTTGTGTTATTTTTTTACTACTCTTTCAACAACAACAAAAATAAATCAAAATAATATAGATAGGTACATAACAGTCATAACCTCACGCCAGTAATGCCCGAAGGCTTCAGCAGAGGTGTACCTATAGTTGACAGATAAACATATTGACGACCTGGCACTGGCCCGGACGTCAATATGTATGCGGATGATAACTTTATTTTATTCTAATAAAGTCGTCATTAAAAGTCTCAAAAGTTTATTCTTTTTATCCAATTACCTACATATATCTACTTACCGTTATCATATTTAGCCTCTACAATAGGTTGTTGTCGGAAAATGTCAACTATTATAATTCGGGTTCCTCATGATTTCTTACTGCGTCAGTTAGTACCTAATTTCTACGATTAACTTAGAAAAAAAAAATTAAAGAACAAGACAGGTAGGACCTTGCTAGGACTAAACCCGCAATTTATGAATCATCCCGACATTATTAATAATAATCAAAAGTCATTTATTCAAACTAGGCTGATAATCAGCTCTTTTAAAACGTTAAAATTACATGAGACAGTCTCCAAAACGCCAACCCTGAAGGGCTTTATCTGGGAAGAAGAAGTGGCGCAACAAATTCCCCAGCAGAATATATATTAATTTAACTCATGTAATTTTCAGAAAAACCTGAAGTTGTTGCGAGCGTACTACATTTACAGCTTCATCCTCTGTACCCTGACGGCGCTCTTGGCCATTGACTCGGCCATATTCACCTTGTACCTGTTCAAAATTGGGGAGATCGACCTCACATTCCACATCTGGATCATTCTCGTCGACATAGCTACTTTGTTGGCTCAAGTCTGTAAGTAAACGTATAATTTTTACCGGGCACGGGGCAACCCCAACATTATACTACGGTGTATCACGAGGGGATTGGACTGCTTGTGTGTGAACCGCTGCTGCAAGCTTTCTATCTTAGTGTTGAGCTTGTAGCAGAGATTCACAGAATTACTTCAGTGTGTAGAATAACGCTACTAGTCAACGAAAGCACAGTAGACTTTCACAAGAAAGTATTCAGAAGCAAGGCAAAATCAACATGCCTTTGCCTTGCCTATAGCGTTTTCGGCTATGCACCTTAAGGAGAAGATCTGATCCACACAGCCCATTCCGTCTCTAAATTCTGCTTGCACATCCCATATTTTCTCATCGGTAACACATCAGTTAACACACTTGGCAAAAATATTAATGTTTTATTAACCTGCACTTAAAACATTTGTCTTCTACACCATCGATATTTTCTATACAAAAGCCGCGTATGAAACCTCAAATTTTTATTACTCAGATAAAAGTTATCTGAAGATTGAAAAATCGGCCCTAAGCAAAGTAAGGCAGTTCCAAAAAATTTCTTATTTTTACTTCAGTGGTTCAAATCTACGTCCTGCTACTCGTGAGAAGCGAGATCGTCAAGCTAAGGAGCCACTGCGAGTTCAAATTTGTGAACAATGCGACTGAAGCGGAATGTACCTTGAAATGCGAAGAAATGAACGGAGAAGAAGGATCAGAATATACGTATGAAAGATATGTGCCTGAAATATAGGTATAAATGACAAGAGTTAATAAATAATAATAATATTAATAATAACCCTACCGCCGTATCTCTACGTTGACGTCATGGTGGGGCTTGCGCGCTCCGAAATCTAGGCCTGTGCCGGTAGGACCCCATGGTCACGAGATATATAAGGACATCAAAATAATAATAATAATATTTATTTGCTTGAAACACGGTAAGTATAAAAACCGGCCTATTTGTCTCCAATCCCACACCTCGTAAGTACACCCTAAGTCGAGATTCGTGCCCATCGGCTAGCTGTCCTTAAACATATTCTGCAGAGAGTAACATTTGTAGTCGCCCCCTCGCCAATTGAAGCAGTAAAGCCCATCCGCGTCCAACTGCGGTACAGTCCTTTCGACAAAAAAATATACAAGGAGGCAATAGATCTTTGTTGCTAAAGAATAATGGCGAGAAAATTGTTGATGGAATTATTAAGCGTCTACTTAAGTCACCGTGATAGATAACCACGAAATAATTTACCAAGTTTTATCAAATCAACCTTAAGGCCTATTGAAGTCTGGTAAAAATATCGTCATTATTGAAAACTTAATTGAATACTTTATTTTTGACAAAAAATAATCATGGCTTAGTTTTCTTTTTCTGGCTTGACTTCATGACTTGTTGTTGCCATATAATAAAAATCTTGGTCAAGTTACCTAAAATATTTTGGTTTTCGTATTGCATTAATATACCTCTGGATTCTAGTATGCTGTTTAGGAAAGCCTCGGCTAGCAGCGTTCATAAAATCATTAAACAACTTAGCTCAAGGAAAGCCCCAGGTCCAGACAATATTAAAGTTTCCGATATTAAAATGATAGGTGACACCTTATCCAACCCTATTGCTGACTTAATTAATCGAAGTATTGAGAGTGGTCTATACCCAGATGATCTAAAGGTAGGTTACATAAGACCAGTCCATAAAAGGGGTAAAAAAAACGATTATTCAAACTATCGTCCAATAACATTGCTCTCGTCTATTGATAAAATAGTTGAAAAATATGTTTGTGAACAAATTCACGCATTTTATAGGCAGCACGACGTAATTTACCGGTACCAATTTGGCTTTCAGGCCGGTAAAAGCACCACGAACCTCTTGTCAAACTTCACCGATGAAGTCAAAAAGCACCTAAATGATAAAAAATATGTTCTTGCTCTCTTTATCGATTTCTCACGTGCCTTTGACACATTAATTCATAATCAGCTAGTTGATAAATTAGACGACTGCGGAGTTCGTGGTCCATTACTCAACTGGTGTAAAAATTATCTTATTAATCGTACCTTTACTGTAAAAATTGCTAACATCTGTAGTGATCGCATGGCTGTAACTGAGGGAACAGCCCATGGCTCAGTATTAGGCCCCTTGCATTTTTTGTCGTATGTAAATGATATGAGTAACTGCATCACAAACAGTAAATGCTATCAGTTTGCCGATGACACTTGCCTTGTTATTGCTAATAGAGATCCTCAAATAGCATGCGAACGCTTACAACTCGACCTGACTCGATGCTCTAACAAGGTGGTGTCACGATGCTGGCTTGGTACTTAATGCGAGCAAAACTAAACTACTGGTTATTAAATCTCCATACATTAGAAAATTGACCTTACGGAACTTAATAGCCCATGACAATGACTGCTTGCATACGGTCAATGCGATTAATTGTAACTGTCCACAAATAGATGTTGTCAGTAAACAAACATATCTTGGAATCATTCCAAGATATGTTTATATAGACGATAAGTTTAACTGGAGTTTTCACATAGAACGTGTTTGTGATAAACTTCGGCAATTTCTCGCTATTATGACCATATTAAAAAGCCGCTTGCCCTTCAAAGTAAAGATAATGCTTTATTACGCAATGGCTGAATCTTTCATCCAGTATGGCCTTAGTAGTTATGGTCGTACCTATAAAACCTACCTTGATAGTATTTTTAAACTTCAACTTCGAATTTTAAAAACAATAGTATCTCCTAAAATTAGACATCAACTTTACGATAATATAAATGGCCTCTTTAAACACTGTAATGTCTTACCAGTTCATATACAATTAAACTTTTTGTTATTAAGAGAATAATTTTTCAATGAATCTTTAAGAACCAAAATCGAGCATCCTGTATGCACTCGGGCGGTCTCTGAGAATAGGCTTCGTACACAGCCCGCCAACAATACGTATGGCGAGCGAACTACCGCTTATATTATACCGAGACTTATTAATAGTCTACCCTCAGAAATAAACAAATGTATTACACCTAAAAATATTAAATGTAGACTTAAGCAATATTACATAGGTAATATGTAGGTTGTATCTTCAATAACGCGTACATATAAAATGTTTGTAATTCAATCTATTACTATACTCTATGTTGTAACTATTAAATATGTAAGGATGTTATTAATTGTATCGACAATAACGCGAACATATAAAATGCTTTATTCTATTGCATGATATTGAGATAGACTCATGATAGCACAAGTTTAAACCTTAGTGGTTTTTGGTTGCTATCTATTTATATAATGTGTGTTGTTTTTTGTATAAATGATAAATAAATAAATAAAAATAAAAAAACCTAGGAAATACATTTCTGCATCAGAATAGAAATGTGAAATAAAATAAACGTTCGTGCTAAGAATATAGCGGTCATACTTTTTAATACATAATTGTGCTGTACAATTCGATGTGGCAACATCGCCGACAAAAAAAACATGTCATTTCTGCTGTCAACCGGCCTACTGACAAAGTGAAAGGTACTGACAACTCGTTATTTTGTGTTTTCCATCGATTTTCCGTGATTTTCTACTTTATCGACTGATTCTCCTTATGGACTCTGAGGTTTACTGTTCCCTGTGTGACTAGTGCTTGCCTAAGGATTCTGATTATTTTCCTACCATCATGATGATGGTAGGAAAATAATCAGAATCCTTGCCTAGCCTTTTCCCAACTATGTCGAGGTCGGCATCCAGTCTAACCGGATGCAGATTATTTGCTTATACGACGACATATTTCTATGACTCTGGATTACGATTGTGCCTGATACTTTGGATTGTATTGTGTATGCATCAATTTGTTCATCATATTGGATAGCCGTGCAAGGCCCACACGCATCATGTGTGTCAACTGCAACATATTTGTAAATAAATTGCGCCGATACCCATACCCGCACACGATAGGCATTGGCACTTGACTGGAGAGTCAGTAGTAGTTTAGTTGGAAGACGAACTGTTCGATGTTACGATCATACAATGAATGTAGTTTGATATCTTGATCTTGGATGGGCCAGAAATCGACCAAATATTTTAGCACCCGCAGGATTTCTTGATGACGTTGTGGTTAGTGACGATGAGGAATAAATATAAAAGAAATATATTTTGTTTTTTTTTTATCTACGAGTATACCTACCTATGACCTACCCCTACCTTAAAATTCTCCTCTTAGCGTGTCGATGGCAATCTAAATGGACGCGGCCCAAAATTCAGCAACGTGTTTGGCGCCATCACTAGCGTCCATCAGTTCCGGTCACGTGCAGCTGACAGGACACGCAGGACATACTGTCCTATCGTTTGTGGAACAGTACCACATTTACACTCCAAGGCGGAGTCGTTTATGAATCTCCACCAGAACAGGTTTACCTTATTTCGGCCAATCTGAGTCCTGAGTCTGTCAACTCATGTCCAGGTGGGAGATCTTCAGCAGGTGGGACAAATGGCTTGAGTAAGGAAGCACTGTGTCGCCACAGCTTCAGTAATTAATCATACATATATCCTAAAGATAGTTGGGTAAGATTATTAAGTAAATATTCTTGTGAACATTTATTTACTTACGTCGCATGTGGGCTATGTGGCTGGATTTATAATTCTGAATACGTAGTCCGTAGTTTATTTTGCTATAAAAATGCAAAATGATATTTTAAGTGGCACAGGCGTGCGGTGTCCCACAGGGATCGGTCCTGGGGCCGCATCTGTGGGACATCGGATACGACTGGGTGCTGCGCGCCGACCTCCCTAGCGGCGTCAGCGTAGTGTGCTACGCTGACGACACGTTGGTCCTGGCGCAGGGGAGGTCGCACCAGGCGGCGGCCGAATTAGCGGCACGCGGGGTTGCGACAATCGTCGAAAGGATCCGGCAATTGGGACTCGAGGTGGCCCTGCACAAGTCCGAGGCCAAGTGTTTTCATGGTCCTCGGAACGCGCCACCTTTGGGGTCCCAAATAACGGTAGGAGGTGTTTCTATCGGCGTCGCGTCGACGATGAAGTACCTGGGACTCGTCCTCGACAGCCGCTGGAACTTCGTGGAGCATTTTCGACGTTTGGCTCCCAAACTGGAGCGGGCGGGCGCTGCATTGAAGCGGCTCCTGCCCAATCTAGGGGGTCCAAACGCCTCCTGCCGGAGGCTCTACGCGGGGGTCGTGCGGTCCATGGCCCTCTACGGGGCTCCTGTATGGGCGCGCTCTCTGGCGCTGCGGCCAGCCCGCCGGTTGAGCGCGGCCCAAAGGGTCATGGCCATCCGGGTGGTCCGGGGATACCGCACGGTCTCCTGTGAGGCAGCGAGCCTCCTTGTCGGATTGCCGCCATGGGATCTGGAGGCAAAAGTCCTCGCGCTCGTATGGGAGTGGCGCGAGGAGGCGAAACGCCGGAGCGTAAGTCCGCTGCCGCGAGAAATCGCGGCACAGCAGACGGAGCTCCGGCGCGATCTCATGGCGTCATGGAAAGTACGGTTGTCGCAACCCAGTGCTGGGAACGCCACGATTGCGGCGATAAGTCCCCTCTTTGAGGAGTGGCTGGAGAGGCGCCACGGCGTCCTCACCTTCCGCCTGACGCAGGTCCTCACCGGACACGGCAGCTTCGGGAGGTTCCTGTGTCGGATAAGGCGGGAGGAAACGTCCGGGTGTCACCACTGTGTGGATCGCCCGAAGGACACGGTGGAGCATACGGTGGAGGTCTGCCCGGCTTGGGCAGAGCACCGCCGTGTCCTCGTGGAGGCGATCGGCGGCAGAGACCTCTCGCGTCCGGCCCTGGTTCAGGCCATGGTACGGAGCGAGAGGGCATGGGCAGCCGTCACCTCCTTCTGCGAAGCAGTAATGCTCGCGAAGGAGGAGGCGGGACGGTTGAGGGAAAGGCAAGTTTCGCGCCCTCTCGCCCCTAGCCGCCGCAGGAGACGTCCAGGGCGTCGGGAATCCTGGGCGGATTTCCGGCCACCGTAGGCGCGGGCTCGCGGACGGTGAGCAATGGGTAGCTCACTGTCCGGTAAGGACCAGGCCCGGGTCGACGGCGCGTTGTATTCCACGCGCGCCTCAAAGAGATGTCGTCAGCACATATAGTAGGGGTCCACTAGGGCCGATGCCTGCCGGGGTCGCGGGAAAGTACTTATGGGTCACCGAGGCCCCCGCAACACAGGCAACAGGAAGGAATACGGGTGGGTTTTAGTCAGTAAGAGTCTGACACACCCTCCCGCTTCGCCCAGAGCGGGAGAAGTTATTTGATGATTTCCCACCCTCAAAAAAAAAAAAAAGTGGTAAGTAGGTATTTCTATATTTCTTTTTCGGTTAGGGTCTGTTGTTGCCAAGACATAACCTCTAGATTCTAGAACTTCTAACTGGAGTATCTTTAATTCAACTTCCTATAAAAAAATAACTGAAGTCAAAACTGTTTAGGAATTCTAACTATGTACGTTTTCATATTTTTCATCAACAGACGCAAAAAAAAATGTCAACCAAAATTGTTTGGGAGTTCGATGCCTGTGACTGGCATGAGATTGTTTAAATATTAGTTTGAGTTTTATCTCGTGGACCTACTTTTTTGTCCTGCCAGTAGGTCCACGAGGGTGCGTTATTTATATTGGTCCCACTGAAGTGTTGAAACCAAAATGAACCTTCTTTATAAAGAAATTAGGACTAGGGGTATCTCAGTTTCAGTGTTTTCCTATTGCGTGGACCGCACTTTTAATACATACCTGTTTAAAAAAAAATCGATGATGCAAGTATAACATTTACAGCCACCTACTTCTTTTTAACTAATATCCTATGGTTAATATATCATTACCTAATTTGGTTCTCTACCGAGTATTATGAGTGACACAAAGCACGGAGACGTCTCTCAGTCTTAGCTTTTTTTTTTTTTTTTTTGAGGGTGGGAAATTATCAAATAACTTCTCCCGCTCTGGGCGGAGCGGGAGGGTGTGTCAGACTCTTACTGACTAAAACCCACCCGTATTCCTTCCTGTTGCCTGTGTTGCGGGGGCCTCGGTGACCCATAAGTACCTTCCCGCGACCCCGGCAGGCTCAGTCTTAGCTTGAGGCGGAATTATGAACACTGTCAATACAAATCAAGCGGTGACACGTTTACTCGCCCTTTGACACAAATGAAACCCATAGAAACTGCCGACTTTGAAGACGGTCCGTGACAGAAGCTGTGTGCAGTGCGCTCAGCACACTTTTGGCGCCACGAATTTTATTAGTGCCTACCTACTCTCTAGACACTGACGCCACGATGATGAGTAGGTATTCGTCGTTGCGTTTAAAATTACTTATATGAAAATAATAATGATTTTTATATGTCAAAAAAGTGATTTTACATTTCCTTATAGTCTTCATTAATAGTTAGGTTAATATCTTTTGTATATTTCAGAAAAAAGTGACGTTGTTGAATGAATGAATGAATGAATGATATATTTATTTGCAAGAATATAGGTAGCTGACATAAGTTCTTAGGATCTATGGGTTTCACTATATTCGGCATTCCAGCCGTGCAAATGTTTAGATTTTACATCTTGGTTATACCTACATATTTGGCATGTATGATTTTTTGTTGGAATTCTTTAAACCGCTCAGGCCCCTGGCTCAATGACGTCATCTCTCCCGCGCATTTCACGGCTCACAAAAAACTTTTATATTCGATAACTGTACTTTCAAATCGCGCGCCGCGAGGGCTCCTAGTCGGAGCCATTGGGGCGTTATCAGTAATAATGTCATAATTTAAGTTTAGATTACAATGCAATTAATAAAATTCAAATTAAATACAATTCTTACCATTTAAAAAAATAATTAAAATTAAAAAATAGCGATCAATTACAACGATGTCAAGTGAATAAAAACTAGCAAGAATAATGAAAATGTTTCAATATTATTCAAGTAATGTTAATAATAATATGTGGATGTCATAATAATTATAATACATAAGTTTTAAATTGTATATTCAAAATATTCATTGATGGAATAAAAACACTCTCACACAACCAACTATATAGCTTTCTATTAAATTCTAAATCTGTGGCATTTCTAAATTCTTCGGCTAAGTGGTTATATATTTTCACCGCCATGGTATAACAATTTTTGTTGCATACTTTTAGTCTATTACGCGGGACTACTAGTGGCTTTTGTAGTATTTTCCGCTTTGACATAGCCTTTTCATCCTTTTCAAAAAGCGAGTATTTGTTTCTTACAAATTTGCTGGTTTCAAATACATATAAAGACGGGACGATAAGCAGCTTTTGCTTAATAAATACGGGTTTACAGGAGTCTATCCACTTAAGATAGAAAATTGACCTTACGCACTTTTTTTGGGCTATGAATGCCCTCTGGGCATCTGTTGAGTTACCCCATATTGTTATGAAGATATCCTTGATCGGGAACCTAACATCAGCGATAGTGTACACACTATACACCATTTATATAATGGTTTCGTACTATTCGCCGTATATACTATCCTATCTTACTATCGCCAGACAACAAGCGCACCATGCGCTCCTTGTGGGAGCAGCATGCATTCAAATCTGTAAGTTATCTTCTTCTCTTTCCATTTATTTATTTTCTTTACCATAAAACAGCAATCTGCCAATTACATTAGTTAAATAAAATTAGACAAAATTCATACACTCAGCTCACTGAACTCCAGACGTAAGGTTTAGTATCCAAAAGATCGTTGAACGTGGAGAGAACAAGAGGGACTGGGGACTGGGCCCATGTGACTCGCAAACATAGCGCACAACCTTTTTTACCGTGCACAAAGTTGGGACACCGGGCTCAAAGAGAGCAGTGGTGGCCCAGTGGTAACGGCCGCGACTTACGAGTTATAGGGCGTAGGTTTGAACCCGGACAGGTGCTTTACTGTGTGTAAATTATTTCATCACCACTACTCTTAAAACCGGCAAAGGAAAAAATTGCGAGGAAACCGGCATGTTCTAGAACCAAAAAATCGAAATGAAATTTTACGCCATGTTCCCGCTAAGAAAAGAGATAAAAATACTTGAAAAAAGAAATAGGGATCGTTAGTTCAGCTTTGCGAACAACGCGGCTGAAGCAAAATGTAGAATGGAATGCGGAAATGGAGATTAGAATGTTTTAACCATTTAAAATAGAGGATGAAGAAAAACAATAAGACACGTTTGATAAACCGACAGTAGAAATAGGGGAAGGAATAGAAGTTCCTTGCGAAAAAGAAAAATGTGATAATTCTGTTAACAATATGACTGTAACAAAATGTAGGATAGAATATGAAGTGCAAATGGGTCCCTACACAAAAAAAATAAACAATGTTTTTAAAATTAATTAATGGAATACAAGTATACACTTAATAACTTTTCTATATTAAGGTTCATAACTCCTTTAATTGTTTACTTATTCTATTAGTCCAGCACCATAATTCCGTAACATACTTTCAATCATAATCCGAAGGATTTTGAAGGAACTTGCTATCAAAATACTCTTGCTCATACACAAGGTGTTTTTTTTTTATATCCCATAACGCCAGAGTATGAATGAGACCATATCAAAGAATCAACTGGCATATTATGAATTAATTTGCATTACAACAAAGTAAGTCAAAGTCAAAAAAGTGCAGGCCGCTTTTCAAGACATGCGACACTTAATGACATAATCCGCCGGTCTCTTGCCAGCATCAATGTGCCTGCTCTTTTTGAGCCGACTGGCATTGTCAGAGATGATGGCAAAAGACCTGATGGTGTGTCTTTGGTCCCGTGGAGTTTGGGACGGATGCATGTGTGGGACGCTACCTGTGTAGACGTACTGGCACCGTCCCACCTCCAACGGACTACTTCTAAAGCGGGTGCAGCAGAAAATGCCGAAAATCTGAAAGTTATTAAATATGGAGGCCTTAGCAGAGAGTACAACTTTGTGCCCTTTGGCGTCGAGACCCTCGGTCCGTGGGGTCCCAGTGCGCATAAGTTATTTGCGGAAATCGCGAAACGTCTAGTTCATGTAACTGGTGACCGAAAAGCTGGCGGCTTTCTCGCGCAACGCATCAGCATTGCAATTCAGCGAGGAAATGCCGCCAGCATCCTCGGTACAATGCCTCGAGGGCCTTTTTTAAGCTTAACTTAGTTTTAATTTAATTTAGTTAATGTTAATAATCATCTTGTAATTTGGTTATGTAAATAAATAAATTATAATTTGCATTTATCTTGTTTTTTTTTCATACAAAATAATTCGACAAAGTCACGATTATTAACAATAATAAATATAAATAATAATTAATAATATTAATAAATTTCATTATCAAATCAAATCAATTTATTTGCCATAAGTGTTGGTACAATTTAGGTCTTAACATAGATGATACAGATCCATAACACTTAGTCATAATGTGACATGCAAACATTTGTGTTTATACATATTTAATTTTATAATTTTATAGTCATAGTCATAATTCAATTTAAATTAAGTAGCAATTTTGTGAGAGTATTAGATACATAATCAAAAATAAAACTATTAATGTCAGCGGATAAATCATTATTAGGATTATTACTTATTGTTCAACCTCTTATTAAATATGTCGCTTACTGAGTAGAAGTTCTTTTCTCTTAACCACACTTTAAGACACCTTGTAAATTTATTTGCTGGTAATATTTTAATACTGTCAGGTATAGCATTGAAAATGCGACAGCACATTGCATAGCTATTCTTACTATACAATGCTGTCCTAGGAATTATGGGCAAAACAATTCTATTCCTGTGCCTTATACTTTTTGCAAATATTTCATGAGCTTTTTTAAATAACTCCGGGTGTATTTTAACAAATTTAGCGCATTCAAATATATACAGACTTGGAAGGGTTAATATCCTGAACTTTTTGAAAAAGGGTTTGCAAGATTCCCATGGGCGTATTCCCGCTATGGCGCGGATGCATTTTTTTCTGTGCGATGAACACTCTCTGACTTTCTGTTGAGTAACCCCAGATGATAAAACCATATCGCAACACAGAATCAACGAACCCATAGTATGCAGATAATACGGTGCTTAGCGCTGATGTTTTTGAGAGCTCATATAGAACGTACACGAATTTATTTATTTTATTGCATACTTTATTGACGTGGGCCTTCCAGTTGCAGTGTTTATCAATCGTGATACCGAGAAATGTCGTTTCGTTAACTTCTTTTAATTTAAGTCCCCTATAGTTGATGTCTAAAGCCTTATTTACTCGTCCATATGTACTAAATCGAATAAAATTAGTTTTTTTTAGATTTACGCAAACATTATTTTCGTTGAGCCATGTTATTATCGATTCAATTGTATTATTGATGTCAGTTGTATATTTATTAATGTCAGTATTATTTGATGTCATTATTAACGATATGTCATCAGCGAACAGAAAACAGGAAGGTCATTTATATATAGTAAAAACAATAGGGAGCTAAGCACACCCCCTTGGGGCACACCAGCCCTGTTATGTTTGTATTTTGATCTGTATGACTTTAGTTCCCGTTTACTATCAATTTTTTCGATTTCTACACATTGCATTCTGTTATTTAAATAGCTTTGTATCCATTGAAGTGCTGGGCCCCGTATCCCATACTTTTCTAACTTATCTATTAGTAGTTTGTGTGATACGAAATCGAAGGCCTTCGTCATATCAAAAAATATGCCTGTTGTCTCAATTCGCTTATCTAAATTAGTAACTATTGTGTGAATTAGGTTAAAACAAGCTAATGTTGTGGACTTCCCTTTTTGAAAACCGTATTGTTCTTTTCTTAGGATAGCATGCTTATCGATGAATTGAGTCAGGCGTTTATGCATAGCTGATTCAAAGATTTTTGATATGATGGGTGTGAGAGTAACTGGTCTGTAGTTATCTAGGTCTTCCTTATTACCTTTTTTGTGGAGAAGTTTTATAACCGATTGTTTGAGTAAGTTAGGAAAACATCCAGATTCAAAAGATAGATTTACCAAAAATGTTATCCCTGGTGTTAATTCTACTGAACAACTTTTTAGGATTTTTGTAGCTAACTCATCATAACCTACTGAATTTGTGTTGTTCAGAGATAATATAATGCTTAGTATCTCTTCATATCCATATGGTTTTAGGAAGATACTATCACTAACAGACTGTTTAAGACTAATACGAGTATTTTTATGGATGTTATTAGTTAGATTGATCCAGTAGTCATTGAATGTTTCAGCAATTTTGTTCGGGCCAATAACTAAGGTGTCTTTGTTTCTTACGCTTTGTATGATTTGTTTACTCTTAGTACCGATGGACTCTTTTTTTATCAGTTGCCATGCTGCCTTGCATTTTTGTTTTTCGAGTTGCTGATAAATTGATGATTAATTCTTTTAATTTGACCCATGTATGCAACGCCGTAGGAGTTTAGAGTAGTTTTTGAACTTTGATTTATTTTCCGTCGTTTTGTTAGCGTAGTAATTGTGCCTTAATGATCTTTTGGTATTGCAGCTTGCTCTAATACCTTTAGATATCCATTTTAAGGGTCGATCCCTGTTTGACATCTTTATCCTTCTAATCGGGAAACATAATTTATAAAATAGATATAGCACCTCGTAGAATTTTTCGTAAGCTACGTTAATATTGGATTCTTTATATACTTCTGAAAACGATAGTACGGACATACATTCTTTAAATTTAGTAATGTGATGTTTATTATAGTCCCTTTTATATGTTGAATATTCTGTCAAAGCTGTTTCTTTGTATTGCATTTATTTATTTGATTAATGTAAAACACTCTTGTCAAATATGACAACGTCGCATTTTTTTAGCTTTAAATATAATTGATTGCTTTGAATCAAAATTAATTGCTCGTATTTTTATCAATGCAACTTAGATACCGACACACATCGGGTCTTTTTTTTTTTTGAGGGTGGGAAATCATCAAGTAACTTCTCTCGCTCTGGGTGGAGCGGGAGGGTGTGTCAGACTCTTACTGACTAAAACCCACCCGTATTCTTTCCTGTTGCCTGTGTTGCGGGGGCCTCGGTGACCCATAAGTACCTTCCCGCGACCCCGGCAGGCATCGGCCCTAGTGGACCCCTACCTGTGTGCTGACGACATCTCTTTGAGGCGCGCGTGGAATACAACGCGCCGTCGACCCGGGCCTGGTCCTTACCGGACGGTGAGCTACCCATTGCTCACCGTCCGCAAACCCGCGCCTACGGTGGCCGGAAATCCGCCCAGGATTCCCAACGCCCAGGGCGTCTCCTGCGGCGGCTAGGGGCGAGAGGGCGCGAAACTTGCCTTTCCCTCAACCGTCCCGCCTCCTCCTTCGCGAGCATTACTGCTTCGCAGAAGGAGGTGACGGCTGCCCATGCCCTCTCGCTCCGTACCATGGCCTGAACCAGGGCCGGACGCGAGAGATCTCTGCCGCCGATCGCCTCCACGAGGACACGGCGGTGCTCTGCCCAAGCCGGGCAGACCTCCACCGTATGCTCCACCGTGTCCTCCGGGCGATCCACACAGTGGTGACACCCGGACGTTTCCTCCCGCCTAATCCGACACAGGAACCTCCCGAAAATGCCGTGTCCGGTGAGGACCTGCGTCAGGCGGAAGGTGAGGACGCCGTGGCGCCTCTCTAGCCACTCCTCAAAGAGGGGACTTATCGCCACAATCGTGGCGTGCCCAAGACACATCGAGAGTCTAGTGTTAGTATTATGATATCTTCGAAACTATGCATGTTTGGACCACATATTCTAGGGACTTTTTGTATTATTTTTACTTGTAGAATATAACCCCAGAGTTATGGGATGTAAAAAAACAAGTTGTATAACGTTATTAAGAATGTTGTTGAACTGTCATAATGAAAAATATTGCCAGTGTGTTATTGCAATTACCCGGCTGGACTTTTGTGCTATAAATATTGTTGTGTTACATTCAAAGCGTGCTTATTTTAGGTGCCTGCCTAATAATTCAATATAAAATGTGTTACTAAAAGTGTTTTATAGTAGGTAGAAAATTCATACAATAAAATGCATACATTCAAATTATCTCAAAATTCTTTATAATATTAATTGTCTTTTAAAAATAAATTTTGTTATTTCTTTTCGTTTTTCTTAATATTCATCACCCCAAATCCACGTTGTTAGATTTCTATAGAAGATTGTCATGCCATCTTTTATTTCTCTTCAAACAACTTCCCTTTCAGTCTGCTCTCCCGTTATTATTTCTTCACATGTCATGGTACATTCTGCTTCGGCCGCTTTGTTCACAAATCTGAACTCGCCGTTGTTCTTCAGTTTGATGATCTCACTCCTCAGCAGAATTAAAAAGTAACTTTGTACAACTGGAAAAAAAGCGTTTCGTTTACAAAAAGGTCTTTGCTTGATGCGCCAGCTATGTAATACTTCTACATACATAATAAGGCGCTGACAAGACCCAATTGACCAAAATAGGCTTCTCTTAAGACAAAAAATTGCCAAATCTGTATAGTTTGTGGTAGTGGAAAAAATATGTTAATTTTGAACATATTTCCCAGAACTTGGTTGTTACGAAAACACGTTTTGAAAAAAAATCTCGATACAAACTAACGTTAAACTAACCTCTTACCTGGATTTCTAATCCAAAATATCTGTATTCAATATCAACATACGTTACGTATTTAATTAATAACAAGAACATCTTATTTGAATGGAAAACTTGGTTGTTTTTTTATTTTCGATTACTCAACTCAATTTTGAGTAAATATTATAGATAATTGCTTCATATTTTGCAATAAATTACAAGCGTTGTGTCATCGCGCTTCTCTTTCTTTTCTATGCAATCTGACAGTGACCGCGGTTTACGTGTTGTCAGCTTCTTAAGGAAACTTTTTTTAAATTCGACTGTAGCTTTCTGAAGCTTCCTAAGAATAAGATACGGTATCAATTTGTAGATTTAATATTCATACTTTTCCATAGTTATAACATATGTATATATTGAAATACACGTAACACCATCTATTGAATACATATTTAAGTATATCTAAGTTCTCCATATAACAGTGACTTTACATTAAAACCAAAATTAAATTCCATTCACCTGTAAAAGCCAAATCTACAGTTTCATTTAAGTTTTGCAAAGATAAAAATATATCAAGAAGAAAGAAAAAACAGGTGAAGTGCATGTCGAACCATAGACAATGAAGGGTTCCGCAGTTGGGATAAATATATCCCAAGAACAAACTTAACATTGTAGTTGAAAAACATGTTCTCCCATATATTTCAACTGCAAATGAATGTGATAGTTGTCCTTTTAACCTCGTACAGTGGTGCCGATTCCTTTGTTCACAAACTAAACTAAACTTAAGTTCAGTGCATCTTTTTCTTTCTATTTCATTAAGAAAAGTTGAAGATAAATTTTAGTTTATTCCTGTCAAATTAATCAGCGCTTGACGTAAATTGACTTAATTTTAGTAGGCAAGTTTTTAATCACGTCTAAACTTGTATGGAGTAGTGACAGGCGCTGATTAATTTGACAGGACTAAACTAAAATTTATCTTCTTTCCTTTTCTTAATGAAATAGAAAGAAAAACATGCACTGAACTTAAATTTAGTTTAGTTTGTGAACAAGGGAATCAGCACCACTGTATTATGGTGGATTTATCGATAATGATCATATTGTTTCGCTGTAACGGGTCGGGCACCGGTGACCAGACCCACTGTATATGCTAATGCCGTGATTTTTTTCACACATAATCCAAAAACAACTATTAAGATGGAGGGTTGGGGCACTTGAATCTAACAAAAATTAGCACTTTAAAGCCTAATATTTCGCAAACGGATCCTTGAATCGAATAATGGTTTCCACACTTTCGTAATATTTTGAACGTCTATTCTAACAACATACCACACAGAGAAATAGATGAGAAAAAAAAAACGCCCTCGCTTTACGTGTAACAGCGGTAACAACCCTAATAAAAATATTTTACCAATACCCATGCCAAATTACAGCTTTCTAGCACTAAGAGTCTCTGAGCTAAGCCGCAGACAGATAGACATGGCGAAACTATAAAGCTTGTTGACTACGGAACCCGAAAAATTGAATGTGCTTACCTAAAACCAGGAAATAAAATGAGATTGTCATTATAGCTCTCTCCAACATCCAATTCTGTACTGTTAAAACAAATGACGTAGCAGTCATCAGTGAAGTAAATATCCACATCGCCATGCTGATGAAATAGAATACTCTTGTCAGTTTCAGGTTTTTCTGCAAAAGGAAAATATTTGTCAGAATTTCTTCCTGTGTTTGTGTTAATATTTGCATTTTAACATGATTCACCGTCACAAATTTTAATTAGTATAGTTGACTTACTATAACCAATTAAAAGTTGTGACGGTTAATCGACAGGAGTATGGAAGGTACGAAAGGGTTACCGACACAGGCAACACAGGCAACGGAAGAAACACGGGTGGGTTTTAGTCAGTAAGAGTCTGACACACCATCCCGCGCTCTGGGCGGACCCAGAGCGTGTGGTATTTTGCTACACAAAGCCACATCTTTATATTATATTTATAAATTTACCTTTTAAAAGGCTGTTATGTCCAACAATTCATTCTTATAATCTCTATACCGTTTCCTTGCTTCAAACATGAAATCATATTATGTCTCTAACTTTCTTACATATGTTTGAACACCACAGCTGAAAAGCAAAACTACAATGAACTGTTTCTAATACTGAAAACTGAACTAAACAGAACTAGACTGAACAAGAATTGTTGGATATAACAGCCTTTTAAAAGGTAAATTTATAAATATAATATAAAGATGTGGCTTTGTGTAGCAAAATACCACAAGCGGGAGAAGTTATTTGTAATTTCCATCCCAAAAAAAAAAAGAAGAATGTAGCCGTCAGCCGTCGTTGTACACCACTGGAAAAATGGCAAAAATGTTGGACCCATTCTCTTAACGCCATGCCATTAACATAAAAATCAATTTACAGTCCAGCTGGGAGATCTCTCCCAAATTAACCTAGGAAACATCCAATTATTATTTCAGCTGGCTATTTTATCTAAGTACCTATATCAGCATTCGATTTCAAATCTCACCTTATGTCCTCCAACGATGAACACTATGGTCACCACGAAATCTGCAACGAACACCGCAAGAGCAATGACTGGTAAAATCATTTCTTGATAGACCCGGCTATAGAAGTCATCATCAGTACGATTTACCCTGATCGCCATTGTCTCTCGCATCATCGAATACGACAGCGACGTTATGAGAGCCGCATCTGCTGTCTGGAACATAATAACACGTGCTGTACAGGAACCCAAGCAGTACACATTGAGATATTGGTAAAGTTATTGGTGACGAGACGTCACCAAATAAAGGCATTTTGTTGGTAAGCATACCTATGCCTTTTAATTCACCAAGGTCCACTGAGTGACATATCTTGAACAGATATTGTGTTGCGACTGCCCTGACTCTGGTCCATGCACATGCCTTTAAACAACTAAGATTTTATGATGGGCAAGTCCATTTTGCCACACTGTATCCAATGTGAAGTTGTTGAAGATCATGATCATCAACAGTTCTGCTGGACATAAGATTCTGAAATCACACACGTTCTTGGCTATATACCTATGACTCTCATTAAGCTGCTTACTAGCCACCCTGCGAAGATTGTTTACCATAGTTTGATCGAATGCGCCTAGTATGAAGTTCACTCAATATTTTTCGAAAGACCACCTTTCGAAAATTATTAATGTTGGGAGTTTTAACCCAACAGTGATAAATGTTATTATGTTTGTTTGTTTTTTGGTTCGAACACTGTCCGAAAATTGAATTGAGATTTACAAAAACTTCACAATAAATTTATTTGATTTTTAATTGTATACAATATAATCAGAGACCACTGGTAAATCTAGCTAATATAGAATAGGCTGAATATCTATTCTACATAGCTAGATTGGATCGGATTTGGAAGGCCTAAAAGTATGACATGATCATGTCTGATAAAACCCTCTTTTGCTTTAAAAATAAAGTTGCTGGTAAGAACAACAGCGTATGTGATGGGGAACCGAATGCTACCGGTATCACGAAAGACATCATGACGGTAAGGTAGTGCCCTTTATTGGCCATCATTGGTACACAGGATAATAGTAAACTTAATACTCACCATTTTGAAATAACCCCACACGAGCAAACCAAATCGTAGTGGTACGCAGAAACAGCATCTCGTAAACACTGGAATTTCTCCTTTCATTGTGTTTCGATATTGTATTATAAGTCAATAGTTCTTAAATTATAACAGTTAAATCGCTATTAAATAATAGGGACTATTAAAAAGCCTATCACTTTTGAAGAAAGTCTAAGCGTTCTACTAAATTCAAATAACAATATTTATTATCAACCACCAGACACAATTTGTGATGTTAATTAAAGCGCTGGTACAGTTATACTGACCGTTGCAGATAATAGCATAAATATTTATATTAACTTAATCTTTTTAGAGTTCCGTAGACAACGACGGACCCTTATAGTTTCGCCATGTCCGTCAGTCTGTCCGCGGTTTAGAGACTCTTAGTACTAGAAAGCTGTAATTTATTATGGGTGTAAGTGGTAAAAAAATCTTGAAAAATATTTGTAGGGTAAAAAAGTATCATCCCCACTTTACGTGCAAGGGAGGTTGGACGTGCATAGAGGACCTTGCACGTAAAGTGGGGATAATATATTTTTTTCTCGTCTATCCCATGGTATGAGGTATCGTTGGATAAGCCGTTCAAAAATATTGCGCTTCTGTGAAAACCATTTTTCGATTCAGGGATCCGTTTGCGTAATATTAAACTTTAAAGTGATAATATTTGTTAGAATCAAGTGTCCCTGCCAGCTAAATGGTTGATTTTTTTCACATATATTATTCGAAAACAAACATTTGGCTAACAGGGGGTCCCTCCAGCTAAATGGTTGTTTGTAACAAACAACCACTGTTAGTTTTAGGATATTATGTGAAAAAAATCACAGCAGTAGTATTTATAAAGAAGTTAAAAGGAAAATTATCTTAGTTAAGTAGGCTTTATAAGTTAAACGAGTAATTGTAGACCAGCTTACATTTGCAGTGTATATATCTATGGCAGGTCTTTTTCTCTCAAATACAATATTAAGTTTGTTCTTGGGATAAATTCAACTCAACTACGGAACTCTTCATTATACGTGGTCCGACACGCACTTGGCCGGTTTTATCTAATTTATCCGGCTACGCATTAATTGCAAAGAT
Organism: Atethmia centrago; assembly: GCA_905333075.3. Taxonomy (NCBI): domain Eukaryota; kingdom Metazoa; phylum Arthropoda; class Insecta; order Lepidoptera; family Noctuidae; genus Atethmia; species Atethmia centrago. Next base: position 5,920,631 of record HG995381.1, on the reverse strand, counting down.
AATTAGAGGCAGGAACATTGTTGTTAAGCCCGTTACCTTCAACTTTATTTTGGCAAACTTTATTTAACAAAGACAGCACATATAGGCGGCGTTGACACCAGACGTAATGTCAAAGAACAACTTTGAGCGAACGTCACGCAAGTTACTGCCATACACTTTCGTTAACATCGAACCAACGATAAGCTATTAGTATGGCTTCACGTTCAGTGTTCATAAAGAAGCCTCTGTGTGAACACAGTGAGATCGCTCACAATCGGAGGGTGGCGTGAACGCGACCTTGAAGTTGAAGGTGTATAATATTCTAATATTATTGCAATGCAGGCGAGATGAAATGTTGTGTATGTTATTGCAATACTTGGGTATTTAGCCACTCTGACGAAAATATCAAAATAATAAATAAGTACAAAATTGTTTATTATTTACAAATACCTACTTCAACATCAACTTAAAATAACTATCGGTTTAAAATTATCTGAATTTACTTCCACTGAATGAGACATTCACTATTCCTTTGTAAAGTTTACATTTTCGCGCGTCGTGTTTCTTGTTCCTCTTCAGTTTATTACGACTTCCTTCACCGTCTCCTCTCCCACTACCTTTTCTTCGCATGCCATGATACATTCTGCTTCAGCCGCATTGTTCACAAATCTGAACTCGCCTTTGTTCCTCAGTTTAATGATCTCACTCCTCAGTAGTATAAGGAAGTAACTCTGCACAGCTAGAAAAACAAAAAGGTTGTTTTATTATCACACGTTATACTCTGCACACTTGGCGAATGAGAGCTATAAAAAAAACGTCACGACAAGTGACGTGGCGAGCAAAAGAATGAAGTTCATTTCGCTTTGACCGCTACGACTGGCGGTCAAAGCCAAAGGAACTTCGTTCCAACTGGATGTCCCATGACATCGCGACACCTCTCATTTTATAGTTAATAATTGCATCCAAGCTTCGACTAGTAGCTGCAAGTCAATAATAACTCTAAAGCCTCTATGGTTAACAATAATTTCTAAGAAATTATATTATTTTAAAAACAAAAATATGCTCACCTAATACGACGAACCAAAATGAGAAAGACAGGACAACTCTCGCCCAATAACGCAAGTTGTGTATTATTAAATTTTGTATTGTTGTAACGACCTGTATGGCAGTCAGTAGACAAGTGATTATCCACATCCCTATGCTGAGGAAATAGAATACTCTTATCAGCTTCACGTTTTTCTGCAAAAGAAAAATATTTATTTGCTTTTGTTCCAAGGATGAGTCATGACTGCCATTACTAGTTTTTATATAGGAATAATACAATTATCGCTGGACATCAGCCTCCCAATAATGATATAGGAGCGATGGACTAATAATTTGTGTTATCCCATAAACTGAACAGGATAAAGACACACAGATATCTCTTTCAAGTGCACCTCAAAAGCCCGTTCTCCACCTTCCACATTCTTTTTACCTCAGCCACCTTTCTTAGGTCGTCAGTTCATGTAGCTGGCGCCCCATTCTAAGCTGATTTGCTAATTCGGCTACTTCACTTAAGGCGCTGACAAGACCCAATTGACCAAAATAGGCTTCGCTTAAGAAAAAAAATTGTCAAATCTGTATAGTTTGTGGTAACGGAAAAAATATATATTAATTTTGAACATATTTCCCAGAACTTGGTTGTTACCAAAACACGTTTTGAAAACAAAATCTCGATACAAACTAACGTTAAACTAACCTCTTACTTTGAGTTCTAATCCAAAATATCTGTATCAAATATCAACATACGTTACGTATTTAGCTAATAACAAGAACGTCTTATTTGAATGCAGAACTTGGTTGTTTTTTATTTTCGATTACTCAACTCAGTTTTGAGTACATAGATAATTACTTCATATTTTGCAATAAATTACAAGCGTTGTGTCATCGCGCTTCTCTTTCTTTTCTATGGAATTTGACAGTGACCGCGGTTTAGGTGTTGTCAGCGTCTTAATGATTCCTCATTTCCTCAAATACTCAACTTTATATCCTACTTATTATTATAAATGCGAAAGTTTGTAAGAATGGATGGATGGATGTTTGTTACTCTTTCACGCAAAAAGTACTGAACGGATTTGGATGAGATTTAACACACAGATAGTTTATAACCAGGAATAACACATAGGATACTTTTTATCCCGATATACCCACGGGGTCAAAACTTATGCGGGTGAAACCGCGGGGCGCATCTAGTATTTATATAAAGTTGAGTATTTGAGAAAATTTTAACTTCTTTTAGTTAAAATTTGAATTCAAATCTCACCTTATGTCCTCCAACGATGAACACTATGGTCACTACGAAATCCGTAAAGAAAGTAGTAATTGCAATAATTGATACAATCAAATCTGTATAATACCAACTGATATAGTCTTCCTTTTCATATATCCTGACCATCGCTAAAGCATCTATCAATACATATGTCATTATTGAGACGAGAATCGCATCTGCTGTCTGAAACATAAGAACGATAGTTAGTATGTAACACATCAGTTAAGTTGGTCTCTTTGGCCTTCATTGATTAGCAGCTAATATACTCACCATTTTAAAATATCCCCACGCGAGCAAGCCATATCGTAGAGGCAGACAGAAACAGCATCTTTTGAACACTGGAATTTCTCGTTTCATTTTTATCTTTGACAGTTAGACGGTCAGATATTTCTAGACCACACTGAAATCACTTTTTATAAACTCTTTACACCTTTTAATTTACGACAAGGTAAATGATTTTAAGGTAAGTGTACAGCTGATTATTGCACTCAATTTAAATAATAACAAAAAAGAATATGAATCCTCAGACCCACGAACCACATATATATTATGGTCTGTGCTGGTTGTATACTTCTTCGAAGATAGTGAACCTGTTAATGGTTGCGTTGGCTCAGATAAACTGACAACTGTTGAAAATAACACAAATATTTATAGTAATTTAACATTTATACTTATCTAGTGTTTCCCGAGATACTGACTGCTTTAATTGTAAACACGATAAACGGGAATTTTGTTTTGTGTAAAACCCGCTACTTTTAAAGTTTTAACTTTACTTTTTATATTCAAAAGAGTGGTCATGAAGTTTCTTGCCAGTTCTTCTACTTAGATGATCATACTACGCTTTGGGCAAAAAAGCTTCATCTTTCTGACCGGCCGAATCTCTTCTGATAGTTGAAAAGTGCCTGTAAATACTTTAATAATTAAAGTAATAAAAACGCTTTGTAGTTGTAGTTATTGCATACCTTCGTAATTTCGTCAAAACTAAAATATTCATAGCTGAACATAGGAGAGATAACTTTTATCGTCTTTTATAGATAGCCAGTTTTTACTACTACGTGACTTGTTTTATCAAAAGACCAGTGAGCGAGGCGTTACCGAATATTACGAATGCCAAGATGGGGAATTGCTGAACCTTGGTCTGCACATGTAAAATCAAGTCATACATCCATACTAGTATTATAAATGTGAAAGTAACTGTGTCTCTCTGTCTGTCTGTGTATTACCTTTCACGCCTAAACCAGTGAACCGATCGTTATGTTTGACACATAGATAGACCCCGGAGCCTGGAGAAGGACATAGGCTACTTTTCATCCTAAATCATTTTGTTAAAAAAATATATATTTTAAATGTCAAAATTAACTATTGTCTGTTTGATAACTTTTCATACCTAAACCGTTCGTCACCATAAAAATCGTCAGATCATAGTTATAAAATTTGACAGATTGATTGTCCTGTACAAGGACATGGGCTCGGAAGTCGCGGGTAACAGCTAGATATCAATAAATGCCTTGTCATATTACCCCTTTTTTTTGGTGGGAAATTATCATATAACTTCTCCCGCTCTGGCCGGAGCGGGATGGTGTGTCAGACTCTTACTGATTAAAATCCACCCGTATTCCTTCCGTTGCCTGTGTTGCGGGGGCCTCGGTGACCCTTTCGGACATTCCTGCGACCCCGGAAGACATCGGCCCTGTGTGGACCCCTACACTTGTATGTCTTCCGGGTTCCGATGTCTTCCGGGGTCGCAGGAATGTCCGAAAGGGTTACCGAAGCCCCTGGCAACACAGGCAACGGAAGGAACATTCCTTCCGTTGCCTGTGTTGCCAGGGGCTGCGCGAAATTTGCATTTCCCTCAACCGTCCCGCCTCCTCCTTCGCGAGCATTATTGCTTCGCAGAAGGAGGTGGGTCATGTTACCCTCATAGAGTAATTTTATCTATCTATCTATGTAAATTTATCTACTAACTGACCAAGATTATGTCTGGACTTTAAAAGAGACTGTGACCTCTGAGTTTGTTTCGGCCTTTCTTCTCAGAGTAGTCAGATAGGAAACGCCGAACTCATCTAATTTAAAAAAATATGATTGTCGTGTAAAAGTTTTTGGTACAAACCTCTACTTACAGAAATAAAATCATTTATCATTTATGTTGAACTATTTTGATTATTTTTTGGCCTTCCTAGGCTAGACAATGCTATTTGCCAGCATTATGTGAGCTGTGGTCAAGTTGATTGCAGCCCAAATAGGCATGCATTTTACATATACTTTTCCCGGTGCTTTTGATAAAATGAATCATCAATAATATAAATCTAGAACCTTGAATCTTATGGTTTCGATGGTAATCATCGCGCTTGGTTTAAGTTGTATTTGAATGAGAGAAATACAAAAAGTAATCGGTTTCTGTTAGATTAGAGATCGTGAGTCTGGTTGGTATTTTGCTAAATCTGGGATACCACATGATTCTGACGCGGTTTCCCTTCTATTTAATATATTTTTCAATGATCTTGCTTTTCGAAATAGCCCTTAGCTCTCAAAATATTTACAATAATGAAAAGTTTAATTAAAATCATATCATTGTTGAGGAATTGCCAAAAAGATAAGCGGTAAACATGACCGGTGATGTAAATTGTCTACAATAACAAACGTCAAAACAATGTTTTTCCTTTTTGATTAAGTAATTCTAGAAATAATTATTGTTTGTTTACAATTTTAATTATTTATTTTATTATAAATGACAATCTCCTAGGTTAACTCTCGATATGCCAATCATATTAAATAATATAGGCCAACTCATTATAAATGTAACATTTGTCAAGATAACACGGTTAGCGAAATCGCCGCGATCGTTTGCTGTATCTACTTCTTCAATACAAAACTATCTTTAAAAACCGGCCAAGTGCATGTCGTACCACTCACAATGAAGGCTTCCGTAGGTGGAAATAGTTGGGATGAATATATCCCAAAAAAAAAAAATTAACATTGTAGTAGAAAAATATGTTCCTCCATACATCGATATAGTACGTCACTATTACTCGTTACCTTGTAAACCACACTTAGCTGTGATAGCTTTCCTTTTAATTTCATTATATGTACTGCTGCCACGAATTTTTGCATCTCCATAAACCACCATTTAGCTGCCGGGGGGGGGGGGGGGGGGGTTTGCCTTTAACAAAAATTAACACTTTAAAGCTTAATATTACGCAAACAGATCCTTGAATCGATAAATGATGTTGTGAACATCATTTATCGATTCAACGATCTGTTGACCGAGCTCGCTTCGTGGAAATGAAGATGCAGGGTCCCTGAAAATAAAGTTGCCGCCGCCCATCTATCTGCGGGACTTGTTCATTGAAAGCACTTTACAAACTTTTTGCAAGACACGCCCATTCAATTAATAGCACAAGCCTATTATATTCGTAGTTGTTTTTGGAGGGCGACCTTGACCAACATCATTTGAGCCAAATGGTTCGATCATGTATGAGTAAGGCTAAACAGCCGCAGTAAGCAGTAATGCTCGCGAAGGAGGAGGCGGGACGGTTGAGGGAAAGGCACGTTTAGCGCCCTCTCGCCCCTAGCCGCCGCAGGAGCCGCCCTGGGCGTCGGGAATCTCGGGCGGATTTCCAGCCACCGTAGGCGTGGGCTTGCGGACGGTGAGCAATGGGTAGCTCACCGTCCGGTAAGGACCAGGCCCGGGTCGACGGCGCGTCGTATTCCACGCGCGCCTCAAAGAGATGTCGTCAGCACAAAAGTAGGGGTCCACTAGGGCCGATGCCTGCCGGGGTCGCAGGAAGGTACTTATGGGTCACCGAGGCCCCTGTCAACACAGGCAACAGGAAGGAATACGGGTGGGTTTTAGTCAGTAAGAGACACACCCTCCCGCTCCGCCCAGAGCGAAAGAAGTTATTTGATGATTTCCCACCCAAAAAAAAAAAGGTAAGTTATCTAATATTTTTATAGTGTAATCATTAAGTTTAGCAGTGTGCTATTATATACAGTTGTATATTTAAAAAAAGTTATACATATTTAACTTTTTAAAACGGTATTTGTTGTTGCTATGAGTGTAAACATAATCTGTTAGTTATTACAATTTCAGACATGGTACCTATGGGGCACAAGCGGACGGGGTGATCTCGACTATCCGGTTTCACCCGATTGATTTTACTTGTAGGTATTGTGGGCGTTTGTTTTATTCCTCTTTTTAATTACTATTTTTTTATTTTTTACAGAGTGCGAGCGTCAAAATGCCACGAACAATTATGTGAGAAAGTCAAATAGGCTGCAATGGTCGGAGTCAGTCATGCTTTTAGCCATACATTTGGTGATGGAAGGTAGAATGGGATATCTTTTAGCGTCACACACATATAATGTACCCAAAAGTTCCATAGAAGATCGTGTAAAGAAGATCAAAGGTTGAAAACCTAAAGACGAAGTGTTTCGAAAGTGCCCTGCTACTGCAAAATGCGTCTCCACTGATGAGCTGGAAGGTATGCTAGTCGAACATATTAAAACTATGATAGTAGTATATCTAGTTTGGTTTGTGGCGAAAAGTACAGTCAAACTCACAGATGAATGGTACCAATACACTGCTTGTCTTAAATGGGCTCACGAAAGTTGCATCGCCTGTTCTGAGCAAGAATTATTATTTTTATGTATGTAAAAATGCCGAGTAATTGGAATATTTAGTTTTATTGTTAGTACCTATCTGTATTCACCCCTTGAATATAAAATGCCTATCCGGTTTGACCCATAGGTGTGGGGTGAACTCGGATTTATAATTTTTAATTAAAATCGTCCTATTTTTTAGTTATTAAGATTTATCTGAAACATTTTCATGCCAAAGTTATAGTTAAACAATTATGACATTGATTATCTCAATAAATTACATAGTGATTTATTTATTGTGTCTTTATCTTAACTATCCGGTGTTCCCCCACCTTCCTATCTAGTATTATTAACTGTGATTAGCTTTTCTTTACTCCTCTATTGCCCATCGTTCTACTTTTCAAAATATCTTTATTCTATGATAACTATGAATAAATTTTCTATATCGTAAGCACCGCAGACCCCCGATGCAAGTTCACGAGGGAACTCTGGGGGGTTTTAGTCAGTAAGAGTCTCACAGACCCCTCTGCCCACCCTGGGGAAGTGGACGTCCATGAGGATTTCCACACCAAAACACAGAAAAAGAATTGGGTTACGTTTCTTAATATAAACATTGTTGTAATTATAATCAAATTGTAAGAGATTTGGGCCAAAATCCTAGTTAAAGGATATAAAGATTAGGTTACTTACTATATAAAATGTCAATTATCGCGTCTATCGTTGCTTAGTTACTATTAACTTGACCATTGACGATAATTGCATCACTATTTATATAGTAACCTACTCTTTACATCTCTTAACTACTGACAACCCACAACTATGGAATTTGGCCAAAGATCTCTTACAATTTGGTAAAGTCTATATTATAGACTTTATTCGTACGTGTTTAACTTGCCTTTTTGGAAATAGGGTTTTTAACAATTGATCGCAGTGTTATCTTTGATAGTCGTTACGGGTCGTCAGAAGCTCGAAAGTCTGACAACCAGTCTTACCAAGGGGTATCGTGTTACCCAGTAACTGGGTTGTGGAGGTCAGATAGGCAGTCGCTCCATGTATTCAGCTGTATTAGTTTTAAATGCTTCTTTTTTTTTACTTTTTTATTTCTTGTGAGTGTCCCAAATAAAATATTTTTCTTTCTTTCTTTCTATCCGGTAAGACTGGAAGCCGACCCCAACATAGTTGGGAAAGGGCTAGGCAGATGATGATTGCAGTGTTATGTAGAAATACTGACCCACTTGCACGTTTAGTCGTCGATATTAAATAAATGTAGATTTTGTAAACTCGAAGTTAAGTAATTAACATTTTAACTCTTATTACGCGTAGCGCCACTAAATAGTGACACTGGGTTAGTTGAACTGACTTATGTGTTTTTTGAGTTAGGAACATTACAGATCAATCGACGAAACATGAAATAGAAGTCAATGTCTTTGCGCTTGGGAGCAGTGGTGGCCCAGTGGTAACGGCCGCGACTTACGAATTGTATGTCGTAGGTTCGAACCCAGACAGGCGCTTTACTTTGTGTAAATTATTACATCACCACTGCTCTCAAAACGGTGAAGGAAAACATCGTGAGGAAACCGGCATGTCCTAGAACCCAAAAATTCGAAGACATGTGACATCTACCAACCCGCACTGGGCCCGCGTGGTTGATTACGGCCCACTCCCTCTCACAGAGAGGAGGCCTGTGTCCCAGCAGTGGGAACATTATAGGCTGATTATGTATGTATGTATGTATGTCTTTGCGCTGATATGTAATCCGACCAAAAATTAATGAACGAAAAATGAACGGAAATTGTTTACCCATCTCTATTACACTACATTACGATACGTAATACTTTCTTGTCTTTGAATTTTTTAACATGACATTTCATTTTAATCGTATTGTATATGGTTTCCATAGATATTTAGTTTATTGATTGACGAAACCGTCAGTAAGTAGTCGTTTTTAGGGTTCCGTACCTCGAAAGGAAAACACGGAACCCTTATAGGATCAATCGTGTGTCTGTCTGTCTGTCTGTCTGCCCGTCTGTCACACTCACAGTCGATTTGCTCCGTATGTACCGACTGATTAAGGCGCTGACAAGACCCAATTGACCAAAATAGGCTTCGCTTAAGAAAAAAAATTGCCAAATCTGTATAGTTTGTGGTAGCGGAAAAAATATATGTTAATTTTAAACATATTTCCCAGAACTTGGTTATTACCAAAACACGTTTTGAAAACAAAATCTCGATACAAATTAACGTTAAACTAACCTCTTACTTTGAGTTCTAATCCAAAATATCTGTATCAAATATCAACATACGTTACGTATTTAATTAATAACAAGAACGTCTTATTTGAATGCAGAACTTGGTTGTTTTTTATTTTCGATTACTCAACTCAGTTTTGAGTAAATAGATAATTACTTCATATTTTGCATATAAATTACAAGCGTTGTTTCATCGCGCTTCTCTTTCTTTTCTATGGAATTTGACAGTGACCGCGGTTTAGGTGTTGTCAGCGTCTTAAGTTGAAATTTGGTACACATATGAATTTCTGTGACCCAAACACGAACACGTAGGTAACGTAAATATATGATTTTGAATGTTAGGGGTCACTTTTGGGGACAAGTTAAAAAATTATGTTTTATATTTTATTTTTTTGTGTATTTTTTTTTTAATTTATGAAATATCTCCGAAACTATGAAGCCCAAAATTTTGAAAAAATACAGAAAATAGTTCTTTACTTATAGATTACAGAAAAACATTATGAACATATTATATGAAGTGTATGGTGCTAAAACAACATTGTAAACTTCTCTAAACTTACATTTGCAGTTGGAATGTATTTAGAACCTGTTTTTTTCCTACAATGTTAAGTTTGTTTTTGGGATAAAAAACATGGTTGATAACATATTCATTGTACGGAAACCTCACCACGCGAATTCAACTCGCACTCGTCTGGTGTTTTTTTCTTTCAGAAAACAGGTGCTATTCCGAAATCGATATTTTCCTTATATTTTGTAAGTTTCCCTTTTTACCAGAAAAACCTGAAGATGTTGAAAGCGTACGAACCTGGTGATAATCGTTGGCGTCTCTCTAACCGCGTACGCTGTGCATGTCGATCCGACTGTAGCAGTTACTTTACTAGGAATGACAGACCATCACCAACCACAATAGTCTTCTACACATTAAGTACGTAAGTATTAAGATTATCGGTATGGCTCATCGTCATCTACCTAGCCTTTCTCAGCTATGTTGAGGTCGGCTTCGAGTCTACCCGGATATAGCTGAATACCGGTAAGTGTATTGCTACGGGTATGAGGAGAAATTAGTAAAAGTAAAAAGTATATTGTCACAAACGAGAGCATTCACATTAATTAGATATACATTGTATAGGTATACACTGAAACTGATACCCAAACTAAGCCAGAGCTTGTATTTTGGGGGCCAACCTCAAACGTGATAACGTGTAACAACAGATATAACAGTTGTTCCTATGATATAACCAAAATATAGCAACATATTGACATTATAATATTAAAGATAATTTAATTAATAAATCACTAAACGATCAAAGCAAAAATACCCTTACGTTTCCGAAAATATGATCAAGTGATTCAAGTATATGTAAGAAGTGGGTTTATAAAACTAAAAGGGACTGTGAGTTCAGGTTCGTAAGCAACGCAGCTGAAGATGAAATGTGAAGAAGACAACATAGCTAATGGAGAAATTAACGCCAACACAGTTATCATAGCTTCCGGGTGTCACCACTGTCGCTCGGAGGACACGGTGGAGCATACGGTGGAGGTCAGCCCGGCTTGGGTGGGCACGCCACAATTGCGACGATAAGTCTGGTCTTTGAGGAGTGGCTAGAGAGGCGCCATGAGGTCCTCACCTTCCGCCTGACGCAGGTCCTCACCTGACACGGCAGCTTCGGGAGGTTCCTGTGTCGGATAAGGCGGGAAGAAACGCCCGGGTGTCACCACTGTGTGGATCGCCCGGAGGAAACGGTGGAGCATACGGTGGAGGTCTGCCCGGCTTGGGCAGAGCATCACCGTGTCCTCGTGGAGGCGATCGGCGGCAGAGATCTCTCGCGTCCGGCCCTGGTTCAGGCCATGGTACGGAGCAAGAGGGCATGGGCAGCCGTCACCTCCTTCTGCGAAGCAGTAATGCTCGCGAAGGAAGAGGCGGGATGGTTGAGGGAAAGGCATGTTTCGCGCCCTCTCGCCCCTGGCCACCGCAGGAGACTCCCGGGCGGATTTCCGGCCACCGTAGGCGCGGGCTTGCGGACGGTGAGCAATGGGTAGCTCACCGTCCGGTAAGGACCAGGCCCGGGTCGACGGCACGTTGTATTCCACGCGCGCCTCAAAGAGATGTCGTCAGAACAAAGGTAGGGGTCCACTAGAGCCGATGCCTGCCGGGGTCGCGGGAAGGTACTTATGGGTCACCGAGGCCCCCGCAACACAGGCAACGGAAGGAATACGGGTGGGTTTTAGTCAGTAAGAGTCTGACACACCCTCCCGCTCCGCCCAGAGCGGGAGAAGTTATTTGATGATTTCCCATCCACAAAAAAAAGGGCACCGCTATCGCAAATAGTATAGCTGGCCCTTTAACTCATATTATTAACGTTAGCATATCATCAGGAACATTTCCTAACAACTTAAAAACTGTAATTGTAAAACCAATTCATAAAAAGAACAACAGTAAAGACGGTATGTGGAACCATAGGCCGATAGCTTTAATTCCCGTTTTATAAAAAATAATGGAACAGTAATTTATGAAGCAATATCGTCTTTCCTGACTAAATTTAATTTTCCATGGGCAATATGGGTTCAGGAAAAACAGGAATATAAACATGGAAGTTTTTGACCTGTTGAATATTATTATGTCGAATGTTCATACAAAGACGCCTATATATGCTATATATACAGATATGTCGAAAGCTTTCGATTTTGTCAACCATAACATACTGCTTCAAAAACTAAACGCCTATGGCATTCGAGGTAATATCCTGAACATAATAAAAACATATTTATCCGGTCGCAAATAGATGACATAAATTTACAAAATTTGTGTCAAGTCTAAATTAGAACAAAAATACGTGTCGTCCAAAAGAGAAATTAAATTCGGTGTACCACAGGGAAGCGTCCTTGTGCATTTGTTATTTTTAATTTACATTAACGACCTGCCACGCCAAATCCACCATCCCATGGTACTGTTTACTCTTAAAATGCGATAATAATGAAAACTATGAAAACGATATAAACTACACTATTAAAATTATAATAAATTGGCTAAATAGTAACAACTTACAAATAAACATACAAAAAACAAAGATAATGCATTTTACCAAAGACTTCGTATCAATTATCTAAATATTAATTATAATTGTCAAAATGTGGACAGAGTAGATGTTAAATCTCTAGGAACTTTTAAGAAGAAACTAACCGTATTTCTATTAAATAAATGTTACTACTTACTCCGTATCGGACTTTCTAGCTGATAAAAGACAATGAGCAGAAGTGGTCCAAATTTCCACCACTATTGAGGGCTATGTAAGCTTAAAGTCGACTAAATTAATACCATACAATTTTGATTACTAGGTGAAAAAAATATATTCACTCAGAAAAAAGTTATGACTGTTTTAAAAATACGTATTTTTAGTTATTTAACCGTTAATTTTTTTCGCACATAGCCACATTTCAAGCAGTAAAAACATGGTAGCAATGATGACGCATTCCCCCTGTTCTGTAATGCGCTCAAATCGTCTGCAAAGTATACAATGATAGCCTTAGCGCACCTACCGATATAAAAATGTAATCGGAACGGTTCGCAATCGTGCTAAAAGTATTTTTTAATATTTTTGCATTTCGGAACCCGGGGATTGCTAGCGTCGACTCGTAGATGGAGATAGCATTAGTTTTGTCCCTTTCGCACTTAGGAAGCAATACGGTATACGCTGCGCCGACGACGTTGAAAGAAAACTGGTTTTTACCTAACTACCTGATCCAATCAACACATGTGTCCCAGGCAGTCGTTCGTTTGCTTGCTTTCGGTGCGTACTGTGCATTTTCTGGTTATATTTTCCCTGCGACTTTTGTGTACTTGATTTCTTCTGATTCTCTACTTTCGACCACGGCTATATCTCATCGGACTTTTTGTTATTGCTTTGTGTATCTGTGACAATGGAAGCGGAAAGAAGAAACTGCATATGTTGCAATTATTCATTGTTTCAAAGAAGAAACTATCAGTTGCTTCAACCGTTTCTGGATAATCACCCAGGCAGAGCATATTCAAGGACTTTTAGCACCTCGACAGGTTAGTACATGCATATGTGTATTTTATTTCAAATGCCGTGCCCCGACTCCATTTGAGATTGTCGGAAGGCGTGAACAATAAGATTACTTGTAACGAAAGATCCCTAGAAAAACCTTTTTGAAGCGAAATATTTTGGACGTTTTCAGTCTTGATCCATTTTTGTTACTATTGTTTGTCAATTAATCAATATTTTAGTATCGGTAGTAACGTCATGTTTTAATCATTCTTACCGTTTCTTGTTTTGTTGTTATACATACTTATATAGATAATATACCCAGACGCACAGAATCAACACTAGCTTATTGCCGGAGAGCCTGTATGCGGAAGGAATCGAACCTACTCTTAGCGAGTAGACATGTTAGCTAACACACGCAGTTAGACAGAACGTCATGAATAAAGGTGTTGTATTTGTTGCAGTTAATACTGGATGGCGAGCAATATATCTGCCGCAATTGTTGGTTGCGGGTAAGGTATGCAGTTGACCGCAGTCAAAACGAAGCTGACCAGCCGCCTCCTCGTGTCGGAAGACCATCTGGAGGAATCTTCGAAACCAATGAATTCAAAAGAGCACCAAATACATCTAACACATGCATTTATCATGAATGTGGCAATGCAAGTAGATGCCGTATTCCGGCGTCTATCAAACTAGAACTGTTGGTACACTCGAATTTATACATACCTCCAAACGCAAGAGCATGTCAACAACATTTGGATGAAAATTAACGGGGTCACTTAATTGATGCTCCAAACTTATCCCACGATTTTACCGGAGAAATGTTCGTAGACATTACGAAAATCTTACAAACAGCCGTTCTTAATAGTTCCAACACAATGGACTTTGAAAATATACAAACTATGGATCCAAAAATATTGCATCATCGTGTGGGCATCACTCATAACGCATTTGAGCAAGTGATACGAGAAACCCCTTCATTGCAGCAAGAAGTAACCGACCCCAATACTGCAATTGCTATTTTTTTGATGAAGCTTCGGACGGGTGAGTCGAACGAAAGACTCAGCGTACTTTTCAGAATGAGTCGCCGTACGCTCGAAAGGAAAATGAATACTGTGCGCAAATGTTTGGTACAAGATTTCGTACCAAGGCACCTGGGCCTGGATCATATTTCAAGAAATGAAGTAGTTGCGAAAAATCTGACTGTGCCAAATGGTCTTTTTGGAAACCCAGATGCACCCTTACAAGAAAGGAAAGCTATTCTGGTGATAGATGGAACCTACGTCTATACTCAGAAGTCTTCCAACTTCCTTTTCCAGCGGAAAACATACAGTTTGCACAAATACACGAACCTGTTAAAACCATTTCTCATTGTATGTTGAGATGGCTACATATTAGATGTTACTGGGCCTCACGCAGCAACAACATCGGATGCCGTTATAATGAAAGGTCTTATTAACGAAAGAGGAGACAATCCATTCCATTACTTTTTTGAAGCAAACGATGTTTTTATCTGCGACCGCGGCTTTAGAGACGTTATTGGTGACATGGAATCTTGTGGTTATGTGGCACGTATCCCAATTAGCAAACGGCGTGGCGAAGACCAGTTAACCACGTTAGAAGCCAATAAAAATAGGGAAGTGACGATATGCCGCTGGGTCGTCGAGGTCGTAAACGGACGTTTTAAGCCCGATTTTCGCCTATTCAGGCAAGAATTTTTTAATCGTGCTATGAGCGACATGATGGATGATTTCCGGGTGGCTGCTGCGCTTATTAACGCTTTTAATCTTTTAATCGAAGATAACGCGCATGCGGAAGAATATTTAAGAATCATTAGAGAGAGATTGCATGTACCAAATCAATTGGGAGCATATGTTACAAATAGAAATATAAATAGAAGGCGGGCAAGTTTTCGAAATATTGAAGCCGACGCCATAGGAGCAGATGAATTTGCTGTTCTGACTCAAGAAGACTTGACATTGTTTGCACTTGGTTCATATCACATAAAACTTGCGCGTAGCTACTATAGCGTACACGTACGCAATGGCGTTTATCAGATTGAAGTAGCAAGAGATGGAGCATTTAGTGAAATAGTTGATTTTGGCATTGAACCTGAAAACGCTATGTTGCTACGCGCAAGAATACAATCCCGACACGCACGTGCAAGACAATACTACACGTATGTAATGATCCATAATCGAGAAACCATTTCGAACTACTACTGTTCTTGTCTTTCTGGAATGCGAACTGTGGGTTGCTGTGCCCACGTCATGGTAATTATTTGGTATTTTGGATGGGCGAGACACCAACCCACAATTCTACTTCCAGCTGCGAATCTGGACAATGTTATTGTGGATGAAGACATATGAGATGTATTCTTTTAAGGACAGACTCCACACTGTGAGACAGGAATAAATAAAACTTGTGTGAAATATTTTTGTGTTTACATTCTTCCCAGTATTACAAATATTTTAAAATAAATATAAGCATTGTAAAGATAGCTATAAGTCCTTTCATTTGATTTGATACCCCACATGATAGGGTTTGATTTTTTTGACGTAGCGAGGTACCTACCGCGACCGCCATATTGTTTATATTTTGGCTCATATAGCTTATATCAACCAGAATAACGTATGAATTACAACGAAATGTCATATACCTAAATCAATCGAGTAGTTTAAAAGATATAGTGAAATAATGAAGCGTAAAAAGGTTTTTAAATTGCAAGTTTTCATGGGGTCATAACTTTTTACTGAGTAAATATTTTTGGTTGCGGTCTTCTTATAATGATTCAGAACGCAGTGTTCCATCATATGTCATAGTTCTTATTGATGGTGGAAATTTGGACCAAGCTCCATATATTTTTGCTCATTCTTCTTTTAGTTGCGTTTGTATGTTTGATTATGAACTGCATCCATTTTTGCATGCCAAAATGGTAGAATGTACAAGAATTCTTCAATATTATTGTAATCACCTTATTGTAAATACATTCTGAGCAAATAAATCAATATTATATTCTATTCTATTAGGTATATCGTGCGCGGACTCGTAGGGTACCATCACATAACGCATTTCGCACCAAAATTTGGACTCGACGACAGCCCCAAGGGTTAAGTGTTAAGTAGTGTGCAAGAGTTTGTTATATATAAGCGTTTCAAATGACAAGACAGTCGATTACCCTCCCAGTACCTATGCTACAATCGGACAACACCGTACAGCTAGCAACAAAACAATCTATTTCAAAAATCAAGGATCAGTTATTAATGTTAACCCCTAATTCCCAACACAAAACATTTCGTCGTACAGTCCCGACTAGCCGCGTCACAGTGAGCGAAGCCGCCGACCGTCCACTCGCTCGAAACGCACAGTAGTGTATAGTGTGTACGTCTGTAATTGTACTTTCCATTCAATTCAATTCTTAGATTCAATAAGCACAGCTATTCTAGTTTATATAGCTCTATGGGATTTTTACTTAAAACTTTTAAGCTATACTAAGTAATGTTTACCAATTCTTTAACTTTTTTTTTTGATTGGCATTTATCAAATACCTTCTCCCGCTCTGGGCGGGGCGCAGGGTAACCCTTCCATACCTTCCCGCGACCCCGGCAGGCATCGGTCCTAGTGGATCATACACTTGTGCTGACGACATCTCTTTGAGGCGCGCGTGGAACACAACGCGCCGTTGCGGACGGCGAGCTACCCGGCTCACCGTCCGCAAGCCCGCGCCTACGGTGGCCGGAAATCCGCCTGGGATTCCCGACTCGCCGGGCGTCTCCTGCGGCGGCTAGGGAAATTTGCCTTTCCCTCAACCGTCCCGCCGCCTCCTTCGCGAGCATTACTGCTTCGCAGAAGGAGGTGACGGCTGCTCGTGCCCTCTCGCTCCGTACCATGGCCTGGACCAGGGCTGGACGCGAGAGAAGGCCTGTTATTCTTATAATCATTTGTAACAAGGTTCGGAAATCTTATATACGAGTACCTATACATATAACATGGAAAGCCGCTTGCTTTTGTTATTGTAAACGAATGAAGATACTTATTTATAAATCCCGGGTGCATATCTTCTACGCGTAGGTACTATTGCGGGTGCGCATATCGTACCACCGCGACTATTCCTGCAGACTATTTTTGCAGCGCTCGGCCGCTACAGTAATGCTTACCTGCGCTCATCAACCAATAGCATCGCCGCATCAGATTTTTGCTGAACCCCTTGTTTTTGAAAATGAAAAAAGACCATTAAAAGTAACGGTTAGTCAGACATAGGGCTTTCAAATACCGAATTATTTCAATACCGGCATCAATACCGGTATTGGAAAAGTCAATACCGTGATCCCGGTATCAATACCGGTAGTCCGGTATTGAACGCAAGTTCAATTAGGACATTAATAAAACCAATAAAATACGCCATTTTATGTTTTTAAATGTCTTTATTGTTCTTATTTATTGAAAATAATAAAATAAATACGTTATACATCTTTCTTAATTCTTATATAATAATTTGGTATTGGTTGATTATTTCGGTAGGACTAGGAATTAGGAACATAATGAAAACTTAAACTTAATCTACTCTTTTTGCAGGAAGGCATTTCACATAGACTTTGTTTGTACAATATCAAAAAATATAAATTTATTATTATTACCTAAATGTCATCATGTCTCATGTAAAAATCAATATAGGTATCATTATTTATAGAAATGTAAGTAAGCAAAGTATACCTTAACTAGCTAGTAGCAATCATTTGGTAATCATTTTAGTAACATTCTTAATAATTAAGTTATAAAAAAACAATCAAAAAATCTAAAACTAAACAAGTAACAAAATAAATCAAGAATCAACATAGGTATCATTATTTGTAGAAATGCAAGTAAGTTAGTAAGTTAGTTAATAGCTTAACTAGCTAAGTAGCTAGAGTAAGTAGTGAAAGTAGAAAACAAGTGTGAAAATAAGATCACATAATTTTCAGATCTAATGTTTGTAATACCGTAATCACGGTATTGGGGTGTCAATACCGGTATTGTAAAAGGCCAAAATAAAATCCGTGATCACGGTATTACGGGATCCCGGAATACCGGTATTGAAAGCCGTAGTCAGACATCTGTGATCAGTCATTGTAACAGAGCCTGAGATATTTATTTAAACACTAGCTATTATAGCCCGTGGCTTCGCCCGCGTGGATGTCGAAAAATGTACCGGGATTAAAAGTAGTAAATACTCTGTGTTAATCCACAACAGATAAAATGTGTAGGTAACTAATAGACTAAGCGTAGGGCTGTTCGCGCACACCGCGGCATTTTTCTTACTTTTATCATGTTTGTATCCGTCGCACAGTGGAACGAATGTATGGGAGCGGTTGGACGTAGACATGTCCGAAAAAAAAGAGTAAAATTATGCCAAACTAATGATGCCATCTTATTCGATTACTTAATGCCTTCATAACTTGTGGTGATGAATTTCTTCATAACTCCCATATTTCGGGAGTAATTTGAGAAAATGTGAAATTTTACTATGAAAATGAGTGTATCGAGCTCTCTCCCTCCTGATTCCGGGCTTGTTTCAAGTAGCGGTCTCTAATATCATAATGCTAATACTAAGAGCTATATTTAATACTAAGACACATAGTGCGCCAAATGTGCACTTTCTGGGATAAAGAGTGATGTTTATTTTATAACACAATTTTTTTATTTTTTGTTTATTTTGTTGATTAAAACCGTTTTTCTAAAGGTTTACCTTATTACAATAACATTTCTGAGCAGCCAATTAGAGAAGATATAAGCTAATTAGGATATATAATTAGGGACTTAAGGTTTACATATAAAACTGATGCACTAATGATTACTGATAAGAACATTGCTATTATTTAATTACTAAATGGCTCTTAATACACTAATTTAGCATGCATCATTTACTAATTATCACAATAACTAATTACCTTGCAATATTTAACAAAGGATACCTGGGATACCTGGATTTTATATAAATAGGTCACTATTAGTAACTTTAAAATCAGTGTTGATTTACACCTCGTTGTATCCAAGCTAATCTCGCAATGTATTTTCCAAATTTTAATACAAATCTTGATATTCACGTTGCTTTATGCGCACGCGCACATAAAGATTTACGCGACTTTAACTATTTGTTCAGTGTTTTAAAAGATAACAGTTGTGTTCAGTTATGTGAAAGTGCTGAAACAAGTTTAAAAGACTGGTGTCGTCGATTTTGCTACCGCATTTATGCAAAATGGACACAGTCTGGAAGAAGCACAGATAAGTTTCGGAAGAAACATGAGATTTGGCTACAGGCTGCAATTCAATGGCCGGAATTACAGAATGAAAATATGGAACCTTCTACAGAAAATATAAGTGACGTCATCGAGCCCATAATTTCTCCTGCTAAATCTGATGCTTCAACTTGTACACATCCTAGTCCTCGTAAATCTTTTGAGGACCTTAGTAACCGGCAAAAAAGAAGACGCACTGAAGATAGTCTTTCATGCAGCAGTAGCAGCGCTGAAATTATGTTTTCGGCCGAAAGGGCGCTTCAAAAGGCAGGACAAAGCGATACAGCTTATGTTATGAAATACTTGACGGAGAATCCAGAAGAGGCCTCAAAAATCAAAGCCTTCATTGAAGGTAAATCAATTCAGGTACGGGAAATATCCCCTTTGAAGGCATTGGCTCTTTATGTATCGATGAACTTATCGAAATGGCGCTATAACACTCTTCGGGATTTCAACACTCAAGAAGGAGCTCTTCAATACCCGAGTTACTACATGTTGGTTAAAGAAAAAATTAAGTGCTATCCGGCCAAAGAAGATCTCACAGTTACAGAGAGCTCTGCAAAAATCAAATTACAAGCCTTGATGGATTTAACCTCAAGAAGACTTATTAGGTCGTTAGAAACCCCTGTTGATCCCAATCAACAGCTCGTATTGACCAGCAAATGGGGTTTTGACGGATCATCTAGCCAAAGCATTTATCATCAAAGGACGAGTGAAGATGAGCAAATCGATCTTGCTAGTAATTTTATGATTAGTCTTGTACCACTGCGGCTCGTCTCAAAAGGTGTAACAATTTGGGAAAACGAGCGACCATCTTCCACTTCATTTTGCCGGCCAATATTGTTTAAGTTTATAAAGGAAACCAAAGAAAATGTGCAGAGAGAGATGGCTGAAATCGAAGCAGAGATTGAAGCCTTAACTCCATCCACCATCACTGATGGAATTAGTGTCAAACACCAACTGCTGTTGACAATGATTGATGGTAAAATTCATTCCATTATATCCAATACAGCAGCTTCAGTGTGTGACATATGCAAGGCTTGTCCTAAAGAAATGAATAATTTAGAGTTAATCAAAGATAAACACGCAAACGAGGACATGTATAAATATAGCTTAAGCACCCTTCACGCTTGGATTCGCTCAATGGAATGCTTATTACACATTTCCTACAAATTAGACATAAAATCATGGCAAGTAAGGGGTGATATAGCAAAAAGGCAAGTTGATGACAGGAAGAAAAGAGTTCAAGAGGCTGTAAGAAGAGAAACGGGCTTACTTCTCGATGTTGTGAAACAAGGCAGTGGATCCACCAACAATGGCAACTCGGCAAGGAGATTTTTTGAAAACTACACTAAATCTGCTGAACTGACCGGAATAGATGCTATGCTTTTAAGAAAAATCTGTGTGATCTTGCAGTGTATTTCATCAGGAGAGAAGATCAACGTAACTAAATTCCGAGAGTTCTGCTTTGATACTGCTAAGCTTTACGTGGAGTTATACCCATGGTATTATATGCCTTCTTCACTTCATAAAATTTTAATGCATGGGCCAGACATAGTTCAGAACATGTCAATTGTGCCCATTGGTTTTCTATCCGAAGAGGCATCTGAGGCTAGAAATAAAGATTTTAGAAAATATAGAGAGGGGCATTCTCGAAAGCATAGCAGTATCTCATGCAATGAAGATATTATGCACAATCTTTTACTGTCTTCTGATCCACTTGTTACAAGTATCCGTCCAAAAGGAAATAAGTTTGTAAAAAAATCTTCTTTTAAGGAATTTTATGAGCTTACGGATTCTGAGAAAAGTGATATCGAATTTGTTAACATAAATGATTTAGCGGACATCGATTCTGAATTTGAATTAATTGATGATGATGATGATGACGAAGATAATTAAATGATGTTATTGTTTTAAAATGTGTAACTTAGTAAATTAGAGCTTACATCTTAATTATTTATTGTACTTTTAATGAAACTAGGTAATTTATTATCAACTTACTTAAAAGTCATACTCTCATCAGTTCTTGTGAATATTTTTGTTAATATATATTTCTGTATATATATAATATATTTATAGACCTCTTAATAAGTCTGTCTGCGGTTTAAAGTAAATACAAATGGGGAAAAAACGTTTTTTTTTTTAAATTTTCATTTCCTTTTATCCCAGAAAGTGCACATTTGGCGCACTATGTGTCTTAGTATTAAATATAGCTCTTAGTAATAGCATTACGATATTAGAGACCGCTACTTGAAACAAGCCCGGAATCAGGAGGGAGAGAGCTCGATACACTCATTTTCATAGTAAAATTTCACATTTTCTCAAATTACTCCCGAAATATGGGAGTTATGAAGAAATTCATCACCACAATTTATGAAGGCATTAAGTAATCGAATAAGATGGCATCATTAGTTTGGCATAATTTTACTCTTATTTTTCGGACATGTCTACGTCCAACCGCTCCCATACATTCGTTCCACTGTGCGTCGTAACTTCTAAACGAAACATCCGATCCGAATAATTAAAAGAGGAATTTACATGTACAACCTTGATTATGAAGTTTAGTTGGATAAGGATTAATATCATGATACGAATGTCATCGAACAAAAACGGTTATTGTGACTTAACTATAATAGTTGTCTACAGCTTTGCAGACTTTTTGTGGGTAATGATAACTATAAACATGTAGTACATTCGTTTATGTACGAGAGCGACACTGAAAGTTGCCTTTTGAGCTAGTTGTTGGTGGACGTGCTGTCGATTTTAACGCTTATCCAAAACTACTTGCTTTTAATTTCATTATTAAATTATCGGTGCCTCTCTTACTATCTTGTGTGAAGTGTCATATACTGTCTGCGCCATCTTGAAAGCTGTAGCGCGCTGTCCCTCTCGCCGGTTACTCGTCAGAAATATTTGAAATAAATATTTTGTGATTGGAAAAAGTATCACACTTCGTGGGGCGCGAACCAGCGACCGTGTGTGCACGGCGGGTGGAAGCGGCCGGCTTGACCAACTGAGCCAACTGTACGTGAGATTTGCACTGTGAATTTTTGCACTGGTATCTATTGCCTATATTGCGTTTGCTGTTGAACTTTTACGAGTCTTTTTATCATAATTTTAATTACGCCAACATGATTCGTTCACCGGATAGCAAAATAAGCAAGTCAAACCCTGATTTGTGCACGAGTAATGAACCAGGTACCAATGTCACCCAGAGAAAACGGAAGCAGCCTGACTGTGAGCTAACCCAAGCTATTGCCTTGTTGTCTGCTGAGTTGAAGAAGAATATTGACGATCTCCGAGCCGATATGAATAGCCAGTTCACAAATATTAATGTGAATATTAACAACCTTCGGGAAGAGTTCAATACTTTGTCTCTAACCTCGGCCCAAATTCAAAATGACGTTAAGGAACTGCGTACAGAATACGTCGTTATTAAAAAGAATATATCGGAGCTGGACACAAAGCACAATGAATTATCACAGACGGTTACGGGGTTGAAGTCTACAGTGAATTTCAACTCAGATAACTATGTAGATTGTGAAAGACGTCTAAAGGAGCTGGAACGGAATGTTAATAACTCGGCGGCCTCGACTGTTGAACTATTGGAAAGAAAGATCGATTCTTTGGAGCAACAGGCAAGACAGTGTAATATTGAGATAGGTAATATGCCGGAAAAGCGCGGTGAGAATTTAATTACTATACTGCAGTCCATTGGTTCAGCGCTCAACATGTCTCTAACGTCGAAAGATATTGTATCCATTCACCGTGTTCCACATGCACATTCGCAAAATAATCATCCGAAGAATGTCATTGTCAAATTTACGTCTAAACTAATGCGCGACAATGTTCTCAGTGCATACCGGTTATCTAAAGGACTGACTTCAGATCGCATAGGCCTGTCTGGTGCCCCGTGTCGCATCTACATGAACGAACACCTAACGCTGCGCAACAAGGATTTGTTTCGAAAATGCCGTGCAGCCGCTACGTCAAACAAGTTCAAATTCGTGTGGGTCCGGAATGCGACTATCTTGGTCAAAGAATCTGAAGACTCCTCCACGCTCGCCATACGTACGGAAGATGACATATCCAAGAAGATTAAGCCAAATCACGTACCTACAACTACGGCTACGGAACAAGCATGTTATACGGGTTCAGCCGCCTGTCCCAACTAGGTATTTCGATATGTATTTATATGTCTTCTATGTATTTTTATGCTTTTTTGGCTCACTTTTTATTTTGATATGTTCTGTAACATACTTTAAACAGTTTAAAATACTAAATAAGCGCCAAACTCACAGTAGCATTAAGTTTCTATTTCGTTTTTGCCTTTATTTGTTGTTCACATTGATCTCTCTATTTTCAATCCGTGTTGCTTTATTTATGCATACTTTTTGTATTCTATTGCGGTGTTTCTTAAAGTTACGTCTCAAATCTTCCAATTTACCACTTATAATTAATATGCATATGTCTACCAAATTTAAAAATGTTGGATAATCTTTCGATTTACTATCAAAACTGTCGAGGGATCAGGACCAAACTGAACACATTATACATTAATATATTGTCGCATGCATACGATATCATAATTTTGACTGAAACTTGGTTGACGCCGGATATTTCCGGGAACGAATTTATTGATTCTAGATACACAGTTTTCAGACACGATCGCGATCGAACAGTTTCAAATAAAAAAGATGGGGGAGGCGTCCTAATAGCTGTCTTCAAAGATCTTATTCCATGTTCTCTCACACTGTCACCCCCATTAATTCTACCAGAACATCAAATAATTAAGGTCCCCCTTTATGACTGTAAAAACCTACTTGTTTGTGCCACTTACATACCTCCAAACACCTCAGATGAAATTTATGAAAAATTCATGAATTCGTTGTCGAAATTATTTGATGATCCCTATATAGAACACATTATTTTGATAGGCGACTTTAACCTACCTGAACTTAACTGGATTAATACACCTTCATACATGGTGTGTGCTTCTAATAGCACCTATTCAGATACAAGTAGGCATCTACTAAACTTTTGCTCACGATTTGATTTGAATCAATTTAACAATTTTAATAACTGTAACGGACGTATTCTCGACCTGTTTTTTTGCAATACTCATGCTGTCACTTACAAACCTAGTATCCCTCTTTTACCTATAGATACCCACCATCCCTCATTTTATATACAAATACCATTTAAAAAACCTTCGCGAATGCCTAAACAGTCAAATATAAAACCACTAAATTATCACAAATCTAATTACACTGCAATAAATACAGACATTAAAAACGCTGATTGGAACATCTTACTCGATAATTTACCTCCTGATGAAGCCGTCTCTATTTTCTATGAAAAAATATACGAAATTATTAAATTACATACTCCCACTCACAAACCTAAAAACCTTAAATTCCCACACTGGTTCACTGAATCTCTTTTGCATTTATTTAAAATGAAATCTAGAACGTGGATTAAGTGGAAGAAATATGGAAATATCAGCGACTACGAACTGTTTTCTATTTACAGAGCAAAATTCAAAAAACAGGCTGACATATGTTATAAAAAATATATGAATTTTTTAGAGGACAGCGTGGCAAATAACATTAAAGCATTTTGGACGTACGTTTCTAATCGTAAATCCACTAATAGTATTCCAGCTACAGTTTACTATCTCCAACAGTCTTCCAATGACCCTACTACTACTTGTGACTTGTTTTCAATTTTTTTCCAATCCGTTTACGAACCGTCTACCTTTGATTATAATTCATGGGTTCCGCCTCCCGCCAATCCTGATAACGATATTAATATTTGTAATTTGCACTTTTCTTTATACAAAATTAAAAAAGAACTTAAATCATTGGATGCCTCTAAGGGTCCAGGGCCAGATGGTATTCCTTCAATCCTTTTAAAAAATACTTGTGACACATTGTGCTTTCCGTTGTTTATATTATATAATAAATGCCTTGCCTATGGCGTATTCCCTGATGTGTGGAAACGAGCAAATATTGTTCCAATCCATAAAGGCGGCTCCAAGAGTGATGTATCTACATATCGCCCAATCTCATTGTTGTCGGGGCTTTCAAAACTTTTTGAAAGATTAGTGCATAGTGAGATATATCCTATCATTCAAAGTGTAATATTAAAAGAACAACATGGGTTCGTCAGGGGAAGGTCCTGTATAAGTAATCTCCTTATTTTCACAACACATCTGTTTGAAGGTTTAGACAAGAGGCAGCAAATTGATGCTATTTATACTGACTTCCAAAAAGCGTTCGATAAGGTAGATCACCAGCTATTACTCAACAAAATCGCATTCAACGGCATTAGAGGAGATTTGCTGCGTTGGTTCGTGTCGTATGTCACTAATAGGACGCAGAAAGTTGTCATTAATGGGTTTGAATCTCATACGATAAAGGTCACTTCAGGAGTCCCCCAAGGCTCAATTTTGGGGCCACTCTTGTTTATCTTATTCATCAACGACATCAAATATTGCTTCAAGCATTCAAAGTTCCTACTATACGCGGACGATTTGAAAATTTATAAAAACATTACTGTTCAAACCGACTGTTTAGATTTTCAGAAGGATCTTGACTGTTTCTCGGAATACTGCACTATTAATAAGCTTCAACTTAGTGTCTCTAAATGTTACAGCATTACGTTTACTAAGAAAAAACATGTGTTGAATTCCAATTACTTTCTCGGAAACACTGCCCTAAATAGGGTTTCATCCCTCCGTGACTTAGGCGTAAATCTTGACTCAAAGCTCCATCTTGATACCCATGTGGACAACATAGTCAATAAGGCTTATAAACTGTTTGGTTTCGTAATGAGAGCGTCTAGAGACTTTCAGCGGCCTTCTACCTACTTGCACCTATACAAAGCAATAATAAGACCACAACTTGAATACGCAGTACCCATCTGGAACCCTTATTATAAAAAGTACGTTGAGATCATTGAGTTGGTTCAACGTAAGTACCTCCGTTCCATGCATTACAGATGCTGTAAAACCAAAATGTCATATCAGTTATTGCTCGAAAAATATAACCTCATGACCCTACAATCCCGTCGCACCCTACTTGAAATGATGACTCTGTTTAGTATATGCCGTAATAAATTTGATTGTACTGATCTTGTGAACAGTTTGTGCTTCCTGATCCCTCGTACTGTAATTGGTCGAGAGGTTCGTTCGAGACGCCTATTTGCTACTTCATTTTGTCGAACTAACTCAGGCGCTCGCTCGCCATTACATCGCTTGGTTGATACTTATAATAAACAGTTTGGCTCTACTGATATTATGTTTCACAGCAAAGCAATATTTAAAGGTTAAATTACAACCATTTTAAGAGATCATAGCCCTAGTAAATAGTTAGTTAATAAGTGCTTTTTAAGTTGTTCTGCTTACAGCTAGCTATTCTGTATGGTAATCTGTGGATAACGTCTTGGGTAGTGTATTTGTTACTTTTATTTAAGTTTTATATTGTATGCCTACGGTTTAATATACTGCTGTTTGTTATTCCAATAAAAAAAAAAAAAAAAAAAAAAAAAAAAAGTTTTTAGAACTGGCCACTTGTAAACGAAATACCTAATAAAAAAAAGAAATTTTGAAAATGGAACTCTTTTCCAATATTTTTGTGTATGTATTTTATTAATTTGTCATTTGTTAACAATTTGGCGGCAAATTGAAAATTGTCTGTGTCACGTCAGCGTCAGCACGAATTTAACGCGAGAAAATTTGCGCACAATGTTTTTATATGACTTTCGATGTCATTTAAGTCAATAAGAAAGTTATGATAGACTTCGATTGGCCTTTCACGATGAAGCCCCATTTCGTGCCACTGTTTACAACTGGTTTAATGAGTTTAAACGTGGTCGCACTAATCTTACCGATGATCTGCGTGAGGGGTGGCCTTCTACGGCGACGACTGAAGATAACATCAGTGTTGTGCGGCGTATGATAGATACTGACAAAAGAGTGACTTATCAGCAGATTCGGACAAGCTTAGGCATCGATACGAGTCCAGTGCACAAGATCCTCCATGAACATTTAGCGGTCAGGAAGCTTTGTGCTCGGTGGATACCTCATAATTTGACAGAGCCTCAAAAACTCCGTCGTGTTGATTGGTGTCGTGAAATGGTTCAAAGATTTAACAAAGGTGACTCAAATGCTGTGTTCGACATACTTATGGGTGACGAAAGCTGGATTTATTGTTATGATCCTGAAACTAAGAGACGGTCTGCTGTCTGGGTGTTTCCTTCCGAGGAGTTGCCAACTAAAGTGAAGAGAGGTCGAAGCGTGGGAAAAAAGATGGTGGCCTCGTTCTTCAGAAGGATAGGTCATTACGCATCAATTGTTTTATCGGATCGAAAAACAGTTACTGCATAGTGGTACACTAACAATTGTTTGCCACTTGTCTTGGAAAAATTTCGGGAGAAACGACCTCGCAGTAGAATCCTCCTTCACCACGACAACGCCTCCTCGCACACCGCCAAGCAAACAATCGACTACTTGGCGACGTCAGACTGGGTCACCCGCCCTATAGCACCGACCTCGCACCTTGCGACTTTTATTTATTTTCGAAAATAAAAGAAAAACTTCGAGGAAAACGTTTTATGGACGCCGAGGAAGCAGTGGCTGCATTTCAAAATGCCGTCGAAGAGACCCCTAAGGACGAGTGGGTAAAGTGCTTTTCTCAGTGGTTCCATCGGATGCAGCGATGTATTGATGTAAATGGACACAATTTTGAAAAGATATAATAAAACTAATAACTTGCTAGTTTGTTCAGTTTTTGGTTTTCTAAGAACTTTCAGTGTCACTCTCGTATCATCAATAGTTTCCGCAGCGCTCGCCAAATAATGACTTTTATAAGCAAATTTTGGATACCTTGGGTAACATTATTGTAATTTTCGTAGCGATCTCTATATTTACAAAAATAAAGTACAGCCCATGTTACTTACTGATAATGTAGCTTTATTTATAAGAAATAATTTTTATAATCGGTAGTTTTTGAGTTTATCCATTACAAACAAATAAACAAACAAACAAAAAATCAAATAATTTCTCTTTATAATATTAGTACTATGGGAAAGTAATGTTTTTATTGGTCGACGCGAAAAGGGGCGGTAAACAGATGTGGTCATCGTGAGCACAGGATTTTGTTTTCAAAGTGGGCCGATATGCAAACCCGCGATAGTACATAGCTAATAGACAATTACTATATTATCAACATCAGTCCAAAGTCAACGGTTGACCTCAGTAGCTGTGTTTTCAAATTAATGAATATACGTCAATAGTTCACGAATCCTAATTTATTAGTTCCAAAAGTGGTAGTGGGATAATTAGGAGTATTTATGAAAGGGAAGGAACAATAGCTTGAATACAAAGGAAACAAAATGCGTACAGAGCTGCCAGTGTGTAAAAGATGTTGTTTCTGTTTGCCGCTACGTTATGGTTTGATAACATGGGGATATATCAGATTGGTAAGTACGCATTAATCCTGAATTTAGTGATTTCTATATTAAAATGAAAGTACAAACAAACGTTCATGGTGTATAGCCAAATAAAAACATTTGCGCCTGTAAAGTAAATAAAATCGCGGTTATACAACTTTGCCATTTGACCTCGTTACCCAATTACTGATACCAATACGACGACATATTAGATTCTCGCAACAGAACGATAGATATTCGAATGAAAACTGTAACTGCTAAAATTGTTGCTTGTATTCCGAGGGAAGTGACGACACTGGTGACGCGTCCAAGACGAGGGTTCTTCAGGGCCTGTCGTAGTAATCCTAAGCTGGAGACCCAAAATATAAACTCCAGAGAAATCAAGTCAGATATTGTGTTCTCATCGATATGTGGCGCCACTATACTATCAGTAAATAACTTTGTAGATACCTACGTCACGTCATGATGCCAATGTTTAGTTATAATATTTTAATAGTAGCTCTTGCTACTACTAAAATATTATAACTATAGTAATAACAGCCGCACGGGTCGATCGATCAGGTTAAGCTATGCTTGCCGCGGTTGGTCCGTGGATGGGTGACCATATTTACATACCAAGACCCCTCCATGCCTCGGAAAGCACGTTAAGCCGTTGGTCCCGGCTGTCATTTGTAGATCTTTGACAGTCGTTACGGGTCGTCAGAAGCTCGAAAGTCTGACAACCAGTCTTACCAAGGGGTATCGTGTTACCCAGTAACTGGGTTGTGGAGGTCATACAGGCAGTCGCTCCATGTAAAATATTGGTATTCAGCTGTATCTAGTAAGATTGCAGTGGTGGCATCAAGATAAATTAGAATTTGTCGATAAAACTGTTTTCCTGGGGATAACGCTCGACTCAAGGCTTCAATGGGGGCCTCATTTAACTTCCCTTGCAGGACGGCTAAGTTCAGCAGCATATGCTGTGAGAAAAATCCGTCAATTTACTGATGTAGATACCGCACGGCTAGTATATTTTAGTTACTTTCATAGTATTATGTCGTACGGTATTTTACTATGGGGACGAGCTGCAGACATCGAGTCTATTTTTATTCTGCAGAAAAGAGCCATCAGATCTATATATGGCCTCCGCAGGTGCGACTCTCTAAGGGAACTGTTTAAAGAAATTAACATCATGACGGTACCTTGTCAATATATCTATGAAAACATCATGTACGTAAGGAAAAATCTACATCTTTTTAGTAAAAGAGGTGAAAGACACAATTATATCACTAGAAATAGGGACCAATTAGTTCAACCAGGCTAAAGTAGACTCATCTTTCATGGGGTACTGTTTAAAATGTTACAATAAAATACCTCCCCACATACTTCAACTGAATAAAACAAAATTTAAATCTAGTATAAAACGCACACTATGCAGCCAAGCATATTATAAATTGGGGGATTACATTGCTGATAAAAATGCTTGGCTCAACGCTGGTCCTGCTCCACAAGGGCGCAAAAACTAATTGATCAGGTATTGAAAATAGTGTTGGAGCTGCTGAAGATTTTAAAAACTCTCTTTGCATTGTATAAATTCAATCTCTTAGTATTGTATAGCTGCACATTGTTATGTGAGTACTATGTACTATAAAGCTGCCATTTACTGGATATGGCTTTCATTGACTTGAGTGTGCCCTGGCGGCGGGAGTATGTCGTGCTCACTCTAATGTCTCGCTGATGGTGGCGCGTGTGTTGGATCATTTAGCTCCCTTCAAAATGGTTGAGCTGAATGGTGCTGATCCACGCGTCATGTTCGTGAACGGGCGCCGTCAGTAGAGACTGGTTATCTCTTAGCTGCCACGGCTTATTATAATTTTTGAATAGCTTTTTTTTTTTTTGTTGTAATTTTTTTTATTACGGACGTTTTTGCATCGTTCTCACGTGTATAATTTCAAAATGAATGATGTAAACAATATTTTGTAACCATAATACGTTGATTTAAAAGAGTGTCCGTGGAGTTTCTTGCCCGTTCTTCTCCATAGGTACCTACTACGCTTTGGAATGGGCAACTAGCTTCATCTTTCTGACTGACTGACCGAACCCTTGACAATTCAAAAGTGCCTTTAATTGGTTTATTTGAAATAAATGCTTTGAGTTTGAGTTTGAGAGTTTGGGCCCAGTGGTAACGGCCGCGACTTACGAGTCGTACGTCGTAGGTTCGAATCCAGACAGGCGCTTTACTTTGTGTAAATGATTTCATCACCACTGCTCTCAAAAACGGTGAAGGAAAACATCGTGAGGAAACCGGCATGTCCTAGACATGTGACATCTACCAACCCGTACTGGGCCCGCGTGGCGGATTACGGCCCACTCCCTCTCGCAGAGAGGAGGCCTGTGTCCCAGCAGTGGGAACATTATAGGCTGATTATGTAGTAAGATTGGAAGTCGACCCCAACATAGTTGGGAAAAGGCTAGGCAGATGATGAGTAGTAGCTCTTGCTAGGAGGTACAGTAAATTTTTGCTTTTCCTTATCATTGTAAAGTGCATTAATAGTAGGTAATAACAATATGACGCTACGAGGTTCTTTTGGTGCGTGGCTAAAATCCGAACTAACACTGCCATCTATTTTTGGGTTCCTTAGTCAACAAGGAACCTATAGAGGCATGAGGAACAGGGTGTACAGTTCACTCATCCTCCATAGAACAGGGAGGATCCTCCGACCAGACGAGTGTCGTGTCTGGTGGGCAACTGCCCAACGGTTGATGTCAGGATGTTGTATATATGCTAGTTGCGCGGTAAACTCTGCTTGTGCGATGCAGGATTTTGCGTGACGTCAGTGTGATGCGTAGTTCGTATGTGGCGCTGTAGATGCCGCCACAAACCCTCATAGTTTCGCCATGTTCGTCTCTCTGTCTGTCTGTCCGCGGCTTAGCTCAGTCTCTTAGTACAATAGAACTGACTGACTAGGCTGTAATTTGGCATGGACTAATACATATTAATCATGCCGACAAAGTAGTAAAATAAAATCTTTAAAAAAATTGTAGGGTTGCACGTAAAGTGGGGTTGATATTTTTTTTTCTCGTCTATCCCATGGTATGGGATATTGTTGGATAGGCCGTTCAAAAATATTGTGGTTCGTGAAAACCGTTTTTAGATTCAAGGAACCGTTTGCGTAATATTAAGCTTCAAAGTGCAAATTTTTGTTAGAGTCAAGTGTCCCGGGTAGAGTTGTAAAAAAACGGTTTTCATTCTGAGATGAAAAATAAATCTTTTTTCTGGAGCAGGTTTTTTTCATGAGTAGGAAAATAAACTCAAAACTCAAACTCAAATCATTTATTCCAAATAAACCAATTACAGGCACTTTTGAATTGTCAAGGGTTCGGTCAGTCAGTCAGAAAGATGAAGCTAGTTGCCCATTCCAAAGCGTAGTAGGTACCTATGGAGAAGAACGGGCAAGAAACTCCACGGACACTCTTTTAAATCAACGTATTATGGTTACAAAATATTGTTTACATCATTCATGATGATGAAATTATACATGTGAGAACGATGCAAAACGTAAAAGCGTAATAAAAAAATTACAACAAATAAAAAGCAATTCAAAAATTAAAATTAAAATAAGCCGTGGCAGCTAAGAGATGACCAGTCTCTTAGCTGCCACGGCAATAAAAATATGGTAAGGCGGTTATCGTATATGAGTTGATATAATTTTATTTTTTTGGTTCGATAAGAAAATACCATTTGTTTTTTTTTTGTTAAACAGTACATACATGTCTTAACATAATTGGCAACACCTAATATAAACTACATTTACGGGCGGGGATTTTCCTAATCCTCGTTTGGTTTATGTTTTGGTTGATTTGCGTGCAGACTGCAGAAAGCTTGAGACAGTGAGAGTTCGTTTTTGTTGACTGTTCTGTGTGAGTGTTAAGTAAATATTAAAATCGTATTGAGTAATTTTACTGTAGTACTTTTTGGTTATATTTGTAAATATGCCGAAACGAGTTGGTTCAGGTCGAAAGACATCAGTCGTGGCAAATCTTTTTGACAATGTTGTTTCCACTTCCAAAGTACCTAAAGTAGAATGTACATTCTGCTCAAAACGTCTTACGAAAAACGGCACAAGAATGTCAAAGCATCTAGAAGTCTGTAAAAAATGCCCAGACTCTGTAAAAGATAAATATATGAAGACAACCACACAAGTTCCACAGCGTAAGTACATTTTTTTTTTGGTATTTTTCTTTTTTCTCGCGTTTTTTTTTGTGATGATTAAATTCAAATTAATCCGCACATGATAAACTCTTAATTGTACTGGCTTCTTGACTCGAACTACGGAACTCCGAGTTAAAAGTCCGAGATCTATATGACAAAGCATTTGTTGAAACTTGAAAATTATATTATTAAAAAAACTGCCACTTCGTAGTCCTTATATTTATTTATTATCAAATAACTATGTTGTAGTGATTCATAGTGTTCCTTACCTTACCGCACTGTCTTTTCTTTTTAGAAGTATCCAGCATTGCCAGTACATCTATGCTTGCCACTACAGAAAAAAAGTTAAAGACACCAGGTATTGCAGCTTTTATAGACAACATGAATCCAGAAGATCAAGACAAGGCAGACGTGCTTCTCAGCAGGGCAATTTTCGCGAGCAGATCAGCTCTCAGTGTGGTGGAAAATTCTCATTGGAGGACATTATTTTCGTTTCTTCGGCCAGCATATAAACTATCTAGAAGGTAGTCTAAAACCCACCCGTATTCCTTCTTGTTGCCTGTGTTGCGGGGGCCTCGGTGACCCATAAGTACCTTCCCGCGACCCCGGCAGGCATCGGCCCTAGTGGACCCCTACTATGTGCTGACGACATCTCTTTGAGGCGCGCGTGGAATACAACGCGCCGTCGACCCGGGCCTGGTCCTTACCGGACGGTGAGCTACCCATTGCTCACCGTCCGCAAGCCCGCGCCTACGGTGGCCGGAAATCCGCCCGGGATTCCCGACGCCCAGGGCGTCTCCTGCGGCGGCTAGGGGCGAGAGGGCGCGAAACTTGCCTTTCCCTCAACCGTCCCGCCTCCTCCTTCGCGAGCATTACTGCTTCGCAGAAGGAGGTGACGGCTGTGTAACTGACAATGCTGCTAATATGAAGGCAGCTTGGAGACTACTCGAAACGAAGTACGCACGGACAAACTTATTTACCTACGGGTGCCTAGCACACTCCCTCCAATTAATATTTACTGATATGAATACTTTGCCAACTTTAAAGACCCTCATAGCCGATGCCATAGACCTTTACAGCTTGTGTCAATGCTGTAAAGAACTCTCACAAGCTTAACACAGCTTTCATAGAAAAGCAGTTGACCACCGGCGTCAAATTAAGTCTTAAGCTTCCAGTTAAAATACGCTGGGGATCTCTAGTCTCCTGCTTAGAAAGTTTAAAAGAAAACAAACAAACTATTAAAACCATGGCGATTGATGAGAGTCTTTCAGATGTTATAAATAAAGTGGAAACATTAAAAGTAAATATGTTGAGCGATGACTTTTGGGATAATGTTACTGGATTCTACAATTTATTGAAACCAATATTAGACACTATTACAATTGTAGAAAGTGACACTCCTCATGTTTTAAGTTTATATAAAAAAATTGAAGTCAATGTGGAAGACATGTTGGACAAGAGCCCCCTGTTAAAATCCGAGGCAAAAAGTCAGAGAAATACTCAAAAATAGAAAGGCATTCGCTATATATGACGTTCATAAAATCGTGAACCTATTGGATCCTCATTTTAAAGGATTCGATCTGACTCCAGAAGAAGAAACGGCTGTTGTAGAACAAATTTATAATGCTGCTATAAAGATACCAGATATCGAAGAGGATATAGTACTGGCAGAGCTTGCAAATTACATAGCAAAACAAGAGTTTTTTTTTCTAAGACTTTTTTGTGGTCATCGGTCATGATCCCGTGCCAGCCGCTTCTCCCTCGTCAGCCGTTGCAGCAGCATCGCCTGTAATAGCAACCCCCAGACGAAAGATTGTGAGGAAGGCTCGTCGCTAAGTTTACTCATTTAGATATCTTTATTGTTTGTTTTACATTGACCGCTTTGTGATACATTATTTTGTGTAGTGTCGGTACACTTTAAATTTGATTAGCCTTTTTATTGATCTACCCACAGCTTTTTCTTTTCACTTAACTTTTTCTCACGTTATAGCTTGCCGGTAGATGATAATATTACCAAGATTAGTGACGGACGTGACGTATGTCAGTGTCATTTTTAAATTTGTGTTGACATTACGTTTCGTTACACTCTGCGTTTGTCACAGGCTGTATCCGAATGTTGTGAATGTTAGTTAATCTCTTTTTATTTTTAAATTTCTTATGTTTTGATTTATTTCCTTCACATTTCTATGTACCTAGTTTTAAATGGTTTGTGAAAATCTCTACCAACAACAGCGAATAGGTGTTCTTATTGGTAATTTGAACGTGTTTAATTATTAATACGATTGGTTTAGTTTTATGCACTTTAGTTGTTTACTGAAGTGAAGTAGTTAAGTAGTTTTGATTTTTTTTATTATTATTTTTTTTTTTTGGTATTTTTTTATTCGTATATATACTCGTATATTATTAATTTTGCAAACTATGATCAATGCGGACCTTGATGATGATTTTTTCTCTTGTTCTTCCTCTTCCAGCAGTTTCCTTAGTGCAGCGAGTGATTCTTCTCCTCTCACTCTCGGTGATCAGATTTCCTCTTTGCTTTCCCACCTACCCAACAGTCTCAACATAGCCCATATCAATGCCCAGAGTATTCCATGCCATTACTCTGATCTTCTGGCTTCCGTTAACAGTGCACATATAGATGCTTTGCTAATCTCTGAGACTTTCCTCAAACCCTCTCTTTTATCTATACACTATGCCCTTCCTGGGTTTGTTCTTATCCGTAATGACAGAACTGGAAAGGGTGGTGGTGGTGTTGCCATTTACTTGCGTACTAATATTCCCTACAAGATTATCAGCACATCACCATCTTCCTACTCGGGTTCAGCAGAGCATTTATTTCTTGAAATTTCCTTGCGTCACGTTAAATTGCTTCTTGGAGTGATGTACAGTTCTAACCTTACCATCGATTACTTTGACTCTTTTGATTCGCTTTTAAATGATTTCTGTGTGTCTTATGACCACATAGTCTTGATGGGTGATTTTAATACTTGTCTTCTTAAAAATGACAGTCGTACTCACAAACTTCAATCTCTCTTATCTTCTTTTAACCTTAGTATTCTGCCTCTTTCTGCTACTCATCATTTTCCTAACTGCAGCCCTTCTCTTTTGGACCTGATGATTGTCTCTAATCCTAATAATGTATCTGTCCACGGACAGCTCACTGCTTGTTTTTCTTACCACGACTTCATCTTTATGTCCTACAAGATTCGCCCTCCCAAGCGTAAGCCCCAATATATTTCCCTTAGGAATTACAAGGGCATAGACTTGGAGGTATTGCTGCGTGATGCTGGTAACATCGACTGGACGGAAATCTTGGGGAGCTCATGCATCAACGAGATGATTCAAATTTTTAACAGCACAATACTCAGATTATACGATCGTCATGCCCCTATCCGTCGGGTCAAAGTCAAGTATGCTCCTGCTCCCTGGCTTACTCCTGCCATTAAGGATGCGATGGCAAGTAGGGACAGAGCCAAAAGGAGGTTAAAACGCTGTCCTTCCGAGCGCTACTTGAAAGCGTTTAAAGCGCTGCGTAATCGCTGCAGTCGTATGTGCAGAGATGCAAAGAGACGTTACTTCCATAATTCTCTCGACAACCGTAACTCTTCAGAAGTCTGGAAGTTTCTAAAAACTGTCGGCATTGGTAAGTCTCCTGTTGCTTCCAGTAATGGCACTGATGTGTGTGCTCTTAACAAACATTTCACCCGTGGATCCGCACGTCAAATCGGTTACTTTAAATAAACTTTCACGCTTGCCTATGCCGCAGTGTCCTTCTTTTGTGCTAAGTCCTATAGGTGAAAGTGAGGTCAAAAAATCTTTTTGTGCTATCTCCTCCTCTGCAGTTGGTAATGACAATCTTTGCTCAAGAATGATTTCTCCTATCCTCCCCACATTGCTTCCCATCTTGACCCACATTTTTAATTTCTCCTTGTTTTCTTGTACTGTTCCTGAGGTCTGGAAACAAGCTCATATCATCCCCTTACCCAAAATTCCTAACCCGGTCTCTCCGACCGACTTCCGACCCATTTCTATCCTCCCATTTCTCTCTAAAGTTCTTGAGCACATTGTTCATCAGCAACTTTCTGCCTTTCTATTCTCGAATTGCCTTCTTAGTCCTTTTTAATCTGGTTTTCGACTCGGTCATAGCACAGTAACGGCTCTTCTGAAGGTTACTGATGAAATTCGCTTGGCTATGGTCAACAAATCTCTCACCTTGCATGTACTTCTGGACTTTAGCAGTGCCTTTAACTCTGTCGATTTCGACATCCTTCTAGGGATCCTTAAAAGTTTCAATTTCTCTTCTTCTACTGTAGATTGGTTCGACTCCTATCTTAAAGGCCGGACGCTGCGGGTTCATCTCGTAGAGACTTCTTCTGACTGGTGTTCTCTTACCGCGGGCGTGCCTCAGGGTGGCGTTCTCTCTCCTCTTCTCTTTTCTATTTTCATTAACTCCGTCACCAGAGTTATCTCTTCCCACTTCCATCTCTATGCCGACGATCTGCAGCTTTACTATCACTTCTTTAGGCAAGATGCGGAAGCAGCCGTGTCTGCCATGAACCATGACCTGGATTTGATTAGCGAGTGGTCGCAGTCCTTTGGACTGCAAATCAACCCTAAGAAATCCCAGGCCATAATTATCGGTGGAAGGTATATGCGGAATAGGCTCGATATTGCGTCGCTGTCTCCACTCTGTCTGAATGGAGTTCAGATTGAATACGCAAATACAGTTAAAAACCTGGGGGTGACCTTGGATTCTTACCTATCGTGGACTACCCATGTTACTCAAGTCAGTCGCATAGTGCACTACACGTTCCATTCGTTGAAATGCCTCCAGAGCTTCTTGCCCTTGAATACCAAAATCTCCCTTGCTCAAACTCTCATACAGCCCATCATAGACTACGCTGATACCTGTTATTTGGATGCCACCGAGGAGCTTTTAAATAAACTTGAGCGTTTGCAAAATATCTGCATTCGTTTTGTTTTTAACCTTAAAAAGTATAATCATGTATCTAACTTTCGCAAGATTCTCAAGTGGCTCCCCATTCGTCTTCGCAGGAACTCTCGGATATTGTGTCTGTTATTTAACATCCTTCATAATCCTAGTACGCCATCCTATCTGCGGGAACGTTTTTCCTTCGCCCGTCCTTCTGATGCACCTTGCAGGTCGCATCTTAGAAATCTCCTTAAATCCCCTCTCCATTCTACCGACTTCTACTCCTACTCCTTCACTGTGCACGCGGTTCGGCTGTGGAATTCACTTCCACCTGACATTAGGGACTGCCAAACTGTTGCTGTTTTTAAAAGAAGAGTGAAAGAACACTATCTTTCCACTTTGCCATAGTTGCATATTATGTATTTATTATTTTATACTATTAATTATAAGTATATAAGTATTTTAGTGATATTTATTTTAGAAGTATGTATTTATGTAAGTATATTCTCATAGTGTATAATTAAATTAGTGAATAGTTTTATTTTGTTTTTATGTATTTTGTTTTCTCTTTTACCTTACATACGTTGTCTACATCTCTATGTCTACTGTCCTATCGCAGGTATGCTGGAAGAGATTTCATTAGAAATAAGCATCACCTTTGTACGTATTTTTCTGTTCCTTTCTTCTTGTCTGTTTATATGTGTGTACATAAACTGTTAAATAAATAAATAAATAAATAAACAAATTAAATCCCATTGCTTGGTGGGCAGGACTTTGCAAATCAACTGACTTGTCTAAAATAGCCGTCAAGTTTCTCTCTCTTCCTATTACATCAGCTGCGTGCGAAAGAACATTTAGTACGTACAGCGACATTCATATCAAGAAACGTAATAGACTGACAATTAATGACAGGGCTAGGAAAATAGTGTACATTGCGCACAATTTAAGATTGCAATCAGTACAATCATCAACAATATTAAAACAAGCAGAAAGTAATAGAGTCCCTGATAGTATAGTCGTTTATTCAGAATCAGATGAAACAAATACAGACACAGAACGTTATTCCGATGCTGATAAAACAAGCGTAGCCGTAGCTACTGATACTGATACAGATGAGTGTAACACATTAAGTGTTTTTTAAGTTCATAATAATGTTACCCATTGATTTAAACATAATTTGACTTGAATAAAAACAAAACAATCAAATTTAGTGTTTTATTCCACTTTAGTTATAGTGTTTCACTTTTTCTGAAAAAAAAAACCAAATGTAGAAAAAAAAACAACGGTGCCATGTTTTTTTTTTCAAGACTGTGAAAAAAACATTTTGTTTTTTTTTTTCAATTTACATGCCCCCTGCCAGCTAAATGGTTGTTTTTAAATATGTGAAAAAATCATGGCAGTAATTTATATAACGAAGTTAAAATGAAAACTATCACAGCTAAGTAGGCTTTACAAATTAACGAGTAATAGTCGACCAACTTACATTTACAGTTGGAGAATTGACCGTGACGTATATCGATCTATAGGAGAACATGTTTTTCATATACAATGTTAAGTTTATTTTTGGGATAAATTCATCCCAACTACATAACCCTTATCTCCGAAACAATTGAGCCTAAAATTTTGAAAAAAATACATAACAATACATGGTAAATCTCTCAATATTGTGCGCAAAAACTTACATTTGCAGTTAGAATGTATGTGAAAACATGTTTTTCAAGTACAATGCTAAATTTGTTCTTGGGATAAAATATGGTAAATAACATAGTTATTGTACGGATCTCTCACCACGCGAGTTCAACTCGCATTTGTCCGTTTTTTTTAGGGTTCCGTAGTAAACAAGGAACCCTTATAGTTTCGCCATGTCCGTCTGTCTGTCTATCCCCGTTGCGCGTTGTAGCTCAGAGACGCTTAGTACTAGAAAGCTGTCATTTGGCATAGGCATACATATTGATCACGTCGAGAAAGTGGAAAAATAAAATCTGTTAAAACATTTTTTTAGGGTACCTCCCTTGCACGTAATGAGGGGGGGATGATATTTGTTTTTCTCTTCTATACCCCACGGTATAGAAGAGAAAAACAAATATCATCCCCGCTGTATCGTTGGATAGGCCGTTCAAAAATATTTTGGGTCTGTCAACATCACTTTTTAATTCAAGGATCCGATTGCGTAATATTAGGCATTAAAGTAAGTTTAGAGTCAAGTGCCCCCCGCCCCTGCCAGCTAAATAGTTGTTTATGGAGATGTGAAAAAAAAAATCATGGCAGTAGTACATACATATAATTAATTTAAAGGAAAACTATCCTGTGATAGTTTTCCTTTAAATTCATTATATGTCGACTATTACTCATGTTAATGAGTAATAGTCGCAAGTTATTGTAAAGCCCACTTAGCTGTCTACGTGGGCTTTACAAGTTAACGAGTAATGGTCGACCAATTTAAATTTGCAGTTGGAGAATTGACCGTGGCTTATAAAGATGTATGGGAGAACATGTTTTTCAACTACAATGTTATGTTTGTTTTGGGAAAAATTCATCCTAACTTCCCAACTACGGAACCCTGCATTGTACGTGGTCCGACACGCACTTGGCCGGTTTTTTCAATACATTTCACAAAACATTTGTGGTCTACGTCATTCGAGCGCCAAAAGACCTTGTAGCAGTGTATCTTATTTTGATTTTCTAAAATATTGTTTTTGTCTTTTCAGGCAATATCCATGTTATTCTTTACCGGAATGGTTATGGCCTTCTACGGGATGTTAGAAATGGGTGCAGCAGAAGAGAATAATCCTATAAATATAGTATATATGTCAATATTAGGCTTCCTAATTCTATTGACAGTGACAGATCTTGTATTAAATACTATTTTCATCGTTGGTGGTCATAAGGTGAGTTTTTCCAAGAGATTGACGAATTTCATTAGGCCCTTTGTACACACACATTTTCCTTGCCCGGAAAAACTACGGTTGGTTCGCCCTGTCATTGCCCGGACGTCAATTTGGCACTTAGTATTTATAGCTGTACAATAATATTTTGGCGCGTGGCCAAAATCGAAACTTACACTGACATCCTTTTTTTTAATACATTTTACTAAACAACTGCACAGTTTGGTTACCAACGGCGCCCCCTGTCAACATCATTTGAGCGCCGAAAGATCCTTGTAGCGTTGTCTCTGTTACTAATGTCTGACAGTCTCTTTCTTACACTAAGAAAGAGACTGTCAGACATTAGTAACAGAGACAACGCCCTACAAAGGCGAAACTCGGTGTGCCTTATACTGGAACTAGATATAGCATAAAGTTCGCACGCATTTTAATAAAACAACGGATACTGCTGATTAATGAGAACACATAATAATTATTAGTAAGAAAAAAGGGGCAATAATGACTTAATAATTTCCATATTCGTGGTAACACCGAAATAATTTTGTTTCTATGCAGAAACGAATCTAGTGCCTTTAAAACTTCTTATTTATATATTTTTGTGCCCTTAAGTTTTTTATTCTAATAAAGTCGTCATTACAAGTCTCAACTGTTTATTCGATTTCTCCAATTACGTATAGGTTTCTTTAAGTTCGCACGCATTGTAAAAAAAACAACGGATACTGCTGATTAATGAGAACACATAATAATTATCAGTAAGAAGTTGGAAAACAGGGGGAATAATGACTTAATAATTTCCATTTTATATTCGTGGTAATCCCGAAATAATTTCTATAATTATAATTTTCTCAAATGTTTATTCGATTTCTCCAATTAGGGGTTTCTTTCTACTCATCTTTATCATATTTAGCCTCTACAATAGGTTGAAGGTTGCGTGGTGACATTTTCCGACAAATTATAACACGGTTTCCTCACGTTTTCTTACTGCACCAACCAGTATTGTCCACGATTGTTACTTACAAAATATATTGACACATTGGTAGGGTTGGATGTAGTATCGTTTGGCACGAGTTGGGAGTCAAAAGGGAGTAGGAAGAGAGAAAAAGAGTTAAAGCTGGTAGGGGTTGGGTCCCCGATTATAACGCTAGCACTCTTTAAAAGGTAATACATATTTTTCGAGAAATTAATAAAAAAAAATTCTAACCTCAAACCAGATAAAAAGCAAAAACGTTAAAATTGGCGATTGACAACCAAATTAGTCCCAGTATATTGTTCATGGTGTAAAATGTCGGGCAAAATTGACAAAACGGAAGGTAAAAAAAAAACAATATGTCATTTGCGTCATGTGTCACTGTCATTTGTTTTCGTTCATTCCGTTTCTCCTCGAGTTGCGTGAATGTATTCTTTGTGTTTCGTGGTGTTTTTGTTGTGGCTTTCTTCGATGACTTTGGCTTATCCTCTGGAATTGAATTGTTTGCCTTCACGATTGACCTACGTTTGTACACTGGACACCGATTTTCTGCCTAAACCTAGAACTCTCTCCGAAGAAAGTTAGTGTAGCACTGATCGTATGTGTGTTCAAAAGGCAATGCTACTACTGTTACTAGGAGAACTTAGGCTGCAAGAACGAGCGAAGCGAGCTCTGGACTTGGGGCATCCCAACTCGTACAGTTTAGGTTCGAAGGGGATGGCGGGGTCTAGTGAGCGAGCGGAGCGAGCGAACTCATTTATTTATTTTGTTAGGGAAAACAAACAATTGTACATTATAATATATTACAACTAAGGTGACATTGGAAGTGGGTAAATGCACAATCCACGACGTTTCCACAGATTACCTAAGTTATTGATGCAGCGAAGACAATATTCAAGTCACAAAAACACTAAGAAGAAGACAGGAAGAGAAAAAATAAAAAAAGTGGAAGATGTACATACTCATCTTAAACTAAAACAAAAAGTACATGATATAATTACTACGAAAACTAACAAAACTCATACCCCGCCATCCCCTACGAGGTTATTATTTCAAACTCTTGAGCCCCGTCAAGCGGGGCTCATGCTACGGATTTTTAAGTGTCTAAGTGTTTTGAGGTTAGGTTACAATAATTTGTTTTTCTCAAGAACGGTGCGTTACCTTTTCATGGGAGTGGTGCCTGGGGGCACGTGGCAGCCAACCCAATCCCCACCCCCTCCCACCCCCTTCTCCTGCTAAACGATACTAAATACTTACCCTTTGGTACCTTGCTAGAACTAAACCCAACATTTCTGAATCATCCCAAATTTATTAATAATTGTTGGGTTTATTATGTGGTTGGAGAAAGGAGAGTAAATGAAATTCACAAGTCCGTAAATAATGTCTATTTAACTGTTACCAATCAAGTCCCTGGCGTTTCTTACATTAGCTATCAGAACACAAGTTATTGCCACGGCGCACGGTGGGCTGAAAATCGGCTTTCATAGACTTAGGGATTTCAATTTGCAAGTGCCGGATTTTTTGCCGGATATTGCTTCTATTAGTTATTATAATTATAATAAATATATAAATAAACGAAGGAATTATATTTTTTTACGAAAAAATTGTATGAAGCTAGTATGAAAAAGTTAATTATCTCGTAAACAGCAAGGAAAACCGTAATATCCTTACAGGTGGTTATAGTACTAATTATTTATGATTTTTTGATTTCATATAACGATTATAGCTGCTATTTTTTTTTTTAAATCGTCAAAATATTTTTATTTGTTTTTACACATGAAACGGTACCTTTTAGTGTTTAAGTTGAGGAACACAGACTTTTAACAACACGTCACATGAAATAGCATCACCCGAAGGAGTAGTCAGAGGTTTATAGTACATCCACACTTAGAAAACTATGTTTGAGCTAGATATTTATCAATACAATATGAGTTTTTAAAATTTACACACAATACCAAATAACAATTTTTTTTAGTCTTCTAGTGAGTCTGAAAATAAGTGATTAAATGATTGTTAATGATTTCTGATAAGTAACCTAATTTGTTGATTCGTTTGTTATGAGTTCTAAGAAATGTATTTGACGATTATTTTCATTAGCACATCTTTTAAAACTCTAATGAGGGTAGTTAACTAATTATCGACGTTTTGCAATTAAAGATCTAAAATTTTTCTTTATAATATAGATTATTCACAACTGTGTAACTTCTAACACTAACATTTTGCTCTGCGACTATAAAATCTTAAAATGGAAAGTTTAATTACCAATTTAGACTTGTTTGTTCTTCTAAAAAGTGAGAGTACTTCATTGAATCATGAAGTATTGTTTGGTGCAGTTGTATCCAGCATAGGCGATTGCCTTTCTGCCGAAGATCGAGTAACTCTCAAAGAATTCTGTCGGAAATTCACGCGAGCTGCTTTACAGAGTTGGCCGAAATCCAACCGATTCCTTGATCACTTCAGAAGACTGTACGGAAATTGGCTGCAAGCAAAAATTGATTGGCCAAGTTGTGTACAAAGTTTATCAAGAACGAACTGTTGATGAGATAACAAGAGCACAATCAGACTCTCAAGAACCATCGGAATTGTCGTCGCCATCATCGTCCGTTGGAACAATGACAAAAAGGTCCCGAAAACCATCCAAAGATTTGGGAAGTAAAC
Source organism: Atethmia centrago (assembly GCA_905333075.3). Taxonomy (NCBI): domain Eukaryota; kingdom Metazoa; phylum Arthropoda; class Insecta; order Lepidoptera; family Noctuidae; genus Atethmia; species Atethmia centrago. The sequence continues at coordinate 5,876,129 of HG995381.1, read as the reverse complement.
AGAAAAAGAGAAGATCTGATGATCATACAGGCGAAGACTCCAGTGAATTGGCATATGCAGCTGCAGCGCGTTAAAAAGAAGAAGAGTTATGAGGATATCGCATCTGTGATCGAATACATGATGAAAAATCCTGAAGCAGCCGTTAAAATTAAAGAAACGCTTAAGAAACCAACTTGAAAACAGTCATATTTACACCAGAGAAAGCGCTTGGATTGCTTCTTTCACTAAAACAGTCAAAGTGGCAATATATTACTTTGCGAGAGGCTGCCATTCGGGAAGGTGCTAAGGATATTTATCCATCCTACTATAAAGTGCAACAAACTAAGCTTGATTGCTACCCTCCGAAGCAATCAGTGTCAGTTACGGATTCCTCGGCTAGGATTACACTTCAAGCTATACTTGACATCACGGTGACGAGGATCCTTTCTGATGTGCAAAATAAGCAGCTAAAGCTGATATCTAAGTGGGGATTTGATGGTGCTTCCAACCAAAGCCAATACAAGCAAAAAATGGAGGGTGAGCAAGATGATGCAAGCATTTTCATGACCTCCTTGGTGCCACTAAAACTGACAGATGGAAGAACGTTTGTCAAGTTTCCCAATAAAACTGCAGCTATTGCCGGGTTGGACGAAGATCTTATTAAAAGATTTGCTGTGATTTTGCAGGCGATAACATCTGGCGAGAAGATCGAAGTAATAAAATTTTGCCCGCAAAACAGCAGAAAAGTAAGAGATAAGTAAGCAGAAAAGTAATTGTACGACTGGTACTACATGTCGTCAACCGTACATAAATTATTAATACACGGGGCTGACATAATCGAGAAAAATTATATTGTGCCGATTGGGACTCTCTCGGAAAAAGACTCAGAGTCTCGAAACAAAGATTTTAGGAGGTTCCGGGAACATCATTCGCGGAAAAGAAGCAGGCAAGATTCTAACCAAGATATCTTAAATATGCTTGTTGTTTCTTCGGATCCTTTCCTAAGTGCACAAAGGCCTAAGTTAGATGCAAAGAGAAAGCAGATCTTTTTTGCTGAAACTCTCGACTTAATTCAGTTTCAGGAAAGTGAGTTCGAGTTTTAGATATATCTCATCTGGATTTTAAAATGTGTGGATGGATGTGGAATGGATAAGGAAAATGTTTAATATTTGATTTATTTCTTTCTATTTTTGCTATTTTTTAAAATATTCTTTCTTTTTATATATTCTTAATATTTGGGTCAATAACATTCTTCATAATTAACAATGTTTTTAATTTAGTCACTAAAAGGCACCGTTTCATATGTAAAAATAAATAAAAATATTTTGACGATTTAAAAAAAAATAGCAGCGATAACCGTTATATTACATAATGTCAAAAACTCATAAATAATTAGTACTATAACCACCTGTAAGGATATTATGGTCTTCCTTGCTGTTTACGAGATAATTAACTTTTTCATACTAGCTTCATACAAATGTTTTGTAAAAAAAATATAATTCATCGTTTTTGTGCAGAATTAACTCGGGGTATCATTTTTGAATAAAGTAATAACTAATAGAAGCGATATCCGGCAAAAAACTTGCAAATTGAAATCCCTAAGTCTATGAAAGCCGATTTTCAGCCCACCGTGCGGCGCGGGGGCAAACGACTGGCCGCCAAACTATTTGCGCGGGGAACATTGCATTTTCAATCGTTAGTATCATTGATGGCTGTAAATGTAAATATTATTGTAGGGACCTACAATAATATTTAACTCATACAAATTTTCAGAAAAACTTGAAGTTGTTGCGCGTGTACTACATCTACAGCTTCATCTTCTGTATCCTGACTGCTCTGATGGGCACTGCTTCGACCATATACACCATGTTACTGTTCAAAATCTGGGCGATCGACCTCACGTTCCACATTTGGATTATTCTCGTCGACACAGCTACTTTGTTGGCTCAAGTCTGTAAGTAAACGTAGAATGTTTAACGGGTACGGGCCAATCCCAAAATGATACTACGGTGTATCGCAAGCAGACTGGACTGCTTGTGTGTGAACTGCTGCTGCATGTTTTCTACCTTGGAGTTGAGCTTGTAGCAGGGATTCACAGAATTATTGCAGTGTGTAGAAACAGGCTACTAATATAGTATTTAAGAAATATTCTCTTTAATAAATTGAGACTGTTACTTGCAAAACTAAACACACGAAGTGAAGAGGCATCTTCTGGGCTTGCTCATTCCATCGTAAAGCTCATCCATCGCTTTCCACCAGGCGAGACCGAGGTTAAGAGCAGCACCCTAATCCATTGCTTCTTATGTTTATTAAATTCGTCTGCTCAACAACGTAGACAACGCAATGAACATAAATGAACTATCACAATGAAAGGAAAATGTCATTTTATGTGTTAGGTTACACCACAGGCCCATTCCGCGATAAAAAATAAATAAAAACAAACTGGATTGAAAAAATGATTTGCTAGCTAACTTTGGACCATTACCTCTTCATCTATCAAGTTGGCTCATTCCGTTCCGACTGTGGTTCCGTTATCAATACAATAAGAAGAGAGGAGACCTGAATATCACAGCAATGGTTACATTAGCGGCAGATTTTGTTATGACGGTTCGTAATGGAAACAACTACTTGAATGTCGAACCGTCGACGCAGTAATCTCTACTGCGTCGACGGTCTTGTGGACGCACTGCTTAACATGCTTGTATTCTATAGCCGTGCAGAAAACCACCTCGTGTGCCTGATTGCTGCTAGTTCCCGGCGAATACGTACGGGGGAAAGAGCAGCCGTCGGGCCGGTGCACCCTGGGCACGGCCAATAGTCCCTCCATGTTTCGGAGAGGGTATTGACTGTGGCGAATTCCTGCGGGCCTCCTCCGGACGGTATGTCAGAGATGCGGGCGGAGGTCGCCCGCTTGACAGCCGCCATGGAGCTTCTCCAGGAGAATGAGAAGCTCCGAGCAGACCTGGCTGGGCTCCGAGGAGCCGGCCCCCGGATGGAGCCGCAAGGGGCCCCCCTTGCGGCAGCAAGGGCAGGGACGGCCCGTGCCTTTAGAGGACCGGGTTCTGACCCTGGTATGGCAGGAAATAGCTTGCCTTGCGGAGTCGTTTCTCCGCCCTGGAGGCCATCGTCCTGCGCCCCCCGTTGGCGGCGAGTCAGCCGGCCGCAGGCCAGCGCAAGACCCCGTCATATTCTGCCGCCACAGCTGCCACGGCCAAACCGGGCTTGTCGGGGCAGCCAAAGGGCGGGGCAAATGCGCGGGTCGCAAAGGCTCCAGCCCCAGCGGTGAGGGCTTCGGCCCCGGCGGCGAGGGCCACAGCCCCGGCGGCGAGGGCACCGGCCCACGACGGACCCGACGGCCCGAGAGGGCCACCCCCGCCTCTTAAATCTCTTCCGGCCGATGCCGAATGGCAAGTAGCCGGGGAGAAGAGGAAGGCGGCTAAGGCAAAGAGGGCGGCCAAAAAGAGGGAGAGGCGGCAGCGGCGCAAGGAGCGAACCGCCGCGGCTAGGCTCCGCACCCCGAATTCCGCAGCTGTAATGATCATTACAGCTGCGGAATCCGAATGGTCTTAAAGGACACGCCCTTCTTTTCCGGATACGGAAAAGAAGGGCGTGTCCTTTAAGACCATTATGGCGAAAGTGGGTGAGGTGGTACGCCTTAAAGAGCTCGGCGCTGCCAATGGCCTAAAGACGAAAATAACGGTGACTGGGGCCCGAATGGTGCAGGTCCCCGGTGCGGCCAGTGGCCCCGCCACTGACGCTCTGGCCGAAAGGCTTAGGGCGTCCCTAAATGCGGACGAGACCCATGTGTCCAGGCCCACCAAGTGCGCTAGCATGTGCGTCATGGGCCTGGACGACTCCGTGACGGAGGAACATGTGGTCGCCGCAGTGGTTAAGACTGGGGGGTGCTCTGCCGAGCAGGTGAGGGCAGGCACCATCCGTCCTAACTCCACGGGGCTGCAAACCGTTACGGTGAGCTGCCCCGTGTCGGCAGCCAAAAAAATTGCCGGAGAGGGCCAAAGGTTATTGGTGGGAGGGGTGTCCGCGCAGGTTATACTGCTGGAGCCCAGACCTCTGAGGTGCTTCCGCTGCCAGGTGGGCAACCACGTGGGAACTAATTGCATCTCGGAGGTGGACCGTAGCGGTCTCTGCTACCGCTGTGGTCAGCCCGGGCACAAGGCCGGCTTCTGCAACGCCACGCTGCACTGTGCCGTATTTGCGGCGGCTGGCAAGCCGGCCGAGCACCGGATGCAGGGCAAGGCCTGCGCCCCACCCGCCAAAGCCAAGGCCAGGGGCAAGCTCTCCGCCACCGCCACTACCGCCGTCACCGCCACAGCCGCCGCCACTGCCGCCGCTGCCGCTGCCACTTCCACCACCGCAGTCGTCGCCGCCATAGCCGCCGCGGCAGAACCGTTGCTTCGGGAGGAGGCCAACATCAACCACTGCGCCACCGCTCAGGATCTGTTGCTACAGAGCATGGCGCAGTGGTCGATTAACATCGCCGTGGTCGCTGAGCCGTACTTTGTCCCGCCCAGGGATGACTGGGTGGAGGACCTGAGTGGTTCAGTGACCCTAATTTCACTGGCCGCCGCCGGTATTCCGTCCCTCGAGGCCGTCAAGAGAGGACGGGGCTGCGTAGCAGCACGGTTCGGGGAGATTGTCGTGGTAGGGGTCTACTTCTCTCTGAACCGAACTCTTGCCGAGTTCCACAACTCCCTTTCGGAGTTGAGAGTCGTCGTCGTAGGGTTCGGTTCCCTCCCAGTGTTCGTGCTAGAGGTCTTCAATGCAGAGAATTTAGCTTGGGGTTCCCGGTTATCGGGCACACGGGGCAGGATGGTGGAGGACTGGGCTCTGGAGACGGGCCTGGTCGTCCTAAACCAGGGTTCTGTCCCCACGTCTGTGCGGATGCAGGGTGAATCAATGGTGGACATCTCGTTTGCTAGCCCCGCTCTGTCGCAGCGTCTAGTTGACTGGCGCCTCATGGAGGGGTGGAGACCTATTCCGATCACCGGTATATCCGGTTTGACGTCTCCGCCTAGACCTCAAACGCGCCGGTCCGACGGGCCTCGAGTGGTCCGCGGTGGGCGCTGAAGCAGCTGGACCGGGAGCTCCTCCTGAAGGCCACGATCGTGCAGGCCTGGGTGTCACCACCGGACAGGCCTGCTGACATCAACGACGAGGCGGAGTGGTTCCGGGAGGCCATGTCTGATATATGAGACGTGGCAGTGTCCCGGGTCCAGCCTGGACGTGCCTCGCGCCAGGTGTACTGGTGGTCGCAGGAGCTGACGGCTTTGCGCACTGCGTGCGTTGTTGCGCGACGCCGGTACACCAGGCACCGCAGGCTCCGTATCAAACCTCCGGATACGGAAGCCATTCAGGCGGAGCTGTACGAGGGGTACAGAGCGGCGAAGAACACCCTCCAAGCGGAGATCCTGCGGGCCAGGGGATTGGTCCGCGAGGAGTCGCTGGGGACTCTGAACAGGGACCCGTGGGGACGCCCGTACAAAGTAGTGTGGGATAAACTCCGCCCATGGGCTCCCCCGCTGACGCCGAGTCTCCGGCCCCAGCTTGTAGAGGATGTGGTGAGCGCTCTGTTCCCTTCGCGAGGGGCGAGGGGAACACACCGCTCCGTCTACTGCGGTGCCCGATGCGGACCACACCGCCGACGACGACGACAACGATGCTCCGGAGGTGACCGAGGTAGAAATGAGAGTGGCGGTACGAAGGCTTAATGCCAAAAATACCGCCCCAGAACCCGACAGCTTACCTGGGTCCTGGCCTTGGAGGCTCTCGGGCCTCGACTTAGGGGGCTCCAAAGCACATGCTTGGAGAGGGGCCAGTTCACGCTTCGTTGGAAGACGGGGAAATTGGTCCCCATAAAGAAGGCAGGGCGCCCTGCGGACTTTCCGTCCACTTATCAGCTCATCGTGCTGCTCGACGAGGTGGGCAAGCTCTTTGAAAGAGTCATTACAGACCGCCTAGTCAGCCAGCTGGTGCAGGTGGGGCTGGATTTGGCGGAGAGCCAGTTTGGTTTCCGCAGGGGGCGCTCTACGGTGGATGCCATCATGCGCGTGTGAGCCCTGACGACGAGAAATGCTGTTGCCGAGGGTGGGGTCGTCTTGGCGGTGTCTCTAGATATCGCCAATGCCTGCCTTGGAGTTGCTTCAGAGAGGCACTCCGCTACCACCGGATGCCGACCTACCTCTGTCGTGTGGTCGAGGCTTATCTGACGGACAGGGCCATCATCTACCCCTGTCACCTGGGAGTGTGGAACCGGCAAGAGATATCGTGCGGTGTCCCACAGGGATCGGTCCTGCGGCCGCATCTGTAGGACATCGGATACGACTGGGTACTGCGCGCCAACCTCCTTAGCGGCGTCAGCGTAGTGTGCTACGCTGACGATCCAGTGGTCCTGGCGCAGGGGAGGTCGCACCAGGTGGCGGCCGAAGTAGCCTCACGCGGGGTTGCGACAATCATCGAAAGGATCCGGCAATTGGGACTCGAGGTGGCCCTGCACAATTTCGAGGCCATTTGTTTTCATGGTCCTCAGAACGCGCCACCGTCGGGGTCCCAAATAACGGTAGGAAGGGTTTCCATCGGCGTCGAGTCGACGATGAAGTACCTGGGACTCGTCCTCGACAGCCGGTGGAACTTCGTGGAGCATTTCCGACGTTTGGCTGCCAAACTGGAGCGGGCAGGGGCTGCATTGAAGCGGCTCCTGCCCAACATAGGGGTCCAAACGCCTCCTACCGGAGGCTCTACGCGGGGGTCGTTCGGTCCATGGCCCTCTACGGGGGTTTCCATCAGCAGTCTGATTTTGTGCCCGGTACCTGTGCCTCTTCGAGGACTACAGGCGTTGTCACGGAGATCCAGTTATATGCAATAATTTAACATTACAAACGGCCTAGTTTTCAATCGTCTGATATGTTTATCAGAAGGATAGATATGACGTTTTGACATATTTACTATTCAAAAGCTATGAAACCGCAATTTTTATTCCTCTGATAAAAGTGATCCGAAGATTGAAAAATCGGCCCTAAGCAAATTAAGGCAGGTCCTAACACTTTCTTGTTTTTATTTTCAGTGGGTCAAGTCTACGTCTTGCTACTCGTGAGGAGCGAGATTGTCAAGCTAAAGAGCCACGGCGAGTTCAGATTCGTGAACTATGCGGCTGAAGCGGAATGTACCTTTAAATGTGAAGGTGAAGAAATGAACGGAGAAGAAGGACCATAATATACGTATGAAAGATATGTGCCTGAATTGTATAAAGAGTTTATCAATAATGAAGCACAATCCAACATTGTAATATTAAGTTGAGGTGATGTGATTATTTTTGTAGATAAATTAATAATGATAATGAAATTATATGTATTTATTTGCCAGAATATAGGTAAATAAATAATAACATGGTAAAATAATTTTAGTCTCACTTTGTTCGACTTATCAGTCGTGCAAATATTTCTAGTACATACATAATAATATCATGAAATTACAACAATGTCATTCATCAGTCATACACATCATACCTAATCATAATAAAATTTAGTCTTGTTTTGTGAATATTAGTATTATAAAATATACTGTCTCGTTGGTCTAGTGGTCGCAAGCGCTACTGCTGAGCATGAGGTCCTGGGTTCAATTCCCGGGTCGGGCGAAGTCTTATTAAGTTTTTCTATCTGGAATTTCTCAGTAGCAGCCCGGAGTCTGGATTTGTGCCCGGTTGATGGCAATAGACTCGCCCCCTATTACATGGGACTTAAACATAACTGGCGAAATGTGGGTGTACAACTGGTACACCTCTGCCCAACCCTTCGGGAAAACAAGGCGTGATGTGTTATGTTATGTTATGTAAAATATATTATTAAGTTTATTAGATTATATCTCACAGTCAATACAGTTCATCAATAAATTGATTAGATTTATAAATAATTTCGATAAGTAATTATAATTTAAATAAGTGTTTGTAAAGGAGAAATCCCACCAATGGGCCCCTTAGTTCAATGCCATGTCAAGACTATTTACTTTTCGAAAATTGAGTCGTATCTTTACATGTTCAAGTTTTTTTTATCAACATATATTTTACCCTAGCATTGGAAAACATAATTAATATTTATTTTATTGAATTACAAGATGATTATTAAACATTACCTAAGTTAAATTAAAACTAAGTTTTTAATTCATAATTTTTCGTCGTATTAGATGAGTAAATTTTTGTTTTTAAAATTATACATACATCTCTATTTACGACGCTCCGTTCCGATAGTCGGTGTTTCCGCCCATAATCCCAAATAATTATTATGTGTTTCATGGTATTACCCTACCGTCAGAAATATTCCGCTACATTCATACCTGATTAGTTTCTTTAAAAAATAAAAGTTTGTACCACAGACATTATTTTGGTTAGTACTCAGGTTAGTATATGTATCAGGCCCATACATACCTAAATAGTGTTTATAATGCTCTTTTTAATTATGTAGATAATATTATTTATCGATTTGGTAAATCGATTATCAAAATATTTAACATTGGCGCCGATTCCCTTGTTCACAAACTAATCTAAATTTAAGTTCAGTGCATCTTTTTCTTTATATTACATTAAGAAAAGGACAGAAGATAAATTTTAGTTTAGTCCTGTTAAATTAATCAGCGCTTGACGTAATTTTAGTAGGCAAGTTTTTAATCACGTCTAAACTTGTATGGAGTAGTGACAGGCGCTGATTAATTTGACAGGACTAAACTAAAATTTATCTTCTGTCCTTTTCTTAATGAAATAGAAAGAAAAAGATGTACTGAACTTAAATTTAGTTTAGTTTGTGAACAAGGGAATCGGCACCATTGTCACACTTAGACAGATCTAAATTAATGCATCAATCAAATTGAATTTATTCCTCCGTACTCGTATTTACTTCTGTTCGTTACAATTTGAAGCTGTCGAGTTGAGCGTTTACGTTCCTACAATAGATTTGTTTTGAGATATAACAATGTGAGCACATTGACTCTATTTAGTTTAGGTGAGCTTTGGACTCTTGTTTTACTCCTGAAAAATGTGTCTAAATCTGGTAGAGGTCGGGTAAACTGCCCTTACAGTATCTTAATTTATGAAACTAAACCTATAACTATAAGTGGTCTTTTGGAACCACTGTATCAGCCTTATCTATAAAGTGAAGTTTATAAATAAAGTGTTTTACACGATTCCAAGTTTAAGGTATTATTCCAAATATCCACCAAAATGCGTACGGAACAGCTAAAAGTTAAAAGAGCTTTATTCTGTTTTCCGCTAACTTATAGTTTGCTCTGACGTACTGCAGATTGGAAAATTAGAGATTTTTTTTTCTATTTTTAGCTAATATGTCGCAGATAATTATATATAGAGCAGTGGTGATGAATGATGCAGAGTGGAAATGGCACTGACTTACAAGATTTCGGTCGTATCTTGGGTTCCAAGTTCCATCCCAGGCAGGCACTTTACTTTGTGTAATTTATTTCATCACCACTGTTCTTAAACAGTCAAAGAATACATCCCGAGAAAGCCCTAGAACCTAAAATTCGACGGCATTTGACATAGACCAAACGTTACAGGGCTCGAGTGGTGGATTACGCTCCCGCTTACAGAAGAGTCCTGTATGCCAGCAGTGACAACGTTAAAGGCTGATAAGGCCATACAACGGATCCTATAAAACGGAATGTCAATAATATGTTATTTGGACTTTAATCGTTGTTGTAGTGATTACAAGAGTGACAGCTGAGTCCTGGATTCAATCACCAGGTCGGGCAAAGTATTGTCGGGTTTATTTTTTAATATTTGGTATTTAGAGTAGGCGGGCAGATATTCCTGTTAACTTTAAGATGGATCCACAGTACTACAAATTTTCTTACGTTTTTGCAATTCCCAGTTCAGTGTCAGGTTGCATCTTGATTAAAATATGATTCGCGACCATAACGAGTAAAGTATTATATTATTTTAATTATTATGAATGTAAGGACTATGTGAGTCAGAGTTTTTTCTCCTCTATTAGTTAGTTTTAAGGATGGAATGGTGATGAACTTTGAGTAATTTATGCGACCTACCCAAATGTCTTTTTTTTTTGAGTATTGTTCGTCAAATAATTGAGCTCCTTAAGTTATGAGTTGAGCTGCATGATAATTGACAAATGCGTGCTCTGGCTGGACAGGTCTCACACTCAAATCTGTGTAAATAAAAAGAAAGAAAGAAAATAAATTTATTCGACCCTAAGGCACTCAATATTCATATAAAAACAAAAAACAGAAAGTAATCAAAACAGTATTGTGTACCTCACGGCTACGCCAAATAGGCCCAGTTCAGCATAAATGCCAGACAACTAGTGCCTGACGCTGGTTTTCAACTGGACCTTATGTTACGAGGATTTCTTACGGATGTAAATCAGTTTTTTACTGTGTGTGAATATTTAAATAAAAAATATATCAATATTATATATTTTTTTAAAAATCAATATTATTATAAAATCAATTGTTTAAAAAAAAAGTTATAGACAATTGATGCAAAACGACACCTTGTATAGTGGTGCTAAAGAAAAGAAATGGTATGGCTGCTCAAGAAACAATTGACTATCGTCGATAAATCATAGATAACTATAATTATCATAATTCATATCAATGAAACATTCAAATAGATCATCTCTAGCTCCCTTTGCGCATCCATGAGGTACTGCCGTAGGCGTCTTCTAAATGTGTCGATCGTGTTAATTGCTCGAATAGGTGGTGGCAGGTTATTCCACACTTTGGAAGCCGGATAACGGAAGCTACCTCTAAGCATTGCCTTCTTCCACATTCTCGTCTACTCGCTATCTAACTCAGCTTGTCGTACAGGTAGTCCGGTTTTTGGTATTTAATTACACCGAACAGAAGGCACACCAAGTGTGCGTCTTGATTTCATTCTCAATGTGTAGTGTTTGTTTAAAAATGGAGTTACGTGAGTTCTGGGAGGAATTTTATAACAAAACCGAGCACAAGCGTGTGATTCTTTCCTCAAGAGACCATTTTAACCACATGTAGGTAAGTGTCTAAATGGGTCCTCAAATGATCTGACCAAGAATTGTGTCCGGATTGTTTAAGGTATACACATTGACATTGATGAATTTTATTTATGCAATGAGATGAATATTTACTCTGTGAAGTATTAAATTATTTTAATTATTGTCAATGTGAAGAAAATGTAGGTCATTGTTTATTTTTGTTTTTTTTTTTCACTTAGTTTTTAACATGATCTTGACCATTTTCCGGGCTCTGGGATTGTTCTGAAAGCCGTGGAATAACTCTCCACTCCTCAAGCACCTCAGGACATGTTGCACCTTGTCGCTACGTTACTTTATGCTAGCGATAGTTTCCGGGGGCCTATTATTAAGTGTGCAAGTCAACTCCTGCCATTTTATTCGTGTATTAAATAACATTGATCAGGCAGGGGACATAGTCCTTCCATAGTTTTAGGTTAACAATCCACTATAGCCACCCAAACCCATAGCCCAATATGTTTAGTTTCCATGTTCTGCAATAGTCTTACTAGCACCAACCGAAGACTGTCATTGGGTGCTTTCGCATAATGCATACAGGGGGCGTCGGTTGGTGCCTCAACACTTAAAATTGTCTAAGGGGCCTCTGCGAGTTGTCTTCGGCCCCTCGTACGCCTTCCAAAGGTCCGGGATCCCAGGGTCCCGAGATATATCAAAGACATTTAAAATAATAATAATAATATCTTTATTCAACAATAGTAACATGACTCAGGTTACTAACAATATTCCTTATCCCTATGTTAGTATTCATTTTCTAATCACTTAACCTAAACCATGAATACATGTGAATCACTACCACACGCCTAACACCGAGGTGGACAGCTTGCAGCAGTGACTCACATAAACAATCGAGTCAGCTCGCCACACAGCGTAAATTAAGCGCATCGTTTTCTCATCGTTGTATAAAAACAGAACAGAGCAGTGGTGGCCCAGTGGTAACGATCGCGACTTACGGTGAAGGAAAACATCGTGAGGAAACCGGCATGTCCTAGAACCAAAAATTCGAAGACATGTGACATCTACCAACCCGCACTGGGCCCGCGTGGTGGATTACGGCCCACTCCCTCTCACAGAGAGGAGGCCTGTGTCCCAGCAGTGGGTACATTATAGGCTGATTATGTTTGTATGTATGTAAGAACAACGTGCAAATCTGCGGGCTATCATATTTGCCCTAACCGACAGCGCTCTTCGCTCTCGCTCAATATCGCGTAATGATCAATGCACACGCGTTTCATACGACGTTTTTCAACACCAAGTGTGTTGAAAAACCTCACCGACGAAAAATACAGACTTGTATTATTATTATCTTTAATTATTATTGAAACAATTAGTGAAAGTACAATTCTCAACATAATAACGAAATGATAATAATTAACCACACTACGAAAACATTAACAAATATTTATAAAAAATGGCTTGCTGGTTTAGTTATTCCCGCGTGCCACGCTAGTGTTGCGCACGCGGGTGTAAATAAATGCGCTGGCAAAACCACTAAACAGCCTATAAAAAAATATAAAAAACACAAAATAATGTTTGAATACGCAAATTAAGGTTAACATATAGTGAAAAATATATAATTTGATGAAATGATAATTATTTTGATGACTGATTTATCATAAATGTAACCTGAAATACACTCGCGAGCAACCAAATCGACTCAAGCCTAGACGGCGCACATATACATTGATTTTCCTAAAACGATAAATGGTAATTACAAAAGTGATAAGTCATTCGAAAGCTGAAGAATTAGGCTTTTTCAATTAACATCAATACCTTAAAAAAAAACTAAGCGCTGATTTATTGACACATTTTAATTGGCCGTCAGCGTAAATTACCTCTTTAGGAATCCACGACTTGCACTACCTGCTCCCGCTATAAAACCCCCCCACATCCGGTTTATCTTATCGATTCCGTGCTCGCTACCCGCCCTCCGATTAATAATAATAATATTAACCAGATCCAGCCTGTCCCATCTTGCTGTCCTCCCCCCAGCGACGCCCTAAGCCGAGGTCCGTACCCCACAGGGGGTGCCCTTAGCGTGCAGTCGCTTAGTACTATAAGAAATTCGCCCCTGGCTGGAGGCTTTGAGTTCGCTTAAGGCAGCCACAGGAAAGTCCGGTTAAGTAGTCACGACCTCTCAAGGTCAACTACGAGATGCCATACACAAAAAAAAAAAAAAAAAATCGCTACCCGCCGTGAACGGACGTGCTGCCGCTCCCGCTCGCTGCACTCGCTTACTGCGCCCGTCGAATTCCGGATTTCGTTACGCTGCCGTAACTCCCAGTAGTCGCCGACTACTTCCGATCCACGGTCGATTAATTTTATTAATCGGCCGTATTGATCTCAAAAAAGTGTCTTTTTCAAGGCAAGTGTTTCTCGAAAAGAGTAATTGTCAGAGTAGCTTCATAGGCCCCCTCTGGGCTAAAACTACTGTTTCGTGGTCCTCGGTGGATACCTCACGGTGCCAACGAAACCGAGTGGGGTGTTGTTGTCCCAATACACCCGCCGAACCCCTTCAGGGCTAGGCAGTTAATTGGAAGGGTCCCAGAGACAACCGGCCTTGGGGGATCTCCTAGTCGGCTCTGGTGCACTGAATTCCTTTACAGCTACTCACCTAGTGTCTTTAGGGTGTGTCTACACCCTTCGCGCTAGACTGGTTCAGGGCCCCTTTGCACATTAAGACTGGCAAAGGGTTACAAGCTTAGGGCTCACAATTAGGTACACACCTCCCTGTCTGCACCCGACAGGGAGGGCGACTCATCCCCGGGCCTATCCACCCGGGGAGTTAGGTTTAGGGCCTTTAGGTACTTATTAGGAGGAATTAGTTTCCAAAATTTCGCCCCCGTAGTCCCCCTCTCCCCCGTCATGGAGGACGCCCTTATAGTGGCGTTCTTCAAAGAGGTCCTCTTTAAGGACCCAGACTTCCTCGCCAAATATGGCGCTAGGTTCTCGGCTCTCAGCCAGCCGCTATCCACCGACTCCATCGCTGAATTCAGCGATGCCCTGGCCCCCGCGGCCACGACTTTGACCTCCCCTCCTAGCCCCTCAGTGTCTATGGACACTGAGGAACCCTTGTCGCAAGACAAGAGGTGCCCGACCCCGTACTCTTACTCCGATGTCGAGTCAGTCAACTCTTCCTCTGCCCACTCTGCTCCCTCTTCCGAGGACGACGGCTACGTGGCCGTCACCGGAAAGGGGAAGAAGAGGAAGCAGAGGAAGGCGACGTCCTCGCAGGTGACCAAAATAGCCGCCACGGAGGTTCTCTCCGCCCCACTCCCTCAGTATCTGTGGCGCCCTCCACCACTATCCCCACCCCGACCGCTTCGTCCGCTAAGGGCACTCCGGGCACTCCGGCCCAAAAATAGATCCCCCCTCCTCCTCCTGTAATCTTGCAGGATAAATCCAAATGGTTGGACGTATCCAAATGGTGCGTCGACCTGAAAATCGGCTTTTCGAAAGCCACAACTACCCAGCAGGGTATCAAGATATCTGTCCCGACATCCCGCGACTATTGGGAATTAACCAGGGTCCTCCGGGCGAGAGGTGTGTCATACCACACCTACTCGCTCCCCGAGGAACGCCAGACCCGCGTAGTGATCCGTAGGATCCCGAAGGAAATCCCCACATCGGACATCAAGGCCGACCTTGAGTCCCAGGGCGTCCCCGTGGACGAAGTGCACCGCATGCACCGCGCCAGGGGGGGTTCAGCATACGACATGTCGTATGCTGCGTCGGGGGGCGTACTTGTCGTATGCCCCCCGTCAGAAGGGCATCACCCGATATTTAAAGTCTCCAACATCTGCCGTCTCACGGGCCTCGTAATCGAGAAGCCCAGGAAGAGCGGCGTCGTCGGGAAATGTCACCGTTGCCAACTCTACGGGCATGCGCAGAAGAACTGCAATGCGAGACCCAGATGCGTCAAGTGCCTGGGTGAGCATGGCACGTCCGACTGCCCCCGCCCCAAAGACAGGCCATTATGCACCGAGCCGCCCAGCTGCGTGCTGTGCGGTGAGGCTGGGCACCCCGCCAACTACCGAGGCTGTCGTATGGCTCCCAAGACCTCTTCCTTAAAACTGGTGAAACGTGCAGACGCCCGCCAGCAGAGAGAGTGCCCATCATATGGGTTCTTCCCCCCCTCATCACAGACCCCCTTACAACTCCCCCAGAGGCTAAGCCCGCAAAGGCCCTTGGAACTACATGAACCACCAGCAGGCCTTCCCTGCTATGGTTCAGCCGAGACCCACTCCGCCTCCCATCAGACCGCTGATGGACCCCCGCATCCGCGTCTCCGCGCCCGTACCCGTACAACGCGCGCCCGCTCCCATGGCCGCTGCCGCAACCGCTGCGCCACGGCCCGTCGCCGCTTCAACCACTCCAGTGGTCGGTCCGTCTATCCCAGTAGATCCGTTCAGCGTGATCTCTGGGACCTTCGCGTTATCCTATACGCCCCGCGCGCGTAAAATGGCCAACGAGCTCTTTGCCGCCCGTAACTCCTGCGATCTCGCCCAGATCCAGCGTATCTTCCACGCGTATCCCGAAATTACTCAAGCCCTAGAAAACTTCGCGAAACCCCCCCAGTAATGGATATACAAGCCAAAGCACGTACCAAACCCCGATCCCTAAAGTTAGGTTTCTTTAATGCCAATGGCATGATTAATCAACGCGATGAAATCGCTGCATTCCTCCGCGACCACCAAATTGATATTCTCCTCTTACAGGAAACCTTCTCAAAGCCCAGCCGTCGAAACCCGTCAATTGCCAACTATCGTATAGTTCGCAATGACAGGACTAGATGCCACAAGGGCGGCACCTTAATCTATTATAGAACGTCCCTGCACTGCATCCCAATGGACCCGCCCCCTCTCTCACGTTTAGAAGTGTCCATATGTAAGTTAGGCATGACTGGCCATCAACCGATCACCATAGTATCGGCCTATGTTCCCCCCGTTTGCACATCGGAGTTAGCTCTTCCACCCCTCTCTGACGACCTTTCCATTTTACTTGGCCTGAGTGACTCCGTTATCATAGCGGGCGAACTCAACGTCAAACATCATGCCTGGAACAGCACCAGGACCTCCACCAGAGGCAAACACCTGTTTGACCTATGTCCCATCCTCAACTTCGACATCATCGCCCCGATGACTCCCACTCACTTTCCCCACGACCCTAGCCATACCCCCGACGTACTTGACATAGCGCTTCTGAAGAGTATCAACCTACGGTTGGATTCTATAGAGGCGCTTGACGAACTCTCCTCTGACCACCGTCCAGTTGTTGTAAAGCTGGCCCCACGCCTAGGTCTCCACGACCCTGATAGACCCCCTCTCACCAAGTTAGTTACAGACTGGAGGAAAGTAAGCGACTGCCTGAAATCCACCACGTTAGGTCCCCGACTAGACTCCATTCCCGACCACTTCGACTCTATCGCTGACACGACAGCCGCGATCGACTCATTCACAGTACACGTACAATCAGTCCTGAACGACTGTTCAAGGGAGGTTCCGGCGATGGACGACCATCGCTGGAAGCTCCCGGACGATGTGCGCGAACTGTTGAATGAGAAGAACGCGGCTGTCCGTGCGTACAGTAACTTTCCCAACCACGCGAACAAAGCCCATATGCGCTATTTACAGAGATCTGTAAAGACACGCCTATCGGAGCTGCGTGACGCCGGCTGGGACAAGATGCTGAGCGAGTTAGAGCCCACTCACCGAGCGTTCTGGGACCTTCAGAGGAAACTCAAATCCGATGAAGTCGTCTCAATGCTCCCCCTGGTGCGCCCCGACAAGACCATCGCTTTCGATGACGTCGACAAGGCGGAATGCCTAGCCGATAGTCTTGAGGCTCAATGCTCACCTAGCTCTCAACCAGTAGACCAAGCTCACCTGTCCCAGGTCGACGCGGAAGTCGAACGTAGAGCCTCCCTCCCACCCGTTGAAGACCCTGACTATCCTCTGCCTCCCGTCACTCCAGACGAAGTGCATGATATCATCAAGGGTCTAAAACCTCGAAAAGCCCCCGGCTCAGACGGAATCACCAATAGGGTGCTCCAACTGTTCCCCGCTCACCTCATAACATCTTCCCACAAGAGTGGAAGAAGGCCACCGTCATCGGCATACCGAAGCCCGGTAAGCCGAAAACGGAGCCCACCAGCTACCGGCCCATCAGTCTGCTCAATGTCTTCGGCAAAATCTATGAGAGGCTTATTCTAAAGCGCCTCAGAGATTATGCGGAAACAAAGGGCCTCATCCCCGACCAGCAGTTCGGTTTTAGATCCCAACATTCTTGCGTCCAACAGGTCCACCGCATCGTTGAACACATAAGCTACGGCTTTCAACGTGGTCTTACGACCGGTGCTGTATTCTTCGACATATCGAAAGCGTTCGACAAGGTCTGGCACAACGGCTTATTATATAAGCTCTACAAACTCGGTGTGCCCGATCGTCTCGTGCTCATCTTACGAGACTTCTTGTCAAACCGCACCTTCCGCTATCGCATCGAAGGAGCGCTATCCCCTCCTCACCCTATCCGTGCAGGCGTCCCTCAGGGCTCTGTACTATCCCCTCTCATTTTTACTCTCTTCACCAGCGACATCCCGAAAAGTAGAAAGGCGCAGTTGGCTCTGGTCGCAGACGACACGGCCATCTACTACACCGGGTTAGTCCACGACCACATATCTCGCACTCTCCAGACTGAAGTCAACAAGCATGGCGCTTGGTTTAGAAAGTGGAGAATCGAGGTCAATCCCGACAAAAGTCAGGCTGTTCTTTTCACCAAACAGCGTAGAAACCTCATCCCCCCGACCGCTCACCATGTTCGGCAAGCCTATCCCTTGGGAGAAGCGAGCCAAATACCTAGGCGTGACCCTTGACCACCATCTCTCGTTCTCAGAGCACATCAAGCAGGTGCGTTCGCGTGCCGCTTTCGCTCTCGGTAGACTACACTCCGTCCTAAATGCGCGCAGCAAATTGTCCCTTAAGGGCAAATTGCGTATTTACACAGCGTGCATCCGTCCCATCATGACTTATGCCTGTGCAGTCTTCGCACATGCTAGGCCCCACCACATCCACAGGATGCAGTCCCTCCAAAACCGTTTCCTCCGAAAGGCAACGGGAGCCCCCTGGTTCGTCCGAAACGAGATCCTCCATCTCGATCTCAAAATCCCCACCATCAAGCAGTTCATGAAGCGCATCACGACGCGCTTCTTCGACTCCGCCGCCACCCACCGCAACCCTCTGGTTGTGCAGGCCGCCAGTTATAGGCCCTCCACCATTAGCTCTATTCGCCGTCCAAGGCATACCCTCACCGACCCCGATGACCCCATTACCCTCCTCCAGGAAAGCAGTAGGGCAACGAGTACAGTGCACAAAACACACCGACCTACGTTCCGACCTCGCCGCCGAGGTCCCTCGCGTAAACCCCGACGTAATTGTCCCCCCGACCCTTGCTCGACGAAGTGCCAGCCCGCGCCGCAGCTGAGCCTGTAGTTTTAAATTCCCCGATAAATAATAATAATATTAACCAGATCCAGCCTGTCCCACCTTGCTGTCCTCCCCCCAGCGACGCACTAAGCCGAGGTCCGTACTCCACAGGGGGTGCCCTTAGCGTGCAGTCGCTTAGTATTATAAGAAATTCGCCCCTGGCTGGAGGCTTTGAGTTCGCTTAAGGCAGCCACAGGAAAGTCCGGTTAAGTAGTCACGACCTCTCAAGGTCAACTACGAGATGCCATACACAAAAAAAAAAGTTTATCTTATCAGTTGCTTGTTACAAGTTGACCGGTACATATCTCCGTAAATTGCAATCCTTGTTTTCGCTAACCCATGGATACCACACCAGAAGAAGCCGCTCAAGTTGTTGTCTTGTTGCAACAAGGGTTAAGTCAGCGAGCAGTCACTGCCCAGCTCCACTTGAGCCAGTCTTCTGTATCCCGAGTATACAGACGGTTCCAAGAGACTGGTGCCTTCAATCGGAGACCAAGAACGAGCCGCCACCGGTGCACTTCAGAGAGAGACGACCGCTTCATTGTCTCAACCTCGCTGCGTAATCGACACCTTACGGGCGTTGATGTGCAGCAAGAACTGAGACGTGTACGACAAGTGGCTGTCAGCGAGTGGACAGTGAGAAGACGCTTGAAGGAAGCCAACTTGACGCCAAAAAGACCTGCGACGGGCCCTAAATTGACTGCAGGCCACCGACAAGCGCGCTTTCAATTTGCTCGAGCAGGACCGATTGCCATTGCGCAACGCTCCAATTGAGATCAATTGGAGCGTTGCGCAATGGCGATCGGTCCTGTTTACTGATAAGTGCAGAATGTGTCTGCATGGCAGTAACAGGAGAGGCCGAGTCTACAGGCGTCCGGGGGAACGATTTGCCCAATGTTGTTTCGCTGAAACAGTGGCATATGGCGGCGGTTCCTGCATGATGTGGGCTGCTATCTCTTTAGAGGGAAAAACCGAACTTGTTTTCGTGCCTGGGGGCGGCCGAGGAGGCGGGCTAACAGCTTATCGGTACATCACCGACATTCTACTGGATCATGTTGTGCCCTACGCAGGGTTTGTCGGTGAAGACTTCGTGTTAATGCACGACAATGTCCGCTGCCACACGGCACGAGTCACTCGACAGTTTCTACAAGAGGTCGAATTACGCACGATGGACTGGCCTGTGCTCAGTCCTGACATGAATCCCATCGAGCACTTATGGGACGAGCTTAAAAACAGAGTTCGGGCCAGAAATCCAGTCCCTTCAAGCGTAGACGAGCTAAAGACAGCATTATTAGAGGAGTGGGACCGGCATTCCTCAAGAAAATGTCAAAAAATTGATAAGGTCTATGAAAAACAGACTACGGGATGTAATTAGGGCTAGAGAAGGCAATACGAAATACTGATTTAAATAAATTAATTTTATTTTTAAAATTTTTTGTTTCATTTTTCAAATACGAGACACATACCCTTTTTCCTAAATTCCCGTTTTTCCTACTCTTGCGTTCAGACATCATTTATTTCAAAAATGATGGATGGATTTCAATGATAATGATATCAAATTAAAGCTGACATCTTAAGCTTTTGAATGACATATCATTTTAATCATTTCCATTCATAATTTTAGTTGTATCAATGTATGTGTGCGCCGACAAGGCTTGAGTCGATTTGGTTGCTCGCGAGTGTAGTTTATTTATTCACAAAAATATTTTTTTTTTTTAGATAAAACTCTTTGCGGAGATTGAAAAAAAAAGTAAAGTAAAAAACACTAGTGTGGTAACGTAAGTTAAAATAAAAAAAAAACTAATGTATAATAAGCTGCAGTATGAACCTTAATGAACTGTCAGTGTCATCCCACTGATACTAGGGATGGACCAAGGATTACATTTACAATCATTATCGAGATTTTCATAATATCTTTATGCTAATTCTATTGATCATAATCAGTTAACTGATTAAATAAACGCCATTCCATGACCCAACTGCGATGTGTTTTGAAGAAGTGATAGTGGATTGAGTCGAATAAAGACTGTGCGACGTTATTCAGCGTTGTTTTTAACCCAAATCTTTTCAATAAGAAGAGATAGAGAGAGTGTGTCAAGTGATCGAGTGCTAAAAGTGTGCCTGGCTGACGGACCATAGAATTTATCTCCTCACAAACTATGTGGAAACCTAACTAAACGATGTGTGTGTCTGTATACATAAGCCATTTGAATTAAAAACGTGCGGATTCTTTAATAAGTAAAAGGTACTTATTAAATAATCTGCACGTTTTTTAATCTAAATTGTATATAATTATACGAGTATATTAAATATAATATTTTATTTTAGCTAGGTAAATTTATACCGACCTACGCGTTGCCAATAATAAAATAAAATTCATAAAATCACCGTCATCAATAGTACAACAAAATTCAACAGTTCAACTGACACTCGGGCAGCGCGCATCGGCCGGCGGGCTGGATGAAGTGAGCCTGGCCGCTCACTTCATCCAGCCCAAGTGAAGTGATGTTGCTATGGCAACGAGAATCGAGTGAAATGATAAGATCACGTCACTCGCGCGTTGCGCTTACCGACTCACTTCACCTAGCCGGCGCGGGTGGTTACTATGGTTACGAGAATTTGGTTAAGTGATAAGATCACACTGCGCTTGCGCGTGAGGAGCTGTTAATATAAGTAGAGTTTTTTTTTTAATGCGCGACAAACAAAAATTTGGTTTTACCACCTTTATATCAAAATCCAAAATGGCGGCTACTACATTTCATGGTTTTCGGGGGTGTTAAAGCCGATAGTGTGGTCAAAATTAAAAAACAAGATGGCGGCTGCGAAAATGTTCAGTTTTTTTATCATGGGTGTCGTTTTCATGGTTTTCGGGGGTGTTAAAGCCGATAGTTAGGGCAAATCTAAAAGCAAGATGGCGGCTTCAAAAATTACCAATCCTTTTGGAATAAAAAAAAAACCAAATTGATTTTCTGACAGAATTTCTGTTTTGCTATTTTATTAAAAAAAACCTTAAATACGAGTAGTAACGTTTCCATGCTTAAATACTAATTTTGAAATAATATAAAATGATCAATAGAATTAGCATAAAAATATTATTAAAATCTCGATTATGATTATAAATGTAATGCTTGGTCACTCCCTAGCATCAGTGGGATGACACTGACAGCTCACTCCACGCTTGTTTTCACGGTGAGATTTTTACAGAATCGACATGCAGCTTCTATCATTATAGTATTGATGACTCACTTTAACAAAAGCGCCGAAAAAGTCAGTATAAACTGCATCAACTTGAGTGTAGCTCACATAATGTTGGCAAATAGTATCGTATAGTCTAGGAAACCCAAAAAACAAAATAGTTCAAAGTCAAATTATTTATATTTACGCGCATAAAAGGCACTTTTGTGTGCCTATTTGAAATAAACACAAAAAAATAGAATTGACTCTAGTCGCCCCTTCCAAAAGGTAGTTTCGTATGGAGAAGAATGGGCAAAAAACTCCACCGTTACTCTTTTAAAATATTTTGTATAGGTACCTTAATTATATAATTATTATGTGAAGACGAAGCACCTAGAATAAAATGACTATATCACAATACGTAAAAATAATTTAAAATGATGCAATGACAGAAACATTAATTATGTGATAGATGCGTAATGCTCACATACTCGTATGTACAAAGATTGTAAAGGTATACTTTTTCCTAAACAAATTAAAGTAATAGGTCAGTGTGTAAGTTCAATAGAGTAGATAAAATTACTCTATGAGAATAACACAATTTATTGGTATCTATGTAGATGTTGTCCGCGACTTCGTATGCGTGTATTTTTTATGTCATAAATTTCTTTAATACATAATTATATCCAGGATGAAAAGTAGCCCCTATCTATGCACAGGGTACCTATTTGACATTTTTTTACAGAGTGACTGTGGAGTTTCTTGCCGGCCTAGCTTCTGACTTTGCATAAGTGCCCATGTACGTTTATGTGAAATAAAATATTTTGATTCCATTTGATTTGATTTATAATTAAGATCTGACGAGGAACGTAGCTTATGTCCTTCTCCAGGTCCCGGGCTACCTATCTGTCAAATATAACGATCGGTCACTGGTTTGGTTAAGGTATTACACAGATAGACATATATGTTATTTTCGCATTTATAACATTAGTATGGATGTATTAATTGATTTAAAATGTGCAGACCAAGGTTCTGCAATTCCCCCAACTTTGTCTTTCATAATAGTCGATAACGCCTCACTAACAGATCTTTTGATAAAACCAACCGGAAAAACGATGAAAAAATCCCCAACAGTCGCTCCTATGTTCAATAACCAACAAAATCCCATTTACTTAAATGAAAGCATTTACAGGTCATCATTTTTCAATTGTCAAGGATTCGGTTTGTCAGAAAGGTGAAGCTAGTTGCCCATTTCAAAGCGTACCCAGTATTTTACTATAGATAAGATCGGGCAAGAAACTCCACGGACACACTTTTAAATTTTTTAGGTTTAATGTTTAAAAAATAGCGGATTTTGCAACAACATTCTCGCTAACGTGTTTACAAGTAACATGCAGTGAAGGCGATTCACGCGCATCTGGCATTCGTGATTGTCGTTTGATTCGTACTTTAACCTCGTAAAAATCACATTGAGCTATTCTCGGCATGTCTATTCAAACATTTCTTGCAGAATAGACATTTCTGCCATACTTCTGGGTGAAATCAATGTAAAAGAACGTTATTATATATATGGAAAGAAGACGTCATTTTAGAAGAAGTTCGTTTCTCGTTATTTCGTATGATTTGTATCGCCGAATCGCTGCGATTATCTGATACGCGTCAGCGGCAAAAATACAGACAACTAATTGTTTATTTTACGCAATAAAAACCTTTAAAAAACAACGGAAAGGTTAAAAATCCAGCTTATGCAAATATCACGAATTCTTTATTAATGCAAAAACAGAGAGTACTTCGTCGATCTACACATACGAAAACACTTCATTTAATCAATCTAAATGGACATTTTTATTTAATTTCAATAGGGCCATAAAGTATGTATATTTAATAAATACCTTGATCCCTAGACACTTTTGATGTGTGTATTTCCCAACAATCTTTTGGGCCTTTGTAAAGTAATATAGCCACGTATACCAGCATCGTCGTTGGAACAGCAGGACGGTGCGGTTGGTGCAATACCGCACTCTTTAAGACTACCAAACTTCCTCTTCTTCTTCTTCTCCGTCTTGAATAGCCTAGATGTTATTGTGGTAGTCATCAATTTACTTATAATAGCATTAGATGTACTTAATTTATACAGCAATATACCTGCAATATCGCGCCCACGATATTGCCCCAGACTGTAAGAGCCTTTATGGCTTAAAAATATTTTTTAAAAATGCTCTAAAGTACATTACATTACATACAACAATTGAATAAAAAATAGCTTCGTTATGTGGAATGGATTACTTCATGCGACGCATAATGGCAATATTTTTTCGATCAACTTATACTAAGAATACATGATTCCAGATAATGTCGCCATTTTATTAGCGACATAGGAGACGACTGACAATGACGAAAGCATCATGCTACGAGTGTAAACGCGAGAAGTGCCTTCAATTGAAGACAATTCCCGCGTTTAGTAGTATCTCGGGTAACGCTAGATTAGTATAAAGGTTAAAGTAGAGGTTAAATCACTATACATATTTGTGTTAACAGTTTATCAGAGCCATCGCAACCATTAACAGGTTCACTATCTGCGAGACAGACAATAGTTGAACAATGACACAGACCATAATATATATATGTAGCTCGTGGGTTTGAGAGTTCATACTTTATATGTTGTTATTATATAAATTGATTGCAATTGCATTGCAAAAGTGTTTACCTTGTCGTAAATTGGAAGGTGTAAAGAGTTTATAAAAAGTGTTTTAAGTGCGATCTAGAAATATCTGACCGTCTGACTATCAAAGATCAACATGAAAGGAGAAATTCCAGTGTTCAAAAGATGTTGCTTCTGTCTGCCTCTACGATATGGCTTGCTCGCGTGGGGATATTTCAAAATGGTGAGTATTTAGCCGATAATCAATGAAAGCCTAAGCGACCAACTTAACGATGTGTATACCGTTCTTACATTCCAGACAGCAGATGCGATTCTCGCCTCAATAATGACATATGTATTGATAAGTATTTTAGTGATGATCAGGATACATGAAAATAACAACCATATCAGCCAGATGTATTATACAGAACTGATTGTATCGACTATTTCAATTACTATTTTCTTTACGGATTTCATAGTGACCATAGTATTCATCATTGGAGGACATAAGGTGAGATTTGAAATCTAATTTTGACTTACCTATATAAAATTGAGAATTTGAGGAAATGAGGAATCATTGAGTCGAGGACCCAAATCGGCAAATTCACTTAGAATGGGACGCCAGCTACATGAACCTATGACCTAAGAAAGGTGGCTGGGGTAAACAGAATGTGAAAGGTGGAGAACGGCCTGTTGAGGTGCACTTGAAAGAGGCCCTTCACCCTGTTCATTTTATGGGATGACGTTAAGTATGAGTTGATCACTCTTATATAATTATTGGGCCGACGTCCAGCGATTATTGTATTATTCCAATATAAAAACGAGTAATCGCAGAACCTTCAGTTTTTTTTCGAATTTTCGAATTATCCGGGCATCTCGTGTAAAAAAAAAGCTAATGGTGCCGATTCCCTTGTTCACAAACTAAACTAAATTTAAGTTCAGTGCACCTTTTTCTTTCTATTTCATTAAGAAAAGGACAGAAGATAAATTTTAGTTAAGTCCTGTCAAATTAATCAGCGTTTGACGTAAATTGACGTAATTTTAGTATGCAAGTTTTTAATCACTTCTAAACTAGTATGGAGTAGTGACAGGCGCTGATTAATTTGTCAGGACTAAACTAAAATTTATCTTCTGTCCTCTTCTTAAGACGATGACAACACCTAAACCGCGGTCACTGTCAGATTGCATAGAAAAGAAAGAGAAGCGCGACGACAAAACGCTTGTAATTTATTGCAAAATATGAAGTAATTATCTATTTACTCAGAATTGAGTTGATTAATCGAAAATAAAAAACAACCAAGTTCTGCATTAGAATAAGACGTACTTGTTATTAATTAAATACGCAATTTATGTTGATATTTAATACAGATATGTTGGATTAGAACTCAAGGTAAGAGGTTAGTTTAACGTTAGTTTGTATCGAGATTTTTTTTTCAAAACGTGTTTTGGTGACAACCAAGTTCTGGGAAATATGTTCAAAATTAACATATATTTTTTCCGCTACCACAAACTTTACAGATTTGGCAATTTTCTTTCTTAAGAGAAGCCTATTTTGGTCAATTGGGTCTTGTCAGCGCCTTAATGAAATACAAAGAAAAAGATGCACTGAACTTAAAAGTTTAGTTTGTGAACAAGGGAATCGGTACCAATTAATATTTTTCTTTTGCAGAAAAATGTGAAGCTGCTAAGAGTATTCTATTTTCTAAGCATAGGGATGTGGGTGATTACTTGTATATTGACTGCCATACAAGTCGTTACAGCAATACAGAATTTAATAGATTACAGCTTGCACTTTTGGTTGAGATTTGTGATGCCATTCTCATTTTTTTTCGTCGTCATTTTAGGTGAGCAAATTTTTGTTTTTGAAATAGTATAATTTCTTTAAAATCTTGTTAACCACTCTATAGAGAATTATTATTGACTTGCTTAGTAGAAGCTTGGACATAACGATTAAAACTACGTATAAAACAAGAGGTGTCGCGATGTCGTGGGATACCCGGTTAGACCGAAGTTCGTTTTGCTTTGACTATCATCAAAATTTTGTAAGGTAACAAGAGTGTCGTGATGGTCAAAGTATTACACTTTTTTGGTTCTAGCTCTCATTCGCCAAGTGAGCAGAGTATAACGTGCAATAAGGAACTTCTTTCCAATTAAACCAACCTCTTTGTTTTTCCAGCTGTGCAGAGTTACTTCCTTATGCTACTGAGGAGTGAGATCATTAAACTGAGGAACAACGTCAAGTTTAGATTTGTGAACAATGCGGCTGAAGCAGAATGTACCATGACACGTGAAGAAAAGGCAGTGGAAGAGGAGGCGGTGAAGGAAGTCGTGATAAACTAAAGAGGAACAAGAAACACGACGCGCGAAAATTTGAAAAAGGAATAATGAATGTCTTATTAATTTGCTGAAATCAATTCAGATAATAACCATCTCCACGGGCGAGAGAATCGCGGCGAGTCTCGCCGTGCCATGAAATGTTGCCGCGATGATATCACCGTGTGGAGGTTGCTCCATACAGTATATATTGAATTTGATGCCACGGCGTGACTACTCTCGTTTGTGGAGATGGTGCCAAGTTTATTGTGAGTTGATGTAGGTTTCAGTAAATAATAAACAATTTTGTAAATCAATCTGGATGTACTTCTTTTTAGGGGCTCGTGGCTAAGTTATAACAGCCGCACGGGTGGATGGTTAAGCTACACTTGCCGCGGCCGGTTCGTGGATGGGTGACCATCTATTACATGTCGAGACCCCTCCGTGCCTAAAAAAGAAGCCGTTGGTCTCGGCTTTCATTCGTAGATATTTGAGAGCCGTTACGGGTAGTCAGATGCCTAAAAGTATGACAACCAGTCTTGCCAAGGGGTATCGTGTTACCCAGTAACTGGGTTGTGGGGGTCAGATAGGCAGTCACTCCGTGTAAAATACTGGTATTCAGCTATAAAGTTGGCAGCAGCGAACACTTTTCAACTATTAACAACAATCACCAATCCGTTGTTAAAGATTATGGCAATGCTTTTTTTAGATATTTTTCTTAAACGGCAAAAATATGATGTGAATGATTTTCGTGGAAGATTCTTTTAAACTACTGCGCACAAAAACACACTTACAATGAAAATGCCTATCATTTTGACAGTTCAACAATATTTATTACGTTATTTACATCGTTGAGCAAGAGTAAATTGTTAGCAAGTTTCTTCAAAATCCTTCGGATTGTGATTCAAAATATGTTACGCAATTGGGGTGCTGGACTTTTAAAATAAGTAAAAATAGAGTTCTTAAGCTTTATATAGAAAAGTAATGTATAACACATTTGCTCGTAAAGGGTGTCTTATTTCACCAATTTCAATATCGTATTGTATCTCATTACGTACTAGTGCGTTATTGTAATGTAAAACGCACGAGTTTCTTTTTAATAAGGTAAAACGCATGGTTCATCAAGATGATCCGTCTAAAACGAACGGTACTTTTTTAAATCTTAGCATAATTGTTTTTATGTCATAAAAGTGGCCAACACTTTATGAATAAAATTAACTTTGGGAGATAAAATATTATTATTAACATAATTAATTTTGACAATAAATTACAACCACATTTATCTGTAATCACACTGTATCACAATTATCTGTAACAAAAACACAAAAATATTAATTTACTTTATTAGTAATACTGGCTGTTTTTTGTGCCTTTGCATTAAAAAAAAGCGCTGATGCGCGCGCTAATTTGTGAACATGTAAACATTATTCCACGACCTTTTTGCAACGTAATAATCAATTTCACAAATTGTTCAAATTTTTATAACTGCTTTAACAAGTGATTAAAGATTTATTCGTATAAGAAAATCCGAGTTTTATTTATTTCCTCGCAAATATGTTATAAAACGTCGTATGACATACGTGCGCTTTGATAATTACAGCCTCTGCTTTTTTGTAGCAATATCGCCTCGGCTATAATTTTCAACTTACCGCACTTATATCATAATGTACTATTAGTGTATACCTACTTTTATTCCATTAATTACACTCGCTGTAAATTATACGGATCGATGACGAAAATCCCTGTCACTTGCACATTATTAATGGTACATGCACGAAACTAACTTTAAATTATAGAGACTTTTAATATCGTATGAAATAAAACCTTAAATGATTTACAACACAATAAAAATTATAACTTTAAAAAACCCTGAATATAAAAATAAATTCAATTCGCGGTTGTTTTACTTTGCTTGTTTTCTAACTTTTTCAATCTGTCAAATAAAAAGGAAAAAAAGATGGTCATTGTCATATTTCACCATCATTATTGATTACTATCATGTCGTTAACACCAGAAGAATGTACACGTATCGTCACTATGTTAGAAGAAGGCAGAAGTCAGCGAAGTACAACAAGAACAAAAGGCGTGTCACTTTCTACAGACTTATTTTTCTGTGTACCCTTGGCAGTGCAGCGAGTCGTCCAACGTTTCCGAGAAACTGGGCAGAACATAAGAAGACCAGCAACGGGCAGACCGAGATGTAATTCGGCTCGAGAGGACTGATTTATTGTTACGGCCATGCTCCGAAATCGGCACCTCACGGAGACGACGTAAGCGAACTGTTATAAGCACACACTGAACCCTAAAATGCTTAATCATTATGGCTTTCAGCCATCTCAGTACAATAGTCGTAGTCAGCAATAATCATTGGTACTAAAATTAGTCTATTTCGAACCTTTACGGTGATCGGTTGCATATGGGTCCCTTTTTCTTAAATTGTATTAATTAATTAAATAAATAATAATTACCTTTTTAAACAATTTCTTTTTTTAAAAAGCCTCTTTGAAAGGACCCTATAACATTTGGTGGCAGCGGTGGGATACGGAAATCCCCAGTGCCGATTCGCGTAAACTACATTTGCGTTAAATCAGTAAATAGACTCTCCGTATCCTGCAATCCTATAAAAAATAAAATTTAATGGTAATAAAACCAGTGAAGTGTTCATAAGTAGCACGTTACGATTCTGCGAGTCGTGTACATCCTGAGTGCATAATAATAAGTGCAGCCTACATGTATCCTGTGAGTGCCCTGTGGACATCCTTTAATCGTCCTGCGAGTATCCTGTGAGCGCCAGTCGCGTTCTTCAACCGACTAATAGCTTTACATACTTCTGGCATCCTGCGAGTCCTCAGAGCATCCTGCGAGTCCTCCGAGCATCTTGCGAGTTCTCCGAGCATCATACGAGTCCTCCGAGCATCCTGCGAGTCCTCCAGGGATCCTGCAGATCCTGAAACGTCATAAGTGTCGTCCTATGACCCGCGAGTGTTTTGTGTTTAGTCTAACAAGTGTTCCGTGAATCTAAGAGTGTCGGTTGTGTTATCTGCGTGTGAGTGTCGCTATGCAGTCGTTCTCAGCTCTAGCTCTTATCGCCGCCTACGTATTCCTGTAAGTCAACGAACAATTATTGTTAACTGTAACCTTATCTCTGCTAGTTTAAAATTAATATTTTGTTTCTTGACGTCTAGAATTTGCATGTTATGCCTCCTAAAGTACCAAAAAACGAAGATAGTAAATTGCAAATTGAAATTCCATCTGAGCCTTCAGATCCAAAATCTCCAATCTTATCACCAAGAATTACTAGGCAAACAGTAGAAATGGAGCTTAATACTTTACTAAAATTCGTAAAACCATATGACGGCAGTCGCGAGAAACTAAATTCGTTTATTAATAATTGCAATAATACTTACGAGCTAGCATCCGAGGCACAAAAGCCAATTATATTTAAATATATATTATGTCAACTTACAGACAAAGCCGAAATTGCGTGTTCGATTAAAGAGTTCACATCTTGGGAACAGTTAAAAGAGTTCCTTAAAACTCAATTTTCAGAAAGAAAACACTATACACATTTACTTAATGATCTCCAGGAAAGCAAACAAACTTCGTCTGAAAATGTAGGACAATTCGCCCTTCGCATGGAGACTTACCTTTCTCAATTATTAACAGAGATATCGCTCTCTAATTATAAAGCCAAAGAAATACCAGGTCGCACAGCAGCCATGGAGGACCTAACACTCCACCACTTCCTTATGGGCTTAAACCCTCGCGTATCAAACATGGTAAGGTGCAGGGCACCTAAAACTTTCAATGAGGCTGTTAACTTAGCCATTTCCGAAGAAAGGATTTTAGAAACTCTTTATAGGCGAAATCATAGCTCACAACGTGAAAAACAGGCTAGCCAAAATAGGTCCAACCCTAAAATCTTTGCTCAGAAAAATAAAAACTCGCAGAAATCATCTTCGCAACCAATTACGTCGGGTAGCAATCATAAACACGACCCAAACATTACATGCAAATATTGCAAAGAGATTGGTCACGATATAAATAACTGTCAAAAGCGACAGAAACGTTACCCGAGTTCTCAATTTCATCAGGATCAAAGTAAATCCTCTGGGTCCCAACCCAATCCTAAATCTCCTCAAATCAATTTCATCGATGATTGCGATGACTCTGGTGAATCTACCCACGAAGACGAAGGTGAAAATGTCGAAGTGGAAGATTTAAACGAATAAACGTCCTGCAACCGTGCCGAACGGGACGTCATGTCAAAGTCGGCACACATTCGAACCACATGAGTTCAACCTTTCAAACTTCCGAGGTTATACATCAGGGTAACCAGCCCCAAAACGGCAACCTCAATCCTCTTAAGGTTATACATCAGGGTAACCAGCCCCAAAACGGCAACCTTAACCCTTCCGAGGTTATACAGCAGGGTAACCAGCCCCAAAATGGCAACCTCAATCCTCTTAAGGTTATACATCAGGGTAACCAGCCCCAAAACGGCAACCTTAAATCTTCCAAGGTTATATAGCAGGGTAACCAGCCCCAAAACGGAAACCTCAATTCTCTTAAGGTTATACACCAGGGTAACCAGCCCCAAAACGACAACCTTAACTCTTCCGAGGTTATACAGCAGGGTAACCAGCCCCAAAACGGAAACCTCAATTCTCCTAATAAAATTTATGAGGTTAGTATCGATACCTCTAAAAAACTACTACCTCATGTGTTGATAGAGTCACACGTCTCTGATATTCCACTAACACTCCTTGTAGACTCAGGGTCTGCAATCTGCTTGTTAAAAGAATCAAGTGTCCTAAACAAGCCAAAAATCATTCATAAACCTATAAGCATTAAAGGCATCGATCCTGGCGTTGAAACCACTCAAACTATGGGTCATTTTAATTTAAAACTAAAAGTCTCGGATTCTAAGTCAATTAGCCATAAATTTCACATGATCAAAGAAATTAACCTACCTTATGACGGCATTATAGGTAATGATTTCCTGACGGCTAACAGTTGCAACATTGACTACAGTCGTGATGTTCTTAAAATAACTCGCAATGAAATTAAAATCCATTTCCTTGACTCTTGCTACATCATACCACCACGCACAGAGACTGTAATAGAATGTACCGTCACAAATCCAGAATTAAAAGAAGGCGTGATCCTAGATCAACATCTTTCTAGTACTCTTCTAGTTGCTAATTGTATAACAAAAGTTAAAGACAATAATAGAGTCAATATATCCGTTGTTAACACCTCTAATAAACCTGTTAAGATTAAACGCAACCTTAACCTTAAACTAGACCCAATTGTCGCTTATCCTATTCAATCGACTCCTCTTAGTGAAAACGTAGTTGAGCGTACTAGGAAAGTTCTAAATTCCCTGAGAACCTCCCACCTGAATGACGAAGAAGCTCAAGCGCTCTTTAATTTATGTTCAGATTATTCTGATATATTCCACCTACCTGAAGAGGCTCTGTCTTTTACGCCAGCCATTCAACATGAAATCAAAACCACTATTAACACTCCGATACATACAAAATCTTACCGTTTTCCAGAGTGCCATAAAGAGGAAGTGGAAACCCAAATTAGTAAAATGTTGGACCAAGACATCATCAAACCCTCAAATTCCCCATGGTCTTCTCCTATATGGATTGTTCCAAAAAAAGCAGACGCTTCTGGCCAAAAGAAATGGCGCATCGTAATTGACTATAGAAAGTTAAACGATGTCACAATAGGTGAAATTTATCCTATCCCTCAAATTACCGAAATTCTTGACCAATTGGGTAAAAGCCAATATTTCACTACCCTCGACCTTTCATCAGGTTTCCATCAATTAATGACATCACCAGAAGACGCACCTAAAACAGCCTTTTCTGTACCTCAAGGCCACTTTCAATTCAATAGAATGCCGTTTGGCTTAAAAAATGCCCCAAGTACGTTTCAGAGACTTATGAATACCTGCCTTGCTGGGCTACAAGGCTCTCGTTGTTTCGTTTATTTAGACGATATAGTCCAGTATGCATTTGATTTAAATTCAGCAATCCTAAATCTCAAGGCCATTTTCGACAGACTTCGAGAATTCAATTTAAAACTTCAACCAGAAAAATGCGAATTTCTCCGAAAAGAAGTTACTTACCTAGGTCACATTATCACCAAAAACGGTGTAAAACCAAATCCAGATAAAGTGAAAGCTGTAACACAATATCCCGTTCCAAAATCTGCAAGAGACATTAAATCTTTCTTGGGCCTCGTGTCATACTACAGGCGTTTTATCCCTAACTTTTCGAAACTAGCCAAATCCCTTACCTTGCTCCTGAAAAAGGACGCCCCGTTTGGTTGGACGAATGAACAACAACTTAGTTTCGAAACCCTAAAAAATAAACTAGTCGAAGCACCTATATTAGCATATCCTGACTTTAATCAAACCTTTTTGTTAACCTGCGATGCATCAAATTACGCTATATCAGCTATCCTGTCTCAAGGTCCCGTCGGGCGTGATCTTCCAATTGCTTACGCGTCCCGCACCTTAAATAAAGCCGAATGTAATTACAGTGTTACGGAAAAGGAATGTCTAGCGATAGTATTTGGAACTAAAACCTTCCGACCATATTTATATGGTCGCCGATTTACCATAGTAACAGATCACAAGCCGCTTCAATGGCTATTCAATTGCAAAGATCCCGGATCTAGACTCATTCGATGGAGGTTGAAACTTGAAGAATTTGAATATGATATTCAGTATAAAAAGGGTAAAATAAATGCCAACGCAGACGCTTTGTCTAGATTCCCTGTTAATCCCGTTCAACCTACTGCTGACGAAATAACAACACCTAATCTTCTAAATTCCGAAGCTAATATTACACCTGAAAATATTGACAGTAATTCAGATAGAGATTTTTTCGACTTCATTACATCACCTACTTCCCTTCAGTCGGATGAACTTAATCCGGACCATCTCTTTGACATCCCTACCCCAGACCTTATTAATACAGAATCTCCAAATCCTATCTCTATAAGAGTCCCATCAGAGAGCACTGTAATTCAAGACGCGCACCTCAGTTCCGTCCCTGTCTTATCCACCATTGACTATTCCAACTTCCTGAAACAAATAGCGGATAAAAATAAAACATTCAATACACACATTATCGAACATAATGACAGTTTGCTAAAAGCCACTTCTAAGGTTGTCTTAGTGCCCACGTCGATTGATTTGGATGAATCAAATCCGTATATTGAAGAAATATTAAATAATTTAGAAAATCAAGACCAAATCCGCAACCAAGAAAAACAATTACATACCTTCTATAAAGTCCAAACAGGAAATAAAGATTACTACTTCCTGTACGTAAAAGTACATCACTTCGACCAGACGTCATATGACGAAATATTTAAAACCCTCAAATATATTCGTAATGAACTTGTGATAGCTGATCAAATTAAAGAAATTAGTATATCCGACTTCCGTGACCCTTTTGAAAAACACAGTAATGTTAAAATCTATAATATTATAAACTACCTATTTCATAATACTGGCATACAAATAGATATCTATCATAATAACGTTACTTACCCATCACCGTCTGAAGTTAAGAAAATTCTCTACGACAATCATGACTTACCCATAGCTGGTCACCTTGGTGTCAGTCGTATGTATGATAGATTGGAACAGTTATATTATTGGAAAGGTATGCGCAATGACATAGAGTCGCATGTTAAAAGTTGTAAATCGTGCCAAGAAAATAAAGCTTTACGCAAAATAAATCGCGCACCAATGCAAATTACAAGTTCGTCAACTAAGCCGTGTGAGCGCATATCGCTTGATATAGTAGGACCTCTTCCAGAATCCGGTCCGGCAAATCTTAAATTCATATTAACACTACAAGATGATTTCACTAAATTCTCCACCGCGTACCCCGTGCGCAGCACGACAGCCGAAGAAACATGCGAATGTTTATTACATTTCATATCGGTATTTGGCCTTCCAAAAATGATTTTGACAGACCAAGGCACTAACTTTACAGCAGACCTATTCAAGAAAACGTGTGAATTTCTAAAAATTAAACAGCTATGGTCTACTCCATACCACCCACAAACACAAGGCGCCCTTGAACGGAGCCACTCAACCTTGAAAGAATATTTAAAATCTTTCGTCAATAAAGAACAAACAAATTGGCCCCGTTATGTATATACAGCCATGCTTACTTATAATACTACTGTTCATACCGTAACGCACTACACCCCGTATGAATTAATGTTTGGCAATAAACCGTTTATCCCAAACTCTATATGTAACGAAAGCCTAGACGCCACATACCCCGAATATGTCCGTATGCTACAAAACCGCTTAAAGTATTCTCGCGATAAAGCTCTTGAATACGTCCACAGATCTAAGATAACGTCTAAAACATATTACGATTCCCATAGTCGGCCAGTACAATATAAAATCGGCGATTACGTTTACTTAAAGAACCACCTTAGAATGCGAAAGGCCTTATCTCCCATATGGAAAGGTCCGTATAAAGTCGTAAAAGTTCACGGCAATAACACCTTATCACTATTGATAAACAGACGACACGTCCGTCACCACTATGACCAAGTGAAACTCGCAGAAGTCGCCAACAACCTGTGAAAGAAAACTTTTAAATTAGAATCATAATTAAATTGATATTTTTAAGTAGATAGACTATATACCTTTATGTAATCCATATAGACTAGTTAGGTTAGTAGTAATAAGTTATTACATTAAATATTTAGTTAGTATTCATAATACATGCATACCTATGTACTTACAGTGCCTCAGCGAAGCTCCAACCATCTAACGAGTATGTCCACGCGATAACTGCGAGTCCTGGAATATACTTCGATTACATAGGGAAATTAAAAATCAATAATGGCATCCTAAATGTCATTATGCCGTTAGATATTTTACATATTAAACCGCATATAGAAAATATAAATTCAGCATTAGAAACAGTAATTTATACATGTAAACAAACCGGTTACATAAAACACTCAGAATGCCACAATACGCTGGAACCATTAGTAGTTCAACAACGAAATTTAATCAAACTACTATCGGTCACGTCACTGTCTGTCACTTTTTCACAGCTCATATTTATTTAAATTTACATATTTTACGTGGCCCTAGATGTCCAAATTTGATCGTTTTCTTGTTAATCAAGGCTTAACTGCTGTGCCAAAGTGTAGGCAGCTCCCAATTTTGAACAAATAATAAAATATCTTTTTGTTTCAGACGTTGCGGTCCTCCTTGGCAACGTTATGGCGTGTCGTCCTGACGTCCGACGTCAACGCTTCTGAAAGACTTTAAAATAGTTATATTTTAGTGATAATTTCTATTTTGTGTTTAGTTGAGTGTTTTTCTCTATTCAAGTGTTGTTTTCTGGTAAGTGGATGCATACCGCAACCCAATCCGGTGATGGCACGTTAAATCAAAATTACATTTGTTTACATTGCGATAGATCTTTTCAATCAAAAAGGGGTCTTAACATTCATATTTCAAAAAAACATCGTCTTTGTATTAGCCAGAACGGCCCTGCTCTAAATTTAGACCCAGTTTCTTTACCGGCACCTGTTTCCGACAGTCCAAATTCTACCCCATTCCATTTGTACCTTAGTTACCTAAAAAATAATGTGCCTGTTATCAAACGAGTCCCGCGCGGCGCCAGGATCTCCGTCGCAAACCACCTTTCAGGCTTGATTAAAAAATGTGTGGAGAGCAACCAAATTGTAGACTGGCATAATCTCTTCCTTTTTTCGTATACCACTTTGCATGTCAAAAAAGATGAGGCTACTATTTCTCTAACGCAAAAAATCAAAAATAACTGTTTAACAAAAACATCTTCACCTTTAGATTCTCCCAAGAGGGGAACATTATCTAGAATTAAATTAATTGAAGGCAAAATTGCCGACGGGGATCTCAAAGGCGCCGCACGTCTTCTTTTTACTAACGACGTGTTGTCGCCTGATACTCCTGATACCCTTTCGGCTTTGCATTCGAAACATCCCCCGGCTCCCGTGATCCCGTATTTTTTCGACTCTCCTACAGCAGACCAGGCCTGCCTCGAAATCGAAGGCAAAGACGTTATTGACGCAATAATTTCTTTTAAAACCGGTTCAGCGGCCGGCCTGGACGGAATCTCACCCCAACATTTAAAAGATTTAACTTCTTATTCTGTGGGTGATGCAGGTGTGCAGCTTATTTGCTCTATTACAAAATTAATAAATTTTATTTTTTCAGGCAAAATCAACGCTGATATTGCCTCACTTTTATTTGGTGCTAATTTGATCGCCCTAACTAAAAAGGACGGAGGGGTGAGACCCATTGCTGTGGGGTCAACTTTAAGACGTTTGGCATCCAAAATTGCGGTGAGACATATCAAATCTAAATTACAGTCTGTTTTCGAACCTATACAATTAGGATTTGGCACGAAAGGTGGGTGTGAGGCAGCCGTCCATGCCTTAAGAACCTACCTTTCGTATGATGATTGCGAAATTGTAGTCAAAATTGACGTCAAAAATGCTTTCAATTCAGTAAACAGGGATGCCATGCTGACAGAAGTTAAGAACAAAATTCCGGAACTCTATCAATACCTGCTTACCTGCTACGCAGAACCTTCAAAATTAATTTACCGTTCCCATGAACTTTCTTCGGAGGTCGGCTGTCAGCAGGGCGATCCCCTCGGGCAGCAATTTTTAGCTTGGCTATAAATCCGATTATTCAAAATTTAAAATCAAAATTTAACGTTTGGTATTTGGATGACGGAACCCTGGGAGGCGATGTGGACACTGTGCTATCTGACTTATCAGATATTAAAACAAATTTCGAAAATATTGGTTTAGAATTAAATTTTAGCAAATGTGAACTCTTCATTCAAAAAACTTCTTACGGTTTGGATAATTTAAAATCCAAATTAAATTTTCTCGGGAGAAGTTATTTGATGATTTCCCACCCTCAAAAAAAAAAAAAAAATTAAATTTTCTGGCACCGAATATCAAAATAGTAGACAGAAAGTCACTTTGCCTCCTGGGTTCTCCCATCTTTGAAGAATCTTTTCCTGATTATATTACTAACACTATTTCTAAATTCCAAAGTCACGCAAATTGTTTACTCGAAATCAGTCCTCATTATGCTCTTATAATTCTAAAGTTTTGCCTTTTTGTCCCTAAATTTACTTATGTGCTTCGCTGTAGCCCTTTTTGGAAACATCCAAATTTGCTTTCACCAATAGACGATTTAGTCAAAACTAGTTTAGAAACGATTTTAAATATTCAGCTCAATGAACCATCTTGGTTACAAGCATCCCTCCCTATTCGGTTTGGCGGTTTAGGAATCCGCAAAATTTCGAGTGTTGCTTCCCCAGCCTTTTTGTCGTCCACCCATAGCACGTCACGTCTCATAGGTAATGTCCTAAGGGCTTTGCCCACAAACTATGAGACTGCGGGCT
The DNA here is from genome assembly GCA_905333075.3 of Atethmia centrago. NCBI lineage: Eukaryota > Metazoa > Arthropoda > Insecta > Lepidoptera > Noctuidae > Atethmia > Atethmia centrago. Next base: position 5,838,025 of record HG995381.1, on the reverse strand, counting down.
TGGAGGATGCCAAGAATGCTTTTCAAATTGCTTGCCCGGGTAAAGAATTTCCAGACAACCTAAAATCTCAGAGGAGCTGGGACGATATTTATTGCGATTTAACATACAAATCGATTCTGAGCCGCAGTTCAGGTCCGGATCGCGCAAGACTTTTGGCGGTCGGAACCAGAGAGGCCGGTCATTGGCTACATGCCCATCCTTCTCCATATACCGGTACCTTCCTGGATCCGACCTCGCTTCGTCTGGCGACTGGTCTGCGGCTTGGGGTCACGGTATGCACTCCACACACATGCCCTTGTGGCACGGACGTGGACCGACTGGGTCACCACGGACTTTGTTGTCAAAAAAGTGCAGGCCGCTTTTCAAGACATGCAACACTTAATGACATAATCCGCCGGTCTCTTGCCAGCATCAATGTGCCTGCTCTTCTTGAGCCGACTGGCATTGTCAGAGATGATGGCAAAAGACCTGATGGTGTGTCTTTGGTCCCGTGGAGTTTGGGACGGATGCTTGTGTGGGACGCTACCTGTGTAGACACACTGGCACCGTCCCACCTCCAACGGACTACTTCTAAAGCGGGTGCAGCGGCAGAAAATGCCGAAAATCTGAAAGTTATTAAATATGGAGGCCTTGGCAGAGAGTACAACTTTGTGCCCTTTGGCGTCGAGACCCTCGGTCCGTGGGGTCCCAGTGCGCATAAGTTATTTGCGGAAATCGCGAAACGTCTAGTTGATGTAACTGGTGACCGAAAAGCTGGCGGCTTTCTCGCGCAACGCATCAGCATTGCAATTCAGCGAGGAAATGCCGCCAGCATCCTCGGTACAATGCCCCGAGGGCCTTTTTTAAGCTTAACTTAGTTTTAATTTAATTTAGTTAATGTTAATAATCATCTTGTAATTTGGTTATGTAAATAAATGATAGTAATCAAACTATTTAGTTCCATATCTTACCTTATTGATAATGGTGACCACAGAAACAAACGAGCATGGATTGGAGGAATTGGAATGATTCTAAAACAAGTTTTTGGTACTTTAGATGAAGACGACGCTATTCAATATGATCGAGCTATTGAATCAATGCAAAACAATCAAGATAAACTTATGTCTTTTATAAAAAATAATATTTTAATAACTAAATCTGTTATATCAACATATAATAATACGTTTCACAAGATTCAACAAAATGAAGTAATGTTAAATGACGCTATCAGCAAACTTTCGAGCAGTATTCAAAATATTTCTAAAACTACGCATATTTTAGAACTAGATTTTGTCCGTAATACATTGGAAACTTCCATGGTCACCCTAACATTTCAACTTGAAGATATAACAAGTGCGATAATGCTTTGTAGTCAAAACATACTGCACCCGTCCGTTATGTCGCCTACCGCTATGTACCGAGAATTAGCTGATACCGTAAGGCACCTGCCGAATAATCTAAACTTACCTGTACAATTAGATATAAGTTCAGTTCATACTATTATGAAAGTGTCTACTTTATTGTGTTATTATTTTAACGATAAACTAATATTTCTTTTGCGTGTCCCTTTGATATCCAATCAAGAATATTTTTTGTTTAATAATATTGCATTACCAACACCTCACGATGCCAATCAACTAAACACATTTCGTCCCTTAGCTTACAACACCGCTCAAGTCGAAAATTGGCGGTTTTTACATTTGAATGCCTTTAGATGGAGCTGCTCATTGCGCGTCTAACCATTGGTCACATGATATAGATTTCAGCCAATCAGAAGCCGTAATTCGAAAAGTAGTGACACCGCCGCAAGTCGGTTGGCCTCTCAACACCGCACAAGTTTTCGTCTCCTGTAAAGTTGGTAAAAATGACTTATGCGGTGTTGTTAGCTAAGGGACGATTTGGTTTAATTGTACCAAGTGCTAAGTACATAGCTATAACAAAAGATAAATCAAATTACTGTAAATTAGAATCATTGGAAAAATGTAAACTAATACATTTGGCAGAATATTTATGTGAAATTCCTATTATTTACAAAACTGATTCAAGACCAAGTTGTGAAAGCGAACTGTTATCTAAAACTATTAAAGAAATTCCCGCGATATGTAATGTCAAACTTATTCATGGTAATCTAGATATTTTTAAATCACTCAATAATAATAAATTTATATATGTTCAATCTGAATTAACGAAGCTTTCACTAGATTGCCAAGGTCACAATCAGATAAAGGAAATAAATATATTCGGTATTGGCATCTTATCCATACCAACCAATTGTATCGCCTATTGTAGAGGTACCACGCTGTTACCTAGATATAGCAATGTTCTAAACTTAACTTCACCTATTAATCTGCCAGATTTCAATTTAATAAATAGTAGTTGTTGTAAAACAAATAGTATAACAAATAATATGTCCCCTACCCACTTAGAGCAAATTAACTTAGATGATATGAATCATGTTAGCAAAGCAATTAACAACCTCTTATCAGACGTTGATCAAATTCAGGAAACACCCCACATAATTAAATATGGGACACATTATTCAATAATTATAAGTTTAATTGTATGTTTTATGTTGTTTTACTTAGTTTATAGAATTGTAGTTTTTTGTAAACCCAATTGCAACCTTCGCAAATATAGTTTCCGCAAATGCGATAAATCTAAATCGGAATCTGTGGAACTGGAGCAAACCATTCAAGAAATTCCAGCTCCAGCCCTAAGAACCTCTTTCTAAGGTTAACTTTGGTTATCATCCTCAAAGTTCACTCTGATAGGGGAGGTGTTATAAGCACACACTGAACCCTAAAATGCTTAATCATTATGGCTTTCAGCCATCTCAGTACAATAGTCGTAGTCAGCAATAATCATTGGTACTAAAATTAGTCTATTTCGAACCTTTACGGTGATCGGTTGCATATGGGTCCCTTTTTCTTAAATTGTATTAATTAATTAAATAAATAATAATTACCTTTTTAAACAATTTCTTTTTTTTAAAAGCCTCTTTGAAGGGACCCTATAACAGAACGAAGATAATTTGACCCCACATAGACCCGCAAATGGACCAAAACTTGAAAAGGACCATCGTGTAGCAAGATTACGTTCCGCCCGCGAACACGCACAATGGGGAGACGAAGAATGGGCAAGAGTAATGTGTTGTGATGAATCCAGATTTATGCTGTATGCACACGATGGGAGGCGAAGAGTCTACCGAAGGCCACGGGGAACGTCTTATTCCAGCTTGTTTTGAGGAAAAAGTGCCGTTCGGCGATGGATATGTTATGGTTTGGGCTGGAATATCTTTAGAAAGTTGCACGGAGTTAGTGCTGATAGAAAACGGTACGCTAACTAGTATAAGAAATTCTTGATGAGCAAATCGGCCCATATTTAATTAATATGGGTGAAAATTCAATAAAACAAGTGTTAGTGGAAAAATTGACCAATATCCCGCAACATCGCATAAGAAACTTAATAAGCAACATGCCTAATCGCCTGGCAGCCGTAAGAAGAGTCCAGCCCTGATCCAGGCCATGGTACGGAGCTAGAGGGCATGGGAAGCCGTCATCTCCTTTTACGAAGCAGTAATGCTCATGAAGGAGGAGGCGGAACTGGTGAGGGAGAGACACACCTAGCCGCCGCAGCAGACCCTGGGCGCCTTGGGCGCCCTGGGCGAAAGCATGGAGCATGAAATCATAACGCTGAGAAACAAAAAACAAATCCAGTCTACCTCGTTCTCAGAAGCGTCCCTTTTCAATGCTACAGTGATGAGTATGCCTGAAATTTCACTGCGAGACGATGAACCCTTTGCAACGCTACAGGAAGAGATAAATGATTTAAGTTTTTTTATTAAGTTGCAAAGCGCGAATCAGGAAGTTGACAACTTGCTCTGTGTCGTCTCATAGAATTACATAAGAAGCCAGTCAGCCAGCCAGTGCAGGAGAAGCCAAGTGTGCCACTCCAGGTTCTAAACGAAAAGTTTCAAACTCGAAACTTCTAGTGAGTAGCCTAACATCAACCCCAATAAAAAAACCTTCTAGAAATACATCACACACGTTGAATAAGGAGTCCCAGACCAGTAATCTCACGGCTCATATGCCAGCAAAATTAAAACGCCAAATATCGACAGCCTGTAGTAATAAACAACTAAGAACGGAAAATGTATGCAAACAAATACAAACAGGTATAGATATTGGCAATACTACTTTTATACATCAAGAAAACAAAACTGAAACAACCAATACTGTTACATCAACAAAACAAATTATGAATAATTCGGACAACAGTAAGTTAAATTGCTTGACATTGCAGAAAAAGCCATAGATAAATGTGGACTTTGCCACTACATCACACCTAATAGAAATCCCCAAGCTCTCCTGAAAGGCATTAAAGAAAAACTGGTAAACTTCACCAGGCTGGACCACTGCATTATATTGATAGGTGGCGAAGACTTCCAAGTCACATGTAAATATTATGACAGTTTTTTATTAATAAGAAAAGTTTCAACATTTTCGCAGCCGCCATCTTGCATTTTAGATTTGAAATTAAATGAAATGAAATTGTTTATTCTGTAAATAGGATATAAGAATCACTTTTACACGTCATATTAAAAAATAAGCTAGATGGAGTCGACATTTCCTATCTGACTACCCCTGAGAAGAAAGGGCGAAACAAGTCAAGACATAATCTTGGTCAGATCATGTGAGGACCATGTAGATCTATGTCTGAAATGGTCTTTTGAGGAAAGAACCACACAAATTTGAGTGGACCTGTCCAGTCAGTGCAAGCATTTGTCAGTAATCGTGTAGCTCAACTCAAAACTTAAGGAGCTCAACGACTCGACGAACAATACCAAGGAAAGGACAATTGGGTTGGCCGCATAAAGAACTCAAAATGCCAGACCATCATTAAAACTAAGAGAAAAAAAAAATACAACAAGAAATAAATAAAAATGACCCACATAGTGCTCACATTCACAATAATTAAAGTAATATAATACTTTTCAAGGTACATAAATATTCACTTAATTTTGCTTATAATATTCATCAATGTCAATATGTACATATAGTTGTATATAATGATGATTTTGCATAATTTAAATATCAAATTTTATGGTTTTAGCACAAAGCTTATCAGAGCGAGCAGCTCAATCCCAAGCTTTTTTGTCTTCTAAATAATATGAAATTTTATAGTACCCTTTTTTACAAAGTTTGGTTTTAATACAGCTTTTAAATCGTTTAATGGGTAAATTTCGAATAGCAATAGGAAGTTTGTTGTAAAAGCGTATACATTGACCCATGAACGAGTTGCCTACTCTGTGGAGGCGAGTGTGAAGTACAGCAAGATTATGTTTATTCCTGGTATTTAAACTGTGGATATCGGACATTTTCTTAAAATTTGATATATTTTTATGTACATACATAAGATTATCAAATATATATTGAGAGGCTACAGTCAGAATATCTATTTCTTTAAATTTTTCTCGAAGGGAATCTCTTGGGCCTAGGTTGTAAATGGCTCGAACAGCCCTTTTTTGTAAAACAAAGACGGTATTAATGTCCGCACAGGTTCCCCAGAGAAGAATCCCATATGACATAAGACTATGAAAATAACTAAAATAAACAATTCTGGCCGTATCTACATCGGTTATCTGTCGAATTTTTTTAACAGCATAGGCGGCCGAACTTAGCCTTCCTGACAATTTTCCTATGTGTGGGCGCCATTGTAATTTAGCGTCAATTGTTATTCCAAGAAAAACTGACCTCACTATCGGCTTTAACACCCCCCAAAACCATGAAAACGATACCCATGATGAAAAATCTGAATATTTTCGCAGCCGACATCTTGCTTGCAAAATGCAAAAGCAAGATGTCGCTTTTTAGATTTATTTGACCTCACTATCGGCTTTAACACCCCCGAAAACCGTGAAAACTGTTTGTGCTAATTGTTTAACTATTGTGTCTGCTTCGCGGATAGTGAACCTGTTAATATGTTGTTGTGTTGGCTCAGATAAATTAGCAACAGTAACTTTTGAAAATAACACAAATATTTATAGTGATTTAACCTTACTTATCAAGCGTTTCGTGAGATACGTTGTTAAACCAGCTACTTTTATTTTTTCTACGTATTCTATTTTGTTGAGTGTGTCCATGGTTTCTCACCAGTTCTTATCCATATATAAACATACTACGCTATGGAATGGGCAACTACTAGCTTCAACTTTCTGACTGGCCGAATCCTTGATAGTTGAAAGGTGCCTGTAAAGTGTTGTAATTGAAATTGGCGCTTTGTAGTTGTTTGAGATTTTTTACGGGATTGTGTTAGTTCCCTTCCTCTTCCAATATTCAAAGCTGAACATAGGAGAGATGTTTGGGGAGAGATATTTTTATCGTCTTTTAAGGCAGCCAGTTTTTACTGGCTGGTTTTATCAAAAGACTAGTGAGTGAGGCGTTATCGACTATTATGAATGGCAAACTTGGGGAATTGCAGAACCAGAACACATATTAAATCAATTCATACATCCACTAATATTATAAATGCGAAAGTAGCTATGTTTGTCTGACTGCTACCTTTTCACACCTAAACCGTTCGTCGTTCGACGTCATAAAATTCGTCAAATAATCGTTATAAAGTTCGACAGATAGGTACATGGGCAACTTTTCATCCTAGATATTTGTATAAAAAATTATTAAATACAAAATACACCTAAACGAAGTCGCAGGCAACAGTTATCGATACAAACCCTATGATGTATTTATTACTCGGGGCAAGCTGGATCGCCTCAACGCAAATGTACACGTACATCTGTGGTGGGGAGACCCAGACAGCCACGCACTTATTCTCTTGCAACCGAGCGGGTGGGCAGGTTGCGGATAGCCCAACTCCGGCTGCGGGACCGACTGTTAATGTCGATCCCGCACCCGGAGCATCTCGAAAGAGATCCCGGACAAGAGAAGCTCCCGAAGGCCAAATCCCAGGCTCAGGGAAACCTATGTTACCTTGTCCTATGCACCTATCACCAAACCAAACATCCCTCCGCATCCATAGATTCCGTCGGTCCCCAAATCCCTAGACCAAATCCCAGGTGTAGGGTGACCCCAAAACCACACCACTTCACCTAACCATGCCTTCCTTCCTATCCCTATATCCCGTCGGTCCTCCAGGAGGGGTAACCTCGATTCCTTAAAAGCCCACCCCCATAACCAAAAAAATGCAAAAAGAGGAAAAATCTACCGAGGTGGGTCTCGGCCGAGGCGGGGAATCCCACACCACTTCGGCGGTCAGCCGCCATCGTATTCTGGGGGGGGGGCATCCGACTGCTCTTTGGTGCCGCGCTCTTCAGCGCGGCCGGCTGCTGACTCAGCGCCCACAAGACAGGCTGCGACTTACGCGCCATCCCACCCTACCGCGGCTGCGACTAGAGCGCCAACGAACTCAACTCCGGCTGCATCTCACGCGCCAACACCCACTACGACGTGTATGCCTACCACAAGTCTCTGGCAACAGAGTCTTGTGCGTAATAGCATTACCAACCCGGACAAGGACCAACAACAACACAGACAGAGAGTGACGGGGAAGGAAGACGGACCTGGCAGCTCTAACACTTTTCCGGCTGATAGAGTACGCATGCTGTACAAGCGCGGAAAAATCATGGCTCGGGGGAAGAAAGTAGGCGACCGAAAGCGCAACACTCGCGAAGGCTCTAGCCAGCGCGAAGAGCGATCGGACGCCGAAGAGGCAGTACGCGACCAGTCACGAGTACGCGAAGGGACAACCCAGCGCGGAAAACGACCGGATGTGGAATCACGTGACCAGTCGCAAGTACGCGAAGGGGAAACCCAGCGCGAAAAGCGGCAGCCAGCCGACCCCTAGGACTCCGAATTGACCCACGACCGACCTCGACCCCAAAGGAAAAGGGGTAAGCGCGCTGGATCCTCACGCCAACCGCTACCGGCGAGAAGCACCCAGACGGGTACCTCCGATCCGCAGCCTGGACCAAGCTGTACAGGGCCGGTGAAGAGGGAACGCCCCGACGACTCGGCCTCACCGAGCACGCTTCAGGGGGACGCCAAACGCGTGAGGGTCCACTCCGCCTAGGGAGTGCAGAGGACCTATGCGCGAGCCACAAAGGATATTCCTGCGCAGCTGGCCGTAGCAATCTGCTTCCCTACTCCCTCTAGAGACCTGACCAAGGAAGAGGCCGTACACATCAAGACCGAACTTGAGAGCCTTATGCTGGACACGGACTTCACATCATAGCTCCCTGCCTTCCGCGGCTACCCTCGGGTAGCGGAAGGCACCGTGCAGTTGTGGTGTGAGGACGACCATGCTCTGACCTGGCTGACTCAGAACGTGCCCCGTATACAACTCCCAGACACCGACCTTACCCTAACGGTAATGAAACAGACCGACATGCCGACCCGTGCCCGAGCCTCACTCTTCGTCCCACGCTACAAGGGGGACATTGCCCGGCTCCAAAGTATTCTGATTCATCAGAATACTTGGTACGACATAGGCAAGTGGTCGATGCAAAGGGCACCGTCAAGGGTACCGTCGGTGGCGACAACCTATGGGACATATTTGACCCTAGGTGTACCACCGGAGGAATTTGAGAAGGTCCTAGCCCGGGAGCGTCGGATATCGTACCTGCTTGGGTCGATATACGTACGCTTCTGGCCCACGACCCAATCCCCTGACACCGCGACCTAACCCCCCGCCACCCTGACCGAAACCACGACGGACCTGACTGTGACGGTACCGACGTCGACAGACACACTGGACTCGGACATGGACAGGTTGGAGGAGGTCATGGCCCGAGCGGCAATGGCCGACGTAGACGAAGCCATACCGCCAGCATCGCCCGGCTGGAACGAGCAACTGTTAGCCTCGTCACCGGCCGATCAACACGACGACCATCACAAGGCGGTGGAAGCGGAGGGATTGTCCGGTGGATCCATCTCCGACTAACTCCACCCCACCGTCGCCATTGCCCCCCCTCAACATCATACAGACAAACCTCCAGCATAGCCAGACTGCCACGGCTAGCTTACGTAGGGCACTGGAGGTAACACCCCGAACCATCGCACTGATCCAAGAGCCTTGGATCAGGAATAATAAAATATGTGACCTCGATAACATCGGAGGTAAGCTGATCCTGAACACACACAGCGCAGACAAGCTAAGAACCTGCGTCTACATACCCAAAGGAATTCCTATCACACCATTTACTCAATTCTGTTCCAGAGACTTAACAGCTGCCAAGCTCCACAACGATGGCAGCGCTCCAGATGTTGTACTAGCCTCGGTGTACATGCCAGGCGAGGACGTAAACTGTCCTCCAAAGGAGATGGCCGACCTAGTGCAGCACTGTGAGCGCACCAAACTGGAGCTGATAATCTGCACCGACTCGAACGCCCACCATCCTCTATGGGGCAGCGACGCACCGAACCCCAGAGGAGAGGTATTATCCACCTATTTATTCTCTACTAATCTTAACATCATTAACTGCGGCTCTGAACCCACTTGGGTCACAGTCCGAGGACAAACGATCATAGACTTAACACTCGCTACAGAAAACGCGACTAACCTCATTACGAACTGGCACGTATCGGACGAGCCATCTTGCTCGGACCATAGGAGGATACGCTTCACAATAACTACCAATACAAAGAAACCAACACCAAGGCGAAACCCGCGGCGCACCGATGTACCCGAGTTTAAACGTCTACTAGCCTCTCTATTAGACAGGCTCCTATCACAGGTAACTCTAAGAGACCAAACGCAACTGCAATATACCGTGACAAAGTTATCAGAATATATAACCGAAGCATACCATGCATGCTACAAACTAAGAGCGCCAAAAACCAAGGGCGAGAGGAACCCCTGGTGGAACGCAGAACTTAGTAAACTCAGAGATGCATTGCGTAAACAATTCAACAGAGCCAAAAACACCAGACTCCCGGACGACTGGGAACTATACAAAGAAACCCAATATGCATACAAAAAATAGATTAGAACCTCCTGCTTGGCGGAAATTCTGTGAATCCATAGAGATAAACAACGAAGCCGCTAGGGTAAGGAAGATCCTGGCAGCAGACTAGGACCGAACTCTTGGCGCGCTGAAAAAGCTTGATAATTCATACACACTTACCGACCAGGAAACCAGTAAGGTCCTTCTCGAAACCCACTTCCCAGACTGTAGACTCCTGGAGGATGGGAGGTGGGAGGCTGAACCAGAATGGACCCCAACGGATCAGGACTGGTCCAGAGCCCGCAACATAGTAACAGAAGACCAGTTAAGTTGGGCTATTGACACCTTTCAGCCATACAAGTCCGCAGGGCTGGATGGCATTTTCCCAGCCCTGCTGCAGTGGGGGGTAAATCATCTGGTGCCATTGCTGACGGAGATCTATCGAGCCTGCATGGCATTCAGGTACATACCCCTCGCGTGGCGCGAGGTGAAAGTCATTTTCATACCCAAACCTGGCAAAACCGACTATACACAACCTAAAGCTTATAGGCCTATAAGCCTCACATCCTTTCTACTGAAAACCCTCGAGAGACTTTGCGATAGACACATTCGAGACGGACCACTTCGAGCCAAACCCCTTCATAAACAACAGCATGCGTACACCACAGGCAGATCAACAGAATCCGCGGTGCACAGCGTGGTTTCCAAAATTGAATGCGCAGTGGATCACAAATGCTCAGCACTGGCCGCCTTCATTGACATCGAGGGCGCCCTCGAAAAACAATGTTCAACAGCATCAACACGGCCCTTGATAGGCACAGCATAGACCCGACCATAAGTGGCTGGATCTCAAATATGCTTAAACTGAGAGCGATACAAGTCACAGTGAACGACACTACCAGGGCCATAGTGGCGAAGGGCTGCCCATAAGGTGGCGTCCTCTCGCCACTTTTATGGAACCTGGTTGTCGCAATCTTATTAAAACACTCAACGATAAAGGTTACTTCACCGTAGGCTACGCGGATGACTTAACCATAATAATAAACGGCACCCACGAGAATACCCTGTGCAACCATATGCGCCAAGCCTTAAAAATAATAGAGGTTTGGTGCAATAAGCACCAATTATCATTTAATCCTACAAAAACCGAATTGGTTCTTTTCACAAAGAAAAGAAAATTGCCACTACTACAGCTACCACGATTCTTTGGAACCACCCTAAGCCTATCAACTGAAACCAAATACCTGGGCATTTTCTTGGACAAACAGTTGAATTGGGCAAAACACACCGACTACATCATTACAAAAGCCAGCATATCGCTGTGGCAGTGTAAAAGACTGCTCGGCAGGAACTGGGGAATTAACCCCAAGATTACCCACTGGCTATTCACCACGGTCATCCGGCCAACTATCACATACGGCTCTCTAGTCTGGTGGCCCAGGACAGACCTGAGCACAGCCCAAAAATATCTCGAAAAACTGCAACGGTTTGCTTGTGTAGCAATCACAGGCTGTATGAGAACTACGCCCACCGCCGCCCTACAGGCGATGCTTCGATTGCCGCCTCTGCACCTCGTCGTGCGAGAGGAGGTGGCCCTGGCCGCCTTTAGGCTTAACATAACAGGAACCCTGAGCAAAGACTCTAGAGTCAAGCACATACGCATAAGAGAGGATGCGATCAAACGAAGACCGATGATGGCATCACCCTGCGACAGAGCCCCAAAACTACGCTGTTTCCAAAAGCACTATAACATAATACTCACAGAAGAACGGTGCGACTATTCAGGCCCGTATGAGGTAAGAGTATACACCGATGGATCAAAGACCAACTCCGGAACCGGAGCTGGCGTTTCCTCTCACGATCTTAACATAAACATATCCTGCCCGCTGGAATGTTCAACACCGTCTACCAGGTGGAGTGTGTGGGCATTATACAAGCGGCATATGCCATATAAGCCAGGAGAGTCACGGACACTCATATACGTATACTCTCCGACAGCGCCTCAGTTCTCCAATCCCTAGGGAAGAAACACAGCACTTCGAGATTAACACAAGAATGTCACAATGCGCTAGAACGTATAACGGTATTCAACCGCAACACAGTGACACTGCAATGGATAAAAGGACACAGCGGATCGCTGGGCAACGACGCAGCTGACGAACTAGCCTGGAGAGCATCCGGCACGTCAGTCTGCGGACCGGAGCCGATTGTGCCCATCCCCTTCAACCAATTACGCAGGTGGCTACAGGAGCTCACCCACACATAAGCTGAGAGCTGGTGGTCCTCAGCACAGGAGTGCAGACAGTCCAAGGAGGCTATGCCATCCTTGGATAGTAAGTTAACCAGGCGCTTGTTACGCCTGGACAGGACCGGCCTGCGCCTGTTGACGGGAACCATCACGGGCCACTGCTCGCTAAACAAACACTTCCACACAATAGGCATAACGGACAGCCCTCTGTGCAGGGCTTGCATGGAGGCAGAGGAAACCGTTGCGCATGTGCTCTTCGAATGCACAGGCGTCACCCACATTAGAACAGAAACCCTCGGGGCACCCAGATCCTACACAGATATTCTAAACAGACCAGAAGATGTTATCAACTTCTGGAGGGAGGTGGGCTGGTTGGAATAACCACCAAAAACGGCCGCCATGGCTCACGCACAATGGTCCACCTGAAGGACTAAGTGTGGAAACCAAACCCTCTAACATAAGAACATAACATAACATACCCCTATGACGATGTTACCCTCATCGAGTTATTTTATCTACTCTATTAAACCATTTTGTGGCCTTTCTAGACTAGACAATACTAATGATCAGCATTATGTGAACTGCAATCAAGTTGATGCACTTTATACTGACTTTTCCGGCGCTTTTGATAAAGTGAGTCATCAACATACATAACATATATACGAGTAGACGCAGAAATCTTATAGTAGCGACTCTCGTTCTCTTCTGGTTTAGTTTAAGTCGTAATTGAGTGAAAGAAAGACAGAAACATATCGGTTTCAGTCAGTAATCACAATTCCGGTTGATATATGTATATTATGCCAAATCTGGGATACCACAAGGTTCTCACGCGGGTTCTCTTCTTTTCAATACATTTATCAACGATCTTACTTTTCGAAATACCCATGACAGCCATTATTAGCTCTCAAAATATTTACAATAATGAAAATTTTCATTAAAATAATATTATCGTTGAGGAATTGCCAAAAAGACAAGCGGTAAACATGTCCGGTAATATAAATTGGCGACAATAACAAAACGTCAAAACATGGTTGTTGCTTTTGGATAAAGTAGGTAATTCTAGAAATAATTTTACTATCGTAACAATGTGTTCCTGTTTTGTCAATAAGAGTTGGACATATATTTTTTATGCTCTACATAGAAAAATTTCTGAATCATGAGACTACCAAAGTTTGTTTATTTAATTATTTGAAATAGCCACACCAACTGTATACATTTATTAAATGAAGTTAGCAGGTATATATGGGCGTCGCCAACAGGAGGCAGGGAGGGGCAGCTGACACCCCCCCCCCCTTTTTTTTTTTTTTTTTGAGGGTGGGAAGTCATCAAATAACTTCTCCCGCTCTGGGCGGAGCGGGAGGGTGTGTCTGACTATTACTGACTAAAACCCACCCGTATTCCTTCTTGTTGCCTGTGTTGCGGGGGCCTCGGTGACCCATAAGTACCTTCCCGCGACCCCGGCAGGTGACCCCCCCCCTAGAGATAAAAAGTACCCAAATGCAAAACAACCAACCGAACCTAACATAACAAATTAAATCGTAATTTGGCAGCAATTGTAAATCTAACCGTTGTTGATGTCCTAAAAGGGACAAACACTTTCTGGATCGCTTTGATCGCTCTACCGCACAACGTGTACAATTCATAATTTTCCCATCCTCTGTATATCAACTTGCCCTCCCCTGGTTCATCGGCTGGCGACGCCCTTGGTTATATGCCTGCATACTTAAAATAACAATTCATAATCCTTGCCTATTTACCGTAGTCGACATAATATGTTCCAAACAGTTTAAATAAAAATTGTAACTAAAGCTTAGAGCCCGTTCATAAAATCATAACGGTGCCGGTGATATCATTAGACTTTGATAGTTGACTCATCGGAGATAAAACAGTTTTTATTCTGATCCTATTTATTTCCTATAAAACAACCAAACAATTCTATAACTGCGGTGCTTCTAATGCTTGTTATTATTAATCATAAAATAATTATATTGTAATAGTTCTATATTACAATATAATTATTTTATGATTAATAAGAAGCACCGTTTGTAATAGAGTACTTTTAATGAATAAGTCCTGCAGATGAAGCCCTATAGTTGTGCACTCCCTTATCACAGTAATATTATTGTGCGCGAATCATTGAAAGCACTCTACAAACGTTTTGCGAGACACTCCCATTCAATAAACAGCACAAGGTTATTATAATATATTCGTAGTTGTTTTTGGAGGGCGACCTTGACCAACCTCATTTGAAACAAATGGTTCGATCATGTTTGATTATGGATGAACGAAGAATGTGTCGAGTCAAGACCGTTTTCAAAAAGAAACTACTTAGGAATAATAGAAAGGGAGAAAATGTAACTTCGTATCCCGACGTCCGGCTCCCATCTACAATTTCATAATTCATACCGCTATGAGGATTGTGGGCGCCAGGCGTCAGTAGAAAACTAGCCTTGACACAGAGCGCACTTCGCTCGCGTTTACATTCGATACTTTGTTTCGTGAGACCTTTATTCTTAAGTATTCGCGTATATTTAGTGTAGTCCATTCACGTTAAGAAAATAGTGAGTCATCAGTGTAACTACAGGGTAAAGGTGTTTTCACAGTGGAGTAAAAATGCAAACAAGTTATATTTCAAAATATTAACAAGAAAAGTTAATTTTATAAACTGTATTTTTAGACACACAGCATGCCCTTGCTGTTTTTATTACTGTGCTCGCCATAGTCACATTTAAATCACACATTTTAAAGTACCTAAAACATTGTAAATTACTCGTCTTTCTGTACTATGAATTATCAATCCACTTCTATTCTTACGGATAGGCGAGGTATTAATTTTTTTTATTTTATGTATGTAACGCACAAAAGACAAGCGTATCGTACGAGGGTCAACTGGTCACTGTGAAAGTGTGAACTTAGCTTCTGATTAATTTGTTGCAACTCGATTGGTCTAGGGGCGGGGGCGGGCCTAGGCGCCCGGACAACGACGATGACTCACTTTTTTTAACGCAAATGGTCACAGTAACAGTGATTCGCTTTTCTTTATTCCTCTGTTGCCTATCGTTCTACTCCTCGAAATATCGTTATCTTATCTGTTAATTCTATGATAGCTATGAATAAATTTTCTATATCGTAAGCGTTTGCTTATTTATTTCAAACACGCTTCACATTTATGTCGATTCTCGCCAGTGTGCTTTTGGGTAACACGTGTGCTCAGATTTTTTTTTTTGTGTTGTCTCTTTGTTACCTGCTACCAGGTTTGTTTAGTGTTTGTTTTTTAACGATATTGGTCACCATGATTCATATTCAGTATGAATATGGATAAAAATAAAACCCCCGACCCTCCTGATGATATCCCTACAACCCCCTTAACCGGCTTTTCCCAGTTTAACCCAACCCATTAAGCCAGTTTGCAGGTGTAGTCTGCAATCTAGAGTCCCAAATCCTTCCAGCCCAGACTAACATCCGTAAATGTCCCGGTAATGAAGAAGATGTATCCAACCATCCTACCAAACAACCGAGAACCCATATTAGGTCATGTTAGGTACTCAGTAATAGATAACGGGCCTTTCGTCCATGTTACCCGTCAGGTAGCTCAAACTAATTCTGGAACTACCCTACACCCAATTTCATTCGGGCGCTGTTTGGGAAATCATAATATTTCCAATACTGTTTCAGTCAAGCGAGTACTCAACTGATACGCGATAGAAACCACGTATCAGTTGAGTTTGCATCCCCTCAGGATGCAAATGGGATGGGCAGATTCCTCCCCCACCATGGTGGAATCAGGAATGCACGATAGCCATAAGGGAAAGGGATGATGCTGAAATGGTGATTAATGAGGCGATGGTTAGCAATAACCTAATAGCTTTTAATAAGATCCTCGCTTAATCTAAAATATTGCTGCGAAGGAAGAAACGTGCTGGTTGGGCTGACTTTTGCGGTTCTTTGTCTCCTTCTACTCCTTTATCGGTTGTATGGAAGCAGATTTAGGTCCGTATTACAGAACGTCACTCAATTCTCAAGCATTACTTAAAACTAGTTTTAACCAATCAAATGGCTTGAATCTAGTTTTAAGTAGTGCTTGAGTATTGAGTGACGTTCTATAATACGGGCCTTACTGATTAGATCCGGATGTTCCCCTTCAATTTCTTCACTAATTCCTCGAGAGACGGCTGAGCAGTTCTTTGATAAACTGGCTCCTCCGTATGTTCCATCGGAAGCAGAACATAATCAGCCGTCTGTCATTTCTTCAGTGGATCCTTTGGATGCACTATTTTCTATGCAGGAGTTTAACTCAGTTTTACATGTTCATGACACTCCCCCGGTGTAGACGGTATTGTCTATTCGTATTGTATTGTGTATTCGTATATGATACCATACTTGTTACTGGGTGTTAGTCAAATATTAGTGAACGGATTCAATATTAGCTACTCAATCTAAACCTGCTTCATATTCTCCATAATAATTAATATGAATTACAAGATTCTCGTGAATACGTTTATTATTCACGTATGCCTTTACAGAAGTAAACGCTGATAAAATTTTCCTTCATACATTAACTATATATTAACTGGCTTAGGACTGTCAACGATGATTATTTTGGCGTATTTAAAATATAATCACCTATTTACAATGAGTAATGTTTTTTTCTATACACTTACGAGTACATAATATTATATACGTTTTTCATAATACATGTTACACATTTTTTCTTCTTATACTATTTCTTTTCGTTTTTTTTTTTCATAAGTTTTACTATGTTATATAATTTACATACATACAGTGAAAACAAGCAACGATACTACGTTTAATACAAAAAAAATAGTTTTCATTGCTTGCTTACTTGGTAACCAACTCATGCAGCTTTCATACGAAGCCCGACATGTATAACTCTGTCTTTACAATACACACACTACGCACGCACAACGACAAGTAAGCAGCCAGGTTCTATTCATACAATACAATATTCATCTCGCTTACTCGCCCGCCTCGGGTTGGTTAAGGCGAGTGTAGTCATCTCGCTCACTCGTAAGGCCAAGACGTCGGCGAGCGAGTGAGGTGACCGCCGTCGGCAAATAATAATAGCATAGCGAGGCGAGTCGCCTCGCTATTACGCGTCCCTATCATTTGACTAATACCTGGTAACCTGTTACTTTATATTCACTTATCCTAATATGAATAAACATGGCTGTACCTATTACGAATATATTAGTCACACGTCTACCAGGTGCCAGTAGGAAACTGGCTCTTGAGTTTATATATTCTGTGGAAACTGGCCTTGACACAGAGCATACATCACTTGCGTCTATGACGTTTACATTCGATACTAGTTTCGTGACACTATTATAGTTCTTAAGTATTCGCGTATATCTAATGTTAGTAAGTGATTCGTTTTTCTTTACTCCTCTATTGCCTATTGTTCTACTCTTCGTAATATCTTTATCTAATCTGTTAATTCTATGATAGCTATGAATAAACTTTCTATATCGTAAGCGTTCGCTTATTTATTTCAAACACGCTTCACATTTATATTTACTAGTCGTGCCTATTTATAGCGCCTAGTCAGTTGGTAGTGTCTCGAGTCTTGACACAATGTTAGATTAGGTTTGGGTTAAGTAAGGTTAATATAAACATTGGTGTTATTATCATCAAATTGTCAGAAATCTTTGGCCACATTCCATAGTCGTGGGTTGCCAGTCGTTAAGGGATGTAAAGGTTAGGTTACTATATAAATAGTGTTGTAATTGTTGTCAATTTACATTTTAATAGAACAAACGCAATTATTAACATTACTCGTAGCTGTTGTGTCCGGAGGTTGATTAATTTAGTTGTTCAGTTACCTTAGACTTTATTTATTTGTTTATTTAAACTTCTCGCACGCAATAAGGTACAAAGGCAGGCTTAATGCCTTTGGCATTCTCTACCAGTCAACTTTATTCGTACGTGTTTGCCTTTTTGGAAATAAGGCTCTAAAGAGTTGTTAACAAGTGATTACAGTGTTATCTAGGAATACTTAACTGTTAGCCAAATAAGACAGTATCGAAGATCAAAATGACAGTGGAAATACCAGAGTTTAAGAGATGTTGTTTCTGTTTGCCGTTACGTGCCGGCTTGCTAGCTTGGGGCTATTTTAAAATTGTGAGTACCTATTTGTTATTATGGTGGTTATAAAAAAGAGGCTAACGGCTGATAGAGGGCGTATCTATATGTGACTGGCGGAGCTATTCGAATATTATATTAGTGCAACTTCCAGCTTAAAAGGATATTTTTTATCCTACATAAACAATATTATTTTGGTGATTATAACTATACAATGTGAAGACGACAATACGACAATAAATGAAAATACTGGCAATACTAAAGCACAGGAGTATTTTGAAACTATCAAATAAAATACTAACATCAAAATTAATAAAGTGATTTTTAAAGAAACTAAATATTAGTGATGGTTCGACTATTGTGCCAATCTATGACTAGCTATTGGATTTGATTGAATTGTTGTATGCAGACTGGGAACGTCATTAGATAAACGTATTATTATTATTGTCGTCTCCACCTGGTATACTGAACTTTTAACAATACTTACACACAGAATGACTATTGTAATTTGATGTATTCCTTCCAGGGCCTCAAGTCTGCTATTACAATAGTGTCAGAATGGTCTATCATTGATTTTATAATTGTTGATTTTGACAAGTTTGGTAATCTACTAATATAATGGCGTCATTAATGAGGATCGGAACAGACCATTCTGACACTATTGTAATAGCAGACTTGAGGCCCAGGACGTTAGTGTGACCCATTTGCAACAATTAAGGACCCCAAAAATTTAGTTTAGTTTGTGAACAAGGGAATCAGCACCACTAAATATAACTTTTCTCTAAATCTCAAATTGAATAGCTTTCATAGCTTTGCCATTGGGTACCAAATACTTTAACAAACCTTTCGATGTAACAATATTTTGTAAAACATCAAACAGTTAATAATAGTTAAAGGAAGAAGTTTATTGACCATTTTAAAAATCATCTGCGTTACATGAAATTACACAACAGTTATATCTCAAAATTTTATTAAAGCATTAAGAGTACAAAATACGGGGAAGACATCTTCATTTAATCAGCTATCTAACGAGGTACAAAAATTTTAAAAATAGATATTTACTGGTGCCCATGAAGCAGTTGATGGTGCTGGTAAAAGTAGAGTTTGCAAATTGTTGAAATATTAAAAAGATTAGATATTTTAAAATTAATTAACTTATTTACGTTATCCCTTACCAGCAATCTTTCCTGCGTTGCCAGCTCGATGCGTCCAGGGGGGTAACCATCACCTCTTATAGCAGTATTATTTCAATATTACTTTAGCGTGAGAAAGAGATGGAGCTATAAATACTATATAGCTCCATCACTTTCCCACTGTAAAGTAATATTATAATAATACTGCTTTAAGAGGTGATGGTTACCCCCAGGTTGCAAGCTGAGACAGCGCGTTTGAGTGGATAGCATTACTAGCAGTCGATGATTATTACTGATCACTGATCACTTGTCGCTTAGTTCGCGTGTCTTAAACTACTGTGTACGTAATAAGTTAATAACTCTTAATTCTTTAATAAACTTAAATTTTTGAGACATTTGTATTAGAAATAACTTCATATTAAAATGTGCACTAGCAGTACCTATTAGACGAGTTAAGAAGCTCTAAGTAACCAGCAGCAACACGTTCATCATTTCTTAACCTTTTGACCGCCACAGTCATGTATAGATGACCGACCAAAATGTGCCCAGCACGCCACGGTCACGACTACATGACAGATGGAATAATTCGGGTTCCCTCTATCTGGCAGAATCTTGATGCTCCGAAATTTATTTGGCATAACACACTTGGCATAATTTTCTTTAAACGAATATTATTAAGGCATAAAAATTATTCAATATAATTATTGTTTGGCCGAATGTCTATATGTCCGAATTTACAATGGCATACCTTTAAGATGGCAGAATTTTATTTGGCATAATTACCTTTGGCAAAGTTAAAATTCTGCATAATTTCATTTAGCATAACTTTTATTTAAAGCGACGACTATTTGGTACAATTTCACTTGGCATATTATGAAAAATAGTTAATATGTTAGTGACAGAAAAGAATCGCTGCACAACCGACTCCACGTAGTCTTGTCTGCCCTACCCCTAGAGTGTAATTTAAGCCCGCGTAGGCGCGGAGGGGCGAGGCGGCCCGCGAGCTGAGGGGCAGGTGGTGTTAACGCCCGCCGCCGCGGCTGAGGCTGGCCGGCGAAGCCAGCCAGCAAGACGAAGCTGCGGCGGTGTGCATGGTGTATGCTGCATCCAGCAAACATGCATGGTGTATGCTTGTTTAAAAATATATCCCCTGACCGTTTAACGGACGTTTTGATTTAATGACTGTCGATATGAAATGTATACCAAAAGAGGATTCTGACTTTGAACTTTCTGCGTTAAGATGGTTCTACTTTTTAATTATAATAGATATAAATTTTACGCCTAAAGATGATTCTGACTTACAAAGTTCTGAGTTTTGAATGTATGATAAATGAGTGTCTGCCAAACGATTCTCTGCGAAATGATGTTTAGGCTGTCCGCTGTTTAGCTAAATAATATTATGACAAAAAGAGTTCTGTCATAAAGGGTAGACCCGAATAATTCGTAGGTTGGCGCCAAGGGCACGTTTCTGCTTTTTTAACGTGGCTGTCAATAGGTTAAAAGGCTGTGCAGCACATCATTTTATATCATGCAAGTAGCTCGGGTAAGGTCAAGATCCAGTGATGAATTGCAATATACTGAGTTAATTGATTGGTGGGTTGGACCATTACCACTGGATGTCGTAAAAAGTTGGTATAGGCACAAAGTTGGCAGCAGCGAACTCTTTTCTACTATTAACAATTATCACCAGCCCGTTGTTAAAGATTATGGCAATGCTTTTTCTTGAACTTTCATGTTGAAACAACAAAAATATGATGAGAAAAATTTTGGTGTAAGATTGTTTTTAAAATACTGCGCACAAAAATATGATGTGAAGAAAAAAAAATGAGAGCTTGTACTCTTAATTTTTGAACATACTTCGGCTTTTTTTGGCTTTTGACAAATTACTTTATTTATCATGGTCATTAGCAATGTAGACTTCACATCATATTTTTGTGCGCAGATACTATTAATCACTCAAAAGTGGCGTCTCAACTTGTGATCTGCTTGCGAAGACCTGAGTGCTATTCTGTAACCTCCTTACCGTGAAAACTTAAGTGAAGTGAACGTGGAGTGAACTGTCAATGTCATCCCACCTGATACTAAGGATGGACCAAGGATTACATTTAGGTACAACCATAATCGAGATTTTAAGACGCTGACAACATCTAAACCACGGTCACAGTCAGATTGCATAGAAAAGAAAGAGAAGCGCGATGACACAACGCTTGTAATTTATTGCAAATTATAAAGCAATTATCTATTTACTCAAAATTGAATTGAGTAATCGAAAATAAAAAACAACCAAGTTCTGCATTCAAATAAGACGTTCTTGTTATTAATTAAATACGTAACGTATGTTGATATTTAATGCAGATATTTTGGTTTAGAACTCATGGTAAGAGGTTAGTTTAACGTTAGATTGTATCGAGATTTTTTTCAAAACGTGTTTTGGTAACAACCAAGTTCTGGGAAATATGTTCAAAATTAACATATATTTTTTCCGCTACCACAAACTATACAGATATGGTTTTTTTTTTCTTAAGAGAAGCCTATTTTGGTCAAATAGGTCTTGTCAGCGCCTTAATAATATTTTTATGCTAATTCTATTGATCATGATCAGTTAACTGATTAAATAAACGCAATCCCATGACCCAACCGCGAACTGTTGAAAGAAGCGATAGTGGATTGAGTCGAGTAAAGACGTTATTCAGCGTTGTTATTAACCCAAATCTATTCAATAAGAAGAGATAACCGAGTGTGTCAAGTGATCGAGTGCTAAAACTGTGCCTGGCGATGGACCATAGAATTTATCCCCTCACAAACTATGTGGAAACCTAACTAAACGATGTGTGTGTCTGTGTACATAAGCCATTTGAAAAAAAAACGTGCGGATTATTTAATACTTAAGTACCTTTTTGAATATTTTATTTAAGGTAAGTAAATTTATACCGACCCACGCGTTGCCAATATAAATAATAAAATAATATTCATAAAATCACCGTCATCAATACTATAACAAAATTCAACAGTTCAACTGACACTCGCGCAGCGCGCGCACCGGCCGGCGGGCGGCTAGGCTCACTTCATCCAGCCCAAGTGAAGTAATGTTACTATGGCAACGAGAATCGAGTGAAGTGATAAGATCACGACACTCGCGCGTCGCGCTTACCGACTCACTTCACCTAGCCGATTCACTTCGGCGCGGGTGCTTACTATGGTTACGAAAATCGGGTGAAGTGATAAGATCACGCCGCGTTTGCGCGTGAGGCGCTGTTATTAATGGATGAGTTTATTTTTTATTTGCCGTTTTTTATTTTTAAATGCGCGACAAGCAAAAATTTGGTTTTACCACCTTTATATCAAAATCCGAAATGGCGGCTACAAACATTTTTCATCAAGGGTGTCGTTTTCATGGTTTTTGGGGGTGTTACAGCCGATACTGAGATCAAATTTAAAAAGCAAGATGGCTGCTGCGATAATATTCAGATTTTTCATCATGGGTATCGTTTTCATGGTTTTCGGGGGTATTAAATCCAATAGTAAGGTCAAAATTAAAAAGTAATAAGGCGGCTGCGAAAATGTTCGGATTTTTCATCATGGGTGTCGTTTTTATGGTTTTCGGTGGTGTTAAATCCGATAGTGAGGTCAAAATTAAAAAGCAAGATGGCGGCTGCAAAAATGTTCAGATTTTTCATCATGGGTGTCGTTTTTATTGTTTTCGGTTGTGTTAAAGCCGATAGTGAGGTCAAAATTAAAAAGCAAGATGGCGGCTGCGAAAATGTTCAGATTTTTCATCATGGGTGTCGTTTTTATTGTTTTCGGTGGTGTTAAAGCCGATAGTGAGGTCAAATCTAGAAAGCAGGATGGCGGCTGCGAAAATTACCAAACCTTTTGGAATAAAAAAAACAAAACTGAGTTTCTGACTGAATTTCTGTTTTGCTATTTTATTTAAAAAAAACCCTAAATAGTAACGTTTCATCGCTTAAATACTAGTTTTGAAATAATATAAAATGATCAATAGAATTACCATCAAAATATTATTAAAATCTCGATTATGATTATAAATGTAATGCTTGGTCACTCCCTAGCATCAGTGGGATGACACTGACAGCTCACTCCACGCGAGTTTTCACGGTGAGATTTTTACAGAATCGACATGCTGGCTACATAACGTAGTAAGGATTGCTAGGTTATGACCAGGTAAAGGGATAACATAAATCAGTTGATTATTTCGATCACACAATTTTAAAATATTTCAGCAATTTGCAAATTCAAACTTTGCCAGCTCTATCGACTGTTTCATCGGCACCACTAAATATTTTTAAAATGTTTGTACCTCGTGAGATAGCTGATTAAATTAGGATGTCTTGCCCGTAAAATTTTGACATAACTGGTGTCTTTCATCAACGTAGATGCTATTTGTAAATGGTTAGTAAACTTCTCCCTGTAACTATTAACTTTTCGATGTTTTAACAAATTTCGTTACATCTAAAGGTTTGTTAAATTATTAGGTTGGTACCCATTGGAATAGCAATGAAGGCCATTCAATTTGAGAGTTTAGAGAAAAGTGATATTTAGTGACGATTCTGAGAAATTTACAAAAAAACATAAAAATTGTAACAAAAAACATAACATCAAGCCTTGTTTCCCCGAAGGGTTGGGCAGAGGTGTACCTGTAGTACACCCACATTTCGCCAGTTATATTCATGAGTCCCATGTACCTAATAGGAGGCGCGCCTATTGCCATCAACCGGGCACAAATCCAGATTCCGGGCTGCCACTGAGAAATTCCATATAGAAAAACCCAATAACACTTTGCCCGACCCGGGAATCGAACCCAGGACCTCATGCTCAGCAGTAGCGTTTGAACTCAAAAACTCAAAGCATTTATTTCAATTAAACCATTTACAGGCACTTTTGAATTGTCAAGGAGTCGGTCAGTTAGAAATATGAAGCTAGTTGCCCATTCCAAAGCGTAGTAGGTACCTATGGAGAAGAACGGGCAAGAAACTCCATGGACACTCTTTTAAATTAAATTGATACATAAAGATTAGTACAAAAATAATGTTGAAATTATAACTAAATGTGAGGACGATGTAAAATAAAAAAACGCGCCCATAGTAAAAAGAGAAACAAAAACAATTTCTAAATAAAATAATTACAAATAAGCCGAGGACGCTAAGAGGTGACCAGTCCCAACTAACGGCGCCCGTTCACGAGCATGACGCATGGATTAGCACCATTCAGCTCAACCATTTTAAAGGGAGCTAAATGATCCAACACACGCGCCACCATCAGCGAGACATCTGAGTGAGCATGACATACTCTCAGCCGCCAGGACCTATTCAAGTCAATTACATAATCGGCAAATGGTAGCTCTATTATACATAGTACCTACTCACACCTGTGCAATGCAATTATACAATACAACGTAGGTTGAATTTATACAATGCAAAGATAGTCTTACAATGTTCAGCTGCTCCAACAGTATTTTCAAATGTTAAACACTAGACCAACGAGGCAGTTGTTTTTTCTCGAATCCATGACAATACACTATCACGTCCTGGAAGGAATACGTCTACTTACAAGTCAGCCTGTTTATCACGTGTTTTTACAAGTCAGCCTGTTTATCACGTGTTTTTCTGTTACAGATAGCAGGCACATTGATCATACCAACACTGGCGTATTTTATGCTGAGTACGATAGTGATGGGTTTGATGAGTGGAAACAAGAAATATGTGATCTGGATCCTGTTATATACTGTTTTAGCACTCGTCACTCTTATTCTGTTCATAACGGATTTCGTGGCGACTATTGTGTTTATTGTCGGGGGTCATAAGGTGAGATGTCCAAACTAATGTTCACATCTCTTTTTGCTCAGTCTATGCGATGACGTATGTGTTGATCGTTTCTTTGCCGTTTTTGTGAGTTCCATGTCAGGGGCGGAAGGCACGATTTCGATCTACTCCTTGCATACTCGTATCTGAGTTTGGAAAAATGTTTGTTACTTACTCACTCATGTATGGCTGAAAGGGTTTAGATGACGTTCTTCTTGCAAGTGAAGCCGCGGGCAAAAGCATACCTGTTAATGACAAAATTAAAACCCTTGAAAACTCTGATGTATCTTTCTCTTTTCTAACAGAAAAACGTGAACCTGATAAGAGGATTTTATATCTTCTGCATCGGGGATTTGATAGTGACGATAATATTGATTCTGGTGGCAGTCGGTATATCAATAGCACTTTGGGATTCAAGCGACACAACACGGTATTTGGTAATCTTCGCAGCTTGTCTCATGACTTTAGGTGAGCATTATTTTTGTAATATTATATTATGTAAGAAATGGCTACTTATCCCTTTTCTTACGAAAAGGATGTTCATAAATGTCTACCTAAAAGCTTTAATATCAACACACTGTGATCTCTTTCTCTAACATGCCTTTCTTTGATCCCTGATTCGAAACGGTAGATAACGTATCACCGATTTGTAGGCATGAACACCATATCTGCCCATCTGCAGGCTTAGCAAGAGCACCGTTTTGTCTACGGAAGAATAGACAAAAATGACGTTCCGTGTAGAAAGTACGACGACAGCAAAGTAGACAGAGTCAATTGCACTTTTTAGGAAATTCACTCTTTTACATAATTCGACTCAGAATTCTTTGTCGATTTTTTTTTTCTGTTTGATTCTCAATTTTTACTAAAAGTACAACAATTTTTCTCAGTGTCAAAGTAGCGTATTTTGGAATAAAAACAAATTAAGTACCTATAGTGATATTGGTCTTCACCATTTCCTTGGTAATGTACCTACTATTACCTAAATGATGTTAAATAGGAGAAGATAGCCTTGTTTTTCTATTAATTATTACAGTTTTGCGTTCAAAACGCTCTCCTGTAAAATCATGATTTTGTAGATAACCGTAAGTATATACTTTGTGGCCGTCGTGTAGAAAAACGCAATTTTCTTCACTACCTTAGACAACTGTCAGTTGTCAGTGTGATTTTGACAGTTTGGTTTAGAAAGTTTCTTCTGAAATACGAGTAGTCTACATATAAAAGGACCTAGACAAAGATCGGTAGAAACAAAAGACAATCTGAAAGATTGCAGGATTTCTACGGTGCGATGTCAAAAATGGAGAAACGAAATTTCACTTTGTATAGATAAAGCTATGTCTATTCTTCGAAGAAATAGAAAGCGTCATGCAAAGCATGCTGGTTCAATATTCTCCGCAGTATATCATACCGCGAGAATGAATGGTTGTAGTGCCAGCTTACCTTCAAATGAGTGATTACATGAGGCGGAGTGATACCTCACCATTCGTTGCAGGTGGTCTGTAGGGGCAGGGTGTTGGGTTCGAAATCGCGAAAATATAATCAATCAGCTGTCCCATACATTTGGGTCGATTAAATGTTAAAGTGTTGTATGGGACAGTTTTTTCGGGAATATGGTGTTGGTCCCGTGGAGAACGTTTAGTTTGATGGTCCTTAAATATGACCACACCTTTTTGATAGACGCTAGAAAGAGTTACTATTGTATGTCAATGATTAGTGGAATCTTTAAAACAAATAAGCAAATAGAAATTCTATTTTTTCAATTCACCATCTAAAATCAAACGTATTTTTTTTCAGCTGTGCAAGCTTATTTCATTCTGCTAGTGAGGAGTGAGGTCATCAAACTGAAAAGCAGCGGCGAGTTCAGATTCGTGAACAATTCAGCTGAAGCACAATGTATGATGACAAGTAAACAAAATGAAGTGGAAATAGAAAACGTTTGAAAAGAAGAACTAGAGTAATGGAACATGGAACTAAAGAGGAAGAACTTACAACACACGACGTAAACAACACGAATGTTTAAACTTGACTAACCTAATGGATACGTAACGTTCATGAATATAGAAAATGAATGGAGATAATACCTACATCTACAATCTTTACATTAAAAGGTCCATCAAAGACACAGTCTAATTTACGAGCAAAAACATTCTGAACTAAAACAAAATCATTTTTTTTTTATAAATACAGGATTACATGATTCATACTTGTCGTTTATTTTTCTTTACAAGCTTTTTCTTTTTTAGGTGGGAAATTTTCAAATAACTTCTCCCGCTCTGGGCGGAACGGGAGGGTGTGTCAGACTCTTACTGGCTAAAACCCACCCGTATTCCTTCCGTTGCCTGTGTTGCCAGGGGCCTCGGTAACCCTTTCGAAATTCCACGCGACCCCGGCTGGCATCGGCCCTAGTGGACCCCTACACTTGTGCTCACATCTCTTTGAGGCGCGCGTGGAATACAACGCGCCGTCGACCCGGGCCTGGTCCTTGTCGGACGGCGAGCTACCCATTGCTCACCGTCCGCAAGCCCGCGCCTACGGTGGCCGGAAATCCGCCCGGGATTCCCGACGCCCAGGGCGTCTCCTGCGGCGGCTAGGGGCGAGAGGGCGCGAAATTTGCATTTCCCTCAACCATCCCGCCTCCTCCTTCGCGAGCATTACTGCTTCGCAGAAAGATGTGATGGCTGCCCATGCCCTCTCGCTCTGTACCATGGCCTGAACCAGGACCGGACGCGAGAGATCTCTGCCGCCGATCGCCTCCACGAGGACACTGCGGTGCTCTGCCCAAGCCGGGCAGACCTACACCGTATGCTCCACCGTGTCCTCCGGGTGATCCACACAGTTCTTTACAAGCTACCAAATTGTTTCTTGCATCTCATAAAGTTACTTGCAACTTATATTTTAATTTAATTTTAAACAATAATCATCAGTATTATAAAGTTGTTGTAAATCATGGTCTAAACTGTTTGGCAAACGACAATGGTGCCTTGTTCACAAACTAAACTAAATTTATGTTCAGTGCATCTTTTTCTTTCTATTTCATTAAGAAAAGGACAGAAGATAAATTTTACTTTAGTCCTGTCAAATTAATCAGCGCCTGTCACTACTCCATACAAGTTTAGACGTGATTAAAAATATGCCTACTAAAATTACGTCAAGACAAGCGCTGATTAATTTGACAGGACTAAACTAAAATTTATCTTCTGTCCTTTTCTTAATGAAATATAAAGAAAAAGATGCACTAAACATAAATTTAGTTTAGTTTGTGAACAAGGGAATCGGCACCAATGTTTATGCGGACTATCTCTAGGGAACCGATTGATTGATGGTGGTATGCAGTGGATGTTATCTTTCTATTTCTAATAGCCTACCTGCCTGTTCCATAACTTGTGAAATAAATTCTGTTCCCCTATCCGTAGCTATAGATTCGCCTTCGTGCAAATAATTCAGCGTAACGTCATCGGCATCACCTATTCGAGCATTCGAGCGGCAAGTCACACAGCCAGCCAGCACCGCATGCACAGCATGTAGAGAACGCGCAGTCCCGGCTGTCCTGACCTTGGCACAGCACACCGCACTTTCGACCCGTCAAAAAGGAGAACTGTTTATACGTATAATAATGATATATGCCTATACGGTAGACCACGGCCATACAATATTAAGTATGACGATGGCAAATGTATATATAACCAATTGCTGAAAGTTATTTAGGAAATACAATCTTTTCCTTACCTATTACAAAGAACTTAAAATTCCACATAATGAAAAGTTTTCAATTATCTTAGTCTAAGTATTTCATAATAACTCGGAATATTTACGTAAACTTTAATATCCTTATAAATTATGTTGTGTGTAACAAAGTAGGCCCGCCGCGTCAGTCTGTCTGTCTGAACGCGATAACATCAAAAACTACTTAACGGATTTCTAAAAGGTTTTCACCAATCCAGTAGCGTAGCGTGGCTGGGGGGTCCATGGCCCCGGGCGGCATATGAAAGGGGGCGGCGGATAAGGAATATAGCGAAAATATTTCATTGTATGTTTGAGAAAAAGAAATAGATACTTATTGGGCTGAGATTTAAATTGACTCGACATCTGACACATTTTGTAAGTATAAATATTTGCGTCACGAGATATTAAATTAACCTAATAATTGCATGGCGCCCCATAATCGCACAATTGGCTTCTATTTGAATAATTTAAAGGAGATGGGAAATTCTGGGCCCAGCAGTTAACTAGTTGAAATGTGTATTAAAAAAACCGTTATATTTTTCTAAAGGAAATCACAAAATACAGTACCATGTTTCTATCTAGGAAGCAAGAAAAGTTAAATTAAGTTATGAAACTAAATAATCGATTAAATAGATGCCTGAATTCTTAGTAATCGATATCAATAATCGGTAAAATCTCAGAATATGTATGAAAATCGAGTGAAAAGTGCTTATCAATCTTTTCGTGGAATCGATTCATAGCGAATCGAGTTCCTTTTATTTTTCTTCAGTTGGCAATACTAGTCACCGACTGACAGATGACAGGCAGTAGAGGTGGGCAAAGTGTAGGTATCATTTTTGAGATTGGAACATTTGCATCTCGGTCACTGAAATGATCCGAAACACTGATATGTTTCATTTGGCTCATTTGGATTATCGGCTCAAAGGATATGAAATACAGAATGCTACGTATACATTATTACGTTATTCAATGTTTATTTACACAATATTCTCACGTAAAGTCTCTTTTCTATAATTTTATAAATAAAAAGGAAGAAAGTAAGTTACAATAATCACTACGCGAACAAATCGTAAACAGAACTATAATGTTTTCGTAAATTGGCGCGAAGGCACATAAACAATGTGCCGCGTACCGCATCAACGTAAAAGGATAACTTGTTAGTACAAACATTAGCAAAAACGACCGTATAGTATTTGATACGTAATCATCTTGGTTGTCATTTTTACGTGCATGGATAACGACAACAAAAATCTGTGAGAGTATATATAGAGAGTATATGTAGAGTATATAGTGATACAAATCTCTTAATCTGTGAGAGTATGAGTGATACACATCTCATTTGGTGTCTCTTTCTGACTTGTATAGATTGCAATTATGTCGCCCGCTCATTCGCGACTCGCGAGTCAAATGAGTCAATAGTTAAGTAACTCAGTGTGTCTTTGTCTCCCTCTCTCGCTCGCTCAATGCTCAGTCGCCAGTGTGACCAGATTCAATATTTTAATACTTTTTCAGTATATTTCATCGATTTTTCCGAACTTCAGTATATTTTCAGGTATATTGCTG
Source organism: Atethmia centrago (assembly GCA_905333075.3). Classification (NCBI taxonomy): domain Eukaryota; kingdom Metazoa; phylum Arthropoda; class Insecta; order Lepidoptera; family Noctuidae; genus Atethmia; species Atethmia centrago. Next base: position 5,807,503 of record HG995381.1, on the reverse strand, counting down.
GCAGTCAGTATTTTTGGGTATATTTTGGTTGAAGTTATGGCAACACCGTATTGAAAGTTCGTGGGGATCACCCTGATTAGGATAGATTTATTGGATGGAATCAAACACGGCAGATGCTACATGATGACGGACCTTTTTATTGTTGACAGATGTCACAGATAGACCACAGATTACACAGAGCACATTACTGGTACATTTTAATGAATATGCCACAGGCTGACTTATATATACATTAGATGATTACAGAGCAAATATTATGTTCCTTTACATTCGGACTTCGGGGAGGGAAAATATTCAAATGCGATTTTTTCTGATAATGATTCTATCTCAATACGTCTAGCGCCACACACTTTTCTGTGTCAAAAACAGGAACTAATGAATGTTGCCACTTAATTTTTAACACACTGTAGTGAGTGATCGTCTTTGCGACAATATTTGCGGAATTCCGGGGACTTTTCCGGATTTAGTTTATACTTATACATGTTACCTATGAGCAAAGATGAGTAAGTTACAGATATGACAAGAAAGACGGCCGTTGCCGGCGTTGTAGTATTGTAATACTACATATACAATTATCAATCAATACATAGTATTAATCAGACTTGCAGAATGTATGTTCGCCTAAAACTTTACAACTGCTGGACCGATTTTAATGCGGTTTGCACTATTAGATAGAGCGTAATTTCCAGATTGCATACATTCAAATTCGTTGTGTTTCATGAATATCAGTCTACCCGGACGAATTCGGGACGGACCGCTACTTTATCTATAATTTTCAAAACAACGTCTAGTTTTTAAGTTTTCAGTTGCATGAATAGGTAGTAGTTAAACTTAAAAGATACTTTATTACTAGTATCAAATCGTCCAATACGGTTCAAGTCAAATGATTGTCTCTTCTGCATTCGACTTAATCTTTGAGGACTTTCTTTCGATAATTCGGGAATTTCCCCAAAATAGGAGATGTTTTTGTCATCATATAAATAGAACGCGATTTTCGTTGTTTTTATTTACTTAGTTGCATTCATCCGGACAGCTAGTTTATCTATAATTTTCAAAACAATGTCTAGTTTTTAAGTTTTCAGTTGCATGAATAGGTAGTAGTTAAACTTAAAAGATACTTTATTACTAGTATCAAATCGTCTAATACGGTTCAAGTGAAATGATTGTCTCTTCTGCATTCGACTTAATCTTTGAGGACTTTCTTTCTATAATTTGGGAATTTCCCCAAAATAGGAGATGTTTTTGTCATCATATAAATAGAACGCGATTTTCGTTGTTTTTATTTACTTAGTTGCATTCATCCGGACAGCATGTCTAGTTTTCAGCAAAGTTATTTAGCTAAGTGGGAACAAATTCCGGAATTTTCTTCGTGGCTTTCACTTTATAAAGATGACAAGTTCACCGCATTTTGCAAAGCATGCAATGCGAAACTGCAAAGTAGATTAGCATCTATAAAACAGCATGCAAATACTGAAAATCATAAATCGAACTTGATAAAATATAAAGGACAATGAAAGGTAAGCATAACTCGCTTTACTTACCTAGTTCAAGGAGTTTGGATATATTTTAATTTAAAGTTAATCATCCTAGTTTTGTTTCTCAAAATCAGTTAGGTAACAGCTATGAAATGCGGCGCTGTTTTTTTCAAATTTCAATTAATACATTTTTCAAAAAGGCCCCACTGAAAGACGAAGTCAAGAAAGCTGAGCTGCATTTATGCAGTTTTCTGTCGGAACACAACATCCCATTTAGAGCTATGAACCATCTTAGTGATGTTCTAGTGAAGTGTTTTACCGATTCCGATATTGCGAAAGAATTTTCCTGCAAGAGAACCAAAGCAGCCGCTATAACTTATAATGTTTTAGGACCCAATTTCGAAAAAGATATGATTGAAGACATACTTGGTACTGCATCTCCTTCAGGTAAACCAGTATATTCAATTATAATCGATGAGAGTACAGATGTGCAACAGTCAAAGTATTGGCAATAGCAATTAAATACTTCTCTGAAACTAAATGTACTGTACAAACCAAATTCCTTGATTTAGTTGATTTAAGTGGTGAGACCGCAGGTCATTTATTTAATCCGTTGTCATCAAAATTATCCGAATTAGGTTTAGAAATAAAAGACGTAATAGGTAGGAATCGCTGCTGATACTACGAATTTGATGTTTGGTCAACATTCTGGCATTGTTGCAAAAATTAAAGAAGTAAACCCAAAGTGCTTTTACATAAAATGTGTTTGTCACTCTGCAGCATTAAGTGTTAGCCACGCCTGTAAAATACTGCCTAGAAATTTAGAACAAATAGTAAAAATAGTTTACGTGATCTGTCACGTCACTGTCTGTCACTTTTTCACAGCTCATATTTATTTAAATTTACATATTTTACGTGGCCCTAGATGTCCAAATTTGATCTTTTTCTTGTTAATCAAGGCTTAACTGCTGTGCCAAAGTGTAGGCAGCTCCCAATTTTGAACAAATAATAAAATATATTTTTGTTTCAGACGTTGCGGTCCTCCTTGGCAACGTTATGGCGTGTCGTCCTGACGTCCGACGTCAACGCTTCTGAAAGACTTTAAAATAGTTATATTTTAGTGATAATTTCTATTTTGTGTTTAGTTGAGTGTTTTTCTCTATTCAAGTGTTGTTTTCTGGTAAGTGGATGCATACCGCAACCCAATCCGGTGATGGCACGTTAAATCAAAATTACATTTGTTTACATTGCGATAGATCTTTTCAATCAAAAAGGGGTCTTAACATTCATATTTCAAAAAAACATCGTCTTTGTATTAGCCAGAACGGCCCTGCTCTAAATTTAGACCCAGTTTCTTTACAGGCACCTGTTTCCGACAGTCCAAATTCTACCCCATTCCATTTGTACCTTAGTTACCTAAAAAATAATGTGCCTGTTATCAAACGAGTCCCGCGCGGCGCCAGGATCTCCGTCGCAAACCACCTTTCAGGCTTGATTAAAAAATGTGTGGAGAGCAACCAAATTGTAGACTGGCATAATCTCTTCCTTTTTTCGTATACCACTTTGCATGTCAAAAAAGATGAGGCTACTATTTCTCTAACCCAAAAAATCAAAAATAACTGTTTAACAAAAACATCTTCACCTTTTGATTCTCCCAAGAGGGGAACATTATCTAGAATTAAATTAATTGAAGGCAAAATTGCCGACGGGGATCTCAAAGGCGCCGCACGTCTTCTTTTTACTAACGACGTGTTGTCGCCTGATACTCCTGATACCCTTTCGGCTTTGCATTCGAAACATCCCCCGGCTCCCGTGATCCCGTATTTTTTCGACTCTCCTACAGCAGACCAGGCCTGCCTCGAAATCGAAGGCAAAGACGTTATTGACGCAATAATTTCTTTTAAAACCGGTTCAGCGGCCGGCCTGGACGGAATCTCACCCCAACATTTAAAAGATTTAACTTCTTATTCTGTGGGTGATGCAGGTGTGCAGCTTATTTGCTCTATTACAAAATTAATAAATTTTATGTTTTCAGGCAAAATCAACGCTGATATTGCCTCACTTTTATTTGGTGCTAATTTGATCGCCCTAACTAAAAAGGACGGAGGGGTGAGACCCATTGCTGTGGGGTCAACTTTAAGACGTTTGGCATCCAAAATTGCGGTGAGACATATCAAATCTAAATTACAGTCTGTTTTCGAACCTATACAATTAGGATTTGGCACGAAAGGTGGGTGTGAGGCAGCCGTCCATGCCTTAAGAACCTACCTTTCGTATGATGATTGCGAAATTGTAGTCAAAATTGACGTCAAAAATGCTTTCAATTCAGTAAACAGGGATGCCATGCTGACAGAAGTTAAGAACAAAATTCCGGAACTCTATCAATACCTGCTTACCTGCTACGCAGAACCTTCAAAATTAATTTACCGTTCCCATGAACTTTCTTCGGAGGTCGGCTGTCAGCAGGGCGATCCCCTCGGGCCAGCAATTTTTAGCTTGGCTATAAATCCGATTATTCAAAATTTAAAATCAAAATTTAACGTTTGGTATTTGGATGACGGAACCCTGGGAGGCGATGTGGACACTGTGCTATCTGACTTATCAGATATTAAAACAAATTTCGAAAATATTGGTTTAGAATTAAATTTTAGCAAATGTGAACTCTTCATTCAAAAAACTTCTTACGGTTTGGATAATTTAAAATCCAAATTAAATTTTCTGGCACCGAATATCAAAATAGTAGACAGAAAGTCACTTTGCCTCCTGGGTTCTCCCATCTTTGAAGAATCTTTTCCTGATTACATTACTAACACTATTTCTAAATTCCAAAGTCACGCAAATTGTTTACTCGAAATCAGTCCTCATTATGCTCTTATAATTCTAAAGTTTTGCCTTTTTGTCCCTAAATTTACTTATGTGCTTCGCTGTAGCCCTTTTTGGAAACATCCAAATTTGCTTTCACCAATAGACGATTTAGTCAAAACTAGTTTAGAAACGATTTTAAATATTCAGCTCAATGAACCATCTTGGTTACAAGCATCCCTCCCTATTCGGTTTGGCGGTTTAGGAATCCGCAAAATTTCGAGTGTTGCTTCCCCAGCCTTTTTGTCGTCCACCCATAGCACGTCACGTCTCATAGGTAATGTCCTAAGGGCTTTGCCCACAAACTATGAGACTGCGGGCTTGGAGGATGCCAAGAATGCTTTTCAAATTGCTTGCCCGGGTAAAGAATTTCCAGACAACCTAAAATCTCAGAGGAGCTGGGACGATATTTATTGCGATTTAACATACAAATCGATTCTGAGCCGCAGTTCAGGTCCGGATCGCGCAAGACTTTTGGCGGTCGGAACCAGAGAGGCCGGTCATTGGCTACATGCCCATCCTTCTCCATATACCGGTACCTTCCTGGATCCGACCTCGCTTCGTCTGGCGACTGGTCTGCGGCTTGGGGTCACGGTATGCACTCCACACACATGCCCTTGTGGCACGGACGTGGACCGACTGGGTCACCACGGACTTTGTTGTCAAAAAAGTGCAGGCCGCTTTTCAAGACATGCAACACTTAATGACATAATCCGCCGGTCTCTTGCCAGCATCAATGTGCCTGCTCTTCTTGAGCCGACTGGCATTGTCAGAGATGATGGCAAATTAAAGACCTGATGGTGTGTCTTTGGTCCCGTGGAGTTTGGGACGGATGCTTGTGTGGGACGCTACCTGTGTAGACACACTGGCACCGTCCCACCTCCAACGGACTACTTCTAAAGCGGGTGCAGCGGCAGAAAATGCCGAAAATCTGAAAGTTATTAAATATGGAGGCCTTGGCAGAGAGTACAACTTTGTGCCCTTTGGCGTCGAGACCCTCGGTCCGTGGGGTCCCAGTGCGCATAAGTTATTTGCGGAAATCGCGAAACGTCTAGTTGATGTAACTGGTGACCGAAAAGCTGGCGGCTTTCTCGCGCAACGCATCAGCATTGCAATTCAGCGAGGAAATGCCGCCAGCATCCTCGGTACAATGCCCCGAGGGCCTTTTTTAAGCCTAACTTAGTTTTAATTTAATTTAGTTAATGTTAATAATCATCTTGTAATTTGGTTATGTAAATAAATGATATTATGTTTAAAAAAAAAAAAAAAAAAAAAAAAAAATAGTAAAAGAAGTATATGGATATTTTTCTCAAAGCAGCAACCGTCAAAGAGAATTTGCTGAGTTTCAAAATTTCACAGACACTGAAAATCACAGAATTTTGCGTCATTACGACATAAGGTGGCTTTCACTTCATGCCTGTATTAGTAGAATAATTGAGCAGTGAATACTTGAGTGATCGCAATATGTCATCACAATTTTTATTTAATTCTTTTACCACTGATATACCTAAACAAATTGTACTTTTACTTTTTGGACTACATTTTGCCGATTGTAAACAAAGAACAATGCCCACTTCCCATACATTTAAAAACCTGATAATGAAAGTTAATGTATTGTTATGAGGTATAGTAGAAAGACTACCTATAAGTTTAAACAATAATGTCATATAGTCATTTTTACGATTTAAACGCTACGAAGACCAAAAAATATTAATGTTACTTTTTAGGGTAGGATTTGCCGTTATCAAATAGATAATACAGAAATAAATGTGCTAGAACTAACTATTAAAGCTCGAAGTTTAGTCTAAAATACGAACACTTATCTAGCCATGGTAAAACGTCTTTTTTACTTTGTCAATTCCTTGAAACCAACACATTATGTACCTACTTAACAGTTATTAACATTACATTTTTTAGTAAAAAACGATATTTGAGATAGTTTATATACTGAAAGAAAGTCTAACTTAGTTCTTGTATTGTCAAAAGTGATCACTTATCTACCCAACACATTTCATTAGCCGCGTTACCTACATACTTACATACATAGGTACCTACCTGATGAACAAAACGGGAAAAACAAATAAAACACTATGTTAAAGTGAAATAGTTTATTAATTATCATTATTTTCATCTAAATCTCTTTTAACTACGTCATCCAGAAATTCCGCTGGAGCAGGGATATTTTCTTGATACCTAGCCCATCCAAGGTACCACTCTAACGTCATGACGTGAGCGCAACATCCTATGGTCCGTCGACCGATCAAACAATCGCAGAACTGTCAAATGTCAATAAAAAACCCGTTTCACTCGTGCGAACACAAATACATACTGCATGATTAATTTATTTAATTATTTTGTTGTTCTTAATATTAATGTTTATTATACACAGACGAATAAAAAAAAAAGTAGTTACTGAAATGAAATGAAATGATTTTATTTCTGTAAGTAGGTTTATACAAACACTTTTACATGTCAATAATATTTAGAAAAAAACTAGATGAGCTCGGCGTTTCCTATCTGACTACTCTGATAAGAAAGGCCGAAACAAACTCAGAGGTCACAGTCTCTTTTAAAGTCCAGACATAATCTTGGTCAGATCATGTGAAGACCATGTAGATTGGTGTCTGAATGGTCTTTTGAGGAAAAAACCACACAGATTGAGTGGACCTATCCAGTCAGTGCACGCATTTGTCAGTAATCTTGCAGCTCAACTCAGAACTTAAGGAGCTTAAGGAACGATTCGACGAACAATGGCGCCGATTCCCTTGTTCACAAACTAAACTAAATTTAAGTTCAGTGCATCTTTTTCTTTCTATTTCATTAAGAAAAGGACAGAAGATACATTTTAGTTTACTCCTGTCAAATTAATCAGCGCTTGACGTAAATTGACGTAATTTTAGTAGGCAAGTTTTTATTCACGTCTAAACTTGTATAGAGTAGTGACAGGCGCTGATTAATTTGACAGGACTAAAAAAAAATGTATCTTCTGTCATTTTCTTAATGAAATATAAAGAAAAAGATGCACTGAAATTAAATTTAGTTTAGTTTGTGAACAAGGGAATCGGCGCCAATACCAAAGAAAGGACATTTGAGTAGGCCGCTTAAATGACTCAAACTGCCAGACTAAGATGAAAACTAACTGAGAGAAATAATAAAAACAATAATCCACATAGTCTTCACATTCACAATAATTAAAAAAGAATATAATACTTCAAAAAGTAAATATTAATGTCATATAGGTATAACAAAATCATCAATGTCACACTTAGTATAAAAATAGATTTAGTATAAAATTAGTTTGTTGCCTGGGGGTACATTGGAGTAGCTTAATTAATCCTAAGCCTTTTTGTCGTCCAAGTAATCTTTAACTTTAGAGAAACCTTTTTGACAGAGTTTCTGTTTAATAAATTGTTTAAATTTATTGAGGCTCAGTTCTTTAACATGGCTTGGGAGTTTGTTGTAAAAACGTATACTTTGGCACTTAAATGAATTACTAATTTTTTGGAGCCTAGTCTTGGGAACAATAAGTAAGTCTTTGTTTGTAGTATTTATGGTATGAATGTCGCTGTGTCTAGAATATGGGTTAATATTCTTTTTGACATAAATCAGGTTCTCATATACATATTCAGATGCGACTGTCATTATGTTTATATCCTTAAATGTATCCCTCAGTGAATGACTACAACTTAGGTTATAAATTGCTCGAATGGCTCGTTTCTGCAGCACAAATATAGCCTGAATGTCGGCTGCATTTCCCCACAGCAAAATGCCGTACGACATTACACTATGGAAATAACTAAAATATACTAATCGAGCTGTTTCTACATCAGTCAAATGACGGATTTTAGTCACCGCGTAAGCTGCAGAGCTTAGCCGCTTCGACAATTTGGTTATATGTGGGCCCCATTGTAGCTTTGAGTCCAAAGTAATACCTAAGAACACAATGGTGTCCACAAGATCCAACTCCGCCCCATTTACTAGTACATTGGTTTTTACCTGCTTAACGTTAGGTGTCAGAAATCTAATACATTTGGTCTTTTTCTCGTTTAAAAGTAAATTATTAACACTAAACCAATGTACTATTTTAAAGAGAGCATTATTTACATCGTCAGTAACTATCTGTTGTCGTTTAAGCTTAAATAAAAGTGATGCGTCATCTGCAAATAACACTATTTCATGACCTGTCTTTATAAGACAAGGTAGGTCATTAATATATACGAGAAATAAAAAAGGGCCAAGAATTGAGCCCTGCGGAACTCCCATAGTGACAATAGAACCCGGCGATCGCTTACCGTTAACGTCCACTCTTTGGATCCTATTATCCAATAAGAAATAAGAAGATCCAAGGCAGTGTTTCTAACACCATAGTGATGCAATTTCCTGACCAATGTATCATGAGAAACACAATCGAAAGCCTTAGATAAGTGACAAAAAATACCTAGGGCATCATGTGACTTCTCCCAAGCCTCAAAAATAAGTGTCTCTCAGTCGTAAAAAATGGGTAGTTGAGATGCGTTCAAAACATGGTAAAAGGTTACCCTTGACGTAGAGTAAGCATTAAGAAACATTAAAAAAAAAAATTCCTGCGTTTCTTTTAACATTGTGATAAGCGTAATTAATATACAATTAAGTTAGCTGAATTTTAAGATTTATTTCATTTCTATACATGGTCAGGTGAAAAATGGTCATTCTTCTTTAACATAATTTTTCAAGGCGACTATCCGTGCATTGTTAGACTGTATGATGATGCATCTAGTATGTACCTACTTGTCGAGTTTGGGTTGCTTCATGAAAGCTAATTACATCAAACGTACGGACAATGACGACGTTAGACCCAAAGTCTAATGTAAATTATTTGCCATTGAAAGATATGTACTTAGGTATTCAAGTAGGCCAAGAATTAATCAAACACAGGGAAAATGTAAACATGAAATAACAGATTGCTGAGTTTTTCAGAAGGTGCCAATCATTTTTAATTGAGTTGAGCACGCAATTGAAATCACGTTTGCCTTTTGAAAATCCAGTTTTTCGAGAACTGAAATTTCTTGACCCACACACTGCCGTGCATAAAGAATTTCGCAGTTTACGAAATGTGATAGAAACTTTCCCATGCGAAGTACTCGTACAGCCAGAACAAATGCAGTTAATTGACTAAGAATATAGAACCCTAAAGTTTGATCGCGAAGTACCTAAGTGATTTGTTACAATCTTCCAGCACTGGCTCACCCATCTCGTGTGAACAATTTTGGGTGGAAGTTGGGAAAATTTCTAACAGTGATGGCATGTTAAAATACAAAAATATAACTAGTTTTAGTAAATTTCTTCTATGTATACCGGTGTCGAATGCTGCATGCGAGCGCATATTTTCACAGATAAATTTAATAAAAACTGACCAAAGAAACAGATTTATAAACAAAAATGTGTCAGCTATTTTAAAAACAAAGCAAGGTGTTAAGGATGAAGGAGGTTGTGTAAATTTTAATACTTCGAAAAAGATGTTACAATATAACTCTAACATTTATTGTGAGTATGAATAAATAAATCGTGTTAAGAAAATCAGTATTTTTATTGGTATATCTGTCCTATGTAAGTCGGTATATTTCAGTATTTTTTTGAGGTGCCTCGGTATTTTCGTAAAATTTAATCTGGTCACATTGTCAGTCACCTCGCGAGCGACGCGTCGCGCGGAATGAGCACAGAGCAAAGTAATGTTTCAGATCCAAATGAAGCGTTTGAAACGTTTTTACTGAACCAATCTTTTGAATCACTTCAATGATCCGGATCAGTGAGTCGGTTCCGTAAAGAGTTACACACCACTAACAGGCAGAACTAATCGGCAAGCGTTTGTTTTGTTTCATTCTGAGTGCGCACGTATTTTCCATGTACAACTCCACGACTTCGGCTTTGCATATTATAAAGGACTATTCGACGGATCTTGCTACTTTGAATTACCTGACTCTCTATTTTGGACAACTGATTACGCCTATCGATCGGATATTGACGACATGGATCACTGTGTGAATTGTACCATTGCGACTGGTCGCAGTAAATCTTATTGGCAGAAGTCTTGGACGTTGAGGCGATTTATCAGTTATTCGTCAGTGGCGTGCATCTCAGCCTGTAAGTACATATTCAAGTCCATTTTAGCCTATCAAGCGAACAAAACCCGAGTTATGTACCTACTGTTTACGGTCACCGGTGTCATGTCTGTCGGCTCTCTTTGTTGGATAGCATTTATATTAAAACAATACTTAAATAGCTAATTAGCCATACGAATCTATGGAATGTACTGTTTGACCGATTTACTCATAAAAAAGGTGTAGGTAACGATCAAGTCCTGATGGGACCGATTCGGTCCCAGACTTAGGTGCTTTGAGGTATTGACAGTTATTAGGACCATTTCGGTCTTGGCCGGGACGTAGCGATTTGGTTGAACATGCATTAGGATGTAATGAAGCTTGTTTATGGTTGAACATGATTTAAATAGTTAACTTATTTCAGGTAACCAATAAAAACTATGTATGCCCAGCATGTTGGAACTTGGCCCAAGATGTGGTTCTCGGAAGACGTCCGATTAAAGCACCAACCCAAGTTGGCCATTCCAGTGTCTGTGTCTGCTGCCGCAACCACCTTCTTCGCAATGAGTTTGCTCGTGATTCATTTAATGTTAGGCTTTTATTGTAATTGTATTGAAGGTGAAGGACTGTAGGCTGCTGTGCCCATGTAATGTGCATAATATATGTTGGGCAAAATACCAAGAAAATATCGTACCTCCTGCACAAAACTTAAGTGACATTCTCATAATTATTGAAGATGAATAATGTATATTTTATACATATATTGGTGTTTTATTTTACTTCCTCTTCTCCCTTTTTGAAAGGTACCTACTGCTTCTAAGTTCAGGATATTGGATGTAGGACGGTAAGCAATGGGTAGCTCACCGTCCGGTAAGGACCAGGCCCGGGTCGACGGCGCGTTGTATTCCACGCGCGCCTCAAAGAGATTTCGTCAGCACAAATGTAGGGGTCTAAGGCCGATGCCTGCCGGGGTCGCGGGAAGGTACTAATGGGTCACCGACGCCCCTGGCAACACAGGCAACACGAAGGAATACGGGTGGGTTTTAGCCAGTAAGAGTCTGACACACCCTCCCGCTCCGCCCAGAGCGGGAGAAGTTATTTGATGATTTCCCAACCAAAAAAAAAAAAAGTTAGCCAATCATGAATCAAGCGCAAAACATAACGAAATTTTTTGCAAATGGTAGTAGTTAGAAAATAGGCTTCGAAAAGGACAAACTATCGATAAAAAAGAACAAGACTTATTGGCAAAGGAAACGAAAAAATGGCATGAAATTCTGACAAGAATGTTGATATTATACTATTTCTGGCAAAATTTGGCGTTCCGTGGTCACAAAAAGTTACCTCTGTTAGTACTAGTGTCATCGTACACTAGTACTAACAGAGGTAACTTTTTGGAATTGGTGCATCTGCTGGCAAAGTACCTACAATCCTGTTCTCAGAGAGCATTTAGTAAGGATAAAAATGGGCCAAAACATGTCTCTTACTTATATGTTAGCTCGTGTCCAAAAGGCCAAATATTATTACGATACGTGGTGATTGTAAACCAGGTTAGAGTTGAGGAATCTTTTATAGATTTTATTGAAACTAAAAGCAAAACTGTGGAAGGTATTAGCGACATGATAGTAAACAAACTTAACGCTGACGAGTGACGGGCTGGATATCATGAATTGTAGAGGGTAGGTAAGCTTACGATAACGCTGCCACGGTTGCTGGATGCCACACAGGTGTGCAACAGCGAATAAAAGAAATCAATCCCTATGCCAAATTTATTCCTTGCTCAAACCATTCACTCAACCTAGTTTGCCTACATGCAGCTGCAGTTGAGGTAAATTCGGTGACTTTCTTTGGCACGCTAGAACGCTGCTACGCTTTTTTTTCTACGTGAACGCACCGGTGGGAAGTTCTTCTTGCAGCCACAGGAAAAGTTTAAAAAGAGTTCAGGATGCACGTTGGAGCGCTAGAGGTGATGCTGTATATTCCATTAGACATCATTACAAAGAAACATTGTGCAATCAAAGTTTAGAAAAACTGAGACTAGAAAAACTGACGGAAATGAATGAAAGCTTGAACACACGTACGGATGCAGGAAGTTTATTAGTCGCCATGCAATCATTTTAATTTTTATGTTACTTAAGTTTCTGGCAATCGGTACTGCGTGAAGTTAATGATACTCAAAAGTATGTGCAAACAGAGAGACTGAACATAAAATCAAATCAAATCAAAAGTCATTTATTCAAACTAGGCTGAGGATCAGCACTTTTCGAACGTCAAAATTACATAAGACAGTCCCCCAAAACGCCCACCCTTCGCTACTTCCTACTTCTTTAGTTGGGAAGAAGAAGTGGCCAACAAACTCCCCAGCATACATAAGTGTGCTCAGAAAATTAGTGCTTTACAGACCCTATTAAAAGAAAATCGAGACGAATTTGTAGACGGAGCTCTACAATATGCTAAAAGATTTCTTTTGAACCCCTAAGACGAATCAGGAGGAGGCATATTTTTGGCGACGGAAGTGTAGATATTGGGTTATCGTACGATAACGAACTAAGGTGAATAATGTTCACTTCAGTAGACACTGCTGAAATTCGTGATAGATTCCAACAGCTACAAAATCTTGCGCAAAAATATGCTTTTTTAGTGCCTGCAGTAATGCTGGGCTCGGAAGAACTTAACCTAGATCAAGCTCCTCGGGACATAAATACCTACAGAAGAGTTCCAACATGAGCGCGGACGTCTACGAGCGTTCGTAGCTGCAACAAACCCAGTGTAAAAAAGAGTTTATCAAGTGCGGCTCTCTGGGATTATTAAAATATATTATTGAGTCCAAACTAAAGATGGCTTACCAAACATTTTAATAATGTTGAGGATTTCATATAACAAATCTAACTATTCTGGCAATTGAAAATGACATACATTTTGATATTGACGATTGTGTAAAAGATTTTGCTCTGAAAAACCACGAAGTTTACCTACATTTTTAATCTAATAGTAACAGAAATAATTAATAATATTAGGCACCTTGTAACATAAATATTTTATTCCATCCAAGTGTAATGAGCACTATGTATAATTTAAGATACTATTGTACACTCAATTGGCAAATAAATACTTGTTATTTATTGTTGTATATACTAAGCCACCGTCGTTCGTTAACTTAATAAAGTTTAGACATTTTAAAAGATAAACTTCCTGTGGGTTTCTTGCGCCATTGCTTCTCATAAAAAGTATTTTCCTTCTGAAGCAGTGGGAGTTTATTTTGACTTGCAATAAGTTGTACAATGTATATTAAATAAAATATTTAAACTTTAAATAACCAATAATTAAGATAGGGGGCGGAGAATATCCGGTCGGCCCCGGATGGCGAAAACCCACGCTACGCCACTGCACCAATCGACAGTGTGATTCATAAGAAAGGTTTATGTGTATAATTCTTTAAGATTTTGTGTAAATTGGCTGAAATATGACGATTATTCTTGGAGAAGTCGGAAAAAATAGATAACAATTGAAAAAAATAACGAAGGGAGTAGTTCAATAAGAGTGCATAACACAATACTCCAGTATTGACATAGAATTTAACTACAGAAATAATCTTTTAACAAGAAGAATTCTTCATAAGAGTAGTGCGAACCTTACTTATTGCCTTGTGAGCCGCCAGAGATTAAGTTGCTTACGTCTTCCGCTACGATATGGTGTAATTGTATGGGGATGATACGAGTATATCAGCTTGGTAAATATTCTGATTTCGCATCTCATTTAAAACATTTCTCCCTTATCTTTTATTTAAAAGCGGTAGTTTGAAGAACATTGCGTAGCTTTAGTTATTAACCCAGCATGAGCTTGACAGTCTTCAGTGATGCCGTCCCGGAGTGCAGGACAACTACGAAGATTAAAAAAAAAAACAAGAAGGTGAGTCATGAACGAGTTGGTATGACATGGAGCTCTCTCCTTCCATTTGACACATGTGCTCTCCAGACATGTGTGCTTTGATATCTGTAGGTACCATGGGAGTGTACCAATGGGGGCAGCCGACGCTCGCCGCCACCATTTTAACTACCTGTAACAAATATATTGGTGCCGATTCCCTTGTTCACAAACTAAACTAAATTTAAGTTCAGTGCTTCTTTTTCTTTCTATTTCATTAAGAAAAGGACAGAAGATAAATTTTAGTGAAGTCCTGTCAAATTAATCAGCGCTTGACGTAAATTGACGTAATTTTAGTAGGCAAGTTTTTAATCACGTCTAAACTTGTATGGAGTAGTGACAGGCGCTGATTAATTTGACAGGAGTAAAGTAAAATTTATCTTCTGTCCTTTTCTTAATGAAATAGAAAGAAAAAGATGCACTGAACTTAAATTTAGTTTAGTTTGTGAACAAGGGAATCGGCACCATTGTGTACTTTTCAAGTTATATAATTATATCCTTTTTAGTCTTGTTTTGGAAAATAGAAAGGGTAACCAGAATATGTTAATATGTTCGTCAGTAGAACAGCTGCACGCCATGGTGAATGTGATGGATGAAGCATGTAAGATGAAAGGCATGAATATAAATGTGAATAAGACGAAGTTCATGGTGTTTGAAAGAGAAGAGGATATATCGGTGTGTGATGTGAAAATAAATGATAAGAGTGTAAGTAAGTGAATTTAGGGAGTCTGTTTACAAGGGATGGAAAGATTGATGAAGATGTGGAAAGGAGAGTATATGTGGGAAATAAAGTGAATGGTGCTATACATGCGATGGTGACCAACGAGTCGATGCCCAAAGAGGCTAGACTGGCTGTTCATAATGTGTGCTGGTGCCTACGCTTATGTATGGAAGTGAATGTTTGGTGTTGCAAAAGAAGCATGAAAGTAGAGTAAATGCTGTGAAAATGCGTTCCTTGAGAAGCATTTGTGGTATGACTATAAATGATAGGCTGAAAAATTATGTGATAAGGCAACGGTGCGGTTTAAAGGAAGATGTAGTGACAAAAATTGAAAAGAGTATGCTTAGATGGTTTGGTCATGTTGAGAGGATGAATGAAAGGCGACTAACAAAAGGTACAACGAAGTGAGTGAGTGGAAATGCCGGGAGGGGACACCCCAGAAAGACATATAGTGAGCTCATTGGTGAAGTTCTTCAAAAAGGTCAGGCGCGTAGTACTAGCAGCCGGCGTGCGTGTATGACCTGATGTATGAACGTAAACGAAGCAAAATGAGTATGTAACGAGCGTAGCAGGCGGCGTTTATAGTGTCTGCCTACCCCCATGGGAAGAAGGCGTGAGTTTATGTATTTTTGTATGAAAGGGTAACCAACATACTCAATTAAGATGAATATGGTGGCAGCATATACTATGAGTGTTCTTATTTACTTCTGATGATAGTAGATGTGGTACTCAACATTGTTTCATCTATGCAACACGTATGGTAAGACATTTTACTCATATTATTGATATGATAAACTGATTCCAATACTTGTAGTTTATTTTCAGTAATAGGTACCTACCATCCTCCCTTTCAGTATAGGACCACCATTGTCCCCTAAAATAATAATAATAATTGCCCACCGATTTTTTATTCGACTTTTTATGCATTATTGTACCTACATCATTATATAGGTACAATAATGCATAAAAAAATCGAACTATTCCATATCTTGCGTGTTTCAGAAAAACGTGAAGCTATTAAAGATAACTTTCATCAGTAACATAGCCTTGAGGAATCTGTTTACCCTCGGCTTCCTCTGTCTCCTATGTTACTCTTCGATCTTGGTGTTCCGTCTGCGCAGTCTTGGTGGTCTGGTTCTTCTTCCTGTCTCTATCCTGGACCCTTGTTCTGGCAGCATCACAAACATATTTTATCTGAAAGTTATTTAAAATCTTTCGCATTATATATAATGCCAAAAGATTTTTAGTAATTGATCGTGAAAGAGACAACGATATATCGTTATGACCAAAACCTACAAGGACCTGAATCAGTAATATAATATTTTAAATATTTGTGAGTACTGAACAAGGCACTCGTTGATAATAATTAAGTAGCTGTAACATCCCATTGTGCCACCAGTTCTAGTTCTAATAAAGTATAAAAAGAAGATTCAATAAAAACTAAATTTAAAAAATGGTTTACGAACTATTATTAAATGCACCTTCGGTTTCAAGAACTTTATTCTCAATAAGACAATCGTCACTTACATGAGAATATTAAATCTTATTACTAATTATATTATATCAGTGCGGGTAGAAGAAAAACAAAAAGCAAAACAAAGTATGATCATTGTCAACAAAATTGGAAGCGAGTTCACTGCATTCCTAAGATAAGGTGGTGGCACAAGTTTAAAAGATGTTGCTGTTTTAAACAAAAATAATATAATTTGTGTAATAAACACTACACAATGAATATAGTGTTTCGTCGTTGTAAATAAAAGTGAATAATTTCTTTTTAAATATGTTGAGTGAAGTCGCTTCTTTTACATCCTTTGGAAGTTTAATATAGATTTAATATAGAACCTATGGCACACCATAGGTTTGGTTATTTTTACCGTAGTTAGTTCTTACTAGACTTAGACAATACCAGGTGACAAGCTCGACGAGATGAGTATTTGCTTATTTCACCTTCTGTTATGAATGCAATATAATGCGTGAGTGAATAAGTTTGTAAATGATTTTATAGATAAGTACCTATGCATGTGTTAAGTGCGTGTTGTATAAAGTTGTTTGATGTTTAATAATAATTTCGTTTCTTTGTAAATAGTTTTTGACGGTGTTAAGAAATCATAGTTGTGTAGTATTTTGATTATTTTATTTTTTAGAATTTGGATTGGTTTTAGTCTTGTTTTAGATAGGTTACCCGCTTACCCCATACTTCGATAAGATATAATAAATGAGGCTTAACAAGGGAGTTGTATATTACTAGCCGAATCTAACAATTTTATGTAGGGAGCAAACCATGTCAAATTGCAATCAAGAGTTGTCAGTACTTCTCCTCCATCTTATTAGGGTAGTCAGGGAGTTTTTTAGTTTTCACTAAATATTATTTATGAGGTATCGGAAGCGTTAATAGTTAAAAGATTGCACTGGTACCAATTTTGTAATATATTTAAATCATTTTGGGCATATTTTGTGATGTCATTTATGTTATCTCCAAAATAAAATAAACACGTATCGTCTGCATAAAGGGCAAGGTAACCTTGCAAGCCTGCTTGGTGAATGAATAATAAGGGACCCAAAATAGAACATTGTGGTACGCCGCATGTTAAGAGTTTAAAAGTGCTTTGGTAAGCTCCGAATTTTACAACTTGTGATCGATCACTTAAATAGGAATTTAGCATTTTATAAACGGTTCCAGTTATTGTACTGTGGCTAACTGTTTCAAACGCCTTCTTTAGATCACCAAAAACTCCTAGTGCTACTTGTTTTTGGCCAATCTTTGTTTTTATTGTAGTTATCAAGTCAATAGTTGCGCCAAGGGTGATCGTATATGAAGTTCATTTCAGTCAAGTATTCGTCTAACATTTTAAATATGATTTTTCTAATATTTTAGATAATATTGGTAGGACTGAAACTGGACGATAATTCGGGATTTGATTTGGTACCAGCTTTGTGAATTGGGGTGATTATAGCTATTTTTGAATTTTCTGAAAAGATTCCTTAACGCCTTTAGAATTTTCCTAATAAATACTTACGGATTATGATACAACCTTTTGAATATCAAAATAATAAGGTGCCTGTACCTATTTCTTTTTTCATTTCCTATAATAAACCACATGACTCCTATCCTAGACAGTCTCCTTTAAATATAGCACGTCTTATTCCTCCGATGTCCTTCATAGATTCACGTTATGTTCCTCTTTTCAAATGTCTTCCGTTTCAGTCTCCTCTCTCAACTACCTTTTCTTTACATATTTATCATGTTACATTCTGCTTCATCCGCATTGTTCACAAACCTGAACGCGCCGTTGTTCCTCAGTTTGATGATCTCACTTCTCAGTAGTAGGAGGAAGTAAGTTTGCAAAGCTGGAAAAAACAGCGTTGGATTAAAAATAATATTCAAAATATTCAATATAAAACTTTTTATACAAAAAAAAAAAAACAACCGGCTTTCGCAAGTCGATGGCAAAAAACTAAAATACAGATCCAAAGACACCGACTTCCGAAATTAAACTTATTTTTTCACTTTGCAGTGTTTTTTTTGTAAAATGCTTTTTATTTTCACTTTATAACTGGTCAGTTTGTAATTTATCTAAGTTACAATAGCCTAATGTCAACTGCTCATCACCTTTTACAAAATATTGCTTTCTTGATGCAGGGACGTTAATTGTTGAGGAGTTCTCCTGGTAAGAACCAGGAGAACTGCCTGAATATGCATTGTGAAGAGCATAAATGGCTTAGCAACCATATTAAAGTACCTAATCGAATCGCAACTCGTTAAATACATCTTATTAAGTAGTTCCGGTGGCCATCTGTGGTCTTCATCGTCAATTCTACTCCACCAAATGGTGCTTCCCAAGAGCAAATACACAAGTTACTATAAAAAATACTTAAATCGCTGTAGGTGTGCCTTTCAAATTTGAGGATTCCCTTCGATTTCCATAGGATTTCCTCATCAGATTATGACTTGGTGACAATGGGACCACCTCGGGAGCATACCCTTTCAAACAAAAAAAGATTTTTATAAATCGGTCCACATTTGACGGAGAAATCGGCGAACACACAAAAAAAAAATATACGGTCGAATTGAGAAACCTCCTTTTGTGAAGTCGGTTGAAAAATGCTCTTCACATCTAGTAAATATTTTTTGTTTGCTCTGTCTGCCTCTCTCTCTCCCCTAACAAATATTGTTCCGTGTAGGAATCCAACCAGCCGTAACATAACACTCGACCACTGTAGACAACGGGGACTTACCGGTTAAATCCTTCTTACTAACTTCCATTCCGTCTTGACCAAATTTTCCCCAAAACTAACCCAAGTCCTATCTAAATTTTTGAATGAAAATGATATCAGAATGTAGTAGTAGTAATAATAATAATTATAACTTTGTAAATGGTTGTGTGTAGAGTAGAGTAATAAAATTATATATAAGGTGTTGTTTTGGACCTGCAAAACATTTTAGGAGGTAATTATGTTAGTGATTCTCGACCCGAATCAACAAAAAAAAAATTAAAATTAAATTAAATAATCTAAAATAAAAAGTATTATTGATTATTGACTTGGTATCGTATTGTTATACGATTATTTACAAGTTTCATAACAACCTCCTGAAATGTTTTGCAGGTTCAAAACAACACCTTGTATTTATAGAAATCCATGTTAACTAACAAAACTTGTCTCGTCCTATCAGCTACTAACATTAACAACTAACAACTACCACAAAGTACAAAGTTCGACGGCTCATCTTGCTGTGCTGCAGTCACTACATGACGCTGGCAGAATAGTCGACATCGGCTCAGTTGCCAAAAAGTAAAAAAGAAAAAAAAAAATGACACTCTTAAAGACTGCTGCAACAAAAGATGTGTTATCCTTCTATCCCACCTCTCTCCCAAAATCATACAAATTTTAGCCACATTTCTAAATGAAAATAATTTAAAATTCTGACTGGTGCGTAATATAACTATGTAATAAATGTATATTTTTGAGTTGTATAGAACCCCTTTTTTAGATAACCCTATAAATTAGAATACATGTGTTTTACTAACCCCTGTTTCCGTCCTTGCAATACTAACAACTACCACAAAGTACCTACTACTCGTGCGCGATAAGTTGGGACTTGCTAGGAATGCGACTCCCCGCCCAGGAAGTGCAGGGGAAGCGCCCTGCACTTCCCCAATGGCGCCCGTTGTACCGTTCGCATCACTATTTTTTACTAGGATTTTTAGTCTCGTACTGGCCTACGTCACGTAACGACGCGCTCTGGAATTCTTTTAGTTTTCGTTTGTGTTATTGTTTTGTTGTTGTAGTTTTTGTTGTTATAGTTCTTGTTACTCGTATCATTATGAAGGGTAAACCTTTGCATAGCGGAGAAAGAAACCTCGTGCTAAAAGTGAGAGTTTTTTGAAAACGAAAAACGGAACAAACAGTTTTGTTTACCTGTTGACCAGGCAGTAAAAAGAACATGCATGGCAACGGGAATATCGAAAACCACGTTGATGAGAATAAAAAACGAAGCCAAGCGCTTACAAAATACTTCACCGACACCAGGTACCTACTTCTGCAACTTCTACGGCAGTAAGTGAAGTGAAATTGTCAACACCGGGCATAAAACGAAAGCCAAAATATAACCGTATCCAATTGGATAGTTTTGATATATGTGCCTTGCGAAATATCGTAAATAGCTTTTACACAGTCAGGAAAGAAATACCTACCTTAAATAAAATATTATCTGTGGCTAAAAGAGACCTCAATTTTCAAGGGCAAAAAACATATTTAAGAAAAGTTTTAGTAGACAAATTGGGCTACAAATTCAAAAAATGTAAAGATTAAAGACATTTTCTATCTCAAAAACCCGATATTCGAGCTTGGCGAGCAAGGTACCTACGAAGTCTTAAGAAAAATGATGACTTGGGTGCGGGGAAAAAGCCAGTCATTTATATACCTAGATGAGACGTGGATACATTCCTACTATACAGTGAGCAAATTCTGGCAAAATAACACTGATGCGTCTATAAAAAGAAATCATAATCCCGGTCAAAGATGGATTGTTGCACACGGCGGTGGAGAGAACGGTTTCGTGAATGGGGCTGAGCTCATATACAAATGCAAAAGCAACTCGGGATGAATACCGCAAACTTTAAAAAGTGGATTCTTGAAAAGTTAATTCCTAATTTGCCACTTAACAGTATCGTGGTACTAGATAATGCACCGTACCACTCAACTCAAATAGAAAAACCACCCACAAGTGTAGCGACGAAGGGGACTATACGTCAATGGTTATTAGACCACAATATAACATTTGATAAAAGAATGACAAAATCTGAAATGTATCACTTGTTACACATAAATAAGCCGCCAAAAAAATATTTGATTGACGAACTTTTTAAAGAGCATGGCCACGAAGTAGTTCGTCTACCACCATACATGTGTGACCTCAATCCAATAGAATACATTTGGAATTTGGTCAAGCAAAGAGTAGCCGATAAAAATATCAACCAGTCAGAAAGGGAAATAGAAAAATTCCGCGCTCAGGTCCCAACTTAAGGCTCCTACATACTGGCGCGACTTGTCGCGCGACGCGTCGCGACACAAAGGCACCGCTTGTAGCGCTACACGCGGTGTCTTTGTGTCACGTCGCGTCGCGCCAGTATGTAGGAGCCTTTATCACGCACGGGTAGTAGGTATGTACAAAGTTCGACGGCCCGCGACTCTGCGCTGCCGTCTCAACGTGATGCTGGCAGAATAGTCGACACCGGCTCAATTGCCAAGAGAAGAAAAAAAAAACATATAACACTTCTTGGTACTTAATCACTTTGATAATGGCACATGAATAAGCTGCAAGACAACTGTCTTCCAGCTTATTCATGTGCCATTATGAGTTGCATTATAGTTTTCTTTGTTATGTTATTCATACCACTTGAAATGATTATATAGGTTATCTGCCACTACAGCCATAGGTTTTCGGCAAAAGATCCTGCAGGAGACGTAGATCCAGATGTACATTTGTAGTACACAGAGACAAGTGAAGGAGGGAGAAAAAATAAGAATTCTTTATGTCTAGATAGGAGCACCAGTTAAAGAGAGGGAAAGAAAGATGTTGCTATGTGTGCTCAAGTAGAGAATGATGATTTTCTGGGCATAATCTAATATTCATTAAATATAACAATAAAAATATCGATTTATGCTCACCTAAAATCACGAAAAACGCTGAGCCGGTAACCAAAAGAATATCCCATGAGCAATATCCCATTAGCGCCATGTCGCGGTCGCAAGAAATGCAATTTACCATTGCTAAACAGACTGACGAAGTAGTTAATATTGCCGTCATTAGCAACATCGCTATGCTGTAAAAATAGTATCCTCTTAGCAGCTTTGCATTTTTCTGCAACAATAAAAGTTTTGTATTCATAATAGTTTTAGACCAATATTAAGTATATTATACCAGGATACGTTTATAGTTGATTAGTAGGTCGCCTTATTAGTAATCGTACTTGGCCTTTGCTTGACATCAGCTTTCCAATAGCCAAATTAAACATCAAAATCATAATAGCGCAGAACCCAGGACCCATGGAATGAAAAGAGGGAGGCCTTTGCCTAGCAGCGGGGCTGTACCGGCTAGCTATAATAATAATAAGGTTCTGAGTCTCACCGTATGACCTCCGACGATAAACACAATAGTCACTATGAAGTCCGTCATGAGAGCAATAAGTGCAAAGATCGACTTAGCCAAATACAATAAAGCCATATTCAATTGTTTTGTGTGTCCATACAAACCGATCATCAGTATATTATTTAACAAATAGTGTATCAGGAACGGAATGGAAAAAACATCTGCAATCTGAAAATAAAAAAAACACAAGCTTTATAGCTTTATATTTCTGGTAGTATTCACATTAGCAGAGTAAGTTGGTGCGCATTTAAAATTTTGTTTATAAGTAAACATGAACATCTAAACAAAACAAACAACACAACTCATTTCCCTGAAATTCCATTTTTTTCATTCACACTTAGCAGGGGGCGAGCCTAATGGTAGGTGTCTACCTAACATTAGGCTCGCCCCCTGCTAAGTGTGACATAACTGGTGAAATGTGGATGGGGTGTACTATCCACTCTACCTCTGCTTAACCCTTCGGGGAAAACAGGCATGATGTTTTTTTATGCACGGTCATGGTGCAGGGTAAATACTTACAATCTTGAAATAACCCCACGCGAGCAAGCCATATCGTAGCGGCAAGCAGCAACAAAATCTTCTACACACTAGAATTTCAACTTTCATTTTGGTTTTCGGTACTTCCATATTACAGTTAGATATCCTATTTGTTAACACTTTAGTTAAATTTTGAATTTCCAAGACAAATAAACACTTTTGATGAAACCCTGACAAAATTCTAAAGTTATTTTTTACAGGCAATTAAATAACAACACAATTAATGATTGACCTCCAGCCAGACACAAGTCAAGTTACCGATTGCGTTGGTAGTATTAATATGACAATGTTGTTATTTGTAACGATGTTTATAAGTACTAACCTTCCTTTACATCTAGAAAATTTCGAGATACTAACGCACATAATGCACGACTTGCACAGTCGATTACAGCCTGGAATTTTGCCAAATATATTTTTAAAATCTATCATAAGGTTACCGATGTTCGTTTATTTTCTTAAACAGCTGTTTTCATCGAGAATTTAAATTGCTACTAAGTACTAACCACCTAAAACTAGGAATCGAATTCGAGATCCAAAATATAAACAATGAAATGTCATTGCCTAAGTGACATTTCACGTTCAGGGTTAGTCAACATTTCCATTATTAATGCAATTTTTGGTCACGTTTTGTTTTTAAATTTAGTGTTTGGAAGAACGCCACAGACTATAATATAATATAGAACGCTAAAGCAGCGTGTCAAAATTAAAAATATGATAGCCTAAGGTAAGTCCTAATATTATAGGTAAGGTAAACGAAATGAAAATAAAAGATTCTTATGAACAAGTTGCTCATGTTTATTTGAAATTAGGATTTATATAATATTATGATTTATTCACTTTGTGATTCGGACTCTGATGAGCTTGATGAAGAGTCAGAATCAGTTACACTAATTATGAACTGATCCGTCACCCTGTCTATAATGTGATCGAGATTTTCACACATTTTGTTTTCTTGTTTTATATTAAGTGTTTAACGCAATCATTCGACCACTGCGGCGTCATCTCTTCCGCTAAACCCCCGAACGGCGCGCGGTATGCCAGTTAGCCCAAACCTTCAAGCCCCGCCGGCGCGCATGTGAGCCACCTCTGGCGCGCGGTTTGCAACTCTATTATAACAGATGAGCACCTTATTGCATTATGATAGAGTTGCAAACCGCGTGGCCCAAGACTCCTATTCGGTGTCAGTGGGGACTGAAGGGACTTCGGGATTGCGACTCCTATTCGGAGTCAATGGGGAATTACCTTCTTCAAATAATTTGATGACATCGTTTAGCTTGAAGGTTTTATTATTCCTGGCAACGTACCCCTTTACCTGTGCCCAAACCAATTCGATGGGATCAAGTCCACAGTGATAAGGCCCCCCCCCTTCACAATCACAAGATGGTGACGCCATTTTCTGCAGCAAGTTTATCTACAGCAAAAATACGATAATCCGATTTTTCTCTTTTCAAAATTTCTAAAAATTGCGCTTTAATCACATTTTCTTCATGATTTAAATTTTTAGACTTAAGCCAGTCTATAATATTTGGGCTTTCCGGCAGGCTGTAGTAGGGGTCTGCTCTAGCCTTCGGGAGAGGTAAGGTTTATCTAAAATTAGTATAGAGTTTGTCTTAAATTTTGGCAAAATCGACTTTAGCCACTCCTCGAAGTGTTCAGCATTAATTTCTTGGTAATAATCTTCACTGTTCTTTTTCGACTCGAACGTTAACAAACCTCCATCTACAAAGGCTTCTTCGCTGCCTATGTGGGATATTATGAGGCGCCTTCCTTTCCCAGATGGTGCTCTCAAGCCCGTAGTAAGCCCTTCGAGAAACGCTTGCTTTGTAGTTACAATTTGCTTGTCAACCTAGATTTTCGTTGGCACATGACCTGTAAAAGATTGTACTATTATAAACCTGTAGAATATTAGAAATAAGAGCGTACTCTTCATTTTTACAAATGTAAAGCACCCACATTTCATTTATTTCATTAGTAAAAAGCATCCATGCGAAGCCGAGGCGTTTCGCTAGTTGAAAACACTAAATGAAGTCCAAATGTTTCAGACCACTGCCTTATTGCCAGTAGCATAAAATAATTTGAACGATTTTATTTCAAACAGTTATATTTTATTCTTGGATCGTAGTTTACGTCACTTTAAAAGTTGAAAACTATGTGCATTAATATAAATTAACTGTTTAAGATATGCCTACAATTTTAGCACTATGTTATAGTACTTTTCGGCAAACTGCACAATTGAGGTTATATAATATAAAACTGATTGCCGTCGTGCTCCGTGCCGGGTATATATTTATACGCGTGAGCACGTCGCGCCTTACACTCCGTCCTAAATGCGCGCAGCAAATTGTCCCTTAAGGGCAAATTGCGTATTTACACAGCGTGCATCCGTCCCATCATGACATATGCCTGTGCAGTCTTCGCACATGCTAGACATCCACAGGATGCAGTGCCTCCAAAACCGTTTCCTCCGAAAGGCAACGGGAGCCCCCTGGTTCGTCCGAAACGAGATCCTCCATCTCGATCTTAAAATCCCCACCATCAAGCAGTTCATGAAGCGCATCACGAAGCGCTTCTTCGACTCCGCCGCCACCCACCGCAACCCTCTGGTTGTGCAGGCCGCCAGTTATAGGCCCTCCACCATTAGCTCTATTCGCCGTCCAAGGCATACTCTCACCGACCCCGATGACCCCATTACTGTCCTCCAGGAAAGCAGTAGGACCACGAGTACAGTGCACAAAACACACCGACCTACGTTCCGACCTCGCCGCCGAGGTCCCTCGCATAAACTCCGACGTAATTGTCCCCCCCGACCCTTGCTCGACGAAGCGCCAGCCCGCGCCGCAGCTGAGCCTGTAGTTTTAAATTCCCCGAATAATAATACTGATCAGATCCAGCCTGTCCCACCTTGCTGTCCTCCCCCCAGCGACGCCCTAAGCCGAGGTCCGTACCCCACAGGGCGTGCAGTCGCTTAGTATTATAAGAAATTCGCCCCTGGCTGGAGGCTTTGAGTTCGCTTAAGGCAGCCACAGGAAAGTCCGGTTAAGTAGTCACAACCTTTCAAGGTCAACTACGAGATGCCATACCAAAAAAAAAAAAAAACGTCGCGCCAACTACGGGTCAGGCGTGACCAACCGCCGACCGTCACCATTCCTGGCGCCTGGCGTCTTGTGACCATAAACTTACCTACCCCATTTCTCATATTATTATTTTACTGATTATACATTTGTATGTTGACAAGGTTACGTGGTACATGTAAAATATGATGAAGAACACGCATGTAAGGTCACAAGTAATTCAGGATCAAGTGAACGTTACTTGAGCCCGTTGCAGGTATGAAAAAAGACTTGAAAAATTTTAACAAAAACCATCGCCTAATCATCATCAGCCTTCGGGACCCGGTGGGATGTGGGAGTAGCAGGGTGGGGGATCACCATGGGACACTTTAAAGGCATTGACCTTGACCTCAGGGCCTTTGACCTTGAGATCAATGTCAAAATTTCGAAAGTCAAGATCCGGGATTCTCAGGACCAGTAACAGGTAAATATTACTGGTTAATGATCATGAGGTCAAGGTTAAGTGACCTTAGGGTCAAAAACATGTCACTTTGAGGTCCAGATCAAGTGATCCCGGAGGTCATGATACCTTGGAGGTCAAGGTCGAATGACGTTGGAGTCATGTTCAAGTGAACTTGGGAGTGTCTGGAATTCCAGTGCCCTGATACTACCAACCCCTTGACTTCGAGTGCAAAAACAGTTTTTTTTTCTAAATTTGCTCACAGCTCAAAAACGGTGTGTCCTATCGCAAACATAATGAAAAATTTGTCCCCCATAACAACCGCGCTGCCGCGTAATTCTCAACATGTAGGTATCAATTATGAAAAAAAAAATGAAACGAAAAATGTTTCATATTATTTATACAAAAAATATATATAGAAATTTCACATATTATATGAAATTAGACTATGTCAAAGCTTGCATGCGGCTCTCAATAAGGTAAAGTTCTGGTTGTAGTATCGGGGTGCATAATTCAATGAAATAATTCCGAATATTCGTATTGAAATAATAATAAGGCGTAGTCGATGATACTTCTGTGCGGTTTAGAGATAAATAACCATGAAGGAGATGGCGGGGTCAGCGTATCGCACAGCGGGGACAGACAGACAGACGGACATGGCGAAACTATAAGGGTTCCTTGTTTACTACGGAACCCTAAAAAGGGTCTATTATACCAAAAAAATTACTACTATAAAAAATCACCAGTCCATAAAGTACAGTGCTTCCAACGCTACTTCGAGCCTGTGGCATGGAAGACTTGGACATCTGTGCCACTTCACTTTGGAACACCTGCGACATTGAATAGCTGAAGGTATTGAGTACTCTTCTTTAACGTACTCAAGGTGGCTACGCACTAGAGAACAGTATAGAACGTGTAATAGTTTTAGGAACGAAAGCTAGAACAAGCTCTAATAATGAACAAGGCCAAGGCCCAAGGCTTTGAACGCCTTGTTGACAACTGTTTCTACGTAATCATCAAAAATGACCATTTCAACCGCGCGGCCAACTCATAAAATTTGATGAAACTTCGCCAGGAATTAGTGGTAATTTGTTACTATACATACCACTTTTCCTGAAATTGTTGCAAAAAAAACTAAGACGCTATGACCAAAAACAGTTGGCCGCTAGAACCGCCACTTGCCGTATTCATCGCCTGTGATTACATAGAAACTAAATATTGCTGATAGGCGACTGTTGCATCAAAATAAAGGTCTTGATTTGTTGTATTTGTTGCAAAAATAAAAAATGTCAAAACGTAAATAAACAAAAACTTATGCTATATTTAGTTCCCAGGTTATGGGTAGGTAGGTATCTGGCCATAAATATCAAATTAATAGGGCTTATCTGGATGGACAATTCGTTGCTAATTTGTTGCAGCTAATAAACAAGAAAAATACTAGAGAAAACGTTCAATAACTTGTTAGAGTCGATTTGAGTTAGCCTCTCGGACGGCAAAATGCCTAAAATACAATGGCGTTTATTTCGTTATTAAAAATAGTTTTAAGCTTAGTTCATATACTAATCGATAGGTAACGTAAGCTAGTTTAGATAAATGTGGCGAAAATAACGGTGAAATTCATATTTTAAGAGATATTCACTAAAATATTGTAGAATGAAACTGTATTAGAGTAGGGTGACCATGAATTTCCACAATGCAAATAACGATACGTCGGCCTTGCATACTTCGCTCCAGCGAACTTTCGAACTGGCGTACATCGAGATCCGTACTTTAGAACGAACATACGTCGACATTTCAAACTTCGACATTCAATATCGGAGTTGGTCTTGACATTACTGTAGTCCGTGAATATCGCGTCGACCTGGCATCGTTCTTCCATCCCAGTGGTTATAATTTCAGTATCAGGTTGGGGCTAGTTGACAGTTTTCTGAGGAAACCATGTTGTTTGTCGCCGAAATGGCGCTGCATAGTTGAGTAAACTTCAGTGTGTACTACTCGTTCAAGAACTTTAGAAAAAAGACATAATTTAGATATGGGGCGGTAGTTTTCTATTTTAGATTTTAAAAATCGGTGTAATAAATACAAATTTCCTCATCTTCGGGACGATACCCTCTCTTAACGACTGCTCAAACAGCACACTGACTGGTGCCAAAAGGCTCAAGACGGTATTCAAGCTACTTAAAGGTTTGAACCTATCTAAATCTGGTGGGCCAGCTTTGATACATGGGGGGTATCAAATCTGGGCCACCAGGTTTCTGTCTCCGGACACACGCTTACTGTACTCAGGTTCACCGAGCTAGCAGAATGAATGTCTATATTAACATCCAGATCGTTAGATTCTAAGTCAGGTGCTTGGATGGTAGAATGGAAGTAAGAGGAAAAAAGCTCAGTGATACCCTCTACAGTGTCTGCGGACATGGAGAGGGGCCAGTTCCCGCTTCGCTGGAAGACGGGGAAACTGGTCCTCATAAAGAAGGCAGGGCGCCCTGCGGACTCTCCGTCCGCTTATCGGCCCATCGTGCTGCTCGACGAGGTGGGCAAGCTCTTTGAAAGAGTCATTGCAGACCGCCTCGTCGGCCAGCTGGTGCGGGTGGGGCCGGATTTGGCGGAGAGCCAGTTTGGTTTCCGCAGAGGGCGCTCTACGGTGGACGCCATCATGCGTGTGCGAGCCCTGACGACGGGGAATGCTGTTGCCCAGGGTGGGGTCGTCTTGGCGGTGTCTCTAGACATCGCCAATGCCTTCAATGCCCTGCCCTGGAGTTGCATCAGGGAGGCACTCCGGTATCACCGGATGCCGACCTACCTCTGTCGTGTGGTCGAGGCCTATTTGACGGACAGGGCCGTCATCTACCCCGGTCACCAGGGAGTGTGGAACCGGCAAGAGATGTCGTGCGGTGTCCCACAGGGATCGGTCCTGGGGCCGCATCTGTGGGACATCGGATACGACTGGGTGCTGCGCGCCGACCTCCATAGCGGCGTCAGCGTAGTGTGCTACGCTGACGACACGTTGGTCCTGGCGCAGGGGAGGTCGCACCAGGCGGCGGCCGAATTAGCGGCACGCGGGGTTGCGACAATCGTCGAAAGGATCCGGCAATTGGGACTCGAGGTGGCCCTGCACAAGTCCGAGGCCATGTGTTTTCATGGTCCTCGGAACGCGCCACCGTTGGGGTCCCAAATAACGGTAGGAGGGGTTTCTATCGGCGTCGAGTCGACGATGAAGTACCTGGGACTCGTCCTCGACAGCCCGTGGAACTTCGTGGAGCATTTCCGACGTTTGGCTCCCAAACTGGAGCGGGCGGGCGCTGCATTGAACACCGCATGATACATGGATACCGCACAGTCTCCTGTGAGGCAGCAAAAGTTCTCGCGCACGTATTGGAGTGGCGCGAGGAGGCGAAACGCCGGGGCGTAACCCCACTGCCGCGAGAAATCGCGGCACAACGGACGGAGCTCCGGCGGGATCTCATGGCGACATGGAGAGTACGGTTGTCGCAACCCAGTGCTTGGCACGCCACGATTGCGGCAATAAGTCCCCTCTTTGGGGAGTGGCTAGAGAGACGCCACGTCGTCCACACCTTCCGCTTGACACAGATCCTCACCGGACACGGCAGCTTCGGGAGGTTCCTGTGTCGGATAAGGCGGTAGGAAACGCCCGGGTGTCAACACTGTGTGGATCGCCCGGAGGACACGGTGGAGCATACGGTGGGGTTCAGGCCATGGTACGGAGCGAGAGGGCATGGGCAGCCGTCACCTCCTTCTGCGAAGCAGTAATGCTCGCGAAGGAGGAGGCGGGACAGTTGAGGGAAAGGCAAATTTCGCGCCCTCTCGCCCCTAGCCGCCGCAGGAGACGCCCTGGGCGTCCGGAATTCCGGGCGGATTTCCGGCCACCGTAGGCGCGGGCTTGCGGACGGTGAGCAATGGGTAGCTCACCGTCCGGTAAGGCCAGGCCCGGGTCAACGGCGCATTGTATTTCACGCGCGCCTCAAAAAGATATCGTCAGCACAAGTGTAGGGGTCCACTAGGGCCGATGCCAGCCGGGGTCGCGGGAAGGTACTAAAGGGTTACCGAGGCCCCTGGCAACACAGGCAACGGAAGGAATACAGATGGGTTTCAGTAAGAGTCTGACACACCCTCCCGCTCCGCCCAGAGCGGTAGAAGTTATTTAATGATTTCCCACCCAAAAAAAGGAGGTCACCACAATCATTAACAGAACTTTTATTGCGCTATTTGAGAAAGCAAGATCCAATAATGTACCGTTGACGTTACGCTCACCATTAAACTGGGACAAGTTACACGCATTTATTGTGTCAAAGAAATCCAAAACACACCGAACGGACACATTCTCAGGATATAATCCAGTACTATCGTCAGACTACTGACATTCCACATCGCCGCCGAAGTTAAAATCTCCTGTTATTATAAAAGTATCTAAAGGGTGTAAGTAGTTAAGTTTATGGTGGAAGTTTTGTAATTGAGTTAAATATGAGTTACTAACATTTTCTTTGCACAAATACGTACAAGCCACAGATATTGATGTTGTAACTTACCGCTGGTCTCGATCGCTTCAGAACTCTGGATACCCATATATCCTCAGCGGAGGTACGCCAGTCACATCTTTCCACAACGGTCAGGACATACCTCACCGCGACCTCCCCGTGTCTGTGCTGTTCGACAGTAATCCCGGTCCCGCCTCCAGATATCGTCCATCAACAACAACTCACTGTTACTAATACTATCCACTAACCATATTTCCGTAAATATAATAACGTCATAAGAATTCATGCAAACGTTACGGTATAAGCCGTTTGTTTTTGAGCGCAGACCATGCATGTACTGATAGTATATATTAATCATTTTTAAGTTTATCAGCAACAATATTGTCAACTATAATAAGATAATAAATTTGCACTGAATTTAGTAAATCGTTTAATATAAACGAACATATAAAAACCAACAATAACAAAGAATGATGAAGGTGGAAAGCAAAAACTGGTAGGAATCGGTTAGGCATGCACAGAGAACCGAAAACACGGAAACGAGATGGGCCCAGTTCGAAGCTTCGAAGACAATGATTAAAGAAATGGTTAACTATCAAAAAAATGCAGCTGTTGAGCTCACTGCCGAGTACGGTGTCACCATCTTAAGACTGCCTCCTTATCACTAGAACTACGGGGTAAAGCTGTCAAGGAGTTTATAAGGCATGTCGCAAAAAATAACGAAAGTTTTAAAATGGCCCAAATTAAAGAATTGTTTAGTGACAGTCTAAAGTTGGTGACACCGCAACAGTGGTCGAGTTGTATCGATCATGTTACAAAAGAAGATAATAAAATTATGAAACACGCCCTAAGAACTTCTTAATCACGTGACAGAAAGGTTCATAATAAGTGTAATAAGATTTAGAAAGTGATTAAGACGCTGACAACACCTAAACCGCGGTCACTGTCAGATTGCATAGAAAAGAAAGAGAAGCGCGATAACACAACGCTTTTAATTTATTGCAAAATATGAAGTAATTATCTATTTAATATAAAAAATAAAAAACAACAAAGTTCTGCATTCAAATAAGACGTTCTTGTTATTAATTAAATACTTAACGTATGTTGATATTTAATGCAGATATTTTGGATTAGAACTCAAGGTAAGAGGTTAGTTTAACGTTAATTTGTATCGAGATTTTTTTCTCAAAACGTGTTTTGGTAACAACCAAGTTCTGGGAAATATGTTCAAAATTAACATACATTTTTTCCGCTACCACAAACTATACAGATTTGGAATTTTTTTTTCTTAAGTAAAGCCTCTTTTGGTCCATTGGGTCTTGTCAGCGCCTTAATCAGAAATAAATAGTAACTAAGAGAGTTCGCTTGTAGTTCTTTTTTCCATTTACTCTTTCGAATAAAATGATGATGACAACTAGAGAAGTAAAATAATTTATTATTAAAAAACAAAATTAAATCACAATATTTAATACTCGATCACTCAGAATACAACACTACGAGTATTTTACTATGTTACGATAAGGCAGCAAATGGCTAAATATCATTTTACTCTAGCAAATAAAAAAACAGAGTTTATAAGGTCTGTGGTGTACTTTCCCGCACCATTATCAAAATCACGCGTATACTGCACTGTGAAACTAATAGCGGTGCCATATGAGCCACTTTTCAACGAGTGTGTTGAAAAGACACTTTCCAATACTAGGTACCGTAAATATGTAATATTTGCTGTCTACACCATCTAATTGTTTTCCAAGCTATGAGTGTATTAAGATCTAACATCATTGCTCAGTGGAGCATACGGTGGAGGTCTGCCCGGCTTGGGCAGAGCACCGCCGTGTCCTCGTGGAGGCGATCGGCGGCAGAGACCTCTCGCGTCTGGCCCTGGTTCAGGCCATGGTACGGAGCGAGAGGGCATGGGCAGCCGTCACCTCCGACATCTCCCGATCAGCCGACATCTCTTTGAGGCGCGCGTTGTATTCCACGCGCGCCTCAAAGAGATGTCGTCAGCACACAGGTAGGGGTCCACTAGGGCCGATGCCTGCCGGGGTCGCGGGAATGTACTTATGGGTCACCGAGGCCCCCGCAACACAGGCAACAGGAAGGAATACGGGTGGGTTTTAGTCAGTAAGAGTCTGACACACCCTCCCGCTCCGCCCAGAGCGGGAGAAGTTATTTGATGATTTCCCAACCTCAAAAAAAAAAAATCATTGCTCAGTGCATTGTTCAGCGACTTAATATATTTAATTTTCAATCAAATAAATATATCCAGATTCAAAACTGTTTATCACATCCACTAACACATAAAAAATACGCTAGTTCAAAGACTATGGTATTATCGCCATTCATTTTCTCTATTCATGAACGTTACGTATTGCAGTGTGATTCAGATAAAGAAAACATTCACCACATTCAATACGTACAATTTTGTTCAAAAAATAAAAATTACACCGGAAAAAACTAATGCATCATACAAAGACGTAAATTTAAAAAATCACATGTTATTTTATGGATTCCTGATGCTAAAACAGATATTACGGTAAATTAGATTTCACGGGCTAGATTTACAACATAAACGGGCGAGTTTAGAATTGACAGCTATATACGTCCTATCGCAATCGTTGCAACCAGGCCTCGGAGATACGCTTCAAAGATGGGGTTAAAAGTAATCCCAAAACCCGTGGCGTTAAGCTCTAAACCATTGTCGTGGTACAGACTTAATAAGGAAAATACTAACTAAAACTGACGCGCATTAGAAACCTACAAGCTTAAGCCAAATTACAGTGAAGGATGATAGTAATAAAAGCAATTACCGATGTAGCGTAGATGTCACATACATTTTAATTTAAATAGCCTCCTTCATAATGAACAATATGGCTTTACAAAAGGTCGTTCAACTACAGATGCGGGTGTTGCACTGCTGAAACACATATTTGACGCATGGGAAAACTCGCTAAATGCTATTGGAGTTTTCTGTGATCTCTCCAAAGCCTTTGATTGAGGGGACCATGACACGCTTTGAAACTATGTCATTATAGTGTCCAAAATGAAGCTCTCAAAGTAATAAATTCTTATTTACATAATAGGTTCCATTGTGTAGATGTTAATGGTGTGAAATCTTCTGGGTTACCAGTTCAGTTAGGTGTACCTCAAGGCTCAATACTGGGTCCATTCTTATTCTTAATATATATTAATGACTTACCATTCTATTTAAAGGGTATCTGTGACGTTGTATTGTTTGCAGATGACGCCTCTCTTCTTTTTAAAGTAAACAGGAATAGACAAGATTTTGACGACGTAAACAGTGCACTCTCAATGGTTATGGATTGGTTTACGACAAATAACCTAGTTCTCTATGCCAAGAAAACGAAATGTATAAAGTTTGCCTTGCCAAATGTTAGGAATCTAGGTTCCAACATCGTCTTACATAATGGGGTGCTTGAAACTGTAGACTCGGCAGTTTTTCTTGGTATAACAGTAGATGCCAAACTTCAGTGGGGCCCACATATATCAAGCCTAGCGGGCAGGCTCAGTTCGGCCGCCTACGCCGTCAGAAAAGTGACGTTGATACAGCTCGATTAGTTTATTTTAGTTATTTTCATAGCGTTATGTCCTATGGTATTCTGCTGTGGGGCAAAGCC
This sequence comes from Atethmia centrago, assembly GCA_905333075.3. Lineage (NCBI taxonomy): Eukaryota > Metazoa > Arthropoda > Insecta > Lepidoptera > Noctuidae > Atethmia > Atethmia centrago. Next base: position 5,772,615 of record HG995381.1, on the reverse strand, counting down.
GCTGACATTCAAAATATATTCGTTCTTCAAAAACGAGCTGTTTGAGCTATTTACCAGCTTGGTGCCAGAGTTTCTCTGAGAGATTTTTCCAAAGATGTTGGTATTCTCACGGTGGCATCACAATTCATCTTCGCCAACATCTTATATATTAGGCAAAATATACACTTATACACTAAGGCCCGTATTACAGAAGGAAACTCAAGCATTGATCTCTGTTTAAAACTAGTTTTAAGTCAAGTTTTAATTTTAGAACGTTCCTCAAGCATAGATTCATTGATCATAGTTCAGCTGAGTATCGCTTTATTTTAGAACGTTACTCAGTTCGTAAAGCGAACCCAAGCAGTGATTTGATCTGTAATCGCCCAAGTGTGGTCGAGACCGCGCTTGAGCATAGAATTGTCATGCGAATTTTTGTTTCAAGCGTAAGTTGTCGAGTTTTAATATCAAAATGGATATATTTGAAGAAGTAGATCATTACAATAATTTATCCAATGATGATGCAAATAGAAGGTTGAACTTTAGCGTTCCTCTTAGATATTTAAGAGATACACAGGACCCATATAATTGTGAAAACTTCATAAAGAGGTACAGGTTTTCATAAGACGTGGTAAAATATTTAATTCTACCTATGATAGACCATGATTTAAGAAAACCACATAACCGTGGGCATCCCCTAGCCCCAGAATTGCAAATTCTTGTGTTTTATTTTTCTTTCGTCCTGCCATTTAAAAAGTTATAAGAATAAATAATAATCAGCAAAACAAATAACAAAACTACCTAATCAAAATATCTACGATGTTTTCATTTGTATAAATTGTTTGACATACTGACATTTTTATTAAATAGCGTACCTATTTATGGCCATAGATACAAGTCTTTTAAGCCTTACAATAATTATGCTTGTAAGATTACTAAACTTTATTTAAATAAATGAGGAATTGTACTACGAGTATTCGGGACCGAACTAATAACGCAGATTTCCTAAATAATTGGGCGCTTATGATATATTTTAATATTTTTAATCCAGTGAAGATTAAAACAAAGTTGGTAAATAAAATAAATCGTAAACGAAAACAGGCTGATACATAGACAATACACATCTCTGCTTGAGGTTCGATTTGAGTCTGGATTCAGCTGAATAGAGATTGATTACCGTTCTGGAATATGACCGATGCTCGAGTACTGATTCTATACTTAAACAGTGATCGACTGATTGACGCTCGAACTAGACTTGAGGAACCTTCTGTAAAGAAATAAGGACAAATTACGAGCTCCATTTCACCGGCTTCATAAGGTACATAACTCATTGGTTGGGCTTGGTATTACTTTTTATAACATGCTGCCCTCTTCTTGCTAGATTTGCCTTTTAATGCCTCTAAAACTAAAGTAAAATCCACCCTTTGTTCAAAGGCATACTATTGTATCAATGACTACTTAAACGATAAGAATAGTTGGTCGCTGTGATTAACTCAAGACAATGGTTTTGTTCTTTCTCCAGAATTAGCTTACCTACTGACAGGTTACATGAGTTCATATAGTTGATTTTTTTTTTCACTGTAAAAGTCAATGTAATTTAATTTAGTTAAATTTTAATTTATTAGTGACATAATCTACTCATTACATTGTGTTTTTTTATGAGTTGTATTGCAATTCTTGCCTGAGCAACCGCCAGCAAGCTCATCATGCTCCCTTAGTTGTCACTGCCTGCGGTAGCGTCGGGGGTCGGGTTGCCTCCTTCCCTCCAATATGGCGAGGGGGGTGATGGCTGATCTTTAAGTTATGCTCGTGAACGGGTGCTGCTTGTGGTGACTGGTCGTCTTGCTGATCATGGTTTTAATTGTTATTAGTAATTGTTTACTTATTTTACTTCGATGGTGCTAGTTTATCATTTCTCACTTCGAGTTACAGCAATAGCCTTATGTAAGCAGGCACGCCCTTTATGTCTGGAGGCTTTTATTTAGGTATTAAGTTCTATTTACGTTTTTTTATGTTGTAATTTGTATCTGCTTGAGTACAGTTTGTTCATTGTTTTGTTGGTATACTGGCTTGTGCTAGCTAACATATAATAATTAATAATAATAAAATCGTTTATTTATAAGAGGGGCACATTTACAATAAATACCTTAACAATTAAAGTAGAGCACAGTTGCTAATTTGCTTGAACTAGGTTGGGACCTGTGCTTCAGGCTAGAAAGTGCAGAAAAACATAGAGTAATAAATTAACAATGAATATAGAGTTACAACGAAAATAAAACTTAGGTAAATAAAAGTAAAATAGCATGTTAGCAGTTCTATTTGCAGACAACAAATAGATCTTCTGTCTGGGCATAATTGATGGTTAGTAAATACTTAAGTATAATGTTCTTACAGCTATAGTAATTTAATTTATAGATACTTAATTTTTTATTTAATCTATTGTACAGAAATGGGCCTAAGAATGTAAAAAATCTTTGTACAAAAGACATGTTTTGAGGTTGTATTGGATATGCATACTTTATCATTCCGTCTCTTGTTAGTATTGTTGGCATTGTAGGTAAGCATGGTGTGCTGTTTTAATACTAAGTGCATTAAGAAAAGCTGGCGAACTGTCAGTACGTTGCAGGATTTATAAAGCAGATCTGTGGGAAAGAAGAAGGGATGGAAGTTTGCTACTTTCAAAATAGCTCTCTGAGCTCTTTCAAGAGGAAGCAAATTAGTTTTTGGTGCGCCACCCCAAGATGTGATACAGTATTGAATTATAGATTGACATAGGGCCAAATAAACTTGTGTGATCAATTTTGAATCTGCTATTGTTCGCAATTTCTTAAAAACATATATTAGTTTGCGCACTCTTTTAACCAGGCTTTCAAAATGTTTTTTAAAACAAAGTGTGTCGTCCATTATTACCCCCAGGTATTTTATGTTGCTCGTTTTGAGGATAAAAGGACAAATACACATGTTGCCTGTACGGTTTCCACATTGATGGGCATATAGATGAGGGTTAGTAATGTTAGGTTGAGGCTTGCGCATGGAGAAGGTAATATATTTTGTCTTGTCTGCATTTAATGTTAGTAAATTGCTTTGAAGCCAATTAGTCACAGTATTAAAATCTAGTTGAGCGATTTCAAACAGTTCGCTACTGGATTTAGCGGTAAATATTAACGCCGTGTCGTCGGCATATGATATAATTTTGCCGTCTTTAATATTTAAATTACACAAATCATTAATATAAATCAGGAAAAGGGTGGGGCCTAGAATACTTCCCTGAGGAACACCAAAACCAGTATTTTTCTGTTCATCACTTGTAATATTATCTATTCTTACACATTGGTACCGGTCATTTAAATAGTCAGTAAAAAGTTTCAGCGGCGTTCCCCTTATTCCTATGGTCTCTAATTTGTTCAGAAGAACAGAAACAGACACCGTGTCGAAGGCCTTGGCTAAATCGAGAAAGACTCCCAGGGTCTGGTTTCCTTTACCGAGTTCTTCTGAAATATAAACAGTCAGGCTATGTACCGCATCCGCTGTCGATAGTTTGGCTCTAAAACCAAATTGCGCGGGGGATAAGATGTTGTTTTTTTCTAGGTAATTAACTAGCCTACTGTTTATGTTTTTCTCTAGTATTTTTGAAATTGAAGGGAGTAAGGATATTGGTCTGTAATTATTAACTGTGTCTTTACGTCCAGATTTAAAGATAGGGATTACAACTGACTTTTTTAAACAACTAGGGAAAATTCCTTCAGAAAGACAGATTCGAAAAATATGCGTTAAGGGAGGTACCAGAATATGCATAAAGAGTTTAAGGATCTTATTGCTTATACTATCCCATCCAACTGCACAGTCATCCTTTAGCCCAGAAATGATTCGGGTTATTTCATCTTCATCAGTGTCCAACATAGCAAAAGATTTCGGGTAACAGCTATTGTTTGAGTTTTGAAAAGATAGTTGGTCGCAATATTTCGGTATCTGTTCGGCAAGAGTTTTTCCAACATTTACAAAAAAGTAATTTACATTGTTAGCTGATAAGATTGGTGAAGGATTAGCAAGCAGTAAACTCGAATTTGACTCACGCTGTTTAGACATATTGGTGACATTTTTAATATGTTTCCAAAGTTGTTTGCTATTTTTACCTGCACTATTTAATTCGTCTTCTTCGTAATTATTTTTAATAGTCTTTTGTTTTGTTGCAGAAATTCCTGTATCTTTTATAGGTAGTTAGTATTATTACATTATCAGGGTATCTCTTAGTTTTCTGATGAAGTTTATCCCTGTGTCTTATACACCGAATTAGCCCAGGAGTAATCCATGGTTTAATATTATAAAGTTTCCTGTTTACTGTAGAAACTGTCGTGTTACGTAATATTGCTTGTTGCACATGTTTTATTAAATACGATGAAGCCAAATTAGCGTCAGCAGTATTGTAAACTGGGCTAAAATCAAGGTTGCATAAATCATATTCGAGATTGTTTGTGTTTAATTTGCTAATAGTCTGAGGGCGATTTAGCTTAGGCAGCGTTAAATTTACAGTTAGTATGACTGCGTGATGGTCAGTAATTGTTGAGTTAGTAACAAGCGTAATATATGATAGGCTGGTTTTGATCATCATATGATCGAGGCAGGAACCGCTCTGATGAGTGTGTGAGCGGGGAGAAAACCATGGTATAAGCAGATATTAAGGTAATCTTGGGTCCCTGCATCGCAGTTTTCGGAGCCAATATTTATATTTAAATCACCTGTTAGTATAACATTCTTAAAAGGGCTTAGTGCCTGAAAAATCTGATTTAAGGATTTGTTAAAAGGATCTAAGTTTCTAGCGGAAGGGGATCTATACATAGCTATTATAGCTGTGGTGGTACCAATTTTCATGACTAAACAATTGCTCATACAGTCACGCAGAGTATGTTCTTCGACTGTGACCTTTAATGATTCCTTAGCAAAGACTACCACACCATCATTTTGATTGTGGTTTACTGTGGTATGCAATAAGTTGTACCCCGGTATAAATGGAAGGTTATCGTGGCGATTAGATAGCCAACACTCAGTAAGTACCATTATATCACAATCAAAGTTTAGTCTATGAAGAAAAATGTTAAAGCTATCTATGTTCTTAGAAATACTACGAATGTTTTGGGTCAGTACGGTTAGTGAATTTTGATAGTCGGAAAGATATTTTCTGCAATCCTCAACGTCACATGTCTTTGACACAGTTATAAATCTATATCGGTAATTAAGTTATCATCCATACTAAAACTAAAAAAAACAAATAACAATAATAAGGTGAAGTCTAAAATATAAACAAGTATGTGGCGCTCTTAGGCGCCTTCATAATCTATCGAATTAATGCACCTGTATTCGGCAGCTTTTTTAGCCGGGCAATCTGTGTCTCCCGTCTTATGGTTGGCTTGTTTTTTAAAGCGCAGACATGTAGCACATTTTGGCGGGTTCGCTTTCTTTGCGCAGTCTTGGATTGTGTGCCCTTCTTCACCGCAATATCTACAAGTGCGGGCAGTTATTTTGCATGTCTTGGCTGCATGACCGTACTGCTGACATTTGTAACATCTTGTTACCAGTGTGAAGTCTCGTACCGGGCAGGATGTCCAATTAATAAATAATCTATCCTGTGTGATGAGGGCTTTACGAATGACGGCTGGAACTTCTATAATATAGTTGCAATTCTCAGCATCTTTCCTGCCAGATTTGTGGCTTAGTTTTATTGAGGTTAAAAATGTATCATGGGACATAGTCGGCAATTTGTCGGCCAAATTTTGTTCATAAATACATTTATAAACCTCATTTTCAGGCATTGATGTGGGAACTCCTATAATTATAATGCGAGGTTTGCGCTTTTTAGGTTCGTCGAAGGTAAGCCCTGACGAAGCGAATAGGACTGTTTGTTTGAGCTTATCTAGGTCATCTTTGGTCTCAGTGCTAATTATGAGTCCTCCTTTTCCTATTTTACGTACGCCTCGTACTTTCAGCTTCATTTCTCCAGGGCATATGATTTTTTGGACCATGTTCTTTGTTTCTTCACTGGTCTTTGAGTTATCACAGGGATAAATCGCCACGGAACTAAAAGTATTAGGACGAACAAAGTTGTTGGAACCCTTCTTCACCATATCTGCAAAAGATGTAGTAGCTGCACCCTGCTTCGTACATGACTCCTGAATCGTCCGGTTCATCTCCGTAAGACAGACCGACAGGTCTCGAGCTTCGGTCATAGTTTTAAGGGAGGTATGGGTTTGTATGGCCCTTTGCTTAAGCGACTGGTATTGAACAGCCATTTGCGAAACTCCATGTCCTACTTTTCGGCAAAGATTGCTTATTTATAGCTTCTGCTCAGCGTTTAGCTTTCCATCAGAAGCAATAGCACATACCTCATTCAGGCACTGTTCAATAGATCCCATCCAGTTCTGGATTTCTGGAGTGGACACTACTTCAACTGCATCATCTTGGTCCTGTCTTGGTTGTTGGGGCGGTGGTGAAGCTGGGGTCGGTACCGGGGTCGGTACCGGGATCGGTGTCGGTGGAGGGCTGCGTCGTATCATCGCACTCCGATTAAAGGGGCTGCCTTCCATATATCACAGTATATTAATTACCAAATAATCCAGTCAGTTCATTATTTTAGCTTGTCACTTAAAATGTTTTTCTGTATAACACGCTAATGCACTAAAACTAGGTCACTGATTATGCAAACGTTAATTTATATTATTTTTAAAAATGCATCGATAAGCACGTCTGTATGCTTTGAATGCCTCAATCGATCCCTATATGGCCTGCCTATATGGCAAGTATGTAATTTAATCTAATGTTTTGTGTTTCGTAATGTTATTTACTTTGCATACGATTTGTATAAAATCAAGTTTATATAACTAAACAGACAGATGTGCTGCTGGGGAGTTTGTTCCGCCACTTCTTCTTCCCAGCTAAAGCACTAGGAAGTGGTGAAGGGCGGGCATTTTTGGGGGACTGTCTTATGTAACTTTGACGTTCGAAAAGTGCTGATTTTCTGCCTAGTTTGAATAAATGACTTTTGATTTTGTCTCTGGAACTCCACGGTTACAAAGATTCAGGTTGTTAGTTCCGGGAATTACATCTAATGATCTCACATCTTTATCGAACGATAATTGATCTCACTTCACTTACTGAGATACTCGGTTGGTAAAAGCCAAAAAAATCCTGGCTTAATGAACTTTCCTAGAACATAAACGAATAGAGATCAAGCCATCGAGCCACATGTCTATTGTTAAAAAGAGAATGAAAAAAATTTAGAAAATTTGCATTCAACTGGTATCCAAATGTTCCCTTTTTTTTACTGGAGAGAAAACTGCGCCTGGCTCGATAGAGTAAGCAAAGACAAACGTCCCTAGTCCAGTTAGACTAAATTCACAACACAGGCAGAGCACAAGTAAATATCACATGAAACAAATTTTGGCGGTGGTGTTCAGAAACATGATCTTTCCAGTCAGAGCGATGAAGAAGATTCAGCCCCCAGACAAATTTTTTTGACAAGCAGAAAGAATTAAAAAGAAATAAAACATTAAAAAAACGAACGATCATTCAAAAGAAAACATAATGACGGGTCTAAACTGGCAAATATGGTTGAATAAGTGATGGTTACAATGATTACATATACCAAAAAAAAAATTAGGTTCACCTAGTCAAGTTAAAACATTCGGGTTGTATACGTCATGTGTTGTAAGTTTTTCCTTTTTAGTTCCATGTTCCATTAGTCTAGGTTTTCTTTTCAAACGTGTTCTATTTCCGCTTCCTTTTGTTTACTTGTCATCATACATTGTGCTTTAGTAGAATTGTTCAGGAATCTGAACTCGCCGCTGTTCTTCAGTTTGATGACCTCACTCCTCACTAGCAGAATGAAATAAGCTTGCACAGCTAGAAAAAAATACGTTTGAATTTAGATAGGTGAATAGAAAAAATAGAATTGCTATTTTTATTACTTATTTGTTTTAAAAGTTCAATTTCTAATCATTGACATACAATAGTAACTCTTTCTAGCGTCTATCAGAAAGGTGTTATCATACCTATATAAGGACCTTAAAACTGAACATTCTCCATGGGACGAACACCATATTCGCGAAAAAACTGTCCCATACAAAACTTTAATACCTACTTACTCCACCCAAATGTATGGGACAGCTGATTATATTTTCGCGATTACGATAATGGCCCCATAGATAAAGTTGTTCAGGTTGATGGTCTATACCGCACCCTCAAATATGATCACACCGTTTTGATACATGCTGTATATCTTCGGGTGCGTTGACAAGTGCAAATCTTTCTCATACAATCTGATATTATAGGTCATACAAATAATTGTTCCGTGCGATCCAACCCAGCACCCTGCCCCTACAGACCAGCTGTAACGAATGATGAGTTATCACTCCGCTTCATATACTTAATCACTTATTTGAAGGCAAGCTGGCACTAACTATTAAATCTCAGTAAAATATAGTGCGGAGGATATAGAACCAGATGGGCAGATATTATGGTACTCATGCTCACAAATCGGTGATACGTTTCGAATCAGGGATCAAAGAAAAGCAGGTTATACAGTACATGTTAGAGAAAGAGATCACAGTGTGTTGATATTAAAGCTTTTAGGTAGAAATTGATGAACATCCTTTTCGTAAGAAATAGGTTATGTAGCCATTTCTTACTTAATCTAATATTACAAAAATAATGCTCACCTAAAGTCACGAAAAAAACTGCGTAGATTACCAAATACTGCGTCGTGTCACTTGAAATCCCATTTTGTATTGATATACCGACTGCCACCAGAATCAATACTGTCGTCACGATCAACTCCCCGATGCAGAAGATATAGAATCCTCTCATCAGATTCAGGTTTTTCTGTTAAAGAGAATGATTTATCAGATTTTTCAAGGTTTTTAATTTTGTCATTAACAGGTAAGCTCTTGCCCGTGGGTTCACTCGCTAGAGGAACGTCATCGAAACCGGTTCTGCCGTTCATGCGTGACTGAGTAACAAACATTTTTCCAAACTGTAACTCAAATACGAGTATGTAAGGAGTAAGAATAAGTAGATAGTCGTCGTGTCTTCCACCCCTGGTAATGGAACTCCCAAAAACGGCATAGACACTATCAACACTTCGTTATCGCATAGAATGAGCAAACAGAGATGTGAACATTCGTTTGGACATCTCACCTTACGACCTTCGACAATAAACACAATAGTCGCCACGAAATCTGTTATGAACAGAATAAGACCGATGAGTATAACAGTAAATAACATAATCCAGATCACATATTTGCTGTTTCCTCTCATCGAACCCATCACTATACTCAGCATAAAAGACGCCAGTGGCACATATGTCATAGTGCTTGATATCTGTAACAGAAAAACACGTGATAAACAGATTGACTTGTAATTACACTTATTCCTTCCAGGACGTGATAGTGTGACCCATTTGCAACAATTAAGGATACTATAAAGCCTAGGTGAAAATTCAAGGTATTCGAGAAAAAACAATTTTTATGTTTTTGTGAAAATTTCCTAGTTTTTGTCACTAAATATCACTTCTGTCTAAACTCTCAAATTGAATGGCTTTCGTTGCTATTCCAATGGGTACCTAATACTTAAAGAAACCTTTCGATGTAACCAAGTTTTTTTAAAACATCTAGAACAATTAATAGTTACAAGAAGAAGTTGGTTAACCATTTTTAAATATCATCTACGTAACTACGTTCATGAAAGACACCAGTTATCTTAAAATTTTGCGGGGAAGACATCTTCATTTAATCACCTATCTCATGATGTAAAAAAATTTAAAAAAAAATTGTGGTGCCGATGAAACAGTCGATAGAGCTGGCAAAGGTCAAATTTGCAAATTGTTGAAATATTTTAAAATTGTGTGATAATCGGATTAAGTGTGGTTTGTGGTTTGTGTTATACCTTTACATTCTCACAACCCAGCAATCCTTCCTACTTTATTTAGCCAGTTCGTCACAACCATGGCCTCAAGTCTACTATTACAATAGTGTCAGAATGGTCTATCATTGATTTTATAATCGTTGATTTTGACAAGTTTGGTAATCTACTAATATAAGGGCGTCATTAATGATGATCGGAACAGACAATTCTGACACTATTGTAATAGCAGACTTGAGGCCCTGGTCACAAGTTGAGACGCCGCTTTCAAGTGGTTATATGAATAGTATTCGCAGTCAATGAGCTATAATCACTGATCACTTGTTACTGTGTTCGCATGTTTTTAAACTACTACGCACAAAAATATGAATATAAATGATATATGATAAATAAAATTATTTGTAGCTTAGAAAACCGAAGAATGTTCAAAAATATGAGTACTAAAGTGTACCAAAAATTAAGATATGTGACATCTACCAAAGCTGTCACATATCTTTGAATTTTTGGTTCCAGGACATAACGGCTTCCACAAGATGTTTTCCTTCAGCGTTTTGCGAGCCCATTGCTCGCAAAACGGTGTTGAAATAATTTACACAAAGTAAAGCTCGAGGGTTTGAACCTGCGACCTACAAACTCGTAAGTCGCGGTTGTTACTACTGGGCCAGGCCTCATGGCCCAATCGGTGGAATGTTCTTTGCAGACCTTCCTAAAATTTAATTAACTTACTTTACGACGTTGGTTACGCATTTTTCTACTACGCTGTAATATAATCAAAATAAGTAAAAAACATTATTTCAAATCGATCTTCCAACCGGGTTTAAACGGTTCACAAATTGAAGAATAAACTATAATAGCAACGTATTTTCATTCGCCAATCGACATTGTTGTCGATAGCCTACATTAGTGGATCTATCCAGTCTATTCTGTACAAATCTCACCGTGAAACCTTAGGTGAAGTGAGCGTGAAGTGAGCTCTAATTCCACCTTTTGCTAGGGATGACAGCTGACTTTAAGCTCACTTCACTTAAGTTTTCACGGTGTTATTATTACAGAATAGCACTGCTGCACAAGCACATCACTAACTCTACTAAGCGATGCATCCGCATAAATAAAGTATCGTTTTGTGATTTTACATTGCTTGTCCAGTTAATTAGAGACATACTTAGGTAGCGGTTAAGGAGCAATGTATTTTACAAAAACAGTACAGTCGCCGTGATATTTGTAAACAAAAATAATGTAATAAAAGCAAGAAATATTTTACGATTCGTTGTTTTTCATGATTTTAAAGACAAATATAATAAAATTATTGAAATCACATAATGGTAAGTGATTCCAATACTTACAAAGTTTTTTTTTTTTGCTTTGCCTATGACATGAGCGTTTTGATCACGTCGCGCGGACACACACTCCCCCTTGCCACTTCCCTTGTTTTTTTTATATTTCTATGTAAACCACTCAAAAGCGCCGTCTCAACTTGCAATCAATCTGGCAACCTAACGCAGGAAGGATTGCTACAGGTAACAAAGTAGTGGGATGACGTAAACCAGATAATTAATTTTATAATCTCATTTTTTTTATAATTCAACAATTTGCAAATCTACCTTTGCCAGCATCATCGACAGCTTCATGGTCACCTCTAAATATTTGTCCCTAATTAGGTACCTGATTAAATGAAGCTGTTTTCCCCATCATTTGTACACTTAATGCCATAGTAGAATTTTGAGATAACTGGTGTCAAAGTACATGTACGCGGATGATTTTTGAAAATGGTTAAAAAACTTCTTCCTTTGACTATTAACTGTTTAGTGTTTTAGAAAATTTGGTTACATCGATAAAGTTCGTTAAAGTATTAGGTACCCAATGGAATCGCATTTGAGAGTTTAGAGAAAGGTGAGGTTTAGTGACGAATTCTGCGAAAAAAAAAACATAAAAACTGTTTTTTCTCGAATCTCGAATTTTCGCCTAGGCTTTACGGGGTGCTTAATTGCAAATGCAAACGCTTATGTGCAAATGGTTCACACTATCACGTCCTGGAAAGATTACAAGTTACCATGTACGGTCAGCAACCGCACATTGTACTTTGGCCTAGTTAACATACTGCACATTTTGTTAATTTATAAAATGTAGTATCGTCACGTACGCAAGTACGTCAGTCTTCGGTTTAATATCGAGCTCGCGCAACATCTAACATTTTTTACATTTTTAACATGATATATATGTTCTTTTTACATTAATTTAGTGCAATTTCGTATTATATACCTTTTTGAACATTAACATTTATTTTATTAACATTCAACATTAAGTGTAAAGACTCATGCCCTTACATATTAGTCCTTCGAGCCGTTAAGAGTAAAATCAGTGCCGTGGTACGTTTTCACTCGCGGGAACATTTAAGTATTAAACTCGGACATTAAACAGAACATTCATCAGAACATTAAAAAACAGTGTGAAATAAGTGATATTGAGTGAGAATTACACACATCGGGGTGAAGTATAGGCAACACAACAGAGGTATGACAATAAGAGACTATTATTTACCTATCAAGCAAACATTTTACTGAGTCTACCCACCATACAAACCGCAATGGCATTTCTGTTGAAAAGAATGCATGATACGACCATAGAGTGCCTTCAGGCTATTAAGAATCTGCAATACAATATTTCTAGTTGGGATCCCTTAGTGGTTCACATCTTAATGCAAAAGCTGGACGCATACACACGCCAATCCTTCGAAGAATCTATGGAAAATCCAAGGGAAATACGAACACTAAACGAGTTCCTGAAGTTCATCGAAACCCAATTGATGTCAATGGAATCGGGTACAAACCCAGAGAGGTCGGGTACGAGACCAGTCCATAGCAAACATACATTTCATTATTCCATTATAACTTGTCCTAAATGTAATAACCAACACGGGCTCTAAAATTGCAGAGAATTTTTAAGTATGACAGAAGAAAGGTTAAAGACCGCTAACAACCTACATGTATGTCTAAATTGCCTGTTTAGTCATAACGGCGAAAAATGTTCGTCGGAAAAAAGTGCAAGCACCGCGATGAGCCGCATAGCAGTATTTTGCATTAAGTGATGGGAGTTGCAAAATCGGAAACCGGCAGAGCTAATGTAGGTCAACAATTGAACACACATTTAGCACATGACAGCTCAAATGAGGTACTGTTGGCCACGGCCCAGGTCAAAACAATAGCCAATGATGGAACTACGTTCATTTTACGCGCTTTAATAGACCAGGGCTCTCAAGTCAGCCTCATTACAGAAAATGCTGCACAAAGATTGCAGTTAAAACGAAACAAGATGAGCGCGATGGTGTCAGGTGTTGGTGCTTCACCACCAAGTGTAAAGGGAGGAAGTGTAGTGTACTCCATCTTAAATGCCAAGCGATATACGATGACTTCAACATTAACATTAATGCACTTATTATGAAGGCGATAACAAACAAACTGCCAAGTAAAACAGTAAATAAAGGTAGCTTTGAATATATACAGCATTTACAACTCGCTGATCCTAATTTTAACATGTCTCAGGATATAGATTTACTATTGAGAGCCGATGTATATTTCGAAATATTGTTAGAAGGGTTAATAAAAACGAATACGTCATCCATCATAGCCTATATACATATAAGTAGAGTTCGCCGCGGCGCGTCACTGGCGAGCGAGCCGTCGTCGTCGCTGTCAAGGAGTCATCGCAGATTACCGATAATCAGCTGGGCGATTCGATGCGAGTGCGATGTAAACAATCATTTGCGGATACAGTTAGACAACAATCAGACGTCGAGAATGAGGTGCCAAGTCAAAACCATGAGTGGACCTTAATGCTGAATCTTAAACAAAGGTTCAAGGAACGTTTTATGGGAAAAATGGGTAAAAATGTTGTTAATACTGATGAAAAGTTTAGAGCAGCAGTTCGAAAAGTACCAATGTTCATATCTAATGTGCACAAGGATACTGCAGAGGAGGATATTACTAATTATATTCTCAGAAAAACGGCAATAAATGTAACACTAAAGAAGATAAGTTTGAAAAAACAAAGTGATTACAACGCTTTAAGTTCTTTGTGCCTCATTATAATGTGCACTTGTTCTTAAATAATGAAGTATGGCCGCTGGGAATTATTTTTAGGCGGTTTGTAAATTTTCGACCAAAATCTGTGAACAGACCGAATATTGGCTCTGTAGGCGGTTTCCTCCACGGTAATTAATGGATAGTGAACTGCACAAGTTTGCAACATTTAATTGTAAGAACGTTAAGCGGTCGATCGACAGCGTACGTGACTTATGTGAATACGTAGACGTTATAGCCTTACAGGAAACTTGGCTACTGTCGCATGAAATATCGTACCTTAACTCGATTAGTGACGATTTCAACTGTACTGGGACGTCGGCAGTGGATTCCACTACTGGTATGCTACGAGGAAGACCTTATGGTGGTATGGCGCTATTATGGACGAGGAGCGTATACGCAAACGTAACTGTGATTTCGAGTGATAACCCGCGTATAAGTGCAATTAAAATAGTGATGCAGGAAAGATCAATGTTAGTGTTTAGCATTTATATGCCGATGGATGCTGTATGTAATTTGGCAGATTTCACGGACGTCCTTAGTGCGGTGAGTGCTATCATTGATTCTAACAGTGCTGAGTGCGTTTATATACTGGGGGATTTTAATGCTCACCCAATGGAGCGTTTTTATAATGAGCTCATGGGTTTCTGTAGTGAACAGGACTGGTTGTGTATAGACACTGAGCGTTTGGGTGTATCAAATACGTACACGTTTACAAGTCAGGCTCACGGGTCGTCGAGGTGGCTTGACCACTGTTTGGTTACCAGGGCTGCGGCTCAAACTGTTATTAGGGAGTTTGTTCAGTATGATGTAATGTGGTCTGTCCACTTTCCGTTAATTATTGAATGTAATTTGGATGTAATAGTACCGAAAAAATGTGTATCTACTCGACATTTAAATAAAAGGGTTGTGTGGGGTGAGCGGGACTTGGCGCAAATTAGTTTGTACAATACTGAGTGTCATAAGCGTCTGAGATTAATAGATTTTCCTATGCAGTTCCGCTATTGTTGTGATCATATGTGCTCTGATTTAAATCATAGACGTCTAATCGTTAAGTTGTATGGGCAAATCGTTGGGGCCTTATGTGAGTCATCGGTGGTGGGCCGAGATAGTAAGAAGAGCAAACGAAAAGTTGTTGTTGGGTGGAATAAACATGTTGCCGACGCACACAGGCTTGCTAGGGATAAGCTTATGTTATGGTCGTGCTACGGTAAGCCTACTTCTGGCCGTTACTATGAAGAGATGTGCGAGTCGAAACGGATATTTAAATCTCGGTTGAAATGGTGCCAGAGCAATGAGGATAAGATAAAAATGGATATCCTGGCATCTAGTCATTTGAATAAGGACTTTCGTGGGTTTTGGAAGAACACAAACAAACTTAATCATAAGCCAAGCGTGCCTGTGTGCGTTGACGGTGTGAGTGATGCGCAGGGGGTAGCTGAACTGTTTAAAGCTAAATTTGAGGTAAAGTCGTCGTTAGGACCGTCGCAGGCGGTGATCGATGTTGAGCCCAAAGGGGAATTAGGAGTCAGGGTCACTGCCAGAGACATTGCTTCTATCATAAAGTCAATGTCAAGGGGGAAGTCTCCTGGCCATGATGGGCTCAGCATCGAGCATCTTCGGTATGCGGGCCCTCATTTGACGCGTGTTTTGGCTTTATTATACAATCTTTGTCTGAGTCATGCGTATATACTCTCGGATGTGTTGAGAACAGTTGTAGTGCCCGTAGCAAAAAATAAAACTGGACTATTGACTGATAGGAATAACTATAGACCTATTTCGCTGGCTACGGTTGTGTCTAAGGTATTGGACAGCGTGCTTAATGCGCAATTAAATAAACATGTTCTGTTGCATGACAACCAGTTTGGGTTTCGACCTGGGTTGTCTACCGACAGTGCTATATTGGGCTTTAAGCATGCTGTTGAGTACTACACACGCCGTAGCACTGCGGTTTACGCTTGTTTCCTCGACCTGTCGAGTGCTTTTGATCTGGTTTCGTATGATATTCTTTGGAAAAAACTTAATGACGCGAAAATACCACCTGAAATCATAAATATTTTTAAGTTTTGGTACGGAAACCAGATCAACAGTGTAAGGTGGGACGGGGATTACTCGAGTCCATATGGTCTTGAGTCAGGTGTGAGGCAGGGAGGGGGGTCTGAGTTCTCCTACACTCTTCAACCTGTACATGGACCAGTTGATTGGGGAGCTGAGTAGCACCAGAGTCGGATGTTATATTGATGGCATATGTGTCAACAATATTAACTATGCAGATGACATGGTGCTGCTCAGTGCCTCAGTCTGTGGCCTGAGGAAACTGGTGAGTGTATGTGAGAGGTACGCCGGTGCTCATGGCCTGTTGTATAATGTAAAGAAGTGTGTCGTCATGGTGTTTGGGGCTGGTGGGAAGTGTCCAGAAACGGTACCTCTAGTAATGTTGAGTGGTGTACCGTTATCGAAAGTGCACTCTTTTAAGTACCTTGGGCATGTTTTGACCGCTAGCCTTAGGGACGATGACGATATTGAGAGAGAGCGGAGGGCGCTGTCGGTCAGAGCGAATATGATTGCCCGCAGGTTTAAGCGTGCGTCTACGGAGGTTAAAAAAACACTTTTTAGAGCCTTCTGTTCCTCATTTTACACCTGTAACCTGTGGGTACATTTTACGCAGAGATCGTACAGTGCCCTTCGCGTGCAATACAATTATGCTTTCAGGGTGTTGATGGGGCTGCCTTGCTTCTGTAGCGCATCAGGGATGTTTGCGGAATTGCGTGTTGATTGCTTTTATGCATTAATGCGTAAAAGATTTGCGTCCTTGGTGCGCAGGGTGTGAGCCAGTTCCAACAGCATCCTGGAAATTATTGCTGGCAGGCTGGACTGCTGTATTGTGAGTCGTTGCTCCAGTATCTCAGCTGGAGTGCTGAAGCAATGATTATTGATTGTATTTTGTAGCGTGTGTTTGTATTACTAACATAGTTGTAAGTTTATTTTATTGTCACTAACACTGTATGAGTCACATGGTTACTCGCAATAAATAATTTATTATATTATTATAGCACAACAAACACATTTAGGCTGGGTAGTATGTGGTAATTACAAAACATAAAATTGCCATGTAATTCAACAACATTCAGGATCTCGGAGAGCAGTGGTGGCCCAGTGGTAACGGCCGCGACTTACGAGTTGTAGGTCGTAGGTTCGAACCCAGACAGGCGCTTTACTTTGTGTAAATTATTTCATCACCACTGCTCTCAAAACGGTGAAGGAAAACATCGTGAGGAAACCGGCATGTCCTAGAACCGAAAATTCGAAGATATGTGACATCTACTAACCCTCACTGGGCCCGCGAAGTGGATAACGGCCCACTCCCCTCTCACAGAGAGGAGGCCTGTGTCCCAGCAGTGGGAACATTATAGGCTGATTATGTATGTTATGTATTCAGGATCTTGCCCAGTTCTGGGAACAGGAGTCTTTGCAAGAAAACAAAGAAGAGGTGGACCCTGACAACAGTTGTACAAAGAGACAACAACACGACTTCCTGATGGGCGATACCTAGTTCGTCTCTCCCTCAAGAACAATTTTATTGAACAATTAGGAAAATCTAAACCACAGGCCATCGCTCAATTTCCAACAACTAGAGCGAAGGATGGCAAAAAATCATGCGTTTGCTAAAGATTATAAAGGGTTTATAGAAGAATGTGAAGAAATGGGTCACATGAAGCAAGTTGAAAGCAACACTAAGAACAAAAACATTGAATATTTTCTCCCGCACCACGGGGTAGTGCGACCAGGTGCTATCACAACAATACTTAGAGTTGTGTTCAACGCGTTGGCAA
Organism: Atethmia centrago; assembly: GCA_905333075.3. Lineage (NCBI taxonomy): Eukaryota > Metazoa > Arthropoda > Insecta > Lepidoptera > Noctuidae > Atethmia > Atethmia centrago. The sequence continues at coordinate 5,754,821 of HG995381.1, read as the reverse complement.
AAACCAGCTCTAAACACAGTCTCAATGACTTAATGGAAGCGGGACCGAATCTACAAAAGGATATCCTTAGCATCTTGCTAAAATGGAGACAATACAGATATGTCTTTACAGCAAACATTGAGAAAATGTACCGATTTATAATGGTACATCCAGAACATCAACACTTACAGAAAATAGTGTGGAGGAATTGTCCACGGCAACTGCTAAAAGAATATCAACTATGTACAGTCACCTATGGTACTAAGGCCGCTCCGTTCTTAGCACTCCGAACACTTCAACAGCTGGCGATGGATGAAGGTGAGAAGTACCCGGAAGTTAAAAATGGTTATGGTTAGCCCAGTCTTTGTAAGCTTTACAGAGGCATCAGCTTCCAAAGCATTAGGCTTGGCATAGGATCCGAAACAAGATGAATTCATATTTTCACCTACATTAAAAAACAATATTGGCATTAACAAAAATTCGTCAAAACGGCAAATCTTAAGCGACGTATAAACAATTTTTGATCCTTTGGGGTTGCTAGCCCCAATAACAATCAAGGCATAAATTTTATTCCGGTTGGAATAGAAAAGGAATTGAGAACACTAAAAACTGAGTTAACAAATATGCAACCTTTCAAAATCAACCGATGGCTTGGGTTAGAAGCAAATAAGCATTGGGAATTACATTCATTCTGTGATGCATCGGAAAAAGCGTTCTCGTGCGCAGTGTACAGTAAAGTTACAGAGGAAAATCAGCAACAGATTGCATTGCTTGCGGCAAAAACAAAGGTCGCTCCAATCCAAAAACAACAAACACTTCCCAGACTTGAGTTATGCGGTGCTCAGCTGTTAGCTCTACTGGTAAAGAAAATAAAACATTGCCTCAATAAACCTAACATTAAAGTAACATCATGGACGGATTCAATGATCGTGCTTGGCTGGCTAAAAGGCAATGTCTCGCGATGGAAGGCCTATGTCAGACACAGAGTTCAGGAGATAACATCTGTAGTGCTCGCCGGGAGTTGGAGGCACGTATGATCGGAGCAAAACCCGGCCGACTGCGCGTCACGTGGACTACTACCTTCGCAGTTACACAACTTTTCTCTGTGGTTTGATGGACTCAAAAGAAAACCCTGAAACATATGACACGTTTAAGACACCAGAAATAGAAGTTAAAAAGGTGCATGTAGTTACGTCACGAACTACCGAAAGCAAAAACATAAACTTCGTAACAGAACTCCTTAACAAGAACAGCTGTATTATGAATATAATAGGCATCGTAGCATGGGTATCATTGGTTTCATAACAAATACGTCACAAAACAATCGTTACAGGAAAGACGCAGCTATGAATCATAAAAACAAGAATGAACTGCCCGCTCTCGCTTATATTCGATGCGCTACTAACATAATTATAAAACATGTACAAAACGAACATTACGGACAAGAAATCCAAGATTTAAAAGCAAAAGCAAGGGTAAGCAACAATACGAGTAGAGGACTTCAGAAACTTTGCCCTTACCTAGGTGAAAATAACATATTACGCGTCGGAGGGAGACTACGGAATTCAAACCTACCTGAAGAAACAAAACACCCTGTTATCATCCCAAAAAAACAGCAAGCTGGCATATTTTCTCATTGCCCGTGCGCATGTTACAACACTACACGGTGGAGCGAGACTAACTATGGCTACATTGAGACAAAAATATTGGATAACAGGAGGAAATAACACTTAAAAAATATCTGCAAGACTGTGTAAAATGTTGCCCCTTCAAACAATATCAATTAATGGTCGACCTACCCAGTGAGAGGATAACGCAATCGCCACCATTCTATCACACAGGGGTGGACTTCACAGGGTTTGTTAGTGTTAAACTAAACAAGGGTTGAGGCGTCAGAACGAGTAAAGGTTATATCGTTGTATTCGTATACATGGCAACAAAGGCGGTGCATTTAGAACTTGCATCAGATTTATCGTCACAAACATTTATACTGGCTCTCAACCGCATGATTGGGCGACGAAGCTGTCCGAAACATATTTACTCCGAAAACGGAATAAACTTTGTTGGAGCCGAAAGGGAGTTAGCCAAACAACTGCATATCTCACAAACATTCAAAAACGACACCTTATCGAGAAGGAACACCGAGATGGGATAGAATGCCATTTTAACACCCCAAGTTGGCCGACTGCGGGAGGACTTTGAGAGGCTGCAGTTAAGTCTATGAAATATCACCTAAAGCGTGTCCTAAGAGAGCAAAAGTTGACATACGAAGAGTTTTTAACACTGCTTACTCAAGTTGAAGCCTGTATGAACTCTAGACCACTTTTCCCTTTAACGGAGGACGTGGACGATATTGATTATCTTACTCCTGCACATGTTTTAATTGGCCGACCAGTAACACCAACGGAAAATATCGAAAAGCAAAACATCAACGTTCGACATAGGTGGCAGTTACTAAACAAAATAAACCAAGGGTTTTGGACCAGATGGTCGTCAGAATACCTGCAATAACTTCAAGTTCGGCTGAAAAAAACAAATAACCTATCAATAGGGGATATTGTCTTAATCAAAGAAGAGAACCTTCCTCCTGCGAAATGGGCACTTGGCAGAATACAGGAAGTTCACCCAGGGAGATACAATCTGGTCAGAGTTGTTACGATGAAAACTAAAACAAGGCTACTAACAAGACCAATAACAAAACTAGTTACAACTCCCAATACCAGAATCTTGTATAGAAATACCTGACACCACCACCTCCAATGACAAAATCTGCACTGAAAAACAAAAATCTAGAATAAATACACTAACAGGAAACAACGTCTTAAATCAAGGAATATAAGTTCCAGCCTGCAAGGTATACTCTTAACATTACTAACATTATTTAATCCCACAAAGCAAAGCAGTGATGCCATAAATATCACACCATTTGAACCAAATAGAGCAGTGTACTTTGATAAAATCGGCAATTTGCAAAGCGTACATGATGACTGGAAGATTGTTACCTAGTATAACATGACATCGTACTGGCAAGGCATGGAAAACATACATAGAGTTGTAAAACACCTGGGAGAAAGATGTCAGCAATTTGCATACCAAACGATGTGCAAAACCATCATGACTGAATTCGAACAGGAATTCAACGAACTTGATCATAACAATTACATGTTGGAAACACATTATGGGCAGACAAGGGGGCATGTTACCCGAGGTCTTGTCAATGGAATAGGTTACCTTGCAAACAGCCTTTTCGGCGTGCTAGATGAAAGGTTCGCAATACAATATAAAAAGGACATAGAAAGATTGCAAAATAACAGAGACCAGTTATTGAACCTAATCAAAGGTCAAACATCAATCATTAAGGCACACAATAACATTTTAAAGAGAAATGAAGAGGCGATGAACACTCAGTTTAATCTCTTAAATGAACATCTTAACGCTACAGAAAACTATTTACAGAAATTGGGTAAGGCGGTTGAGCAAGAGGAAGCTTTGTATTACTTTAACATCATGGCTCTGACTAGTTCAATAATTCTGCCTAAACTGAGACACCAGACTTTTACCGCAAAACCAGCTCTTTCAGGAGCTCAATATTATCTCTGGACAATTGCCACAACAATTATCGATACCCGTTGACAATATTCAAAACCAATTAGCTGACATATACAAACTACCAGAGGTAAAATCCAAATTATTTGTTAAGTATTTCAATCATCGAAATTACATTACCATTACCACCAGAGTGTCGCCTGCGACACTCCATTTACTATATATAAAACAGTTCCTATTCCGATGATAAAAAATAACAAACATTCACTTACAATGAAGACAAATTCAGAATATGTTGCAGTCAATATAAGAAGAGAGACATATATGCAACTCACAGACAGTGACCTGGAACATTGTATTACAATTGAACCGAGTACATATGTATGTTCACTAAAGAAACCAACACGTAACATGAGAAATCATCAAATACCATGCGAAATCGGCGCAATAACAAACATTACATTGTCAAAATGTATCTACACATCCGAATCCTGCAACAATAAATGGACACCATTACAAAAACCTAACACCTGGGCCCTGGCTCTATGTCTGCTGCATGGATTGCCAACTGCAAATCATCTGTGAAGGTCGTATGACTACTAAGGCAATACATTCAACTGGGATTTTAGAAGCCAAAGAAGGTTGTATAATTAGAAACAACGAAGAAACATATTACACACAAGTTTACTACACAAACAAAATTTATGTCAATCTGGAAATACCACTGATAGATCTGGAAGACATCAACAATTTAACATCTGTCCAGCCGCTGGACTGGACCACAGAACACGCATTTTATAAGAAACGATTATGCAAAACTTCATAAATCGTTGAAAGAATTGGAAGATCAAACGAAACAGGCTGAAATGACGCAACACGATGTGCACCAATACATCGTTTCATACTCTACGATGGGACTTCTGATCTTGTCAATAGTCGTTGCGGGAGGAGCCTACGTGTACTGCAAGCGCTGCGGAAAGGTCGCCGTCAGCGCCGTCGGCGCGTCTACCAGAATACCGCCACGGAAGCCACCGAGAGCTGCAGCATCCACTGAAAACATAGAACTTCCCTACGCGACACCTCATTCTTTTAACATGACTTATAATATTTTTAATTCACATTGTTCTCATTTCATTCACCTTGGATAATATTATTTAATAAGTTATCTTAATTATTACCTTTTGCCCCGCCAAGATGTACGGTGAGCAACCGCACATTGTACTTTGTCCTAGTTAACATACTGCACATTTTGTTAATTTATAAAATGTAGTATCGTCACGTACGCAAGTACGTCAGTCTTCGGTTTAATATCGAGCTCGCGCAACATCTAACATTTTTTACATTTTTAACATTTTATATTATTTTCTTTTTACATTAATTTAGTGCAATTTCGTATTAAATACCTTTTTGAACATTAACATTTATTTTATTAACATTCAATATTAAGTGTAAAGGCTCATGCCCTTACATACCCTGTATAACATTTAACTGTTTTACGTATATAATTAAAAGTTCAGTATACAAGGTGAAGACAACGATAATAATGATATGTATACAGGCTGGATTTTTGAGACGGGGCAGTAAGGGCAGCTACCTTAACCGTTGTAGCTACAGGAAAACAGTCTTAAGATACCGTCCTTAACTTTTTTAGACATTTAGATCTGCATTCACAGATTTTGAAAAAAAATGTACAGACAGCAAGAAAATGGGCAGTTTTCACAAAAACTTTTTATGACGCCTGTTAGGGGTGGCGATGCAGGAAGTAACGGTCTTGTGGTTTGTCGCAACGAAAATACAGGCGAACTTTTGTAAAACACGTTTATTTCTAACAAGTACAAGATGGCCGCGTGCGCAAAAATGTGAATACTTAGGCGTGCGTATTGATTAACATTTGGTGGCAGACTGGCGGGGGTTCACCTCCACAGTGTGACAAGCATGTCAGCGTGTCCCGCCTCTTAACTAGTAATGTTTCTTCTCTTACTAAACTAACGAAATAAGCATCACCTTTGTACGTTTTTTTCTGTTCCTTTCTTTTTGTCTGTTTATATGTGTGTACATAAACTGTTAAATAAATAAATAAAAAAAATAAACTAGTGATGCTACTTATTTTTACATTTTATAAGTTCTATTGAGCGCGTCGCTAACATTCCCCACCCCAGTGCTGTCACAGCACTCATCAACTAGAGCGATAGGAGCGACGCGTGCCACGGAGCGACGCCAGGTCCGGGAGCCCCACCTTCACTTCCACGAGTCTGATACGAACGTCCTTACCTGGAAACACCTCGGTAATGAGTCCCTTTGGCCACGAATTGCGGGGAGAGTTCGGGTCCACAACCAATACGAGATCGCCGACTCGTAGCGGTGGCTGCTCTGTCTTCCACTTTCGCCTAGGTAGAAGGTCAAGTAAAATTTCCTTTACCCACCTCTGCCAGAACATGTCGGTCAATCGTTGACCTGTACGCCAATGCCTGCGTAAGTACAGATCAGAACTGTCAAACGCTCCGACTACAGGTAAGTTCGACGACGTACCCAGCAGGAAATGGTTGGGGGTGAGGGATTCTACGCCTTCCGGGTCTACCGAAACGTGCATCAAGGGACGGCTGTTCACTATATTTTCAATTTCTGCTAGAAGTGTGCTCAACACTTCATCCCTTGGTGCCCGTTCGAGCAAAACAATTTTAAGGGACGACTTGACGCTGCGAATCAGTCGCTCCCATGCCCCACCCCAATGGGGACTGGCTGGAGGGATGAAAGTCCAATCCATTCCATTGTTGACACCTACGTCTTTCAGCACTTCATGATCCAGGTCCTGTATGGACCGTTGGAGTTCCTTTTCAGCGCAGACTAAGGCAAGTCACCCATACGAGGAACTAGCGGTTTGCACTTCTTGATGCGGCACAGCATGCATTGCGACACTACAGTCTTCACGGTAGGTCTAAGTCTCACTAACCAATATTTTTCCCTCAGCAGGTTAACTACTGTTTCCTGATTTCCATGAGCCGCCTTCACGTGGTAGTGCCGAACAATCAGCCGGGCCACAGGGTGGCGGCCGTCCAATATTACAGGCCTTTTACCTCCATGGCAACATATGCAGCAGCATCGATCCGACCGCCCACGCGAAGCAAGCCACGCTCATCTAAAAACGGTGAGAGGGTAAGTAACCGACTATTTTTAGATAACGCCTTACCATTGCTAATCGCAGCTAAATCCTCAGCAAACGACTCCCCTTGTGCGTGTTTCAATAGCTGCCGCTCTGCACGCTCCATCATTTGCACACTATAGCCGCTACAAGGAAGACATTTTAACTTGTCAACAAATTTGAACACAGCGGCTGACGCCCGTAGAAGGCGCAACCAAGAAGAAAATCGAAGCGGATCTGGAACCGGTGAGTAAGCCGAGCGTTCTTGAACAACAGCTGTTACCTCCTCGCATGCTGTATTCTTTTCCGGTTGGATGACATCCCTAGGCCATGACGCATCATCAAAGCGCAGGAAAGTTGGACCGGCTAGCCATTCAGAATACAAAGTAGGATTAAAATGTTCCCGTGTAGCTAAGTCAGCTACATTAAGCTTCGTAGGAACGTATTTCCATTCGTCAATACGTGTTAATTCGTCGATCTCCCCAAGACGGTTCGCTTCGAATGCTTTATAGGTACGTGTATTGTTACGAATCCAATGGAGAACCGCAGTGGAGTCGCACCAAAAGAATCGACGTACTGGAGATAGTCTATGTTCCTTACCAATAGTATTAGCTAGCCTTGCCGCTAACAATGCCGCTTGTAGCTCGTATCTAGGTACTGTCATAGGTTTCACAGGTACCACTCTGCATTTACTCGCAATAAAAGAAACATGTATCTTACCTTGCGCTTCCCAGCGCCAATATGCTACCGTACACAGCGCTTTAGTCGATGCGTCACTAAATACGTGAAGATGTAAGTTGCTTTAAGCAAACTCGCTTGTGTCGAACTCGTAGCACTGCTCTCGGCCGCTACGCTGTCGAAGCCCGTAGCACAGCACGTACCTCACAATGCTACGCACCTCACAGTGCGTAGCACTGTGAAGTGCGAGCCGCGCTTGTGGTGGAGTGGGGACTTCCATCTCGCTCGCGCACGCTGCCGTCGTAGCGCATGCAGACATCGCGTGGCACCTTGGAATGCGAAGTGTTCTGATAATAACGTTAATTAAGTCAATCCATTTCAGCCACCTTTCGTAAATGTTATCAGGAACATTATCGTACCATCCAATATTCAGGCGCCAGGTATCCTGAAGCAGGATCTTACCCTGAATAGTAAAGGGGGCGAGAAATCCCAAGACGTCAAAAATAGACATAATAACCCTTAGCATAATCCTTTTCGTGGGTCGTTCGTTGCCCTGAGTGATATATTTTGGGATGCGCTTTAGTGACACGTCAAACCCAAGCATATCGTTCCCAGGAAACCCCATAAGTCCCAGTGTTCGCTCACCTCCATATTGCTGACCGACTTTGAACTTTACTGCGGCAGAACCTAAGGTCTCCTTTGGTATGCTGTTTAAAACCGCGACGCTGTTGCTCGTCCAGTTTCGGATTTCAAACCCTCCGGCCCTGTGAATGTCACTGATATTACTCACCATATCAATAGCAGTACTTTCGTCCGGCAAGCTATCTATGTAGTCATCCATATAGTGTGAATGGTAAATAGCACCGACTGCGGTCGGCAAAGATGTCTCATAGCAGCGTGCGTTTTTGTTTTTATTGAATTGAGCTACAAATGGTGAACAATTAGCTCCAAAAATTAAGGATGTCATAACATACGCTTTGATATTTTCTGTAGTGCTGCTTCTCCACAGAAACCTTAGTGCGTCCTGATCCTTGGCGTGAATTTTAACCCTCAGAAACATGTCCTTTATGTCACCTGTTATTGCGACTTTGTTTTCCCTGAAGCGCAGCATTATACCAAGCAGTGATGACAAAAGATCAGGTCCTGTGAGTAAATAGTCATTAAGGCAGGAACCATCTACCTTACCCGCAGCGTCGAAAACCAGCCGAAGCTTGCCTTTGTTTGGATTGTCAACACCGAAATGAGGTAGGCACCACGTATTCGATGTGACGTCATTTACCACTAGTTCCCATGCATAATCATTCTCTAACAAATGACGAACACGTTCCTCATACCGTTTAGCAAAACCTGTATTCTTTCCCATTTTCCTTTCGATACCTTTAAACCTTTTTAGTCCGGCATCGTGCGACCTGGTTCCTTCTAAGGTAAGCTAACATGCCAACGTCCATCAGCGAGCACCGCTGATCGCTCCAGCTGATCGATGGCGCACAAGTCGTCAACATTCTGGCGTGGCTTACCAGACACACCCATGGCATCCAATGCAAACGAACGTCGAACCTCATCATGCATTTCTTGAAGTAGACTATCATGCAATGAAACGTCACTTACCTCCTCGTTCTCCGCGATGGTCAGGGCGGCCTCAGCGCAGGCGGAGCGAGCGCCGGTGGCGGCCCGGGCGGCTGCGAAGCTCCGCGCCACGCGCACCTTACCATGTACACACCAACCTAGGGGGGTAAGTGTAGCGGACGGCTCATTTACACTACCTAACTTTATTTTCAAAGGTACAACTAAGTCATAATTATCTTGACCAATTAATATATCAGGTTTTGAATCTGAGGTACTCAATTTATTTTTAATATTCTTTATGTGAGAATACTTATTGCAATCTATAACAGATAACTTTTGAATAGGCAAACTTAATTCCTTAACACAACGCATTCTATCATCGTATCCAGCAATGTCCACATTCACAACCGTAGATTCGCATACCATCACGTCATTATTCCACGCTCCGCGCACTGACAGCGTCTCGCGCCGGCCGCGCAGCCCGACACGCTCGGCGAGGCCAGCGCTTATCAGCGACAGCAGACACACTCGATCCGTCATCGAGTAGCGCGGTGGCGTTTATGATACCGTTAGGGCCGTGCACACGAATAGGTAACACTTTCAAAAACACTTTATTGTCACATTTGTCACTCGCGTTAATCTACGTAATCGTTTCCGAAGACGCGGGCGGCTCGGCTCGTTGCATGTCAGCCGACGTCGTAGTACTCGTGGTCGGTGCATTGTTATTTATTATCAGCGCTGGTGCGCTCATGTTGCTTACTTGTAGAATAATGCAGGAGACGACGATGTTCTTCATTACAGCCGTCTTTGTCGCACACAGGAGCTGAATACGTTTTTCTATCGTGTTTGGATATTAAACACTTGTAGCACAGGCCGTGTTTTTTCACGTATTGCCACCGTACTTTACGCAGTGCTTTCTTAAATTGTTTGCAGTCGTTGAGATTATGTACCGCTGCGCAGCAAAACAAACAAACAATTAGCGTTACGTTCTTCGTCTTGAACTAGCACGGTCTGTGTGCGTGTGCATGTACTTGTCTTATTTTTCATATGCTGATCACTGCGAAAAGTTGTAAAAACACTTGCAGTTGTGGAAATCTTAATAGCTTCTTCATACAAAAAATCAGATAAAATCACCAACCTTGGTTTCTTTCCTTCGGTGATTATTTTATAACTGTAGTCGGACCACTTGGAAATAAGCACTGCGGGGAGCTTAGACAGAATCATCGAGACGATATTGACACCGTGTAGGTACTCCGCGCGTCCGACTGCTTGTACTGCTTCCACTACATTTTGAACTTTCACAGAAAACGCGACAATATCTTTATGATATTCTTGTTGTAGGACTGAAGCTTCTTTATGTCTTGGAGTATTCTGGAAATAATGCAGTCGGGGTTACCAAACCGTAGCTCCAATGTCGATATCACTTTGTCAGGCGACGTGGCGCTTATGAACAATGCGGCGACTGCATCTTTCGCTTGCCCTCGTAGGCATTTTCGAAGCCTCCATAGGTTTTCTTTTGGCGTGAATTTACACAACGCCGTCGACTCGTCGTAGGCTAGTTTGAATTGAAGCCAACCGAACTGGTCACCAGAAAATTCTGGTAAATCTCTCGGTGTGCTCATGCGGCTGAGGAAATTAGCTTGCGGCACGTTGTTTGCATAGTTAGTAGAAATATCCTTCAAAGCACTTGCCAACAAATGAACGGCGTTGTTAAGCACAGTCACGGAGTCGCCGGGCGGTGGCGAGGGCTCTGCGGCGCGCGGCCGGCCGGCCACGTGCTCGGCGCGTGGCGACGATACTCGTGCGTGCAGCTCGCCCGATACAATTCCTTTCTTGGGGGCTTGCTGCTCCTGTAGGGGTTCTTCGTGGTTACTTTGATGGATCACCCAATCCTCCAGGTCACAACGAGGAAGTTCCTTCCCATCAACTAGTGAACTGTATTCCAACTGTTCTACCTCGTTGTCGAGTGCTGCCAATTGGGCATCCAGGTTTTGATCGATGAGCGCGATCTGAATAGCAGCCCTTTGTTTAGCATCCAGCTGCAACAGCTTTTTCTTGCTTTCTCGGGTAGATTTGCTCGATGACGCAACAGATTTTACCGGCGTTTTTGTCAGTCTTCCGGGCGCGCTCATTACGAATGGACGCTACCGATGTCTCAGTAGTGGGGGTATTGACCCCTGTGCTCGCGCCGGAACGAAAAAGTGAAATAACACGTAATATTGTCAAATTTAGTCAGTGTAACATTGTAATTAGTGAAGTTTTGTCCTTTATACAAAACAAAATTGATATTATGGACAATCAGAGTCTTATTCAAATATGCAAAAGTGGTTTTTCTGAGGGAGACATAGCATGTGCAAAGAAGCTACTACATCAAGCCATTCCAAACACCAAGCGTTTAATCAACAGGAAATGCAAAGGCAAATCTGAAAGGGAGTTGGCTGATATTATAGACCTTTTCAAACAAACAGACCCAGAACTCATACCGGTATTTGTTGCTCGTGACTTGCAGAAGCTACCTCCGCTTACCTTCGATCACGTAGATGTAACAAATGGGTAGTATTTAAAGGCAAATCAAAAAATATCCCTTTTCTATGCAATAAGATTCCGAATTCCCATCAAAATTACTGATTGCACAGCAAAATATTCAACTGAAAATATCACTAAACACACTACAATTTATTTTCGCAGCGTACAGTGATTTTTCTTAAAGCAAAATCTTTTTTATCAATGCACAGCTAATAATCTTAATGCACATTATACATGTTAACTCTTTTTCTTTTAAATATAGCTTCTATTTTTTATATTATGTACAGCAGTTTTTCTAAATAAAACAGCATTTTATTAGTCACAGTCGTTACGGGGACAGCGGGACGTGATTAAATTTATTTCCCGTTGTCCCCATAACGTACATATAAGTAAAATGTAGCAGCTTAATAATCAGTTGTTAGCTTTGTTTTAATTTAAACTGGCATCGAATTTTTGTTTTGGTAATAGAGGGCATCTGGCGCTCGGCGGTCGCTGCCGCGACACGCTCGCTTCGCTCGCTCGCCTTCGCGCGTTAATGGTCACTGTTCTAACCTAACCTAACCCAACAACTGAAAAATTTGCTGTGCAGTCAGTATTTATGCTATGTATATAGTATTTTTGTACAAAAATAAATTTAACTGTATTGCATTATGAGGAAAAAAGTAATGTTATATTGATGTATAATTTCGAATTATCTGCAGTTTGAGTTTTGTTAAACATTTAGTTTATTTGTAGTGAAGTAAGTTATTAGATGTAAATAAGAATATAAATGATGAGTATGTATTGATAGGCGATTATTTATTTGATATGCAATTTATAATATCCCGTAACAAATCTGTTAAAAAACATCATAATACTACAATCGGAGATTAAGTGCATTAAAGATAGCTACGCGACTATAAGTCTTGTGGAGGAATTATATAATAGAAAAATTGGGTCTCAACACCTAGACCACTCGTCTATTGAAAGTTCGGAGACTAATGTTAACATACGAAGGGGGGCTTTTGTACTAAATGAGAGTACCTTCATACAGGCACGTATCCAGACTTTTGGTTCGGGGGGGGACAAACATTGAAACAACCATGTGAACTGTGTGAAAATCGCTGTAATCACTGTACTATAATTTTCACTGTACTATACTATAATTATATAAGTATTTTTCTGTTTCCGCTGGCAGCCATTACGTCTAGTACCATATCAGGATCTGGCGCCAAAGCGGAATGAATAGACAATAGAGCGAGACCAGTAAGCCTCTCGCCCGCCATTCTATTCCTTAGGAAGGATTTTATTCTCTTTAGGCATGAAAATGACCGCTCCACAGATGCCGTTGAAACCGGAAGGGTGGCCAGAATATGTATTAGCCTGTTAATGGTAGGAAAGAAAACTTTGTCACACGTGTCTAAAATTTCCATAATTTCGACTGGTTTCTTATCGTGGAAAAACACATTCCACTTGGCACACCACATACTGTACTCTGCTTTTATTAGTGATTCTCCAACACTTTCTTCCCAATAAATTTTCATATTTTCTAATTCACTTATTTTCCTCTCGTCCACATTTTTCGGAAGAATAATTTCTAAAGAAGAAAGCAGCTCTCTTTGATTCGCAAATCTATCATTCATGCCAGATATCAAATCGTCCAAGCACGGTATAAAAATAGTTCTTCTGAAGTATTCTTCAGCAGTATCGCTGGGAGGGTTGCTTCGTGCAGTTTGGTGGGCAGTAACTCGAGGACGCTGAATTTCTATTTGCAAGACATCTTCCGCTATTTTGCAGCATGCGTTATATATTTCTGAGAATATATAACTCTTTTAGTTTTCCGATAATGTCATCGGAAAATTTCATAGCAGAGGCCAGGTCGTGTGTAGGGTTCTGCAAATATGCTGACAGTGGGAGAGTATAACTGAAAAATCTTTCACAGGTTTTTAGAGAAATCAAGAAACTACTCTTTTCCATCGCAGCTATGAGTGTAGAGGCAGTTTGGGCGACAGTTCTGTTTGTGTAGGATAGTTCTCTTAATGTAATGACAATAGGTTCGAGTAACTCACCAAATACATTTATAGAGTCGTGACGTTCTATAAATCTAGTGTCCAGACCAGTCTTTTTTTCTTACTTTCTGGTGTGAGCTTTTCCACATTTTCCTTGAACTGTTTCCCGGCCATTGCATTGTTGCGAAGTAAATTGCAGACTTCCTTCACAACGCCTATTGAATTTCTCACCTCGGGAACTGAAAGAGCTTTTGAAAGAACTAGGTTCAGACGATGTGCTGAGCAATGTACGTATGTGGCCTTAGGAAATTCTTTTCTGATTCTCGTCTGCACACCACTGATGTGTCCTCCCATGGTAGCAGCTCCGTCATACCCCTGACCAACTAGTTTATCGAGATTCAAACCAATCTCATGACATTTCTTTAAAATTTCTGCACTTATATTTTCGGCACTTAGGTCGTGTATTTCAATGAAACTGAGAAAGTCCTCCCTCAAAATACCTTTATAAACGTATCTCGCACATAAAGACAATTGCTCAGTTCCACTCACATCTAAAGTTTCATCGCCAAGAATCGCGAAACACTCTGAACTATTTATTTGTGTCACAACTTTTTTCTGAATTATCTTTCCGCAAGTATCTATTATTTCATTTTGAATAATAGGGCTAAAATACGTTGTATTTTTAGGGGTTGTAATGATATTATCTTTCAGGATTTTATCATAGCTTGCTCGGTATCGTAGCAGAGCCCTGAATTTTCCATCTTTACCAAGTGGCTTTTCTAAAGTCAATGGTCCACTGTCTTTGTCTCCACGAAGCGGCAACTCTTGCTCTCCACAGAAGATGATAGTTTCGATTATAGGTTTTAGTGCTGTTCTATTTCTTTCCTTTTCTTTGAGCCTTTGATCATTAAGCAGCGATGCAACGTCTATAGCTGCTGAATCCATTACGCGTAAGAAATTTTCTGCGCATAACTTAGAAAACTGGTGATATTTAGCAGCAGAATGTTCGCGAAATCTCTCTGTTGCATCTTTCCAATTATCAAATGGTTTGCTGATAAAACTTCCAAGTGTTTGGTGGGAAGCTTTTACAGCGGTGCCTGATGAAAAGACAACGCAATATTTGCAGAACACACCATTCCTCCTCGGCGAATATGTTAACCATTCCCATGATCCCATCCATTCTCTTCGAAATCTAAGTTTCCTCTTTCCAAAGCTACTAGCCGGAAACGAAAATGACGCATCTGGGACAAACGGCTGTGTAATAATATTTTTTTTCTGTTCATCTGTGGGTACAAGAGGAGGATACTGTGTGTTATATATGGCATTAGAAACCACGCCGATATCAGGAAAAGTTTCACTTATAATCATTGTATCTAAACTGCACGTTTTTGAAGTTGAACATTCTTCTCAGTTGTTTTTTTGGCTTGTGGGTAGTTGTAACAGTTACACAAAGAAAAACTTGCTCTTAATTGAAATTCAATATATTTTAATAGAAACATTATTTACAATTATTTATGTTATATTTTAAAAGTTCATAGTCAGTACCTGCTGGTGTAGCGTTATCTCTTCACAATTTTTCTCTTACAACCTACTACTACTATTCACTTCACTTCATCACTATGGATTCACTTGCAAGCACTCTGACTGAGTTAAAGGAGTTGTTTCACATGAAGATGTCTGCCTTTGAAGATGAACTACAGAAGGCCCCTCCATCACCTGTCACAACTGCTAGCCTGGCTGCGGAGTTTGCAATGTTCCGGACATTCATCACGCAGGCTCTCAACAGTGTTCAGCAACAGGTGGAGCTACTAGCTCGTAGTGTCGACCAAATTGAGATGCGTGGTCGTCGGAAAATCTTGCTGTTGCATGGTGTTGATGAGGAGGAGAAGGAGGACACCGCCAAGGTGGTCACTGAGGTGATTTGTAGCAAATTACAGCTGAGTGACTTCACTGTTGCAGGCATCACCCGATGTCACAGGATGGGACGTGCCGTAACTAATAAAACCAGGCCTATCCTGTTCAAGCTTGGCAGTCTTGCGGTTCGGGATAAGATTTGGTTTTCCAAAGCCAAATTAAAGGCTACAGGCGTCACCATGTCCGAGTTCCTAACAAAGGGGCGACATGATGTGTTCTTGGCTGCGAGGGAAAGATGCGGTGTCACCAAGAGCTGGACTAAGGCTGGTTGCGTGTATGTCCTTGGTCCCAATGATTCGCGGCACCGGGTTGAGTCCCTCGCTGAATTAGACAAGATTGCGCCGAATCCCAGTGAGCCCGAGCAGAAAAATCCAGTATCGGATGTGCCAGCGTCTGTCCCGGTCGTTGCTGCTGCGAAGACCGCTAGGTTGAAACGTGCTGCAGCTTTGAAGAAGTGATTTCTTTGTGATCTTTTATTCCAAGTCCGGGTAATATGTTTTGTTTGTTTTGTTTTACCTTCAGTTATATTCACATTATATTTCTAATTGTTCTACCTACAATTTTTCACGACTAAAAGTAACGTCAAATTAATGTCTTGTCACAATGTTGTCACTGTCAGTGACAGTCACCTATGTTAGTTTCATTCGGTGCGTTTCGTTTTTTGTAACGGTGGAATGGCTGACTGTGTGTTTATTTTTTTTTATTGTTTTCTTTTTAATTTTTCTTGAGTTTTGCTCCTGAAATGTTTTACTTTTTATTAAGTTTTTTTTTTTTTTTTTTGTACGTTTGTTACTGGACTGTGTATGTAGGTTTTAATTATTTTGATTCAGTAACGCAACCGGCAGGTGGACTAGTTATACGGTTTATTTTTATCTATTTTATTTTTATTAGTTTATATTTATATTATTTTTATTATATTAGGTAAGTATTTATGTCTATCGATGAAAGCAGTGATAATAGTAGTTTTTTCTCCATAACAAGCAAAGACGACAGTTTCGTTAGTATTCCTTCTCTTGCAGACAGTCTTGCAGCGCAGTTTTCTGATGTTCCTAAGAATTTTAACGTTATACATATTAACGCTCAGAGTATTCCGGCTCATTTCCACGATATGCTGGCAAGCTTTGACTGTAAGAACGTACATGCTATTCTTATTTCCGAGTCATGGCTTAAACCTTGTCTCCCTTCAACTAGTTACTCTCTTCCCGGCTTCCAGCTTATAAGAAACGACCGGTCGACTGGTGGTGGTGGTGGTGTTGCCATATATCTCCGCACGCATATTCCCTACTCTGTTGTCAATGTGTCAGCACAGCCACCGCCATCAAATGCTGGCGAACATCTCTTCCTTGAAGTCGAACTACATCATTCGAAATTACTTCTTGGCGTCTATTATTGTCCCTCTTTACGCGTTAATTTCTTTTCATCTTTTGAAAATCTCTTAGAAATGCTGATCCCTTCTTACAGTCATAGTATAATAATGGGTGACTTTAATACTTGTCTTCTGAAAAAAGACCATCGCTCTTCTTCTCTAATTAATATTTTGGCTTCTAGTAATCTTTCCATTCTTCCACTTAGTGCCACTCACCATTTTCCTAACTCTACTCCTTCTCTTCTTGACTTGATTTTTGTCTCTTCTCTTGATCACGTTGCTAAGCATGGCCAGTGTTCAGCCGATGCCTTTTCTTATCATGACCTAGTTTTTCTGTCATACAAAATTCGTCCACCTAAGGCTAAAGCTAAGATCCTCATGCAACGCAATTTTGGTGGAATGAACGTTGACAATCTTTGCAAGGATGCCAACAATATAGATTGGTCTGCTCTGATTGTCTCTGAATCAGTCGATGAGCAAGTTAATATTTTTACGGCTAAACTTATTGAGCTTTACGATCATCACGCACCTGTTCGAGCAGTTAAGGTTCGACATTTACCGGCGCCGTGGCTCACAAATGACATTAAAAAGCTAATGTACAAAAAAGTAACGGCAAAATCTAAACTTAAGCGTAGGGCTAATGACGCTAATAGGGAAAGATACCTCTCTATTCGTAATCACTGCAATAAGGTGTGTAGGGATGCTAATCGCCACCACATTCATACTTCAGTCCAAGATGGGGACGCATCCAAAGTTTGGAAATTTCTTAGATCATTGGGGGTCGGTAAAACCCGACAAGAGACAATCACAAAAGATATAGATATTAATGCAATGAACAGTCATTTTACTGCTTCGTCCAATTTTGATAGGACAATAAAATTGAATACACTGAATTATCTTTCTTCACTTCCGACTCCCAGTTATTCTCCTTTTGTTTTTGGTCAGTTCTCCGCATGTGATGTTAAGAAGAGCATACTATCGATTACTTCCAATGCAGTAGGAAGTGACTGTATCAGCCGTAATATGTTAGTCCCTGTGCTGGACGTTATCCTTCCCGTCATTTGTCACATCCTCAATTTTTCTGCATCAAGTGGTGTCTTTCCATGCTCATGGAAAGATGCTCAAATAATTCCTTTACCTAAAAAGTCGAATCCCACATCCTTTTCTGAATACCGTCCAATATCCGTTTTACCATTCCTATCCAAAGTCCTTGAACGTTTAATTCACAATCAAATAAGCACTTTCCTCTCTAAAAATAATCTCCTCAACCCCTTCCAGTCTGGCTTCCGTCCTGGTCATAGCACAACTACAGCGCTTCTGAACATTACGGATGATATAAGGTCTGCCATGGAAAGCGGTAATCTAACGGTCTTAGCTTTGCTAGATTTCAGTAATGCTTTTAATACTGTTGATTTTGATGTTTTGCTTGGCATCCTATGCTCCCTTAACATATCTCCATCGGTAATTGACTGGTTTCGTACTTACTTGTTCGGTCGCCGGCAACGTATTTGCATTGGAGAGACCTTGTCTTCCTGGAGTAATACTTCTGCCGGTGTACCTCAGGGTGGCGTTCTATCCCCTTTACTTTTCGCAATTTTTATTAACTCTATCTCTGACGAACTCATTTCTTTCTACCATCTTTATGCAGATGATTTACAAATTTACTCGCGAGCTCCTTTGGGAAATCTGTCCGAAGCTATCTTTACGATTAATCGTGACTTGGCCCGTATATGCGAATGGAGCAAGAGATATGGACTTATGGTCAACCCCATAAAGACGCAGGTTGTGGTGGTGGGCAGTTCTAGGATGATCTCAAGGATCGACTGGACGACTCTTCCCCAAGTTTCTTTTGACAACTCAGTTGTTCCCTTCAGTGAGAAAGTTAAAAACTTAGGAATATTGATTGATAAGAACTTCTCTTGGACTGCCCAGCTACAGGAAGTTAGCCGCAAGCTATATGCATCCGCTGCAGCTTTGAAGAGATTGCGTAATTTTCTACCGACTGCCACCAAGATTGCGCTTGCACAAACGCTTCTTCTACCCATCCTTGACTATGCTGATACCTGCTATCTTGACCTTACCCAAGACCAACTTGATAAACTTGAGCGGCTTCAAAATTTTTGTATAAGGTTCATATTCGGTTTGCGTAAATTTGACCATGTTTCCGAATTTCGTGTGAAGCTCAAGTGGTTACCAATTCGCCTTCGCCGGAATGCTCATATTCTTTCCCTTTTGTATAATGTCCTCTTTTCCCCTTCCACCCCTCTCTATCTCAAGGAACGTTTCCAGTTTCTTGGCGACTCCCACACGAAATTTTTAAGGTCATCAGATAACTTGAAGCTTAAAATGCCTATGCATTCCACAACGTTCGTCGACAAATCCTTTACTGTCCAGGCCACTCGTTTGTGGAATGCTTTGCCAGTTCAAATAAAACGCGCGCAATCGTTACACGCATTTAAAAGACTCGTAAAGGAACATTACTTGTCGCTGTGAGCTTGTTCTCGTAACTGTAATTATCTATAGTCTTCATTTATTTTCGTTGCTTATACATTTGATATGTATGTATTTATGTATATATTATTTAGGTTATATATATATATCTGTGTATCAATTTTAGTATATTGTATTTATTTATTTTTTACACCAACGACAGCCCCACTTTATGTCCAGGCAAATCACTGTCCATCCTATGGTTGCCTGGAAGAGATCGCAGAAAGCGATAAGGCCGCCCATTGTATATTTTGTAGTGTTTGATTTATTTTTTGTCATGTATTTTTTGTGGTGTACAATAAAGTATATATAAATAAATAAATAAAAATAAATAAATTCTCCTTCATCTCTACATCTTCCAGCCGGTTCGGCTGAAATCACATTTTTTTCTGTAAATTTTGACGAAGTTGTTTCTAGTTGTCTACTATCAACAGCAGAAGCCATGCTTGGAGTAGTTTTTTCCTCGCTAGTAGTAACAATTTTTTTTGCCACTGGCTTGAAAAAGTTGTCAATTCTCTTCATTTTAGCAGCAGCAATTTATATACGTTCAAACAAGCACAAATCAAGAAGCACTCACATTTCACACATTACTTTACTTTATTTAAGTAATCTGTGATGGATAGGGCGAACGGTCCAACAAATTATGACGTCTGCATGTCCAAAATTGTCCAACACTATCTCACGTACGTAACGGACTGGCGATTTGGCGAATCCAATGAAAACAGTGGTTTTGAAGTTTTTTTTCTTTATTTCACGGCACGGGCAAAGTATCAGGTGAACCAAGTCGGAAGGAATTTACTCTACTCTCTATGAAACTGAAACCAATATCAAAATAAACTGGTCTATTGCACTATACTGGCGCCGATTCCCTTGTTCACAAACTAAACTAAAATTAAGTTCAGTGCATCTTTTTCTTTCTATTTCATTAAGAAAAGGACAGAAGATAAATATAAGTTTAGTCCTGTCAAATTAATCAGCGCTTGACGTAAATTGACGTAATTTTAGTAGGCAAGTTTTTAATCGCGTCTAAACTTGTATAGAGTAGTGACAGGCGCTGATTAATTTGACAGGACTAAACTAAAATTTATCTTCTGTCCTTTTCTTAATGAAATAGAAAGAAAAAGATACACTGAACTTAAATATAGTTTAGTTTGTGAACAAGGGAATCGGCACCACTGTCACTATTGCAGAGGTATTTCACTTTTCTTCTCGCTTGTCGCTCTCGATTCTCACTTGAATCGCTCTCGAAATAAACTGACATGCAGGTTCCCGGACTCCCGCCCCCGCCGTATTTATACTACATTTTCGTATTCTGGAACACTGTGGAATATTGCGCCATCTACTACCTGGTAGCAGAAAGTTATGGAAGCTTCTCGATATTTCGCTACTCAACGCGACGATCTTTCTACTATTAGTTTTTCTACTCGACGATAGATGTCGTTCATTACTGTTTTCGTTCTCGGTTTCTCTCTAAATAGGTTAGATGGCGCTACTAGTAACGTCGCTTACATAATCAGATCAAGATCTATCTATATTTTTATTTTACCTACTTATTGAAAGAACACGCAAGCGAATAAATAAACAGATGGCTTAAAACGTTTTTTTTTTTCAGTCAGATTTCGGGGGGGGATAAATCCCAACTATCCCCCCCTCTGTATACGTGCCTGCCTTCATAGATATTTGCGATAGCAAATGTAATAGATCTCACAATGGCGCCGATTCCCTTGTTCACAAACTAAACGAAATTTAAGTTCAGTGCATCTTTTTCTTTCTATTTTATTAAGAAGAGGACAGAAGATAAATTTTAGTTTAGTCCTGTCAAATTAATCAGCGCCTGTCACTACTCCATACAAGTTTAGACGTGATTAAAAACTTGCCTACTAAATCTACGTCAAACGCTGATTAATTTGACAGGACTAAACTAAAATTGATCTTCTGTCCTTTTCTTAATGAAATAGAAAGAAAAGGATGCACTGAACATAAATTTAGTTTAGTTTGTGAACAAGGGAATCGGCACCAATGACTTGCAGACTACGGAAATAATAACGAATGTGGGTGAAACAACACAGAAAAGTGAATTTTTTTTTTTTTTTTGTATGGCATCTCGTAGTTGACCTTGAGAGGTCGTGACTACTTAACCGGACTTTAATGAAAAGTGAATCATTGAGTGCAAGGTCAAATACCGATGCCCCTACTATTGCCAAGCAAGGTGTGTCGTCAAATTCGTCACCGTACGCTCTCACTCGCACTGTCAACTCAGGCGCGCCCCTCTCTCTCACGCATGGGTTGGCGTGTGCGTCGCGCGTGGAGCCCACGATTACGACTGCGGTTTCGACAAGCGGTAATAAAGTGAATGAGGCCCGCGTACATGGACAGCACCGGGCGAAACATGATAAAAATGCTAATTTGAAAAGCAGTGAGGGTTTATACTTGGATACACGTGAGGCGGATAAGTCTTGGGCAAATATTGTGGAGGATGGAGAGTGGAAAAAGGTAGAACACCGGAAAACCAGAAAATCCACAAATCGATTTATTGGTAATCAGGGGAAGGGTGCGATTATTCCTGACAATAAGTTTAAGGCTGCAAACATAAAAATCCCTTTTTATATTTACAATGTAGATATGGCAGCCACCACCAAAGACATAGCGGATTATGTACTAAGCAAGACACAAGTAGTGATATCACCAGAGAAAATTAATATGAAGAAACGCAAAGGGTATGAGGCCTACAAGTTTTTAATACCTAAAATAAAACTACCAGTTTTTATGGATGAAAATATGGCCCGAAGGCGTGTCTTTCCGGCAATTTATTGTATTTAAAAAAAATCGTGAATGGATAAGCTGGTTAAGTTAATAAGTTTTAATTGTAAAAGCGTTACGACGTCAGTTGATTGTATCAGACGACTGTGCGCCGCTGCGGACGTTATTGCACTGCAGGAGACGTGGTTGTTGTCGCATGATCTGGCTTTTATGGGAAATATACACAATGACTTTGCTTTCACCGGAAACTCTGCAGTGGATACGGCAGCAGGTGTACTTCGTGGTCGACCCTATGGAGGTGTAGCACTTCTGTGGCGGAAGAGTCTGTTCTCAATGGTTAGTGTTATACCGTGCAGCAGTGTTCGTATCGCGGCGGTAAAAGTGAGATTATGCGACAGAGATATGCTAGTGTTTTCTGTGTATATGCCTACCAACTCCAGTGACAATCTTACTGAGTTTACCGACTGTTTAAGTGAAATTGCAGCCATAATTGACAGTAATAATATAGAAACAGTATTTATGTTAGGTGACTATAACCCACATATTGGCGAGCTATTCCATAGTGAATTACTTAAGATCTGTGAAGAACAACAATGGTCATGTGCAGATATCGAGTGCCTGCCGAGTGACTCATACACTTTCGTGAGCGACGCGCACGGGTGTAGGCGCTGGCTTGACCACTGTATTACAACAGTGGCCGCGCGACAGACACTCGTTAATGTTAAGGTACTGTATGATGTATATTGGTCGGATCATATGCCTATAGAGGTAGAATGTAATCTAAAGTTAATTATACCTAGTATAGTATTGCCTAAACCTAGCTGTAATAACATTGTTTGGGGGCTACGTGATTCAAGTCAAATAAGTGTATATGAGGAAATGTGTAATGCAGGTTTTCGGGAAATAGATTTTCCGCACGAATGTGGTTGCTGTGCAGACACGCGTTGTAAGAATGCTAACCACAAAATTGTTCTGGACGATTTGTACAACAATATAATATGTATTCTGCAACATTCTGCTGAGTGTAGTTCGGCGGTGAATAAACCTCGAACGTATAAACCTGTACCTGGGTGGAATAAACATGTAAAAATAGCTTACGAGGAGGCTCGATTGGCTTTTCAAGGTTGGCAGTTATGTGGTAAACCAGATACAGGCATTGAATATAACAAAATGCGTAATACACGAAGAATTTTCAAAAGTAATTTAAAATGGTGTCGCAAAAATGAAAAACAAATTAAACTAGATTTAATATCTGAAAATCATAGATCTAAGGACTTTGGAAATTTTTAGAAAAACACGAACAAGCTGAGCCCTAGGTTGAGCCTCCCCGTAAGTGTTGGTGGTAAACATAACTCCTCACAGATCGCAAATATGTTTGTGGACCAATTTAAAGTCAAGCCTTTAGTAAACCCCACAGTTGGTCATGTGACGCAGACGGTGACTGACGCTGATGTGAGCATGAAGCTGGGAGTGTTTTTCTCTACTAAAGCTGTTGTGAAAGTAATTAAGAATATGGTTAGAGGTAAGTCCCCAGGACATGATCACCTCAGTGTTGAGCACCTTAGGTATGCAGGTATGCACTTGCCGAGAGTATTGTCGATGTTTTTTAGACTGTGCATAAGTCATTCTTATCTGCCTAGTGCGCTTATGAGAACCGTAGTTGTACCTATCATAAAGAATAAAACTGGTGATGCTGCAGATCCCGCCAATTATAGACCAATATCACTTGCAACGGTCATAGCTAAAGTGCTGGACAGTCTGCTGGATACATACATGGCCCCCAGGATTAGTCTTCACGATGCACAGTTTGGCTTCAGGCCTGGGCTATCGACAGAAATGCCATTTTGTGTCTAAAGCGGACAGTCCGGTACTATACGGATAGGAAAACACCGGTTAATGCGTGCTTCTTAGATTTGTCCAAGGCCTTTGACCTCGTGTCTTATGACCTGCTGTGGGGTAAGCTAAGAAATGAGGAAAAAGTAGAAACCGAGGTTACCTCTCTACTAGAATTCTGGTATGAGAACCAAATAAACATTGTTAGGTGGGCAGGGACTCTGTCCAAAGAATATAAGTTGGAATGTAGGGTGAGGCAGGGGGGAATCACCTCCCCTCGCCTCTTCAATTTATACATTAACCAGCTGATTGTTGAGCTCAGCAATACCGGCATCGGTTGTCATGTTGATGGAGTTGCTATGAACAATATCAGTTATGCTGACGATATGGTCTTGCTGAGCCCATCAATCAGTGCATTAAGACGTTTGTTGAAGGTCTGTGAGGACTACGCGGTGACTCAGGGGCTTAGGTATAACGTCGCTAAGAGTGAGTTACTTGTTTTTAATGTTGGCGCCAGAAAAGACCTAAATGTGCCGTGCATCTCATTAGCGGGTAGGCCCTTGAAGCGAGTCTCAAAATTTAAGTCCCAGGTACTTAAATGGGTCTACTTGGTCCACTGGATCACCGAGGACCTATGTGATGATTTAGACATAGAGAGGGAGCGTAGGGCGCTGTCTGTTCGAAGTAATATGCTGGCCCGCAGGTTTAAACGGTGTACTTGTGAGGTTAAAATGACGCTTTTTCGAGCCTTTTGTCAGACTTTCTGCACCTGGGTCAAGTATACGCAGAAGGCATACAGCGCTCTGCGTGTACAATACAATAATGCCTTCAGAATGCTTGTGGGGCTGCCTAGGTTTTGTAGCGCTTCGGGTATGTTTACCGATGCGAGGGAGGATGATTTTTACGCAATTATTCGGAAGCGTTGCGCTTCTCTCCGGCAAAGAACATGTTTTAGCTCCCACAGCATGTTGAGGGCATTTAGTGACCGGTGGGACTGCCCGATGCTTGGCCGGTGGGTGAGACTGCACACACAGGTCGGCTTTAAGTAGCTAAACGGGCATCTTGTTTTATTTTATTATGTTTTTGTTCATTGTTTATTGTATGTATTACTAATAATAGTTAAATAAGTATATTTCATGTCACTACTAACACTATGGACTTCAAGGTCTGCGAATAAATAATTATTATTTTATTATTATTATTTGCGACTTGAGGCAGCGGTTCCGATTTTATGCTGCTCCCCGGCACATCGGCAAACAGACGTTGCGACACAATATGCTCGACCTGCTCAGCTTGAGTGTTTTCTGCAGCTTTATTCTGTTGCGAATCACGTTGCTCCTACAGCATTTTTGCTCGGCGTGTTTGCACGCCTGGAGTGTGGATCATCGTAGATCCGCTCGAAGGACCACTTTGTTAGGGGTGGCGATGCAGGAAGTAACGGTCTTGTGGTTTGTCGCAACGAAAATACAGGCGAACTTATGTAAAACACGTTTATTTCTAACAAGTACAAGATGGCCGCGTGCGCTAAAATGTGAATACTTAGGCATGTGCATTGATTAACATTTGGTGGCAGACTGTAGTGATGAGTCCCTCACTCATGAGGTCCCTCGTTTGAGGTCCTCGTGATCGCAAATTGAAAGAGTTACTCGATTTTCAACAATGAACCACCCCATTACCTCACCTCACCTCATTCGTTCACGCATCCTCAAAAATTGACATTGACAATATGAAATTGTGGCGAGGGGCGAGGCGAGCGAGGTCGTGACTCACGAGTGAGTATTGAGTGGTTGAGGAAGCTCAGTGAGCGAATGAACAGATTTAAAAATTGTATAGATTAAAGAATGAGTGAGGTGAGGTCTGGTCTCGAAATTTTGACAACATAGTAAACATTAACATTATGATTTTGGTATGTACCTAATGAAATAATGTAAGTATGTAATGATGTTTGTTGTGTCATGTGTGTGTGGTGAGTGTGATACTGATGTTTGGTACGATATTATTTAGATTAAAGTACGAACACATACAAAACAAAAGTCTACGTGTCGTAATTGTTACAACAAAATCACGTGCACCTCCAAGGTCAACATTACGTAAACTGTTAAAATTAGTATCTAACATAACATAGTTAGTATGTTTAGTCAAAAGGAATTTTAAAGAAAATATTTTTATTTCAGCTATGGTTAATTATTATGAACTCTAAAACATTTTATTAGATTGACAATCAAGTGTCATTGATTCGTTTATTTTGGCGGTCTAAAATTTATGAGCGAAAGAAAATGATATGTGTGAGAGATTTGCTTAATCGGACGGAGAGTCATGAGTACTCGTGAGTTGTCGTCGCGCCCGCTCGCCTCGCTCCCTCGCACGTTCGGCTGAGTTCGGCTCGGGCTCACGACTCGTGAGGTGAATACGCCGTTGACGATTCCTCAAATCCTCACCTCAAATGAGGGGCACCTCGTGAGGACCTCACGAGGCAAAATGAGGTGCTCCCTCAACCTCAAATAAAATTGATGAGTTACGCATCACTAGCAGACTGGCGGGGGTTCACCTCCACAGTGTGACAAGTATGTCAGCGTGTCCCGCCTCTTAACTAGTAATGTTTCTTCTCTTACTAAACTAACTAAACTAGTGATGCTACTTATTTTTACATTTTCTAAGTTCTATTGAGCGCGTCGCTAATGACGCCAATCGATTCTGTTTCTTACAGGGATCAAAAAACTCTACTAGACCAACAGAGGTTTCAGTACTAGAAAAGTCAGAAATTGCATAAAACTATTCCCATACATTTAGTAGGAAATAAGACTCCAACTTACTTCTTCACGATGGATAGACTGGCCGAAAATAAAGAATAAAATTAAACTTCGAACGAATACGTGTTATACATTTATTTGCTTTAAGAACAACATTGTTGTTTGTGATTTCCGAGAAGAAAATGACCCCAAATAAATTAGAACTTTCAGATCTATGACACGGAATTACAGCCACATATAAATTTGTCCCTAAAACATTATTTGAGATAAAGGCGTTTGCATCCTGAGGGGATGCAAACTGTTACTCGGTTTCTACCGACTCGCTTTACTGAAACAATATTGGAAATATTATGATTTGCCAAAAAGCGCCCGAATTAAATTGGGTGTAGGGTAGTTAGTTCCTGATAGTTTGAGCTTCCTGACGGGAGGGAACCATTGACGATAAAAGGTCTTTTACCTATTACTTAGTACCTAACATGACCTAATATGGGTTCTCGGTTGTTTGGTAAGATGATTGGATACATCTTCTTCATTACCGGGACATTTACGGATGTTAGTCTGTGGTGGAAGGATTTGGGACTCCAGATTAATGACTACATCTGCAAACTGGCTTAATGGGTTGGGTTAAACTGGGAAAAGCCTATTATTCATATTGAATATGAATAATGGTGTCCAATAATGTTAATAAACAAACACTGAACAATACTGTTGGCAGGTAACAACGAGACAACACAAAAAAAAACAAACACAATATCACCACACCACAATAACATAATGAACACAGGATGTTACCCAAAAGCACACAGAATCGAGAAAAATGTGCAGCGTGTTTGAAACAAATAAGCGAATACTTACGATATATAAAATTTATTCATAGAATTAACACATAAGACAAAGATATTTCGAAGAGTAGAACGATGGGCAATATTAAATAAAAGCGAATTACTGTTACTATAGTCCAACCGCGTTAATAAAAAAGTGAGTCATCGTCGTTGTCCGGGCGCCTAGCCCCGCCCCTCGACCAATCGGATCGCAACAAATTAGAAAGCTAAGTTCACAGTGACCAGTTGACGGCAGATCTTCGTACGAAACGCTTGTCTTTTGTGCGTTACCTACATAAAATAACAAAAATGAATATTCGTAAGAATAGAAGGGGATCGATAATTCATAGTGGCGAAAAACGAGTAATTTACAATGTTTTTAAGTACTTTAAAATGTGTGATTTAAATGTGATTATGGAGAGCGCAGTAATAAAAAAAAACAGTAAGAGCATGCGGTGTGTCTGAAAATACAGTTTATAAAAAGATAAAAAAAATAACAAAAGATAACTTTTGTTATTAATCTTTTGAAATATAAATTGTTTTCATTTTTACTCCACTGTGAAAACACCTTTACCCCGTAGTTACACTGATGGTGTAATTTTTTATTTTTTTTACTGTTTAGAAAATAGTGAGTACGGTAGTGAGTAGAAGAAGTAAGTAACGGTAAATATACATACGCGAATACTTAAGCACTAGAAGAGTAGTCTCACGAACTAAGTCACGAACGAACGAGCGTCAGAAACGACGCGAGCGTGCGCGTGCGTTTGCGTCAAGGCCAGTTTCCTACTGCTGACGCCTGGCGCCAGTGTTGCCAGATGAAGAAATTGAAAATGCGGCCAATTCGTATCTTTCAGGGAATTGCTTCAAAAACACGGATTTTCAACAAAAAATCCAAAAGGAGATGTTCCAGAAATGTATGGAGCCTGGGCTAACTCTATGTACCTACATTATAAGTATATATCGCTGTAAAATAAAGTAACCGTTTCTTAATGAAGTAACATTAAAAAACGGTTACTTTCTTCTATAATTTTACTTTGTTTTAATGTAAATTCAAATTAACTCGGTCACAGAGAGCAACACAACATAAATACGGTGGATCAGGAATATAATACGAAATGTCATTTTGACAATGACATTTGATTGATGTGTATTTACAAAAACAACACATGGATTCCGAAACTATTTGGGTTTCGTTAGTCACATTAATAAAATAGGATATTCTACTTAGCATATCTTATATTACCGAGCAGCTGGACATTGGTTTCAAGAGGAGCAAGAAGTCGCGGGAAGGTACTAATGGGTCACCGAGGCCCCCGCAACACAGGCAACGGAAGGAATACGGGTGGGTTGTAGTCAGTAAGAGTCTGACACACCCTCCCGCTCCGCCCAGAGCGATATTTGATGATATCCCACCCAAAAAATTTTCTTCATTTCTGCCAAAGTCCTTCCTGTCAATTTTTGTTTTTGCTATATTCTGGTAATTTGTAGTTATATCATCATTCTCATCATTCTTATCATATCTCCTGCCCTTAGCCCAATTTATTTGAGGTCGGCGCAACATGTCGCTTTCTGCCATACTTCTCTATCAGTCGTCATCTCGGTAGTCATCCCCTTTCTAGCCATATCATCTTTCACACAGTCCATCCATCGTATATTTAGTATTACTCTACTCTTATAGCCATCCACATTCATACTCAAAACTTTCCTCACGACATTTTCCTCATTCCTCCGCATCACATGCCCATACCATGACAACCGATTTCCGCAAGTTTTCAGTCACCGGTGCCACTTTCAGACTTCCTCTTATGTACTCGTTTCTTATTCTATCCATTCGTGTCATACCACACATCGCTCTTAGCATTCTCATCTCAGCTGCAATTGCCTTTCATTCATCCCTTTTGTGGCCCAACATTCTGATTCATACAAGACAGCAGGTCTTACCATTGTTTTATATATCTTCCCCTTAAGTTTAAGGGGAATGCGGGAGTCGCAGATTGTTACCGTGACCTGCTGCCATTTCATCCATCCATTGTTAACTCTATGCTTAACCGTCCGATCTACTTCGCCATCGCTTTGCACGAGTGAACCGAGATACCGAAAGTCAGAACAGACTGGGAGAAGCGCGCCATCGAGCGCTATGGCTCCAGAACTGGAGAGAACGCCGAAATCGCAAAACATATATTCAGTTTTGGTTCTGCTGATTTTCAAGCAAACATTCTCCAGCTTATGTTGCCATTTCTCCAATCTGCTCAGGTCCATCTTCACCGACAAGAACAATGTCATCGGCGAACAGCATGCACCAGGGTGCCTCTTCCTGTATGTCCGACGTCAGGGCGTCCATAATCAACAGGAAGAGGTAAGGACTTAACACCGACCCTTGGTGTAAGCCTACAGCCACACTGAAGCCATCGGTATTGCCAGCAGACGACCGGACGTAGGTACGAGATTGGCTGTACATAGCACGAATTAACCCCACATACTTCCCGGGCAAACCTTTATCTTTCAAAGCCTACCACAACACATACCGAGGGACCCTATCATACGCTTTTTCCAGATCAATGAACACCATGTGCAAGTTCTTGTGTGCACGTCTGTACTTCTCGCACAATTGGCGGAGTGCAAAAGTGGCGTTCACTCTTCCTCGACCTGGCATAAACCCAAACTGGTAATTTGTAGTTATATAAACAAGCATTTTTTTCAACTTCTTGTTCAAAATTTAATATTCATTTCTTGCTCCGCCGCCATCTTGTCGAGACGCGGAAGAGACGCTTCGCCCAAGTGACCGACACGGAGAGTCGCGCAATACTAGTCGCGGACGCATAGGATACCAGTAGCGTAGTGTGCCAGCCTGCATTCAAATGTATGTGAGATACTTGGTGGCGACTAGTCTCCGATACTTGCAGGATACTTGAGTCGCCTGTGCGTATCATAATGGGAGCGACAGAAGGGCTTTAGTTAGGCTATGTACTCATTGTAAACCGTTTTTGTTGATCCTGGCAGGCATTCAAACAAATCATTTTAATAATGTTTGGATTGCTTAACAAAAACTTCTAGAACTTTTGCCAGAATCTATAAAAATGGTCATCAGACCTGACAAAGATTCAGTCTGTTTTACTTCTAACCCAATTCAGTATGTCTTGGTTCACAAGCAATTTCAGTCGGTCTTTATTCTTAAGCCAGTGTCTTTATTCTTAGGTCAGTTCAGTTGGCCCTTATTTTTAGAAACTTATTTATGTGCTAGTGACTTATTAATGTAATGTGCTCAAAAATAATAATTTAAAGAAACTTAAAGTGTGTGATTTGTGATTCACTCTCCATTGCCTCCGGCCCTCTCACCTATACCTTTGGGAGGTCTCTAAGGCCATAGGCGTTATAGTCGCGTGGCATAAGACGCCACAGCCGATTACTCCTGCGTGCCATGGGAGGTCGAGACACTCCTCCCGTGGAGCGTGAGGTGCTGTAGGGCGCCTCCGCTGTCTGCCATATCGGTGGCATCTAGACAACGCCGCCCTCTTTCCTATACACTCCTGGACGCAGTGACGGTACCTTCATATAAGCCCAAAAGCCCGGCCGGCATGCCTTACTAAAATGCTCGATAGAGAATTTATTGTACCTAACCAGTAGTTTATGAGAAAATTGCGACGATACATACGTAGATACGTAGGTACCTACATACTCAGTCAAAAAGTGAACTTTCTTTTTTTGAAATCGGTTAAAATTTTATTGGGCTTGCGTTATTTTGAAACCCTAGGCACGCCACTGCCTGGACGGAGAGCCCTTCTGACACTAGGGCATTCTAACCACGTGGCGTTTGACACGGCGCAACTTTCCTGCTAGTGTGAAACAGCACACATCAATACACCACCAAACCACCATAAAACAATAAAGCTCTTACTCACAAAAGGACGTTTTACTTCCTGGGACAGAGTTGCCGACTGCGGCTGCTTGATCCACTACGACGTGGGAAATACCAGCCTTGTCTTCGTGCTCCGCCTCATCTGCCAGCCCTGTTCTACTACTGCCTACCGATCCTGTATCCTGCCGTCCAAGCGTCCCGAGCTACGACAATCTGAAGCCTGGAAGTCAACTCTTACTCATACTTACCTTTTTATAATCATTGTTACTAATTTTAATTTTTAAATGTGACTTACGACTGGTCCTCCGGCCTATCGTACCGTTACAAGGGATCCAAGAAAATCCCGTAAAAAAACAAAACTCAAACTACAACTACAAAGCGTCAGTTTCAATTACCAACTATCAAGGCCAGTCAGAAAGATGAAGCTAGTAGTTGCCCATTCCAAAGCGTAGTATGTTCATATATGAATAAGAACTGGCAAGAAACTTCATTGACACACTTAATTAAAAGAAAAAAATAAAAGTAGCGGGTTTTACAACAAAATTCCCGCTTATCGTGTTTACAAGTAATATGCAGTCAGAGTATCTCGGGAAACGCTAGATAACTTGGAAGGTTAAATCACTATAAATATTTGTGTTATTTTCAGCAGCTGTCAGTTTATCTGAGCCAACGCAACTATTAACTGGTTCACTATCCGCGAAGCAGACGCAATAGTTAAACAATTAGCACAGACCATAACATATGTAGTTCGAGGGTCTAAGGGTTCATACATACTTATACTTTATATTTTGTTTGTACCAACCCGCACTGGGTCCTCGTGGTGGATTACGGCCCACTCCCTCTCACAGAGAGGAGGCCTGTGACCCAGCAGTGAGAACATTACAGGCTGCTTACGTTATATTTTGTTATTATTTAAATTAAGTGCAATAATCCGCTGTACGAAAGGTGTAAAGAGTTTGAAATATCTGACCGTCTAACTGTCAAAGATCAAAATGAAAGGAGAAATTCCAGTGTTCAAAAGATGTTGTTTTTGTCTACCTCTACGATATGGCTTGCTCGCGTGGGGATATTTCAAAATGGTGTGTATATTAGCTGCTAATCAATGAAGGCCTTTTTTTTTGGGATGGGAAATTATCAAAAACCTTCTCCCGCTCTGGGTGGAGCGGAAGGGTGTGTCAGACTCTTACTGAATAAAACCCACCCATGTTCCTTCCGTTGCCTGTATTGCCAGAGGCCTGGTTAACTCTTTCGGACTTTCCCGCGACCCGTAATTAATGAAGGCCTAAGACACCAACTTTACCGACGTGTATACTAACTATCGTTCTTATGTTTCAGACAGCAGATGCGATTCTCGTCTCAATAATGTTATATGTATTGATAAATACTTTAGTGATGTTCAGGATATTTGGAAAGGAAGACTATATCAGCCGAATGTATACAGAACTGATTGTAACAGTTATTGCAACTACTATTTTCTTTACGGATTTCGTAGTGACCATAGTTTTCATCATAGGAGGACATAAGGTGAGATTTGAATTCTAATTTGAACTTATCGACATAAAGTTGAAGGCTTGAGGAAATGAGGAATGGGAGGCTGATCTCCAACGATGATTGTATTATTCCAATATAAATACTAGTCATGGCAGTCATGATTCATCCTGGGAACAAAAGCTAATAAATATTTTTCTTTTGCAGAAAAACGTGAAGCTGATAAGAGTGTTCTATTTCCTCAGCATAGGGATGTGGATAATAACTTGTATATTGACTGCCATACAATTCGTTACAACAATACAGGATTTAATAGCATACAACTTGCGTTATTGGGCGAGAGTTGTGCTGCCGTTCTCATTTTTTTTCGTCGTATTAGGTGAGCATATTTTTATTTTTAAAATAGTATAATTTCTTAGAAATTATTGTTAACCACTGTATAGAGAATTATTATTGACTTGCAACTATTAGTAGAAGCTTGGATACAATGATTAAAACTATAAAACCCGGTTGGAAAAAAAGTTCCTTTTGCTTTGACCGTCACCATACTTTTGTTACGTAACCCAGATAGCATTTTTCGGTCGCAAAATATTTGAGTCGGTAACAAATTGACAAAGTTCCGTTATTGTTTCGAAACAATGCGACTGTGTGCGTTTCGGTTTAAATGTGTGGGTATCAGGTTTTACACAGTTTGATCGGAACGTGTTTCAGTAACTCTTTGTAGTCGTTGTGTTTACAAAATATGTATGCATTCGTGACGACTTCAGTTTGGTTTGCATGTGTGGTAACAGTGTTTACACAGTTTGACTGGAAAGTGTTTCAGTAACTCTTTGTAGTCGATGAGTCAACACGATATGTACGGATTTGTGTCGACTTTATTTTATACACATTGCGTTGAGTTTTCAACAAGCGAACGATCAAAGATTAACTGTGTTGTAATGGTGTGGCAACTTTGTTACTGGAATAATATTCATGTACACAAAGTTTCGTAATGTTACGTCATAGTTCCAAAACAAAATTTACTAAAATTAGCATAGAAATATCAACCAGCTGCACCTGGTTCTCAAATATTTCTGAATTGTATGCCAACTAAACATGAGTATGCAGCCGAAAAAACGTAATTTCCGGACCACATCGACTTACTACAGGAAAATCAACGATTTATTAGTAAGACAAAATGAAGCTCCAAGCAATTGCTTTATTTCTAATTTAATAAGTATACGTAGATCATCTTTTTCCTCTTAAAACATAATTAATAAAAAACATCTTGTAGTTATTTTTTCTATTTGAGGATATTTATAGTCTAGTAAAAGTAAACATGTAGGTAATTAAATTTACGTATTATTTGGTTAAAAAACATATTATATCAATAAATTTCAGGTAATATATCAAATGCACGGTCTTCAGCATCTGACAATCAAAATAATAATACAAATAATTCAGGATTATACGACACAATTTTGATACCTTCTAACGCTATTGATGCAGCTTCTGTAAATCAAATAAATAACCCTGAATCAAGTGGTACCGAATTTTCAAATATTTCTACCGATGACGGTTCCGATTCCAACAGTTTTCCTGTAGAAGCCAAAGATTTTGATGCTGCACTGAGCAACGAGTCATCAGATACTGACAATAATGAATCTACTGTCAAAACAAAAGAAAAAATTCAGCAATGGGCAATTAAGTATCAAGTTTTGTCAACAGTTTCACAACCGCTGGAAAGAATAAAGTGAGAGACACCTTATTATAAATTCAGTAACTTTGTGTCTGCAAGTCAACGCAGTGTCGGAACTTTTTTACCAAATACGACTAGAATAATTTTACTGTATTTTTTTTTGTAAATTTATGGATTATTTTTGATTAAATATCATATTATTAGCATAAAAGTGTACAGTTTGAACTAAAAGGTCTGGAGTCCGGAAAATGAACAAAACTTTTAGTGAAAACAATTCAATAAACTGATTAAATTGCAATTATGTGATGGCCCATCGATGATTTTCAATGTATTTTGTTAAATAATACGACAAATTTCTTTCCCACTAATATCACAATATCACTACAGATTTAAAACTAATTAATTTCAAAAATAAACTTACGCTGTCAAAATAATTATGGCGAACCTTTCAATTTGTCTTCATATTGCACAGAGTTTTCTTTGACATTTTACTTTTTTCTTAAAGGTTGCAAAGAATGAAGAGAATTGACGAATTGACGAATGAACAAATGATTTCTGAAAAAGTTGGCGCAATGTTACCATACGGCGTCGTAACTTAAAAACCAAATGTTACCGTGTCAAGAAGTGCCCCACTTTAGTCGCAGCGACCGAAACAAAGTCGTAGCAGCGACCAAAAATGATACTGGTGTCGTCTTTTCAGTGTCGACTAGTTTCGTAACGGCTACCAAAAAATGCTATCTGGGAACAAAAGTATCGTAACGGTCAAAATGTCACAGTTTTTTCGTTCTAGCTCTCATTCACCAATTTTGCAGAGTATAACGTGCGATAAGGAACTTCGTTCCAATTAAACCAACCTCTTTGTTTTTCCAGCTGTGCAGAGTTACTTCCTTATACTTCTGAGGAGTGAGATCATTAAACTGAGGAACAACGGTGAGTTCAGATTTGTGAACAATGCGGCTGAAGCAGAATGTACCATGACATGCGAAGAAAAGGTAGTGGGAGAGGAGACGGTGAAGGAAGTCGTGATAAACTAAAGAGGAACAAGAAACACGACGTGCGAAAATTAAAATTTTAAAGAGGGATAGTTAATCTCACATATTAATGTGAGATTGACTATCTCGCTTTCACTCATTAGAATGGAAATCAATTTAGATAATAACCATCTCCACGGGCGAGAGAACCGCAGCGATAGTCTCGCCGTGCCATCAAATTCTCGCCGCGATGGTATCGCCGCGCCGTGTCGAGGTAGCTCCATAATTGAACGTGACTATCGCCGCGATACTCTCACCCGTGCATAATTATTATGGCGCCTAAGTTTATTGTAAGATGATTTGATGTAAATATATACTATAATAAAAAACAAGAGGTAAATAATAAACAATTTTGAGGAAGAATCTGGATGTACTTTTTTCTTAGGGGTTCGTGGCTAAATTATAACAGCCGCACAGGTCGATAGAGGGTTAAGCTACGCTTGCCGCGGCCGGTTCGTGGATGGGTGGCCATCCGTTACATATATCCATGCCTCGGAAAATACGT
Organism: Atethmia centrago; assembly: GCA_905333075.3. Lineage (NCBI taxonomy): Eukaryota > Metazoa > Arthropoda > Insecta > Lepidoptera > Noctuidae > Atethmia > Atethmia centrago. The sequence continues at coordinate 5,718,907 of HG995381.1, read as the reverse complement.
TAAGCCATTGGCCCCAGCTGCCATTCGTAGATATTTGACAGTCGTTAGCCAAAAGTCTGACAACCAGTCTTACCAAGGGGTATCGTGCTACCCAGTAACTGGGCTATTGTATAGGTCAGCTAGGCAGTCACGCCATGTAAAATACTAGTTTTCAGCTGCATCCGGTTAGACTGGAAGCCGACCCCAAAATACATAATTGGGAAAAGGCAAATCACATATTTATTAATTATTATTATATTATTATATTTTTATCAGTGGCTAAATACGTATTGCAATAACACACACAACATTTATATCTCGCCTCCATTGCAATAATATTAGAATATTATAAAGTTTGATATGCCTTCAACCTAAAGGCCACGTTCATGCCAAACGTATAGTCAACAGCCGATTGTGAGCCGGCTCACTGTGAGCCTCTGTATGAACATCGTGAATGTGAAGCCATAATAGCTTATTTTCGGTTCAGTGTGAACGAAAATGTATAGAAAAGCAGTAAACTGCGTCACATTCGCTCACAGTCGTTGGCTGACAATACGTTTGGTGTGAACCCAGCCTATTATCTGCTTGTTCAGCTAAGAACCTACCTACTGTGGTTTTTCCAAAATAAAGCCCCTAATTATCTTTGCAATTAATGCGAATAAGATCAAAAGGTTAAGTTAATATAAATATTTGTGCATATTATCTGTAATTGTCAGTTTAACTGTACCAACGCTACAATTAACATCACAAATTGTGTCTGGCGGGTGATTATTTAAGAATTGTTGACATAAAAATACAATACCGAAGCACAATGAAAGGAGAAATTCCAGTGCTTAAAAGATGTTGTTTCTGTGTACCACTACGATATGGTTTGCTCGTGTGGGGTTATTTCAAAATGGTGAGTATTAAGTTTACTATTATCCTGTGTACCAATTAAGGCCACTACCGTAAATTCGTGACCAAACTTTCGTAAGACCGGTAGCATTCGGATCACCAACACATACGCTGGTGTTCTTACCAAAAACTTTATTTTTAAAGCAAAAGACTTTCTACATATTTAGCTAGATTTAAATTTTGGCCTTTGATTGACCATGAGCCAGGATAACGTTCCTTTTTGCTCAAAACATTTGCCAGTTTGCTCAAAATCACAATAATTCGTTTCGAAACTGGGCACATTCGGCCAAAATACGTCCGTCTATATATTTTGGCCGAATGTGCCCAGTTTCGAAACGAATTATTGTGATCTTCGCAAGGTGGTTGACAGCAGCTGGATGCGAGCCCTTCATAGCCAAGCCCAGATAGGAGAAACTTATGTCCAGCAGTGGACTATTATAGGTGCTGCTAATCATCATGGTAGTCAATTTCAACAAATTCACTTAGGGCGTGGATACAGTTTGGTGAAGTGGACTCACTCAAAATCAGCCAATAATGTTCCCACTGCCTGGATCACAGGCCTCCTCTCGGTGAGAGGGAGTGGGCCGTAATCCACCACGCAGGCCCAGTGCGGGTTGGTTGATGTCATATTTCTTCAAATTTTAAGTTCTAAGACATCCCCGTTTCCTCACGATGTTTTCCTTCACCTTTTTGGGAGCAGTAGTGATAACATAATTTACACAAAGTAAAGCTCCTGTCGGGGTTCGAACCTGAGACCTACAACTCGTAAGTAGTCGAGGCTATTACCACTGGGTCACCACTGCTCTACTGGGCTACCAATGCTCTGCCAATCACACAACAACTTTGTTTTTATGATTAGCAGGTCCACTTCAGTGGTTTACCACTGAATTGGACCTGCTAATCATAAAAACAAAGTTGTTTAAACGCATGTCCCAGGCTCAGAGTATCAGGGCATTCACAATATATGTTCAAGGTATGTCGGACTCAATGGACCATGGTGAACCAAAAAGGCATACGCTCACAAATAAAATGCCCTTATTTGGTGACCTCTCGTTGCTTACAACTTTACCAATACGCCAATGTGTAATTATAGCTTAAGTACAGCACGAGTTTTATGTTCCAGACAGCAGATGTGTTTCTCATAGCGTTGATGTCGTATTCGATGATGCGAACGATAATGGTGAACCGGTTATGTGGTACTGATGATACCTGTCAGACCCGGTATAATCAAGAAATGATTGTACCAGTCATTGCTCTTGCGGTGTTCTTTGCAGATTTCGTGATAACCATAGTGTTCATTGTTGGAGGACATAAGGTGAGATTTGAAATCGAATGCTGCAGTAAGTATAGTCAGCGGTCATAAGTGCAGCAACACGTTAACGATCATATTCCTATGAACGTCTGTTTGTGTGAGTGATGTCTTAACGCATTCAACCTAATGACTAATGATATCCAGACACAGACAGTCCATCGTCGCCGTCTCGTCGTCTTTTGACAGGCAGTAAACGCATGATTTTGGCCTGTTCAGTATGTTACTATGCATATCGTCGCCTTAGAGTGAAAACCTCGTATATGCGAAAAAGGCAACTTTACTGGAATAATTATTAAATTCTAAGTGTTGGTAAATTGAAAACCTCATCTGATCTTTTGCGAGAATTTCGAACTCGCCATAGATGGCGCTACAGGTGATTAAACTTTTTTTTGTGGGAACTAGGCGTGCGTTGCGAGGTTTAGCTTTCCAAAAATGTAATAAATAAAAATGACCAAATAACATTCCCGAGGTTTTCACTTTAAGGCGACGATATAAGCATCGTCATTAGGAAAAACTAGGTCTAAGATAAACACAGGCCCTGGGTTCGATCCTCAAGAGGGCTTTTCTTTTTTATCATGTTTTTGTTTTTATTTGCAACATGATTAGATAATTAATTAGTTTTAAGATTATCTTGACGAACACAAGATTGAAACTTAACCTCAATCTTACAATCATTATCTAACTTATTACCGACTATTACATCCAGCACATTCCCTGTATTCAAATATCTGTTTTTTTTTATTCATAATTAGTTTGACCTCCATTATTATCAATGCAGATTAGAAGACGTCAACGCATGGTGCCCACAATGTTTGCACATTATATCTGTGCCGCTTATACTATTCCACAACTGCATGCAATGGGACTTTGATCATTTCGTGCTTCCCATCTTTGCACCATAGAACCCCATATATTTTCAATAGTGTTTAGATCAGCACCCTGACTGCATAACACAGTTTGAATTACAATCTGAATTATTTTGAAATAGATTGCTAATCCATTACTTCATATCTTTGCGTTATGCTTGTGAACGGGTGCTGCTTGTGGTGACTGGTCGTCTTGCTGATCATGGTTTTAATTGTTATTAGTAATTGTTTATTTATTTTACTTCGATGTTGCTAGTTTATCATTTCTCACTTCGAGTTACAGCAATAGCCTTATGTAAGCGGGCACGCCCTTTGTGCCTGGAGACTTTTATTTAGGTATTAAGTTTTGTTTACGTTTTTATATTGTAATTTGTATCTGCTTGAGTACAGTTTTCATTGTTTTGTTGGTATATTGGCGTGTGCTAGCTAACATTATGGTAAGTGATTTAATTTAATGTTTTGTATTTCGTCATGTTAATTAGTTTGCATACGATTTGTATCAAGTTTATATGACTAAACAGACAGGTGTGCTACTGGGGAGTTTGTTCCGCCACTTCTTCTTCCAAGCACGCTGATTGCATAAGCACTAGGAAGTGGTGAAGGGCGGGCATTTTTCGGGGACTGTCTTATTTAATTTTGACGTTCGAAAAGTGCTGATTCTCAACCTAGTTTAAATAAATGACTTTTGATTTGATTTAATATGTTTGAAAAATTCGTCTGCTCAACAACGTAAGGCAATGAATGTTGTTGAACTGTCAAAATTAAACCCATTGCTACCGATAATGTGTTACGCAATTAAACAGCTGGGCATCGTGCAGGGGCTGCATTCTCGACATAGATAGCAATCGCTTTACGATCGAATTCGGTCGCAAAGCCCTAATGCCCTAGACGGTCAAAATTGCCCCAGAGTTTGCGCGCAAATACAGTCGATAAGCGTTCACTATCTATGTCGAGATTGCAGCCCAGGGGACCATAAAACGTCGCTGGGAGTGGTTAATAAGTGTTGGCCTTCCACTTCTTCCACGACTCTTCACTCTGTCTTCTTCCTGAAATCTCTTCACTCAACGACTCACAGTATTTCTCTAAAACAAATATTAATATTACACACTTACAAAAATCATATACCGTTCACAACTATCATCACATAATATATAAAAAATAACTTACACATAACCCGGTTTCATTAGAAATTTAAGATATACCTACTATTAAGTCCATTACTACGCATAGCGACAATGTTTGCCCTGGCGTCAATATTTATATTTGCTTGCATTTTGGACAAAGATATAATCAAACAAAACAAACACCAATAAGAATAATAACACAAACACTCGTAATTACTTAATTACGAGTATTTGTGTTATTGCATCGTCATACTAGTTTATATTTTAATCCAGCAGATTCATTTTCTTTCAATTCCTCATTCATTTGCGCGGCATGACACGCCAATCAATTAAAACAAACGATTATAGACCGCGCTCTTTCTGATCGACCCATGATGAAAAAGTGCGATAAACGGGTGTGTGTGCATGTATGTATTTGAAATGTCTTTGTAGAAGAAGGTCATAAGTGCAACTGGTTTTGATACTCTATAGCTTTGTGAGATTGCTACTGGACTTCTGACCGAGACCGTAGGTACACATATGTATTTTATACTAGATGCGCCCCGCGGTTTCACCCACATAAGTTTTGACCCCGTGGGTATATCGGGATAAAAATATTCTATGTGTTATTCCTGGTTATAAACTATATGTATGCCAAATTTCATCTAAATCCGTTCAGTACTTATTGCGTAAAAGAGTAACAAACATCCATCCATCCATCCTTACAATCTTTCGCATTTATAATATTAGTTTCATCCAAATCCGTTCAGTACTTTTTGCGTGAAAGAGTTACAAACATCTATCCATCCATCCTTACAATCTTTCGCATTTATAATATTAGTTTCATCCAAATCCGTTCAGTACTTTTTGCGTGAAAGAGTTACAAACATCCATCCATCCATCCTTACAATCTTTCGCATTTATAATATTAGTTTCATCCAAATCCGTTCAGTACTTTTTGCGTGAAAGAGTTACAAACATCCATCCATCCATCCTTACAAACTTTCGCTTTTATAATATTAGTTTCATCCAAATCCGTTCAGTACTTTTTGCGTGAAAGAGTAACAAACATCCATCCATCCATCCATCCATCCTTACAAACTTTCGCATTTATAATATTAATAGGATATGTGGGTATTTTATGGCCAGCTTAAATACTGACTGGATTTTTTCTAGCTTAATTTGGGAGAGACCTTTGCTTTGCCCAGTGGACTGAAAATTGAATGTTATGTTAATGGCATGGTGGGTCCATCATTTTTAGGGTTCCGTAGTAAACAAGGAACCCTTATAGTTTCGTCATGTCCGTCTGTCTGTCTGTCTGTCTGTCCCCGCTGTTGCTCAGAGACGCTTCGTATTAGAAAGCTGTAATTTACTATAGATATACATATTAATCACGCCGACTGCTATAATAAAATATTGGAAAAAAAATATTTAAGGGTACCTTTGCACGTAATGTGGGGATAATATTTTTTTTTCTCGTCTATGTGGGGTATCTTTAGATAGGCCGTTCAAAAATATTGCGGGTCTATGAACACCACTTTTCAATTCAAGATCCGTTTGCGTAATTGACCGTGGCATATATCGATGTATGGGAGAACATGTTTTTCAACTATAATGTTAAGTTTGTTTTTGGGATAAAGTCATCTCATCTACCCAATTACGGAACCCTTCATTGTGCGTGGTCCGACACACACTTGGCCGGTTTTTGCCGTTATTGGCGGCCGATGTCCAGTGGTATAGGGCGACGGCTGAAAGCTACATACAACTGCTGATTAACCGTCACAACTTTTAATTGGTATATTGGCGTATAGTAGGTCAACTATACTAATTAAGTTCTGTTGGTTAATCATGTTTAATGCAGTTATTAATACAAAAACAGGAATAAAATCTGACTAATCTTATCCTTTTGCAGAAAAACGTGAAGCTGCTAAGAGTATTCTATTTCATCAGCATGGCGATGTGGATATTAACTTTACTGTTGACTGCTACGGCAGTCGGTTTAACAATACAGAAATTGATATTGCGCAACATGTATTTTTGGGAGACAGCTCTGCTGTCATTCTCATTTTATTTCCTAGTTTTAGGTATGCACATTCAATTTGTTGTTCTTCTATATCTATTTTTATCTTTGCACAACTCCAATTCATCTATAGGCTTGGCTTTTCTAGGTGAATTACATTTAATTGATGTTTTATTGTAAAAGTATGCATTCAATAGATGACGATACTTACATGTATTTCAATATACTTTATAACTATGAGAAATTATGGATATTAAATCTACAAATTGATCTGTTATCTTATTCTTAGAAAGCTTCAGAAAGCTACAAATGAATTTAAAATAGTTTACTTAATATGTAAGCAGAAGGATTAGATAGCTGGCGCGTAAGCAAATACCTTTTTCTAAACGAAACGCTGTTTTTTCCAGTTGTACAAAGTTACTTCCTAATTCTGCTGAGGAGTGAGATCATCAAACTGAAGAACAACGGCGAGTTCAGATTTGTGAACAATGCGACTGAAGCAGAATGTACCATGACATGTGAAGAAATAATAGCGGGAGAACAGACTGAAAGGGAAGATGTTTGAAGAGAAATAACAGATGGCGTGCTAATCTTCTATAAAAACTAACAAAGTGGAATAGGAGTGATGGCTATTAAGAAAAACGAAAAGATATATCATAGTTTATTTATAAGAAACAATTTAAATAATAAAGTATTTTGAGATTATTCGGATGTATGTATTTTGTTGAAAGAATTTTCTACGTCGATTATAAAACATATTTAATATTGAATAAGTAGGTAGGCACCCAAAATAAGCACACTTTGAATATAAAACAATAATATTTATAGCCACAAAATCCAGCGGGGTAATTACGCAAAACTTACAATGGCAACACCTTTCATTTTGACAGATCAACAACATTCATAAGTTTGTTGAGCAAGAGTGAATTGTTAGCGAGATCCTACAAAATCCTTCGGATTGTAAATTGGGGTGCTCGACTAATAAAATAAGTTAACAATTAAAAGAGTTCTTAACCCTAATATAGAAGAGTAATTTAGTGTATAATTTTATTCCGTTAACTAGTTTCGAAAACATTGTTTATTAAGAGTAAGGACTCTTCATTAGTTATTCCTCCTTCATATTCTACCCTACATTTTCTTTCGGTCATATTGTTAAAAGAATATTCACATTTTTCTTTTTCGCAAGCCACTTCATTTTCTTCTCCTGTTTCTACTGTCTGTCTATCAAACGTGTCTTCTTCTTCCTTTTCTTTATTAATTGGTTTAAACATTCCAATTTCCATTTCCACATCGCATTCCATTCTACATTTTGCTTCAGCCGCGTTGTTCACAAATCTGAACTGACCCCTATTTGTTTTTAGCTTTTTTATCTCTTTTCTTAACAGGAACATTATGTAAAATTTCATTACTGAAACAAAAACCATTGCTTTTAGTTAAATTGAAAATAACTGCAATTTGAATTGGGGTTCATGTAATATATCGGTCATTTGCGTGAAGCTTGACATAATTCAAAAATAGTTGTTTTTAGGTATGATGAATTACCTTTTTAGGTGGGCTTTTAGGTGGGCTTATGGCTAAGTAATAACAGCCGCACGGGTCGATCGATCAGATTAAGCTACGCTTGCCGCGGTTGGTCCGTGGATGGGTGACCATCTTTATATACCAAGACCCCTCCGTGCCTCGGAAAGCAAGTTAAGCAGTTGGTCCCGGCTGCATTTGTAGATCTTTGACAGTCGTCACGGGTCGTCAGAAGCTCGATAGTCTGACAACCAGTCTTACCAAGGAATATCGTGTTACCCAGTAACTGGGTTGTGGAGGTCATATAGGCAGTCGCTCCATGTAAAATACTGGTATTCAGCTGTATCCGGTAAGACTGGAAGCCGACCCCAACAGAGTTGGGAAAAGGCTAGGCCCACGCAAGGGCAAGGCAAGGCAAGGGCAAGGCAAGGCAAGGGCAAGGCAAGGGCAAGGCAAGGCAAGGGCAAGGCAAGGGCAAGGCAAGGCAAGGGCAAGGGGGTTGGGTGGATGATGAATTATAATTTTAAAGCGGCGCAGCGGTAAGAATGCGATGAAGTATAAAGTCACACCTCTCTAGCTCCCACATTTTTAGTGCTCAACTCATATACACCAACGATGCAGGCAACTGCCATAAGATAAATGTTAACTGTGTTATAAACACTCACATCAGCTTAGTTAAAGAGATTTTACTGAGCAAATGGCCAGTTACTCACACAATTTATTATAGAAGCGCTAAATAACGAAGTTTTCCATAAAGAAAAATAATATGACGTGATGGATACTATCCCTTTATGTACTCCTTTTTTTTTTGGATGGGAAATCATCAAATAACTTCTCCCGCTCTGGGCGGAGCGGGAGGGTGTGTCAGACTCTTACTGACTAAAACCCACCCGTATTCCTTCCTGTTGCCTGTATTGCCAGGGGCCTCGGTGACCCTATAGTACCTTCCCGCGACCCCGGCAGGCATTGGCCCTAGTGGACCCCTACATTTTTGCTGACGACATCTCTTTGAGGCGCGCGTGGAATACAACGTGCCATCGACCCGGGCCTGGTCCTTACCGGACGGTGAACCACCCATTGCTCACCGTCCGCAAGCCCACGCCTACGATGACCGGAAATCCGCCCGGGATTCCCGACGCCCAGGGCGTCTCCTACGGCGGCTAGGGGCGAGAGGGTGCGAAATTTGCCTTTCCCTATATGTACCCCTAATAGTTTATTTTATGTTATGTAGGGTACAATAATTCGCTTGAGGCCAGAAGGATGAAATAACCATGTGTAATGTTCTTCATGGGAATACCGATGTTGCCCTAATTGCGTAACACACCATCAATCACAAACTGTACTGAAGTACATATATTGCTAATTCATTGCTTCATAATGTTCGAAAAAATTGTCTGCTCAACAATGACGCAATGAATATTGTTGAACTGTCAAAATGAAACCCATTGCTACTGATAGTGTGTTATGATAATTATTAATTCTTCTATATTTTTTTTGCAAATGGTCCTTTTTATAATCATCTCATCATCTGCCTAGCCTTTTCCCAGCTATGTTGGGGTCGGCTTCCAGTCTTACCGGATACAGCAGAATACCAATATTTTACACGGAGCGTCTGCCTATCTGACCTCCACAACCCAGTTACTGGGTAACACGATACCCCTTGGTAAGACTGGTTGTCAGACTATCGAGCTTATGGCGACCCGTAACGACTGTCAAAGATCTACAAATGACAGCCGGGACCAACGGCCTATCGTGCTTTCCGAGGCACGGAGGGGTCTTGGTATGTAAAAATGGTCACCCATCCACAGACCAACCGCGGCAAGCGAAGCTTAACCTGATCGATCGACCCGTGCGGCTGTTATTACTTAGCCACAAGCCCCTCTAATATAAATCATCTCATGTTCAACCTTATTCGCTAGTTCAGCCCTTTCATCATTTCTTTTTCTTCTTTTCGAATGTTCGTTTTTTATTTTAAAATGTCTTTTTGCTTGTAAAAAAGAATGTTTTGGAGCGATTCCGATGTCGCGCTCCGTCATAGTCGGTCCTATTACTTTGGTGAAATAAAACATCAACATTTTTCGGTATAGGCTATTTAGGTTTGTTTATTCCTTTGACTTATTGGTTTGATTCTTACATTTTGTCTATAGGGTTGTCTCTCTTTCTTTTTTATTTCTTTTTTTTTTTTGTTGTATTAATAATTCTACAAGTACTTGACCGCGCGACTATAATGCCTTTAAGGCCGAAGGCGTTATAGTCGTGTGGCATGGGATGCCATAGCCGAACGCTCCTGTGTGTCATGGGAGGTCTAGACACTTGTCCCGTGGAGCGTGAGGTGCTGTAGGGCGCCTCCGCTATCATATTAAGGAGATTCAGACAATGCTACCCTCTTACTAGTCCATTCCAGGACGGAGAGCCCTTCCATTACTAGGGCAGTCTATCCACGTGGCGTTAGACACTAACACAATTCTCTTGCTAGTGTGAAACAAATCACACCAATTACACACAAAAATACCACTAAATTACCATAAAACGAAACCTCTTGTTTAACAAGGGACGTTTTACTCCTTAAGACAGAGTTGCCGACTGACTGCGGCGGCGAGATCAACTACGGCGTGTGAAATAACAGCCTCATCTTCATGCTCCGCCTCGTCTGCCAGCCCTGTCCCACTGCTGCCTGCCGATCCAGTCACACAACTACCTGCCGACCCTGTCCAGCTGTTGCTAGCCGATCCTGCCTCCTGCCGTCCAAGCGTCCCGTACACTCGAACTGGAAGCCTGGAACTCTCTATTTTAATATCTAGTCTAACCTTTTTAATATTTAGCAGTACTATTACTCTAATTTTTTTTAACGTGACTTACGACTGGCCCTCCGGCCAATCGTAACGTTACACATTATAGCTCAAAGCACTGAAAGAAGTCCCATCAAGCCAGGCTTTTTTTTCTGATGAATTCGCTAAACGTCTGCAAAGCTGAGTGATCAGAAGACGTAATTCCAGCAACAATTTACCGGAATTTCGGTAACCCGTGGTGATCCGGTGAAGTCTAAGCTACATGGCTTCAGGAATGCTACCAGCTATCTACTTTAATTATTACTATATTTCATTGTAAACTTTATTTTAAACCTGTAGTTTTCAAATGCACGTCAGATATTAGATTGCCTGTTTCCGATTAAGTTAGGACCACGAACAAGGCGAACAAGAACAACTTGGCGCCACTTTTTCGCATTAACATATAATACCTAACCCAATCATGTTGTGTTATGTTGTCACAAGCGTGTTCCTGGAAACCGCTTGTGACCTTTAGGGATAATTATTAAACATCCAGTTCTAGTTCGAGCGCTCAAGTTCTAAATTTGATATGTAATTTTTTTTTATTTTTATTAAAATCCAACCAGACATGAGGATCTTTTCAACCTGTGTATTTTTTAATTTAACTGATATTTAATCTATGATACATAATTTTATTTTTTAGGATTCTATGATTTTCAATTTTTTTTTAAACTAAATTATACGTGTAAAATGTCGCGAGTGTTTTTTTTAATCCTTCCACGCTACATAATGAAAAGCACTATATCCTATTTGGCTATTGGTATGGGTGGCTCTCAATTTTATTCTGTATCTGTAAGCACTTCTTTGCCATTTTAACTAATTTCTTTTGCGGTATACGCTATGTAAGTCGAACTGCGGATGACTACGGCTAGCAACGGCTGACAAAGGCTAACCACGGCTGGCTACGGCGAAATAAAAACAAACGACAGTCAAGGAGACAAGTCAAAATCAAAAATGTTACTAAATAAATAATAAATAAAAGTATATTTATTTTCTCTTCACAAATGTACAGAAGTAATGCTTAAAACTAGCTGTGGACAAGTTTACATTTATGAGAGACTGGTGCCTGAAATAGGCATTGCAAGCAACGCCTGTGGTACAAGTCACCAGGGCCCCACGACGCTTCATACGTACAAGCTTACATTGGGTGATTTTAAAGACTGAAGAGAATAAAATTTAAGGAAATATACACAGGTAAAAAAAAAAACAAGTTAATTAAAAATAATATAACGATAATGGAACATCATGAGTGAATTTAATTTCGACAGTGTGCTGCGTGCGTGTGTGAAAGTGAGGTGTATTGTGTAGGTGTAGCGTTTGTAGTGTTATGTGTGAAAATGTGAAAGTAAGACGTTCAAGTTAAAGGAATCAATAATTTTTCAGTTTCATCATACTCCATGGTTTTAAGCCATTTACTCACAGAGACCTTACAACCCCTTTTGGGCTTTTGGTAGATGGAAAGCGCCGTGTTTGCCTTGTTGTAGATAAATGAACCAAGGAAGCAATAGAATTTGTGAGAGAAGCTAGTTTTAAACAGGGGGTTATGGCATACCGTACCCTTCCTGCGTTTTCCTTTACATAGGTCCATATTGAAATTCAGCTGGGAGTGCTTTTTTAGAATTATTTTTAGTAAAAACGTCTGTCTGACTGTCAGGACATCCCATTTTTTGTAAAGTTGGGCGGTAGGGTATCGAAAAGGAAGTCCAGCTCCAACCTTGAGAATTTCCCGTTGCGCTCTTTCAACCTCTAAAATGTGAGTTTTTCCGGCCCCTCCCCACGAGTCTATGCAATAATTTATAAGAGACTGGCAAAAGGCATCATATACCGTTTTGATGGTTTGACGGTCAGCAATATGTCTGAGTGTCCTAAATATATAAATTACCTTGCGAAGTCTGGTAACAAGAACCAGCAGGTGGGATTTGAACGATAGGGATTGGTCTATAGTGACACCTAAGTATTTGAGGGAGTCCGTTCTTTGAATTTTTGGACAGTCGCAGCCAGTCAGCATCGGGTGGTGACATGAATGCGCTGTGATAGATAAAGCCGTAGGGGGTAGAAGATTTTCTCTCAAAGCAAATGTAATATATTTCGTCTTAGTGGCATTTAGCGTAAGTACATTGTTCTTGAGCCACTTGCAAACAGTCTGAAATCCATCCTGCGCATTACGAAAAACATCACCCCAACTCTTTCCGTAGAACAAAAGCGCAGTGTCATCAGCGAACGTTAGAATTTTTCCGTTATAAAGTTTTAGCTGACAAAGTTCGTTGATGTACACCAAAAACAGCGAGTGCCCAAGTATACTTCCTTGCGGAACACCATAGCTTACAATGACCTCATCACTGGTCCAGCTGTCTATTCTCACTCTCTGTGTACGATCATTGAGATAGTCTTCAAAAAGCAGGAGGGGAAGTCCTCTCACTCCAATTCCATCTAGCTTCTTCAAAAGGTGTGGGACAGAGACCGTGTCAAAGGCTTTGGCTAGATCCAAGAATATGGTTAAGCATTTTCTTTTGGAGTCTATATTGGACACAATAGAATCAGTAAGCTCATGCACCGCGTCGGCAGTCGATTTCCCGCAGCGAAAACCGAACTGCGACGCTGAAATTAGGTTTTTCGATTCCAAGAAACTCACAAGGCGATTGTTTATTAGACGCTCTAAAATCTTAGACAAGGTGGGTAGTATTGAGATTGGTCTGTAGTTATTAACACAGTCTCTGTCACCGCTCTTGAAGATGGGTTTAATTAGAGCCGTTTTAAAGACCCGAGGAAAAACACCCGTAGAAAGGGCCAAGTTACAGATATATGTAATGGGAGGAGTGAGTAATTGCTTGTATCGTTTGATGATTTTACCCGAGATTTCGTCCACTCCCATCGCACAATTCTCCTTCAGGTTCGAAATAAGCAGCTCAACTTCATTTTCGTCCGTAAGAAGCAGGACGAGTGACTCTGCTGGATTTTTATATTTTTGGTTGAATTTGTCAGAGCAACTAGCTATGTTTTCGCTTGCTAATTTTTCAGCCAGTCTTTTTCCCACGTTAGCAAAAAAGGTGTTAACCTCATTGACACTCTTTTTAGGGTTCTCGTTCGATATAAGGTTGGATGAAGAGTCAAGCTGGTTTGATTTGCCACAAATCGTTTTGATAATACCCCAGAGTTTCTTTTTGTCCTTGTTAGCCTTTGCAATCTCTTGCCTTTCAAACAGAATTTTTTGCTTTTTAATTAGTGCGTTGCAATAATTCCTGTACCGCTTATAGGTAGTTACGATGGTTTCATTATCTGGGTTCTTTTTTACCTTTTTGTAGAGATTGTCCCTATTCTTCATGCAGCGCAGTAAACCATCAGTTATCCAAGGTTTGTTTACTCGTCTTCTTGATGGTATTTTAATTGTTTTGGTATTTTTTACTATGGTTATGCTTATTAATGATGTCAGAATTTCAGCTGCACTATTGGCGTCGCTACAGGTAAGTACAGGCGCAAAGTCTAGAGTGTTCATTGCAACATCCAATGCTGTGTAGTCTATGCGTTTATAAGACTTACTATCGCAAGCTAACTTTGGGCTCAAGTTAAGATTGAAAGCCACACTTTCATGGTCTGTTATTGAGGACTCAATAATGAAGCAAGTGGCTTTTGATTTTGTTTTAACTACTACATGATCTAGGCAAGAGTCGCCATGGCTTGCTAAGATGTTAAGGTACTCATGAGAGCGTTTGTCGCTAGTGCTATGTTTAATGTCAATATTTATGTCTCCACACAGGATAATATTTTTGCAACTGGTTAGATCTGTCAATAGAGTATCCAGAGAATTAACGAAGTTGTTTGTGTTATGTTTACTAGGTGGGCGATAAATGCTAATTATGCACGTTTCAGAGTCTATTTTCATCACAAGGCAGTTTGCATCGCTTATCTGTGGTTCGTCAACCAATACCTTTAGCGATTTTTTATAATACATGACAACACCCTCATTTTGAGATCTATGGGAAGTTGTGGCAACATAGTTGTAACCATCCAAAGCGGGTACAGACTTACTAGGTTGTGTAAGAACTCGAGAGTCGAAAAAAAAGGAACTTCTAAAAACACGACTCAAGAGTTCAATGTACAACTCAGCCACAATACAACTCAGAGTCAAAGGTGTGACTGAAAGTCAAAGGCAAATTACACAAAGTTGAAAGAGAAAACTTGGAGTCTTAAATCGGGACTCCGAAGTCAAAAATGGGTCTTCAGTCATCATAGGACATCAGACAATATGACACGACAAAAGTAGAAGAAAAAGAATCGACCGCATGACGATTCCGACTTCCAGCTAAAAATTAAAGGCTATCCAGTCTGACTATACGCATGGGAAGAATCCGTAAAAACTTCTAATAAAAAAAATCGTAAAAGCTTCGTAAAAGCGTCTTTACCAATAAGACAAACAAACGGAGATCGTGTCATTGAATATAAAAAATGTTGAGTATGAGGGTTAAATATATACAAGCTATATTTTTTTTGTTTCACCGCAGTCGGGTT
Source organism: Atethmia centrago (assembly GCA_905333075.3). Taxonomy (NCBI): domain Eukaryota; kingdom Metazoa; phylum Arthropoda; class Insecta; order Lepidoptera; family Noctuidae; genus Atethmia; species Atethmia centrago. Next base: position 5,703,881 of record HG995381.1, on the reverse strand, counting down.
AATATAGAATAATATAAAAACAGGTTGTGTGTTCAAACACACAACCTATTTTTGACCACCCTTAGTCGGGTAAGAAATTAAACACGAATAACTTAAGACAAAAAAATAAATAGAAGAGAGTACTCGTTAATTATTAAACAAAAAAGGTTTAGTAAGAGGTGTTATCTAATTTCGACAAGATACTAGCGAAAATTTCCCATCACTAAACACTAAAAACAATTCATTAAAAATATCGACGAAATAATCGACTTTGTCCCATCACTAGCCAAAACACTGCAAGTAACGCCATCTGAGTGCCTAGACAAGAAGCTGAAAGAACAACAATAAAAGTAATGGCAGCAAATACTTCCCTAAATAACGGATAGATGTAACTAAATAATGAGGACTACTTCTAAAGCGGGTGCAGCGGCAGAAAATGCCGAAAATCTGAAAGTTATTAAATATGGAGGCCTTGGCAGAGAGTACAACTTTGTACCCTTTGGCGTCGAGACCCTCGGTCCGTGGGGTCCCAGTGCGCATAAGTTATTTGCGGAAATCGCGAAACGTCTAGTTGATGTAACTGGTGACCGAAATGCTGGCGGCTTTCTCGCGCAACGCATCAGCATTGCAATTCAGCGAGGAAATGCCGCCAGCATCCTCGGTACAATGCCCCGAGGGCCTTTTTTAAGCTTAACTTAGTTTTAATTTAATTTAGTTAATGTTAATAATCATCTTGTAATTTGGTTATGTAAATAAATTGATTTAATAATGAGTAAAGTAATTTACTATCGTAAAATATATTTTAAAATGAACTTTTTGTTTATGTAAATAATTTGGAAATTTTAATAGTAAAGGAAAGAATTGGATATGAAAATTATATTCCATTATGAATCATGAAATTTGGAAAAGCGTTTAGCAATTACAAGGAAATAACTATTATTTGGAGATTAAGGTGTTATTGAGTTATTATATTATATTATTATGCATAGTTTAACGGTTTGTAAACATAATTGTTATGTTCAGTGAGATGAGTGTACGAATTTTGTCTATTTTTTTTTAACTAATGCTGTTTTGATGTGTTATGTAAAAAAAATAGTTAATAAATGGAAAGCGAAGAAGATAACTTACAGATTTCAATACATGTTGCTGCTGCTATTCCCACAAGGAGCCAGATAATGTGCTCGATGGCTGTAGAGTCTCGCGATAGTTGGTACAAGAAGTATAACAATTGCGAATAGTACGAAACCATATAGATGGTGTACAGTGTGTACACTATCACTGATGTTAGGTTCCCGATCAAGGATATTTTCAACAACGTCACGTTTTTCTGAAATATACAAAAGCTATTAACCTAACTATTAATGTAGAGCATAAGAAAATAAAAAACAATGTTTTTGGCATGTAAGTATAAATTATTATTATTATTTTCATGTAAGTAATTTTAAACGCAACGATAGAAAATAAAGTAAATCACAGAGCACGGAATTAGTGTGTCTTCAGTGTCTAGAGGCGCTAATAAAATTCGCGGCGCCGAAAGTACGCTGAGCGCACTGCACACAGCTTCTGTCACGGACCGTCTTCAAAGTCGGCAGTTTCTATGTGTCATTTGTGTCAAAGGGCGAGTAAACGTGTCACCACTTGATTTTTATTGAAAATGTTGATAATTCTACCTCAAGCCAAGACTGCCGAGGCGTCTCCGTGCTAAATACTACTAGGTAGAGAACCAAAGTTTTTCAGAGGCCAAAGGTGCACACACCTTTTTAAAACAGGGAATAATAAGTTATATAGGTATCAAGGGGTGAAAAGCTATTTTTTGAAGCGACATTTTGGACGATAATGAGTCATATATGTACATATTCGGATTCAGTGATTTTTTCTGCGTTGGATGAGCCGGGTTCCGTACAATTCTGAGCACTTTCTTGGCGCTAACGGCAATGCAAATTTAGTGCATAATTCTCAGACATGATATATAATCTAACATCCTGCCATATTTTTTAGTACTTCATTAAAAATAGAGAATCGGAGCATAAGCCGTTATACTCGGCCTAAAATTTCAGTTGCATGGCAGATAAAGAGTTTATCGATATAGCTAAATTTAGATGCAATGTCCCTTCCCTCATACATTTAGCTTTCCACTATTAACACAATGCAATGTCGCTTCAACCAATTTGCCATCAGCCAAATTCAATAAGACAGGCTTCTCGGCCTTTTCGCTAAGATCAAAATGTAGTAAGACATGTCAGTTCAATCCTTTTCGTTGCCATTTTTCTGCGCTCTGTTTGCAGCTTCAAACATACTGCGTTAATTTAGTTAAATTATTTATTAGGTACGTGATAAAAGATTTTCTAATTAAAAGAAACTTTTTTATTTATTCCTGACAATAATTATTCAAGCACTTCAATACTGCAACTTCTTAACTCACTCATTAATCCGTCATTATTATCTTGTATCAACAACAACAACAACTATTTTTTTATAAAATCCTTTCCTAACATAAGACATCAAACAACTCATTGACATTGTTCATCGTTGCTTAAGTCAACTTGTCTGATCCTTATAAAACCCCAATTGGTAGTTAAACAAAATAGCCTACTTCTATTATCACTAAGTTATCTCGATTAAATATTTTTTCTTTCTACTGCATATCACTATCTACTTTCTTATGTGTTTATAGACCACCGGCATCAAACTTGTCATCATTTTTAATAATTATGGAAGAAATACTAGGCAAACTTTTTAAAGATAACAAGTTCGTTTTTGTTTGTGGTGACCTAAATATTGATCTATTAGTTAATTCAGTGGATAAAAGTAAGCTTATATCATTGTTTAAATCATTCAATTTAAAGTGTATATTTAAAGAAGCAACTAGAATAACAGCAACCTCAGCTTCGTGCATAGACAATGTATATACTAATTGTAAAATAAAAGACTCTTCCTTAATTAGTGGCGTCAGGTCTGACCATACTGGTCAACTTGTATCATTTGACCTAGATAAAAAGTTACACATAGATAAAACCATCCAGTTAAGACACCTCACTAAAAATAAATTGAAAATGTTTAATAATAATGTTCTTAGTAATCTTTCAACAGCTAGTTTTGGTTCACAAGACCCCAATATAAACTATGGTACAATATAAACTATAAAGTCACTGAAACCTACTTTAACTGCAGTTGATTGGTGACGCTGTTGGAAGTTGAATAATATTTCTTTACTCTAGAAATAAGGCGATACATATAATTATGTACTAAGCGACATTTATCTTGGTGTTTGTTTTTTTTTAAAATTATACCAAAACGTTAAGGTATTTTTTCAATAAAGATCCTCGTCCCCCTTTAAAATAAGAGCAGTAGCTTTTTTATAAAGATTTTTTTTCCAAATTTTGAATTTTTGATGGCTCAACTGTAAAGTTCATAAAATGTCGCTTCGAGCAAATAGCCTTTCACCCCTCGATTATATCTTGTAATGCCAATCTTACCATATGAGCTGCAACGATTAATACAATGACGAGTACCATATCTGCTATCATAGCCATTAGCTCACCACTTTTATAAAGTACACTGTAGTCGTGGTTGTCTTTCTTTAATAGGTTATGAACCGTCTCTATTTTATCGCACAAGAATATGAAGTTTATCGTCTGAAAATTTCAAATTATAAGTACTAAGTTGCAGGGTAGTGGTCACAATAATTGCAACCATGTCTAATGGTAAAACGCCGTCTCTCCAGCTTCGTTATTTCCTACGTAGTGCTGCAGCGTTAACCTCTGCGTTTTATAACCTTATGCTCGCAAGCTGGCCAACATTATTTTTTATTTTTAAATTTGTTTTGACTTATTGACGGCGACTATTCTATAAAAACATGAAGACATTCAATAAGTCAAATTAAAATGTAACTAACAAAAACAATAAGTCAAATTCAAATTTTAAAATAAAACACATCGTTGGCCAGCTTGCAAGCAAACAGTGATAAACCGCAGAGGTTAACGCTTCCGTAGGTACTTTTTCATATATTTTAACAAATATTGGTTCTAAAATAAATTTCTAAATTAGGATAGGATAGAGTATGAGACTCACCAAGGTGATATATCCCCATACAATCAAACCATATCGTAGAGGAATACAGAAGCAACATCTTTTAATCTCTGGCAGATTACAACCCATGATGTTGTTCTACTTCAAGGAAAACTTTTTTACTTATAAAATATTCTTCACTTTTAACTTCCAAAATATTTTTGATAAAAAATATATTTGGATTATGTTTTAGACACAACTATTCCCGATGATAGCTAACTGATCACTGCGACTTCGTCGCTTTAGTTTAACTAAAACAAACAACAAATGACAAATTATCAAATTGATATGCAAGGGAAAACCAATACCTAAAAAGAAATTGGAGCAGTTGCAAGCTTTAATTCATGGTATTTGGTGTCTATTTTAATCCCACTACTGTGAATAATGCGGATGTAGGGATATGCTGATAATTTCTGATTCACACCCGATGACGGGTCATCGGGTGTGAATCAGAAATTACTTCTCAATTGTGACTATTTACCTCGCAAACAAAGGATGGGCCATGGTCATCTAGTGGGTCCACTAGATGACCATGGCCCATCCTTTGTTTGCGAGGTAAATAGTCACAATTGAGAAGGAATGCCTAATTCACACAATATAAATATCTCCACTGCATGCCGTTTTATTTGAGCTTTCATTTTGATTAAAAAATCCGACATCTTTCTTTATTTAGCTTTCGTTTCCTGTATATTTTTCTTTCTAACTTTAAGGTAAGTAGCTTTCGTGCTCTTCAACTTGTAACTTTTTGTGAGGCATGCGTTTGACGTCACAGCGTATGCAATAACGCATGCCTCAAAACTGGTTGTAGTGCTAAGCAACGATTCGTATAATAAAAGCTGACGTTTTACAGTTGAAGTTGAGTTTTTAAAAAATGGAAGCGCACGAGTGAGGAGATACCTTAGTTACCTATATGATTTATAAAATCACCACATTTTCCTATTTTGCAATTAATACCTTCTGTCCCTTCTTCTGTATCTTGTTCTGTTTAGTTACGTTATTCTTAGTCTTATATATCTCTATTTTTATTTCTATCTACAACTTCTTACTCTTTTACCTTGTCAACATCCAGTGTTCTATCTTGTGCTTCATATTCAATCATACGCTCGCTATTTGTTTTAATTTAATTTCTTTTTTAATTTATGCATGGAAAAAATGACTAATTAATTGTTCTTACCCTATTCTATATTACATCATGACAGTTACTTATTTAAATATCAAATGACAGGACATCTGATAAACATGTTAATATTAGTATTTTCGTATAAGCACAGTGGCGTTAATATTGTGACACTGTGGCATTAAACTATTTATATTTATATCGCTGTGCGCTAGCAGGGTTCGTGTATGAAACCTACATACTGTAACAACTTGTAAACTACATGGATGCAATAAATGATGATTATGATTATGATTACCTTTTGCTTCAGCCGCGATGTTCACAAATCTGAGCATTAAATAATAGAAACATTGCATGACATACTATTACTGAAAAAAAATAGTACGACAGGGGACTGCTGACAGACGTGAAAACTGAAAACTATGAAGTGCTTTCACTGTTGGCCAAGCGCAACACGTCATACTCCTAGCTAAAGTTATACTATTAACATTAGCATGTCGGTGACGAACCCTTAAGATTTTCGCCTAGCAAAAATCGCTCAACGTACAGTCAGCGTCAAAAATATCGGGACGAACCGACTAGGCGACTGTTCAAAATGATCTCAACAACTAAGAAAATTAAACTTTATCTCGATTTGATAAAGTTCTTGTCAGAATGACAGTTGTCGTGCTTGTCGTGTACTTTCTTCATTTTGAAACAGTTCTTGTGTCATTGAGTTAATATTTAATTTTCATAGTTGTTCATCATCATTTTGAACAGTCTATTCGTCCCGATATTATTGACGCTGACTGTACCTAAAGAAGTTTTCCCTGAAAAACACAATAGATCTGATAAAAAGTTTACTCAGCAGTACAATAGTAACAACTATCTCAACTTGTGCAGCCTAGCGTATCCTACTCGGAGCCAAACCATGGAAAATCAATTGTGTCTCATTAGCAGTGATAGGAATAGGTAGTGCCTATTTGCCTAAACTTCGAAGAACAGAGACAAGAAACGGAGACTTCCTTAGGACTAACTTTTTTTCCGAAATTTCGAGACAACACATAAATACATTTAAAAAAAATGTTATTTGGAATAAGTAATTCGTCTATATTTACCTAAAGTTTGCGACTAGATATATCATAATAAATAACATACACAGTCGTTACAACCATAAAATTTTCTGAATTTTTTTTTGGAGAACATTTTGTAAATGACTTGTTGATCGTAATACACAATGAATCACAATGTTTGAATAAGAAGCCGTACACGTTTCGAAGTAAATATCTTCTTTCTAGCTCACTCTCGGCTACGTTTAATGAGATTTCTAAAGTTCAAGTGTAAAAAAGGCATTATATGTAACACATAATATGATTTAAAAGAGTGTCCATGGAGTTTCTTGCACGTTCTTCTCCATAGAGACCTACTCTTTGGAACGTGCAATTTAGCTTCACTTTTCTTGGACTGACCGACATTTGACTATTCAAAAGTGCCTGTAAATGGTCTATTTGAAATAAATGCTTTGATTTTGATTTTATCGGTATTTAAAATAAATAAATAATTCATTTATTTGCCAGAATGTAGGTATACAAAGTGGTATGATCTTAATATTAATGAGGTCCCTTTACATTCTACCGTTATACATGATGTGCAAATATTTAGTTACAAATGAAAATACAAATACCTTTTTTTCTTTCATCTTAATGAAATATATTTCTAAAGTATATTTAAAAATGTGCATGATATTAAAATAATTGCATAATAATGGTATCACATTATCACATTTTACGGCAGCGCGTTTCGTTATCTATTCTTAGAAATTACAAAAGGTAACCGCCATGGTCGCATACCTGTGCGGCGCGGGGAGGGTCTACATACCCCCTCCCCCCTACTCCTTACCGCCCCGCGTGCGCGCAGGTTACCTTCACTTCAATCCTATACTTCGGTTTGTTAAGTGCGCATCTTCCTGTATTGTTTTTGTGAATATTGTTTTTCACCCTCGCTCGTTTTTTGGTTCATTGGATCTTCTTAATACGACTACTTTGGCTTGAATTTATGGATTACGATTTGCTGCAATAACATTGTTCCTGTCTGTCTACATCAAATAATACGGTAAGTCAACATTTATTACTTTTTAATGTTTTGGCTAAAGTTATTTATTTTATTTCTTGTGGGGAAACAGACAGTAAGTTAGATATAAAGAAGAACATTAATGTATATATTATTTTATCTTAAACTAGCAATTTGACAGTCTAGATTGATATGCAATTGTATGAACTTGATATTTTTTAGTGGAGTTTTTAAGATAATTATTGTGTATGAAACGTAGTTAAAGAAAAAAATATACGCATTTAACTTTTGGTTCAAATATAAAAGTGAACTTCAATACTACCAAGCATAGTAATGTTATATCTTTGGTGTCATAAAGAATTGCTAAGGTGGACGAATTCTATCAAAATATATTATTTTTCTGGCCGGTTCTTTTAATATTTGAACCAAAAAGGAATATGTCTTTTGCGCATTGACTAAAATGCGAAAAAAAATTTCAATAACAATGATGTTCATATTATCTAACCGTTTTTCTTTATTAGAGCGTAAAATGAAAGAATAAAATCTTTAAATCGATACAATCGATGCACCTAGCTGGAATGCGCGCACCTCTCCCGCTTTCCTTTTTCCACCTCCCTGTATCTATAAAGGTTCGTTATTCCTTTTGAGGCATGGAAAACTTAAAATTTTATTTTATTTTAGGTACTTGCCATCGTACATCTTTTTGGAGACCAGTAAGATTGGAGATGGCGAACAAGCCTAAGAAAGCAACAGTACAAAGTTGGATTGGACTTCATCCTGAATTATATTACGACCCGGCCAGTAATTTGATTTACTGTTCTAAGTGCGAGAGTAGTATAACAGCTAAACTTAGTAGTGTCAAGAGGCACGTTAAAGGTCCGAAACACAAAGGGACAAGTAAAAAACCAAATGAAAAATTTTATTTGGACCTAGTACAATTTCTCATATTATGTAATATACCTTGGATTCAAGTAAACAAACCCGCTTTCAAAAAATTCTTCCATAAATATATTTGCTGCAATTGTACAAATCGACAAAAGCTTCCTGAGCAATAATTGCTGAGAAAAGTTTATTTAGATAAGATTTTTAAAACTAAAATTGACTCGATTTATGAACAAATTGCAAATCAAAAGGTGTGGGTATCTTTAGACGAGACAACTGATTTTTTAGGCAGATACATGGTACATTTACTTGTAAAACCTTTAAATGCGATCACACAAAAACCATTTTTAGTTGCTTGCAAAGTACTAGAAATTGTTAATGGGAGCACAATTGCCCAATTTGTAATAGACTGCTTTGAAAATATGTGGTGCGATTTGTATGAATCCAAAGTAGGAGACGTTGCTGTATTATGCACTGATAGTGTAGCATATATGCTAAAAGCGGGACGTGTGCTGAAAAATTATTTGCCCAACATGATACACGTCACTTGCTTAGCACATGCACTGAATCTCGTGGCAGAAAAAATACGATGAAATTAATTCATCTACATCTGAGTATTCGCTCAGATGTAGATGAATTAATTTCAAAAGCAAAAAAAAAAAATTTAAAATCACCTAATAGAGTGAGCTTGTTAAAAAACACCTTTCCCCACATGCCGCTTCCTCCAGAACCCGTTATTACAAGATGGGGTACTTGGTTGGAGGCAGTGTCATATTATGCAAAATATTATGATCAAATTAAAACAATTGTAAATCTTTTAAGAAGTTCCGACGCGCTATCTATTAGGTGTGCCAAAAACGTTCTTCAAAAGGAAAACTTGAAATCGGACTTGGACTACATTGAGGAATATTTTAAAGATATACAAATTGGATTAAAGAAATTACAAAAATCGAATTTAACTCTAACGGAATCCTTTGGAATATTTGATCACGTGAGAACTGTGCTTAGCTGGTGTTCATCTGAGCTTATAAAAAATAAACTCGTAAATGTCATGGACAGAAATCCCGGTTTAGATAAAATTAGAGACATATGTGAAGCGATAACAGCAGGAAAGGATGAGCGATCATACTATATGTACGCGCCTTTAACCTCAGTTGATGTTGAAAGGTCATTTTCAACTTATAAATGGATTCTTAACATAAAAAGAAATCGCCTGACAGTTGAAAATATAGAAAAAATTATGATTGTGTATTTTAACTTAGATGACTCATCTGACAAAGAAAATTCTGATACTGAACTTGACGAATCGAATCACGATGATTAAATTAAAATCGTTCTTTATTTTTTATGGTATTTGTAACACAAATAAAGATTTTCAAATTCTTAGCAATTTTTGATGCATCAAGTTCTTTATCAAAACCGAACAGTTAGTAGTTCAGTATTAAAACTGATTGTCCTAAATGCTTCAAATATTAATTTGTAAACTTCAAAGGTTAATTTGTACTTTGATTTGAGTAAAAATTGCATCCCTCAACGTCAGTAAAATAAATATGACATAGATATTTAAAGATAGATAAACATAAATTTGTTTCTTAAATCTTTCCTTCTGTACATTTTGTTTCATGGTTTCCAATTACGTCATATTTTAAAATAATATAAATATACATATATTTGTTACAACAATATTCTATGTGTTTTATTGTTCCTTTAGAGCCCATTAATTATTTAACGAACCTTGAGCGATATCGACCGGCGATTTTTGAGCATTTTTTCTTTCGTTTTTTTTTTGCATAGAAATCTCCAAAAATCGCCAGACAATATCGGTGGTGTGAAAGGACCCTTACGTTTTTTTTTTTTTAACTAGTTAAGTGTTGTCTCGAAATTTCGAGACAGATGTGCCGGAAATAATTTAGTCCTAAGGAAGTCTCCGTTTCTTGTCTCTGTTCTTCGAAGTTTAGGCTAATAGGCACTACCTATTCCCATCACTGCTCATTAGCTGTCCTTGACCGATTAAAATGTTTTATTTATCGTCAGTTTCAGAAAACCATCATATTAGTAATCACTACACAACTGGGCAACTGGAAACCGTTCAGAATAAACTTAACAGAGACTGAAGATGACTTACCGACTTGTAATAATATTACTACTGCTGCGAGCACCAGGATCCAGATGAGAGACTCGATGTAGGATCATTCCGGCGACTGTTGGTACAGACTGTAGCTACAGCATTCTCAAAGATTAATCCAATAAATAGAGATAGCCAAGATTCAGTTAATTAAAGTCTGTTTTTTTAATCTCGGAGACTAAATTGACACATAAAAATGTCAAACTCCAAATTGAAAAAAACGAACAACAATCATTTCAAATGTCAAATTAGTATCTGGGATTAAAAACGAACAGTCAAGTATACAGGGTGAATTTGCAAATTGTTGAAATATTTAAAAATTAAGTGAAAATCGAATTAATTACGTAGTTATATACCATCTCACTAGTTTCTTACCTCCCAGCAGTCCATCACACGTTAGGCACCCAGATGGTTATGACCACATCAAAGTCGCGTTTAAAAGTTTTACTTTTTCTGAAATACCTATATAATAAAAGATTTTATTTAAAACTAGCTTCTGCCCGCGACTTCGTTCGCGTGGAAGTCGTAAGACACCACAATATACTAAAATAACAGCCAATTTTTATTAAAAAAACGGCCTCGTTCGTCTAGTGGTCGCAAGCACTACTTTTGAGCATGAGGTCCTGCGTTTGATTCCTGGGCCAGGCAAAGTGTTCACGGTGGAGCATACGGTAGAGGTCTGCCCGGCTTGGGCAGACCACCGCCGTGTCCTCGTGGAGGCGATCGGCGGCAGAGATCTGTCACGTGCGGCCCTGGTTCAGGCCATGGTACGGGGCGAGAGGGCATGGGCAGCCGTCACCTCCTTCTGCGAAGCAGTAATGCTCGCGAAGAAGGAGGCGGGACGGTTGACGGAAAGGCAAATTTCGCGCCAACTCGCCCCTAGCCGCCGCAGGAGACGCCCTGGGCGTCGGGAATCCCGGGCGGATTTACGGCCACCGTAGGCGCGGGCTTGTGGATAATGAGCAATGGGTAGCTAGGTACTAAAGGATCACCGACGCCCCTGGCAACACAGGCAACGGAAGGAATACGGGTGGGTTTTAGTCAGTGAGAGTCTGACACACCCTCCCGCTCCGCCCAGAGCGGGAGAAGTTATTTGATTTCCCACCCAAAAAAAAAAGGCAAAGTGTTATTGGGTTTCCATCTGGAATTTCTCAGTAACAGTCCGAAGTCTGGATTTGTGCCCGGTTGATGGCAATAGGCTGGCCCCCTATTACATGGGACCTAAACATAACTGGCGAAATGTCGGTGTAGGTACACCTCTGCTTAACCCTTGGGGGAATACAAGCCTGATGATATGTTAGTTTTATAAAACTTATAGGGTACTTATAGAGTACTTATAGGGTACTTATAGAGGTCCCAATGACCTAGAATCATGAAATTTGGCAAGAAGCAACGTCTCACAGCACAAGTAAAGGACAAAGTCGAAAATCGTTCATTTATAGTATTATCATCATCTGCCTGCCTTTTCCCAACTATGTTGGGGTTGGCCTCCAATCTAACCGGATGCAGCTGAATACCAGTATTTTACATAGAGCGACTGCCTATCTGACCTCCACAACCCAGTTACTGGGTAACACGATACCCCTTGGTACTGGTTGGGCTTGGTTGATACTGGTTGTCAGACTTTCGGGCTTCTGACTACCCGTAACGACTGTAAAGATCTACAAATAACAGCCGGGACCTACGGTTTTACGTGCTTTCCGAGGCACGGAGGGGTCTTGGTATGTAAAGATGGTCATCCATCCACGGACCAACCGTGGCAAGCGTAGCTTAACCTGATCGATCGATCCGTGCGGCTGTTATTACTTAGTCACAAGCCCCTTTATCATTTATAGTTTTATTACATAATTTTATTTTTTTGCGATTACAAACTAACATTTGCAGTTGGAGAATCGACCGTGACATATTGGATGTATCGGAGAACATGTTTTTCCAACTACAATGTTATGTTTGTTTTTGGAATAAATTCATCCCAACTTCGGTACCCTTCATTGTGCGTGGGCACGCACTTGGCATGTATTTTTTACTAATTTGTATATAATTGTATGTTAAGTTAATGTTTAACTTTGACTCATCATCATCATCATTTGAGCCGAAAGACGTCCACTGCTGGACATAGGCCTCCCCCAAGCACCGCCACTTCGACCGGTTTTGTGCTTCCCGCATCCAGCGGATTCCTGCGGCCTTCACAAGGTCATCGGTCCACCTTGTAGGACTTTAACTGACTAAAATCCATTAAATATCTGCATGCCCTCAGTACATGATGGCGGAATGTGTCTTTGCACTGAATTTTATTTGTAACATCTTTTGCACCCACTACATTTTATGCAAATATACGATTTTGATTTCAATGGAACGCATATCCACGTGTTCCTGAGGAAAAGGATGGGGGTAATCCGACACGCATATGGCCGGTTTTTTTTTTTAATGATGTACTGGGGATGTAGTTATTATTACATGACTGGCCGCTACAAAAGTCAGAAATTGCAAAAAAAACTTAGTTATCTTAATCGTTTCTTTGCATAAAATGGTATTGACAGACAGACGGACGGACGGAAGGACAACGAAGTGATCCGTTTTTTCCTTTTCAAGTAGGTATGGCATCAACCATTTTTTTTTTCCGAAAATTGCCCATTTTCATACTGACTGCACTTTTTTCAAAATGTGTGTGTGCGCGGATCAAAATGTCTCAAAAAGTTAAGGACAGTCTTTTATGGCCGATTTCGAGTAGCTACAACGCTGCTTAGCCGCATAAAGATATAGCATGATGATAATCATTTGAAAGGTCAAATCTGTATCTATCTGCAATGTTCTAACCGTTTGGCTCGTCTTTTTACAATTTGCTGTAAACTATAGAGGAATACAAACATAATGCAATATTTTTCATCCCCATAGCAAATAGCGTGATAACATACAGCCTACAGACTGACCAGACCTGACTTATAGGGAATATCTATGCAAAATTTTAATAGGATCTATTCACATACATACATTCAGACAAACAGAAAAAAATCTAAAAACTATATTTTCGACATTATCTTTGACAGTAGTTACGGGTTGTCAGAAGCCCGAAAGTCTGACAACCAGTCTTACCAAGGAGAATTGTATTACCCAGTTACTGGGTTGTGGAGGTCAGATAGGCAACTGCTCAATCTAAAATACTGGTATTCAGCTGCATCCAGTCATAAATCCGGCTGGAAGCCGACCCCAACATACGAGGGAAAGGCTAGGCAGATTGAATGATGAATACCCCAACTTATTGTATTTGTATTCATAATTAATGTTAAAGCATTGTAAAGGAAAAAATACATTATATTGTAATTTTGACAAATGTGACCAGTGAATGTGGTTCACCGATTTTGCTCTGATTCCAAAAACTACTGATCTCCCTATATCATAACACCAGCTTCTGCCCGCGACTTCGTCCGCATAAAATATCTTGTTTTATCGTAAAGTATACCTGTGACACTCGGCAATACTGTAGCTTCCCGTTAAAAATTCGGGAATCAGATCCGTAGTTCCGAAGATAACCCATCCTAAATACAAGTAGTAGTAGATCACTTATGGGGCCAGGCAGTGGCCCAGGCACGAGGTACAAACCAAGGTACAACACCCAAGGTGCATAGGATTACAGAGGATCCGGAAAAATGGCAGGAGAAGTAAGTTTATGGTTTATGATTTTAATACTTTCAAACGTGCTTGATTGTGAGAGGTACGATTTTTTTTTGGGTTGGTAGTTATCAAATAACTTCTCCCGGTCTGGGCGGAGCGGGAGTGTGTGTCAGACTCTTACTGACTAAAACCCACCCGTATTCCTTCCGTTGCGTGTGGTGCCAGGGGCCTCGGCAAACCTTTCGAACTTCCACGCGACCCCGGCAGGCATCGGCCCTAGTGGACCCCTACACTTGTGCTGACATTTCTTTGAGGCGCGCGTGGAATACAACGCGTCGTTGACTCAGGCTTGGTCCTTATCGGACGGCGAGCTACCCATTGCTCACTATCCGCAAGCCCGCGCCTGCCGTGGCCGGAAATCCGTCTGGGATTCCCGACGCCCAGTGCGTCTCCTGCGGCGGCTAGGGGCGAGAGGGCGCGAAATTTGCCTAGGGTTCGAAGATGTGTCGCAATGTGTCGATGAAAATCGAAACCCTGATGGATAACTGTAATAGCTCCGGAATTTAGGTAGGTTAGCTATAAATTCAGTGGCCGCTTTGAAAACACTGATGAAATCTGGGGATACTGGTATCCTGTTCCAGACGTTCACACATAAGTTCGTAGTTTATTGTACCTAATATGAAAAATGCGAGTTCTCATTCAAAATTAATGTCCCCCGTCCGGCCACCATTAATATCTTTACAATCCATTCGTATTTACTAAAAACAGGATACCTACTTATATCTCAAAATATGCTCGATATAGAGGTTAAGTTACTATAAACATTGTAGTGATATCAGCAATTGTAATTTTAACAGTACCGACGCAACGATTATCGTCATTAGTTGTGTCCAGCTTCGAAATTAATTTTATTGCAATTTGAATATCATTCATATTCTTTTCTGAAAATTGAAGTATCAGTAATTCAAGTGTTATATACTCGTAGTAGGATCAAAGTGAGAGAAAATGAACGAAGAAATTGAAACCAAGGGAGAAATTCCAGAGGGTAAAAGATGCTGTTTATGTTTTCCATTACGATATGATTTGATAACGTGGGGTTATTTTAAAATGGTGAGTATATTATTGCTAATTTACTGCCGGAATTAGCGTGTTTTTATCATTAAAATTAACTGCCAGTCAGGTTTATGGAGAGTAGAAATAATAGAACTGTATTTTTATTACTCTATGCTAGAGGATTTTTTGCTGTGCCCTGACACTACAAAGACTCGTAGCTCTAAGCCTTTTGTTAACATCTTGTTTTACCTTGTGGAACGCAAATAAATGAATATGTATATTATGAAAATGAAAAAGCTAAAGTGACGGTAGTAGCTGAATGATGGTAGCTGGAGATGACGATGAGAGTTGATGATGATGAGTCAAATGACGTGCGATTAGATACATAAATTGATTTCTTTAAGATGAAGAAGATGATGATGATAACTTTTATTATGTTACAGATAATGTCAGCATTTTTTATACTAGTGATGTCATATGCTTTGTTACATAGTTGTATGATGCGTGGGTATAATGGAAGCGATAACGCTTGGACCCGAATCTATGCAGATATTGCTATAACAAGCATCGCAGTGACTTTCTTCGTAACAGATTTGCTACTGACCATGCTGTTCATAGTTAGAGCACATCAGGTAAGATTTTAAACTTCTGTTTATAATTGAAAAATACCCTTGAAGGCAGTAAAGTCAAGTTAATTATGGAGAATATTAAAAATACTTGTACAAAACGAATTCCCATTTAATTTCTGCTATTTTGAGCCATGCGTGGATGTCGCGGGAATCCGCAGGATGCGGGCAGCGCAGGACTGGCAATCCTTGGGGGAGGTATAGGCTTACAATGCTCAGCAGTGGCCTTTTATCAGCTGATACAGCCGATACAAGTGGTTGATGAAGATGATGATTTTGAGCCTGAACGTGAACTATGCTATCTTGTATCTAGTAATAATCTATATTCTAAAATAACGCTTGTAATCTTTCCAGAAAAATGTGAAGCTATTAAAAGCATTCCGTATCTACAGCGTATCATTTTGGGCAATATCGGTACTGTTGTCTGCTATAGCCGTCGGTTTATCAATAGAGACGTGGTTGTCTCGATACATGTCACTGCGCTCGTTGATCATCAATTTACTGAACTTCTCAGCTTATTACGGGATTATAAGTGAGTAGACTTTAGCTTTCAACTGTAACATTTCATTATAAGCGACATATCCAAAATATGGTCAAACTGAGAGATAAATGTTGATAACAACATCTTATCCGTCTCTCGTAATTTGGTCTCTTCTTTTTTCTGACTGTTAGAAATAAATTTCTGAGTGTTAGTCGCACATGATGATGGAATAAGCTTTCTTTATCTTTTCTCCCACTACGATCTTCCTGAGATATGTAGGGTAACTGCAATAGTAATTGGCTACGCTATATCTGGCCACTAGAAAAGAAATAGAATCAAGATAATGCAACACAATATATTGGAGTCAACTATGTAAAGAATACCTACATACAGATGGAAGAGGTTGATCTTCAGCAATGTACAACAATGACGGCGGACAATCACATTTGCCACGCCTCCACGACTATCAGCAACTTTCATGGAATCACGGCATCCTGCGAAGCAAAAATACTAAGCCAAAATGTAAAATTGTATCAATTCAATCTCTTAGTATTGTATAATTATGGCACATGTGTGAGCACTTGGTACCTACAATAAAGCTACTAGTCATTAATTGACTTAAATGTGCCCTGGAGGCTGAGAGTATGTCATGCTTATTCAAATGTCTCGCTGGTGGTGGTGTGTGTGTCGGATCATTAAGTTCCCTTCAAAATGGTTGAGCTGAATGGTGCTGATCCATGCGTTATGTTCGTGAACGGTCGCCGTCAGTAGGGACTGGTCATTTCTTAGCTCCCACGGCTTATTTAAATATTTCAGTTGTTTTTATCTTATTATTACCGACACTTTTAACGAGCACGTCTTTCTACATTGTTCTCACATATATAATTTCAACATGAATGATGTAACCAATATTCTTGTAACAATTTTTTAATTTAAAAGAGTGTCCGTGAAGTTTCTTGCCCGTTCTTCTCCAAAGAAACCTACTACGCTTTGGAATGGGCAACTAGCTTCATCTTTCTGACTGACCGGCCCCTTGACAATTCAAAAGTGCCTGTATTTGGTTTATCCTACTAATATTATACTCGTAAGTGCGAAAGTTTGTAAGGAAGGATGGATGGATGGATGTTTGTTACTCTTTCACGCAAAAAGTACTGAACGGATTTGAATGAAATTTGGCACACAGATAGTTTATAACCAGGAATAAGACATAGAATACTTTTTATCCCGATATACCCACGGGGTCAAAACTTATGCGGGTAAAACCGCGGGGCGCATCTCGTTTGAAATAAATGCTTTGAGTTGTGAGTTTGAAAAGGACAAAAAAAATCCTGTAAGTATCTATTATTTTCGTTTTAATCCACATTACCTTGTTTCTACCTCTTTTGTTATGAGTTACTATACTACTACAGTTACTATTGCGTGGCCAATTACTATAGCAGTTACCCTACTTTGAGAAGTTACATGTCACCATCTCTGTGCACTACATCTCTTAATTTAGTTCTAGATACCCTCTGGATCTGTTACCGGGGATCGATATAGTTATAGTGCCAGATGCCAACATTGTTAATTTTTATTACGTTTCCAGTTGTACAAACGTATTTCCTAATTCTACTGAGGATTGAGATCGTCAAAACAAGGAAAAATGGTATGTTCAGATTTGTGAACAAACCGGCTGAAGCAGAAAGTACCATGAAATGTGAAGTAGAAAAGGCAGCGGGAGATGAAACGGACACTGATGATGAGTGAAAGAGAAGGAAGTTACACAACACATTCGAATGATATGGAATCTTGGAGAAATAGTAAAGAATTCGCCACGTGATCGATGTTTTTAGGAAATTAATAAAGCACAATACTGTGTAAGAAATTACTTTATAAGAACCTACCGAATTTGATTGTTTTTATTTAAATATGACCCTAATCTTAACAAAGTTAAGCAAAGGAAAGGTAATGTCTGTTCTACTAATTTCTTTCGCACCATTCTCTCGCAAAGGTTTTACTGTTTTCTTGGAGGATATCTGTATAATAAAATCAATACAACACTCTCCATATACCCCATGCTTAGATCAGCTTTTAAACCAACTGTATGTAGGTACATGGCTTAAGACTCTCAAATATCAGGAAACTGAGTCTTCTGATCCCTATTCGCTAAATTTACAATATTATTTCCTTCACAAACGTACCATAACAGTACTATCACACACACACAATACGCACAAACAAACACACATACATAAATCACATTTATGTGTCCTGTCTAGATTATTTTTTACTTTTTACTATATTTAACTGTGCCTAGAATTTAAGTAAACTTCATCACGTACATTTGTTAATTAATCTAAATTGATGTGTACATATTTAAGTATTAGGGGGTCTGGTGACCCGGAACACAGATATTTTATGGCTTTTTCGGGCACCAGTCTCTCACAAATGTTAACCCCATTTTTAAGGTTCCGTAGTAAACAAGGAACCCTTATAGTTTCGCCATGTCCGTCTGTCTGTCTGTCTGTCCCCGCTGTAGCTAAGAGACGTTTAGTACTAGAAAGCTGTATTTCGGCATAGATATACATATTATACATACATATTAATCACGCCGACAAAGGGCTAAATTAAAATCTAAAAAAAGTTTTTTTTTAGGGTACCTCCCTTGCACGTAATGTGGGGATGATATTTTTTTTCTCACCTACCTCATGGTGAGGGTTGGATAGGCCGTTCAAAAATATTGGCAGGTCTGTGAACACCACTTTTCGATTCAAGGATCCGCTTGCGTAATATTAAGCATTAAAGTGCTAATTTTTGTAGTCGTGTGTGTCCCCCCCACCTGCCAGCTAAACGGTTATTTATCGAGATGTGAACAATTTATGGCAGTACTACATATAATTAAATTAAAAGGAAAACTATCACAGCTAACTGGTGGGCTTTATAAGTTAATGAGTTATAGACGACTAACTTAAATTTGCAGTTGGAGAATTGATCGTGGCATATATCGATGTATGGGAGAACATGTTTTTCAACCACAATGATAAGTTTTTTTTTGGTATAAATTCATCCCAACTTCCCAACTACAAAACCCTTCATTGTGCGTGGTCCGTCCGACACGTACTTGGCCGGTTTTTAGATTAGGCACTTCCTACCCAAAATAACATTTGTGATGAGAAATAAATAAATAAAATCAAATAAATATTTTTCGTTAATATTAGGAGTCTCACATTGATATTTTATTTCATCTGGTCGGTCGCCCTTTTTAGTAACTGTGCAATTTAGGATATTGTTATCCAGCTCAGCGCAGAGGCGGTACTCGATTTTATTGCTGTATCTAATACAGCAATAAAATCGAGTCAAGGAGTAAGGAAAGTGGAATTCAGGGGTCAGAATAAAACAATCAGGTAACTTCACAAATTGAAAGTTGAACTTAAAAACACCAGATTTATTTAACATAAACAAACAACCACTTCTTTCAGAACACGAAAATTTTCTCTACATGTGCCAAATCTTTTGATTCAAGCATTCTTTTTCCCACTTTAAATATTCTATCTCTTTCTCTCCTGCTTCTTCATCTTTGTATTGTATCATGTATTCTGCTTCCCCCTTGTTGGTTACTGGGTATTCGCCGTCATTCATACTCTCACTTCTTAGTAAGAGCATGAAATATACTTGAAGCGCTGAAAAAATCCATATTAGAAGCCGAATTCCTTTTCATAAAGTTAATATCTACCGAACTACATAGGTTATTACTGTTATTAGGTAGAACTTTTAGGTTGGTAGGGGCAGCAACGGAAGTCGGTGCAAATGTACACTAAATTATTCGATACTCTGGTTTTCAGTATAAATTCATGCAATTAAAAATGTGTTGTTTTAATAATGAGTATTTACATTTTTCAGCTTATTACAAATATCGGGGTAAACAGAAAGTTTAACCAACTTTCGTTGCCGACTGCACCCATAAGGGGTCGCCCCTATTTGTAATTTTGACACAAGCACAAGAGCCACTTAATTGGGACGATGAGGTTTCCCTCAGCTTTTCCCAAATTGCCCATGAAAATCTTTGCACATTTCAAAACCCTCAACTGAAACTCACCAATATTCACAAAATAACCCGTGTAGTCCAAGACCCGAATGGTCAAGTTGTACATCGACATGTTGAGCGTAAACCATCCCCGGGCAGACAACCCAATGAGCACACCAGTCAATACTACCGTCAATGCGCACAGGCCAATGCTGTAGAAGTAATAAGCTCGAAGGATGCTTCGGTTTTTCTGCAAAAGTGTACAGTAACATAACCACAGAAATCCAGAGTAAGGGCTGCTGCTCAGACTAATGGTAAAACCCAATAACACTTCGCCCAACCTGAGAATCGAACCTCACGCATTGCAGTCACGCTTATGACCGCAAAACCAACGAGACAATCAAAAGCACTTAATAAATAAGTAGCTAACTATAGTCTCACATCTGCTAGAGCAGAACGTAGCTACGAGGTTTCAGGGAACGCTGCATAAATTAAAGGCTGCTGCAGACTAGCGCGGTATCGCGGGCGCGACAGGCAGCAATATGCCTGTCGCGCCCGCGATACCGCGCTAGACTGCACAAACCTTAAATGCGTCCTAACAGCACCTTTAACCCATTGACCGCCACGTAAAAAAAGCTAAAACGTGCCCTCGGCGCCAAGCTAAGAATTATACCTTAAAATTTGCCATGTAGACGTGACCATGGCGTGCTGGGCACATTTTGGTCTGTCATGTATACATGACTGTGGCGGTCTAAAGTTAAAGTCATTTTGCTATTATTGTAACTACCTATTAATTTCCAATCGCGTAGGTACAGATAGTGCGATCCACGAAGACGCGCCCCACTCCCCCCTCCACTCCTTTTTTTCCTAATCACTCACAGTGAAACTGTGCATCCTTTCACTAGTGTTGTAGTGCTGTCGATACGTACGAATTGCCTATGAGTACAGCGCACACACACTAATGACACACACGATGAATAGACTAATCACGAGAGAGCGTTACCTACGGTCAACTACAAAACCATGACCAAAAAAATGTAGGGCGAGTCTTCGTGGATGTCTCTATCTGTAGTAAGTTTGCAAAATCGAGTCCTTCAGTCTGTGTCATACATTGGTCTGCAAGATACGCACGTTTTAACATCTGAACTACCGAACTATTCTAATGACACTAGCCCAAAAATACCTTAATATTTTGTCCTCCTACAATATAAAGTAGTGTGCCCAGTGTAAAGTCCGATAAGAACAGTACGATCACTAAAGTCGATATAACACTTTCTTGATCAGAGTAATAGCGATTAAATCCGGTTCGGTCCATCCCTGCCATTATAAAACTGTGTTTGGTCATTAAGACAGTAGAACATAGCAGTCAGTACGGTCGCTGTGATCTGAAATATAAAACACGTAAGGTATGTACTCTAAAATGTTTACATAAAACATATTAAAAAAGGACATGGATCGAAAGGATATGGAATTATATTAAAAAATTATCTGATAATATTTGAAATCCCACCACAGCTTTCGTTAGCTTGTCCACAGCTTGGCAAAACTCCTCCCGCACCTATAGGAGTGGCGCGAGGAGGCGAAACGCCGGGGTGTAACTGGGCTGCCGCGAGAAATCGCGGCACAGCGGATTGAGCTCCGGCGGGATCTCATGGTGACATGGAGAGTGCGGTTGTCGCAACCCAGTGCTGGGCACGCCACAATTGCGGCGATAAGTCCCCTCTTTGAGAAGTGGCTAGAGAGGCGCCACGACGTCCTCACCTTCCGCCTGATGCAGGTCCTCACTGGACACGGCAGCCTCGGGAGGTTCCTGTGTCGGATACGGCGGGAAGAAACGCCCGGTTACCACTGTGTGCATCGCCCGGAGGACACGGTGGAGCATACGGTGGAGGTCTGCCCGGCTTGGGCAAAGCACCGCCGTGTCTTCGTGGAGGCGATCGGCGGCAGAGATCTCTCGTGTCCGGCCCTGGTTCAGGCCACATGGTACGGAGCGAGAGGGCATGGGCAGCCGTCACCTCCTTCTGCGAAGCAGTAATGCTTGCGAAGGAGGAGGCGGGTCGGTTGAGGGAAAGGCAAATTTCGCGCCCTCTCGCCCCTAGCCGCCGCAGGAGACGCCCTGGGCGTCGGAAATCCCGGGCTGATTTCCGCCCACCGTAGGCGCGGGCTTGCGGACGCAATGGGTAGCTCGCTGTCCGATAAGGACCAGGCCCGGGTCGACAGCGCGTTGTGTTCCACGCGCGCCTTAAAGAGATGTCAGCACAAGTGTAGGGGGGTCCACTAGGGCCGATGCCTGCCGGGGTCGCGGGGCAGTCCAAAAGGGTTACCGAGGCCCCTGGCAACACAGGCAACGGAAGGAATACGGGCGGGCCAGTAAGAGTCTGACACACCCTCCCGCTCCACCCGGAGCGGGAGAAGATATTTGAAGATTTCCCACCCAAAAAAAAAAAAGGCTATCACTGTTGTTGGTTCGGTCGTTATGATGTAATACTTGAGGGAAGCCAAACTCCAGCAGTGGAAAATGAAGCCAAAAATCGCTCAACGCGCCTAATGAAGTTTTCACTTCAAAAAGGTTTTATTACACCATAAACAATAAAATTAAGATGAATCCTGAAACACACACTTAGACATAACACATGTTATGACAATGACATTGACATTGACATTGTGTTATTATCACTGTAGGTATATATGTATATTTTTCAAATATTCCCGAATCAAAATATCTCGGGGACGCGGGAAAGTTCGAAAGGGTTACCGAGGCCCCTGGCAACGGAAGGAACACGGGTGGGTTTTAGTCAGTAAAAGTCTGATACACCCTTCCGCTCCACCCAGAGCGGGAGAAGTTATTTGATAATTTCCCATCCAAAAAAAAAAGCTTGGCAGAACTGTGCAGGAAATATTTCATTTTAAAAGATTATTATGTTGATTCAAGTATTCGGGAAAATATTTATTAAGCAAGCGCGGGGCCCGTTTCAAATTCTATCAAGGGCCCTTAATCTGCTATTGGCTAAAAAAATAGGGTAAACGAAAATACATTTTTGGTATATGGTTAACATGTTCCGGGACACTTGACTATTTGCAAATGTAATGATATGACACTTCAAAATCCCATACATTTTGTCATACCGTCTACAGCCGTACTACCTCATTACATATATTTTTAATTTTTTGATATGACAAATACGGCCACAGACGTTGACGCCTATGGGCGGAACGTCATACCATTACTAATAATGAGCAATGTAATAAGACAGTGCGGCTACAGGCGGTACCGTCTATAGGCGGTCTGCCATATTACATACATTTGAAAAGGTGTATTTTGACGGAACGCCATAAGGCGCTAGCGCCTAAGGGCGGTCTGTCATAATATGTTAATCTTTAATGTATTATATGACAATATCGGCGTTGGGCGGGACCGCCTTTAAACGTTTTGTCCTTCCGTGTAGACCGGTTGATAAGCTTATTGACAATACTGAAATAGCCGTGCCGCCTAGAGGAGGTCTGTCATGAAACAGTTATTTCTTAAATTGTTTTTTGACGGTTACGGCCCCTGACGTTATTGCCTTTCGATCTACTGAGGATCTTTTATAAAGTTATCTACACTAAACAGGTATGAAAATAATAATCACAGCTAAATCAAACTTGTACTTTAATTGTCTTTGACAGTAATCAGTCTTTCTTATTCCTTTAATTGAGATCCTATAATATTAAAGTAAGTAAAGTAACTTAAGCAGCTAAGTATAAAATAAACATTAAAAATTACAAAAATAATTTGTAGAAAACAAATAAATAATTCAGTCATTTTTTTTTTTTTTTTATATGTGATGGGTTTGCTCTTGACTTTAGTCTATGCCAGAGGCGACAGAAACAAAGTCGACGATGGAGCGAGCTTACCCAGAAGAAGCCTGTTCACTCTCACTTTGAAGAGATTAGGGTTATATGCGTTCGGAAACACAGACGCAGGCAGAGAGTTCCATTCCTTTGCTGTGCGCATTATAAAAGAAGTTTGGAAACGCTTAGTGCGAGTTGGTGGGATAGCCACCAGGAAGGGATGGTAACCTGAAGTGCGCCTAGATGACCGATAATAGAAGGGGGCCGGTGGAATGAGGTCGTGGAGTTCCTGAGTCATAATTGTACTTCAGTATTAGAAATATTGTGCCAGGTTTCAAAGCACTCTGGACATAGTGGAGGAGATTTGGGGCACCCGCTGCATCGGTAACTTGTCTCCCTACGTTTTTTTGGCTCCTGATTTAGGCAAACTCTGCAGTTTAGAAAAGAATACTTCTTTTTCGAATTCTCACGCGCAGCAATGCGAATCGGCCAATGACCAACGCCTATTCCCGGCGTCGAGGTGCTTGGTTCAGGAGCTTTTGGTGGATATCTCCTCCATGCGTCAAATGAGACAAGGTCTTTCCCAACCATATCATCACCAAGTTTCGTAAGACTTCTTATCAACTTATCTCTATATTCAACATATCCGTATTTCTTGACATTGTCCTTTTTAACATATTTTTTGAACAAGAAGAACGCGTTCCAGGCGGCGACATCCAACATGTGAAAAATTACTTTTTTGTACCATCTTATCGTCTTACGAGGACAAGAATAGTAACTGATCATTTGATCAGCACGATCAATACCTGACATGAAGCTGTTGTACCGTGCTATTTCTTTAGGTTTGTTGCGCTTTTGCCCACGTCTGTTGGTAACTTCAATCATCTCAGGTTGATCCAAAGTTGTCAACATCAAAACTTGCCGTTTATTTCTCCAATGACTCACGTAAACCTTGCCTTTTCGTAGCCAAAAATATTCACCTTTTTTCAGCTTTTTTTTTGCTAGAAGTGTTGGGTTGCCCTTTCGATTACTTCTCAAGGTGCCACACGTATGGGTTTTCAGGTCAAGAAGTTTCTCAGAGAGAGTCACGGAGTTATAAAAATTATCCATGTACAATTCATGACCTTTAAGCAGGTAAGTGCTCATTAAACGTAAGACAAGTTTTTCAATGGTCTTTCCACCCGTATTCTATTCATCAACGTCTGCTTTACCAGAATACATTTTTTGGTTCAAAACATATCCGTCATGAGAAGTTAATACGTAAAACTTAATTCCGTACTTGGTCTTCTTGTTCTTCATATATGTGCGAAAAATTAATCGACCTCTAAAGAGCATCATAGATTCATCAAGCGATAACTCTTTATCAGGATAATAGACTTGACGGAAATTGCGAGTCAGTAGATCTATGAATCCATTTATTTTATCTGGCCCTTTCGCGTTGAGTTCAGATGCGCATAGGCATCGTAAAATTTGCTCGTACCTTCGACCCGACATCACGAAATTGAAAATAGGATGGTAATATAATGGGTCGGCATGAGTAAATAGCTTTCGATTTTCAGGCATATGAATTTGTCCGGAAAGCAGAGAAAGACCAAGAAATTTATACATCTCCTCTACATTTGTCTCATGAAAAACTCTGTGTCTTGAGTGTCTAGTGTGCGGCCGGTTTTGGTTTACTAATGAGTTGCCGTATGCATTCGTGCAATTCACTAAATACTCAACGAGGTCTGGCGTTAACAGTAAATCGAAAACATCTTTTTCAGTCGCGGGTTGATTAATGTGCACGCGTGGGCCGGGTAATGTTTGATCGAAGCTAAAATCAGAAATATCGGCAACAATATCTACCCATTCTGCGTCATCCGGAGCTGGGGTAGTTGGCAAAGGCTCATTGATAGTCTCTAGTGTTTGATTTGGTAATATATCGGTGAGATTTGGATCTATTTGTGCAATTTGATGGTAATGACTAGATGACTCAGGTTCCTGAGAGCCCATTACTCCATCTTCTACGCTATTTTCTATGACAGAATGGTCACTGCAAGACCTTTCATCTACTTCCTGGTCCGATATCGAACTTGAACTCGAATCCCTGGATTGAAGTGGGCTTTCACTAATCCTAGTGGAATGCACAAGTCTAACGTTTCTCGTACTGAAAATCTCATAATCTGATTCACTAGTTTCGCCTTCCTGAGCACCATCAGGGTCATAATTTGTATCAGAGCCGAACTCACCATCTACGTCACTGTAAGGGTCGTGGTGGCTTTCTTCCGCATCGTCTTCAGCAGCAAACAGACTTGGACGGTTACTTGATGCCAGTTTCTTCCGTTTAGACGCCATCTGCGAAACAATATAGGTAAATACTCACAATAAAAACTAAGAAGGTAAGAAGCTAAAATAGTAGGTAAATAGCATTAGAACACTACGTTTATGTTTAGTAATTTCTTACTATTGCATCATGTTTTTATCCCTACAAGTAAAAAAACTGCACTACTGTATAACGCAACACACATAATAATCAAACTTAATTAGAATATATGTATAAATAAGCTTTATTTACCTTGCTTTTGCTGTCAAAAATCAAAAACCACACCCAGCGATTCGACGACACGCCGGCGCCGCGTACGCCGTGACACTAAATATCAACATCATTGTACTTGTATGGCTCAGTCTACGCCTGTCGGCGGTGTGCATGTGTTGTTTTGGTGCATAAGCATTGCGTATGTGTGTGTTGAAAAATGACTCGAAAAGAGTTTGCCGTGACACCCACGAACAAATGAAGTCGCGTGATGTGACACTAGATCATGTGCTTCTTAGGAATACTATGGGCAAGCAACGGCTATCGACGGTTTGCCAAATTACATGAAATAAAGTTCACCGCCCTTAGCCGTACTGTCACGTAACGATATACCGACATAACGTCAAGAGGCGGTCTGTCCCGGAAAGTGTTAAATTAAAATAAAATTAATGTAGACTGTATGTGTTACAAATAAATAGACAACTTTCAACATTTTGAATCGAGCCATTTCAATTCTGCTACGCATCCACACTGAATGTCGAGTACGTCACATACGTCAGACTTTTTGTAGAGCCGATTATCGGGCCGATTCAAGTTCTATATCCTAGTATAGATAGAGATCCATTTAACAAAAAAAAACATACGCAGTCATGGGCACTAGCGACAGAAATGTAAATGTATCGCTCAACGCGCCTACAATTTAACTTCAGTTACTGCTACCATAACATGTCCGCGCGCCGCGCGGGCATGTCGGTGACGCACAGTGGAACGAATGTATGGGAGCGGTTGGACGTGGACATGTCCGAAAAATAAGAGTAAAATTATGACAAACTAATGATGCCATCTTATTCGATTACTTAATGCCTTCATAAATTGTGGTGATGAATTTCTTCATAACTCCCATATTTCGGGAGTAATTTGAGAAAATGTGAAATTTTACTATGAAAATGAGTGTATCGAGCTCTCTCCCTCCTGATTCCGGGCTTGTTTCAAGTAGCGGTCTCTAATATCGTAATGCTATTACTAAGAGCTATATTTAATACTAAGACACATAGTGCGCCAAATGTGCACTTTCTGGGATAAAAGGAAATGAAAATTAAAAAAAAAAAACGTTTTTTCCCCATTTGTATTTACTTTAAACCGCAGACAGACTTATTAAGAGGTCTATAAATATATTATATATATACAGAAATATATATTAACAAAAATATTCACAAGAACTGATGAGAGTATGACTTTTAAGTAAGTTGATAATAAATTACCTAGTTTCATTAAAAGTACAATAAATAATTAAGATGTAAGCTCTAATTTACTAAGTTACACATTTTAAAACAATAACATCATTTAATTATCTTCGTCATCATCATCATCATCAATTAATTCAAATTCAGAATCGATGTCCGCTAAATCATTTATGTTAACAAATTCGATATCACTTTTCTCAGAATCCGTAAGCTCATAAAATTCCTTAAAAGAAGATTTTTTTACAAACTTATTTCCTTTTGGACGGATACTTGTAACAAGTGGATCAGAACACAGTAAAAGATTGTGCATAATATCTTCATTGCCCCTCTCTATATTTTCTAAAATCTTTATTTCTAGCCTCAGATGCCTCTTCGGATAGAAAACCAATGGGCACAATTGACATGTTCTGAACTATGTCTGGCCCATGCATTAAAATTTTATGAAGTGAAGAAGGCATATAATACCATGGGTATAACTCCACGTAAAGCTTAGCAGTATCAAAGCAGAACTCTCGGAATTTAGTTACGTTGATCTTCTCTCCTGATGAAATACACTGCAAGATCACACAGATTTTTCTTAAAAGCATAGCATCTATTCCGGTCAGTTCAGCAGATTTAGTGTAGTTTTCAAAAAATCTCCTTGCCGAGTTGCCATTGTTGGTGGATCCACTGCCTTGTTTCACAACATCGAGAAGTAAGCCCGTTTCTCTTCTTACAGCCTCTTGAACTCTTTTCTTCCTGTCATCAACTTGCCTTTTTGCTATATCACCCCTTACTTGCCATGATTTTATGTCTAATTTGTAGGAAATGTGTAATAAGCATTCCATTGAGCGAATCCAAGCGTGAAGGGTGCTTAAGCTATATTTATACATGTCCTCGTTTGCGTGTTTATCTTTGATTAACTCTAAATTATTCATTTCTTTAGGACAAGCCTTGCATATGTCACACACTGAAGCTGCTGTATTGGATATAATGGAATGAATTTTACCATCAATCATTGTCAACAGCAGTTGGTGTTTGACACTAATTCCATCAGTGATGGTGGATGGAGTTAAGGCTTCAATCTCTGCTTCGATTTCAGCCATCTCTCTCTGCACATTTTCTTTGGTTTCCTTTATAAACTTAAACAATATTGGCCGGCAAAATGAAGTGGAAGATGGTCGCTCGTTTTCCCAAATTGTTACACCTTTTGAGACGAGCCGCAGTGGTACAAGACTAATCATAAAATTACTAGCAAGATCGATTTGCTCATCTTCACTCGTCCTCTGATGATAAATGCTTTGGCTAGATGATCCGTCAAAACCCCATTTGCTGGTCAATACGAGCTGTTGATTGGGATCAACAGGGGTTTCTAACGACCTAATAAGTCTTCTTGAGGTTAAATCCATCAAGGCTTGTAATTTGATTTTTGCAGAGCTCTCTGTAACTGTGAGATCTTCTTTGGCCGGATAGCACTTAATTTTTTCTTTAACCAACATGTAGTAACTCGGGTATTGAAGAGCTCCTTCTTGAGTGTTGAAATCCCGAAGAGTGTTATAGCGCCATTTCGATAAGTTCATCGATACATAAAGAGCCAATGCCTTCAAAGGGGATATTTCCCGTACCTGAATTGATTTACCTTCAATGAAGGCTTTGATTTTTGAGGCCTCTTCTGGATTCTCCGTCAAGTATTTCATAACATAAGCTGTATCGCTTTGTCCTGCCTTTTGAAGCGCCCTTTCGGCCGAAAACATAATTTCAGCGCTGCTACTGCTGCATGAAAGACTATCTTCAGTGCGTCTTCTTTTTTGCCGGTTACTAAGGTCCTCAAAAGATTTACGAGGACTAGGATGTGTACAAGTTGAAGCATCAGATTTAGCAGGAGAAATTATGGGCTCGATGACGTCACTTATATTTTCTGTAGAAGGTTCCATATTTTCATTCTGTAATTCCGGCCATTGAATTGCAGCCTGTAGCCAAATCTCATGTTTCTTCCGAAACTTATCTGTGCTTCTTCCAGACTGTGTCCATTTTGCATAAATGCGGTAGCAAAATCGACGACACCAGTCTTTTAAACTTGTTTCAGCACTTTCACATAACTGAACACAACTGTTATCTTTTAAAACACTGAACAAATAGTTAAAGTCGCGTAAATCTTTATGTGCGCGTGCGCATAAAGCAACGTGAATATCAAGATTTGTATTAAAATTTGGAAAATACATTGCGAGATTAGCTTGGATACAACGAGGTGTAAATCAACACTGATTTTAAAGTTACTAATAGTGACCTATTTATATAAAATCCAGGTATCCCAGGTATCCTTTGTTAAATATTGCAAGGTAATTAGTTATTGTGATAATTAGTAAATGATGCATGCTAAATTAGTGTATTAAGAGCCATTTAGTAATTAAATAATAGCAATGTTCTTATCAGTAATCATTAGTGCATCAGTTTTATATGTAAACCTTAAGTCCCTAATTATATATCCTAATTAGCTTATATCTTCTCTAATTGGCTGCTCAGAAATGTTATTGTAATAAGGTAAACCTTTAGAAAAACGGTTTTAATCAACAAAATAAACAAAAAATAAAAAAATTGTGTTATAAAATAAACATCACTCTTTATCCCAGAAAGTGCACATTTGGCGCACTATGTGTCTTATTATTAAATATAGCTCTTAGTATTAGCATTATGATATTAGAGACCGCTACTTGAAACAAGCCCGGAATCAGGAGGGAGAGAGCTCGATACACTCATTTTCATAGTAAAATTTCACATTTTCTCAAATTACTCCCGAAATATGGGAGTTATGAAGAAATTCATCACCACAAGTTATGAAGGCATTAAGTAATCAAATAAGATGGCATCATTAGTTTGGCATAATTTTACTCTTTTTTTTCGGACATGTCTACGTCCAACCGCTCCCATACATTCGTTCCACTGTGTGACGCGAACCCATAACATTTTCCCCTACGAAAAATCGCTCAACGCGCTTAAAGAAGTTTTTACTTCAAAAACACGTTTCTTGTATGAGGACACATAGTTTTTTGGCGTTTCTTGTATTTTTTTTTACCAAAGTATTTAAAACATGATGAAGTGTATATAATATTGTACGGTGGTACGGAACCTTTCGCGTGCTAGTCTGACTCGCAATTGGCCGCTTTATTTTTCACTAGCTTCATCCCGCAACTTCGTCCGCGTGAAATTTCGGCCTCCGACCCACCGCGTCACATCGCATCGCCCGCCCGCGCTATAACTTCGTTTTCGCTTAGCGTTCTTTCTGACTTTTTTTCTTTTTCCTCGGCTCCCAAAGGTCGTAGCGTGATGTTAAATAGCCTTTAATCTTTCTCAAGAATTGGGCTACAAAATGTAAAAAGAATCTTTCAAATCCGACTGGCCGTTCCAAAGATAGTCACGCATCATCTTTCGATTTTACCCGTATTTTGTTTGATTGACTAATTTGAACAAAAACGGTTATTGTGACTTAACTAAGACAGATAAACATATACCCCATGGACTTTTTTTGGGTAATGATAAGTACTATAAACATGCAATAGGTACATTATTTTTATGTATCATTAATAGGTTTCGCAGCGCACGCTAAATAGTGAGTTTTATAGACATATTTATTGATACCTTGGGTTACATTATTGTAATTTTTATAGGGATCTCTATTTTTTTTTAATAAAATACAAGTTGCTTCCTGCCTATGTTAGGTACTTCCTGATAATTGATAATTTATCTTTCTATTGGTGATTTTTTTTTAAATCTGTGCAGTAGTTTCGGAGTTTATTCGGTACAAACAAAAAAACAAACAAAAAAATCTTTCCTCTTTATAGTCGGAAAATATCCCACGGGTACGACCTACTAAAAATAAAATGTGTAGGTAACTAATAGACTATGCGTTGGGCTGTCCGCTCACACGGCGCATTTCTCTTAATTTTAGCATTTTTATACCCGTCGTTAACTCGGGGCTTGTGGCTAAGTAATTACAACCGCACTGGTTGATCGATCAGGTTAAGCTACGCTTGCCGCGGTTGGTCTGTGGATGGGTGACCATCTTTACATACCAAGACCCCTGCGTGCCTCGGAAAGCACGTTAAGCCGTTGCACTATGGGACCAAACAGTATTTTCCATCTCAAAAATGGTTTTGTCGAAAGTCGTAAATCCATAGATTGTTTTATGGTTTTATACTTTCAAAAGATGGAACTTACGAATAAATTACAAAATATAAAAAAAATATAAAGTTTTACGTTTATAAAATGAACCTCAAACATTGGGCATAAATATTTTCATGCCAATTAAATTACCGTTAAGGGAGTTCAACACATAATTATTCGGAAGTTTTCCAAGGAAACATATTAGTGTTATAGATTGTGGGACATGTTTACCGCCAGTCTGCAAGCATCAATCGACCGCGCGCGAGGAGCGCGCGGCACACACTGAGCAAGGTACGGCGCGGAGCCTCTGGCAATGGAATGCGACTTACTCGCATCAAAGCTGTTGAGAAACTATTCGCCGCACAGTGGCGCTACAAGTATTTATAGTCGGCGCACTCCGAACGCCAGGAGACCAGGAACCTTGCATCTCATTGGCTAATCAATTTTGAGTATGACTTCCAACAGCAACTACGTCCACAACCCATTTTGTAAATATAGGAACTAGGATTTTGACAATAAAGATTCCCATTTTGAATCTCAATCGTTTGTGTTATTGTACTCAAAGATACCGGAACTAAAGTGTGGAAGAAGCCCCACAATTGGCTTCCTCTCCCACGGGCTCTTTGATGGCCTGCATATTCCGAGTTCCAGCATGTGGTCGAACTCCTCCTTAGCAGCCTTATATTTGTCGGGGGGCAAGGGACGGGCTCGTGCGAAGACTGGAGCGCTCGTGGTCTCAATATGGTGCACTACATCATGTTTCGCTGGTTCCTTCAAAGACATAGGTCGCAGCACCTCCGGGAATAACTTCAAAATGTCATAGTACGCTTGGGTGGTGCTAATGACATGTATAGATTGTTCATTTGTTGCAACTTCAATGGTGTCAATTGATATGTCGGTAACATTATCGACGAGCTTCTTTTTATGGAGGTCGACCAGGAGCTTGAAATGTCGTAGAAAATCAGCCCCTATGATCGAGGTCTTCACGTCTGCTATGATGAATGTCCATAGAAAGCTGCGTCGTAAGCCAAGATTTAGCCTTAGCGTTTTTTCACCGTAAGTGTTGATCGGTGTATTGTTTGCAGCGTATAATGTGTAGGCGCTTGATGTTTTCATTTTTCTTTTGTTTGTTGCAGCCAACACGGAAATTTCGGCGCCGGTGTCTATGAGGAAACGCTGTCGAGTGTCGCGATCGAAGACACATAGGCGGTTGGTGGTGCTGGGGACGTCGACTTCCGCCACAGTCGATGTCGTAGCTAGTTTAACGTCGTGTGATTCTTGTTTCGCCTACAACACGGTGACTCGCAACGTTTTGCCTTATCACCGAAACGAAAATGGTATCTACACTCCCACGTTGGATCGCCGGGTTTGACAGACGTCTTGTTGCTATTCCGGCGAGACTGTGACCGTGACCGTGATCTGAACGGCGTGAAATGTGGTCTGTGGCGCTCCCTTGTACGTCCGCGTAGCTCAGCCACTTCTAGGCATAGTTTCTCCATTTGTTTCGAAAGTATTTCTAGCTGTGTTGACGTCACGGCATCTTGCGTGGTTGTGGACACTGCGGCAACCGTTGCTGGTTCGGCGTATTCTGCCATCTTATCGGCCATTGCAGCGAGGGTGTCTAGGGTTGATTCCGTGTTGACCGACAGCACAACACGCATCTGTGTGGGTAGGTGATTGAGCCACTCGATTTTCAATCCTTCATCTGTGATCATGCCGCTTCCTAGCTCTCTCATCTTGCGTAGCAGTTGTGTGGGTTTTTGATCACCCAACTCTAGACCGCTGATTAGCTTCTGGAAGTTCTTGACGTCAGATTTGTCGTATACGGTGAGCAGACGATTCTTCACAGCATTATATTTATCCTTGGTGGGTGGATTGTATAGAATGTCGGTTAACTGTTGAAGATCGGTGCTTTGCAGTTGTTGTAACACATAGCGGAATTTCTGGTCGTCCGAAGTCTTCAAGGGGTCCACGACAGCTTCAAATTGGATAAACCAGGCTCGTGGAATCTCCCGCCAGAATGGTAATAATCTGGACTGAACCGATATGGCAGCTAAGTCGGAGTCCATCTTCATGGGATTGCTTCCTTCACTAGTGGTGTTCTCTTGTGACATTTTTTCCTCGGGGTCACCAATTGTGGGGCTTCTTCCACACTTTAGTTCCGGTATCTTTGAGTACAATAACACAAACGATTGAGATTCAAAATGGGAATCTTTATTGTCAAAATCCTAGTTCCTATATTTACAAAATGGGTTGTGGACGTAGTTGCTGTTGGAAGTCATACTCAAAATTGATTAGCCAATGAGATGCAAGGTTCCTGGTCTCCTGGCGTTCGGAGTGCGCCGACTATAAATACTTGTAGCGCCACTGTGCGGCGAATCGCCCCTGGCTGGAGGCTTTGAGTTCGCTTAAGGCAGCCACAGGAAAGTCCGGTTAAGTAGTCACGACCTCTCAAGGTCAACTACGAGATGCCACACCCAAAAAAAAAAAAAAAAAAAAAAAAAAAAATGTGCGGCGAATAGTTTCTCAACAGCTTTGATGCGAGTAAGTCGCATTCCATTGCCAGAGGCTCCGCGCCGTACCTTGCTCAGTGTGTGCCGCGCGCTCCTCGCGCGCGGTCGATTGATGCTTGCAGACTGGCGGTAAACATGTCCCACAAGATCATTAGATAGCTTAGAATATAAACTTTGCAACCACGTTTTTGTAAAAAAAATATTTTTATTTAATTTTTTAATATATTTTTAGTGAAGTAAAGAAAATTTAGTTTTTGTTAATTTCAATTGGAGTTTTCGTTGTTGCCGAAAGCAGCCGGTGTCAAGTTAATTACTCTATTAGAGACCTTATCTACTCAGTAATATGAGGATTTAAAAAAAACTTGCGCGTTTTTTGCGCCAGAGGTGATTTTGAAGCAATAATGTCAATCGGGGAAAAATCCTCGAAAATTACGGTTCTTCTTTTTTATTATGAAATATTATATTTAGTTATTATCCTTTGATGTCTATATTGTTTTTTTCTATTTCTATGATAAAAACATACATTTGCAAATTAAAAAACTGCTATTATATTTGAAAGAATCTTCCCATGGCAATTTTGTTTGGGGTGGTCACCTTAACCACAAGTATGATAAACTATATTGCTGCGGAAGTTCTATTTATCTGTTGTGGTAAATAATTACAATCAGTACTGATTACACTATTTCGATGAGAACTGTTATAATCAATTGTCCCATGGTTTTTGCACAAGGCACTAAAATATTAGTCCTTTAAATACCCGCGTATGTTCAGCATACGATTCATCAAAGTGTTCAGATACTTCTTTTCAATAACAATTAACGCATAAAAAACATTATTATCTAACAATGAGTGAATTCGTTTGTGTTCGACGCGATCTTTGTGATCAAATAATAAAAGGGAAAAGTACTTCAGACCTCAAAAAATATTTATTGGAAAATTTTCAACTATCGGAAACTGACGTTAATACTGTAATAGAGAGTATTCAAAAAAATCTAACATCGAGTTGCAACCAGAAATGGACCAAAGCTCAAAGAAAGCCGGACCGGTTCGAGAGCCTATACTCAAATTGGTTAAATGGTGAGTTTAAAGTATCATTGAATTCTTGCAGTACCTCAACCACTGTAAATTCTGGTTTGAATACTTCTGGTGAACGTGGAAGACCAACAAAACAATATGACGAGTGCTCGGAAAACACAAAGAAACGAAAAAATATGGAGCTGGTCCAGGAGTATGGAATGGGACATGTCCGTAACGCTTATGTGCAAGGTTTAAGATCCATGGGGGAAAATGACGAAGCGTCGATTGTGACTATTATCAGAAATAAGGAAAAAGAAGAGAAAAAAGTTATTCTACAAAACATACTCAATCCAGATAACGCACTTTCCTTTACAAAAGAGGAAGCATTGAGTATATGCATTGAAACTGATTTAACCAAAGCGTACCTAAGAAAAAGGCTCGTTGATAAGAATTTAAGTTCTGTATTGCCTTCGTATCAAACACTAAGTGAAGCAAAAAAGGCTTGCTATCCGCCTGCATCCAGCATTACGGTGACAAATATAAGCGCAAAAATCAACCTGCAAGATCTCTTAGACCATACAGTCTGCCGTATTATAAGGATAAAGTCAGGATCGACTTACAACCGTCTCAAGCTTTTCACTAAATGGGGATGTGATGGATCCTCCGGGCAAAGTGAGTATAAACAAACTCTACCGGAAGAAAACGAACAAATATCGGACGCTAATTTGTTTATAGTGTCCCTTGTACCACTGCGACTAGTAGACGAAGAAACTTCTACGGTCATATGGAAAAACCCTACTTGCTCATCTGTTAGATATTGCAGACCAATTTCATTAGAATTTGCAAAAGAAACTCCCGAAAAACTACAGATGTTGTCAGTGAAATTGAAGCCAAAATTAATCAATTGATTCCAACTCTTGTGTCAATAGAAGACAAAGTCATCGAAGTTAAACATCAACTGTTTATGACAATGATTGATGGGAAAGTTGCTTAAGTGTTGACAAACACATCATCCAGTGCTACCTGCACTGTTTGTGGAGCAACTCCCAGACAAATGAATGATCTTTTAAAAGTTACAACGAGAGTTGAAAATGAAAATGCGTTTAAATACGGATTGTCGACGCTACACGCATGGATAAGATTTATGGAAATGATCCTCCATATTTCTTACAATTTAGGTTTTGAGAAGTGGTCTGCAACAACTCCAGAAAACAAGCAACTTAAAGAAGACAAGAAAAAAATTGTCCAAAAACGTTTCCGAGAAGTGCTTGGCTTGCATATTGATAAACCACGTCAAGGTTCCGGTAATAGCAATGACGGTAATACGGCAAGGAGATTTTTCCAAAATTACCAATGTTCTGCAGAGATAACCGGAATTGATGAAGAATTAATCAAGAGACTATATGTAATTCTTCAAACTATGTCATCGGGATTTCCTATAAACGCAGAAAAATTTGGTCAGTATACATTGGTAACCGCGCAATTATATGTAAGCAAATATAACTGGTACTACATGCCATCTTCGGTCCATAAAGTACTTATACATGGTGCTAAAATAATAGAGCATTATGCAGTTTTGCCTATAGGACAATTATCCGAAGATGCCCAGGAAGCTCGAAATAAAGATTATAAGAAATATAGGTTACATCACGCTAGGAAGTGTTCCAGATCAGCAACAAACGAAGACGTTCTGCATATTTTGTTATATACATCTGATCCTTATATATCTAGCTCAAATAAACCAAGTTTTCTAATATCCAAAGCATTATTTGACGAAGCTAAAGAATTGTTGGAAATAGAAAGTGATGAGTAGGATAAGTTTAAGTAATAATTTTTTTTTGTCATGTAACTGTTTGTTAAATAATAATAATTTAGTTTTAAACTTATTTTAAGCATAAGTGTAACTTTTATTGCTATTTTAATATAACTGTATGATTTTTTGTATGAAATTTCGTATAACTTTGTCTTTGTCATTTCTTTTCGGAAAAAATATTTTTTTTAGAATGATGATGTTTGATTTCTTTTATTGCCTAGATATTCACAAATACGTGAAAACAAAATCAAGGAGATAAATCACAAAACAACAGAGTTATCGATTTTTGAGATGGAAAATACCGGTTGGTCCCATAGTGCGTTGGTCCCGGCTGTCATTTGTAGATCTTTGATAGTCGTTACGGGTCGTCAGAAGCCCGAAAGTCTGTCTTACCAAGGGGTATCGTGTTGCCCAGTAACTGGGTTGTGGAGGTCAGATAGGCAGTCGCTCCATGTAAAATACTGGTATTCAGCTGCATCCGGTTAGACTGGAAGCTGACCCCAACATAGTTAGTTAGTTGGGCAAAGGCTAGGCAAAGTTAGTTGCAAGTAGTAGGCAAGGTTAGTTGGGTAATAATATACCCGTCGTAACTTCTAAACAAAGGTCCGATTCGAATTTAAAGAGGAATTTATTTATATGTCGGAAATACGTTAGTCACTCGTTTGACTTATCAGGACGCCAGCGCCACCAAGCGGCGCTTGACAGAGTCTACAACATAACGCTTGACCTGAGATAAGTGCAGTTTGTCAGAGGCGGTCAAAAAGTGAACACGTTTAGAAACTGTCGCGCGTTCCGTATAGTTGTGTCGTGTACCTACAGTGTGTGAATAGCTACTGTGATTATTCGATCGTAAATTATAATTTGATTTAAACTGCAAACGGTTTTTCTATTGTGCAATAACCGACACTTCCCATTGTACGCCCTCAGTAGTTAATTTAAGGCTGATGATAACGAGAGAGACGTACCTTCTCCATCATATACATAATGAACCTTGATTACGAAACTATTTCGTTGGATATGAATGATCATGATATGAATGTCACTTGTTGACTAATTTAAACAAAAAACGGTTATATTGTGACTTAACTATGTATAATAGTTAGAAACATAGCGTTGCGGACTGTGGGTAATGATGAGTACAATAAACATGTTGTAGGTACATTATTTTATGCATCAATCAATAGGTTTCGCAGCGCACGCCAAATAATGATTTTTATTGACATTTTTTTGATACCTTGGGTTACATCATCGCAATTTTCGTAGGCACCTCGTTTTTTTTTTTTTACCAGGCTGCGCAACGCAAAGGAGGGTAACTTCGTAAAAAGTGAACTTTTTTAAAAATGGAAATAAGATGACCTATTTGGCTATTTCTTTAGACATAAACATTCTCATGCATACGGAGGCAATAGGTCTTTATTGTTTTTAAGAAGATGCCGCCAACTGCATGAGATTGTTTGTATAGATATAGAAATAGGTCAACTTGTTTGCATCTTTTTTAAAATTCACTTTTTACGTATTCGGGTTTTTTGATTTTTCTAAAAACGTTTATATTTTTAAAGTCAGCCCATGTTACTCGCTGATAATGTAGCTTACTATTGGTGAATTAATTTTTTAAATCGGTTTAGTATTTTATGAATGTATCCATTACAAACAAACATACAAAAATAAAACCTGCCAAGTGCGAGTCGGACTCGCGCACGAAGGGTTCCGTACCATCTATAAAAACGGCAAAAAAAATCATGTCTGTTGTATGGGAGCCCCCTTAAATATTTACTTTATTGTTTTTTTGTATTTGTTGTTATAGCGGCAACAGAAATACATCATCTGTGAAAATTACAACTGTCTAACTATCGCGGTTCATGAGATACAGCCTGGTGATAGACGGACAGACAGACAGACAGACAGACGGACAGCGGAGTCTTAGTAATAGGCAGGGGCGTGCCGTCCATAGAGGCAATTAGGCCTAGCCTACCCTACCAACAACGCCAAATGCATTTATTTTAACTATGTAATACAATAATACAAAATATTAAAAAAAAGTTAAACTCCTGTTAAAACTCTTATATAGCAACTTGTCGCAGACGCCACGTGACTCACAGTTCGAAGCAGCTGACGTACGCAAGGCAAGGATTCGTTTCGCCTACATTTCGTTCATCAATTTACGCACACGTGTATATTTTCGTGTGTATGAACGGCACACAATAGTGAAATGGTTTAAATTAGGGGCGTAATTCCGGCGGCAGGAGCTTGGTCCTCATTGGTTGTGTGTAAAGTGAAGATTTAATGAATGAAAAATATTGAAGACCAGGGTTCCCAATTTTTGGACAATTCCCCGAATTGCGGGGAAGTTTCCTTCTTGACTACCAGACTACTAGAGACAATTTAAAAA
This sequence comes from Atethmia centrago, assembly GCA_905333075.3. Taxonomy (NCBI): domain Eukaryota; kingdom Metazoa; phylum Arthropoda; class Insecta; order Lepidoptera; family Noctuidae; genus Atethmia; species Atethmia centrago. The sequence goes on along the minus strand of HG995381.1, from coordinate 5,664,427 downwards.
AAAGGGTAGTATTGTTGAATTTATACCTTCCAAAAAATTATAAATTGTAAGGAATAGTAAAAGCCCTATAAAAGTAATTAAAAACTTCATAATTTTTTATTTTTCTTCTCATATTTGGGAAATTTCGCTTGGTTTGTGGGGAGTTAGGAAAATAAGTTTCGGCAACACAGTCCAGTGTGTCAGTGTTATCCGGCAAAATATGATAGTCCCTTTTGTGGATGAACACGGTATGACAGTGATACAATTTTAATTGGTAGTGTTTGTTTCATGTGACAGTGACACGTAATGTATATGTGATCTTGAATGTTTTGCTGTTTTAGATCTTATTAAGTTATAAGTAATTGGTTTTGAAACGTAAAGTAGTGTAAAGATTATGTGTTGTGTTATTATTTGTTTATTTACCTAAGAATCGTGTTCTGTTGTGAAGTTTGCGCCGATAATGTGTTGGTTAGTCGCACTTGTCGTTTAATGATAAGATTCAAGTTGTGTCTAAAGGTTAAAGTAGTGTAAAGATTATGTGTTGTGTTATTATTTGTTTATTTACCTAAGAATCGTGTTCTGTTGTGAAGTTTGCGCCGATAATGTGTTGGTTAGGTTAGGTTAGTCGCACCTGTCGTTTAATGATAAGATTCAAGTTGTGTCTAAAGGTAGATGTGTGCCCGAATTACGAGAATGAATCCAAAAATATGATAATTCATGACTTCGGATATCTTGCAAGTGACGTGTTCTGTAATTATCACCCACCCACTTGGTTATGATATTTGAGGTGGCCGAATCTTTCTTCTGTCTTTTTAAACCTTGAATAATGTGGTGAGTTCTTGTATGTAGAGCCGCGCTGTGATGTTGCGCGAATTAGTTTTGTTTTTGGTGTCAGTATGCATGGCCTACCCTCTGTGGAGAACCACTGCACGCCACTGGTAATAGGGTCCCATTTTACCCTTTGGGTACTGAACCCTAAAAACCAGTCTGGCACTAGACGAGGTTAGCATGACGGTCGGTGACGCGAAACCATAAGTGTTTCTCCTGCCAAAAATCGCTCAAGGCGCCTAAAGAAGTTTTCACTTCAAAAAGGTTTTATTACACCATAAACAATAAAATTAAAACGAATCCTGAAACACACACTTTGACATAAGCAACGAGTTTTCTGTGGGGTTGTCACATGTTATGACAATGACATTGACAAAGAGTTATTATCACTGTATATTTTTCAAATATTCCCGAATGAAAATATCTCGGGGTCGCGGGAAAGTTCGAAAGGGTTACCGAGGCCTCTGGCAACGGAAGGAACACGGGTGGGTTTTAGTCAGTAAGAGTCTGACACACCCTCTCGCTTCGCCCAGAGCGGGAAGCAGTTATTTGATAATTTACCACGCAAAAAAAAATATAGTGTATATATATCTCTATGTGAAAATAATGAAAGCTACATATAGCCTGAGCACAGCTATAATATCAGTATTATTAAATACTAGCTGCGCCCCGCGATTTCACCCGCATAAGTCTCGATCCCGTGGGAATATTGGGATAAAAAGTATCCTATGTCCTAACCCATGTCATGGTCTACCCATAAGCCAAATTTTATCCAAATCCGCTTAGCCGTTTTAACGTGAAAGCGTAATAAACAAAAAAACTCACTTTCACATTTGTCGATTTTTTTTTTGTTTTTTTTTTTATTTTTTTTTTGAGTTATATTAGGATTAGGATGCCAACCATATGGAAAAAATACACTAAAATAGATCTCACAATTGCATGATGTTGTACATAATATACGTAGGTACCTATATGATTAAACTTCCGGAGACCTGAATCAAGCCAACCTCTATTTTTTTTGTAACTTTTTAGATGTTCGTGAATTCAAATTTGGAACACTTATGACTCAGATTATAAAACAGAAGGACTGATGACACCAAAATAATAAATAGCCAGTATGTCGGCTTCAAACTGCATAAAAACTTTTTTGACTACATTTTTGACTTTATGTTATTGACCTTTAGGAGTGTATATCCAAGTGGGATGACTCGATTAACAACCATCATTAGGTATTCCCAAAAAGTTACCCTGAGTAATATTTTAAGGACAAAGAGATATACTCCCGGACAGATGAAACGAGCCACCCTAGATATTTTTATTTAATAAGTCTCTATCTTTTTAAATAATGGTAGTCAAAGAAAAAAAATTGATTTTAAGCCAGTAATCTTATATATAAAATTCTCGTGTCACAATGTTCGTTCCCGTACTCCTCCGAAACGGCTTGACCGATTCTCATGAAATTTTGTGAGCATATTGAGTAGGTCTGAGAATCGGCTAACATCTATTTTTCATACTAGAAATTACTTAAAAATTATTTATATGGCAAAACAACGTTTGCCGGGTCAGCTAGTTTACTATAATTTCCGTTTGTCATTGTTCCAGAGAAATCTGAATACTAAAAAAAAATAGTTTAATTGCACTAAGTAGTCTTTTCGCGTTTCTCAGGGGCAAAATAGGCGTGAATTTTTTTAAGAAAATCATACTTTATATAGAGAAAACGTTTATCTAGTCACTTGTGCTACCTCCAAGAGCATTACGACAGCCGTCATGCGATTAATCAATGCCACTATAACGTGCTGTGGAATGATCTCCAATGCTTCCAAGGTGGCAGTTTCCAGCTACTACAAAGTTTCTAGAGCTGGCTGGTTACTTCAAACACGCCTCTTCGGCTTCTCCCATAAGTCCTTCCCACAAAAAGTCTTTCGTCTGCGCTGTACGCTCTATTGGATATACATCAGGGCTTCTTGTGGGCCATTCCATTACTGCGATACTAATGTCATGCAAGTATTCTCGAACAATTCTTGCCCTTGTAATATGTATCATGAATAAAAATGAAATGGCCCACATATTTTGTATATGGCATCACATGAGCCTCTAGGCATTGACGAATGTATCGGTCGCTATTTACTGATGGCAACTGTGGTCCCGTCACAACCTCAAGGCCCGTTTTTCCTTCGGTGGAAATTCCGTCCTAGCCTGTTCATGACCCATCGCCATAACTCACATGTTCTTCGATGCAGCATTGCAGAAAACTTTATCCCTGTCTTCGGTAAACTTTCCTACGTCCAACATTGCCATACAGCATAATTTAGTTTCAACCGGAAAAAGAACCTGGCTTCATTGACGTTGAGTCCAATGCAAATGTTCGCGTGCAAACTGTAAAAGTGCCATTCTGTGAGCTCGTGTCGTTTTGGGACCAGAGGCTGGCTTATTTATCAGGTTTCAGGCCACGTTCTGTGAACAGTTTCTAACAGTTCGAGCGCAAACAGTCAGTCCATGAAAGTCTCGAAACTGTTCTTGGACCTGTACTGAGGTTAGGTGACAATTACGCAGGCTGGTGATAAAGATAAACCGACCTTGTCGTGCTGTGACTCGGTTTCGTTGTCCTCCTGGACGGTGGACGAAGCTGCCAGTATCCAGGTATCGATGGTAAATTATTTAAATGGCAGAACGACTTACATGAATTTGTGCACTTACTGTTTCGCTAAGCACAGACTGAAGAAGTGCCATAGCTTGCAGGGCTACTTCAGGCGCAGTATCCATAATTTGAACGTCAGAATGAATTTAAAAAATAAGGGAAAACAATTTCGATACTCTTTTAAGCTCAAGCTCAAAAACGGTGAAGGTAAACATCGTGAGGAAACCGGCATGTCCTAGAACAAAAATTCGAAGACATGTGACATCTACCAACCCGCACTGGGCCCGCGTGGTGGATTACGGCCCACTCACTCTCACAGAGAGGAGGCCTGTGTCCCAGCAGTGGGAACATTATAGGCTGATTATGTTTAAGCAAAACAAAACAAATAACGAAATAACTATTGACCTTAGAATATAGAAAGAACTAGAATACGCGTTCAACTGTCATTGCAAGCCGCACGCTATGTCCAAAATCAAGACAAGCGACCCGCGCCCGGCTCACTTCCCACCCCCGTAATGTTGCTAGCTCGGACATTATGAACCTGTTTTGGGGTAAAGGTTGAGAGTATTGGTAAGATAATATAAATAATACAATCACAATTGGTCTTTTCATAGATACATAATTTCATACACCCACCCCCCCTCTAGAAATTCTAACAGTCTAAGATAGTACCTATTATGAATGTTATGCAATTCTAACAAAATCATTTATACATACGGGTTGCATTGATACCCTTTCTTTTTCAAGTCGGGTTTTTTTTTAAGTTGTTATTAATTTAACACTACAACGAATAAATGCCCTCAGTAGGTAATAAAAAGAAGGGAAAATCAAAACTCTTATACTGGCAACACTAACAAGATGGATGCATCATTCTCTATGACAATTACAAACTGAACAATTTATTCAGTAATTAAATAAGACGATATTTGAATGCGCTATTTACACGTGAAATGTGATCCCATCCTGTTTATTTTGTAGCCCCGCTGCATTTTTACAGGTATGAACGACACAAGACGGCATAGTTAAATAAAATAGCACACCGGTAAAACACGTTACGCGATACGACGTTCACAGAGTAATTGATCGGCTGCGCGTCAAACTACTCTATTTAGGAGTAGTTTTTGACGCTTCAGTATTAGGCGTGTTCGCGGCTTCTGGTTCTTCCTATATTCTAAGCTATTGACTTATAGATGATCTAGGTAATCAAGAGCAAATATTCTTCTCTTTTTCAAATTCGTGAATTAAAATTTCGAACAATAGTGATACCGAAATGATGGCCTTAGGTATGTCAGCTTCATAACTGCATACAAACTTTTTTTCTGAATTATCCTTACTTTAATGATAAATTCACGTTAGCTCGATTTAGGAGCCTGGAAATTTATTAAGGATTAACAAAACGAACGGGAATACACGGTCCATCATGGCCATAATCCTGGTACGATCATGGTTAAGAGATAGATATAATTGTCACCTCGAATGTCTTGGGCTTTTTGTTCTCTGTTGGTATCTTCTCGTCAGTATGTATTACATGGAGAATGATGCTTGTTACGTGTACGGAGTTACATGATACGCAACACCGATCAGAATTTTTTTTTTTTTCTTTTCTCGCCTCCCACAGAAAGTGGCAAGAAAAGTTGTTCGGTGATTCGCTCCTTGCCATCTCCATAGGTTAAATCCTCTAAGCCCCGAAGGCACTTTCAATAATTCTGTGAAAGCTGATGAAGAAATGTCGAAATACCTATACATAATGGCACAGTGGGTACCGTAATATCGGTAGCCCTAGGGTGTAACTTTGGCCCAAAACGACAAAAGTTTAACTTCCCGCCACGCCGCACTTTAGGAGCTATTGAAGTAGTTCGCGCTATATATCGATAGATGGCGGTATGGGGCGGTCGGTAAAAAGTTTCACGTTCACAAAGCGGATTGGTCAATGTGTATCACAGGTACTACATGTAAAACACGTGAAGTTATTATGTGCAAACTTTGTCACAAAACAGTAGTATCAGGTAAGTGTAAGTGTTTTTTTTTTAATAATCAATCGTAACAGATTCTAATGTGATATAAATCAAAGAGTTAAATACATTTTTGTAAGAAGTATATGATAATTAAAATTACAGTATACTTTCGCCATCGTTTTCGGGTATCTTTGACCCATGGGAAGATATTTCAGAAAGAGAACAAGTTGGTCTCTCGGGCTTGAGTCAAACAAATTCCAAGAAAAAAGAGAAAATCAGGAAACTCTTAATTCATAGAAGTTCCTCCTCAGAGAGCAGTGACGCAGAAATAAGTCTCGCTTCATCTTCTGAAGATCTCATAACGGCACGAGATCAACCTGATGATTCAGAAGACGATTCAACGACGACCTTTGACGCAGGTTACGTTTCCAAATAATAGTCCAGCACCGGATGAACCACTGGCTCAGTTTTCAAAGTCCAATTCTCTGGATTGTAATGCTAGACCCATAGAGGACCCACTTTTGTCTAAACGTAAGAAATCCGAAGATCGATGAAGAGTAGAATCTGTTATTGAGGAGGAGCGTCAGGATTAAAATTACTACTGTGTCGATGATCATGTGTTGGTTAAATGGGATTCACGCGTTTATCCAGGGAAATTTATATCGAAGTCTGTAGAAGGACCGCTAGTAAGTTGCATGAAGAGAGGAAAATTCTGGAGATGGCCTGCAATAAAAGTTGAACAATTATACCGTTGGGAAGCAGTGATAAAGAACATTAATGTTCCTAAATTTGTGAAAAAGGGCTTATTTATTGTACCTGAAATTGATTTAATTAATACGGATAAGTCTGATTATTAATCTAAAGATTCTCAATTTTTGAAGACTGATTTGTAACAGATAGGTAGGCACCTAGTAAAATAATTTGTTAGTTTATGGATGTTAATTAAAGTTACACATGTTGAGCTACTTCTAATAAATATTATTTATCTGATAGTTTTGCTAAAGATCTAATTAAAAAAGTCATGTTCTAAGTTTTTTTTAATTTGTGTTGTTTATGTTTTGTGTTATTTATGTAGTTTTTCAGTACAATAAAAACAAGTTAATCAAGATAATACGTCTTTCTTTGAATATGAAATCAATTAAAACAGGTTTCTTTGCCCTTTCATTGAAAACCGTTACATTTTACTACAAAAAAAAATGAGGGCCAAATAAACCCGCTTCAAAGTGCAACATTGGCCCAAACTTTGCGCAAAAAAAAACTTAGGGGTTATTTTCTTAAGTTTTACATGTACATGAGTTGATTATATTCACAACTAAACACCTACTTCTATTTTAGAGATATGGTGCTTCTTAAATTGAAGTACTCAAACGAGAAGTAAAAAGATCATGATACAAAAACACAAACAAAGTACCCCGACCTTACGGTACCCACGCATTTTCTGAGAAAGAAAGGAGTTTATTTTAAAAGAGGTTGGAACAGAGCTTGAAGAGACGGATCAAGATTAGAGACGACAAAAACATCTAAGATTGCAGCCCTTTTTTTTCTGGAACTTTTCAAGATGATCGAAACTTACAAAAATTTACGAAATCATTGAATAAGTACAATCGAGGAAAAGAAGTCTTCCAAATTCAAAAAAGTTTTAGTGAAAAATCGTAATAAATATTATAGAGGTATATTATTCTCTTGTTGTTTTTTGATAACCGTTGACATTGTGTTGTCACAAGCGGATTTACGTTGGCGATTTTTAATTGTAGTAGTACCATAATAAAAAGAAATATTGTTTAAGTCTCAGAATATGAAGGAATTAATACGTTTAAATGGATTATAAAATCCTACCGCCAATAGCCTTTTTGAATGAATTAGCAAAACTTCACAGGCATAATCGTAGTAATAGGTTTATCCGGTTCTGTCCGTTCCAGCTATTTTAACACTGTGTTTGGACAGTAGATAAAGGTAAATAAAGGTAGGTAAAGATCCATTGTACAAAAAAAAGGTTTTATTCCACCATAGACAATAAACATGCTTTAAAACCGAACTAAGACGAATGAAACGCACACTCCGACGTAAACAAGAGGATGTCACATGGTATGATTATGACAGACGTAGCATTGACAACTAAAGTTAGTTAGTTTGTTTTGATCGCATTCCTATCTGAGATAAAAAACAATAATACTGCTTTTATAATCTCTTTTAGGTGAAAATCATGAAAGATACATTTAACCTGAATATCGCTACTATAGTATTATTGAATATGGAAATGACGAAGCGGAACCATAATATAATTATAATCGATGTCATAGCTTTATGATATTGTACATAATTTATGATTCTATGAATATATTATATGCAAGTAAGATGACTCATATTGACGGCCATCACATATCAGGTATTCCCAAAAAGTTACTTCGAGTAAAACTTTAAGGATAAAGAGATTTAAAGGATTAATAGAACACACGCTCCCGTCTACTCGCTGTTTCTATTAATAGAAATTATACACATCTGTGTCAGTCTAGTCACAATTTGCCGCAAATAGCTGCGTATAAAATCCTTAAGTTATTAAAACCTATTTTTAAATTACAGATCATCTCAGTGACGAAGATTTGGTCATTTTGAGTAAAGTGCGGTCGTTTTAGTGACTTCAAAAGTATTTAACTGTAAAGATTGACATCTATCCAACAAAATGGGTGATCTGCCAGTTTTTAAGAAATGTTGTTTCTGTGTGCCTCTACGTTATGGTTTACTCACATGGGGGTATCTGAAATTGGTGAGTTATTTGGAACATTTAATGAAAATATGATATCTCCCTAATACAGGTATAAGTCCGGTCCAACTACCTAGCCTTTTACTGGTGTCAAACAAAAATACTATTCCACTTTAAAGGTTATGGTTGCCAATAAAATGAAACGAAGGTCTTTGATATCTGATTCAAAATATCCCCTCACTATTAGTCTTGTTTACATGTAACAAATTTACACAGATTAGGGATTTTTTTTTTTGTTTGGGAAATCATCAAATAACTTCTCCCGCTCTGGGCAGAGCGGGAGGGTGTGTCAGACTCTTACTGACTAAAACCCACCCGTATTCCTTCCTGTTGCCTGTGTTGCCAGGGGCCTCGGTAATCCATAAGTACCTTCCCGCGACCCCGGCAGGCATCGGCCCTAGTGGACCCCTACTTTTGTGTTGACGACATCTCTGTGCGTGGAATACGACGCGCTGTCGACCCGGGCCTGGTCCTTACTGTACGGTGAGCTACCCATTGCTCACCGTCCGCAAGCCCGTGCACAGATTAGGGATGGCAAATACATGATAGAATGCTTACTATACATACCTACATAGCACTAAGTACTTATATTACTTAATTCTAAATCATTTGTATTCAAAATCTTACTAAATATTCTCAATCATTCCTTACTTAGGGAAAATCAAACTGCCAATTTTTCCTTACAGCCAAAAGATAGTCTGTTAGGTTCATACAAAACAAATATTTAATGAGCCTTATCTTCAGGAAAATTCAAAGACTGAACAAAAATAATATAATACCACACTCAAAGCACTAATAACATATTTCCTCAATAATGTTAGCACTTAACTAAAATATCATTATTTTATTTTGCCATAATTAGAAAAAAAATAACCATTAATGTAATGAACAAAGAACTGACCATCATTTTTTTTTTTTTTTTTTTGAACTTGGCTTATTGCAAGGGTCACGTGGACCTTTCCCTGCTTCATCGGGCTTTGGTGGGGCCAGAAGGGCCTCTCACCTAGCAAAATAAAAAGGAAGTTAGGTAGTACACCTAAGGGCGTCCCATGTGGGACTCGAACCTAGGCTTAGGGCGCTACCGATTTTGAGCAAGTGGGGACTTGTCATATCTGAGAGTTATTATTATTATTAGGGATATTTAGTTTACTTGCTCCGCGCGGGCGGGTGATTTCAAGAGACAGGGGGGAGTATTATGTTACTCTATTTCGCGGAGGTACTCGCCGTCGAGTACGGGATGTCTGTGTGGGTGAACTGACCATCAATTCTTAGTTTTTATTTTATACTAGCTGACCTGATCAATGTTGTCCTGTAAAAAATTCATTAATTCATACAAAATCGCACAGAAAAAAGATTGTTGTGAAAATTTTCCAATTTTTCGTTGCATAAAAACCTAATTCGGAATATTACAAACATTTTAAAACAAAAGCTATCCAAATTGGGTTATTTCGCCCCTAGCCGCCGGAGGAGACGCCCTGGGCCCCGGGAATCCTGGGTGGATTTCCGGCCACCGTAGGCGCGGGCTTGTGGACGATGAGCAATGGGTAGCTCACTGTCCGGTAAGGACTAGGCCCGGGTCCACGGCGCGTTATATTCCACGCGCGCCTCAAAGAGATGTCGTCAGCACAAGTGTAGGGGTCCACTAGGGCCGATTAAAAGAGACGAATTTATCCAGGATACACAATACGTCTACTCAATAATTAAATTAGTGTTGGTCATTTCCTGGATATATTGCAGAATTTATAAATTACATATTAATATTATTAAAAACAATGAAGTTTAATTTGATTTAAATGCTATAGGTACGCAATTTTATGATATTTGTTTAATATGTGGTTATTAAAAATTAGTTAATAATTTATTTTTAATAATTGATAATCCACCCCGTCCGGGGTGAATAGATGAACGCGGGTTTCCGAGAATCCACCTTAGGGTGGCTGTTTTCCGGGTGTCACCACTGTGTGGATCGCCCAGAGGACACGGTGGAGGTCTGCCCGGCTTGGGCAGAGCACCGCCGTGTCCTCGTGGAGGCGATCGGCGGCAGAGACCTCTCGCGTCCGGCCCTGGTTCAGGCCATGGTACGGAGCGAGAGGGCATGGGCAGCCGTCACCTCCTTCTGCGAAGCAGTAATGCTCGCGAAGGAGGAGGCGGGACGGTTGAGGGAAAGGCAAGTTTCGCGCCCTCTCGCCCCTAGCCGCCGCAGGAGACGCCCAGGGCGTCGGGAATCCCGGGCGGATTTCCGGCCACCGTAGGCGCGGGCTTGCGGACGGTGAGCAATGGGTAGCTCACCGTCCGGTAAGGACCAGGCCCGGGTCGACGGCGCGTCGTATTCCACGCGCGCCTCAGAGATGTCGTCAGCACATATAGTAGGGGACCACTAGGGCCGATGCCTGCTGGGGTCGCGGGAAGGTACTTATGGGTCACCGAAGCCCCCGCAACACAGGCAACAGGAAGGAATACGTGTGGGTTTTAGTCAGTAAGAGTCTGACACACCCTCCCGCTCCGCCCAGAGCGGGAGAAGTTATTTGATGATTTCCCACACTCAAAAAAAAAAAAAAAGGGTGGCTGTTTTAGGGTGGTAAAACGGAATAACAGTCTGAATTGGTCTAGCCGTTCCCAATTTATGCGCTTACCAACGAACAGTATTTCATTTTTATTATATAATAGATTTCCCTGAATATAAACTATCTCCTTTAATTAAATTAATTCATTTTCGAAGTTCATGGATCATAGGATGTTTTACCCAATTTCAGGCACCCACGATAAAGGATTGCTAGATTGGGACCAATTAGACAAAAATACTTTCATCTATTTTTTGACAATAAAAGTTCTTAGCAGTTTCTTGTAAGCATTTCTGTGTTACTAACAACTAGATTTCCGATTTTCAAATACTTCCCTATTTGAAAATCGGAAATAAATGAATATTGTTATTAAAAGATAAGTTATCTTTTTTGGTCTCTAAAATGTTTGTGATCTTTACAGGCTACAGCACTAACAGTACTGAGTTTCTTCATAATCATTGTGGTTGCATTATCCGGGTATATTGTAGGAGATGTTACTCTGATCACAATAATAAGTCTGGTGGCTGTGATACTGGCAACAGAAATTGTAATACACATTGTATTCATTATTGGAACACATAAGGTAAGGCATAATGCAGATTGGATTAACTCCACAGGCAAGAAATTCGCATCATGTAAATTGGGTGTAAGACCAAATTTACATGATGTGAAATTCTTGCCAGTTGGATACAATAAAGTTGAAACAAGTAAACAACAAATTACTTGCAAACAAACGCTGATTTTAAGGTGCAACTTTTATTGTTACTACCGCCGGTCGGAAGTTGTCGGTACCGCCCCCTAGGCGCTGGAGTTTTTCGTGGGGGTGGTAGCGGGTCCAAAGGCAAACGGGGGTGTTATGACAGTCAAGGGGGTGACCGCGGCCTAAATAGAAACGTAATATAATAAAATACTTTGAAAATACATCTGTTTTCTAAGATAAACATCTTAGTATTATTAGTAGTAGGTATTCAGAAATGGATACCAAGAGTTCTTCTCTTCAAAAAGAAACCAATATCAGCTCTCCACCCTGGATTGTGGGATATAGTACAGATTTTTTTATTGTGTTTCCTTTATCATATTTGGCTGAGCGTGGGTTTAGTGCAGTTACTAGTTTACTGTCTAAGAAAAGGAATAGACTGCAGCAGATCACTGAGCGTGGTGATTTGCGACTGATGTTAAGGCGCTGACAAGACCCAATTGACCAAAATAGGCTTCTCTTAAGAAATAAAAAATGCCAAATCTGTATAGTTTGTGGTAACGGAAAAAATATATGTTAATTTTGAACATATTTCCCAGAACTTGGTTGTTACCAAAACACGTTTTGAAAAAAAATCGCGATACAAACTAATTTTAAACTAACCTCTTTCCTTGAGTTCTAATCCAAAATATCTGTATTAAATATCAACATACGTTACGTATTTAATTAATAATAAGAACGTCTTATTTGAATGCAGAACTTGGTTGTTTTTTATTTTCGATTACTCAACTCAATTTTGAGTAAATAGATAACTTCTTCATATTTTGCAATAAATTACAAGCGTTGTGTCATCACGCGTGTCTTTCTTTTCTATGCAATCTGACAGTGACCGCGGTTTAGGTGTTGTCAGCGTCTTAACTAAATTGAAATTTGACAATAGCAAATTGTTAAAACTCCATCAGCCTCAACCATTTCATTGATATTGATGTTTCTTATTGAATTTTGTTTATTTTTATTATATTTTTTTATTAATTTTGATTAATCGTCTTGTCTTTGCCTTTGTGCAGTGTCCCAGTGCGGGGTGCTCCAGCTTTGTGTATTGTCTTGCATTTGATGGTTAAGTTATAATTTTGTTAATAACACTTCGTATGGTCTTTGTTTGAATTAAATGTTTTTAATATAACTTGTTTTGGTATTATTAAATCATAATCACGGCCCTCGGCCATGACTAAAAGTAGCACGATTACAGACAGAGAAAGAGAATTATTTTTTATTTTGTGATTATTAATAGATAGATAATAGATAGACTGACATATACAATTGGTATAATTAACTATTTTGTAAAGGGGAATCCTAGAATCATAAATACTCATCACCACCTCACACACCCCAACAAAATCACACACAACACACATGCCACAAACACCCCTCGCGCATCTCATGACACTCACCCACACACCCATTCACCCTACACTCACCACATTAACTCAACGTCAAGATACATCCCAAATCATAATATGTTCTGTAGGTACTGTTTATTTTTATCATATTTTTTATTATTAATTATTTAAATCTAAATAAAAATTAACTTAATTACTTAAGCACTTTTTGCATGGAACAGCACTCCATTCTGTATCTGGGGAAGGGCGTTGTTAGCTGCGTTACAGTTTAAACTTTTGCAGCTATCATCGTTTTACATGTTGTACTTAGTCTTGTGGCAATACCACAAGACTAAAAGAAATAAACTTTTTATACATATATTTTAATCTTCCAACCCGCACTGGGCCCGCGTGGTGGATTACGGCCCACTCCCTCTCACAGGGAGAAGGCCTGTTTCCCAGCAGTAGGAACATTACAGGCTGATTATGTATGTAAAGGGGGGTGTTGGATTTTCTTTTTCTTGTAAAGGGGCGGTAGTCCATAAAAAGTTGGGAACCTATGGTGTAGGTCTTGACCTACACCATAGGTTCCCAACTTTTTTGCCCAGGCATAAGGCTTGCCTTATGCCTGGGCAATATAACTACTGCTTCAAGTGTTTTAACAGATAAAACAAAATATCAACTGTACCGTTCTCTCAATAAAGTTGATTTTGTTTTGGCGCTCGCCTTTTGAAGGCAAATTTTTGTGGAAGAAATGTGTGAATAAATTTATACTTAGACCAGAATTAACAATGATTTTTGTTTACAGAAAATCGTGAAGCTGCTAAGAGCTTATTATTACTACGCCGTCTTCATGTGGATAGTGACAATCATAATGTCTATCGTGGGCACTGCCTTTGTAATACTCAGTATCAATGGTGGTTCAGAGAGAGATTTAGTTTTCACCTTGAATGTCTTGGGCTTTTTGTTCTCTATTGGTAAGTATTCATTCTCATTAGTACCTGGTGGTGTGTTGCTCTTGCAAGACAACGCGCCGGTTCACAAGAGCAGAGTTGCAATGGCTGCTCTGCACACGCCTGGCTTCGAATCACTAGTCCACGTACCCTACAGTCCAAATCTGGCCCCAAGTGATTTTTATTTGTTCCCCAATTAAAAAAAAAAATCCCTTTCCTTTTTGGACCTCCCCTCGTATGTACCAAAAACTAACTAATCATCTTAAAAAAAAGACTTCCTCAATGGCCAGGTCATAAAAATTCCAAATAAAAAAAAACGTGTGTATTCCATACACAACGATGGACGTTACGTGTGCGCGGGCGCAACATGTTGTCGCATCAATCACTGACACCCGTAACCATCACCTCTGATACCAGTATTATTTTAATATTACTTGAGCGTGAGAAAGAGATGGAGCTATAAGTCCTGTACAGCTCCATCACTTTCCCACTGTGAAGTGCCCCCAGAGGGGCAATTGCGTAACACACATAATGACAATTGATCGCAAATGGTTTCATTTTGAAAGTTCACCCACGTCCATTGCGTCACTTACGTTGTTGAACTGACGAATTTTTAAACCTATGAAGCAATGGATTATCAATATGCTTCAAAACTCTCGGATTGTGATTCAAACTGTGTTACGCAATTTGGGTACAGCTCAACTCAAAGCGAAGCATTGAAATGTGAACTTTATATCGTGTCACGGACGACGACATTTTCAATATTTTAGGTATTGAAAGTAATTTTTTATGACGCGCGGACTGCACTCGTGGCCTGCATGCGAAATGCGACGGTGCTTGGTGCTATGTAGCTGGCGTAAAACACCACCAAAACTGAGCGATTTTTATCTCTTGCATTATTGTAATAACTGTGTCCTTTCTCCTTTCAGTTGTACAGACATTCCTCGTACTATCCCTCAGGAGCGAAATTATCAAACTTAGAAGCAACTGCCCATACAGATTCGTGAAGAATGACAATGACCCCGAAGGCACTATCAATACAATGAGAGATGACGAAATGTCGATATATAATGGTACAGTCCACATTCTATGAGAGAGAAAGGAGTTTATTTTAAAAGGGGACGTAACAAAGCTTGCATAGACGGATCAAGAGTCGAGAAGACTAAAAATTTATATTCGACAAAAACCTTTAAGACTCGCGCTTTTTTTGATGCTGTGCGAAAAAGACAGAACTAGGTATTTCAGGATGAACTTACGAAATTATTGAGGAAAACAAGTTCTTTCAAAGAACTTTTCGTGAAAAATATTTACATCGTAATATAGGTACCTAAGGTCAGTTTGTGTTGTTTTTTGATTATGAAGTCGGTTAAAAACCGTTGACATTGTGTTGCTAGTTGCGGAAAAAATATATATTTAGTAATTATATTAATTATATATTAAGGAATTGTTAAAGTGCCATAATATACAGGAATAAATACGTTTTAATGGATAATAATATCCTAACGCTAATATAGGGCCTTTTTAGGGTTCCGCTGTAAACAAGGAACGCTTATAGTTTCGCCATGTCCGTCTGTATACATATAGGCATAGATATACATATTAATCACGCCGAACAAGTGCTAAAATAAAATCTCGACTTACTTAAATTTGCAGTTGGAGAATTGACCGTGACATATATCTATCTGTATGTATGTATGAGAGAACATGTTTTTCAACTAACGTTAAGTTTTGTTTTTGAGATAAATTCATCCCAACTTCCGTACTACGGAAACATTCATAGTGGAAACATTCATAGAAACATTCATAGTGGAAACATTCATAGACACATTCATAGTCCGACACGCACATGACCGGGTTTTTTTTAATTTATTAACAAAACTTCACAGTCATAAAAACCATCAAGTCACCATGATGAGATATACTGCCAATTAATGTTAAAAGGCCCTGTATACTTGTATTAGCTAAGTATCAAATATGAATTTAACTCATTTACTGAAAAATTTACATTTTTCGGTACCTACCTACGTGAGTTGCGATGCGTGGCTATTTTAATACATTTCATATTTTTATAAGATTATTATTACACATTGTTATATTTAGTTTTAAGATATTACTATTTATGTATTCAATAAAATCTTTATGGTACGTTTAAGTACTGAATTATCGTTTTCTTTCGTCTTTTCAAGTCTTCTTCTTGTCAAAATTAAAAGGTATGTAATTATGAGTGTGTGACGCAATTAGGCTGCTTTTTTTTGGTGGAAAATTATCAAATATCTTTTCCCGCTCTGGGCGGAGCGCGAGGGTGTGTCAGACTTGTACTGACTAAAACCCACCCGTGTTTCTTCCGTTGCCCGTGTTGCCAAGGGCCTCGGTATCGCTTTCGGACTTTCCCACGACCCCGGCAGAATCAGGCTGCTGGGTTCGAACACACGATCTACCGGCCTTACCACTAGGACGCTTCTGCCTACATATTTGTTTCACTATAATTTCAATAATATTTGGGGAGGCCTATGTAACTGCTCTGTGCTTCGAAGGCGTCTCCTGTTTTGAAAACGCGTGATTTTAATAACAAGTTATTTTTTCAAATTCTGTTATCTATTCAGTGGTTCAACATGGTGATTCTACCAAAGTGTTAACAGTTATTTATGAACCAAAATATTAAATGATTGCCTACGTACAGTCAGCGTCAATCTAAACAACTATGAAAATTAAATATTAACTCAGACACAAGAACTGTTTCAAAATGAAGAAAGTACACGTCAACTGTCATTCTGACAAGAGTTTTATCAAATCGAGATAAAGTTTAATTTTCTTAGTTGTTGAGATCATTCGTCCCGATATTTTTGACGCTGCGCTGACTCTAGGTACCTAATACGTTACATATCACAAGCTTTAACTTTTTGGGACGAATACGTTTTTGTAGTTATGCAGTTACTTTACATCATATACAACACAAATAAACTTCTGCTTTATTCAGGCCTAGGACTGACTGTTTTAATATTGTCACCACTCGGGATTTCGGGAACTCTCGGCTCGCTCGCTTTGCCAGCCATACGCTTGCCGCGGTTGGTCCTATGTTATATGCTATGGTGGATGGGTGACAATCTTTACATACCAAGACCCCTCCGTGCCTCGGAAAGCACGTTAGGCTCAGAGCAGTCACTTATTACGCGCGAAAGAAACAACATGCGCTCGCAACGCAACTTTTGTTTCGTTACTCTCTTTTCATTTGTTCACTGGATTGAAATGTAACTCACAAAATCACGTGGTTACGAAAATCGAAACTAGTTATTCGGCTGCATGCCCCGTAGCCAGTTATTGTCCCTAATGTCCAGCAGTGGACGTCTTTCGGCTGAAATGATAAATGATGAAATTCCAATAAGCTGGCGTTCTGTAGTTTCTGCCTACCCCACGGGAAGAAGGTGAGTTAATGTATGTATAATTCCAATTGAACTTTGAGTCTTTATTTGTAAGATCTACCATTAGGTACTTATCATCTTCGCAAGTTATTATCTTGAGAGTAAGTTGCAAAGGTTAACTTAGTAGGTATATAGTGCAGCGATATTACTCTGGCTGATTAAATCTTGGGCAAAGCGGTAAGATACTTCTCCACGCTAAACGGTCAATTTATTTTTATTGATAAATTTACGGCACTTCTAAACTTACATGCTCTGTGGTCACTTCCAAATAAGCCTGTCAAAATTTTTATCAGTAGGGATTCGTTTGATGGCGAAACTATAAGGGCACCTTGTTGACTACGAAACCCTCAAAAGTGCTAGCAAATACTAGCTAACCAGTTACGAGTATTTCTGCATGTTTTGACCCAGTAAACTAAAATATTACAGTGAAGAGTCAACAGGCATCAATTTTGTGCCCGTTTCCGGGACGAGTGCTATACGCCACGTCGCCCGTGTAGTTTACATCTGCGGCTCCCCGAGGTGCTATAATTTGCCCATCACCGTAGGACAAGGCTTGGAGTAGGTACTAGTCGCACGTTGCCTAAAACCTTTTTCGCTAAGTATTTTCTCAAATTTCGACTAAGAAAAACGGGCAGAATGGGCCCAGTGGTGTAGCACTTTATTAGGTACCTACCTTAAAATGAAGATCCGAATAATCTCAACATTTTGTTCGCGAGCAGCATTACTCTAATGATTCAAATAAAAAAGTACAGCGATTCCAAAAGTCCAATAATTACCGTTACAAATGTTATTATTATGACCTAATCATGCTCGTACGTAATTTTTACACATTTACGTTGTTTTAGTTAATTAGGCCATAATATTAGCATTCAAACACATCCGAGACCTCTTCGGGAATAACCCCTTCACAAACAACACCATGCGTACTAGCAGTTGAACACAATCCGCGCTGCACAACGTCGGTTCCAAAATTGAATGCGCAGTGGACCACAAATGCTCAGCTCTGGCCGCCTTCATAAACATCGAGGGCGCCTCTGACATAACCATGTTCAATAGCACCAACAAGGCCCTTGACAGAAACAGCATAGACTCGACTATAAGTGGGTGGATCACCAATTTGCTCAAACTAAGAGCTGTACAAGTCACAGTAAACGACACTACTAGGTTCATAGTGGCTAAGGGCTGCCCCCGCAAGGGAGCTTCTTCTGGCCGGTTTTATGGAACCTGGTTGTTGACAGCCTCATCAAAACACTAAACGACAAAGGTCACTTCACCGTAGGCTACGTTGACGACATAACCAAAAAAATGGCACCCGCAAAAATACCCTATGCAACCTCATGCGCCAAGCCTTGAAAATAGCAGAGGACTTATGCAATAAACATCAACTATCAGTTAACGCTTCAAAAAGCGAACTGATTCTTTTTACAAAAAAGAGGAAATGACGACACTACAGCTAAGTACCACAATTATAAGGAACCACCTTTTTTTTTTGGGTGGGAAATCATCAAGTAACTTCTCCCGCTCTGGGCGGAGCGGTAGGGTGTGTCAGACTCTTACTGACTAAAACCCACCCGTATTCCTTCCGTTGCCTGTGTTGCCAGGGGCCTCGGTAACCCTTTAGTACCTTCCCGCGACCCCGGCAGGCATCGGCCCTAATGGACCCCTACACTTGTGCTGACGACATCTCTTTGAGGCGTGCGTGGAATACAACGTGCAGTCGACCCGGGCCTGGTCCTTACCGGACGGTAAGCTACCCATTGCTCACCGTCCGCAAGCCCGCGCCGACGGTGGCCGGAAATCCGTCCGGGATTCTCGACGCCCAGGGCGTCTCCTGCGGCGGCTAGGTTCAAGAGGGCGCGAAATTTGCCTTTCCCTCAACTACCCCGCCTCCTCCGTGTCAAGCTGAAGGTGAGGACGCCGTGGCGCCTTTCTAGCCACTCCTCAAAGAGGGGACTTATCGCCGCAATCGTGGCGTGCCCAGCACTGCCTGGCGTTTCGCCTCCTCGCGCCACTTCCATACGTGTGCGAGGACTTTTGCCTCCAGATCCCATGGCGGCAATCCGGCTTGGGACCTGGACCAGCCTGTCAACTGAAACCAATCTTTTTGAACAAACATCTGAATTGGGCAAAACAAACCAACTACATTATTACAAAAGTCAGCATATCCCAGTGGCAGAGCAAGCGACTGCTCGGCAGGAATTGGGCAATTAGCCCCATGATTTAATTATTACCTACTGGCGGTCATGCGGCCAATTATCACATACGGCTCACTAGTCTGGTGGCCCAGGACAGACCTGAGCACAGCCCAAAGAGATATCGAAAAACTGCAGCGATTTGCTTGTGTAACAATGACTAGCTGTTTGAGAACTACGCCCACTGACGCCCTGCAGGCAATGCTTGGACTACCGCCTCTACACCTCATCGTGAGAGAGGAGGCGGCTCTGCCCACCTTAAGGCTCAATATAACAAGAACCCTGAGCAAAGATTCTACAGTCAAGCACATACGCATAAAGCGCCAACCAACCAATAATGGCAGCACACTCACTGCGACAAGGCCCCGAAACTGCACTTCTTTCAAAAGCATTACTCAGAAGAACGGTGTGACTACTCAGACCCGAATGAGACGAGAGTATACACCGACGGATTAAAGACCGACTCTGGAACCGGAGTTGGAGTTTCCTCAAACGAACTTAACATAAACATATCTAGCCTATCTGTGTGGGCATTATACAAGCGGCTTATGCCTTAGAAGCCAGGAAAATTAGGGATACCTACATACTTTCTGACAGCGCCTCAGTTCTCTAATCCTTAGGGACAAAAATCACTACCTCGATACTAACACAAGAATGTCACAATGCACTAGAACGTATAACGGTATCTAACCGCAACACTGGATAAAAGGACACCAAGCAATGGATAAAAGGACACCATGGAGGATGCCATCCTTAGATAGCAAGCTAACCAGGCCTTTATTACGCCTGGACTAGACCGCCCTACGCCTGGTGACGGGGACCATCACGGGACACTGCTCGCTAAGCAAACACTTGCACACAATAGGCATAACGGACAGCCCTCTGTGGGCTTGCATGGAGGCGGAGGATTCCATTGCGCATGTGTTCTTTGAATGCACAGGCGTCACCCAGATTAGAACAGAAACCCTCGGGGTACCCAGATCCTTCACAGACATTCATCAACTTCTGGAGGGAGGTGGGCTAGTTGGAATAACCACCGACGGCCGCCATGGCCCACGCACAATGGTCCGTCTGAAGGACTAAGTGCGACAAACAAACCTTCTAACATAACATAGCATTCGTTACGGTAATTATGGATTATTTGAAACAGCAGTAACTTTTTTTAAAATTCATTAGAGCTGTGGTTATTCGGATCTTCATTATAAGGTAGGCTACAACACTGGGCACACGATCCATATAAAGTTGCCCATTGTTCTTAATGACCTGTCTGTCTGTCTGTCTGTCTGTCCTCACTGTAGCTCAGAGACGCTTAGCACTAGAAAGTTGTAATTTGGCACGTAAGTGGGGATGCTATATTTTTTCTCGTCTTCGTGTGGGGTATCGTTAGATAGACGTAAGGTTTAAAAATATTACGGGTCTGTGAACAACACTTTTCGATTCAAGGATTGCGTAATATTAAGCATTAAAATGTTAATTTATTTTAGAGTCGTCGTCGTCGTCGTCCCGTCCCCCCTGCCAGCTAAATGGTTGTTTATGGAGATGTGAAAAAAATAATGGCAGAACATAATTATCAGTGTTGGCATTAATCAATTAATTTTTTAATCAATTAATTAATTTGATTAATTTTAATCAGATTACATTAATCATGATTAGAATAATCATGATTAGAAAAGTAATCTTAATCATGATTATTGACGTTAATCATTAATCACTAATCATTAATTGATTAAGTTGATTATAAACTGGTACATCCATCAATGTTGTTAATTCTATATAAAAGAAATGATGGAAAATAATGACACAAATTTCTTAAAATATTTTTATTTATTATTCAAGGAACCAAAAAATAATATTTCTAACGTTCAAATACACTGAATTCTAATTTTGAATAATATTTTTAATCAACTAACCTCCGATCTTTACATTTCTGATTTCTTGATATTCAAGTTATATTTCATAACTGCTTTTTTTTTCAAATAAGTCGTCAGGTAATTTGTGTGACCTAGGTTTATTTAGCATAGTTGCAAAAGAAAACATTCTTTCTACCGAGCCAGAGGACGGCATCCAATTAATGTTTGTTTTTAAGTTAATCACTGAGTGAAACAATATCACAAAAAGCTGCAAAATCTGAAAAACTTTTCGCCAACCGAGTGCAAGCGAGCGTCTGTCAGCCAAATGGTGTTAAACGTGACTAAAGTAGTTTAGGGCTATAAAAGACGAGAGAGTGAGAGAGAGAGAAGCTAACGCGAAGTACTTCAGTCCCACCCCCTCCACGGTGTTTACGCAGTAAATAGGCCATAAAAGTATAGTCTGTGAAATTGGAATAAGGAACGTTTACATTTTGAATTAATTGTTTTGCTCTTCCAATAAATTAAATAAATAAATAAGTAGTTAAAAGTTAATCAAATTATCAAATTAACGATTAAAGATTATGATTAATAATCTTAATCATTTTAAATTTGATTATGATTAATTAATCTTAATCACATTTTTTTATTATGATTTTTAATCATTAATTTTTAATCGTTAATCAGATTAACTTTGGGCCAACTCTGGTACATATAACAGCACAACCCGTGGCGATAAACATACCGACCGATCTGTCAGATACAAAAATATGTTAATGCTACCCTCTTCGCGCATGAAACTACATTCCAATAGCCCCTACGTAATGTCCATAAAAATATTTAATAAACTACCAGATGCATTGCAAGATGAGATCAGCGATACGACATAAGTATATAAGTAAACTCAAGCAAATATTAATTGAAAAAGCATACTACACAATAAACGAATACATACATGACAAAAAAAAATACTTAATACAAGCAGACACTATTCACAGTTAGTCATAGATTCATTCATAGATAAATATAATATGATATAATATGTTTAATTGCCCTGACCAAATAGGTAATTAAGATGTACCACAACCCTATTTACTGATCTCAACAAAACAAAATATGTTTTTATATTGACTTAAATAATGTTAATAGGGTATTTAAAATGTTAAAAATTATTGATTGTTAATTTCTTTTCTAATTTTATTTTTATTTTAAGAATTATTTTAATTTTATTTTTTTGTTGTGCCCGACAGGGTTCGTAAATGTACATTAGCTCTAAGTCTTTGTAACACCTTTAAAACATTATGGAATGCAATTAAAGATATGAATATGAATATAATGAAATTAAAACTCGACCAACTTAAATTTGCAATTGGAGAATTGACTGTGGCTTATATCGAGGGAGAACATGTTTATCAACTACAATGTCAAGTATCAAGTTTGTTTTTGGGATAAATTCATCCCAACTTCCCAACTACGGAACCCATAATTGTGCGTGGTCCGACACGCACTTGGCCGGTTTTTTTTTACGTTATTCGTGTATTTTATAATACTTAAATAAAAATATATTATTCGTGTTTTTGTGGTGAACAATTACGTCGGGGTTCGAATCCTCGGCGTATCAGCCCGCCCTACATTCTACACTACAGTAGGTATATAGCACAGTAATAATATTAATTATTATCAGTATGAATCCGACAGTAGCCGGGAATAACTGTGGACATACAATTAATTGCGATAAAAATATTATTGAAAGCACGAAACATTAATTTGATTGGGAGATAATTTAAGAAGTGCACTGTTGTTAGTGTCTTTAATTATATCTGGGCTGCACATGCCCCTTAAAATTCTTTTTAAATCTCAGTGGAGTTAATTTTATTTTATAGAACGTTTACTTAAAAAAATAAAGGGTTATTCAAAATGCGTACAGAGCTGCCAGTGTGTAAGAGATGTTGTTTCTGTTTGCCGCTACGTTATGGTTTGATTACATGGGGATATATAAAACTGGTGAGTACTTACCTATCTACGTACCGAAGCGTTTCTTTTGTTTGTAATATACAGTCAGGAAAACTTATTGAAGTGTAAACTTCTTTAGGCACGTTGGGCACTTTTGAGATAGGGAAAAAGCACAGCACTCGCGTGACCGTCACGCTCAGATACAATACTGGGTGTCCGGTAAAGAATGGGTAACCTTGAAATAGCATAGACCGTATAATAGATCTATTCTGTTATTCTTTGACAGTTGTATAAAATGGCTATAATACGGCAAATTGACGTATTGTGTCAATTTGATAAATAAACAGTCGTAGGGCTGCACGCCAGACTGAAAACTTGTCAGCTTCACAAACAAACTCCGTGACGGTCACGCGAGTTCAGTGCTTTTTCCCCATCCCAAAAGTGCCCAACGTGCCTAAAGAAGTAAAAAAAATACTTACCAAAAAAAAAATATAAGATTTTATAGAGAAAAATATTATCTTTTTTTACTTTATTTTACATTCTTCTTCACCACGACCACAAATTAATGAATTCCATCGGTTATTTGTTGTTATAATATATGGTACGTTGACTATACCGACATAGAGGCAGTAAATAATGTGACTAGAAATTGCACAGTATTTTTTTCAAAAAGATCGTATCTTAGGTACTACTTGGCATATTTTTTTTTTGGATCGACTATTTGGGCTTTTATATGCTATTTCAAAGTTATCCATTCTTTACCGGACATCCTGTATACGTACAGATGTTTACAAGTTTGTGAAGCTAAGAATTTTCTCTTCTGATATGCAGTCCTACTACTGACAGTTTCTAAAGTCAAAACTTCTTTAGGCACGTTGGGCACTTTACTTTGGGATAGGGAAAAAGCACCGAACACACACTATATAATATACAAATGTTCACAAGTTTGTGAAGCTGAGAAGTTTTAATTTCTGACGTGCAGTCCTACGACTGTTTATTTATCAAATTGACACACTACGTCAATTTGCCGTATTATAGCCATTTCATACAACTGTCAATGAATTACAGTTGTGATTTGAATATACGGACAAATTAAATTGATAGTCAATTTGATTACCAATATTAATTTTCCTGACTGTAGAATGTAGATACCTACAACCAACCGCTCATCAATTGCCTGCAGACTTTATGTAATTATTGCAACAAAACTCTGATTAAAATAAAGCAGAAGCTTTTTAATTAAGAGGCTGATAACACCTAAAGCGCGGTCACTGTCGGACTGCATAGAAAAGAAAGAGAAGCGCGATGTGACAACGCTGGTAATTTATTGATATGAAGCAATTATCAATTTACAAAATCTATAGATTGTATAAAAAAAATAAAACACTATTATGCTAATATGTTGCTTGTAGAATAATCTGACAAAAAATCAAAATGACTGCATGTATATTAGTACCTATGGTTTTTAATCGATAAAAGAAATTTTTAGAGGTATTTTCGTGATTTTTTTCTATCGCATCAAAATTAGTTATAAATTATGTTTTCAACACTATCTACCTAGCATATATCCTTAAGGATATCATATATTTTTCTGATTTTGTTTACGGCAGTGGATCATATACTAGGCATTATAAAATTTATAAAAGTTGCGTTTAGGTCCTGTAGTCCCGTTAAGTTTTCATAACCAAGACGCTAGAATATTTACTGTCTATGAAAAGGGTAATAGTGGGCAAGCCTACCCGCCTTTTTTTTAGGGTGGGAAATCATCAAATAACTTTTCCCGCTCTGGGCGGAGCGGGAGGGTGTGTCAGACTCTTACTAAAACCCACCCGTATTCCTTCCGTTGCCTGTGTTGCAGGGGCCTCGGTGACCCATAAGTACCTTCCCGCGACACCGGCAGGCACGCGACCCCGGCAGGAAGCCTACCCCTACCGGGAAGTACAGGCGTGATGCTACGATATTATGTTTATTTAAATGTATTCGTCGTTTTCAGATCGCAGCCACCATTATCTCTATAGCGCTATTGGTAACGTTGATCAACACAGTGGAGATGATGATATTATACAGAAACCCGTACCATGTCCATAACGTTGTGGTCATCAGCATAGTGCTGGTCATGTTATTGACTGATATCGTGCTAAACACACTGTTCATTGTTGGAGGACATACGGTGAGCTTTTAGATTAGGTACATAAATCTTATGTTTAACAGGAAATAGATTTATTAAGAGAAAAAGTAAAAATTGGAAAAGGATCACTTATGACAAAATTAAAAAACATACGTCAAAATCGTGCTGCTCTTCGCTCTTCTTTCCTACTTGAAGTCAACATTTTTGATAATAATTAACCACACAACGAAAACGTTAACAAGTTTTTCAATTTATGGAATATAGCGAGCTGGTTTTGTTTCTTCTGGCGCCGCGCTACGATGCGTGCGCAGGTATAAATAAAGGCACTGGCAAAACCGCTAAACAGCCTTTATAAAAATATAATGAACACGAAATATCTAATGTTTTGAATACGCAAATTAAGGTTAATATGTAGTGAGAAATATATAATTTGATGAAATGATTATAATTTTGATGATTGATTTATCAAAAGTGTAACCTAATATTTTTTTTCACAAAAATTTTCATTGTTTTTAGACATAAAAACTCTTTGCGGAGATTGTAAAAACGGGGATGGGGAATGATGGGAAATGGGGGGTACAAAAAACTGGTCACCAGAAAAAGTACGAGGTTCCCGGGGTTTGCGTGACCCTAAATGATTTTCATTGCCAGTATCCCACCCACAATCCCACCGAATTAGATTAAGAATAAGAATCATTTATTTGCAGAAAATATGGTGTTACCAGTTGTAAAAGTTTAGGGCATGCAAATTAATTTTACATTCTTCTTTTTTGCTGGTGACTAACCTGGTGTCAAAGTTGTTACGCCGCCCATGGGCCTCTGACTTGGCTTCCATGCGGTCGAGAAATATCTCTCAGGCTTGCAGCTTTACTTACGACATTTTCATTTAATAAATAATATATAATTTGAATTTTACATTAATACCTAATGGGTATTTTACAAAGATATACTGAATATACATAAAAATACCTATGTTCTAATAGAATTAAGATAACAATAAATCAATATACACAGGACAAAACTTAAATACTTAAAATAACGTTTTTGTTTTTGTTGCATGTCTTGGTCTCTGGTTACTGTAATTTTCACCTTTGAATCTAAATAATTCACTATGTTTCCTCATAAAAACCGATACCGAACAGTTTATTTTTTTTTTAAATGCCTACAAGACTCAAGTGGACCGACATGCGACACCGTGTATAAGTTGTGGACACATAACCTTCATCCCCACCTGTTTTACCATTGACTGGAATACCGCGCTGGTCCTCCCGAGATCTGCCCTAAGTGCACCGGACGCCAAGTAACTATCTATCTGGCTATGTTTAACCGACTTCAAAAATCTCCTTTTTGAAGTCGGTTAAACATAGACAGATAGATTCTCAATTTGACTGTTTTTTTTTTGTAAGGTTGTTCAGCGACTTCTTCGGCATTGTAAACTGATTTCGATGATTCTTTTTTTTATTTGTTCCATGTACATTTTTGTTCCAGAAAAACGTGAAGCTTCTCCGAGTCTACTACATCTACAACATAGTCCTGTGGGCTCTGACTATCGCACTGGTATTAGTCATGGCCTTCCTCATGGTGCCCGTAGATCCTGACCGCATCATCTCTTGGCTACTGCTACTAGATTTATCTAGCTTCTTTGTTAATATTAGTAAGTGTTACTGAAACGAACGTTTTTGCTATGAGAACATAACATAAGGGTTTTTTTTTTAGAAAGGTTAGGCAGAGGTGCACCGACATTGCGTCAGTTATGTTTAAGTCCCATGTAATAGGGGGCGACCCTATTGCCATCAACCGGGAACAAATCGTCCCTTAGCTTACAACACCGCTCAAGTCGAAAATTGGCGGTTTTTACATTTGAATGCCTTTAGATGGAGCTGCTCATTGCGCGTCTAACCATTGGACACATGATACAGATTTCAGCCAATCAGAAGCCGTAATTCGAAAAGTAGTGACAGCGCGGCAAGTCGGTTGGCCTCTCAATACCGGACAAGTTTTTCGTCTCCTGTAAAGTTAGTAAAAATGACTTATGCGGTGTTGTTAGCTAAGGGACGAAATCCAGACTCCGGGTTGCTGCTGAGAAATTCGTGATAGCAAATCCCAATAACACTGCCCGATCTGGGAATTAAACACAGGACCTGATGCTCACCAGTAGCCCTTACGCCCACTAGACCGAAGTAAGGAAGGATAGAATAGAAGGGTTTTATGTTAGCATAATCAGCCTATAATCTTCCCACTGCTGGGAGCTGGGACACATGCCTGATCCACCACGCGGGCCCAGTGCGGGTTGGTGGATATCACATGTCTTCTAGGACATGCCCGTTTCCTCACGGTGTTATCCTTCACCGTTTTGAGAGCAGTGGTGATGAAATAATTTACACAAAATAAAGTGCTTGCTTGGGTTCGAACCCACGATGGTTTTATGTTATTGGGTGCAAATTAAGCTAGGGTCCTACCTTATTTTAAGTGGTTATCGCTGTCTTGGTATTTGCAATGTCAGAGGCGTCGCAGTTACGTTGTTAACTTATAGAGACTGGTGAAATGCCTCATGTACTTGTTGTTTAATTAGACAAGGAACCATGCCCTTCAGACCGGAACAAAGCAACACTGCCTGATGGCAGAAATTGGTAGTGTTTTCCCTGTCGAGCTCCATCACAAAAAGCTCTACAGTTGCTATATCTTTTCAGACTTTTGATTGAAAGGGTCAAAGTCAAAGTCAAAACGTTTATTGCGAACTAAGTGTACAATGTTGGTGTTATGTTAGTAATTATGACCTAACAGCCTTGACGTGACGAAGACGATGACTTTTGTATATCCGGATTTCGAGCCTTCCTTAACCTTTAAGTATGGACGTGGAGTCTCACAGGCTACTCGATGTTTTCGTTTTCTTAGTTTCACCTAATTCCCCCCACTCCCCGCGATTGAGCGGCTCAGTAGCTTTTGTTTTAGTTGTAAAACTACCAACGAGGGAGGAGGTTGCGTCTTCCGATGAATATCACGTAAGTAATGACGATCAAAATTTTGACCGAAGCCTGTCAGGCTACACGTCCATTGTTGCCCTATGATATATTTTATAAGGGCGATTATGTTTGTTTCAGATTTTTTAGTGCAAAATGTCAAAAAACAATAAAACCGGTACTTCTAAATCAAAACGACCATCCACGAGTTCTGTTCAGGGGCTTCCCCAAAAAACTATGCGTGTAGGAGATCCATCTTTCGAACAAGAAGTGAGTGAGTTGTTGTTAGCTGCGGATCAGTCTGACAATGAAGAGCATATTGAAGAATTTTTTATATTGGAGTCCGAACTGATACAAAATCATGAAAGTGACAATGATGAAGATCAGATCCAAGATCAGGACAAGGACCAGGACCTGGGAGAAGAATCGGGTAGTGATGGTTCGGACAATATTCCAATATCGGAGTTAGTGCGAACTAACTATTACTACGGCAAAAATAGGTACAAATGGGCCAAGACGCCGCCTTCGGCTAGGGTACGTACCCCACAACATAATATTATAACATCTCGTGCAGGTTCTTCGAAATTGACTCCTGAAGATGGTAAAGATCACTACAGTATTTGGAATAAGCTTTTCGATGAAGAAATGCTTCTGTGCATTCTAACTTGGACCAATGTTAGAATTTCTAGTTACAGAACCAAGTTTGTCCGTTATAACAGACCTGAATTGAATGATTTGGACATGGTTGAACTCAAATCTTTTATTGGTCTGTTGTTTTACTCAGCGGTTTTGAAATCAAATGATGAAAACACGAGTTACTTGTTTGCTTCAGATGGCACAGGTTGTGAGATATTTAGATGCGGAATGTCAGAGACAAGATTTCTGGTTTTATTATTGTGTCTACGATTTGACAACCCAGATGATCGTGAAGAGAGAATGAAGACTGATAAGTTGGCTGCCATATCCCCTATTTTCAATAAGTTTGTGAGTAATTCTCAACATTTGTATGAATTGAGCGAATGTGCTACAGTGGATGAAATGCTCGTCAAATTTCGAGGGAGAAGTCACATGATATCGTACATGCCAAAAAAACCTGGTAAATATGGATTGATAGTACGAGCACTATGTGATGCCAATAACTATAATTTTTATAATGGGTATATTTACTCTGGAAAAGACTCGGATGGTATAGGATTGACAGTACAAGAAAAAAAATTTCTAGTTCCAACTCAGTGTGTCCTACGCCTCACAAAACCCATTCAAGGAACCAACCGTAACGTGACGGCTGACAATTGGTTCTCATCCATAGAGCTCGTAGACGAACTATCATCACGGAAGCTGACGTATGTAGGGACGCTGAAGAAGAACAAGAGGGAAATCCCGATTGAATTTCAGCCAAAGAAGGATCGAGAAGTAAACTCTACTTTATTTGGATTTACTAGCACAAAAACATTATGCTCATACGTGCCAAAGAAGAATAGAGCTGTGATGCTTGTATCTTCCATGCATCATAGTGACCAGATAGATGAAAATACTAAAAAACCTGAAATTATTATGTACTATAACTCAACTAAAGGAGGCGTCGATGAAGCTGACAAAAAATGCTCGATTTACTCCAGTAGCCGTCGCACAAGGAGATGGCCTATGGTGTTGCTATATCGTATCCTAGACTTGAGTGCCATGAATGCGTACATTTTATATAACATGCACCAATCAAAAGCTGCGGAGAGAGGAGATTTCCTAAAAAAAATTAGCGCGTTTTCTTGTGGTGCCTCGTGTGCAAAGGCGTGTTATAAATACACGATTGCCAAGAGAGCTGAGGTTGACCATGACTCGAGTTTTAGGTAATGATATGGTTACAGAAGATGTCCAGGATCAGGAAACCAGTCAAGGAACCAGAAGAGCATGTAGAATCTGTCCCGCCAAAAAACATAGGATGACTACCCATGTTTGTGTTGGGTGCAACAAACCTGTGTGCCTCCAATGTTCCAAACCTTTGTGCACTGACTGCCAATAAATTTACGTTATTAGACTGTTGTCAATTTTTTTTTATATTTGTTACCTGAAGTAGGTGTTTTGTGTTTTTGGTTTCTTATATATTATATTTTGAGAAAAAAAGACTCATTTTGTTATAGTAATTAGTTTAGCTGTTTTTAATACCTAAAAATATAAATTAAGTAGATTTAAACTGAAAAGTGCCATAATTTTTGATTTTTTAAATTCTTATAATTCTTGAAATAAAAGTTGATTATATAAGCACGTTGTTTTATTGCTAAATCACATAACTTTAATATTCAATCAGTTTTAAAGCGGTCTTATATCAAATTCCCAAAAAAAAATGTGTGTGCATATAGGAGCCTGTGAGACTTCACGTCCACAGTAGTGTTAAGAAAAAATGACGTCCATACTTAAAGGTTAAGGAGGTTCTGGACCAAGGTTTGATGTAGTAGGTAACATTGACCGGTTCAGAGTTCAGGACTCCTTGTTACGAATCTGTGATCTTAAATATGCATTGCAATTTAAGGGGACTACAGGACCTAAACGCAACTTTTATAAGTTTTATAATGCCTTAAAGTATATGATCCACTGCAGTAAACAAAATCAGAAAAATATATAATATCCTTAAGGATATATGCTAGGTAGATAGTGTGTTGAAAACATAATATAAGTAATTTGATACGATAGAAAAAATCACGAAGATACCTCTAAACATTTCTTTTAACGATTAAAAACCATACTAGCAATCATTCTGATTTTTTGTCAGATTATTCTACAAGCAACATATTAGCATAATAGTGTTTTATTTTTTTTATACATTCTATAGACTTTTTGTAAATCGCTAATTGCTTCATATTTTGCAATAAATTACCAGCGTTGTGTCATCGCGCTTCTCTTTCTTTTCTATGCAGTCCGACAGTGACCGCGCTTTAGGTGTTGTCAGCCTCTTAACATAATTATTTATTTTCACAGTTATGCAATCCTACTTCCTGCTGCTACTACGAAGTGAGATCATCAAGCTTAGAAGCAACTGCGAGTTCAAATTCGTCAACAACGCGGCACAGGCAGAATGTATAATGAAATACAAAGAAGGAATAGCCGATGAAGAGACAGGGACGGAAGATGTTTGTGAGAAAGGAACGTATGAGACAGAAGATGTGTGCGGGAAAACATGGAACGTGTCACAAGAATGAGGATAAAAACTATAGCTAAAGTCTATTCAAATCATTGTTTGCAATTGATGTTATTTCAACTTCAACGAATATCAACTTTATGCTATTGTAAATTAAGTTGATACCAGAATGACTAGTAGCTACTATTGGGGAAAGAGACGCGATATTAATTATGTGTGTAGGATGTGAAGTACTAATGGAAAAGTCATAAAACATTTTGGAGTTGTAGCAAACTGAACGTTATGTGCATAGTCATTGAAGTTGTTTTCCAAAAAAACATATTTGTTTACATGTTTAGAAACTAAAACGCGAACGCAGTCTAGGTAGATATAAGGTTATATTTGAATATTACGATGAATTAACTCTTTTATACATCTTTACGTAATTTGTAGTTTTTATTTTAAGCCCTTTGTTCAAATAAAAATAATGCAACTACTCTGATTAATCCTTGTGTTTACATACTCGATACAAAATTGCAAGGAAATTATAAATTAATTAATTAGTGAATTATGATTAGGTATATTATATCAATAATTCCCAGAATTATTTAATTAACACGCTTTATTAACTGGAAAAGATAATCTCAATATTATGATGACCAGACCCGCCTTATCGCAGAGGTCACCGTTATCACCACATTATTTGTGTTCTTGACTCTTTAACAGGAACACTTATGTAGGTAAGTACTTACTCGTACTCGGGGCTCGTGGTTTATCAATAACAGCCCCACAGGTCGATCTTCAAGGTTAAGGATCGCTCGCCGAGCTCGGTCCGTGGATGGGTGAACATCGATTACCTACATACCGAGATCCCTACGTGCCTCGGAAAGCACGTCAAGCCGTTGGTCTCGGCTGTCATTTGTAGATCTTTAAGGGTAGTCAGAAGCCCGAAAGTCTGACAACCAGCCTCAGCAAGGGTTATCGTGTTAACCAGAAACTAAAACGCTGGTATTCGGCTACATCTGGTGAGACTGGAAGCCGACACCAACATGATTCGGAAAAGGCAGGCAGAAGATGATGACTTACCTACCGTAGCCTCGTACCTTTATCTCCTAGCCATTGTCGGATTTTTCGATAAAAGGAGGTACTTCTTCGTTCCTCAGAACCGCGAGTAATTACGAATGATTTACATAATATTTTCAGCAGGAAAATCCTCGATGTAATAATTATCTATACGCCTATCAGCTACTATTGTCGTTGGATGTCTACTCATTTATGATCTCATTGCTGTAAACAACTTTAAAGCGAAACGGAAGGTTTTCATTATCAGCAACAAAATATATCCGGGGAATTTCACCAGAAATATAAAATAATACGTAAAAAAAGTCATCGCCGAATTTATCAACAACAACGTGGGTACAGTACTTAACGTGAATATTACCGTTTAAGCGCTGATCAGATAATGTAGGTATAATTTGTCCGCGAACATTTTGTTGGCGAAATCCTGGCAGTCTATTTATATATATCTAATTATATATATATAACGCACACGTAGGACTACGTGTGCGTTATTGCATAGATTTCCATACGTTCTATTGTCGCGGTCAAATTGTCCATCGTCTTCACAACTCATCGACAGGTTGTCGAATCGAAAATAACATTTTCAAATATTATTCTTTCAAGACAATGTTTATGTTCAGATGTCACTGCTTGCGGTAGCGTCAAATATGGCCAGGGGGGGAATAGCCTATAGAGGACTCTTTTGAAAACATTGATTGATGCTAGATTTGGCACGAAAGTTTATCGAAAGGTGGTGAATATAGTTGGCCTAGAATATAGCTGGCTTCATGTGAGAGCGGACTTTGTAAACTCAGTTAACCCAGGCACTTTTTAGCTTGCATTAAATCATATTGTATGAATATGTCCAGGGACTGCGTTGTTGGTGTACTGATTACAAGCGCTACTGCTGAACATGAGGTCCAGGGTTTAATTCCCAGGTCAGACAAAATGTTATTGGATATTTCCATCAGGAATTTCTTAGCCTGGAGTCTGGATTTGTGCCCGGTTAATGGCAATAGGCTCGCCCCCTATTACATGGAATTTGAACATAACTGGCGAAATGTGGTATACTATGGTACACCTCTGCCTGACCCTTGGATGATTAGGTACAGGCCCGCATCGTCCGAAATCTCAATATTCCGAATGTTCTCGAAGAAAGCTCTCGTACGCGAACAGTACCTAGGTACGTAAGTTCGGACAGCCCGAAAGGAACACAATTCTGGTTCTCAGTTATAAATCTAAAAAAGTACATAACCTTACTTACTAAGTAAATATATATTTATTTACATAACCACATTACAAGATGATTATTAACATTAACTAAATTAAATTAAAACTAAGTTAAGCGTAAAAAAGGTCCTCGGGGCATTGTACCGAGGATGCTGGCGGCATTTCCTCGCTGAATTGCAATGCTGATGCGTTGCCGCCAGCTAATTAGTTATAGTAAGAAAGAACTAAGTTGTTTTGAATGTCGTAGGTAGGTCGTACCTAGGGTTGCCAATGTTTTTTTTAAGGAAAATAACGAATATTCCTTTCTGACGAATATAAAAAAAAGTATTTGCAAATAAAATAAGGTATTTTTAGCAGATTGTTATAATTTTATATCATTCTTGATTTTTCGTATGGTTTCCCAGTCTAAATTAAAAATAAAGTACTTTAGATACTAAAAAAGTATCTAAAGTACTTTATTTTTAATTTAGACATTAAATTCATTCTTATTCAAAAATATAAAGTAAAGTTGAGCAAAATAAAGTAGGATACGTTATTATAAGGTATGGTTGACAACCCTAGTCGTATCTACAAGAAATAATTTTGAAGAACAATTTTCGAAGAATGATGAAAGATTGTCTTGCATATACAAACTTACCTAATTGTTTTAATATCTGTACTATTGCCTGAACTGGGTCATGATGTAGTTGAGTTACATATTTCCTAAGCCTGAACCATCTTCGTCCAAAAAAACGCGGGTCTCTGCTGGAAGAGCCAACACCGGAGGGGGCAATTTGGGCTGAGGCTGAGCAGGTAGTGGTTGGTTGGTACAGCTGCATGAGAGGTTATTAGTCAGAGACTCGTACCTCTCAGCATTGCACTTCACCAAATCCAGTGCTTCCCCAGCCTCCATCAAGCGGTCACTTAGTTGTCGGTGTAAAACTCATTTTTTAACTCATTTTTTGCTCCTTGTGAAGTATATCATTTTAGAGAAGCTGCATGTCGATTCTGTAAAAATCTCACCGTGAAAACTCGCGTGGAGTGAGCTGTCAGTGTCATCCCACTGATGCTAGGGAGTGACCAAGCATTACATTTATAATCATAATCGATATTTTAATAATATTTTTATGCTAATTCTATTGATAATATTATATTATTTCAAAATTAGTATTTAAGCGCTGAAACCTTACTAAGTATTTAGGGTTTTTTTTAAATAAAATAGCAAAACAGAAATTCAGTCAGAAACTCAATTTGGTTTTTTTATTCCAAAAGGATTGGTAATTTTCGCAGCCGCCATCTTGCTTTTTAGATTCGACCTCACTATCGGCTTTAGCACCCCCGAAAACCATGAAAACGACACCCATGATGAAAAATCTGAACATTTTCGCAGCCGCCATCTTGCTTTTTAATTTTGACCTCACTATCGGATTTAACACCCCCGAGAACCATGAAAACGATACCCATCATGAAAAATCTGAACATTTTCGCAGCCGCCATCTTGCTTTTTAATTTTAACCTCACAATCGGCTTTAACACCCCCGAAAACCATGAAAACGACACCCATGATGAAAAATCTGAACATTTTCTCAGCCGTCGTCTTGCTTTTTAGATTTGACCTCAGTATCGGCTGTAACACCCCCAAAAACCATGAAAACAATGAAAAATGTTTGTAGCCGCACATTTTGGATTTTGGTAAAATCAAATTTTTGTTTGTCGCACATTTAAAAATAAGAAATGGCAAATAAAAAAAAAACTCAACTTGACATTATTAACAGCTCCTCACGCGTAAGCGCGGCGAGATCTTATCACTTCACCCGATTCTCGTAACCATAGTGACCACTCGCGCCGGCTAGGTGAAGTGAGTCGGTAAGCGCGACGCGCGAGTGTCGTGATCTTAGCACTTCACTCGATTCTGGTTGCCATAGCAACATCACTTCACTTGGGCTGGGTGAAGTGAGCCTAGCCGCCCGCCGGCCGGTGCGCGCGCTGCGCAAGTGTCAGTTGAACTGTTGAATTTTGTTACAGTATTGATGACGGTGATTTTATGAATATTATTTTATTATTGGCCACGCGTAGGTCGGTATAAATTTACCTACCTAAAATAAAATATTAGAAAGGTACTTATTAAATAACCCGCACGTTTTTTATTCTAATGGCTTATGTATACAGACACACACATCGTGTAGTTAGGTTTCCACATAGTTTGTGAGGTGATAAATTCTATGGTCCGTCAGCCAGGCACACTTTTAGTACTCGATCACTTGACACACTCGGTTATCTCTTCTTATTGAAAAGATTTGGGTTAATAACAACACTGAATAACGTCGCACAGGCTTTAGTCGACCTAATCCACTATTGCTTCTCCAAAACACATCGCAGTTGGGTCATGGGATTGCGTTTATTCAATCAGTTAAAACACATCGCGATTGGGTCATGGAATTGCGTTTATTTAATCAGTTATCTGATTATGATCAATAGAATTTGCATAAAAATATTATTAAAATCTCGATTATGATTGTAAATGTAATCCTTGGTCCATCCCTAGTATCCGGTGGAATGACACTGACAATGCACTCCACGTTCACTTCACTTAAGTTTTCACGGTGAGAAGGTTACAGAATAGCCCTGCTGGTTATCAGCGTCATATTTTTCCCAACATTTATCTTACCCAGCAGTACAAGTATTTAAAATTAAATTAAATAGGAAAACACGTAATAAAATAACTAAAAAAATAGTTCCATTAAATTATTTAAATAGGAAGGAGAGAAATTATTTAATTATAAGGAACGTGTTGTCCACACGTTCCTTTCTTATTGAAATATTAAATTTTAAGACATTTTTTTTTCAATTGCTCTCTGTGATTTAATTCATTTCTTGATTTTAATGCATTTTTATAATTTATTGTGACTACATAACAATAGGACATAATGATATGGTTTCATCGCCAGTCAAATCTGTCGTTACAGCTGGCGCACACACTGATTTTGACCTACCAAGTCATTAAATATATTTAATGACTTGGTATTAGCAACCTGTTTCCTGACCTTGATACACAATTTTTGTTCAAGTTCTATAATGTGATTCAAAGCCAGTTTGTGGGTGTCATTCAGTGAAGTTCATTCTTGAGCGAGGTGTTCTTTAAACTAATGTTTTCCACTTCCAGTTCACCGTCTTCCCTTCAAGGTAGCTCTTAGTTTTGCTTTCATATAGGACCTAGGTCATAGTGTCAACTTATGTGCCTATAATTCCCCAAAATGTTTTAAGGCCTTAATCAGGTGAATCTATACTAATATTATAAAGGGGTATAATTGTTTGTTTGTAAGTTTGTATATAGGGGGTAATATCTGGAACTAACAGTCGGATTATTATTTTGCATTTGATATCCCAATTCTTGAGGAACGTTATAGGCTATTTAACATCACGTTACAATCCTTGGGAGCCGAGCAAAAAGAAGAAAGCCAGAAAGAACGCTAAGCCAAAACGAAGTAAGTAATATTGCGGGCGGGCGATGTTACGCTAGCAGTGGGTCGGAGGAACAAGAAATTTCACCGGGCGAAGTCGCGGGCAGAAGCTACAAAATGATATTATCGAAACTCCATTTAAAGAGCTTCTTTAATTTAATAACAAAGTACAGTCGCCAGCACATTAAATTACCACAAAATTTTAAACCTTAAAATGTTGAGGTTAAGTTCAAAATCTAATGAAAAAATTGACAGTTTGTGGTAACTTGATGTGCTGGCGACTGTACATACATACACACATAAACGCACACCTTCCCTCACCTTCCTTACGTCTATAAATGACACTAATTGCCCGTCATTTTAAACCTCTAATATCTCTGTGAGAAACAGAAACCTCTATAAGTAAGAGAAACTCGTTTGTAAACCCGTGGACCTCTATACTTGCACTTCTACAAGCGACAGTCGAGTGAATTTAACATCTGCAATTTCAAATCAAATCTTTTTATTGTGGGCATAAGTTATACATACAGCTGTTAGGTAAATTACAGATCCATTATGTCCTGCCTAGTAGGCATACAATAATAAATTATGTCAACATACAGTATAAAAAATTTAGTTATCACTTACAGAATTAGTGACAGATTGTAGTATTGGTGACAGGTTGAAGCAGGTACTAATTATTAACACTATTGATGACAGGTACTTTGTCAATTAAAAAAATACGCAATTTATATTCGAATAGGTAGTGGGAGTTCCTTGTTGTTTAATGTCTACAGGTATTTTATAGTAAATTTTAGATGTCACTCCAAAAAAACTTTTGCCAAGAAGAGCGGTTATTTCAAGTTTTAGTTTTTGGTTTTAGTTCACCAAATAGATTTTTATTTATTTTAACAAATACTGTAACTTCATAGAAAGGAAAGGTCAAAATTTTAAACTCTTTAAAGTGTGGATCGCAAGATTCAGGAACAAAGATACCAGCAATTGCGCGAACGCATCTTTTTTACGTTATAAACACTGATTCTTTATTTGCGGCGTTGCCCCAGAATATAATAGCGTATTTTAGGGTTGATGATACGTAGGTATGATAGGCAGTTAATAGAGCTGATTGATCGACAACTTTAGACAATTTGTATAGAGCATATAAGTACTGGTTCAGTTTACTGCATACGTTATGAATGTGTGTTTGCCATGTCATATCATTATCCTATCCATAGTCCTAAAAGTTTTACGCAGCTGACTGTACCAACATGTTGAATGTTGAATTTGTTTTTACTCTTTCGCGGGAATGTGACTAATTCAGTGTTTTCTAAATTGATGCCCAGTTTTTTATTTGTCAGCCAGTTAATTATTACATTAATGGTATTATGTACGTCAGCCTCAAAAGTATCTATATTTTCACGAGGAAATATAGCCGTGCTGTCATCAGCAAAAAGAATCATAGGACGTTGTGTGACGTTAGGCAGATCGTTAATGTAAATTAAGAATAGGGGTGGCCCTAGCACGCTACCTTGTGGTACACCGTATGCTACTTTTTTGGGTTTAGATTGATGTTTTTGTTCTGTACCAGAGAGCTGATGCCATTTATTTTACAACCTGATATCTATCACTTAAATAATATTCAAATAATCTATGAACATTGGCCCTTCTTCCATATTTGTACAGTTTATTTAAGTGTTTTATGGTGTACGTGGTCAAACGCTTTGGTCATGTCCATAAACATTGCAGCTAATTAAATAAAAGAAAAATAAATTTAATTTATGACTCGTTCTTACATTTCGTGGAACTAACATTGTTTTTGTTTTCTTAAATTTCGAGGAGATAACTAACATTCCAAAGGAGAAAGAAGCTTTAACTGCACTGGAGACGCTCCTTAGTTTTTTGAATACCCGACGATTGTTGATAAAACCATATTTGATTGATAAAACACAAAATGTAATAACAAAAACGCAGATGAAATTAAAAGATTTCTTTAAGTAAATATTAGTGTAAGATTTGTTTTCTTTTTGGAAGCAAGTATGTCAAATTCTAATGAATAATACCTATATAATACATACATTTGTGTTATTTTTATAAACCTCTCATATGTGTAGGCTCGGGCTTGCGGACGGTGAGCAATGGGTAGCTCGCCGTCCGATAAGGACCACGCCCGGGTCGACGCCGACGGCACGTTGTGTTCCACGCGCGCCTCAAAGAGATGTGATCGGCACAAGTGTAGGGGCCCACTAGGTACGATGCCTGCCGGGTCGCGGGAAAGTCCGATAGGGATACCGAGCCCCATGGCAACACAGGCAACGGAAGGAACACGGGTGGGTTTTAGTCAGTAAGAGTCTGACACACCCTCCCGCTCCGCCCAGAGCGGGAGACGTTATTTGATAATTTCCCACCCAAAAAAAAAGGTATTAGTATAATGATTACGTAATACAGTCCTCCAGGCAAATTAATTTTTGGCTACGAAACTGCGTAGAGGGTCTACGGCCTATTCCATCCAATGGTCAACGCTACGCACAGCTACGCAACGCCAACGCTGCGCTACGCCACATCTACGCTTTGTATTAAAACATACTTCATGACTTTAATTATTTTCATTGCCTTTAATGAGGCAGACGTGATGCATCACACAATTTATCAGTTCTTTTATGTTATTTATAGATACTATTCCGTACCTACATACTTGTTTTTGCAAGAACCAATGTGAATGGAACAATAAATATTATTCCTTGTTGCAGCTGATAACTTTGTTATATACTTTCGATTGCGGGTCAAAGTACAGCATATCGGCGAGACTTGTTTTTATTTTCCTAATCGGCCTGTATAGGTCTGACCGATTTCTTTTTCCATGAAATACTTAATGTAGAAGATTAACTATCTTCTTACTTTAAGTATTTTGTGGTTAGGTAAATAACCATCCGATACAAGGTTTATGAAATACCTATCTTATAAAATAAGATACCTATTTAGCTCAGACGTTTTGTCATGGCCTGGGTCCCAGCGGTTGGTCCGGACCCTCTGCAATCAAATGATGGTATGCCCGGTAACGATTCCAAATTCCAATTCTCGGACGGTGAACAATGGGTAGCTCACCGTCCGGTAAGGACCAGGCCCGGGTCGACGGCGTGTTGTATTCCACGCGCGCCTCAAAGAGATGTCGTCAGCACAAGTGTAGGGGTCCACTAAGGCCGATGCCTGCCGGGGTCGCGGGAAGGTACTAAAGGGTCACTGAGGCCCCTGGCAACACAGGCAACAGGAAGGAATACGGGTGGGTTTTAGTCAGTAAGAGTCTGACACACCCTCCCGCTCCGCCCAGAGCGGGAGAAGTTATTTGATGATTTCCCACGCAAAAAAAAAAGTTCCAATTCTGGAATATCGATAGAACTAATTTGAAACGTAGTTTCACATAGCAGAAGATATTTATTTAGAGGTACGTATTTACCATTTGTTGCACATTTTCTGAAAAGAGAGGAAGCTACTCGTACCGACATTCAAACATCCCAACACATTAAAACTTGTCCAAGATCCACCAATTGAATGCGAGTACGTCCAGACTAGGTACCTAGGTAATGTCAATCAACAGGAATAAAAAGCGTGATCTCATAGTGCAGGTAAATATTGTGAATTACGCGTCATCGCGATGAGTGCGAGGATGGCAAACAAATGGCGCTTCCTATGGCACAGGATAAATTAGCTAGTACTTCCTTTGCAACGTGTGGACAGCATAATTCATAGGGGTCATTGATACATCCCTACGTAATGACTGCGTGACCGCAAACACAGGGTTAAAATTTTCACGCGTATTATGTATGCAACATTCAAAAATGTATGTGGCATTCTTTATATCTCCCAGGCAGCGCTACAACACCCTGTCCTCCGCCTTCCGCATCCAGTCTGTCCCAGACACCTTTTTAAGGTCGTCGGTCCATCAAGCTGGAGGGCGTCCCACACTACGTTTGCCGAAACGCGGTCTCCACTCGCCCTGGCCTCCCCAGCCTGTCCCTCTTCGGCCTGGGAGAGGCCTATGTCCAGCAGTGGACTGTTATAGGCTGAGCTGTATATATTTTATATATAGACGAATGCTTGAGGTGTCTATGGACTTATCTAAGCTGTGCCATGGTTATAGGCAAGGGTTTATTTGAAAAAATAAAATAAAATTGTAGATTTTTGGCGCCATTATGTAGGTAATGTGTTAATTTTTTTTCTTACACCTTGTGGGTTATTAAAATAAAGAGCTTGAGGAGACAATTCGAAAAATATAACTCACTTAAAGGTTATATATAAAAATCGGCCAAGTGCGAGTCGGAATTGCGCACGAAGGGTTCCGTACCATTATCTATAAAAACGGCAAAAAAAATCATGTCTGTTGTATGGGAGCCCCCTTAAATATTTATTTTATTCTGTTTTTTAAGTATTTGTTATTCTATCGGCAACAGAAATATATCATCTGTGAAAATTTCTACTGTCTAACTATCACGGTTCATGAGATACAGCCTGATGGCAGACGGACAGACAGACAGACAGACAGACGGACAGCGGAGTCTTAGTAATAGGGTCCCGTTTTACCATTTGGGTACGGAACCCTAAAAATTAAATTGAAAAGGTTACAGTTATTTTAGTTCAATCTCACATTTGATGCCACTGCATTAGACTGCTTGAAAAGTAATCTTGTTTTGGACTTTTTTTCTAGTCGTAGATATACCTACGTGATATTTTAGACATTGTTTCAAAGCCGGCTGTCGCTGAAAACCAGCGCTTTTCAGCGCGCTGACATTACTCGTAAGAGTGAATGTTTCAAATAACGATACCCATCACGTCTGTAAAGTTTTGCTTATTCATTTTATTTGACCTTGTATAACAAGTTCAAGAATATTTCTCAATTAAATATTCAGTGTTCGTAAAGGAAAACACTTTAAATTAAACATATCATCATTTATTGTAAGTATATCACAATGGTCATTTATCTTAAACTATATACAAAATATTTACAAGTTAAATTATTATATTATCAACTAGAACTAAAATGAGAGGGCGAATATCACAAGACCGAGATTATCAACACTTGGTTTGTGCATGACTTTTTTTATTATGACACCTTTGACTCAGAGCATCATTAGGTAAAGCGGGTTGCATCAGGATGGAACCTTCAACGAAGAAAATTTACTAAGGCAGAAAGTTCTCTAGATACAGACAGAGTGCCACGACAATGACGTTTTCGACCAGAAAAAGTCTGTTAAATAGCAATACTTTGTAGGCATGGATTATTTTATAGTGAGACATAACTCAAACAAAGGACAAAGTGGAGGCCTTGATGTATAAAGAATCCAAGT
This sequence comes from Atethmia centrago, assembly GCA_905333075.3. NCBI lineage: Eukaryota > Metazoa > Arthropoda > Insecta > Lepidoptera > Noctuidae > Atethmia > Atethmia centrago. The sequence continues at coordinate 5,622,021 of HG995381.1, read as the reverse complement.
AGCTGCTCCCAATAAAATAACTAGAACGTGCTGTACTGACTACACAGTACTGATAGCGTATAAAAATTTGGTCTTTGGTGTATTATTCCGTCTCCAATGCAACACGCCTTTAATTTACCTTCACGGGTTCAGCTAACTAAATATCTACAGGAACTACAGTAGGGTCGTACACTCCATTCGATTCCACCTTGCCGTCGTAAACTATCTGCTGCAGCTGGTTCTCGTACCCGTGAGGTTCTGACTCTTCCATCTTCTTCAGTAAACTCCTTAATAAGATTATGAGGTAGACTTGGATTGCTGTAACAAAAATAATGTATTTTTAAGTTTATGAACACATAGTTACTGACCCAGTCTTTTAGTAATAACCCAGTCCCAAGACGGCTTGGGACTGGGTCAGTAAGGGAGTCGTAATAAATTATTTTTGGTGCAGGAAACTGTTTTTGGAAGCCGTACTACCATTTACGGAAGTATTTTGGTAAAAAGAGACAACAATTGGTGCACAACTGGAGATGCCTATGTCAGTTGACTGAAATAGGCTGATGAAGTGAGACAGCTGCCTAGAAAATTTTATGATTTTCTTTTTAAGGAGTTCCATGTAGCAAACCCTATTAATCGAGTATGAAGCTAGCTCTTAGATAAATGCAGTTTAGGTTCTTTGATGCGGGAGTAGGTACACGAAATAGACCAAGACTGGCTTCAGCTTAGAAATGATGATAAAATAAATTTAAAAGGACGCCATGATATACTTACATAGAGCAGCGAACATAAGAGGCAGCACTTCGAAGACCATGTAGAATCCCATCCGACTGGACACAGTGGCTGCGAAGTCGATGATTTGCACCATAACTGATGCTACCGTCGTCGTGACCGCGAAGTAGTAGTACGTCTTTATGTAATTAATTATTTTCTGAAACAAAGATAAGTTAATGCGTTAAAAACTTAGGTAGGTAGGTAGTACTAGAAGACAAATGTTCCGAGTTGGTCCCACCGGAGAATTATGGCCACTCCTTTGCTATCAATGGGTGTCTTAAAAGTCTACGAAAATGCGTAAGCTGCTTTTGGGAATTTGATCTTTGTTCGATTATCCACGCAATTCTCGGTGTGGTCTTTCAACAAACTATCCGCACTTACCTCATGTAGACCCAGACCAATAAAATTAAAAACAGCTCCAAAGGTTATCGCAGCATTTATTTTAAGAATTTCTTTTATAGCTTTACCTACTTAACAGTTTCGAGAGAAAGCCTATCTTTTGTACTTAATAATTTCACTATCGTACCGCCAAAGAGTAAACTCAAGTCTGTTAATTGCAATATTGCTGTCAATAATTGCAATAATACGGCAAAGTGGCATCCAACATAATGATAAACGGTCGCACATGTTGGCATTGTGGGTATCCACCCACATTGATAGCATTTGTGGGTGGATACCCACAATGTGCGAGCGCACATTATCAACATGTTCCTACGAAGTGACGTAAGCAGACAACTAAGGTCACGCGGGAAGTTCAAGTTCCCAATACACATGGACCAAAACACGCAAAAATTGTCCGAGATAACCCGAGCTGGCGTACAGAAAGGAAACACCTACTCGTACTTAGGACAAATTATAAGGACTATTTTTTTTACTAGAAAGTTAGTCTGTATTAAGCCTGACTAAACTTTTGACAGAACGCACTAACAGCTACTCAGAAAAAATAACAAAAGAACTCCTGAATTCACCCTTAGATTTGAATGCGTAACCGCTGGTTTCGGATCCCGGTGTTCCTTAGGAGAATAAAAGGTCCTGCAGTAGCGTGCAATATGCTCGCTTCATTAAATAAGCAACGATCTTCCGGCCTCTGCTCTACATCTCTTTAATTGCCTTATCGGAAATTCTTTATTCGTTGGAACTATGATGGAAGCAATTTTTCATAATCGTTTCTTACGAACTGTGTTATCCAGAAGTACAATACAAAGGAGTCTACATACGTAAGATATGACTCACACTAACTGCTTCATAGTGGAGCTAAAAGAAGCTCAGCTGTGGGCAGCAGTTCGTGGAGAGCAATATGCAATGAGTGGGTAATTGGCACGATTCCCATCTTGAACTAGGATACTAGACCATCGTAATGGTAGCCTTTTTATCTTGTATTACCTTGACACTGAAAAGTATTTTGTCTATTTGTATATTATTTACTTGGAGTGACTGCCATTTGCCTTGGAGTCTAAGTTTGAGCCCGGTTTATGCCAACAGGCTCGCCTATAATAACTGGCGAAAATTGGGTGTGTACTGTAATCTCCTACGTTCCGGTTTGTAGCGCCATGTTATGGTACGATTGCCATCTGATGCCACATTTAGGATGATATCAACAACTATCTTCAAATAACACCCGGACAGATATTTGGGATTTTGATTGACATTGCTGATAGCCTTAGTAGAACGGACCGAATGTCTTATCAATCTCTCCGAAACCAAGTAGGTAGATGATTATAAAGAAGAACTAGGTATTGACGTAGATCACCAGGCGACTAAATGGCACAGTTACATACTTTTATAAACAACATTAGATATTATTTATGTGGCTTACGTTATCACGCAGTCACGCTGCTATGTTTCCTAATTTACTATTAAGGCGCTGACAAGACCCAATTGACTAAAATAGGCTTCGCTTAAGAAAAAATATTGCCAAATCTGTATAGTTTGTGGTAGCGGAAAAAATATATGTTAGTTTTGAACATATTTCCCAGAACTTGGTTGTTACCAAAACACGTTTTGAAAACAAAATCTCGATACAAACTAACGTTAAACTAACCTCTTACTTTGAGTTCTAATCCAAAATATCTGTATCAAATATTAACATACGTTACGTATTTAATTATTAAAAAAAACGTCTTATTTGAATGCAGAACTTGGTTGTTTTTTTTATTTTCGATTACTCAACTCAATTTTGAGTAAATAGATAATTACTTCATATTTTGCAATAAATTACAAGCGTTGTGTCATCGCACTTCTCTTTCTTTTCTATGGAATTTGACAGTGACCGCGGTTTAGGTGTTGTCAGCGTCTTAATAGATATAGGGATAGAGTTAGGGGTATATCACCCCTAATTATAAGGGGGATAGATAACCTTCTGAGATAGGTATCACTTTCTAGACTCTGCAGACAGACGTCATCGGTTTATAAACGTCCTGAGGGCCACCATCGACCTACACTATTGTAAACGACCGAGATTAACTATTGCTAGGTAGTTATAACCATCTTGCTTGGCTAACGGATTGGTGATCGTCAAAGTCATTCGTGCACCAAAAGATTCTCTACATGGATCTTTTGGCGTTCGAGTGACGTTAACTGGGTGGCGCTGTTGGTTAAAATTTGTGTGTTCGTTTTGTGAAATGTATTGAAAACACAAGATGGCGGCGACAGTTCCGATTTTGACCGCGGGCCAACGATCCTTGTATTGAAAGTTCGTGGGGATCACCCAGATTAGGATAGATTTATTGGATAGAATCAAACACGGCAGATGCGACATGACGGTGACTTTTTTATTGTTGACAGATGTCACAGATAGACCACAGACTACACAGAGTACATTTTGACACAGAGTACACTGCTGGTACATTTTAATGAATATGCCACAGGCTGACTTATATGTATACATTAGATGATTACAGAGCAAATATTATGTTCCTTTACATTCGGACTTCGGGGAGGGAAAATATTCAAATGCGATTTTTTCTGATAATGATTCTCAATACGTCTAGCGCCACACACTTTACTGTGTCAAAAACAGGAACTAATGAATGTTGCCACTTAATTTTTAACACCTTGCCTATCTATTATGTTGTTACGCCAATGCTTGTGAATTATTATTATGGTAGCTATAACCATGAAAAGCGATTTAGAATTTTATGTCGGAAGGACTAAAAAAACACTACAGTTCTACAGTAATAGTGTATATGAAATCATTTTTCCCTGCTTTAGGCAACATTAGCCGTTATTCACCCGTAAATCGAGGCTGGGCAGATAATTTGTTAAGTAATAGCCCAAGTGAGAAGCGGACAGCGGCCCTAATTTTGAGTCGTATAGAACCAAAGGCAGCATTCTGACATTTCACTAATTTATGGTAATTAAGAAAAATAATGTCACTCTTTAATCAAATTCAGAAGTTAATCACACGTGAAGTGAGGTTCTTATTTCAATTAAATATCACGTTCAGTAGAATAAATTAAAATTAAATTAATAATTTGAATGAATTTTACAGATTAGTGAAATGACAGATTGCTGAAATGACAGATTGCTGAAATGAAATGAAATGAAATGATTTTATTTTCTGTAAGTAGGTTTATACGAACACTTTTACACGTCAATCATATTTAGAAAAAAAACTAGATGAGCTCGGCGTTTCCTATCTGACCACTCTGAGAAGAAAGGCCGAAACAAACTCAGAGGTCACAGTCTCTTTTAAAGTCCAGACATAATCTTGGTCAGATCATGTGAAGACCATGTAGATTGGTGTCTGAAATGGTCTTTTGAGGAAAAAACCACACAGATTGAGTGGACCTATCCAGTCAGTGCACGCATTTGTCAGTAATCGTGCAGCTCAACTCAGAACTTAAGGAGCTCAACGATTCGACGAACAATACCAAAGAAAGGGCATTTGAGTAGGCCGCATAAATGACTCAAACTGCCAGACTAAGATGAAAACTAACTGAGAGAAATAATAAAAACAATAATCCACATAGTCTTCACATTCACAATAATATAAAAAAGAATATAATACTTCAAAAATTCAATATTAATGTCATAGTGTATAAGTATAACAAAATCATCAATGTCACACTTAGTATAAAATTAGTTTGTTGCCTGGGGGTACATTGGAGTAGCTTAATTAATCCCAAGCCTTTTTGTCGTCCAAGTAATCTTTAACTTTATAGAAACCTTTTTGACAGAGTTTCTGTTTAATAAATGATTTAAATTTATTGAGGCTCAGTTCTTTGACATGGCTTGGGAGTTTGTTGTAAAAACATATACTTTGGCACTTAAATGAATTACTAATTTTTTGGAGCCTAGTCTGCTTTTGATTATATACGACTCTCTTGCACTGTTGAAGTAAACCCATTCTTATTAAAAGTGGGTAATAATATTATCAAAATAGTTAGTAATAATAATAAAACCGGCTGGTTTTATTGGCATAATTTCCATTATGTGATCTGTGGCCTTTTAATGTCCCACTGCTGGGCAAAGGCGTCTTCTCATACAGAGAAGACAGGAGCATTGATCACCACGCTTGCTTAAGGTGTTGACAAGAGGCAAATGACCAAAGTAGGCTTGTCTTAAGAAAAAAATGATCAAATCTGTATAGTTTGTGGTATCAGAAAAAATATATGTTAATTTTGAACATATTTCTCAGAACTTGGTTGTTACCAAAACACGTTTTGAAAAAAAAACTCGTTACAAACGGTAAACTAACCTCATACCTTGAGTTCCAATCCAAAATATCTGTATTAAATATCAACGTACGTGACGCATTTAATTAATAACAGGAACGTCTTATTTTAATGCAGAATTTGGTTGTTTTTAATTTTCGATTACTCAACTCAATTTTGAGTAAATAGGTAATTGCTTCATATTTTGCAATAAATTACAAGCGTTGTGTCATAACGCTTCTCTTTCTTTTTTATGCAATCTGACAGTGACCGCGATTTAGCTGTTGTCAGTTGTCAGTTGCGAGTTGGCGATTACAAATTCATGTTGACTAGGTATAAGTCTTAGATTTCCTCACGATGTTTACTTTCACCGATGTCAGTAATTTTCATGATAAACTCAGAAAGGAAACATGAATTGAAAAACGCACAATGGTGGTTGCTCGGATTTGAACCCACAACCTCGTGCTTGAGAGGCGGCGGGGTCTTTACCACCAAAATGGCTAGTAATCTTCAATAATTACCTTATGTGTTCCGTAGAGCAGTATGGCAGTAAACACAACTTCAAAACAGTAGATGGCGACACACACGCCCTCTGGTATCGAGACCCCGACACCGGTTCCGTGGTAGATCGCGAAAAGACCCAAGTCAGCGTGCACCGAGTAACTGTAGACCCCCACCATAAACGCACTGAAGAACTGCAAAGGATTAAATAAAAGATTATTTAAATGATTTAAATTGGCAGAAAAAAAAAAGGCTAACCAGCATTGTAATAGCGTGCGTAACACATTTTCTATCTCGATCCGAAGGATTGTGAAGGAAATTCCTAATCCAATGGTTCATTTATGTTCAAAAAATTTCGTCTGCTGAACAGCGTAAAATATTGTTGATATTGTCTTATGGCAATTGTGTGGTACACAATTACCACGCAGGGTTTAACAATGTTAAATTGAGTCGGTAAGACAGTGAACAGCTATTTAACTAATCAGTCAAAAAGTCATCTTATCTCTCACTATACTAATCCGGACCGTATCTCTTTATACATACATTAAAACTAGGTATAGTTATTACTAAAAAAAATTACATTTCCTAATTAAAGCCAACAATTTTAAAAAATTTTTTGCTTTTTTTGTCAGTTATTGTTTTTAAATCGGTTGAAGGACACTGAAGGAGACGCAATAGAAGTTATTATTGTTATTACACCTTTTTTTTTTGGGTGGGAAATTAATAAATAACTTCTCCCGCTTTGGGTGGAGCGGGGGGTTGTGTCAGACTCTTACTGAATAAAACCCACCCGTGTTCTTTCCGTTGCTAGTGTTGCCAGAGCCCGCGGTATCCCTTTCGGATTTTCCTGGCAGGCAGCGATCCTAGCCGACCCCGACACTTGTGCTGACATCTCATTGAGGCGCGCGTGGAACACATTAGACCGTCGACCCGGGCCTGGTCCTTATCGGATGGCGAGCTACCCATTGCTCACCGTCCGCAAGCCCGCGCCTACGGTGGCCGGCAATCGACCTGGGATTCCCGACGCTCCTGCGGCGGCTAGGGGCGTGAGGGTGCGAACTTATTGTTATTACGCCTGGGGGCGTTTAGTATTCATCAATGAGTTAAGCATAACGTTAAACTTTCAAATTGTCAAATAGTGTGTTCATTATAACTTGACGCGTAACGCGATTGGTAGCACTGAATTTTGCAGTCATGTCATTGGTAGTTCTGTTTGACAGTCGCCATTTTGAGCTCTATTAAAACGAACAGAATCCAGAGCTACCTTTTCGAGCTCTATTAAAACGAACAGAATCCAGAGCTACCATTTTGATCTCTATTAAAACGAACAGAATCCAGAGCTACCATTTTGAGCTCTATTAAAACGAACAGAATCCAGCGCCACCATTTTGAGCTCTATTAAAACGAACAGAATCCAGAGCTACCATTTTGAGCTCTATTAAAACGAACAGAATCCAGAGCTGCCATTTTGAGCTCTATTAAAACGAACAGAATCCAGAGCTACCATTTTGAGCTCTATTAAAACGAACAGAATCCAGAGCTACAATTCGCGTCACGTGTCAAGTAAACGTAAATTAAAATTAGTAAACGCACATTCCCGAAGCGTTTATTTTTTAGATAGGTACCTAACACCTGTCAGGTGGACGATTTCTAATCGTTTTTTAGAGTTCCGCAGTAAACAAGGTACCCTTATAGCTTCGCCATGTCCATCTGTCTGTCTGTCTGGCCCCGCTGTAGCTCAGAAACGTTTAGTACTAGAAAGCTATCATTTGGCATAGGTATACATATTAATCACGTCGACAAAGTCGTAAATCATAATATTGCAAAAAAAAAATTTGGGGGAAATAATTATCATCCTCACATTACGTGCGTAAGGGTACCTCCCTTGCACGTAATGTGAGGATGATTTTTTTTTCTCGTCTATCCCATGGTCTGGGGTATCGTTGGATAGGACGTTCAAAAATATTGCTGGCTCGTGAACACTATTTTTCGGATCCGTTTGCGTAATATTAAGCATTAAAGTGCAAATTGTTGTTAGAGTCAAGTGTCCCGCCAGCTAAATGGTTGTTTATGGAGATGTGAAAAAATTCATGGCAGTAGTACATATATAATGAAATTAAAAGGAAAACTATCACAGCTAAGTAGGCTTTATAAGTTAACGAGTAAGTCGACCAACTTAATTTTTCAGTTGGAGAATTGACCGTGACGTGTATCGATGTATGGGAGAATATGTTTTTCAACTAAAATGTTAAGTTTGTTTTTGGATTAAATTCATCCCAACATTCCCAACTTCGCAACCCTTCATTGCACGTGGTCCGACACGCACTTGGCCGGTTTTTCGTTAGTATGAAACTGACAGACGTCAAGAACGCATTCTCTCGACGGTCGGACTGTAGTTTTATTGATTATCAAAAGAAATAGGAACCTACCTAGACGGTGCACCTATAAATATAAACAATGTAGAAATCTACTAACACATTAACGTAAATCACGAAGTCCTTAACTGAATCAATTGAGACACTCTTTGTGTAGCTACTCATACATTAGATACTTCCATTAGTCTAAATGCTTGGAGAGGTAGGGTCTTTAACAAAAGTGAATGATAAGTTAATATTTGATTGTGTTTTAGCAATGGAAACTGCTTTATATGGATTATGAACTATACAAAACAAAAACACATAACTGAAAAGAGCAAACAAGCATTATAATCAATATAATTTTAGTATCGCAGGCCCCCGACAAACCAATAACCTGAAATTAGGTGTAGCTTTTGTTTGTCCCCCGCGGCGATACAAAAATTCTATAGATTATAATGCTTGTTTGCTCTTTTCAGTTATGTGTTTTTGCAGTCGGGTTATTTGTTTTTTTTTTAATTTTGTTTTATTTCCAGATTTTTAGTATTATATATGGAATTGACTCATTACCAGCTGTTATTTGATATCAATATTGTAGTAATTTATTTTAAAAAAATCTTTCCCTCCCTTTTATTTTATTTGCAGATGCAATATACAAATATTATATAGCCTATGTCACTCCTACAATTCAGACGAAGACACCTCTAATGTTTAAATCCATCAAGCCTTTATTTAAGGCTATAGAGCGTGCCAAAGAAATAGACATACATACATATCTACTCTCGAAAAACATTACCCTCCTTCTGGGGCACTCGGGTAAAAACTAGCTATAAGAACATCATTTGAGAAAAATACGATTGCCGCCCTAAGTAAGTTCTAATAAATAAAATCCTTAAATTCACTGAAATTCAACGCACAGCCTAAGCCTTTAAATTTTCCTCATTTATCGAAGGTTAGCACTGAGGATGGATTTTTGAAAATCATCCCCTCTATACGCTCTTTAGGGGCTGCCCTAAAGAGCGTATAGAGGGGATGATAGTTTCTACGGAAGTTTGAAATTATTCATAAATACAGAAATATTCATGATTTTTTATGTTGACTGTAGGTGCCTAGGTACTGACTGCACTGCACAATATTATTCTTCAGCTTCAGCTTCATCAAATTCATCGTTTTATTTAGGTATTTATTTATTGGAAACTTTATCAGGCTTTCATACAAATGACACGTATGTCATTGATTCTTAACAGTTTGTTGGTCTATCTGCAGGCCGTGACCTTACAGATGAGCATTGACTGGATAGTTAGTAGCGCCATCTATTACCATTCTTAGAGCAGATATATTTATATGAACTTTGAGGACTGTTATATTTCTAATGAGACTGAATTCATAACATCATAACAAACAAATCCTATTCTTATTTTGATCACAATTAGTTCATCCAAAAACAGTTTTTACTATAAAAACACTTCATCACAACACTACTTAAAGTCGTGTCATAAATAACAAAAGCGACACGACTTTGTCTTTGCAACACTTCAATTTGTCTGCCACCGTAGGCGTTCGAAAGTTAACACGATTAGCCACGTCCGAAAAAATTACGTCGCAAATACGGAAACAAAAATACTTACTAGATTAATGTAGCCAAATGTGAGAACACCCCTTCTTAAGGGCATGCAAAAGCAGCACCTTCCGAGGATGGGCCAGTCGCAGTACATGTTGTGAAACGAAACTGAAAGTTGTTGAAACGAAACGGGAGTATTCTGTGCGTTTGAAAAACACGCGCGCGTTGTCCCGGGTTATTGTCAGGACTGATGAATCAAGCTATTTGTCAACGTATTTATCTAATGGAGATGTCTGCCTACAATGCCGGACATCTGAGCTGTTGTTACACTTCATAACGATGTATGTGACATGTATAGGCCGACAAAAAAAGTTTCTGGACGTTGCTTTACCTACTGAAATTGCTGACATTTTTATGTGAAAATAACGATGAAAATTAGGTACTATAATATGCAACGTGTAAGAGGGGCTCGAAGCTAAATGATAACAGCCGCACTGGTAGATTGAAGGTTAAGCTTCGCTTGCCACGGTCGATTCATGGATGGGTGACCATCCATTCCATATAAAGATCCCTCCGTGCCTCAGAAAGCATTTTGTTAAGCCGTTGGTTGCAGCTGTTATTCGTAAATCAAAATCAAAGTCATTTATTCAAACTAGGCTGAGAATCAGTACTTTTCGAACGTCAAAGTTACCTAAGACAGTCCCCCAAAAACGCTGCGAAGAAGAAGTGGCGCAACAAACTCCCCAGCAGCACCTGTCTGTTTAGTTATATAAACTTGATTCTATTCAAATCTTATGCAAAATAATTAACATCACATAAACCTACATGGGAACTAATGAAACGTCAGAAGCCAGGTGCACGGTTCCAATTGGTCATTTCCCATGGAGAAGAGCCGGCGAGAAACTCCACGCATTTAAAAGTAACACATTTAAAAATAATTGGCTTTTACAATGTTTTCAAATTACAGTATTAAGAGGTATGGGAGGACAGTGTAGGCCTGTCAACAGGTACCAGGTACTTATAGGTACCAGGACAATAGAAAATGGTCTACAAATCTACAGTCTGTTAAACCTGTAACGTTCTCACATTCACAAAATGTTAAAGAATATTTACAAAATAATAATAAATTAATTAAAATAAAAACCTATTTAAACGAAATGACATGATTGCCATTACAACTGTAACAAATCTGAATTAATATCCACAAAAGCCACTAATAAATAGTTGACATTCAAATTGTAGGTATATAATGTCAAATAATGAAAAGATTATGTCAAGGAAACATCTAAAAAAATAAATTAAATAAACATTGTAATTTGGGAACAGTTTAAAGACGTTTACATAGTTGTGCCGTTAATGAGGTACCTACTAGCGAAGCCACATGTGCGGAAGAAATTATTGCCAAACTTCCTAAACTTCAACGTACTATTTAATCATATAATATGCTTTTTTGCTAAGGACACGTTTGGTGTGGGTTTTGAACTTTCCAACGCTAAGTTCAGTAACCGACTTTGGCATATTGTTAAAAAAGCGGATACTGTTGATAAGAAATGATTTGCATGTAATCTAGATTTGGGTGTCACAATTTCGTGTTTACTACGTGTATTTTATATAATGGAAATTGCTTCTTATTTTGAAAAGTCCTGAGTTTTTGCGAACATACAAGATATTTTCTAAGATATAAAGAGAAGGCAGAGGTAGTATATCAATTTCTCTGAATTTGTTTCACAGGGACTCACGAGGACCCATTTTATAGATCGCACTGATTACCCTCTTTTATTAAATGAAAACTGAATCTACATCAGTTGCCGATCCCCACAACAAAACGCCATAAGACATACTCGTAATACTGTGGAAATAAGCAAAGTATACTAACCTAGCTGTGGCTACATCAGTCAACTGCCTTATTTTTCTTACTGTATATGCAGCTGAACTTAATCTACCCCAAAGAGCTCGTATATGGGCTCCCCATTGCAATTTCGAATATAAAGTAATTTCTAGAAATACAGTTTCTGTAATAGCATGTAGTTTCTCGCCATCATGTTTTAAATTTAGAGCCACTTGGGTTACTTGGTAATAAGAACTTAAGACATTTTGTTTTGTTCGCATTAAGTAAAAGATTATTAGCTGCGAACCATTTTTAAAGAGCAGACAGACTATCGTTGACATGTAAGACATCTGTATCTTTTCTATATATTTAAAAAATAAGAGAAGTGTCATCAGCGAATAGAATTACATCCAATAAGTTAGCCATCATGTAAGGAAGATCATTAATATAAACTAGAAATAGGAAAGGGCCAAGAATTGAATCTTGAGACACACCCATCTTTACTAGAGGCCCCAAGAACGTCACCCCGTTAACGTTTACTTTTTGCTGCCTGTTTGACAGATAGGAAAGAACCAGGTCAGCAGATTGTCCACGAATTCCATAGTGGTGTGTAATTTATAGATGAGTGTGTGGTCAACGCAGTCAAATGCTTTTGAGAGGTCACAGGAAATGCCAATTGCATCCAAGGTATTCTTCCAGGATTCCAAAATGTGACTAATAACTTTTAATCCTGCATCAGTCGTCAACCTACCTTTCGTGAAACCAAACTGGCAAATATATTATATAAAATCCCATTTGAATTAAAATGTGACAACATCTGGTTTAGCATGATTTTTTCATATATATTTTACTCAATACTGGTAGCACAGATATAGGTCTCAAAAGACCTTTTCAGACACTAATCTACATGGGTTTCACAAGATCTAACCAAGATTATGGCTTTAAAAGAGATTGTGACCTCTGAGTTTGTTTCGGTTTTTCTTCTGAGATATTATTTATATATATTTTTCGTCAGATAAAACCTCAGGTAGTCATTTATAAGCGGTCGTTGACCCCAAAAAAACGTATCAAATCTTTTTTTATTCTTATATTATCGTGTTAAGATATTGATACCCGTCAAGTCTGAGTAGTTTGGCTAGCTAATTAAATTTGACCCTATAGTTGGGAAAAGGCTTGGCAAAATGATTGGACTATGCGACGTGTAAATCTTATCAATAAAAAATATTCAGGTAGAGGTATAGTAATAATTATGGTGAAGGCCGTAAACAGTAAGTATTATGAGAAGATTTCAATTTGCTACCTGTTACGGTCGAAAAGATACCCTTGTGGTTGTGACACACAGATAGACAGCACATGCTTAGTACCTAATAGGAACTCAATGGCACCCTTTGGGTACAGCAGAACCCTAAAAAAACTCGTCGTAGTGTAGCTTTTTACCGGGTTTAGCGAATACCGAACCAAAAAAAAGTCCTTTATGTGAACTTTCAAAATATTTGATACTAGATGCGCCACGCGGTTTCACCCGTATAAGTTTTGACCCCGTGGGTATATCGGGATAAAAAGTATCCTATGTGTTATTCCTGGTTATAAACTATCTGTGTGCCAAATCCGTTCAGTATTTTTTGCGTGAAAGAGTAACAAACATCCATCCATCCTTACAAACTTTCGGATTTATAATATTAGTAGGATAGTCCGCGCACAAGTGCTAGTCACCGCCTGAGGTAAGTTGAGCGGTGAGACGGGGGAGGGACAAGATTGGCAGACTGAGTTAGCTGGGTCTACCTCCCTCGTCTCACCGCTCAGGCAGTGACTAGCACATTAATTATGGTTATCCTGATAGATTAGGTACGGCCCACTCCCTCTCACAGAGAGGAGACCTGTGTCGCAGCAGTAGGAACATTATAGGCTGATTATGTATGTATGTATCCTGATATTCCTGATAGATGTAGCTTGTAGGTGCAACAAGTGCCTAGGAAAGTTCCGGGAGGTTTCTGTATACTGTTGTCTTAGAAATTCATGTTTTCACTCATCGTGATAACATCCACTGCTTGAGCACAATATGATTATTTTCCAACTATAATAAACAAATGCCACATACCCTGTTCTGAATCAGATCATCCGCTAAACTGCATAATGACGGAAACTCCGACACTGAACCCAAAAATAATTTCAACTCTAGTCCTACGAAATAAGGACGTAATTTATATTGTACTTAAATATACTATTTACAACCTCTTCGTTGATAACAATGATAACAATTTGACCTCCTGGAAAATCATACTAACGCATTCATTTGTTTTTTAATTGAGCTTTAACTTATTGTAATACATTGCTTTTTACGTACAGGAGCTAATACAAATATCCATACAAAAGATTCAATGTACCTGAAACACATTAATTAAATCGATAATAAAATTCGCAAAGCATTCGCGGAACCGATTCAGACTTCCCTAGTTATTGTTTAACATAATTATCATTTTTATTAAAACGCATTATTTTTGTTTACGAACGGACATCATAATATTTGTGCTTGTTTTCGGTACTTATTTTTGTTGTTTTCCCAATGTTTTACATAACAAAGTCTTAATAAACATGTTTTCAGTCAAGGCATAGGTAAGTTCAGAGACATGTGACGTTTACCAACCCGCACTGGGCCCGCGTGGTGGGTTACGGCCCACTCCCTCTCACAGAGAGGAGGCCTGTGTCCCAGCAGTGGGAACATTATAGGGGGTTATGCTATAGGCAAGTACGAATAATAAAACTAGTAACTCATAAACATAGCATCACGCCTTGTTTCCCCGAAGGGTTGGGCAGACGAGTACCTGCAGTACACCCACATTTCGCCAGTTATGTTTAAGTCCCATGTAATAGGGGGCGAGCCTATTGCCATCAACCGGGCACAAATCCAGACTCCGGGCTGCTACTGAGAAATCCCAAACAGAAAAACCCAATAACACTTTGCCCGGCCCGGGAATCGAACCCAGGGCCTCATGCTGGTATGGAACTACGCTTACGCATAAACTACATCCCGAAGTGTGTCCAGCAGGCTTAGCATGACACTCTCAATTTCTTGGAAGAATATACACGGCTCTTTCTATACAAAGTGACATTTCGTTTCTCCATTTTTGACATCTCACCGTAGAAATCCTTTTACAATCTGTCATTCTGTCTTTCGTTTCTAACGATCTTTGTCTAGGTCGTTTTTTTTTTTTTGTAGAAGGATTTCTATGGTGGGATGTCAAAAAAGGAGAAACGAAATGTCACTTTGTATAGAAAGAGCCGTGTCTATTCTTCGAAGAAATAGAAAGCGTCATGTTAAGCCTGCTGGCATAGATATGTCCAGACCGATAGCTGTCTTGACTGCCTAGCAAGGAGTCGCTCCTTGCGATCTCAGAATCTGTCGCTCTGAAAGACGCGACAGATTGACGCGGTCTTCGTTTTAAGAGCCCTACAATGATATAACTACCACCGACGCTAATGTTGAACACATATACTACTTTTATAAAAATAATTAGATGAGTTGTTTTCGGGTCATCAACCGCAGGCAGTTCAGTTACCACTTTTTTTTTTTTTTTTTTTTTCTTTATTTTAAGGGCTTTATCGTTGAGCGATAACGTCACCCTGTAACATCAGCACAATCAACTTAACCTAAAAACACTTTGTCATTCTGACATTAATACTTACTTTAACACAGAAAATGCCAGTTTGTACAGTATCCTCGCTTGTTCCGATAAAGGACAAGCCAGGATAGAATTACACTCTCCAATATCATATCTTTGATTAGTTGAACCAAGTAAATTAAATCGCAAAGCTTCATTCTGCACACACTCCATCAAAACATGTTGTACATCTTCGACTACTCCACATTCTTCACAGTTGGGTGACGTAACCTTTTTCATTAGAAAACCAAACTTTCTTGATGGAATGTGACCGGAACGAAGTCTTAGTGCCATCACTAAATCCCTTCTGCTAAGCAGATTTATCCAACTATACACTGGAAGCTGTGGTTGGATGGTCTTGTACCATATTCCCTTTTCGGTTGACCTCTGGTTAAAGTATTCATTCCACACATCTATACACTGTTGTTTTATTAATCTTATATAATCTGTATATAAAGGAGGAACGCTTACCGAAATTCCGTCTGACACGGCTTGGTTGGCCAAAAGATCTACTCTTTCGTTATCCTGAATCTGTACGTGAGACGGGATCCACTGTAAAACTACCGAGATTGACTTTTGACCTAATTTAAATAAAGTCTCCAAAATCATGTAGGCTATCGGTACTCCTCGCACGGGCGAAGTGCAACGAGCCAAATGTTGCAGCGAACTCTTCGAATCTGATAAAATGACAAATTTATCATGACTAATTGAGTCAATATAAGAAAGAGCCTCAGCTATTGCAATTAACTCAACATGCATAATGGAGATATCAGAGTCTATAGCAAGTTTGACATTTGTATTTAATTGTGGATCCCAAACTGCAGCGCCACTACCAGCACTACTTTTAGAACCATCTGTGTAAATCTTATGGAAACCAAAATATTCCTCTTCTATAAAATTTGTGCAGATTTGTCTCAGACGGTTGCAGTCATAATGTCGTTTAGGCTTAGTTATAGATGGAATATTATGTTTAATAGTCTTATGAATATTGATGTTGCTGACCCATGTCCCCAGAGAAAACATTTCAATCAACCTAACCGAGTAGACAGCAGAAGATTTAAGCTCATCGTAAATTGAGACCAATAGAGGTTGTTTTCTACCTCTCCAATATTGAGAATTATTAATGTTTAAAGTTAACGACTCAATCAAATTAACCGCAGAGCTCTCCCGAAAAGACATACATTTTAGACAGTATTTGCCTCCTAGAAATTTCCTACGAATATGTAATGGAGATAGATTTAATTCACTCTCCATCACGTGGATGGGGGTGCTTCTAATAAAGCCACCAATAACACGAAGAGATTTGTTTTGCGCTTTGTCCAATTTAGATAAATGGCACTTGTAACTACAGTCATACAAGAAGCTACCATAGTCTAACCTACTGCGGATTATGGAGATATATAGTCGCCGCAGATGGTTAGGGTGAACGCCCCAACCAGGACCAGCTAATACTTTGAAAATATTTATAAAATTTAAAACCTTCTCAACCAACTCATTAATATGTTTCCCCCATCTGAGCGACTGATCCAACCACATTCCCAGGTACTTTATATTATTCACTACAGAAAGATTAGTATTATTAACATTTAACTTAACAGGTTGTCTACACATACCTCTCTTAAAAATACAGACCTTAGTCTTAGCAGTAGATATTTCTAAGCCTAGATTAATAACTATGGAATTAAATGTATTTAAAGCAGACTGCAGCTCCGAGATAACTGCATTGGCATTAGTACCTGATTTAAATAAAACAAAATCGTCAGCATACTGAGATATCTCAACGTTCGTAATAGCTTTACAAATATTATGAGTCGCAATGTTAAACAAAAGAGGGGAAAGTGGGTCTCCTTGGGCCAAACCTCGTCCCGTAGACCGCCAATATTCTGTTTTATTAATTGAAATTTTAAGTATTCTCTCATTCAGGAATCTCCATAAATATGAACACAACTTGCGACCTACTGAAAGTTTATCGAGAATGTTCAATAAACTACCGATATCGATATTATTGTAGGCGTTATTGATGTCAATAAAACAGCCAACTGTGACTAGATTTAAAGTAAAACCAAGTTGAATCTTTGTCGTCAAAGTAAAAAGACTATCTAAACATGACTTAGACTTACGAAAGCCTACAGTATTATCAGAGAATATGAATTTATTCTCGAGAAACCATTCCAACCGTTTGTTCAAAATTGAGTGAAAAATTTTGCAAAGGCATGACATCAAAGAAATAGGCCGAAGAGAAGATGACAGTCCCGAAACTCGTCCTGGTTTAGGAATAGGAATTATTTGAATATTGCGCCACTGTCTTGGAACACAACCAGAATCATAAAATTTATTGTACAGAGAAAGTAATAATAGTTTAGCGATGGCTGGGAGGTTCTTGACCATAGAAAAGGAAATTTCGTCAATACCAGGTGCCGTATCTTTTGATTTTATGGAATTTTCTAATTCATGAATAGAGATAGCAGGTTCTAATTTATTATTGCAGGACTGAAAGCAGGGCTCAGGGGGAGAAACGTAATCAGGCGTTAGGTCATTAAGGAGCCTTTCTGCTAAGATTGAGTCAACGTGTTGATATTTAGATTTACGGCCTTTTACCCATCTCATTTTGCGCCACATATCACTAGCAGAAGTTGTTGCATCGATGCTCGAACAAAAACTTCTAAAGGAAGCACCTTTTGCCTTACGCGTCTGCCTCTGCGATTCCTGGATGCTTTCCTGCAATAGTGCGTAATTTTGAGGCGAAGGGTTACCCCTAAACTTTGCTAACGCTAAACGTCGTGATGCCACCGATCTAGATAGATCAGGGCTCCAATACGGTTTTGGTTTAAATTTAGAGCTGATATGTTGAGGAATAACAATTTGAGGAATGTGGGAATCTGCTGCTTTCTGTAAAGTGTTTTCAAAGAAGTCATAGCACAACTGTGGATCTACCGGGGCAGTTGAATCACGGATAATGTTCTCAACGGACGAAGCATACTTCTTCCAGTTAGATTTTTTGAAGTTTCTTTTACGAATGTTGTGTTTAATAATATTAAAATTGGTGGATAATTTAATAATTAGGTGGTCACTCCCTAAAGATTCATTTGTAACTTTCCAAATAAAATTTAAAGCCAAATCCACAGAAATAAAAGAAATGTCGGGAGAGGATTGCTGCACAACATTATTCACTAATTTTATACGAGTCGGACTTCCGTCATTAACTGATATAAAGTCATGATCAATCATAGAATCGAATATCTGAGATCCACGCTGATCGGTTTTATATGACCAGTTGGAATGGTGACCGTTAAAGTCACCTAAAATTAAAGTCTTGTTATTTGCTATCGAAAATATACTATCCCAATCTCTTGGTAAAGTACGAACAGATGAAGGGCAGTAAATAGCAACGATATTCTCAATATACTGACAATTTAACAATTGAATGCACAAGAGTTCAATACCTGCATTATAATTATGTACATTACGCAATTGCGCTTTAATCGCTTTGTGTACAATAATAGCTACTCCCCCATAACCGTCATAACGGTCCGATCGAAAAGGTTATACTCATTCAAATAAAAGTGGCTGTCTGGTTCAAACCACGTTTCACTGATAACGGCAATATAAATCTTATCTTTAAATAAAAGCTGTTCGAACAATGCTGATTTCGGCCGCAAACTTTGTGCGTTCCATTGTGCAATATTAAATGTGAGAGAATTATTATGACAATCCATTAATGAGTCTACTTACAAGTGAGTTTTCTGGCAAATTCTTAACCACAATTATTAGCAACCATTCTACGATTATCTTAACCACACTATTTATTTTATTCTTAAACGAACCTTTCTTCAGAAGTATATTTGTAATGTTACTTATTAAATTACCGGATGACGTATCTTTTTGATGATGATCGCTTGATTTCTTCCTATGAAAATCACTTGATTTATTTGGTATATCGGTTTGTGACAATGTTTCTTGTCCTTCACTCATAGAAGTGGTTAATGAAATCTCGGAATCCCAATCCATAACACCAGTGGCCGCGGCCGCGGACGGACGTGACTGCCACCGTTTTTTATGTTGTGCATTTTTTTGTTTCGATTCCCGTTTCGAATGCGAGTTAGTGCGAGCTGCCTGCTGTTGATCAGGTATTATGACAGCTGTTTCAACTTTATCTGCATAATTTGACTGATCCTCATATGATTGTACTGGATTCATATTTTCTAGTGTACTTGTTTGATTCTTTTCCTCTGTCACACCAATATTTTTAACCAGAAATGTAGTGGGAGGAGATGCAGGTACATATAATAACAGCGCTTTACGGTATGTACAGTTAAATTCATTCATTAACTCTCGTAACCTTTTTTCTTTCAAATAAGAAGGGCATTTCTTATCTAGGGCTAAATGATTACCCTTACAATTTACACACATAAATGTAGTCTTATCGCAATTGTCATGGCTGCCTCCACATTTAGGACATTTAACTTTACTAGACGTACACATCTTTGCAATATGTCCATATCTCCAAAATTTGGAGCATTGAGTTACGGGCAATGTGTATCTCTCGACTTTGGCTCTCATACCGTATATATTTACATAGGAGGGTACATATGCACCTTTAAAACAAATGCGTATAGACTCGCTTGCAATCCATCCAGTAGAGTTATCTCCTTTACATCTACGGTTGAGACGTATTGCTGACAGAATTTTCACATCACACGAGACATTGCCAATAAATTCCTCAATTGAAAGATCCAGTTCTATATCTCTGATAATCCCGTATGACACTGCGACTTCCCATGATTTTTGCGAACGCCAACCAATTTCGGTAAATACTTTGCAATACCTACATCATTTTTTCGGCATGAGATTCATTATCAAACGTGATAATTAATTTGTATGGATTAATATATTTGACACGTGTTATACCGATTATTTCATTCGTTTTGAATAGTCTAGCTAACGCAAATTGTTTCGGAAACTTCTCGTTATTGTATACGCATATCTCAACTGTTTCTTCTTCATTGTTGCAGCTTATCTCCTCAACTGGAATTTGCCTTCTTGCGATTCTCTTCCCCTGTCTATTTACCGTAGTCCAACTTCCGGATGAGTCATCCTCCCTATCTCTTTTCCTCCCTAAATTATCATCATCATCAGCTTCTATAATTCCCTTCTCTAGTTGTGTAGGCACCTCCATATCCAAGTGTATTATATCCTCTGAGTTTTCCTTTTGTGTATCACTACCTTCATCTGTCAATACGCCATTGCGTGAGTTATTCATATTTTATTAGATCGAACGGCCGGCCGGCCGAGCGCGGCGGCTCGGCTACGATCGAAGAAGTCCTTATCGCAAAACCGATAATTAGCGTATTTCGTACACACGACTAATTTGCCCGAGGCGCAAAGCAACACTGAGTTACCACTTTGAAAAAAAAAATGTGTAAGTTTCGCAGACATGATAGGTTTCGGTATCTATACAACAAAACAAAAAAAAAATCGATTTCTCAACTCATACTTTAAGTAACATCAATAAAGGATGTCGTTGACCCCAAAAAGAAAATATTAAGAGGCCGACACCACCTAAAACGCAGTCACTGTCGGACTGCATAGAAAAGGAAGAGAAGCGTGATGACACAACGCTGGTAATTTATTGCAAAATATGAAGCAATTATCGATTTACAAAAAATATATAGATTGTATAAAAAAAAAAAACTTTTATGCTAATATGTTGCTTGCAGAATAATCTGACAAAAAATCAGAATGATTGCATGTATATTAGTATGGTTTTTAATCGTTAAAAGAAATTTTTAGAGGTATCTTCGTGATTTTTTTCTATCGTATCAAATTAGTTGTATTATGTTTTCAACACACTATCTACCTAGCATATTATATCCTGATGAATATCATACTCGTATATTTTTGTGATTTTGTTTACTGCAGTGGATCATATAATTTTAGGCATTATAAAACTTACAAAATTTGCGTTTAGGTCCTGTTACTGGGCTTGCAATATCCGTTAATTATTACTATCCGGATAATACGGATATTCATATTGTATTATCCGGAATATCCGGATAATGCGGATAATACGGATATTTTTTCGTTTTTATTATAAATAAAACTTATAAGCTTCGTTTTTATTCGTTTTTATTATAAATAAAACTTATAACACGTTTTAATCAGTATCTCAAGCAAAAGGACAAAGAAATAATAAACTATACCAATATTTTAAGTAACAATCACATGAAAGATACTAGTTCACTTTCTAATATCATACAATAAAACACCGATACCGCACAAATAATTTGTATCTATTATTCTCGTACTAAAAACAATTCTAATTAAAAATGAGATCTTACATTTATCACAAATCACAACATCCCAATCAAATCAACCTATTTAAAACATAATAATTAAATAAAAATATCACTTTTTCTGGCAAATCAGCTCAATTATTAAACAACAATAGCTTATATCAAATAAAATAAAACAAAAATGATCAAAATAATCAAATAACCCTTTAAAATATAATATTACGTAATTCTTAAATAATTTTTTATCCAAATTCTGGTAATATGATCTTAAAAAGCTTAAACTATCTAATGAATCTTCTTTCATGGAAGTTCTTAAATGGTTACATAAATATTACCCTAAAAATTAAATTGAAAAGGTTACAGTTATTTTAGTTCAATCTCACATTTGATGCCACTGCATTAGACTGCTTGAAAAGTAATCTTGTTTTGGACTTTTTTTCTAGTCGTAGATATACGTGATATTTTAGACATTGTTTCAAAGCCGGCTGTCGCTGAAAACCAGCGCTGTTCAGCGCGCTGACATTACTCGTAAGAGTGAATGTTTCAAATAACGATACCCATCACGTCTGTAAAGTTTTGCTTATTCATTTTATTTGACCTTGTATAACAAGTTCAAGAATATTTCTCAATTAAATATTCAGTGTTCGTAAAGGAAAACACTCAAATTAAACATATTATCATTTATTGTAAGTATATCACAATGGTCATTTATCTTAAACTATATACAAAATATTTACAGGTTAAATTATTATATTATCAACTAGAACTAAAATGAGAGGGCGAATATCACAAGACCGAGATTATCAACACTTGGTTAGTGCATGACTTTTTTTATTATGGCACCTTTGACTCAGAGTAAAGCGGGTTGCATCACGATGGAACCTTCAACGAAGAAAATTTACTAAGGCAGAAAGCTGTCTAGATACAGACAGAGTGCCACGACAATGACGTTTTCGACCAGAAAAAGTCTGTTAAATAGCAATACTTTGTAGGCATGGATTATTTTATAGTGAGACATTACATGACTCAAATAAAGGACAAAGTGGAGGTTTTGATGTATAAAGAATCCAAGTAGCTGCTCCCAATAAAATAACTAGAACGTGTACTGAAAATACAGTACTGATAGCGTTATATAAAAATTTGGTCTTTGGTGCATTATTCCACGTCTCTAATGCAACACGCCTTTAATTTACCTTCATGGGTTCAGCTAACTAAATATCTACAGGAACTACAGTAGGGTCGTACACTCCATTCGATTCCACCTTGCCGTCGTAAACTATCTGCTGCAGCTGGTTCTCGTACCCGTGAGGTTCTGACTCTTCCATCTTCTTCAGTAAACTCCTTAATAAGATTATGAGGTAGACTTGGATCGCTGTAACAAAAATAATGTATTTTTAAGTTTATGAATAGTAATAACCCAGTCCCAAGACGGCTTGGGACTGGGTCAGTAAGGGAGTCGTAATAAATTATTTTTGGTGCAGGAAACTGTTTTATGGAAGCCGTACTACCATTTACGGAAGTATTTTGGTAAAAAGAGGAAACAATTGGTGCACAACTGGAGAGGCCTATGTCAGGTGATTGAAATAGGCTGATGAAGTGAGACAGCTGCCAAGAAAATTTTATGATTTTCTTTTTAAGGAGTTCCATGTAGCAAACCCTATTAATCGAGTATGAAGCTAGCTCTTAGATAAATGCAGTTTAGGTTCTTTGATTAGGGAGTAGGTACACGAAATAGACCAAGACTGGCTTCAGCTTAGAAATGATGATAAAATAAATTTAAAAGAACGCCATGGTATACTTACATAGAGCAGCGAGCATAAGAGGCAGCACTTGGAAGACCATGTAGAATCCCATCCGACTGGACACAGTGGCTGCGAAGTCGATGATTTGCACCATAACTGATGCTACCGTCGTCGTGACCGCGAAGTAGTAGTACGTCTTTATGTAACTAATTAGTTTCTGAAACAAAGGTTAGTTAATGCGTTAAAAACTTAGGTAGGTTGTGTAGTACTAGAAGACAAATGTTCCGAGTTGGTCCCACCGGAGAATTATGGCCACTCCTTTGCTATCAATGGGTGTCTTAAAAGTCTACGAAAATGCGTAAGCTGCTTTTGGGAATTTGATCTTTGTTCGATTATCCACGCACATCCCGGGGTGTGGTCTTTCAACAAACTATCCGCACTTACCTCATGTAGACCCACATTGATAGCAATTGTGGGTTGATACCCACAATGTGCGAGCGCACATTATCAACATGTTCCTACGAAGTGACGTAAGCAGACAACTAAGGTCACGCGGGAAGTTCAAGATCCCAATACACATGGACCAAAACACGCAAAAATTGTCCGAGATAACCCGAGCTGGCGTACAGAAAGGAAACACCTACTTAGGACAAATTATTAGGACTATTTTTTTTACTAGAAAGTTAGTCTGTATTAAGCCTGACTAAACTTTTGACAGAACGCACTAACAGCTACTCAGAAAAAATAACAAAAGAACTCCTGAATTCACCCTTAGATTTGAATGCGTAACCGCTGGTTTCGGATCCCGGTGTTCCTTAGGAGAATAAAAGGTCCTGCAGTAGCGTGTAATATGCTCGCTTCATTAAATAAGCAACGATCTTCCGGCCTCTGCTCTACATCTCTTTAATTGCCTTATCGGAAATTCTTTATTCGTTGGAACTATGATGGAAGCAATTTTTCATAATCGTTTCTTACGAACTGTGTTATCCAGAAGTACAATACAAAGGAGTCTACATACGTAAGATATGACTCACACTAACTGCTCATAGTGGAGCTAAAAGAAGCTCAGCTGTGGGCAGCAGTTCGTGGAGAGCAATGTGCAATGAGTGGGCAATTGGCACGATTCCCATCTTGAACTAGGATACTAGACCATCGTAATGGTAGCCTTTTTATCTTGTATTACCTTGACACTGAAAAGTATTTTGTCTATTTGTATATTATTTACTTGGAGTGACTGCCATTTGCCTTGGAGTCTAAGTTTGAGCCCGGTTTATGCCAACAGGCTCGCCTATAATAACTGGCGAAAATTCGGTGTGTACTGTAATCTCCTATGTTCCGGTTTGTAGCGCCATGTTATGGTACGATTGCCATCTGATGCCACATTTAGGATGATATCAACAACTATCTTCAAATAACACCCGGACAGATATTTGGGATTTTGATTGACATTGCTGATAGCCTTAGTAGAACGGACCGAATGTCTTATCAATCTCTCCGAAACCAAGTAGGTAGATGATTATAAAGAAGAACTAGGTATTGACGTAGATCACCAGGCGATTAAATGGCACAGTTACATACTTTTATAAACAACATTAGATATTATTTATTTGGCTTACGTTATCACGCAGTCACGCTGCTATGTTTACTAATTTACTATTAATAGATATAGGGATAGAGTTAGGGGTATATCACCCCTAATTATAAGGGGGATAGATAAGCTTCTGAGATAGGTATCACTTTCTAGACTCTGCAGAAAGACGTCATCGGTTTATAAACGTCCTGAGGGGCACCATCGACCTACACCATTGTAAACGACCGTGATGAACTATTGCTAGGTAGTTATAACCATCTTGCTTGGCTAACGGATTGGTGATCGTCAAAGTCATTCGTGCACCAAAAGATTGGACATGGATCTTTTGGCGTTCGAGTGACGTTAACTGGGTGGCGCTGTTGGTTAAAATTTGTGTGTTCGTTTTGTGAAATGTATTGAAAAAACAAGATGCCGGCGACAGTTCCGATTTTGGCCGCGTGCCAACGATCCTTGTATTGAAAGTTCGTGGGGATCACCCAGATTAGGATAGATTTATTGGATGGAATCAAACACGGCAGATGCGACATGACGGGGACTTTTTATTGTTGACAGATGTCACAGATAGACCACAGACTACACAGAGTACATTTTGACACAGAGTACACTGCTGGTACATTTTAATGAATATGCCACAGGCTGACTTATATGTATACATTAGATGATTACAGAGCAAATATTATGTTCCTTTACATTCGGACTTCGGGGAGGGAAAATATTCAAATGCGATTTTTTCTGATAATGATTCTCAATACGTCTAGCGCCACACACTTTACTGTGTCAAAAACAGAAACTAATGAATGTTGCCACTTAATTTTTAACACCTTGCCTATCTATTATGTTGTTACGCCAATGCTTGTGGATTATTATTATGGTAGCTATAACCATGAAAAGCGATTTAGAATTTTATGTCGGAAGGACTAAAAATACACTACAGTTCTACAGTAACAGTGTATATGAAATCATTTTTCCCTGCTTTAGGCAACATTAGCCGTTATTCACCCGTAAATCGAGGCTGGGCAGATAATTTGTTAAGTAATAGCCCAAGTGAGAAGCGGACAGCGGCCCTAATTTTGAGTCGTATAGAACCAAAGGCAGCATTCTGACATTTCACTAATTTATGGTAATTAAGAAAAATAATGTCACTCTTTAATCAAATTCAGAAGTTAATCACACGTGAAGTGAGGTTCTTATTTCAATTAAATATCACGTTCAGTAGAATAAATTAAAATTAAATTAATAATTTGAATGAATTTTACAGATTAGTGAAATGACAGATTGCTGAAATGACAGATTGCTGAAATGAAATGAAATGAAATGATTTTATTTTCTGTAAGTAGGTTTATACAAACACTTTTACACGTCAATCATATTTAGAAAAAAAAACTAGATGAGCTCGGCGTTTCCTATCTGACTACTCTGAGAAGAAAGGCCGAAACAAACTCAGAGGTAACAGTCTCTTTTAAAGTCCAGACATAATCTTGGTCAGATCATGTGAAGACCATGTAGATTGGTGTCTGAAATGGTCTTTTGAGGAAAAACCACACAGATTGAGTGGACCTATCCAGTCAGTGCACGCATTTGTCAGTGTTCGTGCAGCTCAACTCAGAACTTAAGGAGCTCAACGATTCGACGAACAATACCAAAGAAAGGACATTTGAGTAGGCCGCATAAATGACTCAAACTGCCAGACTAATATGAAAACTAACTGAGAGAAATAATAAAAACAATAATCCACATAGTCTTCACATTCACAATAATTTAAAAAGAATATAATACTTTAAAAAGTCAATATTAATGTCATAGTGTATAAGTATAACAAAATCATCAATGTCACACTTAGTATAAAATTAGTTTGTTGCCTGGGGGTACATTGGAGTAGCTTAATTAATCCCAAGCCTTTTTGTCATCCAAGTAATCTTTAACTTTATAGAAACCTTTTTGACAGAGTTTTTGTTTAATAAATGATTTAAATTTATTGAGGCTCAGTTCTTTGACATGACTTGGGAGTTTGTTGTAAAAACGTATACTTTGGCACTTAAATGAATTACTAATTTTTTGGAGCCTAGTCTGCTTTTGATTATATACGACTCACTTGCACTGTTGAAGTAAACCCATTCTTATTAAAAGTGGGTAATAATATTATCAAAATAGTTAGTAATAATAATAAAACCGGCTGGTTTTATTGGCATAATTTCCATTATGTGATCTGTGGCCTTTTAATGTCCCACTGCTGGGCAAAGGCGTCTTCTCATACAGAGAAGACAGGAGCATTGATCACCACGCTTGCTTAAGGTGTTGACAAGAGGCAAATGACCAAAGTAGGCTTGTCTTAAGAAAAAAATGATCAAATCTGTATAGTTTGTGGTATCAGAAAAAATATATGTTAATTTTGAACATATTTGTCAGAACTTGGATGTTACCAAAACACGTTTTGAAAAAAAAAACTCGTTACAAACGGTAAACTAACCTCATACCTTGAGTTCCAATCCAAAATATCTGTATTAAATGTCAACGTACGTGACGCATTTAATTAATAACAAGAACGTCTTATTTGAATGCAGAACTTGGTTGTTTTTAATTTTCGATTACTCAACTCAATTTTGTGTAAATAGGTAATTGCTTAATATTTTGCAATAAATTACAAGCGTTGTGTCATAACGCTTCTCTTTCTTTTTTATGCAATCTGACAGTGACCGCGGTTTAGCTGTTGTCAGCGTCTTAAGACGAGTTGGCGATTACAAATTCATGTTGACTAGGTATAAGTCTTAGATTTCCTCACGATGTTTACTTTCACCGATGTCAGTAATTTTCATGATAAACTCAGAAAGGAAACATGAATTGAAAAACGCACAATGGTGGTTGCTCGGATTTGAACCCACAACCGCGTGCTTGAGAGGCGTCGGGGTCTTTACCACCAAAATGGCTAGTAATCTTCAATAATTACCTTATGTGTTCCGTAGAGCAGTATGGCAGTAAACACAACTTCAAAACAGTAGATGGCGACACACACACCCTCTGGTATCGAGACCCCGACACCGGTTCCGTGGTAGATCGCGAAAAGACCCAAGTCAGCGTGCACCGAGTAACTGTAGACCCCCACCATAAACGCACTGAAGAACTGCAAAGGATTAAATAAAAGATTATTTAAATGCTTTAAATTGGCAGAAAAAAAAAAACGCTAACCAGCATTGTAATAGCGTGCGTAACACATTTTCTATCACGATCCGAAGGATTGTGAAGGAAATTCCTAATCCAATGGTTAATTTATGTTCAAAAAATTTCGTCTGCTGAACAGCGTAAAATATTGTTGATATTGTCTTAAGGCAATTGTGTGGTACACAATTACCACGCAGGGTTTAACAATGTTAAATTGAGTCGGTAAGACAGTGAACAGCTATTTAACTAATCAGTCAAAAAGTCATCTTATCTCTCACTATACTAATCCGGACCGTATCTCTTTATACATACATTAAAACTAGGTATAGTTATTACTAAAAAAAATTACATTTCCTAATTAAAGCCAACAATTTAATTGTTGTATACCAATTCTATAGATTATAATGCTTGTTTGCTCTTTTCAATTATGTGTTTTTGCAGTCGGGTTATTTGTTTTTTTTTAAATTTTGTTTTATTTCCAGATTTTTAGTATTATATATGGAATTGACTCATTACCAGCTGTTATTTGATATCAATATTGTAGTAATTTATTTTAAAAAATTCTTCCCCTCCCTTTTATTTTATTTGCAGATGCAATATACAAATATTATATAGCCTATGCCACTCCTACAATTCAGACGAAGACACCTCTAATGTTTAAATCCATCAAGCCGTTAAGGCTTCAGGGCGTGCCAAAGAAATAGACATACATACATACCTACTCTCGAATAACATTACCCTCCTTCTGGGGCACTCGGGTAAAAACTAGCTATAAGAACATCATTTGAGAAAAATACGATTGCCTCCCTAAGTAAGTTCTAATAAAATCCTTAAATTCACTGAAATTCAACGCACAGCCTAAGCCTTTAAATTTTCCTCATTTATCGAAGGTGAGCACTGAGGATGGATTTTGAAAATTCAGCCCCTAAAGAGCATATAGAGGGGATGATAGTTTCTACGGAAGTTTGAAATTATTAATAAATACAGAAATAAACATGATTTTTTATGTTGACTGTAGGTGCCTAGGTACTGACTGCACTGCACAATATTATTCTTCAGCTTCAGCTTCATCAAATTCATCGTTTTATTTATTTATTTATTGGACACTTTATCAGGCTTTCATACAAATGACACGTATGTCATTGATTCTTAACAGTTTGTTGGTCTATCTGCACCTTACAGATGAGCATTGACTGGATAGTTAGTAGCGCCATCTATTACCATTCTTAGAGCAGATATATTTATATGAACTTTGAGGACTGTTATATTTCAAATGAGACTGAATTCATAACATCATAACAAACAAATCCTATTCTTATTTTTATCACAATTAGTTCATCCAAAAACAGTTTTTACTATAAAAAACACTTCATCACAACACTACGCAAAGTCGTGTCATAAATAACAAAAGCGACACGACTTTGTCTTTACAACACTTCAATTTGTCGGCGACCGTAGGCGTTCGAAAGTTAACACGATTAGCCACGTCCGAAAAAATTACGTCGCAAATACGGAAACAAAAATACTTACAAGATTAATGTAGCCAAATGTGAGAACACCCCTTCTTAAGGGCATGCAAAAGCAGCACCTTCCGAGGATGGGCCAGTCGCAGTACATGTTGTGAAACGAAACTGAAAGTTGTTGAAACGAAACGGGAGTATTCTGTGCGTTTGAAAAACACGCGCGCGTTGTCCCGGGTTATTGTCAGGACTGATGAATCAAGCTATTTGTCAACGTATTTATCTAATGGAGATGTCTGCCTACAATGCCGGACATCTGAGCTGTTGTTACACTACATAACGATGTATGTGACATGTATAGGCCGACAAAAAAAGTTTCTGGACGTTGCTTTACCTACTGAAATTGTTGACATTTTTATGTGAAAATAACGATGAAAATTAGGTACTATAATATGCGACGTGTAAGAGGGGCTCGAAGCTAAATGATAACAACCGCACGGATCGATCGAAGGTCAATTCGTGGATGGGTGACCATCCATTCCATATAGAGACCCCTCCGTGCCTCGGAAAGCATTTTGTTAAGCCGTTGGTTGCGGCTGTTATTCGTAAATCAAAAGTCATTTATTCAAACTAGGCTGAGAATCAGCACTTTTCGAACGTCAAAGTTACATAAGACAGTCCCCCAAAAACGCTGCGAAGAAGAAGTGGCGCAACAAACTCCCCAGCAGCACCTGTCTGTTTAGTTATATAAACTTGATTCTATTCAAATCTTATGCAAAATAATTAACATCACATAAACCTACATGGGCACTAATGAAACGTCAGAAGCCAGGTGCACGGTTCCAATTGGTCATTTCCACAGAGGAAGAGCCGGCGAGAAACTCCACGCATTTAAAAATAACTCATTTAAAAATAATTGGCTTTTACAATGTTTTCAAATTACAGTATTAAGAGGTATGGGAGGACAGTGTAGGCCTGTCAACAGGTACCAGGTACTTAACAAAATAGGAAATGGTCTACATATCTACAGTGTATTAAACCTATAACGTCCTCACGTTTACTGTATGTAAAGGAATCTATACAAAATAATAATAAATTAATGACAGTTGTAATGACATGATTGCCATTACAACTGTAACAAATCTGAATTAATATCCACAAAAGCCACTAATAAATAGTTGACATTCAAATTGTAGGTATATAATGTCAAATAATGAAAAGATTATGTCAAGGAAACGTGTAAAAAAATAAAATAAATAAACATTGTAATTTGGTAACAGTTTAAAGACGTTTACATAGTTATGCCGTTAATGAGGTACCTACTAGCGAAGCCACATGTGCGGAAGAAATTATTGCCAAACTTCCTAAACTTCAACGTACTCTTTAATCATATAATATGCTTTTTTGCTAAGGACACGTTTGGTGTGGGTTTTGAACTTTCCAACGCTAAGTTCAGTAACCGACTTTGGCATATTGTTAAAAAAGCGGATACTGTTGATAAGAAATGATTTGCATGTAATCTAGATTTGGGTATCACAATTTCATGTTTACTACGTGTATTTTATATAATGGAAATTGCTTCTTATTTTGAAAAGTCCTGAGTTTTTGCGAACATTCAAGATATTTTCTAAGATATAAAGAGAAGGCAGAGGTAGTATATCAATTTCTCTGAATTTGTTTCACAGGGACTCACGAGGACCCATTTTATAGATCGCACTGATTACCCTCTTTTATTAAATGAAAACTGAATCTACATCAGTTGCCGATCCCCACAACAAAACGCCATAAGACATACTCGTAATACTGTGGAAATAAGCAAAGTATACTAACCTAGCTGTGACTACATCAGTCAACTGCCTTATTTTTCTTACTGCATATGCAGCTGAACTTAATCTACCCCAAAAAGCTCGTATATGGGCTCCCCATTGCAATTTCGAATCTAAAATAATTTCTAGAAATACAGGTTCTGTAATAGCATGTCGTTTCTCGCCATCATGTTTTAAATTTAGAGCCACTTGGGGTACTTGGTAATAAGAACTTAAGACATTTTGTTTTGTTCGCATTAAGTAAAAGATTATTAGCTGCGAACCATTTTTAAAGAGCAGACAGACTATCGTTGACATGTAAGACATCTGTATCTTTTCTATATATTTAAAAAATAAGAGAAGTGTCATCAGCGAATAGAATTACATCCAATAAGTTAGCCATATGTAAGGAAGATCATTAATATAAACCAGAAATAGGAAAGGGCCAAGAATTGAACCTTGAGACACTCCCATCTTTACTAGAGACCCCAAGAACGTCACCCCATTAACGTTTACTTTTAGCTGCCTGTTTGACAGATAGGAAAGAACCAGGTCCGCAGATTGTCCACGAATTCTATAGTGGTGTGTAATTTATAGATGAGTGTGTGGTCAACGCAGTCAAAGGCTTTTGAGAGGTCACAGGAAATGCCAATTGCATCCAAGGAATTCTTCCAGGATTCCAAAATGTGACTAATAAGTTTTAATCCTGCATCAGTCGTCAACCTACCTTTCGTGAAACCAAACTGGCAAATATATTATATAAAATCCCATTTGAATTAAAATGTGACAACATCTGGTTTAGCATGATTTTTTCATATATATTTTACTCAATACTGGTAGCACAGATATAGGTCTCAAAAGACCTTTTCAGACACTAATCTACATGGGTTTCACAAGATCTAACCAAGATTATGGCTTTAAAAGAGATTGTGACCTCTGAGTTTGTTTCGGTTTTTCTTCTGAGATATTATTTATATATATTTTTCGTCAGATAAAACCTCAGGTAGTCATTTATAAGCGGTCGTTGACCCCAAAAAAACGTATCAAATCTTTTTTTATTCTTATATTATCGTGTTAAGATATTGATACCCGTCAAGTCTGAGTAGTTTGGCTAGCTAATTAAATTTGACCCTATAGTTGGGAAAAGGCTTGGCAAAATGATTGGACTATGCGACGTGTAAATCTTATCAATAAAAAATATTCAGGTAGAGGTATAGTAATAATTATGGTGAAGGCCGTAAACAGTAAGTATTCTGAGAAGATTTCAATTTGCTACCTGTTACGGTCGAAAAGATACCCTTGTGGTTGTGACACACAGATAGACAGCACATGCTTAGTACCTAATAGGAACTCATTGGCACCCTTTGGGTACAGCAGAACCCTAAAAAAACTCGTCGTAGTGTAGCTTTTTACCGGGTTTAGCGAATACCGAACCAAAAAAAAGTCCTTTATGTGAACTTTCAAAATACTTGATACTAGATGCGCCACGCGGTTTCACCCGTATAAGTTTTGACCCCGTGGGTATATCGGGATAAAAAGTATCCTATGTGTTATTCCTGGTTATAAACTATCTGTGTGCCAAATTTCATCCAAATCCGTTCAGTATTTTTTGCGTGAAAGAGTAACAAACATCCATCCATCCTTACAAACTTTCGGATTTATAATATTAGTAGGATAGTCCGCGCACAAGTACTAGTCACCGCCTGAGGTAAGTTGAGCGGTGAGACGGGGGAGGGACAAGATTGGCAGACTGAGTTAGCTTGGTCTACCTCCCTCGTCTCACCGCTCAGGCAGTGACTAGCACATTAATTATGGTTATCCTGATAGATTAGGTACGGCCCACTCCCACACACAGAGAGGAGACCTGTGTCGCAGCAGTAGGAACATTATAGGCTGATTATGTATGTATGTATCCTGATATTCCTGATAGATGTAGCTTGTAGGTGCAACAAGTGCCTAGGAAAGTTCCGGGAGGTTTATGTATACTGTTGTCTTAGAAATTCATGTTTTCACTCATCGTGATAACATCCACTGCTTGAGCACATTATGATTCTTTTCCAACTATAATAAACAAATGCCACATACCCTGTTCTGAATCAGATCTTCCGCTAAACTGCATAATGACGGAAACTCCGACACTGAACCCAAAAATAATTTCAACTCTAGTCCTACGAAATAAGGACGTAATTTATATTGTACTTAAATATACTATTTACAAACTCTTCGTTGATAACAATGATAACAATTTGACCTCCTGGAAAATCATACTAACGCATTCATTTGTTTTTTAATTGAGCTTTAACTTATTGTAATACATTGCTTTTTACGTACAGGAGCTAATACAAATATCCATACAAAAGATTCAATGTACCTGAAACACATTAATTAAATCGATAATAAAATTCGCAAAGCATTCGCGGAACCGATTCAGACTTCCCTAGTTATTGTTTAACATAATTATCATTTTTATTAAAACGCATTATTTTTGTTTACGAACGGACATCATAATATTTGTGCCTGTTTTCGGTACTTATTTTTGTTGTTTTCCCAATGTTTTACATAACAAAGTCTTAATAAACATGTTTTCAGTCAAGGCATAGGTAAGTTCAGAGACATGTGACGTTTACCAACCCGCACTGGGCCCGCGTGGTGGATTACGGCCCACTCCCTCTCACAGAGAGGAGGCATGTGTCCCAGCAGTGGGAACATTATAGGGGGTTATGCTATAGGCAAGTACGAATAATAAAACTAGTAACTCATAAACATAGCATCACGCCTTGTTTCCCCGAAGGGTTGGGCAGACGAGTACCTGTAGTACACCCACATTTCGCCAGTTATGTTTAAGTCCCATGTAATAGGGGGCAAGCCTATTGCCATCAACCGGGCACAAATCCAGACTCCGGGCTGCTACTGAGAAATCCCAAATAGAAAAACCCAATAACACTTTGCCCGTCCCGGGAATCGAACCCAGGGCCTCATGCTGGTATGGAACTACGCTTACGCATAAACTACATCCCGAAGTGTGTCCAGCAGGCTTAGCATGACACTCTCAATTTCTTGGAAGAATAGACACGGCTCTTTCTATACAAAGTGACATTTCGTTTCTCCATTTTTGACATCTCACCGTAGAAATCCTTTTACAGTCTGTCATTCTGTCTTTCGTTTCTAACGATCTTTGTCTAGGTCGTTTTTTTTTTTGTAGAAGGATTTCTATGGTGGGATGTCAAAAAAGGAGAAACGAAATGTCACTTTGTATAGAAAGAGCCGTGTCTATTCTTCGAAGAAATAGAAAGCGTCATGCTAAGCCTGCTGGCATAGATATGTCCAGACCGATAGCTGTCTTGACTGCCTAGCAACGAGTCGCTCCTTGCGATCTCAGAATCTGTCGCTCTGAAAGACGAGCGACAGATTGACGCGGTCTTCGTTTTAAGAGCCCTACAATGATATAACTACCACCGACGCTAATGTTGAACACATATACTACTTTTATAAACATAATTAGATGAGTTGTTTTCGGGTCATCAACCGCAGGGAGTTCAGTTACCACATTGAAAAAAAAAAAATGTGTAAATTTCGCAGACATGATGGGTTTCGGTATCTATACAACAAAACAAAAAAAATCGATTTCTCAACTCATACTTTAAGTAACATCAATAAAGGATGTCGTTGACCCCAAAAAGAAAACATTAAGAGGCCGACAACACCTAAAACGCAGTCACTGTCGGACTGCATAGAAAAGGAAGAGAAGCGTGATGACACAACGCTGGTAATTTATTGCAAAATATGAAGCAATTATCGATTTACAAAAAATATATAGATTGTATAAAAAAAAAAAACTTTTATGCTAATATGTTGCTTGCAGAATAATCTGACAAAAAATCAGAATGATTGCATGTATATTAGTATGGTTTTTAATCGTTAAAAGAAATTTTTAGAGGTATCTTCGTGATTTTTTTCTATCGTATCAAATTAGTTGTATTATGTTTTCAACACACTATCTACCTAGCATATTATATCCTGATGAATATCATATATTTTTGTGATTTTGTTTACTGCAGTGGATCATATAATTTTAGGCATTATAAAACTTACAAAATTTGCGTTTAGGTCCTGTTACTGGGCTTGCAATATCCGGTAATTATTACTATCCGGATAATACGGATATTCATATTGTATTATCCGGAATATCTGGATAATGCGGATAATACGGATATTTTTTCGTTTTTATTATAAATAAAACTTATAAGCTTATATAACACGTTTTAATCAGTATCTCAAGCAAAAGGACAAAGAAATAATAAACTATACCAATATTTTAAGTAACAATCACATGAAAGATACTAGTTCACTTTCTAATATCATACAATAAAACACCGATACCGCACAAATAATTTGTATCTATTATTCTCGTACTAAAAACAATTCTAATTAAAAGTGAGATCTTACATTTATCACAAATCACAACATCCCAATCAAATCAACCTATTTAAAACATAATAATTAAATAAAAATATCACTTTTTCTGGCAAATCAGCTCAATTATTAAACAACAATAGCTTATATCAAATAAAATAAAACAAAAATGATCAAAATAATCAAATAACCCTTTAAAATATAATATTACGTAATTCTTAAATTATTTTTTATCCAAATTCTGGTAATATGATCTTAAAAAGCTTAAACTATCTAATGAATCTTCTTTCATGGAAGTTCTTAAATGGTTACATAAATATCCTGTGGCAGAGAACACTCTTTCTGCTTCAACGCTGGTCGGTGGAATTGATAAAAGTAGATTGTAAACCCTTTCTAAATTCCTGCTTCTCTGACCAGTCTCATCAAATAGTGACATCTCTACTCGAATTGTGGTGTCTAAAACATGTTGAAGAAATCGGTCGCTGCGTCAGAAGATGGCTGACTCATAAACCGGATGATTTCTTCTCATATTTGTGTTTTAATTGATACGCTTACAGTTGAGGAAGAGCAACCTTCTGTACGTTGTGTATTGTCCGCTGAAGTTATGACTGTTTGATCTGATTGTTGTGTGACAAAAAATGTAGAAATAATTTTAACAATCGTCAGTCTCACAGATTCGTTTGAGGGATTTTCAAAAGGATAGTCGTGTGTACTTCGCTCTTCATAAAAATTGTGAGGGTTGTGCAAATATGTCATTGTACCGATTAGTTCTGGAACTAGTCGTTGTGATATTCTTCTTTTGAGTGATACTAGAAGTTCATTACTGATAATGCTATCTTTTCGCGATAATTTCTGAATCATGAATCTTAACGCTGTGTCAGCAGTCAGTAAGTTTGCATCTTCTTCACAGATCGCTTTTACCTTAGCTTTAATTATATTAAGGGATTCCGAATTTTTTTTAAGATGTTGTATTTCCGTATCAGTAAATGATATATCAGATTTAAAATCAATTAATGCCTTGAATACAGAATCTTAATAATAAAAACCGATCCATCATATTAGCAAGACTGCTCCATCTTGTTTTGCAGTCTAAGATAAGACGAACATTCTTTTGTTCTCCTTCTGCGGTGTATTTATAAAGCACCTCAGACTTGGTCGGTGATTTTTTAAACATCTTGACTACTTTTCTAACTCTTTTTATTATTTCGTTATTATCTTGGTTTCTTAAACAAACTTCAGTTCTACGACCGGTTGCGTGTACATTACTTGTAGCTACAATAAAACCTTCTTCACCATCGGAGTCCTCAATTTCTTGTACATCTACAATATGTAACAAAAACCCTGTTGTTCCTTCTACCTACGTTTTAAGAATCGGTTTACTAAGCGATAAAGCAACTCATTTATAAAAAACTGTTCAATAAAAAAAAAAACAATATTTAATTATTAATATTTGTAATGTTTAATCGATTTGTTACCTCTGCAATTCTGCATGAAGCGATGACGCGAAACCAAAAGTAGATAGAACGTTCCCGCTCTCTCTTTGATCGGCGCCGCCGCGCCGCCGATTATCTACCTATTTTTCTACACAAGTTCGTGACCTTGTCAGCTGTTGTTTATCAGTATCACTTTAACGAATTAATCTTTTAAAATCTTGGTTTACACAGCATTTTTAAGCACAATTGATATTTGTTAAAACTACATTTAACACTTCACTACGTTAAAAAAACAAATTCGCCACGTCTGTCACATAAAACCTGATGTACCTATTTACATTTTAATGCATTAATTTATTATGATATCTACTTGAGGGCCACGGAGTTGCTGTTCGATATGACCACCTTGTACCTCTACACTTCTTGGCTCATAGTCGGAGGGAAGTAGTGATTGGACACGACAATAGTGAAATGGGTGCTGCCCATCTTCTTAGAGTACTCTCTTAACGCGCATATGATTTACTCCGAGTTCGTGTCCCACTGAGCGTGTACTTCGCGTTGGATCGTGCTCAAACAAGTCCAAGACTTCTGTCTCGAGTCCTCCGTCTGCCTGCGTCAGCTCGATGTCAGGTCTCGCCCGTGCACATTGACGGTATTGTACGTACGTATGTGCAAACGTTGGAATGCCATCGCCGACGGTATTGATCGCAAAACGTTCTTGGTAGAGTCTGCGTGCTTCTGCATAATTGCAGTCACATTTCCGAAGACACATCAACATATTAAAATATTCTACATTAGAATCAGACATTGTCAACGTTTACGTAAACAAAACACAATTCACTCACTACGTAGGTCAACAATAACATCCATCCTGAAGTAAAGTGCGCGGGAGACTAAAGGAAGTTATTCGCAGGGAGACGGGTGGCGGGGCGGCGGTGTAGGTAGGCACGTGGTACCGACCCGCCGACATACGCGGCGGAACTTTTTGGTGGCACCTTTTGTCGCATTCAAAGAAAGCCGCTGGCAACTAGTAGGCTATTTAGCGAAATAAAGATGTACTTGTAACATCAGATACTGTAAACATTTTCAACTGTGTCAACGTTGATTTGAGAAGGTTAAGGCAATTATCCGTCGTACCTTTGCCTGTCATCAACGAGAGTCCTAAATTTCTAAATGATTTGTTTTTAAACTGTGTAGAGTGTATATTTACGTTCATAAATCTTTTATTTTGAACTGATGTCCATTCATCCAGACTTACTGCAAAATTGCATTATCTCGATTTCAATCGATCCAATTCTTTCTTCAGGTCTACCTTTAAACCTTCACCATTGTGAAGGTATTTAAAGGGCTAAAATTGCCACAATTACGCCACACAATTAAAAAGATTGTTTTAAATCATTATTTAAAACAATCTTTTTAATTGTGTGGCGTAATTGTGGCAATTTTAGCCCACTTTAAAAAAAAAGTTTACGCAATGTCTGAGATGTAGAGAAAGCACTGAATGCAAATCCGTCTAGAGCTGCCAATTTAGAAATCATTACTTCCATACTCTCGTGCTCATCAGACTTAAAATAATCAACTATTTTGGCTTTTTTATTTGGTGTCACATTTTCTTCAGAATAAGACGTGGATGTTTGTGTTGTCATATTAATTGAACTACTTGGCTGGCCAATCGATGTGCCTTCTGGTCTTGAAGTGCTTTGATTTTTAACATTAATTTAATGTTTTGATCGAAGGTGATTATGTAAAGCTGATGTCGATTCTGCGATTTTCAAAACTTGTTTGCAAATATTGCATTGTGCCTGAGCACCATCAACACTGCGTTTAAAATGCTGCCAGACTGAGTTTTTCATTTGCGAACATTTTTGTATTCCAAAAATTGCGTTTTGGATGCCATTTTTAGCAAATCTGAATATTTTTATTCACAAAAATCTGAAAACAAAGAAAAGCCCTATTTTATTTTGAAAATTCTAGACTTATTAAACAACATTGATTACACTATACGAGTTAATACGATAAGTACAGTGTATATTACTATCAACAGCGATTTTAGGTTGAGATATCTCGCCTACCCAACATCTTATATTATTAGTATTGCTTATTTTAGTAACATTTCTTTGACTACCGCAGTTTGCAGCCCTATTTGAAAATGGCGATTGATTTTAGTTCAGTTGACATGCGCGACGTTGATGGTCTTGCATTTGTTATCGATTGGATTCAGGAACCAGATTATAGTAACAGTTTAAATATAATAACTTTCTGCCTTTCTATCCTCGAATTGCCTTCTTAGTCCTTTTCAATCTGGTTTTCGACCCGGTCATAGCACAGTAACGGCTCTTCTGAAGGTCACTGATGAAATTCGCTTGGCTATGGACAACAAATCTCTCACCTTGCTTGTACTTCTGGACTTTAGCAGTGCCTTTAACTCTGTCTATTTCGACATCCTTCTAGGGATCCTTAAATGTTTCAATTTCTCTTCTTCTACTGTAGATTGGTTCGACTCCTATCTTAAAGGCCGGACGCAGCGGGTTCATCTCGTTGAGACTTCTTCTGACTGGTGTTCTCTTACCGCGGGTGTGCCTCAGGGTGG
This sequence comes from Atethmia centrago, assembly GCA_905333075.3. Taxonomy (NCBI): domain Eukaryota; kingdom Metazoa; phylum Arthropoda; class Insecta; order Lepidoptera; family Noctuidae; genus Atethmia; species Atethmia centrago. The sequence continues at coordinate 5,582,230 of HG995381.1, read as the reverse complement.
CGTTCTCTTTCCTCTTCTCTTTTCTATTTTCATTAACTCCGTCACCAGAGTTATCTCTTCCCACTTCCATCTCTATGCCGACGATCTGCAGCTTTACAATCACTTCTTTAGGCAAGATGTGGAAGCAGCCGTGTCTGCCATGAACAATGACCTGGATTTGATTAGCGAGTGGTCGCGGTCCTTTGGACTGCAAATCAACCCTAAGAAATCCCAGGCCATAATTATCGGCGGAAGGTATATGCGGAATAGGCTCGATATTGCGTCGCTGTCTCCACTCTGTCTGAATGGAGTTCAGATTGAATACGCAAACACAGTTAAAAACCTGGGGGTGACCTTGGACTCTTACCTATCGTGGACTACCCATGTTGCTCAAGTCAGTCGCAAAGTGCACTACACGTTCCATTCGTTGAAATGCCTCCAGAGCTTCTTGCCCTTGAATACCAAAATCTCCCTTGCTCAAACTCTCATACAGCCCATCATAGACTACGCTGATACCTGTTATTTGGATGCCACCGAGGAGCTTTTGAATAAACTTGAGCGTTTGCAAAATATCTGCATTCGTTTTGTTTTTAACCTTAAAAAGTATGATCATGTTTCTAACTTTCGCAAGATTCTCAAGTGGCTCCCCATTCGTCTTCGCAGGAACTCTCGGATATTGTGTCTGCTATTTAACATCCTTCATAATCCTAGTACGCCATCCTATCTGCGGGAACGTTTTTCCTTCGCCCGCCGTTCTGATGCACCTTGCAGGTCGCATCTTAGAAATCTCCTTAAATCTCCTCCCCACTCTACCGACTTCTACTTCTACTCCTTCACTGTGCACGCAGTTTGGCTGTGGAATTCACTTCCGCCTGACATTAGGGACTGCCAAACTGTTGCTGTTTTTAAAAGAAGAGTGAAAGAACACTATCTTTCCACTTTGCCATAGTTGCATATTATGTATTTATTATTTTATACTATTAATTATAAGTATATAAGTATTTTAGTGATATTTATTTTAGAAGTATGTATTTATGTAAGTATATACTCTTATTGTATAATTAAATTAGTGAATAGTTTTATTTTGTTTTTATGTATTTTGTTTTCTCTTTTACCTTACACACGTTGTCTACATCTCTATGTCTACTGTCCTATTGCAGGTATGCTGGAAGAGATTTCATAAGAAATAAGCATCACCTTTGTACGTATGTATTTTTCTGTTCCTTTCTTCTTGTCTGTTTATATGTGTGTACATAAACTGTTAAATAAATAAATAAATAATAAAGAATAATGGTGACTATGAAGATTTTAAAAGATTTTACGTTATTCACAATGGCACCGAATTTGTAGAGAGAAAAGTACTCTCAGAAAGACAGACTTTTGTCAAAGTCTTTGATGAAGAGTTAGGATAGACAAACACATGTGGGAAGGATTTTGATGATCAGCTTCCAAATATGTGTATAATTGAAAGGAAAACTAAAGAAAATTCTAGTATAAATTATCTAAGTATGGAAAAATTAATATTGAAAGAAGTAGATAATGATAAGAAAGAAGTACATTAATGATATTACTCAACATTCTGTAATTGATGTTGAGTTTCAAGAACTAGATGAGGTTCAGATAACTAATGAAGACAGCAATGACCACAGAATTGAAGTTAATGCCACCAATGATGAAGATGCCGAGCGAGAGAGGCAAAGTTTGGAAATTTTGAAGAGTTATGTGTGTGAGTTATGAGTGATGAAGATTATTACGATGTGGAAAAGTTTTCACGTTTGGAGCGTGATTTTCCTCAAAAGTCGCGAAGAATAAAAAGAGTTAGCAGATGGGATCCAGTTCGTTTAGGAAGAGCTGTGAAAGTTGGTCATAATACAGATATTAATAGTAACTCTCAAAAGAGGAAGAATGATGAATATTTTCATGATGCTTTGGAAAGCGAAGATAAAAGTAAGGAAGAATGTATTCCGATGTCTCCTGAAACAGTCTCTAAATATTATGGAGATGGAAAAGATTTCACTGATGTTGATTATATTTATGAAAGTCAAAATATTCCAATGAAAAGAAAGAAATTAGATGGAAAGCAAACATATTTTGAAACAAAATTTGGAGAAGTAGATGTTATTATTATAGAAGCGAACTATAATGTCAGAAAATTTGAAGGTTTGCAATATTGTCAACACCATAGGATTGGTAGATTCCATTTTCTTTCTAACTGTCATGATGAACATAAGTTCATATAATGTATGATGAAAGTTAAAGATGCATTGAGTAATGGTACATATATCCTAGAATAGGATTTCATGCATCTTATAAGATAAAGTCCGGTAATAATAGACTATAAATACATATTTACATATATGGTCTTAGTATAGTAGATTAACGACCTACAGCCATATAATTAACTTCGTGGTCTTAGTATAGCAGCGTAACGACCTGCAACCATGATAAATGACCAACAACACCGTAACAGCCATAGCGAAAGTGAAGAATTAAGTTACTTACATCTGACTGCATTGACTTTTACCTCTACATGGAATACAAATTGTTTATGAGTGCGCGAAGGGCCGTACCGCCGCTGGTTGACAATAACAATGAGGGGCTCAGCGTGGGTGAAAAGTTTAGAACAAAAACTTTTTAAGTGAGAAGCGACCGTGCTTCCGATACAACACAATACAATCTTGGAAATGCGTGTAGTATGGATGTGAGTTTAACATCAAGTTAACAAGGTGGCCAATGTTGTTATGATCTCTGTCACTTATTGTGATTTCTGAGTGAATAAATAATTGCAAGAGTGATTAACTATATTAAAATAATAAATAACGTAATAACAGTTATGTACTTTACATATGAAAGCTTTTTATTTAATAATTAAAAGAAAAATACAACTATCCGTAAAATCCGAAAAATCCGGATGGTGATGGCAGTAAAATCCGGATTTGAAAATCGGCGGATAACCGGATAATACGGATATTCGAATATCCGGATAATACGGATATCCGAATATCCGGATTGCAAGCCCTCCTGTAGTCCCCTTAAGACATTTTTATTGTATCGTCTTTAGATGTCGATACCCATTACTTCTGCGGAGTTTCGCTAGCTAATTTGATTTGACCCTGTATACTGTTGAACACATCGAGCAAGCCCTGCAGTCTGTCGTGCTCGTACCTAGTTACTAATACCAAGCCCTGCAGTCTCTCGTGCTCGTACCTAGTTACTAATACCTAGCCCTGAGTCTCTCGTGCTCGTACCTAATTACTATTACCAAGCCCTGCAGTCTCTCGTGCTCGTACCTAGTTACTAATACCAAGCCCTGCAGTCTCTCGTGCTCGTACCTAGTTACTAACACCAAGCCCTGCAGTCTCTCGTGCTCGTACCTAGTTATTAATACCAAGCCCTGCAGTCTCTTTTAATAATTTCTGTAAACACCTCAAAATCGCAAGCGGGGGCGATACGATAACACAAAAAAAATCCCACAATTCCCACATCCAGTAGGAGACACCAAAGTCAATTTTGCAATATATTTTATATCTTTACTAATCTGTAATGAACTCATCTAAAAATTTTTGGCTAATCGATGCAAATGGCCTAGAGATTTAGGTAAGATTAACATGCTGACCGGTCTACCATAGCCCTTTCGAGGAATGTTTATCCATTGACTGTTCGTAGAACATTTTTTTGCCTGAAAATAATCAAAATTAATGTCAAAACATAGTGTCAAAATGCCGCCTTCAAAAATCGTAAAATTTGACTTGAAACGCCAATGCTTAGCGCCAATGTTGAATTTTTCAAAGGCGCGCATTGCGTGCATATTAATTCTAAGATTGTAAATGTGCAACATAGCTGTTACATTGCCGACTGTCGCGTCGTTTTTGATGCTATACTCTTTAAGATGTGGATGCATTGTTATCTTGGCATGGACTGTGGTAATTATAAAATACATCACGTTGCTAAGTGATTGCCGTGAAAAAACCCCGTCTTCTCTTTATCCCTGAGTGTCCTATAATTAAGGAATTCTATCAAAACGACGAGCAGCAGCGACATTCATGCAACCTTGAGGCCCGGTATCCACCAAAGCGGAGAGGAGAGGAGACGAGAGATGTGCTACTTAGCTGGCATGTTATTTCCACCAAAGCGGAGAGGATATGCGTAGCGGATAGGAGATGTGAGCTGTGCGTAGCGGAGATGTGAGCTGTGTGCTCGACGAAATCAGTCAAGTGCTGTCTACGAAAGGAAGACGCCATGTTTTTAAGTACCTACTCAAAAGTGTTTTCCGAAGACACGGATATTTTGCAAACTTAACTGAAAATATAAAAATACGGACGGGCCGACACTTGCATTCAAGGTCAGTCAATCGACTGACGCTTTCGGGTATGCGAGGCGCGGGGAGAAAGCAGCGGGGAAAGAAGCGCGCTAGCATGGGCGCCGCCTGGTCAGCGGAGCTGTGTGTAGTCACAGTCACACACAATCTTCGCTCTGCTGCGCCGCTTGCTCACTTGCGGCACAAAATTCTATATAAAAATCAGACATCTTCTCCCCTCTCCGCTTGATCCATTTCCACCGAACCTAAGCGGAGAGGAGATGTGGAAATAACGTAATTTGGTTGGTTATTCAAAACATATCTTATCTCGTCTCCTCTCCTCTCCGCTTTGGTGGATACCAGGCCTTAGGCCCGGACTCCACCAAAGCGGAGACGAGACGAGCGGAGAGGAGATGTTTTTAAAACATCTCTTCTCGTCTCCGCTTTGGACTTCTCCGCACAACGCTTTGGTGGAGTCCGAGTCTTAATGGGAAAATATGACGATGATGACCAAAATATTGTTTATGGAGGGTAATTGGAGAGCCCATATTCACAATTTTTTATTAAATAATAAGTTCTAAATGATCATGATAGAACTAAAGAGGAATCAGACAGTTGTTAAAATCCTCGAATCAATTGCCAAAGTCCCTGAAAGGATAATAGCCCACGAATGAGTGATTGTACCCATAGAATTAGCAACATTGTAACTAACTGTGTGACAATTTTGGTGGACAAAAAGTATATTCTATCTATCTATCTATCCAGCGCTATTTCAGGCGCACGGAAACAATTAGTTCTACATTAGGTTCTACAGATTAAAAATAGTTCCAGAATCTTAAGGTGAAATGATGTAAACGCACAATGCAAGTGAAATCCAAGTCTAGTATCAATTCGAATAAAATGATGAGCTAAGAGCCTGATTAACCAGCCATCCTTGCTAGCTGTGCTCGAGTTGGCTCGCCAGCAAGACCGCGGTGTTGTGAGACGACCAAAGACTACTATAGTATGGAGAAGACGAGCTGCTCACGGCTCGTCAGCATTGTTTGAGCGAGGCGCGAGTGCGACAAACGAATTTTAAATATAAGTAGTGATGAGTCCCTCACTCATGAGGTCCCTCGTTTGAGGTACTCATGATCGCAAATTGAAAGAGTTATTCGAATTTCCTCATTGAACCATCTCACCACACCTCACTCGTTCACGCATCCTCAAAAATTGACATTGACAATATAAAATCGTGGCGAGGGGTGAGGCGAACGAGTTCATGACTCGCGAGTACAGAGACTCGTGAGTACTCGTGAATCGGCGTCGCGCCCACCCGCCTCGCTCCCTCGTACGTTCGGCTGAATTCGGCTCGGGCTCACGAGTCGTGAAGTGAATACGCCGTTGATGATTCCTCACCTCAAACGAGGGGTGCCTCTTGAGGACCTCACGAGGTAAAGTGAGGTCCTCCCTCAACCCCAAATGAAATTGATGAGTTACCCATCACTAAATATAAGTTTGGCTCGCTCGTGTATCAAGAACGACGACTAAAACTGTAGTAATGATTACCGCGGTTTTGGCTCGCTCGTCGCTCAAGCTAAAATACTAAAACCCAATTTCCTACCACCAGTTTCGGACCCTATTCTACATAACGTTTCTCATGGTGACTATGATATTGATGTACATGCCGGATTCGGAGCACACTGAGTCAAGGCCCATAGATGACAGCTTCTATTTCGTATTCCCGAACTCGATCCTCCTGATTGTCACAGAAAGCTTTGTTTTAATGTTCGCTATTTATCTAGGAGTGGGAATGTACAGCGTATGTATTTATTAATCAGATACTTTTAATACCATTTCTTCTTTTTTAGTATCAGCACGAAAAATTATTAAAAATATCTCGTTCCGTGATATTAATCTTAGCCAGTCAACAAAGTGGTAGTCAGGCTGTCTGCACAGGATGCGTCAGACTTAAGTACATTTACCTAGGTATCGCTAGTTTTAGAGGCTTAAATATTCATCCATATTTCAAACTTAGATGATGTGGATATTTAGAAAGATGAGACGCCAAATGGTTGCTAAAATGTACATCTGTCATAGATACTTATGCGTGCAAAACATAATTGTCAGATTTTTTCTAATCTATGTACCTAAGACACAGGGCCAAGCCAATTAAGCTTTAATTCATTTTTCAGAAGTCCTCATTCCGGGTGCAGCAATACTTAATATGTCGTTTCTGCGCATTCATTTTAGAAGCCATGGTTTTAGTGGTTCTGTGTTTCAATCATCACTACTATATTGGGTGGTACCTAGTTTTTCTTATGATTATCAGTAAGTAAGCTATTACTTACATTAAATTCTACTAATATCAAGACGTGACCTGGTTTGATCAATGCAGGCTTACCTGTTCAGCTAACCTTTTGACCGCCACAGTCATGTATGGATGACAGAGCAAAATGTGCCCAGCACGCCACGGTCACGACTACATGACAGATTTTAAGGAATAATGTGTAGCTTGTCGCCGAGGGCACGTCTTTGCTTTTTTGACGTAGTCAATAGGTTAAACGAAATTGGGAACCAAGTACCCGTGTGTTCCCAAAAATGTAAATGTGTCATGCGACTGAGATTTCCCCACACCCGCACCAGAATAGCGGGTAGGTACTGTGGCGCATCTTGTGAGAGGCCTGAGTTCATTGTCCAGCAGTAGTTTGCGATCGATGGAGATTGATTGGAACCGGGACAAACCAAAGCAGCACGCGTAGCATGACCACCATAGAAACGGGTTTTATCGACGGAAGAATAGACAAAGTGACAGATTGTGGAAAGATTTCTACCGTCTTAAGCATGGCGATATATAAACTGAAGAGAAGCAATGTTTCTATTCTTTAGTCGACAAAAGTCTACAATGGCAAGCATGACGACCAATTTTTCTCTTTCTCTAAATTTGACACTTGGGGGTAGAAACCTTCCTTCTCAAAAAGTGTTAAATAGTCTACATAACATTGGACCTAGATAAGAATCAATATTGGTTTTGAAAACTCAAATTTCTTCTGACTGAAACGTAATATGATCGTAGAATTCTTAACCTATCTACATCACTTACCTCCCCGTTGCTAAGGAAATAATGAATATGTATTTGCCTTCATAGAAACGCAAGTCTACGGATAGCCCCGTGCTCGAGCAGAAGAGATGTCGAGTTGGATAGAAAGAAGTACTTTCTATCCAACTCGACATCTCTTCTGGTAGAACAGAGATATAATTGGTCATGCTACGCGTGGTGGTGCTAGCTATGCCAAGGGCTCCAGGGAGTTCTAGGAACCTCCTAAAATTACGAGTCGCGTTCAATAGCAATTACCGCTTTCTTCATTAATTCCTATACCGAACTGCCTGACGAAAGCCTAGTCTTCCGGTGTCAGTATTTTTTTAGCTTTTAGACCATGGCATTTTGCCTTTGTTAAAATGATATGTGCCATAGTTAAGAGCCAGGTACCTACTGAAACTATATTTTATTATTACAGTTCTGGAATTATACTCCTTCATCGTTGTGTATAGCTATTACGTGGTTATTGCAGAAGAACAAGCGGCGAAAGAGTGCGAAGACACTGAATTGAATTTTGAAAGCGAGAATATGCCAGCCACGCGATTTTGTACACAGGAGACAGAAATTATGCGACCGTCGCGCCGTACGCCACAGCCGCGAGAAACGCGAGCGTTGCGATATACGCCAGAGCCGCGAGCGCCCCAATGTATGTCAGAGCCGCGAGATATGCGAGCGTCGCGATGTACGCGAGAACCACAAGAAACGCGAGCGCCGCGATTTACGCCAGAGCCGCGAGATACGCGAGCGTCGCCAGATACACAAACGACGCGAGATACGCGAGAAATGCGCGATATTTAAACGGTGCGAAATATTAGGTATGCCAGAATGCCAGATTGTCGAGATCCGCGGTGTACGCGAAAACCAATCCTAAGCTTTGTAGTCAAACGTCTTACTTACACCGATTGACTAAAGGGGGCTTACAAAGGGTGGACCCCTTACCAATATCTACTGTTAATTTATTGTTCAGAATATTGTGTGAAGCCAAGATACCAAACCTACTTTTAATTTACGTGTCACAATGATTACAATAAACAATGGTAAATATTATAAAAAAAACAACCAACGTCATGTCGAAATGCATTGCATTGACAGCGCTGTACCAGGGCGGCCGCGGCTTTATAATATGACGTTTTTACCAATTTATCTAGGAAACAGCGTCCTGTAAATAAATAACAATCTGTATGAAAGTTTGCATCATGAATACCTACAGAAATACGATAAGACTTTAGATAATACATACAATACTTGCAGTAACGCAACTTGACCTACTTTTAATTAGATCACACTCACAAAGATTAGACAAATATCCAACAACCTAAAATCACACCCAAAAAACCGACGTTAATAGGCAACCGAAATAGTTTATTTACTAATGGTTCATTGGTCATCCGTTATCGACATCGACGTTGCTTATTCATATCAGATAACTGATACTCGGCTAAGTTATTATCAGAGACAAACCCAACACACGGCGACATTTTTAAAAAATTGTTCACTAATTTCATAAATGTACTAAGTAATATTTGAAAATAGAATCAGTCTGAATGTGGTTGTGGTTTATAGTTTTTAATTTTTTGTGTTAGTGAAATAAAATGGGTATCGAACTGCCAAGGTATAGTAAATGCTGTTATTGCATTCCTTTAAAGATTGGAGTGTTAATCATCGGATATATTTCCATCGTGAGTACTCTTTTTTTTACATAGTAATTCCACTCAGGGTGACAGTGTCTTGTCTGTACCTACTCCTGTCCTCTACTAACTACATAGGCCATTTGTACCAGAAATCACTAAATGCAATGGTCAATAATTCTCCAACTGCATATTTAAGTTGGTCGACTATAACTCGTTAAGTTGTAAAGCCTACTTAGCCGTGATAGTTTTCCTTTTAATTTCATTATATGTACTACTACCATGATATTTTTCACATCTCCATAAATAACTATTTAGCTGGCAGGTGTGAACACCACTTTTCGATTCAAGGATCCACTTGCGGAATATTAAGCATTAAAGTGCTAATTTTTGGTAGAGTCAAGTGCCCCCCCACTTGACTCTACCAAAAATTAGCACTTTGTCGGCGTGATTAAAATGTAGGTATACCTATGCCAAATTACAGCTGTCTAGTACTAAGCGTCTCTGAGCTACAGTGGGGTTAGACAGACAGACAGACAGACGGACATGGCGAAACTATAAGGGTTCCTTGTTTACTACGGAACCCAAATAAAACGATTTTACAAATTCGTAGCGCTAAATGCATTTAGTGATTTATGGTGCAAGCGGGCCTTAGACCTTAGCGCCGCGATTTTTAATTGGCAATGAGTGTCACGTAAGCGTCATATGGCTTACATTTTTACTACGAGGATTTTTTCTAAATTCTCAATTATTTTGCATTTAAGTACATTTTGCCTTTTTAGGTCTCTTTTCTAATCAAATCTTTTAAATTTCAGGTTGCGTCCTGTATAACCCTCGGTACGATTTCGTACTCAATCTTCAGAGTGTCAGAATTCGTCAAGAATAGTAACAACAAACCGAATCCTGAGCATCCACCTGATGAAGTATCGAAGGCAGCCCTGGGCTTGTATCTCTCCTTCGCCTATTATCTACTAGTGTTCCTGTTCAGTTTTACCATTAGTCTCATTTTAGTTATTGGAACTCATGCTGTAAGTAACTGAGATGGTTTTGTACTTATAGGTACCTATTACTTACTTTTGTATGATCTCTTCCCATTTAGTTCGAGCCGAGATATATCTACGCCTATATATAGTACCAGTCATGAATGTGTGAGCTTTGAATTGGCAAATATACAGCCCACACTATGGCACAGTTAATTTTACTTAATTTAAGTTCGCAGTGAAAAGTAACAGCTTAAGATTAATAATTAATTTGCTATCATTATTATGTATATTCAAGTTCCATGGAATACAGGAAATCACATGGTGCCATTCATTGTTATTTCAACAAAATTATTACTCACGATGTTAAACTTTTCTACATAAGTACCGAGTAAAAAAACTGCAATAAACAAACTTATAAGTAACAAACACGGTTGAATGATTAGATTGTTATCTTATCTTTCGCTTACACATGTTTTGTTATTTAGATTTATCTATTATTTTTATATAAATTACATGGACTTAAAAATACAAGATTGGTTTGGAATGCCATAATCACGCAAATTGTACGGTTTAAAGGCTGAGTAATTCATTTTTAGCGCCACGCATGGCTACTTTTTTACAACTATACATACGACACCCCACCTCACATGAATAGTGGCCTACTCCAAGTGCTAGCATAACATGTCTGTTCGTGGCCTAATAATGAAATTCCGTTCATTTGTTTAAGGGCAAGCCCAGTTACTTGAGGTTCTACTTCAAAGCAACTATGTTCTTGTTTGCTTTGAGCCTCGTTCTGGTAGTGGTGACGGCCGTATTCATGGGATTCTTAGCCACACTTCCCGTTCTCAAGTGGTCTTGTAAGTATCCTATTATTTTATTACTGGTCCTAAGTTAAGTTCAGATAACGGAGCAAGGACCCATACGCTGGACAGCCATGGCATTTCATGCGGGCCTCAGGTGGCTTCTCAGGTCAGCTAGTGCTATCTGAGGGCAGGTACCCATCCACTTACTAAAAGTGGAGGATAATAAATCCTCAATGCGGCAGTCTCTGATTTATCTACTATTACTGTAATGGCGCCCCCTGTCCCATCTCGGCAGCCAAAACTTTTTTAAATAAAAAAATAATTAAAAATTGATAGGTTAATTCTTGCAACTAACTGTTGTGATTTTTGAAATATTTGTATCTATTTCAGATTCGTTACATTTAAATGGGCTTTCGTCTTCTGTCCGGCTCTGCGGTGATTATTTTTGTTGTCAGAGTCTCCCAGAGCCCCAGAAACTTCCAGAAAATATTAAAATGTTTTCTTTTTTTTCAGTTACACTTCTGGTTTGTATGATTATGGTTAGAAGTTACTATTTGATACTGGAAGAGAGAGAAAAGCCGCCCGTTTATGAGTTGCAGCCTTATGTTCCTGTACAACAAGGTCAACAAGCACCGTTGATGGCTTAATTTAACTATGGACTTTTTATTAGTTGTGTTAAGTAGTTTTATATTTAAAATGAAAATGAATGTTGTGAATAAAGTTTTTGATATTTCCTCAAAAGATGGTCTATAAAATTGCGCACCGCTGATTCAATATTATGGACACGATAGAAGAATACCAGATGCTTGACACTTGCCTCAAATAAATTACAAATCACTACAAACGCACAAACAAGTGCTTACTCAAGCTTCCTTTGATTTGTGTATGTCGCAGGATAATCGGAAAAATCGAATCTTTGCAAAAAAAAGGATTTTTACGAAAGACCGGATTATTGGAAACTTATTACGAAAGATTTACATAATAATATGGACTAATAAGAGGGTTATTGCAAATAAAAATATATAGCACTAGAGATTAGGGATACGATATGCCACCGGGATAAAAAGTAAGCGTGTCTTTCCCACGTTACGCGCCGTCTCTACGGACGATAGAATCGCGGCGATAGTCACGCTGTGCCTTCAAATTATCGCCGCGACGATATCGCCGTGTGGAGGTTGATTCATAGAGTTTCTATTTAATTTGATGGCACGGCGAGACTATCGTCGTGATTTTCTCACCCGTGGAGGTGGCGCCTTAGTTTGTGCTCCTATTCTACGTGTCTCCCCAACTGTTGAGGTTTGGCCTGGCTGGCATGCGTGTGCAGCTTCTACAGCCGGTATCGCCGCTATACTAAAAAGGTTTATAAATCTAAACTGTACATAAAAAAGGCCATTTGTGTGAAAACGAATTGAATGATGCCGTTTTGTTTTATTTTTATAAGTTCCGTTTTTTGCAGTAAATGGCTTAAAACAGTTACTTTTGCCAATTCCAGCCTGTACCTTTAATAAGTTGAGCAATAATTAAGAGCTAATATATTGAAAAAAGCAATAATACATTTAATAAGCAGGTATGTGAGAAACCCATTTATTTTTACATAAAGTGACCATCGCGGCATCATATCTTATCATCATCATATTTAAGTAACATGTATCTGATGCGTTCATATTTTAATGTTCCGAATACGAAACCCTAGCAACACTACAACGAAATGTCAAGCTATTATTGTACTAAATTGAAAACGTTCAAAAACTCTGTGCAAAAACTGCAAAACATATCCGATTTCTCTTTCTGCCTCACTGCAAGACACGCAGTCAGTCTCGTTTCCACAAAACATTTTAATTTTATTGCATAATACATAAAACGTTGCGATGTGATCGTATCTCTCATTGAATATTCTTGATTTCTTCGTAATTTATTGATCTATCAATGAGATCGGTTTAATTTAACATTTTAACATTATAAATAACCTTATAAGAATACGAAATGGCTAGTTTATCTAGCAAACAAAGTTTTACCGCTGCCCAAAACCAGGTTCGTAGAAGCGTGAACGCGCGAACCTTACAAATTATCTTTGTATTTTTATTAAAAACAGTTGTTTGATGCCGCCTTTCTGTTGAATACACAACAGAAATTTTAAAGATAGTGTTTATGTGTAAATTGTTTGGTTTTTAGCTTGTACAATGGATAAACGAGGCGGGATTGTTAGAAGGCAACCGAAGAGCAGACTGCCTGAGGAAAGGGGTGGAAATCTTAGTTCACCAGTGTTCTTCAGTGCTTCCACAGTATATAGAAAATATCCTGACCTATTACAACGACAAATCTACAGACGTGAAGAAGCTTGTCATCACTTTTATCGAAGAATTGAGGTATGTTTCACTGAGCTATTGATAATGGTTAGTTGTGATGACATGATCCTGTTTCTTGGACGATCACATCCATCAACATAATTCTTTCCCTCTACATTTACTAATATATTCCTTTCAGTAAACATTTAAATAGATTTTACTATTTCACAATATTTGTCAATTTATTTCAACATCAAACTGAAAATCTACTCCATTTCGTAGGTATTTTGCATTTGGGTAGTATTACAAAACATGTTTCGAGTATAGAACCATGAATATATTGCCAATGCACCCATGATTATATTATAATAAACTAGCTTATGCCAGCCTTCACCCGAGTGCATGTCGGAAATTATTTGATTAATACTGGGATGAAAAGTATCCTATATCTAATCCAGGTCATGGTCTACCCGTGTGCCAAATTTCATCCAAATCAAAGCATAACAAAAAACCAAACAAACTCACTTTGGCATTTATAATAGGAAAGTTAGAATAAGTTAACAGGTGTTCTATTTAGCGTATTTTGGCATGGACCACTAAAATACTAGTTATGTAGGCTTTGTTAACTAGATTTAACATTTTACACTATAACTTTGCTGATACTGTAAGTTCATGAATGGCTATAGGCGGTGAGCAATTTTATCCAGCTTATAACTTTTTTAATTTTATGTAGACTTAGAGCTAGTACATTTGAGTATGCAATTATACTATGTCCATACTCCGTTTATTATAACATTAGAAAAACAATGGTTATCGCTCTCTCATTATTTTGATGTAAACATATAATAAACTTTGTTATTTCACAACAAATACAAAGCAATGTCTATACATTTAAAAAATAATTCCTAAAGTGCTATTGTTATTTTGCTATTATTTTTCTAAATGTATTATAAGTAGGTAGAATAAGTAAACTATTATTTTAATAGCCTGAAGTAATAAAATATCTTTGCATTTCTAAACAATCCCCATATTTTAGAAATTTATTTTTTATTTATTAAAACAAATGAATAAAATCAATTATTTAGAACTTTTGTTCTTATTAAATGTGTAAAAAAGTATAAACAGATTTTAATGGTATGGTATCCCACGACTTTGCTCCACGGAGGGAAAGCACCTTAAATACTGTAGATAGAAAAATTTACTTAATGAAGACTTCATTTTTATTTTAGAAACAATACAAACTGCATTCAAAGAATTTTAAATAAATGCAAGTCTTTTTTTTTTTTTTTGAGGGTGGGAAATCATCAAATAACTTCTCCCGTTCTGGGCGGAGCGGGAGGGTGTGTCAGACTCTTACTGACTAAAACCCACCCGTATTCCTTCCTGTTGCCTGTGTTGCCAGGGGACTCGGTGACCCATAAGTACCTTCCCGCGACCCCGGCAGGATGTCTGGACCAGGAATAGAACCCTCCTAAATGTGAAAAAAAACCTGTACCACAGGTGCACTGTCCAGTTGATGGACGTTAGACAACTAAAGGCTGTGCATCGTCTATTTTTAAGGATGCTTCTAGAGTACTCTAGTAGTTAGCTTTGACTCACCCATATTGGCCGAGAGGGTACGAGAGGCGTTTCCGTCTGCAGCGTGCGTATTGGCGGGAGCGGTTGGAAATACTTTTATAAAATTTAATATTCTTTGCAGTAAGCTCCACCCGCAATACTTACCGAAGATCATTGCACAACTGCGTCAGCTGGTCAGTGACTCAGTAATCGCTGTCCAGAAAAGAGCCATCCAGGCCTCCAGCATTGTATACCGTAACACACTGGTGTGGATATGTCAGGGTGCATCAGAAACTACCGAGATGCAGTTCGTTTGGAAGAATATCACAGAGTTGAAGGTATACAATTTGTTATTCTAGATTGATTTAAATGATTAGTTATGTTTTCTGTCCAACCATGTTGAAGCAGGGGCTGGGAGATTTAGTAGGTATGTATGTATTTTTTACAGCTGTTTAAGGCGCTGACAAGACCCAATTGACGAAAATAGGCTTCACTTAAGAAAAAAATATGCCAAATCTGTATATATTGTGGTAGCGGAAAAAATATATGTTAATTTTGAACATATTTCCCAAACTTGGTTGTTACCAAAACACGTTTTCAAATAAAATCTCGATTCAAACTGACGTTAAACTAACCCCTTACCTTGAGTGGTAATCAAAAATATCTGCATTAAATATAAACATATGTTAAGTCAAAATCAAAATCAAAAGTCATTTATTCAAACTAGGCTGAGGATCAGCACTTTTCGAACGTCAAAATTACATAAGACAGTCCTCCAAAACGCCCACCCTTCGCCACTTCCTAGTGCTTTAGCTGGGAAGAAGAAGTGGCCAACAAACTCCCCAGCAGCACAGCTGTCTGTTCAGTTAGACAAAAAAATGGATTCTATACAATACAATACGTATTTAATTAATAACAAGAACGTCTTATTTGAATGCAGAACTTGGTTGTTTTTTATTTTCGATTACTCAACTCAATTTTAAGTAAATAGATAATTGCTTCATATTTTGCAATAAATTACAAGCGTTGTGTCATCGCGCTTCTCTTTCTTTTCTGTGCAATCTGACAGTGACCGCGGTATAGGTGTTATCATCGTCTTAAGCTACCTTTATTTATCTGAACCTAATTGTTAAGTACTTTGTAACAAAGGTTATCTGCATCAATTAAGTTATTATTATAATAATAGTTATTACAGTATTGCAAGGTGATTTCTCCATAAATTATATAATGTTAATGAGTTTACTGTCATATCAATACCATTTTAGTAAAACTACAAGCTGTGCGCCTAATATAGCATTTCCCATCAGCAAAAATGCCGAACATCCATGCAAAGTTTTCATCTCTATAGGGGATTAATTTTCTAAAATCCTTACCACTTTTGCTGTTTAAGGAACTCTTACCTATATATCTGAAGTAAGCTTATCATCAGCTTCAATTTTAATCATCATCATCATCTGCCTAGCCTTTTTCCAACTATGTTGGGGACGGCTTCCAGTCTTACCGGATACAGCTGAATAACATTATTTTACATGGAGACACTGCCTATCTGACATCCACAACCCAGTTACTGGGCAACACGATACCCCTGTCAGACTTTCGGGCTTCTGACGACCCGTAATGACTGTCAAAGATCTACAAATGACAACCGGGACCAATGGTATAACGTGCTTTCCGAGGCACGAAGGGGTCTTGGTATGTAAAGATGGTCACCCATCCACGGACCAACCGCGGCAAGCGTAGCTCGTGGTCGATAGACCCGTGCGGCTGTTATTACTTATCCACAAGCCCCTTATATAATACTATCATATTTGAATTTTAATATCTATTTTTATTTTGTTGCCACTAACTTAATCAACTGTTTACTTTAGCATTTTGTATTATTAGTGACATTTTTTTTGTAATAAGGTTAAAAGGTCTACAATTTTTTTTGGTTGCACAACACAGAGGCTAGGCAGAGGTGTACTTTAGTACACCCGCATTTCGCCAGTTATGTTTAACTCCCACATTATAAAGATAAGCCAAAAGCAAAACAAAATAAAAGAAGCAAAGCATGAATTATCTAAGATTCTGAATTCAAGTAGAGTCCGCTATAGAGCTCTTTAAACATTAGTTATTTAACTTTTCTGTCACCAGCTCGTGGTCCTAAACATGATAGACAGCGACAACGAGGGCATCAGGACTCACTCCATCAAGTTCCTGGAGGAGGTGGTTCTACTACAGACTCCCAGCGATGGAGCTGGAGACGAGTTTAACCTGGACACTCTGCCTGCCAACATGACGTTTATAAACAGACGTGCTTTGGAAGAAGAGTCTGGGTGAGTAGTCCTTCTTACCCTTTTATAATACTAGGTTTTTCCCGCTGCTTCGCCTGCGTGGAGGTCGGAAATTCTCCCACCAGGATAAAAGTATTCTATGTTATGGTCTATTATCCATGTGCCAAATTTCATCCAAATCCATTCAACCGCTAAGGCGTGAAATGGCAATAGACTAAATAGATAATTGCTTCATATTTTGCAATAAATTACAAGCATTGTGTCATCGCGCTTCTCTTTTTTTTCTATGCAATCTGACTGACCGCAGTTTAGGTGTTGTCAGCGTCTTAATATTAACTCTAGTTAGTATAAGTTGTATGACAATGATGTGAAAGAGCGGAGCCTTCTAATACAGGCAATGTTTGCTTAAAAGGAGGCTCCAAACACGTTTACATGTAATGTAATTTTCTATTTGTCACAATAAACTATTTTT
Source organism: Atethmia centrago (assembly GCA_905333075.3). Taxonomy (NCBI): domain Eukaryota; kingdom Metazoa; phylum Arthropoda; class Insecta; order Lepidoptera; family Noctuidae; genus Atethmia; species Atethmia centrago. The sequence goes on along the minus strand of HG995381.1, from coordinate 5,564,874 downwards.
GTATTAATGTTTATTGCTATAAATGGACCAAAAGGCGTAAATGCCTGTAATTAAATCGAAAATTCTACTTATCAAACTGAGTCAAAAAAATGTTGCTTTGCTTATCTTATGACAAGCATTTGCAAAAAGATTTCTACTAATAATGTTTTACTAGAACTATATCTACAGAATATCTGCTTTGAAGATATAGTCTTGTCAGTCTAAAAAACTTTGTGTGCTAATTAATAACAAGAACTGAAATATGTTCCATTCAGCACAACTGAATAAAAAATACATTTTCCCCTTCCAGGACAATATTCCAGCTACTGGTAAAGTTCCACAACTCCCAACACATATCTAGTGTAAACTTGATGGCTTGTATGACGACACTGTGTCTCCTAGCCAAGTTTAGGCCAAAGTTCATGCCGCGAGTCATACAAGCGCTAGGCGACTTGCACACGACACTGCCACCCACGCTATCTCAGTCCCAAGTCAATTCCGTACGGAAACAACTCAAAATGCTGCTTATAAACCTCATAAAGCACCCGTCTTCAAACGATATGTTGCCACAGTTGACCCAACTGTTAATAGACATAGGGATGACGACGCAGGAAATAAATAAGGTGTTGCCTAAAGAGAAAAGGAATAAGAGGCTCGGGGAAATTAAAAATGGCGATGCGCCGGCTAAGAGGATTAGGATAGACTCTCCTCAGAGTAACAGTCAGGGTAGTGACAGTAATAGCAACAGCAGGATTGAGTTCAACATGTTTGACGATGATAGTCCTGCGGTCAGCGCTCTTCCCAGTGTACCAAAACAGCCGGTAATTCCTACCGAGGACTCGCTATGCGAAGGTCTAAACAACGTTGAAGATGTCGTCAAACTCGTCACGCACACTCTCGTTAACTATCTACCTAACGAAATGCCTAGCACATTTGTGAACTCGTACAAACCTATCCCTAATTCCGGTACTAAGGCACAAAAGAAAAATCTAGCTAAAATGATACTCGCGCTGATTAATAACAAAGAAGAGCCTGTGCAGGTTCCTGTTATTGTGCCTGTACCTGTACCTACAACTCCTGCACTTTCAGACGTAGCATCAAAAATACCGCTACTTAGAGACGATGAAGAAAAAGTGACGCTCAAAAATGCAGTAGCGAAGTTACAAGAGTCGACAAAAGCAGAAAGACAGATCGAAAGTGCCGTGTCGAAGCTTATGGAGGAAACGAGACAGGATCATTTGAAAGAGGAGGAGAGGAAACAAAAGGAGAAAGAAAAGCCTATCCCTCCCCCGACACCTACAGTTCCTAAGTTAAAACAGAAAGTAAAGTTACTAAAACTGCAGGAACTAACGCGTCCTATCCCAAAAGAGATAAAAGAGAGGTTGATAGCGCAAGCTGTCGGCAGAATTCTGAAAGCTGAGACAGAAAGCGTGATTGGTGGAGCGGCAAACATTCGTGCGAAGTTTATAACGATATTCGCATCAAGTTATACACCAGAATTGAGGGATTTAGTGTTGAATTACATATTAGAAGAACCCTCACACAGGATTGACTTAGCTTTGTCATGGTTGTATGAAGAGTATGCTTTTATGCAAGGGTTTAACCGTCACCCTGTGACGTTACAGCCAAAAGTTCATGAAAAACATGATCAGAATTACAACCAGTTGCTGTGTGCGTTGATCACACAGATTTGCGAGAGAGGAGATCCTTTGATGGAGAGTTCTAAGGATATGTTGTTGAGGAAGGTTTACTCCGAGTGTCCCGTGGTGACAGACGAGGCTGTTGACTACTTGAAGCATTTGGTGACCGAGGATAAGGTGGCGTTGTTAGCGCTTGAGTTGTTGGAAGAGCTGTGTATAATGAGACCGCCGCGCGCGCACAAGTATGTTACGTCGCTGCTGTGTCATATATGTGAGTATTTTTTTATTTTTCGGGTCGGGCAAAGTGTTATTGGGTTTTCTATCTGGAATTTCTCAGTAGCAGCCAGTTATGTTATGTTTTTTGTTAATATGGTTCGTTTACTACGGCAGTAAAAGTTATAATTAAAGTAAATTGCAATAAAACCAGATATCCCCTTATCCCTATGTTCATGTAGTTCGCGATAAAAATCAAACCCTCAATAAAAGACAATTAAAGTATTTAATAAGTTGAGAAGATTTTTTTCCTCACGTGGAACATGTTTTTGGACAGCCTGGTTGAAAACGGAAATAAAAAAATATACACCTTAATTCCTAAGTTTAATAGGCTTATAAGCTGAAACCAGTTTTCGTAATACTGACATTCTGTAATCTCTTACACTACTGATCCCGCCTCCCATTTCCAGTGAACGATAGCGAAGAAATACGCGAAGTTGCTTTAAAATCAACTATAAAGATCTACAAGCGTAGTACGGATTCTGTTCGCAAGGTCATTGAGAAGCACGCTCTGCTCTACCTCGGGTTTATATCGCTAAACCACCCGCCGCCAGAGGTGAGCGATACTCGACTAGGCGTCAGGGCCCTTTGGACCGACGACATGTACCATGTGTGTCTCAACCTTGTGATAGCGCTACTGCCCGAGAATGAAGGTAACATGATTAATTTAAAAAATCAAATTCAAAAATCATTTATTTCAATCCATTTAAGGTCATAATTTATTATTTTGTGTATTTAAGTGAAATCAAAATTTTAAATCACAATAAATATATATAAAAATAATTCATTAAATAATATAAATAAAATCATAAAGTAAAATAATAAAAATGATTACTAATATGCCTATAGCAATAACCTACCACAAAAAAAACCTACTATAAAAATCTATATTTTTTTGCAGAATTTATAATCGAAGTAGCCCGTGTTTACGGCTGCGCGGGCTCTGAAGCGAAGCGCTGCGTGCTGCGCGCGATAGAAGGCCCAATGCGTGCGGCCGCGGCCGTGCAGGCCACGGAGCTCAGTCCTGCCTTCGTCGCATTGCTGGACGAGTGTCCCCGAGGCGCCGAGACCTTGCTCACTCGACTTGTGCATATATTCACTGAGAAAGGTAAGATTTCTTGCCAAGCGAACCGATGTAAGATTCCGAAGCGCAGGCGTGCGTGCTTCTAAAGCGTAGTGGCACGTGCTTCTGAAGTGTAGTGCAGGGGTGCGTGCTTTCAAAGCTTAGGGGAGCGTGCTGACGAAAAGAGTATAGCGTTGCCGGCTTCCGAAGCGTAGTAGAGCGTACTGCCGAAGCGAAGCGCTACGTGGCCCCGTGCAGGTCATGGAGATTGGTAACGCCTTCATAGCGCTACTGACTGTGGCGATCAAACCGCCACAGTCATGTATAGATGATAAACCAAAATGTGCCCAGCACAGTTTAGTCGTGACCGTGGCTCACGACTAAATTACAGATTTTAAGGAATAATTCATAGCTTGGCGCCGAGGGTACGTTTTTGCTTTTTTGACATGGCGTTCAATAGGTTAAATTAACAGAAATTAGCAGGACATTATTGTTTCTCCATTTCTGCAGAGCCAGTTTACAATTTATAAAAAATATTAGCATCGTCACAAACTTCAATTATTGCTTCAACGTATGGTATGCCAGATGCAATTTAATCGCGTCTTGTAAATCAGACTTTACTTCACTTTCAGTAGTGCTACTACATATATTTCATTTAGAAACCTTTGTTGCCAGCACCACCATCGCAGGAGTTGGTATCAAAAGTTCGTGAACTGTATGCGACGCGCGTGTCTGACGTTCGGTTTCTCATACCTGTACTCACTGGACTATCGAAGAAGGAGGTAAGTAGACATCGTAGTTAGAAATAACTTTATAAGCGATTTCATTAGTAATCTAACTCGTTTGGGGTGTTTTTCCTGTATCCAATGTAGAAATCAATCCTTTTGGCGCCACCTCCACGACTGAGTGTATCGCTACGAGTCCGCCCTGCAATCAAAATATCAAAATCAAAATATTTTTATTTCACATAAACCTACATGGGCAATTATGAAACATCAGAAGCTAGGTGCACGGTTCCAATTGATCGTTTCCTATGGAGAAGAGCCGGCAAGAAACTCCACGGTTACTCTTTTAAAAATAATTGGCTTTTACAAAGTTTTCAAATTACAGTGTTAATAGGTATGGGAGGACAGTGTAGGCCTGTCGAGAAGTACTTAACAAAACAAAAAAAGAAAATAAAAAGGTCTACAAAAGATCTAGTCTATTAAGCCTACAACGTTCTCACATTCACAACATACAAGAATCCATGTAAAATGATATTAAAATAATAAAAATAAAAACCTATTTAAACCAAATGACATGTTTGCCATTACAACAAGTCTGAAATCAAAATTGTGGGTATATAATGTCAAATAATGAAAATATAATGTCAAAAAAGTATGTCTAAAAATAGTAATAATAAACATCGTAATTTGGGAGCAGTTAATAGACATTTACATAGTTATGCCGTTTCTGATGTACCAGGGAAGCCACATGTGCAGAAGGAATTATTGTCAAACTTCCTTGTCTTCAACGTAGTCTTTAATCTTATAATATGCCTTTTTGATAAGGACACGTTTGATGTGGGTTTTGAACTTTCCATCGCTAAGTTCTGTAACTGACTTTGTCAACTTGTTATTAATATCATCTAATTGTTATCGTCGGGTAATCTATTATTCATTCGGCTGCATATCGTCGCTACGCGCGACGGATCGCCACGTGACCGCAACAACTTGTTTTACAGTTGTACTCACACGCGCGGGGTAGAAGGACGCGTCTCGCGGCGAGCGCGCTACCTGTAGGTAGTGTCTCACGGCGAGTTGTTGACGTTTTGCTCGTTAATGTTACTCGTCGCATAGTCACGATAGTATCGCCGTGTGGAACACACGTTCATAGAATTGTTATAGAATTAAGTGGCAGGACGATAATATCGCCGCGATTTGCTCGCCCGTGGAGGTGGCGCCTCAGTGACAAGAGTGGTGAACAAACATGTAGACTGAACTATGGTTTTCTTTTATACATCGGACTGGTATTATTGTCGGTGTAGTATCCGAAGAGTGGAGAAACGCTTTTATTTGTAAAAAGATTCTAAAGTAAATCCAATTTATTTCAATAATTTCCATAGATACTGGCAGCTCTACCAAAGTTAATAAAACTGAACCCTATGGTCGTGAAAGAAGTTTTCAACAAGTTGCTGGGACTACAGAATCCTCACGACGAGAACTCACCAGGTAAATTATTTTAAGAATCATGTTTCATTAACGCAGAGAGGTGGTGAAATTCACGCCAAGTATCAGGAGTACATTTATAATAATCCCCTTCAGATATGATAAAAAATGAGTGCGATTAATCGAGAGCAGTGGTGGCCCCGAAATGGTCGTGACTTACTAGTTGTAGGTCGTAGGTTCGAACCTAGGCAGGCACTTTACTTTGTGCTTTTATTTCATCACCACTGCTCTCAAAACGGTGAAGGAAAACATCGTGAGGAAACCGACATGTCATAGAACAAAAAGTTCCAAACAAGTGACATCTACCAACCCGCACTGGGCCTGCGTGGTGGAATACGGCCCACTCCCTCTCACAGAGAGGAGGCATGTGTCCCAGCAGTGGGAACATTATAGGATGTATGCTTATGAGTAGTAAGTCGATTCTCTCCTACGAGTTTCGCATCCATTCTTCTATCCATTCTTGACTCTCGAAGGCAAAATACTCTCGTCTTGTAGACGATTCTTCGAATACAACCTTGTTAAAATAAAATGAAATATTTGTTGACTCAAAAGATTTTTTTTTCTTTACACCATTTCAAGTAAGAATAAAGCTTTTAAACCAGATTTTTCTCGATAATTATTGTAAATAAGATTTTCTTTTTAATTTCAGTGTATAGTATAATGATTTGTAAGTAGTAATCGGTTTATAATATTTGAAACACAAAGCACTATAATTAGGTTTTAAGTATTTTTTTAAATGAGTTTTACCCATTCTTGACCTTGGTGTCGTAAGTTTTTATGTAGAACTAGGTTCTGCCTGCGACTTCGTTCGCGTGGAACTCGTAAGATACCAAAATTTACTAAAACAGCCACATTTCACGCCCGCGTTATTACTTCGTTCTTGCTTAGCGTTTTTTCTGACTTTGCTGGGCTCTTAAGGGTTAAGACCCTTAAGAGGAGATATTTAACATCACGCCTTAGCGTGATGTTAAATATCCTATAACCCTCCTCAAGAATTGGGCTATCAAATGCAAGAAGATTTTTCAAATTTGACTGGTAGTTCCAGAGATCAGCGCGTTCAAACAAACAAACAAACTCTTTAGCTTTATTATACTCGTATTAGTATAGACATCGAATAATTTGTCTAATACAGGATTATCTTATGAATTTATTGGAAATGGGATATTAATAATAAAGCTTTTGTTTGATTTTGTACTAACCATTAGAACAAGTTTTACATCCATCTCCAGAGTTACCCGAACTACGAAAACTTTTGTCTGTGACTAACATAAGTTCATTACATATGTAACCACAATATTTCTGCTTTTGAACCAAACCTTCCACCGAAGCTTCACAGAACGGCCATATTCTTAAAATCACGCTTACTAGATGATTGCAATTGCCAATCAATCACAAAATGTTGTTATTAGATCACAGGAGGATGGCTCTTCATCTTATTATAACCCTGTTATAATAAGATGATTCAGACTACCTACGTACGATAGTGGAGTGATAGTAGTTTTACATATTTTTAGGAATTCTACTTTATTTGACACGATATAAAGTTCACATTTCAATGCTTTAAGTTTAACCTATTGACCGCCACGTAAAAAAAAGCAAAAACGTGCCCTCGGCGCCAAGCTACGAATTATTCCATAAAATCAGTCAATGTAGTCGTGACCGTGGCGTGCTGGGCACATTTTGCTCTGTCATCTATACATGACTGTGGCAGTCAAAAGGTTAAATTTTATTCACTTAATACACATTTACATTTACACTAAGATGTCTATGGATATTCCAATAAAAATCTTTTTGTTTCAGTTACACCAGCTGAGCTGTTAGTGACACTGCATCTCATAGACCCAAGCAAGGCAGACCTCAAATACATCATCAAGGCAACCGCGTTATGCTTCGCAGAGAAACAAGCTTATACTCAAGACGTAAGTATGAGAGAAGATATATTCTTCTCCTATCGGGTCAAGCATTTCATAATCAACCTATAATGTTCCCACTGCTGGGAAACAGGCCTCTTCTCGGCGAGAAGGAGTGGGCCTTAATTCACGACGCGGGCCCAGTGCGGGTTGGTAGATATCACATGTGTCGGGGTACGTAGCAAGGTGTCGGTGTTATCGAGGAGAAACGAATGCTTATGTTAAACACTATTTATTGACTGACTCTCAAACTGTTCTTAATGTTAAAATGTTAATGAAATGTTGATGAATACACCCGGCTAACGCGGTAGACAAAAGTGCACTGAATCTAATATAACATAATAAGTAATAATTAGTAAAATTAGGTCAACGCGTCACGCCGATATTGCTAACTAAGGTGTTCGGTGAAAACACTGAACATATTCCGGGCCACGAAAGATAGGGATGCTGAGATGAAACAATGTTATGTTAGTAAAGTAATGGAATGATCATGATACTAATGTTTACAAGGTGAAAACAAGCCAACTTAAGATTAAAATGTTAGTAAAACAAAAGTAAAGATGATTTGAAATAAAATTAAGAGCTTATTGTTCCTAAAGGATTCCTAGGCACGCGAGGACACGCCCTATTCACCATTGTATTGTTTACTTCACCATAAATATGTGATGCTCTAGAATGATGTTCATTCATGTTTTGCCGCGCACTAACACTATTAACGTTCACATCACTAACACTTCTGGTGGGTTGAAGCTCCATATCCGAGGTGATGTGGGCGCGGCGCGCTCGCAGCCGCAGCCATCTGTATAGCAGTGCTCCCGCCGCCAGCACCAGTGCGGCGACCAGGATGTAGCTAACTGCATACTGATGAATGTCATGAGTGGATAATGTTTCTCCTACTTCCACTTGGGTATTTTTCATGTCGTTGATGCGTTTGTGTAGCGTTTTTAAGGCGTAGGTACTTCATCTCGCCTGAGTCTGTTTCGTCTTGTAATGGTTTTAAAGGCATAGTGCTGTTAATGATGAAGTTTATCTGATCCATCTCAGGTATAAAAATGTCCGGGCTCATATCAAGTCTGTTTTTCTTTTGACTCTGACTGTTCAGAGTGAAATCCTGACCCTTCAGCAGGCAACCTGGTTCTAAATAAATTACACCAGCTTTGCTTAATTGTATCTTATTTATCTGTTCGCCGCAGATTAATTTGACGAAATAAATGTTGCAGCAATGGTACAAGAATAGGGACGGATTTGTTAGTGATGTCCATTTGTTTTCACATCTGGATCTTCGTAACTTGCACCTATCTGTGTCTCGGTCGCGATCACAAAAGTTGTTCTCGTTGTTTAGTTGGTATATTGGCTTTTTCCAATTGCACATAAACTTATCATCTTGTTTACATAGTTATAGTTCTTCCGACGTTTAATACAGTTATATTGTAGCTGCAATTTGCCACGCTGCAGATTGACATAAAAAAGGTTAATGCCATGGCGACATACGATAACATGCCTGGTATCGTTTTTCTTGTTCGTTTCCTGTTATTCCGGGTCGTAGAACCCCGTTCAGCTGAACTGTCCGTTTCAGTTGAACTGTTTTGTTGATTTTTTGTTAGAATTTCTACCGGCAATAAAGAAAGTTTGACTACTGGTCGCTTTATGATGCCATTTTTAGTTTTCAATGACACCACCCTGACATAGCCATCATTACCGGGATGCAGATCTATCACCCGGCCCATAATCCACCGTCCAGCTGGAATGTTATCCTCATGCACTACCACCATGTTAAGTTTTTAAGTTTTCCTGAGGTTTAGACCACTTTTCTCTTGCTGTTAATTGGCTCAAATATTCACTCTTCCATTTTTGCCAAATCTGTTTAAAAATGTTGGTTGTTAAATGCCATCGTTTTCTCGCATCCTCTTTCGTCTCAATCACTGTTAAGTCGGGTCTTCCTGTTAGAAAATGTGCTGGTGATAAATAATCCAGATCTTCAATGTTTTCTGTAAGCGAACATAACGGTCTCGAGTTTAGACACGCTTCCAGTTGTGTCAGTACAGTGGTGAACTCTTCGAACGTTAGCCTTTGTTCACCAACTACTCTTTTCAGGTGGAACTTTAGACTGCGAACGGCTCTTTCCCACAGCCCGCCAGCGCTCGGCCAAGATGGGGCGTTGAAATGCCATTGTATGTTCATTTCAGCGATTTCTGCTTGGCAGCTTTCCTCGAAAACTTGCTGTAAATGGTTGTACTCCTCTTGCAGCAACCTATTAGCTCCGATAAAATTGGTTCCTTGGTCACTATACAAGTTATGTGGTGTTCCTCTCCGAGCCGCCATTCTCTTAAGTGCAGCTATGAATTCTGAACTGGTAAGGTCAGACACCAATTCCAAATGAACTGCTTTCGTGACCATGCATATGAATACAGCCACGTAGCCTTTCAGTGTTCTTACCCCTCTCCCCTTGTTTGCCTTGATGTTTACAAAACCTGTGTAGTCCACCCCAGTATGATAGAACGGAGGAGCGGGGTTGGTTCTAGCTGCGGGAAGGTCACCCATCAATTGATATTGCTTCCTTGCTTCATACTTCCGGCAAGTTACACAATTTCTTAATTGTTTTTTGGTCGTACTATATCCACTTGTTATCCAGTATTGTTGTCTGAGAGCAGCTAAGGTCAGTCGAGGACCCCCATGGAAGGTTAACTGATGAGCTTCTTCAATGAGTAACTCCGCCAATCGACTTTTGTTAGGGATTATCTTAGGATGTTTCATTTCGTCGCTCATATTCGCGTTTCTTAAACGTCCTCCCACTCTGAGAAAGCCGCTTTTATCGACGAAAGGTTTTAAGTTCAATAATTTGCTGTTAGTTGCCACATTATTATTTTTGTTTAATAGTTCAATACCTGACGTAAATGCTGTACTTTGCACTTGTTTTATAATAGCTGATTTGGCGTTTCGTAGTTCTAGTAATGTTAGGTACTTCGGTAAATGTTTGCGCTGCGACTTTGGTGTCAATGCCCTCAGTACCCATGCCAAGACACGAGTTATTTTTATAAACGAGTTATGTTGTAATAATAAATTATATATTATACTATTACTGTTAATGTCTTGAACAATGTTCACCAATTTTATCCTTTTCATCTCTTCCTCTGTTTGGTAGATAGGCTGTTTTTGTTCCTTTTCCATGTCAAAGGACGCTAGCCATGCTGGTCCCTTCCACCATAAAGGATGTTTTAATAGTTGGGGCGCTGTTAAATTTCGGCTGGCGCAATCAGCCGGGTTGTCTTCCGATTTCACATAGCGCCAGCAGTTTTCCGGTATTATCTGTTTTATAGCGTTGACTCTATTAGCCACGAAAGGTTTCCACCGTGCTGTATTGCCTTGTATCCACCCTATGACCACCATAGAATCACACCATCCATATACTTCTAATTGACAACTAATACTCTGTTTGATTTTGTCAATGAGCTTAGATAGTAGATAAGCACCACAAAGCTCCATTCGTGGCAATGTTACGCTCTTTTTACTTGGTACAAGTTTCGATTTTGCTGCGACGATTACTGTTTCTTGTTGGTGTTTTGTTCTTGCGTATACCACGCATGCATATGCTTCGATGGACGCGTCGCAATAGCCGTGCAGTTCGATGACATAATATCCATCGAGGAATCTTACAATGTTTGATGTTGTCAATTTCTGTAGTTAAATTGACCCATTCATTATGTATCTTATCCGACACTTTATCATCCCACTTTAGATCATGTTTCCATAACTTCTGAAATAATAATTTTAGTTTCGTGGATAGGGGTGTCAGCCAACCAAGAGGGTCATATAATTTTGATATTTCTGATAGTAAGCTCCTTTTCGTTGGTTTTGAAGTTGTTTGGGAAAAGTCACAACGGAATGTAAATTGATCTCCCTTTGGGTTCCAGCACAATCCTAAGGTTTTCAACATGTCATCATTTTTGAAGCTATAAACGAATTCCTCTTGACTTGTTGATATGTTCTCCAATAATTCCTGACTGTTGGATGACCACTTTCGAAGATTGAAGCCTCCTGATTTCAAGAGCTGAATTAAATCATTTATCGATTGTTTACCCTGTTCTATGTTGTAGCAGCCGTGTAACAGGTCATCCATATAAAAACTGTTTTCCAGGACAGCAGCCGCTTTTGGAAACTTGCATCGCTCATCCGCCGCCAACTGTTTTAAGGTCATAATTGCTAAAAACGGTGCGGCCTTTGTTCCGTAAGTTACCGTGTTTAATTGATATACTTCTATAGGTTGTGTTGATGATTCACGCCAAACGATTTTTTGTAGATGTTGATCAATGGGGTTAACTAAGATTTGCCGGTACATCTTCTCGATGTCTGCAGTGAAGGCAAATGGATATTGCCTCCATTGAAGTAGTAAAGCCTGTAGATCTTTTTGTAGATTGGGCCCTTTCAGTATGACGTCATTCAAGCTGTATTTGGTGGATGTTTTGGCGGAAGCGTTGAATACCACACGAAGCTTTGTTGTTGGAGATTCTTCTCTCTGCACACCGTGATGAGGCAAGAAGCATTCGAGTGTTATGTTATTGTTTTTGTGTTCCGGTTCCATGTGATTTAATGCAGCATATTCATTCATGAAATCCTTATATTGTTCGGCTAAAGTTGGTTGTTTTTCTAAGCGGCGTTCCAAATTCTTTAGCTGCGCAATAGCCATAGGTTTGGAAGACCCCAATTGTTGTTTTAATTTATTCTTGTTTCAGTGGTACTCTGACCTCATAGCGACCCTGACTGTTTCTTCTTGTTGTTTTTGCATAAAAGTCCATACATTCCTGATCTTCTACCGATAGGTTTGAAGGTTCTAAAATCTCCTCAACTTCCCAAAATTTTTGAATATCGTCGATGTTATTTAGAACCACATTACATTGGTATGTTTTTACGTTACCGCATAGTAACCACCCCAGCTGTGTTTGTTGAGCCATCGGCTGTTGGGCATGTTCCCCTTTTATAATTCCGCCTAGCATAATGTTAGCATAAATGTCCGCCCCGAAAAGCAAGTCAATTTGTCGACTTTTGTAGAATTCCGGGTCAGCTAAATTAATGTTTCTTAAGTATGTCCAATTTGGTTTAACAAATGTTTGGTTTGGCAAATTTTTAATAAGTTCGTTCATAATGAGTACATCAGATACGAATTCAAAATTACTGTATGTAGAAGCACATTCTATGCTTATCATCCCCTTACAACTGTTTTCCTTTTGCCCTACTCCAAAAATTACTCCTTTGCATCGTCGTCTCTTGATACCTAACATCTGTGCCGCTTCCTCTGTTATCAAGGATATCTGAGATCCTTGATCGATCAAGGCGCGCATGGTTTGGTAAGTTCCATCCACACCTTTGACCTTCACCAGAGCAGTCGCTAGCAATATCTCCGCCTTTTCATCTTGAGAGGCATTCACGTTGCCCGTCACGGGTTCATTGCGCTTTACGTTTTGTTTCTCTACGTTGTTGCCGCTTGACGACAGAGTTGATACATTCGCTAATTTCGCAAATGCGTCATGTAAAATGGTGTTATGTTGATCTTGGCATTTTCGGCATGTTAAGTTGGAGGTGCATTGATTTCCGAAATGGCTAAATAAACAATTTGTGCAAAGTTTTAGTTTGGTTGCAGTTTTTAGCCTTTGGTCGTCAGTCATTTTTAAATATGTTTTGCAATTGTAAATGCCGTGTTGGTTATTGCAAAGACGGCACTTTATGTTAGACACATGCATCGATTTCGCAACTGCTCTATTTCCGTTGCTTTTGTTGTTCGAATTGTTGTAATTATTTTTTTATTATTAGATGTTTGATTTGGATAATTGTTTTGATGTGAAGTCTTCGACGGCACAATATCTTTACGGCGAACTGTTTCCAGGGATGTAAATTTTGTTTCCAAATATTCTAAGAACTCTGCGAGAACCGGTAGTTCTTTCGAATTCTTCAGCGACTCTATATAGTCTGTGTATGTTTCGGTATCTAGCTTTTGACCTAGAATGTGTACGATCATTGGGTCCCACGATGTGATGTCAACTCCTAAGTTTTTGATGGCATTAAGACATTCCAGCGTGGTGTCATGCATTCGCTTAATCTGCTGTAACGATTGCTGTTGTAAGTTTGGCAGGCCTAGCAAAATATTCATATGGGATGAGAATATTAGTTTTTTGTTGTCATACCGATGAGTGAGAATATTCCAGCACGCCGAATAGTTATCGGTACTTATCGATAGATGTTGTATAAGTTTCTCAGCTTCTCCACGAACCTTACCCTTTAAATACTGCATCTTTTGGCCGCTTGATAACAAGGGGTTGTTATGTATTACTTCCTTAAATAGGTCTCTAAACGATACCCATTGGTTGTAGTTCCCGTTGAAGTTTGGTATCTCAAGTTGAGGTGTTGATTTTTCCCGGTGTACTACTGACCACATTTTCGTGTTAATAGCCCTTTTCAGGTTATTGAATTTTTCCTCATACTTATCGTACATGTTGTTGTATTGTTCGTTCTCTTCCTCCAGTTCGATCTCGATGTCCCAATGTAGTTTGTCCATAGCTGACCATCTAGCCTGCAGTGACCTCAATACGTCCTCAAATTCCCACTTATCTGAGATAGAGTCCACATCTATGTTTACGGTTGTACGCACAAATGCTTTAAAATTCGCATACCTTTTTTTTCAACAAATCGTCTAGTTTGCTGATTGGCTCCATGTTCGACTTCTGAGCTGGTCGGTCGCGCAGCTGCCTTGCGAAACTTGGTCCCGCCTCCTCACTTGTTTTCTCTTCTCCACGCATACCTGATGGTGATCTGTCTCGAGCTGTTGTTTGCTCACCTGTTGAAAGGCTTCCCATTTTCATCAACCGCAGCTGATACTGTTGGTTGATTAACGCCTTGGTTGACTCATACACCATACTTGTTTTTTCGTACTCTCGGTCGGTAAAATAAGTATCAGTTTTACTTACCTCCCCCTCAATTCGCTCATGATTAACTTGGTAATCATTCCAATAACTCTCCAAAGTATTAAGCTTCCGCTTAAAGTAATCTACTGTTTTCCTATCGGCACTATCCTTCTTCAAGTTAATGCCAAGTTTTATGATGCTATCATAGATCATTGATTGCGTTTCAATGAGTTCCGACATTGTTATAGAATGTTATAATGCAGTCCTTACTGACTAAAAATAAGGAAATGTATTACTTGAATTTTCCGCTGTTTGCTCAGCCTTTGCTGCTACTTCACTGTTCTGCTCCAATGTTCGCTCCGACCACCCCACGACGTACACACACTGTTGTTTGTTACGACAGTTCAGACCTCGCACACCCAAATTCCGAATTTCTGAAATTGCGCGACGCGTGATCCGGTTCGAAGGACCAAAATATGTCGGGGTACGTAGCAAGGTGTCGGTGTTATCGAGGAGAAACGAATGCTTATGTTAAACACTATTTATTGACTGACTCTCAAACTGTTCTTAATGTTAAAATGTTAATGAAATGTTGATGAATACACCCGGCTAACGCGGTAGACAAAAGTGCACTGAATCTAATATAACATAATAAGTAATAATTAGTAAAATTAGGTCAACGCGTCACGCCGATATTGCTAACTAAGGTGTTCGGTGAAAACACTGAACAACATGTCTTCGAATTTTTGGTTCCAGGACATGTCAGTTTCCTCACGATGTTTTCCTTCACCGTTTATAATAATTTACTTTAAGTAAAGCGCTCGTCTGGGTTCGAGCCCACGAGCTACAAGTCGTATCGGCTCGAGCATACCGCGGTAAAAATATGAGTCCGTCGACAAGGTGGCAGTGGAGCTGATTCGCCTGGATATATGATATACAGTTATAGACACTCGCAGACTGTAATTTGACTTCGTTCTGCTACGTAAGCGGTCCTTACGAATCGAATATTATAATGTAATCGAATACGTAATGTTCATATTCGTATATGCACCAAATATGAGCAAACGATTCATAAGAATAATAATCATTAAAGTTAATAGAATAAAGTTCATATTCATATGAGCCGCTTAGCAAAGTCCAGGAGCAGTCTGTCTTGCCCTTGGTAAATGCAGTTGTGTTTTAATAGGAGAATTTTGCTCGACATGAATTATTTGCGTACATAGTACTTTTTGGGTTATTACAAAATTAAGTCTACAATAATATTGTATTGCCGTGTTTTTTTTTACGAATATTTGCAGTGAAGGTGATATGATGTGCAGAGCAGGTCAAGTTAACAGTAATACTGCCGTCATAAGTTCGATTCCCGACCTTAAGATAATAACTTAAGGTCGGAAATCAGTTAGTTCGTTTTGTGTAATTACGTCCTTTTTAGGGTTCCGTACCCAAAGGGTAAAACAGGACCCTATTACTAAGAATCCGCTGTCCGTCTGTCACCAGGGTGTATCTCATGAACCGCGATAGTTGGGCAGTTGAAATTTTCACAGATGATGTATTTCTGTTGCCGCTATAACAACAAATACAAAAAAAAACAGAATAAAATAAATATTTAAGGGGCTCCCATACAACAGACATGATTTTTTTGGCCGTTTATATAGATACGGAACCCTTTGTGCGCGAGTCCGACTGGACCATTGTGCGTGGGCCATGGCGGCCGTTTGGTGGTTATTCCAACCAGCCCACCTCCCTCCAGAAGTTGATAACATCTCCTGGTCTGTTTAGAATCTCTGTGTAGGATCTGGGTGCCCCGAAGGTTTCTGTCAGTGTAAGTAAACCACCCGCATTAGGACATAGGATACCTATTATCCCGATATTCCCACGGGTTCGAAACTTATGTGGGTGAAACCGCGGGGCGCAGCTAGTTAACAATATTTTTAACCCTTCACATTGATGATGTTCTTTCCGCAGGTATTATCAGCAGTACTGCAGAGGTTAACGGAAGAGCCTGAGATCCCCGTACTGATGATGCGAACAGTGCTGCAAGCGTTGACGTTGTACCCTAACTTGGGGCCACTTGTACTGAACATATTACAGCTGCTGATCGAGAAAGAGGTAAGATTTGATTGGTTATGATTTATGAAAAGACGATTAGAGTTAGATTTTATTATATTTTATTTTATTTGGGAAAATAAACGGTTACACATTACATTGTTATGGTCTATACAAGGTGTCGTTTTGCATACTCGTCAAATTCCAGGAGGCTACTATGAAAGAGATATATAATCTCGATAAATAACGATAAATTACGATACCTGCTCAATAATTAATACATACTTCTTTTTTAATTATTTAAGTTTGACAGTATAATAGAATACACCACTTTCACAGAACATAATCACCCCGTTGTGTATGCGGTAGTGTGTGTAAAAGGGCAGTTACAGTGCGGTATCACACAGGCCGCGTTTTATCATGGGTGTCCCATACATGCCGATTCTTAAAAATTAGAAAAATATAGGATTTACTTATTTTATTATTTATTCACGTCGAGAATCATTAGCATAGTTACCTCCTTGAATTTGACGACGATGCAAAACGACACCTTGTATAACTTAAAACTAAAATGGGAGTATGAATGTATAACCAACAACATTTTCCACATAATACAAAAAAGTTAATAATACAAACACGAACGGCGTGCGATATAAATTACCTACATTGAATAGAGTGTAGTTAAATATAAAAAATAAAACTAAACTGAAACATGTACAGGTAAAAAAAAAGTGGTTTACGGACGATAATTTTACGTGATAACAAGAGAGAGAGATGCGTCGCAAGCCGAACGCTTAGGTCGATCGTGCCTCTCTATCGCTAGTTCCACGCTCTCACTTGCACGGTCGGCTCAGGCGTAACGTGACAATGAGCCATGCTTTTTCGTGCGTGCAGCTGGCTTTCATCGATTTATAAGACGTTATCATGTCAATAATAAAAAGAGAAAAGAATTATGTTTTGTCATAACTACACGGTATCTGTGATCAGTTGTCTATAATTATTAGAAGGAATCAAGTTCAATTTGAGAAGTCAGATTCCATAGAAAAGAAAGAGAAGCGCGACGACACAACGCTTGTAATTTATTGCAAAATATGAAGCAATTGTCTATTTACTCAAAATTGAGTTGAATAATCGAAAATAAAAAACAACGAAGTTCTGCATTCAAATAAGACGTTCTTGTTATTAGTTAAATACGTAACGTATGTTGATATTTAATAGAGATATTTTAGATTAGAACTCAAGGTAAGAGGTAAGTTTAACGTTAGTTTGTATCGAGATTTTTTTTCAAAACATGTTTTGGTAACAACAAAGTTCTGGGAAATATGTTCAAAATTAACATATTCTTTTTCCGCTACCACAAACTACAGATTTGGCATTTTTTTTTCTTAAGACAAGTCTATTTTGGGCGTTTGCGTCTTGTCAGCGCCTTAAAGGTATTGGTTTGTTAATGCCTATTTATGTAAATTCATTTGCATACTTTTGTACTTGATGAAGTGAGATGGAGGGAGCCTGTGGCTAAGTAATATCAGCCGCACGAGTTGATCCATCAGGTTAAGCTACTCTTGCCCGGGTTGGTCCATGGATGGGTGACCATCTTTACATACCTAGACTCCTTCGTGCCTCCGAACACGCAGCACCTTAAGCTGTTGGTCCCGGCTGTTATTCGTTGATCTTTGATAGTCGTTACGAGTCGTCAGAAGCTAGAAAGTCTGACAACTAGTGTTACGAAGGGGTATCGTATTACCCAGTTCCTGGGTTGTGGAGGTCAGATAGGCAGTCGCTCCATGTAAAATACTAGTATTCAGCTGCATCCGGTTCAGCTGGCAGCCGACCCCAACTTAGTTGGGAAAAGGCTAGGCTGATTGATTAACTTTTGATGGAAGTCTATGATGGTTGAATGCTATTGTTTACAGTGTTTATGCAATTTTTTTGTTTTGCTTAACCTTTTGATCGCCACAGTCATCTACATCTATACATGACTGTGGCGGTCAAAAGGTTAACAGACCAAAATGTGCCCAGCACGCCACGGTCACGACTACATGACAGATTTTAAGGAATAATTCATAGTTTGGCACCGAGGGCATGTATTTGCTTTTTTGACGTGGCGGTCAATAGGTTAATAAGAGAAAATCACGCCAAATATTAAATCGTTAATTTGGCTCGCAGGTACGTTCGTCTAGCAAAAAAAAAATGCCTGGTGTAAAATTGTATTTGCTACACGGACTGTTTAAAATTACACACACACCTGATGATATTGTGAAGTTTGCCTTTTTTACTCGACTGCCCCAGAAGGAGGGTAATGTTTTTCGAGAGTATGTATGTATGTCTATTTCTTTGGCACGCTCTGTAGCCTAAACGGCTTGATGGATTTTAACTTAAGAGGTGTCGTTAGATTCGTCTTAATGGTGGGAGTGACATAGGCTATATAATATTTATACAGGGTTACAGGGAAAGTCGTACTGAATATTAAAGGAGGTTATTATTCAGGTCATTTCTGATGATTTTCATTCTGAAATAAAATGTCCGAAACTTAACCGTTATGGAGATATTAAATTTTAAAGATTATTTTTAAAAATTCTTTATTTTTTGGCTTTTAGTCGTTTTCTTTGGGATTAGAGCTCCTAGAGTCGGTTTTTTTGATGTATCTAGTTAGAAGACATGTCCATTAATAAAAATGATCAATAGAAACTGAACCTACTACTAACAGCTTAAAAAACTGCTCGACAACGGTTAGCATTATGAATTTTCTAATAGTGTTCTTAACTTTGATGGGCTTTAAAAAAAAAATGTATGGAACTTATTCTGCGAATAACTTTACAAAGTTCTACGTCTCTTTAGCTATTCAAAAAGGTATATCATCTACTAGGTTTGTTCATAAAATCTTAAAATAATGTTGTTAGAATAGGCCCATCTGGTAGTACAACATAACAGAATTTCGATACAAAAGAATCCGGCTTACTACCTGGCACTTTTAAACAATGAAAAAAGGTTTGGGTAGACATTTTTTGAGCCCGGGAGACGTGCGGTGACAGGTATTTATGTCATTTTAAATGTCTGATTTGTCAAATCGTGGATAGTGGTGTTTGTTTAGTCTGCTCATGCGAATCTTCCATGGTAGATGTGTTATCCGTGCCTTCCGATTTTTATTTGTAAAAACGCGACTTGGCTTGGATTTTTGGACTGTTTCATCTTCTGTGTGACGTGGCTTGTAACTGGACTTTGATTTGTGTTGTGAACATGGCAACATTTACCAACGAGGAATATGCTGACATCCTAATGTGTTATGGATTTTGCGAAGGAGTGTCGTTGCGTGCACGCAATGAATACATGCTAAGGTATCCTACTCGCCGAGTACCTGATATTGGCGTATTTGACAGAGTTTATCGAAGACTACGAGAAACTGGTTCTGTGCTAGTACGTCGGACTCAATGATATTATAAAATAAAAAGAGGTAGATATCGCACTGGCGCGCAAAAATTGTTGCGAACGAATTCAGACAATTGTCGTAATTTGTTTTAGTCGGCTAATAGCAGCGAGCGAAACGAAACGTGTCTGTGTCGTGCCTATATCCACCTAAAATGCCAAGTTGTGTGTTACGAAAGTGTAAAAACTATGGTTCCAAGAAAAATAAGAGTGTAAGAGTTTCATACCATACGTAAGTATATTAAAATAATGTCATATTTATACTTTTTCACGATTTTATTTCTCATTTACAAAATACATTTCGAATTATTAATATGGTGGTTCGAAAAGGACAGTGAATATGATGACAACTGCAGCGCGACAAAGACAAATAGCCATGCGTCATAGATTAATCAACCAGAAGCGAAATCGTAGGCAGAATATACAGCGTTCGTTGACCGCTTGAGTTAGTTTGTTAGCGTCTTTCTAATAATAATATGTAATTAAATTAGTCATAGCGGGCTATTCAATATTATTTTATTACTCGATTAGAAGGTATGTATCTTAGATAAAACATTTATTTTTTATTATGTTTTTGTTATCTTCCAGATTTCCTAGTGATGATTTTATAAAACATAAATGGGTCAGCATAGTTCAGGCGGAAAGAAGTGAATATAACTGGATGCCTACAAAAAGTAGTACAATTTGTTCAGAACATTTTAAAAATGAAGATAAATATACTACTTCCAAAGGCTACATGCGTCTGAAAAAAACTGCAGTACCTGTGATAGCCCCGGTAAAATTTATTTTTTTAAATATTACGATAGTTCATTATTTTCACAACAAGAAAAAAAATGGTCGTAACTTATGTAATTACGTGATCCGTGCATTCAATCTTGGTCAATTAATTACAAATATCATTTATAATTAATTACCGTCTCAATTAAGAGAATTTATTCTATTTCAGGACAATGATGATGTTCCACAATTTCGCTCACCTACCAGTCTGGACCATGTTGATATATCCGACATGGATTCAGTGTTCGACACCCCCAGAAAAGCAAAGCTTAAGACGCGAGTTCGTAAATTAGTTGTTGAAAAAAAAATGTTACAGAAAAAGAATAATGCTCTTAAAATCCAAAACAGCAGATTAAAAAAAAGAATAACAAGCATGAAAAACATTTTAAAGGATTTGAAAAGAAAGAATTATCTCACGGAACAGCAATTTTCGGATCTCAACCTAAAAACAGAACCATTAAACTTATTTAACAGAATATTGCAAATAAAAAAGTCTAAGAAAAATTTTAGGAAGAAATACCCAGCAGCGCTTCGCAAATTTGCGTTAACTTTAAACTACTACTCCTCAGCGGCGTATAAATACGTCAGGCGGGTATTCCATACTGCCCTGCCTCATCCCCGTGTTTTGGCTAAATGGTACCAAAATAGTTCAATGTTGCCAGGTTTCACAAAACAAGCATTTGATATTTTAAAACAAAAAAGTAATTTATCTAGAAAGAAAATTATTTGTGGCCTGATTGTAGACGAAATGGCTCTTAGACATCAAACTCAATGGACAGGCAAAAATACAGAGGGATTAGTAAATTATGGTTCTGGACCTTCGGAAAACAAAGAAATTGCAACAGAAGCATTTGTTTTTATTTTAGTATGTTTAAGTGAAAACTGGAAAATTCCTGTAGCTTACTTTTTTGTCAAAGGATTATCATCAGAGACGAGAGCTACTTTAATAATTGATTGTTTAAGACATAGTCATGCAGCAGGCGTTGACATAGTAAGTTTGACTTTCGATGGTTGTGCGGCTAACTTGTCTACTGCAGCGGTTCTAGGCTGTAAACTGAGCGTTATTGATAACTTAAAAACTACATTTAAACATCCTGAAACCAATAAAGAAGTTGCAGTTTTCCTAGATCCATGCCACATGATTAAATTGGTACGCAACACTTTTGAAGCGAAGTCAGTTATTTTTAATAATGAAAATAAAGAGATAAGGTGGCAACTATTAAAAAATCTTAACAAACTGCAGACAGACCAGGGTTTAAATTTTGCCAACCGACTTACACAACGGCACTTAAATTTTCGTAATGAAATTATGAAAGTCAAGTTAGCCACACAACTTTTAAGTAGAAGTGTCGCAAATGCTTTGCAGCTTTGCGAAGATACACTTCGTCCATCAAATTTTAAAGATTCGGGTCCCACTAAAGACTTCATAATATTATTTAATGACTTGTTCGACATTTTCAATTCGAGAGCTCGTGACAAATTTGGTTTTAAAAAGCCTGTTAGTTCAGGTAATGCAAAAGAAATATTTGCTTTTCTAGAAAAAGCTAAAAATTACATACTTGAATTGCGTATTTACAATAAAAACAGAATTACCCGACGTGGACATGTATTTATGAAAATAACTAAAAAGAAACTCGTGCAATGTAAATCTAAAACCGGTTTTTTAGGATTTTTGATTTGTATCGAAAGCCTTAAATATTTATATACATCTCTTGTTCAAGATGAGAAAAGACTGAGCTACATTTCTACGTATAGGTTAAGTCAAGACCACATTGAAATAATGTTCGGGGACATACGTCGACATGGAGGGTATAATAATAACCCAAATACAATCCAATTCAAAGGAATTTATAAAAAAATGTTCAATCATTTGGAATTGCGATCTGCCTTTACAGGTAATTGTATTCCGGTAGAATATTTTCCGATTCTAAATTGCTCATCAGCAGTCAAAAACATAAATAACACGTGCGACGGACGGGTTCTTGATGAAAATTTGGTTATGGATGAGCTTATTAACTTGGAAAGTGATAAAAAATCGGAAGAAAACGTGTCTATTATGACAGATTTACTTAATAACGATCATCGCTCGTGTAATGTGGAACAAATAATAGGATATATTTCAGGCTGGGTATCTAGAAAACTTTGTGGAAAATTAAAATGTGAAGAGTGTCGTTCCTCCTTATTCACGAATGAAAAATTATGGTTTCATAAACTCGTCACTCTTAAAGATATGGGTGGTTTGTGTTTTGCATCGCATGATGTTTTTTTAGTGTGTTTAAAATCAGAAGATATTTTAAAGAAATTCATCATAGAAAATGGTCCCTATTTTAGAAATTCTCATGACTTTAAGCGATTACAATACAACATTTTAAAACACTTTTTGCAGTCCAATGTATTCGATATTTTGTTTGAACATTCTATGAATCAAACCCCTATACTCAATCATAGACTGCAACTAATTCGAGCTATAATACAAAAGTATCTGAATGTCCGTTTGCATCATGAGCACAAAAATAACCCATCCACTAAAAGCATGTCAAAAAGACAAAAAAGAAATAAATTAAACTTATTTGAGGGTAAATAAATAATAATGAAAATCTTAACTGCCAACTCAACTTTCATTTTTTATTTTTATTATTGTATCTTAGTCTAAGTTTGTGAATAAATAATTAACAATTCTGTTTTTTGTTTTATTTAACACATCATTATCAATGTAATACATTATATCCAATGCCTATGCTTATATCCAACGTCCCATCTGTGGCAAATCCGCATACTCTATGATTCACTAGTGTACTTCAAGCGCAACACACTACAGATAGCTATCTCTTTCTGTACCATACGTTCCGTATTATCTATCGCAGTCGTAGTTGAAAATGACTATACACCTACATGTAAGTACATTTGTAATAACAACGCAACAATTTCTGGACACCGCTCAGTATGAACGTAGCGTATCTTCCCTTTATAATATCATTGGTCGGACTGACATGGGACGACCTCGTGTTCTTGATGACGACGACGAAGATAATGAAATACGACGTCTCTTTGAAGCCGACCCAACCACATCAACAAACGTTGTCGCTCGACGGCTTGGTATTTCTCAGTGGAAAGTCTGGTTCGTAATGCACAGTTCTGGGCAATACCCTTACCATTACACGCCAGTGCAAGTAATTGAAGAAGGGGATCCATTGAGACGACTAGACTTCTGCAGATTTATGCTCAATGCCGATAATGAAGAAAGGATTTTTTAAAGAAAATCATGTGGACAGATGAGTCGAAATTTGACAAAGACGGCATCACAAACTATCATAACACCCATTATTGGGCTCCCAAAGCGCAAGGTAACCCCAAGAAAAAAAGACCAAAAGGGTCACAAAGGAGATTCAGTCTTAATGTGTGGATGGGTATAATATCAAATAACTTAATAGGGCCATACTTCCTGCCCGATAACTTGAATGGCGAGACATATGAAAACTTTTTGAGGGAGGAGTTACCCTCTTTAATGCAAGACTTGCCTATTGCATTGAGACGAGACATGTTCTTTCAAGATGATGTCTGCCCAGCGCACTACAGAAGAAGTGTTCGAGCATGCATTGGACGAGAATTACCCAAACCAATGGATTGGAAGAGGCGGACCCATAGCATGGCCGGCGAGGAGCCCCGATTTAACGCCGATGGATTTTTATGTGTGGGGTCATATGAAAAGCCTAGTATACGACCAAATGACACCGATCGCAAATGTCGATATTCTAAGACAAAAAAATATTGATGCGGCTGAGGAAATGAGGCGGAACCTACGAACTTCTGTCGTGAAAAGTAATTTAAGAAAAAGAATGAGACTTTGTGTAAGAAATAGCGGCGGCCATGTAGAACATGAATTATAAAAATATTGCTAAAATTT
The DNA here is from genome assembly GCA_905333075.3 of Atethmia centrago. NCBI lineage: Eukaryota > Metazoa > Arthropoda > Insecta > Lepidoptera > Noctuidae > Atethmia > Atethmia centrago. The sequence continues at coordinate 5,540,759 of HG995381.1, read as the reverse complement.
TTGTCTTTTTTTACGTATTTTAGCTACTTTTACCTCAAACTAAAAATGTACCCTCTCCCAACTTAACTGTTATTTGGGCAATGATTTGCCTATTTAATAGCAAGTGTTATACCTTTTTGAATAGCTAAAGAGACGTAGAACTTTATAAAATTATTTGCAGAATAAGTTCCATACAATTTTTTTTATTAAAAGCCTGTTAAAGTTAAGAACATTCTATTAGAAAATTCATAATGCTAACCGTTGTCGAGCAGTTTTTTAAGCTGTTAGTAGTAGGTTCAGTTTCTGTTGATCATTTTTATTAATGGACATGTCCTCTAACTAGATACATCAATAAAACCGACTCTAGGAGCCCTAACCCCAAAGAAAACGACTAAAAGCCAAAAAATAAAGGATTTTTAAAAATAATCTTTAAAATTTAATATCTCCTTAGCGGTTAAGTTTCGGACATTTTATTTCAGAATGAAAATCATCAGAAATGACCTGAATAATAACCTCCTTTAATATTCAGTACGACTTTCCCTGTAACCCTGTATATTGCATTTGAAAATACAAAAAAAAGGGAGGGAAAGGTTTTTTAAAATTAAATTGTAACAATATTGATATCAAAGCTAGTAATGAGTCAAAGGCGGGGAACAAATCAATAGCCTGAAATATCGTATAACGTATGTTTGTCCCCGCCTGCGATACCAAAATTCTATAGATTATAAAGCTTGTTTTTCTCTTTTAAGTTCTGTGTTTTAGCAGTCGGGTTTTTTGTTTTTTCTTATTCATAATATGTTTATCTCCAGGTATGGCTAAACAAAGTTGCGTGGGAAGGCTGGGTGAAGTGCTGCGAGCGCCTGGCGCCGGCGTCGGGCGTGCTGCTGGCCGGCCTGGGCGCGCGCGCGCTGGGCGCCGTGGGCGCCGCGCCGCGCCTGCAGGGGGCGCTGCAGGCGCACGTGGCTCAGCTGTCGCCGCACCAGAGGGCCAACTTGCCACATCATATTATTGCTTTCTGTCAGGTTGGTATCTATTTCTCAAATGTAAAGCATTCATTTCACCTTTAAATTGTCTGCCTCGTTGGTATAGTGGTTGCAAGCGCTACTGCTGAGGTCCTGGGTTCGAGTCCCGGATCGGGCAGTGTTATTGTGTTTTTCTATCTGGAATTTCTCAATAGTAGCCCGGAGTCTGGATTTGTGCCCGGTTGGTCGCAATAGGCTCGCCCCCTATTACATGGGACTTAAACATAACTGGCGAAATGTGGGTGTACAGTCAGCGTCAAAAATATCGGGACGAACCCACTGTTCAAAATGATCTCGACAACTAAGAAAATTAAACTTTATCTCGATTTTATAAAACTCTTGTCAGAATGACAGTTGTCGTGTACTTTCTGAATTTTAAAACAGTTCTTGTGTCACTGAATTAATGTTTAATTTTCATAGTTGCTTTGATCATTTTGAACAGTCTGTTCGTCCCGATATTATTGACGCTTACTGTACTACAGGTACAACTCTGCCCAATCCTTCGGGGAAACAAGACGGAGAGATAAAGTTACTTCCCTATTCCAAAGCGTAGTAAATTCCTATGAAGAAGAACGGGCAAGAAACTTCATAGACACTACTTTAAATTATATTATGTTTCTATGTCATTGCTAGTTAACTATACTGTAATTAATGATCTCAAATTGTTAACTATTTCATCCCCAGTTACTCAACTATCTACTTTTTATCTATCAAACGGGCTCAATTTTTTTTTGGTTGCAATGGAATTTGAACTTGGGACAGTCGCCAGCTCATCAAGATACCAGAAACTCAAATTTTCGCATTCGATTTTAAACTAAACCATCAACATTTTAAAGTTTAAAATAATTTGGAGAAATTTGATAGTTGACATGAATGATGATGAGTTTGTTGTTCAAAAACTTGATAATTATCTCAGGTCCTGAATTCAAAACAAATTCAAAAGTAATTTATTCAAACTAGGCTGAGAATCAGCACGTTTCGAACGTCAAAATTACGTAAGACGGTCCCCCATAACGCCCGCCCGCTACCATTTCCTTAGTGCTTTAACTGGGAAGAAGTGGCGCAACAAACTCCCCAGTATAATAATACTCGCGGGAAGGTACTAATGGGTCACCGAGGCCCCTGGCAACACAGGCAACAGGAAGGAATACGGGTGGGTTTTCGTTAGTAAGAGTCTGACACACCCTCCCGCTCCAGAGCGGGAGAAGTTATTTGATGATTTCCCATCCAAAAAAAAAAAAGTATAATAATACAGTGTGTGCTAGTTCTGTCCCGCTTAAGCAGGATATTTAGGATTTTCAGCCTGCAGATCAAGTTGATTGTAAGTTTTTCCAACTATAGGTACTAAGCCTGATTTAAACGGTGCGGTTTAATTGCCTGCGGCGTACCATTAGTTGACGCATCAATAAAAGTCTGTGTAGTAGATGCAAGTCATTTGTTGCTTCAAGTCTTTATTGTACGCCACGGACAAGAAACTTGCATCGTGTTAATGGGGCTTTATCGCGGTATGGCTTAATCGCCTTACTCTATATTCTTGAGCACAAACATAATGTGCAAACATTGTATTCCTATTTTCTCTATTACAGTATTGTGTAAAGAATCGTTTTCATTAGTCTGATTACTAATGTCGTAATTTTTGTTCTAACAGCAGGAGATTCCACCATCATTCGTAACTCCTATGCCAGTAGGAGGGCCCATGCAAGTAGGAGGGCCCATGCAAGTAGGAGTGCCCATGCAAGTAGGAGTGCCCATGCAAGTAGGAGTGCCCATGCCCGTAGGAGTGCCCATGCCCGTAGGAGTGCCCGCTCCGGTACCGCCTCCCAACCCCATGGAACCACTGCCGCCCGGAATGGAATGACAACAACATGCAAGACCGCTGCTAAGGAAAACAAGAACTTTACCCTAACGAGAGCTGAGTGAGAGCTAAGAGATGTTGAGTGTACAATATAATGAATAATAATGTTTAAATATATTAAAAATGGGTTGCAAAATTGGGGAAGAAATTAATAAAATACGCAAGAAATAAATTGTATTTAATTGTATCTCAGATAATTTAAGTATGAAGCAAGTAAAAGCATTCCCGTTTTTCAAAATATTTAAAATAATGTTGGGTATATCAATAGTTTCAATATGAATAATGACTTGTTAGTGAATGTTATACAGTTTTATAGCGAAAGACTGCTCAAAAGGCTGCGAAACATGTCGGAATAAACTGCGGAATACGACGTACGTGTTGTTTTATTTCATAGTTCGGACGCCTTAACACGATCCCGCGAAGTAAACTTACTTAAATTCGATTGAATTTATCGAATATCATGTTGGTTTAAAGAACAATGTCGGGTTTTTACAGTGTTTAACCTCAATAACAGACGATAATGAAGAGAGAGAGAAAGAGTTCAGAATGAAGTTGTATGATTCTAAAGATTATAATTTTGGTAGTTTTTTGATCATTATAAGATTTATGATCGATTGAAATTAAGAAAGTTTTTGTGAAAACTGCCCATTTTCTTGCTGACTACATTTTCTGCAATATCTGTGAACGCAGATCAAAATGCCTTAAAAAGTTAAGGACAGTCTCCTAAGACTTTTCCTATAGCTACAACGGTTAAGGTTCCTGCCCTTCTTTATTACCTCGTCTCAAAAATCCATTCTGTATACAACATGGGCTTGTGGCTAAGTAATAACAGCCGCACGGGTCGATCGATCAGATTAAGCTATGCTTGCCGCGGTTGGTCCGTGGATGGGTGAACATCTTTACATACGAAGACACCTCCATGCCTCGGAAAGCACGTTTAGCAGTTGGTCTCGGCTGTTATTTGGAGATCTTTGACAGTCGTTACGGGTACCTAGTCAGAAGCCCGAAATACATATACCGCGACCGGTCTTACCAAGGGTATCGTGTTACTTGGTAACTGGCTTGTGGATGTTAGATAGGCATTTGCTCCATTTAAAATACTGGAATCCGACCCCAACATAGTTGGGAAAAGGCTAGACATGATGATGACACTGAATTCTTACCATTGCTTATTTATTTTTAAATAAATAATTTATTTACATAGCCACATTACAAGATGATTATTAACATTAACTAAATTAAATTAAATTAAACCTAAAAAAGGCCCTCGGGGCATTGTACCGAGGATGCTGGCGGCATTTCCTCGCTGAATTGCAATGCTGATGCGTTGCGCGAGAAAGCCGCCAGCTTTTCGGTCACCAGTTACATCAACTAGACGTTTCGCGATTTCCGCAAATAATTTATGTGCACTGGGACCCCACGGACCGAGGGTCTCGACGCCAAAGGGCACAAAATTGTGCTCTCTGCCAAAGCCTCTATATTTAATAAGTTTAAGATTTTCGGCATTTTCTACACTGACTACAGCTACACTCTGCTACACAGGTAGCGTCCTACACAAGCATCCGTCCCAAACTCCACGGAACAAAAGACACACCATCAGGTATTTTGCCATCATCTCTGACAATGCCAGTCGGCTCAAGAAGAGCAGGCACATTGATGCAAGAGACCGGCGGATTATGTCATTAAGTGTCGCATGTCTTGAAAAGCGGCCTGCACTTTTTTGACAACAAAATTAGTTATACGTAGGTACTACTCGTAAAATTGTGGGAGAAAATTTAGGTCACATTACAAATTACTCACGCACACAGTCGCACACGTAGACGTATAAGGGTATAGCGTGGTAGTAGGTACTTCGTCCAATTTATTTTTATTTGACTGGACAACGGAAGCGTGACTGTAATTTACGTAGTTTTAATTATTTTAGGATAAAAATTACCTATATTAATAATTACAGAAATAGATTTGGTAAACGAGTCTGAACAAATTACTTTCATGATGTGTGATGTTCAGTTACACATTTTATATTTGTTATGGTCGCGAATCATATTTTGATCAACATACAACCTGCCAGTACCAGTGGACCTGCCAATTGAAAAAAACTTAAGAAAATTTGGGTATCGCGGCCTTAGTTACCGCGTCCTCCTTAAGCGCAGGCCACACCGCCAGCTAGCGGGCGGGCGGGCTAGGCGGGCGAACATCGTTTCACCTCTTTACATACTTCGGTTCACACCGCGAGCTACCGACTAACCTAACGATAACAATATTTCGCGTAGTTTGTATAGTTTCCTTCGTTCGCTTCGCCCACCCGCCTAGCCCGCCCGCCCGCTAGCTGGCGGTGTGGCCTGCGCTTTAAAAAGATACGTAAGTACCACAAAAAATGGTTCTTTTCATATGTCCATTTCAACCGCCCGGCCCACTCATAAAATTTGATAAAACTTTGCTAGGAATTAGTGGTAATTTGTTACTATACACACACCTACTTTCCTGAATTTGTTGCAATAAATAAAATAAAGTTAAAACATAAATAAACAAAAAGTTATGCTATATTTAGTTTCCAGGTTATGGGGAGGTAAGTATCTCACCATACATATCAAATTAATAGAGGCTTATGTGGATGGACAATTAGTTGCTGATTTGTTGCAGCGAATAAACAAGAAAAATACTAGAGAAAAGGTTGACTAATTTATTAAGAGTCGATTTGAGTTGGCCGCTCGGACGGCAATATGCCTAAAATACCTACAATGGCGTTTATTTCGTTATTAAAAATAGGTTCAAGCTTAGTTCATGTACTAATCGATAGGTAACATAACCTAGTTTGGATAAATATGGCGAAAATAACGGTGAAATTCATATTTCAGGAGATATTCACTAAATTATTGTAGTATGAAACTGTATTAGAGTAGGGAGATCGAATCGATTATTTTTTTTTTAATTCTAAATCAACACAAAGGCAAAAAAATCAAGTACCTAATAAGTCAACAAGATAAATACAAAATCTTTATATACTAACATAACACTTATAAATTAAGACACAGAATGTAGACATATTTTTTTACAGGTATTTAAACATTTGATTTAAACGGAGCTGCAGACTTGGTTTTACTCACTGAACTAGCGATTACTATTAACATTAAAGATAATTATTATTTCTTAGTTGGTGCTATAGAATTTATACCAGGTACTAAACAAGGCCACTAAATGTCATTTTTAAATAAAAATACATATTTTTATTACGACGACAATTCTTTTAAAATACCTACATTAACTAAGCTTGAGCCTTTTTTTAATAACCGAATAAACGCTATTGCATTTTAGGCATATTGCCGTCCGAGCGGCCAACTCAAATCGACTCAAACAAATTATTGAACCTTTTCTCTAGTATTTTTCTTGTTTATTCGCTGCAACAAATTAGCAACTAATTGTCCATTCACATACCTAAGCCTCTATTAATTTGTTATTTATGGTGAGATACTTACCTACCCATAACCTGGAAACTAAATATAGCATTACTTTTTGTTTATTTACGTTTTGACGTTTTTTATTTTTGCAACAAATACAACAAATTAAGATCTTTCTTTTGATGCAAAATTTGTCTATCTGCATTATTTAGATTCTGTGTAATCACAGGCGATGACTACGGCAAGTGGCGGTTCTAGCGGCCAACTATTTTTGGTCATAGCGTCTTAGTGTTGTTTGCAACAAATTCAGGAAAAGAGGTGTGTATAGTAACAAATTACCACTAAATTCCTGGCAAAGTTTCATCAAATTTTATGAGTTGGCCGCGCGGTTGAAATGGACATCTTTTCATCACCGATAAGCATAACATAACCTGGTAGATAGAATATGGATTATATGAAATAAAACAAGTTTATATATTATGTAGCCATCATTTATTAAATAATGTACCTACTTACTCTTACAATTACGAGTAATAGTAGAGTACACTGGTCATCAAAATCGGCCCGCATGCATTTTTATTTATGATAAACATATACATGGCTAACCCTTTCCTCTGAGCAATACACCCGTGGTTCTGACATTCATCTTCTGTAGGTAAGTACAGGTATACTACTCGTATTGCCTTGGAGTTTTCACTATTGCAAGGTCCTAGCTACCACGAAATGACATAAAAGCTATGTTAGTTTGAAGCTTTCTATTTTGGGTGATATCGCTTTGAGTATATTTTCTATGTTGTAAGGAGATTCTGAAAACAAAATTCAAATAAATCAGCACATTCCACCTCTGTCTACAAGTTGGTAAAAAAAAATTTCGCCAGTCCATTTTTTGTAAAAATTACATTAAATAAAATAGGACCCATTTCCTAGTAGGTATGACTAGACACCACCTCCACGAGCGAGTGTATCGGTACGAGTCCGTCCTGGTATCGTCGGGTAATCTCCACGAGACTTATTATCCGCCTGCATATCGTCGCGACCCGCGATGGATTGCTGCTCACCGCAACCACTCGTTGCGAGTCGCAACGAATTGCCGCGTGTCCGCATCAACTCGTTTCACAGTTGTTCAGACACGCGCGGGGTAGGGGTTAGCGGGGCGGCCGGTCGCGTCTCGCGGCGAGCAGCGAGAGCGCTGCGTGTTACCTACACGCACGTCTCGCGGCGGGTGCACGGCGAGTTGTTGACGTTTTGCTCGTCGAATGTTACTCGCCGCATAGTCACGATAGTATCGCCGTGTGGAGACACGTTCATATAATTGTTATAGAATGAAGTGGCAGGACGCTAATATGGGCGCGATTTTCTTGCCCATGGAGGTGTCGAAGTTATGGGGTACCTACTGCAGTGTCTGAATGCTGTAACTTACCTACAAAAACCCATTCCTTGTCAGAGTATCCAAACTCGATCCTGGCATCAAGAATGGCGTCTTGTAGCACATGCGTCACCACCACGGCGAGGGTCAAGGCTGGCTCGCCAGTCGCTAGAATAACATAATAATCTTCTTCAATCTATATGTAGCAGCAGTTTATGTAGGTACCCTTATTACATAGTACAGGATCGACCATTGATCACTTCGCTAGCTTTTTGGGTGATGACGATATGTCCAGAAGTTTTCTCGCGATGTTATTCTAAACCGTATAGGTACCTTTCTACTTTCCAGTGTAGTAGTAAAAGTAGAAGTTTAATAACATTCTCCGTCTTTTTATCAAACGAGCTCCAACTGTGGTCTAAGCTTAAACTTTTCAGCCAGGTTTTGTATTTCGAACTTTATTCTCGTTTTTTTTAACTACGAGGGCTGCGCTAAAAGTATCGGGAATGGAATATTTCCACTGTTCCTGTCATATTAAAATCTTTTTAATTGAAAACTCCTTGGTTTTAAAAATCGAATACTTACCGTTTATTTATTTATTTAAAAAAATATTCTCGGTCTTGTCACAAGGTTTTGTCAAACTTGTTTAGTCGTTGAGAAAATGGAATTGACTCGAGAAAATTCAAGAGCGATGATTTATTATGACTTTCGAAGTGGTTTAACACAAAAACAGTGTGTTGACCGGATGATTTCTGCATTTGGTGATGAAGCCCCATCCAAAACCACAATTTATCGCTGGTTTGCTGAATTTCAACGTGGACGTGTCAAGCTCAGTGATGATCCCCGTCAAGGTCGTCCAAAAACTGCAGTCACCCATGAAAACGTTGATGCTATGCGTAAGCTGATTGAGGAAGATCGACATGTGACAAACCGCGAACTTCAGGCAACTTTAGACATTGGCATGAGTCAAATACAAATAATCTTGCATGAACAATTCAGCCCCAACAGCACCCTGAAAACTATAGCTGACAGGTGGGACAGTCCCATACTGGGGCATTGGATGCGCCTACATGCCACTGTGGCGCATAATTAATAATTGTTTTGTTTTTGTTCTTCGGGTAGATATAAGTACTAACACTAGTTTCTAAGTTGTGTGTTGTACTAACCAAATGGACTTTGTCTCAATAAAAATATTTTTCTTTTATTTTTATTTTTTTAATTAGGTGTAAAAAAGTTGTTTTCCCGATGGATACCGCATTCGCTCTGTGAAGAGCAAAAAGCGGCTCGCGTTACTTGGTGCGTCAGAACTCTCGAAAGATTCCACGCAGGATCCTCAAATGCTGTATACAACATCGTATCAGGTTACGAATCCTGGATATACGCGTACGAACCCGAAACAAAAAACCAGTACCGAGTTTGGGTGTTCGAAAATGAGTTAAAGCCAACAAAAATTGTTCGTTCAAGGAGTGTTGCAACAAAAATGGTGGCCACGTTTGTCTCCAAAACCGGCCATGTTACGACTATTCCTCTTGAGGGACAAAGAACGGTCCGAATAAAATTTAAATCTGGGTGAATCTTTTTTTGTAATAAGTCCGTCCAGGTTTTGAACCCGAAACTTCGTCCTAAGAAGAGGACGTCCCTGAAACGTATTGATAATCCTAATTTAGCGAAACCGTCCTGCCGGAGTCGTGGGCAAGTTCGGAAGGGATACCGAGGCCCCTGGCAAAACAGGCAACGGAAGGAACATGGGTGGGTTTTAGTTAGTAAGAGTCTGACACACCCTCCCGCTCCGCCCAGAGCGGGAGAAGTTATTTGATAATTTCCCACCCAAAAAAAAAAGTTGGCGAAACAGTGCACTGAAACTCATTATTCTTACCTTTAGACCGCAGCACTCCAGCAGGATTGCTAGCATTTCTTTTGAACATGACCCTGAAGTCCACAGGTATGTCCTTAGCACCAGGCGGCTTGTAGGTCCAAGTCCGGTCCGTTAGCAGTCGGCCGGTGGACTCCTCGTAGACGATCCTCTCAGAGGTCCAGAGACCTAGACCCATTACGAAGGCGCCTTCGATCTGTGGGTGTTAGGTACGAAATAAGGTGACTAAAAAGTGTTGTATCTACAGAAATTGGTAGGACACTTTTTTGCGTGTATTCCCGTTCGTCCCATCGACTACGTCCCCCTCGTGGGACGAACGGGAATTCCTTATTTTTTTTCCCGATCGTCCCACTAATTTTGTTGATGGGACGAACGGGAATAATTTATAAATTATTTTTTTAGTCCTATTGGTCCCACCAAATAATTTCAGACTGGTTGTTTTAATGGTAGAAAAAAAAAAATATTTTAAAATAATAATCAGTCAGGCCATGTGGTAACGGCCGCGACTTACGAGCTGTAGGTCGTAGGTTCGAACCCCGACAGGCGCTTTACTTTGTGTAAATTATTTCATCACTGCTCTCAAAACGGTGAAGGTAACTTACGCCGTTTTGGACTATGTTTTGCTTTCATGCTGTATAAGTTGGAGTCTTGATGTAACACCGTAAGCAATTTTAAAATATTTGGCCTATGTTATAATTTAAATATTTTTTTGCCTATGTTATTGGTTGGGTGTCGTTTGCTAAAACTGCACCACACTTTTACGAAATTCAGTTGAAGCCACTGCGATATCATATATTGCCGAAATTATTCACTTTGGCTATCATCGGGGCTTTCGCCAGCGACATAAAACCAGTCTTCAAAAATACGGTCCTCGGGTAATAATGGAAGCACCGCGCTTAGGGCTACTTTTTTTTTTTTTTTTAGGGTGGGAAATCGTCAAATAACTTCTCCCGCTCTGGGCGGAGCGGGAGGGTGTGTCAGACTCTTACTGACTAAAACCCACCAATATTCCTTCCTGTTGCCTGTGTTGGAAGGAATACGGGTGGGTTTTAGTCAGTAAGAGTGCTACTTGACGTTTTAAAACTTTATTTTTTGTTAGATTTAATTCACGGCTTTTCCTCCAAACAGCGTTATTTAAAATTGTACGCATAGCAGACATAGTTGCTTCTTCAAAATCACCGGTAAATGCTGTAGGATTCCAATCGTTGATTGTTTCTTTTTTACGGTTTGACATTAAAGCGTACAAATAATGGCGTCATCGCTGTGCTTTGATCATCACTTCCTAAATCACCATGAACCGTGTAAAGTTGAAGGAACGAAGATGGACATCTCCTAAAGCCCGCAGAAGCACAATTCCACATTTTCTTTGTATATATTGTAAACAGCTTCCTGTACTACAAGAGGGACCAAGATGCGCTTCTTGTGACATTATTGAGCCTTAAAAACAGAAGTCAATAATTACACACTTAGTAATATAATTTAAAATTATATTTAATAATATGTGTATAATAAAATAGAATACAAACATGATACCGACATAATTACGAGTAGCATAAATTAATAAGACATGAGACCAAACAGTATTAATTAAGTAGGCTATCTAATGATATTTATTAAAAAAATGTACTTACACCAGTAGTTTTCCACAGAATCCGTGTAAAATATATATTATTACATTCACACCCGTGCAGTTCCATTGTTTTGTCAACACTAACCCGACCGGTCTAATTTAAGGATACTAAAGGGAGAGAATGGTGCCGATTCCCTTGTTCACAAACTAAACTAAATTTAAGTTCAGTGCATCTTTTTCTTTCTATTTCATTAAGAAAAGGACAGAAGATAAATTTTAGTTTAGTCCTGTCAAATGAATCAGCGCTTGACGTAAATTGACGTAATTTTAGTAGGCAAGTTTTTAATCACGTCTAAACTTGTATAGAGTAGTGACAGGCGCTGATTATTTTGACAGGATTAAACTAAAAGTTATCTTCTGTCCTTTTCTTAATGAAATAGAAAGAAAAAGATGCACTGAACTTAAATTTAGTTTAGTTTGTGAACAAGGGAATCGGCACCATTGTCAGGTAAACGAACAGGGTTTACGCAAATAACACAATGTTATCGGCACTCTTTTGTTAACTAGCGGCATCACCAACGCATCCCACCAGAGCCATGTAATATCACGACAGAAAGTAAACTACGAAACAACGATTAAACATTTTACGTACAAAATGATTTAGTGGGACGAATGGCACTAATCTAAGTATATATTCCCATTCGTCCCTCTAAATTCCCCAACAAATTTAATATTATTTTTGTAAATCCCGTTCGTCCCACGACGGGGACGAAAGTCGGTGGGACGAACGGGAATACACGCTTTTTTGCACACACTTTTTTTTTCAATATTATTGTGATTACATTGGCACACACACCTAACATGCAAAAACGCACAGATTAGTAAAGACTGCTTACGGAAAAACTTCAAAAACAGTCTGTGCCAAACTGTCGTAATAGAGTTCTTAAAATTTGCGATAGATGTTTCACAGAATCATAGAATTACAAAAAAAAAACTACCCACCTGCCCCACATCGATCTCAGGGCTCATACTGACTCCAGTATCCTCCAACAAGTCCAGCCTCTTCACCAGGTGGTTGCCAGTCAACACGTCTAGCTCTATTTCCGCAGCGCACACGCCGTATACACTGTAGCCAACGAGGCCGTCATTTGATGACGTCATGTAGGTTGCCTGGAGATTTATACCTTTCAAACGGTAAAAATTATGGTAAGGAATTTCAAAATTATGGAGATTGTTGCTTCATGCGTAGCTTCATCTTGCTTACAAAGTTATTTCGTTCTGTTTGTGTAATTAGGCAATAAATTGGTGTAATTTTGCAAAGTGGTACCATATTGTATCTTTTGTGTCGGTTTTTGGTTACCATCTGACAAAAGGAATAGCCATACTCATTGAACAGTCTCCGTTTCTCGTGACTCACGGATAGACAAGAATCTTTTGTGATGGAGATTTTCATATTCCGTAGCTGTTTAGGCTTCCATAAAATTACTATAATTAGGAAACACATATAACTAGGTAGATAATTGGGTATGCAGCTTACCTTTGTCATAAGCCTTTTTCACGACCTCCTCCCACGTAGGTTCAACAAGGTCCTTCTTCGCTACGCCCAATCTTTTCATGAGATCCTCACAAGCTTTCACGGTGGCGTACGCAACCGAATCACTGGTTATGCTGCCATTGGAAGCCATAGAATTCGGAGAAACAAAGCTATCACTCCCCCGAACTGTGACTTTTTCCAGCGGAACTTTCAAGGTATACGCACAAACTTGAGCTATTTTGGTGTTTATCCCCTGTCCCATTTCGATCCCCCCATGGGATATGGCGATGGTGCCATCCGCGTGGTATACGGAAATGGTTACAGGGAAGTTCCCTGAGTAGGCAATAGGGTAGGACATTACAGAGATCCTTAGACCTCGTTTCTTCCACGCATTTTCATGGTTGAATTTGGCAATTTCAGCTTTTCTGTCATCAAAAGTGGTGTCCATTTTGAATGATGAGATCATTTCTCTGAGGGCGTCGTGTTTTGGTGATAAGTTTGTGAGTCTGACCTCAACGTGGTCTTTGTTTGTGGCGTGGGAGATGCGCTCCATTATGTGTTCGGAGAATGCTATGCCTTCTGTCGTTCCTTAAGTGAAAAAAGTAGATATTTTAAATAACTGTAGGTATAAGCATCCTATTGTTTTGCTTTGGTTGTCTAAAAAGTCAATAGCTATTATGGCAAGAAAATTAAATAAAAATTGTTGAGGTAGGTAGGTACATACCTGCCGGGGATTGCGGAAGTCTCACAAGATCCCATGATCCCCTGTGCAAGTGTGGGAAGGGAAAACCGGGGTGGTTGTTAGTTAGTAAGAGTCTGACAGATCGCCCCAGGGCGGAGGACATCAATGAGGATTTTCCACCCCGGAACAAAGAAAAAATTTAGGTACACACCTAATACCTATCAAATGTTTACCAAAGAACGTGGCTCAGAGTGTAAGATTTAAAGTGCAAGAAGAATATTCAATATCCAAGTCCAACTGTTACAAAACTGCTTACCGGGCGCTCTACACCAAGTCTCGCTCGGTTTATCAGTGAGCACGCTGTAACCGGTGATCTTCCACGTCTCGTTGGTGTACAGGTTGGTGATAGACCCTGCTATGTCACCGGATGGAGAGTCGTTGAATGAACAACCGCAGTCAGTATAGAAGGTTACGTTGAGGTATTGGATTAAGCCGTCGTTGTTCACACCTACCTGGAAAACAAATAGGTACCAATACGTGTATTGAAGTCCAAAGAAGGATATTTCCATAGAAGTAGGTACATTCTTTCATAAGAACATTGCTGTGTTCCTATTTATAAAGCATGGCTTTAGGCGTCAGATCAGCGTTTTCCCTTACCTCATATTCAAACTCGTATTCCCTTACCTCATATTCAAACTCGCAGGCATGTCGTTTGCCTATAGCGTGCATGTTATGTGTGATAGGCATCACGAGCGTCGCGCTTTTGTTGAGCTTGTGAGCGACTAAGGCGCTTGCGCACGCTATGAGCGACGAGCGGGACGCCTTGCCTCCGTACGCGCCACCTACGCGCGGGACTTCGACAAGGACCCTGAAATTAAAGAGGTTTTTTTAGACAAATGGAAAACGTAGATTCATACATCATTCGTGCTCAGAAAGGCATACCACTGTATACTGGGCTCCCAATGACCTGCTTCAACAACCAGTTCAAGAATAACAGTTGCTGATATTTACCCCCACTTGATACTCTTAGCCCTCGTAACCACTGGCGATTTTTTATCGTGCACTGGATTTTCAATGCACTACTTATCGCCGAGTTGAAAATCCAACAGTGTATTTTTTGACGCGCTGAAATGTACTCTGTTGGATTCTCAATGCTCGGCTCAACACGAGAGTGGAAAATCCAGTGCGCGATAAAAAATTGTCGCGTAAAATAATCGCCCGTGCGTACTGTGGGCTCATAATTCCTTAACTCATTAACTGCCGAACATAAAGGTAATGTGTTAGCATACCGGTTCTCATCAATATTGAGTGCCTTAGCCACCGCCACATGGACCAGGTCCATCCACTGTGTAGAGGCCCGCACCACCAGTCCGTGCTCCGTGACGTCAGTGGAACAGCTCTGAGTCTCCATCGTGTAGTGGTACTGGGAAGGTACTGTGAAGGTGCCGGTGATTGTGTGCTGGATGTCCGTGCCTTTGGTGGTAGGTTCCACTGTCACGTCCTTGCGGAGCTGTGGAAGTGAGTTGGCAGAGTTATAGAAATGTCATGAATAAAACAAACAAAACAAAGAACATCATCGTTTCATAAATACAAAAAAGATGATGCTTTTTAGGGTTCCGTACCCAAGGGTAAAACGGGACCCTATTACTAAGACTCCGCTGTCCGTCTGTCTGTGCGTCTGTCACCAGGCTGTATCTCATGAACCGTAATAGTTAGACAGTTGAAATATTCACAGATTATGTATTTCTGTTGCCGCTCGCCTGCTTACATATTAATGTCCACATTGGCTGAAAAGTTTTTGGTCTACCTTAAACCTTTATCACAAACTTGATTTTCTATATGTATGTACAGTACCTACTAAAAAAATAACTCTTTTTTAAAGCCTGACACACTGAATGAAGAACCGTTTTCAAAGTTAAAAAAAAGTTAACGTACTCGTCTATCCTTATCAGGGGCCAACAACGCATCTCTGGCGGTTAACACAGGTTTGCCATCCAACTTCTTGTATTTCACTTTGACCAGTTCCGCAGCAGCTTCAGCCGCTCGCCTGGTAATTGCCGCAATTACCCCCACTGGCTGTCCGTAGTAGGAGATGTTCTTTGACGCGAAGATTTCTTCGTCGGTTCCCATCCAGGGAACTTCTGAGGGAGTGAAGGAATTCCTCCCTGGAATGTCTTTGGAGGAGAAGAAGGCGAAGACTCCTGGAATTTTCTGGAAATAATGGTCGCTTGGTAATTGGACAAACTTATGCAAAAGGGAACCAACCCACACAATGATAGTTTCGAGAAAACACGTTTTGTAATAAAACAGTGTGTAGAAATACTGTTCATAAATTATAACAGGTTTACTTTGCAAAGAAAGATACTGTGTTTTATGAATGTATGTAAAAAAAGTGTAGATTTTTATGTTTTATGGTGTTTATTTTTTTTTTAATATCTCTGGTTCTTAGTTGCAAAAAAGCTAATATGTAGTTTTGTTTTAAATAAATACTCGTGTGCAAAAACTCGTGTTTAAAAAAATATATTAAAAAAAGAGCTACAAATTTTTACCGAATTATTTATTTTTTCGAGATAGAGGAACCAGTCCGAAATCAGGTTGCCCCGAAAAACCTTCCAAGTCATCATCAATGTTATCGTCTCCCACAAGATTAGGTAACATAAAAGCCATGGGAGTCTTGAGGAATGAGGTGCAGAAGTATCTTTCGGTCCTTCAACTTAGCCTTAGGAACAAGCTTCCCATTTGGCTAAAGAGGTTCCATTATCTCCCTAGTAAGACAAAAAGTTGGCCTACCGCGAACATATTTTTTTTATTAACCTTTTTCTTAACAATCTTCGGTCAACTCTCATAATATTTTTAAACATTTTCTCTTTTTTCATCATTCTTTTGTGTTCAGCCGAGATCCATCAACTACCTACAGCATCCGCAATCTACAGTTTTTTCCTATATGAATCTTTGTTAAAGCATTGGCTAAATCCTATATTGTTATGCAAATTGGAACTAAACCGCGTGATCTCTTTTGTTACATAAAGATAAATGTGTTTTTGTGGAACCATGTGTCATGGTTCTTTGTCAATCAATAAAATTGCAAAGATTTGTAGATTACAACATAACCATGCATGCATTGGTATTTTTATTTTATTCGGAACCTGCTAAAATATGAGTTGGTGCATTTTAAAATGTTAAAAATGTTTTAAAACTTAACTCGATTTGACCTATTTGTGGGTTGGTTCCGGTTTGCATAAGTAGGTACTTATAGTACCTACGCGTCAAACTTAAAAGCGGCTCTGAAGAGCGCTACTCGCTGCGCAGTACCGTAACCCTCATTTCCCTCCCCCGTTGACATCTGAATTCGTTACACAGCAAGCCACCTCAGGGTTCGAACCGCCATAATGTTTTAATCGGGCTGTACTTACGTCAAATACAACGAGCGGTTCAATGTTCACAAGATATGACTTTATAGAACTTAGCTACTGAATAGAAAGTGGAAACTTACAAACTCGTATATCCTACGTTTAATTAAGACCATAAACATAGCTGGCGAAATTTACCCTACCCTGTGTAAGTACTATACGAGTAGGTAGGTACACCTCTGTCCAACTCTTCAGGCAATACAGTCGTGATTTTGTGATTTTGATTTTGTACGAGTGTGTAAAAAGTTTAATGACGAGATTCCTCTTTCATCTTAAATTCATGTTGCGATGTACCTAACCGCACAAAAACTCAACCTCATCAAAATCAAAATATTTTTATTTCACATAAACCTACATGGGCACTTATGAAACGTCAGAACCTAGGTGCACGGCTCCAATTGGTCGTTTCCAATGGGGAAGAGCCGGCAAGAAACTCCACGGTTACTCTTTTAAAAATAATTGGCTTTTAGAATTTTTTCAAATTACAGTGATAATAAGTATGGGAAGACAGTGTGGGCCTGTCGAGAAGTACCAGGTACATTACAAAAACAGAAAGGTCTACTAAATACCTAGTCTAACAACATTCTCACATTCACAAGGTACACAAGAATCTATGTAAAATATTAATAAAATAATAAAAATAAAAACCTATTTAAACCAAATGAAATGTTTTCCATTACAACAAGTCTGAATTAATATCTTGTCCACAAAAGCCATCACACAAAGATGAAGGACTAGCATTTGGGGCTGGCGCGACCGGTCACCTTTATTTGGGTGTGTATACTTTGCGACTTTTAATTTAAAATATAAGTATATTGAACGTTACTCAAAACAAATCTATACAGGGTGGAATTTTGTAATGCCACCTGGAGGGAAAGTACTCTTAATACTGCAGATAGAAAGTTTTACTCAAAGGAAATATTCCTTTATTTTTGAATAGAAAGCAAACTGCATTCAAAGATTTTCGAAAATTCTCTTCTCCCACACCCGGGAATCGAACCGGCTAAAATCTGAAAAAAATATACCCTGTACTTTTATTGCATCGATCGTTAGGGTCAATTATAAGGATGAAATCTCTCTAACAAACATAAATTAAATGAAAGGAAAACCAGGAAATCTGAAGTTACAAATTCAATGAGTCAAGTTAAAGCTCTTTAACTAACATCCATCTTTTGTAATGCAGACTCCTTTGCGACATACTCGTAGCTGCGTGTATGAGGTAATTTAAATATGGAATGTTAGATTAAAATTTGAAAATTAGATGGTCATACCTAGTTGTTATTCACATTTGATTGTTTTTACAACTCATTTCACATTTTGTCTCACGGTGAAAATGGCTTATCAAGAACAGTTTGATTTAATGGAAGCTTATTTTTTAAATAAAAAAAACGTGAATCTAGCTCTGCGGTGGTATGGGGAGAGATATCAAGACCGACAGGCACCAACTCGGTTCGTATTGAAAAGAATGGTAGAAAATTTAAAGAATACGGGTGGTTTCAAGAAGAGACGGCAAACTATTCAGCAAAAATATTTCGATTTTGAACTAGATGTTTTAACATACTTTGAATCATTTCCAAAGGCTTCAAGTAGAGATGCTGCCGATGAATATTGTAAAGACATCCTGTATATTGTAAAGACCTTGAAATACGTACCAGTGCCTCGTTAGCGTCAATTTCCTGTATTTCAGCACGACAAACATCAGACAGAACAAATGCTACGTGCACTGCGCGAGGTCCGTTGAACACGTCACAGGAGTATTTTGCTTCACCTGAACACTGCAAGACAAATAATCAAGCTGATTATGCTGCTGTTAATTAAAGATACAGTAAATAGATGTGAGACTTCTCGATGATCATGCACCACACCGGTGGAAAACGGTTCGACATGTCATCGCATCGGGTTTATCAAGAGGTGAAGTACATAATTGACTAACATTTATTGAAATAAGGTTGAGAATGGGAATTTTTGAACCTCAAAAGTTCAAAAGATAGCTCTTCAAAACGCCCTGGGACTGCGATAGATACCTGTGAGAGTGCTTCAAGCTTGGGTACCGGTTTGTTCAGAGGCCACAGAGTCTTATCTGTATCATAGGTCTGTGTCCCTCGGGAGACCGGTCGATTTAGTATACTACCGCCAGATTTGTACCGGGGATTTGCCTCCGGGTAGAGTGACAGTACTCCCTGAAAATATTATAATAATGGTGATTAGTTGAAGAAAGTGAAGATAAAAGCCTAAGGGTAATAAACGAATTAATTAAAAAAAAACGTGGATAAGACTAGGGAGGTAGGGGAAATTGCTTGTCAAGCACGAAAAAATAACAATCTTATCAAGCAATTTTGACCGTCTCGATCGTCGTAAAGCGATCGCCATCTATGTCGAGACTTTTTTGGAGAGCCATGAGTGCAGCATATACACAAATACAGGCACCAGTGAACACTTAGCTTACTTTATAGAACAGCCCCAAAGCCAAAGTCTTCCTACAGCTTGCAGACGGTTCAGGCAGGACTTCTACCGGAACTAACTCCTCTCCCAACTTCTTCAAAGCTTTCAACAAAACCTCATTGCTGAACAGATTCTGTCCAACGAGCAAAGCCTCTGTTTGTGCCGCTCTCGTGAATGTAGGACTAATGTTGCCATAGACTATGTTTGCAGATTTGATTGTCTTTGCCGTGTCTAGTTTAAAAAGAAAACCGGCATTGACTATGGCGTGTGCGTTTTGCGCTCGAGGCATTATCTGGAAAATAAACGATTTTATTATTTTATGGTAATTTAAGTACGTCCATAGTAACAGTTTGTAATTTTAGTGTTACAATAGAAGTCATGACGTCTTTGCTTTCCAGGAAAGGCGTATTATGAATGTACGAGTAGTACCTAGTTAGAATTAGGTAGAGGAAAATAAAGGAATAGGTACATAACGTTTTATAATATTCAACGTCGCGATAGGATGAGGCCTGACAAAAAAAAAATCATATTTAGTCCGTCAGTCAGAGAATAAAAAAATATAAAGTATTTTTTGCTTTATCACATTAATAGAAAATTACTTAGATAAAACGCATTAAAGTTGGGGCTCGCTACGTCACAATTCAGTATCAAAACTAGCAAGGCGTGACGTCATGCCACATTTTAACTCAATATATCGCCGTAATCTTTTAATTACGTAAAAAACGAAAAAAACACTTGTCCAATATTTTTTAATAATCTTGGTACCGGACGGGAAAAAAACATGTTATTTCTTTGTAAAAGATCTTTCTTTCACAATTACCATCTTCTTCTAAAGTTAATATACCAAATAACGTAAGTGAGTATTAGTAAGGTCTACGTCAAGGAAGACCAAAATAAAAGGTATTATATTCCTAATATCACGGACGTCATGGCGACGATTAGCAAAGAGGATGATATTTAATTTAATTAGACTTATAACATATATTTATTTACATAACCAAATTACAAGATGATTATAAACATTAACTAAATTAAATTAAAACTAAGTTAAGCCTAAAAAAGGCCCTCGGGGCATTGTACCGAGGATGCTGGCGGCATTTCCTCGCTGAATTGCAATGCTGATGCGTTGCGCGAGAAAGCCGCCAGCTTTTCGGTCACCAGTTACATCAACTAGACGTGTTTCGCGATTTCCGCAAATAACTTATGCGCACTGGGACCCCACGGACCGAGGGTTTCGACGCCGAAGGCCACAAAGTTATACTCTCTGCCAAGGCCTCCTCTACTTATAAATGCAATATAAAATAATTATGATATAATTATTATAAATAATTCTTATTGTTCCTCTCAAACAGAGTACCTGCCATCTTATCTCTTCACCACCCTTGGTTGACTGGTAGAGAATGCCTAAGGCATTAAGTCAGTCTTTGCACCTTTTTGTGTGTATAAAGTTTAAATAATTAAATACGACAATTGTTTTGACATTACGGTTCATTAGTGAATGAATGTATCATACTATCCTTACATATTATAAAACAAAGTCGCCGGAACGTGAACGCGAAAAACTTAAAAACTACCGAACGGATTTTCAAACGGTTTTCACCAATGCTGTTGGTCTCGGTTGTCATTCGTAGATCTTTGTCAGTCGTTACGAGTAGTCAGAAGCCCTAAAGTCTGACAACCAGACTTACCAAGGGGTGTGGAGGTCAGATAGAAAGTCACTCCATGTAAAATATTGGTATTAGCTGAATACCAATATTTTACATGCAGCCGGTTAGACAAAGGTAGTTAGGAAAAGGCTAGGCAGATTGAATCCTACCTGTCCTTATGGTGTTAACGCATATAATAATACCTAATTGAATATTATTCGACACAAACAAGCTATTTTTATAAATAAGATTAAAAGTCGTTATAAATTCGTCAACGGTATTCAGGAAAAAAATCATCAAATGATGAACTATACTTACTCAACTTCAGCATCATTATATTATTTATTTATTAAAACTTTATGCACAAGTAAAAATAATAATACCGTACAAAAAAGCGGACTTAATGCCTGAGGCATTTTCTACCAGTCAACCTTAGGGTGATGCAGAGAAGACACATGGCAGGTGCAACTTAAGGGATAGATAACACGAAAATAACTTTACAATACAAGAATACATACGTAGGTACATACATATAAAGAGAATAAACTTTGTCAGGAGAAATAACGATCGGTAGTGAAGAAATAACGATCAGTAGAGGAGAAAACGAATCCAGCAAAATATCAGCGCTGGGATGTTTCTGCCAACTTCTTACGTATATTAATCTTTTGTATTAATATAGTGATGCTGAAGAGTTAAGGCTCCTACATACTGGCGCGACTTGTCGCGCGACGTGTCGCGACACAAAGGCACCGCTAGTAGCGATACACGCGGTGTCTTTGTGTCGCGTCGCGTCGCGCGACAAGTCGCGCCAGTATGTAGGAGCCTTTATATAGCGAGCTAATCTCTGGAACTACCAGTTGGATTTGTAAAAATATTTTTGCATTTGAAAGCCAAATTCTTGAGGAAGGTTATAGGCTAAAATCACGCTAGGAGTCTTAGGAGCCGAGCAGACACAAAAAGTAAGAAAGAACAATATGCGAAAACGAAGTAAAAAGTGGGTCAGGAACAAGAAATTTCACGCCGACGAAGTCGCGAGCCGAAGTTAATATGAAATAAAATAAATCCGTGTTAATTAGTTATTTATATTACCTTAAATGTTCTAATTAGGTTGTTACTGGACAAAGGAGGAAGCTTCACTTCAGTTATCAGTTTATCCTTGAGCTCTGTTTTAAGAAAGTCGTGGATTTTCACCTCGGCTTTACTTAAATCACTATTTACTGAAAAACACGGTACATTTAAAAGGTTTATAGTTTTTAAAGGGTTTGGGGGTCAGTGCTTCATAAAGATCAGTAACCTGTTAGATTCAGCAGCCCCTTATTGCAAGGACTTGCTAAACAAGGCTAGTTTATTTTTTATAGATACCTATGGTAACGGTGGCTCCAACAGTTTCCAAAATCAAGAACAAGTCAGACGGAAAGTCAGGGTGTTGGTTTTTTAGTGCCAAGTTTCCTCCAATTGTCCCAATCTGAAATAAAGAACCAGCAACACTTAGTTTATGATTAAAATAACCCAAAAAGATGTCGAAGAAATGAAGAGAATTGTTCTCGTATGGGAAATAGGTACAGGATAGGTCCAGCCTCTGAGTTCATGTCACGAGTAGGAAGTCGTTTTTTTGCGCAAACTACAACATAGTTGATCGTTCATCGATCAAAATGTGTGCTGATATAAATCATCACGTTATTTCGTAGCCACTAGCAATGACCTATACGAAACCTCTTAGCAGTGGTCTACCGAGACGAATCCTCCTCGTAGCGTAGACCTCTGTTACGCTTATCAGGAATGAAGTATCCTGATTGATATGAACCACTTACATTTCTCACAGGTACATGCGCAACTAAGTCCAAGTGTTTATACAAATTCTCCAAGTAACCGAAGTCTCCATTCTTTCTACTCCATTGCTGAAAAGTCTTCATGACTTCTGTGAGAGACATTCCAGCGCCCAGGATGAGGTTCTCATCCGCTTGACACAGTTTTAGATTCTCTATCGACGAAATGTCTATGAGGATCTTCGGTTCGAGTTTTATTGGGTATACTCCTGGAATGAGAAAATGTAATAAGTTTTTAAACAACGTTTGAGTCAGTAAATTAACCTTTTGACCACCACAGTCATGTATAGATGGCAGAGCAAAATGTGCCCAGCACGCCACGGTCACGACTACATTACAGACTTTAAGGAATAATTCGTAGCTGGGCACCGAGGGCACGTTTTTGTTTTTTGACGTGGCGGTCAGTAAATTAAAGTATTATCAATAGAATGAAACCAACATACCTTTGCCAGTATTGCCTGCAATCAGCCGGTAACTATTTGTACCTTCTCGAGTCAATACCTGATGAGATTAATAAGTAAGTAAGTATTTATTAGTGTGGTTTTTGGTGATACAGTAGGTCTTAATGTTAGGTTAAGGTAACTCAAAAAACTACCCATTAGGACGTACACTATTTAACAATACAAGAATTTAAAATCGAAATTACATACAATTAACAAACAATAAATTTTTTTGAATACAATACATTTTTATAATAGACATTCAGAACACAATCATTATTATTAACACTAATTTACAGAAGATGATGAAGATGTCATAATATTACAGCAAATCACTGGCTACAATAATAACTATTTCAATGGATACATTACAAGCATGTCACTTCAAATACGTAAAAATAAGAAAAATAAATAATTTATTTTATCAAAAGTCAAATAACCAATTTTATTTTAAATATTATTGCAAAAGAGCATGTCAGGAATATTAAAACTTAAAACAAAAAATAATAATAATAATAAATTATTATTCTTGCATTAAAGCAATAGAACGAAAGCAGCCTCAAGATTTGTAATAGTCTCACTGTGGGACAAAATGATCTTCATACAGATCACCATGCATGCTCATTCCATTCTTAGTTACAGCTCATATAAAACTTGATGGCGGCTCTGAAGAGCGCTACTCGCTACACAGTACCGCACCCCTCACCCCCGCTGACACGTGAATTTGTTACTGAGCAGCGACTCACCTCATATTCCGAGCCGCCATAAAGTTTGGATCGGGCTGTAGCAAGATTTTCTAATGACCTGGTCCTTTTAGTTGCCGTCAAAGATAAAATATAATATAGTAAGCATGACCCATAGTAAACAAAGAATTAATACCTTAAATACATCTTCCACGCTGTATGCCTTGTACCACCGTCCTGCAACCGTGTGGAGTTCCTTCAGCGATGCTTGCGTGTCTTCTATGAGGCACCACTCGTCTTCTGACGTACTGCACTTACGAATGCATTTCTTCTCGCATTTTCTTATGTGCAGGTCTTCTAAATCCTGGGGAAGAGATTTCTTTCTTTATTTATTTATTTATTCACTCCAAACTTACAAATATCCTTACAGGCTAGACCCAATGCGATATTGTAGTACACTTAAAAATTAAATAGTTCCACTGCTTGTACCATAACAAATTCTATAGGTAGTTATTCTTTCAAATTCACCCAAAGCGCAACAGAATATGTCGACGTCATCAGCTCGTCAGCGGCGCCTCACGCAGCAAGTTAGTTCGCGCGCGCGGTGCCGCCAGCAACCGCGGCTGGCGACGACGACCCACATACCCGTCTGGCAACTTGTTCCACTATTCGCAATATATCCGCATTGTGTATCTTCCCCCTAATTATCTTAAAGATAACAAGTGTGAGTTGCCTCCTGACTCTCAGTTCATTATATCCGACCATACCTAAAATAAATAGAGTTGGGTACATCTACAGGATAGTAAACTAAGCTTTGAATCCTGGTTGGTATTGTATAATATGTAGTGGATAGTTAGTTACCTTTACTGCAGTGGACAGTTATAGCAGTTCCAAAGTATAGTTTTTTGCTTTTAGGCTAAAATGGTGACCTTTCCATTTGACTGTAGGAAAATTATCTAAGGCCTTTTAATTGCGGGCAGAGGAATCATAGACCTTTCAGTATTTTCGAATGATTTAATACTCAATACTTTATTTTAATACTTAACTTATGACGGTGCCATCTTTTATTTAAATTCTGATGGCTAGCATTTGTCGAATCAAGACAGTTAATTCATGTTTCTCTAACGAATGGGTATACCTGTAACTTATTCTGCAGTCCAGGGTCGGTGTCGGTGGCGAAGCTTTTGAAGGCATCCAGGATAGGCCTGTACCCTGTACAGCGACACATGTTGCCCCCGAACGAGTCCTCTACCTGCTGCGTCGTCAGGTTCCTGCTCGACTTGTCGAGGCTGTGAAAGATATTTTGATTGATCATATGGATCTCGTTAAGTTATCGGTAAGGATCAATAAATGTTTTGAGGTAGCTTTTTGCAAAAGGTAAAGATATAAGGTCGTGAGTGGCTGAACTTAATGAATCTCTTGCTGAGAAACTGTGTGTGGCGGCATCTACTGCGCCACATGCGAACTAAGCAGCACACTGACGTCACGCACAATCCTGCATCGCGCAAGCAGAGTTTACCGCGCAACTAGCATATATACAACATCCCGACATCAACCGTCGGGCAGTTGCCCAACAGACACGACACCCGTCTGGTCGGAGGATCCTCCCTTTTCTATGGAGGATGAGTGAACTTTACACCCTGTTCCTCATGCCTCTCTATACTGGTGACCCCGAATATGAACGTCAGCGCAGCCTTCGTGCAACTACTGCAGCGTGACGTCATCAACATCACTTCCTCAAGCTTTCGAGCGGCAAGTCACACAGCCAGCCAGAACCCACGGCTTCAACGGGTATCCTAACCACCAGCATGCAGAGTGACAGCGCATACCTGGTCATCACCCTAAGCCTCATCAGCAACCTTGGCACAGCACACTGACGTCACGCAAAATCCTGCATCGCGCAAGCAGAGCTCCTCAACCCTCTCCTGGTCGACGCCAGCAGTCAGCCTTCAACCCGGCGCTGTACCACGTCCGACTCACTGGAGCATAACGCAGCGCCGCCCCGACTCACTGGGGACAGACAGTTCCGACCCACCGCGAACTATGCGACAACCGGTTCCGATCCACTGGAACCACATCTGTCACTGGCAAGCATCGCAAGATACACGACTCAGCCCACTATCGACCTCCGGTCTCCGGAGGGGAGTGATGTGGCGGCATCTACTGCGCCACATACGAACTAAGCAGCACACTGACGTCACGCAAAATCCTGCATCGCGCAAGCAGGCTTTACCGGGCAACTAGCATATATACAACATCCCGACATCAACCGTCAGGCTGTTGCCAAACAGACACGACACCCGTCTGGTCGGAGGATCCTCCCTTTTCTATGGAGGATGAGTGAACTTTACACCCTGTTCCTCATGCCTCTATATGTGATTTACTGAGTTGATCGAATTTTTCCCCACTCGAACACACATACACACTTCGAACCCTCACGAAAAAGAGGGGTGTCATAATTATTGGTTCTAAGGCTGGTTCCTGCGTAATACCAATCGAACATTTGCTGATGTGGGGTGGATGTTTTACCGACAGCAAACCCGTGGTGGTGATGGTGGTACATTCCTAAGCAATCTTTTGCCTAACTAACAATGAATTGAGCAGTGAGAGTCAGGATGGTGATAAAACAAGACATCCAGTACCTGTACATATTCATGACCCATCCTGGTGTGCAGTACCCACACTGAGTGCCATTGAACGTGGCCAGACGATCCTGGATGGGATGGTAACCATCCTTGCGGTTGCCGATACCTTCCACCGTTGTTATGTCCCAGTCGTGGCATGACAGAATGTGGACCAGGCACTGTAAAAACAAAAGACAATCTATGAGATGATGGGGATTCTATATTCAAAGACAAATTATATATTCAGAACATAAAAGGCACTTTAGAAAGTTAAGAAAGAACAACATTATATATTATAATTATTTTAACCATTTATGTACACACATAAAAACACAACAGAAAAATACGTACAAAGGTCATTAGTATAGGTCAGCTGCCGATAGATGGCGCAAGGCTAGATACCATAAGAGATGACATCTAGCCTGACAAATCTTGGCGTACTTGTCTTCATGGAAAATAGATCACAACCAGAAATTATTTACTGCAGAACAAAAGCCTCGCACATACACACAACGAGGATTAGGAACTATTGTTTCTCATTTATTATTATAATATTCATTAATGATGTTCTTTTGGGTGGGAAATTATCAAATACATAACTGCTTCCGCTCTGGGCGGAGCTGGAGGGTGTGTCAGACTCTTACTGACTAAAACCCACCGGTGTTCCTTCCGTTGCCTGTGTTGCCAGGGGCCTCGGTAACCCTTTTGGACTTTCCCGCATAGATAAGTACCTACCTAGGTATATATTTGTGTAACTCCAAACAACCAGGAGACTTGAGACACAGGGAAAATTATAAGGATTAATGCCCAAATATACGAAAATAAATAACGTTACGGTATACCACAGAATTCTAAATTATCTATTTTCCTCAAATACCATTACCTTTGTATGTCGCGTATCTTTTGCTTACAATACACAATGTACAAAATAATTTGTTACTTACGTGATTTTAACGTTGCTAAGTACCTACTTAGTTTACTTCTTCCTCATAATAATGTAGTCATGATCATACACGTGTCTCGCGATTTTTTATTGTTAACGGTTTATTGATAATTGTCCACTTTTAAGGCCATTTACCTAACTTACCTAAGGTACGTACCCGGTTCCTAAATACTTATGATAAATCAATGGATTATTGAATTACGTCAAAAAGACGAGTGTCTTTCTGATTACGACTGCTGATAGCTTACTATGCTCGCATTGTCTTTGCTTTGGTTTTGTTCGTCAAATATTAAGCTCCTTAAGTTTTGAGTTGAGCTGCATGATACGATAACTGACAGATGCGTGCGTGCTGGACAGATCCACTTAAATCTGTGTGGTTCTTTCTTCAAAATACCATTTCAGATACCAACCTACATGGTCCTCAAATGATCCGACCAAGATTATGTCCGGATTGTTATATACACATTGACATTGATGAATTTTATTTATGCAATGAGATGAATATTTACTTTGTGAAGTATTCATTTTTATTTAAATATTGTAAATGTGAAGACTATGGGGTCATTGTTTAATCATGTTTCTTTTTCTTCTTTTGAACATGGTCTGTTAGAGTGAGAATTTTTTGCGGCCTACCCAAATGTCCTTTCTTTGGTATTGATCGTTGAATCGTTGGTTGAGCTGCACGACTACTGACAAATGCGTGCACTGACTGGAAAGGTCCACTCAATGTGTGTGGTTTTTTCATCAAAGGCCGTTTCAGACACCAATCTACATGGTCTTCACATGATCTGACCAAGATTATGTCTGTACTTTAAAAGAGACTGTGACCTCTGAGTTTGTTTTGGCCTTTCTTCTCAAAGTAGTCAGATAGGAAACGCCAACATCATCTAGAATTAAAAAATATGTTTGACGTGGATTGATTCGTTGCGTTTTGTTTCGTTTCGTGGATTGTTTCGTGATTGGTGTAATTGATGTCGTATGGTTGTTGTTTGTACAAACCTACTTACAGAAATAAACTAATTTATCATTTAGCATTGTTCGCCCTCCACAACAGCCTCCCATTAGATAAGAGGAAACACACAGTTTATAAAATCCAAATCATCCGTGAATAAGTAATTGAATTGAATCGTTTTCCTTTTATTAAAATATTAGGATAGGTACAGACCTATCCTGCTATTACCATAAGAGGGAAACGAACACTTTATAATGGGCTTATAAAAGCAAATCGAGTTTTGGAAATTAAATTCATCTTCATTATAAATGTATTAAGTTTAGTTATAACGTAACAGCTTGTTTATAAACCTGAACCCTGGTTTTCCCTAATGACTGGAGGTAAAAAAAAACTGCCTACAAGATGAGGATGGGTTGATGAGACCTTAAAAAAACGTTCGATCTAAAAGGACATTCACACTTATGATCTTCGATTAGGTCTAGGTAGATGAGGACATATATTATTACTACAATTTTTACATACTAAGACCCCTCCGTGCCTCGGAAAACACGTTAAGCCGTTGGTCCCGGCTGTTATTTGTAGATCCTTAAAGTCGTTACGGTTAGTCAGAAGCCCGAAAGTCTGACAACCAGACTTACCAAGGGGTATCGTGTTACCCGGTAACTGGGTTGTGGAGGTCAAATAGGCAGTCGCTCCATGTAAAATACTGGTATTCAGCTGTATCCGGTAAGACTGGAAGTAGACCCCAACATGGTTGGGTAAAAGGCTAGGCAGATGATGATAAGTAATTATCAGCATGTTTTTTTTCCAAATTTTTGTCTCAGGGATTTCGGGGTATTCATCTGCATCCGGTTAGGCTGGAAACCGATCTCAACATAGTTGGAAAAAAGCTAGGCAGATGAATTTACTAAAGTGAAAAAATACTTGGACAACAAAAAATCTACTTATTACTTATGATCTACAGAAAAACTTTTTTTTATTTCATTTGATTTGATTTGAATTTGAGTATGTTACTATTGTTTTCATAGCACTCGTTCAATCTGAATGTTTAGAAAACAATCTAATCTCTACCATTGTTTGTTCATGTTGCTCACTTACTTACGAGTGAACAGAACCATTACTTAGGTGCTTTATTTATTTATTTATTTATTCGTAGCAGCCACCAACAGCTATAACAAATGGAGAACAATTGTATATGCTACACGGGGGTAACCATCACCTCTTATAGCAGTATTATTATAATATTACTTCACAGTGGGAAAGTGATGGAGCTATACAGGACTTGTAGCTCCATCTCTTTCTCACAGAGAAGTTAGTAGAAACAAGCACGATAGAAAAGAATATAAATAAGGTACATTAAGCACTATGCACTTTCTCCGTCCTAAATGCGCGCAGCAAATTGTCCCTTAAGGGCAAATTGCGTATTTACACAGCGTGCATCCGTCACATCATGACATATGCCTGTGCAGTCTTCGCACATGCTAGGCCCCACCACATCCACAGGATGCAGTCCCTCCAAAACCGTTTCCTCCGAAAGGCAACGGGAGCCCCCTGGTTCGTCCGAAACGAGATCCTCCATCTCGATCTCAAAATCCCCACCATCAAGCAGTTCATGAAGCGCATCACGAAGCGCTTCTTCGACTCCGCCGCCACCCACCGCAACCCTCTGTTTCTGCAGGCCGCCAGTTATAGGCCCTCCACCATTAGCTCTATTCGCCGTCCAAGGCATACCCTCACCGACCCCGATGACCCCATTACCCTCCTCCAGGAAAGCAGTAGGGCAACGAGTACAGTGCACAAATCACACCGACCTACGTTCCGACCTCGCCGCCGAGGTCCCTCGCGTAAACCCCGACGTAATTGTCCCCCCCGACCCTTGCTCGACGAAGTGCCAGCCCGCGCCGCAGCTGAGCCTGTAGCTTTAAATTCCCCGATTAATAATAATAATATTAACCAGATCCAGCCTGTCCCATCTTGCTGTCCTCCCCCCAGCGACGCCCTAAGCCGAGGTCCGTACCCCACAGGGGGTGCCCTTAGCGTGCAGTCGCTTAGTACTATAAGAAATTCGCCCCTGGCTGGAGGCTTTGAGTTCGCTTAAGGCAGCCACAAGAAAGTCCGGTTAAGTAGTCACGACCTCTCAAGGTCAACTACGAGATGCCTTATAAAAAAAAAAAAACTATGCACTTTAAAAAAAGTCGGCGTTCAGCTGAGTGCGTGCACAATAGTTTATGTAGGTATACAATAAATATATTCGTTGGGTCCATTGCTTAGGTATTGAGGTACTATTGCAAATGGAGACCAGGTAACAAACTAGCTAGGAGATCATTGAGAAGACTTTGGTCTACCGTGGAAGTCTTTAAGGTGGATATGCTGATGGAATCCTGAAGGAATTACCTACAATTCTAGAAGGTTATTGGTTTTGGCAAAGGACCGGTCTTCTTTTTTACGGTTCCGTAGTCAATAAGGAACCCTTATAGTTTTGCCAAATCCGTCTGTCCCCAGCTTAGCTCAGAGACTCTTAGTACTAGAAAGCTGTAATTTGGCATGGGTATACAATGTTAATCACGCCGATAAAGCGGTAAAATAAAAAAGTGAGGCTGATATTTTTTTTCTCGTCTGTCCCATAGTGTACACAGGACTATACAGGACTTATAGCTCCATCTCTTTCTCACGCTGAAGTAATATTGAAATAATACTGCTACAAGAGGTGATGGTTACCCCCCAGGCCGTTCAAAAATATTGCGGGTCTGTGAAACCCATTTTTCGATTCAGAAATCCGTTTGTTTAATATTAAGCTTTAAAGTGCAAACTTTTGTTAGTGTCAAGTGCCCCCCGGCCAGCAAAATGGTTGGTTTTGGATATGTGCAAAAATTCATGGTGGTAGTCGAACGAAGTTTAACGAAGTTAAAAGGAAAACTATCACAGCTAAGTAGGCTTTACAATTTAACGAGTAATAGTCGACAAACTTACATTTGCAGTTGGATAATTGACCGTGACGTATATGTATGGGAGAACATGTGTTTCCACTACAATGTTAATTGTTTTTTTAAATAAATTCATCCCAATTACGGAACTCTACATTGTGCGTGGGCCGACACGCACTTGGCCGGTTTTCCTTTTTCGTGTGGTTAGTGACTGACCTGGTATCAGAGGTTTTAGGTATTCCGCCCATGGGCCTCTGACTAGGATTCACATGCCATCGAGAAATTTCTCTTAGACATTCCACTTTCCTCACCATGTTTTCCTTCACTGTTTTTTAAGCAAGTGATAATTGTACAATACGCACATGAATCCGAAAAGTCAGAGGTTTTTTTTTTTTGAGGGTGGAAATCATCAAATAACTTCTCCCGCTCTGGGCGGAGCAGGAGGGTGTGTCAGACTCTTACTGACTAAAACCCACCCGTATTCCTTCCTGTTGCCTGTGTTGCCAGGGGCCTCGGTGACCCATTAGTACCTTCCCGTGACAGGGCTTTTGGGTTCAAACTCGAGACCTATAAACTTGGCAGTCCAACGGTCACACCATTAGGTTATCTCACCCTAGCCGCCACAGGAGACGCCCTGGGCGTCGGGAACCCCGGACAGATTTCCGGCCACCGTAGGCGCGGGCTTGCGGACGGTGAGCGATGGGTAACGGCACCGTCGGGTAAGGACCAGGCCCGGGTCGACGGCGCGTTGTATTCCACGCGTGCCTCAAAGAGATGTCGTCAGCCCTAGTGTAGGGCTCCACCAGGGCCGATGCCTGCCGGGGTCGCGCGGCTGTCCAAAAGGGTTACGGAAGCCCCTGGCAACACAGGCAACGGAAGGAATACGGGTGGGTTTTAGTCGGTAAGAGTCTGACACACCCTCCCGCTCTGCCCAGAGTGGGAGAAGTAATTTGATGGTTTCTCACCCAAAAAAAAAAAAATTCTATCACTATTTTGGGTTCGGTCGTTATGATGTAATACTTGAGGGAAGCCAAACTCTAGCAGTGGAATTCATTTAGCAGAGATAATGATGGCGAGTTATTTGGCCATTTCTCTTAACCTCACTTAAGCTTAAGATTTTTTCGGACCTAAACGCAAAGTGTTATAATGCCTAAAAGTATATGATTCACTGCAGTAAACAAAATCAGAAAAAATATATGTTATTCTTCGGGATATATGCTAGGTAGATAGTGTGTTGAAAACATAATACAACTAATTTGATACGATAGAAAAAAACATGAAAATACCTCTAAAAATTTCTTTTAACGATTAAAAACCATACATGTAATCATTCTGATTGTTTGACAGATTATTCTACAAGCAACATATTAGCATAATAGTGTTTTATTTTTTTTATACAATCTATAGCTTTTTTGTATATCGATAATTGCTTCATATTTTACACTAAATTACCAGCGTTGTGTCACCGCGCTTCTCTTTCTTTTCTATGCAGTCCGACAGTGACCGCGCTTTAGGTGTTGTCGGCCTCTTAAATCACGTATGCTAATAAAGAAACACTTTAAAGTAGTAAATTCAACATGATTCAACAAACAATGTGTGACCATGAACTTACTTCGTTGAATCACCTCGGTTAACGTCATTGACCGATGAAAGCCGTACCTACATAAATAAAATAACCTGACATGTTTTTAGAGTTCCGCACGTTCGAATGCAAAAACTGAACCCTTATAGGATCACCACTCGTGTGTCTGTCAGAGTGTCTGTCCGTCTGTCCCAGCAATTTTTCTCCGAATCTAATGGGGTTGTTTGGTAACTTACATAATTATGTACTTATATGAATTTTTGTCACTTTTGGGGACAAATTAGAAAATTAAAAAAAAGTTTTAGAAACTGTACCGTCTTAAATGAAACAGTTTACCAAGGGGGTCTCAATTAAAAAAAAAATATTTTTAAAATAAATAGTTTTAAAGTACCTACCTAATTTAAGAAAATTGATGAAAGTTGACCCTTATCTCCGAAATCCCTGAGACAAAAAATTTGAAAAAAAACATGCTGTTAATTACTTATCATCATCTGCCTAGCCTTTTTCCCAACCATGTTGGGATCGGCTTCCAGTCTTACCGGATACAGCTGAATACCAGTATTTTACATGGAGCGACTGCCTATCTGACCTCCACAACCGTTACTGGGTAACACGATACCCCTTGGTAAGACTGGTTGTCAGACTTTCGAGCTTCTGATGACCCGTAACGACTGTCAAAGATCTACAAATGACAGCCGGGACCAACGGCTTAACGTGCTTTCCGAGGCACGGAGGGGTCTTGGTATGTAAAGATGGTCACCCATCCACGGACCAACCGCGGCAAGCGTAGTTTAACTTGATCGATCGACTCGTGCGGCTGTTATTACTTAGCCACAAGCTGATAATTACTTATAGATTACAGAAAAACTATAAGAAGTCTATGGTCTTAAAATTTTAATAACATGGTTAGTCTCTCAATATTGTACGTACGTAATTCTAATTACCAACATTTGCAATTGGAATGTATGGGAGAACATGTTTTTCAACTACAAATAAGTAGTTGAAAAATGTTAAATAATGTTTTTTTTCAATAACTACAATGTTGAGTTTGTTCTTGGGCTAAATTGGTCCGACACGCACTTGACCGGTTTTTTATTCAAGTTACGAGTGCTTAAGACTAACATCTGTACAGCCGGTTTTCTCTATTTATCAAGAACTCAGACTAGACACTTAACGGATGACACTGCTAAACAAGGAACTTCTACATCTTTGAAGCATAAATAATAATTAAATTTCTACAAAAAGTCGCTCGTACAAACGTATAGAATTTAATAGGCTCTACAAAAAATCTGACGTGTGTGAGCAACTGAGCACCCTTACTCGACAATGAATGCGTAGCAGAATTAAATAGCTCGGTTCAAAATGTTGAAATTGTCTATTTAATGTAAGACTTATAATCTACACAATTTTTATAATGATTCAGTAATCATTTATACCGAAAATGTATTTTCTTTTACCAATTTATTTATACTTAAGAACCTCTAAAATAGCAGATCAAGGGCCCCTCCAGTCATGATCCAGCCTGTCCCACCTTGCTGTCCTCCCTCCAGCGACGCTCTAAGCCGAGGTCCGTACCCCACAGGGGGTGCCCTTAGCGTGCAGTCGCTTAGTAATGTAAGAAATTCGCCCCTTGCTGGAGGCTTTGAGTTCGCTTAAGGCAGCCACAGGATAGTCCGGTTAAGGAGTCACGACCTCTCAAGGTCAACTATGAGATGATAGTCATAAAAAAAAAATCAAGGGCCCCTCGATAGAATTTGCTACGGGCCCCGCGCTTGCTTAACCCGGCTCTGCTTGTTTCCTTAACTATTGTTGTGTTTAGTTAGTAGGTATCGTTTGAGAAAAAAACATCGGACAATAATAATTGACTGCCTCAATGGTCTAATGGTTGCATGCGCTATTGTTGATCATGAGGTCTTCGGTTCAATTCCCAGGTCGTGCAAGTGCAAGTGTTATTGGGTTTTTTCATCAGGCATTTCTCAGTAGCAGCCCGGGGTCTGGATTTGTGCTCGGTTGATGGCAATAGGCTCGCCCCTTATTACATGGGACTTAAAACATAACTGGCGAAATGTGGATGTACTACAGGTACACCTCAACCCAACCAGAAACGTGAAAAAAAATCAGCTGTTCCCTACATTTTGACGAGTTAAGCGAACATAAATGTAGGGAACAGCAGATTTTTTTTCGCGACATCACGTTTGGTCCCATAGTAAAAGTTGCTCATAATGTTGAGTACAATGACCCCTTAAGGGGACTACAGGACCTAAATGCAACTTTTACATACATACATAATCAGCCTATAATGTTCCCACTGCTGGGACACTGTGAGAGGGAGTGGGCCGTAATCCACCACGCGGGCAACTTTTATAAGTTTAATAATGCCTTAAAGTATATGATCCACTGCAGTAAACAAAATCAGAAAAAAAACTTGAAAAATATATGATATTCTTTAGGATATATTCTAGGTAGAGAGTGTGTTGAAAACATAATTATAACTAATTTGATACGATAGAAAAAAATCACGAATATAGATAAATAAATCTTTTAAAGATTAAAAACCATACTAATATAGGTACATGCAATAATTCTGATTTTCGTCAGATTATTTTACAAGCAACATATTAGAATAATAGTGTTTTATTTTTTTATACAACCTATAGCTTTTTTGTAAAGCGATAATTGCTTCATATTTTGCAATAAATTACCAGCGTTGAGTCATCGCGCTTCTCTTTCTTTTCTATGCAGTCCGACAGCGACCGTGCTTTAGGTATTGTCGGCCTCTTTTTTTTTTTTTGGATGGGAAATCATCAAATAACTTCTCCCGCTCTGGGCAGAGCGTGAGGGTGTGTCAGACTCTTATTGACTAAAACCCACCCGTATTCCTTCCTGTTGCCTGTGTTGCCAGGGGCCTCGGTGACCCATTAGTACCTTCCCGCGACGTTGTCGGCCTCTCAAGAGGATGCCTATGAATTCAATTTCACCCTGAATGAATATTTTTTTTTCTTGTGTACCTATTATAGGTACCTAAACCTCTGCCTAACCCTTCAGGGAAACAAGGCGTGATGCTATATCTATTATCGAATAATAATCCTTCGTCAGTCGTTTTACCTAATCATGTGATAATATACAAATAAAGCGAGTTTTCCAGTCCGATCAACTAAACCGATCAACTGAAACGGATCTACTATTTTTTGTTCCCAACGAATCAACCATTTAGTTGATCCGATAGGAACATTTGCTATTCTCCTTGTTTGTTCCTATCTAAACAACTTAATCGAGTGATATAGGTAAAACCTTTTCTATGAGTATTATTCTTAAGAACTGTCCACTTGTGAATGATGGATAAAATGTTCTTTGTATTAAGCATTGACATTGTCATAGAAAATATTATAAATAATAAGATAAAATGTTCTATTCTGATCCATGGTATAATAATAATTGTCCGCTGAATTCATAATTCTTAAACGTTTAATTATTACGTATTGCCATGGAGGTCATTGAAAAAAATGGTGGCAAAGTCTTTCTGTACGAAAATTTTTAATATACGAAAGTCCGAATGTATAAAAGTGGTGCTACTTTTTTAAGATGTATAAACCATAAAAAGAACCCGAAGTGTAACGGAAGCATTACTGAGAAACTTCAAGCTTTACTTATAGATAAGGCTTATTATTCAGTTAAGGAGTACTTAGAAGATAAAATGTAATGCAATCATTGTTAATAATTAATCAATAGTAATCCAAAATTTAATTGTCGCTTGAAATAATTGTAATACACCCAGCATAATTCTTAAATTAATCTAAGTAATTTTACTCTTACTGAATTTGACCTTTTATTTTAATATCATTATGACTATTTGTAATGGATTGACTATCAACGTATAATTTATATTTTTAAGGATATGATCTAATTGTTTACATATTATGACACTATATTATAATTTGCATGCTAACAAGCTGAATATGGTGAAACCGTACCTGTGTAACATCTTTCTAAACCCATATTATGCAAATAAACTGATTGATTGATTGATTGATTGATTTGATTGAGAAAGTAAATAAAATTTACACCATTATAATGTAATATCTAGACTGCTGGTTTTGTTAGCAGAGATAGGAAAAATCAAATCACAGATTTTACCGCACGAATTTTTTCCGCCAATGCGGCTACTCCTATTTGATTCCAAGTGTTACAGAATTGCAATAGAAAACTGATAAGCGGACTTTTTACTTACAGGATAACAACGTTATAGCCAAGAAAGGTCATACATGTTAATTGGATACCTCTATAAATATTCTACTAAAAGAAAAAAGTGCTCTCAAACGAAAAGCGACAGAAACTGATATTCCAATTCCAACCATTTACAAAAGAACAAAAATTAATATGAAAAATCAAGGTCTTAACTTTGTTTCTAATATACCGAGTTGCTCTAGTTTAAAAAATGGACTTTACAAAGCTAGAAACAAAGCAGCTGGTGTTAAAAAAACTGTTTTTAAGAATTTCCAAGAGGTTGAAATACCAAAAAAGTTTACTGATTTTTTATTGTACGAATACGTTGATGAGGAAATTTGTATTGTTTATTTTTGCTCAAAAGAGCCGAGAGGACTTCTAAAGACAACAAAAGATTTTTTTGTGGATGTCACTTTTTACAGTTGTCCTAACCCTTTTTATCGGCTATTGAGCATTCATGGTGACTTCGGCAGTACTGAATTTACGACTAATACAAGACCATTAATTTATGTTTTGATGCCCAATAATAAACAGACAACTTACATCAAGGTATTCCGCTTGATTAAAAAACATTGCCCGACTTAGAAATTAAAACGATGCATTGCGACTTCGAGATTGCCCTATGGAATGGTTTACTAAAATTTTACCCAAACGCACAAATAATAGGTTGCTATTATCACTGGACCCGGAACATGTGGCGCATGGGAAAAAAACAAAAACACAACAGCAAGGATAAAAAACGTATTATAGGACTGTGTGCAGTTTTGCCACTTCTTCCTAAAGAATCAATGTTAGATGGGTGGCAATACATACAATCAGAATATGAAGCTATTAATTTGAAAATGTGTGAATTTATGGCATATGTTCAAAAGTTACTTAAAAAACGTCTTGATAGAATCAGCGCCTTTGGGCAACGTCACCGAACTAACAATGTCTTGGAATCATTCCACTCCAGTCTTAATAATTGTATAAATAAAAACAACGTAACATTGTTACGTCTATTAAATGTAATTGTTGATAATGAGACATTCATCGACATTCAGATTCCAAAACAGCGAAAGCAAAAATATATTATCCGAGATGACTACATTAGACAGACCATTCAACATTTATCTCAAGAGATCACTATTGGACACGCTCTCGAAAAACGTTATTATAGGCTTATTTTTTCAATGTGCGTTTTTCTTTTTGACATTTGACAGTTAAAAAATAAAATGGATGAGACGAATTCAGCCAAAAAGTTTAACTTGGTTTTATTATTTTAAAATAAAAATTGATTCGATAGGAACAAAAAGGAAATAAACTCTAGTAAAAAATGTATTGCATCAACTAGTTGATTCGATAGGAACATATGCCTGAATCGACTTCCACTTTGATCAACTGGTTGATTCGTTCAATTGATCGGAATGGAAAAACAGAAATAAAGTATGAAATAACCGAATTCCCGCTATCGGTTATTCTCATGTTCATAACACAGTTTTCCTTGTAGTTTATTTACCCAGATGTTGAATGAATAACAGACAGGCAATACCCGTATTTATAAGAACATTCACATTCTAATCACAGTCGTAAGCTATCAAAAATATCTCTAACTAACTTTTGTACGCGACTTCGTCCGCATGAAATTTCTTGTTCCCCGACCCCCACTGCGTCGCATTAGATCGCCCGCCCGCGCCACTTCGTTTTCACATAGCGTTCTTTCTAACTTTTTTCTTTTTGCTCGGCTCCTAAGGGTCGTAGCTTGATGTTAAATATATATAGCCTATATAACCTTCCTCAAGGATTGGGCTATCAAATGCAAAAAGAATTTTTCAAATTCAACCGGTAGTTCCAGAGATTACCATCTAATCGTACATACAAATTTACACTTATCCAAAAGATTTTACCTGTTTATAATAGGTAGGATTTACCTGCAATTTTGTTTTTTTTTTGGACATTGATTCGCTGAGATGAGACTGCGATTTGAATTTGAGAACGTTTTTTAAGTTAGAGAATTAAGGCTCGTGCAGATGCGCGATGCGAAGGAATTTTTTAGTTTTAACGGTGTGCGCCAGTCTGCACGAGCCTTTAACATTCAGGTTAATTGACACAATAACAATATCTGTCATTTACTCAGGTGCAATTAGGTATTGGCGCCGATTCCCTTGTTCACAAACTAAACTAAATTTAAGTTCAATGCATCTTTTTCTTTCTATTTCATTAAGAAAAGGACAGAAGAGAATCAGCGCTTGACGTAAATTGACGTAATTTTAGTAGGCAAGTTAATCACGTCTAAACTTGTATAGAGTAGTGACAGGCGCTGATTAATTTGACAGGACTAAACTAAAATTTATCTTCTGTCCTTTTCTTAATGAAATAGAAAGAAAAAGATGCACTGAACTTAAATTTAGTTTAGTTTGTGAACAAGGGAATCGGCGCCATTATCATATAACCTGAGACTAAAATATTGTTATTACGCCATTGTACACAATACATAGAATATTACAGTAATTATGATATTCAATCTTGTTTTACGTCAAGAATAATAATTTACCTACGATGCACGTTAATGTCGCAGTAATGATTGAAAACAGTCAGTAATCTAAGCAATGGCAACGGTATAGTATCCTTTCGCACTTTTGGCCGTAAATTAATGGTGCTATATTTTGACTGACCAAGCCAAGCCAATAACTCTTTGACCGGTCTTGGAATTAAACTCCAAGACCCGTAATAATCTGACGCAGGTCCTCACCGGACACGGCAGCTTCGGGAGGTTCCTGTGTCGGATAAGGCGGGAGGAAACGCCCGGGTGTCACCACTGTGTGGATCGCCCGGAGGACACGGTGGAGCATACGGTGGAGGTCTGCCCGGCTTGGGCCGTGTCCTCGTGGAGGCGA
The DNA here is from genome assembly GCA_905333075.3 of Atethmia centrago. Lineage (NCBI taxonomy): Eukaryota > Metazoa > Arthropoda > Insecta > Lepidoptera > Noctuidae > Atethmia > Atethmia centrago. The sequence goes on along the minus strand of HG995381.1, from coordinate 5,500,911 downwards.
TCGATGGCAGAGACCTCTCGCGTCCGGCCCTGGTTCAGGCCATGGTACGGAGCGAGAGGACATGGGCAGCCGTCACCTCCTTCTGCGAAGCAGTAATGCTCGCGAAGGAGGAGGCGGGACGGTTGAGGGAAAGGCAAGTTTTGCGCCCTCTCGCCCCTAGCCGCCGCAGGAGACGCCAAGCAGGGCTAACATGACAAGCGCGAGAACGCTCTCTTTATCGATTTGTCGAAATTTGTCTACGATTCTGACGTCATCCGAATGCCTAACATGACCGCTAAGCGTGAGTAAACTCGAGAAAGGCACTTTGACAGTTCTTTATCTCGCGACGAGAAACCGATGTAGCAAATTATTAAAAACAAATCATTTTTATTTTAGCAACATCGGCTCATTCGATAAATTTTACGCATGGAATTAGTATGTACTATAATGATTTTACATCCACCTCTATTAATTTATGTTGTAATTTTTTGTGTAACCGATTTTTTTATTAAAATTTAATATTTTTCTATGGCATGCCGAAATTAAAATACAAAATGACGGAAACGAAAATGAGTGAGCCATTTTTGTTAGGGGAAAAACCTGTGGGTTCGCGTCACCAATATGTTAACCGCGTCACCAACATACTAACCACGTCACCGACATCCTAGCCGCGTCACCGACATATGAACAGCATCCCTTGAATATGCAATCTGCGTCACCAACATGCTAACTGAGTCACCTACATGCTCAATGCGTCACCAACACGCTAACCGAGTCACCGACATGCTAACCGAGTCACCGACATGCTCAATGCGTCATCAATATGCTCAATGCATCACCAACAGGCTAACCGAGTCACCGACATGCTAACAGAGTACCGGAAATGCTCAATGCGTCATCAATATGCTCAATGCGTCACCAATACGCTAACCGAGTCACTGACATGCTAACAGCGTGCCCTACCTGCTAGCAGCGGGCCCGACGTGCTGGCAGAGTCAACGACATGCTAACAGCGTCACCGAAATGTTAGCAGATTTACGAAATGCCAATCGACTTACGCCGTGATAACCGCGTCACCGACATTCTGAAAGCACTTGTTGACATGCAATTTGCGTCACCAACATGCACACCGCGTCACCGACATCCTAACCACGTCACCGACATGCAGACTGCGGCACCAACATGCTACCCAAGTCACTGACATGCTAATGTAACGTGTGCATCAGTCTGGCGTCTCGGAGCGGCCTGTGTACGTACATGTATACGCATATATATACTTATATATGTTATTCCAAAGTTTTAAGTTTTCATTTCTGTCACCAGTCCCCATGAATGCCATATTTTTTTGTATTATAATTTTGTGTACTCTTCTCGTCGTCAAAATCGAGGACGAGTAAATGACACAGGAATCGAAGATTATCTCGTGTTGAATTGTCAAAATACGAGATAACTTAGGTGCCATGTTAGGGTTTGTCGAGAAAATATCGAGTTTGACAGAACGAGTCGAGTATTTTGTATGGCAGCGCTGTCAGAAAACGAGAAAATTGACAGAAATAGACAAAAATTACTCACGCGAGAGTAATTGTCGCGTGTGTCATGTTAGCCCTGCTGGGCGTCGGGAATCCCGGGCGGATTTCCGGCCACCGTAGGCGCGGGCTTGTAAGGACCAGGCCCGGGTCGACGGCGCGTTGTATTGCACGCGCGCCTCAATTAGATGTCGTCAGCACAAGCGTAGGGGTCCACTAGGGCCGATGCCACCCGGGGTCGCGGGAAGGTGCTAAAGGGTTACTGAGGCCCCTGGTAACACAGGCAACGGAAGGAACACGGGTGGGTTTTAGTCAGTAAGAGTCTGACACACCCTCCTGCTCCGCCCAGAGCGGGAGGAGTTATTTGATAACTTCGCAGCCCAAGATAAAAAAAAGACCCGTAATAATAACACTGCGCGATATGATATTACTATTATATTTTTTTGTTCTAAATACCTACTTAGACATTTTGAGAAAAAAAAATGTAGTTGTCTTTATACATATAGTACGTGACTTAATACCAGAAAAATCTCAATTTTTACAGATATTAAGTCACGTGATTCTCAAATCTAACAGAAAAAAAATCGCATGACAAAACAAAGAGTTCTGAGTCAAATTATGTAAAAGAGTGAATTTCGTAAAAAGTACAGTTGACTCTTTCGATTTTGCTGCCCGTCGTACTTTCTACACGGAACGTCATTTTTGTCTATTTTTCCGTAGACAATACAGTGCTAGTGTTAAGCCTGCTGGAAATTGAACCGAAGACCTCGTGCTCAACAGTAGCTCTTAAGGGGACTACAGGACCTAAACGCAACTTTTATAAGTTTTATAATGCCTTAAAGTATATGATCCACTGCAGTAAACAAAATCAAAAAAATATATGATATTCTTAAGGATATATGCTAGGTAGATAGTGTGCCCTGGCGGCTGGGAGTATGTCGTGCTCACTCTAATGTCTCGCTGATGGTGGCGCGTGTGTTGGATCATTTAGCTCCCTTCAAAATGGTTGAGCTGAATGGTGCTGATCCACGCGTCATGTTCGTGAACGGGCGCCGTCAGTAGAGACTGGTCATCTCTTAGCTGCCATGGCTTATTTTAATTTTTGAATTGCTTTTTTTTTGTTGTAATTTTATTTTACGGACGCTTTTACGTTTTGCATCGTTCTCACATGTATAATTTCAAAATGAATGATGTAAACAATATTTTGTAACCATAATACGTTGATTTAAAAGAGTGTCCGTGGAGTTTCTTGCCCGTTCTTCTCCATAGGTACCTACTACGCTTTGGAATGGGCAACTAGCTTCATCTTTCTGACTGACTGACCGAACCCTTGACAATTCAAAAGTGCCTGTAATTGGTTTATTTGAAATAAATGCTTTGAGTTTGAGTTTTTGAGTTTGTTGAAAACATAATATAACTAATTTGATACCTACGATAGAAAAAACTCACGAAGATACCTCTAAAAATTTCTTTTAACGATTAAAAACCATACTAATATACATGCAATCATTCTGATTTTTTGTCAGATTATTTTACAAGCAACATAGTAGCATAATAGTGTTTTATTTTTTGTATACGATCTATAGATTTTTTGTAAATCGATAATTGCTTCATATTTTGCAATAAATTACCAGCGTTGTGTCATCGCGCTTCTCTTTCTTTTCTATGCAGTCCGACAGTGATCGCGCTTTAGGTGTTGTCGGCCTCTTACGACCACTAAGTTAACGAAGCAGTCCATTGTCCGATGTTTTGACTCAATAACTAAACGATACCTAGGTATTAGGGGTCGCGGGAAGGTACTAAAGGATCACCGAGGCCCCTGGCAACACAGGCAACAGGAAGGAATACGGGTGGGTTTTAGTCAGTAAGAGTCTGACACACCCTCCCGCTCCGCCCAGAGCGGGAAAAGTTATTTGATGATATCCCAACCAAAAAAAAAAGCTATTAACCACAGCGATAGTAAAGGAAACTAGAACCATGTTTATAACAATATGTGGTAGGTTAAGATGAATCAACCCAAAATACACGTACATGAATGATGCAATTTATTGGTATTTGCACTAAAGCACCCATTTCAAACTCAAACTCAAAGCATTTATTTCAAACTAGCTGATGACAAGACGAAAGTCATGTACAATTCGCACGTCTTGCCGAGTCCAATCCACATCGAAGGGTCGCTTCTCGAAGTTGTGAAGGAGTACGTCTACCTAGGACAAGTTATCCAGCTCGGTAGACACAACTTTGAGAAAGAAGCCGACAGGAGGATCCGATTGGGTTGGGCAGCGTTTGGAAAACTTCATCAAGTCTTCTCGTCGCCAATCCCGCAGTGTTTGAAGACTAAGGTCTTCAACCAGTGCGTCCTGCCCGTTATGACATACGGTGCCGAAACGTGGACACTGACAGTCGGGCTGGTCCACAAATTAAAGGTCGCCCAGCGCGCCATGGAGCGGGCTATGTTCGGAGTTTCTTTGAAGAATAAGATCAGAAATGAAGTTATCCGGAAGAGAACCGGAGTTACTGACATAGCCTGCAGAGTCAGCAAGCAGAAGTGGCAGTGGGCTGGCCATGTGTGTCGAAGGACCGATGGCCGGTGGAGCAGACGAGTCCTGGAGTGGAGACAACGTATCAGCAAGCGTAGTGTGGGACGCCCCCCAGCTAGATGGACCGACGACCTTAAAAGGTGGCTGGGACTGACTGGATGCGGAAGGCGGAGGACAGGGTGTTGTGGCGCAGCCTGGGAGAGGCCTATGTCCAGCAGTGGACTGCTATAGGCTGAGTTGATTGAGTATATTAATAAAAATAAAAAAAAAATCTAAAATAAAAGTAAGTAAGCCTAAGTTACTCCTTATTACATCAAATGTGCTTTTCCATACATTTTGTCGATCAATGTGAAGACACTGTATGGAGCAGCAGATAGTGTACGCTGTCCAAGTTGTAACCACTGCCAAAGTGCCAAAATGACACAAAATCCACGACACGGAAACCTGGTAAGTACATAACATGGTCTGAAAACACTGAAGCGCACTAAGAGAGTGTTTCTTTTTGGGGCGTTTGCTCTTCAGCACCACAATTACACTTATTACATAATAACTATAATAAAATTAGCTTCTTCTTTTATTTATTTATTTAAACTTCTCGCACACAATTAGGTACAAAGGCGGACTTAAAGCTCTAGGCATGCTCTACCAGTCAACCAAGGGTGGTGAAGAGATAAGATGGCAGGTGCTCAGAGAGTAAACAATAATAATGAAAAATATTAAATTATAACACAAAAGATTATAAATAAAATAGGTACATCTTCATCATCTGCCTGACTTTTCCCAACTATGTTGGGGTCAGCTTCCAGTCTAACCGGATGCAGCTGAATACCAGTATTTTACATGGAGCGACTGCCTTTCTGACCTCCACATCCCAGTTACTGGGCAACACGATACCCCTTGGTAAGACTGGTTGTCAGATTTTCGAGCTTCTGACGACCCGTAACGACTGTCAAAGATCTACAAATGACAGCCGGGATCAACGGCTTAACGTGCTTTCCGAGGCACGAAGGCAAATAAATAAAATAGGTACAGAAGTACATAAATAGGTTACAAACGTATAATACACCTACATAAATATTTACTACAATATATACCTACATACAAATTCAAGGAAAAGAGGTACATAGTTTAGAGGTAGGTACATAAATTACCTACATTATTCTTATGCAATACATAGAAAAATAACTGTTATATACTACACCTATACACACAAAAACCTAATAATACGTATATACATAATTATACAACCAATGAAACACAGTCATCTAAAAATTTATACTCGTAATAATATTGAATTGCTATTTAGCACTCTTCCTCTCTTCTAATGTTGCTGTGCCCGACAGGGTCCATATTGCTCTATTACTTTTTGTACCATCTATTTAATACAAATGGAATGCAATAAACAATTGAGTATTGAGTAATTGAGATGACTCTACGCTATCGGTTAAGAAAATAACACTCCAATTTCCGCTTAAATGCATACCGACTACTAGCCGTCCTGATATCAAAAGGAAGCGCATTCCAAAGAAGAATGGACTGGATATGAAAGGAAGAATGAGCAAAGTCAGAAGTATGAGAAGGACAGAGTAGGAGAAGATTGTTGGAAGAACGCAGACTGTTATCGTTTTAATTTACTTTTTTTTTAATTATTATTATAACTTACAGAATTAACAGCGAACACGTGTTTCTCCTTAGTCACGGGGTGGACCTGCGACACAGACACGACACAGGCGCCGCAGCCCCCCTCGTGGCACATCGCCTTCGTGCCATGCAGCTGGAGGTAGTTGCGCAGGTAGTCGTTAAGGGAAGTCTGCGGACTGACCTCTGTTCCCGCTGGAAATAAGAATAATTTATAATACAATATTCCTTCCATAAATTTGTCTCTGCATCACCCTGAGGTTGACTGGTAAAAAATGCGTCAGACATTAATTCCACCTTTGTACCTACAATGTTTTTTTTTTGTCCATAAAGTTTTAACAAACAAATACTTAGTAAGTAAATAAATATTAGTTTTCGATTTGCCTAAACCTGATCGAAAAAAAAATCTGCTGTTCCATACATTGTGTTCACATACATCGACAAAATGTATGGAACAGCAGATTTTTTAAACCAATAAACAAAAATTAAGCTTGTAAACATGCTGGCTGGTGATGGATGGTGGACCTACCAATCGTGTATGATACTGATATACCAGGGCGGTTCCAAAATACCCACTTAACATAACAAAAAACACCTGTATTCCCCAAAGGGTTAGGTACCTACAGGTGTGGCTACCTACTCAAGGACGTAGCCGGTTAAATTCCACGAGATGGAGGGGGCGAGTCTATTGCCATAAACCGGTCACAAACCCAACTGAGAAATTCCTAAAGGAAAAACCCCAATAACTGCGCTTTGGCCGACCTGGGGATCTAACTTATTCAAGAATTTGACTACTGATTTAATTAATACTTTAATCACACAAATGTACGGAGGTGGACTGAATGCCATAGGCATTTTCTACCAGTCAACCTTTAGGTGATGCAGAGACAAACAGTGGTAGGTGCAATCACGAAAAATTTATTATTATTTATTACAACTTTACTATACCTACCTAACAATTTCTAATTCATTTCAAACAGATTTCTTCTTCAAAAATAAATTATTAGGGCGAATAGGGTAGGTAGAATCACGAACAATTTATAATTATTTATTCCAACTTTACTATAACTAACAATTTCAAATTCAATTTAATAATTTCAGGTTTCTTCCTCAAACCTAAAGTATTAGGGCAAATAGGGCTCTACATCGTGCAATAAATACTTATTTATAAATTGTAATTAAATATTCTAGAGCACATACCTACATGATACTCTTTTTTCATATAATTATCATTGATGCGTAAGCTGATGTCCCTTCACAAAGCAAATCAAGATACTAAAAGACTTCCATTTCTAGAAACGCTCTGGTCTGCTTAAAATTATGTAACTAGCCTAAAAAAACGCCCTTAATGAAATAAATGAAAGTTGCTCCGGTTGTGCAAGCACTGGACGATTGGCACTCGGTTTAAATACTTTAGCACAATTTTCTTGGCTGTGTCATAATAACATTTATTGTCTGAACAATATACCTATTCAATATTAGATAGTCGATAACCGATCGACTACCGACTCGCGGAGTAATAAGGGTTTTAAGAAATGACGTTCACTAGGAGGCAGCACTGAGCTGTCAGGTCAAGGCATCTGTCAAAAGTGTCATTGCGCCTATATTTTCTTGAATCGTGACTGTATGATGAACGAACCAATGAAATTAATGATGAACGTCATCATGTTATGTTTTAATTTCATTGTCGAAATGGAAGACCTCTTGTCAAAGTGGCGCCAACTGGTAGCGTGAATTTTCTTGTAAACCCTGAAGCTGCCATTCTTTCATCTTTGACAGTCGTTGAGTCAGAAGCATAAAAAAAGTCTGACAACCTGTCTTACCAAGGGGTATCATGTTACCCAGTAACTGTGTTGTGGAGGTCAGATAGGCAGTTGTTTCATGTAAAATACTGGTGTTCAGCTGCATCCGCTTAGACTGGAAGACCCCAGCATAGTTGGGAAAAGGCTGGGGAGATTGATTGAGTATCGAAGCTTTTCTAACACCTTTGAGCTTTCTTTTAAGAACTTAATTTAAAACTTAGTATCTGCACTAAAAATATGCTAGAAATAGAAGGCGATGTAGATATTATACTAAGACTTTCTAGTCCACTTCTAATTAATTATTTTCAATTATGGCACCATAGCTGAATCAATTTATAAAAAATAATCTTTGCAGTATGCGATTACAATACAATTATAATTAATTAAAGCTTAGGCGATAAGTAGATTATTATTTATGTAAAAAATGTTTTTTCTTTTTAATATATTCGTATACGCACTTTCGTAGGTGCCAGGTTTAAGAAGTAAAGTAACTGACATTGAATGCTAATTAAAACAACAATTGCACGCCTCGTGTACTGATTATCACAGATATAATTATAAATATTAAGAGATATAGTTTTAGTTTCTAAAAATGGGTACACTACATAAATACGAAAAACTTTATTCCGTTAGTCACAAATACGAATTTTAAAATAACGATTTTCATTATTCCGAATGATTCAAAATTCCGAATATAACAACTCCGACTTATCATTACTCCTATTTTTATAATTCCTAAATTTCAATATTTCTAACGTTTATAATTACTATTCTCAAAATACCGAGTTTCAATAGATCGAATAACAAAAAGTCCGACTTAATGATAATTCGAAACATCAAACATACGAATTCCGATTATACACCCCCCCGCTCCAGCCAGAGCGGGAGAAGTTACACGGAAAGAAAGGATCTCTTCAGGAAAAATTGTTTCAATCCAAGTAAATATTTTCTTAACGTAAGTAAATGTACTCAGTCCAAGAAAACCTGTTTACTCAAATTAAGAATAATATATACTTGGTTTTTATTCTTATTTTTGATTCAAGACTATAATAATCTTAATTGAAGAAAATATTCTAAGAGAGAAATAATATTCTTAAAATTAAACTCAATAATTCTTCATTTAAGTATAATGTCTTTGAAGAAGACAATAAAACTAAAACAAAATTTTACTTAATTCAAGAATATATTGTTTTCCCCATATATGAATCAATATTTATCTTGACCAAAAGGATATTGTCTTAATTTAAGACATCCTTTTTTTGCGTGTATTTGATGATTTCCCACCCAAAAAAAGAAGCAGGGATGCAGCATGCAAGCGGGCATGCAGCATGCAAGCAAGCAAGGAGGCATGCAACATGCAGCAAGCATTGCTTCTGTCACGGCTCCGGCGCTGTGGATTTTGTGCGGCCCCACGCGAGCTTATCGTCGCAGATGGTTTTAACGCTCACCACCGCAGCTTCGGATTGCTTGGCGGCTTCACCGGCTAGCCTCAGCCGCGGCGGCGGACCTTCAAACCACCTGCTCCTCAGCTCGCGGGCCGCCCCACCCCTCCGCGCCTACACGGGCTTATATTACACTCTAGGGTAGGGCAGACAAGACTGGGTGAAGTCGGTTTTGCAGCGATTCGTTTCTGTCACAAAATTTTGTAACACAACATGTTGACTTTTAGTTTATTCAAAGTATTGAAAATTGGAATGTCGTTTTTCGGACCGAGAACCCTTCGAGCATTTGATTCTTCAAACGTATGAAAATCGGAATACTAACAAATCGCATTTACGACTTTCGGTAAAATAAATTTCGTGATTTTTATAGTAGACATTATAATTCTTAGGTATTATGAAATTCGGACTTTTGAAAATCGGAACATCGAAATTCGGAATAAAATATTTCGGAGTATTTGGGTGTTCCCTCTAAAATTAGGTATGAAACTGATTTTTAATCGTTTTTTTTCTGTTCATGTAACTATGGGATGTAAACAGAGCTACGGCTCACCTAATGATAAAGTCACTGGTGCTTTGGGACAACTACAATACCAAAGACAGCCTCTGTGGTCAAGTGGTAGGACCACCACGTCAGTTTCGGCGTCGGGAATCCCAGGCGTATGTCCGGCCACCGTAGGCGCGGGCTCGCGGAGGGTGAGCATTGGGTAGCTCGCCGGCCGATAACGACCAGGCCCGAGTCGACGGCGCGTTGTGTTCCACGCGAGCCACAAAGAGATGTCAGCACAAATGTAGGGGTCCGCTAGGGCCGATGCCTGCCGGGGTCGCGGGAAAATCCGAAAGGGATACCGAGACCCCTGGCAACACAGGCAACGGAAGGAACACGGGTGGGTTTTAGTCAGTAAGAGTCTGACACATCCTCCCGCTCCAGAGCGGGAGAAGTTATTTGATAATTTCACACCCGAAAAAAGGAAACGTCGGTTTTGATTCCCAGCGGGGGCTAAATTTTCTTTTCCGCTTGGTTGGTGCTTGGGCTTGTTCTAAATCCGCCTGGCTAGCTACCACCATCTTATCTAAGTCTGTCGCCATAACAACAATGTTAACAGCATTTAATTTTGTTGTGTTTCGGCAGTTAGAGATAAGATAGCCAGCTCACCTGTGTTTGAGGATCCAAGCTGAATCTCGGTTCCACCTTCGGCCTAATCATCACTTACCAGCAGGTGAGATGAAGGCCAAGAGTTAACCCGTTATGGATAAAATAAAGATGCGTTTCTATCCCAGAGATAAAGCTGAAATGTGTCTGTAATAACAACGGCATCCACATGCCTTATACCGTACAAAGCAGCACTCTACAATCAGAATCCGAGAGTTATGAAGGATATTGGTAATCCATTGCTTCATAGGTTTGAAAAATTCGTCTGCTCAGCAACTTAAATAATGTAGGTAATGGACGTGGGTGAACTCACAAAATTAAACCCATTGCAATCAATTGACATTATATGTGTGTTACACTATTACCCCGCAGAACCCTGCTTTGTGCCAGCAGGGATATGGTAGTTATGGGGTATGGAGGCATGAGGAATAGGGTGTAAAGTTCACTCATCCTCCATAGAAAAGGGAGGATCCTCCGACCAGACGGGTGTCGTGTCTGCCCGATGGTGGAAATCAATAAAATCAGAAGTCTTTTATTCAAACTAGGCTGAGAATCAGCATTTTTCGAACGTCAAAATAACATAAGATAGTCCCCCAAATACGCCCGCCCTTCACCACTTCCTAGTGCTTTAGCTGGGAAGAAGTAGTGGCGCAACAAACTCCCCAGCAGCACACCTATCTGTTTAGTTATTTAATCTTGATTCTATACAAATCGTATTTAAAGTAATTAACATTACGAAACACAAAACATTAAATTAAATTACTTGCCATATGTTAGCTAGCACACGCCAGTATACCAACAAAACAATGAAAACTGTACTCAAGCAGATAATATTTACAACTTAAAAACATAAATAGATCTTAATACCTAAATAAAAGCCTCCAGGCATAAATGGCGTGCGTACATAAGGTTATTACTGTAACTCGAAGTGAGAAATGATAAACTAGTACCATCGAAGTAAAATAAAGAAACAATTACTAATAACAATTAAAATCATGATCAGCAAGACGACCAGTCACCACAAGCAGCACCCGTTCACGAGCATGACGCAAAGATCAGCCATTACCCCCATCGCCATATTGGAAGGAAGGAGGCAACCTGACCCCCGACGCTACCGCAGCCAGTGACATCTGAGGGAGCATAACGAACGTGCTGCCGGTTGCTCAGGCAAGAATAGTATAATCAATTGTCGAAGTCACTAGCTAACCAGTTATTGCAATACAACTCATAAAAAAAACCACAATGTAATGAGTAGATTATGTCACTAATCAATTAAAATTAAATAAAATTAAAATACATTGACTTATACAGTCAAATAAAAAAATCAATTATATGAACTCATATAACCTGTCAGTAGGTAAGCTAATTCTGGAGAAAGAACATTTAAAACAGTCATTGTCTTGAGCACGGAGCATCGAGTTAATCACAGCGACAAAATATTCTTATGCTCTTAGGTTGAAGTCAGAATGTTGTATATTATATGCAGTTGCGCGGTAAACACTGCTTGCGCGATGCAGGATTTTGCGTGACGTCAGTGTATTGCGTAGTTCGAATGTGGCGATGTAGATAAAAATTCCACAGGTAAAATTTCCACGGACGAGCTCCCGTACAAAGAACAAAGCGTCAGGATAGTCCCCAAAATTCTTTTATTTTACGTTTTTTACAATTTGCAGGTCAGTGTCAAGTTGTACGATGATCAAAATAATCATATTCTCGCGACTGAAACATGTCAGGTGGATACGTATTTAGATACAGAATTATAATCATTAAGGCTCCTACACATACTGGCGCGACTTGTCGCGCGACGCGACGCGACACAAAGACACCGCGTGTAGCGCTACAAGCGGTGCCTTTGTGTCGCGTCGCGTCGCGCGACAAGTCGCGCCAGTATGTAGGAGCCTTTAGAATCCTTACTAATATTACAAATGCGAAAGTGAGTTTGTTTGTTTATTAGTTAGGCTTTCACGCTAAAACGGCTGAACGGTTTGCACACGGGTAGACTATGACCCTGGGCTAGGTTAGGATACTTTTCATCCAGGATCACAGACGAAGTCGTGGGCAACAGTTATACATCAATACAACTCTCTTTGTGTCTGTCTACTACAACTCTTCGTTTTTTCAGTCGGTTTTATGAGACGACTGTTCCTATTCTGATATTGATGATTTTGTTTACCTACTCAGTAGGTGTAATGGATATTATATCCTAATAATAGAGCAAATTAATGGATACTTAATCACCATTTTCTGTAAACAAATCGACTGATAACGCCAGGGCCGGATAACGGCAGGGCAACAGGGGCACTGGCCCCGGGCCTCCACAAAGAAGGGGCCTCCACAGTTTGTTTTTTTTTTAAGATAAGAAAAAATACATCCTTTGTGTCCTTCAAAGAAAAAACGTTCACAACCATCAAAAAAAAGGTCACCTTCACAAGATACCTTTTTTAATAATTGTTTTTTTTTTCATCTGTTCCATACATTTTTCGGGGGCTCCACTTCTTGGTTGCCCCAGGGCCTCCACACCTGTAAATCCGGCCCTGGATAACGCTGCCTCCCATTTGTCAGTTAGGTAGCGACATTATAATTATTATCACGAATGTGAAATTAATATTAAAATACATTACAGTGTACAATCGCCAGCACACAAAGTTACCACAAACTGTCAAATTTCTTCAAATGATTTTAACCTTAAAATTGTTGTTGGTTAAGTTCAAAATTTAATGAGAAAATTTGACAGACTGTCGCAACTTGACGTACATAGCTAAATGAAACACTAATAATAAACAAATAAAAATACTACTGGATTAAGGAAACTAACCATTACCAATTAAAATTTTACGTAGAGAAACATTCAACTATATATACCTACTTCTAGAAGCAAATTCTACCGGAAGAATCTATTAACAGATGTAGGGATCGCTTAGTTAAGGGCCTTATGATTTTGTAATACCGTCGTCGTGGAGTCATACCTACCGTACTTTATTCCCTAGCCGCCTAAGAGGGTCGGGTAATCGCCGTTGACCTTGGCTATACAAATATGCGTCGCGTTCACCGCGCCGCACCGCCCGTCGTTCGGTGTAGGTAATATTTATCCGTAGTAACGAAAATATGAATATTTGAAAAAATGACAGATAGAATTATAGATAATAAAATAGTCTTTTAATTCAAAAAAAATCATGTTAATATCTTAAGTAGTTTGAAAGTAATAGGTATCGTTTTTTCATGCTTTGGGTATTGCTTCCTGAATTTATTTCATAAAGTATTTTACTACAATACTTAAATAATCACATATAAAATTGATGTGTTATGCGTTCTCTCTAGATTTAAAAAATATGATAAACGTGTAAAAATGTTTATACAAATCTATAACTTACAGAAATAAAATCATTTATCGTTTATCTATTTTAACATAGATTTTTTGCATAACTTACTTGCATTATGTGAAGGCGTAATAACAAATTTAATTAAACGTTACTAAAATCATACATATATCTGCGCCTTAACGGCTAGTAAAGTAAGCTATAGCGGTTGAATCAGATTGTAGCTTATTCACCGAGAAGATTTTTTCTTGAGAATAAACTGGTCATTTTTATCACAGCACAATAGTGATGTGTGATCTCCCACGGCTAAACATTCCGTAATATAATATACGCAAGTTCAAATTATTTCCAGATTTGAACTCATGACCTCCGGGAACTAACCAATTCCTTGTCCATTTGGTTAAATATTTTTTCTGTAGCATTAAGAAGTTTCACAATAATTCGTAATAACATACATTAACATATCTAGATACAACAAAAAAAAAACGACAACAACAGGCATATTTCCGTATTCAAATTAATTTTAAAATAAAAAACAAAGAACTCACTCAAAGAATATTGATCCCCGTTAATCGTGAAATTAATTCTATCCATTTTGTTGTCACTTCAACACAATATTATCGTCACTTGTACAACACAAATCAAATAAAACTAATAGATAATAATAATAAAATTATAATCGCGTGGTCACACTGGACTTGGTCGTGACGCGCGCAGGCGCATACTGCGTATAAACGAACGAAAGGGTACCGGCTTGAGACGTAAGATGTTATCACAGATTACATACCATACAGATACTGCATTGCTTACAATCATAGTTTTAACAACGTACACATGGATAACGTTTATTTAAGTTTAGGGGGATTTAAACAGCACTTTCGAAGTTTCAGTGTAGTTTGAGGAAGAGAAGTCACACTGCCCATCTTTTCTGGTTGTAGTATAACTTACAAGGTCTAATTAAAGTAACCAAGGTTTGTTTTTTTTTTGGTTTATCATTATCAGATAGCGTTACATTACGCCTATGAAGTTTCCAAAGTTAATTTAATTTGACCTTGTCTATCATCCTCATTTTGTGGTTTTCAAGGCAGTTGATTTATAATAATAATCCGGAAACTAAATTGCTGAATTGCAAGCTATTGGTGCCGATTCCCTTGTTCACAAACTAAACTAAATTTAAGTTCAGCGCATCTTTTTCTTTTGATTTCATTAAGAAAAGGACAGACGATATATATTAGTTTACTCCTGTCAATTTAATCAGTGCTTGACGAAAATTGACGTAATTTTAGTAGGCAAGTTTTTAATCACGTCTAAACTTGTATGGGGTAGTGACAGGCGCTGATTAATTTGACAGGACTAAACTAAAGTTTAGTTTGTGAACAAGGGAATCGGCACCATTGTCTATTCCAAAAATATCAAATGAAAGTGTAAACAAAACAAGTTCAGGTTGAATTCTTACGGAATCGTTCACTCAAGGGAATTAGTAACACATTCATCATGTATTGAGAATTTGTCAACATTATATCTCACCAGTTGTGCCAGTAATGATTGTGTATTCAATAGAACATTTGTAATTGAATAACCATCGACGAAAACTGAGGTTAGGCATAAAACCAGTTATGCCCCGCGCGACACCGAGTCGGAGGCAAACAATAGAAAATCAATTGTGTCTCATTATCTGTCCATGACCAATTAAACACAACTGTCAAATGAAATACATCTAAATTAAAATTTGAATTTCGGGTTTAAGTAATCAAATCAAAGCACTCACTATGTAGGTCGCACTTCAAATAGCTTGTGGCTAAGTACTAATAACAGTCGCACGGGTCAATCGATCAGGTTAAGCTACGCTTGCCGTGGATGGGTGACCATCTTTACATACCAAGAACCGTGCTTCGGAAAGCACGTTAAGCCGTTGGTCTCGGCCTTCGATAAATTATGATTGTCTCGGCTGTTATTTGTAGTTACTCGTATTTAACATTTTTTACGGATCCTCAGAAGCCCGAAAGTCTGACAACCAGACCAGGGGGTATTGATTCGTATTACCCAGTAACTGGGTTTTGGAGGTCAGATAGGCATTCGCTCCATGTAAAATACTGGTATTCAGCTGCATTCGGTAAGATTGGAAGCCGACCCCACCATAGTTGGGAAAAGAATAGGCAGATTACTTCAAATTGCCATCTATAGGTACGTTTTCTGATCCAACTGTTACTTTTGGATACATAAGATAATGTTCCCACTGCTGGAGGCTTAGCATGACACTCTCTATTTCTTCGAAGAATAGACACGGCTCTTTCCATACAATGTGACATTTCGTTTCTCCTTTTTTGACATCCCATCGTAGAAATCCTTCTACATAAAAAAGGACCTAGACAAAGATCGTTAGAAACGAAAGACAAGATGACAGATTGTAGAAGGATTTCTACGGTGAGATGTAAAAAATTGACAAACGAAATGTCACTTTGTATAGAAAGAGCCATGTCTATTCTTCGAAGAAATAGAGAGTGTCATGCTAAGCCTGCTGGGGCACAGGCCTCCTCTCTTCGAGAGGGAGTGGGCTGTAATCTACCACAGGGGTTGCGGGTTTGTAGATGTTACATGTCTTCGAATTTTTGGTTCTAGGACATGTCGGTTTCCCCATGATGTTTACCTTCGTTTTGAGATATATAAATATACACTTTTGGTACAATAATATTAATAATTATATATTCTTGTGGTTACAATATCAAAAAGGACGCAAATTCATAATTCGGTTGTGTTTGTGTGCTTAGAGTTTATGCAAGTGTAGTGCTTGTTTATAAACTGGATAAACTACGATGTTATCCTCTAAGCGTTGGTCACCAAACGCTAAAAGTTATGTACACTATTTATTGCTCTTTGATCTACTTTGATTTACTTAGCTACATAAGAGATGTTTCCGTATGTTGGTATTGTAGTAACAGACTTAATACATTTTATATCTAAAGTTTAATATCCTTATAGAATTGAATTAACATCATTTGATAATAAGAGTATTTCTTTGTTAAATTTAATTGTAGATTCTATTCTTCTGTTTATTGTGGAAGCTACCCTACAACAAATTCGTCTTAAAGTATAATAATTATATTGTTTTAAATGTATATTTGAAAAAGAGATGCAGCTATGTAGGACTGATAGCACTATCTCTCTTTCGCAAAGCGACACTTGTCAATCGACACAAGTCAAAACGCTGTGCCATCAATCATCGCTTAGAACTGAGGTTATTTGGATATCATTTTCACTGTTACCAGATTTGTAACAACGTTATAACTTATAAATGCGACTGCCTCGTTGACCCGGGAATCGGGTTCGATTCCCGGGTCTGGCAAAGTGTTGTCGGGTTTTTCAATCTGGAATTTCTCAGTAGCAGCCCTAAGTCTAGAGTTGTGCCCGGTTGATGGCAATAGGCTCGCCCCCTATTACATGTGACTTGAACATAACTGGCGGAATGTGGGTGCACTACTCGTATAGCTGCGCCATTGCCTAATCCTTTGGGGAATACAGGCGTAATATTATGTTATCATAAGACATGATACCTGTATAATAAATCTTGTAGACTTAAAATTTGTAAAAGAAAGGTTTACAGCAGGCTTAGCATGACGCTTTCTATTTCTTCGAAGAATAGACAGCTCTTTCTATACAAAGTGACGTTTAATTTCTCCATTTTTGACATCGCACCGTAGAAATCCTTCTGCAATCTGTCAGTTTGTCTTTCGTTTCTACCGATCTTTGTCTAGGTCCTTTTTTATGTAGACTATTTCAGAAGAAAGTTTCTATCCCAAACTGTCAAAATCACACTGTCAACTGACAGTTGTCTAAGGTAGTGAAGACAATTTGCGTTTTTCTACTCGACGGCCACAAAGTATATACGGTTATTTACAAAATCATGATTTTCCAGGAGAGCGTTTGAACGCAAAACTGTGACAATTAGGTAATAGAAGAACAAGGCTAAGTTCTCCTATACATCATTTAGTTAATAGGACATGAACATGGTTTTTTTTTTTGGGGTAGAATCACCAAATAACTTCTTTCGCCACACCCTCCCGCTCCTCCCAGAGCGGGAGAAGTTATTTGATGATTACCCAACAAAAAAAAAAAAGGGTGGACCTCTACTATATCGAAATCTTCTTAATAAAAATTAGAGATGCCGCGAATACTCGATTTTCTTTTTTTGTTATTCGTCGAAATGGAAATGGAAATAGTTTTTTTTTTTTGGATGGGAAATCATCAAATAACTTCTCCCGCTCTGGGCGGAGCGAGAGAGTGTGTCAGAATCTTATCGACTAAAACCCACCCGTATTCCTTCCTGTTGCCTGTGTTGCGGGGGCCTCGGTGACCCTTTAGTACCTTCCCGCCACAAATGGAAATGGTTGAGGCCAATATTACTATAATATGTTTTTGTTCCAAAATACGGTACTTCGACACTTTGAGAAAAATTGTTGTAGTTCTCTTTATTTTTGAATTCTGAGGCGAATTATATAAAAGAGTAAATTTCGTAAAAAGTGCAGTTCACTCTGTCTACTTTGCTGTCGTCGTTCTTTATACACGGAACGTCATATTTAGCGTTCCTTAGTAAACAAGGAACCCTTATAGTTTCACCATGTCCGTCTGTCTGTCTGTCTGACCCCGCTGTAGCTCAGAGATGCTTAGTAGTAGGACGCTGTAATTTAGCATAAGTATACATATTAATCACGCCGACACAGTGCTAAAATAAAATCTCGAAAAAGTTTTTTTTTTAGTGTAGCCCCCCTTGCACGTAATGTGGGGATGATATATTTTTCTCGTCTATCCCATGGTATGGGGTATCGTTGGATAGGCCGTTTAAAAATATTGCGGGCCTGTGAACACCACTTTTCGATTCAAGGATTCGCTTGCGTAATATTAACCATTAAAGTGCTAATTTTTGACGAGTCAAGGGTCCCCCTCTCCTGCCAGCTAAACGGTTGTTTATGAAGATGTGAAAAAATTCATGGCAGTAGTACATATAATGAAATTAAAAGGAAAACTATCACAGCTAAGTAGGCTTTACAAGTTAACGAGTAATGGTCGACCAACTTAAATTTGCACTTGGAGAATTGACCGTGGCATATATCGATGTATGGGAGAACATGTGTTTCAACTACAATGTTAAGTTTGTTTTTGGGATAAATTCATCCTAACTTCCCAACTACAGAACCCTTCATTGTGCTTGGTCCGAGATGCACTTCGCCGGTTTTGTTCCGTAGACAAAACAGTGCTCGTGCTAAACCTGCAGTAAGTACTCTACATAACGTTCCACAAACCATTTCACGTTATTGATAACGAACAGAAAAAACGAGTAAAAATTATCGAGTAGAAAACTTCAATCTCCACCTCTCAAAGTAAGAGCAAAACAAATACAGTGAACAGGCGATGACGGAGAAAATCGAGAGCAAGTTGGAATGTGTGACGAGAATGATTTGTATCAACGTCACTACCTTTCTATCTGATACGTTAGAATCACGTTTGAGTTTGCATATTTTGGCTTAGTATAGGTACCTACATAAGTAAAAGAAAGAATGGGAAATTTTATTTGGGACACGCACTGGTGATCATCATCTCTGCATCTCATCTGCCTAGCCTTTTCCCAACTATGCTAGGATCGGTTTCCAGTCTGGATGCAGCTGAATACCAGTATTTTACATGGATGGACTGCCTATCTGACCTCCACAAACCAGGCGCACATGAAATACAAACAGTAAAAAGCGGCCAAGTGCGAGTCGGACTCGCCCATGAAGGGTTGCGTAGCAGCAAGTAATATAATATAAAAGTTTCTTATAGTTCGTTGTAACTTTGATCGATGTTTTAATAATAGTGTAAATTGCGGTTTACGATTTATGACGTATTAAAAAAAACTACTTACTAGATCTCGTTAAAACCAATTTTCGGTGGAAGTTTACATGGTAATGTACTATCGGCCAAACTTCCGCATGCTCACCTCTAAGGCGATAATCGTACAGCACGGCTTACGACTCGATCGCCCGATGCAAGCGTTTTGACCAATGGGATGAACGAAACGTATTTTAGTCGTGTTCGTTATAACGTAATTATGTATAGAAGTGTGACACTCATACTAGGCGCGTGTTATGCTCACTTGTTGTGAGATCATTTTTAATGGTCTCGGCCAGCGAGAGCTCTTTATGAATTATTATTGTTGACAAGAAGTAATTTCGTACTCATATCTTCCGTTTGGTTTAGAAAATGTAATATATTGGTATTGCTATATTTAATTAGTAGGTATCAATAATATAATATTTCCATAAAAATATAATAATTTGGAATAAGGAATGTCAAACAACAAATTATGTCTATTCTATACACTTTGATATTTACCTCTCTCCGACACATGGCTATGCTCTGTCGGGTATATAAATTTAGTTATTTATCATCACTTTCACTGCCTCTCCAATTTTCGCGATGTCCTATGCGATGCCGCCAAACAAATCGCAGCGAACGCGCTAGGTGCGTTAACCGACACTGCATAAAGGTATAAAATGTTTATATTGACATTTTTTGTGTTTTATCAGCGTGCGACTTGTTACTTGTGCAGTGCTATTGGAAAGTAAATCCCCACTTTACGTGCAAAGGACGTACCCTAAAAAAATGTTTTTCAAGATTTTAGTTTACCACTTTGTGGGCGTGATTAATATGTATACGCATGCCAAATTACAGTATTCTAGTAGTAAGAGTCTGTGAGCTAAGCCAGGGACAGACAGACAGACGGACAATGCGAAACTGTAAGGGTTCCTTGTTGACTACAGAACCCTAAAAAGGAGCAAGTTACGTAGTTTTGTTAGAAATTGACAACATTTGGTATATTTTTCTTTTATTGCTCTGTTTTGATTAAAATAGCAAAATTACAGTAGTGTTTGAACCAATAGTTGACGCAGTTTTTCAGAGAATTTGTTTATTGCTGTCGCAACTTTTGCAACTGCAATAAAAATAAGTTCATTATCTAAGTACCATTGTTATTGGTCGACATCCGGTTAAACAATAGGACGGCTTAATAGAAGGGCCATAAAATACGGTCACAAAAAATGACAAAATATTTCTTCAACACACTTGCTTGTAAAGTGACTCTTATAGCAACGCATTTAGGTTCATAATTCAGCGTTTATTACACTAGTATTTTTACTTTACAGTTATTTTTCTCAATCTCCGCAAAGAGTTTTTATATCTAAAAACAATGAATAT
The DNA here is from genome assembly GCA_905333075.3 of Atethmia centrago. Classification (NCBI taxonomy): domain Eukaryota; kingdom Metazoa; phylum Arthropoda; class Insecta; order Lepidoptera; family Noctuidae; genus Atethmia; species Atethmia centrago. The sequence continues at coordinate 5,480,290 of HG995381.1, read as the reverse complement.
TTTTGAGAATAAATAAACTATTTTTGAGAACAGTGGTGGCCCAGTGGTAACGGCTTCGACTTACGAGTCGGTCGTGGGTTCGAACCCAGGCAGGCGCTTTACTTTGTGTAAATAATTTCATCACCACTGCTCTCAAAACGGTGAAGGAAAACATCGTGAGGAAACCGGCATGTCCTAGAACCAAAAATTCGAACACATGTGACATCTGCCAACCCGCACTGGGCCCGCGTGGTGGATTATGGCCCACTCCCTCTCAGGAGGCCTGTGTCCCAGCAGTGGGAACATTATAGGCTGATTATGCTAAACTATTTTAGGTTACATTTATGATAAATCAATCATCAAAATTATTATCGTTTCTTCAAATGATATATTTTTCACTACGAATTTACCATAATTTGCGTATTCAAAACTTTATTTTGTTTTTATTATATTTTTATATGGGCTGTTCAGCGGTTTTGCCGTGCCTTTATTTACACCTGGACGCGCATCGCTAGCGTGGCGCGCGGAAGAAACGAAACCAGCACGCCATTTTCTATAAATACTCGTTAACGTTTTCGTTGTGTGGTTAATTATTATCAAAAATGTTGACTTCAAGTAGGGAAGAAGAGCGAAGAGCAACACGTAGATTTGACCACCCCCGGAAATACTAATCGAGGCACGAAACGCGAGTGTCACGCCTTTTGCTACCAAAATCTAGAGAGAAATACCTAGCGGCCTACGAAACTATAATAACAATACAAGTCTGTTTTTTCCTCTCAAGTTGAAAACCATCGTATGAAACGCGTGTGTATTGATAATTACTCACTCGGCGCCCTTATCGCGCTCGTCTTCGGCTCGCGCGAACAATACCGGCTCAAGTGTAGTTAGTGACCAACATCACACACTTGTATCATAATGTACTAGTATCTCTGTTGTTATTTTTTGTTACCCGCCCAATACTCACACAAATGCATATTGCCTCTAATTGGACGAAACCAGGAAGAGGTGTGGTCTGTCACTAGCTGCGCTTGCCGCAGAAATATTTTCTTAAGTGAGCATGCTTAAGTTTTGCCGATAGTACATCATATATTTTTTTTAGTTTTATCATTCTCTTATTTTAGAAGTGACAGGGGGGGGGGGGGGGAGGGGCACACATTTTACCACTTTGGAAGTGTCTCTCGCGCAAACTCTTCAGTTTAGAAAAAAATGATATTAGAAACCTCAATATCATTTTTGAAGACCTATCCATAGATACACCACACGTATGGGTTCGTTGAAAAAAAAAATTGTTGCAGTTCTAAGTATGGGAACCTCAAAAATGTATTGTTTTTTTTTCTATTTTTGTGTGAAAATCTTAATGCGGTTCACAGAATACATCTACTTACCAAGTTTCAACAGCATAGTTCTTATAGTTTCGGAAAAAAGTGGCTGTGACATACGGACGGACAGACAGACAGACAGACATGACGAATCCATAAGGGTTCCGTTTTTTGCCATTTGGCTACGGAACCCTAAAAAGGAGCATTTAAAACACAACTTACATAAAAAAATAAGATCTGTGCGAGGCTAAAAAGGCATAATGCTGCGATATTTAAAAAAAATATTGCCGCAGCGCTGGTATGCTGATAGGGCCCGTAGGTAGCCTAAAGCAAGAAACAACCGCAAATTGAAAAATTTTGCGATTTGAAGTCTAGTTTAGAGAATTTCTTAACAAAGAAATATAAACCATTGTCCGTGTGTCATCATTATCATCATCACTTCAACCGAAAGACGTCCACTGCTGGCCATAGGCATCCAGTGGTTCTCGCATCCAGCGGATTTCCGTTGTCCTTGTATGCGTTGTTTAAACTATGAAGGACAGTCCAATATCTGTAGGGTATGCAACCTACTTAGTAAGAATCTCAAAGTCATTAATTCATTCACTGACAGGCAACGTACAGCCTAAATCACTCAACGTACAGCCTAAACCACTCAACGTACAGCCTAAACCACTCAACGTACAGCCTAAACCACTCAACGTACAGCCTAAACCACTCAACGTACAGCCTAAACCACTCAACGTACAGCCTAAATCACTCAACGTACAGCCTAAACCACTCAACGTACAGCCTTAACCACTCAACGTACAGCCTAAACTGCTCAACGTACAGCCTAAACCACTCAACGTACAGCCTAAACCGCTCAACGTACAGCCTAAACCACTCAACGTACAGCCTAAACCGCTCAACGTACAGCCTAAACCACTCAACGTACAGCCTAAACCACTCAACGTACAGCCTAAACTGCTCAACGTACAGCCTAAACCACTCAACGTACAGCCTAAACCGCTCAACGTACAGCCTAAACCACTCAACGTACAGCCTAAACCGCTCAACGTACAGCCTAAACCACTCAACGTACAGCCTAAACCACTCAACGTACAGCCTAAACTGCTCAACGTACAGCCTAAACCACTCAACGTACAGCCTAAACCACTCAACGTACAGCCTAAACTGCTCAACGTACAGCCTAAACCACTCAACGTACAGCCTAAACCACTCAACGTACAGCCTAAACCACTCAACGTACTGCCTAAACCACTCAACGTACAGCCTAAACCACTCAACGTACAGCCTAAACCACTCAACGTACAGCCTAAACCACTCAACGTACAGCCTAAACTGCTCAACGTACAGCCTAAACTGCTCAACGTACAGCCTAAACCACTCAACGTACAGCCTAAACCGCTCAACATACAGCCTAAACCGTAACCCTTGAGTTTATAAAAACCAAGTTTCAAACTCAGGACATTCACGATCAAAATTGAATGACGTAAAACCAACCGGCTAAAATCGACGGCAGACGTCGAATTTGGAATCTTCTTAAGGTTTTATTCTTACCATGCAAAATAGCATTGCAATGAAATGATTTTATTTCTCTAAGTAGGTTTGTACAAACACTTTTACACGTCAATCATATTTAAAAAAAAACCAGTTGAGCTCGGCGTTTCTCATCTGACTACTCTGAGAAGAAAGGCCGAAACAAACTCAGAGGTCACGGTCTCTTAAAGTCCAGACATATTCTTGGTTAGATCATGTGAAGAACATGTAGATTGGTGTCTGAAATGGTCTTTTGAGGAAAGAACCACACAGATTGAGTGCACCTATCCAGTCAGTGCACGCATTTGTCAGTAATCGTGCAGCTCAACTCAGAATTTAAGGAGCTCAACGATTCGACAAAGTACCAAAGAAAGGACATTTGGGTAAATAATGTAACTCTTACCTTATTCTAATTAACAACATATGCACCTGTTCCACCACCGGCGATTAGCGAGAAGCTAGTAGTGCTAGCTATAATAAGGCCAGGTTTTAATTGTAGCCTCTCAAAAAGCTAGCAGAATAAGGCCAAGTTTTCATTGTAGCCTCTCATAAAGCTAGCATAATAAGGTCAGGTTTTCATGGTAGCCTTTCAAAAAGCTAGCATAATAAGGTCAGGTTTTCATTGTAGCCTCTCATTAAGCTAGCATAATAAGGTCAAGTTTTCATTGTAGCTTCTCATAAAGCTAGCAAAATAAGTTCAGGTTTTCATTGTAGCCTTTCATAAAGCTAGCATAATAAGTTCTGGTTTTCATTGTAGCCTTTCATAAATCTAGCATAATAAGGTCAGGTTTTCATTGTAGCCTCTCATAAAGCTAGCATAATAAGTTCAGGTTTTCATTGTAGCCTTTCATAAAGCTAGCATAATAAGGTCAGGTTTTCATTGTAGCCTCTCATAAAGCTACTATGGTAAGGCCAAGTTGTCACGTGGTAAGGCTAAGCCGCTTTATGGTTTCTGGACGACAATTATTTATGAAGTAACTTGAATTACGTTTGTCCCGCCGCTGAACGGATTTATAAACCCTCTTTTTGGACTCCTCCGGGAGGCCTTTGTCGTTGAGCGGCTCTCTATAGGCGTGGCGTGAGACAACTCTACCCTCTTCTCTGACCACTCTTGGACAAAGAGGCTATTCACGTCAGGGCATTACTCTCGCGTGGTGTAAGACGCCAACGCGGCCCACCTGCTAGTGTGAATCGTTTTTAAAGTGCTTCTGCACGCGCATTTTAAGGTGCGCCCCATTGCAATTTCGAATATAGAGTAATTCCTAGAAATACAGTTTCTGTTATTGCATCTAGTTTCTTGCCATCAAGTTTAAAATTAAGACCCGCTAAGGTTACATACGGTAATCAGAATTTGATACATTTTGTTTTATTTGTATTAAGTAAAATATTATTAGCTGCGAACCATTTCGAAAGAACGGCCAGACTATCGTTGACATGTACGACATCCGTATCTTTTCTATCTATTTAAAAAATAACAGAAGTGTCATCAGCGAATAAAATTATATCCGATAAGTGAGCCATCATGTAAGGAAGATCATTAATATAAACTAGGAATAGGAAAGGGCCAAGAATTGAACCTTGAAGCACGCCCAACTTTACTAGAGACACGAGGACGTCGCCCTGTTAACGTTTACTTCTTGCTAGCTGTTTCAAAGATAGAAAAGAACAAGATCAGCAGCTCGTCCACGAATTCCGTAGTGTCGTAATTTTACAGATCAATCGGAAAACCAATCAGAAAAAGCGTTTGACTGCGTTGACCGCAATAGCGGTCAACGCAGTCAAACGCTTTTGAGAGGTAACAGAAAATGCCCTCATAGTTTCGAATTTTGGCAGTGTGACTACGAAACCCTAAAAACGAGTTTTTCATAGTTAGCGATCAATTTATAATATATGTATCTCTCACTGACACGGGACCTACAATATTTTGTACGTATCTTGAGTGAGATAACACCTACGTACGGGTACGTCTTTAATTGACTTGAATGTGCCCTGGCGGCTGAGAGTATGTCATGCTTACTCATATGTCTTACTGGTGGTGGCGAGTGTGTTGGATCATTGAGTTCCCTTTAAAATGGTTGAGCTGAATGGTGCTGATCCATGCGTTATGTTCGTGAACGGGCGCCGTCAGTAGGGACTGGTCATTTCTTAGCTGCCACGGCTTATTTTAATTTATAAATTGTTTTTATCTTTTTATTACGGACACTTTTAAGGTGCACGTCTTTCTACATTATTCTCACATGTATAATTTCAACATGAATGATGTAACCAATATTTTAATTTAAAAGAGTGTCCGTGGAGTTTCTTGCCCGTTCTTCTTCATAGGAACCTACTACGCTTTGGAATGGGCAACTAGCTTCATCTTTCTGACCGACCGACCCCTTGACAATTCAAAAGTGCCTGTATTCGGTTTATTTGAAATAAATTCTTTGAGTTTGAGGCTGAAGTTTTGACAAAAAAGAAAACAACCGACTTACAAAAAAAAAAAACTACAGAATGAAAAATAACTTTAATTTCGGAAGTCGGTGTCGTTGGTTTTGTATTTTCGTTTTTTACCACCGACTTCCGAAATTAAAGTTAATTTTCACTTTTTAATAATTCAAAATCAAAAAATCAAAATATTTTTATTTCACATAAACCTACATAGGCACTTATGAAACGTCAGAAGCTAGGTGCACGGTTCCAATTGGTCGTTTCCTATGGAGAAGAGCCGGCAAGAAACTCCACGGTTACTCTTTTAAAAATAATTGGCTTTTACAATGTTTTCAAATTACACAAATTAGGTATGGGAGAACAGTGTAGGCCTGTCGAAAAGTACTTAACAAAAAAAAAAGAGAAAAGGAAACGGTCTAAAGAAAAAAAGATCTAGTCTATTAAGCCTACAACGTTCTCACATTCACAACGTACACAAGAATCCATGTAAAATAATATTAATAATATTAAGTCTGAAATATAAATTGTAGGTATATAATGTCAAAAATGTATGTCTAAAAAATAATAATAATAAACATCGTAATTTGGGAGCAGTTAATAGATATTTCCATAGTTATGCCGTTTCTGGTGTACCAGGGAAGCCACATGTGCAGAAGGAATTATTGCCAAACTTCCTTGTCTTCAACGTAGTCTTTAATCTTGTAATATGCGTTTTTGATAAGGACACGTTTGATGTGGGTTTTGAACTTTCCATCGCTAAGTTCTGTAACTGACTTTGGCAACTTGTTATAAAAGCGGATACTGTTGATAACAAATGATTTGCTTGTTTTTGTTAATCTAAATTTGGGTATCACAATTTCATGTTTACTACGTGTATTTATATTATGGAAATCACTTCTTGTTTTGAAAAGACATAAGTTCTTGCGAACATACAAAATACTTTCTAAGATATAAAGAGAAGGCAGAGTAAGTACATTAATTTCTTTGAATTTGTTTCTAAGGGACTCACGAGGACCCATTCTATATACTGCGCGGATTGCCCTCTTTTGTAAGATAAAAATTGAATCTACATCAGCTGCCGATCCCCACAGCAGAATTCCATAAGACATAATACTGTGGAAATAAGCAAAGTATACTAACCTAGCTGTGGCTATATCAGTCAACTGTCTAATTTTTCTTACTGCATATGCAGCTGAACTTAATCTACCTGAAAGAGCTCTAATGTGGGCTCCCCATTGTAATTTTGAATCTAGAGTAATTCCTAGAAATATAGTTTCTGTAATAGCATCTAGTCTCTTGCCATCAAGTTTTAAATTTAGAGCCACTTTGGGTACATTTGGTAGTGAGAACTTAATACATTTTGTTTTGTTCGCATTAAGTAAGAGATTATTAGCTGCGAACCATTTCGAAAGAATATCCAGACTATCATTGACGTGTAAGACATCCGGATTTTTTCTATCTATTTTAAAAATAAGAGAAGTATCGTCAGCGAATAGAATTATATCCGATAAGTTTGCCATCATGTAAGGAAGATCATTAATATAAACTAGAAATAGGAAAGGGCCAAGAATTGAACCTTGGGGCACGCCCATCTTTACTAGAGACCCCGAGGACGTCGCCCCGTTAACGTTTACTTTTTGCTGCCTGTTTGATAGATAGGACAGAACAAGATCAGCAGCTTGTCCACGAATTCCGTAGTGGTGTAATTTACAGGTCAGTGTATTGTGGTCAACGCAGTCAAACGCTTTTGAGAGGTCACAGAAAATGCCAATGGCATCCTGGGATTTCTCCCAGGATTCCAAAATGTGACTGATGAGTTTTACTCCTGCGTCAGTCGTCGACCTACCTTTCGTGAAACCAAACTGGCGACTATGTAAAATCCCATTAGAATTGAAATGTGACAGCATCTGGTCTAGCATGATTTTTTCATATATTTTACTCAATGCTTACCAGCATTGAGTAAAATTAAAAAGCAAATTAAAAAGCACAGATATAGGTCTATAATTAGAGGGATCACTCTTACTACCCGATTTGAAAATTGGTACTACTTTACTATGTTTCATTAAATCAGGAAACGTACCGCTGTCTAAACATTGATTAAATATGCCTGTTAGGACAGGGGCTATTGTGTCAATGATATCTCCAAGAACCTTAACGGAAATCCCCCATAAGTCTTCAGTTTTCTTTATGTTAAGACTTTTAAATGCCCTCGTAATAGTGACAATAAAAATGGGCTTGAATTCAAAACTTGGAATGTCCTTAGAGAAGTGTTGTTTGAGAAGAGATTCAGCTAAAATAGGTGATGAGGGAAGAGATTTCGTAACCTCTATTGGGATTTCGGTAAAGAAATTTTCTAGTGTCTCAGCAACTTTTAACTTATCTGTAATGGTTTCATTATTAATTTTTAAAGACAATTCATTTTGATCTCGCTGTTTTGTGTTTCCAGTTTCTTTGTTGATTACCTGCCACACAGCTTTTATTTTATTGTTAGACATACTAATTTTGTTACTTATTAATTTAGATTTAGCTTGAGCGCAGACTCTTTTGAATATCTTAGAATAATTTCTGACATAATTATGAAGGGCTTGATCAGAAGTCAATGATTTCTCGTAGTACAAATTATATAAAATATCTCTGCTTTTTCTAATGCCAGCAGTGGCCCATTCATAAAATTTTGGTTTAGTACTGATTGCGACTTTTTTCACAGGACAGGCTTTATTGAATTCTTGGCAAACTGAAGAAAATAATGTACGATAGTTTATATTGGGGTCTTGTGAATCAAAACTAGCTGTTGAAAGATTACTAAGAACATTATTATTAAACATTTTCAATTTATTTTTAGTGAGGTGTCTTAACTGAATGGTTTTATCTATGTGTAACTTTTTATCTAGGTCAAATGATACAAGTTGACCAGTATGGTCAGACCTGACGCCACTAATTAAGGAAGAGTCTTTTATTTTACAATTAGTATATACATTGTCTATGCACGAAGCTGAGGTTGCTGTTATTCTAGTTGCTTCTTTAAATATACACTTTAAATTGAATGATTTAAACAATGATATAAGCTTACTTTTATCCACTGAATTAACTAATAGATCAATATTTAGGTCACCACAAACAAAAACGAACTTATTATCTTTAAAAAGTTTGCCTAGTATTTCTTCCATAATTATTAAAAATGATGACAAGTTTGATGCCGGTGGTCTATAAACACATAAGAAAGTATGGCCTTCAACCTCTGCACATGCTACCTCACATAAGCGATCAACAGAGCAAGCAGTGATATCCTTCCTTTCCTTATGTCTGAAAATACTTTTACATAATATCAAGGTACCACCCCCTATTGAGGACCTGTTGTACGCACTGGCAACTGAAAAATTATTTACATTAAACAACATCCTATCCGGGCTTAACCAGGTTTCACAAAAACATAAGATATCCATATGATATTTATCTATTAACAATTCCACGTCTAGGATTTTGCCAGAGAAACGATTTATATTTTGGTGATACAGTAAAATATTCTTGTTATGCTTCTCTTTTGTCGAGAATTGTGGTATCTACCCACACAAATTCGAATACACTGCCTGATACGTAAATAACAGTGACAGGAAGTTATTATAACATCATCTACATAGACCAGGTGGGAAAAATACGTATTATTGAAGATTACTCAAAAACTACCCAACAAAAGCCAAAGTTTCCTCCACCAAACGAAAAAAGAATTTCCAAAATCAGTCCACAATTGATGAAAATATCGATGAATATACATAAAAAAACACAGACGAACATAGAACCTCCTCCATTTTTGATCTCGGTCAAAAATCTTCGTGTGGGTCAAATAGTTCCTTCGTATCAGTATGCGCAGATGAGCGTCGTGATGATGTCCAATGTGACTATGTGATTATCATTTTTATTATTCGTTTTATTTGATTCTTTTCGTGTCGTATAAGTGACGATAATATTGTGTTAAAGCGACAATAACATGGATAGAATTAATTTTACGATTAACGGGGATCAATATTCTTTGAGTGTGTTTTTTATTTTTTATTAATTTGTTTAAGGAAACATGTCATGCTGTCTGTTATCGTCCTTTTTTAGGGTTCCGTAGTCAACAAGAAACCCTTATATATATCGACGGTTAAAAGGTAATGGGCATAAGCGACATTTTGGTCGAAAATGAGTTATGAATGCCATCCTACTTAATCTCTATTTTTAAGTAAGATGGCATTCATAACTCATTTTCGATCAAAATGTCGCTTATGCCCTATTACCTTTTAACCGTCGATATTATAGTTAGAAAGAAAGAAAAATATTTTTTTCGGGACACGCACAAGAAATACAAAAAGTAAAAAAGGAGCATTTAAAAGTAACAAAATTTACATATTTGTTCGATAAAAAATAAAAAAGAACAAAGAAAATAAATAAAAACGACTTGTGCGACGCCAAAAAGGCTCCTATCTCAGCATAAAGCTGCGATATTTAAAAAATAAATACCGCAGCGCTGGTATTCTGATAGGGCCCAAGTTTCGCCATGTCCGTCTGTCTGCGGCTTAGCTCAGAGACTCTTACTCATATTTTTTTCGGGTATCATTGGATAAGCCGTTCAGGGTTCAGGATCCGTTTGCGTAATATGAAGCTATAAATTACAATTTTTTATTAGAGTCAGGTATCCCCCCCCGCCAGATAAATGGTTGTTTTGGATATGTGAAAAAAATCATGGCAGTAGTATAGGTAGTTTAGACGTATATACCTAAGGAAATTAAAAGGGAAACAATCACAGCTAAGTAAGCTTTACAAAGTTAACGAGTAATTGTCGACCGATTTGTATTTGCAGTTGCAGAATAGGGTATTTTACTATACAGGGTTTCCAGTAAATAGCACGACATACTGCAGGGGGTGATAGCTTGGGTCACTACCTATCAATACAACACAATATATGTTCAGCAAAATCTTACGGATTTACAGTTTTACAAAATTTTCCGAAATATCGAAAAATCTCTACCTTGAAACAGATTTTTAAGTATCTCGTAATGAAAAAATCCTTTTCTAGAACTTTTTTTACATCAAATTATTCGTGAATAGGTTACTCTACTCATTATAAGTTTTTTTTTTATCAAAAACAAGAAAGTTTTGAAGAAATAGTTTTTTTTGTTAAAATTTTGACAGAACGATTTTCTTTTCGCATAAGTTTAACCTACAGTGGTGAAAAAAAAATGTATGTGGCAGTTTTGTACAACAAACTTAAAAGATAGCCTGTTTAATGGTGATTTAGGAAAGATACAATACTAGTGCATTTTCATTAAAAAAATACAAAAAAATGCTATTTTAGTTCCAGAGAAGCTGATTTTGTTGAAAATGTAATTAACGTAATTTTGACAAAAACCACTATGAGAATAAGTAATAGCTGCTCATTTACGCGAATTATTATAAAACTAGTTGTGACACGTAAAATGCGACGTGCACGCGTAATGACTAAAGGTTTTTACCAGCTCGCCGACCGACCCGACCCGACCGGTTACTGTCTAACAAAAGAAGCGCATGTGCTATCCCGCTCTTTCTTGCATTGTGATTTTGTATCTCACTCTCAACCTTATTTGCGACACTTGTCAGTACGCTACCTTAAACCGTGCGCAACGCATCTCTGTGTTCACAAATTATTGTTTCGTACTGACGACTGTTTTGTGCCTTGGACCCCGGACTTTGTTTGCCTTACGATTTGGATTTTTTATTGTGATCACTACGACGACTTGGCGACCACCTGGACTTTTGTGTTTTATAACATGGCCAACCGCCTCGTTTTTCCTGGTTATACGCAGCGAGAGTATGCTGAGATGCACCTTATTTACGGAGAAGCTGGCCAAAGTTCCCGAGCTGCTGCCACCCTCTACAGGGAAAGGTTTCCCGATAGGAGACATCCACACCATGAAATGTTTACCAGAGTGCATAACTCCTACATGGAAGGCAGACTCCCTGGTCAACGTGGCGGTGGACGGCCTCAAGTTGTTGACGAAGACATAGTGCTTCAGGAACGAGAACAAGACCCGAAAACTTCGGTTAGGGCGATACAACGGCGCACGGGGATACCGAAGTCCACTGTTCATTCAGTACTTAAGAGGTATGGATACCATCCATTTCACGTACGACGCGTGCAAACTCTTTTAACTAAAGACTACCTGCCGAGAGTTCAATTCTGCCGCCGCATGCTTGAAATGCATCGGGAGGACCCAAACTTTTTTAATAAGGTGTTATGGAGTGATGAGTCAGCCTGCAGAAAGGACGGCTACTTGAATTTGTATAATTTACATAGTTGGCAATTAGAAAATCCGTGTGTCAAGAGAAGACAGGTCCCAGTACCAATTCAAAATAAATTTATGGTGTGGGATTTTTAATGGCCAGATTGTGGGTCCCGTCGAGCTTCCACCTACATTAAATGCCAATAATTACTTGGAGTTTTTACGAGAAACCCTACCCACGCTCCTTGAAAATGTTCCGAGTGAAGTGAAGTGTGGCTTCAAAATGATGGCTGCCCTGCTCATTATGGCCGGGAAGTAAGAGCCTACTTAGATGAAGCTTATCCAGGCAGGTGGATTGGGCGACTGGGACCGATATTATGGCCACCTAGGTCTCCGGACCTAAACCCCCTGGATTTTTTTTATTGGAGTGCCATGAAGGACAAAGTCTTTGAAAAACCGATCCAAAATGACAATGAATTGAGAGCAAGGGTTAACATTGCAGCAAGAAAAATATCGGAAATAAGCCTGAGAAGACTCAAAAGCTCATTTTTAAGAAGATGCCGAGCGTGTAATATGGCACAAGGGAAGCAATTTGAGCATTTATTGTAATTTATTTAAATAAATGTTTATTAAAGTTAACTCCTCTGTTTTTTTTACTATCACCTTATCCTTCAAGATGTCATTTACAGACCGGCCGGCCGGTCGGCTGTAGATTAATTATTATGTAATTCGAACCGTAGTACGACCTTACAACGATTCGAATTCAAAGTCACATTACTTGCATTTAAAATAAAATGCTCTTATTAACTAAAATAGCTTATTTTTCGTATTTTTTTAAATGAAAATGTACTAGTATTGTATCTTTCCAAAATCACCATTAAACAAGCTTTTTTTAAGTTTGTTGTACAAAACTGCCACATACATTTTTTTTTCACCACTGTAGGTTAAACTTAAGTGATAAGAAAATAGTTCTGTGCAAATTTAAACAAAAAATAGTATTTCTTGAAAACATTCTTGTCTTTGATAGAAAAAAGACTTATCAATGAGTAAAGTAACTATTCACGAATAATTTGATGTAAAAAAAAGTACTAGAAAAGGATTATTTCATTACGAGATGCTTAAAAATCTGTTTCAAGGTAGAGATTTTTCGGTATTTCGGAAAATTTTGTAAAACTGTAAATCCGTAAGATTTTGCTGAACATATATTGTGTTGTATTGATATGTAGTGACCCTAGCTATCACCCCCTGCAGTATGTCGTGCTATTTACTGGACACCCTGTATACGAGAAAAAAAATATAAATAGATTATTGAGATAGTTTAGGCAAAACGGAGTCGGAAAATGTTACTTTTAGTTCATAAAATAACAAAATAAATTTTAAAATATAATTCAACGAATTCAACGTTTTCAGTTTTTCTAATCTGTTAAAAACACCATGAAATAGTAGCCGCCATGTTATTACGTCATACCGCTAAGTAAACTAAAACGTGTCAACTGTCAACTGATAGTTAGATAATAGATCAGCGCATTTGTTTACAAGCCAAGTGACGTCATGACCACAGAGCAACATAGCGTCCACTGCGTCCAGCGTTTTCGTCGAACTACGTGCGAAATTTGAAAATGTAAAATTCAAATGCATTTTTATGGCACTTATAGATTGAATAAAAATTATGTGATTTTTTTTGGGGCATATTAGCACTATAGAATTTAATTAAGACACTTTTTAAAAATGGGTGTAAGACCCTATTGACGGTGACGTACATATATTGATGTATGGGAGAACATGTTTTTCAAATAAAATGTTGTTAGTTTTTTGGATAAATTCATCCCAACTGCGGAACCTTTCATTGTACGTGGTCCGACACGCACTTGGCTGGTTTCTTTTTTTTGTAGTTAATTTAATGTACACGTATGTTTGCTTGGTACATATTATAGTGAAACTTTTTTGAGTGACTTTAATACCTAATAATATAACTTTCTCGGCTGATCAGGCTTGAAAACTACCTTGAACATACTCGTAACATAACTACTTTGGCCTTAGCAGATAGTACAAGTTTGTGCCCTTTGGCGTCGAGACCCTCGGACCGTGGGGTCCCAGTGCGCATAAGTTATTTGCGGAAATCGCGAAACGTCTAGTTGATGTAACTGGTGACCGAAGGCTTTCTCGCGCCGTCGCATCAGCATTGCAATTCAATGAGGAAATGCCCCCCGCATCCTCGGTACAATGCCTCGAGGGCCTTTTTTTGGTTTAACTTAGTTTTAATTTAATTTAGTTAATGTTAATAACCATCTTGTAATTTGATTATGTACATAAACGAGTAACTATCTAACTCGATTTTTGTCAATTTTACCGAGGAGCGTAGGTATTGTTTTATTTTTTACAGTTTTCCTTGAACTCTTGGTAATGTATAAAAGGTAATTATACAGTTTTGTTTGGAAATGATCTGCCACAATATTTTTCAGGAGACCTGAAGCGGTTTTCAATATGCACCTCATAATGGCTGTTACCTATGGTAGGTATTCTTTCTTTCTTTTTAAAAAAACGTTGCCCCACACGGTATACCTACATTTAAGTAAAAACGAATGTTGTGTTAATATTTAAAACAATTAAATAAAAGCATCTAACGGGCTGCCGCGAGTAGGCTTCGGCCAAAGGTTCGGGGTTCAGATAGGAAAAAGTAACAATGCAAATGTGACATATTGGGTGAACCACAATCTAATTGTCGCTCAAGCACGAAGTAAATATACCAGTTTGAGTGCGAATTTAACAAAACTATGGTTACTTTCCAGTTTGACTATAATATTATAGACAATTATTCTTATTTCCAGCGGGAACAGAGGTTAGTCCGCAGACTTCCCTCAACGACTACCTGCGCAACTACCTCCAGCTGCATGGCCCGAAGGCGATGTGCCACGGCTGCGGCGCCTGCGTCGTGTCTGTGTCGCAGGTCCAACCCGTGACAAATCAGAAGCATGTGTTCGCTGTTAACTCTGTAAGTAAAAGCTTTAGGTTTGTTGTTATTTGAAGAAAAAAAATGTTGGTAAATTGTTCTAGGTTCCTAAAATGTACTGCAGTAGGCCAAAGGCCAGTCCTATTTCTATCAGAAGGAGAAACGTTTGCTCACTGTGTGTTTGTTCTACTTCCAGACCTTCCAGTTGCTTGCGGACGGTGAGCAATGGGTAGCTCACCCTCCGGTAAGGACTAGGCCCGGGTTGACGGCGCGTTGTGTGCCACGCGCGCCTCAAAAAGATGTCGTCAGCACAAGTGTAGGGGTCCACTAGGGCCGATGCCTGCCGTGGTCGCGGGAAGGTACAAAAAGGTTACCGAGGCCTCTGGCAACACAGGCAACGGAAGAGACACGGGTGGGTTTTAGTCAGTAAGAGTCTGACACACCCTGGCGCTCCGCCCAGAGCGGGAGAAGTTATTTGATAATTTCCCACCCAAAAAAAAGGCCTTCCAGTTCACTTACTAAGTTTCTGTCTCATTAGTTCAGTGGGACTGGAGTTTCATTCCAAGGTCGGGCAAAGCGTTACTGCACTTGCTGTAGTCAGTAAGAGGTTAAATAATGGGTATAGTAGAGGTTTTCCCCTGCAACCTATACGTACGAGTATGTTATAAGTTATTTCAGGGCCAAATCTCGTTTCACTACGGCATTTCGTCCAGCGACTAATGGACTGGATGAAAGATGACAGGACGTTGACACAAATGCTGTTCATGTATATCACTGCTGACCAGCGGAACTGGTCTTGTTTCGTGCCTTTCTAATGTATTATGCGTACAATTCCTGTAAATAATCAAGCACTAGAAATTCACCTTACAATACCTACCATTATAAATATCAGAATGTGACTCCTAGAGTACGCTATATCATCTAATTAATGTTTAGTTACCCTCGGATTGTTACTGAAAGATTTTTACTGCGACCTACGTAGGGAAGTTATTACCGCACGATATTCTCGTATATTCGGGCACGAATAAGCATCTACAGGTTGAAATTGAAAACTTGCGACAAACTGAAATGGGACATTGTATACATCATTATTAACAACTTTTACTAAGAGACCAAAGCTGTAATCCCAAAAAAAAAATCTGCTTTTGCTACATTTTGATGAGGTATTGCGAACATAAATGTAGGGGACAGCAGTTTTTTTTTTTGGGATTGTAGCTTTGGTCCCTTAGTAAAAGATGTTCATAATGATGAGTACAATCTCCCATTTCCATTTGTCGCATGTTTTCAATGTCACCCTGTATATCTTCATCATTCCATCTTTTGAGTCTTCTTTTCTTGCTTAATCTTCTATAGTTTTACTTAACATAGCATTTGGACTTACAATTGCTTTGAAAAGAAGAAGAGAACTTTATTTGTGAATTCTTCTAAAGCAAGAAGGTTTCAGCTCGCATCTGTAATGACAGGATACTCCATACGAATCGGGCTTCTTATGTCTGATAATACACTCAATGTTATTAAAAAAACAGAAGTCAAACTCTTAATTGAAATTCAAATAAGCTGCAAAAATTGTCATTCCGTAGAAGTACGGAATTATAAATGAGATACAATATTTATCTGTGGTCAAAGCCTTTGTCCTGTAATGTTCGTTTTTTCATGTAGACAAATACGCCAAGGTTTCTAAGGCTGAGTTGAGCTGCACGATTACTGACAAATGCGTGCACTGACTGGATAGGTCCACTCAATCTGTGTGGTTCTTTCCTCAAAAGACCATTTCAGACACCAATCTACATGGTCTTCACATGATCTGACCAAGATTATGTCTGGACTTTAAAACAGACTGTGACCTCTGAGTTTGTTTCGGCCTTTCTTCTCAGAGTTGTCAGATAGGAAACGCCGAGCTCATCTAGTTTTTTTTCTAGATTGATATGATTGACGTGTAAAAGTGTTTGTACAAACAAACTTACAGAAAATAAAATCATTTCATTTATATGCCATTCATCGGCAGCTGGTCCAATAATATTCCATTAATAAATTATTCATACATAATCAACCTATACAGGGTGGAATTTTGTAATGCCACCTGGAGGGAAAGTACTCTTAATACTGCAGATAGTAATTCTCTTCTCCCACACCCGGGAATCGAACCGGCTAAAATCTGAAAAAAATATACTCTGTACTTTTATTGCATCGATCGTTAGGGTCAATTATAAGGATGAAATCTCTCTAACAAACATGATAAATTACATGAAAGGAAAACCAGGAAATCTGAAGTTACAAATTCAATGAGTCAAGTTAAAGCTCTTTAACTAACATCCATCTTTTGTAATGCAGACTCCTTTGCGACATACTCGTAGCTGCGTGTATGAGGTAATTTAAATATGGAATGTTAGATTAAAATTTGAAAATTAGATTGTCATAGTTGTTATTCACATTTGATTGTTTTTACAACTCATTTCACATTTTGTCTCACGGTGAAAATGGCTTATCAAGAACAGTTTGATTTAATGGAAGCTTATTTTTTAAATAACAAAAACGTGAATCTAGCTCTGCGGTGGTATGGAGAGAGATATCAAGACCGACAGGCACCAACTCGGTTCGTATTGAAAAGAATGGTAGAAAATTTAAAGAATACGGTTTCAAGAAGAGACGGCAAACTATTCAGTACCTAAAACTATTTCGATTTTGAACTAGATGTTTTAACATACTTTGAATCATTTCCAAAGGCTTCAAGTAGAGATGCTGCCGATGAATTAGGAACAACCCACACTCGCGTACTTAAAGTGCTGAAAAAGTATAAGTATAAATGCTATCGTGAAGGTCGGTTGGTGCAAAAATTGCATATTCGGGATCGTGACAGACGATTACAATTTTGTGAAAACATGCTTGGAGAAATTGACCGAAACCCTAATTTTTTGAGTAACATTGTATGGTCTGACGAAACCAACTTCAGCAATAATGGCATGTACAATCGCCGCAATAACCGTTATTGGTCTCGAGTGAATCCTGTTCGTGTTCATGAAACTAACAATCAAGTAAGATTTTCTTTCAACGGTTGGTGCGGAATTATGAGAAATAATGTAG
This sequence comes from Atethmia centrago, assembly GCA_905333075.3. NCBI lineage: Eukaryota > Metazoa > Arthropoda > Insecta > Lepidoptera > Noctuidae > Atethmia > Atethmia centrago. The sequence continues at coordinate 5,462,756 of HG995381.1, read as the reverse complement.
TGTTAGTTCACGTGTACGAAGGTCATTTAAACACTGTCAAGTATATTGAAATACTGGATCTCTTAAGAAACGAGTTAAATGGTTTCCCCGAGGAAGAGCGAAACCAAATAATTCTACAGCAAGATGGTGCTCCAGCACATAACAGCAGAATCACTACTGCCTACATTAAAAACCATTTTGCCTGGATTGGTACAAACGGCACAATCAGATGGCCTGCGAGATCGCCAGGTCTCACCCCGTTAGATTTTTTTTTGTGGGGATATGTAATAAATCAAATTTACATGAAATCTTATGCGAATGACAACGAGTTGAGAGTTGAAGTTCAGAATACGATTTATAATATTCACCACAACACTTTATTAAAGGTTACTAGAAATGAATTCGTTAAAAGAATAAATTTGTGTATCCAAGAGAATGGAGCCCATTTCGAGCAACTAATTAGTTAGTTTACCATTTTTTGTAAATAATTAAATTAATTTAAGATTTCCTGGTTTTCCTTTCATTTAATTTGTTTGTTAGATAGATTTCATCCTTATAATTGACCCTAACGATCGATGCAATAAAAGTACAGAGTATATTTTTTTCAGATTTTAGCCGGTTCGATTCCCGGGTGTGGGAGAAGAGAATTTTCGAAAATCTTTGAATGCAGTTTGCTTTCTATTCAAAAATAAAGGAATGTTTCCTTTGAGTAAAATTTTCTATCTGCAGTATTAAGAGTACTTTCCCTCCAGGTGGCATTACAAAATTCCACCCTGTATACTCTGTCCCCACTACTGGGACTCAGGCTTTGTCTCTGCGAGAAGGAGTGAGCCATCATCCAACACGCGTGCCCAATGCTGTTTCAAAAGTGCCTGTTTATGGCTTATTAGTAGATTGTACAACTTGTGTATAAAAGAAGCCATTTATATCCACCCGAACCGCAGGCAAGGGTGGATAGTTTCCGGTATCATCGGATGCCGACCTACCTCTGTCGTGTGGTCGAGGCCTATTTGACGGACAGGGCCGTCATCTACCCCGGTCACCAGGGAGTGTGGAACCGGCAAGAGATGTCGTGCGGTGTCCCACAGGGATCGGTCCTGGGGCCGCATCTGTGGGACATCGGATACGACTGGGTGCTGCGCGCCGTCCTCCCTAGCGGCGTCAGCGTAGTGTGCTACGCTGACGACACGTTGGTCCTGGCGCAGGGGAGGTCGCACCAGGCGGCGGCCGAATTAGCGGCACGCGGGGTTGCGACAATCGTCGAAAGGATCCGGCAATTGGGACTCGAGGTGGCCCTGCACAAGTCCGAGGCCATGTGTTTTCATGGTCCTCGGAACGCGCCACCGTTGGGGTCCCAAATAACGGTAGGAGGGGTTTCTATCGGCGTCGAGTCAACGATGAAGTACTTGGGACTCGTCCTCGACAGCCGGTGGAACTTCGTGGAGCATTTCCGACGTTTGGCTCCCAAACTGGAGCGGGCGGGCGCTGCATTGAAGCGGCTCCTGCCCAATCTAGGGGGTCCAAACGCCTCCTGCCGGAGGCTCTACGCGGGGGTCGTGCGGTCCATGGCCCTCTACGGGGCACCTGTATGGGCGCGCTCTCTGGCGCTGCGGCCAGCCCGCCGGTTGAGCGCGGCCCAAAGGGTCATGGCCATCCGGATGGTCCGAGGATACCGCACGGTCTCCTGTGAGGCAGCGAGCCTCCTTGCCGGATTGCCGCCATGGGATCTGGAGGCAAAAGTCCTCGCGCACGTATGGGAGTGGCGCGAGGAGGCGAAACGCCGGGGCGTAAGCCCGCTACCGCGAGAAATCGCGGCACAGCGGACGGAGCTCCGGCGGGATCTCATGGCGTCATGGAAAGTACGGTTGTTGCAACCCAGTGCTGGGCACGCCACGATTGCGGCGATAAGTCCCCTCTTTGAGGAGTGGCTGGAGAGGCGCCACGGCGTCCTCACCTTCCGCGTGACGCAGGTCCTCACCGGACACGGCAGCTTCGGGAGGTTCCTGTGTCGGATAAGGCGGGAGGAAACGTCCGGGTGTCACCACTGTGTGGATCGCCTGGAGGACACGGTGGAGCATACGGTGGAGGTCTGCCCGGCTTGGGCAGAGCACCGCCGTGTCCTCGTGGAGGCGATCGGCGGCAGAGACCTCTCGCGTCCGGCCCTGGTTCAGGCCATGGTACGGAGCGAGAGGGCATGGGCAGCCGTCACCTCCTTCTGCGAAGCAGTAATGCTCGCAAAGGAGGAGGCGGGAGTGTTGAGGGAAAGGCAAGTTTCGCGCCCTCTCGCCCCTAGCCGCCGCAGGAGACGCCCAGGGCGTCGGGAATCCCGGGCGGATTTCCGGCCACCGTAGGCGCGGGCTTGCGGACGGTGAGCAATGGGTAGCTCACCGTCCGGTAAGGACAAGGCCCGGGTCGACGGCGCGTTGTATTCCACGCGCGCCTCAAAGAGATGTCGTCAGCACATAGTAGGGGTCCACTAGGGCCGATGCCTGCCGGGGTCGCGGGAAGGTACTTATGGGTCACCGAGGCCCCCGCAACACAGGCAACAAGAAGGAATACGGGTGGGTTTTAGTCAGTAAGAGTCTGACACACCCTCCCGCTCCGCCTCGTTTATGCCCGAGTTATACACTCTACTTTTCACTTCGATTGCGAGAAAATGAAACAGGCATAAAGTATAACAGTATTCCAGTGTTTTAGTTTTATCACTTATCGCTGTTCAAAAATGTTGCAAAATTGAAGAAGAGAATAGCCAATTTCCGCCACGAAACTTTTTTAAAGTATTTTTTTTTTAATTTTTAACATGTGTTATTTGACTTGGGTACCTACTTCGTTTTAAAATAATAAATTACGACAATTTTATCTGGTTTTATTAAATTAACGATAGAAAACACGGAAGTGATAAACTGAAGCAAATGAAATAAAATAACGACTAACTTTATCCCTGACGTTTTATTGTGCGTGTGGCTGTTGGGCCTGATTATCTTAGTCTTAAAAAAAAAAATACTCTATGCACTAGAGCATAATAATAAGGGACTTTATGTCGTCTACGCACAACATTGAGACGAACTTTTAGAGCATGAGAAATGAAAAATAAATTATTTAACTTGAAATATAGAACCCCCAACATATCATAGATTGTCTTTTGTTTTTACAGTGCCTTGTCCACATTATGTCATGCCACGACTGGGATATAACAACGGTGGAAGGTATCGGCAACCGCAAGGATGGTTACCATCCCATCCAGGATCGTCTGGCCACGTTCAATGGCACCCAGTATGGGTACTGCACACAAGGATGGGTCATGAATATGTACAGGTATGAGGGAGACTTGTTTTTTATGAATCTACCACCGTCTCACTGATTTCCCTCTGAGGTAGGTAGAACTAAACTTTGGAAAGGGTTTGTTTCGGAACTACTAACATGCTCTTCTGGGATTCCGGTTCAAAATATATGAAATATGGATGGCCTTAAAATAATATAATTGGTTGGCAACACATCGACGAATTCGCAAGTGAAGAAACGCATTAATCAAATTAAATCATGTTTATTTCTGTAAGTAGATCTTTTAAGAAACTTTTTACAAGTCAATTTTTTGGTATTTTTTTTCTTTTTATTAGATATGTCGCCGGCATTTACTAGCTGACTGAACCCTGAGAAAATTTGAATATTTGATAATTTTTTTAACTATTCACTCGTCTTTCTGCACCTTTCACTCATGTATAATTTTAACATGAATCATCATCTGCCAGCCATAAATTCCGAAACAAACTCAGAGGTCATGACCTCTCTTTTAAAGTCCAAACATTAGATTTTATGTGAGGCTGACAACGCAGGGTCATGAGATGACCATAATAACCAGCTTATTCATTATAAAACCTTGAGTGTCACAGACATGAGATTCATCTCATGCAGTCACAACATTAAACCCTTCGTCTCTTGCAAATCCTATGTCCCAAGTAACTTCAAATTCAATTGGATCATTTGACCTTAAGACCTTCTGAACCCATGCTCTTACAATCATAACTTATTTTACAGCCTTGTTAATTCCACCAAGAAGCTGATGACACTGCAGATAGAGAACTCGTTCGGCGGCAATATGTGTCGATGTACAGGGTACAGGGGGGTAACCATCACCTCTTATAGCAGTATTATTATAATATTACTTTACAGTGGGAAAGTGATGGAGCTATACAGGACTTATAGCTCCATCTCTTTCTCACGCTAAAGTAATATTGAAATAATACTGCTTTAAGAGGTGATGGTTACCTCCCAGACCTATCCTGGATGCCTTAAAAAGATTCGCTGCAGACACTGACCCTAGACTGAGGGATAAGTTACAGGTATTTGTTAGAGATAACTGTCATTCGACAACTCCAGGCGACAGGAATTTAAATAAATGGCTAAACAACTCGTTTTCTTTTACCCGCAGCTGACTTCTTAATAACATAATAATTATTTCTCTTTTCTATTTCTTTTCCTTTCTATTTCTACTTTCTACTTAATAAAATTATAATTATTTCTCCTTTCTTAAGACTAGTAGATTTTAGTATTTGTTCGCGACGATACGTCATCAGATACTGTTTTATAGTGTTTTTGAAAGTAACTTAAATCCAGTGTTCGTGACGATACGTCACTGTATAGTGTTATTCAGTGTTTTCGAAAATAACTTACATTCAAAGTGATAACAATGCTGTTAAGCATGGAAACAGTATTAAAGTAGAGTTTAGTACATAAGACTGTAAGTACGGCACTTACAAACATCAGTGAAGTGGACTAAATAGCCAAAATTTATAGTTTTTTGTGCTAGGTAAGCATGGAAACAGTATTAAAGTAGAGTTTAGTACATAAGACTGTAAGTACGGCACTTACATACATCAGTGAAGTGGACTAAATAGCCAAAATTTATAGTTTTTTGTGCTAGGTAAGCATGGAAACAGTATTAAAGTAGAGTTTAGTACATAAGACTGTAAGTACGGCACTTACAAACATCAGTGAAGTGAACTAAATAGCCAAAATTTATAGTTTTTTGTGCTAGGTAAGCATGGAAACAGTAATAAAGTAGAGTTTAGTACATAAGACTGTAAGTACGGCACTTACAAACATCAGTGAAGTGGACTAAATAGCCAAAATTTATATTTTTCGATGCGTCCAGGTAGCCTTGACCGAGACCTAGCCCTGGACACTTTTATGTATCTAGTCCTTGGAAAAGCCCATTTCACTGAGCTGGTATGTCGTGCAACTTTAGATTAGAAAAACATTGTTATTTTGGTTTAACCAATCCTGATTTCAGATTTCACCGCCTCATAAGGCAGTATTATTTCAATATTGGAACTATACCCCCTGTATAGCTTCATCTCATTCTTACACTGATGTAATATTAAAATAATACTGCTATAAGAGGCGGTGGTTGGCCCCAGAAACATATAGCTGTGATATTTTAAATATCAGATTGTTTTAGGTCTGTACACCGGCCTGAGGTATTTGTAATTAGTTTGAAAATCGGTTCAGTAGGTAGTCGGTGCCTTATGTACGGATACATAGTTAAGAGTTTGTAAGCGTAAATTTAACGCAAACCAGATTAAAAAAACCTCTCTAATAAAACTTTAAAACTGGAAGCAATTAGCGGCTCTCGTTACAGTATAGTTAGCCTGTACCTTAGAAGACATGTAACACAGTACAATTCGTAGTCATCGGCAAGGTACTTATTTATATTTTCAAAATCATCAAGTAGTTCAAAGTAGTGTCACTGAAGAGTCCCGAAAGTTGTTTTCTGGAGATTTGTGGAAACTTGTGTTATTATTCAGGTAAAATACAAAAACTTTTCTTCTAGGAGATAGTCAAAAACCCTTCCCAGTAAAAAAAAAAGTACATATGAAGATAAATAAATATGTATAGTCGCCGTATAGAAGAGGCAGGTGGCCGTCTCGAAGATATCTGGAATCTTCATATGCGACGCAGTGCCACATGGACAGGGAGGCCTAACCTCACACCGGGATAAACCTGGATAGGCATTACGCACTCCATATACACATCCTTTACGTCCAGCGATCACGCCCGTCCGGCACAGTAGTTATATGTTATCAGTAATTGTGAGGGATACATCAGGCTGAGTTAATTTGATAACAAAAATGTATGACAGGATCTAAATACATTGGAAGAAATGCGACCATTTTTATTTATTAGTTTTCACATGTGCTGGAATTATCATGTCATCTACCTTTGCTTCCTCCTCTTTGACAGTTTTCCCGAATGTCAAAAGCCATAATCAACTGCTTCTTCCTGTATGTTCTATGCTCTAACATAGAACATACAGGAAGAAGCAGTTTGGTGTTCGCACTTAGTCCTTCAGGTGGACCATTGTGGCCGTGGTTATTTCAACCAGCCCACCTTCCTCCAGAAGTTAATCACATCTCCTGGTCTGTTTAGAATCTTTGTATAGGATCTGGGTGCCCCGAGGATTTCTGTTCTAATATGGGTGACGCCTGTGCATTCGAAGAGCACATGCGCAATGGTTTCCTCTGCTTCCATGCAAGCCCTGCACAGGGGGCTGTCCCTTATGCCTATTGTGTGAAAGTGTTTGTTTAGCTTCTTCCTGTATTTTTGAACCATTTTATAAAACACTAGCTATTGTTGGATGTTGGAAAATATCCCACGGGAACGTACTACCGGGATTAAAAGTATCCTATGTGTTAATCCAGGACTTCAGGTTATAGTTGGCCCGCTTTCTCGCACTGCTTCGTATAGTATCCGAGAAGCGGCGCGCGGATTGATATATGATTGCTGGAGGATAGAAAATCCTAAAACCTAACAATAGTATCGGAATATACAACGTTATCCGGAATATAATGGAACGGAAAATTACATTCTTGCATGCCAAATTTGAAGGCAACTTTAAAGCGAAAATATATATCTCTTTATTCCCACACTGTGGGAATTTCGAAAAAAATGTGTTCTTTAAATAATTACAGGTACGGATATAAGAAAAAAAATGAAATCCGTCATTTGATCCCTTAGTAAAGTTATTGTTCTCTGAATTACTAAAGCGTCTTAGCAATGGCGCAAGTCAGGCTGAGCGATTATGGGTTATACAAACTTTTAACCCTATTTTACCCTCTTATCGGAGGACATTTCAAAAACGCTGACACATGTAATGATTAATTACCCACCAAAAGGCTAAAAACCAATTTCTACTAACGGGTTTCCCATACAAAGTTTCATCCCCCTTAGATTTTACCCCTTAGGTGATGACTTCAGAAAAACGCTGAAACACGTGATTTTTAATTTTTAACCAGAATGCTAAATAGCAATTTTCTTGATATAAACTACATAAATGACGATTCTCCATACAAAATTTCATCCACTATTTTACTCCCTTCGGGGTTGAATTGCAAGAGATTCCTTATTCCTTGTCTACATTATTAAGGGAACCTCTGTGCCAAACTTCAGCTTTCTAGGTCTAAGGGTTTGGGCTGGGCCTTGATGATTCAGTTAGTCAATACCTTTCTTCTTTCTTTTGATTTATAAAAAAAAATGGTTGCCTGTAAAGTCGGTTTACCGACGTAATTTTACGAAAGAGATGCGTCACAAGCTGAACGCTTAGGCCGATCGTGCCTCTCTCCCACTAGTTCCACGCTCTCGCTTGCAAGCTCGGCTCAGGCGGAACGTGACAATGAGTTATGCTTTTTCGTGCGTGCAGCCGGCGTTCATCGATTTATAAGACGTTATCACGCCAAAAAAATCGTGACTAGTTTTGTCATGACGACATCATAGTATGTGACAGAAAATGACACAATAAACGAATATCTTCCTCAGGATTTAGAAGACCTGCACATAAGAAAATGCGCAAAGAAGTGCATCCGTAAGTGCATTACGTCAGAAGACGAGTGGTGCCTCATAGAAGAGACGCAAGGATCGCTGAAAGAACTCAACACGGTTGCTGGACGGTGATATAAGGCATACAGCGTGGAAGATGTGTTTAAGGTATTAATTGGTGATGATATATTTACTACTAGGTATATGCTTGGTGATGAATGCTTGCTAGCAACGTTTAACTTTGACTGTTACCGTTGGTGAATATGACGGTTACCAAGAGTAAAAGATTATGAGAATACCTAGGTATCTTCATAACCCGACATCTAGCATATTGATCCATGCATCATGTTTGTGAATGGGCGCCGTCAGTACTGACTGGTCCTCTCTTAGCTGCCACGGCTTGTTTTAATTATTTGATTTTTTTTTATTATTCAGTTGTCTTTCCGCATCGTTCTCTCATGTGTATAATTTTAACATGGATCATCATCTGCCTAGCCTTTTCCCAATTATGTTGTGGTCAGCTTCCAGTCTAATCGAATGCAACTGAATACCAGTATTTTACATGGAGTGACTGCCTATATGACCTCTACAACTCAGTTACTGAGTATTACGATACCCCTTGCTAAGACTGGTTGTCAGACTTTCAGGCTTCTGACGTAACGTACGTAACGACTGTCAAAAATCCACGATTGATAGCCGGGACCAACGGCTTAACGTGTTTGGTGTGTAAAGATAAGACGGACCAACCGCGGCAAGCATAACTTAACCTGATCGATCGACCCGTGCCGGCTGTTATTACTTAGCCACAAGCACCTTAATTTTAACACGAATGATGTAACCAATATTTTGATTAAAAAGAGTGTCCATGGAGGTTTTTGCCTGTTCTTCACCATAGGAACCTACTACGCTTCGGAACGGGCAACTAGCTTTATCTTTCTGACTGACCCTACTCTTTGACAATTTAAAAGTGCCTGTAATTGTAGAGAGCAGTGGTATCGGCCCCGACTTACGTGTGAGTTCAAACCCAGGCGCATTATTATGTAATTTCATCATCACTGCTCTCAAAACGGTGAAGGAAACATATTGAGGAAACCGGCATATCCTAGAACCCAAAATTCAAAGACATGTGACATCTACCAAACCACACTGGGCCCGCGTGGTGCATTATGGCCCACTTCCTCTCACAGTGAGGAGGCCCTTGTCCCAGCTGTAGGAACGTTCTAAGCTGATTATGCTGTAATTAGTTTAATTGAAGTAAATGTTCTAATGCTCGTTCCTAATCTTTATCAGTCTGTATGAATATATTCCTTTGCCCTGGTGCTCTAAAAACGCCGCTTTGGCAGAATCATAATAAGATAATATTATGAATCATATTAAAAATCGTCAAATGGTCACAAACTAACAATTTCTAATATTATCTGCGTACAATTCATAGCACGCAATTCATCTGTTTGACAGTTTTGTATGGAGATTCGTAAAATGGTCCACAAATTATGAATTTCTTTATTGAAGTTTAATATCAATTAAGTGAATCATAAGAAGTTAGTCAAAAGCAACATCTTACAAATCATATTGAGGAAGTTGTGAAGAAATATTGCAGTACTGGCAAATTTAGCCCTTAATGAAAATTTCCTTAAGCACACGCGTGTTTTAGAGGCTATTTTATCCCCGACGAAGAAAATCACCATCGCTCTTCAGAAAATGCAAGTAGCCTTTGAGACTTCGAGTTTGTTGGTTTATAAAAGCTAAATAAAAGTGTGTGTCGTACTCGTGACGTCATCCATGAGCTGGAGCCTTAAATAAATGAAACTGAACCGTAAATTATTTACAATTAGTTGAATGTCTTGTTCACTTAATTACTCTAAAACCCGCTAGATGGCCGTGTACTTAGTTTCCTTCGTCGCTCGTAAATAGGTAAAATAAATAAATAAAAAATACGTTCGTACTACAAACGTATTTTATAACATTAACAAAGAAAATACAAAGTCAAAAAGAAAATCGAAATAAGATCGATATCTGGAAAAAATTTTAAACCTCGATTTTTTTTTGTGTATTGATTTATCAGATCTTGATTCGAATCGATTTAAGAATTGATATTTTTCGAAAAGAATCGCCATCCCTACCCGAAAGCTTCTAATAGGGAAGCTACTCAAGAGATACGCACCAGGCATACTCGTGTAATTAGTGTTTTGGAAAGTACAAATACAAATGTGTTCATGATGGACGATTGGTGCAGAAGCTAGATCTCGGAGATCGTCAAAGAAGTAGAGTTCTGTCTGAATATTCAAACAGAAATAGCCCGCAACCAAATTTCTTAGACTACATTGTAAGATCTGATGAAACAAAGTTCAGTAATAATGGAATGTATAATAGGCGTAACAATCATTATTGGTCCCGTCTAAATCCATTCCGTGTTTGCGAAACAAACAATCAGGTCAGATTTTCCTTGAATGTTTGGTGCGGAGTATATAGTTGTTTTGGTGCACATTTACGAATAACATCTGAATACGTTTAAATACATTGAAATATTAGATCTTTTACAAAATGAATTAAACCTTCTACCGGTAGAGGAACAAAATAATATCATATTTCAACAAGATGGTGCTCCTGCTCACAATAGTAGAATTTCCAGGGCTTACCTTAATTCAAATTTTATCCCTTAAATGGACAAGGTGATTGTATCAAAAACGGTACATCATGCTTACTTAGACTACGACATGTTTTTTTTCGGGTTTTGTTTACATTCTATGCGACTTTGTTTTGATGTTTATTTTATTTATGCTATGGTTGTGGGCTGTATGTTTGCTTTTATTCGGCTGTAGGCATGGCTTCTAGTGAAAAAGAAATTGAATATTGGCTTCAGTAGGTAGAAAATGGAGAAATCTTTACAGGTGAAGAGGAAGATTCGCCACCTATACGACGTGGTCCACAAAATTCAAGCAGTTTGCAGGAGATACTTGGAGAAAACAAACAATGGCTTATGATGAAAGTAATATTACTTTCAGAGGTGTATTACCATCTCTTAGACCTCACAGTAATCAACTCATGGGTGCTTTATAAAATAGTCCAAACTATGAAAGGAAACGAGGGCCTTTTTTAGGCTTAACTTAGTTTTAATTTAATTTAGTTAATGTTAATAATCATCTTGTAATTTGATTATGTAAAGAAAGGAAACCCATAAACATCTGCTGAATTTGGCAGACTTTAGGACTGAACTTGCAGAAAATCTTTGCATATACACACCACCTAACCAAAGGGGGAGAGTAATTGCCAGCAGAAATCAAGAGGAGCCTCCAGTTTGTCGTACAAAAATATTACAAATACTTCCTGCATCAAATGTAAGGTTGGATAATTTTGGCCATGAGCAAAAAAGAACAAACGTATGCGATGTAAGAAGTCGAATTGCAAATTGTTCAGCTCAGTTATGTGTTCTAAGTGTAATGTGTACTTGTGCAGCAACAAAAAAATGTTGATTGTTTTTTATGATTTCCATAAATAATAATATTTTGCTAATAAATAAACATATACCTAATAAGCTATATAACTGTTTTTTTTATACCCTTAATATCTGGGTAGGTACAAACGGGACGATTAGATGGCCAGCAAGAAGTCCAGATCTGACGCTTCTGGCCTATTTTTTATGGGGTCATGTAAAAAATGTTATTTACAAAAGGTCTTAAGAGACTGTAGAAGAGCTAAGGGTTGGGGTTGAAAATGTCATTAGGAGCATACCCCACAACACTTTGCCGAAGGCTACACGAAGTGAGCTTCAAAAAAGACAAAATTTGTGTATCTGTAACGAGGGGTCTCATTTCGAACAACTTATCAGTTAAATTATTAAAGTGTAACAAAATTGTAATTTTAAATAGTTCACGTATCAATGTCTTGCTAGGTAATAATTTTCTTTCATGTTAACGTATCCTTCATATTAGAATGAATGATAAAATAAAATTAATGTTTCATGATTTTTTTTTATTTCTAAGACCAAATGATTATTATAGAGATTTTATCCTAAACAATAATTCTATTGATTAGTAGAATAAAATAGCGAGTGTTTATTTTTGAATTTTTAGCTGGTTCGATTTCCGGTTTAGGTAAGCTTGTCGAGAAATCTGTGAAGGCAGCTTTTGATCTTTTTAAAAATAAAAGAACGTTTCCTTTAAGTTAAATAATTTATCTTAAGGATTTAAAGTGGTTTCCCTTCAGTCTTTAGGGTCCATTGATATTTTTCACCCTTTATAGGTGTGGTATTATGTCATGTTATCTTACTTTACGTGTACTTTAATTGTATTAGGTAATAGGTACCTATACAAGAGGACATACATTATACCTATTAGTAAAATAAACCAATAGTGTTGTTTTCAAGAATCGTTTCGAGTAGTCTAGTGCGTAGACTCGACGATTTTCAGCCACTGGAGCAAATTGGGTTTCAAGGAAGACAGTTCCCCAACACGCCCGCCCTTCACCACTTCCTAATGCTTTAGCTGGCAAGAAGTGGCACAATAAACTCCCCAGCAGCACAGCTGTCTGTTCAGTTAGACAAATTGATTCTATACAGTTTATGAAGATAGTTTTATTTTATTACTTACCTTACACTAATTAATTATCAAAACAAAAGTATTTGAAGTGACACAAATGATGAAATTTATAGCATAACCAATTATTACAATGATTACAGACATTACACATAACAGACTTAAGAAACTTTAATTCATAAACATGAGATAGCAAATATGAAATACAATTTCGTAAGCGATTTTAGCCAAAAAGGTGAAAAAAAAATTGTGTTTCAAAGCACTTATAACAAAGTTATTAGAAAAATAAAAATCTAAAGAACAGCTTATGAGTTCAGCAGGTGGTTATACTTACCTAATAAAGTTTTATTTCACCTTTTGATTTTACAGTAAATACAAATTAAAAGTAATATACAATGATAATGTTGATTCTAAACAATAGTTTGTCTACGAAAATACGCCTTTTGATTTTATAGTAAATACAAATAAAAAGTAATATACAGTGATAATGTCGATTCTAAAGAAACTACTACAAAAATACAATTATAACAAAAATCATTCATCAGCTTTCACCATCTGCCGTGAGTCTTCTTGTCCGCTGCTACACGGGTGCTGCAAAGAAAAGTAACCTTACTTAGTATATTTGTTACTTTTTGATGAATATTATTTCCTATTTATTGCAAAATGTAATTTACAATCAATCTCCCAAAGCTGCTCTAAAATCTAGTTGCTCGAAGTCCCAACTGATGTTGATGTTGAAAGACGATTTTTCACTAGAATAACATAATAATATATTATAAACATTGAAATTGATACAATATTTGAAGCAAAAAAGAAATAGCCATAATTATCCAGCTATACATTTCCAGTAAAAGCTGATCTCGCATTGTATAGGATTTCTGTGCAATGAGAGGTCAGCTTATACTGGAAATATATTACTTTGATATGTAGCCGTGTAGGTATACATACCATTGAAATCTATACATTTAGCATTTTTTTGAAAACATCTCAATATGATTTCTGGCCGAATACAGTTTTTAAAAAAATAGCAGCAGCTTCGGTATCATATTGCTGATAAATTTATCATCTCGACAAACTTCTATCACAGTCAAAGGTTCAGTGACTGAAACAAAACATGAAGTAGCACTTATCCAATTTGTTAACACTCATTTGTCCTCAAGGACAAATGAGTGTTTTCAGTTTCAAACCTGAAATAGTAGATTTTAATTTTATTATCCTTAGAAGTTCGAGAAAACAAGACACTGAAATAAATTATAAAGTGGACATGCAATAGAATTATCAATTTACTTGATGGTAATAATCGTGCTTTTTGTTCATCTAAAACATGATTATCCAATTTTAGAGTTAAAGTTTTTCTTTTCTAGGCTTTAATTTTTCCATCTGAAGACACATGAACTTTTTGAATAGCAATTGACCTTTCTTGTTCACCAGCACTTTAATTTCCTCTATCAAATGTTCAAACCACACACTGCTTAATTATTTTTCAACATGACGAATTTTGTTAGCTGACATTGTTGGAATATCCATGAGACTTGTTGGGCTGCTTGAGTGTAGTAGATACCAGCAGTCACAGTTGCCCACACAAATGCAGTATTTATTTTATTACTGCTCTCCGTACAGTGCTTCCATGCCTTGCCACACATACTGCACTTGAAAATTAATTCACTTCGAATCCATCAAGTCTTTCACTAACAAATTCAATTTGTGAAGATTCACACATATTTCGGTGTCTTTCCAATTGGGACGCCCACTCGATTACATGCTCTAGGTCCACAATGCTATACGCAGATATCACAGACAAACATTTATTTGGAACACTTTCCACAGTCAATTGAAATGAATCAGTTTCAGGATCAGCTTCCGGCCAATTAATCTCTAAAGGTTCAGACGTTACTGTGCTAGTACTAGGAGTACTGTAGATGGCCTCTAAGCGGAATTTTGGTTTTACATGCGCATATGTTCTTCGTTGTGTGTTATGGGTAGGTACTGAAAGAAACAAATCAAATGTAATGACCATAGTAACACCACATGTAGTGCCACTTTTACAAGCAGCATTCAGCAAGTATTATTTGATACATACACTAAATTTTCTATGAGGATTTCTTCATTCACTGGCATCTTCTTGGTTTCTTCAGAACGCCAAACTTTCAATCGGCTGTAATACGATTTACGAATGTAAACTTTTATCAACAGAGAACGTATCAAATGAAATCCTACATCCAAACTTGCCTGTTTTACGAAGAAGCCGGACAAATAATTAGTATGTTATGCATGTTTACTTACCTCTCATCATCGTGAAATTGTCTTAATCCACCTCAAACACGTTTGAAAGATTTGTGCTGCCCCGAATATTTGTGTCGTGTATAAGCCTTCTTGCTTGTTTGAACTGATATTATACACTTTACCGTTAGTAGAAGCTTACATATATTGAGATAGGCGACTTCATTTCCCGCTTTAGCAGTCCTCTCTTTCTACCCTATAGTCTGTCTCTTTTGCACACACCTCCCCTCCTACCAGGCGCGCGAGGTAACTGGTGATCCGAGCCTGCTCGTCATTGGCGTGATATTTCCCGCGCAGTTCATTTGTGCTAAGACTAATATTTTATTCTCTTTTTAAATTCAGTGATTTCAAGGAAGAACTCACGTAAGTGCACAAATGATTTTATAAAACGATAATAACGTTCGTTTTTTAAAAAACTTTTATGATAATTTTCTACCCTCAGTATTTCTTTGTTATATGAATTCCTTTTAGAGATCGTATCTTAGGTTATTGTTTCCTTTAAAGGTAGTGTAAACTCTGGAGCGCTAAAAATGGGGTCGGATGACCAAGATAAACCAATTGCGACCGCTGGTGGATCGGGTACCAAACCGCAGAAATGTAAATCCCGTTTACGTGAACAGCAATCATCCTCATCGAGCAGCAGTAGTAGTAGTAGCAGCTCGACATCATTT
The DNA here is from genome assembly GCA_905333075.3 of Atethmia centrago. Lineage (NCBI taxonomy): Eukaryota > Metazoa > Arthropoda > Insecta > Lepidoptera > Noctuidae > Atethmia > Atethmia centrago. The sequence goes on along the minus strand of HG995381.1, from coordinate 5,447,479 downwards.
AGCTCCTCAAATCAAGGTTCAAAGAAAAGGAATTCCAAGCAAAGTAGCTATTTGCCTCAAATGATGTAGTAGCAGACTTCCAAGTATACACAGGCTGGATCGATCCCCGCGGACGGCAGTTCTTTCCGTTCCAAAAACACCTACAAATTTTTTAAATATGTTAGATGAAGTTCAGCGTTTTGGAAAAAACACGTGGACTGACAGTAGGTACGCAGAAACACAAAAACTATATAACCATTCACCGGGATTTACGGAAATGGAATCAAACGACGAGGTAAAGGCTTATGATAATATACGCCAGATGCTATTCTTACTGATTTAAAAAATAAAATCAATGAATTTTTTCTAAAAGGAGAATTTCAGAAAGTTTCTCAAGACCTCTTACAAATGGCTTGCGGCCACAGAGCAGAGACTATAGAAATGAGAAGGGACGGTATTCTTAAGTATATTAGAGACCCTTTGGTAAAAACGGTTGTAAATAAAATCCCTCCTTCAAATACACACATTTTCAATCCGGAAGCTCTTACATTGGCCCTTGAAAAAGCAGGCGGTGTTAGGAAGGCGTTTTGGCCAGTAAACAGGCCTAGCAGCGGGAATGCTTCGCGAGCAAAACCCAATAATTCTGCTAGACGTTTCCCCTCGCAGGGGAACTTACGTAATATTGTGCCATCGCATGGTCACGGTCACCCAAACTATTTCGTTGATGTACCAAGCAGTATGCATAGCCCTCACACTCAGCCCTCGCAGGGTAATTATCAAGGCTACCATTACAACACGAAAGCACAAAACAATGCTGGCCCAGACCAGCGTACTGGTATCTCTAACAACCTCCCTTGATAACACCGGACCTAAATGGCGATCGCCATCGCACTTTAGAGTCAGAGGAGATGTCTCTAATCATTCGTCAAATGAAACAACAAGGCGTGTTGAAGGTAGCACCTCTCACTCCGAGCTTTGTGTCCTCCCTTTTCTTGGTACCAAAAAGCGATGGATCATACCGACCAGTACTCAACCTACGGTTGCTCATCCACTATGTGCTAACAGAACGGTTTCGATTAATAAACATGTTCAGAGTCCCAGACTTTCTCCAAACTCAGGATTGGATGTGCAAGGTCGACCTTTCGCAAGCATACTTCAATCTTCGAATAGCAGAGTCACACAGGCGATTTTTACGTCTCCTTTACAGAGACGAAGTACTAGAAATGACTTGCCTTCCGTTCGGGCTAAGTACAGCCCTGAAAGTCTTCGCTTGTCTTACAAATTGGATTGCACAAATTCTTCGGGAAAAAGGTCTGAGAATAATAGTATATTTAGACGATTTTTTGCTATCACATCAAGATCCAAAGATATTAGTCCAGCAAGTGGATCTGTTATTGGAGACGCTAGAAATCCTCGGATTCCAAGTGACTTACGGGAAGTCTGTCCTTGTTCCGCAAAAGTCTGTAACATTTCTCGGCATTGTTTGGCATCCTTGGACAAATCACAAACAACTGCCAGCGGATAAGTCACTTGTCGTAAGCAAAAAAGTTACACATGCTCTGAAAGCAGGCAAAATGTCCCTAAAAGAGCTACAAAGCCTAGTAGGCCTACTGAATTTTGCAAGATTTGCGGTCCCCCGAGGCAGGTTAAACCACAGGTTCACTGTGAAGTTCTTAAACTCCCTGCCTGAGTACACGTCCCCAATCAGATACGAGCTACCTCGCTCGGTGTTAGTCGAGATGCAATGGTGGCTTCATCATTGCCATCTTTCATCCCTACTTCATATTCCACCTCCGACACATTACTTAACCACGGACGCCTCAGACATAGCATGGGGAGGACAACTCGACAACCAGACCATGTCAGGTGTTTGGAACACAGAGGAACGATTTCTACACTGCAACGTAAAGGAGTTGTTAGCCATTCTGAGAGTCCTAGAGTTACAAGCGAGAAACATAGCGGGAGGATCAGTTCTCATTCAATCGGACAACCGATCTGCGGTAGCCTATCTTCGCAACGAGGGTGGGACCAAATCCCAGTTACTCATGAATGTAACATACAAAATTCTACGGATCCTAGACCATCATCAGATTCAATTCAAAATTTATTACATTCCCGGGAGGTTCAACAATCACGCAGATTGTTTATCCAGACACCGGCGGACCCCAGAGTGGCACTTAACATCGAGTTGTACAGAAATGATCTTTGCAAAAATGGGAATACCCGTGATCGACTTGTTTGCATCCAAGACCGCACGAGTAGTAGCGAATTATGCAACCCTAGACTTGAACGATCACGAAGCAATGATTCACGATGCCTTCAGCACAACCTGGAATTTTCCTCTGGCATGGATATTCCCACCACCATTTCTTATTCCCAGAGTATTGATGCATCTCAATCGAGCAACGGGCCTGTACCTCATTGTAGTTCCACGTTGGGAGAAGGTATTCTGGCGGGCGGACCTGAAATCACGAGCAATCGCAGCCCCCTTCACCTTAACGAATCTGAAACGATTTCTAGTCGACACGTCGACGGGGCTACCACCCCCCAAAGTCGAGAGCATGTTACTAGAGGTCTGGAAATGTGGGGGTGGGCAGACAAAATAAAAACATGGGATTCTAGTCAGGTATCCTTACTTAAATCCGCATGGCGTTCTTCGACCTGGAAAACCTACAAGGCACCATGGAATCGCTGGATGTCATGGACAAAACAGCATAACATAAATCCAATGCATCCTGAAGCATCCCATTTAGCACAAATTTTGGCCGACCTATATATTAAATTTAACTTCTCATATAACACAATCGTCCTTCACAAATCAGTAGTTTCCACTCTCTGAAACACAGAATTGTCTGGTAAATTAGGTGAAAATGTTCTAGTAAAACATATTTTGAAAGCAATATCTTTGAAAAATCCAATTACTGCAAAACCACCTGTCTGGGACATTAACATTCTAACCAATTTTATGAGTATTTACTCGGTAGACAGTACAAACACGTTTCAAACTGTTCGACATACTGTAGCGTTGTTGTGCCTTTGTTCGGGTCGCAGGATTCATGACTTGACCCTTTTGGCGTCGACAGAGATCAATGCATTATTAAGAACGACTTAATTACCTTTTGGCCTCAATTTGGGTCCAAGACGGACTGTAGAGATTATAGACAATCAGGGTGGAGTCTTAAGACTAACACTCAAAATCAAAACTTAAATCCTGTATTTTGGGTCAATCAAACTATAGCTATTCTAAATGAAAGACGTAAGAGCTCTGGTTCATCAAATTTATTTATAACCTTGCGTGGTCCACCATCACCTGCCTCCAGGACGGTTATTGCAGGTTGGTTCAAGTCGCTTTTGAAGGCAGCAGGTATATCTGCAACGCCGGGAAGTGTACGTTCGGCTGTGGCCTCTAGAAGTTGGATTGACAATTTCTCCCTGGACGATATTTTAGAGAAGGGGAATTGGAAAAATGTAAAAACCTTCCAAAAATTCTATCGTCGTGAGGTAATGGTTTCCTCAAGCAAAAGTAATTCTAACACGGATATTTCCACACTTTTTGTTCCAGTCCGTTGATTTTGACACTATATAATTTCTTTAATCCAGTATTATACATTAGTTAATTACATTCAACTGATTACAATTAGTTACAATGGTTGATGATTAATCTTTTAATTAAAATTGTTGATTAATTATAGAACTTTCTACATGTATAAGTTTTTCATGTGATAATTATTTATTATTAATTATTTTCATTAAAAAGGTCTCTTTCTTCACACCCTAATTTATTTTATTTCATTTGCCTTTTTTATACATATCTACTACTTTCATAGTAGCTGATTGTTTACATATGCAATCGCATTGGCGTTTTCCCTTTACATTACCAGGCGATAACAAACAGGTCTCAATATATGTAAGCTTCTACTAACGGTCTAGTGTATAATAGAAGCGTTTTACCTGAAATAAAACGATTATTATATACTTACCTTAGTAGAAGCTTACTTTTAATCTCTGCCTGGTGCTATTTCGACACAATGACGAGCAGGCTCGGATCACCAGTTACCTCGCGCGCCTGGTAGGAGGGGAGGTGTGTGCAAAAGAGACAGACTATAGAGAAAGAGAGGACTGCTAAAGCGGGAAATGAAGTCGCCTATCTCAATATATCGCACATCCTCTAAAAAACTGTCGTAACACGCCAAAAACAAGTTTTGAGAAAAAGCCGATTTTAATTATTTTCCAATAAACTAATGTTAATGTGACTTTCAGGATACAGATTTTAAACTTTTTACTATTTTAATCAACAGAGGATTTATCAAGCTATTTACAGAATGTAAAAATATATTCATGAAAGAAACGGATTTTTTTAATTTAAAATAATACTGAAAAAATACCCCAAATGTGACACTTTTTTACATTATATTGTAACATGATTTATGAAATGAAACACATTGTAACTCAAATAATATTATTTATTTATATTTCTTTCTTGTTATTAAATCTCATTTTTGAAGCTACTTTAGGAACATTCACAATATTATAATCAGTCTTTAGGGCAAAGTTAAAAAATACACTTAGAATCACTGTCATTGTTAAAATAACACACCTAATTATGCATCTTGATTTATTATTTTAAAAATTGGCATAGAAATTCGGTACATAGATGATTACTCTGTACCAAACTTAAGAGGTCTCTCTTTTTATTTTCTTTTATTTTGGGTTTGCTTCTATAAGCTTTTTTTAGCGAGACACTTTGGGAGACTAACTCTTTTCTTCTGATATCCGCTTCTTTAAAATCGATATCTTTATAAGAATATTTTCATAAATTCGCCCTGAATCAATTTTAAAACTTTTATTTCAGTAGTTTTAAAAGTTTTTGAATTGAAACCAATGGTTTGCGATAGACTTTTCATTGAATAAAAGTCTCTAAAGCTCATTTCGTTTAGCCTGAACGGGTTGCCTTTCTTTTTGGCGTTCCTTATTATTTTAGCATATTGGCTCGGAACATAGATGGGACCAGATCGGAGGTTCTTTTTGATAGCCTTTTCTATAGTGGAATGCACTGCGTCTCCTTCGTTTTGAGTGTGACCAGTATAAGGTATTGATGTGTTATAGATTTTATTTTCGAATGTTTCATTAATGTGAATTTATACATAGAAAGTAGAAATTTGATTTTCTGTTGCCCGCAGCAATTATCAAAGTAAAAGATAAATGCAATGCCTGAACCAGCGTAATCTGTCATAATTTTGTTTATAAAGCTCGGGACACAAGATCCAATTTCATCTGCCCCTCGATTGGCCTCCCCATCGTGCCAGAGGTAGCAATAATCGGTGTGATCAGAGGAACCAATTTAATTTATAGTGAAATTGAAAAAAATCAGTTTCGATTTGTAATAAAAAACGGAGACTTCTCCTTTTGGAGTCTGAAGAACAGCCTGAAGATCATAGACCGCAATGATGTAATCACTACATGCTTTAGTTTTATCACTCTCTTTTTCAATTCTAGATAGATCCTTTTCTTCCAAATGTAACATGTACTTCTCACGTAATAGCTCTTTTTCTGGTCCAATTGCATTTTCGTAGCTGACTTACAACTCGCAGCGGTCCTTTTTAGGAGTAAAAAACTTAAATTAAATTCTAAATTAAAGATTTCGCGTACATTTCGTAGTTTGCTACTGTAACTCCTTGCTCTAAACATTTTGAAGTCTGCGTGTAAGTCTGCTATACGACCGTCGATAAATTCTCCTAAAATCAAAGAAATGTAAAAAACAGTAATTAGCTATCCAGCCTATTTTTGTAAACATTTCGTTAGCAAAATTAAGCAAAAATAATATGAAAAAGTGCCACAACACAGATTACAATTGTTTTCTTTCCAGATTAAGACGTAAATATAAACTACTGTTGAGTGAAATAGTATTATAACCTATGTTAAGACACTTTATTACAGTTAAAAAATATCATCTTTTCAAATAAGGATCGAAATAACAGTATCATATTGTAATACTACAGTATTCACTCCTAAATTAGCAAGTAATGCGTAGAAACTTACCTAAAATACTGTCACAAGACAGTTTATGACGATTTTTTAGAGTACTTTCACACGTTCACACGACACAAGCTCTGATACGTCACTGTTGTTGAGGAGAGAGCGCGCGTTCTCGCTCCGTAAAAAACTGACACTAGCTCCATCTAGTAGCTTTTTTTCACACTACAATAACGGTGGTTTTTTTTATTGATAGAAAATGAAAAATGTAATTTGACTGGGTTTTTATCTGTGTTCTGATTTTTTTTGTGTTACGGCAGTTTTTTAGAGGATGTGCGATATGTAAGCTTCTACTATGGTAAGTATATAATAATCGTTTTATTTCAGGTAAAACGCTTCTATTGTAGATTTAAGCCCCGCGCGACACCGATTCGGAGTCAAACAATAGAAAATCAATTGTGTCTCATTAGCCGTTGTTGACCAATGAATCTATCAATCTAAATCTGAAATAAAAAAAAAAACAAGATTTATGACAGAGTTACGTTCTGAACTCATTACAGAAAATAGAACAATAAAAATAAAGTTTTACTTATCTCTATATTCCTGGTAGAATATTGGTCGACAAATAAGAAAAAAAATAAACAGATTAGACTAAGTTATTTATATACACGCAATAAATCACGTTTATTAATTTGAAGTAAGTAACTCAATCATTTGTTCGTTTCTGATTCTGTACCAATGAGTTCAAAAGTCAAAGTTCTGAACGCACCCAAAACCCGAACCGAGCCGATGTAACAAAAAAAAATGTTTGTCAGTCTGAAACTTTACAAAATACGTAAAACGTATTCTATTTTGTAAGTACTTCGATTTTGCAAATGTTTACAAACTATAATTACGAATTATAATATTGAATTTAAGTTATTGTTGAAAAAATATAGGGAAACACATTTATGATAACCGCTGTGCATTGTACTTATGTAATTGAGGCGTAGGTAAGTAATTAGTATTGTGACGAGATTAGATTGTCTAAAACCCAACACATGGGCCAACTTGCTGTTTCTAAAACCGCCCAAAACTTAGGTACTTTAATTTTAAAATAAAATTGCGTAATAATCTTGAATTATTATTAGGTACTACCTATACCTACAATACATTGCAATAATTTGATTAAATCGGAATCAAATACATACTAGAAATATTGCAATTTGAATCAATGAAAATGCAAAGCATACAAAATAAAAATAACACGCGAGAAATTCCGCGTGCCAATGCTATTGCAACAGCGAGCTTCAAAATTGTATTTTATTACATGGCGATCGTACAAACTAAGTTTGGCAACGTTTCCTAGTATTTCTTTCAATGTAGGTCAAGGTTGCGAACACAGGTTGGGAAGAGCGACAACAACGCTTAGATCCTATTTACGAACAATGATATTTATGTTGCCACACAACAATAATAAGTAATAAAATTGTTTACATTGATGAGGTCGTCAGTTATAGGTTATTATAATGTTTTTTTTAGTGAACCTGTTCATGAAAGTTAGGAAAGGAAACAAATCAATTATTGTACGTTTATATTGATTTTAACAGAATTATAATAACGCCTGCTCGCAATCTAGCGTCCTATTTCTAAACTATCGCAATCAATCATGGCGCAGATGGTACTCTTATTTGCTTGTCAAAACGCACGCACACTAACAAACAATTGTCAAATTTTGGCTGGATTTCACGATCGTTTTTTTCAGTAAATAATGTAAGTTATTTTCTAAAAAGGTCAAACGCGACCACATTTCATTGTAGAAAAGTGATAAAATGATTCGTTTTAAACAAAGAATGTCCACGTTTAGCGTAAAGCCTGACGGATAAATGTATGGACAGCCCATCGCAACATCCCCCTTAAATAAAATCCGTCATTGCTTTGTTCCAATGTTCGGCCCCCGGGTAGCCGGGGGTCTCACCTGGCGGGGGTTGACCGCCGTGGTGTCGTGAAGAAAGCGGCGCTAACAGTATTAGCGTCGTGATGCGCCTACAGTAATCACAATAGCAATCACTCACATGGGCGCGTTATTATTAAACGCGCCCAATCATGTATGCGTCATAAATAAAAATGACCAACACCACGAGGGGCCCGTATTTACGGGCCAACGCATGGCTTCCGCGGCCGGGGGGCGATGCCCCGAATCCGCTAGCCGCGCCCCCTTACGTGGGCGCAGCGACATCCCAATGTGTCCAATGTTCGGTCAACCGTACGTCAGAAACACTTGAACTGCGAATTGTTACCTTATAGGGAGGTATGGTCTATTAAAAAAAAAAACAACCGACTTCCAATAAAAAATACTACACAGTGAAAAATAATTTGTCAGTTTTTTATTTTTTTTATTCTGGAAAAAAATAGAAAAAGAATTACCAAAATCGGACCGCAATTGACGAAAATATCGATGAATATACGTTTAAAAAAAACATACAGGTGAACATGGAACCTCCTCCTTTTTTGAAGTCGGTTAATAAGTCCATTCACAGTTACTTTATCTCTGACAGCCGCAACCCAACAGCAACCATATTGTAACGAGAATAAAAACACCACTGTGATTTTGACAAACTTTTCAGTGGCAGCAACCCAACAATAACCTTATTCTAATGGCAATAAAGATAACTGTGCTTTCAACAGAGATACAAACCCAGAAGTATGATAACTGTGAAACCTTAAACTTAAATCATTTATAATTTCCCAGATAATGCCTCGAGCGCAAAACGCACACGCCATAGTGAATGCCGGTTTTCTTTTTAAACTAGACACGGCAAAGTCAGGCACAAACAGAGGCTCTGCTCGTTGGACAGAATCTGTTCAGGTTTTGTTGAAAGCTCTGAAGAAATTGGATGAGGAGCTGATTCCAGTGGAAGTTCTGCCTGAACCGTCTGCACCCTGTAGAAAGCCTTTGGCGTTGGGGCTGTTCTATAAAGTAAGTGGAGCGTTTTCTGGATGGGGCATGTATGTGTGAACTGCACTTAAGGCTCTTCGATAAAGGCTTGACATTGACACTGTGCGAAGGAATATCATATACATAGAATTTACTGGAATCCCTGAACACCTACTGCCCTGATAGCCCCTGGTATAGATTCCCTGTTATTAAGCTGTTTAGTATAGCCCTAAGTATTTTATTTTACAAAGTAGTTTTGCACAAACCCAAAATCGGTTGTCTCCTGTGTTCAAGTAAATACTTTCAATTTATAGGCAGTACTATCACTCTACCCAGACGCGAACCCTCGGTATAAATCTGGCGGCAGTTTACTCGAGTGAACCGTCTCCTAAGGGACCCAGTTCTATGAAACTGATAAGACTCTGTGGCCGCTGAATAAACCCATTCCTAAGCTTGAAGCACTCTCACAGGTAAATATTGCAGTCTTAAGGCGCTGACAAGACCCAATTGACCAAAATAGGCTTCGCTTAAGAAAAAATATTGCCAAATCTGTATAGTTTGTGGTAGCGGAAAAAATATATGTCAATTTTGAACATAGTTCCCAGAACTTGGTTGTTACCAAAACACGTTTTGAAAACAAAATCTTGATACAAACTAACGTTAAACTAACCTCTTACTTTGAGTTCTAATACAAAATATCTGTATCAAATATCAACATACGTTACGTATTTAATTAATAACAAGAACGTCTTATTTGAATGCAGAACTTGGTTGTTTTTTATTTTCGATTACTCAACTCAATTTTGAGTAAATAGATAATTACTTCATATTTTACAATAAATTACAAGCGTTGTGTCATCGCGCTTCTCTTTCTTTTCTATGGAATTTGACAGTGACCGCGGTTTAGGTGTTGTCAGCGTCTTAACATGGATATACTTCGCAGGAATTCAAGAATTTACTTGAGAAACTTTCTATCTCTTAATTTTCGTACTTTTGAGGTAAGTCCTAAAAATAGAATTATTTTAAATGATGCGACATAGACATCATAACGTAATCTCATCTCATTTCATCTCTAGATTGACATCTAGAGATGAAATGATGGTGTGATGCAACATCGAGAACGGATTTTTTTTATTTTTTGGGTGGGAAATTGTCTAATAACTATAATAATAAATATCTAATAACTATAAAAATAATAACGGAGCGGGACGTTGTGTCAGACTCTTACTGACTAACACCCACCCGTATTTCTTCCGTTGCCTGTGTTGCCAGGGGCCTCGGTTACCCTTTCGGGCTTTCCCGCGATCGAGAACTGACTTAGTGACGCTATTTATATAGGCCTGTGCATTAAGGCTCTTGCATACTGAGGCGATACCGCGCGCGGGTGCGATAGGCATATTGCTGCCTGTCGCGCCCGCGATATTGCCTCAGTAGCAGGAGCCTTTATGAACAACAAGACCCAGTTTATTGCAACCAGTTTATTGCAACTGCGGTATTTATTTTTTAAATATCGCAGCATTATGCTGAGATAGGAGCATTTTCGCGTCGTTCAAGTCTTGTTTTTTTTTTTGTATTTTGTTTAATCGAACAAATATGTCAATATTCTTAAGTTTTAAATGCTCTTTTTTTACTTTTTGTATTTCTTACGGTGACCCAAATAAAATATTTTTCTTTTCTTTGTTTTTTAATTCAACTATATGGTTGGGGTAGTCAGATAGGAACTGCTAATTCCATCTATCATAGATTGATCTATAAGACCTGACATAATTACTGATAAGGTCATTATATTATAAAGGCTCCTACATACTGGCGCGACTTGTCGCGCGACGCGTCGCGACACAAAGGCACCGCTTGTAGCGCTACACGCGGTGTCTTTGTGTCGCGTCGCGTCGCGCGACAAGTCGCGCCAGTATGTAGAAGCCTTAATGCATAATCAGCCTATAATGTTCCCGCTGCCGTCCACCACGCGGGCCCAGCGCGGGTTGGTTCACGTGTCTCCCAATTATTGGTTATATGACATGCCGGTTTCCTCACGATGTTTTCCTTCGCCTGTTTAAGAGCAGTGGTGATGATATATTATAATGATTATAATAAATTAAATTATTTATTAAATTATTATAGGAAATGCCGCCAGCATCCTCGGTACAATGCCCCGAGGGCCTTTTTTAAGCTTAACTTAGTTTTAATTTAATTTAGTTAATGTTAATGATCATCTTGTAATTTGGTTATGTAAATAATATATATTTTTAATAATAATAATAATTGAGTGTGCAAGTCACCCCCTGCCATTTTGTCGGTGTATTTTATATAAAGCATTGGTCAGGTAGGGGCCATAGCCTTTCTATAGCCTTAGGAAACCGATCCACTATAGCCTCCACAACAACACATCAACCGGGGGTTGTCCTTGGGTGCACCATCATAGAGCAAACAGGGATAATCGTCGGTTGGTGCCTCATTCCATTACAATTGTCCAAGAGGCCTCTGCGAGTTGGCCTCGGCCCCTCGTATGCCTTCCAAAGGTCCGGGACCCCATGGTTCCGAGATATGTAAAGAAAAATATAATAATAATAATACATTTATTTGTCAGAATATTGTTGTTATAAAGGTGTTACACATAATATGTCCATAATATTCTGCTGTTTCCAGCGTACAAATATTTCAAAGAATTAAAATGAGAGTATTAGAACATTATGTCAAAATTAAACCATACATTGACGCCGATTCCCTTGTTCACAAACTAAACTAAATTTAAGTTCAGTGCATCTTTTTCTTTCTAGTTCATTAAGAAAAGGACAGAAGATAAATTTTAGTTTAGTCCTGTCAAATTAATCGGCCCTAGTGGACCCCTACCTATGTGCTGACAACATCTCTTTGAGGCGCGCGTGGAATACAACGCGCCGTCGACCCGGGCCTGGTCCTTACCGGACGGTGAGCTACCCATTGCTCACCGTCCGCAAGCCCGCGCCTACGGTGGCCGGAAATCCGCCCGGGATTCCCGACGCCCTGGGCGTCTCCTGCGGCGGCTAGGGGCGAGAGGGCGCGAAACTTGCCTTTCCCTCAACCGTCCCGCCTCCTCCTTCGCGAGCATTACTGCTTCGCAGAAGGAGGTGACGGCTGCCCATGCCCTCTCGCTCCGTACCATGGCCTGAACCAGGGCCGGACGCGAGAGATCTCTGCCACCGATCGCCTCCACGAGGACACGGCGGTACTCTGCCCAAGCCGGGCAGACCTCCACCGTATGCTCCACCGTGTCCTCCGGGCGATCCACAGAGTGGTGACACCCGGGCGTTTCCTCCCGCCTTATCCGACACAGGAACCTCCCGAAGCTGCCGTGTCCGGTGAGGACCTGCGTCAGGCGGAAGGTGAGGACGCCGTGGCGCCTCTCTAGCCACTCCTTAAAGAGGGGACTTATCGCCGCAATTGTGGCGTGCCCAGCACTGGGTTGCGACAACCGTACTCTCCATGACGCCATGAGATCCCGCGGAGCTCCGTCCGCTGTGCCGCGATTTCTCGTGGCAGCGGACTTAGGCCCTCGCGCCACTCCCAAACGTGCGCGAGGACTTTTGCCTCCAGATCCCATGGCGGCAATCCGGCAAGGAGGCTCGCTGCCTCACAGGAGACAGTGCGGTATCCCCGGACCATCCGGATGGCCATGACCCTTTGGGCCGTGCTCAACCGGCGGGCTGGCCGCAGCGCTAGAGAGCTCATACAGGAGCCCCGTAAAGGGCCATGGACCGCACGACCCCCGCATAGAGCCTCCGGCAGGAGGCGTTTGGACCCCTAGATTGACCCGCTTCAAAGCAGTTTGGGAGCCAAACGTCGGAAATGCTCCACGATATTCCACCGGCTGTCGAGGACGAGTCCCAGGTACTTCATCGTCGACTCGACGCCGATGGAAACCCCTCCTACCGTTATTTGGGACCCCAACGATGGCGCGTTCCGAGGACCATGAAAACACATGGCCTCGGACTTGTGCAGATCTGGCCCCACCCGCACCAGCTGGCCGACGAGGCGGTCTGCAATGACTCTTTCAAAGAGCTTGCCCACCTCGTTGAGCAGCACGATGGGCCGATAAGCGGACGGAGAGTCCGCCTTAGTTAGGGTTACGAATTGCCATATAAATTATGCAAAATCATCATTATATACAACTATATGTACATAGCAAAATTAAGTGAATATTTATGTATCTTAAAAAGTATTATATTACTTTAATTATTGTGAATGTGAGCACTATGTGGGTCATTTTTATTTATTTCTTGTTGTTTTTTTTTTTCTCTTAGTTTTAATGATGGTCTGGCATTTTGAGTTCTTTATGCGGCCAACCCAATTGTCCTTTCCTTGGTATTGTTCGTCGAGTCGTTGAGCTCCTTAAGTTTTGAGTTGAGCTACACGATTACTGACAAATGCTTGCACTGACTGGACAGGTCCACTCAAATTTGTGTGGTTCTTTCCTCAAAAGACCATTTCAGACATAGATCTACATGGTCCTCACATGATCTGACCAAGATTATGTCTGGACTTTAAAAGAGACTTTGACCCTTGAGTTTGTTTCGCCATTTCTTCTCAGGGGTAGTCAGATAGGAAATGTCGACTCCATCTAGCTTATTTTTTAATAAGACGTGTAAAAGTGATTCTCATATCCTATTTACAGAATAAACAATTTCATTTCATTTCATTGTCTTGGGTATATTCCCAGTCGACAGCGATGTGGAGGAATTTTGAGACGCTTTATTTTCGGTTATTAAATTAATAGTTTTAGTTTGTGCTTATTGTGTTGTTTTTTTATCATTTAAACATGAGGTGTTTTTTTTTTTTTTGGTGGGAAATCATCAAATAACTTCTCTCGCTCTGGGCGGAGCGCGAAGGTGTGTTAGAATCTTACTGACTAAAATCCACCCGTATTCCTTTCGTTGTCTGTGTTGCCAGGGGCCTCGGTAACCCTTTGGTACCTTCCCGCGACCCCGGCAAACATCAGGTGTAAAAGTGATTTCGATATACTATTTACAGAATAAATAATTTAATTTGTCTTGCAGAGTTCAGGTGAAGCGAAATACTCCTGTGATGTGTTCAACGGTCCGCGCTCAGCGCACGTAGCGATCGTGCTGTCTACGAGTAGTATGTCTGTCGAGCTGACATTCAGGAGTTTGACGCTACTGAGGCACTGGTATGTATTGAATTACAATACCTAAGTATTTATTTTAAACATTTCCTTTTATGAAATGTTCAGTATGTATGTATTGTTAGGGAGGTACCTACTTCCCTACAGTTAACTTACCTACCGTTCATGCTAGCGATATGCTAATGCGTCATTTACAGGCTCCTACATACTGGCGCGACTTGTCGCGACACAAAGGCACCGCTTGTAGCGCTACACGCGGTGTCTTTGTGTCGCGTCGCGTCGCGCGACAAGTCGCGCCCGTATGTAGGAGCCTTAAATCTTTAATGGATGATACAACGCGGCTACTTTACCAGATTACGAAGTAATAATTAAATTAATGAGGATGAAGTTATTATTAAACTAGCTTCTACCCGCGACTTCGTCCGCGGGGAAGTCGTAAGATACCACAATATATTAATAAAACCGGCCAAGTGCGTGTCGGACCACGCTCAATGAAAGGTTCCGTAGTTGGAATGACTTTATCCCAAAAACAAACTTAACATTGTAGTTGAAAAACATGTTCTCCCATACAACGATATATGCCACGGTCAATTCTCCAACTGCGAATTTAAGTTGGTCGACTATTACTAGTCTCAACAAATTTCAACTTATTCTGTCACGTGCTACCAATTTGTAAAGCCTACTTAGCTCTACCATGATTTTCTCGATAAAAAAACTTAAAAAAGGAATTTGACTCTAACAAAAATTAGCACTATAATGCTTAATATTACGCAAGCTCATCCTTGAATCTAAAAGTGGTGTTCACAGACCCGCAATATTTTTGAACGGCCTATCCAACGATAACCCACACCATGGGTTAGACAAGAAAAAAATATCACCCCCACATTACGTGCAAGAGAGGTACCCTACAAAAAAACTTATTCAAGATTTATTTTAGCATTTTATTGGCGTGATTAATAGTATACCTATGCCAAATTACAGCTTTCTGGTACTAAGCGTCTCTGAGCTACGGCGGGGACAGACAGACAGACGGACATGGCGAAACTATAAAGGTTCCTTGTTTACTACGGAACCCTAAAAACATCCTAATTTTTGTAAAAAAAAACTGCCCCGTTGGTCCAGTGGTCGCAAGCGCTAATGTTGAGCATGAGGTCCTGGGATCGATTCCATACGGTCAGCTACAGTCATGGCTCGAATATTTTATATGATTTTATAATGGGAACCTAAATGCGGTATGATGAGAAAAAAAGACAGGAGCGTACGGTGAACTGACGAAATGTGGATGTACTGTATTAAGTACAACTCTGCCTAACCCTTCGAGGAATATCTAAGGCGTGATGATATGTTATGTTACGAGTAAAGTAGGTACCTACATCATGGTTTTTGAGGGCGGTGACAACGATAATAGAGTCAAAATCAAACTCAAGTTGGCGCCACCGAAAATTTGCTACTCATTCGTTTTGCCTATTTTTTTTTTTTGGATGGGATATCATCAAATTACTTCTCCCGCTTTGGGTGGAGCGGGAGAGTGTGTCAGACTCTTACTGACTAAAACCCACCCGTATTCCTTCCGTTGCCTGTGTTGCGGGGGCCTCGGTGACCCATTAGTACCTTCCCGCGACCCCGGCAGGATTCGTTTTGCCTGGAAGAGATCGCAGTAAGCGATAAGGCCGCCCATTGAATATTTTGTAGTGTATATTTTTATTTATTATTATTTTATTTTTGTAACGTATAACCTGCAGGCTTAGCATGACACTCTATATTTCTTCGAAGAATAGACACGGCTCTTTCTATACAAAGTGACATTTCGTTTCTCAGTTTTTGACATCTCACCGTAGAAATCCCTCCACAATCTGTCATCTTGTCTTTCGTTTCTAACGATCTTTGTCTAGGTCCTTTTAATAAATGTTTCTATGTAGAAACATTCACGTGTGTTTCATTGTAGAAAGATTTCTACGGCGGGATGTCAAAAAAGGAGAAACGAAATGTCACTTTGTATGGAAAGAGCCGTGTCTATTCTTCGAAGAAATAGAGAGCGTCATGCATGCTAAGCCTGCAGGTGTCATCAATCAAGTATATATAAATAATAAATAAATAAATAAATAAATATAGTACATCCACATTTCGCCAGTTCATCGTACGCAGTTCTTTTTTTTTCAAAAATATACAATGTACAGTCGCCAGCATATCAAGTTACCACAAACTCTTAAATTTTCTCATTCGATTTTGAACTTAATCATCAACATCTTAAGGTTTAAAATCATTTGGAGAAATTTGTGATAACTTGATGTGCTGGCGACTAGATTGTACAAGTTTGACTTCGCTGCGATTTTATTAGATGTATACAAGAGGAACCTCGTTCGTAAAGTTCTCTCTAAATATAACTAGTAGGTAATAGTACTCTGCAGACAGTATGTATTTCAATATGACCATAGTATAAAGAGGGGAAGTAGGCTATCTCCGGCCCAATCCGCGATGTTATTGCCTACTGTCTCAGGGTTGTCACTTTTAGCCAAATTCTAATTCAGTGTTATGATTTGAACTTTGCTCTATTTATCTGATTCACAATAGTCAATTACTTATTTTTAATTTCGCGCCCTCTCGCCCCTAGCCGCCGCAGGAGACGCCCTGGGCGTCGGGAATCCCGGGCGGATTTCCGGCCACCGTAGGCGCGGGCTTGCGGACGGTGAGCAATGGGTTAGCTCACCGTCCGGTAAGGACCAGGCCCGGGTCGACGGCGCGTCGTATTCCACGCGCGCCTCAAAGAGTCGTGAGTGTGAGCAAGAGATGTCGTGAGCACAAGCGTAGGTGTCCACTAGGGCCGATGCCTGGCGGGGTCGCGGGAAGGCCCCTGGCAACACAGGCAACGGAAGGAATACGGGTGGGTTTTAGTCAGTAAGAGTCTGACACACCCTCCCTCTCCGCTCAGAGTAGGAAGTTATTTGATGATTGGGCCCACCCAAAAAAAAAAAGATACATTGGTGCTCAAATATTTACAAATATGAATGCTGCAGACAATTTTCCCTAACTTTTTAACAAATAATGAATCGGTGTGTGAGTTAGTAATCACAGATTGAGCCACTGAGCACCGAGACATTCAATGGGCACCGGCGTCATCAAAGGGCACTTTAGTAACTGGCGTAGCCTCGATCTCAGTCTGTCAGGTAGTCGTTTTACACTTTCTTACAAAGCTCATGTTTCCCGCCAATTTTATTATGTTCTTTGTTTTTTTCCACGTCATCTGCGTAGCCTTTTCCCAACTATATGGGGTCGGCTTCCAATCTAAATATTTTATATGGAGCGACTGCCTATCTGACCTCCACAACCCAGTTACTGATATACGATACCCCTTGGTAAGACTGGCTATCAGACCTTCGGGCGACACACGACCCGTAACTTAAAAAAAATGTCTTAAAATTGTCAAAGATCCACCAATGACAGCCGGGACCAACGACTTAGCGTGCTTTCCGAGACACGTAGGGATCCTGATATGTAAAGATGGTCACCCATGCACGGACCAATCGCGGCAATCGTAGCGTAACCTGGGTCGATCGACCCGTGCGGCTAAGCTGTTATTAATAATTTATTTATTTATTCCAAAAAAGTTTTGATAAACGTACAGTCTGTCACAGGTTCACAACAAATATGATTTAACAATTTAGGGAAAAATCGTAAATAGAGTTGTTACTCTATAATTGAATCTGGCGTCCTAGCTAGGTTACATAGTAACCTGTATAATATAATAATAATAATAATAATCATTTATTTATACAAAAGACAACACTAGGGGTACGCAATAATAAGGCAAGGTAAGGCATATTATGAATTAAAAGACAGAGGCAGCTGTCTCCCAAACTAGGTAAAAGTAACCTGTATCATGGGAGCCAGTTTATCTTCTATTTCGGTGTGTAACTACCCGTGAGTTACATTCAACGTGCTTTCATCACTAAGCTTAGTTTTTTTTTTACATTGTAAAAGTAAAAACATGAAGTATTGTAGAGTATCCTGTAAAGGCTAATTAATAATTAAGTAAACGTTCTGCCGGTTTATTCAGTAAATAACTCATCGTAAAACTTAGGTTTTTTAATTATTATTTATTTATCATTTATACAAAAGAACATAAGGATTACATAATTAGATGGCAACCAAAAAACCACTAAGGTTTACACTTGTGCTATGAGTCTATCTCAATACAATGAAGAATTTTATATGTACGCGTTGTTGTCTATACAATTAATAACATATTTACATATTTAATAGTTATAAACATTTTATATGTACGCTTTACTGAAATTACAATTATTAACATCTTCAGGTGTTTAAATAGGTAGTTACAGTCATTCCTACAAATTACTTAAGTAATATTGCTTAAGTTTACATTTAATATTTTTAGGTGTAATACATTTGTTTATTTCTGAGGGTAGTCTCGGTATAAATATAACCGGTAGTTCGCTCGCCATACGTATTGTTGGCGGGCTGTGTACGAAGCCTATTCTCAGAGACCGCCCGAGTGCATACAGGATGCTCGATTTTGGTTCTTAAAGATTAATTGTAAAATTGTTCTCTTAATAACAAAAAAATAAATTGTATATGAACATTACAGTGTTTAAAGAGGCCATTTATTTTATCATAAAGTTGATTTCTAATTTTAGGAGATACTATTGTTTTTAAAATTCGAAGTTGAAGTTTAAAAATACTATCAAGGTAGGTTTTATAGGTACGACCATAACTACTAAGGCCATACTGGATGAAAGATTCAGTCATTACGTAATAAAGCATAAGTCAAAGGTGAAGTGAGCTTAAGTCAGCTGTCATTAGGGATTGACACAATGACAGCTGACTTCAAGCTCACTTCGTCCAAGTTTCAACGGTGAGGTTTTTACGGAATAGATTGGCTGATTTAGTAAAGGTGGATACACAAAGGTAGCTCGCGAAATTCAAATTTTCTTACGTTTTTATTGCAATATTCAGTTCAGTGTAGAATTGGTCACCTGTGTGGGCGCGTTCCCTGGCGCTGCGGGCAACCCGCCGGTTGAGCGCGGCCCAAAGGGTCATGGCCATCCGACTGGTCCGGGGATACCGCACGGTCTCCGGTTAGGCAACGAGCCTCTTTGCCGGATTGCCGCCATGGGATCTGGAGGCAAAATTCATCGCGCACGTTTGGGAGTGGCGCGAGAAGGTGAAACTCCGCTGCCGCGAGAAATCACGGCACAGCGGACAGAGCTCTGGCGGGATCTCATGGCGACATGGAGAGTGCGATTTTCGCAACCCAGTGCTGGGCACGCCACAATTGCGGAGATAAGTACCTTCTTTGAGGAGTCACTAAAGAGGCGCCACGAAGTCCTCGCTTTCCGCCTGACACAGGACCTCACCGGACACGGCAGCTTCGGTAGGTTCCTGTGTCTGATAAGGCGGGAGGAAACTCCCGTGTGTCACCACTGTGTGGATCGCCCGGAGGACACGGTGGAGCATACGAAGGAGGTCTGCCCGGCTTGGGCAAAGCACCGCCGTGTCCTCAAGGATGCGATCGGCGGCGGAGATCTCTTGCGTCCGTCCCTGGTCTAGACTACGGTACGGAGCGAGAGGGCATGGGCAGCCGTCATTTCCTTCTGCGAAGCAGTAATGCTCGCTAAGGAGGAGGTGGGATGGTTGAGGGAAAGGAAAATTTCGCGCCCTCTTGCCCCTAGCCGCCGTAGGAGACGCCCTGGGCATCGGGAATCCCAGACGGACGGTGAGCAATGAGTAGCTCGCCGTCCGATAAGGACCAGGGGGCCTACTCTCCAAGTCCGACAACGCAGATACGGGCCCGTCCGAAAGTAGTTGATCCGCCAAGACAAGTAACTAATTAAAATTTTCGAACGGGCACAAACACATTGCGAGTAGGGCCAACTGTCAAATCATTTATCATTCATTCTCAGTTCGGGCTCCGAAGTAATCTTATGTCCGTAGGTGATACGGAGTAGGATACGCCCGTAACTTCGGGCAAAACTACGGATTTAGTGCTTAGGGAGAAGAACCTCTGGCCCGGGTCCACGGCGCGTTGTATTCCACGCGGGAAAGTCCGAAAGGATTACCGAAGTCCCTGGCAACACAGGCAACGGAAGGAATACGGGTGAGTTTTAGTCAGTAAGAGTCTGACACACCCTCCCGCTCCGCCCAGAGCGGGAGAAGTGATGTGATAATTTCCCAACCAAAAAAATAAAAAAAATCTTAACACACCAATTTATACACCACAACAACGGTCGGTCTAATGATTATAATTATGTAAATACATATTTGTTACGGTCGAAAATCTTAAATTTTGATCATGAAACAACCTAATACTGACTAATGCCAAAATATAATATAATATTTTTTTTTTTGCAATTAGCAGGCATTTCATTTCATCGACCACCGATTATCATGGCGTGGTTTCGGGGCCCACTTCTTACCATGAGGAATCCGCTCAAAACCTCGAATCTGACAATATGACTTCTAAATCAAATCAAATCTTTTTATTGATGGCATAGGTTATACATATACTCGTAGATATTGGCCGGCTGTAATGCGACATGCGATAGATGGACGAAAAAAATTGAGGCAATGGAATAAAAGTTTCACAAAGTTTTAAATTATGTCAACATGCAGTATAAAAAAAATCTTAGGTACTTATCGGTTATTATAATATTATTATGATTATTATATATTATAATGCTTACAAAATAAAAATTCGGTGTATGATGTGTAGATTGTAGTAGGTACTAATTACCTACCTACTAAGTACCTACTACAATCTGTCACCGTCCGTACCGTACAATCCGTCAATTTTTTTCGGCAATTTATATTTGAATAGTGGAAGTCTAAACATACTTTAAATTAAATTTAGGTACGGTGTAAGTTATCATCAAAACTATAATTAGGTCTGAAACATCATCAGGCAGCCTAGCGCACTAAGGTTGATGCGACTGTTAGCGACTGCGTAATGTGGGATGAGGTAAAGTCAGGAAAGTTAAGTCAAAGTCAAGGTCAAATTATTTATTTTAAATAGACACATTTATTGGCAAGGCACTTTTAAACGTCAAAGTTTACATAAAAAATGTATTGATTCTAGTCGCCCCTTCAAAATGTATAAACAATATTTTGTATAGGTACATTAATTATACATATGTAAAGGCGATGCACCTAGAATAAAATTATAGAACAATAGGTAAAAATAATTAAGTATTGTGGCGACTGTGTTTCATGTACCCATCCCTTGCGTAGTTGTTAAGAATATAATATTTTAGAAGTTCTTATTGTAATTATTTTAGAAAATTTCATTTTGTGTTTTCCCACGTTACCACATCTGCAATTTAAGTTATAGGTACTATTGTCTTTTATGATTCTTTATCTTCAGTTAAGGTTCATTGTTCTGTTATTTTTCCTGTTCTTTTTCCAGGGTCTCACATTCTTCTGTAACGTGTTTTTTATGCCAATAAAGATTTATTATTATTTCGTTTATTTATTTTTTTACATATAAAATATATTTTTAAATATTTCATGAAAAAAGGTATAAAAAAACATTTAAAAATATAAAAAATAGTGGTCCGCCGGTGTCGGGAGCAGGGTCCAAGCTACCGGTGGTTAGGACTCCAGAGACAGGAACCTCCTCACAATGCGGGCCGTATCGAGGAGTACTGCCTTCTGAATCAGGTCCTTGATCCAGCCGTCTAACGAGAGCCTCGAGAGATGATGGTTGAGGCTTTCAGCCATCAGGCCATTGGCCGTAACGACAATCGGCACAATGACAGCCGAGTTAACATTCCACATGTCAACAACCTCGTGTGCTTAGTCGAGATATTTTATTTGCTTCTCTTTCTCAGCTTTCACGAGGTTTTCGTCATGTGGAATGGTAACATCGACTATCATTGCGCGGCGCGCTAATCGATCTATCACCACTATACCAGGCTTATTGGCGACAATAGTCCTGTCAGTAATGATAGACCGATCCCAGTACAACGTGACATAATCATTTTCGAGAACTGGGTCGGGCGCATACTTGTAATACGGTACCTCAGAGTTCACAAGTTTATATTTCAAAGCAAGTTGCTGGTGAATAATCCTAGCCACTTGGTTATGTCTGTGCAAGTACTCGCCGTTAGCCAGACGAGAACAACCAGAGATAATATGTCTGATAGACTCACCCGGACGGTGGCATGCCCGACACACGTCAACCGTCCCATCCTTCATAATATGTCTACGGTAGTTATTCGTCAAGATAACTTCGTCCATAATTGCACAGACAAAACCTTCAGTTTCCTCAAAAAGGTCCCCAAAACGTAGCCAGGATACGGACGCTAAAAAATCTACATCGGGCTCATGAAGAGCCCGATAGAAGCGCCCGTGTAGCTCCTTGTTTTGCCATATCTCCTTGCGGTCATCCGTGGTAAGTATTTCAGGTTTGCACCAGTTCTCTTTAGCCATGGAAAGTGGGGTGAGCCCCTTGTCCACTGCGACCACATCACGGTGCATACCCACTTCGGCTTTCAAAAAATATTCCCTGAGACTGCATATCTCGCGGTTATGGAGGGTCTTCGCATTTAAAAAGCCTCGACCCCCACACTTCCGCGGGATGTACAGTCTCATCACCGATGATCGTGGGTGATGCATCCGATTTGCGGTCAACAGTGTACGGACCCTCCTATCCAGGGCGTCGAGTTCAGTTTGAGTCCATTTGAGTATGCCGAAAGAGTACATCAAAACCGGCATGACCCAACCGTTGAAGGCACGCACCTTGTTTCCGCCTGAAAGAGGACTAATTAATACCTTCTTCAAGCGGCCAAAAAAGCGCTCCTTCAACGATTGCTTCATGTCCGTAACGTTGATGACTAACGCTTCCGACATACCCAAATACTTATACCTTTCGGGTGAGGAGAGGGATCTAAGGTGTATGGAATCCGAAAGTTGAATTCCCTCGGATTCCATTATCTCCCCTCGCTTTACATGCATGACTGCACATTTGTCCACACCAAACTCCATTCTGATAGCGCTACTGAAAGTTTCAGTTACCTTCAGTAGCTCCATCAGTTGCAATTTGTTGGGGGCAAAGATTTTCAAGTCATCCATGTAGAGGAGGTGAGATATGACCTGACCACCTCTCCTCAACCGAACGCCTAGACCTGAATCCTCCAGCAGCGTGCTAAGAGGATTCAGTGCTAAGCAGAACCAAAGTGGACTTAAACTGTCACCCTGAAATATTCCCCGTTTAATCCATACAGGCTCATCATTCCCCTGGATCTGTCGACACCCCGGATAGCGAAGGACTGTCCTCCATTGGCCCATACACGATTCAAGGAAGGTGCGTAGAGTCGTATCTATTTTGTACAACTCCAGCACCCTCATGAGCCATGTATGTGGCACCGAGTCGTAGGCCTTCTTATAATCTATCCAGCAAGTCGACAGATCCTTGCGGAATCGACGAACCTGTTGGCTAATGGCCATGTCGATGAGAAGTAGCTCCTTAGTGCCACGGGACCCGTTCCTACATCCATTTTGAGAGGCAGACATAATGGAATTACTGTCAATGTGTGTGTTAATTTTCGACAAACACGTGATCGGTCTATAATTCTTGGGTTCCGCAGGACTACCTGACTTATGGAGCAGGTGGGTAATGCCTGTTGTCAGAAACTGTGGTAGCGACCCAGACTCTAAGGATGACTGGAACTGAGATGCCAGGCAAGTGTGTGAACTAGTTAGCCATTTCAGTCAAAAGTTGTGCACTCCGTCCGGTCCCGGTGATTTCCAATTCGGTAACGGACGGACCGCTCTAGCTATATCTGATGGCGTGATAACGACTACTTCCATTTCTGGTATAGTTTCACACACTCGCTCGACATCCCGCATCCAGTCAGCCTCAGCATGGCAGACAGGTTCCGACCAGATGCTGCGCCAGAACGCAGTCGTGGTGGCATCATCTGGGCGGCACACGTCTGTCTCGTTTTGTTCAGGTCGCTCCCAAGCTCTACAAGCCCGTTCCCTTGGCTGTGGTTTCGCTAGATAGTAGATAGGGACACCCACCACCTCCCATGGCCCCACCGACATCAAGTCATATGGGCCGAATCTCAAGGAGACGGCTGCGGTGTATACCCACCTCTCATCGCTCTGGAACATGCGATTTTGCGTGTATCGATCAACTCGCCGCTTATACCGCCGAATACGGCTCGCCCATGCACAAACTTTCTGCTTCAGGAAGTCGATGCGCTCTGTGACACGGGACATGTACTCTCGAGGGCTGATTCCAGTCCCCGAGAATGCCCGCCTTACAAAGCGCATCACACGTGGTCGTGTATTTCCCTCCCTGAAGCAGTATAGTTTGCCGATGAGTACCCTGGCCCCATCAATACGACGCTCGATCCTGCATTGCTAGGCTGGTATGGCTGGTTTTGGTCGAGTAGCTTCTTCACAGTTGGGAACTTCACGTTTGCTAAACGACATGCCGCAACAGCCGCGCAATACAGGATCGAGTGTGTATCAACGAGATCCTCGCTGCTCTCGAAGAAATCCTTAAGCAGTGAGTCCAAGGCACATACCAGCGCCCTATTTTTCTTGTGCATGGGTAGGCGTGGTAGTCGGGGTCTAAGTTCGGTCGGAGTGGACCTATACTCGCGAAACGCATCTTCCAGTGCGCTCCTCAATCGGACGTTGCACTGGCTACTTACTGTAGCAACCCTATCATCCTCCTCTTCAACATCGTGATTGGACCGCGGCGGGATTGCATCAATGATTGGCGCATGTGTCGCGGTTTGTGCCGGAGTTTGCTCAGTACCTCTGAGCGCAGCCTATCAAGTGCGGCATCATCCAACCTGTGATTGCGTTGGATGACCCGCACTTGATCCGATAGTCATTGGGCCGAGACGTTGACGGTTGGCTCTAGTTCCTGGAACAGAGACAGCATCCTAACACGGTACGCAGTGAGGTTAGTTCCCCCATGTGTAGACCCGTAATATGCGCACATGACGTTCTCGTTCATAGACTGAGTCCATCTCATGCGCTGCACACAACCACCGGCAGCGGGGACCCGGTTCGGGGCTAGTTGGCCCCTAAGTCCCAAGCTCTTCGGAGGCCGGCCTCTCCCCTGCCGACGTACAGGTGTTGACGACGTCGGCGGGGAAAAATACTCGTCGCTCGAGCTCGACGCAACTACCGCGGCCGGTGTCGTCACAGCACTCACGGTGGGGCTGGAGCGAACAGTCCGGAGGTGGTGGGCGTGCAAATTAAGTTCGGTGGCAGCAGAGGATGCAAAAAAAACCGATTTTATTTATAAGAATTTAATTAGTACCGAAAATTACAATTATATTAAATGTATAATACTAATTAATACTATAAGTATTGTTCAGTCGATGATTGACCAAAGAATGTCCATGAATTGCGGAATCGGGTAGCTAGCGTCCGGTGTCAGCTTCGCGACGACACGAGGCACGTGTGCAGCGTCAGCTTCTAGATATTGCGCGATGTTGTTGCCGTATGAAATCAGGGCGATGCATGCTATAGCAATTTGCCACGGCTATGCTTGCGTAACACCTCCCCCCGAAGAACAGCGACTATTGAAGACCTTGGTCGTCAATTGCGCTGGGAGATGATTTGTTCTATCCCTTTGTGTCTCTGGTATAGCGTAGATGATCTGCGGTCGAACTTCCTTGTCCTCGGAGGATTCTTTCTTAAGATCGATCTGCTTCGGATAACATCTTCGATAAATGAAGTATGCGGTTAGTGCACATGCACTGAGTAGTAACACGTACAGCGGTATAGTTGTATGATAGATGCTGCTATTTGAGTGTGTATCGAACTGTATCGGTGTTTGCAGTGAAATCTCCTTATTGGTAGCGTGAAGATCATCCAAGTTAATAGAGTTGAGATTAAATAGTGGACGTGCCGTTGGGATGGGAATATCTTCTTTAGGAACATCTATTATCTTCAAAGCTTGACCTTTCAATCGATCGTTGGAGTTTGAGATGGTGAACTCTTCTGTGTGAATAAAACAGTTGTGAGGAAGTATGGCGAGGTAACTTCCTTGCAGTAACTTGTGCAGATCTTGTTCGCAGGATAGACGTACTTTCGTCGGAGTCGGGAAGCAGATGGTATAGTGTCGGTCATCGAGTTTCTCGTAGGCTGGTTTTTGAAGAGATATCGTGACTGGTTTGCATTCAGGAAGTCTCTGCTGCGTGGTGATGAGGGCTCCGATGCAGTCCGGCGAAGTTCGGCTTTGTACGTTGTGTATCTCTTCACATAGATACCCTTTAGTGGACTTCGGGCATTCAGCCTCTATGTACTTGAAATCTTTCGGATGGATTGCAAGGAATTGGAAGCGAGGGATGAGTATTTCGTGGTTTTTGTTAGGGACTATGGATATCTTGTATAGATCATATGTCTGGGGTAGAATAATCGGGAACTTGTAGACTATAACTATTTCATTACCTATATAATATGAACCTAATTGTATAACGTCATAATATTCTCTAGCTCCTATATCTAATACCTTATCACTACCATATAACCTAGTTAATTTGCTTATTATAGATCTAATGGTATCTAAACTAATAACGTCATGGTGTGCTGTTGACGTTCTTATGAATGCTAGTATGATCTGTAACTTCGATATCTCTCGCGATAGCCTATCAACGTTGTCACTAACTATTAAAATGGTTTGTCCTAGATGAGCATACTGGACTAATTCTTGATTTCCTTTATCCAAATTCTGACTAATATTTCTAACCAAGGCTGTTAATCTGTTCTGGTTGTCTACCATGCTATCTACTACTTTAGAGTGTTGAGTTGTCCAAGTTTTGGTCAGACTCACGTGATTATTAAATTCAGTTAATAATTTGTTTTCATTATCTTGGAGAGATTTTATAGCATTATTGAAATGTACTGCATCGGTATAATCAAGGTTACCGGTTATGCTTTTAACAACAGAACCGAGTCCATCTACGAGACCTCTTTTAGAACGAGTAGTTTCAAATGACTGCAATTGGTCAAGGACGGTTTGGAGCTGGTCCTCTAAGTATTTAATATGGGGCTGGAATAAAGAAAGGCTTCTATTATTAAGGTCGGGGCTTATTTCTCTTAATTGATTATGAACGGTGTTGACTTTATCTTGCAATTCTTAAAGGTTTAAATGTTGTAAAAATGAATGGTAGTGAGATACTATTCTACAGGGACCTAATTTAAAAGGTAATACACCGGGGCCATCGTCGAGATTTTCAAGTTTTATCTCCTGTGTTAGGGCCGAATATAGGAGCAGATGAAGTACTAGGGGGGTCCTGTAACAATCGGGCACTTTTAGGTACTCTTTTTAATCTTGATTTAGCAACGGGTCCACGCTTCTTGCGCGTATATATATGTATTGGTAGGTCAGCCGTGACAGTATCGTGCGTGTAGCGGGGTACTATCTTTTGGCGAAAGGCAAAGGGATTTTTCACAAATATTTGTTGTTCCGGTGAGTACTGGTTTTCCGTCTCTCTAGTTTTATTACGAGCATCTATTAAATTTTTGCGTTGGGTCATACTAGACTCGTGAATTAAATTATAAGCTTTAGTCATTTTGTTTTTATGTTCGACTGTATACTGCTGTAACAATTGGGTGGTTAAATCTATGTCCAGTGGGTCACGTGGGTCGAAATGTCCAGTAATAACGTCGATTGGTCTGCATCTCGTCAAACTATGTATAGAGCTATTGTAGGCCAAGAGGGCATAGTTTATTAAATTTAAAACGGATTCGTTCTTTTGTTGCATTTTTAAAATACGTAGGTGTTCCAAGATTGTTGAGTGGAATCTCTCGACAATTCCATTTTCGTTAGGAGTGTGAGGTGCTATTTTATGGTGTTGGATTTTATGTAGTCTTGTGAACTCGGCGAACAGTTGGTTGGTGAACTCCGGGCCATTGTCTGTCACTACAGTGTAAGGTACTCCGTGATGGGTACAGAATTTTAATAACGCTTGCACTACACTTACTGCTGTCCCGTCTCTTAAGAAATAGGCTTGAGCATACTTTGAGAAAGCATCAACAATAGTAAGAAATTTTTCACTCTGAATAGTTAGTAGATCTAGATGGACGGTTTCAAAAGGCTTACTAGGTGGAGGGACGAGATGAAACTGTTGTTTTATGGGATTGCGATCATACTTGGCTTGGCCGCATATTGTGCACTCGTTGATAAATTTAGTGATGTGCTCTCTCATTTTAGGCCAAAAGTATTTGTTGGACAGAGCTAAGTAACACTCATTTATACCTCTATGATTTGTTTTACCGTCGTGATATTTGTTAATTATTTCTTGTTGTCTTAAGTACTCTCTTACATTTTCCAATTCGGTTTTTGCTAGCACAAGGTTCATGGCTGAGTTCTTAAAAGTCTTTTGAATTATGGGAATAACTGTGTACATTGCTAACGGTGGATTTATTAGTAAGCCTGTTTTGATTTTGGGGTGAACATACTCTTTAATAGCATTAATGACATCTTCCTCCAGTTTGGATTCCGACAATTGAACGGCGGTACGCGTGTGCGTGTCGAAAGGTTTTGTGACGGTTGGCCTTCCTTTGATGTTACCTACGATAGTGAATACTAGCTGTTTAGTAAATTTGTTGAGTGGTTGCTCAGTGATAGGGACTTCTAGGATAGGATTTTCGCCGTCAGTATGGACTGTTAAGGTGTTAGAGTCGTTTGTGGCCCCTGAGGCTGTAATTGTTCTTGAATCGTCGGCTGATTGGTTCTTTTCAGACGGGTTTACAGCTATTGAACTTACTTCTTCGTTATGGAGCTCTATGCGGGATAAGGCGTCGGCATTGGTGTTTAGTTTGCCTTGCTTATAAACTACCGAAAAATCGTATTCCGATAGCTTCAAACGCCATCTTGTAAGTCTGGAATTGGGTTCTTTGAGGCTCATAACCCATTGTAGAGGTTTATGGTCGGTAATAATTTTGAATTTTCGACCAAATAGATAAGGTCGAAAGTACTTGCAAGCCCACACAATAGCTAATAACTCCTTTTCTATTGTGCTATAATTAAGTTCGCTTGAGTTTAAAGTTCTAGAGGCGTATGCAATGGGTTTATCCGAACCTATTGGACCCTGCGATAATACGGCCCCTAATGCGACATTGGAGGCGTCAGTGGTCAATAAAAACTCTTTGGTAAAATCTGGGTATTGTAAAATTGGGTCATTTGTCAACAGCGTCTTGCAATGCTCGAAACAGCTGATGTAATTTTGGTCATAAACTATTTTGGATCCCTTCTTTAAACATTGGGTCATGGGTTTTGTAATACGTGCAAAATCCGGTATGAATTTCCTATAATATCCAAGGAGACCAAGGAAACGTTTGATTTCTGTAGTATTTTTAGGTAATGGGTAGTTATTTATAGCGCTAATTTTATCTGGATTTGGTTTTACTCCATCCCTACAGACGACATGTCCTAAAAACTGAGTTTCCAGCTTCAAGAACTCTGACTTATCCATCTGTATCTTGAAGTTGGATTCCCTTAATCTTTTGAAAACTTTTTCTAAATTAATAATATGCTCTTGCAGGGATGTACTGAACAGAATGACGTCATCTAAATACACTAAGCAGATGTCCTGAAGGTCTCTTAGTATATTATCCATTACACGCTGAAATGTTGCCGGAGAGTTTTTTAAACCCATCGGCATTCTTAGAAACTCATAATGTCCATTTTCTACATTAAAAGCAGTTTTGTGTATATCAGAAGTGTCCATTTCAACTTGGTAAAATCCGCTGGCAAGGTCCAGGGTGCTAAAGTATTGACATTTGCCTAACTTATCTAATATGTCTGAAATGTTCGGTATGGGATACTTGTCATCGATAGTTTTTTCGTTGACCTTGCGAAAATCTATCACAAGGCGCCACTTGGTTTTACCCGAAGCGTCTGCCTTTTTGGGGACCACCCAAACGGGAGAGCTCCATGCAGAATCCGACGGTCTGACTATATTCTGCTCGAGCATCTTATTGATCTGGTCTTTAACTTCTTGTTTATGGATATACGGATATCTGTAGTTTTTAGCATGGACGGGGATTTCGTCAGTTGTCCTAATTTTATGCTTAATTTTGTTCGTAAATGTTAAAGATTCTCCTTCGAGATAAAATACGTCTGAGTATCGTGCGCATAAAGCTCTTAGATTTGCCAATTCTTCTGGATTTAAATGGTCGGTCCGAAGACGCGATAAAACTTCCTGTGTGCGGTCAGACAATTGCTCTACATGTTCGCTCTGTACGTTAAATAGTTCGGCAGTAACGGGACGGTCCATAGAAATATTACGTCATTAGGTGATTTATTTGAGACTTGTACCCATCCTCTGTTTTGTTTTACTGTGGTCAAGCAATCAGAAATCAAACAGTTACTTATTATCTGGTCAGGGACGAATACCTCACCATCGTGGGAGTTTATGGGCAATCTTACTAACTTAGCTGTCTGACCTGGTATGATTTCTTCATAGAGATTAGCATTGCGAGAGTCATACATAGTAATGGGTATCTCAGTGTTTCTGGTGATTAGTTTCCTGTTTCTTAGATCAATGTTAGTACCCCATGAGTCCAATAAATCAAAGCCAATAAGGCCATCAAAATACTTATGGAAATCTAAGATGAACAGGGTAATGTCGCCTTTTTCTTTAAATTCGGGGAAACTAGGCAAGGTTACTGAATAGTTATTTTTATAAACAGTGCGCACGTTGGTTACTTCAAACGGGTTATAGTTAAGAGGTACATTGGAAAAGTACTTTTCAACAGCTTGAGGCGATATGAACGACTGGTTGGCTCCAGTGTCTATAAGAAATTGTAAAGGTGGGTTATGGATTTGTATGTATCCAAGTTGTCTCTGTATGTTAAAATTTACATCTATTTTGGCTTTTCTGATTTCGGGACCTCGGGAAAATTTCCATCCGATTTCCGGTTTTCGTTTCCGGCTTCGTCTGCATTTGACTTAAGTTCCTCTACCACTGGGGCTTCATATTGCCCATAATTAGTGTAAAAATCTAGGTACTCCTGGTAAGCATCATAGTCTTGGTTATACGCTGCACAGACTAAGTCGTAATAGGGATCAAATACGCAATCATAGTTATTAACCTCACGTGTTCTGAAATTGTTGCTGGGTGGTGGATTACCAGCTGTACGCCAGTCATGTCCAGTCGAGGGTAAAGGTCTAGGTACGAAATGGCTGACGCCACTCATAGGACGCGGCGTATTGTTATTAGTGGGTTGCACGGGTGATCCATTCGGGGGCCTAAAGGCATTGCCCTGAGTATTATAATTTGGAGGTGGTGCCCGGAACATCTGTTGAGTCCGAGTAGGGCCACGTAGTTGTTGTGGTTGGGGTACATTTTGCCGCCAACCTTGGTAAGGTTGAGGGAAGAATTGCTGGGAGCGCAAATGACCCGCTATATATCTGTGGTCTTGAGGGACCGGGCATAAAATTATTTAGTGGTAAATTGGAATTGGGCTTGGAGGGCTGCTGATTATTATCTTTCTTACTAGACCCGCCTTCAGTGCGTTGTTGCATATAAAGGGTGTTAAGCTCTTCTTGAACGAACTCGAGGGCTTTTTCCATCGTTTCGGGACGCATGCAACGGACCCTAGAACCTAAGGGATCTTTTAAACCACGCAAGTAACATTGTAGGGTTAGTTTCTTATAAAGGTCACGTTTCGCTGTAACTGTAGTGGCCACGGTTTCATGCAATGTGACGTACGTCATGATTTTACTGAATAGGTTCTGGCAGCGCTCATAGAATTCCTGTGGGGTAGAAGACCCCTGAGTTTGCAATGACAAATCGTTATATAAAGCGGTCTCGTCGCGATGGTCAGTGAAGTTATTAATTAATGCACTTCGAATACCAATCCAATTTTCGGGAATACCGTTAGTATTTATCAATCGAGCTGCGGAACCCGTAACCCTGTTTAATATGCCGTTTATGAGGGCCAAATTGGTTAGCTCATTACCCGGCTCTGTCTTGAAATATGCAAGTACCAGTTGGTCACAGAGATTTATGAAACGGGTTAACACGTGAGGGTTGCCATCGAAATCAGGCAAAACCTTAAGCGAATTAAAAATTTCTCCTATCGTGCCCTGTGACATATTTGCGTCCAGTAATACTGGTTCACCTAACTGCCTAGACTCGTCTATAGTGATAAGCCTATTCGATCTACTACTACCTAAACTAGGGTTACGCGACTCTCTTGGGTGGAAAATCTTGAAAGCTATTATATAAAACACTAAAATAAATCTTACACACACACAATATCTCTATTATAATATTCGCGATTGCGATCAAAGATGACTGTAAATGACAGGTAGGGATCTAGGTTAGAATAAAATCAGGACAGTAGGGACTTGAAAGATTCAAAGTACCTACTTACAACATAGTTCTCTTGCCGAATCGATGTCTGGATTCACCTCTGCTGGCGCCTCACGATGTATGTAGGTTCAGGATTCTCGAGAAACGGTAAGTCACGCGGGACTTCGGTCCGATTTTGGGGGAAATCTTGACGCGTCACGTACCTATTATGCCTCGAAAATCCTACCGGCTGCGCCAATTAAGTTCGGTGGCAGCAGAGGATGCAAAAAAAAACGATTTTATTTATAAGAATTTAATTAGTACCGAAAATTACAATTATATTATAAGTCTAATTAATTACTATAAGTATTGTTCAGTCGATGATTGACCAAAGAATGTCCATGAATTGCGGAATCGGGTAGCTAGCGTCCGGTGTCAGCTTCGCGACGACACGAGGCACGTGTGCAGCGTCAGCTTCTAGATATTGCGCGATGTTGTTGCCGTATGAAATCAGGGCGACGCATGCTATAGCAATTTGCCACGGCTATGCTTGCGTAACATGCACGTGCAGCTGATCTTGTCAACATTTCATAATTGTTCTTATATGTATTTGTTCTATCGGAGGTGACATGACAGATGTCACCTCCGGTTTGGCAGTTTTTGATGGAAGTCTCGAATATTGTGGTTCATTTTGCACTTTATTAAATATGGTGATTGACTTGAATTTATTCTTGATAAACTGTTTTACAATAACAAAAAAAAAAACTGTGTCGAAAACAATTATTATTGAAAATATATTAGAGAACGTATTTTGTGACGTGTTGACGTTGGTGGCCAGCTTATTATTATTATTATTATTTTAGTTATCTTTTATTGTACCCATTTGTGTATTTGTATTTTCTGTATTTTACTTTTACTTAACATTCGTTTTGCCGAGTCTTTTGTTGAGTAAACTGCAGATGTGGGAAGTGGTTCCGAGCTTCGGACGAGGCAGTCAGGCTGTTTCCAACTAAGATCATGCGAGGTCCTTTTCTGACCCGATCATTACTCGCCGAAGCTCGCCGTGATCTTGTTTATCTAGTTTTAACCTTTCATATAACATTATCTAAGTTTACCTCTTCGTGTCAAGCATAACTGCTAGCATTAGTTAATTGATCGCGAATCCGCACAGTATAAATGAAGCAATGACAGATAAATTACATAGGTGATAGATAGATAGATGGCACTCATATAATTACAAACATTGTAAAAGTATACGTTTTCAGGGAGTTACAACCCGGGGGTTTCGAATTATGATATGACTTTGAAAGAAGAAGACAATATTTTTATTACAATAGGTTTGTAGAGCGTTTTAGTTATTTATGAATAAGGGGAAAGTATACTTTTACGGTTATGTACAAATTCGTGATTTTACAGGAGAGCGTTTTGAACGCAAAACTGTGATAAATAGAAGAACAAAGCTCTCCTATTTTACATCATTTAGTTAATAAGGCATTACCAAGGAAATAATATTTTTTTGTTCCAAAATACGGTACTTCGTCTTTTTGAGAAAAATTGTTGTAGGTAATTGTCTTTATATACTCGTATCTACGTGACATAATATGAGTAAAAATTGAGAAGCAAACAAAAAAAGAAATCCTATGACAGAACAAAGAATTCTAAGTCGAATTATGTAAGAGTAAATTTCGTAAAAAGTGCAGTTGACTCTTTCTGCTTTGCTGCCGTCATACTGTCTACACGGAACGTCATTTTTGTCTATTCTTCCGTCAACAAAACGGTGCTCGTGCTAAGCCTGCTGGTACCTACGTCTATTGTAATCTCAATTGTAGTTCGTTGACAGTTGTAAGAAATGGCTATAACACGGCAAATTGAAGTAGGGTGTCAATTAAATACCAATTAGATGCTTAACAATTAATTTCGCTGACTTTACATACGTACCTATTCCAGATTCCAAAAATATCTAAAAAAATATTATTTTTTTTATTCCAGCGACTGGCGAGCCAGCCTTGAACCTCGCCGTGGGGGTGACGCACGTGTTACACGACGCCATCTAAAGGTGGGTATCCACTATGTTCGCGCTCCAGCAGCGCTCCGCGCTCCTGCAACTGCTCCAATGGATACGTCGCGCGCACTTCTACATGCAACACGCCTGCTCCTTGTGCATTCCTTCAGTTTCCGCGAGCTTTTGAGCGAACATGTCGTCCCCAGAGTCAGTTGCTAGCGCAGCATATATACTGATACACTGTTTAATCGAAGACTATAAAAACCCTCCTCGATTTTGGGAATCAAATTTTTACAAGAAAAGACGTGATAATACATTGCTTCTGGATCTCAAATCACAAAAAAATAGTGGACATTACAAGAATTTCCTGTGACTGTCTTCGTCTGATTTTGAATATTTGTACAGTTTAGTTGATCCGGTTGTAAAAAAAGGGAAAAGGGATACGAAATTCCGAAAAGCACTAACAACGCAAGACAAACTTGCACTCACATTACGATTTTTAGCTACTGGTGATAGTTTCACTAGCTTGCAATATTATGTTTAAAATATCAAAACAAGCAATTAGTAAATTCGTCCCTGAAGTTTGTCAAGCTATTATTAACGGATTGAAAGACAATTTGAAGGTAAAGTTTTATTATAAATTTTTATCCACTTAAAATAAAAAAGATGCTAACACACACAATTACCATACATGTGTTGATGAGCGTTGAGCGTAGTACACATACAATTCCACCAAAAGCAGACTGGGTATTTTACCCATGGTTATACGCATAAGCCAACTACAAAAAATCTACATTAGCATGAGAGGAACTGGCTCTTGAAAAATTAGGCTCATTATTGGGCGGCTGTCGTGTGTAGTATTGGTGTCTAGTAGTAACGTAATTATAGTCTTGTCGTGTTGTGTAATAACCAAGGTTAAAATACCCAGAGTCTACTTTAAATATAACTTCTCCTAGTTCATGTTGCACAAAATTCTTGGTAACATTGTCATAGCCTCTCAGTTTATATTCTAGATATTTACAAAATGAACTAATTTCGTCTTCTGCTGGTTTGATTTAAAAATTCCGAGCCCATCCTTCAGCATAGCAAGTTTAGGCGTTTAGCTAAAGGAGGCGTAGATGCTATATCTTATGCACTCGTTGCAGCAGGCGGTGTGACCATTTGTTCGCTGGTAGTGGCGGCAGAATTTTCCTAGAACAATATGATAAAATTGGTTTGCTAAGTAAGCCAAATGACTAATGTCAAAATATTTATTTTCAGTTGCCGAACAGTACAGAAGAATGGCTAAATATTTCTGATGAATTTAATTATTTATTTATGGGGCTTTCCACATTGTATCGGCGCTATTGATGGAAAGCATATTCTTTTGCAGGCTCCTTTCAACAGTGGTACGGAATTTTATAATTACAAAGGGAATTTCAGCATTGTATTATTTATTTTGGCCGATGCCAAATACAATATTAGATTTGTAGATGTTGGTTGTCAAGGGCAAATATCTGATAGTGGCGTCTTTAAGAATACTAAAATCTATCATTTGATGGAGAAGGGAGAATTGAATTTGCCTGCTCCAAAATCATTACAAGGACGTAATATTGCTATGCCATATTATTTACTGGGCGACTCTGCATTTGCATTAACCGAAAATATGATGAAACCGTTTCCGGGACAAAGTCATGCAAAAGGCTCACTTGAAAGAGTTTTCAACTACCGGTTGAGCAGAGCCCGCCGTGTGGTTGAAAACGTTTTTGGCTTGCTGGCACAAGTTTTCAGAGTTCTGAGGAAACCAATGTTGTTAGAACCAGATAAAGCTGCAGTAATTGTACTGACAGTTACTTACACAACTACATTCGTAGTAAACAATTAAATTTATACTCCTCTGCAGAACAAGAAGCACTAAGACTAAGAAATGATTATGAAATATTACGTCCGGTAGTGAACTGTCCTCGTCGCGCTTCCGAAAACGCTAAACAAATAAGAAAAGAACTAGGAGATTACTTTTTAAAAGAAGGAGCCCTTCCTTTCCAAAACAATTACTGTTAATTTTTAATAAAATATTGTTTAAAATAATCACAGTATCCAATGTTTCCCCTGGTTTATTTCGGTCCATTAAAAATGAAAATGCCGCATACGCAAACCATTGGCTGCGATATATTTCTGATGCACCTGTAAATGTTAAAAAACAAAACTTTAAACTTGAGAAAAATAAATTTATAATTGTGAATTGCACCACTGCTGTTTTATTTAACATTTTGTATTGTTAATTAAATAATATACATACCTTTAATATAAGAATAGAACATACCTTTTCCCGTTCCTTTACTTTTATTTTCTTTCGCTTTTTCTCTTCGAAACCCCGATAGTAAAATCTTCATTTTATTTTTGCAAACAGCGCCGGATAGATCCATTGCTCTTCCAATTTCAGCCCAGGCATCCTCTTTTAAACTTTTGTTATTAAATTTTTCGTCTTTCGGACCCCACAGTACGGTATAATTTTTGTACACTTCAATAAGTGCCAAAGATTTTTCTTCAGACCACTCCATACCGCGTAATGCGCGTTGCAGGGTACACACAATACGTAGATTCGTGCTCGCGTCCACAGACACACTGCGCTCCCCTTTGTGTTCGCGCTAAAAACCGACACGAGTCGGAGCGCCTGCCGCGGAGCGTGCAACGTTGCACGCTCCGTGTTCGCGCACGTACCCACTACCGGGAGCAGTTGCAAGAGCGCGGAGCGCTGCTGGAGCGCGAACATAGTGGATACCCACCTTTAGACGCCCGCGCTGAGTTCGGATATTCAGAACGGGTTGTTATAGGTGAGTTATAGTTAACACATTTATTTAATTATTTAAAAAAATCAAAACACCGTCTGCAAAAACACATAGGTAACTAAAAAGGGAAAAATAAGCGTTGTAATCTATAATGTTTTGGTATCGCAGGCCCCGACAAACAAAAGTTACATCATATTTCAGGTTATTCGTTTGTCCCGTCTGTAAGACCAAAATTATATAGATTATAATGCTCGTTTTTCCCTTTCGGGTTTTTTGTTTTTATAAATCATTTATTTTATTTCAAGCATTTTAGTTTTATTAATATATATATATATATACATATAAATATTTGAAAATTACTTATGACTAGCTTTTATTTGATACCAATATTGTTGCAATTTATTTAAAAAAATACTTCCCTTCCTTTTTTTATTAGTAGATGCAATTTATAAATATTATATAGCCTATGTCACTCCCACAATTAAGACGTATCTAAGGACACCTCATATGTTAAAATCCATCAAGCCGTTTAGGCTACAGAGCGTGCCAAAGAAATAGATATACATACATACATACATACTCTCGAAAAACATTACCCTCCTTCTGGGGCAGTCGGGTAATAATAATTCTAATCACTGTATGTTGTCAAAAAGACAGAGGTTGTAATCTATTTTAGAACAGTTTTACTTGAAGATTTTGGGTACCTTTTTACCTTTTTACCAACCTATCTTCAAGTCACAAAATACCCAACTTGCTTGTATTATTCAAGACGCCATTGTGACGAAGTTATTCAGTAGTCGAGTCAAATGTGTCCGGGCTATCTCAACCATGACCAACCAAAAGAGTGACATTGTCACATGACGATCACATCAGACCGTCAGAACGTATAACGCCAAAAAAAAAATGTGCTCTGCCGATTACTAATTGTGCCAATTTTGTTGTGTACAGTCAGGGTAATTAATTGTTAAGCATGTTGACACTCTACGTAAGGTTGCCGTGTTATAGCCATTTCATATGAATTACAGTTGAGATTTGAAAATAAAATATACGGATAATTTAAGTTGTAGTTGGGAAAAAAAATATTTTCCTGATTTTACCTACCTGCTTCGTCACTGGCGTAATGTTTGGAATCACAGTTTTGTTAAACCTATTTTCAGCTGTGAAGTACTTTAAGTAAAATAAAAAATATCCGAAGGAGACGTAGTTTACTCTTTAAATTCAGTACCTACCCATACGTCTATCGTCGGCGTACCGTCAACGAAAAAAACCCTCTTGATAAATAGTTAAATTAATAAAATTATTCAATGAAAACCTGTACCAATATTTATGTGGTAGGTACACACTTGCTAATCTAAATTTAATATTTATCTCTCAGAATCTCTCAAAGCAATATCACCAAAAATTGAGAACTTCAGATTAACGTAGGTAACTGAGTACCTACCTAAAGCCCCATTTACACGGTGTATTGCCTGTGGCATACCATTAAATTAAAGCAACTGCAACAGTGGACACCTTCTAAACAACACAATATTGTTGTACGATACGGGCAAGGTACTGGCCGTTCGAAACTAGCATCTGGTTGCACGTATTATAAAATCCCATTCAGTTCTGGCATGAATATTTTCTGTCATTCAAACATGAGTGCGATGAACGGAGGTAGGTATGTTAATAAAATTAAAAAATTAAGTGAAATATTTGGCAGCGCAAATACAGGCAATATTTGAATCAAATGTATAAAATACCCTGTGTAAACACAGAGAGAGAGACAGTTGTTCAAAAACGAGACAAAACTTGCATGCAATAATCGCATTTCAATAATTGCCTTGGTTTAAACAAAAGTCGCATGCAATTATTCGTTGCATTCAATTATTGTATGCCATTTTATGGAAATCGCACGCGTGTAAATACTTGCATTCAATTATTGAATGGCAATAAAATTGAACGTGCTTTATGGCATGGGATTATTGCTCTTGAAAGTTCTAGAAACTTGTACCGTGTAAATGGGCCTTTAATAAGAAACAATCGAGCATAGAGTTCGAGGTTGCTAAAGACGAGACACAATGGAGAATTTTGCAGGATAATGGGATCCATCAATAGTTGCAATAATGGAAAAAAACCTAGGAGAAACAAGGGTAAAGAAAGATATACACGCTCCAAACAAACCACTTCACGTGATCGAAGACTTCACGCTATCAATATCGAGTGAAA
The DNA here is from genome assembly GCA_905333075.3 of Atethmia centrago. Lineage (NCBI taxonomy): Eukaryota > Metazoa > Arthropoda > Insecta > Lepidoptera > Noctuidae > Atethmia > Atethmia centrago. The sequence continues at coordinate 5,408,226 of HG995381.1, read as the reverse complement.
AGTAAAAAGTATCGAATAAAAAGGATCGAGTAGAAAACACCAATCTATCAAAAAATTGGAGCAAATACAAAACACATCAAACCATGGAGCAAATACGGAACATCGAACACAATGAACAGCCGATGACGGGGAAATGAAATCGAGAGCAAGTTGGAATGTGCGCCGAGAATGAAACGGTTGCATATTTTGTATCAACGACGCTACCTAGCTGAAATGTTGAATTAGTGTTTGAGTTTGCACATTTTTGCCTGATACCTACATTTGAAAATAATAATGATAGATAAACAATTGAATCCCTGACTTTACATAATTTGTCTAGTAACACAGTGGTGTCACAGTGTTCGAAAAATCATTAACTACAGGGCCTCAAGTCTGCTATTACAATAGTGTCAGAATGGTCTGTTCCGATCCTCATTAATGACGCCATTATATTAGTAGATTACCAAACTTGTCAAAATCAACGATTATGAAATCAATGATAGACCATTCTGACACTATTGTAATAGCAGACTTGAGGCCCAGTTCGCGTCTAATAACTTTCACATCGGAGACGTTTTTGGCGCTGTTTAAGCGGAATCCAGCGGAGTTTTTGCGTCGTTTTGTGACCGTCGATGAAACCTGGATCCACTGGTACACACCAGAGACCAAGGAGCAATCAAAACAATGGATCCAGACCGGGGAACGTGCTCCAAAGAAGGCGAAAACTGTAAAATCGGCCGGAAAAGTTATGGCCACCGTTTTCTGGGATTCACAAGGTGTGATCTACATCGATTACCTCGAGAAGGGTAAAACAAATACAGGGCTTTACTATGCCGATTTATTGGGCCGATTCGACGCCGAATTAAAGAAAAAACGACCCCATCTGGCGAAGAAAAAAGTGCTGTTTCACCACGACAACGCACCGGTTCACACGTCTGCCGTTGCCATGGCCAAATTGGTCGAATTACGCTACGAATTGTTGCCCCATCCACCGTATTCTCCAGATTTGACCCCTTGTGACTTCTTTCTGTTTCCTAATCTGAAAAAATCACTCGCCGGGAATAGATATGGTTCGAATGAGGAGGTCATCGCCGCCACGGAGGCCTATTTTGCAGAGTTTGACAAAAACTATTTTTCGGACGGGTTAAAAAAGTTGGAGCATCGCTGGGCTAAGTGTATCGAACTACAAGGAGACTTTGTTGAAAAATAAATTGCCACTATTCCAAAATTTTCGTTTACTTTTTGTAGGCTAAGTATTTATTGAATGACCCTCGTATATATATGTATATACTATAAACATATCAAATTGATAACCTCCTCCTTTTTGAAGTCGGTTAAAAACCGCAGCGCGCATGCGTGGCTAGCGCAGCAAGGGTTAAGGCTCGTGCAGACAGAGGTGATATCGCGGGCGCGACAGGCATATTAGTGCCTGTCGCGCTTGCGATATCGCGCTAGTCTGCACGAGCCTTTAGGCAACAGCGTTATGTTTCTGTCTTAGTCGCTCGTGCGGTCCATGGCCCTCTACGGGGCTCCTGTATGGGCGCGCTCTCTGGCGCTGCGGCCAGCCCGCCGATTGAGCGCGGCCCAAAGGGTCATGGCCATCCGGATGGTCCGAGGATACCGCACGGTCTCCTGTGAGGCAGCGAGCCTCCTTGCCGGATTGCCGCCATGGGATCTGGAGGCAAAACTCCTCGCGCACGTATGGGAGTGGCGCGAGGAGGCGAAACGCCGGGGCGTAAGTCCGCTGCCGCGAGAAATCGCGGCACAGCGGACGGAGCTCCGGCGGGATCTCATGGCGTCATGGAAAGTACGGTTGTCGCAACCCAGTGCTGGGCACGCCACGATTGCGGCGATTATTCCCCTCTTTGAGGAGTGGCTGCAGAGGCGCCACGGCGTCCTCACCTTCCGCCTGACACAGGTCCTCACCGGACACGGCAGCTTCGGGAGGTTCCTGTGTCGGATAAGGCGGGAGGAAACGTCCAGGTGTCACCACTGTGTGGATCGCCCGGAGGACACGGTGGAGCATACGGTGGAGGTCTGCCCGGCTTGGGCAGAGCACCACCGTGTCCTCGTGGAGGCGATCGGCGGCAGAGACCTCTCGCGTCCGGCCCTGGTTCAGGCCATGGTACGGAGCGAGAGGGCATGGGCAGCCGTCACCTCCTTCTGCGAAGCAGTAATGCTCGCGAAGGAGGAGGCGGGACGGTTGAGGGAAAGGCACGTTTCGCGCCCTCTCGCCCCTAGCCGCCGCAGGAGACGCCCAGGGCGTCGGGAATCCCGGGCGGATTTCCGGCCACCGTAGGCGCGGGCTTGCGGACGGTGAGCAATGGGTAGCTCACCGTCCGGTAAGGACCAGGCCCGGGTCGACGGCGCGTCGTATTCCACGCGTGCCTCAAAGAGATGTCGTCAGAACAAAGTAGGGGTCCACTAGGGCCGATGCCTGCCGGGGTCGCGGGAAGGTACTTATGGGTCACCGAGGCCCCCGCAACACAGGCAACAGGAAGGAATACGGGTGGGTTTTAGTCAGTAAGAGTCTGACACACCCTCCCGCTCCGCCCAGAGCGGGAGAAGTTATGTGATGATTTCTCACCCAAAAAAAAAAAAAAAAAAAAGTCGCTCGTATGCGTCCGATGCTAGCTTGTGTGCCGCTCGCACAGTACGGTAGGCTGTCGATGCCAAAGTGTTACGCATTCACATTGTTTCTAGATTGTTGTTTTTTTTGTTATTTCTTATTGTTTTTGTTATTGTTGCCTTTGCCTTGTTATTGTTACTGGTTGACGTTGTAATTTGAGTTTTGTGAAAGAAATGCCGAAACGGAACACTGTTTTACGCCGTCATGCGTCAGGCGAGTTAAATAATTCACCACATGCGTGCATAAAGTTGCAAATAAAAATAAAACCTATCAAACTTTACACTTGAAATATTTTCTTGTAAGAGAACACTATTTTACGCGATAGTACCTGGGGGCCGACCACAATCTTTTACGAAACAATCTTATTTCAAGAGGGTTTTATTTCAAGCTTATAATAACATTACTCATATTCGTACCATGACATTCATCGCTCAATATTGTTTTATTCCCGCTGAGTGCTGGGAAAAAACGAACAATTTGTTAGATTTGTCTATTGCCAGCTATAATAGAAAAGAAACAACGCTATATGAACTGTATAGCACTGTCCCTTTCACACGTTGGTCCGAATCGCTACTACGATTTATTATCTTGAAGCAAATTTTTTTTTTTTACTTAATGAATTTTATTTTGCGTTAGAATATAATTTTTATGAGTATTTTCCATGAAATTGTCGCAAATATTAAAGCATTTTGCTTTGAATAATGAGAAAAACAATTGAAGAAATACAATATTCTTCGCGGGAAGGTACTAATGGGTCACCGAGGCCCCCGCAACACAGGCACAGGGAGGAACACGACTGGGTTTTAGTCAGTAAGAGTCTGACACACCCTCCCGCTCCGCCCAGAGCGGGAGAAGTTATTTGATGATTTCGCATCCACAAAAAAAAAAGCTACGGCTAATGTGTGACATGATATGAATCGGAACAAAATATGTTCATAGCAGAACGAAAACTCGATGACGACGCGGACGTAGCGATACTTTTGTTTTCAAGTGGTTAACCTTATTTTATGTTATTTGCATATGGTCTACGAGTAACTGGCTACAAAGCCGACATAGAATCAAGGTTAGGTTAATTACGGTTACTCAGTGAATAAGTTTTAAAACAAAGAAATATTTTTCTATAATGTTTAGACGAAGATAGTTCGAAACAATATGTGGTCAGACTCAGTGATTAGTGTTTTGTTTCCTGGCGGCAGCTAGAGACACTCTGGGAAGCTTTAATGTTAAGACGCTGACAACACCTAAACCGCGGTCACTGTCAAATTCCATAGAAAAGAAAGAGAAGCGCGATGACACAACGCCTGTAATTTATTGCAAAATATGAAGTTATTATCTATTTACTCAAAACTGAGTTGACTATTCGAAAATAAAAAACAACCAAGTTCTGCATTCAAATAAGACGTTCTTGTTATTAATTAAATACGTAACGTATGTTGATATTTAATACAGATATTTTGGATTAAAACTCAAAGTAAGAGGTTAGTTTAACGTTAGTTTGTATCGAGATTTTGTTTTCAAAACGTGTTTTGGTAACAACCAAGTTCTGGGAAATATGTTCAAAATTAACATATATTTTTTCCGCTACCACAAACTATACAGATTTGGCAATATTTTTTCTTAAGCGAAGCCTATTTTGGTCAATTGGGTCTTGTCAGCGCCTTAAACAGAAGTATCGGTACTGCCCACAGTCGTTCCCTACAAACCAAGGAGTACTCACGAAGAAAGTGGAAAGAGATTGCGCAAATCTTGAACTCGCAAGGTGATAGCGCTCATAAAGATGGGGCAGGCTGGACTAAAGTAACTAGGCAGGTAAATAATATAACTTTTTATTTTGGCAATTTAGATGGTGTTTAGTAGGTATATCAATATTAAATTAAACAATATTTTTCTGCGTTATAATATTTCGCATACATTCAACATCTAGAATTAAACAAAATATTAAGGACTCATGTACTACGAAATCTCTAGATACTTACACAATTCATTCGGCAACTTTTTACGTACTTTATAATGTGACCCAAAATTGTTTTTTTTTTATGTTAATTTAACAATAATGTTTCCGTCGAGTCCGAGGAACTTTTTTAAGATTGCTAAATTTGACGTAAAAACAATATTGCTAGCTGTCAAAAGTTACGCCGTGGTACGAATTGAATGATCTTTTAGAGGTGACGTCACCAAAACCGCTAAGAAAATAACATTGTTTCAATAATGTAATAAGCTTATTTTAAGGACGTCATGTTACTAAAAGTCAAAGTAAGATTATAATAATACTGTTATAAGAACTGGGCCTCAAGTCTTCTATTACAATAGTGTCAAAATGGTCTGTTCCGATCCTCATTAATGACGCCATTATATTAGTAGATCACCAAACTTGTCAAAATCAACAATTATAAAATCAATGATAGACCATTCTGACACTATTGTAATAGCAGACTTGAGGCCCTGGTGGTAGGCCCCCTGCGCGGTCGTTCGGAAGCTTCAGAGCGGCAAAGTTATTTGACGCGAACTGTACCAAATACCTAAATTAAAATGGAACCGATCATTTGTGAAATATTCAGCCAGAAAAGTTCAGTGGAATTTATGTATACCTATCTAACACAGGCAAAAAAGTCGTTCGTCAACTATTTTTTATTTTACGTTTTTCAAGAACCTTAATCAGTTTAACCTTGACTTGTACACTTAACGTCGAAGGACATGCCAACACCATTTGTTTATAATAAATCTCTTTTGTTTATTGCAAGCTGCCGATAAGTTTCTAAGACAGAATAAAAACACCACTTGACATGACAGGGACGAATTCGATTGTCGTTAGGCGTAAAGATTTACAAAAAAATGGTTGAAAACAACTGCAAAGATTGTCATTATATTGTTGTATGAAGAAAAAACCGGACAAGTGCGACTTGAACTCGCGTGGCGAGGGTTCCGTACAATGAATATGATATCTACCATGTTTTGTAAATGTACTATAGAATAGTGTCATCAACTCGTCACAGAAATGTAAAATACAATTAAGCAGTTGAAAGTCAAAGTAATTAGGAATAAACTCTACATATTTACACACAAGTCACATTAATTTATCACTCAGACATTCATCAGTGCTGTAATAGACTTTCTCTATCAGAATGCTTTTTAACGTTTTTCTTATTTTTTCTGTTGTAAATATATTCCCTCCAATATTTTGGCAACGTATTATAAAGGATAGGTGCCATACAGATTATACTTTCACACAATATAGCTGGATCTAGGAACACAAAATTTGCTATTGTCGTCTCTATTCCGAATTACTTTATTTCACAATAGGGGGAAAAGGTATGGGTTCGATTTGACAAATGTTTTGGTCTTTAAAATGTCGCCAGCATATCAAGTTACCACAAATAATAAATAATTTATGCGGCCTACCCAAATGTTCTTTCTTTGGTATTGTTCGTCGAATCGTTGAGCTCCTTAAGTTCTGAGTTGAGCTGCACGATTACTGACAAATACGTGCACTGACTGGACAGGTCCACTCAATCTGTGTGGTTCTTTCCTCAAAAGGACCATTTCAGACACCAATCTACATGGCCTTCACATGATCTGACCAAGATTATGTCTGGACTTTAAAGGAGACTATGACCTCTGAGTTTGTTTCGGCCTTTCTTCTCAGAGTAGTCAGATAGGAAACGCCGAGCTCATCTAGCTTTATTTAATAAATATGATTTACGTGTAAAAGTGTTTGTACAAACCTACTTACAGAAAATAAATAATTTATCAAACGTTCAAATTTCTCCAAATGATTTAAAACCTTAAAATGTTGATGATTAAGTTTAAAATTTAATGAGAAAATATGACAGTTAGTGACAACCTGAGGTGCTGGCGACTATACATAGATGAGAGGGTAACATTTTTTTTTATAGGTTTGCTGTTCTCAATGACATGAAATCCAAACCTAGTTCTAAGTCACCTCTTTTCCCGCTTTGAGGAGTGGCTAGAGAGGCACCTCGGCGTCCTCACCTTCCGCCTGAGGCAGGTCCTCACCGGACACGGCAGTTTCGGGAGGTTTCTGTGTCGGATAAGGCGGAGGAAACGTCCGGGTGTCACCACTGTGTGGATCGCCCGGAGGACACGGTGGAGCATACGGTGGAGGTCTGCCCGGCTTGGGCAGAGCACCACCGTGTCCTCGTGGAGGCGATCGGTGGCAGAGACCTCTCGCGTCCGGCCCTGGTTCAGGCCATGGTACGGAGCGAGAGGGCATGGGCAGCCGTCACCTCCTTCTGCGAAGCAGTAATGCTCGCGAAGGAGGAGGCGGGACGGTTGAGGGAAAGACAAGTTACGCGCCCTCTCGCCCCTAGCCGCCGTAGGAGACGCCCAGGCCGTCGGGAATCCCGGGCGGATTTCCGGCCACCGTAGGCGCGGGCTTGCGGACGGTGAGCAATGGGTAGCTCACCGTCCGGTAAGGACCAGGCCCGGGTCGACGGCGCGTTGTATTCTACGCGCGCCTCAAAGAGATGTCGTCAGCACATAGGTAGGGGTCCACTAGGGCCGATGCCTGCCGGGGTCGCGGAAAGGTACTTATGGGTCACCGAGGCCCCTGCAACACAGGCAACAGGAAGGAATACGGGTGGGTTTTAGTCAGTAAGAGTCTGACACACCCTCCCGCTCCGCCCAGAGCGGGAGAAGTTATTTGATGATTTCCCACCCTCAAAAAAAAAAGTCACCTCTTTTGGGTTCTAAAAATGATATCGTTGTTTGCTGAATTACTCCAAAAAATTACTCCGTAGTTTAAGTTGGAGGACACTAAGTTGGATAGTCAGTTAGTTAAACGTTTCTGTTAACATAATAAAGCCAAGAAAAACAAAATGTATGCGTCATTAAATTATAATATTGATTGATTGATTTTTCTAATGATGACGCACTGATAGTGGATTATCTACATTAAATAAACCTTAGTCATTACAGATGATTGCGTTAGCGGCCACCGTTATTTATTTAATCCCATACTCAAGAACCATCGATTTACCTTATGTAAAGGGGAAAATATAAGTAAATTACAGCTTTACTCTGGTATAAATAGGTTTTTATTTTTATTATTTTATTAATATTTTACATAGATTTTGTGAATGTGAGAACGTTGTAGGCTTAATAGACTCTAGATTTGTAGACCATTTATATTTTGTTAAGTAAGTACCTAGGTGGTACTTTTTGACAGGCTTACACGGTCCTTTCATACCTATTAACACTGTAATTTGAAAACATTGTAAAAGCCAATTATTTTCAAAGAGTAACCGTGGATCTTCTCCATATGAAACGACTTCTGAAGTTCTGACATATCATAAGTGCCCATGTAGGTTTAAGTGAAATAGTATACTTATTTTGAATTTGATCTTGTTATCAAGCTTAATTATACTTTGGAGAAAAAATTATTTCCCAACACGTAGCAGAAATTTTAGCCCGTAAAAAAGGTAATTTAAACATAACTAAATAATACTTATGCCATTTTCAACAATTTGCGGTTTAAGTTATAAATTATAGTTGATTTCGTTAGTTATGAAAGCTAAAAAAAAATAACTTGATACAAAGTACGTAAATTGTAGTTTCATTAAACCAATCCTAACGACAAAATCCAAATTGACATCAGACCACAAACCCCAAATACGTCCCTGTATACTTTTTGACACACAATCATAATAATAAGTAGATTCAGTTTCACGAACTCTAGTGTTTATAATATTTATGTGGTTTAGCGACGGGGGACAGAGGGGAGGAAGGAATTAGTTACCTAATATTATCCCGGTTGCCATTATGTATGTATGGTATTCTACAGTAAACGCTACGAGGACAACGTTGTCCCGAGTTGTGTGTGCAAATTAAAAAGGTGTGTGATAAAAATTAAAAATGTGCTGGTCTGAAAGATGTTGCTACTTTGTACCGGCGAATTTGGGATGCGTGGTGGCGGGGATTTTAAGTTTTGTAAGTATTTATTTTTAAATGTTTTCTGTCATATCTTAACGGAATATATTGAGTTGTTATGTGCACATAATGTGTGTTTCTTTAAGTATTGGAGTGCTTAGACTTAAGTTTGTAATATACAAATTGTAAAATAGTATAATAGTGTACTCATTTTTGATAAAAATATTAATGGATTTACCCGTCCGTCACAAGCGATTTTCACTTTAAATTCTTTGCTGCAATGCAACTAATAAGTTGAAAACTTTGCGTAGAGGTAAGTAAATACAGTCTGATGACGTCTGATGGCTATAATATTAGATGAGTATAGTATCTATTAAAGTAGTAAAAGCTGCGTCTATAACAAACTTTGAATTCACATAAAACATTAGGTAATTTTACAAAAACCAACATGCATTCAATTATTGGCCGGTTTTCTCTGTCTTCATAAGTGCGCTAACTTGTGGAGGGGCTTGTGGATCCGTGGATGGGTGACCATCTTTACATACCAAGACCCCTCCGTGCCTCGGAAAGCACGTTAAGCCGTTGGTCCCGGCTGTCATTTGTAGATCTTTGGCAGTCGTTACAGGTCGTCAGAAGCTCGAAAGTCTGACAACCAGTCTTACCAAGGGGTATCGTGTTACCCGGTAACTGGGTTGTGGAGGTCAGATAGGCAGTCGCTCCATGTAAAATACTGGTATTTAGCTGTATTCGATAAGACTGGAAGCCGACCATAACATATTTGGGAAAAGGCTAGGCAGATGAAGATAAGTGCGCTAACTTAGTGGCTTTTTAAACTGCTGGGCAGTGTTGGAATCCGACAGATATTGTTATAAGTAGTAGAGAGTTATCTAAGTTATCAGTGTTATCTTATCACATAACTTAGAATAAATTATAAATGTTATTGATATAAATTCTAAGTAAAGTAAACGAAATATTTATTTAGATTTCTACAATCTGTTCAATGCACTGCATTCCGTCATTAGGTATTTTTATCATTGGTTCTTCTTTACATTTCTTCTGTGAGTTCGATCGGTGCACTTATCACTTTTGCTAAGTTTTATTGCATCGCATGACATGATTATAGTAAGTTAACTTGTCAACATAGAAATAATCGTATGTTTGCGTACGATCATTGAATAAGGATCGTATTTTATAACATATAATCGCAAAAATACGATAATTATCTTATAAAAACCTGGGGCTGCAGTCTCAACGGTCAAAGTTGCTTGACAAGCGCGAAAAATCACGTGCGTATCAAGTTATTTTGACCGTTTAGGGACCCCATTAGAACTTTGCGAATTCAGTCGTAAAGCGAGCGCTATCTATGCCGAGACTGCAGTCTTAGACGACAGGAAAGTAGAAGTGACTAGAAGCGACTAGAAAGAACTAATGCCCGTTTTCCCAAACACTAGGAAGCACGTAAATAAACGCCTAAATATTATTGCACTGTTGGATTTTCAACTCTCGGTGAGTCGGCGCTGAACCTGGCGTTGATAATCGACGCAGGCATTCATGTTGATGTCACCTAAAGTTAGTGAAAACCGGCATTAGGTCCAAACCCGCCGATTTCTATTAGTTATTAAATTACATGTTAAGCTTGTAAAGTAAGGACCGCTTGGTACATGTTGCCTCCGACAGCCTTCTTGTTCGCGACCGACCACATCATCTTGCACACTGCCTCTGGCCCAGTATCATGAGCCTTTCCAATCTGCGTGTATCTAAGGGAGGAAGCAAACAGTGAGCTGCTGCCCATCTTCTTCAATCAACTCAGCCTATCGCAATCCACTGCTGGCCTCTCCGAAGCTGCGCACAACATCCTGTCCTCCGCCTTCCGCATCCAGTCTGTTCCAGCGAAGGTCCCAGCCATCTTTTTAAAGTCGTCGATCCATCTAGCTGCGGGGCGGGCGTTCCACATTACGCTTGCAGATACGCGGTCCCCACTCCAGCATGCTTAGCATTACACTTTCAATTTCTACCGTATAATAGAAACCGCTTGTCTACATTTCTCGGTAGAAAACTGTCAACTGTCTACATGGAAACGTCATTTTTGTCTAGTCTTCCGTCGACAAAACGCTTCTCTAAAGTTCTCGCGCTAAGCCTGCTCCATCGGCCATCCTTCGACAAACATAGCCAGCCCACTGCCACCACAGCCACACCACTGCCACAGCCACTCAGCCCCAGATCTAGATTTTTTTCGAGGCGGGGCAAAAACAACAGGAGCGCCAGCGCTGTGGTAAAAAAATAAAGGAAATCGTGTCGCCTTTGGCGTCGAAAAGGGCACGCCCGGTGCCCCCACTGCGCGACGTAATATTTCTAAAATGAAGGACTTTTTCCAAAATGTTTTTACTGGTTTGCCACAGTATAGGTCTGTTGCACCGGATAGAAAGCTAGCCATTTTTATATCGCCAAATAAAAGCATGTGCTTTAAAAGTGGATGGTTCCTGGCAGAATTCAATTGCACCCGCCCGCAACCCGCTCTTACCGTTTGACGAGCTATGCCTACCCTAATCACCTAGTGATTCCCTCGGTGTGCCACCCGCATGGAAAGATAATAAGTGCGGCGCGTCTCATTTATTGCCAAGTTGTGGAGCGCTGGGTGGTGCACTTGTCTGACTCTTGCATTTGCCGCCCTCTGAAGTTGGCGCCCGGGGCACGGGCCCCGGCTTGCCCCCCCGTAGACCGTAGATCCGGGGCTGCAGCCACTTCAGCTTGCTTACTCTGCAACCTATGTCGGTGTCGCGGGAAGGTACTAATGGGTCACCGAGGCCCCTGGCAACATAGGCAACAGGAAGGAATACGGGTAGGTTTTAGTCAGTAAGGTCCGTATTACAGAAGGTTCCTCAAGTCTAGTTTGAGCGTCAATCAGTCGATCAAAGTTTAAGTATAGAATCAGTACTCGAGCATCGGTCATATTCCAGAACGGTAATCAATCTCTATTCAGCTGAATCGAGACTCAAATCGAACCTCAAGCAGAGATGTGTATTGTCTATGTATCAGCCTGTTTTCGTTTACGATTTATTTTATTTACCAACTTTATTTTAATCTTCATTGGATTAGAAATATTAAAATATATCATAGGCGCCCAATTATTTAGGAAATGTGCGTTATTAGTTCGGTCTAGTTCGGTCCCGAATACTCGTAGTACAATTCCTCATTTATTTAAATAAAGTATAGTAATTTTATAAGCATAATTTATTATTGTAAGGCTTAAAATACTAGTATCTATGGCCATAAATAGGTACGCTATTTAATAAAAAAGTCAGTATATCAAACAATTTATGCAAATGAAAACATCGTAGATATTTTGATTAGTTTTGTTATTTGTTTTGCTGATTATTATTTATTCTTATAACTTTTTAAATGGCAGGACGAAAGAAAAATAAAACACAAGAATTTGCAATTCTGGGGCTAGGGGATGCCCACGGTTATGTGGTTTTCTTAAATCGTGGTCTATCATAGGTAGAATTAAATATTTTACCACGTCTTATGAAAACCTGTACCTCTTTATGAAGTTTTCACAATTTTATGGGTCCTGTGTATCTCTTAAATATCTAAGAGGAACGCTAAAGTTCAACCTTCTATTTGCATCATCATTGAATAAATTATTGTAATGATCTACTTCTTCAAATATATCCATTTTTATATCAAAACTCGACAACTTACGCTTGAAACAAAAATTGGCATGACAATTCTATGCTCAAGCGCGGTCTCGACCACACTTGGGCGATTACAGATCAAATCACTGCTTGGGTTCGCTTTACGAACTGAGTAAAGTTCTAAAATAAAGCGATACTCAGCTGAACTATGATCAATGAATCTATGCTTGAGGAACGTTCTAAAATTAAAACTTGACTTAAAGCTAGTTTTAAACAGAGATCAATGCTTGAGTTTCCTTCTGTAATACGGGCCTAAGAGTCTGACACACCCTCCCGCTCCGCCCAGAGCGGAAGTTATTTGATGATTTCCCATCCAAAACAAGAAAAACCTATGTCGGTACCTCCGATTATTTTCCGGATAATTCATTTCTGATCTTATCCTTCAAAGAAATTCCGAGCATAGTCTTGACTTAGACAAATAGTTGCCAAACTCAAACCGAAGCATTTATTTTAATGATACCATTAACAGGCATTTTGGAATTGTCAATGAGGCCGTCAGTTCGTCAGAAAGTTGAAGCTAGTGCATTCGGAATGACACGGCTTTAACGATAAATAGTGTTGCTGGATTTTATCTGCGAAATCAGTATGTAACTATGTATGTATGAGTGAATGAATCATTTATTTATTTGCTAGATTACATAGAGTGCTACAAGTAACCTTTGGCGCCTGAATGACATTGACTGGGGGGCTAGTTGGTAAACACTTAACAAAGAACATACTTGACATGTAGTTGAAAAGCATGTCCCCCATACAACCCAACTGCAAATGTTAAGTTAGTTCGCACAATATTGAGAGATTTACCAAGAGATTTACCATTTTAACACAATAGACTTCATAGGTTTTCCTGTAATCTATACTAAACAAAGAACTATTTTTGCTGTATTAAAAAAAAATAGGTTCATTAGTTTCTTAGATAATCGGGGGAATGGTAAATTTTCATCTGTTTTCTTATATAACTTTATAATAACTGATCATAAATATTAATTATAATAAATTGAAAATATGAATATTATAAATATTCATATTTGAGAACCTCACAGCAAGCCCTTTTATTTGATATGTCACACGGATAAGTTTGCAAAACTTTGTTTTTCATTTTTATAACTTGCCCCTCCAAAAGTGACCTTCATATTAAAAATTAATTTGTTTACGATACACGTCTGTGTTTGGGTCACAGAAATTCATACGTGCACAAAATTTAAACTGAATCGGTCCAGTAGATACGGAGCAAATCGCCTGTGACAGACGGACAGACAAACAGACACACGAGTGATCCTTTATAGGATCACTCGTGGGCCTTATGGGCGCCGTGTTTTTATTATTGAGGTACAGAACCCTAAAAAAAAGATGGCAGCGTTAGTTCCGATTTTAGCCAGGCGCCAAAACATCCTTGCAAGTACCGATTTACATATTAATAACATTACTAACAAATGGTTTAAGTATAAACGACTTTACATCACTATATACTAAGTACAATGTTTTTTACCTACACGCACATAACATTGCTTTTTAGGGTTCCGTAGTAAACAAGGAACCCTTATAGTTTAGCCATGTCCGTTTGCCTGTCTGTCTGTCCCCGCTGTAGCTCAGAGACGCTTAGTACTAGAAAGCTGTAATTTGGCATAGGTACACATATTAATCACGCCGACGAAAATATGGCGGGTCTGTGAACACCACTTTTCGATTCAAGGATCCACTTGCGTAATATTAAGCATTAAAGTACTAATTTTTGTTAGAGTCTAGTGTCCCTCCCCCCCGTCAGCTAAATGGTTGTTTATGGAGATGTGAAAAAAATCATGGCAGTAGTACATATAATGAAATTAAAAGGAAAATCATCACGGCTAGGTAGGATTTACAAGTTAACGAGTTATAGTAGAGCAACTTAAGTTTTCAGTTGGAGAATTGACCATGGCATATATCGATGTATGGGAGAACATGTTTTTCAACTACAGTGGTGCCGATTCCCTTGTTCACAAACTAAACTAAATTTAAGTTCAGTGCATCCTTTTCTTTCTATTTCATTAAGAAAAGGACAGAAGATCAATTTTAATTTAGTCCTATCAAATTAAACAGCGCTTGACGTAAACTGGTGCCGATTCCCTTGTTCACAAACTTAACTAAATTTAAGTTCAGTGCATCTCTTTCTTTCTATTTCATTAAGAAGAGGACAGAAGATAAATTTTAGTTCAGTCCTGTCAAATTAATCAGCGCCTGTCACTACTCCATACAAGTTTAGACGTGATTAAAAACTTGCCGTCTAAAATTACGTCAACTTACGTCAAGCGGTGATTAATTTGACAGGACTAAACTATAATTTATCTTCTGTCCTTTTCTTAATGAAATAGAAAGAAAAAGATGCAGTGAACTTAAATTTATGTTAGTTTGTAAACAAGGGAATCGGCACCACTGACGTAATTTTAGTAGGCAATTTTTTAACCACGTTTAAACTTGTATGGAGTAGTGACAGGCGCTGATTAATTTAACAGGACTAAACCAAAATTTATCTTCTGTCCTCTTCTTATTGAAATAGAAAGAAAAAGATGCACTGAACTTAAATTTAGTTTAGTTTGTGAACAAGGGAATCGGCGCCAATGTTAAGTTTATTTTTGGGATAAATTCATCCCAACTTCCCAATTACGGAACCCTTCATTGAGCGTGGTCCGACACGCACTTGGCCGGTTTTTTTATTTAACTTTTGACCCCAAAAGGCTTAGCATGACGCTTTCTATTTCTACTCTACTGTAGAATAAAATTCGCTTCTCTACATTGGTCGGTAGAAAACTGTCAACTGCCTACACGGAAAAGTTAGTTTTGTCTACTCTTCCGTCGACAAAACGCTTCTCTACGGTCCTATGTAGTCTATTGGGATTTATACTAATCTAAGTTATTCCAAGTACCTACCTACCTACTTGTTTGTTTAACAAGCTGTTTCTGCAGTATTTACCGCATGGCCACATTGATATTAATATCCCATGCAGCTGCACTCTTTACGTACCAAGGAAAGGGCATATGCCGTCTCTTTCTTGCATATTTATTATTAACTTACCTCCTTTTGCTTACATGCAATTCTTTCAACGTTCGGGCCTTCCCACCGTTGGCGGTCGCGGTGTTGCCAATAAATGAATTACGCATGGTTTTATTTAAGTGGTCACCCTTTTCTCTCATGTTTAGTTAGAGTTAAGTATCAAATAAGTTAACATGTTTTCATTACTTAGGAGAAATTAATTTATATTGCGTGCGTAATACCGTAATAACTTAAAACATACGACCAATAATTGACGACTAATTCAATATCACAGTTACTTTATGAAGTAACAATCGATACTTCCTGCACTTACATACTTGCGTAAATGTTGTGAGGAAAACCGAATTGATATTGTTTTAACTACAGTGGGGAAATTACACTATAAAAAAACATTTATTTTATGGTGCATAATTAAACCGAATTCCTGTACTTAATTATTATTGTAAATCTTATCCTAACCTAATATTATAATGCGAAAGTGAGATTTTTAGTTCATTTGTTTGTTTGTTACGCTTTCACGCTAAACTGGCTGAACGGATTTGGATGAAATTTGGCAAATGGGTAGACCATGTCCTGGATTAGGACATAGCATAATTTTTATCCCAATATTCTCATGGAATCGAGACTTATGCAGGTGAAACCGCTGGGCGCAGCTAGTAAATAATATTTGAAATGACGCAAGATTTTTAGTTGGATAGGTGACCTTAAATGGCTCTGGTGCAAACTTATTATTTACATAACATATGAACCAATTTTAAAATGATTGTTAGTGCACAACTGAAGGGGTCTCTTAGGGCCGATGCCTGCCGGGGTCGCGGGAACACCCGAAAGGGATATCGTGGCCCCTGGCAACACAGGCAACAGAAGGAACTCGAGTGGGTTTTAGTCAGTAAGAGTTTGACATGCCCTCCCGCTCCGCCCAGAGCGGGAGGAGTTATTTGATAATTTCCCAAACTCAAAAAAAAAGGTGGGTATACAAGGTGTCGTTTTGCATGCTCGTCAAATCGAAGGAGGTAACTATGCTAATAATTGTCGACACGAATCAATAATAAAATAAGTAGGTTTTTTCTAATTTTCGGAAATCAGCATTTGTGGGACACGCATGTGCGGAACTTAATACCCCATGACCATGACTGCTTGCATACGGTCAATGCAATTAATTGTAACTGTCCACAAATAGATGTAGTCAGTAAACAAACATATCTTGGAATAATATTATCGACGACAAGTTTAACTGGAGTTATCACATAGAACGTGTTTGTGATAAACTTCGGCAATTTCTGGCTATTACGTTACGACCATATTAAAAAACCACTTGCCCTTCAAAGTGAAGATAATGCTTTATTACGCAATGGCTGAATCTTTCATCCAGTATGGCTTTAGTAGTTATGGTCGTACCTATAAAACCTACCTTGATAGTATTTTTAAACTTCAACATGGAATTTTAAAAACAATAGTATCTCCTAAAATTAGACATCAACTATACGATAATATAAATGGCCTCTTTAAACACTATAATGCCTTACCAGTTCATATACAATTACTTTTTTTGTTATTAAGAGAACAATTTTTCAATGAATCTTTAAGAACCAAAATCGAGCTTCCTGTATGCACTCGGGCGGTCTCTGAGAATAGGCTTCGTACACAGCCCGCCAACAATACGTATGGCGAGCGAACTACCGCTTATATTATACCGAGACTTATTAATAGTCTACCCTCAGAAATAAACAAATGTATTACACCTAAAAATATTAAATGTAAACTTAAGGCGCTGACAAGACCCAATTAACCAAAATAGGCTTCTCTTAAGAAAGAAAATTGCCAAATCTGTATAGTTTGTGGTAGCGGAAAAAATATATGTTAATTTTGAACATATTTCCCAAAACTTGGTTGTCACCAAAACACGTTTTGAAAAAAAAATCTCGATACAAACTAACGTTAAACTAACCTCTTACCTTGAGTTCTAATCCAAAATATCTGTATTAAATATCAACATACATTACGTATTTAATTAATAACAAGTACCTCTTATTCTAATGCAGAACTTGGTTGTTTTTTATTTTCGATTACTCAACTCAATTCTGAGTAAATAGATAATTACTTCATATTTTGCAATAAATTACAAGCGTTTTGTCGTCGCGCTTCTCTTTCTTTTCTATGCAATCTGACAGTGACCGCAGTTTAGGTGTTGTCAGCGTCTTAAGCAATATTACTTAAGTAATATGTAGGAATGACTGTAACTACCAATTTCAACACCTGAAGCTGTTAATAATTGTATCGACAATAACGCGTACATTTAAAATGTTTGTAACTATTAAATATGTAAAGATGTGACTAATTGTATTGACAATAACGCGTATATATAAAATGCTTCATTGTATTGTATGATATTGAGATAGACTCATGATAGCACAAGTTTAAACCTTAGTGGTTTTTGGTTGCTATCTAATTATGTAATCCTGTGTTCTCTTGTATAAATGATGAATAAAAAATTTAAAAAAAATGTTAAAACACGGTCCGTGTGATACCGCACTGTAACTGCCCTTTTACACACACACTACCGCAAATGAAACGGGGTGATTATGTTATGCGAAAGTGGTGTATTCTAAAATTCTGTCAAACTTAAATAACTAAAAATACAAGTACGTATTAATTATTGAGCAGGTATCGTAATTTTATTTGATTATATAGGTCTTTCATAGCAGCCTCCTGAAATTTGACGAGGATGCAAAACGACACCTTGTATAGTGTAGGCGTAAATTAAGTTAGGTCGGTCAGTTGGTTACCTAAATAAACGTGATGTAAGTCGCCAGCACATAAAGTTACCACAAACTGTCCAATTTTTCACATTTGATTTTAAACTTAACCATCAACATTTTAAGGTTTAAAATCGTTTGGAGAAATTTGACAGTTTGTGGTAACGTAACACGGGTCACTTGATTAAATCCTAACTAATATTATAAATGCGAAAGTGAGTTTGTTTGTTTATTACGCTTTTACGCTAAAACGGTTGGACGGATTTAGATGAAATTTGGCACATGGGTAGACTATAATATCACCCGGAGAAGTACATAGGCTACTTTCAGCCTGGATCGCAGACGAAGTCGCAGGCAACACCTAGTAAAAAAATTGGTTTCTGTAAAGTCGGTTTACGGATGATAATTTTACGTGATAACGAGAGAGAGAGATGCGTCACAAGCCGAACGCTTAGGTCGATAGTGCCTCTCTATCTCTAGTTCCACGCTCTCGCTTGCACGCTCGGCTCAGGCGGAACGTGACAATGAGTCATGCTTTTTCGTGCGTGCAGCCGGCGTTCATCGATTTATAAGACGCTATCACGTCAAAAATAAATAACAAAAACAAGCACAACAACAATTTTACTATATCTGTTAAAAAAAAAAAAAACATTTGGATTAGCGGTTCTCGAAGCGCACTTACAGACAGACTTTCCACCTTACAATATTTGCGGAAGTTAGAAGTTCGCTGAACCTAGCTAGCTGTGCCAATTTGGGACCCGCTGTTTTTGTCAAGTATTCTTTTGGTTTTTTTTTAACTCATGGCATGTTACTTGTACGTTTATGAACTATGTGTAAGATTTTTTTTTTTTTTTCTCTTTATTTATTTTGGGGTTTTTATCTAAACAGATATGTCAACCCCATCATGCCTTTTACAATTGTCACATTAACACTTATAATTAACACATAAATTACTATACTAAACAGTTAAAGAATATATGAAAAAATGCAGATAGCATTTTGGTTAAAATGTTTGCGTCAAGCTCAATAAATAAGATGGACCCATACATATAAATAAAGTCTTAAAAGAAATAATCTGCGATCTCCTAACAATCCTCTCCTGGGGGGTAACCATCACCTCTTATAGCAGTATTATTATAATATTACTTCACAGTGGGTAAGTGATGGAGCTATACAAGACTTATAGCTCCATCTCTTTCTCACGCTAAAGTAATATTGAAAAAATACTGCTATAAGAGGTGATGGTTACCCCCCAGCTCTGTCCTTCTCATACTTCTGACTTTGTTCATTCTTCCTTTCATATTCAGTCCATTCTTCTTTGGAATGCGCTTTCTCTTGATATCAGGACGTAGCCGTCCAAAAGAGACTGCATAGCAGAGTTGTTTTTCAAAACAAATAGAGTAGGGTCATCTCAACACCTCTCCATTGAATTTGTATATATAGTTATATGTAGTTTATATATGTTATAGTATATGTGTATTATAAGTTTATAATCTATTTATGTACTTGTGTACCTATTTTATTAATAAAGCATTATGATATAATTTTAATAAAGAATTATCATTGTTCCCATCAAATGACATCAAACACGAGCACCTGCCATCAAATTTCTTCATCTCGGTTGACTGGCAGAGAATGCCCAAGGCATTAGGCAGTCCGCTCTTGTACCTTTTTGTGTGTAAAATGTTGAAATAAATAAATAAAACGTAAAGCATTATGTGCGTAATGAGTTTTTAAATTTTTACGTAGCGCGTTCGTGCTAGGACCCTAGGTCTGGTCTAATAGCCTTAATAACAATGTTTCTTGTGTCTTCCAGATAATATCCCTATTTGCGCTGGCAACCTCGATCGCTTTCTTCATCATCGAGAGTGAGCAGACCCCGGAGCTATCGGCCCAGAGTGCCCACTTCGCCAAGAACTTCGGACTGAACCTGAACAAGACTTCCATACACATCATCCTGTCCATCGCAATCATCGTTGCATTATTGTGGATGCTGTTTTCTATCATGCTAGTGATTGGCGTTACACAGGTACGAATACAATACACCGGTCTATCGTTATTGCTGCAGCGGGATAACATACCTCCTTCTGCGAAGCAGTAATGCTTGCGAAGGAGGAAGCGGGCCGGTTGAGGGAAAGGCATGTTTTGCGCCCTCTCGCCCCTAGCCGCCGCAGGAGACGCCCTGGGCGTCGGGAATCCCGGGCGGATTTCCGGCCACCGTAGGCGCGGGCTTGCGGACGGTGAGCAGTGGGTAGCTCACCGTCCGGTAAGGACCAGGCCCGGGTCGACGGCGCGTTGTATTCCACGCGCGTCTCAAAGAGATGTCGTCAGCACAAAGGTAGGGGTCCACTAGGGCCGATGCCTGCCGGAGTCGCGGGAAGGTACTTATGGGTCACCTAGGCCCTTGCAACACAGGCAACAGGAAGGAATACGGGTGGGTTTTAGTCAGTAAGAGTCTGACACACCCTCCCGCTCCGCCCAGAGAGATGTTATTTGATGATTGGGAACCCAAAAAAAAAGCGGGATAACATTTATACTATATGTAACAAAAACCCTGTTGTTCCTTTTAGGAACGTATACATTCACTTATAGGCGGAACATTGATGAAATTATAATTAAAAAAAATTAAGCATTAGCTAGTCGGGAGGTCAAAATCAAATAACTATTAAAATCGACACATTCAAAAAAATGTTTACAGTATCTGATTTTACAAGTACATCTTTATTTCGCTAAATATCCTACTAGCTGCGCGGCTTTCTTTGAATGCGACAAAAGATGCCGACAAAAACTCCCGCCGCGCATGTCGGCGGGTCGGTACCACATGCCTACCTACCCCGCCGCCCCGCCACCCGTCTCCCTGCGAATAACTTGCGCACCTTACTTCAGAGTGGATGTTATTGTTGACCTACGTAGTGAGTGAATTGTGTTTTGTTTACGTAAACGTTGACAATGTCTTATTCTAACGTAGAATATTTTAATAATTATGTTGATGTGTCTTCGGAAATGTGACTGCAATTATGCAGAAGCACGCAGACTCTACCAAGAACGTTTTGCGATCATTACCGTCGGCGATGGCATTGCAACGTTGGCACATACGTATGTACAATACCGGCAATGTGCACGGGCGAGACCTGACATCGAGCTGACGCAGGCAGGACGAGGACTCGAGACAGAAGTCTTGGACTTGTTTGAGCACGATCCAACGCGAAGTACACGCTCAGTGGGACACGAACTCGGAGTAAATCATATGCGCGTTAGGAGAGTACTCATAGAAGATGGCCAGCACCCATTTCACTATTGTCGTGTCCAATCACTACTTCCCTCCAAGAAGTGTAGAGGTACATATCGAACAGCAACTCCGTGGTCGTCAAGTAGATATCATAATAAATTAATGCATTAAAATGTAAATAGGTACATCAGGTTCTATGTGACAGACGTGGCGAATTTGTTTTTTTTAACGTAGTGAAGTGTTAAATGTAGTTTTAACAATTATCAATTGTGCTTAAAAATACTGTGTAAACCAATATTTTCAAAGATTAATTCGTTAAAGTGATACTGATAAACAACAGCTGACAAGGTCACGAACTTGTGTAGAAAAATAGGTAGATAACCGGTGCGCGGCGGCACCGATCAAAGAGAGGGCGGGAACATTCGTTTCGCGTCATCTCTTCATGCAGAATTGCAGAGGTAACAAATCGATTAAACATTACAAATATTAATAATTAAATATTTATTTTAATTTTTTTGATTGAACAGTTTTTTATAAATGACTTGCTTTATCGCTTAGTAAACCGATTATTAAAACGTAGGTAGAAGGAACAACAGGGTTTTTGTTACATATTGTATAGGTAAAGGCTGGAAAGCTTTTGGCCACAGGATGTGGTATTCCGCCTTTTTCGCAGACAAGTGCCACCGGAACGCACTAAGACTAGTGCAACTAAGTGATGGTAGTGGTGTTAGTTTAGCATTTCTCACTTCGAGTTACAGCTGTAGACTTATTTAAGCGGGCATGCCCTTGCCCTTTATGCCTGCAGGCTTTTATTTAGGTATTAAGTTCTGTTTACGTTTTTAGGGTTCCGTAGTAAACAAGGAACCCTTATAGTTTCGCCATGTCCGTCTGTCTGTCTGTCCCCACTGTAGCTCAGAGACGCTTAGTACTAGAAACTGTAATTTGGCATAGGTATACATATTAATCACGCCGACAAAGTGCTAAAATAAAATCTTGAAAAAAAACTTTTTTTAGCGTACCTCCCTTGCACGTAATGTGGGGATGATATTTTTTTCTCGTCTACCCCATAGTGTGGGGTACTGTTGGATAGGCCGTTCAATAATATTGCAGGTCTGTGAACACAACTTTTCGATTCAAGGATCCACTTGCGTAATATTAATCATTAAAGTGCAAATTTTTGTTAGAGTCAAGTGCCCCCCGCCCCCTGCCAGCTAAACGGTTGTTTATGGAGATGTGAAAAAATTAATGGCAGTAGTACATATAATGAAATTAAAAGGAAAACTATCACGGCTAAGTAGGCTTTACAAGTTAACGAGTTATAATCGACCAACTTAAATTTGCAGTTGGAGAATTGACCGTGGGATATATCGATGTAACATGGTATGAAATTATCACTAACAGAAGACGGATTAAATAGCGGGTCCTAAACTAGGCACATCCTGTATCTTGGTGACCCAAACACTACACAAAGTTAAAATTTAATGGGTTCTGCACGATTGATACTTGTATGAAATTCATAAGTTGATCATTATAAGATTTAGAAAACTTACAATACTGTGAATACAAGGAAAATAAAATAAAATAAAACAGATTATCATACAAAAACAGTTAAGGTGAGCAAGTGTGAGTGACGTCGATGTGAGTGTGAGGGTATGTATTCTATCAAAGAGTATGTCATTGTATTAACACGTGCTGCAAAGTAAACTTTCTGTTTCTTCATAAGTTCGGCCCAGCAACCGTTCTTTTAGTTTATTTTTGGCCTCAGAGTAGTTGTTTGGTAGGTACCGTGAAATTTTTGCTTATAGCATTAAGGCGCTGACAAGACCCAATTGACCAAAATAGGCTTCTCTTAAGAAAAAAAATTGCCAAATCTGTATAGTTTGTGGTAGCGGAAAAAATGTATGTTAATTTTGAACATTGAACAGAACTTGGTTGTTACCAAATCACGTTTTGAAAAAAAATCTCGATACAAACTAACGTTAAACTAACATCTTACCTTGAGTTCTAATCCAAAATATCTGCATTAAATATCAACACACGTTACGTATTTACGAGTAATTAATAACAGGAACGTCTTATTTGAATGCAGAACTTGGTTGTTTTTTATTTTCGATCACTCAACTCAATTTTGAGTAAATAGATAATCGCTTCATATTTTGCAATAAATTACAAGCGTTGTGTCATCGCGCTTCCCTTTATTTTCTATGCAATCTGACAGTGACCGCGGTTTAGGTGTTGTCAGCGTCTTAAACACCTGTATGGATAAATACGACGAAAACTAGGTCGCAAAGCGGGTTTTTGTTGGTTTACCCTTCTTACTGCAGCTAGAGCGTTGTGTGTTAACTTTAATGAGGTTTAGAAGTGACCGTAGGATGAAGAACTGACGTACGCGTAAAACCCCAGATTCCGTATACAGTTGGCCGTAGAGAAACGCAGCGGCTTTCCCAGGAGTACCTTGAGGACAGCCCGCTGCGCCCGTTCCACCAGCTACAGCATGCATGATTTGGCAGCGCCCATGCCAAAAACTTACACAGTGTTGTAAGACAGATTGGCATTGGCAGATGTATGGAAGAACAGGTTTTTCAACTACATTGCTAAGTTTGTTTTTAGAATAAATTCGTCCCAAGTAATCCCAACTACGGAACGTGCTAACTACGTGCGTGGTCCGACACGCACTAAGACGTTTTTTCTAAGTTGTAATTTTTATTTCTGCTTGAGTACAGTTTTCATTGTTTTGTTGGTATATTGGCGTGAGCTAGCTTACGTATGGCAAGTGATTTAATTAAATTAAATGTTTTGTGTTTCGTAATGTTAATTACTTTGCACACGATTTGTATAGAATCGAGTTTTTCTAAACAGACACCTGTGCTGCTGGGGAGTTTGTTCCGCCACTTCTTCTTCCCAGCTAAAGCACTTGTGGGCGGGCGTGTTTGGGGAACTGTCGTATGTAATTTTGATGTTCGAAAAGTGCTGATTCTCAGCCTAGTTTGAATAAATGACTTTTGAATTTGATTTTTGATACTAACTAACTTTAATAGTTTTAAGTTTTATCTACTAACAAAATTGCTATTATAAGTATATTTATCTATGGGTATTTGTAACCTGAAAATAAATGGTTCATTATTATTATTAAATGCCGCTTGATCACGACGCTTGCTCAAGAAGGGTTAGCGATTTCAAATTAATATTAACTATAAGTCCAGGTTTGCACAAGATTTTTTCCTAACGAAGCTAGGCTGTCTGTGTGTGAATCACAATCACACACAGGCTTCAAAGTTTCAGATGGGCCTTTTTTTTTGGGTTGGAAATCATCAAATAACTTCTCCCGCTCTGGGCGGAGCGGGAGGGTGTGTCAGACTCTTACTGACTAAAACCTTTTTTTGTGTCAGACTCTTACTGACTAAAACCTTTTGTTGTTTTGACTAGGAACACTTGAGATGTGTTACTAACCGAGTCATTTAAATTCGGGAAATTCTGAATGTGCCTTTTTACTATGGAATTTTTGTATGAATTATTGAAGGGAGACTAGTCACGTCTCATACAAAATTGTGCCCAAAACCCAAAGTGCGCCATCGAAAAAAAATGTGTTACCCGGTCAGGGAACACCTCCTATTATTTTTTTACTATAGCGGCGAATCTCTATGACCGCAGCTTCTTCAGCTTCCAGAAGTTTTTTAAAGTTGAAAAATCTAGTTTTATACATTTTAATCAAAAATTATAAAACTACCGATCTATGTATTGCTCTTCTCTGGAAGCCCAAGTAGTCCTCCTGTTTCCAATGGATTCACGGCACCGAGTACACAATCCTTCACCCGTTTCATTAAAACTAACAAAACAACAAATCTAATATCGTATAGGTACCAGCCGTCTAATGTTATAAAAAGTCTCATGGAACATGGCGGTTTTGGCGCAAACAAAGCGCACGTGAAAAAAAAAATGGGGTTGTGCCCCATTTTTTTTTTTAATTGGCTTCTCGCCTTTCAACCAGAAACACGCTAAGGACACCCCCTGTGGGCTACGGACCCTGGCTTACGTGGCGTACGTAAAATGGACTTAATTATAACAGCTTTGAAAGGTCGTAGAGATTTGGTGCCGTAGTGAAAAATGCTTGTGTGGACTTGCCCGACATAGGTGATACAATTTTTTTCATTGGCCCGGATTTTGGATTTTCGGCCCAATATGGCTGATCTCCTTTGGACAGGACAGCGTCCTGTCGGGTCATCTAGTGTCATATAAATATCGTCGAGTCGTCTAGGTAGGCACTAAGTGTGTTACACTTCCCTGTAGTGTGGCTTAATATTTTAACCACAATATAAGCTAGCGTATTGTACCTAGGTAGCTGTTTGCTTCACAAATGAAGTAACTAAAGGCAGTATGATCACGTACGCTATATCGGTATGTATCTATCTACACTGTACACATAACAAAGGAAACATACAAGAAATATTAAGCACTAGGTTTACCCCGCGGGAACATATCATCTGCCTAGCCTTTTCCCAACTAAGTTGGGGTCGGCTTACAATCCCATCTAACCGGATTCTATTTCCGAAAAACTTCTTTCTTCCTGCCACCTTTATGCAGATGATTTGCAAATTTAAAACAAGCTGCATATTCAGATTTGTTTGATGCAATTGATATGATCAACAAGGATATGGTTTCAATTTGCGAGTGGAGTGAGGCACACGGATTGCAGGTTAACCCCTCGAAGACTCAAGTCATTGTTGTTGGCAGCTCAAGGATGATCTCAAGATAAATTGGTCGCAGCTTCCCCAGATAAAATTTAACGGAATTGCTATTCCGGTAAGCGACAAAGTCAAAAACCTTGGGATTTGGATCGACAAACATCTTTCTTGGGGTCCCCAGCTGCAGGACGTAAGTCGCAAAATTTTCGCATCTGCCAAGTCCCTGAGACGATTGCGGAACTTTCTTCCAACTGCCACTAAAACTGCGCTTGCACAATCTCTTCTACTTCCCATCCTTGACTACGCTGATGTTAGTTATATCGATCTCACTGAGGCACAGCTAGATAAACTTGAGCGACTTCAAAACTTTTGCATATAAGATTTATATTTGGCTTGCGCAAATATGATCACGTCTCCGAATTTCGTACAAAGCTCAAGTGGCTTCCCATACGTCTTCGCCGGAATTCTCATATCTTGTTTCAGCTCTACAGTATTCTGTTCAATCCTAAAACCCCCTCTTATCTTAAGGGACGTTTCAAGTTCCTAAATGACACGCATAATAGATATCTGAAGTCATCGGAAAACTTGAGATTGGAGATGCCGATGCATTCCACCAGTTTCTATGATAAATCTTTTACGGTTCAAGCAGTACGGTTGTGGAATGCCTTGCCCGTGTCGATAAGGCGTGCTCAATCTCTGTCCATTTTTAAAATTATGGTAAAAAAACACTATCTCTCTCCTTAAACATATTTTTATTTTTTTTATTTTTCTCTGTTCTCTGCACCTGTTTTGATCCTTAGCGCTAGTTTTATGATTAATTATTATTGAATATATTATATAGATAATTTTAATATATTTTATGTATGTATGTATTTGTTGTATATATGTGAATGGTACACCACTGACTACCTGCAGTATTGTCTCTCCTATCCCCCTAATCCATCCAAAGGTTGTCTTTAAAAGATCGCTTTTAGCGATAAAACCGCCCATTGTGTCACCCTATGTAAAATTTCTACATTTATAGCTGTAATTTTTATGGTGTACATAATAAAGAGTATTGTATCTATCTATCTATCTACAGCTGAATACCAGTATTTTACATGGAGCGACTGCCTATCTGACCTACACAACCCAGTTATTGGGTAATACGATACCCCTTGGCAAGACTGATTGTCAGACTTTCGGGCTTCTGACGACCCGTAACAACTGTCAAAGATCCACGAGGCACGTTCCGAGGCACGGAGGGGTCGTACCTTAACCTGATCGATTGACCCCTGCGGTTGTTATTATTTAGCCCACACCCCACGGGAACATACTACCGGAATTAAAAGTTCCCTATGTGTTAATCCAGGCTATAAACCATATGTGTGCCAAATTTCATCCAAATCCGTTGCGCCAATCTGGAACACACATCCAGATAAACAGACAAACAAAAAAAAAAACAACTATTTTTTCGGTATCAGACTCATTTTCACACCTCGTAGCAATTACGTTGGACAGGTCCACTCAAATTTGTTTGGTTTTTTCCTCAAAATACCATTTTACATGGATCTACATGGACCTCACTCATGATCTGACCAAGTTTATGTCCGGATTTTAAAAGAGACTGACCCTTAAGGCGCTGACAAGACCCAATTGACCAAAATAGGCTTTGCTTAAGAAAAAAAATTGCCAAATCTGTATAGTTTGTGGTAGCGGAAAAAATATATGTTAATTTTGAACATATTTCCCTGAACCTGGTTGTTACCAAAACACGTTTTGAAAACAAAATCTCAATACAAACTAACGTTAAACTAACCTCTTACTTTGAGTTCTAATCCAAAATATCTGTATCAAATATCAACATACATTACGTATTTAATTAATAACTAGATCGTCTTATTTGAATGCAGCACTTGGTTGATTTTTATTTTCGATTACTCAACTCAATTTTGAGTAAATAGATAATTACTTCATATTTTGCAATAAATTAGAAGCGTTGTGTCATCGCGCTTCTCTTTCTTTTCTATGGAATTTGACAGTGATCGCGGTTTAGGTGTTGTCAGCGTCTTAAGTTTGTTTCGCCATTTCTTCACAGGGGTAGTCAGATAGGAAATGTCGACTCCATCTAGCTTATTTTTTTTTTTTTAAATGACGTGTTAATGTGATTCTGATATCCTATTTACAGATTAAACAAGTTCAATTCATTTCATTACTTTTTTCATAAATATCCGTCCGTAACGTAGCACACTGGTCCCAAATGATAAAAAAGGGGACATTAAGAAATGTTTGACAAAAGGTCAACCGATTCAGCTTATTTTTTTTTTGTAGACAGCTGATGCAATTACAAATCACTTTTGTACATTGAGTTTTTGCCAAAAAAGCCGTATTTTCAGAGAAAAAAAATATTCAAATATTTTTTGTATGAAAGAAATCCTAATTTTGTCTTTATCTTCCAAGATTCAAACGTATTCAAAATAAAACTTAGCGCAGCTTGTAGAGGGGCTAATTTCTCACTACTTTGTCATAGACACTCAACTGCGATTTTGTGCTCCTTTTGAGTTACATGCACTTTAAATATTTTTTGTATGAAAAAATCCTAATTTTGTCTTTATCTTCCAAGATTCAAACGTATTCAAAATAAAACTTAGCGCAGCTTGTAGAGGGGTTAATTGTTCATCACTTTGCCATAGACACTCAATTGCGATTTTGTGCTCCTTTTCAGTTACAGGCACTTTAAATTTTTCGTTGTCGGATGAGCTTTACTAGTTTTTTGTAGACAGCTGATACAATTACAAGTAACTTTTAAAGATGTATTTTTTGTTAAATAAGCCGTATTTTCAGAGTTAAAAAATTAATTCAGGCGGATTAGAAATAATCTTGTTAAAGATAGACTAAGATGTAATAACATTTTCTTCATTAATAAGTAACTCTTATAAATGTCTTTCTATTAAAAAAAGTCTTATTTTAAATATATCAAATAAACAACTTGGATATCTCAAAACGTGTACAGACATGTTCAGGTACAGGTAATTTATTGTGTGACTCATATTCAGATTATAAGCATTTTTTGGTAATGAGTCATTGCTTAATTAGCCGATTACTTACAATTTGGGCTATATTTGGTCATCTAACGCTAGTGAATGCGTCGGAAACGCTGAATGATAAAAAGGTATAAATTGCAATTAAAACTTTTCCTTCGTACTTTAACGGGCTTAGGACCGTCAAAATACAAACCTATATAATAATATAGGTATTGTATTAAGGCGTACTTAAAAAATTTGAACTACCTGTAACCCTAACGCTTAATTTATCTTTACATGCATGTTTTGTTTATTTATTTATTTTATACTTTATCACATAATATGTATTTGATTTAGGGCAGGGATCTTGGCGTGCTTATCTGTTTTGGTCACTTTCTTCAATAATAAACGGCACTTGCACTATTAACAGTCTTTTAATTATAGTTCCACAACAAAACACACGCTTTTACAATTATTTTCACAGGTTAATTCACAGAGCAATGTTCGTGCGATCAAGATTCAATGTCAAGTCATTGTCACAATAAAATATCAGGGTATAATAAAAATAAACAATATTGTTCTACCCTACTTTGTCCTAATAAGTCATATGAAATGTAAAATACAACTTTTTATTTGACTACCCCAACAGTGGGTAGTCTTTGTTTACAAATGTAATACTTTGCTAGGGCTGTCGTCAACATAATATGAATAAATAAATAAATAAAACAAACACAAAAAATAAAACAAAGCGCATTTTTTTTCAGTACCTGTAAACTTAATAACTAAAGTAAACTATTATTTTACAAATTTAAATAAACTAGAACATAAATTAATTTTAAGCGCATTTTTTCTCAGTACCTATAAACTTAATAACTTAAATAAACTAGATTACAAACTTACAAACTTAAATAAACTAACATGAACGTGCGTATGTTACAATGTGAATTATGCTAGCGGATCTTGTGGGGGATTATTCTCAATGTCGACGTATACTTCTTCCTCATCAGCAACTTCTAAATCGAGTTCATTGGGTGAAACGTCATCCTTTAGAAGATTTTCGGCTTCTTCAAACCTCTGCTGCTTTTGAATTTTGGTGAACTTCGGTCTTATGTTCGTAATGTACGGATCGGAGCTGATAAGTAACTGGTGTAAAATATCTTCATTTGTTTGCATTCTGCCTATCTTTCTAGTATGCTTTTCTCTGATTGAACGAAAATCTTTGTTTCTTGCTTCTGAGGCTTCTTCGGACATCATACCAATTGGAATAAAAGAAAAATGCTGGCAAATATCTGCACCATGCACTAAAAGTTTATGTACACTCGAAGGCATGTAATACCACGAGTACTCGCTGACATAAAGTTCTGCTGTTTCTCTGCAATAAATTCTAAATTTTTCAATATCTACATTTCTCCCAGAAGATATTGCCTGCAAAATTACAGCAAATCTCTTAATCAAATTAGCATTAACTCCTGTTATCTCAGCTGACCTTTCGTAATCATTGAAAAACCGTCGAGCTGTATTGCCATCGTTTGTTGTCCCTAAGCCTTGTTTGACGATATCAATCATTAAGCCAGTTACAACAAAAAACTCATGCTGCGTTAACTCTTTTCTTGATTTTCGGAGCAGTTTGTCCTCACCCCGAGCCGCCCATTTTTTGAAATCTAAGTTGTAAGATATGTGCAAAATACATTCCATGCATCGCAACCACATGTGAAGTGAAGATAAACCATATTTGTACATATCATGGTTTTCTGGTTTGTTAAAAACGAGGTTCAAGTTGTTATCTTTCGGATTTGTTAAGCAAATGTTGCAATTGGCTGCAGACTGTGTCTGTGAAAGTGCCGTGCATACTTTGCCGTCGATCATCGTCATATGCAATTCATGAAATACTTCAAATTCGCCATCAAATAACTTTGTTGGTAGAAGGTTCTGAATTTCTTCTTGTAATGTTGCTTCTACTTGCTGAATATATTCTTTTGTTTCTTGTTTGAATTCGAACATAATTGGTCTGCAATAGTTTGTTGAAGAAGGGCGCGGATTTTCCCATACTATCACATCGTTGTCACTCATAAGGCGAAGTGGCACAAAACTAACCATAAATACAGAAGATTCTGAAAATATGTCACCAGTTGGTTTTTGTTTGTAACAACTTTGTGAAGAAGCTCCGTCACAGCCCCATTTACTAACTAGCTTCAAAACACCACCATTAATATTTGAACCAGTCACTTTCAAAATCTTCTCGGCAGTTAAATCTAGAACTGCCTGTAACTTAATTTTAGCTCCTGACTCCGATATCACAATATCTTCTTTTGCTGGATAGCATTCTTTCTTCTTCAACAGTAACTTCTGGTAAGATGGAAAAGCCGCTGTGCCATTTGTACTTAAAATGGACCTCAAAGTTAGATATTGCCATTTTGATAAACTCAATGCTGTGGCAAGAGCTAAGGTGTCTTCCTCGGAAATCGATTTATCAGAAGCTTTATATAAAAAGTCACTTACTTCTTGCACCTTTTCTGGCTTATTTGAGAGGCACTTAATAACTTTAGAACAAACAGTGCGCCCGTTTTCATTAAGTTTAGCAATAAGAGCATAGAACAGCTCTTCTTCGGAATGCTCCAAAAGAGACAAAGAACGTCTTTTCTTCTGCTTATTTGTTAAATCTTCAAATGGTCGTTTATTTCTAGTTCTGGGAGTATTTGTGGTAGCTTCTGATGTAGATGCACCCGCTTCCTCTTCGTACGATAAATTATGCTCTTCTACGTCTACTGAAATGTCCTCTATGGTATATTCTGGATCAAACAACATAGGAAAATTCACAGAAGTTAAAGTTGGCCACAAAATTTTAGACTCCAACCACTCCTTGTTTTTAACACCAAATCTTTCGTTTCTACCTGAATTGTCCCATCTTCTAGCTAGGTTTGACGTATAATTTTGGCAAAACTTTTTGATAATACTGAGCTCTTCGTTTGGAATTTCACTTGAAATACGATTTATAATGGTTTGACACAGTAAATCACTATTTTTAAGGCACCCACTATTACTCAAAAAAGAAAAAATGTCTAAATTAGTCACAAATGTAGTCATTTTGATACAAAAATGTTACAGGCAAATAAATAAAAGTTACAATGTGGTGATAGTTGATAAAAAATTGTGTTGTTTTTACGAGCACAAGACGCGTAATGAACAAAAACGGGTTCCGCTTGCCCTTATACTATTGATATATGACTCATTACCCAACTATCCCGTTACTTAATGGGGTAGTTAGATAATGGCTCATTACCTAACTACCTCATTACTTAATGGGGTAGTTAGATAATGAGCCAAATATTCTTGCAATTTGGATGAGTCACGAGAAAATAAAACATACTAAGATGTGCTCCTACATAAATACCGCAAAACTACAAAGGGAATTTTTAATTGCAATTTATATACCTATTCATCATTCAGCGTTTTCGACGCGTTCGACTAGATGACCAAATAGAGCCGAAATCGTCACTTATAGGGTAATTAAGCAATGACTCTATACAAAAAAAATTTACATACGAGTCACACAATAACTTACCTGTACTATTGGCAAAACTTAAGCATGCTCACTTTAGAAAATATTTCTGCGGCAAGCGCAGCTAGTGACAAACCACACCCCTTCCTGGTTTCGTCCAATTAGAGACAATATGAATTTGTGTGAGTATAGGGCGTGTAACAAAAAATATAAATATGTGTGGTATGTTGGTTACTCACTGCACGAGCCGGTATTATTCGCGCGAGCCGAGGGCGAGCGAGCGCGATAAGGGAGTCGAGTGTGTGCGCGTTTCATACGACGGTTTTCAACTTGAGAGGAAAAAAAGAGACTGGTATTGTTATTAGTTTCGTACGCCGCTAGGTATTTCTCTCTAGATTTTGCAGGCAACAGGCTGTCACTAGCGTTTCGTGCCTAGATTAGTATTTCCGGGGGGTTAAATCTACGCGTTGCTCTTCGCTCTTCTTTCCTAATTGAAGTCAACATTTTTGATAATAATTAACCACACAATGAAAACGTTAACAAGTATTTCTGGAAAATACCGCGCTTGTTTTGTTTATCCCGCGCGCCGCAGGTGTAAATAAAGGCGCTGGAAAAACCGCTAAACAGCCTATATAAAAAATATAATAAACAAAATAATGTTTTGAATAAGCAAATTAAGGTTAATATGTAGTGAAAAATATATAATTTTATGAAATGATGATAATTTTGATGATTGATTTATCTGATGTAACGAATTTTTTTTTCTCAAAAATATTCATTGTTTTTGGACAAAAACTGCGTATATTGAAAAAAGAAATATAAAGTAAAAATACTTCTATATAATAAGCTGAATTTCTGAGTCACTTTACAAGCAAGTGTGTTGAAGAAATATTTCGTAATTTTTTGCGACCGTATTTTATGGCCGTTCTATAAAGCCGATCTATTGTTTAACCAGATGTTCTGACGTTCCCACTGAATAACAATGGTGCTTAGATAATGAACTTATTTTTATTGCAGTTGCAAAAGTTGCGACAGCAATAATAAAAAAATCTGATAACATTGTATAAACTGCGCCAAGTAATGGTTCAAATACTACTAATAAGTAATTTTGCTATTTTAATCAAAACAGCAATAAAAGAAAGAGATAGCAAATGACAATTTCTAACAAAACTACGTAACTTGCTTCGTTTTAGGGTTCCGTAGTCAACAAGGAACTCTTATAGTTTCGCCATGACCGTCTGTCTGTCTGTCTGTCCCCGGCTTAGCTCACAGACTCTTACTAGAAAGCTGTAATTTGGCAAAGTGGTAAACAAAAATGCTAAATAAAGTTTTTTTAGGGTACGCGTATAGCAATACCAATAATACATTTTCTAAACCAAACGGAAGATATTAGTACGAAATTACTTCTTGTCAACAATAACAATTCATAAAGCGCTCTCGCTGGCCGTGCCCATTAAAAAAATGTCTTACAAACAAGTGAGCATAGCACGCGCCTAGTGTGACTGTCACACACACTATACATAATTACATTAATACAAACACGGCTAAAATACGCTTCATGCATCCCATTGGCCAAAACGCTTGCATCGGGCGATCGAGTCGTGAGCCGTGCTATACGATTATCGCCTTAGAGGTGAGCATGCGGAAGATTGGCCGATAGTACATAAACATGTCTGAACACGTTTTGAGATTTCCTTGTTTGTTTATTTGATACTGATAATTTCATATATTTGTAAGAGTTACTCTACAAGCTGCGCTAAGTTTTATTTTGAATACGTTTGAATCTTGGAAGATAAAGACAAAATTAGAATTTTTTTATACAAAAAATATTTAAAGTGCCTGTAACTCAAAAGGAGCACAAAATCGCAGAAGAGTGTCTATGACAAAGTAGTGAGCAATTAGCATCTCTACAAGCTGCTTTAAGTTTTATTTTGAACACGTTTGAATCTTGGAAGATAAAGACAAAATTAGGATTTTTTCATACAAAAAATATTTAAAGTGCATGTAACTCAAAAGGAGCACAAAATCGCAGAAGAGTGTCTATGACAAAGTGGTGAGCAATTAGCTCTTCTACAAGCTGCGCTAAGTTTTATTTTGAATACGTTTGAATCTTGGAAGATAAAGAGAAAATTAGGATTTTTTCATACAAAAAATATTTAAAGTGCCTGTAACTCAAAAGGAGCACAAAATCGCAGAAGAGTGTCTATGACAAAGTGGTGAGCAATTAGCACCTCTACAAGCTGCGCTAAGTTTTATTTTGAATACGTTTGAATCTTGGAAGATAAAGACAAAATTAGGATTTCTTTCATACAAAAAATATTTGAATATTTTTTTTCTCTGAAAATACGGCTTATTTGGCAAAAACTCAATCTATAAAAGTGATTTGTAATTGCATCAGCTGTCTACAAAAAAAAAATCAGCCGAATCCGTTGACCTTCTGTCAAAAATTTCTTAATGTCCACTTTTTTATCATTCGGGACCAGTGTGCGTAGGTAAATTCAAACGATTTTGAAATCGAAAACACTCGTTTCACACACAATATTTACTTTATTTCAAGACTTTATAAAAAAATGCGACAGCACAATTAGCATCATCCTAATATTGTGGTATTGTGCTTGCAGCTGCCGACTATACATATATGTTCTGTTTTCATAAGCATACAGGGTCGTGCAGACTGGTGCAACTTGTCGCGCCACGTGACGCCGGCAGAACAATTTCTATGGAAATTGTTCTGCCAGTGTTGCGTCGCGCGACAAGTTACGTCAGTCTGCACGAGCCTTAAATCTGTTTAGTTTTATTATTTATTTGAATTACCATAGCTTTTTTTAAGCACATGTGTCTGTGACAAATAAATCTATTCTTCTTTCTATTGAATACCTAGTTGTATTTTCGACTAGCTGCTGTCCGCGACTTCGCCCACTTGGCTTTTCTAAAATAAAAGTCTATATAAGATCAGCAATCTGCCAATGAAAGTCCCGTCAAAAGTCCAGTCGTTTCGGAAATTAGCCGGAACAAACAGACAGACATTTTTTTTTGTTTTATTTTTGTTATAAGTACCGCATATACTTTCATATTATTAGTAAAAAGCTGTTATTTTAATATTACAAACAGCAATTTAATTTTTTGTATATTTTTTTTTTATTCGTTCGTTGAAATCGGTCAAGTTTACGTTATGTTACGTTTGCGTCACGCGCTCGTGCCAGGACCTCCATTCATGCTAGGACCTCCGTTCATGCTAGGACTTCCGTTCGTGCCAGGACCTCCGTTCGTGCTAGGACCTCCGTTCGTGCGCGGACTTCCGTTCGTGCCAGGACCTCCGTTCATGCTACGACTTCCGTTCGTGCCAGGACCTCCGTTCGTGCCAGGACCTCCATTCATGCTAGGACCTCCGTTCATGCTAGGACTTCCGTTCGTGCCAGGACCTCCGTTCGTGCCAGGACCTCCGTTCATGCTAGGACTTCCGTTCGTGCCAGGACCTCCGTTCGTGCCAGGACCTCCGTTCATGCTAGGACTTCCGTTCGTGCCAGGACCTCCGTTCGTGCCAGGACCTCCGTTCATGCTAGGACTTCCATTCGTACCAGGACTTCCGTTCGTGCTAGGACCTCCGTTCGTGCGCGGACCTCCGTTCGTGCTAAGACCTCCGTTTGTGCTAGGACCTCCGTTCATGCTAGGACCTCCGTTCGTGCGCGGACCTCCGGTCGTGCTAAGACCTCCGTTTGTGCTAGGACCTCCGTTCATGCTAGGACCTCCGTTCGTGCTAGGACCTCCGTTCGTGCGCGGACCTCCGTTCGTGCTAAGAGCTCCGTTTGTGCTAGGACCTCCGTTCATGCTAGGACTTCCGTTCGTGCCAGGACCTCCATTCGTGCTAGGACCTCCGTTCGTGCGCGGACCTCCATTCGTGCTAAGACCTCCGTTTGTGCTAGGACCTCCGTTCGTGCTAGGACCTCCATTCGTGCTAGGACCTCCGTTCGTGCTAAGACCTCCGTTTGTGCTAGGACCTCCGTTCATGCTAGGACTTCCGTTCGTGCCAGGACCTCCGTTCGTGCTAGGACCTCCGTTCGTGCTAGGACCTCCGTTCGTGCTAGGACCTCTGTTCGTGCTAGGACCTCCGTTGTATGAACACCATACTAAAACACTCCTCGTCGAAAAACTTGGATTCCTGCTACATTATTATCCTTTAGGGAAATAGCTACAATGACGCATTTCGTCCAACATGCCAATGGAGTATAATTATGATAAGACCAAAAAATATGATTCAGAAAACCACACTGTATACAATATGTCCTCCATGGTTGAGTGCTAGATGGGGATAATAACAATCATAATTAGCTGGATATTCAACGGTCAATTAGATTGAACATGTTGCTAATAAAATAATTTAGTTATATCTGACTCAAAATTTTAAAATCTTTAAGCGTTTCCATTCTGGAATATACAATGAAAACGCAGATTTTCGGAACCATGAAAGTCGTCTTCATCCAGAAATATGGTGGCTTCTGTTTCAATATAAAGGTGAAGCACTGGTCAACTTCCGAAGTCCATCTACGAGTACTACAAACACCTGGTTTTTAACTACGCGTATAGCCATTTGTTTTGGTATCTAAGAATAAGAACAATTTATTTGTGAAACAAGTAATAATAACATATAAAGATCTTAAACAATTAGGTAGTACGGTATGTTTTGCCAATATTGACATACCTACAAATTATTAATATTAGCAAAAACTATTAAATGTTTATCATTAATAAATACTCATAGATTTTGAATGAGTGAATATTTGGTTTTCAGAATGATGCTAACGGTAACAAACGAGAGTCGAATTCGGAAGTCATAAAAATCTTTACCAAAATTGTAGTCATTCACTTGTACGATCGGTAAAAGTAACGATTCGCCATTTGTATCAGTTTCATAAAAGCCCCATTTACACGGTGCAAGTTTCTGGAACGTTCAAGAGCAACAATCGCATGCACGTTTAATTATTGTCATTCAAGAATTGCATGGAGAGCAGTGGTGGCCTAGTGGTAACGGCCGCGACTTACGAGTTGTAGGTCGCAGGCTCGAACCCGGACAGGCGCTTTACTTTGGGTAAATAATTTCATCACCACTGCTCTCAAAACGGTGAAGGAAAACATCGTGAGGAAACCGGCATGTCCTATAACCAAAAAATTTGTAAACATGTGACATCTACCAACCCGCACTGGGCCCGCGTGGTGGATTACGGCCCACTCCCTCTCACAGAGAGGAAGACTGTGTCCCAGCAGTGGCAGTGGGAACATTATAGGCTGATTTATTACAATATAATTATATAATTTGCAACCCTAATTGTGTTAACGCACGCATGCTAATGCAATTTTATTACAATTTCATGTCATGTCAAAAACTTAAGTCAATTCAATTCAAAAGATGTAAAATAAAGTATTAAAATTTATGTCAGCGTTATACAGGGTGATTGGTGCATCGTGTGCCAAATTGAAATGGTTGACTGGGGGGGGGGGGGGGGGGTCATCTGCTATCCTTTCAGACCCCTAAACACTTCTCATGCCCTGTGGATTTTTTTCATCGACTTTTTATTGTTTTGTTAAAAAGATACTCAAATTTTACATTCAAGTACAAATTAAAAAAAAAAGTACAAGTCGTAGACTCTGAATTTTAATTTTATTTAAATTTGTATTGTATTACAATACTTTTAAATTCAAAATTGTATCACTTGTATAATTACGAAGATTTTTCATTAAGAAACTCATCTAGATTATAATCTTTCAAGCAGTAACTGCTGTTAAGTGCTTTTTTTAAACTTCTACATTTTATTTCATCGGGTGTTTTATTATTATATTATTATACTTGTGGAGCAATACCAAAGAAGCTTTTCTTCATTAGAGAAGATTTACATTTCACTAGGCATAATTCATTAATATATTGAGCACATAACGGTGTTTTCTTTACTGCATACAGTTTTTTTAAATAAATGAGGATTTGTTTTTACAAATAACGCAGTTTCCAGGATGTAGCTGGTAGGGGTAATATTTGACGATTTTATTTTTAATATTTGGGCGGGACGGTTGAGGGAAAGGCACGTTTCGCGCCCGCGAGAGGGCGAGGGAGACGCCCTGGGCGTCGGGAATCTCGGGCGGATTTCCAGCCACCGTAGGCGCGGGCTTGCGGACGGTGAGCAATGGGTAGCTCACCGTCCGGTAAGGACCAGGCCCGGGTTGACGGCGCGTCGTATTCCACGCGCGCCTCAAAGAGATGTCGTCAGCACAAAAGTAGGGGTCCACTAGGGCCGATGCCTGCCGGGGTCGCGGGAAGGTATTTATGGGTCATCGAGGCCCCCGCAACACAGGCAACAGGAAGGAATACGGGTGGGTTTTAGTCAGTAAGAGTCTGACACACCCTCCCGCTCCGCCCAGAGCGGGAGAAGTTATTTGATGATTTCCCAAACTCAAAAAAAAAAAAAAAGGGGTAAACTTTGTCAAATATTTAATGCAAGTATCTGTTGTTTTTAAACCACACCTTGAACGTAGATATCTTTTCTGCATCCTGAAAACAAGTTCCCTATTTATTGACTGCCCCAAAAAATAACACCATACCGCAGAACTGAGGCGACTAGTCCATGATAGGCTGTTAACTGTGTATCAGTATTCTAGTCTAGGTCAGTATCTAGATCAACTGGTGACCCTGAAGATTCTCGGCCTTCCCTGTAAATACCTGAAATGTCTTAAATACTTTTACATGTTTAGCCTGCACCTTTTATAAGAGCGACTATCTATCAGATAAACTGGATAAATGAATTTAATTCGATAACACTATGAATAAAAGAAAAAAATCAAAATATGATATTTTTGTTTCCAGAACAAGCAAAGCTTCGTGCTCTGCTACTTCTCATTCGGTATCATCGTCACGATCATCTGTCAGCTGAGCGCACTCTTGATATTACTACAAAACAGCTGGATATTGTCACTAGTTCTTTTCATCTTGTCATGTGAGTACATGTAAATAATTATCCCTTGTATGTTATTACATATTAATCGAGCAGGTGGACCACCCACCAGTAAGATCTCACCGCCGTCAATACCTACAGAAGGTATCAAAGGCTTCGTAGGGGTATTGCCATAATTTTACGCCCTCACGCCCCTAGCCGCCGCAGGAGACGCCGCACACTGGGGCAAGATTATTAAAATGTGTCGTTAATTCAGAATGATGATTTGGAGACGATATTTCGATGGTGACATGATAAGGTTGGTGAAATAAAAAAGAAAATTGTTTGTATAAGCTTATATGTATAAAGATATATTATATGTACAATCAAAATAATATTTATAATGTGTTGCATATTCAATATTATTACTACCCTAGGCAAAGACAAAGTTAAAGGTCACTAGGCAAAGCAAAAAGTCATAACAAAACTAATCACTATCAGCGCTATAGTCACTGTCATCGTTACAGTCAGAATCACCTTCTGTAACATCATCCGTAGATTTTTCTCTTGGCGGCTGTAATGATGGTGGTATCAGAAGATCTAGAGCTTCTTTAGGCAGTGAAGTCAGCTTTTTCTTTGGCAGTTTCCTTTTGCTGGTTATGACAGGATCTGATGATATGAGTAACAGATTGAAAATGTCAGTGTTCGATTTCTCGCGACTACATTTACGAGAGTGGTGTTCTCTGAATTTTTTAAAGTCTTTATTCCGGGCTTCTTGGGCCTCTTCCGTTAGTTGGCTATTGGCAAAAGTGCATTTTTTATTATTTCTGGCCCGTGAATAAAAAACTTGTGTACAGTTGGAGGCATGTCATACCAAGGGTACATTTGCACAAAATATTTGGCGGTGTCAATTGCATATGTGCGGAATTTTTCCACATCAATGTCATAGCCAGATGACATGACAATTAATATATTATGCATTCTTTGAATCAATTGTAAATCTAGCTTTGTAATTTCTGCAGACACTTCGGCATTTTTAAAAAATCGCCTCGCGGTGTTGCCATCATTGGTATTTCCAAATCCTGGTTTGGGCTTGTCCACTATCAAGCCTAGTCTTTCTCGAAATTGAGCCTGAATTGTTCTCTTGGTTTCTTCGACCTTCTCCTTGTCTGAAACTCCTGTTACATTTTTCTTGTTTTTACGAGCCTGCTTTTTCTTAATAGGCAGTCTGTATGCCAGGTGTAAAAGACATTCGAAGAAACGTATCCATCCGTGTAACACTGAAATGCCAAACTCCAAATTTTCAGTTTTTATTGGTCTACCAAGCACTTTGGATATGTCATTGAAGTCTTTGGATGTTGCTCCACATATATAGCACATCTGTGTTGATGTTGTATTTGTAATTGCATTACAGACTTTTCCGTCTATCATAGCAAACATCAAGTTATGTTTAACTTTCATAGTGCGCCCATCTTGTTGTATGACACTTGTCTGAAGAGTTTTTATTTGGTCGTCGACCTTTTTTTTTTCATCCACTGTGTGTTTCAGAAACTGTGGTGCTTTCTTTGACGAATTCAATTTTTAATGGTCGGCAATATCTAGTCGAACTTGGTCTAGGATTCTGCCATAGGACCTTAGATCCAGATGTCAAGCGTAGAGGCACAAAACATGTTATGAAAACAGCTGCATCACTGGCTTCAGGACCATAAAAGGCCCGTTTATAGGAGCTATGGCCGCTACTGCCATCAAATCCCCATTTTGAAAATAAAGACATATTTTGTAACTCTTCACTGTTCAGTGTAAGCAAAACCACATTCTGAACTAATACCAAACGTTCAGTGGTAATATTAAGTATTGTCTGCAAATCAACGTG
Organism: Atethmia centrago; assembly: GCA_905333075.3. NCBI lineage: Eukaryota > Metazoa > Arthropoda > Insecta > Lepidoptera > Noctuidae > Atethmia > Atethmia centrago. The sequence goes on along the minus strand of HG995381.1, from coordinate 5,367,054 downwards.
TACAGAAGTTTCACTAACAACGATTTTATTAGGCTGTGGGTAGCAGTCTTTTTTTGCAATCTGCACAATTTTATAAGACGGGTAGATTTTTGGAGATTTTGATCTTAATATATTGTACTGATGACGAGATAAGTTCGCTTCGACTATTAGTGCTAGAGCATCCTCTCCAGACATCATCGTAACTGTTCCTAGTGACTGTTTATAGGCTTTTAAATATTCAGTAGGCTTTGATGGATTTGATAACACATCTTTCATTATTTTTGAAGCTACACCTTGTCCTGAAGCTTTCAGTTTCATTTGCGTAGCATAAACCAGCTCAGATAAAGGTGTATCTTTTCTCAAATCTTGAGTCTTTTGTCGCTTCATCCTGTTTGTGCTTTCCTCAAAAGATATTGTTGGACGACCTGGAATATTTCGTTTTATTGTATTTTTAGGAAAAGAAATTGATGTATCTAACCAAGTATTATTTTTATTGGAAAATCTATCCTCCATGCGGTGCGCTGCTTCCCATCGTGATTTGTATTCAGTTTTAAAACGATTTATCGTTTTCACAATAACTTTCCGTTGTTCATCGTCACATTTTGTTTTTTTTTCAATTTCCTTCTGAAGTGACTCTATCTGATCATCAAGTTTATTCTGACCAGAGTTCCTCATAATCATAAGTAGCTCTCGCCTTGTTACAAACAAGGTATTGGAGCTTGTACCTGTGTAAAAAAGGAACAAAGGAATTTAATAAAAAAAAGGAGGTATTTTGAGAATAACGGCTTATCTCACTACTAATATTATTTATTTAAAATCGGGCAATTATGTGCAGAAAATTAAGAAATAATCTTAAATTATAATAGTTACTGGTACTAAAAACATCTAAACGTAACCCCGTTCAGCTCCGGAACATAATTAATTATCTAATTGAATTATTACTTTTTAATTCTGACTTCTTCTATTTTTATGCAATCTTTGACTCACAATTTTACCCATCACAAAAATGATTAAAACATAAATACATTGTGAAATAATAAGATACATACCTGAACTTGACCCTTCCATAATAGCTTTTGGTGATTTTATCACAAGTATTTAAAAAATCGAATGTACACTTCGTTATTGCGCAAACGCACGAATTCACTCGTTTGCTCCACGAGTGTTCGCCTTGGACTTGAGGGCGTGATAAGGAGCGGGGGTTAGGTGGATTGCGTCCGTTTACCTTCGCTGTTATTCCACAAGTACTTGACTCTGCCACAGCATACACAGTAATATGGTAAAGCAAAACAAAATATTTTCATTTAATGTATCAATTTGAGTAATCTTGCCCCAGTGTGCGCCGTCGGGAATCACAGGCCGATTCCCGGTCACCGTAGGCGCGGGCTTGCGGATGATGAGCAATGGGTAGCCATCCGATAAGGACCAGGCCCGCGTCGACGGCGCGTTGTTGTCAACGAGATGTCAGCACAAGTGTAGGGGTCCGCTAGGGCCGATGCCTGCCGGGGTCGCGGGAAAGTCCGAAGGATATACCGTGGCCTCTGGCAACACACAGGCAACGGAAGGAACACGGGTGGGTTTTAGTCAGTTAGAGTCTGATACATCGAGAAGTTATTTGATAATTTCCCACCGCAAAAAAAATAAATATAATGATAATAAAAATATCTTCCTATTTCAGCCAATTTACACAAAACTATAATGATTTATACACTTAAACCTGCCTCATGAATCACTTCGTCCATTTATGAAAACCGTATAAAAATCCGTTCGGTAGTTTTTGAGTTTATCGCGGTCGGACAGACAGACGTGGCGAGGGATTTTGTTTTGTAATATTTAGTGATGCCTGTAATCACACCAGCAACCCTACTTTTCAAACCGTAAAGCAGTAGCGCTGGTTGGCGAAATAAATTCGATTTGTGGTTTTATTTCCCTGCTCGTGAACATTCACAATGTTTCTACAACAACTTCTTCATACCACACTGTAAGGAAAATGGGGTGGGTATGTGAGGCTTCTGGTGGGCTTTCAACCCAATCTTCGCGCGTGATAATTTGCCTGCCATAGTATACATTGGTGCCGATTCCCTTGTTCACAAACTAAACTAAATTTAAGTTCAGTGCATCTTTTTCTTTCTATTTCATTAAGAAAAGGACAGAAGATAAATATTAGTTTAGTCCTGTCAAATTAATCAGAGCTTGACGTAAATTGACGTAATTTTAGTAGGCAAGTTTTTAATCGCGTCTAAACTTGTATGGAGTAGTGACAGGCGCTGATTAATTTGACAGGACTAAAACTATAATTTATCTTCTGTCCTCTTCTTAATGAAATAAAAAGAAAAAGATGCACTGAACTTAAATATAGTTTAGTTTGTGAACAAGGGAATCGGCACCATTGAAACTTTCGCAAAGCAATACAATGGTGCCGATTCCCTTGTTCACAAACTAAACTAAATTTAAGTTCAGTGCACCTTTTCTTTCTATTTCGTTAAGAAAAGGACAGAAGATAAATTTTAGTTTAGTGCTGTCAAATTAATCTGCGCTTGACGTAAATTGACGTAATTTTACGAGTAGTAGGCAAGTTTTTAATCACGTCTAAACTTGTATAGGGTAGTGACAGGCGCTGATTAATTTGACAGGACTACAATAAAATTTATCTTCTGTCCTTTTCTTAATTAAATAGAAAGAAAAAGATGCACTGAACTTAAATTTAGTTTTGTTTGTGAACAAGGGAATGCGCACCAATGACCACCATTATTAATACAGGTTCAACTTACCAGTTTTTTCCATTTAATATCTTATTCCGTTATAACCCCTTCGTTGATCTAGTAGTCGCAAGCGCTACTGCTGAGCACGAGGTCCGGGGTTCGATTCCCAGGTCGGACAAAGTGTTATTGGGTTTTTCCAACAGGAATTTCTCAGTAGCAGCCTGGAGTCTGGATTTGTGACGGCAATAAGCTCGCTCGTTATTACATGGGACTTAAACATAACTGGCGAAACGTCGGTGTGCTAAAGGTACACCTCTGCCTATAACCCTTCGGGGGTTAAAGGCGTGATGTTATGATATTATGTTGTCTTATTCCGTGAAATATCTTCAACAAAGATTTTTTTTTCAATTCCAGTGCTCCACATACACGTCTTGGTGGTCGTGCATACGGTTTACGAACTTATGTTGAGGGGCAAAAACTTCAGATTCCACCACCACGCAGATGACGATGATCTGCTAGCTGACTGCTTCGATGAAGATACGAACAGGGTTTAGAATACGACGTTACTTGTTTAGATTTGCGTCCAGACAGTGTAAGGCATGCGCTGTAAACACATTTTTTATATGTCAGATACCTCAGCCTAGAAGGCCTTGTGGCACACAAGCACAAGCTGCACTTGCCTTGGTCGGTCCCTGGATGGTTGGTCCCGGCTGTCATTCGTAGATTTTTGACAGTCGTTACGGTTAGTCAAAAGCCCAAAAGTCCGACAACCAGTCTTATTAGTCAAGGAGTATCGTTTTACCCACTAACTGGGTTGTGGAGGTCAGAAAGGCAGTCGGTCCATGTAAAATACTAGAGTGTAGCTGCATCAGGATAGACTGGAAGCCGAACCCAACATAGTTGGGCCGCTTGCGCGCCGCTTTCGCACGAAGTCAAGATCCCTCGCGCCCCGAACTCGTTCCGCGGATGAGCACCTTATTGCGTTATAATAGAGTTGCAAACCGCGTGGCCCCTGACTCCTATTCGGTGTCAGTGGGGACTGAAGGGTTCGGGAGTGCGACTCCTATTCGGAGACAACGGGGACTTACCGGTTAAAGGCTAGACAGAAAGATTGAGAGGCCTCAGTCTGAGGTACGCGTCACATGCGTGGCTTACCATTTCAAGCACACGCTTCGCACTGTCTGGACGCACATTGAGACCACGAACTTTTGTATTCGATTATGTAAAATTATAAATAGTCCTTGTTTTTTTACCCTCAAAGCGGCCGGACAAACTATGTCATGGCCCCAGTCTATTCGTGCAAGCTCCAAAGAGTGGGGCTTCGATATATTTTGATTAGATTCTCAAAAGGAATCGTACAGAAAGAGATGGAGGAACGACGAGAGCTTTATTTCCGCAATCCCTATATACTATTAGATATATTCCGTGATTTCACGGATTCCACCAAATATTCAGGTATACGAGTATTATGTATTTGATTCAGATATTATGTTGTTTTAATCGACAACAGATGTGCAAAATATTTTGTCGCATGTGAAACAATACAATTAAGTACAGCAGCAGCAGATGCTTAGATTGTACCCAGGTCTGTTATTATTTTGGCCACCAATTTTTTATATGTGTCACATTATGTAGGAATGGAAAAGGTGTGTCGGGCATAAGTATAAACTACACTTTGAGCTCTAGAAGTGAAAGTATTTACAATTGTGTAACTCTCAAAGTCGAACTTTCCAAAATCTCGTAGAGTCGTCTTTACAGCTGAAATCTGAATGGGAATTTTACCCACCTTCTAATAGACATAAGCCAATATAGCCCTACCAAAAGATTATGTAGATCTCATTAAGAAGAAAATACTTACCAAATTGATTATGACTTCGTCTGTAATTTTATGTTCTATTTGTTATATTTTTTTTTCTGTGGCCAGTTTTACCACCAAGTTTCCAAATTTCAGTTATTTTAGATTATCTGGCAGATAATCTTATACAATTTCTGTGAAATAAAATATATTTATCTGATAGATAGTTTCTGGACTCACTGAAACGGGTTCTTAGGACAAGATACCAAAAATTGCATGCTTTCGTCAAATAAACTGTAGGTTAAATAAACGTAGTACTAAGTTTAAATTGTACTTATTTTTTTACTGACCAAAGTATATACTATAACCTTAGTTTAGATATAATTAAAGATAAGGACTTAAGACTTAAGATTTTTTATAAGCACAATTCTGAAACGGTGCTCAGCGTGCAAATGAACACGTTAAGAATACGATTCGTAACTTGTACGATCGGTAAAAGTAACGATTCGCCATTTGTATCAGTTTCATAAAAGCCCCATTTACACGGTGCAAGTTTCTGGAACGTTCAAGAGCAACAATCGCATGCACGTTTAATTATTGTCATTCAAGAATTGCACGGAGAGCAGTGGTGGCCCAGTGGCAACGGCTTCGACTTGTGAGCGTAGGGTTGAACCCTGACAGGCGCTTTACTTTGTGTAAATTATTTTATCACCACTGCTCTCAAAACGGTGAAAGAAAACATCTTGAGGAAACCGGCATGTCTTAGAACCAAAAATCCGAAGACATGAGATCTACCAACCCGCACTGGGCCCGCGTGGTAGATGACAGCCCACTCCCTCTCGAAGAGAAGAGGCCTGTGTCCCAGCAGTGGGAACAATATAGGCTGATTATGATGATAAGAATTCCATGTAGGTGTTTATAGGCGTGCGATTTTCATAAACTATTGTACGTGTTGCTTAGACGGTGTTAGTCAAAATTGCTTAAATTTTATGGTATGCCACATGCAATAAACTAGCACCGTGTAAATGGGGCTACTAAGTGCATAACAATCCCTTAATATTACGATCTGTCAAATACGAGCAATCGTTTTTCGATCCGTATCTATTAACTATCGTTATGCGAACCGTTACCTTTACTATTCGTTACTAAAACCAATCGTATATGTACCTATCGATCTTTATAAATTACATAATGGCTCCTACATACTGAGGCGATATCGCGGGTGCGACAGGCATATTGCTGCCTGTCGCGCCCGCGATATCGCCTCAGTATGCAGGAACCTTAACTTGATCACTTTATTCCGGGTAACTAGGTAGGTACCGAATGGTAAAATCTGTGGATGCCTTATGTACATCATGCTCCTGCCCTTATTCCAATTTATTTGGGGTCGGTGCTGGATGTCCCGTTCTTCCATACTTCTCTAACAGTCTTCATCTCGGTAGTCACCCCCATTCTAGCCATATCATGTCACACAGTCCATCCATCGTTTTTTTGGTCTTCCCCTACTCTTAGAGCCATCGAGATTCATACTCTAAACTCAAAATATATGGAAAGAAAACACTTTCTACGTGAACTTTGTAACAGTATTATATTATTTTTAAATAGACATACAGAACAATTAACAAATTTTTGACTAGCATTTTATAATAAATGTTTTTGTAATAATACTAATAAAATATTATTTACAATAAAATTAACCGCTTATTTTTAACTAATCTTCAATAGCTTATGTTTATAATTTGACACATAATTTGCCTTATTGACTATGCATTAAATTCATTTAGACTGAATTTTAATAATTACAAAGAATGTTTCATGTTTCTTAATAAAACAGAACAATGGATATAACATTTTGACAGCTCTAAATTGTTGGCATTTCAGTGTTTCAGTAGGCACCCTTCGTCGAAGCCTCATAATATTTTAAAAACCACAATATATTATTCACATAAACCTACATGGGCACTTATGAAATGTCAGAAGCTAGGTGCACGGTCCAATTGGTCGTTTCCTATGGAGAAGGGCCGGCAAGAAACACCACGGTCACTATTTTAAAAATTGGCTTTTACAATGTTTCAAATTACAATGGTAATAGGTATGGAAGGACAGTGTAGGCCTGTCAAGAAGTACCAAGTACTTAACAAAATATTTACGTTAGTGCTAGGGGCAAGATTCACAGATCACACTTATACCTTAGTAAAACAGCCGTGTCGTACGAAAAATAACCTTATTCTTGTACCTATATTCCAATTCTTACATGCGAACGTGAGCAAGCGTTTCATACGATTATGATCAATAATGTTATTTCTTCATATTCGTATATGACGCTTACTCGTACTTAGCAAAGTAAAGTGAAAGTGCGGTCTGTGCAATCTTGCTCTTAGTGCTATGCTGCGAGCTAAAGTTACGGATTCCTAGAAGATCGGTGGCCGCCACATAACGGCCGACAGTGACGGCTCTCTTGAAAATGATGGCAGCGGGGTTTAAGCATACGGTGCCAAAAAATGCTTCTAGGAAAACACACCAACGTTTTCGTAAATAACGTTTCATTAACGTCTTTCGCCGGTAAATCGCGGATTGAAATTGTCACACTGAAGCTTGGTACAGTCAGTGACCGGCATAAGACGACCCTTCTTCCATGCTTCTTCTTTCTAAGAGGGGGTCAGGTTACCAGACCATAATACTGACCGTACTACATTGTTGAGCCCGTGAGGCCCGTTGTTGAAAATACTAGAGCTATGCTGTGACATTCTAGCTATTCATTGGCAATTTGGGTTTGTAATTCGCTACTTTTGTGTAGCATCGTGGACAACGGGCCTAATTTGTCGCTTTTTCAAGCTCACTCATCCATTTTGGCTCCAAACGGAGCTCCTTGGAGTGTGGCTGACCAAACAAAAGATGAGAGAGGCAGAGCAGTGGTCACCCAGTTGTAGCGGCCGCGACTTACGAGTACAACGTACGTCGTGGGTCGGAACCTAAGCAGGCACTTTACATTGTGTAAACTATTTCATCACCACTGCTCTCAAAACGGTGAAGTAAACCGGCATTTCCTAGAAATAAAAAATCGAAAACATGTGACACCCACCAACCCGCACTGGGCTCATGTAGTGAATTACGACCCTCTCCCTCTCACCACATGAGCCCAGTGCGGGTTGGTGAACGTCCCTTCCCACATAATGGACATGACATCCATTGCAGGTTGTTAAGGACAGCCTTAACGTGCTCTATTCTCAAACCTGCATCATCAAATATCTTAGAACAATACCTACACAGATATTCTATGTCCCAGCAGTGGGAACATTAAGACGCTGACAACACCTAAACTGCGGTCACTGTCAAATTCCATATAAAAGAAAGAGAAGCGCGATGACACAAAGCTTGTAATTTATTGCAAAATATGAAGTAATTATCTATTTACTCAAAATTGAGTTGAGTAATCGAAAATAAAAAACAACCAAGTTCTGCATTCAAATAAGACGTGCTTGTTATTCATTAAATACGTAACGTATATTTATTTTATTACGTATATTTGATACAGATATTTATGATTAGAACTCAAAGTAAGAGGTTAGTTTAACGTTAGTTTGTATCGAGATTATGTTTTCAAAACGTGTTTTGGTAACAACCAAGTTCTGGGTAATATGTTCAAAATTAAAATATATTTTTTCCGCTACCACAAACTACAGATTTGGCAATTTTTTTTTTCTTAAGCGAAGCCTATTTTGGTCAATTGGGTCTTGTCAGCGCCTTAACAGGCTGATTATTGCTAAACAAAAGATGTATACCAAGATGATGAAAATGATGACGATGATTGCACAACTGCATTCAATGCTTTGATTCCTTACGATGTCAGAGACAGTCTAGTAACCAATAGATTAAACTTCTTCTCTGCTGTTGAGTTGCTTGTAGAAACTGTTGCACAGCAAGATTGTGTACACGTTGTGCCCTGATAAATAAAAAAAAATACTAAACGTTAGCATCTAGTAGTAGAGTAATACCTGCCTAGCCTTCTCCCAACTATCATGGGGTCGGCATCCAGTCTACCGCACGGAAAAAAAGGATCTCTTCAGCGAAGAATATCAATATTCTCAGAAAAATTGTTTCAATCCAAGTAAATATTTTCTTAACGTAAGTAAATGTACTCAGTCCAAGAAAACCTGTTTACTCAAATTAAGAATAATAAATACTTGGTTTTTATTCTTGACTTAAGCAAATATTTTTGATTCAAGACTATAATAATCTTAATTGAAGAAAATATTCTAAGAGAGAAATAATATTCTTAAAATTAAACTTAATAATTCTTCATTTAAGTATTAATGTCTTCGAAGAAAACAATAAAACTAAGACAAAATTTTACTTAATTCAAGAATATATTGTTTTCCCCATATATGAATCAATATTTGTCTTGACCAAAAGGAAATTGTCTTAATTTAAGACATCCTTTTTTTTCCGTGCGGATGCAGCTGAATACCAATATTTTACATGGAGTGACTGCCTATCTGACCTCCACAACCCAGTTATTGGGTAATACGATACCCCTTGGTAAGACTGGTTGTCAGACTTTCGGGCTTCTGGCGACCCGTGACGAATGTCAAAGATTCACGAATGACAGCCGGGACCAACGGCTTAACGTGCTTTCCGAGGCTCGGAGGGGGCTCGGAAAGCAGACTATTATAAACCTATTTATAATACCGCTGAGCAACACTGCTCTATTGAGTTTCGGTGTCACCTAAGTTACAGGCGTATGACACGCTTTTAACAATTATTTTCGTCTGAAAGTCTTGCAAGCCATCGGCTGACCCTTTAAGCCAATTTAAATCAGTTTACAAGTAATTGGTATCGGTTCTTTGACCAATCAACGACAGACAATTTATTTATGACATCCCTTAAAATAGGCGCCTGAACGTTTACTTTATGCAACAATGTGCCGAAAAGCATTTTACTAATAGATTTTTAATTCGGCAAATCTTACAACAATCGGTACATTCTCAACTCAACACTCACCCTTGTACATTGAGTTTCTTTTTTTGTTAATGAAGCAATAAGCCACTTCAAGATTTGAATACCGGTCACACCCCAGACTTAAGAGCTAGAGAAGCATAATACTATTAACATATAAGTACTTTAAATATTTCTCACCAATATAAACAACTTCAGTGCATATAGTGCCAACGCTGATGTTTGGAGAATTGAGGAAGAAGATGAACATGGAGAGGAGGAAGAACACAATCCACATGATCATGTACGCCTTGATGATAAGGGGCCGCTCCTGGAAATAACGGAAATATATATAATAGTAAATTTGTGACTGATAACGCAAAGGGAACCCCCTGAATAAAGTCCTATAAATTTGAAACAATAAATATCTGTCTATTTGTAACGAGTAGTAGGATAAGGTTTCTTGTTTAGCCAAATTCAAGCTGTAGACAGATGTGGTAAATGTCCTGTCAATGGCCACGGCATAACTTTGCTAATTACAAACAAAATAGTTACTGCTCAATAAGTCAGGCGTGGTTAGTCAACTTTCGTTCAACCTAGCGTTCAATGGAAAATATATGTTAAGAACCATCGCTAATCATTAACGGGCAACAAAATCTTACCGAAGAAACTCCATACACGAAGACGACGTCAAACAGAAACTTGATTAGGAACATGAACACCAGTATGATGGACATGGCATACAGTCCCGTGATGCCAGCCTGCATCTCTACGTCACCGGCATACTCCACTGCGACGTCAATGGCTCCTACTTCCGCTGCTAGTACTATCATTAGTGATAGTAGTGTGAAGGAAAGCACCTGCAGATGGGAAAAAAAGTTAAGAAGTTGGGTACATTTCAATTGATGGTTTTTTGGTAAGGGAGAAGGGCAGGGAGAAGAAGACTCAGGGTCTTCTTCTCCCTGCCCTTGTGTCCCATGTTACTTGAGATCGGAGCAACACGTTTATTTCTTTTCTATCAGCCGAAAGAAGCCAAAGCCGTCACTTTATCATTCACTCCTGTTTCATCCATACCCCTCACACTATCCATCCATCTTTTCTGTGGTCGTCGTCTCCATCGACATTTATGTTCATCACTCTTTAATTTACATGTGTTTCATCTCTCTTCCTAAGTGCTTCTTAATTTTCTCGTATCGGCACGCACTTTATGAGAATAATTCATACTATGGCAAAATAATAGGGAGAAAAGTGCCGACCGACTTTTGAGTGTCGCCACGCCCTCACCACTCGTGGAGGCAATTATTTTATACGTAACTCACTTAACTCCAAATTAATAACGGTCTTCTAGTTACAGTGTACCTATAATTCATAGATCTAGATATTGTTTAGCTCATTTAGTTTAATAAAAAAAACATACTGTTACAAAAATTAAACGCCTAACAAAAAATACATAGCAAACTCACCGCATTAATGCTTCCCATTATAATACAGCCAGTCTTCAGGTCGAACACAAAGCAACATGTTGTCAGCTGAGGGAGACCCATTTTGTTGCCCTGAAACCAGAAGATATGAACATTATACCTCGTTAGACGAAGTACGTACCTATTATCATCATACCCGCCGCTAAGTAACATTGCTATGTTGCGGTTTATAGGGGCTTGTGAAATTACGAGCACACGAGACAAAAATGCTTTAAATTGATGAATGAATCATACTAGTATGGTGTTCAATTATCCAAACAGTTTTTTCATCGCCGTAATAAGCGGGTAATTACGTGTTTTTCTTTTGTTTTGTTCCCGACTCTTGGGAAATCATCAAACAACTTCTCCCGCTCTGGGCGGAGCGGGAGGGTGTGTCAGACTCTTACTGACTAAAACCCACCCGTATTCGTTCCTGTTGCCTGTGTTGCCAGGGGACTCGGTGACCTATAAGTACCTTCCCGAAACCCCGGCAGGCATCAGCCCTAGTGGTCCCCTACATTTGTGCTGACATCTCTTTGAGGCGCGCGTGGAATACGACGCGCCGTCGACCCGGGCCTGGTCCTTGCCGGACGGTGAGCTACCCATTGCTCACCGTCCGCAAGCCCGCGCCTACTGTGGGCGAAAATCCGCCCGGGATTCCCGACGCCCAGGGCGTCTCCTGCGGCGGCTAGGGGCGAGAGGGCGCGAAACATGCCTTTCCCTCAACCGTCCCGCCTCCTCCTTCGCGAGCATTACTGCTTCGCAGAAGGAGGTGACGGCTGCCCATGCCCTCTCGCTACGTACCATGGCCTGAACCAGGGCCGGACGCGAGAGATCTCTGCCGCCGATCGCCTCCACGAGGACACGGCGGTGCTCTGCCCAGGCCGGGCAGACCTCCACCGTATGCTCCACCATGTCCTCCGGGCGATCCACGCAGTGGTGACACCCGGACGTTTCCTCCCGCCTTATCCGACACAGGAACCTCCCGAAACTGCCGTGTCCGGTAAGGACCTGCGTCAGGCGGAAGGTGAGGACGCCGTGGCGCCTCTCTAGCCACTCCTCAAAGAGGGGACTTATCGCCGCAATCGTGGCGTGCCCAGCTGGTCCCGTCTCTGCAGTTTTTATGTTTCAAAATTGTTCAATACAGTACCTGTTAAGCCCAGCGCGACACCGATTCGGAGTCAAACAATAGAAAATCAATTGTTTCTCATTAGCTGTTCTTGACCAATTAATATGTTTTGAAACTTTTCTAACACCAAATATTCGAACCATCTGCCTTGCTGATATAGTACCTATTTCTTGTGATGAGTTATCACATACTTAGTTAATTATCGAAATACGCATAAAAACACAGTCCTGATAACAATAGTGGGAGCACTTTATTTCAATTTTTTAAACATAAGTACATAAACATGCAAATTATATTACAGTATTAAAAAAAATGGCGTAGCCGGAAGTCTCTAATAGTGCTTGATTTGATTTATAACTACGTAGTCTATAAAAACTCCAGCTCAATTTTTTTGTGAGCTAGCGAGCTGAGCTAAAACAATATGCCAAGGCCAGTATGTAATAGCATTCAACTTAAATGGACACGTGCAATAACTAGAAACTTGAGTAAAAAGGCTCTTACATACTGGCGCGACTTGTCGCGCGACGCGTCGCGACACAAAGGCACCGCTTGTAGCGCTACACGCGGTGTCTTTGTGTCGCGTAGCGTCGCGCGACAAGTCGCGCCAGTATGTAAGAGCCTTAAACTCAATAATTGTTAATGTAGTTTCTGCATCAAAAGATACACACAACAAAAAAAAAAAAACAAATTTTACAAAAATACCATATTTGTGTGGTGCACTCCTTTATTTAAAAAACTTTACCCTTCTTTGGGCTTCGTCGCTATCGGTTAAATACTGGAGGGAATTGATGTAAGTACGTAATGCATGTGTTATTATAAAAGCTGTGATTGCCCATTGCAAAGGTTAAGGGATCCACTTTTCGAGCACAGGGGGGTAACCATCACCTCTTATAGCAGTATTACTAAAATATTACTTCACAGTGGGAATGTGATGGAGCTATACATGATTTATAACTCCATCTCTTTCTCACGCTGAAGTAATATTGAAATAATACTGCTATTAGAGGTGATGGTTACCCCCAGGGGTTGTTGGACTGGGTTTGTTTTAGGCTACTGGTTACATAGCAGCAACATTACACTGATATTTTACCTCTCAACAAATCAATCAATCTGCCTAACCTTTTGCCAACCATGTTGGGGTCGCCTTAACCTTAAGCGGATGCCGCTGAATACCAGTATTTTACATGGAGCGACTGCCTATCTGACCTCCACAACCCAGTTACTGGGTAATACGGTACCCCTTGCTAAGACTGGTTGTCAGACTTTCTGGTTTCTGACGAGCCGTAACTGTCAAAAATCTACAAATACCAGCCGGTAAAAACGGCTTAACGTGCTTTCCGAGGCACGGAGGAGTCTCAGTATGTAAAGGTGGTCACCCATCTACGGTTCAACCCCGGCAAGCGTAACTTAACCTGATGGATTACTTCTCAACGAATACAGAGCATTGGACGGAATCACGGAATTGTGAGATCATACATAATACGAATCCAGTAGGTATGATGTCTTTACTACCCAGTATTGTATTCAACGAATGACAACCTTGAATGTCAAGCCGACTTAATACCCTGCCGGGGTCGCGTGCCAGTCCAAAAGGGTTACCGAGGCCCCTGGTAACACAGGCAATGAAAGGAATACGGGTCGGTTTTAGTCAGTAAGAGTCTGACACACCCTCCCGTTTCGCCCAGAGCGAGAGAAGTTATTATATAATTTCCCACACAAAAAAAAAGCCGATTCAATGCAACATGCAAATAAGAAGATGATAAAAATGATGGTGGTTTCAATATACCAATGTGATCATCATCTGAATACCATTTTACATGGAGCGACTGCCTATCTGACCACCACAACCCAGTTACTGGGTAACACGATACCTCTTGGTAAGACTGGTAGCCACAAGCCCCAAGCAAATAAAAAGATGATAAAAATGATGGTGGTTTCAATATACCAAAGTGATGATTACATGAATGATTGTCCCTTTAATTATTTTCCCTTTAATGAGTGTCCTTTAACTCTGCTGACGTGCCTCTACCTCTCTTCCTTTGACATTTGGCTTTCATAGCAGCTTTACCTAGTTGACCTGCACTTTCATCTTTCTTTCAATTCAAACCCATGACTATATTTGTTCAGAAAGCTCATAACAATATTAAGGCGCTGACAAGACCCAATTGACCAAAATAGGCTTCTCTTAAGAAAAAAAATTGCCAAATCTGTATAGTTTGTGGTAGCGGCAAAAATATATATTAATTTTGTATATATTTCCCAGAACTATTGAAATAAAATCTCAATACAAACTAACGTTAAACTAACCTCTTACCTTGAGTTCTAATCCAAAATATCTGTATTAAATATCAACAAACGTTACATATTTGATTAATAACAAGAACGTCTTATTTGAATGCAGAACTAGGTTGTTTTTTATTTTCGATTACTCAACTCAATTTTGAGTAAATAGATAATTGCTTCATATTTTGCAATAAATTACAAGCGTTGTCATCGCGCTTCTCTTTCTTTTCTATGCAATCTGACAGGGACCCCGGTTTAGGTGTTGTCAGCGTCCATTAATTCACGGGAGTAATCTGACATGTGCTAGCTGTCACTTTGTGTAATAAAATGGTCATATTTATTGTAATGCTGTTCGTTTAGTTTAATCGATTTATATAAGTGTAAAATAAATGTATAATAATAAGTGTAAAAGTCTAGAATACATCTAACACAATAAATATGACCATTTTATTACACGAAGTGACAGCTAGCACACGTCAGATTGCTTCAGTGAATTCATAATTCGACTATAATAGTACTACAACTGACAATTGAACTCACGACTTCTTGCTAGCCTGTCGGTCGCTGTACCTAGGTATCTACATAGAATAATAGCTTATAACCACTGTATGTACAGAATTACCACCATTAGCCATTTACACAATCTCAATTGGTATCTAGACCTACATAAACCTCACAATAACTCATCTAAACTTAATATAACACACATAGATGTATTGTAAATGACATATTATATGAGAATTTATATTGGATCAGAATGACATATTAGTTGTTAATTTATATTAAGAAAATTGTATCTTTTAGTTTCATGACTGCAAGGTGGAATGTAGCGGAAACTCTTAGTGACGTGTCATTTTTACCTGTACCCACATTGTTGGCAAATAAATGAATCTGAATCTGAACGGATTCGCACAAAACGCATCACAATAAAAAAACATGAAAAAAAGAACACAGATTACAATAATTAAATATAGAATTTCACTAAATATAACTGCTTATTTATAGCACGTACCTTTCCTATTCGTTTGCCTACTAAGATGTTCGGTAGTTACTGTGTCACTGCTACCCTCACTAGACGGGGTCTCTATGGCGGTTTGCCAAAGACTATTCATAAATCCAGATGGGATTGTAGGTCAAGTGTTGGTGAAACCTCTGAGAGGGCCGCTTTTTGCGTTGTCGAGTCTTTTGTGTATTTTTTTAAATTCTTAATAAGGTATATATGGTATGATGGTCGGAGCTTTACAAATATGCAAATATTTGCATAGATACAAATATAGAAGAATAAAACATGTTGGCGAAAGTTATAAAGGGTAGCAAACTTTTTATAAGAAGAAATAAAGAATTTCTGATTTCAAGAGGGGTTTTCCAATCTTAGACCTTCTAATTCAGAGTTCAAATTGATGAAGAGATTATTTATTATCAATTTCAATAAAACCATGCTTCTCCCATCCCGCCATTTTCCAATCATGACCAAAAACAGGGATAAAGTTGCAAGAGGTTATCGCGGATGCGGCAACGGTCGTCAGGCCCGTTAAGACCGCAGCCTTGGAGGTAGCCGACCTTGATGATTCGGTCACCAAAGACCTCTTTAGGATAATGGAGCCGCTATGGAGAATATAGGATGCAGGTCAAAAATTTAGCACCCCAGCTGTTCGAATAAGTTAGGTTTTCGTTGAAATAAAATTAACTTTATCGACTTATGTAGAAAAGTTTGAGAGTAAGGACAATGTAGGATGCAAGTGCGAGCGAAGTGAGCTTGGAAATTTTAGCTCCTCGCCTGGGATAGGTTAGACTCTCTCAAAGAATATTGAAGTTGCTGGAATGCATTCAATTCAAAGTCGAGTCAATAAAAATAGAGTATTGCTTTTGTAGATTGTAAAGTACGCCTACGCGAAATGGATTACAATTCTCTATAATAGAGGACAAAGTACTCTAGGGCCTGGGTAGGGTCGAGCTCTGAGCAGAGATATTAAGGAAAAACTTAATTTTAATCATATTTTGTTTATTTATTTATTTATAGAAGTTTACGAATTATAATAATTATGCAAATCGCATTGTTCTTTGTTACCTATTAATAAGAATTGCCCCTGATTATTACTAGAAATATAACAATGTAAGGATAAACTATCACTACATATTATAAAACATAGGTCCCTCGCCGCGTCTGTCTGTCTGAACGCAATAAACTCAAAAACTACTGAACGGATTTTTATACGGTTTTCACCAATGGACGGAGTGATTCATGAGGAAGGTTTTAGCTGTATAATTCATTAAAGTTTTGTATAAATTGGCTGAAATATGATTGTTGAAGATTTCAGAAAAAAACATGTCAACTGGGAGCTTCACTGGCGTGCGCTTTACAGTAGTGCGTTTCCGTTGCATAATTTCCGACCTAGTGCGTTTCCGTTGCATAATTTCCGACCTCCGCGCGGGCGAATCCGCGGGCAAAAGCTTGTAATAAACTAGGTACGATACTTACTTTGGGTGCCAGAACTCATCGAAAACACTCTTTTCTCTAGTTGTAACGCTGCATAATTTTTAGATAAGTGTTTTTTGTACAATTGAAGTTAATAAAAATACTTATTTATATTTATAATAATCTATTAAATTTTTGACAATGGTATAGGTTTTTATAAAATCCATTGTTATCCTTTTCCTGTTAATTTTACAATAATAGTGTAGAGTAATAAACTAATAATACTAGTGTTGGAAACGAGTTGATTGTACCGTTATCTTGCGGTGGAGTTCCCTGGGACAGGATTCGTAATACTAGGTAAGATGATTTTCCTCGAAGTACTAGGAAAATTGTAATTGTGATGTACAAGGATATAACTTTGTGTAAGCGTTCCACTACAATGATTTATGTACTTATAAATAAAAATAAAATATAAGTAATTTTTTTTTTACCCCCTACGCAAAAATGACGGGGTGTTTGACGTGTCTGTCTGTCTGTCTGTTTGTTTGTTTGTTTGTTTGTTTGTTTGTTTGTATGTGTGTGTGTGTGTGTGTGTGTGTGTATGTGTCTGTGGCATCGTAGCTCCCGAATGCATGGACCGATTTTTTTGTTTGAAAGGTACCTTAATCGAGAGTGTTCTTAAGAAGCTATGGTTCAAAATAATCAGTTCAGACGTTTGAAGATTATCAGCTCTTTTCTAGTTGATATTGAACTCGCTCACCAACTTACAACGCAGGTATAAAATAAAAAATAAATAAATAGTTTATAGCTAGATGGTGATCAGGGTCTGATGATGGAAAAGGCAAGATAAATAAGGGGTAAACTAATAAGTACCTTCACTTTGGGGAAAATACCTACAGGGGCGCAGATTTCGGCGAGATACGTATCGATGGCAGCGTGTCTGACCTACTAGTAATATATATAGTTTAAAAAGTAGGAAATAAAAATTAAATTTAAAATTTAAAAAACCCCCGACACTAACAAAAACATCTAAAAAGTAACAAAATAATACGTATTGGGCACTTTCACAAAATTTCATCTTACTCTCTTGAAGATAACTGCTTTAAAATTCAGTTGCAAGACATACAAACATTGCAAGTTAAGACGCTGACAACACCTAAACTGCGGTCACTGTCAAATTCCATAGAAAAGAAAGAGAAGCGCGATGACACAAAGCTTGTAATTTATTGCAAAATATGAAGTAATTATCTATTTACTCAAAATTGAGTTGAGTAACCGAAAATAAAAAACAATCAAGTTCTGCATTCAAATAAGACGTGCTTGTTATTCATTAAATACGTAACGTATGTTGATATTTGATACAGATATTTTGGATTAGAACTCAAGGTAAGAGGTTAGTTTAACGTTAGTTTGTATCGCCTTGTAGCGCCTTATTAAGGCGCTGACAAGACCCAATTAACATAAATGGGCTTCTCTTAAGAAAGAAAATTGCCAAATCTGTATAGTTTGTGGTAGCGGAAAAAATATATGTTAATTTTGAACATATTTCCCAGAACTTGGTTGTCACCAAAACACGTTTTGAAAAAAAAATCTCGATACAAACTAACGTTAAACTAACCTCTTACCTTGAGTTCTAATCCAAAATATCTGTATTAAATATCAACATACATTACGTATTTAATTAATAACAAGTACGTCTTATTCTAATGCAGAACTTGGTTGTTTTTTATTTTCGATTACTCAACTCAATTCTGAGTAAATAGATAATTACTTCATATTTTGCAATAAATTGCAAGCGTTTTGTCGTCGCGCTTCTCTTTCTTTTCTTTGCAATCTGACAGTGACCGCGGTTTAGGTGTTGTCAGCGTCTTAAATAAAATCTTATACAAAAACCTCTCTTCGAATCGATGGTACTTTTTAGATTGTAATTGGTTTATTTGAAATAATTATTTGAATTTTTCAGATTTATGTCGCTGTAAAAAGGTTAGTTGGTCAGCAAGACTGGTAGAGGGGGTGACTCGGAGATATCCCAACCAAAACAAAGATGCTTGTCAGTCACTCTGTTGCTAAAAAACTTTTATATAGCGACTGTGTTTATTTAAAAGTTTCTTTGGGTAAAATTGTTTAACGTTTTATTAATATTCATACCTTTATTTGCATTCCATAATTGGACAAATGAATTACTTTTTTTTTTTTTTTTTTGGGTGGGAAATCATCAAATAACTTCTCCCGCTCTGGGCGGAGCGGGAGGGTGTGTCAGACTCTTACTGACTAAAACCCACCCGTATTCCTTCTTGTTGCCTGTGTTGCGGGGGCCTCGGTGACCCATAAGTACCTTCCCGCGACCCCAGTAGGCATCGGCCCTAGTGGACCCCTACTATGTGCTGACGACATCTCTTTGAGGCGCGCGTGGAATACAACGCGCCGTCGACCCGGGCCTGGTCCTTACCGGACGGTGAGCTACCCATTGCTCACCGTCCGCAAGCCCGCGCCTACGGTGGCCGGAAATCCGCCCGGGATTCCCGACGCCCTGGGCGTCTCCTGCGGCGGCTAGGGGCGAGAGGGCGCGAAACTTGCCTTTCCCTCAACCGTCCCGCCTCCTCCTTCGCGAGCATTACTGCTTCGCAGAAGGAGGTGACGGCTGCCCATGCCCTCTCGCTCCGTACCATGGCCTGAACCAGGGCCGGACGCGAGAGGTCTCTGCCGCCGATCGCCTCCAAGAGGACACGGCGGTGCTCTGCCCAAGCCGGGCAGACCTCCACCGTATGCTCCACCGTGTCCTCCGGGCGATCCACACAGTGGTGACACCCGGACGTTTCCTCCCGCCTTATCCGACACAGGAACCTCCCGAAGCTGCCGTGTCCGGTGAGGACCTGCGTCAGGCGGAAGGTGAGGACGCCGTGGCGCCTCTCCAGCCACTAAATGAATTACTTACGATGATTCTAGTGAGAAAAACATTGTGTAGATTAGGAACGCAGTTTGATTTTATAGTATGATTATCATTAGGAAAACGAATGGTCACAAAAAAAACTTGTTTGTCGTTTCTAAGAATACAAAATGACCCTGTAGGTGCCTTCTTCCGTGTAGTTATACTCATCTCATAGGTAAGTGGGTAGGTACCAGCCGCGTTGCCAGATTTTTTTCGGGTAAAGCGGGATTTTGAAGCCTTTTGAGAAAAAAATACGGGATTCTTTCGTCGAAAGCGCTCATTATGTCCCGCTTTCGACGAAAATGACAAAAAGTAAAAAAAAACCTAAATAATCAGTAGTATTTCATTTATCCTTATAATTAAATTTAAAATTAAGTTTACAATGTTATTAGACAGCTTTAGGGGTCTCTCTCGTATCGCGATGTGTAAGCCCCTAAACAAGACTGCCTCGCCTGGTTGTAGAAGTTTACGGGTCCATTAATTAAAGTCTTTCGTCAAGTTAATAATGTTTGTATTTATTGCATGGAAAACCCTTTAAGACAATCTCCTACGCGGGCCGTTGTAGAGTCACTGGCGCCCATTCATACTTCTCGCTTGTATACCTTTTTCTTATCAAGTGTTCTGCCTTTCATGTTTACATTGTGTCCCTACACAGCCATTAAAAAATAATAATTAAAATACGTTATTTTACTGTAGTATTAACAACAATCTCTCTCAAGTCTGGTTTGCTCTGTAAGGCAGTTAAGTCTTCAGAGGGATCTAAATAACATAAATAAAAAATCCATTACTTACGAATTATTAATTTTTTTATTCCCAAAAAACGGGACTGTGCCTGTCCCGCGCGGATCATTTAATTTTGGGCAAAAAACCGAGACGTCCCGCCAAAATCGGGACGTCTGGCAACCCTGTAGGTATCGTAACAGGAAAAATATGTATCAAGTTTATAAACTAATTATTAATAGAATACATTATGAACAATTCGTAAACAAGTATATTATAGACAGTTTCGTCTTTATTATACTTGTTTATAAATTGTTTATAATATACAATACAATAACGTTAAAGTCGCAATAAGGTAGCGAATTCATTATCATCTGCCTGTCTTTTCCCAACCATGTTCTGGTCGGCTTCCAGTGTAACTGAATGCGGCTGAATACCAATATTCAGCGAAAAGATAAGTAGGTACCTAACTAATTATCTATCGAAATCCAGAATATTTCACGATGTGTCTCATCTACTTGATACACTGTTAGTCTGTGGTCCATTAGGCGCCGTTATGTCTGAAATTTTAATCAATAGTATGTACCAGTCTGGGATGCTGGACCATTAGGTTTTTTTTACAATGTAGGTTAGAGGACCAGACAAAGGTATTTGTCCTATAAAGGACAGTATGAAGTTCTTTTACTCTGGTTTGTGTGCTAAGAATACTTATGGCATTAACGTTATGTTACAACGCTTTCGAATGGGCACCTAGCTTCATATTATTTTCTGACTGAGCGACCTCTTGACAATTCGCGTCTGTAATTGGTTTATTAAAAATAAATACTTTGAGTGTTCAGTTTTATGCCGTCGTTTTCCGGTACGGTAGGCGCGGGCTTGCGGACGGTGAGCAATGGGCAGCTCACCGTCCGGTAAGGACGTCGCCGGCGCGTTGTGTTCCACGCGCGCCTCATAGAGATGTCAGCACAAGTGTAGGGGTCCACTAGGGCCGATGCCTGCCGGGGTCGCGGGAAAGTCTGAAAGGCCCCTGGTAACACAGGTAACGGAAGGAAGACGGGTGGCTTTTGGTAAGAGTCTCCCGCTCCACCCAGAGCGGGAGAAGTTATTTGATAATTTTCCAACGAAAAAAGAAAAACAAAATGCCGTCATAAAAAGGTTACCTGGTCAGCAAGACTGGTAGAGGGGCCGATTTACAATCTAGCCAACCAACCAACCCTAGAAAAAACCGTTTGCCAGTCACTCTGTGATCAAAAATCTTTTTTTAAGGTACTGTGCTTGTATTTAACAATTTATTTAGGTAAGATCGTTTAACGTTTTATTAATATTCATATCTTTATTTGCATTCAATAATGTTTAAAGATATTACAATGGCTTAAACCTAAAGTGCAATTACAGACCCTGTAGCGCACAGAAAAAAATAAAAAATAATTCTTAAAATAAAAATAAAATTAGGTAACAATTAACAATTTTTCAATACTAATACTAATATATGTACTATATATGTCATTTTATTTATGCAATGACATGAATATTTACTCTGTGTAGTATTATATTGTTTTAATTATTGTAAATGTGAAGACTATGTGGATCATTGTTTAATTTTGTTTTATTCTCAGTTAGTTTTTAACATGGTCTGGCAGTTTTGAGTATTTTTTGCGGCCTAGCAAAATGTCCTTTCTTTGGTATTGTTCGTTGAATCGTTGAGCTCCTTTAGTTATTAGTTGAGCTGCACAACGACTGACAAATGCGTGCACTGACTGGACAGGTCCACTCAATCTGTGTGGTTCTTTCATCAAAAGACCATTTCAGACACCAATCGACATGGTCTTCACATGATCTGACCAAGATTATGTCTGGACTTTAAAAGAGACTGTGACCTCTGAGTTTGTTTCGGCCTTTCTTCTCAGAGTAGTCAGATAGGAAACGCCGGCCTCATCTAGTTTAAAAAAATATGTTTTGACGTGTAAAAGTGTTTGTAAAAACCTATTTACAGAAATAAAATCATTTATCATTTATGTTATTAACATTAATTAAGTTAATTATAATATTTATTCATATTGACATTGAGATCAGTTCAAGGTACATAATATGTTTTAAAGCGGCTGTAGCTTCAGGGCTAGGCGCCTGACTGGAGGTCGTGTTGCACAACTAATGTAAACCCAGCTTTTATGCTCGCAGCATAAAGGATTCACTTGGCGTGCTTAACTGCGAACCCCTTTCGGAAATACAAAAACCACAAGGCAGTATTTAGATTATTTCTCGTCATTATGGGGAATGACTTCATATTTCCTGACCCGATCTCCCCGAAGACGTGCTCGTGGTATTAATCCTGTACACTACCACGTCTTATGAATACTCTCATGTCAACATAGAAACTTTATTTTTGGTTAAGGAATTATCAAATAATTTCTCCGGGCAGAGCCGTGTGTCAGACTCTTACTGACTAAAACCCACCCGTGTTCCTTCCGTTGCCTGTGTTGCCAGGGATCTCGGTAACCCTTTTCCGCGACCCCGGCAGGAACATATAAACTTAAATTACTTATCCATGATTTTTATTTTTCTTAAGATTTTATTTATTTATTACATTTATTTGTAAAAACATGAATCATAAAAAGCATGCAGATTGTTCAAACACATAAAAAATAACTATCATGCTTGGTCTTATCGTAAACAAATAATCTTACATTAGTTGATGTAACTGGTGACCGAAAAGCTGGCGGCTTTCTCGCACAACGCATCAGCATAGCAATTCAGCGAGGAAATGCCGCCAGCATCCTCGGTACAATGCCTCGACGACCTTTTTACCCGACTGCCTCAGGAGGGTAATGTTTTTCGAGAGTATGTATGTATGTATGTATGTATGTCTATTTCTTTGGCACGCTCTGTAGCCTAAACGGCTTGATGGATTTTAACGTATGTGTCCTTTGATTCGTCTTAATTGTCGGAGTGACATAGGCTATATAATGTTTATAAATTGCATCTGCAAATACAAAAAAAGGAAGGGAAGTTATTTTTTAAAATTAATTGCAAATATTGGTATCAAATAAAAGCTAGTAATGAGTAATTTTCAAATATATATATATTAATAAAACTAAAAAGCTTGAAATAAAATAAATTATTTAAAAAACATACAGATTATAAATGCTTGTTTTTCCCTTTTCAGTTATGTGTTTTTGCAGTCGGGTTTTTTGTTTTTTAAATAATTTATTTTATTTAGGTTTAACTTAGTTTTAATTTAATTTAGTTAATGTTAATAACCATCATGTAATTTGGTTATGTAAATAAATGTTTATAGAATCTTACATTTAAACCTACAATATAGGATACTAGACTACTATACATTTCTTAATGCTTGTAGTCCGTTGGGAAAACCAGCACCGAGTTAAAAATACAAGTAGGTACGTTAATATAAAATGGCTCCAAGGCGCTAATCATTAATTCAATTTAGCCAGACCATTGAGTAATTAAGCCACTTCAAACACATTAGTCGGCAGTTTACAACATGTAATTCCAGTGAATTACCTAATTTATGATGGCATTCGACATACTAGGCCTTTTCGCTAATGTCGTCATAACAATCAAGAATGTTAAGGGTCGGGCAAACGCCATAAAAATGCACCTCGCGTTCACGTTCACGCACGAATATTTGAAAAAAATACAAATAGAGTTATAGATAATATGTAGATAAAAATACTCTTTGTATTTTCAAACAAAAAAAAATCATAAAAATATCTTAAGTAGTTTGAAAGTAATATTGTTTTTTATGCTTTGGCTATACATTAATTCCTGAATTTATTTCATAAAGTATTTTACCAGAATACTTAAATGTTCACATATAGAATTGAAGTATAAGCGATCTAGTTTAAGATTATGACAACACCTACTCTGCGGTCACTGTCAGACTGCATAGAAAAGAAAGAGAAGCGCGATGACGTAACGCGTGTAATTTATTGCAAAATATGAAGCAATTATATATTTACTCAAAATTGAGTTTAGTTATTGAAAATAAAAAACAACCAAGTTCTGCATTCAAATAAAACGTTCTTGTTATTAATTAAATACGTAACGTATGTTGATATTTAATACAGATATTTTGGATTAGAACTCAAGGTAAGAGGTTAGTTTAACGTTAGTTTGTATCGACTGTTTTTTTCAAAACGTGTTTTGGTAACAAGCAAGTTCTGAGAAATATGTTCAAAATTAACATATATTTTTTCCGTAAACTATACAGACTTGGCAATTTTTTTTCTTAAGCCTAGCCTATTTTGATTATTTGCCTCTTGTCAGCGCCTTAACATTCATTTTTAGCATACCTTATTTGCATTATTTGAAGGCGTAATAACAGATTTAAAAGTCACTTAAATCATAAATCTGCGCCTCAAGGTTAGGAAGAACTCTACTGAAGTGGCGATATGTTTTTAAAAACATGGAGATTTCTGTGTTAAATATTAAGGTATTCCTTCCAGAATAATCTCTCTAAGTGATGGTGAGACTCGCACTAGAATCCATTGTGTAATTTAAAAGAACAAGTTGGTCACACAGACAACCACGAAAAGCGACTTAATTTTACACTAGATCTATCGATTACTAGTCTCATAATCAGCATATAATATGTTTCCACTGCTGGGACACAGGCCTCCTCTTTGTGAGAGGGAGTGGCCCGTAACCAATTACGCAGGCCCAGTGCGGATTCGTAGATGTCACATGTCTTCGAATTTTTGGTTCTAGGACATGCCGGTTTCTTCACGATGTTTTTCTTCACCGTTTTGAGAGCAGTGGTGATGAAATAATTTACTCAAAGTAAAGCGCCTGTCTAGGTTCGAATCTACGATCTACAACTCGTACGCGGCCGTTACCACTGGGCCACCACTGCTCTACTACTGGTACTAGATTTTAATACAACAATCTAAGTCGTTACGGGTATTTAGAAGCCTGGAAGTCTGACAATTAGACTAACTTCAGACTATCGAGATAATATTGGACTAGGAATCTTGGTATTACATGATTAATTACCTAATTTTCGGAAGTTGCGCAGATTGAAACTAAATAAAATCAAACACTGCTATTTCTTAAACAAGAAAGACTGAAGAAAATTAGAACGTTCAGAGACCAGTGTAACACCAGAAGGAGTACTAAACTTGAAAGCATCGTAGAACGTAGTGTTTTTG
This sequence comes from Atethmia centrago, assembly GCA_905333075.3. Classification (NCBI taxonomy): domain Eukaryota; kingdom Metazoa; phylum Arthropoda; class Insecta; order Lepidoptera; family Noctuidae; genus Atethmia; species Atethmia centrago. The sequence continues at coordinate 5,341,538 of HG995381.1, read as the reverse complement.
ACTTCACGAATACTCAAATTAGTAGAAAGTCTATGTTTATGTACTATGTATGTAAAAATATGGCGCTTGTTAACTGTTACACCCGTATTTTCGTTATAGTAAGTAATAAAACGAGGGTGCGACAGTACCATGGGTGTGACTATCGATTGAATGCCGTCGGCATAGTAACCCATACAATATAGCGTGGGTGGCGAGCTGCGATAATGTGATTGACACTGTTTACGCAAACCATACAGTTTGCGTTAAGGGGGATTCACATTGGTAGCCCGCAAAATTCAATTAGATTTGATCCCTATGAACGAATCTCTTGAAAAGTTTTGGAACCAATATTATCTTAGAAATATTAATTAATGTATTATAATTCTGTAAATACATATTTATTATGGTCGCAAATCATATTTTGATCAAGATACAACCTTTTTGTAATTTTTTTGGTTGGGAAATTATCAAATAACTTCTCCCGGTATTCAGATGATGATCACATTGGTATATTGAAATCACCATCATTTTTATTATCTTCTTATTTGCATGTTGCATTGAATCGGCTTTTTTTTGTGTGGAAAATTATATAATAACTTCTCCCGCTCTGGGCGGAGCTGGGAGGGTGTGTCAGACTCTTACTGACTAAAACCCACCCGTGTTAGTACCGTTGCCTGTGTTGCCAGGGGCCTCGGTAACCCTTTCGTACTTTCCCGCGACCCCAGCAGGCATCGGCCCTAGTGGACCCCTACACTTGTGCTGACATCTCTTTGAGGCGCGCGTGGAATACAACGCGCTGTCGATCCGGGCCTGGTCCTTATTGGATGGCGAGCTACCCATTATTCACCATCTGCAAGCTGACATTGACCTGTAAATTGCAAAAAACTTGAAAAATTTGAATTTCGCGCGCTATTGCTGCTGATCCACCTTAAGTGACCTGAATCATGGTTGCATAAACAAAGTTGGAGGACGATAATTCTTCGATAAAAATAGCAAATTCGTTCCATGAATTGATAGTTTTTGGAAAATACTGAACATAAATATTTTTTCCCCTATCAAAGTTATCAATCTAGATTGTGTAATTCTTAGAGTAGTTCCGAGATACAAGTTTAAGTAGTTCGGCTGAATCTTAAATTAAATATGCATAATAAATGTGTTATACTTTGAATAAATAAAAAACTCGTTCGGTAAGTATTTAGGAACAGAGAAGTCTACATCAAGAACGATATTACGTCATAATAAAAACAGTCGTAGGTAGGTATCTCTTTTTAGAGCTCACGTACTAGGCTGCTACTAAACGACCAATTATATAGAACTAGCTTCTACCCGCGACTTCCGCGTGAAATTTCTTGTTCCCTGACCCTCACTGCGTCGCATTACATCGCCCGCCCGCGCTACTTACTTCGTTCGTTCTTTCTGACTTTTTTTTGCTCGGCTCCTAACGGTCGTAGTGTGATATTAAAGTCCTCAAGAATTGGTCTATCAAATGCAATAATAATGCTTCAAATCCGACTTGTAGTTCCCGAGATAACCCCTACATACACATTTTCAAACAAATTTTACCTCTTTATAATCCTCTTAGCACGGATATCTATGCTTCTTCAATCAACTCAGCCTATAACAGTTCATTGCTGGACATTGGCCTCTCCCAGGCTGCGCTACAACACCCTGTCCTCCCCCTTCCGCATCCAGTCTGACCCAGCCACCTTTTTAAGATCATCGGTCCATCTAGCTGGGGGGCGTCCCACACTACGCTTGCCGATACGCGGTCTCCACTCCAGGACTCGTCTGCTCCACCGGCCATCGGTCCTTCCACACACATGGCCAGCCCACTGCCACTTCAGCTTGCTGACTCTGCAGGCTATGTCGGTAACTCCGGTTCTCTTCTGGATAACTTCATTTCTGATCTTATCCTTCAAAAAAACTCCGAAAATAGAACGCTCCATGGCGCGCTGTGCGACCTATGCCTCTTAGTACAGATTAAATATTCTTATAGTAATCAAATGATGAATTCCGTGTGGTGTCGGACGTAAAGAATAGCACCATCCCATTTCTTCCCATGGGTGTCGTAAACGGCGACTAAGGGACTTACTAGAGAATGGGCAGCAGCGTTCTCTATGCATTTTAACACCATACTGCGATCGCCAACCCGCCTGCCAAGCGTGGCGATTATGGCAAACCCTTCCAATATTGGGGGTGGCCTGTTTCCAGCAGTGGACGTCTTTCGCCTGGAATGATGATGATGATGAATCAAATGATGAATTCTTTACCCCTTGTTGGGTTCAAAATGTTTACACAGTGCAGTAACAGAAAATAAAAGAAAAAAGAATCTCGTAGACCCGGCCTACGCCGTAGCTATTGTGCTACGAGCCCTCGACTTTCTAGTTTAAGGCGCTGACAAGACCCAATTGACCAAAATTGGCTTCTCTTAAGAAAAAAAATTGCCAAGTCTGTATAGTTTGTGGTAGCGGAAAAAATATATGTTAATTTTGAATATATTTCCCAGAACTTGGTTGTTACCAAAATACGTTTTGAAAAAAAATCTCGATACAAACTAACGTTAAACTAACCTCTTACCTTGAGTTCTAATCCAAAATATCTGTATTAAATATTAACATACGTTACATATTTAATTAATAACAAGAACGTCTTATTTGAATGCAAAACTTGCTTGTTTTTTATTTTCGATTACTCAACTCAATTTTGAGTAAATAGATAATTGCTTCATATTTTGCAATAAACTACAAGCGTTGTGTCATCGCGCTTCTCTTTCTTTTCTATCCAATCTGATAGGGACCGCGGTTTAGGTGTTGTCAGCGTCTTAAGGTACTTGCAACTTGCGACATCAGCCTGCGCTTTTCCTATTGTATTTTTGTAGGTCTATTTGTTTATTATTTATTTATACTTGACTGCCTCGTTCGTCTAGTGGTCAGCAGTAGCCTGCTGATCATGAGGTCTTGGGTTCAGTTCCCGGGTCGGACAGTGCTATTGGGTTTTTCTATCTGGAATTTCTCAGTAGCAGCCCGGACTCTGGGTTCGTGCCCGGTTGATGGCAATAGGGTCGCCCCCTATTACATGGGACTTAAAAACTTAACTGGCGAAATGTGGGTATACCACAGGTACACCCAACCCTTCAGGGAAACAAGGCGTGATGTTAGTTTTTATGTTCATAATGCAGGTATCTGCCAATAGAGAAATCTAATCTAATCTGGTTATAGAGAAGTATGGAAGAAAGCAACATGTTGCGCCGACCCCAAATACATTGGGATAAGGGCAAGACAATGATGATGATGACAGGTATCTGCCAATTACATTAGTTAAAGAAAATTAGACAAAAATTCATACACTCATCTTCTGAGTCAACTCCAGAAATACTAACATGATAGTCATTCATTCGTCCGCGAACACATCAGTCACACAGTCAGGATTAGCGTCCACGAGAGCGTTGAGCGCGGAGTGAGTACGAGGGACAGGGGACTGGACTCTTGCAAACGGTGTGACTCGCAGGCTCAGCGAACAATCTGTAAAGGGCTATATTTTACTGGGGCACAAAGTTGGGGGACACCTCGTCATGTGTATGTAAGCGGGCACGCCTTTTATGCCTGGAGGCTTTTATTTAGGTATTAAGTTCTGTTCACGTTTTTATGTTGTCATTTGTATCAGCTTGAGTACAGTTTTAGTTGTTTTTACATGATCAACAGTATGGCTTCACCAAGGGACGTTGTACGACTGACGCCGGTGTCACCTTATTAAAACACATATTTACGGCGTGGGAAGAGGCCCAAGACGCAATAGGAATATTTTGTGACCCCTCCAAGGCATTTGATTGCGTCGACCACGAAACATTACTCTTGAAACTTAAGCATTACGGACTTGGAGACCTTGCGCTCAGTTTAGTAAAATCTTATTTATATGATAGACAGCAGCAAGTTCAAATAAATGGTGTCAATTCACTCGGCTTAAAAGTAGAAATGGGTGTACCACAAGGCTCGATATTGGGTCCTTTCCTCTTTTTAGTATATATTAATGATCTACCCCACTTGTTAAAAACCCAACCACAAATGGTGTTATTTGCTGACGATACTTCCTTAATTTTTAAAATTAATAGACGTGGCTCAAATTTTGACGACGTAAATAACGCCCTATTGCAGGTCCGAAATTGGTTCACTGCTAATAATTTAGTATTAAATGGGAAAAAAACTAAGTGCATAAGATTTTCTTTACCAAATGTCAAAAGTAGTATTTGTGAGATAGTATTGAATCAAGAGAAATTAGAATTCGTCGATAAAACTGTTTTCCTGGGGATTACGCTCGACTCAAGGCTTCAATGGGGGCCTCATTTAACTTCCCTTGCAAGATGGCTAAGTTCAGCAGCATATGCTGAGAGAAAAATCCGTCAATTTACTGATGTAGATACCGCACGGCTAGTATATTTTAGTTACTTTCATAGTATTATGTCGTACGGTATTTTACTATGGGGACGGGCTGCAGACATCGAGTCTATTTTTATTCTGCAGAAAAGAGCCATCAGAGCCATATATGGCCTCCGCAGGTGCGACTCTCTAAGGGAACTGTTTAAAGAAATTAACATCATGACGGTACCTTGTCAATATATCTATGAAAACATCATGTACGTAAGGAAAAATCTACATCTTTTTAGTAAAAGAGGTGAAAGACACAATTATATCACTAGAAATAGGGACCAATTAGTTCAACCAGGTTTCAGACTGGCTAAAGTAGACTCATCTTTCATGGGGTACTGTTTAAAATGTTACAATAAAATACCTCCCCACATACTTCAACTGAATGAAACAAAATTTAAATCTAGTATAAAACTCACACTATGTAGCCAAGCATATTATAAATTGGGGGATTACATTGCTGATAAAAATGCTTGGCTCAACGCTAGTCCTGCTCCACAAGGGCGCAAAAACTAATTGATCAGGTATTGAAAATAGTGTTGGAGCTGCTGAAGATTTTAAAAACTCTCTTTGCATTGTATAAATTCAATCTCTTAGTATTGTATAGCTGCATAGCACATTGTTATGTGAGTACTATGTACTATAAAGCTGCCATTTACTGGATACGTCTTTCATTGACTTGAATGTGCCCTGGTGGCTGGGAGTATGTCGTGCTCACTCTAATGTCTCGCTGATGGTGGCGCGTGTGTTGGATCATTTAGCTCCCTTCAAAATGGTTGAGCTGAATGGTGCTGATCCACGCGTCATGTTCGTGAACGGGCGCCGTCAGTAGAGACTGGTCATCTCTTAGCTGCCACGGCTTATTTTAACTTTAATTTTTGAATTGCTTTTGTTTTTATTGTAATCTTTTTATTACGGACGCTTTTACGTTTGCATCGTTCTCACATGTATAATTTCAAAATGAATGATGTAAACAATATTTTGTAACCATAATACGTTGATTTAAAAGAGTGTCCTTGGAGTTTCTTGCCCGTTCTTCTCCATAGGTACCTACTACGCTTTGGAATGGGCAACTAGCTTCATCTTTCTGACTGACTGACCGAACCCTTGACAATTCAAAAGTGCCTGTAATTGGTTTATTTGAAATAAATGCTTTGAGTTTTGAGTTTTTTTTTGAGTTTTTTGTTGGTATATTGGCGTGTGATAAAGTTATTTTTATTTTGTAAAACATGAGTAAGTACAATAGGTACATGTGCATTGTGGATGGAATTAAATAACAATGAAAAGGAGCTACATGTTTTGCCAGTTAAAGCGTACAAAAAATACAAAAGTTATTGTTACCATGCGTATGTCTAACTACATTATCAATACATCAGTTTAGAAACAGCTTAACTAACTACCATATTATATTACCATTAGCAACAAGGAGAAATGTTGCAATAATGTGCCTATAAGATTTTTTTTTAACCGATGGATCCCTATTGACTCCGCTGTGGAACTCCATTCCAGAGTCAATGGGGTGGGCTTACCGGTATGGAACTTCAACAACCCAGTGGGCAGCTGTTTCAGGGGTGTTGGGAGCTTATTATAAATTTTTGGGGCCAAACAGAATATGCTTACGCATCAAAGCCGTGCTTGACCTTACTATACATAACTCGTCCTTAACCCGAAGACTACGACTGTTAACGCCTGATTGTTTGTTAAATAACGTAGGATTACTTTTAACGAAATTAGCGGCTTCATAAATAAACAATGCTAGCTAACATATGGCAAGTAATTTAATGTTTTTGTGTTTCGTAATGTTAATTACTTTGCATAGGATCTATATAGAATCAAGTCTATATAACTAAACAGATAGGTGTGCTGCTGGGGAGTTTGTTGCGCCACTTCTTCTTCCCAGCTAAAGCACCAGGAAGTGGTGAAGGGTGGGCGTTTTTGGGGGCTTGTCTTATGTAACTTCAACGTTCGAAAAGTGCTGATCTCATGACTTTTGATTATGATTTTGACAGGCTGTATTTTTACGTGGGATACTGGGCACGAGAGTATTTTCAGATTACCACCTACTAAACGGAGTAACTATAAATACATACTGTTTAGGTACTTTCACCATTTTGTAATTTTCTAATGAACAATAGCCATATTGGTTTCAAGTTATTTTCATGGTAGGTATGTAAAATATCATGAAAATAAATACCGTTGTTTACAACGGTATTTTTTTTCGGTTTTTTTTTACGGTCCCTAGAGTTGATGACTAACCGAATTGATTGTTAATCATTTATGATTAACAATCAATTCGGTAAATCACGGGCTGTAGTCTTTGATAGCGATTTACGATTGAATTCGCTCATAAAGTCCTAACGGGGTCCTTAAACGGTCAAAATTGCTTGACAAGCACGAAAAAGTCACGCAATTTAGACCCTATTAGCGACCAAAAACGGTCGTAATGCGATCTCACAGCGGTCTGACACAGCTGTCCTGCGTCACTTAGTGTAGGTACCTAATAGGTTATTTGTCGATATAGTAAGGGGCTTCCCATTGAATGCTTTTGTATAGAATTGTCACTTAAATTATCAAAGAGCTGACTAGGTATGTCCTGCTACTTTGTTTAGGTATTATAAAATGGATTTGGTTGATATTAAAAACTATTATATAGTGACCTTATTGGTGATGTTCTTCAGAAAGGTCAGGTGCGTAGTACCCGCAACCGGCGCGGCAAATGGAGTATCTAAGCATCGTAGCAAGTGGCGTCCTGTAGTTTCTGCCTACTCCCATGGAAGACCGTGAGAGCGAGGTGAGGCGTGAGTTTATTTTTTTGTCTAAATTATAGCCGCGTATACTCTATTTATTACATTAGTAAAATACCGGTTAATACACTCTCGTTATTTTCATATAAACGTTAATTGCGTTGTTTCACGATAAATACAAAGCGATGTAATCTATTTACCATTTACATTTAAAAAAAAACGAACGAATCTTACAGTAGTCGCATGTTGTGTAATATCTGGCATCTCACCTTGGTAATAAGCAACTGAGCAGCGACGGAAATTAACTTCAGTATTAAAAAAAAAGCTAAATACTAAAATATTTATTCTGAATAATTATTCATTACCAGTGTTCGTCCACTGGTCGAAACTAGACCCTCTATTTTTCTGCCTAGCCTTTTCCCAACTATGTTGGCTGACTGGCTATCTGACCTCCACAACCCAGTTACTGGGTCACACGATACCCCTTGGTAAGATTGGTTGTCCGACTTTTGAGCTTCTGACAACCCGTAACGACTGTCAACGATCTACAAATGACAACCTGGTCACCCATCCAGGGACCAACCGCGGCAAGCGTAGCTTAACCTGATCGATCGACCCGTGCAGCTGTTATTACTAAGCCCCACTAATTACTAATTCCATGAGTTCACTAATTCCATGCTATTTATTATAAAGTACTTACTAATTCCATGTTATTTAAAAGTAGTTACTTGTTCCATGCTCAAGATGTCACTACACATCAAAAGTAAATCTAAAGTGCAGTAATTTCAACAATATTACGCAATAATTGTCGTTATTTTTCTAATGCTTTATTAAATGGAGTAGTCGGTGTCTACATCTCTTTGTCTACTGTCCTATCGCAGGTATGCTGGAAGAGATTTCTTTAGAAATAAGCATCACCTTCGTACGTATTTTTCTGTTCCTTTCTTCCTGTCTGTTTATAGGTATAGTGAGTTTAGCAAAAAGGCTCGCGCAGACTGGGGCGATATCGTGGACGCGACTGGCATATTGCATATCGCGCTAGTCTGTACTAAACCGTTATTTCAATTAGCATCAAACTAAGTAGCGACCTTGTGCAGTTTTTTTATACAAATACTATTGAATGATACATGACGATTGAAGCACGGATTGTATACCATACAATACATTCATAATAATGTGATGTGCATTCATCGCTCGTTTTCGTAATGACAGAACTGCAACTTAATTGCGTAACTCAGTTTGAATCACAACCCGAGAGTTTTGAAGGATATTGTTAATCCAATGCTTCATAGGTTTGAAAACTTTGTCTGCTCCACAAAGTAAATAACGAAATGGATGTGGGTGAACTGTCAAAATGAAAACACTGCGATCAATTGTCATTCTATGTGTGTTACGAAATTTCGGTCGATTTGATTCGCGCTAGTGTTGATATCTTCAATAATACATTACAACTCTCAACTAAGTCTATGCTATTATGTCTGGACGTTTATACAAGGTGTCGTTCTGCATCCTCGTCAAATTTCAGGAGGCTGCTATGAAAGACATATATAATCAAATAAAATAACGATACCTGCTCAATAATTAATACAAACTTGTTTTTTTAGTTATTTAATTTTGACAGTATTTTAGAATACACCACTTAAACTAACAGAATCACCCCGTTGCGTATGCGGTAGTGTGTATATAAAAGGGCAGTTACAGTGCGGTATCACACGGGCCGCGTTTTAACGTGAGTGTCAAACACATGCCGATTTCCGAAAATTAGAAAAAAAAGACCTGCTTATTTTATTATTGATTTGAGAATCATTAGCATAGTTACCTCCTTGAATTTGACGAGGATGCGAAACGACACCTTGTATACTCGTAACAATGATAGGATTCGTGATTCTAGTTCTTTACTAACGGCACCCATAATGCTTAACACACTTTATATCTCAATCCTAGGGAATTGAAGGACGGAAAGGCAAATTTCGCGCCCTCTCGCCCCTAGCCGCCGCAGGAGACGCCCTAGGCGTCGGGAATCCCGGGCGGATTTCCGTCCACCGTAGGCGCGGGCTTGCGGACACCAGTTCACCGTCCGATAAGGACCAGGCCCGGGTCGACGGCGCGTTGTGTTCCACACGCGCCTCATAGAGATGTCGTCAACACAAGTGTAGAGGTCCACTAGGGCCGATGCCTGCCGGGGTCGCGGGAAGGTGCTAAAGGGTTACCGAGGCCCCTGGCAACACAGGCAACAGGAAGGAATACGGGTGGGTTTTAGTCAGTAAGAGTCTGACACAACCTCCCGCTCCGTCCAGAGCGGGAGAAGTTATTTGATAATTTCGAACCCAAAAAAAAGAAGCTTACACAAATAAAAAAAAAAATATTTTGCTCTACATTTCCCATACAAAAAAAAGGGAATTGAAGGACATTGCTTGTACATAGCTTTATAGGTTCCAAAAATTCGTCTGCTCAACAACGTAAATGTAGATGTCTATCTATGACCTAATGTGAATTTTAGGGTTCCGTAGTAAACAAGGAACCCTTATACAGGGTGGGCCAATAATTTTTGCAAATAGCAACACTAAATTTCTCGAATACCGTTGGAAGGAGGGGTGCGCGGGTGGCGGGAAACTATGCGTCGCTACATGCAATTTTAGTCACGATGGAGCGCTTCACGGGACAACAGCGTGCTTTTTGTGTTAAACAATTTTACAAAAACAACGATTCCTACGTACGAGGCCCACTTTCACATCAAAGGGCACGTGAATAAGCACAATTGTCGATATTGGAGCAGGGAAAACCCTCGCCTTAAACACCAAAAGCCACTTCATTCACCTAAAACGACAGTATGGGCTGCCATATCAGCAAAGGGCATAATTGGTCCGTATTTCTTTGAAAATAATCAAGGAGATAATGTAACTGTGAATTCAGCGGAATATGTCAAGATGTTGCGAGAGTTTTTGACGCCGCAGTTGCATGAATTTCAAGGATACAACAGCAGGACCTGGATGCAACAAGATGGAGCAACATGCCACACGTCAAATGTGACTTTACCGGTAGTCAAAGAAATGTTTCCGAATAAATTGATTTCTCGCAGAGGTGATATTCCATGGCCTCCGAGAAGCCCGGATCTTACACCATGCGATTTTTTCTTATGGGGATACCTGAAAAGTCGAGTCTACCTTAATAAACCGACGAATATATCCCAATTAAAACAAAACATCCACGACGAGATAGCCGCGATCCCCCGCAGCATGTGTCAGCGAGTTTTCCAAAGTTTGCGTAGTCGATTGCTAGAGTGCCAACGACGAGACGGTGCACATCTCGACGATGTCATTTTTAAAAAATAAATTTCATTAAATTTTCAAAACGTTAAATATATAATCAACAAAATAACAGTTGTAGTTTTATTTCTATTCATGTTTTAAAAGTGCAAAAATTATTGGCCCACCCTGTAGTTTCGCCATGTCCGTCTGTCTGTCTGTCCCCACTGTAGCTCAGAGACGCTTAGTACTAGAAAGCTGTAATTTGGCATAGGTATTGTAGAATTATAAATTCTACAATATTTTTTTTTTTGTATTTGACCTGCAATCTTTACACTAAATATTTCAACCTCTTTCGTGGAACCCTACTAGCACACAACCATCTTGTCAAAAAAATCTGAATTTTTATATTAAAATTCGAACGTTAGAGACGTTTGTGCCAGTAGGGTTCCGCAAAAGAGATTGAAATATGTAGTGTAAAGAAAACAGATCAAATACCACAAAAAAAAATTGTAGATTTTATAATCGGCCGCGCTTGAAGCATGCGCAGATAACGCTTAGTTTCGACGTTCGATCTTATTCTTTATCTGTATGCACTTCTTTGCCATTTTAACTAATTTATGGGTATAGGCTATTTCAGTATCTCTCTATTTTATTCATTCCTTTGTTTTTTTTTGTTTGATTGTTACCTGTCTTTAGGGTTGGACCCTTCTTTTTTCCTTCCTTACTTTTTTTCTTTCTTTTTTGTTAGTCACACACGTGTCTAACGTTCGAATTTTAGTATAAAAAATTCGGATTTTTTTGACAAGATGGTTGTGTGCCAGTAGGGTTCCGCAAAAGAGATTGAAATATGTATGTATTGCAGGTGAAATACCAAAAAAAATATTGTAGAATTTATAATTCTACAGTATACATATTAATCACGCCGACAAAGTGCTAAAATAAAATTAAAAAAAACATTAATTTTTAGGGTACCTCTCTTGCACGTAATGTGGGGATGATATTTTTTATCTCGTCTTTCCCTTGCTGTGGGGTGTCGTTGGATAGGCCGATCAAAAATATTGCGGGTCCGTCAACACCACTTTTCGGTTCAAGGATCCGTTTCCGTAATATTAAGCATTAAAGTGCTAATTTTTGTTACAGTCCCCCAAGTGTCACCCCCCCCAAGTATCCCCCTGGCAGCTAAAAAGGTTGTTTATGGAGATGTGAAAAAAATCATGGCTGTAGTACATACAATAATAAAATTAAAAGGAAAACTATCACCGCTAAGTGGGCTTTACAAGTTAACGAGTAACAGTCGATCAACTACTCGCTTTTTGAAAAAGATGAAAAGGCTATGTCAAAGCGGAAACGGTACTACGCACCTGAGCTTTCTGAAGAACATCACCAATAAGGTCACTATATAATAGTTTTTAATATCAACCAAATCCATTTTATAATACCTAAACAAAGTAGCAGGACATACCTAATCAGCTCTTTGATAATTTAAGTGACAATTCTATACAAAAGCATTCAATGGGAAGCCCCTTACTATGTCGACAAATAACCTATTAGGTACCTACACTAAGTGACGCAGGACAGCTGTGTCAGACCGCTGTGAGATCGCATTACGACCGAATTTGGTCGCTAATAGGGTCTAAATTGCGTGACTTTTTCGTGCTTGTCAAGCAATTTTGACCGTCTAGGGACCCCGTTAGGACTTTATGAGCGAATTCAGTCGCAAAGCGATCGCTATCAAAGACTACAGCCCGTGAGTTCAAGGGACCGTAAAAAAAAACCGAAAAAAAATACCGTTGTAAACAACGGTATTTATTTTCATGATATTTTACATACTTACCTACCATGAAAATAACTTGAAACCAATATGGCTATTGTTCATTAGAAAATTACAAAATGGTGAAAGTACCTAAACAGTATGTATTTATAGTTACTCCGTTTAGTAGGTGGTAATCTGAAAATACTCTCGTGCCCAGTATCCCACGTAAAATTACAGCCTGTCAAAATCATAATCAAAAGTCATGAGATCAGCACTTTTCGAACGTTGAAGTTACATAAGACAGTCCCCCAAAAACGCCCACCCTTCACCACTTCCTGGTGCTTTAGCTGGGAAGAAGAAGTGGTGCAACAAACTCCCCAGCAGCACACCTGTCTGTTTAGTTATATAGACTTGATTCAATACAAATCCTATGCAAAGTAATTAACATTACGAAACACAAAAACATTAAATTACTTGCCATTATGTTAGCTAGAATTGTATATTTATGAAGCCGCTAATTTCGTTAAAAGTAATCCTACGTTATTTAACAAACAATCAGACGTTAACATTCGTAGTCGTCGGGTTAAGGACGAGTTATTATATTATTAGTATTTTTATGTTATTGGTAATCATTATTAAATGAGTACTGCATGCTTTATGTATAACCAAGATGTAAAATCTAAACATTTGCACGGCTGGAATGCCGAATATAGTGAAACCCATAGATCTTAAGAACTTATGTCAGCTACCTATATTCTTGCAAATAAATATATCATTCATTCATTCAACTTAAATTTGCAGTGGGAGAGTTAACCGTGACATATATCGATGTATGGGAGAACATGTTTTTCAACCACAATGTTAAGTTTGTTTTTGGGATAAATTCATTTCATCGTTGAATTCGGATGACGGAACCCTTCATTGTGCGTGGTCCAACACCCTCTTGACCGGTTTTCGTTTTAAAACTTATGTAGTTAGATGAGATACCGTACTCGATTCAAAACCATTTTGTAATGAACCTAATCGATATCATCGTTCATTTCAGATTCGATTAGAAATCAATTACTGTGCTATCACTATAACGCGTCAACGCGTGACACTATTGGTAGCACTGAATTTTGCAGTCATGTGATTGTTAGTTCTGTTCGACAGTCGCCATTTTGAACTCTATTAAAACGAACAAAATTCAGTGCTAATAATCGCGTCACGTGTCATGTGTAGTGAACGCATATAAACGATATATTGACAGATTCGCCCGTTATGTTTGACAAAACACATACACACACACACAGGGCACGCAAACACTAATAAGGAGATATCGCGGTTATCATTCAAGAACCCTTTTATGAAAATAAAAACAACATGAGTAGGTAGGTACTGTGTGTTCTAAAAATACCCGTTGTAAGTGTAAACAAACCCCCAAGTTAAATTCAATAATTCATAAAGCGTATTATTAACACATTCATTTGTATTTAAACAGTTTCAACTTTATCTCACCACAGTTTAAAATAACCATTATTTCTTGAATAACATTATTAAATTGTAATTGAAAAAGCATCGGCTAACATTTAGGTTAGAAAGTTAACCTCAATTTTGAAATGAAAAACATCTATAAAGGATTTAAAATTCGAATTCTGGGTGAACATATTCAAATAATCAAATCATGGCACTCAATTTTTAAGTGGCACTACAAACTGACATCCACAATTAGAGTTTAGAGCCCATTTGTTTACTGTTTAATCAGATACTATTGGAACAGATCATAGGTTATTATTTTATCATCATTCATTAATAGCCACACTGATAAGGATATACCTAATAGCTTTCACTAGTAAATGTTTAAAAAGATAAAGTCAGTGATAAGATAAGGAGTAAGAACAGAATCAGTGAAAGACAAAAGAAACAACTTAGTTAACGTAAAAATAATCTATTTTCGTACGTTATGTTAGTAATGATTCTTTATTGTCTGCGGCTGCATTGTGACGTCAGGTTGGTTAATTTGCATTCGTCGCGCTTAATCAACGGATGGGTGACCAAGACTATTCTTTTAAAATTGAGCCTTTTCGTACCTACGTTTGCTCTCCTCATATTGAGGGACTTTTGTATGAACTAATCTGATTACTTACTTACTAAATCATCATTTTTCTAGCCTTTTCCCGATTATGCAGCTGAATACCAGTACTTTACATAGAGCGACTGCCAATCTGACCTCCACCCCTTGGTAAGACTGGTTGTCGAGACTTTCGGGCTTTTGACTACCCATAACGAGTATCATAAATCAAATTCTGATGACTGCCGGGACCAACGGCCTAAGGTGCTGGTCAAACATCCACCAGACCGACCTCGGCAATCGTTGCTTAATCTTGAAGATCGTCCCGTGCGGCTGTTATTATTACTTACTTAAAGTTACCGATTAGGTTATAAATTAGTAACCAAACTTTGCCAACACTGTGATTTTTGTCACTCTTGGCGAAAATTTTGTCTAAGTCAACATGTCCACTGCCAGCATTCGTTACAAAATATTAATTCAGCAGTCATCACTCCGAGCCACTTGTAACTAAGTAGAAGCCGTATCTATACGTATGTATCCATTGAAATAGTTACAGTTACAATAGGGTCTTACACCCATTTTTGAAAAGTGTCTTAATTCAATTCTATAGTGCTAATATGCCCCAAAAAAAATCACAAAATTTTTATTCAATCGATAAGTGCCATAAAAATGCATTTAAATTTTACATTTTCAAAGTTCGCGCGTTGTTTGACGACGCTGGACGCAGTGGACGCCATGTTGCTCTGTGGTCATGACGTCACTTTGTAGTAAACAAATGCGCTGATCTATTATCAAACTATCAGTTGACAGTTGACACGTTTTAGTTTACTTAGCGTAAATAACATGGCGGCTACTATTTCATGGTGTTATTAACATATTAGAAAAACTGAAAACGTTGAATTGAATTTTAAAATTTATTTTGTTATTTTATGAACTAAAAGTAACGTTTTCCGACTCCTTTTTGGCTAAACTATCTCAATAATCTATTTATAGATTTTTTTCTCGTATACGGTATAGTAAAATACCCTATTATCATCATTCAACCAAAAGAAATGGACTGCTGGACATAGGCTTACCCAAGTATCTGTCTCTGTGGGCCAACCATTACGGTAGGAGTCAAGTTCGTCCCCCTATCTTCGTCTTGGTCTCACTCTTTTTCTCTCATATCACTATAACTTAGCATCATCTGCCTAGCCTTTCCCAACTATGTTGAGGTCGGCTTTCTGTCATGAGTATTCAACAAAGAACGACTTCCTATTTGACCCCCACATACGATACCTTTTGGTAAGACTGGTTGTCAGACTTCCGCGGTTCTGACGACCCGTAACGACTGTCAAAAATCCACAAATGACAGCCGGAACTAACGGCTTAACGTGCTATTTGAGGCACGGGTAGACTAAGTATGTAAAAATGGTCACCCGTCCACGGACCGACCACGGCAAGCGTAGCTTAACCTGATCGATCGACCAGTGCGGCTGTGTTTACTAAGCCACGCTTCTCCTCACATCACTATTAGTTACTGATTCAAGTTATTTTTGCAATGATGTGACCAATCGTAACCTATAGATATTATATTATGATTAGTTAATGATACGAGATGAGTCATTTTGAGATCCGCACCCTGATTCAGGTACTTACTACACTACACACATCAATCACAACCTGAATGATATTGAAGTATATTGACAATCCATTGCTCCATATCGTGGGTATAAAGTAAAACTTTCTAAGTGAGATTTATACGGAAAAACTTGTTAAACAAGTTGTAAACGTATTGAACTTAGACACTTTTGTCTCAAAGATTATCAGATAATTCGTAAAAATGTCTCTTAGTGAGTTTTACCTTTATACCCACGATTATGTTCCAAAAATTTATCAGTTCACAACGTAAATAACAAAATGAGTGTTGTTGAATGCAACACATTGCTAGTGATAGAGTCAATTTCCCCGCTCGCGCTGGTCTAACTATGGAATATCGGTAGTAGAAGTGAGCCATTCTTGCATCTCAGATTTTGTTGAGGCTGTCGTCGGAAATTTCTCAGCACGTGTATTATGGTATGATGCATTATCTAGTACTATTACGGAAAGATCTGGCAAATTTGGCAGCAACTTTTCATTCAGCGATTTTACGTAATTTTCAAAACTCATGTTAGAATGGTAGTCTCCAACTGTGGAATTAGCTTTGTAGATTAAGCAAGCGTTCTCAATAGGTTCCAGCGTGTACTATAATAAAACGAGTACCTTGACTAAGTTTTTTTAAAATAGGAGATGGTTTGTCTTTTTGGGCCCAGGTGTTATCTCGAACATGTGTTGTCAATACGTAACTTTCGTCAGTATAGACAGACAGTGACAAGACAGTGTGCATGTACACTTACATACACAAGTATGGGTCACCCATCGGCGGCAGAGTTTTCTCGCGTCTGGCCCTGGTTTAGGCCATGGTACGGAGCGAGAGGGCATGGGCAGCCGTCACCTCCTTCTGCGAAGCAGTAATGCTCGCGAAGGAGGAGGCGGGACGGTTGAGGGAAAGGCAAATTTCGCGCCCTCTCGCCCCTAGCCGCCGCAGGAGACGCCCTGGGCGTCGGGAATCCCGGGCGGATTTTCGGCCACCGTAGGCGCGGGCTTGCGGATGGTGAGCAATGGGTAGCTCACCGTCCGGTAAGGACCAGGCCCGGGTCGACGGCGCGTTGTATTCCACGCGCGCCTCAAAGAGATGTCGTCAACACAAGTGTAGGGGTTCACTAGGGTCGATGGCTGCCGGGGTCGCGGGAAGGTACTAAAGGGTCACCGATGCCCCTGGCAACACAGGCAACGGAAGGAATACTGGTGGGTTTTAGTCAGTAAGAGTCTGACACACCCCCCGCTCCACCCAGAGCGGGAGAAGTTATATGATGATTGGGATATCATCCCAAAAAAAAAATATGGGTCACACGCTTTCGTGAGATAAAACATCTGTACATGAATATGCACATCTACATATATGTGCATTTTCATGTAAAGATGTTAAACTGACATTAAATAATTTAATTTATAATTGTCAAGTTAATTAATAACATAATAAACATTTTGTACGCCGAGTGAGGCAAAATATGTTAGTTTATTATGTTATTAATTAATTTGATAATTATAAATTAATTAAATTAATGTCAGGTTCAGTGTCAGTTTTACTCATTTGATTAGATTTTTGTGTCGGTAATAAGTCATCGATAAATCAAAATAACATTAAAAGTTGATAATGTTTAATTACTTATTAAATATAATATATTAGATAAAGTTTAATATTATTAATAATGCCTGCGGTTTCGCCCGCGTGGCTTTTCATAAAATAAAAGTAGTTAGCCTAAGTCACTCCTTATAACATCAGCTATCTGCCAGTGAAGTGTGAAGTGAGTCCCGTCAAAATCGATCTAGCCGTTTCGGAGATTAGCCGGAACAAACGGACAGACAGACTAAAGTTACATTTTTTTTGTTATAAGGACCGTGTATACTTTCAAATGCATTTAGTAAGAAGCTGTTATTTTTTCAAACAGACACTACAATTTTATTTATCCTTATATCATCCCACAGCTGGGCAAAGGCCTCTCCCCATGAATTCCAGTGTTTGCGATTTAAAGCTAACGTAGACCATTGGTCGTTTGTTTTGTCCAGCTCGTCCTGCCATCTTCTACGGGGTCTGCCGAGATGCCTTCTAGCTCAGGGTTCCACGGACGTGGCCAGCCCAGTGTGGGACTGGGCTTCGACTTGTATAGAGTGTAGATAGAAAAAATATGAATTGATGTGTAGAAATCATAATAACAATTCAGAACAGAGTATATATAAATAATTTTTAGGGTTCCGTACCCCAAAATGAAAAAAAAAAAACTGAACCCTTTATATATTCATTCTAAAAGAAACGTGGCGCTAAGCTCTAAACTGTGGTCGTGGTACTGACTTAATCAGGAAAGGATCACTCGTGTTTCTGTCTGTCCGTCTGTCAGAGCCGATTTGCTCCGAATGAACTAGACCGATTAAGTTGAAATTTAGTATTCATATGAATTGCTGTGACCCAAACACGGACGTGTAACCCAAATAAATGAATGTTGAATATGAGGGTCACTTTTGGGGGGCAAACTAGAAAATTAACAAAAAAAATTTTGCAAACTGTACCGTGGGATATATCAAATGAAAGGGCTTGGTGTGAGGGCCTAGAACATATTTTTTTTATAATTTTTAAATAGTTTTAAAGTTGTTTAAGAAAATTGATGAAAATTGACCATTCCCCCTTATCTCCGAAACTACTGAGCCTAAAATGTTGAAAAAAATACAGAAAATAGTTCTTTACTTATAGATTACACGAAAACCTATAAGAAATCTATGGTCTTAAAATAATATGGTAAATCACTCAATATTGTGCGTACAAACTTACACAACATGTTTTCCAATTACAGTGTTAAGTTTCTTCTTGAGATAAAGTCATTCCAACTACGGAACCATTCAACTCCAACCATTCATGCGTGGTCTGAACTGGACTTGGCCGGTTTTTGTTTACTTATAGTCATTATTAAGACAATAATAACCACTTTAAATTGTTTCTATGAATTATACAAGGGACAAGGTGCCTATTTAAGTATAAATGACTCTATGTGTCAACGACGTATTCTATCCGGAATACTATAGATAACACTGTTATCAGTTCCAGTAGTCAGCCTAATTACTATTCGATGCGTCAGGATAAAGTTCAGTAACATTTAAGAAAAAGGGCTCAAGATTTATGACACACAGATAATACATATAAATTGTTTACCATTTTTTATTAAATTTATTGAACAAAAAATGCGTCATGAAGGCAAGATAGGCCTCCAGTTGAGGGGAACATGGCCCGCGCAATAATAAAATATTTTTACACATACACATACCTAAACTCACGCCTTCTTCCCATGAGGGTAGGCAGAAACTATAGAACGTCACCTGCTACGCTCCTTACATACTCCTTTTACTTTGTTTACGTTCATACATCTCGTCATACACGAGTACTACGCACCTGACCTTTTTGAAGAGAACCTCATTAATGAGGTCAGTATATGTCTTTCTGGGCCTTCCCCTCCCGGCATTTCCACTCACACACAATTCAAGAATAAAAAGGCATGTGAAGGTTAATAATTTATGAGACTTAAATATAGGTACGCAACTGTATGTTACTTTAAGACCAAATATAGCTCTCAGGCAGCGTTTTTGAGCTTTGAAAATGCTTTTTCGTTCACTGAAGTGACCCCAAAATATTATACCAAACCTTAAGATGGAAATTACTAGACCATGGTAAGCCACTAATATTGTCGGTATTCGTAGTTTTTTCCGTAGTTTTTTAGAGATTAATAACTAAAGTCAAGCCACTCTAATAAACTATTAATTGTATTGTTAATGTCATTTACATATGATTCTTTATTGATACATTAAACAATTGATGTGCTATCATACGCAAATAATACCATAGAATGAAGTATACGTGGCAGGTCATTTATATGTAATAAAAATAATAAAGGTCCGAGGACGCTGTCCTGCGGGACACCATATTGTATTTCTCTAAAAGACGATATAGATTTTAATTCCTTTCTAGATCCTAAACACAGGCTCGATATCCCCGTACATTGTCTACGACTTTTTAGGTAAGTTTTTATTAAATTCAGGGCATTGCCACGAATACCGTATGCGTGAAGTGTGGTTAAAAGGTTATCGTGATCCACACAGTCAAAAGCCTTCGATATGTCGGCGTATATTGTGCATACAGGTATTTTGGAGTCTACTTTTGGCATTATTTTATGGAGAAAGTCGAAAATAGCCATGTTGATGTTTTTATTTTTTCTAAATCCCTTTTGTTCGTCACGTTCGTATTTTGTTAGAAAATCGTAGAGAGATTTATAGATTATAATTATTTCTATGATCTTTGAGAGAGAGATTCGAATAGCTAGTCATGTAAGCGCTGATCTCCCGGTTTCCTTCGGTATTCCTCAGGGCAGCTTTTTGGGCCCAACCCTCTTTCTCATATATTAATGATCTCACAAGTATCATTATTCTCAAAGGCGATATAATATCATGTGCTGACTGATGACACAGCTCTCCTCTTTTCCGCCGATACATGGAACGAGGCAATTAATGCTGCGCAAACTGGAGTTAAGGGTCGGGTAATTGCCATTGACCTTGGCCATACAAACACGCGTCGCGCTCACGCCGCGCCGCCACCGCCGTTCGGTTTCATAGGGAATATTTATTTTTGTATCGAAAATATGAATATTTGCAACATAATCAAGATAGAATTATAGATAATAAAATAGTCTATTCATACAAAAAAGTTTGGAAGTAATATCGTTTTTTATGCTTTGGGTAGACTTTGGGTAGACTTCCTGAATTTATTTCATAAAGTATTTTACTACAATACTTAGATATTCACATAAAGAATTGATGTTTATGCGATCTAGTTTAACATAAATTTTTGCATAACTTACTTGCAATAAATAAAGGCGAAATAAATAATAACAGATTTAAAAGTCACTAAAATCATACATCTGCGCCTTAATCAATCTATGGTATCCACGTTACCTCGCTTAGTTTTTTTATCATTTCCTGATCTCGTGGACTCAATTGAAGGGCGCTACTTCAAGCTATTGAATATTTTTATTTTGAATGGTGATTATTAACAATTCTTCGACAAGGCTTCGACCTTTTGAATCTAATACTGACAAAACAAAATTTCAGACTCTCAGTATACGTCAACCGTCGCTAATTAGGAGTAGCTAAGTACAGATAGTGTCTCATCAATGTTCTCTAGGTATAACATATATTACACTTGCAACACAATAGAACATGTTAACACCATCAAATATTTAGGAGTTTTGGTAGACGGTAATCTCAGATTTAAAGACCATATAAAACTACTTATCGCTTCAGTCAGAAAGCTCATAATGTCTTCAAGAGGCTGAGAGATGTTGTGGATGCTTTGATATTAAATGAAATCTACCTTGCCTTAGGTAACCGGCATGTCCTAGAACCAAAAATTCTAAGACATGTGACATCTACCAAACCGCACTGAGCCCGCGTGGTGGATTACGGTCCACTCCCTCTTACAGAGAGGAGGCCTGTGTACCAGCTGTGGGAACATTATAGGCTGATTATGTACTCAAACCAGCCATAATTATTACACAAATTACTCCATTTGCTACGGCTGTTAAATACGTATATCAGTCTGTCATAGCATAACGTATTGCATCTATTGGAGCTCCTAAAACTGTTTTAAAACCAATAGAGATTGCGCAACGCGCTAACCTAAAGGTGTGCACTTTTAAGTTAGCCGGGGTCGCGGAAACGTCCGAAAGGGATACCGTTGCCTCTGGCAACACACAGGCAACAGAAGAAACACAGGTGGCCTTTAGTCAATAAAAGTCTGACATCTCTCTCTTACCCAGCCCAGAGCGGAAGAAGAAATTTTACAATTTCCTAACCAAAAAATAACCTTGCCTAATTTCGACTAATTTATTATACCAATACTGTGAAGTAATTACTGTTCATCAGTTCTTCCTACATACTACCTTCGCCTTGGTCTTTACGCCATCTCGTTTAGCGTTCAATGTACATAAAGGACCACCGAGATTATTCCCTCTATTGTGGAACTCGGTGGCCCTTTTTAGCCCACATTTCATTTAAAAAATATCACTCGTCTTTAAAATAACACTTTCAAAAGTGTTCTTTAAATCGCTAGATAAAGCCGCACAGCCGATAAATCTGTAATTTGTATGGCGTACATAATAAAGAGTATTCTATTCTACTTCATTCAACCAAACATGCGCATTCAACAAACAAAAAACAAAAACATGCAATAAAAATATGTAAGACACAAAATCTGAAAACAGACGCACGAACGCGTGACGTACCTAAGCGTCGTAATGTAAATTCGAACGATTTTTGAATCGAAAATACAACTATCATAAAGCGCCAACAACATTCTGATAAAAAAAAATGCGACACGCACAGTGACATAGATATGAACAAAGTTTTAAAAGTAACTAAATATGATAAGCGAAACATTTTTTAATTTGAAAATCGTTCGAATTCACGTTACGTTCACTCCTTACGCTCGTGCTAGGCCCACGGTCACATCTACGATGCCTAAATGTTTTATTAATTAAGCACTACATTTTATAGCGTGTGTTTTTATTACTAATATTTAACATTCAGCGTTGGAGCTCCCAAAATAGTTGGCACAATAAAATGACATCATCTGCCATGGCAGCCCGGCTGACCTTGCGTTCGTCGACGAAGCGAATCGCCATAGTAAGTATGTATAGGTAGGTAGACTATATCTTTTGAATACTTTTTTTTCAGTCTGTGTTTTCGCTCTTGTCATGTTTTGGGCCGTCTGTAGCCTTGGCATGTTTTATGCAGGGGAGACGATCGGGTATCAAAGTAATGTATGTGAATCTTTGAGTCTCTTTAGCCGATATCGATAAGCCTGAGGAGGTTCTTTTTTATGTTATTGAATGAAAATAAAGCTGGTAGCATGACGTTAGTGATCAACTCCGCATATCTATAACACCAGAGACATCGCGGTACGTTGCCCTCTTAACTCATACCCTTCAGATATATGATTTTAGTGACTTTTAAATCTGTTAATCCGCCTTCATATAATACAAGTTATGCAAAAAATAATATGTTAAACCAGAAAGCATACACATCAATTCTATATATTAATATTTAAGTATTGTAGTAAAATACTTTATGGTATAAATTCAGGTAGTAATGTCTACCCAGAGCATAAATTATTTTAAAAACAAAAACCCGACTGCTAAAACACATAACTGAAAAGAGAAAAACAAGCTTTATAATCTATAGAATTTTGGTATCGCAGGCGGGGACAAACATAAGTTACACCATATTTCAGGCTATTGGTTTGTCCCCGCCTGCGATACCAAAATTCTATAGATTATAAAGCTTGTTTTTCTCTTTTCAGTTATGTGTTTTAGCAGTCGGGTTTTTTGTTTTTAAAATAATTTGTTTTATTTCAAGCTTTTTAGTTTTATTAATATACATACATACATGGAATTGACTCATTACTAGCTATTATTTGATATCAATTTTGTTATAATTTAATTTAAAAAATACCTTCCCCTCCCTTTTTTTTTGTATTTTCAGATGCAATATATAAATATTATATAGCCTATGTCACTCCCACAATTAAGACGAATCTAACGACACCTCTTAAGTTAAAATCCATCAAGCCGTTTAGGCTACAGAGCGTGCTAAAGAAATAGACATACATACATACTCTCGAAAAACATTACCCTCCTTCTGGGGCAGTCGGGTAAAAACGATACTACTTTCAAACTACTTAAGATATTATCATATTTTTTTTTGTGAACAGACTATTTATAATTATATCTGTGATTTTTTAAAATATGTTTGAAGGAATATTTATTTTTGGCGCGGCGGCGGCGCGCGGCGGCATGGCGCGCGGCGTTAGCGCGACCCGCATTTGTATGGCCAGGGTCAACGCTGCTTGGCGGCAGCAATAGGTATGGTGCTATTACTTCCCCAGAACAGAACTTCTTTAAAAAAATGCTCTACGCAGTTCTTTATTTATGTACTTAAGTACTTACTTTTAATTCAATGTCTTTTATTTCATAAGTCACTACTTACCTATCCACAGTGGCGTAGCGTGGGGGGGGGGGCAGAGGGGGCTGTGGCCTCGGGCGGCGCTAATATAGGGGGCGGCGGCGTCAGGTCATCCTAACTGTATTGTCATCGGAGGACTACATAGGTCCTGTACAGTCGCCAGCGCATCATGTTCCCACCAACTGTCAAATTTCTCCAAATGATTAAACCTTCAAATGTTGATGTTTAATTTCATAATAGAATGAGAAAATGTACTTATTTACGAATAATTTCTAGACACTGGGACAAATGCAGGTTGTTCAAAATAGATTTGACGTAAAAAAATAGGAAGGTATACTAGGTACATTAGTATTCCAGGATATCATGTGAAGTTAACTATGCTGTAATATGAATATACTGAAATCGAACCTTAAGGCACACTTTTGGCGACGAAAGTAGGGATGTTGGTTTATCGTACGAAGACAATTTACTTTTTATTTACTTTTTTATTCAAACTTCAAGTTTGCAGACCTAACCTAATCTTACATTGTAATAATCCTTAGTTGCGAAAATGGGGAGGGGCGGCAAATTTAGGATTTACCCCAGGCGGCAGAAATACACGCTACGCCACTGCGGCTCCACCTAATCCTACTAACCTAATCCACCTAATTGATCACATAATATGTGATATATTATATTATTAGAAGAAAATGAATAAAGAAAATAGCAACACCGCGACGGGTTATACAGGTTGAAATTGAAAACTTGCGACAAACTGAAATGGGACATTGTATACATCATTATAAACAACTTTTACTAAGGGACCAAAGCTGTAATCCCAAAAAAAAAATCTGCTTTTCCTACATTTTGATGAGGTATTGCGAACATAAATGTAGGGGACAGCAGTTTTTTTTTGGGATTGTAGCTTTGGTCCCTTAGTAAAAGTTGTTCATAATGATGAGTACAATCTCCCATTTCGATTTGTCGCATGTTTTCAATGTCACCCTGTATAAAGAAGGTGCCTGGCGGCACTCGCCCCTTTTGCCCATCGGTCGTCACGTAGTCCGGAAGCTCTGTCCGAATACCTAGTAATTGTCGTTATTTCAAATATTGTAATTTGTTTAACCAACGGCCATTAAAATCTTTTAAAAAAAATCAATCTGTGTTTCTATTTGTAACAATATTATTACTTATTATGTATTCAATTCTCTTAGGATTACTAACTGCCATGGTGTTGCACTATGTATAGAAAAAAAAAAAAAACAATACAAGCTTGTTATTTTGATTGTCACTCAGGTCAACGGTACAAGATAAGATGTTTTTGTTAAAAATTAATTGGTTTATCTCTGAAGCACATTTTTTTTGACAATGACGCTTTCGTATTTTTTTTCTTTTTTATTCTGTGAGCTCCAAAGTTTTATTTGGACATTATCTCCTCTGATGGTAAGTGAAGATGTGGCCCATGATGGAGCACTCATCTTTGTTAGGGTGAATTTTAGAAATTAAACTGAACACGATCACAATATCTTAACTGCGTTTAAGAGCTGTCGATAACAATAATCAGCCTATAATGTTCCCACTGCTGGGACACAGGCCTCCTCTCTTCGAGAGGGAGTGGGTAATCTACTTCACCGGCCCAGTGCGGGTTGGCAGACGTCACATATCATCGAATTTTTGGTTTGCTCACGATGTTGTCCTTCACCGTTTTGAGAGCAGTGGTGATGAAATCATTTACACAAAGTAAAGCGCCTACCTAGGTTCGGACCGACGACCTCGACTCGTTAGTCGGCGCCGTTACCACTAAGCCAATAATAACGATTTTTTTTACAAGCATTCTCAAATAAAATAAAACGTCAACGTGTAGTGGGCCAATTCTTCAATAACCAGAACATTTATACATCAGCCTTCAATTGTTTTAAAGAGGTCATCTTGAACAAGATTACCAGAATTGTGATCTCGGGTTGCACTCAATAACCTATATTCATTGCGTGTTTTGAAGAGCTCAAATTGTTATTGTGTTCTTAACTGCTTCCCGTAAAATAATGGATTAGTATGGGTTTAGTGGCTTGACTCATACATAAGTTCAATTCGTCAAAGGAAGTGTGTACCGTGTAGTCTGTCGTTAATAAATAGATTTACCCTCTGACCGCACTAAGGGTAAATCCCGTTATCAACATTATATTAGTCATCAATTAACTATACATCCTGTATGTACTGTCGCCAACTCATCTAGTTACCACAAACTGACAATTTTCTTCAAATGATTTTAAACCTTAAAATGTAGTTGGATAAGTTCAAAATCGAATCAGAAAATTTGTCAGTTTGTGGTAAGTGACCACAAACTGACAAATTATCTCATTCGATTTTAGATTTTCGAGTCGCCAGCACACCAAGTGTGGTGTGCTGGAGCTTGAACATCATTTTTATTAATATCTATAGGCTAGAGAAAAACAATGCCTTTATATTGCCTTTATTTTCGTCTAGAGTAGATAGTACACAATTTGATTAAATTAAAACAAAATTAAAATGTAGTTGGATAAGTTCAAAATCGAATGAGATAATTTGTCAGTTTGTGATAGTGACCACAAACTGACAAATTTTCTCATTCGATTTTCGATTTTCGAGTCGCCAACACACCAAATGTGGTGTGCTGGCGATTGAACATCATTTTTATTAATATTTATAGGCTAGAAAAAAACAATGCCTTTATATTGCCTTTATTTTCCTCTAGAGTAGATAGTACACCATTTAATTAAATTAAAACAAAATTAAAATGTAGTTGGATAAGTTCAAAATCGAATGAGAAAATTTGTCAGTTTGTGGTAGTGACCACAAACTGACAAATTTTCTCATTCGATTTTCGATTTTCGAGTCGCCAGCACACCAAGTGTGGTGTGCTGGAGCTTGAACATCATTTTTATTAATATCTATAGGCTAGAAAAAAACAATGCCTTTATATTGCCTTTATTTTCCTCTAGAGTAGATAGTACACCATTTAATTAAATTAAAACAAAATTAAAATGTAGTTGGATAAGTTCAAAATCGAATGAGAAAATTTGTCAGTTTGTGGTAGTGACCACAAACTGACAAATTTTCTCATTCGGTTTTCGATTTTCGAGTGATTGAACATCATTTTTATTAATATCTATAGGCTAGAGAAAAACAATGCCTTTATATTGCCTTTATTTTCCTCTAGAGTAGGTAGTACACAATTTCTTAAATGAACTAGACACATCTTTTTAGGTGATTGCATAAAGTTGAATTATTAATTAACTGGGGTAATCTGACATTTGCTTTTGGTCATATTTATTATATTAATTCTATTCTAGACTTTCACACTTATTATTACTTTTACGTACATTTATTTTACGATTGTATACAAATCGATTAAACTAAACGATCACCATTGCAATAAATATGATCATTTTAATTACACAAAGTGACAGCTAGCACATGTCAGACAATCCAGAGAATAAATAATTCGACTATAGTTACAGTCAGCCGTCGAGAGAATGCGTACGTGACACTTGTCAGTCGGACAATTTTTTCTTATAATAAGGATCAAATTCGCAAATCAAGTATTCGTTAATATGAAACTGATAGAATGATGTCAATAACGCATTCTCTCGACGGCCAGACTGTAGTTCCAATTGAGATGAAACACCAATTTGTAATCAAAACTAGTTGGTTTTTTAATGAATTTGTTGGTACTATCGTTCTCATCAATCAACCAATTAACGAGGGGATCACGAACATAAATTCTATGATACGATAGAGAAACAATCTGTTAAATAATATTTAATTTGGTTTCACCTAAAACGCAAAATGTCAGTATCTGCCTTATTAATTATTCGCAGAATTAGAATAAGTATTGTGGAACAATATTTAAGATGCAGAAGTAAGTTTGATGGCAGAAAAACTATTGAAATTAAATGAAATACACAGAAAGCGCACCTACTCCTGGAGACGACGCGTGTTGTGAGGAGGTTCTACTCTCTGGATCCCTGACCAACGGTAGCTTCAACCTGTATCATCATCTGCCTAACCTTTTCCCAACTATGTCGGTCAGCTTCCAGTCTTACCGGTTGCATCTGAATACCAGTATTTTACATGAAGCGACTGCCTATCTGACCTCAACCTAACTGGGTAATATGATACCCCTTGCTAAGACTGGTTTTCAGATTTTCGGGCTTCTCGTCAGAAGCCGTCACGGGTCGTCACCCGTGACGGCTGTTAAAGATCAACCACCAACGGCTTGACGTGCATTCCGAAGCACGGAGGGGTCTTGATATGTAAGGATGGTCACCCATTCACGGACCAACCGCGGCAAGCGTAGCTTAACATCATCGATCGACCCGTGCGGCTGTTGAAAACTTCATGGAAATTGTTCTACCGGTGTCGCATCGCGCCGTCGCGTCGCGCCAGTCTGCAGCCTCAGAGGTCGGGGCTCAGATGCGCAGTCGCTCCATATAAAATACTGGTATTCATCTGTATCCGGTTTGACTTGAAGCCGATTCCAACATAGTTGGGAAATGGCTAGGCAGATTTTATTAGGTACTAGCTTTTGCTCGCGGCTTCGCCTGCGTGGAGGATTTTTAACCTGATCGCTCGGCCCGTGCGGCTGTTATAACTTATATTCACAAGCCCCTCCTGGGCTCCTGGCTATCACAGTATAAACAATAATTTTAATTACTAGTGAAGTGTATACTGATGATGACTTATTCATCGAAAAGGGTAATTCCCCTTAAGGCTCCTACAAACAAGCGCGACACGCGACGCAACACAAAGGCACCGCTTGTAGTGCTACACGCGGTGCCTTTGTGTCGCGTCGCGTGTCGCGCCTGTTTGAAGGAGCCTTTAACCTTTTAAGGGACTTTAGACTCACTTTGGCGAGTCCATGGTTCAATAAAATAGAAAACCCACGAAGTATAACTGAGGCGTATTTCCCCAATGAAGTGTCGTCATTAAGGCGCTGACAAGACCCAATTGACCAAAATAGGCTTCTCTTAAGAAAGAAAATTGCCAAATCTGTATAGTTTGTGGTAGCAGAAAAAATATATGTTAATTTTGAACATATTTCCCAGAACTTGGTTGTCACCAAAACACGTTTTAAAAAAAAAATCTCGATACAAACTAACCTCTTACCTTGAGTTCTAATCCAACATATCTGTATTAAATATCAACATAAATTACGTATTTAATTAATAACAAGTACGTCTTATTCTAATGCAGAACTTGGTTGTTTTTATTTTCGATTACTCAACTCAATTCTGAGTAAATAGATAATTACTTCATATTTTGCAATAAATTACAAGCGTTTTGTCGTCGCGCTTCTCTTTCTTTTCTATGCAATCTGACAGTGACCGCGGTTTAGGTGTTGTCAGCGTCTTAAGAGGCAGAGAATATTAAGGAAAAAGGACTCACCGTTATTTGCGATAAGTGATGAGGATGATAGTTGCTTTTTTCCGTCGGGATGTATCAAAGTCATAAAAATTTAGATACTTCTTTGTGTGACGCCGGGGTAAATTTGAGACAGTACATTATATGACGCCAAGGTACATAATTATGAGACAATACATTATATAGTAAATACTCGCTTATGCCCGCGGCTAAGTTCCGTGGTGTTCGGAAATTATCCCACGGGAAAGAATTACTGGGATAAAAAGTAAGTATTCTTTTTTTTTTTGCTAACAGGGTGGAAATCCTCATGGATGTCCTCCGCCCTGGGGTGGACGGAGGGGTCTGTCAGACTTCTACTGACTAAAAACCACCCCGGTGTTCCCCTCCCACACTTCCACCGGGAATCATGGGATCTAGTGCGACTTCCACGATCCCCAGCTGGTGCCGGCCCGCCATTGCGGGCCACCTCAAGCTCGCGGGGAGAGTGAGGTGTAAAACTCCCCCCGCGACGTCCAATAGGGGCTCACGTGGAACACTACGCGTCGCCACCTCGGGTTCTGCTATGTGGGGGGTGATGGATGTCCCCGAGTCCGTCGCCCCACCCATTTAGGGGGTTGGAAGAGGGCGCTGTCCGTCATCCACCGACGCCCAGTGCGCCTGCTGCGGGCAGGGTGAGCGGAAGAGATCTCCCGCTCCCGTTCCGCAGCCTCCTTCTGCGACATGACTGTTTCGCAGAAGGATACCACCGCGTCCCAGGACTCCTCGCTGCCGACCATGGAGTCGACCACGGCTGGCAGCGACAGGTCACTGCCTACTCCTGAGACGAGGGTACGGCGCGGCTCCTCCCAAGCGGCACACTCTGCCAGCGTATGCCACGCCGTGTCCTCCCGACAGTCGACGCAGTAGTGACACCGGGCGTCCGGCTCCCTGTTTTTGCGACACAGGTACTTCCCGAAGCAACCATGCCCCGAGAGCACCTGCGTCACCCGAAACGACAGGGCGCCGTGCCTCCCGAGCCAGCGCTTGAATACCGGCCTGACCGCCTCAATGGTGACGAGGCCGGTAGGACGTGAAAGCCTGTCCCGCCATTCCGCCACCAAGGCTGCGCGAAGCTGCGACTGACGCAACTCAATACGTCGCTGCATCAGCCGCTCGCCTCACGCCCTCGCTTCCTCGAACCACTTGTACAGTGACGCTAGTACTTTCGCCTCTAGGTCCCAGGGCGGGGATCCGGCCAGTACACAAGCCTCTTCGTTGGAGATCGTGCGATATCCCCTTATGACTCTGGCGGCCATCGCTCTCTGCGACTTTCGCAAGACAGCGATGCTGCCGGCCGTCAGGTCTGCCGCCCAGATCGGGGCCCCATACAGGGCCATTGATCGCACTATCCCCCACGTAGAGCCGCCTATAGGCGGCGCTCGGGCCCCCCAAATTGAGAAGCAGCTTTGATAGCACCCCAGCCACGCCCAACAACTTGAGCGCCAGCCACCGAAAGTGAGGGCCGAAGTCCCACCGGCTGTCGAGCACCAATCCCAGGTACTTCATGGTATACTTGACAGCGATTCGAGCCCCCCCGACCACGATATATGATCCGGGTGGAGCCGCCCGACGGGGGCCATGACATACTATGGCCTACGACTTGTTGAGGGCCACCTCCAGGCCTAGGCGCCGTATGCGGCTCACCACTTGTGAGACCGCAGCCATCGCCAGCAAGGCTGCCTCCCTGTACGAGCTCCCCCGGGCCGTGACCGTGTCGTCCGCATAACACGTAAAGTCTACGCCCGGCTGGAGCTTGCCCCGCAGCACCCAGTCGTACCCGATATTCCACCGACCGAGCCCTGTGGAACACCGCACGGCATGCGGCGCTGGTTTCCGCCATCACGTCCCGTGTAGGTGACACACCTCTCCACCAAATAAGCCCCAACGATGCGGCAGAGGTAGGGAGGCACTCGATGGTACCGCAGTGCCTCCCGTAATACAACTCCAGGGCACGGTGTTGAAGGCGTTGGAGATGTCCAGGGACACCGCCAACATTACCTCGCCCCGGGACACTGCTTCCTCCGCCAGGACTCTCACTCGCGATATTGCGTGGATGGTGGAGCGCCCGTGCCAAAAGCCGAACTGGCTCTCGGCCAGGTCAGGCCCCTCTCTGCACAAGTGGCCGACGAAGCGGGCAGCGATTATCCGCTCCAAAAGTTCCCTACCTCGTCTAGCAGCACTATGGGCCTGTACGCGGACGGTGAGTCAACAGGGCGCCCCGCCTTCCTGAGCAGGACCAGACGGCCAGATTTCCACAAAGTGGGAAACTGGCCCTGCTCAAAGCACGCTGTGGAGAGTCCGCTCAGTTGGGGCTCTAGCTCCTTAAGGGGGAGAGCTAACACGCGGCCGTGGATTCCGTCGGGCCCCGGAGCCACGTTCTTGGCCCGGAGCCGCATCACGGCCGCCCCCATCTCTGCCTGTGTCACCTCTGGGACGCTGATGGCGTTCTCTTCCATAGCTGCGGCTATGGGCAAAGCCATCGGCGACGGGGCCTCCTGCAGCACCTCAGGTTGGAGACCCTCCGTGAGTGGAGGCGCCGCGGCACGAAGTTAATTCCCTCGAACAGCTCGATAGGGGCGCCCCCTCCCCCAAGAGTCTCCAACATCTCCTCCCTGGCTCGCGTCCTCGCTTCACCGATGGCTAGCCACAGAATGTCCTTCGCCGCGCGGTACACCTCATACAGCGCGGCTTCTTCGTCAGGGACCCGACGACGTCTCCTCTGGTATCGGCTGTACTGGCGCCTGACCGCCACGCACGCAACACGTAATTGCGCGATCATGGCAGACCACCAGTACTCTTAAGTACCTAAGTATTCTTTTTTTTTGGTAACGGGGTGTAAATCCTCATGAATGTCCTCCACCCTGGGGCGGACGGAGGGGTCTGTCAGACTTCTACTGACTAAAACACACCGTATTCACTCGAACACTTGCACCGAAAACAATAAAACAAAAGAACACAGCTTCAACTCATACTTCAAGTAAAACCACTACCAGCGGTCAATGACTCAAAAAAACATCAAATCTTTTTCATATTTATTTTATCGTGTTATTACATCACCCTTCACCTCTGCAGAGTCTCACTAATATAATTTTACTCTGTATAGTTAAGATAGGTAGGATTCTGTAGTAGTCATGTGGGGTAGGAGTTTATTTTCATCTACCGGATACAATTTCAACCTTCAGCCTGCTTAAAATCTCGAAAAAGACAGAAAAACCCAATGACACTGCTAGATGTGGGGCTGGAACCGTCACGATCACAGCAGTTTCGTTGCAACCACAAGCTAAACCGACCAGGCAGTGAATGCAATTAATAGGAATATACCTTATATCGGTATTATATTTGGTAAGCTACAGCTAGCATTTTTCATCTGTTCAGAAAGAAGCAGAAACACGGTGCATTGTAACTTGATCATAATATTTCGGTGGCAGGGAGTTGTCAGAATTTTATAAGTGTGATACTGTGGATGAGTTATGTACTAAACAATAGGTCAAACTGCATTGGGTCGCCTTGACCTTAACGATAATCAGTACAGGTCATCGCACAGTTTATTGGCCATTTGATTGATGAAAATAAATATACATTATAATAGAGACATACTCACATTATTAACATATTTATTTACATATTTATTTATTTTTTTATATCTCCTTAAACATATTTTAATTTTGTTTTGTTCTTTGCACTTGTTTCATGATTATTATTGGATATAATTATTATATAGATAAGTTTAATATGTTTTATGAATGGATATATTTATTGTAAATATGTGAAAGGTACACCACAGGCTACCTGAGTATTGTCCTCTCATTCCCTCTATTCCATCCAAAAGTTGCCTTTAAAAGGTCACTTTTAGCGATAAGACCGCCTATTGTTAAATTTCTTCATTTATATCTGTAATTTTTATGGTGTACAACAGCTGTACATAATAAAGAGTATTCTATTCTATTTTATTATTTTGTGAGCTTAGGTAGAATAGGTACATATACGACGTTCTTATAGGATAAAAGGTAATGATACAAACTCAAAGCATTTACTCGTATTTCAATTAAACCAATTACAGGCATTTTTGAATTGTCAAAGAGAGTTAAGGCTCCTACATACTGGCGCGTCTTGTCGCGCGACGCGACGCGACACAAAGACACCGCGTGTAGCGCTACAAGCGGTGCCTTTGTGTCGCGACGCGTCGCCCGACAAGTCGCGCCAGTGTGTAGGAGCCTTTAGTCAGAAAGTTGAAGCGAGTTGCCCATTCCAAAACGCAGATCTCTATGAAGAAGAACGGGCAAGAAACGCCAAGCACTTTTAAATCAAGATATTACAACTTCTGGGTACATTATTCTTGTTGCTTCTGTATGTGAGAACCTTAGAATATAGAAAGAACCAGAAGCCGCGAACACGCCTAATACTGAGGCGTCAAAAACTACTCCTAAATAGAGTAGTTTGACGTGCAGCCGATCAGTTACTCTGTGAACGTCGTATCGCGTAACGTGTTTTACCGGTGTGCAATTTTATTTAATTATGCCGTCTTGTGTCTTTCGTACCTTTAAAAATGCAGCGGGATCACATTTCACGTGTAAATAGCGCATTCAAATATCGTCTTTTTTAATTACTGAATAAATTGTTCAGTTTGTAATTGTCATAGAGAATGATGCATCCATCTTGTTAGTGTTGCCAGTATAAGAGTTTTGATGTTCCCTTCTTTTTATTACCTACTGAGGGCATTTATTTGTTGTAATGTTAAATTAATAACAACTTAAAAAAAAAAGCCGACTTGAAAAAGAAAGGTTATCAATGCAACCCGTAAGTATGTATATATGATTTTGTTAGAATTTGCATAACATTCATAATAGGTACTATGTTAGACTATTAGAATTTCTAGAGGGGGCGGGTGTATGAAATTATGTATCTATGAAAAGACCAATTGAGATGTTATTATTTATATTATCTTACCAATACTCTCAACGTTTACCCCAAAACGGGTTCATAATGTCCGAGCTAGCAACATTACGCGGGTGGGAAGTGAGGCGGGCGCGGGACGCTTGTCTTGATTTTGGACACAGCGTGCGGCTTGCAATAACAGTTGAACGCGGATTCTAGTTCTTTCTATATTCTAAGGTGAGAATAAAATAAAAAAATAAATAAATAAAAACAATTCAGAATATATGATTAAAAATAAGCTCTGGCAAATAAGAGATGACCAGTATCAACTGACGGCGCCCGTTCTCGAATGTGACGCGTGGATCAGCACCATCCAGCTCAACCATAGACGAAAATATAAAAAAAAAAACAAATATATAGACGAGATTGAAAAAGTCCAGCGTAAGTTTCTACGAGCCATGCATTACAGATGTCACAAAACGTATTTTTCGTACTCACAATTACTTGATAAATATAGGCAGGTCAACCTAGAATCTAGACGTAAGTATCTAGAGGCTTCTGTACTGTATGGTATTGTTCATGGTGATTTTGATTGTATCGATCTCACGAGTAACTATGTTATGCAGTCCCACGCACTGTTAATAAACGTAGTATTCGAGCTGGTACCCTATTTGCTGTCAATACCTGTCGAACTAATTCTGGTTTGCGCTGCCCTATTCGTCGAATGGTTGAATCCTATAATTGTAATTTTGTTAATACCTATTGATATTTTTGCTCAAAAGCAACATTTAAATGTAATGTCATGAAAATTATTATTATCCAATAATATTATTAGTTAGGAATGTAAGTTAGACTAGATTTTATAATTTATTTGTTTTTAGTGTTAATAATCATTACTCTGTTTCCAAACAATAAATTAGAATCTCAATTTTGCATGATGTAGGTAATTAATTATTATGAATGTGCTGTAATTATTTACTACCTATCTAGTGGCACTCATTATCATATTTTCTCTTGTTAATATGCGGATAATGTAGTGGGCTGCAATATTGTTAATATTTTGTATTATCTTTTCTCTGTTCCAACACATATTGTAGCTGTTTATTGTCCCTGAATAAATAAAATAAAATAAAATAAAATAAACCATTTTGGAGGGAACCGAATGATCCAACACACCAACACATCCTAAATCTTACCTACGAGTATAAGACCTAACAGTGTAACATCCGCCATACTGAAGGGGTTATTGGTTAACCCGCACTC
This sequence comes from Atethmia centrago, assembly GCA_905333075.3. Lineage (NCBI taxonomy): Eukaryota > Metazoa > Arthropoda > Insecta > Lepidoptera > Noctuidae > Atethmia > Atethmia centrago. The sequence goes on along the minus strand of HG995381.1, from coordinate 5,306,148 downwards.
ACAGATGGCACAAAAGTTATTTGACCAAATACTTACAACTACTCGCTTATATGGATACAAGTCCTTCATTTGTTCCGAGTCTACATACCTAGATGATGAGGTAAGTGTCTGTAAACAACGAAGATGAAATAAACAAATAATTTATTTACGCCACATAACTATTCCATACCACAAAGTTATCAAATATAAATAGGTGTACGGCGTATATCTTGCGAAATAGGGGTTTATTGACCCAGGCGACACCACATGTGAATACAGTGCTCCTGACCATACCATGTCAAATTATGATCGAATGTCTAAAGTGTCCATAAACCTGCACTTCTGCCTGAGGATCTTAAAACGCCATTGATATCGTGCGATTGGCTTGGCCTCCTACTGGCCCCAACTCACCATAACAAAAAGGTTTTACTTTTGCCATCCATGCATTACTAAGGTTATTAATTTTAATAAAGAAAACATGTGGGCCTTGTTGTTATAAAAAAAACCTTAAAACGCTTCTAAATAAACACAGACAGTGTTTTTACCTGCGTTCTATCCCCACGCGAAAACGTAGGCGAATTATTTTAGACAAAAAATATATAACCTAAGCATTATGGAATCTTATGGCTTCTTCGTTTAAAAATAAATGTTTTAAAGTATAAATCATTGATGTCGTTTCAATTAGTAAATATCGGGCTAGCAATATCGTCTACAATGTGACCAGTATATCTTGATTCTCAATAGTGGCGATGCTAGTCAAGGAATATGTATGTCACTTAGATGTCTAATTCAGTACTTAGAATTTTACTCCTTTTTCTGCCACCTGTCGTGTAATATTGGGCTTACTGTAATGCTAGTAGATAAAACTTGTTCATTGACTGGTTTTTATTTGCCCGCGGATTCGCCCGCGTAGAGATAGATAAATATCCAACCGAAATGTACTATCGGGATTAATTCATCCCATGTGTTAATCCAGGTTATTAACTATCTGTGTGCCAAATTTCACGCAAATCCGTTCAGTCGTTTCTTTCTGTCTTAATAATAGCATAGAAAAGGTCATTGACTCCCGCGCCACCGTCAACCTTAATTATTTTGTTACGCGTAATTTTGAATCTGTGATACCTATCATTTAAAGTGTTCATTTAAATTAAATGATTGCCAAGCATATTTTAATTTAAATTAAATGACCAATTTAAATAACATATTTTATTGGGTGAGGATTAATATAATACCGGTCAAAATAGCTTCGAAAATAACAATACAGTTTTATCAAATTCTGAAAGATAAAAATGGTTACTATGGGCCATCCTTAGAAGATAGACATATGCTTTTGTCGACTTTTTTGATGAAATTTTTAAGATGTACAATCCTGTATAACATTAATTTTATACATATATCTCTTACGATTTAGGTACGCGGCGCACGCCAGTAAAGGTGTGTGAATGACCTTTTCCGACATCTTCAACAATAATCGTCATATTTTAAGCCAATGTTCACAAAATCTTAATTAATTATACACTTACACGTTTCCCGTGAATCACTCCGTCCATTTGTGAAAACTGATTGAAAATCTGTTCAGTAGTTTTTGAGTTTATCGCGTTCTGACAGACAGACTGACAATCGTTCAGTGGACGTTTTATAACATGTATGGAATTCATTATTCTACCCACATTCAAGTAATTAATATCAATATATAAGTGTATTTTGGATTTTTTTATCGAAAATCTATTGAATAAAATATGTTTTTTATTTTCGATCTTATGCTTATCTCTGAACATCTACATAGTCTTTGCTTATATTTTCCCAGTTCACAAAACTATTTACCAACATAGATACAAGATATTTACTTTATCCGACTAGATGTGAATCTACTAGGTATATTTTGAATGATACGACCCATTCGAACTTACTAGTTTACTTTTAAAACGTTATTGATTTGGTCACCAATAAAAGCTTTTACTCAAATAGAAGATATTTTAGTAAAAGCTTTTATTGGAGCACCAACAAACCCTTTCATCCAAATACCTAAAGCAATCGTCACCTAAGTTTTAAAAAAAATCCGGCCAAGTGCGTCTCGGCCCACGCACAATGAAGGGGATGAATTTATCCCAAAAACAAACTTAACATTGTAGTTGAAAAACATGTTCTCCCATACATCGATATATACCACAATCAATTCTCCAACTGCAAATTTGAGTTAGAAAGAAAGAAAGATAGACAGACAGACAGACGTTACTATTTACTACGAAAGGTAACGAAAGGTTATTGTTTACTACGAAACCCTAAAAAGTAAAAATACTGCTACCTATCCCTAACAATGGCACCGATTCCCTTGTTCACAAACTAAACTAAATTTAAGTTCAGTGCATCTTTTTCTTTCTATTTCATTAAGAAAAGGACAGAAGATAAATTTTAGTTTAGTCCTGTCAAATTAATCAGCGCCTGTCACTACTCCATACAAGTTTAGACGTGATTAAAAACTTGTCTACTAAAATTACGTCAATTTACGTCAAGCGCTGATCAATTTGACAGGACTAAACTAAAATGTATCTTCTGTCCTTTTCTTGATGAAATAGAAAGAAAAAGATGCACTGAACTTAAATTTTGTTTAGTTTGTGAACAAGGGAATCGGCGCCATTATCCTATAATTCAATATATTCAAAATGGTGCGCAAGAGCAGAAGCTCAAATTCATCAATATCTAATCAGGAAAACAATACTTTGTGTAGTCACAAGTTATGCTCAAAGTCTCATTTCATCTCATATCCTAACTAGACAGCTTATGCATTCGACCAGTACCTACACTCGGAATTCAATACGTACTAGGAATACAAATTATATCTGTATGTTTTATTTTCGGATACAACTTTGCGCGTAAGTTTGGCAACATCGCATCATCGAATCTCCGAGGTCACCGAGCTTCGAAACCTGTTCAGTATCATTTTGGGCTTGTACCGAACTTTTAACCTTGAAACGTAATATTGTTTTTAACTCACAATTGAATTATGAATATTATTGTATGATATAGGTACATCTGCTTGTTTCAGTTCCATTGGAAACACAGAGTACTTTATATTGTTGAGAACGAAAGCGAAAATATATAATTAGGACGATTTTTTTAAGAACGTTTATTCAATGTAAGGCAGTCTTTTGTATTCGATTAATAGATATTAAAATATATATTTTTTTCTTTCTTTCTAGTTATACTGTTTCTAGTTATTTCTAGTTACTTTATCCTAATTCTTCCTAACAATAAAACATTTTTAAATATACATAATGACATATAGCTAAACTTTTGTGAGGGACTTCACATGTATGGGTATCCATTTACCTGGAGAAAGCGGAAAGACGTCACCCTCACATCACTCAGAAAGTCCGATGAGCATCAAGCGTTTACGTCTGTGCAACAAACTGAATTGATTTCCTCAAACATTCCACAAGTTGTCGACTGTGGTGTAAGAGGCTGGCGTCATTCGCTGATTTACACGACAGGACAAACGCCAGCCAGCCTTCTTGTCAAGGCTCGTGCAGACTGGCGCGGTATCGCGGGCGCGACAGGTAGCGCGACGCACAGCGCGATACTTTCCATGAAGTTTTCATAAAAAATGTGCTACTAGGGTCTTGTAGCGCTGTCGCGTCGCGCCTGGCTGCGGTAGCCTTCACGTTCACAACTGGCGACTGGCAACTGTTTTTGATGTATGATTATAGATCTGTTTTTATTCCAATTATTTTACTACTTTTTTTCGTCTAGGCGCTCCTTGCGAGGCTCCACATCGCTGTCAATGCGGTGAAGGAGTCGACTGCCTCGGACATCGTGGCCTATCTTGCAGTAAGAGCGCTGGTCAGATGGCACGGCACGCCAGCATTAACGACATCATACATCGGGCTCTTGTCACCATCGGGGTGCCAGCTGTTTTAGAACCCAATGGCTTGGCACGTGACGGTGGGAAGAGGCCAGACGGAATGACATAATGCCGTGGAAGTTGGGTAGGCCTTTGGTGTGGGATGCAGCCTGTGTCGAAACATTGCTGTAGGAGCAGAAGATTTCAAACGGCGCAAATATAACAACCTTATTGGGAGCTATATGTTTGAGGCGCACTTTTTTTTGGTTGGGAAATCATCAAATAACTTCTCCCGCTCTGGGCGGAGTGGGAGGGTGTGTCAGACTCTTACTGACTAAAACTCACCCGTATTCCTTCCTGTCGCCTGTGTTGCCAGGGGCCTCGATGACCTTTTAGTACCTTCCCGCGATCCCGGCAGGCATCGGCTAGTGGACCCCTACACTTGTGCTGACTACATCTCTTTGAGGCGCGCATGGAATACAACGCGCTGTCGACCCGGGCCTGGTCCTTACCGGACGGTGAGCTACCCATTGCTCACCGTCCGCAAGCCCACGCCTGCGGTGGCCGGAAATCCGCCCGGGATTCCCGACGCCCAGGGCGTCTCCTGCGCCGGCTAGGGGCGAGAGGGCGCGAAATTTGCCTTTCCCTCAACCGTCCTGCCTCCTCCTTCGCGAGCATTACTGCTTCGCAGAAGGAGGTGACGGCTGCCCATGCCCTCTCGCTCCGTACCATGGCCTGAACCAGGGCTGGACGCGAGAGATGTCTGCCGCCGATCGCCTCTACGAGGACACGGCGGTGCTCTGCCCAAGCCGGGCAGACCTCCACCGTATGGTCCACCGTGTCCATGTTTGAGCCGCTTGGGGTTGAAACACTAGGGCCTTGGGGTCCGAGTACTCATCGAGTATTTCGGGATATCGCCAAACGGTTGGTAGAGTCTTCACGTGACCAGAGGGCTGGCCCTTTTTTATCCAAAGAATCAGCATTGCCATCCAACGTGGCAATGCTGCCAGCCTTTTGGGCACTTTTCCCATTGACAGCGATGCAGACGAATTTTTTGATGCCCAATGAGCTCTTCCGCCTTTTTGTTATTTTTATTATATACTTGTACATCTTGTAGGTATTTTTTAAGATTATTATATAAAATAGGTTACAATAACTTTATGTTGTCAATGCAAAAAATAAAAATTGTATGTGCCTGTGTTTCTGTGACAAATAAATATATATTTTATTCTTCTCTAACGCATCCACTTATTACTTCGAACCTCACTCAAATGAATCTACGAACTCACTTGTAAATCAACGCGGATTCTGACCTCAATAATTTCAGGGTGTGAAGTATTTTGATAATTATAGTGAATTCTAATACATGATTAGGCTCGCCATGATTGGTTGGATATTCATGGTCTGGACCTCAACATCCGTCTACAACAAATCCAGAAAAACACCAAAAAAAAAACATACCTATCATTTATTCGTTTGCAAACATGGGTAATTAGTAGCATTTTCCCAAATAGATATATTGGGATCGGCTTCCAGTCTAACTGGACAAGCTACATCCATCTCCCTTGTAGCAGGAAGGGTAAAATCCGACAATAGTGCGAGTCGGACTGGCACACGAAGGGTTCCGTGCCACCGTACAATATTTAGCAAAAATCGCCTAAAACACTTTTCTTCTTCAATTTTATTTTATTATTTATTGTTATAGCAGCAATAGATATACACAATCTGTGAAAATGTCAACTGCCTATCTATTACGGTTCATGAGTTGTTCAAGGCAGACAGACGGACGGACAGCGGAGACGAAGTAATAGGGTCCCATTTGGCACCCTTCGAGTACAAAACCCTAAAAAGGAGTTTCCGGAAATAGGTAGTTTCCTACCTTCTGCTATGGAAAAAAAACTATTACACTACACTTATTATTCGAGTACAGTCCAGCCGTTGAGAGAATGCGTTCCTGAAACGTGTCAGTTGGACAATTTCTAGTTGTAATAAGGATCGAATTCGCAAAACACATATTCGATATTCGGTATGAAACTGACAGATGTCAAGAACGCGTTCTCGTTACCCGATGATACCGGTCAACAAAAACTTTGTTACACCAATTTGTACAGTTACCCATATTACACAAGCATTAAGGCGTTGACAAGACCCAATTGACCAAAATTGACTAATCTTAAGAAAAAAAATTGGCAAATCTGTATAGTTTGTGGTAGCGGAAAAAAATATATGTTAATTTTGAACATATTTCCCAAAACTTGGTTGTTACTAAAACACGTTTTGAAAGAAAAATCTCGATACAAACTAACCTCTTACCTTGAGTTCTAATCCAAAATATCTCTATTAAATATCAACATACGTTACGTATTTAATTAATAACAAGATAATAATAATAATAATCCCTCGGTCCGTGGGGTCCCAGTGCGCATAAGTTATTTGCGGAAATCGCGAAACGTCTAGTTGATGTAACTGGTGACCGAAAAGCTGGCGGCTTTCTCGCGCAACGCATCAGCATTGCAAATTTGCAATTCAGCGAGGAAATGCCGCCAGCATCCTCGGTACAATGCCCCGAGGGCCTTTTTTAAGCTTAACTTAGTTTTAATTTAATTTAGTTAATGTTAATATTCATGTTGTAATTTGGTTATGTAAATAAATATATCTATAACAAGAGCGTCTTATTTGAATGCAGAACTTGGTTGTTTTTCATTTTCGATTACTCTACTCAATTTTGAGTGAATAGATAATTGCTTCATATTTTGCAATATATTACAAGCGTAGTGTCATCGTGCTTTTTCTTTTCTATGCAAACAGACAGTGACCACGGTTTAGGTGTTGTCAGCGTCTTAAGACCGGTACGTATCAGTAATTTTTTGATATTCATTTATGTAAATACCGTATGTCAGAGTTCGTGACGTATTTTAAACATCCTTGTGTAATATATCATACACGTGGTGATGTGGGCGTTCTGTATGATTAAAACGCGCATTCTTTAAATATCTGACTTACATAGCTTGCACCTGTGATGTTATGATGAAGACCAAGCGTTAGTGAACATGAAACATTCGTTAGCAGATGTCTTAAGAACTATTCATATCTATATATGAACTATATATATCTGGTAAGTTTGGCAAGGGTAGATGTAGAAGACTTAGCGGACCGGAAGCCGTAGCGTTGGAAGGCCTCTAAGGTGGACCGATGACCTTGTGAAGGCCGAATTGATTCATCTATTTCAATTTCAAGAATACTTATGATGTTTAATACAGCGGTAACTAACAGTCGCGTAAGTAAACGCATTGCACACATCTTTCTGTTCACTTCTTCGTAAGTTATCATTTACAAAAGTAAGTATACAGTTGATGCAACCGCAATTTTCTTAGCCTAATAAACAAGGATGAAAAGTTATTAAACACATGTTTTTCTATCGTCTATCTACCTATATATAAAAATCAATTGCCATGCATTAGTCTCGCAAAAACTCCAAAATAGCTCGAGCGATTTGAATTATTTTTTTTTTGTTTTGTTCGCCTCAAACTGGGGTGTTTACGAAAAAAGAAAATTAGGAAAAACCTGAAGGAACAGGTGGCATACCGAAAAAATAGATACCATGTAGTTATTGATACTTATTCTGTACGTGTGTATGTCACTGAATTCCTAAACGGTCGGACCGATTTTGATGATTTTTTTGTATGTGTTTGAGTGGGTCCCTGGTTGGTTTAGATAAAAAATCAAAATCAAATCAAAAGTCATTTGTTCAAACTAGGCTAACAATCAGCACTCGTCGAACGTCAAAATTACATAAGACAGTCCCACAAAAACGCCCGCCCTTTACCACTTCCTAGTGCTTTAGCTGGGAAGAAGAAATGGGGCAGCAAACTCCTCACCAGCAGAGCTGTCCGTTCAGTTAAACTTGATTCTATACAATAGTATGCAAAATAATTTACATTACGCAAAACAAACCATTAAATTAAAATTATTAGCTAGATCGAAGTAAAGTAAATAAACAGTTAAGTTAGTAAACTAATAACAATAACAAAACCATGGTCAGCAAGACGACCAGTCACCACAAGCAGCACCCGTTCACGAGCATAACACAAGGATCAGCCATCACCCCCTCGCCATATTTGAGGAAAGGAGGCAACCCGACCCCCGATGCTACCGCAAGCAGTGACATCTAAGGGAGCATGACGAAGTTGCTGCCGGTTGCTCAGGCAAGAATAATATGATTCTCACCTCGACAATTGATCCTCGCTAGCTAACCATTTATTGCAATACAACTCATAAAAAAACATTGTAATGAGTAGATTATGTCACTAATAAATTAGAATTAAAATAAAATAAATTGACTTATACAATTTATGCTGTCACTAGGTAAAGTAATTCTGGATGAAGAACATAAACATTGTCTTGAGTTAATCATAGCGACCAACAATTCTTATCTTGTCGTTGATAGAATAGTATGCCTTTGAAGAAAGGTTGGATTTTACTTTAGCTTTAAACGCATTAAAAGGAAAATCTAGCAAAGAAGAGGGTAGCTTGTTACAAAAAATTATACCAAGCCCAACAAATTGGTTATGAACATGATGAGGCCGGTAAAAAGGAGCACGTAATTTTTCCTTATTTCTGATGTTAATATTGTGAATATCACTGTTTTCAGTGTACATGTGAATATTTTGATATTGGCAAAGATGAATTGTGATATTACCAATATCTTTAAAAATATATCTAGTAACCCATTCCGTTACCATTGAGAGTGCACTGTTTACGTTGTCAAAACCTTGTCTATTCCTGTCTACTTTAAAAATAAGAGAAGTATTATCTGCAAACAGTACAACGTCAGAGATACCTTTTTTATGATAAGTCTTTGATATACACTAAGAATAAGAATGGACTCAGTACCGAGCCTTGAGGTACACCTAACTGAACTGGTATCTCGAAAGATTTCACATCATTAACTTCTACACATTGGAACATATTACGTAAATATGAATGTACTACTTACTATATATACTTTGAGACCTTCGTCTTGGACACCTTAATGACGTAGTTTACGCAAAAGCGTGCCATGTTGCACGCAATCAAAGGCTTTGGAGAGATCACAGAAAACTCCAATAGCATTTTGCGAGGTCTGCCATGCGACCTGTTAAGCCCCGCGCGACACCGATTCGGTGTAAACAATAGAAAATCAATTGTGTCTCATTAGCTGTCTTTGACCGAAAGTACCAGCTAGATAGGGTTTTTAGGTTTAGACCAGTGTTTTTAGACTTAGGTGAGTTTGTTTTATTATATTCATGTATATTTATAGTTTGTAATAGGTATATGTGTATCTTACTTAAATAAATATTTATTCCTCAATTTTTCGTTATTCCTACCACTGTTTGTCTCTGCATCACCCAAAGGTTGACTGGTAGAAAATGCCTACCTATGCATTAAGTCCGCCTCTGTACATTTTGTGTGCTTAAAGTATTAAATAAATAAATAAACATCACGAGGTGTTACATGTTCGAAACTAAATAAGCGACTACATTTAGGCACATTACTATGCTAAAGGTTTTCTGCTTTAGGTAGGGACGAATTTAAGGAGCGAGTCGTAGTTATAGGTATGTTGGCACAAAACTCATTGAATGCTTCAGCTGATTCACAATTGGACCCGGGAGTTGGCCCTGGTTCAACAATGGTTAGGTCCACTAGTTCTATATAGAATTGCATCACCTTCTATCTTGAGAGGAAACGTGCATGGCTAGTCACTTAGCCACTCATATTATAAGGAAAATGAAAACTCTCATGACCAGTTATTTTCCAGGGAGTACGTATATGCCAACCTACTTCTTGCGTCAATAGTTTTTGCTCTAATGCACGTCACACTAGGATTTAGAAAAACATTGAAGGTTAATTAAATTAGTATTATACCTACTGATACTGCTCATTGCTTTAGTGGTCGCAAGAGTTGGACTGCTGTAATAGTAAGATCAGGAAAAGTGTTATTGGGTTTTCCTTTTAAGGAATTCTTGGCAGCTCAGAGTTTTAAGGACCATAGCTGACGGGTGTAGGTAAAAAAAATCTGCATAATCAGCTTTTAATATACCCACTCCTGGGACACAGGCCTCCTCTTTTCAAGCGTAAGTGGGCTGTAATCTACCACGCGGGCCCAGTGCGGGTTGATAGATGTCACTTTTCTTCGACTTTTTTGGTTTTATTATTTAGACTAAGTAAAGCGCCTACCCGCCGGGTTCGAACCTACGACATATAACTTTAAAGTCTGTCCCGTTACCACTGGGCCAGCACTGCTCTATACCACACAAATATCTGAATGGCCTCTAATACTCCTCGTGAGTAATCAGGAGGACGTAGGGGGTACAATATCAAATAGCCAAGACATGCCGCGATCGCCAACAAGTTTGTAAAAAAAAAGACAGTATAGTCAGCAAATTTTTATACTTCAGCTTATTTTTTTACTGACATTCTAATAATATATATTTAGATCGAATTTTCCTTTAACGTAATATACCTATATTCCTGGCAACAAACTTGTTATTAATTTTATTAGACAATGGTGCCGATTCCCTTGTTGACAAACTGAACTAAATTTAAGTTCATTGCATCTTTTTCTTTTTATTTCATTAAGAAAAGGACAGAAGATAAATTTACGTTTAGTTCTGTCAAATTAATCAGCGCCTGTCACTACTCCATATAAGTTTAGACGTGATTAAAAACTTGCCTACTAAAATTACGTCAATTTACTTCAAGCGCTGATTAATTCTTCAAGTGCTTCAAGTGCTGACGACATCTCTTTGAGGCGCGCGTAGAATACAACGCGCCGTCGACCCGTACCGGACGGTGAGCTACCCATTGCTCACCGTCCGCAAGCCCGCGCCTACGGTGGCCAGAAATCCGCCCGGGTAGGTACCCACTTAGAGTGAACAAATTGTGTTTTCCGTGATAAAATGAAAAATGTGGGACAATGTAAGTTAAGTGATAATTATCGCTATGGACATAACCGCTGGCACATATATTAGTTTACATCTGATATGAGGTTATCAGCATGTTTGGGATGACCACTGCGGCTGTGTTTACAGTTGACATATATTGCCAAAGTAACGATATAAGTGTACACTAGTACACTTAATTTATGTAGGTTATTTTAAACGTAATTATAACCAATTTTATAGCCTGGGTCATATACAAAAACATCAATACCGATGGAAGTAGAAAGAGAAGCTTTAGTGTTTCAGTGACATACGGACTGGAATTAAGGCAACCGACGCATATCAGCATTCGTAGAAGATTACGGGACGCCGACACAGTCCCAACTTCGTGTAGATATGATATATAGCCTATGTTATTAAGTATAATAAAAATGCGTATGTTTACACACACAATTTTTTACATAAACCATTCATTCACCATTTATTCAGTAACTTTTAAACCGGCTTATGAAAAATTTCAGCCTTCGCCACTGATATTTTGACTGAAAAAAAAATAAAAGTAATTTATTTAAACTAGGCTGAGAATCAGCACTTTTCGAACGTCAAAGTTACATAAGACAGTCCCTCAAAAACGCCCCTGGAAGCCGGCCCCAACATAGTTGGGAAAAGGGTAGGCAAATGATGATAGGTGCTTCAAAATTCGCAAAAAATGTGGCCCCCGTCTAACTTTTCAACTGCACGGTGAAAGATTTTGAAAAAATGTAGCTGGTAGAACTTAAAAATCACTTTTAAAGAAAATTTTAAGATAGCGTGTAGTTGAGGTACCTATGGGTTATCATTGGACTACACATAGACTCAGACATGTCATGGAGGAATATTGAACAAGTATGTACAAAACTTAGTCGGTATTCATATGCAATCTATATGCTTCGTAAAGTGGTAAATCAAAGTGCACTCCTATCTGCTTACCACGCTTACGTAGGGTCGACACTAATATTATTGTATAATGTTTTGGGGGAGTGCCACTGAGAGAGAAACTATCTAAAACCTACAGACACTAAACCACGTTTTATAAATTTAAAAATATTGACATTCCCATCACTACATATATGTATATGAACTAGCATTAGACATTAGAAATAATATAAACAAATATGAAACGTTAAAAAGGACCAGGCTTGCCAGTACCCTTCGTGCAATACCCCATAGAACGGCTATGTTTGACAAAAGTGCATTTTGTATGGGCCCTAGAATAAATTAACAAATAATATAAAGGAAGCAAAGAATTTGACATCATTTAAAAATAAATTGAGGACTTATTTGATCAATAAAGCCTATTATAAAGTTATTGATTATTTAAATGATAAATGATTATTTTTATTTTAAGTTAGGTAATGGTAATAGAATTATATAATTAATAAATTTTATAAATTATCAAATTTTAATATTTGTAATAGTAAAATGAATGATGTTCTACATGTTTTTATTATTAATAGATATTTGCACACCTGTTCAGGTAGGATATTGTTTTAAGAACTTTTTTTCTATGTATCACCTCATGTACCCATATTCAAGCAAATAAATGATTTGATTTGATTTGATTTGGTTACAACCGCTGAAACAATTTTGTCTTCAGTTTCATATAATACAAAATAATTTTTGCTGACGATAAAATCAATATTGTGCATATTCACCCCGACTACGGAACCGTTCACCGTGCGCCGCACTTGCCGGTTCTTTTTTGTTTCTTTCTCTTTACTTTCTGCTCATATAGTAAAGTCAACGACATGCTGGTACAAATGCACAATGTCAATTAAACACGTTCATTTACCTACTCTAAATCATTGACTTTGCTGTTGACAATCTAAAATGTGACCTCGTACTCGTCGACTTAAATAAATAAACTCTGAGTAAAAGTGATAAAAATAGATGAGACTTGTATATTTTGTATGTATTTACTACATACAAAAGATAATGACTAAACTATAGATTTTTTTAATATACAATAAGATGGATTTGAGTTTGAGTTTTTAAACACCTACCTACCTCCAACCCCTGAGATACTGGTATCCCGCCTAGTTCAAGGGGGTACACGGAAAAAAGGATGTCTTAAATTAAGACAATATACTTTTGGTCAAGACAAATATTGATTCATTTAAGGGGAAAACAATATATTCTTCAACGAAGTAAAATTTTGTCTTAGTTTTATTGTCTTCTTCGAAGACATTATACTTAAATGAAGAATTATTAACTTTAATTTTAAAAAAAGAATAAGATTTCTAAAACTAGATAAAAACTAGAAATTTTCTTCAATTAAGATTATTATAGTCTTGAATCAAAAATATTTGCTTAAGTCAAGAATAAAAACCAAGTATTTATTATTCTTAATTTGAGTAAACAGGTTTTCTTGGACTGAGTGCATTTACTTACGTTAAGAATATATTTACTTGGATTGAAACAATTTTTCTGAGAATATTGATATTCTTCGCTGAAGAGATCCTTTTTTCCGTGTAGGATCAATACTCTGGGCACCTCATTATAACCACCAAAGAAAAAAAAAACAATTGTAATAACTTACATGAAAATTATTACAATTGTTTTTTTATGGTTAGGAATAATAATAATTTGGGGGGAGTCCCTCATGCTGCGAAGATGGGTGCGACTTCATGTTGCAGTTTAATTTGTGTTGTTTGCATAATAGCATTAGTTTTTAAGTATATTGTTACTAACAAGAATATGGACCTGGTCTGAAATAAATGTTTAATAATAAACTATTTTTTTTTAATTATTTTTTTAAAGAAATGCAGGTAGGCTATTTTATTATTAGTAAGGATGAGTATATACTGTATAAAAATATATATCAAATTGGGTATATGAAGCGATACCATAAAATATTTTCTTTTTAATGTTATCGGCAAATAATTTTATTGTTATTGTTATCGGCAAGTAATTTTGGTACCTGCCTACCAAATATTTTTTAAACTAAATCATGTCTAATACTCTAATTATACTTAGTTATTTTTTTTGTCGCGGCACACAGTGGAACGAATGTATGGGAGCGGTTGGACGTAGACATGTCCGAAAAAAAAGAGTAAAATTATGCCAAACTAATGATGCCATCTTATTCGATTACTTAATGCCTTCATAACTTGTGGTGATGAATTTCTTCATAACTCCCATATTTCGGGAGTAATTTGAGAAAATGTGAAATTTTACTATGAAAATGAGTGTATCGAGCTCTCTCCCTCCTGATTCCGGGCTTGTTTCAAGTAGCGGTCTCTAATATCATAATGCTAATACTAAGAGCTATATTTAATACTAAGACACATAGTGCGCCAAATGTGCACTTTCTGGGATAAAGAGTGATGTTTATTTTATAACACAATTTTTTTATTTTTTGTTTATTTTGTTGATTAAAACCGTTTTTCTAAAGGTTTACCTTATTACAATAACATTTCTGAGCAGCCAATTAGAGAAGATATAAGCTAATTAGGATATATAATTAGGGACTTAAGGTTTACATATAAAACTGATGCACTAATGATTACTGATAAGAACATTGCTATTATTTAATTACTAAATGGCTCTTAATACACTAATTTAGCATGCATCATTTACTAATTATCACAATAACTAATTACCTTGCAATATTTAACAAAGGATACCTGGGATACCTGGATTTTATATAAATAGGTCACTATTAGTAACTTTAAAATCAGTGTTGATTTACACCTCGTTGTATCCAAGCTAATCTCGCAATGTATTTTCCAAATTTTAATACAAATCTTGATATTCACGTTGCTTTATGCGCACGCGCACATAAAGATTTACGCGACTTTAACTATTTGTTCAGTGTTTTAAAAGATAACAGTTGTGTTCAGTTATGTGAAAGTGCTGAAACAAGTTTAAAAGACTGGTGTCGTCGATTTTGCTACCGCATTTATGCAAAATGGACGCAGTCTGGAAGAAGCACAGATAAGTTTCGGAAGAAACATGAGATTTGGCTACAGGCTGCAATTCAATGGCCGGAATTACAGAATGAAAATATGGAACCTTCTACAGAAAATATAAGTGACGTCATCGAGCCCATAATTTCTCCTGCTAAATCTGATGCTTCAACTTGTACACATCCTAGTCCTCGTAAATCTTTTGAGGACCTTAGTAACCGGCAAAAAAGAAGACGCACTGAAGATAGTCTTTCATGCAGCAGTAGCAGCGCTGAAATTATGTTTTCGGCCGAAAGGGCGCTTCAAAAGGCAGGACAAAGCGATACAGCTTATGTTATGAAATACTTGACGGAGAATCCAGAAGAGGCCTCAAAAATCAAAGCCTTCATTGAAGGTAAATCAATTCGGGTACGGGAAATATCCCCTTTGAAGGCATTGGCTCTTTATGTATCGATGAACTTATCGAAATGGCGCTATAACACTCTTCGGGATTTCAACACTCAAGAAGGAGCTCTTCAATACCCGAGTTACTACATGTTGGTTAAAGAAAAAATTAAGTGCTATCCGGCCAAAGAAGATCTCACAGTTACAGAGAGCTCTGCAAAAATCAAATTACAAGCCTTGATGGATTTAACCTCAAGAAGACTTATTAGGTCGTTAGAAACCCCTGTTGATCCCAATCAACAGCTCGTATTGACCAGCAAATGGGGTTTTGACGGATCATCTAGCCAAAGCATTTATCATCAAAGGACGAGTGAAGATGAGCAAATCGATCTTGCTAGTAATTTTATGATTAGTCTTGTACCACTGCGGCTCGTCTCAAAAGGTGTAACAATTTGGGAAAACGAGCGACCATCTTCCACTTCATTTTGCCGGCCAATATTGTTTAAGTTTATAAAGGAAACCAAAGAAAATGTGCAGAGAGAGATGGCTGAAATCGAAGCAGAGATTGAAGCCTTAACTCCATCCACCATCACTGATGGAATTAGTGTCAAACACCAACTGCTGTTGACAATGATTGATGGTAAAATTCATTCCATTATATCCAATACAGCAGCTTCAGTGTGTGACATATGCAAGGCTTGTCCTAAAGAAATGAATAATTTAGAGTTAATCAAAGATAAACACGCAAACGAGGACATGTATAAATATAGCTTAAGCACCCTTCACGCTTGGATTCGCTCAATGGAATGCTTATTACACATTTCCTACAAATTAGACATAAAATCATGGCAAGTAAGGGGTGATATAGCAAAAAGGCAAGTTGATGACAGGAAGAAAAGAGTTCAAGAGGCTGTAAGAAGAGAAACGGGCTTACTTCTCGATGTTGTGAAACAAGGCAGTGGATCCACCAACAATGGCAACTCGGCAAGGAGATTTTTTGAAAACTACACTAAATCTGCTGAACTGACCGGAATAGATGCTATGCTTTTAAGAAAAATCTGTGTGATCTTGCAGTGTATTTCATCAGGAGAGAAGATCAACGTAACTAAATTCCGAGAGTTCTGCTTTGATACTGCTAAGCTTTACGTGGAGTTATACCCATGGTATTATATGCCTTCTTCACTTCATAAAATTTTAATGCATGGGCCAGACATAGTTCAGAACATGTCAATTGTGCCCATTGGTTTTCTATCCGAAGAGGCATCTGAGGCTAGAAATAAAGATTTTAGAAAATATAGAGAGGGGCATTCTCGAAAGCATAGCAGTATCTCATGCAATGAAGATATTATGCACAATCTTTTACTGTCTTCTGATCCACTTGTTACAAGTATCCGTCCAAAAGGAAATAAGTTTGTAAAAAAATCTTCTTTTAAGGAATTTTATGAGCTTACGGATTCTGAGAAAAGTGATATCGAATTTGTTAACATAAATGATTTAGCGGACATCGATTCTGAATTTGAATTAATTGATGATGATGATGATGACGAAGATAATTAAATGATGTTATTGTTTTAAAATGTGTAACTTAGTAAATTAGAGCTTACATCTTAATTATTTATTGTACTTTTAATGAAACTAGGTAATTTATTATCAACTTACTTAAAAGTCATACTCTCATCAGTTCTTGTGAATATTTTTGTTAATATATATTTCTGTATATATATAATATATTTATAGACCTCTTAATAAGTCTGTCTGCGGTTTAAAGTAAATACAAATGGGGAAAAAACGTTTTTTTTTTTTAATTTTCATTTCCTTTTATCCCAGAAAGTGCACATTTGGCGCACTATGTGTCTTAGTATTAAATATAGCTCTTAGTAATAGCATTACGATATTAGAGACCGCTACTTGAAACAAGCCCGGAATCAGGAGGGAGAGAGCTCGATACACTCATTTTCATAGTAAAATTTCACATTTTCTCAAATTACTCCCGAAATATGGGAGTTATGAAGAAATTCATCACCACAATTTATGAAGGCATTAAGTAATCGAATAAGATGGCATCATTAGTTTGTCATAATTTTACTCTTATTTTTCGGACATGTCTACGTCCAACCGCTCCCATACATTCGTTCCACTGTGCGGCATATTCACTGCGGTATACCTATGATGTCAATAACTTCAGGATAATTTCTCATATCACTTCAGTTTTGATTCGCTATCGTTTGCCGGCAAAATTCCTCTTTGTTATATAAGCTTGTGTACAATAACAACAAGTGAACATTTTTCTTTTTTTGCCGGCTCGCGGCACGCTAAGCTCAGTACTCCTCTGTAGTGACGCCAGTTTGTTCCCAGAGCGTCCCTGAGACAGTCGCCTACTTGCGATTATTTCGAGTAATTGCATTGCATTATTATTTTTAAATAAATAGTGCCTGTTTGTCCTACAATCAGCAAAAAAGTGAGTACCAGTGTTTATTTATTATTTTTTTTGTATTTTTTTTTCTTATTTTTTTTTGTTGAAAAGGTTTACAAGAGTTAATTATTTTACTTATGTAAGAATTTATACAGTGAAATATTAAACATATTAAATATTAAAAAAGCGATTTATATTATGCGCATCTTAATTTTCGCTCGACGCACGCCCGCCTGGCATTGTTCTCTACGTGAGGAAATGGCAGTTATCCGCCATTTTGTGATTTTTTGAATACTAGCACACCCCGGTATAATATGTTAGCAATTAAGTACCTACTCAAAGATTTACATCGCGATGGGTGTTTCACTGGTAGTAAAATAGTATAAATAAAAATAGTATAAATAACTAGAAAATAAAATTGGATAAAAAAAATCTTTGTTGCTATTTGTAGTGTACAACATATACTTTGCTAGTAAGTTTAGAAAAAAAGTTTACTAACTTAAATACAATCTTATCTATTTCAAAATTTCTTTCATATTTTGTGAATTATTTTTTCGTACAATTGTATCAGTGTAATTCCGATGTTACCCTTTTTTTTGGGTGGGAAATTTTATCAAATAACTTCACCCGCTCTGGGCGGAGCGGGAGGGTGTGTCAGACTCTTACTGAGTAAAATCCCCCCTTGTTCCTTCCGTTGCCTGCGTTGCCAGGGGCCTCGGTATCCCTTTCGGAGTTTCCCATGAGCCGATGTTACCCTGAGATTGTTACCTTAGATTTTCCTACTACCTCCGTCAAAATGAAAAAATACGTAAAAATGTAGGATCTGATCAATGAACTGTATTGTTTTCTAAACTACCTTATTATTTTTTCAACTTAGTTTACACTCTTAGATCTCTTGTCTGTTACAAAAAAAAACTGCGGCACAGAAAAAGTAGGTAAAGTTCAATTTTGTTTTAAGCACTTCTTTGTTCATCTCATTGTAATTGTGTTGTGTTTTGTTTATAATAATGATGAATAATAATTAATAATGATCTGGTTCGCGCATCATTTGACCTCATTGAAACTCGTCAGTTCTCGGATTTAGACACGCCACAAGTACCTTGGTACGTACTAAAAGTGTTTATTCTTATTTTATAAATTATTTCACGCGGCTCGGCACGGCTACACGTGTTTAAATAAAACACAGTGTGCAATTTCCCAAATTGAACTAGACAAAATTACAATTAAAACGTTAACTTGATACCCAATTGAAGTGCGAACCATAATTATTACAAATGTTTTTTTTTGCTTTGTCATTAGAAAAAGCAAAATTAACTTTGGTCATTGTGGCTAGATAGAGACAATTCTTAAAATTGTGGCTGAACCTTACGAAACAAAATAATCGTTCGATGCGTGCGTATAGGCCTTTACCTGTTTTATATTTTGAAATAAAGATTTTTATTTTAGTATATTTTTTCTGCCTTTTAATCTGATATATTGTTATCTGTCTATATATTAAAATAGTTTTTTTTTTATCTGATGGTGATTTTTATTTTTTATTTATCAAATTATCAGTCATGCAACGTTTGTCAAAACAATTTACATCTAATCATTTAGCGGTCAGAGAACAAATAAACAAAAATGTAGATTATATTACGTCATTGCTAATTTAACTCGAACTGGAGGTTTTATGTCATTAACAAACTGATACTTGTAGGTATATAATAGGTAGGTTAGGTTTATACTTAAATCTGAAGTATTTTTCATTGGTAAATAATACTACACTTACTCAGTAACTTACTACACTTAATCAGTTCTTATATTAAGCGCTGTTAAATAAACACTTTACCTTCTTAGTAATTATGCATTACACTTCAAGTGCATGTATATTAACAACAAAAAGCTGCCTTTTTTTATAGCAAATAGATATGAAAATAACAATTTTATGGGAAATTTTAAGTTCAATTGAAACTACTTATACTATTTTTATAGAATACTGAGATCAAAATACTGTATCAGAATAAGAAAATCAAATGCCTTTAAAAAAAAATAAGATCCAGAATATTTTGAAACTTTTTTGTACTTTTGTCCGACTACATCAGTAGTTAAGACAGACGGTGTGCGGCGCCGTCGCGGCCGGCGCGTGTTTGGTCAAGGTTATCGCAAAAAAAACGGGAGCGGTGGGCGGTCAATTTTGGGGCACGTTTATCGACCATTATCTATGGGCAAGCTTTGAATAAGTTTTGTGTGAAGAAGAATAAAATTCTTGAAAGTAGCCTTATCTTTTGTAAGTAGTGTTCCCTCTAAAGAAATGTTAGTAGGGACAGCCGATCTATTCTGTAAACATCTCACCTTGAAAACTTAGGTGGAGTGAGCTGTCATACCTCCTGATGCCAAGGATTGACACTTTTGACAGCTTACTTCAAGCTCACTTCATCTGTTTTCATGGTGAGATGTTTACAGTATAGATCTGCTGGTATCTACCAGCGTTTTTCGCCGCTGCCGCACAGTGGTCTAATAATTGAGCTCAATAGTCATAGAAACTTAAAGTAAAGAATTGAAAAAAAAAAATGTCTCTGGCATACCTCCCTTTACGTAATATTAACGTATGGATGGTATCAGTAGCTCTACGCGTTAGAAAAAGTATTGTGTTTTTTTTTGTATGGGAGACAATACTTAAAGGTCATTTTTATTAAACTGAATGGAACTGAAGAGCTGGTGGTCACACGAGCTATTGTACCATACACGGGAATCAAGATGACATACAATTCATGCACTTTTGGGTGCCGCACTGCGCGTAGCAAATTTTTGAAATTTTTATTTTTCGCCAAGTGATTTTTTCAAATCTTTGACTTGGTTAAACGAAGATTTTTTTTTTTAATTCCTTTCTTTAAGTTTCTATGAATATGTAGCTCGATTTTTGGATCAATTTGTTAGGGTCCAAACAAATTCAAGGGTGAGTATTTTCACCAATGCTGCCCCGCGGCGCCATGTGTAACGGCCCTTACACTTTTGCTTCGTTAACTTCCCTACGATAAAACGTTTGACAGAACTAGCACAAGTAAATATTATTTCCAACACTCTGCGAACACGTATGCCAAAGGCTATTATTATAATAGCTTAACAAATAAATCCCGGAAGCATTCACACAGTAGATAGAAAGATATACAAGATATAAATTCGTAGTTTATCATTTTGATCAATGACAGGTATTTTGTTTACAAAGTTTTTTTTATTTGCCCAAGCTGTAGAAAAAATAAACCACTGTATGAGCTTATCGACTGTGTGACTAATAATAAAATAGTAATAAAGAAGTTTAGTCCGTTTGTCTTTGTCTGTTCCGGATTGGCGCAATAATGGCTGAACGGATTTGAATAAAATTTGGCAAACATATAGTCTATAACCTGGATTAACACATACCTAGGGTACTTTTAATTCCGGTAGTACGTTCCCGTGAGATATTTTCCGACATCCAAACGGGCGAAGAAACGGGCAAATCCTAGTGCTACATAAATTCTATTAGCCCCTCCATTACTCGATGTACATTTAGCGAGCTGAATATGTAATACGTATAGTAGATACATAAATGACGTCACCTGACAGCCGCCAGGCCGCTAGCCCAATTCATTGTTTACCCATTACGGTTACACTGTTGTCAAGCAATCAGGGTTAGATTTATTTTACGAGTTTATGACTCTTAATCAACCGTGGAGTTAATAAATTAGATATACTTTTATTTTTATTATCTGTCTAGCCTATGATTATACAGGGTTACAGGGAAAGTCGTACTGAATATTAAAGGAGGTTATTATTCAGGTCATTTCTGATGATTTTCATTCTGAAATAAAATGTCCGAAACTTAACCGTTATGGAGATATTAAATTTTAAAGATTATTTTTAAAAATTCTTTATTTTTTGGCTTTTAGTCGTTTTCTTTGGGATTAGAGCTCCTAGACTCGGGTTTTTTGATGTATCTAGTTAGAAGAGATGTCCATTAATAAAAATGATCAATAGAAACTGAACCTACTACTAACAGCTTAAAAAACTGCTCGACAACGGTTAGCATTATGAATTTTCTAATAGAGTGTTCTTAACTTTGATGGGCTTTAAAAAAAAAAAATGTATGGAACTTATTCTGCGAATAACTTTACAAAGTTCTACGTCTCTTTAGCTATTCAAAAAGGTATATCATCTACTAGGTTTGTTCATAAAATCTTAAAATAATGTTATTAGAATAGGCCCATCTGGTAGTACAACATAACAGAATTTCGATACAAAAGAATCCGGCTTACTACCTGGCACTTTTAAACAATGAAAAAAGGTTTGGGTAGACATTGTTTGTGCCCGGGAGACGTGCGGTGACAGGTATTTATGTCATTTTAAATGTCTGATTTGTCAAATCGTGGATAGTGGTGTTTGTTTAGTCTGCTCATGCGAATCTTCCATGGTAGATGTGTTATCCGTGCCTTCCGATTTTTTTTTGTAAAAACGCGACTTGGCTTGGATTTTTGGACTGTTTCATCTTCTAACTGTGTGACGTGGCTTGTAACTGGACTTTGATTGGTGTTGTGAACATGGCAACATTTACCAACGAGGAATATGCTGACATCCTAATGTGTTATGGATTTTGCGAAGGAGTGTCGTTGCGTGCACGCAATGAATACATGCTAAGGTATCCTACTCGCCGAGTCCCTGATATTGGCGTATTTGACAGAGTTTATCGAAGACTACGAGAAACTGGTTCTGTGTTAGTACGTCGGACTGACATGGGACGACCTCGTGTTCTTGATGACGACGACGAAGATAATGAAATACGACGTCTCTTTGAAGCCGACCCAACCACATCAACAAACGTTGTCGCTCGACGGCTTGGTATTTCCCAGTGGAAAGTCTGGTTCGTAATGCACAGTTCTGGGCAATACCCTTACCATTACACGCCAGTGCAAGTAATTGAAGAAGGGGATCCATTGAGACGACTAGACTTCTGCAGATTTATGCTCAATGCCGATAATGAAGATCCGGATTTTTTAAAGAAAATCATGTGGACAGATGAGTCGAAATTTGACAAAGACGGCATCACAAACTATCATAACACCCATTATTGGGCTCCCAAAGCGCAAGGTAACCCCAAGAAAAAAAGACCAAAAGGGTCACAAAGGAGATTCAGTCTTAATGTGTATAATATCAAATAACTTAATAGGGCCATACTTCCTGCCCGATAACTTGAATGGCGAGACATATGAAAACTTTTTGAGGGAGGAGTTACCCTCTTTAATGCAAGACTTGCCTATTGCATTGAGACGAGACATGTTCTTTCAACATGATGGCTGCCCAGCGCACTACAGAAGAAGTGTTCGAGCATGGTTGGACGAGAATTACCCAAACCAATGGATTGGAAGAGGCGGACCCATAGCATGGCCGGCGAGGAGCCCCGATTTAACGCCGATGGATTTTTATGTGTGGGGTCATATGAAAAGCCTAGTATACGACCAAATGACACCGATCGCAAATGTCGATATTCTAAGACAAAAAATTATTGATGCGGCTGAGGATATGAGGCGGAACCTACGAACTTCTGTCGTGAAAAGTAATTTAAGAAAAAGAATGAGACTTTGTGTAAGAAATAGCGGCGGCCATGTAGAACATGAATTATAAAAATATTGCTAAAATTTTTGTCTTTTTTTACGTATTTTAGCTACTTTTACCTCAAACTAAAAATGTACCCTCTCCCAACTTAACTGTTATTTGGGCAATGATTTGTCTATTTAATAGCAAGTGTTATACCTTTTTGAATAGCTAAAGAGACGTAGAACTTTATAAACTTATTTGCAGAATAAGTTCCATACAATTTTTTTTATTAAAAGCCTGTTAAAGTTAAGAACATTCTATTAGAAAATTCATAATGCTAACCGTTGTCGAGCAGTTTTTTAAGCTGTTAGTAGTAGGTTCAGTTTCTGTTGATCATTTTTATTAATGGACATGTCCTCTAACTAGATACATCAATAAAACCGACTCTAGGAGCCCTAACCCCAAAGAAAACGACTAAAAGCCAAAAAATAAAGGATTTTTAAAAATAATCTTTAAAATTTAATATCTCCTTAGCGGTTAAGTTTCGGACATTTTATTTCAGAATGAAAATCATCAGAAATGACCTGAATAATAACCTCCTTTAATATTCAGTACGACTTTCCCTGTAACCAGGACGTGTCCGAAATCGTTAACCAGGAAAAAGATAAGAATTTTTAGTAAAATATTTATAGGTATTAAAATTTGTCATTCGTGGATCTCTGACAGTCGTTACGGGTCGTCAGAAGCCCGAGAGTCTGACAAGCAGTCTTACTAAGGGGTATCGTATTACCCAGTAACTGGGTTGTGGAGGTCAGATAGGCAGTCGCTCCATGTAAAATACTGGTATTCAGCTGCATCCGGTTAGACTTGAAGCCGACCCCAACGTAGTTGGGAAAAGAATGGGCAGATGATGATGAAAAATTATATTTTTATTTAAAAAAAGATGTATTGTTTAAGTGTTAAGGCCTCGCCTCTCATGCCCAAGAATGTGAATTCAAATCCGGGCATGTCGGATAAAACATAGCATTTAAATAAAGTGACCTTTTCAATTCATATGTAGTTTCTGAGTTTATCCTGAACGTAACTGACATCAAATCAAATCAATTTATTTGCCATAAGTGTTGGTACAATTTAGGTCTTAACATAGATAATACAGGGGGGTAACCATCACCTCTTATAGCAGTATTATTTCAATATTACTTCAGCGTGAGAAAGAGATGGAGCTATAAGCCCTGTATAGCTTCATCACTTTCCCACTGTAAAGTAATATTATAATAATACTGCTTTAAGGGGTCATGGTTACCCCCCGATCCATAACACTTAGTCATAATAATGTGACATGCAAACATTTGTGTTTATACATATTTATAATTTTTTAGTCATAGTCATAATTCAATTTAAATTAAGTAGCAATGTTGTTAGAGTATTAGATACATAATCAAGAATAAAAAAAACTATTAATGTCAGAGGGTAAATCATTATTACGATTATTATTTATTGTTCAACCTCTTATTAAATACGTCGCTTACTGAGTAGAAGTTCTTTTCTCTTAACCACACTTTAAATTTGTTGGTAATATTTTATTACTGTCAGGTATGGCATTAAAAATGCGACAGCACGTTGCATAGCTATTCTTACTATACAATGCTGTCCTAGGAATTATTGGCAAAACTATTCTACATCGGTAAATAAAAACATCGTAAGGAAACCTGGACTTTAAATAGTTAACTAGCTTTTCCCGCGGCTTCCCCGCGTGTATTTCGCAAAATATCCCACAGGAACGTTCTACTGGGATAATAAACTATCTATATGCCAAACTTTATCCAAATCCTTTCAACTCGTTACTGTTTTATTGTATGTAGGTATACAGTTAATACAAGGTGTCGTTTTGCATTCTCGTCAAATTTCAGGAGGCTGCTATGAAAGACATAATATAATCAAATAAAATAACGATACCTGCTCAATAATTAATACATACTTGATTTTTTAGTTATTTAAGTTTGACCGTGTTTTAGAATACACCACTTTCACAGAACAGAATCACCCCGTTACGTATGCAGTGGAGTGTAGTGTGTGTAAAAGGGCAGTTACAGTGCGGTATCACACGGACGGCGTTTTAACATGCGTGTCCCACACATGCGGATTTCCGAAAATTAGAAAAAAAAGACCTACTTATTTTATTATTTAGTCGTGTCGAGAATCATTAGCATAGTTACGGGTAGTAACTATGCTAATGATTCTCGACTCCTTAAATTTGACGAGGATGCAAAACGACACCTTGTATAAGTCAAAATAGCCAACACATCTTAAGCAATCGTGGTTATCAATGCTCGTGCCTTCGCTATATGTGAAGAGGCCTTTGCCCAGCAGTGGGAAAAACATAGGCTGGTATAAAGGCTCATGCAGCCTGGCGCGACGGGCAGCGGGACACTTTCCATGAAGTTTTCATAGACATTTTGCAACCAGTGTCGCGTTGCGCCTGTCTTTTTTTTTTATGGGAATTTATTAAATAACTTCTCCCGCTCTGGGCGGAGCGGGAGGGTGTGTCAGACTCTTCTCAAAACCAACCCGTATTCCTTCCGTTGCCTGTGTTGCCAGGGGCATCGGTAACCCTTTCGTACCATCCCGCGACCCCGGCAGACATCGGCCCTAATGGACTCCTACACTTGTGCTGACATCTCTTTGAGGTGCGCGTGGAACACAACGCGCCGTCGACCCGGGCCTGGTCCTTATCGGACGGCGAGCTACCCATTGCTCACCGTCCGCAAGCCCGCTCTTACGGTGGCCGGAAATTCACCTGCTATTCCCGACGCCCAGGGCGTCTCCTGCGGCGGCTAGGGGCGAGAGGGCGCGAAATTTGCCTTTCCCTCAACCGTCCCACGTCCTCCTTCGCGAGCATTACTGCTTCGCAGGAGGTGACGGCTGCCCATGCCCTCTCGCTGCGTACCATGGCCTGGACCAGGGCCGGACGCGAGAGATCTCCGCCACCGATCGCCTTCACAAGGACACGGCGGTGCTCTGCCCAAGCCGGGCAGACCTCCACCGCATGCTCCACCGTGTCCTCTGGGTGATCCAGCGCCTGTCTGTCTGCCTTTATTATTATTTATAAGTATTCAATTAAAATCAGGGATCTTTTTATATAAATTGATTCTAGATACTAAATGTTAGCACGATGTAGGGACGAGTCCACCTTATTCGGTTCCCTAAACAAACCAAACCAATAGGTACCTAATTATTGAATTTATTGTTGGGTGTTGTTTTCCTGTTCAAAAACTTAATAAATATACGTAATACCACAGATAAAAAACCACATGTTATTATTAATGTAAATAGTATTGTTTCAAAATCACGGAGCCACATTAATTAGGAGGTACTGTAAGGAAACAGTACAATTAATGTTCCTCCGTCATTTTGTCTATAATATTGTAATAATTAAGTAAATAATAATCTATACATTAAAATAAAATAGTAACGAAGTCATAACTGTATATTGAATATTAAAATAAAGCAATTGCTGCGAAGTGTGGACACGATTCTGATGCCGAAAATAAAAAAAATAGATTTTTTCCGTTTGTCTGTTTGTCTGGATGTTTCCGGATTGGCGCAAAAACTACTGAATAGATTCTGTTCAAATGCACAAATATTCCTCACACGTCCTGGTCATGCATAGGCTATATATTATAACGCTATTTGCTATGGGGGATTAGCGATATTGCATTATGTCCGTATTCCGCGAATGATAAAATATTGCAGTTAAATACGATCATCACAAATTAATATCATCACCTACAAGAAGCTAAGCAGTCAATCTTTACATGTATAAGACCGGCTATTTTAGTTAGATTGGTATCGAAGTAAACAGCCTTAATAATCACAAAAAATGAACAACTGGGAATCAAACTCACGGTGAGTTTGATTCCCAGAGATGTTAATTTTTTCTGTGTTGTCATGTTTTTTGTTTTTATTTTAATATATTTTTAAAGAGTCTGTATATTTTGGCTGCCGACACCAAACCTACAAACGAGGGATTTTTTTTTTTTAAATGTGGCTGTTATTTTAGTATATTTCTCTTACGACTTCCACGCGAACGAAGTGTTTGTGTTTTCATTTTCGGGACAAAAATATTTTTTTTTGCTCTGTCACTTCAATTAAGCCATATATTATTATTCTCCATTTTTTCTGTTTTTTTTTTATTCGTTAGAGTATAGTTGGGTGCCTATGATAAAAACCATTATATAAGAATTGTGACGGGTTCGTTAATTTTTTTTGCAGACTGTGTTCAGACTGTAAACATTATTAATACATCTATCTATCTATACATGTATAAATGAAACTCTTTTTTCGTGTCTGCCTGGGTCATTGCGGCGTTGTTATTCGAAATTACGCGACGGATTTTGATGTGAATTTTACCATCGGGTTCAGGCGGTGCGCTAGTACCTAGGTGTAATAAAGTAGATTAGTAAGTAATCTATTCATCATCTGCCTAGCCTTTTCCCAACTATGTTAGGGTCAGCTTCCAGTCTTACCGGATACAGTTGAATACCAGTATTTTACATGGAGCGACTGCCTATATGACCTCCACAACCCAGTTACTGGGTAACACGATACCCCTTCGTAAGACTGGTGGTCAGACTTTCGAGCTTCTGACGACCCGTAACGACTGTCAAAGATCTACAAATGACAGCCGGGAGCAACGGCTTAACGTGCTTTCCGAGGCACGGAGGGGTCATGGTATGTAAAGATGGTCACCCATCCACCTGGAACTACCAATCAGATTTGAATCATTTTGCATTTGATATCCCTGTAATTAAGGACGGTTATAGACTATTTAACATCTCGCTACGACCCTTAGGAGCCGAGCAAAACGCAAAAAGTTAGACAGAAGGCTAAGCTAAAAGAAAGGGAAGTTGGGGTAGGGCGGGGGGCCGTTCAGACAACGCCCTCTTCCAGGCCCCCTAAATGGGTCCAGGGACGGCGGACTTGGGGACGTCCGCCGCCACATCACACTGGACTCGAGGAGACGGCGCGTAGTGTTCCACGCGCGCCCCTTTCATACGTCGCAGGGGGGGGGGTTAAACACCTCGCTCCCCCCCCCCCCAGACTCTAGAGTTTTAGTCAGTACCCAGAACCCTCCGCCTACCCCAGGGCGGAGAACATCCATGAGGATTTTCCACCCCGGAACAAAAAAAAAATCAAGAGCGGGGGCCGTTGGGGAAGTTTGGTGACAGGCCAGCGTTTTTGGGAGACTGTCTTATGTAGTGCTGATTTTCAGCCTAGTTTTAAATAAATGACTTTCATTTTGATTTCGAAGTAACAGCGCAGTAAATGTCGCGGGCAGAAATTAGTCTTAATATAAATAGGTGCGTGTGCGACGTGCCGTCAATTAACACCACACACCACAGGTTCAGGGCCTCAAGTCTGCTATTACAATGGTGTCAGGATGGTCTGTTCCGATCCTCATTAATGACGCCATTATATTAGTAGATTACCAAACTTGTCAAAATCAACAATTATGAAATCAATAATAGACCATTCTGACACTATTGTAATAGCAGACTTGAGGCCCAGATTGCTTGCACGCAAGCAATCACATGTACATGTTTTCCTGTTATAATTTTATTGTATTTTGCATTATTAATATTAACCTGTAAAGCCCCGCGCGACACCGATTCGGAGTCAAACAATAGAAAATCAATTGTGTCTCATTAGTACCGATTCCCTTGTTCACAAACTAAACTAAATTTAAGTTCAGTGCATCTTTTTCTTTCTATTTCATTAAGAAAAGGACAGAAGATACATTTTAGTTTAGTCCTGTCAAATTAATCAGCGCCTGTCACTACTTCATACAAGTTTAGACGTGATTAAAAACTTGCCCACTAAAATTACGTCAAGCGCTGATTAATTTGACAGGACTAAACTAAACTTTACCTTCTGTCCTTTAATGAAATAGAAAGAAAAAGATGCACTGAACTTAAATTTAGTTTAGTTTGTGAACAAGGGAATCGGCACCAATAGCTCACCTTGACAAATAAAACTAATTTATCACCCATGTGACAATTATAATTATTTATATCTACGCAAAATATTGTTTATCAATTGGTTTTTACCACGATATTAATCATTGAAAACACCGACAGGAAGACAGCATCCTGTATAGGCTTTCCATATCGGTTTGAAACATGATAACTAAATAATCCTAATGACCTCAGATCCGACCAAAAAACGTCGATGCTTACATTTTTTCCTGTTTCCATATCATCTTTAGTGGGAATTATAAAGGCTCGTGCAGACTGGCGCGATATCACGGGCGCGACTGGCAGCGCACTTGCCATAAAGTTTTCTTAGAAATTGTGGCAGTGTAGCGTCGCGCCTGTTTGTATTGCCTTGTATTTAATCTGCCTGTTTATTGGCTAATATTTGCCCTTTCCTGTCCTGTCTGCTCCAATGGGTAAGCTCCTAGCAGTTTTCCTGACCGCGGAACAAACACAACATTGTTTAACAACGGCCTTAAATGGCAGAAATGGGATTTAGCGAACTCCATGCCATATCAAAACAGAGAAAAAGAAAAAACAGAAATTGGTAATTTTAGCACTGGGTCTGAAGGCTTAGCATGACGCTTTCTATTTCTACGAAGAATAGACACAGCTCTTTCTATACAAAGTGACATTTCGATTCTCTATTTTTGACATCGTACGAAATCATTAAAATTTGGTAACAATATTAGCAAACCGCAAAAAGCAGGACATTGCACTGAAGAGGTATTTGAATGTTATCAAGTGTTTTTGTAATGGAATGACCGTTTTTTTTCAGATTTTTTAATCTAAACAATGTAATTTTCTTGAGAAGGAAACGTCGTATTTTATTTTTACGAAATAAAAATATATGTTCCGCGGTAATTGAATTAAAGACGGTTGTAAACTGCTGTCTATACCTATAACGTACTTATTTGCATTTAACCCTTTGGACTGGTTTGAAGGATAAAGGAACGATGGCAACCACGCTCTGTAGGAGATTTCCCACGACATTGAAGTGACCGGGTGACATTGAAAAATGCACTTATATGATTCGAATAAAGTTTCATACTTTATTTTCTGAAGCATTCATTTTCATTCTTCCGATATTTGCGCAAAATGTGAAAATTTGTTTGGCATGTGCTAAAGAAGTTACCACATGAAAAGTACTCCTGCCGTGAGCTTGAAGTGAGCACCACCTGACGCAAGGGATTGAGAGCTCACTTTAAGCTTACTTCACGTAAGTTTTCACGGTGAGATATACAAACACACAGAATAAGCCGGCTGTTATCGGGATACCGACCTAGGGTTATTCCACTAATCCCCATTGACAATCCCCATCAATGGGGATTTATGAACTTTTCGAGCGAGCCGAGTAGTCACATATGATGTGTAACCTCTGATCTGACATCTCTCCTTGGCAATATGCAACTGAGCACCGACAGAAATTAACCTCAGAATTTAAAAAAAGCTCGATACTAAAATATTTATTCGAATAATTATTCTTTGCTAGTGGAAACACTCTTTACACTCTATATAGTACTTACTAATTCCATGAGTACACTAATTGCATGCTATTATAAAATACTTACCTACTTATTCCATGCTATTAAAAAGTACTTACTTATTCCATGTTCAAGCTGTCACTTCGTGGCTACACAAAAGGGACGGAAGTCCCTTTTCACGTAATCACTCACAGAAAGCGAGAGGGAAGATGTTACGTATAAAAATAGCCCAATATAGAAACCACTTCCTCATATAGAAAACGCTCACACGGCAAGTTTAACGTGTCCAAAAAGCATCAGATACAAAAGAAAATAGGTCAAGCTTGTTTTAAACCGAGAACTCGTAAAAAGTCCATAGAATGCAGGGCGGAACGCGGCGCGCCGCGCGCCATTCTGAACATAAAATGTGACGTCATATCGGCATTAAAGCTCCTAATGGTTCGTGTAGTGAGATGAGGATGGATGATTGTTTCGTTAATATTGTTTTTATTACTCGCTGACCCGATAAACGTTGTCTTTGTTAAAATATTATCAAAATAGATATGTTGTGTGTGGTACTGGCTCCTTATGGTGCATTTAGGTAGCAACTAGGATATTCCGTTCTATAGGTGCTCTGTGGTCGAGTCTATGACTTGCAACTTGTAATAAAAAAATACTGTCTTGTCGCAACAGCTAACGTGTTTTATTAGTCTTGGCCAAATTTCAATCATTCATACAAAATTTCCATAGAAAATGTACAAATTCTCCGGCAACTGTTACAATTTTGCTTTCAGTAAGAACCTGATTCGAACAATAGTCCGAATCAGGGGGTCTACTCTAATAAGTCCGTCAACGAACATACAGGCCCGTCCGAAAGTAGTTGATCCGTCAAAACAAGTGACAAATTCAAGTTTTCGAACGGGCACAAACACATTGCGAGTAGGGACAACTGTCAAATTGTGTTGTCATTCATTCGCAGTTCGGGTTCCGAAGTAATTTTATATCTGTAGGAGATACGGAGTAGGAAACGCCCGTAACTTCAGCCGAAACTACGGATTTAGTGCTTACACAAAAAAATAGTCCAATCGGTCCAGCCGTGCTTAAGTTATGCGCTTACCAACGAACAGCATTTCATTTTGATTACCTATATTTATGTATAGTTTACGTTTCATCATCTGCCTGCCTTTTCCCAACTACGTTGGGGTCGGCTTACAATCTAATCTAACCGGATGCAGCTGAATACCAGTATTTTACATGGAGCGACTGCCTATCTGACCTCCACAACCCAGTTACTGGGTAGTACGATACCCCTTGGTAAGACTGGTTGTCAGAGTTTCGGGCTTCTGACGACCCGTAACGACTCTCAAAGATCCACGAATGACAGCCAGGACCAACGGCTTAACGTGCTTTCCGAGGCACGGATGGGTCTTGGTATGTAAAGATGGTCACCCATCTATGGACCAACCGCGGTAAGCGTAGCTTAACCTGAACAATTGACCCGTGCGGCTGTTATTATTTAGCCACAAGCCGAAAAAAATAAATTATAATTAGGTATCAACATTAAAATTTGTTTTTTTTCTAGGTAGATATTTTTTTTGCCATCGGTAATTGGTTTTTCCATAGTCAAGAGTAACAGATAAAATTAATGAGGCTGAGGGTATTTTTATTTGTTTTCATCCTTGTAATATAGGCGGTCAACGGCCGTAAATAAAATTGATTAGGTAGTTGGTAAACACCTAATCAATTTTATAGGCTGCGCAGGAGTTGATTGCAGATCCTGAATTCAACAATGCATTTTTACATGCTATTTAACAGACAAATATATTGGATTCTTTCCAAAGTTCCATTCTTCGTCAATTTTCGCATTTTGTTTTCGATACAGAGATAATTTGTCAATTATTTATTTTAGTTAATGATTTGTACCAATTTTTTTGTAAATGTTAGGCATTGTGGCATAAACAACGAGATTATCTATATTGTGTCCGTACAAAACAGCATATTTGGCTGAGATGGTACATTCAGAAAAAAAAAAATCGATCAAACGGAATTCTCTATAGCTAGGTAGGTACTACGATTATTAAACTGTTGCATAAATATTTTTTTACAAAACCAACAGTAGGTACCGCGACGTGAGTTAATGTCGACGCAAGTTAAGGCGCTGACAAGACCCAATTGACCAAAATAGGCTTCTCTTAAGAAAGAAAATTGCCAAATCTGTATAGTTTGTGATAGCAGAAAAAATATATGTTAATTTTGAACATATTTCCCAGAACTTGGTTGTCACCAAAACACGTTTTGAAAAAAAAATCTCGATACAAACTAACGTTAAACTAACCTCTTACCTTGAGTTCTAATCCAAAATATCTGTATTAAATATCAACATAAATTACGTATTTAATTAATAACAAGTACGTCTTATTCTAATGCAGAACTTGGTTGTTTTTTATTTTCGATTACTCAACTCAATTCTGAGTAAATAGATAATTACTTCATATTTTGCAATAAATTACAAGCGTTTTGTCGTCGCGCTTCTCTTTCTTTTCTATGCAATCTGACAGTGACCGCGGTTTAGGTGTGGTCAGCGTCTTAATGTCTCGCGGCAATTGTCACAATTCCGACTTTAGCAGCTTCCCTTCCATTTTTAAAATAATACATAAATAATTACATAATAAGTAAAAAGAGTAGCAACAACTATATATTACTCGTATACTTCCAATTCGATTGAGAGCGTCCGGCCTGCACTAAGTGCAAAGGGCAACTGATATAAATCCGACGACTGACGAAACGAGAGATAAGGAAAATTGAAGCACTGTACAGTGTTTTTTTTTTTTTCCCAAAGAAACATGAATTCCTTCCTTGCCCGTATAGTGTATAACAAAGTAGAACTTTATGTACACACGGCTACAATTATAATACAATATAAGCCGACCTCTCATTGTACGGAAATCCTATACAATGCGAGATCAGCTTGAACTGGAAATATATAGCTTGATAAGTAGCCATGTGTCCTAGGTAGCATCTAATCTACCAACCAACACCTGCACTTCCACGCATCGTGTGATCATTCCTGGAAGACTAATCCGTATCATATTACTGCCGTTACAACTAAATACTTTAGATACGAGTACAGCAGTTAGTTCATGGAACTATGTGTTTGCATGATGCAGACTGGTGGGTAAACCGACCGAAGGACCGTGCTTATAATAATAAATGTACCTAATCCAGTATTTGGCACAGTAAGGTATTTAATCACGAGATTAATGTTTAGACGAGATTAATGTCATTACGGTAATACCAAAATTTAGCAATCCTAGCAATTAATATTTTTTTAAGAGAATATGATATCAGTCAGAATTATTTATCAATGATAATTGCTCCGCGGAAGTAAGTAGACGCTAGCATTTGAATAACTTATAAAGTATTTTTCATTAATTAGGTACAGTCAGCGTCAATAATATCAGGACGAACAGGCTGTTCAAAATGATCTACAGTCAAACCTGGATAAGCGAGAGTTCAAGGGAGCACAATCTCATTCTCGCTTATAGGGGTTTCTCACTAACCCGGGTTTCTCGCTAATGCAGGTACATGTGTAGCGTTTCTCTCTTATAGAGGTACGCAGCAATAACAAGACATAATTATATTCATGCACTATGTAATTTTATTTTATTTAGAACTTATTTACACTTTAAAAAATCCGTCAATTTCGTTTGGGTTTCTGTTAATATTTCCATGTCCATCAGAGCACTCAGACTTTATAGAGTCTTTTGATTTTATGATTTTATAATAGGTGGATTCTGGTAAATTAAACTCCCTCTGAATTTCATTTCGCGATTTTCCGGATTCAAACGCATTCACTATTTTGAGTTTATCACTTAATGACAGTACTTTAATTTTCCGTTTTGACATAATGCAGAACAGAACTTTCCTCCTCAATTGATGAACGATAAACTGAGTAAGTCCGACAAACAGGACGGTACACAGGCACACGTGTCCATTTGAAAAGAATGCGATAAAATAACAACGTTATTTAGTTCCACGAAATAGAATAGGAACAATATTGACGAGGAAACAATACAAAAACAAGAAGTTCCACGAAAGTTAAGAATGAGTCATAAAATAGCAGATGTTAAATTTGTAATTTGTTTTGTCATTTGTTCCTCCTAAATAATATACATAAATAAATAAAGCTCGACTGTCGCTTATAGAGGTATAGATAAGTAGCAGTCTCACTTACGGAGGTCCATGAGGAAAAAACGACTCTCTCTTACAAAGGTTTCTGTTTCTCGCTAATAGAGGTTTTGGGAGCTTAAAATGACGGGTCCTGGCTATTACTCTCTCTTATAGAGTTTTCTCACTTATCCAGTTCTCACTTACCCAGGTTTGACTGCAACTATGAACAATAAATATTAACTCAATGTCACAAGAACTGTTTCAAAATGAAGAAAGTACACGACAATTGTCATTCTGACAAGAGTTTTATCAAATCGAGATAAAGTTTAATTTTTTTGATTGTTGAGATCATTTTGAACAGTAGGTTCGTCCCGATATTTTTGACGCTGACTGTACCTAAGTTTTTTTTTGGGTTCTTATTTTATCTTTTTTTTCTCGAGTTAAAGATAGCGTAAGTTAGTTTATAAAAAAACAGTCAGGGTCGATGGTCGTTATCGCCTCGTGTGTCAACTAAATGCCTATTCAGATATAAGCGATATCGCTGCCGCGCTCGGTAGCGATACTGGTTCGGCCTGGTTCTTCGATCAATAATATTGATCGAAGCCGGCTAGTCACTTTGAACCAGTATCGCTACTGAGTGCGAGAGCGATATCGCTTATATCTGAGTAGGCCTTTATATACATATACATATGTTTTCTCAGTCTAGGTTTCGGAAATGGAGGTCAGCTGGCAATGTGTGTTTTATTTACTGAGCTGTAACTTATAGCAAGTATGTACCGCAATTATTTCGCCATTCAATTATTTTGTATAGAACTTGTTATAAGAACGAAAGAATAAAGAAAAGACGTGTATAAAGCCTTGAACAAATTAAGGTTCGACAAAAAAATAATAAGAACATATTATGTGCTTTTGCGAAAGATGTAAATTAAAAAACCAACGGGGTAATTGCCTAACAGACCAGCAGTAGCAATGGGTTTAATTTTTGACAGTTAAGGGGCTGACAAGACCCAATTGACAAAAATAGGCTTCTCTTAAGAAAAAAAATTGCCAAATCTGTATAGTTTGTGGTAGCTGAAAAAATATATGTTAATTTTGAACATATTTCCCAGAACTTGGTTGTTACCAAAACACGTTTTGAAAACAAAATCTCGATACAAACTAACGTTAAACTAACCTCTTACATTGAGTTCTAATCCAAAATATCTGTATCAAATATGAACATACGTTACGTATTTCATTAATAACAAGTACGTCTTATTCTAATGCAGAACTTGGTTGTTTTTTATTTTCGATTACTCAACTCAATTTTGAGTAAATAGATAATTACTTCATATTTTGCAATAAATTACAAGCGTTGTGTCATCGCGCTTCTCTTTCTGTTCTATGCAATCTGACAGGGACCGCGGTTTAGGTGTTGTTAGTGTCTTAAACAACATTCATTGCGTTAATTACTTTGTTGGGCAGACAAATTTTTCGAACTATGCATTTCAAATATACTTCAAAATCATTCAAATTGTAATTGAGAATGTACAGTACAGTCGAACGAGTTATTAGGTATACAGGCAAAAAAAACATCTTTCTACTACGCCGTCAATCTTAACTTTTATAGAAATAACTTTTTAAACTAATGGCATTTATTATCTATTACATATTACAAATTAAAGTCACTTTTCGTGTCTGCGTTGTTAATGAATATTTTGATTCGGTTTAATCATTATTTAGAGAATTTATTCCTTATTCTAATGATGATGTGTATATTACATTGTATATACATTGATATTTGTGGTGGCATCTACATCACCGCATGCGAACCACGCGTCACAGTGTCGTCACGCAAAATCCTGCATCTCGTAAGCAGAGTTTACCGCGCAATTAGCATAATAATATATACATCGTCCCGACATTGGCCGACATCAACCGTCGTCGGGCAGTTGCCCACCAGACACGACACCCGTCTGGTCGGAGGATCCTCCCTTTTCTATGGAGGATGAGTGAACTTTACACCCCGTTCTTCATGCCTCTAATTATATTATTAAACATACATATAATAATAATAAAAATATATTCAAAAATATAAGGTACAACGTTAAATAACAGTTTTTCTTAAATCTATGTCAAGTTCATCCATATAAATGATGGCTTAGGTTTTTATGTGTAGGTATTTTTATGTGTGTGTAACTTAAACATAAATAACCGTGCGAAGCAGGACCGAGTAGCCAGTTTAAGAAGTTTAGATTTTTTGTATGCCGGTTATAGGCTTTCGCGCTAAAATGGCTGCACGGATTTAGATGAAATTTGGCACATAGGCAGACCATGACCTTAGTTAGGACAAAGGATACTTTTTATCCCGATATTCCCTCTGGATCAAAACTTACGTTGGTGTAACCGCGGGGCAAAGCTAGTACTTTATAAAAAAATTGAACTCATATCAGCGTAGCGCAATTAACGTAGCTTAGACCCATCATTTCAGCTACGGAAGTCTTCATAGCCACAACATCCGGAATTTGTATCCTATTTCGAATTTCCCTAAGCTTAGTTTAGAAAACTACATGAGACTTGTGTAGATGTAAACAAGGTTCCTTTATTAGTGCATAAAAAACGAAACCGTCTCGATTTTATTTAAAGTTGACAGTTGGAAGTACCGATCTAGCTAAAACGTCAGATCTGATTTACGTTGCTGTATTTTTAAAGAAAAATAATAATTGTGTATTAAAGTGAAGTTATTTTAAAAATATATATGTTTTAATTTAATTAAACTTAGGTATATATGGATTCTAACCGGTATGTTGATTAAAATTTCTGCAATATTATGTTTTGTGTAGCAAAAATACGTATTATTCCACTTTGCCTCACCAATCTGTTACACAAGTTAATTAATGGGACACAGTGGGCGATCAAATTGTGAACATTCCACTATGTCCATATGGTGGGGACATATTTGTGTGGCATCGTGGAATAATCCCAAAATACCCAGTAACAGTGTAATGGCAAACATGTCATTTGGTTTAAATAGGTTTTTATTTTTATTATTTTATTATTATTTTACATTACATTATTTCATCACCACTGCTCTCAAAACGGTGAAGCAAAACATCGTGAGAAACCGGCATGTCCTAGAATCAGAAATTGGAAGACATGTGACATCTACCAATCCGCACTGGGCCCGCGTAGTGGATTACGGCCCGCTCCCTCTT
The DNA here is from genome assembly GCA_905333075.3 of Atethmia centrago. Taxonomy (NCBI): domain Eukaryota; kingdom Metazoa; phylum Arthropoda; class Insecta; order Lepidoptera; family Noctuidae; genus Atethmia; species Atethmia centrago. Next base: position 5,268,258 of record HG995381.1, on the reverse strand, counting down.
ACCGAGAGGAGGCCTGTATTCCAGCAGTGGTAACATTATAGGCTGATTATGCTTTTAATATTTTACATGAGTTCTTTTATATTTTGTGAATGTGAGAACGTTGGAGGCTTAATGGGACTGTAGATTTCTAGACGATTTATTTTTTTGTTAAGTAGGTACCTGGTACTTCTTGACAGGCCAACCAAGTCCAAATCAATTAATCTTTTTTGTTTTATTATTTATAAGAATTACCGATAGCTTTTATGTGCACGTGTTTCTTTCTTTTCTTTCAAATTATAGTGTTAATAGGTATAGGACTTGTTAAGGCGCTGACAAGACCCAATTGTCCAAAATAGGCTTCGCTTAAGAAAAAATATTGCCAAATCTGTATAGTTTGTGGTGGCGGAAAAAATATATATCAATTTTGAACATATTTCCCAGAACTTGGTTGTTACCAAAACACGTTTTGAAAACAAAATCTCGATACAAACTAACGTTAAACTAACCTCTTACTTTGAGTTCTAATCCAAAATATCTGTATCAAATATCAACATACCTTACGTATTTAATTAATAACAAGAACGTCTTATTTGAATGCAGAACTTGGTTGTTTTTTATTTTCGATTACTCAACTCAATTTTGAGTAAATAGATAATTACTTCATATTTTGCAATAAATTACAAGCATTGTGTCATCGCGCTTCTCTTTCTTTTCTATGGAATTTGACAGCGACCGCGGTTTAGGTGTTGTCAGCGTCTTAACACTGTAATTTGAAAACATTGTAAATGCCCATTATTTTTAAAAGAGTAACCGGGGAGTTTCTTGCCGGCTCTTCTCCATAGGAAGTGACCAATTGGAACCGTGCAGCTTCTGACGTTTCATAAGGACCCATGTAGGTTTATGTGAAATAAAATATTACGATTTTAATTTTGACTGGGATGTGGAGGTCAGATAGGCAGTCGTTCCATGTAAAATACTGGTATTCAGCTGTATCCGGCTAGTCTGGAAGCCGACCCCAACATATTTGGGGTAAAGGCTAGACAGATGATAATCCTATCCTATCCTACTAATATTATAAATGCGAAAGTTTGTAAGAATGGATGGATGGATGTTTGTTACTCTTTCACGCAAAAAGTACTGAACGAATTTGGATGAAATTTGGCACACAGATAGTTTATAATCAGGAATAACACATAGGATACTTTTTATCCCGATATACCCACGGGGTCAAAACTTATGCGGGTGAAACCGCGGGGCGCATCTAGTATGTTTATATTCCTACATTCTGCTGAATATTATTACCTTGTACCCACGTAGGCAGCTATTTGTTGTATCCGTTCTAATTATACGTATTATTATTTTGTTTGTCATATTACATTTGTTATACGTTGAGGTAATTATATTTCACAAATAATAGCAACGGTCGTCGTTATTCTTAGATAAGAATGTAATAAATTAACAACTAGTAGGTATAGGTGAAACGGTGAAGGAAAACATCAATATAATAGAACCAAAAATTGACATCTACCAACCCGCACTGGGCCCACGTGGTGGACTATGGCCCAGTCCCTCTCACAGAGAGGAGGCCTGTGTCCCAGCAGTGGGAACATTACAGGATCAGCCTGTAATGTTCCCACTGCTGGGAACATATCATTATGATGAGGGGCTTGTGGCAAAGTAATAACAGCCGCACGGGTCGATTTATCAGGTAAAGCTACGCTTGCCGCGGTTGGTCTGTGGATGGGTGACCATCTTTAAATACTAAGACCCCTCCGTGCCTCGGAAAGCACGTTAAGGTCCCGGCTGTCATTTGTAGATCTTTGACAGTCGTTACGGGTCGTCAGAAGCTTGAAAGTCTGACAACCAGTCTTACCAATGGGTATCGTGTTACCCAGTAACTGGGTTGTGGAGGTCAGATAAGCAGTCGCTCCATGTAAAATACTGGTATTCAACTGTATCCAGTAAGACTGGAAGCCGACCCCAACGGAGTTGGGAAAAGCCTAGGCAGATGATATGATTATGATGAGGTTTAGGTATAGCTAGCTATTATTTGTTTCGAAGCGGTACCTACACAAAGCACCTACTCACTTATAGGTAGGAATTTTCCCGTTTGTAGATTTGCCGCCATTGTTTTTTCTCTGTTGGCAGAATCAGGAAAATGTGTGCTAAATAATTATTTTTAATTATACGAATTTTATCACGTGATTCCCTTTAAGGATAATTGCATTTTATTCTTATTCATGTTTAAAAAATAAAACGTAGGCATTACTCCAGTTTATTTATCCTCAATCTTATCTTCACTGAGGGCTAAATCTAAGGATATAGAGAGTCGCATCTCAATATGTATTTCTATGAGAACCTGATTTATGTAAAAAATAATGCTAATCTATATTCTAAACACAGCGACATTTATAGCACAAATACTAGAAACAAAGACTTACTTATTGTGCCCAAGACTAGGCTCCAAAAAATTATCATTTATTTTTTATCTGTTTCGTTAGTTGAGCTCAATGAGATTGAGTCATGAATGACCATATTCAGAACTACGGAATTCAATTATTTTTTAAATTAGATTATGATAACATTTTGAAGTGTTAAGGCTAGACGGAAGCTACTATTTCTACACTTTTTGTTTAAAAAAATAATTTACATTGAAAAGCAGGACATGTCATAGGAAAATATTTAAGTAATCCCATAGAGATCAAGCTAATTTTTTTCAGCCAGAAACGAGCATACAATGTACCCAATATGCGATGTTCCATGTCCAACAACAATTAACAAAATGAGATTCAACACGAATGTCAGTGAATGTAGGCACGGAGCCGCCCTAAATGGCCCCAATAGAGTCGCCGAACTCTCTGATGTCATCCTAAAGGTCGGATGTGCGCAGAACTTATGACTAGTGGGCTTTGTTTAAACATAGAAGTAAAAGGTTAAAGGTTAATCGAGGAGTGAAAAGGTTAAGCACCTTCACGTGACACTAACTATTTTTCCGACGAAAATGTGATTTGCGGCAGCGATAATTATGTAAAACATTGTTGTGTTTGTTTGAAATTGTTTAATTTTTATTGCGTTCCGCGTGTCAATGTCTTTGTGAATTATGTTGTAAAGTCGAATTGTTAATTATTTACTGGAGTAATCTGACGTATGCTAGCTGTCACTTTGTGTAATGAAATGGTCATATTTAAATTAAACTATTGACCGCCACGTCAAAAAAACAAAAACGTGCTCTCGGCGCCAAGCTACGAATTATTCCATAGAATCTGTCATGTAGTCGTGACCGTGGCGTGCTGGGCACATTTTAGTCTGTCATCTATACATTGACTGTGGCGGTCAAAAGGTCCTAAATGCTCCGAAATTGGAGTCTATCATTTCCCGAAAAACCTACAATTGGAAGATTTAGAGAGCTTAAAGCTTATTCACACAGTTTTTTTATTTTTTATTTTACTGAGTTCCAGATAAAGTCGAAAATATTTTGAAGAAAGGGATTACGAGAAAATATTTAAAGTTTTAAATTCTAACACTTCCATGTCAAATACTTGATTTAAAATATTGAAATCACCGAAAATAACAAAATAGTGAAATAAAACAAACTCATGAATGAACAGATGAACATCTAAATAGAATGAATGAACGAAATGTCAAATTGATTGTATGCCGTAGAGACCTAGCTATGATCATGCCATCTACAATTACTTTGCCCGACATTCCCCATTATAGAAGGTTATGATGGAATATCGTCATTTGTCAACATTATTTTGTCATTTTAATCAACCTTGACAAATGATTGATAGCGGAACTGTCGCCCTTGTCGCTCAATCTACATTATCATTATAATTTATTTAGGAACATTATTTATTCAGGCTGACTTTCAAGTAATTGTAATTTTTTCAGGGGATGACGTTTTATTAATTTATTTATTTTGCACAATGTACACAGTTACAGGCTACGGATAGGCTAAAGTTAAGAGTAGGTACGACCCTGTTCGAGCACAGCAAGTAGGAACATTTAACTTAAAAATATAAATTTCGGTAAAGTAAAATAAAATTCTGTAAGATTAACAATGATATGCATAGTCTACCAAACTGTTAATAGTTTGTCGGCAGGTGTTCTCGTCTAGCACTGGATTACAAATTTTTAAATTTTAAAAATGAATGTGCTAAAACTTAATTATGCTAAGTAAACTATAAAATAATATAGTAGCTACAGTAGAGATAAAAAAAATATCACATTTTACAAAAAAGCAATTTCACAAACGTCAGAATTTGTGACAGACACGAATGATAAGGTGACTCTAGTGACGCAAATGCATTTTTTAGACGTCATATGCCTCAGCCAGCTCTGACGTGCATGGCTTGCCATTCGAAGCATATCCCTCACACTGTCTGGATGCACCGTTATACAACGTGTTTCAGAAATGTTTGGTAATATTTGAGGATCAACTTGTCTCCATGGGACCAAACAACGTGATACGTGGCCAAGTATATGAATTAAGTTTCATATGGGACAGCTGATTGGTTTTTCGCGATTAAGATGTTGGTCCCTGCACACTAAAACCTTAAATATGACCACACATTTCAGAAATACGCTCTATAAAATACAATAAACGGCACATGTACCAATATTCTGTAACTCGCATGAATTCCGAAGAGACTGATAAATTAGACTGCCTACGACTGACAATGTATATTCAATAGATATTACCGTCACAATACGAGACGCCGCATGTTCCGACCTCATTAACATAAAGTACTTATTTACATACATCTAGGTCACCTGAATGTGCGTTCAATGTAGAATTTCGTCCAGTGTCATTGGGGACACTGTTTCATTTTAGAGTCGTGTTTTAGGTAGGTATTCCATTTTTTCCGGGCGCTTCCATCATCTTGGTAATGATTGCTCAACCCTGGTGATTTTTTTCGCATTTTCTGTCGTTTCCATCATCAGTAGGCTCGATAGTAATTGCTCGGCGCTGGTAACTTTTTTCGCATATTCTGCTGTCGTTTCCATCATCAGTAGGCTTGTTAGTAATTGCTCGGCACTGGCGATTTTTTTCGCATTTTTATCGTTTCCATCATCAGTAGGCTTGTTAGTAATTGCTCGGCACTGGTGATTTTTTTCGCATTTTCTATCGTTTCCATCATCAGTAGGCCTGTTAGTAATTGCTCGGCACTGGTGATTTTTTTCGCATTTTCTCTCGTTTATGGAAACGACAGAAAATGCGAAAAAAAATCACCACGAAGTCTACTGATGATGGCGTCACTAGGCTTTGGTATGACTTGCTCTGTAGTGGTGTAACAAGATTGCCCAATGCCCGGATAGCCGTTTTATTTGTTAGTTGTCTGTACCTGCATGTAGTGGCAGAAACGTTTTTTGAATAAAACAAAACACTTAAATTACGTAGGTACTATTTTTGTATTTTTGTCACGAGAGCATAATAATTCTTTTTAGAAAGAAAGAAAGAAAGAAATCGTTTATTTGCTGATAATGTAGGTATACATATAAGTTGGAATATTTATTAAGTGTCCCGATACATTTTACCTTACGGCATGCAAAATATTAGGTTTGAATAAGTAGTAATAAAAATACAGCTATTACGTTTATCATTAGCCATAGTCGAATTTAATAGGTTGTTACTAATTAATTAAATATAAATCTCTCGCATATTATACAATGAAGAATATATGTCGTAATGTGTAATGTCAAAAAGCTTAATGTTAAAATATTCAAAAACATTAACAACAATCACAATTGGTTTAGAACTGATTATCTGGTAATGTCAAAATCTGATACGTCAAACTACATTAAAACAACAACCATAAAAATAAATAAAAAATCGCTTATAAATAAATAACAATGTCATTAATAGACGAGTAATTTAGAACATTCGAAATTGCAAAAATTATTTGTTTATTTTCACGTAATATCCGACTTATCTGATATTTGGTGAACAATAATATAAGGCTGGGTATAGGCTCGCCCCCTGTTACATGGGAATTCAACATAACTGTTACTAAAATATGAGTGTGAAATATGGGTGTACTATTGGTACACCTTTGCCTAACCCTTTGGCGAATACTAGCGTGATGTTGTATGTAATAAAAAGTATCATAATATTCTACACTGGATTCTGAAACCCAATTCTCTGTTCGTGAATCGTGAATAAAGATTGATTACAAACACAATTAGCTGTCAATTGCTTTAATAGTTTTTTAATTGAAAAACGGTTTAGTAACTTTCACATGAGTCTCATAATAACATAGTAATCTCATAGTAATTTAACTAACCGCTGACCTGACGTCATGAGGTGACCGGTTATCGCAGCAATTATCGTTAACTCATTATTTAGTTAGTTAGTTATTTTTATTGCTTCAAAAGATTGATGAAACCCAGTCTTTTCAATGAAAAATAACAAATTTCCAAAAATAAGTTAACTAACCAAACAAAGAGCTCTATAAATCTAAAGAATTTATAAATTTATCTTATATTTTTTAATTGTGAATCATAATTGAGTTGCTAGGTAACAGTACTGATAGCCCAGTGGTGTAACCGTCAGACTGCCAACTCATAGGTGTCGAGTTCGAACCCATGGCTGTATAATACTTTTTTTTTAGGGTGGGAAATCATCAAATAAGTTCTCCCGCTCTGGGCGGAGCGGGAGGGTGTGTCAGACTCTTACTGACTAAAACCCACCCGTATTCCTTCCTGTTGCCTGTGTTGCCAGTGGCCTCGGTGACCCTTTAGTACCTTCCCGCGACCCCGGCAGGAAGGCTGTATAATACTTGCTTAAAAAATGGTGAAGGAAAACATCGCGAGGAAACCGACATGTCTGAGATATTTCTCGACAGCATGTGAAGCCAAGTCAGAGGCACATGGGCGGCGTAACAACTCTGACACCTGGTTTAGTCACTAACCACACAAAAAGGAAAGAAAAAAGAAAGATTGAGTTGGAAAGTTATGCGGAAAATAAATGGTATGGGCATGTGATGCGCACGAATGAGGAAAATGTCGTAAGGAAAGTTTTAGTATGCATGTGGATGGCTATACGAGTAGGGGAAGACCAAAGAAACGATGGATGGACTGTGTGAAAGATGATATGGCTAGAAAGGTGGTGACTGTTGAGATACGCGTATAGAGCGTAAATTGGGAAGTACGGAAGAAAAGGACATGTTGCGCCGGCGGGCGCCGCCCCAAGTAAATTGAGATAGGAGCAGGAGAATTATGAATTGAGTTGCTTATAGAATGGAAGATGTGCCGCGTGCGATCCTCATGATTTAAAAAAAAAATCAACCTATCCGAAAAATAGGTATAAGATGCATTTCTATAATGCCTTTATGGAAATGCATCTACCTATTTTTCATATTCTTTGGATCTTCTGCGAAGAGCAGAAAGTTCCTTTTTATAGAATGTTGAAAGGACGACATTGTTAAGGGTACGTCATAGGGTTACCGAGGCCCCTGGCAACACAGGCAACGGAAGGAATACGGGTGGGATTTAGTCAGTAAGAGTCTCACACACCCTCCCGCTCCGCCCAGGGCGGGAAAAGTTATTGATGATATTCCACCCAAAAAAATAAAGGGTACGTCATAATATTGATATATTACTAACATGTAAGCTGTTTCTTCCTTTAGTCTGGTACAATTAAAATCCGTTTTCATTTCCCAATGCCCTTGGAACTCAGTGTGCTGTAACAACAATGAATTAATCCGCTTAATTTGCTCGGCAGTTCACGTTTGCACACACGCCCCTATATGACATCACCATTCAAATAGTCTCAAAACTTGAAAAGCGTACATTCATGCAATGAAACAGTAAGTTAAAAACTGCTTTCTTTTACGACAAATCGACGATGAGTTTATAAATAAATATTCATATATATCTGCGTCATAGGACTGGTTATTTTTGTTGGATCAACTCTAGATTTTTGTAATAAAATTAGGTTGCGACTTAGTTAAATGCGGCTGGAATACTGTTTTTTTTTGGTTGGGAATTTATCAAATAACTTCTCCCGCTCTGGGCGGAGCGGGAGGGTGTGTCAGACTCTTACTGACTAAAACCCATCGGTGTTCCTTCCATTGCCTGTGTTGCCAGGGGCCTCGGTATCCCTTTCGGAGTTTCCCGCGAGCCCGGCAGGCATCGGCCCTAGTGGAGCCCTACACTTGTGCTGACATCTCTTTGACGCGTGCGTGGAACACAACGCGCCGTCGACTCGGGCCTGGTCCTTATCGGATGGCGAGCTACCCATTGCTCACCGTCCTGACTGGATACGGAAGGCAGAGAACAGTGTTGTGGTGCAGTCTGGGAGAGGCCATGTCCAGCAGTGGACTGCGACTGCCTACCTACTTTAATTAAGTACTTATCATGATGCCGTATAAAATACGATTCAAACGAGCTGTTTACAAACGCATAGTATTTACATACTGTAGTCTACTTCTACTTAAGGTTCCCGCAGACAGGTGCAACGCGACAGCGCAATGCGACTCTACTAGAACTATTGGTACTTCATAGAAATTGTTCCACCAGAATCGCGTCGCACCGTCGCTTCGCATCTGTCTGCGGTAGCCTTTAAATGTTTGTTAAGACTCCCGCAGACAGGCGCGACGCGACAGTGCCACGCGATACTAGTAGCACAATTTCTATGATAACTTCATGGAAAGAGTCGCGCTGCGCGTCCCGATGCCGGTCGCGCCCGCGATATCGCGCCAGTCTGCCTTTAGCCGATGCTCAAATGTAGGTAAAATTTACGACAGTTAAGTGAGTTTATAAAGTCAACCTAATGTAGTTGAAGTTTTTATAATTTAAAACGTGGCGAAATAGTCGTGGTTGACCACGACCACTTCCACGTCCTTAAAATGCATCATGGACGGAAATTTAAAAGCGTCTTCATATATTTCCAAACATTTTACTTCTCTGTGTTATTGTGATTCTGTGACGTGATAAAAGGGAATAATATGTATCTAGTAAATTGGCGTGAGTAAAAAAAAAACCTGTGCGTGGTTGCTACTCGTTGATACTAATGTATTTATTATCTACTCTAGTAGGTAGTTCATTTATTTTTATGAATGTGAAAACAACCCGAATTACGCAATTACGTTGCCCGAATCAATTTTAATGATCTAGTAATTACTTATTTAATTGGCCAGTGTATCTCTGTCTACCTGTTAGACTTGTATTTAATACAAGTTATATTAAGTTATAAATGTATCATTGTACCTACATTTTTTTACTAAAACATACCGGATTTTTGTTTGAATGTTATATTCTGACCTCCGCCTGTATGTGGAGTTAGAAGCAGTACCACTGCAAGCTGCAAAATAATCATATTCCTAAGGTTCGAGAGATGTTCGGATTTATATTCACATAAAGTTAAGATGTTGACTAATATGGAATGCGCTTTTGAATCGAAAAAATCCCGAGGTTCCGGGAATACAAATTTAGGTTTCTGATTATAGAATCGAATGTAGGTATATTACATTACTTTCAAATGATGGCTTAAATAGAATGCACTTATATCGATCTTGTATGGACGGAAATTTAAAAGCATCTTCTTAAATTTCCAAACATTTTACTTCTCTGTGTTATAGTGATGCCGTGACGTGATAAAAGGGAATAATATCTAGTCAATTTGCGTGAGTAAGAAAATTTTATCCTGTGCGTGGTTGCTACTCGTTGATACTAATGTATTTATTATGTACTCTAGTAGGTAGTTACTTTACTTTTATGAATGTGAAAACAACCTGTTTTATTACGTTGCCCGAATCAATTTGAACGATCTATTAATTACTTATTTAATTGGCCAGTGTATCTCTACCTATTGGACTTGTATTTAATACAAGTTATATTAAGTTATAAATGTATTATTGTACCTACATTCTTTTGTGTTCCATTTTTCGCTGCCTGCTAAAACATACCGGATTTTTGTTTGAATGTTATATTCTAACCTCCGCCTGTATGTGGGGTTAGAAGCAGTACCACTTCAAGCTGCAAAATTAATAATATTCGTGTGGTTCGAGAGATCGGATATTCGGATTAATATTCACCTAAAGTTTAGATGTTGACTAATATGGAATGCGCTTTTGAATCGAAAAAATCCCGCGGTATAAATTTAGGTTTCTGATTATAGAATCGAATGTATATTAAATTACTTTCAAATGATGGCTTAAATGGAATGCACTTGTATCGATCGTAAAAATGCCGCCATTCCGGAATCGACAATGTTTTTCTAACTATATAATTGGATGCATATCTACCTACCCAATATTGTTAAATAGGTAGAAACATTAATTTTAAATAAATATGCAAACCAAGAATTCCGGGGTTTGTTTTTAATAATTATTTTTTTGAAGTCGCTTCCATGCTATACACCCGACTAGTTATGCATTCCCGGTGTTCGGTGGCAAAACGGGATTTTTTTTACAAAAAAACATATTTAAAGAAGCCGCTTCCATACTTTCACAGCTAAAAAATAACTTTAGGTAAATCCGAATATCCAATCTTTGGCATATAAAATGAGGAGAATGTCGCGGGGAGAGTTTTCAGTATGAATTTTGATGGCTACAAGAGTAGGGGAATAGCTAAGAAACGATGCATTCATCGTTTCTTAGCTGTTCCTATTAGATATTTACCCCTTTTCTAGGCGTATCATCCTTCACACAGTCAATGGACTGTGTGACTACCGAGATGACGAGAAATAGAGATAAAGACGCTGACAACACCTAAACCGCGGTCACTGTCAGATTGCATAGAAAAGAAAGAGAAGCGCGATGTCACAACGCTTGTAATTTATTGCAAAATATGAAGCAATTATCTATTTACTAAAAATTTATTTGAGCAATCGAAAATAAAAAAAAAACAACCAAGTTCTGCATTCAAATAAGACGTTCTTGTTATTAATTAAATACGTAACGTATGTTGACATACAGATATTTTGGATGAGAGCTCATGGTAAGAGGTTAGTTTATAGTTAGTTTGTATCGAGATTTTTTTTTCAAAACGTGTTTTGTTATCAATCAAGTTCTGGGAAATATGTTCAAAATTAACATATATTTTTTCCGCTACCACAAACTGTACAGATTTGGTGATTTTTTTCTTAAAAGAAGCCTATATTAGTCAATTGAGTCATGTTAGCTCCTTAAAGAAAAATACATGTTGTGCCGACCACAAATAAAAGGGATACAGTCATACAGTCATTTAACAGTATTCTGGGGGTTCCCCACACTCGTGTAAACAGGTCACATGCGATTGAGTGCCAATATGTACACTAACTGTTAACTCCCACCTTGACCCCTGCACATTATCAGCCCAGCAAAAGATTATGGTACTGGTTACTCCTAGATAAATCGTCCATTATTTTTTTATTGGCATTTGTCTGTGCATAAACTAGTCGTGCCATATTTGGCACAAACGATTTCTAGGTCGCCTAGTGCCTAACACATTGCTACTTATTTGCTCTAAGACTTCGTTTAGATACGTGCCTGAAGACATGGATACGTGCGCCAATGGTTTGCGTAGCGATTACATAAAATTGTAGGTTGTCTCATAAAACATTACATGCGCATGCGCAAAAGACTGTCCTATCAATGTAACATTAACCTCCTGTTTTATCGTACACTTTGGGGCAAATGTGTCGAGGTTAGATCAGTTTTCTCTAGATAATTTTGGGTCAAGCATAAAAAAAAACATTTTTTTTTATAAAGGAGACTAGGCAAAATTGGTTATTAAACCAATAGAGAATAAGTTGATATAAGGTGTGAACTTTTAGAACAACTTTTCCCTGTCTTCTTTACTCAATTTTATTTCAGGTTTCTCAGGTTATTTTTGGGGCTATGATCTATAAAGGAAAAACAGTAAAAAAGTTACTATATTAATACATCGGCGAGTTTTACACAAAACTGACCTCCATAATTATGATATCATAAACAAATGTAGTTAGGGCTAGGTCGAGTAAATTCGTGCGAATCAACCAATAAGCAGTTTTTAGTCTCTCAAATCTTCAGTTTTGTTGTGGAATGCAAAATGCTCGATATTTATAGCAAGCCGGCTGTATCAATAAACAAATCTTGTTTGAAAATGTAAATTGGGCGCGTATTTCACAAGGGCTTAATCCGTACAGAAAGTGTTAATCCATTTTTGATCTTTTATATGAAATCTGATTTCTATGTTATCTAATTTTCAACGTAATGTGTTTTTTTTTCTAACTGGTTTCTACTACGTTTTGCACATTAATACTTAGATAGATAGATAAAATACTCTTTATTATGTACACCATAAAAATTACAGCTATAAATGTAGAAATTTTACATAGGGTGACACAATGGGCGGTACCATTCACATATATATAATAAATACATACATACATAAAATATATTAAAATTATCTATATAATATATTCAATAATAATGAATCATAAAACTATCGCTTAGAATCAAAACAGGCCTAAGCCTGTTTTGATTCTAAGCGCTAGTTTTATGATTGTTAAAAATTAAAATAATAATCAGACCGATAGTCTAATTATTATTAAGTAACTATCGGTCTGATTATTATTTTAATTTTTAACAAGCTGACCAGACAGACGTAGTCATGTCAAAATTGTAATATATCACACAAAAGAGGACGTATAGTTTTTACCGAAATTAAAGATTTTCCGCAGACAACTTTACAATTTTTTCTTTCCGTAATAAAAATTGGAAGTGATTTGGACTATAACGAACATTTTAAAATAAAAAGTGTAGGTTATTACGTACATGTACGTATATGTACGTAAAATAAAAAAAAAATCAAATCGGTCCAGCCGTTTTGAAGAGAGATGCGCTTACCAACGAACAGCATTTCATTTGCATTATCCTGTTTGTTTGATAGACATAATAAACACAGTACCTACTAGTCTCTCAAACAATTGTAAGTTTTATCCTTATTTAACCTACCTACCAATTAGCATTGTAAATAACAAAAGCATCCGTTATGCCCTGGACGTCGGGAATGCCAGGCAGATTTCCGGTAGGCGCGGGCTAGCAGATGGTGAGCAATGGGTAGCTCGCCGACCGATAAGGACCGGCCTTTTTTTTTTTTTTTTTTTTAGGGTGGGAAATCATCAAATAACTTCTCCCGCTCTGGGCGGAGCGGGAGGGTGTGTCAGACTCTTACTGACTAAAACCCACCCGTATTCCTTCTTGTTGCCTGTGTTGCGGGGGCCTCGGTGACCCATAAGTACCTTCCCGCGATAAAGGACCGGCCTGGGTTGACGGCGCGTTGTGTCACACGCGCAGTACAAGTCTAGGGGTCCACTAGGGCCGATGAATGCCGGGGAAGTGCCTACGGGAAAGTCCGAAAGGGTTACCGAGGGCCCTGGCAACACAGGCAATGGAGTCTGATACACCCTCCTGCTCTGCCCAGAGCGGGAGAAGTTATTTGGTAATTTCCGACACAAAAAAAATGATCTAATTATTATTTTCTCATTTTAATATTATTAAACTGTATTCTTTTATGAAGTAGACTTACGTTACATTGATGATTATATTCGATCGCAATCTGAATTGTTACAGAATAAGTAAATTGAATTGAATTGCAAAAAAAAGTAAAATGATTCAGTTGAAATTCTTATCAGAAGGCCGGTATTAAAACATGCGTCATAAAGACGCTTTTACTTTTACGAATATTTTCTTGGATCTAGTCCAAGTTTTTCTGTAAACATGGATCATCGCACTCGAGAGCAGAAAGTTAGACCGACTGTCTATAGAATTAAATAATCAAGCAATATTCAATTTGAAATTTTATGAAAGCATAATCAGCCTATAATGTTCCCACTGCTGGGACACAGGCCTCCTCTCTGTGAGAGGGAGTGGGCCGTAATCCACCACGCGGGCCCAGTGCGGGTTGGTAGTTTTCACATGTCTTCGAATTTTTTGGTTCTAGGATATAGCGGTTTCCACACGATGTTTTCCTTCACCGATTTTAGAGCAGTGGTGATGAAAGTATTTACACAAAGTAAAGTGCCTGCCTGGGTTCGAACCTACGACCTACAACTCTTAAGTCGCGGCTGTTTCTACTGGGCCACCATTGCTCTATGTAATTGTATGTAATTCTTTGCAAATAGGTAGGATTTAAGCTTTTTTTTCAATGTTATTACTTTTGTAACTATGATTAGAAAGAGCAGGTCCAAAAATATCATGATATTTTTTTTTTGTACACAAATGAATGTTGTAGAGACGTTTCTGATTGTACATAAATATTGATTGTACATATTTGGACGTTGTAGAGTTGTTTTGTGTTGTAGGTATAGTAGAGTAGGTAATATTGTTCATGAAAATGAAATGCGTTATAAAAAATTGTAACTTAGACCAAGTTATTCGCCCATCAGGGTGCAGCCACACAAATTCTAATGTCCATTACGTCATTTGACAACCATGTTAGGAATCCAAACGTTTTATTTTTATCTTAATGATGCTACGCTGTCATCCACCATTACATAGACGGCTGTCGAGGGTCAAAAGGATTAAACGATTTGCGCGACAAAAGAACAGATAGTTACTATAGATAGATACTAAAACTAATATTATAAATGTGAAAGTGACTTAGTTTGTTTGTTATGCTTTCACGCTAAACTGGCTGAACAGATTTGGATAAAATTGCACATGGGTAGACCATGACCTGGATTAGGACTTTTTATCCGAATATTGGGATAAAAAGTCACTCCAGCCACGGGATCGAGACTTATGCGGGTGAAAGCGCGGGGCGAAGCTAGTTAGAAAAAAAAAATGAGAAACAGCTGGGCAACATAAAAATGTTGCCGGGAAACATCCCATAACATTAAATACAGCTGACAACAATGTTGCACTACTTTTGCTTACCACGAATACGAAACAGGAATATTACTGGCAACATTCTATCTTACCAGCAAAATATACCGCGTTAAGGCTCGTGCAGACTGGCGCGATATCGCGGGCGCGACAGGTTGAACGACGCGCAACGCGACACTTTCCATGAAGTTTTCATAGAAATTGTGCTACTAGTCGTGTAGTGTCGCGTCGCGCTTGTCTGCCGGAGCCTTTAGTCACGTTACACAAAAACACGTTGGTGAAACAATGTTTCTCAATTACTTTGTTTCCTTATGAATACTTTGCTTAATTATTGTGAGAGTAAATGGGGTATACCCATTATCTTTAATTAAAATGTACCAGATAAGGCACATTCCCAGGATTAATTAAAAGAACCAATTGTGAGAGTTAAGATAGCTGAAATTTTTAATTTGTGGCGCCACGGTCCTCTGAAACATTTATACATTCTAGTTTGCGCCGTTCAATGTCAGATGAGATCATCAAGTGGGTTGGAAGGAGTACTAAACTTTTGACATTGGCGAGTAGATAAATGGCCGATCTGTTTTTACTTCGGACTATTTTTGAACGTATTTTTCTCAAGAGGCGCCGATAACGTGCATGTGGTCAGTGGTCACGTTGTAAATTGTACTCGGTTCAAAGCGTGACTTTTATTATTTGAATTACTCAAAACTACGTGTTGTTTTATTAGCACTTATTATTAGCATGGATACATATATACTTACCTAAAGTTTTATCTTTAAAACTATACCTTCCGCCCCCAACTTCGTTCACATGAAACTTGTTCTAAC
Organism: Atethmia centrago; assembly: GCA_905333075.3. Taxonomy (NCBI): domain Eukaryota; kingdom Metazoa; phylum Arthropoda; class Insecta; order Lepidoptera; family Noctuidae; genus Atethmia; species Atethmia centrago. Next base: position 5,252,657 of record HG995381.1, on the reverse strand, counting down.
ATAAAATACATAATTATATCCCATGACAATTTATTGTTTTTTTTTTATGGCTGGGAATTTATCAAATAACTTCTCCCCCTCTGGGTGGAGCGGGAGGGTGTGTCAGACTCTTACTGACTAAAACCCACCCGTGTTCCTTCCGTTGCCTGTGTTGCCAGGCGCCTCGGTATCCCTTCCGAACTTTCCCGCGACCCCGGCAGGCATCGGCCCTAGTGGACCGCTAAACTTGTGCAGACATCTCTTTGAGGCGCGCGTGGAACACAACGCGCCGTCGACCCGCGCCTGCTCCTTATCGGACTGTGAGCTACCCATTGCTCACAGTCCGCAAGCCCGCGATCCTATAACATTTAAATGAACATTGCCTTAGCCTTAGTAAAAGATTTCTCGGAATCGGATCAGTAGTTCCGAAGATTACCTCCTACATACAAACTTACAAACAAACACATACCTCTTTATAATGTTAGAACTTATAGATAAAAAGAACAAAGTTGAGTGGCTAGGTACTACGCATCGATTTTCATGATTCGTTTCGTTGCTTTATTTAAATCCTGTGAAAAATACCCGATGTAATTCACAAATATTTTGCCAAACTTTTCAACATACGCCTTTAAGGCTCATGCAGAAAGGCGCGATATCGCGGGCGCAACAAGCAGCGCGACACTTTCCATGAATTTTCAAAGATATTTTGCTACTAGTTTCGCGCCTGTCTACGGAAGCCTTGATTCTACTAGCCCCCACTCAGCCACAAAGCATTTTATGATTATTCCGATTTACGACGTTACATTAATAGTTCACTAGGCTCCCAGATGGCGAGTAGCGATGTTGCCTACATTCCTGATGGCCATAATTGCTATAAATAACATCAGCCTCACCACTCAAGAGGGCTTCCCATGGGAGTGTTCTTAATGGGGCCATGGCACCTACTTACTGATGTTATAGAAACACGTGTTGTGTATTCTTGCTTCGTTATTTTAGTCTTTAAAACTCGTGAAGGAACGGAGATCGCTTAATTTCTGTACTGATTTAGATGTATCAATTAATCACTTAGAAAGCATTTCTTGTAATAATTTATTGAAAATATTTTGGAAGTTACTCCAAAAAATTGTACCGTCGCCTTTCATAAGCATAATTAAAAAAAAACAAACACCGAAAAAACAACATCCATAAAAAAATACTGTGCCATGTGGTTGAAACCATTATGCAGTTACAACCAGTTATGAAACCACGATGCAATTGAAACTTTAGTGAAGCTGATGCGAGCCATGGGCGCCGCCATATTGGCCTTGACTGCTCTGCCGAGCGCCATTCGCTTTACCCCTACTCCGCGGTCGGCTGTAATGCGACATGCGATAGGTGGACGAAAAAAATTGAACCGATGTAATAGAAGTTTCACATACGTTTCGTTTGATCTGTCAAACGTACTTTTCTCTTATTCGCTCTTGTTGTTTAACAGATTTTGTCTTTATGCACCGATTAAAACAAACTAATGTTAAACATTCCTTGTTACAGATTCACAATGGCTCTCGAGATCAACAAGTGTTGCTTCTGCATAGACCTGAGGACGGGATGTCTGATCATCGGGTATCTGAACCTGGTAAGGAATATCCTTATTTATTGAAATGTCCTGCAACTATAATTACATGTAGGTATTATTGCATTATACAAAATACTAACTCAACACACAACAATTTACATACGTTCAAAACTCACGCCTTATTTTCATGGGGATAGGCAGAAACTACAGAACGCCACCTGCTACGACATAGGTACCTACTCGTATTAAGAATTTAAATATACTTAATAATAAACTTCTAAAGACTAAAGGCTCGTGCAGACTGGTGAGACGTGCAGTGCGATACTTTCCATGATGCTTTCATAGAAATTGCGACGCAACGCGAAAACGCGACAGTGGTAGCTACTGTCGCGTCGCGTAGTCGCATCGCGCCTGTCTGCGAGAGCCTTAAAACAAACTTCTAAATGACTATAGTAGAAGTTTGTTAAGGCTCCCGCAGACAGTCAAACTTACTGTTTGACACAATGCCTTAGTCTCCTCAGACAGGCGCGACGCGACGGTGCTACGCGATTCTGGGAAAATAATGTCAATACAGAATACACAACACAATAACATACTACATTACTACTAAAGATGAGACTTGACACACAACACGTGGTTTGACTTGTGCAGTAGATGCTATATAGCGATATTAATAACTATTTCGGACTAACAAAATATAATACTAACTATTTCATACGACTGTGTCGTACGTACACGACTGTATCTGCGCAGGCCACTACTGACGCTAGTCAAGTCTCATCTTTCGTGGGGCGTATTATACCTACGCTAATCTATATTAGTTATATAAAATAAATAAGTCTCCTTGTGAATTCACTGAAATGACAATGTGAACACATAATTTTTTCCATGGGCTTCGTTAATTCGTATGCCAACATCACTATCATCTATGGTTATAAGAAAATCTGTCCTTATTGTTTCCACCGCTGTCTAAGTCAAGTCAAACTATTTCAAATTTTAATAGGCACATAAAGGGCACTTTTAAATGTCAAAATTTACAAAAAAATGAATTGATTGTAGTCGTACTGCTGTACGTTGCAGTGGGCCATAATCCACCACGCGGGCCCACTCTGCATTTTTGGTCTTCACATGATGTCTAATGTTTAGGCCCGCCATAACATTAACATGTTACATGAGTCTATGATAATCTAACTACCACCTGTATGCTGTAATTATCACAAAAGAGGATGCAGTTGTTTGTTTTGTACATAACGCTGGCTTTCTACACGGAAAAAAAAGGATGTCATAAATTAAGACAATATCCTTTTGGTCAAGACAAATATTGATTCATGTATGGGGAAAACAATATATTCTTGAATGAAGTAAAATTTTGTCTTAGTTTTATTGTCTTCTTCGAAGACAATAAAACTAAGACGAAATTACTTAAATGAAGAATTATTAAGTTTAATTTTAAGAATATTATTTCTCTCTTAGAATATTTTCTTCAATTAAGATTATTACGAGATTATTAAGATTATTAGTCTTGAATCAAAAATATTTGCATAAGTCAAGAATAAAAAGCAAGTATTTATTATTCTTAATTTGAGTAAATAGGTTTTTTTGGACTGAGTACATTTACTTACGCTAAGAAAATATTTACTTGGATTGAAACAATTTTTCTGAGAATATTGATATTCTTCGCTGAAGAGATCCTTTTTTTCCGTGTAGGACGCGTAATCCACGCCATGCCTCAAGCGACGCGCCGTGAGAAGAGTTTGGATCTCGTTGAGTCTTACATTTACCAAATATTACCATATACAACATCACGACTGTAATCCCAAAAGAGTTAGATAGAGGTATTCTTGTAGTACAACCGCATTTCGCCAGCTATGTTTAAGTCCCATATAATAGGGGGCGAGCCTATTGCCATCAACCGAGCACGAATCTAAACTCTGGGCTGCTACTGAGAAAATCCTGATGAAAAATCCCAATACAACTTTGCCCGACCTGGGAATCGAACCCTGGACCAAATAACTACCATCACCTTTTTAAAACAATTTTCCAGATCGGCAACATTGCCGTGATCCTAATGTCGATCCTCGGGCTGGCCGCAGCCGGTGTAGTCACGGCGCAAGGCAAGGACGATGAGACGCAGACAGTTGGAGCCGTCATGTTCGCAGTTATCGCGATCATGCTGGTCTTCTTCATCCTGTTCCTGGCATTCACTATAGTGCTGCTAGTGGGGCTGCATCAGGTAATTATATATTTTCTGTTTAAACTTACTTATGGCCAATGGAAAGAGGCGGATAGGTTATACGCGCTCCACAAGTGGCACGACCAAGCTTGGCTAGTTAGCCAATTTTTCTTCATCTTGTCTCTTTTGCGACGCTCCCAATTATTACTCGATACGTGTCATCTAATGAAATGAAATAAAATTGTTTCTTTTGTAAATAGGATATTAGAATCATACATATAATTAAAAAAATTACACGTCATATTAAAAAATAAAAATAATAAGCTAGATGGAGTCGACATCAAGGGTCAAAGTCTCTTTTAAAGTCCAGACATAATCTTGGTCAGATCATGTGAGGACCATGTAGTACCATGTCTGAAATGGTCTTTTGAGGAAAGAACCACGCAAATTCGACTGATAGTTCCAGAGATTAGCGCGTTCAAGCAAACGAGCTTTATTGTGTTAATTTAGATGAGTAGTTTTATCAGAATAAATTAGGCTTTGTAAAGCATCATCTTCAGCGCTTATTCAGCTTCAGCTGTGTGATCAGAGTGATGACAGTCACTTTTGAATCTGAATCTCGAGATGCCATAGTTATATGCCCTAAGTACTTTTCGACATTATTTGATGAATATGTCGGTACGTACTTTTTACTCGCGCTTAATCTCCAACAGCGACAACTTTTTGATACTCCATTGAAAAGTGTATTTTTATTTAAATTGTCTATTTGGTAAACAAATACAGCGTGTTTACTAAAAGTTGATTATGAGAAAATTCATACGGTAGGTATGAATTTAAAAACATCGAGACGTTCAGTCCTAACTTGGTACTTTATTAGTATGGAAACTGGTAATTCTTGTTTAAAAAATAGGACACGCAAGGAAAAAAAAATCTTTACATGTCCTATTTTACTTATCGTAGCACATTTACTATACTGTAAAGATCTTATTGTTGTTAGGCAGTATAAAAATATCTTTATTTTTCGAGTGACATGACAGTCGTGGGTTCTCGTCAATTGATATTGTAAGGGCGGGTCCTAACTTTATGATGGCTATAGGTACCTAGTATACTTCCCCAATGCAACTGGCTCAGAATGGCTGCCATAAATAGCAGAATAATTGAATAACAAGGATCTCAAAATGGGTGTTAACAAATGTTATCAAGAGCGGGCATTCCCTGCAATAAATAAACCGGGGTTGCCAGAGTTTTTATTTATTAAAGCCATATAAGATGAGGCAATTTACGAGTAGGTCGATACAGTTTTATCGCATTGTTTTTTTTTTTTTTGGGTGGGAATTCATCAAATAACTTCTCCCGCTCTGGGCGGAGCGGGAGGGTGTGTCAGACTCTTACTGACTAAAACCCACCCGTATTCCTTCCTGTTGCCTGTGTTGCCAGGGGCCTCGGCGACCCATAAGTACCTTCCCGCGACCCCGGCAGGACAGTTTTATCGCTTGGATTAAGTATTATCTAACATGTTGTACTCGAAAATGGTGCAAACGACAGTTTCGAGTACCACATGTTGGTGCAGATGGTGCAGAGAATGGTGATGCAGATTATATTAATAATGATAATAAGTTTATTTATCCAAAGATATACATAGACACAGCTTGTATACTAGTAACATGCTAAGACTTAATCAACTAATAATGGACACAAGGGGAAAAAACAAATACTTGTTTATATTAAAACGTTGACAACACCTAAACCGCGGTCACTGTCAGATTGCATAGAAAAGAAAGAGAAGCACGTTGATACAACGCTTGTAATTTATTGCAAAATATGAAGCAATTATCTATTTACTCAAAATTGAGTTGAGTAATCGAAAATAAAAAACAACCAAGTTCTGCATTCAAATAAGACGTTCTTGTTATTAATTAAATACGTAACGTATGTTGATATTTAATACAGATATTTTGGATTAGAACTCAAGGTAAGAGGTTAGTTTAACGTTGGTTGTATAGAGATTTTTTTTTTTAAAGTGTTTTGGTAACAACCGAGTTCTGGGAAATATGTTCAAAATTAACATATATTCTTTCCGCTACCACAAACTATACAGATTTGACTATTTTTTTTTTTTTTAAGAGAAACCTATTTTGGTAAATTGGGTCATCTCAGCGCCATAATGAAAAAAATAATCCTGTCTTCTAAACCAGCGATGGCCTGTATCTTAGGAGACAGTAGATTACAACTTTATAACTCAGATTATTACTAATTCTGAGCTGTTTTTTCTGCCTTTACTTTAATGAAAATATGAAGGTATATAACATACAGGGTCAAATTAAATTAGCGAAACTCCGCAGATGTGATGGGTATCGCTAGATGGCGCTGAAGTCAACATTTTTAGTTTATTTTGTTTTATGTGTAATTGTAACATTAGTAAGTCATTGGAGTCATAACGCGGCAATAAAGTCTAATATCCGCGCATTAGACTTTATTGAACTTGGTCATAAAATTGCCTCAACATAATCCTAAAATAATATCTGCCATTAAATACAGTGTCGTTTACGCACACAGACGTGAGCGAGTTTACAAAGGTCGACCACTAGGTGGCGTGTAATAAAAAAAATGGGCTGAATTATTTTGTAGATTCTAAAAATGTAGGTATCTAATAGATTTTAAACGCGTTCGCTAAAAGCATAGGGTACCGAGTCGGTAAGGTCTATCTTTTATAACCTAATGTGAATGTTTCTGTTCCAGTACAAACGCGGTCACGTGAAGGCCTACTTGATCTACACGCTGATCTTCATAGTGCTGTACATCATAATGTTCTTCGCTGGCTTTGCCGCCGCACACATCAGCGCTGGCATGGTCGTCAGGGATCTCATCTCTATACGTGAGTATTTTACTATATTTTATATTAGCGACCCGCCCCTTTTCGTACGGGTGCAGCAACGTACCTACTCATGCGGCGACATGTCAGTACTATGTACCTACTGAGATTTCTGCTGTGTTGCCTCTGTGGATTGTCAGGAGAACGAAGTCAATAGGACGATATATTTTATACAATAGGGAAACATGTCGGTGGCCCCTACAGAATTCCACATAGCAATTATTCGTAAATGCTATTAAAAATCTTCTACAGATATATTATATACAATAGGGAAACACGTCGGTGACCCCTACATAATTCCACATAGCAATTATTCGTAAATGCTATTAAAAATCTTCTACAGATATATTTTATACAATAGGGAAACACGTCGGTGGCCCCTACATAATTCCACATAGCAATTATTCGTAAATGCTATTAAAAATCTTCTACAGATATGTCACTCCTACTCATTTCATATAATTAATTCGGTAGCAAGTTTCTTATATTTCTTGTTTTCTGCATATACATATATTTTTTTTTTATATCCATAAATGTGTGTTTACGAATTAATTTATATGCATGATTATTTCCAGTTCTGAGCATCTACTTCTTATTGGTGATCAGAAGCTACTATCTGAAGATGGACGACCCTGCCAACAAGCCAGCAGTCTACAACACAGCTTAAGTTAGCTGTTTATAATTATAATAGCTACAGTATCTATGATATTGGTAAAACACTTAATTATCAGCCACATGTCCAAATTTTAATAAATATAATAAAAAAAAAATATATCTTATAAGAAATGACCATATTTTTAATAGAATGTTCATAGAAATAAATTAACTGCCTTTTTTTATACTGAATATATTTAAAAATGAGTGATGTGTTTAATCGGTCAAGGACAGCTAATGAGACACAATTGATTTTCTATTGTTTGACACCAAATCGGGTACGGCTTCAGTCGTTAATATTACATTTTTGAATATATTACAAAATAAAAAATATATAAAGAATTTGGGACACAAAATGTGCCAGCAATACTGCCTCATAATTTATAGAATTTTAAACACAATATATGTGTGCTGGTAATTACAAGTGTATAACAAAATTTTAAATGGTTTCGTCGTGGTGAGTTTAATTGCTTCGAATCAATCATTTGACTCGCATCAATGTATTTAAATGAATTGTTTTGCCATATAAAATTATTTCTCAATAATATTGTACATGACAAAAGTGTTCATGTGAAAACATTGTTATTACGTTAAATTGCTTAAGTTTCTTATACCTACCTGGTTATAAGATTTTGAGTCCTTTTTTAAGTTTTCAGTTACAGTTACGTTTTTCATGAAGTAGTTACGTACCAATATACTTTTATGAATGTTTTGTATGTTAATAATTCACGCAGTCACAGAAATAGAAATCTAATTTAGTTGAATCATCATTAATGACCTTGGAGTTCTGAAAATATTGATAAAAATATAAAATCTAACCGTATATCTAGGATTTCATTTTGTATTTTTATATTGTATCTGCAAAAGACACATTAAAGTAAGTTTTACATAAACAAATTTGAAAGTGGAAAAAGATACCAATGAGACTGGTTACAAGCATCAAAGAAAAAAAAATCTTTTTTACAAAAAAGTTTAGAAAAAACTAAAATAAAAACAAAGTTTTCACCACCAATTTTTGCGGAAAATTTTGATGTTATAACAAAACTGTTTGTTGCTTTGCATTTAGAAGGCAATTTTTATAAATGCCATTCCAAAACTTATTTTTGTATGAATACCAAACATTGTTGATATCTTAATTGAACAAAACAGTACAATGACATTGAGTTATATTAATAGTTATTATATTTTTAATTAACATAAGATTCCCTTTTTAAAATTAACCACAAACATAATGCAAACATTTTTATATATTTTCTTGAAAGTGCCATTTAAAAAAATGTTTGTTACTTATTTTGAAGTCTTACAATCGTGCATTTACCTCGTTATATAATAACAGATTGTGTTTGAAATAAATAAGATAATATGCGTAAAATTATACGGGCTGTATAAAGAATCTCTTTGAATTCAATATATACCCTAAGTGTGCTTATATAATTCGGGGTTAAGAAAATCGCTTTTTGTACTAAGTTCGAAAATAACTAACTTTTTTCTGAAGCGTAGTCATGATAAACTTTAACACAGACTAATATTTTTAGTGCATTTATAAAGTGACACTAAATTATAAACTCTAATGTTACGATCTCTTAAATGTTGTGTAAACCACCGATTCTTCAGAAAAGAGCTCGTATTTTCGTCTTTGTAAAAACAAAAATTTTTGACTTGTATTTAACGCGTTTACGAATGATATTGTCGTAAATATAAAATATGCTTGAATGATTAAAAAGATATGTTAATTAAGTGATTTATAAATCAAAATTAAAGTACTTTAAATAATGTTTGCTGTTTTTATTTATGTTCTCTTATCAGTAGATAGTTTTTACGCCATACATACACACAAACAAACACTAATGTATATTTCAGTATACTTAGTTTTGACTACACAAATAAATCTAAGGAAAGTAGGTAGGTACTTACCGTGAAGATTTAGACTGACCTCATTAAAACGAACGAAGTGCTACCTATTATAAGAATACAATTTACTTATATTACATACGTTGATTATTACGGATATTATACCTACGTTAAATTATGCACTTATTTATGAGGATAACAGCAATTTCTTGCATCCGCTACTTCTGAGTAAGGATATAACGTGTATTCAGACCGTACTCACAGAATTAATTTTAAGTTTCACCAAAAGAATCTCTCTCTTTCTGGTGAAAGTTAAGACTTTGACATTTGTAGTATCCTGAAATTATTTTATTTTATTATTGTTTATATTTATTTTTTTGATTTTACGAATATAATAATTATGTAATGTTATTTTAATAATTATTTTGATTAGTTAGGTTAACAATATTATAAATATTTGCACACCTTACTAGGTAATGCTACAGAGTACCTACTTAATATTTATTAGTAACATCTGTTTATACCAATAAATAATTTGATTTGATTTGATTTGAAGATAGTGGGCAGTTTTTTTTACATCGTCCTCACATTAAGTTATAAATTCAACATTATTTATACTAATCTGTATGCAACAATATAATTTAAAAGAGTGTCCGTGAAGTTTCTTGCCCGTTCTTCTCCATAGGTACCTACTACTCTTTGGAATGGGCAACTAGCTTCATTTTTCTAACTGACCGACTCCTTGACAATTCAAAAGTGCCTGTAAATGGTTTAATTGTAACAAATGCTTTGAGTTTGAGTTTGAGTGGGCTATTTAAAAACTAAAGTTTAGATAGGCTTTTTAACCGTATCCGAAACCGAGACACAATGGATTTATAATTGTTTCTGTAATTACGAGAGGCAAACCAGGCACCTACACAATATTGGCACAATAGCTTTGCCGTTGAAATGGGCCCTCTTGTGTATTTTATGTCTCCGTCATTATCTGCGCGATTTTTTGTCGTTTCAAAAATAAACTGAGTTAACCCTTCGTATCGTGTTCCTTCTTCGTAACGTGGATCCAAGCGAGACACACTCCGGAGGACACGGTGGAGCATACGGTGGAGGTCTGCCCGGCTTGGGCAGAGCACCGGAGGAGTGGAGGCGATCGTGGAGGCGATCGGTGGCAGAGATCTCTCGCGTCCGGCCCTGGTTCAGGCCATGGTACGGAGTGAGAAGGCATGGGCAGCCGTCACCTCCTTCTGCGAAGCAGTGATGCTCGCGAAGGAGGAGGCGTGGCGGTTGAGGGAAAGGCAAATTTCGCGTCCTATCGCCCCTAGCCGCCGCAGGAGACGCCCTGGGCGTCGGGAATCCCGGTCGGATTTCCGGCCACCGTAGGCGCGGGCTTGCGGACGGTAAGCAATGGGTAGCTCACCGTCCGGTAAGGACCAGCCTCGAGTCGACGGCGCGTGGTATTCCACGCGCGCCTCAATAAGATGTTGTCAGCACAAGTATAGGGGTCCACTAGGGCCGATGCCTGCCGGGGTTGCGGGAAGGTACTAAAGGGTTACCGAGGCCCCTGGCAAGACAGGCAACGAAAGGAATACGGGTGGGTTTTAGTCAGTAAGAGTCTGACTCACCCTCCCGCTCCGCCCAGAGCGGGAGAAGTTATTTGATGACTTTCCACCCAGAAAAAATAAAAGCGGCGCACTAGGTTTTTAAACATTTCTGTGTGAGTGTGAGTGGTTAGTAATCCATTAACTGTTTTGCACTTCTTCGATTGAGGCGGTACGATCAACTTATTCGTGTTCATACAAAATAATTGCCGATCAGTAATTATTAAGGCGATATCAATAAAACCAAGTGCAGATTTTTTTTAGGTAAAGTCATTTTTCTTTCCTGAATCTAATCAATCTGCCTAGCCTTTTCCTGGCTATGTTGGGGTCGGCATAAAGTCGAACTGGGTGCAGCTTTTACATGGAGCGACTGCTTATCTGACCTCCACAACCCAGTTACTGGCTAATACGATACCCCTTGGTAAGACCGGTTGTCAGACTTTTTGTGCTTCTGACGATCCCTAACTACTGTCAATGATCCACGAATGACTGCTGGGACCAACGGCTTAACGTGCTTTGCGAGGCACGGAGGGGTCTTGGTATATAAGTCTAGTAAAGATGGTCAGCCATCCACGTACCAACCCCAGCAAGCGCAGCTTAACCTGATGGATCGACCCGTGCGGCTGTTATTACTTAGCCTAGAGCTCCTCTCTTCCCTATGATATTAAAATGCTACAGATCTTTAGTATTAAGTCTCATGCACACTGGTGCGAAATCGCGGGCGCGACAAGCAGCAATATGCCTGTCGCGCCCGCGATATCGTGCCACATACATAACGTTACATAGTGGTGCCGATTCCCTTGTTCACATACTAAACTAAATTTAAGTTCAGTGCATCTTTTTCTTTCTATTTCATTAAGAAAAGGACAGAAGATAAATTTTAGTTTAGTCCTGTCAAATTAATCAGCGCCTGTCACTACTCCATACAAGTTTAGACGTGATTAAAAACTTGCCTAATAAAATTACGTCAATTTACGTCAAGCGCTGATTAATTTGACAGGACTAAACTAAAATTTATCTTCTGTCCTCTTCTTAATGAAATACAAAGAAAAAGATGCACTGAACTTAAATTTAGTTTAGTTGGTGAACAAAGGAATCGGCGCCAATGTTATACTTACTTAAATATAGTCAACGACCATAAACAAGACGATACTATAACGTCAAAGAGTTTTCTCGTGAGGAGTCGATTCTGTAACTTTACAAAATAAATTGTATTTTCATCCAGACATTGTATTGGAACCAGTATGCAAAGTTTCAACAGATTAAGGGGACTACAGGAGCTAAACGCAAGTTTTATAAATTTTGTAATGCCTAAAAGTATATGATCGACTGCAGTACCTAAACAAAATCAAAAAAATATATGATATTCTTCAGGATATATTCTAGGTAGCTATCTATCTATATCTAGATAGATAGTTCGTTGAAAACATAATACAACTAGTTTAATACGATAGAAAAAAATCACAGATATACCTTTAACAATTCTTTTAACCATTATAAACCTTACTAATATACATGCAATCATTCTGATTTTTTTGTCAGATTATTCTACAAGCAATATATTAGCATAATAGTGTTTTATTTTTTTTATACAATCAATCGATTTTTTGTAAATAGATAATTGCTTCATATTTTGCAATTAATTACCAGCGTTGTGTCATCGTGCTTCTCTTTCTTTAATATGCAGTCCGACAGTGACCGCGCTTTAGGTGTTGTCAGCCTCTTATGCCGAGAGCAGAAGCACTAAAATCAATTAGCAAAACTCCATCTCAAGTACTTACTATCAAATGGAATTACAAAAATAAAAGCTTGTAAGATAGGAATTAAACATTTTATGAGGCCAAAAGTAATAAAAATTGCAACAACTGGCAAATATATATATGTAATTACTATTTTTTTAGGTCCGTATTACAAAACCTCACTAAACATTCAGTCATTACTAACTAGTTTCAACCAATCAAATTAAACAGGGCTTGGAACCGATACCAAAAGTACAGGTTGTGTACCGGTACTATGTCTGGTACCGGTATCACACCAAAGCCAATGGTACCAGTTCCCAAAAATACTGGTATCTAAGCCCTAGGTACTTTAAACTACATAGTTTTAACATTAAATAGATACTTGAGTTTTGAGTCAGGTTCTGTAATACGCACTTCAGTGTGGAAGGGCTTTAATCCTTAATTAAAAAGACGTTAAATACCAAATCGATACAATTCAGTGTGAAATCGTTTGGTTTATATTGATGAATAATTCGCACGTACGGATTCGTTTCAGTTCTGATTCAACATGGACAGGATAACGTTTTATGTGAATAAGGATAAGTGTTCCGGTAAGTGGAATCTTACTACTAAAGTATAAAACTAAGTATACGAGTACACACATCAACAGAACAACAACTTTAGGAATACTTGCAAAGAACATGGGACCTCATACCGCAGCAAGACATTTACAATTTAATTTTAAGTATGAACAATCGATATCGACGTATAATTAATGTAAGAGGTGGCAACACTGATTATTAAAAAATCGATTTTATAAAATGTTTTAAATTTTAATTAAAATTAATAGTTTTATAAGAATAAATGAAGTCTACGACGATTAAAATATAACATTTTTATTTAAAACAAAAAAAATCACGAAACATTTTTTATTTTTTATTAAAGACCTTAAAATAACATATCATTCTTCCATTTAATATATCAGAATATTCCTCATAGATTTATAGATATTTGATGAAATATAAAATATCCCTAGATTCTGTTGATGTGTGTAAGCCGACCAAAACAATTTAAAAATTGAGCGAATTCAAAGAATCGAATCTTTATCTGTAGAAAATAGACAGTTAAAAAACCGGCTAAGTGCGTGGCAGACCACGCATAATGAAGAGTCACGTAGTTGGAAAGCCGGGATGAATTTATCCTAAAAACAAACTTAACATTGTAGTTGAAAAACATATTCTCCCTTACATCGATATATGCCACGGTCAATTCTCCAACTGCAAATTGAAGTTGGTCAACTATTACTCGTTGCTGTAGCTGTAATAGTTTTCCTTTTAATTTCATTACTTCTCCTTATACAACCATTCAGTTGGCAGGGGTGGGGGGGGAGGGGGGGGGGGCACTTGGCTCTATTAAAATTTTGCATTTTAATGCTTGATATTACGCGAGGGGCTTGTGGCTAAATAATAACAGCCGCACGCGTCGATCGATCAGGTTAAGCTACGCTTGCCGCGGTTGGTCCGTGGATGGGTGACCATCTTTACATACCAAGACCCCTCCGTGCCTCGGAAAGCACGTTAAGCCGTTGGTCCCGGCTGTCATTTGTAGATCTTTGACAGTCGTTACGGGTCGTCAGAAGCTCGAAAGTCTGACAACCAGTCTTACCAAGGGGTATCGTGTTACCCAGTAACTGGGTTGTGGAGGTCAGATAGGCAGTCGCTCCATGTAAAATACTGGTATTCAGCTGTATCCGGTAAGACTGGAAGCCAACCCCAACGTAGTTGGGAAAAGGCTAGGCAGATGATGATGAATGCTTGATATTACGCAAACGGATCCTTGAATCGAAAAATGGTGTCCACAGACCTACAATAACGGCCTATCCAACGATACCCCACGCCATGGGATAGGCGAGAGAAAAAAAATATCATCGCCACATTACGTGCAATAAAAAAAATATTTCTAGATTTTATTTTAGCACTTTGTCAGCGTGATGCCTAATTACAGCTTACTAGTAATAAGCGTCTCTGAGCTACAGTAGGGACAGACAGACAGACTGACAAACGGACATGGCGTAACTATAAGGGTTCCTTGTTTACTACGGAACCGTAAAAAAAAGGTGTCAAAAACACGTCCCATAGAGCGCCTAAAGAAATTTTCACTTCAATAAAATGATGATGAATGATTATCTAAAACACAATTTAAACAATGCACTTTAGTATACACGAATGCAATGCATTTAGTATACACAAATTAAAGTTTAATTATTATTGGTCTTTTAACATCACTTACTGATACTACAGCATGTCGGCGCGGGCATGTCGGTGAAGCAAATCCATAAGTTTTCCCTTACCCAAAATCGCTCAACGGGCCTAAAGATGTTTTCATTTCAAAAATTAAAATCATTGTTTCATTGGTACAGTGGTCGGATACGCTACTGTTGACCGAGAGGTCCTATAGGTTTTATGGGTAAAGTGTTATTGGGTATTTCATTATCAATTCTTCAGTAGCATCTAGGTTTGTGCCCGGTTTATGGCAATTGGCCCATATTGCATTATGTGACTTACAACATTAGATGTTGGTTAAATGTGAGTGTATTATAACACTTCTGCTTTCTGGAAATACTAGTTCTTAATTAGAGAAAAAATTTGATCAACTTGATGTATACACAGTGGGTTCCGAAGTGGACTCGGACACGTCCTTGAACGACTACATCCGGAACCACCTAAACCTGCGTGGAACCAAGTACATGTGCAAGGAAGGTGGTTGTGGAGCCTGCGTGGTGGCAGTCACCGTCAGCGACCCTCATCCCAGAACGTTCTCTGTCAATTCTGTAAGTATACAACTTCATAGAGTATGTGGTACCAAGTGGATGTGCAAGAAAGGTTGTTGTGGAGCCTGTGTGGTGGCAGTCACCGTCAGCGACCCTCATCCCAAAACGTTCTCTGTCAATTCTGTAAGTATACACCTTCATATATGTGGCACCAAGTGCATGTGCAAGCAAGGTGGGTCTGGAGCCTGTGTGGTGTTAGTCACCGTCAGCGACCCTCATCCCAAAACGTTCTCTGTCAATTCTGTAAGTATACACCTTCATATATGTGGCACCAAGTGCATGTGCAAGCAAGGTGGGTCTGGAGCCTGTGTGGTGTTAGTCACCGTCAGCGACCCTCATATCAGAATGTTCTCTGTCAATTCTGTAAGTATACACCTTCATATATGTGGCACCAATTGCATGTGCAAGCAAGGTGGGTCTGGAGCCTGTGTGGTGTTAGTCACCGTCAGCGACCCTCATATCAGAATGTTCTCTGTCAATTCTGTAAGTATACACCTTCATATATGTGGCACCAAATGCATGTGCAAGCAAGGCGGGTCTGGAGCCTGTGTGGTGTTAGTCACCGTCAGCGACCCTCATATCAGAATGTTCTCTGTCAATTCTGTAAGTATACACCTTCATATATGTGGCACCAAGTGCATGTGCCAGCAAGGTGGGTCTGGAGCTTGTGTGTTGGTAGTCACCGTCAGCGACCCTCATATCAGAATATTCTGTGTCAATTCTGTAAGTATACAACTTCATAGAGTATGTGGTACCAACTGCATGTGCAAGGAAGGTGGTTCTGGAGGCTGAGTGGTGGCAATCACCATCAGCGACCCTCATCCCAGGACGTTCTCTGTCAATTCTGTAAGCATAGCAAATTTTCTTATGGCTTTGCACGAAATTGTGGAGATATAGTAAAATCAGATAATATTTTGGTTATTATGAACTCACTATTGAGTTCAAGTTTGTTTGCGCAGATTGACATACACTTGATATTCCAGTTGATTTTTTACACTGTAACACTCGTTTGGGGTTGTTTTATTGGAAATTCATTGTTATTGCACCGCTATGTAATTTAACTACTCCAATGCGAGAAAATATGTATCCTATATTTAAAAAAAGCCCTATGTAAGCGCCTGCCAAAATAAAGAAGCATTCTTTATTTATTTATGCCCATAGTTTCCCAGTACATTCATTCAGTATTCGTATAGGCGGCGGGACTCTGTACACAATATACATATTTATTTGCTATGTATTATTTATACAGGTTGAAATTGAAAACTTGCGACAAACTGAAATGGGACATTGTATACATCATTATTAACAACTTTTACTAAGGGACCAAAGCTGTAATCCCAAAAAAAAAATCTGCTTTTCCTACATTTTGATGAGGTATTGCGAACATAAATGTAGGGGACAGCAGTTTTTTTTTTTGGGATTGTAGCTTTGGTCCCTTAGTAAAAGTTGTTCATAATGATGAGTACAATCTCCCATTTCGATTTGTCGCATGTTTTCAATGTCACCCTGTATAACCTACATAGCCCATTCCATTAGGAATACTCGTAGCATCGCCATTATCTGCAAAGGTTTAAGTAGGAAGACTTTTTTTTTTTGGTGGGAAACCATCAAATAACTTCTCCCGCTCCGGGCGGAGAGGGGAGGGTGTGTCGGACTCTTACTGACTAAAACCCACCCGTATTCCTTCCTGTAGCCTGTGTTGCCAGGGGCCTCGGTAACCCTTTATTTTATATTTGGCTACTTAAGATCGCTACTGTATTAATATTATACTAACGGTTTTTTCTAATTGAATCATTTGCTGCGAAAATGCTACAAAGAACGGTTTCCTACGATGTGTAACATCTTTCCCCTCGCTTTCTATGGCAGTTATTTCGTGAAAAGGGACGGAATTATGTCGGAAGTGACAGCTTGAGCATGGAATAAGTGAGTACTTTTTAATAGCATGGAATTAATAAGTACTTTATTACCCGACTGCCCCAGAAGGAGGGCAATGTTTTTCGAGAGTATGTATGTAGGTATGTATGTATGCCTATTTCTTTGGCACGCTTTGTAGCCTAAACGGCTTGATGAATTTTAACATAAGAGGTGTCGTTAGATTCGTTTTCATTGTAGGAATGACACAAGCTATATAATTTGTATTTATTGCATCTGTAAATACAAAAAAAATTAAGGAAAGGTTTTTTAAAAATAAATTACAACAATATTAATATTAAATAAAGGCTAGTAATGAGTCAATTCCATATCTATATGTATATATTAATAAAACCAAAAAGCTTGAAATAGCGAATTATTTAAAAAACAAAAAAACCGTCTGCAAAAACACATACTTAACTGAAAAGAGAAACACAAGCATTACAATCTATCCTGCCGGGGTCGCGGGAAGGTACTAAAGGGTCACCGAGGCTACTGGCAACGGGAAGGAATACGGGTGGGTTTTAGTCAGTAAGAGTCTGACACACCCTCCCGCTCCGCCCAGATCGGGAGAAGTTATTTGATGATTTCCCATCCAAAAAAAAAAAGCATTATAATCTATAGAATTTTAGTATCGCAGGCGGACAAACCAATAACCTGAAATATGGTGTAACTTTTGTTTGTCCCCACTTTTTATTAGCATGGAATTAGTAAGTACTTTATAATAGCTTGGAATTAGTGTACTCATGGAATTAATAAGTATTATGAAGACTGTAAGTAGAGGGGTCGGATTTCCACCAGTGGGCGACCACTACATTATCAGCCTATAATGTACCCACTGCTGGGACACAGGCCTCCTCTCTGAGAGAGGGAGTGGGCCGTAATCCACCACGCGGGCCCAGTGCGGGTTAGAAGATGTCACATGTCTTCGAATTTTTGGTACATGCCGGTTTCCTCACGATGTTTTCCTTCACCGTTTTGAGAGCAGTGGTGAAGAAATAATTTACACAAAATAATGCGGGCGACCACTAGTAATGAATAATTATTCGAATAAATATTTCAGTACTTAGCTTTTTTAAATTTAGATATTAATTTCAGTCGCTGCTCAGTTGCTTATTACCAAGGTGAGATGTCAGATGTTACATATCATATTCGACTACTGTAAGGCTCGCCTGTTTTTTTTTCAATTCATACACTGCTGTAATTTACACCATAGTTATTGTAGAATACCTGGGTACTTACTTAGTTACGTAAGTAATTACCCAGACAAGTACCACTGGTACCAACTGATCCAACCATTAATCAAAGCAGCATCATAATTATAAACTTACCCAATTTTCGTGGCTCTGACTATAATTATATTTTAATAACGGTTTAATTGAAGTGTGGAAACTGGAATGTCAGGATGTATTTAACAGTACCGAGTAGAGCCAATTAAGTAACATTATTTTAATTGTGCCTAATATTCAAGTATTTAACCTTATTTAAATAATCTTCATCATAATGTGCCTAGCCTTTGGGATTGATTATTTAACATTGAAAAAGAACATGCGGAGTTAAGTAGAGATAGTCTAATTTAATATTGCAGGCTCTTCCACTAAAATTGCTATACAAATGTTTAAAATGTGTATTCAACAAGACTGCGTGTTGAATACACAATTTTTTTTTATAGATCCTCTAATTACGCCTCCCCTGGCGGCGTGCAGTTTTAAATTAGACCATCATGATATGACATGATCATGGCATGGCATGACATGATCATGGAGGTCAGCGTGTTGTGACACAGCTTGGGAGAGGCCTATGGCCAGCAGTGGACTACGACAGGCTAAGTTGAAGCACATGATCATGCACGCATGATGTCAAATCAAATATTTATTGCTGAACACAGTACTGTACATATAAATGCATTTCTGTAATCGCCCACTGCTGGGCAAAGGTACACCTTTCCTCTCTGTGCATGCCCTCATCCAGATGTTTTCCGCTACTGTAACGATATCGGTAGCCCTACGCGCTTTTGGACGTCTTTGCTATGCTTGCATGCCTGATCACGTATGCTTGCTCCGAATAAATTGTGACGCAATGGACCTGTTCATATTATAAGATTAAAATATCAATAGAATTAGCGGTCTTCTTCTGAGGCCTTTCCAATTATTGAAAGATGGCCGTATTTCTCCTTGTCCTTTTCAAGGTTGGAACAGCTCAGTAGCACTCATGACTGAGGTCCACTCGCGAATGTTTTTGATGGAGGACTTTTTTCTTCGGCCAACATTACTTTGCCCATTATTATAAATTACAGTTACTCATATCTCTCGTGAAGATGTGGTAATAACTTTATATATACCTTATGGCTTGTTCATCATCATCTAAATTGTAGATCCAAGTTCAGCAATAACCCGATTATGAGGCCCACTCAATCAACTCAGCCTATAACAGTCCACTGCTGGTCATAGGCCTCTCCCAGGCTGCGCCACAACATCCTGTCCTCCGCCTTCTGCATCCAGTCTGTCCCAGCCACATTTTTAAGGTCGTCGGTCCATCTAGCTGAGGGACGTCCCTCACTACGCTTGCCGTTATGCGGTCTCCACTCCAGGACTCGTCTGCTCCACCGACCATCGGTCAATTAAGAGGCCCATTTGACAAATATCTTAATCCTATTTCTCAGTGCCTAGTATCAGTGACGTCATGCCAAGACTGGGAGGTGACAACGATAGAAGGGATCGGCGACCGATCGCGAGGCTACCACCCGGTTCAGAAGACCTTGGCGGAGTACAACGGCACCCAGTGTGGGTACTGCAGCCCAGGGTTTGTGATGAGCATGTACAGGTTAGTGCAGTTCTGGCAATGAGCTGGGAACTTAGGTGTGTCATTCTTAGTCTTGATTTGATTTAACCAATAAATTTTAGACACTCTATGGGAACGATGTTTTATACGAGAGAAGATAATATTTATTTATTTATTAAACACTTTATTGTACACCACGTAATACAAAAGGACAAACATAATTAAACATATTGTTCAATGGGCGATCTAATAACAATGACATTGCAATAATAAATGATATATAAAAATAACCTGATATTAATAAGTCTGGTTTTACTTAACTAACAGCAATTTGTACAATGTTTTTCAGTCTTCTAGAAGCAAATCATTACGATTTAACTCAGTACGAGATTGAAAATTCCTTTGGAAGCAACACCTGCAGATGCACAGGTAGTAGGCCAATCCTGGACGCATTCAAAAGTTTCGCCAAAGACGCTCCAAAACCTCCACGAAAAATTGAAGACATTGAAGATCTAAAAATCTGCAAAGACAAAGAAGATTGTTACAAATGTGAAAAAAACTGGTGTATGGTCAACCAGAGTGACGCAGAACCTCCTCGGATAAAGAAGATTGATCTTAAAGATGGTCATGTATGGTATAGGGTCATTGAAATTGCTGATATATTTACTGTATTGGATTCTGAGGGATATGAGTCTTATATGTTGGTTAATGGTAATACGGGAAGAGGTGAGTGGATTGAAATATATATAATAATAATAATAATAATAAACTTCGACCAACACCAAAGGAGGCTCACGTTGGACGGCTGAATTAAGGGCTTGATTCAGAAAGCGGTACTTCTGGACACGGCCCGCATTGTTAGGAGGTTCCTCTCTCTGGAGCCCTGACCACCGGTAGCTTGGACCCTGTTCCTGATACCGGTGGGCTACCATTTTTTTTTATATTTTTAAATGTTTTTATATTTTTTTTTTTATATTCTAATATTTAAAAATATAATTATAATGTGTATATAATGAAATAAAAGATAATAATAAATATTTTATTTCAGATAAAATCCATATTATGTTAGTAAAAATCTTAACCTAATGTTAGTAAAACTACACTAAATACAAAATTGAAACGTCTGGCACCTATGTGTGCAGCCGTATCCAGTGAGCCAGCATGGGGCTGTCCCACCTATCACAAAACACTCAGGATACTGTGGGAGCTAGCACGTACTCTACCGAGAATGGAAGCGCACCGTTTCCGTATAATGGCATGAAAACCATCAACCCTGGCTTCCGTGAACATCCCGGAAGCGCTACAAAAGCGTGGTAGACCCAACAGCATCCTGAATATATATGGCCCGGTCAAGTTAGCCCAAAAAATAGTGGAAAGGTTATAAAAATTCGCATAGAGCTGACAATTTGTACGAATGTTTTGAACACCATTATAAATGAAATGTGAAAAGTCCTCATCAATCTGAAATTTGCAAAAAAAAATGTTCATGTTCAAAGTTAAAAACTTAAAAAACCCATATCTATGGGTTTTTTAAGTTTTTCAGCCAAACGGTAAGTTTTATCATAAAAAAATAGATCAAACTAAGATTGTTGATCATGCAATTATGTATCAAAATTATCTCAACACTTGTTCTCCTAAGAGTCACCGTTTCTGAGTTATAACGAACCAAAAAATTTTAAAATTGTATTCTAATTCATCATCATCATAATTTGCACACATTTCCACACCACCTATGAAGTAGTGTACTTGGCGCGTTTACGTAACCTTGCATGTCTAACTTGACTGGGCTAATATTAAAGAGCATTTAAACCTGAAGCGTAATTATCATCATCGTCATCATATTTTCAGCCGAATTTCAGCAGACATAGAGCTCTCTCGCTACCGCATTTTGACCGGCCCGCGGTCGTGTGCTTCTCGCATCCAGCGGAGCATAAACAATACTAAATACTGCAATTATTTTTTCAGGTGCTGTACCAATCCTAGTATTCCCAAGGGTTCTAATAGACATCAAGCCAATAAAGGACCTCAAAGAATATTACTTAGATCAGAACTTGGTATTCGGTGCTGGTTTAACCCTGACTAATCTTATGGAGCTGTTCAAGAACGTATCTAAAGCGCATGAGGAGTTCCAATACCTGTACAAGCTTTATGAACATTTAGACTTGGTCGCTCATATCCCTGTTAGAAATGTAAGTTTTCATTGGATACATAATCTCCTTTAATTATAAAGGTTTCTGAAAGCTTAGAAAAGCTGACCTTTAATCATTACTTAACATTAAGACGCTGACAACACCTAAACCGCGGTCACTGTCAGATTGCATAGAAAAGAAAGAGAAGCGCGACGACAAAACGCTTGTAATTTATTGCAAAATATGAAGTAATTATCTATTTACTCAGAATTGAGTTGAGTAATCGAAAATAAAAAACAACCAAGTTCTGCATTAGAATAAGACGTACTTGTTATTAATTAAATACGTAATGTATGTGGATATTTAATACAGATATTTTGGATTAGAACTCAAGGTAAGAGGTTAGTTTAACGTTAATTTGTATCGAGATTTTTTTTTCAAAACGTGTTTTGGTGACAACCAAGTTCTGGGAAATATGTTCAAAATTAACATATATTTTTTCCGCTACTACAAACTATACAGATTTGGCAATTTTCTTTCTTAAGAGAAGCCTATTTGGTCAATTGGGTCTTGTCAGCGCCTTAAGCAACGTTCTATACATACGTATTAAGAATTTGTGTATTAAATAATAAAATTCTTAATACACATTGTGTATTAAGAATTTGACCTACTTTCCATTCTGTACTAACCACTACACTTTTTTTACTTGTCTTTAGCCTATACATTTTTAATGTTGTTTAAAAGCGTGTAGACAGAAGAAAAGTAGAAAAAAAAAAATGCTTGTTAGGGTTTAAACATTTTAATATTGATCATGAGGGCTTGTGGCTAAGTAATAACAGCCGCAACGCTCGATCGATCGTCCGTGGATGGATCTTTATACGCCAAGACCCCTTCGTGCCTCGGAAAGCAAGTTCCTCGCACGCACGTCATTCGTGGATCGTTGACAGTCGTTACGGGTCGTCAGAAGCCCGAAAGTCTGACAACTAGTCTCACCAAGGGGTATCGTGTTACCCAGTAACTGGATTGTGGAGGTCAGATAGGCAGTCACTCCATGTAAAATACTGGTATTCAGCTGCATCCGCGGCGGTTCGACTGGAAGCTGACCCCAACATAGATGGCAAAAGGCTAGGCAGATGATGACTTTTAATGTTGTTTTAGATTGGTACTGTTGCTGGAAATCTAATGACAAAACATCGTCTGCCAACATTTTCTTCGGATATTTTCTTGTTATTGGAGACTGTTCGAGCTACTTTGGTTATTGGTAAGTGATTATGAAATGTCTATCTAGATGATTTTAAGTAAGCAATGCAGCTCATTGTTCGAAGTTCGAACCCAAGGCTCTCGCCTCTGGTACTTAAAGGGTTACCGAGGCCCCTTGCAACACAGGCAACGGAAGGAATACGGGTGGGTTTTAGTCAGTAAGAGTCTGACACACCCTCCCGCTCCGCCCAGAGCGGGAGAAGTTATATGATGATTTCCCACCCAAAAAAAAGGCACTCACCTCTGACTTTTCGGATTCGCTTATTGTAAAATTATCACTTGCTTAAAAAACACTGAAGAAAATCATCTTGATTAAACCGACGGGAGATAGTTCTCGACGGCATGTGAAGCCAAGTCCAAGCCAAGCCCATGGGCGGTAGCATAAAAACTTTGACTTCACCAACTAAAACTATTGATTTAAAATATTTTAGTTCATAAAGAAACATCAGTTGAGGTGACTCCGGAGGAATTCCTAGCTCTGGACATGACAGGAAGAGTAATAACTAATGTGAAAATACCGCCGTATTCTCATCGTTACCAGTTCGTGTCTTTCAAGGTATGTAAGGACTAAAGTTGCTAATCTTAGAGTTTATATTTTAATAGTCAGATAACTTTTATTTAAGGAATAAATATTTCTGTCATCAGATATTATCTTCTATCTGAGGGGAGATAGAAGATACGAGGGCGAAACTGAACGTTTTTAGAACTGGCCACTTGTAAACTATATAATAAAAAAACTGTTAAAATTTTGAAAATTTAACTCTTTGCCAATATTATTGTGTATGTATTTTATTAATTTGCCATTTGTTTACGATTTGGCAGCAAATTGAAAATTGTCAGTGTCACGTCAGCATGAATTTAACGCGAGAAAATTTTCGTACAATGATTTTTTATGACTTTCGATGTCATTTAAGTCAACAAAAAAATTATGATAGACTTCGATTGGCCATTCACGAGGAAGCCCTATCTCGTCCCACTGTTTACAACTGGTTTAATGATTTTAAACGTGGTCGCACTAATCTCACCGATGATCTGCGTGAGAGACGGCCTTTTGCGGCGACGACTGAAGATAACATCAGTGTTGTGCAGCGTATGATAGAGACTGACAAAGGAGTGACTTATCAGCAGATTCGGACAAGCTTAGGCATCGGTATGAGTCAAGTGCACAAAATCCTCCATGAACATTTAGCGGTCAGGAAGCTTTGTGCCCGGTGGATACCTTATAATTTGACAGAGGCCCAATAACTCTGTCATGTTGATTGGTGTCGTGAAATGGTTCAAAGATTTAACGGAGGTGACTCAAATGCTGTGTTCGACATACTTACGGGTGACGAAACCTGGATTTATTGTTATGATCCTGAAACTAAGAGACAGTCTGCTGGGTGTTTCCTTCCGAGGAGTTGCCAACTAAAGTGAAGAGAGGTCGAAGCGTGGGAAAAAAGATGGTGGCCTCGTTCTTCGGAAGGACAGGTCATTACGCAACAATTGTTTTAGAGGATCGAAAAACAGTTACAGCAGAGTGGTACACTAACAATTGTTTGCCACTTGTCTTCCAAATAGTTCGGGAGAAACGACCTCGCAGTAGGATCCTCCTTCACCACGACAACGTTGATTTATTTCCGAAAATAAAAGATAACTTCGAGGAAAACGTTTTATGGGCGCCGAGGAAGCAGTGGCTGCTTTTCAAAATGCCGTCGAAGAGACCCCTAAGGACGAATGCTTTTCTCAGTGGTTCCATCGGATGCAGCGATTTATGTGATGTGAGAACTTACTAACGCTAAATACCCAAAAAACCAACTACGTCTGCTTCACTAAATACGCAAACTCTCAGCCTGCGCCTGACTTTAACATTAGAATACATTCTTGTCGTACCCCAACCCAATCGATCTGTAGTTGCCCTGTAATTCATAAGGTAAATTCCGTCAAGTACCTAGGTATTGTAGTGGATCAAAGGTTAAGCTGGTACCCACACCTCGAACTAACTATAGCGAGGGTAAGAAAACTCATATGCGTTTTCAAATCTTTGAGACATGTCATGAATGCAGAACTACAGAATAAAATCTATATCGCACTGGCCCAATCTGTAATCATATATTGTATCTCGGTATGGGGTGGAGCAGCTAAGTCGTATTTTATAGATCTAGAGAGGGCACAGCGATCCTTGATTAAGGTCATGTCCTGTAAGCCCTACAGGTTCCCTACTGAAACTCTATACGCAAGCTCTAAGCTGCTCTCCATTAGAAAACTCCACATACTACACATGGTACTAAGATATCACAAAATTCTACCCTTTAGCCATGCCAAACCTGAAAAAAGACGGTGTGATATAGTAGCCCCTACATACTCAGCACGTTCAATTTTTGCTAGTCGTCAAAATGTAACTCAAGCCCCACGCGTCTATAATAAAGTAAATCGCATACTTAACATTTACCCTATGCAGCTGTACGAGTGTAAGAAGACATTGACTGAATGGCTCTTCACTCTTAATTATGATGCCGTGGAAGACATTTTGGCGACTCTGGGTTGAACGTCATGCATACTGTCACACACGTGCACACACCACACACTTCCAACACACGTGCACACATACACAGACTTCCAACACACACACACACACACACACGCACACACACACACACACACACACACACACACACACACACACACACACACACACGCGCGCGCGCGCGCCAACACACCTCCACACTCATTCGCACATACACACGCCCACTCACACACGCACCCACTCTCACACCCACACCATAAACACGATTTTCATTTTTCTTTTATTCATTTTTCTTTTTATTGGTTTTATAAAAAATGTGTAACTTATACCTAATTAGCACAACGAAACAATTGTTATAAATCGAGGAAGAGCGAGGTTTATCCCATCACAAGTATCTTCGGATTACTTTCTGGGAAGCCCCGTCAACTTAATTGTATAGATTTAAGATAATAAACACATTTTTTTTTTTTAAATGGACACTATTTTGAAAAGATATTTTATACTAATATCTTGCTAGTTTGTTCAGTTTTTGATTTTATGAGAACTTTCAGTGTCATTCTCGTATCTGACGATAGAAAAATCGGTCCTTAATTTAGATTAATTGACATATTAATAGCCCGTATTCATTAATTGCTGAGTAAAGAACGATAGAACCATTTATCATTTATTAAGGTGGCCTTAATAAGTTCTTTCCTTATTACTTTCTAGGTATTTTTTTATCGACTCCTTTGCAGTCTTGATTGCAACAACCCATAAACCGATTAAAAAAAAACAACCAATTTTCAGATCATGCCCCGTGCTCAAAATGCACACGCTCAAGTAAATGCAGGGTTTCTGTACGAATTCGATGAGCACAAAGAAGGCGTGATCTTATCAGCTAGAGTTGTGATTGGTGGACTTTCGGCAAAATTCGTGCATGCCAGCGAAACAGAAAAGTTTCTTCATATGAAGAAAATATTCACCAATGAAGTTCTGCAACAAGCACTGAAGATACTGGAAGGTGAATTGATAGTCGAAGAAATTGCTGGTGAGATGAAACCTGCATATAGGAAAAAATGTGCTCTTGGATTATTTTATAAAGTAGGTGATATTTTACTGTTTGTACCTATGATTACTAAGGTCATAATTAGTGGCACAAGCGGGCTTTAGTCTACATCAGATTCTGATTTAGCATGTATAGCAAATTATATTTAATTCCTCTTTCAGAGTTTGCTTGTTCTGATTCCCAAACAACGTTTAAAGCCATGGTATCGTTCAGGAGCCAGAGACTTTAGGAAGACGCGACCACTATCGAAAGGTTCCGAAGTCTATGACACGAACCCCATAATATGGCCAATCAATGAACCAATGCCGAAGATTGAATCTTTGATTCAATGTGCAGGGGAGGCGAAGTATAGCAATGACCTACCCACTGAACCTAAGGAGGTTTACTGTGCGTTTGTGACATCAGATATATGCACTGGTGAGGTGGAGAGTATTGATGCTACCCCGGCTTTAGTGAGTACCACAAACGAAATCTAATAAGTATATATATATATATATATATATATTTTTTTTAATAAGATGTGTTTACTTTTTATTTTACCTCTAATTGTGGGTACTGGGTTGCTGTCAGAGTAAAAATAACTGGTGAAAGGACTGTAGCTTTAACCCTTCCTAAACATATAATTTTAGAAACAATTAAAAAGCCGTTGTGTCTCGCGTGGATCCACTTTCCAGATATATACGGAATACGAAGTAATAATAATTTTTTGTAAAATTTGCAGAGAATATCCGGTGTTTTAGCGTTCTTCTCATCTAAAGACATCCCAGGGAAAAACTCGTTTTTGTCTCAAAGAGTACCTTCTCAAATGACGCCAGAAGAAGTGTTCGTTGAAAAGTATATTAAGTACTATGACCAACCTTTAGGGGTGATTGTTGCTGAAACAGAAAAACTAGCAAACCGAGCAGCTTTATTGGTTAAAATTAACTATAAAGTAGATAAGAAAAAGCCTGCCTTGACCATAAAGGATGTCAAAGAAAGAGAACCGGATCGTATCACATTGTTTTTGGTCTTCCCTGCTAGAGACCGAGGTTTGAATGTGCAGAGAGTTCTCAAGGGTACCGATGACATCTATGCGCAGTATCATTATCATATGGAGACTCAGACCTCGGTCACCAGGCCGAGCGAAGATGGAATAGATGTGGTGGCCAGCACACAGTGGTTGGATTCTTTCCATATCGGTCTATCTGAAGTGCTGAATATACCGCAAAACAGGTAAAAAAGATTGAATAATAATGAATTAGGTTTGGTATCAGACTTTTTATCCTTTCCATTGTTTTCTTTGGACATTAATGTAAAGTTTCCTCGATATATTTTCCAGAATAAACTTATCAGTACCTCGATGTGGAGGTGCATATGGGGCGAAGATAAACCGTACCAACCACATAGGAGCCGCGTGTGCCCTAGTCACGTACAAAATGGACCGACCCTGCCGATTTGTGATGAGCATCCAGGCTAACTTGCGAGTGGTCGGCAAACGCCTGCCCTGCACACGAGACTTTGAAGTGAGTGTTTTTTTAAAGGAAATCATTTTGTTACAGTTTTGTTGCTGCAAATTCAGGCGTTGTGGTCCCACCACCGCATCGCCTTTATATCCCGCGGCTGTATCACTCCCAACAGCTGTACCGTTGGGAGTGACTTCTTTGTGTCCAGCAACGCATAATATTTCACAAAAGGCTTTTTATTTTACTCTGTAGCACTGCAACACATGTATGCATGACTGCACGTATGTATGTATTAACTAAATACCAATGCAATGCATCTTACGTTAAAAAACGTACCGAGGTCCGTACAATATCTAAGGGAAACCGTTATTTTTACACGTTTCTAACCGAGTTGTATTCATGAAATAAAGGTGACCCACAACAATTTTTATTTGCAACTGTTTCTGTAAACAAATAATTACAAATATTATTTTTTTCGGAAACTGGCTATTAAAGTTTTTAGTATAAACTTAAATTAAAGTCCTTCTGTTTTGTCTATGCATTATAATCAGCCTATAATGTTCCCACTGCTGGGACACAGGCCTCCTTTCGGAGAGAGGGAGTGAGCCGTAATCCACGACGCGGGCCCAGTGCGGGATGATAGATGTCACATGTCTTAATTTTTTTAGTTCTAGGAAATGCCAGTTTCCTCACGATGTTTTCCTTTACCGTTTCGAGAGCAGTGGTGATGAAATAATTCACACAAAATAAAGCGTCTGTCTGGGTTCAAACCTACGACCTACAACTCGTAAGTCGCGGCCGTTACCACTGGGCCACCACACCTCTCGTTTTGTCTATAAACGGGTTAATATACCATTCTCTAACGTTCTTGTACAGGTTGGCGTCAGTAATTCCGGACAGATCCAGTATCTGGAATACCATCTGTATGAGGACAATGGGTACGTAGTCAGTGACCCAATCGCATCTCTGGTGTTGGCCGGTATTAGGAACTGCTACGACAACCGGCGCTGGCAGTACAAGATATTCAACGTTACTACGGACACACCTTCCAATACTTATGCTAGATCACCAGGTAATAAAACTTGCATATTCAAGATTTCTCCACGCTCGTTATTAATATTTTTCCACCCAATTTTAATCAAGTATTCATATTGGAATATGGGTGGGATTTGGTGTCTAATTATAACTAAACTAAATCAATCATAAAAGAAAATCAGCTGTTTGCACTCAATAGAACAATAATATTTATTTATTTGGGATCTCCAACACAGTATACCCCTAATCTAACTGATATTATAAATGCGAAAGTGAGTTCTTTTGTTTGTTAGTTACGCTAAAACGGCTAAATGGATTTAGCACACGGGTAAACCATGACCTGAAGAAGGACATAGGCTACTTTTCATCCTAGATTCGCGAGCAACAGCTCGTACAATATAAATTACAATAATAAAAAAGGTTCTTTTACGTCGTGTGCTCCTTCAATTACAGGAGACAATAGCATGAACATATATAACAAGGTGCTAACAGGATAAAAATACAGAAAGAAATATTGAAATTAAAAAAAATAAAAATTTGCCTGTCAAGATTGAGCATTCACATTACATTTTTTTGTATAATAATCATTATATCACATTTGTTGACTATTGGAGGGAAGTTACATACTTAGTTATTGTGCGGTGGTTAAATATTTTTGTATTTTGAAATGGGGAGGGTTATGTCCAGGTTACAACACTTTGACAATTCATTGTATTGCCTACAGAGTCTTTGAAGGCCGGCAAAATGTCTCAGATTAGTTTTAGATCCTGAGACGTAAAATAAATTGTACCTAGTTGCTTTCCAGCGGCGTGCGGCAGACTAGTTCTCCTCAGTCTATGACTGCAGTGATTATTTTGTGCAGTGGTATCAGGTCTGCCGTTTTCCATCTTTCTGCAAGTCAGACCATTTTGTAGTGCCCTAATCTGTATTTGTAGCTGATCACTTCTTTAGCTAAACGATCTTTGTAACATAAATGATATAGGAAACTTCTTTGAACAATTTCCAGGTGTTTGATGTATATGTACAGGTTGAAATTGAAAACTTGCGACAAACTGAAATGGGACATTGTGTACATCATTATTAACAACTTTTACTAAGGGACCAAAGCTGTAATCCCAAAAAAAAATCTGCTTTTCCTACATTTTGATGAGGTATTGCGAACATAAATGTAGGGGACAGCAGTTTTTTTTTTGGGATTGTAGCTTTGGTCCCTTAGTAAAAGTTGTTCATAATGATGAGTACAATCTCCCATTTCGATTTGTCGCATGTTTTCAATGTCACCCTGTATATGTCGTAGTGAGTTTTCCAAACCTGGTTGGTACAGTCGAGTACTGCCCGAACCAGTGTGTTAAATAATTTTATTCTGGTAGACGCATTTTTCAAAATCTTTGCTGTTACGTAAGATAAATCCAAGGATTTTGAACCCCTTCGATGACATGTTTAGGATATGGTTGTCGCCCACAGTGCCACTGGTCATGTCCTTTAAGTTGTTTATCTAGTGTGACCCTCAAGTCGCGTATTTCGCCTGCTTGTTGACAATTCTGTTACGGCAAAATTTCATGTAGTAACACTTTGAGACGAAGCTTTTTGTTCGTTTTGCTGTTCGGCAGTCTGTTTAGATCTTCCTGTAATAAGGCAGAGTCAGATTAAATTACGACTGGTTTCATTATTTTTCATGTCATCAGCACAAAGATAGAATTTTGAATGCAGAAAGCAGTGCGTGATGTCGTTTATGAAATGTTGAAGAAAATTGGGCCTATATGTGAACCTTGCGGAACATGATGTAACTTTAAAAGACTGAATGATGGCGACTTGATAACAACTTTCGAGACCGGTCGTTGAGGTAAGGCTAACAGGATCAGTGCTAAAGTGGTTTATACTAAACTCCAGTACTTGGGTATTGGAGTTTAGCTATAAGAAGTAAATAATCTACCTAATAAAACGCCTTACTAAAGTCAGTGTATATGGTGTTGACAGGAATACGTATATCTAAAGATTCTGATAGAGACGACACGTAGCACATGAGATTAGTGGTGGTGAATTTGATAAAGCCGTGTTGGTGGCTGGTGAGAAGGTGTTTAACAAGCAATAAAAGACGTTTGGTTATGAGCTTCGGTCTGGTCAGGATCTGCGGTCACCATGGGCGTTCCGCAGGTTTCAATTCTAATGGACCTACCATTCTTGTTTTTAATTTATATAAATGACTTACCTTATCACATAAGCGACAATCACAGGATTGTATTATTCGCAGATGACACTTCCCTCATTTTTTAAATTAAACGTCAGCCATTGGTTTAATGTAATAATCTTCTCCTGAACGAAAAAAGACTAAACTCATTAAATTTTCAACGCCAAATGTCATGCAGCTCACAGATTTTCTTGGAATAACTATTGACGGTAAATTACAATGGGGCCCACACATAAAAAATTGTCAGGAAGGATTAGTTCGGCCGCCTATGCTGGTAAAATAATTCGGCAGATAACTGATGTAGATATTATTGTTGATTGTTATTTTCATAGTCTTATGTCATATGGGATTCATCTCTGGGGAACCTGTGCGGACATTTAAAGGCTGTTCGAGCCATTTACAACCTAGGTCCAAGAGATTCCCTGTGAGAAAAAATTAAACAAATAGGTATATATTTTGACTGTAGGCCTTTCAATAAAATTATTCATTTGGAAATCTTTTGTATGTACACAAAAATATATTAAATTTTAAGAAAATGTCCGATATTCATTGTTTAAATACCAGGAATAATCACAATCTTGCTGTAAGGACATCAACTCGTTTCTACAAATTTGTTGTAAAAGCGTATAAATGCGAATGGGTTTCGCATTTATACGCTTTTACAACAAATTTCCTATTCGAAACTTGCCATTAAACGATTTCAAAGCTGTATTAAAAGCAAATTTTGTAAAAAAAAGTTACTATAAAAGTTCTGATTACTTAGAAGACAAAAAGCTTGGGATTAAACTGCTCGCTCTGCTAAGCCTTGTGATAAAACCGTAAAACTTGACATTTTAATTATTATGCAAAATCATCATTACATACATTTTTTTTTGTACATGGCATTTTGAGTACTTTATGCGGCCTACCTAAATGTCCTTTCCTTGGTATTGTTCGCTCCTTAAGTCCTGAGTTGAGCTACACGATTACTGACAAATGCTAGCACTGACTGGACAGGCCCACTCAAATTTGTGTGGTTCTTTCCTCCAAAGACCATTTCAGACATGGATCTACATGGTCCTCACATGATCTGACCAAGATTATGTCTGGCCTTTAAAAAGAGAACTTGACCCTTTTTTTTTTTGGTGGGAAATCATCAAATAACTTCTCCCGCTCTGAGCGGAGCGGGAGGGTGTGTCAGACTCTTACTGACTAAAACCCGCCCTTATTCCTTCCGTTGCCTGTGTTGCCAGGGGCATCGGTAACCCTTTGGTACCATCCCGCGACCCCGGCAGGCATTGGCCCTAGTGGACCCCTACGCTTGTGCTGATGACATCTCTTCGAGGCGCGCATGGAATAGAACGCGCCGTCGACCCGGACCTGGTCCTTACCGGACGGTGAGCTACCCATTGCTCACCGTCCGCAAGCCCGAGACTTTGACCCTTTTTTTTTGTTTTTTTTTTTTTGAGGGTGGGAAATCATCAAATAACTTCTCCCGCTCTGGGCGGAGCGGGAGGGTGTGTCAGACTCTTACTGACTAAAACCCACCCGTATTCCTTCCTATTGCCTGTGTTGCGGGGGCCTCGGTGACCCATAAGTACCTTCCCGCGACCCCAGCAGGCTTCGGCCCTAGTGGACCCCTACTATATGTGCTGACGACATCTCTTTGAGGCGCGCGTGGAATACGAACGCGCCGTCGACCCGGGCCTGGTCCTTACCGGACGGTGAGTTACCCATTGCTCACCGTCCGCAAGCCCGCGCCTACGGTGGCCGGAAATCCGCCCGGGATTCCCGACGCCCTGGGCGTCTCCTGCAGCGGCTAGGGGCGAGAGGGCGCGAAACTTGCCTTTCCCTCAACCGTCCCGCCTCCTCCTTCGCGAGCATTACTGCTTCGCAGAAGGAGGTGACGGCTGCCCATGCCCTCTCGCTCCGTACCATGGCCTAAACCAGGGCCGGACGCGAGAGGTCTCTGCCGCCGATCGCCTCCACGAGGAGACTTTGACCCTTGAGTTTGTTTCGCTATTTCTTCTCAGGGGTAGTCAGATAGGAAATATTGACTCCATCTATCTTATTTTTTAATATGACGTGTAAAAGTGATTCCGATATCCTATTTACAGAATAAACAATTTGTTTTCATTTCTCAAATACTTTGCCAAAGATGACTAAAGTAGAAACGGGACTGTAATTGGATACCAAATCCTTCTTTGAAAATAAGTACCACCAGTGCCCTTTTCCATTTCTCAGGGAAAGTACCATCTTCAAGAGACTTGTTATAAATAACACTGAGGTAAAGGGTGTAAAGCCAGCGCTTTCGCACATGTTTTTATGAACACGGATGGAATACCGTCCTCTCTTACGCTTTTCTGTTCATGTAAAGATGTTAAGGTTCGGAATATTTCACCAGCATTGAGTTCTAGTTTACAGAGAGTCGGTGAATTGTTTCTGTTATTAGCATTTGGCAGTTGCGAGGACACTGTACGTAGTGTTATAGACACCTGCGAAGTTTTCACGTGGGTTACAACCGGCGCAGGTGTTCTTACTTGTCATGTTGTAGAAAGAATACGTTCTTGTAAATCTTTTAAAATACAAAATTAAACACGGTTAGCTAAGGTAGAAATCGGGGCACTACGTGCGTTCTTCAATGTAGATGTGCGAGCCTCTGCGCCACTTGAACCTCATGAGAGTTGGTGAATTCTGCGTTCCTGTGTTACTGGAGTTAATTTGAAATAATAAAAACGTTAGGATCTTTGATTCATTCGAATGACATTCCAAAAACTGTTGACGTGTTTTGTAATGTTTTTTTCAAATCAAATCAAATCAAATAATTTATTTGCATAATACATGTTAAGAAGGTGTTACAGGTATTAAAAGGTACATTGTATTATAACCTAATGAGGTGTGCAAATTAATATGTTAGGTACTAATCGCAACATTAAATATACACAATAAATTTTAAATTGTATTACATAAAAAATAGAAATGTCAAAAAATTAAAAATAATAAAAATAATAATCATTCCATTGGTGCCATTTCACATAAAATCAGTCATCTTTCATTTAAATAGTCATTGATGGAATAGTAACATTTTACAACTAGGAATTCGTGCAAACCTGATTTAAATTGGTCCATTTTGTGCAGGTCTGAGATACTTTTTGGCAACTTATTGTATATTTTGGGTGCCATGCCCAAGATGTTTTTATTAAATATTGCTTTTTTGTGACGTCTTACGCATATTTTATTTTTGTGTCGTGTGCTTCTTGGATGTGTATAAAGATGCATGTTTCGTTTGTTTCTTGCAGTAAATTACTGTGTCCGTACACTGTTTATATCGTGGTTGGTTTTTAGAGCACTGTCAACTATTGGTACCAATTACTTCAAATCATGACAAATTACATGAATAATTTCAATACTTATTGGTTTTTAGTTTTTCACACATTTAAGGTACATCTGTCATGGATAACACTTTCACTTGTTTATTATCCTTGTAGACATAGGTACTTTGATGATAGAAATCTAAGTAATTTTATGTTTAACCAATTAAAAAAAAAAAAATTGTTCTTAATTGATAAATGTTATTATACTATTGACGAATACTTGAATGACGAATTAATTTAAAGTTACAATTATTAATATTGATATTAAATAATTTTTACATTTTAATATTTCCTCATTTTGGTCTAACATAATTAGAGTATTAAATAACATGTAATTGTTCAATTTATCTTCTAATTTAATACCATAATTATACATGATTTTCAAATATGTTTTGTAATTTTTTATTTGTAATCCTCAGCTAGATTTGCACACCATATTTATACGCCTCCTGGCATAACATGGCGCTCTGTTCATCAATCATAAGATCTGTATTTCCTTACCTATGTTAACTAATAAATAAATAGATCACTTTTTGAATACGGAGCTGTTATTACATAGGTGTTCACCTAATGGCACCATCTATTGACTCGAAAATATACTAAATAGGATCAATATCTAAAGCACAGAAGTTTAATTAAATAATAAAATCTGAATTTCCAGGAACATTAGAAACAATATCAATGACGGAACAGATAATGGAAAGGATATCTTACGAATTAGAACGAGACCCAGCTCAAGTGAGGATCAACAACATTGAACCGACGTATGTTGAAGTGCAAGAGATGGTACAAACTTTACTTAGAGACGCTGAATACAACAAACGCAAAGATGAGATACAGAACTTTAACAAACTAAACAGATGGAAGAAGAAGGGCCTCAGAGTAGCTTTCATGAATTGGCCTGTAACTAGTATTCTTGACTACCATGTTCTTCTATCAGTTTATCACGGAGATGCTACAGTTGTGGTCCACCATGGAGGTATAGAAATCGGGCAAGGGATTAATACTAAAGTCATACAAACAGTAGCGTATACTCTCAACATTCCCATAGAGAAGGTCAAGTGTAAGACTCCTAATGTTGCTACAAATCCAAATAACTTCACCACTGGGGGAAGCAGGACGACGCAATCTGTCTGTTTTGGTGCTATAAAGTGCTGCCAAATTCTCTTAGACCGTTTGACGGTTGTCAGGGAAACGCTAACAGATCCTACATGGGAGATACTGATTGAAGCAGCTTTCAATAGGGGAATCAATCTGCAGACTAGCTACAGGGTCACCGCTAACGATCAGGTGCCGTACAGGTCTGGGGGAGTTTGTTTGGCTGAAGTAGAACTCGACATTCTGACAGGAGAACATGAAATACTAAGAGTCGATATTGTGGAAGATGTTGGTACCAGTATGAATCCTGAGCTGGACATTGGTCAGGTAAATGTTGATTAACTTGTTAAAGCTAGTTTTACCCAGAAAGCTAGGTATCTTTATACACAATTTGAAACAATTCCGGAACTGACTAAACTACAGAAAATGTACTGCTGAAAGTACTAAGAATTGACACATGTACAGAAGATAAATGACTACCGTAAGGGTAAGAAAGATATTTTTGCAACACCACTGTTAATGTTTTAACACTCGAGTGGGCCGCAATCAAGTGTCCACGCGTGTCCAGAGCGGGTTGGTAGATGACACATGTCTTCGATATTTATTAATTCTAGGACATGCCGGTTTTCTGACGTTGTTTTCTTTCACTGTTTCAAAGCCCATGCAAGACAACCGCTCCGGATGGTCCGGGGATACCGCACGGTCTCCTGTGAGGCAGCGAGCCTCCTTGCCGGATTGCCGCCATGGGATCTGGAGGCAAAAGTCCTCGCGCACGTATGGGAGTGGCGCGAGGAGGTGAAACGCCGGGGCGTAAGTCCGCTGCCACGAGAAATCGCGGCACAGCGAACGGAGCTCCGGCGGGATCTCATGGCGTCATGGAAAGTACGGTTGTCGCAACCCAGTGCTGGGCACGTCACGATTGCGGGGATAAGTCCCCTCTTTGAGGAGTGGCTAGAGAGGCGCCACGGGGTCCTCACCTTCCGCCTGACGCAGGTCCTCACCGGACACGGCAGTTTCGGGAGGTTCCTGTGTCGGATAAGGCGGGAGGAAACGTCCGGGTGTCACCACTGTGTGTATCGCCCGGAGGACACGGTGGAGCTTACGGTGGAGGTCTGCCCGGCTTGGGCAGAGCACCGCCGTGTCCTCGTGGAGGCAATCGGTGGCAGAGACCTCTCGCGTCCGGCCCTGGTTCAGGCCATGGTACGGAGCGAGAGGGCATGGGCAGCCGTCACCTCCTTCTGCGAAGCAGTAATGCTCGCGAAGGAGGAGGCGGGACGGTTGAGGGAAAGGCAAGTTTCGCGCCCTCTCGCCCCTAGCCGCCGCAGAAGACGCCCAGGGCGTCGGGAATCCCGGGCGGATTTCCGGCCACCGTAGGCGCGGGCTTGCGGACGGTGAGCAATGGGTAGCTCACCGTCCGGTAAGGACCAGGCCCGGGTCGACGGCGCGTTGTATTCCACGCGCGCCTCAAAGAGATGTCGTCAGCACATAGGTAGAGGTCCACTAGGGCCGATGCCTGCCGGGGTCGCGAGAAGGTACTTATGGGTCACCGAGGCCCCCGCAACACAGGCAACAGGAAGGAATACGGGTGGGTTTTAGTCAGCAAGAGTCTGACACACCCTCCCGCTCCGCCCAGAGCGGGAGAAGTTCTGTGATGATTACCTACCCTCAAAAAAAAAAAAAAATGCTAGACAACCGCGAATTAAAAATGAAGTTACAAAGACCTATATTTACATAATCTTTACGCTCTCCAGATCGAAGGGGCCTTCATGATGGGTGTGGGCTACTGGACCCACGAGGAGCTGATTTTCGACGAGAATACTGGTGAACTGCTCACAGACCGTACCTGGTACTACAAGGTGCCTCTCACCAAGGATATTCCCATAGACTTCAGAATACAACTCAGGAGGAATTCGTATAATCCTCTTGGTACTTTGGGTTCTAGGGGTATGTGAACTTACTTTTTCGTATCACCACTAATCACCAGTCATTTCAGAACAAAATTGTTTTGCAGATAACATTGTTATGGAGTCGCGATTATTATCAACAAAGTGTTATTGGGTTTATAAATCTGGAATTTGTCAATAACTGGATTCTGGATTTGTGCGCGATTGATGGCAATAGGCTCGTTCCCTATTACATGGGACTTAAACATAACTGGCGAAATGTGGGTATACTATAGGCGCACCTCTGCCCAACCCTTTTGGGAATACTGGCGTGATGTTATGTTATGTTATCTATTTTTCTGTAGACCACACACTTATCGTACCTTTTCATACATACAAAAGACGAATTTTGTTTACAAAATATTAAAATATTTTACATGAAGCTTTAACTTAAAATACGTCTGTTTAGACCAAGGTTAGGACCGTCAAAGTTCAAGCCAGTAGAATTGCTGAGTATTCAGACTGAATGGGCCACAACAGACGGTACTACACAGGTTACGATTAGTTAGGCTTTGATCCATCTTATGATTACTCTAAGCCTTCTTCTTCGTGTCGATGGCACGACAGTTTATCAAATTTTGTCGACCCAAAACTTCGCCACTTCCACGGCATTGACGGTAACAGCTCAGAGGTCACTATAGCTGCAGTTTTGGGACACAATTTCATGTGGCATAATTGGTATATGAGTGAGGACAACATTTTTGACGTAATTGCACAACGGAAATGACAACGGAATGTAGGGGTCACACCGTAAAATAAAATTAGCACAATATCATTATTAGGGTGTGTGTAAATGTTGTGTCGGAATGTTTTAGGCAAGTGTAATCAATTTGATTACACCTGTCCAAAATATTCAAACTCCTAATAATACTAACATTAAAATAAAATATAACCTAACCTAACCTAACTAAAACTAAAATCCTAACGTAACTAAAACTATTATTAAACTAAAATATGGATATTGTGCTACATTTATTTTCCAGTGTGATACATTTCCGTTGTGCAATTACGTCAAAAATTTGGTCCTCACCCATATAGGAAAACGATATTATGTAACTCACATCAAAATTGCTGATACGGAAAAGAGGAGAATGAATTAATAAACAATAAAAATAATAATTTCCAATTTATTTTTACACAACATTTTTTTCTGCGTAAATTATTATCATTTAGTACCATTTTATTTTAAGTAGGATCATATGGGTAGGATACAACAACTTCGGTATAAAACAACTGCCATTTCTATTCAATTATCATGATTGGCATGGAAACAATACGAATGTCTTAATAACCTCAATGTAATGAGTATTTCAATGACACGTTTCAGCGGTTGCCGAGCCTCCTATGTGTTTGTCAATAAGCGTAGCTTTCGCTCTGCGAGAGGCCATTGCGTCGTCGCGGGAAAACACCGGTTATCCCAGAAACAAATGGTTTGAAGTGGGTAAGTATCGCATCTGTCACCAAACTAGTTTATTTTTGTAGTGAATATCTTTAGGCATGTTGAGTGATTTTTGGTAAGGGAAAAACTTATAGATTCGCGTCACCGTCATGCCCGCCTCGGCATGCTCTAGTGGCAGTTAAAGTGAAGTTAAAATGACCACATGAAAAGTTTGTTCATTTGTGTATATTTTACATGGAGTGACTACCTATCTGACCTCCACAACCCGGTTACTGGGTAATACGATACCCCTTGGAAGTTGTCAGACTTTCGGGCTTCTGACGACCCATAACGTCTGTCAAAGATCTACGAATGACAGCCGGGACCAACGGCTTAACGTGCTTTCCGAGGCACGGAGGGGTCTTGGTATGTAAAGATGGTCACCCATCTACGGACTAACCACCAAGAGACTTTCCTATTTATAACACTTTGTATGGAACGATTTATTTTACTGTCTGACAAACAAGGCCCCCATCATGGTAAGAAGTCTCCGACGACACCTATGGACATAATTTTGCAACAATTCAGTTCCATGAGTTCCATCCCAAAGAGGAAGCTAAAGTCTCACGTGACTGAATTACACCAGCATCCATATCCGGAACACAGCAAAGCCAATAAGCGGCAGAAATGTATAGTCCGGTTGATTCCTATTAAAGTTGATTTTATCACAACACTGGCTCATTTCCACACCAAGCCACGTGCAGACTTGCGTCACTTTGTACCTTCTCCCGCCATTCGTGACGACTGACAGATGGGCGAATGACATTAGTGACAGCAGTTACCTCACACTACTTATGTGAATGACACAGTGTTTACATATCTAATAATAAGATACATAACACCTACCTATTTCCCGAAACGCGAAACTTGACAAAGAGGTCTTCTTTTGCTTAAAGTATTTAATCATCCAGCTGGCCTAGTCTGCAAGCGTTTTCCGACAGTCATTTCTCCTTGGACTGATCACCGACAGGACGTTTCGTTTTTGAGAGATTCGTCGATAGAACGTTACACCTATGGACATTTCGCCGACATTTCGATTGGCAGCTACAGCGAAGGATAATGTGGGGTTAGGTTAGGTTAGAACAGCTTCTCGAGGAGGCCGCTATTATCCAGGCCTGGATCCGGGAGTCGGCAACGAACGGAACCATCGACGCCGAAGAGGAGGCGCTGTGGTTCCGCGGGGCGATGACGCAAATCTACGACGCGTGTATGCTCCGCGTCCACACACATCCAACAAGGCGCCAGGTGTACTGATGGTCTGCCGAGATCGCGCAATTACGTGTTGCGTGCGTGGCGGTCAGGCGTCAGTACACCCGATACCGGAGGAGACGTCGTCGAGTCCCGGACGAAGAAGGTACACCTCATACAGCGTGGCTTCTTCGGCGCGGCGAAGGAGGCTTTGTGGCTGGCCATCGGTGAAGCGAGGACGCGAGCCAGGGAGAAGATGTTGGAGACACTTGACGGGGATCCGTGGGGGCGCCCCTATCGAGCGGTTCGATGGAAACTTCGTGCCGCGGCGTCTCCACTCACGGAGAGTCTCCAACCTGAGGTGCTGGAGGAGGTAGTCGTCAGCCGTCTTCCCGGCAAGAGCGAAGCATACTCCGCCGCCGATAGCTTTGCCCACAGCCGCAGAGCCTACGGAAGAGAACGCCATCAGCGTCCCAGAGGTGACACAGGCAGAGATGGGGGCGGTCATGATGCGGCTTCGGGCCAAGAACGTGACTCCGGGGCCCAACGGAATCCACGGCCGCATGTTAGCCCTCTCCCTGCAGGAGCTAGAGCCCCAACTGAGAGGACTCTACACAGCGTGCCTTGAACAGGGCCAGTTTCCCACTTTGTGGAAATGTGGCCGTCTGGTCCCGCTCAGGAAGGCGGAATGCCCTGCGAACTCACCGTCCGCATACAGGTCCATAGTGCTGCTAGACGGGGTAAGGAAACTTTTAGAGTGGTTAATCGCTGCCGGCCTCGTCGATCACTTGTTCAGTGAGGGGCCTGACCTGGCCGAGAGCCAGTTCGGCTTGCGGTACGGGTGCTCTGCCATCCACGCAATATCGCGAGTGAGAGTCCTGGCGGAGGAAGCAGTGTCCCGCGGCGGGGTGATGTGGGCGGTGTCCTTGGACATCTCCAACGCCTTCAACATCCTGCCCTGGAGTTGTATTCGGAAGGCACTGCGGTACCATCGAGTGCCTCTGTACCTCCGCCGCATCGTTGGGGCTTATTTGGCGGAGAGGTGTGTCACCTACACGGGACGTGATGGCGGAAACCAGCGCCGCATGTCGTGCGGTATTCCACAGGGCTCGGTCGTGGATCCGCTCCTGTAAAATATCAGGTACGACTGGGTGCTGCGGGGCGAGTTCCAGCCGGGCGTGGACTTGACGTGTTATGCGGACGACACGCTGGTCACGGCCCGGGGGAGCTGGAACAGTGAGGCAGCGTTGCTGGCGACGGCTGCGGTCTCACAAGTGGTGAGCCGCATACGGTGCCTAGGCCTTTACGTGACCCTCAACAAGTCGGAGGCCATAGTATTTCATGGCTCCCGACGGGCGCCACCGCCTGGATCACATATCGTGGTCGGGGGGCTCGAATCGCGGTCGAGTCTTCCATGAAGTACCTGGGATTGGTGCTCGACAGCCGGTGGTTCGGCCCCCACTTTCGGCGGCTGGCGCCCAAGTTATTGGGCGCGGCTGGGGCGCTATCAACGCTGCTTCCCAATCTGGGGGGCCTGAGCGCCGCCTGTATGCGGCTCTACGTGGGGATCATGCGATCGATGGCCCTGTATGGGGCCCCGATCTGGGTGGCTCACCTGACGGCCGGCAGCATCGCTGTCTTGCGGAAGCCGCAGAGAGCGATGGCCGTCAGCGTCATTAGGGGATATCGCACGATCTCCAACGAAGCGGCATGTGTACTGGCCGGATCTCCCACCCTGGGACCTCGAGGTGAAACTACTTGCGTCACTGTACAAGTGGCGCGAGGAAGCGAGGGTGCGAGGTGAGTTGCATCGGGCGCAGCTTCGCGCAGCCCTGGTGGCGGTATGGCAGGACAGGTTTTCACGCCCTGCCGCCGGGCCTCGTCATCATTGAGGCGGTCCAGCCGGTACTCCAGCGCTGGCTCGGTAGGAGGCACGGCTCCCTGTCGTTTCGGGTGACGCAGGTACTCTCGGGGCATGGTTTCTTCGGGAAGTACCTGTGTCGCATAAACAGGGAGCCGGACGCCCGGTGTCACCACTGCGTCGACAGCCGGGAGGACACGGCGTGGCATACGCTGGCAGAGTGTACCGCTTGGGAGGAGCCGTGCCGTGCCCTCGTCTCAGGAGTAGGTAGTGACCTGTCGCTGCCAGCCGTGGTGGACTACATGGTCAGCAGCGAAGAGTCCTGGGACGCAGTGGTATCCTTCTGCGAAACTGTCATGTCGCAGAAGGAGGCTGCGGAAAGGGAGCGGGAGATCTCTTCCTCTCACCCTGCACGCAGCAGGCGCACCGGGCGTCGGCGGAGGGCAGTCAATGCCCTCTTCCAGCCCCCCTAAATGGGTCCAGTGGCAACGGACTCGGGGACATCCGTCGTCCCCCACAAAGCAGGACCCGAGGTGGCGGCGCGTAGTGTTCCACGCGCGCCCCTATTGGACGTCGCGGGGAGAATTTTACACCTCATTCCCCCCGCGAGCTTGAGGTGGCTCGTCTGTTTGTAATATTTAAATAACCGCTTTTTAGTAATTGCATAATAAGGATGTATACACGGTACATATACCAAAATATTTTTTTTTACAATATTTGTCTGTCTGTCTGTCTGTTTGTTCTGGCTTATCTCTGAAACGCCGAAACCGATTTTGACTTCACTGGCAGATAGCTGATGTTATAAGGAGTAACGTGGTATTTTTTAGAAAAAGCCACGCGGGCGTATCCGCGTGCAACAGCTAGTATTACATAAAATTAAATTAAATTGCTCAATACTGCAGTAGTAACTGTACATTTCGGTTTATGTTGATACTTTTCTGATAAGAATCGTCATAAACCGAAATGTACAGTTTGGGGTGAAGAAAAACTAAGCTTGTATATTGCTGCATCTAGATTTATATAAAACGTTTCTGAATTTCAGATGGTCCGTTCACACTTGCTGCTAACGTGCTAAAAGCAGACGCTCGGCTCGACGAATTTCTGTTTTATTAATTACTTAGTTACTTAATTCCAATATATCTTTTTTCTTTTAGGCAAACGTGTATGTCAATATTATAATTATCCCTATAATTACATATCAATAATTGTTTTTCATTTTCCTTTCCCGGAAATCTGTAGTATATATATTAACCATATATATCTATGATCATAGATATAATATGACAATGTAAATAGACATTATTAATATTAATTTCTTGTTCCCCCGACCCACTGCGTCACAAATTAATTAACAGTACAATTAATGTGTACATCTATGCCAAATTACGGCCTTCTAGTAGTAAGCGTCTCTGAGCTAGAGCGGGGATAGACAGACAGACGGATATGGCGAAACTATAAGGGTTCCTTGTTGACTACGGAACCCTAAAAAGGAGGGGAAAGAATCAAAGGGCATTAAAAAATCGTCCGCATCGCTGTCAACGGGAAAAGTGCCCAAAAGGCTGGCAGCATCGCCATGTTGTAAGTAATAATGCTGATTCTTTGCCCAAAAATAAGCCAGCCGTTTTATCAGGTGAAGAATCGACCAACCGCTTGGCGATGTCAAGAAAAACTAAGTGGGAACTCGGACCCTAATGTTTGAACCCCAAACGGCTCGAACATAACATAAGTTTGAAGATTGGATTATTTGCGCCGTTTGGTCGGTTTTCCGCATCTGCAGCAGCCGCCCCAGCGCAGCCCGCCGTGCTAGGAAGATGGGATGGCACACCGCGCAAGGGTGTCGATATATGTTCCATCCCACACCACTTGGCTTCTAAGGCGTTATGTCCATTCCATCTGGTCTCTTCCCATCGTCGCGTGCCAAGCCATTGAGTTCTAAAACAGATGGCACCCCGGTGGTGACAAGAGCCTGACGGATGATGCCATTGAAGATAGTTGCCGTGCTATCCAGCCTATGCTCCTGCTGCAGGATAGGCCATGGCGTCCTAGGCAGTCAACACCTTCACCGCAATGGCAGCGATGCAGAGCCCCGGGACTCTCTTCTTGTCCTCTGTCCACAGCACTGAGTCAACCAGGCAAGGGGCTAACCCTTCCCTGGTTGACTCAGTGCTGTGGACAGAGGATAAGAACTAAGCTAATACTGGTGATTTTACGGACGCCGAGGTCACCAAAGCCACATTTAAAATGGATGTTAGTGTGCTGTGGCTGCTTCCATAAGGGGAAGGGCGTGAAAAAAAAAAAAATTGGGCCTAAACAACAGTATCTAATCAGGGTAAATGCCGAATGTAAATTTATTTTGGAGTCTGTCCGAAATGGCGTTGAAATTTAT
The DNA here is from genome assembly GCA_905333075.3 of Atethmia centrago. NCBI lineage: Eukaryota > Metazoa > Arthropoda > Insecta > Lepidoptera > Noctuidae > Atethmia > Atethmia centrago. The sequence continues at coordinate 5,207,866 of HG995381.1, read as the reverse complement.
AATTTTATTGTAGATGAATTGAGAAAAGCTGGTTTCTAGGGGAACCTAGGAGGCGCAGTGAACTTTTTTCTCGAATTTTGATTTGTGGTTCTATTGCATTAAATAGGTATCTCTAGGGTCACTAGGGGCCGAAACGTTTAGGAAAGTTGAATTTAAGTCCGGAGAGTCGAGGGGGTCGGGGAAGGTGAGACAGCCACCCTCTTGAGATGTTAGTGATTCTGGAGAGTAGCTCATCGCTGCTGGACAGTATCCTAGCCGCTCACCTGACGTCACCTTTACTTAATTTGGATTCGGTGTGATAAGCCTTTTTGAGATAGTTTATTGAATGTAGGTTATTTTGGATATAAGATTAGGTTCGGATTTAGTTTAAAAAACCGGACAAGTGCGAGTATCTATAAAAACGGAAAAAAAATCGTTTAAATATTTATTTTATTCTGTATTTTAGTAATTGTGGTTATAGCGACAACAGAAATACTGATTTTCTGAAAATTTCAACTGTCTAACTATCACGGTTCATGAGATACAGCCTGGTGACAGACGGACAGCGGAGTCTTAGTAATAGGGTCCGGTTTTATCCTTTGGTTACGGAACCCTAAAAAACAGTTAGCTTTATATTATGTAAATATAATAATATGACTCATTGTCATTAATGTTGATTGATTGAATTATAATAATATCATTATCTACATATTAATATTAAATATATTCGAATGTTTAATTCAAAAATTAAGTGCTTATTGCCAAACTTAAGTGGCAATGGGCTGGGCACATTGCTCGCAGTACAGATGGCCGAAGCGGCCGAAAGGTTCTGGAGGGGCGGCCATTACCAGGAGATGTAGCGTTGGAAACAAGGTGGACCGACGACCTTGCGAAGGCCGCAGGAAACCGCTGGATGCGAGAAGCACAGAACCTGTCGAAGTGGCGGTGCTGGAAGGGTTCCAAAACGTGGACATGGACGTTTTTCGACTGAAAATATGATGATGATTTCGATAAATCAGTTTTTGATTAATAGTTTTCACGAGTCGAAGTAATTGTTTTCTCATTGATGGAAATCCACAATGCGAGATCAGCTTATACTGGAAATGTATAGCTTGATATGTAGCCGTACCTCCAACACGATGCCGAATTTAACGAAATGGAAAGTTTTAAAGCCTTCACATAACATACTTCACGCCTGTTTTTCGCGAGGGGTTAGGCAGAGGTGACCTTAGTAGGTACACCCACATGTCGCCAGTTATGTTTGAGTCCCATGTAGGGGGCGAGCTATCATCATATTACCATTATCAACAGGGCAGAGGGCTGAGGGCTGTTACTGAGAAATTTAATGGCAAAACCTAATAACATTTTGGCCAACCGGGGAATCGAAACCAGGACGGTCATTACCTTCTAAATTACCCATGACACATCAGGACGTTGGGTAAGTAAATAAATTTGAAATTGAATTTGAATAATTTTCATAGAACAATCAACGGGAATTCCCATCGTGTAATTTAAGGTGTTGCTAAGTTAAGGAAAAATACACTTAAGGTAGGTATACATTTTATCAGCATCATCATTGGTATTGCAACATTTTTAAATGTTAATAATGTTATTTTTTATGTTGTGGCTACGTAGTAACAGCCGCACGGGTCGATCGACCAGGTTAAGCTACGCTTGCCGCGGTTGGTCCGTAGATGGGTGACCGTCTTTACATACCAAGACCCCTCCGGCCCTCGGAAAGCACGTTAAGCCGTTGGTCCCGGCTGTTATTTGTAGATCTTTACAGTCATTACGGGTAGTCAGAATCCCGAAAGTCTGACAACCAGTCTTACCAAGGGTATCGTGTTACCCAGTAACTGGGTTGTGGAGGTCAGATAGGCAGTCGCTCCATGTAAAATACTGGTATTCAACTGCATCCAGTAAGACTGGAAGCCGAACCCAACACAGTTGGGAAAAGGCTAGGCAGATGATGATGTTTTTATAGTTAGGTTGCGGTATCATCATCATTTTAGCCGAAAGACCTCCACTGCTGGACATAAGCCTCCCTCAAGCACCGCCACTACGACCGTTACTGTGCTTCTCGCATCCAGCGGATTCCTGCGGTCATAAAGTCATCGTTCCCCCTTTTGGGAGGCCTTCAACGCTACGTCTTCCGGTACGTGGTCGCCCCTCCAGAACCTTTCGGCCCCATCGGTCATCTGTTCTGCGAGTAATGTCATGCCCTGCCCACTGCCACTTAAAGAAAGAAAGAAAATACGTTTATTTGCGGTAAACATGACGCAAAGAAGGAACACAAATACAAAAAAGAAACAATTTGGGGGAGAATATGCGTCACATCCACGCAAAACGGCCAACGCTCAGCATAATGCTGCGACCCTATGCGAGACAGAGCTCGAGCGCTGGTTTTCAGCGATAGCCGGCGTTGACGTGATGACGTCGACCGGTGCAGCATACAGTGAGATTGTAATATAAAAATAAAGTAAATACAAATATTTAAAATGGCAACATTACTTACCGACGGGAACGACGTACGCGCCGCTGGCCTTAAGTAATCTGTGCGCGCAGCTGTCAGAAAACTATTTGTTTGACGTTTTGACATGCAGGTGTTACATAATTGCTACTTCTTTCTAATTATCTAACATGGATGGCGCATTATGTAAAACTGATATGGAAAAACAAAAGATGTATTGGGTGATTCTGTAGATGACAAACTCTTAAGTTTGGCAGTTCTTCGGGGTATGTCGGTTACCTTGGTTCTCCTGCAGATCTCTTCATTGGCTGCGGTATGGTTTCACAGAATAAACCGGCAGGACAATAAGTAGTTTTTGTCTTAGTTGGCAGCCCTCTTACAATACTCATGATAAGTTCTTAGCATAATCATAATCAGCCTATAATGTTCCTACTGCTGGGACACAGGACTGCTCACGCGGGCCCAGTACGGGTTGGTAGATGTCACATGTCTTCGAATTTTTCGTTCTAGGACATCCGGTTTCCTCACGATGTTTTCCTTAGCCGTTTTAAGAGCAGTGGTGATAAAATAATTTACACAAAGTAAAGCGCCTGTCTGGGTTCGAACCTATGACATACAACAACTCGTAAGTCGCGGCCGTTACCACTGGGCCACCAATTGTGTGAGCACACAATTGTGTTTTAGTTATTCATTATTTTATTTGGCCACCACTGCCAAGCTCACTATAAGTTCGTTTATATTTTTCTTCTTACAATCATAGTTCCTGTTTTCGATTTGAGCCATTATCTTTATACATTCGTCATCAACATAATAAGGTGAGGTACAACTTAACCCAGCTGTTTCGTAAATGACGTAAACAACATTACTACGTGCGTCTGTCCATCAAGTTGAAGCTCGTGTAGACAGGCGCGACGCGACGATGCGACGCGAGGCTTCGCCCGCGTGGAGGTCAGAAACTACCCCACGGGAACGTACTACTGGGATAAAAATTATCCTATGTCCTAATCCAGGTCATAGTCTATCCGTGTGCCAAATTTCATCGAAATCCATTCAGCCGTTTTATCGTGAAAACGTAACAAACAAACTCACTTTCGCATTCATAATAGCGGCGCTTCTGCCCGCGTTGATGCCAAATACTTTCATAATGACATTATTTCATCAAGTAGGTATAATTACTGCACGTATGGCAAGATTAATAAGAGCTTGTGATTTCGATAGAAAGTCAACCGTAACAGCGTTAGTATTTACAATGCCCAATGCCAAATAGACTTATTCGGCAGCATTAAGTTATTTGTCAAAGGGTGAAGCGAGTTGAGCGCTACTACAGAATCTGCAATATTAAGAACAGGGTTAAAAGTAAGATGAGGTGTTGTGTACTGTTTGACCTATAAGTTTTGGTAGTGGAGCCAAGACAGTGAAGGTTTAAAGTACCTATTGAATTGGAAACCCATGAAAATGATAGGTACTTATGTCGATTGTTTACAAATTTTATGACTGCCAAATTAGATTTAGGCCCCCGAAAACAATAATCTGAATTTGAGATTAAAAAATAATTAAATGCGGTACCTAGTAAATATTGTTTATTAGGTTGGCAGCTACAGCGAAGGATAATTTTAAGTAAAAAGTGGCAGCTTAATAATCAGTTGTTAGCTTTGTTTTAATATAAACTGGCATCGAGTTTTTGTTTTGGTAACTGAGAGTCACCAACAATAGATCTGAAGCTCGGCGGTCGCTGCCGCGACACGCTCGCTTCGCTCGCTCGCCTTCGCGCGATAAAGGTCACTGTTCTAACCTAACCTAACCACCCCGACGTAATATTGTCCGTCCCCCCCCCCCCCCCCCCCCCGACCCTTGCTCGACGAAGTGCCAGCCCGCGCGGCAGCTGAGCCCGTAGCTTTAAGGCCGTGATCTATGTGAATTGTGCGAAACTGAAGAAGATTAAAACCGTTTTCTCCATAACCCGTACCGAAAAAATCTTTAGCTTCCTTTAGCGTGAAGTAATGATAGACGACCAAGCAAATGCGTCGATTTAATTACCTCCCATAGTTGGTAATGTTACATTTTCCGCCCATGGGCGAAAATGACCTACATGACAATTATGCGGGATCAAATAACCCTTCACGAGTAGGTGTGATGAAAATATTCTTACTCTCATGGTGACTTATTGATAATAAATGCCTCTATTGTGTTATTGATAATGTCTCTATTGTGTAATTTTTTTTTTCCTTTAGTTTATTCATAAGAATTCTTACTTTATACAAGTTATTTGTACGAAACGATTTTCATTAAATAAAGCTAAGAATACTCTGGACTACGTCACCTTTCAAACACAAAAACTAAATCAAAATGGGATCATTCGTTCGGGAGCTACTTCATCTTCATTGTGGGAGTGACATAGGTTATATATTACATATATATATACATATATATTGCATTTGCAAATAAAAAAAAACGGAAGGGAAGGTTTTTTTAAAATAAATTACAACAATATTGATATCAAATAAAAGTTAGTACGATTCCATATATATGTATATATATATTAATTAAACTAAAAAGCTTGAAAAAAAATTTATTTAAAAAACAAAAAAACCCGATTGCCTAGACACATAACTGAAATGAGAAAAACAAGCATTATAATCTATAGGATTTTGGTATCGCAGGCGGGGACAAACCAATAACCTGAAATATGGTGTAACTTTTGTTTGTCCCTCCCGCCTGCGATACCAAAATTATATAGATTATAATGCTTGTTTTTTTTCGTCGGGTTTTTGTTTTTTAAATAAATAGGTTTTTTTTTATAAAGACGTAATACTGCTTTACTTGCCAATACTGTGGCCGTGCGCATAGGTAGGTACGTATGCCACTCCGCTCGATGCAATGCGAGAAAATCGTTCGCGCAGCGCGTAATTATTGCCAGGGGCTTGCGGGGACTGCGCGGCGCATTTTCATCGGTAACGCCCACTCGAGCAAGGTCAACGGCGTACGGCCAGCTCTTAATTTCCCCGCTTAATAATAATTCTGATGAGATCCAGCCTGTCCCACCTTGTTGCCCTCCCCCCAGCGACGCCCTAAGCCGAGGTCCGTACCCCACAGGGGGTGCCATTGCGCGTGCAGTCGCTTAGTAATGTAAGTTATTCGCCTCGGCTGGAGGCTTTGAGTCCGCTTAAGGCAGCCACAGGATAGTCCGGTTAAGTAGTCACGACCTGTTGAGTAGTCTCAAGGTCAACTACGAGATGCCATACACAAAAAAAAAACGCACCTTACCCAAATGATTCAATAATCTTTCGCTGTAGCTGCCAACCTACTATATATGCTACCGCCTTTAATTATTTTTTAATCCCAAATTCAGATTTTTTTTTTGAAATGGCTAATTTGCATACCTGCAAATTCTGCAAATCCTCGTGGATTTTATCTGCTTCATCAGGCTTCGGTGGGGCCAGAAGGGCCTCTCACCTAGCAAAATATGAAAAGTTAGGTAGTACAACTTAAATTCAGATTAATTTGTCGCCGCGTTAAATACATGCCTAATAATATTTAGTCGCTGCCCAGTTATTTTTTTAATAGCAAATAGTTTGTCCCTTTAAGTTGTTAGTTGCCTGGAAAATAATTAGCCATTGATTTTTAACTTGAATTTTAATTTTGACCATAAGCTTACAAAAATCGTTAGTGCAAAAATGGTTCTCGAGTTATGAGTACTCGAGAACCATTTATACATACACTTGCTAACATACACAGTAGGGTAGCGTGGTAGCATTCTGTGACGTGTCGTTGAGCTCCCTAAAATGGAGCTAAGCTTAAGATTACTGACGCAGCATGTCTGTCGGGACAGTGCCACTCAAAGCTGCAGTGGCTCTTTATTCAAAAAACATGGCCCTGAATGTTTAGACTCAAATAAAATCTTAATAATATAATATTTGGGTTTTAAAAGCAGACAGATGCTGGGGAGTTTGTTTCACCACTGATTCTTCCCAGCTAAAGCACTAGGAAGTGGTGAAGGGCGGGCATTTTTGGGGGACTGTCTTATGTAACTTTGACGTTCGAAAAGTGCTGATTTTCAGCCTAGTTTGAATAAATGACTTTTGATTTTGATTTTAAAAGATAATATGACCTCGAGATTTTTTCCGCTCTTCTTTTCATTTTTATTTATTTATATTTTTTTCAAACACAATCACAGGCTTACCTAACAGAATAGTGTAGATAATGTTATAATACGTTACATACATTAGACTTACAATTGTATTATTATGAACAACCAAGAGTGAATTCAATCAGAGTATAGTCATGGATCAGTCAGCTAGGAAATACCGGTGGCACCAACTATCCAGTTTCAAAATATTGACTAAAAATTTGACGTGTAAAACTGTCTTAAAAGATCTACTTACATACATAAACAAACATCATTTTATTTCATCATTACATACCTTTATCATGAATAATTTATAACGAAGAAACACTCTTGTGATTATAATACCCGCCATAACAAAGATCTTATTCCTACCATAACATCCGCGTCAATGAACATTTGTTTAATTATCTTCTAACTTTAACTTTTTTTTTTTTTGATTTGGTAACTAATTATCAAATAACTTCTCCCGCTCTGGGCGGAGCGGGAGGGTGTGTCAGACTCTTATTGACTAAAACCCACCCGTATTCCTTCCTGTTGCCTGTGTTGCCAGGGGCCACGGTAACCCTTTAGTACCTTCCCCCGACCCCGCCAGACACATAGTGGCCTGCGCACACAATACAACAACACTTTCCGCGTGTTGATGGCTGCCGCGTTTTTGTAGCGCGTCCGGCATATTTGCCGACGCGGACGTTGGTAGTTTTTCGGCCATCATGCGCAAGAGATGCGCATCTCTGCAATGCCGTGTTCGCGCCAGCCCCAACACCATTCTTAGAACGTTGGCTGATAGGTGGTACTCTCCTATCTCTGGGCGGTGGATACAATTCCTTCCGTGGCCTGTGTTGCCAGGGGCCTCGGTATCCCTTCCAGAATGTCCATTTGTGCTGACGACATCTCTTTGAGGCGCACGTGGAACACAACGCGCCGTCGACTCGGGCCCGGTCCATACCGGACGGCGAGCTACCCATTGCTCAACGTCCGCAAGCCCGCGCCTACGGTGGCCGGAAATCCACCCGGGATTCCCGACGCCCAGTGCGTCTCCTGCGGCGGCTAGGGGCGAAAGGGTGCGAAATTCACCTTTCCCTCAACCGTCCCGCCTCCTCCTTCGCGAACATTAATGCTTCGCAGAAGGAGGTGACGGATGCCCATGCCCTCTCGCTCCGTACCATGGCCTGAACCAGGGCCGCACGCGAGAGATCTCTGCCACCTATCGCCTCCACGAGGACACGGCGGTGCTCTGCCCAAGCCAGGCAGACCTCCACCGTATGCTGCACCGTGTCCTCTAGGCGATCCACACAGTGGTGACACCCGGGTGTTTCCTCCCGCCTTATCTGACACAGGAACCTCCCGAAGCTGCCGTGTCCGGTGAGGGTCTGCTTCAGGCGGAAGGTGAGGACGTCGTGGCGCCTCTCCAGCCACTCCTCAAAGAGGGGACTTATCGCCGCAATTGTGGTGTGCCCAGCACTGGGTTGCGACAATCGCACTCTCCATGTCGCCATGAGATCCCGCCGGAGCTTTTTCCGCTGTGCCGCGATTTCTCCCGGCAGGTTAATCCCCGGCGTTTCGCCTCCTCGCGCCACTCCCATACGAGCGCGAGGACGTCTTTCTTTACCTTGAAATAGCAATAGTTTTAGAAATCATACTTCAAAATCTAAATCAACCATACAGACAAGGTGGAGTTTTTGGATAGTCCTCATATATTTTACAAGTAGGTACTCTAATTAGCATAGAAAAATCGATTCGATGTTCGATTTCGTTAGGTACATTTTTTTTTCACAGTGACAATATTGACTGTCACGTCACGATCGTAAGGCGTTGTTTGTGACGTCAGGGAAACGAAATAGGATGAATCATGTGCTCGACGAGGAGGTAATAAAACCGAGAAAACTCAAAAGTTGACCTAACAGGAATTAACGTAAGTAGGTAATACGTTCACCTTGACACGATTCTTGGATTGAATATAAACCTAAATTTAACAGGAATTAGGAATTTCTCAGTAACGGCTTGACGTCTGGATTTGTGACAGGCTGATGACAATAAGCTCGCCCATGTAATAACATAAAGACATAAACATAGCTGTCGAGGTGTACTAAAGGTAACTGCCTAACTAAACAACATGTAAACATTTTGCCTGTTGCCATTAGAATTCTGTGTTGGAAGAATTAATTTGTTATTCAGCCACAATTACATTTTAATTAGGTCCCGATCACATGTACCACAACACGTGGTTGGGACCATGTGTTGTCGTTGCGGTGTGGTTGGTGGCTAATTTGTATGAAAATGTATTGTATTTGTATTTGTGTTCAATCATTCGGACCACATTTGACCGTCAAAATCAACCGCGTGGCGACACTGACCACATCAAGGTCACGTCGCAGCGTAACCCCAGTAAGACCGCGCTCAAGCGGCCGGTCACATCGCAAATACAACGTTGCGTCGATCGTTTGATATGTAGTTTACCACAACGCAACTGCAAGAAATAGCCTGCAGCGACACTATTCACACGTAACCACTGCTTGCCCACATTTTGTCGCTGCGATGTGATATGATGTGGTTTGGTACGTGTGTTCGGGCCCTTAGGAACACATCTTTTATTTTTCTTCTTTATATTAAAAAAAATCTTTAGATAGTTTGGTACCCATTATTTATTTCGCCTAACAAAACTCATCCATAAAAACAAATGATACGGTTTACAAAGTTTAAAACGCATTATTTACTTTGTTTTGTTACCAAAAGCGTGGGCGTATCAGTTATAATAAAAACGTTATGTAGAAAAACCCAATTGATAAGGTAACATCCGTCAAAGCAGGCGTACTTAAACATGCAAATAAAAAATGTTAGGAAATAATTATGTAGATATAAACGTACCTACTGAAATGATTAAATGAGCATAGCATTTAAAAATAGTGTTGGAGCTGCTGAAGAATATAATAGTTAGTTGTTATACAAGAGTGCAAAGTTGCTTTTTAACCGCGTGCGCCGAGCAAACGAAAGATTCTAAAATTAGAGAGAGTATTGTATTAGAAAAATTAAAATCCTGAGCGTTAGCTAGGGAATCAAAAGAGCACGAGGTGAAAATCTTTGGACTCGAGTGCAACACGTAACTTTTCATCCCACCTCAGCGAGGAAATGACTAAATGCAAAAAAAAAAAACATTTACAATCACAAGATACTTTTATTTCAGTTTAGGTATAAACTAATACATTATGTTAAGTAAGTTAATATTACAGAATAATCTTTAAATTATAACAAATAATATTAGGGTCCTATAATTAAGAAAAAATTAAAGTAACGTTGCTACAGTTACTTAATTTAAGTGTAATATTTTTGTCAGGTACTGTAATGTTGGTGTTAGTGATTTGTGTACTGTTTTTCGGTAAACTATCTGTCATACTTAATAGTTTTACCGATTCATCGGATTCCCTTGGCGTAAATGTTGGCGAGAGAGGGCGATGATTAGGTGTTTCGTGACGGCTCATTTTTTATGTAGAAGGGCCAGTCCAAGGATCTGACTGAGGCTCTTTCAGTGTAATGGCTCCTACGATGCCTTTACATATTTTAGACTTATTTTGGATGGAATCCTCTATGTATCCCTCTAAAACCGCATTGGACTTCCAGCCTCCATGGCGCTTAAGTGTGGCTGAAGTTCGTCAGAAACAATGAACCGTGTACAATTGCTACGTATTCCTTGCGAATGATGAAGTTGCGGTCTCTTTTGTCTTTGTATTAGGTAAATTAATTAATAGTAAGTCATCTGAATGTTTCTCAATGTTTTAGTAGATAAATTAATAATATTGATATGCATGCATAATTATGCCTATCAACTTCTACTAAGTATACCTATTAGATTATGTTAAGTGGTTGATTAATATACTTAGGTAAATACTGAATGTGCAACTAACTTACTTTTGTCGCCAAATATACGGAATCAAGCGCTTCGTTAAGAAACTTTTCAATTTCAGATGCTGTGAAAACCTTCGATTTTTTTAGTTGATGACCAGATCAGGCTCTTTTTATAAATACCATTAATTTAAGATAGGTGTTGATATGTATGTCTTATGTCATCTTTATTGTTGCTTTTAGCATTGAACACGTACTCCATAGAGCGCTTGATTTCTTGGTCTCGGATAATTCAATAAAATATGCCAGCAAAATGTTTTCTGAGAAAGTTTTGGATCCGTTAGCTAGTCGCCACGTGTTAAACATATCGTACTGTTTCAAATACTTCTCACGTGATTGCTGAGGGCGAAAGCTTATTTACGCATTAGTCAATTCTGTTGGCGTCAAATAAACTTCCTCATCGCTAGAACCACTCATTTTAGGATTTTCACTTGTTTTCAAGTTTCTTATTTTTAACCTAAGGTTTTAAAGAAAATGACGTGAAAAGAAAATGGCGCGTGCAAAGCAAATTAAAAAAAAACCGGCCAAGTGCGTGTCGGACCACGCACAATGAAGGGTTCCGTAGATGGGATTACTTGGGATGAATTTATTACAAAAACAAACTTAACGTTGTAGTTGAAAAACCTGTTTATACATCGATATATAATATACCGCGGTCAATTCTCCAACTGCAAATTTAAGTTGGTCGACTATATCTCGTTAGCTTGTAAAGCCTACTTAGCCGTGATAGCTTTCCTTTCATTATACTCGTATGTACTACTGCCATGATTATTTTCACATCTCCATAAACAACCGTTTAGCTGGCAGGGAGGTATTAATGCTTAATATTACGCAAGCGGATCCTTGAATCGAAAAGTGGTGTTCACAGACCTGCAATATTTTTGAACGGCCTATCCAACGATATCCCCCACCGTGGGGTAGAAGAGAAAAAAAATATCATCCCCAAATTACGTGCAAGGGAGGTAAAACGCTAAAAAAAATGTTTTCAAGTTTTTATTTGAGCACTTTGTCGGCGTGATTAATATGTATACCTATGCCAAATTACAGCTTTCTAGTACTAAGCGTCTCTGAGCTACAGTGGGGTCAGACAGATAGACAGACGCACATGGCGAAACTATAAGGGTTCCTTGTTTACTACGAAACCCGAAAAAGTACACCAAGAAGGTTCCGAGTCTGAGTTTTTAACAAATTAAAAAAGGTTGTATGATAAGTTTGGCACCATGGAAGGTAAATAGGTTTAATGATGTTTTGAATTCACACAGTGGTGACACCCGAGCGTTTCCTCCCGCCGTATCCGACACAGGAACCTCCCGAAGCTGCCGTGTCCGGTGAGGACCTGCGTGAGGCTGCAGAGCTTAGCCGCTTCGACAATTTGGTTATACAAGTATGTGGTACTACTTTGGACTCGAAGCTACAGTGGGGCCACTGTAGCTTCGAGTCCAAAGTAGTACCTAAGAATAGTATATTGCAATTCAGCGAGGAAATGCCGCCAGCATCCTCAGTACAATGCCCCGAGGGCCTTTTTTAGGCTTAACTTAGTTTTAATTTAATTTAGTTAATGTAAATAATCATCTTGTAATTTGGTTATGTACCTAAGAACAAAGTGGTGTCCACAAGGTCCAGCTCCGCCCCATTTACTAGTACATTGGTTTTTACCTGTTTAACGTTAGGTGTCAGAAATCTAATACATTTAGTCTTTTTCTCGTTTATAAGTAAATTATTAACACTATATCAATTTACTATTTTAGATAGAGCATTATTTACATCGTCAGTAATAGTCTGTTGTCATTTAAGCTTAAATAAAAGTGATGTGGCTTCTGCAAATAACACTATTCCATGACTGTTCCTTATAAGGCAAGGTAGGTCATTAATATATACGAGAAATAAAAAAGGGCCAAGAATTGAGCCCTGCGGAACTCCCATAGCGACAATAGAACCCGGGGATTGCTTATCGTTAACGTCCACTCTTTGGGTCCTATTATCCAAATAAGAAATAAGAAGATCCAAGGCAGTGTTTGTAACACCATAGTGATGCATTTCCTGACCAATGTATCTTGAGAAACACAATCGAAAGCCTTAGATAAGTCACAAAAAATACCTACGGCATCATATGACTTCTCCCAAGCCTCAAAAATATGTGCAAGAAGTTCAACACCAGCGTCGCACAGACGGGTATTTTGACAATCTACGCGGCCAAAATTATTTTATGTTTTTATTCTTTTCTAAAGAATATAACTTAGTAGAAAAAATACTTTTTGTGATTTATAAAGAGGTGTTATTACTAAATATTCACAATAATAAAAAATTCAAGAAGAAAATGTAAAAAATAAAATGTGTCGCGTTTACTTTGCATTATTATTAGTTTTCTTCCTTGCACTCTGAAGAATCAACATTGGGTTCCCCAGGCATGAGAAGCGCGGTAGTTTCTTGCAAAAAACACTTAATTTTTCTTCTTTTTAAGCTTCTCATACAACTTATAAGACGGTCTGATGTCAAAAGCAACCGATTCAAAATATCTCTGTTGCAGTTTTCTCTTGAAAACTTTCGGGCAAAATCCTGGCGAATCTAAAATGTGTATTACGCGCTTCTGCGGCCTCTTCTGATAGCTACCCAATAGGTAACAGCGCGTTTTTTATGATCACTGCACCATGAATTATAAATTTTGTGCATTGTTGGAGTCATTGGGTGCCAAGGGTATAAATCGACATATAAGCGGACAGTATCTAAAGCGTATTTGTCGTATTTTTCCGAATCAATTATATGGCCGCTTGAAATAGTTTCTAGTATGACCTTAAGTCTGTATATTAAGTCATAATGTATGCCTGTTATGTCAGATGCTAAATTTGGCTCTTCAAAAAATCTCCTACTTGTGTTACCATCATTGGTATTCCCAAAATTTGCCTTTGGACCAATAATCCAGTTTCTTCGCGAAATCTTTTCTGGATTTCGACTTTCTTTTCGTGTTTCAATTTTTTTTAGTTATATGTCTTCCTCTCTCTATACTTCTTTAAGGCTCCTTCAAACAGGCGCGACACGCGACGCGACACAAAGGCACCGCGTGTAGCACTACAAGCGGTGCCTTTGTGTCGCGTCGCGTGTCGCTCTTGTTTGTAAGAGTCTTTACTGGCAATTTATATGCCAAATGCAGAATGCTTTCGAATAGACGAATCCGTGCGTGTAAAATGGAGAGTCCAAACTCGATAGCCCCGGGATTTATTTCTATTTGATTATCAATCTTGTTGAAGTCCTTAGAAGTTGCACCACATATGTAGCATCAACTTGTAGATTTCTTGTCAGTGGCCGCGTTGCAGACCTTGCCATCCACCATTGTCATGACAAAGACATGAGAGACCGAGTACTTGTTCCCATTCATGTTAACCTCTGTGTCACTTAGCGAATTAGAAGATTTTTTCACGAAGTTGATTTCTTCTTCCGTTACATCTGTATTTTCTTTAGCAAAAGAGAATCTTATAGGGCGGCAAAATCGCGGAGAAGAAGGTGTTGGGTTTTCCCATAAAAGTTTTTCACCTTCACAGCCAGCAACTAATCGTAGAGGCACGAAACTACTTTGAAATATGTTGGCATCAGAGTCTGCATCATTTGTAAACTTTTGTTTGAACTGTGATTGCTGTGAGCCGTCACATCCCCATTTAGAAATTAATTTTAAGCTCTCTCGTTCTTGTTCTTTTAATGTTGTTAGAACATCTTCTAGGAAAATAGAAAAACGCCTAACTGGTCCACAATCAAAGGTTGTAAATCGGTTTCAGCATAGGTACTCGTCAACCTGCATTTGCTTTTTATACTTTGATGCTCGAGTTGGAGTACTGGTGATCTCTTTCAAGTATTTCGGAAGCATCTCTTTTTCCCGATTTCCGCAACTCAACCTGAGCTGCACGAATGATAACATCTTGTGCCACAACAGACCGAATCTCTTCAGTTTTCCACCTCTTGGTCCTTTCACTCGATTCGTTAAATAACTTACATGGCCGTCCTGGTCGATTTTGTGAAATGGCGGGTTATCTCAAACGTTCCTTCAAGCTATAAGTGGTTAATTTTGAGAAATACGTCCTCTTTCTTATGTGCTTTAAACCATCTTTGCTTAATTTGTGATTTGAAGTGTGCAAAGTTACGTTTCAGGGTCTCAATTTGTTCTTGTGTGTAATCTCAGTGAAGATTATAGACAATAGATGGCTTCTGAAAGAATTGAGTTTTTCTTCCACGATAGGCAAATCGTAGCTCTGCACATGATCAAACATGTATTTACGGGTCACTACTCTCACTCCAGAGGTACCTCATGAATGTAAAACATAGAGACATTTTTTTTAGAATTATAAGAATTACAGTATTTTTTTGTACATTACTCTAAATAAGTTCAAATTATCAAAACATAACGTATCCGCGCTTATCCGCGGCAGTTTTTTTTATTTTTTACTACTCAAAGCTTCAAACTTTCATTTGTATAGATTATATATAGAGATCCTGCCTACTAACCTTAGTAGGCAGGATCTAACTTGATACTATAACAAATAGACGACGAAATAAAATATTTACAATCAAAAATCGACATATCATGTGGGTACTTTCAAATTATTATATCTTACCTTTATAATGATGGAAATAACAAAAAAACTTAATAAAATACAGCATAATTACCTGCTACATCAGCATCCATCACAAACACTTCTAAAGTTTACGCTATATATTTTATATTTAACTTAAAAGTTAATGTTTTTGCACGTGTTACATATTCACATAGCACCTAAACCGCTGACAAGCGTTTACCTAGTTACTGCGAATTGCATCAGCCGCAGCACGAGGCGCCGACGCAGCACAACGTGATGCAGCCCGACACCGGACATCGCGGCCTCCGTGAAATCGTCACTTTTGACACAGCATCGGTCAACCGTCGACATTTTTAGCCATTAATTAATATTGTAATTATTATAAAATAAATTAAGTTAAATAAAATTTGTATTTTTTTCAATCCTCCGGCTACAGCCTTCGTAATTGGCGCAGCCGGTAGGATACTCGCGGGCCGGTTCGCGAGAGTAAAATTGATAGGATCGCGAGTCACCCGGGTGGCCGTCGGGCACCGTACGAGTATCCAGAACCTACAAGAGCTGCAGTCCAGAGGAGTATCCAGACATCGATACGGTGGAGGTACAAAATCATTGCAAGTAAGTACTTTAGAATCGCTCTAGAGTCGCTTCCTTTTTATCTTTAATTATTATCCTTTATCTTTCCAAGATTTTCCATCCACGGCAATCTCGGTCACCTAGATTAAGTAGTAATCGTAGAATTAGTACTTTAGACGCTAATAGAAATTTAGAAACCGAACAGGAGGATAGTACTAGTTCATTTATATCGAGTATGGCTGACTCAGTGGATCAAGTTCACAAGGCCCTACGATTGGTTCCGGAGTTCGACGGAAACTCGAACGTATTAACTCGATTCATAAAACTATGTGATCAATTAGTACAAACGTTTATAGGAGATGGACCGGAATTTCAATTAACTAATTTGGCATTATTAAACGGAATTCTAAATAAGGTAGTGGGACCCGCATCGCGTACGATTAATACGAATGGTATCCCGGAGACTTGGGAGGGAATCAGGAGTGCTTTGGTTAATAATTTCGCCGATCAACGCGACGAGACATCCTTGTACAATGACTTAGCGCTTTTAACACAGGGTTCGGCAACCCCGCAAGAATTTTATGAACAGTGTCAAAATCTCTTTAGTACTATTATGACCTATATCAGCCTACATGAAACGATAGCGAGTACCATTGAATCGAAACGCACTCTATACCGGAAACTCACGTTACAGTCTTACTTACGTGGTCTACGTGACCCGTTGGGTTCTCGCATTCGCTGCATGCGGCCTGATACAATTGAAAAAGCTTTAGAGTTTGTGCATGAAGAGATGAACACGTTGTATTTGCAGCAGCGCAACAATCATGCTCCCGACAGGAAGTCGCAGCTTCAGCATCAGGTCAGTCCTAAATTTTCTTATGGCCTTATGCCACCGAATCACGCGGCTCCACCCACGCCGCGTCCTTTTAATTTGCCACCCCCTAGGCCTTTTAATATGCCAGGACCCTCGCGACCGTTCATGCCTCAAGGACAGCAACCTGTTCCAATCTGGAGAAGTCAAACCCCTCAATATCGCGGTCCCACACGTACGCAGCAAATCTTTAGTTCGCCACCGCCTAATTATAGACCC
Source organism: Atethmia centrago (assembly GCA_905333075.3). NCBI lineage: Eukaryota > Metazoa > Arthropoda > Insecta > Lepidoptera > Noctuidae > Atethmia > Atethmia centrago. Next base: position 5,191,169 of record HG995381.1, on the reverse strand, counting down.
CAGGGTCAAGTTTTTAGAATGCCTGGCCCCGGGCCAGTTACTAGTAACAATTCGCAACCTATGAGTGGGGCGAACGGTTTAGCCACATAGTGACTTACGTCACTATGTGGCTAAACCGTTCGCCCCACGTGCAACTCATGACTGGTCTAAATCCGGGAATCCACCACCCGCAAATTATTTTAGAACACGGGAATTTAATTATAATGATTTTAGCGATCAGTTGCAGTATGACTATTATAGCGATTATTTTGATAATGATTATTATCAAGGGTATTTTGAGTATCCCGACTACGCTTACCCGAGTGAACACGCGTATGAGCAACCACAGTGCACAGATTCCTATGTTATAGTAGAGGAAGTAAAGGATCCGACTCCATCCGCTGAAAAGGAGGATTTTCAGAAGGTCCCCAAGTCAGACAAATCAAAATAGAGATTAATTTGCAAACGCAAAGGCAATTACCATTTATACAAATTTCAAACCCTCCGCTTAAATTATTAATCGATACAGGTGCAAACATGTCTTTCATTAGTCCGGCAGTTGTTCAAAAGTTCTTATCCCATATACCATGTAATTATGATCCTTTTGAGGTAACGAATATTCACGCTACCACCAGAAGTGATTATTCTATCACTTTACCGTGTTTTCAGGAATTTAATGAGCCAAGTGATATAACTCTTTTTGTTTACGCGTTTCATAACTTTTTTGATGGTTTGATTGGCTATGATTTATTAGAAAAACTGGAATCTAATATTGATTTAAAAAACAGGTTGTTGGTCACTCGTAACTCTAGTAATCCTTTATTAATGTATGACTCACGTAATAGTAATTTATACGAAGACATAGTACCGGCTAATTCATCTAAATTAGTCAAAGTCCCTATAAACTCTGAGGACGGTGACGTTTTAATTCCTGAACAGTGTGTTTCAAATTGTTTGATAGGTGATTGCGTCACAACTGTAAAAAATAATAGAGGTATAATAGAGGTAACAAACGCGTCACGTCATGACGTAGTTTTTTCTATGGATCGCCCTGTTAGTACAGAATTATTCAATGCCCAGTGCATGCGCACCAATCAGTCCGATCGCGTAAATGAAGTTTTGTCTCGTCTACGTACGGATCATTTAAACCCCGAAGAAAAAGCTAATCTGGAAGCACTTTGCACTCAGTACGCCGATGTATTCTATATTGATGACGAGTCGTTATCTTTCACGAACCAAGTAAAGCATTTTATTCGAACAACAGATGATGTACCAATCTACACAAAAAGTTACCGATACCCATTCATACATAAGCAGGAAGTTCAGGATCAAATCTCTAAAATGCTAGAACAAAATATCATACGTCCTTCGCAGTCTGCATGGAGCTCCCCCATCTGGGTAGTTCCCAAGAAAGCCGACGCTAGTGGAAAAACCAAGTGGCGCTTGGTTATAGACTTCAGGAAATTAAACGAGAAAACTATAGATGACCGCTATCCTATACCCAACATTTCGGACGTCCTTGACAAGTTAGGCAACTGCCACTATTTTACCACTCTGGACCTTGCGAGTGGCTTTCATCAGGTTGAGATGAACCCAGATGATATCCAAAAAACCGCGTTTACAGTCGAGCATGGACACTTTGAATTTCTCCGCATGCCAATGGGTTTAAAAAATGCTCCCTCAACCTTTCAACGGGTGATGGACAATGTCTTACGGGACCTTCAAAATGTTGTGTGTCTGGTGTATCTCGATGACATCATCGTTTTTTCAGTATCCCTTCAGGAACACATGGTCAATTTAGAAAAAGTATTTCAGAGACTCAGAGAATCTAACTTCAAAATTCAAATGAACAAATCCGAATTTTTAAAATTAGAGACTGGATACCTAGGACACATCATTAGTAAAGACGGTATTAAACCTAACCCGGATAAAATCACGGCAATCCAAAAATTTCCAATGCCCAAAACGGCAACCGAAATTAAACGCTTTCTAGGTCTGTTAGGGTACTATAGGAAATTCATTCCAGACTTTGCTCGTATAACAAAACCTATGACGCAATGTCTTAAGAAGGGTTCAAAAATCAACATAACCGATCTAAATTACATCAACTGTTTTGAGAAATGCAAAACCCTTTTAATTAATGATCCGATTTTACAATACCCAGACTTTAGTAAAGACTTTATACTGACAACCGACGCGTCTAACCTTGCCATTGGTGCCGTTCTCTCACAAGGTCAGATAGGTACCGATAAACCCATAGCATACGCATCCCGCACATTAAACACTAGTGAAATTAACTACAGCACAATTGAAAAAGAACTGTTGGCAATTGTGTGGGCAACCAAATATTTCCGCCCTTACTTATTTGGTAGGAAATTCAAAATCGTTACAGATCACAAGCCCTTACAATGGGTCATGAATCTAAAAGAACCGAATTCACGTTTAACCCGCTGGAGATTAAAGTTAAGTGAGTATAATTTCACTACTGTCTATAAGCAGGGTAAGCTGAACACTAACGCAGACGCTCTGTCCCGCATCGAAATCAATAATGAAGATGCAAACTCCATAGCAGTTAACACCTCTGAGAAGCCCCCTTCAGTGATCGATTCTACAACGGCAACAGCACACACCAGCGCTGAGAGTCCCATACTAGAAATACCATTATCTGATGAACCCCTAAACAAATTCCATCGTCAAATATCTCTTGTAATCGTAGGCGATATTAAAAAACACCCAACCGTGTCTAAACCCTTCGAAACTCACACTAAAACTACTATACAACTATCAGAGTCTAATCTCGAGGAGGATGTAATTAATGCTGTAAAAGAATATGTTAATCCCAAAGTAAGAACAGGAATTCTTATTCATCCCCCACTAGCTATGTACAATATAATCCCGATTATGCAAGATAAGTTTAAAAGCTCCGCCTTGAATATGGTCTTAACAAAAAAAGAGGTTGAAAACGTCAAAGATTACTTAAGGCAACAAGAAATCATTCGTAATTACCATGAAGGAAAAACAAATCACCGTGGTATAAACGAATGTTTCCTTGCCTTATCACATCGTTATTATTGGCCTAAAATGAAAGAAAGCATATCAAAATATATAAATGAATGTAGTATTTGCGGACAAGCAAAATACGACCGAAACCCAGTTAAGCAAAAGTTCTCCATAGTTCCTCCTCCAACTAAACCCTTCGAAATTGTACATCTCGACCTGTTCACAGTACAAAATGAGAAATATCTTACTTTAGTTGACGCTTTCTCGAAATATGCGCAAGCATATCATCTCAGAGATGGTACCGCGTTAAGTGTCATTCAAGCTCTTTTAACGTTTTGCACCCATCATGGCGTTCCTTATACTATAGTTACAGACCAAGGACCTGAGTTCACCAATGCATTATTTTCAGAATTTGTTCATCTTCATAAGATACAGCATCATAAGATACTTGCACGTACCCCTAACGATAATGGTATAGTAGAACGCTTTCATTCTACTATCCTCGAACATCTCAGAATCCTGAAGTTAGAAAAGCGTAATGAACCTGCCATAAATCTTATCCCCTACGCAGTTTTAGGTTATAACAGCTCGATACACAGCTTCACTAAATGTAGGCCTATAGACTTAATCACAGGACACTTCGATCCTCGCGATTCCTTGGATTTAAATTTATCTGAGCACCTACTGCAAAATTACTTATTGGACCATAAGAAACGACTAACCCAAGTCTACGAAATAATAAATGAAACCTCTCTTCACCATAGGACTGAATTAACAGAAAATAGGAATAAAGATCGCGAACCTGAGAAAGAATATAACCCCGACCAACAAGTATTTGTCCGTAATCCCCTAGCTAGCCGACAAAAGTTAGCTCCCCGTTTTACTAAAGACATAGTCCTAGCCGATCTTCCCATACATATTTATACTCGAAAGAAACGAGGTCCTGTTGCAAAGTCCCGTCTAAAGAGGAGCCCTAAAGATTCCACATTGTTACAGGATGTTACTGTTGCTGCTACTCCACATGACGCAAGGACAAGAAGTAACCATTGATCCTTTAGGAAATGGCCCTGGTATCCTTCCGTTTAATCTAGGAACGACGCGTATCGTTTCTCACTATCATTCATTTCTTAATTATGTTAATCTCGATAGTATACAATCTCAGATAGATACAGTTAGTACCAAACTGACTGATTTCAGACATAAACTAAATAATAAGACATCCCTATTATTTGAACCACACATGAATTACCTCACATCTAAATTAGCTAAAATATCTACACAGCTAGAGTCATTTGAACATAATCGTCATAAAAGAGGACTTATCGATGGTCTCGGTTCTGTTATTAAGAGTGTATCTGGTAATCTTGACCAAACTGATGCAATTAAGTACAATAAGGCTATAAAAATCCTCCAGGAAAATGAGTATAAGGTACAGAGTCAACTTAATCAGCATGTTAGTTTATCTAAAACTTGGGTTACACAAAATGCCAACCTGTTAACTAATATAACTAAAAACCAAGAAAGAATAGGAAATGTTCTAAATCGGATAATTAATAGAACAGCAAACTTCGACTTTATCCACTACGCCCATACGGCTCAATACTTATCTATCTTAAGCGATAGCATAGATGATCTGTTAGGAGCACTCCATAAACTAGAGTACACTTTAGCCTTTATCAAGCACACCGCATATGATAGTTAGTATAACTGAGATTAGGAATATGTTAGATAAATTAAGGATTTTATACTCAAACGATGAAATTCTTGAATTAGAATTAAGAGACTATTATGACATAATTAAGCTAGGATACTTCTACATAGGAAATCAGATAGTTTTAGTATTTAAGGTGCCGATTGCCTTCCCTCCAGTCTATAACCTTTATAAACTGTCCATTATCCCTAACAAGAATAATAAAATCCTTATACCTACCTCACCTTTTATTGCGATTTCTGGACATGATTCTATGTACATGGAGGCTGAATGCCCGAAGGTAAATTCTCTGTACCTCTGCGAAGCAAAATCAAAGTACAAGACCCAAGATGATCCGGATTGCATCCAGCATCTGATCTCCAAACAAGAACTTCTACCATGCTGTAAGCTGTCTTCAGTCGCGTTGAAGAAAGAAGCTGTAGAACAACTCGACGAGAAACATTACACCATCAGTTTCCCACACCAAACCAAAGTGAAGATATCATGCAGACAAGAGATATATAAAACCCTTGAAGGAAGTTACTTGGCGATCATCCCGTACAATTGTCACATCAAAACGCCCGAATTCACTATAGCAAACTCCAATAATCACATCAAGGGATTTGCTCTGGAGATTATGCAACTGCCTACATACATTGAAGACTTAGAAATGTCAAGCGAAGCACCAATCATACTAAACTCTGCTGACCTAGAAAACCTGCACTCAATAAATACGAAGATCATGCTACAAACTCCAGCTAAACTTAATGAAGCAAATGATACAGCTCTCTACCACACCACGATTCCAATCTATCTAATACTATCCGGTGCAAGTGCACTTATCATCGCACTGATGTACCGACGACATCGAACGAAACGTCTTCAGAAAAATCAACCAAAGGAAACGGATGATTCAGGAAATTATGCTGAAATTCAAGAACGAAATAGAGTCATTCCTAGCAAGATAAGAATTGATCACAGCAACATTTCATCATCTTCCTCACACAAGATTTCGAAATAGTTGCTTATCTTCGAGGGGAGGTGTTACATATTCACATAGCACCTAAACCGCTGACAAGCGTTTACCTAGTTACTGCGAATTGCATCAGCCGCAGCACGAGGCGCCGACGCAGCACAACGTGATGCAGCCCGACACCGGACATCGCGGCCTCCGTGAAATCGTCACTTTTGACACAGCATCGGTCAACCGTCGACATTTTTAGCCATTAATTAATATTGTAATTATTATAAAATAAATTAAGTTAAATAAAATTTGTATTTTTTTCAATCCTCCGGCTACAGCCTTCGTAATTCACGAGCGCCGAGAACGGACACAAACAACAAGTTGAACGATCGAATTCCGACTAAATTTCTGACGCAACTAGTGCAGGTAGCAGAGTGGGGAGAGCGGATTATTGTTCCCAGGACTGTCCCCTAGCTCAGGTAGTCGTCCTATTCAACATAATCTACAGTTTGTAAATTCTACTTTTGGCCGCGTAGATTAGCAAAATACCCGTATGTGCGTCGGTAGTCGATCGAAACCGAATTGTTTACTGTTTAATCATTTATGTTTATTAAAATGTATTTGCAATTGATCTAGCATCAATTTTTCAAATATTTTACTAAAGGTGGGAAGCATAGAAATTGGTCTAAAGTTTGTGGGGTAAAAGGTATTATTTTACTACTCTTCATTAAGTCAGGAATTACACCACAGTCAATACATTTATTAAAAACAATTGCCAATTCAGGCGCTACAGTGTTAATTTTGCAGCCTCTGCAGAATTTCCCCATAGATCAGCTGTTTTTTAACATTGAGTTAATTAAAAGTTTAAATAATATCCCGAGCACTAACATAGTCGAAATTAAATTCCTGATTACAGATATCAACATTTTCTTTCAATGTGGACTCGGCAACAGTGGGTGATGAATTTAAAGATTTAGTGGTTGAGACTGGAAATCTGCAAAGAAATTTTTAAAAACGGTGGCATCTTCTAAATCCGTTAATAACTGTATTGTTAATATTAAGGCTGTATTCACAAAATTACGCTTTCTATCTCTTCCAGTCTCATTGTTTATAATTTTCCAAGTCGTTTTTATTTTATTTTGACTATTTTGAATTTTTGAACTTAAATATCAACTCTTAGCTTCGCTACAAACTTATTTAAAGAATTTGGAAAACTTCTTAACATATTGATAATATTCTTTACTTTTATTATAATTTCTTTCTTCATATAGTTCAAAAAGTTTGATGCTTCTATTAACAAACATAGAACATTCTTACTTACGTCCTGCTCTTATGAAAACTGTGGTGGTGCCAATTGTGAAAAATAACACTGGTGATATTTCTGATAAATCCACTACAGGCCGCCGATTCCACTTGCCACTACAGTAGCGAAAGTGTTTGATAGTTTGCTTAACAATCGACTGGATAAATACCTGAAAATTAGTGACAACCAGGTCGGTTTCAGGCCGAGACTCTCTACAGAGACTGCCATCATGTGTGTGAAGAAAACTATCAAGTACTACACAGAAAGCTGAACGCCGATTTATGCATGTTTTCTCGACTTATCGAGGGCATGTGACCTTGTTAATTACGATATCCTGTGGCAGAAACTGAAAGACATATCCCTGCCAACTGAACCAAGCAGAATCTTTAAATTTGGTATCTTAGCCAGGTCAATGTCGTGCGATGGTCGAGTGCATATTCTGAACCGTACAGGTTGGAATGTGGGGTGAGGCAGGGGGACTAACTTCACCCAAACTATTCAACCTGTACATCAAGGCGCTGATAGAGGAGCTCAACAGCACCCGTGTCGGCTGCCATATTGATAATGTATGTCTCAATAATATCAGTTACGCGGACGACATGGTGCTGCTGAGTGCTTCTTTATGTGGTCTTTCAAAACTGTTGGGCATCTGTGAACAGTAAGCTCACAGCCATGGCGTGATATATTATAATGTCAAAAAAAAAGTGAATGCATGGTCTTTCAGGCCAGAGGAAAATGACAACGATACCTGCCATAAAATTATGTGGAACACCACTGAAGAGGGTGGAACATTTTAAATATCTAGGACATATGATGTCCTCTGATCTGAAAGAAGATGCAGATATAGAACGAGAACGCAGGGCGTTGTCTGTAAGGGCGAATATTATGATGGCCCGTAGGTTTGCTTGCCACTGAAGTAAAAACAACGTTGTTCAGAGCATATTGTACATCTTTCTACACGAGCAGCCTGTGGGTCTCATACACGCGCAGACAGTACAATGCCTTGCGTGTCTAATATAATAATGCTTTCATGGTGCTGATGAGGCTGCTCCGATTCTGCAGCGTATCAGGGATGTTCGCCGAGTCGCATGTAGACTGTTTCTATTCTACTATGCGAAAACGAGGTACCTATGATCCTTTTGTTGGTCGAAATAAACGTTTTTATTATTAAATATCCCTTTAGTTGCCCATTCACTGAAGGATGCAGAACCATTAACTGAGATCTGCTTGGGTAAATGTTGAGTTAAATTCTTTACAATACATGGAAAAAAAGGAACTAATTGTACAGTTCATTAGGATCATCACTATAAGGCAAGCAGTGATCATTAAGACTAACTGACCATTAAGTATGTTTTTTAAGCTTTCCAAGCGACCGGCAGTTTTTGGCACTACAGTGATATCTCTCTTAGCCACTTTTCTATCTTGCTTACTAAATGTAATCAGCTGACCACAGTAGGCAGAATCCAGTTGGCTTATAATTAGTTTAGTAATAGGTAATATGTTAGTAAATACATATATTATCTAAACATGTAGCTGAGGTGGTGGTTATTCTAGTAGCCTTTAACCTGTTTAGATCTTAACCTGTGAACTGCAAAGAGCAAACCTGCGTATTAGCGTAATCTGACCACCAGCGCCCTGCGCTCCCTTTCAATCTCCACTTGATCGTAAAGGATCACAGTAAGGTAGTATCCTAGATATTTAAAATTATACATTCGACTGAGCTCTACTCCATTCAGCCGAATTGGAGGCACACTGGATGGACCATTACCGAAGGCCTTAAACACCAAAAACTCACTTTTATTACAATTGTATATAAGACCATGTTCACTTGCGTAATTTTCACAAACGCCCCACAGCCACCTTATTGCGCTTATTGTTGGACCCAGCAGCACCATGTCGTCCGCATAGATGACATTGTTTACATAAACATTGTCAACCGAGCAGCCGACACGAGTACTGCTGAGCCCAACCATAAGCTCGTTTAACTCAAACCACCCTGCCTCACCCAGTACTCCAAATTCTACGAGTTGGAGAGGCTGCTAGCCCATCTGATGCTGTTTGTCTGATTACCGTACCAAAACTCGATGAGGCGCTGCACCTGTGAACGCACGCTTGTGTGCTTTAACTTTTGCCATAAAATATCGTAAGATACAAGGTCGAAAGCTTTAGAGAGGTCGAGGAAACATGCATACACAGGTGTACGCCTCCCTGTATAGTACTTCACAGTGTGCTTGAGACTCCGTACGTCCTTAAGTTCTCTAGTTCCCTACCAAAAGTAAAAAAAAACAAAAGTTAAAGTCACCTAAGATACATATTGCCTCAACCGAGTTACTCTCGAGAACAGCACATATGCACCTCTGTAAAGCACTTCGTGAATTCCAGTAGGTTTGCTGCCATGTCTGTTGGCCTATAACACTGAACACTAGAATATCGCGGTCAGCAACCAACGCTTTTATCGAACAGATACGCGGATTATTGCACTCAACGACGAACACTTCCCCAAACACGTTATTACGCCACAGTATCGCCACTCCGCCGTAAGGCCTTCCTCTAAGGACGGTAGTCCCTATATTGGCGAAGTCTTGGTCAACGGTGACTAGGAACGGTATATCGTGCGGGAGCAGTTATGTCTCCTGAAGTGCTATAATTTCGGCAGTCTTACATAGCCCCCTCACACAACCAATTGACCTTTTAATCGACTTGCAGTTAAATGAAATAAATTTAGATTTACTTATACATATATTGTGATAGTATAGCCATTATTTTAATTATAATTTACAGATCCACTGTTCTTATTCTGTTCCTTATTTTGATCACTCTTGGCCAACTTGTTAACATAAATAAAATGACGTAAAGACACACCGTCCGGCCATAAGTTGTCATTCATAATCATAAACAATGTGAGCTTGTCGTGTGATACCACACGAATTTTATACGCATTGTAGCTTTTCTGTTTCTTCATTTTAATTTTCTTAAGCGTAACTAAGTTTGTCTTTGATAGGATGTACTCAGTAATATGACTTTCTGTGGTGTTAATATGAACGTTTGTAATGAAGACAGGTGTTTTAAATTCGGCTGCTTGAAACTTGTTATTCGGCTCCAGCGTTGCACTTTGTCGGATAAGGCGGGAGGAAACGCCCGGGTGTCACCACTGTGTGGATCAGCCGGAGAACACGGTGGAGCATACGGTGGAGGTCTGCCCGGCTTGGGCAGAGCACCGCCGTGTCCTCGTGGAGGCGATTAGCGGCAGAGATCTCTCGCGTCCGGCCCTGGTTCAGGCCATGGTACGAGTGGGCATGGGCAGCCGTCACCTCCTTCTGCGAAGCAGTAATGCTCGCGAAGTAGGAGGCGGGACGGTTGAGGGAAAGGCAAATTTCGCGCCCTTTCACCCCTAGCCGCCGCAGGAGACGCCCTGGGCGTCGGGAATCCCGGGCGGATTTCCGGCAACCGTAGGCGCGGGCTTGCGGACGGTGAGCAATGGGTAGCTCACCGTCCGGTAAGGACCAGGATCGGGTCGACGGCGCGTTGTATTCCACGCGCGCATCAAAGAGATGTCGTCAGGGCAAGTGTAGGGGTCCACTAGGACCGATGCCTGCCGGGGTCGCGGGAAGGTACTAAAGGGTCACCGAGGCCCCTGGCAACACAGGCAACAGGAAAGAATATGGGTGGGTTTTAGTCAGTAAGAGCATCCTCCCAGAGCGGAAGAAGTTATTTGATGATTTCCCATCCAAAAAAAAAAGCCTTGCACTTCCCCTACTTCCCAAGAAACGATTCTTTTTCTTTTTCTTTCAACAATATTCCACGAACCATCATTCTCGTTATTTTTAAACTGATCCGAGTAATACGTACAGATTGCGCTGTTATCTGTTATACCTATCGCTCGGTGCTTGTAAAATCAGGTGAACCGCAGAATTGCACTCAGTATTTTGGAAACAACTAGTTTGAGCCTGCGACAGGCTTGTAAGTTTTTGCGAGGACGAAACCGGTTTGTTATTATCTACCGACCTTAAACATACGTGGGCCTCTTTAATTAGCTCGCAATCAGCTTTTGGTGCACTGACTGACTTTTCTAAAAGGTGAGGTAGACCTACCGGCCCGAAAGGATCTAAGCAGAAACTATTTAGTAAACCACCGACCCGTTTTAAATTAATGTACGGCTTAATATTCGGTGATGGCAGTTTAAGCTTCACACGATTTTCCCAAAATCTTTTAACTGCTCATGAGTCACTTACATAATCAGCCTATAATGTGCTGGGACACACGCCTCCTCTCTGTGGGAGGAAGTGGGCCGTAATCCACCACGCGGGCCCAGTGCGGGTTGGTAGATGTCACATATCTTCGAATTTTTGGTTCTAGGAGTTGCCGGTTTCCTCACGATGTTTTCCTTCACCGTTTTGAGAGCAGTGATGATGAAGTAATTTACACAAAGTAAAGCGCCTGTCCGGGCTCGAACCTACACCCTACAACTCGTTAGTCACGGCCGTTACCACTGGGCCACCACTGCGTCACATAACACTCCTTTATTGTCCTGACTACTTTTTGCAGAACCAAAAGATCTTTAAGAAGTCTTGTGGCATCTATGTATGTGATCAAACGTAACCGGAGGTAGTTTCTGCAATTATCGAGCCACAAAAATAGGGATTTCTTCGGGATCTGTCTCTATAAACAATGTTATAACGTCGTAATGATCACGTTGCGCTTTGCTGCCCTTTTACGATAAACTTTTCGTTTCGTTGTTGTGATGGAATCAAATAGCTAACTGTTTCCGTCTTCAATGTCCTCAATAGAGAATGCAGTCAACCACATTCGCACCAAACTATCTTCATCCATGACATCCATTTTATTTTGCATGAAAGCCAACACCTCACACATCACTAAGTTACAATTATTACATTTTACTACTTTTAAAGTTATTTTTCCTTAACGAAGGTCAATGACACCACCGCACGGTACACGCTCACGGACGTGTCTGAGTGAATATGCACGACTCCTTGAGTGAAATTCGGTTTTCTCTCTTCATTTGAAAGTACTTATTTGTTTTTGTTTAATCGTTAATTAAGATATCTTTTGGCATTACCTCATAACATTTTAGTTCACAGTGCTCCTCACACAGCAGCAGCAGCAGTGTTTATTGATTATTATTTTAGTTTAGTAATAACTAGTTTAATAATAATAATAACCACACCGCCGTATCTCTAGCACGTTGACGTCGTGGTGGGGCTTGAACGCTCCGAACTCTAGGTCTGAGCCGGTAGAGTTTACTTTGCCGAAACAAGTCTAGGGTAAGTAGCCAGACCAAGAGAGATACATAAAATAAACCCACAGGGCAGCATGTGGCAAGCTGTTGGGCAGTAGCGACCCCACGAACCCTATCTCCCGGGAGAAGTCTTGTTCCTCATCTGTGGCTTCCCTTTATTGGCTGGCTAGAGTTAACACTGACGAGGGACAGAGCTCCCCCCTCTTTCTTGCCTTTATTGGCCGGCCTGAGTGAAGATTCGCAAGAGCAAACGTGCTCGGAGGAAGAAAGTATTTCAGTAAGATTCTGGTAGGGATCTTGACCGTACTTCCAGGATTGTCCTGATAGCCGTGAAATACCACAAGCACCTCAGTACATATTGCCCCGTTGTCACTACGACACTATGTGCTAGCGACCGTTTTCGGGGGCCCATTATTGAGTGTGCAAGTCACCCGCTACCATTTCATCTGTGTATTTTTTATAAAACATTGGTCAGGCAGGGGCCGTAGTCTGTCCATATTTCTAGATAACCTGTTCACTTTAGCCATCCAAACCCATAATACAATAACTTTTTTTTCCATATTCCGCAATAGTCCTACACCAACCGGGGCGTTTTCCTTGCGTGCACTTGCATTGTATGAACAGGGATTATCGTCGGTTGGTGCCTCATTTAATTAAAAAACGTCGAACGGGCTTCGGCCCCCTCGTAAGCCTTCCAAAGGTCCGGGACCCCAGGGTCCCGAGAAATGTCAAGAGACGTAAAAACAATAATAATAATAATAAAAAACTTTATTTCGGGTGGCATAGACCCATAGAAACCTTAACCTAGTACAGTAGGCGCGCGATCTGAGTGCAGTCGGGTATGAGGAGCGGGGCGGGTGCAACTCCCCCCGCCCGTCGACACCTCGCCGCGGCCGCCTGTAGTTTCACATCACACACACACACGTCACATCACTAGCGCATTCCTCAGAACTGCACTCAGATCGCGCGCCTACTGTACATATTTCTTAATATTTTTATTTTCCGTGACTCGCCACACCTACACAAGACATGACCTATTAAACAGTTTTACTACAAGTTTAGTACCAGCTTCTGTCAAATTTTATGAACGCCTATAATTTGAGTATACATTTAATGTAAAAACTATTTTAAGTCAATTTATATGTACCTGCATGCTATTGCTGACCTTTTTGAATTAATAAATTAATTAATAAATACCCCTCCCTGATCATATTTATAGTATTTTTTTAATTGAATGCTTATTTGTGAAATCAAAATTGCCAGAGTGGAATCTCAGATGAACTTACTCGGTAAACGACTACCAGAACAACTTTTTTATGTGTGTTCAAATATAGCTATACATTATTCATGCAACAAGTTAATCGCTTCGAGCTTAAGGGGAAATCCTCGCAGGCACAGTAACATAGTCACCGCCGGCGCAGTGAGATATACCGACTGACATTATGTCTAACTTAGCTCAAGATAATAGTACCGATGTGATTGAGGATTTAGGCGAGGAGCCAAGTGAAGTGGTGGAATATATCTGGATCACTGGGATTGTTCTATCATCACTATGCCTAATTCTGCAACTGGTGCTCTTCAAAATCAGGCCCAAGATAAGGAAAATTGACCAGAAGATCCTCACGCAGCTGACAGTAGCGAGACTGATAAACTCTATACTTGAGTATATGATAACCTACTCGTTGTTTAACTTGTACACGAGGGACGTGACGTTCGCGTTGTACCTGCAGACTGATATAGTGCTAGTGTGTTGGATGTTTGTGTACACCAAGAATTTGTACGACAAAGTAGTGCTAGTGTTTGCGTTGCAAAAGTGGAATTTTGTCATTCTGTCTCTACTGATTTGGATCCTAACGATACCCATAGGAGTGTTGTGCCCAGTATTTCTTATGTTGAATCATTTTCTTGAATTCTATCAAGCTTACTCGTTGTTAAAGTTTATCGTTTTGACTGTAAATATTTTGTTTTTCTGTAGAATCTTCTATGTCATCATAACCAGAAGCAAAAACTCTAATAGAAATTTTACTAAAATTATAAAAACTTGTGTCATCTTATTCATATTGGTTTGTTTAACAATTTTACAAGTTTTTGTTAGCGACATTTTATCCTATCTTGAAGTGATTGTAGTGACAAATGCATTCTGTCTAATTAATTCCTTCCAGGCGATAGCGGCTACTATTATATTTCTCATTCTTGTCAAGAACTGTATGTAAGGACTTGAGATCACTGCAGGAAATGTTTCTAGGTTCTCATAGGTATACACTGTGCGTTTTTAGTAAAGTATAGTTTTGTATAAAAATAGTCAATAATACAGAATAACGTGATTGTTAGTTTCTTAATATTCTACTTGTGGATTGCCATTTTAGATTTAATTTTTGTAATGTTGAGAGAATTGTAAAAGTAAATAAGTATTTTGTTAATAATTGTTTTATTGTTACTAATGATGAATGTAACAGATATGAACTACAGTATGGTAACGATATTAAATTACAATTATTTACGAATACACAGACATTACAAACATTTTTTTACACAAACCTTTCATAATGGCCAGTTTATTTCTGTCTGTTTTGAAATTCGAAACGAGTGTCATTTTAGATTTAATTTAGTAATGTTGAGAGGATGTTGTAAAACTAAAGAAGAATTTTGTTTATAATTGTTTTACTGTTACACCAACCCTGCCTGTTACATGGCATGCATTTATAATTAAATTACTTTTAGATACATTGTACATCCTGTGTGTGTGTTTTAGGGCATGCAGTATGATGTGTTTCTGTAAGTTTACCTAGTATATAAGTAATATTGTATTGCCCGATTTGTGAACCAATAATAAAAAAAAACCTAACGATGAATGTAACAGTTATGAAATACATTATCTTGATGATATTAAATTACCATTATTTACGAATACACAAACATCAGAAACATTTTTTAACACAATCCTTTAATATTGGCCGTTTTATTTCTGTCTGTACGTTCTTTGATAGCAAACTCAAACTCAAAACATTTATTTCAATAAAACCATTTACAGTTAAAACCTGTTACTTTTAAACTGCCAAGGAGTCGGTCAGTTAGAAATATGAAGATGGTTGCCCATTCCGAAGCGCAGTAGGTACCTATGGCGAAGAACGGGCAAGAAACTCCACTCTTTTAAATTATGTTGTTACATAAATAATGTTGATATCGACGGATAAAAGGTAATTAGGCATAAGCGACATTTTGGTTGAAAATGAGTTATGAATGCCATCCCACTTAATCTCTATTTTTAAGTAAGCAATCATAACTCATTTTCGACCAAAATGTCGCTTATGCCTTATTACCTTTTAACCGTCGATATTATAACTAAATGTGAGGACGATGTAAAAAAAACGCGTCCATAGTACAGCAAAATAAACAAAAAAGATAAAACATTTTTTTTTTATTTATAATGTCGCCCATGCGCATGTGACCATGTGTGATTTTCTGAATATTCATGAAAAAATGTCAAATGTCAATTTTTTCATTTCAAAATTATCGACTACGAAAAAAAAACGGAATCAGTCATTTTTTCGGTAAAAAATTGTGTATTTATTTAAAAAAAACTAGTGTAAGTCCATAAATTATCCCCATAGGACGATTTTTTTAATCATTATTTGTAATCTACTCGATTCCTTTTTTTTCGTAGTCGATAATTTTTAGTAAAAATGTTAATTAACCTATTAAAATGACTCGTTACCCGTGGTTCCGGTGGGTCGACCCATTACCGGGTCCATGGGTAATTTTAATTACCCGTGGTTCCATGGCATTAGGGATTGTTCCCTGGACTTCTGACTATATCGATAGAAAATTAATTACAACCATGGAACCTACTTATGTTTAAATACAAATCCATAATAAAAGAATATTAGGTACGTCAAAAGAGATCACATATTACAACGAGAGTCATCTTTTTTTTTAATTAGTAGGATCTTTATTCATTTGTTCTCTTTGTCATTTTGACATAATTATTTTTAAGCAAGTCCGCACTGAAATTGATATTATTTTGCGGAAACTTTGAAATTAATTCGCTAACATGGAAAATAAAATAAAAATAATTAAAAGAAAGAAAGGTAGTGTGTTGCTGTTCAAAAATCATCAAGCATACTGTTTATAGAAATGAATCATCTCTTTGGAACTGTTCTTTGAAACGGAAAAATCAGTGCAAAGGATAACTACCTACCTATTACTAGGGAACTATTAATAAAGTGAGTATGTTTTTTTCCTGAAATTTTAAAGCTGGCTGTCGTAAAAGTAGTATAATTTATCATTTGCTTTAACGTAGAATACAAACGTTAAAGCAAATGATAAATGTTCAATTATTACATTCTTACAGGAACAGATTGTAATAAAAAACATACCTATCTCATACATGTCCGGATATTATATCAAATGAACTAACCGAATCTCTAGACAGTTTAACATCGGAGGCGCGAACAACTGATCGACCTATTACACAATTATATGAAGAGACGAAAGAGAGCTGTATGGATAAAGGGAACAATATATTGATTCCATTTCCGGAATTCAACAGTGTCAAGCATCGTCTTTATACCGCGCGGAATGAATATGCTGGAGTTACTAAAATGAATTTTAAATCATTTCATGAAGTACAGGTTCCATTACAACACCGAAATTTAGTGTTGGCAGAATATTATTATCAAGACACAACAGGGGTGCCGATTCCCTTGTTCACAAACTAAAATAAATTTAAGTTCAGTGCATCCTTTTCTTTCTATTTCATTAAGAAAAGGACAGAAGATCAATTTTAGTTTCGTCCTGTCAAATTAATCAGCGCTTGACGTAGATTTAGTAGGCAAGTTTTTAATCACGTCTAAACTTGTATGGAGTAGTGACAGGCGCTGATTAATTGGACAGGACTAAACTAAAATTTATCTTCTGTCCTCTTCTTAAAAAAATAGAAAGAAAAAGATGCACTGAACTTAAATTTCGTTTAGTTTGTGAACAAGGGAATCGGCGCCAATTTTGGTGTTTTGTATGGAAGAAGATAGGGCTGAAATTGAGCAAATAAAGGAAATATTTGGTGACGCAACATTCAGTTGTAGCCCCTCTCCATTTGTTAAGTTTTTTACTATACACGCTGAATTAGGCAGTACTGCTAGCACAACTAAAACAAAACCAATAATTTACGCTTTACTAAGTGATAAGAAAACCGAAACGTATACAGCCCTTTTAAAAATCACAGTTTCCCAACTGGGAACCATTAAAGTATCACTGTGATTTTGAACTTGCTGCTTTAAATTCAATACATAATGTTTTTACCGACATTGAGATTATAGGGTGCTATTATCACTAGCAGCAAGCTATGTGGAGGATGGGCAAAAAGATATTCGGCATTACAAAAAGTAAACCTCAAGCCAGAGTTGTGTCACTGTGTTCAGTTTTGCCATTATTACCAAGTGAACTACTTTTGGTAGGTTGGGAATATGTCAAATCACGGTACAACAACAAAAATATTAAAATGCAGAAATTTTTAAATTACTTGCAACGTTTTTGGCTGAACAATGATATTGTTAAAACTGTCAGTCTTCGGAGAAAGGCACCGAACCAATAACGTGTCGGAGTCTTGACATAGCAAAATTAAACTTAAAAAAAATTGCACAAACATAATAAAATAATAGTTAAAAACTTAGGAATATTGATTGATAAGAACTTCTCTTGGACTGCCCAGCTACAGGAAGTTAGCCGCACGCTATATGCATCCGCTGCAGCTTTGAAGAGATTGCGTAATTTTCTACTGACTGCCACCAAGATTGCGCTTGCGCAAACGCTTCTTCTACCCATCCTTGACTATGCTGATATCAGCTATCTTGACCTTACCCAAGACCAACTTGATAAACTTGAGCGGCTTCAAAATGTTTGTATAAGGTTCATATTCGGTTTGCGTAAATTTGACCATGTTTCCAAATTTCGTGTGAAGCTCAAGTGTTTACCAATTCGCCTTCGCCGGAATGCTCATATTCTTTCCCTTTTGTATAATATCCTCTTTTCCCCTTCCACCCCTCTCTATCTCAAGGAACGTTTCCAGTTTCTTGGCGACTCCCACACGAAATTTTTAAGGTCATCAGATAACTTGAAGCTTAAAATGCCTATGCATTCCACAACGTTCGTCGACAAATCCTTTACGTTCTCGTAACTGTAATTATCTATAGTCTTCATTTATTTTCGTTGCTTATACATTTAATATGTATGCATTTATGTATATATTATTTAGGATATATATATATATATATATATATATATATATATATATATATATATATAAATATATATATCTGTGTATCAATTTTAATATATTTTATTTATTTATTTTTTACACCAACGACAGCCCCACTTTATGTCCAGGCAAATCACTGTCCATCCTATGGTTGCCTGGAAGAGATCGCAGAAAGCGATAAGGCCGCCCATTGCATATTTTGTAGTGTTTGATTTATTTTTTGTCATGTATTTTTTGTGGTGTACAATAAAGTATATATAAATAAATAAATAAATAATGCGTCTCCTGAACGTTTTGGGAAAATTATCAAAAACTAAAAATAATAATCCAGTTAGAACCAGAACAAAAATAGCAATTTAAAATGATGAATTCATAACTGATACACTAATGGAATTAATTACTGGAAAAATATCAGTTGGATACGCATTAGAAATGTTAAGATAGTTTGTTGTTTGTGTTTATAAGTCATTACTGTATCGGTTATGAATTCATGATTTTCAATATACCTAGTTTAGGTATGAGTATGTTTTTGTTCCCAAGGATAGAATTATTTTATTTGCAAAAGAATAAGTAAACTTTATTGTATATAACTGATGGTTTTCATTTTCTATCGATATATTTAGATGTCCAGGGAACAATTCTTAATGCCATGGAACCACGGGTAATTAAAATTACCCATGGATTCGGTAATGGGTCGACCCACCGGGACCGCGGGTAACGAGTCATTAAAATAACTCATAAGCTTTTGGAAATAATAAACAGAATCCAAATCAACCCATAAACTTTGGAGATGTGTCAAAAAATAGAAAGCATATCTACAAACTCTACTTAAAAAGTTAAAAATTGAATAACATAAAAAATGTTATAGATAGACCCCCCTTTTAAGTTTATTTTCGACATTTTATCATGAATATTCAGAAAATTATGGGCGGTCACATGCGGATTGGCGACATTGTATAAGCCAACTCAGCTAAGAGATGACCAGTCCCAACTGACGGCACCCATTCACGAACATGAAGCATGTATCAGCACCATTCAGCTCAACCATTTTGAAGGGAGCAAAATGATCCAACACACGCGCCACCATCAGCGAGACATCTGAGTGAGCATGACAAGCTCTCAGCCGCCAAGGCACATTCAAGTCGATGAAAGACATTAACCGGTAAATAGTAGGTCTTATTATACACAGTAATCACACCTGGGGTTTTCGTTCAAGGAATTTAAAAAAATCATGAATTACATTTTTTAGAGAAACCTCGAAGTGCAATTGACGTAGTCTGAAAATTACTTCATTATTTAAATTTCTGACGTAGAAACAGTTGGTTGGTTCGGTTAAATATCTGCACGAGCACGACTTTAAGGAAAATCTTCGTTCGTGCAGTATTTATTTACATACTTATACATACATAAACTCACGTCTTCTTCCCACGGGGGTAGGCAGAAACTACAAAATGGCACCTACAATCCATACTTACTTCTTTTGCTTCGTTTACATTCATAAATCTAATCACGTACGCGCACACCACACCGGATACCAGTACTACGCACCTGAACTTTCAGAAGAACATCACCAATAAGATATGTTCTTCTAGGGTGTCCTCTCCCGGCATTTCCACTTGTACGTACTTTTTATTAGTCGCCTTTCATTCATCCTGTCAACATGACCAAATCATACTCATTTAAATTTTTGTCACTACATATTTTAAACTACAACGTTGACTTATCAAATCATTCCTCAGCCCATCATTCTTAGTTAGATCACACATGCTTCGCAAGGAAAGCATTTCCACAGCATTTATTCTACTTTCATGCCTCTTTGGCCGCACCCAACATTCACTTCTTAGATAAGCGTAGGCGTCAGTACACCATTGTGAACAGCCAGTTGAGCCTGTATGGACATTAACTGGTTGGTCGCAATCGTATGTATAGAACCATTCACTTTGTTTCCGGCATTTACTCTTCTTTCCATATCTTCATCAATATTTCCATCTCTTGTAAACAGACTGTCCAAATATACAAACTCATTCGCTTGCTCCACACTCTTATCATTTATTTTCACATCACACAACGACACATCCTCCACATCTTTTCTTTCAAACACCATGACCTTCGTCTTATTCACATTTTTATTTATCCCTTTTATCTTATATGCTTCATCCATCATAGTCACCATGTCTTCCAACTGTTCTGCTGACGATGTAAGTAGAACTTGATCATCTATGCGCGGTCACTAACAATCGTGTAAATGAAACGCGCTTAAGGCGCAGATATATGATTTTAGTGACTTTTAAATGTTATTACGCCTTCATATAATGCAATTAAGTTTTGCATCAAATGTATGTTAAACTAGAACGCATACACATACATTCTTTATGTGAATATTTACGTATTTTAGTAAAATAGTTTATGAAATAAATTCAGGTCTACGCAAGCATAAAAAAACAATATTACTTTTTTTTTGTATGAACAGACTATTTTATTACCTATAATTATATCTGTGATTTTTTCATATATTCATATTTTCGTTACTAAAAATAAATATTCCCTATGAAACCGAACCGCGACGCGGTGAGCGTGACCCGCATTTGTATGGCCAAGGTCATCGGCGACTACCCGCCCCTAAATTGGGGTGCGGTACTTGAGGTATGCATTATATTCACATAGTTTAGTCACGCATGGGTTTGGTTACTGCGGTAACAAAATTCTGACCTTAAAAAATAATTAAAACGTTTATTTCGACCAATAAAAGGATCATAGGCAAAAAAAAAAATACAAAATAAGAAAAAAATACAATTATAAATACCACACCATAGACATATTACAAATTCCGATTGCTCAGTATGTTACAATGCAATGGTTCAGGTACTGGCAATCGAACCTCTGCGCGAATGCCCTCAGGATGCCGCTGGAGCTAGCCCGAACCCTGCGCCCCAGGGATGTACACTGTTTTCGCATAGTAGAATAGAAACAGTCTACATGCGATTCGGCGAACATCCCTAATGCGCTGCAGAATCGGGGCAGCCTCATCAGCACCCTGAAAGCATGATTAATAATTAAATAATCTTATTTAGATATTATTTTAGATAGAGATAAGAGACATCTACCGCTCAAAGTCTGATGCTGTAGTGGTAGAATTTAATACAACACTGCGGAAGGAGTCCATAATTTACAAGTACATTTCTTTCAATAAATCTAGACGTGAACTTAGGGAACCACGTCTAAACTCCCAGCACATCAACGTTCCTGGCGATTTACGTACAGTTTTTATATCAGAGTACTTATCAAGCAAAGCAAGAAGGTTGTTTTATGTTGCGCGTTTAAATGTCAAGGATAAAAAGCTTGTTGCGGCCTGGACATCCTACGGGAAGGTCCACGTTAAAAAAGAAGAAGGTTCTTCGCCTGTGCATATTGATAATGAGTCTGAGTTAAACAAACTCATTTTGTGACTGGTTAATGTACTTATTATAAATTGTCTTGCAATGTCATTATCTGTATTGAGATTAGTCTCAATTTGGATTATGTCGTTTGTCAAACTACTTGTTCATTATACTTACATTTATTTGATACCATATGTTAAACCTAATAGCAGTCTCTCACAACGTACGCAACCTTCCATTACACACAATCAACTTACACCTAATACACATGCATTTCACACAACACGCAATTTGAACCAAGATTTCGTAAATCAAGCTGTAATCACCAATAGTAACTGTCTGTTTAAACATCCGTTTAAACTTATCATTTCACATCTTAAAATTATCATGACAATAGCCGCCGACATACCTGACCTGAGTGTCAATCTACTTCATAACGTACTTATCGGAATTATGGATATAAAAATTAAGGATATACCCATCCTTGACAATTATAACTTAGCATCAACCACTTTGCATATGACACAAAACGAAGGAGTCGTTATTTTTTACAAAAAACAACTTAAAGTGTCATTTGAAGAACCACAAATTAGTGAAGCAAACTGTCTTTTACTAAAATTAAATTCAGATACATGTATTCTTGGAATCTACCGCCCTCCCGGACAACGTAACACTAGCAATTTTACTAACTCAATCGATGTACTCCTCACTTCCTTAAGTAGCTACAAAAACATAACACTTTGCGGTGACATAAACTTAGAACAGCTATGAACAGCCCAGATAAACGCTCGCATGAGTACCTTAATGTCCTAGCTAGTCACTGCATGCTGCCAGGTCATGTTCTACCAACCCACGGAAAAACGTGCCTGGATCACATCATGGTTAAGACCAGATTGAAGGCTACCTGCCTCGTAGTCGAATCTTTAATTACGGATCACGAGAGTGTGGCCATTAACTTTGACCTTGCTCACAGGTCTCAGCTGGAGTATTCAAATAAAATTAGTTACCGTATTGATCATGATAATCTAGACTTAGCGCTACGTAAGACAGATTTTCAACTCATCCTAAATTGTAGTGATGTAAAAATGTACTGACTTGCTAGTAAGTTGTCTCTCAAGGGCTATAAAGGATAACTCCAAGGTAGTTAAAATACCTAGGAGGAAACTGGTCGGTAAGCCGTGGATTTCAAAAGAGCTTTTAAAATGCATGCGCAACAGGGATAATCTGTATAAAAAGTTAAAAAGGGACCCAAACAATGGAATACATCAGACGACATACAAGCGCTATAGAAACTTCTGCACTTCGCTACTGAGGAAAGCTAAACGAAATTATGAAAAACAAGAGATTGAGAACGCAAGTGGCAACAAAAAGAAGCTATGGGATGTAATAAAACAGATTAGCGGCTCCAACAGGGCAACAGATCACTTCTCTTGTCTCATATCAAGCGTCAACCCGGATAAGAGTATCAACCAGGTCAATCGTTTCTTTGCAAACGTTGGACGTAACCTGGCTGAGCAAATCACTGCTCATCCATTCCCTCTCAGTAACAAGCCTGTTAATATCGAGGGTAACCCTCCTCTTCGATCCTTGGTCATGCTCCCTACGGACGACTCTGAGATCCTACAACTCATTCAAGGATTAAGGGATAATTGTGCTGTCGGATTTGACCGGATCTCGGGCCGGTTACTGAAAAGATATGCTCTCGTTCTCTCCCCCGCGATTACCCACATCTGCAACCTCGCCATATCTTCAGGGACATTTCCGCAGGCATTTAAATCAGCAATTATAAAACCCATACATAAAGTTGGTGA
Organism: Atethmia centrago; assembly: GCA_905333075.3. Lineage (NCBI taxonomy): Eukaryota > Metazoa > Arthropoda > Insecta > Lepidoptera > Noctuidae > Atethmia > Atethmia centrago. The sequence continues at coordinate 5,167,535 of HG995381.1, read as the reverse complement.
CAGGGACTGTGTCAACAACTTTAGACCCATCTCTATTCTTCCTACGCTCTCAAAAGTTCTGGAGCGCCTAATGAATGACCGTCTGATTAGGTTCCTCGAGGTTAACAACCTTCTTTCATCTTCCCAGTTTGGGTTCCGGCAAGGAAAATCTGCCAATGACGCGGTACATGAATTAGTAAACTCGATCGTAACGACCTTGGATAAGAAAAGAAAATGCCTGACTGTGTTTTTGGACTTGGCAAAAGCCTTCGACACAGTTTCTGTCCCTCACTTATTGCACAAAATGGAAAATATGGGAGTACGTGGTCTTCCCCTAAAATTATTCCAGGACTATCTATTTAACCGGAAGTAGCAAGTTGAAATTGATGGTATGGTGAGTAACGAAGAGCCAGTGACGTTTGGAGTGCCTCAGGGCAGTATACTCGGACCAACTCTCTTCTTGATCTACATCAATGACCTGTGTCAGCTTCACCTTAGTAATGGCCAAATTTTTACATTCGCCGATGACACTGCCCTCTTCTTTAGTGGTGATAGCTGGGATGAGGTCTTTGGTGTGGCTCAGGAGGGGCTTAACGGGGTTGTTGCTTGGTTACGGAATAATGTGCTTACTCTCAATGTCACAAAAACCAAATACGTGACATTTGTACTTCGATCGAGTGTGCTGCCCTCACGTTCACGTTCGTTAACAGTCCACACGTGTATTCCAACCAGCCAGCCATACGTATGTCCATCTCTACAAAGAACAGATAGCATTAAATATCTTGGAGTTATATTGGACCAGTTCCTCAGCTTCAAACCTCATATAGGCGTCCTGGTAACGAGATTGCGCAAACTCATTTACATATTCAAAAATCTAAAACACGTAGCCGATCTTCGTACCATCAAAATGGTCTATTATGCCTTGTGTCAGTCGCTTGTTGATTACTGCATCATCTCATGGGGAGGTGCTGCTAAAACGCACTTGATAGAGGCGGAAAGAGCTCAACGTGCCATACTTAAGGTTGCTGCGGGTCTTCCCTTCCGCTTTCCTACCGTAGAACTGTACAAAAAGTGGAATATTCTGACTATAAGACAGACTTTCATTCTACATATAGTCCTCAAAAAGCACTCGCAGCTGCTATATGATTCGGATCTATTGAAGGATAAGCGAAGAAAAGATACTGTGTGCAGTACTACTTTTTTCCGTTCTACTCTTTCCCACAAGTTCTTCTGTTACCTAGGGGATTATCTTTATAATGTTATCAATAAGGCTCTAAATATTTACCCATTACACAAACCCAGTTGTAAACAAAAAGTAACCGAATTCTTGAAAGCTCTTTCCTATGATGACACAGAGAAATTGCTCCACTCAATTAAATAACACGTGTATTCAAACAATTGCCTACACTTTCACCATCATTCACCTACACATTCACCACCATTCACTTCTATTCACAAACACATTCACCAAGATTCACCTACACATTCATCTCCTTTCTCCACCATTCACTCTTTGACTGCTTTTGTTGTGTTATTTTAATTTTAATTTAATGTAATTTTAATTTTTCTTTTAATTTATTTATGTTTTGTTTTAATTTTTTTTGTAGATATACATGTTACCTGCCTGTTTATGTGTATGATGCCGCTTAGTGGGGCCTGGTGACCTGTAATACAGGTTTTCTCTAAAACCTACTTCAGGCACCAGCTCTCACAATGTGAATTCTTATAGTTCAAAACTGTTAAGTGCTACAAAACATTGTGAGAGAAAATAAATGAACTAATTAAAAAAATTAATTAAATTTTAATTTTATGTTTATAAGCAAGTTCTTTAAAATAAAATATAGTCCACATCTCCACGTCTTGCCTGGAATATGAAATCACTACTGTTGACACATTCACAGTCGTCTCGGATCGCACTTCCACGTAGTGCATGTATTTTACATGTTAGTTGTCTAACGTACTCGTATAGCTATTTGGCAACTTACCCGCATTATGTTAAAATAGTCATTTGTTTATTAAGTGAAACCAATATTTGTCGTAATCATACTCAAATTAATCATATTATTTCTTCTGTATATTTTCGTGCATACAACTCCTCCCCGACAGTCATGCTTTTGCAAAATATTATTTGGTGATGACAAAATGTATGTCTCATTGTCCGTTATTGTTTCTTTTACTTTCAGTAAAATAAACTCGTTATAATGCAGCCCCGTAACTTAAACATATACTAACCAGAATTACCGTGGCCTATGGACTAAAACCACACAATTCCAAAAAAAAACATGTTAAGTAATTGTTATGATTTAATTATTATAACTGAAACCGGGTTACATAACGGAATCTTTGATAGGCAATTGTGTGACTATAGGTATGACGTGTTCCGTAAAGACCGCGATCTAGCTACGACTGGCAAATTCTCAGGTGGCGGTGTGATGATACTCTCGCGACACGAAATGGGTGTGTGGTGCATCGAGCACGAGCAAAATATAATTGCTACGGAATTGTTGACCATAGTAATACCGGCTCGCGCGCTGTCGGCAACACCCGTCTATCTGCTGTCGGCAATATCGTCTGTCTACAAACCGGATGCTCATCGGATACCCTCAGATGTCGAATACGTTTTGCAAGGTGTTGCTAATGTACTCACAGGACAAAAACGTGTAATTACGTACTCATAAAATAAAATAAAAATAATCTCCCTTGTATAAAATGGAATTCAAGTAGCCCAATTTTTTTTGAAACAGGATGCCGTCAACTTACAGAACGCAGCCGCGCACTTAGTAAATGATTTGTCCTTTTTAGGAGTTACACAATACAATTTGCTGCCAAACCATAAAGGGCATACTCTTGATTTAATTTTCTCTAATTTGCCATTAAAAGTTAATGAGTGTCGATCACCCCTTACGAAGACTGACCTACCTCATCCGGTATTGACTATCGAAATATCTGACCTTGCAATTTCTCCGCTTCGTGAGCGCAAACAAACGCCTAGATATAATTACCGCAAAGTCGATTCCAATATGTTAAATAATCACTTTGCTGAAATTGACTGGCAATCAGTTTCAACAAATGATGCTGTCCACGGCTTTTATGAGTTTGGTATAGTAGCTCACTAATAAAAATAATTAAAGAAAAAGTAAGGCACATTCGCGTTCGCGTTTTCGAAAAGTGCTCGACTACGACAAATTCGCACTGTTACGGGATAGACAGCAACATGTCCAAGAGATTTGTTACAATAAACACTTGCAGGACACGGAGCGCAGTCTGAAAAATGATCCAAAAACATTTCGGACCTATATAAAGACGCGTGGAGATGCGTGGAGGTTCGAACTATCCAAAAAATGTCTCACAATAACGTTAAATACTCGGAAGGACAAAAAAATTGCGAGGATTTTAATGACTTTTTCCACGACGTTTTTGGTGAAACTTCTGACCTTGGTAGTTCATTGAACAAGGACGAAAAAGATTATATGTTCTCACATTACATATATTCAATTTACAATTTACCTTAAGCGTCGATAAGGGTCCTGGTTGCGATGGAATGCCTCCAATATTCTGGAAGAATTGCGCGAAGTCTTTAACACCTCCAATTAGTTTTATTTTGAATCTCTCTTTAAAAGAAGGCACTTTCCCAAATGAATGGAAGAAAGCAAAAAGGGTACGCGAATAATAATAGGAAATTATAGAGGGATTTCAATACTGAATACAATAGGCAATGTATTTGAAAATCTAGTTTACAAAGCTGTCTATTCACACATTCTTTTGAGGCATTCTTTACAAACAGCAAGGTTTTTTGAAAAAAACGCTGGACTGTATCGAATTTGGCTAGCTTATCAAATTTTGTTCTTGAGAATACAGATGGCGGTGGGCAGGTTGACTTGATCTACACGGATTTTCAAAAAGCTTTTGATCGCGTCGACCATATCATCTTGCTCCACAAGTTATACAGACATACGCAGCGATATTTTACGATGGGTCCAATCATATTTATTTAAAAGACCACAAGCTGTAGTAATAGGAGGTTACCGTTCTAACTTTATTGAAATCCCTACCGGTGTTCCGCAGGGTTCCCATTTGGGGCCTCTCTTTTACAAAGCATATTTATTTGATATCACTAATTCTTTTAAACACTCTGAACACTTAATGCACGCTGATGACAAAAAATATCTTATAAAATAAGGTGAGTCGATGACTGTAAGTATTAATATTTATTACATAAAAACAAAAGCCGGCCAGCAAGCCGAAGCTGTGGTGGTGAGCGCTCAAACCATCTGCAACGATAAGCTCGCGTGGGACTGCTGGAGCCCCGCAGCGCCTGCGCCTTGCATGCTCGCTTGCATGCTGCATGCTTGCTTGCATGCTCTATGCTTGCATACTGTATGCTCGCTTGCATGCTGCATGCTTGTTGCATGCAGAGTGTATGTTTGTTTGCATGCTGCATACTTGCTGCATGCATGGTGTATGCTTATTTAAAAATATATCCCCTGACCGTTTAACGGACCTTTAAATGTATACCAAAAGACGATTCAGACTGTGAACTTTCTGCGATATGATGGTTCTACTTTTTAATTATAATAGATATAAAATTTATGCCTAAAGATGATTTTAACTTAAGAACTTATGAGTTTTGAATGTATGATAAATGAGTGTCTGCCAAAAGATTTTCTAAGAAATGATGTCTATGCTGTCCGCTGTTCAGCAAAATAATATTATGACAAAAAAAGTTCTGCCATAAAGAGTATACCCGATTTAGGAGTTATGTTTGACAATAAATTGACATTCTCAGATCACATAAACTTTGTTAGCACAAAAGCTTATGAGAACTTTATTTTTGTTTTTGGTGAGAAGTTATCAAATAACTTCTTGAGGTGGAAGGTCAGGACGCCGTGGCGCCTCTCTAGCCTCTCCTCAAAGAGGGGACTTATCGCCGCAATTGTGGCGTGCCCAGCACTGGGATGCGACAATAGCACTTTCCAAGTCGCCATGAGATCCCGCCGGAGCTCTGTCGGCTATGCCATGATTTCTCGCGGCAGCAGAGTTACGTCCCAGCGTTTCGCCTCCTCGCGCCACTCCCATACGTGCGCGAGGACTTTTGCCTCCAGATCCCATGGCGGCAGCTTATGAGAACTTAGGCTTTGCAAAACAGCTCTTAATCGGTGTATTTTGCATATGTGCGCAGCGTCTTAGAATATGCGTGCCCAAGCTGGTCTCCCCAATACATTATTTATAAGAACCAGCTAGAACGGGTTCAAAGCAAAAATTTATAAAGAAACCACCGGGTTCAAAGAAACGGTTTACTAATGATAAGCATAAAATATATTGTCATAATTTATATTAGCATAATAAAATTCAGCTTAATGATCGTTACGCATAATATTATTAGGCATAAATGTTTTGCCATAATGCTTGTAGCCATAATACTGCAAGCATAAGTTTATAAAGCATAATGTTATAAACGCATAATGTTCTTTGGAATAAAGCTAATAAACCCTAATAAATAACTCCAAACGGTAAGTTGTAGACACTATTTCACCTTACCTATTGATTATTATTGCTCCAATGTAATGCGTAGGCGCTTTACACGGCGGTAGACTAATTATTTTATTATGTTCCATTTCTGAATGTATCACAAACTATTTAGTGACGGTGTTTGCTGCTTACACCTTGTGCGTACAACTTGATATTTATATAATTGATAGGATTTGGTAACTGAGAGTCACCAACAATAGAGGGGATCTGGCACTCGGCGGCCGCTACTGCGGCACGCTCGCTTCGCTCGCTCGCCTTCGCACGTGAATGGTCACTGTTCTAACCTAATCTAACCCAAATGAATCAATAACAGTAGATGGTATCATACCAACCACAAACAATTTGTTGTATATTATTAGTATTAGTATGGGTGGTTAGCATTAATTTATTTGTTTATTATACATTCGGTTTATTTGCACGATATTTAATAAAAACAATTCATTATTATTTAGACCGTGTTTTATTATACCTACCTATATATGAAACAAAATCATTACCCTTCCTATTGGCTTCGCCATAGTCAGGTAAAAATATCATTGACCACAACTGTATTAAATTACCAAGTACCTAAAGATTTAAATTATTGGCTACATTCACCAAATTATGACTTTTTATATTTATGGCTCATGATTATTAGACGAATAAATATTATGCCTTTAAAATGTATGCAACTCCAACTTAAGCCAGAACATATTAGACTACATGATAGTTATGCTAACCTTTGCATTATGCGAAAGTACCTATTATTATGCAGCAGTATTATTACGCTAATAAAAGTTATGCGAAAACGTTATGCCAAACTACATTATGCCTTAAAATTTTATGCCACCAGGGGTATTACCCAAAGAAATCACCTTAACTATCGTCTCCGTATTCCTCCGAGGGCCTATGAAAATAGTTGTCGAACACATGGTCTGCTAACACTCGATGAAAGGCGCAAGGTTATGGATAGGTGTTTGCTTCATGACGTACTTAATGGACGCGTCGATTGCCCGGAGGTGGTTGCGCAGGTAACTCTTAACACCCCCGCGGCGCACTCATCACACTACGATGCAACACGTGCATCACCACTCGACTAATTGCGCCAAAAAATAGTGTATTGACTTGTATTGCTGGAATATATAACACAGATTTTTTTCAAGTGGTTATTTAATTGTAATAAACCTACATTCAAAAACAAATAATAAAAACCGTAAACAAATTAATCTCTTAATATTTAATCTCTTACTTTTTAACATTTTTTTTTTCTCTTTAACATTTTAACATAAGTATATGTAACTAAACCTAAATTTGCACCTAAGGAATTTAAATATTTCTTAGTAGTCCGTTCGCATGTTTTATACTTGTCTTAGTTATACAGGGAAACCTATTATTAGCCATACAATATTGTAATACACATACTCTGTAACATAATATATGTATCACAGTTGGTTGCCTAAATAAAATCAAGACAATCTATTTATGCGAATAAGCCGCAAACGATCAGTGCTTTAAAAGACAAGGTAATCAATGCCTGTGGGCTAGATATACGCGAAGATCGTACAGCGCTCTCCGCGTTCAATATAACAATGCGTTTAGGGTACTGGTGGGGCTGCCCCGATTCTGTAGAGCGTCAGGGATGTTCGCAGATTACTTTTACGCAACAATGCGTAAATGGTGCGCTTTCCTGTTGCCCAGGGGGTGGGGCGGCCCCAACAGTGTCTTGAGCATGGTTGCAAGTCACCTGGACTGTGTATACGTAGGTCATTGTTGTACCGTCTCTTATGTGATATAACAACAGTGACAACCGTTATTTCTTGTAATGTTTTCCTTGTTTTTGTTCAGTGTCTGCGCTTACTAATGTAGTCGTAAGATTTACTAATAATCTTGTTGAGGCTTTGTTACTTTAATAAAAAAAAAATCTATTATATTCTAATGATATCGAGCCCGATTTATACAGTCAAGTCATCGAAAATTTAACCTCTCGGGTACGCGCCGCCTTCGGCAGATATCATATCAGTTCTCCATACATAATGTAGAACTTTATTAAATAAAATAAAATAAAACAATTTAATGATAACTGATGCACAACTTGCTTTATTTAAATTTAAATTTCGAGCGTCCTTAATGGAAAATCCTTTATGTTCAAACACCTATAAATTAGAAAGCAACAAGTAAATCGCTTCGGGCTTAAGAGGAAATCCTCGCAGGCACAGTATCATACTGACCGCCAGCGCAGTAGGACATACTCGTACCGACACGATGGCTAACGTAACCCAAGATAATAGAACCGATGTGATTGAGGATTCAGGCGAGGAGCCAAGTGAAGTGGTGGAATATATCTGGCTCACTGGGATTGTTCTATCATCACTATGCCTAATTCTGCAACTGGTGCTCTTCAAAATCAGGCCCAAGATAAGGAAAATTGACCAGAAGATCCTCACGCAGCTGACAGTAGCGAGACTGATAAACTCTATACTTGAGTATATGATAACCTACTCGTTGTTTAACTTGTACACGAGGGATGTGACGTTCGCGTTGTACCTGCAGACTGATATAGTGCTAGTGTGTTGGATGTTTGTGTACACCAAGAATTTGTACGACAAAGTAGTGCTAGTGTTTGCGTTGCAAAAGTGGAATTTCGTCATTCTGTCTCTACTGATTTGGATCCTAACGATACCCATAGGAGTGTTGTGCCCAGTATTTCTTATGTTGAATCATTTTCCTGAATTCTATCAGGCTTACTCGTGGGCAAAGTTTATCATTTTGATTGTAAATGTTTTGTTTTTTTGTAGAATCTTCTATGTCATCATAACAAGAAGCAAGAACTCTAATAGAAGTTTTACTGAAATCATAAAAACTTGTGTCATCTCATTCATATTGGTTTGTTTAACGAGTTTACAAGTTGTTATTAATGACATTTTATCCTATCTTGAAGTGATAGAAGCGACAAATACATTCTGTGTAATTAATTCCTTCCAGGCAATCGCGGCTACTATTCTATTTCTCATTCTTGCCAAAAACAACGCTGACTAAGCACATAGAAATCAGTGTTCGTATTTAAATGAACTCAATCTTATTATTATATATTGAGATGTTGGTATGTAGGAGTGTTTGTAATCAGGAGTTTTTTTAAGAAACTTGGGTGATAGATTGTACTTCTACTACAGGTCGGTATGTCGTTTCTTATACAAGCTGGCATCGACGCGCAAATTGTAACCATAAATTCAGCACTTGATTCTAGACCACCTAGCGAAGACATTTTTCGTCGGTTATCAAATATTCGGTTTATTTAATTATTTGGTCGGTTATATAAGGACTTGTAGATCACAGCAGGCAATGTTTCTTAGATCTCATACGAGTAGACCTACAACATTGTTCTAAAGATTGTTTTCAGAAAAGTATGGTTTTTTTATAGTTAATAATAATAATAATCTTGATTATCAGTTTCTTAATATGGTACTCGTGGTGTGCCATTTTAGATTTAATTAAGTATTCATTTTGAGAGAATGCTGTAAAAGTAAAGAAGTATTTTGTTTATTTTGTTTTTATTGTTACACAAACCATAGTGATGAATGTAACGGATATGAATTACATTATCTTGAGGATATTAAATTAAAATTATTTATGAATACAGACATCAGAAACTTTTTTACACAAACCTTTCATAATGGCCGTTTTATTTCGGTCTGTTTCGAAATTCGAAACGAGTGTCGCGGTGTGTATCTGTAATGCTCAACTTTAAAAGAGTGCGGTTGAATTGTGTCGAGTCTAACGAAGTGGTGTGTGAATATGCACTTTCCGTTGGACCTCAGTGACGTGATTTCGAAGGGTGAAGCTTGGACACCTTCGGTGTTATTACAAAACAAAGATTTCTTTTGACATGGTTTAAACCATCGAACCAGTTTTCGTAATAAGAACTTTACTATAATTGAAATGCAGTTCTTTATACAAAATTGACTATGTAGTCCGGTACTAAGTTGACAGTTTTTCATTAAGAACTTTAATGTAGTCGGAATAAAGTTCTAAATTCAAAAATGGCTCAATAATTTAAACCTGGGTCTGAAGATAATCCTTGTTTTGTAATAAGAAGGTATATGTCCAACGGAACGTGCGCATTCGCTGAAGGAGGTTTTTGTTCAAGGGATTGCAAAAAATAATGAATCGCAATATTTAGAGTAACTGCGAAGTGCAATTGACGTAGTCTGGAAATTGGGTAATTATTTAAATTTTATACTCTGACGCAGAAACAGTACTGCTTTGTATAAATATCTGCCCGAGCACGACTTTAAGGAAAAATGTTAATAGGCACAGTATTTATTTAGTTACTTACGCATACACAAACTCACGCCTTCATCCCATGGGGGTAGGCAGAAACTACAGAACGCCACCTGCTACGATCCTTACATACTACTTTTGCTTCGTGTACATCTGGTCAGACAGGCACGCCGGTTGCGAGAAATACGCAACTCACCTTTCTGGAGAACTTTACCAATAAGGTCAATATATGTCCTTCTAGGGCATCCCTTTCCGGCGGTTCCACATCTGACTTATAAATACTTCTTGTTTGTCGCTTTTCATTCATCGACCAAATCATATAAGCATACTCTTTTTTTTTTAAACCGTAACGTTGCCGTATCAGACCATTCCTCAGCCTATCATTCATAGTGTAACGCCTAAGGGCTTCGCAGGTACGCTGCACAGACCTTTAACCATCAGGTTAGAGAAAGATAAAGAAAACTAGCAAGTTAGCTTCATACATATAATTATAGAGACATATAGTTATGGAGAGCAGTGGTGGCCCAGGGGTAACGGCCGCGACTTACGAGTTGTAGGACGTAGGTTCGAACAGGCGCTTCACTTTGTGTAATTTATTTTATCTCCACTGCTCTCAAAACGGTGAAGGAATACATATTGAGGAAACCGGCAGTCCTAGAACCAAAAAATTCGAAGACAAGACATGTGACATCAACCCGCACTGGGCCCGCGTGGTGGATTACGGCCCACTCCCTCTCAAAGAGAGAGGAGGCCTGTGTCCCAGCAGGTGGAACATTATAGGTTGGTTATGTTTGTATGTATGTATGTAGGTACATAATTATAGTAGGTAATACACGGCTAAGGGTCACAGTAAACATCATAACACACCTTAATATCAATCACACATTGCCAAGCTGCCTCCGTTGTCAGACAGTGAAAACCCATGGTTTACATTTATCATGGCTTTCACTTATAAAGTTGTGTGTCTGACAAAACGTCCAAAGTCATCACGTCCGCACAGAGCCAGCTTCGCTCCTCACAAAAATTGGGTAATTCCGTAAAGAATAACTTTGACGATTCAATATCACAATTCTCAATTATTGCATGTATTTCACTTAGCACTTCCGTGAATTCTAATAAATTAGCCGTATTGTCGGGTAGCATATGTATGGCGTACGACTACGCAGTATGCCTGTCGATGTATTTACCGCTGACTTACTGATGTAGGTACTCGAAGGATCTCGTAACAGACCGATAAACCTAGAAAAAAATTACTATACCAAAATAGGTAAAAAAATAATTAAAATGAAGCAATTACAGATAAATCGCTCGTCTTGTGTAAAATACAGTCAGCGATGTTCTTAGCTGATGAAGTGATGACTTCATATCCACGTCAAGTAGTACACACGGCTACACATCAAGCTATACATTTCCAGTATAAGCCGATCTCGTATTGTATAGGATTTCCGTACAATGTGAAGTCAGCGTAAACTGGAAATGTATAGCTTGATGTATAGCCGTGTGTACAAGTCTTGATTGTTTTTCTTGTATTTTGTATAATCGAACAAATATGTAAACTTTGTTAGTTTTACATGCTCTTTTTTTACTTTGTGTATTGCTTGTGCGTGTCCCAAATAAAATATTGTTGTTTCTGTTTTCCATGTTTACAAACAGTGGGATTTTAATGTCTTAAATTTAGCCGAGGAATCCTTCGCCATCCCTTGCGTTACAATAAATCTTTTTTTCAATCGCTTGCTCTTTATCAACTTTCAATTTTAATCCACAAAGGGTTTTAAAATCACCTCTAATATACATAAGTCCAAAAATCTGATTTTACACTATGAGCATTTGAAACTTAAAAAAAATCGTACAAATCGGAATACGTATACAATACAACGAATGGATGATAATTTATATCTTTATTGTGCTAAAGTTTAAAGTTCACAAAAAATATATCAAAACAAGTTTATGAGTCAGTGTTACTTATCAAAATTTGTACCTAACAGGCAAAAATAAGTTGAAACGAAATAATGCACTTTCAACATTTGAACAAACATCAATCTTTCACTTCTTCGAAAAAAAAACATAATTATACCTGCGCCTTAACCGGGAATAAATGTAGACTTCGTTCTGCTAACAAATACAGTTCTTATACAAAATTGAGAACTTAGTACCGGACTATTAGTGTATATGAAACTGTGATAAGGCATGTCGCAGTCGCAGATATCCAGCTGCATCCGCTTAGACTGGAAGCTGACCCCAACATAGTTGGGAAAAGGCTAGTCAGCTAGGCAGATTGATTTTGATTCAGACTAAAGGCTCCTGCATACTGAGGCGATATCGCGGCCGCGACAGACAGCAATATGCCTGTCGCGCCAGCCATATCGACCCAGTCTCTAAGAGCCTTTACGTTCTTATTAAGGCTCCTACATACTGAAGTGAATAATAGACAGGAAAGTAACTATAACGGTATAATGACAAAAAAAGGTTTATCTTTTGACATAGATTAAACCATCGAGGCAGTTGTAAAGGCTCCTACATACTGGCGCGACAAGTCGCGCCACGCGTCGCGACACAAAGGCACCGCTTCTAGCGCTACACGCGGTGTCTTTGTGTCGCGTCGCGTCGCGCGACAAGTCGCGCCAGTATGTAGGAGCCTTTACAACTGCCTCGATGGTTTAATCTATGTCAAAAGATAAACCTTATTTTGTCATTATACCGTTAAAGTTACTTTCCTGTCTATTATTCACTTATTCTCTAATCAGTACATCATTGCGCAATTCACACGGTGCCGCGACGTTGCGGTGCGAATCTGAGAAGATTCATTTTTACAACAAGAAGTGTGTTTTATTTCGCTATACAGGGTATAGGTAGATACATCGGTAGTATATACAGGTTTTGATTTGACGCGATTCCTGTTGGGGCCTTTTAATGTGTGCATCCATATCGTGTGCTTACAAAACCACCGGCGTAAGAAACCAGGCCTCTACTTGCAGTATGACATTCTTTGGGTTTTTCCTACAGTCACTCAAAACCGGGCTTTTGCTGCACATAAAGATTCACACACACACGCGGGTCATTGAAGGAAATCCCAATGACTAAAAAGAGGCACAGAAATTACATATTGAATCATTTCCTTTTATTATGTATGATACTAGCTGTTGTCTGTTGTGACCCGTGGTTCCGTATTCACACCGTGTTTGTACACTTGGGGGCCAACTATCACCTCTTATAGCAGTATTATTTCAATATTACTTCAGCATGAGAAAGAGATGGAGCTATAAGTCCTGTACAGCTCCATCACTTTACCACTGTTAAGTAATATTAATAATACTGCTATAATGCTATAAGAGGTGATGGTAGCCCCCTTGGTGACCACAAGTAAAGCGCGCGTCGCTTCGTGAGACAAAAATACTATACCAGTGACCGTTGGCCCCGTTATCAGCTGCAGTTACTTGACATTATGAGTTCAGATGCTTTGTTGGTTTTATCGTCCTTAGATATACACATGTAAATGTATGAAACATTTTTTTGCGATATATGACTTTTCTAGTACTAAAACCTCTTTTCTTTTTTTTTTTTTGAGTGTGGGAAATCATCAAATAACTTCTCCCGCTCTGGGCGGAGCGGGAGGGTGTGTCAGACTCGTACTGACTAAAACCCACCCGTATTTCTTCCTGTTGCCTGTGTTGCGGGGGCCTCGGTGACCCATAAGTACCTACCTTTGTGCTGACGACATCTCTTTGAGGCGCGCGTGGAATACAACGCGCCGTCGACCCGGGCCTGGTCCTTACCGGACGGTGAGCTACCCGGCCTGAACCAGGGCCGGACGCGAGAGATCTCTGCCGCCGATCGCCCCCACGAGGACACGGCGGTGCTCTGCCCAAGCCGGGCAGACCTTCACCGTATGCTCCACCGTGTCCTCCGGGCGATCCACACAGTGGTGACACCCGGGCGTTTCCTCCCGCCTTATCTCCCGAAGCTGCTGAGTCCGGTGAGGACCTGCGTCAGGCGGAAGGTGAGGACGCCGTGGCGCCTCTCTAGCCACTCCTCAAAGAGGGGACTTATCACCGCAATCGTGGCACAGGTTTGCGACAACCGTACGCTCCATGTCGCCATGAGATCCCGCCGGAGCTCCGTCCCCTGTGCCGCGATTTCTCGCGGCAGCGGAGTTAAACCCCGGCGTTTCGCCTCCTCGCGCCACTCCCATACATGCGCGAGGACTTTTGCCTCCAGATCCCATGGCGGCAATCCGGCAAGCAAGTTCGTTGCCTCACAGGAGACCGTGCGGTATCCCTGGACCATCCGGATGGCCATGACCCTTTGGGCCGCGCTCAGCCGCAGCGCCAGAGAGCGCGCCCATACAGGAGCCCCGTTGAGGGCCATGGACCGTACGAACCCCACGTAGAGCCTCCGGCAGGAGACGTCTATGAAGTCTTGCCAGTTAATTTAACTTGACCATTATTAGATGATTATTTTATTAACCATTTACCTTTCATCATTTACCATTTACCTGTAATAGGCATTCATACCAACACTCTTATTTAATTTTTATCTTTGTTTTATACTAGCTTTTGGCCGCGGTTCACCCGCGTGGCGGTTGGGAATATCCCACGGGAACGTACTACCGGGAAAGCCGTTTTAACTTGAAAGCGTAACAACAAACTCACTTTCGCATTTATAATATTAGCTAGGATACCTAGTATGGTTTTGTTTTTAAAGCTATCAGTGTACCAATAATATTATATAAATAAGTACCAATTGGTATCAGGATAAAATAAGCCTGCCACCTTGAAAACATCTACGTGGTACAACAGCATAAAGCTCGTGCAGAGTGGCGCGATATCGCGAGCGCGACAAGCAGCGCGACGCGCAACGCGATAATTTCCAAGAAGTGTTTAGAAGAAATTGTGCTACTAGATTCGCGTCGCGTCTGTCTGCACGAGCCTTAATACTGACATAAGTACCTATTATCTAATGATATTTTATTTTATTTATTCTGGGACAATAAACAATATACAAGGTGTCGTTTTGCATCCTCGTCAAATTCAAGGAGGTAGCTATGCTAATGATTCTCGACACGAATCAATAATAAAATAAGTAAGTAATATTTTTTTCAAATTTTTGGAAATCGGCATGTGTGGGACACGCATGTTAAAACGCGGTCCGTGTGATACCGCACTGTAACTGCCCTTTTACACACACACTACCGCATACACAACGGGGTGAGTCTGTTCTGTGAAAGTGTTGTATTCTAAAATACTGTCAAACTTAAATAACTAAAAAAACAAGCATATATTAATTATTGAGCAGGTATCGTAATTTGATTTGATTATATGTGTCTTTCATAGCAGCCTCCTGAAATTTGACGAGGATGCAAAACCACACCTTGTATATAGTAACACTAGTAGGCAAACAGAACAATAGGAAAATCAAATATAAAATCAAAACGATCTAGGCTAATATCGTGATAGTGATTATAATAAAAAGTGTTACTAATGAAAACTGACACAGTGCAGCAGTGTAACAAACGATTCGAGTTTTTTTTTTTATCATAGTCTGGACAATAGGTACCATTTTTCCTTATTTTATCCATAGAATTCTATTACCATATCTGCCTCTAATTGTTTAGAGATCCCTATGTATCTAATTAATTAGAATAGTGTTGTTTAAGCCGTGGATTTTTGAGAAAAGAGTATTATAATTTTTTGCTAAACGACGTAGAGGTGCGCGGACACCTGCGTTGGTACGACAAGAGGATACTGCAAATAACGGGCGTCCACGCACCCCACGCTGCATAACAGTTCTGGGTACTATATAACACAATTTGTTTGTTAACTCTGAGCAATCATATTTGTTGTTACACAGATCATAGAGAAACTTAGTTTCCAAAAAAATGCGTCTATTACCTAAAGTAGTTAATCTATAATATTTCATTAAATCAACGTAGGATGTTTTTTTTCGGAAAAAACGATAATGTGTGGCTTTAAGGAATTTTCGTTGATTTCAAGATTATCTATGTATTTTTTGTACAAGGGATTCCATACCATCACAGCATACTCTAATTGTGATCTTACCAAAGATTTATATAAATGAATGTACGTGCGAGTACGTTTAAAATCGGTCATGCATCATGCAATCATGGTTTGTACTCGTATACAGGGTGTCCAAGAACCTGGCGTCCAACTGGATTCCCACGATGCCCCAAGTTCTAACAGTACTCAGAAAAATATTTTAAAAAATCCACCCCATGTACTTACAGAATTATACTGATTTCAAAAAAAAAGGGGAAATGAGCACCCTGTGACATACTTTTGAATGCTGTGACTGCTAATGCTGATAATTTCGATATTTCTTGGAGGTTTTGTAATCTAGGGTATTGCTGTGTCTAAATAGAATGTAAAAATAATGTACTTATTGTACCATTTTAAAATAAAATATTATTTTAACTAAAGGTGATATGGAAAACTATTGAATTTCGCAACTTTGACCGACTGTAGTGTAAAAAAAATGTACCAAAATAGTATGGCAAGTGACGTCAAATTTTGACGCGTTTATTCCTCTTTTTAAAAAGGTATAATACTTACACATTAATTTGAAAAAAAAAATTTTGATAATATTTTTACTCAACAACCCAATTTTTACGAAGTGCCTACCTACTAACGGTAACTGTCGGACCCTTTCTTATCTTAGAAACTGTTATGTTACTACTATTATTTACTTCGGTTCCAAGAGTGAGCAAGAAGGAAATACACACAGGTAGATGGGTTCCCAGTAGAATAAAAGCAAAGAATGTTAGTTTAAAGATATTTTATTACAATAAATGTTCAAAATGTTGACCACCCGCGGCAATACAAGCTCTCACTCTCCTTAAAAAGGACCGCTTTATGTTTCGCGAGTAACTTTTTTGACGTATCACCTGCACTGCTTGTGTTATCTTCTCACGAAGGTCAGCGATGTCATTAATGGGCTTCGCATAAACGAGCTCCTTCATAGTTCCCCAGAAAAAAAAATCCAGCGGATTTAAGTCAGGTGAGCGGGCTGGCCACGGGATTGTTCCTGATCGCCCAATCCACCTGTTCGGGTATTGCTCGTCCAAAAACTCTCTAACGGATACGCGAAAATGTGCTGGACAGCCGTCGTGTTGGAACCACATATCTGGTGGGGTCTCTTCTAGTAAGTTTGGCAAATCATTTTGAAGAAAATTTAAATATGATTCGCCAGTCAAATTCTCGGGCATCTCAAATGGACCAATAATATTCCCACAGAGAATACCGGTCCACATGTTCACTTTGAACCGGTACTGGGATCTATCTTCTCGCATCAAGTGCGGATTTTCCACATGCCACTCGTGCAAGTTGTGTAGGTTCATGTAGCCATCCTTCTTAAATGTTGATTCATCTGACCACAAAATTTTGTCGATAAAGTTTTCGTCTTCTCGATGTTTTTGCAGGATTGTTTCACAAAACGCGACTCGGCTCGGATAGTCTCGAGGTAAAAGACTTTGCACTCGCTGTACGTGGTACGGATGATATTCTTCTTTTTGGAGAATACTGTGTGCTGTGCTCTTCGGTATCCCCGTATCAGCTTCTATTCCTCGCACAGAGATGCTTGGATTTGCCGACACCGCCTCTAAAACTTCATCGCGTATGAAGTCATTTACGGGTCGTCCTTCACCAGCTACTTGATTGGGGAACCGCCCGTCACATAGTGATCTGTGCACATTAATGAAAACTCGATGGTCGGGATATCGCGTAGCCCTCGGATACCTTTCTCTGTAAAGTCTCGCTGCAGCTCGTCCATTACCTCTACATTCTCCATAAATGTAGTGCATATTTGCGTATTCTTGCGGAGTGTAGGTCGCCATGGTAGCACACACAAAACACAAACTGTCCAAACACAGGCAAAGGTCGTCGTAAAGAGTTCGTTTCAAAGTCCAGAGCACAAAGAGTAATCGAGTCCAATAAACAAAGCTTTAAATCGTAGTACGTGATCAATGGTAACAATAAAAGAGAGGTGCGTAGTAACGGCAGGAGGCAGTGACGCGTACTGACCGTACTGTTATCCTAAATAGCACGATCCCAGATAGCGTCACTATCTATCTCACTCGCACCTCTAACCTTTTTCTCCCTCACTCTTACCTGAATAATGGGGTACCATAAAGAAGAACCAGCAAATCGCAAAGATAGTTTCTGTCTTGCTCCCTCCTGTTGTAATAACGAATCACTATGGTGAGATGCATGCACATACCGTCCCTTACGGTCTAACCTGTTTTTTGAGAGGCCTGTTGTTATTTTTATGAGCATACAATAGTAATTCTTTAGAGGTTAGATTCAATTCGTCGTAAATTTTTCTTTCTAAGAATTCTGTAAGAGATCGTAAAAATTGGGTTGTTGAGTAAAAATATTATCAAAAATTTTTTTTTTCAAATTAATGTGTAAGTATTATACCTTTTTAAAAAGAGGAATAAACGCGTCAAAATTTGACGTCACTTGCCATACTATTTTGGTACATTTTTTTTACACTACAGTCGGTCAAAGTTGCGAAATTCAATAGTTTTCCATATCACCTTTAGTTAAAATAATATTTTATTTTAAAATGGTACAATAAGTACTTTATTTTTACATTCTATTTAGACACAGCAATACCCTAGATTACAAAACCTCCAAGAAATATCGAAATTATCAGCATTAGCAGTCACAGCATTCAAAAGTATGTCACAGGGTGCTCATTTCCCCTTTTTTTTTTTAAATCAGTATAATTCTGTAAGTACATGGGGTGGATTTTTTAAAATATTTTTCTGAGTACTGTTAGAACTTGGGGCATCGTGGGAATCCAGTTGGACGCCAGGTTCTTGGACACCCTGTATACCGGAAAACGTTCTTAGGAGACTGTCCTTAACTTATTGAGAATCTTTGATCTGCATTCACAGATTTTGGTGGTGCAAACGCATATTTTCAGTAACATACTGTGATTGGCAGTCTGAAAAAGAATGCGCTGCCGTCACCTACAAATTGGCTCCGTATTTAAAAATTAATTAAAAATAGTTACTATTGTTAATAGTTACAAGTGTATACAACTAGAAGCAATAACTCAGTGTAAACGTACGTTACAACTAATACTATCGTTTGTAGTTATAAAACAACAAAGCATTGACAACAAAATATCAACGAAATTACACAAACCAAGTGAATTAAAACGAATAAAACAAACATTGGATCGAAATACGTTCATCCATAGTGCCCAAGATTGTGATTTCGAACTAAAACAAAAATTTCAAAAACTACAAAGTAAAAAATTCAAACAACGCGCGAACCGACGCTTTGTTTAACGATTTCATTCAAAATTCAAAAAAAATTGGATTCAAAAAAATTTGGAAGATAAGATACGTAATTTAATTTCACAATTTAAGCTTGCGCAGTGCTACTAATAATACGGTGTACTGTTAGGTCATTAAGTGGGCGTTCGATCCTGGCTAATTGTTGTTCTTTTTGAACTTGTTTTAGAACACTTTTTCTCTTTTTGGTATTAATAAAATTACTTATTACATTACTATTCGAAAAAAAAAAACCAAGCAATTCTAATAAATCATCAATAGATGACCTGTCGTTCTTGTCAACCGACTCAAACAACTTTCATAAAAGTCTACCCGATTTATCTACATGGAATTGTTAAGAAACCGCAGAACTTCAAGAAAAAGTTTCTGACTTAAAGGCTAAATTAGAAAATGCCCATAAACAAATTGATAATTTATTATTAGAAAAAATATCTTTGAAAGAAAAGATCCACGAACAGGAGCGTAAAATTTCATATTTGACAACATGCTCTTCCTCTTCAACCAGCACACCTGAACCAAGACGTCGTCGTAATAAAAAAGACAAAAGCAATGTCTTCGGTACAGAGGTATTAGAAAGCCAGAACACAACATTATTAAATAACACGGTAATAGATAGCGCCAGATGCAAGCTAGCCGCAAAAAATACTGACAAAAAAGTCAATTTAATGTCAGTAAAAGTTGCGACCAGTTGACAACAGATGACGCTGCCGCTGCGTGCAAACCATTGACACACGACCAATCGATTTCGTTTCAGAAAAATACGATAGATGGAGATAATAGTTCCGAGTTCAAAAAGTGCCGGAAGATATACATATTTGGTGGTCAACAATGTGCCTGATTAGGAGACATACTGGTTCGTACAAGACAAAATACAAAATTCGAAAGGTATAAAATATCTTCTACAATAAAGCTATCTGCTCAAACTTCAGACATTCTCAAAAACTGTTACAACTATGTAGAAGATACACCTGAAAACTATATTATCCTGAGTGTTGCGCAGAATGATAAAAATCCTACAAAAAAATACCATGGAGTTGGCTGCGTTACTAAGTAAGCTACAATTTATAAACATTATAATTTTAAGTGTAACATACAACCCATACTTAAATGAATGGAAGCTCAACAATTTACTAAAAGGTATTTGTATTAATTTTAAGCAATGTAACTTTCTGTCATCATCAAATGTCACAAAATATAAGCCTTCTTATACGACACTAGCAACAGAATTAACTATTTCATAGACAATAATGACTATGAGAACTTAGCTATAAGACATTGTCCTGATCCTGAACCTAAGTAACTAAAATTGTCGCAAATCCGCCTCCAAAAAGGGGCACCATTCCGTTTTATTTCTCAATAAACACTCAACAAAGTTCTATTTGTACCCAACAAAAACCAGATTCTAATATCAATAATAATCTTTTTCGTGACCAATAAAAATACTGATTGCAATTACTATGATTATACCGCTACTCTTTTGCACCAAAATATCGCTGGTTTAATAAATAAAATTGACTCTGTCCAACTCTGTTTAAATTAATTAGTAGTTAAAAATGTTAATCTAGATATTCTTTGTTTTTCTGAGACGTTTGTAAGAACAGGTGATGAATTAAATATTAATTTTAAAATTTTTAATCTTACATGCTCGTTTTCAAGGAAAAGAGAAAAGCGTGGAGGTGTTTGTATTCTGATAAATAAAATGTTTGACTTTAAACACATAGAAATTACCCAAGGATTTATGTACTGAAATTATTTTTGAATGTTGTGGAGTAGAGATACCTTCTTTAAAATGTATTGTTATTTGTATTTACAGAATTCCAAATTTAAACACATATATATTTTACAAAAAAATCGACCTACTATTGCACAAATTACTCAAACGAAAAAAACCTTTGATAATGATTTGATAATTTAAAAGAAAGCAACGATAAAACTAAATTTAAAGATCTTATATCTAACTATGGCCTAAGTCTACATATTAATAAACCAACCCATCAGCTTTCTTGCCTAGATCAGATTATAAGTAACATAAAAAATTCAACTGGAAACACTCACGAAGTTTTTCTGTCAGATCACAACACTTGCCAAACATTATTCCCAGTTGAAGCGAGAAACCTGCCCTAAAATATTGGTATAATATTTAATAAACAGGGATTACTCAGATGATAACATCAAAAAATTTGTGGAAGCTATTGGGAATTTGTCATGGATTGAGGTTCTCGAGAATACTGACGCAAACGATAGCTTTAATATATTTCATGAAAATTTCTCACTATTTTATAAGTTATGTTTAACTAAAATTTACGTCAATAATACGTCACCCAAATGGATTACCAAAGGTATAAGGAAATCTTGCACTTATAAAATACAGCAAAAAAAATGTATTACTTAAAAAATAAAAATAGTGATATACGGTGTAGATATTTAAAATACAATAATATACTAAAATCATGAGTACTCCGCTCAAAAAAATGCTCAAACCTTAACTACATACTTAAATCTAAAAATAAAAACAAAGCTACATCATTAAAAATAGAACAGACACTCATAAAACATTTAATCAAATAAACGCAATAGATCACAATGGCTGTATTTTAAACGATCCAAGTCAAATAGCTAACTCTTTTAATATTTTTTTTATTGATTATGCTAATATAAAACCTCAACCTGCAAGAAATACCTGTTCATCTCAACCCTCTAGAAACGATTCCAGTATATTTTTGAACCCATGTTCTGACACCGAAGTATTCCGTACAATTATATCTCTAAATAATAAAAAAGTCGGAATGGTATGATGAGATCTCTACGCACATACTCAAATTATGTGCTGAAATCATATCACCAATACTCAGTGGCGTGCAGTGGTTCTCCACAGAGGGTAGCCCATGCATACTGACACCAAAAAAAAAAAACTAATTCACGCAACATCACAGCGCGGCTCTACATACAAGAACTCACCACATTATTCAAGGTTTAAAACACGATTTTCTAACGATGCAAACAGAAGATAGATTCGGCCACCTCAAATATCATAACCAAGTGGGTGGGTGATAATTACAGAACACGTCACTTGCAAGATATCCGAAGTCATGAATTATCATATTTTTGGATTAATTCTCGTAATTCAGGCACAGATCTACCTTTAGACACAACTTGAATCTTATCATTAAACGACAAGTGCGAGTAACCTAACCTAACCAACACATTATCGCCGCAAACTTCACAACAGAACACCATTCTTAGGTAAATAAACAAATAATAACACAACACATAATATTTACACTACTTTACGTTTCAAAACCAATTACTTATAACTTAATAAGATCTAAAAAAGCAAAAAATTCAAGATCACATATAAATTACGTGTCACTGTCACATGAAACAAACACTACCAATTAAAATTGTATCACTGTCATACCGTGTTCTTCCACAAAAGGGACTACCATATTTTGCCAGATAACACTGACAAACACAGTCCGTGTTGCCGAAACTTATTTTCCTAACTCCCCAAAAACCAAGCGAAATTTCCCAAATATGAGGAGAAAAATAAAAAATTATGAAGTTTTTAATTATTTTTATAGGGCTTTTGCTATTCCTTACAATTTATAATTTTTTGGAAGGTATAAATTCAACAATACCACTCTTTTTTTGTATTGTCTCTAGTAGTCTGGTAGACATGAAGGAAACTTCCCCGCAATTCGGGGAATTGTCCAAAAATTGGGAACCCTGGTCTTCAATATTTTTCATTCCTTAAATCTTCACTTTACACACAACCAATGGGGACCAAGCTCCTGCCGCAGGAGCTACGCCACTAATTTAAACCATTTCACTATTGTGTGCCGTTCATCCACACGATAATATACACGAGTGTGCGTAAATTTATGAACGGAATGTAGGCGAAACGAATGCTTGCCTTGCTTACGTATAACGTAAGCTCCGTCGAACTGTGAGTCACGTGGCGTCTGCGACAAGTTGCTATAAGAGTTTTAACAGGAGTTTAACTTTTTTTTTTTTATATTTTGTATTATTGTATTACATAGCTAAAATAAAAACATTTGGCGTTGTTGGTAGGGTAGGCTAGGCCTAATTGCCTCTATGGACGGCACGCCCCTGCCAATACTATGCCACACAATTAATTTATCTCTGTTTGAGAGAATCTTCCCTGAAAAATTAAAAGTTTCAATAGTTAAGCCCCTTCATAAAAACAAGAGTACACTAGATAAAAGAAATTGTAGACCTATCACTCTAATTACATTATTCTCAAAAATTTACGAAAACATAATGCGTAGTCGTTTAGTTCAATTTATAAACGCAGTGCCATCGCATCCATCCATGTGCGCCATCGCAGTTGGTGAACGATGTGGGGCAGCAGTGTCAGGAGATTGGAGCTATAATTACAGCTAAAGATGTTAAAGAATCTATTAGAGCTATGTCACGTGGGAAGTCTCCTGGCCATGATGGCATCAGCATCGAACATTTCAAACACGCAGGCCCTCACCTGCCTAGAGTGCTCGCGATGTTCTATACCCTATGTATAGGACATTTGTACTTACCTCCTGCGCTTATGAAAACTGTGGTGGTGCCAATTGTGAAAAATAAGACAGGTGATATTTCTGAAAAATCCAACTACAGGCCGATTTCACTTGCCACTACGGGAGCGAAAGTGCTTGATGGTTTGCTTAGCAATCAACTAGATAAATACCTGAACATAAGTGACAACCAGTTCAGTTTCAGGCCGAAACTTTCCACAGAGACAGTCATCTTGTGTGTGAAGCAAACTATCAAGTACTACATAGAAAGACGAACGCCAATTTATGCATGTTTTCTCGACTTGTCGAGGGCGTTTGACCTGGTCTACTACGATATCCTGCAGAAACTGAAAGATATATCCTTGCCAACAGAACTCACCAGGCTCCTTAAATTTTGGTATCATAACCAGGTCAATGTCGTGCGATGGTCGAGTGCATATTCCGATCCGTACAGGTTGGAATGTGGGGTGAGGCAGGGGGGGGCTAACTTCGCCCAAACTTTTCAACTTGTACGTCAACGCGCTGATAGAGGAGCTCAGCAGCGCCCGTGTCGGCTGCCATATTGATGATGTATGTCTCAATAATATCAGTTACGCGGATGACATGGTGCTGCTGAGTGCTTCTGTATGTGGCCTTTCAAAACTGTTAAGCATCTGTGAAAACTACGCTCACAGCCATGGCTTGATTTACAATGTCAAAAAAAGTGAATGCATGGTCTTTCAGGCCAGAGGAAAATGTATGTGAATCTAACAACAATACCTACCATAAAATTATGTGGAACACCACTGAAGAGGGTGGAACATTTTAAATATCTTGGACATATCATGTCCTCTGATCTGAAAGATGATGCAGACATAGAGCGAGAACGCAGGGCGTTGTCTGTTAGGGTGAATATGATGGCCCGCAGGTTTGCTCGTTGTACCACTGAAGTGAAAACTAAAATTGTTCAGAGCATATTGTACATCTTTCTACACGAGCAGTCTGTGGGTCTCATACACGCGCAGACAGTACAACGCCTTGCGTGTGCAATATAATAATGCATTCAGGGTGCTGATGGGGCTGCCCCGATTTTGTAGCGCATCAGGTATGTTCGACTAGTCGCAAGTAGACTGTTTTTTTACTACTATGCGAAAACGATGCACATCCCTGGTGCGCAGGGTTCGGGCTAGCTCCAGCGGCATCCTGGGGGCATTCGCGCAGAGGTTCGATTGCCAGCACCTGAACCATTGCTGCATGGTTCACATACTAGGCAATCGAGATATGTAATATGTTTTTGTCTTTTAATATTGTATATGTTTTTTATTTTGTGTGTTTTTATTTTGTTTTATTTTGAAATTTTGTATTTTTGTATATGATCCACTGTTGGTCGAAATAAAAGATTATTAATATTATAAACAATCATAAAATTATTATTGAAGAACAAAATGGGTTTCAAAAAGGAAAGTCAACAACTCTGGCAGCATTCTCTCTAGTCAGGTCCATAACAGATAATATAGATAAAAAACGCTCTGTTTCAGTAATCTTCCTAGATATGAGCAAGGCTTTTGATCTCGTTAATCACAATGCACTTCTAGATAAATGTGAGCGCTACAGCATCAGAGGTCCAGCATTAGAATGGCTGAAAAGTTATCTCAACAATAGACATCAGTGTGTCGAAATATCCCGTATTAATGATAAAATTGTAGCAATGGTATACAAATCTTTATTTAAACACAATGGGTCTGGAGTACCTCAAGGAAGCATACTAGGGCCTCTTCTCTTCCTTTTATATATTAACGACTTACCAAGTATAACAAACAAATGAGTGCGTACTATTTGCAGATGATGTGTCAATAATAATACCGAAACATAACAAAACATTACATCAACAAGAAGTAAACCGAACTATCAACGATATAATAAATTGTCTAAATGAAAACAACTTAAAAGTAAATCTATCTAAAACAAAATTCATTGAATTTGCAAACTATTAACAAAACCCCCCAAACATAAATTTAAAACACAATAACGAAATAATCAACAAAGCAAATAGTATACAATGTTTAGGACTAACATTAGATGAAAATTGTAATTGGGGAATACATATTGAAAATCTATGTAAAAAAATAAACAGATTTGTATACGCTCTAAGAGAACTACGCAAAACAGCGAATGAAGAAGCTGCACTCAACGCCCACCACGGCTACGTAGCATCTGTACTGCGGTACGGTTTACTCCTATGGGGTAACTCATCTCACATTCAAAGAGCTTTCATAGCGCAAAAAAAAATGTCTGAGAGCAATAACTGGGGCGCCTCCACATGAGAGCTGTAGACCAATTTTCAAAAAGTTAAAGGTTTTAACGCTAGCTTGTATTTATATTTTAGAAATAGCCATATTTGTTAGGAAAAATTCACACTTCTTCTCCACAGTAGCCGAAAACAATAGATTTACAAACAGGGACCCCAAGTTAAAAAAAATAATTTTGTAACAGCACTTTCCACTACAGAACGTAGCTACCTTATGTCCATAAAAATTTACAACCATATTCCTAAACTAATAAGAGAACTACCATTTAATTTCTACAAAAAAAATCTAAAAAACATAATAATTTTTACACTGTGGAAGAACTGTTTGAATTTAAGGGTAATTGCAAATGTTGTTGTTATTGTATTTTTATATCTATTATATATATATTTTTTAATTTGTTTTGTATAGTAGAGTATAAATGTATCTTTATGTCTATAGTGTAAGTGTTTTGTATTGTTTATTAGAGTATAAGTAGTTTATAAATTTTGTAGGTGTATATAGGTTTTATACCCATTGTACGCTAGATATTCGTATGCCGCTTTTAGCTTTTTGCGGATGTGTCCTGAGCTTATGCTCAGGACACTGTTATGAGTATCTGTTATCAATATTATCATTGATAACCAACTTTTACCTACCATATCCGACGAATGTCTTTGTCTTTGTCTGTAATATTTACCAACGTTCAAGTATCGAGAGGTGTTTTCTTCAGATCAAATCGAAAACCAAAACCACCCAAGAGAAAGTCGGACTCGCGCACGGAGGTTTCCTTAATATTATCTACTTATTATCTATAAAAAAAAATCATGTCTATTGTATGTGAGCCCCCTTAAATATTTATTTTATTCTGTTTTTTAGTTATTTGTTGCCGCTCTTTCAATTCTGAATTTCAACTGTCTAACTATCACGGTTCATGAGATACAGCCTGGTGACAGACGGACAGACAGACAGACAGTGGAATCTTAGTGATAGGGTCCCGTTTTACCCTTTGGGTACGGAACCCTAAGAACCCACTTAAAGGAGACTTTTACGTAGAGGAGTCAGTGGAAGGACAGATGAAAGCGTAGTAGTAACTTTCTTGTTAAAAGCTTTATATTAATTTGGTTCATTCGTATTTTTCCGGTTGCTCTTTTTGTCATCCATTTTTCATTGTCGATACACTGGACCGACTACTATTGTGAGAGGCATTTTAATATCTATTTATATACAGGATGGAATTTTGTAATGCCACCTGGACGGAAAGTACTCTTAATACTGCAGATAGAAAGTTTTACTCAAAGGAAACATTCCTTTATTTTTTAATAGAAAGCAAACTGCATTCAAAGATTTTCGAAAATTCTCTTCTCCCACACCCGGGAATCGAACCGGCTGTACCCTGTACTTTTATTGCATCGATCGTTAGGGTCAATTATAAGGATGAAATCTCTCTAACAAACATAAATTAAATGAAAGGAAAACCAGGAAATCTTAAATTATTTTAATTATTTACAAAAAATGGTAAACTAACTAATTAGTTGCTCGAAATGGGCTCCATTCTCTTGGATACACAAATTTATTCTTGTAACGAATTCATTTCTAGTAACCTTTAATAAAGTGTTGTGGTGAATATTATAAATCGTATTCTGAACTTCAACTCTCAACTCGTTGTCATTCGCATAAGATTTCATGTAAATTTGATTTTTTACATATCCCCACAAAAAAAAATCTAATGGGGTGAGATCTGGCGATCTCGCAGGCCATCTGATTGTGCCGTTTGTACCAATCCAGGTATTAAAATGGTTATTAATGTAGGCAGTAGTGATTCTGCTGTTATGTGCTGGAGCACCATCTTGCTGTAGAATTATTTGGTTTCGCTCTTCCTCGGGGAAACCATTTAACTCGTTTCTTAAGAGATCCAGTATTTCAATATACTTGACAGTGTTTAAATGACCTTCGTACACGTGGACTAACACTACATTATTTCTCATAATTCCGCACCAAACGTTGAAAGAAAATCTTACTTGATTGTTAGTTTCATGAACACGAACAGGATTCACTCGAGACCAATAATGGTTATTGCGGCGATTGTACATGCCATTATTGCTGAAGTTGGTTTCGTCAGACCATACAATGTTACTCAAAAAATTAGGGTTTCGGTCAATTTCTCCAAGCATGTTTTCACAAAATTGTAATCGTCTGTCACGATCCCCAATATGCAATTTTTGCACCAACCGACCTTCACGATAGCATTTATACTTATACTTTTTCAGCACTTTAAGTACGCGAGTGTGGGTTGTTCCTAATTCATCGGCAGCATCTCTACTTGAAGCCTTTGGAAATGATTCAAAGTATGTTAAAACATCTAGTTCAAAATCGAAATAGTTTTGCGGAATAGTTTGCCGTCTCTTCTTGAAACCACCCGTATTCTTTAAATTTTCTACCATTCT
This sequence comes from Atethmia centrago, assembly GCA_905333075.3. Lineage (NCBI taxonomy): Eukaryota > Metazoa > Arthropoda > Insecta > Lepidoptera > Noctuidae > Atethmia > Atethmia centrago. The sequence goes on along the minus strand of HG995381.1, from coordinate 5,139,214 downwards.
TTTCAATACGAACCGAGTTGGTGCCTGTCGGTCTTGATATCTCTCTCCATACCACCGAAGAGCTAGATTCACGTTTTTGTTATTTAAAAAATAAGCTTCCATTAAATCAAACTGTTCTTGATAAGCCATTTTCACCGTGAGACAAAATGTGAAATGAGTTGTAAAAACAATCAAATGTGAATAACAACTATGACAATCTAACATTCCATATTTAAATTACCTCATACACGCAGCTACGAGTATGTCGCAAAGGAGTCTGCATTACAAAAGATGGATGTTAGTTAAAGAGCTTTAACTTGACTCATTGAATTTGTAACTTCAGATTTCCTGGTTTTCCTTTCATTTAATTTATCATGTTTGTTAGAGAGATTTCATCCTTATAATTGACCCTAACGATCGATGCAATAAAAGTACAGGGTATAATTTTTTTAGATTTTAGCCGGTTCGATTCCCGGGTGTGGGAGAAGAGAATTTTCGAAAATCTTTGAATGCAGTTTGCTTTCTATTCAAAAATAAAGGAATGTTTCCTTTGAGTAAAATTTTCTATCTGCAGTATTAAGAGTACTTTCCCTCCAGGTGGCATTACAAAATTCCACCCTGTATAACTGAGAGCAGTGGGTGATTTACGAGCTGTATGTCGTAAATTCAACCCCAGACAGGCGCACAACTTTGTGTAAAATATTACATCACCACAGCTCTCAAAACGACGAAGGAACACATCGTGAGGAAATTGACATGTCCTAGAACCAAAAATTCGAAGACATGTGACATCTACCAACCCGCACTGGGCCTGCATGGTGGATTATGGCCCGCTCCCTCTCACCTAGAGGAGGGCTGTCTCCCAGCTGTGGGAACATTATAGGCTGATTATGTTATGAATATCTGAACAAATTATTCAAGTCAATGCAAGTCATAACAATCTATGTATATTGTAAGTTGAGGATACTATAGGCTAGTTTAAGTTCTTTTCTCTTTTTACACATTGTGTCTCATCCAACTGCTGGAAAAGAACTGTTGAATTAAGGATTACCGTTGTGATCTTCTATTGTTATGTATTTTTGTTTATAAAGGCTTTTATTTAGGTATTAAGTTTTGTTTAGGTTTTTATGTTGTGTAATTTTTATCTGCTTGAGTACAGTTTTCATTGTTTTGTTGGTACGAGTATATTGGCGTATGCTAGCTAACATATGGCAAGTAATTTAATTTAATGTTTTGTGTTTCGTAATGTTAATTACTTAGCATACGATTTGTATAGAATCAAGTTTATATAACTAGACAGACAGCTGTGCTGCTGGGGAGTTCGTTCCGCCACTTCTTCTTCCCAGCTAAAGCACTAGGAAGTGGTGAAGGGCGGGCATTTTTGGGGGACTGTCTTATGTAACTTTGACGTTCGAAAAGTTCTGATTCTCATCCTAGTTTGAATAAATGACTCTTGTTTTTTATTTTTTTTATCTATTTGATAATAAAATTCTGAAATTCACTTACAGACAACGCACTGCTTAAACCGTTGGGAAGCACGAAATTTCTCACGAGAGTTCCATAACCGAAGTGAACACCACAAAGGATGGAAGTTTGTCTTTTTTGCCGATGGGAATTCCATCGGGCGCACGACTTGTGAATTCATAAATATCCAGCGGTAGACTGTGATAGTTTGTGTTGATTGATTTTGCTGTATTATAATTTCTAACGTGACGTTATCGTGGACAGAAATAAAGCGTCTTCATATTTCAATACATTTTACTTTCCTGTGTTATCGTGATGCCGTGACGTGGACGTCCACGACAACATCGTTATGTTCGCAATGATAAAAGCGCACAATGTGTCTGGAATACTAATACTTCTTTCACTGAACGTATATTTTTGTTGTGCACAATACCCTGATGTCGAGCTATATAATATTTAGAATTACATATTTATCACTCCACTCCTATTCCACCTAACAGCTATTCGATGAACGCCCAAACGTAATTAGAGTAGGTAAATTAAAATTATTCACATATAGTTTCCTTATTTTGCCACCCATTTTGCCGTATCCATATTCTAATTATCCTTATTCAGCATTTATACCAATTAACCTACCGAACGAATTTTTAATTTAACATAACGTCCCGCCTGTATTCGAAGGGTCAGGCAGAGGTGCTATAGTACACCTAAATTTCGCCAGTTATGTTTAAGTCCCTTTAAGGGCTTGTGGCTAAGTAATAACAGCCGCACGGGCCAATCGATCAGGCCAAGCTACACTTGCCACTGTTGATCCGTAGATGGGTGACCATCTTCATTCATCCAAGACCCCTCCGAGCCTCGGAAAACACGTTAAGCCGTTGGTCCCGGCTGTCATTCGTGGATGACAACCAGTCTTACCAAGGGGTATCGTATTACCCAGTAACTGGGTTGTGGAGGTCAGATAGGCAGTCGCTCCATGAAAAAATCGTTAGACTGGAAGCCGACCTTAACGTAGTTGGAAAAAGGCTAGGCAGATGATGATGTTTAAGTCCCATATAATAGGGGGCGAGCCTCTTGTCATATAATAGGCGAGCCTCTTGTTATCAACCGGGCACAAATCTAGACTCTGAGCTGCTACTGTCATATTCCAAATGGAATATGACAACACACTCCTCCAATAACACTTTTGCCCGACCCGGGATTTGAACCCAGGACCTCATGCTCAGCAGTAGCGCTTGCGACCACTAGACCAATGAGGCAGTATTAGTAGTATATTTAATTAATTACTAAATACTCACTTGTTTTCATTTGCTCTAATTTTGGTATTAAGTACTTGGTATATGATGATGAAGATAATGAAGCTACTGTATAATAAACATCCGACATAAAACTCATAATTTCAAGCAACTACCGTTGATGACTGTTTCAATTGCCAAGGGTACTGTATGGAAAATATTTCCCAACATCACCTCAGAAACTTGGTGTACAGCATGCCACGCAGAGGTAATACAAAGTACAAAAATATGAGAATATTATACCTACATTTGCAACCAAGATACGAGGTGCATTCAATAAGTACCTAGTCAATAAGTGCCTCATCGCCAGAGGGCGCTGTAGTTTCAAAAGAGTTTTACCACAGTATAGCACATTCTTTTTTAATTCTTTTTTCAAATTTTCATTCTAATCCCTTCATTTGTTTTAATTTGACAACTTATGGAAGCGAACGTGTCGATCAGTTTTACAAAAATGGAAAAAGAGCAATCGTTCGGTGATTCGATTCCTATTTTTGGAAGGGAAAACGCGCATCGAAATCAAAGAGCGCTTGGATGCTGTGTACGGTGACTCTTCTCCATCGATGGCCACCGTCAAGAATTGTTTCAACGAGTTTGCACGTGGCCGTACGTCGGTTTTTGATGAACCACGTCCAGGTGCACCGAAAACAGCTGCTACGGAGGAAAACATTTAAAAAAATCCATAATTTCGTATTGGCAGATCGCCGATTGAAGGTTCGGGAGCTAGCTGAGACTGTAGGCATTTCAGAAGGAACAGTGCATCATATTCTTCACGAGGAACTCGGCATGAGAAAGCTGTCGGCGCGATGGGTGCCGCGTTTACTCACACCAGAAAACAAGCGCAACCGTGAGACCACATCGGAGACGTGTTTGGCGCTGTTTAAGCGGAATCCAGCGGAGTTTTTGCGTCGTTTTGTGACCGTCGATGAAACCTGGATTTACTGGTACACACCAGAGACCAAGGAGCAATCAAAACAATGGATCCAGACCGGGGAACGTGCTCCAAAGAAGGCGAAAACTGTAAAATCGGCCGGAAAAGTTATGGCCACCGTTTTCTGGGATTCACAAGGTGTGATCTACATCGATTACCTCGAGAAGGATAAAACAATTACAGGGCTTTACTATGCCGATTTATTGGGCCGATTCGACGCCGAATTAAAGAAAAAACGACCCCATCTGGCGAAGAAAAAAGTGCTGTTTCACCACGACAACGCACCGGTTCACACGTCTGCCGTTGCCATGGCCAAATTGGTCGAATTACGCTACGAATTGTTGCCCCATCCACCGTATTCTCCAGATTTGGCCCCTTGTGACTTCTTTCTGTTTCCTAATCTGAAAAAATCACTCGCCGGGAATAGATATGGATCGAATGAGGAGGTCATCGCCGCCACGGAGGCCTATTTTGCAGAGTTTGACAAAAACTATTTTTCGGACGGGTTAAAAAAGTTGGAGCATCGCTGGGCTAAGTGTATCGAACTAAAAGGAGACTTTGTTGAAAAATAAATTGCCACTTTTCCAAAATTTTCGTTTACTTTTTGTAGGCTAAGTATTTATTGAATGACCCTCGTAGTTATTTAAAAAAAATTGCGATAGAATTGCGGCATTTATAATAAAATTTTGATTTCAAAAAGTAGATCAAATAAATGATACTAAACGCAAAAGCTCTTGGTACCGTCCGAGACAAAGGCGAAGTCGGAAATGTGTATGTGTGTGCATTTGTGTGTGAGTGCTATGAGCTGACACTACTTGTCTTCACGCACACATTCACAGCGGGTTTGTACACTCGGTAACCACAAGCAAAGCGCGCGTCGCTTCGTGAGATAAAATACTGTAACGTAGGGTAGGACGCGCTCAAACTGGAGAGTCAATCCTATTAGGGAGGCAGGGCGCCGACCTCCCTAGCGGCGTCAGCGTAGTGTGCTACGCTGACGACACGTTGGTCCTGGCGCAGGGGAGGTCGCACCAGGCGGCGGCCGAAGTAGGGGCACGCGGGTTTGCGACAATCGTCGAAAGGATCCGGCAATTGGGACTCGAGGTGGCTTTGCACAAGTCCGAGGCCTTGTGTTTTCATCAGGGCCGGATTTAAGGCAGGGCAACAGGGGCACTGGCCCCGGGCCTCCACAAAGAAGGGGCCTCCACAATTAGATTTTTTATTGATTTTTATATGAATAAAATACTTCGTTTGTGTCCTTCAAAAAAAAAAAGAGTCCACAATCATAACTTCGTAAGGTTGAATTGTTTTTTTTTATCTGTTTCACAAATTTTTCGGGGCCTCCACTTCTTGGTTGCCCCAGGGCCGCCACAACTTTAAATCCGTCCCTGGTTTTCATGGTCCTCGGAACGCGCCACCGTTAGGGTCCCAAATACACCGAGGCCCCCGCAACACAGGCAACAGGAAGGAATACGGTTGGGTTTTAGTCAGTAAGAGTCTGACACACCCTCCCGCTCCGCCCAGAGCGGGAGAAGTTATTTGATGATTTCCCACCCTCAAAAAAAAAAAAAAAGGGTCCCAAATAACGGTAGGAAGGGTTTCTATCGGCGTCGAGTCGACGATGAAGTACCTGGGACTCGTCCTCGACAGCCGGTGGAACTTGGTGCAGCATTTCAGACGTTTGGCTCCCAAACTGGAGCGGGCGGGCGCTGCTTTGAAGCGGCTCCTGCCCAATCTAGGGGGTCCAAACGCCTCCTGCCGGAGGCTCTACGCGGGGGTCGTGCGGTCCATGGCCCTCTACGGGGCTCCTGTATGGGCGCGCTCTCTGGCGCTGCGGCCAGCCCGCCGGTTGAGCGCGGCCCAAAGGGTCATGGCCATCCGGATGGTCCGGGGATACCGCACGGTCTCCTGTGAGGCAGCAAGCCTCCTTGCCGGATTGCCGCCATAGGATCTGGAGGCAAAAGTCCTCGCGCACGTATGGGAGTGGCGCGAGGAGGCGAAACGCCGGGGCGTAAGTCCGCTTCCGCGAGAAATCGCGGCACAGCGGACGAAGCTCCGGCGGGATCTCATGGCGTCATGGAAAGTACGGTTGTCGCAACCCAGTGCTGGGCACGCCACGATTTCGGCGATAAGTCCCCTCTTTGAGGAGTGGCTAGAGAGGCGCCAAGGCATCCTCTTCTTCCGCCTGACGCAGGTCCTCATCGGACACGGCAGTTTCGGGAGGTCCCTGTGTCGGATAAGGTGGGAGGAAACGTCCGGGTGTCACCGCTGTGTGGATCGCCCGGAGGACACGGTGGAGCATACGGTGGAGGTCTGCCCAGCTTGGGCAGAGCACCGCCGTGTCCTCGTGGAGGCGATCGACGGCAGAGACCTCTCGCGTCCGGCCCTGGTTCAGGCCATGGTACGGAGCGAGAGGGCATGGGCAGCCGCCACCTCCTTCTGCGAAGCAGTAATGCTCGCGAAGGAGGAGGCGGGACCGTCGAGGGAAAGGCAAGTTTCGCGCCCTCTCGCCCCTAGCCGCCGCAGGAGACGCCCAGGGCGTCTGGAATCCCGGGCGGATTTCCGGCCACCGTGGGCGCGGGCTTGCGGACGGTGAGCAATGGGTAGCTCACCGTCCGGTAAGGACCAGGCCCGGGTCGACGGCGCGTTGTATTCCACGCGCACCTCAAAGAGATCTCGTCAGCACGTAGGTAGGGGTCCACTAGGGCCGATGCCTGCCGGGGTCGCGGGAAGGTACTTATGGGTCACCGATGGCCCCCGCAACACAGGCAATAGGAAGGAATACGGGTGGGTTTTAGTCAGTAAGAGTCTGACACACCCTCCCGCTCCGCCCAGAGCGGGAGAAGTTATTTGATGATTTCCCACCCTCAAAAAAAACAAAAAAAAAAAAGGGTGCAACTAGATGAAAGAAGCAGAGGATCGATCTGAATAGCGTGTGATTGGAGAGGCCTATGTCCAGTTGATGATGATGTTGACAGTATATGCGTGTATTCGGGTATTTCCATATTCTCTTCGGACTAATAAAATCCTTATCACACAACACAACGGGTCAACTGTGCTGACCCCGTTGCGTGAAGATGACCATGATGCATCAAAAAAATATGCCAATTAAAGCGTGAAGATGATAATTCGTATTAGTTAGTAAGCGTAGCCGAGTAGATAACGAAAACAATTTCCTCTCCTCCATAATTATATTTTTTTACCGAAATTTTGCCACTCACTTCCACTAAACAAGTTGAAATGGAATTAATTGGCATTCCTCCATGGGATGACAACATAAACTACATAGTTTTAGTACGTAGTTATAGGGAAAAATATGAAATTCTGTGGTTTCACACAAAAGTTCAGTTTTAACCCAATGTATGAAACCAGTGTTTCTTTTTTTCCAGTGTTTGCCGCATAGCAAAAAAAAATTATCTATCAGGTCCTACTTCCAGTAATGACACTTATTGATCTGTCTATACATAGTATGAAACAAAGTCGATTTTCGTGTCGGTCTATGTAATGCTTAGATCTCATTAACTACGCAGCGGTTTTCAATAATAATAATATTCCAATAAAAATTAATAATAATTTATATTTTTTGAGTTATACAATATGTAACAAAACCCTGTTGTTCCTTCTACCTACGTTTTAAGAATCGGTTTACTAAGCGATAAAGCAAGTCATTTAAAAAAAACTGTTAAACAAAAAAAAAATAAAATAAATATTTAATTATTAATATTTGTAATGTTTAATCGATTTGTTACCTCTGCAATTCTGCATGAAGCGATGACGCGAAACCAGAAGTAGATAGAACGTTCCCGCCCTCTCTTTGATCGGCGCCGCCGCGCCGCCGATTATCTACCTATTTTTCTACACAAGTTCGTCAGCTGTTGTTTATCAGTAACACTTTAACGATTTAATCTTTGAAAATCTTGGTTTACACTAGTACACACACAGTATTTTTAAGCACAATTGATAATTGTTAAAACTACATTTAAAAAAAACTAATTTGCCACGTCTGTCACATAAAACCTGATGTACCTATTTACATTTTGATGCATTAATTTATTATGATATCTACTTGACGGCCACGGAGTTGCTGTCGTCGGAGGGAAGTAGTGATTGGACACGACAATAGTGAAATGGGTGCTGGCCATCTTCTTTGAGTACTCTCCTAACGCGCATATGATTTACTCCGAGTTCGTGTTCCACTGAGCGTGTACTTAGCGTTGGATCGTGCTCAAACAAGTCCAAGACTTCTGTCTCGAGTCCTCGGTCTGTCTGCGTCAGCTCGATGTCAGGTCTCGCTCGTGCACATTGCCGGCATTGTACGTACGTATGTGCATTGGAATGCCATCGTCGACGGTAATGATCGCAAAACGTTCTTGCTAGAGTCTGCGTGCTTCTGCATAATTGCAGTCACATTTCCGAAGACACATCAACATATTAAAATATTATACGTTAGAATAAGACATTGTCAATGTTTACGTAAACATAACACAATTCACTCACTACGTAGGTCAACAATAACATCCATTCTGAAGTAAGGTGCGCGGGAGACTAAGGAAGTTATTCGCAGGAAGACGGGTGGCGGGGCGGCGGGGTAGGTAGGCACGTGGTACCGACCCGCCGACATGCCCGGCGGGAGTTTTTGTCGGCATCTTTTGTCGCATTCAAAGAAAGCCGCCGAGCTAGTAGGCTATTTAGCGAAATAAAGATGTACTTGTAAAATCAGATACTGTAAACATTTTTTTGAATGTGTCGATTTTAATAGTTATTTGATTTTGACCTCTCGACTAGCCAATGCTTAATTTTTTTTTATTATAATTTCATCAATGTTCTGCTTATAGGCAAATGTATACGTTCCTAAAAGGAACAACAGGGTTTTTGTTACATATTGTATAATAATATTCCACATAATATTTTCATCTATTTTGACATGTCGCTATTGCACCCGTGCGTAGCAGGGTAGGGTCGCTTGTGTTACTTGTGTTAATATAATTGAACACTTTTTACACAAAATACAAAATGAAAATCATATAAAGATATGTGAATAGTTATCAGGTTTATTAATATAATGTGGTGCTTCACAACGACGAAATATTCCTAAATAATATTTAAAAATAATGTTTACAGGGATCATGTAAAGTTATTTAAATGCACGATCAGTCAAATACAGGGTGACATCATCAACGCACAACTGTTACCATGTATTTAGTACATGATTTTAAAATTATTATTGATAATCTATTAAAAATATCTAGAATCATATGCTGAATTTGGACACAGGAATATGGTTACAGTTTGCGCGGTATTGTCCCTGCCACCATGTATATGTAACGACATACCTACCTAAAATAAATTACAATCGTCACACAAGTTTCTCAGAAAACTTTTGTATACAAACACTAACTTAACCTATACATACCAACATCTGAATAATACAATAATAAGATTCAATTTATTTATAATACGAAAACTGATCTGTATTGTGTTTAGTCTGCGTTGTTCGTGGCAAGAATGAGAAATATAATAGTAACCGCTATCACTTGATATGAATTAATTATACAGAAAGCATCTGTCACTGTTCTGCTCACTTCTAGGTATGATAAGATATCATTAACAAAAACTTGTAAACTCGTTATACAAACCAATATGAATGAGATGACACAAGTTCTTACGATTTCGGTAAAGTTTCGATTAGAGTTCTTGCGTCTGGTTATGACGACGTAAAAGATTCTACAAAAAAACAAAATGTTCAGAGACAAAACGATGAACTTTAACCATGCGTAAGCTTTGTAGTACTCAGGGAAATAATCAGGAAAAACAGAAAGAAATACTGGGCACAGCACTCCCAGTGGTATCGAAACTATGGTCCAAATCAGTAGAGACAGAATAATGAAATTCCTCTTTTGCAACACAAACACTAGCACTACTTTTTCGTATAAATTCTTCGTGTACACAAACATCCAGCATATCAACACGACGTCCGTCTGCACGTACAGTGCGAACATTACATCCATCGTATACTCGTTAAATATACCATTTCCCAACAAGCATTCTAAGATTGTGTTCATCAGTCTTGCTACTGTCAGCTGAGTGAGCATCTTCTGGTCTATTTTTCTTATCTTGGGTCTGATTATGAAGAGCACTACTTGCAGTATCAAGCATAGCGATGATAAGATGATCCCGATGATCCAAATATAGTTCTCTAGAGGGCTTGGAAGATCAGGGTCAGTATGTGTGCCAGCGTCCATGACTTGGGTCGCGTTCACAGTTGAGTTAGACATAATGATAATATGTGCTGCTGTGCCGCCGCTCACTGTCACACTAAATAACTTTATTTTCGCCAAAGTCTGACCGAGCGGCAAAATTTTATTAACATACAAATACATGCAAACACACACAAACGTAATGAGAGATAAGCTGTAATTTGTGATCATATATAAATGGAGGTAAGTACCAAAAATTACTAGGAGGGCAACTAATAACACTAATTATTCAACAATTACAGCTACATATTAATACCAAAGTAATCATCTTTTAATATTTTTCATCAACTATAGTACTGACTGATGCCAATAATGTCTTACGTTGTACAGTCAACCGCACATCAGTGGCAACACTTGCACTGCGTAACTTACTGCTATGACATAACGACGGTAGCACGCTCATAAAATGGAGTAAAAGAGTCACCATGTGGGCAGGCCCAAAAGGAAAACGAAAAAAAGGAGGGCCCCGAGAAGAATAATAATCGCCGTATCTCTACGTTGACGTCGTGGTGGGGATTGCACGCTCCGAGCTCTGAGTCTGTGCCGATAGAGTTTACTTTGCCGAAACAGGTCTTTTTTTTTTTTTAAGGTCCCACCCTTAAAAAAAAAAAAAAAGTGGCCGGAAATCCGCCCGGGATTCCCGACGCCCTGGGCGTCTCCTGCGGCAGCTAGGAGCGAGAGGGCGCGAAACTTGCCTTTCCCTCAACCGTCCCGCCTCCTCCTTCGCGAGCATTACTGCTTCGCAGAAGGAGGTGACGGCTGCCCATGCCCTCTCGCTCCGTACCATGGCCTGAACCAGGGCCGGACGCGAGAGGTCTCTGCCGCCGATCGCCTCCACGAGGACACGGCGGTGCTCTGCCCAAGCCGGGCAGACCTCCACCGTATGCTCCACCGTGTCCTCCGGGCGATCCACACAGTGGTGACACCCGGACGTTTCCTCCCGCCTTATCCGACACAGGAACCTCCCGAAGCTGCCGTGCCCGGTGAGGACCTGCGTCAGGCGGAAGGTGAGGACGCAGTGGCGCCTCTCCAGCCACTCCTCAAAGAGGGGACTTATCGCCGCAATCGTGGCGTGCCCAGCACTGGGTTGCGTCAACCGTACTTTCCATGACGCCATGAGATCCCGCCGGAGCTCCGTCCGCTGTGCCGCGATTTCTCGCGGCAGCGGACTTACGCCCCGGCGTTTCGCCTCCTCGCGCCACTCCCATACGTGCGCGAGGACTTTTGCCTCCAGATCCCATGGCGGCAATCCGGCAAGGAGGCTCGCTGCCTCACAGGAGACCGTGCGGTATCCTCGGACCATCCGGATGGCCATGACCCTTTGGGCCGCGCTCAACCGGCGGGCTGGCCGCAGCGCCAGAGAGCGCGCCCATACAGGAGCCCCGTAGAGGGCCATGGACCGCACGACCCCCGCGTAGAGCCTCCGGCAGGAGGCGTTTGGACCCCCTAGATTAGGCAGGAGCCGCTTCAATGCAGCGCCCGCCCGCTCCAGTTTGGGAGCCAAACGTCGGAAATGCTCCACGAAGTTCCACCGGCTGTCGAGGACGAGTCCCAGGTACGCCGAAACAGGTCTGGGGTGAGGAGCCTGACCAAGAGAGATACATAAACCCGCAGGCCAGCATGTGGCGAGCTGTTGGGCAATAGCGACCCCACGAACCCTATCTCCCGGGAGAAATCTTGTTCCTCACCTCTGGCTTGCCTTTATTGGCCGGCTGGAGTTAACGCTGATGAGGGATAGAGCTCCCACCTCTTTCTTGCCTTTATTGGCCGGCTTGAGTGGCGATTCGCAAGAGCAAACGTGCTCGGAGGAAGGAAGTATTCCAATAAGATGCTGGTAGGGATCTTGACCGTACTTCCGGGATTATCCTGATAGCCGTGGAGTACCTCTCCACTCCTCAAGCACCTCAGGAAGTGTTGCCCCCTTGTCGCTACATCACTATGTGCTAGCGACCGTTTTCGGGGGCCCATTATTGAGTGTGTAAGTCACCCCCTGCCATTTTATCCGTGTATTACATAACATTGATCAGGCAAGGGACATAGTCCTTCCATAGTTTCAGGTTACCAATTCACTATAGCCACCCAAACCCATAGCCCAATATGTTTTGCTTCCAAGTTCTGCAATAGCCCAGCACCAACCAGGGGGTTGTCTTTACATGCACTTGCATACTGCATACAGGTATAATCGTCGATTGGTGCCTCATTTCCTTCAAAACGTCTAATGGGCCTCTGCGAGTTGGCTTCGGCCCCTCGTACGCCTTCCATTGGTCCGGCGACCAGGGTCCCGAGATATGTAAACCCATAAATAATAATAATAATAATTTATTTTGGACCAAACATTTGTACATATTTTATAAACCTGCCAAACTGCCTGACAGTTTGTTGGCAGGATTAGCGCTCGTCTTAAAGCATGGCATTGGTTTAAACAATTTAATGAAACATCTAAGAAGGTAGATACAGATAGTTTTAAATGGATGGTGACAATATTTTAGTTCAATGTCCCTCAATTGATAAATTAAAATAAATAATTATTATTCATAAATTGTCCCTTAATTGATGGGTTGGTGAGATCGAAAAATTAGCTGGCCAGAATTGGCCTGCAGCAGCACAGGACAGAAAAGAGTGGCAAGAAAGGGAGGAGGCCATCTCCCAAAGAGGGGGTCCTTAATTCATTTCCTCAATTTTATTTATTTACTTCTTACTTATACTTTGTTTATTTTTTTAATTAAGAAAAAAGAGGCCTTATTATTATAATTATAATCGTATTTAAATATTTTTATCAACTATTCATAGTATTGAGTGTTGCAAATAATCTCGTGCGTTGTGTAGGTACAACGCACGAGATTATTTGCAACTCAACGTCACGTCAACTCCACATCAGTTTATTTATATTTTTTTTGGGTGGGAAATTATCAAATTTCTCCCGCTCTGGGCGGAGCGGGAGGGTGTGTCATACTCTTCCTGACTAACACCCACCCGTATTCCTTGCGTTGCCTGCGTTGCCAGGGGCCTCGGTAACCCTTTTGGACTTTCACGCGACCCCGGCAGGCATCGGCCCTACTGGACCCCTACACTTGTGCTGACATCTCTTTGAGACGCGCGTGGAACACGTTGTGCCGTCGAAACGGGGGCTGGTCCTTATCGGACGGCGAGCTACCCATTGCTCACCGTCTGCAAGCCCGAACTCCACATCAGTGGCAACACTTGTACTGCGAAACTTACTGGTATGACATAACAGCGCTATCAATGTAAAATTGTGACCATGTGCGGTTGAATGCACCTGTCACTAAGAGCCGGTTACCGAATCCAGCAAAATGTTTGGGTTCTGTTGGAATCGGGTCTATTATGGGCGTTTTTTTTTTTATTTCTAACGTGACGATCACTACATCACGGAAGTAAAATAAATGGAAATATATGAAGACTCTTTTACATTTTCCGTCCACGACTACGTTAGAACGTACAAACACACACATATACGTACACCAGAATACCAGTGCTGCGATATTTTTTTTTAATATCGCAGCATTATGCTGAGATAGGAGCCTTTTTGGCGTCGCTCAAATCGTTTTTATTTATTTTATTTGTTGTTTTTTGTTTATTCGAACAAATATGTAAAGTTTAGATGCTCTTTTTTACTTTTTTATTTCTTGTGCATGTCCCAAATAAAATATTTTTCTTTCTTTCTTTCTTCTTTACAAGTACACGTATTTCCACATATTTTATGGACGTACACGATAATATCGTCACGTTAGAAATTATAAAGGCGTACATTTACTACTTACCGTTCTCTGTGTTATCCTTATCACTGATGGGTAAAGGATGCCACTTGGTTACTACCTTATATTTAATTCCTATGTAAATGGTTGTTTACCAAGGAAGTAGCTACGACTGGACTGAGAGAGAAACGCCAATGGCCAGCATTGTTCACTGGAAGCATAATATGTGAATAGACAGTAGCGGCACTTCTTCATGGCGTATCCCGCGGTATCCGATCGACCTACTTTATGTTTATTGGAAAATTAAATGCACACAAAAATATGAATATATATATGTTGCAGGAGTTATTATTTAGACCATTATACGTAAAATTCTAGTGTATAACTACGAGACAGTAATTATGCATAAAATCAGCACTGTGCTGTGCGTCCCCCATAGCACAGCATCATACTGAGTGGAAGCCTTCTTGTCACAGTCGTGACATGCAGCTGCCGACCATTTGTGTTTTGTGATTATGTGTAGATCTATTTTGTTTTATTTTTCTGTTTATCTACTCTAGATCTGTTGTCATGCACGTGTTTCTGTAACAAATCAACTTATTTTTCTTTCTTTCTTTCTAGTTGGGATGATTTACTCCAAAAACAAACTTAAAATGGTAATTGAAAAGCATATTCTCCCATAAATCGATTTACGTCACGGTCAATTCTCCAACTGCAAATGTAAGTTGGTCGACTATTACTCGTTAACTTGTAAATCCTTTTTAACTTTGATAGTTTTCCTTTTAATTTCGTTATAATATGTACTACTGCCATGATTTTTTTCACACATTCAAAAACAACCATTTGGCTTGGAATACTCGACTCTTTTTTTTTTTTGTTGGATGGGAAATCATCAAATAACTTCTCCCGCTCTGGGCGGAGCGGGAAGGTGTGTCAGACTCTTACTGACTAAAACCCACCCGTATTCCTTCCTGTTGCCTGTGTTGCCAGGGGCCTCGGTGACCCATAAGTACCTTCCCGCAACCCCGGCAGGCTTCGGCCCTAGTGGACCCCTACTTTTGTGCTGACGACATATCTTTGAGGCGCGCGTGGAATACGACGCGCCGTCGACCCAGGCCTGGTCCTTACCGGACGGTGAGCTACCCATTGCTCACCGTCCGCAAGCCCGCGCCTACGGTGGCCGGAAATCCGCCCGGGATTCCCGACGCCCAGGGCGTCTCCTGCGGCGGCTAGGGGCGAGAGGGCGCGAAACGTGCCTTTCCCTCAACCGTCCCGCCTCCTCCTTCGCGAGCATTACGGCTTTGCAGAAGGAGGTGACGGCTGCCCATGCCCTCTCGCTCCGTACTATGGCCTGAACCAGGGCCGTACGCGAGAGGTCTCTGCCGCCGATCGCCTCCACGAGGACACGGTGGCGCTCTACCCAAACCGGGCAGACCTCCACCGTATGCTCCACCTTGTCCTCCGGGCGATCCACACAGTGGTGACACCCGGACGTTTCCTCCCGCCTTATCCGACACAGGAACCTCCCGAAGCTGCCGTGTCCGGTGAGGACCTGCGTCAGGCGGAAGGTGAGGACGCCGTGGTGCCTCTCTAGCCACTCCTCAAAGAGGGGACTTATCGCCGCAATCGTGGCGTGCCCAGCACTGGATTGCGACAACCGTACTTTCCATGACGCCATGAGATCCCGCCGGAGCTCCGTCCGCTGTGCCGCGATTTCTCGTGGCAGCGGACTTACGCCCAGGCGTTTCGCCTCCTCGCGCCACTCCCATATGTGCACTTTTGCCTCCAGATCCCACGGCGGCAATCCGGCAAAAGCCATGTGCGATCGTGTTTATTATGCATTTTGTGAAAAATATAATATATTTAATGATAGTCAAAATGGTTTTCGGAAAAACCGATCTACTGTTTTGGCTGTTTATAAATATATACAAGAAGCCCTCAATATAATTAATAATAAAAATACGCTGTAGGATTGTTATTAGACATGATAAAGGCCTATGATAGGGTGCAATTTGATATATTATTAAATAAACTATATAACATCGGTATCCGCGGGAAAAGTTACGAATGGTTCACATCTTATTTAAAAAAAACACATAACAGGTTGTAGAAATAGAACATTACAATCAGAAATCAAAATAAAGAGAATTAATTCGATCCCTAACCATGCCTGTAAACGCTTCTATACCACAAGGAAGTGTGATAGGGGGTGCCTGCTATTCCTTGTTTACATAAACGATCTCCCTTACCACATCAATGAGTCATGCGTATTGTTCGCCGATGATATCTCTATCTTAACAGCATGTGATAATAATATAAATTTAAACCAAAAATTGAGTTCTATACTTGACACTGCAACTCACTGGATGAACGAACATAACCTTGAAATTAACTACAATAAGACAAAAATAATAACTTTCCACCCCCGACAAAAAAAAACTATAAGTATAAGTTTCAAATACAACGGATCAACATTAGAAGTAGTAAATAAATTCACCATTTTAGGCCTAGACATAGATTTACACATAGATTGGAAATCATATATTCAAAAAGTAAGAACGAAATTATCCAAGTTTTCATACGCTCTCCGAGAAATCAAGGAAACAGCAGACCTCAAAACAGCACTAGTAATGTATAAGGACTCTTACAAACAAGCGCGACACGCGACGCGACACAAAGGCGGTCACAGTGGAACGAATGTATGGGAGCGGTTGGACGTAGACATGTCCGAAAAATAAGAGTAAAATTATGACAAACTAATGATGCCATCTTATTCGATTACTTAATGCCTTAATAAATTGTGGTGATGAATTTCTTCATAACTCCCATATTTCGGGAGTAATTTGAGAAAATGTGAAATTTTACTATGAAAATGAGTGTATCGAGCTCTCTCCCTCCTGATTCCGGGCTTGTTTCAAGTAGCGGTCTCTAATATCGTAATGCTATTACTAAGAGCTATATTTAATACTAAGACACATAGTGCGCCAAATGTGCACTTTCTGGGATAAAAGGAAATGAAAATTTAAAAAAAAAAACGTTTTTTCCCCATTTGTATTTACTTTAAACCGCAGACAGACTTATTAAGAGGTCTATAAATATATTATATATATACAGAAATATATATTAACAAAAATATTCACAAGAACTGATGAGAGTATGACTTTTAAGTAAGTTGATAATAAATTACCTAGTTTCATTAAAAGTACAATAAATAATTAAGATGTAAGCTCTAATTTACTAAGTTACACATTTTAAAACAATAACATCATTTAATTATCTTCGTCATCATCATCATCATCAATTAATTCAAATTCAGAATCGATGTCCGCTAAATCATTTATGTTAACAAATTCGATATCACTTTTCTCAGAATCCGTAAGCTCATAAAATTCCTTAAAAGAAGATTTTTTTACAAACTTATTTCCTTTTGGACGGATACTTGTAACAAGTGGATCAGAAGACAGTAAAAGATTGTGCATAATATCTTCATTGCATGAGATACTGCTATGCTTTCGAGAATGCCCCTCTCTATATTTTCTAAAATCTTTATTTCTAGCCTCAGATGCCTCTTCGGATAGAAAACCAATGGGCACAATTGACATGTTCTGAACTATGTCTGGCCCATGCATTAAAATTTTATGAAGTGAAGAAGGCATATAATACCATGGGTATAACTCCACGTAAAGCTTAGCAGTATCAAAGCAGAACTCTCGGAATTTAGTTACGTTGATCTTCTCTCCTGATGAAATACACTGCAAGATCACACAGATTTTTCTTAAAAGCATAGCATCTATTCCGGTCAGTTCAGCAGATTTAGTGTAGTTTTCAAAAAATCTCCTTGCCGAGTTGCCATTGTTGGTGGATCCACTGCCTTGTTTCACAACATCGAGAAGTAAGCCCGTTTCTCTTCTTACAGCCTCTTGAACTCTTTTCTTCCTGTCATCAACTTGCCTTTTTGCTATATCACCCCTTACTTGCCATGATTTTATGTCTAATTTGTAGGAAATGTGTAATAAGCATTCCATTGAGCGAATCCAAGCGTGAAGGGTGCTTAAGCTATATTTATACATGTCCTCGTTTGCGTGTTTATCTTTGATTAACTCTAAATTATTCATTTCTTTAGGACAAGCCTTGCATATGTCACACACTGAAGCTGCTGTATTGGATATAATGGAATGAATTTTACCATCAATCATTGTCAACAGCAGTTGGTGTTTGACACTAATTCCATCAGTGATGGTGGATGGAGTTAAGGCTTCAATCTCTGCTTCGATTTCAGCCATCTCTCTCTGCACATTTTCTTTGGTTTCCTTTATAAACTTAAACAATATTGGCCGGCAAAATGAAGTGGAAGATGGTCGCTCGTTTTCCCAAATTGTTACACCTTTTGAGACGAGCCGCAGTGGTACAAGACTAATCATAAAATTACTAGCAAGATCGATTTGCTCATCTTCACTCGTCCTTTGATGATAAATGCTTTGGCTAGATGATCCGTCAAAACCCCATTTGCTGGTCAATACGAGCTGTTGATTGGGATCAACAGGGGTTTCTAACGACCTAATAAGTCTTCTTGAGGTTAAATCCATCAAGGCTTGTAATTTGATTTTTGCAGAGCTCTCTGTAACTGTGAGATCTTCTTTGGCCGGATAGCACTTAATTTTTTCTTTAACCAACATGTAGTAACTCGGGTATTGAAGAGCTCCTTCTTGAGTGTTGAAATCCCGAAGAGTGTTATAGCGCCATTTCGATAAGTTCATCGATACATAAAGAGCCAATGCCTTCAAAGGGGATATTTCCCGTACCTGAATTGATTTACCTTCAATGAAGGCTTTGATTTTTGAGGCCTCTTCTGGATTCTCCGTCAAGTATTTCATAACATAAGCTGTATCGCTTTGTCCTGCCTTTTGAAGCGCCCTTTCGGCCGAAAACATAATTTCAGCGCTGCTACTGCTGCATGAAAGACTATCTTCAGTGCGTCTTCTTTTTTGCCGTTTACTAAGGTCCTCAAAAGATTTACGAGGACTAGGATGTGTACAAGTTGAAGCATCAGATTTAGCAGGAGAAATTATGGGCTCGATGACGTCACTTATATTTTCTGTAGAAGGTTCCATATTTTCATTCTGTAATTCCGGCCATTGAATTGCAGCCTGTAGCCAAATCTCATGTTTCTTCCGAAACTTATCTGTGCTTCTTCCAGACTGTGTCCATTTTGCATAAATGCGGTAGCAAAATCGACGACACCAGTCTTTTAAACTTGTTTCAGCACTTTCACATAACTGAACACAACTGTTATCTTTTAAAACACTGAACAAATAGTTAAAGTCGCGTAAATCTTTATGTGCGCGTGCGCATAAAGCAACGTGAATATCAAGATTTGTATTAAAATTTGGAAAATACATTGCGAGATTAGCTTGGATACAACGAGGTGTAAATCAACACTGATTTTAAAGTTACTAATAGTGACCTATTTATATAAAATCCAGGTATCCCAGGTATCCTTTGTTAAATATTGCAAGGTAATTAGTTATTGTGATAATTAGTAAATGATGCATGCTAAATTAGTGTATTAAGAGCCATTTAGTAATTAAATAATAGCAATGTTCTTATCAGTAATCATTAGTGCATCAGTTTTATATGTAAACCTTAAGTCCCTAATTATATATCCTAATTAGCTTATATCTTCTCTAATTGGCTGCTCAGAAATGTTATTGTAATAAGGTAAACCTTTAGAAAAACGGTTTTAATCAACAAAATAAACAAAAAATAAAAAAATTGTGTTATAAAATAAACATCACTCTTTATCCCAGAAAGTGCACATTTGGCGCACTATGTGTCTTAGTATTAAATATAGCTCTTAGTATTAGCATTATGATATGAGAGACCGCTACTTGAAACAAGCCCGGAATCAGGAGGGAGAGAGCTCGATACACTCATTTTCATAGTAAAATTTCACATTTTCTCAAATTACTCCCGAAATATGGGAGTTATGAAGAAATTCATCACCACAAGTTATGAAGGCATTAAGTAATCGAATAAGATGGCATCATTAGTTTGGCATAATTTTACTCTTTTTTTTCGGACATGTCTACGTCCAACCGCTCCCATACATTCGTTCCACTGTGCACCGCCTGTAGTGCTACACGCGGTGCCTTTGTGTCGCGTCGCGTGTCGCGCCTGTTTGAAGCAGCCTTTACGCGTACGCATTTGCATGGCTGAAATATGGAGTTATCCTATGGGGAAATAGTACAAACGCGCCTACATTATTCACTCTACAGAAAAGAAATGAGTAGAATTTTAATAAACATGAAAGATACAGACTCCTGTAAACCCCACTTGAAAGACCTAAAAATATCAACCCTGCCCTGTCTCTACATACTTGAAATTTGTAAATTTGTACGAAAGTATCCGCAATTCTATACCAAAAGAGGAGATATCCAAACAAAAATTGCACTTAGACATGAAAGCAGATTAAATATACCCACTTCACGATTAAAAATGCACTCTTCTAGTGCATTTGTTATGTCCATTAAAATATACAATAAGTAACCGGAATACATCAAAAATATAAATATAAATAATATATTTATCAACAAATGAAAACAATTTCTGATAAACAAAAGCTACCACACATATGACAAATATTTAAGCGATAAATTTCAACAACAATAAAAACTATTTTGACATAATAACTATCAACATTTCTTTTAAAATTTCACTTCGAACATAAATTTATTTTAAAACTTTATTAAAAATACTGTTATTTTCAAATGAATATGCTTATCAGTGCATAATTAATAATAATAACATTCTACAAGATTCAATAAAATTGTAAATATTTAGTCTATTATAATAATCCTGCAATACATAATATATAAATATAACTTAAAACCTAATATACAAATACTTGTATAAAATATAAATACCATAAAAGCAAATGATACTATTTTAATTTAATTATTATTATTTTTTTTGTTTTATCTTAACAAAAAGCGCCTTCATCCTCTCTCCTATTAAAAATTAACTTTGCTGTGCCCGACTGGGTCCATAATTGATTCGATGTTTCAACATACCAACTATCATATGTACACATTATGGAATGCAAGAAAGTATTGAGTATTGAGTAAACCACACTAGCCTACAAAACTAAGTATCACAATTTTAAAATTGAAATAACTTTTTAAGTACACAAGACATACTTTCAAAACAAAAAGTATTCGAAAAATAGTTTAATTTTGTACATAAAAACTTCATATTCGGTAACCTTCTTTTGAGAAATGGCTGAAAAAAACTTTAAAATCAAAAATAATCCTTTTCGAATTACAATTTTACCATTCATTTTTGGTTTTCAAATTTTTTCTTGATCGATGGGTCTTGTCTTGTTACAAAAGCTTAGTTAGACAACAGCACATAAACTTATTTATCATGCCTCTTTCACCTGAACAATGTGCTAGGATCATGACTTTTCTGGAACTAGACATCAGGAGGGTAACCATCACCTCTTATAGCAGTATTATTTCAATATTACTTCAGCGTGAGAAAGAGATGGAACTATAAGCCCTGTATAGCTCCATCACTTTCCCACTGTAAAGTAATATTATAATAATAATAATATACTATAATAATACGCATACAGGGGGTATGCGTCGTACTGCAAGAATGGTAGGTGTGTCGTAACGAAAGGTCCAGAAGGTGAAGCGAATGTACGAAGAGACTAGAAACTATTTGAGGAGACCTGGTAATAGCAGAACCAGGTGTACTAGTGCCCGTGAAGACCGTTATATTGTTTCCACTGTGTTGAGAAATCGCTACCTAAATGCAGTTGAAGTCCAGCAACAGCTTCTTCAGACCCGAAGGGACTACATTAGTGACAGTACAGTGAGAAGAAGACTGGCTGAAGCAAACCTGAAACCCCGAAGACCAGCGAGTGGCCCCAAACTCGAGAAAAAACATCGAGTAGCGAGACTGCTATACGCCCGTGGGACATGTACAGTGGGATCAAGAAGAATGGTCAAGAATTTTGTTTACAGATGAGTTTCGATGCTCACTTTACACTTCTGATGGAAGGCGAAGTGTCTACAGGCGACCTGGTGAGCGATACCTGCAAGCCTTCTTCTCAGAAAGAGTCCAGTACAGTGGAGGCAGTGTACATGTATGGGCTGGCATATCTTCAGAAGGTCGCACAGAGTTATTGGCCATAGAAAATGGCACTCTGACTGGGGATAGATATGCCCAGGAGATTCTCAATGAGTATGCAGGGCCGTATTTAGTAAATACGGGTGATGGATCGATGCTGATGCATGATAATGCCCGGCCACACACGGCTCGGGTCGTGCAATAGTATATTCAGGAGGTTGGTATCAGCGTGATGGCTTGGCCATCAAGAAGATCTCAACCCGATTGAGCACGCCTGGGATGAGCTAGGGCTTGTCAGAAGCCGCAGACCACCACCAACCACCCTCAGGGCATTAAAACAGGCCCTGATAGAAGAATGGGAGAATATTCCCCAATATCGGCTCCGAAACCTCGTGTTCAGTATGCCAAATCGACTCGAAGCTGTAAGCAGAGCCCGAGGAAGCAATACCAAATGTAAAAATAAGTATGTTTTTTATTTATAAAAAATAAATAAGAAACATACTTGTAAATGTTAATTGAGTTTTATGACACTAAGCTAAAAATTGCCATTTTTATTGTTTTATCTTGTTTTAGATTTAAAAATGTTACTAATGTATAATCTACTATAATTTCAAAGAAAGCTGATAAAAATTGCTATAAAACGTATTTTATTTTAAATCTCTAACTTCTACAGTACAAAAAAAAAATTAAGTGTAGTACTTAGTTTTGCAGGCCAGTGTATAAGGGTTCCTTGTTTACAACGGAACGGAACTAAAAACGGTTCATAAACAAATAAGTTATGTCCGAACATATGTAATATATATAATATAGATTCTTACCTTTACCAACCCCGGCAAGCCAGATGGATCAACTCGTGCGGCTGTTATTACTTAGTCATGAGCTCCTCGAAATATTCCTTAAGGCGCTGACAAGACCCAATTGACCAAAATAGGCTTCTCTTAAGAAAGAAAATTGCCAAATCTGTATAGTTTGTGGTAGCGGAAAAAATATATGTTAATTTTGAACATATTTCCCAGAACTTGGTTGTCACCAAAACACGTTTTGAAAAAAAAATCTCGATACAAACTAACGTTAAACTAACCTCTTACCTTGAGTTCTAATCCAAAATATCTGTATTAAATATCAACATACATTACGTATTTAATTAATAACAAGTACGTCTTATTCTAATGCAGAACTTGGTTGTTTTTTATTTTCGATTACTCAACTCAATTCTGAGTAAATAGATAATTACTTCATATTTTGCAATAAATTACAAGAGTTTTGTCGTCGCGCTTCTCTTTCTTTTCTTTGCAATCTGACAGTGACCGCGGTTTAGGTGTTGTCAGCGTCTTAACAATATTAAAAATGTCTCAGGCTTCTTATAGTCATTTAAATGCACGATCAGGATGTGGTCAAATACAGAGTGGTATCATCGACGCGCAACCTCTTATCATGGTTTCAGTACCTACATGATTCTGAACACGTGTTGAAATTTTTCGTCGGTTAAAAAAACAAGAGCTGTTCCATAATTTTGACCGCGTAAGTAGGTATATTACACTATTCTATGAAACAGCAGATTTATTTTTATAACCTGCGATAAATGTCTACTGCCGGGGTCGCGGGAAGGTACTTATGGGTCACCGAGGCCCCCGCAACACAGGCAACAAGAAGGAATACGGGTGGGTTTTAGTCAGTAAGAGTCTGACACACCCTCCCGCTCCGCCCCGAGCGGGAGAAGTTGTTTGATGATTTCCCACCCTAAAAAAAAAAAAAAAAAAAAAAAAAAAAAAAAAAAAAAAAAAAAAAAAAAAAAAAAAAAAAAAAAAAAAAAAAAAGGGGGTCTAGAATCCTGCCGGGGTCGCGGGAAGGTACTAAAGGGTTACCGAGGCCACTGGCAACACAGGCAACGGAAGGAATACGGGTGTGTTTTAGTCAGTAAGAGTCTGACACACCCTCCCGCTCCGCCCAGAGCGGGAGAAGTTATTTGATGATTTCCCACCAAAAAATAAAAGGGGGTCCAGAATCATGTGCTGCATTTATGGTTACAGTTTGCGCGTCCTAAAAGTACAATGGTCACGCAAGTTTCTTAAAAAAAAACTCCTGTTTACAAACACTAGCTTAACCTATACATACCAACATCTGAATAATACAATAATAAGATTCAATTCATTTAAATACGAACACTGATCCGTAAGTGTTTAGTCTGTGTTGTTTTTGACAAGAATGAGAAATATAATAGTAACCGCTATCACTTGATATGAATTAATTATACAGAAAGCATCTGTCACTGTTCTACTCACTTCTAGGTATGATAAGATATCATTAACAAAAACTTGCAAACTCGTTATACAAACCAATATGAATGAGATGACACAAGTTCTTACGATTTCGGTAAAGTTTCGATTAGAGTTCTTGCGTCTGGTTATGACGACGTAAAAGATTCTACAAAAAAACAAAATGTTCAGAGACAAAACGATGAACTTTAACCATGCGTAAGCTTTGTAGTACTCAGGGAAATAATCAGGAAAAACAGAAAGAAATACTGGGCACAGCACTCCCAGTGGTATTGAAACTATGGTCCAAATCAGTAGAGACAGAATAATGAAATTCCACTTTCGCAACACAAACACTAGCACTAATTTTTCGTATACATTCTTCGTGTACACAAACATCCAGCATATCAACACGACGTCCGTCTGCACGTACAGTGCGAACATTACATTCATTGTTACATACTCGTTAAATATATAATTTCCCAACGAGTATTCTAGGACTGTGATCATCAGTCTTCCTACTGTCAGCTGAGTGAGCATCTTCTGGTCTATTTTTCTTATCTTGGGTCTGATTATGAAGAGCACTACTTGCAGTATCAAGCATAGCGATGATAAGATGATCCCGATAGTCCAAATATAGTTCTCTAGAGGGCTTGGAAGACCAGGGTCAGTATGTTTGCTAGTGCCCATGACTTGGGTCGCGTTCACAGTTACGTTAGACATAATGATATGTTCTGCTGTTCCACCGTTCACGTTCACACTAAATAACTTTTGAGGAAAACCTCAAATTCTGACCGAGCGGCAACTACTTATTAATTTAGGTACATACAAACGTGTGGTGATAAGCAGCAATTAGTAATCACAAATACATGAAAGTGAGTACCAAGTTACTAGGAGGGCGACTAATACCGCTAATAATTCTACAATTATAGCTACATATTAACACCAAAGTAATCATCTTTTATTTTTTTTCAAGTCACATCAGTGGTAACACTTGCACTGCAAAACTTTTTGCTATCACATAACGACGCTATCAATGTAAAATTGTTACCATGTGCGGTTGACTGCACCTGTCACAAAACGTTTTGGTTCTGTTGGAATCGAGTCCATTATGGGCGTTTTTATAATTTCTAACGTCAGATATTATCGTGGATGTCCATTGCATCACGGTAACGCAGGGAAGTAAAATGTATGGAAATATATGAAGCCGCTTTGAAATTTCCGTCCACGACAACGTTATAACTCGCATGTATTTCTACACATTTTATAGACGTGGACGTACACGATAATAATATCGTCATGTTCGATATCATAAAAGCGCACATTTACTTCTTGGGCCGATACACCACTTACCATTTTCTGTGTTAAAACTGATGGGTAAAGGATCGCCTCTTACTTACTACCTAATATTTAATTCTTAATAACCGGCCAATATTTTTTTTTCAAGATTTTATTTGAGCACTTTGTCGGCGTGATAAATATATACACATCATACATAATCAGCCTATAATGTTCCCACTGCTGGGACTCAGGCCTCCTCTCTGTGAGAGGGAGTGGGCCGTAATCCACCACGCAGGCCCAGTGCGGGTTGGTAGATATCACATGTCTTCGAATTTTTGTTTCTAGGACATGCCGGTTTCCTTACGATGTTTTCCTTCACCGCACGCATCCTGGCGTATCCCGCGACATCCAATCGGCCTACTATAGGTTTATGGACCTCTAATAGATATTAATCGGTCAAAGACAGCTAATGCGACACAATTGATTTTCTATTGATTTACACCGAATCGGTGTCGCGCGGGGCTTATCAGGTAATTTTATTAAAGTTACACTACACTTCTTACTCGAAATATGTTTTTATTAAAATGACATCCGGGCTCAACTATTAAAGTGCTAAAAGTTTATTTTGGCGCGTGGCGGCATCTTGTTTTTCGAATACACTCCTACCAACTTATCTGTGAAATGGCGAAAATTGGAACTACGGCCGTCATGTAGAAATGTCATTCGATTGTCAGTGTCTACATTCAGGTTCTCTGGTTTTTTTGGTCGTTATATTGCTGAATTTATAAAGTTAAATATGCCGAAAGCAATTAAAAGTGATGCTCTAAACATTATTCTAAAGGTTAAAACCTTTTTTGAAGAAGAAGCTCGGGCGGGGTCTCCGATTATTCCATTTAATCAAATATACAAACGAATTTCGGCAGCGACAGGTTAGTGTTGTCAACTTTCTTGTTATAAATTACCCGATACTTAACTAATTATTTAAGTCCACGAAATATTCGTTTCTATTCTTGCTGCAGGTTAGCGTAACGGTAACGTACATCTATTAGGTAACCTGCTAAGTGAGTGAGCCAACTAACCTGCCAGATTTCAAATTTCTACTAACATTTATTTTATTATCTTATATTTCAAGTGTGATTCAAGGACTAATTTCAAAAATAGTTAAGGAAGGGCACGCAGCAGAAGAAACTGTTACAAAAATTCGGACACCAGGCAAGGAGAGAAAACGTAAAAGTGGATTTGTGCATGTTGATGATTTTGACATGGGAGTTATACGGAGGAAAGTACATGAATTTTATTCTGCTAAAAAAGAGGTCCCTACTGTTAAAAAGCTTCTAGAGGTCTTAAAGACAGAAATAAATTACACAGGACAGCGAGAGAGTCTGCGAAAGCTGCTTCACAAGGTGGGATTTCGTTTTAAAAAATCTCAATCCAATCGGAAGGTTCTTATGGAGCGTAATGAAATATCAGCTTGGAGAGCTAAGTACTTGCATGCAGTGGATAAAAATAACAAATCTCCCCAGCCAGCCAGTCTAACAATTATGGGCCGGGCCATAATTTATTTAAATGAGACCTATATTCACTCTTCGCATACATCGGATAAATGTTGGCAAGGAGACGGTGAAGATGGAGTATTGGAGCCAGTATCGAAAGGGCAAAGATATATCATTGTTCATGCGGGAGGAGATACTGGATTTGTTACAAATGCACTACTTGTGTTTAAATCAAACACAAAAAGTGGTGATTATCATGACTAGATGAATAGTACCAACTTTAAAAAGTGGGTTATTGAAAAACCTGTGCCTAATTTACGAGAGCCATCCATAATAGTGATGGATAATGCTCCTTATCACCGTATTTGTGTGAATAAAGTCCCTAATACGAATTCCTTAAAAAAAGATATGCAATTATGGTTGACCCAAAATAAAATTGACTACGGAGAGGATTTGACTAAACCTCAGCTTTTAGAAATAATTAAGAGAAACAAGCCTGAACCTGGATATGAGATTGAAAAAATTTTAGAAGACAATAGACACAAATGCTTATATTTACCATCTTATCACTGTGATCTCAATCCCATTAACCTCATATGGAGCACAATGAAAAGAAAAGATGCTGATGTAAATATTGAGCATAAAAATGTTGAAATTCCCCGCCTAGTTAGAGAAGCTTTTGACGCTATTACAGTTCATGAGTGGGCGCAGCATTGTAAACACGTTCGCAGGTTAGAAGGAGGTTAAATACTTAAAACATGATTTGTATTTAGATAAACCTTTTATTATAGAAGTGGTAAGTGACACCGAAACCGAAAGCGATAGTCATAATGATGATAGTGGTACGGAAATAAGCGGAATATGGCCTCACAACCAGGATGAAGTTGTGTAGGCAAGTTCATCTAAAGATCACAATTACTGTAAACCTGGTTTTCAATAAATTATTGTAAAGCAATTTGTTTTTGTTATTACACTACACTATACCTAACTAAATGCTAGACATCCAGGTACCTCTTGCAGGGTAGGTACTTAACTTCGCATTAAATGAAAGTTGTATCCCCCCATGGAACATTTTATCTTCTGACTTTCCACTTCGTTGGATTACTTTTTAGATAAAGCTATTGTTTATTCCTGAGGGACTAAACTGTTAGCGTACCTACGTAACTGTAACTTATCAAATTATTTTAACTTATTTTATTATTTTTATATAGGTATCATTGTTTTTTCATTTGTAAAAACTGTAATTCTTATTAAACGATTATGTCTAATGTGAAATTTCCTTCTTGAAAACTTACTCAATTTTGGGCACCTTATATTAATTAGCAACACTGAATCAACGGTGCCGTCCTCTTTCAGTTCACAGATAAGTTGGTAGGACTGTACATAACAAGTGACATTTCACAAAACAATTGCACAAACTTTTAGCAACAACGCTGCCCTGTCAACGTCATTCGAGCGACAACAGATCCTCGCAACAGTGTAATCGGGTTTTCCCAGCACGACCAGTACATACTAATTCCATGTGTATATCGCTTTGGTATGGCCAGTTCTGTATGCTACACAGCCCAGCCTTTAATATTTTGTGCATTACAAAAATTTTTCAGGGGGATCTTCAACCAGCAGATGAGATTAGTATTCATATTACGTTTGCTTCAGGATAAGAAAATAAACGGATATGTATTAGTATGCACGACGAGGGAGATTCACTGAACATGGATGTGGAATGGGAACAACGTATTATCTTTGAAGTAGGACACATTACAAGTTGTAATAAAAACTCTTTGGTATGTTTTCTAATGAAAGTTTTATTAAGACGCTGACAACACCTAAACCGCGGTCACTGTCAAATTCCATAGAAAAGAAAGAGAAGCGCGATGACACAACGCTTGTAATTTATTGCAAAATATGAAGTAATTATCTAATTACTCAAAATTGAGTTGAGTAATCGAAAATAAAAAACAACCAAGTTCTGCACTCAAATAAGACGTTCTTGTTATTAATTAAATACGTAACGTATGTTGATATTTGATACAGATATATAGGATTAGAACTCAAAGTAAGAGGTTAGTTTAACGTTAGTTTGTATCGAGATTTTGTTTTCAAAACGTGTTTTGGTAACAACAAAGTTCTGGGAAATATGTTCAAAATTAACATATATTTTTCCGCTACCATAAACTATACAGATTTGGCAATTTTTTTCTCAAGCGAAGCCTATTTTGCTGAATTGGGTCTTGTCAGCGCCTTAAGGAAAGAGTTTTTTATTACTATATAAAAAAAAAAACAAATTGTATGGTCACTATCACTTATGGTTCAAACAACCTGGCTAAATAGACTGCCTCATTGCTGTAGTGATCTACTGGTCGCGAGAGCTACTATTAAGTATGGGGTCCTAGGTTGGATCCCCAGGTCGGGCAAAGTGTTGCAATGTAAGCGGGCACGCCCTTTAAGCCTGGAGGCTTTTATTTAGGTATTAAGTTCTGTTTACGTTTTTATGTTGTAATTTTTATTTCTGCTTGAGTACAGTTTTAATTGTTTTGTTGGTTGAGTTTTCGTCATGTTAATTAATTAAAGAGTACTTTGCATACGAGTTGTATTGAATCAAGTTTATATAACTAAACAGACAGCTGTGCTGCTGAGGAGTTTATTGCGTCACTTCTTCTTCCCAGCTAAAGCACTAGGAAGTGGTGAGCGTTTTTGGGGGACTGTCTTATGTAATTTTGACATTCGAAAAGTGCTGATTCTCAGAATAAATGTCTTTTGATTTTGATTTTTGGGGTGTTCCTCCATAGCAGCGCTGGAGTCTGAATTTGAGCACTAGTAATAATAATAATCCTCCTGACAGAATTTGAGCACTAGTAATAATAGTAATCCTCCTGACAGAATTTGAGCACTAGTAATAATAATAATCCTCCTGACAGAATTTGAGCACTAGTAATAATAATAATCCTCCTGACAGAATTTGAGCACTAGTAATAATAATAATCCTCCTGACAGAATTTGAGCACTAGTAATAATAGTAATCCTCCTGACAGAATTTGAGCACTAGTAATAATAATAATCCTCCTGACAGAATTTGAGCACTAGTAATAATAATAATCCTCCTGATAGAATTTGAGCACTAGTTATAATAATAATCCTCCTGACAGAATTTGAGCACTAGTAATAATAGTAATCCTCCTGACAGAATTTGAGCACTAGTAATAATAATAATCCTCCTGACAGAATTTGAGCACTAGTAATAATAATAATCCTCCTGACAGAATTTGAGCACTAGTAATAATAATAATCCTCCTGACAGAATTTGAGCACTAGTAATAATAGTAATCCTCCTGACTTTTGCAATAAATTACAAGCGTTGTGTCATCGCGCTTCTCTTTCTTTTCTATGCAATCCGACAGTGACCGCGGTTTAGGTGTTGTCAGCGTCTTAAGTTCTTAATTAAAATGAAACAACAACAAAACTAATAACGAGGGTGTTTAGCGAAATATTTATCTATTACAAAACAAACGAGCGAACACCGGTGACCGATCTGACCGTCCTTAAAACAACAAGTGGTAGAAGAATCTGACTTAGATGCATACAGGGTTCCTTTGTTTTTGTTTGTTAAGATATTATTAGATATTTTATTTTTTTACTATTTAATTATATTCAATTCTACATTTATTTTCATTCACTTATACAGTTAAATACTCGTACATAAATTTTGTAAGAAATGTTGCTTTCATTTGTACTTCATGTTTTTATTAGTTATTTGTCCCTCAATGATATAGGTTAGGTTAGGTATTATATACTTTAACGAGCTCTTGTCGTGTACTGTACTTAGAAAGTAACAGCTTAACATTGATGACACTACGAGTATTAATTTCATTATTATTTATGATATTTGTTTTGTTTAGATTTTCATAAAAAAAAATCTTCTTTAAATGGTGGAAGTTTAGTTTTTTCATGTATAGGTATATTAGTTTACAGAATTAAAATAATTTACGGTAGTCATTTTTGTACTTCGTCGTAATGTTATAGGACGACAATCCGATACGACCGTAGAGAGATACCAACAGCTGAACATGCTTTCCGAGGCACGGGGCCATTACAACAAACAATAGGCGCGCCCCGGGGCTATGGGAAGGGGCTTGAACATAACCGAACTGTGAATGTAATGTACAAAATGTATCAAACCTGGACTTTCTCAAAAGTAGCCCCAAAAAGTAATTATAATCTTACACTCCAACATATTTTACCCTCATGACCTTGTTTTGATGTGGGAAAAATGAGTAACGGAAACAATATCTTACAGGCAAACGTAGTTACCTACTATCTTACATCCACATCCAGCGATGTCGTCATAAGGGGCGCGATTCCATCGCCTATTGCACTACGTACCTGGCCCAGTCCCAACAGCCCTTAGTTATGAACATTTTCCAACGTAGTTAGTTATACTTATTAAAGAAAACCTCAACATTTTTACTAATGAAGATTATCTGCTGGCCTTTGTCATAGTATCCTGCCTGATGCCTGAGGAATTCAAAATATTTACGAAGTTTTACAGCGATGAAAAAACAGCTATACTCGTTGTGTTGGGCATCTAGGTGGCTAATACCTGTACTAGCCAGACCCTGTTAGCCCATTGATGAATTGGAAGCAATCAACTGTACAATTAGTTAATAAAATCAAGCGCTGCAGCATTGTCTGGCCGCGGCAAGGCCAGGGCCGTCCATTACCGAACGGATGTAGGAAGCGCCACATCGCTAGTTGCTCACTAGACGTCGCACTGTGTGCTTACCGTCTCATATAATTCAAAAGAATACGACGTTCTATATTCGGTTTTCGCGGCTAAACTCTGAATTGCATTCTATGCAAGACAGTAATAGCGTCACTTTAAAAATATGTTGTTTATAATAAAATCAAACATGTAACTAAATATTCAGATGTGTTTGTTGTGAATTCCAAAGTGTTAAAAATATGTATTTTTTAAGGAAAAAGATCCAAGGCCGCGATGATTCATTGTAATAAAGCGCGTTTTAAACAACGATTAAACGAATGGCACATTCAACGGGCAGTGGGAAGCGTCTTTGAATAAAAATAGACTTCACAAATGCATCAATTCGATATAATTAAAGTGTATGTAAATAGATCAGTGAACGAACGAATGTGACCGAATGGAACAGTGTGCACTTGAGTAAACTTTGGAGTACCAATTTGTGTATTTTCATACAATTTTTGTATATCTAAAGTCCAGGTTATGTTTTTCAGTGTACTGATGAAATTAGTGAAAATGTGTGTTCTGTGGCAGTGATGTAGCGTTTTCACAAAATATTTATAGTTTCGTCGATTTGGACGTGGTGACACGGTTCTTGAGTTATTTTCGTTCAGCGTGTTTTGGGACTTCTTAATAAATGAAACGGTGAGTGCTTTGTTAATAGCGAAAAATATAAGTACCAAGTGGTAGGTAAGTACATAGATGATATTAATACGCAAGCACCCATGCGCAAATGTATCGGTACAGTAGATAAATGCAGGGTTATCTACAATAGATCATTTAGATTATACAAATGGCGCAAAGTGATTTAATTAATTATGCAAAATACCTATGGACTATACTGAATGAAAGTGAATAATAGTATCATTGCAATAATTAATATAAGTATAAAACTTGACTTTTAGTTAAAGAGTTTATCGACACGTAATTATTGTTATGCAATTTCGCCATAATCATCATTGCGTAGCAAACCGGTATCTTAAAATACTACATGTTGTGTCTTATTTGGGTTTTATATCCACAACGAACAGAAATGGCGGAAAAGTTTAGTAAGTTAAACAACGAAACAATTAGTCTATTTTTCGTATAATTAAGTTTGTTTTTACAGCAAAATGTTATTGTAAGTAAGTTATTCTGTTAGCTCGTGCTTTGGAAAACAAAAGAAAATCATCCAAGTAAAACAAATATTGAGTGTTATATTGTACAGGGTGGAATTTTGTAATGCCACATGGAGGGAACGTACTCTTAATACTGCAGATAGAAAGTTTTACTCAAAGGAAACGTTCCTTTATTTTTGAATAGAAAGCAAACTGCATTCAAAGATTTTCGAAAATCCTCTTCTCCCACACCCGGGAATCGAACCGGCTAAAATCTGAAAAAAATATACCCTGTACTTTTATTGCATCGATCGTTAGGGTCAATTATAAGGATGAAATCTCTCTAACAAACATAAATTAAATGAAAGGAAAACCAGGAAATCTTAAATTAATTTAATTATTTACAAAAAATGGTAAACTAACTAATTAGTTGCTCGAAATGGGCTCCATTCTCTTGGATACACAAATTTATTCTTTTAACGAAATCATTTCTAGTAAACTTTAATAAAGTGTTGTGGTGAATATTATAAATCGTATTCTGAACTTCAACTCTCAACTCGTTGTCATTCGCATAAGATTTCATGTAAATTTGATTTTTTTACATATCCCCACAAATAAATCTAATGGGGTGAGATCTGGCGATCTCGCAGGCCATCTGATTGTGCCGTTTGTACCAATCCAGGTATTAAAATGGTTATTAATGTAGGCAGTAGTGATTCTGCTGTTATGTGCTGGAGCACCATCTTGCTGTAGAATTATTTGGTTTCGCTCTTCCTCGGGGAAACTATTTAACTCGTTTCATAAGAGATCCAGTATTTCAATATACTTGACAGTGTTTAAATGACCTTCGTACACGTGGACTAACACTACATTATTTCTCATAATTCCGCATTCATCGGCAGCATCTCTACTTGAAGCTATGTTAAAACATCTAGTTCAAAATCGAAATAGTTTTGCTGAATAGTTTGCCGTCTCTTCTTGAAACCACCCGTATTCTTTAAATTTTCTACCGATCAAAACCGACAGGCACCAAGCCTGTCGGTCTTGATATCTCTCTCCATACCACCGCAGAGCTAGATTCACGTTTTTGTTATTTAAAAAATAAGCTTCCATTAAATCAAACTGTTCTTGATAAGCCATTTTCACCGTGAGACAAAATGTGAAATGAGTTGTAAAAACAATCAAATGTGAATAACAACTATGACAATCTAATTTTCAAATTTTAATCTAACATTCCATATTTAAATTACCTCATACACGCAGCTACGAGTATGTCGCAAAGGAGTCTGCATTACAAAAGATGGATGTTAGTTAAAGAGCTTTAACTTGACTCATTGAATTTGTAACTTCAGATTTCCTGGTTTTCCTTTCATTTAATTTATCATGTTTGTTAGAGAGATTTCATCCTTATAATTGACCCTAACGATCGATGCAATAAAAGTACAAGGTATATTTTTTTCAGATTTTAACCGGTTCGATTCCCGGGTGTGGGAGAAGAGGATTTTCGAAAATCTTTGAATGCTGTTTGCTTTCTATTCAAAAATAAAGGAATGTTTCCTTTGAGTAAAATTTTCTATCTGCAGTATTAAGAGTACTTTCCCTCCAGGTGGCATTACAAAAATTCCATACGATAAATAAATAAACAAAACAATCAGAGATCCTGCCTTTCGTTCGGAGCTTTGGGCAGGATTTTATCCAAACCCAACAGGGAATTAGCAAACTGAAAGCCATTTTCGTGTCAAAGTTTTCTTTGAACATAAGCTGTTAAATAGTCAATCGAAAATGACACTTAAGGCTCGGAAAGTAAGTTTTCTTCAACTCAACTTCCTCTACATGCATAATCGCCTATTGGGAATTGGCGACTTATCTAGAAAATGACTACTATTCAAACATTCTTATCAAGGAAAATAAGGAATTCCGTTTTTCCTGGATAAGAAGGTATGAATAATTTTATTTGTCAAAAATAAAATGTACGTAGGTATCTCTAGGCAGATCTATCTAGCTACGTGCATTTTATTCTTGACCAATAATTTTTTTTTTTTTTTCTTTCTTTTAAGGGCTTTTTCGCTGAGCTATAACGTCACCCTGTAACATCAGCACAATCAACTTAACCTAAAAACACTTTGTCATTCTGATATTAATACTTACTTTAACACAGAAAATGCCAGTTTGTACAGTATCCTCGCTTGTTCCGATAAAGGACAAGCCAGGATAGAATTACATTCTCCAATATCATATCTTTGATTAGTTGAACCAAGTAAATTAAATCGCAAAGCTTCATTCCGCACACACTCCATCAAAACATGTTGTACATCTTCGACTACTCCACATTCTTCACAGTTGGGTGACGTAACCTTTTTCATTAGAAAACCAAACTTTCTTGATGGAATGTGACCGGAACGAAGTCTTAGTGCCATCACTAAATCCCTTCTGCTAAGCAGATTTACCCAACTATACACTGGAAGCTGTGGTTGGATGGTCTTGTACCATATTCCCTTTTCGGTTGACCTCTGGTTAAAGTATTCATTCCACACATCTA
Organism: Atethmia centrago; assembly: GCA_905333075.3. Lineage (NCBI taxonomy): Eukaryota > Metazoa > Arthropoda > Insecta > Lepidoptera > Noctuidae > Atethmia > Atethmia centrago. The sequence goes on along the minus strand of HG995381.1, from coordinate 5,104,024 downwards.
TACACTGTTGTTTTATTAATCTTATATAATCTGTATATAAAGGAGGAACGTTTACCGAAATTCCGTCTGTCACGGCTTGGTTGGCCAAAAGATCTACTCTTTCGTTATCCTGAATCTGTACGTGAGACGGGATCCACTGTAAAACTACCGAGATTGACTTTTGACCTAATTTAAATAAAGTCTCCAAAATCATGTAGGCTATCGGTACTCCTCGCACGGGCGAAGTGCAACGAGCCAAATGTTGCAGCGAACTCTTCGAATCTGATAAAATGACAAATTTATCATTAATAAAATTTATATACTACTACTTTTCAAAGGATTTATCCCATTAATAATAGGTACTACGTTTGCTCCCCTATTAGATGCATGGGAACAAAACCATCAAAATATGTCAAAATTAATAATAGGTACTACGTTTGCTCCCCTATTAGATGCATGGGAACAAAACCATCAAAATATGTCAAAATTAATAATAGGTACTACGTTTGCTCCCCTATTAGATGCATGGGAACAAAACCATCAAAATATGTCAAAATTAATAATAGGTACTACGTTTGCTCCCCTATTAGATGCATGGGAACAAAACCATCAAAATATGTCAAAATTAATACCTCTGCCTATCCTTTTGGGCAATACAGATGTAATGTTACTTATTATGTTAACTATTGGTTCAAGATAAAAGGAGGCAAGAACAGATTAAAAACGATTTTAAGGTTGTCATTTTACTCCGACGGATTACAAAAGAGGATACTTACGCTTGAATTTGATAAATTAATATTTGTTCGTTAAATTCCTACAAAGAGCAGGCATACTGTTCAGCTTCTTTGCCAGTTTATTAACCTATTGAATCACTAATTGATACATACAACCTTTGGATAATTTAACATTCTTAGCACTTTAAAAAAATTTAAAGTGGTACGGCAGATGTAATATGGCTTCATTTTAGTTATCAGAACCATTTTTTTTGTTGCATGTTTAAGCAAGGAAAATACCACAAAATCGGTACGGTGCAGTGTCAACTAACTCTGGTCATCATCATTTTTACTTCCTGTTAATTTATCTATTCCAATTTATTTGGGGTCGGCGCAGTATATTTTCTACCTCCCAGATCTCTATCAGCCGTCATTACAGCATTCACCCTCTTTCTGGCTATACCATCTGTCAAACAAATTCATCCATAGTTTGTTTAACCAACTCTCTCAACCTCTCATTGTGACAAAAACGGTATCTCTAACTTAGTCATTTTTTGCAACATTAATATTCGAGACACCGAGTAATCCTACATGGCAAAACTATTAACCTAAAACAAAATAATAATAAACAACAATATATTCTTTATACTACTTCTAGCCTGCCTTGAATGATAAATACAACCAGAAAATTATAGGCACGCTTCCGTTTCTAGCTGTAGCAAGAACGACCTCTAATAGTACCATTAACAGAAAAGAATTATCTGATAAAAAAACTCTTCTCAGAACATTTTCAAGCAATAACTCGCCCTATCACAAGGGCAGTAAGTCCAAGATACTTTGATGGCACAGCTATAATATTTTGACATCAAATAGTCTGTAATATAAATATTTCGTTACTCATGGTTTCGGTGGTTCGTGTTAATCTGTCCCGCGCCCGTCGACGTAAATAGATTTTACTGTTCTAGTACTAAATGTACTAATAAAATAGTCCGGCCTTGGTTTGCTTCAGTTTCAAGGACTTTCTTATTTATTTGGAATTTCTTAAGTAAGTACTTATCTCTCGTAGACATGTCCATCTCTTTTTTAGATCTCCTCAGAAAGCGCTGCCATCATAAAAAAGCCGCAAAATGATGGCATTCTTTAATGAGAGCGGTTTTTAACACCGTCATCGTCATTTTCATGGCTGCCTCTATTTTAGGCCGCTATTGTGAGCACCGTTTTCTTAGAAAATAAGCAATGTCAGTTTCATGAAATTTCTTGCAGAAAATCTGCAGAGCGCAATGGTTTGGATTTCATAGATAAAAATCAATAGACTAGGCCATGGAAACTCGCAATTTTAGTCAGCGATGTAATAATAAATATATTGATTTAAATTATCGAATGTTTAAGATTATTAATGTTATTTGGGGAGCAGTGGTGGCCCAGTGGTAATGGTCGTGACTTAAGAGTTGTAGGTCGTAGGTTCGAACCCAGAGAGGCGCTTTTAATTATTTCATCACCACTGCTCTCAAAACGGTGAAGGAAAACATCGTGAGGAAACCGGCATCTCCTAAATCTAAAAATTCGAAGACATGTGACATTTACCAACGCGCATTGGGCCCGCGTGGTGGATTACGGCCAACTCCCCTCATAGAGAAAAGGCCTATGTCCCAGCAGCTGTGGAAACATTACATTATTGGCTGATTATGTATGTGCTATATATTTCATATACAACATTTTTTTTCGTACAATATATAACACTCTTAGCTATATATTAATTACCAACGTTTGGTACCACTAGGTACCAAATTAAAAGCCTAACTACCTTACTGGGTATAATGCAAAAATAACACTTATGCGTCGAACTACTCGTCCCCATCGCTGTCATCCGGAAATTGCCCATAACACTGGCATTGCCACCTTGAATGGCAATGCTAATTATTTGGCCAAAGAACGAGCCACCCCTATGCAGGCTTAGCACGACGCTTTGTATTTCTTCGAAGAATAGACACGGCTCTTTCGCCAAAGAAAAAGATAGAATGTGACATTTCGTTTCTCCATTTTTGACATCTCACCGTAGAAATTCTTCTACAATCTGTCATCTTGTCTTTCATTTTTAACAATCTTTGTCTAGGTCCTTTTTTATGTAGAGGGATTTATACGGTGGGATGACAAATAAAGGAGAAACGAAATGTCACTTTGTATAGAAAGAGCCGTGTCTATTCTTCGAAGAAATAGAAAGCGTCATGCTAAGATTGTTGGTCACGTTCAGTGTCGACCAGTCGGCGAGAAATTTCCTTAAAAAGGAGACACGCATTCGGGGCCCATGACCCGAGTGTTTCGACCCCAAACGGCTCAAAACTGTAGTTAGTTTATGGATTGATTTATATACAATAAATGTATAACCGGAGTGACTGTTTACGGACTTGTAAAGTTGTTATGATTAAACGATTAATACTCATTATTAACATTTGTGACGAAAATATATTATTATAGGTATGTGTGTGTAATGTGGTTTTAAATAACGACAATCAAAACATCGAAAACTGCGTTACTCTGCAAAAACATTCTAAAATTATCTGTTTGAGGATATTTAAAAACTCTTCTCTCCATTACTTATACATATATGTATGTGTATAATATATATTATGTAGATAAGTATTTGCTTTATGTATGTATGTATCTATTGTATATGTAACTGGTACACCACTGACTACCTGCAGTATTGTTTCTCCTTCCCCCTTTAATCAATCCAAAGGTTGTCTGTAAAAGATCGCTTTCAGCGATAAGACCGCCCATCGTGTCACCCTATGTAAAATTTCAACATTTGTATCTGTAATTTTTATTGTGTAGGTACATAATAAAGCGTATTCTCTTCTATTCTATTCTATTGGATAATACGAATAATTCCAATAGTGGCTGTTTTAATTATTGTTATATTCGATACCAATTATATCAGTTATACCTACCATTATAACTACGATCGAACATAAGTAAACGCTGCACCTATTTACATTTAAAAGCATGATTTTTGATAAGTATCACTCTCCTGCATACCTAATGTAAATCCCTTAAAAGACGAACCTTAATTTATTCATTTTAAGCTCTCAATAAGCAGTTGTGCCAATCTTGGCTGGCTTTATGTGGAAAACTATAAATAATAATAAATAAATAAAATTCATTTATTTCAGGTAATTATCACCCATTGCCAAATAAAAATTAATAAAAGATAAAAACATCTGGAGGGACAGGCGTATAAATAGCCGTGTATCCTTGCGGGTCGAGGACGACAGAAAAATTATTATCTGGAATGCATAATAATTCAATTTGCCTTTTTTTTGAGCAAACTTTCAAAGAGGAATTGGTGACGGTCAGGTGGCGTTTGTAGCCTAACTCCAGCAAATAATGCAAAAGCGGTACCTGTGCTTCTCCTGGCGAAAGTCTTGAAGAATCCTTCTGGGCAGGTGGCCACCTTGCTTGCCCGTACACTGGTCACTTTAAAGTCTATATTTTGGATTTAATCGGACGCGGGTTATTATTTTTAATTTTGAAAACGTAGCACAGTATATCCCCAAGGATTCGGGATAACGTAATAAAGTTTGCGGTTTTGCGGACGCGATGAACTGAGATTGAAAAAACGTGGTTTGCGGTGAGACGAAATGCTTCCGTTCGGCGCCGGTGCAATATGACGTCTGACAGCCATCATTAGCTGTCACTAGCCGCAGGATTCTCTAAATCCCTCGACACACAATATCCGCGGCTGCAATATAAGCCTAAGACAGACTACAGACACCTTATAAACCGTCCACAATCAAAAAAATGTAAGGGGCAATAACTTGCCACACCATACTCCCCGCCTTGAAAGGTCCCGAGCTTTCAAAGATGATAATCTATACGCTGAAAAGCTGGTGCGGTTGGGAGGATGAGATGATGTTTATATATCTGGCAGTCTGAAAGCATCAAGAGAATCCCAAGCAGCAGTTCAAAACACCATTACTAGGAAACGGCGTTCGAAATTAATTATCAGATTCCAAAGAATGAAATTGCAGTTTGATTAAATTAAGACAAAGTTGAATTACTAAGCTAAATTATAACTATGTAATGGCGTACCATTGAGAAAATATACTATTGTAAATAATAAACTAAATTAAACTACGAAATTATATAGTTCTATTGGGTTGGCAAAGGATATAACTTGGTGACAGGACGTTTATATGTACCTGACGTGGTTTTTACTGAAGCTACTCGAATTACACCATCCGATCCCGGAAAAACTTCCACTATGATGCCCAATGGCCAAGTCAATGGTGGTACGTTATCTTGACCCAAGAGAACGACAGTACCGATCTCTATAGGGCGATCGGGAGTGCACCATTTCTGGCGAACTTGCAACGTGTGCAAGTACTCAACTCGCCATTTGTTCCAGTAGGATAACACAAGCTGATCCAAAAGCCTTTTGCGGTTTGTTAAATTTATGTTTTCTTCTGTCAATTCAGAAGAAGGCAAATGCTTAAGTGGACTGGACATTAGAAAATGCGCAGGCGTGAGCACGCCCGGATGCGGGTCTGATGAGAGAACACTAAGCGGTCGAGAATTTAAAAGGCACTCGATTTGTACCAGTATGGTAGAGAGTTCCTCGTAAGTGAGAAGCTGCTTTCCTATGACTCTATACAAGTGAGTTTTAACACTCTTAAAGTTCGACTCCCAAATACCTCCGAAGTGCGGAGCTCGCGGCGGTATTCTTGTCCACTCAATGCGAGATTTTAGAAGCTCATTTTTAATATCTGTTTGAACAGACGAGTTCAATAAGAAAGAATAAATATCATCAAGTTGCGCCTTAGCGCCAACAAAATTGGTACCATTGTCTGAGTACATGACAGACACTGGACCGCGGCGAGAAATAAATCTTTTAAATGCGGATAAGAAAGCCTCGGATGTGAGGTCCGATACGAGTTCGATATGTATGGCTTTAGTTACCATACATATGAACAAACATATATAAAGTTTTTGCGAACGTTGACCTCTACGGCGAATAGGTGTGTAAGCAAGCGGCCCGGCGAAATCTACTCCAGTGTGCACAAAGGCTTTAGTATCACGGACACGGTATCCAGGAAGTTCAGCCATTTTGGGTGTTAGATGCGTAGGATTTAGACGGAAATAAGTGTTGCATTTCCGACAGCGGGAACGTATGACTGTTCGTCCATCTAATATCCAAAACCGCTGCCTTATAATAGACATCAATAATCTGGGGCCCGTGTGGCAGTACGTATTGTGATAGTGATCAATAATTAAATCAACTACGCGGTCACGTTTAGGTAAAAGCGCGGGATGCTTGGCTTCATATGATAAGTCAGATTTAGACAATCTGCCCCCAATACGTAAGATTCCGTAGCTATCAATAAAGACAGACAAACAGCGCAACTTCTTAGATGGAAGTTCGCCTGCTTTAATTAAATTTAAATCGTTAGAAAAATGCGTATTTTGAACTATTCGAATAATGAAATTTTCGGCGGTTTGTATATTTTTAACAGAGCTTACACAGAGCATGACTAAGTAGTCTGTTCGTAAATTTAAGAATGTACATAAATACACGTAACAATTTATTCCATGAACAAACACGGTCAGCTATTGTATCTAAAATACGCGGTTCAGTATTTGATGTTTCTACAAGAAAAACCTTTGATTTAAACTATAGCAATGTTTCACATTCAGTAGGAGATAATTTTAAAGGCCACTCGCTAATGGGTCGATGGAGCCAAGTAGGACCGTTCCACCATAACGAGTGTTCAATTAAATCAGATGGCAGCATGCCGCGGGAGAGACAATCGCTAGGATTCTCCTTTCCGGACACGTGATTAAAACTAGCGGCAGGTAGGTTTTCCTGTATTTTAGCAATGCGATTACTGACAAAAATAGACCATCTATGGGGAGATGAGTGGATCCACGAAAGAGCTATGGTGGAGTCTGAGAAAGCGTAGACACCTGCAATACCTATTGGAGCGAGCACGAGCGGAAAGTTTATCTTTGACCACGCGAACAAGCTTAGACAGAAGTAAAGCGACGACAAGTTCTAATCGAGCTAGCGTTGTTATTTTAGCGGGGGGAAACTTTGGACTTTGCACATAAAATCCGAACGCTGATATTGCCTTTAGAGTCAGTTATGTGTAAATAAATACAACAACCATAACCACTAAAGCTGGCGTCGCAAAAGGCTACGACATTCACTACAGCTTCTCTAAAGACGCCAATGTGGTGAGGAACCTTTAGAGAAGAGAGTGAGGAGAAATCGCGCAAAAAACGGAAAACCGATTGGTGATGGAGTCCGGAGGAACCTCATCCCAACCTATTTTAACTAACCAAAGTTCCTTAATTAGGATTTTCGCGTACAACACGACGGGTGCTACGAGGCCAAGTACGTCGAACAAGCGGGCAACTAGCGATAGAATCGCACGCTTAGTGCATTTATCATCTACAGCGACTGTTGTCAAAGAAAAATAATCATCAGCGGGTTCCCAGGTTAATCCAAGGATTTTGAAATTATGTTTATCATTATCCATGCCAGAAAAATTAACTGGTAAGCGGTGAGACTCTGGGAGAATCTCCAACAAAGCGGGTGAGTTAGTAGCCCATTTGACCAGGTCAAAGGATCCTAACTTAAATAACTCAATTAAATCGCGGGATAATTGTATAGCAATCTGTGTCTGCTTGCTGACTCAACCTGGAATGTACCTGGTGGAATCGATGTTGTGCTTTGAGCACAGCTGTTCCCTTTTATTTATTTAGGTGATAGGGTTGACTCAGGCACCCGCGCACCCCCAGCTATACTGACTAGTTTCGGATATGTACTGATGGGTGATATTGATTGTCATAGTAGTGACGTAACACACATGACATCTTCGTTTACCGCGCTTGCTAGCATTGACGTCGAGTCAAGTTTGCAGAAGTTTTTTGAGCTAGAGGAAATTCCATCTCAGCGTTTTATTAGTCCGGACGAATTAGAGTGTGAAAATAATTTTAATTCTTCAGTTTTATTTAAAGACGGTAGATATTTTGTCGATTTACCTTTCGCGCGCAATCCCTACGAATTAGGCAATTCACGCGGTGTCGCTCATCGGCGGCTACTTGCGCTCGAGCGTAAATTCACGTGCGTGCCAACCCTACGCGAGGATTACAATAAAACTATCACCGATTATATAACTCAGGGGTATTTATCGGAGGTACCCGACTCTGAATTAACAGAAGAGGGTTAGGGTTATGCGCACAATACGCAATTTAGCGTGTGAGCATGGCGACCGCTATCCTGAGGCTTCTAAATTAGTAGAAACTCAGTTTTTTTATGGACGATTATGTCTATTCTGGTCCTGGATAGGTATCAGTTAAATAAGTACAAGTCATTGCAAGTACTTACGATAATTTACAGCAATTAATATTAGATAGTGCCTTATAATGGCTACTAATAAACAAGAGAAAAAATTAGATCAGCTAATTGCTAAAAAACAAATGATATTTGAGCGAGTTAATCGCTTGTATGATGCATCTAAACATATCTCCAATTTAGATTCACGCTCAAATGAGTTATTTCTAGCGCAGTCTGAATCTATTAGTGAACAATACAGCAAGTTTGAAGCAATTATCGACCAGATTAATGAGTTGCGGTTTGAAATTGATGACACACCACCAGATTATACGAGTCTATGTTGAAGACTTATATTCCAGTATTAAATACAAACGTAATCTCATACTTTCAAACAATAAAACATTAACATCAGATCAGAAGAGAGGTAGTGGCATAAAATTACCACCAATCGAATTACCATCATTTGACGGTAGAACTGAAAACTGGCCCATTTTTTATGAAATATTCCGCAGTAATGTTCATTTAAATACTGATCTGACGGATTCGCAGCGTGTGCAGTATTTAATAGGTAAATTAACTCATGATGCCTTAAAACTAACTGCAGGCATTGTTCCCACAGGAGATACATACAGTGTTATGTGGAACAGTCTTGTCAAAAGGTATCAAGATAAACGTAGTTTAGGTATTCATTATCTCAATAATATACTGGACATTAAAGGATGCGCCGGCAATGCTGCTAGTCTGAATGCATTTGTAGAACGATATTCAGCGTCTGTCGCTACATTGAAGCAGTTAGACATTCCAGACTTATTCGATTTCGCAATATTACACTGTGGTTTAAGAAAGGTTGACGCACAAACTGTTCAACAATTTGAAAGCCGTGTGAGTGGGAAAGAATTACCTTCCTATACGGAGTTTATATCATTTTTGCAAGACCATGTTAAGGTACTCCAGCGCTCACACGTTAATAATCCACAGACGGAACCACGTGCTAAGTCTAGTTTAGCTCACAATCGAATAAATAATACGCAAAGTACCGCCAAGTCGTTCGTGTCATGCAAACCAGTTCCGAATAACCGTTGCCCGCTATGTGATAACGATGACGTCGATCATCGACTGTTCAATTGTTCACAATTTAAAAATATAAATTCACCGCAAGCTCGTTTCGAATTTATTAAAAAGAAACGCGGCTGTGTTAATTGTTTAAGTATATCCCACTCTTTGGTTAAATGCAAGTCACGGAGTGTTTGTAAAACTTGTAAGAAAACACATCATTCATTGTTACATTTCTCCGAAGTAAAAAGTGATTCAACGCCGAGCGAGCCTGCCGCTACGTCTGTCTCGCTTAGTGCCGCCGCTAAAATATGTTTACCGACAGAGACAACTATTTTGTTAGCTACCGCGCAGATATACGTATATGATAGCAGCGGCCGAGATAAGCTTGTTGTCAGGTGTTTAATAGACAATGGATCGCAAAATAATTTAATTACTGTGGACTGTTGTAAACGTTTGAACTTACCCATAATTAAATTACGCAATTCGTCTTTACAAGGTGTTGGTATGACCTCACGACCTGTACACGGCTTTATTTATCTCAATATAGAATCTCGGATTAATCCTCACAATAAGTATTATATACACGCATTAGTTGTTGATTGCATTACAGATAGACTTCCCGCTAGTTTTATCAGATTAAATGACGATATGTCATATTTAAATAATTTACCGCTTGCTGACTCAACCTGGAATGTACCTGGTGGAATCGATGTTGTGCTTGGAGCACAGCTGTTCCCTTTTATTTATTTAGGTGATAGGGTTGACTCAGGCACCCGCGCACCCCCAGCTATACTGACTAGTTTCGGATATGTACTGATGGGTGATATTGATTGTCATAGTAGTGACGTAACACACATGACATCTTCGTTTACCGCGCTTGCTAGCATTGACGTCGAGTCAAGTTTGCAGAAGTTTTTTGAGCTAGAGGAAATTCCATCTCAGCGTTTTATTAGTCCGGACGAATTAGAGTGTGTAAGCAAGCAGCCCGGCGAACTCTACTCCAGTGTGCACAAAGGCTTTAGTATCACGGACACGGTATCCAGGAAGTTCAGCCATTTTGGGTGTTAGATGCGTAGGATTTAGACGGAAACAAGTGTTGCATTAGTTCAAATCCGGCTCGAAGGACCAAAAGTATGGAGGGACAGGCGTATAAATAGCCGTGTATCCTTGCGGGTCGAGGACGACAGAAAAATTATTATCTGGAATGCATAATAATTCAATTTGCCTTTTTTTTGAGCAAACTTTCGAAGAGGAATTGGTGACGGTCAGGTGGCGTTTGTAGCCTAACTCCAGCAAATAATGCAAAAGCGGTACCTGTGCTTCTCCTGGCGAAAGTCTTGAAGAATCCTTCTGGGCAGGTGGCCACCTTGCTTGCCCATACACTGGTCACTTGAAAGTCTATATTTTGGATTTAATCGGACGCGGGTTATTATTTTTTATTTTGAAAACATAGCACAGTATATCCCCAAGGATTACGGGATAACGTAATAAAGTTTGCGGTTTTGCGGACGCGATGAACTGAGATTGAAAAACGTGGTTTGCGGTGAGACGAAATGCTTCCGTTCGGCGCCGGTGCAATATGACGTCTGACAGCCATCATTAGCTGTCACTAGCCGCAGGATTCTCTAAATCCCTCGACACACAATATCCGCGGCTGCAATATAAGCCTAAGACAGACTACAGACACCTTATAAACCGTCCACAATCAAAAAAATGTAAGGGGCAATAACTTGCCACACCATATCATTACAATAAAATAAAATAAAATCAGACTCAATCAACTAAAATTAAATTAAATAGAATCAAAACATAACAAATTAAATCAAATTAACTCCAAAATCTATGTCAACCAATTACAATCAGAATAAATTAAATAAAATCAAAAATAAATCGTAAAAATAAAATGAAATGAAACGCAGTCAAAATAAATACATAATTGAAAAAATAATAAAATTAATACCTTCTCTCCGACACTGGTACAGCAACATGTCTGCTGGAACAATGCCGGATGAAGGGACAGTTCAGTCTTCCTGCAATCATCGCCAGCACGATGTTGGGGCCATCCCGTACCTTACGCACAAAGGACGCGGCGCGCTTGCGCATGGTCGCGTGAAAGCAATCGGTACGCGCCTCAGCAAACATACCCGATGCGCTGCAGTATCGGGGTAGCCCCATCGCCGCCCTAAAAGCATTATTGTACTGGACGCGGATGGCGCTGTAACTTCTATTAGAGTAGTGAGCCCACAGACTGCACGAGTACAGCGATGTGCAGTACGCCCTAAACAGCGTAGCCTTAACATCTCTAGAGCACCGCGCAAATCTGAGGGCGATCATGTTAGCTCTAACAGACAACGCCCTCCGCTCCCGTTCCATGTCTGCGTGATCCTTCAGGTCGACAGTCAAAACATGCCCAAGTATGTAAACTGGTCAACCCTTTCCAGAGGAACCCCATTGAGCCTGACCGGAGGTATGCTTCCCGGACATTTTGCACTGGCGGTCTTAAAAATCATACACTGGCTCTTATTTACATTATACATCAAACCGTGACCACAAGCATATTCCTCACATATCCGCAACAGCTTTCTCAAGCCGCAGACCGAAGCGCTCATTAGCACCATGTCGTCAGCATAACTTAGATTATTGACACATGTACCGTCAATGTGACAGCCGACATGCTGGCTACTGAGCACCACGATCAGCCCGTATACCTATACAGATTAAAGAGGGTAGGGGAGGTTAAGCCACCCTGCCTGACTCCGCATTCGAGCTGATACGCCTCCGACATTGCCCCCGCCCACCTAACACTATTAGACTGGTGCGTATACCAGTACTGGAACATGCTGATGAGGTCCGGCGGCAAACCTATGCTCCTCAGCTTGCTCCACAGCTGGTCATTTTGCTACAAGGTCGAAAGCCTTGGACAAATCAAGGAAGCACGCATACACGGGAGTTTTACGATCCGTGTAATATCTGACGGTATGCTTAAGGCACAGTATATCACTTTCAGTGGACAACCGGGGACGAAATCCGAACTGGTTATCGTGCAGTGTTACCGATCTATTTAACTGTGCGTTAAGCAAACCGTCAAAAACCTTAGCGGTCACAGTGGCAAGAGAAATAGGCCTATAGTTACTCTTATCAGTAAGGTCACCAGTTTTATTCTTCACTACAGGCACTACCACTGTTTTCATAAAGTCGTCTGGCAGGTAGGAATGGCTCACACACAGCGAGTAAAACATAGCCAAGACCCTGGCAATATGTGGCCGGTATTGTAGGTGCTCAATGCTGAGCCCATCATGACCCTGGGACTTACCTCTCGAGATCAACCTAATGGCTTTAGTAACATCCTTCGCCTGGAAGGTAGTCCCTACCTCATGACTGTTTACGTCAGCATTGAGCACCCCCGTTGCTATACCCAATGGAGACTTCACTGAGAAGTGATTCTTAAAAATATTCGCAATCTCCTTTGGGTTATTCACACCATCGATGCTCACAGGGAGACCAGGGCGCAGGTTTTCTTTTTTGGTGCCCTTCCAGAAACCTCGAAAATCCCCCTTGCAATGTTTCACTAGAGCGTCCATTCTTATTTGGTCCTGATGATTTTGGCACCATTTTAATCGAGACTTGAACACACTATACACTTTGGACCCGCAATGTATGGAAAGAAGGTTTCTCTCTCCCATCTAGATCAAATTCCACCCTGTTTCTAAAACATGTTATTCCAAATCAACTGAGTCTTTCGTAGTCCACCTCTTTACATAGTCTTGTCACAGTTGCGCCACAACATCCAGTTCTCCAGTTTCCACATAATTTTTATTATTTATTACATGTTTTCAATTGCCCCAAAAGAGTTTTTTGCCATCGTCTACTTCAGTATGCTCGACCTCACCATTGTTACTATCTCCTGAGATATGACTTTTTTTTTGGGTGGGAAATCATCAAATAACTTCTCCCGCTCTGGGCGGAGCGAGAGGGTATGTCAGGCTCTTACTGACTAAAACCCACCCGTATTCCTTCCGTTGCATGTGTCGCCGGGGGCCTCGGTAACCCTTTAGTACCTCCCCGCGACCCCGGCCCATCCCGCGACCCCGGCTTGAGAGATAACTAAGGGCGAATTTCAACAATTAAACTGAACGCGATCAGCACATTACCGCGTTCACGAGCTGTCCGTGTCAATATTCCACAACACAACAATGATAACACTGTCATCTCTTAAGGCGCTGACAAGAGGCAAATTACCAAAATAGGCTTGTCTTAAGGAAAAAAAATTGCCAAATTTGTATAGTTTGTGGTAGCAGAAAAAAATATATGTTAATTTTGAACATATTTCTAAGAACTTGTTTGTTACCAAAACACGATTTGAAAAAAAATCTCGATACAAACTAACGTTAAACTAACCTCTTACCATGAGTTTCAAACCAAAATATCTGTATTAAATATCAACATACGTCGTGTATTTAAATACGTAACGTAAAAAAAAACAAGTTCTGCACTCAAATAAGATGTTCGTGTTATTAATTAATTAATAACAAGAACATCTTATTTGAGTGCAGAACTTGGTTTTTTTTATCCTTTATTAAAAAGAACCAGGTTCTTAATAATTTGCAGAACTTGGTTGTTTTTTATTTTCGATTACTCAACTCAATTTTGAGAAATAGATAATTGCTTCATATTTTGCAATACATTACAAGCGCTGCGTCATCGCGCTTCTCTTTCTTTTCTATGCAGTGACCGCAGTTTAGGTGTTGTCAGCGTCTTAAACACGGTACTTGGGCTATCCATATACAGGATGGATTTTTGAGACGGGGCAGTAAGGGTAGGGTACCTTAACCGATGTAGTTACAGAAACACGGTCTTAGAAGACTGTCCTAATTTTTTAAAAACTTTTTTGGATACCAATCAATCCTCTTTCTTATAAGGATCAAAAAGCTCTATCAGACCGAATGGCCCATTTTCTTGCTGATTGTACATACGGCTATATATCATTTCCAGTATAAGCTGATCTCGCATTACATGGGATTTCCGAAAAATGAGAGGTCAGCTCATACTGGGTATCTACACGTCACGGCACCAGAATTTCTTAAAAAAATAAGGACGGTCTCCCAAGACCGTTTGTTTGTAGCTATAACGGTTAAGGTTCCTACCCTTACTGGCCCATGCGTCGGGAATCCTGGGCGGATTTCCGGCCACCGTAGGGGCGGGCTTGCGGACGGTGAGCAATGGGCAGCTCACCGTCCGGTAAGGACCAGGCCCGGGTCGACGGCGCGTTGTATTCCACGCGCGCCTCAAAGAGATATCGTCAGCACAAGTGTAGGGGTCCACGAGGACCGATGCCTGTCGGGGTCGCGGGAAGGTACCCGAGGCCCCCGCAACACAGGCAACGGAAGGAATACGGGTGGGTTTTAGTCAGTAAGAGTCTGAAACACCCTCCCGCTCTGCCCAGAGCGGGAGAAGTTATTTGATGATTTCCCATCCAAAAAAAAAGAAAAACCCTTACAGGCCCATCTCAAAAATTCACCCTGTATATCGCACGTCGGTCAAGCCGTAATCGCTCCTAAATGTAATTTAATTTACGAAACTTAATATTTGTAGCTCAGTTGATTTTTCATGCATTCTTTCCTGCTTGACTTTTTGATAACGGTGAACCTACTGGAAAGTCTTTCCTTGTATTACTTAAGTAATACAAGGAAAGTCTCTGTTATGAGACTTTCCTTGTAGTGGTTTGATGAATTACTCGTCAGTCATACAAGTATCTACGTCATCGATCCTTTCACTGCACAATTGAATCCTAACTAATATTATATTATTATTATTATAATATTTATTGTAATATTATAAATTGCGAAAGTATGTTTATTTGTTTCGCTTTCACACTAAAACGGCTGAATGGATTTGGATGAAATTTTGCACATGTGTACTTAGACCAAGACCTTTATTCCCCCGATATTTCCACGAGATCGAGATTTATGCGGGCGAAACCGCGGGGGCATAGCTAGTTTAACATACATTTTGGAGGAAATGGTAGTTAAGTATTTGCCTCTTATTTTCTTACGAGGAGAAGCAGAGCTTTCTAATTGACGTCAATAGAGATGACTTACACTTTGCATTTTACGTAGGTACAATCAGGTAAATTAATCGTGTATCCAATTGATACACTACGTAAATTTTCTGTGTATAGTCATTTGATCATTTCATAAAACTATCAAAGAATGGCACTTGTTATTCGAATATACGGACAATTTAACTGTAAGTCACTTTGATAAACAATTAATTAACCTGACTGTACATCATATAAAAAAGACACCTCACATGAAATCACACGTCATATAGCATTGTTTTTTATCCAGATAAGATCTTTTCTCACAAAAGTCTATTGAGATTAAAAAGGTGAGGTTAGGTTTGTCGGCAGTTAGTTTGAAGGCTCCTACATACTGGCGCGACTTGTCGCGCGACGCGACGCGACACAAAGACACCGCGTGTAGCGCTACAAGCGGTGCCTTTGTGTCGCGACGCCTCGCGCGACAAGTCGCGCCAGTATGTAGGAGCCTTTAAGGTGTGTGCCCATTGCACCGTACCGTACCATGACCGTACTATGAACGTATCAGGCACAGAAAGAAACATGACACGGACTTCTATTTTATTTTATTTAATAAGGGATAATAAACAACTACAACAAATATAATGCGTAAGTATAACAAAACTTTAAGTAGCGATGTTGCAGTCCACTGCATTATCCGTAAATAACACATATTTATGGAGCAATGGTCGCCGCTAGACGAGCATTACCAAATATATTGAAATAAATAAATAAGTGACTATAAAGCTAGCTATAGCCACAAACCTAAATTAGATCAGAAACAATTTTATTTACTTAAATTTAGCAATGAATAAATAATAACAATAAGATTACGATTAAGACATTTTTTTTTATTATAAAGTAGATTTAAATTTATTTATATCTAATAATATAAAAATATATCTGAGGATAGGTTTGTCGACAGTTAGTTTTAAGGAGTCTGCCCACTGCACCGTACCATACCATGCAGTGGCGTGCGACCGATTTCAAGAAAAGAAAGTTCAGTTTTCGACTGAGTATGTAGGTACCTACGTATCTACGTATGTATCATCGCAATTTTCTCATAAACTACTGGTAAGGTACAATAAATTCTCTATCGAGCATTTTAGTAAGGCTTTTGGGCTTATATGAAGGTACCGCCACTGATACCATGACCGTACTACGAACGTATCAGGCACAGAAAGAAACATGACACGGACTTCTATACCCACTAGAACACATGAACAGCGTATTATATAAGGATATGCAAGGGCATAACGGTTTTAGTGACAGTAACTTCCGCGTATCATCCACGTGTCATATCCACACGGTTCCCGTTCTCTCGGTTCTAGTAAGTAGTTCGCGTGAGACAGACGCGACAGGAAGAGCGAGTGAATATTTTGAGAAAGTTATTTCGTATACCTATCTATATACGACAGCTATTACAAAATTGTCCATGAGAGAATTGGCTACGGTAGCCATTGTTTTAGACGAAGAAGAAAGAGGTAACAAAGTGGCTATACGTGGATAACCCTTTTAGAACGGTCATCATACGCGGTTATAACCTGTATGCTCATTGTTAAACCGTTTGGCAGCGGCGAGTGTACCGGCACCGGCAAAATATTCTCGCCGACAACTGTTGACATGCATGGCATGCGACGATGTTGGTCAGTGACGGAACGGTGTAGTATAGTCTCATACTTTTCAATACAAAGAATATTTTTTAACCTGACACGGTCCTAGCACGGTATGATACGGTGTAGTGGCACAGAGTAAACGGACAGTGGGTAAGCTTGATACAATCGCGCTATTATAGGCAAGTATGTGGCGCATGTGTCCGGGCAACTGGCGAGGCAATTGGGTGAGCCGATATGAACCAGTTTCTCTTCGTATGCGACGAAGCCGCCAGTGGCCCGCACACACGCGCCTCATGCTTGTAGTAGTGTACCTATCACAGCGCGGTCCGTTTACGCTGTGGTAGTGGGCAGACTCCTTAAATATGCAATGAAAATGATGATTCAAAATTATTCCTAGTCGTCGTCATTACCCATGTTCAATCAGGAAATGACAAATTGCACGGAAATCATCCCACAATAATGTGGGATGATTTCCGTGCAATTTCAACCAAAGTCCGGACGAATGGTAACCCTATTATTGTGAATGTGAAGCCTATGTGGGTCATTATTGTTTTTTTTTTTTTTTTTCTTTCTCATTTAGTATTAATCATGGTCTGGCAGTTTGAGTAATTTATGCGGCCTACCCAAATGTTCTTTCTTTGGTATTGTTCGTCGAATCGTTGAGCTCCTTAAGTTCTGAGTTGAGCTGCACGATTACTGACAAATGCGTGCACTGACTGGACAGGTCCACTCAATCTGTGTGGTTCTTTCCTCAAAAGGACCATTTCAGACACCAATCTACATGGCCTTCACATGATCTGACCAAGATTATGTCTGGACTTTAAAAGAGACTGTGACCTCTGAGTTTGTTTCGGCCTTTCTTCTCAGAAGAGTCAGATAGGAAACGCCGACCTCATCTAGCTTTATTTTAAAAATATGATTGACGTGTAAAAAATGTTTGTACAAACCTACTTACAGAAAATAAATCATTTATCATTTATCCTAGTTATAAAACTAGGTTTACCATTCGTCCGGACTTCTTCCTGCCTTGTCATTTGCCCGGAGTTTTTGACTTGAAGAGTTTTTTTTTGAGTATTTAAAAAGTTGGTAGTGTTGGTAATGATAAAAGAAAAATTAAAAAGTACTAAATTGTCTGGAATTTTTTACAGGTGTCCGCTTTTTAAAATGTTTATCTCTGAAATCTTCAACAAGCAATGAACAAGCTCGATGATCAATAATCGTAAATAAATAAATCATTGTTTCTCAGTATGCGGACGTCCATAATACTATCGTCACGATAGAAATTATAAAAGCGCAAAATGGAACAACAGGCAAAAACATTGCTTTAATTAGTTAAATTATAAGTAAATATAATTATTTACAAGGAAAAACGTTCGAAAATAACAGTGACTCAATATCAAAATATATAACTCAACAATATAATAACTATAAACTAATAAAACTAAATATAAACTAATATATAACTCAACTCACAAAACGTTCCTAAGTAATATCACTTAATGGTACTATTAAGTCTGGCGCCATGGTAACTGATCAGAGGGGAGAATTCGGCCGTGACGTCATCCCTTATGGCTCTGCTCGAAGCTTACCCACATTATCTGTTAGATACGTAAGTAGAACATACTAGAAAAATATTACGAGTAGTTAATATTTGGCGAAGTATTACAAAAAGTGGTGTAGGTTACAAACGTGATTGCCAAAGGATACGATTCCCGAGTAGAGTCAATTGACAGATTTCTTGCCAAGACATCCACAGATTTTGTAGTTTTAAATTCTACGTGTTTAGGCTAAATTCATGGTGTAAAACGTAGTTTTAACTACCTAACTACTTCTAAACGCACCACTTTGTAAGCCGCGCATGTAGCCCGCATCATTCAACTTTCAAGACCATAAATTATCTGCATCATGCATGCAGTACAAACACTCATTTTAACTACAAAACTTGTTGGTTTCAGCTCCGACATGCCACTGCCGCTGTTAAGGAGATGCTGCTGCTGCATATCCTTGCGTACGGGCTGCTTCATACTGTGTATCATGTCCACTGTAAGTACCCATACATGTACTACACTATCTCTAAAATTCGTTTCTTGGCCCACGTAACCTTGGGCGGCTTTATTACGCGCTATTTTTTAGCACGCACTTGATTTTCAACGCACTCCTTAGCGCCGAGAGTTGAAAATCCAACAGTGTGTTTTTACGACGCTCTGCAGGCTTAGCATGACACTCTCTATTTCTTCGAAGAATAGACACGGCTCTTTCTATACAAAGTGACATTTCGTTTCTCAATTTTTGACATCTCGCCGTAGAAATCCTTCTACAATCTGTCATCTTGTCTTTCGTTTCTAACGATCTTTGTCTAGGTCCTTTTTTATGTAGAAAGATCTCTACGGTGGGATGTCAAAAAAGGAGGAACGAAATGTCACTTTATATGGAAAGAGCCGTGTCTATTCTTCGAAGAAATAGAGAGTGTCATGCTAAGCCTGCTGGTAGGCACTCTGTTTGATTCTCAATACTCGGCTCAACACCGAGAGTTTAAAATCAAGTGTGGGATATAAAGTCATCTCGTTAAAAAAGGGCTTAGCCACCTTCACCGTATAAAGAACTTTCAGGTAGGCAGAGGCATACCCTCAAATCATAGAAAAAGAGGCTTATGTACCTCTACTAATTTATCAAAATCAAAATATTTTATTTCACATAAACCTACATGGGCACTTATGAAACGTCAGAAGCTGCACGGTTCCAATTGGTCGTTTCCTATGGAGAAGAGCCGGCAAGAAACTCCACGGTTACTCTTTTAAAAATAATTGGCTTTTACAATGTTTTCAAATTATACAGGGGGCGAGCTCTCGGAGTATTACCAAATTCAATAATTCGGAATTTGTGACCACTAGACCAACCGGGCAGTATTTATGTATCAGGTAGTAATATGTACCAGGTAGTAGTATGTACCAGGTAGTAGTATGTACCAGGCAGGCTTTTACTTGGGGATCAACTTCGAAATACTATTCCTGTTTCAGCTAACATACTGTATATCTTCTGAAGTCCTCTCTAATTACCATGCCGTCCAGCAAAAAGGCCGTCCATCAAACCCTGAAGGTCACAAGTAGCGAGAACAGTCCAGTTCCGACAAATCAATAAAACAGCTAACACTAAGCAGGTGATTTATATTCCAACTCGGTTTTCCCGAGTTATAAGGCGCTCCCAAATATTATAATATTTTGTTTACGCCCCCTTTGCTCTGACGTCATCGTATTCAGATAGCTTGTAAGTGCAGTACGGAAAAACGCCTTTGAGCGGTTATACGTAATTTGATTCATCGTAAACTAAACAAGCATCAAAGCCTGGAACTATAAGATGTTCCAGGGTTTGACAAAACGTGTTGATAATGTGGAAATTCCTATGTTATCCTCCAGTTATTGGAGTCGCACTACGACCGCTACGCGTAATGTTCGTATATGGCCCAGCAGGCTTAGCATGACACTCTCTATTTCTTCGAAGAATAGACACGGCTCTTTCTATACAAAGTGACATTTCGTTTCTCAGTTTTTGACATCTCACCGTAGAAATTCTTCTACAATCTGTCATCTTGTCTTTCGTTTGTAACGATCTTTGTCTAGGTCCTTTTTATGTAGAAGGATTTCTACGGTGGGATGTCAAAAAAGGAGAAACGAAATGTCACTTTGTATAGAAAGAGCCGTGACAATTCTTCGAAGAAATAGAGAGTGTCATGCTAAGCCTGCTGTTGTATTTGGAAGATGCATTTTTTGCGATCGATCGCATTACGGCCGTTGACCTTCATATTTTACGATTAGTCGCTCTACGTCCATCAGTCAAGTACAATCAAAACGCAAAGTATTATTTGCAAATAATATTACTTAACTATAATACCCTGACAGGCGCTTTACTTTATGTAAATCATTTCATCACCACTGCTCTCAAAACGGTGAAGGAAAACATTGTGAGGAACCTATGTCCTAGAACCAAAAATTCGAAAACATGTGTCATCTACCAACCCGCACTGGGCCCGCGTGGTGGATTACGGTCCACTCCCTCTCACAGAGAGGAGGCCTGTGTGCCAACAGTGGGAACATTATAGGCTGATTATGTGTATGTATAATATAATTACGTATTATGAGTGTCTCAAAGACTGAACGCAAACCACATACAGTAACTTAGATGACGAATAGGATGTATTGGTGTCTCTTTCACGCGTGCTTTAATGGCTAAAGCACGAGTGATAGAGACCCCAATAGAGTTATCTTTGACATCATTGCGTGTATGTGGGCGATAAAAGTATCTCCTGATAAGTCTGATCGCCTAGTACCATCATGCTTCACTAAATATTAATTTGATCTGTGTGATTATTTGCTCATCACAGGCACTTCTGACGTTGAGTGTACTTAGGTAGAATGGCTGTAACGCGACTGACCCAAGAAAAAATGCACCTTCAAGAATACAATGGGGCCATAAACGGACGTTAGCCGTAGCGGCCGTAGTGAGACTCCGTCTTTCGTTCGACATAATACTCACCAAGTAGGTACTGTCGCCCAGCGCGCTATGGGCCCGGATTTTGTTTGAAGGATAAAATGATAAATGAAATTATCCGAAAATTAACCGGAGTTACCAACATAGCTTGCAGAGTAGGTAAATTGAAGTGGCAGTGGGATGGCCATGTTTGTCGATTGACCGATTGCCGGTGGAGCAGACGAGTTCAGGAGTGGAGTCAGCGTATTGACAAGCTTAGTGTGGGACCACTCCAGCTAGATGGACCGACGACCTCAAAAAGGTGGCTGGGAGGATACGGAGTTGGTTGATTGAACTGTACAGTCGAACAAGCTAATCGGTACAAATAACTTACAAAGACTTTTTAAACAATTTTGTTAGCGTTCAGAGTAAGTAAGTTTAAATGATAAATTATTTTCTTTCTGTAAGTAGGTTTTTAAAAACACTTTTACACGTCAAACATATTTTTTAAAACTAGATGAGGTCGGCGTTTCCTATCTGACTACTCTGAGAAGAAAGGCCGAAACAAACTCAGAGGTCACAGTCTCTTTTAAAGTCCAGACATAATCTTGGTCAGATCATGTGAAGACCATGTCGATTGGTGTCTGAAATGGTATTTTGATGAAAGAACCACACAGATGAGTGGACCTGTCCAGTCAATGCACGCATTTGTCAGTAGTTGTGCAGCTCAACAGAGAACTAAAGGAGCTCAACGATTCAACGAACAATACCAAAGAAAGGACATTTGGCTAGGCCGCAAAAAATACTCAAACTGCCAGACCATGTTAAAAACTAACAGAGGATAAAACAAAATTAAACAATGACCCACATAGTCTTCACATTTACAATAATTAAAATAATAATATATAATAATAATAATAATAATAAAAATAATTGACGTGTGTCGGGCATGCCACCGTCCCACACTGGTCCCAAATGATAAAAAAGGGGACATTAAGAAATTTTTGACAAAAGGTCAACCGATTCAGCTTATTTTTTTTTTGTAGACAGCTGATGCAATTACAAATCACTTTTGTACATTGAGTTTTTGCCAAAAAAGCCGTATTTTCAGAGAAAAAAAATATTCAAATATTTTTTGTATGAAAGAAATCCTAATTTTGTCTTTATCTTCAAAGATTCAAACGTATTCAAAATAAAACTTAGCGCAGCTTGTAGAGGGGCTAATTTCTCACTACTTTGTCATAGACACTCAACTGCGATTTTGTGCTCCTTTTGAGTTACATGCACTTTAAATATTTTTTGTATGAAAAAATCCTAATTTTGTCTTTATCTTCCAAGATTCAAACATATTCAAAATAAAACTTAGCGCAGCTTGTAGAGGGGTTAATTGTTCATCACTTTGCCATAGACACTCAATTGCGATTTTGTGCTCCTTTTCAGTTACAGGCACTTTAAATTTTTCGTTGTCGGATGAGCTTTACTAGTTTTTTGTAGACAGCTGATACAATTACAAGTAACTTTTAAAGATGTATTTTTTGTTAAATAAGCCGTATTTTCAGAGTTAAAAAATTAATTCAGGCGGATTAGAAATAATCTTGTTAAAGATAGACTAAGATGTAATAACATTTTCTTCATTAATAAGTAACTCTTATAAATGTCTTTCTATTAAAAAAAGTCTTATTTTAAATATATCAAATAAACAACTTGGATATCTCAAAACGTGTACAGACATGTTCAGGTACAGGTAATTTATTGTGTGACTCATATTCAGATTATAAGCATTTTTTGGTAATGAGTCATTGCTTAATTAGCCGATTACTTACAATTTGGGCTATATTTGGTCATCTAACGCTAGTGAATGCGTCGGAAACGCTGAATGATAAAAAGGTATAAATTGCAATTAAAACTTTTCCTTCGTACTTTAACGGGCTTAGGACCGTCAAAATACAAACCTATATAATAATATAGGTATTGTATTAAGGCGTACTTAAAAAATTTGAACTACCTGTAACCCTAACGCTTAATTTATCTTTACATGCATGTTTTGTTTATTTATTTATTTTATACTTTATCACTTAATATGTATTTGATTTAGGGCAGGGATCTTGGCGTGCTTATCTGTGTTGGTCACTTTCTTCAATAATAAACGGCACTTGCACTATTAACAGTCTTTTAATTATAGTTCCACAACAAAACACACGCTTTTACAATTATTTTCACAGGTTAATTCACAGACTAGATGACCAAATAGAGCCGAAATCGTCACTTATAGGGTAATTAAGCAATGGCTCTATACAAAAAAAATTTTACATACGAGTCACACAATAACTTACCTGTACATAAACATGTCTGAACACGTTTTGAGATTTCCTTGTTTGTTTATTTGATACTGATAATTTCATATATTTGTAAGAGTTACTCTACAAGCTGCGCTAAGTTTTATTTTGAATACGTTTGAATCTTGGAAGATAAAGACAAAATTAGAATTTTTTTATACAAAAAATATTTAAAGTGCCTGTAACTCAAAAGGAGCACAAAATCGCAGAAGAGTGTCTATGACAAAGTAGTGAGCAATTAGCATCTCTACAAGCTGCTTTAAGTTTTATTTTGAATACGTTTGAATCTTGGAAGATAAAGACAAAATTAGGATTTTTTCATACAAAAAATATTTAAAGTGCATGTAACTCAAAAGGAGCACAAAATCGCAGAAGAGTGTCTATGACAAAGTGGTGAGCAATTAGCTCTTCTACAAGCTGCGCTAAGTTTTATTTTGTATACGTTTGAATCTTGGAAGATAAAGAGAAAATTAGGATTTTTTCATACAAAAAATATTTAAAGTGCCTGTAACTCAAAAGGAGCACAAAATCGCAGAAGAGTGTCTATGACAAAGTGGTGAGCAATTAGCACCTCTACAAGCTGCGCTAAGTTTTATTTTGAATACGTTTGAATCTTGGAAGATAAAGACAAAATTAGGATTTCTTTCATACAAAAAATATTTGAATATTTTTTTTCTCTGAAAATACGGCTTATTTGGCAAAAACTCAATCTATAAAAGTGATTTGTAATTGCATCAGCTGTCTACAAAAAAAAAATCAGCCGAATCCGTTGACCTTCTGTCAAAAATTTCTTAATGTCCACTTTTTTATCATTCGGGACCAGTGTGCGTCCGGGTGAGTCTATCAGACATATTATCTCTGGTTGTTCTCGTCTGACTAACGGCGAGTACTTGCACAGACATAACCAAGTAGCTAGGATTATTCACCAGCAACTTGCTTTGAAATATAAACTTGTGAACTCTGAGGTACCGTATTACAAGTATGTGCCCGACCCAGTTCTCGAAAATGACCATGTCACGTTGTACTGGGATCGGTCTATCATTACTGACAGGACTATTGTCGCCAATAAGCCTGATATAGTGGTGATAGATCGATTAGCGCGCCGCGCAATGATAGTCGATGTTACCATTCCACATGACGATAACCTCGTGAAAGCTGAGAAAGAGAAACAAATAAAATATCTCGACTTAGC
Source organism: Atethmia centrago (assembly GCA_905333075.3). Lineage (NCBI taxonomy): Eukaryota > Metazoa > Arthropoda > Insecta > Lepidoptera > Noctuidae > Atethmia > Atethmia centrago. The sequence goes on along the minus strand of HG995381.1, from coordinate 5,079,256 downwards.
ACACGAGGTTGTTGACATGTGGAATGTGAACTCGGCTGTCATTGTGCCGATTGTCGTTACGGCCAATGGCCTGATGGCCAGAAGCCTCAACCATCATCTCTCGAGGCTTGCGTTAGACGGCTGGATTAAGGGCCTGATTCAGAAGGCAGTACTCCTCGATACGGCTCGCATCGTGAGGAGGTTCCTGTCTCTGGAGCCCTAACCACCGGTAGCTTGGATCCTGCTCCCGATACCGGCGGACCACTATTTTATATATTTTTAAATGTTTTTTAATATTTTTTCTAAGAAATATTTAAAAATGTATTTTATAAGATAAAAAATTTAATAAACGACATAATAATAATAATTTTTATTCATAAGTTCACATACAAATTACTAGAAATTACATCATTACAAACTTACATATTAATTAGTAAGAAAATGTTAAACTATGTCTAAAATAAATCTAGTGTATAACTTATATAGATTGGTTAAGGGTCTAATTCCATACAATAGCGACCTGCCTGATGTAGGTTTATTCAAACCTGTGTTTCAGGCCAAATAATATTATACAGAGTTTACATCACTCTCTCAAGCACGGCGCTCTAAAGTTATTACGCTAACAATTAAAAACTGCCTCGTTGGTCTAGTGATAGCAAGTGCTACTGCTGAGCATGAGGTCCTGGGTTCGATTCCCGGGTCGGGCAAGTTGTTATTGGGTTTTTCTATCTGGAATTTCTCAGTAGCAGCCCGGAGTCTGGATTTGTGCCCGGTTGATGGCAATAGACTCACCCGCTATTACATGGGACATAAAACATAACTGGCGAAATGTGGGTGTACTACAGGTGCACCTCTGCCCAACCCTTCGAGGAAACAAGGCGTGATGTTATGTTATGTTATAAAAAAATATTGCACTGTAATAAAAAGATGAATCTTTTGCCTATATACCAAATACCTTGTTCGACTGTACTTGGCCTATTTCTGTCTAAGCTCATACGAAGTCGTCTTGTTTCTTTGAAAGTACTGTCGTACAGATAATGTAATAGCTATTTTCTGAGTATGTTTTCATAAATGATGAGAATGATTGATTTGTTGTATGAACTGAATGAAACTTCAACTGAATGAAATGAAATTTATATCTTGTATAAAACGCACACTGTGCAGCCAAGCATGTTATAAATTGGGTGATTACATCGCTGATAAAAATGCTTGGTTCAACGCTGGGGTCCTGCTCCACAAGGACGCAAAATCTAATTTGATTAGCATTTGAAAATACTGTTGGAGCTGCTGTAGATTTAAAAAAACTAACTTTGCATTGTATAAATTCAATCTCTTAGTATTGTATAATTGCACAGCAAATCTGTGAGTACTATGAACCTACTATAAAGTTACTATTTACTGGGTAAAGACCCAGTAAATGGTAGCTTGTTCGGTAATTGACTTGAATGTGCTCTGGCGGCTGAGAGTATGTCATGCTCACTCAGATGTCTCGCTGATGGTGGCGCGTGTGTTGGATCATTTAGCTCCCTTCAAAATGGTTAAGCTGAATGGTGCTAAATTAATAAGTCTCTAATTTTGCTCCTGTAACTTCCAGGTCGTCGCTCCAAGTTTTCTCTGACTTAGGTCTGTCAGAGAAAAAGTTGGAACGACGAGCTTAAAATGAAAGCGAAATATTTAGAAGATCATTTTCTTATCCGTCTGTTTAAAGGCCCGTGCAGACTGGCGTGACTGTACGCGCGACGCGACACCAGTAGAGCTATGTCTATGAAAATTTCATTGAAATTGTTCAAACAGTGCGCGTCGCGCGACAAGTCGCGCCAGTTTGCATGAGCCTTAACAAATTTGATATCGCAATAATAATGACCCAGTTCTCGCACAATTTGGGTTGATGAATTAATTAGTGAACAGACCCACTAGTAAATTTGTAAGCATTGGATCACATGCCTTTGCAACGCACATGAACAGACACCCATATACGGGACAAATGCCTGTAACTTTGTAGGTTATATTAACATTTGTTTTGTGGGACAATGAAACTCGCAATCCATATTGCAGAAGTTATACTTAATATAAAATTAATGTTTCTTTGCTTGTCCCTTACCTACGCGTTCCCATACAATTCAATCAATCAACTCAGCCTATCGCAGTCCACTGCTGGACATGGGCCTCTCCCGGGCTGCGCCACAACACACACGTTTATTTGCGGTAAACATGACGTAACAATTTGGGGATGAATATACGTCACATCCACAGAAAACGGCCAACGCTCAGCATAATGCTGCGACCTTAGGCGAGACAGAGTCCCAGCGCTGGTTTTCAGCGATAGCATTATTGTGTTGATAGTGTTCGCCTTCCGCATCCAGTCTGTCCCAGCCACATTTTTAGGGTCATCGGTCCATCCAGCTGGGAAGCGTCCCACACTACGCTTGCCGATACGCGGTCTCAACTCCAGGACTCGTCTACTCCACCGGCCATCCGTCCTTCGACAAATATGGCCGGCCCACTGCCACTTCAGCTTGCTTACGCTTCAAGCTATCCGGTAACTCCGGTTCTTTACCGGATAACTTCGTTTCTGATTTGGTAAAAACCCTCCAGGACGCAAACGTAACCGCTGGTAAAAGCTTGTAAATTGCTACGAGGGTGACATGGTCATAATGATCAAACCTTCTATAAACTAAGCAAGACTAAAAAAAAAATTGCTCAGCCACTGCGTCCAATGCATCATTCTAGCACTTTCCCATTTGGGGCCAAATATGTACTCGTATCTATGCATTACGAAACATGGACTTACACAGATTCTGAAATAGACTGCTAAAATAAATATACGTACCTAACCTAACCCAACGTCGTGTTAGACGAGGAAAAATCTGTGTAAATTTATAATATACAGATTTTTCCAGACAAACAAGTTATTGCTTGTTTTATATTATTTACCTACATAGATATAAAAAATAAAACAAGCAATAAATTATTTATTACAATGACTATCGCAAGACCACAAATTAAACACAACATTAATAATTTATTGTTATTGAGTGCCTACACTTTTGTAGAGCTGCTTTGTTCTGCACTCGATCATGAATCACTGGTTGTGGTATCATTGTATCAACAATGACGGGTTGCCACAAATGCTCATCACGTTCACATAATGTTGTACAGTCGCCGGCACATCATTGGTATTGAACGTTGAATCGTTGAGCTCCTTAAGTTCTGAGTTGATCTGCACGATTACTGACAAATGCGTGCACTGACTGGATAGGTCCACTCAATCTGTGTGTTTCTTTCATCAAAAGACCATTTCAGACACCAATCAACATGGTCTTCACATGATGTGACCAAGATTATGTCTGGAGTTTTAAAGAGCTGAGTTTGTTTCGGCCTTTCTTCTCAGAGTAGTCAGATAATAATGTCAGGTGATAATTATGTGGATGTACGTATTATATAGGTACCTCAGCCTACCGTACTTACGAGATATTTTGTTATCTATGGAAAAATCTCTAGACGCATCCTGCATTCCAATTATCCTTAAACCGTCAATATATATTCTCAAAGTGATCAAGTACCTACCATTGCTTGCTATCAAAACGTATTTACGCGCATAATAACAATGACTTTTGCACATGCGGTAAGGCTCCCGCAGACAGACGCGACGCGACTCTTGTAGAACAATTTCCATGAAGTTTTTATAGAATTTGTTCCATCCAGAGCGGCGTCGCGTTGTTGCGTGGCGCCATTAGTGTATGCGTTGGTGGGAAGGACGATATCTACTCCGCTCTGACTCAACTTATTTATTGTTTGTCTGGGTCAGTATAATTGTATAAATAAGAACGGCAACAAACCATTGCCTATTTAATACGTATAATAAATCGTCGTAGCAATAAATCGTCTCCAGTACAACAATAAAAAATTTAGAACTTTGTTTTAGGGGGCCTGGTGACCTGACGTACAGGTTTTCTAAAAAACTTAGTTTAGGCACCAGTCTTCCACAAATTAATTATGAAATTGTATCTGTAGACTTATTACTGACATTTTCTGTAATTTGTGGTAAGAAATAAATACAATTATTATTATAACACAGTCAACTTTTATTCCCCCCCCCCCCCCCCCCCCGCGCTAACAGCGTGTACACAGGTAAATGTCGAATACCTATGGGTATTATCTCCTTTGCTCTGTGTAAACTGTTACACACTAAAAAAAAAATTATAAGGAATTTACCCATTCATTAGTATTCATGACGTCATCCGACATTCCTGTACACTTCACTGTGTATAGTGATAGGTAGGTTAGGATAGGTTAGGGTCAGACTAGTGTCATTATATTTACATACAAGGTGGAGATGACAATACTACATTAAATTAAACCGTATAGTAACGTTTCCAGTCTACACCGGGTCAAATTAAATTAGCTATGTGATGGGTATGTATGTATGTACATCTAAACACGAAAAAATTTAAATTAAAGAGTGTTGATGTTTTTTTTTGGGTCTTAAAAGTATCCTGTGTCCTAACGCAGGTCATGACTTGGGATGGAATGAAATTCGGCACATGGGTAGACCACGGTCTATCTATCTATACACGGAAAAAGGATTTCTTCAGCGAAGAATATCAATATTCTCGGAAAAATTGTTTCAATCCAAGTAAATATTTTCTTAACGTATGTAAATGTACTCAGTCCAAGAAAATCTGTTTACTCAAGTTAAGAATAATAAATACTTGGTTTTTATTCTTGACTTAAGCAAATATTTTTGATTCAATACTATAATAATCTAAATAGAAGAAAATATTCTAAGAGAGAAATAATATTCTTAAAATTAAACTTACTATCTCTTCATCTAAGTAAAATGTCTTCGAAGAAGACAATAAAACTAAGACAAAATTTTACTTCATTCAATAATATATTGTTTTCCCCATATATGAATCAATATTTGTCTTGACCAAAAGGATATTGTCTTAGCTTAAGATATCTTTTTTTTCCGTGTACGCATGTGCCAAATTTCATCCAAATCCCTTCAGCCGTTATAGCGTGAAAGCGTAACAAAGAAACCCACATTCGCACTTATAATATTACTAGTATACCTTATACTACCATTAACAATGTACATAAGGTTGATGATTAGGAAGGTTCCTATAAAGCTACAAACGACAATACTCTTAATGGGGCAACTAGCTTCATCTTTCTGACTGACCGACCCCTTGACAATCCAAAAGTAGTATTTGGTTCATTTTAAATAAATGCTTTGACTTTGAGTTTGGGGGCAACCCACTTTGTAGGACACTTGTCTGGTAATATGTGTCATCCTTGTGAGAATTAAGACGCTGACAACACCTAAACCGCGGTCACTGTCAGATTGCATAGAAAAGAAAGAGAAGCGCGATGACACTACGCTTGTAATTTATTGCAAAATATGAAGCAATTATCTATTTACTCAAAATTGAGTTGAGTCATCGAAAATAAAAAACAACCAATTTCTGCATTCAAATAAGACGTTCTTGTTATTAATTAAATACGTAACGTATGTTGATATTTAATACAGATATTTTGGATTAGAACTCAATGTAAGAGGTTAGTTTAACGTTAAGTTTGTATCGAGATATTTTTTCAAAACGTGTTTTGGTAACAACCGAGTTCTAGGAAATATGTTCAAAATTAACATATATTTTTTCCGCTACCACAAACTATACAGATTTGGCCTTTTTTTTCTTAAGAGAAGCTTATTTTGGTCATTTGGGTCTTGTCAGCGCCTTAATGAACGACTCGCATGGCCGAGTTATTTCAGTTAACTTACAAAGTGGGTTAGCTCACTTTGTAAGTTAACTGAAATAACTAGTAATTAGTTAATATTAATTAGTAGTTAATATTAATTAGTGATACCATTTTACGTGCATTCAACTTTAAGAGTAATTTCACACTGATGGATCGATATTGCACTGTTGACACTACATTCTCAAAGACAGGATGACTGATGAAGTGATGATATTTCGATGCTGCCAAACACTTTCGTAAGCTAGCACTAATGAAGTAGTTCGGCAGGCCACACCTTGATTTAAATTTGACATATATATATGTTATAAATTTAACAAAATCTATAAAAAAAATCATTAAAAGTAAATGCTAATCCTAACCCTAACTAATATTATAAATGCGAAAGTGAGTTTGTTTGTTTGTTACGCGTTCACGTTAAAACGGCTGAACGGATTTGGATGAAATTTGGCACATGGGTAGTCCATGACCTGGATTAGGACATAGAATATTTTTAGTTTGGATATTCCCCACGGGATCAAGAGTTTTTCAGGTGAAACCGTGGGGCACAGCTAGTTTACTATACAATGGAGATCAGTACTTGCTTTCAGTCATCTAATGAAAAATAATCATAATTTTTTTGTGCGAGTAGTTGTAAACTTCCGGTCGACCTTGAGCGTTTCGCGCGCAAAAAAATTTTGACGTAATCGCGCGTTTTGGATTTGACCGGTTAACTATTATTAATAAAAAAAAAAATCTTTCGATTACGATTGGCCAATATCGTTGATTAGCCCAACAAATTACAGAACAATGTCCATAAAAAATACCAGGATGATTATAAAAAAAATTGTTGGTTTAAGTAGTCCTTTCATTGTCCTAAGTCATTAAATGTTGTCCTGTGTGTTTGCGATTCACTAATTGGGTTCTTTTGCCTTATAGCTAAATGAAATGAAAAATTCTGGTATCCTTCTAAAAGAGCAATAACAAATGGGTTGAAAAACAGGAAAACTTAACAGCCAATTAAGTGCGTAAAGTGGAATGCTTCTAATCAGCTTCCAAGCCCACTGATACTTACTTTATAGAGTTGTTATATTCAGTAATAAAACTGTCATATTTTCCTCACGGAACATCACATCACGCCACTATTGGGGAAAAGTGGGGAAATATTTAAATTTGAAGCACCAACCCGCACTAAGCTCGCGTCTTGGATAACAACCAGCACCCCAATTGCGTAGCACACTTCACAAACCGAAGGATTTCGAAAGAAATTCCTAATCCATTGCTTCATATATTAGGTTGGGGAAAAAGTCTTTTCGTATTATAGTATGTATGAACTTGTAATAAAATCTCTTTGGGTATACTATTTGTATCTGGCTGGTTTTTGGTATTATTGAAAGTTTAAATTTTAGAGAACATAATTCCAAATTCAAATTAGGAAAATGTGTGATTTTCATTTGTTTTTCGTACCGTCAAGATGAGTGAATCTAATGAAGAAATTCGATACATTTTAAAATTTTACTGCAAAAAGGTAAAAATGCAACGCAAGCCGCGAAAAAAATTTGCGATGTTTATGGACCTAGTGCAGTGTCTGTGAGAGTAGCACAAATTTGGTTTAAGCGTTTTCAATCTGGAAATTTTGATGTCAAAGATGCACGTCGCTCTGGTCGCCCTATTACGGATAAAATGGATGCCATTTTTGAAAAAGTGGAGCAAGATTGGCATATCAGTAGTTACGACGTTGCTGAAGAACTGGGAATTGACCCCAAAACAGTTTTGGCGCATTTGAAAACAACTGGGTACACAAAAAAGCTCGATATTTGGGTACCTCACGAGCTCACTGAAAGAAACCTAATGAACCGTGTACTCATTTGTGATTCTTTTTTACGATGTAATGAAACCGAACCCTTTTTGAAGAAGCTGATAACTGGTGATGAAAAGTGGATCACGTACGACAAGAACATGCGAAAAAGGTCGTGGTCAAAGGCCGGTTAGGCTTCACAGACTGTGGCGAAACCCGGGTTAACTCGCAACAAGGTGATGCTGTGTGTGTGGTGGGATTGGAAGGGCATTATTCATTATGAGCTGTTACCACCAGGCAGGACCATCGATTCTGAACTCTACTGCGAACAACTGATGAGATTAAAGTAAGAAGTTGAGAGAAAGCGGCCGGAATTATTCAACAGAAGGGGTGTGGTTTTTCATCATGATAACGCTAGACCTCACACATCTTTATCCACTCAGCAAAAATTAAGAGAGTTTGGCTGGGAGGTGTTAATGCATCCGCCGTTTAGTCCTGACCTTGCACCTTCAGATTTCCACCTGTTTCGGTCTCTTCAGAATTCTTTAAGCAGTGTCAGGTTAACATCACGAGAGGACTGCCAAAACCACTTGTCACGGTATTTTGATCAGAAGTCCCAAAAATTCTATAGCAATGGGATCATGTCCCTACCTACAAGATGGCAAAAAGTTATCGAACAAAATGGTACCTACATACTTTAGTTAAATGTAAATAAACTATATTAAAAAATGTTTTGAATTTTCTTAAAAGATGCGAAGAAACTTTTTCCCCAACCTATTATTTATAATTATATTTGAAAAATTCGTCTGCTCGACAACGTAAATACCGCAATGAATGTTGTAGAATTGACAAATAATTGTTTTTGACAATTATTATTACAATCCTCCAGCGGACTACTTCTAAAGCGGGTGCAGCGGCGGAAAATGCACACACACACAGACACCGCCGTTACCGTTTATGTCACAGTTTTCGTTATTGCACCTACCACTGTCTGTCTCTGCATCACCCAAAGGTTGACTGGTAGAAAATGCCAATGGCATTAAGTCCGCCTCTGTACATTTGTGTGCGTAAAGCATTGAATAAATAAATAAAAAAATGCTGAAAATCAGAAACTTATAAAATATAGAGGGCCTTGGCAGAGAGTACAACTTTGTGCCCTTTGGCGTCGAGACCCGCGGTCCGTGGGGTCCCAGTGCGCATAAGTTATTTGCGGAAATCGCGAAACGTCTTGTTGATGTAACTGGTGACCGAAAAGCTGGCGGCTTTCTCGCGCAACGCATCAGCATTGCAATTCAGCGAGCAAATGCCGCCAGCATCCTCGGTACAATGCCTCGAGGGCCTTTTTTAGGTTTAACTTAGTTTTAATTTAATTTAGTTAATGTTAATAATTATCTTGTATATTATTTTTGGATACCTATGTGAAAAGATTTATGGCAGTAGTAGGTACATATAACGAAATTAAAAGGATAACCATCACTGGTAAGTAGGCTTTACAAGTTAACGAGTAATGTTCAACCAACTTACATTTGCAGACGGAGAATTGACCGTGACGTATAACGATCTAAAGGAGAATATGTTTTTCAACTACAATTTTACCGTATGTATATACTTGTTTTTGGGATAAATTCATCCCAACCACAGAACTCGCGTGCTCCAACACGCACCTGGCCGGGATTTTTGTTTTCGTCATGATTGGATATCGATACTAGTACGCACCCATAACTTCCGCCAGTTTATTTAATGTACCCCTGGTTATCACTTTCCTTTGTTTTTTCCAGCTGGCCTGTGCAGCTAACATCGCAGCCGGGGCATGGAATCTGCCGCGTCATAGAGAGAGGGAGCCAGAAGACAACCTGATATCCATGAGCATGGTCATGTTCTCTACGTTGTCGGCCATCAGCAACCTCATTGCACTGTTCGGCATTATGCTGGTGAGGACCATTTTACTTGATTATGACATCATAGAGAGAGAGAGAGAGAGAGAAAGAAATTTAAGAAGCAATTACGGTCGGACCACAGTTAATGATTGCTGAATAATCCCTCATATGCTATTTTCACAGGGCCGGCTCTGGTACCTAACTTCCTGAGCAGGTGAATTGAGGACTTAGATAAACACCTTAATTTATCGTACCTAAACCTAATTTATCATAATTATATGTCATAATCTCTCCTTCAGCCTGCAGGGTTAGCACGAGCACCGTTCTGTCGATGGAAGAGTAGACAAAAATGACGTTCCGTATAGACAGTACGACGGCAGAAATGCCAGGCGCTTTATATAATTCGTCTAAGAATTCATTGTTTTGTCAAGGGTTTTTTTTTCTGTTTGATTATCAGTTCTTACTGATATTAAGTCGCGCAAATAAAGACAACTACAACAAGTTTTCTTAAAGTGTCGAACTACCGTATTTTGGAACGAAAACATATTACAGTAATATTTAACCATTTCCTTGGTAATGCCCTATTAACTAACTGATGTAAAATAGGAGAAGATAGCTTTGTTATTCTATTAATTATCACAGTTTTGCGTTCAAAACGCTCTCTTGTAAAATCATGATTTTGTAGATAACCGATAAATACTTTGTGGCCGTCGAGTAGAAAGTTTTCTACTATCTTTAGCATGGCGATTACACAATCAAATTGTCTTCACTACCTTAGACAACTGTCAGTTATCAGTGTGATTTTGACAGTCTGGAATAGAAAACTTTCTTCTGAAATAGTCTACATAAAAAAGGACCGAGACAAAGATCGTTAAAAATTCGTCATTTTGTATGACGAATTGTAGAAGGATTTCTACGGTGCGATGTCAAAAATGGAGAAACGAAATGTCACTTTGTCAATTCTTCATAGAAATAGAAAGCGTCATGCTAAGCCTGCTGGAGAGAAATAAAGAATTAAATCATCCCTCCCTTTTTTTCAGAAACGTCCATCAAAGCTGCAGTGGTCACTGGTCTTCAACTCAGTGTTCATATTCTGCATATTCCTGGTTGCCATAGTGACGTGTCTGTTCAGACTGGATGACTTTCTAAAGGCGCCTGGGCACATTGCCCTCATTGTGTTCCTGTTGATCGGCGGGGCTTGTAAGTATCAAAAAGAAATTAATACTTACCAGTAAGTAGAGCCAGCACGCACTTGTGATTTTTAGACCAATAGTTTAGTCGCTATCATTTTCGATATTTCGATCGGTCGATTTTTAATCGTCAAATGCGCGCACTGCCATATAACTCCATACTGAATCCCAGAACGATCAAACTATAATAAAAACCACAATAAAAACCACAAGAGCGCTGGCTCTTAGAGTTGTATTTTAGAATATGCATAATCAGCCTATAATGTTCCCACTGCTGGGACACAGGCCTCCTCCCTGTGAGAGGCAGTGGGCCGTAATCCACCACGCGGGCCCAGTGCGGGTTGGTAGATGTCACATGTTTTCGAATTTTTGGTTCTAGGACATGCCGGTTTTCTCACGATGTTTTCCTTCACCGTTTAGAGTGCAGTGGTGGTGAAATAATTTAAAGCACTTGTCTGGATTCGAACCTACGACTCGTAAGTCACGGCTGTTACCACTGGGTCACCACTGCTCCCCAAATTAGGTTTAGGTGGGTTAGAATATGACAAACTGAAAAATAAAGACTGACTCGTTCTTATAAATCCTCCTCTTCCTTTCCTCTCCCTTCCTTCTCTTTTCTCTTCCTTTTAATCCTTTTAATCTTTGTCTACTGTCCTATCGCAGGTATGCTGGAAGAGATTTCTTTAGAAATGCTTATTTCTAAAGAAATCTCTTCCAGCATCACCTTTGTACGTATTTACTGTTCCTTTCTCCTTGTCTGTTTATATGTGTGTACATAAACTGTTAAATAAATAAATAAATATAGATTCAATACTTGAAGCAATAATTTGTAGAGCCTAAGGGTAGTTACTCCAAGGACTACCCCCGATAACTCAAAATAACTCACTTGATTCATTTCAAACCACAAAAGATTAATACGAACAATGTGAATTAACAACTTTATGTGCGCCTATCATTTGTGTAGAGATACATCAGAAGTATACCTACATTCTGTTTTAAGCTAAATACTTATTTATGATGGGGCAGTAAGGACAGGTACCTTAACCATTATCGCTACAAGAAGACTGACCGTAACTTAGGAGACTGTCCGTAACTTAGGAGACTGTCCGTAACTTAGGAGACTGTCCGTAACTTAAGAGACTGTCCGTAATTTAGTAGCATGTCCGTAACTTTGGAGAACGTCCGTAACTTAGGAGACTGTCCGTAACTTAGGAGTGGTCGCAAGTGCATGCTGAGCATGTGGTCCTGGGTTCAATTCCCGGGTCGGGCAAAGTGTTATTGGGTTTTTCTATCTGGAAATTCTCAGTAGCAGCCCAGAGTCTGGATTTGTGCCCGGTTGATGGCAATAGGCTCGCCCCCTATTACATGGGACTTAAACATAACTGGCGAAATGTGGGTGTACTAAAGGTACCTACACCTCTGCCCAACCCTTCGGGGAAAGAAGGCGTGATATTATGTATGTATGTTGGTCAGCAAGAAAATGGACAGTTTTGAGAAAAACTTTTTTTTAAGAAACAAGATCAATAGGCATCAATTTTGTTTTTGTTGTGAAAACTGCCCATTATCTTGACGACTGTATTTTTTTTTCAAAATCTGTGAATGCAGATCAATATGTCTTAAAAATCAAAAAAGTCTCCTAAGACCGTTTCTCTGTAGCTACAACGATTAAGGTACCTCTACCCTTACTGCCTCGTCTCAAAAATCCACCCTGTATAAATAAGGTGCTTCAAAATGAACCCGACAAACTTTAAGGAGTGCTTTAGACCATCGAACTGAATAACTTTTATTATGGGACGAAATTTCAAATCGCGGAACAAAAATCAGCTGTTCCATACTAATGTTTTAATACCTTCTGTTTTAAACTGTATGGGACAGCTGTTTTTTCTTGCGATTTCCAAGATTTAGATCCAATAGCAAAAGATATTCAGTTCGATGTTCTAAAGCACCTCTTAACGTTTGTTGAGTTAATTTTAAAACACCTTATACAGGTTGGATTTTTAAGATGGGGCAGTAAGGGCAGGTACCTTAACTATTGTCACTACAAGAAAATGGTCTCAGGAGACTGTCCTTAACTTTATGAGATATTATGATCAACATTCACAGATTTTGAAAAAAATGTACAGTCATCAAGAAAATGGGCAGTTTTCACAAAAACTTTTTATGATGCCAAACGATCCCGTTTCTTATAACAATCAAAAAACTCTATTGGACCAACTGAGGTTTGAGTACTAGAAAAGTTAGAAATTGCAAAAAAATATTCCTATACATTTTGTAGGAAATAAGAATCTAACTTACTTTTTTACGATGGATAGACTGGCCGAAAGTATAAACAAAAAGATGAACTTCAAATTTCGGATGAATATGCGTTATAATTTAATTTGGTTTGAGAGCAATATTTACATAGTTTGTTCCTAATGAAAAAACTTTTCCCATACAGAACCCCTGTATGGGAAAAGTTTTGCGATATCTGATTTTTGTTGCGGACAGGCATCTTTAACGTTTCCCATACAAGTCTGAAAGTTCTAAATTATTGGTCATTTTCTTCTCGGAAATCACAAACAACAAACTATCTTGTTCATGTATAAATACGCGTATTCCTTCGAAGTAGATTTTTTTTGTTTATTTTCGGTTAATCTGTCCATTATAAAAAATAAGTTTGAGTTTCTTTCCTACGAAATGTATGGAAAAAGTTTTTTTGCGATTTCTGACTCTTCTAGTACTCAAACCTCTGTTGGTCTAATAGAGTTTTTTGATCCATGTAAGAAACAAGATCGATTGGCATCAAAAAAGTTTTTGTGAAAACTGCCCATTTTCTTGTTCATTTCTTTCAAAATCTGTGAATGCAGATCTAAATTTCTCAAAAAATTAAGGGCGGTCTCCTAAGACCGTTTTCCTGTAGCTACAACGGTTAAGGTAGCTGCCCTTACTGCCCCGTCTCAAAAATCCATCCTGTATATAAACTAACTGCGTAGTTTTCTATTGATGTTAAATTAAAAATGACGTAACTGCGAAGGCATCTGCGCTTTGGTTCGTTAACAAGAGTTCGGAATCGGGGATGCACCATGTCAAGGCGCTGCTCCACGGCAGCCTACGGGTAAGCCCGCACGTGTCACTTTGTATAAAAATAGACGGGATCGTCCCCTGTGACCCACGGCCGCACGGATGCGTAGCTGACAAATAATGAAACGCACTTGTTCGGGTCGGCACATTCAATTTAGCAATTTGTTGAACAACAAAGCTAACCCGAGGCAATTACTACACAAATACGGCTTCCATTCGGCTCGTGCCGATCAACAACAACGAACGGAAATTTTCGATTGGCACGAACCGAATGCATCTACCCTTGCTGAATTATGTGCGGGTCAGCTCGGCACAATTCAAGCTAGGCCGCTTTTCCTAAAAATATATCAACATTATATTCGATGGCAAACCTTTCCTTGCACAAACTACGTAGCAGTCGATTTTATTGTGAAGAAATCGCAGCGGTATTTATTTTTTAATTATCCCAGCATTATGCTGAGATAGGAGCCTTTTTGGCGTCGCACAAGTCATTTTTATTTATTTTCTTTGTTGTTTTTTTCCTTAATCGACCAAATATGTAAATTTTGTTAGTTCTAAATGCTCCTTTTTATCTTTTATATTTCGTGTGCGTGTTCCAAATATTATTTTTTCCTTTCTTTGTTTTTCTTTAATCCTATTCCTTCTAATGAAATCTTTTTTCTTTATCTTTCAGTGTACTCCTTGTACTACCTGACGATGATCAACAGCCTCTACCGGTTAATGAAGATGGCGTACTTAGAGACTGCTATACCCATCTGAACCACGTCGCTAGAATCTTGCCAGTATTTTATGTAAATCTAGTTAAATCTACAAACTGTGTTGCTGTGGACACGACTTTATAGACTTTAAAGCGTAATCCCTCCAAGACAGCGTGGATTTTTTAATATACCCACAACGGTACAAGGATGTTTTGGCGCGTCGTCGCTGAAATCGGAACTAAAACCGCCATCTTGCCTTTTTAATACGATTTCTCTAAGAATTTTACAAATGTCCCTGTCAATGTCATACAAAGGCCAAAAAATCCCTGTATCAATGCAACATATATTTTATTAACTTATTGACCACCACGGCAAAAAAGCAAAAAGTGCCCTCGGCGCCAAGCTACGAATTATTCCTTAAAATCTGTCATATAGTCGTGACCATGGCGTGCTGGGCACATTTTGATCTATCATCTATACATGACTGTGGCGGTCAAAAGGTTAATAGGTTTTAAATGTATCTGTATAAATTTATAAGTTTGGAAAATATATTAACAAAATAACGACATAACAAACCATTTAAGGGGACGACAGGACCTAAACGCAAATTTTGTAAGTTTTATAATGCCTAAAAGTATATAATCCACTGCAGTAAATAAAATCAGAAAATTTTATGATATTCTTCAGGATATATGCTAGGTAGATAGGGTGTTGAAAATATAAGACAACTGATTTGATACGATTGAAAAAAATCACGAAGATACCTCTAAAAAAATCATTTGACGATTCAAACCATACTAATATACATTCAATCATTCTGATTTTTTGTCAGATTATTCTACAAGCAACATATTAGCACAATAGTCTTTTATTTTTTTTATACAATCTTTAGTTTTTTTGTAAATCGATAATTGCTTTATATTTTGCAATAAATTACCAGCGTTGTGTCATCGCGCTTCTCTTTTTTTCTATGCAGTCCGACAGTGACCGCGCTGCCTGTGTTTTCGGCCTCTTAAGAACTGAACAATAAGCCATAAACTTTATAAAAGAAACTAAAATATATAAACTCACGTTTTTTCCCCATGAGGTTAGGCAGAAACCACTGAACCCCACGTGTTATAATCCTTGCTTCCTCTATTTTCTCCGCGTATATCCAGGCACCGGGTGTGGTTTCTTATCATCAGCTATACCTACTATGTTTCTATATAAATTCATTTCATTTGTATAACATAATCAGCCTATAACGTCCCCACTGCTGGGACACAGAACTTCTCTTTTCGAGAGCCAGTGGGCCGTAATCCACCACGCGGGCTCAGTGCGGGTTGGTAGATGTCACATGTCTTCGAATTTTTGGTTCTAGGACATGCCGGTTTCCTCACGATGTTTTCCTTCACCGTTTTGAGAGCAGTGATGATGAAATGATTTACATAAAGTAAAGCGCCTGCCTGGCTTCGAACACACGATCTACAGCTCGTAAGTCGGCGCAGTTACCACTGGGCCACCACACTGCTCTCATTGGTATTGTACTGTTTTAATTAACAATAAGACAGGCACATCGGGTTGGTGCAGATATCTTGCTTAGTATCTTAGACTGTTCGTTCAACTTTTGTAGTGCCATAATGCGGGCTTCAAATAGTATTTTATTTATTAGGTACTGGCTTCTGCTCCCGCGACTTCGTTCAAGTGATATTTCTTGATCCCCCGACCTACTGTGCCTCAATGCATCGCCCGCCCGCGCTATTACTTCGTTTTCGCTTAGCGTAGATTTTTTTAAATCCAACAAATAGTTCCCGAGATTACCCCCTACAAACAAACAAATATTATCTCTTTATAATATTAGATTGATTTAGCAACCCGTCCCAGAGGGCCTACTTCCTAAGCACTAAATCCACAGTTTCGCCCGAAGATACGGGCGTTTCCTACTCCGTATCACCTACGAACATAAGATTACTTCGGAGCCCGAACTGGGAATGAATGACAACACAATTTGACAGTTTTCCCTACTCGCAATGAAAACGCAATGAAACTAATTAAAATTTTCGAACGGGCACAGACAGTGCCCGTTCGAAAATTTTAATTAGTTGCTTGTTTTGACGGATCAACTACTTTTGGACGGGCCCGTATATGCGTTGACGGACTTAGAGAGTAGACGGGTGCTTCGCACGGTTTTTACGATTTTACAAAACTTATTTTTTTTATTATGTGTAAGTTTGATATATATTTATGATACACATAAATGTTCCGGAATAAATTCTCTAAATGATGGTGAAAAGCTACTTTAATCTATAATAATAATAATATCTTTATTCACCAAGTAGGTAACATGACTCACTTGTTAGTAACAATATTCCTTACCCCTGTGTTAGTATTCATATTCTAATCACTTAACCTAAAACCATGAATACATGTGAATCACTGCCACACGCCTAACACCGACGTGGACAGCCTGCAGCAGCGACACACATAAAAACAATCGAGTCTGCTCACCACACAGCCCCTTGCTTGACGAAGTGCCAGCCCGCGCCGTAGCTGAGCCCGTAGCTTTAAATTCTCCTGATAATAATAATTATGCAGTTCTGATCCAGCCTGTCCCACCTTGCTGTCCTCCCCCCAGCGACGCCCTAAGCCGAGCGTGCAGTCGCTTAGTAATATAAGAAATTCACCCCTGGCTGGAGGCTCTGAGTCCTCTTAAGGCAGCCACAGGATATTCCGGTTAAGTAGTCACGACCTCTCAAGGTTAACTACGAGATGCCATACATTAAAAAAAAACTCCACCTAGTGCACAATAAGGTTGGAGCTGGCCCGCACTCGGCGCACTAGGGAAGCGCATCGTTTTCACATCGTTGTATAAAAACAGTCGACTAATAATCGTAATCGTTATTTATTGCACCTATACCTTGTGGTATATATGTTTTTTGTCTATGTTGTTTGGTTAATATAACACGTTCGAAGTGTACCGTGTACTTTGAACGAATTAGGTACTCATAATGAGATGAAACGCGCCTGAGAAAAAGGAATGTTAAAATGTGTTAATTTGTCTTATTTTACTTATGTAATAAGTTACATTGTAATTTGTGAGATGTCGGTGTAATTGTATGTTTTTGCTTGGGAGCCTAGTGTAGTTCTAATTTGGCAGCTCCACTTTCGGTTAGCATGTCAGATGCTCGTAAAGTTTCTAATCAAAATTGAATCTTATGAGCTAGTAATCCTCATAGGCCGTTGTAATGAACATTATGGATTGTCGCAAGGGAATTTTGACATTATCGTCATTGGCAGACATGGTTATTGGTCTCTTACCCCCTTCTTTTATTGAAATCTTCTTTTACAACACACGTGAGAGTTGGAAACCTTTTCAAAATTATACAATCTTGTAAAAAAAGATGACTTTTCAAAAATGTATAATTATTATTTTTCATTGCTTTCATAAGAGTTAGGTAAATATACCAAAGAATAGTTTGATTTATTTTGTAAATAAGTATTACCTACGGTTTTTTTTTTTTTAGTATAAGCATTTAGCATTTTAGGCATTATTTTCGCCGGGTTTTCTGTTTTATGAAAAACGAATACTATTTGCTTGCACCGGTAGGGTTGCAATGGCAGCTACACTACAGTGTCAAATTAAATTCGCTAGAGTAATTCCGCAGACGTGTTAGGTATTGATATACAAATAAGATAAAACGAAAAAAAATATTGGAGATTTTAAGGTCAACTACCGCAGGTATTTTAATTACTTGAAGTACGTAGTACGAGATGGGATCATTGGATCAATATCTAAACATGATTAAAAAAAATATAAGTACTGATTTTTTTAACCTATAAAATACTTTTTTGGAGTCAAAGACAATGAGTAGTTGCCTCCAAAAAAGTCATCAAAACATATATTTTTTCATTTTAACATTTTTGGATATAGATAGCCATCACGTCTGAGGAGTTTTGCTGATTTAATATGACCATGTATATATATATATTTGTTTTAATTTAATTATACCTATATAACTTTTGTAGCTACCTACTTAGGCCAATCCATATAACACCTTGTTATCATAATAATAGCCTTAAATAATGAACAATGTGCAAATATCGTGCCTTTGATGTTGTAGGCGAACTATTTATATCTATTATGTGGTATATAAATATTATTATATACTGTACCGAAACCTATTTTGTAAATCTACCCTGAATATTTTATTGTAATTCATATTCATATACTTAAACTAAAAACCTGTCAAGAATTTGATTACTTAATATGGAGCCTGCCTCACTGTATGAATATTGTATAAACAAAAAAGAGAAATGTATGTACACAAATAATAAATAAGAAACAGTTTGCTATAACTTTTCTTTTATTTTAAAATATTCAATGCATTTAACAAAGCGTTGTACAACAGTCACAAACATCAAAATTTTCTATAAAATTAAATTCAATTCACATTGTAAATAATTGTTACAACATTTAAAGCGTTTATAATTGATCGATAGTCGTGCAAACATTTAAGTTATGGGCCTATTCATAGTAGACAGGATAAATAAAATAAATAGGTTTTTTTATTTATTTTCCCTCACAATGGTTTTGTAGCACTCAACAGTTTTGATCTATATAAATTCACATTGTGAGTTAAAACTTGAGTCACCAAATAGACTAATATTATCTTGTTATATTCGTCGACTAATATTACATTCTTTCTTCGGTCTATTTGATATACAGTCAGTGACCTGCATAACCCGACCCCTCTTCCATTCTTCTTCTTTGTAAGAGGGGTCAGGCAATGCACTCTGCACTGACCGCTCTTTCTCGCAGCATGTATAAATGTATTAGTTGTAATCGGTCGATACACTACACCCATATGTTTTCATTTCTCTTACTTTCGATTTCTTTATCCTTTCTCTAACCCTATCTTGGGGGAGGCCTATGTCCAGCAGTGGACGTCTTTCGGCTGAAATGATGATGATAATCCCTATTTTGCTGTAAATACACTTTTTTCCAGATTTCAGTTACTTTGGCGTAGAACGATTGCCGTTTGAGTCATTTAAATAAAAATACACATGGACAGCAACGTTTTTCTTTTATATACCTATACTTAATAATAATTTTAAAAAATGCGAATAAGTATTTTTAGATCGAACGGCCTTTCAAAAACCACAATAATTAAAGAGCTGCGGCTTTTATTAAAGCCGAATTAAATTATTTTTACATTCATCCTTAATGTGAATCGATCAACAATATGCTCATATTTATCGCAGTTTTTTAGTATTACGAGTACAATATGAATAAGCCCAGACTACATAATAATATACATTTACTATAAAACGTTTCTAACAATTAATTTGAGTACACTGTAAAGGGGAAGTACAAGTTATAATGTAGGTAAATATTCATAAAGATTTTTAGTATAAAATATAAGAAAACCCCTTTATACTCCTCAATGCTGCAATATAATACTGGTAATTTAGTAAAAATAATGGTACATGTTTAGAGGATTCTCATATTTTTAGGATTTAAGAGAAGCAAATAGATTCAAACCATTTTCTTATGAAACAATTGTATAAGGACGTATAAAAAGGAATGTTAAAACTTATATTTATTAAATAATAAATGTATTACTTATACATATTTGCAATCAGGTAAGTACATAAAATATAACTACATATATTCCCATACTAAATAAGCGAAAATTTTACGAAGGAATATACTTTTTCAAATATGTATAATTATCTATTTGCTTCCCACAGTGAATAGGTACAGACATGGATACAATAATCTATCAGCTAATTAAAGCGTAGGACGTATTATTGTCGTTATTTAGTTTATTTGGTACCTACAAACATTAAATACACATCCATTTAATCTAATTTATACAAAACTAAGCGTCTTCTAAGATATTGTACTTTTCATGAGATCTGATTAAAAAACTTAGTTGTATAGAGTCAGTCAAATAATTCAATGTGATTTTTGATCTGATTTTGTTTGTATTTAAAAGAAATGTATTATGAAGTTGTTATGGCATGATTTTTGTAATATATGCGAATAGTTTATGCCTTAATATTACCCAGTCAGCAAGATGACAGAGACGCTGACTTCCCAAAATTTGCCAGACACGCTAAAATATCGTCACGCGTGGAAATACATATAAAAGTTGCCACTAAAATGCCATCTGATCAATCTACCATATTATATTATGAATAATATATCTGCAATATATACAGCACTGTAGAGTTAGAGTACAGGTTTACAACCAATTCTTCTGTTCCCTTCATTATATTCATGGCATACATGGACACTAGAACAATCACAGCTATTTAATACTTAAGTACATTTGCTAGATCGCCCACTAACCTATTATTACATAATAAGGGGATCCACACATATTTTAACCATTGTTGCTTGACAACTAGAATCTTTACCTAATAAAGTAATAATTTAATCTAATTAAAACAAAAAGTTAGTTAATATTTTCAGAAGATATATTTCTTATGACCTCGAGTGATGTTTCAACCTTTATTGAGAATATTCATATGAAAAATATTCTTACAATAATAGATTTTGATAGGTATATAGATGTCCGTGCAATATCTCCTCTATGTGAAACTCTATGATCGTATAATATGTCCAAATTACGTAAATGATATAAAAGATATGTAGATTTCATTTAAGAGTATAGAATAAAAATCTCGGAAGTATCAAATGTACATTAGTTACTCGTAAAAGTGAAATGTTATTCGATACATTAATATTTGTAAAAAAATGGTAAATATGTCCACAAAACTGAATTTCAAGTTTGTATAATTTTATGTATAATTTATGAAAAATTGCAAACGCAAAATGGAATATCCAAGAATTTGGATTTGCGGTATGTATAAATATTGACGTTACTTAACGTTAACTAACGTTAAGTAACGTCAATATTTATACATACTTGAATAAACTCTATGTTATATGAAGAAAACGTCGTACACAAACAACATAGTTACTAACGTAGCTACGACGTCGGTTGTCGAAGAAACATCAAGCCTTTCCCCAACTATGTTGGGGTCAACTTCCAGTTTAACTGGATGCAGCTGAATACCAGTATTGTAGTATTGTGCATGGAGCGACTGCCCCCACAACCCAGTTACTAGGTAACACCATACCTCTTGATAAGACTGATTGTCAGACTTTTGGGCTACTCATAACGACCGTCAAAAATTCACGAATGACAGCCGGGACCGATAGAGTGCTTTCCGAGGCCCGGAGGAGACTCGGTATGTAAAGATGGTCACCCATCCACGGTCCAACCCCGGCAAGCGTAGTTTAACCGGATGGTGCTTTCCAAGGTACGAAGCGATCTTGATAAGAAACATCTATAAATGAAAAACTTAATAGTTTTATGTAGTAGATACCTAGATGTTGTGCTTACCTAAGACGTTTACGTTTGCTCTTTTTCTGACAAAAACGATTGATAAAAGGTACCTATTGGACGCATAAAGAATGTCGCGAAAAAGCAAATTATTATCTTTGTTTTACGGAAATTAATTAAAATACCATTTCGTATCGTCTCAGCGAAAACCGATTTAGATAAAAAAAAATGTATATCAAACGTCACAACAAAAATGATGATCACTTAAATCTACAAAATCTTTGTTTTACGGAAATTAATTAAAATACCATTTCGTATCGCCTCAGCGAAAACCGATTTAGATAAAAAAAAAATGTGTATCAAACGTCACAACAAAAATGATGATCACTTAAATCTACAGAATGGAAGACAAATCTTCATATCAAAATTATACTTATAAAATAACATTTTACTATACATTTATACAAGTTAGACAAGTTTTTATTATATTAAAAACAATACAGCGAAAGCTTTTCACAACCACCAAACTATGACTGTTTAATTTTATATTTAAAAAACTCCTAATCCAATATTAGCATTACAAATAGAACACGCCTGTAGTCCCCGAAGGGTCAGGCAGAGATGTATGTCTATTATAGTACACCCACATATCGCCAGTTATGTTTGAGTTCCATATAAAAGATTTGGATAACGTCGTGAGCTACACATAATTATGTAATCTCTTTTTTTTTCCCTTTCCAGTTGATATTTATAACTGTTTGTTTTCCCAAATAAAAGGGGGTGATCCTATTGCCATCAACCGGGCACAGAGCATTACTACAGTCCAATTCAAACTTTATGTCAGAACATGAGGCGAGTCGTCGCGCAGTAACGAATTCAGGTGTCAGCGGGGGTGAGGAGAGGGGTACTGCGCAGCGTGTAGCGCACTTCAGAGCCGCCATAAACTTTGACGCGTACTATACCAGTAGTAGCATTACCGACCAGCACCCTAATTGCATAATACACTTTCAATCACAATCCGAAGTTTTGAAGGATATTGCTAATCCATTGCTTCATAGGTTTGAAAAATTCGTCTGCTCAGCAACGTAAATAATGTAATGGACGAGGGTGAACTGTCAAAATGAAAACCATTGTAATCAATTGTCATTTTATGTGACACCCCGCTGGTTATTTTGTTGCTTATTATACTTGAAAGAAATAAACAAATATAGGTACGTAGGTCTCATCTCGTAACATTCCTTCAGAAGAAGCCGCAGTAGGCCTGGCAGGTACCCGGGTGTCACCACTGTGTGGATCGCTCGGAGGACACGGTGGAGCATACGATGCAGGTCTGCCTAGCTCGGGCAGAACACCACTGTGTTCTCGTGTAGGCGATTGGCGGCGGAGATCCCTCGCGTCCGGCCCTAGTCCAGGCCATCGTACGGAGTGAGAGGGTATGGGAAGCCGTCACCTCCTTTTGCGAAGCAGTAATGCTTGCGGAGGAGGAGGCGGAACGGGTGAGGGAGTTGCAAAATTCGCGCCCTCACGCCCCTAGCCACCGTAGGAGACGTCGGGAATCCCAGGCGGATTCCCGGCCACTGTAGGCGTGGGCTTGCGTTTTACGGTGAGCAATGGGTAGCTCGCCGTCCGATAAGGGCCCGAGTCGACGGCGCGTTGTGTTCCACGCGCGCCTCAAAGAGATGTCAGCACAAGTGTAGGGGTCCGCTAGGGGCCCGCAGGGATGCCTGCTGGGTTCGCGGGAAAGTCCGAAAGGGATACCTAGGCCCCTGGCAACACACAGGCAACGGAAGGAACTCGGGTGGATTTTAGTAAGTAAAAGTCTGACACACCCTTCCGCTCCGCAGAACGGGGGAAGTTATTTGATAATTTCCATAAAATCATACGTGATTCCGATTCCATATGGTATAAAAGTAAGACTGCAATAACCAAATTTTAAATATTTCAACTTTTTCGAACTTTTTGTCAGGTGTTATCTTTAAATATTGGACCAGGAGCTGTACCTTTCAAAAGTATAAATATTAAATAACAATTAATAATTTCGGGTCAACACACGCCAGGTAACTATGCATTACAATAACATCATAATATTAGTAGCAACTAATAACTATTATTATAATCATATTCAATATACGCAGCACAAACCAACAGTTTACTACACTTAAATAACATAACTTAACAATGCATTGATTTTATAAAACAATAATTTATAGGATTTTGAACAAGACCTAATATACCTACATAAGGCCATATCCTATTTAAAAGCGAACGTCGCGCGAATACGCGATGGACGCGTTCATTTTATGTCACTTTTCGGTGAACCTGAACGCGTGGTCGCGCAGACAGAGGGCGTTTTCCGGCTTTCCAAACAAAAAGTGCTACATATGCACGCGACGATCTCGTATTCGCGCGGCGATCGCTTTTAAGGTGGATCCGCAGTAGTAGTCCGCGAAATTCTAATTTTCGTACGTTTTTTGCAATTTCCCGTTCAGTTTCAGGTTGCATCTTGACCAAAATATGATTCGCGACCATAACAAATATGTATTTTAACAGAATTACAATCATTAGAATCATTACTGAATCTCTCTTAGTTAGATTTGTACAAAGAGAACAAATCTCTGATGGAAAAGTTTTTATGAAACAAATAACTTAGAGAGATGTATTAATGATTTTAATTAAAATTTTGTTAAAGGCTCTTACAGACTGAGGCGATATCGCGGGCGCGACAGGCATATTGCTGCCTGTCGCGCCCGCGATATCGCCTCAGTATGCAGGAGCCGTCAAGTGCGGAAAAAGGGACTTGGCAAGATACGCCATGCCACCATAACGTACGACGTATCAAGGTCATTATCAGCACCATCTTGTAGATATAATTTCCCCGCGTCCTATTTGAAGTGGAGCCGCAGTGTTAGTCAACGAAATTCAAATTTTCTTACGTTTTTTTGCAATTTGCAGGTCAATGTCGGGTTGTATCTTGACCAAAATATGATTTGCGACCATAACAAATACCTACCTATTTACAGAATTATAATCATTAAGGCGCAGATATTTGATTTAAGTAACTTTTAAATCTGTTATTACACCTTCATATAATGCAAGTAAGTTATGCAAAAAATGCATGTTAAACTAGAACGCATTTAACATTAATTCTATATGTGAAAATTCTAAAAAATGTATGTATTGTAGTAAAATACTTTATGAAATAAATTCAGGAAGTAATGTCTGCCCAAAGCATAAAAAATGATATTACTTTCAAACTACTTCAGATATTTTTATGATTTTTTTGTATGAATTATATATATATATATATATTTATTGCGTACCATAATGTATATAGCTGGTAGAAAAATAATTATAATTGTCACAATTATGGACCCTGTCGGGCACAGCATAGATCAAGTAGGAGAGGGGAGAGGAGGATTGGATTATCTATAATTCTATCTGTGATTTTTTTCGAATATTCATATTTTCGTTAGGTACTAAAAAAAAATATTTCGTATGAAACCGACGGCTGCGCGGCGCATTTATGTGGCCAAGGTCAACAGTGATTACCCTACTCTTAAGCCTTCATTTCTGGTAAGAGTGATTACAAAATGTTATGAAAGTGATTATAAATAAATAATACCTACTGTTGTCAAAATACCCGTAAATTTCGTAAAAAGTCAGCAGTAATCGATGTTAATAAATAATAAATCGCATTGAATACTAACTTCGCTCGTCAGCGCCATTCTAGTGATAAACTATGTACCTACTGATTTTATACTGATGATTATAATTCTATAAAGTCAGGTCTGTTTATTTGGTCCTCTTATTCTTCATAGACATAACCCTCGCGATCTTTTATTTATAGAGATATTTGGAGATAGATATAATTAATGAAGGATGTCATTAATTATATCTATCTCCAAATATCTCTTGATAAGAAGTATTGTTTTATGGGAAAGAATTTGGGAACACAAAACGTTCACGGATTAAGTAAAATATTTTCTGATATGTAAATTCTATCTAGCGATATAATCAACAATCTATTCGATAATGTTTCCTACGCTTTAGTAAGTAATGCCATCTATCGGTACATTTGGCTAAACACTGCTCTTACATACATTGGCAGATAACAAACGTAATTTTGTCTAGGACACTATGCAGAGCCCTAAAAAAACCTATGACACGTTATAAAATTACTATTGAATTTCTTTACATCTATTGTAAAACAGTAACAAATATAATTTTACAAAACAAATTTTATATTAATTTCCTGAATTTAATTGGTTTTTCGACTCACAACTCCCATTTTTGTTGTCCGGCAGAGAAGATAATATATTACTATGAAAAGGAACTATTTAGAGGACACCGTCTTCGTTGATTGATATCAAGTAGCTTCTAATGACCACGATGTAGTATAAGTTTCCAGCTGAAAATTAATAAAGATTATTTTGGGTAGCTTGATATGAAGTGTAAAATACGTGGCCGCCCGACAGTGGTATAAAACCCAGTAGGTATAAGGTGGCCTCGCATTCTATTGTAACTACTAAGTAAGGCCAGTTCAAGGTCAAAGTGTTACCAGCCCCGGATCTAAGAGGGGGGTCGCGGGAAAGTTCCAAAGGGATAACCGTGGCCGCTGGCAACGCACAAGCAACGGAAGGAACACGGGTGGTTTTAAGTCAATAAGAATCTGACACCTTCTGCTACGCCCAGAGCGGGAGAAGTTATTTGATAATGTCTTACCCAAAAAAATGGGGGTATTTTAATAACAGTACA
Organism: Atethmia centrago; assembly: GCA_905333075.3. Classification (NCBI taxonomy): domain Eukaryota; kingdom Metazoa; phylum Arthropoda; class Insecta; order Lepidoptera; family Noctuidae; genus Atethmia; species Atethmia centrago. The sequence continues at coordinate 5,052,826 of HG995381.1, read as the reverse complement.
AAATAACAGGTTAGGAGTTATTTATAAATTGTCGATAAAAATGAGTACCTATAATATACTCCGTAACCGTTCTGAAGAACTGGAAAATTTTGCCAGCAATACAGTGTTTAGAAACACTGTATTGCTGGCAAATTTTCGAGCTAGCTAGTTTTGTCAAGTCCCGCGATCTAAGCAATCGAAAATCGAACCGCACATCAGATTACTTATGACAAGGCCATACATTTTTTTGCAGAACAAAAGGCTCGCAAGTAAAATTGTAATTCTAATATGCTATAATCTCACGATTTATTTCAAACCCTAACTTATAGATATTAATTATGATAAATGTGCGACGTCAAAAAAAATAAGGCTTCATGGAAAGGGTATTAGCCAGGCGGGGGGCGGCAGACGGGAAGTTACTGCCCCGCCTCGAAAATATTCTAGATCCGGGGCTGAGTGTTACCACCGATGTGCAATCGACTGTTCCTGCAGCCCCAATTCATAGCTTAAAGCTCTCCAGGTTGAATCGGACGATCGGATCGCGTTCTGGTAGCTGTCTGTTGTAGTGTTTTGTACCATTCATTTGACTTACCCAGGAACATTATCTGAGCGATGACGTATCCAGCGTCCATGTGGAACAGGGTCTTGAGGAAGCCAATTATGAACAGCACCAGGAATATTATCCAGAAGATGCAGTACTTCTTCATGAGGCCCAGCTTTTCCTGTAAATTAGCAATGTATTGTTTATTAGTTGTCTCCAACTTGGCCAAAATAATTTCACATCAGCCGCATGGACGATGACCGTGGGCAAGTCTTTATACAATGGGTGCCTGAAAATATTTAACGCCGCCGAGGCCAGGTACAAAGAGAGAGAAAGAGATGGCGAGACGACTTGGGGTAAGTAAGTTGACTATTACTAGTTAACTTGTAAAGCCTTCTTAGCTGTGATAGTTTTTCTTTTAATTTCGCTATATACAGGGTGGAATTTTGTAATGCCACCTGGAGGGAAAGTACTCTTACACTGAGTAAAACTTTCTATCTGCAGTATTGCAGATAGAAAGTTTTACTCAAAGGAAACATTCCTTTATTTTTTAATAGAAAGCAAACTGCATTCAAAGATTTTCGAAAATTCTCTTCTCCCACACCCGGGAATCGAACCGGCTAAAATCTGAAAAAAATATACCCTGTACTTTTATTGCATCGATCGTTAGGGTCAATTATAAGGATGAAATCTCTCTAACAAACATAAATTAAATGAAAGGAAAACCAGGAAATCTTAAATTAATTTAATTATTTACAAAAAATGGTAAACTAACTAATTAGTTGCTCGAAATGGGCTCCATTCTCTTGGATACACAAATTTATTCTTTTAACGAATTCATTTCTAGTAACATTTAATAAAGTGTTGTGGTGAATATTATAAATCGTATTCTGAACTTCAACTCTCAACTCGTTGTCATTCGCATAAGATTTCATGTAAATTTGATTTTTACATATCCCCACAAAAAAAAATCTAATGGGGTGAGATCTGGCGATCTCGCAGGCCATCTGATTGTGCCGTTTGTACCAATCCAGGTATTAAAATGGTTATTAATGTAGGCAGTAGTGATTCTGCTGTTATGTGCTGGAGCACCATCTCGCTGTAGAATTATTTGGTTTCGCTCTTCCTCGGGGAAACCATTTAACTCGTTTCTTAAGAGATCCAGTATTTCAATATACTTGACAGTGTTTAAATGACCTTCGTACACGTGGACTAACACTACATTATTTCTCATAATTCCGCACCAAACGTTGAAAGAAAATCTTACTTGATTGTTAGTTTCATGAACACGAACAGGATTCACTCGAGACCAATAATGGTTATTGCGGCGATTGTACATGCCATTATTGCTGAAGTTGGTTTCGTCAGACCATACAATGTTACTCTTAAAATTAGGGTTTCGGTCAATTTCTCCAAGCATGTTTTCACAAAATTGTAATCGTCTGTCACGATCCCCAATATGCAATTTTTGCACCAACCGACCTTCACGATAGCATTTATACTTATACTTTTTCAGCACTTTAAGTACGCGAGTGTGGGTTGTTCCTAATTCATCGGCAGCATCTCTACTTGAAGCCTTTGGAAATGATTCAAAGTATGTTAAAACATCTAGTTCAAAATCGATCTATAAGGGTTCCTTGTTGACTACGGAACCCATATGTGTGTCTATTTTTTCGGTTAGTGAGATCGGAGCACATCCACACTACACCGAATTTTAAAAGCAACGAAACAATGTCCTCTCTCCACTTTACATTTAACGCAGGCGAAGGCCGTTTATACAGTAAGTTTAAAGATCACAAATAAATGAAAACAATGATTGCTGCTGGTATCTGAGGACAAGTCTATTTTACCAAAATTGTCATCTTTAAACTATTATTTACATCTTAACTTTGTATAGTTGTTAACTTTATTGTACGTAGGTGCAGTGGTCTCCTGTAAGTCAAGAGTACACCTTCTTAATATGTTGCCATTATTACATAATGTTCCCACTGCTGGGAGACAGACCTCCTCCCTGTGAGACGGAGTGGGCAGTAATCCACCACGCGGACCCAGTGCGGGTTGGTAGAAGACATATCTCTTCGAATTTTTCGTTCTAGGACATACCGGTTTCCTCACGACGTTTTTCTTCACCGTTTTGAGAGCAGTTGTGATGAAATTATTTACACCAAGTAAAACGCCTGTTCGAACCTACGATCTACAACTCTTAAGTCGCGGCCGTTACCACTGGGCCACCACTGCTCTATTATGTCTTGTGTATGTCGCCGTATGAATATAAACATCGCTAGTTTATAATATATCTAGCGAGATTATAAACTATATAAAAATTTGTGAAAACTGCAACACACCATTTACAATTTAAAGCATTATATTCATAAAGCATTTTATAGTTTATAATCTATACGTGGCAAACCGACAAATTGGGAACTGGTATCAAATTTGCATGCGACGAGCTCACCTTGCACTAATACTAATTGGAAGAAGTGCTCACCGCCCGCTGACGCGGCACCGCTCGCTTCGCTCGCTCGGCTCGCGCGCTGTTGGTCACAGTTCTAACCTAATCTAAGGCATTTGGTCGGGGTGCCCTGACTTAGTTACTGTAACCAATTCGGCTACCGCTAAGACCAATAATACCAATCAGGGACGGTTCACAATTTTACGGGTGTTAAATCGGTCGATAAGTGTAGGTTCGTTCACAATTTGACGATTGGACATTGATAGATTATAGACTACCGATAAATGAATGCATTATATTGTAATAGTTCACAATTTTTCGATTGTTTATAATCTCGCTAAATAGATACTAATGGTGCTCAGAATCCTATGGTGACATGTATATCTTTTGTTGGAGATCATACATAAACAAAATAATAAATAAATAGATGATGTCACAAAAAGTGGCTGAACCTTACCTTATACACCGAGGTTACAAAGACCAGATCCAGTAGGAACTTGACGAACAGCAGGACGACCAGCAAGACCACGATGGTGTACACCACCGACGACATCGAGTCGATATCATCGCGTTTCATCAGCGCTTCCGTGGTATCCTTGATGTTTACCGCGAAGTTTATCAGAAGCAGTGCTAGGATGAATGTTACAATCTGGAGGAAAAAGAAAGCTCTTTAATTACAGCAAAACTGTTAGATGCCAACTAATACCGAATAGTGAGGTGAAAAGAAATATAAATCCCGTACAATTTAGATAAACATGTTGCAAGAGATTGCTACAGCTACATGTTTTGGTGTTGCAATAATCATATTCATGGTAAACGATCGCTGTGCAACAGTGTTTACAGGAACATTTGATGTTGTGGGAAACACTGTAACTTTAGCAACTGTTGCTCAACTCGGTTTTTTAATGAAAAGGCTTTAGTCAAAAGTAAACAGGTAGCAAGTGCAGTACAAAAAAGAGTCATGGTTTAGAGACATTGCAAACCACAGTTTTCCACGCTTTTACAGGTTATGGGATCTTTTTCTTATCTAAAAAATTCATCATCATTCTCCTGCTCCTATCCCAATTTATTTGGGGTCGGTGCAACATGTTTTGTTCTTCCATACTTCTCTATTAGTTGTCATCTCAGTAGTCATCCCCTTCTCCACCTTCTCTTAAGAATTCTTTACACAATAACGTACTCATAACGTGGTGGTAGGCGTATGCGGCCGCTGAGGGTGACGGGGTCTGCATGAATTCATGCGGGGCAACACCTAGCCGGGGGAGCGTGACGAAATGCGCAAGCACTCCAGCACCTCGGCTGAAGGTAGCAGCAGAACACCGTGTAGTTTTAGTCAGTAAGTCCTCCACCCAACCCAGGATGGAAGACATCCATAAGGATTTCCACACGATAAAAAAGGTAAATTTGACTACTTACGGAATTGATAAATCCCATCACAATACATCCTGTCCTCAAGTCGAAGATGAAGCAGAACTTGTCTAGCACGGGGAGCTCCATCCTTGTCTGGAACATAACGAAGATAATTAAAGGTAGGTGCAATGAAAAAAAAAACGCATCTATTCACCTTTCTGTCTTTCCGGTTGCGAGTCCAGATGGTGATGGTGGTGGTGGTGTGGTGTGGTGATGGTGGTGATGGTGATGGTGGTGGTGGTGGGTTCATTCACTCGTGTAATGCATGATCCTTCATGCATACGTCATGACGTTTTAAAATTATTGACTATTTACCAAGGTAGTACAGCAAAGGAAATGGATTAGGTAGTCAGAAATGCATTTTTAGTGAGTACCTACCAACACTTGTAGAGATTATTTTAATTCTTATTTGTTATCAATGTTGACAAAGTAGCACGTCTCCAAATCCCCTGCACTTGGTATACGTATTCTTCCTTATAAGATAGACAGCAACGACCTTTTGTCTGCTAATTACATCAACTGCGATTACTCATTTGTACACACCGCCGATGGCTTATGATTGTCAATTTGAATGTACCTACCGGCAATGGGATATTCCATAGTGGATGTTTGTGGATTAATAGTATGATGAAGAGGATCCACCCCTTTTGTAAACGTCGTAATATAGATACAGACGTCCGCATTTATTGTATTCATCTTACACGTACTAAAATGTTAGATGAAAACAATGAAGGCAAGCGTACATAACTAATTATTTTTTTGCAGTTGGTTTTGAACTGAAAAAGCACTAGGTATAATGTGTCGCTGGAAAGTTTGAAAGTATCATGAGTAAGTATAAATAGGTACCTTCTTAGTTTTCTTTTATTCCCAGTGTAGCTTGAAAGTAGAAAAAATCGGTGTACAATAAGGGAAATTTATTGTTTATAAAATTAATACACTACCTCAATTAGCCGTGTTATAGCTATTATCATACATTCAAAGAATGACAGTTGTGATTTAAACCTACGGACAATTTTAGACGCTGACAACACCTAAATCGCGGTCACTGTCAGATTGCATAGAAAAGAAAGAGAAGCGCGATGACACAACGCTTGTAATTTATAGCAAAATATGAAGCAATTATCTATTTACTCAAAATCGAGTTGAGTAATCGATAATAAAAAACAACCAAGTTCTGCATTTAAATAAGACGTTCTTGTTATTAATTAAATACGTAACGTATGTTGATATTTAATACAGATATTTTGGATTAGAACTCAAAGTAAGAGGTTAGTTTAACGTTAGTTTGTATCGAGATTATTTTTCAAAACGTGTTTTGGTAACAACTAAGTTCTGGGAAATATGTTCAAAATTAACATATATTTTTTCCGCTACCACAAACTATACAGATTTTGGCAATGTTTTTTCTTATGAGAAGCCTATTTTGGTCAATTGGGTGTTGTCAGCGCCTTTAAGTCGAATTATTATTTCACGGGAGTAATCTGACATGTGCTAGCTGTCACTTTGTGTAGTAAAATAGTCATATTTATTGTAAAGGCTATCGTTTACTTTAATCGGTTGTAAAAGTCTAGAATACACTAAATATGACCAATTTATTACACAAAGTAACAGCTAGCACATGTGAGATTACTCTCAGTGAATGAATAATTCGACTTTAGTAGTAAATTTGCTTAACAATTCATTTCCCCGAATTTATATTCAAGTTGGTGTTCATGCAAATCAGATTAGTTTACAGACGAATAACAACTGTTCAAATGCAAATTAAAAGAACTGATTATTTGATATGGTCCAAAAGGTTTTCATAACTTTGTTACTAGGCCGTAAAGAGTTTTAAAGTTTTTGCGTGATTTCTGGCAATTAAATATGATAACTTGGGTTAGGCAGAGGTGTACCTATAGTACACCCACCAAAAACCCACATTTCGCCAGTTATGCCCCATGCAATAGGGGGCGAGCCTGTTGCCAATCAACACAATGCAATGCTGCCAATTAATAATATCATCATCATCATAATTTCAGCCGAAAGACGTCCACTGCTGGACAAGCCTCCCCACGCACCGCCACTTCGACCGGTTCTATGCTTCCCGCATCCAGCGGACTCCTGCGGCCGTCACAAGGTCATCAGTCCACGTATTAATAATATATTAATAGATAATACTAATATAATAATAGGTACCTACACCAGCTCTCTCCTATTCTCCCATCCACTGATGTCGTCAAAGACAACTAACAACAGCATGTTTCTTTTAGCTGGTAAATAACTACAAACTGCGACCACCACCGTATTTTAAGCATAGGATAAAATAATATGGCAATCTCCCTGCGATCCTTCGTTCTAAGGATCAGCTGACATGGTTGGGGCCTTAAAAACTTTCAGTGGAAAAAGGTATCTAATAATAATAAGTACCTATGCATAACCTTGTTAATTAAGGAAGATTTGGTTGCAGTGATCACGAATAAGAAATAACGATGCTCTATACTAAGCCTATACCTAGATACATTCTGCTAGACTGCTCAATAAATCTTTCATGCTGAAAACAATAATAGAACAATATATTTCCTGTCTCATTTCAGAAGTAAATTTTATCACAACTATAGAAAAATCTTAAGTACTTAATCATCATCAACATCATCATCATTCCAGCCGAAAGACGTCCACTGCTGGACATAGGCCTCCCCCAATATTGGGGGGGTTTGCCATAATCGCCACTCTTGGCAGGCGGGTTGGCGATCGCAGTATGGTGTTAAAATGCATAGAGAACGCTGCTGCCCATTCTCTAGTAAGTCCCTTAGTCGCCTTTTACGACACCCATGGGAAGAAATGGGATGGTGCTATTCTTTACGTCCGACACCACATGGAACTACTTAATAAAGATATCTAATCACTAAAGTGGTTGTCAAATACGACCTCAGTTTCGTCTCCACAAATGACTTCATTTTAAAAGTTACAGCAAAAAAACTGCTGCTTCTTCTGCACTATGACTTGCTGAAGAAATCAAAATGCAGAGTGATCAAAATCACCAAGTCTCGCCAAAACTACAATCAATCTATTACACTAAATTTGACAATACAAAAAAAAGTAGCGTCGCAACGCTAATCTCTTCGACGATAAACAATTAACGACTCACATACCATTATCTGATTAAGCACTGGGAACACAAAACTGGGCTGATCCCGTCTCACGATATGAATGCACAGAAGTAGAACATTTTAATAGATTCACTCTTCGAGCGACAACTTCACTTTGCAAAGGCAGCTTTGATTGAAGTCAGCGCGCCTGTTAAGGGGAATAACTTGAGAAAAAACGATGTTAAACGTTCATAGATAATTAATATGAACGAGACAGAGATCTCTTGAAAACAAGAGCAAAATAAAATGAAAGAGACGGTATTAACTTAATAAGTTGCGGTTACACCGCAGAGCTTGAGATCAGAAGCTGCATACAACTATGATATGATTCTCGAAAAATATTTTTTCTTTATACATCTGAAAGTCAGGAGCTGGAATGCTATAAGGTGCATTTTTGTCACCAAATGACTCGACTTTTGGTAACCTACACGATCCACCGTATTCCAATTTGGATTTTTACCCGACTGGCACAAAATTTTCCAAATTGGAAAACGGTGGATCGTGTGGAGAAGGAGTGTTTTTGTTTTTTTAAATAATTTGTTTTATATTTTACTTGCTCTGGCTGTAACATAAAAACATTATCTCAATATCTCACCTGATACATCACCAAAGAACTCTTCAAGAGAGAACAAGTAACCAATCACCCTTCTACAAATTAAATACTCCGAAATTAAATCGAGATCAGTCTTGGCCTTAACCGGGAGGCTGTACAGACCCTGCGCAATGCGATACCAGGCTCCGATCGATATCATTCGGGCGCTCCGATATCCCGCCGCCATTGTATGTATATGCCTGAAATACATACTTTTATATGTATAGGTACCTAATACAAGCGTTTAGCGCGTAACGTTATCTCGTCAACTGTAATGGCCGTAATGGTTGTAAACGAGATGGTTTCTTCGGTTATGGCGTTCATCTCCGGTGTTGGTAATGAGGTTCTAAGGTACGTTTTCACAGAGTTACGTGTGGTTGCTTGGGTTTGTATGGAAACTACCCGTTACGACATGTACAAGAATGTTTAAATTTTGTAGGTAGGTAATGTTAAGATCGTTTGATAAGATTCTGGCAAAAAATTGCCTGTAAACGAACGAGAACGAGAAATGTGAAAACAAAGTTGTGAGTTACGAGTGTGGGCTTTAACCATTAACGGTCAGTAAGAAGGGCATGAAAACTGTACCGGTTGTAAGCTTCATTGAATGTCAGCTTGCATTATCTTACACTTACAACTGCGATAGTTTCTAGATCGATCTTATGCTTATCAATATGTTAAGCTGCTTATACCAGGCCACTCAGAAAGTACGCATGAAAGTTTGTATAGGGGCTAGTGGAGAATACTTTGAAGAAATATTTACCTATAGAATATTTTTTTTTTTTAATTTTCGCAAAACTTTCTGAGTGTCCCACGTATGAGCTCGTGCTACATCAGAAGTGTAATTGTCCATACTAACGTCATCGTTCGCGTTGGTGGAATCGGCCTGCTACTGTACGCGTGGGAACCACTTACTTGTAATATTTAGATCATCGTTACTAGACCCCAATTTTTAGGGTTCCGTTGTCAACAAAGAACCCTTATAGTTTCGCCATGTCCGTCTGTCTATCCCCCGCTTTAGCTCAGAGCTTTGTACCAGAAAACTGTAATTTGGCATGGGTTTAAATATTAATAACGCCGACAGATTAAATATTAATAACGTAAACAAAACCATAAAAAAAAATTACGGTACCTCCGTTGCACGTAATGTGGGGATAATGTTCTTTTATCTCGTCTATCCCATGGTGTGGGGGTATCGTTGGATAGGTCGTTCAAAAATATTGCGGGTCTGCCAACACCATTTTTCGATCAAGGATCCGTTTGCGTAATATTACGCTTTAAAGTACAAGTTTTTGTTATAGTCAAGTCTATCCCCACTGCCAGCTAAATGGTTGTTAATGAAGATGTAAAAAAAAATCGTGGCAGTAGATATATGTACTACTGCCACGATTTTTTCCACATCTCCATAATGTAATAAAAAGCAAAACTGTCACAGCTAAGTAGCCTTTAAAAGTTAACGAGTAAGGGTGCGGTTCCACTAACGCGGAGCTGGGCGGAGAGGAGAGAAGCGGACCGTGAATTGGCCAACCACAGTGCTCGAAATCTGCGGAGTGGAGATTTTGAACACTGTGATTGGCTCCCTTATAGTCGAGCAACTTACATTTGCAGTTGGAGAATTGACTGTGACGTGTATCGATGTATGGGAGAACATGTTTTTCAACTACAATGTTAAGTTTGTTTTGGGATAAATTTATCTCAACTACGGAACCCTTCATTGTGCGCGACAGACAACACAGCCTGAAAAGCTGAGTCTAGAACTAGTCTAGAAGCATGATAAAAAATCATAAAAGTTCATCATAAATATAGTATTTTTGAAAATTAAATTAAAAAAAAAGAACACAAAAATTCGCCGTTTAAACAAGGGTATACGGCGAATTTTTGTATTCTTTTTTTTCATTTAATTTTCAAAAAGACTATATTTTTTTAAATTCATCATCATGTACCGATGCTGGGAAATCCCATCGAACACCCAGCTGGTCGGATACCTTCCCGTCGATACCTTCTTCTTCTTGTCGATACCTTCCCGGTACCTTCCCGTGATATCACGGGAACGTACGAAAGCTACCGAGGCCCCTGGCAACACAGGCAACGGACGGAACACGGGTGGGTTTTAGTCAGTAAGTGTCTGACACACCCTCCCGCTCCGTCAACGGAGTGTGGAGTTATGTTAAGGCGCAGATAGATTTTAGTAACTTTTAAATCTGTTATTATGCCTTCATAAACTGCAAGAAGTTATGAAAATAATGCATGTTAAACTAGAACGCATAAACATTAATTCTATATGTGAATATAGGTATTATCGTAAATTACTTTATGAAATAAATTCAGGAAGTAATATCTACCCAAAGCATAAAAACAGATATTACTTTCAAACTACTTTTAAGATTTTTTGGATGGATAATTTTATTATCTATAATTCTATATATATATTTTTTTTTCAAAATTCATATTTTCGTTACAAAAAATAAATACTTCCTATCAAACCGAAAGGCGCGGCGCGGCGGCGGCGCGGCGTGAGCGCGACACGGATTTGTATGGCGTTGCTCAACAGCGATTACCCGACCGACGGTACCCACCTCTGGATATCGGCCTCCGACCAGCAACCATGCATCACGCAAGCTTTGCCAGTCTTCGCGAATTCAGGGCATTGCATCGTTTGGTGTTCATCATAAATGCGTGAACCGGTGACCTACTGTTCTATTCAATTCCGTGGTTCAGGTACAGTTGCATATCTATGAGTCTGTGGCCTTTCCAAAATTAAGGTGTTTAGGTTATTAAATAGAGCCGGAATCGGACGATTGGCTAATTAGGTTTTTAGGTCAATAGGTTACTTACTGAAAATAGATTCAGAAGAAAACCGAAACACAGGCATTGCCTAGTTCGGTTGCAGTGGCTACATCCGTTTTATTAGAAATTAATACTGCCAAACTATTTTATGTAAAATATTTCTGTTTTTTGAGAAATATATAAGTACTTATATATTTTTTTTATTATTATTATTCTGAAGTTGTTGATTTGGATTGGGATGTTATTGTTCCTTCACCATTACTATTTTCAGCAGTGATTGAATAATAATACTGACCTAGCCACCTTCTTAAGGCGCTGACAAGACCCAATTCAGCAAAATCGGCCTCACTTGAGAAAAAAAATTGCCAAATCTGTATAGTTTGTGGTAGCGGAAAAAATATATGTTAATTTTGAACATATTTCCCAGAACTTGGTTGTTACCAAAATACGTTTTGAAAACAAAATCTCGATACAAACTAACGTTAAACTAACCTCTTACTTTGAGTTCTAATCCAAAATATCTGTATCAAATATCAAAATACGTTACGTATTTAAATAATAACGAAAACGTCTTATTTGAATGCAGAACTTGGTTGTTATTTATTTTCGATTACACAACTCAATTTTGAGTAAATAGATAATTACTTCATATTTTGCAATAAATTACAAGCGTTGTGTCATCGCGCTTCTCTTTCTTTTCTATGGGATTTGACAGTGACCGCGGTTTAGGTGTTGTCAGCGTCTTAATTGTTCTAGGACTGCTAATGATCATTAGCAGTCCTTGACCAATTAAGACGTAGTTTTTTTGGAAATCAGAGCCGGAGTTCGAACACCGAACCATAGTCTACTTCATATTCATATAATTATTTAGAGACAAATCCATAAGACTGCTTAGTCATAATATAATCTTTATATCTAGCACGTCGTTATCTTCACAAGTTCTGCATTAATCTACGCTGCCAATACATATATTACCGTGAACGACCGCTTACGACTGAGTATCGTAGACGTACGTAACGAACTAGTGTCAATCATGCGCTGGCGCAGTGTGCTCGCGTTCTGCGCTTTCATCGCCGTCGCGCGGTCTACCCTACAGACCGGTATGTATTTCCTTGTTTATTAGTCAATATTACCGTGTAATAATAACATGAATACTACTGAAAAATTGATTTGTAATGTTAAGTTTAAAATAGGTAAATATTAGCGGTTTTTTTCTTGAGGTTAGGTTATGTTGTTAATTTACGGAACTAGTTGTTCAAGGTTAAGTTTTATTCATCGTTATATTGTTGTTGAGTTCAATGAGTGTTGTGTTAGATAGGATGTAATGCATCAATTAATTTAGGTATTAATTTTCACAAGCGACAAATTACATTTTAATTGCATAAGCATAATCAGCCTATGAAGTTACCACTACTGGGACACTGTTTTTTTTTTGGATGGGGAATCATCAAATAACTTCTCCCGCTCTGGTCGGAGCGGGAGGGTGTGTCTGACTCTTACTGACTAAGACCCACCTGTATTCCTTCCTGTTGCCTGTGTTGCCATGTGCCTCGGTGACCCTTTAGTACCTTCCCGCGACCCCGGCAGGACTGGGACACTCTGGCCTCTCTGTAAGAGGGAGAGGTTCATAATCCACCCCGCGGGCTCAGTGTAGGTTGTTGGCTGTCACACTCACATGCCTTGAATTTTTCGATATTTGAACTATTTTGAGAGCAGTGGTGATAAAATAATTTACACAAGTAAAGCGTCTGCCTGGGTTCGAACCCATGACCTTAAGTCACGAACTCTTAAGTTGGGGCCGTTAACACTGGGCCACCACTTCACAGTCAGTGTTACTAATTGAGGATTTTATTTTGTTACTTTTAAATCGCCAGCGCTACTGCTAAGCATGAGGTCCTGGGTTCAATTCCCGGGTCGGGCAAAATACAATTGGATTTTTCTATCAGGAATTTCTAATTAGCAGCCCGGAGTCTGGATTTGTGCCCGGCTGGTGAAATGTTGGTGCCGAACCCTTCGGGGAAAACAGCCGTGATGTTATCTTTTAAGTCTCATGGATTAGGGGACGGGACTATTACCACAAATGCAGACTCCGAGTTGCTACTGAGAAATTCCTGATAGAAAAAAGGTGCTTGCTGAGAAAATCCTAACAGATTCAATCCAATGAGGTACCTAGTAGGTAAAACGGGGCGCCGCTGGGATAATATATAATATAGTATAAATTGGGATATCTTCATAATATACTTAGAATTAAAATCAGAATTAGAATCAGAATTTTATTTGCTACGAGTATGAATGCAGTTACAGGTACCAGATGTTGTACTTAAATTAATGAGTTAGGCTACAGTCTGCCTTACGGCGTGCAAATTATTACATGAATTAAAACATTAAAACAAACAATACAATTTCAACAAAACAAAATAGAAATTAGGGTGAAGTCAATTAATAATATTATAGTCGATTACATAATCATTGATCATCATCATCTTATTATAATCATTGTTTAAGACAGCCTTTACACTAGTTGGTACCTATTGGTATACACACACACACAAGCTACTTGAATAAGTACCTTGCTAGCTTCCTAGCTTTTTTCAGGTGAATCTAATTTGGGAACAAGAAAATAAAATACCCATGCACCATTTGTAATTACTTCAATGTTTAAAATTTACATTGTGCCTATGTGCTTAGTTTTATTTTGAACAAGGTCACAGGAACCGAAAATATCAGTATTGTTTAAAACGGAGCCTAAAATAAAACAAGCAACTAAAATCCCAGTAGACGTGCATTTAATAACTTTATTTACTTTGAGATAGGTCATTATATCTACATGCTATTGTTTAATTAGGTGTTGCTTATTATTCCGGCCACGAAGGCACGATTACAGTAAAGAGAGGTATTTAACTGCTATTACGGTCTACTCTTTGATATGCAATGATCTCTGTAGTCCCAAGAAACATGAGGCTCCAGGTGATCCTTGGGTTCATTCGAGCAATTGAGTGTGGTTTACCCACGCTGGGGTCGGTTCATTTCATTCATTCATTCATTAAGGTTATTCGTCTTGGTTGTCTTTAAAATATCGCTTTTAGCGATAAGACCTCCTATTGTGTCATCCTACGAGTATGTAAAATTTCTACATTTATATGTGTAACTTTTATGGTGTACACAATATTGAGTATGGTGTACACAATAGGAGTATTCTATTATATTCGATTCATCAGTTTTTTTTTTTTTTTGTACTTTGTGTTATACTTGGTTTTATTGGTTTTGTTTTTTTTATAAGTACCTAAAAGTTGGTAGGCAAAGATCGAGGCAAAAAAAGGACTGCTTGGATTCCGGCAACATGGAGTGACGCCCAATATGGGGATTTCTTCTGGTTTGGTACGAAGAAGAATAATTACTTTAGTTATGAAAACATTGTATGAAACTGAGCCAGACCACGAGCAAGAAACTGAGTAGGTATATTTAAAATAACATCTTTTCGCGGATTCGGTTACCCATTGAACTTTTATTGATACGAAACATAACACAACTCTATATTCATAATATTGGGTTATTGGGTTTTTCGATCTGGAGATGTGGTTGATGGCAATAGGTTCGCCCCCGTATGTGAGTGTACCTACTAGAGGTACACCTCTGCCTCTTCGGGGAAACAAGGCGTGATGTTATATTGCTCTAAAAATACTTTTTTATAATTTTAATAAACATAACGCATAGTAGGTACAATACCTAGGTATCTATTATCATACTCACGTGCATCGGAGTATTTGTTCTGGGAGACAAAGGATTTTATTATTACAGCTTTATCGATAAAAATAATGGTAGGTAATACACGCCTAAATAATAATAAGATCCAGTTATTAAAAGACTCGTTCATGTAGTTATAATGAGAGCAGTGGTGGCCAGTGGTAATGGTAACTACCCCGGCTCTGTGTAATTTATTTCACCACTGCTCTCAAAACGGTGAAGTAAAACATCGTGAGGAAACTGTCTTAGAACCAAAAGATCGAAGACGTGATAGCCATCAGCTCGCACTGCTCCCGCGCGTGGTGGATTACGGCCCGCTTCATCTTACAGAGAGGCACGTGTCTCAACAAGTGGGAACGTTATAGACATTATGTTTATGCTCATATTTATATCTAATTATGCTCTGGCAATGTGTAGCCCTGGGGGGCAACCACCACGTCTTATATCAGTATTATAATAACATTACTTCAGCGTGAGATAAAGATGGAGCTATAAGTCCTGGGGGGTAACCATCACCTCATATAGCAGTATTATTATAATATTACTTCACAGTGGGAAAGTGATGGAGCTATACAGGACTTATAGCTTCATCTCTTTCTCACGCTAAAGTAATATTGAAATAATACTGCTATAAGAGGTGCTGGTTACCCCCCTGTACAGCTCCATCACGTTCCCACTGTGAAGTACCTAATATTACAATAACACTGCTATAAGAGGTGATGGGTGTTTGTGTTTGTGAGTTTCTATGTTTGTAAACGCACCCACGCACGATACAGGAAGAAATTCCTAGTGTGGGACGTTTTAAAAAAAAAAAAATGGTTGCCCCCTGGACTACGATAGGCTGACATAACTAAGCAATCTATGACCTCTCCCAAGTTGCGCCACTACACTCTCTTTTCTCTGCCTTCTACATCCAGTCTGACCCGGCTGCCTGTCTTAGATTGTCGATCCGATGGCATAAACTTATCCTCTGTAGTATATACTACAAAGGCGAGAGACAACAGAATCAATACACAGAATCTTAATACAGATCTTAAACTGACAACTTACAGCCCAAACCACTGGGTCTACGTAGAAGCATGACATTTTGCACAAGAGTTCCGTATACAACGAAGGTGAATAATATATTTTCTATCATCAGATCAGCAGTTCTGGTTGAACCTCGCACAAAATGAGCTGGAGGAGGCTCTCAAAATCAAATGGAACCTCAACCCGGCGAAGAATGTCATCTTGTTCGTTGGAGATGGCATGGGACCCAACACCGTCACCAGCACGAGGATATACAACGGCGGTGAGAGTCATCGGCTAGTGTATGAGAAATTCCCGCATATGGGACTTTTGAAGGTAACTTTCACCATTCATAATGCAGACCGGTTTGAACTTGTTCTCTTTTAAAACAGAAGAAACCTTCATAAATCATCTGTTCGTGAGGTTATTTTGTCTCCACCGTCAGTCACATAAATCTCTTTCGTAGAGTTACCTATAAAGGTAACCTATGTAATAGGGTATTTGACTGTTCTTTTTAAATTTGATTGTTCGAGACCTTGACAGCCAAAAAAGCCACAGTAAAAAAAAATATCTATAAAAATAGCGAAGTTGTTTGCGTTTTAAAGTCTATGCTAGACAGAAACAGCACTACCTAGCAGCTGACGTCACAACACAGGAGAGCCGTAGTAACTTTGCGCCGTTCAGTTAGTACAATGATCGTTGTGTAACAAGGATAGAAGAATAATTTCAAAAGCGTATAACTTCTCTATATTTCCATTAATATTATTGGTTTTACATAACGTCGCTATTTAGTAACATATTTAAAATAAGTATTAATTCATGTATTTCTTTGATCGTAGTCAAATACCCTATTACGAGTATTAAGTATGCAGGTTGTAAGTGGCTGATCATACGGTTTTCCTAGAAATCACGCTAGACAAGAAATTACAATGCGGACCTCATATAACATCTCTTGAGGGGCGGCTAAGCTCGGCCGATTATGCTGTTAGAAAGATAAGACAGTTAACCGCTCGATTAGTCTATTTCATATACGAGTATTTCTACAACATAATGTCGTATGGCATTTTACTGTGCGGTCGGGCTGCTGACATTAAATCCATCTTTATTTTGCAAAAGAGAGCTGTCAGAGTCATTTATAATCTACGTCGCCGCGAAGCTCTTAGGGAACTACAAATGTATGTAAGAAAAAAATCTACATCAGAAATAAAGATAAAATTGATATATGGGGTACTGTGTTAGATGTATGTGTGACAAAAATACATTGTGATATATGGCAATTAAATGAAAGAAAATTTAAAACTCATTTTAAAAGTTCACTTTGTAAACAAGCATATTATAAATTAGAGGATTATATCCAAGATAAGAATGCTTGTAAACGTGCCTGCTCCATAGGACAATCTAGTCAAGACAAAATCAAACTGGTTGCTAATTTAATTGCATAATTTATTATATATAAGTATGACATTGATTTTACATTCTGTGATTACTTTAACTCACACACTAACTTATTCCTTGTTTAAATTTTAGGAAAATCGCCTACTTTTACAATGTTTGTAAATATGTGAGCACCATTTATCTATCACATAATTAATGTATCCGTAATTGCTTAATTTTTCATTATTTTTACCTATTTTACGTAATTAATGTATACAAAATATTGGTCAACATTTTAAAAGAGTATCTGTGGAGTTTCTTGCCCATTCTTCTCCATACGAAACAACCTTTTGGTAGCGTCAACTAGAATCAACTCAATTTTCATGTTAATGTTTTTGACATTCAAAAACATTCATAAACAATTTAACTGTGGCTTTGACTTGACTGAAGGTGCCGATTGCTACGAGTGTAGTCCGCAGCGCGTATGTCGTGTTCAAGTATTTTAAATAATCAAATACTTGAACTACTACTACTTACCTCTGAGAATCACTGCGTTACGAAACTGATTTGTACTGCAAACGTATTCCGTAGCGCGTTTAGTGCTACAAGCGTACCTAGTCGGTTGAGCGATTTGTTCTACGAGTGTAGTCAATAATACGATTAGTGGTACGAGCGTAGCACATTGACTGCTACGAGCATAGCGCGTAGTCTCGAGTGCTACGGGCGTAGTCCTAATTGCGATTAGTGCTAAGAGCGTAGCGCATTGACTGATATGCAACGAGCGTAGTGCGCAGAGGGTTGAGTGCTACGAGTCTTGAGTGCTACGGGCGTAGTGCGTAGAGCGTTTAGTAACCGCGAGCGTAGTCTATAGTGCACTTAGTGCTACGACAAACGGAGTTGACTACACTTCAGAAAAACATTGCCTGATGTGACTTAAACTTTTTTTACATTTTCAGACCTACTCAGCAAATAAAATGGTGCCGGACTCAGCTTCCACTGCCACCGCATTGTTCAGTGGTGTGAAAACCAATCAGGACACTATCGGAGTTGACGCCACTGTGCAGCGTAACGATTGTGATGCAAGTCTCAAGCCTGAAACCAGGCTGGATTCGCTGGCTGCACTGGCTTTAAAAGCTGGGAAGAGTGCAGGTAAGGAACCCAAGTGTTTGCTCTAATCATAGTCCGATTCTTAATAGACCATGACCTCGAGCTCCCATATTAACCGACTGTCTTCTTAAGATTTCCTCATTATTTTGTGATGAAAGTTTTTTCGTACCCAGAACCGGTAATCTATAGGTACATGAAAACAGTTTTGTTTTTTCCATACAAATACGTCAGCAGTTTAATTTAAATTATATCACAAGTCACAACTGACCAGACCCAATTGACCAAAATAGGCTTCTCTTAAGAAAAAAAATTGCCAAATCTGTATAGTTTGTGGTAGCGGAAAAAATATATGTTTATTTTCATATTTCCCAGAACTTGATTGTTACCAAAACACGTTTTGTAAAAAAATCTCGATACAAACTAATGTTAAACTAACCTCTTCCATTGAGTTCTAATCCAAAATATCTGTATTAAATATCAACATACGTTACGTATTTAATTAATAACAAGTACGTCTTATTTGAATGTAGAACTTGGTTGTTTTTTATTTTCGATTACTCAACTCAATTTTGAGTAAATAGATAATTGTTTCATATTTTACAATAAATTACAAGCGTTGTGTAATCGCGCTTCTCTTTCTTTTCTATGCAATCTGACAGTGACCGCGGTTTAGGTGTTGTCAGCGTCTTAACTATGAGTTAAATATTACCTTAGTCCTAACTGTATTTAACTTTATTTTTATTTACATAATTTGTCTAGCTAGCTATAAATACTTGGAATGATATCTGTGGGGAACGTAACTAGAATATTCGTTGTTAATTTCTTATGTTTAAATTCTCGTGATATACCTATCAATATATGCTTCTGTTTGTAACTATAACATATCAATAAAGTACATATTCCTGGCTGCTTCAAATATAATATATATCTAGAGAGATAATCTATCGTGTGCAGGTCTAGTAACAACAATGCGAGTCACGCATGCGACCCCCGGCCCCCTCTACGCGCACAGTGCTAGTCGCAACTGGGAGTGTGAAGCTACCATGCCTGAAGGAACTGCTTGCAAGGACATCGCCAGGCAGCTGGTCGAGGACTGGCCTGGGAGAGACTTTCATGTAAGTACTGTTATAAAGAAAATTAATCATCTGAAATATGAGGCAACCTTGCCGAGGACAGACCGCGAAAACGTGATTGTCAGCATTTTAATACATGAAAAAATCTCGTGTGCTATGAACCCAACAGACAACTCATGTTTATGTTAAACTACCCTCAAGTCCAAGTAGCTAGGGTAGGTATTACTTAAAGAGTTTAACAGATATTTGATTAGGTACGCTGCTAAAAAAGTAAGCCCTGTATTCTTTTACTTACGTAAGTAGGTACCTTATTAGTTTAGTTAGTCATTCAGTTTTTTCAAATCAAATAATTTATTACTTTGCAAACCTGGGTTTTTCTTCCAAATTCCAGGTAGTACTGGGAGGTGGCAGACAAGTCCTGGTGTCCAACTCAACAGGAACACCCTCCGATCCTATAAGCGACATGCCGTGGACCTGCTATCGT
The DNA here is from genome assembly GCA_905333075.3 of Atethmia centrago. Classification (NCBI taxonomy): domain Eukaryota; kingdom Metazoa; phylum Arthropoda; class Insecta; order Lepidoptera; family Noctuidae; genus Atethmia; species Atethmia centrago. The sequence goes on along the minus strand of HG995381.1, from coordinate 5,033,150 downwards.
CAGGATGGAAAGAACCTCATAGAGACCTACAAGACCGACAAGGAGAATCGGGGGCTGAAGTACAGCGTGGTCATGAATAACAAGGAGTTGGGTGACATGAACGTGGATGATACTGATTATTTGTTTGGTATGTATCTATTGTTCCCATAGAAGATGGCGGGACTAGGTGAACAAAAAGAACGACCAGTGTGGACCACATTACGCTGGATCGGAAAGCTGGAAGTTATAGGGAGAGGCATGTGCCCGGCAGTGGGATGATGTTAGCTAACAGCAACAGTATGTATCTGTGGGATCTGTTCTCTGGTCCTTTGATTCGATATGAGGAGTGTGGCTCGACAGCGACGTCCAAATTTATATTTCAAAAGATTTAATTAAAAGCATTTTCGAATTGTTACAATAATTATATAATGAACTAGCAGCTACCTCCTTACTAACCATTCAGCACATAGATCAAAATCAAGTCATTTATTCAAACTAGGCTGAGAATCAGCACTTTTCGAACTTCAATATTACACAAGACAATCCCCAAAAAATACCCGGCCTTAACCACTTCCTAATGCTTTAGCTGGGAAGAAGTGGAGCAACAAACTCCCCAGCAGCACAGTTGTCTGTTCAGTTATAAAAACTTGATTCTATACAAATCGTATGCAAAGTAATTAACATTACGAAACACAAAACATTAAATTAAATTATTTTGCCATATGTTAGCTAGCACACGCCACTATATCAACAAAACAATGAAAACTGTACTCAAACAGAAACAAAAAATAAAAACGTAAACAGAACTTAATAGCGGTTACTCGAAGTCACAGATGAGAAACTAGCACCATCGAAGTAAAATAAATAAACAGTTAATTACTAATAACAAAACCATGATCAGCAAGACTAAGGGATCCATTCTGTAAAAGAGACCAAATTATTAAAATCAACCCAGGTCGTCGACTGTTCGCAGAGGCAGTCTTGATCTCAGTGCCTTTCAGCCTCCTTGCAATGCGTGACTCCAATCTGCCAGCGTTCGTTTTTAGTTACACCTAGCTGCTAGTTGGCGTTGTTTTTTTTTATATTTAAACATACATTTTATTCCTTCCAGGTATCTTCTCCAACCAGCACTTACACTACGATCATTTGAGAGATAAAGGACCAGAGGGTATGCCTTCAATATCAGACATGACGGAAGCTGCTATCAAGGTTCTACAGAAAAATAAAAACGGATTCTTTCTTATGGTCAGTAGATCGATTTATTTTATATACTAAGGACAATTTAAAACAAAATGAATTAAAGAAAATCTTTAAATTGGTGCTGCAATTTTAAAGACTGTCTTTCTGACAAAAAACGTGAAAGCTCCGATAATTACATCACATCACATAACTAAATTAATTATACACATAAACTTTCTACAAAACCACTATCTAGGTACCTAATCGGTCGGGTTTTAAGCAAGTTTTGAGCAACACCTGGGTAGGTAGATATTAACTTTTCGAGATTAGCGCTTTTAAACAGACAGACATGGCAATATTTTTATTTGATGATGATAGTTATGACTATCTATTCAACACACATCACATAAAATAAGATCACGCCTTGCTTCCCCGAAGGGTTGGGCAGAGGTGTACGTGTAGTACACCCACATTTCGCCAGTTATGTTTAAGTCCCATGTAATAGGGGGCGAGCCTATTGCCATCAACCGGGCACAAATCCAGACTCTGGGCTACTACTGAGAAATTCCAGATACTATCCAGAGACTCTCTATTCAAAGGCCTTTAATAATTCAAGGTGGAAGGCGGCAACATAGACATGGCCCACCATCGGGGCTGGGCGAAGACAGCAGTCAATGAAGCTGCGGCTATGGAAGTTGCAGTCCAAGTCGCGGCCAACATGACGGATGAGGAAGACACCCTGCTGATCATCACTAGTGACCACACGCATTCGCTGTCTATTAATGGTTACCCGGACAGAGGGAGCAGTATTTTTGGTTTGTGCCTTTCCTTATTTTTTGGACAAATATATTTGAATGATCTAGGAGAATTCAGATACCGTCAAGCAATGCAGATCAGACTAACGCCCAGTTCCTGAAACGAAAATTATCAACGCATCAAAATTAAACGCAAGTCAAGTGTGCGATTGGCTACACGGTGGACCGTGTAGCCAATCGCACACTTGACTTGCGTTGCATACGGTGGAGGTCTGGCCGGCTTGGGCAGAGCACCGCCGTGACCTCGTGGAGGCGATTGGCGGCAGAGATCTCTTGCGTCCGGCCTTGGTTCAAGCCATGGTACGAAGCGAGAGGGCATGAGCAGCCGTCACCTCCTTCTGCGAAGCAGTAATGCTCGCGAAGGAGGAGGCGGTACGGTTGAGCCCGCTCTCGCCCTAGCCGCCGCAGGAGACGCCCTGGGCGTCGGGAATCCCGGGGGGATTTCCGGCCACCGTAGGCGCGGGCTTGCGGACGGTGAGCATTGAGTAGCTCGCCTTCCGGTAAGGACCAGGCCCGGGTCGACGGCGCGTTGTATTCCACGCGCGCCTCAAAGAGATGTCGTCAGCACAAGTGTAGGGATCCACTAGGGCCGATGCCTGCCGGGGTCGCGGGAAGGTACAAAAGGGTTACCGAGGCCCCTGGCAACACAGGCAACGGAAGGAATACGGGTGGGTTTTAGTCAGTAAGTGTCTGACACACCCTCCCGCTCCGGCCAGAGCGGGAGAAGTTATTTGGTGATTTCCCACGCAAGAAAAAAAATATTGTGTGCGATTGGCTGTTGATAATTAATTCAACCAATCACAGCTGTTTACTCGCGCTTGACAATTTGTTAGCAAATGTTTGTATTGATTTTCGTTCCAGAAATGATTCCAGGGCTTACTCGCTTGATCAGCAATAAAACATGAAGGTTTCATCGTAAAGACGAGGACATTTTGTTCTCCGAAGAACACTTTCTCTTCCAAAACCTAAACCCATTTTTTATCTCAAACGCAATTATTTTCCCATCCAAACGAACACGACAGCAGATTACAAAATTTGTCTCCAAAAAACATTTAAACAATTCCAGGTATAGCACAACCCTCAAGCCACGACGGCGTGAACTACACGACTCTGTCCTACGGTACGGGAGGCCCAGGATCCTTTCAGTATTACGTCAAAACTGACGAGAATGGCAGCACGGTGGAAAGACAGGACCCGAGCCAGAACGATACGGAGGCGTTCGATTACACCCAGGTCGCAGGGATCCAACTCGTTGAGAATTATCACGGAGGTGGCGATGTTGCTATTTATGCTAGAGGTGAGTATCTTGCCTTTTAAAACATACAGAAGCAAATCCCACGGGATGCGGGACGAAATTATCTTGCATTTGCGTAGCGTGTCCCGCGCGGTATTCGCCTTAATGTAGCCAGAGCTTAATACCGTTACACTCTTAATAAAGCAATAGAGTAAATTCGAATGATATCAGGTTGTTAAATTTGATATCCTCATCCTGACATCGAAAATTATCCGTCCAGTTAAGGTACTGACACCGCAATAAGCATGATCGGGTGGTCTCCCAATGGTTTAAATTGGTTCAATGAAACTGTACCAATTTTTGGTAAGTACAACGGAATCGCCGAACTGATTAAGGCCAATGACACTGCTATTTTATACCTACTGACTTAATTACAACGTGTTTTTTAAGTTCTAAAAATTCTAAAACATACACAAGCAAACGGCGTAGCGTATTTCGATAGTTTATGTAAAATTAACTGATTTAAAACCAAACAAAAAATACCTACCAATTATTTCTATATTTTCTTTATTCTTGCTCTCACCGAGTGGACCTTGACCCAATTAGAGATGATTCTCTAAACTTCTAAATGCCCACAGCATGCACCTCTATTATACCACGTTTTTTACCACTTTCATTCCAGGTCCTTATTCACACCTCTTCCACAACGTTCACGAGCAGCACTATGTCTTCCACGCGATCTCCTACGCAATCAAGATGCCCAATCAAGATGCCTTAGCCAGCAATGCAGCAATCTACGTGAACATCTGGAACCTAGCTATCATCACTGCCTTAAGCATTGTAGTTGTGATCGTGTGAAGTGAAGTAGATTCAAGCTCCGTTCCTAATGTATAGTGTAGTGGCGTTTTTTATCATTTGACAACTATCGTTTTTAACTGGATCGTGCGTGACGACAGAAAATAATACTTTAAATCAATTTGATTGAGGTCCTGGGCACGATTCCCAGGTCGGGCAGTGTTATTGGGGTTTTCGTGTAATGATTCGTGTCTAGTTGGTGGCAATAGACTCGCCCACTTTACTTGGGATTGGCGAGTGTGATGTTATGTTAGCAATTGAGCTCTCGCACTGAAACCAGACGATATTTAATACCGTGGTGTAAGTGATTAGGTCTATTTTATTAAACATAAGTCACAACACTTTGAACAGGACTGATGGTACATTCTGTCGTCACAACACAGTGGCGACTATGCCTTCCGTGCCTTAAGTTAGGTACTCGTAGAGTAAACGAAAAAAGATTGCAAAATGAATGTTCCAGCAGTACTTACATATTGTTTGTTGCCGGCTAGCAGTATTTCGTTGTTTATTTTTTACTTTGAATGTAACGAATTTGTTTAATTTTAAGAAGAAACTAAGTTTATTTACTTTGGTATTTTCATATTGTAATTTTTATACTAAAAATGTAAAACGCTGTGATAGTTAAATATTCATTTGTGAGATGGTATTAAGGGTTCCTACCAAATACATATTACCAAAAACCATAGTTACCCATGTAGTTACAATTAAATAAATAAAAATAGAACAATTCACTATTTACTACTTTATTGCATCATGTCATAATAAATAAGAGAATTGTAACAGTTGCATAAAAAAGATTTGTACATAATTCTTATCACAAAATAAACGCATCAGTTTTTAATGTTATGTAGTTGAAATAACTGATTAAAATTGCTTTCATTGTGTATCAACACGACTTTTTATTTTTACCAATGACAATGTAAAATTGGCGAAATTTTACATTTTGTGGACTACGATTTAATATTCGGCTAATTCGAAAGTATATCAAAGTACCTTAATAGGTATTTTACTTGGAATATTTATTAAATAAAACTTACTAAAATATCAAAGAAATACAGAATAAGCTCTTACATTTATACCTACAGATTTTAAAAATCTGTTTCAACACTGAAGAATATAAATAACAATAAACAATAATAAATACACCGTTTCATAATATATAGGACAGCGATTTTGACCACTGAAGTACGCATACAACTAACTCTAAACATTTATTAAAATTAAATAATAAAAACAGTTACAATTTTAAAAAGGGATCAAAAAGATATTTTGAAACAATTCATTGTATTTCAAAGCAATTTGTGCTACATTGAGCGGAGGCTTAAGCTAAAAACACATTAAGTTAGGCTTACACTAGGCCTTCACTGGATTTACCAGTTTTGTTGGACCCCTACTGTGTGTTTACTTTTTATTGAGTCTATCCTGAGCTGTATTTTTTGTACGCGACGCCGATGATTATAGCGAGCCCCAAAGCAAGCAGCGCCCATTTCAGCTTCGAACTAGAAAAGAAAACCACTTATTATAATATATTTGAGGTACTTACAATTTATTTGAAAGTGGGTTATATCTTTAAGATTCAATGGTGCCGATTCCCTTGTTCACAAACTAAACTAAATTTAAGTTCAGTGCATCTTTTTCTTTCTATTTCATTAAGAAAAGAACAGAAGATAAATTTTAGTTTAGTCCTGTCAAATTAATCAGCGCTTGACGTAAATTGACGTAATTTTAGTAGGCAAGTTTTTAATCACGTCTTTAACTTGTATGGAGTAGTGACAGGCGCTGATTAATTTGACAGGACTAAACTAAAATTTGTCTTCTGTCTTTTTCTTAATGAAGTAGAAAGAAAAAGATGCACTGAACTTAAATTTAGTTTAGTGTGTGAACAAGGGAATCGGCACCATTATCATGGTTCATAATATTCATTAACATGGTTTGTAACAATGAAAATATTGGACAAAAGGGACACTTAATATTTTTTAATACCCACTATCAAATAGGATATTAAAATTGCATTTTACATTACACCTCCAACTAATACAACCACTGCATATATTAAAACATACATTTATAAATAATTACTAAATAAGCTATTATTAACATCAATATTACAATATTTAACCGAATATATATATTTTTTAATAACAAACTTAAACTTTTTTTTGCGACAGTACTAGATGCTAAATAATTCTATACACAAGATACAATCTTATAATTTCCTTACACCACTGCGTACAGTCATGTACAGAATTTAAAACAATATTATTTTACTCCTACTCTAAGAAAAATATAATAATTATATCAAATTACGGGCGTTCAGGTGGTGGCGGGGGCGCTCTACGTCGCCTAACACAAATAAAATCAACATTAAAAATCTTCAAGCTCGCACTCCTACAGGATCCGCAGAACTCGAGGAGGCATAGAAAGAAATCAGTTTGAAAAAGTACCAGGTATTTATACCAGGTGTTTATACCAGGTATTTATACTTGGTAACAGATGAAGTGCTGACACTAGGTCAAGTTGACTAAACAGGTATAGGTACCACTATACCTGTTTAGTCAACTTGAACTAGTCACAAACAAAACTGGTATACAGTGGTATACCACTGTATACCAGTTTTGTTGGTAGAGCGAGAGTTTACGATGAGAAGCAGTGGTAACTAGGATGGTCGAACGCACCATTTTGTTGTTATTTTAAGAGACAAATATTTTTATACTAATTATTAGTTTTAGTGCCAGATTTAACCTGTATTCAGATGTATAATTTCGGGTGTAACAAAATAAATAGTTGTCTTGAAGAAGACAACGTTTTTATGATATTTATTTCACTTGAGTCAAGTTTTAGAAAGATATACTATTGCGCTAAGAAGTAATGCTTTTAATGCCAATGAACCAAATAAATAATTGCATATAATGCAACACGGTGTCAAAGTCAAAGTCAAATTATTTATTTCAAATAGGCACATAAAAGGCACTTTTGGACGTCAAGAGACGTAGCTTAGAGTTCTGCTTGAGAAAGGAAATTGCAAGCGTGAAGAATTATACAAAACTACCCTAAATATGTACTCTGAAATTAAGCTAACTAAAATTGTTTCTACTTAATATAATTAATAAGAAATATATTGAGAACCTTCCTTGTTCACACGGCGGACCTCGTCGTCGTCTTGAAAAAAAGGAAGGAAGATTATTTTTTTGAATAAATGATGTTTGAGAATCAGTTATTAGATTATCAGTTGTGATTATTTACCAAGGTGCAACATTTTTTTAGGTATTCCTACCTAAAATAATGTTGCACCTTGGTAAATAATCTTTAAGCTTAAATTAATAGTTTAAATAAAAATATCTACGATTTAAATTTCCAATAATCAAAAATAAGATGCATGTTTAACAGGTTACGTGATAAAATATGCTGATAATTGTCATCCCTACTCATCATTGTGATGTAAAAAATATTTAAACAAAAGATTGTATTTTTTCTTTCCAATAAATAAAGTAGACAAGTAAATAAAATAATACCTAGGTCTTTCATGCGGCACAACTATTTTTTGGATTCTTCTCTCTGCCTTAGGCGAGGTAGGGGCTTTAAAAATAGATTTTTTTGACGACCTTTGGCTGTTACAAAATAAAATATTAATAAAAAGAATTCACATCGACCTACTACAACTTTACACAGCATTTTTTAATTATATAGCTACCAAAATTAATAAGCAATCTAAACCCTCGTATTTATATACCTACTTTCTACAGCAAACAATACTCAAAATTCAAAACTTTTTAAAACTAATCAAGTTTTATTCTATAAATAAACTGGTAAATGACTCAAATACTTTATTACAACACATAAGTGCAATAAAGTATTTGAATTTGAACAAGCAGAACTCCAAGCAACGTTTTCTGACATTGCATCATCAGGTTTCCTGCTGTACTTTAAATAACTACGACGTACATCTTGAGAGCATATTCGTAATCATTTTTAAAGCAGTATCTTAAATGTACACAAGCAAAAGCAGCTGTTTTTTTTCATTTTGATAAGTAAATAACTAGTGTCCGACCGAAACATGTTTTATGAAGGTTCGGTTTGATTATAGTTTCGGCCGAAACCGAACCTTTTATAAACGTAATTAAAACGTTGAATAAAAATGTCAGTAGGCCGTTCTTTCCAGATATTTGATTAATAAAACATCTCGCCGGACTATTATTACAGGTTTCTACGTTCAAATTTTACGAGCGACGCCATATTGCCAGCCGTGCCGAGCACACCCGACGTACGATGTTGTAAGTCACGGCGCGGCCGAAAGGTTCGGCTGTTTTTTAGCCGAAACATGATTTGCGGGACGAAACTGGCCGAAACCGAAACTTCGGTCGGACACTATAAATAACATACACCTTAGTTTCTAAACTTTCTTAACAGTAATTTCATACTAGATCTAACCTCACTGGCTTTCCATCGAATTTTAGCCACGGCTTCTCATCGCTTGTAAAACTCGGGGTGGCAAAACCTCGACTGCTATCCCCATCACTAAATGACAACACAGTAAATAAAATCTGCGGGTCCGCTTTGCCAGAATCGTAATAGGATAATATTATGAATCATATTAAAATCAAATCATAGTCACATATTGCAAATTCATAATATTGTTTGACAGTTTTGTATGGAGAACTTTGTGTAGTGTTTGGGTCAACAAGATACAGGCTATGCCTAGTTTGGGACCCGCTGTTTAATCCATCTAAGTCTTCTGTTAGTGATAATTTTGATACCATGTTACTTGTATAGAACTTTCAGAACTTTGTGATAGATAAATCAATTAATTTCAATTTGAGATTAGTAAAATGCTCCTTGAACTTTTATCCGTAGCTCGACTACGAATAAAATTGTCTTCCAATATTAGTAGCTTATTCGTGAACAGTAGTCTGGCGAAAGAATTGTGTCTGCGGTCACCAACCCGCTTAGCCAGACAGGATGATTACGGCAGGGCCATTATTCGCTACGTCAAAACTACCTAGTCCGTTAATGTAGGCCAAAAATAGGGTATATGAATATCCAATCCAATAGTTTGAAAGGATAATGCAACTTACGGGGCTCAATAATGAAAAGCTATTTTCCAAAAAATGAAACACCAAGTTATAGATCTCATTCATACGATCACTTTCTACTAAGGCGTCATAAAAATCTAACGCAGAGGAAAACAGAAACATACTGCTAAAAGCATGGCTTTTTAAGTCCCTAACCTCAGATTATTTTTATTTTATTTTGAGAATGTTACTAAATATGAAGGAAGTAATGTAAATACATACATAGGTACTCATTCCTACATAATATATTATATTCATATGTAGGTACACTTTTTTTTTTCTATAAACATGTTAAAAATCTACTTATGTATAAGCTAGTTACTATTTAACCCTTTGACCGCCACAGTCATGTAAACATAACTGTGTCATGTATAGATGACAAACCAAAATGTGCCCAGTACGCCACGGTCACGACTAAATGACAGATTTTAAGGAATAATTCGCAGCTTGGCGCCGAGAGCACGTTTTGCTTTTTTGACGTGGTGGTCAATAAGTTAAGTTTGTCAGCATACTCGTATTATACACCAATATCGTAAAGGGTATACCTTATATAAATAAAAAAAGGACTTTGTACTCTGTTTACCAAGGGTAAACAGTAGACATTGTCTAAAAAACTTGCGGGACGGTGAATTGAGTCTTGGTGCCCAAGCAAGATACCAGACTACAGCCATTACATGAGCGCAGACACCAATATGGTACGCCTTCCCGTCAAGCAGAAAATGGCAAATTATAATTTTCTAAATTCGACATTTGTTCCACGCTCATTTCCATTAAAAAATTACCACCACGGACGTGTTTGCTGTAGTAGCTTACCGCCAGTTTTATATGGTATGTTCCCACTGCGTACAACATTAATTTATGTTTTGTCAATTGTGGAAATTGTGGGAGATTAGGAATATCGCCTATAATGTTTCGGAACGTCACTCTTTGTAAACGAGAAAGAGAGAAAAACCGATATTGTCTAGGTGCAGTAGACACTGCTTCCTGCAGGTTTTTTTTCGTTGTTTATTGGGAAATTATCAAATAAGTTCTCCCGCTCTGGGCGGAGCTCCGGATGTGTTAGACTCTTACTGACTAAAACCCACCCGTGTTCCTTCCGTTGTCTGTATTGCCAGAGGCTGCGGTATCCCTTTCGAACTTCCCCACGACCCCGGCAAGGTCCCAGGCACTGCAGGCTTTCTATTTCTACGAAGAATAGACACAGCTCTTTCTATGCAAAGTGATCTGCAATCTATCATTTTGTCTTTTGTTTCTAAAGATCTTTGTTTAGGACCTTTTTTATGTAGACTATTTCAGAAGACAGTTTTCTATCCCAAACTGTCAAAATCGCACAGTAGTGAAGACACTTTGCATTTTTCTACTCGACGCCCACAAGGTCTACTAAACGGTTATCTACAAAATCATGATTTTACAGGAGAGCGTTTTGAACGCAAAACTGTGATAATTAATAGAAGAACTAAGCTATCTTCTCCTATTTCATCATCATTTAGTTAATAGGGCATTACCAAGGAAATTGTTAAAAATACGGTACTTCGCCACTTTAAGTAAAATTGTTGTAGTTGTATTTATATACGTGACTTATTATCAGTAAAAATTGAGAATCAAACAGAAATAAAATCCTGATAAAACAAAGAACTTTGAGTAGAATGATTTAAAAGAGTGAATTTCGTATTAAAAAGTGTAGTTGACTCTTCCTACTGTACTGTGCTGCCGTCGTACTGTCTACACGGAACGTCGCTATTCTTCCGTAGGCAAAACGGTGCTCGTGCTAAATAAACCTGGTGGAATCTATTGTATTGTCCCAATCACAACGGAATGTGCTTAATAATTATATTGTCTCAGTTGAATTTTTGAACATTAATGCACACCTCAAAAAAAAAAAACTACCCGTGGTGCGATTTTTGTGACGCTATATCGAAAGTTACTATCGCCAATTATATCTACTATTTGGTATACGTTTTATATGTGGACAGCACGTAACAAAAATGAGCCCAGAACACAAGGGAAAAGTTGTATTATCCTTTCAAACTACCATTAGTTTGAAGTTTCGTTATTTGACGCAAGACTGATGTAAAAACAACTTAAGACGCTGACAACACCTAAACCGCGGTCACTGTCAAATTCCATAGAAAAGAAAGAGAAGCGCGATGACACAAAACTTGAAATTTATTGCAAAATATGAAGTAATTATCTATTTACTCAAAATTGAGTTGAGTAATCGAAAATAAAAAACAACCAAGTTCTGCATTCAAATAAGACATGCTTGTTATTCATTAAATACGTAACGTATGTTGATATTTGATACAGATATTTTGGATTAGAACACAAAGTAAGAGGTTAGTTTAACGTTAGTTTGTATCGAGATTATGTTTTCGAAACGTGTTTTGGTAACAACCAAGTTCTGGGTAATATGTTCAAAATTAAAATATATTTTTTCCGCTACCACAAACTATACAGATTTGGCAATTTTTTTTCTTAAGCGAAGCCTATTTTGGTCAATTGGGTCTTGTCAGCGCCTTAAATGTGACACGCAACGATATTTTATATTTATCTGTGTTACGTAGTAAATCAGGGCCTTAACATAATTTTTGGGCCGAGTGCAAGCGCAATTGGCTTGGAATACGAAGGTTCATTAACCTATTGACCGCCACATTAAAAAAGCAAAGACGTGCCCTCGGCGCCAAGCTACGAAATATTCCTTAAAATCTGTCGTGTAGTCGTGACCGTGGCGTGCTGGGCACATTTTGCTCCGTCATCTATATGACTGTGGCGGTCAAAAGGTTAATATAGGTAAGTCTGAAATCGCCAACCCATCTTGAGCAAGCGTGGTAATCAATAATGCTCGTGCTTTCTCTGTATAAAGGCTCCTGCATACTGAGGCGATATCGCGGGCGCGACAGGCAGTAATATGCCTGTCGGGCCCGCGATATCGCCTCTGTCTGCAAAAGCCTTAAGCATACATGCCTTGAGACCTTTGCCCTGCAGATGGACAATAACAGTCTGGTATTATTATTATTATTATACGAAGGCATTAAAGTAAAGTATACTAAGGCCCGCATTAAAAACCACATTTCTGGATTGACTTTGGTTTCGTTTTGACAAAGGCTCTAACAAATTCAGATCGTTTTTTTTTCGCAAATGTATGTAATTTAGATGCTGTATCTCTTTATAGATCTTCGGATTGTAAGGCTAGATTCCTTGATTATTTATACATTATGTCTAGATAGAGTGTCGCGCTGCAAAAGAACTAAAACAAACAGGCCATCTTTGTTAGGCTGGTGTGCGTGACAACTACGTCATACATTCACGCTACGTCATTGTGCTGTCATTGTGTTATTCTAGTGTGCGTGCATTTTGCGGCCAACAGTTGGACGCAATTTCTTTAAACGAATTCACAACTTTGGCTGTCTATCTAGACATATTTATATCTTTGGCTAGGTTATTAATAAGACTCTTATTTTACAATTTGATATTCTGACAATTGAAGTCTTCTAACAGTTACGGGGATTAATAATGTATATCAGATATTGTTATTATAAACTAGCAGCGCCCCGCGGTTTCAACCGCATAAGTCTCGATCCCGTGGGAATATCGGGATAAAAATCCTGTGTATTCATCCAGGTTATAAATTATTTGTTTGTTCCAAATCCGTTCAATCGTTTTTTCATGATTGAGTAACAAACATACAAACTTCCACATTTATATAAGTATTTATATTTAGGATATCTCAAATCAACAACAAAAAAAAAAAATAACCTGCTAGCGTCACATGCCGTGCAGTCTCGGTGGTATTGTGAACTGTAGAGATCGCAAAAAAAAATTGTTAAAAATACGACTTTTGGTTGAAAGAACTACAATGACAGAACCATATCCTACATAAGTTTGGTGAACTAGTGAAGACAATCTACCGCTACAAATTTTTTAATTAAACGGATAATTATCATGTTTTGCAAACCCAATGTTTATACATGATACAGTTGAAATTCCATTGCAACCAAACTATTTAGGACATTTTTATTAAATTGTAATGAAAAAGGTCCTAAATAAAGTTTGGTCAGCCAAATATCAACTTAGACTACATTACACTAAAGTAGATAGTTAAGTGGCAATGAATGTGAATTATCCAAGATTCTGAATTCGAGTATAAAGAGGAGCTGTTCAGTCTAAAGTTCTGAAACAAATTTTTGATGTTAATTCTTCCAGTGAAATGAAATTGTTTATTCTGTAAATATGATATCCGAATCACTTTTACACGTCATATAACAAAATAAGCTAGATGGAGTCGACATTTCCTATCTGACTACCCCTGAGAAGAAATGGCGAAACAAACTCTAGGTAGGATCAAAGTCTCTTGAGTAGTTTTTATATTAAGACGCTGACAACACCTAAACCGCGGTCCCTGTCAGATTGCATAGAACAGAAAGAGAAGCGCGATGACGCAACGCTTGTAATTTATTGCAAAATATGAAGTAATTATCTATTTACTCAAAATTGAGTTGAGTAATCGAAAGTAAAAAACAACCAAGTTCTGTATTCAAATAAGACGTTCTTGTTATTAATTAAATACGCAACGTATGTTCATATTTGATACAGATATTTTGAATTAGAACTCAATGTAAGAGGTTAGTTTAACGTTAGTTTGTATCAAGATTTTGTTTTCATAACGTGTTTTGGTAACAACCAAGTTCTGGGAAATATGTTCAAAATTAACATATATTTTTTCCGCTACCACAAACTATACAGTTTTGGCAATTTTTTTTCATAAGAGAAGCCTATTTTTGTCAATTGGGTCTTGTCAGCCCCTTAAACTTGGTTTTAGGTAATCAACATGTCCCGGAATTAAAAAACACGACTAAACACCCAAATTAGAACATTATGTTATAATCAAATAACATACTGATGTTTTACTATTATGTATAAAACATTGATTATTTGTGAGCAGTGGTGGCCCAGTGGTAACGTCCGCGACTTACGAGTTGTAGGTCGTAGGTTCGAACCCAGGCAGGCGCTTTACTTTGTGTAAATTATTTCATCACCACTGCTCTCAAAACGGTGAAGGAAAACATCGTGAGGAAACCGGCATGTCCTAGAACCAAAATTTCGAAAGACATGTGAAATTTACCAACGCGCACTGGGCCCGCGTGGTGGATTACGGCCCGCTCCCTCTCGCAGAGAGGAGGCCTGTGTCCCAGCAGAAGGAACATTATAGGCTGATTATGTATTGATTATTTATTAAATTCGTTATACTCATTGTGGGAGAAAATTGTGGTCATATTACAAATGTACGCACGCACACAGTCGCACACGTATACGGGCAAGGCGTGGTAGTACTTCGTCCATTTTAGTTTGTTTTGACTGTGCGGAAGTGTGACTGGAATTTACGTGGGATTTTTTTTGGAATAAAAATTTACATAAGTTAAAAATTACAGTACCTAATCGATTCAGTAAACGATTCTGAAAAACTACTTTCATAATAATGTGCATTCATTCAGTTACAAATTGTATATGAAGGACGATGGAAACAATAACTTTTCTCAGTGCGTAACTGTGAACGCGCCACACGACTACCACGCTTTCGCTATTCAGTTTTGTCACCAACCTTCAACCAGGGCTTGGAACCGGTACCCAAAAACAAGTTCTGTACCGGTACTTAGCGGTTCTTGCCATTTCGGTACCTGGGTAGTGGGTACCAGTTCCAGACGGTTACCGGTACCAAATTAAAGTACCACCCGCGTACCACAAATCTCGTTGTACGTTGAAGTTATTTTTCTAATGTCTATTAACTATCCTTTTTAATTATCATATCTGTTTTCTCACTCTAACTTACGGAAATAATTGTTTGATACCGGTAGGTATCGATACAGATTACAAATACCAATAGTACAGATACTACGTCTGGTACAGGTACCGGTATCACACCAAGGCCAATGGTACCGGTTCCCAAAAATACCGGTATTTTACCTACATGTTACTGATTTTTTGTTAAAAATCAGTAACATATAGGTATTACAACTTGTGACTTCATTTTGTTTTTCAGTCTACAAAGCAGACGAGAACGGGAATTTCATATTTACATTTAGTAAATGTTGATAAATTAATCAAAACAGTGAAATATATCTTAAGAAGAACTAAGAACTAACTATTATTACGGAATAAATTGTAATTACATTATACATAGTAGTCTAAAAGTAATCTAAGTAGTCTAAATTAAATGACAAAATTTATACATAATAACTGGCCAAGTGCGTGTCGTACCACGCACAATGACGGTTTCCGTAGGTGGGATGAATTTAGCACAAGAACAAGAACATTGTAGTTGAAAAACATATTCTCTCTTATATTCCAACTGCAAATGTAAGTTTGCAGGCACAGTATGGAGAAATTTACCATGTTATTTTAAGACCATAAACTTCTTATAGGTTTTCCTGTAATCTATAAACCTATTTTCTGTTTTATTTATTTTTTTATTGTACGCGCAATAGGTCGGAGATTAGGTGGGATGATCAATTTTCTTAAATAGCTGTAATACTATTTATTTAAATAAATATATATATGTATATTTAAGACCCTCACAGTAAGCCCTTTCATTTGATAAATACACACGGTACAACTAGCTAACTTTTGAGAGGCAAACTTATTTGCCTCTCAAAAGTGACCCTCAATATCATAATGCATTTATTTACTATTCCTTACACGTCCGTGTTTGGGTCACAGAAATTCATGTGTACCAAGTTTCAACTTAATCGGTTCATTAGATTCGGAGAAAAATGGCTGCGACTGACGGACAGACAGACACAGTGATCATATCACACAAGTGATCCTATAAGGGTTCCGTTTTTTCATTCGGACTTACGGAACCCTAATGAATGATGTAACATTATGTTTATATGATTTCGTTTTTATACTATCTTGACAATCTATGTATATTTATCACTAAATACATCAGTGCTAATGATTTCATATGACATGTTAGAAAATACACTACTAAAATATCTTATTTTTTCTGCGTTATAAATAGTATTTGGAAACTGTGGCAATGATATTACATACAAATATACACCTTATAATATAAACGATAAGATCTAAAATAACTTAGGAACTAGATGTTTTTGTTATCCTTGCTAAGCTAAAAATGAGGTTAAAACATCGTGACTAAAAAAAAACAAACAAACTGCCACCTTGATTTCCATATTCTGCCTTTCATTTTACAACTGCAAACAATTTACATTACTTTTACTCCTTGGAAGGATAGTCCTTGTACTTTTACTAAACAAAAGTAAAAGTACAAGGACTATCCTTGTAGTTTTACTTTTTTTTATGAATTTCAATTCAATTTAGGTTTTACAATATTTTTGCTTGTTTTCGTATTGTGAATCTATGAAGAACCAAAAGAATTTCGAAATTGTTTTATCATTGATTCTTATTGGGACCTTAATAGTTTTTTTTTTTTCTTAAAATATGTACTTACCAGCCTTGACCTGGAGCTAGGACTCCAATTCTATATTTCTTCATCATAGCTCTGAAACAGAAACAAAACGCTTTTATTTTCAAGAATTTGCCAATAAGATGTTACGAAAAAAACCCAAAAAAAGGCTAGGGTTTAAATTTAGGTCATTAATAATAACAGTTTAAAAATATACAGGGTTGATTAAACCAACTACTCAATATTGTCTACAAGAAAATAATCTTATTATGTTGTGACTCTAATTAATAAAAAACTTGAATTTGTTCATTCATTAACAGACAACGCACTGCCTAGACCACTGAGTCTGGAAGCATTAAATTTTACATAAGAGTTGAGAGACAGTAGCGAAGGATTTTTGAAAATTCATCCACTAACGGGGTTAAATATGATGATGAAAGTTTGTTTGGAAGTTCGTTATTTATTCGATGGGAAATCACTTCGTGATCGGTCGCAAGGCTAGAAAATTATGAAAAATAATTACCTTGCATCTGCACTGTGGCCTACATCATCAAATGCTATTGTGGCATCTTGTCCTGCTGCCTCCAGTAAAGGATCTTCACCACCGGGATGCTGGAAAGAAACAAATGGGAAATATTTAATTGCTTTTCTAAAAACTTACTGATCTTCTAATGATGTTCACTTTTAATACAATAATTCTATATTTTTTCTTTATTTCAAAGTCACAAGCCCTGGCTCTTGTACTAGGAGTTCCTTATCACAAGAGCCCGAATAAACGTGGCTCTTTTTAACCTTCTGACCTTTTCTCAAAATTGGTCGCAAATAACTAAAGCTAGGGCACCCTAACCAAATGGGTTAGTTTAGGGTAGAACTAATAGCGCGCCAGCCGAGGAGCGAACGAAGCAAGCGTAGCCGCAATAGCGGCCGGCCTTTTTTTTTTTGGGTGGGAATTTGTCAAATAACTTCTCCCGCTCTGGGCGCAGCAGGAGGGTGTCTCTAACTGACTAAAACCCACCCGTGTTCCTTCCGTTGCCTGTGCTGCCAGGGGCCTCGGTAACCCTTTCGTACTTTCCCGCGACCCCGGCAGGCATCGGCCCTAGTGGACCCTTACACTTGTGCTGACATATCTTTGAGGCGCGCGTGGAACACAATTCGCCGTCGACCCGGGCCTGGTCCTTACCGGACGGCGAGCTACCCATTGCTCACCATCCGCAAGGCCTCGCCTACGGTGGCCGGAAATCCGCCTGGAATTCCCGACGCCCAGGGCGTCTCCTGCGGCGGCTAGGTGCGAGAGGACGCGAAATTTGCCTTTCCCTCAACCGTCCCGCCTTCTCCTTCGCGGAGCATTAATGCTTCGCAGAAGGTGGCTACATCCAAGTTAGTCATAGTTTAGTATTTTAGGACAGCAAAATGGTTACAGGAAAACGGTCTATCCTTAAATTTTTGAAATATCTGCATTCACAGATTTTGAAAAAAATGTACAGTCAGCAAGGAAATTAGCAGTTTTAACTAAGACTTTTTTATGCCAATCGATCCTGTTTCTTATAGGGATAAAAAAACTGTATAGGATTAACAGAGGTTTGGTTAGGTTTCAAACTTGTTCCATACATTTCGTAGGAAAGAAACTCAAACTTACTTTTTTATGATGGGCAATCTATCCATTGTAAAAAGTAGGTTGTAGTCTTATTTAATTAAGTATGTAAGAAATATCCTTCTTCTCCTATCCTTATCTCCGAAACTACACAGCCTAAAATTTTGAAAAAAAATTGGAAAATAGTTCTTTACTTGTAGATCACAGGATCCTATAAGTCCATGGTTATAAAATAACATGGTAAATCTCTCAATATTGTGCATACAATCTTACATTTGCAGTTGAAATGTATAGGAGAACATATTTTTCAGCTATAATTGTTGTTAAGTTGGTTCTTGGGATAAATTATTTTGGAATAAAAAACATGGTAGATAACATAATAATGTTATCTACCACTTTTTAATTGTATGGAACCCTCACCATGCGAGTTCTTGCACTTGTCTCATGTTTTTTATAATCTTATGTAAAAGTTTACTATGCCGATAAACACAGAGTATGTAGGTATTAAATTATTTTGGCTGTCATAATAATTATCTAACTAACAATTAAAACAACAACAACAATTTTAAGCGGACATGATGCAGATTTTGGTTGTAAAACTTAAATATACATAATGTTCTGCCTCTCTGATCTGATTTAATTCTCTTCTTTGTGTATTTTAATGAATGATTGACAAGTCTTCAAATAGCCTTTGTAAAACAACAGAATACCTGTGGCAAACGCAATGTTTACGCTTAAAATATGGTGGTAAAATTAATCTATGTTTATAGGGAACTATGGCTCCTGGCCTCCTGAGATACAAGCAACTTTTCACTTAGTTCAGGAGCCAGCTCTTCAATCCTTTTAGACCACTGCTTATACAGTCATATTTAGTGTATGTTTAACTTTGTGTTTTTCATCTTTTTGGTACAATAAACAATAATAAAGTGAATTCAATGTCAATATATGGTATTATCGCAGTTGAATATAGCCAGCTGAACATGATGAATGGAATCATGATCATTGAAAACTGAAATAGTTATAAAATCTGCTTAGCAGACAGAATGCTGATGAGTTTTTTGTTATTTACAGTCTTGATTTAACTATTTAAAAGTCTTTATTTACAGATACACCCACTGGGTAGAAATTAAAATTATTTATGGTTAGTTAAATAAGAAACTTCATACACAAAATAATTTTGTAAATAAAGGCATGGTTAATATAATAACTATTGATTAGGAATGCAAAATATAAAATATTTACTACTTACTTATTGTATTATGTGAATAGGTGAATCACACAACTGCAGTTTTCACTGATGTATTTATATAAGTTAGAAAACACATTACAGTGATAACATAGCATTCTGTACCAATTAAAATTAAGACAGGATACTGCTCCTACTTAAAAAAAAATCTACATAAAAGCAAAATCATTCAACAGGTGATGTTTACATGAAATTCACTGACGTCTTATCGGTACACATTAGATTTCCGCCTCAATTAACAAAAATACAAAGTAGACTCACGAGATTTTAATATTGTTCTCTAAGTCCGATTGATTGTCAAGGATTTATTCTCACCTCTCCAACAAATGCTGTGACATCGTAAACTTCGTTGCGATACACCATCCATACGCTTTTTCTGGTATTGCGTTTTTTAACTTCATCTGCTGTGAAAACTTTTGCCATCTTGAAAATAAATGCTTTTCAGGTTTTTGATTTGTAATTTACGAAACAAATTGGACCGAATAAATAAATGTCAAGGTTGATAACCTCTCTCAAGGAAAAATTTGTGTTACTGTCACAGACAGAATTGATTGACAGACAGTCAGATGATCGCTCTACATCGCGTATTCGACTATTCGCAATTGTTTGCGTCAGGAATGTCAACACATTCGGTATGAATGCCAATAAAATCATGCGCGTTTTGTTGATCGTAGTAAATTTGAAACGTACAGTTTGAAAAAAATAAAAATTAATTCAGTAAATAAAGCTAAAAAAATCTATAAAACATGTTATTTCACACAAGTTGTAGAAATTATACAAAACACACACATACAAAAATTGCGTCTAATTATTGCTTTGAAAAATGTCCATGTGTCAAATTAAATTGAAAGATCAACTCCAATCAACACAATAGTCTGTGGGAGGGATGCAAGAAGTGCCAAACGTATCGAAATTAAAAAAATATAAATATCGATTTCGATATATCGAATAAAAACATCGATAAATCAGTGAAATTTTCTAATAAATATTTGTTCTTTATCAAATTCTATTGTGGTTGTTTTTTAATCGTATAAATAACAAACTAGGATTGATAAAAATAAGTTTACTTTTTACGGCTCTGAATTACAGCGGTGTTATTATTGAAAATATATCGTATTTGATAAATTTTCGATACTTGATATTTTATATCGAAATACCGATAATATATCGGAATAATAGATATCTCCAAAAAAAGTCGATATATCGAACAAAAAATATCGATGTATCGATACTTCGATATTTTTTGACAAGCCTAGTCGGTGGATCAACATAACATAACCTAGAAAACGTGGTTGTTTATTTCTTGAGATAGCGAACATCTAATTAGTAAAATCGCTGTCTATTATGATATTAACGAATCAAAAAAACTGCTGATGGCTGAAGAAAGGGATTTCAACGATCTTCTAGACGACATTGTCCTCAGTGAGGAGAGAGAACATAAGGAAAGTTATGATCAAGGCTTTAAAGCTGGAAGCGAAGCAGGAAACCCAGAGGGTTATCACTTGGGATACCATAGGGGAGCAGAACTAGGCCGGGAGTTGGGTAAAATCATTTTTAAACTCGCGTATGTACAGTTATAACCTCAGTTTTGGGACCTTATACCCTTGTCAAAGTCCCAAAAATGATTATTATTTTTATTTGTAGCCATAAACCTTTAGGGGGACCTACCTTACTTGGGGGAGGCCTATGTCCAGCAGTGGACGTCTTTCGGCTGAAATGATAATGATGAATGATGACTACCTTTAGTATAGTCAATGATCACATTGATCAGAAATAAAAATAAAAATCATAAATGTTTGTTTGTTCGACGTCATATCGTTACAGACAGGCACTACTAAATAATAAATATATTTTAATAATCAGCTGCGCCCCGTGGTTTCACCCGCATAAGTCTCGATCCTGGCCACGGTCTACCCATGTGCCAAATTCCATCAAAAAAACTCACTTTCACAGTTATAATAATAACTTCCAGGCTACTATCTAGGTATGGTCACACATCACATCAACTTCAATGAGGAATCTGACAGCAAGTACTCTGATAAAATTCTAACACAGCTGACCAAAGTAAAAGAACTCATTGATGGATTCCCGAGATCCAACTCAGAAGAACATGATATACTGGACATGGCGGAGATTATAAGAGCTCAATATAAGAAAACTTGTGCTTTACTGAAGATATCTTCTACCAATCCTTATGATGCAGGAGTTTCATTCTGACGATACCAGTAAGTAGTATTATGAAATATTTATTTTTATTATTTCAAAGCTTTTAACATCTCGTCTCTTCTACAAGTTAAGTACTCACAATACGTACCTATTTCATTATCATCCTGGATTGTCCTATAAAATACATGTTTTTTTTTTTTTTTGTATGGGTAATCATCAAATAACTTCTCCCGCTCTGGGCAGAGGATGTGTCAGACTCTTACTGACTAAAACCCACCCGTATTCCTTACGTTGCCTGTGTTGCGGGGGCCTCGGTGACCCATAAGTACCTTACTGTGACCCCGACAGGATAAAATATATAATTAAGAGGAGATCCCTGTTGGAATGCTGTCAGTGATGTCAGATTTTGGAGGCAACATATCACATGACTAAGATTCTTAAATGAAAAGCATTCTAAAACTAAACACTCAGAAATCACTGTCAGCTGTAAAGCATGCTTAGAGCACTAAGTTTTTTTAAAGTAAACAGTGACAAGACAGACTATTTAACTTCTTATTTTTCTCTACTTGATTTAATTTTGACAATTTGACCTCACGAGTTGTAGGTTGTAGGTTCGAACCCTGACAGGCGCTTTACTTTGTGTAAAATATTTCATCACCACTGCTGTTGAATGGAAACGAAACGGTGAAGGAAAACATTGTGAGGAAACCGGTATGTCCTAGAACCAAAAAATTCGAAGACATATGACATCCAACCTGCACTGGGCCCGTATGGTGGATTACTGCTCACTCCCTCTCAAAGAGAGGAGGCCTGTATCCCAGCAGTGAGAACATTACATGCTGATTATGTTTGTGTTATCTCTCTGTATTCCAGAACCATCACTGAACTCTCCGATGAGTAAAATCCATCACCACATAGAATCCATCACCAAATACTTGACACCTCTACTGCCCATAGCTAACTGTCATATGGTAGAGTTTCTCACCCAAAACCATTGGGACAGACTACTACCAGCCGCCTTGAAAGAAACACTTGATGGTTGGAACCTGAATGAGGCATTGGAACAGTTCTGGAATACTGCTGAGGGTCAAAACACAAAAGGTATCTTTAAATTTTTGTATCTATCTTTTAGCATAAGCACCATTCTTAAATGATCTTAATTTACACTAGTATAAAGTTGATTTTTGTTGAGTGGAAATAACATCAGCAACATCGTATTGTTCTGGGTAAACATTTTTTTTTTTGTTAAAAAAATGTTTACTTAGAACAATACTACAATTTTTCCAGATCACTCAGTCTTTTCTGACTGGATCCGCACAGCCCGCTCCCACTGTGTGTCTGTCAACAATGAGTACTGCCTATCTGGTGGACAGCTGCAGGAGCGGATCAGAAAATGGGGTGGTGAAATCAGACCTGAGATACGGGTCAAAGAGTTTATGACTAGCAAGAAGAGTTATGAGGTAATAGGCGAAAAATGTTTTTTGTTGGTTATGTAAAAATTGTTACAATTAAATAGTAACTCGTTTTGACTGTTATGCTCATTAACATAAGGTTCAAACTACAATCATTCATGTAGTTATATTCACAAGTGCTTGTGAATTTAGAATTTAGAAATCATGAATTTACATAACATAACATAACATCACGCCTTGTTTCCCCGAAGGGTTGGGCAGAGGTGTACCTGTAGTACACCCACATTTCGCCAGTAATGTTTAAGTCCCATGTAATAGGGCGCGAGCCTATTGCCGTCGTCCAGGCACAAATCCAGCTCCGGGCTGCTACTGAGAAATTCCTGATAGAAAAACCCAATAACACTTTGCCCGACCCGGGAATCGAACCCAGGACCTCATGCTCAGCAGTAGCGCTTGCGACCACTAGACCAACGAGGAAGACAAAAAAAAAAAAAAATTTGAATTTTAAACCCAGCCAGTCCGTGATCTCGGGAAGGTACTTATGAGTCACCGAGGCCCCCGCAACACAGGCAACGGAAGGAATACGGGTGGGTTTTAGTCAGTAAGAGTCTGCACACCCTCCTGCTCCGCCCAGAGCGGGAGAAGTTATTTGATGATTTCCCACCCAAAAAAAAAGCCAGTCCGTGAGTCAGTTGATCTGATAAGGAAGTTAAAAAAAAACAGGCTGTCGTGAGGACAGAACTGAAAACTTAGCGCTCAACGCGGCTACAGAAGTTTTTACTTTAATAAAATAATGATTAAGTATCTAAAACAATTTAAACAATGCACAATCTACACAAATTGTAACTTTTCACGTGGTCAATTTAACTTCACTTACTGATACTTTAGCATGTCGGCGCGGGCATGTCAGTGACGCGAACCAATAAGTTTTTCTCCTTCCAAAAATCGCTCAACGCGCCTAAAGAAGTTTTATCTTAAAATAAACGAAAGCATTAATGTGTAGCCCAGCTGTGCGACCCGAAAAAGGGTTTAGGGTGCTACACCCATGTTTGGGTCAACGTGATTTGAATGATTCAATCAGGTACAAACAATGTCTCGCCTAGTAGCCTCTCCATTCTGCCTGCAACTGCAAGGCACCCCGCCTTACGCAATAACTAATCAACAAAATATCCACTCAGGTACAAAAAAAGTCTCGCCTAGTAGCCTCCCTCCATTCTGCCTGCAACTGCAAGGCACCCCGTCTTACGCAATAACTAATCAACAAAATATCCACTCAGGTACAAACAATGTCTCGCCGAGTAGCCTCCCTCCATTCTGTCTGCAACTGCAAGGCACCCCGCCTTACGCAATAACTAATCAACAAAATATCCACTCAGGTACAAACAATGTCTCGCCTAGTAGCCTCCCTCCATTCTGCCTGCAACTGCAAGGCACCCCGCCTTACGGAATAACTAATCAACAAAATATCCACACAGGTACAAACAATGTCTCGCCTAGTAGCCTCCCTCCATTCTGCCTGCAACTGCAAGGCACCCCGCCTTACGCAATAACTAATCAACAAAATATCCACACAGGTACAAACAATGTCTCGCCTAGTAGCCTCTCCATTCTGCCTGCAAATGCAAGGCTCCCCGCCTTACGCAATAACTAATCAACAAAATATCCACACAGGTACAAACAATATCTCGCCTAGTAGCCTCCCTCCATTCTGCCTGCAACTGCAAGGCACCCCGCCTTACTCAATAACTAATCAACGAAATATCCACTCAGGTACAACCAATGTCTCGCCTAGTAGCCTCTCTCCATTCTGCCAGCAATTGCAAGGCCCCCCCGCCTTACGCAATAACTAATCAACGAAATATCCACTCAGGTACAACCAATGTCTCGCCTAGTAGCCTCTCTCCATTCTGCCAGCAATTGCAAGGCCCCCCGCCTTACACAATAACTAATCAACGAAATATCCACTCAGGTACAAACAATGTCTCGCCTCGTAGCCTCCCTCCATTCTGCCTGCAACTCCACTTGTTGCGTAGAAGCGGGTGGCGGTCGCGGTCACTTGCCGGTCGCGTTATGTCTAGCGTATGGCGTGCCTAGCCTTACTGTCGACTGCGATGCCGCCGCGGTTGCTGCAGGCCCGAATAGGATTAAGATTATACAGGTATGTGTGACTTAGGAAATACTTTTATCTACACCCATGCTATAAAGCCTCTATAAACGTTTCTGAAACAGATAGCTTATTGCCAACATTAAAACAACCGGTGTCATAATATCATCCAAATGAGTGTTATAATGTTGTACTAAATTTAATTATGCAACTCCTTTTCAAAAAAATTTTGTTACGCCATTTTTGTTCGATATTAGTATTGCAAAAATTTATTACTTTGCTGTTTACATAAATGAGTGATACAAGCTTTGATAACACACCACCAGATATTTCTAATGCAGCAAATGACATTTCTAACCAATTAGTACCAGAAACTTTCCATGAATTTACATAGTTCTTACAACACTGTAGTGTTGCTCTGTGGTTTCAGAACCTTTTTATAGAGGATTCATATCATGTGTGTAGATTAAGTCTTGTATACAACTGTACATAATTAAGTATTAAAACAGTTGCATAAATAACTATTAAAGGCTTGATTTTGGCCAATATTTCACCGGATGATAAGTGGTGATGCGGCAATGATGATGCCCAGAAGCAACCTATTTACTCGAAACCTAAATACTCCCAAGTTATAACTATCGGGAAAAAGAGTTCCATTGCTAAGTGACACGCAGCATGGATAGTGTTAGATTGTCGATCCATTCTCGCCTTTAATTGACCCGTCAAGCCCAAAACACACGACAATCAAGCCGAGGCACACTTGTCCATAAGTCATATCATCATAATCAATGTTTCCACTCCTGGAGCGGGCCGTAATCCGCCACGCGGGCCCAGTGCGGGTTGGTAGATGTCACATATCTTTGAATTTTTAGTTCTAGGACATGCCGGTTTCCTCACGATGTTTTCCTTCACCATTTTGAGGGTGGTGATGATGAAATAATTTACACAGATCACGCGCCTAATAAGTCGCGGCCGTTACCGTTGGGCAACCACTTCTCTTCACTCACTTTTATCAATAAGTGAAAAATATTCAATTATATTAAGTATCTTACACTAGGCTCACACGCCTTCTAGAATATATCGTTCCAAGATTGAGTCTACTAGAGGCCTTATTCTATATCTTCTAAATTTAATCTCAATACTAATCTCAACTACAATTAAATTATCTTTTTATCTTACAGAAACAATGGCACGCCATAGCCAAGCGCATAAATGACGGCAACGAAGAGCGGATGAGCGAGAGCATCAACAGGAACCTGCATAGATTCGCGACAGCCTTCATTACGGAACAAACAGACTTGACCAGTATTGTGAAAGAAAAGTTTCCCGAGTTTGCTGAGCAAGAAGTTAAGCTGTTGCTTACAGGTTCGTAAAAAAGAAAGGTGTGGACGAATATTGGGAGACTTAGTCTGACAGTGAAGCAGTATTCAAATGAGAAAAAAATATGTATTTTTATCTCACGAAGCGACGCGCGTTTTTCTTGTGGTTACCAAGTGAACAAACACGCTGTGAATGTGTGTATAAGCGCAGGGAGCTCTTGGTACCGTCTGAAACACGGGCGAAGTTGGAAATGTGTGTGTGCGTGCGTGCGTGCGTGCGTGTGAGTGTGCGTGCGCGCGTGTGAGTGTGTATTATGTGCTAACGCTACTCGTCACATTCTCAGCGTGTTTGTACTTGTACACCTGGTTACTACAAGAAAAGAGTGCGTCGCTTCGTAAGAAAAAAATAATAACTGTAATAATTAGCAATACTGATACTTTAATCATGACATTTGTTGTGAAATATTCTCATGACAATTGGGGCCGAAGATTTAACGTTCGTTCCAAGGTATAAAGGCTCCTACATACTGGCGCGACTTGTCGCACGACGCGACGCGACACAAAGACACCGCGTGTAGCGCTACAAGCGGTGCCTTTGTGTCGCGACGCGTCGCGCGACAAGTCGCGCCAGTATGTAGAAGCCTTAAAGGTCTCGATGAATTACGAATCGTCGTCTATTTACGAACTGTTCTTGGAATGCGCAGCTTAACCTCTCAAATGCAATATACATAACAACATAATCAGCCTATAATGTTCCCACTGTTGGGACACAGGCCTCCTCTCGGTGGGAGGGAGTGCGCAGCTCGCGGGCCCAGTGCAGGTTGGTAGATGTCACATGCCACGGCTGTTATTCAGGCACGATACGATGGGTCAGTTTGTCTAACTAAATTTATCGCAAAATTGACCTGACAAACAGCTGCGATTGGCTGTTGATAAATCATTGAACCAATCACAGCAGTTTACGGTCGCTTGGAAATTTGTCACATTAATTTTGTAATAATTATTGTTCGAGAAACTAGCCTTATGTAGGATAGAACTAACAAATAACCAAATAAGACTCAGCGTAGACCATAGTGGAGCAAATACCAGAAGGTTTTATGATAACATTAAATTATGTCCTTATTGTATGTTGTTGACATTAAATGAATACTAGACCTTAAAACCAGTATACGGCGACGCCGCTTGAGCGCAAATCAGTACGCCCAAAGAAGCGTTTGACTTCTGCGTCAATGTTCGAACAACTTTGCACTTCATTCATCTGAAAATAGAGTTTATATAATATTATTCAATGTCCTCCTTTTTTTTATACGCGGGGCCTGAATCGTCTCGAGAATTGATTAAAACAAATAATTCCCTCCGCAGGTCTCCACACATGTGGCAACTTAGGCCCGGATTCCCTCCGTATCTTCAGCTCTCAGCCGAGCACCGCCGCGGTGTTCAACGTGCCTTGTTGCTACCACCTGCTGAGTGAAACGGTTGATGTCAACTTGTTTGACGTGTTTCAAAGGGAGTATAGGAGCGGGGAAACAAGTCAGGGGTTTCCTATGTCAGAGTGTTTGAGAGGTATGTTATTTTAATATGTTGACACCAAGGTTAGAATCTTAGATAATTATCAAGTTTTGGAACTACAAACTTAATGGCATACACAACAAATTTAATTGCAACCTAACACTGGACGATCTTTTTTTTTTATAAAAACAGTCATTTATAAATAAATTTTGACGTACTATCGCGGGTGTTCAAATCGGACCACCCTAAAGACTATTCCTTCTTGCAGCGCTCTGCCGCTATAGTAACGCTTACCAACGCTCATCAACCAATAGCATCGCCGCATCAGATTTGGTTTTGCAAGTGGTCAGATTTGAACACCCGCGTTAGTACATAACACTACAGTAGATTGTTGATGACAAGTGGCGGTGGTTTATAATTATTTAAGATCCTGAATACTCTGGTTGATGGCACAATTTTCACTCGCACCAGGAAAACCTTAGATTATAAACATACTTATCTGCCACGAAATTATTTGCAGATCCTGTTTTCTCTCTCTCTCTAATATGTACTGCTCATGTGGTCTTACAGGAGCACTACATATGAGAGGGAGGGAGAAATCGTAATCTATTCGATATTTTAGGGTATAACTTAGGCAGGAATGCAAGGATGTTGGCAGCCCAGTCTATAGACAGAGTGGTCAGTCAGCGACAGTTACCGTCTACCAGCTTGCTGTACAGAGCTTTATTACAGGTAACATCAAATATCTTTTACTATTAAAACTTCTTATTCCCGTTTGGTGAAGCCTGTTTTAATCATTAGTGTGTGTAACAAGAAAATTACTGCAATTAAATAAGAATATGAGATATTGGTCAAATTGACCATGTTAAACGAGAATATTTGTTGGTTTCGGGATGATACATAAATGGAACAAACGATATAATTATTTATTTTCTTCCCACAGGCAATAATCCAAGAGCAACTACCCAACCATAAAATATACGAAGGCAAGCTTAAAAGGATAACACCGAAATGTCAAACATTCCAACAGTATTTCAAAATGGCGGACGATATGTTGAAATTAGAACTTTATGACAGTTTACCGGACAGTTTTTTCACAGATACACATAAAACTATAGATTGCCAGTGGAAAAAACTGGTATTATTTTATTTATTAAGGTTATGTCTAGCTCAAGTGGTTGAAAGTTTGATATTGTTAGATAGATTAATGTTTTTATTTGAAAATGGTTTTGAAAATGTATATTTGGTTAAGTTGTTTGATCCTGTTTTGTCGCCGAGATGTCATAGTATTGTTGCTGTAAGATAGCTATAAATATTATATAATATTCCTATGTAAAATAATATTTATTCCAAGCGTTTCCTGACCATACCTTGTTTATAAACAAATTAAATATTGTATATTTGGTGGACAATAAAATTACAGAAAATTCATTTCGTCTTTTTGTTTAATTACCCATATGTGGTTGTGAAAATGTTAATAATTGCAGTGTTTTTAGGATTACGTAGTCAACAAGGAATCCTTATAGTTTCGCCATGTCAGTCTGTCTGTCTGACCGCGGAGTCTAGCTCAGAGATTTAGTTGTAGAAAGCTATAATTAGGCATGGGTATACATATTAAACACGCCGAATAATATATATTTTGAGGGCACCTTTTCCTTGAACGTAAAGTGGGGATAATACGAGGTTGACACTGAAAGTTCTTAGAAAATCAAAAACTGAACAATCTAGCAAGTTATTAGTTTTATTATATCTTTTCAATATAGTGTCCATTTACATCGATATATCGGTGCATCCGATGGAACCACTGAGAAAAGCACTTTACTCACTCGTCCTTAGGGATCTCTTCGACGGCATTTTGAAACGCAGCCACTGCTTCCTCAGCGATCATAAAACGTTTATTTTCGGAAATAAATCAAAACCGCAAGGTGCGAGGTCGGGGCTATAGGGCGGGTAACCCAGTAATTCCACGTCTGACGTTGCCAAGTAGTCGATTGTTTGCTTGGCGGTGTGCGACGAGGCGTTGTCGTGGTGAAGGAGGATCCTTGACTGCGAGGTCGTTTCTCCCGAACTTTTTCAAAGACAAGTGGCAAAGAATTGTTAGTGTACCACTCTGCAGTAACTGTTTTTCGATCCTCTAAAACAATTGTTGCGTAATGACCTGTCCTTCCGAAGAACGAGGCCACCATCTTATTTCCCACGCTTCGACCTCTCTTCATTTTAGTTGGCTACTCCTCGGAAGCTTTCGTCACGCGTAAGTATGTCGAACACAGCATTTGAGTCAACACGACGGAGTTTTTGGGCCTCTGTCAAATTATGAGGTGTCCACCGGGCACAAAGCTTCCTGACCGCTAAATGTTCATTGAGGATTTTGTGCATTGACACTTGACTCATACCGATGCCTAAGCTTGTCCGAATCTGCTGATAAGTCACTCTTTTGTGAGTCTCTATCATACGCCGCACAACACTGATCTTATCTTCAGTCGTCGCTCACGCAGATTATCGGTGAGTTTAGTGCGACCACGTTTAAACTCATTAAACCAGTTGTAAACAGTGGCACGAGATGGGGCTTCATCGCCTCCAATATGGCAAGGGGGGTGAACGGGTGCTGCTTGTGGTGACTGGTCGTCTTGCTAATCATGGTTTTAATTGTTATTTTACGTTGGGGCTAGTTTATCATTTCTCACTTCGAGTTACAGCGATAGCCTTATGTAAGCCAGCACGCCCTTTATTCCTGGAGGCTTTTATTTAGTTATTAAGTTCTATTTACGTTTTTTTATGTTGTATTTTTTATGTGCTTGAGTACAGTTTGTTCATTGTTTTGTTGGTATACCTACTGGCGTGTGCTAGCTAACATATGGCAAGTATGTAATTTAATCTAATGTTTTGTGTTCCGTAATGTTAATTACTTTGCATACGATTTGTATAGAATATAGTTTATATAACTAAACAGACAGATGTGCTGCTGGGGAGTTTGTTCCGCCACTTCTTCTTCCCAGCTTAAGCACTAGGAAGTGGTGAAGGGCGGGCATTTTTGGGGGACTGTCTTATGTAACTTTCGATTCAGGGATCAGTTTCCTTCTGCGAAGCAGTAATGCTCGCGAAGGAGGAGGCGGGACGGTTGAGGGAAAGGCAAGTTTCGCGCCCTCTCGCCACTAGCCGCCGCAGGAGACGCCCAGGGCGTCGGGAATCCCGGGCGGATTTCCGGCCACCGTAGGCGCGGGCTTGCGGACGGTGAGCAATGGGTAGCTCACCGTCCGGTAAGGACCAGGCCCGGGTCGACGGCGCGTTGTATTCCACGCGCGCCTCAAAGAGATGTCGTCAGCACATAGGTAGGGGTCCACTAGGGCCGATGCCTGCCGGGGTCGCGGGAAGGTACTTATGGGTCACCGAGGCCTCCGCAACACAGGCAACAGGAAGGAATACGGGTGGGTTTTAGTCAGTAAGAGTCTGACACACCCTCCCGCTCCGCCCAGAGCGGGAGAAGTTATTGATGATTTCCCAACCTCAAAAAAAAAAAAAAGGGATCAGTTTGCGTAACATTAAGCTTTAAAGTGTAAATTTTTTATAGAGTCAAGTGTGCATTGCCAGCTAAATGATATGTATCTATGTATGGTTGTTGGATATGTGTAAAATTTATGGCAAAACTATCACAGCTAAGTAGGCTAGTTACAAGCGAGTAATAGTCGACAAACTTACAATTGCAGTTAGAAAATTGACCGTGACCTATATCGATGTACGGAAGAACATGTTTTTCAACTACAATGTTAAGTTTGTTTTTGGGATAAATTCATCCCAACTACGGACCTTTCATTGTGCGTGGTCCGACATGCACTTGGCCGGATTTTTTATTTATTTACTAACAGGAGTTTCTACGGTTTCAACATGAATGACATTTAAAGTTTTTATTTTTCGACTAGCTGGCTAGACAAAGTTTAAAAAAAAGCGAATGTAAGTTTTTTTTTAACACAAAGTAAACCCAAGAAAAGTATCTACCTATTCAAATATTTAAGGATTTAATATATTTTGTAATCAATTTTATAAATGGGTATAATTGCCGGCATTTATCTTGAGCTCTGATCCTTAATTACTTTAAGCGATTTTGGACCTTACTCCTGAGACAATACGATGCGCACACAAACCCCCACCACTCCGCCGAGAGCTTAAGTTAAATGCCGGCAACTATACATATATATAAGTGCTTTAAAGATTATCAGGAAAAGGGAACCTTACATCATTCAGGCTAGCAGAAAATTTCTCCAATTGCATTCGATTACTCAAGCGAATTTAGAATTAATTTTAAAATTGGATATGCTGCGATTGTTTTCAAGAAACAAAAGTTATGTGATAAAAAAAAAAAAACAAAAAAGCAAAAAGTGAATACGTCCTCTTGAATTTGACTTATTTTCGTATGTGTCGCCTGCTCCACATAGGTTCCGGGGCGTCGCCAAGGGGGGGAGGGGGGCAGGGAGGGGCAGCAGCGCCCCCACCTCCGTCCCCCCACAGATTAAAAAAAAATTGCCAAATGCAAAACAACTAAAGTCCTCCACTCGCTTGCAGACTTGCTTGACCGATCATATTTCCCGCACGTCGAAACTCGAATGAATCCACCAATTCTATTCCAATTTCCAAGTAACCTTGTTGTTGTGTTGTATGTCCTAAAAGAGCCAAAAACCTTCTTTCCCCAAACGGGAAATGCGTTGAAAATTTTAATCGCTCTACCGTGCACAACGTGTACTGTAGAGCCACTTTATTATTAAAATCTTGTAATTTTAAATTTATCGTCGTCGTCGTCTTTTTTTTTCTTCATGGCCATGCCATTTGAGGCCATTATGACCAATTTTTTTTTTTCATTTTTGTCTAATAAATATAATAACTTTGTTTATATTTACTATTATTTACTTATGTATAGTCAAGAGCTCGTGGAGCCTTACACATTGGACTTTACCTATATCGTCCTTATTACAATCGCCGTAGAGGTAAGATTTGCACTACAAGTTTAAAGCTTCATGTGCACTTGAATGTACCTATAATTCATACTTTTCCCATTCTCCATTATATGTCACTTGTCCCCCCTGGGCCATCGGCTGGCGACGCCCTTGGGTTCCGGTAGCTGCCTACCTAATATTTTTTCAAAAAAATTGTCCACTAATTGTAAAGCCTTAGAGGTCGAACAATTTATGCTTTTCTTTGTTTTGGGTTCTACGTGGTTCGTAGATTTCCGATTTCTGAGTAACAACAAAAACTTTTGATTGCTGAACAATTCCGTGAATTGAGCACGAATTGCGTTTCTTGTAAGTAATGCGTTTAGTTTGGACTTGTTTTTTGTTGTGGATTTGTAAGTACCTAGTCGTTGCGAGACTTCATTTTTCACTTCCACTCCATAAAAGAAAATCAAGAAACACAAATAAACAGGTTAGTAAGCAGAAGCAACCTTCCTCCTAAAAATTGTACGTCTATGTACCTACTTAGCCTAGCCTACAGCCTACAGGCTTTCCACAATAGCTCCGCAGTGTTCAACAAGAAGAGAGAGAGCAGAGATCAAAATGATTGATAGGTTAGTACCTACTTTATGAAGCAGACAGACAGGCATTATGCATTAGTTAAAGAAGGTACCCACTTACATAATATTTCCCTACGGAAAAGAACCTACATGACTTAAAACGGTCACAAGGGAAATAAGCGTGAAGGTTTTTGAAAGTGCCAAAATTCCTTCCTCTAAACAGGTAATAGTTTGGTAAGTACCTACTCAAACATACACGCTGTTTGTTATGTACATCATATATTACTAATTTACGTACCTACAGCTTCATAAATAAGATTTATCATGTCGTAAATACATATTTTGATGTAGCTATGTCCTTAGATATAATTGTGAGAGTGTTTTTGTCTGTTTGTTTCGTTCACTACAGAACCGATTTGAATAACTTGAGCAGTGATACATACCATTCATACTTATTAACCTGCTTTTGGTCCTAGAAAATATTTAAACGCACCTAACTTCATTCGCGGGCGCAGCCGGGTTGATGGTATGTTTTCAACATAAAGGCGACAATACAAATGTCATAAAAGTTTATTGCAAATGCGTGATATCATAAACACACGTACTACTTATAAACAAGGCCCTGGGAAGTGTTCTAGACTTTACAATACATAGGTAGGGTAGACCGGGTACAATAGTAACACGGGTCAATAGTACCATCATCGATATTTCTACTACTGAGCTACATTTTGCATGTGTGAGTGTGCCATCACACGCGCTTCTTGGGTCCCGAGGCGCCCCTCAGTCGCCGGCGCGCGTGCTGTGAAACGGACGTGTTAGTGGAACATTTTTGATTTTCGGCAAGCCGCGGTAAGGTTTTACGTAAAATATTATTTGCTGTAGCTCGTACTACCAGAGATTTTTCGTCAAGTAATTGTTGTTGCCAGTTTAAACGGATATTGAGCTTTTGATTTATGATAAATATGGAACTATATGTTTAGAATTACGTAACTATTAGATGTTTTTTCTAAATTAGTTATTTTGGTGCAATTGTACCAACATCGCAGGGGACAATTGTAACAGTACAATTGACCCCATGGTAGAAATAACCCCGTGGCAATAATAACATAGTAAAAAAAATAATACTTAAAATATGCAATTACTTATTAGACACGTTCTTGTTTTAGATGCCACGAAATAGAATAAAAAAGACGGACCGTGGGTCAAGAGATACTATCCAAAAAGAAGCGGAGGAAGCTGAAAAAAGAAAGAAAGCTAAGCAAATTAAAAAGAATCTACGTTACCCAGGAAAATCTAAAGGGATAAAATGTGATTCTAGCCCGAAAAAGAAAACAGTAGTAAAAAATGACTCTGAAAGCAGTGAAGAAGAAGAAGAATGGTTTTGTATTGTATGTGTGGAACCTTATAGTGCCAGTCGCCCTAATGAAATGTGGATTCAATGCGCTCAATGCAGATTATGGGCACACGAGGAATGTACACCTCAGGAGTCAATTTATGTTTGTCACAATTGCGAATCTGACTAATATTTTTTTATAAGTACATAATATTTTATGAGGGTCAATTGTACCAGGGGTCGATTGTACCTCCATACTGATATATTTTTTTTCATTGTTTCTATTTTATAATTGTTATAAAGCTAGATAATAGCAAATATGCAACGTATGAACCAAAGTTGATTACATATTAATAAAAACTTATTTTATTTTTGTTAGAAGTGAAGAATTGTTATGTTAATATTAAAATACTTTACATGTGTTGATTTAAAACATTGATCTCACGATTTTTTGTTCCTAATTTTTAAGAATGATTATAAACCCATAAGACTTCAAATAAATGTCTGAGAAAATGTGATTAATACCTTTATTTGCGTTTTATTACCCTTTGCAGTTTTGGTACAATTAACCCTTAAAGGGGGTCATTTGTAGCACTAGCCGTAATTTCATTCAAAGTCAATTTCGACCAAGTTTTGTTCAATCTAGGCCAACTTTAGATATTTTCTTCGGTAGATAATAAACCAAGGCAGTAAAATAATAATATTTAAAACAAAAAGTGCTAGTTAAATTTGTGTAATTAACCGATGTGTCGAAAATGGTACTATTGTCCCAGGTCTACCCTACGTACTTAATAATAATTTTCTTGTTCACTCGGTTGTTGTATGTAATTGGTGCTATTAAATTTTAGTTTGAGGAACATTAAATAAAGTCGATGTGGGCAAATCCTTCATATTTTTTATAAGTTGAATTTGTTTGACTTTATCTGGTACTCTTAAGTACTTTTATATTTTGATGGTTGTAAGCGATTGAGAATTGTATTGTCTTTTATATACATCCATTCGAAACGACAGAACTGCCTTCCAAATCTTTTTTCGGTCGTAAACGGAATTTCTCGAGGCCCAGTCCTCGAGAAATTCCGTTTCCGACCGCAAATTCGTCTAGTAGCAAAATTTCCTAGAATTAAGCCATTATTTCAAAAGTATGCAATTTGTAAACAAGTAATAAATGCAGATGTTAAAGAAAAATGCTCTGTGACATCATAAATATAAGGATGAATTTTCATTTTATTTCCAAAAATCTTTTTGGGGCTAATTTGGCATATTTTTATAACCAAGGATTATGAACTTTAATTTATAAAAAGTAGAATTTTTTTTTTTTTGAAAAATCACAATATCTTATTGGCATAACACATATCTTACTGGTCGACTTAAGCAAAAACTAAAAATAGCATAGATGGGTTCGAAGACAACTTGACTTCAAACGTAATTTTTTACTCTTGTAGACAACGAATCGATCAATCGATGTATTATAGTTGGAACTAGAAACTAATCCTGCTTTATCGACCGAATCAGTAACATCGTAACTACTCGTATTTTGGAATTAATAGTAAATGCATGGAAATGGAATTGCCCCGTCGACGGATTTGCCCACATTGACCTTAAATAATACCTAAATCTTCGTATGTAATACCTAATACCTTTCCAGTAGGACCTAAATAATAATAATAGTGGCCATGGCGACCATACTCAGCGGAGTCAGCCTTTGGCGCGGGAGATATTGTAGTACACAAGTGTCTGCGCAGACAGGTGCACTCTCTCTTTCCTCACTCTCAAACTCAAACTCAAACTCAAAGCATTTATTTCAAATAAACCAATTACAGGCACTTTTGAATTGTCAAGGGTTCGGTCAGTCAGTCAAAAAGATGAAGCTAGTTGCCCATTCCAAAGCGTAGTAGGTACCTATGGAGAAGAACGGGCAAGAAACTCCACGGATACTCTTTTAAATCAACGTATTATGGTTACAAAATATTGTTTACATCATTCATTTTGAAATTATACATGTGAGAACGATGCAAAAGCGTCCGTAATAAAAAATAAAAAAAAATTACAACAAAAAAAAAGCTATTCAAAAATTTAAATTAAAATAAGCCGTGGCAGCTAAGAGATGACCAGTCTTTACTGACGGCGCCCGTTTACGAACATCTCATAGTCCGATGGAACGGCAATCCGACAAGACCGGGGGCAGATCAGACGCAGGACCAACGGCTTAACGTGCGCACCGAGGCACAGGGGTTTCATACCGCCAAAATCCAAACTCCGGGTTGTTACTAAGGAATTCCTGATGGAAAAACCTAATAAGACTGCCCGACCCGGGAATCGAACCAAGGCAGTTTCAGTGTTCTAATGTTAGACTGGGGATGCTCCGTAAATTATTAAAAAAAAAAACCAGCACTCCACACACTGGACATAGGCCTCGCTATTCAGCTCGATTCTCGGCAACTCTCATCCAGCTGCTACCAGCCAATATCGTCGTTTCACCTAGCCTGAAGGCGTCCTACTTTACGTTTGCCGATTAGCGGTCTCCACTCAAGAACACGTCAACGCGAACGGTTATCGGTTCTGCGGCTAATATTTCCAGCCCATTGCCACTACAGCTTGCTTATTCTGTGTGCAATGTCAACAAGTTTAGTTAAAAAAAAATAAGAAGCGCTTAAAAAATAAGGCACTGAAACGAAAGACATTTTTACCTAGTCCTACAATAAGTAGGAGTAGGTAAAGATGTACATAAATGTACGTAAATCTCCTCCTTGTACTCGTATTATACTGAAATAAGAATAGATTAAAGTCAAGTATTACAAGCGAACTTTTGGCAGAATGCGTTGGAATGAGTTTTGGATGACAGTTACGTAGGTCTTAAAACTTACAAGCGATAAGCTAAGTGCATCTAAAAATATCATCCTACGTATCGCGGACAAGAGTTCATAGCATATTAACTACATATTACTACCTAATTGAAAGTGAAAAAAACCGGCCAAGTGCGTGTCCGACCACGCACAGTTTAAGTTGGTCGACTATTACTCGTTAACTTGTAAAGCCTACTTAGCCGTACTACGTACTTAGTGATAGTTTTCCTTTTAATTTCATTATATTTACTACTGCCATGAATGTTTGCAAATCTCCATAAACAACCATTTAGCTGGCAGGGGGGCGGACACTTGATTCTTATAAAAATTATCACTTTAAGGGACTACAGGACCTAAACGCAATTTTTATAAGTTTTATAATGCCTTAAAGTATATGATCCACTGCAGTAAACAAAATCAGAAATATATGATATTCTTAGGGATGTATGCTACGAGTAGGTAGATGGTGTGTTCAAAACATAATATAACTAATTTGATACGATAGAAAAAAATCACGAAGATACCTCTAAAATTTTCTTTTAACGATTAAAAACCATACTAATATACATGCAATCATTCTGATTGTTTT
Source organism: Atethmia centrago (assembly GCA_905333075.3). Classification (NCBI taxonomy): domain Eukaryota; kingdom Metazoa; phylum Arthropoda; class Insecta; order Lepidoptera; family Noctuidae; genus Atethmia; species Atethmia centrago. The sequence continues at coordinate 4,994,984 of HG995381.1, read as the reverse complement.
GTCAGATTATTCTACAAGCAATATATTAGCATAATAGTGTTTTAATTTTTTTATACAATCTATAGCCTTTTTGTAAATCGATAATTGCTTCATATTTTGCAATAAATTACCAGCGTTGTGTCATCGCGCTTCTCTTTCTTTTCTATGCAGTCTGACAGTGACCGCGCTTTAGGTGTTGTCGGCCTCTTAAAGCTTAATATTACGCAAACGGATCCTTGAATCGAAAAATGGTGTTGACAGACCAAAAATATAATAAAATAAATGTTTAATAATAAGTGTAAAAGTCTAGAATACAATAAATACACTAAATATGACCATTTTATTACACAAAGTAACAGCTAGCACATGTCAGATTACCTACTCAAGTGAATTAATAATTCGACTTTAGTCCGTTCGTTACATCCTCGCCTATAGCGAAGACAGCTTCGTATTACAATTTCTAAATAGGATTAATAACCAAGCCTTGGATCCAGAATTGTTTGAAATCTTAAGCCAGGTCTTAATTGTTAGTCCGGGAGATTATACGAGCTAACGGCTATATGACATAATTCTCATTTAAAGCATAGGTATTATATTACCAACGAAAATCCAAATACCTTTTAGAATAGTTATCCCAAATGAATCCTCTTCTTGGCGTATCGATAGAAAAAAACATGTCACTTGAGGACCTTATGCTTGAGTCAGTGGGGGGATTTCCCGTAGCTGAATTTTGGGCCCACATGATATAATGACCCAGATATACGATTATATTAAAGTAACTCTGGTGGCCTTATAGCTTATGGTTGCAAGCGTGACTGCCGAGCGGTATGAAAACTTAACGAATCCGAGTACGGATGCTCGATAACACCTTAATTAACCTCCTGACTCAGAATGTATCTTTATTTATTTTGAAAAATATAATACCTTTTAAGCTTCGCCGCAGTCGGGTAAAAAGTCCCCGACATACTTTGATACAGGGTTGATGACGAGCTACACCACTGTGCGATGTAATGTCAAACGAATCTAGCCACCAAATTACACACAGGATCGAACACAAAACAGTAACGTGACTTCCCAGATTCGAGGAACTAAAACAGCTATTCCAGTGATCGCTTGACAATTAGAAAATTACTATTTAACTGATACGGATCTGTGTAGGATAGTCTGTGGTTCGGGGAAGCGACGAGCGATGGCCAAGTGATTCAGTATTGTTTCCGAATTAGTCAATTGCTTCTAGGTTTGTTTGTATAAGTGTTTTCTACGACAAAGTTTTTGGAAAGCACGGCAGTTTTGAGAACGTAGGGTAAATTCAAATGCAGAGTTTTGTTGGGGTTGTAATTTGTAAAAATATTGGCTTTGGAAAATGTAGTGTGACTTCGAATTTTGCAATTTTTATGACTGTCGCTCAATAGTAGATTTAAGACGAGTCCTGATGTAGCGAGGGATTTAAGTTCACCCAAGACTAAGACAGCTTTATCACGGAGGAAAATACTCTACTTTTCGTACCATTTGCGAAAAAATTAACACAATAATAATATGAGATAAGCATTTATTAAAAATAATGACAAGTAAAAGTTAACATTCGAAACATTGGTCCAATTATTGATAGAGAGAGTTACATTTTTGTTTGGTACATTTATTGTTGATGAGTTGATTTGAGTATTTCTCTGTTCTTGCGTCTGAGGAACTTGCGTTTCATTGTAGATAGTATACGTCGGAGATAGTGGTGGTGGTGCATCGTGAATTACGGACGAAGATAAGATGCCGCCGGAAGTTGATGGTTGTGGCTCTGATGGATTAAGTTTTATATTTTTGTTAATTTGACTGTTTGATATGGTTTTATTCGCCATTGAGCTTTCGATATAACCCTCAGCTACTCCATCAGAGCTCCAACCACCGTGTCTTTTTATTGACGTAATATCCGCCCCTGAATCCGCCGCCAAGAAAGTCGCCGAAGTTCTTCTCAGACGAAATTCTTTTCAATGACCGGTGTAGAGTTCAACATCTTTAAGCTTTAAATATTTAGCAATTTCCTTTGGCATATTGCTAATTTTATTTTTGCCGATGGCTTGTCGAGTACATTTCCCATTCCGATAGTTTATAAAAAATCTATTGTTTTCCATGTTGGTGGGACGTAATGCTTGGTATTTATGAATGATTTTAGTATATTGTCCTTGTACACTGAATTACCGATTTTTCTTTGTCTTAGTTTCCTTTACATTAATCAGCAGCAACTCATTGGAATGATTTTCAACGTCCTCCACCTTTAAGTTTACAAGTTCACATCCGCGGCAAGCACCATTGAGTCCAAAAATTAAAGCCACCTATAACAAAGATAAAAAACAGGTAAATATATAGACTAATTACCATTACTAAGATACGAAATATTCATAGTTAAATCATGTATACTTACTTTTGTGGCCAGAAAAAATTCGTCAGGAGCTTCATTAAGAAAATTTTCCACATTTTGAGTCGTAAAAATTTTAGACTTCTTTGCGCAATGCCCTTCTGATTTTCTTTTGTAAAAAGCCAGTAATTTCGTGAATCTATTTATTTCAATGCTGTGTTTGATGCTTATTGTAGCTTTCAGTTTTGAGTATATGCACCTAAGTGAATTCGGATTCTTTGTCTTGGATAAATAATCAAAATAGACAAGAAGTACTGATTCTGAAATTGATAGGCCTTTCGCACTTCACGTTGAAAATTCTTCATAAGTTTTTAAATAATTTTCCTTGGATTTTGTTGGAAGCAAATTATTTATAATTGCGGCAACATTTGCACTGATGGAATCCGACAATTTACTGTCACTGTCGCTTTGATTTAACACCGTAACGTATTTTTAGAACATTAACTTATTTATAAAAATAAACTATAATAAACTTAACGTTTATGTGTTTGAAGAAAAAAAAAACGCCGCAAATTCCTAAACTAATATTTTTTTGTTGGAAAAGCAAAGGCATCAAGCTCATACGGCCTCGTCGGTTTTCGTAATTTTATTTAATAATCATAACTGCATAGTAAATGCGTAAATTCCTTTTTCAAAAAGATGTATAATGCTTTATATACAAACTCAATGGTGTAAACACAGATGTAGTTCAGTATAAATTTCGGTAAGTATTCCAAATTTAAATCACATTCTCCCCCTAGAGAATGAATTAAAATTGACACAGATTAAAAATGACTATTGTTATGTTCGCTTTTTGTGGCATAGAATGTCACTTTTTTGAGCAAGTGGTACGAAAAAAGAATTAAGTTTCGTCTGCTTAACATGGTGATTTGCGCTTTTATAACGATAAATGAAGGTCCAAGCATAACAGGTTTACATTACTAAGATACATTCTTATTTGTAAGTCGTCTTTTAAATTTATAGGTGATGATATTAATCTATGCTTGTTCCATTTCGACTATGAATATAAATTATATGATGACTTTCATCATTCGTTTCATTCATTCATTCATCATTCAGTCACGACTAAAGAAAATATAGGCGCCTATATATTTTTTGAGACGTCGGGTTAGAACCTCCTGACGCCTCAGTGCTACCCGAAAACCTTCATTGACAGTGTACATACTGCAGCGTTGAAACTCTGCGATGATAACTTTTTACTCGCAAGCTGTCTAACGATTTGTTATTCTAAAATGGCTAAAAAGACCTTTCGATACCCAACAGCTAAACTTTACAGCGACACAGCTGCTTTAACCGTGAGACAGCTTTTTATTCAGCAAACAATAATTAGGAAACACACAACGCTAACTTTTGACCCTTCTATCTATAAATGCAAGCGTCGGTCGAATAGAGTCTGCCCCCCGATCAGACATAGAACGACAATGTCTAAACGGCATTACAAAGTTATGCCTCCTAAATCATCACGAATAAAATTTTAGATATAAATCGCTAATGAAACTGAATAATATCAATAAGTATTTATATTTAATAAAATAAAATAAAAATAAAAAAACGCGCCTTTTGCCCTTAAATAATAGCTTATTTTAATTAATCGTCATGCGTCATAACATAACACAATACACTCATATTACACCCCCTCACCAGCACTCACTCTCACACATAGTACATACAAACACACACCTTTGCACGTCGTAATTGTGGCACATCCATACTTTTGTATTTTAATACCAAATTTTATATGGATTCCTTATATACAGGCATGCCTAAATTGGGCATCCAGTAACTCAATAATTTTCTTACTGCGGACGTTTGTGTTAATGTTTTTAGTGAGATGATGGAGCGGCCCTAGTGTCCGTAACACAGGTTAATTCCTAGCACGGAACTGGGTTTTGCTCTGCTATCCATTATAAATTCCTATCTGTCACTCGTGATGTAGTATTTAAGTTAACCTGTACTCAAGTTTTGAAAAATAAAAATGATTATTATTATTTTTATCTTTTATTTCGTTATTTACACATTATAATTTTATTTTTAAATATTAGGATATAAAAAATATATAGAAACATAAAAAAATAGTAGCCCACCGGTATCGGGAACAGGGTCCAAGCTACCGGCGGTCAGGGCTCCAGAGAGAGGAACCTCCTGACAATGCGAGCCGTGTCCAGAAGTACCGCTTTCTGAATCAAGCCCTTAATCCAACCATCCACCGTGAGCCTTTTTAGGTGTTGGCAATTAAGCCATTGGCTGATACGACTATCGGCACAATAATTGCTGAATCCACATCCCACATGTCGACAACCTCGCGAGCCAAGTCAAGATACTTGATCTGTTTATCTTTCTCGGCTTTCACGAGATTCCCGTCATGAGGGACTGTTATGTCAACAATCATTGCGCGCCTCTCTGTTCGATCCACCACCACTATATCAGGCTTATTGGCAACAATAGTCCTGTCAGTGATGATGGATCGATCCCAATACAATGTGATATTTCCATTGTCGAGAACTGGGTCGGGCACATACCTGTAGTACGGCACTTCAGATTCTACAAGGCTGTATTTCAGAGCAAGTTGCTGATGGATAATCCTGGCTACAAGGTTGTGTCTATGTAAATACTCTTCGTTAGCTAGACGAGAATAATGTGTCGGATTGATTCTCCCGGACGGTGGCATGCCCGACACACGTCAACCGTGCCGTCCTTCACAAAAAATCTCCGGTAATTCTTCGTCATGTTAACTTCGTCCATAATTGCACAGACAAAACCTTCGGTTTCCCCAAAGAGGTCACCGAAACGTAGCCAGGCTACGGACGCTTGGAAATCTACATCGGGTTCATGTAGGGCCCCGAAAAAGCGTCCGTGAAGTTCTTTACTCTGCCATACCTCCCTGCGATCGTTAGTGTTCGAGCACTACAAGCTTGCGCCAGTTCTCTTTAGCCAAGGAGAGTGGGGTGAGGCCCTTGTCCACCGCGACCACATCTCGATGCATCCCCACGTCGGCTTCTAGGAAATATTCCCTGAGACTGCATACCTCGCGATTGTGGAGGGTCTTAGCGTTTAAAAAGCCTCGACCTCCACACTTTCGCGGGATATACAGTCTCATTACCGACGACCGTGGGTGATGCATTCGGTATGCAGTCAGCAGCGTACGGACCCTCCTATCCAGGGCGTCGAGTTCAGTCTGAGTCCATTTGAGTATGCCGAAAGAGTACATCAAAACGGGCATGACCCAATCGTTGAAGGCGCGCACCTTGTTTCCGCCTGATAGAAGACTATTAAATACTTTCTTCAGGCAGCCAAAAAAGCGCTCCTTCAACGATTGCTTCATGTCAGTAACATTGATGCCCACCGCTTCCGACGTACCCAAATACTTGTAGGTTTCGGATGCGGAGAGGGCTCTAAGGTTTATGGAATCCGAGAGTTGGGTTCCCACGGATTCCACAATCTTCCCTCGCTTTACATGCATGACCGCACATTTATCCACTCCAAATTCCATCCTGATGGCGCTACTGAAAGTTTCAGTTATTTTCAGTAGCTCCATCAGTTGCAAATTATTAGAAGCAAAGAGTTTTAGGTCATCCATGTAGAGGAGGTGAGATATAACCTGACCACCTCTCCTCAACCGATAGCCTAGACCTGAATCCTCCAGCAGTGTGCTTAGAGGATTCAAGGCTAAGCAGAACCAAAGCGGACTCAAACTATCGCCCTGAAATATGCCTCGCTCAATCCTTATCGGCTCGCTATTCCTCTGGATATTTCGACATCCTGGATAGCGAAGGACCGTCCTCCATTGCCCCATACATGACATCAGGAAGGTGCGCAGAGTGGCATCTACTTTATATAACTCCAGCACCCTCATGAGCCATGTATGTGGCACCGAGTCATAGGCCTTCTTATAATCTATCCAACATGTCGACAGATCCTTTCTGGAACGCCGAACTTGTTGGCTAATGGCCATATCAATGAGGAGTAATTCCTTAGTACCACGGGACCCGTTCTTACATCCATTCTGAGAGGCAGAGATGATGGAGTTGGTGTCTATATGTTTGTTAATTTTAGCTCTCAAAATAGATGTAAGAACTTTATAGACCGTCGGTAAACACGTGATCGGCCTATAATTTTTGGGTTCCGCGGTGCTACCTGATTTATGGAGCAGGTGGGTAACTCCTGTCGTTAGAAATTGGGGTAGCAAACCAGACTCCAAAGCAGTCTGGTACTGAGCCGCCAAGCGAACGTGCGATCTTAGAAACCATTTGAGCCAGAAATTGTGCAGCTCGTCCGGCCCTGGGGACTTCCAGTTAGGTAACGGACGGACTGCACGCGCTACATCTTGGGGGCAGATAGTATTAGCCCCCATTTCTGGTATTAGATCGCAGGCTCGCTCGACTTCTCGAGCCCAATCACCTTCTGTGTGACTGACAGGTACCGACCAGATACTGCGCCAGAAAGAAAACATTGCATCATCATCCGGCAGGCGCGTGTCAGTCACACCTTGGTCCGGTCGCTCCCAATCCCTATAAACCCACCTTTCATCGCTCTGGAAGGTGCGATTCTGAGTGTATCGTTCTACTCGCCGCTTATACCTACGAATACGGTTTGCCCATGCATATACTTTCTGCTTCAGGAAGTCGATGCGCTCTGTGACACGGGAAATATAGTCCTGAGGGCTGATATCAGTCCCTGAGAACGACCGCTTCACAAAGCGCATCACTCTAGGGCGAGTATTGCCCTCCCTAAAGCAGATTAGTTTGCCGATAAGCACTCTGGCCTCACCAATACGACGCTCAATTCTGCACTGCCAAACTGGTACGGTTGGTTTCGGTCGTGTAGCTCTAGAATCATTAGCAAATTTAACGTGAGCTACACGACATGCCGCTACAGCCCCGCAGTACAGAATCGAATGAGTATCAGTGAGGTCTTCGCAGCCATCAAAATAGTTTGACAACTGCGAATCCAGAACTGCCACCAGCGCCCTATTTTTCTTATGCATGGGCAAACGAGGTAAGCGTGGTCTAAGTTCGGGCGACATAAACCGATATTCTCGAATCGCATCTTCCAAAGCACTCCTCAATTCCTCATTGCACTGGGTACTTACGTTTGTAGCCCTGTCATCAATCCCCTCGTCTGCTTGATTTCGGTTAAACTGAGGTAAAATTACAACAGTCTGCGACGGGGGGCGATGACATGGCTACTCTGCATTTCACTTCGCAGGCGATCAAGTACAGTCTCATCTAACATATGATTACGCTGGATGACCCGCACCTGATCCGACAATCGTTGTGCCGAAACGTTGACAGTTGGCTCAAGCACCTGAAAAAGAGAGAGCATCCTTATTATTATTATTATTATTATTTCGTTTATTCATTTCATTTTACATATAAAATATATTTTTAAATATTTCTTAAAAAGGTATAAAAAAAAAATTAAAAATATAAAAAATAGTGTTCCGCCGGTGTCGGGAGCAGGGTCCAAGCTACCGGTGGTTAGGGCTCCAGAGAGAGGAACCTCCTCACAATGCGAGCCGTATCGAGGAGTACTGCCTTCTGAATCAGGCCCTTGATCCAACCGCCTAACGAGAGCCTCGAGAGATTTTCGTTGAGGCTTTCAGCCATCAGGCCATTGGCCGTTACGACAATCGGCACAATGACAGCCGAGCTCACATTCCACATGTCAACAACCTCGTGTGCTAAGTCAAGATATTTTATTTGTTTTTCTTTCTCAGCTTTCACGAGGTTTTCGTCATGTGGAATGGTAACATCGACTATCATTGCGCGGCGCGCTAATCGGTCTATCACCACTATATCAGGCTTATTGGCGACAATAGTCCTGTCAGTAATGATAGACCGATCCCAGTACAACGTGACATGGTCATTTTCGAGAACTGGGTCGGGAACATACTTGTAATACGGTACCTCAGAGTTCACAAGTTTATATTTCAAAGCAAGTTGCTGGTGAATAATCCTAGCTACTTGGTTATGTCTGTGCAAGTACTCGCTGTTAGCCAAACGAGAACAACCAGAGATAATATGTCTGATAGACTCACCTGGACGATTCCTTCATAATATGTCCCCGGTAGTTATTCGTCAAGATAACTTCGTCCATAACTGCACAGACAAAACCTTCAGTTTCCCCGAAAAGGTCCCCAAAACGTAGCCAGGATACGGACGCTAGGAAATCAACATCAGGCTCATGAAGAGCCCGATAGAAGCGCCCGTGTAGCTCCTTCTTTTGCCATATCTCTTTGCGATCATCCGTGGTAAGTACTACAGGTTTGTAGCAGTTCTCTTTAGCCATGGAAAGTGGGGTGAGCCCCTTGTCCACTGCGACCACATCACGGTGCATACCCACTTCGGCTTTCAAAAAATATTCCCTGAGACTGCATATCTCGCGGTTGTGGAGGGTCTTCGCATTTAAAAAGCCTCGACCCCCGCACTTCCGCGGGATGTACAGTCTCATCACCGATGATCGTGGGTGATGCATCCGGTTTGCGGTCAACAGTGTACGGACCCTCCTATCCAGGGCGTCAAGTTCGGTCTGAGTCCATTTGAGTATGCCGAAAGAGTACATCAAAACCGGCATGACCCAACCGTTGAAGGCACGCACCTTGTTTCCGCCTGAAAGACGACTTATCAATACCTTCTTTAGGCGGCCAAAAAAGCGCTCCTTCAACGATTGCTTCATGTCAGTAACGTTGATGCCTAATGCTTCTGACATACCCAAATACTTATAGCTTTCGGCTGAGGAAAGGGATTTAAGGTGTATGGAATCCGAAAGTTGAATTCTCTCGGATTCCATTATCTCCCCTCGCTTCACATGCATGACTGCACATTTGTCCACACCAAACTCCATTCTGATGGCGCCACTGAAAGTTTCAGTTACCTTCAGTAGCTCCATCAGTCGCAATTTGTTGGGGGCAAAGATTTTTAAGTCATCCATGTAGAGGAGGTGAGATATTACCTGACCACCTTTCCTCAATCGATAGCCTAGACCTGAATCCTCCAGCAGCGTGCTTAAAGGATTCAGGGCTAAGCAGAACCAAAGTGGACTCAAACTGTCGCCCTGAAATATTCCCCGTTTAATCCATACAGGCTCATCATTCCCCTGGATCCGTCGACACCCCGGATAGCGAAGGACTGTCCTCCATTGCCCCATACATGATTCAAGGAAGGTGCGTAGAGTCGTATCTATTTTGTACAACTCCAGCACCCTCATGAGCCATGTATGTGGCACCGAGTCGTAGGCCTTCTTATAATCTATCCAGCAAGTCGACAGATCCTTGCGGTATCGACGAACCTGTTGGCTAATAGCCATGTCGATGAGAAGTAGCTCCTTAGTACCACGGGACCCGTTCCTACAGCCATTTTGAGAGGCAGACATAATTGAATTACTGTCAATGTGTTTGTTAATTTTCGTTCTCAAAATGGATGTAATAAGTTTATAGACCGTCGACAAACACGTGATCGGTCTATAATTCTTGGGTTCCGCGGGACTACCTGACTTATGGAGCAGGTGGGTAATGCCTGTCGTCAGAAACTGCGGTAGCGACCCAGACTCTAAGGATGACTGGAACTGCGATGCCAGGCAAGCGTGTGAACTAGTTAGCCATTTCAGCCAAAATTTGTGCAGTCCGTCCGGTCCCGGCGATTTCCAATTCGGTAACGGACGGACCGCTCTGGCTATATCTGATGGCGTGATAATGACTTCATCCATTTCTGGTATAGTTTCACACACTCGCTCGACATCCCGCATCCAGTCAGCCTCAGCATGGCAGACAGGTACCGACCAGATGCTGCGCCACAACGCAGTCGTGGTGGCATCATCCGGGCGGCACATATCTGTCACGTTTTGTTCAGGTCGGTCCCAAGCTCTATATCACCTCTCATCGCTCTGGAACATGCGATTTTGCGTGTATCGATCAACCCGCCGCTTATACCGCTGAATACGGCTCGCCCATGCACAAACTTTCTGCTTCAGGAACTCGATGCGCTCTGTGACACGGGACATGTATTCTCGAGGGGAGATTCCAGTCCCCGAGAATGCCCGTCTTACAAAGCGCATCACACGTGGTCGTGTATTGCCCTCCCTGAAGCAATATAGTTTGCCGATGAGTACCCCGGCCCCATCGATACGACGCTCAATCCTGCACTGCCAGGCTGGTACGGCTGGTTTTGGTCGAGTAGCTCCGTTAAAGTTTTGAAACTTGATATTCGCTAAACGACATGCCGCAACAGCCGCGCAATACAGGATCGAGTGTTTATCAACGAGATCCTCGCTGCTCTCGAAAAAAATCCTTAAGCTGCGAGTCCAAGGCACACACCAGCGCCCTATTTTTCTTGTGCATGGGTAGGAGTGGTAGTCGGGGTCTAAGTTCGGTTGGAATGGACCTATACTCGCGAAACGCATCCTCCAGTGCGCTCTTCAATCGGACGTTGCACTGGCTACTTACTGTGGCAGCCCTATCATTCTCCTCTGTAACACCTTGATTGGACCGCAGCGGGATCACATCAATAACTGGGCTATTTGCCGCGGTTTGTGCCGGAATTGAGACGATATGGTTGCTCAGTACCTCTGAACGCAGCCTATCAAGTGCGGTATCGTCCAACCTACGATTGCGTTGGATGACCCGCATCTGATCCGATAATTGTTGGGCCGAGACGTTGACGGTTGGCTCTAATTCCTGAAACAGAGACAGCATCCTAACACGGTACGCAGTGAGGTTAGTTCCCCCCTCTGTAGACCCGTAATATGCACGCATGACGTTCTCGTTCATAGACTGAGTCCATCTCATGCGCTGCACACAACCACCGGCAGTGGGGACCCGGCTTGGGGCCGGATGGCCCCTAAGTCCCAAGCTCTTCGGTGGCCGGCCTGTCCCCTGCCGACGTACAGGTGTTGGCGACGTGGGCGGGGAAAAATACTCGTCGCTCGAGCTCGACGCAACTACCGCGGCCGGTGTTATCACTGCGCTCACAGTGGGGCTGGATACCGACGGCGGCGAGGCGGAGCTGAGCGAAGAGTCCGGAGGTGGTGGGCGTGCTCGTTTCGTAGCTGCTCTAGTCCACATTTTCAATTTCTTATCCGCATTTTATTCTATTTTATCGTGAGGTGACATCTGTCATGTCACCGATTCTGCAGTTTTTGATTAAAGTTATGGTTCATTTTGCTATTTTTTAATATGGGTCGTGAGTATTTTGGTTTAGGGCTTGTTGTAGTGATTATATAAAATTAAATAAAACTGCTTCTAAAATTACTGAAGTTTAAATATTATAAAACGGATTTCGTGACTTGTTGACGTTGGTGTTGCCAGCTTATTTATATTATTATATTATTATTATTTCCTTTATTCCACTTAAAAACATATCATTTACATTTTTAAATATTTTTATAAAAATATAAAAAAAAAACATTTAAAAATATAAAAAATAGCAGCCCACCGGTATCGGGAACAGGGTCCAAGCTACCGGTGGTCAGGGCTCCTGAGAGAGGAACCTCCTGACGATATGCGCCGTGTCCAGAAGTACCGCTCTCTGGATTAAGCCCTTGATCCAGCTGCCTAGCGAGAGCCTCTTCAGGTGTTGGTCGAGGCTCTTGGGTATTATGCCATTAGCCGTCACGACTATCGGCACAATGATTGCTGTATCCACATCCCACATGTCGACAACCTCGTGAGCTAGGTCAAGATACTTAATCTGCTTATCTTTTTCAGCTTTTACGAGGTTCTCGTCATGCGGGACCGCTATATCAATAATCATTGTGCGACGCGTTAATCGATCTATCACCACTATGTCTGGCTTATTAGCAACAATAGTCCTGTCAGTGATGATAGATCGATCCCAATACAACGTAATATTGACATTTTCGAGAACTGGGTCGGGCGCATACCTATAGTACGGTACTTCCGATTCCACAAGACTGTATTTCAGAGCAAGTTGCTGGTGGATAATCTTGGCTACAAGGTTGTGCCTATGCAAGTAGTCTCCGTTAGCCAGACGAGAACAGCCAGAAATAATGTGTCGGATTGATTCCCCCGGACGGTGGCATGCCCGACAGATGTCAACCGTGCCGTCTTTCACAATATATTTCCGGTAGTTGTTCGTCATTATAACTTCATCCATAATCGCAAAGACAAAACCTTCGGTTTCCCCAAAGAGATCACCGAATCGCAACCAGGATACGGACGCTAAGAGGTCTACATCGGGTCCATGTAGGGCCCGGTAAAAGCGCCCGTGTAGCTCTTTGCTCTGCCATACCTCCCTGCGGTCATTAGTATCTAATATTATAGGTTTGCGCCAGTTCTCGTCAGCCAAGGAGAGCGGGGTGAGGCCCTTATCCACTGAGACCACATCTCGGTGCATCACCACGTCGGTTTCTAGGAAGTATTCCCTGAGACTGCATATCTCACGATTGTGCAGGGTCTTAGCGTTTAAAAAGCCTCGACCTCCACACTTCCGCGGGATATACAGTCTCATCACCGATGACCGTGGATGGTGCATCCGATTTGCGGTCAGCAATGTGCGGACCCTCCTATCCAGGGCGTCAAGTTCCGTCTGAGTCCATTTGAGTATGCCGAAAGAGTACATCAAAACCGGCATGACCCAACCATTGAAGGCGCGCCACCTTGTTTCCGCCTGATAAAAGACTATTTAATACTTTATTCAGGCGGCCAAAGAAGCGCTCCCTCAGCGATTGTTTCATGTCGGCGGCGTTGATGCCTAACGCTTCCGACATACCCAAATATTTGTAAGTTTCGGTTGAAGAGAGGGATCTCAGGTGCCAGGAACCCAACTTTCGGATTCCATAATCCGAAAGTTGGGTTCCCACGGATTCCAAAATCCCCCCTCGCTTTACATGCATGACCGCACATTTGTCCACACCAAATTCCATCCTGATGGCGCTACTGAAAGTTTTGGTTACCTTCAGTAGCTCCATCAGTTGCAAATTATTGGGGGCAAAAAGTTTCAAGTCATCCATGTAAAGGAGGTGAGATATAACCTGACCACCTCTCCTCAATCGATAGCCTAGACCTGAATTCTCCAGCAGTGTGCTTAGAGGATTCAAGGCTAGGCAAAACCAAAGTGGACTCAAACTATCGCCCTGAAATATACCTCGCTTGATCCGTATCGGTTCGCTATTCCTCTGGATATATCGACATCCTGGATAGCAAAGGACCGTTCTCCACTGCCCCATACATGACATCAGGAAGGTGCGCAGAGTTGCATCTACTTTATATAACTCCAGCACCCTCATGAGCCATGTATGTGGCACCGAATCATAGGCCTTCTTATAATCTATCCAACATGTTGACAGATCCTTTCGGGAACGGCGAACCTGTTGGCTAATGGCAATATCGATGAGAAGCAGCTCCTTAGTACCGCGGGATCCGTTCTTACATCCATTTTGTGAGGCAGACATGATTAAGTTGGTTTCTATATGTTTGTTAATTTTAGCTCTCAAAATGGATGTGAGAACTTTATAGACCGTCGGTAAACAAGTGATTGGTCTATAATTTTTGGGTTCCGCAGTACTACCTGATTTATGGAGCAGGTGGGTTATTCCGGTCGTTAGCAACAGGGGTAGCGACCCTGACTCTAAGGCTGACTGGAACTGGGATGCCAGGCGGGCGTGCGATCTTTGGAACCACTTTATCCAAAAGTTGTGCAGCCCGTCCGGTCCTGGAGATTTCCAGTTAGGCAACGGACGGACTGCATGAGCTACATCTTGGGGGAGGATGGTAAGTGCCCCCATTTCTGGTATAAGATCGCACGCTCGCTCGATTCTCTTAGTCCAGTCACCTTCGGTGTGATTGACAGGCACCGACCAAATGTTATTATTATTATTATTATCTTTTATTTCATTATTTACACATTATAATTTTATTTTTAAATATTAGGATATAAAAAATATATAAAAACATTTAAAAATATAAAAAAATGGTAGCCCACCGGTATCGGGAACAGGGTCCAAGCTACCGGTGGTCAGGGCTCCAGAGAGAGGAACCTCCTGACAATGCGAGCCGTGTCCAGAAGTACCGCTTTCTGAATCAAGCCCTTAATCCAGCCGTCCAACGTGAGCCTCTTTAGGTGTTGGTCGAGGCTCTTGGCAATTAAGCCATTGGCTGATACGACTATCGGCACAATGATTGCTGAAGCCACATCCCACATGTCGACAACCTCGCGAGCCAAGTCAAGATACTTGATCTGTTTATCTTTCTTTATTTATTATTATTATTATTAAAATATTTAGATATTTAAATATTATAGGTTTACAAACAAAATTATTTTTTTTAATGGGTATGTCGCCAAATTTTTGGTATACCATATGAAATGCTAACTTATTGAAGTCTGTTGTGCAGCGTATTGATGTGCGTGTGAAATTTAAAATCAATGTAGCCGTCTCCAGTCGTTTATTGAATCCTTACGAGCGAGAGTCTTTCGCCTGATGGTAACAATGATGGTACCAATATTGGCCCAACCTACTGGGGTACCGCAAGGTGGTTCTTTCTGCCAGCAGCATTAATCGGAGTTCAACACTGACATGTGTGTCTCGCTGTGTTGCCTTTACTGGCAAATCGCCAGTATAGCCTTACTTACGGCTATCCAGGCGATTTGCGCTTTGGGGTCCAGTTTGCTGTACAGTGTGTCATCCACCGTCGGTCGAGGCTCTGGTTGCAGTTCGTCAGGAGTAGCTAATTCCAAACCTATTGACTCATTATTGATTATCGTAGTTACCAGTACTTGCAGATTAATTTTAGCATTCATTATGATTTATTCTTAAAAGGAAACAGGTAATTCATACCGGGAGAACTAAGGTTCATCTTATTTTGACGTGTCCTTTACGTAATTAGCGAACGCGAACTTAGTGGCCTATTTAAATCGATCCGCAGCATCTAAGACCTAAAACGTAGCAAAAATTCTACTGTAAGTTTTCTCGTAAACATTTTTTAGGGTTCCATAGTAAACAAGGAACCCTTATAGTTTCGCCACGTCCGACTACAGGTCTGTCTGTCTGTCTGACCCCACTGTAGCTCAGAGAGGCTTTTTACTAGAACGTTGTAATTTGGCACAGGTATACATATTAATCACGCCGACAAAGTGCTATAATAAAACCTTGAAAATATTTTTTTAGCGTACCTGCCTCCCTTGCACGTAATGTGGGGATGATATAATTTTTTCTCGTGTACCCCATCGTGTGGGGTATCTTTGTATAGGCCGTTGAAAAATTTTGCCGGTCTGTGAATACCACTTTTTTATTTCGATTCGATTCAAGGATCCACTTGCGTAATATTAAGCATTAAAGTGCAAATTTTGTTAGAGTCAAATCTACCCCCCCCCCCCCCCCCGCCAGCTAAATCGTTGTTTATGGAAATGTGAAAAAATTCATGGCAGTAGTACTTATAATGAAATTTAAAAAACTATCACGGCTAAGTAGGCTTTACAAGTTAACGAGTTATAGTCGACCAACTTAAATTTGCAGTTGGAGAATGGCATATCGATGTATGGAAGAACAGGTTTTTTAATTACAATGTTAAGTTTGTTTTTGGAATAAATTCGTCCCAAGTAATCCCAACTACGGAACCCTTCATTGTGCGTGGTGCGACACGCACTTGACCGGTTTTTTTTTAATAATTTTACTAATAAATCCACGACTAATTTTATATTTTTTATCACACTGTTTTTTTACATTTTTTATATGATTATCTTGTTTAAAATCTCGAAATTAATATACGTGTTTAAGTAGTGAAGCCGCTGTTTTATTTCACTACATTACGTAGGTATACCTATAGTGCACTGTCAATTTAAAATAATAATAATGTCCCTGTTGAAACACAAAACCCAACTGGTTCCAAAATACTAAGAAAACTAGGTGGCTGTCCATGAACATATCCGTTTACGTATTCGTGAAAGTATTTTCCCACGCAGAAAGTTGTAACTAGGTAATATTAGCGAAATCAATATCACCTGTTACACGTAGTTGACGGATATGCTGTCAAACAATGAGCATTTCATTCTATTATTGTTTGGACCCACCAGGAACGGCACAAAGACTACTTGCATACATTTTTTATCAACATTCTCATGCCCTTATCGCAATTTATTTATATAAGTGCATGAGAATGGGGCCGGCGCAAAATGTTTTCCTCTTCATTTCTCGTTTAGTAGTCATCTCGGTAGTCACCCCCTTTCTAGCCATATCATCTTTCACACCATCCCCTACTCTTATAGCCATATACACATTCATACTCAAAAGTTTCCTCAGTGTATCCGTGTATATACTTTCTCAATCCGGACTATGAGCCGTTCGAGCCTTACGAAGCATGCTCTAAAATACACAAACACTGAGCCCAGACTACCCCCAGCCTGGAGGGCCCTGGACTCAGAACTGCGTGAACAGAGCTTTAAAAAAAACATTTAATTCAGAATCACTTCCATATTTGTTAGTAACAATGATTGTCAAATTAAAAATAAAAAGTCTTTTGAGAGTAAATATGTGCAAGTTAACTTAGATTCTGACCAAAATGTAAAAGGTACTAGAATCAATACAGACTGTATAAATGAACCAAGTAACAAACACGGTGAATCAGAAAGTAGCAATATCGAAAATCCAAACGCGAATAATTTATTTCGTTTATAAATTTGTCTCTATCCTTCATCAAAATATTAATGGATTGCTCAATAAATCGGATATGATTTCTGTCTGCATTAACGACTTAGCTACCCAGGACAATTCTGTTGACATACTATGTATCACTGAACACAACATGACAGACGGTGACGAAGTGTATCTCACAATACTAAATTTTAAACTTGCGTCTTATTATATGAGAGGTAGCAGACACGGAGGCTCCTGTATACTAATTAAAAATAATATGAAATATAAAACCCTTCATAACGTCACAAAACTTTCAATAAGCAACACATTAGAATGCTCTGCAATCGAGCTTTTGGAACATCTAATAATTGTTATATGTATCTATAGGCCTCCAAACAACACTGCTGGCAGTATAGGCAGCTTTTTCACAACTTTAAATAAAATATTAAATGAATTATGTTCAAACGGTAAAAAGATTGTAATATGCGGAGACTTCAACATAGATACTTTGAAGCACACTAAGCTCTCCAGAGAATTTATAGAACTCTTAACTAGATATAATTTGACACTAAAATTCAAGCAAGTAACGCGATTTGCTAGTAAAACGTGCATAGACAACATAGCCCATAACATAAGAGCATGCAAAGGCACTATCAAGGAATTAGCACTATCAGACCATAATGCGCAAATCCTAAAGGTTCCGGTCAAAAAGACCTGCACCATAAAATATTGGTATATAATAAAACGGGATTACTCGCAAGATAACAGAGCAATATTTATAAAATATCTAAAACAGCTAACCAATAGTGACGTTTATAGCTGTACGGATGCGAATTGTGCCTACAACAAATTCCATGACAATTTCATTATGTTGTACGATCTCTGTTTTCCTATAAAGAAAATCAGGATACATAATAAATCTAGACCAAAATGGATCTCGCGTGGCATAAAAATATGCAGCAAAGGTAAATGCCAACTACTGTGGCAATATAGAAATAATCCAAACCAAGCCACCAAAACTACATTCAAAGCTTATGCAATGAGGTTTAAAACTATAATCAGGCTGACAAAAAAATCTCAAAACGACTTCTTTATTAAGTCTGCCAAAAATAAAAACAAAGCTACTTGGAAAGTCATAAATGAAATCAAAACTAAATATCCAAATGAAGGCATAAATCAATTAATTATAAATGACGAAATAATAGATGATCCTATAGATATCGCGAACTTATTCAATGACTTTTTTCTTGACATCGATAATAATAATACTAGTGTACCCCAGAAATCCTCCCATAAACTGACTTATAATTCTAATTCAATTTTTATGACACCGACTATCCCTGATGACATTAATAAAATAATATATGCTCTAAAAAATAAAAAAAGTGCTGGTTACGATAGCATTACGACAAATATTGTCAAAGATGTAGCACATATTATATCTGAACCAATAAGCTTCATTGTCAATTTATGTATAGAAGAAGGCACTTTTCCAGATAAACTAAAAATATCTATTATAAAGCCAGTATTTAAAAAAGGAGATAAAACAAATATGAGTAACTATAGGCCCGTAGCACTGATACCTATTTCTGCAAAAATTTTTGAAAAAGTGATGTTTAATTGTCTCTATACTTTCTTTGAAACACACAATATTCTAACGTCCAGCCAATATGGTTTTAGGAAAAACAAATCCATTAATATGGCAATATATAACTTTTTACATAAGGTAATGTCCAACCTGGACAAAGGGCTGCCGTCTGTTGCGCTATACATGGATATGTCGAAGGCTTTTGACCGAGTTGACCACAAGATCCTCTTAAGAAAGATGTATACATATGGAGTGAGAGGCAATGTGTACAAACTTATAGAATCATACCTTAACAACAGACAACAGCTCACAGAAGTAAGGAGGATAAATCCCTCTACTAAAACAGAACAAGTATATGTTTCTGAAACTGGAACTGCTAAATTCGGCGTTCCACAAGGGAGTATTATGGGTCCTTTATTCTTCCTTGTTTATATAAATGACATGCATTCGGTAACAAAACATGACATTACACTATTTGCTGATGATAGCACTGTTCTATTTGCTAATGACAATACAATTAATTTAGAATCTGACATTAACCAAACAATATTATTAATTATAGACTGGCTTAAAACGAATAATTTAAAGATTAACATTGACAAAACTAAAATAATGAATTTTAAAATACGAACTAGACGTACGGGTACTTTAAAAATCCGTTACCTAGATAACGACATAGGTGAGACTGAAGTAACAAAATTTCTAGGGCTACATATCGACAACAAACTTAATTGGAAATTACATATTGACCATGTATGCAAAAAGCTGGGACAGTTTTCATATGCACTTCACAGATTAGGGAAAATAGCAAGTCAATCTACACTACTAACAGCTTACCACGGATACGTAAGCTCCACCCTCAGATACGGTGTAATATTTTGGGGCAACAGTACAGACAAGAAGCGAGCTTTCATTGCTCAAAAACGTTGCATCAGAGCGATATTTAACATAAATCAAACTGATTCATGTGAGCCATTTTTTAAAAAGATGAACCTATTAACACTTCCATGCATCTATATATTTGAGACCGCAATGTTTGTCAAAAACAAAATTGAGTTGTATAACCACTACACTCGTATAAGGCGCAAGGACCAATTGCGCACAGTAGCTAGCAAGACTCATTTAATGAATAAAAGTATCTTTTGTACAGCTGCTCGCAACTTTAATAATATTCCGGGACCTATTAGAATATTACCAGTAATAACAAAATTCAAAAAGAATCTCCATGATCTGCTAGTAAACAAATGCTACTACTCTATAAAAGAATTCGTATCAGACAAATCTCTACTCCAATACAGTCTCCCTCAGTCACGACGCGTTCAGTAGCCCCCTGATGTGTACCTACCTGTGTTTATTGTTCTCTTTAAAATTGTGTGACATTCTAATAATGTAATCATCTATAACTTAATAACATTTTATGTGACATTTTAATAATTTAATCATTTGTAAACTATGTATTGTTAATGTTTGTAATTTGCATGTAATTGACTATTGTATGCCATATGGGCGGGACATAGCTGATCACAAAATTATTTTAAGACCCGTATTATGTACCTACCTATGATCCACAATAAAGATATTGATTGATTGATTGAATGAAACACAACTTATAAACTAGTGTTAATAACATTTTATTCTACGCTGCGTGAGGCACGCCGATCCTAGGAAATG
This sequence comes from Atethmia centrago, assembly GCA_905333075.3. Lineage (NCBI taxonomy): Eukaryota > Metazoa > Arthropoda > Insecta > Lepidoptera > Noctuidae > Atethmia > Atethmia centrago. The sequence continues at coordinate 4,974,756 of HG995381.1, read as the reverse complement.
TCTACTTTTTGCATTATATAAATATATACGTGAAAATTAATCCCTATTTCCCTTTGTCACGGCATCACGCTAAAACGGCTAAACGGGTTTGGATGAAATTTGGCACATGGGTAGACCATGACCTGAATTAGGACATAGTATACTTTTTATCCCGATATTCACACGGGATCGAGACTTATGCGGCTGAAACCGCGGGGCGTAGCTTGTAACTTATAATTTTCGTAGCATTCGTAGACCTTCGCCTACGCGGCCGCTGCTACGAAAGACTACAGCTACGCAAAAAGTTAAATATGCCTTTGGGCTTTAACTGTTAAACCGATAATCGTATGCCATAAATCCCAGTGTAAATAGGTGCATTGAAGTAAATAAAAGAGCAAAAACTGGTAAAGCCCTGGTTTCCTGATAAACGGGTCTTATAAAATATGTGTGGAAGAATGTGATAATTTATTTGCACAGATATAGTGTAGCCATCTTCTCGTGTAATAATAAGCTATATTTATTGGTGGTACAAGATGAGCGCGTGCAAGCATAGTCACAAGCAAAAATTTCACTTACGCAAATTTCTGCTTTACTTTGGGAAAATAATTTCATCACCACTGCTCTCAAAACGGTGAAGGAAAACATGAGGAAACCGGCATCTCCTAGAACCAAAAATTCGAAGACATGTGACATCTACCAACCCGCACTGGGCCCGCGGGGTAGATTACACCCTCTCGAAGAGAGAAGGCCTGTATCCCAGCAGTGGGACATTATAGACTGATTACGTACGCAATTTTCTGAAGCAATTTTCTCTCGAAATAATGATTACAACTTTCTTAATAGTATGGTTTCAAAAATACTATCTATGCTCTTAACAACATAATTTGTTTATCAATACCTTGGAAGATAATCGCTTTTGAATGTTGCATAAATGTAAGCTATTGTGCTCGTGACAGTGCATATTACTTTCTGTTTAAAAAGAAATGCAAATAATCTTCTAGGACCTTTTTTCCATGGAAAAAGATACCAGAATCCGTCTATTATGAGCTAAAATTATATTCTGTTAAGTATCACAGGTTAGTGTAGTGTACGTGGTGGTGGTTAAAACAGAAATTACGAAGAGTATTTTATTAAAAACGTTTATGTTAAGCAGTGCAAGATAACGTTGAAATATACGTGGGACACTCAAAAAGTATAGCGAAAAAAGTTTTTATGTATGCCAGTTATAATCTATTTTGAAAATATGATTAATTTGTAAGTAAAAATTGGTACGTTCCTATTTCAAAATTTCCCTCCACATTGTTTGCGAGCTAATTTAAATTATCGTGTTCTTTGGGGGATGAAGAAAGAAGTGGTTTGCCCTTTGACGGCTGTTACGGAATTAGGTATTTTTAAAATAAATTAAAATACTTATGTAGACTAGAACTAGTGTTTTAGTCAATATGGAATTGACAAAGTTCTATGCTCAAAACGAAATAGATCCAATTTTAAATTCTACCCCTTCCTATATTTGTCTGACATGTTTTTTGCAAATAAAATGTAATAATTATTTTATTATTTAAGGGCCATGGACCGAAGATTTTCAAAGTATCTACCAATTTTTTTTATTTTCAATTACGGTTCGTCGCCTACGATCAAAAACAAAACATCATGCTAATGTAAGCAAAACGAGGTACTCCTACATTCGAGCAGGTTTTAATTATAGGCTTAATGAACTTTTTAAACCTGTAGGCGTCATGACAGGACTAAAAGCTAGGAGCCATTGTTGTGATGTCCACCCTCGGTAATTTTACACATTAATTTATTTGATTAATTTGTTAGCTTCTACTTAGGACTTCTTGTAAATATAAATATTACACGGAGGCAAAGCCAAAAATATTGAACTGGAAAATAAAATCGGTCTCATTATGTCGTATCGGACGGAGTTACGTCGTTTTATAAAATGTATTTACAGAAAAAAATCATTAGAATCATTAAATGAAATACAATACTAAATAATCGGGACCTTAAGTACTGTCAAACTATTAATTAATTAATTAACTAATAAAACAAGCTCATTTATCCACCGTGATTTTAGCAATCGACGTCTTGTCAGTTCGTCGGCCGCATCTACATCACTCTTGTCGAGGTAGGGCTGCTCCATAGTCGAAGCCGAATAACTTGGCTACTGGTTTAAATATAGGTATGCATTGTGCACTTGTGCCTTGGCACGGACTATTGAGATGATGTTTCTTGATCTTAGCCAACCCATCACTACGCTATAGGGCCTGTTCCAGCGGTCAGCGATTGCAGCTCCAAGATGTTTTACGAAGGTAGACATTTGTGGAAAGAAGCCTCCGTCAACGGAATGTGGAGTTATGTTAAGGCGCAGATATATGATTTTAGTGACTTTTAAATCTGCTACTACGCCTTCATATACTGCAAGTAAGTAATGCAAAAAATGTATGTTAAATAAGAACGCATACACATCAATTCTACATGTAAATATTTAAGTATTGTAGTAAAATATCTTATGAGATAAATTCAGGAAGTAATGTCTAACCAAAGCATAAAAAACGATATTAATTTCAAACTACTTAAAACATTTTCATGTTTTTTTTTTGTATGAACAGACTATTTTCTATAATTCTATTTGTGATTTTTTTTTTCAAATATTCATATTTTCGTTACTTAAAATAAATATTCCCTATAAAATCAAACGACGCGCGGCGTGAGTGCGATGCGTATTTGTATGGCTAAGGTCAACGGCGGTTACCCGACCCTTTAATCTGGCTACAATAGACGCGTGAGTGCATCTAGGTAAGTAGGTAATTTTATTATAGTAGCTACTATTTAGTAATCTATAATTAAGTAATAAAATAAAATATGAAAAATATATTGTTTAAAATAAATTCATTAGTGCGCTGACCCTAAGTTACATGGGACAATGGCTGCACGATTATGATGAAATTTCAGCGTCAAGCCTGAGGCTCCGGTAGTACATAATCCGAATCCGAATCTGGATTATCGTGAAATCAGCGCGAACAATAATTATGTAATTTACTGCTTACAGCTATTTGTCATAGGCCGCGACGTAGGCCGATATTGTTTAACACAATACAGTACAGCGTCTTTGTTTTACGATGTAACCACAAGCCGGTGAGTGCTGCTTGATTATAAATCCTGGAGATAGTAGAAGGGGGGTTAATCATTGAGGTAGTGATGAGTCCCTCACTCATGAGGTCCCTCGTTTGAGGTCCTCGTGATCGCAAATTGAAAGAGTTACTCGATTTTCAACAATGAACCACCTCATTACCTCACCTCACCTCATTCGTTCCCGCGTCCTCAAAAATTGACATTGACAATATGAAATTGTGGCGAGGGGCGAGGCGAGCGAGGTCGTGACTCGCGAGTGAGTATTGAGTGGTTGAGGGAGCTCAGTGAGCGGATGAACCGATTTAAAAATTGTATAGAATTAAAGAATGAGTGAGGTGAGGTCTGGTCTCGAAATTTTGACAAAATAGTAATTTTGGTTTGATTTTGGTATGTACCTAATGAAATAATGTAAGTATGTAGGTAATGATGTTTGTTGTGTCATGTGTGTGTGGTGAGTGTGATACTGATGTTTGGTACGATATTATTTAGATTAAAGTACGAACACATACAAAACAAAAGTCTACGTGTCGTAATTGTTACAACAAAATCACGTGCACCGCCAAGGTCAACATTACGTAAACTGTTAAAATTAGTATCTAACATAACATAGTATGTTTAGTCAAAACGAATTTTAAAGAAAATATTTTTATTTCAGCTATGGTTAATTATTATGAACTCTAAAAGCATCAGCATTAGATTGATAATCAAGTGTCATTGATTCGTTTATTTTGGCGGTGTAAAATTTATCAGCCAAAGAAAATGATATGTGTGAGAGATGAAAGAGATTTGCTTAATCGGACGGAGGTCGTGAGTACTCGTGAGTTGTCGTCGTGCCCACCCGCCTCGCTCCCTCGCACGTTCGGCTGAGTTCGGCTCGGGCTCACGACTCGTGAGGTGAATACGCCGTTGACGATTCCTCAAATCCTCACCTCAAATGAGGGGTACCTCGTGAGGACCTCACGAGGCAAAATGAGGTGCTCCCTCAACCTCAAATAAAATTGATGAGTTACGCATCACTACATTGAGGTATTATTACTCAAGCTGTTTTGTCCTAGCATCGTTGGCGTAAGCCGATAGTGTCTCATTGATTTGAAATGACATGATTTTATTTTTCTGTAAGTAGTTTTGTACAAACACTTTTACACGTCAATCAAATTAAAAAAAAAAACTAGATGAGCTCGGCGTTTCCTATCTGACTACTTTCAGAAGAAAGGCCGAAACAAACTTAGAGGTCACAGTCTCTCTAAAGTCCAGACATAATCTTGGTCAGATCATGTGAAGACCATGTAGATTGGTGACTGAGATGGTATTTTGAGAAAAGAACCACACTCATTTGAGTGGACCTGTCCAGTCAGTGCAAGCATTTGTCAGTAACCGTGAAGCTCAACTCAGAATTTAAGGAGCTCAACGACTCGACGAACAAAACCGAAAGGATATTTGGGTAGGCCACATAAAGTACCACATTGTGGGATATTGTTTTTTGATTGAGTAACACACATGCTTTTGACTGAGGCATCTTATCTTTACTATCCTAATCTTAACTAATATTATAAATGCGAGAGTGAGTTTGTTTGTTTATTTGTTTGTTTGTTTGTTACACTATCACGCTAAAACGGCTGAATGGATTTGGATGACTTGGATTAGGACATAGGATACTTTTTATCCCGATGTTTCCACGAAATCAAGACTTATGCGGTTGCAACCGCATAAGTCTATCTCGCATAACCGGGTGCAGCTAGTAATACATAATCCAAGAATAGAAGAGAAAGGTTGAGTTTTGAGACATTATTGCATTAAGAACCTATGTACTCGTATTAACATAGTAAATCTGAAGGCTTTTTGTTATAACATCGTCTGCGGCGAAGGCCGATATTGGTGCCAATCGGCAGAAGATAAATTTTAGCCTGTCAAATTAATCACCGCTTGACGTAAATTGACGTAATTTTAGTAGGCAAGTTTTTAATCACGTCTAAACTTGTATGGAGTAGTGACAGGCGTTGATTAATTTGACAGGACTAAAATAAAATTTATCTTCTGTCCTTTTCTTAATGAAATAGAAAGAAAAAGATGCACTGAACTTAAATTTAGTTTAGTTTGTGAACAAGGGAATCGGCACCATTGTCTAAATCTGAAACAAAACCGCCTTCAGATTTACTATGTTAATACATAGGTTATTTAAATGGTCAAGTGTCCTTTACTATGAATTCGTGAGTAAGTATCGGGGATTCGAGTTAATGACATAGCTGCCGAAAACAGTTTTCGTAGGCCACTGTCTACGGCGTAGGCCGAAAATATCAAAAACAATACCTACCGCCTTCAGTTTTACGATGAAAGTATTAGCTGTAAGATTTGACATTTTTAAAATATAAGTAAAGATTTGGGATGTCGTACCCTCGTAGCTCGATATAGTAACCTGCTTTTATTTTGACTATAATCCCTTTGCTCTTGGCAAAGACTTCTCTTTTGTCAAAATTCTTAAAATAGTATTAGAGAAATTGTCTCAATAATAGTCTGAGGTGTAAGTCGTAGCTTCGTAGACTATAGCCTACGGCGTAGTCGGAAATGGTTCAATGACTTATTTCTGCTTTGACGGTGGTCCGTTTGGTTTAGGCTGGAACTCATATTCTGTGAATTCTAAAAACAGGGTTAGGGAGATTTAGAAATAATTGGTCAGATTCGTAGTAGCTCAGACGCGTAGCCTTGTAGGAGACAGTCTACGACGTAGGTCGATATTATGAAAAACAATTTCCTTGCTTTTATATTTCGCCATTTTAGTAAATATAACACACCAAACATAAAAATTTTCCACGGAAGATATATTTAGAGATAGGGTGCGGAAGATTCTTTGCTTTTTCCTTATTTTTAAAATTCTACTAACTGGGCCGAAGAGGGTAGTCACGTGTGAAAGTTACCCCAAGGCGAATACCTACTATACAAACGTAAAAACCGGCTAAGTGCGTGTCGAACCAAGCACAATGAAGGGTTCCGTAGCTGGGAAGTTGGGATGAATTTATCCCAAAAACAAACTTAACATTGTAGCTGAAAAACATGTTCTCCCATACATCGATACACGTCACGGTCAACAAAATTCTCCAACTGCAAATGTAAGTTGGTGGACTTGTTAACTTGTAAAGCCCACTTAGCTGTGATAGTTTTCCTTTTAATTTCGTTATATATACTACTGCTATGAACTTTTCACATGTATAAAAACAACCATTTAGCTGGCAGGAGGGGGGGGGGGGAACACTTAACTCTAACAAACATTAGAACTTTAAAGCTTAATATTACGCATTGATTAACATGTATACCCATGCCAAGTTACAGCTTTCTAGTACTAAGAGTCTCTGAGCTAAGCCCACATGGTGAATTGTTGACTACAGAACCCTAAGGCCGGGTTTCTACTGACGCGGAGCGGGGCGGAGAGGAGCTTAGCGATGCAGAATTGGCCAATCACAGTGCTTGAAATCTCCACTCCGCAGATTTCGAGCACTGTGATTGGCCAATTCACGGTCCGCTCCTCTCCACTCCGCCCAGCTCCGCGTCAGTGGAAACGCACCCTAAAAAGGGAAATGTATCTGTTTGTGCATCCTTATGGTCGTCGATGACATATTTACAATGGAAAATTGTTTTTATTGGTGTTAGATTAGATATCAGTCGCCACAACTAGAAAATGCTATTATTATTACAAGCTGTGTTAGGTATTATTATTATCCCACTGCAGGGCAGGGCGTCCCCACTCTCCTTTCACCTCTCTCTGTCTAAGGTTACCAAGGCTAATCCTTGTCAAAGAAGTCCAACTCGTCCCGCCATCTCCATCTGGGTCAACCACGATGTCGCTTGCCATTTAGAGGGACCCATTATTGGGTTGTGAGATAGAAAAAAATAACCCATTATTAAAGTGAAAATTTCTTAAGGCGCGTTGAGCGATTTATGGTTGGGAAAAAATTAAGGGTTCGCATCACCGACATGCTCGCGCCTACATGCTGTAGTATCAGTAAGTGAAGTTCAATTGACCACGTTATAACTTTAATTTGTGTATACTGTGCATTTAAATTGTGTTTTAGATAATTGTATTAATTATTTTCGCCGTCTCTTAGAAATATATAACAAACACTTTTTGACCTTGATATATTTTCAAAATTTAAAAGAATGGCTATTTAATTGCTTGCACAATAATTATGAATTCTTCCTAACCTAAATCGCCTCCAGATGCGTGGTTTTGTTTTATTTCTCCATTATAGATTATTCCGCGGACATTGGTGTGGGTTACATGTTTACCTCTATTACCCTAGTTTGTTATTTACTAAAATTGTAACGTGTAACTGTTTTATGTGCCAATAAAATAAAAAAAAAAAGTATTGAAGTGTAAACTTCTTTAGGCATTTGTCCCACCGCCGGCGATTAACGAGTAGCGAGTAGAGCTAGCAACTGAAAACGAATTGACGAGCAGCTAGTGTGTGGTTCCGATAGTTTTGTCGCTGGGCTATCAGCTAGTGTCCGAGTGCGACGGACGATTACTCGCATCACTCGCTCGACCGCTGGTTGGTCTCTCTGCGTGAGTTCTGATCGAACGAGTGTTATCCTTGTTGGCTCTAGTCGCTCAGCGACAGACTAGTGCAGCGAGTTCTCGCTGGCGGTGTGAACAATCAGCGATCAACTATTAATATATGTATCTCTTTTGTTTACACGGAATATATATCTATTGTACGTTTCTTGAGCGAGAAAATAGCCGACAGTTAGTCGCTTCCTCACTTCCTATTTTTTTTTGCTTACAAACCCTTCAAGTCTCAGAAGTACTAGCAGATTCAGTTAGACCTTTTGACCGCCACAGTCATGCATAGACGACAGAGCAAAATGTGCCCATCACGCCTCAGTCACGATTACATGACAGATTTTAAGGAATAATTCGTAGCTTGGCGCCGAGGGCACGTCTTTGCTTTTTTGACGTAGCGCTCAATGGGTTAATAAAATACCTCTGCGATAACAAACCAATCACAGACATTCACGTACACGTAATGGCATGTCATAACACATTACCACCCACCTCACTTATCCACTATTAATAGTACGCCGTATCTATTTCATTATTATTTCAGGAATACTACGCCGTGAACTATTGTATGCTGGCATAAGCTTAGGAGAAGATGGCTGTCAGTTGATGTTTCTAGATTTAATTATGGTAATAAATTATATACGGTTCGCAGGTAGGTACTTTGAACTGTCATTTGTGAAAGACGTTTACCTCTTCACTTATCGTGGGCGTCTTAAAAGGTGACTCAAGGGGTTATAATGTCAATCGCTACGAAGGCAGTAGCATCAACAGGCTGAAGATCATCAATCAATACAACCGATATATAACATTACGCCTATTCCCCGAAGGGATGGACAGAGGTGTTCAACCATTTCCCCTGTTAAGTTTAAAACCTAGTCACATAGGAAATGTCGACTCCATCCAGCTTATTTGTTTTAATATGACTTGTAAAAGTGATTCAGATATCCTATTTACAGAATTAACAATTTCATTTCATTTCCCATTCAACGGGGCGAGCCCATATTTCCACTTCTGGGCATAAATATGGACTCCTGGCTGCGTCTGAGTAATTCCTCGTAACCACTAATCTTTTCACCAAACCTGGAGATTGATATAATATTGTTATATAATATATACATAATGTTTTTCATGTAAATAAGTTCTGAGGTATCTGTTATTTCCTAAATTATACTGCTGATAACAATCTGTCAACTATTTTAATACTACAATCGAAACAGTAATATCGATAAACATAATATAAGTAGGTATCCCCGATTGATGATATTTATCGTTTACCGATTATATTCTACTGTATTTATTACCTACGAATAAATCGTATTAGAAACACAAAACCTACACCAACTTCGTATTGTGTTCCCACAGTTATTTTGGGTGTAAGAACGTCAGTCACACAAGTCAAGTTAAAAGGCTACTACATAAACTAGGCATGCCTAGATAGGTATAGGTTTTACCAGCCTACCTTACCGCAGTCTGTATTTCCCTCAGGAATACCACAACTTAAATGAAATATCATTACTTAGTTATACAAAGTTTAACTTTCAAGTCTTGAGATCTAACGTGGGATGAAGAGAAAATCTTAATAGGTAATCTACTTAATACAAACCGGTCAAGTGCGTGTCGGACCACGCACAATGAAGGCTTCCGTAATTGGGAATTTGGGATGAATTTATCCCATAAACATACTTAAAACTCTCCCTGCAAATTTGTAAATCCTACTTAGCTGTGATAGTTTTCCTTTTCATTTAATTATACCTATATATACTACTGCCATGTTTTTTTTTACATCTCCATAAACAAACATTCAGCTAGCTAGACACGACTCTAACAAAAGTTAGTACTAAAGTTAAATTTTCAAATTTAAATTCAAATTCTTTATTGCAAACTAAGTGTACAGAATTTTGAAGATGTTAACAATAGGTAGGTTCTTAGAACTTAGTTGCCTGATAAGGCATTGCGATTTAAATGGTTATAAATATAAGAACAAAAAATAAAAATGTACATGCCCAATATAACCGTTACATAGTTTACATTATATTATATTAATTATCATTATTCATACATTTTATATTATCTCATTCTCACTATTCTACTACTACTACTCTTACTTACTATTCTTATAATTTATATGTCATTATATTAAGTATCACAATCATTTTAATATTAAATAATTATTTATCATTAAGGAATTCTTTAACTGCTTTAAGCTTAATATTACGCAAACGGATCCTTGAATAGTGATGAAAAATAGTGTTCTCAGACCCGCAATATTTTTGAACGGCCTATCCAACGATACCCCACACCACGGCATAGACGAACAAATGATATAATATTTTTTTTCTCTCTAAAAATATTTCTTTCAAAATTTTATTTTAACAACTGTCGGCGTGATTGACACGTATACCCATGCCAAATTACAGCTTTCTAGTACTAAGAGTCTCTGAGCTAAGTCGGAAACAGACAGATAGACAGACGGATATGGTGAAACTATAAGGGTTCCTTGTTTACTACGGAACCCTAAAAATCTTAAATAAACTGACAGACGACGCGCAGCCTAAACCGCTGGGACTAGATATAGAAGCATACAATTTTGGACAAGAGTTCCATATTCTAACTTATATCCTAACTATTGTAAATGCAAAAGTGAGTTGGTTTATTACTCTTTCACGCTAACACGGCTAAACGGATTTGGATGAAATTTGGCACATGGGTAGACCATTATCTGGGTTAGGACATAAGATACTTTTAAGGCGCTGACAAGACCCAATTGACCAAAATAGGCTTCGCTTAAGAAAAAAAATTGTCAAATCTGTATAGTTTGTGGTAGCGGAAAAAATATATGTTAATTTTGACCATATTTCCCAGAAGTAGGTTGTTACCAAAACACGTTTTGAAAACAAAATCTCGATACAAACTAACGTTAAACTAACCTCTTACTTTGAGTTCTAATCCAAAATATCTCTATCAAATATCAACATACGTTACGTATTTAATTAATAACAAGAACGTCTTATTTGAATGCAGAACTTGGTTGTTTTTTATTTTCAATTACTTAACTCAATTTTGAGTAAATAGATAATTACTTCATATTTTGCAATAAATTACAAGGGTTGTGTCATCGCGCTTCTCTTTCTTTTCTATGGAATTTGACAGTGACCGCGGTTTAGGTGTTGTCAGCGTCTTAATCCCGGTATTCCCAAGGGATCGATACTTATGCTGGTGAAACGGCGGGGCGCAGCTAGTACAATACGTATATACCTACATCGAAGGTGAGCATTGAGGATTTTTGAAAATGCGGGATGTATTTTCGAAAATCCTCACTAAAGTGATTAATTAATAGTGGATCACAGTTAAAACCTGTCAGTAAGCAATATAAGAAATTGAAAAAAAAAAATTGGGATAAATTCATCTCAATATCCATAGTTGGGATGAATCCCAAAAACAAACGTGCGTGGTGCGACACGCACTTGGTATTTTTCTTCTTTGAGTTCGGAACTTTAATTACCTATAATCAAATTGCGTGTATAGTTTTAGTTATTTTTATTAATTCATTAGATATATTTGTAGAGATATGTGTCTAACCTAACCCATTTGATCGGGGTGCCCTGGCTTAGTTACTGCTACCACTTCAGCTCGCGCATGGTTCATCACAGTTCTAGTTGTCTTTCAGCTATTTAATTGGGTGCCGGCGTTCAATGAACGGCCTAGGCGTCCAATTAGCTGGCTAATTTAACCAGATGGCTGCGACATCTACATACATATAAAGGAATTATAATTATAAGAGACAACACTATTGCATTAGTTGATGAACCTGTAATGGAACTACCATAAGGGAGAGATAAATAAGTAAATAATCTTCTACGGTTCCATTTTCCAAATACCACCTATAGGATACGTTGGGTTGAAGGATGGATGACTAAACTAAACATCATTGGCTCAAGGGAATTATCTTGTTGACAGCCAACTGCGGCGTCCAACATGTTATCTCTACGGGGAAGTTTAATTTGGACGAATGCCTGTGCCTTACCAAAACAGTACCTACATATTAATGGTACGGTACGTATTTCTTTTTAGTTTTTCACATTGACATGAGCCTTTCTGCCACAATTTGAGATAGAAAAACTTAATCATAATTATTTTATTGTCAGAATATAGTACATTATGGTCTTAGGTTTAGTCGATGGTATTATCACATTCTGCCAAGTGTGGCGCGCAAATATTAGGTACATACAATAATTACAGGATTGCATAATTACGAATTAAGATTACAATTTGAGGTTTGTCAGTTAAAAAAAATATCCTATACACGCACAATAATTTATTGAGGATGTTAAAGTATCATTTACCTGCTGGTCCTGCTCCACAACCTCAAACAATTGATTAACATTTGAAAATACTGTTGGAGCTGCTGAAGATTGTAAGACCAGATGGTCTAATGAATAAATGATGGTATAATGATGGATCGAATTTATACAATGCAAAGATTTGCATTGTATAAATTCAAGCTCCTTTGTATTATACAAATTGCATAGCACAGGTGTGAGTAGGTACTACGTATTACCTACCTACTATTTATCGGTTAATATGTCTTTCATTGACTTGAATGTGCCGTGGCGTCTGAGAGTTTGTCATGCTCACTCAAATGTCTCGCTGATGGTGGCGCGTGTGTTGGATCATTTAGCTCCCTTCAAAGAGGTTGCGCTGAATGGTGCTGATCCATGCGTCATGTTCGTGAACGGCGCCGCCGTCAGTTGGGACTGGTCATCTCTTAGTTGCCTCGGCTTATTTTTAATTATTTTATTATTAAATTGTTAACATTATTATAAATTCAAAATTATTTATACTAATCTTTATGTAATAATATAATTTAAAAGAGTGTCCATGGAGTTTCTTGCTCGTTCTTCTCTATAGGTACCTACTACGCTTTGGAATGAGCAACTAGCTTAGCTTCATACTACTAACTGACCGACTCCTTGACAATTCAAAAGTGCCTGTAAATGGTTTAATTGAAATAAATGCTTGGAGTTTGAGTTTTATGCCTCAAGCCTGAAAGCGTTTAAGTTAAATACACAAGCTTGATACAATGCTTACACTGGTGGCAGAAAAGGTGGACATGCAGAAATTGGTAAAAATATTACTCCACCATCTTCACTAGCATATTAATTTAACGAACATTGCATTTAACCTTGCCTATGACGGTCTGCCGGGCAGAGCACCGCCGTGTCCTCGTGGAGGCGATCGGCGGCAGAGATCTCTCGCGTCCGGCCCTGGTTCAGGCCATGGTACGGAGCAAGAGGGCATGGGCAGGCGTTACTTCCTTCTGCGAAGCAGTACTGCTCGCGAAGGAAGAGGCGAGACGGTTGAGGGAAAGGCAAATTTCGCGCCTTCTCGCCCCTAGCCGTCGCAGGAGACGCCCTGGGCGTTGGGAATCCCGGGCGGATTTTCGGCCACCGTAGGCGCGGTCTTGCGGACGGTGAGCAATGGGTAGCTCGCCGTCCGATAAGGACCTGGGCCAGGGTCGACGGCGCGTTGTGTTCCACACGCACCTCAAAGAGATGTCAACATAAGTGTAGGGGTCCACTAGGGCCGATGCCTGCCCCCGGCAGGCATCGGCCCTATTATTTTTATAATATTACATATATTTTTGTACTATTTTCGCCCTGCGACTTTTTCCGCGTGTAATTATCGCCCGACCGCGCTATTATTTCGTTTACGCTTAGCGTTCTTTCTGACTTTTTCCTTATTGCTCGGCTCTTAAGTATTGTAGCGTGATCTTAAATAGCGTATAACTTTCCTCAAGAATTTGGCTATTAAATGCATAAATCTTGTCTTCAAATCCGACTGGTAGTTCCCGAGATTAAAGCGTTCAACGCAAACAAACTCTTCAACTTTATTATTTTACTAGCTGCTGTCCGGGGCTCTGCCAGCGTGGCTTTTCTAAAATAAAAGTAGCCTTAGTTACTCGTTCTAACATCGGCTATCCACAAGTGAAAATCGGTCCAGCCGTTGCGGAGATTAGCCGGTACAAACATACATTATTTTTTAAATATATGTTTTGTTATAAGTACCGTTAGTCTATACTTTCATATGCAAGCTGTTATTTTGACATTACAAACAGACACTTCAATTTTATTTTATTTATTTGTAAAGATTTATAGATTAGTAATAAATACATTTTGTTTTTCGTGTTTGGTAAATTGTTGCCAAATAAAAATGTTTTCAATTTTTTTCTTTCTTAATTCTCGAGCCTAACAAAAAAGTATTCAAAACCTAGTATCGATCTAATGTCTATATCACTAATGCAACATTTACAACAGTTCACATCACAAAACGAAGTCGCCCTCTGATGTTGTCGTTGAATAAACTATGTTGGTAACATTATCTAGGTTGAGCTCAGATAGCCTATAGGCATATACATTTTATAAAGGCGGTCACACACGGTACGATGCACCGTCAAAGTTTCCCTATACAGGCCGCTAAGTGAACGTTTTGGTTTGAAACTGTCCAACTATCTAGAACTCTACTCAAGCTGTGTATTTCTGACTATTCACATAGGCTTCTACAATTAAATCCAACGTGTAACTTATTCACATTATTTTATAACAATGACAGATGCACAGATATAAGTAGGATTAAAGATTTCAACAGAAGAGCAATGTTGGCCCATTTTTTTTTGTTTAGATAATTTAGCCTCAGAGTCCCAGCAATGGGAAAATTATAGGCTGATTATGCCGTGTGCCGTGTGTGGATGGGATTTTCCATTGGCAAAAATTACGAACTTTTTTATTAAACCCATCCTTTCTTAGTTCTAAAATGAACCTTTGTTCTACAAGTAACCTTATTCTAAAAGGAACCTTATTCTAAAAGGAACCGTCGTTCTAAAAGGAACCTTCGTTCAAAAAGGAACCTTATTCTAAAAGGAACCGTCGTCCTAAAAGGAATCTTCGTTCTAAAAGGAACCTTATTCTAGAAGGAACCGTCGTTCTAAAAGGAACTTTATTCTAAAAGGAACCTTATTCTAAAAGGAACCTTATTCTAAAAGGAACCGTCGTTCTAAAAGGACCCTTATTCTAAAAGGAACCGTCGTTCTAAAAGGAACCTTCGTTCTAAAAGGAACCTTCGTTCTAAAAGGAACCTTATTCTAAAAGGAACCGTCGTTCTAAAAGGAACCTTCGTTCTAAAAGAAACCTTATTCTAGAAGGAACCGTCGTTCTAAAAGGAACCTTATTCTAAAAGGAACCGTCGTTCTAAAAGGAACCTTATTCTAGAAGGAACCGTCGTTGTAAAAGGAACTCTTGTGCAAAACTTAAAGGTAGTAAGCGGGTCTGGCTGTGCGGTGTCTGTCAATGAATTTAAGATTTATATTAAGTATTATCTCCGTTTTTTTTATGTACACACAAATTATATTTTTAATTATAAGAATTTTAAAAATATATAAAAATAGTAGCCCACCGGTATCGGGAACAAAAGCGGAAGAGCGATTGGGTCCATGCTACCGGCGGCGGCAGTCAGAGCTCCAAAGAGAGGAACCTCCTGACAATTGCGAGCCTTGTCCAGAAGTACCGCTTTCTGAATCAGGCTCTTGATCCAGTTGCCCAACGAGAGCCTCCTTAGATGTTGGGCGCACCTCTTGGCAATTAAGCCATTTGTTGATACGACTATCGGCACAATGATCGCATAGTCGTGAGTCCACATCCCACATGTCGACAACCTCGCGAGCCAAGTCAAGATACTTGATTTGTTTATCTTTCTTGGCTTTCACGAGGTTCCCGTCATGAGGGACCGTTATGTCAATAATCATTGCGCGCCGCTCTTATCGATCCACCAGCACTGTGACCGCCACTACATCAGGCTTATTTGCAACAATAGTCCTGTCAGTGAGGATGGATCGATCCCAGTACAATGTGATATTTCGATTTTCGAGAACTAGGTCGGGCACATTCCTGTAGTACGGCACTTCCCATTCCACGAGACTGTATTTCAGAGCAATATTAAGTAGTGCCAGTCAATCGCAGAAGTGCTGATGGCTTTACCAATTTGCGATTTTCAGTATAGTTCGATGACATATCACAAAAGAGCCAGTAAGTGATAGATAAAAAAAATAATGAAAATACGTCTATTTGCGGTAAACGCTGGGGAAAATATGCGTCACATTCACGCAAAACGGCCATCGCTCAGCATAATGCTGCGACCCTATGCAAAACGGAGCCCCAGCGCTGGTTTTCAGCGACAGCCGGTGAGTAGATAGAGTATGAATAGAAAATAACAAGTAATCACGTAATAGAAACCTGTCTAGGAGTCAACTAGGACCAATGCCTGCCGGGGTCGCAGGAAAGTCCAAAAGGGTACCGAGGTTCCTGGCAGCACAGGCAACGAAAGGAACCCGGGTGGGTTTTATTCAGTAAGAGTCTGACACACCCTCCCGCTCCGCCCAGAGCGGGAGAAGTTATTTGATAATTTCCCACCCAAAAAAAAAGCACTGGTTTTCAGCGACAGCCTGCAAGTAGATAGAATCTGAAAAGAAAATAACAAGCAATCACGTAATAGAAACCTGTAATAAGCAGTAGTCTAGACTGAAACAGAGTTCATTACGAATTTACGACAGATCAAAACATGCATAATCAGCCTATAATGTTCCCAATGCTGGGACACAGGCCTCCTCTCATCGAGAGGGAGTGGGCCGTAATCTACCACGCGGGTTGGTAGATGTCACATGTCTTCAAATTTTTGTTTCTAGGACATGGCGGTTTCCTCTCGATGTTTTCCTTCACCGCTTTGAGAGCAGTGGTGATGAAATTGTTTACACAAAGAAATGTGCCTGCTTGGGTTCGAACCCACGACATACAACTCGTAAGTGCCTTTAGCACTGGGCCACCACTGCTCTCAGACCAAAACATAGGAACCACAAAATGTTTGAGACTGGGAGATTTTTGTGAATGACAATGTGTGGGTCGAATATAGTAGACAGTGGTGCCGATTCCCTTGTTCACAAACTAAACTAAATTTAAGTTCAGTTCAGTGCATCTTTTTCTTTCTATTTCATTATCACGCCTAAACTTGTATGGAGCAGTGACAGGCGCTGATAAATTTGACAGGACTAAACTAAAATGTATCTTCTGTCCTTTTCTTAATGAAATAGAAAGAAAAAGATGCACTGAACTTAAATTTAGTTTAGTTTGTGAACAAGGGAATCGGCACCATTGTTTTATAATGTCATCTGAAAAAAATCCACTGCTGAAAATGGGCCTTACCCCAACATCGCCACAACTACCGGTCCTGTAATGCCCACTCCACGCAAAGCTAGCATTTATTATAAAAAACCGGCCAAGTGCGCACCATGCACAATGAAGGGTTCCGTAGTTGGGATTACTTGGGACGAATCTATTCCAAAAACAAACTTAACATTGTAGTTGAAAAACCTGTTCTCCAATACATCGATATGCCACGGTTAATTCTACAACTGCAAATTTAAGTTAATCGACTATAACTCGTTAACTTGTAAAGCCTACTTAGCCGTGATAGATTTCCTTTTAATTTCATTATATGTACTACTGCCATGAATTTTATCACATCTCCATAAACAACCATTTAGCTGGCAGGGGGGGGACACTTGACTCTAACAAAAATGAGCCATTTAATGCTTAATATGACGCAAGTGGATGCTTGAATCGAAAAGTGTTGTTCACAGACTTGCAATATTGAACGGCCTATCCAACGATACCCCACACCGTGGGGTAGACGAGAAAAAAAATATCAACCCCAACATTACGTGCAAGAGTACAAAAATGCAAAAAAAAAATTTTTTTTCAAGGTTTTAATTTAGCACTGTTGGCTTGATTAATGTGTATAGTACACCTATGCCAAATTACAGCATTTCAGTACCAAGCGGCTCTGAGCTACACTGGGGTCAGACAGACAGATAGACGGACATGGTTAAACTAATATAAACCTAAAACTAAAATATGAACCCTAATAAAAACATAGTGGTCCTTTTCTTTTTTTTTTTTGTGGGAAATTATCAAATAACTTCTCTCGCTCTGGGTGGAGCGTGTGTGTCTGACTCTTACTGACTAAAACCCACCCGTGTTCCTTCCGTTGCCTGTGTTGCCAGGGGCCTCGGTATCCCTTTCGGACTTTACCACGACCCCGGCATCGGCCCTAGTGGACCCCTACACTTGTGCTGACGACATCTCATTGAGGCGCTGCGTGGAACACAACGCGCCGTCGACCCGGGTCTGGTCCTTATGGGACGGCGAGCTACCCATTGTTCACCGTCCGCAAGCCCACGCCTACGGTGGCCTGAAATCCACCCGGGATTCCCGATGCCCAGGGCGTCTCCTGGGGCGGAAATTGGTGGTCCTAACCACACCACGCCTTCTGGACGTGGTCACCATTCGTGAACCTTCGTTTACATCGGTAAATGTTGAATGAATGTTTTGCTAAATCACCTTTGTAAGCACCGCCAAGAATATTAGGTACAAGCCATGTGCACCATGGGATTTATCATTGGCAAAAATAACGAATTTAAATACAAGCTATCATCCCCATGTAACCCCATTCATCATCTGCCTAGCATTTTCCGAACTATGTTGGGGTCGGCTTTCTAGTCTAAGCGGACGCAGCTGAATACCAGTATTTGACATGTAGCGACTGCCTATCTGACCTCCACAACACAGCTACTGGGTAACACAGTTAGTAAGACTGGTTGTCAGACTTTCGGGCTTCTGACGACCCGTAACAACTGTCAAATAAAAGCCGGGACCACCGGCAGATTGGGGCGATATCGCGGACGCGACACACATGTTGCTGACTGTCGCGCCCGCGATATTACGCTAGTCTGCACGGCCTTCAAAGTGCTTTCCGAGTCACAGAGGGGTCTTGGTATGTAAAGATGGTCACCCATATACGGACCAACCGCGGCAAGCGGAGCTTAACCTGATCGATTGACTCGTGCGGCTGTTATTACTTAACCCATTACGGAATGAATTAAAAAACGGCGTTAGTGCTCCCCTTTCTTTATTTATAAGGAACTCAGCCCCTGTTTCTTCCCGTGACCCAAGGGCTGATTTTTACCTTGGTCAGAGGCTAAGCATTGCCATACAACGTGGGAATGCCGCCAGTCTCTTGGGTACATTACCAGCCGACAGCGATGTGGATGAATTGTTGATGCCATATTTTAGTCTGTGAATAGTTTTAGTTAAGTTAGGATATACTTTGTTATTTTTATTGATTAATCAGGGACAAAATGTGTATATAGATTTTAAAAACTCTTGTGTAAAATTTCAAGCTTTTAGGAGCTGCGTTGTCGGTCAGTGAATGAATGAATGAATGAATATTAGAATTTGAGTAGATATTGCAAATTGTTTTCTTTTTCATTTACGGTACCTACATCTATATTTCTTATACTGTTATGATTCAGTAGGTGCCAGTAGTTGGCCACATTTGTTGCAGCGTCAGAGGCATTGTTCAGGTCGTCAAGGGTGCAGATGAACGGACATCCAAATTGTAAATATTAGTCGCGTTACTCTCCCGTGATTGTCTTAATAGTGAAGAATTAGTCAAGTATTATAGAACCGAAACTTCTTCCCTAAGTTCTTGAGTCAATAGATTTGCGGAATCACGTTGCCCCTGTGTGCTTAATAGATCTAAAGCTAATTTAGGCACAACGATTTATATGTGGTACTAACTAATTATGTAAATAAATACAAACGCCTACAGAATTTCTTGAGGGCATCGTACCCAGTAATCTAAATAATACTGGCAAAATAAATGTCCCATTTTCTTAAGGTTCGGTGTAAGTCACAGTCAACTAAAACGGTTACACTTGTACTATCAAAATCGGCCCTTATCGCTACGACATAAAAGCGATGTCAATGTCAAATTGTTATATTGTGCCGTTGACCGTATACTTATTTTAAAAAAAATAGTAGGAAATGAAGGGCAACATTTTTACAAATTTAATTACCTATGTCAATGCTGATTTGATTGGATTTTTCTCTAGCCCACAGCCAAATAGTTTACAAGGAATACTTAGTAAACATTAAATCAATTTAAAAAATATAAATGAAACCACAAATGAATAAAGGATGATTTCCATCAAACGGCTCGCATCGCATCGGATCGGAACGGATTTTACAATCTTTAAACGATATAAAATTGTGTACACAGTATGTAATGTAATGTCTTTATTACCAAGCCGTGCACAGCATCTTGACCTCGGACGTCTTCCGCGACAAGCGATCGTAGCCGAAAGTATGCTGCGACGCGCGATCAGCTCCGTTCGCCTGTCGTCGTATCCGATCGAATCCTTTCAATCCAAATCTCAATCAATCCAAATTTTTCCTTTCCTCTTCTATGTTTTATGATTATTTTCTTCTTCGTCTAATGCAATAGCCAACAATACTTAATCAACTTCAACCATTTTAAAAAACTTAGATCACGTCAACACGGTAGGAATGAAACTTTTTGACTAGGCGCAGAAAGGGATACGTTCGCAAGCGACGGTACAGAGCCGATCGTATGCGTCGACATCCTGCCGGACGCGATCGGCTGCCGCCGCATCCGTTCGTATCCTTTCCGATCCGATGCGATGCGAGATGCGATCCGTTTGGTGGAAATCATCCTTTACTCTCCATACAAAATAATTGATAGCATGATACAGAAAAATGTAACCAATATCAATTTCTCCGAGATTATAGAGGGGGGACATATTGGAATTCGATTAAACTCGATATCCATGCGTGTAATATATTCGAGATGTGACAAATTACCATTATTACTCATAAATAAGGGTCGTTGCGTTTTGTTTTCTTCGCGCCAATAGTGGGTGTGTTCTAGCGCGTAAATTGTTGCGTCAACTTTTGTCATTTTTTAATGAAAACAATTACATTTCGTACGAAATATGAGGGTTACGACGAAGTGAGCATGAAAATGGGTCCTGTGGCCCTTGTTTACTTACAACTAATTACTGAGTCAGGTTTTTGTGTAATTAGTAAACGATGAATGAAGTGGGTCAATGTGTAGGCTTTGTAACTCAATGTCATAAACTATTTTAAAACGGTTATGTAAGTACCTATAGCCTGCTTCTCCTCTGTAAGCACCATTATCTAAAGGCCTTGCTTAGAAATCCTTCAACGCCTGTATGATAGAGAATAGGATGCAATTAACGATTTTGATAATCCGCTTGTACCCAATATTGAATAACCCTAGTATACTAGTAGGTACGAGTATACTAGGTACCTAATTACATCTCCGGTGCTGCATATCGTCCTGAATGGGAAATTCATTCTTAAGACGCTGACAACACCTAAACCGCGGTCACTATCAGATTGCATAGAAAAGAAAGAGAAGCGCGATGACACAACGCAAAAGCGTAATTTATTGCAAAATATGAAGCAATTATCTATTTACTCAAAATTGAGTTGAGTAATCGAAAATAAAAAACAACCAAGTTCTGCATTCAAATAAGACAATCTTGTTATTAATTAATTACGTAACGTATGTTGATATTTCATAAATATATTTTGGTTTAGAACTCAAGGTAAGGGGTTAGTTTAACGTTAGTTTGTATCGAGATTTTTTCTCAAAACGTGTTTTGGGAACAACCAAGTTCTGGGAAATATGTTCAAAATTGACATATATTTTTTTCCGCTTCCACAAACTATACAGATATGGCAATTTTTTTTCTTAAGAGGAGCCTATTTTCGTCAATTGGGTCTTGTCAGCGCCTTAATTCAAACTATTTATTTCAATTCAAATAATTACAGTAATTTTTGAATTTTCGGAGGAGACTGTACCGACTTCCACTCCTTACTACTTAATTACTAGGTTCCTATAGAGAAGAAATAGTATATAATACAATAGAAAAGAAATAGTGTCCCTATTTTCAATCAAAATATTGTACATACCTACGTCTTTTCAAACCACGTCCAAAAAAAAATACTTCTTGTTGCACCGACTACAGTTTTTTTTGTGCGTGGTTTTTTTTTTCGGACTAATGGTCAACATACGAGCCAAAAACCTCTATCATTACGAGCATTTTGACAATTAAACTGTAAGTAATCATTTCAGTTTGAATTTTACCAATTCATACCAAAAAGGTAGTGTCATAGAATACTTAACGACATACTTGGAGTCCACAAGGAAAGTGGAATAAACATACATAACAGGTGTTATAAATATATACACACAAGGAAAACCTTACGGATTTATACGATTGACAAAATTGAATCATAATATACATTGTTACTAAAACGATTTCCTTAAAGGATTACGGCATTTTTCAGGTTGTAATTTTAGCTTGATTGGTTGATCTAACGTCATTATTTTAACAATTATTGAAGTACCTATTATTTGGGACTTTACGTTCCTGATTGGGATCTAGGTAAGTAAAATACCAGCAAATAGGTTAATTTAATATCTACATACGTAAGTGAAACATCATTTTAGTTTCATAATAATTAATGCTAAAACAAACTATAAATGAATCACAGTTAATTTTAAAAAGTATCTGTTCAAAATGTAGGTAGCTATGTAATAATCCACTGCACAGTTTTTTCTCTTTATTCCGTACTTACATTAAATTAAAGCTCGGTTTGTTAGTTAGGTACAAATTCTCATGTCAGATATTTTTTAACTCTCAATTTTCTGAAGATAAACAGAAAGAATCAATTTCTTTATCATTCTAAAAAACATAAGTAGGTACTCCCTTTCCGAAAAATACATACCTCTTCCCTCCCATTCTGCTTACCCTACCACAAAATTAGCCTATTCAAATGGGCTCCAATTCCCCAAAAAAAAGACTCATCTGCGACACCTACGTCACGATTACGTGCGGTACCGTAGCATAGTTACGTGCTACTTGGCCGAGGGCGGTACAGCCCTAATGTTATAAGGCGGGACCGCAAACAGCGCTCGGCATTCGGAACGCAACGATGAAACCATACGCAGCCTGCACGACCGCGGTGCTTGCCTTGCTGCTGGCCGGTTAGTTTCACAAGTTCTTATTTTAAATATTATATTTTATTTTCCACCTCCTTTTTTCTAATATTACCTAGTTGTATAAAAAACCTTTCGGTACCTACTTCTTTCGTAATCTTTCTTAGATTAAAAAAAAAACAATCGTAATCAATGTTTTTTATCATAATAGGAATAGTTGATTTGCTATTCTATTCGATTTTAAATTATGTAAAAAATTAATCGATTAAAATTAGAGCAACGAGAACTGGCTGGAAATAATTGTCGAAAAGTTTTCGTTTTTCATTTGTTCTATAAAAACATCTTGTTATTTTTCATTACATGCAGTTTTCATTGCTCTGTTGCGTTAATTTCATCCGCACATTTATTTTGTGTTTACTTATCTTTTACATACAACATTTGTTCCTGTTAATTTGAATAAGTGTGTCAATAATCAGTTTGGAGCGGTTTGGTAAGTAATTTAGATAATTATTTTGATGTTGGAACAACTTTAAGACCAAAAACTTGAATTATCATACTTTGTGAGCTTTTCTGGACGAATTTTCATAATCTTAAAACTCGCACACAAAGTTGCAAACGCTTCAATACTTGTTGAATTCAACACAACTATTTACGATAGTCTCGTGCGATTTAGATTCAAGTTTTAGAATATTGATAACATATCGACAAATTTCCGTGTTTAATTTTGATATTATATGTAACTGAAATTCACCAAAATTTAACTACTCGAATTTACTTCTTCTGTTTACTTATTTTCTTTTTTTTTACTGCTTAACGGAAAGCTATTATTAAAATAAAGTGGCAAGAACCTACTTACTTTACCAAATGTATTAAGTTTACAATACCTAATGTTAGACAAGTAAAAACTAGTGTTCTCATAAAGGGTGAAGAGTTGAACCCCGAAGATACCACTGTGTTCTTAGGCATAACTTTGGATGCCAAGCTACAATGGGGCCCCCATATAGATAAATTGTCAAAAAAGCTTAGCTCTGCAGCATACGCCGTTAGAAAAATTCGTGATTTAACGGATTTAGACACAGCCTGTTTAGTATACTTTAGTTATTTTCATAGCGTAATGTCGTACGGTATTCTGTTATGGGGAAATGCCGCCGATATTCAGACAATTTTTGTTTTACAAAAAAGGGCAATCCGTTCAATTTATAAATTAAGTCCCAGATACTCCCTCAGAGAAAAATTTAAAGAGATTAATATAATGACTGTAGCTTCTCAGTATATTTATGAAAATCTTTTGTACGCACATAAAAATATCAATTTGTTTAAAAAATACAGTGATATCCATAATGTAAATACTAGGAACAAACACAAATTCGTTGTTCCTACAACCAGGCTCAAAAAAATAGGCAGCTCGTTTAGATGCCAATGTATACGTTTTTATAATAAACTTCCTAGCCACATTCAAGAACTAAGCCTTAATAAATTCAAATGTTTTATAAAACAGAAACTGTGCCTAAAAGCCTTTTATACTGTTAAAGATTATATTGAGGACAAAAAGGCTCGGGATTGAGCTGCTCCAATAAACTTACAGTGAATGTTGTTTTTTTACTCTTTTTATTTTGCTAGCTATTTATATTTTCTTATTCTATATAACATTCTATATAAACAATGACATGAATATTTACTTTGTATAGTATTATATTATATTATTTTAATTATTGGGAATGTGAGGACTATGTGGGTCATAATTTGTTTATTTTATTTTTATTTTTTGTCTCTTACTTTTAATGATGGTCTGGCAGTTTGAGTACTTTATGCGGCCTACCCAAATGTCTTTTCTTTGGTATTGTTCGTCAAATCATTGAGCTCCTTAAGTTTTGAGTTGAGCTGCATGATAACTGACAAATGCGTGCACTGACTGGACAGGTCCACTCAAATCTGTGTGGTCTTTCCTCAAAAGACCATTTCGGACACCAACCTACATGGTCCTCAAATGATCTGTTCAAGATTATGTCCGAATATACACATTGACATTGATGAATTTTATTTATGCAATGACATGAATATTTACTCTGTGTAGTATTATATTGTTTTAATTATTGTAAATGTGAAGACTATGTGGATCATTGTTTCATTTTGTTTTATTCTCAGTTAGTTTTTAATATGGTCTGGCAGTTTTGAGTATTTTTTGCGGCCTAGCCAAATGTCCTTTCTTTGGTATTGTTCGTTGAATCGTTGAGCTCCTTTAGTTATGAGTTGAGCTGCACAACGACTGACAAATGCGTGCACTGACTGGACAGGTCCACTCAATCTGTGTGGTTCTTTCATCAAAAGACCATTTCAGACACCAATCGACATGGTCTTCACATGATCTGACCAAGATTATGTCTGGACTTTAAAAGAGACTGTGACCTCTGAGTTTGTTTCGGCCTTTCTTCTCAGAGTAGTCAGACAGGAAATGCCGGCCTCATCTAGTTTAAAAAAAAATATGTTTTGACGTGTAAAAGTGTTTGTAAAAACCTACTTACAGAAATAAAATCATTTATCATTTATCATTTATCATTACTCGTATTCCGGTTGTTATTTTCAAATTAATTGTTCAAATTAAATACAAACAACGCCAATAAAAAAGTTGTGTGTAGTTTACGAAAACGTATCGTTATAAATGCTCATTTAAAATGTCTAGGTAGGCTTGGGTTGTTAATTACTATGTCATGTGATTTGGTCAGATTTTGTACAAAATTAAGGCCGACATTTTCCTGATGACGCACAAAATTAGGATCAAGTTATCCTCCTCCTCAGGATCGTTGCCTAGTGGAATGACGCTACTTAAAATTTACATACTCTGACGTGTGATGTGATGATAAAGAATCTATTGGAGTCTTGTGTTTACATTCTGTAATGAGGACCTCTTTTCTTTCATTAGAGCGTAACTATAAGCTGAATTGATGAAATAAGCAAAATTTTAAGGGAGTCTATTGAGGTCCACTTTTGAATTCTGTAAATAATTCAATTTAATGAATCTTCCTTTCATACTTACTTAAACTTTATTAGAGTTACTTAAATCTCCCATTAAATCAATCTGGCTGGTTGTGAAAACCAGTGGCATAATACAACATCCATCATCCAAACATCCTTCTTGAAATCGAACTCGCGACCAACAGCGCAGAAAAATAACCGCCTGATCAAGTCCCAACGAATACTGTAAGTATTCATACTTGTAGGTATTATACCTGTAAACTCTTGGAATTCATGCTGAAAGTGCTACCTACCTTAACGCACTTGGAAAAATACGGTACAATATTGACAAAGATAAAAGAGATGTCAAGCAAATATTTGCCTACTGAACTGTTTTGTTTTAGTTTATAAGCAAAGGTTACTAGTATGTAGCATGCAGATCTAGTTATTCCTGTAACCTGTAACCCTTCTAAAATGAATAAGATTAGGTGCTAGAAGTGATTTCATCAATAGCCGGATGGCTAGCTTGTTGTTTGTTGTAAGCCGAGGTGGATTTTTGAGCACTTTAATACTTTATAAGACGTTCTGTACCTTTTACCAAAAATACATACATACACAAACTTACGCCTTCTTCCCATGGGGGTAGGCAGAAACTATAGAACGGCACCTGCTAGGCTCCTTGCATACTTCTTTTGCTTCGATTACGTTCATACATCTGGTCTTACAACAAAAATTAAAAAAAAAAAAAAATATTACCAAAAATCACACTAATAAATGATTTGATGTAATCCCCCTTAACAGTCAGTTGTATCATCCATCATATTCATCATTACTGCGAAAAATAACAGCACAACTACGCCATCTCGTATTATAAACACAAAAGTTATAAAGTTAGTTGTAAAGTTGATAATGGCGAAAGGATTGTACTAGTACCTACACTTCTGCCGAACGTGATGGTATATTACGTTAAAATTATAAGCTGAATTTGTAACCCGATCAGTGTTTACATAAAATACCCATCGACACTCGGTCTGTAATTATAGATTACGTGTCAATTAATACGTTCAATCAACCTAATTAGACGGTGCTAAGTCAAACAACAGCCGAATATCGGACGGAGCAAAACAAACGTGTAAGTTCGGGACCACCTGTTGGGGCTTACGTACTTAATTCAACGAGAACTTATAATGTGAATGTATTTTAATATGTACATAAGTATGTTTGATGTTAGTTTCGTACTTATATTTAGGCCTTTTGGTATGAACACTCGGGACAATTTTATACTACAATGTAAAAATATCGTGACATTTGACTTAGAAAACTTTTGGGGACGACTTCTAATTCCGGGGTAAATACGGAAAATTTCGTAGTTCTGGCACCGAACCCACACAAACAACCCCGCTTGGGGTCACTAAATCAAGCAGTTATAAACAATATTGTTCCCTGTCTCCTATGAAACACAGATTATGTGCTTAGTTGAGATAGATAAACTTATGCTTAAGAAAATGTTTCTGCACCATTTGTGAGTATTACTTAGAAAACTAGGTCATTTTACGATTCTAAGCAGCGAACTAATTAAAAAAGTAAGACTTTTTTAAAGGGCACATAATAACGGGTGGAACACATTCTCATGTTTTATTTATCATATACGCTGTTTTTACCTAATGAATGTTTTTAACGATTTATACCCTTTTTGAATACGATCCCATAAGCTTTACCAGAATTAATTTATTCGTTTGTATCCTGATCGGAATCGAGAAATATTAGAATAATAATAGGCATCGTGATATATAATATAAATATCATTATATCGAATGCTAGAAACTAAACTTTAAAAAATAACAATATTAACGCTCGAATAATAAAAATAACTTTTATAAGAGTTGCAATAAGAGAGCTGGAGAACAGTGGTGGCCCAATGGTAACGGCAGCGACTTACGAGCTGTAGGTCGTAAGTTCGAACCCAGACAGGTGCTTTACTTTGTGTAAATTATTTCATCACCACTGCTCTCAAAACGGTGAAGGAAAACATCCTGAGGAAACCGGCATGTCCTGGAACCAAAAATTCGAAGACATATGACATCTACCAACCCGCACTGGGCCCGCGTGGTGGATTACGGCCCTCTCACAGAGAGGAGGCCTGTGTCCCAGCAGTGGGAACATTATAGGCTGATTATATATAACTTCGACACATAAACATAACATCAAGCCTTGTTTCTCCGAAGGGTTGGGCAGAGGTGTAATTGAAGTACACCCACATTTCCCCAGTTATGATTAATTAAGTCCCATGTACGAGTCAGGCAGAAATCCAGACTTCGGAAAACTGTATTAAAAGCTAGCATTGTACTGCAGAATAGTTTTTATACACATTTACAAATATATCTACTCTATTTTCAATAATAGTACAAAAATTAGTCATGAAATATTTTGTAAGCCACAAGCCACAAGGCTTCCTACCTGACCCATTGAAACGATTGGGCCGACCATTTCCTTCACTTAATTATAATATACTGCTGATAGTTGACAAGATTAAATTACGTGGGCACACAATATTGAAATGCCCTCGTATATTGAAATCCCCGAAAGTATTATTGAACCTCTTACTCGTCTTGCAATCCTATACGCTTGTATTGTCTGCCATTACAGATTTATATTAAGACTGCTTTTTTTATACAAATACCGCTGGAATATTTTTATGTGTAATAAAAGTTTTTATTTATCTTAAGCTCAATAAGGTCAGATTCTGCAATGACACATGATCATAATGAAAAAACTCCGCAAACTGAATTTTTCATATAATAGAATAGAAATAACTACCTCCTTCGTCATTACACACAAAACAAGTCGTTTTAATAACTAATCATAGCTATTAGTAATGCCTAAATAATGTGCAGAAGTCTAAGAAATCACCTATAGTAAATCATATAAGGAGATACATTGGGTTAGAAGCGTTATGACTACCTCTCGATAAGACTAAATAGCATCCGCTTTTCGGCTCTAAGTCAAAGTCAAATTACTTATTTAAAATAGGCACAAAGTCAAAATTTACAAAAAAATAGAATTGATTCTAGTTGCCCCTTCCAAAAGGTAGTTTCATATGGAGAAGA
The DNA here is from genome assembly GCA_905333075.3 of Atethmia centrago. Classification (NCBI taxonomy): domain Eukaryota; kingdom Metazoa; phylum Arthropoda; class Insecta; order Lepidoptera; family Noctuidae; genus Atethmia; species Atethmia centrago. The sequence goes on along the minus strand of HG995381.1, from coordinate 4,946,097 downwards.
ACGGGCAAGAAACTCCACTTACTTACTATTTTACTATTTTAAAATGTTTTACAATATTTTGCATACATTAACTATATAATGATATGTATTTGTATATGTATTGCATTGCACCTGAAATAAAATTACTATACTACAGTAGGTAAAAAGAATTAAAAATGAGGCTATGACAGATAAATTAATTATGTGATAGATACATGGTGCAAACATTGTGAAAATATACGTTTTCCTAAAATTTGATAGTGGTGCCGATTCCCTTGTTCACAAATTAAACTAAATTTAAGTTCAGTACATCTTTTTCTTTCTATTTCATTAAGAAAATGACAGAAGATACATTTTAGTTTAGTCCTGTCAAATTAATCAGCGCCTGTCAATACTACATACAAGTTTAGATGTGATTAAAAACTTGCCTACTAAAATTACGTCAATTTACGTCAAGCGCTGATTAATTTGACAGGACTAAACATAAATGTATCTTCTGTCCTTTTCTTAATGAAATAGAAAGAAAAAGATGCACTGAACTTAAATTTAGTTTAGTTTGTGAACAAGGGAATCGGCACCATTGTCAGTCAGTATGTGAATTAAGGTCATCACAGAATGTAAAATCAACATCATAAAAATAATAAATTATAGAATAAAAATAGCAACTAGTTTGGGAATGAGACCCCTTTTACAAAATGAACTGGTACCTCAGACCCCCATAGCCAATTTTTTTATCTAGTGCGAACTTGTGAATACTTATCGACTTGTTGAGTTTTTGAAAAGTACAACAATGATACTTCCTACTAAAATATGAGTCATTCTTTTGACAAGTTTGTACACGTAACACGACTTATACAGTATCTTGAAAGAATCAAATAAGAACTTATGTGAATTAATAGGGATCGATTTTTAGACCTCGTCAACCCCCAAAATCAGTTTTCGTTTATGTCGGCCCCTGGGAAACCGATTTCGACCCCAAGGGGTCCATATCGACCGCTTTGGGAATCCCTGCTCTAGATTGTCCTGTGGAACTGGAACAACATGTTTCCAATCATTCTTATCTTGTCTAAAGAGTCCTTTGATTTGTAATGCTTGTTTACAAAGTGTATTTAAAACTCAAATTACACACAACACTAAACACAGTATCCCTTAAAAGATGTATGTACTTTAGATAATTTGAAAAATGGTTCTTCTATTTGATCTTTATATCTAGTATTAAAATTATGTACTTATATCACTAATTTTATTAAAAAGATCTAGACTTCCTTTCTCAAAAAGATCTAGACTCCACTTTCTTACATACATAATATTTTCATAAATTAATTGGCAAGGTACCATCATAATATTAATCTTTTAAATAGTTCTTTATGAGATTCGCGGTGACGTAGATTATAAATGGCTCTGACAGCTCTCTTTTGCAAAACAAAGCCAGCAGCCCGACCCCACCGTAAAATGCCATATGACAGTGCTGTGGAAGTAAAATAGACCAATCGCGCAGTTTCTACAACTGTTAACTGTCATATCTTTTTAACAGCATAAGCGGCCGAGCTTAGCCGCCCCGCTAGAGTTATGATAAGTGGTCCCCATTGTAGTTTCTCGTCTAGCGTGATTCCAAGGGAAACCGTTCGATGAATAAATTGCAGTTTTTCTCCATTCAATATGATATCACATTCGCTACTTCTAACATTAGGTAATTTAAATCTAGTGCATTTGTTTTTATTTTTCATTTAATACCAAATTATTTACCGTAAGCCAATCTTGAATCTGAAGAATAGAGTTATTTACGTAGTATACATTTTGTGCCGTCAGTCTATTTTAAAGATGATCTGCAAATAACACCATCTGCGGTTGATTTTGAAGTAATTGGGGTAATCATTAATATAAACTAAAAAGGGGAATGGACCCAATATCGAACCTTGAGAAACGCCCATTGCCATTTCGTAACCTAATGATTTTACGCCGTTTACTTGAGATTTAACCTTTCTATCTTTCAGGTATGTTTTTATTAAATCAAATGTGTATGTATTGTTGAATTTCGATATTTATTAAAAATGTTTAGGTAAATTTAGAGTAACCTGTAGATTATTATGAGCCTAACCACTTAGCTTTATTAGCATGTGCTTGTCAAAACGTATCGTATGAGCCACGAACACGAGGTAGATGTCGTACACCGTGGAGGAATTCTTCTGGCGGGTTGGGTATCCTGCAGGATCCTGGTGATGCCTGCGCATCAGGTCAACGTTATCATACTTTTGTAATATCATTGACAACCTGTCCCACTGACAAGATTTCAAATTTCGAATCGATCGAAGTTGTTTTTATCAGCTAGAAAAGAGGTTATGATCTTCAAACTGCTGAGCAGATTTTCATGAAATATAGCTAAGAACACTCTCGATTAAGACACCTTTCAAACAAAAATGTTTTATCAAAATCGGTTCAACCGTTCAGGAGCTATGATGCCACAGACAGACACACACACTGCTTATAACACCCCTCTTTTCAGTCGGGAGTTAAAAATATTATCTATACAAGTGGTAGAAGAAGCTATCACTCGGGTTGGTTCAATAGAAACATTCGACAAATCAAATGGCTACTTATCTTCATAATTAATTAATTCAATAATTTAATTAATTGTCTCTTGCATGATAATTGTACCTACCACTTCACTAAACCTGTTCCCATACAAATAGACGCCAGAAGAAAAAATCCACACAGTAAGATTACTTTTAGAACAAATCTCTAAAGAAATAGACAGAGGACATTGACTTATTTTTATTTGTAAGACTCGAAAGCTTCTCCACTTTAAGTTTAAACAGTTAAATATTATCTAATAATAGACCACAACACAAATTATTAATTATCAACCAAAATATTAAAAAGAAAGCTCTATATTCAGGGAACGATTTGCGATGAATGTTAATAAAAGTTTCTAACAAAAAGGTTTAAAATTTTTCTTAATCAACACGGAAAAGTTTTGAATGTTTTTCTCTAATGAAATCTTGTGAAAACTTCGGGTGTAACTTAAAGTTATTGGCATCATTTTTTCTTCCAGCCACTTGGCCCTAATCAATTAAGAAAAAGAATTATAAAAATCTGTAGGAACTTGTTTTAAAAAATGTCACCTGCACGTGCATATTAAAATGATTTATCTATTTAAACATTTATGTACACACATATAAACAGACAAGAACAAAAGAACAGAAAATACATACAAAGGTGATGCTTATTCCTACAGAAATCTCTTCCAGCATGCCTGCGATAGGAAAGTAAATAAAGAGATGTAGACAACGTGTGTAAGAATAAAAGAGAAAATAAAATACATAAAATCAAAAACAATTCACACATAGATACATACAAACATACATACTGCAGCGTGACATGTGCGGTGTCAACTTTTTGGTTTGATAGGAAGGAGTCCAAACGAAACTGTCCATTTCTATAAAAAAAACATTCGTTGAAAAATATGTATTGAATCAAGACGATTTTATAATTTTGGATAATTTTGGACTGTTCATTCTAAATTGTGCCAAGTATATTCTGTACCTATCAAGTTACGATTGGCCCATTGTGTCACCCTATGTAAAATTTTTACATTTATAGCTGTAATTTTTATGGTGTACATAATAAAGAGTATTCTATCTATCTACGATGTCGTGTTATCTGCAGTCAACCAAATAAAAGTTACACGTACTTCTGTTTATTGTCGAGTTCTTAAAACGTGCGGTAGTGCAAATTATGTGTTTTGCTTCGAAGTTGGTGTAGAAACAGTTGAAAAAGGGCCGCTTCCATTTCTTTTTCCGGGTTCCGGGCTAGTTACCAAACCACTGGGTACATTTTACCAGCCGTATAGAATATGCATGCTCTCAGTTCGTCACTACCAGCCGCACAGAATAATTGGAGTCCGTAGATCGGCTGCTCGGTATTGGTGTGCTTCGCATGATCATCGCGTCACAGCAGTTCAGTCAAGGCGCGCTACGCCTTGCAGTTGCAGTCCGTCAGGAATGTTTTTTTACTTAAAACTTCACACTCATTCATTACTATAGTTATTAGTACTTTCTGTGTTAACATTTTATACTAGTTGATATTTTTTAAACCAGCTCTGTTTCGGTCAGGATAACTTAGGTTCACTTTTATTAACCGACTTCAAAAAAGGAGGAGGTTTCTCAATTCGACCGTATATATGCTTTTTTTTATGTTTGTTTGCCGCTTTCTCCGTCAATTGTGGAACGATTTTAAAAATTCTTTTTTTTTATTGAAAGGGTATGCTCCCGAGGTGGTCCCATTGTCACCAAGTCATAATCTGATGAGGGGATCCCATGGAAATCGAGGGAAATCCTCAAATTTTAAAGGCACATCTATAGTAATTTAGGTATTTTTTATAGTAACTTGTAGATTTGCTCTCGGAAAGCACCATTTGGTGGAGTGGAATTGATGATGAAGACCACAGATGGCCACCGGAACTACTTAATAAGAAGTATTTAATTAACGAGTTACGATTGGATTAGGTACTTTAATATGGTTGCTATGCCATTTATGCTCTTCACAATGCATATGGTGAGTGACAGTTCTACTGGTTCTTACCAGGAGAACTCCTCAACAATTAACGTCCCTGCATCAAGAAAAGCAATATTTTGTAAACGGTGATGAGCAGTTGACATTAGGCTATTGTAATTTAGATAAATTACAAACTACCCCACTAAAAAGAGAAAAATAAAATACTTTTTACATAAAAAAAAAAACAACTGAATTCCAAAAAAACACTACAAAGTGAAAAATACGTAACTTTAATTTCGGAAGTCGGTGGCAAAAAAACTTAAAATACAAATCCAAAGACACCGACTTTCGAAATTAAAGTTATTTTTCACTTTGTAGTGTTCTTTTGGAAGTCGGTTGTTTTTTTTTTTCGTAAAAACAATTTTTATGATAATAATATTCATTTGACAGGATAAGTAATTTAGGGGTCGCGTACCTAAAACCAATTGCAATCGTTTCCTTCGTTAGTAAAGCGGATGCGCGACTAAGATTTACCATCTGATGTACCTTAAGTTTTCTTGTCTTTAATTAGGCCAAATTTCCGGTTCACTTCTAACCCACCCTGTGTTATGTTTTTAAGTTAAGTTTTTATATTGTTTGTTCGATTTTTTATATGGTTAAATTATGTAAAGTGGTGAATTTTCTTTTTATTTTCCTACAACACATACTTCTAAAATAATTATCACGAGAATATTAATAATTATAACGTAATTTACTATAATAAATACATAAATAAGAAAAGTTATGTTCTTTCATTCTCCTTTTAACCCTTTGACCGACACGTCAAAAATGAAAAAACGTGCCCTCGGCGCCGAGCTACGCATTATTCCTTATAAATCTGTCATGTAGTCGTGACCGTGGCGTGCTGGGCACATTTTGGTTTGTCATCTATACATGACTGTGGCGGTCAAAAGGTTAAATACTGCAACATTTTGGGAGTCTCTTATGTCAGGCGGAAGTGAATTCCACAACTGCACCGCGTGCACAGTGGAGTAGGAGTAGAAGTCGGTGGATTGGAGAGGATCACTATAATAGTTTTGCGTAGCGATGTTTTTCTAATCGCCCGTAACCTTTTCTCTTACAGCTCATTCACACGAGGTCTATTCGTGTTTTTTGCCGCATCGTAATTTTTCACGATTCGTGTTTTTTTTTCTGACGGCGGCAATGGTTTTTAAATAGCCGTATTCACACGAATCACGAATCGTGAAATATGACGGATACGCCTTAAATGACGTACCATCTTTTAAAAACCACGATCGTCACAAAACACGAAGCGCTATTTTTTTGCTCGCGATATTAAAGTATTCAAATCCACCGTGTTGGGTAGTTCGTCCAAGACTGAACTCTGAATCACGAATCAAGTGTGAACGGATATTTTTTCGTGCATCCGTCATGAACTCATGACGTATCGTTTTTTTTGACGAATCGTCAATGACGGGTACCGTGTGAATGAGCTCTTACTAATCGGCTATAGACTCACACCCTTTTACATGAGACCCATGACTGCCCTTATGTGGGTGTGGGTAAGATAAATGTTTACCAACCTTTTCGAAGAATACATGCGAGGTGTTATGATATTTACTTACATAAATTATTTGACTTACTAGTTAATAGTCGTTGCCAACGGTACGGAATGTTGCCATTTTAAATAGTTGTATTTATTTTATTTCTTAATATAATCTCACTGTGTGCTGCACCGGTCGACGTCTTCACGTCAACGCCGGCTATCGCTGAAAACCAGCGCCGGGACTCTGTCTCGCATAGGGTCGCAGCATTATGCTGAGAAATGGCCGTTTTGCGTGGATGTGAGACATATTTCCCCCCAACTTGTTCTTTTTAGGGTTCCGTAACCAAAAAGTAAAACAAGACCCTATTACTAAGACTCCGCTGTCCGTCTATCTGTCCATCTGTCACCAGGCTGTATCTCATGAACCGTGTTAGTTAGTTGAAATTTTTACAGATTATGTATTTTTGTTGCCGCTATAACAACAAATACTAAAAAACAGAATAAAATAAATATTTAAGGGGCTCTCATCCAACAAACATGACTTTTTGCCCTTTTTATAGATAATGGTACGGAACCCTTCGTGCGCGAGTCCGACTCGCACTTGGGCGGTTTTTTGTATTTGTGTTTCTTCTTTGCGTCATGTTTATCTCAAATAAACGTTTTTTCTGTATTCTTTCTCCCTTTTCTTTTACTAGTCACTCATCATCCTCATCTTTGGCAGACATCTCACACACTGCTGAGTATAGGCCTCCTCCCTTTAGTGTCATGCTTTTAGTCTTCTCCTACTAGTCGGTACTAAAAAACTCCACCACACCTACATTTCTATCTAATTGCAACTCCAGACAAAAAGTTAATGGCTGGGCAAAACTGTCTAGCCATTATAGAATTACAAAAGCTATTCAGGTGTGATAAAACCCAGTTATTGCTCGGAATTAAACTGCACTGTAAAATGAAAGAAAACAGATCTACACAAGGACGGATTTAAAGTTGTGGCGGCCCTGGGGCAACCAAGAAGTGGAGGCCCCGAAAAATTTTTGAAACAGATAAAAAAAACAATTCAAAGAAGGTAGGTACCTTACGAAGTTATGATTGTTGACTCTTTTTTTTTTTGAAGGACATAAACGAAGTATTTTATTCATATAAAAATCAATGAAAAATCTAATTGTGGAGGCCCCTTCTTTGTGGAGGCCCGGGGCCAGTGCCCCTGTTGCCCTGCCCTAAATCCGGCCCTGGATCTACAGTATCTTAAAATGTCTTTGTTGTCTTTGTTCTTAAGTATACGGTCTTTGTTGGGATGCCATTTCCCCCTTTTAATTTTAAATCCGTCCGAGGTTTTGACAGGCATATCTCCGGCAGGAAGTAGTTCCCTTATTTAGTTTAGTAACCTTTATTGTGTGATTTTGTCAAACAATACCGTCCTTTTGACTTTGTTGAGATGGGTTTCCAATTCGCACAAATGTTGAAAGCAAAGTCATAATAAAATAAAGCCTTAATAGAAATAAAGCCTAAATGTTTATTTCTATTAAAGTTTTATTTTTATTATTTTTTTTAAATTAAGGGATTTGAAATATAGTCATAGTGACATGTCTATGACTGTGGTATGTCTATGAGAAGCTAGGTGTGCACCTAGCTTCTAACGTTTCATAAGTTTTACAATGTTTTCAAATCAGTGTTATAGGTATGGGAGGACAGTGTAGGCCTGTCAAAAAAAATAAATGGTCTACAAATCTAGTTTATTAAGCATAAAATGTTCTCACATTCACAAAATACAAAAGAATATATGTAAAATATTAATAAAATAATAAAAATAATAACCTATTTAAACCAAATGACATGTGAATGTTTGCCATTGCAACTGTAACAAGTCTGAATTAATATCCTGCCTACAAAAGCCACTAATAAATAGTGGACATCTATGACCTTCCATATTACCACGAGAAAAGTTATTCATAAATATTTTTCACGTCGATACGAGAGAAAATTTTATACATGTCTAGTTTAATTTGAGATTCTCAACTTTTGTTGCCATATCTATCTATTATTTATTATTCATGTGTAACATCTGTCCTCTGTCTTCCTGTGGGAGTAATTTCGTGAAAAGGGACGAAAGTGTGTAGACGGGAAATGACAGCTTGAGCATGGAATAATTAAGTACTTTTCAATAGCGTGGAATTAGTAAGTAATTTATAAAAGCATGGAATTAGTAAGTACTATATAGATTGGTGGAGAGCAGTGGTGGCCCAGTGGTAAAGGCCGTGACTTACGAGTTGTAAGTCGTAGGTTCGAACCCAGACAGGCGCTTTACTTTGTGTAAATTATTTCATAACCACTGCTCTCAAAACGGTGAAGGAAAACATCGTGAGGAAACAGGCACGTCCTAGCACGCACTGGGCCCACGTGGTGGATTACGGCCCACTCCCTCTCACAGAGAGGAGGCCTGTGTCCCAGCAGTGGGAACATTATAGGCTGATTATGTGTATAGATTGTAAATAGAGGAGGTCAAATTTCGACCAGTGTTCGACCACTAGCAATGAATAAATATTCCAATAAATATTTAAGTATTTAGCTTTTTTAAATTCTGAGGTTAATTTCTGTCGCTGCTCAGTTGCTTATTACCAAGGTGAGATGTCAGATGTTAGACATCATAATATGTGACTACTGCAAGGCTCGTTTTTTAACAGTAGGTATTTTGAAATTAATATTTATGTATGAGTAGCTATAAACCTTATGCTCGTTTTCACTTTCAACTTTATAGGCGCTAAGCCGACCGTTGAAAATCTAACATCGTGCTTTTTATTGGCATTTATTAAGGTTTCACCTAATAGTGTTTCTTAAAGACCGATATTTAGCCTGCCGGGGTCGCGGGAAGGTACTTATGGGTCACCGAGGCCCCCGCAACACAGGCAACAGGAAGGAATACGGGTGGGTTTTAGTCAGTAAGAGTCAGACACACCCTCCCGCTCCGCCCAGAGCGGGAGAAGTTATTTGATGATACCCCACGCTCAAAAAAAAAAAAAAAAAAGCCTAACATGTTTGATTTATCTAAGCATACATGCAAAAACATATCCTAATAGGGTGACTGGTGAAGTGACCGATTCTTAAGTGCACTAAAAGTATATGATCCACTGCAGTAAACAAAATCAGAAAAATATATGATATTGTTAAGGTTATATTATAGATAGTGTGTTGAAAACATAATATAACTAATTTGATACGATAGAAAACAATCACGAAGATACCTCTAAAAATTTCTTTTAACGATTAAAAACCATACTAATATACATGCAATCATTCTGATTTTTTGTCAGATTATTCTACAAGCAACATAGTAGCATAATAGTGTTTTATTTTTTTTTATACAACTTATAGCTTTTTTGTAAATCGATAATTGCTTCGTATTTTGTAATAAATTACCAGCATTGTGTCATCGCGCTTCTCTTTCTTTTCTATGCAGTCCGACAGTGACCGCGCTTTAGGTGTTGTAGGCCTCTTAAACACGTGACTTTACTCATGACTAGGAACAAGACGAGTTATGAGAACATTAATGTAGGGAACAGCTGATTTTTTTTTCGCGATTTCAGGTTTTGTCCCTTATTATATAGTTGTTCATAGTCATGAGTAAAGTACGTATGTGTAATAATTATATAAAAACTATTCTTCACGCACTCAGCTGAACGCCGACATTTTTTAAAGTGCATAATGCTTAATGTACCTTATATATATTCTTTTCTATCGTGCTTGTTAGTGATCCTAAGATTTCTAATAAATTCTCTGTTGTTACCTGTGAGAACCTGTAATTGCCTCTGTGTAACATATATAATTGTTATCCATTTGTTATAGCTGTTGGTTCTCCTATAAATAAATAAATATCATAAGTATCCAAGTGATTCCAGTTGCATGTCATGCGTCTTCGCTTAATTTGATGTAGACTAAGGGCATGTTAGACGAAATACTCGAAACTGCTCTGTCTTTTTGAACCTCGTCATAACTTAATATGGATAGAAGATGTACCTAAAAGCTTTCTAGGTTTTGACTAGCTGTCTGTCATTTGGATGGTCAAAGAAATCTGCCTTTCTTGCATAGCATTTAATAGTTAATTTATGTACTTCAAAGTTAATTTCTTGTAAATGTAAAGTGAGGGTTTAGTTTTGTTTAAAATATCTACTCTTTCTAAAGATTCTGAACTTGAAAACCTTGCTTATCTTAAACTTATCGTCACTTGTTTGTATTAAAATCTGTTGAAATTTTTAGTGATTGATGATTTAAATTTTTTGAAAAGGATTCACGTAACAGCGCAGCGGGTGAATGGAAAAAGAGTTATAAGGTCACGTCGGGATATATTTTGCGAAAAAAAAGAAGACTTTGTCGTCTCTAGCAGAATCTTATTTATATTATAAATGCGAAAGTGAGATTTTTAGATGAAATTTAGCACATGGGTAGACGATAACCCGGATTAGGAAATAGGATGATAGGATGAAAATGGTTGATCTGAACGGTGCTAATCTATGCGTCATGTTCGTGAACGGGCGCCGTCAGTAGGGACTGGTCATCTCTTAGCTGCCACGGCTTATTTTCATTTTTTGAATTGCTTTTTCTTTTTGTTAATCTTTTTATTACGGACGCTTTTACGTTTTGCATCGTTCTCACATGTATAATTTAAAAATGAATGATGTAAACAATATTTTTTTAACCATAATGCGTTGATTTAAAAGAATGTCCGTGGAACTCCACGGACATTCTTTTAAATCAACGCATGCCCGCTCTTCTCCATAGGTACCTACTACGCTTTGGAATGGGCAACTAGCTTCATCTTTCTGACTGACCGACCCCTTGACAATTTAAAAGTGCCTGTAATTGGTTTATTTGAAATAAATGCTTTCAGTTTTGAGTTTGAGTTTGGATACTTTTTGTCCCGGTATTCCCACGGGATCGAGACTTACGCGGGTAAAACCGCGGGGCGTAGCTAGTTATAAATAAATAGCAAATGCGATAAATATCTATGTTTTATCGCCGCCTAGTTTCTGCAGATTCAACAAGAAAAAAAGTGAAATAAAATATTTATGTTTTTTTTTTGATGGCACCAAGACTGACTGTTGCACCGGAAATAGTACATTTAACGCTTGGCTTAAATGAACCCACTTGTACTTGAAGTCTATTTTATGTATAAATCAATTAAATAATATCGTTTTCCCATTAAAAGTTACATTAGTTCTTGGCCTACATAAATACTTGAGGATACTGTGTGTCAGAGCAATCCTATTTCACTGCGTATTTTCCAAAGGACACTCCACTTCCAAAGGAAAAACGGACTTATCAAATGAACAACTAAACTATTAATAGAGGACGTCGCCACAAGTTCGCTTATACGAGTAAACGAATGTTAAATAACCTATCATGTAAGTTGTTTACAACCTAAGAAACTTGACAACAAAGAACTACATATTTTAAAATAAATAATAATTGATAGGTAGGTATCAACCAGTATCTTTTGTGCCAGCAATACTTGTGGGATAGATATTTAAGTCAATACTTCCAGACCATTGAACTCTAGGTAGAGGTTTTTATTACTTTTTATCACATCAGCATCATTCTCTTGCCCTCATTCTATTTTTTTTATCATCATCAGTGACCTCTTTTTTTATTTTCTTTATTCTTTGCACTTGTTTCATGATTATTATTGAATATTTTAAATAGATAACCCTAATCCATCCAAAGGTTGCCTTTAAAAGATCGCTTTTAGCGATGAGACCGCCCATTGTGTCACCCTATGTAAAGTTTCTTCATTTATATCTGTAATTATTACGGTGTACATAACAAAGAGTATTCTATTCTATTCTCAGTAATAATGATCCCCTTTCTACTCATATTTTCTTTCACACAGTCCATCCAACGTTTATTTTTCTAATATTATACACCAAAACGACACTAATTGACTACCTAAATCAATTTCGACCAGACTATATTTCGACAGTATGGAACTCTGATTCGCCTTCATTTCGACAACACTTTAGTTCGAAATACCTTAAGTTCGACACTATTGTACTCCGAAAAAGCGTTTCTTCGACATGAATAAACTAGGAAACGATGCGACTTTGACGACATAATTCTTCGAAAACATTGCTAGTCTGACATAAGTAAATTTCAACATACTACTCAACGTACTCTACGACAATCGACGTGATACATCTGAGATACGATGGTACTTCGAAATTATTATAGGTATGATTTTTTCAAATCTGACTGCTCTCTATCTAAATATTTTGTAATATATTCTATTATACATTTACAAGCAATAAAGCACTAACAATAAGCCGTTTACATACCTATGCAAAGAAAATGCTGATAACTACTCCTTACTGTAGACAACTACGCAATATGGACAAGAAGTCCTTAATTATTAACGTCCAATTTTACCACGCAATCAACACCATAATGTAAGATTATACTGCTGCTGGGAACAAGTAGACGTACTTGCTGAATAGACTGCTCCGAGGTCGTAAAATGGCCATCAATATCCGATGTTATTCTATACAGATTCGTTTATATTTCATCATAATCAGCCTATAATGTTCCCACAGGCGTCCTCTCTTCAAAAGGGTGTGGGCTGTAATCTACCACGCGGGCCCAGTGCGGGTTAGTAGATGTCACATTTCTTCGAATTTTTGGTTCTAGGACAAGCCGGTTTCCTCACGATGTTTTTCTTCACCGTGATGAAATAATTTACACATAGTGTCGTAGTAGGTTTTTTTTTTATTTGTTTTTCATTTTTATATTATAATTTTAATTTTTGATCTTAATTTTAATTGTGATGTTGATTTTAATTGTGTTGTTGATTTTAATAAATTGTACACTATGATCCTAAGTTGGTTGAAATAAATAAATAATAAATAGTAAAGCGCCTGCCTGGGTTCGAACCTACGACCTACAACTCGTAAGTCACGGCCGTTACCACTGGGTCACCACTACTCTCAATAGTTTATATTTTTAAAACGCCATATTGACAGTAATTTTATTAAAAGAGAGCTGTCAGTGTGTCCTCTTTAACAGGGTTATAGAGGCCAGGGGCCAGGGGCCAGGGGGGACTTAGCGTGAGAAAGAGATGGAGCTATAAGTCCTGTATAGCTCCATCACTTTCCCACTGTTAAGTAATATTATAATAATACTGCTATAAGAGGTGATGGTTACCCCCCAGATAGCTAGTCGCTTTATGTACAACACTGGTATTCAGCTGCATCCGGTTAGACTGGAAGCCGAAAATTCTAGGCAGATGATGAAAGTGCGTCCTCCAATGAACAGTCAATTTCCAATTTCCCCGGCAACTTTTAAAATTTTCATTCCCGTAAGAACCTGATTCGGAATATTACGAACATTTTAAAATAAAAGTTTGCCAAATCGGTCCAGCCGTTCTGAAGTGATGCGCTTACCGACGAACAGGGGGGTAACCATCACCTCTTATAGCAGTATTATTTCAATATTACTTCAGCGTGAGAAAGAGATGGAGCTATAAGTCCTGTATAGCTCCATCACTTTCCCACAGTGAAATAATATTATAATAATACTGCTATAAGAGGTAATGGTTACCCCCCAGCATTTTATTTTTATTATACCGGGTTATTTTTAATTGACTAGCTAAACTCCGCAGACGCGATGGGTATGGATATCTAAACGGATAAAATAAAAAATAAAAGATATTAGGCTTTTTTTTTGGAGTTCAACGACCGCTGTTGGTGTTGTTACTTGTAGTATTTGTTGAGAAAAACAGTTTTCTTATGTTTTATTGTTTTAATATTTAACGTCTGTAAAGTTAATACAAAAAAAACGTTTTTTTTTTTAAACTTATTATTCAAGTGACTACAATAACTGCGTTCGATGACCCCACAAAAAAAAAACATCAAAATCTATTTATCCTTTGTTTTATCGTGTTTATTATATCGATACTCATCGCGTCTGCGGAGTTTATCTAGACAATTTCAAATAACCCTGTATATAGATAGATAAGAATCCGCAGATTATATTTAGCACAATAATTTAAGCTTCTGCATAATCAATTATGCAAATAAACATCAAGTAATCGTCCCCAACTTACTGAAAGCTGAACTAAGATCATAGTTTCATGTTGAATTCACTATTATTAGTACGTATTATTCAAATGACAAATTAAATCCTTCAATTATGAATTCAGAAACTAACACCCGGCTTGAGATGTCTTGTAAGATTAGAGGATTTAAAAGATGTTTGATTTCTTGAGTTGGAAACTTTGGTAGATTAATATCTGGGTTTTTATTTTGTCCATGGGTATTCTAATAGTTACTATTTTTGATCAAAATTATTATTATAGTTACAAAAACTGTACTTTAATTAAATTAAACTAGCAACCCGCCCCGGCTTCACACAGGTAGCAGAGCATGCCTACATTTTTTTTTCTGTCGTCCGCCGTCAGCCGTCATCCGCCTTTTGCGTCGAGCATGTGGATTAGAACGTAAATAATTACCCCAAAAATCGCTTAATTTAAAGATATGCTTTAAAGCATTCTCTAGCAATATTATTTCGTTATTATGTGGTAATCTTAGAAGATAGATATACAGCGTTGCTACAGTTTAACAGATTATTTTAAGAGGAATCATTCCGTAATACATTGTTTTCATATAACATATATTTTACGCGGCGCACGCCAAGTAAAGCTCCAAGCATGATTTTTTTCATCCTATCTATTGGAAAAGAGGCGAAAGGCCACCACCACCTACCCATACCCTACCCTTTTACATATACCTTCATATTTCAGCCAATGTACACAAAACCTTAATGAATTATACACCCAAACCTTCCTCATGAATCACTCCTTCCATTGGTGAAAACTTTATGAAAATCCGATCAATTGTTTTTGAGTTAATCGCGTTCAGACAGACAGACGCAGCGGGGGGACTTTGTTTTATAATAGAACATGTATTATTATGTCCTATGCAATGTCTACACTGATACAAATATAAATATTAAAGGGAATAAATTTCTCTTAGTACTTTCTAATCTAATCTAATTGGCCTGTATTGTCCCACGGCTGGGAAAAGTCCTCCTTCTACCTTTTCCGCACAATTTGCCGCAATGTCGTCATGTGTTTAATGGGACCCAATCGGTGGTTCTCTTAGCCCATTTGTCATCTGACATGCGGCAGACATATCCGGCTTAGTCCTGTGAACCCTTTAAATCCAAAATATTAAATGTAACTACACAAACGACTTCAAAACTATTTCCAAAAGCAGACATTACTGTGTATGCATCTAACAAGGTACATTTAATTAAAGTACTTACTTTGGAACCGTTCTCGATGTTGCGTAATCTATCGCTTAATTTAGTAATTTCCGCTATCCCCAAATTATCATTGTTATGTGATCCTGGTTTTTCCTTTACACTAGTGACGCTGTGTCTTGGGGTGATAGTTTCAGCGACTTTGTCTGCAATCGACGCCAATTTCTCCATGTTCTCCTCATCGGTCACTGCCAAAACTCCACGTACATGGTGGTAAATGATTTTTCCACATTACCTTGAGTATGTCATCGGTTACTTTTCCTCTGGCAAATTCCAAATGTCAATTGGGTTTTTGGGTGGTATTTAGCAAAGAATACATCCTAAGCTTTTCCCTCTTTTATTCGTCAAGACAATAGGATTGTGTAAAAAATGTGCGATTATGGAGTAATCCGTAGGTAGTACAAACATCGGTACTTTTAACAGAATTCCTCTCTCCACGAGAGTGAAAATGGATGATGACAGAGATGTCATCATCCATTTTAAAGATCGTTGAAACATAGTTTACTTAGTACCTACTTTAAAAAAATCGAGTCTTGGACAATATGATAGCAAACCTCATAAGTCCCACAATGTGGCTATAAAATAATAAAGAGCAATATGTTGGTTTCATAACGCGTAACATAACCGCAGGAGACGACAGCATTGATGTAATAAAAGTACCTACTTATTGAATGAAATAGTTTGGTGAAACTCTTACCTAAGTGAGCCCTAGCTTCATTGTTTTAAACTGGTACTTATTTTAACGCTTTTAGGAAAATATCATAAATCAAAAGTTATTTATTCAAACTAGGCTGAGAATCAGCACTTTTCGAACGTCAAAATTACATTCGACAGTCCCCAAAATGCCCGCCCTTCACCACTTCCTAGTGCTAACAACAAACTCCCCAGCAGCACAGCTGTCTGTTCAGTTAGAAAAACTTTATTCTATACAATAGTATGCAAAATAATATACACTACGCGCAACGCAAAAATATATTTTTTATTAATATTAATTATTTGCCATATGTCAGCTAGCTATACTCCACTATACCAACAAAAAAATAACATCGAAAAATATACTCAAGCAGAAATAAAAACGTAAACAGAATTTAATACCTAAATAAAAGCATTCAGGCTTAAAGGGCGTGCCCGCTTACATATAGCTATAGCTGTAACTCGAAATCACAAATGATAAACTAGGCCCATCGAAGTAAAATAAATAAACAGTTCATTTCTAATAATAAAACCATGATCAGCAAGACGACCAGTCACCACAAGCAGCACTCGTTAACGAGCATAACGCAAAAATCAGCCATTACCCCCTTCGCCATATTTGAGGGAAGGAGGCAACCCGACCCCCGACGGTACCGCAAGCAGTGACATCTAAGGAAGCGGATCATCATGGAGACGGAGACATTTTGTACGGAACATTTAGGTACATAGGAGTCAAGTAGGCGAAAATCATGACATCGTCATCAGTCCTACCGTAGGACCGATGACGATGTCATGATTTTGGCCTAGTTACTTTATTACAGCATGGTACTAGCACATAGAACAAAACACTAAGAATATCAAAGTTCATTTGACGTCAAGTATAACTCTAACATAATTGGACTATCTGTAGTTAACAAACCAACAAAGTATAATTTTGGTACAAAATTAACTCCTTTCAACAAATATCTCTTCAAATTATAACAATTGAGAAAATCAAGCCCCTTTGACGGTTCACAGAAATATATACGAAACTTTCACGTACTTACTTTATCATTAGAGGGTTAACTTACAAGTACCTACCTAAGTAGGAATGACGTCAGAACATGTGAAGAGCACAGATTATAAGCGAGATTTCCGCGAGAACTGGTGTCAAAACTTTTATTTGATCTTTACGACCAGTTGACAAGTTTTTAAGAAACGTGGTTATGGACAAACTGTCCTTCAAAATAACGTTCAGTATCTATAGACAATTTGTCCATGCCTATCGATTATTTTGTCAGCTTATCCTCGAACTCCAAAATAGTAAAGTAAAATAACATTATTAAATTGATTCTATATCAAACGCTATACAAATAAAACAAACGCTGACTTACCGAAAACTCAGACCGTATAGTTTCACAATCACTAGATAACAACAATAAAATCCTTTTCACCCTTTTACAATACTTTGCTAAATTTTTAACGACCACACAATTTGCCCTCAATTATCTTAATCGGCCACTTGTAGGCCTCGTGGCGAGGTCGGTAACATTGCACAAATTACATTAATACCCTCATATTGTTTTGGCTTGGTAACCCTTTTCAAGCCCATTTTCAGCGAGATTTTGTTGATGGTCGCAGATTTGTCTTGAACTTTATGAAGCTAGAAAAATTTCGGGTAACTCTTTTACTTTGAACGGTACCTTTTAGCTGATTAGGTTCCGAAAGTGGTTTTATATTATTTTGGAAATATAAATGACGTAATAGATACTCACCTTTTATATCAGTACCATTATTTTACCTGAAATCATAACAAGCTGCTTAATTCCCCGAATTATATAAATTCTCCGAAGATTTTATATATTCCACGAATGGTTAGGCACACCCACATTTCGCTAGTTTGTTTAATAAGTCCGATGTATTACCTAAGGGGCAATCCTGCTATTGATATGTGATAGCAAACTCTACCACTGCTTTTAATTATTTAAATTTTTAGGCTAAGCAAAATTGTTTCTTTTATAAAATATATTCTAAATAAATAGGTACTACGAGATCGAAGTGTTTACCTTTGATAAAAGTTTAATCTTTATGGAAAACAATGACAATGACACGGAAAGTCAGACGAGTGATTATGTACTTAAAGTTAATCAGTTTTCTATCAAGACCAAACAGAATTAAAAGTTGAACGGACTAACATCGCCGCGTGATGGATCTATTAAGTAACTTCGCCTTTGAGAAGCTGTTTGTTTCATCGCCGATACAATCAAATTAAAGCATTATTGTGTTGGTAAAAAGGTGGCAAATGAAAAATATTACTAGAAGTAATAGAATCCGAAATATCTGTATAAGAATGCTA
Organism: Atethmia centrago; assembly: GCA_905333075.3. NCBI lineage: Eukaryota > Metazoa > Arthropoda > Insecta > Lepidoptera > Noctuidae > Atethmia > Atethmia centrago. The sequence continues at coordinate 4,927,747 of HG995381.1, read as the reverse complement.
ACATTTCTAAGCTAATTTTGACCACTATTCTCCGTGCTACGCCGTAGGCGTTGCTAGTTACAATGCTTATTTCGGCACTCATTATTCGGTAAGATCGTAGTAAGCACAAATTTTATTTCATCACGAATCCGTAGGCTCCGCTCCGTAGAAGAGTATTTTTGGCAAGAAACTAAATGCCATTTAGCAACTGCCTTTAAGTCTAAATAAACGATCCCAATTGCCAATATAAGTAAACTTGACAGTCTCATCTACATAATCAACTGTCACTGAAAATCGTTACAGTATAATTTCCACTGAAAGTGATTCGACTTTCCGACCTTATCAGTTCATAAAACGAGACGATCATTATTATAAAAGCCACTTGATGTTAATACTCGTTTTACGCACCTTGTGTGTGTCTGGGGTGTCATGTAATTTAAAGCTGTATTTATTCCCTAAAGGCCTTAATTATTTGATAACATACAATCTTTTGAGAAAGGCGGGTATTTCGACCCACTTTAGGAGCTTACTTTAGCTGTAGTAACTTTTGGATAAAATCCAGCCGCGAAATCGCCAACAAGATCAATAGGGAAAAAAAATGATTTTACTATGACACATTCTGAAAAGCAGAAATAGCTATTTTAATTATAACGCTCATTAGATGTATGTTAGTAATAACAGCCGCACGGGTCGATCGATTAGGTTAAGCTACGCTTGCCGCGGTTGATCCGTGGATGTGCGACCATCTTTACGTACCAAAACGGTTAACGACGGCTTAACGTGCTTTCCGAGGCACGGAGGGGCCTCGGAAAGCACGTTAAGCCGTCGGTCCCGGCTGTCTTTGACAGTCGTTACGGGTCGTCAGAAGCCCGACATTCTGACAACCAGTCTTACCAAGGGGTATATTGTATTACACAGTAACTGGGTTGCGGATGTGGAGGTCTATTTGACCTCCGCATCCACAACCCAGTTACTGTCAGTCACTCCATGTAAAATACTGATATTCAGCTGCGATCGATCCAATATAGTTGGGAAATGGCTAGGCAGGTGATGATGAGATGTAGGTACATGCGTTTGACTATCCTGTCATAAAAGCTTTTAAACCCCTAAGCACTAGAACCAGGTATACACTTAGGAAGAAGCACTTAGGAGATCAATACCCTATCTGCTTACGACGTTAGAATATTCCCCTATTAACTACAAAAGCGATTCTATTAGCCGATGCAAATTGATGATGTTAGAGTGGGTGCATTATAATTAATTAGCACGGTACACGTGGCATTAGGAGTTAATTAACAATGCACGGCTAATCATTGTTCATCATCAACTTAACGAATTAATCATAAACTTGACAATTCCACCGAAAAGTTTGTTGTAGATAGGTACTTTAAACGTGGATTAAGTTTGCAGGAAAAAGAACTCAAAATGTTTCTATTTTTTTGTAATATTAATATTTTATTTGCAATTTATATAATTTTTATATTTTGACATTTCATAACATTTTACAATTTGAGAATTTTATTTTGACATTTTGTATTATTTAAATTTTATTAATCGTAATTTTATTTTGGGTTTTATCTATTTTTGCTTTAAGTAGTCTAATTTAAATGTATTTTTGTAAAAATATGGACTAGGATTATGTCTGAAATAAATAATTAAATAAATGAAAAAATAATGCTTTTTGTCGTAATCACGTGAATTCATTGGAATGGCTCTAAGTTGCCAAATGGCATTATTTCGGAAATGAGGAGTCATTTGATTTGGATTGATCTTTCAAACGTAATGCGGATTAAGTTCCGCATTACTTTAGGAACCGTTGTTATATTTGGACTGGAAAGTAACGCTTGTTTTAATACTATTTTGGTGGTTTTGTTTAGATTTACTTTTTGCCGCCCATCTGATTAATCCTACCTACGTTGGTGTAGCACTGTAGAGTGCACCAAATTGATTACCTACCGGGGAGGGGTAACGTCCCCTTACTTTTAATTAAAATAAAGGTCGAACGGAAAAAGTATCTACCTATCCACTTTCAGACGGTCAACAAACCCGCGTATGTTTAACCAACTAAAACAAACTTCTAATTATAATGTGTTTGTATTAAACAAATCTTTTATAAATACATTTATAAATCACGATATAATAAAAGTATATGTCTTTGTCATCCATACATCTCTATCAGCCGTCATATCAACGTTGTCTTCCATACTAGCCATTTTTACACACAACCCATCGTTTCGTCATCACTTCTTGTCATAATTATGCTCCTCATTCCTCTGCATCACATGTCCACACTACGACAAACTCTCCAGCTGACAGAAAGTCACCGCGGCTACTTTCAAACTTCCACGTCAAATGTTTCTTTGTAAACTTTAATAAAATCGTATCAAAGTCAAAACTTAACATTGAACTTTTTTGAATAAAATAATTGCTACGAGGTCTGGGAACGATTCTAATGCAGGTGCTCTAACCGTTGTAACTACAGGAAAACGGTCTTAGGAGACTGTCCTTAACTATTTGAGAAATTTTGATCTGCTTTCACAGATTTTTTTTAATTGTTACGAGGCAATTTTTTTTAGGCAATTTTCACAAAAACTTTTCCTTGCTAACTTTTGATGCCAATCGATCCTGTAGCTTATCGGTTCGACGACTGCTTTGCAAACCTATGGTTGTAAGTTTGATTCTCAATTATTTCAATAATTTTTGTGATTTTTTTTTATACTATTGTATGATAGATCGTACACGGAAAAACATACAATTTAGACATCTTATTTCAGCTATAAACTAATAATAATAGTTAACTATGGTTAAGTTACCGTTAATCAGAAATCCCGTGTAAGTACTATTGGCAAAACTTAAGCATGCTCACTTTAGAAAATATTTCTGCGGCAAGCGCAGCTAGTGACAAACCACACCCCTTCCTGGTTTCGTCCAATTAGAGACAATATGAATTTGTGTGAGTATAGGGCGTGGAACAAAAAATATAAATATGTGTGGTATGTTGGTTACTCACTGCACGAGCCGGTATTATTCGCGCGAGCCGAGGGCGAGCGAGCGCGATAAGGGAGTCGAGTGTGTGCGCGTTTCATACGACGGTTTTCAACTTGAGAGGAAAAAAAGAGACTGGTATTGTTATTAGTTTCGTACGCCGCTAGGTATTTCTCTCTAGATTTTGCAGGCAACAGGCTGTCACTAGCGTTTCGTGCCTAGATTAGTATTTCCGGGGGGTTAAATCTACGCGTTGCTCTTCGCTCTTCTTTCCTAATTGAAGTCAACATTTTTGATAATAATTAACCACACAATGAAAACGTTAACAAGTATTTCTGGAAAATACCGCGCTTGTTTTGTTTATCCCGCGCGCCGCAGGTGTAAATAAAGGCGCTGGAAAAACCGCTAAACAGCCTATATAAAAAATATAATAAACAAAATAATGTTTTGAATAAGCAAATTAAGGTTAATATGTAGTGAAAAATATATAATTTTATGAAATGATGATAATTTTGATGATTGATTTATCTGATGTAACGAATTTTTTTTTCTCAAAAATATTCATTGTTTTTGGACAAAAACTGCGTATATTGAAAAAAGAAATGTAAAGTAAAAATACTTCTATATAATAAGCTGAATTTCTGAGTCACTTTACAAGCAAGTGTGTTGAAGAAATATTTCGTAATTTTTTGCGACCGTATTTTATGGCCGTTCTATAAAGCCGATCTATTGTTTAACCAGATGTTCTGACGTTCCCACTGAATAACAATGGTGCTTAGATAATGAACTTATTTTTATTGCAGTTGCAAAAGTTGCGACAGCAATAATAAAAAAATCTGATAACATTGTATAAACTGCGCCAAGTAATGGTTCAAATACTACTGTAAGTAATTTTGCTATTTTAATCAAAACAGCAATAAAAGAAAGAGATAGCAAATGACAATTTCTAACAAAACTACGTAACTTGCTTCGTTTTAGGGTTCCGTAGTCAACAAGGAACTCTTATAGTTTCGCCATGACCGTCTGTCTGTCTGTCTGTCCCCGGCTTAGCTCACAGACTCTTACTAGAAAGCTGTAATTTGGCAAAGTGGTAAACAAAAATGCTAAATAAAGTTTTTTTAGGGTACGCGTATAGCAATACCAATAATACATTTTCTAAACCAAACGGAAGATATTAGTACGAAATTACTTCTTGTCAACAATAACAATTCATAAAGCGCTCTCGCTGGCCGTGCCCATTAAAAAAATGTCTTACAAACAAGTGAGCATAGCACGCGCCTAGTGTGACTGTCACACACACTATACATAATTACATTAATACAAACACGGCTAAAATACGCTTCATGCATCCCATTGGCCAAAACGCTTGCATCGGGCGATCGAGTCGTGAGCCGTGCTATACGATTATCGCCTTAGAGGTGAGCATGCGGAAGATTGGCCGATAGTACATCTACTGTTATATTATTTAAGTTATATCCGTTCGTCAGAAATAGTCTGTAAGAATGTCAGTGTATCAGTGTTGTACCATTAGGTAGTATATTCAAGGGCCGATGCCTGCCGGGGTCGCGGGAAAGCCCGACAGGGATACCCTGGCCTCTGGCAACACAGGAAACGGAAGGAACTCGGGTGGGTTTTAGTCAATGAGTCTGATACACCCTCCCGCTCCGCCCAGAGCGGGAGAAGTTATTTGATAATTTACCATAAAAAAGGCGTTCATTATATCAATTAAAACGAAAAACTTCGCAAGCAATGGGAAATTGCTACTGAAGGTGTTAACCTCAGGACGAGCTGCTTCTCACATGGATAACAATACGTCTCTTGCTCCCGCATCACCAGTCCAGACTGTCTGCATATTGTGGCTGCGGAGACCAAAACTACAAAAGTAGAATACAGGGAACTCTTATAAATGTGGCTGTTATTTTAGTATATTGTGGTGTCTTACGACTTCAACGCGAACGAAGCCACGGGTAGAAGCTAGTAAATACCGATATTCTACACAATTCAAAGCCAGCAATATTCATAACTAGTAACAATGATCTCGATATTAATCTCTGGAAGTGCCTATGATGTAGCCACATCACAGGACAGAACGCTAAGTTATACTGTATTGTTACCTTCAGCCCTTTGATATAGCGACGTGTTTCTTGTTGAGTATCAACTAACTTTGTACGAACAGACAACTTTTAGGAAACTATTTACAATTTGAAATATTGTATTGAATAGGACCTGATAGAGGTCGAATCATTGTACACCTACCTACTTTAAAACAAGGCCAGGTTTTGTTCTAAAGTAGGTGTCTCGTTGAGGCGATCGGCGGCGGAGATCTCTCGAGAGGGCATGGGCAGCCGTCACCTCCTTCTTTGAAGCAGTAATGCTCGCGAAGGAGGAGGCGGGACGGTTGAGGGAAAGGCAAATTTCGCGCCCTCTCGCCCCTAGCCGCCGCAGGTGACGCCCTGGGCGTCGGGAATCCCAGTCGGATCTCCGGTCCCCGTAAGCGCGGGCTTGCGGACGGTGAGCAATGGGTAGTTCGCCGTCCTATAAGGACCAGGCCCGGTTCGACGACGCGTTCGTACTAACGTCCCCGCGAGGCTCCTTCTACGCCTGCCGACTTACCTACCTTCACGTCAGTCTCCCGCGCGCGTGGCTCAACGCGCGTGCTTGTGACAGCGAGGAGAAATTTCAGGGCAGTCAAAGTAACTTTAAGCATGATTTTTCACCCAGTATCAGTTTTAACGTTTCTCACTATGGCTTTCTACGTTTCTTATTATGGCTGGTTTATATTGTAGTTGTATTTGAGTAGTTTCGGATTCCGATAATTTTAAATTCATCGATGAAAGACCTTGTTGTTGTTAAAAATCGTTACAATGATTCCCACCATTGTAACGATTTTTCGGGGACGGTCGTAGCGGTACAACTGTCCCCATGATGGAATTGACCCCGTTACCGCAGTGTACCTGGATTCAAGCTCATATATATATAAATATTTAAGCATCGCTTTGTTAACTGTTTCTAGGTCTACAACAAGAAGAAATTCTATGAAATAAAAGTTGAAGAAGAACCTAAATCTAAATCTAAAACAAAAACATAAGAGCATACATTCCTGAAGCAAGGTGCTCAAGCAGTGAAGAAGATGAGTTTGTATGGAATCGTTTGGTTCTAGTAGACCAAACGAACAGTGGGTAAAATGCATATACTGCCATAATTTAAAAAAAAATGAGGAGACTGATAATTACAGTAAGATTATTGATGAAAGTTAATGCAAGTCATTCCAGTGAAACTGATTAGCTAAGTAATTAAAACGATTGATAATAATATGTTAGGGAAGATTGTACCAGAGGATATTTGTACCACGGGGACACTCGTTCGAAGTGCTTTGCCATACAACATGTTATTTTGTAATGTTCATGACTTTTTGACGAATTATAAGTAATGCCTACAAATGTGTAATCTACAAGACATACCATGTTTTGTAGTGTTAAATTAAGATTTTATTGTTTAAAACGAGGAAAGTTGTTTTATATTTTTCTATTTTTATGTTGATTAAACCTAAAAAGTTTACGGTGTTTTGCTTGTACTCGTAGTTACATTAAAAGCTGTTCTGCTGAGATATTACCATTACAAAAAAAAAGATGTGTTTTATTTCATCACATCACCGCAGCACTGGTACAACTAACCACAGGATCGGGGACATTTGTACCAATTCTCCCGATCCTTTATGGTTGTATTATTTCTACAGATATTAAAGGTAATGAAAACTCATAGTCCATTTAACTAAGTATCAATGTATATTGGCACTATATGCCCACAATATTAGCAGTGAACTCAGAATTTAACCTTAAAATGCTAAAATTGTCTACTGGTCTACCCTATTTATTTCCTCGATTTTATATGGGAAACTAAGTAGTAGAAAAAACCGGCCAAGTGCGTGTCGGACCACGCACAATGAAGGGTTCCGTAGTTGGGATTACTTGGGACGAATTTATTCCAAAAACAAACTTAACATTGTAGGTGATAAACCTGTTCTCCCATACATCGATATATTGCCAAGGTCAATTCTCCAACTGCAAATTTAAGTTGGTTGGTACTCGTTAACTTGTAAAGCCTACTTAGCCGTGATAGTTTTCCTTTTAATTTCATTATATGTACTACTGCCATGAATTTTTTCACATCTCCATACACAACCATTTAGCTGGCAGTGTGGACACTTGACTCTAACAAAAATTTGCACCTTAATGCTTAATATTACGCAAGTGGATCCTTGAATCGAAAAGTGGTGTTCACAGACCTGCAATATTTTTGAACGGCCTATCCTACCATCCCCACATTACGTGCAAGGGACGTACGCTAAAAAAAAAATTCTTTCAAGATTTTCTTTTTGCACTTTAGATTGAAGTTTATTATTATTTAACAACATTACAGAATTCGTAACAAAAATCCCATACCATTCTGCTCAGCAAAAATTTTACCTTTCACGTTACCTATTTTCCCCTTATCGAAATTTAATCAGTGTCATTTGCCGACTGAACATATTACGTGACATTCATATTAAAGCCACCCGATACCATCGAATCGTTCACGTGAAGGAGCTCGTATAACTTGTCAACATTAAATTGAGATATATCCAATATAACCTTTTGTCAAACGTTAGCATTTGACACGGGTCTAGAAAAATTACCCTCCTCCATTTATAATGAGAGGATCCATTTCATACGCATATTTTCTTGTCAATTTCGTAGGAATATACCAAAGTTTTTCTCGGAGATTATAAATTAGTCAAGTTTTTCTGTTCTTCATGTTAAAATATATTTTTTAAATGAGACTCTAACGCATAAAGAATTTCCTAATTCCTTCTTTCAATGGAATCTATGCAATTCCCATGCCATCCGAAATTAACTGAAATCCTCCTGAATAATCTAGTATCTTGTATTTAGAACTTGGTAAGAACACAGTGCGAGAAGAATATGTAAACATTCTGGAAACTGCATACTGATTATAAAAGAGATGAATTAGGTACTTATGGGGTTTCAAACTTTTTCCTCTACAGACCTCTGCGTTCTGCTGCAGATATTTGTTACTTTTTCCCGTGTGTTGCAGCTTCCATCCATCATACTTTTTTCTGCTAACAAATAGAATATAATACTCTTTATTATGTACACCATAAAAATGACAGATACAAACGTAGAAATTTTACAAGGGGTGACACAATGGGCGGTCTTATCGCTAAAAGCGATCTTTTACAGACAACCTTTGGATGGATTAAAGGGGGAAGGAAATAAAATACTGCAGGTAGTCAGTGGTGCACCAAAAGAAACGTAGCATATCCACCTAACTACAACAAAAGGTGTTTCATTCCCGTACATAAAAGGCAACATGCTAACATCATAATTGTACATGATAATCTGATCAAGTGATCATACATAAAATCATCTAAGTTGACTAAATAATTAAATTAGTAACTCATACTTTGCGATAAAGAAGAAACTAATACAGATAATTCTAAATTTCTAAAGTTTTGATATATTTCATTTCTCTGTTTTATTTTTTCTTTATTCACAAAGTTAAGTATTTGATTGGTTTAGTGATACATCTTATCTTAGTGATACATTTTTACGGAAAACCAATAATGTTTGTACAATTTTCAGAAAATTTTAATTAACAATATTATTTATTGGACAAACTTCTTATACTAAATTACCTAACAAACTATTAAAATGAAAATCTAAAAACCTAACTTAACTCAAACTGTTAACAAACTAAAATATGGCGTTGAAAAATAACTCCGCATCACTGTCGACTACTATATTACCCTAGAAACTGGCGGCATTGCCACGTTGTATGGCAATGCTAGCCTCTGGCCAAGGTAAAAGCCAGCCCTTGGGTCACGGGAAGTGTCAACCAATGGCGGGACAGGCTTACACGCCCTACCGCCGGCCTCGCCACCATCGAGGCGGTCCGGCCAGTGCTCGAGCCCTGGCTCGGGAGGAGGCACGGCTCCCTGTCGTTTCGGGTGACGCAGGTGCTCTCGGGGCATGGTTGCTTCGGGAAGTACCTGTGTCGCATAAACAGGGAGCCGGACGCCCGGTGTCACCACTGCATCGACTGTCGGGAGGATACGGCGCGGCATACGCTGGCAGAGTGTGCCGCTTGGGAGGAGCCACGCCGTGCCCTCATCTCAGGAGTGGGCAGTGACCTGTCGCTGCCGGCCGTGGTCGAGGCGATGGTCGGCAGCGAGGAGTCCTGGGACGCGGTGGTATCCTTCTGCGAAACAGTCGTGTCGCAGAAGGAGGCTGCGGAATGGGAGCGGGAGATCTCTTCCGCTCACCCGGCCCGCAGCAGGCGCACCGGGCGTCGGCAGAGGGCAGACAACGCCCTCTTCCGGCCCCCCTAAATGGGTCCAGGGACGGCGGACTTGGGGACGTCCGCCGCCCCCCATCACACTGGACCCGAGGTGGCGGCACGTAGTGTTCCACGCGCGCCCCTTTCAAACGTTGTGGGGGGGGTTTAAACACCTCACCCCCCCCAGACTTGAGGTGGCCCGCAGAGGCGGGCCGGCACTAGCTGGGGATCGTGGAAGTCGCATTAGATCCCATGATCCCCGGTGCAAGTGTGGGACGGGAACACCGGGGTGGTTTTTAGTCAGTAAGAGTCTGACAGACCCCTCCGCCTACCCCAGGGCGGAGGACATCCATGAGGATTTTCCACCCCGGCAACAATAAAAAAAAAAAAAAACGGGAAGTGTCAACCAGCCGTTTGGAGATTTCGTTGTACAATCCATGAGTACTCGGACCCACGATCCCAGTGTTTCAGCCCTAAACGGTTCGAAAATCTAATTACCGATAGGATTATTATTTACTTAGAATATTTTCGTGGAAAGTGTTTTTGTAGTAACGATATTTAATCAAAATTTAATTAGTATATTTGGCCTATTCTTAAACTGTGTAAAGTATAAAATATATTTGAAAATATTGACTTACGAAAAATTGCAATGATTGTATGCCACTAAACGTAACGGATTAGAGTAGAAGATAAGTATCTACATGAAAACTCTTTAAAATATATTAGATAGGTACTTCCTGAACCTCCCTAACTAAGATTCTATTATTTATTATAATACTAGATGACCGGAGAACTTCGTATTACGTGGGCAATTCCCCTACAAAATTTAGATTTTTTTGATTTTTCGGCTGTTCATCTGTTATACAGATTCGTTTATATTTATAAAACACCTAATTTACAGTCATTTTATTAATAGAGAGCTGTCAGTACGTCCTCTGTAAAAGGGTTGTAGAGGTCAGATAGCTTTATGTAAAATACTGTAATAATAATGTTTCCAAAATAAGAGTAATTTCTGTTTTTCGTACTGCCCGTATTCTTTGTCCGCGAGTGTATATTATCGAGTGTATATTATCGACAGATCGTACCTCCATTGTTTAGCTTGATATCATATGAATCACATTCTCATGGTCTATCTACTTTCCCACATTCACACCAACATTACTTTTCAAGCACAATATTTGCCCCAAACAGCCCACAATTTCACGAGCAATATAAACCCACGGTGTGGGCTGAGGGTTAGTGGTCGATAAACTTGCGCCCTGGAGTATCAGGTTGTCATCTCATCAACGACCTACTATTAATACTAGCTATAATAACCCTTCCTTTAGCCAAAATTTACGATTCTACGAAATATTAAAAGACGCTGACACAATGATCTTCTTTGTCTCTCAGATCAAAGATCAATATCAGCTTCCTGCTTCATCCTGGCTTTGTCATAAGTAGGATTGGCAACCCTACCATATAAATAGACCCCCCTTCCCCCTACTATATAAATAGTATCTTGCTATATGAGAGCCCTAAATAAAAAATGTAGTAGTCGAAGCTACTATATTTTTATTTTAATATAAAATGATCGCAAAAGGGCCAGTAGTATAATTAATGTGATAAAAGGTGAATTAATGGTATTTTATAACCTTAATTTACAGTTTAAAAATAGTTATGAGACATTAGAAAAAAAACCTCTTAATAAAGGTTTATAGTAGAAATAATATGTATTTTAAGAAAAAAATACTAAGTATATTTTTTTATTTTTTTCGCCATATATTTGTTATAAAAAAGTTGGCAACCCTAGTCATAAGTGTCTATCATTGCAAAATAACCTTGCCTGTGAAATATGTAGTGTAAATGTGTGAACGTGAAATAGTGTTAGCCCAACTGGTGATTTTGGAACACATAAATATTTCTGGAAATCTACTGTATCTGTCACCAAAAATTACATTAAGTTATTTGAATAAATTTGCTTACTGTATTTTTTGTTGGGTGGGAAATTATCAAATAACTTCTCGACGGGAGGGTGTGTCAGACGCTTACTGACTAAAACACACTGTAACACTAAGCGACAAACCTATAATACTAGGACCAAACAACATTACTTTGTGGGTTGAGTCCTACCCACTTAAATTACCTATTTATTTATACAAAGTGTTGTTTTGCATACTCGTCAAATTTCAGGATACTGCTATGAAAGACATATATCTATGTATAATCAAATAAAATTACGATACCTGCTCAATAATTAATACATACTTGTTTTTTTTTGTTATTTAAGTATGATAGTATATTAGAATACACCACCTTCACATAACATAATCACCCCGTTGCTTATGCGGTAGAGTGTGTGTAAAAGGGCAGTTACAGTTCGGTATCACACGGGCCGCGTTTTATCATGCGTGTCCCACACATTCCCGAAAATTAGAAAAAAGGAAAAAAAAACGATCTACATATTTTATTGTGGATTCCTGTCGAGAATCATTAGCATTATTATCTCCTTGAATTTGACGAAGATGCAAAACGACACCTTGTATAGGTAACGCCTGACTAAAGCTATGTCCATTGTCCAGCAAATGCATGCAAAAACAACTCATATTATGTACTCTCGAAGCTGTAACACGCAAGTGTGAAGCTAACGACCAGTTGAATATTTTATATCACCCTATCAATATAATTTTATGATATAGCAATTTGGTAGAAAGTAAGAATATGTGGCATAGTAAAAAATAGAGAGCATTAATTCGAAGGCGTTTCACAGTAGACAGCAACACAGAATCCACAATTTACAAGTGCAAAAATACAGACAGACCATAAAATACTAGAGGACACCATCAATCTTCCATCAGTTCCATCACACATGGCACTGCGAATTAAAAAAACTTCCACTCGTGCTGAACACGGAAGCGAATACCTGTGTTTTTGTTTTTATGTGAAGTGGACACGATCCTAATCCATTCACTTTTGTTTATAGAAAGTATCAGGTGCATTTACAGACACACATTATTGATTTTCTATTGTTTGACTCCTAATCAGCTTAGTTGAAAGTTAAGAAAAGCTGTACTTAGTTAAAACATAACTATTACTTATCCAAAATCTCCTAGATTCTAATTATTAAAAAAAGTATAAGGAGGAACACTACCCATAATGTGAGCTGTAAAAATGATGTCCTTTTTTAATCGTTTAAGGGGACTACAGGACCTAAACGCAAATGTTGTAAGTTTTATAATGCCTAAAAGTATATGATGTACTGCAGTAAACAAAATCAGAAAAAATATATGATACTCTTCAGGATATATGCTAGGTAGATAGTGTGTTGAAAACATAATACCTACAACTAATTTGATACGATAGAAAAAAATCACGAAGATACCTCTAAAAATTTATTTTAACGATTAAAAACCACTAATATACTTGAAATCATTCTGATTTTTTGTCAGATCATTCTTCAAGCAACATAATAGTGTTTTAATTTTTTATTCAATCAATAGATTTTTTAAAATGGATAATTGCTTCATATTTTGCAATAAATTACCAGCGTTATGTCACCGCGCTTCTTTTTCATGCAGTCCGACAGTGGTACCGATTCCCTTGTTCACAAACTAAACTAAATTTAAGTTCAATGCATCTTTTTCTTTCTATTTCATTAAGAAAGGGACAGACGATAAATTCTAGTTTAGTCATGTCAAATTAATCAGCGCTTGACGTAAATTGACGTAATTTCATTTGGCAAGTTTTCAATCACGTCTAAACTTGTATGGAGTAGTGACAGGCGTTGATTAATTTGACAGGACTAAACTAAAATGTATCTTCTGTCCTTTTCTTAATGAAATAGAAAGAAAAAGATGCACTGAACTTAAATTTAGTTTAGTTTGTGAACAAGGGAATCGGCACCAGTGACCGCGCTTTAGCTGTTGTCAGCCTCTTAAGAAGACGATATTTGTTTAACCATTATAAGCTTATTTGGATAAGAATAATTGATAAAGGCAACAACAGCAATTTTAAATATTCACTACCTAGCATATACACCGCATAGAATAGAATACTCCTTATTATGTACACCATACAAATTGCAGAAAACACACAAATTGCAAAAAGCGATCTTTTAAAGACAACCTTTGGATGGATTAAGGGGGACGCAGAGACAATACTGCATGTAATCTGTGGTGCAGCATCTAGATACATATAATTAACACATACATACATAAAACATATTAAACTTATCTATTTAATACGTATAAGCTTCGTTTACGTTCATACATCTGGTCATACACGCACGCCGTTGTGCACGTTGTGAGTACTGCGTAGCAGGTGACGTTCTATAGTTTCTGTCTACCCTCATTGGAAGAAGACGTGAGTTTATGTGTATATAATATATTCAATAATAATCATGAAGCAAGTGCAGAGAGGAGTGCTGTGGTGGCCCAGTGGTAACGGCCGCGACTATACGAGTTCTCGTAGGTTCGAACCCAGACAGGCGCTTTACTTTGTGTAAATTATTTCATCACCACTGCTCTCAAAACGGTGAAGGAAAACATCGTGAGGAAACCGGCATGTTCTAGAACCAAAAATTCGAAGACATGTGACATCTACCAACCCGCACTGGGCCCGCGTGGTGGATTACAGGCTTACGATTACGGCCCGCTCCGTCTCACAGAGAGGAGGCCTGTGTCCCAGCAGTGGGAACATTATAGGCTGATTATGTAAGTGCAGAGAACAAAAAAAAAATATATTTTTAAGGAGACAGATGAGTGTTTTTTACCGAATTGTTTACTCACTAAAGGTAATGGATATACACTAATTTCTGATGGACAGATTAAGGTTAGTTTTATTGGTGTTTCAAATACACACAAAGGATTATTTGTGTTCCAAATAAGATTTACAAATCGAATACATAACCTAGACCAGAACATTCAGCAAAACATTTCTACAAATTGCTCTGAAAATTACAGGTCACTTCACACCTTTCTAAATGATTGCCATTTAATGACTATAAGTAAAATCCCACTATAATAACATAGTATAGGAGGTATATCGGTGTGTTTTGTACTTATTTCCCAGAGGACGCAATGCTTTTAGGCGCAAATTAGAAGGAATCTTGATGACACTGACCATTTTTAGTTGTCTCTGAGGAGGGTAGGTGTCAATGTGTTCGTGAAAGTTATTTTACATGGCCAAGTCCACGGCCACATTGTCCGATAAAGCGAACTACCGTTCCCGCGCTCTCTGCTTACAGTGTGACGACAAACGGTGTGCGAGAGAGAGAGCGCGCGAAATGTAGTCCGCCTTATCGCGACTATGTGGCTGCAGCATTAGGAGTAGATAGGCAAAAATGCTAACAATAATTAATAATCTTTAATTAGATGTAAAAAAATATTGAACGGAAGTTCAAGGAGCTTATTTATTTCGGAATAACACACAGTTTCAATTCTCTGAAATTACGTAATAAAATTGGCAGTAGTTAAATTTAATAACACTATGGCCACCAATACCTTTAGTATAGGTTTTGTATCAACTATCAATAATTAAAACTTGGATCAACTTTATAAGTAGTTGTCTAAGGTTGCCTGTGTCTATTATTTTTTCTTCAATAGTGAGGCCCGATCATTAAAGAAAGAAAACATGATATGCCAACTTTAGCTGCAGTAATTAAAACTTAAAATGAGGCCTACATTGAGAAAGAAAGGTGAGCTTGAGGAAATTTTTTCCGTTATTCTTAAGAAGTCAAGTTTTTGCTTTGAAAATTTGATTCTTTTGGAACGACTAAAAGCTCTCGCAGACAGGCGTGATGCGACGCTAATAGCACAATTACTTTGAAAACTTCATGGAAAGTATCGCGCTGTCTGTCGCGCCCGTGATATCGCGCCAGATGCACGATATGCACGAGGCTTACCTACCAGGAATGTCTTTTAGGATTATTTTGTTTAGTTACACCTGGGAACAATGACAATCTTAGAACTACTAAATCTATTTACCTGCATAGCTACTCAATTTCACAATTTTTTTTCACAGTTTCCACCACTATTAGATACGTTTCTACCTCTCAACAGGTTGTCTGCTATGAAAAACGGACAAATCAAAATGATGTGCAACGTCATCCGATTCACCTGTTTTTTTTTTGTTACTTATGTATCGGTCGGACTATTGAGCAAAAATGTCACCGCCGAAACTTAGGTGAAGTGTGTTGACAATAGTTGGTTTAAAAATGGTTGCCCATTCGTCAGCACAGAGAGTTGAGAGCTCTGTCTATGTTGTTTTCCATACAGAAACCCACTTCTCCTTCTTACCTCACTTCCCGCTCTGCCCATAGTTAAAATCTTCTTTCCACCAACAATCGTCTTCTACAATGTTTCATTCACTCTTCTTTCTTTGTTTGTCTGTCTGTGTTTTTCTTTGGAATGCGCTTCCTCTGAACATCAGGATGGCAACCAGTCGATTATCATTTAAAGTGAAGGCACGGAAATGTATTCGTAAGAAGTTGGCAGAAGCATCCCAGCGTTGATTAATTTTCTCCCCTACCAATCGTTATTTCTCCTGAAACTTTGTATTTTGTTTATTATGTATCTATGTACCTACCTTATGTTGCACCTGCCATGTTTTGTCTCTGCATCACCTTTTTTTTTTTGAGGGTGGGAAATCATCAAATAACTTCTCCCTCTCTGGGTGGAGCGGGAGGGTGTGTCAGACTCTTACTGACTAAAATCCACCCGTATTCCTTCCTGTTGCCTGTGTTGCGGGGGCCTCGGTGACCCATAAGTACCTTCCCGCGACCCCGGCAGGCATCGGCCCTAGTGAACCCCTACCTATGTGCTGACGACATCTCTTTGAGGCGCGCGTGGAATACAACGCGCCGTCGACACGGGCCTGTTAGTAAAGTAAAGTTTTAATAAATAGTTTCAATCTCTAGAATCAACTGGAAATTGGAATGACTGAAAAAAAACTCTTTTTTTTGTAAATTTTTACAGAATACGCCAGCTGTTTTCTTCTAGACTCCCCTTTGACTCTCACGAGGCTGTATAGTCATTGACTCTCGCACAGCATTCCAGGCCTAAGAAACTGTCGCGGAACAGACAATAAAATAAAATATATTTCAAAACAAAAATAATGAAAATTACACAGTAGAAAAGTTTCCCTTAATGTTATTCTGCAAAAGTTTATGACTTTCTTGATTAAATGTCGGTAAGGCTTCACTTCATTTTTTGTTTACCGTCTGTGTTCGACAAGGAGGTTTTAATATTATGATGATATTCAAAATGTTTATTTATTCAATCTAAACTGAAGGATAGGTAATGAGTTAGAATTGTTTACCTCGACAAGTTGTCCAATATGGGAGCTCGTGGTAATTTAATAGTAGCTGCACGGTCGATCCATCAGGTTAAGCAACGCTTGCCGGGGTTGGTCCGTGGATGGGTGACCATCTTTACATACCGAGACTCCTCCATGCCTCGAAAAGTACGTTAAGCTGCTGGTCCCGGCTGTCGTTTGTGGATGTTTGACAGTCGTTACAGGTCATCCGGGTCGTATTACCCAGTTACTGGATTGTGGAGGTCAGATAGGCAGTCGCTCCATGTAAGATACTGGTATATATGTAGCTGCATCCGGTTGGAAGCTGACCCCAACATAGTTGGGGAAAGGTTAGGCAGATTGATTGTTGTTGTCCAATGTCAAAATAATGTTTCAATATGTCTCAGAAATTCATTTTCGTTTATTGATGAAAGCCTGACCAATAATTAATTTAAGACTATATTCTAGTCTTAAATTAATTATTGGTCAGGCTTTCATACAGGTGATTGTATTTATATTGCCCAGCTAAAAAAACAGCAACTAATAACTATACCTATTAACATAAACGATGAGATCATATATGACCATCGACAGCAGATTTATTACGTTTTTTGGCGAAACTTCCTCCTGGATTTTATCAGTTTCTTAAAAACTTAAAAGCTATAGAAACCGTCAACTAAATTCCAATATCCTCTCCACCCAGGAACCGCTCAGGCCCAGCACAGGGACTACAGGGGTCAAAGCTTGGACCTCCTTCGTCTCCTCGCCGACAAACCATGGATAGGCATGGGACCCCACAACCGCTGGGACAGAGCGCCTCGCATTGACATGGAGTTGCAAAACAATGGCATGGGACCTCGGCTACCGCCGATACAAGTCACCGAAGATAGGAACGACCTTGATGATGAATTCAGGTAATATATCATTGTACCCTGGATAGTCTAGGACAGCATGGGATCCAACTCATTGATTATGCTGCACGGCATTCTCGCTTCAATGTGGTCGTGCGTTTTCAGGGGTCTGAGATGATCATGACTAAACTCTCTGTGATAGGTAAGCAAAAACACGCCTGTACCTATTTCCCAAACAGGGAGGCAGAGGTGTAAAGAACCTAGGTTATACGTCTCATGTAATAGGAAGCAAGTTAAGTCGTCGAGCTAGTACTCCCTAATGAAAAACCCCAACGAAAACACAACTGTCAGGCTCGGCTATCGAACCCTACGCTCACCAGTCTCGCTTGGGTTCTTGGCAGTCCTATACAATAACCCAATAATAATAATCATAATTATATATCTCATTATACTGTTGTTTCCAGGGGCGCATCCGAAAAGCGGTCAGCAGTGGCGACTGCGCTGAACTCAGGCCGCCGGAGACGGCAGCCGACTCCGGCGCTCGGTAAGGCAGTCACGCCGTATGTCGGCGTCGGTAAGCAGCCGGTCGCACCGCTATATTCCGTCGATGTTGTACCTAACTCGCTCTGTCACTCTTCAAGCTTTGATTGTATTTTGTAAAAGGTGACACTCTCATATCTCCACGGTGACACTTAATCCTCGGCAGTCAACCCCACTATATTTATAAAGGAGTGGGCTAATTACATAAGTTCGTGCCGATAAAAACAAATTGGCAAAAGCAGCCCAACCAACCGTTGGCACTTTTCAAGTTCTAGCCTGTTCTGTTCTGTTCAATGTACTCCGCTTAAAACGACTGAGATCCAAACCGATAGCTGCATTCAAGTGCCAGCAAATGCATTTGGACGCAGACTCACTGCACCCTTAATCTTTTGCCAATGTTACAACTCTTCTAGATTTAGACTGCACGAAGAGGACTACTTTTGGCATGGGTCTATATTAATTATATAGATACTGACTTCACCTAAAGATCAACAACTGTCACCAATATGATGCTACAGAATGCGCCTTCTCTGTTCGCCTGTACTGTTTCACTGTTTGGCGGTCCGCTGTGGGTCCACTACATACCTACAGTCAAAATACTTCCTCGGTGTTGTTCCTCTATTATGTAGGGGAATAAATATAAATTATACAGGCATGACATTCTGAAAGATACCAAATAGAGTCTACACGGTATCTATCTATACCTGTATAATTGATATTTTTTCAAACCCAGAGAATGTTGTGTCGATCTGTTTTACGTCAGTGTTGTTCATTCTTTGTAACAAGCTTTTACATATTTATCTAATATACTTGGTGTTATATTCATGTGTAATTTTATATAACATTCCCACTCAGAAAAGTTGATTAGAATTTACAGATTAAAACAAAAGATTTGATTAGATAGAAACATCCACTCCTCACGAAAATAAATTAGCCTCTTGCATACCTTTTACGAAGACAAATAAACAACGCTAATGTCTACTTACGCCCCTAATTAACCTAATGCATGCAAGTCGCAAGCACTGTAAAAACTCTACTTAAACATAAAAATATACGAGTACTTCAGCACTAAATACAAAGAGCAAGCCAACCTAACAGTTCCTACACAAATATATATAGCAAGGAGTATGTGTAGGTACACAGATTACCGATTGTTAGTTTTAAATTTTTCTGTAGGTGTTATGGCGATGAAACTTAACTTAATAAACTTTCAGACGCTTTGCTAATGATATACTCGTACAAAACGAGTTCGAAAAGTTATAAGTACAAATCAAAACGTTTCCTTACACAATACTTCTCCTAATGTTCCTAACCTTTAAATTATTATCATAATTTTAAAAGTATTACGAGTATAGTAATTAACATCTCCTTGTAATTTTTTTAATGAACGGCTCGCTAGCACTCTGATAACCTGCGAGGTGTTCGTTGTGTGACTAAAACCAAACTGTAAAATAGGCTAAGTGTTTTAGAAATAAATAATATAATAATTCTATTCTACAATGTTCAAACGAACTCAATGCATACAAACTATCTCTTTGTTCACAGAATATGGTTTATTTGTCTTAGCCACTTAAAAAAAAATCACGATTACAATCAATCTTAACGTCTATACTCCAGCCAAACTTCATGTGGAATGAATATAAAAACATTAACATACATTTTAATCATCGTTACCAATATCTGAAAAGAAAACATCTAGTTCAAATATCTCAAATCGTGGTTCACATTAACTTCCCATGCATGAAGTTTGTCTACAACATCTCAATTCCCCAAATATATTCAGTAACTTTCCGCAGGTGTGCTCAACGACATGGGCTCGTTCTTCGACTCTCTACGTGATAACCTGGAGACGCTGGTCTCGTTGTCTCCTCAGGAACGATCCACGCTGTTCCAGGATCCACCGTCCGTTGTACCAGCACCGGCTTCTAGTAAGTTTTAGTTTGATGAATTGTTTTATTTTATCTTATTTGGTGGGAAATAATCAAGTTGGTTCTGTGGGTTGTGGAGCGAGCTATGCTCAGAGTTTCTTTGAAGGATAAAATCAGGAATTAAATTATCCGGAAAAGAACCGGAGTTGCCGAAATGGCTTGCAGAGTAAGCACACTGAAGTGGCAGTAGGCTGGCCATGTTTGTCGAAGGACCGATGGCCGGTGCAGCAGACGAGTCCTGGAGTGGAGACCGCATCGGCAAGCGTAGTGTGGGACGCCCCGCAGCTAGATAGCCCAACGACGTTAAAAAGATGGCTGGGACATACTGGATGCAGAAGGCGGAGAACAGGATGTTGTGACGCAGCCTGGGAGAGGCCTTTGCCCAGCAGTGGACTGCGGCAGGCTAAGTTGATTGAAACATTTTGTCCCCTAAGTATCTATTAGTTTACAATGCTGATGTACCTAATAAGGCATCTTATTTCTTGAGGCATTTTCACGATGTATGGCATTTCTAATGTTAGTAAGAAAACTTATATATAAATATCTATCTACTCTACTCTACTCAAACGTAAAGAACCCGTTAGTGTAGAGTAAATAAAAGCTGCACGTAGGTACAGAAAGAAATTGGGCCATAAGTTTAATATTCAAGACCCGTTCTTACGATACTGTGTACCTAACACGTTGCAGGAGTATGAATAAACGATATAATATAATTGAACACATAACAAAACACGTGTTCTTACTTACACAAAATACCTTCCAAGTATCTTACATTTCAATTTTGTTCGCCAGAGAATTTATTCCAAGTTTATAATAATAATTAATTTAATTCAAGTAACAAGACTCAGTGTTAGTAACAAAATACTTAAAAACTATGTTAGTAAAACATTAACACAAACAATATGTGACATCAGTGCTGCAAGGTCCAACTGATACCCTGCAGCAGTGGTTCACAAACGCACAATCTAGCCTGCTTGCTACCATAGACAGGATGCTGTTGGTGCTGTCCCGCACCCTACTGATGCGCACCGCTTCCACATCACAGTGTAGAAGCAGTCAACGCGAGCTTCAGCAAACATTCCTAACGCGCTGCAGTATCGGGGCAACCCCATCAGCACCCTGAATGCGTTATTGTATTGAACACGAAGGGCGCTGTAGGATTTCTGAGTATAATGAGCCCACAGGCTGCAAGAGAAAAAGACGTGCAGTAAGCACTAAATATAGTGCGCTTGACCTCTTTAGAGGCACGCTTGAATCTGCGGGCAATCATGTTAGCTCTCACACACAGCGCCCTCCGCTCCCTGAACTAACTTGACATTAAAGGGTAGGAATCGTTTTTGTGAAAACCCATATCTGTACAGGCCTTGCACATAAAATTATGACATGTTTTCCGATTCGCTTCATAAACTAAAGGTAAAACAGAAGTTCTGAAAAACGGCTTTTCATTAACCACAACAGGGAAATTGGTAGTTCATTATATTCTTAGGCAGAGACTTCAGAATTAATACATGGAAACATACACTCACGCAAGGGCGTCGCCAAGGGGGAGCAGGGAGGGGCGGCAGCCCCCCCCCCCCCCCTCTATAGATAAAAAGTACCCAAATGCAAAGCAAACCAAAGCACCCACTCACTTGAATTCGTCCAATTTAAATTTTATAATTTACCGAACAAAAAATTAAATCGAAATTTGGCAGCAATTGTATTTATATAAATCTAACCGTTGTTGATGTTCTAAAAGGGACAAACACTTTTCTGGAAACGGAAAAAACGTTGAAAATTGTGATGCTCTACCGTGCACAACGTGTACAATTCATACTTTTCCCATCCTCTATATATCAACTTGCCCTCCCCTGGCTGGCGACGCACTTGCACTCACGCCTTTTGCCCAAGGGGTAAACAGAAACAACAGAACATCACAGACGATGATATCAACTCATTAATGCAAAAGTAACAACTTTTTTTCTAAAAACAAACCTAATTTAACTTTACATAATGTCACACATGCATATGCCAATCTAATCTGAATGTGTAAACAACGTATAAATATAAAAACGCGCCTTTCACATAATAAAAGGCAAAGTTTCGCAGTAGCTCGTGTTGTTGAGATAAACTCTCACAATAATATGTTGTGGACAACTCTCTCGGGAGCCTGCAGATGGACTGCTGGCCACCTAATTAAACTTTGGTGGCGCATACGCAGTATGAATGCTCCAGAGTGGAAATTGTATTAATAAATTACAAATTGCAGTTAGGAACAAGTTTGCTTCGCCCAGGTGACTTGATTTGCCATTTTAAGTCAAGTCACCTTGGCAAGTAAGCCTAAGGACAATTCAAAAGTGCCTGTTAATGGTGTAATTAAAAATAAATGCTTCGAGTTTGAGTTTGACTCAATAGTTTCCCTACCATTCACATGTATTTTATTTTATTTTATTTTTATTTCTCCAGGATAACAAACAGTTGCACAATAATGCTTAATATTTAGGTATAGACATTTTACAAACACTTTTGTGGCTAAGTAATAACAGCCGCACGGGTCGATCGACCAGATTAAGCTACGCTTGCCGCGGTTGGTCCGTGGATGGGTGACCATCTTTACATACCAAGAACCCTCCGTGCCTCGGAAAGCACGTTAAGCCGTTGGTCCCGGCTGTCATTTGTAGATCTTTGACAGTCGTTACGGGTCGTCAGAAGCTCAAAAGTCTGACAACCATTCTTACCAAGGGGGTATCGTGTTACCCAGTAGCTGGGTTGTGGAGTTCATATAGGCAGTCGCTCCATGTAAAATACTGGTATTCAGCTGTATCCGGTAAAACTGGCAGCCGACCCCAACATAGTTGGGAAAAGGCTAGGCAGATGATGACTTAAGTAATCATGCAACCAGCATCGTTATCGTATTTTATTTGTTAAATTAATGTAGACTACACCATAGAACAATTCCTAAAGTTTAATGCTGATCACTGATATACATACCCTTCGCCAGTTCAATGACTCCACATTTTGTTAACAATCCCGAAAATTCTCAGTAATAGAGTTAATACGAAATAATTTCAAAGTTACTAGACAAAACTTTCGATCTTTCAGGTATCGCTGCGTAGTTACCTAATGATTTGGGTGTCTTTTGTTTTTTTTTCACCGTCCGCAAGCCCTGCTCACCGTCCGCAAGCAAGGTGTGTCTAGACATCTTCTTAATGTAACGATATTGAATTGGTCTATTAGTAACAAAATAAATAAATAAAATACATTTATTTCAGACATAATTAAAAATAATCCGTATTATGTTAGTAACAAAGGTCTTAAAAACTATATTATTATTAGTATTGTAGCATTCCCGAATAAATTCACAAAAAACAAAAATAAAAACATTGCGTCATCTCGTCACATGAAGCCTTCCTAACATTTTAGACTCCGGCCTTTCTCATGTTCATCTTCAGAATTACATTGGCGCTCCCCCGGATCCTACACATCAGAGATTACGCATTACAGCATAAAAATCGTCGAACCTTGCATCAGCAAACATGCCTGAAGCCCTAAAGAAACGTGGGAGCCCCACCAGCATGCTGAAGGCATTGTTATATTGAACCCGAAGAGCGTTGAATGCCCGTTGTGTGTAGCTGGTCCACAGTGCGTTGGTGTAAAAGCTTTGGCAGTAGGCCCTGAACAGTGTCACTTTTACATCTACTGCTACTCTAATAATGGTCCAGATTTCCTCATATAAAAACCTCTCTTGCGAATAGAAAATACGCAAACTAATTAAACTTTGATATCTGATGGGGGCACTATTTTCATCCTCAACTTAGTGAGATAATCATAGCATATCTATTCAATAAGGGGATTACAAGATTCTCGACAATCTCTATAAATGAAAAGTTTTCCTTTAGGTCAATTTTTACTATCTACTTGATAACTCAACAATTATTATTAATTTCCAAATTACCTAGTTATTTCTCTGAGTTCACCACTAGGGTCATGACCTTTAATTACACGTATAACAAAACAAATCAACCTCATTACCGTTTGACACGCATTTCAGTCTTCAAGAACTCTATTGACACGTCAGGCAGTTCAACACTCTATTTATTATGAATGAATGAACGTTTCCCGTAGTTCCGCCCTCCAGTTTAGCTGTTAAGGCGCTGACAAGACCCAATTGACCAAAATAGGCTTCTCTTAAAAAAAAAATTGCCAAATCTGTAAAGTTTGTGGTAGCGGAAAAAATATATGTTAATTTTGAACATATTTTTATTATTATTATTATTTTCCAGAACACGTTTTGAAAAAAAATCTTGATACAAACCAACGTTAAACTAACCTCTTACCTTGGGTTCTAATCCAAAATATCTGTATTAAATACCAACATACGTTACGTATTTAATTAATAACAATAACGTCTTATTTGAATGCAGAACTTGGTTGCTTTTTTATTTTCGATTACTCAACTCAATTTTGAGTAAATAGGTAACTGCTTCATATTTTGCAATAAATTAGAAGCGTTGTGTCATCGCGCTTCTCTTTCTTTTCTATGCAGTCTGACAGTGACCGCGGCTGAGGTGTTGTAAGCGTCACCACACCACAGCACTAAACTTTGTTTAACCAAATTGTATAAAAACTCCTTCTTGTGTAGTCAATTTTCCTAGACTTGTCCCGACATGTTGGGATCAGCTTCCAGTCTAACCGGATACCGGATGCAGCTGAATAGGTACCAGTATTTTACATGGAGCGACTGCTTGCTTCTCCTTGCGTGTGTATTAATTCAAATATGACCTACACTAGATGGATGTTAATCTATACTATAATATAATTATTATATATATATATATATATATATATATATATATATATATATATATATAAATAATATTATATTATAAAAAGAAAAGAAAGAAAATAAATTTATTTGACCCAGGTTAAGGCACACAATATTCTTACAAAAACAAAAAACAGAAAGTAGTTAGAACACAGTATTGTGTGCCTCACGGCTGCGCCAAATAGGCCCAGTTCAGCATAAATGCCAGACAACTGGTGCCTGACGCTGGAAAGAGAAAATATTTGATTTTTTGTTTGTTTGTTTGCAATGGATAAACTCAAAAACTTCTTAACTCATTTTAAAAATTATTTCGCCTATAGAAAGCTACTTTATCAGCGAGTAACATGGTTAGTATTTTATTTTCAAAAAAATTAGAGATCCCTACGAAAATTACAATAATATAACCCAAGGTATCAAAAAGCCTAGGAAAGTCACAATTAGACGTGCGCTGCGAAAACTATTGATGATATATAAAATAATGTACTACATGTATAAAGTAGTCATCATTACCCACAAAAACGTCCGCGCGGTATATGTCTAACTATTTATCAATTATATAGTTTATATTATAGTTATAAATTAATCAATCAAAACACGGGTAAAATCGAAAGATGATGCGCGATTATCTCTGGAACTGCCAGTCAGATTTGAAAAATTCTTTTTGCATTTCATAGCCCAATTCTTGAGAAAGGTTAAAGGCTATTTATCATCACGCTACGACCCTTGCGAGCCGAGCAAAAAGTAGAAAGTCAGAAGGAACGCTAAGCGAATACGAAGTAATAACGCGGGCGGGAGATGGTAAGCGACGCGGTGGGTTGGGGGCCGTTTCACACGAATGAAGTCGCAGCCAGAAGCTAGTCGAAGGTAAACAAGATCATTAAATTTTGTGGTACAACGTCTACCTCGGAAAATAACACTTATCAGACATTTAGAACAGCTAATGTAACTAACTCATAAGGTAAATAGGCAGAAATAAGAGAAAAAGCCCACAGGAGTAGTTGAAAGGCTACAGAAAAAACATTACCTTCATTACGAAAGACAGTGATGAAGGATCTAGCTTTACTGCCCCATAAACGAAACTATTGTCGCGAATTATAGCAATCGTTATTGTTATACTTGGTCCTAAGGAGTTCATATGAGCCTCCAGGAATTATTATTAAGAGGCCGACAACACCTAAAGCGCGGTCACTGTCGGACTGCATAGAAAAGAAAGAGAAGCGAGATCACACAACACTGGTAATCTATTGCAAAATATTAAGCAATTATCTATTTACAAAAAAGCTATAGATTGTATAAAAAAAAATAAAACACTATTATGCTAATATGTTGCTTGTTGAATAATCTGACAAAAATCAGAATGATTGCATGTATATTAGTATGGTTTATAATCGTTAAAATATTTTTTTAGAGGAATCTTCGATTTTTTTTTTCTATCGTATCAAATTAGTTATATTATGTTTTCAACACACTATCTAACTAGCATATATCCTTAAAAATATCACATATTTTTCTGATTTCTTTTTACTGCAGTGGATCATAATATACTTTAAGGCAATATAAAACTTATAAAAGTTGCGTTTAGGTCCTGTAGTCCCCTTAAAGGTTTACTGTGTAGTGTTGGGGGTGAAGTGGGTCGTGGCTGTGTAGTGTTGGGGGTTGAAGTGGCTCATGGCTAAATAAAATAGACGCACGGGCCGATCGAAGGTTAAGCTACGTTTACCACGGTCGATTCGTGGATGGGTGACCATCAATTACATATCTGTTTCTTTGGTGCGCTTGCATAAGCATTTTTACCTAATGTAAATTGATATAGAACTAATTATTATTGAGTACATTTTTGACCGTTTCATTGTAAACACGTCGTTACAATTAATAAATAATTTAACGAGTATTCAGCAAGATTAGTTTTTACCCGACTGCCTCAGGAGGGTAATGTTTTTCGAGAGTATGTATGTATGTATGTATGTATGTATGTATATATGTATGTATGTATGTATGTATGTATGTATGTATGTATTTATGTCTATTTCTTTGGCACGCTCTGTAGCCTAAACGGCTTGATGGATTTTAACATATGAGGTGTCTTTAGATTCGTCTTAATTGTGGGAGTGACATAGGCTATATAATAGTTTTTTTTTTAATTGCTACAATATTGGTAGGTATCAAATAAAAGGTAGTAATGAGTAATTTTCAAATATATATATTAGTAAAACTAAAAAGCTTGAAATAAAAAAAAATATTTAAAAAACTAAAAACTCGACTGCAAAAACACATAACTGAAAAGGGAAAAGCAAGCATTATAATCTATATAATTTTAGTCTTGCAGGCGGGGACAGTCAAATAACCTGAAATATGGTGTAACTTTTGATTGTCCCCGCCTGCAAGACCAAAATTATATAGATTATAATGCTTGTTTTTCCCTTTTCAGTTATGTGTTTTTGCAGTCGAGTTTTTTGTTTTTTAAATTTTTTTTTTTTCCATCTAAACTTAACACATGTATTAGCAAGCAAGTGCTCGTACAATATCGAAAACCTTCATGTCTCGGAAAGCACGTTAAGCCATGGGTCCCAGCTGTCAATTGTAGGTCTTTTCCAGTTGTTGCGGATACTCACAAGCCCAAAAGTCTGACAAACAGCTTACCAAGGGGCCGACCAACAACAAACTTAGGAAAACCTTAGGCAGATGATGATGTGGTCAAACTCAAACTCATAGCATTTATTTCAAATAAAGCAATTACAGGCACTTTTGAATTGTCAAGGTGTCGGTCAGTCAGAAAGATGAAGCTAGTTGCCCATTCCAAAGCGTAGTAGGTACCTATGGAAGAACCGGCAAGAAACTCCACGGACACTCTTTTAAAACAGAATATTGTTACCAAAAGATTGGTTACATCATTCATATTGAAATTATACATGTGAGAACAATGTAGAAAGACGTGCACATTAAAAGCGTCCGTAATAAAAAGATAAAAACAATTAAAAAATGAAAATAAGCCGTGGCAGCTAATAGATGACCAGTCCCTATCATGGATCAGCACCGTTCAGCACAACCATTTTAAAGGGAACAACACACACGACACCACCAGCGAGACATTTGAGTGAGCATGACATAAATAAGTACTCTCAGCCGTCAGGGCATATTTAAGTCAATGAAAGATGTACCCAGTAAATGGTAGGTTTATAGTAGACTAGCTGTTGCCCGCGGCTTCACCCGAGTGGCTTTTTCTAAAAATAGCCTACGTTACTCCTTATAACATCAGCTATCTGCCAGTGAAAGTCCCGTCAAAATCAGTCCAGTCGTTTCGGAGATTAACCGGAATAAACAGAGACAGACAGTCAGACCGACAGACAAAAACTTTAAAAATTGTTTTTTTGTTATAAGTGCCGTATATACTTTCATAAACATCTAATAAAAAATTGTTATTTTGGCATTACAAACAGACACTTCAATTTATTTTTTTTTGTATACGGAGATATGTACCGTGTATACATCCGTACGCATTTAGTAAAAAGCGGTTATTTTAATATTACAAACAGACACTCCAATTTTATTTATCTGTAGGTATAGATCGATAGTGGTATAAATACAAGGTGCACCCCGGAAAATACTAGACAAGAATAAGAGAAGACAAGACAGAAACAAGAGAAAGCCTACAGGTGTAAAAAGACTACAGAAGCAACATTCCCTACAGCACCGAAATACAGTGATAAAGAATCTAGCTTTATTGCCCCATAGACAAAACTATCGTAACGAATTATGGCAATCATTATTATTATGCTTGGTCCTTAGGAGTTCATAAGAGCCCCTAGGAAATATTATTAAAGATTTTCGGTACCGTAGCGTCAAGGTTTTTAATTTATACTCTGTCTCTAAATAAAAAATACGCATGCCAAACCTAATTGTCATTTGATAGCTTTGAAAATGGCGACATCAATCATTTTGCAATCGACACATTTTTTATTTGCCTAGGAGCATTAAAATATTTTAAAAATCATGTAATCGTTATTTTGTCCTTCAGAACTAGACAACTGATGAATATTTTTATGGTAAACAATCTCTAATGTGCGAATATAATTTGAGAATTAACCACTTTTAGCACGATTTGCGTTTTTGTAAAGTGGTATGCATAAAAATAATAAGATCCGCGAGGTAAATATATAACATACTAACAATTGCAATGCTATTCATTTTGACAATTCAATAACACCCACTGCATTATTCATTTAGGTACCTACGTTGTCGAGCCGACGAATTTTTCGAATTTCTTTCAAAATCTTTCGGATTGTGAAATAAATTGTGTTACGCAATTGGGGTGCTGGATCCTCTTTCAGAAACTTCTAACAAAACATTGACGAACATAATAACACCATATTGTGGCGTAATTAAATAAAACATCACCACATTTAATACGTATAATTTTTTTATAATTAAAAAATACACCAAAAATAAAGAATGATATAAAAAGGTAAACAGACAATGCAAATTAAAAAAATCGAATGATATCAAAGGGCGATTCTCGATGGGTTATCTGATATAAAAGTATAAATAAATTTCACGGAATAAATGAGTTTTTGGAACTGAATCCTTATAGGTCCGTCCTACCGCAATGGGTTGCAACCAGGCCACGGAGGTAGGCTTAAAAGATGGGGTTAAATGTAATACCTAAAACGCGGCGCTAAGCTCTTTGGCTAAACCGTGGTCGTGGTACTGACTTAATTCATAAGGAAAAGACTAATAAATACTGATACGCGTTAGATACTAAATAAAAAGCAATTATCTGGATCACAATTTCGAAGCGATGTAGCCTAGATGACTTTGGAACTACACGCGAAGCGAAGATTCCAGTAGTCGGAATTACTATGCTCGAGATATTCGGGCGCTTAGGCCGGTAAAGCCAAAAAACCTGGCTTGATGAACTTTCCTACATAAAAAATGGTGAATCCCCAAAACCTGTTCTTAAAATGAGAATGTAAAATGAGAGAATTTGCATACCAGTTCCAAGAGAGAATCAGAACATCAACACATGCAATCGTAGATGCATAATAAGATAAAAAAAAAAACAAATTATAACGATACACCAATTGCTCTTTAAGTAAACACGTTCACATCTAAATATAACAACCAATTTGTATTCAATACATTATTTTTGAACTCCGTACAAGTGTCAATGGTGTCAACAAAGCAACACAAAATCTCATCCTATCTACTCTCAAACGCATCATAATTCTCGAAACGATATCAACGACCTCAGCCGTCGCCATTGAGCTCCACGCCACCGGTATCTCAATTAGAATCGCTTAAGGATACTTACCGTATCCTCCATGATACACGATACTACGCGGGAAGTAGGAAAATGTCGGAATGTAGGAACTGTCCATAACGATGTCTATCAAATTGCAACAGGAAGTAGCCTTTTGTTTATGGTCGAATCTTGACGAGATCGTTTCCGTTGTAGTAGGAGTGTGGCACCCGCCTTCGGCTTTGAAAATCTTTGTGTACGCTAAATGTCAAATGGTTTGGGTTTTCTGCGATAATGTCGCAAAAATCTATTTACGTGAGATGGCAGTGGGTTGAAGCAATTGAATACTTCTAAAGAGTTTTTGAAATATATAAGTAGTTCAGTCCTCTTATGCCTGAAAGTCGTAAACAAGAGATATCAGACGTAGTCACCAAATTATATTCTAAAACAATATTGTGTAGGCACACCGACAGCTTTATTCTTAAATAAGATGCCAACTCCCGCTAGCTCCCGGGAAAATCTACAAGTGCCCCAGATTTCAAAGGATGTTTAATAAATTAAAATAAGAGCGCAATTTGGTGTCATATTATTTCCGTATACATTAAACGTTAAGTTAAATTGCTGCGTTATCTTAGAAACCCACTTTTATTACGTTTACTTTACTTCCAGAAACAATATGAAAATGAGGAAAATATTTGTATTTCTGTGACTGCAGTGTAGAATATCTAAATTGTAATAAGTCGCTGGCATACAGAGACAGAGCTATTGTTACTGGAAGTAATAAGAGCGCCTGCAGAGGTGTCTGATATCTCTAAAGTATTTGAATAACATAAGTCTGCTAAATACAGGCATACTGAGAACAGTTACACTTTGAAAACTCTAGAACATTGTGGAGCTGTAGGATTTTTTATCATAAAGGCTTTGCTTAGTGTGTTGATGTATAAAATCTATTGGAAAGGTAGCTTAGACGTAATCATAACATCGAAGATCGTAGGCATTTGACTGAAAATATCCTCATTTTACCAAATGTTTATACAGGTTTAAAAGAAAACTTATTTCGCGAATCAAAGGTCTCAAGATATAACTAACAGACTGATTTTAAAAGGGCACGGAAAAATCGGAAAATTTGTAGATAATGTGTAAAATTACTTGTATTCTTCAATAGATAGCGGAGGCGGCGGCAGTGGGATCAGGAAGCTGTATGCTCTCCGACCTCTCAGACCTACAGGCAACATTAGGTGGGCATTTTGTCAACTTCATTTTTTTTACTTTTGTATCTGATCGTATCTCTCTATATTTTCATCGAACCTATTTTAAGCACATACCTATGTACCTTCAGTCTCGGTAGTCTTTGTCAATCATAACCCTTTAATGTTAATTTCATAACACAATATTTATATATATCTTAATATGTAATGATTCAATGTTGGTTTCCTGTTTGCCCCCATAAATGATCATGTATCTGTCGCAGCCATCTGGTTAAATTAGCCAGCTAATTGGACGCCTAGGCTGTTCATTAAACGCTGGCACCGACGCGACGTCGCAGCCAACAGACTAGCTTAATTAGCCGTTTAGTTAACAGCCTAACCGCTAGAAGTAGCGCTAACCTAACCCATTTGACCGGAGTGCCCTGACTTAGTTACTGCTACCACTTCGAAGTGCGTGGTTGGTCAAAGTTCTAGCCTGTTGTGCTTCAGCTATTTAATTGGGTGCCGGCCGTTTAATGAACGGTCGTCCAATTAGCTGGCTATTTTCAGCAAATGGCTGCGACAGAGTTATGATGTTAAATAATCGGCTGATTAAGCTAGTTGGCTGCGACATATCTATTGTAAATAACTGGTTAATGTATTTTTTGTTTGTATATACTTTTTTTCTCTATCACTTTACGCTTTAATCTGCATTACTAAATCTAGTTTAAAATATCGTTGTACGTAGATCTTACAACCGCAGATCACTCGTGGAGGCGGACGGTGTCTACCCGGGTGCCAACCACCACGACCCTGGCCTGCTGTGGACCGGACTGGGCCGGTAGACGCGCACACTCCCCCGACCCGCACACACACACACCCCCCGACACTCACACACACCCACACGCAGACAACTCACATATCAGACAGCCACAGTACGCAAACACTGACCAGCGTATGAAAATGACTCACGTATTTCAGCGAAAACCGCCGCATATTTCACATTTGAAACCTAATTATTTAGATGTAAGTGGTGTATCGTTACCGGAGATTATTTTAGCGTTGCAAGAATACTGCTATCTGTGAACGTTAATTGTAATGCTAATATGTTATCGATCTCTGATCTAGTCAATTAAAGGTCTGGTTGAACTTGAAAATCCTATGATGAAATACTGTGAAGTAGTTCCTAAAATATTGCGTTGTTATATCATTATTAAAGCTTCTCATCTGTATTTAATTTAAACAGCATTCTGAAAGATTTGAATTGGCCAAAAGTAATTGAATCTTGGTAAAGGAATTCCTGTAAACTTTCACGAAAGATTTACAGAGAGAAGAGTTCAGACTTCTCAAAGTTCACATATCTGCGTAGTTTAGTCTAATTGTATTGTTATATAGAGAATAAATAAGTCATAGCTTTGGATTTTCGAGTTTCGTATGACCTTTTTCATAATTGATAGTCAAAGAAAATTTCTTAATACTCCTTGTGAATAGCGTAAGAATTTTACCCATACATGTCTAATTAAAATAAATTTAATTGTATCTAACCATCTTTCATTTCTCTAGTCTTGCTACAAAATGTAACTTCCTATAAAAAAATAATTTTTTAATGTGTTTTCAATATATCAAAGATTATATAATTAAGTAACTTTCATCAAATAATTCCACTTTATTGCAAATGTTTTGCAGCAAATCAAACATTGTGAATCTATTGAAATGAAAACGTTATATTTTCTCCTCACAAGTCTTTACAAGAGAGAAATAAGCCGATTTAATGGCAGTCCCTTTGCACGATCATGAAAGACAAGGTAGGTGTCTTTATTTAGTCAAAAATACTACTTACGACTTTATGCTTTTAAAGAACAAATTGTAATGGAACAAATTGAAAAGGGCAACCCAATTTTTTTATCAATCTTCTTTTTATGTCTCTATTAACAATTTGTAACTTGATGTAAACTTACTACCTACCTAAATGAATATATATTTAAAAGACATCAATGTCGTTAAAATATTTGAATTTGATCTCTGCCTAACAACATGTACTTACAACAATTAAATGTATGAAAACCATAGTACTGAAGAACTAAAACCGTGCTGAAGAACAAAACCTTGCTGAAGACCTATCTCACTTCTGATACAAGCTGTTCTCGAGGGTCGTCACGAAGCGTCTCGCCAGGAGACTTGATGAGTTCCAGCCACCAGAACAAGCCGGTTTTCGAAAAGGCTTCAGTACCGTAGACCACATCCATACTGTTTGGCAAATTGCACAGAAGTCAAAGGAGTACAACCAGCCGCTGTGTATAGACTGTAATTTGTGGACTACGAGAAAGCCTTCGACTCCATTGAAATATGGGCAGTTTTAGTTTTTCTGCAATCGTTGCAGAGAAACCAAAACTGCCCGAAAGTCGAATTGACTGGCGCTACATCGAAGTGTTGACATGTCTGTAAGACGCTTCCACGATGACTGTCCAAATCCAAGATCAGAAAACCAACCCCATCCAACTGCTCAGAGGGATAAGACAGGGGGATATGATATCCCCAAAACTGTTCACCAATGCGTTGGAGGACGTCTTCAAGACGAGACTGGACTGCACAGGATATCAACGTAAATAGCGAGTACATCTCACACCTTCGCTTTGCCGATGACATCGTCATAATGGAAGAGATGCTGGAACAGTTAGACCAGATGCTGCACAGCCTAAATGGAGCCTCTCAGCGGGTTGGCCTCGGCATGAATTTAGACAAGACGAAAGTCATGTACAATTCGCACGTCTTGCCGAGTCCAATCTACATCGAAGGGTCGCTTCTCGAAGTTTTGAAGGAATATGTCTACCTAGGGCAAGTCATCCCGCTTGGTACACTCAACTTTGAGGAAGAAGCTGACAGAAAGATCTAATTCGGTTGGGCAGCTTTTGGGAAACTCCGTCAAGTCTTGAAAACCTTAGTCTTCAAAAGTTGCGGGATAGGTAACGAGAACCTATCCCGCAATGTTGCGTCCTGCCCGTTATGACATACGGTGCCGAAACGTGGACACTGACAGTCGGGCTGGTCCACAAATTCAAGGTCGCTCAGCGCAGGCTATGCTCGGAGTTTCTTTAAACGATAAAATCAGGAATGATGTTATTCGGAAAAGAACCGGAGTAACCGACTTAGCTTGCGGAGTAAACAAACTGAAGTGGCAGTGAGCTGGCCATGTAAGTCGAAGGATCGATAGCCGCTAGAGCCTAGACGAGTCCTGGAGTGGAGACCACGTATTGGCAAGCGTAGTGTGGGACGCCCCCCAGCTAGATGACCCGACGATCTTAAGAAGGTGGCTGGGTCAGACTGGATGCGGAAGGCAAAGGACAGGGTGTTGTGGCGCAGCCTGGGAGAGGCTTATGTCCAGCAGTGGATTGAGGTGATTGATTGAGTCCCCTTTCTTACTGAGTTTAGAAACCAGCTGGAAAATTTTGGTTCCGGAAACACAATCTTCTTCTTAGCGTGTCGATGGCAAATATTGTATGTACCGAATGTAGTTGACTCTTAATAACTACAATTTTAAAAGTTAATTAAGAAGGTAGGTATGTAAACTGACATTGAATATTAAAGACATTTTAATTAGGTACAGTTAATTTTATATTTTTTGTGCTAAACATCAAATCAATAAATTAAATTTTTCTCAAATAATATTTTGGAATCATTATTTTAATTACCTATCATCATTCTCCTGCCCTTATACCAATTTAATATTAATATAATTATTTATAATAATAACTATTAATTAATAATATTTAATACTAGTTTACATACAAATTCTAAATGTATGTCTGACTAAATGTTTCACTAAATATTGAATGTAAATACAATTTATCTTCATTGCATTAATGTACGCTTTAGCGTTAAATGGATAAATTATAGAAATATTTAGCTTTTAAGTATTAATTGTCGCGATAATGTTTATGATATTAATGATATACTCGTACCTATTACATTCCTGATGTGTTTTATTTACGATATATTATCCCAAATTCCCTAAATTGATATACCTACACAACTACTACGACTGCCTCGTTGTTCTATTGGTCGCAAGCACTACTGCTGAGCATGAGGTCCGAGGTTCGATTCCCGGGTCGGGCAAAGTGTTATTGGATTCTCCCATCTAGAATTTTCAATTCAGCCCTGAGTCTGGAATTGTGCTCGGTTGATGGCAAAAACTTTGCCCATTATTACATGGGACTACATAACTGGAGAAATCTGGGTGTTACTATAGGTACACCACTGCCTAACCCTTCGGGGTATACAGCCGTGATGTTATATTTAATGATTGTTGTTGGTACCCAGGGTACCCCTTTGGACGGAATTCATTCCTATAGTTCTATGTTAAGAAGTATTCTAAACACGATGATTCATTATACTACGTAGCTTGATCAGTATACGCAAAATAGGGTACTTATTTGAATTTTATTTTTATTTCGATTTTTCGAAACCTAGAAAAAAAAATTAAGTCACAGTAAAAACAATTGTTTTAATATCTATAAAAAAGGCGAAGTTATGTACATATACTAGTCAGTGTCGAAGCTTGGTAAAAAAGACATGGTGCAAAAATAATTGGGGCCTAAACTAGTTAAGTCTCGTGCAGAGTGGCGCGACTTGGGCTTGCGGACGGTGAGCAATGGGTAGCTCACCGTCCGGTAAGGACCAGGCCTGAGTCGAAGACGGCGCGTTGTATTCCAAGCGCGCCTCAAAGAGATGTCGTCAGCACAAGCGTAGGGGTCCACTAGGGCCGACGCCTGCCGGGGTCGCGGGAAGGTACCAAAGGGTTACCGAGGCCCCTGGCGACACAGGCAACTGAAGGAATACGGGTGGATTTTAGTCAGTAAGAGCCTGACACACCCTCCCGCTCCGCCCAGAGCGGGAGAAGTTATTTGAAGATATCCCAACCAAAAAAAAAAAAAGAGTGGCGCGTCGTGTCGCGCGACGCAACACCAGTAGAAAAATTTCTATGAAAACTTCATAGTTCATTGAAACTGTACTAGACCGGTGTCGCGACCAGTTTGTAGGAGCCTTTAGGTTTTATCAAAAAAAATACTCAACACTTTATGTGCATTTCACAATGTGTACTTAGGTGGTAACTTGACATTATATGTGTGTGTTAAATATTTATAGATACAGGGTCACTTGTAACACCTTGTCACTTGTATCACGTCCTAGAAGGAATACGTCAAAACGTATTCCTTCTAGGACGTGATAGTGTGACCCATTTGCAACAATTAAGCACCCCATAAAGCCTTGGCGAATATTGATGCCGTTCAGTTTGAGTTTTACTGGTCAGGGGCCGAGGCCCCCCCCAAGCATGAGGGTCCCGGTGCATGGCACCGCCTAGCCCTCCGATAGCTACGCCACTGCATATATGTAGTCTATGGAACACAGAAACAGCACCACTAGCATCTGACGTCACAACACAGGAGAGCCATAGCAACTTCGCGCCATTCAGTACAATGATCGTTTTGTGTGACAAAGATAGAACAATAATTCCTAAGCGCATACTTCTCTATTTTTCCATTGATTTTATTTGTTTTTTTTACAAAACGTCTTTTCAGAAACATATTTAAAATAAGTATTAATTCGGGTATTTCTATGATAAAATGTCTAAAATAGATGCACCAATATATGCATGGAATACAATTATACAAATTAACAATTATGAAAGAAAAAGTATTTCCTGGGACTGATCACAAATTAAACTAAAAAACACTCATAGAAACATAAAAAAAAACAAAGTAAAATTAACATAAAAACAAAAAGTCCTGTACGAAGCCAAAAGGAATAAAGGACGCAATGGAAATATGATGGAATGAATGACGCAATCACATTGAAATAATTATAATAATTAATCAACACTTACCTAACATGCACAATTATAATAGGAATGAATTATTTGAGATGAAATGAAATGATTTTATTTTCTGCAAGTAGGTTTGTACAAACAGGTAGGTGTAACTATACATAGATAGTGTTCTATTAGAAGTAAAGTAAATGTAAGTAGTTACATTTACTTTACTTCTAATAGAACACTATCTATGTATAGTTACACTTACTCTACTTCTAATAGAACACTATCTATGTATAGTTACACTTACTCTACTTCTAATAGAACACTATCTATGTATAGTTACACCTACCTGTTTGTACAAACCTACTTACAGAAAATAAAATCATTTCATTTCATCTCAAATAATTCATTCCTATTATAATTGTGCATGTTAGGTAAGTGTTGATTAATTATTATAATTATTTCAATGTGATATTTTACTTCTAATAGAACACTATCTATGTATAGACATAGATAGTGTTCTATTAGAAGTAAAGTAAGTGTAACTATACATAGATAGTGTTCTATTAGAAGTAAAGTAAGTGTAACTAACTATACATAGATAGTGTTCTATTAGAAGTAAAGTAAGTAGTAAATAAAAACTGCTGAATGTCCTCCAGCATCCATAAGGTAAACAAAACACATAACATAACATCACGCCTGCTTTCCATGAAGGGTTAGGCAGAGGTGTACCTGCATAGCACAACACATATCGCTGTAAGTCCCATATAAAGGGGGCGAGCCTCTTATTAGTTTGTTAGCAAACAAAATTGCTAAGAAATTAATAAGAGGCCTTGAGCTCTTAGGACCATTTCAGACAACAATTTACATGGCCTTCACATGATCTGACCAAGATTATGTCTGGACTTTAAAAGAGACCTCTGAGTTTGTTTCGGCCTTTCTTCTCAGAGTAGTCAGATAGGAAACGCCGACCTCATCAAGTTTTAAAATAATTGATTGACGTGTAAAAATAAACCTACTTACAGAAATAAAAATCGTTTATCATTTATCATTGGGTACTCTCTCAAAAATGAGTACAGTCACGAGGACTAATATGTATACACTTAGCAAAATACAAAAGCGATTTCTTCGTGGAATAACGACTGCAACATTGAGGTGAGGCCTATTTCATAATAGCATGGGTTACAAAATACTATATTCGCAACGACATAAAATTACAATCAACACAGTAGAAGAAAATAACTTTTAAAAGTTGCTAAGTGTATACATATTAGTGCTCGTGACTGTACCAACTTACTAAAGACGAAACAGTCCATAAAGCTAGCCATGATACTCATTGATTCTATACAAAACTATGTACATAAGTAGAAGTACCTAAGTACTTACAGAATGTTTTTTTTACCTGGGCATGGGGAAATCCGAATCACTAGGATATCGGGGAAACTATTTAACGAATCACTATCTCTTTTTACCCTACTGCCGCACAAGGAGGGTAATGTTTTTTCGTGTTTTTTGTGCCTTAAAAATCTGGGGGCACGGTAGTGTGCCAGCTAAGACGAGTCAAACGAGCACAAGAGCACTACCTACCTTTTCTCGAAGAGCTTCGTCGTTTTGTTGAACCCACATAACTTGGTTTCGTATTATACCAGATAAACAAAATTCTCGGAATATGATGTCAATAGTAGATTTATTAAGCATATAAAGTTTCAATTGCATACCTCAACTTTAGATTTTATTGATATCTAAAAAACCGATTTCGTCACTGACTCACTCACTGATGATCATCAAAATTCTTAGGGACTTCCTGAAGTCCTAGAAAGCTGAAATTGGGTTGAGTGTATATATATTCAACTATACTCTCTGTATAGCACATAGCTCTAGACCAATATCCCTGTCTACCACGTAGTAGCGTAATTTTTCTACATTCCTTTCGCCCACCAAGCGGTCTACGGATGACGAGAAGCTTATATTTACAGTTATCAAGAAGAAACAGTCGGCGTGTCCTAACCGCGACCAATTGCCGCTAATTCCTGAGGCGTACCGTCGACAAAGAGACAGACAGAGACATTTCCTTATTGTCAGCCAATCATCGTAATAATCCCGTGAACGACGAGCGATCGACTTTTGGGAGGACATTATCTAATCTAGCTAGATTGTGGTAACGACTAGGCGCACCCACGCAATGTAGCAGAGGGACAGTAAGACAACTGGAGAATGTGAAAATAGTACATGAGCAGTCTATTCGTTTTATGAACGACGTAAAAGGTAAAGAACTAAAGAAATATCAGCAAAGCCTGCTGATATTTCTCACGAGAACCGTAGAGAACCGTTTTCTCGATGGAAGAGTAGACAAAAATGACGTTTTCGTGTAGACAGTAGAACATTTCGGTAGACAAGCGATTTCTATTCTACAATAGAGTAGAAATTAATATAAATTAATAGAAGATAAGTGCAATCATTATTTATTAATTTGTTCTTACAACAATTCGCATTGTCTCTGAAATATTTTGTACTTTAATTATCATGATAGATATAGCTAAAATTAATAAATTATGAATTTGAAACAGTAAATCAATACCACGTAGTAAATATTAAGCTATTATGTTCATAGATCGTAAATCGATAATATGTCAATACATTTTATATAGTTATTATATAAATTATTGTAAATATTATTATGCCAAATTATTAAAAACAATCTATTCTCTATAATATATAAAATCGAATAGTATTGCATATATTTAATGTCTTAGACTAGTTAATAAATATTAAAACTATCTACTATCATTCGTCACCAATTCAGATACAGAGTATAAACATTTATTTAAGAGGAATGCTTTAAGTTTAGCTTTGAATAGAGTACCTTTGTAAATCAATAATCTTAAGTCAGTAGGCAACCTATTAAGTAATTCTACTGCTTGGTATTTAGAGCAATGTTTGGTAATATTAAGTTTAGGTGCAGTTTTATTTTTTATAACGTTTCTTCTAGTGTTCTCTCTAAATTCACGTTCTTCTTGTGATTCGTGCTCGTGTATGTATTTTGCAAAGTGGCTGAGTACAACTAGAACATATAAACTTGATACTGTTAATATCCCTAATTTTTAAAAATATTCTAATTATTATTTTCATACATTCGTCAAACTCCAGCATCACCAGCATCACAAGGCTTGAAGACTGCTGAAGCCTTAGGGTCTCAATGAAGATGAAGACTGCGCTGAATACTATATAATTTTCAGAGTACAATTGTAGAGACGCTCTATCAGTAGTATGTAGATACCGGTGAGAACGAATCTTAAAAGGTATAGAGGAGAAAAAGCACAAGAAGCTCCTGTGCTTTAAAATAAATGCTACATCTACATTACTACGAGTAGGTACCGTACCTCATCAAAACGTAGTGAATTACTTCGTTAACCTACCTAAAGG
Organism: Atethmia centrago; assembly: GCA_905333075.3. Taxonomy (NCBI): domain Eukaryota; kingdom Metazoa; phylum Arthropoda; class Insecta; order Lepidoptera; family Noctuidae; genus Atethmia; species Atethmia centrago. The sequence goes on along the minus strand of HG995381.1, from coordinate 4,887,397 downwards.
TGCGCTTGGTACAACATAAAGGCTCGTGCAGACTGGCACACTTGTCCCGCGACGCGACACCGGTAGAACAGTTTATAAGAAAACTTCATGGCAATTGTACTACCAGTGTCGCGTCGCGCGACAAGTCGCGCCGCGCCGGTCTGCTCGAGCCATTAACAAACATCTTTTTTTTTAAATATTCTTACACTCATAAATGATAATATTAAAAATAAATCAAATATACAATCACATAATTCAGAAAAAAAACTTCATTCTGTATAACTATAAGATAAAATCAAAAAAAAATTAGTGCCTTAGTAACAGTTTGTTCAGTATTAATAAATTATGTTACTATTGTTAGTTACCTAGCGCCTTCTTATGATTTTGAAAAGTACAAACAAAACGGGCAGCAATAGTAACTAAGATGCTGTTGCTGCTGCTTCGTAGGCGGCGCAGCAATAAGTTTGCTTTCTGTCGCATGATGACTTGAATGCTATCCGTACACATTTCAGCAAACATACCAGACGCGCTGCAGCGCCAGGGCGGCCCCAACAGCATCCTAAAAGCGTTGTTATACTGGGTGCGCAGGGCTTTGAAGGTTCGCTGCGTATGTACAGCGTGCGTGCGTGTAGCGTGCGTGTAGCGTGCGTGTGTGCGTGAGTGAGTGCTGTATATTAGATAAACTTTTCTTGTTTTTTTATTGACCTATATTCTTCTCACTTAATAGGATCACCATGCCATGGTTGAAGGAGTTAATTTTACGCAGTAGTTAGCAAAGTCCCAACGTAAACGATTTATGGAGATGCAGGCGTTTGCCAGGATTAATGGCTATTGTCGCCTCAGTAACCTGATACGTCTGCTCAGGGAGAATCTAGACCTGTATTCTAGGAAGATGCTCCGACAACCAGATTTGATTCAAGATTAGTTTCAAAACGTAAACGAAGCAAGAGGAGTATAATAATCGTGCAATACATAATATATAAATATAACTTGAAACAAATTTTAATTTAATTTAATTTTATTATTATTATCTTTTTGTTTTTTCTTAACAAAAAGCGCCTTCATCCTCTCTTCTATTAAAAATTAACTTAGCTGTGCCCGACAAGGTCCATAATTGATTCGATGTTTTAACATACCAACTATTATATGTACACATTATGGAATGCAATAAAGAATTGAGTATTGCGTATTGGAGTATTTAGTTGCTGCCATCTCTATGGGAAGAAGGTATGAGTTTACATATGTATGCATTTATGTTTCGAAGTCAGTTTCAAACGGATATTAACTTGACAATAAACAACGCTTAAAAAAATATCTACCTAGGAAAATAACTACTACTATCATTTTAATTTATACAACACTTTACAAAAACCCAGTCCGATCCATGAAAGTGTCGTTAAGTATCGTACTTAGACTAAACGTTACGTGGTAATTTTCAGGAAAAAGAAAAAAAAAATACGTTACTTTTTTTTCAATGGGAAATTGTATCAGGTTATTTACATAGGTCGTCCTTCAGAGAGTGTCTAAAACTCATAATTTATGACCCCTCTAGAAAATTTGCACATTTTTAATGGACTTGGGGTAATTTTGGTACTGAAAATGAAATGTTAATTTAAATAGCTTTTTTTTTCGATAATTTTGCAGTACCTACATATGTGCACCTTTCGGATCGAACAGGGTTTTTGTTACATACCGCTTTTGTATATATCGCTTATCCATATTAACATTGTCGTATATGTTTTTTTGCCATTTTCTTTTTATTTCATTAATCACTCTTAAAAAGTCCCTTGTTTTAGTGGAGTCAAGAACATTTATTAAAATTCTGTTGATTTTTGACAATCTAATTTCAATATGAAAAAAAAATTGCAATTCAAACTTTGAGACGCTCTCTTGTAATGTTGCTGATTTTCACATCCGACAATGTTAATAGGGATAGGCGATATATAAAAAAACTCATATTTTTACATTAGATTTAGTTCTAAGGGGCACCGCTTCATATAGAGCAGTATTATTTTAAGACGCTGACAACACCTAAACCGCGGTCACTGTCAGATTGCGTAGAAAAGAAAGAGAAACGCGATGACAAAACGCTTGTAATTTATTGCAAAATATGAAGCAATTATCTATTTACTCAAAATTGAGTTGAGTAATCGAAAATAAAAAACAACCAAGTTCTGCATTCAAATAAGACGTACTTGTTATTAATTAAATACGTAACGTATGTTGATATTTAATACAGATATTTTCGATTAGAACTCAATGGAAGAGGTTAGTTTAACGTTAGTTTGTATCGAGATTTTTTTACAAAACGTGTTTTGGTAACAACCAAGTTCTGGGAAATATATGTTTATTTAAAAAAAAAAAACTATTTTTTTTTCTTAAGAGTAGCCTATTTTGATCAATTAGGTCTTGTCAGCGCCTTAATATTGCTTCACAGTGGGTAAGAGATGGAGCTATACCCCCTGTATAGCTTCATCTCATTCTGACACTGATGTAATATTAAAATAATACTGCTCTATATGAGGCGGTGGTTGGCCCCCAGAAGACTCGTAAGTTCTTCTTCTCTTCTACTTTTTTTGCTGTGCCCGAGGGTCCATAATGATCTCATCTACGTTACCACCTAAGTACACATTGTGGAATGTAATAAACGAGAAAATCTACGGGAAAGATACACTGATAAAAATATACATAATTTTACAATTGATCCAGAAACAATATACTGCATGTAGTATTGTATCAAATATCAACAGAGCCTCAAATAACCCAAAAACCAAATAAATCAGTTTAATTTCATATGCACTTTTCATGTGTGCATTTTATCCGCCTTTTAATATTTCCATCGTGACATGATCCTCTATACGATAAATAAATAAATATAGGTAGCCTTCTTTCCTAAATATTCGTACATACTTCGTTCATACTCATCCCTAGTTCGAACTCGCCTGCTTTTCATGGTTCCGTACCTCAAAAAGAAAAATCGGAACCCTTGTTAGATCACTCGTGTGTCTGTCTGTCCGTCTGTCACAGGCAATTTGCTCCAAATCTACTGGACCGATTAAATTGAAATTTGGTAGGTACACATATGAATTTCTGAGACCCAAACATAGACGAGTACCGTTAATAAATGAATTATGAATATAGGGGTCACATATGGGGGCAAATTAAAAAATATAAAAAAAGAAAGGGATTGTTGTAAGGATTTCAGATATTTTTTTTATTTATTTAAGAAATTAAACGGAAAACGCGGAAACTTATTGTATGTACTGATTAGTACGTAGTCTTAATATAAGTTGTGGTACACAATGTAACACTTACGTTGGAAATAAATTCTATTCTATTCGATATCCGAAACTACTGAGCTTAAAATTAAAAAAAAAATACAGAAAATAGTTCTTTACTTATAGATTACAGGAAAATCAATAAGAAATATATGGTCTTAAAATAACATGGTAAATCTCTCAATATTGTGCGTACAAACTTACATTTGCAGTTGTAATGTATGAGAGAACATGTTTAGCAACTACAATGTTAAGTTCGTTCTTGGGTTAAATGCACCCCAACTTCGCAACCCTTCATTGTGCGTGGTCCGACACGCACTTGGCCGGCTTTTTAGCGTTAATTTTACTCGTAATGACTGAATGAAAATAAATAAAATCATACTAGCACTTTTTTACCAGTACTTGGAAACAAAAGAAAGACGGAAAAAAAACGCATACATTCATTTAGCACAGACTAAAAGGCACACAATATAGTATATAGTATATAATAGCAGATTAAAAAAAAATATATAAATATCAAATAAAAAGTGTATAGTAAGTACGGTGTAAGAAATTAGCAGGAAAGTGTGCCTCACGGCTGCGCCAAAAATGCCAGACAATTAAGTGCCTGACGCTGGTTTTCAAGTGGTTTATGCATCTTCTAGCTATACATGTAGGTAGATACTCGTATGTACGGACCGAGGGTGAGTTTGAACTAGGGGTACTACTGTCTAAGTCCGTCAACGAAGATACGGCCCGTAACAACGTTCAAAAACCAACTTTTAGAACGGGCACAAACACGTTGTGAGTAGGGACAACTGTCAAATCGTGTTGTCATTCATTATCTGTTCGGGCTCCGAAGTAATCTTATGTCCGTAGGTAATACTGAGTAGGAATCGCCCGTAACTTCGACCGAAACTACGGTTTTAGCGCTTAGGGAGTAGGCCCCTAGGTAAGACTACGAACGAAGCCAATATAAGTACTGGTCTTGCCTTTAGACCATCCACTCACTCATAGCCTAAACTAATTCATTAACATGTAAAAATAATCATTAGTATCTCCCTTGGGTTCAGCTTGATACATTATTTTACTGTTACCACTGACACACATGCTGAATCACGGTCACTGGCCTTATCACACAAATTAATCGTGATAATTGTTACATTAATTAAATCGGAGCCTGAAGTTCTAGCATTCGCCTAAGCAGCCAATGAATGAAAGGTTCTGGATTCGTGCCGGGCAGTTATTTTTATCACACAGACAAAAACCCAAATATAGGAATAGAGTTATCATGTTGTCAAATTACAGGGAGAACAGGGTATTGGTCCTTAATTTTTACAAACTTTAATGTGCTCAAATACAAGGTGTCGTTTTGCAACCTCGTCAAATTCAAGGAGGTAACTATGCTAATGATTCTCGACACGATCCAATAAAAAAATAAGTAGGACTTTTTTTTCCAATTTACACTCGCATGCTAAAACGCGGCCCGTGTGATACCGCACTGTAACTGCCCTTTTACACACACACCACATACGCAACGGGGTGATTCTGTTCTGTGAAAGTGGTGTAGGTATTCTAAAATACTGTCAAACTTAAATAACTAAAAAAAAATGTATGTATTAACTATTGAGCAGGTATCGTAATTTTATTTGATTATATATGTCTTTCATAGCAGCCTCCCGAAATTAGACGAGGATGCTAAACGACACCTTGTTTAAACATTTAACGAAACTCAGTGTATGATTTGTGTTTCGCTCTCCATTGCCTTCCGGCCTTCTCACCTACACCTTTGGGAGGTCTCTATGGGCGGAGGCGTTATAATCGCGTGGCGTGAGACGCCACAGCTGAGCTCTCCTGGTTGCCATGGGAGGCCTATACACTCTTCCCGTAGAGGGTGAGGTGCTGTCAAAGTCAAAGGTCAAAGATAAAGCCGCCCTCTTACCTGTCCACTCCTGGACGGAGGGCTTTTATGATACTAGTGCATTCTACCAACGTGAAGTTTGACACTAACGTACCTCTCCTGCTAGTGGGAAACAACTCACACCAATTACACACCAATACACAACCAAACCACCATAAAAATAATATCTCTGGCTTACAAAAGGACGTTTTACTTCTGCGACAGAGTTTTTGTCTGTGGCTGCATGATCCTCTACGACGACGTGAGAAGTACCAGTCTCGTCTTCATGCTCCGCCTCATCTGCCAGCCGATCCTGTCCCACTACTGCCTGCCGATCCTGTATCCTGCCGTCCAAACGTCCCGAACTAGGACACTTGAACTTGAAGCCTGTAACTCAATTCTTACTCATACTAACCTTTTTTTTAACTCTGTTACTAATTCAATTTTTTTTTTAATGTTACTTTACAGTAATGGGAGCCTACTATGGGAAAATTTTCATAAAAATCACATTCTTATAAGTTTTAGTTAGGAACTCTTACCTTGATTATTAAAGTATATTTTAATTACAGATATTATCAATTACAGTCATGTATTAAGATACAATAACGATTTTACACAAAATATCAGTCGCTTCCATTACTCGACAAATGCGGGTAATGAGAGCCCATTTATCGCTGCCTGGAAATGGGAGCCTTAATATTCACTCTTTCCCCAAAAATTTAACTAAACATACTTTAAATGAGATATTTCTTATTAATAAACAAGAACTATTTGTAACACAAATAAAAAAATCTACTTTTTAAACTTGCCATGCTAGTCTACCATTACCCGCTGACCACCATTTTGAAAAGTAATAAAAAAAAATATAATTCTACAATTCTACAATTTAACCAATTGGACTTGTTAGTATTAATCTAGGGATGAAATAAGCATAAACATATAAAATAAGAATATAACTTCATGCTTACCTTGGCGCTAGCAATCGGCAGTTTTTATAAGCGTGGAGCGAAAAACACTCAACCGTCCCTTGTGAATTAACGCATGGCACTAACCGCTCGTGCGCGTCAGGCGAAGTTAATCGATAGTTGACAGAAGCGGCCGAGTGCTTACGATTGCACAAATGTGCATAGTTCCGTTCAATCAACATCGCTCCCATTACCCGACCGCTCTCATTCCCCGCGCTCTCATTACTCAAAACGAGCTAGCCTTACGGTAGTCGCATATGTGTAACATCTTGGTAATAACTGAGCAGCGACAGCAATTAACTTCATAATAAAAAAAAGCTAAACACTGAAATATTTATTCGAATAATTATTAATGATATTATTAGTGATCGCCCTCTGATCGAAATTCGACCCACTCTACTTACAATCTATATAGTACTTACTAATTCCATGAGTACACAAAGTCCATGCTATTATAAAGTACTTACTTATTCCATGCTCAAGCTGTCACTTCCTGTCTACACACTTCCGTCCCTTTACACGAAATCACTCCCACAGAAAGCCAGAGGAAAGATGTAACACAAAAACCCATTTAGGAATAAAGTTATTATTAGACAATGGTGCCGATTCCCTTGTTCACAAATTAAACTTTAAGTTCAGTGCATCTTTTTCTTTCTATTTCATTAAGAAAAGGACAGAAGATAAATTTTAGTTTAGTCCTGTCAAATTAATCAGCGCATTTTTTCATCTGTTCCACAAATTTTTCGGGGCCTCCACTTCTTGGTTGCCCCAAGGCCTCCACACCTGTAAATCCGGCCCTGACTGTATCCGACATAGTAGGTAAAAACAAAAAGGAAATCAAAATGAGTATGTAAGGATCGTAGCAGATGGTGTTCCGTAGTTTCTGCGTACCCCTTTGTGATAAAAGCGGGAGTTTTTGTATGTACCTATGTAGGTAATAATAAATACTTACCAAGTTATTGTTTTTTTTTTGGTGTTTCATAAACAGGAAAGCCTTTATCTTCATTTTGTCCTGTTAGTAAATAATACTAACCAATAAAACAATACCTATATTAGTCAAAGGCTTAGGTTTTTAAAACACCACAAAATGAGTAACAGTTTAGTTAGGTAGGTAGATAAACTAAAGGCAGACTGGCGCGACGCGACAGCGCGACGTGACTCTAAAGTCGAATTATTAATTTACCGGAGTAATCTGACATGTGCCAGCTGTCATTTTGTTTAATAAAATGGTCATATTTATTGTAATGGTAATCGTTTAGTTTAATCGATTTGTATAAGTGTTAAACTCAAACTCAAAGCATTTATTTCAATTAAACCATTTACAGGCACTTTTGAATTGTCAAGGAGTTGGTCAGTTAGAAATATGAAGCTAGTTGCCCATTCCAAAGCGTAGTAGGTACCTATGGAGAAGAACGGGCAAGAAACTCCATGGACACTCTTTTAAATTATATTGGTACGTAAAGATTAGTACAAAAATAATGTTGAAATGATAACTAAATGTGAGGACGATGTAAAACAAAAAACGCGTCCATAGTAGCAAAATAAACAAAAAACAATTTCTAAATAAAATAATTACAAATAAGCCGAGGAAGCTAAGAGGCGACCAGCCCCAACTGACGGCGCCCGTTCACGAGCATGACGCATGGATCAGCACCATTCAGCTCAACCATTTTGAAGGGAGCTAAATGATCCAACACACGCGCCACCATCAGCGAGACATCTGAGTGAGCATGACATACTCTCAGCCACTAGGGCCTATTCAAGTCAATTACTTATTAACCGGTAAATGGTAGCTCTATTGTACATAGTACTCACACCTGTTTAATGCAATTATACAATACAAAGTAGATTGAATTTATACAATACAAAGATAGTCTTACAATGTTCAGCTGCTCCAACAGTATTTTCAAATGTTAATTATTCAATTGGTTGTGGTTGTGGAGCAAGACCAGCATTGAGCCAAGCATTTTTATCAGCGATGTAATCACCCAACTTATAATATGCCTGCCTGTATAGTGTGCGTTTTATACAAGATTTAAATTTCATCTCATTCAGTCGAAGAATGTGGGGTGGAATTTTAATGTAACATTTTAAACAGTACCCCATGAAAGATGAGTCTACTTTAGCCAGTCTGAAACCTGGCTGAGATAATAGGTCCCTATTTCTAGTACTATAATTATGTCTTTCACCTCTTTTACTAAAAACATGTAGATTTTTCCTTACATACATGATGTTTTCATAGATATATTGACAAGGTACCGTCATGATGTTAATGTCCTTAAACCGGTCCCTTTGAGAATCGCGCCTGCGGAGATTATAAATGGCTCTGATAGCTCTTTTCTGTAGAATAAAAATTGACTCGATGTCTGCAGCCCGTCCCCAAAGTAAAATACCGTAAGACATGATACTATGAAAGTAACTAAAATAGACTAGCCTCGCGGTATCTACATCAGTAAATTGACGGATTTTTCTGACAGCATATGCCGCTGAACTTAGCCGTCCTGCAAGAGATGTTAAATGAGGACCCCATTGTAGCCTTGAGTCGAGCGTGATCCCCAGGAAAACAGTTTTATCGACGAATTCTAGTTTCTCTTGATTCAATACTATCTCATCTCTTAAATAAATGTATAGATAATAATAAGTGTAAAACTCTAGAATACAATAAACGACCATTTTACTACACAAAGTGACAGCTAGCACATGTCAGATTACTCCCGTGAATAAATAATTCAACTTTAGTAGAACAATTTCTATGACAACTTCATGGATATCTTGCTAGAATCGCGTCGCACTGTCGCGTCACCGACCTTTGTTTCTTTCGGCGTCACACTTATACACAATGTCTATTTTATTATAATCAAATCTACTTCAATTACATCTGTTCACTACCAACACGTGTTTATGTGGGCCGTCACTCCAGATTCTTTACGCACCATTTGGAGGGTAGTCTCAATCTCGCGTAGTGGTTCACAAGGTTTATTAACCTAGCCGTAAGAGCATATAATATGATATTTATGTGTGTATAATATAATAACGTGATATGATAAAAGGTGTCCTGTTATACAGGGTGACTCTGCCGTCGCCGCGTCGTAGGAGACTTCCTTACCTCGTAGGAAATTAGATCTCAGTTCAGGAGAGGTTGATAAGTTGACAGTGGATTATGTGTTAGTTGAATAAAAGTGTTTATCTATATTTCGAAGTATTTCAAAAGAGCACCAGTAGATAGAAGATTGACTATAGTAAAGTCAGGGAAATTCATTATTAAGCAAATTGCTTAATAATTACTTTAATTACTTACCAATTTAAATTGTCCGTATATTAAAATCGCTCCATGTAAAATACTGGTATTCAGCTGCAGGGTGTCAATTTGCTTAACAATTACTTTACCTGACTGACTAAAGTACCACTGTAGCGAATAGAATACATAGATCGGGGCACGTAATTAGAAATTTTTCAGATGAAAAATAAATTCGGATAAAAAGGTATTTTTGTTGTTACACTGCCAATAATATTGTAATTATCTTAAAAAAAAATTGTGTAATTATTCTTCATCCATTCATCCGCAAACCGGTTTGAAATAGGATTAGAAGCTCACTGGCTCCATTTAACGGCAGCAAACGTGCAATGTATTGACGAGATATAGCACGCACATGTATGCAAAATGGCGGCACAGATATAGCTGATATGCAACATGGCGGCATCAGAGCTGGATTTAGGGCAGGGCAACAGGGGCTCTAACCCCGGGGCTACACAACAAAGGGGCCTCCACATTTTTTTTAGATAAGAAATTAATACATCACACCTTTTTGATTTTCTGTTCTGGTGCTGCGTTGATGGTCTTGTAAATTGATCCCAAAAACCGAATTAAATCAATTTACCGATGTCCATTTCATATTTCAAACGTGTGATTTCTGAGTTTTATCTCAAACAAAAAAAAAGTTTTTGTGAAAATTTACCATTTTCTTGCTGACTGTATTTTTTTTACAAAATCAGTGAAAGCAGATCAAAGTTTCTCAAGTTAAGAACAGTCTCCTACGACCGTTTTCCTGTAGGTACAACGTTTAAGGTACTGCCCCGTCTCAAAAATCCTATACAAAAGATTGAAAATTGAGAAAAAAAAATGTTTGTTCCAAAAAAAAATCAGGGTTTCCACACCGGCCCTGGATAGACAGGTTAGGTAATATTGCTCACTGCAGCCGAAATCCAAGACGTCGTTGGATTAAAATATCAGGGTGAGCCCATTGCCATGCTCCTAGGTTGCAAAGTTAAGGATGACCAGTAAAGTTCAGCAATAAATATTAAGAAAAATAAATCTGCATAATTCTAGTGCTCAATGAAGACTTAGACTCTAAGTACTTATATTTATTATAGTGAAATATGACTTTTTTATGTGTTAAGAGTTCAGCGCACATTGCTATTTAAATCTAATTTACATACTAACTCGCCAAACGAACCTTTTCCTTTTTTGAAGTTGGTTAAAAAAGTACCTAAGACATTTTAAGTTAGAACATTTTTAGCTGTTGCCACAGGTCAACGACATAAACGACAACCACAATAATGAAATTCTAGAAGTTCACGTGTAGCTTCAGTCGCCATTAGGAACGTAGACCGTCCAATTTAACTGGAATTAACAGAAAAATATCTCTTAATTTGATTGCAACTTCAATTTGCCACAAAGGCCATCGTTTAAGCTTATCTAATTACTTGCTAATTATTTTATAAAAACTCATTATATTTCATTTAAGAAACAATGGCAAAGCTAATGTCATACGAAAGATAAATAAATTAGTTTTTGTGATATTTGTCTTGATTATTCCTCTTTGAAGAAGACTGGATCTGAGGAACGGAAAACCGTACAGTATTTTTTAAGCAATGTGCGCCAATCTTCGGAAATTGTAGAATTGAATAACGATTTTGTGTGTTCAATTGTACAAAAGCACCAATTCAAGCTTAGCCAAGACAAATCCTAAAGAAAAATATTAAGTAGAAATGCTCCTCAAATACTGACCCATATGTCAAAAAAACCGTTTGATCCATAATTTTTCAATTTAGTCCCTCTCGAAGGCAGAAAGCGTCTAACAACACGACTGACGGTTTGGTTTTATATAAGGACCTATCACCAAATGACTACGCATGTTTTACGTGTAGACATAATTTTTTAGTTTATTTCTTATTTTTTCGAATATTCTGCAAAAGATATACTCAGAATAGTGTTACTGACTGTTTTTCATGTACCTTTTGTGCGTATGTTGGTTATAACGAATATCTCTTATTTGATTATTTCCTCAAAAAACTTTTCGTTTATTTATGTTAAATTGTGCAAGGACAGTTTTATCCTTATCCTGTCCCTCCCTAACTCTTGGTTACCCTACAGTCTGAAATAAACCGCGCCTAATAACGCTTACGTGGTAATAAACGAAGGTGCTTGTTGTCTTAGGACACTGCCTCCATCTTGAGATTGTTCCTCTGTGTACTTCGTTGCCTCGGTACAGGACATAACAGGGGAATTGAATTATGATTGTAGGTTACGTGATTGTGCATTATGTTGGACCCTATTCGTGGCCCCGTTTGACTACGACCCCTGGCTAAAAATAGAGTTAGCTTCGCGTGGGTGTTTACTGTCGAATAATACGACTTATTTATAGTCGTCCTCGAAATTGCGTTATCACACTACAGTTACACAGGTTAAGTGTCACTTGCACGTCATGAAACTGAAATTTCAATGTACTTGGAATTATTGCCAAAAGTGGTAAATGACTAATGTTATTTATTTCTGTAAATTGGTCCAAAAAAAATAATTTACAAGTCAGAAATAAAGCAACTATAAGGTCAACTATACTGTACTTACATTCTAACTAAAATTATAAATGCGGAAATGAGTTTGTTTGTTACGCTTTCACGCTAAAACGGCTGAATGACCATGACGTGGGTTAGAACTAAGGATACTGTTTATCCCCGATTTCTTCCCAATATCCTCACGGGATCGAGACTTATGCGGGTGAAACCGTGGGGCGCAGCTAGTTTCATATATTATTTTAACAACAGGTAATGGTAACTAAGTTTCTGGGATCATATTTCTCAGAATTAAGAGAAATAAATCAACGTCATAGAACTAAAACCCCATCACTACCTTTTATCGCTTCTCTTTGTTTCCAGAAATTATGTTGTGGATGCAAAAAATATTAATTAATATGTTAATTACTATTAATATCGAAAAAAAATTGTTTCCTGGTTTTTCTAAAATTATAACCAAATATAATTTTACTTTTTGCTGTGTCCTACAGGTTCCGTAATTTTGAGGTATAATTTTGTTAACAAGAAACACAAATAAAGTGGTAGAGCATGAGCTGGAGAAGGCACCTAAGTAAGGCTAGTCCAGACTGGGGCGATATCGCGGGCGCGACAGGTATATTGCTGCCTGTGGCGCCCGCGATATCGCGCTAGTCTGCACGAGCCTATAAAATATTACTAAAAAACTATCTAATTAGTAATTGAATCAAAACACATTTTAATTTCCATAATATTGTGTTATTACGTTATTAGCGTGGAGGAGCTTGTGGCTAAGTAATAACAGCCGCACGGGTCGATCGATCAGGTTAAGCTACGCTTGCCGCGGTTGGTCCGTGGATGGGTGACCATCTTTACATACCAAGACCCCTCCGTACCTCGGAAAGCATGTTAAGCCGTTGGTCCCGGCTGACAATTGTAGATCTTTGACAGTCGTTACGGATCGTCAGAAGCTCGAAAGTCTGACAACCAGTCTTACCAAGGAGTATCGTGTTACCCGGTAACTGGGTTGTGGAGGTCAGATAGGCAGTCGCTCCATGTCAAATACTGGTATTCAGCTGTATCCGGTAAGACTGGAAGCCGACCCCAACATAGTTGGGAAAAGGCTAGGCAGATGATGAATATTGTGTTATTACGCCTATTAAAACAGCGTATTCATTTTAAAAAAAAGTTTTTCTTCCGTGTTCTATGAGTGCTTTTAGGTAATTAGCACATAATGCGGTTGCTCTTTAGGTAACCATAAGTAGGTACGCTTTCTAGTTTGACAAACACCTCATCACAAGTCACCTAAAACCACAGCTTTGCCTGAAATAGTAAATAGACACTGAACGGGACACAACAAAAGTTATATTGTTATGACGCCTATGGCCGTTTAGTGTCCTTCAAAGTGTTAACACTTTGCGTGTAGTGTTCTTCAAAGTGTAACACTTTGCGTGTAGTGTCCTTCAAAGTGTTAACACGTTGCGTGTAGTGTCCTTCAAAGTGTTAACACTGCGTGTAGTGTCCTTCAAAGTGTTAACACTTTGCGTGTAGTGTCCTTCAAAGTGTTAACACTTTGCGTGTAGTGTCCTTCAAAGTGTTAACACTTTGCGTGTAGTGGCCTTCAAAGTGTTAACGCTTTGCGTGTAGTGTCCTTCAAAGTGTTAACACTGCGTGTAGTGTCCTTCAAAGTGTTAACGCTTTGCGTGTAGTGGCCTTCAAAGTATTAACACTTTGCGTGTAGTGTCCTTCAAAGTGCTAATACTATGATGCGAAAGTAACTAGTAGTAACTAGTAGTGTCTGTTAACTTTTCATGCATAAACGACTGAAGGGATTTCGAAATTTTTTGTCGCACAGGTAGACATAACGTAATACCGGGTAAAAAGTATCCTATGTCCTAAACATAGGATACTTTTTACCCCGGTATTACGTTCCCGTGGAATAATTGCAGACCTCCACGCGGGCGAAGGTGCGGGTAAAAGCTAGCCATCGTATATTTTGTAGTATTGGGTCGATGATTAAAACTAATCTACGTCGTACACTATCCAACCTACACGTAGAGTCTATGAGTAAATAGGCAAGTATGTATCTACATCGGATCTGCCCCGATATTTCCAGTAGAGTTCACATGTTCCCCCTTTTCTTTCAATTACCAATCTACAGAGATGATTTTGTAGAAACATTCTTATTCATACAAGGATCTAGTCTTAGAACAATACAGAGCTTTGGAAAAAAAAGTAAGTAACATAAATAATTTCCGATACGCCAACACTTTGGTATAGGTGCACTTTTTACAGGAACAGTCAGGTCAGGTACAGTACCTGGATAACCCGACCCCTCTTTCCCTCTTCTTCTTTGTAAGAGGGGGCAGGTAATGTAGAGCACTGACTGTACAAAGCACAGATAACCTCCGTACAAAGATGCTGTTGTTTACTTTTCTTGACCCCGACCAAGAAAAAAACATTGTTTATCCTAATCTGACACCATTCAAATTAATCATGTCACCATAATAATCTAGAATAGACAATCTATGAAGAACTAGTTTCCATTCCAGTATCCAGTCTCCACAAATATGAGAAGCATGCACTGCTTACCTCGCCTAGTGACGCAGCGTGAAGGCACGTCATCAAACTATCGCGCGACGGTTTCTCAAGAACACAATTGTCGCATCGTCGCCGGATGACCGCTAAACGCTGGCTTCCTTCGATCCTTGTTGGTGCAAGTTATAAGCGAATAGCGAATTTGGATTAAAAAAATTTGGAATATCGGACCTTAGCTTCTTTTACTAAGGTTCAATCATTAATACTCGGTTAGGTACTGTAAAGACGGGGAAAATAATTACTAAGCAAATCGACACCCTTTTGTTTTTGGGTGAGAAGTTCAAGATTCAAATAACTTCGCCCGCTCTGGGCGGAGCGGGAGGGTGTGTCAGACTCTTACTGACTAAAACCCACCCGTGTTCCTTCCGTTGCCTGTGTACCCTTTAGTACCTTTAGTACCCGGCAGGCATCGGCCCTAGTGGACCCCTACACTTGTGCTCACGACATCTCTTTGAGGCGCGCGTGGAGCACAACGCGCCATCGACCCGGGAAAGTCCTTATCGGTCGGCGAGCTACTCCTTGCTCACCGTCCGCAAGCCCGCGCCCACGGTGGCCGGAAATCCGCCTGGGATTCCCGACACAAATCGACACCCTAAGTCAATTTGTGTTAAAGAATGACAGTTGTGATTTGAATATACGGTCAGTTTAAATTGGTAGTCAATTTGCTTAGTAATTAATTTCCCTAGCGTTACATTCAGTTCATCTTATTTTCTGGTAGCGACACAAACCATATTGGAATAGAAAAATATTTGCCAGCCAGCAAGATGTTTGCCCAGCGTTCGCCGGATAGATACCTGAAGGCTACTTTAGTGTTGGGAAGGTACTAAAGGGTTACCGAGGCCCCTGGCAACACAGGCAACGGAAGGAATACGAGTGGGTTTTAGTCAGTAAGAGTCTGACACACAAAAAGTGTTCCATTCCTTCTACTTATGCGGTATTTGTGATGCTTAGCATTGGTAATAGATACCTGTGTAATTAAAATTATTGTCACTTCCTCAGTATTATCATCACGAGTCACTTGGGGAATATGAGTCAGTCTGCCACACATTACACATATCTCGACTCCACCCTTTCGTGGATTTGAAAGATTTTATAACTTGTAATGAAAGCTCTGATTTTATTAGCAGTAGGTTCTGATTATGTCACCCTAATGGTAGGTACACTTATGTGAAATGTAACATGCGTTGAAACGAACATGCCGTCCAAATATTATATGTAATGAAACATGAAATGTGAAATGAAACAAAATTACATACCTTTTTAAGTCACACTTTTCACAGCTGGCACAAAACTTATGCGACAACAAAGACAATTTTCACTGTATAACTTTGTCATTTTCGCTTTTACCAAGATAATAATTACAATGTCTGAAAGAAAACTAATATAATTTTGTCTCGTCTCTTACCTTGGACCGCCCAACTCGCGCGACCGCATGTCTGCCCACGTGTATTATCTCATGCTCGGACGAAATTTGACTTTATCTCACTTTTCCCCGCACTGATACCATCTTTCATGCACCTCCCTTATAGTTGGACTAACGGTTAACATGACTCGCATGTCCTTCTGAGAATTAAATTATAACACATAAGCCTAATGAAGGAAATTGTTTATTTTAGTGTCTTTTTCCGCGCCTTCTATTTGCTGAGGAAAGAACCAATAAAAAAAAATAATTAAGTATTAAATCTGGGTCATGCACTTGCTGAGCTGGATACCTACTTAGTGCATTGCTTTATTGCCGTTACCCGCCGTTACTGCTATTTATTATTTACTGATGCTTTATGATTGCGTCAGTGAGCGGAGTTCGCGCAGCCGAATTTTGGGCCAATCATGATTTGAATTTTTGCCATCATACGCTACGAAAATTTGATCGCACAATTTACCCCCTTTCGGGTTAGGTACGCTTATAATTTTTGACTTCTTGTCTTTCTGTAAGTATATTTTATTAGGCTTAGCCACTCTCACCTTCAAAAAATTAAGGAATCTTTTTTAAGGTTCCGCAGTAAACAAGGAACCCTTATAGTTTCGCCATGTCCGTCTGTCTGTCTGTCCGCGGCTTAGCTCAGAGACTCTTAAGACCTACTAGAAAGCTGTAATTTGGCATTGGTATACATATTAATCACGCCGACAAAGTAGTGAAATAAAAATAAAATGTAGCGTACCTCCCTTGCACGTAAAGTAGGGATGACATATTTTTTTCTGTCGTCTATACCATGGTGTGGGTATCGTTGGATAGGCCGTTTTTCGATTTAGGAAACCGTTTGCGTATATTAAGCTTTAAAGTGTTAATTATTGTAAGAGTTAAGTGCCCCCCTGCCGACTAGTTGGAAGTTAGTAAATAGTTGTTTTTTTAATATCTAAAAAAAATCACGGCAGTAGTATCTTTATAACGAAGTTAAAAGTAAAACTATCACAGCTAAAGTAGGCTTTACAAGTTAACCAGGTAGTAATAATCGACCAACTTACATTTGCAGTTGGAACGTATAGGAGAACATGTATTTCAACTACAAATACTAAAATGTCAAGTTTGTTCTTGGGATAAGTTCATCCCAACCACTGATGACGGAACCCTTTATTGTGCGTGGTCCGACACGCACTTGGCCGGTTTTTTATATTATATATAAAACTTACACGTTCGTGGTCATTATTTAAAGATATCTACATAGTATAAACGTGACAAACCAGGATTGAATATTATTTAGAAATACTGTTAAAATAATACGAGTAACATTAGGCTTGTGTAGCTTTCTTAGATAATAATATAAATGTTGTAATACTACTTTATATTCAACAATAGCTTCGGGCGTCTATGTACGCCATAATGGCCACAGGATTAAGCATGTTTCCTGATTTTTTGTATGTAATTTATTTTTATTTTTATTTGATGGGTTCTTAGAATAAAATTAACTAGATCAAACTTTGTGTAAAGAAAAACATCGTAAAATATGCTATTAATCACTATCTAATAATGACTAAATAAACGACATCAAAACATACCTGAACGACGAATAATTTCGATTATTCATTGCAATCAGTTGAAGTTAGTAACACATAAACGTACTAATTCAAACTATGCCTTTGTTTACTACGACACTCACACACGTGCGCACACGCACACATGTCCGCGCACGCACACGACCACGCGTGTGCGCAAGTT
Organism: Atethmia centrago; assembly: GCA_905333075.3. NCBI lineage: Eukaryota > Metazoa > Arthropoda > Insecta > Lepidoptera > Noctuidae > Atethmia > Atethmia centrago. Next base: position 4,869,775 of record HG995381.1, on the reverse strand, counting down.
TTCCTGAAACATGCGCGTGTAGAGCGCTGCTCTTCCGGTCATGCGCAAAGAATATGCAATTAGGGGGAAAGGAAACTGTTTATTTAGATGTTATTTAAGATGTATAATAAATAGTGTAAGTATGTTAAGTTAGGTACATAGAGAAACCTAATCTGTACGGATTGCAGGACGAGGCAGATGTTTGCTTAAGACGTTGGACAGATTAAGGCGCAGATATATGATTTTACTGACTTTAAAATCCGTTATTACGCCTTCATATAATGCTAGTAAGTTATGCAAAAAATGCATGTTAAACTAGAACGCATACACGTCAATTCTATCTGTGCATATTTAAGTATTGTAGTAAAATGACTCATTGTCACGTTTTGTCTGAGCCGAGCGTGCAAGCGAGAGCGCGGAACTAGCGATAGAGAGGTACGATCGGCCTAAGCGTTCGGCTTGTGACGCGTCACAAGAGATGATGAGACATGACGCATCTCTCTCTCCTTATCACGTAAAATTATCGTCCGTAAACCGACTTTATAGACAACCAATGTTTTTGTATGAACAGACTAATATATTAACTTTAATTCTATCTGTGATTTTTTCAAATATTCATATTTTCGTTACTAAAAATAAATATTCCATATAAAAGCGAACAGCGGCGCGGCGTGAGCGAGACGCGCATTTGTATGGCCAAGATCAACGGCGATTACCGGCCCCTTAATAATAAAAATAATTCAATTTATTTAACTCACTTGGAAGGCAATCAAAATATGTGCAGACTGTTTAAACTGTTATTTTAGTAGGTACCTCTCAATAAACTTCATCTGACCGACCAATGGTAGGTAACTAATGCTGGTAAGCATCTTTTTCTGGCACAAACAGCCTTCAGGATTATTCTTCGATTTGCTTATGTGCGATCTACAGATCGCACATAAGCAAACATACAAACAAACATAGCAAACATAGGCTTACAAGCCTAAGTGTCAGGGCCGGATTTAGGGTAGGGCAACAGGGGCACTGGCCCCGGTCCTCCACAATTAGATTATTTTACATATGGAAAAAAATACATCCTTTGTGTCCATAAAGAAAAGAGTTCACAACCATCAAAGAAAAAAAAATCTGTACCACGAGCTACTTTTTTAATTGCTATTTTTTCTGCTGTTTCACAAAATTTTCGGGGCCTCCACTTCTTGGTTACCCCAAAGCCTCCATACCTATAAATCCGGCCAAGCTAAGTGTATAACTTTTAAGTTAAAAGTGAGTTGTCTCACTCTGACAGAGGCAATCATTTCAAAGCTACCTATTAGGGACAGTGTTTCTATTTCATTTTAATCCCCGACGAAAAAAGAGGGGGTGTTATAAGTTTATAGCGTGTATCTGTGGCATCATAGCTCCTGAACGGATGAACCGATTTTGTTTTTTTTTTGTTATTATAAATACATTTTATGTATAGGTACCTAAAGGAAATTTATAAACATCCAATTAATTCAGAGAAATGTGAAACTTAAACAATTGTTAGACTATCAATTAAATAAAACAATGTTATCAGTATCACCCGATGCATAATACCGAATGACTCATGTGTCCCCACTCCTTCGTCGCTTGCTCTTTGACCGGCGCCCGCGCATTTTATAAAGCAACAAAGGTCGGCTGCAAACTACTCATCCGTTCAGTCCCGTCAGTCAGCGACAATCGTGCGAGTCGAACACACGTTAGCGCGCGATTTAAACAGATAATAAAAAAAACAAAAATGTTGTTTTTCATAATAGTTTCAGTGCTCGTCGTCAGTGCGAACGCGAAGTTCTACACGGACTGTGGTAATTATTTATTTTTAACTTTTTTATTTAAATATTTTCGGTTGATTTACTGCGTTATCTGATACAGGCATTTTATGCTTTATTAGTAAATTGCGTACATTGTGTGTGGCTGATTTAAGATGTTCGTGTGCAAAATGTGTTGTAATGTGGATCGTTGCAGTGTTATTGCAATCACTGGTCGAAACAGAAACCTGTGTTGTTCTTAACAGTACCTATATTGTGTTACCTATAATTTACCGGATTTTTTTAAGACTACAGAGAGTTCAGGGCTAAAGGTGTCTTTAGCCCTGAAGTAATTTTTCCATGTTCGAGAACGTTGTGTTTCCTTCGAGATCTTGAACATGTGAACATGAATGTCCTCCTGAAACAGAAAATTGATTTGAAGGTGAAGCTTATGAGTCGTATGTACGTATATGACACAATAAACATAATGAAAATCATGATTACGTATTAAACAAAGGATTATTGAAAGAAAATCGAGACAATTTACGAGTATTCCAAAAGTAAAAGAAAATCCTCAGGCAAAAGAATGCCCAACACGAGATCCAAAAGATTAAAAGCGCAGTGCATTCGACTAGCCACCTTCCTACATGGAGCTTATAAAATGTTATTGACTTCCCACACAGGATTCCAAGACGAGCTTACACTATGGTCGCATGTTGTTCAGAATAGAATCCATCAATCGATCCAATCATAGGTGATACTTATGTTTGCCATAAAAACTCATCTTTATGTAGTCTTCCATCGTTGAATTACGGTGTCTGTCTGGTTGATAGCGTTTGTAGAGCATCCGGACACTGCGAAACAGTCTAACCGGTAGCAGCTGCATTCCTGGAGGTCAGATAGGCAGTATCAACAGGGTTGTGGACAACCCAGTTACTGGGTAACACGATACCCCTGGGTAATTCTCTTTGTCAGATTTTCGGGCTTCTGACGACCCGTAACGACTGTCAAAGATCTAGAAATGACAGCCGGGACCAACGGTTTAACGTGCTTTTCGAGGCACGGAGTCTCGGTATGTAAAGATGGTCTCCCATCCACGGAGCAACCGCGGCAAGCGTAGCTTAACCTGATCGATTGAATTAAAGAAGTTCAAAAAGATTTCGGCAATTTTTGGACTGTAACTGTAAGCAGATACAATTAATAAGCTAGGTATTGTTTTTGTCATTATCTATGATATCTATTAATCTAATGAATAATTTATTTTTATTTTTTTTTTTTTATTAATCTTGAGATGAACTAGTGTTTCTCACTTAGTAGGTATTATTGTATACGTAACGATAACTACAGCATTATGTCATCAAAAATAATAACCGAGATACATGTGTATAATAACACATATAATTTATCCTTTAGCCTGTCGGTACCAAACATCTCTATGATTGCATGGTATGCACGACGTACGTATCATTCATTATTATCCCCAACTTGCTTAGGGTGTTTAGATCTTATGCAACCAAGAGTTTTTTTAAAGCTAAGGAGCTTTAAAAAAACTATGGCATAGTCAATTTTTTTTTTCTTTTTTTCTTTACAGGTTGAAGAAAAAAAAAATTGACTATGCCATAGGCTTCTACTCCGTTCACCTACTATACCCTATGTTTTTCGAGACAATAAAAAAAATCAGCTGGTATAAACTAATCTTTAAGTAACAATATAATTTAAAAGAGTGTCCATTTTTTTTATGGGAAATCATCAAATAACTTCTCCCGCTCTGGGCGGAGCGGGAGGGTGTGTCAGACTCTTACTGACTAAAACCCACCCGTATTCCTTTCGTTGCCTGTGTTGCGGGGGCCTCGGTGGCCCATTAGTACCTTCCCGCGAAAAGAATGTCCATGGAGTTAGCTTCATATTTCTAACTGGCCGACTCCTTGACAATTCAAAAGTACCTGTAAATAGTTTAATTGAAATAGATGCTTTGAGTTTGAGTTTAAAAACAACTTCGAGTGACTTCTATCATTGAACTTTCACCTTGTTTCATATTTGTTTATTTAATAAATAATAATAGAAAAATATCAACTGCTTATTATCAGTAACTCGAAGGTCAATGTTCTGTGTGTCAACAAAAAATAACTATGTTTTTTATTATAATTCATGATAACAATATCTGCCTGAACTTAGACACAGCTTCTCGATTAAACCTAGGAAATGAGCGTGCTTGCCAACAGCATATCCGATCTTCTAGTCCGAAATTGTTAATCGAAGTAAACGTTCTCATCAGGCCCAGCATGGTTATAGCCCCTCCGCAGTGAGAACCGGCAAGCTGCCGATCTATTTTGTGAAAATCTCTCCGTAAGAACGTCAAGGTGAAGTCACTTATGTAATCCCTAGTATACAGAGTCAAATTACATTATCTAACCAAACTCTGCAGATGGGATGCGTTAAATGGTATACACGAGAAAATAAAAACGATTTGATGATTTTCTTTTTTGGGGTCCTCTGGTAGTGTTACTGGAAGAATGAGTTGAGAAGTCCGTTTAATTTAATTTTATCGTGTTTAATTATCGACACACAACACGTCAGTGAAATTTACACAGAAAAAAAAAACTGATTTTTAAAACTGATATTTCAAGTGACTACACCACCGGCTACTCATCGAATTATTTTATTTTTGCTTTGTCTTGTTTAGATATCTATCAGGTCTGTGGAGTTCCGCTAGCTAATTTAATTTGACCCTGTATAGTGGAATGACAGCTCGCTTCACCTAAGTTCACTTTTTATTTTGGTTGGGAATTCATCAAATAACTTCTACCGCTCTGGGCGGAGCGGGAGGGTGTGTCAGACTCTTACTGACTAAAACCCACCCGTATTCCTTCCGTTGCCTGTGTTGCGGGGGCCTCGGTGATCCTTTAGTACCTTCCCGCGACTTTCTTCTATGCCTGACAGTTGACACTGTCATCAACCAGTGAAAGTTAGTGTGGTGTCCACAGAATATATATGTATACTCTAGGGAGGTGGTGTCAAAAATAAACTGACAAATTATTAGATTTAGAAATATAATGTATTTATGGTCGTAAGTACATGCTTTCATAGGCCTTACCACAACGCTTTGTTGGGAGCGTTCACCTATAATCATGGTCAATCTATCTCCTCTGTGGGCGTCGCCGTCGCTTCCAGTGCGGAATCATTTACCATTCATCATTCATCATCATCACACTCAGCCCGTCATTATGCACTGCCGAACACAAGTCTGATGACTATATGCTACTATAAGCCTAGCTAAGGGCTAGGGTAGTATCTACCTATTGTCTATTTAGGTATGACATCAGCTGGTAGGAGAGCAGTGTTAGCCCAGGAGTAACGGCCTCGACTTACGAGTTGCAGGTCGTTGATTCGAACCTTGACAGGCGCTTTACTTTGTGTAAATAATTTTATCACCACTGCTCTCAAAACGGTGAAGGAAACCGGCATGTACTAGAACCAACCAAAGAGGAGGCCTGTGTCCCAGCAGTGGGAACATTATAGGCTGATTACGAACGAGTCTCACGAGTCTCCTAATGAGTGTTTTCATGAAAATTTACGCCACCAGTTGGCGCCACTTTGACAAGAATTCTTCCATTTCGAGAATGAATGTATCATTCGTTTCATTCATTCTTTCATCACTCTGTCACAGTCACGACTAAAGAAAGGCGCTTGGACATTTATGACACGTGTACATACTTTTTTTTTTTTTTTTTTGTGGGAAATCATCAAATATCTTCTCCCGCTCTGGGCGGAGCGGGAGGGTGTGTCAGACTCTTACTGACTAAAACCCACCCGTATTCCTTCTTGTTGCCTGTGTTGCGGGGGCCTCGGTGACCAATAAGTACCTTCCCGCGACCCCGGCAGGCATCGGCCCTAGTGGACCCCTACTATGTGCTGACGACATCTCTTTGAGGCGCGCGTGGAATACAACGCGCCGTCGACCCGGGCCTGGTCCTTACCGGACGGTGAGCTACCCATTGCTCACCGTCCGCAAGCCCGCGCCTACGGTGGCCGGAAATCCGCCCGGGATTCCCGACGCCCTGGGCGTCTCCTGCGGCGGCTAGGGGCGAGAGCGCGAAACTTGCCTTTCCCTCAACCGTCCCGCCTCCTCCTTCGCGAGCATTACTGCTTCGCAGAAGGAGGTGACGGCTGCCCATGCCCTCTCGCTCCGTACCATGGCCTGAACCAGGGCCGGACGCGAGAGGTCTCTGCCGCCGATCGCCTCCAAGAGGACACGGCGGTGCTCTGCCCAAGCCGGGCAGACCTCCACCGTATGCTCCACCGTGTCCTCCGGGCGATCCACACAGTGGTGACACCCGGACGTTTCCTCCCGCCTTATCCGACACAGGAACCTCCCGAAGCTGCCGTGTCCGGTAAGGACCTGCGTCAGGCGGAAGGTGAGGACGCCGTGGCGCCTCTCCAGCCACTCCTCAAAGACAGGCCTGTCCGGTGGTGACACCCAGGCCTGCACGATCGAGGCTTCCAGGAGGAGCTCCCGGTCCAGCTGCTTCAGCGCCCACCGCGGACCACTCGGGGCCCGTCGGACCGGCGCGTCCGAGGTCTGGGCGGAGACGTCGAACCGGATATACCGGTGATCGGAATAGGTCTCCACCCCCTCCATGACACGCCAGTCAACTACACGCGGCGACAGAGTGGGGCTGGCGAACGAGATGTCCACCACTGATTCACCCCGCATCCGCACACACGTGGGGACAGAACCCTGGTTTAGGACGACCAGGCCTGTCTCCAGAGCCCAGTCCTCCACCATCCTGCCCCGTGTGTCCGTTAACCGGGAACCCCAAGCCAAATTCTTGGCATTGAAGTCCCCGAGGACGAACACGGGGAGGGAACCAAACCCGACGACGACGTCTCTCAACTCCGCAAGGGAGTTGTGGAACTCGGCAAGAGTTCGGTTCGGAGAGAGGTAGACCCCCACCACGACAATCTCCCCGAACCGTGCTGCTACGCAGCCCCGTCCTCTCTTGACGGCCTCGAGGGACGGGGTACCGGCGGCGGCCGACGAAATTAGGGTCACTGAGCCGCTCAGGCCCTCCACCCAGTCATCCCTGGGCGGGACAAAGTACGGCTCAGCGACCACGGCGATGTTAATCGACCACTGCGCCATGCTCTGGAGCAACAGATCCTGAGCGGCGGCGCAGTGGTTGATGTTCGCCTGGAGGAGGCGTAATGGGGCCATTAATGGCACTCCATGTCAGCCCCCTCTTGGGCCTCCTTCCCAGCCCCCTGAGAAGGGCCTGCCGCAGCGGCCACGGTGGCGACGGCGACGACGGCGGTGTTGGAGGCGGCAGCGGCGGTGGCAGTGGTGGCGGCTGCGGCGGTGACGGCGTTGGCGGAGGGCTTGCCTCTGGCCCTGGCTTTGGTGGGTGGGGCGCAGGCTTTGCCCCCCATCCGGTGCTCGGCCGGCTTGCCAGCCGCCGCACATACGGCACAGTGCGGCGCGGCATTGCACGAGCCGGCCTTGTGTCCGGGCAGACCGCAGCGGTAGCAAAGACCGCTGCGGTCCGCCTCCGAGGTGCAATTCGCTTGCACGTGGTTGCCCACCTGGCAGCGGAAGCACCTCAGAGGTCTGGGTTCCAGCAGTTTCACCTGCGCGGAAACCCAGCCCACCAATAGCCGTTGGCCCTCCCCGGTAACTTTTTTGGCCGCCGACACGGGGCAGCTCACCATAACGGTTTGCAGCCCCGTGGAGTCAGGACGGATGATGCCTGCCTTCACCTGCTCGGCAGAGCACCCCCCGGTCCTAACCACTGCGGCGACCACCTTTTCTTCCGTCGCGGAGTCGTCCAGGCCCGTGATGCGCATGCTAGCGCATTTGGTGGGCCTGGACACTCGGACCTCGTCCGCATTTAGTGACGCCCTAAGCCTTTCGGCCAGGGCGTCAGCGGCCGGGCCACTGGCCCTACCGGGGACCTTCACCATTCGGGCCCCAGTCGCCGTCACCTTCATTCTGAGGCCTTTTGCTGCGCCGAGCTCCTCCAGGCGCACCGCCTCACCCACCTTCGCCATTACCGTCCTGTAGGACACGCCCTTCTTCTCCGCATCCGGCTGTAGTGTGATCACTACAGCTGCGGAATTCGGGGCGCGGAGCCTAGCCGCGACGGTTCGCTCCTTGCGCCGCTGCCGCCTGTCCCTCTTTTTGGCCGCCCTCTTTGCCTTAGCCGCCTTCCTCTTCTCCCCGGCTACTTGCCATTCGGCATCGGCCGGAAGAGATTTAGGAGGCGGGGGCGGCCGTCTCGCCACCGGAGCCTTCGCCACCAGGGCTGGGGCCCTCGCCGCTGGGGCCGGAGTCCTCGCCTCTGGGGCTGGAGCCTTCGCGGCCCGCGCATTCGCCCCGCCTTTTGGCTGCCCCGTCGACCCCGGTTTGGCCGTGGCAGCTGTGGCGGCAGAATACGACGGGGCTTTGCGCTGGCCCGAGGCCGGCTGGCTCACCGCCAACGGGGGGCGCAGGACTATGGCCTCTAGAGCGGAGAAACGACTCCTGAAGGAAGCCATCTCCTGCCGCACCAGGGTCAACACCCGGTCTTCAGCAGGCACGGGCCGCCCCTGCCCATGCTGCTGCCCCCCCTTCGGCTCCACTATGGAGTCGGTTCTTCTGAGCCCAGCCAGGTCCGCTCGGAGCTCCTCATTCTCCTTTTTGAGAAGCTCCATGGCGGCTGTCAAGCGGGCGACCTCCGCCCGCATCTCCGACATGCCATCTGAAGGAGGCCCTAGGTGAAGGGCCTCCGCTGCCGCCACAATCGAGGCCGTGGCCGTGGATATGGCCTGGTCCTTAGAGGACTTGAGCCTCTTCACGGCCACACCCTTGATCAGGGCTAGCACGACCTCTGCGAACCCGGCCACACGCTCCGAATTGGAGCCGCTAGCGGCGTCCGGCCCACCTCGAGAAACCTCAGACGGAGACCCCTCTTCGGCGAGCCTCTCGGGTCGCTGAGCCGACTGGGCCGGGCCAGGTAGCCCGGCCGGGCTGGTCAGCTCGGCAGGGCCAGCCCGGCCCGGCTTGCCTGCCTCCTTAGTGGGGGGCCCTCTGTTCACCCCTTTACCACCTCGGGCTCCACCCCGCCGGCTGCAGTGGATCTTCTTCTTCCTCCGCCCGACTCCCTCGTCGGAGGAAGACCCCGAGTTGGGCCTCTTCGAGGTTCGCCTGAACACTCGACTCCTCTCCAACACCTCCTTTTGCTGCGAGCTCCCAGAGCTCTCTCCGCCTGATGCGGCGTCGGACTCCGACCCCGCACCACTCTCCTCACCTTGTCTTCCAGTTGTTTTTTTTAATTTTTTTGTTTCCATGCTGTTCCCACGAGTGTGGGGGATCTAAAATTACACCTAGGTTCACCCCCTGTCCCTAGGCAAGTGTACATTTGTAACTCAACCAGGGGGTCCACTGGTACCCTGGCTGGGGTTGCGCTAACGACCGATGCACCACCTACAACTACGAAGTTGCAGATGACACTACTCCTCAGCCATTCATATCCTCGCCGCGCACCAAAACTTGATATTAGAGGAATTTTTATGGAGGTTATCTTCCTCGCGATCCGGGCGATCAAGCCAAGATCCTCGTCCCGTTCCAAGCCACAAAACATGACTGTGGTCTCTTTACGGATTACGATTTCGACGGTTGCAGACAGAAGAATCATTCTCCCGCTGCTTGCTCGCTGGCAGGGTAAGTGCACAGCAAGCACCGCCACTCTTCACCCACTCGACCTGCCCTCTGTAAGCAGAGAGGGGAGTGGGCGACCGACGATGGAGCATGAAGCTCCCCGCCACGCAGAAATTCGCCACGGTCAATACCCTCTCCGAAACATGGAGAGACTATTGGCCGTGCCCAGGATGCACCGGCCCGACGACTGCTCTTTCCCCCGAACGTATTCGCAGGGAACCAGCAGCAATCAGACACACGAGGAGGTTTTCTGCACGCACCCCACGTGTACATACTTAGGTTATAAAAGTTTGAATAAGTAGATTCTAATACGGAATAAAATGTATGATAAATATTCCGTTTTTTTTTTTTTTTTTACGAAAGTCGAGACAAATTCTCAGATACAAGAGGAATATATTCATAGAAGTAGCAAAAGGAGTGAAATACTTTTTTTTTTTAATTACCAAAGCCCCACCAATCGACAGCATTGGGATCTAGTCCTGCAGGCTTAGCACGAGAACCGTAGAGAAGCGTTTTGTCGACGGAAGACTAAACAAAAATGACATTTCCGTGTAGATAGTTGACAGTTTTCTACCGAGAAATGTAGACAAGCGATTTCTATTCTAAAGTAGAGTAGAAATAGAAAGTGTCATGCTAAACCTGCTGCGGGGTAATTGCATAACAGTTGACAGTTCAGCCACGTTCATTGCATTTTTTTACATTGTTGAGCAGACGAATTTATTGAACGAATGAAGCAATGGATTAGAAATATCCTTCAAAACTCTCGAATTGTGTTTGAAACAGCGTAACGCAATTATTGTGAACACTGAAAACGATAATGATTTCACAGTGAATACCCACAAACACTGCTTGAATGAAGTCAATCTAGCATTAACGTTATATAACAGCTAACAGCAAATGATACACTACGCCTCAACGCCCATTCACTTCTAGTAACTAACATGGTGATACCAATCTATACGTAGTGTTCAGCTAGCTGCATTGTGAATATTATGATGAACTAAACTATGCAAAACAATGGTGCCGATTCCCTTGTTCACAAACTAAACTAAATTTAAGTTCAGTGCATCTTTTTCTTTCTATTTCGTTAAGAAAAGGACAGAAGATACATTTTAGTTTAGTCCTGTCAAATTAATCAGCGCTTGACGTAAATTGACGTAATTTTAGTAGGCAAGTTTTTAATCACGTCTGTAACTTGTATGGAGTAGTGAAAGGCGCTGATTAATTTGACAGGATTAAACTTAAATTTATCTTCTGTCCTCTTCGTAATGAAATAGAAAGAAAAAGATGCACTGAACTTAAATTTAGTTTAGTTTGTGAACAAGGGAATCGGCACCAATGCCCCGCGGTGCTTTTGTTTCATGAGATTAGGAATAATTCTCTGAATGAAACCTACGCATTAATGCACGTTAACTTTTTCATGGAACCAAGCCAAAAAAATATTAATTCACTCATTCCTTGGATGCAATACAAACTAAACGAAATCAAATCAAATCCAGGGTACCACTTAACATCATGTCATTTATTTCTTTGCAAACATGGGTATAGTACATAGGTGTTTTTATAACAAAGTTCTCCATATTTTACCGTCACATAGGCATGCAAAGGTTTACAATTAAATATAAAAGATCAAAAATAAGTAAAAACAAACTTCATGAAATAAACCGATTTAGACAGAGCTCCTCCGTGGATTAAGATTATCTACACCCGTGTAACCGTCTATTACATATCGAGACCCCTCCGCGCCTTTGAAAGCACGCTAAGCCGTTGATCCCGGCTGTCATTCGTAGATCTTTGACAGTTGTTACGGGTAGTCAGAAGCCTAAAAGTTTAACAACCAGTCTTAGGCCCGGTATCCACCAAAGCGGAGAGGAGAGGAGACGAGATAAGATGTGTTTTGAATAACCAACCAGATTTCGTTATTTCCACATCTCCTCTCCGCTTAGCTTCGGTGGAAATGGATCAAGCGGAGAGGAGAGAAGACGTCTCATTTTTCTATAGAATTTTGTGCCGCAAGCGAGCAAGGCAGCGCGGAGCAGAGCGGAGATGTGTGTGACTGATTGTGACTGCACACAGTTCCGCTGACCAGGCGGCGCCCATGCTAGCGCGCTTCTTTCCCCGCTACTTTCTCCCAACGCCTCGCACACCCGAAAGTGTCAGTCGATTGACTGACCTTGAATGCAAGAGTCGGCCCGTCCGTATTTTTATGTTTTCAGTTAAGTTTGCAAAATATCCGTGTCTTCGGAATACACTTTTAAGTACTTAAAAACATGGCGTCTTCCTTTCGTAGACAGCATTTGACTGATTTCGTCGAGCACACAGCTCACATCTCCGCTACGCACAGCTCACATCTCCTCTCCGCTAATCCTTAGCGGAGAGGAGATGTGAGCTCCTCTCCGCTTTGGTGGAAATAACATGCCAGCTAAGTAGCACATCTCCTCTCGTCTCCTCTCCTCTCCGCTTTGGTGGATACCGGGCCTTACGTGGGGTACCGTGTAACCCAAGAACTAGGTTGTGGAGGTCAGATAGGTAGGTAGTCGCACCATGTAAAATACTGGTATTCAGCTGCATCCGGCTAGACAGGAAACCGATCCCAACACAGTTGGCAACAGGCTGAGCAGGCATAGTACTTTATAATTCCATGCACCTGACCAACACATGACTTAACAGAAGACGTAAATAAGTATTAGTAATAACCTACTTTTATTTTTTAACCCAATAATTCTCTTGTTTGGAAATCGGCCATTTGCGCCATTCGAGTGTAAAAAACAAAGTTAACATTTTATCAATTTATAAATAGGCCAATCTCAAAGGAGGTCAATTTGTAGGTCAATTTTGACACCAAAACAAAAGCTTTTGGAGTGGAACCAAAACATTTACCAATAACTACTATTCTTATTCATACTTGCAATTTGCAAATATCAGCAAAAAATAATGATCATGATAAAAATGATATCTACATTACGAGTTACGAGTTACGACAAATAGGGCCATTAGTTTTTTGCCAAACAAACAATAATATAATAATACGTACTTCTTATCATAATGTTTATTTAATGGTAGCAGCGAGTTTAAACTGCTATACCATAATAATGCAAAATGATACGATCATGGTGATATACCTACCTAGTTGGCAGTTGCTTACTAATCACTAATCAGTGATATCGCATCAAACGACCTAATGTTAAATGTACTAAATACAGCATCCTAATTACGTGACGCACTTTCAATGACAATCCGAGAGTTTTGAAAAATATTGCTAATCCATTCCTATATAGGATTGAACAATTCGTCTGTTCAACAGCAACGTAAAACGCAATGAACGCGTGTTACGCAGCTACCCCGCTGGTTACTAACGCGTAGTGCTTATTATTGAATTAAAATAGGTCATAGTTAATCTCCCAGGATCGACCACTCAATATACATATACAAGGGGGACTACTCTCTAAGTCCGTCAACGAAGATACGGCCAAAAGTAGTTGATCCGTCAAAACAAGTGACAAATTCTATTTTCGAACGGGCACAAACACATTGCGAGTAGGGACAACTGTCAAATCGTGTTGTCATTCATTCTCTGTTCGGGCTCCGAAGTAATCTAATGTCCGTAGGTAGGAGTAGACCCCTGACCCCAATTGAAGCAGTATAGTAGAAAGTAAAAGTACCTATTGAATATCTTGAACTTATTTTTATATTTATTTATCACATACTAGGTGTATGATAGGTTAGGGCTGTAGGGCTTATAGGGCTTAGAGTCGTAGGGACTGTTAGGCTTGTAGATCTTAATAGCATCTTTTAACGTATCATATATTTTCATGTACTGTCACAACCTTTTTTTTGTATTCCTTCCGTTGCCTGTGTTGCCAGGGATAAACCTTTAGTACCTTCCCACGACCCCGGCAGGCATCGGCCCTAATGGACCCCTACACTTGTGCTGACGACATCTCTTTGAGGCGCGCGTGGAATACAACGCGCCGTCGCCGCACAGTGGATCGTCCCCATACAAGAGGTCGGACATAGAATTAAAAATTGAAAAAGTATTTAATTGAAAAAAATGAAATATACAGTTGCATTACTCTATTATGGAACTACAAAAAATGTTACTACAATTTTTTTATTTGACCAGTACTTTATGAGCAATTCGATGAAAACTGTTATTTTTCTATGGAAATGGTCACAAAAATGTCTGTATCTCATGATTCCCTCCTTGTTTCGATTTGCGGTTTTCACTACTGTTATTTACCCAATTTTATGCCACATTTTCTTCAAGGACACATGGTGCCCCCAGCGACCCCCTTCCGAGATATTTTGCTTTTAGTAACTATACTTTTTATTGTATAACTGATGAAATGGAGGTACATTAAGTATATTCATTACTGAGAATAAGTCATCCCTAAGTAGTTCCTTAAATAACAGGTGCATTTGCGATTACTTTAATGACTTATGAACGCTTCTGTTGCCATACAACAAAAGCGTTAATGAGTCCTTAAGTAAAGATTATTGTAATTACTATGTTAACAGCCCTTAATCTCTGCATTGTGATTGGATAATGTCATCATTAGCTTAGTAATGACTGAGTCGAATTTACAATAACACATCGAAAAGAAATAGAGTTTTATGATCAATAAGAAAATATGTAGGTATAAAAATATTTTTTATTTAAATAATATAACACTGTAAAAATAATTTAAAAATAAAACAACTATGTACCCTAAAACAAACTAAAAAATTAAACAACTACTAAGAACTAAATTATAATAGGAAATTAATTAATTAACACGACCATTTAGTTACTAACAACAATAGAAAAGAAAGAAAAAAAAAACATTTATTGGCCGATGGGTAACACAAAACAAAAAAAAACAGAATAAAAAAAAATACACAAAAACAAGAAATTAACAAAGAAACTGCTTGTTAATAATAATATTAGGTACTATAAGACTTAAACTATATTTTCTTCATCTTCATCAATAACGACATCATGATCATTATTATCGTCATCATCTTCTTCAACGTCACTACATGCAGCAAGTGTATCAGTTGAAACGTCAATGAACTCCAATTCACTCTGATCAACTATGAGTAAATCGTCTAGTTCACTAAATGAAGACTTTTTGGCTTTATTTGTCATCTTCGGTCGTAAGCTGGTGAGAAGAGGATCGGAAGATAATAGCAGATTATGAAGAATGTCTTCATTAGTGGCGATGCTACTATGCTTTCGTGTATGATATTCTCTAAATTTACGAAAATCCTTGTTTCTTGCTTCAGATGCTTCTTCAGACAAAAAACCTATAGGTACTACTGATAAGTGGTCCACTATCTGTGATCCATGAATCAGCAATTTGTGTAAACTTGCTGGCATGTTATACCATGGATATAATTCCACGAATAAACTGTTTCATCACAATATAATTTAAATTTTTGGACTTGTTTTTTTTCGCCTGAGGAAATGCATTGCAAAATAACGGCGAGTCTTCTAATTAAATTAACGTCTAATTTAGTAATTTCCGCAGTCGTTTCAGGGTTTGCAAAAAACCTTCTTGCAGCATTTCCAGTGTTTGTATTGCCACTACCCTGCTTAACAACGTCTAGAAGTAAGCCTGTGCTTCTTCGGAAAGCTATTTGAATGGCTTCTTTCTTATCTTTAACTTTTTTTTTATTTTCGTCACCTTTTGCTTGCCATGATTTTATGTCCATTCTGTAAGCAATGTGTAATAAACACTCCATAGACCGAATCCAAGCATGCAATGAACTAAATCCATGCTTGTATAAATCTGTATTCACGGGTTTAGCTCTCACTTCTTCCAAGTTATTCATTTCGCTTGGGCGAGCTTTGCACAAATCACACACTGCTGCCGATGTACCAGATATGATTGAATGTACCTTACCATCAATCATGGTTAGCCATAGATTGTGAGTAACAGTAGCATTGCCGCAATCAGTCGGGTTCAGTTCACGAATCTCGGTCTCAAATATTTCCATTTCAGCCTTAACATTCGCTTCCGTTTCTTTCATAAATGTAAATGAAATCGGGCGACAATATGTGGTTGACGATGGCCGATCATTCTGCCACACTATACTTCCACTAGAAGTCACTAACTTAAGCGGTACAAGACTTGCCATAAATACACTGGATAAGTCTTGTTCACTTGTTGTTGTCGTTTGATGGTAAATGCTTTGACTTGAAGCTCCATCAAAACCCCATTTACTGTGAAGCACAAGTGGTTCACCAGCATCAAAATTTGATTCAAGTGAATCGATCAGCCTCCTAACTGTGAGATCAAGGAGGGCATGGATCCGTATCTTTGCGGAAGTTTCAGTCACAGTTATGTCTTCTTTTGCCGGGTAGCATTTAAGCTTTTCTTTAACTAACAAGTAGTAGCTTGGGTATTTCGCATGACCTTCTTTTAAACTAAAGTCCCGAAGTGTGATGTAACGCCACTTGGATAACTGCAAGTAAACGTAAAGAGCAAGTGTTTTGTGAGTAGGAACTTCACGAAGCGAAGGATTCTGCTTAGTTTCCAGGACATTTAAAACTGTTGAGACGTGTTCAGGATTTTCCAGCAAATTTTTCATTATTCTGGCCATATCATTTTTTCCGGCAGACTTAAGTATACTTTCAACAGTATGCAAAAGCTCATCCGGACGACTGCAACTAGCAACATTTTCATTAACACGTCTTCTTTTGTGTCTAGTCGATAAATCTTCAAAGCGTTTGCGAGGAGATGTATATGTTGAAGTTGATGCATCTGATTTTGATGGACTGACTACCTCTTCTGCCTCATTTTCATTTGCTTCTTCAGTGTCAACAACATTTTCTTTAAAGCAATCTGAGCAAACGATATCGGAATTTAACCACTCTCCGTTCTTGTTAATGAACCTGTCGACTGTCCTTCTTGATTGCACCCATTTGGTGTAAACCCTATAGCAAAATCGTCGACACCAGTTCTTGAGATCCGTCACATCACTTTTACTTAACTGTTAGTACTCGACTTCAATGTGTTAAATAAATTGTCATAGTCACAAAGATCTTTATGATTACGAAGAGCAACGTAAAGATCTAGATAAGTAGAAAACCCACGGAAAGCCATAATGACAACACTTGATAGAAGTTATAATTACAACTGAATTACATTTGCTAAACACACTCAAATATATAGGGCAGCAAGTAGGCAACTAGCAATGAATTTGATAAGCTAATGATGACATTAGACAATCACAATGCAGAGATTAAGGGCTGTTAACATAGTAATTACAATAACTAATTAGATTAAGCAAGTACTGGTAATCTTTACTTAAGGACTCATTAACGCTTTTGTTGTATGGCAACAGAAGCGTTCATAAGTCATTAAAGTAATCGCAAATGCACCTGTTATTTAAGGAACTACTTAGGGATGACTTATTCTCAGTAATGAATATACTTAATGTACCTCCATTTCATCAGTTATACAATAAAAAGTATAGTTACTAAAAGCAAAATATCTCGGAAGGGGGTCGCTGGGGGCACCATGTGTCCTTGAAGAAAATGTGGCATTAAATGGGTAAATAACAGTAGTGAAAACCGCAAATCGAAACAAGGAGGGAATCATGAGATACAGACATTTTTGTGACCATTTCCATAGAAAAATAACAGTTTTCATCGAATTGCTCATAAAGTACTGGTCAAATAAAAAAATTGTAGTAACATTTTTTGTAGTTCCATAATAGAGTAATGCAACTGTATATTTCATTTTTTTTCAATTAAATACTTTTTCAATTTTTAATTCTATGTCCGACCTCTTGTATGGGGACGATCCACTGTGCGCCGTCGACCCGAGTCTGGTCCTTACCGGACGGTGAGCTACCCATTGAACCTTGGAGGCCGGGGTAGGTTCTTAGAGTCTATAAGTCTTTCACTGGTCGTTGGTTGGAAAATAGAGTACAGCCCTGGGCTTTGTCCATTAAGAGACACCATAGGTGGACCTTAATTTCCCTGTGTTTACTACCTACTAAAGCACAACGCCACAGCGTGCATACAAAAAGATAATGATAATTCAAAAACATAAAACAAAACAGATTTATACTTAAGAACACAGAATATAAAAGTCGGCAGCTGCACGCCGTAACTGTGACAATAAAGCCGCGTTTCCACTAGGCAACAATTGACGCGCAACATGTTGCACAACAAGTTGCCCAACATGTTGAAAGTCAGCGCGGAACTTTTGTTGAACAACGTTGTCTGTCTACGCATCTACTACTTTACGTCAGTCGTCGACAACATCTCGTTCGTTGCACCACACTACGGACATCGTTGCGCGTCATGTCTCCACTCGACAACTATTGATGCTCAACTAACGATGCTCTTCAAACAAACAACAAGCCGCGCGTCATGTTGCGCGCCAGCTGGCAACGTCGCGCGCTGTTGTGCAGCGTTGCCGTACATGTTGAGCGTCACGTGTTGCGCGCCAAATGTTGCCTAGTGGAAACGCGGCTTTAGGCTTCCACTCAGCTCGATGCTGCGCCTAGTCACCATATTATCGGAAAAGAGTTTATAGGAGCTTGGCCCGATATCTAAAGGTATCAGGCTAATTCTCCTTTAGACTCTCTAGGTATGAGCAGGCCCACACCATCACACGGGCAACAGAACATCACCATCCTTGTCTTTTACACGATTACGCCAAACTAAAGGCACTACTTATATTATAATATTTATTTACATAACCAAATTACAAAATGATTATTAACATTAACTAAATTAAATTAAAACTAAGTTAAGCCTAAAAAAAGGCCCTCGGGGCATTGTACCGAGGATGCTGGCGGCATTTCCTCGCTGAATTGCAATGCTGATGCGTTGCGCGAGAAAGCCGCCAGCCTTTAGGTCACCAGTTACATCAACTAGACGTTTCGCGATTTCCGCAAATAACTTATGCGCACTGGGACCCCACGGACCGAGGGTCTTGACGCCAAAGGGCACAAAGTTGTACTCTCTGCCAAGGCCTCCATTTTAATATTTAATAAGACACGACTTAAAATAAAAAATGATTGTTTGTAAAGTCGGTTAACGGACGATAATTTTACGTGATAACGAGAGAGAGATGCGTCACAAGCCGAACGCTTAGGCCGATCGTGCCTCTCTATCGCTAGTTCCACGCTCTCGCTTGCACGCTCGGCTCAGGCGGAACGTGACAACGAGTCATGCTTTTTCGTGCGTGCAGCCGGCGTTCATCGATTTATAAGACGTTATCACAAGTCAAAAGTATTCTAACTTTTAAAAGAAAGTTCTCAACGTGTGATTTCGGCGTATCTATCTATATATAGCCAACATACCCGAATAATTGGTTGTTCCGCTGATAACCTTGTGTGGATAGGATGCATTTCGCGACGCCGCACAATGGTGTGTCCAGTTGGTCACACTATTGTGTCCAAAAATACCCGAGGACATTAGTTAATGTGTTCGGGCATTTGCGTCAGTTCGGAATGTTTTAGCTAGCTATATGTAATGTACTTTTGATGTTATCTATGGCTACATAGTTTGATCTTATCTACTTTAAAGTTTAAACCTGCGGCGTAGTTTCGTAACACACTATCAGTAGCAATGGGTTTCATTTGACAGTTCAACAAAATTCATTGCGCTATTTACGCTGTTGAGCAGACAAATTTTTCGAACACACGAAGCAATGGATTCGAAATATACTTCAAAATCATTCAGATTGTGATTGATAGTCTGTTACATAATTAGGGTGCTGCTTTTGCGTTAGTTTAGGTCAAGGTTCTTGACACTCTTTGAAAGTAGAGACAATCAATAAAACAGAAAAAATTATAATCTGGTTGACTGTTTTCTTGCACCCACTACCAAATTCACAAAATGCATAAATTATCTGTCCTGTCTTTCCTTCATTTTTAACCAATTTCAAAAAAGGAGGAGGTTATATGTTCGTCTGTATGTATTTTTAGGGTTCCGTAAAGAAAAAACGGAACCCTTATAGGATCACTCGTGTGTCTGTCTGTCCGTCTGTCACAGCCTATTTGCTCCGAATCTGCTGGTCCGATTAAGTTGAAATTTTGTACACATATGAATCTGTGACCCAAACACGGACGTGTATTGAAAATAGATGAATTTTTAATATGAGCGTCACTTCTGGCGTGCAAATTAGAAAATTAAAAATAAAACTTTTGCAAACTGTACCGTGTTGCATATCAGTCTCAAATATATATTTTTTTAATGTTTTAAAAAAAAAAATTAAAATAATTATTTTCAAAGTCGTTTAAGAAAATAGATGAATTTACCTACTGTCACATTTTTAAATAATTATTTTTAAAGCTATTTAAGAAAATAGATGAATTTAATTCCCCTCCCTTATCTCCGAACCTACTGTCACTTTTTAAAATAATTATTTTTAAAGTTATTTAAGAAAATAGATGAATGTCATTCCCCCCCCCCCCCTTATCTCCGAACCTACTTTTTTTAAATACAGAAAATTGTTGTTTACTTACAGATTAAAGGAAAACCTATAAGAAGTCCGTGGTGTTAAAGTAAATTGGTAAATCTCTCAACAATCGAAACTTACATTTGCAGTTGGATTGCACGGGGATCATGCTTTTCAACTACAATGTTAAGTTTGTTCTTGGGATAAATTCATCCCAATTATGGAACCCTTCATTGTGCGTGCTCCGACACGCACTTGGCCGTTTTTTTTTTTAATATTAATAAAATCTTTATTTGTGTAAAACACGGTATACAATGGTGTTAAATACAAATTTATACGGCACAAACATGTTCAGATAGCATAAAACCTAGCATGCAAAATAAATAAAGTTAGGTAAAGGAGACATCAACCATCAACATTTTTTATCTAAAAATTCTTTTAAACTATAAAGACTACATTCAAGTAACCATTTATAAAACTTAATTTTAAATAATCTTGTATTTAATGTTTTGAAATGCCTTGGTATTTTGTTACAAATGCGCACACACATTGCTAGGCAGTTATTATTGAATTTAGCTAGTCTAGGTAAATCATTCAACACTACTTTATGAGGATCTCGCCTGTTCCTAGGATTAACATCATTTGCAGTCATAAATAATTGTTTTTTTTTTTTATTACAAACAGATTTCGTAAATATAAAGTGACGGACGGTAACAAACCAAGTTACTTAAATATTGTTTGACATGAGTCGTCAGGCTTAAGACCATAATAAATGTATGTTCATTGATATTTTTGTCAATTCTTGTACGATTTTGACAATTCATTTTTCATTTGGTAGAGGAAGCTTCCGCGGTGGCCCATGTATATAAACTTTGCTTGGGTAGATTTTGAATTAGCTTCGATATGAATACTCATTTAGGGTAAGACTTGGTATTACGCCCTACTTTTTTTTAAATCGTAATTTAAAAAAAATCTTACAAGATATAATCAAACTTTTTATTTTGGAACAATATTTAGTCTTTTGACAATAATGGCACAAGTGGTAATCTTAATAGGAACTAAGGATAAAATAATATTAATATTTTTTTTAAATCTAAGGTGGGGCGTTTTGTAATGTGGCTGGTGGCTAATACGACTCATTCTTATTATAAAATGCCCCAGTGTATTAATCATATATTTTTTTATATTTTTAAATATATTAACAATCATTTTGGCACAAACTAACTCTTAAATCGAAATTAAAATAATATGACGCACTTAGTCAGTCTCTTTATCAAATCAGACTTTTTACATAAACATTTGAATAAAACTTAATTTGTACTTATATCAACTTAATAGATTATTAAAAGAAAAACAAAATAATAGGTAAACTACCATCGGTAATCAACACAATAACATAACATAACATTCGGCTTCAGTTTGAGATTCAATCAGTCTTATAAGTTTTCATTTGGCAATCATCTTAAAATTAAACAATAAAAACTTACACTCTATTTTTTTTAACAGCTTCCTTTTTGGCTTTGCGTCCACAACGATTACACATTGGGTTATACATAGTGCAAAACTCATGCAACCATGTTAAACAAGACGGGCATTGAATCCAATCTTCAGTGGATTGTGTGTCATAATAATTTTCCGTGCATTCAACGCATCTGTTAACGTCATCATGTTCGTCTGAGATTTCTTCTTCAGAAGTATCTACCCTAACCTCGTTTTCATCATTGCTTTCAGAAGACGATGACCAGCTTACTTTTTTCTTATTTCTGACAGGACCTTTCTTTGCCTTCTTTCTATTTTGTTTTTGTCCATTTTGTTTCTTTTTTACACCATATTTTTCTTTCACTGCTTTAATTCTTTTTGTGATCTTAGCCTGCTTTAATTTTTCAGCTGCTGGTTTCTTCTTATCAGCAATTACTTTCCGTTTCTGTATATTTTCATCAGAAGTTAAAATAACAGCTGTTTGTTTTCTCTTAGACAATACTACAGGAAGTTTAGGCACTGGATGGATTTCATTCAAAACTTTGGATGGTGTTGCTTCAGACTCAGTAGATCCTATTTGTTTTTCAGGGGTTTGTTCAATCAAGTCAATAAGATTAGACTTCGCAATAGTCAGACACGCCTCACTCTCGATACGACATTGTATCGGATACTTTTGTGGTGTTTTTGGCAATATGATATTCATTTGGTCAAACTCTTCTGCCACAGGTGCATCTTGCACAGGCAATGAATGTTCAGTTACTACTTCCATCAAACTATCTTCGTAATTTGGATTAATTAGATGTAGTCCTGAAGGACCTGGCTCAGATTGGAACTCATTCACAACGACAGGTGGTGATCCTAATGTCCTGGGCTCTAAATCATTTATGACCTGCTGCGGTGATGAATGAATTGTATCAAAGGCAATTAGCTCACTACCGTCATATTCATGAAGTAATGACAGAGACTCTCTTGACGTCCCATCCTCATCTTCAATAACTAAATTTTGGTCTCGCAGCGAATCAGATAGTGAAAAATAGTGATCAGGAATGGCACTCGGATCAAAAGGATAAATTCCACATGATTTTAAAGCTGACACACCATTGGAAACAGTAGCAGCTTTGCCCCAAGCTCGTCCGATTAACTTAGACACGTCATAGCGTGTCAACTTCTTCTCCTTGTTCCTAACCATCCAAGTCTTAGCTTCCTGGGCAAAGTACACCTTCAATGGCCTAAAAAAGGCTCTATCAAGAGGCTGCAGAGCATGCGTAGTGTGACTTGGTAGACACAAAAGAATAACACCATTTTCTTTAGCCACTTCCAGTAGGCGAATATTGTTACTGTGCGAGCTGTGACCATCTAATATTAACAATGTTTTTCGAGGACTCTTGTGACGCAGAAACACTTCTTCAAACCATTGCATGAAGAGATCTGTATTTATGTAAGAAGATTTTTTGTTCATGAAAACCTGTGATCCTGGAGGAAGACCTTCGGAAAATTGTGGTTTGCTGTAAGTACCCTTATAGATTAAAACAGGGGGAAGAAAGTTACCTTGAGCATTACAACAAGCAATCACCGTTACGTTTTCACCCTTTTCAGAGCTAGTGAGCGTGTAGACGTCTTTGGCTCCCTTTGTGGCAATTACTTTTCCTGGCTTGTTGTTCACCTGTATGCCGGACTCGTCCATGTTGAAAATATCTTCGGGGTGATTTGCAAAATCATTTTCTTCGTAGATTTTAGCTAGTAAATCAAAAAAATCCTGTACATCTTTTCTATTAACTCCATAAGCTCGAGCAAGTGACAAGCCTTCTGATTTTCTTTGACTTAATTCTGAGTTACGAGCCATGAACCCCGAAAACCATACATTTCCAGCTGATTCAGAACTTGCTGAAAATGGGTTTTTAATTGTAAGTTTCTTAGCTAATTGAAATGCCATTTCTTTTACATCTTTTCTGTCAGGGGCAAATCCAACTTTTTCCAATTTCTTTATATGGGCAACCAGTTTTTTTTCATGCTCTACCGAAAATACTGGTTTTCGTCCTAGAGGGCTCTTTGATTTTCCTGATAAAATGTGTCTTCTTAAAGTCCGAGACGGTATGCCAAAGTTTCTGGATGCCTCATTAACACCCATTACTTTGCTTAGGACACTATGCATGGCTTTGTCTAAGTCGTCCGCACTCCATGATGCTCGTAGTGTCCTTCTTTCATACTTCCGAGACATTATCTGTAATAATATCACGCAACAAGGTACTTTAACAGAGTTCAAATATTAGGGCGTTTTAAACAACTAGCTTAGGGGCTTATTGTCAAATTCGATTTTTAATATGCCCCACTGAGATCAAAACACAAGATTCAAGGTTATAACGTTCGAAAAAATAAAAAGAGAAAGGTAATTTTATCTATTTTACGATAGTGTGGGTCATTTTAACACAAAATATAAAAGTATCAATATATATGAATTTCTTGGAGACTCACCACAAATTGTTTCACGCCAATAAAACCAGATTTTGCAATATTTTTTAAACGGACATCGCAAACTACGTGCACACGTCGGCCATGTTGTGCGGCTACTAGTGGCTCCCCGCGCGTCTAGTTACGAGCGGCGTGGCTTTGTTAGTGTGAGTGTTTGAGTGGTGGGGCGTTTTGTCACTTAGGGCGTATTACCAAGTTCTACCCTAATATAAGTAAACGAAGCAAAAGGAGTATGTAAGGAGCGTAGCAGGTGGCGTTCTATAGTTTCTGCCTATCCCCATGTGAAGAAGGCGTGAGTTTATGTATGTACATATATATGTATACTTATTTAATCCACTTTGTGTATGTTGATGTTATAACTTTATAAGTTATAATACCTCCTGTCACTGTTGTTGAGATAACAAGTAGTGGTATACGAATTGGTGTGGGGTAGGTATCAGAAGTAAAAAGTGAAAAAACTTCCAAAAAACACTACAAAGTGAAAAATTACTTTAATTTCGGAAGTCGGTCGCAACAAACTAAAATACAGATCCGAAGACACCAACTTCCGAAGTTATTTTCCACTTGTAGTGTTTTTTTTTTTTTTGTAAAAAGGTATTTTTTTTATATTCCACTAAAAGCTGTAACCATTTTTTGATAGGTGTAAGGTTTTCTAATATAATAAAATATCTTGGCGGGTAGTACATCTATGGCGAAGCTAATAAGGATCCCCGTCGCACGACCGCTTTTCAGTTATTTACGTTTTTTCTAAATATTTTTATTAAGATTCATAGCCTCTTTCTCAAACGGTGGCAATGTAGCTGTCTTTCTTAATTTTCGCACTGGAGATGCGTTGTAAATTCGGTCCCAGTTTTGCTCACAAAACCTCATTAACTTCGTTAACTCCAATTACCTACTTGACGTCAAGCTCTCTTCTTGAATATTTTAAATTTTTAAGAGCAGACTGGATTCTAGTACAGTCTTTAACTTGTATAATTATATTCATACATAGGTACAGGTAATTTTTGATCAAATAATCTTACTATTAATAAGTGTTTCTGTTTATTTTTGCAAGCTGAAAAATATGTGGAATCATTTGCCGTTTTATGAAACATATTTCATGCAAAATAAAGATATTCTATTTTATATTAGAATATATGATTCAATCAGACAGAGCTTGCCTATTAAAAAGGTTAACTTATAAAAGACATTGAAATAGAGAATCTATTGGAATCTATATTCTAGAAATCCTGCCATGTTGGTCTAGTGATCGGAAGTGCTACAGCTGATCAGGAAGTCCTGGGTTCTATCCCAGGTCGAGCAAAGTGTTAGTGGGTTTTTCCATTAGGAATTTCTCAGTAACAGCCCGGAGTTTGGAAGCTGCGAGTGTGAGTGCTGTGAGTTTGCTGATGGTCCTGCGCCTCTCTCCGGTCGTGTCGGATTGCCGTCCCATCCGACTGTGAGACTGAGGGAACAGTGAGTGCATCTGTGTCTTCGCACACACTTGTGAACTTATATCTCCTGCGTAGATGGCTACTCTCCGTTAATATTGCCCGCCATAGCCGTAATTCGGTCTGGAGGACATTTTATAGGCAGCTAAATGGATGGATGTCCAAAACAGTGGACAAGGACCCTAGACCAATAATTTAATTGGTGAAATTCCAGGGCAATATCACCGCCAATGATTCAAATTACACTTTGCATGGGATATTTTAAGTTAAGGTCCCCACGAGACCAACAGGACTGTCGAAGATGACTGCATTCTTGTATTTACATTATTAAAATGTTGTTTTCTTTTATTCTCAGGTTCAAAACAAGCGACGGTGCAGAAGGTGAGCGTGACCGGGTGTGCGGAGGACGCCAAGGAGTGCATTCTCAAGAGGAATACCAACGCCACGTTCAGTATCGACTTCACACCTAGTGAGTACTATACATAAGTCAGTTTTGTGCACGGTAGAGGAAATTTCCTACAAAAAAATGGCGAAATAATAATAATTCATATTACAGTTCCTAATACACATTTACAAAAACCAATAGGTAAGAAATTCAGTAAATATGCTGAACTGAAAGAAGAAGTGACCAGAATTTGAAGTCAGGACACAAACACGCTACATTGACTTGGCTTGGGCCCGTTAATGTAGCTTAAACTAGCCAGATATAAACAAAATTTGTTAACCAAAATAATAAAAATCTTATTGCAGACCACATGATCTATAAAATATATGTATATATAGTTACTTAATACAAAAAAAAACTAGGTACCTACAATAAAAAGGCGTACAAACAAAAAAAACGCGTCTATCTCCAACCACCGCTTGTAGGTCTTGGTAGCATACTTACATCCTATCAGCAGGGACCATAACTATACTGTATCTACACTATCTGCTTCTCTGAACGCGTTCTGTCTCGCTTCCTCGAACATTCCAGACGCACTACACTAGCGCTTCAACCCCATTAGGTGTCTGTAGATGTTATTGTACTGAACACGTAAAAGTTTGTACAGAAATGATAACGAGTTGTAGGTACAGTCACCACCGCTTTATTGTACTAGTCGCGACCGGGTGTTCAAAACTAAATTCGGTCTAGGGACTCATCTAAGAGCACACACAATTGATTTCTAAGGGTCGCCGTCATCGAAATCGATAAGGAGGACTGTATATAAAGTCACAAGCACAAATATGTGCCTACGATTTAGCAAAATCAAAAGTCATTTCCTCATGGAATAAAAATTAGTAATAACATAAAATTACAATCAATACTGTAGGAAAAATCACTTTTAATTGCTCGTGACTGTACCTATTACAAATTATTTAGCTCAATATTAAGATAAAAAAATAGAAGTGTCAATCAACTGTAGGTAAATATTACAGGTCGCAAAACAATAACAACTCAAATGCTTAGCACCTACTCTACTAAAACGCAGTTGAGCCGCGATTTTCCTGTTTTTAATTAAGTACCTACGTAATAATAACATAAAATATTACGGAAAACAAATAATGGATAGGGATAAATCGTCCATCGGTAAAGCTTATTCATAACTATACAAACCGCACAAATACCTAGGTTTAAAGGCAAGACGCAACAGCGCGATTCGACTCACGTAGAACAATTTCTATTGAAGGCTTGTGCAGACTAACGCGATATCGCAGGCGCGATATACAGCACTATGCCTGCCGCGGCCGCGATATCGCCCCAGTCTGCACGAGCCTTAAAACTTCATGGAAATCGGTGTGTGCGTAGTCGTAACGAAAAAATAACGAATTTCTTAATTTCTATTTAGCAGATATTTAGTGTATGACGTCGTGTAATTGTATGTCGTGTATGGTAGGTACACATTTATGCATCCAACCATTTTTTTCTTGTACGTCCATAAGAAAAAAAAGTGACGCTAGGATGGCGTAGTTCCACCGGAAACAGTTTTTGTTGAATAGCTCCCCAATGGTTTGGATGCACAATTACACGACAACACAATTACAATGCATAATTACACGACGTCATACACTAAATATCTGCTAAACTGAAAAGAAGAAATTCGATATTTTTCCGCTGCGACTATGCACACTGGAAATTTTTATACCAGAATCGCGTCGCATTGTCGGGTCTCGCCTATCTGCGGAAGCCTTAAATTAATTAATTGAGCGTAAGTCGTGCGACACAAAAATACCTAGGTATACCTACTCGATTATGCCGCCCGGCTGTGCCGAATCATGCCGACCCGAACAACTGTGTAGCGAACCTCACATTAATGACATGATGACATTCACAGAAACATGTTGCTGGAGAGTATTGAACAAGTTCCTCTGTTCAGTTCAAGTCCGGAGGTCTTCTTATCCGACCTGAAATTGTAAAACCACATGCCTTAATATTTGAATTTCCATTTCGTATATAAGGCTCAATTGCACAACAAATTACTATCATCCTTCTGTTCACGTCGTCTAGAGAAGCGTCGTCAAAACGATATTTTAAATTCGTAGCACTAAACGTAGATCTATTTAGTGATTTGTGGTACAAGTGGGCCTCAGAATTTTGACTTTAAAATCGAGTCCAATAAATCATTTTCGTAAACAACTAAGTAGTACCTAGAGTTTAAACTATAGGTACAGTTTTAGGATTCAGTCTATAAATAGATCTCACAGTTTTTCTGTACCTTTCAAACGACTAAAAGCGTGCTAAAATAGGGTTCATGACAATATAAACTAAATCCTCGTTAAATTCCTTGAACTCAACTATTGTCAGGCATTGAGTGGACGTTAAATTGCCACTAGAGGCAAGTCTAGAGTCGGCACATAAAAATTATGGCACTCAAATTTAATTAAATCACCACCAAATCACTCAGCCAAAAGTATAATTCCAAGAGCTCACTGCATGAATGCTAATTTCTCCTCCAATTTTCTTTTCTGATTCCTTTGACATCCCCAGGTAGTACTCGCCAAAAAGACATGGGCGAAATAGCTCATTGAAAAGAAAAAGAGCGATTAGCTGTTTCACTCTAAACTAACTCACGCCGCACGCACGTCGAGGGAGCCGGCTCGGCTCGCTCAATATTCAATGGTGCCGATTCTCTTGTACACCGAACTAAACTACTCGTAACTAAACTATCACTAAATTTTCTTACTTTTGGTTATAAGAATTTTAATTATTATGCAAATAATTTTCTCTAAATTTAAAAACTATTTTGACACAACTAAAATCGGGTTTTACAATCGCGAGTCCGCGTGGTACTTGTTTGCCCTACCCCGAAAATGTTTTTAGAGCCGGAGGCGCGCAAGGAGGGCGCAGCCTCAACGTGTTTTATATGGAATTTTTCACTTTTTGAATAGAAAATATGAAAAATGATTACCTATATGTTGGATATTAGGGGTTTGCGGCTTTCAAAGGGGGACAAAATTTTCATTATTTTTGCGATAGGACACACCGTTTTCTAGAAATAAGCAAAAGAAAAGAAAAAAAAAAGATAGGTACAGGTCCGTTTTTGCACTTGGTCAAGGTATTGGTGAGAATTTTAGTTCATGACAACTAATTTTATTCCACACGTTTTTAATCGCGATTAAGAATAGTCTGATTTAGTTTTATAATCAAAATTTTAGGTGTAAAACGTCAAGTTTTTCTAAATTTGATGTTTTAATTTAGTGAAAATGACAATTTTGCTATTCTTAGCCAAATTGTCATTTTCACTAAATTAATAAGTCTGTGCCATCTTAGTGCTGTCAAAATAAAATATAGTTCAAGTTGTGTCAGTTTAGTCAATTTCAGAATGGGAAATCTTCATTTGACAGGAATAAACTAAATTTTGGTGATTTTTAGTCTAGTTTAGAGACATCTGTGACAAGAGAATCGGCACCATTTGCTCTTTTGGAAGTTTGGACTCTTTGTTACTCAATAGCTCTTCCATAGCTCAGTGACTTAGACGCTGACTGTTAGCTCATTTGACTCACGCTGCACGCGCGTCTAAGGAGACGGCTCGGCTCAGTCAATACTGTATTTTCTACTTTATTAAGTCAATAACAATAAAATAAATTTTACTGTTTGTTTTTATTATGACTTTACGTAAACAACAGGCAAAAAACAAAACGAGCCTTATAGTAGTCATCTGGCATTTCACCTTAGTCACGCTGCCTGAGCAGCGACAGAAATTAACCTCAGGATTAAAAAAAAAGCTAAATACTGAAATATATATGCGAATAATAAATTATTCATTAGGTACTAGTAGTTGCGCACTGGTCGAAATTCGACCCCCTCTACTTACAATCATAAAGTACTTACTAATTCCATGAGTACACTAATTCCATACTATTATAAAGTACTTACTAATTTCATGCTATTAAAAAGTACTTATTCCATGCCCAAGCTCTCACTTCCTATCTACATACTTCCGTCCCTTTTCACGAAATCACTTCCACGAGAAGATGTTACACTTAAAAAATTAACAATGATAATGTGCCAAAGTATTTTCTACTTTAATTCAATGATAATAAAGATAACAATGACGTATTGTGCCGAAGAGCTATTGTTGGAAGAACGAACGATGCGATCCGATTTGATCCGAAGTATTCTGAAGCGAGCCGAATGAGCCGTTCGGTCCGTCATCGGTGTCTCGCTGAAGTAGTAGGTACCTAATGAGTTTGAGTGAGCTGTTTAGCGAGCGAGTGAGTGAGCGAGAGCAACGTTAATCGAAAAGAGCTAGCTCGTTTCTATCACTCGCTCACGAGCGACCCATGTCTAGAACTAAATTATCGCATCATTGTGGCCCTGACCAATCGGACTGTAGATTACCCATCTAGTTGCAATACCTGGGAATTAGTATGGCACGCTTCTCCCAAATATAAACTCTAAATGTAGGTACCACCTTAATATGATGTCACTGTTGGACTTTCAACGCTTGGCTCGGCGTCGAGAGTGGAAAACTCAACAGGCATACATTTTGGTCGCCTAAAACAGGCGAAACTCTTCTATCGGTGTAGATTTGAGTCTACAGACTACAAGAATGTTGCATATTTGCCCGCCTTTTAACACATTTGTTTTTATATTTCCAGACAAAGAAGTGAAAGGAGTCCAGACGGTGGTCCATGGAGTTATAATGAACCTACCGGTGCCATTCCCTCTGCCCCAGCCTGATGCCTGCAAAGACAACGGATTGACCTGTCCTCTACCGGTAAACACTTTATTCAATTCAAATCTTTATTGCATATCTCACGTGTGTACAAAATCTTAATAATAGTTACAACGTTCACATGGGGCACATTTATAGGAGATGGCAAAAACTGACGGAGGGGCTTGTGGCCAAGTAATAACAGCCGCAAGGGTCGATCGATCAGGTTAAGCTAGAGTTGTTAGATTTCGGGCTTCTGGCTGGCATTTCCCTACGAATAGCAAAATGTCAGTCCTTTAATGGATTAACTTTTTTCACGAGGAGTTCTACAAAGGAGACTTTTAATAACATTAGACATTCTTACTCGAGGGGCTCGTGGCTAAGTAATAACAGCCGCAAGGGTCAATCGATCAGGTTAATCTACGCTTGCCGCAGCTGGTTCGTGGATGTGTAACTATCTTTACATGCCAAATCCCCTCCGTGCCTCGGAAAGCACGTTAAACCGTTGGTCCCGGCTGTCATTTGTAGATCTTTGACAGTTGTTACGGGTCGTCTGAGAACCAGTCTTCCAAGGGGTATCGTGTTACCCAGTAAATGGGTTGTGGTCAGATAGGCAGTCGCTCCATGTAAAATACTGGTGTTCAGCTGCATCCGGTTAGACTGGAAGCTGACCCCAACATGGTTGGGAAAATGCTAGGCAGATGATGATGATGATGATGATGATGGCAAATACTGTTTGACGGTTTGCATCCTATTTAAGGTTACCATCCGTCCGGACTTTGTCCGATCTTGTCATTTGTCGGGATTTTTCGACAAATTCGATTACTTTTAGAAAATGAATACCGAAATCGGAAAGATGAAAAAGAAAAATTTTAAAAGTACTTTTTTGCAAGGACACTTGCAAAAAAGTACTTTTAAAATTTCGATATTGTAACCGCAACCAATTTCCAGTAAGCAAATACAGTTTGTGCAGCTGCATTCTGTCTGTCTCAGCCCTTATTTAACTGTATATCTATCGTTCGAAAACGAAGACGTCCTTCTGCTGTGGAGACGAGAGAACTCTAATCATTAATAAAGAAGGAACACATTTGTTGCTCCTTCCACGTTGTATGGCCCTGAGACAGCTGCAAGAATGCAAGATTAAACAAGCTGCTGTATGAATTTTATAATGAACTAAAAGTTCAGCAGAGTATCGTTTCCACTAACAAAAAACCGCGTACAATGAACCACGGGTTCCGCAGTTGGATGAATTTATCCCAAGAACAAACTTGACATTGTAGTTGCAAAACATATTCTCCCATACATTCCAACAGCAAATGTAAGTTAGTCGACTATTACTCCTTAACTTGTAAAGTTTACTTAGCCGTGATATATATACTACTGCCATGAGTTTTTTTACATATCCTAAAACAACCATTTAGCGCAGGGGGACACTTGACTCTAACAAAAAAATTGCATTTTAAAGCTTAAGCATTACGTAAACGGGTCCCTGAATCGAAACATGGTTTACACAGACCCGCAATATTTTTGAAAGGCCTATCCAACGATACCCCACACCATGGGATAGATGTGAAAAAAATATCATTTGCCGTGCAAAGGACATACTTTTACCCTACAAAATTTTGTGTTCAATATTTTATTTACCACTTTGTCGGCGTGATTAATATGTATTCACATGTCAAAAGCTTTGTAGCACTAAATGTCTCTGAGCTAAGCCGCGGACAGACAGACAGACAGACGGACATGGCGAAACTATGAGGATTCCTTGTTGTTTATTGTTCGTCGAATCGTTGAGCTCCTTAAGTTCCGAGTTGAGCTGCACGGTTACTGACAAATGCGTGCACTGACTGGATAGGTCCACTCAATCTGTGTGGCTCTTTCCTCAAAAGACCATTTCAGACACCAATCTACATGGGCTTCACATGATCTGACCAAGATTATGTCTGGACTTTAAAAGAGACTGTGACCTCTGAGTTTGTTTCGGCCTTTCTTCTCAGAGTAGTCAGATAGGAAACGCCGAGCTCATCTAGTTTTTTTTTTCTAAATATGATTGACGTGTAAAAGTGTTTGTACAAACCTACTTACACAAAAAAAAAAACATTTCATTTAATTTCGACTACGGAACCCAAAAAAATTTTACGCCTTGAATTTACATCATTACCAAGCAAAATTAGTAACTTAACCCTTTATTTTCCAGGCGGGTCAGATAGCGAACTACCAGACAGTCATGCAAATCCTTAAGTCGTACCCCAGGGTCAAGGTCGACGTCAAATGGGAGCTCAAGGACGAGAACGAAGAAGACCTCGTGTGCATCATGATACCCGCCAAATTACAATAAGGAACTGCAATGCCTGATTCCTATGTCTTTAACCATGGTTTCTGGTAGCATTTAGGTACCTACTGGCTCTCGTAAGAAATGTTGGAAAATCAGTACCATAAGATTTGACTTGTCAGCTGATTTGTTGATCAGGTTTTCAGAAACTGGGTAGAATTACGATGGAATACTTAAACCTTATTAACTCTTGTATCTTCGCCAATATCTTCAAATTATGTGCCTTTTAAAGACCTACTCGTTAAGTGTTAAAACATCGCGGACATGGGAAATCAGAATCGAGCTTATGTATTATTGTTACTTCTAACACTTAATTCTATATAACTGACAATGTAAAGGAGGCTAAACTAGATTTTAACAATTTTCGAAGCAAGTAACGAATCTCGAAGAACTTGCAGAATTTATATTTTTTTTTTTTTTTGTACGTATTAGGAAATTTCCTAGTAACATTTTTTTCTCAACCAGAGTATTTTTTAATTTTATTTATATTATTAATTCTTAGTCGTGCTAAAAATTGACGGTTGTGTTAAAATGACAAATACCCTTTTTTTATTGCTTGCTCTCTAAAACTATTAGTATTCTTCCTTATAATTTCCACACACGTATAAGGCTGTTCTCACGACCATATTGCGGACTCCTCATAAAGTGTAAACTAACGCTCGTGTAAACAGGGTTTTATACTCGAATCTGTACATCACCGTGTATGAGATTTCCTTAATTTATAATAATTGTTTTCCATTAAATAATAATATAGGTTAAGGATTGTGGTTTTGTACATTATAATACATAATAATATTGTGTAAACACATGAGTTTTATTCTTTCTTTCCTGAAAATCTAAAAACACCTTTAACCTACTAACCTACTTTACACAGGGACAGACAAATAGTTTCAGGTCTAATGTACACACAGCTACATAACAAGCTATACATTTCCAGTATAAACTGACCTCTCATTTTACGGAAATCCTATACAAAGCGCAGGGACGGATTTAGGGCAGAGCAACAGGGGCACTGACTCCGGACCTCCAGTTAGATTTTTTTAGATACCTATGAAAAAAAAAATAAGTAGGTACATTGTGTGTATCCATCAAAGAAAAAAGGTATTCACACAATCATAACTTCATATTATTACTTAATTGTTTTTTTTTCATCTGTTCCACTATTTTTTCGGGGCCTCCACTTGGGCAACCAAGAAGTGGAGGCCCCGACTTGAAAGCCGGCCCTGACAATGCGAGATCAGCATAAACTGGAAATGTATGGCTGGTTAGGTAGCCGTGGGTACCTACTATAAAACAAAATACCTAGTGACAATAAAGGTATTGTCTGTTCTAAAAGTATCTGATAAAAGTGTAAACAAACCCTGTAATTCTTACGCAATTACTCTCTCTACATACAGGTAATTAGTATAAATATAATAATAATTGTAGGTTAAGAGACACGGCGGTTCCTAGATATAATATACGACTTAATTGACTCAGTAGCTGAATGATTCGCTTCTATACTCCCAAGTCACGGGTTCGATTCCTGTGAAAAAAAACTGATTTATATAGCCCCTACAGACCGTTCAGATGTAGGTATGTAAACACGCATATTGCATTGATATAACCCTGTTACAGCATACCTACACACGATAAAAAGACTTCGAATTCCGCCTCTGTACGTAGGTACATATTTTGTGTGCTTGAAGTAATAAGTAGGTAAATAAATGGATCATTTACCTAGCCTTTTCCCAAAACTATGTTGGGGTCGGCTTCCAGACTAACTGGATGCATGCAGCTGAATACCATTATTTTTTTTTCGTGAACTCTTCGATCTAGCTCTTGGACTATACCTTACTAATTGAACTCATTATATCTCCAAAACTAAGACCCGATTAAATCTGTAACTTCGCGACAAATTGCGACTAATTGGCGACAAAATATGGGAGACAACAGATCTTCGCTCGTGCCCTAGCTTTTGAGATAAAAATGTGGCCCTGCTGGGGAGACTCTCCAGATCGGCCACCTATAAACCCTTATATCTTTTGAACCAGTGACTGACAAATTCTGATATTTGGCGACAAATTTCCGACAATTTTTTTTGTGTTATCAAAATTAAAATCCCTGATGGTGGCCCTGCCAGAGTCAGCGACACAAATATCCACGAATGACAGCCGAGGCTTAACATTCTTTCCGAAGGACGAAGGAGTCCCATGTCGATTCTGTAAAAACCTCACCGTGAAAACACGCGTGGAGTGAGCTGTCAGTGTCATCCCACTGATGCTAGGGAGTGACCAAGCATTACATTTATAATCATAATCGAGATTTTAATAATATTTTTATGCTAATTCTATTGATAATTTTATATTATTTAAAAACTAGTATTTAAGTGTTGAAACGTTACTATTTATGGTTTTTTTAAATAAAATAGTAAAACAGAAATTCAATCAGACACAATTTTGTTTTTTTTTTATTCCAAAAGGCTTGGTAATTTTCGCCATCTTGCTTTTTAGATTTGACCTCACTATCGGCTTTAACACCCCCCAAAACCATGAAAACGACACCCATGATGTAAAATGTAAACATTTTCGCAGCCGCCATCTTGCTTTTTAGATCTGACCTCACTATCGGCTATATCACCCCCGAAAACCATGAAAACAACACCCATGATGCAAAATCTCAATATTTTCACAGCCGCCATCTTGCTTTTTAGATTTGACCTCAATATCGGCTTTAACACCCCCGAAAACCCTGAAAACGACACCCATGATGAAAAATCTGAACATTTTCGCAGCCGCCATCATGCTTTTTAATTTTGACCACACTATCGGCTTTAGCACCCCCGAAAACCATGAAAACGACACCCATGATGAACAATCTGAACATTTTCGCAGCCGCCATCTTGCTTTTTAATTTTTACCACACTATCGGATTTAACACCCCCGAAAACCATGAAAACAATACCCATGATAAAAAATCTGAATATTTTCACAGCCGCCATCTTGCTTTTTAGATTTGACCTCAGAATCGGCTGTAAACCATGAAAACGACACCCATGATAAAAATGTTTGTAGCCGCCATTTTGGATTTTGATATAAAGGTGGTAAAACCAAATTTTTGTTTTTCGCGCATTTAAAAATAAAAAAACGGCAAATTTAAAAAAATACTCAACTTGGCCTCACGCGCAAGCGCGGCGTGATCTTATCACTTCACCCTATTCTCGAAACCATAGTAACCACCCGCGCCGAAGTGAATCGGCTAGGTGATGTGAGTCGGTAAGCGCGACGCGCGAGTGTCGTGATCTTATCACTTCACTCGATTCTCGTTGCCATAGCAACACCACTTCACTTGGGCTGAGTGAAGTGAGCTTAGCCGACCGCCGCCGCACTCGCAATTGACACTCGCGCGCTGCGCGAGTGTCAATTGAACTGTTAAATTTTGTTATAGTATTGGTGACGGGGATTTTATGAATATAATTTTATTATTGGCAACGCAAAAGTAAAATATTAGAAAGGTACTTATTAAATAATCCAGACGTTTTTTATTCAAATGGGTTATGTACAAAGAGTCTCACATCGTTTAGTTAGGTTTCCACATAGTTTGTGAGGGGATAAATTCTATGGACAGTCAGCCAGGCACACTTTTAGCACTCGATCACTTGACACGCTCGATTATTTCTCCTTATTGAATAGATTTGGATTAATAACAACGCTGAATAACGTCGCACAGTCTTTACTCGACTCAATCCACTATCGCTTCTTCAAAACACGTCGCGGTTGGGTCATGGGATTGCGTTTATTTAATCAGTTAACTGATTATGATCAATAGAATAACCATAAGTATATTAAAAAATCTCGATTATGATTGTAAATGTAATCCTTGGTCTATCCGTAGTATCAGGTGGGGTGACACTGACAGTTCACTCCACGGCCACTTCCACCACGACCACGAGCGGGAGGGTGTGTCAGACTCTTATTGACTAAAACCCACCCGTATTCCTTCCGTTGCCTGTGTTGCCAGGGGCCTCGGTAACTCTTTAGTACCTTCCCGCGACCCCGGCAGGCATCGGCCCTAGTGGACCCTACACTTGTGCTGACGACATCTCTTTGAGGAGCGCGTGAAATACAACGCGCCGTCGACTCGGGCCTGGTCCTTACCGGACGGTGAGCTACCCATTACTCACCGTCCGCATATTTGAGGGGCTTGTAGTTGGCAGGTTAAGCTACGCTTGCCGCGGTTGGTCCGTGGACGGGTGGCCATCTTTACATACCAAGCCCTCTCCGTGCCTCGGAAAGCACGTTAGGCCGGTCCAGGCTGTCATTTGTGTCGCGGGAAGGTACTTATGGGTCACCGAGGCCCCCGCAACACAGGCAACAGGAAGGAATACGGGTGGGTTTTAGTCAGTAAGAGTCTGACACACCCTCCCGCTCCGCCCAGAGCGGGAGAAGTTATTTGATGATTTCATATAATAATGACATGAACTTGCAAACAGATGGCGCTTTTACCAGCTCCTAAATCTAAGTAACTAGCGATCTCGGTGTTTTTGTTTTGACGGAGTGAATGCGCGCGCGAAATAACAGTCGTAAATATGGCGACACGAGGTAAGTTTTTTTTTGTTTTTAGATAAATTAACGCACTTAGTTTGTAAAATCAGTGTGTATTGTGTTGTTTAGAGTATATGACATTTAGGAAACACTTTTTGTTTGTGTTTTGTCAAATAATTTGATTGTATTGTTTCCTTACGTATGTTGGTCCCTTTTATGGGACTCTGGGTTCTGGTCCTTATTTTTTTTTATTATTTGTTGTACTATTCTGGTATATTTTTAATGCAATATTTATTTACAGGATTAAATGCCGAGGACATAGCGACAATTCTGGAATTCAATGATAATGACTCCATCATTGATGGCTTTTCTGATGATGATGACGACCCCGTATTGGCTTTTACTCATGAACCAACCGCGCAAGAAGCTGAAGAAAGTAGTTCCAGTGAATATTCAAGCGACGACGAAGTGCCATTATCCACATTTTCAACTACAGAGCCTTCTCAAGCTGCAAATCGTTGAGTAGGTATATTGGAAGCACCAGGACAGTTTTGCGCCATCTTCCTCAGGAATTTTTTGTCAAACTCTAGCCAGCACTCGGGTCAGAGTATTGCAAACACCTTATGAATATTTTACTAGATATATTCCTGAAAGAATTTATGAAACATTCAGAGTCTGTTCCAATCAAACCTATTTGATACAAACAGGTAAAAACCTAGGCACTACAAAAGATGAAATAAAAATCTTCTTCGGTGTATGTTTCGCGATGAGCTATTTGCGATTGCCAAGAATTAAGATGTACTGGATGGCTAAGACTAGAATCCCAATGATAGCTGACCGAATGACCAGGGATCGATTTTTCAAAATTCGAACAAACCTGAAACTAGTAAACGATTTGGATGTAAGTTCGGAATCCAAACAAAACAAGTTTTGGAAAGTGCAACCCTTGATTGAAACTGTAAGAGCAGCTTGCCTAGAAAACCCCAGACCTCAAGAAGTTAGTGTCGATGAGCAGATGATACCATTTTGGGGTAAAATATCAATGCGACAATTTATCAGGGGAAAACCTAACCCTTGTGGCATGAAAAATTTCGTGTGTACTGCTCCAGACGGCATACCCTTGGATTTTTTTTTGTACGAGGGCAAAGGCGACACTATACTGCCAAACGATGAAGCTGTATCTCTGGATATTGGAGGAAAAGTTGTTTTGAGATTGGTTCACAACTTACCTGAAGGCACAAAATTATACATTGATCGTTATTTTACGTCAGTTGATTTACTGGACAAACTACGTACAGAAAAAAAGATGCAGACAACAGGCACTCTTAGGAAAACTAAAATTCCTAAATCATGCAATTTTAAGACCGACAAGCAATTGAGGGACCAAGGACGTGGTTCTTGTGATCAGTTGGTACGCAATGATGGCCAAATAGCATGTTTGAAGTGGTTTGACAACAAACCGGTAGTAATGGCATCATCTGGGGATTCTAAACAACCGGAAAATAAGTGCAGGCGTTGGTGTAAGAAAACGAAGCAATATATTGAAATTGATAGACCGTTTGCTATAAAACAGTACAACGAAAAGATGGGAGGCGTAGATATGCTGGATAGAGTAATCAGTTTTTACAGAAACTGCGCACGAACCAAGAAATGGGCTATTCGTCTAATTTTTCATTTTTTTGATTTTGCTGCGGCTGCCGGATGGTTAGTCTACAGAAAAGAGGCTCAACTGTTAGAGACTCCTAAAAAAGACACTCTAGACTACCTAGAATTCAAAGCAGACATAGCAAATTCATTACTTTACTTCACTCCATCTCGAGAACAAATACAAATGTATGAAGAAGCAGTTACTGCAGCAGGAACACCAGTAGTACGAAAATGTTACCAAGTCTACCAGCCGTAAAAGGAAATATGTGCCTCAGCCCCCTTTGCAGTTAAGGACTGCCATGGCGGGACATTTGCCAATGATAGCCGAGTCTGGAGATCACAGATGCCGCTAGCCAAGTTGCAAAAGCAAGAAAGCAAGGGTATATTGCTCAACTTGCAATATGCATTTGTGTTTAGTGGTAGGGCGAAACTGCTACAAGCAGTACCACGAAAATGTTGGTTTTTAAGAGATATAATTATGCTAATCACTTTTCTTCTAAATTTTCTATCGATATGTTAATAAACGTTGATTATCTTGTATGATTTTTCAGTTTCATTACCAACCTTTTTTATAACATGTAAACCGACTGTCCCCTATAGGAGACATGCAATAAAAAAAAAACTATAAATACTAAAATCATCAAACACTCTCATTATGCTTTTTTGTGGGTCTCTAAGTAAGCCTGAAATAATTCTATTCAAGTAACATTCAAATTAATATCTCAGGACTGAGGAGGTTATAGTTATACTGATCCTATTTTTCCGTCCTATCCTAAATCAAAATTAATAATAAAAAAATAAGTTAAAATATTTATAATAATGTTGTTTCCCTACCTTTAAATAAAACTAAACGTGACATTGGCTAAATGCACAAACCGTGCGAAGCCAAAAAAAAAATAAAACATTAGGAGTCAAAGTTTCGCACCAGTGAAAGCCAAAATAATTAAAATAACAGTTTTTAACTAAGGGTGTGCAACACTACGACGTTGACTTTTAATGCTGGGGCTACATTGTCGCGATAACGCGAACTCTACTTCACGCGTTCTCTCTCGCACACCGGTCGACAACTCGCTGTACAACAGAGAGCGCGCGAAGTGTAGTTCGCGTTATCGCGACAGTGTAGCCGTAGTATAAGTGCTACGGCTACACTGTCGCGATAACATTGACAAAAATAATTACGCGAATGTTTCTTAAAACATTCGCGTAATTATTTTTGTCAATGTTTAACGGAAACTGAGGTTGATTGAACAAAACTAAGTATGAGGTTTATTTGCGGGTAGTTAGTAAAAAAGCAAATATATTTTATTTAACAAAATCACTGTTTATCAGTGTTATCAATTTATTTAATTTTTTCATGTCGGACATCTATCTACAATCTTAATAAACTGTCTCGACGACCACAGTTGCCAAGCAAACACTTATCAAAGTCAAAGTTTCATTCAACTTTAGAAGACATTTTGGGAAGTTTTTAAAACCTATTGACGTGCCTCGAATCCCCAACCATACCCTTTTGACCGCCTCCGTCATTGATCAACAACTTCAAACAACGGCAACACTTTAATAGCATCATTAGACAATTAATATGTCTTCTTAATTAGAATATAATTAGTCGTTAAAATGATTTATTGAGCGTTGTGCTTTTATTTAGTTTAAATTTGGCAGACACATTCACAGGCGTCGAATAGGGATCGGTAGAAGATCTTGGACGAGATATACAAACCTGCATGAAGAGAACTCATACCAAATGAGGTTCCTGTGGTAAAAAGCTCAAACGAATTTTGGGTACAAAACTACCAAATATCGACCTTACTCCATAATCAGCCTATAACGTTCCCACTGCTGAGACACAGGCCTCCTTTCAGTGAGAGGCAGAGGGCCGTAATCCACCACGCGGGTCCAGTGCGGGTTGGTAGATGTCACATGTCTTCGAATTTTTGGTTCTAGGTCATGCCGTTTCCTCACGATGTTTTCCTTCACCGTTTTGAGAGCAGTGGTGATGAAACAATTTACACAAAGTAAATCGCCTGTCCGGTACGAACCTACGCCCTTCAGCTAGTAAGTCGCGACGTTACCACTGAGCCACCACTGCTCTTCGAGCTCTATTTCATTCCAATTACAAGGTACTACGCGTCGATCTCGCAATACTAGCAAAACCCGTACGTCAATGTTAATTCAAGGTCCTCTAAAAATATTTAAACTTAAATCTAAAAGCATGACTTTCGGAAATAAGCTACATTACATCAGACTTATGCACACCTAAAGTACCAATTAAGTTAAGCGCACATTTCGGCCGCATCGGGTCGCAGCGCATCGCATTTCAAAACAAAAAGCGTGGTGGGGCCCGCCTGTAGTGTGCAATAGTTCATACAAAATGTACGATTTCTACAATAAGGAGCGACTCGCCTGTATGTGCGCCTTTAGATGATGTTCTCAATTAGTTTGCAACATAATTTCTCGACTAGGCACTGACATAAAATTCCCGTCAGTACCCATTACTGGTTAGCTACCTCAATTATGCAGTCAATGTGACTTTTACAGATTTTTCTTCATTCAATAACATCCCCTGAGATTCCGACAAGATCAATCATTTTTTCTTAATTGAGCTCTTACATCGTCCACACAATGCCTGTTCAGTCTTCACTTTCCTAAAGTACAAGTTAAACTCTTGTCTAAATATCTTCCTATACATTGATTCCTTTACAGCCACAATATTCTCTTTATTGCACTCACTAAAATACATATTGTACATGTGTTTGACACTCAAACTTGGATCTAAGTATTGTTTTTTCTTTGAGTATTGTAAAACAGGCTTTGATTCAACTGTTGTGTAAGAAAGTATGTGCTTCCTGACTCTATCTTTCGATTCTAATGGTAAAGAATGAGTGCTAGCCTTAGAATGTCCTCTGCCATCAGGTTTGGGCATATTCAAGTCTGTTTTCCCCAAATGCACATTATAAACTGGCTTCTGAGATATGGCTAATGTTCCTAAGTAAAAATTCTTACACACTGTATGTCTTTCAGACTTGAGGTGGAAGAAATATTTAAATGTGTATTTCCTTTTATGGTTATTGGACATTTTATTATGCTTTATGTATGTTCTTTCAGTGGTGCTCAGTAAAAAATACTTCTTATCATTTGCGTTGAGGGAGTAGAATGCTTTAAAGATATGTTCACGGTCAGCATCAGTGATTTTTTCATTGCATTTGTACTTGCAGCTTTTTATGCAGTCCTTAGTATTTTGTATTTGTCTTTCTTGGACGAACTTGCCTCGTCTACTGATGTAGGCCTCCCCTCGTTGGTGCTTCAGCTTCCGAACATTGCAGGCCCAGGTGGTTGGGTCTGGTATTTGGCTGCGGGACCTCTTCTTTTCAGGCTCTAGTTCTATTTGTGACGAGTCTGTCTCACACCTGGAAAAAAAAATTTGATCTCATTAAATTACGAAATGCATATTTATGGTCTGGGAGTTGGAGAATTTTCGTGGCCTAGCCAAATGTCCTTTCTTTGGTATTGTTTGTTGAATCGTTGAGCTCCTTAAGTTCCGAATTGAACTGCACAACTACTGAAAAATGCGTGCACTGACTGGACAGGTTCACTCAATCTGTGTGGTTCTTTCAACAAAAGACCATTTCATGTACCAATATACATGGTCTTCACATGATCTGACCAAGATTATGTCTGGAGTTTAATAGAGACTGTGACCTCTGAGTTTGTTTTGGCCTTTCTTCTCAGAGTAGTCAGATAGGAAACGCCATCCTCATCTAGTTTAAAAAATATGTTTGATGTGTAAAAGTGTTTGTACAAACCTACTTAGAGAAATAAAATCATTTATGAGATAAGTCCATCCAGAACAAGTGAATTGATATAAGCATAAATTACATTTTTTTTAAATGTTAAATCTACTCACTCATTATCCTTATATTCCTTATCCCTAAGTTGCACTTCAGGCTCAACCTTAGCAATAAAACACTGCTCTTTTGGATACTCATACTGCCTATAGTACGAGTGCACCCCAGCTATCATATGCTGCGGTACGATCATGTGCGACGCAATCTGCAGAGACTGGGTCATGTCCGAACTCTGCAGCACCTGAGACTGGACCTGACCCTGCAAAGGCTGGATAGTTTGTAATCCTTGTTGACAAGACATCACTATTTGATTCTGTGACATTTGTATCTGACTCTGTATTTCGGTAACATGGTGTGACGTTACCGGTAGGTGTATTGACTCTGATGTGATTGTCTGCTGGTATGTGACTTTGCCCTGTGATGTTGGCAGCCCTGGGTGTGATATGTGGATGATCTGAGGGTTCTGTATCTTCGTGTTTGAAATGGATGGTTGGTAGACTTGAACGAGATGCGGTATGGAAGACTGCTGTAATTGCTCCATGGTTTAAATCTGGAATATTAAAAAGTAAATAAGTAAGTGAAAATAGCACAGACAAGCCAAGATTAGTTTTAAAAATATTTTTAATATGTTTTTCAAACTTAAAACCTTGTCTTGTCTAATGCCTCTATGCTCAGCTCAGTAACTTTGAATTTATCTTAGATAGCTTGCTAAAGACTAGATAACTGAACCAAACTTATCTACATAAAAATAATATAATCAGCTGCAAAGGCCACTATAAGTTCTGTTAGAGTGAATTTATAAATTTAACCCAAATTAAATTTAACATTACGCGGAATAACAAAAGAATTACATGATAATTATATTTACTCTTAGCTTTAAACCAATAAATTGGTTTGAGGCTTCACGCTCTGTTTTCTTAAGCGGGACAGCAGCAATCCAAGTTTATTTAAATCGTCTCAGCAGTAGCGGATTAATATTCATAGATCAACAAATCACGGAATGATTTATGATAATAGGTACTTACTTTCTTGGAAAGACCCAATCTAAAGTACCTGAATACACCAAAATTCGGCAGTTTTCCACTACTTCTAAAGTTTTCAGTAAGTATGCCACAGTTCCATCTTATTAAAGGTAAACAAGACAAC
The DNA here is from genome assembly GCA_905333075.3 of Atethmia centrago. NCBI lineage: Eukaryota > Metazoa > Arthropoda > Insecta > Lepidoptera > Noctuidae > Atethmia > Atethmia centrago. The sequence continues at coordinate 4,825,925 of HG995381.1, read as the reverse complement.
ATGGATGAATTCAATGACCCGATGCAACTTCGGCACAGCAAGAAGCGTCGAACATTTTCACGTCAACAAATAGTACTCTTTCTCTATCTCTCCGATATAACAAAACAAAGACAAAGCATTGACCATGCTATGAGATAATCACAATTTCATAAATCTAAAGATGGAGGTGGAACACACCAGTATTGCCAACTCCAAAAGTTAAAGTTATCGAATTTCCTCGTCGAAATTATCGTTTTTATTTTTTTACGTTTAACCCGTAAAATAAAAAAGATTTTACTCATTTTCTTTTCACTTAGCCTGACATCTTTTCATTTGGTATAATATAATCAAGACGCGCCTTGAATAAATAGTACCTAACAGGTTGATTATAAATGCTAGCAAATGACAATAAATGGGGTTAGAAAATGAAAGCTCGTCATAGGTGGCAGCACTGTAGTCCGTCTAGAAACCACCATTGTTTTGTTTTATATTTAGTTGTGTGTCGATCACAAAACATACGAAAACTAGATAAATAGGTATGTGACTTGGAGTGTATCACTATTAAAAAACGAGCTAAGAACAGGGGAAGCGTCTACCACTGGTAAGGATTTCTCTTTCCCAGTCCTGTGGCTGGAAAAGGGAAATCTGTAGAATTTAGTAAAATTCCTTTCTAAATGGAAAAATACAAATATTTATTTGGGCCCACCCCACCCGTCATTGTTGCCCGACTTATCCACACACGTTCAATCACGTTGAATCTTTAAAAGTTACAAAATTGTTACAAAAGCTTAGCTTTTTAGTGCTTTTAGATAATGTATCAAGGTAATTTGTTTTATATAAACATAGTTAAAACACGTATATACTATATATGCTAAAATATCGTACGCCCCCATAATTATGATACGGGTTGGCAACACTGGAACACACAAAACTGACACTAATGTCACAGTTTAAAAACATACCTACTAGCTAGTGTTGTGAAACCGTTTTCCTAGACCGATAATATTAATTTTTCGGTTTTCTTCGAATCGACTTAAAGCTTCTTTCAGCTCTCATACTTATTGTATACTGTTGCCATCCAAAACCATTCAGCCATAAAAACGTGAAAGGTAACATACATACAGACAGACAGACAGAGTTACTAATTTATAATATTAGTATGGATTTCAAAGTTGATGTTTTTGGTGGTACTTATACTAAGTTTTGGAAATAAAATACCACTCGCATCTTATTTACGATTAGAAGTCTTGCAGTTATCATAAAAAGCGATTTTTAACCTGTTACACATGGTGACACGAAACACCAAGGCAAACTTCGCTCAAATGGCAAAGGGACATTAACATTACATGTTTTTACATTGATGGGATGGATCTAGTTGCCTATTCTTTATTTTCTTTGAAATGTCTGTAGTTGCGTTGCATTTAAAAAATAAATATATATAATAAGTATACCAGGTCATTGCCCGTCTTTGATCCTCGGAGCTCAGACCTGAAACCTTACAACTCTAGCTCTCCGTCCGATAAGGACCAGGCCCGGGTCGACGGCGCGTTGTGTTGCACGCGCGCCTCAAAGAAATGTCAGCATAAGTGTAGGGCCCACTAGGGCCGATGCCTGCCGGGGTCGCGGGAATGTCCGAAAGGGTTACCGAGGCCTTTGTTAACACAGGCAACGGAAGGAACACGTGTGGGTTTTAGTCAGTAAGAGTCTGACACACACCCGCTCCGCCCAGAGCGGGAGAATTTATTTGATAATTTCCCATGACAAAAAAAAAACTTATTCAGAAAATTCAAACAAATTTATGTATTCTATCGGGTCAGGTAGCAGCTACGGGCCAACAATTAGATATTGCGAATAAAACTCAAAAATAATAAACATAATTTATGCAAGTGTCAACAAAAATAACATTTACCTATGTCTACTAAACGTACGTAACAACATTATGTAAATTTTTGGTATAAATGGTTTACAAAAATACCTACAGAATTTACTTTTCTTGATAAATAAATGATTCAGCAGCCCTATCATCATAGGTACACACGGCTATGTATCAAGCTATACATTTCCAATTTATTCTGATCTCGCATTGTATAGGATTTCCGTACAATGAAAAATCAGCTTACACTGGATATCCAGTGTAAGCTGGTTTTTTTTTAACCGTAGCCAATATAGGTACATAAAATTATTTTATACATTATTGTATTATTTAACTATAATTGCATCTAACATACCATGTATACCTATACTTTTGGTTAGACTTTATATTAAAGGCACTGTTATCACAAAACTCGCTTATTCAAATAATTTAAGAAAATAATATTATAATCGGGACTTGAAATAAGTAGGTACAGTAAAATTAGAATGTGTGACTAACTACACGTACCTAAATCACGTTTAAGTACGTAATTTATTTTTATAACAAAAAAACACTTTACTATATTTTCGTTGAATTAAATATTAATCAGATATATACATAATAGCTATCCCATCTAAAATAACTTGCCAGTCATGGCAACATAACAATGTGACCTTACTTGTTTTTCAATGGTAAAGCGTTTTTTGCAATTTGCAGATCAGTATGCGACCGTAACAAATATCTTTACAGAATTATAATCATAAAATTCATCACTTATCTACATAAATAAACTCACGCTAACTCACTCACTCTCTTCTTTCCCATGAGGGTAGGCAGAAACTATAGAACGCCACCTGCTACGCTCCTTACATACCCCTTTTGCTTCGTTTACGTTCATACATGTCATTAGCTGGTTGTGAGTACTACGCACCTAACCTTTTTGAAGAACATCAATAATGAGGTCACTATAATTATGTCTTTCTGGGGCGTCCCCTCCGCATTTCCACTCAAATCTGCCTTTTGTTAGTCGCCTTTCATTCATCCTCTCAACATGACCAAACCATCTAAGCATACTCTTTTCAATTTTTGTCACTAAGTACATCTTAAAAATTCATCAATAAGTTCAAATTACCTACCTATTGAATGAATATTTCGTTAAAAGGTAACATCAGAGGTCAATTACTTCCTCGCGCACGTATGGGAGTGGCGCGAGGAGGCGAAACGCCGGGGCGTAAGCCCGCTGCCGCGAGAAATCGCGGCACAGCGGACGGAGCTCCGGCGGGATCTCATGGCGTCATGGAAAGTACGGTTGTTGCAACCCAGTGCTGGGCACGCCACGATTGCGGCGATAAGTCCCCTCTTTGAGGAGTGGCTGGAGAGGCGCCACGGCGTCCTCACCTTCCGCGTGACGCAGGTCCTCACCGGACACGGCAGTTTCGGGAGGTTCCTGTGTCGGATAAGGCGGGAGGAAACGTCCGGGTGTCACCACTGTGTGGATCGCCTGGAGGACACGGTGGAGCATACGGTGGAGGTCTGCCCGGCTTGGGCAGAGCACCGCCGTGTCCTCGTGGAGGCGATCGGCGGCAGAGACCTCTCGCGTCCGGCCCTGGTTCAGGCCATGGTACGGAGCGAGAGGGCATGGGCAGCCGTCACCTCCTTCTGCGAAGCAGTAATGCTCGCAAAGGAGGAGGCGGGACGGTTGAGGGAAAGGCAAGTTTCGCGCCCTCTCGCCCCTAGCCGCCGCAGGAGACGCCCAGGGCGTCGGGAATCCCGGGCGGATTTCCGGCCACCGTAGGCGCGGGCTTGCGGACGGTGAGCAATGGGTAGCTCACCGTCCGGTAAGGACCAGGCCCGGGTCGACGGCGCGTCGTATTCCACGCGCGCCTCAAAGAGATGTCGTCAGCACAAAAGTAGGGGTCCACTAGGGCCGATGCCTGCCGGGGTCGCGGGAAGGTACTTATGGGTCACCGAGGCCCCCGCAACACAGGCAACAGGAAGGAATACGGGTGGGTTTTAGTCAGTAAGAGTCTGACACACCCTCCCGCTCCGCCCAGAGCGGGAGAAGTTATTTGATGATTTCCCACCCTAAAAAAAAAAAAAAAAAAAAAAAAAAAAAAAAGAGGTCAATTACTTATTCTAACTTAGAGAGTTGTATGGATGATTCTGTAAATAAAAATGTGCTACGGTCGCTGATTATATTTTGATTCCTATACCGTAACCAGCAAATTGCAAAAAACGTAAATAAATTTCAATGTCGCGGGTTGAAAATATAACTACCGAATGGACGCTAACTAGGTATGCTAGTCATTTCTGTAGGTAACTAATTATTTTACTCTTGTAGAAAGATCACTTGGTAAGTTTATAATAATTCACAAATTATATATCAAGTATACAGTCTGAAAACATAGATAATTAATCTAAACACAACAATGTATTTAGTATTTTGGAACCATTCCATGTTACAAAATAAATGCTTCGTCTCTATGTCACCTATGAGGTAATCTTATCAGCAAAGTTATTTTAAATGAGATTATTTGTGCTACACAACAATAAGTTACTTTTTGTGCATATATTTGTCAGAAGCCCAGTAGGTTAACTACCTACTGAAACTTTTTCTCTAGAAAGTGGTATACGTAATCATACACAACCAACATGATAGCACCACCGGGCCCCAGTCGTAGAACCTTCGGTAACAATCCTTTATATAAAGCGCGGAATCTGAAAAAAAAAAACACCACTTTTAATGTAACCTTTAGGTAGGTACTTGTAATACAAGACCAAACCTGAAATCGCGTAAAATCTGCTGTTCCCTAAATTTTGACGACATATAAGAACATAAATGTAGAACTGATTTTTTTCGCGATTTCTGGTTTGATCCCATAGCAAAAGTTATTCATAATGATGACTACAATGACCCCCTAAGAGTTTTTCAGTTATTGCAATTACACCTTGTAAACCGAACTACATCGATTAGCATCATTAAAATTAAACGTGCAGGGATTGACGTTCAATTCTATCTGACTTTACTATTTTACCAAAATCTGTGAATGCAGTTAGCAATTAATCAAACGTTAAGGACAGGAGTCTCCTAAGAACTTTTCCTGTAGCTACAACGGTTCCCTGCCTGCTCTTACTGCCCCGTTTCAAAAATACACCGAAAAATAATGCGGTAACGATATGATTCATAATTATAATAAACTTACTGCGCGGTTTCACCCGCATAAGTCTCGATCCCGAGGGAATATCGAGATAGCAAGCATCTTTTGTCTCAACCCAGGTCATGGTCTACCCAAGTGCCAATTTTTCTTCCAAATCCGTTCAGGCGTTTTAGCGTGAATGCGTAACAAACAAACAAACTCATTTTCGCATTTATAATTTCTTATTTGCCACTAAAAATATTCTAATGAAAAAGTTTAGTTTCATTACCTATTGTACCTACTGTTTTCTCGCAAATGTGTAGAAAAACGATGTATGACACACGTGCGGAAATCGGTATTTACAAACACGTGACTCGTAAGCCCAACTTACCGCACTAGTAACATAATCAGCCTATAATGTTCCCACTGCTGGGACACAGGCCTCCTCTCTGTGATAGGGAGTGGACCGTAATCCACCACGCGGGCCCAGTGCGGGTTGGGGTTACCGCACTAGTACCGTAGCTAAATAACTATTATTTCGAAGAATTTATTCATGTTTACTTGCATCAAACCCTAGGATGAGATCCCCGACACGTAATTTATGTTATGTCATGTCATAATTATAGCATATACGTACTAGCTCATTCATAATTCTACTTACATTTAATTTAATTTTAGATTATGATCAGCTAATCTGATCATAATCTAAAATTAAATCAAATGTATTATGTGTAACTGAACAATCTACGATTAAAATGTTGTATTTGACTAATCACAAACGATCATCATCATTATAGAATAATCAGCCTATTATAATGTTCCCACTGCTGGGACACCTGCCTCTTCTCTGTGAGAGGGAGTGGGCCGTAAAAATCGTACATTTTGTATGAACTATCGCACACTACAGGCGAGCCAAACCACGCTTTTTTGTATTGAAATGCGATGTGCTGCGATCCGATGCGGCTGAAATGTGCGCTTAGCTTAATTGGTACTTTAGGTGTGCATAAGTCTGATGTAATGTAGCTTATTTCGTCAGACTTTTATATTTTGGTTTAAATATTTTTAGAGGACCTTGAATTGACATTGGCGTGATTTATAGGAACAGACGGCGCTAAAGTTAAATGCGGCCTATGAGTACACAAACTAAATATTGTTGAGTCTAAAGTACAAACATTATCGCCGTCAAAGTACGTTTCGACTTACGACACAGCGAATGCATATTTGCGGTAACAATACGTTTATCTGATAAATACTCGTATATATTTCATGCCACTTGCTAGTGTCATAAGTGGCCGTTCACTTGCACTAAAGAAGACCTAATGAACGTCACTGATGCCGCGATCAAGGTGGCCCCGCCTTTACTTAATCAGTCTATAATGTTCCCACTGCTGGGACACAGGTCTCCTCTCTGTAAGAGAGGCCGCACTGGGCCGTAACGCGGGCCCAGTGCGGGTTGGTAGATGTCACATGTCTTCGAATTTTTGGTTCTAGGACATGCCGGTTTCCTCACGATGTTTTCCTTCACCGTTTTGAGAGCAGTGGTGATGAAATAATTTACACAAAGTAAAGCGCCTGCCTGGGTTCGAACCTACGATCTACAACTCGTAAGTCGCGGCCGTAACCACTGGGCCACCACTGCTCTCCACTGGGCCACCACTGGCCCCGCCTACTGGGCCCAAATATGTATAAAAAACCGGCCAAGTGCGTATCGGACCACGCACAATGAAGGGTTCCGTAGCTGGGAAGTTGGGATGAATTTATACCAAAAACAAACTTAACATTGTAGTTGAAAAACATGTTCTCCTATACATCGATATACGTCACGGCACGGTCAATTCTCCAACTGCAAATGTAAGTTGGTCGGCTATTAATAGTTAACTTGTAAAGCCTACTTAGCAGTGACAGTTTTCCTTTTAACTTCTCTATACTTATATACTACAGCCGTGATTTTTTTCACATATCTAAAAACAAGCAATTAGCTGGCAGGGGAGGCTTCGAAGCAGTAATGCTCGCGAAGGAGGAGGCGGGACGGTTGAGGGAAAGGCAAATTTCGCGCCCTCTCGCCCCTAGCCGCCGCAGGAGACGGCCCTGGGCGTCGGGAATCCCGGGCGAATTTCCGGCCACCGTAGGCGCGGGCTTGCGGACGGTGAGCAATGGGTAGCTCACCGTCCGGTAAGGACCAGGCCCGGGTCGACGGCGCGTTGTATTCCACGCGCGCCTCAAAGAGATGTCGTCAGCACAAGTGTAGGGTTCCACTAGAGCCGATGCCTGCCGGGGTCGCGGGAATGTACTAAAGGGTTACCGAGGCCCCTGGAAACACAGGCAACGGAAGGAATACGGGTGGGTTTTAGTCAGTAAGAGTCTGACACACGCTCCCGCTCCGCCCAGAGCGGGAGAAGTTATTTGATGATTTAAAAAAAAAAGGGGGGGACACTTGACTCTAATAAAGTAGTAGTTTAAAGCTTAATATTATGCAAACGAATCCCTGAACCGAAAAAGGGTTTGACAAACCCGCAATATTTTTGAACGCCCTATCCAACGATACCCCACACCATGGCATAAACGAGAAAAAAAAATATTATCCCCACTTTACGTGCAAGGGAGATAGGTATCCTACAATTTATTTTTCCATGATTTTATTTTACCAGTTTGTCGGGGTGATTAATATCCATGCCAAATTACAACTTTTTAGTAGTCAGAGTCCTAAGTCCTTAGTACTAAGAATCTCTAAGCTAAGCCGCGGACAGACGGACAGACAGATGGAATGGCGAACCTAAAAGTACCATCGCGACGAAAAGAAGAAGATCCATTTCAGAAAAAAAAAATATTTGAGGGATAGGGGGTCGCTGGAAGCCTATTGGTCTAGGGTCGTTTCTCTAGCAGAAACGGAGTTTTTTTTTTTTTTAAGTTACAAATTAAATGTATATGAGTATATACGTTATGAAATGTAGTGTTGATAAATATTGGGAAATTACTGCGGGATAATTAAGAGGCCGACAACAGCTAAAGCGCGGTCACTGTCGGCCTGCATAGAAAAGAAAGAGAAGCGCGATGACACAACGCTGGTAATTTATTGCAAAATAAGAAGCAATTATCGATTTACAAAAAAATCTATTGTTTGAATAGAAAAATTAAAACACTATTATGGTATTAAGTGGCTTGTAGAATAATATGACAAAAATCAGAATGATTGCATGTATTGTATATATTAGTATGGTTTTTAATCGTTAAAATATTTTTTTAGAGGTATCTTCGTGTTTTTTTTTTCTATCGTGTCCTGCATATGTCCTGAAGAATATCATATATTTTTCTAATTTTTTTTACTGAAGTGGATCATTTATTTTTAGGCATTATAAAACTTACAAAATTTGCGTTTAGGTCCTGTAGTCCCCTTAATATTATTATTTGACTTCTCCCGCTCTGGGCGGAGCGGGAGGGTGTCAGACTCTTACTGAGTAAAACCAACCCGTGTTCCTTCCGTTGCCTGTGTTGCCAGGGGCCTCGGTAACCCTTTAGAACTTTCCTGCGACCCCGGCAGATGAGCTAGCTGCCTGCTATTGTAATGGTGATCGAGTGTAAAATAAATGTATAATAAAAACTGTAAAAGTCTAGAATACAATAAATATGACCATTTTATTACACAAAGTGACAGCTAGCACATGTCAAATTACTCCAGTGAATTAATAATTAATTCGAGTTTAGATTCATAGCTTATGGATGGATAAAAAACCAAAAGATCTTTAACACTGACGCCCGGTCTTTGTAACGAAAATTAAATAAAAAAAACAGGTCAAGTGCGTGTCGGACCTCGCTCAATGACCCTTCATTGAGCGAGGTCCGACACGCACTTGACCCTTTCCGTAGTTGGGATGAATTTATAAGTACCATGAATAAACTTAACATTTTAGTTGAAACATATGTTCTCCCATACGTTCCAACTGCAAATTTAAGTATGTACAGTAACAGTCAGAAGTCGACTAGCAATCTCACAAAACTATGGAATAGCAATATTAGTTGTACTTATGACCTTCTTCTATAAGACAACACTACACATTGGCATCTTGTTGCCCGTATAGCGCAGGCGATAATGGTCATTGCGGTGTAAGTGGACTTCTGGACGTTGACTGTACGTACAATATTGAGAGATTTACCATGTAATTTTAAGAGCACAGACTTCTTCCTATAATTTATAAGTAATTAAAGAACTATTTTCTGTTTTTTTTTAAAATTATCTCAGTATTTTCGGAGATAAGGTGGGGGTCGTGGTAATGGTCAATCTTCATCTATTTTTTTAAATAATTTTAAAACTATATTAAGTATTTCAAAATTATAAAAATAAAAAAAATTGAGACCCTGACAGTACGCCTCCTATAAGGGTTCCGTTTTTTCATTCGGGCGTACGGAACCCCAATTACCTAACAAATTGTCAATCGCATGGCAACTGCTGTGATTGGTTGACACGTTACATGACTTTAATTTATACACGTCGTTGATTTTCTTTCCAGAAACAGGTGGGTCTAGGACGAACGTGCGGAGTAAACGTTACGTAAATTCGAACGTTCTTAAAATTGAAGATTCTCGTTTCGCACACAATGGTGCCGATTCCCTTGTTCACAAACTAAACTAAATTTAAGTTCAGTGCATCTTTTTCTTTCTATTTCATTAAGAAAAGGACAGAAGATTAAATTTAGTTTAGTCCTGTCAAATTAATCAGCGCCTGTCACTACTCCATACAAGTTAAGACGTGATTAAAAACTTGCCTACTAAAATTACGTCAATTTACGTCAAGTCCTGATTAATTTGACAGGACTAAACTAAAATGTATCTTCTGTCCTTTTCTTAATGAAATAGAAAGAAAAAGATGCACTGAACTTAAATTTAGTTTAGTTAGTGAACAAGGGAATCGGCACCATTATTTACTTTTTTTTAAATATCATATTCATATCGATGTGATACTGGTTGGGCTTGTCCCAAAAAAATCAACCAAAATGCTTTAGGATAAAGTCCGTCGCACGTAAGTCAAAAAGAAAAAATATCACAGACGCGGCGCGGCGGCGCTGCAGTTAAGCGACTTACGGTCGCACCCAATATCCTATCTTTCACCAGTTTTAACATAAACGTATCTATGTATGGTTTCAACACCCCAGTAATCGCTATCTGTTGATGGGAGGATCTATCGTTTACTACGGATAGCTATTTGTATGGAACAAGAAAAGTCAAAGTATGCGTCCCATTATCGTGTTGACAGTTGATTGTTTCACGGAACAGTTACTAAAGATGACAAATAAACTATCTATCTAAGCACAAATGTAAATTTAAAAAGTTGCAGTTGGAGGCAATAGGTCTTTATTGTTAAAAAGAAGATGCCTCCGACTGCATGAGATTGTTTATAGGTATTAAAAATAAATCATATTTCCATTTTTTTTTAATTTCTCTTTTAGTTTTTAGTCAGTTGGGGTTTTAAATTTTTTTATTTACTTTTTATTTTACACTTATTAGTTAGGATTATAAGACGGTATATTAGGTTATTAACCCACTTATAATCTGACGATAACGGCCTCTTACTCAATCCAAAAGTTCGGGATAGTTTTTTTATCATTTCTCATGCCAAATTACATTTAAACATATAATTTGCATATATTTTTGTAACCACCTTTTAAAACCCTTCATTTTGATATCCCACTCGATAGGTATGGGAGACTTTTATTTTATATAAATTTTGGCGCCAAGGTTTCGCCATTTGATTTTTTTTTTATCATTTTAATATAGTGCGTTTTATCATCTTAATTTTATTAGCCAGCCAGTAGCCAGTTTGTAGAAGATAGCCAGCGACACTCGCGAAATAAAGACGAATCTAACGACATATCATTCATAAAAATCAGTTCAGCCGTTTAGTATTTACGATGGAACATAGGGACGGACACAACCCTCCTTTTTCGGCTTCGCCGCAGTCGGGTAAAAAAAGAACACTTTATAAATAATATTATAAAACATTTCAGATTCAAGTGAAAGTACAATACGTTAACTGTACCTAAGAGATTTTGAAATTGTAACAGAAGTGATCGACTCGGAAAGTGATTTTGGGGACAATCACTTACCTATAAATGCCGCATCGACCAATAAGAGCAAATTAAGTTGTTATAAATTAAAATAAAACAGCAGTGAGTAATTTAATCACCGAAATATATCCTCATATAAAATAAACCCTAACAAGGGGTGGTGTTTCTTATGTCAAACTGTCAATTACGTTTCATTACTCGTTCCCAGCGTTAACTATTTGTTCAGCAAAATGCAGTAAAATCTTGTGTCATGTGCTACTACTTAGTGTTTTAATGTAATATAAATTATAACTTATTCAAGTAATTTATGTAGAATGAAGAATTAAAGAAGTTTTTTTACAAAGGGAGGTGTTTCTTATGTCAAACTGTCAATTACGTCTCATGATTCGTTTCCAGCGTTAAGTATTTGTTCAGCCAAATGCAGTAAAATCTTGTGTCATGTGCTACTACTTACAGTGTTTTAATTTAAATATTATAACTTATTCGAGTAGTTTATGTAGAATGAAGAATTAAAGAAGTTTTTTTACAAGGGGTGGTGTTTCTTATGTCAAACTGTCAATTATGTCTCATTACTCGTATTTGTTTAGTAAAATCTTGTCATGTGCTTACTCACAGTGTTTTAATTTAAAATAAAGAAGTTTTTTTACAAGGGGTGGTGTTTCTTATGTCAAACTGTCAATTCCGTTTCATGATTCGTTTCCAGCGTTAACTATTTGTTCAGCAAAATGTAGTAAAACCTTGTGTCATGTCCATGTGCTACTACTTACAGTGTTTTAATTTAATATAAATTATAACTTATTCTAGTAATTTATGTAGAATGAAGAAATAAAGAAGTTTTTTTACAAGGGTTGGTGTTTCTTATGTCAAACTGTCAATTATGTCTCATTACTCGTATTTGTTTAGTAAAATCTTGTCATGTGCTTACTCACAGTGTTTTAATTTAAAATAAAGAAGTTTTTTTACAAGGGGTGGTGTTTCTTATGTCAAACTGTCAATTCCGTTTCATTTCTCGTCTCCAGCGTTAACTATTTGTTCAGCCAAATGCAGTAAAATCTTGTGTCATGTGCTACTACTTACAGTGTTTTAATTTAATATAAATTATAACTTATTCGAGTAATTTATGTAGAATTAAGAATTAAAGAAGTTTTTTTACAAGGGGAGGTGTTTCTTATGTCAAACTGTCAATTACGCTTCATTACTCGTTTCCAGCGTTAACTATTTGTTCAGCAAAATGCAGTAAAACCTTGTGTCATGTTCATGTGCTACTACTTACAGTGTTTTAATTTAATATAAATTATAACTTATTCCAGTAATTTATGTAGAATGAAGAAATAAAGAAGTTTTTTTACAAGGGTTGGTGTTTCTTATGTCAAACTGTCAATTCCGTTTCATTTCTCGTCTCCAGCGTTAACTATTTGTTCAGCAAAATGCAGTAAAATCTTGTGTCATGTCCATGTGTTACTATTTACAGTGTTTTAGTTTAATATAAATTATAACTTATTCTAGTAATTTATTTAGAATAATTAAATAAATAAGTTTTTTTTATAAGGCTACATTAAACACGTGGTTTTTTAAAGTAATTTCAGTTGTAACGGAACGCACGGGAGGGCCTAGTAGAGATCCCTATCTATTGTTTTCGTTAGTTAGATAACCTTTATCGATGATTATGAGACGTCATTCAAGGACAGATAGAAATATACTGTCTATCGTCAATAGCGATCTGTCTTTTACTGAAAATTAGTTTAGTATTAATTCCACTTTCTGCCGCGGGACTTCTTTCGTGAAACGGACTGTTGTGTGAAAAGACAACTTTTCGATTTAAAAATCATTAGAAGTTAACGAAACGAAACGAAATTTAAAAGACTCACCAGAGGCACTCGCTTTTAGAGTCTTTGTGACGTAATGTACCTACTCGTGTTGCTGCGTCAACTTCCAGATAATAAGAGACAACTCAGTTGTAGTATATGGTCACGTATTTAATAGCAAGAGTATCTCATAAATAGTATTGAAGTTAATGTACTTTTCTGGTTTTCAATGGTACTGAAATACCTTTAACTTTGCCTGTACAATTACAGAAACATGTGACACAGTTTATTTTTAGCAAAACTAGCTTTTGTCCACGGCTTCGCTCGCGTGGAGGTTTTTTTTTCATAAGAACTTTCTCCTGACAATAACAAACACAACAAAAAAATAATTAGCGAAATTGGTCCAGCCGTTCACGCGTGATGCCGTGACCAAAGGAAATAGGGATTCATTTGTAATTATATAAATACAAATGAATCCCTATTTCCACAACATAATATTTAACAACAATAATAATAATAAGACTCAGTCTTTGAACGAGAACGTCATGCGCGCAATATTACGGGTCTACAGAGGGAGGAACTAATCGCACTGCGTACCGTGTTAAGATGCTGTCTCTGTTTCAGGAACTAGAGCCAACCGTCAACGTCTCGGCCCAACGATTATCGGATCAGATGCGGGACATCCAACACAATCGTAGGTTGGACGATAACGCAATTGATAGGCTGCGTTCAGAGGTAATGAGCAACCATATCGTCTCGAGTCCGGCACAAACCGCGGCACATGCCCCAATTATTAATGTAATCCCGCCGCGGTCCAATCATCGTGTTGAAGAGGAGGATGATAGGGCTGCCACAGTAAGTAGCCAGTGCAACGTCCGATTGAGGAGCGCACTGGAGGATGCGTTTCGCGAGTATAGGTCCACTCCAACCGAACTTAGACCCCGACTACCACGCCTACCTATGCACAAGAAAAATAGGGCACTGGTGTGTGCCTTGGACTCGCAGCTTAAGGATTTTTTCGAGAGCAGCGAGGATCTCGTTGATACACACTCGATCCTGTATTGCGCGGCTGTGGCGGCATATCGTTTAGCGAATGTCAAGTTTCCAAACTTTGACGGAGCTACTCGACCAAAACCAGCCATACCAGCCTGGCAGTGCAGGATTGAGCGTCGTATCGATGGGGCAAGGGTACTCATCGGCAAACTATACTGCTTCAGGGAGGGCAATACACGACCACGTGTGATGCGCTTTGTAAGGCGGGTATTCTCGGGGACTGGAATCAGCCCTCGAGAATACATGTCCCGTGTCACAGAGCGCATCGACTTCCTGAAGCAGAAAGTTTGTGCATGGGCGAGCCTTATTCGGCGGTATAAGCGGCGGGTTGATCGATACATTCAAAATCGCATGTTCCAGAGCGATGAGAGGTGGGTATATAGAGCTTGGGAGCGACCTGAACAAAACGAGACAGACGTGTGCCGCCCGGATGATGCCACCACGACTGCGTTCTGGCGCAGCATCTGGGCCTCAAGTCTGCTATTACAATAGTGTCATAATGGTCTGTCCCGATCCTCATTAATGACGCCATTATATTAGTAGATTACCAAACTTGTCAAAATCAACAATTATGAAATCAATAATATACCATTCTGACACTATTGTAATAGCAGACTTGAGGCCCTGGTCCTTGAATCATGTATGGGGCAATGGAGGGCAGTCCTTCGCTATCCGGGGTGTCGACGGATCCAGGGGACTGATGAGCCTGTATGGATTAAACGGGGAATATTTCAGGGTGACAGTTTGAGTCCACTTTGGTTCTGCTTAGCCCTGAATCCTCTAAGCACACTGCTGGAGGATTCAGGTCTAGGCTATCGGTTGAGGAGAGGTGGTCAGGTCATATCTCACCTCCTCTACATGGATGACTTGAAAATCTTTGCCCCCAACAAATTGCGACTGATGGAGCTACTGAAGGTAACTGAAACTTTCAGTGGCGCCATCAGAATGGAGTTTGGTGTGGAGAAAAGTGCAGTCATGCATGTGAAGCGAGGGGAGATAATGGAATCCGAGGGAATTCAACTTTCAGATTCCATACTCCTTAGATCCCTCTCCTCACCCGAAAGCTATAAGTATTTGGGTATGTCGGAAACGTTAGGCATCAACGTTACTGACATGAAGCAATCGTTGAAGGAGCGCTTTTTTGGCCGCCTGAAGAAGGTATTGATTAGTCTTCTTTCAAGCGGAAACAAGGTGCGCGCCTTCAACGGTTGGGTCATGCCGGTTTTGATGTACTCTTTCGGCACACTCAAATGGGCCCAGATCGAACTCGACGCCCTGGATAGGAGGGTCCGTACACTGTTGACCGCAAACAGGATGCATCACTCACGATCATCGGTGATGAGACTGTGGCGGCATCTACGTCGCCACATACGAACTACACATCACACTGACGTCACGCAAAATCCTGCATCGCGCAAGCAGAGTTTACCGCGCAACTAGCATATATACAACATCCCGACATCAACCGTCGGGCAGTTGCCCACCAGACACGACACCCGTCTGGTCGGAGGATCCTCCCTTTTCTATGGAGGATGAGTGAACTTTACACCCTGTTCCTCATGCCTCTATACTGGTGACCCCGGGTATGAACGTCAGCGCAGCCTTCGTGCAACTACTTCAGCGTGACGTCATCATCAACCCTTCCTCAAGCTCTCGAGCGGCGAGTCACACAGTCAGCCAGCACCCACGGCTAAAACGGGTATCCTGACCACCAGCATGCAGCGACTGCGCATACCTGGTCATCACCCTAAGCCTCATCAGCAACCTTGGCACAGCACACTGCACTTTCGGCCAGTCAACAAGCAGAGCTCTTCAACGCTCTCCTGGTCGACGCCAGCAGTCAGCCCTCAACCCGGCGCTGTACCACATCCGACTCACTGGAGCATAACGCAGCGCCAACCCGACTCACTGGGGCATCACCGCAGACAGTTCTGACCCACCGCGAACTATGCGACAACTGGTTCCGACCCACTGGAACCACATCTGGCACTGGCAACCATCGCAAGATACACGACTCAGCCCACTATCGACCTCCGGTCTCCGGAGGCGAGTGATGTGGCGGCATCTACGTCGCCACATACGAACTACACATCACACTGACGTCACGCAAAATCCTGCATCGCGCAAGCAGAGTTTACCGCGCAACTAGCATATATACAACATCCCGACATCAACCGTCGGGCAGTTGCCCACCAGACACGACACCCGTCTGGTCGGAGGATCCTCCCTTTTCTATGGAGGATGAGTGAACTTTACACCCTGTTCCTCATGCCTCTATAAGACTGTACATCCCGCGGAAGTGCGGGAGTCGAGGCTTTTTAAATGCGAAGACCCTCCACAACCGCGAGATATGCAGTCTCAGGGAATATTTTTTGAAAGCCGAAGTGGGTATACACCGTTATGTGGTCGCAGTGGACAAGGGGCTCACCCCACTTTCCATGGCTAAAGAGAACTGGTGCAAACCTGTAGTACTTACCACGGATGAACGCAAGGAGATATGGCAAAACAAGGAGCGCGCGCCTCGGGCGCTTCTATCGGGCTCTTCATGAGCCCGATGTATATTTCTTAGCTTACTGACAGGACTATTGTCGCCAATAAGCCTGATATAGTGGTGATAGATCGATTAGCGCGCCGCGCAATGATAGTCGATGTTACCATTCCACATGACGATAACCTCGTGAAAGTTGAGAAAGAGAAACAAATAAAATATCTCGACTTAGCACACGAGGTTGTTGACATGTGGAATGTGAACTCGGCTGTCATTGTGCCGATTGTCGTTACGGCCAATGGCCTGATGGCCAAAAGCCTCAACTATCATCTCTCGAGGCTTTCGTTAGGCGGCTGGATCAAGGGCCTGATTCAGAAGGCAGTACTCCTCGTTCCGGTCGCATTGTGAAGAGGTTCCTGTCTCCTGTCTCTGGAGCTCTAACCACCGGTAGCTTGGACCCTGCTCCCAACACCGGCGGACCACTATTGTTTATATTTTTAAATGTTTTTTTTATACATTTTTCAAGAAATATTAAAACATATATTTTATACTTATGTAAAAAAATAAATAAACGAAATAATGATAATATTAACATAATATTTTTATATAAATTACAATTTAGGCCATCGGACAATAAGTGACATACAATTTCAAAGAAACATTTAGTGAGTGAGAGATTTCTTTGTTACGCTTGGTATGAGAAAGTTTACTTGGCTTCCTGCCCAGTATTTACGCAGAGACACTACTTACAAAGTACCTACCTACATGCGGATTCATATTTATAGACGGCGTATTTGCGGAATACTTGGGAAATTAGAGAAATCTTAATGATTTTGTTGCATTTTAACGCACCCACAGTCAGGCGCGACGCGACGGTGCGATGCAATTCTGGTAGAACTATTTCAATGAAGTTTTCATAGAAATTGTTCTACTAGAGTCGCGTCGCGCCTGTCTCCGGGAACCTTTAACACTAGAGAGCTAAAACTAATTAATTTAATTATAAAGTAATTTTAGATGTGCGGCGGTCATTGAAAGTCAATTAGGAACAAATCTTTAAGGACGCAACAAGCATCTACTTATAAGACTTCAAAATATATGAAACTGATGCTTGGCCTAAGCACTTCCGATCACCTACCATTTTAAGATTTTGTAAAGTTACTGGAGCTGTACAAGGCGAATACTACAGACGTATCTTGTAAGCCCGCGACACGAAAGATCAGTTCAAACTTTACAAAAATAACACCATGTAAAAAAAAACTTAATTTTATGATTCCGATATAGAACAATACATTCTAATACTGTGAATGCGGAAGTAACTCAGACTTGCTGTCGGTTTATATGTTACCTTTTCACGCCTAAACGTCTAAACCAGGGATTCCCAAACTATTTTGGGCAAGAGACACCTTTTCCAAAATGAACTGATACCTCAGACCCCAGTACCTGATACCTTATAGCCAATTTTTTTCATCTTGTACGAACTCGTGCACGCTTATCGACTTATTGAGTTTTATAAAAGTACAACAATGATACTACCTACTAAAATACTAGGTGTCGTTTTGCAGCCTCGTCAAATTCAAGGAGGTAACTATGCAAATGATTCTCGACACGAATCAATAATAAAATTAGGTCTTTTTTTTTCTCGTTTTCGGATATCATGTGTGGGACACGCATGTTAAAACGCGGCCCGTGTGATACCGCACTGTAACTGCCCTTTTACACACACACTACCGCATACACAACGGGGTGATTCTGTTCTGTGAAAGTGGGTAATCTAAAATACTGTCAAACTTAAATAACTTAAACAAGTATGTATTATTTATTGAGCAGGTATCGTAATTTAATTTGCCCACGTATGTCGTTCATAGCAGCCTCCTGAAATTTGACGAGGATGCAAAACGACGCTTTGTATTAGTAATTCTTATAACAAGTTGGTACACGTAAAACAAATTATACAGTATCTTGAAAGTTTCAAATAAGAACTCGTGTTAATTAACATGGGTCGATTTTTAGACGTCGTCGACCCCCAAACCAGTTTTCGTTTATGTCGACCCCTGGGAAACCGATTTCGACCCCGGGGGTTCGATATCGACCACTTTGGGAATCCCTGGTCTAAACGGATCTCGATGAAATTTGCCACGCAGAACATAACCGATAAGGTTCGACCAGGCCCGGGTCGACGGCGCGTTGTGTTCCACGCGCCTCAAAGAGATGTCAGCACAAGTGTAGAGGTCCACTAGGGCCGATGCCTGCCGGGGTCGCGGGAATGTCCGAAAGGGATACCTCTGGCACCACAGGTGAGGCAACAGAAGGAACACGGGTGGGTTTTAATCAGTAAGAGTCTAACATACCCTCCCGCTCCGCCCAGAGAGGGAGAAGTTATTAGATAATTTCCCACCCAAAAAAGAAACCATAATCTGAGTTAGGACCTATGATACTTTTAATCCCGGTAGTACGTTCCCGTGGGATTATTTCCGACCTGCACGCGGGTGAAACTGCGGGCAAAAACTAGTAGATATTCGAATAAAAGATTGCTTACCCCTCTTCTTTATACACTAGTTGTAGTGCCCCAGTCGTGCTACGATACTTTATGACGCCCTGCTGCGGCTGTGGACCCTGGATGCGACTCTTGGCCACGTCGAACGGTATGTTGATGCAAGAGCCAAGAACTCCTGATGTGAAGCCTATGGCTAGTTTTCGCATGAACTCTAGAACTGGATCCTGTAACGAATAGAAATACTTCATCATTTTCATTTCCTGCTGTGGATTTTGTTTTGGGTTCGCAATCTGCACATAACATGTTATTGGGATGGCGAACTGGTATGGTGTTACGGAACCGTCGTCGTCGCAAATTTAAAATCTCGTATGTGACATTTTTGTCGAAAATTAGTTTTGCAGATATTTGAAAAGCGATTTTGAATACCCATACTTAGGAAAAACTTCCACGTGAATAGCTTATTATTTCGTAAAAACTAGTGTCCGACCGAAAATTAATTTTTCAGCTGAAAACAAAAAGTACTAATGGTGTTAATTCTTAAGGTCACAGTCAAGGTTAATTAGAGGTCACCCAATAATCTGCACTCAAGAATGGTCAAATTTAATTGGGGTGTTCACACAAGGGGTGGATGAAAATTTCATTATTTTTGACCTAGGATGTCTAGTTTTTGAGATATTTGCATAACATAAACACATACATAACATCATGCCGAAGGGTTGGGCAGAGGTAAGGGGTGTGATATATGCTAAAATTCAAAAAGGGGATTCCACTGGCCACATTGTTAAAAACCTTCGGTTAAAAGACGCGGGAAAAAAAAATGATTGATTCATTTTCGCATGGTGTAAATATGGTATACTTAAGTCATGGAGAAGCGTGGCTAAAGTGCGGGTTTAGGTCACACAGTACTATAAACACAATTAACGAAGTACATTCTCTTGCTAGATTCAAATAAATCATTTTACGAACCTGATATTCCGGTACAATGCCTTTCACACTGTGATAGAATCCAAAATACACCATGTTGAACACGCCATTCCTGGCGATCGTCGCTGTAAGGCCCTTATTAAGACCTCTCCTCCCCAAACCATTTGTTCTTACAATTTCTCTGGTAACTGACCAAGTGCTTGGTACTTCTTTTGTCTTAGCCTTGTTCGACATTAAGGTCACTTTGACTACTTCAAAGGGATTGACGAGGATTGCTTCAGTTACACCTGCACCTAGACCTGCTAAGGCGAATGTCTGCAAAAAAAGTATTAAAATTAATAAAACATGATTTTATTATTGTGATTTCGCAAAAACTGCCGCAAGTATATAAATAAGCATCTATAAGTAGCCCTGATTTTCGGTTTTATTGTGATACTGTTAAAAATTTGGTGTAAGCAAAGAGCCTTAAAATTAGTCCACATATTTTTGGACACACTGATTAATAAATTAGTTCAATCATTACAAATATGCTAATTAATAGTACCATGCCTTTCCTTTAATTAATACATGCAAGATATATAATTACAACAAAAGCTGTGTAAGTATTTAATTGGTAAGCCTTTAATAAATAATTATACAACTGCAAACAAATAATTTTGTAGCCTCTTATGAATAAATAATGTGATTCCATCATCTGTTGGGAGATATAATATTTTGTGTAAGTTTACAAAAAATATTTAGATAATGTTTCAACTCAGCGTCTTTTCACATCTTATCATCCACATGACTTTGTTTGTTTTGACTTCTTGATAAAGTGTGAGATTTAGTTTGTTGGAAGATGATAGTTGATTATAATATTTATAATTTAAGTATCTACATATTATGTAACAGGCAGCCTACTGTTAGAAACAAAACGACAAAACAATACAGCACTAAACTAAACTTTAGTAAATATATAATTTGAGTGAAATCATCTTGTTTTAAATTAAAGGTAAGTCCTTGAATAACTATTATAGTGAGGAAGGTTAAGTATTAAATGGTCTAGAACATAAACATATTAGAAAAAAAATGAAACAATATTTCTCTAAGGAGTTTTAACACAACTTGTTAGCAACTAAATAAAATAATAAAAATAAAATATTCTCACTAAAGGTGTTGGTGAACTGGCGCCAAACATAAAAAGCTTTTTATACTGTTCAAAGGTAGCAAATTTCACAGCTCGTTTAGGAGTTTCAGCCAAAATAGGAGGCACTATACCCTTCCAAAATGAAGTAACTCCTTCATATTTATACATTTTTATCATACAATCCGCTACCCCCGTGTAGTAGTGAGGATCAGAGCGTAGTAACGTGGAAGAAGTTGCTTGAAGCTGCAGCCTCGTCTTCACTAGGTCTAGAGGCTGCATGATTAGCACTTCCACAAATCCTGCACTACCACCAGCTCCAATCTGCATAGCAGCTTGCTTCATTACCCTCTCCATGTCACCCATTTTAACGAACACAATACAGACCGCAATAGTTTAACTAAACAATTAATTTTATTTTACAAAGTTTAACAAAAACAACAAATCGGCCTTTCGCCAGGGCCGAACCACAAAAATAAATAATCAGGTGTGTGTGAGTGAGATCAAGTAAGATGACAGCACAGGATGACAGATGAATGAAACAACTGAGTTCAGTGATGTACTGAAAAACCCGTGTGACATTAGACGGTTTCGTGAGTTATGAACAGAGCGAATAAATGACAGTTGGCAACCCAGTTGTCGTTAGCTGTCAATGAGTCTCCGATGGAAAGTGTTGTTTCGCTGATTTCATCCATGTATCTTAGCTCAAATTTATTCATTTGTTTGTCCATATTTTAATTAGGCTAGCCTTATTGTTATTTACAAATGTTTATTAAGATAAGAACTCGCTACTAATGTAGGAAGAGGCGTGTATTTATCAAACAATCGATGTCTTTAAAGTCCATTTTCGCGTGGAATCTATCATTCAAAATGGCAGTGGTATTAACAATTTGCAGATGTGAAAAATGATTTCGTGAGTTATAAACAGTGTCAGTGTGGGTGGATGGTGAATTAAACGCGGAAATGTGGACATAAAGTGTAAGATGGGTTCCCAGACACTAGAGATATTGCGCCAAGGTGTTTGGGCATCGTTAACTGGGGGATGGTTTTATGATCCTCATCAGAATTTGTTTTGCAACACTGTGCACCTGTATGTGTGGTTGTTCCTGCTATGTTTGCCGTTTTCTATATATCTGGTGAGTTATATTATGATCCTACATTCATAGTTTTTATCTAAGTCGTCTTTTATTGGTTGTAATCAAAAGCAGGTCAGTGGACTGTTTGGTTAAGATCATTGTTATTCAGCATTGTGTCTTAGTCATTATGGTCATTGCCCTTATGAAGACTTAGCAATTGTTAAGACTGTCTTGAAAACTGCACTTCAAGGTGATTTCTTTACTTAAAATAAGTGGAACAGTATTACTTGGACTAGTTTGAATTGTTTATCTATCATTGATATTGCGCCTTAATTAGCGTGCTTAATTCTAGTTATAATTATGGGTTGTTAGGTTATAGTTTCTTGTGTAAACAGTTGTCATGATATGTTTTAGTAAGAGTGCGTTATAATGATGATTATGGAAAAATAGGCTCTATCTCTGCTTATCTTCAGAATCATTTGCTAATCTACTTGTGTGCTCATTAGCTAAATACTTCACAAATTCCCATAACATTGATAACAACTTTCACTTGTAACAACTACTTACTTCTTGCCTCTTGTACTTTGCAAAGAAATAATGCTATTTTCAAATTTACTGAAAATAATACTTAAAACTCTTCATTACACAACTAAAATTCCTCATACACCACTCCAGTGTTATAAAAGAGGCTTATTTTTAGACAGAGATGAGGATTGCCCAGCTTTATTAAATTAACTTATTTCTAATAATAAAACAAAAAAAGGCAGATAAAATACTATGTTAATGCATCAAGTATGTATTGAGAACTATCTATAATTTATTTACTATTTCAATAATGTTATACTAACTGACTAAATAGTTATTTATTCTAATTATTAAATACTAGTAAACAATGATATAATACAATGTGTTCTTGCAATGTTGTTTAAAAATAGTATATCGACGGTTAAAAGGTAATAGGGCATAAGCGACATTTTAATCGAAAATGAGTTATGAATGCCATCCTACTTAATCTCTTTTTTTAAGTAGGATGGCATTCATAACTCATTTTCGACCAAAATGTTGCTTATGCCCAATTACCTTTTAACCGTCGATATAGTTTTAACTTTTTCCAATATTGTAAACAAGAGTGACACCTTAAAGTACAGTTTTATAATAAAATTGTACTTCTCAAGATAATTTAATAAAGTTAACCCTTTATAAGGCACAGAAAACTGCTAAGGGTATGGAAATAAAAAATTGATAAATATGATAACTAGGACATCTTTATTAAGAATATGAGTTTTTTTTTTTTTAATGTTTTTTTTAAACATGGTGTCCATTATTTGGCCAGAGCCTTACTAGGGCTTATGGAATTCGGCAAAGCATGGAACCACACACAAGGTTATTGCTAACAAACTGTCAAATCACAGAGTACAAAAACTGAATTTGACTGACGTTTCATTCAGCCGCAAAAATTTTAAAAGTATGGTGTCCAAAATATGGACAGAGCCTTATAAAGGGTTAAGTTCATTAAAAGTAAAAAACAAAGTTTATAATAGCCACATTGATACAGTTAATTGTATGTATGTAATGGACTACAATTATATAAGTCTATATATAGTCCTCCTTATTAATTTCGATAATGAACTGATGAAAACAACCCTTAGAAATCAATTCCTTGCGTGTTCCTTTAGATGGCTTGTTATACCGAATTTAGTTTTGACTCCTGGGCCTCAAGACTGCTGTTACAATAGTGTCAGAATGGTCTGTTCCGATCCTCATTAATGACGCCATTATATTAGTAGATTATCAAACTTGTCAAAATCAACAATTATGAAATCAATAATAGACCATTCTGACACTATTGTAATAGCAGACTTGAGGCCCTGGTCTCAAATATAACAATAAAGTTGGCCTGGAGTGTTGTATGGATATGTGTAGGAGGGCTTAGGTCT
Organism: Atethmia centrago; assembly: GCA_905333075.3. NCBI lineage: Eukaryota > Metazoa > Arthropoda > Insecta > Lepidoptera > Noctuidae > Atethmia > Atethmia centrago. The sequence continues at coordinate 4,801,998 of HG995381.1, read as the reverse complement.
ATGTATGCAATGGACTTCTTCATCCTTCTTCATCCATCGCTTTTTATCAGGCACAATCAAGGTCAAGAGCAGGCCCATTCAACAAATAAAAACACCTTAGTTTTAATATATTACTATGTACTAGCTTCTGCCCACGGCTTCGCCCGCATTGCTTATCAAAAATAAAAATTAAGTTACTCCTTATAACATCAGCTATCTGCCAGTGAAAGTCCTGTCAAAATCGATCCAGCCATTATGAATATTAGCAGGAATAAACAACAAACATTTTTTAAATTGTGTTTTTGTAATAAGTATAGTACATAATTATGTTCATATGTATTTAATAAAAAGCTGTTATATTAGGGTACACTTCTACTAACTAGGTCTAGGTAAGTAGAATTTGATTTAACATTATTAATCAAAAGTATATAGCAGCAGGCAATACCACATCATCCAAAATCATTTAAATTAGTTTAATATTTGAACAAACTTATTTGCAACAAAGCAGAATGACTCACAATTTAATAATACTGTATTTAATAAGTTTAGGTATTTCTATTGTTCTTCACATTATTATAAAGCACCCAGCTAACTCATCTTACACTTTAGTTATTTGAAACATAATATCAAAAATACCTTAGTGAAATATAACATGGTCACATTTTTAGCCATTAACTGTAGATCTTTGTTTTTTCCTTCTGTATGATGAGAGACTTAAATTATTATAATTGTAAACATCATAATATCTAGTACCAATGAGTAGTCTCTATAAATAATTATTTATGATCAACTTTGAAGCATTATTCACTTAGGTAGTGTCTGTATTTTAAGTAATTAAAAATCCTATTGGAGGATATCAGATTCAGTAAGAAACAATCATTTTGTTGTGAACTGACTGGCACAAGTTTATTTTGAACCTTAGCAATTGTTTTGTAACCTTCTATTTTTATTTAAATCCTGACAAAACTGTTGTCTCGTCCACAAAAGTCACTTATGAAAAGTTGAAGTTGAGTCCATTATTAATAATCTAATGTTACCTAATAATTGCGATTGGTTGATTGAATAACAATGGTAAATCAAATATTTTGCTTCTGCTTTGTGATTTCTCAATAGTGTAAAATGCATAGATCTGTATAGGTAAGTACCATACACAGCAAAATAATTTGCATAAACATGCAAATCAATTAGAATCAAACTATTTGCCCCTAAACAGGGGCAAATCTTTTGATTCTAATAGAGTGAATTATAATTTTCTCTATAAGAATCAAAATATTTGCATTAGATTAATAAATCAGTGTATGATCAGGCTTCCAAAAACCAGGGCTAAAACTCCATAGAAAATTATAATTTTCTCTATTAGAATCAAATAATTAATTAATCATTGTAATCAGGCTTCCAAAAACCAGGGCTTTTTTTTTTCTTTTTTTGGTGGGAAATTTTGATATCTCAGGGTCTTTTTTTTTGTGGGAAATTATCAAATAACTTCTCCCGCTCTGGGCGGAGCGGGAGGGTGTGTCAGACTCTTACTGACTAAAACCCACCTGTTCCTTCCGTTGCCTGGGGCCTCGGTATCCCTTTCGGACTTTCCCGCGACCGCGGCAGGCATTGGCCCTAGTGGAACTCCATTACAGGTAGTAATAAATAAATCTCTGCCTACAGGTTTGATGTTAAACATTAATAACATTTAGCCTACATTAAATCCATTGCTTTCACCTCTAAAAATACAATAGGTAACCCATATAGTCTTTATACATACATAGTATTATGTAAGTACATATATGTTCAATGTCAACTTAATGGAAATGAGAATTCATTAACTTAACAAGTCTTGTTGTTGTTAAATAATTTTAAATTATTGTTTTTTTATCAATAGAAATAAATAAAATTGAAGTGTCTGTTTGTAATGTCAAAATAACAGCTTTTTACTAAACGCATACGAAAGTATATCATCATTTGCCTAGCCTTTTCCCGACTATGTTGGTGTCAGCTTCCAGTCCGGATGCAGTGAATACCAGTATTTTATATGGAGTGACTGCTTATCTGACCTGCACAATCCACAACCCAGTTACTGGGTAAATGATAACGATAAATGATTTATTTTCTGTAAGTAGGTTTGTACAAACACTTTTACATGTCAATAATATTTTTAAAATAAAGCTAGATGAGGTCGACGTTTCCTATCCGACTACTCTGAGAAGAAGGCCGAAACAAACTCAGAGGTCACAGTCTCCTTTAAAGTCCAGACATAATCTTGGTCAGATCATGTGAAGGCCATATAGATTGGTGTCTGAAATGGTCCTTTTGAGGAAAGAACCACACAGATTGAGTGGACCTGTCGAGTCAGTGTATGCATTTGTCAATCGGCAAGCTCAACTCAGACCTTAAGACTCTGCCGAGCAAAAGCGGCGAGCACTAATTAGGTATTGAATTTCATACACTCACTGTGTGCGCAGTCACGCACACAGCTGCACTTGTGTACGTGCATTGCTGTTGAAAAACAAAACTTGGTAACTTACATTTAGTCAAATATGGTATCATGTGGATTATGAGTGAATATCATTCTATTCAATTATTTTAACCTGAGCATCATATTTTTTACTAATTTGGTTTGAATTAGAAACAATTTGTGCAATCTTTCCAATGAATTTTTTTTTGCAAAAATTAAAACAAATTTATATCAAATGCTATTTATTTTAAGCTTTATGTCTATTTTACAAACATTATTTTAGAACAACTTTATATAAAATTTTACATTAAAAAATGTACCAAAAATGTGTACATTATAAGACAAGTATGAAGAAAAAAATCAGTACTGTTTTATAGGTACATTATGGACCGTGTCAAACAGCAGGGTGGTGCGATAATAAATACAATATTCATATTTTCTTCATTATTATTTATTATAAAAACACAAATAGTAGATTGTTTAACAAGGGACGTAGCTGATACTATCTACTAACATTTACATATTCTGTTACGTTTCACATTTGTCAATTTATCATCTTCAGTTTTTCGCTTATTTTTCTTTGCCCGTGCATTGATAGCTTCGAAGATGTATTCAGGTTCTTTGATTTCCAATCTTGAGTTGATTATTTCCGGTAGTAAACAGTGGAAGTAGAATATTTTAAATTTATTTTCCATCACAGTCCAAAATCTCTTCCTCTATTATTTCTATTTTCATATCCACATCTGTCCAAACAGCAAATATGCATATTTTTTTGGAAAACCAATCGTGGTATTTATTTTGTGTAGGTATCTAGCTCTAAGAGACAGAATCTAACTTAAACTAAGAGATGATACGTATCCATTTTGAAGAACGGCTTTTTTCTTGAATTGATTTTTTTTCTTTCTATAATACCTCTCCTTTCGCTTTTCCATTTTCCTAATACAAAAGTAAAATATTTCGTAAAACAATATTTGATGCTATAAAACTTATGTAAGTATACAACATTTATACTCATTCGATTTACAGAATTGCTTACAAGATAAAATTCATTAACTGATGTAGGTAGTGAAATTAAATTCAAGATATCGAGAATGTCACGTACCTTATTTTTATATGCAGCAGCGAGTGCTTACACGATAATTCGCGATCTATGCGCTCGCTCTGTAAAGTGACGTGACGACGCTCTGAGCTCTCGAAGACGACTGAATTCACAGAGTACTTTTTTATATATACTGAATTCATGAATTGTTGGTGACGCGGACTGACGCGTGCCACGTATTTAGACAATACGGCGCGTTCATAGTAATTTTGTATGGCGAATTCGGAGCGCATTTTGAATAAAAATATATTAAATCTTCTAGACAATATTATGAAAATATGTGACGCAAAATTTTAAGACAACATATTAGATATTTGGTTGAATTAATATGTACAGAATATTTCTATTGAAAAACACATGAAATCCCCTGAATGCCAACACGCCTTTTTGTAGATTTTTGCTCAACTTCATATGAGGCTATTTAAAAAAACTATACCATATTTCATATGTTTGCCTCGCAAACATTGTAAACACATTATCCGTGGTAATAATTATGTAGATTTTAATTGTGTAAATAAACTATTTTAGTTAATATCAACATAACCGTAACTGTCCTCTTTTCACTTTTTGCTCGGTGCAGTCTTAAGGAGCTCAATGATTCGACGAACAATACCAAAGAAAGAACATTTGTGTAGGCCGCATAAATTACTCAAACTGCCAGACCATGATTAATACTATATGAGAAAAAATACAACAATGACCCACATAGGCTTCACATTCACAATAATTGAAAAAATAAGAGGTAATAAGATATCCCGTGGTGAGACTGGTTGTAGCACGGGTTATAGCTGGTTGTGGATTGGTTGTGCAGGCGAACCAAGGTTACCGACATAGCCCGAAGAATTGCCAAACAGATGGCCGATGGAGCCGAAAGGTTCTGGAGTGGCGACCGCGTACCGGAAGACGTAGCGTTGGAAGGCCTCCTACAAGGTGGGCCGATGACCTTGTAAAGGCGGCAGGAATACGCTGGATGCGGGAAGCACAAAACCGGTCGAAGTGGCGTTGCTTGGGGAGGCCTATGTCCAGCAGTGGACGTCTTTCGGCTGAAATGATGATGATGATGATGATGAAGACTGGTTGTTAGACTATTGGGCTTCTGACTACCTAGAGACTATTGAGCTTTAGAAACTATTTGATACCTAGAGACTATTGGGCTTTAGAGACTATTTGGCTAGACTATTGGGCTTGTAACAATTGCCAAAGATCGACAAAGGAACGGTTTGACGTGCTTTCCGAAGCACGGAGGGGTCTCGATATGTGATGCATGGTCACACATCTATGGAACGATTACGATTTTTAACAAAAAAAAAAAATCTTGTCAGTTTGATTGTTCCTGCTAATCTCCAAAACGTTTGTACCGATTTTTACGGGACTCAGTGGACTTTAACAGACAGCTGATGTTATAAGGAGTAAATCAGGCTACTTTTATTTTAGAAAAAGTCACACAGGTGAACCCGCGCGCAACAGCTAGTTTAACTAAAGTTAAATTTAAACGCAGAATTTATCTTCTGTAAAAACAAGACAATTGAATAATTCATTTATTCTGATTTTACTGAGATATTATTTTTATAAGTATTTAATTTATGAAATTTTCCATGTTTTTATGTTGTGGTGCATAAGAAACATACTTTATGCAGAATGCAGTGTCTGGAATTTTTTTCATATACAAATAATAAGGGACCAGAAATATCAGCTATAAAAAAATGCATGAAAAGAATCTGTGACCTCTTGGCATGTAAGAAACACTGTCACTGCATAATTGAGGACATAATAGACATAATTAAGTGATATGTAACAAGATGTTATTCTATTTCTGTAAAACCTGACCCACTAGCTTGTTACCAATTAAGTTTCATCAGTATCAATTTACCTTCAAACTAATTATGCAAGCCAACAAACAAATTAGTAAATTAGCAAATCAATGATTATTAAGTGATTCCGTTGAGTGTGTTCTGATGGGGCGAAAAAGAGAAGGTATGTTGGTAGTTGAAAAGTCATAAATTGGACTGAAAGAGTAGTTTCCGCGTCAGATACACGGCCGGGCTGTGGCTTCTTGTTGACATTTACTAAAGGACACTGACACAGATGCATGTGAATGACTTTTAATATATAATGTTCAAGGATATTTATCTCTTTGAGACAGCGGGTCAATCCACGGACAGATATCTATTGGCCAATCACAGCCCAGACAATGCAAAGAAGTGTGCATACTTTGGTCCACAACTTCAACTGTCTTATTACAAAACAATAATTAAACCTTCAAACCAGTACCTATTTGTATTTAGCTGAATGTTCTTGATACTAACCTGTGTACAACTTAGTCCGGTATTAAATTGTCAAATTTCGATCAGTTAGTTTTTTTACTATAAAAACTGGTTTCAATGGTAATATAAACCATGTCCAAAAACTGTTCAATGGTAATATAGACCATGTCCAAAAACTATTTTAAATTTATTAGTTTTTAAATGATTTTATGTCTAAAAATAAAATTGTTTTGGAATAAGACCACAAATGTCCATCACTCCCAATTTTTACCAGTATTTACCGGCTCTAATCAAGCGAGATGTCTAACTCCTACGCGTGCTCTCACTGGAGTTACTCGACCATTCTATCGCTGTAAATACTGTAAACACTGATTTACCGTCACATGCGAAAAGCTTCGTGTAAACACAACCTACACACATACGCTATTTCATTAGACAAAGGTGGTGTTTCCTCTGTCTAATGAAATTGAATATGTGTCATCAATATGTTAGGTATATAGAGGCATGAGGAACAGGGTGTAAAGTTCAATCATCCTCCATAGAAAAGCGAGGATCCTCCGACCAGACGGGTGTCGTGTCTGGTGGGCAACTGCCCGACGGTTGATGTCGGGATGTTGTATATAATATATGCTAGTCGCGCGGTAAACTCTGCTTGCGCGATGCTGGATTTCGCGTGACGTCAGTGTGCTGCGTAGTTCGCATGTGGCGATGTAGATGGCCGCCACAGGTACATAATTATCCCGGGTGTCACCACTGTGTGGATCAGTAAGGCACAATTTTAATAAATTCTTAGAAGACAAAACGAAGCGGAAGCTAGGTGGGTCATTTTCTAAAATATGATAAGCTATCACAAAAACTTTATTCTCATCGTCAGGAACATCTGTGCGGTTAATTATCCATTTTTCTAACTCTCCTAGGTGAATTGTGGACGGCCCTTACTTTATACGCCTGCGATCTGCTAAATAGTTGTAGAGCTGCTGTTTTGTAGGAATTTTAAGTCCATCTATCTTCTTCAGATTGTGTAAAATGGCTTTCGGCTTTAAGCAGAGGTCGAAAAGCTTGTTAATTTCCAATTTAGTTTCGTCGCAAATACCAAAACTGTAACTACTTTTGATGGAATCGTGGTTATGCTCGCAATCAGTGCGATAGAGTAACACCGCGTCCGAGTTCGCCTCAAATAACAAAAACATCTGTGCAAACCACTGCTTTCCCTTGCGTGGTACTTTATTGCACCTATAAAAACGTTTTTTTTCCATCTAGCGTCATATGAGTAGTTAATATTGACCAAGTATTTTCTACTTTTACGACTTCTTCAGCGGCACGAACATTCAAAAATTACTCCACAAACATCCAATTCCTCGATTCACCACGCCTTTTCTTCGCCTCCTGAACGTCTTCCGAGTCTTCATCAGAACAGTACAAAGGGACTTCATTATTAGACGACATGCTTAATAAATACTTTCATACAAATCCGTATCATAACCACTATCAAATCGTTTTTCAAATAAAAATACGAGCACTCCTTAATCGTGTCAATAATGTAAACAAATACACGTGAACTCGTTGCTGCATGCACCGAATAGAGCTCGCTCATTGGTGCAAATGGCCGGTCGCGCCCCTCTGATTCCCAACGAGCGTCAGGTACACTCCCGCGCTTGTGTTGCAAACTTTCACGAAAAAAGAATATGATTTATTAATTTTGTTGTTGAATAAAAAACTTCGATTGCTAATTTTGAGGCTGGAATTTGATTTTATTAGCAGACAGATGTTGAATCTCTAAAATATATAAAGTAGCTCACTTACAACATTAGTCGCTGAGTTATCAAATCAGAAGTAAATATATTTATCGGTAGCTCGGAGTCATATTAATTTACGCTCGTAAATTGACGCTGTTTTTGAAATTCTGTTGGAATAGTAAAGATGATGAATTAATATAATTGAAGCTGTTCTATTAACTCGTCGCCTACATATAAAAAAAGACGCTAGGTTGCAGGTGCTAAACAAAACTTTTGTTGCCGCACATATAATTTCCCATAGAGAATTATGGAAGAAGCAGACATGTTGCGCCGACCTCAAAAAAATTGATATAAGGTCAGGGGAATGATGATGTCAGTGTATGTTTTTAAGCACCAATAGTAATAAAACTTTTTTGTTTCCAGTACTTCCCGCCAGCGAGCCTCGGTTGGATAATATACTGCGCGCTAGTAGCGCTGCTGTTTGCCGGCCTGAAGCTGCTGAACCACGCGCTGCACCATATGTACGACACCAGCGAGTGCATCGTCGTGCAGCCTCCCACTGATCCCAACGCCGCTCAGAATCCTCCGTGAGTCATATTTTACTACAGATCTTTTTTTATGCCATAAAGTGGCAAACAAGTTGGCGGCCCACCTGCTAAGTGGTCACCGCCGTCTATGGACATCTGCAATATCAGATCAATCCTGCCTTTTCCCAACCAGTATTTTACGTGTCGACTGCCTATCTGACCTCCACAACCCAGTAACTCGGTAATACAACATTTCCTTGGTAAGACCAGTTGTCAGACTTTCAAGGCTTTTGACGACCAGTAACGACTGTCAAAGACCCACGAAATGACAGCCGAGACCAACGGCTTACCGTGCTATCCGAGACTCCTCCGTGTCTCAAGGAGGAATCTCGGTACGTAAAGATGATTACCCATCCATAGACCAGCCCCGGCAAGCGTTGCTTAACCTGATGGATCGACCCGTGCGGCTGTTATTACTTAGCTACAAGCTCCTCTCAATATCTGCAATATCATATCTTTTGGAAAAAAAAAGACTCCATGGCACAGAATGAATTTCCGATATATTTCGACAGAAGTTTTTTATTTCCCTGCACACGTTAGACATTGACAACTCAAAGTATTTGTTTCAATGAGGATTTTTATGAAAATTCACGCCACCAGTTGGCGCCACATTGGCAAGAGGTCTTCCATTCCGTTTCATTCATTCGTTCATAATTCAGTCAAAATATAGGCGCTTTGACTTGAATTCTCAGTGCTGCCAGAAAACCCTCATTATACCATTTACGCATTTTTGAGTAGTCAAGGAGTCGGTCTGTTAGTCAATAGAAGCGACAGGCCTATCGTTTAACTGAGACGGTGCTCGAGGAAGCGCAGGCTCTGGTGCCGATTCCGAAGAGGACACAAGATAAATTTTAGTTTAGTCATATTAATATAATCAGCGCCTGTCAATACTCCATACAAGTTTAAGCGTGATCTCAGTTAGGCCCTTTATACACGGCACGGTTTCTTTACGATACGGCTTAAAAAAAGCGCCGTAAAAAAAAACGTGTATGTCAACAAGCTTCCATAGGGATCCTTACAACATGGTTTATTCGCCGTGTGTAGGCACGGTCCTACACACGGCGAATAAACCGTAGTTTTTCACAGCTCAGATTCAGGAATGTCTACCCAAAACATAAAAAAACGATATTACTTTCAAACTACTTAGGCTATTTTAATGATTATTTTTGTATGAATAGACTATTTTATTATCTATAATTCTATCTGTGATTTTTACAAATATTCATATTATCGTTACGAAAAATAAATATTCCCTATGAAACCGAACGGCGGGCGGCGCGGCGGCGTCGTGAGCGCGACGCGTTTTTGTATGGCCAAGGTCAACGGTGATTACCCGACCCTTAACTTCACCTGTACAGCCTTGGCCAAAGGTATTGAGCACCCATGACATCTTTCAGTTTTATGAGGAGTATCAAATAGAAATAAAACAAAACGTTTTAATATTTTGTGGGTCCACCCTTTGCCTTAATTACGGCAGAAATTCTTTTTGGTAAAGAACTAACAAGGTTTTTACAGTCTTCTGCAGTAATCGCGTTCCATTCTAGGCGCAGGTAGCGTTTCAAATCTTCTCTGTTGTTAATTGTGTGGTGCCTAACTCTACGCTTTAATAAACCCCATAAATGTTCTATGGGGTTCAGATCTGGCGACTGGGCAGGCCAGTCAAGAAGCTCTGTGTTATTTTCCCGAAACCATGTCATAGTGCGGGCAGATTTGTGGCATGGCGCGTTATCCTGCTGGAATTTAACACCATCCAATTACCAGTCGCCGAAAAGTTTCGTGAATGAAGGCAGCAGGGCAGTTTCTAGTACATTTATGTACTTAGTAGAGTCCATGCGGCCCTCACATACGAACAATTCGCCAACTCCAGAATCGGTCATGCAACCCCAGACCATTATGCTGCCGCCGCCGTGTTTTACGGTTGAGATCACACACTCTGGCTTAAATTCTTCGCCCAACCGGCGACGTACAAAGGTCACACCAGGTGTACCAAAAATCTGCAATAAAGAGAAAAATATTGAGTTCCGGAAAAAAAAATAACTTCATCTATGCGTTTGGTTTTTAAACCATTTTATATAATTTTATTAGGGCATTAAATTGACTTATTCACCTCAAAGTTTGATTCGTCTGACCACACAACATTTGACCACTCTTCAGCGGTGAAAGTTCGGTGTTTTAAGGCCCATTTATACCGAGCTTTTTTGTTGTTGTCGGAGAGCCATGGCTTCTTCCTAGCTTTACAGACTTTCAGACCAGCTTCCTGAAGTCTTCTACGAGTAGTTCGAGCAGAAATTGATTTCTTAATTTGTTCTGACAACTTAACGGCGAGCTCTGAAGATGTTTTTTTTTTCCTATTTCTTAACGACTCTCTCAGTAACTGACGATCCTGACGGTCTGTGGTGATGCGTTTGCGCCCGGTTCTCGGCCTATTTTGATGTGATCCGGTAGCAGAGAATCGCTTAAGAGGACGGTAAATGCTAGCGACCTTGAGCGAGTGGGAGGAGCTTGCGTCACCCCCCGCGACCCCGCAACCGTTCGCACGTAACGTAGGGTAACCATACGTTTCAGATTGTGTGGACTGTCCTGCCTGATTTTTTATCACCATCCAATTTTTTTTTATGTAGTGTTCATAAATAAGGTAATATTCTGATAATAAAATAAGATTTTAATATATTATATTATTTTAATAGTTTGCATTGAATAAGTTGATTTAAACAGGGTGTAATTTTAAACAACATGAACCTCTCTCGTCATTGTACTCATCATTATAAACAACTTTTACTATATTGGACACAACATGAATAACTTGGACTAAACATGAAATCGCGAAAAAAAAAATCAGCTGTTCCCTACATTTTGACGAATTAAGCGAACATAAATGTAGGGAACAGCAGATTTTTTTTTCGCGACTTTACGAGGCACGGATGAGTCTTGGTACGTCAAGATGCTCACCCAACAACCGCGGCAAGAATAGCTTAACCTAATTGATCGGCCCGTGCGGCTGTGATGCGACTAACGAGCTCTTTAGCTATGGAAACAATATAAAGTGAAATGAAAAGCCAAAAATCTAAATAAATAAATTTAATTCCAAAATAAAACAATTAATTTCTTTAGTGACAGATGAGAAAATATGAGATGTGCAGGCAAGATTTAGAGAGGGAATGGGCTGTATGGATCAGGGGGCCGATTCTACTAATTTGCAAAGTTATACGCTCTGTACCGTGTCATCAATGGTTCGGTATCGTTCGGCTCTCGTTCGTCCCCCATAAATCTATTCTACAATTTTTATGACAATAACTGAAACTGTAACTGACTGTAACCAAGTCGAAATCCAACTCAATCACTACGGGTATGAATGGCAATGAATGAGTGTTACCTATATTTCAATTAGTAAGTTTATAATATTACTATAACAAAAATGGTTAAATAACAAATAAAGTTTATACGAATAATAAACCCATTAAAACTTATTTTCCGTTATATTTACCACGAAAAGTAAATTATTTTTTCCATGTATTTTAATAATTGTAAATTAGCAGATTTTCTTAAAGGAAACAGTCTGGGCGGTTCGAATCGCGTAAAACGAAACGGATTTTAAATGTCGGATAGAGTTACTTTACTATAAAATAAACAGCGGGAATGGAATACTATACTAACTACTATACTACATGGCATGGTGGCCATGCCAATAGTCGCTGATCACTGTTGCATGTCACTGAAACAAAGAAATACTTTTAGGATCAATAGGTATCACGGTGCATCAGAGCAGTGGTGGCCCAGTGGTAACGGCCGCGACTTACGAGTTGTAGGTCGTAGGTTCGAACCCGGACAGGCGCTTTACTTTGTGTAAATTATTTCATCACCACTGCTCTCAAAACGGTGAAGGAAAACATCGTGAGGAAACCGGCATGTCCTAGAACCAAAAATTCGGAGACATGTTACATCTACCAACTCGCACTGGGCCCGCGCGGTGGAGGCCTGTGTCCCAGCAGTGGGAAAATTATAGGCTGATTATGTAGGTATCACGGTATGATATGTGATGTGATAAGATTTTCGATTCGATGATTTTCGTATAATATTAGTTCTAACATCAAATATATTAATATTCCGGTGCGTACCTAGGTAGGTACCTACGTATGCCTACAATAGCAAAAAGAATCATTCGTTGTTCATAAGTAAAATATGAAAACGCTTGAAAACCCTGATTGAGTTGAGGTTCAATTGCCATTTTAGAACAATGTTGTTAGTAGAATCGCCCCCCAGAGTAAGTTAGTATATTTGGGGAGTCAGTTTACAAGGGATGGAAAGATTGATGAAGATGTGGAGAGGATAGTAAATGCGGGAAATAAAGTGAATGGTACTATACATGCGATTGTAACCAACTAGTCGATGCCTAAAAAGGCTCGACTGGTTGTTCATAATGGTGTGCTGGTGTCTAAGCTTATGCATGGAAGTGAATGAATTTTGGGTGTGGCAAAAGAAACATAAAAGTAGAATAAGGGCCGATTTTTCAATCGCCAGGTAACTTTTATGTGAAGAATATGTTTGACGTTTTGACAGCTTTTGTATAGAAATATGTCAAAGCGCCATATTTAATCCTCGGATAGAAGTTAACTGATGATTGAAAAATCGGCCCTAAATGCTGTGGAAATGCCTCCTTGCGAAGCATGTGTGACGTGACTATAAATGATAGGCTGAAAAAATATGTGATAAGGCAACGGTGCGGTTTAAAAGAAGCGTGCAGCTGGCCTTCTATATTTTTTGCCTTCCCCTTGGGAAGAAGGCGTGAATTTGTTTGTACTAATTATTTTTTTTTACATTTCGTAGAAATGTAGTCATTTTTCGAAATATTCCTCTTGTCGAGTGTCTTGATCTTCCTGTTTCTCTGTCTCTTCATTGTCTGTATTTTGCCTTCAACCAAAATCATTGATTCCATTCCAGTTGATGGTCCTGGAAATATAAAAAAAACCTGTGAATCTACATTGTATATAATAAATAACGAACCATTGTCAGTTCTTTCACTATTTTCGTCATTATTTATTTCCGTCGGGTCGCAAAAACCAAAATATTAAAACATAATCTTATTAATGAGCTGCACCTGTTTATTTAAACTCGAAAAGTTTCTAACCTAATATAACGGGATTGTCCCCATAAAACCATAATAAATGGTATGCCTAGAATCTACAATTTATTTAATACTCACTTTGTCTCCGCATTTTCATGTTGGGAATCATTGTCAGTTCTTTCATTATTTTTATCATTATTTATTTCCGTCGGGTCGCAACAACTAAAATATTAAAACATAATCTTATTAATGAGCTGCACCTGTTTATTTAAACTAGACAAGTTTCTGACTTACTATAACGGGATTGTCCCCATAAAACCATAATAAATGGAATGCCTAGAATCTACAATTTAATACTCACTTTGTCTCCGCTTTTTCATGTTGGGAATCATTGTCAGTTCTTTCATTATTTTTATCATTATTAACTTCCGTCGGGTCGCAACAACTAAAATAGTAAAACATAATCTTAATAATGTACTACACCTGTTTTTTTTTAAGCTAGGTAAGTTTCAAACCTGCTGTAACGAGATTGTCCTCAAAAAACCATAATAAATGGTAGTCTACAATTTATTAAGTAGGTACTTACTTGCTCTCCGCATTTTCGTTTCGGGAATCCGTATGATTTCATATCCTCCTAAAAAAAAAAAATAGATACGGATCTAAAGTTATGTTTGAACTTACTCGTAAATAATGGATATACTCGCGCACAAATTATTATCAAAATAACATTTAGCTAACCTCATTATATTATAATAATATATGAGAAACTTACCTCAGTATCCTGTTTCTTTCATGTATACGTCATTTCTCTTTCAGAACTTTAGTTGTTCTACCCATATTGTCGAAAAAATACGTAAGTAAAGCGGTCGCGCAAAGTGTCAGCGTCTACCCGTGACAGTGGTCAGCGGTACACTGCCGCCCGTCGCCCGCGCAGAGCGCCGCATGCCGTTCCGTTCGATATTATAGGGAATATTTATTTTTAGTAATAAAAGTATGAATATTTGAAAAAATTCACAGATAGAATTATAGATAACAAAATAGTCTATTCATACAAAAAAAAAAACCATGAAAATATCTTTAGTAGTTTGGAAGTAATTTCGATTTTTATATTTGGGTAGACCTTACTTCCTGAATTTATTTCATAAAGTATTTTACTACAATACTAAAATATTCACAGATATAATTGATGTGTATGCGGTCTAGTTTAACATACATTTTTTGCGTCACTTACTTGCATTAATTGAAGGCGTAATGACAGATTTAAAAGTCACTAAAATCATATATCTGCACCTTAATAGCATATTGCACGGATCGGCGCGAACATTTCACAGTTTTGGAAATCTCTACTTGTGATTTCCCTTGCTCATGCAGAAGCTGTATCTGTATACGTTTTTCTAAAGAAAGTTCGTTTCGTTTTGGCATATTGCAACGATAACACTTAAAACTTTGAAATAAAATACCAAAGGCGCACTAGATCACTGGATGTGTTCACAACGAGCGATGGTAGCGAACTGATAAATAAATACAAAAATTGTAAAAGACACATTTTATTGCACCCAGGTGTTTTATTGCTAGCTGCGGCGTGGGTCATAGTTTTTAAATCTTTGTAGATGACCTACAAAAGAATATTTCAACAGTCGATTTGGTTTTCTCCCATACTGGCCAAGGCTGTATGTGCAGGATCCTACTGCCCTCATCCCATGCGACCGACGGCGAAGTCAACCATCGTGTTTTTGTGTGGTGCAAGCCCGAATAGGGGAGAGTTGTTAAAGGGACACACATGGCTACAGACTTGTAAGCGATCAAGAAGCGCCTGCGGACCAAAAAATAAGATTGCCAAGGTTGCTGTATGTCCGCAGCGGCCCCACGTTTCGGCCCGTATAACGTACGTTGGAAGGGCCATGGGAAGGTTGGAGGGAGTGCCCTCATTCCAACATATTTTAGGTCGGCGCAAAACTTCTTCCATACAATATCTGTCTCTATCAGCCGTCACCTTAGTATTCACTTCCTTCCCAGCTACATCGTCTTGTACATAATGCATCCATCATTTATTTGGTTTAGAAGAGGTAAACCAATTTCTCTTCTTCTTTCTCATTCTCTTTTATAGGACCAGAATACTAAACATACAGCTAGATTGTCCGATTCAAAATATGTCGACACACAGTAAATAAATAATGACGTGTAAAAGCGATTTTATATTCATACTTCCGTTATAAACGATTTCATTACAAGACGTTTAGCATTTTTTTTTTTCTATTGTTTTGTTTCATTATTTTTACTCAGAAAAGTTGTCAAATTTATTGTATGATAAAATGTTTCCTTATCCAACAGTGCCGAAGAGGGTATGGAGATGCAAATGTTGAAGCTGGGCGGTGCGGCGGCGACGGGCAGCGACAACGAGTCCGTCACCTCTCTGGAGTACCACAAGCCTAACAACAGTACCATAGGTATGTAACCTCCCTTAAACATAGTTTGTGACCTAAATGCATTGTCATATGGTTTAAATTACCATGCTCTGGTGAAATACAAAAACATCTAAAGTTAAGTTATAATAGAGTAGTATTGTACCCTTCACCTACAATTTTTGACTTAAGACTTTATTTGCATTCTCATATGGTTTAAATTACAAAGATTGATGCGCACTCTTGGAATGCAATATTTATTCAAGTTACAACAGAGTAGTTAACAAATTAAGAGCGTTTAGATATTAATCTACTTGATTTTTTTGGATGAATATATGAAACTGCGATAGATGATCGAAAGAGTGTGCGGCTATTTGTTCAGGCAAAGATCTATAAACGTTACTTAGCATGTGTTCTTTGACTTAGACATGTTCCCGTCTTTATCTTGCACTTGTAGTTTGACAGTTGTGCGAGAGTGACAGGAATAACGCTTAACCAAAGTATGTGCCAAGTACCAAGTACGTGCTAAGTAACGTTTATAGATCTCAGCCTCAGTCTCTAAGCATGTTGCTAAGCAAACAACTTATTTTTACTACTCTAATTAGATCCAGAACTTTATTTATAAGAATTCGTATATAACCAACATCTACTAGATTTCTCTCAATCTTGTTACAGATTTAAAAGTAGATGTCCATCGGAAGAACAGTTCGGAATCAAGCATAGAAGACAGCGGCATGTCTACCAAGCAGACGGAGGTCGTAGCCGCGACTAAATCCGACCTGTGTGTGGCGCAGGCCGCCGAAATGCCGGGCCCTTCCAAAACCCGTCCAGCTAATAGGAGCCGCTCAAAATCCGGTCATAGAAGGGAACATAGAACCTCGAAAAGAAGGACGCACGGCACCAGAATAGATGAACTTATAGGTGAAGCTTCTAGAAGTGCGAGAGCGGAAAATAATTTGCCTGTTCATATGATAGTCGATGAAGGTCCTTTCGCTAAAGTAAGTCGGCGATACCACGAGTGTCCTCATCGCCGGGGCTCAAGTAACAAGGACTTTTTCAAAGAGTGGCTGTATTTAGACGCTACTGAAGCCGGTGGCGAACCTTACCAGTCCAAGTTCGCGCGGCAGCTCAGTTCAGACTCAAGGGATAACTCCGAACCGAGTGTTGGACCTCCATCTCCGAAGAAAAGGACAGCGCATCGACGGCGGTACGCTAACTATCCAGATGAGAGCTGTACCAAGTCTGCGATGGCATTAGCAACGCAACAGTCTTCGAATATGAGGAGGAATTCGAATTCGACCATGTCCACTATACAGTTACCGCTGTTGAATTCAACTGCCCAACTTGTTTCCCATATGAGGAGGCATTCGAACAACGCGGATACTGGGTTCTTCGCCAGTGTAGAGCTTGGTGAATACATGATGGTGAAAGCCGAAGCCCCTGTGGGAGAAGCAGAGAAAAGCAAAGGAAAAAGTTCAGGGTTCAGAAGAATAAAAAGCGCCGCCTTGGAAATTGGATGCCCACCTCCAAGTGTGTCCAATCTGTCCCCCCATCCAAATAGTGCAGAAACAATCGGTGGCCAGATGTTAAAGAATCCTAAAAACGCCGTTATTCCACCACCCAGCAAAAGTTTGACTCGCGGTCCACATTTAAACTTATACCCAAAGAACGAATCGGGGGAAGGATGTAGCTACCCATACTTAACTTACGGTTCGGAAATTGTGTACCCAATAGCTGAAATATCTGATGAAATGCAGACATCGCAGAAGGAAACTGATTTGGATTCAAGTGGAGAAAGTTACAGTGACTACGACGATGAGAAGCAGTTCCGAGGGTTTGACTGGGACGCTGAGCAGTCGCCGGCGATGCGCTCCAGTGACTCCGACTACGAAAACAACGGATCCAGGTCACCGTTACTTGATAGACCTTCGGATGTAAGAGTAGTGCGCAGCAAAACACACGCGGACAGCAAGAAACACTGCTGCGAGCGACACACTAACAAACATAACATAGACTGCCCCAACGACAAAGGAAAACCTGTAAGACTGAAAAAGCTAAAACACGAGCCACAATACGAGGCTAAACGTCCTGAAAGACCAGCTCCTTGCTGCGAATGTAAAAACGCCATCAACCCTAACGTTGATTACTTTGAAAAAGCTAGCGCGAGCTCCAAAGACTTACTAATAGAAAAGTCCAGCTTAGAATCAAATGAGAACCAAGAACAGTCGGGGAAACAGACGGATGAAAAGAAAGTCGTCGAAAAGAAACTCTGGGACCATGATATATGTAATTCTAGCAGTAGTAGTGATACTTATATAAACTTTAAGAACGTTAAAAATGTTGCGCCGGAAACGGAAGAATCGCAACTGACGTGTGATAGTAAAAGTGCTGACGAGAGGAGCGTGTATAGTTTAGATTGGCTTTTTGAGGAGTCGAAGCAACCTACGGCAGGTTGTTGTAAAGAAGCGGGAGCCTGCGCCCTCCCAGAAGAAGTCCTCTGTCAGAAACTAGCCAACGCACTTGGCGAATCGTCTTCCAACGTTCCAAAAAACTTGGGCGCTATACCAAAGCAGATAAAAAACTTAGCGCGTTCGCGAGCTTCCTCGCAGAAGGAGAACAAGAAGAGAGATTCTAAGAAAGAAAAAGATGAGAATCAGAATGAGGAAGTCATACTCTTCGATGCGGTGGAAGCTCAGGCTGCTTTGGTACAAGGATTGGAGTGTTTATTCGCGGCGACGAACGCCAACACTGTGGTTATGCCGTCTACTAACCGGGAGGAACGGCCTCGCAGTCACAGACAGAGCATTCGCGGCGAGAGAGAGAATTCGCACAAAACAAGAAAACGCTCCATAGAAGAAGTAGCACAAACATCTACCAACACCCTCCTTCCCACTTCCATGCCTTTATTAGCCGCATTCCTCAACTCTAGAGTAGACTTTGGACCTTGTTGTCTGCCTTCCTATGTGGCTAACGCTACTGCCACAGAGTCTGCTGCCACTCAAACCGTGCAACCCGCGGAAGAGGGCCCGAGACTTAGACCATTGATGGACAGGAACCATAGAAACCGAGTTAGGAAAATAAAGCGTTCGACTCGACAGAGGAACAATCCCTCGCAGCAGAACAACCCTGAAAAGAAGGATAACTCGAAACCACCAGCTCCGGAAAACTCGAATAATTCTACTAACGTTCATTTCGCGACGTCGTTTGATGATACGACGGACGGAGCGATACATTGCTTTATGGATGAATATGGCAACTGGATGTCGTATACGTTTGATAAGCATAGTTCAGGGCGAGCTCAAGCAACGCCAATCCCTTTACCGGAGAAAGAGGATCGACAAGACATGCGCATCAACAGGGTGAAACCTATCGACAACCCTGACAATGCACAAGAAACTGCCGGCGAAGGCAGTTGCGGCTCTCTAGAATCCGAAGCTGGGAACAGCGAAAGTATACCCAAAAAACGCGGAGACAGCATCGACCAAAGTTCCTCAAACCAGGGCAGCAATAACCCTCTACTGTCAAGCAATAACAACGTATCCGCAGTCGTTCCTATCAACACTAATAACGCCAACAAAAGATTCTACGTTTTCGACGGAGGAACCGGTGGGTCCCATGCCGATCAACCACGGTCACCCGTAGCTTACGTCACTGATAGTTTACTAGAACAAATTGAGGCTGAAAGACAATCCCGAATGGGACTGCCTAGTATGCATATAAACTTCTTAATGAATCAGCAAAGAGCGCAGCAGTTAGAACAACAATACCAAGCTGAAAATACATACGCAAATGTACCTAGTTTAATGCCTTCAATAGGCGAAGAAAGTGTGGAAATAAACCGGAGCAAATTCTCAAAATTAATGGACGAAATGGAGAAGGCGAATCAGCCAAAACCAAAGAGTTACTACAAGTTTAAACTTTCTAAATGTTTCGAATTGAAGGTGTCTATGGACAGGCTGCAGCTGATGGCGTTGTTTGACAGGAACCTGACCTGCAGGGAGACTTTTGTCACAATCTTTTTGGCTGTGATGGTGGCCGTTTTGGGCTCTATGGTCTTAAACCTTGGCTTCTACAGGGACATATACGCGTTTTGGTTTTGCTTCATCATGGCAGGCAGTCAGTACTCTTTGCTGAAAAGTGTCCAGCCTGATTCTGCGTCACCAGTTCATGGTTTTAACAAAATGGTCGTTTTTTCTCGACCGGTATACTTTTGCATATGCACAGCACTTTTGTGCGGGGTGCATAGCTTCTTGGAACAGACGGCACCTTTTACTGACGAAGGGCATACGAGACGAAAACGAAGTTTCGATGATTCGAAACCCATAACGATATATGGTTTCGAGATGAATGAAAGAGATTTTTTAAAAGTCATTCAAGAAATATTGTCAAAATTTCTACTATTTTTTCCTTTGGCGTTCAGTTTGGGGTTATTTCCTCAAGTTAATACATTTCTCATGTACTTACTGGAGCAAATTGATATGCATGTGTTTGGTGGTAATGCCACAAGCAGTTTAAGCGCTGCAGTTTATTGCGTAGTACGTTCTGTGGCAGCGATTGGGGTGCTGTACGGGTTCGCTTACAGCGGCTTAGTTGAGGGCAAGAAATCACAGCATCAGAAACACAACATCCTTTTCTCAATATTCTGTGGTTTATTAGTACCGATTGCTTACCATCTAAGTCGTAGTGCGAGTGATTACACGCTAATCTGGAACCTAATAAAGAAACATTTACTACCACCTGAGTTATACGTCATACAAAATCCAGAATGTTCTCCGGAACTAGACAAAACAGACCCGAACACTCTTAGCGACGACAAAAAGAACAATTCGGAAAGTAACATATCAAAACAGAACTCTATTGGAAGTTATGCTTCGAAAATAAACTTTAGCTCCGAAACAAACATTGCAAAACAAAAACGGTCACAAACTTCAAGCGTAAGCTCTTTGAAAATGGATCCTAGAGGCGACACTATGAATTCAACAACATCCCTAAAAGCTGACCCACCAACTGAAGACGATAAAACCCAAGACACAAATACGTCAAATGTAAAGTCAGATTCGGAGAAGCCTGACGAAGACATGGAAGATCCGTTGCCTAAGAAGCTGCAGGCGACGGTGAACGCTCGGCTTAAGAATGACGTCATCGTCTGCACATTTCTTGGGTTGTTCGTGTTTGGGCTGCATTGCACGACGGTGTTCACGACGCTTAGACCGCAGCTTAATACGGTGGGTTGACTGTAATTTGATTTTTTTTTTGTTTTGTCGATGTTGTGATTTATTTACTTTAGCACACAAACAGAGACGAAATGCCATGGGCAAAATTGAGTTACTTTGTCAGTCGTTTAAAATCAATTTCACGCTATAATTGAATTCAAAGTATTTATTTAAAGCGCAGGGTCAGTGGACAACATAATGTAGCAGCTAAGTGAATAATATTAAAACAATTGAACTCAGTGTGCTTTTAGCCAAAACTGTAGAATATAATATTTAATTTCATAAAAATTTTGACTTTCTTCGAGCAAAGGTTCTCAATTTTATAAGGCGTATTCTTCCCCGTTCCTCCGTACGCTGACCTTTATTTTTAGCGAATGTGCATTTGATTTTCTTAAAAAAGTATATTTTATGATCAAATATAATATTATGTTGGTATTTTAAACCGACTTTCAGCTCTTTAAATGATTATACTCGCCCACTTTCAACCTTTCATCAATCTCCCCGCCAGGTCCTCTGGATAATCGCGGGCATCCTGGGCTGGGCGCTGCACTACGTGACGCCGCAGCTGCGCAAGCAGCAGCCGTGGCTGTGCCTGGCCGGGCCCGTGCTGAAGCAGCACGAGCACGCGCAGTTCGAGGTCACGGAGCCGGCCAGGCTTATGTGTTTTGAGAAGGTAGGACTTTTCAGGGCCTTAGCACACCTCCGACGCGAAACTAATGATGCCAAACCGCTTAACGAATTCCGCTGCGAAACATTACTACATTATTGCCGGTAGCACACATCCGACGCGAAACCCCAGCAGCGAAACGCTTGGATGCGAGTAGCGGAA
Organism: Atethmia centrago; assembly: GCA_905333075.3. Classification (NCBI taxonomy): domain Eukaryota; kingdom Metazoa; phylum Arthropoda; class Insecta; order Lepidoptera; family Noctuidae; genus Atethmia; species Atethmia centrago. The sequence goes on along the minus strand of HG995381.1, from coordinate 4,780,381 downwards.
TATGACGCGAGCCAGTTGAATTGAACTAGTGCAGTTTCGCTGCTATGGTTTCGCGGCGGTGTGTGCATTTGCATTTGTCATGATTCGAGTAGCTCAGTAGCGGAACATGCGAGTCAGTTAAATTGTAGCAGTCGGAGCAAAATGTCGTGGCTTTCGACTTAGTAAATACAATATAGGTTACTTCGGACCCCTTGCACTAGTTATTAGGTAAAATCAACATTCATTTTACAAACAGATACGTGCGAAACAAACGCGACACCGAAATGGTGGGCTGAGCGCGGAGGTGTAACGCAAAATCACCCGAGAATGAGATAGAATCATTATCAACTCTGTACCGTAGGTTAGAACAGGCAGTTTCGCATTTCGCATAACGGAAAAGTCATAATGGAACTATTGCGGTTTTGCAGCTATGGTTTCGCGGCGGAGGTGTGATACCGCCTTAATAAGGTTGTCTTGCTGACAAATTACAGGAAATACCTTGTTTCTGAAACCCTTGTAATATGTCTGGCTGAAATATTTACCTCTTTCATGGTCAAGTTATAACGGTTTATTAACAGAATGAAAGGAAATATCTCATTCATTCTATTAAATATTATTATAACCATATTTCAAAAGTTTGTTCTTCTCGTGTTGACGACTCACATTTTGTCTCATTATTACGTCAAAGACTCGGCAGACGAAACAACAGACCAAAAACGTTACAAGAATGTTCATAAGTTATTATTAACTTGAGATTTAATTTACGAATATTTAGAGATGGATGACTTCTCTTTATCACTCATCACAAGTAGCTGATCGGTCAGCTCCGTTACTATCTGGATATGGATGAGAGAACAACCTGGTAATTTTTCGACGTACTAATCTTGCCCATATTAGCTAGATCAGGGATTCCCAAAGTGGTCGATATCGACCCCATGGGGTCGAAATCGGTTTTCCAGGGGTCGACATAAACGAAAACTGATTTTGGGGGTCGACGAAGTCTAAAAATCGACCCTTATTAATAAGCACAAGTTCTTATTTGAAACTTACAAGATACTGTATAAGCTGTGTTACGTGTACCAACTTGTTATAAGAATGACTAATATTTTAGTAGGAAGTATCATTGTTGTACTTTAAAAAAACTCAACAAGTCGATAAGCGTGCACAAGTTCGTACAAGATCAAAAAATTTGGCTATGGGGGTCTGAGGTATCAGTTCATTTTTGAAAAGGCTTCTTGCCCAAAGTAGTTTAGGAATCCCTGAGCTAGATCATCATAATCCTAACATAATATTATAAATGCGAAAGTGAATTTGTTTATTTATTTATTTCTTTGTTTGTTACGCTTTCACGCTAAAACGGCCAAACGGATTTGGATAAAATTTGACACATGCGTAGACCATAACCTGGATTAGTACATATGATATTGTAATATATTTTTATTACGATATTCTCCTCCTCTCTGTCAGAGGGATTTGGCCGTAATCCACCACGCGTTCAACGTTTCGAGAGCAGTGGTGATGAAATTATTTACACAAAGTGCCTGCCCCTGGGTTCGCTCTTACTACCCGTAAGTCGCGGTCGTTTCCACTGGGCCACCATTGCTCATTAGGTAGATACAGACTAGATATAATTAAGAAGACTGATCATCTTAAGTTTTAAAAGCTTCGTCTTCTACTTTGCCGGTCTATAATGAGCCCATAAAATTTTAGGTTACCACCTAGGTACACATTGTGAAATGCAATAAACGATTGCGTTAAAGATTAATTGAATTGAATTGAGTATTGAGCGACCGTATTGTCCCCAGATGTTCGTGTACCTCTGCTTCCTGGAGCGCAACGTGCTGTACCCGGGCGTGGTGCTGGCGGCCACGACGCAGGACGCGCCCGCGCTGGCCGCCAAGTACGGCGACGCCGCGGGCGCGCTCATCATATGCGTGTGCGCCTTGAAGTGTACGTTGGGACCTACTGGCGAGCGGGGCCAGGGCCTATCACGCGTTACGTAATGAAGAGCGGGCGTTTTATGGGGACTGTCTTATGTAATTTTGACGTTCGAAAAGTGCTGATTGTCAGCCTAGTTTAAATAAATGCCTTATGATTTTTATTTAAACGTAGATTCGAACGATTTTTTCATCGAAAATACAACTATCCTATAGGATTTATTTTTTTACTATTGCGTCTCGTTATCGCAATTGGTATCCACTCATAAATATGAATAAACTCTTATTCAAACTAAGTATTATGCGTGAAACGAGTTACGTCTGCTCCACGCATTCGTACTAGAGCACAAATGTAATCTACTAGTGTGGCGACATGTCAAAACATCGTGCAAAATCTAAGTTAAATATTAATGTAATAAATTCCGTAATAAGTTTTCTAAATGATGCTGAGAACAAAATTCATGATGTAGTTTAGAACATCGGAGTGATCACACAGACAGTCACGAAAAGCGACTTTTTAGAAGTAGTAAAAATTTTATATTACGTATACACGCAAAACACAGACAAAATTGAATTCTGACTTCTTTAGGATAAGGTTCAAAATCGCTTGCATTTTAACACCAAAAATATTCGTCCACAGGTCTTCGAAACGCCTACTCTGAACCGGATTCCCAGTACCTAATCCTGGTCTTCGCTGTACTACTGTTCCAAAGAGACCTGAGCAGTCAGAAGATATCGGAGACTTTCCTGGTCGACTATTTTATCACTGCCATCATCTTTAGCAAGGTCTACGAGTTTCTTCTGAAGGTATGATTCATATATTTTATTCTGTTTTTTAGGGTTCCGTACCCAAAGGGTAAAACGGGAACCTATTACTAAGACTCCGCTATCTGTCTGTCTGTTCGTCTGTCACCAGGCTTTATCTCATGAACCGTGATAGTTAGACAGTTGAAATTTTCACAGATTATGTATTTCTGTTGCCGATTTAACAACAAATACGCTAACCGCTATAAAAAACAAAATAAATAAATATTTAAGGGGGCTCCCATACAACAGAAATGATTTTTTTTGCAATTTTTATAGATAATGGTACGGAACCGTGCGCGAGTCCGACTCGCACTTGGCTGGTTTTTCTTAGTTTTAGGCCCACAATTACGAAGTGATGATATTAAAAAGTCATTTTCTTTACCTTTTTTTTGCAGGTCCAGTTCGTAGTAACATACATAGCGCCGTGGCAGATCACATGGGGCAGTGCGTTCCATGCGTTCGCGCAGCCCTTCTCCGTGCCACACTCCGCCATGTTGTTCCTGCAGGCTGCCGTGTCCGCGTTACTGTCGTCGCCTTTAACGCCGGCCTTAGGTAAAGTATACGGGGTGTATTTTTGAGATGGGACAACAAGGGCAACTATCCTAACCGTTGTAGCTACAGGAAAACGGTCTAAAGAGACTGTCCTTAACTTTTTGAAACATTTTGATGTGCATTCACAGATTTTGAAAAAAAGTACAGTCAGCAAGAAAATGGGCAATTTTCACAAAAACTTTTTTGATGCGAATCAGTCCTATTTCTTATATGTATCAAAACACTAGTAGAGCAACTGTGGTTTGAGTACTAGAAAAATCACATATCACAAAAAACTTATCCCATACATTTCGTGGAAATGAGACTCCAACTTACTTTTTTACAGTGAAATCTCATGTTTTCCTCCAAAATATCAGTAACCTATCAAATCACTGTCATTTGCACGATTATTTTAACAACAGATTAAAGGCTTTCCAAAATCAAATAAATAAACTAGTATAACTTTCTGATTTATTTACAGGTAGCGCAATATTCATGACATCATACGTGCGCCCAGTGAAATTCTGGGAGAGAGACTACAATACGAAGAGAGTAGACCAGAGCAATACGAGACTCTCGTCACAACTTGAGAGGAATCTTGGAGCTGGTAAGAAAACTACCTACTAGCCGGGTTTAGAAATAATAATTTTTGTTATTGGTGGTAAGATTCTTAAGAAGTACAATATTGACAACTCACAGTCACAAGATTTGTTACTCCTAGAATTAATTGAAACTGTGAAACTACGTTTCACGTTAATTTTTCTCGTCTTACTTTGGCTGGTAAGCCGTACATTATTAACCTTTAATATTTTGCAGACGACAACAACCTGAACTCGATATTTTACGAGCACCTGACACGCTCGCTACAACACTATCTGTGCGGAGATCTTATGCTTGGACGCTGGGGACAGGTGCAACAAGGAGATTGTTTTGGTAAGAAGACGCAGATATTCTGTTATACTTGACCCAGCACCAGGGTCTTACACCCATTTTTGAAAAGTGTCTTCATTAAATTCTATATTGCTAATATGCCCAAAAAAAAATCATAAAATTTTTATTCAATCGACAAGTGCCATAAAAATGCATTTAAAGTTTTACTTTTTCAAATTTTGCGCGTAGGTTGACGAAAACGCTGGACGCAGTGGACGCCATGTTGCTCTGTGGTCATGACGTCACTGGGCTATGAAAACAAATGCGCTGATCTTTTGTATGATAATTGACACGTTTTTGTTAACATAGCCGTATGACGTAATAACATGGCGGCTCCTATTTCATGGTGTTTTTTACCAGATTAGAAAAACTGAAGACGTTGAATTGAATTTTAAAAATCATTTTGTTATTTTATGAACTAAAACTAACATTTTCCGACACAATCCGGGAGTTTTGAAGGATATTGCTAATCCATTGCTTCATAGGTTTGAAAAATTCGTCTGCTCAGCAACGTAAATAACTCAATGGACGTGGGTGAACTGTCAAAAGGAGACCGATTGCAATCAATTGTCATTTTATGTGTGTAACGCAATTGCCCCGCTGATTGTAATAAGGTCTACGGCTAGATCTGTCTAATCAGACAGTATGTTTCATTTAAAATGTCTGTATTACATGAATTACACAAGAAGCCTTTGGTTTGCTACCTAATCCCATGTTAACTGTTCTGATTGTATGTCTGATGACTTCTGTTTATAAAAGTTGAAACGAAATTTGATTACAGGTTAAAAATAATAACTTGACATGCGTTTATGGAGAAACTTTCCATTTTATTCTTCCATATGTGGTGTAGATCTCGCCACATCGCCATTCGTTGAAATATACTAATAAGTAAAATATTCTAATTTTATTCACTTACCAAGTGTAAAGTTCAAGAATAGAAGGCAAGATAGACATCCCATTGAAATTGGAGATACTAATGTCTAGTATTTTCGTCATGATAGATAGGTACTGGGATATTTCATGGCTCGAAATTAAAACAATTTATTCTGACTTTCAGTACTAGCCTCAGACTACCTAAACTGCCTAGTCCACATAGTTGAGATGGGTAATGGGCTGGTTTCGTTCCAACTGCGGGGGCTGGAGTTCCGTGGCACGTACTGCCAGCAGCGAGAGGTGGAGGCCATCTCGGAGGGCCCGGAAGAAAGTAGCGGTGAGGGTTTGTTGACATTTATAGTATTAAGTTCGTGGTGTTGTTTGGCTGTTGATGTGTTTAAGAGCTGTTAAAATTACTTAGCATGTAGTACCACAAATTGTTTTTGTTGGTAAAATATCACTTTTACGTAGAAAAAATAAGAGCATCAATTAACACGCTTCTTCTCAAAGTACAGGCTCATCATCTGAAGTTTGAAAATAAGCTTGCATGGAGTTCCTTTCGTCGCTTAATTTGATTTTATGTATTGTCTATAATCTGTTGAGTGTGAAGCCAGAGCTACGTAAAGACGGGTTCTCACGACAACATTTGAAACACGCTTTAAGAAATCCTTTCTTAAATCATGCAACTGTTTAGGTGAGCACTAGTTAAAGGTCCATTACGCGGCGGCCGCGAGACAAAATTAGGTATTGAAATGCTACTCACAGCGATAGGCGCACTCGCCCTGCTCACGCACACATCTATGTTTACATAGTGGTTCGCGGCGCCAGTAAGCGCAATAATATTTTCGTCTTTATGTTGTGCGTAGGTATCGCTTTTTATGCCCAAGTGCACAAAGTACTTTTTTTTGTAAGACTTAGATAATCAGGCCCACCAGCCACACGCACAATAAAACGTCGCAGATTAAAGTCGTTATTTTATTTCATTTGCTTTAATTTATATCACTTCCGTGTTTCCTAATAATTTAATAAAATCAGATATAATAGTTGTCATTTATTATTTAAAAACGCAAAGAAACGTTTTTATGACTTAGCAGTATGAAGTACCCAAGTCGAATGACACGTTGAATATTAAAAAAAAAACTTTAAGTTTCGTGGCGGGAATTAGCTATTCTGTTCTTCCATACTGCAACATTTATGAACAGTGAAAAGTGATTAAACTAAAACAACGGAATATTCAAGTGACGAAGCAATTACACTCTAGCCTAACACGCTAATGAAGTAGAAAGCGAAAAATGTGGTTGAAGAAATATTTCCGCCGAAATCCAAGTAACTTTATCTCAACGCGTACGACAATTTCATGCGTTGGAGATCAGACAAACAAGTAAATACTGTTATATACTTTATGTCTGTTTCATTTTCTCGCAATCGAAGTGAAAAGCAGAGTGTATACCCGGGCATAAACGAGCCATTTTACTCCTCGACTTAACTATCCACCATCCACCCTCACCTGCGGCTCGGATAGAACTAAATCAAAATCAAAAGTCATTTATTCAAACTAGCCTGAGAATCAGCACTTTTCGAACGTCAAAATTACATATGATAGTTCCCCAAAAACGCCCGCTTTTCACTATATAAAATCGATATAAACATCTCGGGCTAAAATAGATTCTTTTATGCACTAGATGTATAATCTACTATTAATTGGTCAAGGACAGCTAATGAGACACAATTGATTTTCTATTGTTTGACTCCGACTTGGTGTCGCGCGGGGCTTAACAGAATAAATTAACAATAGAAATGAATAGTTGTTATTTTTATTGCATTTATACTTAGTAAGGAAGGATGGGAGAGGGGTTGGTTTATTGTACACTTTTGTATGACGTATCAATTAGCTGTTATAATATTATTGTGATTTTCAAAAACCGTTTCCATCAAAGTTAAGTTTATTCCATAAGAATCGATTTTCACATAAGGCGGATATGGAAATTTTATGAAGAGTGAAATTTATTCAAGCGAGCGTCACGTTTTATGTTAAATACAATATTCAAGATGGCGCCTACGAAAATTTGCAATTCTTTTGTCATGGGTGTCGTTTTCGTGGTTTTCGAGGGCGCTGACAACGATTTTATGGGGTCAAATCAAAATTCAAGATGGCGATTCAAGATTATCGTAATACGGCATTGCTTTTTGCACGTTTTTAGTGATAATCAATAAAAAAAATTAATCGTCTACAAGGTTTATTCTCAATCAGATTTTTTCACGGCCTGGTGAGACTCTGGAGCTACCCAGACGTTTTTTTTCGTGGCTACTACTTTAAGTTTCCTATATAAACTTATCACTCAATCCCATAAGACAATTTCTTGGTACTGCCCGAGCGATTTGAGAAATACTACAAAGCCCGAATACGGACTTTGACGCGTGTTATTAAGACGCTGACAACACCTAAACCGCGGTCACTCTCAGGTTGCATAGAAAAGAAAGAGACGCGCGATGACACAACGCTTATAATTTATTGCAAAATATGAAACAATTCTCTATTTACTCAAAATTGAGTTGAGTAATCGAAAATAAAAACAACCAAGTTCTGCATTCAGATAAGACGTTCTTGTTATTAATTAAATACGTAACGTATGTTGATATTTAATGCAGATATTTTGGATTAGAACTCAAGGTAAGAGGTTAGTTTAACGTTAGTTTGTATCGCGATTTTTTTTCAAAACGTGTTTTGATAACAACCAAGTCCTAGGAAATATGTTCAAAATTAACATATATTTTTTCCGCTACCAGAAGCTATACAGATTTGGCAATTTTTTTTCTTAAGAGAAGCCTATTTTAGTCAATTGGGTCTTGTCAGCGCCTTAACGTGCATTACTAATGCATATTTACAGATTTTCATTTATTGTTATGAATCACTGATATATACGGATATAGTAAACGCATGCATCATTCTGTGCGTGGTTTGGACACTGTCTCACAAAGTTTGGGGCGGCAGAGGGCGCGTGCGGCGCGGCGTGCGGCGGGCGCGCGCTGTCGCTGGGCGCGGCGTGGGCGCTGCGCTGGCTGGCGTGGCAGCTGGTGGCGGCGCGCTACGTGCTGGAGGGCTACTCCGTGTCCGACAACAGCGCCGTGTCCATGCTGCAGGTGTTCGACTTCCGCAAGGTGCTGCTCACCTACTACGTCAAGGTGGGTGCGGGAATATGTGAGGCGAAACGATGCTTTTAAGGGTCATTCAAAAACTGGTAAGTCACAGCCCGAAATGTGAATGTATGTCGAATGGCAAGTTTGTTCAGTGGTGGAAAATTTAAGACCTAGTTTCTAAAACTAAAATCAACACAAAAATTAGCTAACAAATGATTGGTTGAATGAATTATCAACCGCATCGCATCATTTGACTTGCGTTTAATTTTGACGCGTGGATAATTTTCGTTCCACAAACTGGGCGTAAAATAGCGTTGAAAATAGAGAAAGATACATTTTGTTTTTTCCAAACTTTGTATCTTTCCTATAAAATACATGTAATTTTCGAAAAAAAAAAACAAATTTCACATTCGACTGAAAAATACAACCACACACGTAAATACTATGCTTATTAATATTAACTGAACATTAATTTAACAATAATGTACTTTACGTAATCGAATTAATATATCAGTTGACACAAAATAAACAAAGTAGATGTAAAATATTGGAAAAAAACAAATACTCTACAATTCAATGTCACTATCACTGACTTCGTCGTAAACCTCATCCGTTTCATGAAATGTAGGTTCGTTTTCATTAGAATGGACAATTTTTAGATTAGCGTTTACAAATAATAAATAGTTCAATCAATCTACCGTCAAACGATTACGATCTTTAGTGTGTCTTCTCCCAATCACTGACCATTTTCTCTCACTGGCTGCTGACTACGGTGCAGTACTCAATATTCTTACAGCAATAGGAGATAAGGGCTTTGATTGACACAATCCTATAGTGTATTTGTTTAGGTAATTAACTAAAGGTAAACAAAAAAAACCACGTGACTCAGAGGTGCTGAACCTTTTATTACAACAAATATTTCTTGGGTTCTAATTAAACTAAATTTATTTGAGAATCGTTTATTTGTCAATTCAAATGCCATTATCTAAACAAAGCGTGATTAACGATAAACGAAACGAGAAAACGTGAAAAGTTTCATATGATATCTAATGCTGTGGTTTAAGAGACCAATTAGAGAAGGTTTTTGTGAAAATATTCGTGTGACAGATAGTTCTATTTAATCACCACATTCTAATACAATTTATTCTGAATCTGGTGATGAAGTAGAACTATCTGTCACATGAATAATGAAGCGTTCAGTTGTCTCATCTATTATTTTATCTAAATTAAACATTTTTTGCTCCTCTTTGATGACATGGTCCTCACAATTTTTCCAATTATCCATTGTCACACTTGCTAAGGCCTCTGGCAAAAGCATTTTTAAATCTGCCATTTTAAATGTTTTATTTTTGTCCGCTATGAATCCCTTCACTTGAGCCCATATTAGCTCTATTGGATTCAGCTCACAATGGTACGGTGGTAAGCGCAATACTGTGACACCATTTTCTTTTGCTAATTCATCCACTGCATATAATTGATATTTATGTTTCTCATGTTTTACTTTTTGTAATAATTCTGCTTTTATTTCTGTTGCTTCAAAAGCAATATTTTTGTCCGTTAGCCACTTTTGTATATCAGCCTTTCTTGTTGCTGTAGTTGGTATCTTTTCTATTCTTCTGGAATGATATGAAGCATTATCCATTACTAAAATTGAGTTTTTATCCAGTTTTTTTAAAACCGTGGTGATCCATTTTTCAAAATTATGAGAGTCGATTTCGGAGTGGTAATCACCATCACCCTTTTTAGCCTCAAATATGAGCTCCCCTCCTTCAACAAAACCACTGGATGAACCTTAAACAAAATAAAATAATAATTCAACTTCTGACACTGAACAATCTCATTCTTAAATAAGCAATTTAATTCAGATAAAGTATATGTTTTTAGTTTCCGGCTTCACCCCTGTATATAAAATATAGCCTATGTCAGTCAGGAATAAAGCAGCTTTCTATCGGAGAACAATTTTAAAAAATCAGACCATTACTTTCAGAGATTACCTCCCAACAAATAAAAACAAACTTTACCTCTTTATTATATTAGTGTAGATGATATTTATCACAATCTTGTTAAAACTATCTTTTTTGCATTTTAATAAATTATCTCTTACCAATGTGGCCTAAAATAAGGCGTTTTCCTTTCCCGCTGGGATTTTTCAACCCCGTAGATAATCCTTGCCTGTGGGCTTCTTTGCAGGATGTTATTGTGGAATCTTGCCATGTTGAAGATTTGGTGTGTCCTGCAAAACCAATATTGTTGATAAGTATTTGTATTATGATAATTCTATGCAAAGTTAACAATGTACAATATTTGTTTTAAAAATATATTGATGTTGTTATTACCTTCATTGACCCAAGTTTCATCCAAATAATATATTTTCTTTCCATCTCTTCTATATTTCGATATTTCATTTAAATATTTTACACGCCATACTGCAATCTCTGGTTTGTCAATGAGCATACTCTTACGATTCCGTTTGGAGTATTTGAAGCCTAATTTTTTCATTAAATTATACATCATGCTCCTTTTCAAATTAGGCAGACTGTCATCATTATTTACACTTTCCAAAACTTTATCTATTGTTGGTATTTCATTGTCAAAAAAAAACGTGTATTTTCCTCCTGATTGCAGATAAATCCATGTCATCGAAACTATTTATTATCCTTGGTTTCGTTGCCGGTAGAGGAGGTGATTTTAGTTCATGCGAGTTTGTGTACTCTTTAATAACCCTGTACAAAGTAGGTTCGCAAATTCCCAATATTGTTGCAGTTTTTTTTATAATTTCTTTTTTGTACGGATACACATCCTTGGGCCAAGTTTCTTCAATGTATTTGAACACATTTATCACTATCTGCTTCTCAGTTGACGAAAGAGGCCCCTTTTGGGACGTTTTTTCTTGGGTGATGGAAATGTGAGGGCGGAGCTTGCCCGGCTCGTCCCAGGCTCAGGTTCACTCATTTTTCAATACAATACTAATTTAAAAACGATTAACAATGAATAACAACAACTTACAATAACTAAATAACAAAAACAGAACAAAGAAACAAGATAAATTCAACAAAACCGAAACGTAAGCGCAAACGACGAGAGAGCTGTCAGTGGCGTCTGATTAACCGACTAAACGTATAACACGTCACTTCAGATGTCGCGCTGCGTCACAGTCGTACTCTTCAATTTGATGACATTATCTAGTTCATATTTCATAGAGAAAGGTTTGGGGATCCTGTCTTTTTAGGCTCTTTCTAGTAGACAGATTAAAAACTATCATATTATTTTGTAAATGTAACTAAAAATTGTACTCAAGTAGTTATATCTACGGAGAGAACTTTATGGAATTAATGAAAAAGTTTTAACAGACACTTATTAAAAGATTCCGAAAGAAAACTGTCGTAAAATCGTAGATAAATTAAATTTGGTTGTTACGTATTTGGAATCAAGGAAGTGTCATCTATAAACAACCCTTTTTATGATTTGTTTACCTTTAGTTAATTACCTAAACAAATACACTATAGTCACTAGTCGCCTCACCTTCAAAATACCATCTTATTATAATGTTTATGCGAAAAATACACCGTAAAACACATGTAAAAAACTTAAACCGAAGAGCCGCAAGGAAAGTTTCTATGTTTTGTTGAAAAATACAGGGGCATTTGAAAGATACATGTATTTTACATGTTATTTTCAACGCTAGCGTAAAACTGTGCTTTCGTTATGTTTAATAAATAAATAAATAATACCGACATAGCCTGCAAACTAAGCAAGCTGAAGTGGCAGTGGGCTGGGCATGTTTGTCGAAGGACCGATGGCAGGTGGAACAGACGAGCCCTAGAGTGGAGACCGCGTATCGGCAAGCGTAGTGTGGGACGCCCCCCAGCTAGATGGACCGACGACCTTAGAAGGTGGGGGACAGACTGGACGCGGAAGACCCCCGACAGGGTGTTGTGATTTTTTTTTAACTATCTCTGACAGAAGGGTAGGAACGCTCGCGCAATTATTCTCACCTCGTACCCCTTAAAAACCTACCCTAATTGTTAGTATTTCCATCCACAGAGTATAATCTACTACACGATCCAGTCAGCCAAACTAGAGGAGTGGTTAGCTTCCACCATGATAGCGGATGCGCTGAAGCCGATGAACGAGAGGAACTTTGTAGACCTGGACCCCATCTTCAATGTTAACCTAGATGAGGATTATGATTTTAGAGCTTCGGGGATTACTAGGTATGTTGTTTTTGCGTAATTATTTTAGTTTCTTAAAAAATTATAATAGGGTATTTGACTTATTTTTTCATTTGATTTTTCGAAACCTAGAAGACAAAATATCCCGAAAAAATAAAATTAAAAAAAGAAGTTAAGAAAAAGAAGTTAAAAAGGTAAGTTAGTAAAATAGTAGATTGTACAACTAGTGCATAAAAGAAGCTTTTTTACCCCGAGGGCGAGAGTGGATAGTTAAGTCGAGGGGTAAAATGGCTCGTTCATGCCCGAATTGCATTTTGTTGTCAATTCCGCTGTCAAAGCTGTCAAACGGCAAACAATCTCTCGTTGTTTATAAACAAAAAAATACAAAAAATAATCACTTGGGTACTTCATACTGCCAAGTCATAAAAACGTTTCTTTGCGTTTTTACATAATAAATGACAAACTATATTGTATCTGGTAATATAAATTAAAGCAAATTAAATAAAATAACAACTTTAATCTGCGTCGTTTTATTGTGCGTGTGGCTGTTGGACCTGATTATTTTAGTCTTAGAACAAAAAATATTTTATGTGCTAGAGCATAAAAGGCGACTTTATCTCGCCAACGCACAACATAAAGACGAGCTATTAGAGCATGAAAAGTGAAAAAAAAATGTGTAAATATAAAAAAAATGGCGAAGTTGTTTGCGTTTTAAAGTCTATGCTAAACAGGAACAGCACCACTAGCATCTGACGTCACAACACAGGAGAACCATAGCAACTTTGCGCCATTCAGTACAATGATCGTTTTGTATGACAAAGATAGACGAATAATGTCAAAAGCCTATAACTTCCAATAGTAGATTGTACAACTAGTGCATGAAAGAAGCCATTTTACGTCGAGACCTTTATATCCACCCGAGCCGCAGGCGCAGGTGGATAGTTAAGTCGAGGGATAAAATGGCTCGTTCATGCCCGAATTATAAACAAAAAAATACAAAAATTAATCACTTATTTAATCACTTTTCACTGTCCAAAAATGTTGCAAAATTTAAGAAGAGAATAGCTGATTCCCGCCATGAAACATTTTTCATTTTTTTTTTAATCATACTGTCAAGTCATAAAAACGTTTCTTTGCGTTTTTAAATAATAAATGACAGCTATTTTATCAGGTTTTATTAAATTATCGATAGAAAACACGGAAGCGATATAAATTAAAGCAAATGAAATAAAATAAAGACTTTAACCTGCGACGTTTTATTGTGCGTGTGGCTGTTGGGCCTTTATCTTAAGTCTTACAAAAAAAGTTTACTTTATGCACTAGAGCATAAAAAACGATTTTATGTCGCCTAGGCACAACATAAAGACTTTTTGGAGCATGAGAAGTGAAAAATAAGTATTAACTCATGTATTTCTTTGATAGTACTCAAATACTCTTGAAAACTTTTAGACGAATACGTATTTTCGTATGTTCAAAACTCTAGCTTCTGTGTACAGAACACAGAATTGGCACTTTATCAAGAATCAGTCAATCGATCAATATGATATTTATGAAGACTTACGTTCAGAAAGTCAATTTTCAGTCATTCGACATACCAGGCCACTCAGAAAGTATGTAGTGCGAAAGAAAGATGTTATGTATGAGAGACTGGCCACTTATAATCTGTTTTGAAAATATGATTATTTGTAAGTAAAAATAGGTACGTTCCAATTTCAAAATTTCCCTTAACATTGTTTGCGAGCTAATTAAATTATCGTGTCTCATTTAAAAATGGATCTGCGCCGGGAACATTTTCGCGCTATATTTTTTACGATTTCAAGTGTCGCCTGAAACCGGGCTAATCAATCAATCAAATCAATCAAAATATTTTTATTTCACATAAACCTACATGGGCACTTATGAAACGTCAGAAGCTAGGTGCACGGTTCCAATTGGTCGTTTCATATGGAGAAGAGCCGGCAAGAAACTCCACGGTTACTCTTTTAAAAATAATTGTCTTTTACAATGTTTTCAAATTATAATGTTAATAGGTATGAGGAGAGGACAGTGTAGGCCTGTCGAGAAGTACTTGACAAAAAAAAGAAAAGAAAAAGGTCTACAAAAGATCTAGTCTATTAAGCCTACAACGTTGAGAACGTTGTAGGCTTAATATACTAGATCATTCACAACATACACAAGAATCCATGTAAAATAATATTAAAATAATAAAAATAAAAACTTATTTAAACCAAATTACATGTTTGCCATTACAACAAGCCTGAAATCAAAATATATATATAGTATATAATGTCAAAAAAGTATGTCTAAAAATTCATAATAATAAACATCAATAATAATAACAATCGTACGATAGACTTCAAATGGCATTCATGGATGAAGGCCCTTCTAAGGCAACCGTGTATCGTTGGTATAACGAATTCAAGCGCGGTCGACTAACTTTGGGGGATGAAGAAAGAAGTGGTAGCCCTTCGACGGCTGTTACGGAAGAAAATGTGCTAGCAGTGAAAATTTTAATCCATGAAAATAGGCACATTACGAATCAAGGAAGCCTTCACGAAATTCTACTCGTCCATCTTCGCGTGAGGAGGATAGTTTCACGCTGGGTGCCGCACAACCTCACTGATGCGCAGAAACAGGCCCGGGTGGAATGGTGCCGTGATATGATAAACATATTTGAAGCAGGCTCGTCTCGGCGGGTTTACGACATCATTACAGGTGATGAGTCTTGGATTTATCAATACGATCCAGAAACGAAGCGCCAGTCGACGGTTTAGGTGTTTCAAAACGAATCAACGCCTATCAAAGTGAAGCGATCTAGAAGCGGGGGCAAGATTTTGAACGCGAGCTTTTTCAATTAAAAAAAAAATAATAAAATAAAAATAAGTTTATTGACACAAAATACCTTTGTATACAATTCCAATACATTTCACATATGTATATTGGATTTTAAGGAAAGGATGCACAAATTGTGAAAAACCCTGCTTCCTAAACTAGGGGAACCCTGTGACCTAGGAGTCAGTGTTCTACTGTAACTTCGTGTACAAAAGAAACCTTTATTTATTTATGTGTTTTAATAAACCCATAATGACCTGAATTAATTTTGAATCTGAATGTGTGAGGATGTGTGTATAGGTAGGTATGTGTGGCGGTGTGAGTGGGATGGGATGTGGTGTGGTGTGATGTACGAGAGAGGAGGGGGTGTTATGTGGGTGTGTGTGTTCGTGTAGGTGTGTCCGTCTGATGTTGCAAGAGTTTCATATACGTTTCCGTAAAATAATAAAGATAATCACGCGCCTACATTATTTTAGAAATAAGGTCTTCTGTACGAGAATAGTCCTGATTATACAGCCAGTTTTGTAATTTGGTTTTGACTTCATGTTTGTTTAAATTACTTATTTGGATATGTTTGTTGACCCTTCTGTAAATGAGTGAGCTTATTACATAAAGCTGGCGGCTAGCAAGAGCTGTTTTGTGAGAGACAGATGGGCATGCAGATTTGGTTTTACGAGAGGATGGATCTAACGGGGGGACCTGACTATGTTTCCTGAGGGTGGAACTGAGCACAAAAAGCTGCCGGACTGTAAGTACCCTGCAATCCGCGTACAATTCTCTTGTGGGAAATCTATACGGCTTACCGAGCATTACCTTGAGCACAGCCCTCTGGGCGCGCTCCAATCCCAGCAGTTTAGTCTTACCGGTGCCACCCCAAACCGGAATGCAATACCCGATGACAGACTGGCAAAGCGCAAGATACACCATTTTTAATGTTTTAGAGTCAGCGCAATGCCTTAGAGACTTAAAGATATAAATAAGTTTTCTAACCCTTGCCGTTAGGCTTTCAACTTGAGAGTACCACTTTTGGCTTTGGCTGGCTACTTGGTGTCAATTCCTTTACGGAACCAAAGAAGCAGCAACACCGAATGGTATATTACCAAATGCTTGGCAGAAGTTTTCTCTGTTGTGAGCGACAAGCGACAAACCACAGGGCTCCGCGGGCTACTGCTCCACCACGACAACGCGCCTTCGCACACCGCGCTCAAAACGAGGGACTTCCTAGACAGTATGCCGGTCAAACTCCTGGGTCACCCTCCTTACAGCCCTGACTTAGCACCGTGTGACTTCTTTTTATTCCCGAAAATAAAAAATCAGCTCAAAGGGGACGAAGCGTTCTGTCAGCGTTCGAGCAGGCTATAAACGAGGTATCTGCGGCGGACTTGACAAAGTGTTTCAAAAACTGATTGAAACGCATAAAACTTTGTATAGAGGAACAATATTTACTTAGAGAACATTTTTTTTAATTTTCGCAAAACTTTCCGAGTGTCCCACGTATTTTATACATTCTTCTGTTTGGTTTTCTAAGAATTTCGCGACGTCCATATAGACACCGTTTTCGTCACAACGTTGGTGAAAATGAAAGTCATTTTGACATTTTGTGACACTCACTCACTCTTAAACTTTAACTTGTTATGTTTCTTGGTGGCCCGCAGGAGTCGTTTCTGCGCGATGTACGGCGAGTGGATCGCGCACTGCGGCGCGCGGCGCGGCGCGGGCTGGCGGCGGCGCGCGGCGCAGGCGCAGTCGCCGCTCACCACGCTGTGCTTCGCGCTCAGCCTGCTGGGCCGCCGCGCGCTGGCCGCGGCGCAGCATCTGTCGGCCTCCAGGTACCACACAGGTGTACGGAGTGGGTCGCGCACTGCGGCGCAGGCGCAGTCGCCGCTCACCACGCTGTGCTTCGCGCTCAGCCTGCTGGGCCGCCGCGCGCTGGCCGCGGCGCAGCATCTGTCGGCCTCCAGGTACCACACAGGTGTACGGAGTGGGTCGCGCACTGCGGCGCAGGCGCAGTCGCCGCTCACCACGCTGTGCTTCGCGCTCAGCCTGCTGGGCCGCCGCGCGCTGGCCGCGGCGCAGCATCTGTCGGCCTCCAGGTACCACACAGGTGTACGGAGTGGGTCGCGCACTGCGGCGCAGGCGCAGTCGCCGCTCACCACGCTGTGCTTCGCGCTCAGCCTGCTGGGCCGCCGCGCGCTGGCCGCGGCGCAGCATCTGTCGGCCTCCAGGTACCACACAGGTGTACGGAGTGGGTCGCGCACTGCGGCGCAGGCGCAGTCGCCGCTCACCACGCTGTGCTTCGCGCTCAGCCTGCTGGGCCGCCGCGCGCTGGCCGCGGCGCAGCATCTGTCGGCCTCCAGGTACCACACAGGTGTACGGAGTGGGTCGCGCACTGCGGCGCAGGCGCAGTCGCCGCTCACCACGCTGTGCTTCGCGCTCAGCCTGCTGGGCCGCCGCGCGCTGGCCGCGGCGCAGCATCTGTCGGCCTCCAGGTACCACACAGGTGTACGGAGTGGGTCGCGCACTGCGGCGCAGGCGCAGTCGCCGCTCACCACGCTGTGCTTCGCGCTCAGCCTGCTGGGCCGCCGCGCGCTGGCCGCGGCGCAGCATCTGTCGGCCTCCAGGTACCACACAGGTGTACGGAGTGGGTCGCGCACTGCGGCGCAGGCGCAGTCGCCGCTCACCACGCTGTGCTTCGCGCTCAGCCTGCTGGGCCGCCGCGCGCTGGCCGCGGCGCAGCATCTGTCGGCCTCCAGGTACCACACAGGTGTACGGAGTGGGTCGCGCACTGCGGCGCAGGCGCAGTCGCCGCTCACCACGCTGTGCTTCGCGCTCAGCCTGCTGGGCCGCCGCGCGCTGGCCGCGGCGCAGCATCTGTCGGCCTCCAGGTACCACACAGGTGTACGGAGTGGGTCGCGCACTGCGGCGCAGGCGCAGTCGCCGCTCACCACGCTGTGCTTCGCGCTCAGCCTGCTGGGCCGCCGCGCGCTGGCCGCGGCGCAGCATCTGTCGGCCTCCAGGTACCACACAGGTGTACGGAGTGGGTCGCGCACTGCGGCGCAGGCGCAGTCGCCGCTCACCACGCTGTGCTTCGCGCTCAGCCTGCTGGGCCGCCGCGCGCTGGCCGCGGCGCAGCATCTGTCGGCCTCCAGGTACCACACAGGTGTACGGAGTGGGTCGCGCACTGCGGCGCAGGCGCAGTCGCCGCTCACCACGCTGTGCTTCGCGCTCAGCCTGCTGGGCCGCCGCGCGCTGGCCGCGGCGCAGCATCTGTCGGCCTCCAGGTACCACACAGGTGTACGGAGTGGGTCGCGCACTGCGGCGCAGGCGCAGTCGCCGCTCACCACGCTGTGCTTCGCGCTCAGCCTGCTGGGCCGCCGCGCGCTGGCCGCGGCGCAGCATCTGTCGGCCTCCAGGTACCACACAGGTGTACGGAGTGGGTCGCGCACTGCGGCGCAGGCGCAGTCGCCGCTCACCACGCTGTGCTTCGCGCTCAGCCTGCTGGGCCGCCGCGCGCTGGCCGCGGCGCAGCATCTGTCGGCCTCCAGGTACCACACAGGTGTACGGAGTGGGTCGCGCACTGCGGCGCAGGCGCAGTCGCCGCTCACCACGCTGTGCTTCGCGCTCAGCCTGCTGGGCCGCCGCGCGCTGGCCGCGGCGCAGCATCTGTCGGCCTCCAGGTACCACACAGGTGTACGGAGTGGGTCGCGCACTGCGGCGCAGGCGCAGTCGCCGCTCACCACGCTGTGCTTCGCGCTCAGCCTGCTGGGCCGCCGCGCGCTGGCCGCGGCGCAGCATCTGTCGGCCTCCAGGTACCACACAGGTGTACGGAGTGGGTCGCGCACTGCGGCGCAGGCGCAGTCGCCGCTCACCACGCTGTGCTTCGCGCTCAGCCTGCTGGGCCGCCGCGCGCTGGCCGCGGCGCAGCATCTGTCGGCCTCCAGGTACCACACAGGTGTACGGAGTGGGTCGCGCACTGCGGCGCAGGCGCAGTCGCCGCTCACCACGCTGTGCTTCGCGCTCAGCCTGCTGGGCCGCCGCGCGCTGGCCGCGGCGCAGCATCTGTCGGCCTCCAGGTACCACACAGGTGTACGGAGTGGGTCGCGCACTGCGGCGCAGGCGCAGTCGCCGCTCACCACGCTGTGCTTCGCGCTCAGCCTGCTGGGCCGCCGCGCGCTGGCCGCGGCGCAGCATCTGTCGGCCTCCAGGTACCACACAGGTGTACGGAGTGGGTCGCGCACTGCGGCGCAGGCGCAGTCGCCGCTCACCACGCTGTGCTTCGCGCTCAGCCTGCTGGGCCGCCGCGCGCTGGCCGCGGCGCAGCATCTGTCGGCCTCCAGGTACCACACAGGTGTACGGAGTGGGTCGCGCACTGCGGCGCAGGCGCAGTCGCCGCTCACCACGCTGTGCTTCGCGCTCAGCCTGCTGGGCCGCCGCGCGCTGGCCGCGGCGCAGCATCTGTCGGCCTCCAGGTACCACACAGGTGTACGGAGTGGGTCGCGCACTGCGGCGCAGGCGCAGTCGCCGCTCACCACGCTGTGCTTCGCGCTCAGCCTGCTGGGCCGCCGCGCGCTGGCCGCGGCGCAGCATCTGTCGGCCTCCAGGTACCACACAGGTGTACGGAGTGGGTCGCGCACTGCGGCGCAGGCGCAGTCGCCGCTCACCACGCTGTGCTTCGCGCTCAGCCTGCTGGGCCGCCGCGCGCTGGCCGCGGCGCAGCATCTGTCGGCCTCCAGGTACCACACAGGTGTACGGAGTGGGTCGCGCACTGCGGCGCAGGCGCAGTCGCCGCTCACCACGCTGTGCTTCGCGCTCAGCCTGCTGGGCCGCCGCGCGCTGGCCGCGGCGCAGCATCTGTCGGCCTCCAGGTACCACACAGGTGTACGGAGTGGGTCGCGCACTGCGGCGCAGGCGCAGTCGCCGCTCACCACGCTGTGCTTCGCGCTCAGCCTGCTGGGCCGCCGCGCGCTGGCCGCGGCGCAGCATCTGTCGGCCTCCAGGTACCACACAGGTGTACGGAGTGGGTCGCGCACTGCGGCGCAGGCGCAGTCGCCGCTCACCACGCTGTGCTTCGCGCTCAGCCTGCTGGGCCGCCGCGCGCTGGCCGCGGCGCAGCATCTGTCGGCCTCCAGGTACCACACAGGTGTACGGAGTGGGTCGCGCACTGCGGCGCAGGCGCAGTCGCCGCTCACCACGCTGTGCTTCGCGCTCAGCCTGCTGGGCCGCCGCGCGCTGGCCGCGGCGCAGCATCTGTCGGCCTCCAGGTACCACACAGGTGTACGGAGTGGGTCGCGCACTGCGGCGCAGGCGCAGTCGCCGCTCACCACGCTGTGCTTCGCGCTCAGCCTGCTGGGCCGCCGCGCGCTGGCCGCGGCGCAGCATCTGTCGGCCTCCAGGTACCACACAGGTGTACGGAGTGGGTCGCGCACTGCGGCGCAGGCGCAGTCGCCGCTCACCACGCTGTGCTTCGCGCTCAGCCTGCTGGGCCGCCGCGCGCTGGCCGCGGCGCAGCATCTGTCGGCCTCCAGGTACCACACAGGTGTACGGAGTGGGTCGCGCACTGCGGCGCAGGCGCAGTCGCCGCTCACCACGCTGTGCTTCGCGCTCAGCCTGCTGGGCCGCCGCGCGCTGGCCGCGGCGCAGCATCTGTCGGCCTCCAGGTACCACACAGGTGTACGGAGTGGGTCGCGCACTGCGGCGCAGGCGCAGTCGCCGCTCACCACGCTGTGCTTCGCGCTCAGCCTGCTGGGCCGCCGCGCGCTGGCCGCGGCGCAGCATCTGTCGGCCTCCAGGTACCACACAGGTGTACGGAGTGGGTCGCGCACTGCGGCGCAGGCGCAGTCGCCGCTCACCACGCTGTGCTTCGCGCTCAGCCTGCTGGGCCGCCGCGCGCTGGCCGCGGCGCAGCATCTGTCGGCCTCCAGGTACCACACAGGTGTACGGAGTGGGTCGCGCACTGCGGCGCAGGCGCAGTCGCCGCTCACCACGCTGTGCTTCGCGCTCAGCCTGCTGGGCCGCCGCGCGCTGGCCGCGGCGCAGCATCTGTCGGCCTCCAGGTACCACACAGGTGTACGGAGTGGGTCGCGCACTGCGGCGCAGGCGCAGTCGCCGCTCACCACGCTGTGCTTCGCGCTCAGCCTGCTGGGCCGCCGCGCGCTGGCCGCGGCGCAGCATCTGTCGGCCTCCAGGTACCACACAGGTGTACGGAGTGGGTCGCGCACTGCGGCGCAGGCGCAGTCGCCGCTCACCACGCTGTGCTTCGCGCTCAGCCTGCTGGGCCGCCGCGCGCTGGCCGCGGCGCAGCATCTGTCGGCCTCCAGGTACCACACAGGTGTACGGAGTGGGTCGCGCACTGCGGCGCAGGCGCAGTCGCCGCTCACCACGCTGTGCTTCGCGCTCAGCCTGCTGGGCCGCCGCGCGCTGGCCGCGGCGCAGCATCTGTCGGCCTCCAGGTACCACACAGGTGTACGGAGTGGGTCGCGCACTGCGGCGCAGGCGCAGTCGCCGCTCACCACGCTGTGCTTCGCGATAACGAGACGAAAACCAGACTAATGTTAATAATTTTAATTTACAAAATAATTATGTTATTTAAATTTTTGATAAGTACTACAGTTAATTTTATTAATTTCATAGTTTTAAGTTTTGACAGCAGTCCCCATGACAGCCCATATATTTTTAATTTGTTTTGTAAATTAGCAAAACCCAAATTAAACTGTATTTCCTATTCCAGCGTGGAGTTCTTCCTATACGGGCTCCACTCGCTGTTCAAGGGCGACTTCCGCATCACGTGCGCGCGCGACGAGTGGGTGTTCACGGACATGTCGCTGCTGCACGCCGTGCTGGCGCCCGCCGTACGCATGGCGCTCAAGTTGCACCAGGTGCGTTGTATCTTCTGTGAATAATGACCCCATCACCCCCGTAACACAGGTTGTTCCTACCATGAGGGTCATTGATTATTTATTTAGTATCAGGATATTTCCACGCTTAAGTTAAGTTTCACCCTGTATCTATGTACTTTTTATTTCAAATAAATCAAATAATATATAAAATTACAATGTTACAAAGTCTTGCAATACGGGTTGTATTGCAAGACTTTGTAACGTAAAATGAGATCGCAAATTAACAACATCCAATTCTATGTTTAACAACCATTGATTTGAATTTACCTGCACTGGATTTGCCTGTTGAAGACTGAAATCTAGGGACAAACAGGGAACCAGTCTGACATTAGATTTGACTACGATAGACATTGCATAAGGGTTATTTTACTTGAAATTTATTGCCATTTTTGCAACCAAAATACCAACGACGCAACATTGGATTCTTGATTCTCTCCGAGTGCTTACTTATTCTTACTCTCTCTTGCCTGTCTACTGTTTCTTGTGCTACCCTAATATTGTCAGTGAAAACTTTTAATTGGCCTTCTTTCACTAACTGTCAACTATCTGTATCCTAGCTGTAAGTTATCTTAAGAAATAAAATAAAATGGGATACTCTAACAGTTGCGATGCCCAACCTGAAGCTAGTGATTTCAACCAAAACTGTAACTTTTAGATAGTCTAGTCATCTTAAGGATAGCAAACAACATCAATGCTTGTGCAAACCAGTAACTGGTGTTAGCCTTGTTGTTAGCCTCCAAAAACTTGATAAACTCTCAGCTATACATGCATACATAACTTAATCAGCCTATAATGTTCCCACTGCTGGGACACAGGCCTCCTCTCTGTGAGAGGGAGTGGGCCATAATCCACCGCGGGGGCCCAGTGCAGTGGTGATGAAATAATGTTCACAAAGCACCTTTCTGGGTCCGAACCTACGACTCGAAAGTCACGGCCGCTACCACTGGGCCAAAATAGCTGATAATAAATGTAAAGCGATTGTAAAAATGTTGTTTCCCCACAGGATCACTTCATGTTCCCTGAAGAATACTGCAGCAGCTCAGCGCTATACTGTGCCATCGCGTCGCACGCACAGCGACTCGTGATCTGCCACGAGGCCGCGCCGGCCTGGAGGTACAATGTGTTGCGAGGAGCTCCACATTTGTTAGCTTTGAGGTAAATATACTCTACTTATTAGAGAATACTGGTGTAAATAGACCCTTTTTAGGGTTCCGTAGTAAACAAGGAACCCTTATGGTTTCGCCGTCCGTAATGTCCGTCTGTCTGTGTGTCTGTCCCCGCTGTAGCTCAGAGACGCTTAGTACTAGAAAGTTGTAATTCGGCATAGGCATACATATTAATCACGCCGACAAAGTGCTAAAATTAA
The DNA here is from genome assembly GCA_905333075.3 of Atethmia centrago. Classification (NCBI taxonomy): domain Eukaryota; kingdom Metazoa; phylum Arthropoda; class Insecta; order Lepidoptera; family Noctuidae; genus Atethmia; species Atethmia centrago. The sequence goes on along the minus strand of HG995381.1, from coordinate 4,756,920 downwards.
AAATTTGCAAAAAATAATTTTATTTTGCCTATTTTTTTTCTTGTCTTCTCCATGGTGTGGGCTATCGTTGAATAGGCCGTTCAAATATATTGCGGGTCTGTCAACACCACTTTTCGATTCAAGGATCCGCTTGCGTAATATTAAGCATTAAATGAAATACTCATTTTTGGTAGTCACGTGTCCCCCCCCCTCCCAGCTAAATGGTTGTTTATGGAGATGTGAAAATATTCATGGCAGTAGTACATATAATGAAATTAAAAGAAAAACTATCACTGCTAAGTGGGCTTTACAAGTTAACGACCAACTTAAATTTGCAGTTGGAGAATTGACCGTGACGTATATCGATGTATGGGAGAACATGTTTTTCAACTACAATGTTAAGTCTGTTTTTGGGATAAATTCATCCCAACTTTACAACTAATGTACTTGGCTGGTTTTGTGAATTCCTATTCATCATCATCTGCCCGCCTTTTCCCAACTATGTTGTGGTCGGCTTCCAGTCTTACCGGATACAGCTGAATACCAGTATTTTACATGGAGCGACTGCCTATCTGACCTCCACAACCCAGTTACTGGGTAACACAATACCCCTTGGTAAGACTGGTTGTCGGACTTTCGGTCTTCTGACGATCCGTAACGACTGTCAAAAATCTACAAAAACAGCTGGGACCAACGGCTTAACGTGCTTTCTGAGGCACGGAGGGTCTCGGTATGTAAAGATGGTCACCCATCCACGGACCAACCGTGGCAAGTGTAGCTTAACCTGATCGATAGACACGTGCGACTGTTATTACTGAGCCACAAGCCCCACATTTTGTGAATAGGAATAAGCCTGTAAATATAATATGCCATATGAAAACGTTTAGATCCTTTTCCATCGGGTTGCTGATGGTTAGACCCTCCAGTGAACAAAATGCGTCAATCAAATGTGATTGACACATTTAATGTGAGCATTTAACGCACGAAATATAAGAGTTACGGATCTACATTTCGTGGTCACAGTAGTCATCTTCTAACAAAATATTATAAGTCAAAAAAGCCTGAAAAGGGTAGATTTTTTCATTACTTAAACTGACTTACATCCACACGGCATTCCTCCTAAATTTTACCCCAGAAACCAGGAGTACAGCAAATCGTAGCGCTGCGCGTTCGTATTTCCGAAGACGATGATTGCCGAAGCGCATAACTTAAACCGTAGTATTATAATTATTTTTTTTCCTTTTCTAGACACGTAATGGACGAAGGCAACGACGACTACAAGATAATAATGCTGAACAAGCGCCACCTGGGCTTCCGCGTCATCAAGTTGAACCGCGAGTGTGTGCGCGGTCTGTGGGCTGGCCAGCAGCAGGAGCTGGTCTACCTGAGGAACAGGAACCCTGAGAGGGGGTCTATACAGAATGCTAAGCAGGTGAGGGGAACTAGACCTTTGTAGGGGTTAAAATAGTCCTAGGAATGACCTGATATACTCGTAAGTGATGTTCCACGTCAGAGTGGTTAGGTTCGAACCCAGACACGACCACCGTAGGCGCGGGCTAGCGGACTTTGAGCAATGGATAGCTCACCGTCCGGTAAGGACCAGGCCCGGGGCGACGGCGCCTTGTGTTCTAAGCGCCTAAAACAGATGTCGTCACCACAAATGTAGGGGTCCACTAGGGCCGATGCCTGCCGGGGTCGCGGGAAGGTACTAATGGGTCACCGAGGCCCCCGCAACACAGGCAACAGGAAGTAATCCGGGTGGGTTTTAGTCAGTAATAGTCTGACACACCCTCCCGCTCCGCCCAGAGCGGGAGAAGTCATTTGATGATTTCCCATCCAAAAAAAAAAGACAGGCGCTTTTTTTGTGTAAATAATTTCAGCACTACTGCTCTCAAAACGGTGAAGGGAAACATTATGAGGAAACCCGCATGTCATAGAACCAAAAATTCGAAGACTGACATTTCTTCGATTTTTTCGGGGCCCAGTGCGGGTTTGTAGATGTCACCATCTACCAACCCGCACTGGGCCCACGTGGTGGATTACGGCCCACTCCCTCTCACAGAGGGGAGGCCTGTGTCCCAGCAGTGGGAACATTACATGCACATTATGCTATGATGTTCCGCTGGTAAAAACAGATTACCCTCGCAATCAGAGAAATGGTTAAATTTCAAAAGTTTTTTCGACAGGCGATATTCACATCATGTGACAAAAACTTAAGCCTAGCGCATATGACACGCGCAGCTTGTCGCAGTGCATCGCAAAAAAATAGTCATTGCGGACCGCCTATAGTTTGCGGTGGGTGGTTCATACAAGCAAAAGTTACGTAATAGTAGATTGTGTCACAAGAGACCAAAATAATGTATTGAGGGCGAGAGGGATTGTTTGAATCCAGAGCGAAGCGAAAGAATCTAGAGTAGAGTCCCGAGCGTAGCGAGGGTTTCTAGAGTAGAATCCTAAGCGTAGCGAGGGATTCAAAGTACGTCGCTCGAGGTTAAATAATTTTGGTACCGTGTGGCACACTCTGCTTTTCATCCCGCTCCATAGTAGTGTGTTTGTGTGTGTGTGTGTGTGTGTGTGTGGTGTGTGTGTGTGTGTGTGTGTGTGTGTGTGTGTGTGTGTGTATGTGTGTGCGTGCGTGCGTGCGTGCGTGCGTGCGTGCGTGCGTGCGTGCGTGCGTGCGTGCGTGCGTGCGTGCGTGCGTGTGTGTGTGTGTGTGTGTGTGTGTGCGTGCGTGCGTGCGTGCGTGCGTGCGTGCGTGCGTGCGTGTGTGTGTGTGTGTGCCGCGTTGGCAGGCGTACTTTTTTATTACCGGCTAGGACTTCACCGAAGCCAATTGCGTTTACACTTTTCAATTAAATAGTGTTCCAAATACAAAAGTCATTTCGTCACTGTTATTAAGTGCGCCGGAATGACCGATTTTGGTCGCACTTATCGAGGAACCCTTCGCCTCTTTTCGAATAGATGGGATGAAAAAGATTTTTGCAATGCGTAGCGAGCACGCGGGCATCCTAGTAGTGCGCTAGCTACCCTTAAATACACGCAGATTATACTGGTACTGGAATTGTATAAAGTTCCTCTGTTGGTTAAATTATTATTGTTTCTTTCCCCAGGCCCTCCGCAATATAATTAACTCATCCTGCGACCAGCCAATAGGATATCCCATCTACGTGTCGCCGCTAACTACGTCCTACGCGGACACATCGCCACAACTCTGCTCTTTACTAGGCGGGCCGCTCACTGTGTCCGCTATAAGAGCGAGGATAGCCGCTGCATGGAGACGGTGAGAAATTTATATAAACATTAAACTATCAGTTTATTTATCATCATTAAAGTTCAGTCGCTAATCTTCTACTGCTGGACAGACTTATGCGTGAGGAATCACGCTTCGACCGGACCTATGATCCTCACATTTCGGATTCTAGCGACCTTCACCACGTCAGCGGTTCACTATATGTATTCACTAGCTTCTAGCCCGCGACTTCGTTCGCGTACCACAATATACTAAAATAACAGTCACATTTCCGGCCCGCGCTATCATTTATTTTGGCTTAGCGTTCTTTCTAACCTTTTTCCGTTTTTCTCGTCTCCTAAAGGTCGTAGCGTGATGTTTAATAGTCTATAACCTACCACAAGAATTGGGCGATCAAATGCAAAAATATTTTTTCAATACCGACTATAGTTCTAAAGATTAGCGCACTCAAACAAACATAAAAACAAACAATCTCTTCAACTTTATCATATTAGTATAGATTATGAGTTATGACTTTGAAGGACAGTAAACGAGACACAATAGAAGTTTTATTGTAAAAAATGTTAATAAACAGGTTATACTATCTAAAATGTGAAGTGGTTCAAGAAATATAATATAAGCACACCAAATATTTTAAGACGTAAGATGAAGAACGTAAAAGATCGTAAAAAGTTGGTGTGAACAGAACACGACATTGTTTAAAAATTGATTACAGGGAACAATCAGTTGTCTGTTAGGATTTCACTTAGCTTGTTCACATTTCTTTGAAATACGCACTATATTAAATACTATATACTCTACTGAAACACAGCTCTAGGTATGCCCAGCTAATACAGACTTCGTAACCCTTTCAGTATAATAACGCTCAACGCAATATGATTATTAAGTTCTTTGTTAAGTTGTTATTATTATTATTAATTATTTGTTTCAGACAATTCTAGTCCATATTTTTACAAAAATACATTTAAATTAGACTATTTTATTTATTTATAAAGGTACACCAATAGCTTCTGTATACAAAATATCAAATAATAATAGGTAACAGCCATGGACTTATACAGTTGCCAATAACAGGTGAACCAACATTCTCAAATACGGTGATAACCTAAGGTACAAAGGAAATGAAGAAAAATTAAGTGTTAACAAACTATACAAACAGAAAAATATAAAATTATATAAGAAATAAGCCACAGAGGTTGCAAGAAACATCTACACACTAACACATTGAATCGAAGATTGTGTGGGTTGCGTGCTTTGGGACCTTAAAACTTGGGTTTTAAAGATGTTTACGGAGTCATTATATATGTCAACATCTGGAGTGGATTTTATATAAGAATTCATCTCTCGGCTGAGCTTATTGAGAGGTTAGTGTCCTATATTTGTTTTGGATGCTTTAGTGGAGAATAAATGGGTAATGGGATATCTGAGTAAATTATAGGGGTAACTTGTAGTCCAATTTGTACAGTTAATTTATCGCAGTCTAATATATTATTAAACAATTCGAAAAAGAACACGAGATCTTGTACCAGTCGACGGTTCCGCAAAGTAATCATATTGTAACATTAAGTACGTTGGTCGAATGGAGACCGGGGAGATATGTCGCCAAAGGCATATGCCAGATGTTTTGTGAAGGCCCTTTGGATACTTTCTACCCTTTGTAAACTGCATAGTGCGGGTTCCACACCACGCTGGCAAATTCAAGGTGGCTCCGAACTAAGGCATTATATAGCATAATTTTTGTTCTCACCAGCTTAAACCCAGTGTTTCTCTTAAGAAATCCTAGTAGCCGTGCCGATTTCGTAACAATATTATCAATATGGCTTCTGAAGTTGACTTACTATCCATAATGATGCCAAGATCACGAAACTCATTTACAGTTTTCAATAATGCTCCTTTTATATTATATAAGATAGTATTGGACTGCTTTTTCCTCGTGAATCGTATATGGCTACATTTTGTGCATTAAGTTCCATGTGCACCAATGCTCAATTCTATCCAAATCCTTCTGAATTAGGGTAGTATCTTCATTTGAAATTATAGTTTTATAAATTTTAAGGTCGTTGGCAAACATTAGATATTTGCAGTGATGGATTTGGACAGTAATATCGTTAATAAAGAGTAAAAATAGAACCGGCGCAATGTGAGAACCCTGAGGAACTCCTGAGTCGGCATAGTATGGGTAAGATTCGAAACCATTAAAAACAAGAATTTGAGATCTATGGAATAAATAAGATGAGAACCAGTTTAAAAGTGAGCCATGTACACCATCATAATCTAATTTGGACAGCAACAGAGAATGGTCAACTTGGTCAAACGCACTGCTAAAGTCCAAAAAAACACATTTTGTTTTAAGAAATAGATACTAGACTACTTTAAAAAAGCAGATACAAACCAAAATGAAATTATGATTAATTAAATTTAAATATACAAAATGTCAAAATAAAATTGTCAAATTGTAAAATGTTATGAATTGTCAAAATATTAAAATATAAAATTATGTACTTAAATAGCGAATAAAATATTAATATTACAAAAAAAAAGATAGAATTAAAAAGAAGAGAGAAGATAGACATTTGTAGAATTAATTTATCGATTACGTTTTGCACACCTTACAACGCTTCAGTGTGTGAGAGTGCTCTACTCTCAGTAGCCATACTCTCAATATTATATATGGAATTCATATTACTAGGGAAGTTTTAAAAACTAGATACTTGCATTAAAATATTAATATATTTTTAGAACGGTGTACCTTGATATATATACAGGATAAATATAATAAAATAAAAAAATAACATATTTATTGAACAAAAAGTCTACTATGTATTAGTATACAATGTTATATTATAGCAAAGTTTAAGAGGAGTGCGGATATTTTAGGAGGTAATCAGGTGCATAAAACTGGACAACTTTCGTCATAAAACTGGACAAGTTGTCCAGTTTTATGCACCTGATTACCTCCTAAAATATCTGCACTCCTTTTATACTTATCCTGTATAACAAAGAGTGTTATCAAAAATTACGTGTTGTGCTTTCCGTTGGGAAGTGTGAATGTTTGTCGTCACACACAATGGATTAATCTAAATATTTTTCTATAAGTTTTCTTTCATCCTTCAGATGAGTCCTATTGATATTTTTTATCAAACTCTTAACCGTTCAAAGATATTAGCAAAAATCCGCGAATTTTCTTAGATGTTTTTCCGTAAAATTCATCGCGAACATGTTTCTGTCTGTGAGAAGGCGTGCACTTGGATTTTCCAAGATTTTCTATTGTATAATTGTTGCGCCCAGTATCCGACGTCGCTGCGGCGAGGGCTGCTCGTCGGGCGGCGCGGGCGGCGCGGGCGGCGCGGGCGCGGGCGGCGCGTGCGACGCCAGCGCGGCGGAGGCCGGCGCCGCGCGGAACAACACGCCGCGGCACAACGCGCTGCACCTGTCCAGGACTTCACTGGGTAAGAACATGCCATACGGTTATTTTGTAATAAATACTCTATTAGTATAGTTACCAACTTCGTCGTATCGATGATCCCATTTATATGTTTTAAATAAATTTTACTAAACCGGAATTCGGTCACTTCGACAGCGTTATCGTTGGCCTTTTACCAACTGAAAGTTACTTTAGACTTGCAAGTATTATTTCAACATAAATAAATCTATAACCAATATTTTGTAACAATATTTTTTATGTATAACTAGTAGAGAGAGTTTCCATGGAGTTTCTTGCTCGTCCCTGTTCTATAGGATCCTATTACGTACATAGCTTCGTCTTCCTGACTGACCAACTCCTTGACAGTTTAAAAGAGCATGTAAAAGGTATAATTACATTGAACCAAATTTTGTTTGGTTTGAAGAAGAACAAACAAAATATTAAATGCACCCTTCGATCAAACATATATGCGAGCACTAAAGCTGAATTATTAATTCACGGGAGTAATCTGACATGTGCTAGCTATCACTTTGTGTAGTAAAATGGTCATATTTATTGTAATGGTGATCCTTTAGTTTAATCGATTTATACAAGATGCAGTTTTGAACCTGCAAAACAGTTCAGGAGGTTGTTATGAAACTCGTAAATAATCATATAACAATACGATACCAAGTCAATAATCAATAATACTTTTTATTTTAGATTTTTATATTTTATCTTTTTTTTTTTTTTTTGTTGATTCGGGTCGAGAATCACTAACATAATTACCTTCTAAAACGTTTTGCAGATCCAAAACAACACCTTGTATAAGTGTAAAATAAACGAATAATAATAAGTGTTAAAGGCTAGAATAAAATAAATATGACCATTTTGATACACAAACTGTGTGCTAGCACATGTCAGATTACTCCACTGAATTAATAAGTCGACTTCAGCACCTATTTACTGCGACGTTATTTTGGATTTCACGACAACGCAACGAAAGCGGAATTTCTACCCTACGTCAACGCAACGGCAGTCAGCCAAACTGATTTAAAAACACTCTATACTATTCGAAGTTCATAAAAAGTCATTAACATACTTAAGGCGCTGACAAGACCCAATGGACCAAAATAGGCTTCTCTTAAGAAAAAGAATTGCCTAATGTGTATAGTTTGTGGTAGCAGAAAAAATATATGTTAATTTTGAACATATTTCCCAGAACCTGGTTGTTACCAAAACACGTTTCGAAAAAAAATCTCGATACAAACTAACGTTAAACTAACCTCTTACCTTGAGTTCTAATACAAAATATCTGTATTAAATATTAACATAAGTTACGTATTTAATTACTAACAAGAACGTCTTATTTGAATTCAGAACTTGGTTGTTTTTTATTTTCGATTACTCTACTCAATTCTGAGTAACTAGATAATTGCTTCATATTTTGCAATAATTTACAAGCGCTTTTTCATCGCGCTTCTCTTTCTTTTCTATGTAATCTGACAGTGACCGCGGTTTAGGTGTTGTCAGCGTCTTAATATTTCATATTTAATGTTCGTGTTTTTTTTTAATAATTCAAATAACATTACTTCTATTTACCACTCAAAAATGCATAGTTACTAAACATCAAATTACAATATTTAATTATTTATTGAGAGCAGTGGTGGCACAGTGGTAACGGCTGTGACTTACGAGTTGTAGGTCGTAGGCCGAACCTACGACCTACGCTACCCAGACAGGCGCTTTACTTTGCGTAAATTATTTCATCACAACTGCTCTCAAAACGGTGAAGGAAAGCATCGTGAGGAAACCGGCATGTCCTAGAACCAAAAATTCGAAGACATGTGACATCTACCAACCCGCACTGGGCTCTCGTGGTGGATTACGGCCCACTCCCTCTCACAGAGAGGAGGCATGTCTCCCAGTGGGAACATTATAGGCTAATTATGTACTTATTTCTTTCGCAGCGGGTACGCGCGGCAGTTTAGCGAGTGCAGGCAAGCCGACTTCATCAACTCTCGCATCGTTGGCGGGGTTGTTGCGAGAACACTCGCATGAAAGAACTACTCATGATGAAACTGGTACGTTACATGTTTTTGACGTGATAACGTCTTATAAATCGTCTTGTAAAAGTGTCACGTTCCGCCTGAGCCGAGCGTGCAAGCGAGAGCGTGGAACTAGCGATAGAGAGGCACGATCGGCCTAAGCGTTCGGCTTGTGACGCATCTCTCTCTCGTTATCACGTAAAATTATAGTCCGTAAACAGACTTTATTTTTTTTTTAATTGTGTCTTCGCTTTCGGGTAGGCAACCTTGTGGCTAACTCACGGAATTCTAGATGATTCAAAAAGTCTAAGTAAATCTGATTGTAATAAATATGTAATGTTTTGATTTTGAGTGAATATAAAACTTATCGGCAAGCGTAGTGTGGGACGCCCCCCAGCTAGGTGGACCGACAACCTTAAGAAGGTAGCTGGGACAGACTGGATGCGGAAGGCGAAGAAGGGTGTTTTGGCACAGCCTGGGCGAGGCCTATGTCCAGCAGTGGACTTTTATAGGCTGAGTTGAGTGATAGAACTTATCTATTTAGCTATTATTACAGTATTATGTTAAATATGTTTATATTTTTTTCTAAATATTTGTTACAACTAATAAGTTTATGTAGAAATATAGATATTTTTGCTATATTTTAAAGGTGTTAGTAAAACAACGTTAAACTGTTAATATTTTTTCATCCTACTCATGCCAAAGGATTAGATATATTGAAGATTTATAACTGTGAGTGGTGTTTTATTGTAGATTTGATAATAGTCAATATAATTAAGGATTTTGTCTCGTAGGCATTGCATGCCAAGGCCAGGTGATCGTAATTTGTGTTGCTTATAGTAGTTTTTTTTATTTTGATTAGATTTGTATGTATGAAGAACTGAATGCAATATATATTTTAGTGAATCACTAAAAGTAAAATACGCTGCTGTCCTTTTATGGGCCAGCGAAAACCGGCGACTTTGATCGCAGATTAGTATAATTACACTCCGACATGGCTTTCAATGAATGTGGCGTAATAGACAATTTACATTAAATATACTGGATTTGACAGGTCTTTGACAAGTAGCGCTGCCATCGGCGCTCATTAAGAGCCATCATCATTTCAGCGTCAAAGACTTCCCATGTTTGACATAGGCCTCCCCCAAGCACCGCCACTTTGACCGGTGCTGTGCTTCCCGCATCCAGCGGATTCCTGCGGCCTTTACAAGGCCATCAGTCCACCTTGTGGGAGGCCTTTCAACGCTACGTCTTCCGGTACGCGGACGCCACTCCAGATCCTTTCAGCCACTTCGGCCATCTGTTCTGCGATCAATGTGCCCTGCCCACTGCCACTTAAGTTTGGCAATTCTTGGGGTTATGTCGATTATCTTGGTTCCTCTGAGGATCTCTTTATTTCTGATTTGATCACGTAGGGAAACTCCAAGCATAGCCCTCTCCACAGCCCTTTGGGTGACTTTTATCCTCCTAATAAGGCCCATTGTGAGCGACCACGTTTCAGTGCCATAGATTATCACCAATGTGACGGAAAGCGTCTACGTGATCGAGATAAATAAGACCACATAGCTTGTCAACATAAATATATCTTTTTGTAAAAGTAGGTATGTTTATGGTCACAAGATTCCCTTAATTCCCCTGGGAGCAGTACTCTCCTGCTCAGCCTGGTGTGGCGGTGAGCACAGCGGGTGTGGCTGGTGTCGCCAGAGCCGCAGTCGGCTCGACGTGGCCGCGCGGGTAAAATAAGTACCCGGCACGGAGCTCGGTGATTGCCGGATTTACCGGAAGGTGGTGGCCCTGAACGCACTCTCGATCGTCACCACGGTGCTCACAACGGACTTATGGAAAATAAACCCGACACCACCTTGGGACTGCAGCTGGTCGCCCTCCCGGAAATAGAGCGAGTTCCCGGATTTGAGGAATATCGAGTCGTCTCGTCTCTTCAATCTTTAGATAAGCCAGTAGCCTACTATACCCATCGTAACCGCTCAATTCTTCCTCGCGCTCGTCGATTCGGAACGCGTGTTGTATGTTGCCAGGTCCAGTTGTCGGTGACTGTGGTAGCCGGATCTCTTCCAGTGATTCATAGCACCCCCTTGCCTCACCGCTCACTGTGGCCTTGACCGCTACCGGAGCCAAGCATTTGTTCTTGTTGCTTGTTATTTTGAGGGGCCCACGACACCGTTGTGGAAAAATATGGTGGTGCTATTCTTTAAGCACCACATTGAACAGAGAGCCATGTCGGATTGCAATTCTTGATTTTAAAATTTTCTGCTTTGTGCGTTGGTGTTAAGGTCCAGATACAATTTTATATATTATATATTATTTTGTATATTATAGCAGCAGCAGTATCAGTATCAAGCGGCGGCGTACTGATGGAGAGCGGTAACTCACACCGCGTCGTACGTGAACTGAGTGTACCCGCCAGCGGGCCGCGCCGGGACCGCAGCACGCGGGCCCGCACTCCGGCCAAGGAGCCGGGACGACAGGTAACAATAACTATTCATTTTCAGATTTTTAGACAACTATAGACTACCAATGTGTCGACTATGAAGTTCTACGAGCCCAAACATAATTTTGATGGACCTCAACCTCTAAACAGAATCCTTTTTTTTAATCAAGAAAATTCATTTTTAGCCTAACACTCCAATCTGAATTCACAAAATTCTCCAATTATTACAACTGAGATGATAAAAAAAAACAATGCGCTCAATTTTCAGAATGATACTATTATCGCTTTGAGCGGGTCAATTGTCATTTATTGTATATCTGTGTCAGCTTGCTTTACACGGTTTTAGAGTGCCGTACGTCCGAATGAAAAAACGGAACCCTTATAGGATCACTCGTGTGTCTGTCTGTCCCAGTCAATTTTCTCCGAATATTATAGATTGATTAAGTTGAAATTTGGTACTCATATGAATTTCTGTGACCCAAACACGAACGTGTCACGTAAATAAATCAATTTTGAATATCACTTGGGAGGCAAATATGAAAAAAAAGAGTCTGCAAATTGTACCGTGTGTAATATCAAATGAAAGGGTTTTGTTGTGAGGGTCTCACTGGATATTGTTATAATTTTGAAGTTATTTAAGAAATAAGATGAAAATTTACCATTAGCCCCTTATTTGCGAAACTACTGAGCCTAAAATTTTGAGAAAAATACAGAAAATAGTTATATTCTTATAGATTACAGGAAAACCTATGAAAAATCGATGGTCATAAAATAACATAGAAAATCTCTCACTACGGTACGTACAAACTTACATTTTCAGTTGGAATGTATGGGAGAACACGTATTTAAACTACAGTATTTAGTTTTTTCTAAGGATAAATTCATCCCGATTACGAAAACCTTCATTGTGCGTGGTCCGGTACGTACTTGGCCGGTTTTTTTCTAAATAATTTGCCTCAAGCTCTAAAAACCATTGAAATCCATGCTCTATGAAGTAACAAACATTTTCAAACCTTTTCCATATTTCTGCCAAGCCTGTTACCAACAACATGTCCCACAGGGCTGTGCCCGCAGCCGCATGCGGCGCGCCGCGCCCGCGTCCTTCCGCCTGCTGGCCGCGGCCGACAACATGAGGCTGGAGCCTACTGCGTGCTCCTCGCACCCTAATGATGACACGCAGGTATGTATTGCTGGTTCATTTAAACCAGGGATTCCCAAACTATTTTGGGCAAGAGACCCCTTTTGCAAAATGAACTGATACCTCAGACCCCCATAACCAAATTTTTTCATCTTGTACGAACTTGTCCACGCTTATCGACTTTTGAGTTTTCAAAAGTACAACAATGTTACTTTCTATGAAAATATTAGTCATTCTTATAACAAGTTGATACACGTACCACAACATACACAGTATCTTGAAAGTTTCAAATAAGAACTTGGGTTAATTAACAAGGGTCGATTATTAGACCTCGTCGACCCCCAAGATCAGTTGCTTATGTCGACCCCTGAGAAACCGATTTCGACCCCTAGGGTTCGATATCGACCACTTTGGGAATCCCTGATTTAAACCTAATTAATAACACGTGAGAGCAATGATGGCCATGTGGTAACGGCTGCGGCTTACGAGTTGTAGGTCGTAAGTTCGAACCCAGACAGGCACTTTACTTTGTGTAATTTATTTCATAACCACTGCTCTCAAAACGGTGAAGGAAAACATCGTGAGGAAACCGGCACGTCCTAGAATTAAAAATTCGAAGACATTTGACATCTACCATGCACTGGGCCCGCGTGGTGGATTACGGCCCACTCCCTCTCACAGGGGGGAGGACTGTGTCCCAGCAGTGGGAACATTATAGGCTGATTATGTAATAACACGTCGTTCTAAAAACTCTAATAACATTTTGTTTAAAAGATGCTGGAAAATAATTCGTCTTTTAATCAAATAATTTATTTATCTGTCATTGCTTTATTTTCAATATTTTGTGCCTATTGTAGTTTAATAATTTTATTCCTGGTACATCGTAGTCACACATAATTATATGATCATCATCATAATCAGCCTATAATGTTCCCACTGCTGGGACACAGGCCTCCTCTCTGTAAGAGGAAGTGGGCCGTAATCCACTACGCGGGCCCAGTGCGGGTTGGTAGATGTCACATGTCTCCGAATGTTTGGTTCTAGGACATGCCGGTTTCCTCACGATGTTTTCCTTCACCATTTTTATAGCAGTGGTGATGAAATAATTTACACAAAGTAAAGCGCCTGCCTGGGTTCGAACCTACGACCTACAACTCGTAAGTCGCAGCCGTTACCACTGGGCCACCACTGCTCTCGATACACATAATTATATAATTAATGTAAACTACATATAATAAAACATTTTAAAAGAGTTACTATGGAGCTTCTTTGTCAATTCTTCTCCATTCGACACTACCTTAGAATTAACTTTATTTTCTTATAAATTTTGACATTTGAAAATGTCTTTTATGTGCTTAATTGAAATTTTAATAATTTGAGTTTGACGTTAACATTTATTTGTAACGCGATCAAAAAAGATTGCATTCTTTTCTTTCTTTTAACTTTAGAAATGAAAAAGTTTTGTGTTTGATTCGATAGCTAACTAATATTTGTGTGGGCAGAGTGCGGCCGGCAGTAACTGGGAGTGTGCGTGGCGCGATCAACCCAGAAGAGCAGCTAGCGCAAAGGTAAGATATCTTCAGAGTTTCACCTAAACAGGGTTTTGTTTACACATTCATCACATACTTTGGGACAGCAGGCTTATCGCGAGAACCGTAGAGAAGCGTTTTGTCGACGGAAGAGTACATAAAAATGACGTTTCCGTGTACATAGTTGACAGTTTTCAACCGAGAAATGTAGACAAGCGATTTCTATTTTAAAGCAGAGTAGAAATAGAAAGCGTCTCATGCTATAAGCCTGCAGATATTAGGTCATTGTGAAGAGTTCGTTCGGTTTGGAAAAGTACTACCCATTGCTGGGATCCAGCTAAGATTGGCATGGTAATTTTACAACTTTGTGCCTAAAGTTCTCATCGTCAATATGGCTTGTATTTTGTAATAATAAAAATCTGCTTTATGTATGGAAGGACACATCGCATGCTTAATAGAATACTGGCTTAACTCAAAATCATAGATTTCTGGAAATCGCCGTTAAATGTTTTGCGTTTGGGGTCTAGTCTTATTAGCCAATATTATAAATATCTAATTTACAGTTAAGGCGCTGACAAGACCCAATTGACCAAAATAGGCTTCTCTTAAGGAAAAAAAATGCCAAATCTGTATAGTTTGTGGTAGCGGAAAAAATATATGTTAATTTTGAACATATTTCCCAGAACTTGGTGTTTACCAAAACACGTTTTGAAAAAAAATCTCGATACAAACTAACCTTAAACTAACCTCTTATATTGAGTGCTAATCCAAAATATCTGTATTAAATATCAACATACGTTACGTATTTAATTAATAACAAGAACGTCTTATTTGAATGCAGAACTTGGTTGTTTTTTATTTTCGATTTCTCAAATCAATTTTGAGTAAATATTTTGCAATAAATTACAAGCGTTGTGTCATCGCGCTTCTCTTTCTTTTCTATGCAATCAGACAGTGACCGCGGTTTAGGTGTTGTCAGCGTCTTAAATATAATACCTACTTTTTAAAAACCATTGATTGAATCTGTACAAGAAAAATTGCAGAAATCCTAACTGACTCAAGCTCTAATAGGTCAGTATCCTAAAAATCGTGCGATATGTTGCGCCGACTCCAGATAAATTGACATAGGTGCAAGAGAATGATCACAATTCACATCTTTCTATCCCATCAGATATTAATCTCTTCTTCACAGGTATCAAGCAGTCGAGGAGGTCCAAGCGCGGAATCCTCCCTGGAGGACCTGACCCTGACGCCGACAGGTCTGGACCTGTCGCTGCCAGACTGCAAGATCATCGCCAACAGGAACGCCAGGCAAGACAGAGACTTTAAAAGGTATCCCCATGCACGCATTCATACATCCACACGGCTTGGCAGGATATCATGGTGAATAGATACTTTGATGTTAGAATGAGGAAGTTTAAGAGTGCGCTTCCACTGATGCAGAGCTGGGTGGAGTGGAGAGGAGCAGACCGTGAATTGGTCGATCACAGTGCTCGAAATCTGCGGAGTGGAGATTTCAAGCACTGTGATTGGCCAATTCACTGTCCGATCCTCTCCACTCCGCCCAGCTGTATGTGCGTCAGTGGAAACGCACCTTATAAGGTTGGAGCAGCGCGTTTTTTTTTTATTTTTATTTTTTTTGTAAGATATATTTTACTTACGATAGGCCGCACGTCAGTGGTAACAAAACCAGCTGGAAATCAGCGTCAGGTGGTACGTCTTCGGATTTCCGACCACCGTAGGCGCGGGCTTGCGGGCGGTGAGCAATGGGTAGCTCACCGTCCGGCAAGGACCAGGCCCGGGGCGACGGCGCGTTGTTTTCCACGCGCGCCTCAAAGAGATGTCAGCACAATGTAGGGGTCCGCTAGGGCCGATGCCTGCCGGGGTCGCGGGAAGGTACTAATGGGTCACCGAGGCCCCCGCAACACAGGCAACAGAAGGAATACGGGTGCGTTTTAGTCAGTAAGTCTGACACACCCTCCCGCTCCACCCAGAGCGGGAGAAGTTATTTGATGATTTCCCATCCCCAAAAAAAAAAAAAGGTGGTACATCTTGTGTTGTCATCTGACATTATGCGGAGCTGAGGCCCTTTTGGCATTATAATCATTGTTTTATTTATGGTTTTATAGTTTTACGGTGTTTTTAAGGTACCATACGTCGAAAGGAAAACCAGAATCCTTATATTATCAATGTTATGTTTGTTCTTGGGTTATCCCAAGAACAAACATAATGAATGTATATTCATCCCAGCTACGGAACCCTTCATTGTGCGTGGTCCGACACGCACTTGGCCAGTTTTTTGTTATAATGCCAATAATCATTTTTCTTTCTTAATTTTCTTTGTATAAGCTGGCCTCTAATTCTATTGAAACTCCGTGCTACGGTAGGCAATGACGTATTATATATAGACACGTCATGAACCAACATCGCGGCGCTTAAAAACGGCGAAAATACTAGATAGCTACTTATACTCGTGAAGAAAGGGAAGCGACACGTTTTTGTCTTTAACTTTTGGAGTATAATTTTTACATCGTCTGAAAACACACGACGGCATGTTTTTTTTTATGTTTTGCACAGGTTTACACACGCAATATAAATTAAAAACAAACTTAGTGTCGCGCGACAGGTTGGTGCGTAACTAAGCGCGATGTGGCCAATTGGCTTCATTTCATGTTGTCATTTTAGAGTGCGGACAACGTATCTATAGTTTTAAATATCATTGACGGTAGGCCATTGTGCTACCACTGACGTGCGGCCTACTATAGGTGGGCAGAATATTTTCATAAATATTCAGAAAAGAAAAAATAAATAAAGATCGCTTTTAGCGATAACACCGCCCATTATGTCACCCCTTGTAAAATGTCTACATTTATATATGTAATTTTTATGGTGAACACAATAAAGAGTATTTATTCTATTCTATAATCAAGCGGTTAAATCCAAATTATCGACTTCGGTAAATACTTTGATTGGGCGTTAGGATTTATGTCTCAAGTATTTTGTGATTTCAAAATATGTCACGAAAGTTATTTAACAAAACTTGGTTCTTGGACATACAGTCTAATATTGTACAACAAAGTTGAACCTAGATGGTGGGAGAAGGTATTTTTGAGCACCGAAAACGGTTTTGTTTGTATTTTCTATGGTATTTATTTGCAATATTCACAACATTTTCATATAACATGTTTTTATAATAAACACCGCTTTGAATGATTTTAATTTTGGTATGCGATTGAAAACATTAACTTTCTATTCATATAACGTCATTCTATTCCCGTGTTTTCCACCGTCTTTAATAACAAATTAAATAATAATATTTTCCCAACCAGGTACTATGTCAACGAAATGACCCCAAAAGACTTATCGAAACTTAGCAAAGAGATCCGTCACGAACGCGAAAGTTACCGAGAACTAACTGGCCGCTACATTGAAAAGCCCGAAGCAATTCCTTTAAAAGAAACTCATTACTCAGACTTATCGAACAAAGAATCTAATCTAAAAAAAGAATCGAAAAAGGACTCTAAGTCGAAAGAAATAAAGACGAAGATTAAAAGGTCGGATTCTGGTCGGAGTGAATTGAAAGTGAATGTGAGTGTGGGTAGTAAGGTGTTGATCATAGAGCCGTTGGGAGTGTATGATTGTATTAATTTGGGGAGGAGGATCGATGTGCAGTGGCCTTCGGAAGCGGAGAGGGAAAGAGGAGGGAGGAACTTCTGGGGCAGCTGGGTGCCGATGGCTGGGATGGATGGATTGGTGAGTTTATTTATTTATTAACTTAAAACGGCAATGCCGATTACATTCGCTGAAGATAATTATTAAATTAGACAATATAAAAAAAAATAAATTGTTGACAAGCTAGGAGTTGTGATCTAGAAGTACTATTGCTAAATATATTTTCCCCTTCACAGGTTGTACACAAATGGACGCCAAACCACAGAGACCCGAAACTTCGATCTCACGTCGACAAAAGCATACTTCTCATACAAATAGACGACAAATATGTGCCCATTGCTGAAAACTGTGTCCAAGACCTTGGTGATGAAGTGTGAACCTTATCTCTAGATAAACAAGGACAAAATCAGCGTGAGCAAAGTATGAACTTATATCTAATTTTAAAACGGACATCTATGAGCTATGGCAGTGAAGTCTGAACCTTATTCGTATAAAAATAAGGTCGATATAAAAATCTACTAGAAAAAAAACTTTTATTGTGATTAGGATTAGAAATGGCGAAAGGAAATTACAGTTTCTGACTATAGAAATAATTTGGAAAATTACATACAACCTCGAAATTGACAAAGATAAAGTCGTGGTTGCGTGTGTGATCTCGGTGTTGAATTATGAACCGTATATGTGCAGAAGTAAGGTGTATTATGCGAGGCTGTTGTGAAATTGATTCTTATTTTTATTAATGCAACTGATACAGTTCCTCTTAACACTTGTGGCATGATTAATTACACATCATTATGAATTAAAGAGAATGGTAAAAAATTAACGAGTAATCATTGCAAAAAAATCTCTTGAAATAAACTTCTCAACGATTATTTCTTGGTTGCTAATAGATGAATCTGTCTTACTGTAACTTAATCAGGACTCTTGAACAAGTGTCGAAAGAATTTACATACAGTGCTAAAATCGTGAAAAACGTAAACTGAAATTCTGTCTGTGAACATTAATCATGCTACTTTGTGTTCTACTAATATTGTGCCAAGTTATGAGCTCGCTATAAAAACGATCATAGTAATGTCCCTAAATTACAGCTACCTACTTACCGATACTCCACTCTAAGGGCGAGATCTATAAACGTTACTTAGCTTGTGCATTGACTTAGTCATGTTCCAGTCTCTATCTTGCACTTGTAGTTTGACAGTTGTGCGGCAGTGACAGGAAAAAAGCTTAGCCTGAGTACGTGCTAAGTAACGTTTATAGATCTCGGCCTAAGGGCCAGGCCACGCCGGCGCGGGCGGTAAGAGATAAGTCATGTTATATCGTGAGTAAATTGGTACAATAATATGAAATGGTATGTTCATGTCACAAAGCAATACAGATCTTATGACAACTATGAATAAGTTAAAATGGGAAAGAAAGACGGTCCAATAAGCTATGTGTTTTCAACCTTACCAACTAAAGATAAAAGTGCGATTTCGCATGACAAAATCTTGAAAGAAGGTATTCCATGTCTTCAAAACAAAACATCCTATTGTTATTGATGTGATGTTCAACTGTAAATGTAGGAGAATAAGGTTGAAAATACAAAAACTGTTCATATAGGAATTACTTAAAAGCGACTCAGAGTCGTCACGATTGACTTAAACATATAATTATGAAGGTATAGTTTAATTATCTACCATAAGGGTGCATGTCCATTTGAGCGGAGAAAAGCGGTCTATTGGTTATCTGCACTTCTATGCTGAAATGGACAAACAGCCTAAATAAAACATAGGTTAAAATTGGACAACACAATTGTAGTATATGAAATTGTTGCATAATGAAACCTAGTTATGTGCAGTTTTATACACTACTTTATCTACTCTCATACATTGGGATTGAGCCGACTAAATGAAAGATCAAAGTTAAAAGTAAGAAATAATTTATTGCTTATAATAAATATAGTTTTGTATGTTGCCATTTTTAAGCAAGAATAAAAAAAAACCCACGAAATTCAGTACAACAAAACGTATGAAGTGCGCCCAGCAGATCAGCGCGCATGTGCTTAAGCGGGTGCTGCCACAGACAAGTAAAAATTAGAATCAAAACTTGTAATGCAACAATGGCGCGCCCCGCATGTGCATTCCACTAGAAAAAAATATTGGTGGAAACTTCTTGGTGGTATTATTTATCTTCTTGGATTTGCCCTGTATCGTATTGGTAAAAAAAATGTTTTATTACATTATTTTGTTTTAAGAAGTGTTATAAAATTATTCTATTTTTAATTAAATTTCTTTTTGAAGTTTATAACTCCAATTTTACTGTATGAGGGTAGATAAAATACTTTTTTTTTTATTTCGCACTTATGCCATTATGTTTCGTCTAGATGTAACTGTAATATATTCCCGTATTATTAAATTTAAGTTGCGTTCTATTGGTCCCGTGATGTAAATAATGATAATTGGTCGTGGCGCAAGTTTGACTTTTACGTCTTTGGAATAAGGTTGAACGGAAGAAAAACTGAAAATTAATTAATTGGCTGATCAATTCTTGCCAAACTCTTAAAATAAAGCATAATCGTTAAGTATCATCGCACGGCATGCAACGCTTTAGCCAGCATACCAACTTCAAGCTTCTAACGTGCATTTAATGTATAATTATAATATCTTGAAACGGTTAAAGCAGACAAAATATGTGGCAAAGAAAAATTTCATAAAGTTAGTAGCCAAGAAGTAAGAGCTAACGTAAAAGTCTTCCAGAACTTGCGACACAACATAAGCTTTGTTGTGTGTGGGTAGCTTTACAATGTAAATACTTGTAAATAATGTAAAAAAAATACGAAAAAATGTATATTCGTCTCTTTAATATATAAAGAAAAACATCTTATTACAGTACATAAGTAGAAACCTTTTTATTTTTGTTATTATTTTTTGTCAAAATTCGTTTTGTATAAAAAACCGTTCGCTCCAAATACCTTTTAGTCTGACACCAAATTAATGTGTATTGTGTATTTAAATTATTTATAAATTATAAATTTATGTAAGTGACTGTGTGTATATTAAAGGCAAAGTGAAATATTCTTTCGATAGCACCTGAACTCGATATCCTAAGTATCAATACAATGTCACTTTGATATTCAAATCCTTAATATCTTCTATTTAATAATTTTTAAGTATTCATTTAGAGCAGCGCAAAAGACCAATATCACAAAATCAGGCACTCAATTAATTAATTTAATTAATATTTTATTCAGCATTTATAATGTTTGCATATACTATAATATATCAAACTTATTCTTGTATTTTTGATGAGTAAATCGGGTGCATGTCGTTACCAAATTCTTAGTAAATTATACATACATATCTTTAACAAAAAAATATATTCTATTTCCTAGACCGTTTGACTTTGCTTAACCTATTATACACACAGTAGCTCTATTTGTTCACTGTTGTTATGTATACTATATCACTGTATATGTATTGTTTACCAAAATAATGGACAAATTATAATGATGACGTTGTGTTTTGCGAATTTAAAGGGGAGTGAAATTATTAAATGTTGATGTTCCAATCGCGCAACTAAACTATTCCAATATACTAATTAATAATTTGATTAAAGAAAATGTACTGGGGAATAACACTACGTTTCTATGGATATGCTTTAATTAATATTTTGTATTGAAAACAATGATCGTAAAAATACACAAATGCATGTCAAATAAGATCTCAAATAATTAACTAACTTTATTTATTAAACGGTATACCCGGCTACCTAGTGTTATTTCATAATATATCAGTTAAATAGCACCTACAACAAATTGTAACTTTTTTTTTCTAAATAGAATGAAGAATTATAAAATGATTAAAAACCAATAATTTCACTAAATCCCCGAAGCGTTGAGATAATTTAAAATTATAATTCAATTGTTCACTTTAAATCGTCACGGATTTTTTACCATCTGCTCATAAAATAACAATTTTCGCCTTATTGAATGTGATTGTAATTATCTGTGTTTTCATCATTGCCTGGGAAGTTTTATAATCATTCTGATATTGTTGTCAATTATTCCAAGTTTTGGTTATTGAAATAGATCACTTCCATAAATATGACGTTCTTTAAATGTTATAAAAAGAACGCCAAATGCATAACCTCCTCCTTTATTTTGAAGTTGGTTAAAAACAGTTGTTTGTTTTAATCACTTTAACTACATTATTGTTTTTTTTTGTAATCATTATTAGCAGATGATATTTAAACCACAAGTGACTATGCACTCTGCACTTTGACACTCTGTGTCCCTTGTGGTATTCGTTCGCGTTTTATATTTGTTTTACATTTAAATTAATAAACCTATGTATTTTTCAAACACAGGTAAAAAATCATTTTGATTTGAATCAGTCTTTCAATTTCTTCAAAGCTTTAAAACTTATAAATAGAAGTTACATACATAAACATAGAAATGTAGTAATATTGCTATTTTATTGGGTGAAATTAAATGCAAAGTAATACTCACGAGATACCAAATCGAATATGACAAAAACCTAGAAGAAATAATTATTATATTTCAATTTCATCCAAATAAAATCAAGCACCAAACTATTCCTTTAAAAAAGATTCCGATGGTGTTCTCTTGTCAAAGTGGCGCCAACTGGTGGCGTGAATTTTTATGAAAACCCTAATTGATCATACATTTTACGTAGAACGCGAACGTACCACAACTAATATATTATGAGTATATATTATATTCTCAAGTTGCCTTAATATATTTTAGACTGATTTTTTATAATCGTGATGTGTGTCAAGCCGATTTATAGATAGTTAAGGTGAAACTGCGCTCGGTTCAATCATCTAATTGTTAAGATCGCAGTGTACTTATGAACATGTGTTTTGGCGGTTTACTCATTTACGTTTATTAGGTTGAAAATGGATATTTGTCGTTAGAAAAATGACACTTTTAATATCAGAAACTTCCATGTTTTTCCATGACATTCTCGGTTATTTTTGTCTGCATTTTTTGTCGTAATATTTTACCTATACTAAGTACCTATGTCTTATGAGTCCGAATACTTCTCTGTTTTTTATACTGAGCAAATATTTTTGGTAACTTGTTCATCACTTCATACGAACGACAAATATCTGTATAAAAATCCGAATTTATATTTATTACTTTGCAAAAACGGTAGCTTTGCGTTAAAGCTTGGTGTATTCTGTGTGTTCGTCTAAATTGAACTTAATTGCAATGTAAAATAATAGATGTTTGTACAGTAGGAAGGCACAATCCGTCCACAAGTGTTTTTTTCTGCATATGCAACTATTTTGTTTTGAATCTAATTGATTTTGTTCTTTGTTGACATAAACGGGTGAATAAAAAAAACACGTCTTTCCTAAAAAAGGTCCAGTTTTTTGAACGGGTAATACGTTTCGAGTAGCTTCTGCGTTCTGTACTTTGCATTAATTTAATTGCACGAGCTGTCGTCCAACTTCCGGTAAAATTCACAAAGGCAATGAGAAATAAATGCCTAGTAAAACGACTCCCAGTTTCTGAAAGCCTTATCAATATTTAATCTATTGTCAAATGATTTCCCAAAAGGTATAGTTTACTAGAGACTTAATGTTAATGTTTCATTCCACAGAATTCTTATCTGATTAACAAAATATCTGTTCTACTAGTGCCTACTATTCGTACGCGGTATCTGTACACGACGTTTCATCTCTGATTGCCTTTATTATACAAAAAACCTTTGTATAGAACTGGGCGTATCATACACCCGAAGCTTAACGCGATTTTGAACGCATTCGAACCATTAACCAATCGGAATTGTACCTGGTACAAACCAACCTGGCTAGTTGAATTTTGAAAGTATCAAACGCCTCGTAACTGTAAGCCAATAGCGTGATATTGAACATGTTGGCGATTAAAAGAGGTTTAATCCCCGGTTTATATCATTCTTCTTCACGTTGTCGATGTCAATAAAGTAGCTTCCTCGTGATAGCATATGCAGACAAGACGTGGTTGTTTTGTGAGTACACGTACTGGTAAACCGCCGCTCCGTTGATTTGTGTCACATTATCAATATCAGAATTAATACTGAATTAAAATGGTACATGGATATTAAGCGTTTTATTCCTAATTCTTAGGACGAGGTAAGTAAACATTAATTAGTATGTGCTTTAGCTAAGATATTTATTTATTTAACAGTTTATGTACACACATAAACAGACAAGAAGAAAGGAACAGAAAAATACGTACAAAGGTGATGCTTATTTCTAATGAAATCTCTTCCAGCATACCTGCGATAGTTATGTGCAATAGTTGTATATTAAAGATATTATATTCCCGTCTCTGTCTTTCTTATTATAGTTTGAAAGTTGCGCAACAGTAACAGGGATACGGCTTAGTCACAGTATCTGCTGGCTACCGGTGCCGATTCCCTTGTTCACAAACTAAACTAAATTTAAGTTCAGTGCATCTTTTTCTTTCTATTTCATTAAGAAGAGGAGAGAAGATAAATTTTAGTTTAGTCCTGTCAAATTAATCACCGCCCGTCACTATTCCATACAAGTTTAAAAACTTTCCTACTAAAATTACGTCAATTTACGTCAAGCGATGATTAATTTGACAGGACTAAACTAAAATTTATCTTCTGTCCTTTTCTTAATGAAAAAGAAAGAAAAAGATGCACTGAACTTAAAATTTAGTTTAGTTTGTGAAGCAGGGAATTGGCACCACTGTCTATTTATCTCAGCCTTAGTGATATTATAATCCCAAGGTATAAAAATACCAAGCAAGTAAGCTACTAAAATATGTACGGGCCGGGACTCTAGAACTTAATAGTTGTGGTTTTGTAGTGTCTTCTATGGATCCCTAAACGTTTTCACCAGAAAATTGCTCAATCTGAATGTCAAATGAGTATTCCTTCACAGAAATTGCATGTAATGTCACAAATTGCGATATTAATCTTATGTAATTGTTTAAATGCACGCCCAGGTCAAAGTTAATTGCAATTTCAATCGATAATTATAGAAGAAAAATTATTATACCTGAATAATTAATGATGCAATCACAATAGGTCACTTTAATTCTAGATTTTATTTGTCTAGAAAAAGTTGTAGAGAGTACGGTTAATTTCAAATAATTCTTAATTTCGAGAAAAAACATTATTAGCATTGAGCAACTATGTTGTATTCTGATCTCCCAATGGACTACAAAAATACTTTCGGCCGTTACGTTTTCCTGTTCAAATGTATTGGCATAAATTTCTTCGACGATTCGAAAAGTTATCTCAACAGGAACAATTTAAAATTGTTATTGTTTAGTTTGGCTTTCTATCCGTTCATTTTGGGGCAGTTCACTTTGATTTCTCATATCAGAGCTGATCATTTTTTAGAAAGTGTCCGCGTTGTACCTGTCGATCTTATGTTTTTTCAGGGTAAGTACAATAAATAAGTTTTTTTTTTTCCATATACCTACTGAAACTAAAAACCATTATTATCTTTGTTTTCGCTTAAATTGTAAATTGTGTTTCTTCTTCTGTGTAATAAATGATTTAGGTTATCTATCTAAAATTATTCCTGGGGGGCGTAGCCCGTCAGGGAAGCTTCAGAGTATTTAGAAACATATACAGGTTGGCCGGTGAAGTGACGCCTTAACCTTATTGACCTTATTGACCGCCACGTCAAAAAAACGTGCCCTCGGCGCCAAGCTACGAATTATTCCTTAAAATCTGTCATGTATTCGTGACAGTGGCGTGCTGGGCACATTTTAGTCTGTCATCTATACATGACTGTGGCAGTCAAAAGGTGAAAGTAAAATTTTCCACCCCCGTGTATTTTCCGTGATTATTAGTAGTTTGGGAGGTAGAATTTTTTCATAATTTTCATCTCGCATCGGTTTTGTTTATTTTTCTGTTTCCGACGATTGTGGATATTTTTTTTTTGTGTTATTTTACCGCTTTGTCGGCGTGATTGATATATACAGGGTGTCCAGTAAATAGCACGACATACTGCAGGGGGTGATAGCTTGGGTCACTACCTATCAATACAACACAATATATGTTCACCAAAATCTTACGGATTTACAGTTTTACTAAATTTTCCGAAATATCGAAAAATCTCTACCTTGAAACAGATTTTTAAGTATCTCGTAATGAAAAAATCCTTTTCTAGAACTTTTTTTTACATCAAATTATTCGTGAATAGGTTACTCTACTCATTATAAGTTTTTTTTTTTGATCAAAAACAAGAAAGTTTTGAAGGAATAGTTTTTTTTGTTAAAATTTTCACAGAACGATTTTCTTTTCGCATAAGTTTAACCTACAATGGTGAAAAAAAAATGTATGTGGCAGTTTTGTACAACAAACTTAAAAGATAGCTTGTTTAATGGTGATTTAGGAAAGATACAATACTAGTGCATTTTCATTAAAAAAATACAAGAAAATGCTATTTTAGTTCCAGAGAAGCTGATTTTGTTGAAAATGTAATTAACGTAATTTTGACAAAAACCACTATGAGAATAAGTAATAGCTGCTCATTTACGCGAATTATTATAAAACTAGTTGTGACACGTAAAATGCGACGTGCACGCGTAATGACTAAAGGTTTTTACCTGCTCGCCGACCGACCCGACCCGACCGGTTACTGTCTAACAAAAGAAGCGCATCTGCTATCCCGCTCTTTCTTGCATTGTGATTTTGTGTCTCACTCTCAACCTTATTTGCGACACTTGTCAGTACGCTACCTTAAACCGTGTGCAACGCATCTCTGTGTTCACAAATTATTGTTTCGTACTGACGACTGTTTTGTGCCTTGGACCCCGGACATTGTTTGCCTTACGATTTGGATTTTTTATTGTGATCACTACGACGACTTGGCGACCACCTGGACTTTTGTGTTTTATAACATGGCCAACCGCCGCGTTTTTCCTGGTTATACGCAGCGAGAGTATGCTGAGATGCACCTTATTTACGGAGAAGCTGGCCAAAGTTCCCGAGCTGCTGCCACCCTCTACAGGGAAAGGTTTCCCAATAGGAGACATCCACACCATGAAATGTTTACCAGAGTGCATAACTCCTACATGGAAGGCAGACTCCTTGGTCAACGTGGCGGTGGACGGCCTCAAGTTGTTGACGAAGACATAGTGCTTCAGGAAAGAGAACAAGACCCGACAACTTCGGTTAGGGCGATACAACGGCGCACAGGGATACCGAAGTCCACTGTTCATTCAGTACTTAAGAGGTATGGATACCATCCATTTCACGTACGACGCGTGCAAACTCTTTTAACTAGAGACTACCTGCCGAGAGTTCAATTCTGCCGCCGCATGCTTGAAATGCATCGGGAGGACCCAAACTTTTTTTAATAAGGTGTTATGGAGTGATGAGTCAGCCTGCAGAAAGGACGGCTACTTGAATTTGCATAATTTACATAGTTGGCAATTAGAAAATCCGTATGTGTCAAGAGAAGACAGGTCCCAGTACCAATTCAAAATAAATTTATGGTGTGGGATTTTTAATGGCCAGATTGTGGGTCCCGTCGAGCTTCCACCTACATTAAATGCCAATAATTACTTGGAGTTTTTACGAGAAACCCTACCCACGCTCCTTGAAAATGTTCCGAGTGAGCTAAGAGAGGTGATGTGGCTTCAAAATGATGGGTGCCCTGCTCATTATGGCCGGGAAGTAAGAGCCTACTTAGATGAAGCTTATCCAGGCAGGTGGATTGGGCGTCTGGGACCGATATTATGGCCACCTAGGTCTCCGGACCTAAACCCCCTGGTTTTTATTTATTGGGGTGCCATGAAGGACAAAGTCTATGAAAAACCGATCCAAAATTACAATGAATTGAGAGCAAGGGTTAACATTGCAGCAAGAAAAATATCGGAAATAAGCCTGAGAAGACTCAAAAGCTCATTTTTAAGAAGATGCCGAGCGTGTATTAGGGCACAAGGGAAGCAATTTGAGCATTTATTGTAATTTATTTAAATAAATGTTTATTAAAGTTAACTCATCTGTTTTTTTTACTATCACCTTATCCTTCATTAACTTCGGAAAGATGGCGCTAGTTGCCACGAGAAGCTCGGCTCCGTATTTATAAATTAAACTAAAATATAAGTTCTCGTTTTATAAGCTTAAAAGTTATTGAAATTAATCATAAGTCTTGAACATACTTGTGGAAGTGTTATCTAGTGACAGTTTCGGCAAATGAGTGTGCAAAATCAATAACTAATCTACAAACAACAAACCAAGTTAAATCAACCTTACTAAAACAAACAAATTACTTACAACAATAGTGATAGTGTAATAAACCTGTAAACATTAAAAAGAACATCGAGAAACCATAAATAAAGTGCAAAAACAAAAAACCAAAAGATTGGTGTTTTGGTGACTACGTGCAAAAATGCGGCAAAAAATTGTTATGGAATGAATCACTGTTGTGTATTACAGTCCAACTAGAACACTAATTACGGATGAGGATTATCAGACAGCGTAACACAGTCAGGAAGTGATCGACTGGCAAACACCGTGTCGGCGGATCAAATCTATGTGTGGACTTTTTGGCTTTTTGGTTTTACTTTACGTTTACGTTTGGATTTCTATTTCCCGATCTTAAATATTTCTGCATTTTGGAGAATATATTATATAAAATAAAATAAATAACATGGAATTTGAAAACATCACGTTAAGAAGAAACAAAACTATTTTATCAACGAATGAATCATTGGGTTCTTCTTTCGAATCCACTAATTCTGACTACCGCGCAAGAAGTCTACCGGACCTGTCTACCGTCTGCAATGAAGATATCGAAAAACTAATACAAGAAATTGAACAAATGAAGTTAAAATTAACCACTGCCAACAATGAAATCGACAACCTTATTTTGGAAAATAGCACTTTAAAACAACAAAATAAGGAACAAGAAAATATTATATCACAACTGAAAAACTTATGCACCACCCCAACAACAACTTTAAAAAAAAATTCGACTACGAAAAAAAGAGGCCTAAAGGTACAGAACAAGACATTAACTAAACAGAAACTATGTCTTAATCAAAGTAATATCGATCTTGAGCCAACAAAGTGTGATAGTAATGCGGCGGATGGCGCTGCTGAGTTGAATCCGGAACAAAATCAGGACACAGTTAGCCTAGATAACGACAGTAAAAAATACAACGTTCTTGCAACAGATGGTGCTACAAGCAGTTTAGATAATAATAAGATAGATGGCGTTGTACTAAACCCACCTAATAATAATTGCGCACCTAATCAGTACTGCCCTAGCACCAATAGAAACGACCATAACACAAGCGATGGCGCTATGCCCAATTCGCAAAATGAAATTGACAGGTTGGACAAAAAAAAAGAAGTTAGACCCCAGTTAAACATACTAGGGGGGCAACAATTTACTGGTTTAGCTTCACAACTTATCCATTCTAGAGCAGACTCGAACTATGAAAAGTACCGTATCTCAGCGACTACAAAATCACAAGCTTTAACCGAAGAAATCCTAAAGTCAAGCTGTGAACTTACAGACTCTAGTGATAACTACCTAATTGTGTGTGTGGGTGAAAATGACACGAATCCCAATAGGATTATTATAGAGTTAATATCTCTTTTGAAAAATATGCCAAAAACTAATGTACTAGTATTCAACATTTTACATAACAAACATCTAAATATAAACATGATCAATAATAGCGTTCATTTAATTTGTAAACATTTCAAAAATTACTCATTTGTTAAGGTTGACTCCTATAGCTCCAATAAATATTATTACTTCATGGAAATATGTAAGAAGATAAACTTTATAATCGACTCCAAATATTATAGTAAGGTTTTCTTGACTGGTCGAAATAAGTTTTTAAATGATAGGGACAAAACGGAATATAAAACCATCAATAAAAGGGGTACCATACCTTATTATTTTAAGCCCTTATCTGAGACAGTAATTCAAAATGATAATAATGCAATAACACAGCAGTTTTTTCAGTCCAACTAAAACATCTACTAATACTCTTACAATATTCCACCAGAACATTGCTGGACTATTGAATAAACTTGGCAATGAGTTTAGACAGAAAAAAGAAATGGTGGATATTATATGCTTTAGTGAATCATTTGTTAAATCAGGTAGTGAAATGAATATTTACTTAAAAGGTTTTAAACTAGCTACACATTTTTGTCGACAAAGGGAAAAAAGGGGAGGAGTTTGTATCTTGGTTCAAAAGTCAATAGAGTATAGTGAAATACCCCTCTGTAAAGAATTGTCGATTGAAAAGTCTTTCGAGTGCTGTGGCATACAAATACCGGCCATAAATTGCTTTGTCTTATGCGCATATCGTACGCCTGGTAGTAGAACTGAAATATTTCTACAAAATCTGGACTTGCTGTTACATAAACTCACGATAAAAAAAAAATATAAAATTGTTATAGCAGGTGACTTCAACATAAATATACTCAATAAAAATCAGCTGACTAATAATTTTGACAACTTGTTATTAAACTATAATCTTAAATTCCATATTAATGAATGTACGCGACAAGCAACCTGCATAGATAATATAATTAGTAATTATGATGATGGAGAAGGTAAGGTACATCAACTATATCTTTCCGACCATAATACTGGACAAACACTAACTATTCCTGTAACATCAAAAAAGGAACTTTTAAATTATTATTACATGGCTTCTAGAAACTATTGCGAAGAAAATATGATTAAATTCAAAAACTGCATTGAAGCACTTACATGGTCGGAGGTGTTAAAGGAAAATAACGTAAATATGGCCTTCGATACATTTTATGACACCATTAAATTATTTTACAACCTATGTTTTCCGATTGATACAAAAAAAATAGACTCCAGTGTAAAATCCCCTAAGTGGATAACAAAAGGAATTAAAAGATCTTGTAGAAGAAAGAGAGAACTTAGACATGGGTACTATAAATGCAAAAATTCACGAAATAAACGGACATATAAAAAATACAGTACTATATTAAGAAGATGTATCATTCAATCACAAGCAAACATGAATCATGACTTCGTGTCACGAGCAAAAAATAAGTGTAAGGCTACATGGCAAATAATCAAAAATGAAAGCGACTCTGTAAAATTACATGACGAAATTGAATGTATCAACGTAAATAACTGTCTGGTTACAGACCCTTTAGCAATTGCCAATGCTTTTAATAGCTGTTTCATTGAGACGGAAAAAGCGAACTCACAAAATACCCATGTAGGTAGCCTGCAACTAAGCAAAATAGACCGCGTAAGCTCTAGTGTATTTTTAAGACCAATGGCTGAAGAAGAAGTATTTAAAATAATATATTCACTAAATAACACAAGATCTGTAGGGTTAGATGGTATATCAACACACGTATTAAAATATTGTGCTAGCACACTTTCACCCATCCTTACACACTTAATTAACCTGTCATTTACAGAGGGAACATTTCCGGAGCAACTTAAAGTATCTATAGTCAGACCGCTACACAAAAAGAACTGCAAACAGGAAATAAAAAATTATCGCCCAATAACCCTCATAAACATTACATCTAAAATATTTGAAAAGGCCATGCACAAACGTCTTACAGGTTTTCTTGACAAACATAACGTTATAAAAGAAGAACAAAACGGTTTTCAAAGGAAAAAGTCAACTACTTTAGCAGCCTTTAACTTAATCAAAAACATAACGCAGACTATCGATAAACGAATCCCTGTTTCAGTTATATTCTTTGACATGACCCGTGCTTTCGATTTTGTTAACCACGACATTTTAATAAATAAATGTGAACTGTATGGTATTAGAGGACCTGCATTAGACTGGCTAAAAAGCTACCTGATAGGACGGAAACAATGTGTAGAGATTAAAAGAATTGATAAAGACTCCAAGATAAGTGCGTATAGGTCTGAGTTTCAACCCAATAAAACCGGGGTACCTCAAGGCAGCATTCTAGGACCTTTACTCTTTCTGCTATTCATAAATGACCTGCCTAAAGCTTCCAATCATCAATGCGTACTGTTTGCTGATGATATATCCCTTGTTGTGAAACACAACTCCAATGCAATCACTCAAAAGGCTCGGTTAAAGCCTGCGGTGGAATCTGTACTGAATTGGTTGGATAGCAATAAATTATGCGTCAACCTCTCCAAAACGAAATACATGAACTTTTCAAACTATAATAATTCAAAAACAAGCCAGGGTGTTTCAAGTTTAACATGCCGGGGGCATAATATTGAACTAGTTAATGAAATGAAGTTTCTCGGCATTGTATTGGACAACCATTGTAACTGGAAGGCACATATTAACCACATAGGTAAAAAAATAAACAAATTTGTATTTGCATTAAAAAGGTTAAAACTGACTTCATCACAAAAAACTGCATTATTAGCGTATCATGGCTTTGTTGCCTCCTCTTTAAGGTATGGACTTCTTTTGTGGGGAAATTCAACTGATATTAAACGAGCGTTCATTATTCAAAAAAAATGTATAAGAGCAATATGTGGAGTGGGACCCCTAGTATCATGTAGACCACTATTCAAAAAACTTAAGTTACTCACTTTAACTGGTCTATACATTCTGCAAGCTGGTATATTTGTCAAAGAACAGCGTAGGCTCTTCCCACAAATGTCCGATAAATTAAACTCGATTGTAAAAAAAAGAGACCCCACTCTTCTATTGATGCCACCATGTAAGACAGCCTACTGTAAAAAGAACTGCTCTATAATGACCGTAAAAATATTTAACAAAATTCCAAGATGTATTAGAGAGCTGCCTTTGAATCGGTTTAAAACTAAACTTTATAGGTGGCTAATAGAACAGAGTTTTTACAACTTGAATGACTTCTTAAGGTGACATTGTAATCTACTATAATTTTTGACATTGAATAATAAAATATAGACATTTGTTGTACACTTTGTAAACTTGACTTTCATAATAACTTGACTACTATGTTAATATTAATTTTTCTACTGGTATGTCAGTTTGTATTTCTTGTGTTTTTGACATTCAATTGTTTAATTATTCTGCGCATGTAATTGGTATTTTATTAGTATGTACCCGCCTCATGATAAATTTTTGCATGCCATTTATATTTGGCGAAGTGTGAAGTTCACTGTTTAGCTTTAAGATCTTTCTGTACCATGCTTCTTGCAAATAAATCTATTCTATTCTTCTATTCTATTCTATTCTATTCTATTCTATTCTATTCAAGATGTCATTTACAGACCGGCCGGCCGGTCGGCTGTAGATTAATTATTATGTAATTCGAACCGTAGTACGACCTTACAACGATTCGAATTCAAAGTCACATTACTGGCATTTAAAATAAAATGCTCTTATTAACTAAAATAGCTTATTTTTCGTATTTTTTACTAGTATTGTATCTTTCCAAAATCACCATTAAACAAGCTATTTTTTAAGTTTATTGTACAAAACTGCCACATACATTTTTTTTTCACCACTGTAGGTTAAACTTTAGTGATAAGAAAATAGTTCTGTGCAAATTTAAACAAAAAATAGTATTTCTTGAAAACATTCTTGTCTTTGATAGAAAAAAGACTTATCAATGAGTAAAGTAACTATTCACGACTAATTTGATGTAAAAAATGTACTAGAAAAGGATTTTTTCATTACGAGATGCTTAAAAATCTGTTTCAAGGTAGAGATTTTTCGGTATTTCGGAAAATTTCCTAAAACTGTAAATCCGTAAGATTTTGCTGAACATATATTGTGTTGTATTGATAGGTAGTGACCCTAGCTATCACCCCCTGCAGTATGTCGTGCTATTTACTGGACACCCTGTATACTTAAACCAAATTACAGCTTTCTAGAACTAAGAGTCTCTGAGCTAAAGCCGGGACAGACAGAAAGCCGGACATGGCGAAACTATAAGGGTTCATTGTTGACTACGGAACCCTAAAAATTAGTAACTTTTTAGAAAATTAGAAAATACTTTTTGTTATTGAAGGTTCATAGCAGTTTTTAGAAACACTTAGAAGCCATTGCCACCATTTTTTATTTTTTGATCAAGAGTCGGAACTTTTATGGCTACTAACACTTAAGCGCTAATTTTGAATTCTCTACTCAATTTCAGTCATGTTCATAAGGCTCAGGTAAACCACAATTTTAAAGGTATTACTGGACATTATGGTGGTGAATTATCACAAATATCTCCTAAACTAAAATAATCGCAGGACAACGCAATAAAAGGCATCTTAATCTTACATTTTTTAAACGTCACTCCTCCGGCCATTCTGTTTATGTTATATATAAGATATAGGAGAAGCGGCGTTTAAGAATTATTTTAAAATACATCATGTATTTTACTTATTTAAAAACAAGCTTTGTGATTTCCCACCACGGCTCTCCTCTGAGCAGCACTATGAATATGTATTAAATACCTACATTAAAATCAAAATCAAAAGTCATTTATTCAAACTAGGCTGAGAATCAGCACTTTTCGAACATAAATTGCATAAGACAGTCCCCCAAAAACGCCCGCCCTTCACCCTTCACCGTCACAAGTATATGTAATAGTTTGTACGCCAGCACATAAAGTTACCACAAACTGTTAAATTTTCTCATTTGATTCAACATTTTAAGGTTTAAAATCATTGGAATAATTTGACAGTTTAGTATAAATTAATGTACTGACTGTACATAACAATTTCAGATGAGAATATTTTCTTGTTTCATAGTTTTTAGAGCGCGATTTTTCAGTACATAGTTGGGTTTTAGTTTTTGAACTTGCTTTTTTCCATACAAAGTTTCATCTATTTCTTCCTATTTTCAAAAAATCTTTGTGTCGGGCTCTTGCGATATTTCATGGTTTCACACCTAGCGGCTAGGCCAAGATTTTTATTAAGTCGATTACTTCCTTTTCAAGCGAATTTGTGTATACATTTTCACCGAAGACACAGTCCTAAAACATAATTCAACTTTAAGGCCAACGCTGAAATCCCGAAAAATTCCAATCCCAACTGGGTTGTGGAGGTCAGATAGGCAGTTGCTCCATGTAAAATACCTAGTATTCAGCAGCACTGGTTAGTCTGGAAGCCGACCCAACATAGTTGGGAAAAGGCAGGCAGAAGATGATGTAATTGTTACTCAACCGAATCAACCTAAAATAAAATAAGTTTATATTTTCAGATATAGTAAAAATGGTGATTGCTGTCACAAGAAAGTCTGAAATAAGGGATATGATGCTGGAAGTCGGTGAGCTGTGGCCTAAAGATCTTGAAACTGGCAACCCAAAGGCGGTGATACTGAAGGCTTGGCTGCGACGGATCAAGATTCCTCTTGATTGTAACAACACTCATTTTCTTTCATTCATCTTGGATATCGAACCAAAATCTTTGCAGTACCGAAAAAAAACCGGTTTGAAAAATGTACGAGGTTAATGTGTGAGGTTAATGGTTTCGTTGCGAATGACATAATTGGAATGGTTGCATTCTTTTTACATCATCTTATTGTTTGAGAGATTTTGAGGTTTCCAGGCTAGAGTGACCAACGTCCAAAAAAGGCGGAGATAATGGTCACGAAAGACATGATCGGGTGTTGAGGTGCAACTTGGTAGAGGTCAATGGTGCCGATTCTTTTGTACACCGAACTAAACTATCACTAAAATTTCTTACTTTTGGCTATGACAATTTTATAGTTATTCTGCAAATAACTTTCTCTAATTTTAAAATCTATTTTGACACAACTAAAATAGAGTTGGACAATCGCGACTCCGTGTGGTCCTTTGCTAGGGCAAGCAAGGAAGCCCCCCCCCGAGAATGTTTTTAGAGCCGGAGGCGCGCAGGGAGGGCCTCAACGTGTTTTATAAGGACTTTTTCACTTTTTGTATGGAAAATATGACAAATTATTACCTACATGTTGGGATTTAGGGGTTTACGGTTTTCAAAGGGGGAAAAAATTTATATTTTTTTTGCGATAGGATACACCGTTTTCGAGATATAAGCAAAAGAAAAAAAGAAAGAAGAAGAGATTAAAAATAGTCTGATTTAGTTTTATTTAGGCGAAAAACGTCAAATTCAGAATATCAAAATTGTCTTTTTCACTAAATTAATAATTCAGTGCTATCTTAGTGCTGACAAACTAAAATATAGTTCAAGTTGTGTCACTTTAGTCAATTTCAGAATAGGAAATCGTCATTTGACAGGAATAAACGAAATTTTGGTGATTTTTAGTCTAGTTTAGAGACATTTGTGACAAGAGAATCGGTACCAATGTCTAGCGGTGGACTGCCAGAAGTTGAGTTAGTGGCACTGGTAGATGTGGTGCAAATAAGTATTTGTATAATTAGAATCATCAATACAACTCCTTCAAGTACAAATTACCCTATTGAATGACTATTTCATGAAATCATGAAAATTGAGGCCAATTCTAACTTAGTGTTGTATTGATGATTTCCCGATTCTAATAATACACATTTGTTACGGTCGCGAATCATATTTTGATGAACAAACAACCTGACACTGACCTGCAAATTGCGAAAAACTTATCATTAGAGATCGGATATTCGGATGCATATTTACCTAAGTTAAATTTTAGCTGTGAAAGTATGGAAGCGGCTTGTTATAATATTTTTATTTGTAAAAAAAAAAAATATGGGAGAAAATACGGGAATGCATAGCTAAACGGGTAGGTATATAATAAAGAAGCGACTTCTAAAATATGTATATGTAGGGTGTAAGAGGAGGGGTGGTGTGTGTTTTTTTTTTTAGTAAAAACAAAAAAAAAACACGAATGGCAAGCACAGCGACGAATGCAATTATTGTAATTAAATAAACTAAGACAACTATTTGTCGGGGTAGCTACTTGCGCATAAGCAGGTATAATTTGCCGTCCCACTCAAACTCGCAAATGCAGAATTTCACTAAGCACAATAATTTTTAACTATTTGTTTCATTCAATGGGTACCTACATCAGTTATTCTAAATATATGTAGTCCGTTATCTTATATTAACGTTGTTTGCTATGGCAGTTTGGTATTTACCTACCTACTTTACAATATTAGGTAGGTAGATATTATGCATCCGCTTATATAGTCAGGAAAAACACAAAATTTGTCGCTTCCGTAATCGCGGGTTTTTTTTTTTACTATAGTGCATTCCATATAAGCCAACATTTGAAAGTAAGTTATATGTAGATTATAATACTAATCTGATTCAATAGTCAGAAACCTTGTTGATCCCGGAACCGCGGGATTTTTTCAATACAAAAGCGCATTCCACATTCGCCAACATCTCAACTTTAGGTGAATATGCATCCGAATATCCGATCTCTACTTATCATCTAGCCTAGCCTTTTCCCAACTTCGTTGGGGTCGG
This sequence comes from Atethmia centrago, assembly GCA_905333075.3. NCBI lineage: Eukaryota > Metazoa > Arthropoda > Insecta > Lepidoptera > Noctuidae > Atethmia > Atethmia centrago. The sequence goes on along the minus strand of HG995381.1, from coordinate 4,720,147 downwards.
CTTCCAGTCTAACCGGATGCAGCTGAATACCAGTATTTTACATGCAGCGTCTGCCTATCTGACCTCCACAACCCAGTTACTAGGTAACACGATACCCATTGGTAAGACTGGTTGTCCGGCTTTCGGGCTTCTGACGATCCGTAACAACTGTCAAAGATCTACAAATGACAGCCGGGACCAACGGCTTAACGTGCTTTTCGAGGCACGGAGGGGTCTTGGTATGTAAAGATGGTCACCCATCTATGGAACAAGCGTAGCTTAACCTATTAACCGCCACGTCAAAAAGCAAAGATGTGCCCTCGGCGCCAAGTTACGAATTATTCCTTAAAATCTGTCATGTACGACTACATGACACAACCGTGGCGTGCTGGGCACATTTTGTTCTGTCATCTATACATGACTGTGGCGGTCAAAAGCTTAATCTGATCGATCGACCCGTGTGGCTGTTATTACTTAGCAATAAGCCCCTCCCAAATTGCATAAAACTTATGAAAATTTGAATTGAGGCTAGCGCATCCCCATGATATTCAACGAGTACAGCAATAAAGAGTACAAGATGTGGCTTGTTCTTTTCCAGTATTCTTTATATTCGCGATGACAAACCTGAGCCTGTTCGAAGTGATTCCGTTCCTCATATCAATCTTCAACATCTGCAAAGGCGTTGATGTTTATTTGTTTCCGTTCCAACCGACTAACTTCTGGGATGTCAACTCGCTGTTCACTTATCTGGTCACTTACCTATGGGAGTTAGCTGGTAGTAAGTATCTGTTTGCAAAATCGTCTTTTCATTAATAGCCGAGGATAGGTAGGTAGGTATCGTATGTATTTTCTTAATTTCTTTCGTGAAATCCCGTGGAGTGTGAATTAGTAGGAATCATGCAGGAAGGGCTCTCTCTGCCAGTAAATTCAGTTTATTGTTTACAAATAATGAAATAGGCTTGTAATAGGGATAATTTGATCAATAGGGTATGAACTTCCAACTTAATTAGATAGACCTTCCAAGTCTTTAAATAATCTTTACACTGACTTTCTTAGACACTACTAACCAAGTTTTATGATTTTTTACATAAATCTTTCTCTCTTAGCCGTACCGTGCCAAATGTGTCTCTACCTACCTTTCGACTTAATAATCGTGACCATGACATCAAATGTAAGCGCTCTCTTCCGATTACTGCAAGTGGATCTGAAGGAAACTGTCAAAATTCATGACGAAAATCATAAATTGAAGAAGAGCATTAACGTTTCTGATCCTGAGAGTTATGAGGAAGTGAAGAGAATTGTTAAGATACATCAACGACTTCTGAGGTAAGAAATGCACAAATTAATTACGGACAAAATTTATATTTGTGTAGAAATTTATGTAGTAGGTACTTTTTTTAGAAGCGAAACTCCTGCTGTTACCCTATAGCTTTCTGTGTGTACCGTACGATACGCCTGCTTTCGTTTCTAATATATCTACGAAGTATAATTTATTATTATATGACCTTAGCGAACTTTAATAGGCGCCCTACTGACGCCCGCTGATTAGTATTTTTTGTCCAATCAATTTGTAGCTGACACGAGCGGTTGGCGTGAAGTCGTGAAGGTATTTCAAATTAAAGCCAGAGGTTAATTTAACTGAGCGAGTTTTTTAAGGAATTAGGGTCGCACAGTAACCTCACTAGCGATAAATTAAAACGTTGACCTTAATTTTGCACAGGATAGCAGATCAGCTGAGTAGTATATTTGGCTTAGTGATCTTCATTCACGTCGCGTTCGCTGCGCTAGAAATTTGCTTCTTTGGATTTCTGACTGTGGTTAGTTGCTATTTCTTTTAATACCTAATCATGAACGGGTGAACGGGTGCTGTATGGTTTTGTTTTGTTATTAGTAATTAACTGTTTATTTATTTTACTTCGATGGTCCTAGTTTATCATTTGTGATTGGGTTACAGCTATAGCTATATGTAAGCGGGCACGCCCTTTATGCCTGGAGGCTTTTATTTAAGTATTAAGTTCTGTTATGTTTTTATTTCTGCTTGAGGTTTTCGATGTTTTCTTTTTTTATGTTGGTATAGTGGTGTGCTAGCTGACATATGGCTAATAATTTAATGTTTTGTGATGCACGTTGTGTAAATTATTTTGCATACTATTGTATAGAATTCTTTTTTTTTAACTAAACAGACAGCTGTGCTGTTGGGGAGTTTGTTTCGCCAATTCTTCTTCCCAGCTAAAGCAATAGGTAGGGTGGGCGTTCTGGGGGACTGTCTTATGTAATTTTGACGTTCAAAAAGTGGTAATTCTCAGCCTAGTTCGATTAAATGACTTTAAGCAAATTTTGAGAGCAATGGTGGCCCAGTGGTAACGACCGCGACTTACGAGTTGTAGGTCATAGGTTCGAACCCTGACAGGCACTTTACTTTGTGTAAATTATTTCATCACCACTGCTCTCATAACGGTGAAGGAAAACATCGTGAGGAAACCGGTATGTTCTAGAACCAAAAATTCGAAGGCATGTGTCAACTACCAACCCGCACTGGGCCCGCGTGGTAGATTACGGCCCAATCCCTCTCACAGAAAGGAGGCCTGTGTCCCAGCGGGGGGAACATTATAGGCTGATTACGCAAACGGATCCCGTTCTCCGAATATATCCGAATCTAGAAATGGTTTTCATAGACCCGTAATATTTTTGAACGGCCTATCCAACGGTACCCCACAGCGTGGGATAGACGAGAAAAAAAAATATCATCCCACTTACACATCCCACTTTACATGCAAGGGAGGTAGTAGGTACCTACAAATATATTTTTTTTTATGATTTTGTTTTACCACTGTCGGCATGATTGATATGTACGAGTATACCCATGCCAATTACAGCTTTCTAGTACTAAGAGTGTCTGAGTTAAGCAGACAGACTGACGGACATGGCGAAACTATAAGGGTTCCTTGTTGATTACGGAACCCAAACAAGATTGCTGCGTTAGTTCCGATTTAGGCGAGACGCCAAAAGATCCTTGTACACCTGTACTTAGATTTCACCTTACCAGATCTGGGAATCGAGCCCAGGCCCTGCAGTCTCGACTTAGATAGCGATCGCTTTAAGCCGGGTATTCATTAGGCAACATTTGTTAATAAACTGTTTATGACGGGTTTATTAACAAGTTTACCGTAAACACTGTTTCTGAAACTTGGCAGTCCACACTTCTCAGTTGTTGCCAGGATGTCGCCCGAGGAGGTAGTGATGCTCTGTGCTGCTTATATAATATTACATAAGAGTGCTACTAGAAAAAAAAAGAAGAAAAGGTGGTGGATTCGAAATTATCTTTTAAATAGAAGTTATGTATTTCATGACCTTCGTGGATTTGATGGGTCTTTTCAAAATTTCACGAGAATGTCAACATCAGATTTTGAAATTTTACTGAGATTGATTGGACCAGCCATAACAAAACAGGAAACGAAATTTCGGCATCCTATTGAGCCCCAGAGAAGACTAGCTATAACTTTAAGGTTTCTTGCAACAGGTGACTCATATGGCTCACTGTCATATACTTTTAAAGTATCAAAACAATTAATCAGCAAGATTATACGAGAAGTTTGTCAGGAATTGACAAAAGTTTTAAAGGACTATGTAAAGGTGAGTAAAATAAAATAAATTCAAATCACTCAAGTAGGTATTTATCAAATATTTAAATCAAATCACATCAATTTATTTATTGTGTGTCATCTTCCAACTGGGAAACTATTTCGTCAAGATTACTAAAGCGCAACTCGTCACCAGTAGCAGTATGGACTTGGGGTTCTGGTGTCTGCGTTGGTGTAGATGCATCAGCATATGTCGACGTTGATGATGTGGTGCGGTATCCGTCGCCATAGCCGAGCCATCCATCTCCATAGCCTTGATATCCACCAAAATAATTACTATCGAAATTGCCCATTCTCGCTTGTAGCAATATATTATTTATGTAATACTTGGCCTGTAACAGTGCTCTTTGGTTTTTCACATTTTTCAATTCAGATGCCACATACTGGCCATAAATTTCAAATTCGTCTTTAGGTTCCTCCATCTTCTTTTTGGCACTTTTCATAATTTCATACATTTCATTGAGATTCTCGTCACACTTCCTCTTTTTGGAGTTGTTTGACTGTGGAAGTGGCGGTGGCGGTGGCGGCGGTGGCAGTGGCAGTTGTGATGTTGGCGGTGGCGGCGGCACAGTTGGCGGTGTATTTGACGGCTGCGTTGAGGCACTGCCATCCTGTAAATCATTGTTTTAAATTGGTTACAGGTTCCAAGTACTGAACAAGAATGGAAAAACAAGGCTCGCCAGTTCGAATTATTATGGAATTTCCCTCATTGTATCGGCTCCATTGATGGAAAACATATTGTTATTGAAGCACCATTTAACTCTGGCAGTGATTTTTTCAACTATAAAGAACAATTCAGCATTGTACTACTGGCAATAGTTGATGCAGATTACAACTTTATATATGCGAATTGTGGTGCTAAAGGCAGATCTTCCGACAGTGGAGTATTTCAAGAAACTCCATTTTACGATGCAATTACTCAAAACAATTTGAATATTCCACAGCCACAACCAATTTTACCAAATGGTCCGAATCTACCTTATGTAATAGTAGGGGACAGCGCATTTGCCTTATCCGAAAATATTATGAAGCCTTATCCTGGTATTCACAATCGTGGAACTATAAAGCGCATTTACAACTACCGTCTTTCCAGATCAAGAAGGATAGTAGAAAATGTGTTTGGCATATTATGTGCTGTCTTTCGCGTTTTCAGAAAAGCCATACCTCTTAAGCCTGCTACTTGTGAAATTGTAACAATGACATGTGTATATTTGCATAACTTTTTGAGGCGCAATAAACAGTCTCGGGCTATATATACTCCACCAGGAACATTCGATTATGAAGACTCAGAATATAACATTATAGAAGGTTTTTGGCGAAGAGAAATCGGCCCTCACAACAGCATGTTGGATTTACAACCTATTGCAAGACATCCCCCACTAGCTGCTACGGTTGTAAGAGATCAATTTGCTGAATATTTCATTAGTCCAGAAGGTAGTGTGCCGTGGCAAAATTCTCATGCATAATACTTAAAATAGTAGGTACCTATGTACCTACCTGTTTTTTTCCAAATAAAGTTCTGATTATAATTTAGAGTTTTGTGTTTGATTTAAAATTTACTAACCCGTTACCTTGAAAAGATGAAAAAATTACATTAATATTATCAACTTAGCAAATAATATAAAAATGTAGGTACTCACCGTTCCCATTGTATCCGATGTTCCAGATGTCGTTGCACCACGTAATAAAAATTGTAGCGGATCATACCACTGCCATCTGCTTTTAATCACTTCCTCGGCACCGCTTCCAGTTCTTTTTGATGACTTAAGTTTTTTCTTTTCACGAGAAAATTGTGAGCGTAGAATATGCATCTTTGTTTCCACTTCCTTTTGCGACATATTCAATTCTGCAGCAATGTCGGCCCAAGCATCATTTTTTTTTAATTTATCTTTATAATCTTTATTTGAAGCATCCCAAAGTATATTACGCTGTTGGTAAAGCTCTATGAGCATCGAAACCTGGTTGTTGGACCACACTACTTCCATGTTTATAAACTCGCGCAACACACGTCCACACCTATTGACTTTTGCTTATAAACTAGACGTTTCGTCTTGCTCTCCACTCGAAGTGGGGAGCATGGCAACATGTTTAATAAACAATGTTGCATCACCTTTGTATATAAACTGTTTACAGAGATGATGAAACATTGTGAAACACTGTTTATAAACTGTTTATAAACAGTGTTTATAAACAAATGTTGCCTAATGAATACCCGGCTTTATGATCGAATTCGGTCGCTAACTCGTAATGAGGTCCTTGGACAGCCAACATTTCTTGAGAAGCACAAAGAAATCACAATCTTGTCAAGCAATTTTGACCGTCTGGGAAGCCCATTAGGACGTAGTTCACTGCGCAAGCAACTACTACCTACAATGTAGCTTAGTACTACATCACAACTATAAAACATAGTGGTGCCGATTCCCTTGTTCACAAACTAAACTAAAAAGTTCAGTGCATCTTTTTCTTTCTATTTCATAGAAAGGGACAGAAGATAAATTTTAGTTGAGTCCTGTCAAATTAATCAGCGCTTGACGTAATTTTAGTATGTAAGTTTTTAATCAAGTCTAAACTTGTATGGAGTGAACAGGCGCTGATTAATTTGACAGGACCTAAAATTTATCTTCTGTCCTCTTCTTAATGAAATACAAAGAAAAAGATGCACTGGACTTAAATTTAGTTTAGTTTGTGAACATGGGAATCGGTACCATTGTTTTCAATGTTCTGTCTCAGGTATATGGTGGTCTTGCAGAAACGATCGCCAATTTGCTGACGGTACTGAATGCGGTGTTCACTATTTTTCTTCTAGCACTTTCGGGACAGTTCTTGTGTGACACGGTATGTTTCAGAGAAATTTCGCACTTAACAACTCACCGGTCATGCACTTATTTTGTTTCTTCTGGTAATGTCTGTCATACTCGTAGTGCCTCGTTGGTTAAGTGGTCACAAGCGCTACTGCTAGGCATGAGGGAGGTCCTGGGTTCGATTCCCAGGTCAGGTAAAGTGTTATTGGGTTTATCCATTAGGAATTTCACAGTAGCGGGCCGAATTCGGGATTAGTGCCTGGTTGATGGCAAGTTAATAGACTCGCCCCCTATTACATGGGACTTAAACACAACTGGTGAAATGTGGGTGTACTATAGTACACCTCTGCGCGTGGATAACAGGCGTGATGTTGTTTCTGTCATAGTTTTTAAAACAAAAAGTATTGAGCCTCGCACAGGAAGATAAATGCACGAACTCAATAGTATGACACAAACGTTTAAGTAACCACTGTAATTTTTCAGAGCTCGCAAGTTGCTGACGCAGCTTATCAAAGTTATTGGTATGAGAGCGATGTCAAAGTAAAAAAACTCATATTTTCTATTATAATAAGGTACCGAATCCATCCATTATCAACATAATATTGTCTTTTAACATAATCTCTGTTTAGATACATAACTTTTTGGTTTTAGGGCGCAACGTCCCAGTTATTTATCAGCTCTTGGATTTTCTCAATTGACACTCAGATCTTTTTCAAAGGTAAGTTATAAACGAGACGACCAACTGTTAATTTTGGAACTTAACCCTTTCACCGCCTCGTCAAAAAAGCAAGAATGTGCCCTCGGCGCCAAGCTACGAATTATTCCTTAAAATCTGTCATGTAGTCGTGACCGTGGCGTGCTGGGCACATTTTGGTCTGTCATACATGACTGTGGCGGTCAAAAGGTCCGTTTCCGTGGTCCGTTTTTACTCACATAAATAAGTGCCAAATTCGTGTCCTTCGAAAAATATTTAAAATTCTTATTTTATTTTCAGATTATGAGCTCGGCTTGGACTTATTTCTCATTGCTGATACAGGTGTACGAAGAAACTTAAGCAATTTTCTTTAAAGAGTATAATATAACTTACAGTACCTACACACCTACTCTTTTAACCACTATGCACTAGAGTAAGGACGATGGGCGCTAACGTCCCCAAAATTGAAACTTAGTCAACTTATTTGAGACATATCTCATTTAAGAGGTCTTGGCTTACTGATAATTCTTTACTATGTCGACGACCGTCAATAGTAGGTTTTTCGGGAAAAGAAGGAAATGTATCGTACTACAGTAGTACAAAATAAGTTTGATTATTCAAAAACTGGACAAGTGCGAGTTAAAATCGCGTGGTGAGGGTTCCGTACAATCAATATGTTATCAACTATGTTTTTTTTATCCCAAGAACAAACAGTTGTCTTAATATTGTAGTTGGAAAACATGTTCTCCTATACATTTAACTGCAAATATAAGTGGGTGCGCACAATGTTGAGAGATTTACCATGTTATTTCAATACCATTGACTTCTTATAGGTTTCCCTGTAACTTGTAACCTGGGCAAAGTTTTTGGCTCATTAGTTTTGGAGATAACTGAGGGGTATGGTAAATTTTCATCTATTTTATTAAATAACTTTAACACTAATTATTTTAAAATTATAAATAAAATATATTTGAAACCCTCACTACAAGCCCTTTCTTTTGATATGTCACAAAGTGTGCAGAGATGCACACTATACCCCAAATCGCCAGTTATATTAAATTTGCTAAGTAATAAATATATAGGTACAATAATAACAGCAGGACAGTTGCAAGATATGGTGACTGGTCCATAAAACGAAGGTCATGGTGTTTGAGAGAGATGAGGATGTGTCGGTATATGTCAGTGAAATAAATGATAGTAGTGTGGAGCAAGTGAATAAGTTTGTATATTTGGGGAATCTCTTTACAAGAGATGGAAATAGGTATTGATGAAGATGTGGAAAGGAGAGTGAATGCGGGAAATAAAGTGAACGGTGCTGTACAAGCGGCAGCATGCAAAAGGCTCGACTAGCTGGGTGCAATGATGTGCTGGTGCCTACGCTTATGTATGGAAGTGAATGTCAGGTGTGGCAAAAGAGGTACAGAAGTAATTAATGCTGTAGAAATGCGTTCCTTATTGCGAAGCATGTTTACTATTACTATGAATGATAGGCTGAGGAATTATGGGATAAGGCAACGTTGGGGTCTAAAATATGTAGTGACAAAATTTTTAAATAAATAGAATGCTTAGATGGTTTTGTCTTGTTGAGAGGATGAGTGAAAGACGTCTAACAAAAGGTTTATTTACAAGGCAGATGTGGGTGGAAACGCCACGAGGAGAATGCCCTAAAAGGACATAGTGACCTTATCGGTGATGTTCTTCAGAAAGGTCACATGTATACCTAGTACTCGCAACCGGCGTGCGTGTATGACCAGATGTATGAACGTAAACAAAGCAAATGTAGTATGTAGGTACCTATCTAAGAATCGTAGCAGGCGGCGTTCTTTAGTTTCTGCCTACCCTCATGGGAAGAAGGCGTGAGTTTATGATAAACGATAATAAGTCACTTTCACATGGTCCAGTTTGAATAAATTACGGATCACTCATCTCAACGCTTCTCATTCATGGTAGTTGTGAATGCTCTCGTTAGGCAGTGGGATCATAAGCTCTGTTGATAGAAGCCCTGGCTACTGGTAGCTTGGATCTTGTTCCGGGGCCTATTTTTTGTAGTTACTTACACACTTTTTATATTTTAAAATAATGTTTTGTTTTATGTTTTATTGATACCTCCCTATTACATGGGACTTAACCCTTTATAAGGCTCTGTCCATATTTTGGACACCATACTTTTTAAATTTTTGCGGCTGAATGAAACGTCAGTCAAATTCAGTTTTTGTACTCTGTGATTTGACAGTTTGTTAGCAATAAACTTGTGTGTGGTTCCATGCTTTGCCGAATTCCATAAGCCCTAGTAAGGCTCTGGCCAAATAATGGACACCATGTTTAAAAAAAACATAAAAAAAAAAAAAACTCATATTCTTAATAAAGAGGTCCTAGTTATCATATTTATCAATTTTTTATTTCCATACCCTTAGCAGTTTTCTGTGCCTTATAAAGGGTTAAACATAACCGGCGAAATGTGAGTGCACTATAGGTTCACCTCTGCCCAACCCTTCGGGGGAAAACAGCCGTGATGTTCTGTTATGTGTATGTTGTGAATATGATGTAACTGGTGACATGTGGATGTTCTTTTTAAGTAAAAGAATTAGTTTGTTGTTAGTTCTCCCCTAGTACCCTTAGTAGAATACAGACGTTATGTTATAATTTAAGCTAAATATCACTAATACGTACTTATTAAGTAGTCACTTTTTGGATATCTTCATCATTCATCATCATTTCAGCCGAAAGACGTCCACTGCTGGACATAGACCTCCTCCAAGCACCGCCACTTCGACCGGTTTTGTGCTTCCCGCGGATTCGTGCGGTCTTCACAAGGTCATCGGTCCACCTTGTAGGAGGCCTTCCAACGCTACGTCTTCCGGTATGCGGTCGAAATTCCAGAACCTTTAGCAAAAAAAAAAAGTTTGTTTTGGGATAAATTCATCCCAACTTCCCAACTACAGAACCCTTCATTGTGCGTGGTCCGACACGCACTTGGCCGGTTTTCTTTATTTTGTAGTCGTCAAATTACGAGACCAAAAAGATATCAGCTGGATCTAAAATCAAATTGGGCATGGGGCTTACACATAGGTAGTAGGTTCTTTACTACATTTAAATACATTTTTGACCCGGAGACTGGATTTGTGCCCGGTTGATGGCAATAGGCTCGCCCCCTATTACTTGGGACTTAAACACATACACATAACATTGTGGTTGAGGCAGGCACTTACCCACCTAATAATAAATTTTTTTGCTGACCTTACATATCTACCTGCTGTGTTTTATTTTCTTCAATATCAATCAATCTGCCCAGCCTTCTGCCAACCATGTTGGGGTCAGCCTCCAATGTAACCGGATGCAGCTGAATACAAGTCATTTACATGGAGCGATTCCCTATCTAACCTCTACAACCCAGTTACTGAGTAACACGATACCCCTTGGTAAGACTGGTTGTCAGACTTTTGGGCTTCTGCCTGCCCGAAACGGCTGTCAAAGATCTATGAATGACAGCCGGGACCAACGGCCTAAGGCTCATTACGCACTGTCGACTTGTCGCCGGCGACCGGCAGTCGCTTGTGCGTCGCCACTACGTGGCTAGTCGCCGAGTCGCCTGGGCGACTGACGACCAAGTGCGTAACCACCTAATTAAACTGTAGTAAGTCACAGTCGCCAGCGACTGTGTCGCCGGCGACTAGTCGACAGTGCGTAATGACACTAACGTGCTTTCCGAGCACGGAAGCGTCGCGTCTCGATATTAAATGGATCCGGTCAGCTCGTGGATGCGTGAGCGGCAAGCGTAGTAAGCGACCCATGTGGCATAGTATCATTTAGCCACAAATGTTTAAAAGCATAGCGTCTTTGCAAACACCCATCCTTATCATAACTAATATCATAAATGCGAAAGTGTTTGTTTGTTTGTTACGCTTTCACGCTAAAACGGCTGAAAGGATTTGGATGAAATTGGCTTATGGGTAGACCATGACCTGGAGAAAGACATAGGCTTCTTTTCATCCTGAATCACAGACGAAGTAGCGGGCAACAGCTAGTTTAGATATAAAGGATTCTAAAGGCCTAAAGGCGAGTTAGCTTATAAATAAAATAACACAATAAACATTATCCAAGAAAATATATTTCCTTCATAACACAACTCAGTATTAGGTCCCTAATGGTACCGATTCCCTTGTTCACAAACTAAACTAAATTTAAGTTCAGTGCATCTTTTTCTTTGTATTTCATTAAGAGGACAGAAGATAAATTTTAGTTTAGTCTTGTCAAATTAATCAGCGCCTGTCACTACTCCATACAATTTTAGATGTGATTAAAAACTTGCCTACTAAAATTAAGTCAAGCGCTGATTACTTTGACGAGACTAAACTAAAATTTATCTTCTGTCCTCTTAATGAAATACAAAGAAATAGATGCACTGAACTTAAATTTAGTTTAGTTTGTGAACAAGGGAATCGGTACCAATGTGTCACATTGTATAAATTAAATTCATTTCAATTCCGTTTCGCTATGACAATAAGGTAAAATGTTTAATAAATAAATAGTACATTTTATTTAATTAATTTGGACGAGTTTGGGGTTTTCTAGTCACGTAATAATTATATTTTAATATTATCTAATAATACTTATGACTCATCTAATAAGATTAATATTCTACGGGTAGAGCCATACTAAGTGAATTCGGAAACTGTTCTAGTCTAAACTATGCAGATGGCGCTACAACCGCTTGTGTCATCACCTCTGATTGGTCAGTTGTCACGTATGGAGAAAGGCTGGCTTCTGATTGGCCCGATTTAAAAGGACTTCACACACGGTTGCAACTAATTCTGCCTTAAAAAGCTCCGTTTGGTCTTACTATTCGCGATACATAAGCGCAGTAATTTTAATACATTTATTTACGGTCACCAAAATATTTGGCCCGAACCTATCGATAAAGTCGGCCTGTAACGAATTTTATGATCCTGTTTCTTTTTGGTCTTCGAATGAATTAGAAAAAGACTTCTAAAGTTCCCTGTACAGTTATCGTTACAAGCCAAATATTTAAATCTAAGAAAATGATGGTTGCCTAATCTATGAATGGACCCAAATATGGTCTACAGGACATTATCTAAGCTCGACGATTTTAAGCTACCTACGTTATGCGTATACACTGACAAGCTCTGTGTACAGTCAAAAAAGTATGCTTACAATTTTCATAAATTGATCGTAATTTTTATATTACTAGGCTTTAACTTTGTAGTCTGCTAGGTATTGATTTCAAAACCAGAAGCATCCAAAACATTATCGTGCTTTGTGTTTGGGTAAAAAGAGCGACAATCCACACTTGCACTTATAAATGCGAAAGTAACATTGGTACCGATTCCCTTGTTCACAAACTAAACAAAATTTAAGTTCAGTGCAAATTTTTCTTTGTATTTCATTAGGAAGAGGACAGAAGATAAATTTTAGTTTAGTCCTGTCAAATTAATCAGCGCCTGTCACTACTCCATACAAGTTTAGACGTGTAAACATACAAGTTAAGAAGTTTAAACTTGCCAACTAAAATTACGTCAATTTACGTCAAGCGCTGATTAATTTGACAGGACTAAACTAAAATTTATCTTTTGTCCTTTTCTTAATGAAATAGAAAGAAAAAGATGCACTGAACTTACATTTAGTTTAGTTTGTGAACAAGGGGATTCACGCGTTAACGGCTGCATGGATTTGTATGAAAATTGGCACACGGATAGACCATTACCAGGGTTAGGGCATAGGATTTTTGTCCCGGTAGTGCGTTCTCGTGGGATATTTTGGATAAAAATGATAAACATAATTTAATTGACTGCTCACATGAATTTGCGGGTTATTAAAAGTTCTAAATAGCTACAGGTATACGGGGATGGACTTACATAGCACCTAGAATAAGGTCTACGATTATCGCCCACAAACACATTTTTACAATCTATTTTTCATTACAGATTTAATTTAAAAAGGGACATTTTAGGTAGATTTTTCAAGATACCTTGAAATAAGAGTAATAATTGATTACACTTTTATTGAAATCGGTTAAGTATAAATTGTTACAATCCTAAAATGTTGCTAGCAATTGAAAATACTGAAGTAGCGAAGCCAATGTGTTCAAAGCGAAGAGCGATTATTACAATACAAATACAATGGAAGATTGGGTACCTAGTATCCTAGATTTAGAAAAATATTTAGCGACACTCGTCGTTATTAACTACGTAGGTATGATTGGGATAAAGTCCATTTTTTTTATTTCTAATGTATTACTATAAAAAATGCGCGTCGGGATTACTAGCAAGTCACTCATAAAAAGAAAAGTGACAATCCTTGTCGCCTGTGGTGCCACCTTCTTTCAGACACGCTTTTAAAGTTATAACTACCCTACCGGTAGAACGTTTCTAATATAAAAAAGATCTAGACTACAGTGAAAAGTGAAGTGTAAAAATATATATTTTTCATTATAAAAATCGTATTTTTAAATTAGTCGGAATATTTTGCTTTGTAAAGTGACAGTATAAAAGGAATTAGTGATAACTTGTGGTTCCATATATTTCATTAATTTGTTTATCAAGCACAAATATTTGAATATAAAATGTGTTATGGTAGTAAGTAATATGTTATAGTCTCGCTTTTTTATCGATTTCAGTGCTCAAACATTAACTTCCGGAAGTAAGTTGTTAAGGCAGGCTCAGTTTGAAAAGCCAAGATATGTGTAGTTGCGCATAGATTTGAATCAAGTTACTTTAGTGCTTGAATTTTCTAGATATAATTTATATCTAAACTACACACTAATATCAGAAACGAAGAAGAAAAGAATAGAAAGAGTGCTGAAAACAGTTAAAAGTGCGGAAGAGAAAAAAAAACAAATTCATAGAAAAAATATATTTTTAGCCTTACAAAAAAAAATCAGACAGACAGACTAGGTCTATTATTTTAAACAAACAACAAATAAATGTTTAAACATAAAAACTCTTATTTTAATACAGTTTTCAAGGTTTATTAAAAATTTAAGGTTGTTGCACATTATTTTCGATGGGCGATTTTTTAAAATAACGTAGAGATTTCGAAAGGCAAGTCTTAGCAATATTTTGACCATCTACAATACAATAGTCAAAATTATTAGTCCATCTCTTCAATAATTGTAGGGGTCCACTAGGGCCGTTGCCTGACGGGGTCGCGGGAAAGTCAGAAATGATTAACTGAGGCCCCTGGCAACACAGACAACGGAAGGAACAAGGGCGGGTTTTAGTCAGTAAGAGTCTGACACACCCTCCCGCTCCGCCCAGAGCGGAAGAATTTATTTGATAATTTCCCACCCAAAAAAAATATCCCTTCAATAATGTGGCCCAACCTTAATAAACATTGAATAAATATAACAATAGATTTAACTAATATAGGAACAACAACATGTTACCTTATAAAGATAGAAAGATTTAAAATATAATACTATCTATCATTTGGCTATAATCTAAGGCAAGGTGTAAACTGCACCTCAAATATATTTTTTTTATATTTTCTAACTGTTTATATTTTATTCAAAAAGGGGTTTATCGATGGTACTGATGTTCTCTTAACTTAGGGGCATTTGTATAAGGGACACCCTTTTTGCACTTACATAAACATTATATAGAGGAGGGGCTTACCATATAAAATATTAAATAGCATTGTTTATCTCTTAAGCTACAACAAATGAGGCAGGCAATATTATTATCAATAATAATTAGCAGCACTATTAATGAAAAGCTAAGAGCGCATAAAAGAAATAGTAGCCCCAGAGCTGTCATAACAATTACTTAATATATATTTAAATATATGGCAAAACTTAAATATGTTTTATTTATAAAAGTCCTTCAGTTTGTAAACATCTAAATATTCGCGAATTCAAGGAAGTGTCAAAGTCAAACCGAACATAAAATATCAAGACACTGTCTGGAAGATTAAATAGCAATACTCATACCCCGAGTCCTAACCAAAAGCGAACGTCACGCGAGTGGTATGAATTATGACGTATAATCGTGACTTGGTTGATCGCGCGAGTATGTTATATTCATATAAAAGAGCGCGACGACGCGATCGTTGCACTCTTTTATATTAGATAAAATCGCGCGATGATCACTTTCGGTTAGAACGCCGCCTTATTCTGCAGCTTCACCTGAGCTCACGAATACAATTTATTCGTATAAATAGCTGCTAATAGTAAATTGTATTTAAAATCATAGACATCAAACTAAATAATAATGATGTTATTGCTTTAAACTCCAGTTATCTTTACTGGTACAGTCAGCATCAAAAGTTAAAAAAAAAAATATCACAGGGGCGAATTATTGTTTTATCATAATCATAATATAAAATGCTAAGAAACATCGGATAGTCTATTATTTAATATTACAAAAATAATGGACATGTTTTAATTCATTAAACATATTCTTATCATTGACTGGCGAAATGTGGGTGAACTATAGGTACACCTCTGTCTAACGTTTCGGGGATTCCAAGCGTGATGTAATGTGTCTTATAATTTACATTTGATGCTGACTGTACATTCAAAACATTAAATAATTATACAAAACTGATATTGACTAATATTTTTCAAAATTATTTACAATATGAGATGTCAGCTTGTATATTTACTATAACCTTCGCTTTTATTAACTAACTATAGTCATAAGTCTTTAAAATTCGTCAAGACATGAACGTTTTTAATACTAAATAATATCTAAACCTTGTGATGTAACAACAAAAGCATCTATCTATAAAGAACCAGTCAGTTTGGTCTTTACATAAACCTAACCAAACGTTAGCACAATCGAAACCAAACTCTCGCATGTTTAAAACCTTACCCCTAAAAAAATATCCCGGGTGTCATCACCGTGTGGATCGCCCGGAGGACACGGTGGAGCATACGGTGGAGGTCTGCCCGGCTTGGGCAGACCTCCGCCGTGTCCTCGTGGAGGCGATCGGCGGCGGGGATTTCTTCGTCCGGCCCTGGTCCAGGCAATGGTACGGAGTGAGAGGGCATGGGTAGCCGTCACCTCCTACGAAGCAGTAATGCTCGCGAAGGTGCTCCTTCGCGGTGGGACGGGTGAGGGAGAGACAAATTTCGCGCCCTCACGCCCCTAGCCGCCGCAGGAGACGCCCTGGGCGTCGGGAATCCCGGGCGGGTTTCCGGCCACCGTAGGCGCGGGCTTGCGGACGGTGAGCAATGGGTAGTTCACCGTCCGATAAGGACCAGGCCCGGGTCGACGGCGCAACGTGTTCCACGCGAGCCTCAAAGAGATGTCAGCACAAGTGTAGGGGTCTACTAGGGCCGGTGCCGCCGGGGTTGCGGCAATGTCTGAAAGGGTTACCGAAGCCCCTGGCAACACAGGCAACGGAAGGAACACGGGTGGGTTTTAGTCAGTAAGAGTCTGACACACCCTCCCGCTCCGCCCAGAGCGAGATAAGTTATTTGATAATTTCCCACAAAAAAAAAGACCCTGAGATATCCGTGCCGGTGGGCCTTACAGGATTATACCTACTATTCAACCAAATAAAAGACAACTTTCAGTCATGACTTCATACTTGTGACGGAATAGGGAAAATGCAAGTAATTCAAACATAATCATTATATAATTATAGATTCTATAGGAGTCAAGAAACAAATTACTATTTTTTTGCATTACGAGTACTTACAATTCGTCGCGTCATCTTCAACAATGCCAGAAGTGACTTCAAAAAACACATGAATCAAAATCAATCTTTGCAAAGTGCTTGAAATCTCACTAAGGCATGTAAATAAGTGCGATTTCTGTTTGAATAAAGCACAAAAAATAATTTAATACATTTGATTTGAGGCTAAAAATCAACATCATGGTAAATGAGGTCACATCATGACCGCGACAGACTTCAACAATTTTCTAGAACATTGCTGGAGTTTCATGTTTTTTTTTTTTTTTGAGCCACAAGCAGTAAGTAGTAGAATTTAACTTTTAATACTTGGTTTTATAGGTATAACTATGTTTTATAGATTCAATGAAGAAAATATTTCATGCATATTCCCTATTGGATGATTGGCCGCTTTTCACTCAAATTTTCTTGGCCCAATTGTCTTGATGGGCTGTTACAGTACAGTTACACCGCAAGTCGGTGGTATCACTTTAACCTCCAGCTGGCTTAGCGTAGTATGGCGTTACAAGCAGCGTTACTGCGCAGCGACTTGCCTCATGTTCCCAGCCGCAATAAAGTTTGGATCGGGCTGTACCACAGATCTATTGTCCCTACATTATATAACAAATAGTTAGCATACATATTTTTTAAAGCATCTCATGTAACAAGCTGACATCTCAAAATAATTTTATAATCTGTGCTATATTTACGTGCTGTCCTTTTTCTTACCCGACATCCGTTCTATAAGTCCTGTGATCATGTCGGCGTCCACCAGACCTATGAATTTGTCGACTATGATACCGTTCTTAATTGCTATTACTGCTGGTACTGCTTTTACCTGTAAATTTAAGGTATTTTAATGTTATCATGGCGGGTCATACACAAGCATATGATTTATATTCTGGCTTTGAATTGGTATTTATTACAATACACGAGCTCATCACAGAACATGATGAGCTTTCAGCTTCAGTCTTGCAATGATTTTCGTTACATAATGTACAGTATCAAATCTCAAAAGACACATAATTATTTTTATAAGTTCGGCTTTGTAAAGCGTCGTCTCTATCACTCTTACCCCGCGTCCTAACCGAAAGCGACAGTCGCGCGAGCACGCCATCGACGCGATCGTTTATTATGTACATTTTATGGCGTACAAACGCGACTTAATTGATTGATCGCGCGAGTATGTCATCGTAATCCTAACAAGTGAGTTTGTTAGTTACTCTTTCACGCTAAAACGGATGAACGGATTTGGATCAAATTCGGCAAATGGGTAGGCCATGACCTGAGTTAGTGTTCTAACTCAGGTCATGGCCGAGGGCGAGGTTAAATGTATCCTATGTTAGGATACATTTAACCTCGGTAGTACGTTCCTGTGGGATAATTTCCGACCTCCACGCTGGCCAAGCCCCGAGCAAAGGTTAGTATTCATATAAAAGAGCGCGTCGATCGCGAACTCGCGCGACAATCGCTTTTGGTTAGTACACGGCCATACAAGTGTGTAACAGTGACACTCTGTTTCATCTTGTCGAACACTGCGGCTACATTGTCGCGATAACACGAACTACACTTTGCGCGCTCTCTCGACGTCTCGCTATACAACAAGGGCGCGAAGTGTAGTTTGCGTAATCGTGAAAATGTAGCTATAACATTATCAACGGCCGCGTACTGTACTTCAGTGAGATGTCAGATGATTACTGCGCGATATTACAAAAATGGCTTAAAACTTACCTCAAACGTATGCACCAGATCAGCATTATCCTCCACATCCACCACAGCGAGGTCGAGGTTGTTGAGAGGCTCTATCAGCTCTTTGAGTTTCGGAGTCAAGATCTTGCACGGCTCGCACCAGTCCGCGTGGAAGTTCACTATCACTGGCTTGTCACTGTTCATTACCTGCGAACATAATGTGAGGGGATGAACATAAGATCATTTTATACTCTATCGGTTTAGGTAATTAAATAATGGTAAACAAATTGTAAAAAGAGTTTTTATAGGTGACACTTGCTTGTTTAAATATACGTTGTAACTTATAACCAAATTACATTTATTTATGATTTTTACGATAGTTTCCTCTTTTATTAATGTACTAGCTGCTGCCCGCGGCTTCGCCCGCGTGGCTTTTTCTAAAGTAAAAGTATTAAGTTACTCCTACAACATCAGTTACATGCCAGTGAAAGTCCTGTCAAAATCGGTTCAGCCGTTTCGGAGATTACTCGGAACAAAAAGACAAACAGATAAAAATTTTAAATATTGTTTTTTTGTAATAAGTAGGTAGCGTTTATACTTTCATATGCATTTAGTAAAGAGCTGTTATTTTGACATTACAAACACACACTTCTATTATATTTATTTGTATATAGATGTATAGATATATATTAAGAAAAATAAATAAAATTTCTAAGATAAAAGTAGCCTTAGTTACTCCTTATTACATCAGCTATCTGCCAGTGAAAGCCGGTCCAGCCGTTTCAGAGATTAGCCGGAACAAACAGACAGACAAAAATTGTAAAAAAAGTATTTTGGTTTATGTACCAAACATATACATCCATATATTATATACATCCATATGCATTTAGTAAAAAGCGGTTATTATTACAAACAGACTCCAATTTTATTAATCTGTATGTATAGAAGATGTTATATTTTATCATTTCTTCTTACACTACTCTTCCTAAATGTAACATTATTTTAGTTAGATTTATAAATAATACTATAATATTTTGTAATCTGTCTATTGTAAAGAGCCCAAAAAGACAGGTTCTCTAAACCTCAACGAATTATAACATTGCTAAATTGAAGAGTACTACTGTGACGTAGCATGACATCGTCGTTAATACGAGGGCGACACTGAAAGTTTTTAGAACTGGCCACTTGTAAACGATATAATAAAAAAACAGTTCAAATTTTGAAAATGGAACCTTTTGCCAATATTATTTTATTCATTTGTCATTTGTTTACGATTTGGCGGCAAATTGAAAATTGTGTGACGTCAGCATGAATTTAACGCGAGAAAATTTTCGATTGTTTTATGACTTTCGATGTCATTTAAGTCAACAAGAAAGTTATGATAACCTTCGACTGAAGTGACAGGTATTACGTTTAGTCGGCTAGGCGAGTATAGGTAGGACGTATGCACAAGACGTTATTTTTTCGCTTCATGTAACGCGCGTCGACGGCGCGTTAGGGTAGGTTCAGATGACAAGCGCTCAACGCGCGTTTACAACTACATACATTTTATTCAGGCCGTACACATGCTAACGCGCGTTTTAGTAACGCGCGCGTTCAACGCTGCGCTAGCGCTCGACTGTTGTCAGCGCGCGTCAACGCGCGTTAACGCGCGCTTTGAGATCATTGGTTTTCTATGGGTAGGTTCAGATGACAAGCGCTCAGTGCGCGTTGAACGCGCGTTGAATTTTTGTATAGTGTTCACATGGTGCGCGCTTGTCAGGCGTTAAACGCGCGTTGTTGCGGCCAGTTTGAGTTCTACATTTGTCGAAGATGGACGTAGAAACAGTTTTATCGGTGATTTTAAACAAACGGCAGAAACGACACAACAGAAGACGGAGATATTGGGTTCACCCAATTTTGTCAACCAGGCTGACTGAAAGTCAGTACATTATTTTATATCCTAAGTTAAGGCAATTTGAGCCCAAATTCTTTAACTACTTCAGAATGTCCATCAAGTCATTTGATGACTTACTGACTCTCATAAACGATGAACTCGTAGCAGATAAAAACGCTGTGCGATATAGCATTTCACCGGAAGAAAAACTCATAATTACATTGAGGTAAGTTTTTTAATAATCAACATAATCTATAAATCAAATCAACTTGTTTAGGAACAATTTTTTTAAAGAAAAAATAACATTTTGTTACTCGCAGAATAACTCTAACTCTGATTCATTGCTGACATTAGTTGGTGCTGGCGATGGAGTAGGTGTTACTGGCGATGGAGACCCCATTGCTGTAGTATAACCATAATGTGCAAAATTATTTGACACACTAGACTGCTGTGATCTATAATCATGATAACGAAAGCCTTCAACAGAAGCTGATGACTGATGACGCTGCTCTTGTGATGAATAATTTCTTCGTTGTGATACCGGGTAATTTTGATTTTCATATGTCTGTTGTTGTGGTCCTTGAAATTCATTTTGGTTTTGCAAAATTAAATTATAAATGGCAATTTTAGTTTGAAGTCGCCTATATTCCGGAATTTTTTTAATCTCTTTAACGAGTGACAAACAAAACAGCTTGTCTTCATCGTCATCTTCTTTTGGATGAGACACATTTTTCTGTGCTAAACTCTGCTCTAATATGTTTGCAAATCTTTCATCAGCAGGATTTAATATTTGTTTTTTTCTTGAAGTAGATTTAGGACTCTTAAAGCCAGAACTTATTTCTACTTCAGCAACCTCTGACGAAGTTGATGCATTATCTGCATCGAAACTACTTTCTGTATCTTTGTTGGCAATTGATGCCTGTAGAAATCGTAGTCTATTATAATGAATATATGTCGAAGTTTTGGAAGCTCCTGATCCAGATTTGACAGTCTTTATTTTCTTCACCTCTCTCATATAATTATCCCGTAAACTCTTCCACTTTTTTTGCAGGGATGACGCTGAAAAAAAAAACAGTATTTAGTAATAGTTTATGTTTGTTTCCAGATATTTGGCCATTGGATGTTCATTTGGGACATTAAGCTACGACTATAGAATTGGCAAATCTACTGTGGCTACTATAATACCACATGTATGTGAAACTATTTGGAAAAAATTAAGGCCCGTTGTTATGAGTGAACCAACGAAAGAAAAGTGGTGTGAAATATCCACGATATTTGAAAAGAACTCAAAGTTTCCCAATTGTTTGGGAGCCTTGGACGGGAAACATATACGGTTAATCCAGCCTGAACACACGGGTTCTATGTATTATAACTATAAAAATTATTTTTCGCTAGTTTTATTGGCGCTAGCGGATGCAAACTATTGTTTTGTGTGGGTTGACATAGGTGCCTACGGTAAAAACAGTGACTCAGGTATATTCAAGAATTCTTCATTGTACAAAAAGCTGACAGAAAGGTCATTAGATCTACCTGAGCCAAAGGCATTGTTAATACAAAATAGACCGACAACGTTGCCATATGTGATAGTGGCTGATGAAGCTTTTGGCATGATGGAGAATTTAATGCGTCCATATGGGGGAAGGTCACTAACTTATGCTAAAAAAATATTTAATTACCGTTTGACATTAGCACGCCGGTATGTTGAATGTACTTTTGGCATAATGTGCAATAAATGGCGCATTTTACACAGGCCGTTAGATGTTAACATCGGTTTTGCAGAAAAGATCGTAAAAGCGATATGTACACTAAATAATTATGTCAGAATCAGGGATGGCTACAATTTTGAAGACACACTTTATACGCCACCCCTGGAAAATCTAGCCTCACATTATACCGGACGTGCTGTGCGACAGGCGGATAATGTTCGAGTACATTTAACAAACTATTTCATTAATGATGGAAAAGTAGATTGGCAGGATCGTTATATTTAACTTGTAACACAAACCGATTGTAAATGTAAATAAATATATATACTCACATAATATTTTCTTCTTTTCTTCATTGTCATGTCCTTCACAAAATATAAGGACGAGTTCTTCCCAAGCCCGTCTTCTCAAATTCTTATCTGAATAATCGCTACTTGTCATGTCCCATATCGCAGGACGTTTCTCTATTTCACCAATTAATAATTCCGTATTAAAAGCTTCGGTTTCCATTTCGGACGATTTTCGGACGAACTTGACGAACCCTAAAATACGTCTATCCGCGTCGAAAGCGCGCGCTCAACTGAACGGAAACATAGAAAACCAATGATCTCAAAGCGCGCGTTAACGCGCGTTGACGCGCGCTGACAACAGTCGAGCGCTAGCGCAGCGTTGAACGCGCGCGTTACTAAAACGCGCGTTAGCATGTGTACGGCCTGAATAAAATGTATGTAGTTGTAAACGCGCGTTATCAAAACGCGCGTTGAGCGCTTGTCATCTGAACCTACCCTATGTTTCCGTTCAGTTGAGCGCGCGCTTTCGACGCGGATAGACGTATTTTAGGGTTCGTCAAGTTCGTCCGAAAATCGTCCGAAATGGAAACCGAAGCTTTTAATACGGAATTATTAATTGGTGAAATAGAGAAACGTCCTGCGATATGGGACATGACAAGTAGCGATTATTCAGATAAGAATTTGAGAAGACGGGCTTGGGAAGAACTCGTCCTTATATTTTGTGAAGGACATGACAATGAAGAAAAGAAGAAAATATTATGTGAGTATATATATTTATTTACATTTACAATCGGTTTGTGTTACAAGTTAAATATAACGATCCTGCCAATCTACTTTTCCTTCATTAATGAAATAGTTTGTTAAATGTACTCGAACATTATCCGCCTGTCGCACAGCACGTCCGGTATAATGTGAGGCTAGATTTTCCAGGGGTGGCGTATAAAGTGTGTCTTCAAAATTGTAGCCATCCCTGATTCTGACATAATTATTTAGTGTACATATCGCTTTTACGATCTTTTCTGCAAAACCGATGTTAACATCTAACGGCCTGTGTAAAATGCGCCATTTATTGCACATTATGCCAAAAGTACATTCAACATACCGGCGTGCTAATGTCAAACGGTAATTAAATATTTTTTTAGCATAAGTTAGTGACCTTCCCCCATATGGACGCATTAAATTCTCCATCATGCCAAAAGCTTCATCAGCCACTATCACATATGGCAACGTTGTCGGTCTATTTTGTATTAACAATGCCTTTGGCTCAGGTAGATCTAATGACCTTTCTGTCAGCTTTTTGTACAATGAAGAATTCTTGAATATACCTGAGTCACTGTTTTTACCGTAGGCACCTATGTCAACCCACACAAAACAATAGTTTGCATCCGCTAGCGCCAATAAAACTAGCGAAAAATAATTTTTATAGTTATAATACATAGAACCCGTGTGTTCAGGCTGGATTAACCGTATATGTTTCCCGTCCAAGGCTCCCAAACAATTAGGAAACTTTGAGTTCTTTTCAAATATCGTGGATATTTCACACCACTTTTCTTTCGTTGGTTCACTCATAACAACGGGCCTTAATTTTTTCCAAATAGTTTCACATACATGTGGTATTATAGTAGCCACAGTAGATTTGCCAATTCTATAGTCGTAGCTTAATGTCCCAAATGAACATCCAATGGCCAAATATCTGGAAACAAACAAACTATTACTAAATACTGTTTTTTTTTTCAGCGTCATCCCTGCAAAAAAAGTGGAAGAGTTTACGGGATAATTATATGAGAGAGGTGAAGAAAATAAAGACTGTCAAATCTGGATCAGGAACTTCCAAAACTTCGACATATATTCATTATAATAGACTACGATTTCTACAGGCATCAATTGCCAACAAAGATACAGAAAGTAGTTTCGATGCAGATAATGCATCAACTTCGTCAGAGGTTGCTGAAGTAGAAATAAGTTCTGGCTTTAAGAGTCCTAAATCTACTTCAAGAAAAAAACAAAAATTAAATCCTGCTGATGAAAGATTTGCAAACATATTAGAGCAGAGTTTAGCACAGAAAAATGTGTCTCATCCAAAAGAAGATGACGATGAAGACAAGCTGTTTCGTTTGTCACTCGTTAAAGAGATTAAAAAAATTCCGGAATATAGGCGACTTCAAACTAAAATTGCCATTTATAATTTAATTTTACAAAACCAAAATGAATTTCAAGGACCACAACAACAGACATATGAAAATCAAAATTACCCGGTATCACAACGAAGAAATTATTCATCACAAGAGCAGCGTCATCAGTCATCAGCTTCTGTTGAAGGCTTTCGTTATCATGATTATAGATCACAGCAGTCTAGTGTGTCAAATAATTTTGCACATTATGGTTATACTACAGCAATGGGGTCTCCATCGCCAGTAACACCTACTCCATCGCCAGCACCAACTAATGTCAGCAATGAATCAGAGTTAGAGTTATTCTGCGAGTAACAAAATGTTATTTTTTCTTTAAAAAAATTGTTCCTAAACAAGTTGATTTGATTTATAGATTATGTTGATTATTAAAAAACTTACCTCAATGTAATTATGAGTTTTTCTTCCGGTGAAATGCTATATCGCACAGCGTTTTTATCTGCTACGAGTTCATCGTTTATGAGAGTCAGTAAGTCATCAAATGACTTGATGGACATTCTGAAGTAGTTAAAGAATTTGGGCTCAAATTGCCTTAACTTAGGATATAAAATAATGTACTGACTTTCAGTCAGCCTGGTTGACAAAATTGGGTGAACCCAATATCTCCGTCTTCTGTTGTGTCGTTTCTGCCGTCTGTATAAAATCACCGATAAAACTGTTTCTACGTCC
Organism: Atethmia centrago; assembly: GCA_905333075.3. NCBI lineage: Eukaryota > Metazoa > Arthropoda > Insecta > Lepidoptera > Noctuidae > Atethmia > Atethmia centrago. Next base: position 4,694,980 of record HG995381.1, on the reverse strand, counting down.
ATCTTCGACAAATGTAGAACTCAAACTGGCCGCAACAACGCGCGTTTAACGCCTGACAAGCGCGCACCATGTGAACACTATACAAAAATTCAACGCGCGTTCAACGCGCGCTGAGCGCTTGTCATCTGAACCTACCCTTAGGGTAGGTTGAACAAGATGCCGTTTTGAACCTGCAAAACATTTCAGGAGGTTGTTATGAAACTGTTTAGGTCATTTAATTTGTCAAATGTTTTTAATGAAACAACCCGAGTGACCGCTTCTTCTGCCACTTGTATAGATAATATTTTTTGTAATTGTGATTACTTACACAAAGAAATTGTAAATAAGTTGCCATATGATCACAGTGGACAAAAAATAACATTTTGTTCCAATATACCTTTGCAAAAAATTCAAATAAGGTTTAGGCCAATTACATGTAAAAATTTAGAAAAATTAAATAATTCTTTGGCCAGTCAACTATGTGTTCAGAGTTTTAATAATATATGTGACCCAAATGAGTTCTACGCCGCGTTCTTTTTACTATTAAAAAAGCAATTTAATGACACTTTTCCACTAAAGACTAAAAGTATTTACACAAAGTTCTTATTTAGTGATTGGGCGACTCCAGGTATTCGTAAAAGCAGGGAAAAACTTTTTGAACTTTATGGCCTAAAGCAACATATGAAAAACAAAAGCTTTCATGAGTATGTTGCAAAATATTCTAAAACTTTTAAAAGTGTGTGCAAAATTGCTAAAGCTCTTTATATTTATTGTGCAATATTAGCAATAAAATAAAATCTACTGATGATAAAATAAAAACTACCTGGCAAATAATAAATAATGAAACAGGTAGGAAAAAACCGCGTAATACTGAATTTAATTTAGAGACTGCACATGGGCCCATCACTTCAGATGTAGAGATAGCTCAAGAATTTGAAAACTTTTTTGCTAATAGTCCCTTTAAAACTACTGAAACTTTAAATTCCTCACCTGCGCTTTCTGCTGCCTTACTTAAAAAAAAATGTAAAGGCATGCCCTTTAGAGTTTAGGTTTCAGCATACAAACCCCCAGGCTGTTATAAAAGTTTTTAAAGATCTTAAAATTAAATCAACAGAAGATCTCTGGGGAATGTCCGTAATAGTCTGTAGATCTATCATCGAAACCATTGCGCCCTATTTAGCTTTCATATTTAACACCAGTGTTGACCAAGGAGTCTTTCCAGATCGCATGAAACACAGTAAAGTAGTTCCTTTGTTCAAATCCGGTGATAGTAAAGAACGCAACAATTATAGGCCTGTGTCAGTTCTGCCAGTTCTCAGTAAGGTGTTTGAAAAGTTGATGCTCAATCAAATGTTACGCCACTTTAATAAAAATTCCATCTTTTATGAACAACAGTACGGTTTCACCAAAGGGCGTTGTACGACTGACGCCGGTGTCACCCTAATAAAGAACATTTTTAACGCCTGGGAAGAAGCACAGGATGCCATTGGTATCTTTTGCGACCTCTCTAAGGCGTTCGATTGCGTAAACACAAGACACTTCTGCTGAAACTAGAGCACTATGGACTTAGAAATACAGCTCTTGATTTACTAAGATCATACCTAAAAGATAGAAGGGTTAAAGTTCAAGTAAACGGCGTAAACTCATTGGGGTCTGAAATGGCAATGGGCGTTCCTCAAGGTTCGATATTGGGTCCATTCCTCTTTTTAGTTTACATTAATGATTTACCCCATTTACTTCAAAATCACCCGAAGATGGTGTTATTTGCAGATGACCAGTGATAGGAATAGGTAGTGCCTATTTGCCTAAACTTCGAAGAACAGAGACAAGAAACGGAGACTTCCTTAGGACTAACTTTTTTTCCGAGACATCTGTCCCGAAATTTCGAGACAACACATAAATACATTTAAAAAAAATGTTATTTGGAATAAGTAATTCGTCTATATTTACCTAAAGTTTACGACTAGATATATCATAATAAATAACTTACACAGTCGTTACAACCATAAAATTTTCTGAATTTTTTTTTGGAGAACATTTTGTAAATGACTTGTTGATCGTAATACACAATGAATCACAATGTTTGAATAAGAAGCCGTACACGTTTCGAAGTAAATATCTTCTTTCTAGCTCACTCTCGGCTACGTTTAATGAGATTTCTAAAGTTCAAGTGTAAAAAAGGCATTATATGTAACACATAATATGATTTAAAAGAGTGTCCATGGAGTTTCTTGCACGTTCTTCTCCATAGAGACCTAATCTTTGGAACGTGCAATTTAGCTTCACTTTTCTTGGACTGACCGACATTTGACTATTCAAAAGTGCCTGTAAATGGTCTATTTGAAATAAATGCTTTGATTTTGATTTTATCGGTATTTAAAATAAATAAATAATTCATTTATTTGCCAGAATGTAGGTATACAAAGTGGTATGATCTTAATATTAATGAGGTCCCTTTACATTCTACCGTTATACATGATGTGCAAATATTTAGTTACAAATGAAAATACAAATACCTTTTTTTCTTTCATCTTAATGAAATATATTTCTAAAGTATATTTAAAAATGTGCATGATATTAAAATAATTGCATAATAATGGTATCACATTATCACATTTTACGGCAGCGCGTTTCGTTATCTATTCTTAGAAATTACAAAAGGTAACCGCCATGATCGCATACCTGTGCGGCGCGGGGAGGGTCTACATACCCCCTCCCCCCTACTCCTTACCGCCCCGCGTGCGCGCAGGTTACCTTGACTTCAATCCTGTACTTCGGTTTGTTAAGTGCGCATCTTCCTGTATTGTTTTTGTGAATATTGTTTTTCACCCTCGCTCGTTTTTTGGTTCATTGGATCTTCTTAATACGACTACTTTGGCTTGAATTTATGGATTACGATTTGCTGCAATAACATTGTTCCTGTCTGTCTACATCAAATAATACGGTAAGTCAACATTTATTACTTTTTAATGTTTTGGCTAAAGTTATTTATTTTATTTCTTGTAGGGAAACAAACAGTAAGTTAGATATAAAGAAGAACATTAATGTATATATTATTTTATCTTAAACTAGCAATTTGACAGTCTAGATTGATATGCAATTGTATGAACTTGATATTTTTTAGTGGAGTTTTTAAGATAATTATTGTGTATGAAACGTAGTTAAAGAAAAAAAACATACGCATTTAACTTTTGGTTCAAATATAAAAGTGAACTTCAATACTACCAAGCATAGTAATGTTATATCTTTGGTGTCATAAAGAATTGCTAAGGTGGACAAATTCTATCAAAATATATTATTTTTCTGGCCGGTTCTTTTAATATTTGAACCAAAAAGGAATATGTCTTTTGCGCATTGACTAAAATGCGAAAAAAAAATTTCAATAACAATGATGTTACGCATGTTCATATTATCTAACCGTTTTTCTTTATTAGAGCGTAAAATGAAAGAATAAAATCTTTAAATCGATACAATCGATGCACCTAGCTGGAATGCGCGCACCTCTCCCGCTTTCCTTTCCACCTCCCTGTATCTATAAAGGTTCGTTATTCCTTTTGAGGCATGGAAAACTTAAAATTTTATTTTAGGTACTTGCCATCGTACATCTTTTTGGAGACCAGTAAGATTGGAGATGGCGAACAAGCCTAAGAAAGCAACAGTACAAAGTTGGATTGGACTTCATCCTGAATTATATTACGACCCGGCCAGTAATTTGATTTACTGTTCTAAGTGCGAGAGCAGTATAACAGCTAAACTTAGTAGTGTCAAGAGGCACGTTAAAGGTCCGAAACACAAAGGGACAAGTAAAAAACCAAATGAAGAATTTTATTTGGACCTAGTACAATTTCTCATATTATGAAATTCAAATGAACCTTGGATTCAAGTAAACAACCCCGCTTTCAAAAAATTCTTCCATAAATATATTTGCTGCAATTGTACAAATCGACAAAAGCCTGAGCAATCATTGCTGAGAAAAGTTTATTTAGATAAGATTTTTAAAACTAAAATTGACTCGATTTATGAACAAATTGCAAATCAAAAGCTGTGGGTATCTTTAGACGAGACAACTGATTTTTTAGGCAGATACATGGTACATTTACTTGTAAAACCTTTAAATGCGATCACACAAAAACCATTTTTAGTTGCTTGCAAAGTACTAGAAATTGTTAATGGGAGCACAATTGCCCAATTTGTAATAGACTGCTTTGAAAATATGTGGTGCGATTTGTATGAATCCAAAGTAGGATACGTTGCTGTATTATGCACTGATAGTGTAGCATATATGCTAAAAGCGGGACGTGTGCTGAAAAATTATTTGCCCAACATGATACACGTCACTTGCTTAGCACATGCACTGAATCTCGTGGCAGAAAAAATACGATACGAATACTCAGATGTAGATGAATTAATTTCAAACGTAAAAAAATATTTTTAAAATCACCTAATAGAGTGCGCTTGTTAAAAAACACCTTTCCCCACATGCCGCTTCCTCCAGAACCCGTTATTACAAGATGGGGTACTTGGTTGGAGGCAGTGTCATAATATGCAAAATATTATGATCAAATTAAAACAATTGTAAATCTTTTAAGAAGTTCCGACGCGCTATCTATTAGGTGTGCCAAAAATGTTCTTCAAAAGGAAAACTTGAAATCGGACTTGGACTACATTGAGGAATATTTTAAAGATATACAAATTGGATTAAAGAAATTACAAAAATCGAATTTAACTCTAACGGAATCTTTTGAAATATTTGATCACGTGAGAACTGTGCTTAGCTGGTGTTCATCTGAGCTTATAAAAAATAAACTCGTAAATGTCATGGACAGAAATCCCGGTTTAGATAAAATTAGAGACATATGTGAAGCGATAACAGCAGGAAAGGATGAGCGATCATACTATATGTACGCGCCTTTAACCTCAGTTGATGTTGAAAGGTCATTTTCAACTTATAAATGGATTCTTAACATAAAAAGAAATCGCCTGACAGTTGAAAATATAGAAAAAAATTATGATTGTGTATTACTTAGATGACTCATCTGACAAAGAAAATTTCGGTTCTGATACTGAACTTGACGAATCGAATCACGATGATTAAATTAAAATCGTTCTTTATTTTTTATGGTATTTGTAACACAAATAAAGATTTTCAAATTCTTAGCAATTTTTGATGCATCAAGTTCTTTATCAAAACCGAACAGTTAGTAGTTCAGTATTAACACTGATTGTCCTAAATGCTTCAAATATTAATTTGTAAACTTCAAAGGTTAATTTGTACTTTGATTTGAGTAAAAATTGCATCCCTCAACGTCAGTAAAATAAATATGACATAGATATTTAAAGATAGATAAACATAAATTTGTTTCTTAAATCTTTCCTTCTGTACATTTTATTTCATGGTTTCCAATTACGTCATATTTTAAAATAATATAAATATACATATATTTGTTACAACAATATTCTATGTGTTTTATTTTTCCTTTAGAGCCCATTAATTATTTAATGAACCTAGAGCGATATCGACCGGCGATTTTTGAGCATTTTTTCTTTCGTTTTTTTTTTGCATAGAAATCTCCAAAAATCGCCAGACAATATCGGTGGTGTGAAAGGACCCTTACGTTTTTTTTTTTAACTAGTTAATGCCCGCGGCTTTTCCCGCGTGTACTATTGTTTTTGTATCCCATGGGAACTATACTTTTTTTTAATAGGAAGTAGCATATGTGCTATTCCACACCTTAATCTATATCACTACCAAAATCAGCATTTTCAGTGGCATTGAGTAATGGACATCCATACAAACTATCACATTTATAGACAAACTTTAGATAAATATAGACGAATTACTTATTCCAAATAACACATTTTTTTAAATGTATTTAAGTGTTGTTTCGAAATTTCGAGACAGATGTGCCGGAAATAATTTAGTCCTAAGGAAGTCTCCGTTTCTTGTCTCTGTTCTTCGAAGTTTAGGCTAATAGGCACTACCTATTCCTATCACTGCAGATGACACATCATTAATCTTTAAAATAGACCGACGATCACAAAATCATGACGACGTGAATAACTCTATTCTTCAGGTCCATGATTGGTTTACGGTAAATTATTTGGTACTAAATGAAAAAAAAACCAAATGCATTAGATTTAAATTACCTAATGTTAGAAGTAGCGAATGTGATCTCATATTGAATGGAGAAAAACTGGAATTTATTAATCAAACGGTTTTCCTAGGAATCACTCTAGACGAGAAACTACAATGGGGACCACATATAACATCTCTTTCGGGGCGGCTAAGCTCGGCCGCTTATGCTGTTAGAAAGACAGTTGACAGATGTAGAAACCGCGCGTTTGGTCTATTTTAGCTACTTCCACAGCATTATGTCGTACGGCATTTTATTGTGGGGTCCCCGACCCCACAATAAATGCAACTCTGTTAACAGGGACACATTGTTGGCTGAAGTAAAAAAGGAGTTACCACAAATTTATAGCTTTATGTGGCAGTGCTACATGCACCCTTCAAAATTATTATATAAAGACAACGTTTTGGAATCTGCAGTCGGATGCCAACAAGGTGATCCTCTCGGGCCAGTCATTTTCAGTTTGGCTATCCATCCCATAATACAACAACTAAATTCAAAATTTAATGTGTGGTATTTAGATGATGGAACACTAGGAGGTGACGTAAACATCGTTCTAAAAGATCTTCAATTACTAAAGCAGCAGTTCCAATCCATTGGCCTTGACCTCAACTACTCCAAATGCGAAATTTACCATTGTGACAATACCGACAGACAATCGACCATACAAACATTCAATTCAATAGCCCCAGGTATCAAAGTTTTGGAAAAAGTTCACTACACCTCCTAGGTTCTCCAATTTTAGAAGACAGTTTTTCACCATTCGTCGAGGAAAAAATTAAACATTTTAACGATATTTCGGATAGATTTTCTAAAATTAATTTACACTCGGCATTCACTCTTATCAGATATTGCTGTTTCGGTCCAAATTTTATGTATTTTCTCCGCTCTTCCACTTTATGGAAGCAGCCACACCTTTTAGACAAAATTGATCATATTATTCGAAGTACTCTTACACCCATTTTAAATGTGGCATTGGACGACCGCGCGTGGCTGCAAGCCACACTACCCATTCGTTTTGGTGGGCTCGGCGTCCGCAAAATTTCTAGTGTAAGCCTACCGGCGTTTCTGTCCTCGGTCCACAGCACCGAAAAGTTAACCACAAAAATCTTAGCTCCTTCTCAGGTTGACTCTAAAGTGCCGTGTTTGACCGATGCGGTGAACGCCTGGAAAATGGCTTGCCCGGATACGGTTCAGCCCGAGATCCCATCTTCCCAGAGACAGTGGGATGAGCCGCTCTGCAGGTTGGTACGGAATAAACTCATTAATACGTCCACCAATACTGCTGAGCGTGCCCGCCTGCTGGCTGTGGGTGAATGGGAGTCGGGCCTTTGCCTTCAGGCGCTACCGTCACCCAACATAGGCACCATGCTGGGTGACACCACATTCCGGCTCGCTACATGTTTGCGTCTGGGCGCTCCTTGCGGGGCTCCACATCGCTGTCAATGCGGTGAAGGAGTCGACTGCCTCGGACATCATGGCCTACCCTGCAGTAAGAGTGCTGGTCGAATGGCACGGCACGCCAGCATTAACAACATCATCCGTCGGGCTCTTGTCACCACCGGGGTGCCAGCTGTTTTAGAACCCAATGGCTTGGCACGTGATGATGGGAAGAGGCCAGACGGAATGACCATAATGCCGTGGAAGTTGGGAAGGCCTTTGGTGTGGGATGCAACCTGTGTCGACACTCTCGCGCCTTCCCATCTTCCTAGCACGGCGGGCTATGCTGGGGCGGCTGCTGCAGCAGCAGAAAACCTCAAACGGCGCAAATATAACAACCTTATTGGGAGCTATATGTTTGAGCCGTTTGGGGTTGAAACACTAGGGCCTTGGGGTCCGAGTGCCCATCGAGTATTTCGGGATATCGCCAAAAGGTTGGTAGAGTCTTCACGTGACCAGAGGGCTGGCCTTTTTCTAGCCCAAAGAATCAGCATTGCCATCCAACGTGGCAATGCTGCCAGCCTTTTGAGCACTTTTCCCATTGACAGCAATGCGGACGAATTTTTTGATGCCCAATGAGCTCTTCCGCCTTTTTGTTTGTGTATAGTTTTAGTTAAGATAGTATATCATTTTGTATTTTTTATTAATTAATAAATAAAGAGTAATTTATCAAAAAATGTCGAATTCCAGTTCTGTGATTACTTTAACTCACACACTGACTTTATTTATTATTTTTTAGGAAAAGTATACTTTTACAATGTTTGTAAATATGTGAGCATCATGTACCTATCACATAATTCATTTATCTGTCATTGCTTTATTTTTCATTCTTTTTTTACCTATTTTGGTATAGTAATTTTATTCTAGGTGCATCGTCTTCACATATAATTTTAAAATGTACATATACAAAATTTTGTAAAACATTTTAATAGAGTAACGGTGGAGTTTCTTGCCCATTCTTCTCCATATGAATCTACCTTTTGGAAGGGGCAACTAGAATCAATTCAATTTTTTTTTTTGTTTATTTTGACGTTCAAAAGTGCCTTTTATATGCCTATTTGAAATAAATAATTTGAGTTTGACTTTGACTTCGTAAATAATCATATAACAATACGATACCAAGTCAATAATCAATAATACTTTTTATTTTCGATTTTTAAATTTTCTTTTTTTTATTATTATTTTTTTTTTTCGCCTTTTAAAAAGGGGAGTTCACACTTACCTATTTCCGTGAATAAAAATAAAATGAAAAAAAAAATACCTGCCCATTTTATTGTTGATTCGGGTCGAGAATCACTAACATAATTACCCCCTAAAATGTTTTGCAGATCCAAAACAACACCTTGTATACGCTGCTAAACATGAAAAACGTTATTTTGTAATACTATTTTTCACTTTGCAGTGTTTTTTTTTTTGTAAATGTTTCTTATTTTTCACTTTTTATTTGTTGTACCTACCCCACACAAATTATTTGTATACCACTACTTGCTATGTAATTAACAGTGACGGAAGTTATTATAACATCATCACACATACACTAAGTGGAAAAAATACGTATTATTGAAGCTAACTCAAAAACTATCCAACCAAAGTTAATAAAATGTATATGGGACCAGTAATCACGGATAAATTGGTGTACATACAGGGAAAGAAAATCTTTTGCAGCAGGTTTCTTTGTACTGTTTTGTTCGAAATATTGCACCCATGGCTTCTCCAGTGTTATATACTCTAAGCTAGCAACATAACTAAAAATTATACCCTTTTTAATACAACCAAAAACTAAGGCGATACGTACTTAATAATTTTGTGGTCGACTGTACTCGACTCAAAAATGTATGTAGTTTAACTTACTTATACCAGGTCGAAATGATCATGGTTGGAGACGATTATTTCTTGACTATTTTATGGCACCAAATTCAAATTCAAAAACGTCAGCATTCCGCGGTAATCAGGCGAGGATTGTGGCGAGAAAGGCTCACCACGTAATCCTCACCAAGACACCTTTATATCTCTGGAATCCCTTAATGACTATTTTCGAGATTTGGCATAGCGTTACGATTATTTCTTGACTATTTTTTTTAAATAGATCCCAAGTCGATAGTCTCAGCCGTTTGCTTGCACTGAGGTGAGGTTTGTGTGGTCACGTTCACCCCACAATCCTCACTAACTAATAGCTATAACTTCGAAATCAACATGAGACTATTTTTTTAACCTTGGTGACTATTTATGTCTTATTCTTGACTATTTTTCGGCGTTCTCAAAATTGATTTTCAGTTTTCAAAAGTGAGATAATAAAATAGTCTGTTCATAAAAAAAAAAAACATGAAATTCTTACATAAATAGTTTGAAAGTAATAAAGTTTTTATGTATGTATAATATAATATGCTTTGGGTAGACATTACTTCCTGAATTTATAACATAGAGTATTAAAGCATTAGTATTAGTTTAATATTCATTATTTGAAGGCGTAATATTTAATAAGTCACTAAAATCATATATATCTGCGCCCTATTGATCTCATGAATCGCCTGTAATGGTGTGTTTCCACTGACGCGGAGCTGGGTGGAGTGGAGGAGCGAACCGTGAATTGGCCAATCACAGTGCTCGAAATCTTCACTCCGCAAATTTCAAGCACTGTGAGTGGCCAATTGGATAAGCGGAGAAGAAAAGAGAGGAGTAGAGCTGTGCCAGTGTTAAACGTTGACGTTCGAAAAGTGCTGATCCTCAGCCTAGTTTGAATAAATGACTTTTGATTTTGATTTTGATTTTGAAACAATAGAATATTTTGCATCCATGCGGAGCGGAGCGGAGTTTAGATTCTATTGGATATTGGCACAGCTCCACTCCTCCCCTCTCTTCTTCGCTCCAGTGGACAGACAGCATAAAAAGGGTTTGGAAAGGCTGCACATAGTGCATTATTGCATGTCTTCTAGCATAATTTATTATAATGTTAGTCAGTATAGTATCAATCAATTTCTCCTTTAGAATGTCGTTTGATTATTCATTGAGTAGCCCATATTAACAATGTATCAGAATTGATACTATGGCCTAAATTGAATGCTGTAATAGATAACACATTATGTTTATCAGTCACGTAATTTTACTACATTCTTATCATGTCTGAATTTACTCCACATAAAATTACTATTATAAGATAAAAATGTTGCATTTCTAAAATTCAGTAGCAATTTATAAACTGCAAAAATTAACTAGTTTCTCCTTTCCTTTGTTTTATTGATTTGATTTGACATTTATCTGCTACTCATATTTTTACGTCATATAATTGACTTTATTTATTTATTAATCACTCAACGTTTTATTACTTATTTAATTGCACAAGTGACACTTGCAAAATTTGACAAAATTGTGAGTTATACCAAGGACCTCAAATAAATGTTTATTTTTTACGGCAATTCCAATGTGAGAGAGCGAATCCAAAAGTAGAATACATTTTTCTAAATGATCCACATCATAAGGAAAATGTGACACCATGAAATAATGAAGTCATCAATGACATCATCAACTAAGTTAACATTTTTGTATTAACTCTGGTTCTGTTGTAGTTTAAATAAATTAGTCATGGCAATAATAAACCTGTTCAGCTCTGCTTAGCAAGCTCCATATTCATAGTTTTAATCTACAATGGAAATTGTTATTTCTCAACTGTTGTTTTTTATGTTAAAGTCCAGAAATCTTGAGATTTGAAACCATATATGATAGTAGATAAAATCCAGAATGGTATTGTAAGAGATTGGTAACTAAATATAAATTAAATCAATTTTAACATACCTTATTAACAAACTCATCATTATTCTTAACTAGTATAGTTTCATTGTGCACAACCGATGTAGTTATTGGGCAGGCCCATCTCAAGCTCGCTAAACGTCTCATAGGTGACCGCAAGCTCTGACATACTGCATTCGACATTTTGACTGAAACAAAAAGTATTAAAATATATTAGTATGATATTTTCATATTTTTCAGAGCCCTAAATACTGTTCTGAATATTACAATACTTTGTCCATTACAAAATAATTTTCTAGTAAGTATTAGGTAAGTCTAAATAATGAAAGACATGTGCACCAATACCTAATTTCATAAATTAATTTAGAAACATTATAGTACTATTAATTAAGTCCTGAGACAACATTCTGTTTGTCTAACCAAAGATACCAAAATTAAGAAAAAAAATGATTCATATAAGTAGTGATGTTACATTTTTAATAAGTTAACCTAGTGACATTAACATAGTCAAAACAACAATTATCAATATTCATTCAACACAAGCTTATCTTTTTAAATAAACTCTGTTACAAATTGATTAAACAATGTGTTTACCAGTGTTTCTGTTTACTATATTCTTAATGCTCTGCTACAGCCACCTGATAAGGATATTTTTACAATTCTGTAAATCTTTTAAATAAATTGTCACAAATGTTTAGGCTAGTTAACATTTTAGTAGGTTTTTGAGATAGAAACTTACTTTTATTAACATTTATTTCAGTGTTATCCCTCAATGTTCAGTAAGTTCTCTGTCCAATGAACCATAGATGTAATATGGGATAGATTCATGGCATTTTATTTACTATTGATACTTCTCAGACAGTTGCAAAAATGTTTAACATTAAAGGAAATTTTAACATACAAAAACATGGTGCACATTTCTTTTTATTTCGTTGTCTATACATGTATAGTGTGCATTTTGTACATGATGATGTATAAGCTATGATCATAATAGCAAATAACAGCTATGTGCAGATATTAAGGTAGGCTTTGTGAAGATGATAGTGATAACAATGATACCTTGTGTTCAGTACATAATGAATTATTTAATGTACAATGATAAAATGTGTTATGTCTCATGCATGAATGTTGATGTTGGCCTACGATTCTAATAGCCCAAATATAAAATCTTAATACCATGCTACAATAATCCTTTTTTAATTAAGGTTCTGTGAGCGAGTCCTACACTATTTAAAAAATATACATCAACTGTAAAAGTTACATGAAAAGACAGAATGACAATTAGAATTAACTTCACAAAAAACAATAACAAACACAAAAATGCAACCAAACGAAGAACTTACCAAAGCGGACTATTAGAAACTCCTTACTTTACGAGTTTGGACGGGCACAAGACAAACATGGGTAAAACAATACAGAGCGCCGAACACCGCACTAATGACCAGAAACACGAGAAGCACGAACCGCGGTACGTATAGGTTGTCGTAAAAATTGGCACTGCTCGAATTATACGACTCGCCTTTTGGCAAACATACCAAAACCAATGTTACTATTGAAGTTACGATCAGAGCAATTTTCCCAATGCTGTGTCCTGTACGCACCGACACCCAGCATAACATCAACGTTACACACCATAGCATCGTCAAAAAATACAACCCCACGCCGAAACTATTCATTTCTTTTACAATTAACAAAGCGGATAGACGTTAATATAGTTTGATGATCATGCAGTAAAGTTAATGGAATTACTCTTGCTACAGAAGACGGCACATGTATATTAGTTAGGATAGCTCCCCACAAAGCAGTTATATCTTGCTTTTTTGTTTAATTATAATGATAAAAACCTGGATAGTATTTTAATTTTCACAATATCACTACCACTCGCTGCCACTGTTTGACAAATTGTTAATCAGTATCAGTAAATTGTCTGTTGTCAAGTGATGTCTGCTGAAATTGTCATGACGTTTTGACGATGACGTTTGGAAACGATGACACTGTGATTATTGAGATGGGGATGGCTTATGAGAAAATCAATTTTATGTTGACTGATTTGTAACTCAGAGAATTCTAAGATTAGTAACTTCAATAGTATTATTTTTACATTACATTAAAATATACTTAATTTATTCCCAGCAAAATTATTGTAACTATTTCTTCTACTTTTTCTCCAACTAAGAGCCTCTTCACACTTGCGCTTCTATGGAAGGCTTTCGATAAACTTAGAGGCGCAGTGGCAGTTTTATCAAAAAACTACCTACTTCTTGTTCTACGAATAATTCATTTAAACGACCCTTAGCACGGCTGTTAATTGCATAAATACGGGAATCCATTTACTTCCCAAATCTATATCTATATCGCTTTTTGAGTCTGTCTGTGTGGCCGCATTTTTGTTTTAAACTACGCATCGGATTTTGATGCAGTTTTCACCATAACTTAAAGAATTTATTCCGGAAGGTATAGGTGTAAAATACATTAACATTAAACTTACATATAATAAAGAGATCTCGATGTTTTTCCAGTCGTAAAAACTGTGTGAAACATGGGTGGGTCGCTCGTATATAATAAGAGAACATTATGGGAGAAAGCTCTGCAAAGAAAAAAATGGAAAGCCAGTAATTTTGAAAAAAAAGAAAAGAAAAATATTTTATTTGGGACACGCACAAGAAATACAAAAGTAAAAAAAAGAAGCATTTAAAACTAAACTTCGAATAAACAAAAAACAACAAAGAATATTCAATAAGAACGACTTGTGCGATGCCAAAAAGGCTCCTATCTCAGCATAATGCTGCGATATTTAAAAAATAAATACCACAGCGCTGGTATTCTGCACTAAATTTGCTCTTTTACTGATGATAGACACTTTTATTTTTCCTTTCCATGGGTCATTCTCCAAGACACAAAAAAAATATATTATCTTTTAGGTTAATAATTCTTCATTCATTCTTCTTTTAGTTTCTATCTAAACAACAACATAAACACAAGAATGACAGTAAAGAAACACTCAACAGAGCTGCCATCACACGAACAAACTTACGGTTTGCCCACACCCCACCTCTCCCCGCTACAATTGGCAGTCGCACTACCACTTCGACTTTAGCTAGGCTGTCCCCATTTTGCTCTGCGCATACGTTTATCGATCGCCTACGCTGCTGGAGAAATGAAACTAGTGTGAATAGGCTCTAAGCTATGGACGTATTTTATGTTACGTTTTGTTAAGGCGCTGACAAGACCCAATTGTCCAAAATAGGCTTCGCTTAAGAAAAAATATTGCCAAATCTGTATAGTTTGTGGTGGCGGAAAAAATATATATCAATTTTGAACATATTTCCCAGAACTTGGTTGTTACCAAAACACGTTTTGAAAACAAAATCTCGATACAAACTAACGTTAAACTAACCTCTTACTTTGAGTTCTAATCCAAAATATCTGTATCAAATATCAACATACCTTACGTATTTAATTAATAACAAGAACGTCTTATTTGAATGCAGAACTTGGTTGTTTTTTATTTTCGATTACTCAACTCAATTTTGAGTAAATAGATAATTACTTCATATTTTGCAATAAATTACAAGCATTGTGTCATCGCGCTTCTCTTTCTTTTCTATGGAATTTGACAGCGACCGCGGTTTAGGTGTTGTCAGCGTCTTAATGCGTCCGTTTTCATTTTTTGTTTAACTTTTCTAAAATAATAAAAGAACTGTACTAAAACAGTAATTAAAATATTCCAAGGTTGTAGAAATAAATTATTTATGTCTTCAAATAATTCTGTTGTGTTCAAAAACTGCAACTTTATAATTATATCTGTTTTGCTGTGTTGAATAATTAAACGTATTCAAGATTACAACTTGCGTGCATGAGCTTCAAAATCGTTTTGACATTTATGTTGGTAGCATTGGTAAAAGTGAATTTTCTAGTGCTGTGTATTGCTGTCAATAATTAGAAAGGTGAGTGATTTTTAAAGATTATCTACAAATTGTTCATGTTAAATGTGTATTTTCTTCTAGCTTTATTCTTCAGCTACAAGTACATAATACATTTACGTGGGTAAAAGCGGACAAAACAACGAAATAACCGTAAATTTGTAACGCCATTTTCCGCTTCGGAGATCTATTCTAATGTATTTTTTATATTAAGTTACCGTGACTAAGCTAATGGATTTTATTAGCTCTGTTAATGCTATAAAAAGTTTTCTCTTTGCTATCTTGTGACACAAAGCATGTTTCCGGGGGTTTGCAATATTTTGATTACTTATTAATTTCTGATGACTAATCTTGCTAACAAGGTCCAATTTTGCGAGGGCATCTAAACGCCAGCCTGCCTTTACATTGTGAAGTTACTGACCTACTACTGATTAGTGTTAATTGTCCAGCCCTTTCGCAAAGGGTAATTACTTTAACGCCCTTTTCCTACCTCTTGACATTTTGTTTTGATTTTTAATGCAGGTGTTGTGGTCGTGTCTATAGACGACGACGGTTTATCACAGATAAAATTATCATAAGTTATGATATCACCATTCTATATTGTAAATTGTGGGTGTTATTTAAATGCAAAAAAAATCGAAGACACATCTACCCCATTTCTACAAGATACTAATGTATACTTAATTTCTACTCAAAAACATTTCAGGTTATCAAACCCTGTATATTTAAATAATGTTTAATTCTGCAATATGTTTATGGTTCATTAGTATGTTTCTCTGAGTCTCCAGACTTATTATTATAGTCTAAGTCAGGTGTGTAGTTCTCACAATGCGCGTGAATGACCAGATGTATGAAGTATTAAAAATGCATGTAGCAACAGTGTAAGGATCATAGCATGTAGCATTCTATAGTTTGTTATCTATGGGGAAAAGGACATGATATAAGGAAATATATTACTACAGTCATAACCATTTCAAAGGGACCGTTGGGTTACGGTTGTTATAGCCGATAGTCTTTATAGCCAAAAACTATTTTAAGTAAACAGAAATGCTGGGACCTCAAAATTTTATCATGGTACTCGATTCATGACATTATGTAAAAGCATTAATCACAGCACTGCTTCTACATAGTTTCTGCAAGACATATGCTAGCCCTGACATGATATTAAAATATATGATGTCATGTGGGGTGTGCCATGTGTCATATTAATGTCTATGTTGTCTGCTAATCTATGCTACTTTAATCAGAATATTTTGCTAACTAGTAGTTAGGCAAAACACTTTGTACAATCAGACATCAATCTGCTCTCTGATTTGGAGGCAGCCACTGGAAAAAAACAACAGTAAAAAGAAACAGACAGGTGCGAGTTGAACTCGCACGCTGAGGGTTCAGTATAGTGAATGTGTTATCTACCATGTCTTTTATCCCAAGTTAACTTATCCCAAGAACAAACTTAACTACAATAGTTGAAAAACATGTTCCCCCATATATTCCAACTACAAATGCAAGTTTGTACGCACAATATTGAGAGATTTACCATGTTATTTTAACACCATAGACTTCTTATAGGTTTTCCTCTAATCTATAAGTAAAGAACTAAATGTATTTTTTTTCAAAATTTTAGGCTTTGTAGTTTTGGAGATAAGGCAATGGTCAACTTTCATCTATTTTCTTAAATAGCTTTAAAAGTATCTATTTTTAAATAAAAAAAAATATATTTAATAGCCTCACAAAGAGCCCTTTCATTTGATATGTCACATGGTACAGTTTGCAAAAATTTTATTTTTTATTTTCTAATTTGCCCCCAAAAGTGACCCTAATATTCAAAATTCATTTATTTATATTAGGCTCAGGACCAAATTTTTGACTTATTGCACAGCGGAAATCACAACGAAAATGTGTCACACTGGAAAATAAATGCAGCGCAATATAATTATTAGGGTGTGTGAATATTTTAGGCAGGTGTAGTCAAGTTAATTACACTTGCCTAAAATATTCAGAGGATTTACACACACCCTAATAATTATATTGCGCTGCGTTTATTTTCCAGTGTGACATATTTCCGTTGTGCAATATGTCAAAAATTTGGTCCTGACCCATTACACAACCGTGTCTGGGTCACAGAAATTCATATATGTACCAAAATTAAATTTAATTGGTCAAGAAGATTTGGAGTAAATGGGCTATGACAAGTGGACAGACAGACAGACACACAACTGATCCTATAAGGGTTCCGATTTTTCCTATTGAGGTACGGAACCCTAAAAAGACTACATTCAAATGAACAACTGCCTGAGTACTGATTAATCTCCAGCATTCTCCAGCATTTGATGGTCTATAGTACCTATGGGCTATGTGATATTGTGCCTCTTTCACAAAAGCCATTGATGAAGAGTTGAAGTTGGAAGTTGAACTGCCTGTGACATAATTCTAAAAAAATCTACCAAGGTATTAAAACCTTATAGTAAAATCTCTAAGCAAAATCAGACCTAAACAATCGCAGAGCAGTCTTAAATATTGATAAAGTTACAGAAAATTTTAAAGTACCTCGCTACAAACCTGTTCCACTAAATTATACACAAGCGTGACCTTGACCCAGCGCTTTATTTCTACACATGACTTAGAACCTTGTTGACTTAATCACTGTCTGACACAGTGGTTGTTGAATATAATATTATTACATGTACAGAAATATAATATAATACTAGTTCTTGTTTAAATAGATCCATAGAAGTATTAATTACACAGTCTTAATTTTTTGATTTTATGTCTATTCTTATCTTTTTATTACGGTCAAAAATATTATTTATACACTAGCTTTTGCTCGCGGCTTATCCCGCGTGAATGTCGGATAATATTCCAGCGGAACTTACTACCGGGATCAAAAGGAAACGAAATCGATCGCATACCTCATAACCGAGCGCTGCGCTCACCGCGTCAACCATAATTATTTTGTTACGCGTAATTTTGAATAAGTGATATCTTTTAAAGTATTCATTTAAATGATATGATGTCAGGCATATTTTAATCTAAATTAAATGCCCAATTGAAATAAAATATTTTATTGGATAAAGATAAATATAATACCGGTGAAAATAGCTTCAGAAATAACAGTGGAATTTTTATCAAATTCTGATATATAACAATGATCTGTGGATCATCCTTAGAAGATAGACATGCTATCGCGCTCTTTTTTGTTGAACTTTTTAAGATGTACAATCCAGTAGAACTATAAATTGTATGTATCTCGTACGGTTTACGCGGCCCACGCCAGTCAAACTCCCAGTCGGCATGCTTTTGACATCTTCAACTATAATCGTCATATTTCAGCCAATGTACACAAAACCTTAATGAATTATACACATAAACCTTCCTCATGAATCACTCCATCCATTGCTGAAAACCGTTTGAAAATCCGTTCAGTAGTTTTTGAATTTATCGCGTTCAGACGGACAGACAGACGCGGCGGGGGGGACTTTGTGTTATAATTATGTAAGGATATCTGTATTACTTTCTTGCACAAACAAAAATAAAAGTACCATTTGGAGTATTACGAACCTTTGTAATTTTGTTCTGCAGGACTACTATTCCTCTACAGCAGTAGATGTGAACATACACATAAACATTACTACTTTTTAGTCCGTTCATATTATTGCTGACAGACAACAGCACATTGCAATGAGTATCCAATGAGAATACATTGCACTGACCTAGTTTCTTTTGTTAAGAAAAGTAGTGTGGTTTGTAAATAGTTATTTAGAAGACAGGTTCTTGGTTTATTTTTGTGGATTACATACGGTGGGGCCTTGGATCTTATTATTGCCTTTACAGTGAAAAGTCCTGGCTCTTAACTAGGGTTTAAAAAATCTTTTGGGATTGAGGCACTAACTAGAACAGTGTTATTTTCTTGTAGTCAACACATTTTAGCTGTTCTTGGCACTGGTAAAACAACCGCAAATATATCTGTTTGGTATCTAAGCAGCGTTGCCAGATTATTTTCGGGTATAGCGGGATTTAGAAAACCTTAGTAAAAAATGCACGATTCTTTCGTCGAAAGCGGGACATAAAAAAAAACAATTATTCAGTACTATTTCATTTATTACCATTTATCCTTATAAGTTTCAAATTTAGTTTACAATAATTATTTTACTGTAGTATTAACTATAATTGTCTGGTTTGCTCTATAAGGCAGTTGAGTCTTCAGAGAGATATAATATAAATAAGTAATACATTACTCACGAATTACTCTTTTTTTATCCCCGAAAAGCGGGACCGAGCCTGTCCCGCGCGGGTCATTTAATTTTGGGCAAAAAATCTGGCAACCCTGTCTCTTAAGTTAAACATAAAATTTATGTTTAGCTAAAGAACAAACAAGTTTAGTGTTAAAGATGTGTAAGATCACTGATCTACAAGTATGGCGATCTGCGCCGATATAATTTAATTCAATGAAGCAGTATTGATGTGTCAATATTGCTTATTGAATTAAATTATATTATCGTTATTTTGTAGTGGTTTGATCATGTAAATGCTGTGTAGTTTGTTCCGCCACTTCTTCTTTCTAGTGCTTATAATAAGGCTTAAAAGGCCTGCCTTTTGGGGGACTGTGTTATGGTAATTTTGACGTTTAAGAAGTGCTGATTCTCAGCCTAATTTGAATAAATGACTGATTTTATCAACTTCTTAATAATAATGAATATGAGTGGTTTTGTTTGTTGCTGCATCTCATTTTTAATCGTTAGTGGATTTGAAAGCACTTTACATAATGAGCCCTTTTTTTTTTTTTGAGGGTGGGAAATTGTCAAATAACTTCTCCCGCTCTGGGCGGAGCGCGAGGGTGTGTCAGACTCTTACTGACTAAAACCCACCCGTATTCCTTCCTGTTGCCTGTGTTGCGGGGGCCTCGGTGACCCATAAGTACCTTCCCGCGGCCCCGGCAGGCATCGGCCCTAGTGGACCCCTACCTTTGTGCTGATGACATCTCTTTGAGGCGCGCGTGGAATACAACGGGTCGTCGACAAGGACCTGGTCCTTCCCGGACGGTGAGCTACCCATTGCTCACCGTCCGCAAGCCCGAGCCTACGGTGGCCGGAAATCCGCCCGGGATTCCCGACGCCCAGGGCGCACAGTGGAACGAATGTATGGGAGCGGTTGGACGTAGACATGTCCGAAAAAAAAGAGTAAAATTATGCCAAACTAATGATGCCATCTTATTCGATTACTTAATGCCTTCATAACTTGTGGTGATGAATTTCTTCATAACTCCCATATTTCGGGAGTAATTTGAGAAAATGTGAAATTTTACTATGAAAATGAGTGTATCGAGCTCTCTCCCTCCTGATTCCGGGCTTGTTTCAAGTAGCGGTCTCTAATATCATAATGCTAATACTAAGAGCTATATTTAATACTAAGACACATAGTGCGCCAAATGTGCACTTTCTGGGATAAAGAGTGATGTTTATTTTATAACACAATTTTTTTATTTTTTGTTTATTTTGTTGATTAAAACCGTTTTTCTAAAGGTTTACCTTATTACAATAACATTTCTGAGCAGCCAATTAGAGAAGATATAAGCTAATTAGGATATATAATTAGGGACTTAAGGTTTACATATAAAACTGATGCACTAATGATTACTGATAAGAACATTGCTATTATTTAATTACTAAATGGCTCTTAATACACTAATTTAGCATGCATCATTTACTAATTATCACAATAACTAATTACCTTGCAATATTTAACAAAGGATACCTGGGATACCTGGATTTTATATAAATAGGTCACTATTAGTAACTTTAAAATCAGTGTTGATTTACACCTCGTTGTATCCAAGCTAATCTCGCAATGTATTTTCCAAATTTTAATACAAATCTTGATATTCACGTTGCTTTATGCGCACGCGCACATAAAGATTTACGCGACTTTAA
Organism: Atethmia centrago; assembly: GCA_905333075.3. NCBI lineage: Eukaryota > Metazoa > Arthropoda > Insecta > Lepidoptera > Noctuidae > Atethmia > Atethmia centrago. The sequence goes on along the minus strand of HG995381.1, from coordinate 4,673,836 downwards.
CTATTTGTTCAGTGTTTTAAAAGATAACAGTTGTGTTCAGTTATGTGAAAGTGCTGAAACAAGTTTAAAAGACTGGTGTCGTCGATTTTGCTACCGCATTTATGCAAAATGGACACAGTCTGGAAGAAGCACAGATAAGTTTCGGAAGAAACATGAGATTTGGCTACAGGCTGCAATTCAATGGCCGGAATTACAGAATGAAAATATGGAACCTTCTACAGAAAATATAAGTGACGTCATCGAGCCCATAATTTCTCCTGCTAAATCTGATGCTTCAACTTGTACACATCCTAGTCCTCGTAAATCTTTTGAGGACCTTAGTAACCGGCAAAAAAGAAGACGCACTGAAGATAGTCTTTCATGCAGCAGTAGCAGCGCTGAAATTATGTTTTCGGCCGAAAGGGCGCTTCAAAAGGCAGGACAAAGCGATACAGCTTATGTTATGAAATACTTGACGGAGAATCCAGAAGAGGCCTCAAAAATCAAAGCCTTCATTGAAGGTAAATCAATTCAGGTACGGGAAATATCCCCTTTGAAGGCATTGGCTCTTTATGTATCGATGAACTTATCGAAATGGCGCTATAACACTCTTCGGGATTTCAACACTCAAGAAGGAGCTCTTCAATACCCGAGTTACTACATGTTGGTTAAAGAAAAAATTAAGTGCTATCCGGCCAAAGAAGATCTCACAGTTACAGAGAGCTCTGCAAAAATCAAATTACAAGCCTTGATGGATTTAACCTCAAGAAGACTTATTAGGTCGTTAGAAACCCCTGTTGATCCCAATCAACAGCTCGTATTGACCAGCAAATGGGGTTTTGACGGATCATCTAGCCAAAGCATTTATCATCAAAGGACGAGTGAAGATGAGCAAATCGATCTTGCTAGTAATTTTATGATTAGTCTTGTACCACTGCGGCTCGTCTCAAAAGGTGTAACAATTTGGGAAAACGAGCGACCATCTTCCACTTCATTTTGCCGGCCAATATTGTTTAAGTTTATAAAGGAAACCAAAGAAAATGTGCAGAGAGAGATGGCTGAAATCGAAGCAGAGATTGAAGCCTTAACTCCATCCACCATCACTGATGGAATTAGTGTCAAACACCAACTGCTGTTGACAATGATTGATGGTAAAATTCATTCCATTATATCCAATACAGCAGCTTCAGTGTGTGACATATGCAAGGCTTGTCCTAAAGAAATGAATAATTTAGAGTTAATCAAAGATAAACACGCAAACGAGGACATGTATAAATATAGCTTAAGCACCCTTCACGCTTGGATTCGCTCAATGGAATGCTTATTACACATTTCCTACAAATTAGACATAAAATCATGGCAAGTAAGGGGTGATATAGCAAAAAGGCAAGTTGATGACAGGAAGAAAAGAGTTCAAGAGGCTGTAAGAAGAGAAACGGGCTTACTTCTCGATGTTGTGAAACAAGGCAGTGGATCCACCAACAATGGCAACTCGGCAAGGAGATTTTTTGAAAACTACACTAAATCTGCTGAACTGACCGGAATAGATGCTATGCTTTTAAGAAAAATCTGTGTGATCTTGCAGTGTATTTCATCAGGAGAGAAGATCAACGTAACTAAATTCCGAGAGTTCTGCTTTGATACTGCTAAGCTTTACGTGGAGTTATACCCATGGTATTATATGCCTTCTTCACTTCATAAAATTTTAATGCATGGGCCAGACATAGTTCAGAACACGTCAATTGTGCCCATTGGTTTTCTATCCGAAGAGGCATCTGAGGCTAGAAATAAAGATTTTAGAAAATATAGAGAGGGGCATTCTCGAAAGCATAGCAGTATCTCATGCAATGAAGATATTATGCACAATCTTTTACTGTCTTCTGATCCACTTGTTACAAGTATCCGTCCAAAAGGAAATAAGTTTGTAAAAAAATCTTCTTTTAAGGAATTTTATGAGCTTACGGATTCTGAGAAAAGTGATATCGAATTTGTTAACATAAATGATTTAGCGGACATCGATTCTGAATTTGAATTAATTGATGATGATGATGATGACGAAGATAATTAAATGATGTTATTGTTTTAAAATGTGTAACTTAGTAAATTAGAGCTTACATCTTAATTATTTATTGTACTTTTAATGAAACTAGGTAATTTATTATCAACTTACTTAAAAGTCATACTCTCATCAGTTCTTGTGAATATTTTTGTTAATATATATTTCTGTATATATATAATATATTTATAGACCTCTTAATAAGTCTGTCTGCGGTTTAAAGTAAATACAAATGGGGAAAAAACGTTTTTTTTTTTAAATTTTCATTTCCTTTTATCCCAGAAAGTGCACATTTGGCGCACTATGTGTCTTAGTATTAAATATAGCTCTTAGTAATAGCATTACGATATTAGAGACCGCTACTTGAAACAAGCCCGGAATCAGGAGGGAGAGAGCTCGATACACTCATTTTCATAGTAAAATTTCACATTTTCTCAAATTACTCCCGAAATATGGGAGTTATGAAGAAATTCATCACCACAATTTATGAAGGCATTAAGTAATCGAATAAGATGGCATCATTAGTTTGTCATAATTTTACTCTTATTTTTCGGACATGTCTACGTCCAACCGCTCCCATACATTCGTTCCACTGTGGGGCGTCTCCTGCGGCGGCTAGGGTCGAGAGGGCGCGAAACATGCCTTTCCCTCAACCGTCCCGCCTCCTCCTTCGCGAGCATTACTGCTTCGCAGAAGGAGGTGACGGCTGCCCATGCCCTCTCGCTCCGTACCATGGCCTGAACCAGGCCCGGACGCGAGAGATCTCTGCCGCCGATCGCCTCCACGAGGACACGGCGGTGCTCTGCCCAAGCCCGGCAGACCTCCACCGTATGCACCGTGTCCTCCGGGCGATCCACACAGTGGTGACACCCGGGCGTTTCTTCCCGCCTTATCCGACACAGGAACCTCCCGAAGCTGCCGTGTCCGGTGAGGACCTGCGTCAGGCGGAAGGTGAGGACGCCGTGGCGCCTCTCTAGCCACTCCTCAAAGAGGGGACTTATCGCCGCAATTGTGGCGTGCCCAGCACTGGGTTGCGACAACCGTACTCTCCATGACGCCATGAGATCCCGCCGGAGCTCCGTCCGTTGTGCCGCGATTTCTCGCGGCAGCGGGCTTACGCCCCGGCGTTTCGCCTCCTCGCGCCACTCCCATACGTGCGCGAGGACTTTTGCCTCCAGATCCCACGGCGGCAATCCGGCAAGGAGGCTCGCTGCCTCACAGGAGACCGTGCGGTATCCCCGGGCCATCCGGATGGCCATGACCCTTTGGGCCGCGCTCAACCGGCGGGCTGGCCGCAGCGCCAGAGAGCGTGCCCATACGAGAGCCCCGTAGAGTGCCATGGACCGCACGACCCCTGCATAGAGCCTCCGGCAGGAGGCGTTTGGACTCCCTAGATTGGGCAGGACCCGCTTCAATGCAGCGCCTGTCCGCTCCAGTTTGGGAGCCAAACGTCGGAAATGCTCCACGAAGTTCCACCGGCTGTCGAGGACGAGTCCCAGGTACTTCATCGTCGACTCGACGTCGATGGAAACCCCTCCCACCGTTATTTGGGATCCCAACGGTGGCGCGTTCCGAGGACCATGAAAACACATGACCTCGGACTTGTGCAGGGCCACCTCGAGTCCCAATTGCCGGATCCTTTCGATGATTGTCGCAACCCCGCGGGCCGCTAATTTGGCCGCAGCCTGGTGCGACCTCCCCTGCGCCAGGGCCAACGTGTCGTCAGCGTAGCACACTACGCTGACGCCGCTATCCCGGAGGTCGGCGCGCAGCACCCAGTCGTATCCGATGTCCCACAGATGCGGCCCCAGGACCGATCCCTGTGAGACACCGCACGACATATCTTGCCGGTTCCACACTCCCTGGTGACCGGGGTAGATGACGGCCCTGTCCGTCAGATAGGCCTCGACCACACGACAGAGGTAGGTCGGCATCCGGTGGTACCGGAGTACCTCCCTGATGCAACTCCAGGGCAGGGTATTGAGGCCCTTTGAGATAGAAAGATCTCTCGCATAGCTAAAACAACCTTTTCAGTAATGTGAATAAACCTTTAAAATTCTTCTTTATCTACTTTGCTATCGCAGGTATGCTGGAAGAGATTTCTTTAGAAATAAGCATCACCTTTGTACGTATTTTTCTGTTCTTTTCTTCTTGTCTGTTTATTTAAGTGTGTACATAAATGGTGAAATAAATTGGCAAAATGTACACATTGAAGATATTAACTAGAAACTGACATCGGAGCAGTTTTGCTATAATAAAAACTACCTGCTTGGACCTGTGCCAATGTTTTTACTAGCACAGTTGTGTTTGAGTCATACTCATACACCAGTGTAATAATTACCTAACTAAAATACTGAAGAACTATAATAAAAAAACAATAAAGTTTACATACATACATACACTCAGGCCTTCTTCCCACGGGGGTAGGCAGAAACTATAGAACGCCACCTGCTACGCTACTTACATACTCCTTTGCTTCGTTTACGTTCTTATCTGGTCATACACGCACGCCGGTTGCGAGTACTACGCTCCTGACCTTTTTGAAGAACATCACCAATGAGGTCACTATATGTCTTCCTGGGGCGTCCCCTCCCGGCGTTTCCACTCACATCTGCCGTTTTTTTTTTTTGAGGGTGGGAAATCATCAAATAACTTCTCCCGCTCTGGGTGGAGCGGGAGGGTGTGTCAGACTCTTACTGACTAAAACCCACCCGTATTCCTTCCGGTGACCCATAAGTACCTTCCCGCGACCCCGGCAGGCCTGCCGATCTGCCTTGTAAATACCTTTTGTTAGTCGCCTTTCATTCATCCTGTCAATAAAGTATAAAATTATTGTTTACATTACGACTTGACTTTGTTTTTAATAATAAATAAATACTAGCTTTAGTAGGTGAACGTCGGAAATTATACTACGGGAACCTACTATCAGGGTAGAAGTAGGTATCCTATGTCCTAAGCCAGATCATGGTCTACCTGTGTGCCAAATTTCATCCAAATCCGTTCAGCCGTCAAGGCATGAAAAAGTAACAGAGAGCTACTTTCGCATTTATATGTAACTAAGCTGCGCTCCGCGGTTTCACCCGCAAAAGTCCAGTCCCGTGGGAATACCGGGATAAAAAATATCTCTATGTCCTAATTCAGACCATGGTCTACCCATGTGCCAAATTTCATCCAAATCCGTTCAGACGTTCTAGCGTGATAGCGTAACCAACAAACTCACTTTCGCGTTTATAATATGTATTAGTTTGGATGTCACAAGTACGTAAGGATTGGGGACACGAAATAGGTTAATGATCTATAAACTCTAGAGCATGGATTATTACGACTTGATCTGACATGGTTCTAAGTGAACATGAAATATACCGTGAAAAATCATCCTATAATGTTCCCACTGCTGGGACACAAGCCTCCTCTTGGTGAGAAGGAGTGGGCCGTTATCCACCACGCGGGCCCAGTGCGGATTGGTAGATGTCACATGTCTTTGAGTGTTTGGTTCTAGGGCATGCCGGTTTCCTCACGATGTTTTCCTTCACTATTTTGAGGGCAGTGGTGATGAAATAATTTACACAAAGTAAAGCGCCTGTCAGGGTTCGAACCTACGACTTACAACTCGTAAGTCGCGGCCGTTACCACTGGGCCACCACTGCTCTGTGAAAAGATACACTGACAAAAAACGCGCGTATTGCAATTTACCTATTTATTTAAACTTCTCGCACACAATAAGGTAGGTACAAAGGCGGACTTAATGCCTTAGGCATTCTCTACCAGTCAACCAAGGGTGGTGAGATATAAGAAGGCACCTGGTCTGAGAGGAAATAATAATAATGAAAAATATTAAAAGATAACATATTAGATTATAAATAGAATAGGCACAGAAATAAGTACGTAAATAGGTTACAAACTTATAATACAAATACATATATATTTACTATAATTGCAATTGATTGGCATGAGGGCGGCAGTGGTGGCCCAATGGTAACGGCCGCCGCGACTTACGATTTGTAAGTCGTAGGTTCGAACCCAGACAGGCGCTTTACTTTGTGTAAATTATTTCATCACCACTGCTCTCAAAACGGTGAAGGAAAACATCGTGAGGAAACCGGCATGTCCTAGAACCAAAAATTCGAAGACATGTGACATCTACCAATCCGCACTGGGCCCGCGTGGTGGATTACGGCCCACTCTCTCTCACGGAGAGGAGGCCTGTGTCGCAGTAGTGGGAACATTATAGGCTGATTATATGTGTATGCAATTTATTGTGAATTCGTCTGAAAACTGCAGACAATAGTCAGAGGGAACTGTGCTTCAGAAATTCTGGTAGGATCAATATCTGTAGACTGAGTTCACAAGATGTGATTGCTTTTGATAGAACGCCGAATGGCGCAGTTGCATCAATCCTTTTTCAGGGGTTATTTGTGAATGCCGGGCTTTCGCGCATTCTATCCCCAATTTATCTTAGTTTAAACATAGTTAAAGCATTATTTCGTTGATTTATCCATATGTACTATAATGTCAAGAATATAAAGACAATAATGTTCTTGTTCTGTTTCTATGTTCGTTTGGTATAAACCTACCTTTTAGTCTATTCTATTTGACTTCTGGTCAAAGGCCTATTTCCATTTATTTCCAATGGTTGCGACTCTGCGCCTGTCTGTCTGGGCCTTTTGAGAATAAATAAAACTAAAACACATTAACAAATATCAATAGAATTGAGTAGATCTTGTTTAATAATTTATCTATCAATTTATCTAGTAGAAGTACTTATACTAAATCAAATCAAATCATTTATTTTTGCCAACATGGGTAGGGGTACAGATGATATACAAGTTTTGATAGAGTTCTCCATGCTCTGCCGTCACTAGGGCATGCAAAATTTACACGTAAATTACAATATAATATCAAAATACTAAATTATTAAATTGGAAAATCATTTTATCTTTAAGGCTCCTACATACTGGCGCGACATGTCGCGCGACGCGACGCGACACAAAGACACCGCGTGTAGCGCTACAAGCGGTGCCTTTGTGTCGCGACGCGTCGCGCGACAGGTCGCGCCAGTATGTAGGAGCCTTTAAGGGTCAAGAAGTATCTGTGTAGATACATTGATAAACAAGATCTATAACCATGGTTAGTTCAATTGAATAATTCGGTGACTCACAAGATCCTCTGATGATAGGTATAAGTAACTTAGGTTGTAAGAAATAAAAGTTATGTAACTAGTAGGAAAACCTGAGGAATAGTCCAGAAATAAAGCCTGTTTACACGATGCGATTTTATTGCTTGTGGCATACCATAACGAAGCAACAATAAAAAGTAGCACCGACTCTAAACGGTGTTTACACGATGCAACTATGCAAGTCATTTGTTGCTCCTATTTTATTTTATGCGACAGGTAAGAAACTTGCATCGTATAAATGGGGCTTTACTAACGTATTATTTGCACTGAATCTTTCATAAAAAAAAAAAACTAAATGCCTACTTAAGAATGCACAGCCCATCTAATTCGTTTGAAAAGACGTATCAACTCTGTGTCCAATGTCCATTGATCCGTAGGACGACGGAACAATGCACGTAAGGTACTCGGCACCGGCGCGGGCGCAGGGCTGTGGTACCATCGCGCTGAGTTCACGGTCGCGCGCGCTACGCCCGGTGACAATGACAGATACGCACCTGTCCTCGCGACAAGTGGACGAATGTTCGCTACAAAGTTTAGGGCTCCTTTTTAATTGTTGAACTTCTTGTGAAGTTAAAGAAATGATCATAGACTACTACTTTGGAGAAGTCATCGTCATCCTCCTGCTAGTATCCCAGTTTTTGGAGCAGCATGTCTTTTTACTACTTACTGATAAATAACTCCATTATACGTTCAGTATTCGGTGCGTATATTTTGTATGTATTGTGTGTGTATTTGTTCTAGTTCAGTATTTAATAATAATACTGCCAGTACTTACAAACCTAACACCACAGATACGAATAAATGAGCATAATTGAAATATCTATTAGATTTAATAACGTATTCTATCTGAACCAATCTCTCATTAAAAAAACTTGCAAGGTTTAAAATAGACCACACTTAATCATAATAATACTCGGAAGGAAACAATTTGTTCGTTCGACACAGGTTGATGGACTTGATTATGTAGCGAAGACGACAATGCATCTATAACTAAGAGCTATAAAAACGTCATTAAATTGCCGTCATTGGGTAATTCACGGTTCTAATACATTGCAAGGATGCGTGGCTATTTGCGAATGCACAGAACATTCCTTTTTCCCGTCCGTCTGTCTACGCCGTCGAAGGATCAGCCGGTTTCAGCCTATTGAATCGATTTAAATTGGCAATTGTTTTACGGTTGGGAGTACCGGCCTTGGACGTGTCAGCTACGAAGGCTGTCTGGTATGTTAAGGTAATTGACTCCGCCAGTGAGTACGGTTAGCAATTCTCGGGCTCTTGAAATCTTGACCATATTTCCTGCAATTACGGAGAAAGAAACTTGGTGGTCAATCATTAATCAAGTCTCCTCATTTCACAATGATTCATCGAATGGTTAATCAAGCTACAGTTAGCAGAACAGTATTTGAAGTAAGAATTTCTATTCCAGTCGGTTGAATCTTTACATCACTATAAAGTCTGCATTTGCAGCAAACCAATATCATTTGCAAAATTGCTTTGCCTTGCTAAGCGTTGAATTTTTCAGTCATTTTCTGTATCGAAATATGAAAGATCTAATAACAGCAAATCCTCCAATCTCATTTTACTAACTGCAAAGATGATTTTTATGCTTGGTTCAAGTTTGAGCAGATAAACATTAAATACATGTTTTATTTAGTTTACTACATGAAACATGTTTTTGCCGCATGCGACATTCCCAGGCTATTTGCGTTAATTCGGTCCCCGTCCGTTGGTAATGGAATGTTGTTCCATTCTTTTAATTCCAGGTTTTGTCCCGTGTTTTCACCTTGACCTTCTATAAAGAATCCGTAAACGGCCTCTGAAGAATGGATGAAATATCTGACCTTTTTATTGTTGGCTACCTTTTGTTCTGGAATTCTTCCGCGCATTGTTGTTTGATGCTTTCAGGTGCTCCATTTTTATGGAGCTCGGAGAACTATTCTGTGACCTCAGTTTATTAAGCTCTATACTCAACTTTATATTTTTTATCTTGTTTTAAAACCTTACTTTTAAGTGCTTAACTTTTCTTAGATAAACTGCGAGGTAGAGAGCTAATATTCTACTAAGTAACCTATCATCTAGTGAATTCTAGTGCTTTCTAAGTGCACGTTTTGTCTAAGGAACAAAGAAATACTAAAAGCTTATTAAAAAGGGAAAGTAATAGATGGAATAGAAAGGCTGACGATTTGGCACAATTTTCTCCGTAAGATTTTAATTCAATTATTTCGTTCATTTGGGCCACCTGCCGTTTTCTGAATCACAGCCTATCGGGCTTTATGTAAGTGATGATTCACTTGAAGCTCTTTTTTATGAGTTTTTCTGTTATAATGGACGTCTAGACTGAAACTGAATAGTCGAGTTGATCTAGACAGGTAATTTAAAAGTAAGATGTAATCATTCTCGCTATTAAAGTTTTAAGAAGGTACAGACTACATTTTAAGGTATTTTAATTTACAATTTTATCCGTCTTGATGTTAAAACAAATGCTACCTACATAAAGTTACTTCTATTTTGAATATTACTTTAAAGTTAAAACGAGAAACCGAATTGCTTTCTACCTTAAATTCGTTTCTAAGCTTATTAGATCTTCACTAACATCATATTCTCTGACATTAAGTTTGGCATTCATTACTTTCGTGTTATCAAGATCAAAATTATCTTGGAATAAAAGAATTGTATATCTAAAAAGAGCTATTTAAATCGACGTTGATAATGGCACCGATAGCTATATTATTATTGTTCATTGTATTATTTCCTGCAATTTCTCGTGATCGTCAAATCTGACACGTGGTATTAACCATTACTTGAGTTAGTTGTTCTCGGTACGATTATTTTATTATGCTGTTAAAATACTTTCTTTACGACTTTTGGTGTCGTCTTGCGCGGCGTATCAATAAAGTTGGTTTCATCCAGTCTGACTCATCGGAGCTGTCTGATTGCCTGTAAAATGCAGGGAGATTATGTTTGTTTTGCACGAGGTAGTATTCTGTGAATCACGTTTGGAAGAAGGAAAGTTATGACTGTATTGTAGAGTTCTTTCTAATTTTTTCCATTGCATTGCTCACCAGATTCATGCATTGCTTATCCTGTCTCTGTATCCATGTTCGTATTTGTATTGTAGTAAATATTAATTCTAAGTTTTAATACCGTGACATCTTACAAAATGCTTGTATCATTAATCGTTTCATCTGTTCTACTTGGTATGACTTGGAACTACTGAAGCACTTGTAAGTCGTATGACTTACAAGTGCTTCAGTAGTTCCTACTTCCTTTGCCAAGTATTTTTAACAATTATTGGCACTTAATTGTGTTTTGCCTTTGTTCAAGATTTAAAATGCTGCTTCTTTACCGTTGATATATTGTTAAGTTTCCGCAAAGAATTTTCAAAATCATTTTGATTAAAGTTTAACAATAAGTCGTCTAAGGTTAGGTTAATATTTGGAATAGGCTTCTAAACAATGATACGAATAATCGAGCAGCTGTTTATAAATACCAAGCCGAACGTATTCAGCAGACAATGTCCATGACCGCTTCAGATCACGCAGCGCTCGGGCTGCTATGACTCATTGCTTAGGGTTGCTAGATACACAATATCTTCACACGTTGTGATGTAAAAGGTATCACGGCTTAAATGGCAATGAGTTGTGTCAGAGAGGTAATATCTGTGTTAAATGTGGTTGTGTAAAGTTCAGCCTGTATAACTAAATAAAAATTACTGTTAAAATGTGCGTTGCAAATCCTTTTGAAGATCGGTCCTCGGAACGTTTTGTCAGTCAATAATACTTACTCTCTGTATTGACGGACAAAATATTTGAGCCTCCACTACCTTACCATGGGCATGACTAATGACCAGAGATCGGAATAGGTAGAGCATATTTACCTAAACTTCGAGTAAGTAAGAGTGGATATTTTTTTTATTAAGGCATATTTCCCAAAAAATACATAAAAAAATCATTACACCGTATTATTAATTTCTTTTAAAACTAGTTAAATTATTCATTCATAATAATTTAAATATGCATTTTATCAATAAAGAGATGAACAAAAATAGAATTTTAATTAAATAAATTGATTGAACGATATAAAATTAATATTCTCTTGTTCAATTAATATTATTGGGTGCCAATTTAAAGGCGAAAGCCTCCACCTTTCGCCATTTCTCTCTGTCTTGGGCTATTCTAGTCCAGGTGGAGCCGGTCACGGCCGCAATATCGTCGCAACATCGGCGCCTGGGTCTGCTTCGGGTGGTACCAATGGAGAACCCTGAGAGGAGAACCCTCAGCGTCCATCTGTGGCTCTTGCTACGTGTCGTGCCCATCGCCATTTCAACATCTATTATTTTAGTCTTTGCTTCTTTTACGGTCCCGGAATGTAATTCCTAACATACTCCTCTCCATTGCTCCGTTGGGAGGCTTGAAGTTTGTTTGTAATTGCCTTTGTTATTGTCCAACTTTGACAACCGTAGAGCAGACTAGGTAATATAATGCTGTCCATAGCTTTTTTTTTTTAAAGCGAATCGGGATACGTGATTTAAATACTTCTTTCAACGACCAATATCTTCTCCATGCATTTTTTATCCTGCGATCTACTTCATTTTCATTCACACTCATCTACATCACGTTAAACACAGTTATTTACGTACGGGATTGGCGTGCTTTGTGTCGCCGTTAGTACACTTCTGCTGTTGGTTAACAGGCATGTTTTTTCAGCGTTATATGAAGACCACATTTTGGGATCTCCTTGTCTAGAGACTTCAGCATGCGCTCAAAATCTGCGTGTTTCGCTTATCAAAAGCCTCCTCTAAAACCCCGAAATAATAAACATGACGATTAAGTCCCGGGATTTAAGAAATTGCAAATGATTTATTGCACTTTGAATACATTCGTAACAAAGTATTATTTCGAAGAATCTTATTACGTTTTTAGAGTTCCGTACTATAACTGTTAAAGTGCTTTATATGTATATAGGAAAATAAAGGTTGATGATAACCCTACACGTACACATGGTTTCATATCAAACTATACATTTCCAGTACAAGCTGATCTCGCATTGTAAAAGATTTCATGTACAATGAGAGGTCAGTTTATACTGGAAATGTATAGCTTGATATGTAGCCGTATGTACAAATACAATTAATCGTCCAGAATTCGTTCCACATGATGCGACGCTTGAAAGCTAAAGTAACATTTTTAACGACAAATAATTTCCGTTTTCACGACGTGGAAGTTGAATTGTAGATTGTTAAATCATTTTAATGTCAGTTAATTAAATAACACTGTTATTAAATATTATACCACGTAAATAGTTTATTTTTTATGAAGTGTTATTGCATGACGCAAGTTGATTCCGAGTTCTATTGTTTGTTTATGAGACATTTTTCTTTCATCGTTGTTAACTCAGGCCTGAGACCTTTAAAAACTTGAACTTCTACTTTAAGGTCATCTATGAAAGCAAATTGTGTAGCTTTTTCTTCTGTGTATAACACAGTAGGAGATGAAAAAGCTACACAATCGGTCACAACGTCATTAGTTTACCTCTTTACGCTATTTTAAATCTAATAAACACCAGCACAAATTATAGCCTCATCAACGTTCACTTTATGACCGCTGGATGGAAACAAGTTAATTTGTTGTGATGTAGCATGTTTCAGTCTAGTGATATGCAGAATTTTCGCTCGTGTTTTCATAAAATTGAAGTAAACGTACGTGAAGTGCTTCACTTATAATTTAGTTCTGTTATGTAGAGTTGATTGTGGAATAGCAGCAAAGTTAATTGCAATGTTCACAGTCTTAGCAAAATAGGTCAAACGCTCATTGAATTTCCATTTCCTTGAACGAAGCTCCTTAATTTGCAAGTCCTCGGAATCTAAAGCACTGATTGCTTCGATCTGCTGATCTCGTTTCGCCCAGCACTAGTTTCCTGCGAGTAATTAGCTGCAACAGCCGGCAATCAGCGAGCTCTAGTGCAGTCTCAATTTGCTAATATTATCGGTTTTGCCCTGCATTTATACTTAAACTTTGTATCGGCTGATCTTAAGGTTCTGAAATGTCTGCCAAGATAATTAACATAATTGGCTCTTTTAATGATATTTTATGTATTAACTAAGCCTTTGCTTTCAAGCAAAGGTTTAAGGTGATTGAATTGTAACTTTAATGTTTAACTTTGATCTTTGTTGAACACAGGTCGTCTGAAGCCGAATTAGCCATAAGACGTTAGTGATTGCGATTCGCCACGACATTAATCACTTAATATGTGGGTGTCGTAGCAAGTCTGTAACGACCACTGGGAGAGATAGGGTGTTCTAATTTTAGCTCAGGACCACACTACGAACTAGCTGGTCTAACAACCTGTGATATGCACACTTGTACAAGTGCACTATAAAATGTTGCACGCGATCTTAAGCATTCCAACCACCTCAAAAGTTATAAGGTTATAACGGAAAAAAATATATTTTATCATAAAGATATTCAATAGTTCAGCGGCAAGGTTCCGATCGATTCGTTCTGACGAACGACCGGCTGAATTACGTGATTGAAATAACGTTTCACAGCAAAACGAAGTAAGTAAAATAGTTTGAAAGAAATGTATGGAACAAATCTAGTTTTGGGATTAGCGCATTAGCCAATCTGTTAGAATTCCTTACCGTGATTCCTATATTATCATTGTCTTCTTCTTCTTCCGATATTGATTCTATATTGTGCAGTCTCTTTGCTCGTATATTATCATTGTCTTCTTCCGATATTGATCTTGTATTGTGCGTTCTCTTTGCTCGTACTTTAAGTATTTGATGACGAGGATATCTAGCATTGAAGATTCCATACGATTGGGAAATAAGAAGACCACCAATCATTACCAAACCACCTTTCTCTTATGGTATTTATTTGTTCCACATTATCAGGATTTGCAGTAAAATATGCACTTCAATGTTCATTTTTGAATAATCAATGACATTATTACTTCTTATAATCAAACAGGCCATTTGTAACTGGCAAGGGAAAGCTAATCATCATGAGTAAAAAGTCTACTTGCCTTTGTAGCTAAGCCAGCTATTAAAAGATAATGGATTTCTATCTACTGTACGTTATTGGCTTAGGCTTAACATTCGTGTATTGTTTGGAGAGAAAGTAAGTTCTTTGTTGAGATGACTTCTAGTGAACATATGGTCTGTGAACTCAGGGAATTTAGATTCTGGAATCGAAATTTGGTTACATTATAATCATCATCAATCTGATCTGATTTTTTTTAATTTTATGTATTTGGGATTTTTAGTAGGGAAATAAATAAATTAATGTTATTGAATCTAAGTTAGTGCAATTTTATTTTTACTTGAATTCTGTTGTATCAGAATCAATTTGATTTTTAACCGACTTCAAAAAAGGAGGAAGTTTCTCAATTCGACCGTATATATGCTTTTCTTTTTAATGTATGTTCGCGGATAACTTCGTCGTTTATGAACCAATTTTGATGATTCTTTTTTTGTTTGAAGGGTATGCTCCCGAGGTGGTCCCATTGTCAGCAAGTCATAATCTGATGAGGAGATCCCATGGAAATCGAGGGAAATCTTCAAATTTCAAAGGCACACCTATAGCGACTTAGGTATTTTTTATAGTAACTTGTGCATTTGCTCTCGGAAAGCACCATTTGGTGGAGTGGAATTGATGATGAAGACCACTGATGGCCACCGGAACTATTTAATAAGAAGTATTTAATTAAAGAGTTGCGATTCGATTAGGTACTTTAATATGGTTGCTTTAACTCCTCAACAATTAACGTCCCTGCATCAAGAAAAGCAAAATTTTGTAAAAGGTGATGAGCAGTTGACATTAGGCTATTGTAACTTAGATAAAGTACAAACTGACCCACTAAAAAGTGAAAAATAAAAAACTTTTTACAAAAAAAAAACAACTGACTTCTAAAAAAACAGTACAAAGTGAAAAATAACTTTAATTTCGGAAGTCGGTGGCAAAAAAACTAAAATACAAATCCAAAGACACCGAATTCAGAAATGAAAGTTGTTTTTTATTTTTTATGGATTGTTTATTTTTTATAATTTGTTTTTTATGGATTATGCCTTTAGCTTTTCTTCTACGAAATAAGAGTTAGTCTAGTTTCAGTTGTTCTATATTCTTATCTATGACAGATTTTAATCGACAGTTTTTATTTCTGTTACTACTCGTATTTGTTTTTGGCTTCCCAACAATGCCCAAAATATACTTTGTGAAATATCTCGTCGGCATTCGACCTTTTCAAAGTATAATTATATACGAGCGATATAAAGCCACTAAAATTAGGTTAAATAAAAAAAAAACTGGGCACCGTTTAATTTTTTTTATCGGTCAGGGTGAATAACTTCTTAACATAAGATACCTATTGAAATTCAAACGGTGCTTGTCTGTGTATAAATCAAGTGAGTGAGTCATTCGGAGCCAATGAAGTTTATTGAGGTATTCGTAAATGCATTTCTTTGTCACATTCTGAATAACTGTCGGTTTGATACATTATTTTCTTTTGTGAACGACGTCAATGTATTGTGCTACGTTGCAAGTATTAGATGGAAGCATTGATGTGGAATGATACTTATATACAATAAGTGCTGAAGAATAACATTTAAACAGTATTATGAATCAGAACATCTACCCCATCCTAATGTTTTCCCGGGCGGATTTCCGGCCACCGTAGGCGCGGGCTTGCGGAGGGTGAGCAATGGGTAGCTCACCGTCCGGTAAGGACCAGGCCCGGGTCGACGGCGCGTTGTATTCCACGCGCGCCTCAAAGAGATGTCGTCAGCACATAGTAGGGGTCCACTAGGGCCGATGCCTGCCGGGGTCGCGGGAAGGTACTTATGGGTCACCGAGGCCCCCGCAACACAGGCAACAAGAAGGAATACGGGTGGGTTTTAGTCAGTAAGTGTCTGACACACCCTCCCGCTCCGCCCAGAGCGGGAGAAGTTATTTGATGATTTCCCACCCAAAAAAAAAAAAAAATCCTAATGTTTAGGAACTATTTCCTTCTCTAGCATTGTCTTAGTTCATAACCAGTGCAATAGTATCAATAAACTACATTTAGAACCAAAAGATACGAAAGATACTGTAAAGCCAACCTAGTATTTACCTAGTTGTTTATAAACACTAGATAGTATACCCTTCAATCAACTCTTACAACTTTCACAAGATAAATATTTTGCTCAATGTATGTTTTTCTTTCATTCTCGGACTGCCAAGAAAAACCATTTTAAACTAGGTTACAAATTGAGTAGTCTTATTTTAGAAGTAATTACGCTTGTATTGCTCAATGATTTACAATTAGTTGATGGTGCCACTTACAACAAGATATGTAGCGTATTTAAAGATAGTTCCTAGCAGTAGCGACCAAGAAATCTTTTGAAAGATGTCTATATTGAGAATCATGTAGATAAGATAAATAACGATAGAAAACATGCTTATTAACCAGATAGTGAATCAGCTAACACATTTCCACTCGGCAGAGTAGAGGAAGAAAAACACTCAAAACACCCTCCAGTTCAATTCAGGGCGAACTAACCTAATCATAATCAAAGTCGACTCTTGATTTAATTAACTGCACGCCTCGGCTGATACGGCTAGTCTTTCGTACAAAGTAAGCGTTATCTGCACTCCCTTAGTATTCATTACATAAGTAGGTTCTATCTTCTATTACGTCACTGTGAAAGTTTTTCGGCCCGTAACGTGGGAATTTAATCAACAGTTTGATTTTAATTAAAATTATATCGTTCCTTTGTTTGCTGTTGTTTGTGTAATTTTAAATTGTGCGGGCCTCAATTGAGATTGGGAGTTGTTGCTGAAGGTATTCGATGAGGTTAATGTTGATTGGCTGAATCAATTCTGAACTTTAAATTGGTTTTATTGTTACATTTAGTTGCACTTCTATAAGTCTTCACAATAACAAAGAAAACGCTATTCTTCTCCGCGCAATAAGCCGCTTTCCTCTGAAAATATATTACGAAAGGAGTGAAATATTATCCCAGGGTTTGGCATGAGACCTTAAATTCGTGACCTAAAAAGAGAAACAGCAAATTCATTTTAAACAAATTGTTGCCTAAGTATTTGCAATTACCGGATACAAGGGTTATATGACTAATTTCCTTTCGTTAATATTCAGAACAATATTTTCTTTGCTTGTATGTAAGTCACGCTAAGAATTCATTATGTTTTCGTTGTGTTCCCGTTTACTCGCGAAATTGAGAATTCCCTCCGAATTAAGTCTAGCCTGCCAGACGAAAGTAACGTTTAACTACTATAACCATATTACATACTTTCTTCGTCGTTAATTTTGTTTATTTTGTGCTCTACATGGTCAGTGTACTGTGGATGTATGAATGAACGGTTCATACTGGCTTATGCTAAAGAAAGTCTGTGCTGACGATTGTAAATGTAAAGGTGTACAACACTTACTGAACTTTTAAAGGGTGTTCCCCAAGGGCACATGTTAAGACCTAAAGTTTTTACAATAATTGTATTACGATGCTAGTCACCGTGTAATCTTAGTAACTTCATAGTTTACGATAACAGGTGATATATAACCACGATTTCAAATTAGTCTTAAAATTATAGTAATTCTGTCATGTCATCATGTGCAATAATGTGCACAATTTTTTTCATTCTATAAGTTCTCATAGGTAGAATAACACTTGTGTTATATCAATATCTATACAGCTGAAACATGCAATAAAATACTGGTATACATAGCGAATATTTCCTACCAATCCAATATTCTAATATATTTCAGTAGCATACGAAAAATTATTAGGTAAAAGAAGAACGAAACAAGTGGTGGAGCTTACGTAGAAATTGGTGGAGGTATAATATCCAACAGCTGGCAATATATGCACGCAAGCCAACCACACAGGGTGACCATCCTGCCGTTGTTTTGTCAGCTAAATCCTGAAATAATGTTTAATCCTTGTTTCTTACCAATAAATGGGATTACCATCTTATCTTGGTGAATGTGATCATCTTATCCTGTACAATTGTGTTTTCAACAATACTTTGTGCTACTTGAAACGCAATATCGTTATTTTAATTATTTCTTATCGTCGTCCTTATTATTGTTACAAACAGGAAACGTCTGGCTGTTACAGATTAATAAACTGTTATGATATCAATCCTAACCACTGTTGATTAAACTCCATTGCTTGGCGTTATTAATTCTAATAATCTGATTTTGATTGAGTTTCTAAACCCTTGCAAGTTAATTGAAACTAAGTGGTAATCCAAGGAAATAGGTCACGAAGTTCCTCGTTAGGTGGTGAGCTTAACCTTGTTAAAAGCTTTAGTTAAATCCTCATACAACGTGGACTTCGTTTAAAGTTCGCTTGATTCGTTTCGGCTCTTGTTGTAGTCGGTTACAGGACCTAAGTGCCTAATGTGTTAAGCGAAGAGCATTAATAGTTAATTAAATTACTCTTGCCTATTTTACAACATCTTTTACCGAAAACACAATAACTAAGTACGAAGGTACGAAATTGTAAACGAAAAAGGCGCACCTAGGTTTTCGTAGGATTTTTCTCTTGTTTCAGCTCTCCTGTCTTAATTGCCCAATTTATCCACCATTCCCACAAGATAAGCTGAAGGAGGGAACTCATTGGTCTTATCTTAATTCTTAGCAATGCGCTGCTGGGACTGTTTAGTTGCCAGACAATTTGGCGTCTGCGTATTGATTCGCCTGACCTTGCAGGGTTATATAACATTTTATTGGAAGGTCTCGCATCCCGCCTGTCTTCATGTTTCTTATTAAGTGAGCTTAGCTTTAGTGGGAAAAGCTTTAGCTGTAATAACGCTTTGCGATAATAGGATCGGGTAGATAAAGGACATTTTGGGATATGACCGGTAAGTTATCAAAACAAATTAATATAATTATAACATCAGTGCCGTTGCTGAGAACGAAGAGTAGCCACCGTTGCTGAGTACGTGGAGTAGCCAGTAGCAATAGCAAGGTTAGAAATTCAAAAGCTTTACATCCTTAAAATTCAGCACGATACAGCCAATAATTGATATGGTCATACAATGTTAACCATTGTTAAAATTAAAACCATTTCTAAATAACAATAATAAATAACAAGATATCAATCTTGAAAGTGCCATCACCCTTATTAGGAGCTTCCCTAAATGTTTATCAGTCCATTCATCACGGGGCATGGTAACCCTGCATATTCCGTGTGTGTGCGGCAGTGCATACGCGTAGCTTGCACAAAGTGCGGTAGTAGTGAAGAGGGCGTAGTAGGGGTGGCCACCCCAGCTAACGCGATTGGAAAACTTTAGGGCGGTGCAATCGCTCGAAAAACGAGGTTTTTTTACTACGCTTTTATTCGACTTTGATTGTGGGATTGGAATAAGAATATGTCATATTATGTTCATGAGAATTTTGTTCTGCACCTGTTTGATTAGGTTACGACTCTTGTCAAGAAAAATATCTTGTTCTCATATTACAGGACCTTATAAAAATATTCAAAAGCTTTATCGTATCCAATACGTTCTTCAAATAATCAAACTTATACAAGTCAGGAAGCTATAAATGTCAGATAAGTAATTGAGTTCTGTTACATAACAGGTATTATCAGGGTTGTATCATGATTCATGAATATGTACACACCGTATTAAGTAACTTCATTGCTGCGTCACCTCAACACGTGTGATAAAAGTCGCGCGCGTTTATTATTTTTACAGTCCGTTTATAGTGTAATCCACTTGTCGTTATTTTTCTACATCTATCGACTCGATAATGTTAATCGAGGCGCCTAGCTGCGTGCGCCACACTATACTCGGCCTCAGTCGATTTAGTTCAGTACGCAACGAGCGACCGACGCGAACAGACGTCGCGACGCTCGACAACGTGCCGGCATTATTATAAAACACTTTTCAAAAACATTCACGCGTCCAACGGAACCGTCCTCAGTTTTCTATCGTAATAATCAGTGTCAGTGCTTTTATGTTTATTCAACACCTTGGAAGGATTATTACGAATGCGCCAGGAATTCCAACTGCTTTCATCGAATATTTTTACCCCATTTTCCCATTACACAGCAGTTATTTACGATTATCGGTCATTCAGATATTGAATTTGTATATAAAAAAAAAAATCGCATGTTTACTAACTAGGGTTAGTATGTTTATTCATTACGTGCTTGCAATACGTAACGTTTCACCGCTGCATTCAACAATTTATTGGAATATTTTAATTAAATATTATACGGAGACTTTCTTAGATTATATCTTAAAACGTCTAATACAAATGCTGACACATTAAGATACAATAGATATGACTCAATTAATAAAATGTCAGCCACTTATTTTAATCGTAAAAGAAAATCAGTTCTCTCCACAATGTAATTAAAATTCCTATCAACCGTTCGATTGTCTTCATCTTAATTATGACACTTTCTTAGACGCCTTTTACTATCTCATACTTTCTTTAATTAAAATCAACAGGTTTATCATTAATCAATATGGCCTTGTAACGAAATGTTTTGATATCTATAAATGCACCACACATATCATTGAACATAAAATTATAGTGAGTTTATCGTAGACGTTTTATCACCTAAGTTATTACTGCACTAGTGGCTAACCGCGTTCAGTCCATCGTCAGAAGCGTTTAATCTAAATTGAAAACAGACTCTATCATGTTCATAAAAGAGTTTAATATCGATAACATACGTTTTCTAACTTGCGGTTAGAAGATTATTAATGTCCATACACGTTAATGCTCTCAAAAAATGTCCACTCGTCAGCTTAATGTCGTCGTTGATATCGAAAATTGAGTTCTAAAACCACGCATTAGAAAGTTCTATTGTGGGCCTAAAGACAATATTCTGACTTTGAACGACAAAGCAAACGGCAAACCCATTATTTGTGTCTTCCCATTATCGTTGTTGGACAAATTGGTTAAGTTCATTTGTGGCGATAGCATCTGTCAGGACATTGCTGAGTTCAGATGATTCGCGACTAGCCAACCGCTGACCCATTTAACTAAGCGACTATTTTAGATATGATTGCAGACTTGAACAGATGTCCACATACCGTGCGTTTTATTCTTTCCGACAGTTAGATAGAAATTATTTATTAGTGTTGGCATTTCTCTGGTGTACTCTGTATTTTTTTTACACCAACATTAGTTTTACTTCTCGCTTTTCTACTCTTTGTATTTTCGTTTATTTTAAACCATTTATATCGGTGTTTTCTTTTGCCTGAGTTGATCTCGCAGGATCTCTAAATCCTCCACTAAACAATAGTTTTAAGCCTCTTTCGAAGCTTAAACTCAGTCTGTAGGTATTTATAGAGCTCAAAGACCCTGAATTTTTAAACGCTCATTTTTATTCTAGACGGACTTCTCAAGTTGGAAGCTTCTTTTTAAAGTAACCGACTATAAAATATCACATTGTATGTAATAATTCAAACTTATCATACAATAACTTCATTACTGATTCACGGAGTGATATCGACCCTCCATATGAGTTCATACCGTCAAAGCGATCCTTTTTCAGCCACCTTTCCAAAGGCTCTTTACATTCCTTGAGATTTCCCTCAGGGATTTCACTGAGCACTCTTGATAAAACTGTCAAGGAATTTTGTGTTCAGTTACTTAGGACTGCTGAGATACCGTTTCTGGGTTTCGTGAGTTTAGTACAAAGAGTTTGAAGTTCTCAAAGAGACCTAGTGTATCTAATGTTGTTGCAATACTTGCAATTGCATCTAAATGGCTTCGGTAAGCGGTTCGAGTGTAGCCTTAGAGGCGCTATGGAGCGAGGACATTTTTGTTTTCGGAAATTTACCAATTTTATTGTAGTATCGGGTTAACCTTGTCCAAAGAAACCATTTAGAGTCTGAGAAACACTTTTTTTTAATATAAATGTATCTTATGTTTTCAAAATAGAAGCTCTGATGAAAATCTTTTCTGGAAAGAAATTGTCGCTCTAGTCGAAAACAATGAGATGATATAAAAGAAACAAGTGAAATATTGAAAAGAGAAATCTAAGCGTCTGTCGACCTCTTAGCTTGCGTGTCCGGGGGGCAGAGGACGGTCAAATTTTTGGAGATTTTTTTTTAAATAGATTTCGCGGGTTTTTTTTTCAACAACTCGTGGTTTTCGATTAGAGCAACAATTTCTTTCCAGAAAAGATTTTCATCCGAGCTATCATTTTGAAAATATAGATCGTTTTATATAAAAAAAAATCGAAGGCTCATAATCCGGAAACGGTGCGTCCGACCCGGTCAGCTCCTTACGTGTAGTGAGTAATGTTAAGCCGTCCAGGGCTAGAAAACAAAGTTCAACCAACATTTAATTGGCTTTTGTAATTGTCTCGCAGAAAGACTGAAGAAAAATCTTTTATCATCCACAACTCTTCATCAGACTTTATATCCAATTAGATTCAAGAACTTGTCTATATCGAAGACTTGACTCACCCTCTTCATGAAAATTCAACCCACACAATTTTGTTGATTAGCGCGATCCTAACGGTGAAAACATCATGTAGTTTCTGATACAATTGATTTATTAACAAGTTAGACTTATTACGGTTAAGGAGGAATTGTGTTACCGGAATCGTCAGCAGAACGCCGGTAGCTATGCAATGCTTGTTAGATGCGCAAATAGCGTCTCGCTGCACTTACCCAAGCGTTGATTAAACGTTCAATTTAAAAGATACCTTCAGTTTTTGTGATCTAACTAATGGTCAGCAATCTAGGCGTTCCTATGACCGTTGTATTTCGTAAAACTTGTATTAAGCACGTTACCAAATACTCTTTTCCATACTGAGACCTAAAATGTGTGCTGCAGGCTTAGCTGGACTTTGTCTGAAATAAAACATTTATTATTATTATTAAATAATAAAATAAATAAAATAAAAATTGTTTATTTGCACCTTCAAGTAAAAATATGGTTTACAATAAAATAGGCCTTAAGGTTGTTAAAGTTGCATATTAGAGTTGCAGCCAATACCTAAGCTAAGATAACTTAATATCTTGTAATTATAGGTATCAGTGCCCACCCTCATAATCACTTAATGTTGTCATTTTAAACAAAAACAAATAAATGATTTACAAATACTCATTTTTATTATAAAAAGAAATTAGAAATTATGCAAGTATGCTAAACAGCTTTTCAGTTTCATCAAGATCAGGGATAGATATCATCATAGCCAAGTGATCACATTCTGTCTGCACTCTCTTTTTGTCAAGGAGACAATTTGTAACTGTTTATTTGCAATGTTGAATAGTCTAGGGCCTAGAAACATGTTGAATTTTTGTGCGAAAGATGTTCTACAGGGTACAGATTTTAATATTTCGAAACGTCTTCTCCTAGTAATTTCTTTTTCGGTCAGGGCATTTAGCTTGACACAGGAATGCTGTCTCATAATTAAGGCTAGTACAAAGAGTTTTCGTACAGTTAGTACCTCACATTCCCTGTACAGCTCAGTAGTTGAAAAATACCTGGGCTTAAAGTAACTTACCTTTAATAAGGCTCTTTGAGCTCTTTCAGCAATTAAATTATGTGTTTTAGCGGCACCGGCACCGGCCGGCACTTTATTATTATTAGCATGACGCTTTCGATTTGTACTCTACTGTAGCATAGAAATCGCTTGTTTACTGAAAATGTTCTACTGTATATATGGAAACGTCATTATTGTCTACTCCTCCGTCGACAAAATGCTTCGCTACGGTTCTTGTGCTAAGCATGTAGGTTGCATGAAATTATTTTCAAACAATTAGGTTAAATTTTCCAGCAAACATTGGAACTGTGTTACCTTTTTTTTCAACAAACAACCGTCAAAGAAAAAACCATACTTAAAAAAAACTAAACATAATACGAAAACCAAGGTATTTTTTCTTGACAGTCAATATTGTAACCAGGACAATCTGTGTTTTCATTCTGACCATCCGAAAGTCCTCTACAGATTCTGTCCTTTGTGCTAAAAGAACCTCATAACGCTCTACTACGGCGTAATGTTACTTAACTTTCTTGTGTATATCACATTTTGCCTTCCTTTTCATAATATGTAGGACATAGTGTTTGTTCGTTGTAGGCTTTATTCATATTTTAGCTACAAAATACTTACTACAGGCTTAAATATTTTGCATAGGCGTGAAAAACTCTCCAGTGCTTTGAAAGTGTTGAGTGGAAAACTCCAATTTTGGTGTTAAGTATCATTTTAGTATTTGCTTTTACTTTTAGCAATATATTGTAGAGTAGTTTTATATTCTTTTCTTTATGACTTTTCCTAAACTCAGGTAAACTTAAAATTAAACATTCGTAACTTCCGTCAGGTTTTTTTTTTTAATTTAATTCTTAATAGAAAAAATAGAAGCTGAGTAAGCTTTCAACTAAATTAACTTCTATATATTGTTAAATGGAACACTCCATTTAACAATATATAGAAGTTAATTTAGTTGATTTTTACATTCAATTTTTTCAACAAAGTAATACTATCTTGAGTTATATGTATTGAATATTCAAAGAGCATTTGCGCATTGCGTCGTTTTGATGAACTTTTACTAACAGATTTGCTCCTGCAACGATACTGTTTATTCATATCTCTCAAAGTTTCAATGACGTCTGTCCAAGCATTCTAAAATAATCAATCATTTTAACGACTGTAAAATAAAAACAAAATTCCGGCCACTGTACTTAACGACCTACAATAATTAGTTCTTGATCTTGATTCGTTTATAATTAAAAAAATCGGAAAGATCTAGATTTCTAAATAGTCGCAGATAATGATGTCCTTGGCAACATTACAAATATTTTTGTTATTCTTATTATCGAAGCATCAGACGACGCTGATAGCAGTACGAAAACAAACAAAGGCAACGGTACGATATCTGAAGGGATCAACGACACACACACCGACCCGCCGGGTTGCGTAGGAGTCTGTCTATTTTCATACTTCAGTTTGTATATCGATCTCACTTCAGCATTAGACAAACGTATAGCTCTGTCTCTGTTATCTATTGTGCAATAATTGGCAACATATTTATTTTTCCCCTGCCGTGTGTGCCAAAAATACACGTGGATGACCTGAGCCCAGATAGATAATAATATATAATTTTGTAAGTCGGTTCCGTGCTTCGTCATACGGAGTGATTCCGAAACCTTTACGTTATAAATACGAAGAGTGTTTATCTTAGCTTCATCAACTCTTGTTCATTATTTAGCTGTCCTTAATTGACTGCTACGCTCTTTGCGCGTCTTTCTATTTTTACATTTGGCAATTTAATGTTGTTTTGTTTTCTCTTTTAATTTAAGGACATGTTTAGATTTGTTCCCTAAGATATTTTCCATAAGAAATTTGTTCTAATGGAACAAATCTAACTAAGAGAGATTAACGATTGTACTCATTATAATTTTGTAAATAAATATGTGTTATGGTCGCGAATCATATTTTGTTCAAGATCTAACCTGACACTGGCCTGCAAATTGCAAAAAAACATGAGAATATTTTAATTTCGCGGGCTATCACTGCGGATCCACCTTAAACAAAGTGAACAATATTCCGATTAAGAGTACTCGGCCATAACATTACTTTTAAATTTCTATTTCCTAATAATCCTGCATATTTGGTTTAAACCTAGCAATATTTCAATCTAGTCTTATAATGAAACATTCATTTTTGTATCTTCACCGAGCCTTACTTAGAACAAACGTAACATGAAAAGTCTCAACCGCACGGCTATCAGCGCCGGATATGTAAAGAAATATATCTACAACCGTATTCAAAGGAGTGCACAATTTCCTTCTGGTATTACGATGAGCTTCGTATAACCTCAAATTTTTACTAACAAGTTTTACGCTCATGTTTATTCCAACATCGAATTTTCCTGTAGAGCGTGATTCGCGTGTTAGTCCTTCCAAGGTCTTCAGTAAACATATCGTGACCAAGACCATTGTATATTGTATCGTTTTTACCCTTTTAGTGGACAGTATTATATGAAGCATAGCCGCTTATTTTTCTAAACGTTTATCGAGTGCATGTATTACAGTGTGATAATGGTTTCTTCATGTTAGTGCAGTGGAATGTATTACATTTGTTAGTTCAACAACTTCAACTGTTGTATAATGTCGAAGACTCTGAACGCCTACAGAATGTGAGTATGATTTTTTACTTTTGCGTTCTTATGAATAATATTCTGAATTATGTATGTGGCACGAATCAAATTCTTGGATTATAATCAAGACTTGATAGGTCTATCTATTAAGTACCTACCAGAACAGAGAAAGATAAATCTATTCGTGGATCGTCCCAAATAATACAATTTTAAAGGAAAGGTAAAACAAAACGTATTTAGTAAATCTGTCCATCGAATTTTTATACATAGAATTTGATGTCGTTACTCTTTGACGGTCTGTCAGCACCACTTATCTAATTTATTTGTTTTAACTTTGTACTGAGCCTTTAGTAGAGCTAGAACCAATTCCCGTAAGACATTATTTCCTCGACAATAAACCAATTTCGCCAAGCCCCGCAATAGTTTTCTTCGTCCTCCTACATCGGATCCAACTTTCTTCACTGGAGTATATTTTAAATGCGGCAAGTTTTCTATTGGAGCACCATCGTTATCAGAACTTGTGGGACTGGTTTATGTTGCATCTGGTCAACTATCGAGTAAAAAAAGTGTCGTTTTGTTTTGCCTTAAAAATAATGTGATGTGTTCTAAGGTTGTTTTTATATCGTGTTATTGAGAACAAGTTAGAAGATTGTTATTTTGCTGTAATAGTCGTATACAACATCAGCTTTGTAACTCATTGATCTATGGTCAAGAACTGACATAAAAATTGCATAGGCTGATTAAAATTGATTAGATGTATTAAAGTAGTAAATTAAATTACCATTTGTAACGTTTTTAATTCACCACATTTATATTCATGTCGTAAATGACACTTCTCCCTGGAGGTCTGTCGTATAAACAGTTCATCGATGATAGAATTAGGTCATAATGTGACGGGGAATGAGATTGCTTTTATTTATTCGGAGCAAATCTAATATCGGGTCATTGTGTAATAGTGATATTTTCTCACAAAACCCTATTGAATTCGAG
Source organism: Atethmia centrago (assembly GCA_905333075.3). Taxonomy (NCBI): domain Eukaryota; kingdom Metazoa; phylum Arthropoda; class Insecta; order Lepidoptera; family Noctuidae; genus Atethmia; species Atethmia centrago. The sequence continues at coordinate 4,646,562 of HG995381.1, read as the reverse complement.
AACTGCTTGCGTAGCGACGTAACCAATAACCAACTTGATTTTAACATTCCTATTGAATATCAACTCCCGTGTAACAAGGTTCTTCACTCAGTTATAAATCTTCATTAGCCCCATTTAATGTCTCCATCCATAAATCGGAAGAATCATCAGTCATGCAGGTACATTTTCAACGACCACTAGTTAATTAATCACTGTGAAAGCTTCATGAATCTGGCGGCACGAACAATTTGCGATTAGCAGATTTATAGGACCCTGTTATGACTTGCGTTATTACCGTCGTTAGTTTTGGATGTAAACTGTTCTTGACTTGGATTCATATTTTGTAAGCACTAGACTGACCTGATTAAATTACCATAGCGTATATATCTGCATTCATTTCCAAGAATTTTATAAAATTTATTTTTAATTATCTGGTGGACTGCTCGTTTTGGTCTTTTATCATTCATTCATTTTTATCATTTGGACTAGTATCCACGGAATATAGGTCTATGAGTTAATTTTCTGAAAGAGCAATAATTCCATTGCATATTAATATTATTTATTCAATAGAACACTTGTTCCTTAGGGCGAATTTTCTAAGCTTATAGGTAGCTAATATATTTTATACAAACAGCTTGGAAACATTAATTCAAGAGTCTCCCCTATAAAACATTTTCACTCTTGATATATTTGGATAAATCCAGAAAATCTAGTTAATTTGTTTTGTGTAGAGCTTAAACTGTATTTATTAGCCGAACTATATGCGTCCTACGTCATCGTAAAACATTGTTAGCAGAGAGTCAGATAAATCCTAGATAGCTCACGGCGATGTTTTACTTTAAAAAGACAATGATAATTTTAGATTTTTGTTACTGAAGTATATTCTTTTGGATTTACTTAATCTAAATATTCTAATATACCTAAGCTGAAATATAGAATTCAATAGGAGTATCGATAGGTACTTGTAATCCAGGCTCATTTGCAGAACAGACTTATATCAGTCAGTCTGAAGGATATTACAGCCTTCACGATAAAGTTAGTTTGCAAGAACTGGCAAGATAACTTATTTCTTGTTAGATTTACTTAACAAGTTAGGCTTCAAGTCGATCTTGCTGTAAACCAGGACAACTTTTAAACCTTGTAACCGGCAAGTAAGACGTTAATGTTAGCTTATTGTCCGTACGTTTAAACAAATATATTTTCATCGTATTATGAAAATATACGATGAAAATATGTTTCTCCATGTTTGAGTTCCGTAAATATTTTTTGATTACCTTCTATCGGTTCATTGGCAAACTCATCGTCCTGTTGTCCTTCAACGAAGGTCGCTCATCCTTGACCTTTCCATTGAGGCACGAGCTCATCCGGGCCCAATGTCACCATTGTACCCTCGAGTTGAACTTTCAGGATTACTTCAGCTGTATTAATGTTACACCTCGAACGCATTTTCCACTTTCAAGTTTTGGGTCAAAGATAATTGTTCGGAGTAATATTTCATGCTTATGAACTAATTACAAACCGAAGCCTGGGGGGTTACCATCACCTCTTATAGCAGTATTACTTCAATATTACTTCAGCGTGAGAAAGAGATGGAGCTATAAGTCCTGTATAGCTCCATCACTTTCCCACTGGAAGTAATATTATAATAATACTGCTATATGAGGTGATGGTTACCCCCCTGATTTATTTTACCCTCTGCTATTGTAACTTTGGCTTGGTCGACTAAAATTATATATCTCAAATGTCTCAAACGGTATGAATCAAATTTTGTTGTAATTGATGAAATGCTTTTAACCCGTGTACACAACATTAGTAGTTTGTATTGATTATACGTATTATACTAACACACGCCATTTTATACAAATCTTCCTGTCTGTTTAATAATGCGCAACCCATGCTTTTATGGTGGAAAATTATAGAGTATTAAATGCTCGTTGTTCCGCGCTTTGATTCAATTTGATATGCAAACAACTAATCATCATTGCATTGTGCACTATTATTATACAAAATGTACTTTAGGTAAAAGTACCTATATTTTTAAACTCGCCAGTAATCCGAAAAGGCCATGTTTCAAATGAAATGGCAACATTTGCAACCTTGTTCCATCCTGAGCTCAAATTTTACAATTTGCGTTCAAACTGTCGCTTCTACGTTACTAATTCAGCCGCGGTCCGCTACAACTCGGTTGACATAAAGCTGAACGTTATATCCGTATGTGCAGAAATTTTTAATGCTACCGTCACTGGCGCCTGGTCGATGTCTAGACGCATCGATTGGCCTGGGCTAGCCCTTTGTGTGGTCGCTGTAATTGCATTAAGTGCACGTGGAGACCTTTTGTTTTCTCAGTCATTAACGGCTCGTTTGTTTTTTGGTCCTTTCAGGAAGGTATTGTTTGGTCCTGTGAGTCGTTTTTTTACTTTGACGGTGTTCCACTGTCTATGGTGCTCTAACAACTGCATATAGGAAAGGAACAAAGGAGCGTGCATGAACTTGTCTTTTTACGAACATAGTAAATGAAACTGGAAATGCCTTTGCCTTTGACGTCAAGTGATTAATTTAGTGACGAAGTTCATAGAAATAATTGACTATCCAATTCAACGCTGGACTGGAAGGTTCACGAGACAATTCAATAACGATAGATAAGAATATGTAATATGAATGTGAATGAAAATATACTATAAAACTACTATATACTACGAAAATATGACATTACAGTTAATTTTCTTTTTTATCCGGAAAAATTAAACGAAAACCGTACGTTTACAGGTAAATATCGTACAAACTTGGCATATAATTTATGCGTTCAAAAGGCATATTATTACAACATTTTTACGCCTGGCACCTCTCCAAAACCTCGTTGTAAGTCTTGCAAATCCCACCCTGTATGAACCGTGGTTTTAAGGTATTTTCTACAAGTCTTGCAGAATTTACTGCGTCTCGCGAGTTCAACTTGCAGGATTTTTATTATTTCTCGTATAGCTTTACCGCAAAAATAATAAAATCTGTACGGGTTCGCTTTGATGGAGGGAATAAAGTTTTAATTGGTAATACCGAGACGATGAACTTTCAGACATGAATAAGGAAGTATTTCAAAACGGGACTTTTTGATATTCATTGCTTCATGAAAAATTCACCTTCTCGGTAACGTAAAAATGTGGCTCAACTTTCAAAACCAAAAGCGTGTACGCAATTACCAGAGGCAGGTTACAGGTTTATAAGCATTAACAACAGTTTCTTCGACTAATTTAGAGCTATTCTATGGTTTTACGGAGTGCGATTGTCGTTTACCTTCGGTAGCAAATGTAGCAATTCGAGAAGCGTCTACTTGCTCTTATTCACCTTTTACGACGCCCACGGGAGAAAGACCTAGCCCTTTCTTAGCCACCACACGTAATAAACTATGTGCATTAGGAAGTTTGTTTGTATGTTTTATTGGACCAGCTATGGTAATCTTCTTCAAGATTTTCCTGGCCGATGTTACGGTCTTTATGCTTCTTCTTTTCGTGTTAATGAACTACTCAAATTTTGTACGACTTTAATGTAGCCTGGATTGCTATATTGTTCGCCTAGTCCAAATCCTAAATATGCATGTGGTTATGCATGATGAACAGAAAAGAAGGCTTTTAATCATTATGCTATTAGCTCATCTAATATGTAGGTACCATTAAAAATCTATTAAACCACGTATAGCTATAATATTGATATTCATTATCACTACATGACCAATCTCTATGCTCAAATTAAATTTTGTCGTTTGCATTTCATTCAGCCGTCAATGTTTGTCGAACTTCAATCAACATCGCTGCACCGAAATAGACCGCAATTAGAGGTTAATTAATTACTTTCATAACTATCAACAAATTAAATTAATTAATCGCATGATGCTCTGAATCGTTTTCATTAACCAAAACATGTTTTTTTCTATAAATGTCGTAATGTCATTATTTACTATGGCTTTATCTACACGATTGGTTCGGTCAATAGATTGTGTTGCTGATATACGGTTCAAGTGTTCCTAATCTCTGCTCCACCATTTGTTACGTATTTATTTGTTCAGTTTTATAACTGTTGCTTTGATGTTTGTGTATATACAAAATATTTATTATCATATCAGTAATTATCATCTCCCTCCAAGAATGAAATTATGTTCTTCAATTTCCCATTCCTAATGTCTTCCCCTGCCACACCTTACTCGGAAATATCTGTCAAAATATAATAAACAAAGGCAGAAGTATCTAAATCACCCCGATGCTCCACTTAACCTAGCTCATGTCTTACGAAATTTCCTAATTTTCCGTGCAAACATTGCTCGCAGGCTCGGAGGGTTGTCGCCCTTGGTTGTCATGGCAACGGGTATTTTATGCGCCCCACGTTGCCTTTCACCCGGCCCGCTAGAGGGGTACTATGAATTTGGCAAGGTTACCCCCTTCCCCTTCGCCCGAAGGTCTGGAATCCAATGAGCTACATACACTTATTTATCGTGGCCTACACGTGGTATATAATTCTGTTTTCTGTTGATACAGCCGTCTCATGTTTATTATTATACATTTCGCTGTCTTCAGGTTTTAATCCGTGGGTGTTATATTTAAATCGAGGCTTGAAGTACAAACTTCCCAAATTAGTCCATGAAGGTACCTGAGGAATTAATTTGGGAAACTTCAAACTGTTGTTGTATTTTTGAACAAAAAGTATGTGCTGTGTAGCTAGAGAAAAGGTCATTTTAATATTAGCGGTTCTTATGATAACTTAATCTGCGTATTTAATTGTATGATTGATTATATCCTTATCAATTGAGGTATTTGCCCTATTAACAAGTTCATTATTATCTGTTAACAGCCCATGCTTTAGCAAATACGTCTTCGGGCTGTTAGATGTTATTGTTAATTTTCATAATATTTCTACCTTTCTAGCCCGGGGGATCAATTTGTGAACCTTAAAAGGACGGTTTGATTATGAACGCTCGCTCTTCTGTATTATGACTAAGTGCTCCTGAGTTCAGACACATTTCACACATTTCTCTTACATTTTCAAGTTCTTATGCACCTTGACGTAGCGAATGCTTCCCATGGTCTATTGTTTTGCTTGCCATAAAAAAAGTGTACATGAATCATCTACTCTGCTCTAAGGTATAAAATTACATCGCTGAATTGTTATTTCCTTGTATGTGATATAGTTATATTTGACCATGTTTGTCAAGTGTGATATGGCCTTCCTCAATGTACACACACGTTTGCTCTAACTGTATTTATAAATAACTTGATATAATGTGTATATTTATTTCTTCTGCAGTACCTCCAAGATCCAATCTATTAAGGTATTGAAGTCAATAGTGTAGCTCTTTCTTTGCTTATTATATTTTTACTATTGTTATTATTGTCAATCAGTTCAGTGAAATTGTCAATACCTGCAAATGATTCTTTAGCTTGCAAGGTTAACAAGATAACATCAAATAAAGCAAAAAATTGAATTGAAAATCGTACATGACAGGTTCCCAAATCCGACAAAGGAGATCCCGAACTAGACACATAAAATATGTGAAATAGAAGACGGGATATTATCTCAACGGATAGACCTGAGCGGAATATACTTGTATGAATATAAAGCGAACCCGGTGTCACGCTAGCAATCTAATACACGGCAATAATTTATCATTTCTAGACACGTCTGAACACGGAGCCGACTATACTGGAACTGCCAGACTAAACCGATAAATGGTGGGTATAAAGATAAAGTTTGACGATGCTGTTAATGGAATGAGGGTTGATATACTAGTTGGATGACAATATTATCCTTGTGATTTATTGGTGAAGGAACTTTGCAGACAACTTTAATTTCAGCCTTTTCGTATTAGTCACGAGTTTATTCTTACCTATGCCTTAATAAAATTAAAATCTCAAAAACTTATACCTAATACGGGAAGTACTAGTTCATATATTTTCATTTCTTGTTGTTTCAATGACTATTGGCGGTTCCGGAAATCAAGTTCTGTCGAAATTAACTCTAAAGATACATCTTAACCATCTGCACCAAAGTTGATGTTGAGATTGGGAAACAATATATTGTAGTTAGTTTCGCCTTGTGCGTATTCTGGTTTTCTTCCACGATTTTTCAAGATCTCTGCCCTTGTATTAAACTAAAAACAAACTTTTATTAATCTAAAAACAAAACACAGTTAGTATTATTATGTTATTATTATTTAATAATAATACTAACTATACTGATATTATTATTTCAGATTAAATAAACTATTTTTTATATTCCTTTTTTATGTCGAGTAATAATGGCGACTATTCGACATAGGGAAATGGCGACTAATCGGTATTCAACTATTCGCTTTAACAAGTATTCGCTGCATCTCTACTTTGTATGTCCTAATAGAAAAGCATACAATTTCCATGTTTCCATATTCAATTTATAACCATGTGTTGGCATAATTATGTAGTATATTTACGCAACTGATCAACATGACAGTCTGTCAAGGTTGAACCACTTAGATACTGCTAGATAACAATGTTTTACTAAACTGAATTTATATTTAGACAAGCTCAACTGTAAACATGGAGTTTATGAATGGAATGGCATTTGCATACTGTGGTTATGTAAAAAAAGGTGAGCTCTCTTTCGTGAACTCTCGTGCACTGTTTTCGTTATATATGAACACATGACAAGTGTGTTGGGAATTAAAACCTCGATGTTATGTGTTTGCAATTAGTGTGCTTAAGCACCGTTTTTTCCAATCCTCCAATTAGGCTTATATGATGAAACACAACGCAGAGCCAGAAATGCATCCATTTCTTCATACTGTATAATATAAAAGCTTTTATCTAACAAATATGATCTATCTAGCTAGACTTTCTCTAATTCCTTGTAAAATTCGCCAAGAACTCGCAGATTAGTCATAATTCCTCGGTTTTCCTTCGTATTGGATATCACCATAATTGTTCGTCGTTCAAGATCGAAATCGGTGTATCCGCTTGTTGGTTCCGAAGCCTTACCTGTGCTTCCGCGGTGCATAGCATGTGCTCGTTTACGGTGTAATAGTTTTTCCGCAGTGCGCCATTGTTACTCATTCATAGTTCATTGTCCACGTGTCCTTTCGACCTTCTTCTTAATTCAATGTAAAAGTCTACATTGGGATGTTCGATATTTCATCAATAATATAACTTTTGTTTTCCTTTTCGTGATCTTCTTTCACTATCTTCAGATCCTTTTCCAGTTATCAAGCAAGTATATGTCTCGTGTCGTATTCTATCCATCGTATCTTGTGTTTTTATGTTCCCATACGAGGAATGAAACTGATACAGTGTGGGTAGCAGTAGTGTGTAGTGTATAAACAACCAACGCGACTCTTGTTGACTCGATCAACAAGCGTAACATGTTGAACTATTCATTCGTGTCTCCATATTTTTATATTGTATCTTATAAGAGTTAAATGTGTTGATCTTTTATTAAATTACCATTAATTCCTTAGGTTTCCACTTTAGTATAAACTATGTAATCTACAATTTCTTTGTACATGTTTTCCATTTTAGTTGGCTCAGGTCTTGTAAATGTACCTTGTTTACTACTTTAGTATGCACATATAAACGCCTGTTTCCCTCATTTTGAGTGTTCAATCTCAGACCTCTGCTTCCTGTAAATTACGCACATTTTCCAAATTGTCGCACCTTGAGTGAGGGTTGGGACGGGTGTAAAAGAAAACATCCATTGTTTATTTTTTTCGGCCAAGTGGTCACAGTTTCATCCTCAGTCCACGACCCGGCTTCTAACCAAAGGTGATTTGGGTTTTAAGCCCTGAAGTGTAAAGGTCCAGTGAAAATTAGTTGTTGGAACTTTGTTAGTCTTCATGAGTCAAGAATTAATTATAACTTTTGTGGTGGCGACACGCAACTGTACCGTGCCTTTTAATTTAAATTATTTACAGAATGTGTAGCTTCAGACATTTCATTTGTCTTCTGCCTCGCATAGAAAATTTTCGTATGTACAGAAAATGTTACCGAATAAACGTATTACAAAATTCCTGAATTCAATTTATCTTCTGGTGTATTTTTCTAGTGTACACAATATAAGAAGGCTACAAAAAGCGATGTGTTGTACTGTTGGCTTCCAGACTGACAAGATTTATTACTGCATTCTACTGTTTTCGGTGCAGTCACATTATTTTCTGCATGGTTCCTTTTTATCTCGACAACTTGCGACGTTTTTGTTGTTAATCAATGTCCAGGCGCCATCTGCAAATATTTGTCTGAAATTAAAATTGTTGCGATTCAATAACTATAGTTATGAATGACTCACTTCATGGGAATGAGATATGAATAACTTAGTTGCTCTTATTTAAGTACTTTGTGGAGAAGCAATCAAGTTTCATAATTCGTTTCTATTTATAAAACAATATCAGGATAGATAATCTTCGTCTAGACATTGTTATTCCAATTAACTCCAGTCTAATTAGTTTTTGGAATCATAATAATGTATCAGTAAGTGGTTACCAAATGCCAAGATAGAATTGTTTTTCGAAATCAAATAAGCGTAAGAATTCCTGTAATCCCCGAGGGGTTAGACAGAGGTGTACCTATAGTACACCCACATTTTGCCAGTTATGTTTAAGTCAGACTCGGGACTGCTACTGAGAAAACCCATTATGAAAATTTAATAAGCTGCTTAAACAAGTAGCAGACGATACTTGGTGATGCTGACCCACTTGCCCAATTTGTTGGAAGCTTTGAAGCAGACGTCGTTTCCAGAGTACGGTTAGTGGAAAACTGACTAGAATTCTAATGATGAAGGCATGATGTAAGCTTGGTTCGTGACTAAAATTCGGGGGGCGGGTGCGTTTCATTTTGGACTTTTGGGTATAAATGTGTACGAATCTACAAGAACCTACTTTCTGGAAATATATAGGTACTGTCAACCACTCATCAGTCTTTATCAGTTTGACATTGATAGCGAATTTATGTCGTACCAGTAAAGGTGGGTTTCGTAGAGCAAGTATTACCACTGTTTGTGCCGCTGACTGCAATATTTTGGCATCCCAACGAGTGTGCCACCGCACTCGTTGGGATGCCAAAATATTGCAATTGACCATTTGCGGCGGTGACCACTTACCATCAGGTGGAACGTCTGCTTGTTTGCTAACAAATTACTAACCGGCCAAGAGCGTGTCGAGCCACGCACAATGAAGGGTTCTGTAGTTGAGATGAATTTATCCCAAGAACAAACTTAACATTTTAGTTAAAAAACATGTTCTCCCATACATTCCAATTGCAAATCTATGTGTGTACGCACTTACGTTATTTTAAGACTACGTTTTTTTGACTTATAGGTTTTCCTGTAATCTATGCCTGTAAGTATTATCTACAGACAACTATGTTCTGTATTTTTTTTTTTTCAAAAATCGGTGCAGTAGTTTCGGAGACAAGGGGGGAGCGGTCAATTTTCACCTATTTTCTTAAATTACTTTAAAATTATATAAAAATTGAGACCCTCACAGGAAGCCCTTTCATTTAATGTGTCCCACGGTACACTCCGCAAATCTTTTATTTTATTTTCTAATTTGTCCCCCTAAAGTGACCATGTAAGTGTATTCAAAATTCATTTATTTACGTTACACGTCAGTGTTTGGGTCACAGAAATTCAAATTTAAAACAAATTTCAACTAAATTGGTCCATTAGATTCGGAGTAAATTGGCAGCGACAGATGGACAGACAGACAGACATATGGCTGATCCTTTAAGGGTTCCGTTTTTCCACTCGGAAGTACGGAACCCTAATAATGTGTGCCGAAATATGAGTTTTGATAGCAGAACATACTGCAGCTGCACTTACCATTTTACAGTGATCTGTTTCCCGCAGTAGGCTTATACAAATTGTATTGTACGTGAGGTAAACGCACAGGTAACTCTTTTTACGGCTTCGTTTACAGGGAAATAAACTCGCGTGAAAGCTGTAAACAAAGTGTAAACACTACGGATTAAATGAATTGTTAATTCTGTGAGGAACAGTGTTTACGGGAAATGTTTACACTGATGATGAATTCTGATTTTTATTTGCAATTCATTTTCATTGGGTTTGTTTATTACTACAGTTATAAAACATTACCTAGAGGTAACATACCTCATCTGTGCAGCCATTTCTCGACTATGTTGGGGTCGGTCTAACTGGATGCAGCTGTAAAACGTGGTAAAACTGGTTATCAGACTTCCGGGCTTCTGACGACCCGTAACAACTGTCAAAGATCTACAAATGACAGCCGGAACTAACAGTTTAACTTGTTTTTCGAGGCACGGAGGGATCTTGGTATGTAAAGATGGTCACCCATCCACAGACCATCCGCGGCAAATGTAGCTTAACCTGATCGAGCGACCCGTGAGGCTGTTGTTGCTTAGCCACAAGCCCCTCGTAAAACATAAGTACCTACAGAATCTGAACGTGATCAGCACATAACCAAGTTCAAGAAATGTCAGTGCCAATATTCCACAACAGCCCATTGACATTGTCGCGGGAAGGTACTTATGGGTGACCGAGGCCCCCGCAACACAGGTAACAGGAAGGAATACGGGTGGGTTTTAGTCAGTAAGAGTCTGATTCACCCTCCCGCTCCGCCCAGAGCGGGAGAAGTTATTTGATGATTTCCCATCCAAAAAAAAAAAAAGCCCATTGACATTGAGAGCTCTTAAGAGCGGTTTAGATGTGATGATCGCGTTCAGTTTCATTGGAAAACATATTAAAACCCAGATCACACACAACCAAAAACTAATAACGGATCGATACGCTGAACTAAAAGATCGCACGTGTTAGGAACACTAAAACCAGCAGGGGAAGTACCACAAACCTACTTCTAACTCTATCACAAACCCGGATTATGGAGACGTGTTCATACATTGATGTGCAAATCGTGAAGTTATTTATGCGAATATTAATAGGACAGTATAAATATTTTTGTATCAAATATAGACATGGCCTGTCGACGACGTCATTTTGTAGATTCTAAGCAGGTACACGCTATGTTGGTTCCATAGATATATAGCACAAGGTTAGCGTGTATCGTTATCCATAGAAGAAAATCAATTAAATTAAATATCTTAGCTGTTCGGAAAACGCTTAGGTATATGCCGTTCGCGTTGTCATAACTATGGACCCAAAACACGAAAAAATAATTTACTGTTCCTACATTTTGACGAGTTATGGGAACTTAATGTAGGGAATAGCTAATTTTTTTTCGTGATTTCAGGTTTGGCCTCATAGTAATAGTTGTTCATAATGATGAGTGTAATTGAGGGGCTTGTGGCTAAGAAATAACAGCCGCACGGATCGATCGATCAGGTTAAGCTACGCTTGCCGCGGTTGGTCTGTGGAATGGGTGACCATCGTTACATACCAAGACCCCTCCGTGCCTCGGAAAGCACGTTAAGCCGTTGGTCCCGGCTGTCATTTGTAGATCTTTGACAGTCGTTACGGGTCGTCAGGAGCCCGAAAGTCTGACAACCAGTCTTACCAAGGGGTATCGTGTTGCCCAGTAACTGGGTTTTGGAGGTCAGATAGGCAGTCGCTCCATGTAAAATACTGGTATTCAGCTGCATCCGGTTAGACTGGAAGCCGACCCCAATATAGATGGGAAAAGGCAGGCAGATGATGATGAATAGAGATCGGATATTCGGATGCATATTCACCTAAAGTTGAGATGTTGGCTAATATGGAATGCGCTTTTGTATCGCAAAATCCCGCTGCTCTGGGAATACAAATTTAGGTTTCATATTAAGGGAATCGAATGCATATTAACTTATTTTCAAATGTTAGCTTATATGGAATGCACTTTTGTATCGATCGTAAAAATCCCGCCCGCCATTCCCGAATCGACAAATTTTATGTTTTGTTCTGACTACATGTAATTGGATGCATATGTACGAGGGTCATTCAATAAATACTTAGCCTACAAAAAGTAAACGAAAATTTTGGAAAAGTGGCAATTTATTTTTCAACAAAGTCTCCTTTTAGTTCGATACACTTAGCCCAGCGATGCTCCAACTTTTTTAACCCGTCCGAAAAATAGTTTTTGTCAAACTCTGCAAAATAGGCCTCCGTGGCGGCGATGACCTCCTCATTCGATCCATATCTATTCCCGGCGAGTGATTTTTTCAGATTAGGAAACAGAAAGAAGTCACAAGGGGCCAAATCTGGAGAATACGGTGGATGGGGCAACAATTCGTAGCGTAATTCGACCAATTTGGCCATGGCAACGGCAGACGTGTGAACCGGTGCGTTGTCGTGGTGAAACAGCACTTTTTTCTTCGCCAGATGGGGTCGTTTTTTCTTTAATTCGGCGTCGAACCGGCCCAATAAATCGGCATAGTAAAGCCCTGTAATTGTTTTACCCTTCTCGAGGTAATCGATGTAGATCACACCTTGTGAATCCCAGAAAACGGTGGCCATAACTTTTCCGGCCGATTTTACAGTTTTCGCCTTCTTTGGAGCACGTTCCCCGGTCTGGATCCATTGTTTTGATTGCTCCTTGGTCTCTGGTGTGTACCAGTGGATCCAGGTTTCATCGACGGTCACAAAACGACGCGAAAACTCCGCTGGATTCCGCTTAAACAGCGCCAAACACGTCTCCGATGTGGTCTCACGGTTGCGCTTGTTTTCTGGTGTGAGTAAACGCGGCACCCATCGCGCCGACAGCTTTCTCATGCCGAGTTCCTCGTGAAGAATATGATGCACTGTTCCTTCTGAAATGCCTACAGTCTCAGCTAGCTCCCGAACCTTCAATCGGCGATCTGCCAATACGAAATCATGGATTTTTTTAATGTTTTCCTCCGTAGCAGCTGTTTTCGGTGCACCTGGACGTGGTTCATCAAAAACCGACGTACGGCCACGTGCAAACTCGTTGAACCAATTCTTGACGGTGGCCATCGATGGAGAAGACTCACCGTACACAGCATCCAAGCGCTCTTTGATTTCGATGCGCGTTTTCCCTTCCAAAAATAGGAATCGAATCACCGAACGATATTGCTCTTTTTCCATTTTTGTAAAACCGATCGACACGTTCGCTTCCATTAGTTGTCAAATTAAAACAAATGAAGGGATTGGAATGAAAATTTGAAAAAAGAATTAAAAAAGAATGTGATACACTGTGGTAAAACTCTTTTGAAACTACAGCGCCCTCTGGCGATGAGGCTAGGTACTTATTGAATGCACCTCGTACCTACCTAATATTATGATGTAAAGTAGGTAGAAACATTAATTTTAAATAAACATGCAATCCAATAATCCCGGGTTTTTTTTAAATAAATATTTTTGTAGAAGTCGCTTCCATACTATACACCGGACTAGTTATGCATTCCCGTTGTTCGTGGCCTCTTTAAAAAAAAAAGATTTTTAAGAAACCGCTTCCATACCTTCATAGCAAAAATTAACTTTAGGTAAATATGCATCCGAATATCCGATCTCTAATGATGAATGACGAGTAAAAATCACCTGTTTAGGTATCGTTAACTAATTACCAGTCGCCCTATATATAACTCCAAATAAAATTATTGCTCCTGTATTTGCTTCCTGTCTTCTAGAACATGAATATGTTTCTAAAACTATAACCGTAAACTGTTAATTTTGGTATAAATAACCCAATTTCCCTTTATACTACTTTTTTCATTAGACACGCAGGATTATCCTCAGTTTTCATCCTGATGACTCGGCTATCCGCTCTGAAGGACATCAGTGATGTAGGTACTGATGTAGCCTGTCCATCAATGCGTTCCCTTATTTTCCAATACATTAAACTTCCGCACACATTCACGCAATAAATCCTTTCAGGTAATCGCCTCTGCAAATGCATCTCGCATGGTTGATCTTTACATACTTGGTCACAGGAGTATTCACCCATAGGATAGTCTAGAACCTAAAGCTTTTCCTTTTCTACGTTAAAAAGCGGCCAACTGTGAATCGGACTTGCACATGAAGGGTTCCGTACCACCTTACAATATTTAACACTACATTTTTTTTTAATACTTTAGTTAACCTATTGACCGCCACGTCAAAAAAGCAAAGACGTGCCCTCGGCGCCAAGCTACGAATTATTCATGTAGTCATGTAGTCGTGACCGTGGCGTGCTGGGCACATTTTGGTCTGTCATCTATACATGATTGTGGCAGTCAAAAGGTTAAAAAAGAACACTCTTCTTGTATGGAAAATTAAAGTGTGAAAATTGTGAAAATTACAAGTGTCTACCTATTACGATTCAAAAAATACAGCTCTATGACAGGGTTCAGTTGGCACCCTTTGGTTACGGAACCCTAAACATCAACGCTTCAACAAAACAGCTCCCGATTTTTTTTTCAATACTCATAATCATTGTAGCAACAAAAGAGGACATATTTCCCTCGTTAAATTAAGTCGCTAATAGCCTTTCAGTGGCTTATTTCTTTAATTTACGTAACCATAGAAATCTGAGCCTCTATTACGAGATTAAATGTTTCCTTCCTAATTGTTGGTTGTGAACAGTGGAACCAAAAGTAGGAATAAGTGGGGCTTCAGGGTTTCGGCGAAGCCTTATTTCTAACTGTTTTGTTTTCTGCTAGTATTGTTTGAAAATAACTGCCAAGTTCGTTGTGTAACTTTTGAAACGATTTTATTTCTGGAGAAGTGAAGTATTACTAAGGGTTGTTAAAGAACAATGTTGGAGCAAAAGGGACCGTAATTAAGTTACATAATACATTCTATAAAGACGCCATAATTAGCCTCATAGCCTCTCCGTCTTTTTCTTTCAACAAAATATTCGATTTATGTCTCCAACCAAATCGGAAAATTGACGATTTCTGACTTTTGAAACGATTTTAGTTGTTCTAATACTTCACGTATTACTAAGGGTGGTTAAGACGCTGACAGCACCTAAACCGCGGTCACTGTCAGACTGCATAAAAAAGAAAGAGAAGCGCGATGACTCAACGCTTGTAATTTATTACAAAATATGAAGCAATTATCTATTTACTCAAAATTGAGTTAAGTAATCGAAAATAAAATACCAACCAAGTTCTGCATTCAAATAAGACGTTCTTGTTATTAGTTAAATACATAACGTACGTTGATATTTAATACAGATATTTTGGATTGGAACTCAAGGTAAGAGGTTAGTTTAACGTTAGTTTGTATCGATATTATTTTAAAAAAAATCGTATTTTGGTAACAACCAAGTTCTGGGAAATATGTTCAAAATTAACATATATTTTTCCGCTACCACAAACTATACAAATTTGGCAATTTTTTTTCTTAAGACAAGCCTATTTTGGTCATTTGCCTCTTGTCAGCGCCTTACAGAACAAAAGGGACCGTAATTAAGTTACATAATACATTCTACAAAGACGTCAGAATTAGCCTCATAGCCTTTTAGTAACTTTTTCTTTCAAATTCTCGGAAATTGACAATTTTAGAAAAAAAAAAACTTATCCATAATCTCAATTGACTAAGGTTGACTAAGGGTTAGTTCGGTAAATTGAACGGTTTGAAAATCATTCTAGTTTCGGCTATAACCCTTACTATATGAATCCTGGTTAAACCATAGTGTAAAATGATGGCAGACTTAACTTCATGCCGTATTTTGAACCCGCTGCTCCACTCCCAGCTAAAATGGCGGCTCATATGGAATAAAGAAACTTTATGGTCTCTACGTGCCTGCGTTAAACTTAAAGTTGTACTGTACCAAAGAAAATGAGCTGCATTCACACGTTCCCCGACGTTACTCTACCTAACAGGCGATAAAAAGCTATCTTCTTGTGTTCTATAAAAAAATATGGCAACGTTAAAATCCTTAAGACTGCCAAAGAAGGCTGCTTAAATATACCGTAGGTAAAAATCTAGGTTTCTTCCTTCCCCTAAAGATTTTTACCTACGGTATATTTAAGCTCCTATCATTTTGTGCAATATTATAAGTATATTTCGGGACGTAATCGTTTCGTATCCGCCGTTACGGAAAATGGGCCTTCAAATGTCACTCAGTGTTTCCAATCTCGGGAAAAAGAAACATTATCGATACTTTGAATGTCTCGGAATAGAGCAGTGTGCTAGAAATGGCTCTTACGTATATGTAGCTATTTAGTTAGGTAGCAATTTGATTTGTAAATTCATCGCCTACATCCAAAGTTGTAAGCGTAACCTCTTTTTTTTTTCAACTAAATCTTACAACTCGCGTAGGAAGATATGCTACTCGACTTGTATTGGATTACATCACCGATGAAGTGTGAAATTATGTCGTTACTATCAAATTCGTTTTACTTTTCGGCTTCTACCATAAAATTCATGCTTTTTCCCTAAGGGGCAGGGAATACCATTGTTTTTCTTTACGATTCCGTTAGCTTCTACGGTCATGCATTTTTTAAATTTGCAGGTTCCGTGTATTGATCTGCTTTGACTCGTTCGCTTCAATTGTTTACAATCCCGTTCAGCAAACAGTATCGTTCAATAAAACCGGGCTCCTAACGTCCAACCCAATTGGGAAATAACTTTGTTACTCTTTTATTAGACTCAAACAAAACTTGCTAGCTAACATGCAGTCCCAAATCGATCTGTTTTGGCCCGTTGACTTCAATTGCTGTCGTCCGTCCCATTCACGAATATCGTTCCAAATTCTGGTTCCTGTCCAATTGTTCTGCTTCTCACGTATTGTAGTGACCCACCCCTGTGTCGTCACATCCACGCTGCGTGCCCAATGCGTTTGGCAGCCGTGTCGCAAGTGGGCGCGGTAATGTGACGCCTCCGTTGCGTTAGAGACAGTTAGTTGCCTGTTATGATACCCTGGTGGCTTAAAGTTTCCCGTTGCAGAGAGAGGGAAGGGCCAAACTGCTGAAATATTTCAATTAACATGTAATTATGAAGGTTTGAATGCTTGTTGTCCATTTTGCGATATTGTCGGTGTGAATGTTAATTGAAAGTTTTCTCAAGTCTTTGAATGTTGAGTGATCTGACTTTTATGTGATTACACGTATATATGCGCTTAGAGAAATTCAGAAGAGTTTGAATTCTATGGTAGCGATAAGCGAGCTTTTGAAATCGAGGCACTGCAAATATGGTATCTGCGAACGAGTTGTAAAATGGTATGCATTTTAACAAGGTAGGTAATGTAGGTAACGAATTTTAGATAATTGCTAATTTAGTGATCAAAATTTTCAATCCAGAAAGCACACAGTGCGGCGAGACGATATAAATTGCTCGCTTCTAAATTAAGCCCCAATTCGTGACTCCACATCCATCACTAGGTTTCGTGTAAATCAGGCGTTCAAACTTATGCTGCTCGCAAGTAATCGATAAATGTACCACGGTCTATCTACCTATAGTATCTTTAGACATAAAATTAAATTGAACTCAAAACTAAAACTGAAACTCCAAAGCGTTGTAAGTGCAGAAGAATGGGCAAGAAATTCCACGGACACACGGAAGTTTTCTGTTTTTACAAAGGCGATAGGTTTGTACTATGACAGTATTGTTTTTTATAATGCATAAATCACTGATTATTACCTCCGGCACCCAAGCTAAGATTAAACTTGTGTTATGGGTGCCAGGGCTCCCTAGTAATGAATAGATTAAGTATTACCTATTAGCTACCAGCCCCTGGTTCGCACAGTTTTTACGACAACACATCTCGTCTATTTAAAATTACGCTACGACCCTTAAATGCTGAGCAAAAAGAAAAAGTCAGAAAGAACGCTAAGCGAAAACGAAGTAAAAGCGCAAGCGGGCTATGCAATGCGACGCAGTGGGTCGAAATGATTGTGACAACCGCATTATCTAAAATCCGTAGCGAAGTTCAGAGGAACAACATGGTCACACAGACGACACGAAAGGCGATTACATTTATAATATGTATACGCTTATATGCTATATCTGTAATATAGCATATAAGCAGTATTTATCTTGTACAAAAATCATATGTAATCAGCCTATAATGTTCCCACTGCTGGGACACAGGCCTCCTCTCTGTGAGAGGGAGGGGGCTATAATCCACCACGCGGGCCCAGTGCGGGTTGGTAAATGTCACATGTCTTAGAATTTTTGGCTCTATGACATTTCAATTTCCTCACGATGTTTTCCTTCACCGTTTTGAGAACAGTGGTGATGAAATAATTTAGATAAAGTAAAGCGCCTGTCAGGGTTCGAACCGACGAACTACAACTCGTAAGTCGCGGCCGTTACCATTAGACCACCACTGCTCTATATATGTACTTCAGTTAATTAACCCGGCATCCGAATGGAGGGTGGTTTTCAGGAGTACCTTGTTACATTCATCAATTCATGTATTCTGACTGGTCTGCTAGCTTAGGTCCCGTGCTCAACTTAATTCAGTGTTCTGTTAAAATAGTATACCAAAAACCATGTTTTATGGTTCAAAAGTTCAATACTTTCAGAAAGTTTTGATATCTCAGTTACTAAGCTACCAACCACTTATAATATAGTTCAGTTTAGATTTTACAGAACTATTTTTAGAATAAAATCAATAGAATGTCATGATAAGGTCACCGCGAGGCTCGCCGAGGTCCACTATTATACACTTATTGTAAATAATGAGCTCGTCCAGCAGATATCAACTAAAACTAGAGCTCTATGGGATCAGAAATACAGCTCTTGATTTACTAGGATCATACTTGAAAGATAGAAAGGTTAAAGTTCAAGTAAACGGCGTAAACTCATTAGGGTCTGAAATGGCAATGGACGTTCCTCAAGTTTCGATATTGAGTCCATTCCTCTTTTACATTAATGATTTACCCCAATTACTTCAAAATCAACCGAAGGTGGTGTTATTTGCAGATGACACATCATTGATCTTTAAAATAGACCGACGGTCACAAAATCTTGACAACGTAAATAATTATTCTTCAGGTCCAAGATTGGTTTACGGTAAATAATTTGGTACTAAATATAAAATAAACAAATGCATTAGATTTAAATCACCTAATGTTAGAAGTAGCGAATCATATTGAATGGAGAAAAACTCGAATTTATTAATCAAACGGTTTTCTTAGGAATCACGCTTGACGAGAAATTGTAATGGGGACCTCATATATCCTCTTGCTGGACTGCTGCTAAGCTCGGCCTCTTATGCTTTTAGAAAGATAAGACAGTTAAAAGATGTACGAGGGTTGCACTAAAAGTATCGGGAATGGAATTTTTCCACTGTTCCTGTCATATTAAAATCTTTTTAATTGAAAACTCATTGGTTTTAAAAATCGAATACCATTTATTTATTTAAAAAAAGATTCTCGGTCTTGTCACAAGGTTTTGTCAAACTTGTTTAGTCGTTGAGAAAATGGAATTGACTCGAGAAAATTTAAGAGCGATGATTTATTATGACAAGTGGTTTAATACAAAAACAGTGTGTTGACCGGATGATTTCTGCATTTGGTGATGAAGCCCCATCCAAAACCACAATTTATCGCTGGTTTGCTGAATTTCAGCGTCGTGTCAAGCTCAGTGATGATCCCCGTCAAGGTCGTCCAAAAACTGCAGTCACCCAAGAAAACGTTGATGCTGTGCGTAAGCTGATTGAGGAAGATCGACATGTGACATAAATACAAATAATCTTGCATGAACAATTAGGTGTAAAAAAAGTTGTTTTCCCGATGGATACCGCATTCGCTCTGTGAAGAGCAAAAAGCGGCTCGCATTACTTGGTGCGTCAGAACTGTCGAAAGATTCCACGCAGGATCCTCAAATGCTGTATACAACATCGTATCAGGTGACGAATCCTGGATATACGCGAACGAACCCGAAACAAAAAACCATATGTCGTATGGCATTTTACTGTGGGGTCGGGCTGTTGACATTGAATACATTTTTTATTTTGCAAAAGAGAGCTGTCAGAGCCATTTCTACGTCGTCGCCGCGAATCTCCTAGGGAACTATTTAACAAGATTAATATTATGAAAATAAGTGATAGACATCTCTTATATCTCATCTCTCTTTTGAGTGTCAACATCTCTTTATCTACTTTCCTATCGCAGGTATGCTGGAAAAGATTTATTTAGAAATAAGCACCTTTGTACGTATTTTTCTGTTCTGTTCTTCTTTTCTGTTTTTATATGTGTGTTCATAAATTGTTAGATAAATACTTTATGAAATAAATTCAGGAAGTCATTTCTACCCAAAGCATAAAAAGAGATATTACTTTCAAACTACTTAAGATATTTCATGGTTTTAATTTTGTATGAACAGACTGTTTTATTATCGATACTTATCCGTGTTTTTTTTTTTTTTCAAATATTCATATTTTCGTTACTAAAAATAAATATTCCCTATTAAACGGAGCGGTGGCGCGGCGTGAGCGCGATGCGCATTTGTATGGCCAAGATCAACAGCGATTACCTGAAACTTAATCTGTCCCCTTCATTCCTTTTTCGATCATTCGGTAGGCAAGTGATAGACCCAGAGTGTCGAAATCTAACATTGTGATTCAATTTTTCACGTTTAATTCTCTCTTTAAGGCTCTTCACTTCGAGGCAAAAATGAACAAAAGGTGAAGCGTCTGATATCGGCTTCAGATGTGATTTCGTTGTAATTTATCAACAGACAGGTTACAGCAGCCGACCTTCATGTGACAATCTGTTTACCTCAAAATAAAACGTGTGTTCTGCTTAGATAAGAGTAAAATACAAAAGAGAAAATGTATTTTTATAACAAAATCCTTACGTAAGAATCCCAGGCTCAACCCTTTATAAAAAGTTAATAAAATAAACGTCAGGGACTTATAGCACCTCCTTTGGAATACTGGACTTAGACACCCTTCTCGTTCTTAGACACCCTTCTCTTTCTAAGACACCCTTCTCTTTCTACCTATGTCACGCAATAGTCTTGTTAAAAAAACTTTCTAGTATTATCTGCGTCAAACAATAGGGGTATTGAACATCGATTTTAGGTCAAACAACGGTTTGTTTAAAATTGAACTGCATACCTATCCTGCAATACGTGACTGAACAAAAGCATCGTTTGCATGTTAATGAAAATGGCGCCTTTACCACCACGTAACGTAATTGGATTGGTGGTATGCCTCGATTAAAACAGTGCAGCGAGAATTTTGAGTTTATTTATTTCCTTTCGTCAGTCATTAAGAATTCCATTCCAAGACAGCTTCCTAATCTGTAAGATACAGATGCCTTTTTTTTTGGTGGGATATTATTGAATAACTTCTTACGCTCTGGACGGAGTGGGAGGGTATGTCAGACTCTTACTGACTAAAACCCACCCGTGTTCCTTCCGATGCCAGTGTTGCCACGGGCCTCGGTAACCCTTTTGGACTTTCCCGCGACCCCGGCAGGCATCGGCCCTAGTGGCCCCTACACTTGTGCTGGCATCAAGATATAGGTGCCTGACATACCGATTTGCTACAATGTGCTTCCCGTCCATTGAAACGGAGAGGAGAGAAGTGCAATGCTAGGAGAACTAATTTTATTGGTTGATCTTTGCTCTTGTCCGCTCATATCCAATGCGCAGGAAGCAAGAATCAAGCACATTATGACTTGTCATTACATTCCAAGATGTCACCCGCAAATGAATAAGGTCAATATGACTACACTAATTGAACCAATCTGCCCATTGAGACATTAGTCTTCATTTGCATAATCATATCACGTTATAATATATTATGTCATTGTTCAACATTAATACCTATAGAAGCCAATATGAGTATTGAGCAACTCCGTCAACAATTCTATTGAATTGAGAACAAACGACTGTAAATAAATGCATTCCAAATGAGTTTGAGTTTTGTTGTTGTGATGTTGCCATAAAACACATCAAGTTGTAATAAACTTGCGTCTGGATTATGTTTTTATATTTCAGATCTTACCTCCATTGGGGAAACGCACGTAGCAGGGTAAGCGTCTTTTATTTCGCTTTCGTTAAGAGGAAAGCAGTCACATTCTTAAAACCACTACTACTAACTTCAACTAGTTCAAATCCAAAACTCAAACTCAAAGCATTTATTTCACTTTTGAATTGTCAAGGAGTCGGTCAGTTAGAAATATGAAGCTAGTTGCCCATTCCAAAGCGTAGTAGGTACCTATGGAGAAGAACGAGCAAGAAACACCGTGGCCACTCTTTTAAGACCTCAAGCACCTAGTTTTCTTGGCGTGGAAGACGCTCTTTGTTCACGATGGACCCAGATAGGTGAAAAGCTTATCCAAGTTATAATGTTCCTCCTCCTTTGTCCACAGAAAGAAGATCGAATCCTTAGGCAGGATGACGGCGATGACGCAGGAGGAAATGGTGGCCGGTGCACGCACCGTCGCTGCGGGGCTTGAGGCTCTGCGGGCAGAACACGCCCAACTGCTGGCAGGGTTGGCAGCCAACACCGAGCATGAACATGAAAAGGCATCGCTTGTGAAGAAAAGCATTGATGCTATTGAACTTGGATTGGGCGAGGCACAGGTCAGTTGCTAAGATTGTGTTGTCCGTTCCCATACTCTTGTAGGTCTACTGGTTGCTCGGGTCTTGCGTAAAGGCTTTTGGTAAGGTGGATATCAGGAATCCGTTGGATGGGAGAAGCAGCGGTCGAAGTGGCGATGCTTGGAAGAGGCATATGTCCAGCAGTGGACGTCTATCGGCCGAAAAAATGATGAAGGTGGATTATAAAGACGGTTCTCTACCTACAGGAACCGCATGTGTTCCAGTTTTGTTGATCTTTCTCGTCCGTATCTTTCCTGTAAAGTAGTTTTCCCTTTTCACGCGGTTAAAATTTACTGCACTCTCAGATAAGCTCTATTTTTACATTAATTTTTAGGAGTCTGCTGCTTGCTTTGTATTTATTCACAAGAAAAGGAATTTAGTAAATTATATAAAATTCATAGAAAAAAAAAAACGAGTTTCATAAAAGCAAGCACTTCTCTTTCGAAATCTTCCTTTGACGACAAAATATTGTGCTGTCACCCCTAAGTACATACATTTATTAGTTTTCGAAACAAACCTTCCTTTAAATGCAATGAAATCGATATGTCTTCATTTTAACGGTTTCAATATTTGCAATCTATTAACCGAAACCACACACGCAGGCAAGGTTTTTATGGCATTTCGCGAGTACAGACTGAACCTGTTTAAATCCTTTGTCCTGTTCTGTGCTTATCAAAGACGAGAAAGAACTCGTGATCACACATTTACTTTTTAAATAATACTTTACATTAACACCACGTGTGTGCGATGTAAACAAACGTGATCGTATACAGGCTTCAGATACCTAAGCACATGTCTTGAAGATGACTTGCCTGAGGTCTGCGGCCTGCGGTTTGTTACATCTGTCCCGCGTATGGAGTTACAGAACTTACAGACACGACTGTCTTTGGTAAGATTTGTCGTGTCTAAGAAGTCTTCAATTAAATTTATATACTTTTTCTACTATTCTTAATTTTTTGCAATTCCAATTGCAGGCGTGATTTCTGAAGAGGTGAGATGAACTCTTGACCTTTCAACCCCCAAACATTCTTAAAAAAAATCCTAAAGAAAAACAACTCCTAATTACCTCTCCATGAAAATTGCTAACGTTTTATCTAGATAAGCTATACGTTTTCACATAAGCTTACACGCGAAGCTTAAGGTGAGGTGAAGAACTATTTATTGATCAAACGTTAAGGCTTAGTAACAAAAGGAAAATTCTTTGTTCATTTTCTTTGAAGTAGCCCGAACAAAGAATGGATTATTTTTAGTTTTTCTGTATGTTTTTCTTTTACAGAGTTCCTTATAACAAAAAGCTATTTTCTGACATTTACCCTTGCTATTTTCTTTTAGACGAATTCCATAAATATAAGCCCCAACGGAAAAGAGTTCAAGAATTTGTTCATTGAACATCTTGGCTTTGAAAAACCCATATTAATGTAAAGCCTGGCTTCATAGCGGCTGAAGACAAACTGCCTCAAGGTAGCCTAGATTCGCTGAATGCCTTTAAGGACTACCCATTATAGCATCATTTAGGTCACACCTACCAAGCCTTGAGGGCTCCGCTGTACAAACGCGAGTTTCCACCGTGTACAAGGCAACTATTTTGAATCAAAATGTCGAAGAGCGCTTTCAGAACTTTGCTCTAAACGTTTTCAATTGCAATTTTTGTGAAAGATTGCTGTGTTTCGTGTGGGAGAAATGGGAGTACAATGAGGGAATGGCTTGTCGTTTGGTAAACAAAGTATTGATGTATTATGTAGGTATTCGACTTTGAAAATTATTTTCTATCCGTGAGCGTGGCTTACTCATCATATACATTACTGGAAGATTTTATAGAGCTTTTGGTAGTTAGAAATAAAACCATGAGCGATTTGGAATAAAATCTTTAATCAATTTCAACTTTTCTCGAGCACAAATAGTACAATGTTTTATGTTTATTGCCATTTTCTAATTGAATTCCTAAATTCAGTAAGCTTTGTTTCAGAGGTCGCTTAGTTAAAAATATTTGAGTTAACTTTATATTAATACAATTCCGAATAAATATTCCATTACGCATTTGAGCGTCTACTTCAAAGACTAATTCAATAAGGGTCTCAGACTTGCTATTTAGTTTTGCGGTTTCTAATTTCAGTGAGATATATTTAAGACAGATTATTGTATTTGATATCTAGTTAATAATTGTTTGAAAAGATTATAATCTTTTCTCTTCTGGTAATCAAATAATTATTTTTACTGCTCATCTAGTTTTAAATAAACTGGATAAGGATTCACCTTTCGCCCATCATACAATACCTCATTATTGAATACCAGATGAATAGAATATACACAAAATATATTTCACAATAGGCAGCTTTATCGGTTTCAGCGATCTCTTTCAATCAGCTTTAAACCAACAATATTCTATTTTAGTGTCTTTTGTATGCTTTGTAAGTTCCGCACCTCATTCGCCGCAGTAATTCCATTTAACATTACAAACACATAGGATCATCATTATCTTCTTGCGCCGCCATATTGGCTAAATTACCGCCATATTTCCAGTGCCATTTTTCATAAAACATCACAGAGTAAAATTAAGTTGCGTGAGTGAATCACGGGGCGGTGCTCCATTCAGCCTCCCACAAAGGCACGCGACACCCTCTTGTGAGGTTGACGACGTAGAGGTTCTGTGTTATGGCTGGGTAGACAAGTCTGAAGATGACAGCGGTTTGATAATATAATTTGATATTATGTAGAGGTGGATACATCCACGGTACTTATGTAAGCGTTTTGATATGATTGCTTCTCCTGATTTTCTGAAATTGTCGAAGTCGTGTTTGGTTAGGAGATATAGCAACTTTTAAAAGAAGTCAGTTATATTTTGAAATAATCGTTTGGAAGATAATGGACGTATGGAAAAGGGATTCCTAGGAACCCTAACAACCAAATCGTTGCTAAAAACAATTGCGTCACGCTTACATAACAAATCACAGTTACTAACAACTTTGACCTACTTGGGAACTTCTGTGGTCAATGCGAAGATTTTTCCTTGGACATGTTTGCGTGAACTTTTCGAAGAAGGTACACAATTTATTGCCATGACATCTGATCACCGAAACACTGTCTTCAAACCAAGGTCCATTAAACCTAGTCTTCCAAAGGCAGAGGGTATCCTTAGAGATGTTTACAAAAAACCGGCCAAGTGCGTGTTGGGATGAATTTATGCGAAGAATAAACTTAACAATGTACTTGTAAAACATGTTTCCTCATACATTCCAACTGCAAAATAAATGTAAGTTTGCAAAATATTTAGAGATTTACCATGTTATTTTAACACCATAGACTTCTTAAAGGTTTTCCTGTAATCTATAACTAATGGAACTATTTTCTGTATTTTTTTTTCAAAGTTTTTGACTCAGTAGTTCCGGAGATAAGTGAGGGGAATGGTAAATGTGCATCTATTTTCTTAAATTACTTTAAAACTAATTGTTTTAAAATTATAAATAAAATATATTTGAGACCCTCAACTACAAGCAATTTTAGGCTTAGTAGTTACGGAGATAAGGTTGGGAATGGTCAATTTTTATATATTTTCTTTAATAATTTAAAACACTAGTTAAGTATTTTAAAATTATATAAAATATATATCTGAAATCCTTACAAGCCCTTTCATTTGATATGTCACACGGTACAGTTTGCAAAACTTTTTTTTAAACTTTGTTACTAACCCCCCAAAAGTGACCCCTATATTCACAGAATATGTTTAGCAATTCTCAACTTAATCGGTCCAGTAGATTGACTGTGACAGACGGACAGACAGACAGTCACACGAGTGATCCTATAAGGGTTCCGTTTTTTCTTTTGAGGTACAGAACCCTGAAAAGTGTAAGGGTTGCGGTTTCCACCAAAGCAAAGAAGAGAAGGTCTCGAACAATATAAACAGGTTTTCGTTATTTTGCCATCTAGCCGCTTTACTACAACTCAATACAATATAACCTCTCCGATTTGGGTCATGGGACTGCCAACCTTCCAGCATTATATATATTTTTCTAAAGTTGTTTAAAATTGGGATATGGTCTTTATCAATCTCCGCTTTTCTTTACACCTTTGCACCCCACAATAATAGGTCATACGTACCTGACTCGACATATCTGACGGATAGACGTGGGAATGTTTGTTTTTTAAACACAAAGGAATTCTGACGCAGCGCCGTCGGCCTTCAGGTGGCCATGTGCTTCTGTTTTGAGTTTACTCTGTTTATTTTGACTGCATTGTGTATACTTATGTCTTGGGCTAATAGCTTGGTTACAGATAGTTTAGGATGGTCAGGTCATCAGGTGGTCAAGAGTATAACGTCATTTTTAACCGACTTAATAAAGGAGGAGGGTCTATGCCATCTTTAGATATTTAGTGTGTACCCTTTTCCTTTTTTTTACAAGCTTATATTTACTTTTTTTTATTGTTTCTTTTGTTTCGACTTTACGACCATGTTTATTTTATAAAGTAGTCATTAAGTGCTTGGATATCACAAAAGTGTATCCACGAGCCAAACTGTACAGCAGTTTGGCAGAAGATTTGTATTTTTCTATAAGTATAACTACAGTGAAACCTGGTTAATTGGGATCTCAAGGGACCAAGACATATGTACCAACTATTGAGGGTTTCCAAAAATCCAGTTTTTCAATTAAGCAGGTTTAAAATTATAGTTGTCTCATTTACAGAGGCCCCCGTTTACAGAGGTCGAAAAGTGCCGTTATTTTATTTTTAGAGGTGGAAATGTTAATATAAATGCGTATTTTTGGTGTTATGAATTTACAAACATAATGTATCCATACCTGAGATAGTACAGACAAACAAAGCAATCAAAACATGCTCGGAATACGACGCGAAATTGTGTTTGAGATAATTATTATTTTATTGAAGTGAAAACTTCTGTCGGCAGTCCTCATGACTGCTGACAGACGTTTTCAGGTGAAAACTGCTGCCTAATCTTTTTTTATATGTTCATTGATATTTTCGTAAAATTGTGGACCGATTATAAAGTAGGTGGCAAAAAAGAAAATACAAAACAGACTTACAAAATTAAAGTTATTTTGCTATTTTGTTATTTTGTTCTTAGGTTGTTATGATTGGTTTATGTGTATTGAAGACTGATGTTGGTAATATGTAGTTAAGAACAATAAAAATTTGTTATTTTAAGACGTTTTTGTGACTGTTTATGGTGGGCCGTTGTAAACGACTTGAACTAAATCAATCAACATAAATCATTTTTTTTATATATAATATTATTCGAAACAAACTAAGAGACCGTGCAGAAACAAATTAATCGGTAGGCTATGTTAATTATTAGTACAAAACTCGGTTAACTATTTCACTAGACACGCTTTCATTATGAAAGACAACTCGTTCTACCTTCCACAATAAATACCGACTCACATTAAAATTAAAACTGACCCATCATTTAAAATCAGGACAGCGGTATGAGACGGCACGACTAACGACTTCTTATTAATCAGGAAAGTTTATTTACGTCTCTAAATTAGGGCCATCCATAAATTACGTCACACGAATTTCATGATTTTTGCAGCCCTTGTCACAGGTGGTCATATTTGTGTGACCCTCCCCTGGTGTGACGTCACGTATTTTGCTGTATATGATGTATGTATGTATGTATGTAAATTAAACCTTATCATAATATTGATAGAGTCGGTAATATTTTAAAGATTTTCGTTAGAGTTTTAATTCTTTAGGATTTATACAGGTGACGTCACGAAACTTATGACTCGTGTCCCTCCCCTTATCACACGATGGCACACTTTGTTGATCCCCGTTTACGTGTGACGTAACTTATGGATGGCCCCTTACCTACCCTGACGCACCCTCGCACCTCACACCCTCTGCTCTTACCACTTAGTAATGAAAAACTCGTCTCTTCACTCTTTAAGAGAAAAAAATGTGGATAAATAAAGCTTGTCAGACGGAATGAAAGCGATTGACAATGTGGATATTGTGTGTTGGGTCCAGATTTTCCCTTTTAAGGGGTGGTGAGTGATTCTAAGTTGATGTAATGTGGAGAAATGTGTTCCTTCTCTGTGAACATGGAGCAGTGGTGGTCAAACGGGGTGTTCTAACGGTGCCGCATTTGTGAGTCATTTGCTGCCTTCCTTTACCTACCTCTCCTTTAGTTTAAGTTTTGAGTTGAGCTACACGATTACTGACAAATGCTTGCACTGACTGGACAGGTCCACTCAAATTTGTGTGGTTCTTTCCTCAAAAGACCATTTCAGACATAGATCTACATGGTCCTCACATGATCTGACCAAGATTATGTCTGGACTTTAAAAGAGACTTTGACCCTTGAGTTTGTTTCGCCATTTCTTCTCAGGTGTAGTCAGATAGGAAATGTCGACTCCATCTAGCTTATTTTTTAATATGACGTGTAAAAGTGATTCTCATATCCTATTTACAGAATAAACAATTTCATTTCATTTCAATTAATTGACAGCCTTGTTCCACCCACTGCTGAGTGTAGGCCTCCTCCATTTTTGCCATTTTTCTCCTTTTTTAAAAGACATTATTTAAACTAAGTCGTCTGTTCAGAGTTGTAAGTCGCGGGTTCGAACTCAGACAAGCACTTTGCTTTGTGAAATTCCTTTCTTCACCACTGCTCTCAAACCGGTGAAGAAAATATCGTGAGGAAACGGACATGTCTTAGAACCCAAAGATAACAGAGATTGTAAAACATGTGACATCCATCAACCCGCACAGGGCCCACGTGGTGAATTTAGAGGCCTGTATCCCAGCAGTAAGAACGTTGTAGGATGAATATGCTATGCTTATGATTTAGGTACTCTGTACACAATCTTGCCCGGATTGCGTTGATTTAAGTCGCAGATATATGATTTTAGTGACTTAAATCTGTTACTACGCCTTCATATAATGCAAGTAAGTTATGCAAAAAATGTATGTTAAACTAGAACGCATACACATCAATTATATATGTGAATATTTAAGTATTGTAGTAAAATACTTTTTGAAATAAATTCAGAAAGTAGTAATGTCTACCTTAAGTATAAAAAACAAAATTCTATCTGCAATTTTATTATATTCCCTATGAAACCAAACTGCGCGGTGGCGTGAGCGCGACGCCCGTTTGTATATAGCCAAGGCGATTACCCCACCCTTAAGCTCACTTAGCTGCAATCTAGTTGCACCTTTACAACTGTAGTAGTATCAAATTGGATTTAATTGCGTATAATGAAGCTAACATAGCAAGAACATAAACGATGAGTAGAGCAACCTACTGAAACAAGGATTATTGCTTTTGTAGTGAGTATTCAGAAAACTGGCAATCTGCCATCGCATATTGCACTTTTGAAGTGTTGACCCGTGATATTGTGCCGTCGTTTTAGGCAGTACAGTATTATTTCGTGTAACATTACTTGTTTTAAACTAGGCCAACTAGTTCTGTGTTTGTTATGTGTTGTATTTTATTGACCTCAGATTTAACAATTTGACACCTCATGCATTAGAAATCCATGTTTTAACATAATAAAAATGCACGGTTACCTTGAATTCAGTACATGATTTTAGACACTCCAGTGTTGAAATTTTTCGTCGGTTAAGTAAAAATCTACTATATCTAAGTAGATTTTATTTTGACCTGATAACGTCTTATAAATCGATGAACGCCGGCTGCACGCACGAAAAAGTGTCACGTTCCGCCTGAGCCGAGCGTGCAAGCGAGAGCGCGGAACTAGCGGTAGAGAGGCACGATCGGCCTAAGCCTTCGGCTTGTGACGCATCTCTCTCTCGTTATCACGTAAAATTATCCTCCGTAAACTGACTTTACAAACAACCAATTTTTTGTCTACTCTGGGAGTTTAGAATCATGTACTGAATTCATGGTTACAATTTTCACGTCGATGTCCCTTACGCCCTATATAGTTTAGGTAAGTACAGTGGGCAGGGCACATTGCTCGCAGAACAGGTGGCCGATGGGGCCGAAAGGTTCTGGAATGGCGACCGCATACCGGAAGACGTAGCGTTGGAAGGCCTCCTACAAGCTGGACCGATGACCTTGTGAAGGCCGCAGGAATCCGCTGGATGCGGGAAGCACAAAACCGGTCGAAGTGGCGGTGCTTGGGACAGGCCTATGTCCAGCAGTCGACGTCTTTCGGTTGAAATGATGATGACGATGATGATGATGAAGTACAACAAGATTAATGTTCCTCCTCTACATTCCAGGTGATGATGGCCCTAGCCTCCCACTTACAATCAGTGGAGGCTGAGAAGCAGAAGCTCCGCACCCAGGTCAGGAGGCTGTGCCAGGAAAATGCTTGGCTCAGGGACGAGTTGGCAGCCGCTCAGCAGCATCTGCAGGCTTCGGAGCAGCGTGTGGCTCAACTGGAGGAGGAAAACAAGCATTTGGACTTCATGGCTTCCATACGGTAAAATCTACTTTACCGTAAGGTAATCTTAATCGATTTTTGATTGACCGTTTGTAAAAAAGGTCCTGATAAATTCGTTTGCAATGGAATTTGAACTTTGTCGTCAAAGACATTGAGATTGTTTTCCTAAACGTTAATAATTATCTATGACTAGCTTATGCCCGCGACTTCGTCCGCGTGAAATATCTTGTTAACCTATAATATATCCTGTGCCCCGTTACTTCGTTTTCGCTTAGCGATAAGGTTCTTTTTGACTCTTTCTTCCTCGGCTCCTAAGGGTCGTAGAGTGATGATAATCTTCCTCAAGAATTTTTTAAATCCGATTGTTAGTTCCAGAGATTAGCGCGTTCAAACAACCAAACTCTTCTATTAGTATAGATTCTAAAATCTAATATATCCGTTGCTGCAGCTGCTGAGACCCTCAAGCGGCGCAAATACTGTAACCTTATGGGTAACTGCAGTTTTGAGCCGTTTGGGGTCGAAACGCTCGGGTCATGGAACTCATGGGGCCCGAGTGCGCGTCTCCTTTTTAAGGAAATTTCTCGCCGACTGATCGACACTTCTCGTGACCAGAGGGCTGGCTCGTTCTTTGGCCAAAGGATTAGCATTGCCATTCAACGTGGCAATGCTGCCAATCTTCTGGGCACGGATGACAGCGATGCGGACGATTACTTCGACGCCTAAGTGTCCTTACCGTGTTTTGGTATTTAATTGTACTTCTTAACGAATGCAAATGTTAATCAATTAGCCCTAAGGGGTCTCGATGGCAAACTTTGCCTTTAAAACACTGGTGGCCAGGAACTGAAGGATTCATCTGATAAGGGGGTGGTATCAACGCTCTGTTTGCGTGGTATAATAAAAATGTTTATTTAATCTTAGTTCTGCAAAGTTGAATATTGATGATCTGTGTGATGGCATAGACGGAAAGAGAAAGAGTGAAAAAGATGGAGCTATGGTGATAAAGATGGGAAAGAGATGGAGCTATATATACCCCCTGTATAGCTTCATCTCATTCTCACACTGATGTAATTTTAAAATAATACTGCTCTAAGAAGTCGTGGTTGCCCCCCAGAGCAAAGTTCTGCCCGGCTCATTGACCTGCGATGACAATAAACAAACTTTTGGATTAAATAGCTTTCATACTGTGGAATGTTGTTAATATTGCAGAGAAACAATTTAGGCTTGGCAGAGGGCCAACTGAAAAGCCGTTTTTCCATTTAGGCTGGCAAATGAAAAAAATATTAAACCACGTCGTTTAGCGGTCTCATAAAATGGTTTCATTTAAAAATGAAAATGGTATTGCATGCATTTTCATGCTGGAGCCAATCGTAATTTTAAATGTAACAGGGTTTTTATTTTAAGTTTTCATATTTAAACTTTTCTTCTTTTCGTCTCGGCACGAAGTAAAAAGTTCGATGTTCAATATTTTCGGCCGGGTATATAATTCAGGGCGAAATTCATCTCAATGAAACTGAACACGATAAGTATATCTAAACCTCGTTCAAGAGCTGTCAGTGTCATCAATGTTGTGGAGCATTGACACGGACACTGAACAGCTTTTGAACCTGATCGCGTTCAGTTTCATGGCTGAAATTCGCTTAGTCTTATCAATTGCGCAAGTTTTTTACTGATCTTAATCTGCGAGTATACCTTTCTCTCGATCATTATCTAAACCCTTTACGAGTTCAGACATCAAGAGAACCTATTGTTCTTTTTTCTAATGAGAACGTTATTGTATTCTAGCAAGTACGACAGCGACATCACAGAGGATTCGGACAACAACCGCAGCGGACAGAGCGAGAAGAAGCGCGACGATCCCATGGTGGACCTGTTCCCGGATGACGACCATGATGATAACAGGAACAATAAATGTAAGTGAAGATCGTCTACTTTGAGATTGCACGCGCTGCGCTGCTTTAAATTTCCATACAAACATTTAAAATGTATGATGCAACAGCATTATGGCTGAGGGGCTTGTGGCTAAGTAATAACAGCCGCACGGGTCAATCCATCAGGTTAAGCTACGTTTGCCGCGGTTGGTCCGTAGATGGGTGACCGTCTTTACATACCAAGACCCCTCTGTGCCTCGGAAAGCACGTTAAGCCGTTGGTCCCGGCTGTCATTCGTGGATCTTTGACAGTCGTTACGGGTCGTCAGAAGCTCGAAAGTCTGACAACCAGTCTTAGCAAGGGGTATCGTATTACGCAGTAACTGGGTTGTGGAGGTCAGATAAGCAGTCGCTCCATGTAAAATACTGGTATTAGGTATGACTGGAATCCGACCCCAACGTAGTTGGGAAAAGGCTAGGCAGATGAAGATGCGACAGCATTATACATTAAAAATTAGAAATTGTAGTAGGTAATGGAAATTTTAGTGGAGGGGCGGGCGTGCAGTTTTTAATTAAAACATCTCTTATATCATAGCAAGTAGACAGAGATATTACAGAGTAGGACAATGGTGCCGGTTCCCTTGTTCACAAACTAAACTAAATTTAAGTTCAGAGCATCTTTTTCTTTCTATTTCATTAAGAAAAGGACAGAAGATAAATTTTAGTTTAGTCCTGTCAAATTAATCAGCGCCTGTCACTACTCCATGCAAGTTTAGACGTGATTAAAATCTTGCCTACTAAAATTACGTCAATTTACGTCAAGCGCTGATTAATTTGACAGGACTAAACTAAAATTTATCTTCTGTCCTTTTCTTAATGAAATAGAAAGAAAAAGATGCACTGAACTTAAATTTAGTTTAGTTTGTGAACAAGGGAATCGGCACCAATAACTGCAGCGGGCAGCGCAATTTAGCCGTGTGTTACCTTTTTATAGGCTCGATTCAATACAAGTGGCTATTATTTACATAGCTCATAAAAGGTCTCAATGTCCAAACATACAAGTACCGTTCACACAGTACTGTATTGTATGATATTTCACAGTAAAAAGTTTTTATTTTTCTCTTTTTAGTAGTGGGGTACTCACACATATTTGAATATCACTATATACTCGTACCTGCTCTGTAAATAACAGTGACAGGAAGTTATTATACAATCATTCACATAGACTAAGTGGGAAAAATACGCATTATTGAAGCTAACTCAGAAAATACTCAAGAAAAGTTAATAAAACTTATGTGGAACCACCGCGCAAGCTTCCTCTACTAAATGAAAAAGTAATTTCCAAAATCGGTCCACAATCGACGCAAGTATTGATGAACATGTATATATAGTATACTTATATACAGACGAACATAGAACTTCCTCCTTTTTTTAATTGGTCAAGCACAGCCACAATTGCCACAGACACAGACACAATTGATTTTCTATTGTTTGACACCGACTCGGAGTCGCGCGGGGCTTTATTTTATTTATTATGGGACAATAAACAGCTACAATATGAAATGTTTACAAATAACAATAATATAGGCTCATAAGTAGTATTAACAATATTGCAGCCCACTACATAATCCGCATGTTAGCAAAATTAAGATAAAGCAAAAAGTGCCACTAGATTAGCATTACCCAGATATATAAATTTAAAAAAGAATTAATCATTAAAATACAATACAATTAAATAATTATTAAATACGTATTATAAAATAAAAATATATGCATTTTTGGATAAAATTAAAAATTTTGGGATTATCCAGTGTGGATTGAAATAAGAATTAAGGCTAAAAATAAAAAGGAAATGACAGGACAATACAATTCATTAATACAAATAAATAAAACGGTTGAAATATATTAAATTTAGAATAAAGGACTCACACTATTTCTTATTATCATTAGATAAGATTTAAAAAACATTGGACTTAAATTTCGATTTGGAACATACAAAAATATCAATAACAATGAAGTTACGATTATAAAATTCCATTATACGACGAACAGGGCAACGCAATCCTGAATTAGTCCGACAGCTATTTAAAGCGAACAATGTACCTGCACGGACACTACTTACTACGGACGCTTTACAGGTTTAAGTCGGTAAAAAATTGGGAACATCCTCAATACCTCACTGTTCATATGGTTAACAACAAATGCAGTATGAAACTGCCTCGTTGGTGTAGTGGTCACAAGCGCTACTGCTGAGCATGAGGTCCTGGATTCGATTCCCGGGTCGGTCAGTGTGTGTGCCATTTTTGACATCTCACCGTAGAAATCCTTCTACAATCTGTCATTTTGTCTTTCGTTTCTAAAGATCTTTGTCTAGGTCCTTTTTTATGTAGAAGGATTTCTACGGTGGTATGTCAAAAAAGGAGAAACGAAATGTCACTTTGTATAGAAAGAGCCGTGTCTATTCTTCGAAGAAATAGAAAGCGTCATGCTAAGCCTGCTGGTTCGCTCAATACATACTCGTTTTGCTTCGTTTACGTTCATACATCGGGTCATGCACGCACGCCAGTTACGAGTACTACGCACCTGACCTTTCTGAAGAGCATTACCAATTAGGTCACTATATGTCCTAGGGCGTCCCCCTCTCGGTGTTTCCACTCACCTCTACCTTTTGTTACAGATATTCTATTTCACGAAGTCCGTTCGGCTTTGATTGTAGTAGTGACGTATCCCGACAAGCGCGCTTGTGTGTGTAAAAGTAGGTAACGTTAGCAAAAAAATCTGATATATATTCAAGTCGAGATTTAATAATCTAAATAAAATTTTGGTTTTAAAAGTATATACATTTTGTAAATAAATTAGATTAGGTTGCAATAAATACAATAATATTAAGAATATGTAGGCATTTAATTAAGCATTGGTGTTACAGAATGGAAACGAAACAAGTAGGACTATTCAGTATTTTCAATCACTATCAGATAAATTTTCGATTTCCGATTCCGTTTTGCTGTCGTCAGAATCATCTTGTACATTGATTATAAATTCAAAATCGAGATCAAAATATTTCAAGTAAGGTCACCCGGGGCGAAAGCAACTAAAAAAAAAATTCTGAAACTTTGATTCCCTCCACCATGAGCTACTTAAATAATAGGGATATTCTAATAAACGTACTTCATTGCATAGCTTTCGATGAACAGTTTCGACATAAATTAAGTTACAAATAAACTTTGGTTTTTCATTAATTTGCATTATTGTTGAATAAGACCAGTAAAAGTTACATTCACCCCACTTTGGGGTAAATGTGACTATTCGTTATAACTCAGTTGTAATCTGTTTCTAAATGTTGATGTCAAGAGTACATGTAGATGCACACAGAATTATCTGTAAAAGCTATATAGCGTCGCCGAGATAGAGTTCAGTTTCAAGCAAATTTACTTTTCTGTCGCATTCACCCCATAAAAAATGGGGTGAATGCGACTCCAAAATGGCGGCTGACAGAAAATGATCTGTCAGTACTACAGTAGGTGAACTAGTGATGCCATCTGTACTTTATTTGAAAAAACTATGATTCCGCTTTACTCCAATAGATAGAGCTATCTACAAAAATGATTAGATTGAGAGAAAATTGAATTAGTTGCTTTAGCCTCATAGTTGCTTTCGCCCCGGGTGACCTTAGTCTTTTTAAATTTTTTCAACATGAGCACAAGTTTTTTGCCACGTTTCACTGCTAACTTGGCCCAAACTTTCATTGATCAGTCTTTCCGTATTCGTCATGTTTTGCTCGATATTTTTAGATGCGACATAATTTTTAACGATCCCCCAAATATTTTCAATCGCATTTAATTCTGGGTGATAAGGGGGAAGGCGTAAGACATCAAAACCCTTGCTTTTTATAAAATCGTCAATCTTGTAGATTACGTGTTGGGCTTTGTACTTCTTTATTGTATAGTACAATTCCAATTTAAGAAGAGATTCATCAAATGCTATACCCTTATCCCTGAGCCATTGCTGCATATCGGCTTTCTTTGTAGATTGCGTCGGTAGTCGTTCAGCCCGTGTGTTGTGATAAGATGCATTGTCTAAGACAATGACAGAGCGCGGAAGTAAATTGGGTAGCAACTTTTCATTTAGCCATTTTACATAGTTATCATAGCTTATATTTGAATGATAATCACCAGCTGTTGAGTTGGCCTTATAAACCAAGGAAGCATTTTCAATAAAACCATCCTTGGTTCCCGCGTGCACTAAAATAAAGCGAGTGCCTGTGCTAATTTTTTTTTAAAACGGAGTTCCTTCCTTTTTTTTTGCCCAGGTGTTGTTTCGCACGTGTGTCGAAAGGACGTAGCTCTCATCGGTGTAGACAATGGGCCGACTTTGAGAGCGGTACTCTGTTATTTTTTTTTAATATTTTAAACGCCACATTTGTATATCATGACGCTCCGTCAAGACTTTACGGTTGTTCTCTGTTTTGCGCCACTTGTAACCTAATTTCAACAGTAACTTGCGAACAGTTTCTAAACAACCTTCGAATCCGATTTTTTCATTCAATGCTGTTCTTAACTTAGCTAATGTTGGAATTTCTTTATGGACAATATGGAAATCTTGTACAGTACTGCGAACCACATCGGCTGTAAAATTATCTATATCCACTTTATTATCTCGCTTTCTCCTTTTCTTCATAGGTGAAGTGAATTTAGATGAAGTGGATGGCAATTCCTTCTCTTCTTTTAATATTCTTTGAACTGTTTTTTGGCTCACACCCGTAGCTTCAGCTGTACGGCGTGTAATGTCTCGTAAATGAGACAAATCACAGTTGAGTTCCATTAATGATTTTGTAAATTCATATTCTTCTCGCAGAAAATGATAAACACTAGCTATCATGTTTCGACCCTAAAACAAAATGTAATCAAAATAATTAAGTAATATAAACATTTTATCACACAAAAAAACATTCATTTTATAAATACTTCTATTGCTATATTAAGTATCTTTGTATAACATTTTAATTGAAACTGTATAAATAAATATTACCTCACTATGGACAACTCTTCTTCGTTTTGTTGCCATGCTGACCTTACTCCGTGAAACAATTTGGCGCGAACTAAAAACCACTACTGATCCGGACCGTGTCCCGATCGACACTGAGCGCTCTCGAGGTTACGCACACAAAAACAATGTGCATGTGCACGCTTGACAACATTCATAGCCAAACGGACTTCGTGACATAGAACATCTGTAGTCGTCTTTCATTCATCCTCTCAACATGACCAAACCATCTAAGCATACTCTTTTAAATTTTTTTCACTACATGTTCTTTTATAATTATTTTTATTTATATATGTATACTTTATTGTACACCACGAAAATACATAACAAAAAATAAATCAAACACTACAAAATATACACCGGGCGACCTTATCGCTTTCTGCGATCTCTTCCAGGCAACCATGGAATGAACAGTGATTGCTTTATCACATCATTTTTCAGCCTATCATTCATAGTCACGCCACACATTCAAACTTAACCTTTCGGGGAAATCAGCCTTTTGGGCTCCCTCACACCGAACGCAGCGCAGTCTTTGTTTTGTTTTGTCTTGGGACATAGTGATAACAATAACAACGACTGCTATTGATATATGAATCACTTTAAGCATCTGTAATTGTTGCTCAACTAACAAAATCATCCTCTTCTCGTTCCAGCCATGTCACCGACTCCGCCACTGCACTTCGCACAACAAGTGAACGCAGGCTACGAGATCCCGGCCCGCCTGCGCACCCTGCACAACCTGGTCATACAGTACGCGTCGCAGGGCCGCTACGAGGTGGCAGTGCCGCTCTGCAAGCAGGCGCTGGAGGACCTGGAGAAGACCTCGGGACACGACCACCCGGACGTCGCCACCATGCTCAACATACTGGCCTTGGTGTACAGGTGGGTTTACCAATGCAAGCTGCTTTTCTACCTATGACAAAGAACGTATAATAATAGTTATGACACGCACAATATAAATCGAAAGGTGATTTTTTAATAATAATCAAATGAATCTTAATCAAATCATAGAAAACTCTACCTAGTAAAAACGGAAAATACTGTTTATGTGTCATGTTGATCATAATAAAATGAACGGAGTATACGAGGGCTGCACTAAAAGTATCGGGAATGGAATATTTCCACTGTTCCTGTTATATTAAAATCTTTTTAATTGAAAACTCCTTGGTTTTAAAAATCGAATACCATTTATTTATTTTAAAAAAAGATTCTCGGTCTTGTCACAAGGTTTTGTCAAACTTGTTTAGTCGTTGAGAAAATGGAATTGACTCTGCATTTGGTGATGAAGCCCAAACCAAAACCATAATTTATCGCTGGTTTGCTGAATTTCAACGTGGACGTGTCAAGCTCAGTGATGATCCCCGTCAAGGTCGTCCAAAAACTGCAGTCACCCAAGAAAACGTTGATGCTGTGCGGAAACTGATTGAGGAAGATCGACATGTGACATACCGCGAAATTCAGGCAACTTTAGACATTGGCATGAGTCAAATACAAATAATCTTGCATGAACAATTAGGTGTAAAAAGTTGTTTTCCCGATGGATACCGCATTCGCTCTGTGAAGAGC
Source organism: Atethmia centrago (assembly GCA_905333075.3). NCBI lineage: Eukaryota > Metazoa > Arthropoda > Insecta > Lepidoptera > Noctuidae > Atethmia > Atethmia centrago. Next base: position 4,607,319 of record HG995381.1, on the reverse strand, counting down.
AAAAAGCGGCTCGCGTTATTTTGACGCACCACGTCAGAACTCTCGAAAGATTCCACGCAGGATCCTCAAATGCTGTATACAACATCGTATCAGATGACGAATCCTGGATATACGCGTACGAACCCGAAACAAAAAACCAGTCACGAGTTTGGGTGTTCGAAAATGAGTTAAAGCCAACAAAAATTGTTCGTTCACGGAGTGTTGCAAAAAAAATGGTGGCCACGTTTGTCTCCAAAACCGGCCATGTTACGACTATTCCTCTTGAGGGACAAAGAATGGTTAATGCAGAATGGTATGCTAGCATTTGTTTGCCACAGGTCGTTTCTGAACTCCGTAAAGAGAACTGCAACCGCCGCATCATCCTCCATCACGACAATGCGAGTTCTCACACCGCGCACAGAACAAAAGAGTTTTTAGAGCAAGAAAACATAGAATTATTAGACCATCCGCCGTACAGCCCCGACCTAAGCCCTAATGATTTCTATACTTTCCCTAAAATAAAGAATAAATTTCGTGGACAGAGATTTTCATCACCCGAAGCTGTGGACGCCTACAAAACGGCCATTTTGGAGACCCCAACTTCCGAATGGGATGGTTGCTTCAATGATTGGTTCCATCGTATGGAAAAATGTGTCAAATTTCGCGGAGAATACTTCGAAAAGCAAGAAATACATTTTTTAAATTTTCAGTGCCGCCCTCGTACATCTAATCAACACTAATTATTCAAGAGAAGGAAAAGTTGTTCCTTAGGCCGGGTAGAATTATCCCCTTGACGGATGCAGGTGACTAAATCCACTCTGTATATGTCTTCCTGCCCAATGATGACAACTCGTGCCGGAGGAAGTCCCATGTTGTAGGAGCCGAGCCTATTGCCATCAACCGGGCACAAGTACAGACTCCAGGCCGCTACTGAGGAATTCCTGACGGAAAAAAATAGGTGGATATTTGTCTCGATGCACAAACTGAGAGGCAAATCCTTCTAAACTGTCTCAATCTGTCAAAAATACCTCTCACGCTACGTTTATTTAAAAAAAAAATTAGATTTTAACCTTTTGACCGCCACAGTCATGTATAGATGACAAACCAAAATGTGCCCAGCACGCCACGGTCACGATTACATGACAGATTTCTATGGAATAATGCGTAGCTCGGCGCCGAGGGCACGTTTTTGCATTTTTGACGTGGCGGTCTAAGGGTTGAACGTTTTTAGTTACGGGAATTGGCCTTTTGTCCATAAAAATAGCTTCTGAGACAGTGGTGCCGATTCCCTTGTTCACAAACTAAACTAAATTTAAGTTCAGTGCATCTTTTTCTTTCCATTTCATTAAGAAAAGGACTGAAGACAACGTTTAGTTTAGTCCTATCAAATTAATCAGCGCTTGACGTAAATTGACGTAATTTTAGTAGGCAAGTTTTTAATCACGTCTAAACTTGTTTGGAGTAGTGGCTGGCGCTGATTAATTTGACAGGACTAAACTAAAATTTGTCTTCTGTCCTTTTCTTAATGAAATGGAAAGAAAAAGATGCACTGAACTTAAATTTAGTTCAGTTTGTGAACAAGGGAATCGGCGCCATTGAAGGTCAAAGCTCCAACATTTTACGAAAATAAGTATTAAATGTTATAACTTAAGTTTAAATACTCCCACGATACCTTTACCATTGCACGCACCCATAAGCGCGATATTTTGCGTGCGTTACGTTCGCACTACCGTAAACTGCGAATTTTCACACCAAAACTAATTGAAAGTTACTTAGTAGGCGGCGGGTTCGTGAAGGGTCTTGTTATCATAACATAATATCACGCCTTGTTGTCCTTGGAGGCTTGGGCAGAGGTGTACCTGTAGTACACCCACATTTCGCCAGTTACGTTTAAGTCCCATGTAATAGGGGGCGAGCCTAGGGTCTTGTTACATCCTGTATATTCAATATTTATACATCTTTTCGTGCTATTGTCAACAGAGACCAGAACAAATACAAAGAAGCGGCCAACCTCTTGAACGATGCGCTGTCTATTCGTGAGAAGACCCTCGGAGAGAACCACCCCGCTGTCGCCGCCACGCTCAACAATCTAGCCGTTCTGTACGGGAAGCGAGGTGAGACTTGACATTATATGTTACTAGCTGCGCCCCGATAAATTTCGATCCTGGGGGATAAAAAGCATCCTATGTCCTAATCCCTTTTTTTTTACTCCTAGCTCTGGTCGGAGCGGGAGGGTGTGTCTCTTACTGACTAAAACCTTCTCGTATTCCTTCCGTTGCCTGTGTTGCCAGGGGCCTTAGTAACCCTTTCGGACTTCCACGCGAATGTCCTAAACCCTTAACTCGAGACCACATCTAATTCAGCCGATTGTAGATAAATGGAGAAAATTAAAAGAAAAGATCTTATGTAAATATTATTTTTTAAATATACATAGTTTAGTTACTCTGTAATGTGTAAAAACGAAGGTTACGTAATTTTTTGAATAGCTATCTTGTATTTAAAAAATTACGTAATCGACCCCTGTCAGGCACATGCCCCACATTACTACAATAGTATATATCTTACAATAGTATATAACAGTATATCATCTTAGTGCTATGTTCGTCTTACTTAGCCAATACCAATATATTAATGTTGTATACTTACTTTACTAAGTTAAATGTTTTCGCTAACGAATCATTGTCTAGGCTTCGGTTAACAAAATGTTTAGCTAATTTCACACAATGTACTAATGCCATGCGATCGAGCGTTCATCAAGCGTGCACATCACTAGAGTGCAACGCTCTAGAAAAACACCCATTACAGGCTCCAATTTAACAGGACCGTAAAATCCAAGACAGGTTTAAAAGGCTTGTTTTTATTGATGTAACCCCCGCCCCGTGTCCGCAGGCAAGTACCGCGAGGCCGAGCCGCTGTGCAAGCGAGCGCTGTGCATCCGCGAGGCCGTGCTGGGCCGCGACCACCCCGACGTGGCCAAGCAGCTCAACAACCTGGCGCTGCTGTGCCAGAACCAGGTCACTCCAGCTGCTCACTACACCACTTGCATTTAGCATTGCAATAGAAGTCATTGACCCACCCGCTTTTATTGGCACTCTTCATTTGAATAACGTTAATAAAGCCTGTTGACGTTCGGAATCGAGATCTATTGCGATATTCAACATTTTTTATTAACCAAAAAACGATACAATAGTTAATTGGTCGCGTCGCTACGAAAAGATATTAAGTAAAGGTCAATGACCGTTATTGCCATGCTAAAACGCAAATGGTATACCTATAATAATATGTAGTTGACATGTCAATCGACGACGGTCTAATAAGTCAAGGGCTAACCTACGCTAGCTATATCCAAAACAAAAATACTGGAAAGTTTCACAGGTTTTAATTATGAGATCCCTAGGCAAGCATCGTTATAAGACTGTTTTAAATGAACAACTAAACCTGTTAAGGTGGATCCGCAACTGTAGCCCGCTAAATTCACATTTTCCATTTAAGACGCTGACAACAGCTAAAGCGCGGTCACTGTCAGACTGCATAGAAAAGAAAGAGAAGCACGATGACACAACGCTTCTAGTTTATTACAAAATATGAAGCAATTATCTATTTACTCAAAATTGAGTTGAGTAATCGAAAATAAACAACAACCAAGTCCTGCATTCAAATAAGACGTTCTTGTTTTTAATTAAATACGTAACGTGTGTTGATATTTAATACAGATATTTCGGATTGGAACTCAAGTTACTATCTGCTACAACAAGACCACCTGCAGGCTTAGCATGACACTCTATTTCTTCGAAGAATAGACACGGCTCTTTCTATACAAAGTGACATTTCGTTTCTCAGTTTTTGACATCTCACCGTAGAAATCCTTCTACAATCTGTCATCTTGTCTTTCGTTTCTAACGATCTTTGTCTAGGTCCTTTTTTATGTAGAAAGATTTCTACGGTAGGATGTCAAAAAAGGAGAAACGAAATGTCACTTTGTATGGAAAGAGCCGTGTCTATTCTTCGAAGAAATAGAGATTGTCATGCTAAGCCTGCTGGTATTGCCAATCTTAAACAAACAAAATTATATTTTTATAATCTTAACTAGAACTTTGAAAATAATTACACATAATCAACCTATAATGTTCTCACTGCTGAGACACAGGCCTCCTCTCTGCGAGAGGGAGTGGGCCGTAATCCACCACGCGGGCCCAGTGCGGGTTGGTAGATGTCACATGTTTTCGAATTTTCGGTTCTAGGACATGCCGGTTTCCTCACGGTGTTTTCCTTCACCGTTTTTTGAGAGCAGTGGTGATTAAATTATTTACACAAAGTAAAGCGCCTGTCCAGGCTCGAACCTACGACCTACAACTTGTAAGTCGCGGCCGTTACCACTGGGCCACCACTGCTCTCACTGGGCCACCACTGCTCTCAAAATAATTATTTCCTTTGATATATTTCTAAACCAAACTCTTATTATCCACAGAACAAATACGAAGAGGTAGAGCAGTACTACCAGCGGGCTCTAGAGATTTACGAGAGTAAGCTGGGACCTGACGACCCCAACGTCGCCAAGACTAAGAACAACCTCGCCTCTTGCTATCTTAAACAGGTGAGGTGGATAATGAACTCAACCTTAAGAAGTTACCAATAAGGTCGAAAATCATTTGTGATGTGGGAAGGCGTACCCTGATAATGTGTAACCAAAATTAGGAACACTGTTCCAGATATGAGACAAAAATGTTACGCTTCCTGTTCTCGAAAGAGTGAAGAGAATACAACAGGGGTGTTTTATTATAGTAAAACCTGATTTACGCGGTGCGATTTAATAGCCTGCATATCATACATTGAAGCAACAAATGCAAGTCAAGGCAATAAACTTCCTGCCGGGGTCGTGGGAAAGTCCGGAAGGGTTACCGAGGCCCCTGGCAACACAGGCAACGGAAGGAACACGAGTGGGTTTTAGTCAGTAAGAGTCTGACACACCCTCCCGCTGCGCCCAGATCGGGAGAAGTTATTTGATAATTTCCCACCCAAAAAAAAAAAGGCAAGATTTACATTGTGTAAATCGAGCTTAAGACGTGTTTAAAGTTTAAAAAGTATTGTTTATTTGCTATTTGTGTAAATACAGAGTATTTGCGTATGTTATACAAATTATAAATATAAGTCTTAACAAGGAATACGAGTGAAAAGGATGCCATACTTTTTTTTATATATGCTACTATCAAATAATTTGTTTTTCCCAGGGCAAGTACAAGGAAGCCGAGACGTTATACAAGCAGGTGCTGACCAGGGCGCACGAGAGGGAGTTCGGAACTATCGACGGTGAGTCTTAGCATTTTAACATGGCGGAATACATCTCCAAACCTTACATATACTATAAAGTACTCGGCTGTAAATACGGCACGTCGAGTTTAAAGGCTGTGCATTCAGAAAGTTGCCAATAGCTGCCTAATATTTCGCTGCTTTAATTAATTAATATTACTAAATGAATTTACATAACATACATAATCAGCCTATAATGTTCCCACTGCTGGGACACAGGCCTCTCTGTGAGAGGGAGTGGACCGTAATCCACCAAGCGGGCCCGGTGCGGGTTGATAGATGTCACATGTCTTCGAATTTTTGGTTCTAGGACATGCCAGTTTCCTCACGATGTTTTCCTTGACCGTTTTTAGAACAGTGGTGATGAAATAATTTACACAAGGTAAAGCGCCTGTCTGCGTTCGAACCCACGATCTACAACTCGTAAGTCGCGACCGTTACCACTGGGCCACTGCTGTTCTCTAAATGATTTAAAAATTGAAAAAAAAAAAAAAACAATTGAAATACTAGCTGCGCCCTTGGGTTCACTCGCCTAAGTCTCGATCCCGTGGGACTATCGGGATAAAAAGTATCCTATGTTTTAATCCAGGTCATGGTCTACCCATGTGCCGAATTTCGTCCAAATCCGTCCAGTCATTTAAGCGTGAAATCGTAAAGGCTCCTACACACTATACCGGCGGCACAGCTGGCGGGTTTTTGCCGCGCGGGTATGTCGCCGGCATAATCAGGGCGTTTGTGCGTACTAGGCTCGTTCGTGCGGCAAGCCCGTGTCTGTCTGTGATGCACTAAAATATTGATTACTTACTTATTTCAATCGTAACACTGGTGCTGTAACAGCTTTAGGTGTAAAAAATCACTCGGAAGGTTTCCAAGTGCTTTATACACCTGTAATTGCAATTCATAATTAATATTTTAGTACATCACAGTGATATTCCATAATTTCACTCGGTAATATTGATTAATTAATCAAAACAGCGAAATATTTGACGGCTAATAGTGACGAAGAGCCACATTCTCTGCCACTCATGTCCGTGTGAAAGTCTCAATGTGTCATATTTACACCTGGGTACTGTACCTAAGGCGACATCTCCACGGGCGAGAAATCGCGGCGATAGTCTCGTCGTGCCATTAAAATCAATAGAAGCTACGAATCAATCTCCGGCGGTATTATATACACGGCGATATCATCGCGGCGATAACACTGGTTAACATTTTTTTTTGTCACATGAAAACTTGTATCAAATTTTGAATGTAATTAGGGCCACCAAACAATATTATATCAATGCATTTGGTAGGTCCCTTCTAAGTCTCCAATAATATCTGCTAACATTCCTGGACTACATTTCCCTTGATAGCGCTTCTAAATTAAGTTATTCAAACAAAGAAACGTATATGAGGTCAGAAATGAATATAGCAGAGTAGCTGTCATAAAAAACTGGATTTAATTGAAACAAAATGGCTAATTATTTTCCAGGCGACTAACTATTTGCTACTAAAAGAATAAAATGCATAGCAAAAATAATAGGTTGGCAGCTACGGTTCACCCTTGTTTGATAGAACAACGTTTGATATAATATTACTAAATCGAACAACGTTTAAGAAAATCATCACTTTGTATAATATCGTTTGACAGAATTTTCAGTTCATCGAATATTTATTTGCTATAACAACATTTGCGCTAATGATCAAAAGGTATAATGTTCATTTGATGTAATGTTCAGATGGTATAACCATGTATTTTATCGAATATTCAATTGGTGTAATGTTATGCAGAAAAGGAAACATTGTAAATATTTGCATTTTTTTAATTTTGAAAATGAAAACACTTAGACTAATCTTAAATTAAATGCGATCGCTTTAAGTAAATCTAATTCTGTGTAAGTTTCAAAATAATGGTTAAGTTAGGTTAGGTTAAAACTGTGACCTCCTACGCACGAGCCGAGCTAGCGAAGCGAGCGGTGCCGCGGCAGCGGCCGGCGAGTGCCAGAAACGAATAGATTATATAGAAAAAAATATATAAAAAAGAGATTATTTTTAGCAGGCTATTGAGAACGATCGTATCGAATATTCAGTTAATTAAGAACTGAATATTCGATACGATCTTTCGACTAAATCATTATTAGTCTAGTGAAACATTAGTTTAAATAAAATTAGTGCATTTGACAATTCGGCGAAATGAAATTAGTTCAAATAAATAATTACGCTAAATAAAAATTTACTAATGAATTATTCGGTCAAATGAATAATTCTTCGAAATGACTTTATTGCAACTAAAATTCGATTTAGTAATATTATATCAAACGTTGTTCTATCAAACAAGGGTGAACCGGCAGCTACAGTGAAGTAGCATTTTAAGTATAAAATCATTTGGGTTCGGTTAGGTTAGAACATTGACCACTAACGCGCGAAGGCGAGCGTCAGATCCCCTCGGTGGTTGGTGACTCTCAGTTACCAAAACAAAAACTCGATGCTAGTTTAAATTAAAACAAAGCTAACAATAGATTATTAAGCTGCTACTTTATACTTAAAATGCTACTTCACTGTAGCTGCTAACCTATTATTTTTGCTACCAATTTTAACTTTAAAAAAATAAATTAAACCGTGAATCAGATTAGTTTGTCGCTGCGTTACATACATGCTAAACAAAATTATGATATATTTTTAATGAGGGTACACTAACATAAACAAAAATCTTGAAAGTTCTTGTGACAAAAACAGTGTTTACCGGTGTTATTTGAAGGCACAGCGTGACTATCGTCGCGATCCTCTCGTCCGTAGAGATGGCGCCTTAGTGCTTGAGGGTGGGGCTTTCGTAACGTAACGTATTATTATAATAATGGTAGAAAGAAAATATTATTATTTATGAATCAGTTTTTTAATTATTTACAACTTTAAAAACTACATTATGAACATTGAAATTAAACTAAAGACTGCTTCAAGAATGTTGTTTAATTTCAATAAATTACAACGACTCAGAGGAAGTATGCTTTATAAAGATATTTATTTTAAGATTTAATTGTTTTTTATTTTTCGTTATTTTATGTATTATACTTGCATATAAATTGACGTTATATTTTGTTTACCATTTCAGAGTATATAGCATCATTAAATGCAAAAAAGCCTCTTAATAAATAACAATCAGCTGCACATAGTGTAAGACAAATTTTAAGACAATCTAACACAAGGTTTTCAGAAGATAATGTACTACTACAACATTCCTGTAGCATAAAGAATGATGAAATGGCGGCTAAAATTCTAATCAATTATAATTCCGAAGGAATTACAAAAGTCCAACGTTATCTTGAACAATACAAAGATACAGTTTTAGGAGTTATAACAGCACTTAACATTATTAAGAAACAAATAATAAGCCAAGCCGACGATGAAATCACAAGAACCAAGAAGAAGAAATCTACCAGAACATAATTTTACAAGTTACAATTATACAGTTGCTTAATAGTTATTGTCAGTTATCAGTAACTCGTTGAAAAATAAGATTTAAAAGTTAGCTGCTTTTGCCAGCTCACAAAAAAGATTACTTGAAGTCAATCACGAAAAAAAAAATCGCCCAAATGTCAGTTATGAGTTCTTGTCACTTCATAGTCAAAGCGTTTTATATAAGTATTTTTGTAATTCCTTTGAACTATGGTGAAGGCTGTCTAAATAAAGTAACATTTTGACCAAAGCACAAAGGTTTGCTGAGTAACAATATATTTTGTAAGGTTATTGTTTATTTTTCTGTTCCATATTTTTTTCTAAGGAATAGATATTTGTCTCGACTTAGCTCGAATTTGTAAATAGTAAACAAAAAATACAAAAATATTGCATGTTAATTTGTTTAAGTGAGTTTATTTTTTGCTAATTTGTTATTTGTAATTTATTTATTTATAGGCGTAAATTAATATTGAGTGAAATGTTATCCAATTTAGTAAAATATTATTTTTATTTTGTAGATAGTAGATGAGACATGCAATTAGTTGGCAAATTCATTTTTTACTCGACGCAAAAATATATTGAGAAAAAAAAAAAATTTTTACAGACGTTTTTCTCAGGTTTTTTTTTAATCTTTGCGTCCAGTAAGAAGAATTTTATATTTAGTTAATAATTTTCTGAAAATGTTTTTCTTTCTTGTATAGATCTCTTTATGCATTTGATTTAGAAATGAATCTTAGGTGGTTAGCATGTAGAGGCTTTATACTTTTACGTCTTGCATTAAGTAAAGAATTGAAAAAAAAAAAATATGGTTACTATTAGTTTGTAATAGCTGAAAGCTTATGCGTGATAGAATTAAAAAAAAAAGTCTTTGTCTTCGCTCATCATCCTCTGCCTAGCCTTTTTCCAACTATGTTTGGGTTGGCGCCCAGTCTAACCAGAAAGTCTTTATCTTGACTGTGATTGAAAACTCACAGTATCAAGAGGTTTATTCATCCAATTTGACAATCTCAGTTGCCTTTGCTGAGTACTAAGGGAATTTGGACGATTGGACACGCTATTTTCATAATTATATTTAATTGCCTTGCATTGCCTTATAATTTTTAGTTTTAATTTAGAAAAACGAATACAGGTTGCTTTTCTGTGCAATAATGAGCCAGGTTATTGTGATTTGCCTCGAGTATAATAAAGTTAGCTTTACAATATAGTGTCGAGAATAATAAAAATAAAAAATATGCAATAAAACAAGGCTGAAGTTAAACTACAACCATGCAATATAGTTTTACATACAATTATGATAAGTATAACGTTACCCACGCTTTGTGACGATTTCGTTTACAAATTTCTTACGCTCTTGCAAAAGAGACGTGCTAATTTAATATGTATTATTTCATCTGATCTTTTTACATTGCCTACAGTAATCCTTGATATTTTTTACGCAGAATAAAATTAATTAAATTTTATTCCACGTTTGTTTTTGAGTTAAATTAAATAGTTTTATACAAATATCAAAGCATTCATTTCATAGAATATTGGTTTCAAAACTTATAATTTTTTATAACAAAGTTGTAATTGTTAAATCGAAATATTGTTCATTTTTAAGAGTCGGCTTTCTAACCAAAATAGCAAAAGCAATTTCTTTCAAAGATCAAAGATGCCAAATTATTTCTTAATTTATATACCAAACGTAGCAAACCGCTGAATTTTATGTAGTGTGCAATAATTTTATATAAATTATATTTATTTACTTACATTAAATGGAAATCGTAAAATGTTTTGTTTATTTATCTTATGAGTTACTTGTGGTAACGAAACAATAAGTAAAATAATTCACGCAGTTACTGACAATTTTAAAGTATTTTATAAAATCAAACACACAACATACTTTTGGTTAATATTTTGTTATTCTAGTAAAACAAATTTACTAATGATGTTCTGAATTCCGGGTTTATACAAGTTGTCGTTTTGCATCCTCGTCAAATTTCAGGAGGCTGCTATAAAAGACATATATAATCAAATAAAATTACGATACCTGCTCAATAATTAATACATACTTCTTTTTTTAGTTATTTAAGTTTGACAGTATTTTTGAATACACCACTTTCACAGAACAGAATCACCCCGTTGCGTATGCGGTAGTGTGTGTGTAAAAGGGCAGTTACAGTGCGGTATCACACGGGCCGCGTTTTAACATTCGTGTCCCACACATGCCGATTTCAGAAAATTAGAAAAAAAGACCTTTTTTTATTATTGATTCATGTCGAGAATCATTAGCATAGTTACTTCCTTGAATTTGACAAGGATGCAAAACGACACCTTGTATTTCAGTTTAAAAAAAAATAACTTCCTTAAACATTTAGCTTTTTAAAACCTAGCTAAATATTAAAATATAACCTCGTGGTGCCAAAAATAGCGACCCGAATGTTATTACTTATTGTTCCTATACTATTCCCACCCCTGTACCATTATACTACAGTATAATACAACTAGAAATGTCTAAAAATTGTGGTTGCATGGTACTATCCCTCAATTGGCGCGATGGATGGATTTTTATACGAAACATAACCTTAGGTGAGTGACACAAGTACGGATACTGTGTGGCACAGGTAGGAAAGGCAAAGAACATTCCTTTTTTAATAGTTTTATTTTTATATGTTTGTTTATAATTATTTGTAAACGTCTTTTGCCGTGTGTCACACCTTCCCGACTTGTGTCACATTTTTATATAAATAAGTTTGGCTATGGCTTTTTATTTTGGCTTTTTAATATATGATACTATTTTATTTTCTCCTCTTTTATGATATTGAGCATGAATGGTTTTGGGATAGCGGGGAATATGGAGAATCTATTGTGTTGTCCAACATCCAATTTTTGTGGGTAGGAAGACACTGAACCAAACGTCATTTTATTTATATTTGCAAAAAATCTCGAGCAATTTCAAATGGGCCTGTTGTTCCACTGCTGGAAAATCTGCAGTAGAACAAGAAACCAAAAAAAAAAATTGCTGCCTAAACTTAAAAAAACTCAAATTTCACAAACATGATAGGTACGCTAATTTAATTTGACAAAAACCTTAACCATAACCTTTTAATATTGCAACAATATACAAGGTCAAGTTAAATTAGTCAATGAAAAGAGACAAAAATAAGTTGAATCTAACCACAAAAATCGAGATGAATATCAATCAGTCTTTTCAATCTCTTCGCCTGAACACTATCTGTTTACAATGTTATGTATACGTTTTATGTAAAGGTTAATACATATATTTACAGGCGACAACAAGCCCATCTGGCAGGTGGCTGAGGAACGTGAGGAAAACAAACACTTGCAGAAGGAGAACGCTCCTTATGGCGAGTACGGCGGCTGGCATAAGGCTGCCAAGGTATGAGAGACATTATTTACTAGTCAATAAGAACCTTAATTAAATACCTATGTAGGTATAAAGTAGCAAATTATAGAAATGCTTATACTAAAGGTACATTGATGTGGACTTTGAACACTTAGGCGATTATTACATTACGACAGCGCATCGCTTTGTGACGAGATTCGACAGTTAGAAGTGAATATAGATACAAAAGAATACCTTAATCTTTTGTCCGCCACAGTCATGTATAGATGTGCCCGGCACGCCACGGTCTCGTGACCGTGGCGTGCTGGGCACATTTAGGTCTGTCATCTACATCACAGATTTTAAGGAATAATTCGTAGCTTGGCACCGAGGGCACGTTTTTGCTTTATTGACGTGGCGGTCAATAGGTTAATAATACAGTAGTTGTTTAGAGCGACGCTTCAAACCCCGAAAATTGTTTCTAAGCCACAATCACAGAATTATTGAATAGGTTTAAAAGAAGACATACTACGCCAAGTATTGGAAATATTGGATTAAAGGCAACAGAGTGACGATGATATAAAGATAATGGGAATAATAATTAGAAGATAGTAACTAGTAACCTAAACGAACATACTTTCGTTTCCCCAGGTTGATTCCCCAACAGTAACAACGACACTGAAGAACCTGGGAGCTCTCTACCGGCGTCAGGGCAAGTACGAAGCTGCCGAGACCCTCGAAGACTGCGCCCTCCGCAGCCGAAAGGAGGTAAACACTACTCCAACTAGAGTTATAGACAAATGAATAATAGGAGCAGCAGTTTGAAAGATGTCGCCTGCCTAACTTGATAAGCTATAATTTACAAGCCTCCAATAAACTTACAAGCTTTCAATAAAAGTCCTATATCATGTTTGTAATATAATTAATTTGTGTAACTCACTTTACAAGAATATCCGTGACTTTTCTTGCTGACTTTATTCAATAAGATTAAATGAAACAATGCAATTTAATTGTTGGAATATCGCTAGAGCTTTTGGTAAGGTAACAAGTGAAGATCTTATAACTTGCGACGGTAATACTCGTACCTTAATTCTATTACGCAGAATTAATTGAATGTTAATAATTTTATGGTGTAGCTTGACATTGTAAAATCGACTTAAGGTGAAAGCTACAGGGTAGCTCGCGAAATTAACATTTTCTTTAGTTTTTTGGAATTTGCAGGTCAGTATTAGGTTGGATTTTGATCAAAATATGATTCGCGACCATAACAAATATGTATTTATAGGATTATAATCATTAATACAAGTCTCTAAGTTCAGATTGAATGAGTATTTTAAGAAATTGTGACATTTTAGGTCAATTCTTACTTAGAGAGTTGTTAATGATTTTAATTCTATAAATACACATTTGTTACGGTCGCGGATCTGATTTTGATCATTAAACAACCTGACACTTTTTTTTGGGAGGGAACTTATCAAATAACTTTGCTCTGGGTGGCGGGTGAGGGCGTGTCAGACTCTTACTGACTAAAACCCACCCGTGTTCCTTCCGTTGCCTGTGTTGCCAGGGGCCTCGGTAACCATTTCGTACCTTCCCGCGACCCCAGCAGGCATCGGCCCTAGTGGACCCTAAGGGCTGGCGCACACCTGGCGAGGCGCAGCGCGGCACGGTTGTCACTGCCAAACAAATATCAACGTTGCTTGCCAAAAAATAAAGTTGAGAATAAATAACCCGAGACGCGCGCCTCTTTCCGCTCCGACGCGCTCTCGAGCTAATGTAAGTGAATGGATTTTCAACTTGGGCAGGGTCGATATTTGTTTGGCAGTGACAAATGCGCTGCGCTACGCCTCGCCACATGTGCGCCGGCCCTTACACCTGTGCTGACATCTCTTTGTACCGCGCGTGGAACACGTTGCGCCGTCGCCCCGGGCCTGCTCCTTACCGGACGGTGAGCTACCCATTGCTCACCGTCCGCAAGCCCGCGCCTACGGTGGCCGGAAATCCACCCGGGGTTCCCGACGCCCTGGGCGTCTCCTGCGGTGGCTAGGGGCGAGAGGGCGCGAAATTTGCCTCATTAAACCTGACACTGGCCTGCAAATTGCAAAAAAACTTACAAAAATATCAATTTCGCGGGCTACCTCACCGCATCTCTTAATGGTTATGCTTTTAAAGTTTATATTTTTGTCCAGAAAGTGCGATAGCGTTGAGTAGGCGACATCTTTCTACATTGTAATGAGATGGGTACTTTGATGCGATTAAATGAAATCAATTCTTTTCTATAATAATGTACACCGTGTGCGATGTGATGCACTTGCATTAGATTAATATAGGAGGGGTCAATGTATTTAAGTTTTAGAGACTTGTTTTAATAATTCTAACAGTTTTGTGCACTGCAGTGAAAATTGTTGCACTTTCGTTCTAGTTGATGGGTTTTACACATTTTGCATAACACTCTTATATAAATTCAAATGCTAACTTACTTTTTTGATCATATCGTATCTAATTTATAACATTTACTTATATTTCTTCTATTTCACGGTTTGAATATGCTTAGAACAACACACACACACAAAATATTACTATTTATTTACGTAACGGACTTCGTCATAACGCACATTGTCTGGAAAATATTGATTATATCCCAAAATGCTGGTATTGCCCGATCAATGTTGACGTGTCGCGGACGTTCCTCTACTAATGCAACGCACGTGGGAGAACTGTCAAAATGGAACCCATTGCGATCAATTGTAATTATGTGTGTTACGCAATTGTCCCTCTGATTTACAGGGTGCGATTTTATTGCTTGTGGCATACCATACCATAAATTGAAGCAACAATAAAAGTTGCATCGTCTAATCAGTGTTTAGACGATGCAAGTTATTTTTTGCTTCAATTTTATTGTAAGCCACAGGCAAGGAACTCGCATCGTGTAAATGGAGCATTATCCAAACAATGTTGTATGTAGTTTTATCCGTAATATATAATATATATCTACAACATACTCTAGCACAATTTAACGTACAAATAATTAATTTTGCACGCTGCCTAGCACGTACAGCAAGTAAGTCACAAACAAGAAGCTAATTAACATTTATTGCTTAAAATGTTACGATTTTACAGGTGGCTGATAATTGGCGATAATTTATTTTCTAAATTGATATTATTTATTTATGAATTTAGAAGTTCGTTGTCTCTCTTTATATTATATAATGAACTTTTAGCAGACATGTTAGGACTATCCAATTGAAATCCAAAAGACACTAGAAGATCTCTCTCAATATTATATCCTTGTCCATTTTGGATCTTTAGAAAACGTTGCTATAATTCAATAGGATCGTAAATTTTAGCTCCCAAAAACTTCGAAATGTTTGCTAATAAACTGGTCACGTATAGGCTTTGGACATCGTCAAGCAGTCCCGCGCGCGTACCGGGCGGCACGCCGGCCGCGAGACCGTGGAGCCGCAGGCAGACCACCACGTGGACGAGGTCAGCGCCTGAGCTGTGTGGCAGGCTTGGTAGGGGACGGTGGCTTGCTTTCGTTGGGGATACGGGGAGGGGAGGGGTTGCACTCAAAAAGTTACTCGTACTTATTTCGACGGTGAAGAAATTTTATACGTCGTAAGGGACATGGATTTAAATGTTCCTTACGACATTTGAAATTTCTTGTCGATTTGTTTAATGCATTTTGTGGTTGTCTTATGAATATTTTTTGGGAGTTACCACTGGTTTCTGGGGTGTCTTCGTATTAAGTGTTTGTTCAGCGTAAGCG
Organism: Atethmia centrago; assembly: GCA_905333075.3. Lineage (NCBI taxonomy): Eukaryota > Metazoa > Arthropoda > Insecta > Lepidoptera > Noctuidae > Atethmia > Atethmia centrago. The sequence goes on along the minus strand of HG995381.1, from coordinate 4,591,504 downwards.
TTGATGCTGCGTTAATGCATATACAAGGTGTCGTTTTGCATCCTCGTCAAAGTTCTGGAGGCTGCTATGAAAGACATAAATAATCAAATAAAATTAAGATACCTACTCAATAATTAATACATACTTGGTTTTTTAGTTATTTAAGTGTGACAGTATTTTAGAATACACCACTTTCACACAGAACAGGATCACCCCGTTGCGTATGCTGTAGTGTGTGTGTAAAAGGGCAGTTACAGTACGGTATCACACGGACTGCATTTTAACATGCGTGTCCCACACATGCCAATTTCCAAAAATTAGAAAAAAAAAAGACATACTTATTTTATTATTGATTCGTGCCGAGAATCATTAGCATAGTTACCTCCTTGAATTTGACGAAGATGCAGAATGACACCTTGTAAATGCTGTGATGATAGCGTTGTATTCGCGCTGCGTGAACCTTCGATGAACATCTACGCTTTACCAACGCCAAATGATTCATGAGCAATTCAAAATAAGATCAGTAAATTTTTGTTCATGTTAAGTGAAGTTTAAGTTAAGTAAACAACCGACAACATTGCGATTTCACAGCAAATTTACTGAACAGAAACTCGAATAAGCTTTCAGAAACCGGGGTTGGGTGTTCCTCAGCCATTATTGCACTGGAGTAAATTCAAACTTGGAACTTTCACATAAAAATCATTATTTGGGAATATCAAATAGAGCATGAAAAATTGTATTAGGAAATCAAGCCACCTCATAGCTAAATTGGTTGGGTTATCACTGGTTTGCCAATGTCGTGATTCGCCCCGCACATCAACTTAAACCACATTGTTATGGACCTTAACACTTCGCATGACCCAGCAAATGTCACGTAGTATGCACCGGTATTTTAGCTCAGGACGCGATACTGAACCTGCAGTCTGCACGGAGGTTTCATAGAAACAGGATAAGCACGGTTGGGCATGTTGACCCAATTCAATAATTGTATCACCACAAAATGTTATTTGAATGTAGACATTGTATGAGACATACGTGTTCAGGGGGCCAACCATCACCTCTTATAGCAGTATTTATATAATATTACTTCACAGTGGGAAAGTGATGGAGCTGTACAGGCCTTATAGCTCCATCTCTTTCTCACGCTGAAGTAATATTGAAATAATACTGCTATAAGAGGTGATAGTTGCCCCCCAGTTCGATTGTTTATTTCGGTATTTATTTCTTTCGTTTTCTCAACATAAATTGGAGTAGGGGTAAGGCTTTCAAAAGCATCGTATTTGTGCAATCACTATCATTAAAATTACAGCACCTCACTGGTATCTTATTCTAAAGAAAAAAGGTTGAGCATTGCTGCATAATCCAGTCTGCCGCGTACAAACTTACAAGCAACAGTTCTACAATATTTCCTCAAATAACGGCTATGAATGTCCGCGTGTTCGTCCCCTTGAATTTATTCCGTTTCGTGATATTATTATTTTTATTAAATTTCTTGTTTTAAGTTAGTTATATTATTTTGCGGTACTTTAAATGTTTTAAAACGTAGTACTATTTATCCTATTAATGTTGGCTGAATTGAAGAGATAAGATGGCGGAGCTTTCGACTAAATTTATATCGCAAATAAGTTTCGTGTCTGTTTTTGAGGGCTTTCAAAATAATAATCAAAGTGAAACGCTCAATATCGGTGCTTATCAGGGTTTTAAAATCAATATTATAAGTTTTAAGGCTTTTCAAGCGGTTCTGATACTTAATTTCAAATGTCTTGTTAGGGTGCGGTTTTTAGCATTATATTCACAGCCACGTTTCATTCACTCAGGGTACATGTGTTGTATACCTCATTGGGCAGCGTTGCAAACGGTTTGCTGCTTTATGTCCTCATCACACTCATTACATTTGTTTTATTAAGTGGTGTCTTGTTTGTTTATTTTCATTGTATATGTTTATTTTTGTTTTATTTGTTTATTACATGTAATCTTTGGGTATAGAAGTTGGTTTTATATGACTGTACGTTATATGAAACCGATTTCTGTTATTATTTCAGTTTTTTCTGATTATTATTCTATTTTCTGTTGTTTCCCATTGGTGCACAAAAACTGTAGTTACTTTAAAAATACCAGAAATTATGTGAAACTTGGAATCATTGAATTTCTTTTAAAAGCTCCTGAAAAGTATATGAATCTTTTACGGTCGCTATTTCGAACGACTTGTGAGGACAAAATATGTTTTTTTTTTAAATAAATTATCAATCGTTTATTCTACAGCACAATATTCACATAAGTTCTTAGTAAGCACACAGTATGGGTTAACACCTAACTCTCTCCTTTTATTTCTGCAGCTTCTTAAACACCACCCGTTATTTTTATTTGCACATTTTATTTTTTGTTTGTTTCCGTTATAGGGCGCGAACCAAGCGAGCGAACCACGCATGAACCTAAAGTCAAAACTGTTCAATGCGCTAGGCATCAACACTGGCAGCAATCCGCCTCACCAGTAGCCACGTAGCTTACACTAGGGTTTAAGTTGTCTCTGCTTTACGCACATGGTCCTTATAAACTAATACGATATGCAGGCAATGGCTTTGTGGAGTGTACACTATGCTTGCTTTTGTGATCCGTAGTTAGAAACGTCACGTATTTTTAAAGATGAGATTACTAATGTCATATCAGATGACCAGTATTAGTTGTTTAGTATGAGATTATTGCAGTGTATTAAACATCTGATATTTTTTAACGTGTTATAATAGTACATTTCTAAATTATATACTTTCTGTTAAGCTTTTATTATGGTGCAAAAACAAAACCATTGCAGATGTTTCGTGATCGACTACTGTCCGCTCACTATATTGAGGATCACGTGCGTTCCACACTTAATTTGCCGCCATTTTGAATTTTTTGATCAACAAACTTAATGCAGTTTTTCAATGGCCTAAGCCTTAATTAAGATTCATTCGAATAAAAAGCATTTTTATCACAACAAATTCAAAATGGGCGTGTAGTAGCTTAGTATTAATTTATTAGCATGCGAAATAATTTTAGTAAAGATAAAAGTTTTAGAAAAAAAAAACAAATAAAAAAATATTAATTACAAATGAACGTGTGATAGGAGCATGCCAGTGAGCCGTCCTGATATATAGTATACAATATTTTGTTCATAAATAAATATAAAGTATCAAGACGGTGTATGTATGCTGTTTTATATGGTGACATTTAGTCATTTGTTGCTGAAATGCATTTTATATAACCAAGTCTTTTGATACCAAGATTCTGTTAATATTTGAGAGTATCAAATCATTATTAGATTATGTATGCACATATTTAATTTTTAGGTGCATATTCTTCACACTCTTGTGCTAAAATTACACTACTTTGCTAGGAATCATTGTCTTTATTCTAACAAGAACCTAATAGGTATATAAAAAGATGTTGATTATATAAAATGTACACAAATTTTGAGAATTTATAAGCTGAATTTTGCATTTATAATCATTGAAATATTTATAAATATTATCATAACAATAATTTTTATTTTATTAATAATTAATTTGCGCATGTTTAAACAACGATTTTATTCGCTTACAATATCAATTTTAGTTTACTGATTGTATATTTAATCGATGTATGTCATGTTCTTTGTTAGGAAGAATGCATGGATGTCAATTTTATTATTGTGAACGTCTAGCTTTACTCAACCTAGGTAAAATACTTGTGGTTTTCGAACACAATTTTAGGATACTGTATTTTTAATCAATTTAAGTTGTAATGCGTGTATAATTTTAAAAACACGAGTACGTGAATGCAACTTTTTAAATCGGTATAGTGTATGTGAAAGTCTAATGTTATTAACATTTTCTTTTACAAGCTGTACGGTTGAGTATAGCTGTTTTATCTGTTTTACCAATAGTCATGTTTTATCATTATCATCAGTAATTTTATGCTTAACTTTCATTCCAGTGTTAGCGTATGTCGATCTAAGCATTATGTGAGAGTAGGTAATAAATATTATTATATAGTATTTTTATATACACTGAACTTCTTTTAAACTATGGGGGTGCTTGAAATGTGGATTTTTTTCTATGTACATTAGATTACAATATCGGCATAACTTTAACAGTTTTTTAAAAGAATCTCCCTTTAACAACCGCCACGTCACAGCAATGAGAATTATTTTTTTATTGTCTCGATATCTACGTCGAATGGTAATTATAAAAATTGTTAATAAATATAATTTATGTAACATTATTTTTGGTTTTATTTATTTTTATTTCGGAAGAAGGTGAGTCTACAGTGTTATGCAATTTATAGCCCACGAAGAAAACAAGACGCATGACAATCGAACCAACAGACACACCAACACATATTTATAACGGCTTCGCTGTTAGAGTAGATGCATGGTGGCATCTCATTCACTTAATTAATGTTTTGTAAATTTCATAATCACTACTATCCCACATATTAGTTACACTTGTCTGTCATTGTAGAGTTTTAATTTATCTGTGGTTGTTTCCCGCCATTTCCGTTCTGATGTTCCTTGCAAAGGTATATATTTCATTCAGCCTAGTTATGAAACTCCTCCGTACTCTTTAAACATTCCCCTTTTCAAGTCATAAATCTAAATTTCAAAATTCCTAAAGACTTTCAGACCTTACTTACCATCAACAAACTTTTTTGATATTATTTTGAACAAAATGGAGTGTAAATTGCATAACACGGGGGCAGGATTGTGGCGCGGTGTCTCGGAGCGCGAGTTTCTCAAAACTGCGCGAGTCGCTGAGGCGCTCGTCCGCGCGACTGTTCAGTCGGCTCGCCGGCCGCCACTCCGCCCACTTGCCAACCGACGTAGACTTCACCGACCCTGAAAGGTAACCACGCCACATTGCAGTCAGCATGATGACAAATGATTACTCCAGCATACTGCTGACCCTTCACGTACGCGTATTTGTCAAAATATTCATGGTACTTGGGTACAAAATAAAGTTCGTTTTGTATTAACGAAATATCTCGAATGTTTGCGCAGATTCGCCAAGTATATATATAACATACCATATCCCCTAGATGTAGGTTGGTCAAAAACAGAATAAAAAAAGTAAAACGAGTTCGGTGATGGATTTTTATTAAATTGATGTCTCTGTAAATTAAACTTCGCAAGCTAAGCTAAATTCTGCTTGCTGTCGCATACCTACGCTTATATTTCGGCTTGATTATGTTATATCTGGTGTATGGTATTTCTATTCAACAAGTTGCAGAAATAAAGCAGTTTCAATAAATATCTAATATCAGGTAATTATAATTTATTACTATTTAAATAAGTTGCACTCAATTTTGTGTCATTTTGTAACTATTATGAAATGCAAGACACATCCATGAGCAAGTATTGTATCTAACAAAATGCTATACCTACAATACATTTGCACTAAAATTCCACTTGTAATGAAAAGTCTACATGTTGCCTGCATATGTCGCTAATTTCTTCATTTTTAATTATTTAAAGTATCCAGATTAATTTCTTGTCATTTAATTTCAGAACCCTTTTTCTGTTCTCCAAATATAATTTAAAAAAGTAACATTACTCAACAAATTAATGATTAACTTTCTTTTGTTATAATTACGATTTCAAAACCAATCTGTTTTCCATAACGCAAAACAATCAGCTGCCATAATTCGTAACAATTTTTTTTTTTGACTGACTACACTGACGCCATCTTTCTTTCCCTATAGCATGAAGCGCGCAAGCTCCCTGTCCGCGCTCAGTAACTCGAACCCGGCCAGCCCGCGACACACACAGCAGCGGTAGCTGACAACAGCCGCCAGGACTAAGACCATCATCAGATACACCACTGTTACTTTCATCAGGCTACTGGCATTACAGTCATGACCTTTGCTAGGTTGAAACAATGGCTGCGTGACGGTGCGAGTTCCATGCTCTCTGGTTTAAAAAAAGAGTTGTACGTAGATGTTGAAGTTACTTTAATTAAAAAAAAAAACCACATAATCTTATAATAATAACGACTTGGTACAAAGAGTTATGGAGCGGTTAATGTAATATCAGATTTTGATGACAAGGAATTTTAAACACAGGATTAAAAATTTATATTCTCCACACATTCAAGTGTTGCTTATTTTTAATTTTATAAAAAAAGAAAACTGCTAGGTACATAATTATGTGTACAAGTTACATATCCACGTTTTAATTTTATTTTCACGATTAAAATCTAATAGAGGTATCTACCGATTACATTACCTACAGACTCGATTCTGAGGGACGGTTGGAAGTGCTTACTAACCTAATATTCTAAGATATTAGTTGCCTATTTGTTTGTTGTTCCGATCACTCTTTCTAACAGTATACTCAATAGAGCACTTCGCATGCCAGCTCATTATTAACTTAACCTAACCTAAACAGAGCCATTAGGTAGGTACCTACATTCATGGAAAAAAATATATTTTTTTTTTTAATTAAAAAAAAAATAGTAATTTGGCTCGGCATGTGCAATACTGCAATCACTAGAGTGGCTTTATTCGTAGATCCTGTACTTAGTAAGATAAGCATAATTTTTATAAAAAAGCATGAAATGGCGGGGAGTGTCTTTGATCCGTGGGAAGACGACGACGAAAAGTGTTTAAGAAAATAACCACATGATAGTATTGATCGGGTATTAATTAATTAGTATTTAAGTTTTATTTCCAGCAAGGTGTCTACTAAGCTTTTTTTTTATTCAAAGCTTTTATTGTCTCAGCATTTTAAATAAAGAAGCTTCATTTTTTATCGTTATTGTGAAAATTGCTGTCGGATTTAATAAAAAAGCCTAATATGTACGTATTCGTAGATGCTACTTTTTAAAATTCAAATAAGAAACCCAATTTGAAGCTATTGTGAAAGTAAGAGGCAAAACCAAATAAGGTGTCAAAAGTATCTATTATGACCGGAAGTTGTTTTCAAAAATAAAACTAACCACAAATGTTATTAATGGTGCAAGTCCATGCAACATTATATTGCAAAATAAGAAATTTGGCAAAACGCATTTAAACAATCTTATACCAAATTTTCCTAAAAAGTATCCGGCAGTAACCTGTAAACTTTATTTTTATAAATAAGAATGGCTTCAGCTCAGTGTAATGTAATCTTATGTGATAAACTTGCAACTGTAAGGTGGCTTAAGTAACTTATTGACTAAATATTTTATTGATATCAGACAGTTGGCGTGACGATTGATTTGAAATAAAAATCATGTTGATAAGTATTTTGGTTTCATTAGAAATATCCCTTTCACTACGTATTAAAAATTCAAGAAAATATAACTGTTTGCTCATTGTTCATTAACCTGGCGAACTCGACAGCTACATAGGTGAGTGTGTACAGGGTAATTCAATAAGATGGCTGGGTACGTGGGAAAACGAGAATAATTATTATTAAGCTCATTTGATTAGATATCCTGAAAAGTAAAAATCTGCGAACGAAGTGGCTTATTTTGAAATATCCAAGTACCTAATGATCATCAAAATGTTCGTAGCGGTGACCTAGATACTTCGTCACAGCTTATTAAAGCGGTAGGTACAATGAAACAAGTAGTGTCCGAAATAAGACAACACAGATATAATGAAGTGCCAACTATAAATAAAGAATGTTATGTGTTTAATCGTGTCTGCTAAGCTCATCAGCACCGCAGCCGACATATTTGGTGCTAGGGGTGTGCGAACTAAGTTTATCACTCACTAGCTCTGCCTGCGACTCGGTCCGTCCGCATGGTGGAAGGCGGAAAATAAGATCTATGGGAAATCCACACAAAACAGCCTCCCGACCGTCACAACTCACAATAGGTAGGTACCTATTTACCTGAACTCACAAAAACAACACGTAGGTAATAAGGTTATCACCGATCGAAATTCAGAAAACAACATTAGGTACGTGACATTCATTTTACCATCACGGCTGTTTTCCCCGGACGGTTTAGGCAGACGTGTACCTTTTAGTACATCCACACTTCGCCAGTTATATTTAAGTCCCATGTTATAGGAGGCGAGCCTGTTGAGGCTCGCCTCCTATAACATGGACTTAACAGTAGCAGCCTGGGATATGTGCCCGGTGGATGGCAATCCATCCACCGGGCACATATCCCAGGCTGCTACTGAGAAGTTCGCTGCTCGACCTGGGACTCGAACCTTGGACCTCATGCTCAGCAGATGCGCTTGCGATCACTAGACCAACGAGGCAGTCTAAACAACGTTATTTTGAGTCAAAACTAAATTGCATACAATACAAGGACCGGGGATCAAGCTACATATTATTTGATATTTGCCAACCAGAACTGCTATTTGCAAGCAGATCTATCCGGCTATTTATGGCATCGAATATGAAACAAAAAACCGAGAGAAACAAAATACATAGACACACACAGACAGAAAACACAAAAAAAAAACACTACTTCACTCAGAAATAAAATTATATCATACATATTATTATCGGTTTTGTAATGTATCGTTCTCTATATGGTAGAGGCACAGGCAGCCCTTACAATAATAAACAGGACACGAAAAGAAATAGTTTTTAATCATTTTATTATTAGGCTGTCTCATTTGGTCACCTCCGACCAAATCTTTGAATCATGAAGTCATCTATTGCATATGCGATGTACGTACCTAAATAGGTAAAGACATCAAGTGTCTTGTGTCATTTATACCACAGAGAAAAGTATGAAGTACGTACGGACATTGCGAGATCATAAAATAATTATACATAACAACATGTAGGTACATCGCAGCGTTACATCTGCATCTCCCGAAGAGGTATAGGTTTGGACGAAGTGATTATGATTAGGTATCACCCAGCTAAACCTTCATCAAATCAAAACAAAATCAAATAAAATCATTTATTAGTTTGCAAACGTGGGTATGGCTTCGATTCCCGGGTCGGGCAAAGTGTTATTGGGTCTTTCTATCTGCAATTTCTCAGTAGCAGCCCGGGGTCTGGATTTGTGCCCGGTTGATAGCAATAGACTCGCCCCCTGTTACATGGGATTTAAAAACATAACTGGCGAAATGTGGGTGTACTACTGGGGTACACCTCTGCCCAACCTTTCGGGGAACCAAGGCGTGATGTTATGTGTACACAGAAAAGCCATAATCAGTCAGTCAGTCAGTCGAACTATTTCTAAGTACTTACCAGGTTTAAATAAATAGAAAAATATAATAGAATAAATAGAAATATACTTCATCATACAAACCTACTTATAGGTTTGTATAATGAAGTATTATATTAGATATATAAGATATATTCTTCTTCAATCGAGTGAATCACTTAGATAGGTGTCCACCTATTTTCAGAATGGAATTCAGCATTTTATTCATCAATTAGACCCAAGAAAGAATCAATAAAAATCAACGTATCAACACTAACCAATAATTCGTCGATCCGTATTATTATAACGAAGCTAACACAACAACAGGAGGGGCAGTGACTCAGCCCAGTGAGCCATCAGAGGGGCAGTAAAAAGTAACGTAAGATTCGTCGTAAGTTGCTCATCGTGGACGTACGCGCAGCTGCCAAAACATGACGCGAAGGGTGCGTGCGCGCAGCGATCAAAAAGGATCAATGATTATTTTGTTTTATATTTTCAACTCTCTTTTGTTTTGAGGAAATATGAAATGGTCTGTTTCTGATTTTCTTTGATCAGATGCTTGCTAACTATAGATATCTAACTTGTGTAGGTATACCAATTTAAGATTAGACTGGACACCCTACTTTTAGATATCAAAATGGAGCCATTGAGGAGGCATTTCAAAATATCCAAGTAGGTAAGTACATCCTGATTGAAAGTGATACAAACGCCACTATATTCTTTTACAAAAAATATAGAGACTAACCAGGTCACAAGTTTAGCCAATCAACAAGTCGTGTCTCATAATGTGCGGGAAGTGCAAGCCACCCGTGTAACCATCCCGTCGTCGGTCCGTCTTCAGACAACCCGACTACCGGCACTGCCGCGTCCTGCAGTTGTAACTAGCCGACCCATTACAACGATATCTCATCCGCTTTATCGACATCTCTTATACTTACTTATACACATAATACATATCATAAGTAGTACGTATGTACTTGAAGATATAGGTACTAAACATTTGAAGGGCCCTCAATTAGGGAAGGATGAACAGGGATGAAATACTTCAAGCAGCTTATAATATACAAAGCAATTATTATAATAATATGAACTTTATGTAAATGCTTCAAACTCCATGTAAAATACTGGTGTTCTGACTCCAACATAGTTAGGGAAACGCTAGGCTGATGAAGTCATCATAATCAGCCTATAATGTTCCCACTGCTGGAACACAGGCTTCCTCCTGGTGAGAGGGAGTGGGCCGTTATCCACCACGCGGGCCCAGTGCGGGTTGGTAGATGTCACATGTCTTCGAATTTTTGGTTCTAGGACATGTCGGTTTCCTCAAGATGTTATCCTTCACCGTTTTGAGAGCAGTGGTGATGATATAATTTACACAAAGTAAAGCGCCTGTCAGGGTTCGAACCTACGACCTACAACAACTCGTAAGTCGCGGTCGTAACCACTGGGCCACCACTGCTGCTGCTGCAGATGAAGTAAAGAGCTACTTAACTAAGGTTTGCATTGCAGGCTTTTGATATGTTTCTACTTTAGCAAAACATAAACCTATAAATGAAAAAAATATGAACAATATGGAGCAGCACCTCGTTAAATACCTACATATTTAACGAGGTGCTGCTCCATATTATTGCAAGTTTCAACATTCATATTTTTTTTACTTTACAGGTATTCCTGTAGACATTTTAAACACCAAAGAAACTCCCACTATTCAAATATAAATTGCGTAATTTTTAATTGACAAAGCCTTGCGTTCCAAGATTTTCTTAATAATTAGTACGTGCTACAATCTGTCACCAATACTACAATCTGTACTAATTATTTTTGTAAGATTTGCTCTCTATGTGATAACTAAATTTTTTATACTGCACGTTGACATAATTTATTATTGTATGCCTACTAGGCAGGACATAATGTATCTGTATTTTACCTAACAGCTGTATGGTTTTTGTTTTAATTAGTTTGTTTCAATTTTGTTTTAACATTTTTTTTTATTTATTTATTAATTTCTATTCAGTGCAACTTAGTCAGTTAGTTATATACTTAGTCCTTTATTTCTATTTTTTTTTACAACAACGTTTTGTGTGCATGCAGGGTTTATATATAAGTGATTGTTACACTTTATTCTTATTTGTTGCTTCTGTTTCATTTGCTTATACCAGTGCGCAGTGTATACAATTGTTGGTGAACCAAATAAATAAAAATAATCGAATAAAGGTTATTTTTATACAATAAATATATACAATAATAAGATTTAATTTGATTTGATTTGTTAAAGTGTAAATTTGCAAGATCATAAAGAATTTAGATTATTATATATATATGCAAATCTCATCTTAAGGAAATAATAATATTGAAATAAATTACGATAACTTTAAAAACACATAATAAACCTATCATCACATGAACCATATTAAATTACCGCTCACCGTGAGAAGCAGAGGGCAGAGGGCTGTCCCTGGGGGCTCACAGATCACTACTGCCCCATGTTAACAAGACTCTGAGGCGGTCGCACCTAAATCACTTGATTATATTAATTGATTTGTAAATAGGAAGTATTCGATTAGTGTTAGTGGAAGTTATTGCGGTGTCGGGGAGAATTGAATGATTGATGCAAACATTAGTTTGTTATCATTTGCCTGGCTTATCACTCTAGGGGAAACACGAGAAGGTTGTTACAGTGCTAGAATTCTAGTTTAACTAACCAGTGCTGCTAAATGTCAATACACCGTGCTTACCAATTGAACTTGACCTTAAAAGCAGCCTATGTCTGAGGCGTCTTCGCCTCAGACATAGGCTGATTTTAAGGCCTCTTAAATCTAAAGTTTGAATCTGGGACTTCCCAGAGGTACATTTTAGAAATAGTGCGTACCAACCTGTAGGAATGAGGTCTGTTGGAGAATAGACGAAGCTAATGGTAAGTTGTCCTGCCGGGGTCGCGGGAAGGTACGAGTACTTATGGGTCACCGAGGCCCCCGCAACACAGGCAACAGGAAGGAATACGGGTGGGTTTTAGTCAGTAAGAGTCTGACACACCCTCCCGCTCCGCCCAGAGCGGGAGAAGTTATTTGATGATTTCCCACCGTCAAAAAAAAAAAAACCTAAGGGGGTTCAAAGTTACAGACTTTGGGCTCCCCTACTACTGGGGCAGCTGACTCTCAGATCTCTTAAGCACTAAGGAAAAACAAATTTTGGTGTGATTTTTAGCCGGTATAAAATTATTTTTCAAACTATCGCCACAGCCCGTACTATATGTAAGTAGGTACATAAAAACGCAATTAGCGGATAATTAATTATTAATCTTAAAAAATCTCTTAGTGACAAGAAGACAATAACAGTGTTGAAATGACAAATTAAAGTAGCGCACTGCGCAGTCGAGTCCCCGCCCAAAAGCTAAGCCCCGCCCAGCGTGCGTGCGCGCATGTCAGCTGAACGTTTAGGCATCATCCGCTGAAACTCGGGCGTGAGCAGACGTGTTACCTTGTGTCATAGAAATGAAACGCTTTTAAAGTTTGAAAGAGTTTATAGAAACTAACTACTTAAAACAACTATCAGGATAGGTATCATGACAACAGAGAAACGTCTCGAGAAAGTGCAGAAAATAAGTCTGATTAAGAAAAACGGTTTTTCTTAAAGGCTTTCGGGTCGTTATCCTAAAATCTCCTAATAACATAAAACATTACCGATCATTATTAATACGTCATTCAAAATAAACTAAAACCGCTACTAGACACTAATTCTAAAGAAAATCCAACAAACATTAGAATAAACCATCTAAACCACAATGGATTACCTTAAGCCGTCCTTCCCTCCACAGACAGACGACTCCATCAAATACCCAGAAAACTTGGAACCTTCACAGTTCCAACCTCTTTTAGACCAGGAAGTGCACAGTTCCTCCAGTGAGTTCTTCCACCCAGGGTATCTGCCTTTCTTCTACGATTACCGAGCGGTGGACCGAGGGCTGTGTGAGGAAAGGGAGGCTTGTGACTGGGAGTGGAGCGAGTGGGAAAACCATGTTGTCGTGAAGGAGGAGAGTGAGGAACAGGCGCGAGGGTTTGCGGAGGATGGTGAGTATTTTTTTTATTTTTTAAAGTTGTTTTGGGACAGTGTTTGGAAGTTTGCGTCTAGTCAAGAGAGGTCTTGGTTACGATGTTCAGAGTGCTTGTGTTAATCAAACAGGTACTTAGGTAATATGGAATTCTAAGAAAGCTCAATATGAGGCAGACAGTGAAGGTTCTTACAATAACAGACTAACGTTTCCCGGTTGAAAACTCCTATTGGTATAGGTGTGATTTGTGACTATCTTCTATCACAGCACAGGTACAGTCCAAAACCAAATCCAGCCCAATTCTCTGCAGAACAAATAGTGTAGAATGAATATGACATGACATGTAATGGTATTGCCGTAAATTGTTCGGTATTGCCGAGACGTTGTAGGTATTTAAAAAGCTAAGAATTGCGCAATTAATTGCCTGTGTATGCTCATATTAATTCTTGAAAAACTAGCAAAATCTATGTACGGTGCTTACTTAATTCCTTTGGTATGCTCACTTAAAATCCTACTTCATTCGCAAGAAATCGACAAGCACCTTGGTATTATGTATTATGACTTTTTTTTTTGGGTGGGAAATCATCAAATAACTTCTCCCGCTCTGGGCGGAGCGGGAGGGTGTGTCTCTCTCACTCTTACTGATTAAAAGCCACCCGTATTCCTTCCGTTGCCTGTGTTGCCAGGGGCCTCGGTAACTCTTTTGTACCTTCCCGCGACCCCGGCAGGATTTATTATGACTTCTGATTTCTTTCTGACTCATCATCATCTGCCTAGCCTTATCCCAACTATGTTGGGGTCAGCTTCTAGTCTAAACGGTCTGACTATATTTTCGAATTTCTTTGTTCCATTCTGTGGAAAACGGTTGGATTTCCACAGACTCGCATGTCCACCTTACACCTACCAAATCATTGCTACGACTGCGACGTTCAAGCTCAACAGTTACCACAAGATGGATGATTTTATCCAAGTAGGCATCTAAGTATATGGCTGCTGCAATAAATTCCCTGTCATAAATCACAGCTATAAACTAATAACAATAAACATGGCACCTTCCTGTCACACCTTATGGCTCATAGTTTACGAGTGGAAATGCTCGCAGGATTCGCGACACAAACAATTGTCAGCTATAAACCAATGATAAACAATGGACAGTCGGCGCCGGCGCCGTGGTACATCTGCTAGTCGTTAGTACAACGGATGCTATTGGCTATTAATCGTAATTCTGTAAGATTGGATTATGTAATGTAAAGTAAGGGGTTCATTAGATTCTTGTAAGACGGTAAACAAGAAACTCAAATGCTTTGAAAGATACATAAGCACGTTAAAACATCCATATTTAAATTCCTTATCAATATTATAGATGCGAATTTAACGTTTGTCGCCTGAACGGATTTAGATGTAATTTGGATATCTCTTTAATCCTCGACGTGAGAGCAGTGGGCAAAAGTTACTACGGAATAAGTAAAACCTAATCATGTAGAAGTGATTGTAATGGAAAAACACAGTTGGCGCAATGGCTGATCGGTTGGTTGCTGCACTCGCTACGAGACGAGGGTTCAATACCCGCATGGAACGAATATTTCTATGGCTTTACAAATTCGGGCCAGGCTGATTGTAAATGTAAAATTTGAAATCAAACTATTTTATTTCACATAAACCTACATAGACACTTATGAAACTTCAGAAGCTGCAGAAGAGCCGGCAAGAAACTCCACGGTTACCTACTCTTTTAAAAATAATTGACTTTTACAAGGAATGACTGTCAAGAAGTATCAGGTACTTAATTTGTGTTTACACAAATATTGTTATAACCTACGAATTACATATCCTATTTATTTTATTTACATCTTGATCCGTGAGTCACTTAATAACACGTCTGCCCCAACGGTCATCGGTCCTAGTTCTACAGCTAATACAGCCCCGGATTTACATTTTTTTCGAGGCGGGGCAAAAACAACAGGGGCGCCAGCGCTGTGGTAAAATATTAAAGGAAATCGTGTCGCCTTTGGCTTCGAAAAGGGCACGCCCGCATATTTTCCTAAAATTTTTTATTGGTTTGCCGCGGTATAGGTCTGTTGCACCAGATAGAAAGCTAGCCATTTTTATATCGTCATATAAAAGTGGAGGAATGAATTGGAATTGAATTCGGCCATTAACCTTTTTTAACGCACATGGCGTTAAAAAAGGTTCCTGGCCGAATTCAATTGCGCCCGCCCGCAACCTGCTCTCACCGTTTGACGACCTATGCCTATTGCCTACGCTAATCACGTAGCGATTCCCTCGGTGTGCCACCCGCATGGAAAGATAATAAGTGCGGCGCGTCTCATTTATTGCCATGTTGTGGAGCGCTGGGAGGTGCACTTGTCTGACGCTTGCATTTGCCGCCCCCTGAAGTTGGCGCCCGGGGCACAGGCCCCGGCTTACCCCCCTAAATCCGCGGCTGCTGCTAATATTGCCACTTCAGCTTGCTTATTCTGTGAGTTATGTCGACAACTTTAAACTTGGGTCTAAAGAAAAACTTTTGTTTGTAATAAGGCCGTAGGTATTAAAACCCCTTGTGCTACGAAAGGGTTCAGTCAATAGTGCAATAGTTGGGGATCGAACCCATTACTTCTCGCGCCTGAACAGTTGGGCTAATGCATATCCATACCTACCTACAAAAATTATAAATGCCGAAGTCTGTCTGTGCGTTACCTTTTCACGCCTTATAAGCTGGATGGATTTCGATTTGGCACTTAGCTGCCTATGTATCATGACCTGGGGGGTAACCATCACCTCTTATAACAGTATTATTTCAATGGCGCCGATTCCCTTGTTCACAAACTAAACTAAATTTAAGCTCAGTGCATCTTTTTCTTTCTATTTCATTAAGAAAAGGACAGAAGATACATTTTAGTTTAGTCCTGTCAAATTAATCAGCGCTTGACGTAAATTGACGTAATTTTAGTAGGCAAGTTTTTAATCACGTCTAAACTTGTATAGAGTAGTGACAGGCGGTGATTAATTTGACAGGTCTAAACTAAAATTTATCATCTGTCCTTTTCTTAATGAAATAGAAAGAAAAAGATGCACTGAACTTAAATTTAGTTTAGTTTGTGAACAAGGGAATCGGCGCCATTATTACTTCAGCGTGAGAAAGAGATGGACCTACAAGTCCTGTATAGCTCCATCACTTTCTCACTGTGAAGTAATATTATAATAATACTGGTATAAGAGGTGATGGTTACCCTCTTGGACATAGGATTCTTGAATCCCGGTGTTAGTACGTTTCCGTGGGATAATTTCCGACCACCACGGGAAGCCCCGGTAAATTGGGCTAACGCTATTATTTTACATAACATAACATCGCGCCTTGTCTCCCCGAAGGGTTGGCCAGTTATGTTTTTAAGTCCCATGTAATAGGGTCCGAGCCTATTGCCAACAACCGAGCACAAATCCAGACTCCGGGCTGCTACTGAGAAATTCCAGATAGAAACACTTTACCCGACCCGGCAATCGCACCCAGGACCTCATGCTCAGCAGTAGCGCTTGCGACCACTAAGTAGATCAACGAGGCCTTCCATTATTTTGCAGCCTTTATTTTATAAAAATTAAATTAAGTATTGTCAAATAGAATAATCTTAACTCCATCCTTTCCATCGTCCGCGTCGTCTACAGATACCCGTTCCCCTAGTGGCAGTCGCAAGGAGCGCACAGCATTCACGAAGGCACAAATACGCAGCTTGGAGGCCGAGTTCACACGAGCAAACTACCTCACACGACTGCGACGGTATGAGATAGCCGTGGCGTTGCATCTTACTGAGAGACAGGTATTCTTCTATATACTCGTACATATGTACATAGATAGGTACGATAAAAGTCGCTTTTTGTGTCTGTAACCGCATTGTTCTTTTTAATTACGCAACGATGCAGATTTCACCTTAATTTAGAGAATTTATACCGGAAGGTGTGCATAATACATTAATATTAAACTTAAGGGCCTGTGCACACCACGTTTTCACCACGCGCCGATGACGCACGTTTGTAGCGATACAGACGCGATACGCACGCGAGTCAGACGCAGCCTGTAGACCTCTTGTAGGACAAAAGCGCGCGCTGGACGCGCGTTTGTAAAACGCGCGTCGACGGCGCGTTTAAAAAATGTGGTGTGCAAAGTCCCTAAGATTTAGCACAGATATCTCCATGTGTTGGTCAAGTCGTAAAAGCCGTGCGAAGCAGGGGCGGGTCGCTAGTTACTTTATTAATAACTGTCATAAGTTACTTTATTAACCTATTGACCGCCACGTCAAAATAGCAAAACGTGCCCTCGGCGCCAAGATATGAATTATACCTTAAAATCAGTCATGTAGTCGTGACCGTGGCGTGCTGGGCACATTTTGGTCTGTCATCTATAATACATGACTGTGGCGGTCAAAAAGTTAATACTTGCCATAACCTAGTCTTGAACACAATTTATTTTGGGGAAATAAGGACAGTCGTACAAAGGCTTGTTCGAGCGGGTATCGAACCCACAATAAGTCATGTCGTTTTGCAATGTGCGACTTTGGCATGTAATAATTCCCTAGAAGTGTGGGCGTGTAAGTATTTGACTTCTAGAATTGTAAGAAAATCATTAGGTGCTTAAGATTTTCTTTATCTTTTTGTGTTTTCAGGTGAAGGTTTGGTTCCAAAACCGAAGAATGAAGTGGAAGCGAACGAAAGGCGCATCCAAACATTCCAAGAAAAAGGACATCACCAGTCCAAATTAGAGTTTTAGATTAGATAATCTAGATTTAGAAGTTTAGAAAGTTGGACGTATTAGCCATAGATGACTAAAGTAATTAAACAAACGAAACGGTACGAAAAACACAAGCAAACTTAGCATGACGGTATTTCTAATTTTCTACTCTACTGTAGAATAGAAACCGCTTCTCCACATTTCTCGGTAGAAAACGGTCAACTGTCTACACGGAAACGTCATATTTGTCTACTCTTCCGTCAACAAATCGCTTCTCTACGATTCTCGTGCTAAGCCTGCTGCAGGTACCGTGACCGCCTGAAGCGATAAGACTAGTGCAGTTATTGGTAAATTCGGTATTTATAGAGGTGGGTACTTATATGGCTTATTAGTATGGTCTTTTCAGTGGGTATGTGACCTTTTGACCGCCACAGTCATGTATAGATGACAGAGCAAAATGTGCCCAGCACGCCACAGTCACGACTACATGAGATTTTAAGGAATAATTCGTAGCTTGGCGCCGAGGAACGTCTTTGCTTATTTGACGTGGCGGTCAATAGGTTAATAAGAATTTCCAAAATATGAATAACCTTTGAGGTTCGTTTGTGGTTCTTGTAATTACCTAAGTAAATAATTACATTATGAAGAAAACACAATATTTCAGGAGATAAGATATGTTTATTAGACAACTCATACCTCCGGCACGAGGCGAGGGCGCGTGCCGAACAAATAATAACTAAACATAATAATAATATTGTGAACTATCGCACTATCTTTGGAAGAAACAAAACATCCGGGCTATGGGCGACTACAATTTGTTCAAACTTAAGAATGGCTCACGTAAAATTATAATGATTAACAACAGCGGGGAACTTCCAAATTACTAAAATACTAGCTGTATTCAATATTATAACATTCATTGCGGCGGGCGGCGTCAACGACTTGTGGAAGCAAGCCACATACAGTTTCCAAATTCGAGCAATGCTCATTATTTTATTGGTCTTTCTTTTGTAGATTTTGGCAGCATTTCTAAATATTTTATCGAGAGATCAAGAGAAAAAGATATCACAAAGTCCTGATACATAATTCGGTTATAAACTGTCTTGAAACTACGACTCGGCTTCAAGCAAAAACATAGAACAATAAAACTACATAATTGCAAATTACAGTTACTTAACCTAGAGTAGATATCGTCAAATAAAATAGTCGATAGCCAAGACAAATTGGAAGACTACGAAAGATTTTATTACAGAAATTAATCTTACAAAGAGATTCATTTACTAATACATACATAAACAAAAAACTATACAATCACAATTAAGGAGAATAGCTTCTCTTCTTTTCTTCTGAACTTTCAGAAACTGTATGTAACTCAAAGTGAGCATAATCGTCGTTTTCAACGTCGCCTTAACTCGCGTTAAATTTTCGTGAACTACGTTTAACATTGGACCTAGCTATATCGTTGGACCAAAATAAAATAGCTAATTTTCAACAATATAGATATATAAACATCATGTTTTAACATACGCCGCTGCGTTTGTAAACGTAGTTGTTTGCAACTATGGGGTTCATGAAGCCTGTTAAATAACAATCCAAGAAATGAAAATAAACTAACGATTTTAAAACGACTTTCAGCATTTTCACATCTTTTGCCGTTTCGTTTTAACCTATTGACCGCCACGTCAAATAAGCAAAGACGTGCCCACAGTGCCCAGCTACGAATTATTCCTTAAAATCTGTCATGTAGTCGTGACCGTGGCGTGCTGGGCACATTTTTCTCCGTAATCTATACATGACTGTGGCGGTCAAAAGGTTAAATACCTATATACCAGAATGTAACGTAACTCTATCTGACCCTAGTTTTAGAGTTAAAAAATATTCTTTAAATAACATCAAGACTTCGTTTACAAACGCAGAGGCCACTCAACCATGAGCTTTAAGTTTAATATTATATAAAAGTCGTCAGTAACTTTCCTTTTATTGGCTCCCGTGATATATGTACAGTGTGATTAGATTATCATACGTTATATTCATCTGTCAGGCACAACTTTAATCACCAACTTTTGTATTTTTTAAGGTTTTAGTTATTTTATAATGTTATCGTTATGTAGGGACATTTATAATTAGCTTATATAAAGGTTTTCAATGAAATGGTGTCTATGTGTACAGTGGATTCACAAAAATATTGCGTGTATAATCTAAAAATGATAATTATGAATAATTGTGTGAAGTTTTATTTTCTGCAATCCAGATAGGTTCTAGCATAAGTGTTTATCAATAAATAATAATGAAAGATTGTACTTTATTGCTTTTACTAACTGTAAATGCCCCTCTGACTAAATAATGTAGGTACGAATTCAAATCAACATGTAAAACGTGTATTTATTAAAAAATTATAGTTTTATTTCTACTTAATCGGGTTTTTCTACTAAATGAGTTTCTAATGCTTCCTTATATATAATTAACAGTTGGAAAAATATGTTCCGAGTGATATTCTTACAATGTTACGCTATACATTACTATACATAGATTGTCTAGGTTCATGCGAATGATACGAGGCGATGCGGCGGTCGCTATGGGCCCATACCTACTAATCATACGAAGCGATGCGGCGGACGCTATGGGCCTACTCCTACTAATGACATTAGGCGATGCAGCGGTCGCGATGGGCCTATTCCTACTAATGATACGAGGCGATGCAGTGGTCGCGATGGGCCTATATACGAGGCGATGCAGCGGTCGCGATGGGCCCATACGTACTAATGATACGAGGCAATGCGGCGATCGCGATGGGCCTACTCCTACTAATGATACGAGGCGATGCAGCGGTCGCGATGGGCCCATACCTACTAATCATACGAGGCGATGTGGCGGCCGCGATGGGCCTATTCCTACTAATGATAAGTGGCGATGCAGCGGTCGCGATAGGCCTACTCCTACTAATGGTGAGCGAATGACATGAAACACGTCTACATTTACCTAAACCACATGTATAGTGGTAACTGTACGATTTGAATGGCGACAACGCTGGATCGCTCTAATCCTGAATAAGCAAACCAAACTGAGACATGGCAGTTTTTTAAGCGGGTCCGCCTCATACGATTATTGTCACCACTTACACTTGTGTCTCTACTATGCGTATACGTATCTTCAAAACGGCATGGAAGGTTAATAAATAAATTATAAATGCATATTCCCACCTGACTAGAGAATTTTGAATGTTTCTCAGCAAGGAACTATATTTGTGTTAATTATAGCCAGGTTTATTTATAAATAGTAGCTATATGTATGCAGGCCTCTTTTGAACTTATAATAAATTAGTAGTTATGAAGTTAATGCTTGTTTTTATAGTCAAAAACCTAGTTTTCATTGTATGAATCACAATTGATTAGGGGGAAAGAACTTGGTTACTGACCAAGAAAATTGATGAAGCAATTTTTATGTTCTGTTATTCTTATTACGTATTTAATCTAAAAGGAAGTCATTTAATATAATCATAATTAAATTATAAGGTCAAATAACTTTTCAAGTCTCTTGTTCTTTTTACATAGTATAGTTAGGTCTGTGAACATTTAGCATCAGAAGTGATATGATTTCCATCCCTAACAACCAGAAGCTTTGCTCAAAGTAACAGGATCAGCACAAACCATCGCATCATTTGCACAAAAGAAAAAAAATTAAAAACCTTTCAGAGTAATATATTTAACACATTCCTTGTCACCATTTTCACAGCACAATGTCCGTCACTACACTAATATATACACAGTATAATTATTAAGGCTTTTCGGGTGCTTTCACTTATTGCAAATGTTCGCGCGACGCGTAAAGTTTATGAGCGAGTCGTGCGAGCGCGGGCGCCGCTACACGACCACGAAGATCAGGGTTCGTTATGGACGCTGGCCATCCGCCGCCATGCTGCCTGGCCCAGCCGAGGCCAGGCCGCCTGGCCCATTGCCGGCCAGCACCACTCCCGGCGGCAGCACGGTCTGCGGGATCACGGTCAGCGAGCGCGGGATCTTCGGCATCGTCATGTGAGACATCACCGGCGGAGATAACACCGTCTCGCTCATTATGGACACCGAAGGTCCGAGGTGAGGAATCTTGATAGGCGTTGACGTCACCAACAACGATGACGTCGACATGATTGGTGAGGCGACCGTCTGTGACGTCACCGTGGCAGTTTTCTGAGGAATTGGAGCTATAGTTATATTCTTTAGCCCTACATTCTTGAGAATAGTGGCAGCATTTGAGCTGATTTGTGTCATTTCTGGTAGTTCTTTTTTATCTTGTGACTTCTCGTCAGGCGCCATGTTCTGTACGACGGAACCTCCGTTGCCCAGCATAGCGCACTGAGCGTTAGAAGGCTGTATTTCCGTGACCACAGTGTTTTCTTCTGTGGACTGTCTCTTAGTCTTCTCCCCGTCCTGTATCTGCTGCAGTTTCTCCCGCCTCATGATGCACATCTTGTTGTAGTCTTGCAACGTGATGTGGTATCGTTTGCCGGAAGACATAACTTGGACGAGGCTGGGCAGTGTGCGGCCATCGACGGCTATTTGTGTCGGCTCACGGGCGATTTTTGCTAGGTTCTCCTGTAACAAAACAGTTCTTAAGTCTTTTTGACAAATATCATCGCTAAGGCGCCATCTCCACGTACGAGAGAATCGCGGCGATAGTCACGCTGTGCCTTCAAATTATCACCGCGACGATATCGCCGAGAGACTGATTCATAGTTTCTATTGAATTTGAGACTATCGCCGTGATTTTCTCGCCCCTGGAGATGGCGCAATGGCGCTTTAAGCTAACTTGCTGCTGTTACAGGATTTCTTTTAAATAGTGCGTAATTTTTGGTGCTTCAGTAATAGAACACATTTCTATTATTTGTTCAATACATTTTTTGTCCCGTCTTGAAATCCTAATCAAATACCTAAAATCCTACAAATCGCAAATCGAGCGAGCGCACAGTTTGAGCGCGATTATTGGAGCGCACGGCCAGCTAGTCACCCTAAAACCAGTTCCAAAGTAAACATCTTTCGTTAACGATAACTTTATTTTTTTGTACTAAGACATATCAAAATAAAAATCATGTATTTAATCTGTAAAGCCCCGCGCGACACCGATTCGGAGTCAAACAATAGAAAATAAATTGTGTCTCATTAGCTGTCCTTGACCAATTAATAAAAACTCGCTCAAATTTAATTTGTCAAAATTCGCGCACTGGTTTTTTTTTTCCTGTATTAAGACACATCGCATGCTTAATAGAATACTGACCTATTAGAGCTTGAGTCAGTTAGGATTTCTGCAATTTTTTTTGCACAGATTTAATCAATTGTTTTTGAAAAGTAGGTATTATAACTGTAGGTAAATTACATATTTATAACATTGGCTAATAAGCTGACTAGACCCCACCCCAATCGCAAAACATTTCCAGAAATCTACGTTTTTGAGTTAAGCCAGTATTCTATTAAGCATGCGATATGTCAGTCAATATGTATTCATTGTAAAAGAACACCTTATACGATTTGACATTGGACTGACTTGTAAAACACATGTTAAAATATTTATTTTCCATTAGCATACACTTAATAGCTTTACACGACATCTTTGTTTCATGTGCAAAGAATGGGGAATTGGGACATTGGGGATTATTTCAAGAGTTTAAGCTTTTAATAATAATATATATTTTTTTTATTATTTTCGTTTTGCCCTTGCTAGAAAATATACGACCACTTTAAGTTATAGCTATGTATAAGTTAGCTAAAATGTACAAACAATAGGATAAGTCCTAATTGTACTGTAAGAAAGCAAGACTAGTCTGAATAAATAGTGCTTAATGTGAATGTGTGGATTTTATTAACCCCTCTGATAACAGAAGATGTACATATTTATATCAACAATTTCTTTGCTAATTGTAGTGATTACGGCAATATCCACATATCTGCTCATTGGGAAAATCTATATACAACATTAGTTTTTGTTTACCCTAAACCCGAAAAGGGGTCATTGTACTCATCATTTTGAACAACTTATTCTATGGAACCAACCTTGAAATCGCGAAAAGAAAATCAGCTGTTCCATACATTTGTGTTCACTTAAATCGACAAAATGTATGGAACAGCTGATTTTTTTTTCGCGATTTCAAGGTTGGTCCCATAGAAAAAGTTGTTCAAAATGATGAGTACAATGACCCCTTTTCGGGTTTAGTATAAACAAAAACTAATGTTGTATATAATAATGAATCCCTATTTCCCTTGGTCACGGCATCACGCGTGAACGGCTGGACCGATTTCGGTAATTAATTTTTTGTTGTTTGTTATTAAAATCAAAAGTCATTTATTCAAATTAGGCTGAAAATCAGCACTTTTTGAACGTCAAAATTACATAAGACAGTCCCACAAAAATGCCCGCCCTTTACCACTTCCTAGTGCTTTAGCTGGGAAGAAGAAGTGGTGGAACAAACTCCCCAGCAGGTATTGTTAGGAGAAGGTTCTTATGTAAGAAAAAACCTCCTCGCGGGCGCGGGCGAATGATCTAGTAATAATATTATAAATGCGAAAGTGATTTTGTTTGTTACGCTTTCACGCTAAAACGGCTGAACGGATTTGGATGAAATTTGGTACACGTGGGTAAACCATGACCTGGAAAGGGAAATAGGCTACTTTTCATCCTGGATCGCAGATGAAGTCGCGGGCAACAGCTAGTTTATTATAAAGGCCGACTTTTGTAATAATATAAAAATTTCATATAAAAATGTGAAACTGATTTGGTTTTTTTTAAGTGCGTGTGTTTTAATGCTTGAATTTTTTGTTTTATGCATATGATATAAGTGGAAATCTGTAATCTTCTACATAATGTTACTGCATACTTAAATGAGCTGTATTTTTTCTCAAAAATAAATAAAATATAAATAGTATCGTTTACCTGAGTAATAGGCATAAGCGTAGGCCTCCAGGGCTTGCTGGTAGCCTTAGTTTTCTTCGGCGTGTCCTCTTTCTTCGGAGCATCCTTCTTTTCCTTAGGTGGAACGATGGGCAGCACGGCCGGAGGGTCGAACTTCGGAGGAGGAACCGCACTCACCGTGGCCGCGGGCAGCGGGGCGGCCGCGACCTCGGTGGGGTCGGCCGCCGACACACCTTTGACCAACTGCTGGATGTTATGTAGCACGTTCTGTATCGCTTTCCGCCCTTGTGCGTTTGGAGTGTTGATAGCTATAAGTTCTGGAGGCAAAGGCTTTGATTTCACCTTATCTGATTTAGATTTTGGTTTAGGTAAGACACCGGGCGGAGGCGGCATGAACTTTTTAGTCTCTTTGTCACCTTCACTTAGATTAGTTTTTAGCAAACTTTTACCGTTTAGTGAAGGCTTCTTTCTAAATTCTATGAGACTAATCGCTGGCTCGCTACGTCTAGGTGTATCATTGACAACATTGTCATAAGCCCGGAGCCTGCTCTGTACCGAATCACTGTAATTGGCCGCGTGCGGAGAAGCGTTATGAGATAAGACTAAGTCCCCACTGCGGAAATACTTTTCTAGAAGTATTAAATGACGTAGGAAGGAGGATTGGTTGCCGTAAGGTCTTTGTAACTCGTTCCAGAGCTTTTTGGTCTCAACATCGTATTGTATCATTGTGTTACACTTCTCCCACCCTTCAGGAGTTACGCCCTTTACGTTATTAAACTCTATATTACATTGTAAGTTCATTTCTTCCTCGCCCGGGAACAATTCTCTGACGGAAATCGAAGGATTTGTTTCCAATCTTTTGACAGGATTCGAGTATTTGACTTCAGATATTTTCTTATGATGTTCTGGTTTATTCTTTGATAGTTCGCTCAAGTTCTTCTTTACTTGTGTGAAACTTTCAGACATTTGCCATTTGTTTTTCAGTGTGTTTATATCCGCTGGTCGCTTGTTAGGTATGGATTCTATGGTACATTCTTCATTCAAAGATATGTTCTTTAAAATAGGTATACCTTCTCGTACTCTTTCTTCCTCATTATCACTCCTAGGCTTTTCTTTGTGTGATAAAATCTGTCCCAATTTATGTATTCTCTTAGAATTCTTCTCCATAATCCTGTGTTGACTTGCCGGTTTCTGAATTCCAGACAAAGTATGTACTTTCAGTATATTTCTCTGTTTCGTAGTCAAATTAGGTTTGGGTAAGAACTGTGCTGGGTTGTTCTGTTTTTGGAGGAGATACTGTAGTTCTGTCTGTTTGTCTAGAGGTAGTACGGGAGCTTCGGGGTCCTGCATTTCAGGTTCAGAGCCGTCACTTTGGTGGTTGGGGTCTGTGGATTTCGAGTTGGGTACGAGGATCTTGTTTGAGGAGATGAGGCTCTCTATATCTTCTTCTAACGGCTGTTCTTTGCTGTTACTATCGCTGTCCTCTTTTTTCTCCTTCTCTGGGGTGCTCTCACTTGTTCTCTCAGATCTCTCTGAAGACTCGCTGTCCATTTTGTCCGGTTCAGTAGATTTTCTTTGCTTGGACTTGGGTCTCTCTCTTTGCTTCTTCTTTAGCTTGCCGTCTTCTAGAGTTGCCATGCCATCTTCTGTCTCGTTCTCTGATATCGGTGGTACTTCTATGTTGTGTATTTGGAGTAATCTGGAAATGGTTATAATATTTAAGAATTAGTTAAACAATTAAAAAAATATAATTAAAAAAAACATAATTTAAATTATGAAATTATTGTTAGTATTTTTATGTTATTGCTAATTACTAAATGTGTACTGCATGCTATAAGTGTGGCGGCATCTACATCGCCACATGAGAACTAAGCAGCACACTGACGTCACGCAAAATCCTGCATCGCGCAAGCAGAGTTTACCGCGCGACTAGCATATATACAACATCCCGACATCCGTCGGAGGATCCTCCCTTTTCTATGGAGGATGAGTGAACTTTACACCCTGTTCCTCATGCCTCTTATATAAGTATAACCAAGATGTAAAATCTAAATATTTGCACGGCTGAAAGGCCGAATATACTGAAACCCATATATCTTAAGAACTGATGTTAGCAAAGCACAGGTAGCATAGTCATTTCTCAAGTTTCATCATCTTGTTGCGTAGTCTTTTCTCAACTATGTTTCAGTCGGTATTTTCTCAAGTTTAATTTAGTTTTTTTTATGTTCATTTACTCTTCTTTACATGGAAATAGATGCCAAGCGGTTTTAGATAATGGCAGTTAAACCTACTTTTGTTGCCGAGCTGTTCCACTATGAAAAGTTTTCAAGAGGTTTATGATCAAGAATTTGTTGATATTGTTTGAAATTACTACAAAATCGACTTTTGCCTCTAGAAGCACGAGTACCATAATCAGCCTATAACGTTTCCACAGCTGGGACACAGACCTCCTCTCTGTAAAAGAGAGTGGGCCGTAATCCACCACGCGGGCCCAGTGCGGGTTGGTAGATGTCACATGTCTTCGAATTTTTGGTTCTAGAACATGCCGGTTTCTTCACGATGTTTTCCTTCACCGTTTTGAGATCAGTGGTGATGAAATAATTTACACAAAGTAAAGCGCCTGTCAGGGTTCGAACCTACGACCTACAACTCGTAAGTCGCGACCGTAACCACTGGGCCACCACTGCTCTTTAACTTAACTTTGTGCAAACTTTGAAAAGCGTGTAAACTCTCTACAGTAGCAAGAATATGACATATGAAGCTTTAGAAACAAACTGTCACACAAGTAAGGGTGACAGAGACAATGCTCTACTCCTAAGCACCGAGTAATAGAGACAAAAGACTGATACAGGTTTTACACCATTAGGGATTCATTTTGATGTTTTAAATACAGGGATTCTACAAAAAAACAAAGAGAAGATAGAGATACTCACTTCCGCCTGTACGCGCTGGCGTAAGAGTCGTTGTGTCCGGGCCGCTGCAACAGCGTGCAGTAGTACCGACACGTCTTGCACAGCACCGGCCGCTCAGTGAACTGCACCGGCATGCTGGCTGCTTTCAGGTATGGGTTCAATTCCGTGTAGCCCTGGGAAGGAACGATTAGATTAGTATATAAAATAAAAAAAAGGGAAGATAGCGAATTCGACGCTTAAATCAAACCAGAACCGATTACGATGAATAGGTATTTAACAAATGTTAAAAAAAAAAAACAAACCTACATGGGCACTTATGAAACGTCAGAAGCTAACTGCACGGTTCCAATTGGTCGTTTCCTATTAGTTATTACTGTATACAAAAATTACACCCGAGTTAATTCACCACACAACACAAAGGAAAAATTTATATGAAGCTAGTATGAAAAATCTCTTAAATCTCTTAAACGGCAAGGAAAACCGTAATATCCTTACACCTGTATGGATATTACGGTTTTCCTTGCCGTTTTATTATAGTGCTTATTATTTATGATTTTCGTCATACTCCACATAAAGGTTATCGCAGCCGATTTTTTTTATTGGAATCCTCAAAATATTTTTATTTATTTGTACATATGAAACGGTTCATTTTAGTGTTTAAGTTGAGGAACACAGACATTTAACAACACGTAACATAAAAATAGCATCACCCCTATATACCCGAAGGAGTAGTCAGAGGTTTATAGTACATCCATACTTAGACAACTATGTTTTAACTAGATATTTATCAACCCAAAATGAGTTTTAAAACTAAGCATACAACCAAAATGCCAAATAACAATTTTTTTAGTCTTCTAATAAAAGCTTGAGCCTTCAACTACACGCATTTTCTATGCCTAAATGGAGACTCAACATGCTATGTATGCCAAATAAGATATATGAAATAAAATTATTTAATTTAATTTAATATATTTATTATATATTTATCCATCCTACTATAAAGTGCAACAAACTAAGATTGATTGCTACCCTCCGAAACAATCACTGCCAGTTACGGATTAATCGGCTGGGATTAAGCTTTACTTGACATCACGGTGACGAGGATCCTCCAAAATCTTTCTGACGATGTGCAAAATGAGCAGCTAAAGCTGATATCCGAGTGTGATTTGATGGTGCTTCCAACCAATGCCGATACAAGCAGTGGATGAGCAAGATGATTCAAGCATTTTCATGAACTCCTTGGTGCCACTAAAACTGACAGACGAAGATAATACTTTATGGACGAACCCAAAAACCATGCTCAGCTTTGTATTTTTGTCCAGTTCCGTTTACTTTTGTAAAGCAGAGCGAAGCAGTTGTCATTGATCTCAAAAGACAAATAGATGAAATTCAGGCCCCATATCCCCACAGACTGCAGTAATAGTAACTGGGTGACTCATCAACTAATGATGACAATGATCGACACAAAAGTCTGCACGTACTTTTCTGAAGCCAGATCAAATGCATCGTGCTACCTGTGCTTAGCAAAACCTACAGAAATAGATGCTGTAATATCAAAGACTGTGTTCTGACATATACGAATTTGGCTTGTCATCCCTCCACAGGCCTTGTGTACAGGCCCGACTTCAAACGGTGGGCAGCGAGAAGTAATGAGCACAAAGAAATGTGGCAGACAAGAAATAACTGTATTCAAAATAAATTCAAAAATGAGCTCCATATATTGATTGATATTGTGAAACAAGGCTCGGGAACTACCAATGACGGGAATACCGCAAGAATGTTTTTCCCAATAAAACTGCAGCTATTATTACCGGGATGGATGAAGATCTAATTAAAAGATTTTCTGTGATTTTGCAATAACATCTGGCGAGAAGATCGACGTAATCAAATTTAATTATTTTGTCCGCAAAACAGCAGAAAGGTACGTGGAATTATACCGTAAATAAATTATTAATACACGGGGCTGAGATAATCGAGAAAAATGATATTGTGCCGATTGGGAATCTCTCGGAAGAAGCAGGCAAGATTCTATCAAGATATCCTAAATATGCTTGTTGTTTCTTCGGATCCTTTCCCAAGTGCACAAAGGGCTAAGTTAGATGCCAAGAGAAAGCAGAGCTTTTTTGCTGAAACTTTCGACTTAATTCAATTTCAGGAAACTGAGTTCCGAGGTTTTAGATATCCAATCTGGATTCTGACTCAAAATTGGAGTCCGAGAACGAGATTGATAAGGAAAATTTTTAATATTTAATGATATTTTTTTCATGTTATTTTTTATTATTTATGTTAATTTACTGTACCAATCAATAAGTTTAGATCCATGAATTAGTTTTTAAAATATTTTGCATAATTGTATTTATAGTACTTAAATAATATTTTTGTAACCTCTGTTTCATTTAAATTATCAATAAAAAAGAATAAACAGCAATTTTTTTTATATATTAGGTTGGGGAAAGTCTTTTCGCATTATAGTATGTATGAACTTGTAATAAAATCTCTTTGGGTATACTATTTGTATCTGGCTGGTTTTTGGTATCATTGAAAGTTTAAATTTTAAAGAACATAATTCAAAATTCAAATTAGGAAAATGTGTGATTTTCATTTGTTTTTCGTACCGTCAAGATGAGTGAATCTAATGAAGAAATTCGATACATTTTAAAATTTTACTACAAAAAAGGTAAAAATGCAACGCAAGCCGCGAAAAAAATTTGCGATGTTTATGGACCTAGTGCATGTTTGTGAGAGTAGCACAAATTTGGTTTAAGCGTTTTCAATCCGGAAATTTTGATTTCAAAGATGCACGTCGTTCTGGTCGCCCTATTACGGGTAAAATGGATGCCATTTTTGAAAAAGTGGAGCAAGTTCGGCATATCAGTAGTTACGACGTAGCTGAAGAACTGGGAATTGACCACAAAACAGTTTTGGCGCATTTGAAAAAAACTGGGTACACAAAAAAGCTCGATATTTGGGTACCTCACGAGCTCACTGAAAGAAACCTAATGAACCGTGTACTCATTTGTGATTCTTTATTACGACGTAATGAAACCGAACCATTTTTGAAGAAGCTGATAACTGGTGATGAAAAGTGGATCACGTACGATAAGAACGTGCGAAAAAGGTCGTGGTCAAAGGCCGGTCAGGCTGAAGACTGTGGCGAAACCCGGGTTACCTCGCAACAAGGTGATGCTGTGTGTGTGGTGGGATTGGAAGGGCATTATTCATTATGAGCTGTTACCACCAGGCAGGACCATCGATTCTGAACTCTACTGCGAACAACTGATGAGATTAAAGCAAGAAGTTGAGAGAAAGCGGCCGGAATTAAGACAGAAGACAGAATCAACAGAAGGGGTATGGTTTATCATCATGATAACGCTAGACCTCACACATCTTTAGCCACTCAGCAAAAATTAAGAGTTTGGCTGGGAGGTGTTAATGCATCCGCCATATAGTCCTGACCTTGTACCTTCAGATTTCCACCTGTTTCGGTCTCTTTAGAATCCTTTAGGCAGTGTCAGGTTAACATCACGAGAGGACTGTCAAAACCACTTGTCGCGGTATTTTGATCAGAAGACCCAAAATTTCTATAGCAATAGGATCATGTCCCTACCTACAAGATGGCAAAAAGTTATCGAACAAAATAGGTACCATTTTGTTCGATAACATACTTTAGTTAAATGTAAATAAACTATATTAAAAAATGTTTTGAATTTTCTTAAAAAATGCGAAGAAACTTTTTCCCCAACCTATTATTTTCTTGTTTTATATATACTTAATATTTGGGTCAATAACAATATTCATGAATAAAAATAGTTTGATGATTAAAAAAAAAGTCGGCAGCTACGTATAACCGTTATGTGGAGTATGGACAAAAAACATAAATAATTAATACTATAACTACCTGTAAGGATATTGCGGTTTTCCTTGAGATAGATTTTTCATACTAGATTCATACAAATTTTTCGTAAAAAATTATACGAGTAATATCTTCGTTTTTGTGCAGAATGATCTCGGGTGTCATTTTTGTATATAGAAATAACTAATAGAAGCGATATCCGGCAAAAATCCAGCACTTGCAACCTGAAATCCCTAAGTCTATGAAGGCTGATTTTAGCCCACCATGCGACGCTCTACAAAGTAAAAAAAAATATTTAAAGAAACTCGATGTGTCATATTTACAGCTGGGACCTGTCACGGGAACCTGCTGGATGCGAGCATAGGACCGCTCGTTGTGGCGAAGCTAGCCTTCGCTCAATGTACTCACGTGGTTAATGAAGTGCACGTTGTGGTGCTTGGTGATGCGGCGCCGGCACAGCGCGCACGCCATGAGCGGCAACAGCGCGCGGTGGTGCTCGCCGCACAGTGGCAGCGTGTGCAGCCCGGGGTAGTCGCACTTTAGTTTTAACTGGAAGCAGATACTTTCATATTAATACTAGACCAACATTGAACACTTTCAAGATCGTTAATGTTGACTTTATCTGACTTCATTAATAATAGATTATTTAACTAGGGGACAAAGCAGTGTCTTTTGAAAGGCTTCATTGAATACCGATCGTAACGAAGGATTCTAGTGGCCCGGGATAACTCCTGAGCCAGACTAGAAACTTGAGTGCAGCGAGGGATTCAAGCTCGCCAAGACCAAGACAACTTTGTCCCCGAGGAGAATATTCAATTTTTCACACCTACGAGGTAATAAAAAGCATTTAAAGTGAATCTTTTTCCATCGTCTCAAATTTTTTCGTACGTCTATCGCATGTCGCATTACAGCCAGCCGCGAAGTAGGGGTAAAGTGAAAGGCGCTCAGCAGAGTAGTCAATGCCAATATGGCGGCGCCCATGACTCGCATCAACTAACCGTGTAGCATTTATATTCTCACTCATTCGTGCAAGTGCTCCGCGGTATTTGTGTGTTTTGTATTAATTTATAGTTGGATATCTTGTCTTGTCTCTATTGATTTCACATTATCATTCCCATTTTCCAATTATTAAATTAAGATTAAAACGCGATTTTAATACCCTAAATGGAATAATTTTCAGAAAATTTTCAGTTAAATTCCTACGAACCAAAAAAAATTTCACTTGCATCGTGTTTTTTTTTTGTTTTCATACGTATTTTTAAATCAAATCACTTTTATTTGTTACCACAGGTAAAGAAATACAGATCTTGAGTTTGGTGAACAGAACGCTATGTTATGCCAGGAGGCGTACAAATATGATGTGCATGTATCTAAATATTATGAATTAAAATTAAAAATAAAAAGATGTTTGAAGATCATGCATAATTAAAATTTCAAATAAATCATTACAATTATATAATATTATTTAAAAATTGAACGATGTCAGATTTAAATGAGGAATTATTTAGTTACAAATGTCTAGAAAAAATGAAACCAAGTCAGAATAATTGAAAATGTCAAAAATTATTATATGTCAATATTAATAATAAATTTCAACCTCAAATTAGTTCATAATTTAAGTTTTTTCATATAACAGAAACATTATATTGAGCCATCATTTAAAAATTCATCCACAGTAACATTTGTCACTAAGCAAGCTATTAAGTGCCTTTTTGAATTTTTTTAATGGCATATTTTTAATGGCATCCGGTATTTTATTATTAATTTTTAGAGCGTTGTCGAAAAAGCTTTTACACATTAAGGCTGTTTTACATTTAACATTACACAGTTTGTTACAATATTGAGTACGCAATGGATTTCTTCTGACTGCCGACAAGCTGACAAATAAATGCGGGTTTTTTTTACAAACAATGCAGTTTCCATTATATACATTGCTGGCAGTGTCAATATCTTTAGTTTTTTGAAATACGGAATACAGCTATCCGTCATTTTTAGACCACACATAGACCTCACACAGCGTTTCTGCATCTTAAACACAACCCTGACTGCCCCCAGAAAATAATACCGTACCGTAAAACAGAAGCTGCAAGTCCATGGTATGCTATTAACAATGGCGCCGATTCCCTTGTTCACAAACTAAACTAAATTTAAGTTCAGTGCATCCTTTTCTTTTTATTTCATTAAGAAAAGGACAGAAGATCAATTTTAGTTTAGTCCTGTCAAATTAATCAGAGCTTGACGTAAATTGACGTAATTTTAGTAGGCAAGTTTTTAATCACGTCTAAACTTGTATGGAGTAGTGACAGGCGCTGATTAATTTGACAGGACTAAACTAAAATTTATCTTCTGTCCTCTTCGTAATGAAATAGAAAGAAAAAGATGCACTGAACTTAAATTTAGTTTAGTTTGTGAACAAGGGAATCGGCGCCAATGTCTCAATATTAACCTTTTTTGAAAGTTAGAATAGTGCATACGCAGATTTACTTAGTCTTTTACATATTATGTCATTATGAATGTTCCAAGTCATTTTATTATCAATAGTCATTCCTAAGAATTTAGCACTATCAACTTCCTGAATTTTATGATCTTTATAATTGATATTAATGTTATTATTTTCACGACGCTGATGGTATTGCATGATGTTGGTTTTGCTTAGGTTAATTTTCAAATTATTATCATTAAGCCAGTTTATTATTTTAGTTAAAGATTCATTAATATCATTTTCATAATTATTTATGTCATTGCATTCTATTACAGCTGTGCTGTCGTCTACAAAAAGAACCATCTTATGCTGAATTATTTATGGGAGATCATTGATGTAAAGAATCTATCAGATATAAAGATCATATCAGAAATAGAGGTGGTGCCAATACGCCACCTTGGGGTACACCATATTTTATGGGTCTTTGCTTTGAGTAGTATACAGTTTCTAATTTGGTTTTGGGACATAATCGAGAGACTTCGGTGCATTGAACTCTATCAGTTAAATATGATTCTATCAATTTTAGGATATTAAGGTTCCGAATTCAAATCACACTATCGACCAGCGGGTAATAATGAAATTGAGTATAATATTACTGCCCAGCTAGACCCTAGGGCTGTTATGACCTACTTTGGGTACAGTTTGCATGACATATAATTATACATTATCGAGCAGGTGGTGTGAAAATTATATTGAAAACCATATCATATTTACTTTTCATTTTACGTTAACACACCTAATTATTTTAGTAAAAGATCACGTCACAATAAAACAGTGGCAATGACTAACAAATACAAGCTTCTAGTTAGAAAAGTTTTATTTATTTTTGAAAAGTACGAAGTTTCATATTTTGCACCCTGTTCTGATCGCTACAATTAATTGATTGATTACACAGTCATTCAACAACTTTTTCAAATCTGCGAATCGGACAGCCCGAAAATAATTAGCGAGTAATTAACTTCACGTCAATGCGCGTATTTTACGTGCATTAAAAAACAAATGATGACCTTCAATACTTAATTAATCCACTCACCAACTTATTAACACTACTCCTCATCTTGATGAGCCACTTGCGCCGTATAGAATGGTCGGCCACGACGACACATCCTTCAGTATGGCACACAGACACGCGGCCCGAGTTCACCGCGGCGCCTGCCGTGCCGGCCTCCTCCTCACTGTCCTCCTCTAGGGGAGGAGACACTGGCTTCTCTGTTTGAGTACTGGTAGAAAAGAAAGATTATTAGGTTGATTCCTTCCTAGAATCAATTATTTGAAATAAGCCGTGCACCCGATGGGATTTCCAATGGGCAGAAATTACGAATATCGATACAAACTTTCGTCTCCTATTGAACCCTTATAATCAGTCTATAATGCTCCCACTGCTGAGACTAAGGCCTCCTCTTTGTGAGAGGGAGTGGGCCGTAATCCACCACGCGGGCCCAGTGCGGATTGGTAGATGTCACATGTCTTCGAATTTTTTGTTCTAGGACATGCCGGTTTCCTCACGATGTTTTTCTTCACCGTTTTGAGAGCAGTGGTGATGAAACAATTTACACAATGTAAAGCGCCTTAGAGGTCCGAACCTACGATCTACAACTCGTCAGTCGCGGCCGTTACCTCTGGGCACCACTGCGCTATTGAACCACTATAGAGGTCGAATTTTCAAAAATTCATTATTTATCATTTTCGTTATATAAAGAACTCCTGCGCAATTTCATAGTTCTAATGTATCGTGTTTCTGGCAAATAAATTACTTTGACTTTCAGGAATATATATATACCTATATATATTTTTTTTTTTTAACGTTACGCCACACTAGGAATTTCTTCCTGTATCGTGGGTGCGTTTACAAACATAGAAACTCACAAACACAAACATCCAGACCCGGAACAATTACTTGCAGATCATACAAATATTTGTTCCGTGCGGGGATCGAGCCCGCGACACGCTGCGCAGCAGTCGATCGCTCAGCCATTACGCCAACCGTGTCGTCAAATATATAGATATCAAGCTGTTATGTGCAAGGAATTAGGCAGTTGGTGTTTATAACACAGACATTTCGCATGCCGATGCACTGTGGTCCCGTTAGCAGGTCATAGGCTTCCAATGGCAATGACTGAGCTAAGCCATTATATCTGGTTCAGTTACCCACTAGTTGTCATACTACCTGAGGGTATAAAAGGTTTTGCAATCTATTGTTCGCAACATTCCTTTTTTGGCATCGGAAGTAAACACATGTAATTAGTCATCAACCGTGTTATCACCAAGCGCTAATTACCCTAAGACGCGACTCGTGTTTTCAAGATCGAACTTGTTTGTGACCTGTTATTTTGCAATGGACATTCAAGTTACAGGTATGTATTATTAATTTACTTTACTATTTTGCATTTTTAATACACCATTTTTTTTTTAAATAGAGTGCTACGCCGCAGCATTTCTTGCGTATTTATTTCTGTATTTTTTTTATATTGAAGCTTTTACTTATGTTTGTATCTACTTGTGCCATTGAATTAGGAATAAAAATGTCGCTTAAAATCTCTACTACTAGAATTTAAAAAAAGTACTTGCGGCATGCTACATCTGTAAGGTGCAGCCAGGGTCTACGCCGAGCGGCTGGGCGCGTAGCACTTGCTACGAAATATGTATTGTTTTTGATCCGCATTTAGTTAAATGCGGATCAAAAACAATACATATTAATCAATCAATACATATTAAACAATACATATTAATCAATACACACAATACTAATATTGAGTGTGCTTTTAAAAGAATGCTTGTACTAGATACTTGGCTGTCTATGAAAGACAGCAATTCCGAACTGCAACGGTGGCGTCGAGTTTTTCAAACCCTGATACAGTTACTGCCTGACGTTGAGAATTTGGTTGCTGATGACTTAGAAAAAAGAGTTGCTAATCTTTGTACTAGATTTGTAGCTATTTGGAAGCAAGTCTCTCGCAATCGAAATTGAAGTTTGCGTTCTGTCAAATTGTGCAGCAGCAGGGAGCCACAACACTCAACGGCCAGCAGCAGAGGCTTCGACGAGCACTCAACAGCATCAGCACAGCAAGGACTTCGAAGAGTGTAGCAAGAGATCAAAACGCCGCAGGCTTGCAGAGTTAAGTAAAGTAGACAGTTCCGCGATCAATTATTTGTTGGATGCTTCAAGTCGATCTGACGCCGCTTACGCTTCTTTAAATTTCAACACTGATGAAGTCTTGTCTCTCATAACTGAGACTAAACTGACTAAACATCAGTATCTTATGATGAAAGAGTTCATTAATGCAAAATCACCGAATGCATTACCATCTTATCCAAAAGTGTTGGAAGCTAAGAAGCGGTGTTATCCATCGCAAGAGTTTATCACGGAATCATCGGCTGAAGTAGAATTACAATCATTGTTAGACCATACTGCATGCCGGATACTAGAATCCCAAAAACACGTTTTAAATAATATTGACCTTAATAAAGAATTTGTTTTAATTGGAAAATGGGGTTTCGATGGGAGTACGGGGCACAGCGAATATAAACAGTGTTTTGGTGATTCTGGTATCGAGGATGATGTTTCTTACTTCATATTGTCCTCTCCAATTAGTTTGTAAGTCAAATACTTCCGAACCAGACCAAATAGTTTGGAAAAACCCGCGCCCTTCCTCCACCAGGCATTGTAGGCCTATTCGATTCCAATTTGCCAAAGAATCGAAAGACCTTTCCGTGCAAGAAGAAGCTTATTTCAAGACTAAAATTGACAGTTTACAGCCATCATCTTTCACTCACAATGGATGTGAAATAAAGGTGCGGCATTGTTTACAATTAACCATGGTTGATGGTAAAGTGTGCAGTGCTCTGAGTGATACATCTTGTAGTAGGTGCTATATTTGTGGTTTAACTCCAAAAGACATGAATGATATAGATAAATCATGTAGCAAAACTGTGGACAGTAGTAAATATCAATTTGGACTATCTCCTCTTCACTCGCATATCCGATTCTTTGAATATTTTATTCACGTTACTTATAGATTAGATTTCAAAAAATGGCAGGCGCGTTCTTCAGACGATAAAGCTCTTCTTGCACAGAAAAAACAACATATCCAGCAACAGTTTAGGCAACGACTTGGTCTAATTGTCGACAAACCGCGAAGTGGAGGAAGTGGCACATCCAACGATGGAAACACTGCCAGAAGTTTTTTTTCTAATTCAGCTATTTCAGCGGAAATTATTGGATTA
Organism: Atethmia centrago; assembly: GCA_905333075.3. NCBI lineage: Eukaryota > Metazoa > Arthropoda > Insecta > Lepidoptera > Noctuidae > Atethmia > Atethmia centrago. Next base: position 4,553,276 of record HG995381.1, on the reverse strand, counting down.
GACAAAGACCTTATTGACAGATGTCATAATCTGCTGCAGTGTCTTTCGTCGGGATACAAAATTAATAACGTGGCTTTTAAAGAGTATGCTCTAGACACAGCACGTTAGCTTGTTGCTACCTATCCATGGTACAACCTGCCCTCGTCTGTACATAAGCTCCTCATTCATGGTTCGGAAGTAATTGACCACGCATTATTGTCAATAGGTGAGCTTTCGGAAGAGGCCGCCGAATCTTGCAATAAGTTAGTTAAACTGTTTAGGCGTGACAACACGAGGAAAATGTCCCGGGTTGTCACAAACACCGACTTGATACATAGACTTCTTCTTAATTCGGATCCTTATATTTCTGGTTTGAGAAGGTTACCACGGAAGAAGAAGTCTATTCTATTTAAAGAGGTGTTAAATTTGTTGTCGGTATAGAATAAAATGTATATAGTTATATAATAAACACTAGATTTACATTATTTTAGATACAGCTCCTATTATGTAACTATTAACATGTAAATAATATATTTTTTGTCCATTTCTGTATTTGTAGTTAGGTAATAATTAGGTATTTACTTTATTTTTATTATAAAAATGTATATATTTAAGTTTATTAGTTATTAAGTTCCAATTCCTTTATTGTATTTTAGTAAGTATTTCGTCAAGTACAATAAATGCATTATTTATTCTAATAAAATAAGTTTTTTAACATTAATTCGGTTTTTTCATTTTATTATAACATGAAGTATTACAAAAAAGCATAATGATAATATTTAGTATTGATAACGACAGTCATTACCTTCGCGAAACCCTATGACCGCCTCTCTTAGGGCGCGGAACCACTGTGCGATGTGGTAGAGGGCCGATTGCCAGAAACTGCCCTGCTACTGATAAATTTTGATTGAAAAACTCAATAGCATTTTGATGAAATGCTCAACCTGGGAATCGTACCCAGGACCTCACGGTAAACAATCACGCTTGCGACCACTACACTAACGAGGCATTCGACAGGTTTGGGACAAATCAAAATAGAAAAGACTTTATTTTAATATTCTTACAGGATCAAACCCATTTTGGACCCTTGCTTGAATTAGGGTTATCGACTTTAAAAGTTTCTTCAGGACAAGAGGACAGGTGGAATAGACGGTGTGATCAATTATTACATTTTTTTATTTTTTTTAATCATACACATGTGAAGGAATGTCACTGACAAAGTGACGAAACATATTTTTATGCTAAACGAGTCCATAATCAACTGCAAAAAAGCAAAAACGAAACGTCTGAAAGAAAGTTCGAGGGTAAATAAAATGGAAAGAACCTCGAATCGAGAAACAGAAGCCTAAAACGGGGTCATTCTGTCGTGGGAAATTAGTAAAGTTTTTTTTTGCTTTAAGATAAAATTATCTTATAGCTTCTTAGGCCCACTTGCACGTTTATTTTATTTTATTTATTTGGGAAAATAAACGGTTACACATTAAAGTATTACACAAAATTTGCGCTACAGAGTGAGCAAATGTTTAACCCACGACATTTTCCACATAATATAAAGACAAATTATAAAATTAATGCGATGTGCGCTTACATTTAGATTGGTACAAAACAATTTAATTACATTATGTGTTAATGATAAAACTAAACATTAAACAGGCATGCAAATAAAAAAATAAAAAGAAGAAAAACAAGAAATTATGAAGATACATTCGAAGACTCGAAAATATTACGGAGCAATATCCAAAATAGTTCCATGAACAAGGCCTCTAAATTGATCAGCTGGAAAAGCGAAGATGTCAACATTTTGGAACAGATTATTATATTGACCAGTAAGACGACGTAGGGGTGCTCGTAAGCCTGCGTTTGTACGACTAGAAGATACTGCAAATAGAGGTCGTGCGCGCACCTCTCGGCTTATGGTTGTTCTAGGTACTACGTAGCTAATCTTATCAGTGATATCCATACAATCACTTCCGTTATTACATATATAAAAAAGAAACATTGTCTCTAAAATAATACGTCTGGCCTTAAGTTTATGTAGCTTATACCTATTCAGAAGATCACTATAAGATGCATAAGTGCGAAAACAACGGAAATGCATGGCTTTCAAAAACTTACTTTGAACTTTTTCAATCGCATCTAAGTATTTACTATAGAAGGGATTCCATACCGCAACAACGTACTGGGACCTGATTAACGATTTGTAAAGATATAAATATGTATATGGGCGGACAAATTCTGTGGCTGATCTCATTACAAAACCGTACATACGGAAGGCATTGTTTATAATTTTATCAATATGAACGTCAAGATCTAATTTATCATCCAATAGAACTCCAAGATCGCGCACTCGTGTTTCTCTAGTTAAAATTACATTAATTAAAGTATAAGGATGCGTGATAATAATTTTGTTTTTAGTAAAACTTGTACAGCAACATTTAGATAAGCTAAGTTGTAATTTATTAATTGAACAGAATGCAGAGAACCTGTCCAAGTCTTCCTGTAAGAGTAGACAATCGTGCAAATTTTTAACAGGCTTAAAAACAGGCTGAGATCGTCTGCGTATAGCAATAATTTTGAATTTTGAAAACATGTATTGATGTCATTAATAAATATATTTAAGTAATTAACTGAACGGTAAGGTACGCGTTGCGCCACTAAAAGTAAAACCGAGTTAGTTAACCCGATAGTAGTGCTTTTTGACTTGGAAACATTGCACTTCAATCGTGCAATTCAATAGAATTGCTATATCTGTGCCCTGATATGTAATCCGACCAAAAATTGATGAACGAACGATGAACAGAAATTGTATACCCATCTCTTTTACACTACATTACGATACGTAATACTTTCTTGTTTTATAATTTTATAAAATGACATTTCATTTTGATCGTATTGTACGTCATTTCCGTGGAAATTTTGTTTATTGATCGACGAAAACGTCACTTGGAAAATATGTTTAAGTTTTTTTTATAATTTGTATTTATTTTTATATGAGTTCATGAATATATTTCCTGCTGATATAGTACCGAATTTTCACTTACTATATAAAACACAAAACAAGTTATCGCGTCAAACTTTATGGCGCTCTGAAGTCCGCTACTCGCTGCGCAGCCAATAATATTCCCACACATAATCAGCCAATAATATTCCCACTGCTGGGACACATGCCTCCTCTCTGTGGGAGGGACTTGTAATCCACAACGCGGGCCCAGTGCGGGTTGGTAGATGTCACATGTCATCGAATTTTTGGTTCTAGGACATGCCAGTTTCCTCACGATGTTTTCCTTGACCGTTTTTAGAACAGTGGTGATGAAATAATTTACACAAGGTAAAGCGCCTGTCTGAGTTCGAACCTACGACCTACAACTCTTAAGTCGCGACCGTTACCACTGGGCCACTGCTGTCCTCTAAATTATTTAAAAATTGAAAAAAAAAAAACAATTGAAATACTAGCTGCGCCCTTGGGTTCACTCGCCTAAGTCTCGATCCCGTGGGACTATCGGGATAAAAAGTATCCTAAGTTCTAATCCAGGTTATTGGCTACCCATGTGCCGAATTTCGTCCAAATCCGTTCAGCCATTTAAGCGTGAAAGCGTAAAGGCTCCTTCACACTATACCGGCGGCACAGCTGGCGGGTTTTTAGGACATGCCGGTTTCCTCACGATGCTTTCGTTCACCATTTTGAGAGCAGTGATGAAATAATTTACACAAAGTAAAGCGCCTGTCTGGGTTCGAACCCAGACAGGCGGCCATCGCAACCCCTCACCCCCGCTGAAACATGAATTCGTTACTGCGCAGCGACTCTCATGTTCCGAGCCGTTATAAAGTTTGAATCGGCCTGTACAATTAATCAATTTATTTTGATATTACTAACACTAACCCAGAGTTTAGCGACGGTGGGTTAAATTTTAAAAGTTTAACCCTTTTTTACCTCTAACTCTTGGTGGCGCGCCGCCAGATTAATTATAAGACTAAACCTGAGTTATCTGTTAACTCCGAGTTATTTAGGATAACCCATGAACGTGCAAGTGGGTCTTAATTACTGACGTAAACACCGCGGTTTGACAAGCCCACTTATCTCGAGAAATGAATTTATTACAGTTTTATACAGATGATTGACTACATATTGAAGTCGAAAACAACCCAATCCCGGTTCAGAACATTGCTAGGGAACATTTGAAGAAGACCAGTTATTTATCATCCCCATCATCTTGCCTGTTCCCAACTATGTTATGGCTTCCAGTCTAACCGGGAACCAGTATTATTAGCGGAAGACCAGTAACTCCATTAAAAAAATACTCACTTATGCAGCGAGGTGATGGGCGGGTCTATGGTCTGCTTGCCGAGCGGGCGTTTGCGGTAGGACGGGCAGTTGGCGCGCCGGTCCACGTGCCGGTAGCACGCGTCGCACAGGCAGCTGTCTATGGTCAGCTTCTCCTCGTCTGGTGGGGCGGGGAGGGGTTTAGTCTATGGTTTAAGTCTTTACTACAGCAATCTTTGGTCTAAGATGTTCTAACTTTGTAACTTTACGACAGTGAAATCATTTTCTGGTGTAAATTGCCTTCAAATTGTAGTTATATAATTTTCACAGTTTTTAAAGGGAGGTTGTATTACCTCCCTGCCCTCGAAGTCTTTAGGTAAACAATGGTTACACTTTGGTAAAGATCCCTATTAAAATGAATACAGCTTAGTACAGAACGATGCTCAAGCATGGATGCCAATTCAAAGGTGACAGATCTCATACTAATGTCTACTTAAGACGCTGACAACACCTAAACCGCGGTCACTGTCAGATTCCATAGAAAAGAAAGAGAAGCGCGATGACACAACGCTTGTAATTTATTGCAAAATATGAAACAATTATCTATTTACTCAAAATTTAGTTGAGTAATCGAAAATAAAAAACAACCAAGTTCTGCATTCAAATAAGACGTTCTTGTTATTAATTAAATACGTAACGTATGCTGATATTATTATACACATATTTTGGATTAGAACTCAAGGTAAGAGGTTAGTTTAACGAGATTTTTTTCATAACGTGTTTTGGTAACAACCAAGTTCAGGGAAATATGTTCAAAATTAACATATATTTTTCCCGCTAACACAAACTATACAGATTTGGCAAATGTTTTTCTTAAGAGAAGCCTATTTTGGTCAATTGGGTCTTGTCAGCGCCTTAAATATATCAAGATTCATACTTGAACTAGTCCATGGTCTTTAAACTCTGAAAAGATACAAAAGTTCATGAAAATAAAAGAAAAACTCACTATCCAAAACCTTCTTCTGCCTTTCGGAGCTCTTAATCTGCGCGATATGGCACGGCGTGTCAAACAGGCCGAACTTTCCCCCACAGTAGAAACATTGGTCCATACACAGCCTCCCAGGGTGGATGCTGAATGAGGATGCCTTCTCTGGGATGACGAGGTTCAGGGTTTCTTTGGGTTCCGCTGGCTCGGGAGCCGCCTCTATGTCTGTGAAGAATATCTTGCTGATGGGTGGACTTTAGTGGGGAAGAGGGGATGAAATTGTGGTTGGGTGGTATGTATTGTAGTGTGAGAGAGAATGTACCTATTTGTCAGTATTGAGGATTGATATAAATATAATATCACACCTGTGGCCTCCCAAGGGGTAGAAAAGGTTTTTAGTGAACTCTATAAATATTTAGTGAAGAATGTTTGTATTGTATTATATTATATCAAAAATGTAAGTAGTGTTTGGGTGTTCTCTGATATTAAATTATAGTGTGAAAAACCCTAATAATTTTATTGCGTCTGTTGTGAAATCTTATATCAACTTATAAATGAATGATTCATTGTTTTTTGTGGCAACCAATCACAATAGCTAAATTCGATATGGCAGTAGTTCAGACAAGAAAAAAAGGGGTGAATTATGAAGTTTAGTTTGATTGTCAAAATATTGTGTTATAAATAAATAAAGTATTTTGTGCCAACTTTCTAAATCTAAAAACGACTTCACATACATATAAAATATTACTTAAACGATAGTTAAACATGCGTTACTGTGCTATATCATGCGATTAAGCTCTTGTGGGACAGTTAGTACACTCAACTGTACGTAGATGTAACAATTTGAAAATTACAGGGTCTTCATTTCTTAGCAGGAAGGCCGTTTTTCACAGTTCAAGTGTTACGTGACGTGCGGTTGAGTGTAGTACTCGTTAGCAAGGTTAGGTCTGTTTGCGAAGGCGTACGAGTATGTTCACGCGATACTTGACTCAAAATGTAGTACGTTTATTATTTATCTTACAATTACTGAAATTTACTGTTGAGTGATCGTTGGGAAGTTTAATTTAGACTAGACTTGTAGTATTTTTGTTTATTTTTAACATGTTTGAGAATGATATACCTATAAGTAACATTTCCTTCTAGTAATCAAGACTAAGACAAAATAAAGAAAATTAAGCGACGCATCCAAAACTAACTAATACCCAATGAAGCTCTCTTCATTATGTAGAGGTTTCATAAATATTTTATTTTTGATTTTTTATTAGTATTTTTCTGTTCTGTTCTTTTTTTCTGTTTTTATGTGTGTAATGATTAAATAAATAAATCATTTATTTTATACCTCACAAAGGTAGGTATTTAAAAGAATTGTTTGAAAGATGTACGATTCCCGACCCTATTGTATGCCTTTCGCTTGAAAAATGCAAATGTATATGAAGATCAAAAAGTTTCATAAAACCTAACCTAATTACAAGGCTCGAAAATCTGAAAGATTTAATATAATATCTAGTACCCGATATTAATAATACAAGTATCGTACCTATGCCCCGGTACCCACAGCTAATAATGTGGCCCCTGTAACAGGATGAGCACGATGCGTTCAGTAATTGAGTGCTGTTGAGTCGCTAAAGGAAATTCACGAGGACATTATAAGGAAAATTATGTTACATTATGCTGTACGAAAAACTAACACAACATCACGGCTGCTAGGAAAAGGTGTAAGGTAAGCGGGGAAATTCCGCAAGGGATACCGATGCCCCTGGCAACACAGGCAACGGAAGGAACACGGGTGGGTTTTAGTCAGTAAGAGTCTGACACACCCTCCCGCTCCGCCCAGAGCGGGAGAAGTTATTTGATGATTTCCCACCCTCAAAAAAAAAAAAAGCCTGCTACGGTGTATGTCCTAATGAAAATTGAAAAACTAAAGACTGACGTAGTAACGCAGCATTTTATACTAAATTATAATTATATGCTAGTATTTGAGTGATATTGTTTTCAGAAGTATGTATGTAAGTATATAATATAATCTGTCTATGTTTCCACTGCTGGGACACAGGCCTCCTCTCTGTGAGAGGGAGTGGGCCTTAGTCCACCACGCGAGCCCAGTGCGAGTTGGTAAATGTCACATTCATGTCTTCGAATTTTTGGTTCTAGGATATGTCGGTTCCCTCACGATGTTTTCCTTCGCCGTTTTGAAATAATTTACACAAAGTAAGCGCCTGTCTGGGTCTGAACCAACGACCTACAACTCGTAAGTCACAACCGTTACCACTGTGCCACCACCGGTCTTTAAGTAAGTATATTCTCTTGTGTATTTTTTTTTTTTGATACGTGCTTTTATGCTGTGGTCCCGCGGGGGTCCTCGACTGCTTTACCGGGTGTCGGTGGGGCCAGAAGGGCCTCTCACCTATTTAACTTAAAATTAGGCAGCACAGCTAAGGGCATCCCATAGTGGGACTCGAACCTCGGCTTAGGGCGCTACCGGTTACTGAGCAAGCGGGGACTTGTCGTAACTGTGTTATATTATTATTATTGGGGAAATGATTTGTATTAACTTGTTCCGCGCGGGCGGGCGGGTTCAAGCGTCGGGGGCTCTTATGTATATGTTTATATTTAAATGAGTGAATAGTTTTTTGTTTTTATTTATTTTGTTTTCTCTTCTACTCCTACACACGGTGTCTACATATCTTTGTCTACTGTCCTATCGCAGGTATGCTGGAAGAGATTTCTTTAGAAATAAGCATCACCTTTATACGTTTTTTTCTGTTCTTGTCTGTGTATATGTGTGTACAGAATCCGTTTAAATAAATAAATAGTATTTGACGGACAAATTCAGGCTATAAGGACAGTGTATCTTTTTGTTGCATGCCTGGTGGTAATTGGTTACCATCGCATATCGACATCTGCAATATTATAAGATCGCTAAAGGCTTATCGTTCTAGCAGGAAGGCTGAAATATGTATAGATGGTAATATTTTCCCAGAAGGGGTTTTTCGCAAAGAATGTAGCCGACTCCTGCGACAGTTATCAAAACGTATGTGTTTTTGTTACGCGATAAATATGTGTCTACTGAACAATCAGTACCTACATACATTTTAAGAAAACCCTAAAAAAGCATTCGTGTGTGTTTGCATTAATTTTGTAATTAAAATACTATTGTTATTTTTATTTAATTTTTAGAAAATCACAAATTTCATGCCTTTTAGAAATATATTTTTTTTTTTTTTGTTAATTTATGTGAGTATGATTAGAAAAGTCATGCAAAACGTAATGAACTTAGTTTTATTATATTTTAATTAACCTTTGGTCAGTTATCAACATTTGTACTGAACGTAGCAATGTTCCTTCATTATAAAGTTTGATGAAACTGACAAAAATTCGCTAGTGCAAACATGATATCAATTTCAAACAAAGTATTCAAGCAATATTAGTAATAATCACTTATTTCCTGAATTTGTTGTACAGAATATACAAAAAAACTTCAATGCTTTGGAAAGGAAAAACTATTTCCTACTATTAGCTATTGACAAATAAAAAAATAATAATATAGTAACCGAAAAAAATTTGCTCTTTTAACAAAAAAAAAAAAAAAAATTGGTGCGACAGAAAAACCGCGTCTACTTGAAAAAGTCTCACGATTATAAATATCATGTGTGCACATAACGACAGTGTGTAGTGGGGTGAATGTATCCACACACCATGGTTGTTAAGACGATTACTGTAATGAGACTTTCTGTGCCCACCGTCAGATCCCGCGCCTGGAGCACCCTGTAGACAAAACAACAAACATTAAAATCATATCTAAATACATAAAAAATAATAATTGTAGAATGAAAAATTTAAAATCAGTTTACATCTGGCAAAAAAAATCCATAGTAGGGAAAGTATTCTACATATACAGACAGGAAACAAACATTAATCACACTTGCTCATATTGAATTAATTCAGGTTATAGTTTACCTTCTAATCTGAAAAAGATGTATAATTATGGAACCGGAACTGAAATTGTAGCTGTTTAATAGACAGCAGTCTATACCAGTTAGGTGAACCTAACTCTAAAAATGATCAATCAAAGGAAGTATAAATTTATTTATTTAATACTTTAAGCACACAAATGTACAGAGGCGGACTTAATGCCGTAGGCATTTTCTACCAGTCAACCTTTGGAAAACTAACTTTAAATTCTAACAAATATAAACCCTAGTTTTAGAAAGTCTTTGACAGGCTAACCAACTACAATCAATCCTATATAACACATCACAATGGTACGAGTATTCCATGAAGGCTTGGGCAGAGGTGCACTATTCCAGGAAGGGTAGGGCAGAAGTTCACCTATAGTAACTCCATATCATCAGTAGGTAATAGGTAATACGGGCTGGTGGCCGCAACTCCACGTCAATGCCCGTATTTTGCGTAAGGTTGGGAAACTGATTATTCGATCCACCCCAGCTCCTCCCGTCCGGTAATGACCGGGCCCGGGTCGACAGCGCGTTGTATTCCGCGCGCCTCAAAGAGATGTCGTCAGCACAAGTGTAGGGGTCCACTAGGGCCGATGCCTGCCGGGGTCGCGGGAAGGTACTAAAGGGTTGCCAGGGGAAGGAATACGGGTGGGTTTTAGTCAGTAAGAGTCTGCCACAGCCTCTCGCTCCGCCCAGAGCGGGAAAAGTTATTTGATGACTTCTCACCCTTCTTCACTTAATCAGCCTATAATGTTCCCACTGCTGGGACACAGGCCTCCTCTCTGTGAGAGGGACTGGGCCGTAATCCACCACGCGAGCCCAGTGCGGGTTGGTAGATGTCACATGTCTTCGAATTTTTGGTTCTAGGACATGCCGGTTTCCTCACGATGTTTTCCTTCACCTTTTTGAGAGCAGTGGTGATGAAATAATTTACACGAGGTAAAGCGCCTGTCCGGGTTCGAGCCTACGACATACAACTCGTAAGTCGCTGCCGTTACCACTGGGCCACCACTGCTCCTCACCTCTCTCTTCTCACCCAAAAAAAGAAAACCCCAGCTCCTCAAGGAAGGCCAGCAGCGCCTTGTTGTTACTGACAATCTCACAGAGGGTACCTGGGTTACCGAAGTACTTTGCCCTGTATGTGGCGACCACCGGGCAGTCATATTATAAGTAAGTTGCTATTGCATTGAACCAGGATTATTAATAGTGTTACATAAGACTAATGCATAATTATGTATGAGATATTTGCTTATTTTCAATTATCAAAGATTTAATTAGATAGAGACAATAATTATTAAGATTAATAATATCTTATAGCCAAATGTTAATTCAACTTTTTGGGCTGTTTTCAGTAAGTTTAAATTTATGATTTAAAAACAAGCTTTTCTTAAGCTTTCTATTAACATAGATAAAGAAGAACAAAGTTACCAATAAAATGCTTAAATAACAACAACAATTTGATTTGAGCAATTATTAATGTTTGGTTTCTTTTCCTAAGTGTGTTTCATTTACTGAGATAGATACTTATTGGAAAAGTATTGATATCTTCCCAATTGATACTAATACAAGTTGACATGTTATGATGACTAATAGCTGATTCATTACACTAGATTACTTTATTTTTTAGATATGGAATGCATTTGTAGTGTTTGAGTAACTTAGGAGCTTAAAAGCTTTTGTATCCAAACATTTATGGAACCTATTGAAAAGGACATTTCTAAAGTTTTTAAGAAACATTTCCTAGGGTAAATATTATGTTAATATAAACAATTATAGGAAAATTATAACATTAAAGGATTCAAGGAAACTTTGGGAATGGATTATAAGTTCCTGAACTTTAGGGAGTCATGGGGTCAACTGAATGAAATCTTGGAGTGCCTTAATTTTTAGCATGCCTCCACATCATAAGTAAAACTGGATCCTATATGAGGTCTACAGTCTAAACCATTTACTTAATTTACTAAGAGTTCCATAATCATCACAATCCTGTCAGCTGTCTTTAAACCCAAAAATTCTGCAAAGTAAATGATTAATAAATAAGTGTGTGTGCTCACCTCTCGCCGCTCAATGGTGTAGTAGGCATCATCTTCGTCGGCTGCCTCACCCACCTCCGGTGTCGGCTTCCCCGACCGGTACTTGCTCTTCTGAAACGTCATCTTCAAAGAACTCCTATGTTTCTTCTTGTCACCTACACCTCTGTTCAACTTTATCACAGTTTTCAAGGTCCCTGTGTAGTCACCCTGAGCTTTCGTTGTCTTACTCTTATGAGACATCATACCACCGTAATTAGAACCATATATCCTTTCTTTTTCTTTAAGTTTCTCAATTTTCGCCTCCTTGGCAGCCTTGTGAGTGAGTAAGCCAAGAGTCCTCAGCACATTTTCCTTGCGTTTCTGACTCTCAGGTGTCTCGTTCAAGGCATTGCTAGGTCCTGCCTGACTTTCTATAGAGTTGCGCGCCGATTTAGGCTTCGGACTCTTTACTGGCTTGACTTCAGGCTCCACAGGCTTCACTTCAACAACTGTCTCAGTCTTTTCTTTTTCTTCTATTACAGTCATTTCCTTAGTCTCTTCAGGCTTTTGTTCAGGAGGTTCTTCAACTTCCATATTCTCTGGTTCAGCTGGAATCTGTACTATTGGAGCTGTTGGGACCGGAGTTTCGGCCTCTACAACAGGAGTTTCAACTTGCAATTCCTCTTTCTTAGGTGTTTCAGCAACTTTAGTGCTTTCCACTTCAGGGTCCTCAGAAGCAGAAAAATCTTCAATAGACTTTGTAGTTTCTATCGCCGGGGGCAGTGCTTCAGTCTCTATCGGCGCCGCTTCAGGCGACTTGATGGCGACCGGCGCAGGAGTGACCGGCGCAGCAGTGACCGACGCAGGAGTGACCGGTGCAGCAGTGACCGACGCAGGAGTGACCGGCGCAGGAGTGACCGACGCAGGAGTGACCGGCGCAGGAGTGGTCGACACCGCAGGCGACACGCTCAGGTGCGGCGGAGACATGATCTTCTCGATCGTCGCCATCTTGTCTTCAGTCTCGACCGTAGATTCCGAGGACTTACGCGACATCGACTCCCTTGATTTCCTTTTAGTGATGATTTGAATGTCACTATTGATCTTCGACTCGACGACGCGAGGCGTGATCGAAACCTGACTAGAATCGAATACGACGCCGCCGAGGTTCGCACTAGGCGTGTTAGGATGTAGTGTCGCGAACTGATGCAGGTCTATCTGAGTGCCCGAATGAGGCGCCGACTTATCCACAGACTTCCTTATTTCCGTCAGAGTAACATCCTTGCCGAGTGACTTCTCGAATATACTAATAGCATCAGATTCTTTAGAGTGATTAGAACTCGTGGACTCTTTCCTTGAACTAAAACTATTTCTTTTAATTAGAGTGACTGAGTTAGGCATGTCGATATCGGTGGATTTCCTCACTAGATCTCTCTTGACTATTGAAATAGCTGAGTTATTCTCAAAGCAACTCAGAACATTCTCCTTTTCAAATGTTTTTTCTGGTGACCTCACAGATTGAATGTCTTTTAATGGCTTTATATCGCCAGACTTCGGTATCAACACCACATCATTTGTCACCATCATTGGTTTGCCACTGTCAGTGGCTTTGGACTCCATTTGTCTTCTCTTATCAAATTCCTCGAATTCCTTTAGTCTGTCCATGAGTTTGTCAATGCTGGCGACAGGACTACACTTGTAAGGTATCTCATGCTTGGCGCCATCTACAGGTTTCTCAACCGAATCTTCCTCATAATGTAGCCGTATGTTCTCACCATCGTCATTCTTGGACGGCGTGTTCTCATTACTGATAGGAGATATAATAGCTTTGTCTTTTACAGGCGTCTCAGGAGTGGGGACCTTGTCTCCATTGTTGAGAGGTTTGGCTAGGCCATAGAATTTAGAAGCAGTCTTTGTCTGCATTTGGTCAGGGGTGCTTTCTGTAGTGACTGCAGTGTTTGTCTCAGAGGTCATCTCCATGTCACCATGTATGTTCTGGTCGAGGTCATTGATGAGGTCGTTGATCTCCTTGGTAAGCGTGTCGATGGTCTCCACCTTGTCGTCGGCCGCCTCGGCGGTGATGGTACTGGTGATGCAGTTCTTGGGCGCGGAGGAAGCGGGGGCTGGGGCCGGCGCAGGTCCCGGGGTTGGGGCCGGCGTGGGGCCCGGAGACGGGGCCACGGGCCGCGACGCCGCCATCACCTTGCGCCCACGACGCGCCTTCCTTATATTCTTCGACATCTCCTTAGAGTTGAATGTCTTGGACATACTAGTCAATATACTACTACGAGCATCAAAAAGCGTATTATCAGTCTTCATTAACATTTTTTCTTCTATTTCATTTGAATTTAAATCATCTAAGTTTATCCTATTACTATTATTGTTGTCAGAGTCTAATGAAGTACTTCTGTTTAAGCTCAGTTTCTTATCTTTTGCATTTATGTTACTACTAGGCTCCGGGGGGTCCAGTTTGGTTTCAGCTAATTTGGAGTCAATAACAAGAGAAGGCACTTTTTCAATAGTCGAGATCTGTACATTATTTTCAATATCTATATCTAGGTCAGTCTTAGATTTATCTAGTTTTTTGTTGAGCTCCTTGCTGTCTGTGTCGTTGAGTGTCTCACTCATGCTCAAGTCAGACTCAGTGTTGTCTGAGCACTTGGATATCTCACTACCATCACGAGAGCATGAGCGTCCCCTCTTCAACTTTTTACAGTCCTCAGGAGTCTCTGCGGTGTCTGAAGTCTTAGAATCTGAATGCAGTCTACGCCTTTTCTTCTGTTCCTTGATAACAACCTCACTCAGTAAGTTCTTGACTTTCCTAGGCTTCCCACTGCGAAGGTTCTTTCCTTCAAACAATGAGGGACTATTGCTTCTTTCAGAGCGCATTGAATAAGGGCTGGTGCGTGGGGCGAGCACCAGGCTACCTGGAGAGTCACTAAGCAATGTCTTCATCATGGCCAAGTCGGAGCTGAGTCTCTGCCTCCTTCCCGCTGTCTTGGGACTTGAGGACCTCGAGTTGGGTGTTGTGTCTTCACCTGGCTCCTTCTTGATTTCAGAAGCAGGTATCAATGGGACGGTTTCCTTGTCTTGGGTCTCCTCAGCATTAACCTTCAATGCAGGCTTTCTTCCTCTTTTTGCAGTTTGTTTTATTACCTTTTTAACCTTTTCTTTGACAACAATAGCTTTTTTGCTTCTCAAAGTTTTTCTGATACCCAAAGGTCTTTTCTTAACCACAGCTTTAAGTTTGCCTACAGGTTTCTTGGTTTCTTTGGACGTTTTAGGTTCGTCTGGTGTGGTTTTCTTGTCATCATCATTAATGTCTGAAGCCTTCTTGCGGGCACGGGTCTTGGGTTCTATCACGGTGTCCTCATCGAGACTCTTGTCTAGTTCCTCCTTAGCTTGTTTGGTTTTCATGTTGGAATGTGTGGTGGGAGATGTCCCCGTTCTTCCGACATCAGGTAGAGGCTGGCAGTCAGCTTTGCTCCTGTTAGTCGATCTGAGCTTGATCGACGAGCTGCCCCGACTCTTTCCTGAATGTTTTTGTTTGCTGGCCTCTGAAGACTGACTCTCACTGTCTGTATCCTGTAGATTGGTGTCAGTTAAGCTCTCTTCAGGGCAAGTATCACAACCACTGTCGTCCTTGTTCAAATTACAAGTAGTTTTCAGTTTCAGTGACTCCTTAATCTTTGTGTTGGGACGACTTTGAGCCATAATACATCTCTATATTGTGCCATCTGGACCTGGAAAGCGATAAGCATTCGTTAATTACCCTTACGGCCCTATAATTTGCAATGTGGTATTAAAAATCACTTGTTGAACAACATCAGAAATAACTCCTAACTTAAGTTGGTTAAAACTGTGATTTTTTTATTGATAAGTAGTTGTAACACTAAATTAACATACTGTTTACTCAATTGTGACATAAATTGGCACAATTCACATATAAATCGTCTTTAGAGATCGTGGTAAACAAAAGCCAACGCGCGCTAATCAACAAGTTCGCGCAATATTATCACATTTATTTCACTTATTAAGGTCTTATTTACGATTTATTTGGGGACATTAAACTATAGTGAACTTCAATAAGAATCAAAATAACTTTTTAAATCTATCAAAACATATAAAATCGCGCCGGAAAATTCATGAAAAACCCGATGTTTTGGTGGCGAGGCCGCGGGTGACACCTAACGCCACCTACAGCTGAGCGAGTGCGTATGCGTCGAGCGAACGAAAGCACCAAATCATTTCCCCAGCCGTGGCGCACCTCTGCAATGTCCTCACAAAATACTCACAATTTATCCAATGAAACCTCCAAAAACCACAATAAACAGTTAATTGGATACACAACGCACCATAATATGCGAAAAAGTTCAATATAAACTCGCGATTAAACTTAGAAAACGATTTTTGAAAAGCCCAAATGACTGCAGGCGTCCGCCATAATGTTTCCTTCGAAACGAATAATATAGTTCTTATTGCTCTTGTAGCAATTCTCTATTCGCTATTCAAAATGGCGACTGTGTGGCGATCGCAGTGCGCGTTTGCGCGACTTTTTGCTGGAAAAACTGGACAAATCCTGAACAACGCGATTGATTTGGGTACAAAACTTGGTCCGGGATCACAATCGGTAATTATTTAATTATATTTTCACTCGCGTCGAGTCGTAATGTCGCTTTGACCGCGACATGTGACAGAACTATGGATGTACACCCTTCCTCACAAGTTTCTCGTGGCTTCAATATTTTTTGTGACATTAATGTATTTTCAGAATGACTTTGATTAATGATCCGTAATGCGAAGTTTAAATATTTTTCTATAAGTTTTAATAGCTATTAGATGTTATTTAAAGATTTATGATTTGAGGTTATTATTTTACGTGTGATTTGAAATTTATTTCAGGGATGGGACTTTTTTAAACTTTTTTACTAACTTTTTCTTTCTTTTGTTTCAGGCCATATTATCAAGAAAATACTCAAGCTTCTCGGATTCTCCGTTCGTAACTAGAATAAAAGAACAATATGACTACGAGATTGTGAAGAATCCTCCGGAGTGGGCTTATGTGCAGAGACTTTTACCGTTTGACACAATTCCTGCGGTAACTCCCAAGGAAAGCTATCCTTCTGGTTGGGTTCCGCCTAAAGAAGAAGCTAAAAGTCTCCCGTATTTCTTATTAAGAACAAGAAATCATGAATTGCCAATTTATTTAAAAATTACATACAGAGGCATCCGCAAGATAACAAAAATAAAACGGATTGAAGGTGATATTTGGCTCATGAACGATGAAATTAAAAGTTACTTGAAAGAGAAGAATAATAGATATGTAGAAACTCGTGTTCAAGAAGTTGGTAGATTTATAGAAGTAAAGGGTGATTATGTCAATCAACTATTAGAATGGGCTCATTCCAAAGGCTTTTAAATAAACATAAACCCTGAAATAGATGAAATAAATTGATTTAGCAAATAATAGTCGTTTTATTTACCCTATTATAATTTACGATGACCACAGTTAGTCATACAAAAACAAATAAAGACACCTGTAAAGTAATCATGAAATCTCACAACCTAACCTACATTTATTTTGTTAATATTAAACGTATTAGTATAATTTAATAATAATTAATAAAATGACAACTTTGGATTCTATAGTTCTTAAAAATAATTAGTAAGTACAATAGTGTTGAAAGAAGCAGTTTTAAACGTAATTATTGCAAGTTATTAGTGAAGAGGTATTGCACGAAAGAACAAGATTTTTTATTTGATGGGAAATCCCGCGAAGGGTAAGAGGCATTATCATTTTTTATAAAAGCTTCTGGGTATTTCTACACCAGCATTTGCCACATTACATTACAAATGTTATTATTATGATTTTACACTCCATTCCACAATTAAAATGTCATATTTTGCAATGTTGACTTTAACTAATTCTAAAACACTCTGTTCTAGCAGAAAACTTTTTAATATTAACTACCCCATAATTTCCTAACAAAATAAATAATATTTAAATAAATAATCCGGTGAATCCTCGTCAAAACTTGTTGGGAAGGTTGTACACAGCATGAAGTTTGATAATGTTTGCCGCCGCTAGGGGCGCTGCGAACGGCGGAAGGTTTTATCTACGTAGCTATATAACATCCGCCCGACACCGATGGGCCTCTCCACGATACATATTTTCGATACGAACCCACTCTTCTTTGTTAAAAACAACTTTTCTGTACATTATACGCGTTTATAAACGCTACAGTTCGTTTTTCGCGAGTTAAATACGCTACAAAACACTTTATAACTTTTAGGTTACTTTTATTGCAATTAACTTTGTTGTTGAACGTTAATTCGTCTCTAAATTCACGTAATTGGGTCTGTTATCGTTAGAAACTTTATTTAAGTCGGCATTTCAAAACATACGAGTTGATCGGGGATCGATAATGAACATTTACGGTTTTTATTACGTAAGATGAATAGATACATAGTGTATTACATAGTTATAATGATTTTCAAGGCCAGGCGCTTTCAGAATGACACGTGTACAGTCTAGGCATTATGATTGCACAACAAACGATGACAAATGTGGTCGGGGGGTGGTATTTAATGACTATCGACTGCGCCCAAGTTGCATTTAATGAACAATTTGCGTTATCTTAATGCAAATAGATGTTATTTGGAACCGTAACCAAAACTGCTTCGTTCTTGTTTATTTAGAGTTTTATATGAGATTAAGGAGTATGTTAAAACGTTTTATATGTTTTAAAGGGGCTTCAAAGTACTTACCTACATAACACGAAGTTCCATTGCATCATTAGCTAACTATTGTTACCAGGACAATAGTTAGCAGGGTTGCCAGACGTCCCGATTTTGGCGGGACATCCCGATCTTTAGCTCAAAATGAGCCGCGCGGGCCAAGCTCAGTTCAGTCCCCCTTTTCGGGGATACAAAAAATGGTTAATCGTTAGTAATGTATTACTTATGTATATAAATTATACCCCTCGGAAGACTTAACTGCCTTACAGAGCAAACCAGTCGATTATTGTTATTGCTTCAGTAAAGTAACATTGTCATAAAAATACATTTTTTATGATATGTAATAACATTGTAAACTTAATTTGAACCTCAATTATAAGGATAACTACTAATAAATAAAATACTACTGATTATTTGCGTTTTTTTTTTATTATGTTCCGCTTTCGACTAAAGAGTCCCACATTTTTTTTAATCAAAAGGTTTCAAAATCCCAATTAGTTCGAAAAAAAATCCAATTCTAATTGTTTAATTACCTACGTATCGGAGGTCCCGTAGGTACTTATCGAATCATCGACTTTCTACAAGGCTTCGACAGTCGGTAGGTAAATAACTTGATAAAAAACCTTACCTACCTACCTAGGTAGGTAGGTAAGGTTTTTTACTGGTCTACCTAGGCGTAGACGACGTACAGCCCTATTAAATTACCTATAAGCAGTAGGTATCTATCAAGGATTATTTCAGTTTCTTTTCAAAGGATTTCTGAAAAAAGGAAGGACCTTCAATAAGGGTTATGAGAATAATCACCACACTTGGTAGGCAGATTCGTAGATATTTGACAGTAGTTACATAGTCAGAAGCTAAAAGTTTGACAACCAGTCTTACCAAGGGGTTTCGTGGTACCTAGTAAGTAACTGGGTTGTGAAGGTCAGATAGGCAGTCGCTCCATGTAAAATTCTGGTATTCAGCTGCATCCGATAAGACTGGAGCCGACCCCAACATATTTGGGAAACGGCTTGGCAGATTGACTTGGTAGGCAGATTGTTATTTGTAGTGAGATCGTATTGCAAGCAAGAAGTTGAACGAAAACGCAATCACCAACTATTTCGTTAAAAGTGGTGATTAATGAGTAAGAGCCAATTTAAGACGCTGACAACACCTAAACCGCGGTCACTGTCAGATTGCATAGAAAAGAAAGAGAAGCGCGATGACACAACGCTTGTAATTTATTGCTAAATATGAAGCAATTATCTATTTACTCAAAATTGAGTTGAGTAATCGAAAATAAAAAAAACAACCAAGTTCTGCATTATATTAAGACGTTCTTGTTATTAATTAAATACGTAACGTATGTTGATATTTAATACAGATATTTTGGATTAGAACTCAAGGTAAGAGGTTAGTTTAACGTTAGTTTGTATCGAGTTTTTTTTTTTCAAAACGTGTTTTGGTAGCAACCAAGTTCTGGAAAATATGTTCAAAATTAACATATTTATATTTTTTTCCGCTACCACAAACTATACAGATTTGGCAATTTTTTTTCTTAAGAGAAGCCAATTTTGGTCAATTGGGTCTTGTCAGCGCCTTAAGTGATTTATTAGGACTAGCCCAGTACACGATAGTCCAGTACCCACAGGATGAGACATGTCACTTTTTTCAAGTGTCTTATTTCAACATGGTGATTTATTTTCAGTCCCACTTCGCTGAATTTAGTCGTATTTTTATCAAATAGGTTTATAGAAAGCGAATGACGAACTGCATCTGTATGCAGTTTAAAGTGCGACAAAGACGGACGGACGGACGTATCGACCTTTCTTTTTTTCTAATTAGGATACTTTTTGGGAGACTAACTTGCTGAATGCGATTACATTTGTCTAAATTCAGTAACTTAACCATTTAGACTAAATACAAAATTTAGGCAAGTGGATTGAATCCTTTACAAAGAGTTTCTCGTTACCCAGCAACTGGGTTTTGGAGGTCAGATAGGCAGTCGCTCTATGTCAAACACCTTCTGGTATTCAGCTGCATCCAGTTAGACTGGACATCGACCTTAGTTGGGAAAAAGGGTCAGATGACGATGATTTCATTCAACCCTTATCCTGAAGAATGACATCCCATGATATCCCTATACTTTTATTCAGTCTTCAATCAGATTGGTTTGCAGTCTCTTCTTAATCGACTTAAAAAAAGGGGTTATGCAATTGACGAGTTTTTTGTTTTCATTGATGTATACCGATTTCTCAGTGATTCCCTGACCGATTTACGTGGTTTTTTTATTCATTGGGTAGGTGGGTAGAAGACGCCGATACCCACTGGGTGTGCGTCTACGAACTTGCTACTTCATATCAATTTTATTAACTTACATGAGTAGTTTTTGAGTTGGCTTCAAAGGTTATATTATATTAATCCAGCGTGATAATGTTGTTATCTTGACATAGGTAAGGAAGTCGGTGGCAATTAGGCAAAAAAAAAAAAACAACTAAAACCAAAGCCAGCTACTTTCTAAACTAACATTTGTAACTGTTCCAGCTTACTACGTACTTTATTTGTCCTTTTAAGGTTGATATAGGCCATAAACATCCCCTTATATGGAAAACCTGGTAAGAAAAGGGTGAAACATAAAATTGTACTAATCACCAAACCTGGCTGATGGATTGGTGATTGGAGTTTGTTATTGTTAGCAGACAAGGGGACACTGCCAACCCCCTTAGTGTTAATTCTTAGTAGCCTCTTATGACACGTACAGAAGAAAAAGTTGGTGACCAACGACAGCAGGGACATCCACGCGCAACCCTCGCGTTGAAAATTTTTGTAGGTTATTAAAAAAAAAAGTCTGTTCCATAAATTGTGACCGCGTAGGTATTTCACACGTTTTTTTTCATGAAACAGCAGATTTTTGTTTTCGATAACCGACGAAAAATTTCTACGCTACATTTAGAATCATGTGCTGAATTCACGTTTACAGTTTGCGCGGCGATGTCCCTACCACCCTGTATAAGTATTTACTTTAGTACAGGTACCTACGCTATTTATTTATTGATGAGTTTACGTCTATAATAAGTAAACGAGGAAAAACCAAACGACTATCGATGTCGTTGTATAAATTATCTAAATGAGTTTTATGTATTGATAAATAAGTACTTAGGTACCTAGCTAACTGTTGCCCTAGGTCGCAGTGTTAACTTCAAAATTAAACTTAAAAGTCATTTATTCAAACTAGGCTGAGAATCAGCACTTTTCGAACGACAAACATACATAAGACAGTCTCTCAAAACGCCAGCCCATCGCCACATCTGGACAACGCCGCAGTCGGGTAAAAAGTAATCTACCTTCTTACTAGTAGGTCTACGAAATCTAGCTATGTAAGTGGTGATTAAGTCATAAATATCTTATGTACAATTCATTAAACCTGACTTGGTTTCCGTACTTCTTTTCCGGGTACATAACATACATAATCAGTTAATCAGCCTATAATGTTCTGTCCCCTGCTGGGACACAGGCCTCCTCTTTGTGAGAGGGAGTGGGCCGTAATCCACCACGAAGGCCCAGTGCGGGTTGGATGATTAGATGACACGTGTCTTCGAATTTTTGGTTCTAGGACATGCCGGTTTCCTCACGATGTTTTCCTTTCCTGAAAATCAGCGCTGTCCTCTGGGTCTCCCATAGCACAGCATCATGCTGAGTGGCCTTCTTGTCACAGTCATGACGTGCCAGCAGCTACCGACTATGTCTGTTTTGATTATAAATGTAGATCTATTTCTATAGTCTTATTAGTTATTAATTAATTAATAAGACTCGAGTAATTAAACTTAATATCTTTTTGTGTGCATGTTTCTGTGACAAATGAACTTTTTCTTTTCTTTTTTTCTTTCTGTTTGTCCATCCAGGGCCTCCTCTCTTGCTATTTTCATAAAAAGAAGAAAGAGCAGTACATTCATACTACAACTTATTTTAGTGGAAGGGAAGATATTGGTGCTGATTCTCTTGTCACAAATGCCCCTAAACTAGACTTAAAATCACCAATATTTTGTTAATTTCTGTCAAACGACGATTTCCCATTCTGAAATTGACTAAAGTGACACACTTACTCGTAACACACTTTTTTTCTTTTTTTTTTGGGTGGGAAATCATCAAATAACTTCTCCCGCTCTGGGCGGAGCGGGAGGGTGTGTCAGACTCTTACTGACTAAAACCCACCCGTATTCCTTCTTGTTGCCTGTGTTGCGGGGGCCTAGGTGACCCATAAGTACCTTCCCGCGACCCCGGCAGGCATCGGCCCTAGTGGACCCCTACTATGTGCTGACGACATCTCTTTGAGGCGCGCGTGGAATACAACGCGCCGTCGACCCGGGCCTGGTCCTTACCGGACGGTGAGCTACCCATTGCTCACCGTCCGCAAACCCGCGCCTACGGTGGCCGGAAATCCGCCCGGGATTCCCGACGCCCTGGGCGTCTCCTGCGGCGGCTAGGGGCGAGAGGGCGCGAAACTTGTCTTTCCCTCAACCGTCCCGCCTCCTCCTTCGTGAGCATTACTGCTTCGCAGAAGGAGGTGTCGGCTGCCCATGCCCTCTCGCTCCGTACCATGGCCTGAACCAGGGCCGGACGCGAGAGGTCTCTGCCGCCGATCGCCTCCAAGAGGAAACGGCGGTGTTCTGCCCAAGCCGGGCAGACCTCCACCGTATGCTCCACCGTGTCCTCCGGGCGATCCACACAGTGGTGACACCCGGACGTTTCCTCCCGCCTTATCCGACACAGGAACCTCCCGAAGCTGCCGTGTCCGGTGAGGACCTGCGTCAGGCGGAAGGTGAGGACGCCGTGGCGCCTCTCCAGCCACTCCTCAAAGAGGGGACTTATCGCCGCAATCGTGGCGTGCCCAGCACTGGGTTGCGACAACCGTACTTTCCATGACGCCATGAGATCCCGCCGGAGCTCCGTCCGCTGTGCCGCGATTTCTCGCGGCAGCGGACTTACGCCCCGGCGTTTCGCCTCCTCGCGCCACTCCCATACGTGCGCGAGGACTTTTGCCTCCAGATCCCATGGCGGTAATCCGGCGAGGAGGCTCGCTGCCTCACAGGAGACCGTGCGGTATCCTCGGACCATCCGGTTAATTTCTGTCAAACGACGATTTCCCATTCTGAAATTGACTAAAGTGACACACTTACTCGTAACACACTTAACTATATTTTAGTTTGGCAGCACAGTTTGGCCCATCGTCGCAAGGTTGCCTGCTTGTCGGTCTTCTATAGATTGTACTTCGGAGAGTGTGCTCAGGAACTCCACGACCTCATTCCACCGGCCCCCTTCTATTATCGGTCATCTAGGCGCACTTCAGGTTACCATCCCTTCCTGGTGG
Source organism: Atethmia centrago (assembly GCA_905333075.3). NCBI lineage: Eukaryota > Metazoa > Arthropoda > Insecta > Lepidoptera > Noctuidae > Atethmia > Atethmia centrago. The sequence goes on along the minus strand of HG995381.1, from coordinate 4,529,998 downwards.
CTATCCCACCAACTCGCACTAAGCGTTTCCAAACTTCTTTTATAATGCGCACAGCAAAGGAATGGAACTCTCTGCCTGCGTCTGTGTTTCCGAACGCATATAACCCTAATCTCTTCAAAGTGAGAGTGAACAGGCTTCTTCTGGGTAAGCTCGCTCCATCGTCGACTTTGTTTCTGTCGCCTCTGGCATAGACTAAGGTCAAGAGCAAACCCATCACAAATAAAAAAAAAAAAAAAAAAAAAGATGGCACTGAGTTATTAATTTAGTGAAAATTACAATTCTGCTATTCTGAATTTGACGTTTTCCACCAAAAATTTTGATTGTGTAACAAAATCTGACCATTTTTAATCGCGATTAAAAAGGTATGGAATAAAATTAGTTGGAATGAACTAAAATTCACACCGACACCTCAACTCAGGTGCAAAACCAGTACCTACTGTATCTTTTTTTCGTTTGCTTATATATCGAAAATGGTGTGTCCTATCGCAAAAATAATTAAAATTTCGACCCCCTTTATAAAGCCCATAAACCCCTAAAACTCAACATAGAGGATGCCCCCCTGCACGCATCCGATACTAAAAAAAAATCACGGGTAGGACAAACAAGTACCTAGTTGCGAAGACAAAAGAAAAAAAATACCACGTGGAGTCGCGATTGTCAAATTCGGATTTTAGTTGTGTCAAAATAACTTTTAAATTTAGAGATATTTTTTTGCAGAACAGCTTTAAGATTCTCATAGCCAAAAGTAAGTTCAGTATACAAGAGAACAAGAGAATCGGCAACATTACCTATTTTTAGGTACCTTATACTCTTACAGCGTCCAATTATTTCAATAATAATCTATAATTACCTACTTACTTAATTAGATATACTTCTGCAATCTTTTCTTATCCTTCCTACATTCCGCTCGTTTTCTCCGAGAAGGTAGGCGGGGGCGGAGGTAGGTTATACCACCCACACTTCGACAGTTACGTCAGTTACCTACCGTATGTAGGGTCCATGTAAAAAGAAGCAAGCCTGTTACCAATAATCAGGTACACATACAGACTCCCAGCTGCTATTGAGAGTTTCTTGTTAGAATAACCCAAAATAACACATTGCCCGGTATATGTAGGTTTCCCTATCCGTGTGGGAAAACCACTGATATAATAAATATAATATTTTGTGTTTTGCTTTGCGGAAACTAGTTATTAATATAAGGCAGAAGGTGCACAGATAGGTACCTACAGTCTACCGAAAGTCAGTGATAACACTTACACTCCGAAAATCGGGTCTGCTGCGACGACATAAAGGCGCTGCCAATGTCAAATTGTTATCACTGATATGCGGTAGAGCAGTGGTGGCCCAGTGGTAACGGCCCCGACTTACGAGTGGTCGTGGATTCGAACCCAGCTTTATGTCATAAATTATTTCACCACCACTCCTCTCAAAACGGTGAAGGAAAATATCATGAGGAAACCGGCCTGTCCTAGAACCAAAAATGAAAAGTTCTAAGACATGTGACATCTACCAACCCACACTAGGCCCACGTGGCAGATTACAGTCCACTCTCTCTCGAAGAGAAGAGGCCTGTTTTCCAGCAGTGGGAACATTATAGGCTGATTATGTTGATGTGCGGTTGACAGTACCTATATCTGGCCTATGATGCTATCAATTAGCTCAACCATTTGTCTTACAAATGATCAAAATATGGTCGAATTTAAGGACGTTGCGGCCCTATCTTCTTGTTTAGTCGTTTTTAATAACTTTGCAATCATAGCTGCGTTCTTAACTTTTAATATTTTCGATGGCCACACGTAGAGAACGGGTGTTAACATCAGGCAATACGTGGAATAGGTACCTACTCCTAAAAACTGTTACCTGCAGAACTTCACGCATTAAAAAGAAGAAAGGAAATACGTGGAACGTGTGAAAACATTGCTACGCAATAAGTCGGAGTTGTTCCGTTCATTTTCATCCCTTAAACCAGTTTCAACCAACCCTTTAGGCATTGCAGGTTGTCTACTTTTGCAGCAAAGAGGCTCTCGTAGCACAAACTATTTTCTGCTCATCTCGTAGTAAAAAAAAAAGCCAGTCAGCATCCATAGATGCGCCGGACGTAAGTACATTTCATTGTTGTCAGTCGCTGAAGCTGTTACACAATATTGTAAAACATTTTTAAGTTTTCTTTTTGTTTTTTTATTATTTTGTTATTGAAAACGAGACTTTTGGCTACTTTTAATTACCTATTTTATAATGTGTGTTTTATTCGTGCAGGATAAATATGTTTTATTTCTTTTCTTTTTCTATTTAAATGCATCAGCAAACCGAAAGCCTGTTTACCAACATAACAAAAAGAACTCCAAGATGTAGCGCTACAAAGTCGAGTGCTACGTTAATCAGCGCGTGCGCATCGAGTGGGCGGATTGTTTAGTGACGTCATCTCGTGAAGGCCACGTGTAGCTGTATTGTGAGCGCCTTTGTAGCTTATAAATTATTGTATGTTTAAGGTTGGTTTCCTTTTCATTCTGCCTTCTGTAATTCTTTGAACAGACAAATGGAATTAGTAACTCTTGTCCTGGGTGGAGTATCACTTCACCTCACCCTAAATAATTAGTTCTTAGAAGAGCTCCTAAGTTTGTAACAGGGATTATGAAGTTTATTTTTCTGTAGTAACGAAATGGGTAATCCACCTCACATGTGGCCGAAAACAACTCTTTTAAAATTTTTATTACACACGTTATTAGGACTTACGTACCTACCTATAATTACAGTTTCAAAATTCGGTGGTTTTTAGAAAACTTTAATCACATTTCAAAAACCCATGGTTTTTGTTTTGATTAGATATCTACGTAGCATAATTTCTACATTAGCATACCTAGTTTTATATTGGATGGCGAGTGACTTTCCGAATCGTCGATGTAGGTCATCTGACCATAAATTAAATTAAAGGACGCTAGGTTTTCGCAGAGCCGCATAGTGAGCTCACAATAATATAAATTGATGTGACGTCATATGAAATTGAATGCCACCGTCCTGCTGTGTTGCCCTGTATTGTGTGATACGTCTCACTGGACTTTTGTAGCTTCTGTAGAGTTTTTGTCGTAGCCATAATAAGGGATATCCTACATTTGGGTTGGCCATCATTTAGGCTTTCTAGTTTTTGCTAGTTTTTCCAATTTCATAGGCGTTTGGAATTCACGGCCAGGTTTTGTTTAATAAAGAGTCTTGGTCAGTTGGACTGTCCCAAAAAAAGATGGACCCGCATACCTACTTACTACACTAATATTATACTAGGTAGGTACTTATTTTACATAAACTCAATCCTCACTTAGGCGAAAATATGAAATTTGCAAAGTACCCCTCCCACGCTTTGCTTTTACTAAACGTTTCTTTTACTACCTTGAGCCTTTTTTATATAACAGAATAAACAAAATTGTCCCTGTACATCAATCCTTTTACGAAACGTGTAAAAACAGATAATGGTGCCGATTCCCTTGTTTACAAACTAACCTAAATTTAAGTTCATTGCATCTTTTTCTTTCTATTTCATTAAGAAAAGGACAGAAGATAAATTATAGTTTAGTCCTGTCAAATTAATCACCGCTTGACGTAAGTTGACGTAATTTTAGTAGGCAAGTTTTTAATCACGTCTAAACTTGTTTGGAGTAATGACAGGCGCTGATTAATTTGACAGGACTAAACTAAAATTTATCTTCTGTCCTCTTCTTAATTAAATAGAAAGAAAGAGATGCGCTGAACTTAAATTTAGTTAAGTTTGTGAACAAGGGAATCGGCACCATTATCCATTAGATATTATTGCTTTCTATCCGGTTTAAACTAAGACAACACTGAATTTCTGCTTACTTCACAATCGTAGTAAGTTCTCTAACACTCCGTATCCAAACTCAACCTCTTTCCCTTCTGTTTACACACAACACACCTACATCATAACACTCATACACACCACACCACATCTCATCAAAAAACACACACACATACTAACACTTGACACACTTAGTATAAGTTAAAATACGTTTGCACCGTATAGTCCTAAGCAGTCTCTATTAAAATGTCTGTACTCCTTTGGGAACCTGGGCTGGCGAACCTTAATACAGGTTACCATGTAACCTAGCTAGGACGCCAGATTATGTTGTTACTCTATTTACAATTTTTCCCTAAAATGTTAAATCTTATTTGTTGTAACAGACTGTATGTACCACACTTTTTTAGAACCAATAAATTATCATTATTATTACTTACCCCTCGTTCGGACTGTGGTCGCGCAAGATAATTCTTGAAAGCGTTAAAGTCAGCTTTCAATAATTTAACATCCTGCAAGCAAGGAACCTAAATGAATTCAAACATCGGTTACGTGAAAGTGTGCGGCCCTCCCTTTGCGCTGAAACTTGTATTACCCTTGAAGCAATGGTTGAATATAAATCGGACAATGGGTAGTTGTTTGACCTGTTTCATATCAAGGTCATTTTGTTGAAGTATTTTTTTAAAGAAATTTAAATGACACTGTGCAAGTATGTAACAAATATTATTTAGCGGCGCCCGCGGTTTCACCCGCATAAGTCTCGATTCAGGTCATGTAATCCAGGTCATGGGCTAGACATATACTTAATTTCATCCAAATCGGTTCAGCCGTTTTAGCTTGACAGCGTAACAAACAAACTCATTTTCGCATTGATTTATAACTAGCTGTGCCCCGCGATTTCACCCGCGTAAGTCTCCCGTGGAAATATAGTTTACGACCTATTCTCAAACCTACTAAATATACGTAAAAAAAAACATAAAAATCGGTCGAGCCGTTTCGGAGGAGTGCGACCACAAGCACCGTGAAACTAAATTTTTAAATATTAGAAGATATATTAGTTAAGACACTGACAACACCTAAACCGCGGTCACTGTCAAATTCCATAGAAAAGAAAGAGAAGCGCCATGACACAAAGCTTGTAATTTATTGCAAAATATGAAGTAATTATCTATTTACTCAAAATTGAGTTGAGTAATCGAAAATAAAAAACAACCAAGTTCTGCATTCAAATAAGACGTTTTTTTAAATAATTAAATACGTAACATATGTTAATATTTGATACAGATATTTTTGATTAGAACTCAAAGTAAGAGGTTAGTTTAACGTTAGTTTGTGTCGAGATTTTGTTTTCAAAACGTGTTTTGGTAACAACCAAGTTCTGAAATGTTCAAAATTAACATATATTTTTTCCGCTACCACAAACTATACAGATTTGGCAACATTTTTTCTTAAGCGAAGCCTATTTTGGTCAATTGGGTCTTGTCAGCGCCTTAAGAAGTTAGGATTAGGATTAAAACAAAATACCTACGTAAAGTTGTAAAAGGATATTTTGGCGCTTGGCCAAAATCGGAAGCAATACCATCTTGTTTTTTTTCAATACTGTTTCTAAGACCATTCCACAAAACTATCTCACCTTGTTGCCAACAGCGCCTTCCTGTCAATGTCATTCAAGGACAAAACATCCATGCAGCAATGTACCTAGGTACTGTTATTACTTAGTTCGGTGCCAGTATGATAATTTAATACAATACTGTTTCTAAGACCATTGCACAAAACTATCTCACCTTGTTGCCAACAGCGCCCTCCTGTCAATGTCATTCAAGGACCAAACATCCATGCAGCAATGTACCTAGGTACCTACTCTTAGTTCTTAGTTCGGTGCCAGTATGATAATTTAATACAATACTGTTTCTAAGACCATTGCACAAAACTATCTCACCTTGTTGCCAACAGCGCCCTCCTGTCAATGTCATTCAAGGACAAAACATCCATGTAGCAATGTACCTAGGTACCTACTCTTAGTTCTTAGTTCGGTGCCAGTATGATAATTTAATACTTAGAACTTCCTAGGACCACTTGGTTTTCCCAGTGTGGCATTAAGTATGGACATTAAACCACAAACATTTAGTATTGGGCGGATTGAATCGTCTGATGTCATAATGTCATTTTCCTGTTGTATTATGTGAAATGACTAAAAACGTCGAATATAAAAGGATTGTAACAGAAACGATTAAACTAACTCTTGTCTCATTTAAATAAATGTTTTAAGGTAAAAAGGAAACGTTTTTTTATGGAGCCAGATATAGAAAGTGCTATTTATTTTCCTGTGGCATACCTACCATAAGTTGAAGCAACTCGAAAAGTGGCTCTCAATTTTATGGGATGCTACGCAAGAAAATTGCGTCGTGTAAATCGGGCTTATGGCGCTGATAATTGGGCACGCCACGATTGCGGCGATAAGGAGTGGCTAGAGAGGTGCCACGGCGTCCTCACCTTCCGCCTGACAATGGCCCTGGTTCAGGCCATGGTACGGAGCGAGAGGGCATGGGCAGCCGTCACCTCCTGCGAAGCAGTAATGCTCGCGAAGGAGGAGGCGGGACGGTTGAGGGAAAGGCAAAATTCGCGCCCTCTCGCCCCTAGCCGCCGCAAGAGACGCCCTGGGCGTCGGGAATCCCGGGCGGATTTCCGGCCACGGTGAGGAATGGGTAGCTCACCGTCCGGTAAGGACCAGGCCCGGGTCGACGGCGCGTTGTATTCCACGCGCGCCTCAAAGAGATGTCGCCAGTTATATTTATGTCCCACGTAATAGGGGCAAGCCTGAACTTGCCTAAGGACACGGCTTAAAAAGTAAAAGTTATTGAATGTAATTTTTTTGTTATGTTCTATAAAATCGCAAAATTATCTGTTATTAAAGATTGTAAAAGTAAATAATTTGACAATATTTGTGCAACTGTTCACTTGTGAAAGTTAAAAAAATAACGTAATCCTAAATAAGTAGTAGGTACGTAAGTACCTTGATAAAATGTATTTAGTATAAAGCACATCGTTCCGTTTAAAATGATATATTATTTCATAACACCACTGCGAATGTTGTTAGTACAATCAGGGTATTTAATGAAGCAAATTGATACCCTACGTCAATTTGCCGTGTTATAGCCATTTCATACAGCTGTCAAAAAATGACAGTTTTGATTTGAATATACCAAAGATTACCCCCTACTATATACCACTTGTTGAACATTTTGTTTAGATTCGAGTTCGCCAAATTTTGAGGTGCGGTAAGGGTGCGGGAAAGAAAAAGCTGATTGGCTATTTCAAATAATTTCAAAAAACGTTTCACTCTGTAGTGATGGGACAGAGACATGAAGTGTCATAAATCCATAAATTTTGTTAAGCCTAAAATTATTGACTAACTATTTTATTTTTCTAATTACTTTGTTACACATTTTTTAAAGGACACACCAGATAATTAAAGAAAGCGAATAAATAAACTAAACAAATGCTTTCTATGTAAACGCAAACTTGTCAAAGACCGTTAGTTATGAAACAATTACCGATGCCTATACATTGCTCTCAAAATGGTGCATGAAAACATTGTAAGGAAAGCGGTATATCCTAGAACCAAAAAAATCGAAGACATGTGACATCTACCAACTCGGCCCGCTCACTGGGCCCGCGTGGTAGATAACGGCCTGCTCCTTCTCACAGAGAGGAGGCCTGTTTCCCAGCAGTGGGAACATTATAGGCTGATTATGCTATACTCCATACGAGGGCGACACTGAAAGTTTTTAGAACTGGCCACTAGTAAACGACATAATAAAAAAACAGTTCAAATTTTGAAAATTGAACTTTTTGCCTATATTATTGTGAATGTATTTTATTGAGTTGTCATTAGTTTATGATTTGGCGGCAAATTGAAAATTGTCTGTGTCACGTCAGCAAGAATTTAACGCGAGAAAGTTTTCGTACAATGATTTTTTATGACTTTCGATGTCATTTAAGTCAACAAGAAAGTTATGATAGACTTCGATTGGCCTTTCACGATGAAGCCCCATCTCGTGCCACTGTTTACAACTGGTTTAATGAGTTTAAACGTTTTCGCACTAATCTCACCGATGATCTGCGTGAGGGACGGCCTTCTACGGTGACGACTGAAGATAACATTAGTGTTGTGCGGTGTATGATAGAGACTGACAATAGAGTGACTTATCAGCAGATTCAGACAAGCTTAGGCATCGGTATGAGTCAAGTGCACAAAATCCTCCATGAACATTTAGCGGTCAGGAAGCTTTGTACCCGGTGGATACATCATAATTAGACAGAGGCCCAAAAACTCCGTCGTGTTGCAATCACCTTTTCACGACACCAATGTGTCGAAAATTAATCTCCACACCTGCTCAGGTGTGGAGATTAATTTTCGTACCTTCTCTCTATGAGAGCCGGCCTTTGCCTTGCAGCAGGTTTAGAGGCTGGTATTATTACACTCCATCCCGCCCAAGTGCGTGTCGAACCACGCATAATGAAGAGTTCCGTAGTTGGGATGAATTTATCCCAAAACAAACTTTTCTTTTAATTTCATTATATGTACTACTGCCATGATTTTTTTCACATCTTCATAAACAACCATTTAGATGAGGGGGGAGGGGGGGGGGGGGGGGGGTGCGATGACGACGACACTTGTTTCTAGCAAAAATTAGCACTTTAATGCTTAATATTACCTACGCACGCAAGTGGATCCTTAAATCGAAAAGTGGTGTTCACAGACCCTTAACGGCCAATCCAATGACACTACCGGGGGGATGAGAAAAAAAATATCATCCCCACGTTAAGTACGTGTTAGGGATGTAACCTAAAAAAAATTTTTTTAATATTTTGTTTTACACTCACTTTGTTGGCGGGATTGATATGTATACCGATGCCAAATTACAGCTTTCTAGTACTAAGCGCCTCTGGGCTACAGTGGGGACAGACAGACGGACATGGCGAAACGATAAGGGTTCCTTGTTTACTACGGAACCCTAAAAACACTAACCAAAATCAACCTACTAATCCTATTATTTCCTTAAAAAATCAGCCCAATACTGCATTAGCCCAAATCATTGAATATGTGACAAAATTAATTAGCAATTAACGTGGTCTTAGTAGTTAGGTAATATAAAAAAATAAAATATTCACCATCAATACGAAAAGAGTAAGAAATCATAGAAAGAAGTTGGAATAGGTAGATTGAGTTGCTCTTCATTTATAGTAAAAAATTGGTTGCCTGTAAAGTCGGTTGACGGACGATAATTTTACGTGATAACGAGAGAGAGATGCGTCACAAGCCGAACGCTTACGCCAATCGTGCCTCTCTATCGCTAGTTCCGCGCTCTCGCTTGCACGCTCGGCCCAGGCGGAACGTGACATGAGTCATGCTTTTTCGTGCGTACAACCGGCGTTAATCGATTTATAAGACGTTATCACGTCAAAAAAGTGTCTTACGCAGGCGGCACAGTTCCTAGAACTTTACCTGGGCATTGCCTCTCCTGTACCATCTTAGTCTGTTTACCCAACGGTTGTCTATTAACGATCGCTTTTCAGTTTAAATAAAATAAATAAAATTCATTTATTTCAGGTCCTTGACCCATATTAAATACAAAAGCTCACAACACAGCGCACAGTTTGCGGTAAGAGTTCCTGTTGTGAAACTTTGTGTAACTTTGATTATGTTTGTTAACTTTGAATATAGTAAAAAGTAGCACAGGATTACTTTTAGCGGCAACGTCAGAAAAATAATACTTTAATCGAGAGTAGGTATGTTTAGTTCCACTTTCTCGTAAATATTCATTATTATTCAATTCAATTTATTATAACAAAGCCGTCACTACCATCATTTCATAAATGATTACGTCAACTGCTATGGAAACATCGATAGTTGGTTATCATCGTGAACTGTGTTGCGAAACACCAGCGTGACCATTCAAAGGTCAATAAATATATTTTATATATATGAATATATATGATTTTATTGACTTTAAAATCTGTTATTACGCCTTCATATAATACAAGTAAGTTTTGCAAAAAATGTATATATATATGTGAATATTTAAGTAAATTCAGGAATACCCAAACCAACCCAAATCATAAAAAAAACGATATTACTTTCAAACTACTTAAGATATTTTCATGTTTTTTTTTTTAGTATGAACGGCGTATTTTATTAAATATAATTCTATCTGTGATTTTTTCAAATATTCGTTTTTTCGTTACTAAAAATAAATAACATAACAACATAACATCACGCCTTGTTTCCCTGAAGGGTTGAGCCGAGGTGTACTACACCCACATTTCACCAGTTATTTTTAAGTCCCATGTAATAAGGGGCGAGCCTATTGCCATCAACCGGGCACAAGTCCAGACTCCGGGGTGCTACTGAGAAATTCCAGATTAAAACTCAATAACACATTGCCAGACCCGGGAATCGAACCCAGGACCTCAAGCTCAGCAGTAACGCTTACGGCCACTAGACCAACAAGGCAGGAAAAATAAATATTATCTATGAAACCGCACGGCCGGCGCACTATGGGACCAAACGGTATTCTATCTCAAAAAGGTTTCGGACAAAAGTTGTGTTATTGAAACCGTTTTGATTGTCTTATATTCTGAGATACATGTGCTATCTGATTTAATAGTTAAAAAAAAAAAACAGTTTTCGGTATTGTATAAAATTACACCCAAACTTTCAACTTCGATAATTTCATATTAAGAGGCTGACAACAGCTAAAGCGCGGTCACTGTCGGACTGCATAGAAAAGAAAGAGAATGACGATGACACAACGCTGGTAATTTATTGCAAAATATGAAGAAATTATCTATTTATCAAAAATCTATTGATTGGACAAAAAAAATTAAACACTATTATGCTAATATATTGCTTGTAGAATAATTTGACAAAAAAATCAGAATGATGGCATTTATATTAGTATGTTTTTTACTCGTTATAATAATTTTTTAGAGGTATCTTCGTGATTGCTTTCTATCGTATCAAATTAGTTGTATTACGTTTTCAACAAACACACTATCTACCAAGTATATTATATCCTGACGAATATCATACATATATTTTTCTGATTTTGTTTATTGCAGTGGATCGTATACTTTTAGGCGTTATAAAACAGTACTTACAAAATTTGCATTTAGGTCCTGTAGATTACCCATTATGGAAGTTCAACTTAACATATTTCCTAAAAACTTCAGGGAATATATAAGCATTATACCTTTTAGGATTGCTCAGGATCTCTAGTTTACAGGTACGTTATGTTTTTATGAGAAATAATAATAATCTTTAATATATTTTTTTTTTAAGTGTCACAGGGAAATTTTCCGTCTTTTTATTTTTCAAGTCGGGGTTTCCTTGTTGCCGAGAGCTGCCGATGTCGAGTTATTGACATTTTGAGATTCCTTAACTATTCAGTAATACAAAGAAACAAAAAAAAAAACCTGCGTCATTAATGCGCCATTTCGAGCTAGAAGCAAAAATATCGACCGAGGGAAAAATATTTTCTTGTTTTTTTTTTTTTTGCGGTAATCATTTTAACCACACGTATGATAATAATGATATTGCATACTTCTTATCTGTTGTAGACATTGTAATCAGTATTGGTTAAGCATGTATGTGAGAACTATATTAAACAATTTTCTCATCGTTTTTGCAACGATGAGAAAATTGTTCAAAGTTACTGAAACTAGGGTCCTATAAATACCTACTCGGGCATTCAGCATGTTCGTCAAAGTGTCTGGATACCTTCCCTCAGTAACAGTGCAATTGCTGAAAAATGAGTGAATTCGTTTGTGTTCGACGCGATGTATGTGCTCAAATAATAAGCGGGAAAAGCACTTCAGATATTGAAAGATTGGACAATTTCCATTTATCAACAATAGATGTGAGTACGGTTATTCAAAGTATACAAATAAATTTGATATCGAGTTGTAACCAAAAATGGATGAAGTAGATGAAGAGTTGATCAAGAGATACATAATTCTGCAAACCATGTCTTCGGGATTTTCTATAAACGCAGTAAAATTTGGTGAATAAACGCTCTGGGGACTGCACAGTTATATGTCGGTAAATATAACTGGTACAGCAGTGCTATTCTGTAACCTGCTCACCGTGAAAATCTAAGTGAAGTGAACGTGGAGTGAACTGTCAGTGTCATCCCACATGATACTAGGGATGGACCAAGGATTACATTTACAACCATAATCGAGATTTTAATAATATTTTTATGCTAATTCTATTTATCATAAATCAGTTAACGGATTAAATAAACGCAATCCCATGACCCAATCGCGATGTGTTTTAACTGATTAAATAAACGCAATCCCGTGACCCAACCGCGATGTGTTTTGAAGAAGCGATAGTGGATTGAGTAGGCTAAAGACTTTGCGACGTTATTCAGTGTTCCCAAATCTATTCAATAAAAAGAGATAACCGAGTGTGTCAAGTGATCAAGTGGTAAAAGTGTGCCTGGCTGACGGACCATAGAATTTATCCCCTCACAAACTATGTGGAAACCTAACTAAACGTTGTGTGTGTCTGTGTACATGAGCCATTTGAAAAAAAAACGTGCGGATTATTTAATAAGTACCTTTCTAATATTTTATTTTAGGTAGGTAAATTTATACCGACCTACGCGTTGCCAATAATAAAATAATATTCATAAAATCACCGTCATCAATACTACGAGAATAACAAAATTCAACAGTTCAACTGACACTCGCGCAGCGCGCGCTCCGTCCGGCGGCTGGCGGATAGTCTCCCTTCACCCAGTCCAAGTGAAGTGATGTTGCTATGGCAACGAGAATCGAGTGAAGTGATATGATCACGACACTTGCGCGTCGCGCTTACCGAATCACTTCACCTAGCCGATTTACTTCGGCACGGGTGGTTACTATGGTTACGAGAATCGGGTGAAGGGATAAGATCACGCCGCGCTTGCGCGTGAGGCGCTGTTATTAATATCAAGTTGATTTATTTTAAAATTTGACGTTTTTAATTTTTACATGCGCGACAAACAAACATTTGGTTTATATCAAAATCGAAAATGGCACAGGCCTCCTCTCTGTGAGAGGGGGCCGTAATCCACCACGCGGGCCCAGTGCGGGTTGGTAGATGTCACATGTCTTCGAATTTTTGGTTCTAGGACATGCCGGTTTCCTCACGATGTTTTCCTTCACCGTTTTGAGAGCAGTGGTGATGAAATAATTTACACAAAGTAAAGCGCCTGTCCGGGTTCGAACTTACGACCTACAACTCGTAAGTCGCGGCCGTTACCACTGGGCCACCACTGCTCTTACTGATCTGCCGATACTGAGGTCAAATCTAAAAAGCAAGATGGCGGCTGCGGTAATGTTCAGATTTTTCATCATGGGTGTCGTGTTCATGGTTTTCGGGGGTGTTAAATGCGATAGTGTGGTCAAAATTAAAAAGCAAGATGGCGGCTGCGAAAATGTTCTGATATTCCATCATGGGTGTCGTTTTCATGCTTTTCGGGAGTGTTAAAGCCGATAGTGAGGTCAAATCTAAAAAGCAAGATGGCGGCTGCGAAGATTACCAAACCTTTTGGAATAAAAAAAACCAAATTGAAATTCTGACTGAATTTCTGTTTTACTATTTTATGTAAAAAAAAACCATAAATAGTAGCGTTTAAACACTTAAATACTAGTTTTGAAATAATATAAAATGATCAATAGAATTAGCATAAAAATATTATTAAAATCTCGATTATGATTATAAATGTAATGCTTGGTCACTCCCTAGCATCAGTGGGATGACACTGACAGCTCACTCCACGCGAGTTTTCACGGTGAGATTTTTACAGAATCGACATGCTGTATGCTATCTTCAGTCCACAAAATTCTTATACATGGTGCCAAAATGATCGAGCATTTTGGAGTTTTTCGAATATGCTCAAAAAGCTCGTAATAAAGACTACGAAGCATAGGTTAAATCACGCCCGGAAGTGTTCCAGGTCAGCCACAATGGATGACGTTCTGCACATACTGTTGTATAAGTACTTCAGATCCATATAAATCAAGTATTGTGATCGTATGAGAATTACTTAACGAAGCTAAAGAGCTTATATTATTGACTAGTGGTGAATAGAATAATGTTTTGTATTTTCATTAATCGTATGTTTTCTTGTTTTTAGTTAAGAATCATGAAACTACGTAATTATTAACCTATAACTTATTTTAATATAATCTAATGTAAGCAAATAGCTCATTATAAACAATTTAAATTTAATTTTTGTACAACAATTTTCAACATTTTACTTTGTCATTTGTTTACTAAATAAATATAGTTTTTAAAATGGCAGTGTATAATCATTGTCGGATAAGGCGGGAGGAAACGCCCGGGTGTCACCACTGTGTGGATCGCCCGGAGGACACGGTGGAGCATACGGTGGAGGTCTGCCCGGCTTGGGCAGAGCGCCGCCGTGTCCTCGTGGAGGCGATCGGGGGCAGAGATCTCTCGCGTCCGGCCCTGGTTCAGGCCATGGTACGGCGCGAGAGGGCATGGGCAGCCGTCACCTCCTTCTGCGAAGCAGTAATGCTCGCGAAGGAGGAGGCGGGGCGGTTGAGGGAAAGGCAAATTTCGCACCCTCTCGCCCCTAGCCGCCGCAGGAGACGCCCTGGGCTTCGGGAATCCCGGGCGGATTTCCAGCCACCGTAGGCGCGGGCTTGCGGACGGTGAGCAATGGGTAGCTCACTGTCCGATAAGGACCAGGCCCGGGTCGACAGCGCGTTGTATTACACGCGTGGCTCAAAGAGATGTCAGCACAAGTGTAGGGGTCCACTAGGGCCGATGCCTACCGGGGTCGCGTGGAAGTTTGAAAGGGTTACCGAGGCCCCTGGCAACACAGGCAACGGAAGGAATACGGGTGGGTTTTAGTCAGTAAAAGTCTGACACACCCTCTCGCTCCGCCCAGAGCGGGAGAAGTTATTTGATAATTTCCCACCCAAAAAAAAAAAGTATTGACAAGTGATGAGTTGAATAATGTTTTGTATTTTCATTAATCGTATGTTTTATTTTTTTAGTTAAGAATCATGTAACTACGTAGTTATTAACCTATAAATAATTTTAATATAATCTAATGTAAGCAAATAGCTCATTTTAAACAATTTAAATTTAATTTTTGTATAAAAAATTTCAACATTTTACTTTGTCATTTGTTTACTGAATAAATATAGTTTTTAAAGTGTGTGTTTAATCATCCAATAGCATAAGTATTCAGAAATACGTATACAAAATTTCAATTCAAAACGTCAAGAAACTAAAAAGTTATGAATTTTTGAGATGGAACGCACCGTTTGGTCCCATAGTGCGGCGCACGGTGGGCTGAAAATTGCCTTTCATAGACATAGAGACTTGAATTTTGAAGGGTCCTTTTCTGGCTAGAAATGGATTCTGCTGATCATAACTAATAAAATTTCGAATGAGGCAATTGCGTGTACAAAATTAAATAGAGGAGTTATAATTTTTTTAAGAAAAAAATGTATGGCGTTGACATGAAAAATGAGGCTAACTCTGGGATCATAAGGTTGGTCATTATCATTATATCCTTACACACAGATATAGTACTATTTATTGGCGTGAGCGCGACGCGCATTTGTATGATCACGGTCAACGCCGACTCTTTATGGGAGAAAAGGACATCACAAAAATATATCACTTGACCAATGTCGGTTTTCCAACATAACTTGAGCTCTGCTGGACGGCTCGGTAAAAAATAGTTTACTTAAAGGTGGAATGTTTTTGATACTTCGAAGTCCTGGATGATTTCCCATACCTTTTTGCAGCATAAATACACTTTACAGTTTTTCTAGATTTATTGATTTTGACGGAAAAATCAAACATAAACTTCAAACGAAAGTCGCAGATCTAATGTTAAGATTACAGGTTACGCCTGTAATCTTAACATTAGATCTGCGACTGGTGTGCTGTGCTGAAGGTGTCAAACATGTCAAATGTGTTAAAAACCGGACAAGTGCGAGTTGAACTCGCGTCGTGAAAGTTCCGTACAATGAATATGTTATCTAAGTACCATGTTTTTATCCCAAAATAATTTATCCCGAGAACAAACATTGTAGTTGAAAAACATGTTCTCCCATAAATTCCAACTGCAAATGTAGGTATGTACGCGCAATATTTAGAGATATAATAGAGATTTACCATGCTATTTTAACACCAAAGACTTCTTATAGGTTTTCCTGTAATCTACATATGTATAAGTACCTACATAACTATTTCCTTTTTTTTTATTGTAGGCTTTGTAATTTTGGAGATAAGGAGGAATGGTAAATTTTCATCTATTTTCTTTAATAAATTTAAAACTATTTATTTTTAAATTATAAAAATATTATATATATTTGAGATTCTCTGAACAAGTCCTTTCTATTGATATGTTACACGGTACAGTTTGCAAAACATTTTATTTAAATTTTATAATTTTCCCCCAAAAGGCACCCTCATATTAAAAATTCATTTATTTACGGTACATTTCGTTGTTTAGGTCACAGAAATTCATAAATGTGTACCAATTCTCAACTTTCAGTAGCTTCGGAGAAAATCGGCTGTGACAGACGGACAGGCAGTCAGTCAGACACGAGTGATACTATAAGGGTTCCGTTTTTTCCTTTTGAGGTACGGAACCCTGAAAACATATTAGTGGCTGATGAAAACTGCTTGCAAGTGGTATCTAGAGAGAATTTAAGTTGGTTGATTAACAATTAATGTCCCTGATTTTACCTACAACAATCACCTGCATGTATCTGTATCGTTGTTTATTTATAAGACAACCAACTGCTATAACAGATGGATAACAATTACAGGTTCTCACGGGTAAAAACAGAAAAAGTACTAGAAATCTTAGGATCACTAATACTAACACCATACACTATGTTGGTTTCAAGCTACCCAACTAGTGTTGCCAACTTTATAATATAGTATCTTGCTATATTAGGTACTCCTAATACGGTACATTCTACAAAATGCCAAGAACTTAATAAAGCGTGTCCAGTAAAAAAACTTGCAATCAATACCTACAAAACCAACATTTTAGGAGTTGGCCACTGCTGGCATTAGAAAAGCAGAGATATTTTATATAATTTGTGTACCACTGGAAATCTTTGACTTCAGATCAAATCCGTTATAATTATGTCAGAAACTATTCAAAGATATTCAAAAGAGTCTGCGCTCAAGCTAAATCTAAATTAATAAGTAACAAAGTTAGTGGGTACTTCTAATAATAAAATAATAACTGTGTGGCAGGTAATCAACACAGAGACTGGAAACATAAGCGAGGCCAGATTTAAGATAATTGTCATAATGAATCCATCACAGATAAGTTAATAGTTGCTGAGACACTAGAACATTTATTTAGCAACATCCCAATAGAGGTTATGAAATCTCTCTTCTCATCAGTAATATTAGCTGAATTTCTTCTCAAAGAAAGTTTCAATAAGGACATTCTAAGTTTTGAATTCAAGTCCATTTTTATTGTCCACAATTAAAAAAGCAGTCTTAAAATAAAAAATACTGAAGACTTATGGGGGATTTCCGTTAAGGTGCTTGGAGATATCATTGACACAATTGCCCTGTCCTAACAAGCATGTTAAATCAATGTTTGCGGTACGTTTCCTGATTTCAAATCGGTAGTAAGAGTGATCCCTCTACTTATATATCTATATCTGTGCTACCAGCATTGAGTAAAAATATGAAAAAATCATGCCAAACCATGTTGTCACGCCAAATCATGTCACCAGTTTAGTTTCACGAAAGGTAGTTCGACGACTGACGCAGGAGTAAAAGTCATCAGTCACATTTTGCAATTGCCATTTTCTGTGACCTCTCAAAATCGTTTGACTGCATTGACCACAATACACTGATCTGCAGATTATACCACTATGGAATTCGTGGAAAAGTTGCTGATCTTGTTCTTTCCTTTCCTATCTATCAAACAGGCAGCAAAAAGCAAACGTTAACGGTGTGACGTCCTCGGGGTCTCTAGTAAAGATGGGCATGCCTCAAGGTTCAGTTCTTGGCCCTGTCCCATTTCTAGTTCATATTATAGACCTTCCTTACATGATGGCTAACTTATCGGATATAATTCTACTCGCTGATGAAACTTCTGTTATTTTTAAAATAGATAGAAAAGATACGGATGTCTTACACGTCAACGATAGCTTGGCTGTTCTTTCGAAATGGTTCGCACCTAATAATATCTTACTTAATGCGAACAAAACTAAATGTCTTAAGTTTTCATTACCAAATGTACCCAAGTGGGTCTAAATTTAAAACTTGATGGCAAGAAACTAGATGCTATTACGGAAACTGTATATCACGGAATTACTCCAGATTCGAAATAGCAATGGATTAGAGCTCTTTCACACACAGTTAGGTTAGTATACTTCACTTACTTCCACAGTATACTTATACACTTATGGTGTTCTGCTGTGGGGATCGGCAGCTGACGTAGATTCATTTTTTTTAATTTTCAAAAGAAGGCGATCCATGCAATTTATATAAAATGGGTCCTCGTGAGACCCTTAGAAACAAATTCAAAGAAATTGATATACTAACTTTGACTTCTCTTTATATTTTAGAAAGTATTTTGTATATTCGCAAAAACTTAGGACTTTTCAAAATAAAAACAAATTATTTAGCGGTAGGTGGCGGATTTCCGGCCACCGTAGGCGTGGGCTTGCGGACGGCGAGCAATGGGTAGCTCACCGTCCGGTAAGGACCAGACTCGGGTCGATGCCTGCCGGAGTCGCGGGAAGGTACTAAAGGGTTACCGAGGCCCCTGGCAACACAGGCAACGGAAGGAACACGGGTGGGTTTAAGTCAGTAAGAGTCTGACACACCCTCCCGCTCCGCCCAGAGCGCGACAAGTTATATGATAAAATCCCACCGAAAAAAAAATAGATAACCTAACTTATGGTGTAACTTTTGTTTGTGGGCCTGCGATACCATAATTCTATATATTATAATCCTTGTTTTTCTGTGTGTGTGTGTGTATGTTTTAGCAGTCGGTTTTTTGTTTTTTAAATAATTTGTTTTATTTCAAGCTTTTTAGTTTTATTGATATATATATATATAGAATTGACCCATTTATAGCTTTTATTCGATATCAATATGGTTGTAATTTATTATAAAATCTTACCCTCCTTTTTTGTATTTGCAGGTGCAATATATAAATATTATATACTGTATGTCACTCCCAGAATGAAGACGAATCTAACGACAACTTCTTATGTTAAAATCCATCAAGCCGTTAGGGCTTGAGCGTGCCAAAGAAATAGACATTCATACATACATACATACACTCGAAAAACGTTAGACTCCTTCTGGGGCAGTCGTGAAAAAAGCGATTTCCATGATATAAATACACGTTCACACACATCAAATGTGATACCCAAATTTTGATTAAAAAAAAACAAGCAAATCATTTGTTATCAACAGTGTCCGCTTTTATAACAAGGTGCCAAAGTCGGTTACAGGACAATTGAAAGTTGAAAAAAAGGAAGTTTGGCAATATTTCCTTCTCCACATGTGGCTTCCCTGGTACGTCACTAACGGCATAACTATGTAAATGTCTATTAACTGCTCCCAAACTACGATGTTTAATTAAATTTATTTTTTTACATACTTCCTTGACATAATCTTTTCATTGTTTGACATTATATACCTACAATTTTAATTTCAATTATAAACAGTTGTAAAAAAAAATATTGGTTTTTGTAGACAGGATCTTAAATAAGATTTGTTACAGTTGTAATGGCAATCATGTCATTTGGTTTAAATAGATTTTTATTTTTGTATTGATATTTTAAATAGATTATTTTATGTATATTTTGTGAAAAATAATTGGCTTTTACAATGTTTTCAAATTACAGTTTTAATAGGTATGAGAGGACAGTGTAGGCCTGTCAACAACTACTAAACAAAAATAGTAAATAGTCTACAAATCTACTGTCTATTGTGTCTACAACGTCAGAACGTTGTAAGCTTAATAGACAGTAGATTTGTGTAATTTGAAAACATTGTCAAAGCCAATTATTTTTAAAAGAGCGACCGTGGAGTTTCTATCCGGTTCTTCTCCATAGGAAACGACCAATATTGGAACCGTGCACCTAGCTTCTGACGCTTCATAAGTGCCCATATTTTTAAAGGCAATGCCTTCGAAAATACTATAGTTTATATAAAAAAAGTTGGCAACCCTGTACCCAAACATTCCAATGATCAGCCTTTGGGTTTGGTTAAAGTTCCACTGTTTAGGTGATCTTCTGAACTTGTCTAAGGACACTCGCTCGTGGGTGTAGCAGCGCTAAGTGAGCAGACTGTGTTGACGTCATTTGTCGTAGAAGGTTACGTAGCAACTTGTTTTTATTGTGTTCAACGACATAAGAGCTTGTCGAGGAAAGATTATTCATAAATGGTCCTTGGTGGTCCACTGTGTGGTTAGGATTGAAGGAGGATTTGTAGAAAGGTTAGTGGTAGAGTAGTGGTTCCTTTCTGGTATTCAGCAGCGTCCAGTTGGACTGGATGGCAACTCCACGTACTTTGGAAAATGCTAGGCAGATGAGTGTAGTGGTTCCGTAGTCAACAAGGAACCCTTATAGTTTCGCGCTATGTATGTCTATCTGTCCGCGGCTTAGCTCAGACACTCTTAGTACCAGAAAACTGTAATTTGGCATGGGTGTTAATCACGCCAACAAGAGGTAAAAAAAAGCTAAAAAAAAAAATATTCGTGACTAAGTAAATGTAGTACTTACTTATTCCATGCTATGTTAAGGGGCTTGTGGCCAAGTAATAACAGACGCACGGATCGATCGATCAGGTTAAGCTACGCTTGCCGCGGTTGGTCCGTAGATGGGTGACCGTCTTTACATACCAAGACCCCTTTGTGCCTCGGAAAGCAAGTAAAGCCGTTGGTCCCGACTGTCATTTGTAGATCTTTGGCAATCGTTACGGGTCGTCAGAAGCCCGAACGTTTGTCAGTCTTACCATGGGGTATCGTGTGACCCAGTAACTGGGTTGTGAAGGTCAGATAGGCAGTCGCTCCATGTAAAATGCTGGTATTCAGCTGCATTTCATGATTAGACTGGAGCCGACTCCAACATATTTGGGAAAAGGCTTGGCTGATTGACTTGGTAGGCAGATTGTTATTTGTAGTGAGATTTTTTATTGCAAGGAAGAAGTTGAACGAAAACGCACCAAATATTTCGTTAAAAGTGGCGATTAATGAGTAAGAGCCAATTTAGACTAGCCCAGTACACGATAGTCCAGTACCCACAGGATGAGACATGTCACTTTTTTCAAGTGTCTTATTTCAACAAGGTGATTTATTTTCAAACCCGCTTCGCTGAATTTAGTGTTATTTTTATCAAATAGAAAGCGAATGACGTAGTTACTGTATGTATGCAGTTTAAAGTGTGACAAAGACGGAAGGACGGACGTATCGGCCTTTCTTTTTCTAATTATAGGATACTTTATGGGAGGCTAACTTGCTGAATGCAATTACATTTGTCTAAATTCAGTAACTAAACCATATAGACTAAGTACAAAATTTAGGCAAGTGGATCCTTTACAAAGAGTTTCTCGTTACCCAGCAACTGGGTTGTGGAGGTCAGACAGGCAGTCGCTTCATGAAAAATACTGGTATTCAGCGGCATCCGGTTACACTGAAAGCCGACCCCAACATAGTTCGGAAAAGGCAGGCAGATGATGATTATAATTATAATTATAATTATAATTACAGGTTCCTTGAGCTTACCTATTTAAATGAAACCTTTCTATCGAATTTACAGGAAAACACCAGTAATTTTCAGAAAAACTTCAGAAGATTATAAAGGACTAGTTGCTGCCCGCCACTTCGCATACGTGGCTTTTTGGTAAAATACCTAAGTTACTCCTTATAACATCAGCTATCTGCCAGTGAAAGACCCGTCAAAATCGGTCCAGCCGTTTTAGAGATTAGCCGGAACAAACAGACAGGCGAACAAAAAATAATTTATTTTATTTTTATGTTATTAGTTCCGTATATACTTTCATATTTATGTGCATTTAGTAAAAAGCTGTTATTTTGACATTAGAAACAGACACTTCAATTTTATATTATTTTTATTTTATTTTGTATTATTTCCTTAGGACTGCGTGGTTGGTGCAACTGGTTGCAAGCGCTACTTATGAGCGTGAGGTCCTGGGTTCGATTCCCATGTCAGGCATAGTGTTATTGGGTTTTTTCTATTAGGAATTTCTCAGTAGCAGTCCGAGGTCTGTATTTGTGCCTGGTTGATAGCAATAGGGTCGCCCCCTATTACTTGGTACTTAAAAACATCATCATAATCATCATTCCAGCCGAAAGACGTCCACTGCTGGACATAGGCCTCCCCCAATAGGGAGGGTTTGCCATAATCGCCACGCTTGGCAGGCGGGTTGACGATCGCAGTATGGTGTTTTTTAACTTAAAAACATAACTGATCAAAATGTGGGTGTACCTACTATAGGTACCTACCTATACACCTCTGCCTATCCCTTCGGAGATAACAGGCGTGATGTTATGTTATGTTATGTTATGTTGTTTCTTTAGGTATCGTAACGTACCTATACCTAAACGACGAGGCGTTTTAAACTCAAACTCAAAGCATTTATTTCAAATAAACCAATTACAGGCACTTTTGAATTGTCAAGGGGTCGGTCAGTCAAAAAGATGAAGCTAGTTGCCCATTCCAAAGCGTAGTTACCTATGGAGAAGAACGGGCAAGAAACTCCACGGACACTTTTAATTAAAATTAATATATTGTTACAAAAATATTGGTTACATCATTCATGTTGCAATTATGCATGTGAGAACAATGTAGAAAGACGTGCACGTTAAAAGTGTCCGTAATAAAAAGATAAAAACAATTGAAAAATAAAAATAAGCCGTGGCAGCTAAGAGATGACCAGTCTCTACTGACGGCGCCCGTTCACGAACATGACGCATGGATCAGCACCATTTAGCTGAACCATTTTGAAGGGAACTCAATGATTCAATACACGTGCCACCATCAGCGAGACATTTGAGTAAGCATGACATACTCTCAGCCGCCAGGGCACTGAAGTCAATTAAAGACATACCCAGTAAATGGTAGCTTTATAGTAGGTACCAAGTGCTCACACATGTGCCATGCAATTATACAATACTAAGAGAATGAATTTATACAATGCAAATATAGTTTATCTTCAGCAGCTGCACCAAATATTTTCGAATAGTAGTATAGTATAGAATTAATCAATTAGTTTATGCGCCCTTGTGGAGCAGGACCAGCGTTGAGCCAAGCATTTTTATTAGCCCATATGTAATCCCCAACTTATAATAAATATGCTTGGCTGCATAGTGTGCGTTTAAATTTCGATTTCGAGATTTAAATTTCGTATCATTCAGTTGGAGAATGAGGGGAGGTATTTTATTGTAACATTTTAAACAGTACCCCATGAAGGATGAGTCTACTTTAGCCAGTCTGAAACCTGGTTGAACTATGTTTCCGTATGTCTGGTCCTTTAATTGTGTCTTTCACCTCTTTTATTGAAAAGACTTAGATTTTTCCTTACGAACATGATATCTTTTATCTAGTTGAGCTCCTTAAGTTCCGTATTGAGCTGCAAGATTACTGACAAATACGTGCACTGACTGGACAAGTCCACGCAATCTGTGTGGTTCTGTCCTCAAAAGACCATTTCAGATACCATGGCTTTCACATGATCTGACTGTCTGGACTTTAAAAGAGACTGTGACCTCTGAGTTTGTTTCGGCCTTTCTTCTCAGAGTAGTCAGATAGAATACACCGACCTCAACTCGTTTTTAAAATATGATTGACGTGTAAAAGTGTTTGTAAATAAAATCATTTACCATTTATTTTTGTTTTTTTTCAGGCTAGATTTTGAGCTTAATCCCAATTCCTACGGTTGCCTGCGTTGCATTACGTTTTCACCTATATTTCCTGTCAAAAGATTCACGAACCTGAAACTTCATGCATCATAATGCCTAATGGTTGATGTTTCAAAATGGCCGCCAGGCGGTGACACAAATCCAATGACTTGTTATGTTTATATTCAGCTGTAAAGTTGCGCAACAAGCGTGTTAATTTGGTCGTGTTTATTTTAGAAAGATAGACATTCAAAATAACTCATTAAAATTGTAAGGGAGTTATTTTGTGAACGAATCTAATGATGATTCTATTTTAGAATTGTGTACCTATAAATAGTCAGTATGGATCCCAGTCATTATGGCTGCTTTAATTGGGAAAAGGCTAGGCCGATTGATTGATTAAGATATCAAACAATCTGCCTAGCCTGTCTACTTTGCGATCGGTTTCCAGTTTAACTGGACGCAGCTGAATACCAGTATTTTACATGGAGCGACTGCCTATCTAACCTCCACAACCCAGTTACTGGGTACCACGATGCCACTTGACAAGAGTGGTTATCAGAGTTTTGGGGCTTCTGACTACCCGTAAAAACTGTCAAAGATTTACGAATGACAGTCGGGATCTACTGCTTACAGGCACGGAGGGGTCTCGTTATGTTATGAATTTGAGCCGTAGTGACTACTTACATAGCTTTAATCCTGTTATAAACGAATGGCTCTAGATCAACTATCATCGTTTCCTAGGATGCCATAAAAAGTTAACCAAAAGAGGCATCGGTATTGCCACCCTTGTTAATGATTGATATTCCGCTGGTAAGACCGTCCTAAATCAGTTAGGAAAAAATGTTAGGTGGATGAGATATAATTTTATTTTATTTGGGAATACAAACAATCGTACATTGTATATTATATCTAGATAGACAATACGTTTCAATTAGTAAATGTACAATCCACTACGTCTCCACCTGCTACTAGCTTATATTAGATACAGTTCTGGTAAAATTAAATAAAATCAATATATAACAGCAATACCACTTTTTCGTTACCGTGAAGGCGGGCTACTTTAGCTATTTTTTTCACTTAATTTACGAATTCGAGCTGTCGTACGGGCGAGACCCGCAAGTGTTCTAGATTTTTCTGTCTTTCACTACATTTTTCTTCAACGATCTGTATATCCTTTAAGGATTGAAGGGAAGTAAAGTCTTTAAAACCATCAAGCAGCTGTTGCTCTACATCTTTTAGTTGGAGAACAGGAGAGCCACACTCCTCTTTTACTTCAATCTCATGCTCGATCAACGCAATGACATCTCGCTGAAGATCAGGCGAATGGAGAAAAAATCCGCCTCGAAATGCAGTTGCATCAGCGTCACTAATCTGACTCACATAGTTGGCCAGAAGACCATCATCCTCCGAGTCATAAGGTATTATATGGTCTTCAGTGGAAGAAGCTAGACTTTGTCTTCGTTTGGTTGCCCTTTTATTTTCTCTTATAGTTTTAGCCTGCTGTAAACCCGATGGACCTGCTTCTGCAAGGTCAGTGGCCCAGATTAATTTTCCAGGTGGTACATTAAGTTTCTTTTTTCTAATTGTTTTCTGTTCTGGGCACGCCTCATCTCGGCTCTGTACCAAGTTTTGCGTAAAAGAGTTTCCGATAAGACCTGTTTTTATAATTCGATCTTGTTTGGGTAATCTAGCTAATGGTTCCTCTTCGTCAACGGGGTATATGCCCGTCTTTCTGAAACCAGCAATCAGATTCGCCTTGGTCTCGGTCAAAGAATCTAAAGCGGTTTTTAGTAGTCGTGGAAACTGATCTTTAGGTGTAGTCGACAGTTTCCTACCCAGTTGACTGTTCTTCTATTGAAGCAATACTTGCCGCCACTTGCACTTCAAAAATCGAAAATATGCCACGTCTAGGGGCTGAAGTATATGTGTTGCGTTGGGTGGCAAGCAAATAAAACTAACATTGTGCTTCTCACACTCCTTCAAAACTGTTTTATTAATGTGTGAAGCAAGGTTGTATCCAATCACCACTTTTCTTCCATTTTTCTTATTAAGAACTGGCATAAGATGGTTGAGAAACCAGTCTTCAAAAGTTGCGCTGTCCGTCCATCTGCTCTTTGTTCTATTGTATCGAGCGCCTTCGGGACTATTTTCAGTCCAAGTCGACCAGAGCCCGGGGTCGCGGGAAGGTACTTATGGGTCACCGAGGCCCCCGCAACACAGGCAACAGGAAGGAATACGGGTGGGTTTTAGTCAGTAAGAGTCTGACACACCCTCCCACTCCGCCCAGAGCGGGAGAAGTTATTTGATGATACCCACCCTCAAAAAAAAAAAAAAAGTAGACCAGAGCTGATCCGACTTATAAACGATGAACGGTGGAACTGTTTCCCCAGCGGCGTTGCCGCAAAACATGACAGTAAAATTAACATTTGTAGCGTTCACTATTGTTTCAGGATATTTTGTTCCTCTTCTGCATAATATATTCTTTTTTCCACAAAGGTTGCTTTCATCGTAGTTGAATATGTTTTCGGGTGGAACGCTTTCTACTTCTTTGTCGATGTTTTCTATAAAATTGGAAATGACATCTTCCGATACTTGAGCTCGGACTCTTTTAATATTGTTAACAAGTCACCATGTAAAAGATGTCGTGAAAGAAAGACACCAACCTGGAATGTTGTTCTTAAAAATTTTCATAACTCTTCCCTGGGATCAAAGGTAATTTTTGATTATCAATTTTAGGTCGAATGCTGTCAGCGGAAACCCATATTCCGAAAGCGCAGTAAATGTGAGCTTCAAACGTCTTTTCTTCTTCTTCAGTAGAAATTGTAGGTTTACCTGGTTTGTTAGGGTGCTTCCGGGTTCATCTGTTTTCAAAGAGCTGCGAGGAAAGTTAAACAACTCTGCAGTCGCTCTTTGTGTGAGCACTTTTGATTGGATTGCATCGACATTTTTTTTAATCTGCCTAGGTGTAGTCGACATATCAACGACTGCCAGGCTGTCGTCTGTACACGCATGACATCAGGAATGTCGGTCTGTATTTTTAGTTATGTAACAAATTGATAAAAAATGTAAAGTTCTCCACTAATAAACTTCGCAGGGTTACTTTCGCTCGCAGGCCCAAAGTTAGAGATAAGTAGACTTTCAGCTTAAACACGTCTTCAATAATTTCGCGGTTATGATCTTCCTGCTTTTTCTTCTTCGTGTTCTTTCTCTCTTCGTGTCGATCCTAAGTATCCATACGCCGTTCTAAGTACTTACTATTATTAATGCGAAAGTAACTCTGTGTGTCGGTCCGTCTGTGTCTGTTACTTTATTTGGCTCAAAGATAAACCAAGACCCGGATTAGGACATAGGACTTTTTTCCCGGTAGAATGTTCCCGTGGGATAACTTCCAACCTCTACGCGGGTGAAGTCGCGGGCAAATGCTGGTACTTATCTAATAATATTAAGTAAAACATTAAAATTAAGAAAACTCACCTGATTTGATATTAAAGAATTTAGATAACGCTTTGGGGTCAAAGCGTTATCTAAATTCTATGACGTAGACTGTACATCCGAATCGAAAAATTAACAAATATCATTGTACAATGTTCATACAAGATATAGGTAGATGTACCTACAAGTAGTTTTGGGCTCGTTGCCAAAATTGGAACTAACATGTCTATCTTCTTTTTAGAGTTCCGTAGTCAACAAGGAACCCTTATAGTTTCTCCATGACTGTCTGGCTGTCCGCGGGTTAGCTCAGAGATGCTTAGTACTAGAAAGCTGTAATTTGGCATGGGTATGCATGATATTAATCACGCCGAAAAAATGGTAAAGTAAATTCTTTTTTAGGGTGATTTCCTTACACGAAAAGTTGGTATGATATTTTTCAAGTTTATCCCATGGTGTGGGATATCGTTGAATATTAGGCTGTTCAAAAATATTGCGGGTCTGTGCAAACATTTTTAGATTCAGGGATCCGTTGTCGTAATATTAAGCTTTAAAGTGCTAATTTTTGTTAGAGTCAAGTGTGTCCCTCCTACCAGCTAAATGGTCGTTTAAGGACATTTGAAAAAAAACATGGCTATAGTATTTAAATAACGAAATTAAAAGGAAAACTATCACAGCTACGTAGGCTTTACAAGTTAACGAATAATAGTCGATCAACTTACATTTGCAGTTAGAGAATTGACCGTGACGTAAATAAAAGGAAAACTATCATAGCTAAGTAGGCTTTACAAGGTAACGAATAACATTTCCAGTTGGAGAATTTACCGTGACGTACGTAAAAGGAAAACTATCATAGCTAAGTAGGCTTTACAAGGTAACGAATAACATTTCCAGTTGGAGAATTGACCGTGACGTACGTAAAAGGAAAACTATCATAGCTAAGTAGGCTTTACAAGGTAACGAATAACATTTCCAGTTGGAGAATTGACCGTGATGTATATCGATGTATGGGAGAACATGTTTTTCAACTAAAATGTTAAGTTTGTTTTTGGGATAAATTCATCCCAAATACGGAATTCTTCCCTGTGCCTGGTCCGACACGCACTTAGCTGGTTTTTTGCAAAATATTTCATAATTTTTTACCAACAGCGCCCCCTGTCAAAGTCATTCGACCACCAGACAGTGTAGGTGCACGGACCAATCACGTGTTCACACATGCAGTGTGCACGGCGCTCGTAAGTACAGGCTGCACGGACGTATCGTTTCCTCCTCAATCTAATCGAGTCAATTTCGCACATCCACCGTCCGTTGGACCACGTTATGCAACAAGTTACAATAATAACAGTCGATCATGCAATTTCACAATGTTGGTTAATTGTATAAGAAAAACTTGATTGTTTCGTTTTAAATGAATGATTCATAGCTCTGAACTTGACTAATTCAATACTATGAATCATTTAAAAAGAAATAAACGAGGGAAGGAAGACAATGGATGAAGTTTATTTGTTAACTTTTTAAAGTATAAAAGTTAGCTCTTATCTAGATAGTTTGAAACAATAGTGATTCCTGGAACTCTCAAGTTTAAGTTTTAGTACCTAGGTCTATATACAAATCGTGTGGAAATTAGGAAAGTACACATTAATATCGGTCAACAGAACCTTATCATATACATGTGTATATAATAAGGTTATGAGAATATAATCGTGGTATTCAAGCCATTATATATGTATATAATGGCTTGAATACCACGAGTATAACAACCCCCGTTGGGTCTCTTGCTTCTAATAGTTCTAATACAGAGTACACACATGGTTTAATAAACATTAATATAGAGGCGGTGCAGAACAGCCCTGCCCCTGACCACTGTCTTACTGTGTAGACACGGACTCCCTAAAAGAGGAGAATGGAATAAATAACGTTGGTACTTATAGCTATTCTTATTGAGAGCATATTTTTTGTAAAACAAATACCTAACTATAAAATGATTTAATAAAAATCTATTAACAACATTAATTACTTGAATTTAACGTCATGTGTGACCTGTTTCACGTCCTTATGTGTTCATTATTCGAGCGTATGGCACTCGTGGGCTGCAGATCTGAAAATCAGTGTCAGGTGGTACATCTTGTGTTGTCATCTGACATTATGTTGAGCTGTGGCCCTTTTGGCATTATTAGCGTTGTTTTCTTTCTGCTTTTTTATTGTTTTAAGGTGTATTTTGCGTTAATGCCAATATACGTTTTCTTTCTGCCTTTTCTTTCTCTACCTAGATTATGCAGTGCTAAATATGATTAAAATAATGATGAGAGAAATATAAATTAAATAGAAAAAAGGTAATTTTCTTTATTTTCTTATCTGGAAGTTTTCCGTTGAACTGTGTCTACTGACGACTCTTAGCTACTAAAATTGGTAACTCTTAATAGCACCCAACCTTTGAACTCAAATCAAAACTTTTTCATCATAACTCTTTTCTCAGGGGCGTAACCATCACCTCTTAAAGCAGTATTACTTTAATATTACTTCAGTGTGAGAAAGAGATGGAGCTATAAGTCCTGTATAGCTCCATCACTTTCCCACTGTGAAGTAATATTATAATAATACTGCTATAAGAGATGATGGTTACCCCCCAGACGACCAGTCTGAGAATCATCAATCTTGCTGGACAATTAAAAATCCTGAAAATAAATTTACCTAGATTTGAGATGTTCCGTTTTTTTTTTTTACTCATGTACGTATCAGTAAATAATGCCGAGTGCGTGTCGGACCACGCACTATGAAGAATTCCGTAGTTGGGATGCATTTTATCTCAAAAACAAACATGACATTGTAGTTGAAAAACATGTTCTCCCGTACATCGATATACGTCACGCTCAATTCTCCAACTGCAAATGTAAGTTGATCGACTATTATTCGTTAACTTGTAAAGCCTTCGTAGCTGTGATAGTTTTCATTTCGTTATTGCTCTATCGGTTGAGAAATCTTCTCCCATCACACATAAAGGCAATGCTTGTACAGTCCTTAATCTTTCCCATAATTGACTATGGTGATGTGTGTTACTATGACCTGAATGCAGATCTCCTCAATAAACTTGACCGACTTCTCAATAATTGCATTCGGTTCGTTTTCAATCTTCGTAAGTATGACCATGTATCCGCACACCGTGTGCTTCTAAAATGGTTACCCATTCGTCAGCGCAGAGAGGTGAGGGTTGTCTATGTTGTTCTCTATTCTCAACAAACACACTTCTCCTTCTTACCTGACTTCCCATATTCTATACTTGTGCTCTGCCCATAGTAAAAATCTTCGTTCCACCAACAATCGTCTTCTTCGATGTCCTTCTCACCGCTCTGGTTTCATTCGCTCTTCTTTCTTTGTCCAGGCTGTCTTTCTTTGGAATGCGCTCCCTCTGAACATCAGGACGGCGACCAGTCGGTTGTCTTTTAAACTCAAGGCACGTGAACATATACGTAAGAAGTTGGCAGAAACATCCCAGCGCTGATATTTTGTTGGATTTTTTTTCTCCTCTACTGATAGTTATTTCCCCACTACCAATCGTTATTTATCCTGACAAAGTTTATTCTACTTGTATGTATGTATCTAAGTATCTATTCTTGTATTGTGTAGTTATATTCGTGTTATCTATCCCATAAGTTGCACCTGCCATGTGTCTTCTCTGCATCACCCTAAGGTTGACTGGTAGAAAATGCCTCAGGCATTAAGTCCGCCTTTGTACGGTATTTTTTTTTTTTTTACTTGTGCATAAAGTTTTAATAAATAACTAAATAAATAAATAATATACTACTGCCATGAATTTATTCACATATCCAAAAACAACCCTAAAGGGTTGATTGTTGTTGTGGGGGACGGGACACTTGACTCTACCAGAAAATAGTACTTTAAAGCTGAATAAGTCGTACACGGGTCCCTGAATTAAATGGTCTATACAACGATACCCCACACCATAGGATAGACGAGAAAAAAATATAAAATATCATCCCGATTTTATAAATTTTTCTCCTTAAAAAAAAAAACTAGATTTTATTTCACCACTGTCGGCGTGATTAACCAAAACAACAACATTAAAAAAAAGGAAGGATTTCTTTTATAACAAATTTCACTTTGTCTAAAAAGCGCTGTGTCTATTTATATACTTTGTAGAAATAGAAAGCGTCATGCTAAGCCTGCTGATGTGTGAAGGTAAACGGAGCAAAAGGAGTATGTTGGATCTATAGTTTCTGCCTACCCCCATGGGAAGAACATAAACATACATAAGTATGTTATGTATATGCTAAAAATACATACGTATGTTATGTATGTTGGTAAATAATACATAAACATACATAAGTACGTTTATGTATTTATTTTGATTCACAATAATAGGAACGTCAAAGTCAACTTGTCGTAATGCTACGAAGATGACGTCATAAAACTGATTTGTATTCAATTTGTTTCTTATCGACAACATAAGTTGTAATTTATATAAATTGGGGGGACTGATTGTTTGTAGTGTAGAATTATAAAATGATAAATGATGATGATAAATTATATTTATATATTTATGGCGTGATTTATGAACGTAAACGAAGCAAAAAGGTATGTAAGGAGCGTAGCAGGTGGCGTTCTATAGTTTCTGCCATGGGATGTAGGCATGACTTTTATGTGTGTAAGTGTGATATTTATTTCTGTAAATTATTTAAAAAAAAAACAACACGTTTACACGTAAAAATTTAGTTATGTTTTATACTAAGTAGATGAGTTCGGTGTCTCTTAACCGACTACTTTGAGAAGAAAGATTCATACGAACTCAGAGTGCTACTTAAATATTATCTAAACAGTCACTGTGTAAAAACTACTTTACGTTAACGGTTAAATATATTTACTAACTCGATCAACGGGGTTAAACCACAGTGTACCTACTTAAATTAACTTCGTACAGTCCATCAACGGTCCTCGGGAATGTTTCCGGCTTCGCAAAACAATTGTTAGAGGTTTGCTGGGGTTGATTAGTTCGCTAGATTTCACACACATACACACAGTCCTTTAAAGCTATGGCCTATGATCCACTGTAAGTACATGGTAGATTATAGTCCTCTAGGTCGAATTTCGGCTACGGCTAGTAGATAATAATCCTCCAGGGGCTGCAACCTCAACATAGATAGCGATCGCTTTACGACCGAATTCAGTCGCAGTCCTAATGGGATCTCTAGACGGTTCAAAATTGCTTGACACATATGATTTTTCGTACTTGTCAAACAATTGTGACTGTCTGCCGAATTTTTTTTTTTTATTTTTTATTTGTGATGGGTTTGCTCTTGACCTTAGTCTATGTCAGAGGCGACAGAAACAAAGTCGACGATGGAGCGAGCTTACCCAGAAGAAGCCTGTTCACTCTCACTTTGAAGAGATTTAGGGTTATATGCGTTCGGAAACACAGACGCAGGCAGAATTTCGGCAATATCGGCCCATCTCAGCGGAGACAAGCCATCGACGCGGGAGATATTATAGTGCACAAGTGCGTGCGCAGACGCAGGTGCACTCTCTGTTCCCTCACTCTCAAAGTCCGATGGGACGGCAATCCGACACGACCGGACAGAGATCAGGCGGAATGTATTTTAATCTGTGATTATTATGGGGTGACAATAAATTAAAAAAAACTGCGGAGCGCATGAGATGATGAGACAAGATCTATTAATATTTGATACCTTAATGAGTCAGTCGAGCGTGTGACTAGCATACGAGAGACAATGCAAAATATTTATAGATTTTGTAGCGATTTACCTGTAGAGTAATTATTATACTAGGTAACACTAGAGGAATGAAAAGTTATTTTCTTCTTGATAGTAGAAACAGACAACAGACGATTGATTGTAAGAGATATTTTCTACAAAAAAACGCAATTTCAGGTAAGACTTGACTCGCCTCGATTGAAGGCCTATATTTTTATGTGAGCAGAGCTGGCCTATTTTTAGGCCAAAGAATGAGAATTGCCATCCAACGTGGTAATACTGCCAGCATTTTGGGCGCTTTTCCAGTGACAGTGACGTAGACGAAGTTTTTGTTGCCCAATGAGCTCAGCCCATTTTTTAATATAAGTACTCACTTCTTAAAATTAAAAAATACATTAAAAAAATATATACATGGAAAACCCTTGAGCTGTCAAAGTTTTCCTTATCAAAAACTATTTCCTCTCGCGGTGTAATGTGGCGGCAACAAGAAATAGGAAATTGTAGAGGCGTGTGTGGGAGAGAAATAGGAGGCTTTAGAAGAGTTCTCGATTACAAATACGATTTCGTGTGCCCGACGGGATTTTCCATCGGAAAAAGTGACTAACTTCGATACAAAATTTCATCCTTTAATTTACCTCTTTAGGGGAAAATTTCTTTCAAAAATCCTTCCTTATTGATAATGAAGGGTTGCGTTGTTGGAAAATTGGGATGAATTTATCCCAAAAACAAACTTAACATTGTAGTTGAAAAACATGTTCTCCCATACATCGATATATGTCACGGTCAATTCTCCAACTGCAAATTTAAGTTGGTCGACTATTACTCGTTAACTTGTAAATTCCACCACTTAGCTGTGATAGTTTTTCTTTCAATTTCATTATATTTACTACTGCCATGAATTTTTTTACATCTCCATAAACAACCATTTAGCTGGCAGGGGGGGGGGGGGACGACGACTTTAATGCACACACTCAACACTTTTATTATGCAAACGGATCCTTGAATAGAAAGGTGGTGTTCTCAGACCCGCAATATTTTTGAACGGCCTATCCAACGATACCCCACACCATGGGATAGACGAGAAAAAAAAACCACTTGATTGGTCTAAGACTGAAAATGACTGAAATACTCTAAGCTCTAATCGGCCAGAAAGCAATCAATTTATTTCCGTGCAGAATATAGGTATAATAGCCTGAATTGAGGGCGCTAAGACCTTAAGTTTCATCACTCGCCAAAATAAATGCAGTTAAGGTACCAATGTTTATCCCTAACTAGCTAATGGCTTGCGTTGCCATGCGATGCCATGCATTTTTTTTAGGAACCTTCTCCGGCACAATCACTCGAGCCATTTTCGAGTTTTTGCGAGACCAACGCACGGCAATTGATTTTTGTATGGAGGCTCCTTCAAACAAGCGCGACACGCGACGCGACACAAAGGCACCGCTTGTAGTACTACACGCGGTGCCTTTCTGTCGCGTCGCGTGACGCGCCTGTTTGAAGGAGCCTTTAAGTAGTATAAACAGAAAAAAAAATATAATGACAAGCTGTGTGATGGTTTTTCCCATTTTCCCACCAGCGAAAATGACGAACTTCCATACAAACCTTTATCTCCCATTAAATCCCAGTAGGCGATGTTTTTTTAAAAATCCTTCCTGAGTGCTCAGCTTCGTTGTAGCTATAAGGAACTCTTGCGCAGAATTTCAAGCTTCTAAACCCCACGGTTTAGGCTGTACGTTATTTGTCAGTAAATGGATGAAGATAAATTTTGTATTGCGTAGATATAAAAAGGTACCACTCAGTTATAAAAAAATCATCACGAATTAATGGTGTTGGTCAATGGTTCATATAAGTAAAATTTGCCGGCTGTCGTCGACAACCAGCGCTGGGGCTCTGTCTCGCTTAGGGTCGTAGCATTATGCTGAGCGAAGGCCGTTTAGCGTGGATGTGACGCATATTTTCCCCCACTTGTTATTTCGTGTTTGTGTTATGTTTACCGCAAAGTATTTTCTTTCTTTCTTTTTTAATTTGTCATTTTAATGCTAGGCCTACCAAGTTTATTTATAAGCACTAAGAAACGTTCTGCTTTGTAAAAACCAACTAGGTACCTATTTTTTTTTATATTACGTACGTATATTAATTATATCTAGGTATAACCTACTGAAACTATTTAATCATGCAAAAAGTATTGTCGATTCTACTCTCGATTCTGAACAGACAAGGTTCGAGTTACCTATTTACATTACACCTTATTTGTTCTAGTATTTAAATTACTTATACCTTTTCTTTATAAGCATACTTAAGATTTATCTATAATATTATAGACATTGTGTAAGCTTTTAACACATATTTATACTAAGTAATAATTAAATAACTAACTACATAGGTACATTTAATAGTAATTCATATGATGTAAATAATAAAGATTATTTATTTTGTGTATTCTATTTTACTTATACATTGTTTATGTCAAGAAACAAAATAAAATAAAAACCCGCGAAGTGCGTGTCGGACCACGCGCAATGAAGGGTTCCGTAGTTTTTAAATTTAAATTGGAATGAAATTATCCCAAAAACCAACTTGACATTGTGCAGTTAAAAAACACGTTCTCTCATAAATCGATGTTACTTCTTGGTAAATTCTTCAAATGCAAATAAGTTGGTCGGCTGTGATAGTTTTCCTTTTAATTTCGTTATATTATATACTACTACCATACAATTTTACACATATCCAAATACAACCATTTAGCTGGCAGGGGCTGGTAGGAGCTGACTCCCCCCGGAGGAGAGTGACGGTGCTTTTTAACAAAAAATAGCACTTTAAAGCTTAATATTACGTAAACGGATACCTGAACCGAAAAATGGTTTCCACAGACCGCAATATTTTTGAACCGCCTATCCAACGATACCCCACACCATGGGATAGACGAAAAAATATATATCATCCCCACTTTACGTTCAAGGGAGGTAAAATATTTTATTTAAGAGATTTTATTTTACCACTTTGATTAATATGTTTAATAATATATATGTATAATAATTAATAATACATAAGCCTTTTATTAATTCTCATTTTTCAGTTTTACAATAATTTGATTAGCATGCAGCAAAAATAATATATACTTTCAATTTATTTAGGTTTGCAATATTCTTTATTTAATATTAAGTTTAAATGTATTTTTTTTATGCTAACTATCTTATTTTGATTTATTTGGTTTCCAATTTATGATTTAGTGTAAATGAGAACCGACCTGTTGGGGGTAAAGGCCTCCTGCATTTTTATCCATTGTTTTCTGTCTCTCGCTTTTGTTAGCCATTGATCTCCTGCTTTATCTTTGTTGCCGACCCATCTTCTTGATGGTCTTCCTCGCTTTCTTTTTCCCTTGGGTTCATCCCATACTACGGCTCGGCTCGTCCACCGGTCATCTTCAATTCTACTTTAGATTCATAGAGTAGCAAATCCAAAAGATAGTACTTTCTCTTATCTTGGTGTGGCGTACTTTATCTTTCTTTTGTATTCCTAGAATGGATATTTCCATGGCTGCTCAAAACTGGCAAAAGTAAATAAGAATATATATCAAATATTCTTATTTTATCTTTTGCCAGTTTTGTGTATGTCCATGTTTGTGCGCCGTATGATAGTCAGACAAGGATACCACTATCCATTTCTTTTTCACATAAGTTGGCATGTCCAGTACTTTCGCCGTGACATATTTATTCTTCTTGTTATTTCCTCTCTGTTATTGTTCTGGTGGAATGGTACTTGTTTCCCAGTGTCTACATAATCTTGGTTTTCTTTACCTATCTTTATTGTTGGTTTTGAAGAGTTGGTTATGAATTTGGTTTTTTGCAAGTTCATCTCTAATCCCACACGTGCGCTTTCTACTTGCAGATGATGTTGAGTTGTAAACCTGATTGAGAGAATAAAATTATGTCAATATTGATGCGCAAATGTCTGAGCTAAGGTACTTCTTTTTACCATTTATTTTAATCCCCGATTTTTGAATATCATCTCTGATACGGCAATAAAAACCTTAGGGGATAGAGGATTCGCGGGAAGGTACTTATGGGTCACCGAGGCCCCCGCAACACAGGCAACAGGAAGGAATACGGGTGGGTTTTAGTCAGTAAGAGTCTGACACACCCTCCCGCTCCGCCCAGAGCGGGAGAAGGTTTTTGATGATTTCCCACCCTAAAAAAAAAAAAAAAAAAGGGGATAGAGGATCACCTTGTTTTACGCATCTTTCGATTTTTATCTCCGGCCGCTTGTTTCCAAGCTGACTCTACTTGTGGTCCTCTCGTAGTCTCCCACTTAGTAGGCGTGATTAAATGTATACCCATGCCAAATTACAGCTTTCTAGTTCTAAGTGTCTCTGAGTTAAGCCGGGGACAGATAGACAGACAGACGGACATGGTGAACGTATAGGAGTTCCTTGTTGACTAAGGATTCCTAAAAAGGAATACTGAATAAAACCAACACCTTGTATAAGTAACGCGATAAAATATTTGACACTGAACAAAGTTAGTAGCGTAGAGGGATGAGTGATTATAAAACCTGGGTACGCCAAAACTAAACAAACTTTAACATAACAATATATGTAAGTAACACGCGGCTTTAACTTATGAAATATCAATACATTACTAAAGGGAAATATTTAACTGATCCTCTATAAAGTTATTTACCTTCCAATGACTAACACCTCTAAAAACGTTTGAACTTCTAATGATATTTTTTTTTTAAATTAAATGACACTTTTAAATTTCTGGCCTTTCAGTAGCTAAGCTAGGATACCACGTCCAAACGGGTTAGAACAGTGACCAACCGAGCTAGCCGGTATACTTAGGTCCCCAAAATAGGATTTATTAGAGGTCCACAAAACGACGCGCAATCATTACATTACAATAATACAACAATATTTGTACAATAATAATTTTAGGAAAGCAAAATGGGATTTATTTGAGGTTTGATTAGATACATGCAATTACCAAAAATCACTGACAAATCCTACCCACTTATTCGGCAGCGGAAATTAAAATGTGCTAGCCCATATCCGGTTTTTAATATACCTTCCGGTAACACATGAGACACTCAAAACCAAGAAACCTAAAGTTTAAGGTAAGACTGACAACATTTATGACAACGGTTAGTTCTTGATATTATTATCAGTATTTTTGTTTACCTTGAATAGAATAAAATAGAATAGAATACTCTTTATTATGTACATCATAAAAGTTACAGATATACCTAAATGTAGAAACTTTACATAGGGTGACACAATGGGCGGTCTTATCGCTAAAAGCGATCTTTTAAAGACAACCTTTGGATGGATTAGAGGGAAAAGGAGGGACAATACTGCAGGTAGTCTGTGGTGTACCATTTACATGTATACAATAAATAAATACATACATACATAAAACATATTAAAAATATCTATATAAAATATTCAATAGAAATCATAAAACTAGCCTACCTTGCTTAGTAATTTATTCCTCTCTACAAAATACAAAAACAAATATTTTATTGGAACAAAAACATATTACAATTTTTGTGTACGTTAATACTGCGTTAGTTTAGGAACTGTGTCGCAGTTATTAGCGCCCACCACAGGAGCGAAAGACAACTGAGTTCCATAACAATAATTTTGGTTATACTTATAGGCAGAAACTAGACATAAAATTTAATAATAATAAAACTAGAACTAGACATTTATTAATAACTAGATGCGCCCCGCGGTTTCACCCGCATAAGTTTTGACCCCGAGGGTATATCGGGATAAAAAATATCCTGTGTGTTATTCCTGGTTATAAACTATCTGTGTGCCAAATTTCATTCAAATCCGTTCAGTACTTTTTGCGTGAAAGAGTAACAAACATCCATCCATTAATTCTTACAAACTTTCGCATTTATAATATTAGTAGGATAGTTGTAGCAGTTTATGTGGGTGTATGTGAGTGAGTGAGTGTGTGTGTGTGTGAGTGAGTGGGTGTGTGAGCGAGGGTGTCGAGGTGCGTGCGTCTGTGTGTGTGGAAAGGGTGCGTGTATATGTCTGCGGAGGTTGTGGTGTGTGTTTCTCTATTACAATCTATACAAATAAATAAAATGGAAGTGTCTGTTTGTAATGTCAAAATAAAAGCTTATTACCAAATGCATAAGAAAGTATACACGGTACTACATACATATATGTAACAAAAAAACTATTTAAAAAAAAATTGTTTGTCTGTTTGTTCCGGTTAATCTCCGAAACGGATGGACTAATTTTGATGGGACTTTCACGGGCAGATAGCTGATTTTATTAGGATAATGTTTTTTTTTAGAAAAAGCCACGCGTTGAAACCGCGGGTAGCAGCTAGTTTAACTTAAAAACGATAATATTAGCTATCTTATATATCGCTAAGGGATTTAACACACCTTTTTCTGTAAGTAAGTCCTTAGCTATTCAATCAAATGTTTCAGATTCTAAGAGTTTGCAGTCTTTTAGGTGATTTACGAGTAGTTTCAGGCATTCTGTTGAACGCTCGGGAGATGTCTCGATCACAGAATGTCTTTATTATCCGACATGTGTAAAATACTACTCATCTTCACGTTAGAATGCTTTTTTTTTTTTTTTTGGGTGCGAAATCATCAAATAACTTCTCCCGCTCTGGGCGGAGCGGGAGGGTGTGTCAGACTCTTACTGACTCAAACCCATCCGTATTCCTTCCGTTGCCTGTGTTGCGGGGGCCTCGGTGACCCTTTAGTACCTTCCCGCGACACGTTGGAATGCTTAACATTTTAAATATTCGTATGATTTCCATAATTACAATTAATTATGTTAATATTTTGTGTAGATATTTTTACTTTTATGTTACAGATGCAAGTGTTACGGACCTTCATGGGTATGCCTATGGCTATGGCTGGCTATGGCTGGTGGGTTTGGCTTCGTGGGTTGTATACATACATTTTAAAAGAGTAACGGTGGACTTCCTTGCCCATTCTTCTCCATATGAAACTACCTTTTGGAAGGGGCGACTAGAATCACAGACTTATTTAAAATAAATGATTTGACTTTGATTTTGACTACATACATTATCATCATACACATATATCATCATGTACATATATGTTCTGTGTCTCTCTGTGTAAGTCTGTTTAGTTTTATTATTTATAAGAATTACCCATATCTTTTATGTGCACGTGTTTCTGTGACAAATAAATCTATTTTACTTTCTTTCTTTCTTTCTTTCTATCATTATCATCTGCTTCGCCTTTTCCGAACTATGTTGGGGTCGGCTTCTAGTTTAACTGGATGCAGCTGAATACCAGTATTTTACATGGAGCGACTGTCTATCTGATCTCCACAACCCGTTACTGCGTAATACTGGTAAGGCTGGTGATTTGATTAGTTGGTTGGCAATTACATAACTAATGTTTTCTATGAAAATCCATTGTTGCCAATATTTTTTTTTAACGAACAGAGTTAATTTCGTCAATTAGCAGTTCTTGAGCTTGTTTTTACGTTTTCATCGTTCGAAAAAGAATATGACTTGACAACTAAATTACTTTTTAATGATTATTTTCCAGGCGACTAACAATTTAAAGGGCGAGTAACTATTTGCTACTAAAAAAATAATTAGTTCCGTGTGGTGTCGGACGTAAAGAATAGCACCATCCCATTTCTTCCCATGGGTGTCGTAAAAGGCGACTAAGGGACTTACTAGAGAATGGGCAGCAGCGTTCTCTATGCATTTTAAATTTTTAACACCATACTGCGATCGCCAACCCGCCTGCCAAGCGTGGCGATTATGGCAAACCCCTCCAATATTGGGGGAGGCCTATGTCCAGCAGTGGACGTCTTTCGGCTGGAATGATGAATGATGATGATGATGACTAAAAAAATAAAATGTGTAGCACAAATAATAGGTTGGCAGCTACAGTGAAGTAGCATTTTAAGTATAAAATCATTTGGGTGAGGTTAGGTTAGAACATTGACCACTGACTTGCGAAGGCGAGCGTCAGATCCCCTCGGTTGTTGGAGACACTCAGTTACCAAAACAAAAACTCGATGCTAGTTTAAATTAAAACAAAGCTAACAATCGATTATTAAGCTGCTACTTTATACTTAAAATGCCACTTCACTGTAGCTGCTAATCTATTGTTTTTGCTACCCATTTAAATTATTTTTAAAACCCTAAATCAGATTAGTTTGTCGCGGCGTTAAATACATGCCCGAGTCTTTTTCAGGCTTTCGTAACGACTGCCAAAAATCCACGAATGACTGCCGGGACCAACGGCTTTCCGAGGCACGGAGGGGCCTATGACTACATACATCAATTAAGTACTTATTAGTAAACGTTTATATGTTGAAATCATAAAATTAAGTAATCGGCTTTACAAACATCAGTAAACATAAGTATTTAAATATCTTGTACATATTTAAATACCTCGTAACTTAATAAACTCCAAAGTTATTACCAAAA
Organism: Atethmia centrago; assembly: GCA_905333075.3. Classification (NCBI taxonomy): domain Eukaryota; kingdom Metazoa; phylum Arthropoda; class Insecta; order Lepidoptera; family Noctuidae; genus Atethmia; species Atethmia centrago. Next base: position 4,488,630 of record HG995381.1, on the reverse strand, counting down.
TAATGTAGAGTCCAGTAAAAATGCCACTTAGTGTAATGTAACAGCATTTTGGCGTGGTGTTGGTCTATTAATGAGTTGTCCTAATTTTGTCCTGCGGACGAGGTCACCCCCGCCCCTCGGTCTAACCTCGATACCGGGTATAACCTAGCCGACAGCTTATTTACTTACATGGAGTTATGTAAGATAATTAAAAACCACATTTTTGTAGGTAGAACTTGGTTTTGGAATAGGTTGTCGTGGTTAACGTATTCAACATAATAGTTATTTGGTATACAAGGCTGCATAGCTATTTTTTGGCGCGAGTACTTTTATCGTAGCGAGGGTTTCAAAGGTATTTCGTCGCATCGTTGAGCTCCTTAAGTTCTGAGTTGAGCTGCACGATTATTGACAAATGCGTGCACTGACTGAACAGGTCCACTCAATCTGTGTGGTTCTTTCCTCAAAAGACCATTTTAGACACCAATCTACATGGCCTTCATATGATTTGAACACCTCTGAGTTTGTTTCGGTCTTTCTTCTCAGAGTAGTGAGATAGGAAACACCGACCTCATCTAGTTATAAAAATATGATTGACGTGTAAATGTGTTTGTACAAACCTACTTACAAAAATAAACATCATTTATCATTATTTATACGAGACGCAGAATAATTTTGTTGCCGAGCGAAATACGCATCTTTTCACCTCACTACAGGGATGAAAATGCTAGGTGCGAGAAAAGCAGCTTAAATAATATATTAAATTAGTGTTTATTTAATAAATAAATTAAAAGTAAAATGGCTACGATTGGTAATATTGAAAGTATTTTTTTTCTTTGTATATTATTTTTTGTTTTGATCGTGGCTTTTATCACCGAGTAAATGCTCCAAAGTGTTTTTTTGTTTTAGATATTTCAATGAAGCATTATGGTCTCCGACAACGATTTCGCGCTTTTAAAATGTCTCCAACCATTGAACAAATTGTTGAACGCTTTTATGTACTTTTCGCGTGATCTTTCCGCTTGCACTAACTCTGCAGGTGTTAAATTTATATCTTCGCCGCTGCTGGACGCTCATGCAATTTTATCAAAAAACAAAAAAATAATAATAATGTGAAGAAAATTTTGAAAAGTTTTTTTTTGGCATGCTGTTGTCGTGCTAGCCAGTGCGATTATTCTAAAAATGAGGTTGGCGCACTGACATGAAATAAGTATTACTTAATGCATTTTCAGTGGTCTGGCAGTATAGGAAATTATTGAATAGAAAGTTAGAATTTTAAAATTGGTGAAATGCACTTATGCCCTCTGATTTAGAATGATAAACAGAATCTTTCAGAGGTTATGAGGTGCAAAATTATTTTATTATCTTGCTTTTTATATTTATACAAGCCCTGTACCCTATAAGATTTCCCATCGGTCAAAATTACGAACTTACATAAAAACTTTCGTCCCTTAATAAACCTCTGTAGGGAAAGAATTTTCAAAACTCACTTTCGGTATAAAAGGAACTCTTGTACAAAATTTCATGCTTCGCTTTATGTAAGTTTTTAGATAGAAAAGTCACTGTATGCTAACGTAGTAAAATAAACGTCATAGGTTAGGTACTAAAATGAAAAAAAAGTATTAAAAAGACCGGACAAGTGCGAGTTGAACTCGCGTGGTGAGGGTTCCATGTTTTTTACCCGAAGAACAAACTTTTTTTTTTTTGAGGGTGGGAAATCATAAAATAGCTTCTCCCGCTCTGGGCGGACCGGGGGGGGTGTTAGACTCTTACTGACTAAAACCCACCCGTATTCTTTCCTGTTGCCTGTGTTGCCAGGGGTCTCGGTGACCCATAAGTACCTTCCCCGCGACCCCGGCAGGCATCGGCCCTAGTGGACCCCTACATTTGTGCTGACATCTCTTTGAGGCGCGCGTGGAATACGACGCGCCGTCGACCCGGGCCTGGTCCTTGCCGGACGGTGAGCTACCCATTGCTCACCGTCCGCAAGCCCGCGCCTACGGTGGCCGAAAATCCGCCCGGGATTCCCGACGCCCTGGGCGTCTCCTGCGGCGGCTAGGGGCGAGAGGGCGCGAAACATGCCTATCCGAAGAACAAACTTAACATTGCAGTTGAAAAACATACATTCCAACTGCAAATGTAAGTTTGTACGTGCAATATTGAGATATTTACCTACCATGTTATTTTAATACCATGGAGTTCTTATAAATTGCTTTCCTGTAATCTATAAGTAAGTAACTATTTTCTGTATTTTTTTTTCAAAATTTTAGGCTCAGTAGTTTCGGAGATGGGGGGGGGGGGGAATGGCCAATTTTCTTAAATAACTTTAAATCGATTTATTTTCAATTTATAAAACAATAAATATTTGAGACTCTCACTTTTTATTTGTCAATATGCCAGACAGCAAAACTTTCAATTTTAATTTTCTAATTTGTCCCTCAAAAGTGACCCATAAATTCAAAATGTATTTATTTTAATTACACGTCCGTGTTTGGGTCACAGAAATACATATGTGTACCAAATTTCAACTTAATCTCTATGACTATTATAGCCTCTTGACTGCTCATGCGGGCGACTCAGGCTCATGACACTTAAATGAAATTGCACTTCTATTAGATGACGATATGAGCGGCCGTTTTAGTTATGACCAGCTATTGGATAACACGCACACGCTGTTATTTTGATACCTTTTAAAACATTTCTGCATAAATAAAAACAATTATGAGTTCCTGTAACGGTGGCATAACTTTTCATCGGTAAGTAAAATATATTTATAATTATGAATAATAGGCATGATAACAGTAACTAAAAATCACCAATATTATGTATTTTTTTAATAAAACTTGAGTCATAGAATACAAAACGCGCATTTTTTTTTATCAAGAGTGACATCGATAATTATTTTGATAAAATAAAACTACAAAATACGGCGATCCGCCATGATATGTAGAACACCAATCAGAGCGACTGACGTCACTTTTGGGTAAACAAACGAACTTCGTTAACAGCACTAGTTGATATCCTATAATTTTATTTCATCATTCTTCTGCTCTTATCCCAATTTATTTGTGGTCGGCGCAACATGTCCCTTTCTTCCATACCTCTCTATTAGTTGTCATCTCGGTAGTCACCCCCTTTCTAGCCATATCATCTTCCACACAGTCCATCCATTTCTTTGGTCTTCCATTTCTTTGGTCTTCCCCTGCTCTTATAGCCATCGACATTCATACTCAAGACTTTCCTCATGACATTTTCCTCATTCCTCCGCATCACATGCCCATACCATGACAACCGATTTCCGCACAACTTTTCAGTCATCGGTGCCACTTTCAGACTTTCTCTTATGTACTCATTCCTTATTCTGTCACACCACACATCCCTCTTAGCATTCTCATCTCAATTGCATGCAATTGTCTTGCATTCATTCTTGTGCGATACCTCCTTCACGCAACAACTTATTGAAGAATAAAGTCAGCCACATACATCCATCTTCTTTTAAACACTTCCATACTTCGGTTTTATTTACGATTCAATTTTGTTTACAAGTCGGAGCCGCTTATTTCTTATTGTTTTCTTTTTTGGAATGAACAAAAATAGCTTATTTGGAGTTTTTATTTATGTGTTACCACACTGAGGAACCGCACACCACCTATGCCCTTTCGAATTCATATTAAATAACACAAAATAACTAAATTAGTCAATAAGTGTCTAGCGTTTACGTTGTGATTACTCAAACGTGACGTCACAAGCGACGCCATGACACTAACAAGCGTTTTAGTGCTGATTATTAATTTAAAAACTGAAATATTATTTTTTTACTGCTAAAGCTTTAATTCGTGCAAACATATGTTATTCATTGTAAATAATATACATTTTCGAGCAATATAGGATAGTTTTTAAAAATTTGTCACCATGCCTATTGCAGGGCTCAAGCTAAACTGGGCCTCAAGTCTGCTATTACAATAGTGTCAGAATGGTCCGTTCCGATCCTCATTAATGACGCCATTATATTAGTAGAATACCAAACTTGTCAAAATCAACAATTATAAAATCAATAATAGACCATTCTGACACTATTGTAATAGCAGACTTGAGGCCCTGGTTGTTTACGTAAAATGTCACAAAAATGTTACAATACGTTGATGTCTTTTTGAAAAGTCCCTTTCTCTCACTAGGTTATTGTCAATACGTCTGCCCCTTTCTATCTGTACTAATGCTGTAGTGTTGTGACAACTTCAAAACGAAGTCGATATTGACGATAAAAATTATAGATGTTTCATAATGGTAAAAAAAGTAATACTACTTAATGTTTACATTTTAGATTTCCAAATATTCCGGAACTGAAAGAAAAAATTAATGCAGTTCACAAGAAAAAAATATTTTCAAAAAAATATAGCGTTATTTGTTCAAGGCATTTCACAGCTGATAATTTCTGTACTTTAAACAGACAGTGACCCCTGATTTTGTTTTGACATTCCTTATCAGAGTAGTCAGTTAGAAAATGTCGACTCCAGCTAGCTTGTTAAATAATGATGTCTAAAAGTGATTTTTAAATCCTAATTGCACAATAAATTATTTGAATTTGATTTTCTTTTATGAGAATTTATTGTTCATAAAATGTAGTATTAATGGACGTCGATTTTATCGACATCTAAATTATTGTTGCAAAACTAACTTGAGCGTCATTATGTTTGGAATATTCGTCCTGACATTGTTGCATCGACCAATCACAACAGCATGTCGATTCTGTAAAAATCTCACCGTGATAACTCGAGTGGAGTGAGCTGTCAGTGTCATCCCACTGATGCTAGGGAGTGACCAAGCATTACATTTATAATCATAATCGAGATTTTAATAATATTTTTATACAAATTCTATTGATCATTTTATATTATTTTAAAACTAGTATTTAATTGTTGAAACGTTACTATTAAGGGGTTTTTTAAATAAAATAGCAAAACAGAAATTCAGACAGGAACTCAATTTGTTTTTTTTTATTCCAATAGGTTTGCTAATTTTCACAGCCGCCATCTTACTTTTTAGATTTGACCTCACTATCGGCTTTAACACCGCTGAAAACCATGAAAACGACACCCATGACGAAAAATTTGAACATTTTCGCAGCCGCCGTCTTGCTTTTTAGATTTGACCTCACTATCGACTTTAACAACCATAAAAGCCATGAAAACGACACCCATGATGAAAAATCTCAACATTTTCGCAGCCGCCATCTTGTTTTTTAATTTTGACCACACTATCGGATTTAATACCCCCGAAAACCATGAAAACGATACCCATGATGAAAAATCTGAACATTTTCGCAGCCGCCATCTTGCTTTTTAATTTTGACCACACTATCGGATTTAATACCCCCGAAAACCATGAAAACGATACCCATGATGAAAAATCTGAACATTTTCGCAGCCTCCATCTTGCTTTTTAATTTTGACCACACTATCGGCTTTAACACCCCTGAAAACGACACCCATGATGAAGAATCTGAACATTTTTGCAGCCGCCATCTTGCTTTTTTATTTTGACCACACTATCGGATTTAACACCCCCGAAAACCATGAAAACGATACCCATGATGAAAAATCTGAACATTTTCGCAGCCGCCATCTTGCTTTTTAACTTGGACCACACTATCGGCTTTAACACCCCCGAAAACCACGAAAATGACACCCATGAAGAAAAATTATTGTAGCCGCCATTTTGGATTTTGATATAAAGGTGGTAAAACCAAATTTTTGTATGTCGCGCATTTAAAAATAAAAAACGGCAAATTAAAAAAAAACTCAACTTGATATTAATAACAGCGCCTCACGCGCATGCGCGGCGTGATCTTATCACTTCACCCGATTTTCGTAACCATAGTAACCATCCGCGCCGAAGTGAATCGGCTAGGTGAAGTGAATCGGTTAGCGCGACGCGCGAATGTCGTGATCTTATCACTTCACTCGATTCTCGTTGCCATAGCAACATCACTTCACTTGGGCTGCATGAAGTGAGCCTAGCTGTCCGCCAGCCGCGGTGCGCGCGTTTCGCGAGTGTTAGTTGAAGTGTTGAATTTTGTTATAGTTATATTGATGACGGTGATTTTATGAATATTATTTTATAATTTTATCATTGGCAACGCGTAGGTCGGTTTAAATTTACCTACCTATAATAAAATATTAGAAAGGCATATTAAATAATCCGCACGTTTTTTATTCAAATGGTTTCCACATAGTTTGTGAGGGGATAAATTCTATGGTCCGTCAGCCAGGCACACTTTCTCACTCGATCACTTGAAACACTCGGTTATCTATTCCTATTGAATAGATTTGGGTTAATAACAACGCTGAATAACGTCGCACAGTCTTTAGTCGACTCAATCCACTATCGCTTCTTCAAAACACATCGCGGTTGGGTCACGGGATTGCGTTTATTTAATCAGTTAGAACACATCGCGATTGGGTCATGGGATTGCGTTTATTTAATCAGTTAACTGATTATGATCACTATAATTGTCATTATAATTAATCAGTTAAAACACATTGCGATTGGGTCAAGGGATTGCGTTTATTTAATTAGTTAACTGATTATGATCATTAATTAGCATAAAAATATTATTAAAAACTCGATTACGTTTGTAAATGTAATCCTTGGTCCATCCCTAGTATCAGGTGGGATGACACCGACAGTTCACTCCACGTTCACTTCACTTAAGTTTTCACGGTGAGAAGGTTACAGAATAGCACTGCAGCTGTATTTTCTTCATCCCCCGGCCCGCAGTGGTGAGTAGTGTGCCTAGACAAAATCGGTATATCAGCTTTAAAGTGGTTTAATTGTCTTTGGCTGTGACAGACAGATAGACAGACAGACAGACAGACACACAGACACACAGATAGCCAGCCAGACAGACAGACAGAAAGCCAGCCAGACAGGTTCCGTTTTTTCCTTTTGAGTTACGGAACCCTAACAAAGGTACCAAGTAAAGGGAACAAAAAAACCAGTTTACATGAAGCAGTGCCTTTAATTTCTTGGATTATTTTCATGAAAAAGAGTTCAAAGCCCTTTTAAAATCCTTTGTTCACTGTGACCTCAAACGATAAGTACTGTATCCGATACAGTTTATGAAATAACGAGTAGGTAGTTAAATAAACGTATTAATAAGATTTTTGTTAAAGTATGAAACGGCTTTTTTTATTTTTTTTTGTGGATGGGTAATCATCAAATAACTTCTCCCGCTCTGGGTGGAGCAGGAGGGTGTGTCAGACTCTTACTGACTAAAACCCACCCGTGTTACTTCCGTTGCCTGTGTTGCGGGGGCCTAGGTGACCCATTAGTACGTTCCCGCGACCCCGGCAGGTAGCGGTAGTGTTAAGATTACAATGGAAATGTATTATGTGATGTACATGCACCGGAGGCCGGACAGGTGTCCGGCCTCCGGTGCTTAAAACGGCTTACTTCGGAATTTAATTATTTTAAACTTTTAAGTTCTTTTGTATTAACAACCAATAAAGCTTGATTTAAAAATAAAAAATAGTTTATATTGATTTTTGGATTGATGATGACTGCAACTGAAATTGAAAGATTCTCAGGTTAATACTCTGTGTAGGTCTGTCTCTATCTAACTATAGATCTAAATAGTATAAAATAAAGACGGTTTTTGTGTCTGACTGTGTGACCGCTTAGCATAATCAGCCTATAATGTTCCCACTGCTGGGACACAGGCCTCCTCTCTGCAGTTTTCAGCATAATTTAGAGAATTTATTCTGGAAGCCTTATGTGTATAACGTATTCATTTGAATTCACATAAATTAATAAAGAAATCTTTATTTATTGAGAAGTTGAAAAAAAACGTGCGAAGCTAGTTGCCGTTATAAGTAAAAAGAAAATTAATAGTAGGTGTTAACATTTTTTTTATGTTTATACAGACCTTATAAAAAACATAACATAACATGGTTGCCTGGAAGAGATCGCAGTAAGCGATCCGGCCGCTCATTGTATATTTTGTAGTGTATATTTTTTTATTTTTGTAATGTGTAATCTGGTGTACAATAAAGTATATATAAATAAATAAATAACATCACACCATGGCCGAAGGGTTAGACAGAGGAAATGTGAAATGATACGCCTTTTCAGTACGAATGTTTTATATTCTTGTACACATAGGCAGTCGCTCCATGAAAAATACTGATATTCAGCTGCATCCAGTTAGACTGGAATTTGACCCCAACATAGTTGAGAAAAGGCGAGGCAGATGATGATGATGACAGATACAAACTTGTTATATAGCAATATTTAATTAGGAACTCAATATAATATCAGAATAGACTTTAGAATTCTTGAAGACAACCTTCAGGTTCCAAGGCTCGAAGAGAACTAACTTAAGTAACTAGGTGATATTCCATCGGGGTCGCGGGAAGGTACTTATGGGTCACCGAGGCCCCCGCAACACAGGCAACTGCACTGCTATTCTGTAACCTTCTCACCCTGAACACTTAAGTGAAGTGAACGTGGAGTGAGCTATCAGTGTCATCCCACCTGATGCTAGGGATGGACCAAGGATTACATTTACAATCATAATTGAGATTTCAATAATATTTTTATGCTAATTCTATTAATCATAATCACTCAACTGATTAAATAAACGCAATCCCATGACCCAACCGCGATGTGTTTTGAAGAAGCGATAGTAGATTGAGTCGACTAAAGACTGTGCGACGTTATTCAGCGTTGTTATTAAGCCAAATCTATTCAATAAGAAGAGATAACCGAGTATGTCAAGTGATCGAGTGCTAAAAGTGTGCCGGGCTGACGGACCATAGAATTTATCCCCTCACAAACTATGTGGAAACCTAACTAAACGATGTGTGTGTCTGTGTACATAAGCCATTTGAATAAAAGACGTGCGGATTATTTAATAAGTACCTTTCTAATATTTTATTATAGGTAGGTAAATTTATATCGACCTACGCGTTACCAATAATAAAATAATATTCATAAAATCACCGTCATCAATACTACAACAAAATTCAACAGTTCAACTGACACTCGCGCAGCGCGCGCTCCGTGCGGCGGGCGGCTAGGCTCACTTCATCCAGCCCAAGTGAAGTGATGTTGCTAGGGCAACATGAATCGGGTGATGTGATAAGATCACGACACTCACGCGTCGCGCTTATTCACTTCACATAACCGATTCACTTCGGCACGGGTGGTTACTATGGTTACGAGAATCGGGTGAAGTGATAAGATCACGCCGCGCTTGCGCCTGGGGCGCTGTTGTTAATATCAAGTTGATTTATTTTAAAATTTGACGTTTTTTATTTTTAAATGCGCGACAAACTAAAATTTGGTTTTACCACCTATGGGTGTCGTTTTTATGGTTTTCGGGGGTGTTACAGCCGATACTGAGGTCAAATCTAAAAAGCAAGATGGCGGCCGCGAAAATGTTCAGATTTTTCATCATGGGTGTCGTTTTCATGGTTTTTGGGGGTGTTAAATCCGATAGTGAGGTCAAAATTAAAAAGCAAGATGGCGGCTGCGAAAATGTCCAAATTTTTCATCATGGGTGTCGTTTTCATGGTTTTCGGGGGTGTTAAAGCCGATAGTGAGGTCAAATTTAAAAATTAAACTAAAAATTACTAAACCTTTTTGAATAAATAAACCAAATTGAATTTCTGACTGAATTTCTGTTTTGCTATTTTATTAAAAAAAACCTCTTCATTTTTATTTATTTATTTATAACAATCTTACCTATACTATCATTACAAATATATGATCCAATGCGACAGAGTCGCCTTACTAACTAAATCGTAAATCTACACCGTATACCTAGTTAAAAAATATCTTAATCTAAATAACTTATTACATAAAGTGTAACTTTTGCGAATTCACTCAAGTTGCCCCACAATACATCAACCCTCCCGTAAACCTCATTCACCACGCGTATGGCTCTAGTGAGAGGAGTTCTCGCCAGTAGGTTGGTCCTGGCTGCAGGTACAGCGAGCAAGGGCGGGCGTTGCCGCCTCCACATGTACCGGTCGTTAATGTTAGTAACATTTCAACACTTAACTACTAGTTTTGAAATAACATAAAATTATCAATAGAATTAGCATAAAAACATTATTAAAATCTCGATATTGATTATAAATGTAATGCTAGGTCACTCCCCTAGCATCAGTGGGATGACACTGACAGCTCACTCCACGTGAGTTAACACGGTGATATTTTTACAGAATCGACATACAGGAAGGAATACGGGTGGGTTTTAGTCAGTAAGAGTCTGACACACCCTCCCGCTCCGTCCAGAGCGGGAGAAGTTATTTGATGATTCCCACCCTCAAAAAAAAAAAAAAAACTAGGTGACGCCCCAAATATCTTGTTTCCATTCCGCTTTTAAACTTCATGACTGCCCTGATACAAAAATCATTTGAGAAAAATCACATACTTTCAATTTTTTTTTATATTTAATATTTAAAATCACTACAAATCTTATTAATATTTAGAAATTATGATACTATAGTACACCCAAATTTAACCTTACGTTAATCAGAAAAAAAATCTTAGTTGAACTAGCGTAAAGATAGCACAAATAATTTTTAATAAAAGCTTCATGACCCACAAGTTTAGTGTACTTAAGTAATGAAAGGCGGAGCGAGCAACGGATCGGTTCTTATCTATGTATCTTATTTTAAATTTACATAAAGAGCTTGAATCCAATCGACACTAATCAGAAATCTAAAATAAATATAATTTATATAGAATCGGCTTTTTTATGTATGGCATCTCTTCCTTGAGAGGTCGTGACTACTTAACCGGACTATCCTGTGGCTGCCTTAAAGACTCCTGCAGACTGGGGCGATATCGAGGGCGCGACAGCCACATTGCTGCCTGTCGCCCCTTCGATATCGCACTAGTCTGCACGAGCCCTTAAGCGAACTCAAAACCTCCAGTTTGGGACGAATTTCTTACATTACTAAGCGACTGCACGCTAAGGGCACACCTTGTGGGGTACGAACCTCGGCTTAGGGCGTCGCTGGGGGAGGACAGCAAGGTGGGACAGGCTGGATCTGAACTGGATATGGAAACTGTAAATTTGTAAGCCTTATTTATAGCTTGTGCTGTCCCTCTCCTGCGCAAAGCCCACCCTCCACTCCTTTTATTAAATTTATAATTAAGACTAGCTATTGCCTGCGGCCTCACCCGCGTGGAATTGGGAGATTATCCCACGGAAACATAGTACTAGGATAAAAAGTATCCTTTATCCTAACCCATGGTCAACCCAAGTTATCCAAGTGTGAGCAGTGGTGGCCCAGTGGTAACGGCCGCGACTTACGAGTTGTAGATCGTAGGTTCGAACCCAGACAGGCGCTTTACTTTGTGTAAATTATTTCATCACCACTGCTCTCAAAACGGTGAAGGAAAACATCGTGAGGCAACCGGCATGTCCAAGAACCAAAAATTCGAAGACATGTGACATCTACCAACCCGCACTGGGCGCGCGTGGTGGATTACGGCCCACTCCCTCTTACAGAGAGGAGGCCTGTCTATGTCCCAGCAGTGGGAACATTATAGGCTGATTATGTATGGTCAACCCAGCTCATGGTATATCCGTGTGCCAAATTTCATCCAAATCCGTTCAGCCGTTTAGGCGTGAAAGACAGATCCTCGTAGGTACATATAATTTAAAAATAAAATAATAATGTTATATAATATGGTTTGTGTATGAAATGAAAAAATAGGAACGTTTGAAACTGAAAACAAATATGAGCCGTATTGTGTTGTGTTGTGTTGTGTTGTATTCTGTTCTCAAAACATTGGCTAACGAATAGGCAGATATTTGCGACCTGCATTCAATGTAGGCCATCGCGTCCTTTTGTGTACATGCCGCCGGTTTTCAGTTACAGCTCTCGTCGTTTGTTGATATGACGACTGTAAACGTAGTTCAGTCTGTAAATTTCCACTGTTGAATATAGTCACAATATTTTGTCATATTCTTTACGGTATTTAAGAATAAGTATAAGTATATAAGTAGAATAAGGAAAATAAAATGCACTGTAAAATTAAAATGACCACCATATCTTATCTTATGTTTTGTAAAGATACTAGATCACCTTTCACTAGATTACTAGATCCACTTTGAAAATTCTCAGTGTTTTAGTAATTAACCAAGAGACGGTAGAAAAAAATATTGGCTGATCTTAAAGGCCAAGGTAGTCCCTATTCATTTAGTAATTAGCTTGTTTTAAGGTCAAGGACAGCTAATGAGACACAATTGCTTTTCTATTGTTTGACTCCGAATCGGTGTCGCGCGGGGTTTAACAGGTTAAGAAAAAAGTGTTTTATGTAAACACAGATTAAAAGGTTTTCTTATAAATAGGAAGAAAGATAGTGATGTCATGTGATGTGTGTAATTTTAATTTTAAATTGTTTTACAAAGTCACTTCCGGTATCTAGGCAATATTTGTTAACATAATAAATTTATTTACATAACCAAATTACAAGATGATTATTAACATTAACTAAATTAAATTAAAACTAAGTTAAGTCTAAAAAAGGCCATCGGGGCATTGTACCGAGGATGCTGGCGGCATTTCCTCGCTGAACGGACGGTGGGACGGTGCCAGTGTGTTTACACAGGTAGCGTCCCACACAAGCATCCGTCCCAAACTCCACGGGGCCAAAGACACACCATCAGGTCTAGTTGTTGTCTATATTTGTTTAAGAGCCATTTCACAAAATTATTGCGCTCGAGTTTAGGTAAAAGACGGCAGTATTGTGTATGTGTGCGCAGCTATCCACACATACACAATGCAAGCAGTGTAGCGCGAGTGTTGAGATGGACTAAACAGTCTTGAGCCTTTATAATCGTAATGCACCATGGTTAGAGATTTATGAAAAAAGTTGTTTTATTTATTCAGTCTACTAAAGCTTTCTAGACTAATAAAAAAAACACAAATATAATATGTTATGTAAAGTATGTAATAAAAATGAACTGGGAAAAATCACATATCATTTACATTATATGAATTCGTAAAAGCATTGATTTTGCCTTTCTAGGGTCTATGATTTCGGCGGCAGAGACCTCTCGCGTCCGGCCCTGGTTCAGGCCATGGTACGGAGCGAGAGGGCATGGGCAGCCGTCACCTCCTTCTGCGAAGCAGTAATGCTCGCGAAGGAGGAGGCGGGACGGTTGAGGGGAAGGCAAGTTTCGCGCCCTCTCGCCCCTAGCCGCCGCAGGAGACGCCCAGGGCGTCGGGAATCCCGGGCGGATTTCCGGCCACCGTAGGCGCGGGCTTGCGGACGGTGAGCAATGGGTAGCTCACCGTCCGGTAAGGACCAGGCCCGGGTCGACGGCGCGTCGTATTCCACGCGCGCCTCAAACAGATGTCGTCAGCACAAAGTAGGGGTCCACTAGGGCCGATGCCTGCCGGGGTCGCGGGAAGGTACTTATGGGTCACCGAGGCCCCCGCAACACAGGCAACAGGAAGGAATACGGGTGGGTTTTAGTCAGTAAGAGTCTGACACACCCTCCCGCTCCACCCAGAGCGGGAGAAGTTATTTGATGACTTCCCACCCTAAAAAAAAAAAATTCTAGCAATACACAATCTTGGTAAAACTTTGGTAAAAAATTTTCAGTCGGTCGATATTTAAAAGTTTACGTTCGTTTAGAGGTATAGCTGTATCTTTTTGAAGTAGCAAGTTACAAACATACAATTTCTGTTATCGAATCTGACGTTCCACTTGTACCCGGTACGGTGGTGGCGTGTCTTCTAAAGGTACTATCCTCCTCTACTCGATTCATGCGATTTCTCATTCTGAAATGAAAACAAAATAGCTGTCAAGTTTCAATATCTACGAATAAATATTTTTTTTTATCAATAAATGATTATCAAAAACATCAATATTTTTATATGTCGAAGTGTCAGTGTATACAAATCCTTAAAATTGTAATTACGGTTTTATAGTTCATGTCGATATGTACTTATTTGATCGATTACTGTGTACATAATATCGCAATCGAATCGCAAATTATATATATCTCGCTTCTGTTGCTTTCTTTAAGGCTGCAGAATTTTTATTTTTCCTTTTTTTGACACAATGGTATACACAACCCTTTCGCTCCATTGCTAAAACTAATAAAACAAAAATATGTAATTATTCTCAAACTACTAAACTAATACTTAACTTGATAATAAATTAAACTCTTACCTTATGCAAAATAAATACGAAGTGAATCAAAATGTTGTAGTCGTAGTATAATAATTCGTTCACAATACGTGCGCTCGAAAATCGAGACGCGGGAAAATTTGGCGCAGGTCCTACCTCGACCGGCACTCACGCCGTACTAAACGGTTGCCCGCTTAGCATCGGAATTTATTCTAATTTAGAGTGATTTTAATAACGATATTATGTCTAATTAAATGAAGGGATTTTAATAAAACTTTAGAATTCGGTTTGTTAAAAACCATAGTTTATTTCGCCAATAAAAAAAAATGTAATTACGCTTTATTTAAACCAAAAAATCACGATTTATTAGCGATACAAAACCTAAAAATTGGCATAAGACTTTATTTTTTTACTAATTAATGTTATTAAGAATCGATATTCTAGTACTGTATGTGTCGATCAAATTATATTTCTGATGCTTTATGTATTTTTTTCAGTTAAATTTATAAATATTAATGATAGATATAGGAGTTTGAAATTGACTCGGCGATGATATTTCAGTAAACTGGTTGTGGGAGATTAATCACCACAAAGTAAACAAATAAGTTTTTGTAAATGTGTTACATGAAGTGTCAAAAAGAAGGATTAGTCTATTTTTTACATGTATCCACCAATGTCAGAGTATTACCTAAGATGGTAAATTAGGCGACTGAAATCTGCGATATTCGCGCGAAAACGTGAAATGGCTCTTAATTAAGTTTTGATAAAAAAAATACTTAACTTTTAAAATACTTTTATATTTTTTGGAAACATCGAGAGTTCTCAAGAAATAAAATAAGTTGAGAAAACAGTAATTCTAGTGCCTATACTTACCTAGGTATTATGGTTTGTATTCAAAATCAAAATCAAAAGTCATTTATTCAAACTAGGCAGAGAATCAGCACTTTTTGAACGTCAAAATTACATAAGACAGTCCCCCAGACGCCCGCCCTTCACTTCCTAATGCTTTAGCTGGGAAGAAAAAGTGGCCAACAAACTCAGCACAGCTGTCTGTTCAGTTAGAAAAACTAGATTCTATTTAATAGGATGAAAAATAATTTGCCATTATTAGCCATTATGTCAGCTAGCACGCGCCACTATACTCGTATCAACAAAAAAAACATTGAAACTGTACTCAATCACAAATAAAAAATAAACACGTGAACAGAACTTAATACCTAAATAACAGCCTTCAGGCATAAAGGGCGTACCCGCGTACATATAGCTTTAGCTGCACAAATGAGAAACGATTCAGAATCGATGTCAGCGGAGGAGGCTACCTAGTCTCCTACGCTGACGTCGTAGCGCGTAGCAACATAGATACTTTTATATAGGAGTCCGCCTATGCTGACGTCGTAGACCTCGTAGCGCGTAGCCACATACATACCTTGTCCGGGAATCCTCCTAAGCTGCCGTCATAGTGCGTAGCAACATAAATACCATGTCTGGGAATCCCCAATGCTGACTTCATAGCTCGCAGCCACATACTTACTTTGTCTGGGAATCCCTACACTGATTACGTAGCGCGTAGCCACATACATACCTTGTCTGGGAATCCCCTTACGTTGACTTCGTAGCGCGTAGCAACATACATACCTTGTCTGTGTCCCCTTACGCTGACTTCTTAGCGCGTAGCCACATACATACCTTGTCTGGGAATCTCCGTACGCTGACGTCGTAGCACGTTGCAACATACATACTTTGTCTGGGAATCTCCGTACGCTGACGTCGTAGCGCGTTGCAACATACATAATTGTCTGGGAATCTCAGTACGCTGACTTCCCAGACAAGGTATGTATGTGGCTACGCACTAACATACCTTGTCTGGGAATTCCCTACGCCGACGTTGTAGCGCGTGGCAACATACATACCTTGTCTGGAAATTCCCTTACGCCGACGTTGTAGCGCGTGGCAACATACATACCTTGTCTGGTAATTCCCCTACACCGACGTTGTAGCGCGTGGCAACATACATACCTTGTCTGAAAATCGCCCTACGCTAACTTTGTAGCGCGTAGCCACATATATACCTTGTCTGGGAATCTCCGTACGCTGAAGTCGTAGCGCGTTGCAACATACATACCTTATCTGGGAATTCCCCTACGCCGACGTTGTAGCGCGTGGCAACTTACATACCTTATCTGGGAATTCCCCTACGCCGACGTTGTAGTGCGTGGCGGCATACATAACTTGCCTGAAAATCCCCCTACGCTGACTTCGTAGCGCGTACCCACATAATATATATTATACCTTGACTGGGAATTTCCCTACGCTGACGTCGTAGCGAGTAGCAACATACATACCTTGTCTGTGAATCGTTGTCTTCTTTGACTTCGTAGCGCGTAGCAGCATAGAAGCTAAAGTAAGAAAGTAAAAAATATTGACCCAGATTTTGTATTTACTTTATCTAGCAGTTCAAACACAGCATAACAACAAACAAACATCCAAACTTATATCTACAGATATTCTATAATGTGGAAACATTGCTATCGCAACAGCGGCTCATAGATTTTGTTGCTTTTAAGCTATAAAACAAAATGCGGATAATAAGATGTTTCACCATTTTGTGTGTAGTCAAATGTGTGAAATTCAGACGTCGGTATTGTTCCTCTTTTTAAAGATTTTTTGTCTACATCTACAAATAAAAAAAGCTCGCTTTTCGTGTTCTATATGATCCCTTAGTTCTTCTTAACTACACAATGGATTTTGATGCGTATTTCACCATAATTTAGAGAATTCATTTCAGTTAGAGATATATTATGAGTACAATCACAAAAGCAAGCAGTTTGCTGATGTGGAATGTATACCTAAGTGCAACCACAGAATAAGTAATAAACTGCGTCCGGTCGCTAAGTGAGTTGGAATCATTTATAGATATATTTGCCCCATGTGGTGAACTACGTCTATTAAATTCGCAAGTTTTTTCCAATTCATCACGGTTGTATTCGCTAAAGAGCTGGGCAGTTAGGGATCTGCTTGGGATTCCATAGTCAACAAGGAACCCTTATAGTTTCGCCATGTCCGTCTGTCTGTCCGCGGCTTTGCTCAGAGGCTATTAATACTAGAAAGCTGTAATTTAGCATGAGTATACATATTAACTATTCTGACAAAGTGGTAAAATTAAATCTTCAAAATATCGTTAGGGTATCGTTAGATATGCCGTTCAAAAATATTGTAGGTATATGAAACTATTTTTCGATTCAGGGATCCGTTTTAATATTGACTGACTATGACTCTAATTTGTGCCCCCATCAGTTAAATGGTTGTTTTGGGATATGTGGAGAAATTCACGGCAGTAGTACATATAACGAAGTTTAAAGGAAAACTATCACAGCTTAGTAACTTACATTTGCAGTTGGAGAAATGACCGCGACGCATGTCGATGTATTGGAGAACATGTTTTTCAATTACAATATTAAGTAGGTTTTTGGTATAAATAAAAAAAAAAAAATTGTATCACATAAACCTACATGGGCACTTATGAAACGTCAGAAGCTGCACCGTTCCAATTGGTCGTTTCCTATGGAGAAGAGCCGGCAAGAAACTCCACGGTTACTCTTTTAACAATAATTGGCCTTTACAATGTTTTCTAGTCACAGTGTTAATACGTATGGGAGGACTGTGTAGGCCTGTCAAGAAGTACCAGGTACTTAACAAAAAATAAATGGACTACAAATCTAGTCTATTAAGCCAACAACGTTCTCACATTCACAAAATGCACAAGAATCTATGTAAAATATTAATAAAATAATAAAAATAAAAACCTATTTAAACCAAATGACATGTTTGCCATTACAACAAGTCTGAATTAATATCTTGTCCACAAAAGCCACTAGTAAATAGTTTGATATAAAAATTGTAGGTTAGTATGTCAAATAATGAAAATATGTCAAAAAAGTATGTTAAAAAAAATGTATTCCAACCACGGAATTCCTACATTGTGCGCGGAATTCCGACATGCACTGGCCGGATTTTTCTTAATATTTTCAGTTACATGCTTAGTTTGTTAACACGGGTCTCTCCGCAAGTATAAGCAAGCCACGGTTGGCAGGATTCATGATTGCAGATTGTTGCTATTAGCAGACAGGAAGACGTTGGTGCCATCATCCTAACGTATGATCCGTTAAGACATGGCCAAGTGTGGCCACTATTTCAACTAGGTTTGTTTATTAGAGGGCGAGCCAATTATGATTATAATAATGTAAGTGAAATTGATTTCCTGTGAGTTTTTACGTAGGTAGGTCAATAAGGTTTGCGGTATGGAGAGCAGTGGTACCGTCCGCGACTTACGAGTTGTAAGTCGTAGGTTCGACCCCTGACAGGCGCTTTACTTTGTGTAAATTATTTCATCACTACTGCCCTCAAAACGGTGAAGGAAAATATCGTGAGGAAACCAGCATGTCGTAGAACCAAAAATTCAAAGACATGTGGCATCTAGCAACCCGCACTGGGCCCGCGTGGTGGATAACGGCCCACTCCCTCTCACCGAGAGGAGGCCTGTGTCCCAGCAGTGGGAACATTACCTATAGGCTGATTATGTTATGTAATGATTGCGAAAAAAACTTAAAGGAGACCATTCACGTTTCATACAAAGTCCGGCCCAAAAGTCAAAGATTGAACTTAAAAAAATGGCACAAGGGATGGTATTTAAGCATCGGCGCCATACTTATACTTATTCAGGTTGACCTTCTCCACAAGCCTGTGTCACTTTTTTTACGCTAACCGGTACCTAGTTTAATTTTTTGATAAAATGTATGAGAAACCAGATTTTTGGACTCACAATAGCACAAAGAATGGTCATTGAGATTTAGCGCCATAATAAAAAATGTTGTTGCTGACATTCCTAACAAGGCCAACACATTTTTTTTGGTTGGGTTACATTGACTCTTGGGCCGGACCGGATATGAATGGTGTCCTTTAAAACTAAAAAGTCAATCTTCATGCCGTGCCGTTTACAAAATGTGCACTATGTAAGTATGTTATATGGTAATTCCAAACTCAACTAAGAGCAGTTATACTCAAGCGAGTTTTACCAACAGTATAACTCATTCAGTCATTCATTTGAATGTAATTCAATTAAGTTACAAGCCATAAACAAGCCGAATATTCTTTTTAATTTTTGAGGTATATGCTATCGGATTCATTATCATCAGTGCTTAAACTCAGATTTTTTATTAGCTAGACCAAAATGACAACGTTTTTAAAAATAACACGATAAATAATTAATATTACAGAGACAATACGACAACAGTGAAGGTCCTTCTGCAGACAATGATTTAGTGGTCTTTGGTGAGTCATTCGGTAACTAGGTTAGTTACTTGGTTATTCTCATGTCGACACAATAATGTCATTTTAGTTTAGCAAATTAAAAATCAGAGTATAATTAGTATGATTTGAAAACGATGTAGGTACTAAGCATAAATAGATTAATTTATTACGACTACAATGCTAAATAACTATAAATAATAAAAATCTACTCGAACACGTTTAGATACTTAAACATAGTTAAATGAAATGAAAAAATACATTAAGTCGAACATTCGCAACTTGACTTTCATCCGCCATGTTGCTAAAGAGTCATTGACCTCTTTACTGCTAAAACCGTAACACATCACGAACACACACGACTATAAAATAAATAACACAGACTACAAACTGAAGAAAATGAGTTTAATAATAGGCTTACACAATGGCCAATGATGGGCACACTGTGGCCACACTTTTCGTAGTGAATATTATTCGTCGTTTCGACGTGTAGTAGTGACCGCCTGTCACTACTCCATACAAGTTTAGACGTGATTAAAAACTTGCCTACTAAAATTACGTCAATTTACGTCAAGCACTGATTAATTTGACAGGACTAAACTAAAATTTATCTTCTGTCCTTTTCTTAATGAAATAGAAAGAAAAAGATGCACTGAACTTAAATTTAGTTTAGTTTGTGAACAAGGGAATCGGCACCAATAATTTGTTATTTAATAGAAACTTAATTGACAATGCTAAATTATTTTAAAATGATAAGGAACTGAATAAAGTCCATTACAATTGTACTTAAAACTTTTTGTTATTGTAGTAAAATGGCGATGCCTTAAAGAAACGATAAAAAAAAATTCATGTGACAGGTTGTTGTACTAGCTACTGAATTAAATTATTGATATTTTAATTTCTATTTAAGCAATTTTGTATGTTTTTGTTTAGTTTTTATTTTAAGTACCTTCTTGTTAAGTGATTGAATCAAGCAATTCTACTAATAGAACTCAAAAATAAATAATCAGTTCGCAGTAAGTTGGCTTAGTGAATCAAAATGTCACGGCCCAATATGTTGCACAAACTGCTGCAGAAAATTAATCGGGTAAGTTTAATGTAGGAAGGTGTTTCGTTGTTATTTTGCAGTGTATATCATAAGTAGTAATACATTTTACAGTTCACACTCACCTAGGTATATTAAACAACGCTTTCACAACTTGTGAGCTTACTGTAGATTAACATTTTGGTCGGAATGGGCAGAAAATAAAGCTAATTTAATTAGACCCTGTATAATACTAGAGTAACTTAATAAAACTGTACACTCTAAGTTTAGGTTATACAGGATTAGGTTATACATTTTACATCTTTAAGGTAAGTAACTTACCTTTTTAAGTATCTATTCTAATTAGCAAATCCAACAAATCCAATGTTATTTTTAGAAGAGACGCAGTTCAATATCGTATAGATGTTTTTATCCATTACAAGAAAAACAGGTAACGTAGTGTCGTGGACCTACTGTTACGATAACGATTGCTGGCCACACCATAATTTGTTTTTTTTTTTTGGGTGCGAAATTATCAAATAACTGCTCCCGCTCTGGCCGGAGCGGGAGGATGTGTCAGACTCTTACGGACTAAAAACCACCCGTGTTTCTTCAGCTGCCTGTGTTGCCAGGGGCCTCGGCAACCCTTTCGTACTTTACCGCGATCCCGGCAGGCATCGGCCCTAGTGGACCCCTACACTTGTTTTGACAACTCTTTGAGGCGCGCGTGGAACACAACGCGCCGTCGACCCGGACTTGGTCCTTATCGGACGGCGAGCTACCCATTGCTCACCGCCCGCAAGCCCGCGCCTACGGTGGCCGGAAATCCGCCTGGGAATCCCGACGCGGAACGCCCAGGGCGTCTCCTACAGCGGCTAGGGGTGAGAGAGCGCGAAATTTGCCTTTCGAACCGTCCCTCCTCCTCCTTCGCGAGCATTACTGTTTCGCAGAAGGAGGTGACGGCTGCCCATGCCATCTCGCTCCGTACCATGGCCTGGACCAAGGCCGGACGCGAGAGATCTCCACCGCCGATCGCCCCCATGAGGACACGGCCGTGCTCTGCCCAAGCCGGGCAGACCTCCACCGTATGCTCCATCGTGCCCTCCGGGCGATCCACACAGTGGTGACACCCGGGCGTTTCCTCCCGCCTTATCCGACATAGGAACCTCCCGAAGCTGCCGTGTCCGGTGAGGACCTGCGTCAGGCGAAAGGTGAGTATTGCCGCAACGTGGCGTGCCCAGCACTGGGTTGTGACAATCGCACTCTCTATGTGCCGTGATTTCTCGCGGCAGCGGAGCTCATACGTATCGTGATTGTTATGCATATTTATCACATTAGAATTCATATTCAGAAATGCTCTCTAGTTGATAAGATTATTTAACATTTACGTTTAAGTAGTTAATTCAATATATACAACCAATAATAACTTGATTGTATTTAGACTAAAATTGAAAAAGTATAATAAGAGATGAACATAATTGTGTCAGTTAGTCTTAGAAACTACTTTGCTAAGAACGTGACTGTTCAATATGTACCGTTGTGTTACAGTATGTATTCAGCCAAACTCCTGCTTCGTTACATTATATAATGGTCAAGCAAATTACTACCTTGTTTCCGTAGCGAGCGCCCTCATTCGCGATTCCTTAAGTCTTACAGACTTCTAGGTTAAATTAATACTCTGAAGTTTTCATGGCATGCCTTTTCATCCTTTATAAGCGTTATAAGCTTAAATTATCTCTGGAATATTTTCAAGGAACGCGTTGTGAGCTATTTCAATAAGTTTAGATTAGCAAGCAAACTGTTTCTATGCTCTAAGGATCGCGCATGAAAAGCCTTTCATTTTGACAATTTGACAACGTTCATTGCGTTAATTACGTTATAGAGCAGACGAATTTTTAAACATATGAAGCAATGGATTAGCTATTGCTAATCTATTGCTTCATATGTCCCTCCTTCCTTTCCTTCCTTTCCTTCAAGATTCCTTCAAAATCATTCAGATTCTGATTTGTGTGTTACGCAATTAGGGTGCTGGTGTCATCGTCATCATTTCAGCCGAAAGACGTCCACTGCTGGACATAGGCCTCCCCCAAGCACCGCCACTTCGACCGGCTTTGTGCTTACCGCATCCAGCGGATTCCTGCGGCCTTCACAAGGTCATCGGTCCACCTTGTAGGAGGCCTTCCAACGCTACGTCTTCCGGTACGCGGTCGCCATTCCAGAACCTTTCGGCCCCATCGGCCATCTGTTCTGCGAACAATGTGCCCTGCCCACTGCCACTTAAATTTGGCAATTCTTCGGGCTATGTCGGTGACCTTGGTTGGCCTGCGGATCGCTTCATTTCTGATTCGATCATGTAGGGAAACTCCAAGCATAGCCCTCTCCATTGCCCTTTGAATGACTTTTAGCTTTTTGATAAGGCCTATTGTAAGCGACCACGTTTCAGTGCCATAGGTCATCACTGGTAACACGCACTGGTCAAAGACTTTCGTCTTGAGACACTGGTATGTGGGACGAGAAGATATTGCGTAGCTTCCCGAACGCTGCCCAGCCGAGTCGGATTCGACGATTGACCTCTTTCTCGTAGTTGGACCTACCTAACTGGACAGTTTGTCCTAGATAAACATACTCGTCCAAAACGAACGTCGAGCGTAGCGTCTCCGATTTTCATGAGAGTGGGTGTAACATGGGAGCTTGACATGATCGTTGTCTTGTCCATGTTCATTTTAAGACCCACTTTTCCGGAAGCTCTACTGAGGTCATCGAGCATTGTACTGAGGTCCTCCATAGTCTCAGCCATGACAACTATATCGTCGGCAAACTGAAGGTGATTGATGTACTCGCCATTGATGTTGATGCCTGGCCCTTTCCAGTCCAGAACCTTGAAGACATCTTCCAGTGCAGCAGTGAACAGTTTCGGAGAGATAACGTCTCCCTGCCTCACACCTCGCTGCAGAAGGATAGGTTTCGAGGTCTGGTCCTGGAGTCGAACTGACTTAGTGGCGTTTTCGTACAGACACTTAAGCACCTCGATGTACCGATAGTCGATCTGGCACCGTTGAAGAGACTGCAGTACAGCCCGTTTCTCGATCGAATCGAAGGCTTTTTCGTAGTCCACAAACGCTAAGCAGAGAGGCAGGTTATACTCCACGGTCTTCTGTATAACCTGCCGCAGCGTATGTATGTGGTCTACAGTGCTAAAGCCTTTACGGAATCCGGCTTGTTTGGGAGGCTGGAAGTCGTCAAACCTGCGCGCGAGACGGTTCGTGATGACTCTTGTAAACAGCTTGTAGACATGGCTCAGAAGTGAGATGGGCCTATAATTCTTAAGGAGGGTATTGTCGCCCTTATTAAAGAACAGTATCACCACACCTCTGTTCCATGCCTGTGGCGTTTTGCCCTCGAGTATGACGGAACCAAACAGCTTCTGGAGGGCCTTGAGAACGGGTTTTCCACCGGCCCTCAGAAGTTCAGCCGTAATTCCGTCATCACCCGGCGCCTTGTTGTTTTTGAGCTGCTTCAGAGCCATCCTAATCTCGTACAAGCTGACGTCCGGGATGTCTTCGGTGTAGTGTCGGGTCAATCTAGCTCTTGGGTCGTTTGCCAGATTCATATCAGGGTTACCTGTTGACGTGTATAACTGTCCATAGAAACTCTCGATCTCTCTTAACAGCTCATGTTTGGCGGATACGATCCTGTCATCATTGGTCTTCAGTTTCACAAGCTGGCTCTGCCCAATAGACAGATCTCTTGTAAAGATCTTGGAGCCTTTATTCCGCTCTATCGCCTCCTTAAGGCGCTCTGTATTAAAGCGGCGAAGGTTGCTTTTTAAGGACTTAGAGATCTGTCTACTGAGCTGGCGGTACTGAAGCGCATCAACTGAAGACTGCAGGATCATCTCGCGCTTCTCATCCATATGCCGTATAGTAGGATCAGAGAGCTTCTTGTTTCTATTTTTACGACGGGTCTTGAAGATCTTAGACCCGACCGAATGGACAGTTTCCACGAACTCATCGTTATAATCGTCCACGGAGCTCCCTAGGCACTCGAAACGATTCTGAAGTTCGAGCTGAAAGCTCTCGGGGTTTTGGACTTGGATCGGTGCTGGGCGGAGCGTAGACTTCATCAGTCGAGATCTTTCCAGCTTGATATTTAAATTCAATGTGCCTCTTACCATTCGGTGATCACTTCCGGTTTTCACCGCGTTGATCACAGAGACAACATTGAATACTTGCTTCTTCGTCGACATAATGAAGTCAATCTCATTTTTTGTTGCACCATCAGGGCTCTGCCAGGTCCACTTTCTGTGCTCACGATATCTGAAAAAGGAGTTCATCATAAAGAGGTCTTCCTTCTCCATAAAAACTAGCTAGTAGGTGGCCTCGTTGGTTCCGACGTCCAACTTCAAATTGCCCCACTCGCAGCTCATCACCTTTTCGTTTGCCCAGTTTCGCTTTGAAGTCCCCCATGACAACGGTGAAGTGAGTTTTAGAGCCATGCATGGCTCTGGAAATATCCTCTAACCGTATGTCCGTGTGGTGCCGGACGTAAAGAATAGTACCATCCCATTTCTTCCCGTGGGTGTCGTAAAAGGCGACTAAGGGACTTACTAGAGAATGGGCAGTAGCGTTCTCTATGCATATTAGCACCATACTGCGATCGTCAACCCGCCTGCCAAGCGTGGCGATTGTGGCAACCCCGCATGAAATAACTCAGATCGAAAAATCTTAATTCGAAACTAAATGATTCAAGGGTAAAAATTTATTACTTTCGTTTTTCCTAATTATATTTAAAAGAAATGGTTTTTATTTTAATATTTTATATTAAAACATAAGCCTGAATCAAACAATGAGATAAAATCATAAATTCAGAAATATCTAATATACGAGTATCTTCTTTAATTTTTCACCAGAGCTCCACCCAGAGCGGGAGAAGTTATTTGAAGATATTTATAATTTCGAAATGGGAAATCATCAAATAACTTCACCCGCTCTGGGCGGAGCGGGAGGGTGAGTCAGACTCTTACTGACTAAAACCCACCCGTATTCCTTCCGTTGCCTGTGTTGCCAGGGACCTCGGTAACCCTTTGGTACCTTCCCGCGACCCCAGCAGGCATCGGCCCTAGTGGACCCCTACGCTTGTGCTGACGACATCTCTTTGAGGCGCACGTGGAATAGAACACGCCGTCGACCCGGGCCTGGTCCTTACCGCTACCCATTGTTCACCGTCCGCAAGCCCGCGCCTACGGTGGCCGGAAATCCGCCCGGGATTCCTGACGCCCAGGGCGTCTCCTGCGGCGGCTAGGGGCGAGAGGGCGCAAAATTTGCCTTTGCCTCAACCGTCCCGGCTCCTCCTTCGCGAGCATTACTGCTTCACAGAAGGAGGTGACGGCTGCCCATGCCCTCTCGCTCCGTAGTATGGCTTGAACCAGGGCCAGACGCGAGAGATCTCTGCCGCCGATCGCCTCCACGAGGTCACGGCGGTGCTCTGCCCAAGCCGGGCAGACCTCCAACGTATGCTCCACCGTGTCCTCTGGGCGATCCACATAGTGGTGACACCCGGGCGTTTCCTCCCGCCGACTTTTAGCTCTACGGGGACGATATGTTAACGCCATTAAAGGCTCCTTCAAACAGGCGCGACACGCGACGCGACACAAAGGCACCGCGTGTAGCACTACAAGCGGTGTCGCGTCGCGCGACAAGTCGCGCCAGTATGTAGGACCCTTAAATCTTTCATATTTAGCGCGCAAGTTTTTTATGCAAGAGGTGGTCGAAGCTAAACAACATAAAAATTGGAGATCCAAACTGCACCACAGGGGCAGTGAATAATATTCATCATTTTATTATTGGATGAATTCATCCATTGTTAAAAAAGTACTACATTGATTTTATGATTTTATTTTTTGTAAGTAGGTTTATACAAACACTTTTACACGTCAATCATATTTAGAAAAAAACTAGATGAGCTCGGCGTTTCCTATCTGACTACTCTGAGAAGAAAGGCCGAAACAAACTCAGAGGTCACAGTCTCTTTTAAAGTCCAGACATAATCTTGGTCAGATCATGTGAAGACCTCAAAAGACCATTTCAGACACCAGTCTACATTGGTGTCTGAAATGGTCTTTTGAGGAAAGAACCACACAGATTGAGTGGACCTATCCAGTCAGTGCACGCATTTGTCAGTAATCGTGTAGCTCAACTCAGAACTTAAGGAGCTCAACGTTTCGACGAACAATTGTTTTTTGATATCCAAGGTCGAAATTTCGCGCCAATCCTGCGCGTTCACATTTTTACTTTTCACAAATATCACACACACATAATTATGTAGATGCGATTTAAAACGTGACAAATAGTATTTAAAATATTTTATACAACAAGAAAATCCCCAAGTCTTAACGTAATATAACACGAGTCCAATAACACGCAATATTCATTACCACTACTCAATTTGTGTTCGAAATCGCCGACCATTTATTGTTTTTTTTTTATTGTATTGATGGGCGAAAGCGATTACTTTAAAAAAAATAAACAATTAATTCAGGCATAACCCATATTACATACAATGAACTAAAGTTTCACAATACTGCCACATACTAAAAACGGCAAACGTTTTATTTTTGCGATCGACTCGCGTAATTAATATGACGAATGTCAGAAATCGATAGGTAGTTGAAAATTAATAAAATTGTTTTAAGCATTAAATACAATAAGCATTATTTGTATTAATGATTTATAATTTTCTAAAGTAATTTTAAAGTTTTTCGCTTTTTTTTTAATTAACATAAGTTTTGTTTATAATAAATATTTAGGTTATGGTATTTTTCTATGGGCCGGTGTCGCCTGAGATATATGGTATTATTATTATTTAAATTATCTTTGGAACCTGGGGTCACGGACCTTTGGAAGGCGCACGAGAGGCCGAAGCCAACTCGCAGAGGCCCTTTAGACGCTTTTAATGAAATGAGGCACCAATCTACGATTATCCCTGTTCGCACTATGAAGTGCACCCAAGGACAAACCCCGGTTGGTGTAGGACTATTGCAGGATATGGAAATAAAGATATTGGGCTATGGGTTTGGGTGGCTCCTGCCTGACCAATGTTTTATTATGTACAAGGAAAAAATAGCGGGGGTTGGCTTACACACTCAATAATGGGCCCCCGGAAACAGTCGGTAGCATTTAGTTACGTAGCAAGGAGGGGCAACATATCCTGAGGTGCTTGAGGAGTGGAGAGGTATTCCACGGCTATCAGAAAATCCCAGAGTCCAGCAGGCTTAGCATGACACTCTCTATTTCTTCGAAAAATAGGCTCGGCTCTTTCTATACAAAGTGACATTTCGTTTCTCAGTTTTTGACATCTCACCGTAGAAAACCTTATACAATCTGTCATCTTGGCTTTCGTTTCTAACGATCTTTGTCTAGGTCCTTTTTTAAAAAAGGAGAAACGAAATGTCACTTTGTATGGAAAGAACCGTGTCTATTCTTCGAAGAAATAGAGAGTGTCATACTAAGCCTGCAGAAGATGGTCAAGATCCCTACAAGCTGGAATACTTCCTTCCTCCGAGCAAGTTTGCTCTTGCGAATCTCCACTCAAGCCGGCCAATAAAGGCAAGAATGAGGTGAGAGCTCTGTTCCTCGTCAGTGTTCACTCCAACCGGCCAATAAAGGCAAGCCAGAGATGAGGTACAAGACTTCTCCCAGGGGATAGGGTCCATGGGGTCGCTACTGCCCAACAGCTCGCCACATGCTGCCCTGCGGGTTTCTGTATCTCTCTTGGTTTGGCTCCTTACCCTAGACCCGTTCCGGCAAAGTAAACTCTACTGGCACAGTCCTAGAGTTCGGAGTGCGCAAGCCCCACCATGACGTCAACGTAGATATACGGCGGTGGAGTTATTATTATTATATGTATTGCAATGGAGTCAGCTGACAGGCCCTATGACCATAGGTACCTCATTTAATGAATTTCGCGCCGAATTGTTTCTATATTTGAATTTAAATTCGGATTGCGCTCGCTGTTCAAAATTATTTTAATTTATTGGACAATTATTTATTGTGGAGTTTATTACCTGACTGCCCCAAGAGGGTAATGTTTTTCGAGAGCTTGTATGTATGTATGTATGTATGTCTGTCTTTGGCACGCTCTGTAGCCTAAACGGCTTGATGAATTTTAACATAAGAAAAAAATGAGGGGAAGGCTAGTAATGAGTAATTTTCAAATATACATATTAATAAAACTAAAAAGCTTGAAATAAAATAAAAAAAAAAAACAAAAAACCCGACTGCAAAAACAAATAACTGAAAAGGGAAAAACAAGCATTATAATCTAGAGAATTTTGGTTTCGCAGGCGGGGGACAAACGAATAACCTGAAATATGGTGTAACTTTTGATTGTCCCCGCCTGCGATACCAAAATTCCTTGCTGCTTTTCCTTTTTCAGTTGTGTTTTCGCAGTCGGGTTTTTTGTTTTTTTTTTTATATATTTTATTTTTTATACTTTCTGATAGTTTGCTACAGAATGCCGTGTATACATTCTTTAGGTAGGCTTACCAAAATTTTGGTTGGGAATAATTGTAAATTAATTCTATTGGGTATTCCGCAAATACATGTCAATATGTTTTGTTAGTTGTATGAGTTTGGTAGTTTTTGTTTCTATTAGTTTACCTGAGTAATAGAAATAGTTCTTTTTTGTGGTAGTTTCCCAACGAAAATTAAAAAAACTGGCCAAGTGTGTCGGACTACGCACAGTGAAGGGTTCCGTAATTGGAATGGATATTTACGCATGCATATTGCACAGCATTAATTTTATCGACTGGAAAAATAAGTTTATATTTTATAGTATTACTTAAAAAAACTATTGACTTAAAAAGCAAAGTCACTTAGAAACATCTTTTTAATTTCACTACAACATTGTTTAGCGGTGCAAAGAATACACAACATCACATCCATACATTCCAATTGCAAATGTAAGTTTGTAGGCACTAAATTGAGAGATTTACCATGTTATTTTAAGACCATAGACTTCTTATAGAACCTAGAAGATACGTTTCTACATTCACAACAAGCCCTTTCATCTGATATGTCACACGGTAGAGTTTGCAAAACTTTTTAAAATGTTCTAATTTGCCCCCCAGAAGTGACGCCATATTCAAAATTTGTTAGTAGTTATTTACGTTACACCACCGTGTTTGAGTCACAGACATTCATGTGTACAAAATTTCAACTTAATCGTTTCTGTAGATTCGAAGCAAATAGTCAGACACACGAGTATTTCTATAAGGGTTCCGTTTTTCATTTGGATATATGGAACCCCAAAAAGTTACACCCTATCCACACTGTACGTGGTATGTACTTATTAATCAAATTATTCATTTAAAAAATAAAATAATTCTTGAATAACATACCAAAGAGTTTTTTTTATTCAGTAACTATTTCTTTTTAATTTTTGTAATTCTGTAATTAATATCTGTTGTAAATTGTAAAAGTAAGAATGCTAATATCTTTATTTTTCCCTTTGGTATATTTTCAGCAAGAGAGTAGGTTGTTTATTTACATATTTTCAGCGAATTTTGGCTCGCCTACCTAATTAATAGGTGTAGTAATATATATGTATACAGCTTTCGCAGTAGACTGGCGCGGTTTGACCGACCTCAACATATAATTGAAGATATTTGCCACAAAGTTATCGTCTAGAAAATAAGCGCGGTAACATATTTTTCTTAATAAATTCGAATGCCGAAAGTAGATGTAAAATCCCGAATTTCATGACGGAATTCGCAACATTCCGTCGAGTCAGCTGATATGTCTGATTATGTCATATCGACGATGAAATAACAAGAACCTTTATCTACCAAAACATAATTGTACAGAAAACAAAAAAAAAATACGTTTTATTATACAGTTCCTTAATAGTAATAGGGTATTTTACTATATACGAGAAAAAATCTATAAATATATTATTGAGATAGTTTAGGCAAAAAGGAGTCGGAAAATGTTAGTTTTAGTTCATAAAATAACAAAATAAATTTTAAAATTCAATTCAACGTTTTCAGTTTTTCTAATCTGTTAAAAAACACCATGAAATAGTAGCCGCCTTGTTATTACGTCATACGGCTATGTTAACAAAAACGTGTCAATTATCATACAAGGATCAGCGCATTTGTTTTCATAGCCCAGTGACTTCATGACCACAGAGCAACATGGCGTCCACTGCGTCCAGCGTTTTGGTCAACCTACGCGCGAAATTTGAAAATGTAAAATTTAAATGCATTTTTATGGCGCTTATCGATTGAATAACATTTTTTTGATTTTTTTTTTGGGCATATTAGCACTATAGAATTTAATAAAGACACTTCAAAAATGGGTGTAAGACCCTATTGTCAGTTATCACTTATCAGCAACTCGTTAAAACATAAGATTTAAAGTTAGCTGCTTTTGCCAGCTCACGCAAACGATTATTTGAAGTCTATCTACGTAAAAAAATTAAAATCGCCAAAATGTCAGTTAAGTGTTCATGTCACTTCATCGTCATTATTATAGTTTTTCTGGGACGTTTTTTTGTTGCTATAACTCAGATTAAAAAGAAAACGAGTGGGCCTTATGATGTGTTCTAAATCTGACATCTCGCCTTGGTGATAAGCGACTGAGCAGCGACAGAAATTAACTACTAATTAAAGAAAAAAATCATTACTAATGGTCCCACCAGTCCAAAAGGGTTACCGACGCCCCTGGAAACACAAGCAACGGAAGGAACACGAGTGGGTTATAGTCAGTAAGAGTCTGACACACCTTCCCGCTCCGTCCGGAGCGGGAGAAGTTATTTGATGATTTGCCATCCAAAAAAAAAGTGGTCCTACTAGTCGAAATTCGAGCTCCTCTACTTACAATCTATACAGTACTTACAATTCCATGAGTACTTCTTAAGAGAAGCCTATTTTAGTCAATTGGGTCTTGTCAGCGCCTTAAGCTGTCACTTCCTGTCTGCACACATCCGTCCCTTTTCACGAAATCACTCCCACAGTAAGCAAGAGGAAAGATTTTACACATCAAAAAACTGGTTTGAGATTGAACGTATTTAAATTACCTACCTACTTAAATGGAAAAGAGTTTCTAAGAAAAATCTAACAAGAGTTTTGATTTTATTTGAGTAAGAAATAAGTAATCGTTTATCGATTATTTTGCGAATCCATTTACTTTTTGTTCTTAGTTTTGTGTAGGTATGTATTTAATTAAATCAATCTGCCTAGCCTTTTCCCAACTATATTGGGATTGGCTTCCAGTCCGGATACAGCTGAATACCAGTATTTTACATAGAGCGACTGCCTATCTGACCTCCACAACCCAGTTACTGGGGATCACGATACTCTTTGGTGGGCCGGTAATTTAATTGGATGGTTTGCAATTACATAATGTTTTTTTTTCTATGAAAATCCATTGTTGCCAATATTTTGTAACGAACAAAGTTAGACTCGTCAATTAGCAGTTAACTTTTTGTGCTAGTTTTTACGTTTTCATCGTTCGAAGAATAAGGACTTGACAACTAAATTACTTTTTAATCAGAGGCTTTTTCAGGCTTTCGGTCTTCCTGTAGGTATTTATTTTAGGTTTGGTTGGTAGGGCATCACGATGGATAGATACTATATTTCTAAGTATTGTAAAAGACAGATAGCTGTGTCGCTATCTTACTACTTTTCTATTACAGCCAAGAATTTGGCTGAACAAATTGCTTCTATTGAGCAATGTAATGACTTGATTGCCTCTGAGACACGTCGAGTAACAAAACTTTTGTGTCTCAGAGGCAATCATGTTGTTCAAACTTAAAACGACAGACTTAGATAAACCTGTCACTTATTAAATAAATTGCAACTATTTGCAACCCATCTAAAAACTATCGACGAAGTTCTACAAATGTAAGCTCTGTAAAAAATATAATTTGAAACGTTTTTTAGGGTTCCGTACCCAAAGGGTGAAAACGGTACCCTATTACTGTATCTTTGGAATCGTAATAGGTAAACACTTGAATTTTCCCCTACAAGAAACTAAAATACGTAGTGTTAAATATTGTACGGTGGTACGGAACTCTGCGTGTGCGAGTCCGACTCACACTTGGCGGCTTTTCTTCGAATTCAGAATACAAGGTAATTTGATATCAACTCAGAAACAACAAAATGTAGGTAAAGCTTTTACTGAGTACCAAATTATCTTTACCCTGAAAAACTTAATGAAATCACGTTTCTTCTAAACAACAGAATTGACTTGAAAGTTGAAATGATAAATGATGTTTATTTATGTAAGTAAGTTTGTAGAAACACTTTTACACGTCAATCATATTTTAAAAAGTAGATGAGGTCGGCGTTTCCTATCTGACTACTCTGAGAAGGAAGGCCGAAACAAACTCAGAGGGTACAGTCCATTTTAAAGTCAAGACATAACCTTCCCTGGGCGTCGGGAATCCCGGGCGGATTTCCGGCCACCGTAGGCGCGGTCTTGCGGACGGTGAGCAATGGGTAGCTCACCGTTCGGTAAGGACCAGGCCCGGGTCGACGGCGCGTTGTATTCCACGCGTGCCTCAAAGAGATGTCGTCAGCACAAGTGTAGGGGTCCATTAGGGCCAATGCCTGCCGGGGTCGCGGGAAGGTACTAAAGGGTCACCGAGGCCCCTGGCAACACAGGCAACAGGAAGGAATACGGGTGGGTTTTAGTCAGTAAGTCAACACACCCTCCCGCTCCGCCCAGAGCGGTAGAAGTTATTCGATGATTTCCCATCCAAAGGTGAGATCATGTAAAGACCATGTAGATTGGTGTCTGAAATGGTCATTTGAGGAAACAACCACACAGATTGAGTGGACCTGTCCAGTCAGTGCACGCAGTTGTCAGTAATCGTGCAGCTCAACTCAGAACTTAAGGAGCTCAACGATGCGATAAACAATTCCAAAGAAAGAACATTTGGGTAGGCCGCACAAATTACTCAATCTGTCAGATCATGATTAAAACGAACTATGAAAAAAACAACTCCAATGACCCACATAGTCTTCATATTCTCAATAATTGAAAACAATATAATACTTTACAAGTAAATATTCATGTCATTGTATTAATTAATTGTATTAATTTTATATAAAATTCAACAATGCCGATGTGTTTCTAAATCTGAAAATAATCTTGGTCAGATCATTTGAGGCCATGTAGGTTGGTGTCTGAAATGGTCTTTTGAGGAAAGAACCATACAGATTTGAGTAGACCTGTCCAAGACACTCTCGGACTTCATTTATAATTTGTTCGAATAGCTCTTTTCTGCAAAACAAAGATAGTCTGAATGTCGGCGGCATTTCCCCACAACAGAATGTTGTACGACATTACACTATGAAAATAGCTAAAGTATACTAAACGGGCTGTCTCTATATAGTTAAATTACAAATTTTTCTAACAGCGTATGCTGCGGAGCTTAGCTTTTTTTGACAGTTTATATATAAGTGGGCCCCACTGAAGCTTAGCATCCAAAGTTAAGCCCAAGAATACTGTGCTATCTTCAGGATTCAATTATTCGCCCTATATCAACGAATTAGTTTTCACCAAACGCGAATTAGCGTAAACTTAATGCATTTGGGTTTTTTTTTTCATTAAGAAGTAAATTATTAACAGACACAGTGAACTACTTTTCAGATCGCGCTATTTACATCGTCAGTAACCAGCTGCTGACGTTTAAGTTTAAACAAACGTGAAGTGTCATCCGCAAACAACACTATATCATGATTATTCTTTATGAGGTAAGGCAAGTCATTAATATAAATAAGAAACAAGAAAGGACCAAGATTTGATTGAAATTTTCAACTGACTTGCGAGTCTGATTTTATTATGTTGTCATTAATTGAAAGGCTTAATCAGTATTTCGGTTACTAGGCCTTCCCGTTTCACTATTAATAATATTCCAAGTAATTTTAATTACATTACTACTGTTTTTAATCTTCGAACTCAAATATCGCGACTCGGCCATACAACAACCTTCAAAAAAAAATTCTAACATATAAATTAAATTCAGCAGTGTTTACGTAGCACTTTCATTGTACATCTCATAAAGCCGTGTTCTACTTTTATGAATACCAATGGTAGCCCAATCACTGAAAGATGCGTTACTATTAACAGACTGCTCCAATTCTATACAGGCTATTTCAACTGTCCGCTCAACAGATAGGCTCACAATATATCCTTACGGTCTTTAAATGTAAGCGTAAGGTTACTTACTAAAATCAATGAGCCACCGTGTATAACATTTACTCTGCTGAACGAACTACCAACCTGGTGATTATTAAAATTGTACAAGAACTTTTTGTTGGCTGAACTAGTTGTTTGTTTTTGTTGGCTTTTAAGCCAATGTTTTGTTATACAATACTGTTAAAATTCATAAAGATCTTTCTTAGGCTTAATAGATAGATAGATATTTTGTCGACCTTTTTCTTTTTCTTTTTGTTAAGTACCTGGTACGTCTCCACAGGCCTACACTGTCTTCCCATACATATTAACACTGTAATTTGAAAACATTGTAAAAACCAATTATTTTTAAAAGAGTAACCGTGAAGTTTCTTGCCGGCTCTTCTCCATAGGAAATGACCAATTGGCCAACCGTGCACCTAGCTTCAGACGTTTCATACTCGTAAGTGCCCATGTAGGTATAAGTGAAATAAAAATATTTTGATTTTGATTTGATTTGATTTGTTTATAAATCCTTGAATATTTTGATGCACCAGGTTGACGGATTGACGGATTTTTAAACTTTTATTTGATATATTTTTGCAGTTCTGTACATTATTGCTAGAGATTGTCTCTGTTGTCTTAATTTCTAATTTAAATTATTATATCAATGTCAATTTTTTTATACCAAATTTTTGGCTGAATTATTTAACATGTCATTACATTGCTCAATAGAAGCAATTTGTTCAGCCAAATTCTTGGCTGTAATAGAAAAGTAGTAAGATAGCGACACAGCTATCTGTCTTTTACAATACTTAGAAATATAGTATCTATCCATCGTGATGCCCTACCAACCAAACCTAAAATAAATACCTACAGGAAGACCGAAAGCCTGAAAAAGCCTCTGATTAAAAAGTAATTTAGTTGTCAAGTCCTTATTCTTCGAACGATGAAAACGTAAAAACAAAGAGCCATTACACCAAAATTCGAATATACCAAAATTTCCGAAGCGCATACCTTTTCGAGAGCAGTGGTGGCCCAGTGGTAACGGCCGCGACTTACGACTTCTAGATCGTAGGTTCGAACCCAGACAGGCGCTTTAGTTTCTGTAAATTATTTCATCACTACTGCTCTCAAAACGGTGAAGGAAAACATCGTGAGGAAACCGGCATGTCCTATAACCAAAAATTCAAAGACATGTGACATCTACCAACCCGCACTGGGCCCGCGTGGTGGATTACGGCCCACTCCCTCTCACAGCGAGGAGGCCTGTGTCCCAGCAGTGGGAACATTATAGGCTGATTATGTATACCTTTTCTGGTTTAACTGTAATTACTTTATTAATGTACAGTCGCCTGCACATCAGGTTATACGAAACTGTCAAATTTCTCCAAATGGTTCTAAAATTGAATGAGATTTGACAGTTTGTGTAAACTTGACATGCTAGCGACTGTTCTTAGAATATAGAACCCACTTAAGGCTCCTACATACTGGCGCTACTTGTCGCGCGACGTGTCGCGACACAAAGGCACCGCTTGTAGCGCTACACGCGGTGTCTGTTAGTTAGCTGACACTTTGTGTAATAAAATGGCCATATGTTTTATTGCAATGGTGATCGTTTAGTTTAATCGCCGGTTTACGCCGGCTATCGCTGAAAATCAGCGCTGGGACTCTGTCTCGCATAGGGTCGCAGCATTATGCTGAGCGTTGGCCATTTTGCGTGGATGTAACGCATATTCTCCCCCAAATTGTTTCTTTTTTGTATTTGTGTTCCTTCTATGCGTCATGTTTACCGCAAATAAACGTATTTTCTTTCTTTCTTCTCTTAATCGACTTATATATGTGTAAAATAGATGTATAATAGTAAATGTTAAAAAGTCTAGAATACAATAGATATGACCATTTTCTTACACAAAGTGACAGTTAAAACACTTCAGATTACTCCAGTGAATCCATAGATACAGACTTAACAGTCGCACCTAGTCATCTGTCACTCAAGAGTTTTTAAGTTTTTCAAATTGTATAAAGTTAATTCTATGATTTTCTAACCATGGTACAGCTGCCAGCACATCAAGTTACCCAGACTATCAAATTGTCTCATTCAATTTTGAACTTAACCATCAACATCACATAAGGTTTAAAATCATTTGGAGAAATTTGACAGTTTGTAGTAACTTTATGTGCTGGCGACTGTACCTAATACAAAATAGGCAAGTACTTCCATGATCTCAACAACTCGATATTAGATCTCATGATCGCCTGCAGGCTTAGCATGACGCTTTCTATTTCTACAAAGAATAGACACAGCTTTTTCTATAGAAATTTTTACGTAGAAGGATTTCTACGGTGCGATGTCAAAAATGGAGAAACAAAATGTCACTTTGTATAGAAAGAGCTGTGTCTATTTTTCGTAGAAATAGAAAGCGTCATGCTAAGCCTGCTGTTCGTATTTTCGAAGAAAGGTGATGATTGCCCAATCTTTTATTTTTCCTGGGAGATCTGTAATATCTATTCAGATTGCAAAACTTTTCCCGGTGCGTTGTGCTCTAACTTGTGAAACTTTAAAGTTTTTTTTTTATAATCGTTAATCAAACAATCCTACATGTAATAAGTATAGCTTATATCGTCGACTCCATGTTTCACTCGTGACGTGATAACTATGATGGACTCAATGTGCATTGAGACGCGAACATGGGATTGCATGTGTTGCGTTTTAAGGCTAGTATTCAATCGTGTATAGTCTATAGTAGAGTGCAAGATCTCTTGTAAAGAGATAATTATAATTATTTATTTACATAGGTAACACATTTTTAAAGTTCGCCAAAATATGCTATGGCTACACTGTCACGATAACGCGAACTACACTTCGCGCGCTCTCTCTCGCACACCGCTCGACGACGTCTTGCTGTACAACAGAAAGCGCACGAAGCATAGTTCGCGTTATCGCGACAATGTAGCCATAGCATTATGTAGATAAAGCCAGGGAAATTAATGGCTAAGCAAATTGACACCTTATGTCAATTTGCCGTGTTATAGCTATTACATACAGTTGTCAAAGAATGACAGCTGTTATTTGAATAGGTTTAGGTACGGATAATTTAAGCTGGTAGTCCATTTGGTTAACAATTAGTAAATAATAAAATAAAACATACTGCTT
Source organism: Atethmia centrago (assembly GCA_905333075.3). Lineage (NCBI taxonomy): Eukaryota > Metazoa > Arthropoda > Insecta > Lepidoptera > Noctuidae > Atethmia > Atethmia centrago. The sequence goes on along the minus strand of HG995381.1, from coordinate 4,450,829 downwards.
TTAACTTCTAACAAACACATTTACGGCGCAAACTTTACAACAGAACACCATTCTTAGGTAAATAAACACAACAAACAATATTTACACAACTGTGTTTCAAAACGAATTACTTATAACTTAATAAGATATAAAAAAGCAAAACATTCAAGATCGGATATAAATCACATGAAACAATATGGCTTCCCTAAGAAAAATATAATTTCTAATTTGTCGATAAAAAACACTATCAATTAAAATTGTATCATTGTCATACCGTGTTCTTCTAAAAAAGGGACTACCAAATTTTTTAACAATTAAAATGTCACGATTACTCAACTCAATTTTGAGTAAATAGATAATTGCTTCATATTTTGCAATAAATTCCCAGCGTTGTGTCATCGCGCTTCTCTTTCTTTTCTATGCGGTCTAACAGTGACCGCGGTTTAGGTGTTGTCAGCGTCTTAATATCTGTTCCAAAAGTATCTCATAAGAATGTAAACAAATGAATAAGAAAACGTACGTGTGGATGCCAAACTTGTAGTGCCACTTAACTACAAAAGTGCTTTGATTTGATTATTTGAATACTTAAACCTTAAGACGCTGACAACACCTAAGCCGCGGTCACTGTCAGATTGCATAGAAAAGAAATAGAAGCGCGATGACACAACGCTTGTTTTATTGCAAAATATGAAGCAATTATCTATTTACTCAAAATTGAGTTGAGTAATAGAAAATAAAAAACAACCAAGTTCTGCATTCAAATAAGACGTTCTTGTTATTAATTAAATACGTACGGTATGTTGATATTTAATGCAGTTATTTTGGATTAGAACTCAAGGTAAGAGGTTAATTTAACGTTAGTTTGTATCGAGATTTTTTTTCAAAACGTGTTTTGGTAACAACCAAGTTCTGGGAAATATGTTTAAAATTAACATATATTTTTTCCGCTACCACAAACTTTACAGATTTGGCAATTTTTTTTCTTAAGAGAAGCCTATTTTGGTCAATTGGGTCTTGTCAGCGCCTTAAGGTTGGTTTAATAACCTCAGTAAACCATACGTGACTAAACCTTGATATTTCAGTTATTTTCTATAACCTTCTATTTATTTAACCACTAAACATGTTTACGTTTGTTTGAATTAATCCAAGCGGCATACCTACAACCATATACACTATCAATTCAATTTTCTGGGTAATTTGCTTGGATAACAACGCGATTGAGTATCATTGTAGCGGTACGTCAATATTACGGTGTCTATACATGCCTACTTTGATAATATCTATACCTCCATTGCATTTGTGTGTTCATTTGAATGATTGAATGAAATGCAACGACCCCAGCGTGGTTTGACCAGACTCGGTAACTCGAATGAACCCAAAGATTCACACTAGCCCCTGGAACCTCATGTTTTATGGGGCTACTGTTCATAGTATTTATACGTAGTAAATTATTAAGTATTCGAATATCTTAGCATTGCCTTATTTATTGAACGGCAGGTATAGTCGAGCAGTGTTGACCCAGTGGTAACAGCCGCGACTTACGAGTTGTAGTTCGTGGGTTCGAACCCAGACTGGCGCTTTATTTGTGTAAATAATTTCATCACCACTGCTCTCAAAACGGTGAAGGAAAACATCGCGAGGAAACCAAACCACCCCCCCTAGAACCAAAAATGGTGGATGGAGTGGTGGTGGTGGTGGTGGATGATGGTGAAGGTGGTGGTTTGGTGGATGTCCTAGAAACAAAAATTCGAAGACATGTGTCATCTACCAACCCGCACTGGGTCCGAATGGTAGATTACGGCCCACTCCCTCTCGAAGAGAGGAGGCCTGTGTCCTGTGTCCCAACAGTGGGAACATTATAGGCTGATTATGAGGTATAGTCGACCTCCTGGTATTCAGCTACATTCAGTTAGAGTAGAAGGCGATCTCAACATAGTTGGAACAAGGCTAGGCAGATTGAATGACTTAGTCAAGTGGTAGTGGTGGCGTACCACCAAACGTGCGTACCACTTTTGACAACAATTCCGTAAATATAAATTATTAGAAACTAGAAGAGGTTATATACTTGTTCGTTTTACGTGAATGTCACTAGCACGACGCAAGTGACATTCAAGCTTAGAGTGATAAGGCAAATACGAGGTCGACTATGCAACTGTTGATTTTGGACCGCATTATCAGTACTGATACAGCATAAGGCAGTATGCATGTCATTTTTTTTTCTCTTCATCAATAAAGCACAGTAATATATAAACCCAAGTAAAGTATTAAAATTCAATTGTTACTACTGTTTGTTGCTCAAAAACGTGGTTAAACTACAACAATTTTCTACTACTTACAGTTTAAACGTCCTTTATTGTCGCGGCCATAATGTGACGTCATTTACCACGATACTGCTTTGTTTACATCTTCTCCTTAAATGTCTGCTTAAATGTTTATTTTATTATTTGAACAGACATGAACTTCTGTTAAGCGCTGTACTATTTAATGTGATAAGTTGATAACCAAATCGCCACTCTGTATATAACGACATGATTATTTACTTAGTAAAGTATTATATTATTTTAATTATTGTAAATGTGAAGACTGTGGGTCATTGCTTTTTTTCTCAGTTTTAATGATGGTCTGGCAGTTTGAGTAATTTATGCGGCCTACCCAAATGTCCTTTCTTTGGTATTGTTCGTCGCATTTTTGACCTCCTTAAGTTCTGAGTTGAGCTGCACGATTACTGACAAATGCGAGCATTGACTGGACAGGTCCACACAATATGTGTGGTTCTTTCCTCAAGACCATTTCAGACACCAATCTACATGGCCTTCACATGAGCTGACCTAGATTATGTCTGGACTTTAAAAGAAACTGTGACCTCTGAGTTTGTTTCGGCCTTTCTTTCCAGAGTAGTCAGATAGGAAGCGCCGACCTCATCTACTTTTTATTAAATATTTTAATAAAAAGTAGATTGATGTGTAAAAGTGTTTGTACAAACCTACTTACAGAAATAATATTACGTTATGCTTATGAGACAAGTGTGCTATGTTGGTCATTACATGATTAATGATCTATGTACACGCGTTTCATACGACGTTTTTTCAACACACTTGCGAGGAAAAATAACAGACTTTAATTGTTTTTAGTTTCGTAGGTACTCTCTAGATTTTGGTGGCAACAGGCCAGGCGTTTTGTGCGTTATTTAGAATTTCCAGCGTGGTCAAATATACTTATAGCTCTTCTTCCCTACGTGAAGTCGACATTTTTGATAATAGTTATCCACACAACGAAAACAAATATTTATGGAAAATGTCACGCTGGTTTGTTTTTTGTGCGCGCCGCGCTAGCGATGCACGCGCAGGTCATAAATGCACTGGCAAAACCGCTAACAGCCTATATAAAAAATTAAGGTTAATATGTAGTGAAAATATATAATTTGATGAAATGACGATAATTTTGATGATTGATTTATCATGTTACCTAAAATAGTTTATTTATTCGCAAATATATTCATTGTTTTTAGACATAAAAATCTTTGGTAAGATTGAAAAAAAAAGTGAAAAACACTAGTGTGGTAATGTAAAGTAAAAAAACACGACTGTATAATAAGCTGAATTAAGAACCTAAATGTATTGACATAAGTCACTTTACAAGTGTATTGAAATATCATTTATCTTTTACCGAAGTTCATAATTATACGGTGACATATTTAAAGCAGGCAGTAAATGTTATAACACAGTTCCACCAGTTATGTATGCTGTGCGGCAGAGCTCTAAAAAGAGTCGCAAATTTTAAGTATATGGCTCATTGGGTCTCAGACGATTTGAAAAATAACGTTGATGTAGAGCGAGAGTGCAGGTCGCTGACTGTTCGATGTGGGGTGTTGGCCCACAGGTTTGCACGTTGTACAGCTCAGGTTAAGGTGACGCTTTTCAAAGCCTACTGCCAATCCTTTTACACGTGCAGCATGTGGGTGAACTTTACGCAAAGGGCATATAGTGACCTGCGCACACAACATAACAATACGTTTCGGGTGTTGTTGGGGCTGCCGTGTTTTTGTAGCGCGTCCACCCGGACACGCTACAAAAACACGGCCGACGCGGACATTGATAGTTTTTCGGCCATCATGCGCAAGAGATGCGCATCTCTGCTACGCCGTGTTCGCGCCAGCCCCAACACCATTCTTAGAACGTTGGCTGATAGGTGGCAAACCCCGATCTTGGGGCGGTGGATACGACTGCACGCAGTCAAGTAGACACTTCCCAGGATCGGCGTGCCACACGCAGCTTAGAATAAATGTTACTAACACTAGTTTATAAGTTTACATTGTTACTAACAAAAACAATGTAAACTTATAAACTAGTGTTACAAATATGGAAGTGATTCTGAAATAAACGTGTTTTTATTTATATATAAATAAATAATGAAAGAGTTTTGAAGTACTTTCATATTCCCTATTGTGGAAAATTGGGTTTGTGCCCGGTTAATGGCAATATGATTGCCCTCTACTGCAAAGGGGTTATTAATATAGGTACACCTCTGTATATTATTTAGGGTAATACAAACGTGATGATGCTATGCATAGGTATCAGCCCAGTATAATATTATCTCCTGACCTTACCACTGTTTTCTATTGCCGGCCACTTGGGGCTAAGCCAAGCTATAATCATACATTATTACCAACTAGGTAGATATAATAGTATTCATGTATGCTATTGTCGCACTTTCAGGGAAATTTATAAATAAGAGAATGTATTTATAAGCATGAGTAGCTTCTCTAAATTAGATTATACAGCAGGTCGCACACTAAGCCTTGCAAGCACTTCACTTGCAAGTCTGTTCCAAAAGTATCTAATTAAAATGTAAACGAATGAACAGGAAATGTACCTATGGATGCCAATTTGCAGTGCCACTTACAAATTGAGTACATTGATTTGATTATTTGAATACTTAATTTTAATCTTTCTTATTTTAAATTACCTTTAAAATGTTTTTCATTTAATGATTGAGGTTAATTTTATGACCTCAATTTTCGTCGCTGGTTTTTCAATTACAATTAAAAAAAATTACCAAATCCAATAATGTTATTAAAACAATAATAATTGTTGGAAGAACTGGTAAGATATAATGTTGAAACCTTCTAAATACAGATACTAATTACTAATTCCCATTAGTAAGTTATTGGATTTAACCTGAACAGGTTTTGTTTACACTTTTACCAGATTCTTTTGGAACAGACTATAGTGGTATTCAAGTGACAAACCATAAGGTTACGGTACTTCGACTTTCCACCCTCGTTCTTTACTTACCTCCATACTTACTCGGCCACATCGCAATCCATTCCAGGACTTAAGAGTCGTCCGTGTTACACCGCAGCATTCAGTAGCAGATTCTTCGCCTCCCACTGTGTCCAGTCCTTTTACTATGCTTTTTTGAAGTGTCTAGCAGAGACACGCTTCTTACAGCGATGGTCAATTCTGTGTTTAACATTAAATACCACAGACCACGGAGACGTCTCGGCGGTCGCTGCTAGAACCGGCAATGTGAACATCTTCCATACAAACCACACACAAATGTCATATAGATACTGACTGCTTTGAAGGCGGGCCGTGACAGTAATTGTGCGCTCAACGCACATTTGGCGCTACGAATTTTATTAGTACTTACTGCCTTTTCTATGACGCTGCCGCACGCTATGGCGTGGCGATTACGTGTTCTATGGTAAATACTGATTTGTTTGTTTCTTTATATACGTATGTAACTAAGATGCGTTTCTGGGAAGGACCCTAAAAATGTAGGTACGTTTTTAATACAGCTACTTCTACCGATAATCTAAAAAATGAGCTTTATAATTATTGTTTTAAACCAGTATTTACTCTTTGCTTCGCATTCACAGATGTCTAGAGTCCAATTAGGCTAATTAATAGAGACTAACTACAGGCTGTAGCCACATGAAGGTCTGTACCTACACCGTTTTAAGTGTACTGAAATAGTTCAGTGAAATTCGACTCGAATTTCACTGAACTATTTCAGTATATCGATATTGGGCTTCAGCGGGGTTAATTCACACGTAATGTGTAATTTAACATTAAGAGATTTTTGTAATGTTTTGTCTGTACTTAGTTTTCTAAAGCTTTCAGCAGCTTTTATCGATCAAGGATGACACATACACACGGTTTTCATTAGATGTATTTAATATCTAAGATTTGCAAAAGCAATTCCACATTATCCCTACCTTACGAATTCCACAGTCGTTTTTTGAAATTTCGATTTCAGAACTTTTTTATAGCACAAGACATTTCTATAAATTGTATTGTGTATATCGAAATTAAATTGAATCAAATTGAAACGCCTTTGTGAGTTGAGCTTCGTCCCCTCAGTTGAATAATGTAATTCGAGCTCAATGATAAGCAGCTGATAGTTACATTGTATGTTTAATAGCACACAACATACCTACAAGTGTAGTTAGGAGGGATGTGTGGTCTGACACGAATGGATAGAATAAGAAATGAGTACATAAGAGGAAGTCTGAAAGTAGTACCGTTGGCTGAAAAGTTGTGAGGGAATCGGTTGTCATGGTACGCGCATGTGATGCGGAGGAATGAGGAAAATGTGAGAAAAGTTTTGAGTATGAATGTCGATGGCTATAAGAGTAGAGCAAGACCAAAGAAACGATGGATGGACTGTGTGAAAGATGATATGGCTGGAAACGGGGTGACTACCGAGATGACAACCAATAGAGAAGTACGGCAGAAAGGGACATGTTGAGCCCTTGATTACTTATTTCATTTTGTATTTCCAGCTCTATTAAGGTCCAATCATTGATTCCTAAGAGTTACTATACATATATAACTCTGTCACTAAGCTGGTATCGATGGCCGAAGGGTTATCTCGTGCCAAAATTAAACCAACAAATAATTCAGTTCAACGTTTATTATTACTGCAAGTTGATTTACTTAAAATTACTTCACATAACAGTTTGTCTTGTCAATATTCATTGACTCAGTTCCCGGCAATGACAAGTCATGAAACTCGGTAAAGTCGAACATTTTTAGCAACAATTGACACTGTCTCGTGAATATCTTGATTAACTTCGTGACATAATTCGGTAACGTATACAAGGGACGTTTTGTAACCTTATAAAAATAAATTACAATCGTATCTTTAGGGTTCGTAAAAACTTATCTGTGGGCCTAGCAGGACACTTGTCACCAATTTTGTCTAATTCTCAACTTTTCTCGAGTTTTGTATGAGTGCTAGACCTAGGGATCATCTTTTCAGTGAATACACATCACTGATGTCTGTTATTCTATCTTTTACTACGGCCGTATCTTGATTACGTTAAGCATAGATTAACGCGTTAAATATAATTCCTCATTTATCTCGTTACAAGGAGTCCTATTACATACTTACATACAATCAAATCAAATATGGGTCGGTATTCTCAAATCAAATGGATCATTTCAGTTTGGATTTTGTTTGCTATATATCAATAAATTTTTCAAATCTTATGGAAAACAGGAAATCCTCTTATGTTCTAAATGAGACTCCTGCAGTTGTTTTCGTGATTTTTGTCCTTATTTCTCAACTCAATTAAAAATCACTCGTTAAAAATAATGACGTTAAACGTACCCAGGCCGTAGTACCGACGTGACAGGTCATAACAATCAAAACATCTTCCTCACGATTTTAACCTTACATTTATAAAAATATCTAGAAAATTCTCCGTGGACTTAATCAGTTCGTTCTAGAAGTTTTCTTACGAGTCTCCAGTCTTCCATGATGTCTGCGTCAGGCAGCATGTAGACCACGTAAGGAGGGGCGACTGTCACTTGTCTTCGGCGCCTCTTCCGCCCCCATTCCGGCCCGGTTGACCAGAGGTCCACCGTATGACGCTCCTCTTCTAGTTTCCTGATCTTTTCTAAAGTTTCCTCTTTCAGATTCTCGTAGGCCAGCCATTTTTCGCTCTGTTGACAACAGAAAAAAGTTGGTTAAACAATTTGCTCTTTGGTTATGAATACTTATGAACAAGCCAAGGTGGTTTATTTTAAGGGTTGGGGATCTTACTGGTAAGTAAATTTCGCAATGTTTACATTGTGAGATTTACTTACCTCGACTGTAGATTTGTAGACCATTTTCTATTTTGTTAAGTACCTGGTACTTGTTGACAGGTCTATATTGTCCCCTCATACATATTAACACTAATTTGAAAACATTGTAAAAGCCAGTTATTTTTAAAAGAGTAACCGTGGAGTTTCTTGCAGCTTCTGACGTTTCATATGTGCCCATAGGTTTGTGAAATAAAATACACTTTTGTTTTGGGTTCCTATCAAGAAGCTTTCAAAGAAATCTTCCAAAATTATAGAAAATCATCCAATTGAAGTTAATGCCAGTATCTAGAGTGAATTTTAAATACCTAGTGCATTTCTAACATCTGTGTTATGTATTGTCAATTCATCTACACATTTAAAACCCACTCAATTTTCCATTCCTTCGTTCAATTCATTAACTTTCAAGCTAACTTATTCGGTTCATCGTTCAACCTCGCCTCGTTTAACGTCATAACGTGGGCTGAGCGGCGCACACGCAGGGCAATTTTCGACCAAACCGGTTTCCGACCTCGCCATGATGAATTTACCTGACACTTTATTGAAAAAACACCAGGCTGTCTGACGGGCCAGTTATTTTTGGGTTTTATTGCAAATTTCAATGATTGAAGGCGTTTGAATGTAGGTGGAAAGGATATGTCTATATATCATGTTTAAGTAGTTGGTATATGATATTAGATTATTAATTGAAGTGACTGAGACTTGAGACTCGCTGGTCTGTTTGAAGTTGATTCAATGACGTAAACGTGGACACTTAAAGCTTGCTTACTACAAATATGGATATAGAAGAATAACTTAAGACCGTTTGCGACATAACGAAATGTTTATAACTAGAGGTACCTACGAAGGTGTTAGTTTATAGTTAGCAAATAAATATAACAATATTTAAGTACTAACAGTTTCTTCGAAAACATGAATCAATACAACAAAATAGACAATACCTGTATATAATATACAGGGTGGATTTTTGAGATGGGGCAGTAAGGACAGATACCTTAAAGCCGCTTGTAGACGTAAAAAAAAGTCGGTTTACAAGCAGGCTAACCGTTGTCGCTACAAGAAAACGGTCTGCCCTTAACTTTTTGAGACATTTTGATTTGCATTCACAGATTTAGAAAAAATGTACAGTCAGCATGAAAATGGTTAGTTTTCACAAAAACTTTTTTGATGCCAATCAATCCTGTTTCTTATTAGGGTCTAAAGTCTCTACTGGATCAACTGAGGTTTGATTACTAGAAAAGCCAGAAATTGCAAAAAAAATAAATCGTAAGACCTGTAGCTACAACGGTTAAGGGTACCTGCTCTTACTGCCCCGTCTCAAAAATCCATCCTGTATAGTTTTATAAAGTTCGGTGTTGATTAGGTATGTCAATAATAAGACTTAATTAATGCTACAAAAAAGAAAAAAAACATTAAAGTAGATTATACACTCGTGTATAAAATGAAACTGAATTATTTCAGTAAATTACTACTAAAATGAAGGTTTCATGCAATTGTTTCAAGTATAATATGCACATGTTTTAGCTGGAGCCGAAGTGTGATTTTTTATAATAACGTAGTTTCATTTGGTATGCAGGTTTAAGTAATGTTTTTCCAAGTAGAATGTTTAGTGGCACAGAAGTGGGTATTACATAATACGTGGGAGGGAAACAGCAGTACAAACAACGTTAACACAATAGTGTTTCTGTATCTGGTAATTTAACGTTTATTGATAGTCCTAGAAATGTCCAATTTTCAAAATCAAAAGTCATTTATTCAAACTAGGCTGAGAATCAGCACTTTTCGAACGTCAAAATTACATAAGACAGTCCCCCAAAACGCGCGCCCTTCGCCACTTCCTAGTGCTTTAGCTGGGAAGAAGAAGTGGCGCAACAAACTCCCCACCAACACAGCTCAAAAAAAAGTCACAGTCTGTTCAGTTAGAAAAACAAATTGATTCTATACAATAGTATGCAAAATAATTTACACTGCGCGCAACACAAACCGTTAAAAAAATGTTAACTTTTGTCTGATAATGATCCATCGATATCAACAGAGTAGCGTAGATATGGTCAAGTCGTTTACAGGGTCATATGGAGAATCCCAGTATAGAGAATCCCATAGAGAATCCCAGTTTTCAAAAGACACAACGTTTACTTATTTTCATTTGCATGAATTCTTCTGAAGTCGTGCGCGAAACATCGTGCTACACAATCTACATTTATAATAAAATCGAAGCGAACTCAAAACTGAACATTGCATATTAAAAAAAGTAATTGCTACGAGCTTTAGATTCTAATGTCGAAAATAAGTTTTTAGAATTTTTGTTCGCAAAATCACGCAAATACTACCGGATAGATTGTGTTCAAATTTTGCAAGTAGTTTTTTTAAGTATAGTCAGTCTGTATACTATAAATCCTAACGCTATTTTCTGTGAGGGATGAGCAGTATTGCAGGGATCTTGTCGTTTAGCCGAAAAGATTTTGCCAAAATTTCACTACCCAAACAAATTTAAGCAACCTTTTTTTATACCAATGCAATGTTTGGAATGATTTTATTAAGCACATTTTCATTTGGTCAAATTTTTACTTGGCAGAATATTATCAAGGATAATGTCATTTAGGCATTTGGTCATTAATCAAATGATTTATTACAGCAAACAATCTTTAGACAATAAACGTTAGAGAATGTGATGTGTGAATGAGATGTGCTTGAATTTGTCTGAAACAAGTCAAATTTATGGTTACTTATGGAACTAGTTAGAATAGGTTTATTATTTTAAATAATGGTTAGGTTAAGTTAGGTTAAAACTGTGACCTCCTACGCACGAGCCGAGAGAGCGAAGCGAGCGGTGCCGCGGCAGCGGCCGGCGAGTGCCAGAAACGAATAGATTATATAGAAAAAAAACCGAACTAGTTAGACGAGGTAGAAATTTATTTTGCGAATAAATTAATTTCAACTGAAATAGTTGACTACATAAAAATTGGTAAAAGTACTAGTTGGTAAACAAGTTATTGTTTAAACGTCGCGTTCACTTGCCAAACATTAGGTTTGCGTTACAATTATTTGTGAAGAGATTATTTGCTAAGTAATAATTTGGCAAATGAAATTATGCGGAAAATTGTTTGGGAAATGATATTTCTTTTCGATGAAACAAGGGAGACCCAGTATTGCATTATGTTCGTGTGCTTCTATAGTTTACCGCAAATTGTAAAAAGACGAGCCAAAAGGTTATAATATTGCTGTTAGTTATAGATTTTAAATGATTATCATCACGATAGCGTGAAAAGTAAAGTTTATCTCCATAAAGGTTGGAGATAAACTTTCAACAAAGCATATTAGCTTAGCGGTTCGACGACTGCTTTGAAAACCTGTGGTCGTAAATTCAATTATTGATATAGGTACTTTGATATTTCGTAGAACGTACATAGAAAAACAAGAAGTTTAAGCCTCTTCTGTCACCTATGGTTATAATAAAAATAAATATCTATGGTTAGGTGACTAAAAAATCGAAGACATGTGACATCTACCAACCCGCACTGGGCCCGCGTGGTGGATTACGGCCCACTCCCTCTCACAGAGAGGAGGCCTGTGTCCCAGCAGTGGGAACATTATAGGCTGATTATGTGACTGTTAATGAGTAATCCCTGTTTAGAATCTACTGTTATATTATTATCGTGATCCGTTCGTCAGGAATAATCTGTAAGAATGCATCAGTCAGGATATCAGTGTTGTGCCTTTAGGCTATTATATGCAGGAACTCAGGCGTTCACTAAAAACTAAAAACTTCACAAGAAATGGGAAATTGCTATAGAAGGCTGCGGTGTCGACCTCAGGACGAGCTGCTTCTCACACGGACAACTGTATGTACGTCGCTTGCTCCCGCGTCACCAGTCCTGATATTTTGAAACCAAAAGTACAACCGTAGTATATAGAGAACACATAACAACATTGTTTCCCCGAAGGGTTGGGCAGAGGTGTACCTGTAGTACACCCACATTTCGCCAGTTATGTTTAAGTTCCATGTAATAGGGGGCGAGCCTGTTGCCATCAACCGGGCACAAATCCAGACATATGTAATGAAATGAAATGAAATTGTTTATTCTGTAAATAGGATATGACAATCACTTTTACACGTCATATTAAAAAATAAGCTAGATGGAGTCGACATTTCCTATCTGACTACCCCTGAGAAGAAATGGCGAAACAAACTCAAGGGTCAAAGTCTCTTTTAAAGTCCAGACATAATCTTGGTCAGATCATGTGAGGACCATGTAGATCTATGTCTGAAATGGTCTTTTGAGGAAAGAACCACACAAATTTGAGTGGACCTGTCCAGTCAGTGCAAGCATTTGTCAGTAATCGTGTAGCTCAACTCAAAACTTAAGGAGCTCAACGACTCGACGAACAATACCAAGGAAAGGACAATTGGGTTGGCCGCATAAAGAACTCAAAATGCCAGACCATCATTAAAACTAAGAGGAAAAAAAAAACAACAAGAAATAAATAAAAATGACCCACATAGTGCTCACATTCACAATAATTAAAGTAATACTCGTATAATACTTTTTAAGGTACATAAATATTCACGTAATTTTGCTTATAATATTCATCAATGTCAATATGTACATATAGTTGTATATAATGATGATTTTGCATAATTTAAACTTCAAATTTTATGGTTTTAGCACAAAGCTTATCAGAGCGAGCAGCTCAATCCCAAGCTTTTTTGTCTTCTAAATAATCTGAAATTTTATAGTACCCTTTTTTACAAAGTTTGGTTTTAATACAGCTTTTAAATCGTTTAATGGGTAAATTTCGAATAGCAATAGGAAGTTTGTTGTAAAAGCGTATACATTGACCCATGAACGAGTTGCCTACTCTGTGGAGGCGAGTGTGAAGTACAGCAAGATTATGTTTATTCCTGGTATTTAAACTGTGGATATCGGACATTTTCTTAAAATTTTGATATATTTTTGTGTACATACATAAGATTATCAAATATATATTGAGAGGCTATAGTCAGAATATCTATTTCTTTGAATTTTTCTCGAAGGGAATCTCTTGGACCTAGGTTGTAAATGGCTCGAACAGCCCTTTTTTGCAAAACAAAGACGGTATTAATGTCCGCACAGGTTCCCCAGGCCATTGTAATTTAGCGTCAATAGTTATTCCAAGAAAAACTGTCGACTCAACAGGGTCCAACTCTATTCCATTAAGTTGAACATTGGTAGTTAGCTGCCTGACATTTGGCGTTGAAAATTTAATAAGTTTAGTCTTTTTTTCGTTCAGGAGAAGATTATTTACATTAAACCAATGGACAACTTTAGAGAGTGCATCGTTAACATGTTCAAAGTTGACCAGCAGTCGTTTAATTTTAAAAATGAGGGAAGTGTCATCTGCGAACAATACAATCTTGTGATTATCCCTTATGTGATAAGGTAAGTCATTAAGTTGGACGTTTTATAAAAATGCGGCTGTTATTTGAGTATATTATGGTGTCTTACGACTTCTACGCAAACGAAGTCGCGCGCAGGAGCTAATAATTGTGATTAAATTACATCTACAACTTCGACCCCACAGTTACATAGCTTACCTACCAAATAACAAAAAAAAATCAGTACCCGACAATAGTGAGCCGTGGGGCGCTCAGGTAGATCGCGATCAATGGCCTGCTAATAATAATATCCGCACATCTGCCCGTGAAGGACGCAGGCGCATGTTCTCTTGCACGTATTGAGATATTTTGTAAAATATCCAACCCTTGTTGGTAAAAAATGATGTCTGTACACAGTGTGTTCGAAGGGGTAGGTAGAGATGTACTTAAAAAGGTAACTTATATTACGCAGTTAGTTAAGTTAATTGAGTGGTTACTAAGGAATTTGTGAACAGAAAACAATATGATAATTTGTTGAGAAACTACGTATGTAACGCAAGACTTGATCTGCAGCTTGCTGCCAAAAATTAAAACATGACACAATAAAAAATAAGATAATACAACTTAATGCATAAAAGACCCGAGGGGTAAAATGGCTCGTTTATGCCCGAGTTTAGTTCGTCATTTATGCACTCTGCTTTTCACTTCGATTGCGAGAAAATAAAGTATATAACAGTATTAACTTGTTTGTCTGATCTCCAACGCATGAAATTGTCGTACGTGTTAAGATAAAGTTGCTTGGATTTCGGGGGTAATATTTCTTCAACCACGTTTTTCACATTCTGCTCCATTAGCGTGTTAGGCGAGAGTGTAATTTCTTCATCACATGAATATTCCATTGTTTTAGTTTACTGACTTTTCACTATTCAAAAATGTTGCAAAATTGAGGAAGAGACTAGCTAATTCCCGCCACGAAACTTTTAAGTTTTTTTTTTAATTTTCAGCATGTGTAATTCGACTTGAGTACTTCATACCTACTGCCAAGTCATAAAAACGTTTTATTTGCGTTTTTAAATAATAAATGACACCTATTTTATCTGGTTTTATCACATTAACGATAGAAAACACGGAAGTGACATAAATTAAAGCAAATTAAATAAAATAACGATTTAAGGCGCTGACAAGACCCAAATGACCAAAATAGCCTTCTCTTAAGAAAAAAAATTGCCAAATCGGTGTAGTTTGTGGTACCGGAAAAAATATATGTTAATTTTGAACATATTTCACAGAACTTGGTTGTTACCAAAACACGTTTTGAAAAAAAAATCTCGATACTAACGTTAAACTAACCTCTTACCTCGAGTTCTAATCCAAAATATCTGCATTAAATATCAACATACGTTACGTATTTAATTAATAACAAGAAGGTCTTATTTGAATGCAGAACTTGGTTGTTTTTTATTTTCGATTACTCAACTTAATTTTGAGTAAATAGATAATTGCTTCATATTTTGCAATAAATTACAAGCATTGTGTCATTGCGCTTCTCTTTCTTTTCTATGCAATCTGACAGTGACCGCGGTTTAGGTGTTGTCAGCGTCTTAACCTGCCACGTTTTATTGTGCGTGTGACTGTTGGGCCTGATTATCTTAGAAAGAAAAAGTTTACTTTATGCACTTGGGCATAAAAAGCGATTTTATGTCGCCTACGCGCAACATAAAGACGAACTTTTAGAGCATTAGAAGTGAAAAATGAATTACAGACTAAAAAAAAGTTATTATTTCACAGATTCCTAGTGCTTAAAGGTGGAGAAGGAAATAAATAAAGCGAAATCTCAATTTCGTTGAAGTTGTACTTTCTTACGGTTTTTCATGAAGATAGTACTTAGTTGTAGTAAGTAAATAATAATAATAATACTTCTTACAATCAACTTGTTGCTTGATGACGTCATGGGACAGATAGCATACGTCATTAAATAATCATTAAGGGCTCTCTAAAAAAGAAAGTGCGACTATTAGAGCTGATATTTCTTAGAACGTCTCGTCTATTTCGAGACAGCTAAACACAATCAAAGTTTATATATAGACGTAACTTGAAAACACTTTTTCCCTGATATTAGGCAATGTTTTGTGAATGTGGCTTCTGAGTCTGACGCACAAGTGCTTATTTTATAAAAAAATACAGGTTAAAAGAATTAAACAAAATATATGAAACTATAGTTTCTTTCGAATTACTTTTCGTACCCAAAGGGTAAAACGGGACCCTATTACTAAGACTCCGCTGTCCGTCTGTCTGTCACCAGGCTGTATCTCATGAACCGTGATAGTTAGACAGTTGAAATTTTCACAGATGATGTATTTCTGTTGCCGCTATAACAATAAATAAACTAAAAAAAAACAGAATAAAATAAATATTTAAGGGGGCTCCCATACAGCAGACATGATTTTTTGTGCCGTTTTTATAGATAACGGTACGGAACCCTTCGTGCGCGAGTCCGACTCGGACTTGGTTTTATTGTTTACTAGCTGCGCCCCGCGATTTCACCCGCATAAGTCTCGATCCCGTTGGAATAAAAAGAAATATCGGGATAAAAACTATCCTATGTTCTAATCACGGTCATGGTCTACCCATGTGTCAAATTTCATCCAAATCCGTTCAGACGTTTTAGCGTGATGTCGTGACCAAGGGAAATAGGGATTAATTTTTATATACAGATTGACACTGAAGTCACTTTGACATTTTTATATAAGTAAAGGTTGCTTACCTACCTACATAAATGTCAAAATTGTGACTTTTATCCCTTTTGGTAACCCCCCCCCCCCCCTTTGTTTTGCTCGCTGCCAGTAGGTTTTTCGTGATTTATCCGGAATTCGATGTTAAAGAAATGCATTTTCAGCATCACTTAGGTATGTCTGAACGTTACCTACCTGCTTCATACTTATCTCCATTTAAATGCTATCTCAATATAAAACAATTAAGGTAATTACTTCGTAAGTTAATGACCGGCCCACTATTGTTTTAGCATAAATCGTATTCGGACAATCACATATTAAGCATTGTTCGTAAGATTTTTAGTTACGTTGGATTTTTTGCTCGTTTTTGAGTTTTATTTATAAGAGTACGCATTCTGCTGCCCGCACGTATTCATTCCAAACGAATATTTTATCATGCTACAGAATATCTATCTAGCTAGCTTATTAATCAAAGAATACTTCGGTATATGTTTTTTCTTTTCGTGTCATAACCGCCAACAAAATCTTTACTATAAGAGTATAAAACTAAAAATAAACGCTATCATAATTTCATATTGACGATCCAACTCACTAAAATGTTCTCTTGCTACGTTCGTTCCCCTATCGTTTGATTACAGCGCATACGCGTGTGTGCGTCACGTTGAGCGTCCCGTGCGCGCTCACAACATGGCGGCCGCGCTGCGCAGACGCCGCCGTTTCCGGGAAACGCAACGCGCGCCAACCGACGCGACCGTCCGCCATCTTGTTTGGTTGCGCGGTAATTTATGTAAGCGTTAAGAAATGAGGTTTGGAATTTTGATACATTATTGTAACGTTGTAGTAATCGGTAATTTAGGTACTATTTTCAGTATAAGGAATATATACAAATAATTAAACTTGGTTGATCATCGTTAAAGATAAACACCTAAAATCTAAAACTGAAACTGAGTCTGATGACTTAGTTTACTTAGCCTAATTAATGATAATAGTTGTAATTGCCTATTAAACATTAACTAGGCATTGCAACACGATTAGATTAATTATGAATGAATGATGCATAAATAAATAGTGAAAGTATGTCTATTTACAATTGATGCAATCTAGTGAATATGTGTCGCGAATATATACAAGTTGCATAGTAGATCGTAATTTAAATATGTGGTCATAATCATCATAAAAACTTTCAAGTTTTAACTGCTAAAAGAAGGACATCTTATTATACAAGTAATTAAAAATTGGGAATTAGAAAGCACCGCTTAGTGCTTGATTTAATTAGCATAGGAAATTATTTAGTCCTCGTTAATGTTGGTAACCATAAAATTGGTTTGTTGATGGATATAAGAATTTAGACTGAAAATTATCTCGTGAAACTTTTTAACATAGTGCTGACTAATGGTATTGGATACATAATGATTAAAGTTAAAAATTATGTTTTTATTTATAAAATAAATTCGTTATTGCTGATGTTCTTCAGAATATAATGGTCAGGTGTGTAGTACCTACTCACAATCGGCGTGCGTGTATAACCAGATGTATGAAAGTAAACAAAGAAAAAGGAGCATGTAAGGATCTAGATCTCAGGTGGCGTTCTGTAGTTTCTGCCTACCTCATTGGAAAAGGCGTGAGTTTTATGTAAATGTGTAGACGTTGCAGCATGACCTCTGTGGTTAAGACTCTTTGGTTCCTAGTTGGCCTTCAATATTTTATACATATTTTTTAATTTAAAATTAGAATTTGACTATTTTCATTTGATTTTTAATAGAGAGAACAGGACAATTGCTGACAATCAGTTTATCATGGAAGCCACGAAATAATGTTGGACTATCGATAAAAAAATCCTTAGTATTGGGAGTTTTTATTTAAATACGTATATATGTCGTACGTATGTCATCCGTAGTGGATCGTATTCTGCAAGATTTTATTAGTTGTACCTATGTGATTTCGTCGAATTTAGTTTAATACCTACTAGATAAAAGTACTGGTTTTCAACTTTTTTCGTTCCAGTCTCCGGACTATGTACCAGAATCTGCGTGCTCCTATTTCGTCCTCAACAGCTGCTTTCAATCCTGGACCACGAAGAGTGACGAGACCGAATTCGAGGGTGATACATACCTAATCGTGGTAGCGCCAGCGACTCAGCAGACGTGCGCTACGCCATCTAGAACTTCCTCAGGCAGGACCGAGTTCAAATTGAAACTGTATTTTTTCCTAATAGAATCTAAGATTCTTTACTTTTTTACTACTTTCTGCGTTAACTTGTTAATACTGGCTTACCTTTTAAAGCAGTCTCTTTGATCGAGATAAGTTCACGTTTATCAATTAATATTCGTGTTGTATACATTGTGGTCGCGAACCTTAATCCGATTGCAATCGCTTTTTTCTCGGTCTTCGAAAACCAAATGCGCGACTAATTATTTACCATCTGATGTTCCTTAAGTTCTTCTCGTGATCTCATTACCTTTTAAATCATTTTTCCATCGCCTCATTTTTTTTTGTCCATCTATCGCATGTCGCATTACAGCCGGCCGCGGCGTAGGGGTAAAGTGAAAGGCGCTCGGCAGAGCAGCCAGAGCCAATATGGCGGCGCCCATTCCGCACGCAGATTGAAATTAAAATTTATAGTTGGATATCTTCTCTACTATTGATTTCACATTATCATTCCCATTTTCCAATTATTAGGTTAAAATTAAAAACGCGATTTTAATACAGTAAATCAAATAATTTTCCGAAAAATTTCAGTTAAATGCCTACGATCCGAAAAAAAGCTTTACTTGCATCGTGGTTTCATAACACCACACCATGTTTTTTTAACTCTGCAACTTTTGTTATCGCTTTACCCGACTAGAGGATTATGTATTTTTTATTAAAACCTTTTTTGTCCGATTTATTCTACTAATATAGATGTTAAAGTGGCGAAACCCAGCTCTTTTATTACTCTACAAAATGTATATATGAATATTAAACTAGATATACAGAAATCTATTAAGCGTGGCTATTAGCCGATGATAGATTCAATAGATTCTACACAATTTCCTTGGACTGCAAACTGTTTTCAATAAATTGCAAAGTGATGACGGATGTCTAGTGAATTTAACATATATGTGATGAATGATTTGATGTCGTGAAGAAGGTTTTGAGTATGAATGTGGATAGCTATAAGACTGGCATGACTGTAAGACTACCGAGATTACAACTAACAGTTGTTGCGCCGACCACAAATAAATTGGGATAGGGGCAGGAGATGATGGATGGATGGATGATTTGATTTGACAAAAAACTGCCACATATTTAAGTCTTTGAAAGAAAAAGGGTGGTAAAACTTGATAACACAGTATATGATTCTCACAATTATATTGAACACCTAACTTAATCTACTTAATAAAAATCTTAAATTCATTCATTCTCTGACAGACAACCCACAGTCTACACCGCTGAGTCTAGACGCATGAATAGCACTTCATCCCCTATAGGGGATGGAAGTTTGTATGAAAGCTCATCATTTTTGCCGATGTGAAATCTCAACGGGCACACGGCTTGTCCTGTAATATACTCGTAATAATATAACATAACATTACTGCTACAAGCAAATCTGAGCAAATTTAGCGTCGCGCCAAAGTATACAATACATATGACGTCACATACAAACACAGACGACATTGCGATGTATTAACGTCGCAGTAAGTACGGGCATTGTTTGCATAGCTACTTTATGAGTTAGACAACACTTGGCAAGGTCAGCAGATTTGGCTGCGCTGAAGCTTACCGAAAAATAAGTTGAATTTATGCCCGTTTTCGCTAACACTAGGCGATATCTAAATGTCATGCGAACCTACATATTTGGTAGTATAGGTTTTCGGAGGGCAAAAAGTTAACACCGAAAATATATATGAAACGTTTCAGAATGATTCCCCGTGGTCAGGACCCACTTTCAGATTTCTAAAATGTACAAAAAATTACGTAATCTTCAGAACCGTTGATTTTCTTATGATCCTGTGCGGCCTAACCCATAATAACTTACGTAAGCAAGTCTGACGAAGAAATTGTAGGCTTTCCCTAAATCTGACGACTTTAAAACTCAGAATTGGACAATGTTTACAAGGATATTGGGGGCGAATTTAAATTATGGTGTGCAATAGTGTAACATGTACTGATAGTGAATATTGTTTAAAAATCTAGCGGATTGATGGAGCGTTTTGGGAAATATAACGAAATTTTATTGATTTAGGAAAGTACCCAAAAGTGGTCATAATTTTTCATTTAACTCTAAATTTACCAATCCTATAGCTACTACTACTACTGGATTACTGTTTAATTTTGAAGCTGACTTTTTTTATAAAGATTTGACGGTATTCAGAAGTTTAGAAATAGAAAATACTTGGGGGGAGTAAAGATTAAAAGCTAAGTAAGTGGCAAAATTAGAATATCGTCGGAGTACACAATGAACAGGGTTAATTAATGATATTTAAAACTAACGTCATTGGGGTTAATTGTTTCAAAATTTTATTATGCCTATCACTAAGCAAACTATGTATTTGAAAAACATCCTCATCTTATGCGTAATGTGCTATGGCTAGGTGCCCGTCAATATATAATAAAATAAAAAAGCCTTTAATATTCCTTAATTACAAAAAAATACATAGTTCTTGATAAAGTACTATTCGTATTAAATAACTAATTAATTAAGGACCCCTCGACGAGTATAGGCCCTCCAGTAATTTCCAGTTTTTTGCTTTCACGAGCAAAGATTATCCAATCAATTCCACTATCTCGTCGTGTCAACATTCTGCTGGCCCGTCAATATATACACATAATTTTTTTTTGTAATACTATAGGCACAATTCTTATGCCGAAACGAACTGCGAACCGAATGGCAAAACATGAGTGGTTGCTCAGGGTTCTGGCGTTGCTTAACTTGACGATAATGAAAATGGACATTAGTTAGGCATCTTGAAAAATAAGACACTGCCTTTCTTTTTTTGGTTTTTGTAAGAAGGACTTGGTTAGGCACCATGGCATCGGAAGAAGTAACGATGTTGCTTTAAGACGCTGACAACACCTAAACCGCGGTCAAACATGGAAACATGTTCAAACTTAACATATATTTTTCCGCTACCACAAACTATACAGACATGGTATTTTTTTTTCTTAAGAGAAGCCTATTTTGGTCAATTGGGTCTTGTCAGCGCCTTAAGAGGTTATTAATATCTACTTTTACCGTGTCGATCGATAAGATTAAGCTAAGCTTACCGCGATTGGCTCGTGGATGGGTCATCATCTTTATATACCGAGACCCCTCCGTGCCTCGGTAAGCCCGGCTGTTATTTGTAGATTTTTGACAGTTGTTATGAGTCGTCAGAAGCCCGAAAGTCTGACAACCAGTCTTACTAAAGGGTATCGTGTTACCCAGTGACTGGGTTGTGGAGCTCAGATAGGCAGTCGCTCCATATAATATACTGGTATTCAGCTGCATCCAGCAAGATTGGAAGCCGATCCCAATATAGTTGGGACCCGACCACATAATAACTTTTGTTCTATTATTATTATTGGAAATTCACAAGTAATATAATATGGAAAGTATTATTAGGGAGGTAATGTATATATTATATGGAAATTACAATGTATGTAAATGGCGAGCATTGTTTTTATGTTATTGCTTACGTCAGAAACATTTACGTTTTATAATAGTTTACAGATTAACTCGCGACCTCGCTGCGTGAGCTGTTTATCAATTTGTTCTCTCGTATCGGCACGAACAATAAATGAATGGCACATGCCTTGATAACAATATTAGCCAGTCAGCAAGGTAGCGAGGATGACTGCCCAAATTGCGTCAGATTGCAAGTGCTACTGCTGAGCATAAGGTCTTGGGTTCGACTCCCAGGTCGGGCAAAGTGTTATTGGGTTTTTACATCAGGAATATCTCAGTAGCAGCTGGTAGTCTGGATTTGTGTCCGGATGATGACAATAGGCTCGCCCTTATTATATGTGCCTTCAATTATCTGGCGAAATGTGGAAATACCTACTATAGGTACACTTCTGTCTAATCCATTGGGAATTACAGGCGCGATGATGTTATGTTATACATTTACCTAAGTATCGCCTGAAGCTATTGTCATTTTAAATCCTAACTTAAACAAATCGGGAAGACCCATGAGAAAACCCGTGATAAACAATCATAAACATCTATTGTTTATAACAATTTCAATAACACGAGGAACAGTGTCATCGCTTATCTTTCACTTACGCTACACGTGACGCGACCGACTTATCTTATGAATAATGGCGTTGTAACATATGCCGTGCTTACGTACATCGTAATCTGTGGAATTGTTTGTAAAACATTAAAGTCAAATTGTTTAATTCGAATAGCACATAAAGGACATTTTTGGACGTCAAAATTTACAAAACACAGAATTGATTCCAGTCGCCCCTTCCAAAATGTAGTTTCGTATGCAGAAGAATGGGCAAGAAACTCCACTGTTACTCTTTTAAAAAAGTTTTAAATGATAAATGATAAATGATTTATTTTCTGTAAGTAGGTTTGTACAAACACTTTTACACGTCAATCATATTTTTTTAAATAAAGCTAGATGAGGTCGGCGTTTCCTATCTGACTACTCTGAGAAGAAAGGCCGAAACAAACTCAGAGGTCACAGTCTCTTTTAAAGTCCAGACATAATCTTGGTCAGATCATGTGAAGGCCATGTAGATTGGTGTCCGAAATAGTCCTTTTGTGGAAAGAACCACACAGATTGAGTGGACCTGTCCAGTCAGTGCACGCATTTGTCAGTAATCGTGCTGCTCAACTCAGAACTTAAGGAGCTCAACGATTCGACGAACAATACCAAAGAAAGAACATTTGGGTAGGCCGCATAAATTACTCAAACTGCCAGACCATGATTAATACTAAATGAGAAAAAAAAAAAAAAAACAATAATGACCCACATAGGCTTCACATTCACAATAATTGAAAACAATATAATACTTTACAAGTAAATATTAAGTTCCAAACAGTATATTGAACTCCACAAAGTAAATATGTCAAAATGGTATATAAATAAAATAAAAGTTTCAGTATGCAATAATTGGAGCAGCTTAATCCCAAGCCTTTTTGTCCTTAATATAATCCTTAATAGTATAAAAGGCTTTCTGGCACAACTTACTTTTAATAAATGATTTGAATTTATTAAGGCTTAGATCTTGAACGTGGCTTGGAAGTTTATTATAAAAACGTATACATTGACATCTGACATACATTGATATCTTTTACAATATTTTGTATAGGTACATTCATTATATGCTTCATTTTAAATTATTTTTACCTACTGTCTAGTCATTTTATTCTAGATGCAACGTCTTCACATATAATTCACAAACTTTGTAAAAGTACTTTAAAAAAAAAAAACTTTAACATAGGGTTAGGCAGAGGTGAACCTGTAGTATACCCCCGCCAGTTATGTGTCCCATGTAAAAGGGGGCGAGCCTATTGCCATCAACCGGGCACAAATCCAAACCCCGGGTTGCTACTAAGAAATTCCTTAGTAATAGAAAAATCCAAAGCCACTTTGCCCGACTTGGGAATCGAACCCAGAACCTTATGCTCAGCAGTGGCGCTTGCAACCACTAGACCAACGCGGCAGTCTATAGTTTGTGAAATGTCGCACCAAATCCAAGGATTAGACAGCACGTCAACTGTGTTTTAATTACGGAACACACTATCAGTAGCAATGGCTAACATTGTGACAGTTCAACAACATTCATAGCGGTATTCACGTTGTTGAGCAGACACATTTTTCGAACATATGAAGCAATGGATAAGCAACATACTTCAAAATCATTTAGATTGTGATTGATTGTGTGTTCCGCGTTTAGGGTGCTGATATATACAAGGTGTTGTTTTGGACCTGCAAAACATTTTAGGAGGTAATTATGTTAGCGATTCTCGACCCGAATCAACAAAAAAAAAAAAAAAAAATTGACAAAAATAATAAAAAAATAAAATAAAAAGAAAGATAAAATTTAAAAATCTAAAATAAAAAGTATTATTGATTATTGAATTGGTATCGTATTGTTATACGATTATTTACGAGTTTCATAACAACCTCCTGAAATGTTTTGCAGGTTCAAAACAACACCTTGTATATTTTTATTTGTGTGGGAAATTATCAAATAACTTCTCCCGCTCTGTGCGGAGCGGGACGGTGTGTCAGACTCTTACTGACTAAAACCCACCCGTGTTCCTTCCGTTGTCTGTGTATTGCCAGAGGCCACGGTATCCCTTTCGGAATTTTTCCGCGACCCCGGCAGGCATCAGCCCTAGCGCACTTGTGCTGACAACACAAGACAATGTGCTGGTATAAGCTCACTTGTTGCAGTAAAGTGTTACCTGCTTATGCAAGTTTATTGAAATACGTATTTTTTGCCGGTTTACCAATTCAGAACTTTTCGAATATCCTATCTACGTTGATCTACGGACGAAGAAACTAGGAAAATCTGATTTGGTGAAGGAATTAGCTTTCAACCAGTTCATTGGAGTGCGGATGTATACATATAATAATCTGATGGTAGTTGACAGCATCCGACGGGTTTCGTTACCTAAAGTGGTTCATTATTTGACCATCTGCCCTCGCGACCTAAATACAAGATGTCAAGGTTCAAGTAATCATAATGAATTAACCTTATCGTAACTGCTTTATTGTGTTTTCATGCTTCGGAACATTGCGAAGGAGAGAGAGAGATAGGAAGCCTTGTATTTATTAGACAACTTATCTAGTCCTTTGTGTAATTATCAAAACAAGCTTGAATACGCGACAACAAAGGCAAGGTAGTACCTATTCTTTATGTGTGGGATTCTTTATACCCTCAAAGTATCGTAACGACTGGATGGATATTAATACACAAGGATTCGTGGATTGTTTACAGACTAGAATGTTTTTAGAAAATTAAAATGGCGGATTTTAAACGCCCATTATTTATTTAAGAACTTTTTATCAGTCAAGTTTCGATATTTTTCATTTTTTTTAATAATTGCGTCACTCCTAATGTAAAGTCAAATGCAAATAATTTATTTTATATAGGCACATAAAAGGCACTTTTGAACGATAAAATTAACAGAAAAAAAAAATACAAGTGATTCTAGTTGCTCCTTTCAAAGGGTAGTAGTTTCGTATGGAGAAGAATGGGCAAGAAACTGCACCGCTATTCCTTTAAAATGTTTTACAATATTTTGTATACATTCATTATATGTGAAGACGCTGCACCTACAATAAAATTACTACATCACATTATGTATAACTAAACTGACCATTTATTTTTTAACTCAAAACGGGACGTGGGTTTATATATACGTCGTCAGTTACAGGTTAACATTGAAAATAAACGAAACTTTTAAATGTTTTGTATTTATAAAAAGTGTAATGTTTACTATAATTATATTCAGATTAATTATAATTTATTTTTATTATAACAAATTGTGAAAAAACAAATCAATCACCGGTTTACCAGCTTAATAAAAATAATAAAGCAAAGTTCCTCTGACTGTAATTATTAAATTATATGCAACATATTTTTTTTTAATTATATTTATATTTTCAGAGGAATTTTCGCGCGGTTTCGGAAAACGGGACTGTTTTGCGTCTCGAAGCTTAGTCCGGGGACAATGCTGCCGCGCTAACGAAGAATACAATAACTCAATTTTGGACGATTTTGAGTTATATATATATTCGGAATTCGCTAAATTCGCTGATTCCGAATATAAATTTAACTTAAAATCGTCAAAAATCGAGTTATTGTATTCTTCGTTAGCGCGGCAGAATGGGTCAGGTGAGAAAAGGGATAGCCGTCCCGTTCAACGGGACGGCTGGTCACTTTAGGTATAACTTTAATAATATGTATTATAGATTGTTGTGAAGGGTTATATTTTACTTCAAGAGTACAATAATAAAAAAAGGTGTAGGTTTTTTGTTCATGCCCTAAAAGTACAAAAAAATAGCTTAATAAAAAAATGTTATTAAGCATTACGTATTGTTAAGGAGAAAATTTGTTTGCTAAAATTAAAACTTTATTCGAAATTGGACATCTCCTAATTTATACTAATTTCGTAGCACCAACCCCGCTACGAAAGTGCTACGATTTCATAAACTATTATCATATTATTATTATAATGAGTTTTCTTAAACCTACGTTTCCAAAATAATGGAAGAATAAATCCGAAGTTTTTAAATATATTTTTTTAAATAAAATGTTAAAACCTTTATTGACATTATTATCTGTTCCTTTAATATGAAATCATTAACAAATATAATAGAAATATACATAATATACAAGTATACATATGTATAAGTAGCACATATTCCATTTCGTAGCACGTCTGGTGCTACGAATTTGCTACGCGCTACGAGGTCACTCATCGATCGGAAAACAGACAACAAAGTCCAGAATCCATTTTTTCACGTACGAAAGCCTGCTTTCCTTTTTATTTAGTAATATAACTTTATTAAGAACCATATGACGATGCATTAAGATTCAAAATCATGTACTGTATAGTAAAACCAATTTATTACCGAGCAATTTTGCGTATCTTTCATTACGGTATTTCATATGAAATGTATTTTTCATTACGGTTTTCTCAGAGGCAATAACATTTGTCCTCATTAAATAATAATATTGCCTCGTAACATTGGAAACCTATGCCCACAATAAAAAGCATTGATTTGATTTTTTTTTTAAAGTAAAAGCCTAGTTGATCATTAGTTCTTGTAATAGTCATCGACCATTATAAGTTGAACTTACGTATTCTAGTAATATCTTTGGTTCAATGTTTCAATTTATACTGGACTAGTAGACTCCGATACAGGATGAATAGTAGCCTATATCCTTCTCGAGATCCCAGGCTACCTATCTGTCAAATATCATCCCAATCCGTTCAGCCGTTTTAGCGTGAAAGCGTCACAAACAAACTCACTTTCGCAATTATTGTTAGGATTCATGTTACCTACTATTACAATGGATTAGTTTAGAAATCATCTGACTCCATGAGTGATACTGATATGTCCGTATGTGGTAGATCTATAGATAAAATATAACGCTATTTTTAAGATAACATAATACCGATTGTATTATTATTACTAAAAGAAGGCTCAGCAGGTTAAGTAATAATACGCTTTTTCGCTGAAACGCCTGAACGGATTTTAATGAAATTTGGCACACGGGTAGACCTTGAACTAGATTAGGACAAAGGATACTTCCAATCCCACGGGATCGCGACTTATGCGAGTGAAACCGCGGGGCGCAGCTAGTATATTATATCTCCTCCTTGTTATTTTTGCCGATGGGAACTGCGGGGCGTATGGCTTGTCATTACATTTGCAACAACTAAAACCAGTTTATTAGACCACTTTCTTGTTTAGTTTAAAACACATTTTAAAATAGAATACTATTTATCATGTACATCATAAAACAAAAAGATATAAATGTATAAATTTTACATAGGGTGACACAATGGGCGGTATTATCGCTAAAAGCGATCTATAAAGGCAACCTTTGGATGGATTAAGGGGGAAGGAGAGACAATACTGCAGGTAGTCTGTGGTGTAACATTTGTGGTGGTTTAATAAATACATCAAATAATCAGCCTATAATGTTCCCACTGCTGGGACACAGGCCTCCTCTCTGTGAGAGGGAGTGGGCCGTAATCCACCACGCGGGCCCAGTGCGGGTTGGTAGATGTCACATGTATTCGAGTTTTTGGTTCTAGGACATGTCGGTTTCCTCACGATGTTTTCCTTCACCGTTTTGAGAGCAGTGGTGATGAAATTATTTACACAAAGTAAAGCGCGTGTCTGGGTTCGAACCCACGACCTACAACTCGTAAGTCGCAGCTGTTACCACTAGGCCACCACTGCTACATACATAATATTTTTTAGGAGAGAGATAGTGTTTTTTAACATGTTTTTAAAATAGACAAATTGTGAGCACATTTTTTGGAGCATTAATACGATGTAGATTTGTTCTTAGCTCAGGGTCAAATATCCTACTAATATTATAAATGCGAAAGTTTGTAAGGATGGATGGATGTTTGTTACTCTTTCACGCAAAAAGTACTGAACGGATTTGGATGAAATTTGGCACACAGATAGTTTATAACGAGGAATAACACATAGGATACTTTTTATCTCGATATACCCACGGGGTCAAATATTATGCGGGAGAAACCGCGGGGCGCATCTACTCGTAGTCATAAATATATCAATAACCGTAGCAATTTAAACTAATATTATAAAGATAAAATATTTGATATTTTATAAGTTTTGTTTGTTACACTTTCACGCTAAAACGGCTGAACGGGTTGGGATGAAATTTGGCACATGGGTAGACCATGACCTGGGTTAGTTAGGACAAAATACACTTTTTACCCGGATATTCCCACGGGATCGAGACTTATGCGGGTGAAGCCGTGGGTCGTAGCCATATTACATAAAATACTCGTACCAAATTGAAAGATTATAGAGGATTAAGATTACGTTTATCATTTATTGTTTAAGATACTGAGCCTGCGTTTTGTAGATATTGATACGATGCAAGATTATTTTAAATACCAACACATATTTACTTACCTATCGTACTTTTGGATTTGACGCATTTCCTCCAAATGTTAGTTTTTAGAAACGAAAGAATCACGATTTATTTGAAGACAAAAGCGGCAGAGTAGCCCGCGAAATTCAAATTTTCTTTAGATTTTTGCAATTTGCAGGGGCTGCAGTCTCGAGTAAGATAGCGATCGCTTTACGACCGAATTCAGTCGCAAAGTCCTAATGGGGTCCTTAGACAGTCAACAATGCTTGACAAGCACGAAAAAATCACAATCTTGGCAAGCTTTTTTGATCGTCTAGGGACCCCATTAGGACTTTGCAACCGAATTCGGTCGTAAAGTGATCGCTAGCTATGTCGAGACTGCAGGGACTGGTAGTATCAGGTTGCATCTTGATCAAAATATGATTAGCGACCGTAACTAATATGTATTTACAGAATTATAATCACTGAAATCATGAATACAACGCTCTTAGTTCGGATTCTACTTTCTTCGTCAAACTGTCTCAGTTAAAATCCTATCGTTTGACTACTTAATGAAATCGTGTCATTTGCGGCCAACTCCAAGAGTTGTAGGTATTACACAGACAGGAGCACGCCTGTGTATGCAGCCTTTCTTGATCTCTCCAGGGCATTTGACCTGGTTAGGTATGATACTCTCTGGCGTAAACTGAAGGATACAGGTGTGCCGGGTGAGTTAATTAATATTTTTAAATATTGGTATGACCACCAAATTAACCAGGTCAAATGGCTTGGCGAACCTTCTGACGAGTACAGGTTGGAGTGTGGAGTGAGACAAGGGGGGTTAACATCTCCTTCACTCTTCAACTTGTACGTGAACGGGCTGATTGTTCCACTGAGCGACGTCGGAGTAGGATGCTCGATCGATGGTCACTGTATCAACAGTATTAGTTACGCAGACGATATGGTGTTGCTCAGCCCATCAATAGCCGCGCTCAGAAAGCTGATAGGCGTGTGTGAGGAGTATGCGAGGGTACATGGTCTCCTGTACAATGTACAGAAAAGCGAGCTCATGATATTTCAAGCCTGGGGTCGTAAACTGGGGGATGTGGCACCTGTGCTGCTTAACGCTGTCGCTCTTCGAAGAGTGAGAGAGTTTAAATACCTCGGCCATGTGGTTACTGAGGATTTAAAAGACGATGTGGACATCGAAAGGGAGAGGAGAGCGATGGCAGTCCGCTGTAACATGTTGGCACGCAGATTTGCAAGGTGTAGTTTAGAAGTAAAGATTACACTCTTTAAAGCATTCTGCCAAACTCTCTACACCTGCAATCTGTGGGTCAACTACACGCTGCGGGCCAATAACGCTCTCCGAATACAATATAATAACGCGTTCAGGGTGCTGGAGGGGCTCCCGCGCTACTGTAGTGCGTCTGCGACGTTTGCGCACGCGCACACATACGGCTTTCACACTGTGCTGCGGCGCCATATCGCGTCGCTGATGTTCCGCACGCGTGGGAGCGCCAACACTATCCTGAACGTGCTCAGCCACAAGCTAGACAGCCCCCTTTTGGGGCACTGGGTTCAAGCACAAGTGCGTGTGCCCGGGGCCCCAGAGGTCGGCAAATACTTAAATTAATATTGTAATTTTAAATACTAACATAGTTTTAAGTTGTTTTACTAACAATATGTGGGCCATAAATATGCCTGAAATATAAAGGTTTTATTTTATTTTTTATTGGTGATTCGAGTGATTATGATTGTGTAAACTAAGGAGGAGCCCATGGCTAAGTGAAAACAGCCGCACTGATCGATCCATCAGGCTAAGCTACGCTTGCCGGGGTTGGTCGTAGATGGGTGACCATCTTTACATACCGAGACTCCTCCGTGCCTTAGCAAGCACGTTAACCCCGGCTGACAGTCGTTAGGGGTCGTCAGTGCCCGAAAGTCTGACAGTCTTACCAAAGGGTATCGTTACCCGGTAACTGGGTTGTGGAGGTCAGATAGGTAGTCGCTCCATGTAAAATATTGGTATTCAGCTGGATCTGGTTAGGCTGGAAGGCAACCCCAACATGATTGGGAAAAGGCAGGCAGATTGATAACTAGGCAATTGCAAAAATCGTAAGGTAATTTTAATTTGGCGGGCTGCCTTAGCGCATCCTCATAAAGCCATCCCATAAAGCTTAATCTTGTGAACATATTGACGCTTGAAAGGCAAAATTTACTAAGCGACATAGAGCAAATTTGACTTTTCATTATTAAAGTAAATTTTTCAGAAAAAAAAATCATATAAATTCTTGTAATCATCCTACAGGCGTTAAGATTTACACCTGTAGGATGATTACAAGAATTTATATGATTTTTTTTGGAAATCTTATTTATCTAATCATCTGAATCAGAATTTATATGTTTTTTTTTCTGAAAAATTGACTTTAATAATGTAAAGTCAAATTTGCCCTATGTCGCTTAGTAAATTTTGCCTTGCAAGCGTCGATATGTATCTGTTGTTTTTGATGCATCTATCCTTAACACTTTGCATTAAAATCTTGACATTTTATGAATTCATTAAAACTCGTCTTTGTCAATGCCATCCGGCGATTAAATTTTGTCAGAATTTAAATGCAAGGTTCAACGACGTTTTTTTCCACAGGAAATAATATAGGTACTTAATTCTAATCAGAGAGGTTTAAATACAACAGAGTTAAACCCAATATTCACCTTTTATTTTAGTTGTTGCATACAATAAGTCGTAATAACTTTAGGAGTTAAAACGTCTCAGTTCTGATCAGAATGTATTAAGACTTTTGGAATTGACGAAGAAAAAACCGGCCAAGTGCGTGTCGGACCACGCACAATGAAGGGTTTTGTTTTTGGGATTACTTGGGACAAATTTATTTCAAAAACAAACTTAACATTGTAGTTGAAAAACCTGTTCTCCCAAATCAAGCAAATTTAAGTTGGCCGACTATAACTCGTTAACTTGTAAAGGCTACTTAGCCGTGATAGTTTTCCTTTTAATTTCATTATATGTACTACTGCCATGATTTTTTTCACATCTCCATAAACATCATCTGCCTAGCCTTTTCCCAACTATGTTGGGGTCGGCTTCCAGTCTTACCGGATACAGCTGAATACCAGTATTTTACATGGAGCGACTGACTATCTGACCTCCACAACCCAGTTACTGGGTAACACGATACCCCTTGGCAAGACTGGTTGTCAGACTTTCGAGCTCCTGACGACCCGTAACGACTGTCAAAAATCTACAAATGACAGCCGGGACCAACGGCTTAACGTGCTTTCCGAGGCACGAAGGGGTCTTGGTATGAAAAATAAACTTTCTTATAAACAACCATTTAGCTGACAGTGGCGACACACACACACTTGACTCTTAACAAAAATTAGTTTAATGTCAATAATAATCAATTTAATGCTTAATATTACGCAAATGGATCCTTGAATTGAAAATTGGTGTTCACAGACCTGCAATATTTTTGAACGGCTTATCCAACGATACTTCACATCAAGGGGTAGACGAGAAAAAAAAAATATCATCCCCACATTACGTGCAAGGGAGGTACGCTAAAAAAAAAAGTTTTACAAGATTTTTAATATGTATACCTATGCCAAATTACAAGATTCTAGTACTAAGCGTCTCTGAGCTACATTTGGGCCAGACAGACAGACACACAGACGGACATGAGGTTCCTTGTTTACTACGGAACCTTAAAAACGATTAAGTATCGCTTCTTTTACAACCAGTTGCGTAAACAGGTGAGAAAGGAATATCAATCTATCTGCCAAGCCTTTTCCCAACTGAGTCGGAGTCGGTTTCCAGTCTAACCCGACGCAGCTGAATACCAGTATTTTACAAAAAGCGACTGCCTATCTGACCTCCACAACCCAGTAACTGGGGTATAGTTTCGGACTTCTGACGACCCCTAACGTCTGTCCTGATCCACGAATGACAACCGGGACCAACGGCTTAAGGCGCTGACAAGACCCAATTGACCAAAATAGGCTTTTCTTAAGAAAAAAATATATGTTAATTTTGAACATATTTTCCAGAACTTGGTTGTTACCAAAACACGTTTTGATAAAAAATCTCGATACAAACTAACGTTAAACTAACCTCTTACCTTGAGTTCGAATCCAAAATATCTGCATTAAATATCAACATACGTTACGCATTTAATTAATAACAAGAACGTCTTATTTGAATGCAGAACCTGGTTGTTTTTTATTTTCGATTTCTCATCTCAATCTTGAGTAAATAGATAATTGCTTCATATTTTGCAATAAAATACAAGCGTTGTGTCATCACGCTTCTCTTTCTTTTCTATGCAATCTGACAGTGACCGTGGTTTAGGTGTTGTCAGCGTCTTAACGTGCTTTCCGAAGCACGGAGGAGTCCCTATAAATAATCTAATTATAGCTAACTCCAACTTATAATTAAGGAGTATAATAGTTTACTTTGTCAGTATTAAGTACATAAAGCCTTATGTAAATATTTGTTTCCGTCATGACCCGCAATGCACGTCACAGACAATATAAAAATTAATAAAATAGAATTGCAAAATAAAGAGAGGAATAATAAAGGTCATAATTCTTTTTCACAATTTTCAATGTACGATATTCTTTTTTATACGTGAATGATTAATTTGGCCAGTTTAAAACTGCACTTTACAGATTCAAAACGTCAAAAGAAGCTCAGATTAGATAAGTTTGTAATGTATTTGTTTGACTGATTATATTCGTCAGCTTCCAATTAGGTATTTCTGCTTATCGACTGTATATGTCAATGCCAACATAAATGTTAGCCAATATCACCCTGCCGGGGTCGCGGGAAGGTACTTATGGGTCACCGAGGCCCCGCAACACAGGCAACAGGAAGGAATACGGGTGGGTTTTAGTCAGTAAGAGTCTGACACACCCTCCCGCTCCGCCCAGAGCGAGAGAAGATATTTGATGATTTCCCACCCTCAAAAAAAAAAAAAAGCTAATATCACAGCATATAGTTACCGGACTCTTTTAGCATTGAATGGGGCTTACAGCAGGCTTAGCATGATGTTTTCTATTTTTACTGTACTGCAGAATAAAAACCGCTTGTCTATATTTCTTGGTAGAAAACTGTCAACTGTCTACACGGAAACGTCATTATTATCTAATCTTCCGTCAACAAAACGCTTCTCTACGGTTCTCGTGTTAAGCCTCCTGATACAATTCTCAATAGATCATTTTAAAAGCTCCAATTGGTAATAAAATGTTTTGTAATTAGAACCGAGGTGATTGGTGGTAGGTATCAAATTCTGATCAAATTTAGCACGTTCGGGCTATCAAGATCAATATTTTCTTGCATCTTATCAAACCAAATCAAATGTCATTTATTCAAATTACGCTGATAATTTACACATTTCGAACGCCAATATTACATAAGACATACAGTCCCCCAAAACGCCCGTCCACCACTTCCTTGTGCTTTAGCTGAGAAGAAGAAGTGGCGCAACAAATTCCCTAGCAGCACACCTGTCTGTTCAGTTTATATTTTTTATATAATATAATTTAATAGACATTCATTAAATTAAGGACATTTTAATGTAAATAAATGTATTTACCTGGCAACAGATTACAAATTCAAAATGTTAACAGGCAAGGTTTTTATCGATCGATTCAATCCATCACTGCCAACATTTGAATTGGTTCATTCAAAATGAATAAATAATATTTTGAAAGTCTCAAACCTAATCTATCAAAACTTCTAAATGAATATCTTTAAGATGACAAATTGTTTGTTTGTTTTCCAGAGGTACTGATTTAATTGCAAAAAATCTTTCACTGATGGAAAGTTGCACTATGTCGAGTGCCATGAGATATATTTAAAGTTAAAACAAGAAATTTCACACAAACAAAGTCGCGGGCAGAAGCTAGTATAGGATAAAATTATGATTTTTTTAATTTCATATTATATACTTTATATTTTTATTACTTATTGGTAACTTAGTTTCACTTTTTTTGTTAGATAGATAAATCTAAGTATCGAAAAAGCGAAGTGCTCAAGTACCTACTCGTACATTAGTACATTGCTTACCAGAGGGAAGAAAGTGACCGATTACAGAATCGCACTTTCTCATGAGTAATATAGTGCTTTATACTATTACCTACGAGGAAAATAAAAGACATTTTTTTTAAGTGAAGTTTAACTTAAAATTGTTACAGTTCTTAAAACTCAATCTAATCGCGTGATTTTCACTTGTTCATTCTTTTTTATTTTATTTTTTTAAATCAATGTTCAGCAAAAGTTTGTGGCCAGTATCATTTGGCGCTTGGTGGTAAAAACTTTTTGTCTTTTGCCATTATACGAGTACTATATTTAATTAGGTTAGCGTACTTAATTTAGTTAAAAAGAAAAATACAGCACGTTAACAATGGTATTTCATTAACTTATTCTACCCGCACAGCATGTTAACGATGGATTTTCATACATCAAATAAATAATTTATATTCTTTAACTAGTTTTGTACTACATAACCTATTAATTGTCCTTTTGAACAAAAAAAAAATACGTTATCTGCTTACTTATTTAACAATGAGGCAGAAAACGTTCTCCCACACAGATAGTACAACCACATTTCGCCAGTTATGTTTAAGTCCCATATTATAGGGGACATGCCTTTTACTTAAAAAGTATTATTAATTATTTATACTTGTAAATAATCAATATCAGTAGAAAAAAATCGTCGTCTAGTAAAAAAAAATAACTCCTGACGAACTATCGACCGGCTTCCGTTCGACTTATTTAGTACATAAACCTTATGTACTGTTTCCGTACGTCACGGCCGCAGCGCGTCGTCGTC
Source organism: Atethmia centrago (assembly GCA_905333075.3). NCBI lineage: Eukaryota > Metazoa > Arthropoda > Insecta > Lepidoptera > Noctuidae > Atethmia > Atethmia centrago. The sequence goes on along the minus strand of HG995381.1, from coordinate 4,415,266 downwards.
ATGCGCACTGGGACGATCGATTCAACCTGTTCACTAATGTTATTCTATTTCAAGATTTTTTTAGTAATCATTGAGTGTTTTGGCTATTTTTGGCTATGTATCGAAAAGTTGATTTTTCTTGATCGATTCATGAAAATTGCTATTTTAAATTGTTTTTTTGAGAGACTTTGTTTTTATAGGACAAAGGAATTGGTCGATTTTGAGACTATTAGTTTTTAGAAGTTTTAAGTTTATTTTAAGAACTTTTGTGCAAAAAGGGTATGAAATAAGTAGAGACATGGATAAAAATAATGTAATTCAATGCTTTATAGTTTATATGCATTCTATAAATTTAAACTATTTACTTAAGCGTGGCTCGATCGTTAATATAACAGTATAGTTTACAACAGAATTTTATTTTGATCTCATCGTTTAATGTTAAGTAGGTAATTACTTATGTTTTATTTAATTTAGTTCAACATTCATAATTTTAGCCGAAAGACGTCCACTGCTAGACATAGGCCTCCCCCATGCATCGCCGATATGTTAGATAATGGCGATAATTAAGTTAAACCAAAAATATTAAATTGTAAGTTAAGAGAATTAAGGATTAAAGCACTGCACTACACAGCGATTGGCGCAGGAGTTAGCTGCTGTTCAGCAGCTAAAACCTACGTCAACCACTGATTCGTGCGTCATACGATGTGTTTACAGCAATTTTCCTTTATAGCCGTTTAATGAGTTCTAGTATCTATTATATAGCAGTGCTTTACTAAAGTATTTAAGACTCACTTTTTTATTGAACATCAAATTGATGTTGAAAATCAGCTAACCGTTTCATGTTTACACTTGCACTTGACCAAATGTAAATGTGGTTTAAATCTACTGAAATCGATTTTGATCTGAAATAAATAAAATTGAAGTGTCTGTTTGTAATGTCTATAATAACAGCTTTTTACTAAATGCATAATAAAAGTATAATTATACGGTATTTATAAAAAAAAAAATGTTTTTCTTTTTGTCTGTTTGTTCCGGCAAATCTCCGAAACGGCTGGACCGATTTTGACGGAGCTTTCACTGGTAGATAGCTGATGTTATAAGGAGTAACTTACTTTAGGAAAAGCCGTGGATGGACAGTAGCTATTTATTCATAATATCTAAGCTTGTATAATTAGATAATGACTTGTAAAGTAAAGTGGAGCATACACTTTACTGCACATTTTAAAACGATATTGACGTTTATAAAACAACGAGAATTTATTGAAGGAGAGACTCGGTATACCTTTATATTGGACGACAAACGAGCCCCGCGTTCCGAATCACTCTCGCGAACATTGAATAATCACTCCATATGTATTACTGCGCAGAATTACTTCGACATTCTCTTGAATAGGCAATGATTATATCCATCCTTTTTTGGAAAACCGATGAGTTATCATGGAAACGCGAAGAATTTTATTGTGTCTATATTTCAGTAATCTTACATAACTGTTACAAATATATTTTGACGACGTGACGTTGACAGGCGGCATTGTTGGTAAACATGTAACCAAATATTTGTATTGAACAAACAAGATGGCGTTTGGCGAAAATCGTAACTTACGCCGCCATAGTGCTCATGGATAGACAGATACTGGTGCCGATTCCCTTGTTCACAAACGAAACTAAATTTAAGTTCAATGCATCTTTTTCTTTCTATTTCATTAAGAAAAGAACAGAAGATAAGTTTAGACGTGATTAAAAACTTGCCTAGTAAAATTACGTCAATTTACGTCAAGCGCTGATTAATTTGGACAGAAGATAAATTTTCGTTTAGTCCTGTCAAATTGATCAGCGCCTGTCACTACGCTGATTAATTTGACAGGACTAATCCTGTGACAGGATTAGTCCTGTCAAATTAGCGCTTGACGTAAATTGACGTAATTTTAGTAGGCAAGTTTTTAATCACGTCTAAACTTGTATGGAGTAGTGACAGGCGCTGATCAATTTGACAGGACCAAACGAAAATTTATCTTCTGTCCTTTTCTTAATGGAATAGAAAGAAAAAGCTGCACTGAACTTAAATTTAGTTTAGTTTGTGAACAAGGGAATCGGCACTAATATAAGACGGGTTTCGTGGAGTACTAGTGCTCGCAAGCGCGAATGCTGAGCCCACGTTCATTCCCTAGGTTGGCAGTGTAATTTAGTTTTGCACAAGGAAATTTTCAGTCTGGATTTTCCCGAAAATAGGTTCGCCCCTTTTCACCTGGAACTTACATAACTGGCTAAATGTGTTTTTTTTTAGACCTCTGAAATTAAATGAAATGATTTTATTTCGGTAAGTAGGTTTGTACATACACTTTTAGACGTCAATCATATTTAGGAAAAAAAAACTAGATGAGCTCGGCGTTTCCTATCTGACTACTCTGAGAAGAAAGGCCGAAAGAAACTCAAGAGTGGACCTGTCCAGTCAGTGCACGCATTTGTCAGTAACCGTGCAGCTCAACTCAGAACTTAAGGAGCTCTGCCTACTCCTACAGCAAAAATCAGGCGTAATGTAACGTGACGTCAGTAAGTGTTTTGTAATAACACGTAACCTAACATCACGCCTACACAGGCGTGATGTTAGGTTACGTGTTATACCCGAAGGGTTAGGCAGAGGGCACCTATAGTGCAACCACATACGCCAGTTGTTTAAGTCCCATGTAATAAATAAAACCAGCCAAGTGCGTGTCGGACCACGCACAATGAAGAGTCCCGTAGTTGGGATGAATTTATCCCAAGAACAAACTTAACATTGCATTTCAAAAACATGTTGCCTCATACATCCTAACTGGAATTTTGTAAGCACAATATTGGGAGATTTACCATGTTATTTTAAGACCATATACTTTTTATAGGTTTTCCTGTAATCTCTAAATAAAAAACTATTTTATGTATTTTTTTTCAATATTTTTGGCTAAGCAGTTTCGGAGATAGGGGAGATGGTAAATTTTCATACATTTTCTTAAATAACTTTAAAAAATATATATCTGAAATCCTTACAACAAGCCCTTTCATTTGATACGTAACACGGTACAGTTTGCAATACTTAAACAAAAAAACTTATTTGCTCCCAAAAGTGACCCCCATATTCAATATATTTATAAGTACTTTTTTACTTTATTTATTATTTTTAGGAAAACGTATACTTTTACAATGTTTGTAAATATGTGAGCATCATGTACCTATCACATAATTAATTTATCTGTCATTGCTTCATTATATATTCTTTTTTTTACCTATTTTGGTATAGTAATTTTATTCTAGGTATGCAGTCTTCACATATAATTATATAATGTACACAAAATTTTGTAAAACATTTTAAAAGAGTAACGGTCGAGTTTTTTGCCCATTCTTCTCCATACGAAACTACCTTTTAGAAGGGGCAACTAGGATCAATTCTATTTTTTTTTGTAAATTTTGACGCTCAAAAGTACTTTTTATGTGCCTATTTGAAATAAATAATTTGACTTTGACTTTGAGTGATCCTATGAGGGTTCCGAATTGCCTTTTGAGGTACGGCATAAAAATGGTATAAACATTAAGCTTTACGTATGGATTGTTTCGAGTCGATCGCATATCTAAAAGGAGGTTTCCTAGCAACAGCAACCCTTTCTCAGTCGATATTATTTTATTTACGGCCTGTGGGGATCTCAGGTAGCCAGGCAACTGGTACAGGCCGTTTTGGTTATATATTAGCATAAAATTGAAGCTTTATTAAAATAACGTAGATTTACGTTGTTTCCTTGCCTTTACCAATAGGTATTTACTTTTCCTTCTAACTCTTTTCTTCTCTTCTTTCCATAATTTTACATAAACATAATCAGCCTATAATGTTTCCACTGCTGGGACACAGACCTCCTCTCTGTGAGAGGGAGTGGGCCATAATCCACCACGCGGGCCCAGTGCGGGTTGGTAGATGTCACATGTCTTCGAATTTGTGGTCTAGGACATGCCGGTTTCCTCACGATGTTTTCCTTCACCGTTTTGAGAGCACTGGTGATAAAATAATTTACACAAAGTAAAGCGCCTGCCTGGGTTCGAACCTACGACGTAAGTCGTGGCCGTTACTATTGGGCCACCACTGCTACATAACATTATATTACACACTAACTTTCAAAAATATCATAAACAACTTATTTTATTTCGTAAAAGCTGAAGAACTTTTCTAGATTTGTACCAAACCACATTTTCTTTTACATTTATAAATAGCTAGGTTTTGCCTGCGACTTCGTCCGCGTGGTGATTGGAAATTATCCCACGGGAACGTACCTGTTAACGGGATAAAAAGTATCCTATGTCCTATGCCCAGGTCATAGTCTTAAGGGTCGTTTAATCGCCATTGACCTTGGCCATACCAATGTGCGTCGCGTTCACTCCGCGCGACCGTTCTATTTTATAGGAAATATTTTTTTTAGTTACGACAATATGAATATTAAAAAAAAATCACAGATAGAATTATAGATAGTAAAATAGTCTGTTCTGTACCACAAACTATACAGATTTGGCATTTTTTTTCTTAAGAGAAGCCTATTTTTGTCAATTGGGTCTTGTTAGCGCCTTAAGCCTAACATTTTGTATAAGGTCAATCAATTTGCCTAGCCTTTTCCCAAGTATAATGGGTTCAGTTTTCAGTCTAATCAGATGCACTTTTTACACGGAGCGATTGCCTATCTGACCTATTGGATGACACGATAAGACCTTTGGTAAAACTGGTTGTCAAACTTGTTATTTTAAATAACTTTTGCTTGTAACCAAACCCTGAAATCGCAAAAACTGAACACGATGAGTACCACGATCCCTCAGGTTTTCAGTTATTTAAATGTAGAGGCTAAAATATTATTTTGTTAAATCCACTTTTAATAACCCACAAATATTTTAATCAGATAGATATTAAGTGAAGTAGAAAATGAAAGATTGTCGTGCTACCGACTAAAGTAGGACGAGATGTGGATACTGTTTCATTTTTGTGTAACATCTTTCCACTAGCTTTCTGTGGGAAAGATTACGTGAAAAGGGACGGAAGTGTGTAGACAGGAAGTGACAGCTTGAGCATGGAATAAAGAAGTACTTTTTAATAGCATGGAATTAGTAAGTACTATATGTGTAGATTGTAAGTAGAGGGGGTCGAATTTCGATCATTGGGCGACCACTAGTAACGAATAAATATTTCAGCATTTAGCTTTTTAAATTCTTATTACCAAGGTGAGGAAACCGGCATGTCCTAGAACCAAAAACTCGAATACATGTGACATCTATCAACCCGCACTGGGCCCGCGTGGTGGATTACGGCCCACTCCCTCTCACAGAGAGGAGGCCTGTGTCCCAGCAGTGGGAACATTATAGGTTGATTATGTATTAGCAAGGTGAGATGTCAGATGTTACACATCATATGAGACTACTGTAAGGCTCGCTCGTTTTTTTATGTCCAATATATAAAGAGGGAAATGAAAAATACGAGACTGCAACCACTTTTCACAATACATTGTGGTTCATACTCATTCATCATTAAAACGACGCAAAGTGCCACTTTGTAGTATTGTTTGTATTCCCGGTGAGCGAGCAGGAAATATAAATATTCAGTGTTTTTGCAACACAGCCAATAATATGGCCAGCTAATTATAGAATGAACTCCACCAACCTTGCAGGCATGTGTAAAAACGATTGTATGCAGCGAATTACAAATTAGGTGTTGAAGAAATGTGGAAATACTGGTTTAGTCTATCTAACACCTAACATCTCACCTGTGTTCCCAGAAGGGTGAGACAGAGGTTTCGCCAATTATGTTTAGGTCCCAGGGGCCAACCTATTGCGATCAATCGGGCAAAGGTACATTCAGAATCCGGGTTCCTATTAAGAAAATCAAGATGGAAACACCTAATGACACTGCCCGACCTGGGAATCGAACTCAGTACCTCACGCTCAGCAGTAAGCTAGGGAATGCAATCCGGATAATCCATAATCCGAAAAAATCCGAATAACCGCACATTTTTACTAGACTTCCAAATCTAGATTTGTAAATTGAATCCGGGATTAAAAAAAAAATTGTAACAAAAAATCGTAACGAGCGAGTTTCTCGGGCTAGTCGGTAGATCGCGCTGTTCGCGCATCCCGCAAAGGCATTGCGGGATGCGCGAACACTCGGCTCTGGCGAGAACGAGCGGGACGCGGAACGCGGGTCGAGGGCACATACGCCACTTTACCCGGTCTTGGGCCCATCCCACAACTTACTCTTGCCTGCTACTTTGACCAGGTCCTCGATTCTCCGGTGGCCTGCCTACGCTCTTATGGCCAGTTCTGGGTCTCCACTCCAACACCTTACCCCGTCTACAACCCGGCCTGCAGCATATGTGGCCTGCCCATTTCCACTTCTTCCACGCTACCGCCAGGGCTATGTCGATTAGCTTCTTTCTTCTTAGAAGCTCTGTATTTCTGTTATGATTACGAAGAATTGCCCTTTCGTTGAGTTTGGTGTTTGCCTGCTAAGTGAGAGACCATTTTTCAGCCCCATTCACCATGACACATTGTGATAAAGCGCTTCAGATTCAGTAGTAAGTTGCCCTCACATACAGCGCATCGGACAACTTGCCAAAAGTGCCACCAGCCCAGTTCAGTTCGCGTTTCTGGCAGATTTTGTTCAGGGTTTGTTCAAAGTAAACGTAGTTTTCCATTTGGTTGGTACACAGGCCCTCAACTTCAATGCAGTCTGCACTAGGAAGTGGTGAAGGGTAGGGGGAACTGTCTTATGTAATTTTGACGTTCGAAAAGTGCTGATTCTCAGCCTAGTTTAAATAAATGACGTTTGATTTTGATTTTCTGTGTTGTTAATCTTCAAGCCCACCTACAGGGCTATAGCGACCTATCGTACAGCTCGTAGATCATGTCTTTGAGACTTCAGACAATGACATAAGTACATGACTCAGTAATGACGTCACTATACGAAAACCGAAAGAAAACGATGTCGATGCCTTGTGTACCTACCTTTTTAGTTGGCGTTTTTGTCGTAGTTGGGTTTAAGTTTTTTTTCTTTCTTTTACACAAATATTAGAAATATAATATTAACAAACCAATATGGGTAGAGTTGTTTATTTTGTATTGGCTGACTGCCTCGATGGTCTAGTGGTCGCAAGCTCGCTCTCTCTCGCTACTGCTGAGCATGAGGTCCTGGGTTCGATTCCCAGGTCGAGCGAAGTGATATTGGATTTTTCAAACTGGAATTTCTCAGTAGCAGCCCGGAGTCTGGATTCGTGCCCGGTGGATGGCAATAGGCTCGCCCCCTATTACATGGGACTTAAACATAACTGACGAATAATGGCTGTACATAAGTACACTTCTGCCTAAACCTTCGGGAAACATAGGCGTGATGTACGACGTATTTTGTGTTTATTTTCATAAGAAGTTCGTAAAGTTCGGATAATCCGGATTTGACTAAAAACTCGTTCTTAAAAAACCCTAAAAAAAAAAAAATGAGAACGGATTTGCATTCCCTAGCAGTAGCGCTTGCGATCTATCAATTTTTTTTTAACCCATTAAAATATATCAAATAATCACGGCCTCATAAACTAGGCGTATAACGATCATGTCCCTTTAGAAGACAGAAATATTTTGATATCATTACGTACCAGGCGAGATATTATAATACCAGCCTGTTATTCTCCCTCTGCAGGGCTAATGCCTCTTTTCTTACAGCGAAGGCACGAGCATTGACCACACTTGCTCCAGACGGGATGGCGATTTCAGACTTATACCCACTATAGGTCCAGGTTTCCTCAAGATGTCGGTAATTTCCAAGATAAACTCAGAAAGTACTTACGTATTAACCTTTTGACCGCCACAGTCATGTATAGATGACAGAACAAAATGTGCCCAGCACGCCACGGTCACGATTACATGACAGATTTTAAGGACTAATTCGTAGCTTGGCGCCGTGGGCACGTTTTTGCTTTTTTGACGTGGCGACTGGCGGTCAAAGGGTTAATTGAAAAAGTCACACTGGTAACGCAATATATTATGTTGGGCTTAAGCGGAGACCCAGCACGTACTCGTAGAGAACATTTAGAGAATGTTCATCTAAAACGTAATGGGACATTAAATGAAAATTTAGTTAAGGTTCTGTGTGGGTCCCGGAAATGAGTAAGTCACCCGTCATTACTCATGGTTATCGTAAAAGGTAACTCCGATGGGAAACCATTCTTCCTTTCTGCTAATAAGTTTGCCATGCCCAGTGCTTATGTAAAACTTTTCTAATGATAACTGCATATATCCTATTTTTAAATTATGACGTAGGGTAACTGCTATAGTAATTGGCTACGCTATAGTAACTGGCCCCTCATAACAAAAGCGGTGGAAACAAGGTAATGTGAACTAAAACGAAAATACAACAGATACAGGAATTGTCTTTGTCCATTTAATTCATGGGCGTGCTTGCATTACCCTGTTTCTATGTATATAAGTGGCCAGTTACTACAGGGTGACATTGAAAACATGCGACAAATCGAAATGGGAGATTGTACTCATCATTATGAACAACTTTTACTAAGGGACCAAAGCTACAAACCCAAAAAAAAAAAAACTGCTGTCCCCTACATTTATGTTCTATTGCGAACATAAATGTAGGGGACAGCAGTTTTTTTTCGATATAAAATCGAATGGTTCCACCGATTGTACCGCACTGCACTCGATTGACCGTTATGCCTTACGGTGGCACGTAACCGAACGTTTCTTACTATCTCACTGAATTATAAAAGTTTATTTTTGCAAATTCGATTTATTATTGAATATTTAGTTACCGAAGTAAAAGGAGTATGTAAGGATCATAGCAGGTGGCATTCTATAGTTTCTGCCTTCTTCCCATGGACCCCCATGGGAAGAACGTGTGAGTTTATCTATGTATGTATTTAGATATCTAATTTTAAAAGTGAAATTAACGGAAATTGCAGTTATTTTCGAAACAAATAGCGTAGAGTCAACTCAGTTACCTCTTTCCTTGAATTTGAATGTATACAGGGTGACATTGAAAACATGCGACAAATCGAAATGGGAGATTGTACTCATCATTATGAACAACTTTTACTAAGGGACCAAAGCTACAATCCCAAAAAAAAAAAACTGCTGTCCCCTACATTTATGTTCGCAATACCTCATCAAAATGTAGGAAAAGCAGATTTTTTTTTTGGGATTACAGCTTTGGTCCCTTAGTAAAAGTTGTTAATAATGATGTATGCAATGTCCCATTTCAGTTTGTCGCAAGTTTTCAATTTCAACCTGTATAGCGTGGTCAATTACTATAGCAGTTACCCTACGTACAATTAATTTCTATTGACTTATTGCTTTAAAGCATGCTACTTTTCATATTGTATTACATTGTTGTGCCCGACCGGTCTATGTAAACTTTGTAACTGTTATTAAGATCACACACACGTGAGATATGCAATAAGAATTTGAATTGAGTTGAACTTCCATACGCACAAAACAATTCGGTATCGATGTGTACCGCTAATGAGTGAAACGGCTCGCAAGAGAGTGTGTTAACAATTAGTTGTAACCGAGCCTCTAGTAACGACCTTAAAAATATGACTCGGACAGACTGGATGCGGAAGGCGGAGGACAGGGTGTTGTGGCGCAGCCTGGAAGTGGCGTGTTTCACCCGCGTAGGTCTCGATCCCGTGGGAATATCGGAATAAAATGTATCGTATATCTTAACTCAGGTGATGGTCTATCCATGTGCTAAATTTCATCAAAATTCAAAACGTAACAAACAAAAAATCAAACTAATTCTCTTTATAATACTACTAGCTGCGTCCCGCGGTTTCACCCACATAAGTTTCGTTCCCGTGGGAATATCGGGATAAAAAGAAAACCCTATGTCCTAATCCTTGTAGCGTGAAAGCGTAACAAACATAAATAAACAATCAAACTCACTTTCGCAGTAAGGATAGTTTAGAAAATATCCTTGTTGGTACCGGTACTATGCACAATCAAGAACGAAGTGTTTTTTTTTAAAGGCTAGTCTAACCGAATGCAGCTGAACCGGTAACTCCCCATTGATTCAGAATAGGAGTCGCACTCCCAATCCCTTGAATCCCCACTGACACCGAATAGGAGTCTTGGGCCACGTGGTTTGCAACTCTATTATAATGCATATAATTGATCTATGGTGCTTATCTATTTACTCAAAATTGAGTTGAGTAATCGAAAATAAAAAACAACCAAGTTCTGCATTCAAATAAGACGTTCTAGTTATTTATTAAATACGTAACGTATGTTGATATTTGATACAGATATTTTGGATTAGAACTCAAAGTAAGAGGTTAGTTTAACGTTAGTTTGTATCCAGATTTTGTTTTCAAAACGTGTTTTGGTAACAACCAGGTTCTGGGAAATATGTTCAAAATTAACATATATTTTTTCCGCTACCACAAACTATACAGATTTGGTATTTTTTTTTTCTTAAGCGAAGCCTATTTTGGTCAATTGGGTCTTGTCAGCGCCTTAACGAAGCTCACGATATTTTGGATTTAGTGGGCTACATAGAAGGGATCACCGCAATGGCTCATTTTCATTAGTCAATAACTCGATCGATATACAGCATGCGGGGGACTCCCCGCAGGCGGGGTAGTGACTAATGAGTCATCGGTCGGTAAAAGGCGTGCGGAGATTTACACCCAATGAAATCGACCAATGAAAATGAGCCTTCAAAGCAACTGCCAAAAGTGCGGTGCAGGTTCTCCGTATACCGCAGTACCTATCGACTAATGAAAACCGTCCCCGAATATCCCCTATGGCATGCTTTACAGAAATCTCCAGCACCCCGCATACGAGCCCAATCGACAAATGAAAATGAGCCTTAAGCAGCTAAAGGAGTGTATGACAAGTTCTCAACTTCAAATTCATAATTCAGAAAACGGGTGTCTTTCCAGCAGTGGACATATACGCTTGAGCTATTATGAAGGTAAATGCCCTATGAACTCAGAGCGGTGGTAGTCCAGTGGTAACGGCAGCGACTTACGAGTGGTAAGGTCGCGGGTTCGAACCCAAGCAGTAACTTTACTTTGTGTAAATTATTTCATCACCACTGCTCTCAAAACGGTGAAGGAAAACATCGTGAGGAACTATAAATTCTAAGACATGTGAAATCCACAAACCCGCACTGGACCCGCGTGGTGGATTAAGGCCCTCTCTCTCTCACAGAAAGAGGAGGCCTGTATCCCAGCAGTGGGAACATTATAGGCTGATTATGCGTATGCTATGAATTCCGTCGGCACAAGGCAGTCCTATTTCAGTCTTACTAGCCCTTTGGGTGTCGTTAGAGATTATGGGGTAGGCAATACTCCCCAAAGTGCTTAGTGTCAAAGTACGGTCATTATTCGTTTACTAGAACGTGTAAATTTCAGGCCTATATTTAAAAAGATAGCTTATTTTAGACTTGTTAATAGTCAGTAATAATATATACCTGTTGTAGGTATATTAGTGATTTCATAATCCCGACCCCTAAATATTATTTTACCCATCAGCTACATCTAAAATTCATATTCTTCTCGTAAATTATGTAGGTACGATAACTTACGTAGGTACCGTATTTACATAATTTATTAAACTATTATTTTACCCATCAGCTACATCTAAAAATCATATTCTTCTCGTAAATTATGTAGATACGATACCTTAGGTAGGTATCGTATCTACATAATTTATTAAACTATTATTTTACCCATCAGCTACATCTAAAAATCATATTCTTCTCGTAAATTATGTAGGTATCGTATGTACATAATTTAGTTTATTTTTTATTTAGTTTAATCTTTATAAATTGTCTAACCTAAGTATCTTGGTTAGCAATACGGCATTATAAAATAAAAAACCGGCTAAGTGCGTATCAGACCAAGCACAATGTAGGGTTCCGTAGTTAGGATGAATTTATCCCAAGAAACAACTTAACATTGTAGTTCAAAAACGTGATCTCCCTTATGTACAATCCGTCCATCCCCATTTCATTAACATTCTGTCTTTAGGTCACAGAAATTCATCTGTATACCAAATTTCAACTTTATCAGTCCATTAGATTCAAAGAAATATCGGCTGTGACTGACTGACAGACAGACAGACAGACACACGAGTATAAGGATTCCAATTTTCGTTTGGACGTATACAACCATAAAGATACATTATTAGATAGCTTGTTAAAAAATCTATAATAAGGAATTTGCGTTATAAGCAAAATAGTTCTAGGTGTGACGTAAATAAGGTGGGATGAAAACGAATTTAATCTAATATTACGAATGAGAAAACTAATTTCGCTAAAGTTTTAACGAGCTCGTAAAGCAGGTCATAAACAACTTATTTTATTTCGTAAAAGCTCTAGAACTCTTCCAGATTTATACCAAACCACATCCTGCCGGGGTCGCGGGAAGGTACTAATGGGTCACCGAGGCCCCAGGCAACACAGGCAACATGAAGGAAGACGTGTGGGTTTTAGTCAGTAAGAGTCTGACACACCCTCGAGCTCCGCCCAGAGCGGGAGAAGTTATTTGATGATTTCCCATCCAAAAAAAAAAAAAAACATTTTTTTTTACATTTATAAATAACTAGGTTTTGCCCGCGGCTTCGCCCGCGTGGAGGTCGGAAATCTCACGGGAACGTACCTATTACCGGTATAAAAAGTATCCTATGTCCCAGGTCTTGGTTTGCCTGTGTACATACGTCAGCCGTTAAGGGTCAGGTAATCGCCGTTGACCTTGGCCATACAAATGTGCGTCGCCCTCACGCCGCGCGGCCGTTCGGTTTCATAGGGAATATTTATTTTTAGTAACGAAAATATTTGACTATTTGAAAAAAAAACACAGATAGAACTATATATAATAAAATAGTGTGTACATTCAAAAAAAAAACATGAAAATATCTTAAGTACTTTTAAAGTAATAACGCTTTTTATGATTTGGGTAGACATCACTTCCTGAATTTATTTCATAAAGTATTTTACAACAATACTTAAATATTCACAGATAGAATTGATGTGTACACGTTCTAGTTTACCATACATTTTTTGCATACCTTACTTGCATTATATGAAGGATTAATAACGTTAAAAGTCACTAAAATCATATCTGCGCCTTAAGGCATGAAAATGTAACAGACAGACAGAGTTATTTTCGCTTTTGTAATATTAGGAAGTAGATATGAAGTGAAATGATGAAATGATGATGATGATGATGATGATGATGATGATGAAATGAAATGATTTTATTTTCTGTAAGTAGGTTTGTACAAACACTTTTACACGTCAATCATATTTAGAAAAAAAAAAAACTAGATGAGGTCGGCGTTTCCTATCTGACTACTCTGAGAAGAAAGGCCGAAACAAACTCACAGGGGTTTCTTTTAAAGTCCAGACATAATCTTGGTCAGATTATGTGAAGACCATGTAGATTGGTGTCTGAAATGGTCTTTTGAGGAAAGAACTACACAGAATGAGTGAAACCTATCCAGTCAGTGCACGCATTTGTCAGTAATCGTGCAGCTCAACTCAGAACTTAAGGACCTCAACGATGCGACGAACAATACCAAAGAAAGGACATTTGGGCAGGCCGCTTAAATGACAACTGCCAGACCAAGATTAAAACTAAATGAGAAAAAAAAACCTAAACATATTGTGAATGTGAAGACTATGAAGACCTTCATAGTCTTCACATTCACAATATGTTTGGAAAATAATAAGTTAGGTTGACAATCACCTACTTTTGGTGAATAAAAGTTACAAAAGACTTCACAAACACCATTTCACCACTTCTCAGAGCATGGTTGACGACAGAGGTTTACGCAGTGTACGCCCACATTCCTAATGGAAAAAGCCAATAAAACTTATAGAAATATCAATTTTGATAATTAAAATTAGGGCCTTGAAATGTCGACATTTGTATAACGTTTACACTCATTTGATAACTGATATATTTTTAAAGAAAGATACGAAAATATGTGTCATTTACAGTAAAAAACAATTAATACTGTAAATCTTCATGTCCTAGGTAAAAAGCAGTAGAAAATCGTTATTTTCCTTGATTTTGATTGCATCTCTCAGGCAGCTGTTGTCGGGCCGTCCATTACACTGAAACAAATTGGATAAACACACCGGTCCAGTCTAGCGAAATGAAACTTTCAGGAGGAGGTCGGCTCTTTGCTTTACAAAGTCTACTTTAAAGATAGTTTGTATTATCTTTTTTTTTATTTTTCATGGAAGTCTTTGTTGAGATATAAAATGGAAAGATGGAAACAAATGATCTTTTTTTAAGAGGTATTTTTCTTCTTTGTGGGATAACTGTAGCTTATTAGCGCTGTGTTGTGGGTCCATAGCACAGCATCATGCTGAGTGGAAGCCTTTTTTTCACAGTCATGACGTGCAGTTGCCGACTATTTGTGTTTTGTGATTATTATGTCGATCTATTTTGTTTTATTTTTCTGTTTATCTACTCTAGATCTGTTGTATGCACGTATTTCTGTGACAAATTAACTTATTTTTCTTTCTTTCCTTATTATTGTAGGTACCTTGGCGTTTTTAAATATTCCATGGAATATTATATGATTTTACACGGTATGTTTATCTTCTGTTCGTAACAAGATTGAGAGGGATTAAAGTCGAGTTTTTCGTGTGATATTTTATGTTTTTTAGCAGGTTGACAAAATGCCAAAATGTATCATAGTTGTACCAATTTCCTTAGCAGGGTGTAAAAGACCCAAGACATAGTTTGATGTACAGAATGCCCAAATAACGGCTAAGTAACACTGAGAAAAAATTATAGCTGGAAAACATTTATTTTTTCGTCGAATCACAAAGGTGTTTAACGACAGTTATTTTGTTCAAGGTTATAACTAATGATGATAATCAAATAATTAAATAACTAGTATATTAAATCGTGTAAAACAAAAATGTATGTTGCAACATTCCAAAAGACTCGTTGAACTCTTTTCTACCCAATTTGACATTCCCATTTTCAACACTTTCATATTAATGTAACATCATAAACCTTTTATAAATGATAAGTACATTGACGACACACATTTTAATTATGCACATTTTATTATAGACATGTAGAAAAATATCGTTGTATCGATATTTTTTGTTTGATGGATGTATATTTTTTGACAATATAATATTTAATATAATATTTCGATACATCGATATAAAATATCAAGTATCAAAAATGTATCAAATTATACGATGTGTTTCCAATAGCAACACCTTTGTGGGGCACTGTTTAAAACCGATGGAATTCAGAGCCGTAAAAAAGTAGACTTATTTTTAACAATGTTTTAATAATTTAAGATTTTACATCAGAATTAATGTTCCTAATTTGGTATTTATATGAATAAAAAATAAACTCAATAGAATTCCATATAGCGAGATGTCGGTGAAATATATTGATGTTTTTTTCGATATATCGAAATCGATATCAATAAAATAGAAAAATATTGATGCGATATATATCGATACTTTTTGGCACTTCTTGCATCCCTATTTTATTAGGTGTTACAAGGTTTTGGCGACTCTGTCCCAGTTAATCAGTTAATTGGTTGGTCGTTTGCATGTGACCTACTCAGGCGAAAACCTCGAAAATGTTCAAATTGTTTAGCTCACCTTGCTTTATGGGGTTAGGCAGAGGTTCAAATTTTGTTTTTATGTGTTAGTTGAGTGTTTGGGGAAATTATGTTAGACAGAAGTACTTAAATGGCTACTTTCCAGTGATGGTGATTTGGTGAGGTATGATAGAGACGACTGCTGCAACTAGAGACATTCCATTGCTACAGGTTGAAGGTTGGGCCTGCTATCAAGTCGTATGGTTATTACTGACTAACTGCTGCCCGCGGCTTCGCCCGCGTGGCTTTTTTCTAAAAGTCTAAGTTACTCCCTGTAACATCAGCTCTTTGCCAGTTCAAGTCCCGTCTAAATTGGTCTAGTCGTTTCGGAGATTAGGCGGAACAAAGAGACAGGCAGACAAAAATGTTAAAAATAGTTTTTTTATAAGTTGTACCGTAGGATATACTTTTATATACATATATTAGCTAGCTGTTATTTTGACATTACAAACAGACACTTCAATGTTATTAATTTGTATAGTTATAATCACCTGCGATTAGATAAAATCAAAGGTTTGGCAGACTAGACTTAAATTCTCACTTTCGAATTTATCATAGTAGAATAAAATTCTAGCACTAGCATATATATAAATGTTGTAAATATTTTGAAAACAGTAAAATCTAGGAGTATATTCAAGCCGAGCCTAACTTGAATATTACGAAAACATTTTCGTAAAAAGAAAAATTCGAAGAAATACATTGTAACCCAAATAAAAACCGTTCACAATTTAATTCTAAACAAAGACTGTTCTAGTTTTTTAGCGTACACTTCAGCAGTAAAGGTAATAAAACAGCCTTGAGTAACTAGGCCAGCGTGTCGGTGATCCTGCAAGGTGAGCCGTGCTATGTCTACTCGTGTTCTCTTCACTTGTTACTTGTTGGCAACCAATGAGGGACAACTCACCATATATATCGATATATAAAAAATAAATACCGCAGCGCTGGTATTCTGATACGGTCTGCTGTGGTGCCACGGACACATATATTTCCCACTACGTGAATAAAAAATAAATAAAAAGACAATTTATAATAAATAAAAGACAGAAATAAAGAAAAACCGTAACTGTGTACGGTAAATATTATGATTGACTCCGACGCTCGAATTGGGAGACTTGTGTTTGAACTACGGCCACTACTGGGTCTTGAGAGGACTTTTATTTATAAGATTACAAGCCATGTGCTCGATGGGATTTTCCATCGGCAAAAACTACAAATTTCCATATAAACTTTCATGCCCGATTTAAACCCATTAGGGGATAGATCTTCAAAAATCTATGTCTATTCACTCGTGTTTTCTTCACTTTTTACTTGTTGGCAACCAATGACGGACAATTGTGTTTGAACTACGGCCACTACTGGGTCTTGGGAGGACTTTTTTTATAAGTTTACAAGCCATGTGCCCGATGGAATATTCCATCGTCAAAACCTATGAATTTCCATAAATACTTCCGTCTCCTATTTAATTCCATCACCTATATTTTCATTACCATATAGGTTTAGAGAATTTATTTTCAAAAATCCACCCTTAGTGCTCATTTTCTTTAAACAGGGTGTCCGGTACAGAATGGATAACCTTGAAATAATAGACCTTATGGCCGTTCTAACCATTCTAATCCTTCTGATTTGCACTTGGATTATTCCAATGCCTAAAGTATGAATTAGCTGCCAAGTAATTATTTTTTTGTCAGTTTTATTCAGTTGTCATACGATATCAATATTGGATCCTGTAACTGCCGTCACCGGCCGACCTTCACGTACATCGTCATGGAGATGATCAAGTCCATGTCTAAATTCTCCGAACCACGAATACAGAGGTGCGACACGGGGCTTTATCACCAAATGCCAATTGAAGTCTCTGGCAACTCTCTTATTGACTTAAGCCACAGCGAAAATCGTAAAAACATTGAGCGAAAATTATCACGAATTAAATTTATTGTAATAGCGACACACATTTTTTTAAAGGATGCCACGATGAAAAAAACAAATGTCACTCTAGCAAATTAAAAAGTAACACGTTCGGAGAGAGTTCCATTTTTTCGTAATTGCTTTTTTTATTGTAACTAGCCAGTTCCAGAAACTTTCAGTATGCCCGGCCTCACGTATGCGATAGTTCATGGTAATGGCCTTAAGTCTTTCATGCTGTAAATAAATAAACGAAGAGGTTCAATTCTATTATCCAACACAGAGATGGATAAATGGTATTTAGTTCATTGCTATCGCTATCTTGGTGTTTGACATGGATTGGCGTTTACAGTTTGTTCTATTTAGCAAATGGAAGAAAATTTTAAGAATCTTGTATGACTTCTTTGTTGGATAGTTAGTATGACACCTTTTTAATGGGGTTCGCATGTCTTTGGCGGTAATTAAACATTACAGAGCAAACGTGTCCATCCTGTAAGTTTAATCATTCCCACCATGGTCCTCTTTTAATTTTACTTTGGATGTTATACGGTTTATTTACATTTCGACAGCTCCTCATACGATTCGTCTCTCTAAACAAATAATTTACACGTTATAGTCTCTCCAGGCTGGTAACTGTGCATGTTTCACAGAGATACAAGTTACAGAAACATTCTATAACATTTCTCAGTGTGATAGGCGTATTTGATTCTTATAACATCCTACAAAGCACATTACAATAACATCCACATCGTAGGCAGTTGGTGAAACTGGGCAAAGTGTCGTGTATCGAATGCAACAACGGTGCAACCTACAAAACCGACGATTGTAACTGTTCACTCCACTCGTCGAGCTGCGACGACCCACAAATTGATACTAAACACAGAATTTCACTTATTCTTATACTTTGCTTTTTAAACTAGGTATAAAGCGAAAAGATATCATCGCTTTTACAAATGCAAGTGCATGCGTAATACTTATGAATCTTTGTCATTTTCATGCCAATAAAATGAGACGACATTGAATAAACACCGTTTCAATGACGGATGTATGTTTATGAATAAGGGGATTATATATCGGGATGACAAGTATCCTATGATATTTCTTATCCCGTAAGATATTATTACAGAATCGAGATTTACGCGGATGTGACCACGGGGCGCAGCTAGTACTGTATAAATGCAGGGTCTGGTAACACCAAGCTAAAGCAAATGTTTTGTTCATATTTTTTTTATTAAACTTGACGTCGACTGAATTCTCAAATTCACACAAAGCATACAAGTCACTGGATATGTGTGGAACGGGTATCGTTAGACATAAAAAAAACTAAGAACACAAAGTTTCACAGTTTTATCAGTGTATAGTTAATTTGACTACCTATACTAAATACCACTGCCTCGTTCGTCTAGTGGTTGCAAGTACTACTGCTGAGCATGAGGTCTTGGATCCAATTCCCAGGTCGGTTCGAAGTGTTATTGAATTTTTTCCATCTGGAATTTCTTAGTAGCAGCCCAGATGTGGAGGTGATCGGCGGCCGAGATCTCTCGCGTCCGGTCCTGGTTGAGGCCATGGTACGGAGCGAGAGGGCATGGGCAGCCGTCACCTCCTTCTGCGAAGCAGTAATGCTCGCGAAGGAGGAGGCGGGACGGTTGAGAGAAAGGCAAATTTCGCGCCCTCTCGCCCCTAGCCGCCGCAGGAGACGCCCTGGGCGTCGGGAATCCCGGGCGGATTTCCGGCCATCGTAGGCGCGGGCTTGCGGACGGTGAGCAATGGGTAGCTCACCGTCCGGTAAGGACCAGGCTCGGGTCGAAGGCGCGTTGTATTCCACGCGCGCCTCAAAGAGATGTCGTCAGCACAAATGTAGGGGTCAACTAGGGCCGATGTCTGCCGGGATCGCGGGAAGGTACTAAGGGTCACCGAGGCCCCTGGCAACACAGGCAACGGAAGGAATACGGGTGGGGATTAGTCAGTAAGAGTCCGACACACCCTCCCGCTCCGCCCGGAGCGGGAGAAGTTATTTGATGATTTCCCACCCAAAAAAAAAGCCCGGAGTGTGGATTCGTGCTCAGTTGATGCCAATGAGCTCGCTCCCTATTACATAGAACTTAAACATAACTGGCAAAATGTGGGTGTAGTATCAATCAACTCAGCCTATCGTAGCCCACTGCTGGACATAGGCCAATCCCAGGCTGCGCCACAACACCCTGTCCTCCGCCTTCCACTTCCAGTCTGACCCAGCCACGTTCTTAAGGTCGTCCGTCCATCTAGCTGGGGCGAGTCCCACGCTACGCTTGCCGATACGCGGTCTCCACTCCAGGACTCGTCTGCTCCACCGGCCAGTTCAGTTTGCTTACTCTGCAAGCTATGTCGGTAACTCCGGTTCTTTTCCGGATAATCTCATTCCTGATTTTATCCTTCAAAGATACTCCGAACGTAGTGTACCTCTGCCCAACCCTTCGGGGAACACAAGCGTTATGTTATATTTACAAATTACCAGATACCTCAAATACAAAGGCTGTGGAAAAGCGCCCTGATTTTCGTCCTTTGATTGGCTAAACTTTGAACGCAAACCGTAGTGCGCTGTGCGGGACGGTTCAGCCTCTCGGTAATACCACGAAGGTTGTTTAAGAATAAATAATTAATTATGAACATTAAAAATTATGTCCATTTGTTATGACAATTGTTTTTAGTATTCATATCGTGTTCAACACTGGATCGATTTGAAAACGACCTTGTCACCAAACAAGTGCCTTGTAATAAGCCTTGGCATTGAAAACGCCTCTATAAAACTATTAACTATTCAATTTTTCTTTTTAATGTAATGATAATTCTAGTGATGAAAGAATAAGGTATATAGCTTGAATGAGTGACTAAATGATAAATGACTTTTATTTCTACACTTTTATCCATCATATTTTAAAAACTCGATGAGGTCGTTGTTTCCTGACTAATCTGAGAAGAAAGGCCGAAACAAACTCAGAGGTCAGAGTCTCTTTTAAAGTCCAGACATAATCTTGGTCAGATCATGTGAAGGTCATGTAGATTGGTGTCTGAAATGGCCTTTTGAGGAAAGAATCACACAGATTAAGTGGACCTGTCCAATCAGTGCACGCATTTGTCATAATGTTTGTATAATCGTGCAGCTCAACTCAGATACTGACTGATTTATATCATGAACATGTACTGCCTCCTTGGCTTGTTGTCACAAATATATGCCTAAATGAAACTTAACCGGAAATGGGTATAAAAGCCAAACTTGCAGGTTGAAGAAGAAAAGTGAAAGACCACTGTATTTTCACTTTGTCTTAGTTTAATATATAATTACGAGTAGGTATATAAAATAATATATGCAATCGTATTTTACATATTATTATATTACATTATAGTTTAGTGATATATGTTGTACTTAGAAGTTGTAAGAAAATCGTATGTTTTGTTAAGGTTCCGTAAGTAAAAAGAAAAAACGGTACCCTGATAGGATCACCCGTGTGTCTATCTCTTCAAAAGTTCTGAGCAGTAACCTTACAGAAAGTACTAGACTTGCATGAATTAAAGACAGCATTTCATTAGTATTATTACCTACGTCTTTTTGTACATATTTACATGATATATTATAGCCATGTCCATCTGGAATAATGAACCTTTCAAATGGTGAAACAATTTTTCAAATAGAAGCTCCAAAGTGGTTCCGGAGATTATCTTCCACATATGTATAAGTACACAAACTCATAAAATTCGCTCTCTCTTTTAATATTTGTATAGTTAAGTGATTTTTTTGGTTTTATTGATTTTAATTTCTCTTTTACTCTTACACACAGTCTCAACATTTTTTTTTATCCATTCGCCTATCGCAAATATGCTGCAAGAGATTTCTTTATGAATAATCATCACCTTTGTGCATATTTTTCTGTTCTTTTCTTTCTTCGTGCCTGATTATTCATATAATGTGTAGTGTATTAAATAAATACATTTCAGGAAATGCACCCTGCCTTGATCATCGAATCCGGAATGTCTCCGGTATAGGTACTAAACTGTCTAAGAATTTGATGCATATCTAATTCTGAATCCATTAAAGATTACTGAAAATTGCTGATTTCATGTATTTTTTAGCTAAAAGACCGCCCATTGTGTCACCCTAAGTAAAATTTGTACATTTATATCTGTAAATTTTATGGTGTACATGATAAAAGGTATTCTATTCTATTTTTATAGTATTCATAATATTCTTAATGATAAATTTCAATATTCAATTCATAATATTCTTAATGATAAATCATCTAAAAGAATCCCTGGGTTCATGTTTAACTTTGCCCTATGTTTGAGATAAACGTTTAACCCCTTTTGAAGAGATTATTAATATTTAAAATGTTGTTTTTTTTTTCAGTGTCATTTTCCAAATATTTAAGCTTTCCTCTTTCAGGTTTTCAGAGTTTACAAAAATCTTATACACGCACAAGCACCATCAGCCTATAATGTTACCACTGATGGGACACAGGCCTCCTCTCGGTGTCGGAGTGGGCCGTAATCCACCACGCGGGCCCAGTGCCGGTTGGTAGATGCCACATGTCTTTGAATTTTTTGTTCTAGGACATGCCGGTTTCCTCACGATGTTTTCTATCACCGTTTTGAGAGCAGCGGTGATAAAATAATTTACAGAAAGTAAAACGCCTGTCAGGGTTCGAACCTACAACTCGTAAGTCGCGGCCATTACCACTGGGCCACCACTGCTCCCTAGTAGTCCCTCCACAGTGAAGTAAACGATAAATAAAAAGAAAAACGTGTTCTGAAACATGGATGTGGAAGGCAGACCATTATAACTTGCGCAAAGTTTAATTTGGTTTGTAAGTATTAAAACTACGAGTAAGAACATAACCACGTAAGCACCCGAATATGACAGGGGGGTAACCATCACCTCTTATAGCAGTATTATTATAACATTACTTCACAGTGGGAAAGTGATGGAGCTATACAGGACTTATAGCTCCATCTCTTTCTCACGCTGAAGTAATACTGCTATGGTGATGGTTACCCCCCTGGTCTCTCACTAATACTACTTCCCTATAAATGCAAAAGTTTACAAGTTTATTTTATTTTCTATAGTAGTTTCAGTTACCAATCCTGCAAGAACAAATATTTTACGGAAATTCACACACGTTCTCAAGTTTAGCTTTTTTTTACGGTACTTTGGGCTATATAAGTCGTTACAAGTTTTAACACCTATTGATTATGTATACTTTCAGCTATACACATGATTTTTTATTAAGGAATAGCTATAGTAGTTTTCTAGTTATTACGTTTTATGCAGGACATTTGTTATAGGCGGTATCAAATTGGTGAGGGAATGGGGTGTGTGTCTTGGTTTACTGTGCTACTCTGAACAAACCAGGTACAGACATATGGGTATCAAAATAAAGCTTAGATAGTCTAGTTTAATTATAAATAGGTTTTACTGACCCAAACTAAAAAATACTGAACAAAAATTCCGCACGAACAAATATTTTACGTAAATTTCGACACGCGTTCTCAAGTTTAACATTTTTTTACGGTACTTTGAGCTATGAAGTCGTAATTTAGTTTTAACACCTATTGATTCTGCATAGTTTCAGCTATACACTTGATTTTTTATTAAGGTATAGATGCAGTAGTTTTCTAGTTATTACGCTTTATGTTGGAAATGACCGACGCGGAAACCGCGCGTGCGCGCTCTTGAGAGTTGGGACGCGTCGGAGGGTAGTTAGGTGCAAAGCTGGGACGTTCCAGTGGATAAAACTACTCTACAATATTAACGTAGCTAGGAGGTTATACCATGGCACGGCTATTTCTAATTAAATATAGGATCACAACTTAAGCTGGGCAGCTCTACTGAGCAACAACATTTAAGCTAGATTGGTTACATACAAGCGGCCACGGGAGTCCGGAGTTTCGGACCTACGTAGGTCTACATTAGGTATGTACTATGTACGGGCGCTTAAGGCTAAATTAGTATTTATTTATGCTTACGGTAACCAAACCTGGATGGGGCTGGAGGAGAGAAGGTATTGGCACAAGTAAAGAGAGGCATATGCCCCAGCAGTGCGTGAGGTCGTTATCTGATTCTGTACTTTCAGCATCCATTTTTTTAGATCATACGAGGGCGACACTGAAAGTTTTTAGAACAGGCCACTTGTAAACGATTTAATAAATAAACAAAACAGTTCAAATTTTGAAAATGGAACTCTGTACCAATATTATTGTGTATGTATTTTATTCATTTGTCATTTGTTTACGATTTGGCGGCAAATTGAAAATTGTCTGTGTCACGTCAGCATGAATTTCACGCGAGAAAATTATCGTGCAATGATTTTTTATGACTGTCGATGTCATTTAAGTCAACAAAAAAGTTATCTAAGACTTCGATTGGATTTTCTAAGAACTTTCAGTGTCACCCTCGTAAGTTATGCTTTGGTTGTTTATTACAGTATGAAAGCAAAGAAAATGTTAAGGATAATGTTTGTAAAACTCATTTATGATCCGTTAAAACAGCACATACACACACACAAAACAGCACACATACAATACATACATGACCAATCTAAGAAATTAATTTTATCATAAGTCTTCAGTAAAGGTTTTCGGTTCAGACGCTGACAACACCTAAACCGCGGTCACTGTCAGACTGCATAGAAAAGAAAGAGAAACGCGATGATACAACGCTTGTAACCCTCCTGACTTGGAGTATATGAAAGTTAAATCTCCTAAAACGCGGGTTCCTCTCTCCTACCCTTTTGCTGTGCCCTACAGGGTCCATAATGATCTCAATTATATAGTTACCACCTAAGTACACATTATGGTAAAGCAATAAATATATTGAGTATTAATTTATTGCAATATATGAAGAAATTATCTATTTACTCAAAATTGAGTTGATTAATCGAAAATGAAAAACAACCAAGTTCTGCATTCAAATAAGACGTTCTTGTTATTAATTAAATACGTAACGTATGTTGATATTTAAAAAAAAAATGTTTATTATCTTAAATCTATACAATTAAATTACCGGGGCTTCCCAGAAAGTAATCCGAAGATACTTGTGATGGAATAAACCTCACACTTCCTTGATTTATTAACAATTGTTTCGTTGTGCTAATTAGGTATAAGTTACACATTTTTTTATAAAACCAATAAAAAGAAAAATGAATAAAAGAAAAATGAAAATCGTGTTTATGGCAGTGTGAGAAAACCAGAGTGTGTTTTGTATAAATGTGTGTTTATACATATGTTTATGAGTATATTTAATACAGATATTTTGGTTTGGAACTGAAGGTAAGAGGTTAGTTTAACGTTAGTTTGTATCGAGAATTTTTTTCAAAACGTTTTTTGGTAACAACCAAGTTCTGAGAAATATGTTCAAAATTAACATATTTTTTCCACTACCACAAACTATACAGATTTGGATTTTTTTTTTTTTAAGACCTGCCTATTTTGGTCATTTGCATCTTATCAGCGCCTTGACAGCAAGCATTCAAAATTGCGGGGAAACTATTAAAACTTTGTTATTTTAAGGTAAGTTCCAGGAAACGTGGCAGCAATGTTTCTATTTGAAATTAATATAATAATGTTGTAACATAACATAACATTACGCCTGTAATCCACGAAGGGTAAGGCAGCGGTGTAACTATAGTTTAATTTTGGTTTATTCTCAGTTAGTTTTTAACATGGTCTGGCAGTTTGAGTATTTTTTGCGGCCTAGCCAAATGTCCTATCTTTGGTATTGTTCGTTGAATCGTTGAGCTCCTTAAGTTCTGAGTTGAGCTGCACAACTACTGACAAATGCGTGCACTGACTGGACAGGTCCACTCAATCTGGGACCACCCATAATAAGAACCATCTTTCATCAAAGGACCATTTCAGACACCAATCGACATGGTCTTCACATGATCTGACCAAGATTATGTTTGGACTTTAAAAGAGACTGTGACCTCTGAGTTTGTTTCGGCCTTTCTTCTCAGAGTATTAAGATATGAAACACCGACCTTATCTAGTTTTAAAAAATATGATTGACATGTAAAAGTGTTTGTACAACCAACTTACAGAAATAAAATCATAATTACTTATCATTTACACCCATATTTCGTGCCCATAAACGTGTGAATTTTAAAATTCACACGTTTATTGACATTTTTATTTACCTCCTCTTAAAAGGTTTAATGAATTGGAATATAGTCAGATTCCGTATCCTGAAGTACAATATATACACATAAAAAACACAAACTCACGCCTTCTTTCCATGGGGGTAGGCAGAAAATATAGAACGCCGCCTGCTACGCTCCTTACATACTCATTTTGCTTCGTTTACGTTCACACATCTGGTCATACACGCACGCCGGTTGCGAGTACTACGCACCTGACCTTTTTGAAGAAAATCATTAATGAGGTCACTATATGTCTTTCTGGGGTGCCCCTCCCGGCATTTCCACTCACATCTGCCTTGTAAATACCTTTTGTTAGTCGCCTTTCATTCATACTCTCAACATGACCAAACCATCTAAGCTAATCTACCTAATCTAACTAATATATAGTCACACCACACATGCTTCTCAAGGAACGCATTTCCACAGCATTTACTCTACTTTCATGCTTCTTTTGCCACACCCAACATTCACTTCCATACATAAGTGTAGGCACCAGCACACCATATGAACAGCCAGTCGAGCCTCTTTGGGCATCGACTGGTTGGTCACCATCGCATGTATACCACCATTCTCTTTATTTCCCACATTTACTCTCCTTTCCATTTCTTCATCCATCTTTCCACCCCTTGTAAACAGACTGCCCAAATATACAAATTCACTTACTTGCTCTACACTCTTATCATTTATATTCACACTACTGCTACTACCATTACTACTAATACTATTACACATATACATTTATCACATATACGTTTATTTAATTCAAATCGATCCTCCAGCTTAAAAGTTATTACAATTTAAAGTTATAAAATAACTCGGCTAATATAGGTACGAGTATAAGTACTACGTGGTTAATGGCGGCGCTAGACTATTTCAAATGAATAGTGATAATATTTATATTAATTATTATTATTTTTAAGTTAGACATTTAGAATCATAAAAATCTGTTTAATTAAAAAAATCCTACCTTTTCACGCTTTAAAGTCTGGATTTGGATGATAGGTATATCAAATCAAATCAAAAGTCATTTATTCAAACTAGGCTGAGAATCAGCACTTTTCGAACGTCAAAATTACATAAGACAGTCCTCCATAATATGGATAGGCCATGACCTGGGTTAGGAGACTTTTAATCCCGGTAGCATGTCCCCGTGGGATAATTTCCGACATCCACGCGGTCGAAGCCGCGGGTAGAAGCTAGTAGTTAATATAATAAAATAAATATATAAATAATCATATATGATAGATACTTGCCAAACTGGTTCCTTAGAAGCAGGACCATACAATTCTATTTATATTAAAAACATGTTTCTTGAAAATTCGGAATCTACTCAGTCAATGATCAAATAAGCAAAAGTAATCAAATGGAAATCTAATAACGGGAAACGATCTGAAAAGCTGTCAAACTTATTTCAATCCATTACTTTCTGAATCGGCAAAGTCAATCTTTATTTTCCGTGTTTTCAAATCTACGTTC
This sequence comes from Atethmia centrago, assembly GCA_905333075.3. NCBI lineage: Eukaryota > Metazoa > Arthropoda > Insecta > Lepidoptera > Noctuidae > Atethmia > Atethmia centrago. The sequence goes on along the minus strand of HG995381.1, from coordinate 4,388,093 downwards.
AGCAAAATAACTTTGTAGTGTAAATATTCAACTATTTTTACCTTTCCAGCGAAACATTTACTAATGTTATTAAATACTTTCTAAATGGGCACAAATGAATCATCAGAAGCTAGGTGCACGGTTCCAATTGGTCGTTTTCTATGATAATAAATATATATAATAATAAAATTTATTGGCATATATTTAATGCGGCGACAAATTAATCTGAATTTGGGTTTAAAAAATAATTAAGGCCGTTAGCAGAAATAGTAGGTTGGCAGCTACAGCGAAGGATTATTCTAAGTAGAAAGTAGCAGCTTAATAATCAGTTTTTAGGTTTGTTTTCATTTTAACTGCCTTGAGTTTTTGTTTTGATAACCGAGAGTCACCAATAATAGAGGGGATCTGGCGCTCGGCGCACGCTCGCTTCGCTCGCTCGCCTTCGCACGAACTAAAAAAAATACTTAACTTTTGTTGATTTAGATTTAAAAATAATATTTAATCGCTGCCAAGTTATTTTTTTAGTAGCAAATAGTTAGTCGCCCTATAAAGGCTCCTGCATACAGAGGCGATATCGCGGGCGCGCGCGACAGGCAGCAATATGCCTGTCGCGAGCGCGATATCGCCTCAGTGTGTAGGAGCCTTAAGCTGTTAGTCGCCTGGAAAGTAATTAGCCAAATTTATTCAGGTATAAAGTAAAATTAAAACATTAATTACAACCGAGGTAAAAATATTCTAACTGTAATGTAGACCTGCCTGACCTAGGTTTATGAAAACCTGTGTTTCAGGCCATCAATTTACATCAAACATTTAAATAGAAGGCAACAATAAATTTACTAAAAGCTAAATTAAAAAGAAGATGTAACATTTTCAAGAAGGAGAAGAGCTGGTATGAATCTCCACGGTTACTCTTTTAAAAATAATTGGCTGTTACAATGTTTTCAAATTACACTGTTCATAGGGCATGGGATGGGAGGACAGTGTCTTAAGCATTACCTACTAGTGTCTGTTTAAATGATACATATAACGCTAAATTGGCTAAGCAGTAAAAATTAGAGCTATATCACTAAGGGTTACCGAGGCCCCTGGCAACACAGGCAACGGAAGGAATACGGGTGGGTTTTAGTCAGTAAGAGTCTGACACACCCTCCTGCTCCGCCCAGAGCGGGAGAAGTTATGTGATGATTTGCCACAAAAAAAAAAGAGCTATATCACTAATAACCAGTGATAGGAATAGGTAGTGCCTATTTGCCTAAACTTCGAAGAACAGAGACAAGAAACGGAGACTTCCTTAGGACTAACTTTTTTTCCGAGACATCTGTCCCGAAATTTCGAGACAACACATAAATACATTTAAAAAAAATGTTATATGGAATAAGTAATTCGTCTATATTTACCTAAAGTTTGCGACTAGATATATCATAATAAATAACATACACAGTCGTTACAACCATAAAATTTTCTGAATTTTTTTTTGGAGAACATTTTGTAAATGACTTGTTGATCGTAATACACAATGAATCACAATGTTTGAATAAGAAGCCGTACACGTTTCGAAGTAAATATCTTATTTCTAGCTCACTCTCGGCTACGTTTAATGAGATTGCTAAAGTTCAAGTGTAAAAAAGGCATTTTATGTAACACATAATATGATTTAAAAGAGTGTCCATGGAGTTTCTTGCACGTTCTTCTCCATAGAGACCTACTCTTTGGAACATGCAATTTAGCTTCACTTTTCTTGGACTGACCGACATTTGACTATTCAAAAGTGCCCGTAAATGGTCTATTTGAAATAAATGCTTTGATTTTGATTTTATCGGTATTTAAAATAAATAAATAATTCATTTATTTGCCAGAATGTAGGTATACAAAGTGGTATGATCTTAATATTAATGAGGTCCCTTTACATTCTACCGTTATACATGATGTGCAAATATTTAGTTACAAATGAAAATACAAATACCTTTTTTTCTTTCATCTTAATGAAATATATTTCTAAAGTATATTTAAAAATGTGCATGATATTAAAATAATTGCATAATAATGGTATCACATTATAACATTTTACGGCAGCGCGTTTCGTTATCTATTCTTAGAAATTACAAAAGGTAACCGCCATGGTCGCATACCTGTGCGGCGCGGGGAGGGTCTACATACCCCCCCCCCCCCTACTCCTTACCACCCCGCGTGCGCGCAGGTTACCTTCACTTCAATCCTGTATTTCGGTTTGTTAAGTGCGCATCTTCCTGTATTGTTTTTGTGAATATTGTTTTTCACCCTCGCTCGTTTTTTGGTTTATTGGATCTTCTTAATACGACTACTTTGGCTTGAATTTATGGATTACGATTTGCTGCAATAACATTGTTCCTGTCTGTCTACATCAAATAATACGGTAAGTCAACATTTATTACTTTTTAATGTTTTGGCTAAAGTTATTTATTTTATTTCTTGTAGGGAAACAAACAGTAAGTTAGATATAAAGAAGAACATTAATGTATATATTATTTTATCTTAAACTAGCAATTTGACAGTCTAGATTGATATGCAATTGTATGAACTTGATATTTTTTAGTGGAGTTTTTAAGATAATTATTGTGTATGAAATGTAGTTAAAGAAAATAAACATACGCATTTAACTTTTGGTTCAAATATAAAAGTGAACTTCAATACTACCAAGCATAGTAATGTTATATCTTTGGTGTCATAAAGAATTGCTAAGGTGGACGAATTCTATCAAAATATATTATTTTTCTGGCCGGTTTTTTTAATATTTGAACCAAAAAGGAATATGTCTTTTGCGCATTGACTAAAATGCGAAAAAAAAAAAATTCAATAACAATGATGTTACGCGTGTTCATATTATCTAACCGTTTTTCTTTATTAGAGCGTAAAATGAAAGAATAAAATCTTTAAATCGATACAATCGATGCACCTAGCTGGAATGCGCGCACCTCTCCCGCTTTCCTTTCCACCTCCCTGTATCTATAAAGGTTCGTTATTCCTTTTGAGGCATGGAAAACTTAAAATTTTATTTTATTTTAGGTACTTGCCATCGTACATATTTTTGGAGACCAGTAAGATTGGAGATGGCGAACAAGCCTAAGAAAGCAACAGTACAAAGTTGGATTGGACTTCATCCTGAATTATATTACGACCCGGCCAGTAATTTGATTTACGTTTCTAAGTGCGAGAGCAGTATAACAGCTAAACTTAGTAGTGTCAAGAGGCACGTTAAAGGTCCGAAACACAAAGGGACAAGTAAAAAACCAAATGAAGAATTTTATTTGGACCTAGTACAATTTCTCATATTATGTAATATACGAGGTGCATTCAATAAGTACCTAGCCTCATCGCCAGAGGGCGCTGTAGTTTCAAAAGAGTTTTTCCACAGTGTAGCACATTCTTTTTTAATTATTTTTTCAAATTTTCATTCCAATCCCTTCATTTGTTTTAATTTGACAACTTATGGAAGCGAACGTGTCGATCGGTTTTACAAAAATGGAAAAAGAGCAATATCGTTCGGTGATTCGATTCCTATTTTTGGAAGGGAAAACGCGCATCGAAATCAAAGAGCGCTTGGATGTGTACGGTGACTTTTCTCCATCGATGGCCACCGTCAAGAATTGGTTCAACGAGTTTGCACGTGGCCGTACGTCGGTTTTTGATGAACCACGTAACAGGTGCACCGAAAACAGCTGCTACGGAGGAAAACATTAAAAAAATCCATGATTTCGTATTGGCAGATCGCCGATTGAAGGTTCGGGAGCTAGCTGAGACTGTAGGCATTTCAGAAGGAACAGTGCATCATATTCTTCACGAGGAACTCGGCATGAGAAAGCTGTCGGCGCTATGGGTGCCGCGTTTACTCACACCAGAAGACAAGCGCAACCGTGAGACCACATCGGAGACGTGTTTGGCGCTGTTTAAGCGGAATCCAGCGGAGTTTATGGGCCGTTTTGTGACCGTCGATGAAACCTGGATCCACTGGTACACACCAGAGACCAAGGATCAATCAAAACAATGAATCCAGACCGGGGAACGTGCTCCAAAGAAGGCGAAAACTGTAAAATCGGCCGGAAAAGTTATGGCCACCGTTTTCTGTGATTCACAAGGTGTGATCTACATCGATTACCTCGAGAAGGGTAAAACAATTACAGGGCTTTACTATGCCGATTTATTGGGCCGATTCGACACCGAATTAATGAAAAAACGACCCCATCTGGTACAACGCACCGGTTCACACGTCTGCCGTTGCCATGGCCAAATTGGTCGAATTACGCTACGAATTGTTGCCCCATCCACCGTATTCTCCAGATTCGGCCCCTTGTGACTTCTTTCTGTTTCCTAATCTGAAAAAATCACTCGCCGGGAATAGATATGGATCGAATGAGGAGGTCATCGCCGCCACGGAGGCCTATTTTGCAGAGTTTGACAAAAACTATTTTTCGGACGGGTTAAAAAAGTTGGAGCATCGCTGGGCTAAGTGTATCGAACTAAAAGGAGACTTTGTTGAAAAATAAATTGCCACTTTTCCAAAATTTTCGTTTACTTTTTGTAGGCTAAGTATTTATTGAATGACCCTCGTACCTTGGATTCAAGTAAACAACCCCGCTTTCAAAAAATTCTTCCATAAATATATTTGCTGCAATTGTACAAATCGACAAAAGCTTCCTGAGCAATCATTGCTGAGAAAAGTTTATTTAGATAAGATTTTTAAAACTAAAATTGACTCGATTTATGAACAAATTGCAAATCAAAAGCTGTGGGTATCTTTAGACGAGACAACTGATTTTTTATGCAGATACATGGTACATTTACTTGTAAAACCTTTAAATGCGATCACACAAAAACCATTTTTAGTTGCTTGCAAAGTACTAGAAATTGTTAATGGGAGCACAATTGCCCAATTTGTAATAGACTGCTTTGAAAATATGTGGTGCGATTTGTATGAATCCAAAGTAGGAGATGTTGCTGTATTATGCACTGATAGTGTAGCATATATGCTAAAAGCGGGACGTGTGCTGAAAAATTATTTGCCCAACATGATACACGTCACTTGCTTAGCACATGCACTGAATCTCGTGGCAGAAAAAATACGATACGAATACTCGAGATGTAGATGAATTAATTTGAAACGTAAAAAAAATATTTTTAAAATCACCTAATAGAGTGCGCTTGTTAAAAAACACCTTTCCCCACATGCCGCTTCCTCCAGAACCCGTTATTACAAGATGGGGTACTTGGTTGGAGGCAGTGTCATATTATGCAAAATATTATGATCAAATTAAAACAATTGTAAATCTTTTAAGAAGTTCCGACGCGCTATCTATTAGGTGTGCCAAAAATGTTCTTCAAAAGGAAAACTTGAAATCGGACTTGGACTACATTGAGGAATATTTTAAAGATATACAAATTGGATTAAAGAAATTACAAAAATCGAATTTAACTCTAACGGAATCCTTTGAAATATTTGATCACGTGAGAACTGTGCTTAGCTGGTGTTCATCTGAGCTTATAAAAAATAAACTCGTAAATGTCATGGACAGAAATCCCGGTTTAGATAAAATTAGAGACATATGTGAAGCGATAACAGCAGGAAAGGATGAGCGATCATACTATATGTACGCGCCTTTAACCTCAGTTGATGTTGAAAGGTCATTTTCAACTTATAAATGGATTCTTAACATAAAAAGAAATCGCCTGACAGTTGAAAATATAGAAAAAAATATGATTGTGTATTTTAACTTAGATGACTCATCTGACAAAGAAAATTTCGGTTCTGATACTGAACTTGACGAATCGAATCACGATGATTAAATTAAAATCGTTCTTTATTTTTTATGGTATTTGTAACACAAATAAAGATTTTCAAATTCTTAGCAATTTTTGATGCATCAAGTTCTTTATCAAAACCGAACAGTTAGTAGTTCAGTATTAAAACTGATTGTCCTAAATGCTTCAAATATTATTTTGTAAACTTCAAAGGTTAATTTGTACTTTGATTTGAGTAAAAATTGCATCCCTCAACGTCAGTAAAATAAATATGACATAGATATTTAAAGATATATAAACATAAATTTGTTTCTTAAATCTTTCCTTCTGTACATTTTGTTTCATGGTTTCCAATTACGTCATATTTTAAAATAATATAAATATACATATATTTGTTACAACAATATCCTATGTGTTTTATTTTTTCTTTAGAGCCCATTAATTATTTAATGAACCTAGAGCGATATCGACCGGCGATTTTTGAGCATTTTTTCTTTCGTTTTTTTTTTGCATAGAAATCTCCAAAAATCGCCAGACAATATCGGTGGTGTGAAAGGACCCTTACGTTTTTTTTTTTAACTAGTTAATGCCCGCGGCTTTTCCCGCGTGTACTATTGTTTTTGTATCCCATGGGAACTATACTTTTTTTTTAATAGGAAGTAGCATATGTGCTATTCCACACCTTATTCTATATCACTACCAAAATCAGCATTTTCAGTGGCATTGAGTAATGGACATCCATACAAACTATCACATTTATAGACAAACTTTAGATAAATATAGACGAATTACTTATTCCAAATACACATTTTTTTAAATGTATTTAAGTGTTGAAATTTCGAGACAGGTGTGCCGGAAATAATTTAGTCCTAAGGAAGTCTCCGTTTCTTGTCTCTGTTCTTCGAAGTTTAGGCTAATAGGCACTACCTATTCCTATCACTGCTAATAACAGATAAGCCTAGTCCTGCAGGCTTAGCACGAGAACCGTAGAGAAGCGTATTGTCGACGGAATAGAAGACAAAAATGACGTTTCCGTGTCGACAGTTGACAGTTTTATACCGAGGAATGTGGACAAGCGATTTCTATTCTGCAGAGTAGAAATAGAAAGAGTCATGCTAAGCCTGCTGTAGGATTAATTTATGGAATCGGGTTGGGTTAATCAAGTAGCAGTTTAGTTACAGATTATTGTTAGGTTTTGAAATAATATTTATATATTTAATATAATATTAATAAATCTTTAAATAGTCTTAGTCAATTTTTGGGACATTGTATTTCTTATACTGGCAATACGGGTTTCAAAAATGACAGTCGGAGATGACGGTTGAGAAGGCGGCAGTGGACTCGGCCTATTTGCTCGGGGCTAGCATCGCATTCGGACGTTCTTCCAAGTGGTCACTAATATAATTACTTCCAATAATTCATGTGAGTATTATTTTATTACATAAGTAAAGAATAGAGCTACCGTTTGTTAAACAAAACTTGACTTAGGACATAAAAACCAGCCAAGTGCGTGCCGGAGTTACCGACATAGCCTGCAGAGTCAGCAAGCTGAAGTGGCAGTGGGCTGGCCATGTGTGTCGAAGGACCGATGGCCGGTGGAGCAGACGAGTCCTGGAGTGGAGACCGTGTATCGGCAAGCGTAGTGTGGGACCCAGCTAGATGGACCAACGACCTTAAAAAGGTGTCTGGGACAGACTGGATGCGGAAGGCGGTGGACAGGGTGTTGTGGCGCAGTCTGGGAGAGGCCTATGTCCAGCAGTGGACTGCTATAGGCTGAGTTGATTGATAAGTAAAAAACTAAAAAAAAAAAACAATATTGGGTCAGTAGCTACGGAGATACGGGGGGCGGGAATGGTTAAATTTCATCTATTTTCTTAAATAACTTTAAAAAATTATACATCGGAGACCCTCACAACAAACTATTTCATTTGAGATGCAACACGGTATAGTTAGCAAAACTTTCCTATTCAAATTTTCTAATTCGCTCCCCAAGAGTTTGCCTCATATTTAAAATTCATTTAATTACTTTACACTTTTGTGTTTGGGTCACAAAAATTCATATGTGTACCAAATTTCAACTTAATCGGTCCAGTAGATTCGGAGCAAATCGGCTGTGACAGACACACAGACAGACACGAGTGATCTTAAGGGTTCCGTTTTTACATTTTGAGGTACGGAACCCTAAAAATGTACTGAAAGTATTAGATATATTCTAGGGTCTCTGTCTGCAGTGATTTTCGCAGCAAATACCTACATAATTAATTTTATTGCCGGACGGGCCTGGCGATCTTGACCTCGATCTCGCCTAGTGAAAAGCAACGGATGAGGCCTACGAGGGCACGAGCATGCCTAGAAGATGCTTGTTCACTCTTAATTTGATTGCTAACGGGTTACAGCTGGACGGAAACACACGCTGGCACATCCACAATACTAAATGTGGAGGAGAAGCGAAAGGAGTATTGTTTCAACGTGGACGAAACAAAACGAGCATATGGAGGGACGGATCGTAGCACGTGGAGCTCTTTAGTTTATGTCCACTCTTTGCAAAAGGCGTAGGTTTAGTTAATAAGTGTGTATGTTTAGTTCATCGTTTTGTGTTTAGGAGGCCCATGTAAGTACCTATTAGTATGTCCTGAAAAAATACAACATAAAAATAGGCTACATAAAACGAGGCACATAACAGCTCTGAAGAATCTAAATAGTAAAATATACAAAAGCAAAGTTTGTTATAAATATAAATGTACAGAAGTGGAGTTGTGTGGGCAGACAGACGGTGACGTCACTCGATGACGTCAGTCACCCACTAACGAATGTGGTGCTGGATTGATGAATCTGTGAGATATTGAAGGTTTTATTTGTATGTGCTAAGGATTGAAGTTGTTCAGAAAAGAGGTAGGCTGAGATGTAGATTTTGTACACTCGGGTATAATTTAAAAGGAAAATAGATATTTGTAGACTTTTAGATTCATATTTATACGTTATGACGTATGACTATTATTTCTGTAAGTAGGTTTGTACATGAGGTCGGCGTTTCCTATCTGACTACTCTGAGAAGAAAGGTCGAATCAAACTCAGAGATCACAGTCTCTTTTATAGTCCAGACATAATTTTGATCAGATCATGTGAAGGCCATGTAGATTGATGTCTGAAATGGTATTTTGAGGAGATAACCACACAGATTGAGTGGACCTGTCCAGTCAGTGCACGCATTTGTCAGTAGTCGTGCAGCTCAACTTAGAACTTAAAAGGAGCTCAACGATGCGACGAACAATACCAAAGAAAGAACTTTTGGGAAGGCAATTACTCAAACTGCTGTTGATTAATTATTATATTAAGGATGTTGTTTTAAAAGGTGATTTTTATTGTAAGCTATGTCTTCAAGACACAAAAATCGTGGTTTTGGTGGTTTTCCCAATATATACGTTCTTTACTTCAAATTCAAGCCCACTTGCACAAACGAAATTAATCTTATTTTTATCTTGGTTTAAATATGTAGTTTTATTAAATTTATTTATTAATTTAGTATCTCCAACAAAAGATGTGCACAAAACATGACCCAGAAATAAAAGGCAACATCAGGTATAAAGTAGGTGTACTCCATCACTTATAGCAGACCACAGCATGCACAATAAAGTTAACAACGAATCTAACAAAGTTAAAATATTAAAAAAGTTACAAATTTTTTAAAACACAAAACAATGAGAATATATCATTTAGAGATAATTAAATTAAAGAGCAGTGGTCGCCCAGTGGTAACGGCCGCAACTTATGAGTAGTAAGTCGCAGGTTTAAACCCTGACAAGTGCTTTACTTTGAGTAAATTATTTCATCACCACTGCTTTCAAAACGGTGAAGGAAAACATCGTGTGGGAACCGGCATGTCCTAGAACCAACAATTCAAAGACATGTGACATTTAACAACCCGCACTGGGCCCGCGTGGTGGATTACGGCCCACTCCCTCTTACTGAGAGGAGGCCTGTGTCCCAGCAGTGGTAACATTATAGGCTGGTTATGAAATGAACTCTATTAAACATTTCTTATATTTAGACAGAGACTCGCAGAAGTGTAAATTCGTAGTTTTAGCTAAAATGTTATATTGCCTAAGTCTTGACACAGCAGCACTTGGCAAGTTAGTGCTGGAATATAAAGTTTTGTAAGAACTCTCGTCTTTTATTTGTTTCTCCTAATAATTCTTTCTAAACAAATAATTAAACCAATGAAGCATTTCTTATTCTTTTCAGCGTCGTATAAAAAGACACTGACTCGTCAATGTTTTTTTCTCAGCGAATTTTTGTATACATTTTGAAACCGACGACCCTTATGAAAACTTTAACCCTCCGCTACTGCAACGTAGCACAAAACTCCCCTTATACACGAAACGATTCCAAACTCCCTATAATTGAACACCCTAAAAACAAACAGGATTGACACTGCGTTGCAGTACGACCCCTGTGCACACAGCGCCATCTATCCGTACCAAGGCACAGTTTAAACCCACACAAATAAAGAACACAGATTCTGATATACTACAGACGTCGTTGGTACATAATGATGATATACTATGTTTTCATAATATGGAATCGTGTCGCTCTCGTGATGAAGAATGTTAATTTTAGTAACATGTCTTGCTACATGGACCGTGTGGCTGTGTGCTACATTGAGGTCTTTTGTGTGTATGTGTGAGTTCTGTAATGGTTTTACGGGGTTCTTTGAAACATGAGTTTTGTTGGAGGGTTGTTTTACGGTCTGTCATTATATTAAAAATACTTGTAATAAGACGTGCTTTACATCTTCTTCTTTTTCGTGTGGTTAGTGACTAACCAGCAGGCTTAGCATGACGCTTTCTATTTCTTCGAAGACAAGACACGGCTCTTTCTATACAAAGTGACATTTCGTTTCTCCTTTTTTGACATCCCACCGTAGAAATCCTTCTACATAAAAAAGGACCTAGACAAAGATCGATAAAAACGAAAGACAAGATGACAGATTGTAAAAGGATTTCTACAGTGAGATGTCAAAAATGGCGAAACGAAATGTCACTTTGTATAGAAATTGCCGTGTCTATTCTTCGAAGAAATACAAAGAGTCATGCTAAGCCTGCTGGTGTCAGAGTTGTTGTGCCGGTTTTGTGCCTCTGACTTGGCTTCACATGCCGTTGAGAAATATCTCTCAGGCATCAGGTTTCCTCACGATATTTTCCTTCACCATTTTTTAAGAAAGTTATTCAATACGCACATGAATCCGAAAACTCAGAGGTGCGTGCCTCGGGTTGGCTTGGGTTTACATCATTTGTAAGGATGCAGCAATTGCCTACAAAAATAAAAGATGTATATGTATCCAGTCTTATTTAAATGGGACAATAATGGGACTCAAATTACCAGCCATAGTACTCAATATTATTGAAGTTCGATAAATAATAGTCCAGCTACAAGGGTTTTGTTCACAATTTTCATGAAAAAACCAGCTTTGTGGGTACAAAGCTGGTTTTTTCATGAAAATTGTGAACAAAGAAATGGGGTAACAAAAACCTCTATTGAAATATAAGCGATCACAATGAACATCTCAGTCTAAGCAGATGCAATATAATAATGTGCTACGCTATCCTGAGGAATCAAATAACTGTTTCAAGTATTAGAAATAAAAAGCGATCCTACACATCAAAAGAATTTAGTGATAAATAAACATTTATTTTGATTTCTATAGATGTTTTTCAATACCTAGTGAATGGTCAACTACCACTACAACCGTGGATGAAAACTGTGGGTGATAATCACATGGGTGATCTTCAAGTTGGTGATCTATACGGAATGCCGTGTCAAAACGTCCATTTTCGTAATTTGTAAATAAAAATAATTATATTTCATAATAAATGACGAAAATTGAACTTTTCATTCTTGTAAATGATAGTAGTCTCTACGCGACGCAGTGTTTTCTTAGTATTGCTTACTTTATCAGTACGAAAGTCATAAGGTTGGTAACACACAAACAGAATTATGTTCTGACGTCATATACATAATCAGCCTATATTGTTCCCACTGCTGGGACACAGGCCTCCTCTCTGTGAGAGGGCCTCCTCTCTTAATTAATTAGTTTTCACGATGTTTTTTACGTGAGAAACTTTCGAAAACATTGATTTTATAATGTCAACTTTTGTCATTTCAATGTGTTGTAATACAAATATCACTTGCAACTAGTTTGAGAATTAATGTTAAAAATTTAGTTTTTAACTATAGTAAATACAAGCTTTACGTTCTAAAGCTTTACGTGCTTCTAGATCGTTTTCGTTTGGTCGTTTGGGTTCACCCTACAGATCCATAAGTAACATGTAAGAACATATGGTCCTGAACTCCCGAGGTTCGATCTCTTCGTAGGTATGTACATATGTTGCACATACAAAAAAGATAAAAACGAAGAGCATGTCCAACCAATCAGATTTGCGATTCTGTCCACGTCGTCCAAACCTAACGTAACTTTATTCCGTTACGTACGAAACAAAGTTAGCTCTGTAAATTAACTGGGAGTGAATGAAAACGTACTTACGTTAGACGTTTACGTATTATGTTTTCAGGAGTTTCGAAGTAAATGTAAAAAACGGCATAAAGTTCATTAGTCGGTTTTTTATTGCAATGCAGATGCAACTCATTCAACCGACACATTTCCACGGTTAGGGATGATACATATTGTGTAGAAATATCTACCTAGACGTCTTAGTCTTTATTGGGCAATGAAACTGTTTGAATATAATTACCTAGCTGCAAGACTTTCTCGAGAAAAAGATTAAAGCAATATCACCATAATATTCAATGCGACTGTGCGTCTGAGGGTATAAAATCTAACCTGGTGAGATTAAATCATCTACAGCCAAGGGTTTAGATAATGTAAATTGACTAGCGGAGGTGTTTAAGATATTACTTCAAGATTACATTTCAATATCAAGTCATATTGAAATTTAAGAAAGATAGATTTAATCTTTAAGTAAAGTATTATTTCAGAAAGACCGTCAATCTGAAAATATATCGAGTCTGCATGTGTTACGTTAAAAGGAATATCGAACGAAGCAGATTTGTAATGCAGGATACGTATTAATCTGCCTCCAAATGAGATTAATGCACATGTGACATGTCCAATAGTAATCAACGGATAAAATGACCGTGGGGCAAGTCCTTTCATTCTGTAATGTACAAACAATTCCACTGTGAATTCGTGTTGAATAATCGAAAAACCAACTATCTCTGTTTAATTTGCTTCGAAGGCAAAGCGGATACCTATCGTTGAATTGTGAGAGCCTGTTTCATAGTCTATGGTTAAGACGATGACAACACCTAAACCGCGGTCACTGTCAGATTGCATAGAAAAGAAAGAGAAGCGCGACGACAAAACGCTTGTAATTTATTGCAAAGTATGAAGTAATTATCTATTTACTCAGAATTGAGTTGATTAATCGAAAATAAAAAACAACCAAGTTCTGCATTAGAATAAGACGTACTTGTTATTAATTAAATACGCAATTTATGTTGATATTTAATACAGATATGTTGGATTAGAACTCAAGGTAAGAGGTTAGTTTAACGTTAGTTTGTATCGAGATTTTTTTTTCAAAACGTGTTTTGGTGACAACCAAGTTCTGGGAAATATGTTCAAAATTAACATATATTTTTTCCGCTACCACAAACTATACAGATTTGGCAATTTTCTTTCTTAAGAGAAGCCTATTTTGGTCAATTGGGTCTTGTCAGCGCCTTAATCATCTATCTATCAGATTAATCTATAAATAGTATAATACAAAGTCGCTTTTCATGTCTGTCTGTGTCGCCCCTTAGTTCTACTAAACTACACAGTGGATACCTATTTATGCAGGTTTCACAATTGGCGCGAGTCACTAGTTAAAATTAAAACAGTATCAGTAAGAAATTATGCGCTTGATAGGTACGTAAACCTGAACTTATCAAGTGTTGGTGAAATTGGCATTAAGTCTCTCTCCATCTACAACTTTGTCTGATAATAATTATCACCATTAGCAAACTACACACTAGGACGTAGAGTTGCGGACACCAGCCCGATAACACCAGCCAGTAGGTTCTACTCTCTATAAACTTTACCACTGAATTTGACCCCTTAGTCCATCTTAGACCACGGCAGAAGTAGAAGTTGTTTAAATCGTCGTTGAGGGTTGCACTGAACGACGAACTTTGCATTTTATGAAATTCAAAATACAGACAAGAGTTCAAATGTAAATTCGCAGAATACAGGGGAAAATGTATTCTAGATACCTACCTACTGTAACATCAATACCTAGGTTTAAATCGTTTTATATTATTCAGAATCATGTTACCTACACAATTCAAAACAAACTCGAATGAATATACTAATCTGATAAAGTTGATAATTCAGTCAAGATAAACAATATTATCATTCAAGGCTTCTCATTCGATACTAATCAGTAACAAATGGATATCGTTTCGTATTACTAAATACAAGCACCTTGAGCAAAATCTTGTAAACTCTCGATACTTAATCGTCCATTTCTATTCGCACCACGTCAGTTTCAAGTAGCCGTAATTTAAGCCAAGCGAAGACAACTACATGAGAACAACGTACGACTTTATGTCTCGACCATGTTAATAATAATAGAGAGAAAAAACGCGCTCCCAACAGCCGAGGGGTTAGCCGTCTTCCGTGAGATAGTGTAAATAGATGGCGACCGACAAAAAACACCATGTGACGGTTAACGCGCACAGTTTTAACTGCGATTTCTCGTTAAAATTTGACTGAAATCCCAGACTTAGCTGTTGATTTAACTGTATATCAATACCAACTTGAATAAAATGCCTCAAAACACAAATTTGCATGTGCATAATTCAACAAAAACGTAAAAACAATATCTTACAACACATTCGCTGTATTCAACGCGCACTCTGTATCGCTCGGGTGCGCTCGGCAGTTTCCGCCGTCATTCGGCTAACGGCTCTTTTCCCCAGCGTGCGCCAGCGCAGACTTTCGCTACAAAAATAAACGCTCCTTGGCATCACATCAAGGCGAGCCTTCGGTTTTTAACATTATTGGACGCAGTTTATGGGCGGACTGCCATCAGAGTTGCGTATTTGTATTGTTAATTACAAACTTTCTACTTAATATTGTAGGTTTTAATTAGATTTAACGATGTGCCCTCTAATTGCTTAGTAATCGCTCAGTAAGCGTGGTTAGGTTGCCCAAGCGTCGATTCGTTGTTACGTAAACTCGTGACAGCTACTTCAATATCGTGGTAAAGAGACCTTTGCCCGGGAAATAAGATATTAATTCGCTGTCGTGGGTATTTATCAAGTTTATGATACATACGACGATGTTATAACGCTTCTTCTTTGCTCCATTCAGTAAACATCTATGAGGCATTTTGTATTTTCTCTGCGAGAATAAATAGAACACAGATTGCGTTCTATTTATTCGGAGTCGAAGCCATGAAAAACGAGACAATCATTTGCGACCCGATTCTGGACAAAGGATGGTTCGTTTCGAAATCGTAATAGTATTTGGTATTGTATAACTGGTCCTTTGAAACTACTAAAGGCAATTTTACCTTTTAATGCTTGTGAATAAAGAAAGGGTATCTACACTAAGCTATGCTCCTTCGTATAAAATGAAAACGTAGTCCTCTACACTTTGATTTTTGTAAAGTTGTTAGTCTATGTTTGATCTTAGCGGTTAGTATGAGAATCTGGTAATAGCCAGTAGAAAAACCCGGTAATTTTGTAAGATTTATCATCTTAGGACCAGTTAAACTTGGAAGTTATTGAATGTTTATTTTTCTTTAAAACCTAGAGCGTAACTTTAATAACAACAAGATTGTCGGATGTATAATAGAAATAAATTCTTTATTCTCAAACCGATGCAAACTTTGATTGAAAAAAAAAAAACTTTTAATTTAAACTTATGACGTAGTGGTTTGCAAACTTCAATGTTTATATCAACAAAAGGCTGAACAATGATATAATTACGATCTGTTATACATCTCAACGTCGTGGTAACCGTGTTCCCACACTCGGGCGCATATCCGCGAGAATGTTCGCCACCAGTCTGTGTTGGCGCAACAGTTGCCAAATATGTTTATAATAAGGGCTTTATGTGTAATTTGACTGCTCCACGTGTTCGTTTATTCATTTTACATACCAACATATTGATTTACCAACCCAACCCACCTGGCGTAATATTATGTTATGTCACATATTCATTTAAGTACCTAGGTATATGAAAAAATATTTTTTTTTTTGTATCGCAGCTTCAAGCTTGTGTAAAAGAATGGGAGTAAAGACGGTGTCAAAGGCTTTTCTTAGATCCAGAAAGGCAGCCATTCATTTATTTCCTTTGTCAAGTTGTTCGGTTACTAAAGAACGTAGTGCTATAACAGCATCTTCAGTTGCCTTCTTTTGCCTAAATCCAAATTGAAAAGGTGACAGAATATTAAATATACTTAGATACTCCAAGAGGCGGTGTTTATCAATTTTTCTATAATTTTTGAAATCGCAGTTAAAACGGAGATAGGTCGATAATTGTTAACATCGTCTCTATCACCACCCTTATACACAGGTGTAATAATAGATTTTTTTAAAGGGGCTGGAAAAGCACCTTTTTGAAAACATAGATTGGCAAGGTGCTTGATAATTGGTACAACTTCATTTTTAGCAAGTTTCAAGAAACAAGTGGGTATTTTGTCCCATCCGGGGCACTGTCAGATCTTAGATTCATGAGCGTAGTGCAAACTTCGGGTTGATCAGTATCTAAAAGTACCATTGAGCTTGTGTGTGATTGCGGTTTATTCGTGGGTTTGTCAGATAAGTTAGTGCCAGATGCTATGTTATGGGCCAGATCTCTGCCTATACTTGCAAAATATTTATTTATGAAATTAGCGGATTCTATGGGAGATGATTTAACCTGCAGCAATTCTAAGTTCTCTGTTCGTGTAAGTGATATTTTTTTATATTTTTCCAAAGAAGTCTATTGTTTCTTAAAGCGATAGTAATTTGTTCCCTATTTATATTTTCTTTTTAACTTTTTAATTAGATGATTGCAACAATTTCTATACCGCGTATACGTCATTTTGGCAATTTCATTGTGAGGATCATTACGTGCTTTATTCTGTAACGCATTACGATTCTGAATAAATCTCAGAATACCCTGAGTAATCCAGGGTTTTAATAAACGTTTACTACTTGGTATGGTAATAGTGCGTGTATTAACAGACAAAGATTCAGTTATTTTTTCAATCAAAGAGATTATAACCACACTTGGGTCATCAATAAATAGAAGTTCAGCAAAATTTTTATTCTGCAAAAATAGCAGAGCACTGTCAATCTATAGTTGTTTTAATTTTATCTGGAGCAATTTTGTCTTTTGTTTTTGCCAAAGAAAGAAAGGTGGTATAGTGGTCTGAAGTGGTAGTGCGTAAGATATATATGCAGATTTTTTTTTCGGGTTAATTTTAAGCCAAAGAAAGAAAGGTGGTATAGTGGTCTGAAGTGGTAGTGCGTAAGATACAAATGCAGATTTTTTTTTCGGGTTATTTTTAAGCATGAAATGATCAAGACAATTCATTTCTCTAGTGGGTAGTGTATGCCCGGCCAGAATTCCGTACGACGCTAACATACGAGTAGTCAGGTAATTTACTCTATTTTTGTGGTGGTAGTATTGTTCAGTTTAGCTGGGTCTCAAGTTAATATTTATGTCCCCTGTGATGACAATGTTTCTTTTTTGTTTTAGTGATACCAAATGTGAGCTTAAAGAGTCAATAAAATTATCTGCGCTGAAATTTACAGGGGATCTATATACACCAATGACAGTGTTATTTAGTACCTCGATTTGAAGACAAGATGCGTGAATAAGCTTAACTTCAGTAACTTTATGTTTTAAAGATTTTTTCACATACGCGACGACTCCATCATGTTTATTTGAAAGGTTTGTGGTATAATAGCAGTTGTAATCATCAAGTTGTGGAATAGGTTTGTTTAAATTAAGTTGGCATTCCGTTAAAATAATAGTGTCTGTTTCAAATTTACGACTAGATAATGTTAGTAAAAAGTCATCGAAATTGCAGTAAATGCCTCTAATATTCTGGGAAATTATAGTAAAATCATTTTTGTGTATGGTTGTATGTTTCACAAGATCTATACAGGCGGATGAGATCGATTTGGCAATCTGTATGTTGTCAATTTCTTGTAGTGTTTGTAATGATTCACACGTGGCAGCCATTTTTAAAATAATAAGTTATACTAGTCCTTGCTGGACATTGCTTATAATGTGTGTAGTGTGTTGGTATGATGTTTGTTTGTTTTATGTGTGTTTACATTTGATTGGACATATATTTTAAGAGTGTGTTTATTGAAGTAGTGTGATCTAGAGTGATTGATGGATGTGGATTCTTTTGTTGTTTGTAGGTACATTCAAAAGTGATACAATTTTTTTTTACAGTTAATAAAATAATTAGAACTATACAAAAAAAAAAATGTATAAAAACAAAATTATAAAAAGGTAAAAGTGTTGAAAGTTATAGTTTATTTTGAATGCTAGCGAGATTGTGCTCTGCATTGACCTGCATGCTTTTGTTATCATTGAGTCGCAGAAAAATTGCTCCACGAAAAATCCAGCATGCGTAGCCATTTGTTTTAGCAAAATCACGGACTTGAGCGAATAATTTGGCAGTCTTTTTTGTGACACTCTCAGACACATAGATGCCCTTCCTTTCTCCTTTCAAGCCAAGATGTTCCGTATGTAGCTTGTCACTTAGTTGTTTATCCTTGTTGAATTTTTTTATAGCTGTTAAAGCTCTTTCCTTCCCAAGTATTGTAGAAAACTCGGCAATGATAGTACCTGTGCCATTAGATTTTTCATGTGGCTTTATTCTGTAAATGTCTTTGATGTCAGTATCCTAGAACTCAGCATCTACTATCTTGCCCAACTTAGAGATAAAATTGCTTAGGTCCTCTTTACTTTCAAATTTATTCTGGTCGGAGATCAGTTTTGGTACACATCGGATTTCAACTGTTGCCGAGCAGATTTTCCTTTCCAAATAATCTACTCTTTCCTCCAGCGCAATAATCCGTTTCCTGTCCTCTTTCTTCTCATTTTGTAGCGATGCAATCTGGTTCAGAGCCACCTTGTACTTCTCTGATAAGAAACTGATACTTTCCTTAATCTTTTCGCTCTGCTTTTCTAAGGTCGCTTGCAGCTCCCGGAAGCGTAATTGTTGTTCAGTTGCTAGAGAACTAAATAGTGTACGCGTTTCTAGCATAACATCTAGCATAACATCACCCACACTCGCAGGATTCGTAGTTTTGATCTGAGGAGGCGGTAGTCCTAATGGATATATTTTCGTATTCAACTTTATGTTCTTCCAGATCCGGTTCAGATTCATACTGTAACACAACAACTCGCTCCTTTGTATTTTCTGTGTCTTTTGGTGGTGGACTGCGTCTTACTGACATGGCTGACTTAGATCAGAATCACTTAGGTTTATTAAGGAGTTATCAACTAGAGACTCTGGAATGTCAAGTTACCTGCGTGAAACGGAAGTGTGCGATGCTCTAGTTCCTTATTTAGTTTGTTCCTGGAACGCTACCAGCAGAAGACAAATGACGACAAACAATGACAGGTGACACTGACGGTTGACACGGATGACACTGACAGATGGCGTCGACAGGTGACAAGGACAGAAAACACTCACACTTTGCTGTCGCCGTTGCACATTCGCGTAGTGGTGGTGGTGTGATGATGATGTGATCCGTGTATGTACGTGTGAGTAGTTTAACGCTCACCGCGCCGCACGTTTACCGCAGCTTATTTCTGCGCTCCTAGTACTTCCACTGAATTGTTTTTACTTTATTTTGAATTAAATTACGGTAATTTAATAAAAATTGCGCTAACCAAACGTCCACACTGCTTAGTATCGAACAAAGGTGAAACCTGGGGTGACCTTGGACTCTTACCTATCGTGGACTTCCCATGTTGCTCAAGTCAGTCGCAAAGTGCACTACACGTTCCATTCGTTGAAATGCCTCCAGAGCTTCTTGTCCTTGAATACCAAAATATCCCTTGCTCAAACTCTCATACAGCCCATCATAGACTACGTTAATACCTGTTGTTTGGATGCCACCGAGGAGCTTTTAAAGAAACTTGAGCGTTTGCAAAATATCAGTATTCGTTTTGGTTTTAACCTTAAAATCATGTTTCTAAGTTTCGCAAGATTCTCAAGGGGCTTCCCATTCGTCTTTGCAGGAACTCTCGGATATTGTGTCTGCTATTTTTAACATCCTTCATAATTCTAGAACGCCATCCTATCTGCGGGAACGTTTCTCCTACGCCCATCCTTCTGATGCACCTTGCAAGTCGCATCTTAGAAATCTCTTTAAAACACCTCCCCACTCTACCGACTTCTACTCCTACTCCTTCACTGTGCACGCGGTTCGGTTGTGGAATTCACTTCCGCCTGACACGAGGGACTGCCAAACTGTTGCTGTTTTAAAAGAAGAGTGAAAGAACTCTATCTTTCCACTTTGCCATAGCTGCATATTATGTATTTATTATTTTATACCATTAATTATATATAAGTATTTTAGTAATATTTATTTTAGAAGTATGTAAGTATATTCTCTTATTGTATGTTTATATTTAAATTAGTGAATAGTGTTATTGTTTTTATGTATTTTGTTTTCTCTTCTACTCTTACACACGGTGTCTACATCTCTTTGTCTACTGTCCTATCGCAGGTATGCTGGAAGAGATTTTTTTAGAAATAAGCATCACCTCTACGTGTGTACGTGTGTACGTATTTTTGTGTTCCTTTCTTCTTGTCTGTTTATATGTGTGTACATAAACTATTAAATAAATAAATAAAGGTTCCACAAGCAGGAAAAGCTCGTTTACAGGTTTCAAATTACCTGCCAAAATCAGAATCAATTTGGTAATTTAACTATAATTTATGGGAACCAATGAAACAAGCACCGCACAAAGATGGCGAAAATGAGGTTTAAATATTTAGCAATGAGATTTCCTCATTGCTAAATATTTAAGCCTCATTTTTTGAGCTTTATGATGGAAGCATTGTATAAACCGGGTGGCAACTTAGGGTTTATGGGATCAGTGGGTCGGGAACTTACTTGTGTACATTTGTATTATTTCAATTGTTTATGTTTAATTTAATTATGTTATTGATGAACGGGCTGACAAGGAAGTTTTCTTTAGCTTTTCCAAATCTAACTTCATTTTGATGTTTATTGAGAAAATTAAGAGCTTTTTACCATTATTTTTGACAATTGCATAATTAGAAGCTTACCAAACTTTCTAATTTTGATAACAGACCTGAATTTAGGGAAGACCTTTTTAGGGTTGCGCGGCCACCCGCGGCGCCGCGAAAATTCTCCCATCAGTCGTCGTTTCTTCCAAAAGTCATGGACCCACATCATCTGCCTGCCTTTTCCCAATTACGTTGGGGTCAGCTTCCAGTCTAACCGGATGCAGCTGAATACCAGAATTTTAGATGGAGCGACTGCCTATCTGACCTCCACAACCCAGTTACTGGGTAATACGATACCCCTTGCTAAGACTGGCTGTCAGACTTTCGGGCTTCTGACGACCCGTAACAACTGTCAAAGATCCACGAATGACAGCCGGGACCAACGGCTTAACGTGCTTTCCGAGGCACGGACGGGTCTCGGTATGTAAAGATGGTCACCCATCCACGGACCAACCGCGGCAAGCGTAGCTTAACCCGATCGATTGACCCGTGCGTCTGTTATTTCTTAGCCACAAAGCCCTCAGTCATGGACCCACATATCCGTTTTTCTTTTTCCTTTGTTTGTTTCTTTATTCTTCTTCTTCTTCTTTAGAAATACGTGCTATAATAACCAATTCCATCATTTTCACTCCAAACACACGAGTTTGACGAATGTATAAACTAAACTGGTCAAAAGGAGACCAGGCGCGTGGTGTCGGGAGGCCGCGCGCGGCCGCCAGCGCCTGCCGACGGCGACGGCGAAGCGAGCCGGCCTCGTCGTGCCGCTGCCGGCTTCTACCGCTCCGCTGTGAATCGGCCCTTATTTTTGATAAAACCTCTTATAGGACAAGTTGATGTCCAGAGGCATAATAAGATAAACTTATTTAACTTGATAAATACATGTATGTTTCTGCCGGTCTGCTGTATATGCCTGCTGCTAGGGATTGACGGTCCACTTCGCCTAAGTTTTCACGGGGAGATTTTTATAGAATAAATTGGTTGGTTATTGAGTTATACTATTACTTGGACTGCTTTGCCTCTTATGGACTTCAGATTTTTGGAGATCGAGAGTATTTATAATTCTGGAACCCTTTTCAGAAACCTTGGGACAAGATAATCTCGTTACCTTTCTCGTTTATGATTATTGAACGGTAATTGATTGATATCTATACACTACTAGCTGCGCCCCGCGGTTTCACTCGCATAAGTCTCGATCCCGTGGGAATATCGGGATTAAAAGTATTCTAAGTCCTAATCCAGGTCATGGTCTTCCCATGTGCAGAATTTAATCCAAATCCGTTCAGCCGTTTTAGAGTAAAAGCTTAGCAAACAGATAAACAAGCAAACAGATAAACAAGCAAACAAATAAAAATACAAACTCACTTTCGTATTTGTAATATTAAGTTAGGATTAGCTTGTCGTATTTTTAGGGAAAAAAAATCTGTTGTTAAACATTCGGTATTCGCAAAAAACAAAAACGCACAATTAATGGTTCCGTAGTTGGGGTGATTTATCCCAAAAGCATACCTAACATTGTAGTTGGAAAACATGTTCTTGCATACATCGTACATGGATATACGTCACGGCAAATTCTCCAACTGCAAATATAAGTTGGTCGACTATTACTCGTTAAGTTGTAAAGCCTACTTAGCTGTGATAGTTTTCATTTTAACTTCGTTATACTACTGCCATGATTTTTTTCACATATCCAAGGACAACCATTTTAACTGGCAAGGGACTCTAATAAAAATTAGCACTTTAAAGCTTAATATTATGCAAACTGATCCCTGAATCACTGAATCACTGATCCCTGGGTTTCAAGATGGTCACAGACCCGCAATATTTTTGAATGGCCTATCCAATGATACCCCACACCATGGGATACGAGAGCAAAATATATCATCACCACTTTACGTGCAAGGGTACCCTACAAAATTATTTTTTTCATGATTTTTTTTTACCACTTTATCGGCGTGGCATGCCAAATTACAACTTTCTAGTACTAAGGGTCTCTGATCTAAGCTGCGGACAGACAGACGGACATGGCAAAACTATAAGGGTTTTTTTCCAATTTTACTATGCCCTTCAGTTTTTCTATGTTCTGTACACAGATATACTGTACTGCAATGGTAAATGATGAAAGTTTTCGTAAAAGAAAGTCGTGCCAAAAATGAGTGGAAATAATCACAGACTAAATGTTAAATAGTAACTAATTACCATGTTTAAGAGAAATATACATTAAGCTTGTAAAAACAAACCTTCGAAGGATTGTATACCTTTTTATGGTTCCGTAGTAAACAAGGAACCCTTATAGTTTTCCCATGTCCGTCTGTCTGTCTGTCTGTCCCCGCTGTATCTCAGAGACGCTTAGTACTAGAAAGCTGTAATTTGGCATAGGCATACATATCTTAATCACGCCGACGAAAATCTTGCTGGTCTGTGCACACCATTTTTCGATTCAAGGATCCGTTTGCGTAATATTAAACTTCTCTTGCACTTAAAGTGGTGATGAGTTTTGTACTCGTCTATCCCATGGTGTGGGGTATCATTGGATTTTAGCTTTAAAATGCAATTTTTTTTAGAGTCAAGTGTCCCCCCCCCCTCCCCCTGACAGCTAAAAGGTTGTTTAAGGAGATGTGAAAAAACTAATGACAGTAGTACATTATATAATAAATTTAAAAGGAAAACTACCACAGCTAAGCAGGCTTTATAAGTTAACGAGTAATAGTCGACCAACATAAAGGAGAAACCCGTTTCTGGGCCTAACCGTTACACGAATCAGATATATACTAAAAAAATTGTCTATTTTTCTTAATGAACCCATTTAAAACTTAGCCTCAATTACAATGGCAGAGTTTAGAAAATAAGTAGATTTCAATTTTTTTCTTTTAACATGTTAAGCCCCGCGCGACACCGATTCGGAGTCAAACAATAGAAAATCAATTGTGTCTCATTAGCCATCCTTGACCAATTAATAACTGTGATTAGCAACAAATCGACGTAGGGCGCAGTTCCAAGCAATAGATGTAGGAAGCGATTTTCCTGAATTAACATACACCGAGCTAATGCTCATATGTCATAGAATTGTGTAGAAAGGTGGACGGTGACCTACACCAAGAGCTGTCAACATCGGACTCAACCTGGATGTTAAGAGGAAGAATAAAATCCAGGTAATAGGATGCATTTCGTTGATATATTAGTTGACAGCTCTCTAAGTGGAAGGAATGCTATAATCCAATATTATTGCACCCATATCGCTGCCAAAATAACGGTTGGTCGCTGTGCCCACACCACACTATGAGCATAATATGGTATATTGGATGCGCACGGCACCAGGGCAGTCAATTGTCTCTTGCACAATTTCTGGATACTGTATTATTATATTATGATAATCCTAATGAAGAAGGTGATCAATAAAAGCATTTATAACGATTATGTTTTTTATTTTAATATATTATTACAATCTCAGTTAACTGTAATCGAGATTGCATCAAATCCCCTAGTAGACAAAACATTAACAATGCAACCCAGTGATGTAAGCGGACGTTGTCTAATAAGCTGAGGTTTTCAGTAAGATAAATCTGAAGTCACCCTCTAAGCGCTTTTTATGTACCTAAAAGTCATCGTGATAGGCTGCAGGCGCTGCAGCACAACGCATATGCGTTCGAGATTTCCTACGTAAATCTGGAACGCACATGCGCTGTGCTACAAAGCTTAAAAAATAATAGTTTTATTTAAATACATAATAAAAATAACCTAAAATATAAACATTGCCTGATTTTACCAATTTGGCCATTGCTGGGAGACGTGAAAGTTGGGCTCGTGGAACCTTCCTAAATAATCTAATTTATGGCCAAGTTCCAGCCCTGTAACGCCAGGCCCAAGTTTCTATGGAGTTTGGGTTTCTCCTTTGCAGTTGGAGGAATTGACCGTAACGTATTTCGATGTTTGGGAGAACATATTTTTCAACTACACGCACCCACAATACAGGAAGAAATTCCTAGTGTGGGGCAAAGTTTTTTTAAAAAAAAAAAAAAAAACAATGTTATGTTTGCTTTTGGAACAAATTCATCCCAACATTCCCAACTACGGAACTCTTCATTGTGGCGGTTTTTATAAATAAGGCTCTAAAAACATTTAGAGCTCTTTTATTAAAAAAAAAGGGTTCATCAGAAATTATTAATGCTTTTTTAAAATTAAATGTGCCTCTTTTAACTTTCTGCCCTTTTATCAAAGTTGGTCGCAGTAACTAAGCTAGGGCACTCCGACCTAGGTTAGGTTAGAAGACTAACTGCGAAGCCAGCGGTGCCGCGGCAGTGGCCGGCGAGCGCTACATCCTAATTGGTCGCAGTTAAGGGGAATACAGGAGCTAAACGCAAGTTTTATAAATTGATAATTCCTAAACGTATATGATCCACTGCAGTGAACAAAATCAGAAAAATAAATGATAATCTTCAGGATATTATGCTAGGTTAGTGTGTTGAAAACATAATACAACTAATTTGGTACGATAGAATAAAAAAATCACGAAGTACCTCTAAAAATTTCTTTTAACGATTAAAAACCATACTAATAGTGTAAGTATACATACATGCAATCATTCTGTTTTTTTTGTCCTACAAGCAACATATTAGCATAACAGTGTTTTAATTTGTTTATCCAATTAATAGATTTTTTGTAAATATATAATTGCTACATATTTTGCAATAAGTCAGCCGCTTAAGGTGATACGTAAAAAATAAATCATAGCGAACTGGGTGGGCAAAGAAAGTGACAGAGTCAATTACATCCACATGCGAAAAAAGGGAGCGCAACAACGCTGGAATCAAAATAAAACAACTTAAGAGCGCCAAACCACATAAAAATTGTTTAAAAATACATTAAGCTATGTATCAAAAATATTTTCAGCCGGAGTTTTCAATTACCAAAAATTTTGCAATGAAATTACTTAGGATTTTTAGAATTACAGAAAAAAATATAAAAAAGTAGAGGTCTTTTCGGAATTAACTTCTATCGAGGAAATTTAACCCAAATTGAGTTTTCCTTCAGTCAGAGTATTAATCATAAACATATAACTAAAAATTCAATACATACATGCTGTAATAGTGAAATAAATGGTTACGAAAAAGGCTATTTAGTATTTTTAGGACACAAACACATGAGAATTATTTGAGGCTCACAAAAAGAGGCACATTTATTATATTAAGAGAGTCATTAAATACTTTTCGGAAAGGAAAATGGGTACCATTTGAGGTTCGATTAAATATTATACCTTAAGTATATTATAGACCCTTGGCCATTACTGGTCGTGTATCATACTGTACGACATACGACTACTTACACTAACTCATGTAAGTTCACACGTGTCGGGTTTAGCGATGTGGATTGATACCATAAGTAGCAAGTTAAACGTAACTTTTAACGACATCGGTGCTACACGTGTGAGCACGATCTTGAGCTACCTACGTAATTTATGATGTATTTTCATAATGTTATTACCGTAGTTTTCAGGTAATAATATTTCATGTAGGTGTGAGGCTAAAAGATCATCGCGTTTATGTCAAATTACTATGATTTAAGAATCACGCCAGTAGTTTCCAAAAGGGGTAGGCAGACGTAAATATCAGCACCCCAATCGGGTAACACTCACAATTACAATCCCTTCCATTATGAAGGGGATTCATAAGCTATTGCTAATATATTTACCCGACTGCCCCAGGAGGGTAATGTTTTTCGAGAGTATGTATGTATGTCTAATTCTTTGGCACGCTCTGTAGCCTAAACGGCTGGATGGATTTTAACATATGAGGTGTCTTTAGATTCGTCTTAATTATGGGAGTGACATAGGCTATATAATATTTATAAATTGCATCTGCAAATACAAAAAAAGGAGGGGAAAGTTTTTTTTTAATAAATTGTATCAATATTGGTATCAAATAAACCCTAGTAATAAGTAATTTTCAAATATATGTATTAATAAAATTAAAAAGCTTAAAATAAAATAAATTATTAAAAAAAAACAAAAAACCCGACTGCAATGGGAAAAACAAGCATTATGTCTATAGAATTTTGGACTTGCAGGCGGACAAACGAATTATCTGAAATTTGGTGTAACTTTTGATTGACCGCCTGCGATACCAAAATTCAATAGGTTATAATGTTTGTTTTTCCCTTTTCAGTTATGTGTTTTTGCAGTCGGGTTTTTTGTTTTATTAAATAATTTATTTTATTGAATCTTCTTCTTAGCTTCGTGTCTATGGCAAATACTGTTTGACAAATGTAAAAAAAATGTTGGCTCAGTAGTCAGCAACGCTAACACTCGCTGAGGCAGACATTAAGTCCTCACGTGTACGGGTGACAGGGCATGCGGCGCAAGGTAAAAAGTGGGCCATGGTCTGGTGGGAAACACCGCATATACACTGAAGATCGGAACTATCCAAGAAACCCCACCTGTGTTTAAATAATTCGACTGCTTCACAAAGCCAATAACGCAATGAATATTGATGAATTGTCAAAATAAAAAGGATCGTGATTGTTAGTTACTGACGCAATTAAGCGAATGGTTCACCCACATTTTAGCGATTAGAATCTTTTCCAGATCCTTGTCATAGAGGACCAGACTTTTACCATTAACCGCAGAGCACAAATCCGAACTCCAAACTGCTCCTGAGAATTTACTTATGGAAAATAAGCCTAATAACCTTGGGTTCGACCTCACGCTTAGCCGACAAGAGTCACGCATTACCTTATAGGCAGAGGTGTGTTACAAGGGACATCAGTTTACTGAGCAAATTTTTATAATTCCCACCGTATCTACTTTATAGCATTAACATGGGTTTGTGCCTAAATGATAACAGCCACACTGGGCCATTGAGAGTAAAGGATCCTGCATACTGAGGCGATATCGCGGGCGCAACAGGAAGCAACGTGCCTGTCGCGCCGGAGATATCGCCCCAGACTATAAGAGCCTTTAAGCTACGCTTGCTACGGTCGGTCCGTAGATGGGTGACAATCCATCACCATATCGAGACCCCTCCGTGTCTCGAAAAACACGTTAAGCCGTTGGTCCCGGCCGTCATTCGAAGATCTTTGACACATTACGGGTAGTCAGAAGCCCAGAAGTCTGACAATCACTGTTACCGAGGGGTATCGTGTTGCCCAGTAACTGGGTTGTGGAGGTCAGATAGGCAGTCACTCAATGTAAAATACTAGTATACCTACAGCTGCAGCCCCGACCCCAAAATAGTTGGGAAAGGTTAAACAGACAGCATAAACATGGGAAAACAGCAAACACGAAATAGAACGCGGACTGCGTTCTATTTCGTGTTTCTGAATCTGAACAAATAAGTAAAATGAAATAGCTTGCTCTTTTCATAGTAAATATAATATTTATCCACATAAGAGATACAGCAGCTTTCTAGTTATTTGATGGCGAGTCTAACATTATTACTTCGTGTTATTACGTAAATTGGATTTACTGCGACGCAGCTCAGCCGTAATTACGTAGTGCGAGCTAGTCTTTGTGCTACAATGAAAATATACTAAGTTTGTTATATTCTGTTTCATTTGAGGTTTGTTTGTTGGGAAAAGGCACTATATTCTATTTATTTTCAGTAAGTTGGTGTGACACATGGTTTTAGAGCTAAGAAAAGAATAGAATACTCAATTATTTACACCATTCGAATCCCAGATATAGATGTAGAAATCAGAAAGGCATATCAGAAATCCTTCAAGGCGGAGATTTATGATTTTAGTGTCTTTTAAATCTGTTATTACGTCATCATATAATGCAAGTAAGTTATGCAAAAAATGTATGTTAAACTAGAACGCATACACATCAATTCTATCTGTGAATATTTAAGTATTGTAGTAAAATACTTTATGAAATAAATTCAGGAATGTCTACCCAAAACATAAAAATACAATATTACTTTCAAAATACTTAAGATATTTTCATGTTTATTTTTGTATTTTTAGACTATTTTATTATCTATAGTTCTATCTGTGATTTTTATCAAATATTCATATTTTCGTTACTAAAAATAAATTTTTCCTATGAAAACGAACGTCGGCGCGGCGTGAACGCGACGCACATTTGTATGACCAAGGTCAACGGCGATTACCAGACCCTTAAAAGAGCGACTCATTGCTAGCTTCGTGTATGTGTGCTGTTTCAAATATGCAAATAAAAAAGACGATTTTCTGTTTAGATTAATTTATCAAATTGCAATTATGTTGCAAAATAGGTAACATTGGCCAGCATCAGAGATATGACGCCTGAAGTTGGCTTCCACAAGTTGGTCTAGTGGTTGCAAGCGCTACTGCTGAGCATGAGGTCCTGGGTTCGATTTCCCGGTCGGGCAGTGTTACTGAGTTTTTCTATCTGGAATTTCTCAGTAGCAGCTCGGAGTCTGGATTTGTGGCCGGTTAATGGCAATAGGCTCGCCCCTATAACATGGGACTTAAATATAACTGGCGAAATGTGGATGTACTACAGGTACACCTCTGCCCAACCCTTCGGGGAAACAAGGCGTGACGTTATGTTATATTATGTATGTCTACCAATAATTTGTGAAGAATAATGTTGAGAATTTTTGTGTAAACTTTATTAGAAGAAAATATTTACTAAACTTTTCGGTTTTATAGTTAGTATTCAGACGCCCGAAAATTGGACAATTAGTCTTACCTAGGGGTATCGTATTGCCCTGTAAATGGGGTCAGATATGCAGTCGATCCATGTAAAATACTGGTATTCAGCTGGATCCGGTTAGACTGGCCGACCCCAACATAGTTTGGAAAAGGCTAGGTAGATGATTAGTTATAAGTTAAAAGATGAAAAGTCTTTTGCATTTCCCCCAGAAATTAATTGCAAACACATTGCAACTGAAATAATGACTCTCGAATGCACTGCAAATAAATCGAGTTCGTTTACATGTGTGATTTAAAAATAATCTTGACAAATTAATTA
The DNA here is from genome assembly GCA_905333075.3 of Atethmia centrago. Lineage (NCBI taxonomy): Eukaryota > Metazoa > Arthropoda > Insecta > Lepidoptera > Noctuidae > Atethmia > Atethmia centrago. The sequence goes on along the minus strand of HG995381.1, from coordinate 4,358,114 downwards.
GTTGCGTTTATAACGCTGATGTTTTTCTGCATATAAATAAATCACTGTAATTCTTGGCTCCACATCGCAGAGCAAAATGTAGTTATGTGTGCTTGTGTGACAAGCTCAATTAAACCTTTTAATAGAACTCCACGTTCTAATTGAGTTAGTAAAACCAAATTATAGCCAAAACCGAATCAAACAAGTTGGTAGCAAATGTTCTACTTGTAAATATACCTACTTGTCATCATTCATCATCATCATTTCAGCCGAAAGACGTCCACTGCTGGACATATGCCTCCCCCAAGCACCGCCACTTCGACCGGGTTTGCTTCCCGCATCCAGCGGATTCCTGCGGCCTTCAGAAGGTCATCAGTCCACCATACAAGGAGGCCTTCCAACGCTACGTCTTCTGGTACGCGGTCGCCACTCCAGAACCCTTCGGCCCCATCGGCCATCTGTCCTGGGAGCAATGTGCCCTGTACACTGCCACTTAAGTTCGGCCTACTTGTACTACTTGTAAATGTAGCTATTATGGTATACAGGAGTAGTCTTCTTAGGGCGAACTTCACCAATGAAACTGAACACGACTAGCAACTCGATCTAAACCTTGTTTAACCCATAATAGGGTATGGGCAAACTGTGGGTGTTTGAAACAAAAACGCAGTCAATTTGGCACTATGGCCGTAGTGTTGTATGATTGTAAACCCGTACACCCCCAGGTGTTTTCAGTTTTTCAGGAAAATATGTAGGAAAATAATTCGTTCGTTCGTTTTCAAATCATAAAGAAACAAATGACAGAGACATTTTGTGGGAACAGTTACACATTTGACCGTTTACAACAAGGGATTGATCTGGGAATAATGTTAATCTTGCCATATTAAGGGTTAAGAGTTAACCAATATGCCACACAATGATTACACTGACAGCCTCGTGTCGATATCAATTTAAATTAAATGCTTTGAGCGTAGCTAAAATCATACCATTTTCACGTACGTCCATAAGTTCTGCCAATGGATTTTGTGTTGTATATCGTAGTCATAAAGCCTTACTTTCGAGGAAGCCTAAAACACTTCTACATACAGCAAAAACATGTCTACATTTCTTATGATCCTACAACCCCATCTCAAGTACTTAGTTTTCAGTTTAGGTAGGTACCCACTTATCTACCTTAGGTTGGTTTCTACCTAAACAAAACACGGGACTTAAACATAACAGGCGAAATGTGGGTGTACTGTATACAGTACACCCACATACAGCTCTGCCTTCGGGGGTTAAAGAAAGAAAGAAAGAAATATATTTAATTTGAGACACCCACAAGAAATACAAAAAGTAAAATAGGAGCATTTAAAACTAACAAGATTTACATATTCGAATAAACAAAAACACAACAAAGAAAATCACTACAAATGACATGTGCGACGCCAAAAAGGCTCCTATCTCAGCATAATGCTGCGATATTTAAAAAATAAAAACCGCAGCGCTGGTATTCTGATAAGCGTGATGTTGTTTTGTGTGTACGTAGTATCTATTTTACGAATTTTCCCAAGTTGATCTATTTTCCGCAGACATCAATAGAGATACAAGTACATCAACAGCAGAACCCCATGGCTGTGAATACGCTACCTGCAGGCTTAGCATGACACTCTCTATTTCTTCGAAGAATAGACACGGCTCTTTCTATACAAAGTGACATTTCGTTTCTCAGTTTTTGACATCTCACCGTAGAAATCCTTCTACAATCTGTCATCTTGTCTTTCGTTTCGAACGATCTTTGTCTAGGTCCTTTTTTATGTAGAAAGATTTCTACGATGGGATGTCAAAAAAGGAGAAACGAAATGTCACTTTGTATGGAAGGAGCCGTGTCTATTCTTCGAAGAAATAGAGAGTGTCATGTTAAGCCTGCTGTTGTGCACTTGACACGTCAGTCGAACACAACGCAATCGCCATTGCGTGCGATCTCTGTCGGCCCCACTGGTCTCAGGCAGGATGGCCCGTACAGTCACGATTCAGAAAGTTAAATATATTTAAGTTTCTGAATCGTTTTACGTAGGTACCGATATGTACCTAATAATTGGCATAAATTACAAAATTAATTCTTGAGCCAGTTAAAAAAGAAGGCCTTTCATTTTTAACTTATTCTTTCTTGCTATACTTACCGGCAATAGTAGTCGGTACACACTCTGTGAAAATGTGTCCACAAATGTTTTTACATGGAGCGACTGCCTATCTGACTTTCACAACCCAGTTACTGGGTAACACGATACCGCTTGGTAAGATTGGTTGTTAGACTTTAAGTGTCTACAAATGACGGTTCAAAAGATACAGCCCTGTGACAGAAGTATGGACGGCCCGCGGAGCCTTAGTAATAGGGTCCCTCTGGCACCCTTTGGGCACGGAACCCTAAAAAGTGGAAGAAACTCACAAACACTACATATGGCTATAAGTATATCAATCTATAAATCTCCAGTATAAGCTGACCTCTCATTATACAGAAATCCTATACGAAGCGAGATCAGCTTATACTGGAAATGTATAGCTTGATATTGATGGCAAGAAGTGTGACTTAGCAAAAAAAAACAGCAATTTAGAGTTGGCTGCAGTTGGCTCTGCGGCTGCCGTCGACTAGTGTCGACGGGTGCAAGTTGCTTCTGCCGTTGGTGTATACGAAATCAGCACTCAAAATAAGGGAGCTAGAAATTTGTCAGTTTATGGATATGCTTCGTCGCACTCTTACTTTTAAATCATCATAATAATATCCAAAAATGTATCTTTTTGAATTATGCCAAACTTCTCGCAAATGAACTTTATGTAGCTGTATGTACCTAAAGTTTGTTTTTTAATCCCAAAGACTAATTTGACATCTCAAATTATTGTGGTTTGGTTTTTCAATATGGAGTTTGACATTTGCACCTGTCAAATTAGTCTCCGAGATTAAAAAACAAGACTTTAATTACCGTGACAAGGAATAGAAAGACATTTTGAGTCACTTGTGAAAATGGTTTATTTGGATAACTTAAAACGGCGGTAATAACTAAACGCGTCTACATTTGTTTTATCAGAATTTGGTCCCAAACCTTAGACGCTACTGTTTCATCAGAGCCGTGTATTAGAACGACGTTCATCACCATCATTTCATTATCAGCGTATAATGTTCCCACTGCTGGGAGATAGGCCTCCTCTCTGTCAGAGGGATTGAGCAGTAATCCACCTCGCGGGCCCAGTGCGGGTTGGTGGATGTCACGTGCCTTAGATTTTTTAGTGCTAGGACAGTTTCCTCACGATGTTTTCCTTCACAATTCTGAGAGCAGTGATGATAAAATAATTTACACAAAGTAAAGTGCCTGCCTGGGTTCAAAACTGCGACCTACAACTCGTAAGTTGGGGAAGTTTCTACTGGGCCACCACTGTTCTTGAAGAATGTTTGTTCTACTTAACTGTGCAATGTAAGATATTGTAGTAAGTACGTAGTTATAGACGAGAGGATTTTGTATTCTGCCATGTAAGCATGAGCTACACGAGAATTGAAAAAGATTAGATCAGGTTACGCCAGATGAACTTCAAGTAAATATCGTTACTTTTTCCGTTTCACGTAAATAGGTCATAACGAGTCAATTTCCTTGGCTCGCCCCCTATTACATGGGACTTAAACATAATCAGCCTATAATGTTCCCACTGCTGGGACACACAGGCCTCCTCTCTGTGAGAGGGAGTGGGCCGTAATCCACCACGCGGGCCTAGTGCGGGTTGGTAGATGTCGCATATCTTCGATTTTTTTGGTTCTAGGACATGCCGGTTTCCTCACAATCTTTTTCTTCACCGTTTTGAGAGCAGTGGTGATGAAATAATTTACACAAAGTACAGCGCCTGTCCGGGTCCTACGCCCTACAACTCGTAAGTCGCGGCCGTTACCACTGGGCCACCACTGCTGGGACTTAAACGTAACTGGCGAATTGTCGGTGTACTAGATACACCTCTGCCTGTCCCCTCAGGAATTACAGGCGTGATGTTACATTATGTTGTGTTTGTCACCCATACACAAATTGAAAAGTAAATTTCCATTGTAAGATAAAAATAGCTTGTAGCTAACAGAAGGATGAAGAGGTAAAACCTGCTTGTCATCAGAGTTTTTCTTGGAAAATTGACAAACTGCATTTAGAACATGATAAGCCTTGTCATGTCGGGGTCAGCAGTATAGAGGAATGAGAAGTAGGGTGTCAAGTTCACTCATCCTCCATAGAAAAGGGGGAATCCTCCGACCAGACGAGTGTTGTGTCTGTGGGGTGACCGACGATTGATGTCGGGACGTTGTGTGTTTGCTTGCTCGATGCATGATTTTGCCTGACGTCAGTGTGATGCGTAATTCGCATGGACGCGTTCTTTTTTACATCGTCCTCACATTTAGTTTTCAACTCTCAACATTATTTATACTAATCTTTGTGTAACAATATAATTTAAAAGAGTGTCCATGGAGTTACTTGCCCGTTCTTCTCCGTAGATACCTACTACGCTTTCGAATGGGCAACTAGCTTCATATTTCTAACTGACCGACTCCTTGACAATTCAAAAGTGCCTGTAAATGGTTTAATTGAAATAAGTGATTTGAGTTTGAGTTCATGTAGCGATGTAGTCGTAGATGCCGCCAGTCTTGCTATTAATACTTGCTAATAATACCATTACTCCTACTTAGCCTCGAGAAACTGCATTTTGCTGAATAACAAAATAAGAGTTCTTAAAAACTAAACAACTTTAATATCTGCCAATAACTCGAAACTGAGTGGAGTCCAACGAAAGACGGAATGTCGGTCGTCTGGCAGCAAGATGGGCGGACGACATTATTATAATCGCGGGAAGAACCTGGATGAGGCTAGCAGAGGAGCGTGGGGAGTGGCACAATAGAGGCCTATGCTCAACAGTGGGTGAAATTGGGCTGTGGATGACGTTGATCTGGTAACTAAGGTACAGGATCTCTTTTCATGTATAAGCATTGAGCATGTCATAGGAGTCACAGACAGTCCGCTGTGCAGGGCCTGCATGAAGGACGACGAGACAGCAGCACATGTGCTACTAAACTGCCCGGTGTTCGCCACATACAGGGCAAAGTACTTCAGTAACCCAGGTACCCTCCAAGAGATTTTCAGTAACACCAAGGCGTTGCTGGCCTTCCTTGAGGAGCTGGGGTGGACTTGTTACCTATTACCTAAGCATTGTGCATTACCACGTTTACTTAAGGGGACTACAGGACCTAAACGGAAATTTTGTAAGTTTTAAAATGCCTAAAAGTATATGATCCACTGCAGTAAACAAAATCAGAAAACGATATGTTATTCTTCAGGATATATGCTAGGTAGATAGTGTGTTGAAAACATAATACAACTAATTTGATACGATAGAAAAAAATCACGAAGATACCTCTAAAAAATTCTTTTAACGATTAAAACCATACTAATATACATGCAATCATTCTGATTTTTTGTCAGATTATTCTACTAGCAACATATTAGCATAATAGTGTTTTTTTTTTTTTTTATACAATCTATAGCTTTTTTGTAAATCGATAATTGCTTCATATTTTGCACTAAATTACCAGCGTTGTGTCATCGCGCTTCTCTTTCTTTTCTATGCAGTCCAACAGTGACCGCGCTTTAGGTGTTGTCGGCCTCTTAAATGCGTTTTAGCGATTTCAAACCTACAATTCCAAGTTTTCTTCACCAAAAATAAAACAAACTACTTAATATACTGTCAAAATATTGGTCTGCGGTATCTGTGACAAAGTAACGTGTTAGGTACATCGTTATCAGTTGTTATCAGTCTACGTGCCGACACATTCGGTCGCCGCAAGTCGACGCCCGGAATGTGGAATAGCTTTTAAATTATGGAACACGTTATGTCAATAATTATGGCACGAATTTAATATGGTGTTATTGTGATTTGGTTGAATATCACGAGCCTTTAGTCACTTGGTCGCAAGCGCGACTGCTGCGCGTGGGGTCTGGGTTCGATTCCCAGGTCAGGAAGTGTTATTGGGTTTTTTCCATTACGAATTTCTTAATAGTAGCCCAGAGTTTGGAATTTTGTGGTGTGATCCGTGCCTCGGAAAACACGTTAAGCCGTTGATATTGCGCCTGAGCTCTCTCCGGTCGTGTCGGATTGCCGTCCCATCGGACTATGAGACTGAGGGTAGAGAGAGTGAAGTCTGGTCTCCGCTGAGAATGATCGCCATCCATGGCCTAAATTCGGTCTGAAGGACCATCATTTTTTTATTATTGTTATGAGCCGGTTTAATATTTTATGTGACTGACAAGACAATATAGCTTTTTTATATACTTCTTTTTATTAAGATTTAATTTAAGGCTTCACTGAGAGGAGGCCTGCGTCTCAGCACTGCGTCTGGGAAAATTCTAGGCCGATTGTGTGTAGCTAATGCCGTTTGCAAGATTTAATTTGATGCAGCATTTTTTTTGCGTTTCTAAAATAATTTAGTCTACTTCTTTTTTTTTTCGTGTGGTTAATAACTAACCTGGTGTCAGAGTTTTATGCCGTTTTTGTGCCTCTGACTTGGCTTCACATGCCGTCGACAAATATCTCTCAGGGATAACGGTTTCCTCACGATGTTTTCCTTCACCGATTTTAAGCGAGTGATAATTATACAATACGCACATGAATCCGAAAAGTCAGAGAATTATTTAGTACTTTCTGGGATTTGAAGAAACAAAAAGTGGTTGTCTTCTTAGCGTCTCTATGGCATCTAAATCAGTCGGCCTAGAATTTGGCTACGAATTTGACGCCTTCAGTAGCGTCCATCAATTTCTGTAACGTGCAAACGACCGAAAAAAAAAAAAGTAATTTACAGCTAATTATCTGAAATAAGCTGTTGCATGGCGTGATACTACCCGTTGTCTATTTAAGTGCTCCCACTCTCAATTCAAGCATATTCAGCTTAATTGTGGGGCTTAGCAGGAATACTGTACCTCTAAGTAATTTAATCCTAAAGCCGGATTTACATTACGAAACTAGTTGCTCAAACATAGTCTTCTTTTCTTGTTCGTGTGGTTATATACTGACTTTTTAAGATGTACAATCCTGTAGAACATAAATTTTATGTATCTCTTACGATTTACGCGGCGCATGCCAATAAAACTCCCAGTCAGCGTGATTTTTTCCGACATCTTCAATATAATCGTCATTTTTCGGCCAATTCACACAAAATTTTAATGAATTATACACCTAAACTTCATGAATCACTCCGTCCATTGATGAAAACCGTTTGAAAATCCGTTCGTTAGTTTTTGAGTTTATCGCGTTCATACAGACAGACATGTGCAGTGGGGGACTTTGTTTTATAATAGTAAGGATGCACATGAATCCAAAAAGTCAGAGGTTGTCTTTGGTTCGAAACTAACTTATTCATTTATAATTTCACGTGTAGCTAAATACTTATCTATTTTTGCATAACTAGTTTCGTAATGTAATTTCGGCTTCAGGTACGGAACACGAAATTAATCGAACTTAAGCAACTACTACCTCAACTAATTAACATCATTTTAGAAGTCAATTCAGTGAAATATTATATTTTCCATTAAATCAATTAGGTGTTCAAAAGCACGTGAAGTTATAACGATAATAACATCTTTTATGTTTGTTTACTTCAGCGGATTTCATTATTTCCGAGCCATTGGAATTCCTTTGCCATTTTCTACAAGTATTGGAGCTCATCTTATTAGAGTTTAAGCTAAAGATTAAATAAGTTAAAGAGATTATGAAGGTTTATTAAACCATGTTTAAAACTCATTAAGGCGGTGACAAGACCCAATTGACCAAAATAGGCTTCTCCTAAGAAAACATATGACAAATCTGTATAGTTTGTGGTAGCAAAAAATATATGTTAATTTTGAACATATTTCCCAAAACTTGGTTGCTATCAAAACATGTTTTGAAAAAAAATCTCGAAACAAACTAACGTTAAACTAACCTCATAACTTATTTTCGTTCGTTAAGTTAAGTTCTAATCCAAAATATCTGCATTAAGGGGACTACAGGACCTAAACGCAACTTTTATAAGTTTTATAATGCCTTAAAGTATGTGATCCACTGCAGTAAACAAAATCATAAAAATATATGATATTCTTCTAGGTAGATAGTGTGTTGAAGACATAATATAACTAATTTGATACGATAGAAAAAAATCACGAAGATACCTCTAAAAATTTATTTTAACGATTAAAAACCATACTAATATACATGCAATCATTCTGATTTTTTTGTCAGATTATTCTGCAAGCAACATATTAGCATAATAGTGTTTTTTTTTTATACAATCTATAGCTTTTTGTAAATCGATAATTGCTTCATATTTTGCAATAAATTACCAGCGTTGTGTCATCGCGCTTCTCTTTGTTTTCTATGCAGTCCGGCAGTGACCGCGCTTTAGGTGTTGTCGGCCTCTTAAATATCAACACACGTTACGTATTTAATTAATAACAAGAACGTCTTATTTAAATGCAGAACTTGGTTGTTTTTTATTTTAGATTACTCAACTCAATTTTGAGTAAATAGATAATTGCTTCATATTTTGCAATAAATTACAAGCGTTGTGTCATCGCGCATCTCTTTTTTTTCTATGCAATCTGACAGTGACCGCGGTTTTGGTGTTGTCAGCGTCTTAAAAAGATTTCCTATCTCGATTGAAATCCTATATGCACTATTTACGCGCTTACAATGACCGCAGGTTTTAAGCAAAGGAATAGAATATTAAAATTTATTTATACAGGGTCAAATTTAATTAGTTAGCGAAACTCTGCAGACGGGTGGGTTTCGATATTAATCACGATAGAATAAAATAAAAAAGATTTGATGTTTATTTTTTTGGCTCCACGAGCGCTGGTAGTGTTGTTACTTAAAGTGTGAGTTGAGAAAATCTGTTTTCTTTTGTTTTATCGTGTGGAATCGATACCTCTCACGTATGTAAAGTTTACACAAAAAATGATTTTTATACTAATACTAGATCTTTCCCGCCGCATCGCCCGCGTAGAGATTTTTTTTTCTAAATAAGAACCTTCTCCTGACAATAACAAACAACAAAAAAATAAGTAGCGAAATCGGTCCAGCCGTTCACGCGTGATGCCGTGACCAAGGGAAATAGGGATTCATTTTTATTATGCTAATATTTCAACTACACTTGACTGCGGTCAATGACCCCACAAAAATACATCAAATAGTTATTTTTTTATTTTATCATGTTTAGATAACGATACCTATCACCTGTGCGGAGTTCCGCTAGATAATTGAATTTGATCCTGTATAATTGGGCTGAAATAAGCATTTTTAGAGAGTTTAAGTTTATTCGATTTGTACACAATGTTTACCTTTTACACGGCTGTTATTTCTTTCAGTTTTCCAAAGTGGGTAACCTACGATATGACGGTCGAAGGTTTATCGTTGTAGGATTGTAGCCCAGGGGGCCAACCATCACCTCTTAAAGCAGTATTATTATAATATTACTTCACAGTGGGAAAGTGATGGAGCTGTACAAGACTTATAGCTCCATCTCTTTCTCACGCTGAAGTAATATTGAAATAATACTGCTATACGAGGTGATGGTTGGCCCCCAGATGTCCTTTGCAAACCATTAAGACTAATGAATAAGCAACAATTACCAACAGCCAACAGTCAACAGGGTCAGTGAAAATATTTATTTGATTTTCCAAGCTAAACTGATGCTGGGCCATACAAAATCGTGCCCAGTAGAAAATAAGAGAAAGAAAATTTTGCAAGTTATTCTGAAAACGAAGAACTTAATTACGCATGACCAATAATTTCCAGTTACCTATCTAACCAAAGGTTAACGCCATAACTACTCATATAAAGGCTAAACTAACCTAAGTAAGGCAAGTTATCACTGGTTAGGGGACTATAACAATCATTAAACTGAAACTATCGTAGGACGTGACTTCGAGGAAAGTCCGGTATTGGCTGAAACTGAAAGTTTCGTAATCTCGTATGACAATCTACGGGCAGACTGCAATAATGTCCTAGTTTGGGGATAAATGATACCGACAATAATAATCAATAAAGGTTTGTTTACTTACTTTAACAAAAGTCTGTTTACAAGGGATGGAAAGATGGACGAAGATGTGGAAAGGAGAGTAAATGCGGGAAATAAAGTGAATGGTGCTGGACATGCGATTGTGACCAACCAATGGTGTGCCCACGCTTATGTATGGAAGTGAATGTTGGGTGTGGCAAAAGAAGCATTAAAGTAGAGTAAGTGCTGTGGAAATGCGTTCATAGCGAAACATGTGTGGTGTGACTATAAATGATAGACTGGAAAATGATGTGATAAGGCAACGGTGCAGTTTAAAAGAAGATGTAGTGAGAAAATTTGAAAAGAGTATGCTTAGGAGGTTTGGTCATGTTGAGAGGATGAATGAAAGGAGACTAACAAAAGATATAATACAAGGCAGATGTGAGTGGAAACGCCGGGACGCCCCAGAAAGACATATAGTGACCTCATTGGTGAAGTTCTTTAGAAAGGTCAGGTGCGTAGTACTCGCAACCGGCGTGCATGTATGACCAGATGTATGAACGTAAATGAAGCAAAAGGAGTATGTAAGGAGCGTAGCAGGTAGAGAGTAGGTATACTCTCTACCGAATTAAGAAATTCTAAACGAACAACTTAGGTTATTCGTATAGAATGGTCAGATTTAGTTAAAATAAAACTTAATCAATATATATTTATGTACGAGGGCTGCAATAAAAGTATCGAAAATGGAATATTTCCACTGTTTCTGTCATATTAAATTTTTTTTTGATTGAAAACTCCTTGGTTTTAAAAATCGAATACCATTTATTTATTTAAAAAAAGATTCTCGGTCTTGTCACAAAGTTTTGTCAAACTTGTTTAGTCGTTGAGAAAATGGAATTGACTCGAGAAAATTCAAGAGCGATGATTTATTTGATGACTTTCGAAGTGGTTTAACACAAAGACAGTGTGTTGACCGGATGATTTCTGCATTTGGTGATGAAGCCCATCCAAAACCACAATTTATCGCTGGTTTGCTGAATTTCAACGTGGACGTGTCAAGCTCAGTGATGATCCCCGTCAAGGTCGTCCAAAAACTGCAGTCACCCAAGAAAACGTTGATGCTGTGCGTAAGCTGATTGAGGAAGATCGACATGTGACATACCGCGAAATTCAGGCAACTTTAGACATTGGCATGATGTCAAATACAAATAATCTTGCATGAACAAAATCAAAAGTCATTTATTCAAACTAGGCTGAAAATCAGCACTTTTCGAACGTCAAAGTTACATAAGACAGTCCGCCAAAAATGCCCGACCGTCACCACTTCCTAGTGCTTTAGCTGGGAAGAAGAAGTGGTGGAACAAACTCCCCAGCAGCACGTCTGTCTGTTTAGTTATATAAACTTGATTCTATACAAATCGTATGCAAAGTAATTAACATTACGAAACACAAAACATTGGATTAAATTACAATCTTGCCATACGTTAGCTAGCACGCGCCAGTATACCAACAAAACAATGAACAAACTGTACTCAAGCAGATGAAAATTTCAACATAAAAAAAACGTAAATAGAACTTAATACCTAAATAAAAGCCTCCAGGCATAAAGGGCGTGCCCGCTTACATAACACAATTAGGTGTAAAAAAGTTGTTTTCCCGATGGATACCGCATTCGCTCTGTGAAGAGCAAAAAGCGGCTCGCGTTACTTGGTGCGTCAGAACTCTCGAAAGATTCCACGCAGGATCCTCAAATGCTGTATACAACATCGTATCAGGTGACGAATCCTGGATATACGCGTACGAACCCGAAACAAAAAACCAGTCACGAGTTTGGGTGTTCGAAAATGAGTTAAAGCCAACAAAAATTGTTCGTTCACGGAGTGTTGCAAAAAAAATGGTTGCCACGTTTGTCTCCAAATCCGGCCATGTTACGACTATTCCTCTTTAGGGACAAAGAACGGTTAATGCAGAATGGTATGCTAGCATTTGTTTGCCACAGGTCGTTTCTGAACTCCGTAAAGAGAACTACAACCCCCGCATCATCCTCCATCACGACAATGCGAGTTCTCACACCGCGCACAGAACAAAAGAGTTTTTAGAGCAAGAAAACTAGAATTATTAGACCATCCGCCGTACAGCCCCGACCTAAGCCCTAATGATTACTATACTTTTCCTAAAATAAAGAATAAATTGCGTGGACAGAGATTTTCATCACCTGAAGAAGCTGTGGACGCCTACAAAACGGCCATTTTGGAGACCCCAACTTCCGAATGGAATGGTTGCTTCAATGATTGGTTCCATCGTATGGAAAAATGTGTCAAATTTCGCGGAGAATACTTCGAAAAGCAATAAATACATTTTTAAATAGTAATGTTGTGTCACTTCCTTGATTTCCGAAATTTTCAGTGCCGCCCTCGTATGTAAATTATGTTACAGGCCACGAAGCTTGAGTATGCGGCCCACTAACTCTATGTGACGTGTGAAGCACTTATTACCTTGCAAGTTATAAATCAGGGCATGAGTAAGATAGAAAAAGCGCTTTATCATGTTACGTGTGGATGATATAGCTTATTTAAACGTACGTAACCCGAAAACGAAAGTAATTACTCAGATTTCGGTGGATATAAAATATGGAAAATATATTTTTACTACTATTCGTAGTAGGGATGTTGCAGATGCAGATTTTTTTACGTCCGCGGATGCGGATATCAAGTTTTTTTAAGGGATCCGTCAAGGCGACAAGGAGAAATTCAAAATTTCATACTTTTTTTGCAAATTGCAGCGCTGTTTCGTTGTATGTTGATCATAATTCAATTCGCAGCCATTATAATAAAATAATAACTAAATTATAATTATTTCAAAATATAGCACTCGAAATTATTGTGTTTGATGGATATACAACTATTTCGTGATAATGTGCCGATTAATGATTATAATTTCCATTTTGTTGATTATGATTTTACTTATATTCACCCTTTTCCACCCTAATCTGTATACGCATGAGCTCCGTATTGATTAATGCAGATGTGGATTTTTTTTTTTGTGTGGGAAATCATCATATAACATCTCCCGCTCTGGGCGGAGCGGGAGGGCGTGTCAGACTCTTACTGACTAAAACCCACCCGTATTCCTTCCTGTTGCCTGTGTTGCGGGTGCCTCAGTGACCCATTAGTACCTTTCCGCGACCACAGCAGGCATCAGCCCTAGTGGACCCCTACATTGTGCTGACGACTTCTCTTTGAGGCACGCGTGGAATACGACGCGCCGTCGACACGGGCCTGGTCCTTACCGGACGGTGAGCTACCCATTGCTCACCGTCCGTTGCGCCCGCGCCTACGGTGGCCGGAAATCCGCCCGGGATTCCCGACGCTCAGGGCGTCTCCTACGGCGGCTAGGGGCGAGAGGGCGCGAAACTTGCCTTTCCCTTAACCGTCCCACCTCCTCCTTCGCGAGCATTACTGCTTCGCAGAAGGAGGCGGCGGCTGCCCATGCCCTCTCGCTCCGTACCATGGCCTGATCCAGGGCCGGACGCGAGAGATCTCTGCCGCCGATCTTCTCCACGAGGACACGGCGGTGCTCTGCCCAAGCCGGGCAGACCTCCACCGTATGCTCCACCGTGTCCTCCGGGTGATCCACACAGTGGTGACACCCGGGCGTTTCCTCCCGCCTTATCCGACACGCACGAACCTCCCGAAGCTGCCGTGTCCGGTGAGGACTTGCGTCAGGCGGAAGGCGAGGACGCCGTGGCGCCTCTCTAGCCACTCCTCAAAGAGGGGACTTATCGCCGCAATCGTGGCGTGCCCAAGATGTGAATGCTGAGGTCTAAATAAATACGGAAGCTCCGCAATTGCGGAAGCGGATGCGAATATCCGCAACTTCCCTGGTTCGTAGCTGTGATCTTTACACACACAAATACCCAAAATTGTACTTTAGTCGCACGCTACAGGGAAAGCCAATTCTAAAAATTAATTTGAATACAGCGCAGTTTAATCGCAAACTAGTATCTCAACATTATCTAGTAAGATGTCTGTCTCAAAGCAACTCTCATTTCGTTATCGAAAAATGCGGGCCAGGCATTCATAGCCCCATTACTTATAAAAACTTGACATTTATAAGTAGTATTGTCCTTCTTATTTGAATGATATGAAAGTGAGAAGGCAATAGACTATTAAACTATTACTAGTGGTCGCCCACTGCTCGAGATTCGACCCCCTCTACAAACCTTACAATCTATATCAACATCATCATTTCAGCCGAAAGACGTCCACTGCTGGACATAGACAATCTTACAATGTATATAGTAGTTAAGACGCTGACAACACCTAAACCGCGCTAATTGTCAGATTGCATAGAAAAGAAAGAGAAGCGCGATGACACAACGCTTGTAATTTATTGCAAAATATGAAGCAATTCTCTATTAACTCAAAATTGAGTTGAGTAATCGAAATTAAAAAACAACCAAGTTCTGCATTCAAATAAGACGTTCTTGTTATTAATTAAATACGTAACGTATGTTGATATTTAATGCAGATATTTTGAATTAGAACTCAAGGTAAGAGGTTAGTTTAACGTTAGTTTGTATCGAGATTTTTTTTCAAAGCGTGTTTTTGTAACAACCAAGTTCTGGGAAATATGTTCAAAATGAACATATATTTTTTCCACTACCTCAAGCTATACAGATTTGATAAAATTCTTTCTTAAGAGAAGCCTATTTTGGTCAATTGAGTCTTGTCAGCGCCTTAATAATTCCATGCTCAAACTTTCACTTCTGTCACCTATCTATCTTCAAGTCATGAGACCCTGGTACTTACTATGTGTGGGTCAAACGCATGGTAGTGTAAGTATTGTTTTTTTTATAATTTAATTTATTTCTAATGCTTAGTAGATAAAAATATTACTTAGCTTGCTGCACTCCTCCATATAAACTTTAATTGTGCGAAATTTCATACTCCTCCGTCCGCTAATTTTCGTAAAATTGGGTACAATATATCGCTTCACGTATTAATATAATGATAATAAAATGTTTTTAAAGATGGACGTGGAAAAAACAAAATGAGTTTATGAGGACCCTGGCAGGCTTGATTTTATGTATGTTTATGAATGCAGCAATAAACTTCTAAGGTTATTCTACTAACCTGATCGATCACTGCAATTAATCATATTCTCTAACAAAATCTAATAAATTCAAGAGCCATCTTTTATCAAAGTAGCATTTATTTAACATCTGCCCACCCCCGATGAGTGCAGCGTCAATATTTAATTACTCCAATACTACGTACCTATACAATAAAGAGCTATTTGTAATGCCAGCGATGTCTGCCGATAGATAATGAAACTCCAAGGTCTTGTGTAAAACTATCCGTTTATAAATACAGTATCACTAGGTGGAGTTGATTATTTTTTTTTCTTATTTAATTTGTAGTTTTAGATAATAACATTTATTTCACAATGCATGTTTTGAAATTTAATGTATTTACTGTTAAGTGTTGGAAGGCAATTTCTAGGCTACAAGGTTGTATCTATGTAAGCCCTGCATCGAAACCACTAACTCCCAAAATACAAGCTTGACTTAGCTTATGAGTTGCTAGATCATCTATTAGGTATGTTCTGCTATACAACCATAAAAAATCTCTGTACTTCATAGATTAAGTTTTTGTTGTACTTTGAAGCGAAATAAATGTATTATTATTTATTACAAGCTACGCCCCGCGGTTTCACCCGCATAAGTCTCGATTGCATGGGAATATCGGGATAAAAAGTATCCTATATCCTAATCAAGGTCATGGTCTACCCATGTGCCAAATTTCATCTAAATCCGTTCAGCCGTTTTGGCATGAAAGCGTAACAAACAAACTCTCGCATTTAAAATATTAGTTAGGTTGTTACATTAGGATTAGATTCCTAAGTTTTAGTAACCGTTATTAGTTAAAAATAACATACCTACTGTGCTACACCTAGGTTCACATTGTGGAATGCAATAGATAAACTCGCGGATAAATAATACGCCTCAGTACGAAAAACTAAAATTACTCTTATTGGTCAAGGACAGCTAATGAGACACAGTTGATTTTCTATTGTTTGACTCCGAATCGGTGTCGGGCGGGGTTTAACAGGTTAAAATAATAGAGCTAGCGGCATGGGTGAAACTATGTAACAAATGTATTAAGTTTACAATACCTTATGTTAGACAAGTAAAAACTAGTGTTCTCATAAAGGGTGAAGAGTTGAACCCCGAAGATACCACTGTGTTCTTAGGCATAACTCTGGATGCCAAGCTTCAATGGGGCCCCCATATAGATAAATTGTCAAAAAAGCTTAGCTCTGCAGCATACGCCGTTAGAAAAAATCGTGATTTAACCGATTTAGACACAGCCCGCTTAGTATACTTTAGTTATTTTCATAGCGTAATGTCGTACGGTATTCTGTTATAGGGAAATGCCGCCGATATTCAGACAATTTTTGTTTTACAAAAAGGGCAATCCGTTTAATTTATAAATTAAGTCCCAGATACTCCCTCAGAGACAAATTTAAAGAGATTAATATAATGACTGTAGCTTCTCAGTATATTTATGAAAATCTTTTGTACGCACATAAAAATATTAATTTGTTTAAAAAATACAGTGATATCCATAATGTAAATACTAGGAACAAACACAAATTTGTTGTTCCTACAATCAAGCTCAAAAAAATAGGCAGCTCGTTTAGATGCCAATGTACCTATATGTTTTTATAATAAACTTCCGAGCCACATTCAAGAACTAAGCCTTAATAAATTCAAATGTTTTATAAAACAGAAATTGTGCCTGAAAGCCTTTTATACTGTTAAAGATTACGTTGAGGACAAAAAGGCTTGGGATTGAGCTGCTCCAATAAACTTACAGTGAATGTTGTTTTTTTACTCTTTTTATTTTGCTAGCTATTTATATTTTCTTATTCTATATAACATTCTATATAAACAATGACATGTATATTTACTTTGCATAGTATTATATTATAGTATTTAAATTATTAGGAATGTGAGGACTATGTGGGTCATTGTTTGTTTTTTTTTTGTCTCTTTGTTTTAATGATTGTCTGGCAGTTTGAGTACTTTATGCGGCCTACCCAAATGTCTTTTCTTTGGTATTGTTCGTCAAATCATTGAGCTCCTTAAGTTTTGAGTTGAGCTGCATGATAACTGACAAATGCGTGCACTGACTGGACAGGTCCACTCAAATCTGTGTGGTTCTTTCTTCAAAATACCATTTCGGACACCAACCTACATGGTCCTCAAATGATCTGACCAAGATTATGTCCGGATATACACATTGACATTGACGAATTATAGTGTTTTAATTATTGTAAATGTGAAGACTATGTGGGTCATTGTTTAATTTTGTTTTATTCTCAGTTAGTTTTTAACATGGTCTGGCAGTTTTGAGTATTTTTTGCGGCCTTGCCAAATGTCTTTGGTATTGTTCGTTAAATCGTTGAGCTCCTTTAGTTATGAGTCGAGCTGCACAACTACTGACAAATGCGTGCACTGACTGGACAGGTCCACTCAATCTGTGTGGTTATTTCATCAAAAGACCATTTCAGACGCCAATCGACATGGTCTTCACATGATCTGACCAAGATTATGTCTGGACTTTAAAAGAGACTGTGACCTCTGAGTTTGTTTCGACCTTTCTTCTCAGAGTAGTCAGATAGGAAACGCCGACCTCATCTAGTTTAAAAAAATATGTTTGACATGTAAAAGTGTTTGTAAAAAACTACTTACAGAAATAAAATCATTTATCATTTATGGTGTAGATCATTTACCAGTTAATAAAACAACACCAAATGTTGGAAACGTTATTAGTTTCATTGTCAAAATTTTGACCGTTTTTATCATTTTGATTTAACAGATTGAAAACAAAAGTGAAAAAAAAAAACAAGCAAAAGTAAAACAACCGCGAATTGAATTTATTTCCAAATTCGAGGTTTTTAAAACTTTTAACTTTGTTTTAATTACGTTCGTAGTAGATCATTTAAGGTTTTATTTCATACGATATTAAAATTCTCTGTAATATAAAGTTAGTTTCATGCACGTGCTATTAATAATTTGCAAGATGGATTTTCGTCATAACCCTTATTATTTGAACGCTAGTGTATATTGAGTACATGAGCATCCGCTTATATAGACGCGTAGTATTTGTAGGTAAACAGAGTGTTTTTCATCCCATAGGCGAAGTTTATAATAAGGCTTATTTTTGGTGGACTAGTTAGGGAATATGGAATAGTACGGTATATACAAAGGACGATTAACACTGCATTTTATTTTAGAATTTCATTTAATAGCTAAGAGCTATTTAGTTCAATAATTAACATTTAAATAACTGAAGTGTGTATTTTTGTTGCTGGCTGTACGATTAGGAGAACCCGCTTCAAACGAAATAAATTCTACAAACACGATACAACAGAAAACTTTTATCAATTTTCAGTACTACCGCTTACACACAAAAGTCATGCAGAGCAAATAAAATCTGTATTGTATGCAAAAAGGGTCGCGTAGCGAGTCGGTAACCGGTGGTGTGGAAATCGGCCTACTCCATTGAAAATCATTCATAAATCATGTATCTGTAACACAATGCTAAATAACACTCTTATTGGTTACTCTTATACAGGTAAATGAGTGTTGCACATAATTAAATCCGTCGTATACTCGACCAACAGTATTTATCTAGCATGCATTTAGAGAACCACAAGCAGGGATGCCAACCCCCTTTTTTTGAGTCGGAAATTATCAAATAACTGTTTCCGCTCTGGGTGGAGCAGGAGGGAGTGTCAGACTCTTACTTACTAAAACCCACCCGTGTTCCTTCCGTTGCCTGTGTTGCCAGGGGCCTCGGTAACCTTTTACTACCTTCCCGCGACACCCCTGGGAAACCGATTTCGGCCCCAAGGGGTCGATATCCACCACTTAGGGAATCCCTGATCTATCACATATTATAAATTAAAGTCGCTTTTCGTGGTTCGGTATTTTGTAATCTTAATTTAGAGTGTAAAAATAGTTGTGACATAAAAATAAAAAATTAAAACATGTTAATAAAGGTTCATAGTAGCATAAAATATGCATTTAAAGAATAAAAATGTTTTTGAAACATACGAGTACCTACTATAATTTTTTTTCGCCATCCTTACTGATATTATAAATGCGAAAGTGAGATTGTTTGTTTGTTTGTTACGCTTTCACGCTAAAACGGCTGAACGGATTTGGATTAAATTTGGCACGTGGGTACACCATGACCTGAATTAGGCCATAGGATACTTTTTATCCCGATATTCCCACGGGATCAAGACTTATGCGGGTGCAACCGCAGGCCGCAGCTAGTCTACAATATTTTTACAGGCAATGGGTTCGAAAATACTATATTTGATACAAAAAAAGTTGGCAACCCTAGTTACAACTGGAGATGGTTTAAGTTGGATATGACACAAGCGCTTTACCTACATACCTGAATAGTTCTACGTTCTAATAGGTATGTATCACGTTTCGGACCCTGAAAAACCAGGAGCCACACGTCAAGTGCATTTTCGAATATTGATTCCTTTTGCAGCCCTTTTTTTTTGGGTGAGAAATTGTCAAATAACTTCTCCCGCTCTGGGCGGAGCGGGAGGGTGTGTCGGACTCTCACTGGCTAAAATCTACCCGTGTTCCTTCCTTTGCCTGTGTTGCCAGGGGCCTCGGTAACCCTTTCAGACTTTCCCGCGACCCCGGCAGGCATCGGCCCTAGTGGAACCCTACACTTGTGCTGACATCTCTTGGAGACGCGCGTGGAACACAACGCGCCGTCGACCCGGGCCTGGTCCTTATCGGACGGCGAGCGACCCTGTAGCCATTTGCCGACCGTCCGTAAGCCCGCGCCTACGGGGGCCGGAAATCCGCCTGAAATTCCCGACGCCCAGGGCGTCTCCTGCGGCGGTTTTGTAGCCCTTAAACTAAGTATGTGAAATGAAAACGTCTCAGAATTGATCTTTTATAGAATTAACCAACTTGTAAACAAAGATTCTTAGTAAATAAAACGTTCTTCAATTTACACTGTCATCCTAACTAATATTATACATGCGAAAGTGAGTTCGCTTGTTTGTAACGCTTTCACGTTAAAACGGTTGAACGGATTGGAATGATATTTGGCACTTGGGTAAACCATGACTTAGATTAGGTAGGGCATAGGACAATTTTTATCCCGATATTCCCACGGGATCGAGACCGGGTGAAACCGCGGGCGCAGCTAGTATTTTTATAAATTGTTCGTATCTACTTATTGTAACTTGTTACTAAACAGTAAAAATATTTAGCAGTACCTAAAGTATTCACTTCAAAATTGCCCCTTAAATACCTACTTGAAATAAATGATTTGACTTTGATACTAAAAGTTATTTATTTATGCGTGAGCATCGTAATTATTATCGTAGTGAAATACGGGCCTGAAACTCCCCGAATCCCTTTGGAAAATATTAGGTATCACAAGGAACAAAATAATACTTATTCCATTCTACAGCACAGGAATCGAAATAAACTAAGCTAACAAGATGGGAGCGAACTGAGCGAAGTGCCGGTATCGCTAGATTTAGTAATTTCCTGACGTTCAGCCGTCTCCCGCAGTCCTAGTTGAGGTGCGAGGCGTGGACAATCTCATTTCAATTTTGCATTTTCATGAAAGTTCTCACCACTTTCGAGGATTAAACGATGTGATTTGAGATAACTGATATCGAGTATCTGTTTTCATAAAGGGCTACTATGTCACGCTTCTTTTTGAATTGCTTTTGTAAGATCAAGGTGTGCTTGCAGAAGAATTAGCAATAAGCGAGGATAGTTTTTTCCAGGCATACGATCTGAATGATAAAGCTTAAGAATGATTAAGCGTAAGTAGCTGACTGAATGCCAAATAAAGCATGGTAAAAACAAAAAGACAAAAGGATATCGTCTGTGGCCAAATAATTTTTTTTAGACACAAAGGTAAGTGTTTTTCGAAATTCCACCCTTTAGCAAGTCAATTGGGGTGTTAAAGTGTCCCTACAAAAATAAGCCGCAAGCCTAGTCCAGGTAAAACAAAAAAAAACATAATATATGATGTGTAACATCTAACATCTCACCTTTGTAATAAGCAACTGAGCATCGGCAGAAATCCTCAGAATTTAAAAAGCTAAATACTGAAATATTTATTCGAATAATTATTAATTACTAGTGGTCACCCACTGGTCGAAATTCGACCCCCTCTACTTACAATCTATATAGCACTTACTAATTTCATGAGTACACTAATTCCATACTATTATAAAGTAGTTACTAATTCCGCGTTATTTAAAAGTACTTACTTATTCCATGCTATGATAAGGGGCTTGTGGCTAAGTAATAACAGCCACACGGGTCGATCGATCAGGTTAAGCTACGCTTGCCTCGGTTGGTCCGTGGATGGGTGACCATCTTCACATACCAAGACCCCTTCGTGCCTCGGAAAGCACGTTAAGCCGTTGGTCCCGGCTGTCATTTGTAGATCTTTGACAGTTTTTACGGGTCGTCAGTAGCTCGAAAGTCTGACAACCATTCTTACCAAGGGGTATGGAGTACCAGTAACTGGGTTGTGGAGGTCAGATAGGCAGTCGCTCCATGTAAAATACTGGTGTTCAGCTGTATCCGGTAAGACTGGAAGCCGACCCCAACATAGTTGGGAAAAGGCTAGGCAGATGAGATGATGACTTATTCCATGCTCACGCTGTCACTTCCTATTACATATTTCCGTCCCTTTTCACAGAAAGCGAAAGGAAAGATATTACACATCAAAATCAACATTATAACAGTGACATCTTTTAATGCATCCAATACATCCGCATATAAAATCATCACTCCATTACATAACATTTTAAACAAAGCACAAAGCAATAAAGTTTATATGCAAGTTAAAACTTTCTATTTGCATAAAGAAATGTTGCATAAACTGTATAATCGAGTTAAGGATGATTTTCACCAAACGGCCCGCATCGCATCGGATCGGAACGGATTTTACAATCTTTAAACGATATTAAATCGTGTACACAGTATTCAAAGTCTATATTACCAAGCCGCGAACAGCAGCTTGACCGCGGGCGTCTTCCGCGACACGCGATCGTAGCCGAAAGTATGCTGCCACGCGCGAACGGCTCCGTTCGCCTGTCGTCGTATCCGATCGAATCCTTTCAACTGTCGTCAAATTTATCTTTTCCTCTTTTGTACTTTATGATTATTTTCTTCTTCTTGTAATGCAATAGCCAACAATACTACGTCTACTTCAATCATTTTAGAACTAGAACTCGTAAACACGGTAGTAATGAAACGATTTGACTACGCGCAGAAACGGATACGATCGTATGCGTCGACATCCTGCCGGACGCGATCGGCTGTCGCCGCATCCGTTCGTATCCTTTCCGATCCGCTACGATGCGAGCCGTTTGGTGGAAATCATCCTTAAAGCTAGCTTGTCTACTTATAAACCGAGGTAACGGCTGATTTGCATTAGTTTATAACTTGGTCGAATAGCAGGAAGCTAAAGTGTCTCGGATTTTGGGAATACGGGTAAAGCATTTACATAACCGTTTAGATTGTATAATTGTGTTATACATAAGTTAGAGTAGGTTCTACTGAAGACCAATAAACAGTTTACAGCGAGCATTTCCCGAGGTGTTTATAGAAGGAAATCTTATACGAGTATGTGAGATAAACTTTTCCGGAATTTCAGGTTTTCAACTTAACCCCCGCTACGGCTCTTCTGAGACCACATAGGAGAAGCTACGTCTTTGGGATAGCCGATACGAAGAAGCTAACCTTTCAGCTAGTCCTGTGTACGAAAGAGTTATAGTACGCACTTAAAAGTCATCCTACGTTTAGTAAAAGTGCAATTTCTTATAACACACATTCATAAACTGTCGCCTTTTTCCATGGGGGTAGGCAGAACCTACAGAACGCCACCTGCTACGATTCTTACATGCTCCTTTTGCTTCGTTTACGTTCATACATCTTGGTCATACACGTACGCCGGTTGCGAGTATTACACTCCTGACCTTTCTGAAGAACATCACCAATTAGGTCACCATGTGTCCTTCTAGGGCATCACTTCTGCCGTTAATGCCTTTTGTTAGTCTAGTTACTAACAAATTACAATGGTATGTTTCTTAGAGCATTATGGCAAACTGAGCAGTTCCTTTTAACTGTTCAGTTTTCCATTTCACCCAATGAAGCACACTTGATATACAATTATGTTTCCGTGTCAATCCTATTTAGCTGGTGTTAACTGGATTGGCAGCCTCGGCTTGTCGATGGAAAATACTATTGCAAGTGAATAATATGAGCGTAGTTTTTGACAAAACACACGACGACTTTACTTACTCCCATAACGACCAACGAATTATATAACAATATATTATTAATTGCATTAGGCTTTTACAGAATGCGTTTCCGCGCTAAATTCTTCACCAGACAAAGATGGGAGCGCCCCCACCCACCAACGGACACCGCTTACGTAATGCTACGGTCCCACGGCCTGCTTTCTCACAGGCCAGATCGCGCCAGGCCAGGCCGTGAGAACCGTCGATCCGAAGAGGTCTGTGATGGGAATGTTCGGCATTGGCCGCGACAGGCCTCGACAGGCCACGGGACCGCGGCTTAAGTAAGATACAACTGGTAAACATTATTTATTTCTTCAAATTGGCTCAAAAAAACACTTTACACGTCAAAAATAAATTATGTTTTGAAACTAGATGAGGTCGGTGTTTCCTATCAGACTACTCCGCGAAGAAAGATCAAAACAAAGTCAGAGCTCACAGTCTCTTTTAAGATCCAGACGTAATCTTAGTCAGGTCATATGAGGAATGATTAGCACGCTATTAAGCCAACCCTTTATCTTAAGTTCTTAAAGCAAGAGCTTTTTTATTAATTTTATTTTTTCAGTCAAGAGTTTCGACGTGTGTTTCGAAGGCTAATAAATTCTGGTACTGAAAAAATGTTAAATCAAATCGCAATCTCATCTCATCTCAGCTCAAACTCATAGCATTTATTTCAAATAAACCAGGCACTTTTGGATTGTCAAGGGGTCGGTCAGTAGTATCAGTAACTCATCATGCCCATCGGCAATAAATGTCAAAAACGTTTGAGAAATGTAGGTTAATTAATTGTATTTTTGACAAATTAAGACAGATATTAGAATTTGAACATTCAAAAAAATCTGGGAATTGTCGCTCTGGTTTTATTTTTTCAATAAATACATGGAATTTACAGGAATAAGTAATGAGAAATGGAAACAATGTTTATTTTGGTGAATTGTAGTTGTTCTGCCTTCACCTTTGGTATATAAAGTCGTTACGTTATGTTAAATATAGTTATCCTCCTTAACAACCTCCTCGAAATGAAGATGGCAGAGTTTTCAGCTAATTAATGCCAACCATTACCAGTAAGGTGAAGTAATTTCCATCGTTTCCCGGCCTCATAATTAAATCAAATCTACCGTCTCAGTCTACCACTAAACAGTTTATTTAATACATAAAAGGTAATACACAGTTTAACAAGGCAGGCATTTGAATTTCCTCCTTCTGTGTTCCTCTTTGTTGTTTCCTCTTTCTGCCTTCAGTGTTTCGTGGGCGGATATTTTCAATTTGTCTAAGATTATCTTCGTATTATAATCTGGATTTTCCTTGAGCTTTATAATTAGACAGGGGAATAAATATTATTTGATATCTCGACTTGTTTTTGGGATTTTACTTATACCTAATTTAATTAGTCAAGGACAGCTAATGAGACACAATTGATTTTCTATTGTTTGACTCCGAATCGGTGGCGATTAAGCCAAATCTTGCAATAATATCCTGTAGATTAGGTAAGATGTTACCTTTTATAGATCCTGTGAATAATGTAGTTGTAATTTAAGACATTTGTTTTTTAACGGGGTGACATCGTTGCTAAGCGACAAAAGCTTTTTGAAATGAAACTTCTTTAGGTACGTTCGGCACTTTTGGGATGGAGAAAAAACACTGAACTCGCGGGACCGTCACGCTGAGACATATATACAAATGTTTACAAGTTTGTGAAGATAAGAAGTTTTCACTTCTGACGTGCAGTCCTACGACTGACAGTTTATTTTTGACTAGCTGTGCCCCGCAGTTTCACCTGCATAAGTCTCGATCCCGTGGGAATATCGGGATAAAAAGTATTCTCATATCCACGTCATGTGTCAAATTACATTCAAATCCGTTCAGCCGTTTTAGCGTGAAAACGTAACAAACAAAGTCACTTTCGAATTTATAGTTCTTTTTTTATTGTATTCTTGAAATCTGTTCCGTGGGAAGATTCAGTATAAAGTAAGAAATGTATCAATTGTCTTGAAGGGCAATCAGTCCAGCGACGTGCGTCCTTTATGTATAATATTCCCCATAAATCTGTAGAGGATGTTTTTTTGCCTTTTGAATGTTGAATCATAATTCGTGCGTAGCTAGTAAGTTTGGATCATTGCCTAGTCTGTTCCTGTAAGATTTCATTGACTGTTTAATCTCTTGTTGAACTGTTCTGATTTCAAGGTGGTGGTGTAATTGTTGATTTGTTATGAACCAAGGAGCATTACTAAATTATCCTCAGAATTTTGGACCTTCTTTTCATTTTGGAAGATCTTGATTTTTGTTTATTTTCTAGAATAGAATAGAATAAAACATAATACTCTTTATTATGTACACCATAAATATTACAGATGTTGAAATTTTACAAGCGGTGACACAATGGGCTGTCTTATCGCTAAAAGCGATCTTTTATAGACAACCTTTGGATGGATTCAATGGAGAAGGAGAGACAATAAGTACTGCAGGTAGTCAGTGATGTACCTTTTACATATACGAGTACAATAAATACATACAAAAATAAATCACACACTTATCTATATAAATATATATACTATAATAAACATGAAACAAGAGCAAGGAACGATGTAATGATGATGTTTTGAAGCAAATACTTTAGCACAATTTGTAAGTTTCGACATGTAAGGCTCCGATAGATAAATTCTTCGGAAACAACTGTAAAATGTTATAACAAGTAGATTCCAGTGAATTACTTTACTTTAAGTCAATATAAGCGCCTGCGAAGCTTTATAATTAAGTTTAATTGGTCAAGGACAGCTAATGAGACAATTGATTTTCTATTGTTTGACTCCGAATCGGTGTCGCGCGGGGCTTTACAGGTTAATAACCTTTTTCAGGAGGATGTCCTTCTTGTAATGATATGAAAAAACCAGCCACAAAAGCATATAAATAGATAAACTATATTTCTTTTATTATTTCTTCTTTCTTTCTACAACTTTTCTTAATTGTTTTTAGCTTATTTAGTTGTGCTTTACGATTCACGTAAGTCGCATAAAACCAGATGAGCCTAAACTTCGAAATGTTTGTTTATTCAAGTATCCGATCACAGTTTTCCGACCATCGCCTTGGTTTACAGTTTAGAAGCAGGAACAGAGACAGTGCTTTTGGCTCTGTCTTGGTGCCTTAAGGTTCAATATGATTTGCACGTCATTAAGACGCTGACAACACCTAAACCGCGGTCACTGTCAGATTGCATAGAAAAGAAAGAGAAGCGCGACGACAAAACGCTTGTAATTTATTGCAAAATATGAAGTAATTATCTATTTACTCAGAATTGAGTTGAGTAATCGAAAATAAAAAACAACCAAGTTCTGCATTAGAATAAGACGTACTTGTTATTAATTAAATACGTAATGTATGTTGATATTTAATACAGATATTTTGGATTAGAACTCAAGGTAAGAGGTTAGTTTAACATTAATTTGTATCGAGATTTTTTTTTCAAAACGTGTTTTGGTGACAACCAAGTTCTGGGAAATATGTTCAAAATTAACATATATTTTTTCCGCTACCACAAACTATACAGATTTGGCAATTTTATTTCTTAAGAGAAGCCTATTTTGGTCAATTGGGTCTTGTCAGCGCCTTAAACGACAATGTCTCTTTGTCTATGTGACTCGTTATGATTTTGTTCTCGTTGTTAGCTGTAATAATCTTTAGTTTTAATTTATTTTTGTTGCTTATATACATAGTTAGTATGTATATATCTATTAAATAGCATATATCTGTTTATCTATTATATTATATTGTATATATACTTTTTATTTGCACCAAAGACAACCCCATTAAGTATATGTCCAGAAAATCACTATAAATTCCAAGAATGCCTGGAAGAGATCGCAGTAAAACCATAAGGCCGCGTATTGTATATTTTGTAGTTTATAGTTTTGTTTTCTTTTTGTAATCAGGTGTACAATAAAGTACATATAAATCAATAAATAAATAAGGCGCGTCGTCAATGTACCGCCATTGAAGTTCTAGTGCTGTAACGTTTGGCCTACTCATTAGTGATTCGAGTTCTAGCGTCGTGGATAATCGGCCTTAGATAGTTTCAGTCTTATCAAAGTTTCAATTTAGTGGAAATTGTTGTCAAAATTGATACATCAATTATTTCGAGGTCGACTATAGGTAGCTACTTGACATGTGTACCTAATCATGACAATGAAAATGAAATTTCAGAATCAATGCGGTAAGTAGACGGTTCTTAAGTTACAGCAATATAAGTATATTACTAACCCGCCCTATTTCCTATCAAAACGTATACTTACCTATATTCATTTAAAACGATCAATAACTAACTAAACTCCAACTTAGAAATAACTTCAAATCACTGGACATTGCGACACTATAGCTTACTTGAATAACTGGAACATTTCCTGATCAATTCACAGTATTAGTGTCGCCCTATATTGTGACTCGACGTTTATGCATTTATATTTCAACACGGAAATGCAAGGAGGCTCCATTTCACGATGAATGGGTTTAAAGTGTGTTTGAGTGCAGTGGATAACGTTCGAAAAGTATCATTTTTTACATAAAAAACGATAATTTTCGAACGCAAATTAAACAAATCGGTCGGTATGCAAACTAACATTAAGTACATACGTAATGTTAATTTGCATACTGTTGTTGCAACACAATACTGCGCTCCAAAAAACATAGCTGACGTGGGTAAAAAGGCTGCCCAACTTAAGGGTCGGGTAATCGCCGTTGACTTTAGCCATACAAATACGCGTCGCGCTCACGCCGCGCACCGCAGTTCGGTGTCATAGGGAATATTTATTTTTAGTAACGAAAATATGAATATTTGAAAAAAAAAAAACACAAATGATATTATAGCTAATAAAAAAAAACATGAAAATATCTTAAGCAGTTTGAAAGTAATATAGTTTTTTTATGGTTTGGGTAGATGTTACTTCCTGAATTTATTTCATAAAGTATTTTACTACAATACTTAAATATTCACAGATAGAATTGATGTGTATGCGTCCTAGTTTAACATACATTTTTTGCATAACTTACATGCATTACATAAAGGTGTAATAACAAATTTAAAAGTCACTAAAATCATATATCTGCACCTTAAATGGGACTGGGCAGGACATGTCTCTCGCATGCGGCGACAAAATTGGTGCCCTGACACAGTGAGACTGTGTCGCGGCAGATCACTTAGGAGATGGCGGGACAAACTGGATAAGTTGCATCAAAACTAGAAGGAGGACGCGCGGGCCCGCGAAAGATGAAAGGAGTGAAGGGAGGCTATGTCCAGGAGTGTTGTTGGAGCTGCTGTTGGAGGGGTCCGTGGCTAAATAATAACATCCGCACGGATCGATCGAAGGTTAAGCTAAACTTGCCGCGGTCGGTTGCTGCATAGGTGACCATCATGGAGACCCCTTCGTGCCACGGAAAGCACGCTAAGCCGTTGATTCTAGCTCTCATTCGTAGATCTTTGACAGTCGTTACATACTTAGTCAGAAGCCTGACAACCAATCTTACCAAGGGGTATCGAGTTACTCAGTAACTGGGTTATGGAGGTCAGATAGGCAGTCGCTCCATGTTAAATACTGGTATTCAGCCGGGTCCGTTTAGACTGGAAGCCGAACACATAGTTGGGAAAAGGCTATGCAGATTGACTGTTATACAGATTAGAGTTTTTCTAAATTAGCAGATAGATGTATTGCTTGGGAACTTGTTGCGCCACTTCTTCCCAGCTAAAGCGATGAAGTGGGCGGGCGTTTTGAGAGTCTGTCTTATGTAACTTTGACTTTTTTGGGTGGGAAATCATCAAATAACTTCTCCCGCTCTGGGCGGAGCGGGAGGGTGTGTCAGACTCTTACAGACTAAAACCCACCCGTATTCCTTCCTGTTGCCTGTGTTACGGGGGCCTTGGTGACCCATAAGTACCTTCCCGCGACCCCGGATTAATGTCCTTTAAGTTATAAATCCTTATTTTAATAGACTACCTACTATATATTCTCGAATTGGGTGTAATAAAATAGTACCTATGTACTAGATGCGCCCCGCGGTTTCACCCGCATAAGTTTTGACCCCGTGGATATATCGGGATAAAAAGTATCCTATGTGTTATTCCTGATTATAAACTATATGTGTGCCAAATTTCATCCAAATCCGTTTAGTGCTTTTTGCGTGAAAGAGTAACAAACATCCATCCATCCATTCATCCATCCATCCATCCATCCATCCATCCATCCATCCATCCATCCATCCATCCATCCATCCATCCATCCATCCATCCATCCATCCATCCATCCATCCATCCATCCATCCATCCATCCTTACAAACTTTCGCATTTATAATATTAGTAGGATGACCAGCGCACCCTTAATTAGTCAATCCTAAGGCGTGAAAAAAAAATGAACATTTCATGCTGACACGAGTCAGCATGAATGTTTTCGTTTCAATGTATTTTTAAGAACCTGCCCTGACTGTTTAATTATTCCTTTTCTGTTAAAAAAAGAGGTAATTACCCTGCTGAGGACCATAACAGTCTTTAGGAAAGATAAATAAAAAATTGGTAGGTACTCACCGCCATGTTACGGTGACTGAAAAACAGGTTTCAAAACGTACGCTGATATAATTTCACGCCGATTTTATATCAATTTTATAGGATCACGATGTGCAGGTTTAAGGCTCTGACTGTCTAAGACTGAGGCGATATGGCGGGCGCTACAGGCATATTGCTGCCTCCCTGCACGAGCCTTTATCCTTCTTATTTTTATTACTTACTCGGCTAAGTAATTAAACTGATTTATGCTTTAAGAGAGCACTAGCCTTGCGGTCTTTAAACCTGCGGGCAATTCCCAACTACGGACAATTTCTCCTTTTAGGGATACACCTGCGATCGCTCGAGTTTATTGATTTATAGCCTGATTATCTTGTAAGTGAGGTTTTGATACTTCAGTTACCTGATTAACAAATGCCAGAAAGTAAAACGCAGCTAAACCAAACTTTTATTGAGCTATCGTAGGATCTCAAAAACGGTTTACGTTGTAAACGCGTAATCGTTCCGTCACAATACTCGAAGATACATTATTTCGTATAAAAATATTATGACTTTTTAAATGTCTTTTACAGATCTCGGGACCCTGGAATCCTGGACCTTTGGAATGCGTACGAGCGGTCGAAGCCAACTCGCAGAGGCCCGTAGACAATTTTAAGTGTTGAGGCACCAACCGACGATGATCCCTGTATGCACCATGCACATTCACCCAAGGACAATCCCCGTTTGGTATTGGACTATTGAAGAACATGGAAACAAAACATATTGGGCTATGGGTTTGGGTGGCTATAGTGGATTGGAAACCTAAAACTATGGAAGGACTATGCCCCCTGCCTGATCAATGTTATGTAATACACGAATAAAATCTCGTCTTCCCAAGGAGTATCGTGTTACCCAGTAACTGGGTTGTGGAGGTCAGATAGGCAGTCGCTCCATGTAAAATACTGGTATTCAGCTGCGTCCGGTTAGACTGATAATGACTCTTGATCGGTAACCCAAAGGTACATTTAAGTATCGCCACTCATAGAGACCATATCAATGCTTACTAGTTATAATTAAAATCAATAAACCGTCTCATTGCACCAACATTGCAAGAAGTATCAAACAATTTATCAAGGAATCATCTTACAAGTGAATCACAGCGACACAGTGGCGTCATGTTTTACCATTCATGCTTTTATTTGGGATTGGGAGAGTCCAATTTCGTCAGCACATCGTTTCAGGAGAATGCGTCACGATGTCGATGAATTAGACAGACACAATTAGTAAAATGAGGCTAAAGGAAAAAGGAACAATTTCAGCGTATTTTCTTGTTTTGAACTTTTGATTTTGTGGCTAAAGTAGGATAAGTAAAGTTAAAGAAAAAAGTAACAAAAAAAAACACTTCCTCTGTCCTTAAACATCATCATTACATAATATAGTTCTTTGCTCTTGTTTCATGTTTATAATTGTAGATAAGCATATGCTTTATGTATGTATGTATTTATTGTATATGTAAATGGTACACCACAGACTACCTGCAGTATTGTCTCTCCTCCCCCTTTAATCCATCCAAAGGTTGTCTGCAAAAGATCGCTTTTAAGACGATAAGACCGCCCATTGTGTCACCCCTTGTAAAATTTCATCGTTTATATCTGTAATTTTTATGGTGTACATAATAAAGAGTATTCTATTCTATTATATTCTAACAATACAATGTGATGTAATCTCAGCGAGCCACAAACTAAGTATTGCTTGTATCTTGTGGCATAGCTCGATTGTGAGTTACATAATATCAAGTTTCATATTACCTATATTATTAAGTGAATTTGCCTGAAAACTCGGAAGTCTTCTTCTGCGTGTCGATGACAATCTAAATTAAGTCGGCCCAGAAGTTATCGTCGTGCTTCCGTCAAATGTACATTACAGTAATTTGTTACAACTCTTAGGATATAATTTAAAGCTTAAATGATACTTACAATTATTTATTCAATACAGGCTTAGGAAAATATTCGAAAGCCAAGTCATGTTGAATTGGTCGTGTAAGCACAAAATACCCCGCCGTCACTAACAGGGTTCCTATATCTCAATAAAGGACCCCCTCAGTTGACTCCCCATGGTTCTAAAACCGACGCTTCCGGTAGCCATTGTTTCTAAACTTGTAGCTAGTTTGGTTATTGTAACGTTGTTTCGGAATAAATAATATTTAGTTTAATATTGAATTAATTTATTTAAAACATGGGTTTATAAATTACTAGATGCGCCCCGCGGTTTCACCCGCATAAGTTTTGACCCCGTGGGTATATCGGGATAAAAAGTATCCTATGTGTTAGTCCTGGTTATAAACTATCTGTGTGCCAAATTTCATCCAAATCCGTTCAGTACTTTTTGCGTGAAAGAGTAACAAACATCCATCCCCATCCATCCATCCATAGAAACTTTCGCATTTATAATATTATAGGACTAGTAGGAAGTAGGATTAGTAGGATTGAGGTATTTAGCTGCATCCGATTACACTGGAAGCCAATCCCAACATTGGGAAAAGGCTATACGATGATGAGATAAATAAGTAATCTCTCAGAGTTTCATAAACATTGCCTTGTGAACATTTCTGTGGGCAATACAACAAATAACGATTTACTAAAGACAAAGCTATGGACCAAAAAGCCAACAAAATATGCATATGAAGACTTCAGGCATTCCAGTAACCCCAGTTTGTAATGGTTTAAGAGGCCGACAACACCTAAAGCGCGGTCACTGTCGGACTGCATATAAAAGAAAGAGAAACGCGATGACACAACGCTGGTAATTTATTGCAAAATATGAAGCAATTATCGATTTACAAAAAGCTATAGATTGTATAAAAAAAATAAAACACTATTATGCTAATATGTTGCTTGTAGGATAATCAGACAAAATCGGAATGATTGCATGTATATTAGTACCTATGGTTTTTAATCGTTAAAAGATTTTTTTGAGGTATATTCGTGTTTTTTTCTATAGTATCAAATTATTTGTATTATGTTTTCAACACACTATCTACCTAGCATATATCCTGAAGAATATCTTATATTTTTCTGATTTTGTTTACTGCAGTGGTGTAATTTTAGGCATTATAAAACTTACAAAATTTGCGTTTAGGTCCTGTAGTCCCCTTAACTTTAAGAGATAAAGCATCTCATTTACTTACACAGAGTAGAAAAAGATCACACCAATTTTGGTAAAAGCGTGTTGTTTGGTTATATTCTACATTTCCTTAGAACTTTTTCCTTTAGTGGTATTTCAACTTAGATTACCTAACCAAGAAAGTTGGTGACATTATGACATTGAAATTGATAGCTACACGAAAGGATAGAACCGACTAAATTAATATTATCACGTGAATAAAGATGGCGCAGAATGTATTTTCCGCTAAATTGGAGGAAAGCTTAAGAACCATTGTAATATATCTTGGTACTCAGTGTCCATTTAGGCCGAGCCCGAGGCTACCCTCGGGCTAAATGGCCAACGAACAACTGTGGAAGTTGGATACGAAAGAAATTATGTGTTATTATTATTTATTTGTGTTCCGTAGACGGTAAAAATAACTTTGTTTTATTTACGAGATTAAATTAAGAAGATGCGGAAATAAAAATAATCTTTATAACTGACGATGTTTAAGTAGGCACTTGGACCTAATTCTAATCTTTTCACCACGATTATTGCGCTATTATCTTAAAGCCCATGTAAAGAAATAAGAACCTACATATAGTTCAATCTAAGAAACAATTATAAAGAGACAACCGTAAACAAAATGTATACGTAATAACTTACTCTTACAAAATCAGTAACTGCTAATAATTACCTGAAAAAATTAAAACAATTGTTAATAACGTTACACGTAGATATAACACATTAATGAATTCCTTATATAAATAATATAGTGTATAGAGACATCACTTCTAGGAAAGACATAATTCCTAAGGAAGACGTAATTTTGAGGAAAAATTTACACCAATAACATCTAACTTCAACTATCTGAGCTGGCAAGCTAAACAGGCAAATCTTGTACTTCTCTTCATTACATTACATCATAAGATCACGTCCGTATTCTCCAAAGAGTTAGGCACAGATGTACCTATAATACATCCACATTTCGCCAGTTATGTTAATGTGCCATGTTATAGCGAGCATTACAATTCGAAAAAGCTTTAAAACACCAGCTTATGTACTGACTTGGTTCTAACTTGGAGCTGCCACAAGTGCCTCCAACGGTACCACGTCTGGTGTTCATTCACCCCGCAACGGGAAAGAGCGTGACAATACACACGTGCAAGAATCTAACTTACTTTAATTATAATTACCTCGCTTTAATTTACTCAGCTCGTTAAGTTTTAGTTTTTTTTTGAGTCTGTGATTCAGAACATCTTTAAGTTCTACATTAAATCCTAGATATCTAGTTAGCTTTTACTAGTTATACAAGGTCTGTATATATTTACATGTTTTTTAAGGTTGAAAGAGTATTCGCAATATTAACCGTACCTAGTAAAAATAAGTTTAGTCACTGTTTCATTAATACGAAAAATATAAAGTAGAACACCGTATTATTTAGTTATCTATCCCAAAACAACAAAATAACTTTCCAGCTTCAAAATAACCTGAAAAACGTAACATTTTTATAGGCCAAACCTGTTTCTAAGTCGGCGTGATAAAATTTTCATAGTGTTGGGCCCCACCCTCAGGTTTACGTGTCAAATGACAAATGATCGCGATCGATCGTAGAACGGGCCGCGTGCTGCCATCTGTCGTCTTGGCGGTGCGCAGGCGACGTTTAGAGGACCGTTTATGTAATTATGTGTACAATGTCTACATAGTTCTGCTTTTAGGATATCAGGTAGCTTGGTTATTTTTAGAATAATTTTGAGACTGTGCTAGTTTTTGTTAAGCAGGGACCTAAGTATTTCAGAATAGCTAATTGTTTCAACCGATTTTAAAATTGATG
The DNA here is from genome assembly GCA_905333075.3 of Atethmia centrago. Lineage (NCBI taxonomy): Eukaryota > Metazoa > Arthropoda > Insecta > Lepidoptera > Noctuidae > Atethmia > Atethmia centrago. The sequence goes on along the minus strand of HG995381.1, from coordinate 4,323,232 downwards.
AATTAGTAGAATTAGAAAACTGAAAGACTAATGTTTTTATGAAAAGTACAATATTTTTGCTACATAAGATTAAATAAACATATTTACTATAGAACCGTAAACGGAAATATCGAATAAAACAACAGTAAAATACAATTCTGGTGTTTCATTTAGTAAAATAATTTTATAAAATATCTATCTATAAAAACGTTGTTTGCAGATTCCAGCTTTATATAATTACCAATCATTTATTACCAATTTTGTTCCATTAATTTATACAAGCGAGTGTTTCACGACCGTACAATGTAGATATTATGCATAATTCATACAACATTGACGAAACAAAGTAAATAATTTAATGTCTTTGACGAAACATGAAGCCAACTTTCATTATGTAGCCAGCGATAACATGTATTCCACTTTAAATATCCATAATTATTATCAAACAAGAACATAAAAACGTATTCGAGAAACTAAATACCATAATTCATAATATAGGGTAAGGAAAAAGCCTTAACATAATACCGTTTTCCTTCTAAATAAGACCGATTTTCCCCTAAAATTAATGTAGAGTTGCAAAGCTACGTTTTGAAGAATTTGCACGCGCCGATGCAAATCGTGAGTCAGACTACCAAACGGTTCATGCTACCTTATAATATCAGCTATAAATAGAACTATCGTCTATGAGATACACACACCTTCACAAAAACGTTGCATCTGTCAACCAAAACAGAATAATTCAACCGTTACATCCCAAAACGTTCCAGAACATTCAAATTTTCAAAAATTCAAAAGAGAATTCTATGTAAGCGTTGTACATAAAACAAAATGGTGGGTTCGGTTGTCCGCGCCGCCCAATGCACTCGCGTTTATCGCCCGACATATCGAGTGGAGACTTGGCAACGCTGCGGCCGCATTCCTGCAGCCGCACGGCAACGTCGCAATCGCAGCCGCGATCACTACCCGTGCCTTTGTTGATTGCTGTGACGTCGCGAAATGATAAAACGTAAAATGTTCGCAATGTGAAAACTGGTCAAAAACCGTTTGGACGTTGGAGAAAATCGATTTTGACGGTTTTTGTGGGTTTGCATCGGTCTTTGACCAGTTGCGCGTGCGCATGTTTATTTCGAGTCGGGGGTGGAACGTACGCTTTCTCTCGCAACTCGCTTAGAAATCGATGTGCATTGTTGCTTCTAGACACGTCTCGTCCATGTTATTCGTATATGTTCTACGTATGCGGATTCTTCGCTCTTTTCGATTTGAGTGTCTCGGTTCCTTAGCAACAGTTTGAGTTATAGGCACTTGTAGGTTGGTTTGTGTTTGCGATGATAAATACGTTCCGGCGGGGCGTGGTCGTTACTCTAAATACTTCCTAATTCCACTGATAACTTCGTTCAAGAGGCCACTGTTTGCTCGTCTATATGACGGTGATGTATTTGATTACGTAGGCAGCATTGTTTTTTAACGTGATCATTGATTTGTGACAAGTAACGTCAGCGATGACGTAATTTCAGAAGTATTTTAAACAAAAGGTTTCTCTCCGGTTATTTTTATAATGTTGGCCATAGTGAAATAGTCTATTAATATATAGCAGCAACGTCAAACCCTTTAAATGCTCACTTGTTTTTTACGAGCGATATAAAATGTATGAATTTACAACGTTAAGAGTTGTTTATGATAAAGTTTAATCGTATCGACATTATTATTTTACATTATAACTTTACGGGTACAAAATAATAGGTCGTGATAATCATTGACTATGAATGGTTTTGGTGTCAAACTAAATTAGATTCATTATTTACGATGTTCATAAAATTATTTGTACATTTATCTATCGTCATTATGTCTTTGATAACCCTTAAAATAAAACTTTTGAATAGTACTGCAAAAATAATATGAATATTTATTTTAAAAGTTAATTTTACATGCATTTTAGGCATATACACATAACATAATACCACCAGACAGACAGACTACCTGCAGTATTGTCTCTCCTTTCCATCCAAAGGTTGTCTTTAAAAGATCGCTTTTAGCGATAAGACCGCCCATTGTGTCACCCTATGTAAAATTTCTACAATATTGCTGTAATTTTTATGGTGTACATAATAAAGAGTATTCTATCTATCTATCATAATATCGCGCCTTGTTTCCCCGAAGTGTTGGGCAGAGGTGTACCTATAGTACACCCACAATTCGCCAGTTATGTTTAAGTCCCATGTAATAGGGGGCGAGCCTATTGCCATCAACCGGGCACAAATCCAGACTCTGGGCTGCTACTGAGAAATTCCAGATAGAAAATCCAATAACACTTTGCGCGACCTGGGAATCGAACCCAGGGCGTCATGCTCAGCAGTAGCGCTTGCGCCCAGTAGACCAACGAGGCAGTCCGCGAGGATTTAAGGCATATACTTATCCAAATAAACTGTATATCAGTTCAAGACCGCCCGTGTTAAAAATATGACTCTTATTAACTGCGTAGAAGTTAAACGTGAAATAGCACAGCATTGGAACAGCAGTGGTCTAACAAAAGCAGGAAGTCGCTGCTGAACATCCTCTAAATAATTGTATTAAATTCATTATTATTGATATTTAATTTTGAAATAACTATAATGTCTCAATCTAATTGAACTAATATAAAAGAAGATAATTGAGTAATAATAACGTATAATGCATGCTAATTTAGGATGATAAGGGCAGACGAATGATAATTGCAATGCTTGTAAATGGCTGCTATGTCATAAGTAATAATATCTTAACATAACACCAACATTGTACACTTAGTTCGCAATAAACGTTTTGACTTTGACTTTTCATAAATGCCATATTTTGACATTTCTAAGGCTTAATGATTACCAGAGAATGCCACAAAATACTCAAGTAGAATAGAAATTGATCTGCAAAACCATAAAAGAGAAAATGATAAGGTATCGGTAATAATATCTCGCGTGCGTGTCGTAAGTATGCGTTACTAAGACATTATGAATAGATATTTACTTATATTGATTCATCATATTACGAATTTGATGCCCAACGGTATATATTAGGTTACTTGCGTTTAAGGGAATGATTTGAATTACTTACACAAGTATTGGCTGACCATCTACCACAGGGATTCCCAAACTATTTTGGGCAAAAGACCCCTTTTCCAAAATTAACTGATACCTCAGACCAAATTTTTTCATCTTGTACGAACTTGTGCACGCTAATCGACTCGTTGAGTTTTTAAAAGTACAAGAATGATAATTCCTACTAAAATATTAGTCATTCTTATAACAAGTTGGTACACGTAACACAACTTATACAGTATCTTGTAAGTTTCAAATAAGAACTTGTGTTAATGACTATAGGGGTCGATTTTTAGACCTAGTCGACCCCCAAAATTGGGTGGGAAATCATCAAATAACTTCTCCCGCTCTGGGCGGAGCGGGAGGGTGTGTCAAACTCTTACTGACTAAAACCCACCCGTATTCCTTCCGTGTTGCCTGTGTTGCCAGGGGCCTCGGTAACCCTTTACTACCTTCCCGCGACACCCCTGGGAAACCGATTTCGGCCCCAAGGGGTCGATATCCACCACTTAGGGAATCCCTGATCTATCACATATTATAAATTAAAGTCGCTTTTCGTGTCTGCCTATGTGACCGCGTTGTTATTCTAAACTAGGCAACGCATTTTGATGCAGTTTTAATTTAGAGAATTAATTCCGGAGATTTATGAGTATCATTCGTTCTAAATAAACTTAGGTACGAAATCCCGATTTTCTTTGTAAGAACCGTGCGAAGTCAATAATTGGAGTAGCAATTTGAGGTTTAAACACTATTGCCATAGGGCCCATAAACAAATATAATGGCCATAATCAAACAGTAGGTAATAAAAGATAATTACCGTTTTCAATACCTACGCTTGACAAACTAATCAGTGATATTAGTAAGTCCAGTAAAGAAAATGCCATTTCTCTGCAAGGGTGTCCTAAGAACCCACTTGCATATTATTTATATTATGGGGTAAATAATCAACTACGTCTAATAATCAACCTTACTTTAGTAAATTTGATATCAAAGGATTAACTCGAGTGAATGATATATTAGAGTGAATGTGCATTTTTGTTTCATTCCACGTTCACACAAAATTACCTACAAATGAACGTTTATATTCTGTTACAGTTTTCGATCATTCAGTAGGCGAGTGAAAGATGCCGAGTGCAGAAATTCAACATTGTTATATTGGTTCACTAATGAATTCTTTGCCACTTTGGATTCATGTTTTGTTAAAAAAAAAAGTGAATAGTTTGATATATGCTTTAAAGCTGAAGGAAGGAGAAGCTTAATTTATTTATTTTTTTAAGTTCGAAAGTGCAAGTGCATGTTTCAGTAGCGTAAGTTAATCTAGTGAGTATATTTGTCTACAACATCTATTCTAACTAAACGTTCTAGAACCTTGTTACGCCTCGAGCCTGCGTCCTTTTAGTTTATTTGCTGACCCAACAAGGATTAACCAACGATAACTTATATCAGGTTTCAATATTATTAAAAGTTTAAATCTTATTTTTAAGCTGATTAAAAGAATTCCTTTGGGAAATTTTCTTTGTTTCAAATGTTTTAAAGTGAAGAGTGTGGATTCCAACAAGAGGAATAGAAGACCAAAGAAAGGATAGATGGACAATGTGATATGGCTAGATAGAGGGTGACTACCGAGATGACGACTTATAAAAAGTATGCAAGAAGACATGCTGCACCGACCCCATATAAGGGGGGAAATGATGATGTCGAGGGTAGGAGGCTGCAGCTTAACTTAAGGTTCGAGTAATCACCGTTGACCTTGTCCATACAAATGTGCGTCACACTCACGCCGCGCCGTTCGGTTTTCATAGGGTATATTTATTTTTAGTAACGAAAAACTGAATATTTGAAAAAATCACAGATATAATCATAAATAACAAAATAGTCTAATCATACAAAAAAAATCATGAAAATATCTTAAGTAGTTTGAAAGTTATATTGTTTTTTATGCTTTGGGTAGACATTACTTCCTGAATTTATTTAATAAAGTATTTTACTGCAATACTTAATTATTAACATATAGAATTGATGTGTATGCGTCCTTGTTTACCATATATTTTTTGCATACCTTACTTGCGTTATATGAAGGCGTAATAACAGATTTAAGAATTTAGTGAAATTCATATATCTGCGCCTTAACGCCCGTTGATATACAAACCTATATGTAATTTAACTTCAGAAAAATATCACCAGAGCTTAGAACACTAAGCAATACTTTATGAACATATTTTAAACGAAATAGGCCGTTCTTAATGCTTAAGTTGGTAGGTACAAAGGACACGCTTATGTAACAGTGAAAAGATGCAAGCTTTATTACTGGAATGCAAACGTTTATTTGACTTTTATAGCCTCAGCTTGAGTTATTATAAATGGAAATTATGCGTTCGTGAATCGTGAGAGACGATTTCACGATTTATAAACAAATTACTTTCTCTTCAACCATGCTAAGCGATCACACGAAGAATGGAGTGTCGCGTTTATTGTGTCGGTCAACTAAGAACGAGACGACAATATTCACGACACTGAATTGTTGTAGCAGCGTAATAGGAGGCGAGCCTATTGCCATCAACCGGGCACAAATCCAGACTCCGAACTACTACTGAGAAACTCCTGATGGAAATTCCAATAACACTGCCCGACCTAAGAATCGAACCAAGGACCTCATGCTCAACAGTGGTGCTTGCTACCACTAGTCCAACCGTCTTAAGACGCTGACAACACTTAAACCGCAGTCATTGTCAGACTGCATAGAAAAGAAAGAGAAGGGCGATTACACAACGCTTCTAATTTATTGCAAAATATGAAGCAATTATCTATTTACTCAAAATTGAGTTGAGTAGTCGAAAATAAAAAACAACCAAATTCCGCATTCAATTAAGACGTTCTTGTTGTTAATTAAATACGTAACGTATGTCGATATTTAATGTAGATATTTTGGATTAGAACTCAAGGTTAGAGATTAGTTTAACATTAGTTTGTATCGAGATTTTTTTTCAAAACGTGTTTGGTAACAACCAAGTTCTGGGAAAAAGTATTTTCGCATTATAGTATGTATGAACTTGTAATAAAATCTCTTTGGGTATACTATTTGTATCTGGCTGGTTTTGGTATCATTGAAAGTATAAATTTTAAAGAACATAATTCCAAATTCAAATTAGGAAAATGTGTGATTTTCATTTGTTTTTCGTACCGTCAAGATGATCCTGTGTCGGATAAGGCGGGAGGAAACGTCCGGGTGTGACCACTATGTGGATCGCCCGGAGGACACGGTGGAGCATACGGTGGAGGTCTGCCCGGCTTGGGCAGAGAACCGCCGTGTCCTCGTGGAGGCGATCGGCGGCAGAGACCTCTCGCGTCCGGCCCTGGTTTAGGCCATGGTACGGAGCGAGAGGGCATGGGCAGCCGTCACCTCCTTCTGCGAAGCAGTAATGCTCGCGAAGGAGGAGGCGGGACGGTTGAGGAAAAGGCAAATTTCGCCCCCTCTCGCCCCCAGCCGCTGCAGGAGACGCCCAGGGCGTCGGGAATCCCGGGCAGATTTCCGGCCACCGTAGGCGCGGGCTTGCGGAAGGTGAGCAATGGGTAGCTCACCGTCCGGTAAGGACCAAGTCCGGGTCGACGGCGCGTTGTATTCCACGCGCGCCTCAAAGAGATGTCGTCAGCACATAGGTAGGGGTCCACTAGGGCCGATGCCTGCCGGGATCGCGGGAAGGTACTTATGGGTCACCGAGGCCCCCGCAACACAGGCAACAGGAAGGAATACGGGTGGGTTTTAGTCAGTAAGAGTCTGACACACCCTCGCCCAGAGCGGGAGAAGTTATTTGATGATTTCCCACCCTCACAAAAAAAAACCGTCAATATGAGCAAATCTAATGAAGAAATTTGTATTACATTTTAAAATTTTTCTACAAACATGGAAAAATGCAATGCAATCGCGAAAAAAAATTGCGATGTTTATGGACCTAGTGCAGTGTCTGTGAGAGTAGCACAAATTTGGTTTAAGCGCTTTCAATCCGAAAATTTTGATGTCAAAGATGCACGTCGCTCTGGTCCGCCCATTACGGATAAAATGGATGCCATTTTTGAAAAAGTGGAGCAAGATCGGCATTTCAGTAGTTACGACGTAGCTGAAGAACTGGGAATTGACCACAAAACAGTTTTGGCGCATTTGAAAAAACTGGGTACACAAAAAAGCTCGATATTTGGGTACCTCACGAGCTCACTGAAAGAAACCTAATGAACCGTTGTACTCATTTGTGATTCTTTATTACGACGTAATGAGACCGAACCATTTTTGAAGAAGCTGATAACTGGTGATGAAAAGTGGATCACGTACGACAAGAACGTGCGAAAAAGGTCGTGGTCAAAGGCCGGTCAGGCTTCACAGACTGTGGCGAAACCCGGGTTATCTCGCAACAAGGTGATGCTGTGTGTGTGGTGGGATTGGAAGGGCATTATTCATTATGAGCTGTTACCACCAGGCAGGACCATCGATTCTGAACTCTACTGCGAACAACTGATGAGATTAAAGCAAGAAGTTGAGAGAAAGCGGCCGGAATTAATCAACAGAAGGGGTGTGGTTTTTCATCATGATAACGCTAGACCTCACACATCTTTAGCCACTCAGCAAAAATTAAGAGAGTTTGGCTGGGAGGTGTTAATGCATCCGCCGTATAGTCCTGACCTTGCACCTTCAGATTTCCACCTGTTTCGGTCTCTTCAGAATACTTTGGGCAGTGACAGGTTAACATCACGAGAGAGGACTGCCAAAACCACATGTCGCGGTATTTTGATCAGAAGTCCCAAAATTTCTATAGCAATGGGATCATGTCCCTACACCTACAAGATGGCAAAAAGTTATCGAACAAAATGATACCTACATACTTTAGTTAAATGTAAATAAACTATATTAAAAATACGTTTTGAATTTTCTTAAAAAATGCGAAGAAACTTTTTCCCCAACCTATTATGTTCAAAATTAATATATATTTTTTCCGCTACCACAAACTATACAGATTTGGCATTTTTTTTTTCTTAAGAGAAGCCTTTTCTGGCCAATTAGGTCTTGTCAACGCCTTAATACTTGTATTATCGCCATTTTCTCTATAATTTCGTACCTGTTGTTGTTGATGGCAACGGGCGTGTGATGTTATGTGTAGATATGCGACTGGCGAACTAATTACCCTGCGTCTAAGGCAACGAGCCGACTCGAGTTTCATGAGAGTGTTATATCCGGTTGCTTCAGGTGACTAAATCATCCTTTAAGGCTCATTTTCGATAGGGCTCGTATGCGGGGTGCGCAAAAGGGCGGCCTGCTATAAGGCCCGTATTCGTGGAACCGTTTTCATTAGTAGATTGGGAACGATTGCGGTACACGGAGAACCTGCACCGCACGTTTGGATCTTATTTTCAAGGCTCATTTTCAATGGTAATTTTCATTGAAAGTGAAAAAGTGTCCGCACGCTTTTTACCGACCGATAAATTTCATTGGTCGCTTCGGGGATTCCCCGCAGACCTATGACTTTAATCACTCATTACCCCGGCTCTGGGGAGTCCATGCTGTATATCAACCAAGTTATCGACTAATGAAAATGAGCACGTAGTTTCCTTTCTTGAAAGATAAACTATCGGATTTTATTTTCAAGTTCTCATATCCTTTTATGAAACTCGCAGAAAATAAGGAAGTTCTTATTTATTTAGGTAACACAGGTGTTACTCTTTTTTTTTTTGTTATTCGTTTAATACCGAATAATATTGGTGCCGATTCCCTTGTTCACAAACTAAACTAAATTTAAGTTCAGTGCATCTTTTTCTTTCTATTTCATTATGAAAAGGACAAAAGATAAATTTTAGTTTAGTCCTGTCAAATTAATCACCAGTGTTTATTATTATTTGACATTCGGCAAATAGTTGTCTAAATAAAAATAAACTTTTAACGAACAGAAAAACTATTGACTTAAAAATAATTTAACTTTTATTAATGTTTAAAAACAAAACACACTTATTATTATTATCATTAATACAAAAAAAAAGTTAGGCTTTTTAATTAATAATTTACTATTTAAAGTCCGAAAGGGGCCGATTGTAATATGATTATTCTCAAATAATAATATTACAATCTGCCCCTTTTTAAATACAAAAACATTTTTTTATATTCCTTTTTATGTCGAGTAATAATGGCGAGTATTCGACTATTCGGCATAATCAAAATCAAAAGTCATTTATTCAAACAAGGCTGAGAATCAGCACTTTTCGAACGTCAAAATTACATATGACAGTCCCCCAAACGCCCACCTTTCACCACTTCCTACTGCTTTAGCTGGGAAGAAGTGGCGCAACATAGGGAATGGCGACTAATCGGTATTCGACTATTAGCTAGAACAACTATTCGTGGCATCTCTAATAAAAATCTTAAATTCATTTATGAATTTATTCATACATTGATAGACAACGCTTAGTCTAAACCGCTGGATCAAGAAGCATGAAATTTTGTATAAGAGTTCTTTATATAGCGGAAGGGAGCATTAAGAAATAATTTTTGAAAATTCCTTGAAGAGGGATTCAATTTCGTATTTTTTTTTTCGATATGAAATCTCATCGGGCACATGGCTTGTTGTTAGATAAAATTAAATTAATTAAACTTTGTCATAAAACAATAGCGATCTCAGACGTGCTCAAACGACCTACTTAACTCCGTGTGAACATAGCGTGAAGTTTCGTAGAATTGTGCACCGTACACCGGATCCATTTTTGATATTAGTTTGAACATTGTTCAAGCTGGGCTTCCGACTATATTATGAGTTAGGAGTTGTACAATCCACGGAATTCTAGGTCTAATGTAAGAGATATTTATTAAGTACCGTGTTATTTACGAGGTGCATTCAATAAGTACCTAGCCTCATCGCCAGAGGGCGCTGTAGTTTCAAAAGAGTTTTACCACAGTGTAGCACATTCTTTTTTAATTCTTTTTTCAAATTTTCATTCCAATCCCTTCATTTGTTTTAATTTGACAAATTATGGAAGCGAACGTGTCGGTCGGTTTTACAAAAATGGAAAAAGAGCAATATCGTTCGGTGATTCGATTCCTATTTTTGGAAGGGAAAACGAGCATCGAACTCAAAGAGCGCTTGGATGCTGTGTACGGTGACTCTTCTCCATCGATGGCCACCGTCAAGAATTGGTTCAACGAGTTTGCACGTGGCCGTACGTCGGTTTTTGATGAACCACGTCCAGGTGCACCGAAAACAGCTGCTACGGAGGAAAACATTAAAAAAATCCATGATTTCGTATTGACAGATCGCCGATTGAAGGTTCGGGAGCTAGCTGAGACTGTAGGCATTTCAGAAGGAACAGTGCATCATATTCTTCACGAGGAACTCGGCATGAGAAAGCTGTCGGCGCGATGGGTGCCGCGTTTACTCACACCAGAAAACAAGCGCAACCGTGAGACCACATCGGAGACGTGTTTGGCGCTGTTTAAGCGGAATCCAGGGGAGTTTTTGCGTCGTTTTGTGACCGTCGATGAAACCTGGATCCACTGGTACACACCAGAGACCAAGGAGCAATCAAAACAATAGATCCAGACCGGGGAACGTGCTCCAAAGAAGGCGAAAACTGTAAAATCGGCCGGAAAAGTTATGGCCACCGTTTTCTGGGATTCACAAGGTGTGATCTACATCGATTACCTCGAGAAGGGTAAAACAATTACAGGGCTTTACTATGCCGATTTATTGGGCCGATTCGACGCCGAATTAAAGAAAAAACGACCCCATCTGGCGAAGAAAAAAGTGCTGTTTCACCACGACAACGCACCGGTTCACACGTCTGCCGTTGCCATGGCCAAATTGGTCGAATTACGCTACGAATTGTTGCCCCATCCACCGTATTCTCCAGATTTGGCCCCTTGTGACTTCTTTCTGTTTCCTAATCTGAAAAAATCACTCGCCGGGAATAGATATGGATCGAATGAGGAGGTCATCGGCGCCACGGAGGCCTATTTTGCAGAGTTTGGCAAAAACTATTTTTCGGACGGGTTAAAATAGTTGGAGCATCGCTGGGCTAAGTGTATCGAACTAAAAGGAGACTGTTGAAAAATAAATTGCCACTTTTCCAAAATTTTCGTTTACTTTTTGTAGGCTAAGTATTTATTGAATGACCCTCGTAGCTTTAAATTGAATCTCATGATCATTCATCATTTCAGCCGAAAGACGTCCACTGCTGGACATATGCCTCCCCCAAGCACCGCCACTTCGACCGGTTCTGTGCTTCCCGCATCCAGCGGATTCCTGCGGCCTTCACAAGGTCATCGGTCCACCTTTTAGGAGGCCTTCCAACGCTACGTCTTCGGGTAAGCGGTCGCCACTCGAGAACCTTTCGGCCTCATCGGCCATCTGTTCTGCGAGCAATGTGCCCCGCCCACTGCCACTTTGGGTGACTTTTAACCTTTTAATAAGACCCATTGTGAGCCACGACGGTTCAGTGCCATATGTCATCACTGGCAACACGCACTGGTCAAAGACAATCGCCTTGAGACACTGCGGTATGTGGGACGAGAAGATATTGTGTAGCTTCCCGAACGCTGCCCAGCCGGAGTCGGATTCGACGATTGACCTCTTTCTTGAAGTTGGACCTACCTAACCGGACAGTTTGTCCTAGGTAAACATACTCGTCCACAACTTCGAGTATAGCTTCTCCGATCTTCATGAGAGTGGGTGTAACATGGGCATTTGATATGATCTTTGTCTTGTCCTTGTTCATTCTAAGACCCACTCTTTCGGAAGCTCTACTGAGGTCATTGAGCATTGTACTGAGGTCCTGCATAGTCTCAGCCATGACAACTACGTATATCGTAGGCAAACCGAAGGTGAGTGATGTACTCGCCATTGATGTTGACTGTGTGAAAGATGATATGGCTAGATAGAGGGTGACTACCGAGCCTGGCCTTTTCCAGTCCACCCAGAACCTTGAAGACATCCTCCAGTGCAGCGGTGAACAGTTTCGGTGAGATAACTCCATGTCCCACACCTCGCTGCAGAAGGATAGGTTTCGAGGTCTGGTCCTGGAGTCGGACTGACATAGTGGCGTTTTCGTACAGACACTTAAGCACCTCGATGTACCGATAGTCAATCTGGCACCGTTGAAGAAACTGCAGTACAGCTCATGACTCGATCAAATCGAAGGCTGTCTCGTAGTCTACAAACGCTAAGGAGAGAGGCGGGTTATACTCTTCGGTCTTCTGTATAACCTGCCGCAGCGTATGTATGTGGTCTACGGTGCTAAAGCCTTTACGGAATCCGGCTTGTTCGGGAGGCTGGAAATCGTCAAACCTGCGCGAGAGGCGGTTTGAATCTAAATTGTTTATTTTTCAGTAAGTAACTAAATAAATTACTTTTTCAGCACCTAATTTTATCTTCACCTAATATAACTTTACTAGCATGTAACGATATACAATTAACACACGAAGGTACCCATCACACCATCACGTAAAATCTCAATCTCACCGACTCACACTCACACATACTCACCCCCAACACTTTTGCCACCAGAATCAGAATCAGAATCTTTATTTGTTAAACATAGCTCGTATTTACTTAATGGTCTTAGGTTAACATATTTGAGCGCTATGTTTTGCCGCGAAGGCATACAAATTCTAATTAAAATGTAATTTAATAAAACTAAAATACTTAAAAAAACAAATAAAAAAAAAACAATAAAAACAAAACCAAAAATAAACTAAAAAAATATTAAAAATTATCATTTATAAAATCTTGAACAGTATAAAAACATTTTTCTATTAATAGAGAGGAGAGAACTTTCTTAAATTTTGATAGGGTATATTTTTTATACTATCGGGTATTTTATTATAAGTTTTCCAAGCTATTACAAAAAAGCTGCTTTTCATCAAAGTGGTTCTGAATTTTATGTTGCACAATTGATATTGAGAACGCATTGGAGTTATTTTTACATCGGATTTTTTTGCAAAGAGGTGTAAATTCATTTTAACAAACAAAAAGCTCTGACAAAGTGAATAATTTTAAAGATTTAAAATGGGTGCACAAGATTCGGTAATTTTTAAGCCACACAAGGATCGAATACATCGTTTTTGCGCTTTAAAAAACAGTATCTCTTTCAGAACCTAACTCAGAACTGATGCAACCAATTCGTGATACGCTATTAAAAGTGTTTGTGTATTAACTTTTTTTGACAGCTGAAATAGTGCATATGCAGATTTATTTAATTTTAGACAAATTTCTTCGATATGTGGTTTCCATGTTAGTTTACTATCAATCTTTACACCTAAAAATTTAGCCTCGTTTGTATCTTCTATTTTGTACTTATCATATGCAATGTGAACTGGAGGTTTTTCACACCTTTGATGAAAGTACATTACTTTTGTTTTGTTTAAATTAATGACTAGGTTAAGCCAGTTAATAATTTTACTTAGACAATCATTAATATCACTCTCGTAACAGACAGTATTAGTACCATCTTTTGAGATATGGCTTTTGGGAGATCATTGATATATATTAAAAAAAAGTAGCGGCCCTAGCACGCTACCTTGAGGTATTTTATAACTCTTGGTTCAGATGTGTAAGTGGTTAATAAATTGCTTTTTGGACAGAGTTGTGAAATTTCTGTGCACTGGGTTCTGTTATCCAGGTATGACTCCAAGTTTCAAAATATTTCCTCGTATTCCATAGCCATACAGTTTTTTTAGCAAAATTTTATGACTCATGTAGTCAAACGCTTTCGTCATGTCGGTGTATAGAGCTCATACCGGAGCTCTTTCATCGACAGACGTCATAATATGAGAAAGGAGGTCGAACAGTGCCATATTGATATTAATATTTCTGCGAAATCCTTTTTGTTCGTTGCAAAATAACTTACTATTTTTCAAAATAATTATAAATAGAATTGTAAATAACTTTTCGAATTTTTTTGAAAAAATAGGAATTTTTGCTACGGGTCTATAATTTTTAACATCTGATTTATCATCTCCTTTAAATAAGGGCTTAGTAATTACTTTTATTTTAGTTAATTTTTTTTTATGTACAACCTGTGTGTGAATTTAATACCCTCATAGGTAACTTCATAAGTAAGTTGACTGATGGAGGGTAAGCCTGGTGATCTGCAATACAGATTTTACCTACAACAGACTCTGTGTTTTTTTTTTGTTTTTTTTTTTTGAGGGTGGGAAATCATCAAATAACTTCTCCCGCTCTGGGCGGAGCGGGAGGGTGTGTCAGACTCTTACTGACTAAAACCCACCCGTATTCCTTCCTGTTGCCTGTGTTGCCAGGGGCCTCGGTGACCCATAAGTACCTTCCCGCGACCCCGGTGTGAGTGGTAACGACCGCGAATTACGAGGTGTAGGTCGTAGGTTCGAACCCAGACAGGCGATTTACTTTGTGTAAATTATTTCATCACCACTGCTCTCAAAACGGTGAAGGAAGACATCGTGAGGAAACCAGCATGTCCTAGAACCAAAAATTCGAAGACATGTGACATCTATCAACCCGCACTGGGCCCGCGTGGTGGATTACGGCCCACGCCCTCTCACAGAGGAGGCCTGTGTCCCAGCAGTGGGAACATTATAGGCTGATTATGATGATCTTGACTTTGTACTGTGTTTGTGATTATGGGAGAACAATAAAGAAAGAATATTAATCTGACGAGTAAATGATGCTTGTTTAGTTTACATACTTACCTTTACCTACTTTACCTACCTTTTATCGACGGTTTTTCAGACGGTTACAGAATTTTTATCGTTATCTCAGTGCAGATTTATTGTATCCTTTTCAGGCAGTCATTAATAAACTACACATGCGTTGATAAGACTTGTTTTTACCGTTATTTTAATATATTATGCAGGTCACTTGATCGCTTTCTCTCAGTAGGTATGTTAATCAGATTTTTAATAAAAACAACGTTCTCCTTTAAATTCGATAATTATATTGGTTGGGAATTCCACACAACTAAAGAATGACATTATTTGTTAATCCTTGAAATACCGTGATGTTTATAGCAAGATCTCGTAAAACCCAATAGGTACAAATAAGTATAAAGTTTATGTATTCCTTTTACAGATGGCAAACGGAGATGCAGTCGATAAAATCTTTGGTAGAACCCGCGGAAAGCTCCATATGCGATGAAAAGAAGAAATATGCAAAATAACCAAGCTTAGCAGACAGTTTAGTGGTTGCAGTATGCTGTTGATGCACCTTTAACTTTCCAAAGAGCGAAGATGAACGAAGGAGTGGGTTTGTGTGGCTAAATATTGACTTGTTCTCAGGCGAAAGCACTGAACCTCGCGTATTTAATTATTCTTACGTTGATTACATCCTATGTTGAACAAAATGTGAAACGCAGCAGTAATTTTAGTTATGCCTGTCGCGCCCGCGATTTCGCCTCAGTATGTAGGAGCCATAATGAGTCGACGATAAATGTAATTATTATTATTATATTACCTGTGGCCCACGACTTCGTCTGCGATCCAGGATGAAAAGTAGCCTATGTCTTTCTCCAGCAGGGCTAACATGACAAGCGCGAGAACGCTCTCTTTCTCGATTTGTCGAAATTTGTCTACGATTCTGACGTCATCCGAATGCCTAACATGACCGCTAAGCTCGAGTAATCTCGAGAAAGGCACTTTGACAGTTCTTTATCTCGCGACGAGAGACCGATGTAGCAAATTACTAAAAACAAATCATTTTTATTTTAGCAACATCGGCTCATTCATTAAATTTTACGCATGGAATTAGTATGTACTATAATGATTTTACATCCACCTCTATTAATTTGTGTTGTAATTTTTTGTGTAACCGACTTTTTTATTAAAATTTAATATTTTTCTATGGCATGCTGAAATTAAAATACAAAATGACGGAAATGAAAATGAGTGTGCCACTTTTGTTAGGGGATAAACCTGTGGGTTCGCGTCACCAATATGTTAACCGCGTCACCGACATACTAACCACGTCACCGACATACTAGCCGCGTCACCGACATATGAACAGCATCCCTTGAATATGCAATCTGCGTTACCAACTGGCTAACCGAGTCACCGACATGCTCAATGCGTCATCAACATGCTCAATGCGTCACCAACACTCTAACCGAGTCACCGACATGCTAACAGCGTGCCCGACCTGCTAGCAGCGTGCCCGTCGTGATGGCAGCGTCACCGACATGCTAACAGCGTCACCGACATGCTAACAGCGTCACCGACATGCTAACAGCGAGCCCTACCTGCTAGCAGCGTCACCGAAATGTTAGCAGATTTACGAAATGCCAATCGACTTACGCCGTGATAACCGCGTCACCGACATTCTGAAAGCACTTGTTGACATGCAATTTGCATCACCAACATGCACACCGAGTCACCGACATCCTAACCACGTCACCGACATGCAGACTGCGGCACCAATATGCTACCCAAGTCACCGACATGTTAATGCAACGTGTGCCTCAGGCTGGCGTCGCGCAGCGGCCTGTGTACGTACATATATACGCATATATATACTTATATATGTTATTCCAAAGTTTTAAGTTTTCATTTCTGTCACCAGTCCCCATGAATGCCATATTTTTTTGTATTATAATTTTGTCTACTCTTCTCGTCGTCAAAATCGAGGACGACTAAATGACAGCAGAATCGAAGATTATCTCGTGTTGAATTGTCAAAATTCGAGATAACTTAGGTGCCATGTTAGGGTTTGTCGAGAAAATATCGAGTTTGACAGAACGAGTCGAGTATTTTGTATGGCAGCGCTGTCAGAAAACGAGAAAATTGACAGAAATAGACAAAAATTACTCACGCGAGAGTGAGTAATTGTCGCGTGTGTCATGTTAGCCCTGCAGGTCATGGTTTACCCATGTGCCAAATTTCATCCAAATCCGTTTAGCCGTTTTAGCATGAAAGCGTAACAAACAAAGTATACAAGTTGGATTTTTGAGCAATAAGGCCAGGTACCTTATCAGTTGTCGCTACAAGAAAACGGTCTTAGGACTGTCCTTAACTTTTTGAAATATTTTGATCTGCATTCACAGATTTTGAAACAAATTACAGTCATCAAGAAAATCGGCAGTTTTTATAAAAACTTTTTTGATACCAATCGATCCTGTTTCTTATAAGGGTCAAATACAAATATCTCTATTGGACCAACTGAAGTCTGAGTACTAAATGAGACTCAACCCTACCTTTTAAATACGATGGATAGACTGGCCGAACAAACAAAATAACTTCAACTTCAAATTACAAACGAATACGCGTTATAATTTCGGAAAACAAGTCTCAAACTATCTTTATCATTAAACAAATAAAATGATTTTGTTTATTTTCGGCTAGTATATCCATCACAAAAAAGAAAGTTTCTTTCTTAAAAGTATGGAAAAAGTTTTTTGCGAATTCTTTTTTTTTTGTACTCAAACTTCATTTGGTCCAATAGTTTTTTGATCAGTTTATTAAAAAAAAAAACTCAGGTCAGTTGGAAGTTCGTGGCTTAGTGTAAGTACTAACTCTGCGCATCCCCCTTTTAGACTTTTCCTTGTTTGACTAATATTCTGCGGAAAATCTCGCAGAATATTAGTCATCGTATTAATTTCACGGCTGTATTTTCTTGTCTTTTATCTTTCTATACACTGCATAATTTAAGAGAGTCACTGATTCTACTAGTTAGATTATAATTGCGAGGACCAATAAAACGCATTGACATACACTATCAGGTGTCACATTTACACAGATTAGCTGAAGTGTCAAACACTTCAAATAACGACACTATCATAAATCCTTGAGCTTTTAAAATACCACAAATATCTTGTTTGGTCGTAGGCACAGAGGGTACTGTGGTAAACATATAATAAAAAAGTCACGACTTCCGGTAATCAATTCGGCTCCTATTTTATTTACATAATTATATTTTTAAACGCAACCAATGCCAGATTTCTTATGTGTAAAAACTTTTAAAATGGCTTACGAACCGATTTTTCTTTAAATATCGAATGTTACAAAGGATAAACAGGTCTGCTATTCTAAAGCCCAAGAATGAAACATAGGCTGGAATGTTGGTAAAAATACGAATGGTAGATTTATCCAATAACTTGCGTATAAGGATATACAAATTAATCCCTATTTTCCTTGGTCAAGGCATCACGCGTGAACGGCTGGGCCGATTTCGCTAATTATTTTTTTGTTGTGTTTGATATTGTCAGGAGAAGGTTCCTATGTAAGAAAAAAAATAAAAAATCCACACGCGCGCAGCCGCGGGCAAAAGCTAGTTGTATATAAGGATACCCTTATATACAATTTATTCATCTTAATTTACATTTTACACAGATTCTTGTGTACCTTGTGAATGTGAGAACGTTGTAGGCTTAATAGACTAGATATTTTGTAGACCTTTTTTTTTGTTGTTAAGTACCTGGTACATCTCGACAGGCCTACACTGTCCTCCCATACCTATTAACACTGTAATTTGAAAACATTGTAAAAGCCAATTATTTTTAAAAGAGTAACCGTGGAGTTTATTGCCGGCTCTTCTCCATAGAGAACGACCAATTGGAACCGTGCCTAGCTTCTGACGTTTCATAAGTGCCCATATAGGTTTATGTGAAATAAAAATATTTTGATTTTGATTTAAAAAAATATCAATGAGACGTTAGACAAATACATGTAAGGAATTCAATCGGAAAAATGGGCTCATATTAAAAAGGATGCTTTTTAAAAATAATATTAGGTTGGGGAAAAAGTATTTTCGCATTATAGTATGTATAAACTTGTAATAAAATCTCTTTGGGTATATTATTTGTATCTGGCTGGTTTTGGTATCATTGAAAGTTTAAATTTTAAAGAACATAATTCCAAATTCAAATTAGGAAAATTTGTGATTTTAATGTTTTTCGTACCGTCAAGATGAGTGAATCTAATGAATAAATTCGGTACATTATAAAATTTTACTACAAAAAAGGTAAAAATGCAACGCAAGCCGCGAAAAAAATTTGCGATGTTTATGGACCTAGTGCAGTGTCTGTGAGAGTAGCACAAATTTGGTTTAAGCGTTTTCAATCCGGAAATTATATTATTGAAGATATATCAGTAGTTACGACGTAGCTGAAGAACTGGGAATTGACCACAAAACAGTTTTGGCGCATTTGAAAAAAACTGGGTACACAAAAAAGCTCGATATTTGGGTACCTCGCGAGCTCACTGAAAGAAACCTAATGAACCGTGTACTCATTTGTGATTCTTTATTACGACGTAATGAAACCGAACCATTTTTAAAGAAGCTGATAACTGGTGACGAAAAGTGGATCACGTACGACAAGAACGTGCGAAAAAGGTCGTGGCCAAAGGCCGGTCAGGCTTCACAGACTGTGGCGAAACCCGGGTTAACTCGCAACAAGCTGATGCTGTGTGTGTGGTGGGATTGGAAGGGCATTATTCATTATGAGCTGTTACCACCAGGCAGGACCATCGATTCTGAACTCTACTGCGAACAACTGATGAGATTAAAGCAAAAAGTTGAGAGAAAGCGGCTGGAATTAATCAACAGAAGGAGTGTGGTTTTTCATCATGATAACGCTAGACCTCACACATCTTTAGCCACTCAGCAAAAATTAAGAGAGTTTGGCTGGCAGGTGTTAATGCATCCGCCGTATAGTCCTGACCTTGCACTTTCAGATTTCCACCTGTATCGGTCTCTTCAGAATTCTTTAGGCAGTGTCAGGTTAACATCACAAGAGGACTGCCAAAACCACTTGTCGCGGTATTTTGATCAGAATTCCCAAAATTTCTATAGCAATGGGATCATGTCCCTACCTACAAGATGGCAAAAAGTTATCGAGCAAAATGGTACCTACATACTTTAGTTAAATGTAATATATTAAAAAATGTTTTGAATTTTCTTAAAAAATGCGAAGAAACTTTTTCCCCAACCTATTATGATATCCTTAACTTACAGTACAGGATATTAATCGGAGCATTTTATTTTTCAGACACCTGGAAACAAAAATACCTAGTATTTATAATGAGTTTAATCCTTTACCTTAGATATGAAAAATTGTTCCGTAGCAAAAGGTTTTTAGTGACGAATTTTAAGCCAAGATTAAGATGTAAAGTCAGAGAAATCAATTGTTTATCAAATTAAATTGTCCATATACTCGAATGTCATTCATTGACAGCTGTATGCAATGACTATATCACGGCAAATTGTCGTAGTATGTCCATTTTTATAAACAATTAATCTCTCTGACTATAGAAGACCACTTTCGTAGTATTGAACACTGCGCAGCTACGTTTTTTTTTGGGTATGAAATTATCAAATAACTTCTCCCGCTCTGGGCGGAGCGGTAGGTTATGTTAGACTCTTACTGACTAAAACCCACCCGTATTCCTTCCGTTGCCTGTGTTGTTATGTTGGCATACACTTTATTATAAAAAATCAACTTATCAAAAATCATGATCAAAAAGAACTTGACAATAATCTCCTTACAATCTAACAATTACAATCGCTTCCCCCAAATGTTTTCAACCACTATTTTAACGTTTATTTGTCGGTAATCGACTCAAGTGGGCCGCACTGGCCACTTATGAGGGGATCATATGAGGGTGTGCTAATTAGACCTGAGTGGATGTTCAACGTGCCTTTCCGCTTATTCAAACGAGAGTACTCTCCATTGCTTCATTGGTGAGTATTTTGTTAGATAGTCTTTATACAAGTTTGTACAAGTGCATCGATGGGTGTAGTTCATTCAATGCTAGCTCGACTTAGCAGGGGACGTAACTGCAGAAAGTGTTTGAAGTTTTAGGTACCCTACTCAAACGAGAGTTGTCTGTTGCTTCGTTAGCAAGTACTTTGGATAACATTTTACATACATAAGCGATTGATGGAGTTATTTCAATGCTGGCTTGACTTAGCTGGGGTTTCAAGCAACTGGTGAATGCGTTCGTAATTCTACCCTATAGGTACGAATGAGGGTTCTGTACGTGGCTTCTTTGGTAACTACTCTGCTGAAAAGATTGTATGCAAATGCATCGGTGGATCTAGCTCCTTCAATGTATGGTTGCTTAGTCGTTTGAAAGTTTCCCACTATGCAAAAGGTGCATAATGCTTGGTTACATACATTTCTTCTTTGGCAGCTGCTTTGTTGAAGATGTTTTATGCAAACGCATCGATGGATATAGTTCCTTAGAATTTTAGGTGCTGGTTCAAGTGGGCAGGGGGAGGACATCACAAATGCCTTTGACGTTGCATTCAATGATTCTAATAAGCAGCTTAACTTTTAACTTATTGAATGAAATACTAGGCTCTTTGTATACACACGTTTTTATTGCCGTGAAAAACTACGTTATATTCGTCGTGGAAGCTTGTTGACAGCCACGTTTTTTTTTCTACCGTTTTATCCATGGGGTTAATTTTCATGTGTTATCAATGTAAATTAAGAGTTCAATAATTATGTTTTATAGTTTTGACCGGTTTCAGAGAAATTAGTACCTATACAAGGTGTCGTTTTGCATCCTCGTCAAATTCAAGGAGGTAACTATGCTAATGATTCTCGACACGAATCAATAATAAAATAAGTAGATCCTTTTTTTCTAATTTTCGGAAATCGGCATGTGTGGGACACTCATGTTAAAACGCGGCCCGTATTATACCGCACTGTAACTGCCCTTTTACATACACACTACCGCCTACGCAACGGGGTGATTCTGTTCTGTGAAAGTGGTGTATTCTAAAATACTGTCAAACTTAAATAACTAATAAATCAAGTATGTATTAATTATTGAGAAGGTATCGTAATTTTATTTGATTATATATGTATTTCATAGCAGCCTCCTGAAATTTGTCGTGAGGAAAGCTTTGAGTATGAATGTCGATACGAGTAGGGGAAGACCAAAGAAACAATGGATGGACTGTGTGAAAGATGATATGGCTAGAAAGGGGGTGACTACCGAGATGACAACTAATAGAGGAGAGTATGGAAGAAAAACAGAAGAATAAATGGGGATAAGGGAGATTGATAAATTTTGACCGGTTTCTGATCTGAAATCTGAAAATAAATTAAGTAACACCAGAAACCCTAAAACCAGAAACCTAGTGCAATTGAATTCTTAGAATATTTGCTTAATATAGTAGATACCTACTAGATATCAGTAAAAATAAAATAAACAGACAGACAGACATGGCGCAATTATAAGGGATCCTTGTTTACTACGGAACCCTAAAAAGCCGTTTATTTCGTGCACTGATTTTTCTTTTATTTTTTTGTTAATACAATGTAATAATTTAAAAATAATTACATTAGTTATTGTTATATTTTTTTAATAAAAATAACCATTATTTTTATAATTTTAGTTTCCGATAGTAGTGAAACTTACAATATAATAATAATAGTTAAACTGTATAAATTACATTTGAGTGATGTAATTTATAAAAAATTGTTGAATTATAATATTATTTTTTAAATAGAATATAAATAAGAATGCATGAACCCCTCTAAAGAACACCAGCGGTCTTGGTCTTTGGTTTCTGTCAGCCAGTTTTTGCCTGCGACTCGTGTGATGTCGTCTGCCCATCAAATTACAGGTTTTCCTCTTTTCCGAGTGCCTGTAGTAGGACCTGACGTCATGCGAATTGCCCATCGTTCGTCACTCGTTCTCGCTACGTGTCCTTTAAACGGATCAATAATTCATTGATAACCGATTGAACATTAAATATGAAAAGTAGGTATCTGCAATGCACTTGTAACTACGCACTTAGTAAGAGGGTTTTAATAAGCTAAGGAATCTAGCTACTGCCCGCCGCTTCGCCAGCGTGGCTCTTTCTAAAATAAAAGTGACATAAGTTACTCCTTCACCTCCTTTCCTTTTACATCAGTCCAGCCGTTTCGGAGATTAGCCGGTACAAACAGACAGACAGGCAGAAAAAATTATAAGTACCGTATATGCTAAATGCATATGAAAGTACAGTACTTACGTCGAAGCAAAGGGAGTTTGTAAGGAGCGGAGCAGGTGGCGTTCTATAGTTTCTGCCTGCCCCCATGGGAAGAAGGCGTGAGTTTATGTATGTATGTATGTATATTGCCAATCCATTGCTTCATATTTTCGAAAAAAAATTCTGCTCAACAAGGTAAATATCGGTATGAATGTTGTTGAACTGTCAAAATTAAACCCATTGCTACTTTCAGGTATTTTTTTTACGCAATGACTCACCAAAGTGAATTTGTATTAAGTTTTAATTTTATATCTCACCACTTTTGCCAACAATTATTGTATGAACAACATTATTAGATTATTTCAAAAGACAAACGAATCGTTTATTTACATAATCAAATTACAAGATGGTAATTAACATTGACTAAATTAAATTAAAACTAAGTTAAACCTAAAATTATTAAATTGTAACTGAAAAATCATCGACGGAAATTGAGGTTATAAAATTAACCTCTGTCAACACAAAACATGGGTAAGATGATTTGAAATTAGAACTTCGGGTTTAATTATTCAAATAATCAAAGCACTCAATTTGTAAGTGGCACTGCAAATTGGTATCTAGGATTTGTTTACATTTTCATCAGATACTTTTCGAACAGATCATACGTCAAAGTCATCGAATATAGGCATCCTATTATCGATCTTCCATCCGACATACAAACCCCCGGACGTGGCCTTTAATTACGTTAATTAATTACAACCGTCCTAGTTCGCACACAAACCGGACACCGGACAGATCTCAGCCTAGACCGTCTCTATTAATTAAATTAACCCCTATTATAGTTAACTGTTGCTTAACCAAGCGCTGTAAACTCGTTATGTTATGACTTGGGTTAATGTCGGTTTAGTAGTTTAATTTACGGTCGAAGTTGTAATTATTGAGAGTATTTTTTAAATAGATAAAGGGTGGTCTGCGGCTTGATAATTATATTTTTAAAGAATTTCTTGTTCATGCCTTCATGGGTAGGTACAGATGCATCAGAATTTGAACTTAGAAAAACTGTTGATAATGTTCAAAAAGGTTTTTCTGTCCATAATAAGAAGCTACGATCACCATTTCGTTGTATATGCGTGCTGTTTATACAAATATACCCAATATCAAGAAAAAAAAAAAAAACAAAAAGCCCGACTGCGTAAAAAATTAACTTCGCCGAATTGAGTTTCGCCTGAGTCGGGTAAAAATGCAAGCACTAGAATGATAAATTATTAAAGTGGCAAAGCATTTAAAGTAAGTAAATCACTATTTTAGTTTGTGTACAGTTTTAGTTATTTTTATTAATTAATTAGATATAGGTATTTGTTTTTTTTAAGTAAATCACTTAAAATCATCATTCACAGACAACATCAAACTTTTTCTTTGAATAAAAATTACGTACTTATGGCGATTTACAAAGAAACAAAAGTTTGGTAATTATATCAATACTCTATCACCTAACTATAGACTCAAATAAAGTTGATTAGTATCGGCTCCAACACACTATTTCCCTCTACATTGCATTTATTTATATTACATAGCTCTTCCCCCGACTGAAGTAACTTAATTTTAAAGTGCCAGTCTGAACCATATTACGGCGTGTAAGGATAATGGATTGCAGTAATACGGGTAGCTAAGTGGTAACCTGAAACGGGTTGAATAAAACATTAGGAAGTGTCTTTCAGGATTCTAGGATATACTGTACTCTGGCTATAGTGAATGGTTGATAGATAAAAATCATAACTCCCCTTTTTGCTTCGCCGTAATCGGGTAAAAAGTACCTATAATTCAATTCAGAAATCGTAAGCGTATGTCTTGTTACCCGACTGCGGCGAAGCCAGAAAAAGAGGGTTATGTGTTTGACCTGTATGCATGTACCCCTATGTATGTCTTTCCCTTTGTTCCATCGTAACTACTAAACGGCTGAACCGATTTTGATGAATGATTATGTCGTTAGATTCGTCTTTATTGCGCGAGTATCACTGGATAGCGAGTTAAAATAATAAAAAAACAAAATGGCGGATCTTTGGCGATCAAAATGTATGTTTAAAAAAACTCCTTAACTCCTACTTATACTACAGACAATCTCGCATGCAGTCGAAGGCATAATCTTAAAATTAACAATAAAGACCTATTGCCTCCGACTGCATGAGATTGTATTAAGTAGGGATGATGCCGGGGTAAAAAAAAATCCTATTTAGTCCAACATTCAGATGATAAAAAATATTAGACACGTATTTTTTTTGCTTTATCATATTAATAAAAACCGGCCAAGTGCGAGTCAGACTCGCGCACGAAGGGTTCCGTACCATTATCTATAAAAAGGCAAATACATCATGTCTGTTGTATAGGAGCCTCCTTAAATATTTATTTTATTCTTTTTTTTTAGTATTTGTTGTTATAGCGGCAACATAAATACCTACATCATCTGTGAAAATTTCAACAGTCTAACTATCACGGTTCATGAGATACAACCTGGTGATAGACGGACGGACAGACAGACAGACTTTTTTGTTTTACGAGATTTTTTTTTGTATATTTGTTTGTTTGTACGGTTTCACGCTAAAACGGCTGAACGTATTTGGATGAAATTTTGCCCAAGGGTAGGCCATGACCTGGGTTAGGACATAGGATACTTTTTTATCCCGATAATACCATGGTATCGAAACTTTAAACGAGTTAAACTACGGGGCGTAGTTAGTACCTAATATTATTTCAACGTTTACGTTTTTCAGATCTCTCTCACAGAAAATGAAAAAGACATTAAAGTGCGAATTACAGAATGAAAATTACAAACATTAAGACGATATTTTGAAAGCATTTCAAACTCGAACTAAAAGCATTTATTTCAATTAAACCAATTACAGCCAGTAAAGTAGATGAAGCTGGTTGCCTATTCCAAAGGGTATTTAGGTTCCTATGGAGAAGAACGGTCAAGAAATTCTTGGACACTAATAATAAAAATCTTTATTTATACAAAACCTTCAACACTGCTTAAAAACTAGGTCTCATGAATTTCAGTGAATAAAGGTCATACAGATCAAGTAAACCCTGACTCCCAAACTAGGAGATCCTGTGACTGGAGTTACAGGATCTCCTACACACTCCACACACTCTTTTAAATAAACAAGTTTTAAAGCCAGTATGGAGCTACGGTATTCAGCTATGGGGGCTGCACCAGCCAAAGAAATCGTCAAATCATGCAACGTTTTATAAACAAAGTACTCTGGGATATAGTCAACGCGCCCTAAACATTAGAAACAGCGACCTCCACCGGGACCTCGAGATGGATGTCGTAAACATAGTTATAGAAAAATATGCCGAAGCTTATGAACACAGACTTCGGCCATCACTTGAATGTTGAGACGATCTAACTCCTTGACAATACTGATTTAGTGCGAAGAATAAATTTGGGTAAAACCTTTTGAGTTAGTTTAGCGTAGGATAAGTGAACGTAAACTGTATGCAAGTGCTGACTTTTATTAAGAACACGTGAATCAAGTGTCATCCCCTTAAGTTATAGTGAATAAGAAAGACGTTACTGGACATTTATTTACTCAACTATAAGCAATCAAGAAAACTGGATTGCGTGCTCAGTACAAAAATCAATCATGTAACATAAAATGTAAGACTGCTTTAATGTACAAAAGCTTTTTCGGAATTGCTCCGAGAATTTATAATAACATTCCTAATTCTATTCGGGTATTGCCATTGTCAAAATTTAAAATTGTACTGCAGAAATTTCTTCTTGACAAATGCTACTATACAATAGGCGAGTTTATAAACGATAAACAATTATATTTATTAATCCTGCATTTAAATTTTACACATCTGTAATTTTTTTTTATAACTATTGGAATGTCTGTATTTATTAATGACATATATTTTTTTTTAAATTTAGCATATTTACTTTGCATGTTACCATATTTTTTTATGATTATGACGATTTCTTAATTTTATAGTTACTTAGCAGTTTGAGTCGTTTAAATTACTTATTAGCTAATAGGCTAGATTGTAATGTTAATAAAGTATCACTAATTGTGATGTGAATAAACCAAAAAAACTCTTTTAAAACAAAATATTTTATCGTTTTTCGGGTGTCGGTTTTATCTAAAAACGGGAAGAATCAATTTAAATACGGAGACGAATTTGCTTTAAAACTCTGAAAATCAGCTCGTTGGCCTTCATATATATTAGTATTTAACTGACGTTACTTCCTGACAATTACGAGGAAAATGCTAAAAAGAACTAACCAATTCAACATGGCATTGAGACTAAACCAAACTGTTTTCCTGTTGAAATATGATTACAGCAACAAAAACATGAAACAGCACATAAAATGAAAATCATTTTCAATGTCTACCATCAGTTGTTCAAATGAAATTATCTGGAAAAGAACTGTAGTTACCGACATAACTTGTTGAGTAAGCAAGCTGAAGTGGCAGTAGGCTGGCCATGTGTGTCGAAGGACCGATGGCCGGTGGAGCAGAAGAGTCCAGAAGTGGAGACAGCGTATCGGCAAGCGTAGTACGATGCCTCCCAGCTAGACGGACCGACGACTTTAAAAAGGTGGCTGGGGCAGACTGCATGCAGAAGGCAGAGGACAGGGTGTTGTGGCGCAGCTTGGGAGAGGCCTATATCCAGCAGTGGACTGCGATAGGCTGAGTTGATTGATTGAGGTTCAGTTGTAACCTCATCAGCATTGCATAAAGCTAGCAAAGTTAAACCACAAGTACGTAATAATTATAATACCAGCCCATTATGTACCTCTGCACGGCAAATGCCTCTTCTCGTACACAGAAGGCACGAGCATTAATCAGCACGCTTGCTCAAGACGTGTTGGTGATTTCTGTTTCATAAAAGCCAAAACCCATAAGATTCTTTATTGCGCTTTTGTGAGATGTCATCTTGAATATGCGCCACAAATTTGGAACCCGTGTTATGGCAAATACATTGATCGTATTGAAAAAATACAAAAAAGATTTATTCGATTTCTATGTTTTCGGCTGCGTATACCATACCATTCTGATAATTACATGAATCTTTGCAAGATATTTCATTTACAGCCACTTATAAATCGTCGTCGACTAGCAGATTGCACCTTTCTTTTAAAAATTATATCTAACGAGATTGACTGTTCTGATCTCCTGTCATCTGTCCCCCAGAGATCAGTTAGATTTAACCCACCTATCTCCATTCCTTTTTCTTCTTCTAACCACAGGCAAAAGTTATACATAGTGCGAGCGAGTAAGGACTTTAATATCCTTTGTAAAGAGTTCTCATTTGACCCATTTACCACCAAAACCTATTCTGCACGCAATCAGCTGAACGCCGACTTTTTTAAAAGTGCATAGTCCTTAATGTACCTTAATTGAATTCTCTGTTTTTACCCGTGAGAACCTGTGATTGGCTCTGTGTAGCATATAAAATTGTTATCCACTCGTTATAGCTGTTGGTTCTCCTATAAATATATTAAATAAATAAATATGAACCTATAAATCCAGGATTCCTCACGATATTTTGAAGAAGTACGTAGTTTAAGTTTCGTTTGAATCGTAAAGGCGTGTTTTGCTATCGCAAACTTATCATAGGTATACAGAACGTTTAAAAGCCGCAAATTCTATCCTTTACCAGGAAACTCGATTATATTACGATATTCTCAGGTCGGGCAGTGTTACTGGGTTTTTCGATCTGGTATTTCTCAGTAGCAGCCCCAAGTCTGGATTTGTGCCCGGTTGCTGGCAATAGGCCTGCCCCGTATTACATGGGACTCTGCCTCGGAAAGCACGTAAAGCTGTTGGTCCTGCGCCTGATCTCTCTCCTGTCGTGTCGGATTGCCGTCCCATCGGACTATGACAGAGAGGGAAGAGTGAGTGTACCTGTGAACTGCACCTCAGCAAACACTGTGAACTACAATATCTCCTGAGTGCCGAAATTCGAACTATGCATGGGAGTTAAACTTCTGGTGTAATGTGGGGATACTATACCGCCATCCTGTAACTAGAAATCCATTGACTCTCAAGTGGTCAATTTTTACTTTTTAATCGAAAGTAATAGAGTTCAAAGTTCTTCTTCTAAGATCTTTCTGTCTAAGAAACATTTTTACAACATACTCGTAGTATAGTTCCAGAGATATAAAACGCTTGTAGGCCGTTAAGTAACAGATTTTTTGAAGATTCCATCACTTGAAAGCGTCTAACCCACACCTTCGCTTAAGACGCTGACAACACCTAAACCGCGGTCACTGTCAGATTGCATAGAAAAGAAAGAGAAGCGCGATGACACAACGATTGTAATTTATTGCAAAATATGAAGCAGTTATCTATTTACTCAAAATTGAGTTGAGTAATCGAAAATAAAAAACAACCAAGTTCAGCATTCAAATAAGACGTTCTTTTTATTAAGTAATACGTAACTTATGTTGATATTTAATGCAAGATATTTTGGATAAGAATTAGAGGTAAGAGGTTAGTTTACCGTTAGTTTGTATCTAGATTTTTTTTTAAAACGTGCTTTGGTAACAACCAAGTTCTGGGAAATATGTTCAAAATTAACATATATTTTTTCCGCTACCACAACCTATACAGATTTGGCAATTTTTTTTCTTAAGAGAAGCCTATTTTGGTCAATTGGGTCTTGTCAGCGCCTTAATACCTTTATTATCGCCATTTTCTCTATAATTTCGTTGAACGCCAGAATCCGGATTCCTAAGTTCTTATGCACCAATGGTGTATCACGCGACATTTAAGAGACCGTTTCAGATGTACGTTAAAATACTGTAATTGCCCGATATAAAGACATTATCAACTGATGTGCACAACAATCATTTACCTAAGTATCATCGTTTTTAAGAAACAACGATTCCTGCGTTTTTTGCCATTTTCTCGGAAACAACTTTTTGGGCTTAACGGCCTTCTGATTAAAGGACGGCAGTATAGGTATACCTCTGCCCAACCCTTCGGGGAAACAATGGGTGATGTTATGTTATGTTATGTGTAAATCAAAATAAGTGCCTGACTGGGTTCTAATTCGAACCTACAACTCGTAAGTTGCGGCCGCTAGGTACCACTCGGCCACCACTGCTCTAAAACCGTGGAGCGAAATAACTGCTTGGGCTGACAGCAAAACAAAAATTAAAGCTCTCGTAGCTACGTCTTCTATTTTTTGACAAATTATTTCAGTCTTTCAAATGTTTCAGGAAAATTTCACTGGTTTTTCCAACTAGTGCTATGAGACGAAATTAATCCAACTTTAATCTGAAACTGTTTTCAAGTATGTATAGTTTCTGAAATCTGAAAAATCTAAACACATTTCGGAGGATGTTTTTATTGAAACAACAATAAAAACAAATAGGTATCTATAACTATTTGTTTAACTTTTTGTCTACTCTAGTAGGTACCTATAAAGATACATGAAATACATACATAAACTCACACCTTCTTCGCATGAGGGTAGGCAGAAACTATAGAACGCCACCTGCTTCGCTCCTTACATACTCCTTTTGCTTCGTTTACGTTCATACATCAGCAGGCTTAGCATGACACTCTCTATTTCTTCGATGAATAGACACGGCTCTTTCCATACAAAGTGACATTTCGTTTCTGCTTTTTTGACATCCCACCGTAGAGATCTTTCTACATAAAAAAGGACCTAGACAAAGATCGTTAGAAACGAAATACAAGATGACAGATTGTAGAAGGATTTCTACGGTGAGATGTCAAAAACTGAGAAACGAAATGTCACTTTGTCGTGAGAAACGAAATGTCACTTTGTCGTCAAAGAGTCGTGTCTATTCTTCGAAGAAATAAAGAGTGTCATGCTAAGCCTGCTGGTCATACACTCACGCCGGTTGCGAGTACCACGCACCTGACCTTTTGGAAGAACATCATTAATGAGGTCATTTTATATTTCGGGCGTCCCGGCATTTCCACTCACATCTCCCTTGTAAATACCTTTTGTTAGTCGCCTTTCAGCCGTTGGTTTAAGCATACTCATACAACATCTAACATACATCTAAGCATACTCTTTTCAATTTTTGTCACTACATCTTCTTTTAAACCGCAGCGTTGTCTTATCACATAATTTTTCAGCCTATCATTTATAGTCACACCACAGATGCTTCTCAAGGAACGCATTTCCACACCTATAAAGATATTTAGATATAAAGCGTAGGTGTTATGTACACGAACATCGTGGGTGTAGGAAGCAGAAATGTTTGTTGGAAATTGCGTAGAGCAAATGCCATGAATAGGTCTTTTACAAGTTAACGAGTAATGGTCGACCAACTTAAATTTGCAGTTGGAGAATTGACCGTGGCATTTATCCATGCATGGATATCCATGTATTGTATAGCTGCACATTGTTATGTGAGTACTATGTACTATAAAGCTGCCATTTACTGGATACGGCTTCCATTGTGATGTAAACAATATTTTGTAACCATAATACGTTGATTTAAAAGAGTGTCCTTGGAGTTTCTTGCCCGTTCTTCTCCAAAAGTACCTACTACGCTTTGGAATGGGCAACTAGCTTCATCTTTCTGACTGACTGACCGAACCCTTGACAATTCAAAAGTGCCTGTAATTGGTTTATTTGAAATAAATGCTTTGAGTTTTGAGTTTGAGTTTTGATTGACTTGAGTGTGCCCTGGCGGCTGGGAGTATGTCGTGCTCACTCTAATATCTCGCTGATGGTGGCGCGTGTGTTGGATCATTTAGCTCCCTTCAAAATGGTTGAGCTGAATGGTGCTGATCCACGCGTCATGTTCGTGAACGGGCGCCGTCAGTAGAGACTGGTCATCTCTTAGCTGCCACGGCTTATTTTAATTTTAATTTTTGAATTGCTTTTTTTTTGTTGTAATTTTTTTATTACGGACGTTTTTGCATCGTTCTCACATGTATAATTTTAAAATCAATGATGTAAACAATATTTTGTAACCATAATACGTTGATTTAAAAGAGTGTCCGTGGAGTTTCTTGCCCGTTCTTCTCCATAGGTACCTACTACGCTTTGGAATGGGCAACTAGCTTCATCTTTCTGACTGACTGACCGAACTCTAGACAATTCAAAAGTGCCTGTAATTGGTTTATTTGAAATAAATGCTTTGAGTTTGAGTTTTGAGTTTGATGGGAGAACATGTTTCTCAACTACAATGTTAAGTTTGTTTTTGGGATAATTCCACCCCAACTTCCCAACTACGGAACCCTTCATTGTGCGAGGTCCGGCACACACTTGGCTGGTTTTAATGGCATGTAATTAGTAAGTACTTTATAATAGCATGGAATTAGTGTGCTCATGGAATTAGTAAGTGCTGTATAGATTGTAAAGGGTTTTCCTTAAAAACGTTAAAATTTTTAATTTTAATGTTTTAGTGTCGAATTTCGACCAATGGGCGACCTATAACCTAATGGGTGACTAGTACGATACCTAAGTATAAACGAACGAAACGAACTTCGAAGTTTCACAAAAAGAAAACAAAAGAGAACGCTTTTAGTAGAGACTCGCTCGTTTGTGTAGCAAGGCCAGTATTTGGCAAAACTGGTATTTAATATTTATGCTCGCAATATGATCTAGGAATTCCATTAGAGCCATAGTAGGTACACACATTTCCATTAAAAGGAGAATTGGACGAATATGGGAATTTAAGATATACAATGTGGATTTTTCTTTTTCAAACTGTGAGTTTTATCGACATGTGTACTACTCATGTTGGCAGGAACTAATCGTGAGATTGAGAAAACATCCTGTCTCTCGTGATGTAGTATTTAAGTTAACCTGTACTCATATTTTTGAAAAATAAAGAAGATTATTATTATTATGTCGTTTATTATATTGTTTGTCTTATAAAATACATTTTTAAATATTTCTTAGAAAAAATATTAAAAAACATTTAAAAATATATAAAATAGTGATCCGCCGGTATCGGGAGCAGGGTCCAAGCTACCGGTGGTTAGGAATCCAGAGACAGGAACCTCCTCACGATGCGAGCCGTATCAAGGAGTACTGCCTTCTGAATCAGGCCCTTAATCCAGCCGTCTAACGTGAGCCTCGAGAGATGATGGTTGAGGCTTCTGGCCATCAGGCCATTGGCCGTAACGACAATCGGCACAATGACAGCCGAGTTCACATTCCACATGTCAACAACCTCGTGTGCTAAGTCGAGATATTTTATTTGTTTCTCTTTCTCAGCTTTCACGAGGTTATCGTCATGTGGAATGGTAACATCGACTATCATTGCGCGGCGCGCTAATTATTATTATTATTATTATTATTATTCTTTACATACTCAATACTCAATATCTTTATTGCTTTACCATAATGTGTACTTAGGTGGTAACTATATAATTGAGATCATTATGGACCCTGTAGGGCACAGCAAGAGGGTAGGAGAGAGGAAGCCGCGTTTTAGGAGATTTAACTTTCATATAGAGAGTTTTAACTTTCATATACTCAAAGTCAGGAGATCGCTAAATATGATACTAACAATTCGCCTATCTACTATTTATTTATTATTTTATCTGAAAAGTACTTAAATATTTTAAACTAATTTTATATACCTGTACATATGTATTATAATGCCGTTTATTTTTTGGTATAAATTGTTTTTCTTTGAATAATTATTTCATTTCATTATTATTATTGTTATATTAATAATTAATTATTATTATTAAATTATTTATTAATAATGATTTACTGATTAATATATTTTAAACATACCTACAAGTTGCGTGATTATCTCGGAACCATGGGGTCCCGGACCTTTGGAAGGCATACGAGGGGCCGAGGCCAACTCGCAGAGGCTCCTTGGACAATTGTAATGGAATGAGGAACCAACCGATGATTATCCCTGTTTGCTATATGATGGTGCACCCAAGGACAACCCCCGGTTGATGCAGGACTATTGCAGAACATGGGAACATAACATATTGGGCTATGGGTTTGGGAGGCTATAGTGGATCGGTTTCCTAAGGCTACAGAAAGGCTATGGCCCCTACCTGACCAATGCTTTATACAAAATATACAGATAAAATGGCAGGGGGTGACTTGCACACTCAATAATGGGCCCCCGAAAACGGCCGCTAGCACATAGTGACGTAGTGACAAGGGGGCAACACTTCCTGAGGTGCTTGAGGAGTGGAGAGGCCACGGCTATCAGGACAATCCCGGAAGAACGGTCAAGATCCCTACCAGCATCTTACTGGAATACTTCCTTTCTCCGGGCACGTTTGCTCTTGTGAATCTCCACTCAAGACAGCCAATAAAGGCAAGAATGAGGTGAGAGCTCTGTTCCTCGTCAGTGTTCACTCCAGCCGGCCAATAAAGGCAAGCCAGAGATGAGGAACAAGACTTCTCCCAGGGGATAGGGTCCATGGGGTCGCTACTGCCCAACAGCTCGCCACATGCTGCCCTGCGGGTTTCTGTATCTCTCTTGGTTTGTCTCCTTACCCTAGACCCGTTCCGGCAAAGTAAACTCTACTGGCACAGACCTAGAGTTCGGAGTGCGCAAGCCCCACCACGACGTCAACGTAGATATACGGCGGTTATTATTATTATTATTAAAATACTTTTTCTTTTTCGCGAAGTTTAGTTATACGAGAATAATTTTTGTGATGGTAAAAATATAAGTCAGTTGGCGAGTTTAGGTTCTTGGGGTGGTGTTAACAAACAAACATACACCTACGTAACTGTAATACTGAATAGGAAACGGTGACGCCTAAGATCGATAACCTGGGGAATTTGAAGCCTACGGGCAATAGAAGATACCATAGGAAAACCCACTGTATTCGGGACTGTGTTATTGTGTTGCTCATTTTCATACACCAATCATAATTCCTACCCAATAATGTATAATATAATGAATATTATATTCATCATAATATTCGTCGGTATAATATTCGTATAATATTCGACGGTACGGAATGTTGCCATTTTAAATATTTGTATTTATTTTATTCATATTACAATCTCACGGTGTGCTGCACCGGTCGACGTCATCACGTCAACGCCGTCTATCGCTGAAAACCAGCGCTGGGGCTCTGTCTCGCATAGGGTCGCAGCATTATGCTGAGCGTTGGCCGTTTTGCGTGGACGTGACGCATATTCTCCCCCAAATTGTTTTTTTTTTTTGTATTTCTGTTCCTTCTTTGCGTCATGTTTACCGCAAATAAAAGTATTTTCTCTCTTTCTTTCTTTCTTTCTTTCTAACATCATCATCTGCCTGCCTTATCCCAACTATGTTGGGGTGGGCTTCCAGTCTTACCGGATACAGCTGAAACAAGTTCTTTACATGGAGCGCCTGCCTATCTGACCTACACAACCTAGTTACTGGGTAACACGATACCCCTTGGTAAGACTAGTTGTCAGACTTTCGAGCTTCTGACGACCCACACCGACTGTCAAAGATCTACAAATGACCGATGAGCCGGGATCAACGGCTTAACGTGCTTTCCGAGGTACGGAGGGGTCTTGGTATGTAAAGATGGTCACCCATCCACGGACCAACCGCGGCAAGCGTAGCTTAACCTGATCGATCGACCCGTGCGGCTGTTATTACTTAGCCACAAGCCCCTCTAATGAATATAATATTATATAGGTGCCGGAAACCGGCATGTCCTACAACCAAAAATTCGAAGACATGTGACATCTACCAACCCACACTGGGCCCGCGTGGTAGATTACAGCCCACTCCCTCCCGATGAGAGGAGGCCTGTGTCCCAGCAGTGGGAACATTATAGGCAGATTATGCATATATAAAAGGAGGGAAGGGAGGTCTTTGCCATGCAGTGGGACAAACGGCTGATAATAATCCTAACTAATATTATAAATGCGTAAGTGAGTTTGTTAGTTACGCTTAACGCTAGAACGGCTGAACGGATTTAGATGAAATTTGACAGATAGGTCGCCTGAGATCTGGAGAAGGACATAGGCTACTTTTCATCCTGGATCGCAGACGAAGTCGCGGGCAACGGCTAGTATAACTATAAAGCCCAGTTACTTGATTAAACCTAGTCTCCGTAAACGACAGCCAGGCTTGCATCCATTAGAAGGCTAATGCAATTTTGCATCATCATAAATAAGAAAACATGTGACACACAAATGATAAATGGTTTTTATTTCTTTATGTAGATTTGTACAACCACTTTTACACGACAATCCAATTTTTAAAAACTAGACGAGGTCGGCGTTTCCACTCTGACTACTCTGAGAAGAAAAAGCCGAAACAAACTCAAGAGGTGACAGTCTCAAATATCAGTGTATGAACTATCTGCCCTTTCACTACATCGTGGGTTGAGGTACATAAGCACAGTTTAAATGCCAGTTACTAACATACCAGTTCTTTGTTGCAAAGTTTTGGTTCAATGTTGCAATAAGTAAAAACTTGTTGGCTTAGTTTATCGTCTACGAGATTTATCTTTAAAGACCATCCCATAGATAAATCACCCGTCTCTCCACAATTCCATTGCTTACTCTAGGATGCATATTCGGTACTGCTCTAATAATCCTTTCTATCCTAAGGGCACGTCTTCCTGACCATTACCGCGCCCCCCGGTCTACTCTTTGATATGCAATGGTCTCTGGAGTCCCATGAAACATGAGGCTCCAGGGACTAGTGTGAATCCTTGGGTTCATTCGAGCGAGCAATCAATCAATCAATCGATCAACTCAGCCTATAACAGTCCACTGCTGGAAATAGGCCTCTCTCAGGCTGCGTCACAACACCCTGTCCTCCGCCTTCCGCATCCAGTCTGTCCCAGCCACCTTTTTAAAGTCGTCGGTCCATCTGGCTGGGGGGCGTCCCACACTACGCTTGCCGATACGCGGTCTCCACTCCAGGACTCGTCTGCTCCACCGGTCATCGGTCCTTCGACACACATGGCCTGCCCACTGCCACTTCAGCTTGCTGACTCTGCAGGCTATGTCGGTAACTCCGGTTCTCTTCCGTATAAATTCAGCAATCGAGTCTGGTTTAACCACGCTGGGGTCGGTGCATTTAATTTCATTCATTCATACGAGATTTATCTTTATATAGGTACTTCTTTAATAGGTATCTTCCATATGATTCTTACTTGGTAAATTGTTGTTAGACAGAGACGGTACATAGGTAATAAGTATTAAAGTTACATACGGATGGTATGTAACTTCAATACTTACTACCTATGTCCCGTCTCTGCGTAACTGGCTCTGACTACCTCGTTGGGCTAGTGATTGCAAGAGCTAGTATTGCGCATCGAGGTCCTGGGTTCGATTCTCGGTCGGGCAAAGTGGTATTGGGTGTTTCCAACTGGAATTTTTCAGTAGCAGCGCGGAGTTTGGATTTGTGCCCGGTTGATGACAATAGGCCCCTTTTTACCTGGGAACTCAAAAACAACTGGCGGAATGTGGGTGTACTACAGGTACATCTCTGCCTAAGCCTTCGGGGAATTCGTGATGGTATAATTGCATAGCGCATATATAATTATGTGAGTACTATGTACCTCCTATAAAGCTACCATTTACTGGGTACCACGTCTCTCATTGACTTGAATGAGTGGGAGTATGCTCACTCTAATGTCTCGCTGATGGTGGCGCGTGTGTTGGACTATTTAGCTCCCTTCAAAATGGTAGAGCTGAATGGTGCTAATCCATGAGTCATGTTCGTGAACGAGTACCGTCAGTAGAGACAGGTCATCTTTTAGCTGCCACGGCTTATTTTTATTTAAGTTTTGAATTGTTTTATTTTTTATTTTTTACGGAAGTTTTTGACGTTGTGCAACGTTCTCACATGTAGGTAAAATTTCAAAATAACCAATATTTTGTATTGTGTCCATGGAGTTTCTTGCCCGTTCTTCTTTATAGGTACCTACTACGCTTTGGAATGGGGTTTATCAGCTTCATCTTTCTGACTGACCGACCCCACGACCGACAATTTAAAAGTGCCTTTTTTTTTTTTTGAGGGTGGGAAAACATCAAATAACTTCTCCCGCTCTGGGCGGAGCGGGAGGGTGTGTCAGACTCTTACTGACTAAAACCCACCCGTATTCCTTCCTTTTGCCTGTGTTGCGGGGCCTCGGTGACCCATAAGTACCTTCCCGCGACCCCGGCAGGTTCCCGCGACTCCGGCAGGAATTCAAAAGTGCCTGTAATTGGTTTATTTGAAATAAATGGTTTGAGTTTGAATACGTACGGCGGTTATGTTATGTCTCTTGTCTGTATAAGACTTTTGTGTTTTTGTAGGAGCCGATGCCGATGCCGAAGCCGATGCCGAAGTTCTTACTCAACTTTAGAGGATGTAGATAAATTTTTTGTTCATGCCATAATAAAGTCATTATTAGCATTAAGGCGCAGATATACCATTTTAGTGACTTTACAATCTGTTACTACGCCTTCATATAATGCATGTAAGTTAGGCAAAAAATGTATGTTAAACTAGAACATAGGTATACACATCAATTACATATCTATGTGAATATTTAAGTACCGTAGTAAAATAAGTAATGTCAACCCAAAGCATAAAAAACGATATTACTTTCAAACTACTAAACATATTTTAATTATTTTCTTATGTATGAACAGAATGTTTTATTATCTATAATTCTATCTGTGCTTTTTTCAAATATTCATATTTTTGATACTAAAAATAAATAATCCCTATAATACCCAAAGACGCGGGCGCGGCGCGACGTGAGCGTGACGCGGATTTGTATAGCCAAGTTCAACGGCGGTTTCCCGACCCTTAACAACCGAATTAACTATTTAGCTATATTAGACCTTTTTACATTATACAGTCACTATATTGAAAATTTCCTAGAAGACTATAAATTACTGATGAATAATCGATATTAAGGTTCGTGCAGACTAGCAAACAATCGACTAAGCCTCACCGCTATCGCCCTAGTCTGCACGAGCCTTTAATCCTAACTAATATTATAAACACGAAAGTGAGGCTAAGACGGCTGAATGGATTTGGATGAAATTTGACAGATAGCCAGGACCTTGGAAAAGGACGTAGGCTACTTTTCATCCTGGATCGCAGACGAAGTCGCGGGCAACAGCTAGTGCGCGGGCTTGCGGACGGTGAGCAATGGGTAGCTCACCGTCCGGTAAGGACCATTCCCGGGTCATCGGCGCGTTGTATTCCACGCGCGCCTCAAACAGATATCGTCAGCACAAGTTTAGGGGTCCACTAGGGCCGATGCCTGCCGGGGACGTGGAAAAGTCAGGAAGGGATACCGAGGCCGAGGCCGAGGCCTGGCAACACAAGCAACGGAAGAAACACGGGTGGGTTTTAGTCAGTAAGAGTCTGACACACCCCGCTCCGCCCAGAGAGGGAGAAGTTATTTGATAATTTCCCAACCAAAAAAAAAAGACAACAGCTTGTAAATGATATTTAGCTATGTTTGTGAGTACATTATGTCATGGATAGATATCTAATGACCCGGTAACCGTTGTCATTCGACAGATATGTATAATATTGTTCAAATGAAAACAACTAAACAATACACAAAGGCGATGCGGTGATGTAGGTCGAACTAAACATTCTATCCTGTGTTACTTATCATTGATCGTTTAATATCCGTAGACTTAACCAATAGGTAGAAGTTCATTTAAAATATCAAGTAGAATTAGTATCCATAAAAAAAATATCTTTTTTTTCCCCTTTGTTTTTGAGTCACAAAACCTTTTTCCATACCACGATATTATATAGTGTTCCTCATGGTCGGTGTACAAGTACATAACAATATAAATGTAAATGGCGGAGATCCTGGTAGGCACCCCGCACCAGTCTCCCACAATATTAAATAACAAATATGTATTTATACAACTGTGATTACTCTGTTTTTTTGTTATATTGTGGCGAGAGAATAAACGATTCTTATTTTTATTATTATTATTATCCTATTATCATTATTCTAGTCAGGAGTACCTACCAATTAAATAACAATATGTTACAGTTATCGTAAGGGATCATCAAAACAACTGCATTAAAAAAAATCATTTCAGTCATCAAGCAAGCTGAATACAAAGAACAATTAAGAAAAAAGCAGTCGCTCGTCAGCTATAAAACAAAATTCGCACAACCTCGTTGCGCCTGCGCAAGTTTGCCAGCGTGTGCGCAAGGGTACATCACCTTGACACGAGGCCCCACGGGGTACTATCGCCATCCGTCTCGCACGAATACGTAGACGTAGAGGAAGAGAGAGATGCAAACATCCGTAGACAGACGCTTTCAGAAACGCTACGCGGCTTATTCATGGCCGCCATTTTGTATGTTCCTTTTGTCGACAGATATTAATTTGAGGACCTTATTTATGATCCAATAATTTAAATGGAACATCTTTCTACGTTTTACATTTGCGTTTGTTGATCGATGGAGAATGCAATATGCGTTTTAATGTATTTTTAGATGTTGTAGCTGTTGTAACAGACAGAAAACTGAATAATTCTCAATTAAGCGTGTTAATCTAATCTGTCTTGACCCGGTATAACGATTCCAACGACCTCGCGTACTTCGTTTACTAGTGATAGTCTTAGTTATTCATGTTCCACCATTTTCTCAGTAAAGCAATACTTTTTCATAGACCATAAAGAAAGGCTGACGTCATATAGGACCGTTTTACAGAATTCCGATGAATGCATATATTGAGTTCGAAAATAATTTAAACGATAATCTAATTGCGGTGACGTTCGTTCTAATGTGTAACGCGCATTAGTCGATAAAGGTAAATATAGTTTAGATCACAATACGTAACGTGACATTACAAGAAAGTGCGCATTTCAATATTGAATAATTGAATATATAATAGCTACGTGTAATCTATACTACAGATAAGATAACATGAACATTACTACGAAATCAACTTTAAAATCGAATCTATGTTAATTTTCGTAGCAAAATACTCATTTAATGTCTCTAAAACTAGTATTTCGCAAACATAGTGTGTTAAAAATACTTTATATATGCGAAAAAAGTGTCAAAACGTGATTACTGACGTAACCTGAAACTGTCGCGAGTGTAAAACTTTTCGGTACGCGCAGCGCCATCTATCGGTCAACTTGGCAGTCTGTCGTGATCTTCACAAGGTTAGGCTGTAAGCCCACGGGCTGCGGTTATTTATACAAACACTCAGGTTGTGACACGTGTTTACGATATCTTTTACTACGCCATTAGTTCTTTATGTATTAATAAGGAAAATTGGGGAAATTAAACGGTATTGTCTTGGTTTGATACGCGTGGCTACGTAGAGGGTTTGTCTTTGATTTTCCAAAGATTGTTCGAGGTGATGTCACGAGGCGACGTGTTGAAATACATCGTGAAGCGTAATGAGTTTATCAGATATTGTTTATAGAACTTTATGAGCGTTCCATATTGGGGAATACTTTTAAAACGCCATTGTGCTTATGTGTTTGTGGTTAACGAACCATAAAACGTTACAAATAGAAACCCAACATATATTGTTATCTATATATTGTTGGTGGTCATAAAAATGTCATCAAAGAAACAATCAAGCCGAGACAGGCGCTATATCCTTGGATTTCAGTTCACCACGTCATCACACTTAACATAATGCTGAAAACTGCATACCTACGTATGATTATGCACGATCACATGACATACAGAGCAGTGATGGCCCTGTGGTAACGCCGCGACGTATGGTCGTAGGTTCGAACCTAGATAGGCGCTTTACTTTGTGTAAATTATTTCATCTCCACTGCCCTCAAAACGGTGAAGGAACACATCGTGAGGAAACCGGCATGTCCTAGAACCAAAAATTCGAAGACATGTGACATCAATCAACCCGCACTGGGCCCGCGTGGTGGAGGAATACGGCCCACTCCCTCTCACCGAGAGGATGCGTGTGTTCCAGCTGTGGGAACATTATAGGCTGATTATGCTTATGCTACATGGCCACGGAGCTACATGACTTTCCAAAGTACAACAAGCATGAGAAGTTTCGCTAAAAACAATGAAATACCTGCTCTCGTTCCATACCAATTTTGTATTCGCCAATACTAAAAACACGGCCAATATGTAATTTGGCATTTGATAACTTCTCGACCAACATTGGATAAAATTAAATTCCTAGAAATTATTTGATACTGTTGCTAAATATAGGAGGCAGAGAAACACTTCTAGCTGCGCCCCGCGATTACACCCGCATAAGTCTCAATCCCGTTGGAATATCGGGATAAAAAGTATCCTATGTCCAAACTCAGGTCATGGTCTACCCATATGCCACGTTACCATTATTGCCCGCGACTTCGTCTGCGATCCAGGATGAAAAGTAGCATATGTCCTTTTCCAGGTTCCAGGCTATCTATTTGTGAAATTTCATTCAAATCCGTTGAGCCGTTTTAGCGTGAGAGCGTAACAAACAATCAAACTCGCTTACACATTTAGGATGGTTATCAGCCCTTTGTGCCCCATTGCAGGGCAAAGACCTCACTCCACACCCTCCTTCCACTTATCCCTATCTACGGCTGTCCGTCGCCAATCCTTATGAAAAATGTCGATTTCGTCCGGCCATCTCCCTCTTGGCCAGTCCGTTGTCCGTATCTTTTTTATGAGCAAATTAATTATTCGTAAACACGAAGAATTGATTACAAAACCCTTATGTCTATATATAAAAAAAGCAATCACGTTAGACGTTAGACGCAGGTAGTTGCAAATCATGGCTTAAATCGATCGATCTACGAAGTTACGCTTAACTT
This sequence comes from Atethmia centrago, assembly GCA_905333075.3. Taxonomy (NCBI): domain Eukaryota; kingdom Metazoa; phylum Arthropoda; class Insecta; order Lepidoptera; family Noctuidae; genus Atethmia; species Atethmia centrago. The sequence goes on along the minus strand of HG995381.1, from coordinate 4,280,547 downwards.
GCTATGGTGGTCTAAGGTGTACGATTATTTTTAATAAGTCGAGAACCTCTCAATTTACGCATAAAACCCAGGGTTATACGTGTAAATTCAAGTCAGTTTCCGTGTCTGTCTGTGTGACCGCGTTATTCTTCTAAACTGCGCAACGGATTTTGATGTGGCTTTCACCATCATCTAAAGAACTTATTCCGGAAGGTATATCTGTATAATTTATATTAAACTTATAAACAAATCTCGATGTTTACGAGTAGTAAACTAGTACAATCCGTGCAAATAAATGCTTCCGCAGACAGGCGCGACGTGACAGTGCGACGCGACTCTAGTAGAACATTTCATGAAGTTTTCATATAAATTCTGTAGCTCAGAGTTATACAACATTATGTGACAAAACGAAAATTTTACAGGGGAGGCAAAAATGTGCGTGAAACTGAATGCGTTGGTGTATTTAATGTCATACACAGTTGTATTTTTCTCTTCATAGATGTCATAGGGCTTAATGTCGTATACCATTATGTAGAACTGGTTCTTGCGATTTTAATGGTGCAAAAAAGATATTTTCAAAAAAAGTGGTATACAAAAGGTACAGAATTGTTCTACTAGTCGCGTCGCGCCTGTCTTTGGAAGCCTTCAGGGACGGATTGCTAGTAGGTAGTCGATATAAGGCTAATCTGATGAAGATTGCAGAATCAGGAGAAGTCGGTCACGTTGATAATGTTAGTCCTTCTTTTGTTAGGACCACACACAAGAGAACAATGAAACTGATGACGTACGAGTATATAAGCAAATTGCAGCTGTTTACGCTTTCGCAGTTCATGATCGATGATTAATTTTATAACTCGGCTGGCAACTTAGAAAACACTAAAAAATACTTTCCAGGAAAGCTTGTAAGAGCAATGTCGTTAGAAAACAATTTTTATGAGCTTCAAGCATAACTGTAACAGTTGAATTAATAATATTACTAAATGCCGGTGCCTCATTTCATTAAGAGCGTCTTTAACGGGCCTCTGCGACTTGACTTCGGCCCCTCGTACGCCTTTCTAATGTTCGGGACCCTAGGGTCCCAAGAAATGTCAACAGACGTAAAAAAAAACCATTTATTTTAGGCGACAATGGCCCATACACATACACATAAAAAAAAACAAATATCTCAGATTTGGACACCTAGTAGATATGCATAGTTTACACAAGCTAGTTTTATTTTATTTGTATAAAAGAGTTTGTGCCCTTTGCTAAAACTAAGACTGCATTAAAATATCAACTTCTCGTAGGCCATCGTCCCAACAACTTTCCTTCTGACATATACTTTCAACCTCTATAGCCAACGTTAATCCTCAGATTAAACACTGTTTGGTATGCATCGCCTGCAGTTGGTAACTGCAAGCGGACTGTTGTCGTCAGTTTCACGAGGGGCAGCCGGATCGCATGCAAATTGCCTTATAAGTTGTTTTGAGGATTTTCAGTTCAAAAGTTTAAAAGCATGCAAATTTTTATAATTTAGCATGCAATTTCTATAACAATTAGGAAATTAATGGCCCATCCAACCAGCTCAAAAGGTTGCTTATAAGCTATATAGCGCATATAACTACAGTTAGAAGCTGCAAGAGTCAGTTGTATAGCGCGCTATGTAACCCTTCTGCAGCTGCTATAGCTCTAAGGGGGCGCCTTGTAGACCCGATTTAATAGATCCAGTAGAGTTGCATAGAAGCGCTTGTAATTCCTTACAACCGCTATTTTCACTCCTTAAGCACCCTTATGAAGTTAAAATAGCGGTTGAAAGCTGATATTGACACTAAATGAACGAACAAACGTCGTATACACTCCGAATCGTAGATTGCAGCTTGCAGTGCAATAATGTTTTTGTTGGTGCTTTTAATATAAGTATTGTGTATGTATTACTTGTATGAAGTTTTTAGATTATTATGGCTATGGCAGCGTGTATTGAAATAATAAAATGGCGGAATAATAGTGTTAATATAAGATTTGATTTACGCGGCTTGTTTAGGTGAAAAACATCGGCAAATTTAATTTACTGTGAAACATGTATGGTGTTTTCGGAATAAAATTATTGGGCCCTCAATTTATTGAAGATCTAATGAAAATATAATGCATTTGTAGCTACGGGTCCAAAATTGTTGTTTTAATTTTGATAATTATAACGCTGATTTATGACTATTTATGGATACCTAACGATAATAAGATGATTGCGATCTTACTAAATTGTGCCGTGTGTTTAAATAAACAGAAATATATGAACAAATAAAGTATTTGACTGGCGTCAATATTATTGCAGACTTGGTTTCTAATTTTTGCTACTGTAGCCCCCTTTTGCAGAAATAGGTGACAAAAATCAGTGTTCAGAAGCTTCTATGTATGCTACTAAATTCATCGTTCTAGAACTTCAACCTCCATACATTGCCCAGTAGAGTGAATATTATAACCTAGAGTGTGAATTTGATATAATATAAAGCTCGAACCTGCATTACAGCACATACAATACATTTAATTTACGGATCTGCAAAACAATGCCAGAAAACCATGCTTGAAAAAAAAAAGTAGTAGTATTATGCTAATAAATTCTTCTATTATGTATACTTAACTATTTATGATCTCTGAAAACAACTTAGAGGGTAATTCACCTAAAGGTTGTAACTAAAAGAATTAATCGTCAAAAAAAAAACAAAGTTTGTTAATATTGTATTAACTTCAGATAGCAAAAAGTGCGGCCAGCGTTTTCCATTTTATTCAAAAGCTATTATTTCCTAACATGAAGCGCTGCAGACTCCATAGTACGAGCTGAGGAGCTAATTTTACCTCACATGTATAGGTAACAGAAACCGTAAGAAGTAAACTAGTCATAATTTTATATCCTATGTAGAACAGCGTGCAGCAAAATATGTCACGCAGGACCGTAATGCAAATAAAAGTGCGAATAAAGAAGCAAATATAACTACAGTGCAGTCAATGGCGGTCTAAAATGCCGTTCGGAACCATTATGCGACTAAAAGTGGTAAAAAAGATACAAATCTAGCTGTTGTACAGTTAATGGTGCCATAAGGTATCACAAAAATACCTTAGGTATATTCTGCTGCGTTCATAAGCGTATATAGTTTTAGCTGTTATCGAACTCGTGACTAATTCTGATTCCCCTATACCACCCCTATAGACATTGGTGCTTTAAAGAAAGCTGCATTTTTCACTAGTGTGCTAGTTGGGAACTTCCTATGGCCAAAGCTATATTCTATATACTTGTGGTTTATTAACTACTGTATAACTATAGCACATCTTTTTGTATACATAACATAATCATGCGTGCTGATCTTTGCGTTGTGCTCGTGAACGGGTGCTGCTTGTGGTGACTGGTCGTCTTGCTGATCATGGTTTTAATTGTTATTAGTAATTGTTTACTTATTTTACTTCGATGGGGCTAGTTTATCATTTCTCACTTCGAGCTACAGCAATTGCCTTATGTAAGCGGGCACGCCCTTTATGCCTGGAGGCTTTTATTTAGGTATTAAGTTCTATTTACGTTTTTTTTTATGTTGAAATTTTTATCTGCTTGAGTACACTTTGTTCATTGTTTTGTTGGTATACTGGCGCGTGCTAGCTAACGTATGGCAAGTGTGTAATTTAATCCAATGTTTTGTGTTTCGTAATGTTAATTACTTTGCATACGATTTGTATAAAATCAAGTTTATATAACTAAACAGACAGACGTGCTGCTGGGGAGTTTGTTCCACCACTTCTTCTTCCCAGCTAAAGCACTAGGAAGTGGTGACGGGCGGGCATTTTTGGGGGACTGTCTTATGTAACTTTGTCGTTCGAAAAGTGCTGATTTTCAGCCTAGTTTGAATAAATGACTTTTGATTTTGATTGATTTTGATTTTGAATCTGCCTATAATGTGCCCGCTGCCTGGTCCCAACACAGGCCTCCTCTTGGTGGGCCGTAAACCACCACGCGGGCCCAGTGCGGGTTGGTAGATGTCACATGTCTTCGAATTTTTGGTTCTAGGACATGCCAGTTTCCTCATGACGTTTTTCTTTTTCGTTTTGAGAGCAGTGGTGATGAAACAATTTACACAAAGTAAAGCGCCTGTCTGTCTGGCATCGAACCTACGACCTTACAAATCGCGGCCGTTACCACTGTGCCACCAATGCTCTTCGTGTTTTTGTATGCTGTTCGGAAATAGTTTTCCTAAAATCTCCTCACTACGCCTAGTAGACTTGGTCCGGACAAGTACCTATTGTGGGCTCATTTTTAACGAGACGATCTTATCGGGGATGTCCACGTCCATAAAAGTATGGAAATACGTGCACGTTATATCATTATTGTGAACGGAAATTTAAAAGCGTCTTTATATATTTCCATACATACATTCTACTTCCCTGTGTTATCGTGACGCTGTGGTTTGTCCACGATAATATTGTCACCTTAGAAATAAAAAAAAACACCTATTAGGTTATCGTCGGGATTCGGATACAGCTGGTTATCCCGGGTATACAAAAGAAGATCATGGAATTTACTAATCAAAAACAAAACATGTACCGACCGTTATTTTATTTTATTATTACGCACTCGCAGTTCAAAGCTGCATATACATAATGGAGTTCTAAGATTAGTCTTCACCAGACGTCGTTATCTTCGGGGTATAAAGAACTCATAGAGTAATGAAACCGAAGTGTCAATCAAACAAAAACAGACTAACCCATAGTTTTAACCTACATGCTACATAATGAAAATAACTGAACCAATGAACCCACGCTAGTATCAGCGGTGGTTCAGTTCGGAGGTACTAGTGCGAACAAAGGTTGAGAACAAAGTCTCACTAGCATCTACCACTTAGTAAATGGTGATACTATAGAGAACGAAATTTCCCGCTAGTACCACCGATGGTTCAGTTCGGTGGTACCAGTGGGAACAAAGGCCAATTCCCATGTTGTTGTTTTATTAATAAGTACTTATACTTATAATAACTACATTCTCGGACACTTCTTCCAATGATCTGTCGCCACTACAGGAATCCTTTTGTGGTCTACTGAGTATTTTAGTGATATTTATTATAGAAGTATGTATTTATGTAAGTATATTCTCTTATTGTATATTTAAATTAGTGAATAGTATTTTTTATATATTTTGTTTTCTGTTCTACTCTTACACACGGTGTCTACATCTCTTTGCCTACTGTCCTATCGCAGGTATGCTGGAAGAGATTTCTTTAGAAATAAGCATCACCTTTGTACGTATTTTTCTGTTCCTTTCTTCTTGTCTGTTTATATGTATACATAAACTGTTAAATATATAAATAAATAAATATATGACAGTGTACTTAAGGCAGTTCGTAGTATTAAGTCAGAAAAGTGAATAAAGTTTTCAATTTTTATGTTCTTAAAGCACGTCTCTGGGAGTGTATAATTTGATAGGCAGTAACCTTGAAAATAGCTGTATGTGTCACGTATTCTTTGTTTTCTGGTCATCACCTGCCTAGCCTTTTTCCAACTATGTTGGGGTCGGATTCCAATCTAACCAGCTGAATACCAGTACTTATCATGGAGCGACTGCCTATCTGGCCTATCCACAACCGAATTACTGGGTAATTACCGCACTGGTGGTCCGACTTTCGAGCTCCTGGCTACCCGTAATGACTGTCAAAGATCTACAAATGACAGCTTGACCAACGGCTTAAGACGCTGACAACACCAAAACCGCGGTCAATGTCAAACTGCATAGAAAAGAAAGAGAAACGCGATGAAACAACGCTTGTAATTTATCGCAAAATATGGAGCAATTATCTATTTACTCAAAATTGAGTTGAGTAATCGAAAATAAAAACAACCAAGTTCTGCATCCAAATAAGACGTTCTTGTTATTATTTAAATATGTAACGTATGTTGATATTTGATACAGATATTTTGGATTAGAACTCAAGGTAAGAGGTTAGTTTAACGTTAGTTTGTATCGAGATTTTGTTTTCAAAACGTGTTTTGGTAACAACCAAGTTCTGGGAAATATGTTCAAAATTAATATATATTTTTTCCGCTACCACAAACTATACAGATTTGGCAATTTTTTTTCTTAAGCTAAGTCTATTTTGGTCAATTGGGTCTTGTCAGCGCCTTAAGAGAATGCCCACGAATTCAATTTCACTCTGTATAGATTGTAAATAGAGGGGGTTGAATTTCGACCAGTGCAATGGGCGACCACTAGTAATTAATCATTATTCGAATAAAAGCTTTTTCAAATTCTGAGGTTCATTGCTGTCGCTGTTCAGTTGCTTATAACCAAGGTGAGATATTAGATGTTACACATCATCATCATATGCGACTACTGTAAGGCTCATTAGTTTTGCTCCTTACCTTTTCCTTAGTTTCAGTAAGAGGTAAAAAGTATGCAGACTACTAATGGATTTCCAAGCCAAGTGAAGGTAGTCAAAAAAGAACTTGCTGAATAAGCCTAATAACTTCTGGAGTGTATACTATACTTTTTACTATCCTTTCAGGAATTATGTTTTTCTGTATTAATTTATTCAATTACATCTTTATTTTACGACGATTACCAATTCCTTAGACGATCCCTCAACAGCTGTGCTTTGTAGTCCTTAATTTCTCGTTTACTCGCTTGTTAAGGGATTTAGGGACTTACCACCGCAATATGCGTTACTTTTTGCATATTGCAGTGCATTTGCATTGCGTTTTTGCTATTGCTGTTCTGCCACAGAGCAATTAAATAGGTGGTGTGATTGGCTGATGTGAGGTTCATAAAAAGTTGTCCTGATCATCAAAACAATGACGACTTTCACGGCAGGTCAAAGTTCAGACACACCTTACGTACACGTTTTCAATCATTTATCACACATTTCTGTTTTCTTAGTGTCCGTGGCCATGAACTTATTTATGTCGTATCACGATAAATGCTGTAACAGTAAAAATATTGTCCAAATCTACATTCAGAATATAAAGTGGACATAACGGGATTTCCAACACTATGTAGTAGGTATCATATGTGTTTAATATTGTAGATAATTGTATCGATTAAGGTGAAAGACAAATTGATGAAATTGTTAGAGAATTTAGAATTCTTACAAACATTAAGAGGGTCAGGTATTTCTTCATGGGTAAGTTTAAGAATTTATTCAAAATCAATCAGTAGGTTAGTATTAAACATATTCGGCGTTATTACAAAACAAGAATCACTTTTGGACATGATTTAATCCATCGAGCCAGTTTTTGTAATAAGTACGTTACTATGGTTGAAATACAGTTCTTTATACAAAACTGACTACTTAGTCCGGTACTAATTTGACAGTTTTGCATTAAGAACTTTAACGTAGACGGAATAAAGTTCGAAATTCAAAAATGGCTGAATAGTTTAAACCTGGGTCTAAAGATAATCCTTGTTTTGTAATAAGACGGATTGGGTTTAAAAATAACAGCTCTAACATCATTAGGTACCTACTTTATAGTCTTTATTCGTAAACTTTAAAATACTGGTATTCAGGTGCATCTAAGTCTGGAAGGCGTCCCTAACTTGTTGGGAAAGGGCTAGTTAGGTGAAGATGAATGAATGAAATGCACCTACCCCAGCGTGGTTAAACCAGACTCGATTGCTCGAACGAACCCAAGGATTTACAAAATTCCCTGGAGCCTCATGATTCATGGGACTACTGCATTTCAAAAAGTAGACCGGGGGGTGCGGTAATGGTCAGGAAGACGTGCCCTTAGGATATGGAAGGATTACTAGAGCCGTACCAGATATGCCTCCGGAATCCGGAATGCAAGCAATGGAATAGTGGAGAGACGGGTGATTTATCTATGGGAAGGCTTAACAACGTTGCCGTCAGGTTGGCTCAGGTCCAGTTGCTTTTCAGGAGTAGGCAGTGACCTGTCGCTGCCAGCCGTGGTCGACTCCATGGTCGGCAGCGAGGAGTCCTGGGACGCGGTGGTATCCTTCTGCGAAACAGTCATCTCGCAGAACGAGGCTGCTGAATGGGAGCCGGAGATCTCTTCCACTCACCCTGCCCGCAGCAGGCGCACCGGGCGTCGGCGGAGGGCAGACAACGCCCTCTTCCAGCCCCCCTCACTGCAGGACCCGAGCTGGCGGCGCGTATTGTTCCACGCGCGCCCCTATTGGACGTCGCGGTTTTACATCTTATTCCCCCCTCGGGCCTGAGGTGGCCCGCAATGGCGGGCCGGCACCAGCCGGGGATCGCGGAAATCGCACCAGATCCCATGATCCCCGGTGCAAGTGTGGGAGGGGAACACCGGGGTGGTTTTTAGTCAGTAAGAGTCTGACAGACCCCTCCAACAGGAACAAAAAAAGGTCCAGTTACTTTCTCGACTCTTTTCTGTGTCAGATGTAGCTGTAGTCAGGTGATGATGAATTAAGGAAGTTAATATAGACACTTAGTGACCTGTTTATTTATGTATATACACTAAATACACGTAAACTAAGCAAAATTCTATAATCACTTGGTAGATCGACACAACTCTCAAGGTGTATAAATCTTATTACATTAACCCGATACCTTAACACTGCTGAAAGCAGTGGTGGCCCAATGGTAACGGCCGCGACTTACGAGTAGTAGTTCGTAGGTTCGAACCCAAACAGGCGCTTGCTTTACTTGGTGTACATTATTTCATCACCACTGCTCTTAGAACGGTGAAGGAAAACATCTCGACGAAAACGTTCCGAGCTGAATAGTTCCGATCGCAAGCTCGCATCAAATGCACGCATAATGCAGGTAATTAGGTATACAACATTGTCAGCATTTATTTCATAATTTTCTTTTAATTTCCGCATTTTTTTTTTATTTCTTGGCGGGCCGCACGTGTACCGACAGCGGGCCGCGGTCTGTGCATCGCTGCTTTAGATCATGAAGTCAATCTCATCTGCTAAAGTTGCTTATGCGAAAAGGATTTTTATGAAGATAAATAAATAGATAAATAAATAATAAATAAAAAGAGAATAAAGAACAGGCAAGACAAAATAAAATAATCACTGGCATACTAATGGTTATTTGTGTAACATACTCTTGCTTCAGGCCTTAGTTAGCCTGATATTAGAATCAGTGCTTGAGTGAAACATATTCAGTAATCCAGTAATATCACTGCTAAACATGGACAGTTTGCAAGTAGTTTAGTAGATTCTTTTAAAATCCACACAACAAAGTAACAAGAATCAATCTGTTCTCTCGTGTTTTCATCATGGATTAAACAGATGTTTGTATTTTCATAACAAACTGAAATTTTATCGAGGCTAAGATGAGAATTCCCGAGCATATTTTCATATATAACAGTCTGATATTATAACAAACATTATTATATGCCGTTATTAATACAGACACAATTTCACAGGAAATTTGCAGCAGGAAGCCTGTGGATAGACCCGCTACGGGAAAACCAAAAATATAGTTTGCTAACCCCAGTAATATTTATCCCTGTTGCATAGTTGTGGTATTTTCCGGTAATAAATATCTTTCATAGACATAAAAGGCACAAGAAGCCATTTTTAAATGGATTTCAGAAATTTGCAAGACTACCAACTCGTGTGTACAACTTTTTTTTGGGTGGGAAATTATCAGATAAGTTCTCCTGCTCTGGGCGGAGCGGGAGGGTTTGTCAGACTCTTACAAACCCACCCGTTTTCCTTCCGTTGCCTGTGTTGCCAGGGGCCTCAGTATCCATTTAGGACTTTCCCACAACCCCAGCAGTCGTATGTAGAACTTGGATTTGATTATGTAAACTAAGCTTGTTGGTAAGGCTTTAGACCATAAGGCTCCTCTCGCAGAGAGGAACAGTTCTGCGTCCCAGCAGTGGGAACATTATAGGCTATTATGAAAGCCAAATGTAAATCTCCGTGATTTCAATTTGACAAATATTCTTGTCTACGTTGCCGACAAGATTTGAATAAAACTTGTTACCTACGTCAGGTATTTTTTTTTTACCCAATTGACTACCAACTTAAATCATCCGAATTGTCAAATCACAATATTGTAATTCTTTGACAGTTGTATAAAATAGCTATAACACGGCTATAATACACGTAGTGTCAATTTAAGGCGCTGACAAGACCCAATTGACCAAAATTGGCTTCGCTTAAGAAAAAAAATTGCCAAATCTGTATAGTTTGTGGTAGCGGAAAAAATATATGTTAATTTTGAAGATATTTGCCAGAACTTTGTTGTTACCAAAGCACGTTTTGAAAAAAAGATCTCGATACAAACTAACGTTAAACTAACCTCTTACCTTGAGTTCTAATCCAAAATATCTGTATTAAATATCAACTTACTTTACATATTTAATTAATAACAAGAACGTCTTATTTGAATGCAAAACTTGGTTGTTTTTATTTTCAATTACTCAACTCAGTTTTGAGTAAATATATAATTGCTTCATATTTTGCAATAAATTACAAGCGTTGTGTCATCGCGTTTCTCTTTCTTTTATATGCAATCTGACAGTGACCGCGGTTTACGTGTTGTCAGCGTCTTAATAAACAATTAATTTCCCTGACTGCTCACTCAGGCGCATGTGCCTGAGTTCATCATACCTGCTACGCAACCAACCATTTTGACAATAGGTAGGTATATACCGTTATATATACAGGAGTACCCACTTTTTTACAATCAGAAAAACATTCCTTACAAAAATATTACTTGAATTTTTGATTTTGGTTTGATTTTTTGATTTCACATATTGTGTCACCCTATGTAAGGACACTAAAAATTTTGATTGATGACTGATCAGTCTTAAGGCTCGTACAGACTGGCGCGATATCGCGGGCACGACAGGCAGCGCGACACTTTCCATGAAGTTTTCATAGAAATTGTGTTACTAGTGTCGCGTCGCGCCTGTTTACTGGAGCCTTTATTTTAGAAGGAAACCCAAAATCTTCCAAATGACTAATGATGAATGATATTTATCTCGAAAAGTAACTTAATGAAAGAAAGAAGAGAAACTTGTTTAGCATTTAATATACCAGTAGGTAATCTATTTATTTATTTTATGGTTTATGTACACACAGTAAAACACATAAGGGAACGACATAATCAACACATACAGACACACAACATCGACATGATCATCTATGAATGAATTAATGAAATGCACCGACCCCAGCGTGGTTAAACCAGACTCGATTGCTCGAATGAACCCAAGGATTCGCACTAGTCCCTGGAGCCCCATGTTTCATGGGACTACAGAGACCATTGCATATCAAAGAGTAGACCGGGGGGCGCGGTAATGGTCAGGAAGACGTGCCCTTAGGATAGGAAAGATTATTACAGCCTACCGGATATGCATCCTTGAGTAAGCAATGGAATAGTGGAGAGACAGCGTAATTTATCTATGGGAGAGGCAACGTCTTTTAACAACGTCTCCGCCAGGTTGGCTCGGGTCCCGTTGCTTTCTCGACTCTTTTCTGTGTGTATCACTGCTATGCGGTGTTGCATCGACACAATCATCTATGCAAATAAATATTGAAGTGTCCGTTTGTAATGTCAAAATAACAGCTTTTTACTAAATGCACATAAAAGTATATTCGGTAAGTATACTCTTAACAAAAACACAATTTTTAAAATTTTTGCCTGTGGTTCTGTCTGTCCGTTTGTTCCGGCTAGTCTCTCCGAAACGGCTGGACCGATTTTGACGGGACTTTCAAAGGCAGATAGCTGATGTTATAACGAGTAACTTAGGCATTCTTTTTAATTTTAGAAAACCTCACACGCGCGAAGTCGCAGACAGCAGCTAGGTAATCATTTAATTTCATGGCAATATAAACTCAAACTGAAAGCATTAATTTCAAATAAACCAAATACAGACACTTTTGAATTGTCAAGGGGTCAGTCAGAAAGATGAAGCTAGTTGCCCATTCCAAAGCTTAGTAGGTTCCTATGGAGAAGAACGGGCAAGAAACTCCAAGGTCACTCTTTCATATTAAAATATTGTAACAAAAATATTGGTTACATCATTCATTCATGTCGAAATTATACTTGTGAGAACAATGTAGAAAGACGTGCACGTAAAGTATCCGTAATACAAATAAAAAACAATTGAAAAATTAAAACAGCTAAGAAATTACCAGTTCCTACTGACGGCGCCCGTTCACGAACATGAAGCATGGATCAGCCCCATTCAGCACAACCATTTTGAAGGGAACTTAATGATCCAACACACACGCCAACACCAGAGAGACATTTGAGTAAGCAGGACATACTCTCAACCTATAATATTGGCTGCCCAGAACCGAGCTATCCTACTAATATTATAAATGCGAAAGTTTGTAAGTATGGATGGATGGATGTTTGTTACTCTTTCACGCAAAAAGTACTGAACGGATTTGGATGAAATTTGGCACACAGATAGTTTATAACCAGGAATAACACATAGGATACTTTTTATCCCGATATACCTACGGGGTCAAAACTTATGCGGGTGAAACCGCGGGGCGCATCTAGTAAGAAATATAGTGTAGCATCATTAGTAGCGTCATGTTAGTTCCTTAAACGTACAGCTATCAGCGCACGTAATATAAACATACCTATCTATCTCCATACCATCATTTACCTAGAATGTTCCCAACTATGTTGAGGTCAGCTCCCAATAATCCAATCTAACCGGATGACGAAATACTATAAGCCTATCTAACCATTTAAATTGCAATGCCTTATCAGGCAACTAAGTTCTAAGAACCTACCTATTGTTAACATCTTCAAAATTCTGTACACTTAGTTCGCAATAAAGAATTTAAATTTGAATTTGAATCATCTGACCTGCACAACCCAGTTATTGGGTAACACGATACCTCTTGGTAAGACTGATTGTCAGACCTGTCGGGCTAAAATAAGCCTACCTAAACAAAAACTAAAGTCCTCATTCTCAATGTTTTATTATAATAAGTTTACAAGCCCTTCATACCGTAGCGGTGGCCAGTCTGAAAACGAACGAGCGTCCGTTGACCCCGCGGGCCGATGAACCTATTTCGGGGCACGGTACTGTTCCGACTAATTTGGGGTCATTTTGTTACACAAGGCCATTAATTGCCGCGGGGCGATTATGTGCGTAAGTGTTTTTTAGATAGCTTTCATGGTGTTAGGTAGGAAAGAAAGGTTAATGTGAAGGTTGGAACACATAGCTACGTGCTCTTCGGGAATCGTAGCTACATACCCAGCTACAAGGAACTTTTGGTGCTCGAATGACGTTGACAAAGGTGCGCTATTGGTGGATATTTGTACAATTGTTTTGTGAAGAGGTGCGCTATTTTTTACCCGACTGCGCCAGAAGGAGGGTGTTTTTCGAGAGTATGTATGCATGTATGTATGTAGGTATGTATGTCTAATTCATTGGCACGCTCTGTAGCTTGATGGATTTTAACATAAGAGGTGTCGTTAGATTCGTCTTCATTGTGGGAGTGACATTGGCTATATATATAGTTAATTGAATTGCATAATTTATTATTTTACATTCAGTGATTACTTTGACTCACACACTGACTAATTACTTCAAAGTTTTAGGAAAATCGTCTACTTTTACAATGTTTGTGTGAGCACCATGTATCTATGACATAATTAATTTATCAGTCATTGCTTCATTTTTATTTCTTTTTACCTACGTATTGTGGTATAGTAATTTTATTCTTGGTGCATCGTCTTCACATATAATTATATAATCAATGTATACAAAATATTGTTAAACATTTTAAAAGAAAAACGGTGGAGTTTCTTGCCCATTCTTCTACTCACTGTGTGCTGCACCGGTCGACGTCATCACGTCAACGCCGGCTGTCGCTGAAAACCAGCGCTGGGGCTCTGTCTCGCATAGGGTTGCAGCATTATGCTGAGCGTTGGCCGTTTTGCGTGGATGTGACTCATATTCTCCCCTAAATTGTTTCTTTTTTGTATTTGTGTTCCTTCTTTGCGTCATGTTTACCGCAAATAAACGTATTTTCTTTCTTTCTTCTTTCTACATACGAAACTACCTATTGGAAGGGGCGACTAGAATAAATTCATTTTTTTTGTAAATTTTGATGTTAAAATGTGCCTTATATGTGCCTATTTGAAATAAATAAATAGATTTTGACTATCTGGATGATGAACTCGTTTATGTCGAAGAGAATGGTCGAGAAATGAGCTTCACGCTTCAAGTAACCTAAGTAGACTTCATTTCTAAGTCCTCCTCCTTCTAAGTAGGTTGTAATGACGATCACGACGATCGATATTGAAATTCGATTCGATTCGGATAGTCTCCGTAACTAGTCCGAGCTAATCAATACTATAAACAGTAAATATGGAAGTTAAGTCCGTTCCATAATATTATATTTTTAGACCTTAGTCGATACACTGCAACTCGCAACTGTGGATTTTTTAGTCCAAGCGGGGCGCAAGCTGCCTTTGTATTATGTGAATTTCGAAAATTCGTTCAACTCTATGAATAAAACTTACATGAAGTCAGGGAAACTAATTGATATTCAAATTGACTCATCATTTGCCTAGCCTTTTCCCAACTATATTGCAGTCTATTTCCAGTCTAACAAGACGCAGCTGAATACCAGAATTTTACATGGAGCGACTGCTTATCTGACCTCCACCACCCAGTTACTGAGTGATACGATACTCCTTGGTAAGACTGGTTATCAGACTTTCGGGCTTCTGACGACCCGTAACGACTGTTAAAGATCCAGGAATGAGAGCCGGGACCAACGGCTTAACGTGCCTTTCGAGGCACGGAGGGGCATTGGTATATAAAGATGGTCACCCATCCAAGGACCAACCGCGGCAAGCGTAGCTTAACCTGATCGATTGACCCAAGCGGCTGTTATTACTTAGCCACAAGCCCCTCCGTGATATCAAAATTGACTACCAACTCAAATTGTCCGTATATTCAAATCACAACTGCCATTCTTTAACTGTTTTATGGAATGGCTATAACTCAATTTCGTAACAATTAATTTCCCTGACTGTATCGAGTGTAATGTGGATTTTCTACTGATATCTTTAGATGTGTGACAAATTGTGTTGAAACTAATTTGGATAAACAAAGACAGAGAACATGTGACAGTTATCATCCCCCGCAAATTCTAAAAATAGGCTGAAGATTGTAACTAGTAACTACACACATAGTTTACAGTTGCTTTATGAACCTGAAACAAGTTTACCTCGATATAAGTCATTATAAAGGCCAACTCATACCGTCGGAAGACGAGGACGGCATCGACAAGGATTTGCCGAGAAGCATTCCGCGGCAAGCCACGGGGGAAATGCGGAGTACTCCCCCGCTTGCACTGCCTTACCCCGCGATCGGATGCCACCGGACTCCGGCGCATCCCGCCGCGGTATCCTCCACCGCGCTTCAATACCGCAGAGAGAAATTCCCTTTGATGCTCCGTGATCGGTCTCTAAGCTTTAAAATAACATAGTATGCCCCGACGTCCGCCAATGTGCTGTGGCCTTATAAGACCATATTAGCACATTTTAGGAATATTATAATCATCCTAACAATTAAAGCAACAACATTTGGACAACACTAAGTAACAATTTTATAACTATACCAATGCAAGACAAAACACGACCTAAGAAGTTCCCTAAGTAAATGTTTAATACTTCCTTTTTCAGGAAGTTCTTTGTTTCCGCCGAATATGACCGACTTTTCAGGAGTTTTCAGAACCATGTCGTTTCACTTTTACAGTCTTGCCGACAATCAACGTACTTTTACAAAATATTATATGTAAGTTTGTACGCACAATATTAACTAATTGACCATACCATTTTAAGACAATAGATTTCTTATAGTTTTTTCTGTAATCTAATAAGCATAAAAAAACTCTGTATTTTTTTTATTTTAAGCTCAGCAGTTTCTGAGGCCTTTCCACCGAAACTTCTGAGCCTATAATGGTCAATTTTCATAAATTTTCTTTAATAACTTAAAAACTAATCATTTTAAAGTTTTAAAAAATATATATTTGAAATCATCATATCAACTCCTTTCATTTCATATGTCAACTCGGTAAAATTTGAAAAACGTTTTTTTATGAATTTTCTACTTTTCCCCCAAAAGTGAACCACGTATTCAGAATTCATATATTTACGTAACACGAACGTGTTACGTAAATATATGAATTCGGTGTTTGGGTCACAGAAATTCATGTGTAGCAAATTTCAATTTAATCACGAGTGATCCTTTAAGGGTTCCGTCTTTTCCTTTTGAAGTACGGAACCCTAAAACGTACTCTGAACATCAATGTTTTAACTGACACCACAAACCATTTTGTAACGTGTTTCGCTTATGTACTAAATAGTCACCATTGTGGCCATTACTTGCGACCACAGTAACGGCTAGCCTGGCCATTTTATTTTAGTAATAATCATACATCTATGGTGACCGCACTTTTGGCTTTATGGACACAGCCCACTGTAGCCGTTTAGCCTTCATTGAACTGTTACTATACAACAATTCTGGAAAAGTGGGACAATAGTGATCGCTTTAAAATGTTAGTCATTTTGCAGTCAACTTTCGTATGGAAGTTTGGGACAGATGTTGTGTTTCTATTGTATAACAGAGGAAATGCTGGGTTAGTATTCGCTTAGAAGCGAATACTCTAATAAAAGGTGTAGTATATAATCATAAAATCACGCCTGTTTACCTCGATGGATTAGGCAGAGGTGTAGGTACCTATAATACACCCACATATCACCAGTTATGTTTAAGTCCGATGTAATAGGGGCGAGCCTATTGCTATCAACCGATCTTTAACGACGATCCGTAACAAACGATCTTTGTCTAGGTCCTTTTTTATGTAGACAAAAAATACTGTAGACTTCCCAGGGAAAACCCTTCTCACTCTTAACACGTTGAACGCTGCCACGGCCTGTTGAATCCAACTACTCGTACTCGGCAGACACACGTCTCTCATGACCCACGGGGACAAGTAGCGACTTTGGGCTCGGCGTTCAACGTGTTAAGGCTTTTTTTGTGGTTAATAAAACAAACCCGTCTATGTATCTTTCTTATCTCAGCCTCAACAACTAGCTTTATTAGGTAACTAGCAACACGTTTAGCACCTCAACATACAACAACTTTCATCAACAGAAATCCTTCAGCTATCCGTTTGACCCACATCTTCAAACAATAGCAGCGCAATTATCTACGTATACACGTCACATCCGCGACGCCTGCGCAAACAATATTGTTGGGAAATCGATTTGTAATCGATACCTAAGTTTATTTGGAGTTGATTCTTTCTAATATTATACAAAGATGTGAAAGTTTGATGAAGATGTTTGTTACAATCACGTATAAGTGATTTGCATGGCCACGCAGTAAGACCATGTTCTGGATTACCACATGGATACTTTTTATTCGGGTGCTTGGAGTAGTTCCCTAAGCATGAGAGTGGAAAGTGTAGGCAGCGGGTAGAAAAATATCCTAAAAAGGACATTAGGATTTCTACATTAGTAGGTAACTGACCCATAAAGCGTCACAGGGCAGGTTAAGAGATGGTGAACAACTGAAATCGTTGGATTAGTCAGCCTCACTTAGATACAGGCATACAATAAAAGGCGACCAAAAACAATAAAGCGGATTAGTGGACGTTGAATGGCCTCTTATACGATGGACAAACGAGAGGGAGATGGATGGATTGGGGGGTAGGAAATGGGTTGCGAGCCCCCAATGGATGCCCAGATCAGATTTTTGTGAACATATATGAAGGAGGCATTGACCACATAATCAGCCTATAATGTTCCCACTGCTGGTACACAGGCCTCCTCTCTGTAAGAGGGAGTGGGCCGTAATCCACCACAGGGGCCCAGTGCGGATTGGTAGATGTCACATGTCTTCGAATTTTTGTTCTAGGGTATGCCGGTTTCCTCACGATCCAGATGTTTTCCTTCACCGTTTTGAGAGCAGTGGTGATGAAATAATTTACACAACGTAAAGCGCCTGTCTGGGCTCGAACAAACCCACTTACAGAAATAAAATAATTTATCACTATGTTTATTCCTTAAAATTAATAGGTCCTATCAGCAGATCATACTTAATTATAGCAAAGGGATACAGTAAAAGTTTACATACATAAGATGAACCTCATTGCTTTTAGGACAGCTACACAAACGATACGCGCCTTTCATTAATTTCTAATGCTGTCTGAAAACGGACCTAATCATTACGATCTCACCAAAAACATTTCACGGAAATTAGGTTGCCAAGACTTACATAACGCTTTCACTGTTCAAAAGTTATCAGATCTAATGTAGAGCCAAGCCGCTAACTCCACAATGCCTAACTCTACAAACTTTATTTTGGTCAAAATTTTTTGCGGCTTATGGTAAGAAATTAAGTTACTGGTCTTTAATGTTCTGCCATACAATACTGGAGTGGAAGGGCTAAGCTATACATACATTCAGACCAAGATGTACAGTAAGGCCTTGTAAAGTAAAGTAAACATTTATTTGCATAGAATGTAGGTAAAGTAAATAAGATGTTACAGTTAAAATATGGGTGATCCTTGTACAATCTACCTTATATTAGGCATGCAACATTATTGTAAGATGAGTGAATTGATATAAAAAGAAATGAAATGATGACATGGTTATATTATTTTTGCAGTATTATAGTTGAACAGTAGTCGGCATGGTACATTCATATAATGAAACATTTATTTAAATATCTACGATACAATAGTTATAAAATTAAATAAGTTAAGTAAGTTAAGTTTCAATTAAATTAGATTAAATCATTAAGTAGATAAGTCAGTGTCATTTAGAAAGTCATTCAATAATAATTCACAGAATTATTATTCCGTGTATATGTAAATAATAATTCTGTGAATGACATTCTAAATGACACTGACTTATCTACTTAATGATTTAATGTAATTTAATTTTTACAATTAATAATGTTGTCATTTTCTTTTCATTGCAGAGTTAGGGGCTTAGCTATAGCTCTACATTAGATCTGATAGCTTTTTAACAGTGAACGCGTTATGTAAGTCTTGACATCCTACTTTACATCAAATGTTTTTGGTGGGATTTCGTTTCTTTTTATTTTAACGGTGATATTGTACTGATATTACACATATATGTCAAAATGATAACCCTTATTCCTAGCATAGTAGAATTAAAAAAAATATTTTGCACGCCAGCAGTTACTTTCTTCATAGTAAACGAGTTTCTACTTCGTTGTTTATGTACATACTAATTTAGCCTTCATAACAAATGTAAGTAGGTGTACATATATCCGTAAGGAATACAGAGTTGCACCTCCCTTTAACCCTTTGACCGCCACGTCAAAAATGCAAAAACGTGCCCTCGGCGCCGAGCTACGTATTATTCCTTATAAATCTGTCAATGTAGTCGTGACCGTGGCGTGCTGGGCACATTTTGGTTTGTCATCTATACATGACTGTGGTGGTCAAAAGGTTAAGGGAGGTGGAGGTTGGAGGGTGAAAGTTAAAAATGTCTTCATTTTTGTTGTTTGTGTGCAAATCAAACACAAACTCAAAGCATTTATTTCAAATAAACCAAATACAGGCACTTTTAAATTGTCAAGGGTTCGGTCAGTCAGGAAGATAAAGCTAGTTGCCCATTCCAAAGCGTAGTAGATTCCTAAGGCAAGAAACTCCAGGGACGCTCTTTTAAATTAAAATATTGGTACAAAAATATTGGTTACATCATTCATGTTGACATTATACATGTGAGAACAATGTAGAAAGACGTGCACGTTAAAAGTGACCGTAATAAAAAAATAAAAACAATTGAAAAATTAAAATAATCCGTGGCAGCCAATCCTAGCCTACCCTAGAGGTTTTATTTTATATACAGACTTGCAACTCCCTTTACGGGGGTTGGAGGGTGAAAGTTACTGATTTCTTAATATTTTTGTTATTAGTGAGCAAATGATAGCCTGCATAACAAATTTCAGCTTTCTGGGACCTCGGGAAGTGCCTTCTAAGGCACTTCCCACTGACTCTTTCACTCATCAAAACCTCTAGGTTTTGATGAGTGAAAGAGTCAGTGAATCAGTGATGAAATCGACGAATTTTTGGTATTAATAAAATCCAAAGTATATAAGCTAGACAAATGAAACTAAGTGTGTTTTGGCGTCGGATAACTATATCTTATCCTGAGAATTTGAGCTCTCTTGCATTATCCAGGCCGAAACTATGAGAGTTTGAAAATTCGACAAAACGGTTCGAGAAAAGGCACTACCGTGCCGGGGTCCTCCCAGATATGCAGAACTAAATCACAGTTCCGACATAGTATTTGCGAGGCCCATCACTAAGAGCGTCCACATCACTAATTATTTCCGTCTAATTAGCCGATGATTGCTAAATAAAGCTTTTAACATAAATGTTGTTAGGAATTATTTCCAGATCACTGACAATTCCTGTTGGGAATGATGTCCTTTTCAATTCAGACTGTTTTCCACAAGGTAACCGATATTTGTAATTGTATTCACAAATTTAAACTCCTTTACATCTCACCAATCAAACCAGGCCACTTAGGATTATGAAATCCATAAAGACATACATGGTCAGTTCTGCTTACAGATTCGTTTGACCTTATCAAAACCGTACTGAGTGTGACTGTAATGGCCTCAAGATCTACGCACCTAAGAAGGCCGGAACGAACGAGGGCATGTGCAGTGTGTGCAGTGTGCAACTGTGCACGTGTGGTTCGTCTGTTTAGATTGATCTCTCCATATTTGGCAGCTTAAGTCTTAAGTACCAAAAGGCTAGATAATATATCCAAACTTCCTTACTTTTTATTGTTAAGACGCAGATATATGATTTTAGTGACTTTTAAATCTGTTATTACGCCTTCAAATAATGCAAGTAAGTTATGCGAAAAATGTATTTTAAACTAGAACGCGTACACATCAATTATATATGTGAATATTTAAGTATTGTAGTAAAATACTTTATGAAATAAATTCAGGAAGTTATGTCTACTCAAAGCATAAAAAACGATATTACTTTCATGTATTTCAGACTACTTTATTATCTATATTTAGATCTGTGATATTTTTAAACATGTATATTTTCGTTACTAAAAATCAATATTCCCTTTGATGCCGAACGTCAGTCATGTCAACGTCGGCGTGAGCGCGACATTGGTATGGCCATGGCCAGCGGCGATTACCCGACCTTTAAGGCGTTACAAACAACCATACTATTAACTACGAACTAGCTCACACTCCACTAAATCCATATTTTTTTAACTCCCATCTTGCAAACAAAGACTAACTGAAAACAAAACACTCAGTGTCTCTCAAAGATTACAGGGTCGTCGTAACTTTTATTTAACTTAGAACAAGTCGTCTCTGCCCCAGTTGGAGCACAACTTTGGGATTTACTTCTCTTTTAATAAATTCCCGACGGTACACATACACTTAGTCAGGCAAAGAAAACTAAGTTTTAACTTTGATAACGAATGATTTATGGAATATTACTTATATATGGAACGTATGTCTTGTCGACAATATGGCCGTAGGATTTGAGGTTTTAAGATCGATTTACAGACCTTGCAAAGGGCACCTAATTAAGTTAATAATTCTGCAAAATCGCGAACAGTCAAGGGGCTGCAGTCTCGACATAGATATCAATCACTTTACGTCCGAATTTGGTCGCAAAGTCGTGAGGGGTCTTTAGACAGTCAAAATTGCTTGAAAAGCACGAAAATATCACAATCTTGTCAAGCTATTTTGACCGAGACTGCAGCGTAATTTGAATACGGAAAACGCTTATTCAAATTATACAGAGTCTCGGTAATAAGCGTTTTGCAAACCAAAGGATCTGTTAAAGTTTTACCAAGTCTACGATTAGACTTGGTAAAACTTTAACAGATCCTTTGAAAAACTATACTTGTAAGTTTTCAGAGGATCTGTTATAGTAAGAAACTATTTTAAAGAACTAAAGGAATTTCGGTGCTTAGGTTACGCTTGGTTAGACTACGCATTAATATTAGCGAAGATACGACAGTGTTCGTTTTCTGTTGAATGATCGTGATCGAGTGAAGTAAAATGTTGTTGTAGTGTTATTTTTAAGAAACCACATTCAAAAAGACATAGGAAAATTGAAGAAGAAACACATAACACGCCTGCAATCCCCGAAGAGTTAGGCAGAAGTTTACCATTAGTACACCCACATTTCGCCGGTTATGTTTAAGTCCCATGTAATAGGGGGCGAGCCTATTGCCATCAACAGAGCACAAATCCAGACTCCGGGATGCTACTGAGAAATCCTTGACGGAAAAACTCAATAACACTTTGCCCGACCTGGGAATCGAACCCAGGACCAAAAGCGCTTGCGTCTACTCGGCCAACGAGGCAGTCAAGAAACACATAACGGCTCGCATAAAGCTTCAAGGCGTCTTATATAAACATTTTCGCGTTCCCATTCTCTCCAAAACATAATTAGACGACACCAAATATATTAACACTAATTACCATACGTATCATATTATGAGGTAAAAGGAACAAAAGCCGAGCCAGAGAAAATAAAGAGAGTGATTAATTTTAGCCCACATCCGCTGGGGCGAGATGTGGACGAATTGGATAACATCTCGTCTGTCAAAATTATACTAAGATGTACATGAAAGATAAACTAAAACTGAATAGAAATAAGAATATTACAATTTTACAAAAAGTTTCATGTTCATCATGTTATTTTTACTGATTAAATTTGAAAGAAAGTGACGGAATTCTAAGAACATTTTATTTTATAATGTATTACTGGAAAACTGTTAAAGCAGTAGGCATAGATGGTTTTCTTGATGAGGCGGAGTGGTTCCGGGAGGCCATGTCCGACATATGTGACGTGGCAATGCCCCGGGTCCAGCCTGGACGTGCCTCGCGCCAGGTGTACTGGTGGTCGCAGGAGCTGACGGCTCTGCGCACTGCGTGCGTGGCTGAGCGACGCCGGTACACCAGGCACCGCAGGCTCCGTATCAAACCTCCGGATACGGAAGCCATTCAGGCGGAGCTGTACGAGGGGTACAGAGCGGCGAAGACCGCCCTCCAAGCGGAGATCCTGCGGGCCAGGGGGTTGGCCCGCGAGGAGTCGCTGGGGACTCTGGACAGGGACCCGTGGGGACGCCCGTACAAAGTGGTGCGGGATAAACTCCGCCCATGGGCTCCCCCGCTGACGCAGAGTCTCCGGCCCCAGCTTGTGGAGGACGTGGTGAGCGCTCTGTTCCCTTCCCGAGGGGAACACACCTCCCCGCCTATGGCTACGCCTACTGCGGTGCCTGATGCCGACCACACCGCCGACGACGACGACGATGCTCCGGAGGTGACCGAGGTAGAAATGAGAGCGGCGGTACGCAGGCTTAATGCCAAAAATACCGCCCCAGGACCCGACGGCTTACCTGGGAAGGCCTGGGTCCTGGCCTTGGAGGCTCTCGGGCCTCGACTTAGGGGGCTCCTAAGCGCATGCATGGAGAGGGGCCAGTTCCCGCTTCGCTGGAAGACGGGGAAACTGGTCCTCATAAAGAAGGCAGGGCGCCCTGCGGACTCTCCGTCCGCTTATCGGCCCATCGTGCTGCTCGACGAGGTGGGCAAGCTCTTTGAAAGAGTCATTGCAGACCGCCTCGTCGGCCAGCTGGTGCGGGTGGGGCCGGATTTGGCGGAGAGCCAGTTTGGTTTCCGCAGAGGGCGCTCTACGGTGGACGCCATCATGCGTGTGCGAGCCCTGACGACGGGGAATGCTGTTGCCCAGGGTGGGGTCGTCTTGGCGGTGTCTCTAGACATCGCCAATGCCTTCAATACCCTGCCCTGGAGTTGCATCAGGGAGGCACTCCGGTATCACCGGATGCCGACCTACCTCTGTCGTGTGGTCGAGGCCTATTTGACGGACAGGGCCGTCATCTACCCCGGTCACCAGGGAGTGTGGAACCGGCAAGAGATGTCGTGCGGTGTCCCACAGGGATCGGTCCTGGGGCCGCATCTGTGGGACATCGGATACGACTGGGTGCTGCGCGCCGACCTCCCTAGCGGCGTCAGCGTAGTGTGCTACGCTGACGACACGTTGGTCCTGGCGCAGGGGAGGTCGCACCAGGCGGCGGCCGAATTAGCGGCACGCGGGGTTGCGACAATCGTCGAAAGGATCCGGCAATTGGGACTCGAGGTGGCCCTGCACAAGTCCGAGGCCATGTGTTTTCATGGTCCTCGGAACGCGCCACCGTTGGGGTCCCAAATAACGGTAGGAGGGGTTTCTATCGGCGTCGAGTCGACGATGAAGTACCTGGGACTCGTCCTCGACAGCCGGTGGAACTTCGTGGAGCATTTCCGACGTTTGGCTCCCAAACTGGAGCGGGCGGGCGCTGCATTGAAGCGGCTCCTGCCCAATCTAGGGGGTCCAAACGCCTCCTGCCGGAGGCTCTACGCGGGGGTCGTGCGGTCCATGGCCATCTACGGGGCTCCTGTATGGGCGCGCTCTCTGGCGCTGCGGCCAGCCCGCCGGTTGAGCGCGGCCCAAAGGGTCATGGCCATCCGGATGGTCTGGAGGCAAAAGCCCTCGCGCACGTATGGGAGTGGCGCGAGGAGGCGAAACGCCGGGGCATAAGTCCGCTGCCGCGAGAAATCGCGGCACAGCGGACGGAGCTCCGGCGGGATCTCATGGCGTCATGGAAAGTTGTCGCAACCCAGTGCTGGGCACGCCACGATTGCGGCGATAAGTCCCCTCTTTGAGGAGTGGCTGGAGAGGCGCCACGGCGTCCTCACCTTCTGCGTGACGCAGGTCCTCACCGGACACGGCAGCTTCGGGAGGTTCCTGTGTCGGATAAGGCGGGAGGAAACGTCCGGGTGTCACCACTGTGTGGATCGCCTGGAGGACACGGTGGAGCATACGGTGGAGGTCTGCCCGGCTTGGGCAGAGCACCGCCGTGTCCTCGTGGAGGCGATTGGCGGCAGAGACCTCTCGCGTCCGGCCCTGGTTCAGGCCATGGTACGGAGCGAGAGGGCATGGGCAGCCGTCACCTCCTTCTGCGAAGCAGTAATGCTCGCAAAGGAGGAGGCGGGACGGTTGAGGGAAAGGCAAGTTTCGCGCCCTCTCGCCCCTAGCCGCCGCAGGAGACGCCCAGGGCGTCGGGAATCCCGGGCGGATTTCCGGCCACCGTAGGCGCGGGCTTGCGGACGGTGAGCAATGGGTAGCTCACCGTCCGGTAAGGACCAGGCCCGGGTCGACGGCGCGTCGTATTCCACGCGCGCCTCAAAGAGATGTCGTCAGCACAAAAGTAGGGGTCCACTAGGGCCGATGCCTGCCGGGGTCGCGGGAAGGTACTTATGGGTCACCGAGGCCCCCGCAACACAGGCAACAGGAAGGAATACGGGTGGGTTTTAGTCAGTAAGAGTCTGACACACCCTCCCGCTCCGCCCAGAGCGGGAGAAGGTATTTGATGATTTCCCACCCTAAAAAAAAAAAAAAAAAAAAAAAAAAAAAAAAAAAAAAAAAAAAAAAAAAAAAGAAGGCATAGATGGTATATGAAAATGGATCTTGTTCTTGTTGTTGTTTTTGTGTTGTTGTTGTGCTCAGAGAAAAAAGCAAAACATTCAAATAGGATCATCTTAACTTTGTACGGCTTACTGCCGTTTCGCTTTGCAAAAACCCTTAAACAGTATGCTCTGGCATTTAGTTTAGATAAAAATACTAATAACTTTCTTTTCCTTAATAGATTTTTGACAGGATATAGAAATAATTTCGCCAGTAAAACTGGATATTCTTAGGCAAAAATTGAGGCTTAAGAAAAGCATTTCAGACTAACAGAAATTGTGATAAACTCATGAATCATGATTCGAAAAGTCGAAAAGTAACTAAGATTTACATTATTCTTTCAATTTTCCTCTTGAAATGGAAAAATAATTACATATATGTAGTTCAAATTAACCAAACATCAAAACAACAATATGGATGCCAGCGATCCATACTACACGCTATTACACAAGTATCACAGGAGCCGTGCACAATGCGCGCGCGCACCGGACGTGACGTCAGCGCTTCATGAATGGCCCTAGTGTCGATGACACGCCGCATTGTTCGTACATATGTGGCGGCGGTTTATCTCTGTATCTTCGTATGTAGGTAGCTATGTAGAACGAATTGCTGTTTGTTGAACTTTTATATGGAAAGGGCAAAGTTTTGTGATCGGAGTATGAATTGTATTGTTAAGAGGCTGACAACACCTAAAGCGCGGTCACTGTCGGACTGCATAGAAAAGAAAGAGACGCGCGATGACACAACGCTTGTAATTTATTGCAAAATATGAATTCTCTATTTACAAAAAATCGATTTATTGTACAAAAAATCAGAATGATTGCATGTACATAAATTATATTAGTACGGTTTTTAATCGTTAAAAGACATTTTAGAGGTATAACCGTGATTGTTTTCTATCGTATCAAATTAGTGGTAATATATTTTCAATACAGTATCTACCTAGCATATATGTGGATCATATACTTTTGGGCATTATAAAACTTACAAAATTTGCATTTAGGTCCTGTAGTCCCCATAACTTAGAATATCAATGTAGTGGATGCTGTACAGGTTTTAACCGAGATGGCTTCCTCGTCCTAGCTTCTGGAATACTAATGGCATATGGTTTCTCTGTATGATAAAAGTTACGTTTGCCCAGAAGTGGGACAGAAATAGGCTGGCACTATTAACACTTTCACAGTCCAACAATAATATTGCATTGTGATGTTTTATTTATGATCATTTACTAATTCTACGATAGCGAAAATTCGTCTATCACCCTGAGATAACCATTATATATCATTTTCAAAAATGCATTACGTCATGCACGGACGTATAGAGCTACATCTTCAGTGCATGACATGTAATGCATGGAGAGTGAGTGTTAACAGCAATGTGGAAATAAACACTATTTCATATTTAGAAAAATAGGAAATGATTAGAAAGTCAACCCCGTTGGCTGACAGCGGTGTATTTATCCAAAATAATAATAGAATTGCGAGTCTATGTGTGTTGTATTTGATATAACTGAAGACCCGGCATCAAAAGAGCGGTGAGCTCTTGTAGTACTTAAAAGGGCTTGTAAATGAAAGTGTTAAATATCAGTTAAAAAGCTGACAACGGCTAAAGCGCAGTCACTGTCGGATTGCATAGAAAAGAAAGAGAAGCGCGATGACACAACGCTTGTAATTTATTGCAAAATATGAAGCAATTTTCTATTTACTATATATTATTGAGTGATTAATCGAAAATAAAAAAACAACCAAGTTCTGCATTCAAATAAGTCGTTCTTGTTGTTAATTAAATACGTAACGTACATTGATATTTAACACAGATATTTTGGATTAGAACTCGAGGTAAAAGGTTAGTTTACCTTTAATTTGTATCGACATTTTTTTTTTTCAAAACGTGTTTTGGTAACAACCGTGTTGACATATTTTTTCTTAAGACTAGCCTAATTTGGTAATTTGCTTCTTGTCAGTGCCTTAACACAGTCAAAGATTCTGACTTGAACAAATATGACCCTACTTGTCTATGTTCGAAAGCGAAGGGAAATTACTAATTACGAATTAAATTCTTGTTTAGTCTATAAATTCTTTATTTATAGACTGATGAACCACATTAAAGAAACCTGAACAGATTAACAAATATATATACCAATGTTTACGTAAGCATACGAGGGGGTAAGAGCTTTGCTTACAATTGCTGGGAGGGGTTAAAAAATTACTAAAATTATTCTTACGTAACACTTGAATGGCCCCTGAGCGGATAATACCTACACCTGCTTTTAAACACAAAAATAATAACTGGTCCAGAGCCAAGAACCAAGGGATAAGAACTCAAGAATGCACAAAATTGAGGCTTTTGGCTACTTTGTATGTGTATTTTATGCATTTTTTTTTGTGCGGTTTGTTTGTGCGGAATAAACAATTTTTAGTATTATAATAGAATTGAATACTCTTTATTATGTACACCATTTTTACCAGCGATTTTCTTTCTTTTTTCTTAACTCAGAGCATTGTGCGATGGTGTTATGTAGGAATGGGAAAGCTGTCAAAACGACTTCTAATCTAATACTCTCTGTACTCAATAGATCTGTATCGAGTAGTAACTCTACAAAAATATAGAATAGAATAGAATGGAATACTCTCTATTATGTACACCATAAAAATTACAGATACAAATGTTGAAATTTTACAAGGGGTGACACAATGGGCGGTCTTATCGCTAAAAGCGATCTTTTACAGACAACCTTTGGATGGATTCAAGGGGGGAGGAGAGAAAATACTGCAGGTATACATATTATAAGTAAAAGTAAGTAAATAAATAAATGTATGCTATTATATAAAATCCAAAACAAGATTCATGTTTCGGGTTCGTATCACTATCACCTCTCAAAATACCATTTAAGCTGAATCAATTAATTATAAAACTGTTTTTGTCAAGAGTACCAACTAATTAATTACATAATTGATATAATAGAGACTAGTTTCTCTAAAAGGAAGTCAGGAGCATACAACTTCCAGGTAAGCTGCATAGCAAATAGGTTCTACGAACTGTCGCATACCATAAACAACAGCAGTTAACTTTCTTAGAAAAAAAAAAACTAGTTACGAGTACTTGCACATAGTTATTTATTCGATTTTAAGAGTATATGGTTCAGTTTATTTATTTATTAGACAGTTTATGTCAGTTTATTTCAGTGAATGGGCAACTAGAGGGATATTTATTAGCAGAATCAAACTTTTTGAACTTTATGAAGAAAGAAATTATAATAAAAGTAAAGAATTTTTTCAATATGTTAAGAACTATTCCAAATTGTTTAAACAAGTTTGTAGCGAAGTTAAGAGTCGATATTTAAATTCAAAAATTAAAAATAGTTTAAATAAAATAAAAATGACTCGGGAAATTATAAACAATGTGACTCGAAGAGATAAGAAAGAGTAATTGTGAACACAGCCTTAATATTAACAATAAAGTTATTAAAACGGATTTAGAAGTTGCCACAGTTTTTGAAAATTTATTTGCTGATATTCCAGTCTGAACCACTAAATCTTTAAATTCATCATCCACTGTTGCCGAGTCCATATTGAAAGAAAATGTTGATATTTGTAACCATGAATTTAATTTTCAATACACTCAATGTTAAAAAAACAGCTGATCTATGGGGAAATTCTGTAGAGGTTGCAAAATGCATAATTAACACTGTAGCGCCCGAAATGGCAATTATTTTTAATAAATGTATTGACTGTGTTGTAATTCCTGACTTAATGAAGCGTAGTAAAATAATAACCTTTGTTTAAATCATCAGAACTCACAAACTTTAGACCAATTTCTGTGCGGGAAGCACAGAAATTGGTCTAAAGTTGGCCTTTAGTAAAATATTTGAAAAATTGATGCTAGATCAATTGCAAAGACATTTTAATAAACATAAATTATTAAACAGTAAACAATTCGGTTTCACTAAGGGTCATTCGACTACCGACGCTGGTGTGGAACTTCTTGCACATATTTTTGAGGCTTGGGAGAAGTCACATGATACCCTAGGTATTTTTTCTGACTTATCTAAGGCTTTCGCTTGTGATTCTCATGATACATTGGTCAGGAAAATGCATCACTATGGTGTTAGAAACACTGCCTTCGATCTTCTTATTTCTTATTTGGATAATAGGATCCAAAGAGTGGACGTTAACGATAAGCGACCTCCGGGTTCTATTGTCACTATGGGAGTTCCGCAGGGTTCAATTCTTGGCCCTTTTTTATTTCTAGTATATATTAATGACCTACCTGGCTTTATAAAGAACAGTCATGAAATAGTGTTATTTGCAGATGACAAATCACTTTTATTTAAGCTTAAATGACAACAGACAGTTACTGACGATGTAAATAATGCTCTCTCTAAAATAGTACATTGGTTTAGTGTTAATTATTTACTTTTAAACGAGAAAAAAAACCAATGTACTAGTAAATGGGGCGGAGTTGGATCTTGTGGGCACCACTGTGTTCTTTGGTATTACTTTGAACTCGAAGCTACAGTGGGGCCCACATATAACCAGATTGTCGAAGCGGCTAAGCTCTGCAGCCTACGCGGTGTATAAAATCCGACATTTGACTGATGTAGAAACAGCTCGATTAGTATATTTTAGTTATTTCCATAGTGTAATGTCGTACGGCATTTTGCTCTGGGGAAATGTACCCGACATTCAGGCTATATTTTTGCTGCAGAAACGAGCCATTCGAGCAATTTATAACCTAAGTTGTAGGCATTCACTGAGGGATACATTTAAAATATAAACATAATGACAGTCGCATCTCAATATGGTATATGAGAACCTGATTTATGTAAAAAAGAATATTAATCTATATTCCAAACACAGCGACATTCACAGCATAAATACTAGAAACAAAGACTTACTTATTGTGCCCAAGACTAGGCTCCAAAAAATTAGTAATTCATTTAAGTGCCAAAGTATACGTTTTTACAACAAACTCCCAAGCCATATTAAAGTACTGAGCCTCAATAAATTTAAATCATTTATTAAACAGAAACTCTGTCAAACAAGTTTCTATAAAGTTAAAGATTACTTACGACAAAAACGCTTGAGATTAATAGAAGTCTTAGAATTAATATTGGCATTTTAATTTTTATTTTCATTGACATGCAAGTGAGAACTATGTGGATCATATATTTTTAAATTTTACTTTTTATCAGTCAGTTTTAATGATAATCTGGCAGTTTGAGTACTTTATGTGGCCTACCCAAATGTCCTTTCTTTGGTTTTGTTCGTCGAGACGTTGAGCTCCTTAAGTTCTGAGTTGAGCTTCACGGTTACTGACAAATGCGTGCAGTGACTGGACAGGTCCACTCAAATCTGTATGGTTCTTTCCTCAAAATCCCATCTCAAACACAAATTTACATGGTCCTAAAATGAACTGACCAAGATTATTTACTCATTGACATTGATGATTTTTTTAAATATACAATGACATGAATATTTACTTTTTGAAGTATTTTTTTAAATTATTGTGAATGTAAAGACTATGTGAGTTATTGTTTTTATTTTTTCTTTCAGTTAGTTTTAATCTTGGTCTGGCAGTTTGAGTAATTTAAGCGGCCTACCCAAATGTCCTTTCTTTGGTATTGTTCGTCGAATCGTTGAGCTCCTTAAGTTCTGAGTTGAGCTGCAAGATTACTGACAAATGCGTGCACTGACTGGATAGGTCCACTCAAACTGTGTGGTTCTTTCCTCAAAAGACCATTTCAGACACCAATCTACATGGTCTTCACATGATCTGACCAAGATTATGTCTGGACTTTAAAAGAGACTGTGACCTCTGAGTTTGTTTCGGCTTTTCTTCTCAGAGTAGTCAGATAGGAAACGCCGACCTCATATAGTTTTTTTTTTTTTTTCTAAATATGATTGACGTGTAAAAGTGTTTGTACAAACCTACTTACAGAAAATAAAATCATCATTTCATTTCATCATTATGTACGCACATATAAACAGACAAGAAGAAAAGAACAGAAAAATACGTACAAAGGTGATGCTTATTTCTAAAGAAATCTCTTTCAGCATACCTGCGATAGGACAGTAGACAAAGAGATGTAGACACGTGTGTAAGAGTAGAAGAAAAAATAGAATACATAAAAACAAAAAATCTGTTCACTAATTTAAATAGGTATACACATACAATAAAAGAATATACTAATATACATACATACTTCTAAAATAAATATCACTAAAATACTTATATATAATTAATAGTATAAAATAATAAATAAATATTACGCAACTATGAAGTTAGTTTTCTTGTCTAAATATTACTAAATAAATAACATAAAAAGCCTATAACATAATATAACATCACGCCGGTAATTCCCGAAGGGTTAGGCAGAGGTGTACGCCCACATTTCGCCAGTTATGTTTAAGTCCCATGTAATAATAGAGGGTGAGCCTATTGCCATCAATGGAGTACAAATTCAGACTGCTACTGAGAAATTCCTGATGGAAAAACCCGATAAACCAAAGTTATATTGTTCCTAGTTTACAAAAAAATAAGCTACCTACTTATTCCTAATGAGTAACATTATGTTATACTTCACCAAATAATTAAGGAACCCCGTAAGTTTCAACCATTATTTATTTATTTAAAAAAGGTACAAAAGCGGACTTAATGCCTTAGGCACTCTCTACCAGTCAACCAAGGGTGGTGAAGAGATAACATGGCAGGTGCTCTGTTTGAGAGGAACAATAAAAAACATATATTATAAAAAATATATCATATATCGAATTATAAACAAAATAGGTACACAAGTACACAAATTTAGGTTACAAACTTATAATACACATACATACATATTTACTATAGTATATTACATATATACAGGATAAGTTTAAAAGGAGTGCGACTGTTTTAGGAATTAATCATGTGCATAAAACTGGACAACTTTCCCCAAGGAACATAGGTCGAAATCTTAAAATTTAAAATCAACTTTTCATACAAAGTGACTGGTCACGTGACTGGTCACGTGACTGGTCACGTGACTGGTCACGTGACTTATGTTTATCGTGCAATCGCGTCACATTAAATTAACGAGAGAAGAAAAAGAAATATGGCGATTGTGTTCGAAATGCGTCGTATACGCATCTCGTGCGTTTAATCTCGAAGATACAAGAAAGATTCGTGAAATTGCATACGTATCGTCGCTCCAGGCCTCCAACGCATCAAGTAAGGTATTGTGCACCCTTTCCTTTGTACAAACTGTAGTTTTTCGCCTAATTTCTTTCCAAACAACAATTGTACGCCATCCATTGTTTTTTTTTGTAACACCAACTGCAAAATCTATCGAAATCGCTTATTCGCGCATCCACATAGGGACCTCCAACGTGCAAGATTTTAGTGTATGCAAGACAAGATGTTAAGAAAGAAGATAGAAAGAAAAATGCAACTTGCAGTGTAACGGGATGCAGCTTAATACCAGTATGTTACATGGAGAGACTGCTTATCTGACCTCTACAGCCCAGTTACTGGGTAACACGTCTTGGTAAGACTGGTTCTCTTTCGGGCTTCCCGTAACGATTCCCAAAGATTTACGAATGGCAGCAGTTAAGTGTCCTATCGTTAGTGAAAACCTAGTACCATGTTTGCTCTCCAGGTCTGAATCCTGTGTGAAACAGGTTTTCCTTGCTTCGGTCAACCTAATAACTGTGAGCACTCAAATATATAGCATATTATAGGCACTAAGTTCTGAAACTTGGAATAATGTAGTTCAATTTCTACCACGAACGTTAAGCACTTGTGACTTCAAGTCTTATGTCTAAACGTAATAAGAATCATTATTTCAATTGCATTGACCCACATTCTTACGCAGAACTCTTCCATAAAACTTGACATTTGTAAACACGATCTATCCCTGTCGTTTTCATGTCAGCAAAGTAAAGAGTGCCTATAATACCGTTTTACTTATGTAAGTATATGAAGCTTATAAATGTGGAGTAGACACTTACAGACAGACCGTTTTTAAACATAACATAAAGCCTGAATTCACTGAAGGCATAAGCAGTGGTGTTTTGTACACCCATATTTCGCCAGCTATGTTTTCATTGCCATTAACCGGGTACAAATCCAGACTCCGGGCTGCTGCTAAGAAATCTCTAATAGACAACTGCTCATCACTTTTTACGGGGTCGGGTTGCCTCCTTCCCTCAAATATGGCGAGGGGGTAGTGGCTGATATTTGCGTTATGCTCGTGAAGGGGGGCTGCTTGTGATGACTGGTCGTCTTGCTAAGCATGGTTTTGTTATTGTTATTAGTATTTAACAGTTTATTTATTTTACTTATATGTAAACGGGCACGCCCTTTATGCATGGAGGCTTTTATTAAGGTATTAATTTCTGTCTTATGTAATTATGACGTTCGAAAAGTGCTGATTCTCAGCCTAGTTTGAATAAATGACTTTTGATTTTATTTTTAAAATATTGCTTTTCGCGATGCATGGACGTTAACTGTTGAGGAGTTCTCCTGGTAAGAACAACGACAACTGGAGCTTCACCATACTCATTGTGTCGAGCATAAATTTCTTAGCAACCATATTAAAGTACCTAAACGAATCGCAACCCGTGCAATATTTATTATTAAGTAGTTCTGGTGGCTATCTGTGGTCTTCATCATCAGTTCCATTTCACCAAGTTGTGCTTTCCGAGAGCAAATGCACGAGTTGCTACAAAAAAGTATCAAAATCGCTATGAGAGTGCCTATAAAAATTGAGGATTTCCCTCGATTTACACGGGATCATCAGATTCTGACTTGGTGACAACGGGACCACCTCGAGAGCATACCCTTTCAAACAAAAATAGAATGTTCAAAATCGGTCCACAATTGATGGAGAAATCGGTGATCATACATATAGGGAGGTGAACAAACTAAAGTCTGTTTTTTTAATCTCGGAGACTAAATTGGCACATGCAAATGTCAAACTCCAAATTGAAAAAACGAACAACAATCAACTGAAATGTCAAATTAAGGCTCCTGCATACTGAGGCGATATCGCGACCGCGACAGGCATATTGCTGCCTGTGGCGCCCGCGATATCGCCTCAGTATGCAGGAGCCGTTAGTCTCTGGGATTAAAAATCGAAAGTAGGTAGTTTGCTTCAAGAATAGGTAAGGCTTAGTTTTAAAAGTGACTAAATCCATTTTCTTTGTTTTGAGATAAATTATAATTAAAAGCCAAAAAAAATAGGCTATAAATAAATAAATAAGGATAAAAAATAAACAATAGTTTATTGGATAGGCGTCGTAGAACGTCATATTAAATATGACGTTCTTAAAGAATATATACTACAAATATAATTATCAGTATTTAAATATTTACGAACGAAACACGACGAACCTGATACCTGATAACCTAGGCATTAAAGTCAAATACCTGCTAAGTTTTAAACTCGTCTATTGTCAGCGTAAAGATACATGAAACGGCAGTGTGAAGACCCTAAACTTTTATCAACATTCGTAAGTAAGAACAAGAAATGGTAGTCAAAGCAGATCAATAAACGTATCTAGCTACTTTTATAACGCCACAGTACCGCCCGAGACAGTACGGGCTCTTAGCAGCTGCTTCTAGACATCTTCACATAATCAGCTTATAACGTTCCCACTTTCCCGTTCCGGACACAGGCCTCCTCTCTGTGAGAGAGAGAGTGGGCCGTAATCCAGCATGCGGGCCCAGTGCGGGTTGGTAGATGTCACATGTCTTCGGATTTTTGGTTCTAGGGCATGCCGGTTTCCTCACGATGTTTTCCTTCACCGTTTTGAGAGCAGTGGTGATGTAATCATTTACACAAAGTAAAGCGCCTGTCTGGGTTCGAATCTACAACATACAACTCGTAAGTCGCGGTATCCTAATCACTTAACTGACGTTCGTTTTCGTAATTCAATAATTTTAGTTCTCCCGAGAGCACAAGGGTTTTTTTCAATAAATGCACTATGAGAGGTTAGATTAGACAAAATAGGGGAAATGGGTCCACAGACGGCGGACTCGTCGACAGGTCCGCCGCCCCCTATCATATAAGACCCGAGGCGGGTGGCGCGTAATGTTCTACACGCGCCCCTCTTAGACGTTGCGGAGGGAGTGAGACTCTCCCCACTTGACCAGACGGAGCCCGCAGAGGCGGGCCAGCACCAGTCGGGGGCTGCGTAGCAGAGTGCTTAAGTGCCCCCGTAGCCCGGTGCAAGTGTGCGAGGGGAACACGGGGTGGTTTTAGTCAGTAGAAGACTGACAGACCTATCCATCCGCCCCAGGGCGGAGGACATCCACGAGGATTTCTACCCCGTTACAAAAAAAAAAGACAAAATAGGTGACAAATTTTGTTACGTGGATTTTATGAAAAACTAGCTGATCCGAATCTGTGTCCCTCTCACACAGAGGAGGCCTGTGTCTCAGCAGTGGGAACATTATAGGCTGATTATGTATGTTATGTAGCTGACCCGATAGACGCTGCCCTGTCCAAACAATCCTACTTCCTACTTATATTATTAAATGAGAAAGATTTGTATATTGGGATGTTTGTTAGTCAATCACGCAAAAACGGAGAAACGGTTTGGATGAAATTTGGCACACAGATAGTTTATAATAACCTGGATTAAGGTCAGGTGCGTAGTAGTCGCCACCGGCGTGCGTGTATGATCAGATGTATGAACGTAAACGAAGCAAAAGGGGTATGTAATGAGCGTAGCAGGCGGCGTTCTATAGTTGCTGCCTACCCCCATGGGAAAAAGGCGTGAGTTTATGTCTGTATGGATTAAGACATAGGATACTTTTTACCCCATACAAGACGGTATTCTGTTCACGGCACGTTGTGGGATAATGTCCAACATCCACGCAGGCGAAGCCGCTGGTTTATACAAATATCCCACAGAAAAAAAGGACTTTCAGTTTTTTCCAATTTCTCTTTCCCAAAAACATTATTCGGACTAATACGAACATTTTAAAACAATACCTCGTTTTGGGAGTCGGTTAAAAATAGCCAAATCAATCCAGCCGTTCTCAATTGATGCGCTTACGAAACGAACAGCATTTGATTTTTATTTATACATATAAACAGACTATTTCATTTAATTTATCTTATTCTCGAATGTAGAATGTCAAACAAAAAACATCTGAAATTGATATCGCATCAAACAACTTTCGAAGTTACTATTTTGTATTTAGCTTAATTTGAGAAATCAGAAAACACGGCTACAATTGAATACTGACTAAAGGATGATTTCTACCAAACGGTTCGCATCGCATCGGATTGGAAAGGATACGTACGGATGCGGCGACAGCCGATCGCGTCCGGCAGGATGTCGACGCATATGATCGGCTCCGTACCGTCGCTTG
This sequence comes from Atethmia centrago, assembly GCA_905333075.3. NCBI lineage: Eukaryota > Metazoa > Arthropoda > Insecta > Lepidoptera > Noctuidae > Atethmia > Atethmia centrago. The sequence continues at coordinate 4,243,709 of HG995381.1, read as the reverse complement.
CGAACGTATCCGTTTCTGCGCCTAGTCAAATAGTTTCATTCCTACCGTGTTGACGAGTTCTAATTTTTGGTTGAAGTTGACGTAGTATTGTTGGCAATTTGCATTAGAAAAATAAAATAAAAATTTGACCACAGCCAAAAGGATTCGATCGGATACGACGACAGGCGAACGGAGGAGATCGCGCGTCGCAGCATACTTTCGGCTACGATCGCGTGTCGCGGTCAAGCTGTTGTGTGCGGCTTGGTAAATACTGTATACACGATTTAATGTCATTTAAAGATTGTAAAATCCGTTCCGATCCGATGCGATGCGAACCGTTTGGTGGAAACCATCATTAAGACTTTAATGTAATTTACCTAATGTAAAATGTTGTATACGATTCAAACGAATGGGTGATAAAATCAAGACGGTAAATAAATAAGTAAATCGTAAGACGTCACAGCGACTTTATACTAGAAAATAAGCTACTTACCTAAGCCCGTAACTTATAGAAATCGACGTCAGAAATAGTCATCGGAGCCAAAATCGGTGTGTGACGTATGTCTTATCATTACTTAAATATATAACATAATTTATTGATTTATGTTAAAAGTTGGGTTATTGTATTATGTGTATTGGGTTCAAATAGTCATTCAAGGTGGACCGATGACCTTGTGAAGGCCGCAAGGATACGCTGGATGCGGGAAGCACAGAACCGGTCGAAGTGGCGGTGCTTGGGGGAGGCCTCTGTCCAGCAGTGGACGTCTTTCGGCTAAAATGATAATGATGATGATGAGTCATTCAAAACAAAGATCCCTGCTGTATTTCATAATCTCGTAGAATGCTACGACAAACTAGGCACGCGTTGATGATCGCAATATAACTAAATTATCGAAAGAAAAAAGATTCCTTTCCGTTAAACGTAATTGCAAAGCCTCCTTCTTTAAATAGGAAGAGTAGACTTCGTTTTACCGAGGGGCTTATAGCTCAGTAATAACAGCCGCACGGGTCGATAGATCAGGTTAAGCTACGCTTGCCGCGGTTGGCCGTGGATGGGTGACCATCATTACATACCAAGACCTCTCCGTGCCTCAGAAAGTACGTTAAGCCGTTGGTCCCAACCGTTATTTGTAGATCTTTGACAGTCGTTACGGGTAGTCAGAAGCCCGAGAGTCTCGACAACCAGTCTTAGCAAGGGGTATCGTGTTACCCAGTAACTGGGTTGTGGAGGTCAGATAGGCATTCGCTCCATGTAAAATACTGGTATTCAGCTGCATCCGCTTAGACTGGAAGCCGACCCCAACATAGTTGGGAAAAGGCAGGCAGATGATGAGTTCTTTTTACCCGACTGCCCCAGAAGGAGGGTAATGTTTTTCGAGAGTATGTATGTATGTCTATTTCTTTGGCACGCTCTGTAGCCTAAACGGCTTGATGGGTTTTATCATAAGAGGTATCGTTAGATTCTTCCTCATTGTGGGAGTGACTTAGTCTATATACCTAATTTTTATATATTGCATCTGCAAATTCAAAAAAAAGGAGGGAAACGTTTTTTTAAATAAATTACAACAATATTGATATCAAATAACAGCTAGTAATGAGTCAATTCGTTATATATGTATACAAAACCCGACTGCAAAAACACATACCTAACTGAAAAGAGAAAAACAAGCATTATAAGCTATAGCAATATTGGTATCGCAGGCCCCCGACAAACCAATAACCTGAAATATGGTGTAACTTTAGTTTGTCTCCGCCTGTGATACCAAACTTCTATAGATTACAATGCTTGTTTTTCTCTTTTCAGTTAGGTATGTGTTTTTGCAGTCGGGTTTTTTTTACCAAAAGTTTACATGCCTTTTTAAAAGACAAAATGTTCCGAACGTCACGTGCGAGCTACGATCCTTTTTTGCTTCATCCATTTCAATTCATTTATCTCTATGTCCATGTAATTATTAACTAACCATGTAGAACAAATATAATTATCATAACTATATGTATACATTTCTTTTATAAGTACAAAATAAAAAGGTTACACAAAGTAAAACCTTCGCATTTCGTGGTACTAGTGTGGGTCGTGTTATTGATTTTATTACTGTAAGAACTGTAGGGCTTCTTTCTGTAGTACCTACTTCGCTAACATGTAAGTTCTGATGTTAGGCTTATGATAATGTAGCGAGAAATGTGATAATGTTAATTAACTTATATATAATTATATCCTTACTAATATTACAAATGCGAAATTTTGTAAGGATGGATGGATGTTTGCTACTCTTTCACGCAAAAAGTACTGAACGGATTTGGATGAAATTTGGCACACACATAGTTTATAACCAGCAATAACACATAGGATACTTTTTATCCCGATATACCCACGGGGTCAAAACTTATGCGGGTGAAACCGCGGGGCGCATCTAGTATTACATAAATGCGAAAGTGAGTTTATTTGTTACGCTTTCACTCTAAAACGGCTGAATGGATTTGGATGAAATTTGGCACATGGGTACACCATGACCTGGATTAGGTCATAGGATACTGTTTATCTCGGTAGTACGTTCCTGTGGGATAAATTCCGACTCCACGCGGGCCGTCCAGCGACCAACAAAGGATCATAGGCACAACAATAGGGTCTTACACCCATTTTTGAAAAGTGTCTTAAACAAAATTCTATAGTGCTAATATGTCCCAAAAAAAATCATAAAATTTTTATTCAATCGATAAGTGCCATAAAAATGCATTTAAATTTTACATTTTCAAATTCGCGCGTAGTTTGACGAAAACGCTGGACGCAGTGGATGCCATGTTGCTCTGTGGTCATGACGTCACTTGGCTATGTAAACAAATGCGCTGTTCTATTATCTATCAGTTGACAGTTGACACGTTTTAGTTTACACAGCCGTATGACGTAATAACATGGCGGCTATTATTTCATGGTGTTTTTAACAGATTAGAAAAACTGAAAACGTTGAATTGAATTTTAAAATGTATTTAGTAATTTTATGAACTAAAACTAACATTTTCCGACTTCTTTTTGCCTAAACTATCTCAATAATATATTTATAGATTTTTTCTCGTATATAGTAAAATACCCTATTACAGACAGGCACATATTACAGACTTCGATTGCTCAGTATGTGAACCATCAGGAACTGACAATCGAACCTCTAGAGGCGCGAATGCTCTCAGGATGCGGCTGGAGCTAGCACGAACCCTGTACACTTGGGATGTGCATCGTTTTCGCATAGTAGAATGTAAGGTAAATAATATAAAGTATTTGAAGGGGTACGCAGAGATGTAGGTAGGTAGGTACAAGTAACTGTTAGCGAAATGTGTTTGTCAATGCACCCACGACGAAGAAGATATTCCGAGTAGCAACTATTCAATGAGTACATAAGTTTGATTTCATAAATGCCAGCTTATTGACAATAAGTCCAAATCTCATAATAGTAGAAGAAGCAAATACTGAAAATTGCTTAGCGAATAAACTCTGACTTGGATAAACAGAAAATGTCTGTCTGGATTTCGGCCGCAGTTTGTTGAACTCACTAAGCAAATGGAGTGGATTTTCCCTCTTTTCAATTGTTACATCCTCAAAATTCTCAAACAGAATTTCACTTAAACTATCTACTTAAGACGCTGACAACACCTAAACCGCGGTCATTGTCAGATTGCATAGAAAAGAAAGAGAAGCGCGATGACACAACGCTTGTAAATTTATTGTAAAATATGAAGCAATTCTCTATTTACTCAAAATTGAGTTGAGTAATCGAAAATAAAAAACAACCAAGTTCTGCATTCAAATAAGATGTTCTTGCTATTAATTAAATACGTAACATATGTTGATTTTTAATGCAGATATTTTGGATTAGAACTCAAGGTTAGAGTTTAGTTTAACGTTAGTTTGTATCGAGATTTTTTTTTCAAAACGTGTTTCGGTAACAACCAAGTTCTGGGAAATATGTTCAAAATTAACATATATTTTTTTCGCTACCACAAGCTATACAGAATTAGCAATTTTTTTTTTTTTAAGAGAAGCCTAATTTGGTCTTGTCGGCGCCTTAATATATTACACAAATGTGTTGTGCCCTCTGACCCGAACACGTATTAACATAGTATGAGGATTTACCTATTTTTATCTGACCTTCTATTCAGTTCCGAGCTAAGTGCTACGCAATGCTACGTTGCTTCTTTAGCTTATGAGTATGCTTACAGACTGAGACCGTACGTAGACATATTGAACTGGAATATTTTTAATGTGTAATATCTTTTCGCTCGCTTTCTGTAGAATATTTATTTATTTCGTGATAAAGAACGGAAGTGTGTAGACAGGAATTGACAGCTTCAGCATGTAATAAGTTAGTACTTTTTAATAGCATGGAATTAATATATTCATGGAATTAGTAAGTATTATATAGATTGTAAGTGCCCCCCTCTAGGGTCAAACTTCAAGCACTGGGCGACCACTAGTAATGAATAATTATTCAAATACATACTTCAGTATGTAGCTTTTATTTTTTGTTATTCTGAGGTTCATTTCTGTCGCTGCTCGCTTGCTTATTACCAAGGTGAGACGTCAGATGTTCAACATCATATGCGACGACTTTAAGGCTCGTTTGTTTTTTTCCACACCCCGAAGAAGGGTGTTTTATACAGGGATTCGACTTCAAAGGGCAACATGTTTTTTCTTGTCTTGGCACGCAACTAATTGGTGATTTACATTATCTTCGAAAGTATGGTTAAAAGGCAAATGCAGAGGTTCTGGACCCGAAACTAGGTGCTACAAAAACCGGGTATGTAAACCAATTCTAGCATAATAGTATTTAATCCTAAAGCGTGTTTTATTTCCTACAACCTATTTAGATTATAATATAATAATTATTATTGAAGAAAACTTAATTTATAAAGTTTTACGACATAATTATGAACTGAAAATGCTGAAAAAAATATGAAAATGCTTAAATATAGTAAAATGCCATCGATATTTATAGCTACAGTGAAATTGAGCAAAAGAATTCATATTTTTTGTTACCTACAAAAATAATGTGCAACATTGTTTGTTACATGTACAAAATGATAAACATAAAACAAACCATTTTAAGATGGTTATTATAATATTTCGATGTTCTTCGTTGTTTTTAGTACACGACCTACGTATAAACATGTATTTCATTTTTTTTCCAAAATGGGTGCCACAAATAGGGTTACCAACCATACTATAATATATATTATTGTACTTACTGTTGAAGAAACACATAGTACGCAAAAATACTATAGTTTCAACACCGAAATCTAAGAAATAAATCTTTTATTTGAAAAATTTATGAACGTGCCTTTCATTAACTTTTGACTGATGCAATAGCGTGTAGCGTATCCGAACATATCTATCTTACTGCGTTCCAAACTTGTCAATGCCAAATTGAATGTGACAAAGCATATGACACTTTTATTTTGGACAAAAAATTGTTAAAAAATATAAGAAGTGCAAATAAACATAGTTTTTATAAAAATAAATAAGTAACAAATATATCTTCGTCTACTTTTTGCGTTTTTCATAAATTCCTTTTTTTAAGTGCTTTTTTATAGCTTCGTCTGAAAAATACTATATTTTGCTTAAGAAATGTTGGCAACTCTAGCCACAAACATGATTTAATGGTATTTTAAATATTAAGTATCAGAAGAAGTAATCGTTTTTTAGAGCAACATTAATAATTATAATCAATATTGTTCACGACAGAAAACAATCATGAACTTACCTACCTACTTAGCTACTCAATACATTTCAAATTCTTTGTTCTATTCAAATTTAAAAATTCGATGAAAATTGAAAAACAATGGCTGAATAGTTGCGCGTGTTGCGTTGAAGTCTTTTATGGGGACCTACGTCATCCATAGAGTTGCCATGATAAGCTAGTTATATTGCTATTTTATCAAATATAATCGTATTCGCTATCTGAATGGAGAATATTCGTATTAATAGTCTAATTAGAGCAATAACAAATAAGTCTGGAAAGTGTTACATAATTTCACATTAAAATAATCGATTAAACAATTGTTACTAAAAAGTTAATCGATAACAAGGACAAAGACATTTATTCGTCGGAAATGATAGGTACAAAATTGGTTAGTAGAGTTATGTTCAGGACTGGACACAGTCATCCTCCGCTAAAAGCGGCATACGAATATTTATATTACACTTACAATATTACACATAAAACTTAGCTTATAATATTACTTTAACTCTAACAAAATGAGTATTAAAGAAACACGGTTTTAACTTCAAGTTGTTAAAAATATGTAAAAGAAGACGAGAAATTTAACAACCCCTCCACGTCGTAAAAAGTTTTACGAATGCATTTCACGTCGCCGCTACTGAAATTTTAGAACTGCTATCGCCATCTAGTGGTAAAATTTGATAACTCGTCCGAACATATGTGTGCTGTTTATTGAGAACAGCGCCATCTAGTATAACTTTTGACACAACTTTTAACAAACTTATTGCCGAAAACTTCTTTTAGTTTATTTCATCATAACTTATTTTCTACTTCTTTAAATGTATTATTAGTTAAAGCGTCTTAAGCGCCCCAAAACGGGAAAGTTACTGTATTTTCAAAAGTTTTCTCGTCATTTTCGACGCAAAGGCAAAATAATTGTTTTAAAATGATTACTAAGTTTATCCTACCTTAAAATGCTGGTGTGCTGCTTGCTCCTCTGCCTCGTACTTGTGCTTTATGTTCTCGATGCACATCTGCTTCAGTATGCCGGCCACCTCGATCCTGATACAAGAAATAAAATATTAGTACCTAGTAACTCCCAAATAGAGAAAAATATGAAAAGTGTAGTAAAATTCAGTGTTGTAGATAAAATTTTAATTTATTGGATACTATAAATTCTTTTAGATCTTACCAATTAAACTGTTATCTATTTTTTTGAATGAAGATAATATTTGATAATATTATTGCCTAGTTATTCAACTTGAATCCTTTTGGACAGACTGTTGGGATGATAATATTTTCCTTTTTAACCGAGTACCAATAAGGAGGAGGTTCTCAATATTCAGATGTTTTTTTTTTAATGTACCGTATGTTTACCGATTTTTCCGTCACTTGTGGACCGATTTTGAAAATTCTTGTTTTGCTTGAAAGGGTATGCTCCTGAACGAGACCACCATTGCCACCAAGTCACAATCTAATGAGGGGATCCCATGGAAATCGAGGGAAATCCTCAAATTTTGTAGGCACTAGCTATAGTGATTGGGATATTTTTTTATAGTAACTTGTGCATTTGCTCTCGGAAGGCACCATTTGGTGAAGTGGAAAAAATGGTGAAGACCACAGATGGCCACCAAAACTACTTAATAATAAGTATTTAACGGGTTGCGAATGATTAGGTAAATACTTTAATATGGTTGTTAGGATAAGCTTTCAATTTTAATTGTATGGATGCTAATGCCTGAAATAAACTATTATTATTATTTCGTTTATTTATTTTTTTACATATAAAATATATTTTTAAATATTTCTTGAAAAAAGGTATAAAAAAAATTTAAAAATATAAAAAATAGTGGTCCGCCGGTGTCGGGAGCAGGGTCCAAGCTACCGGTGGTTAGGACTCCAGAGACAGGAACCTCCTCACAATGCGGGCCGTATCGAGGAGTACTGCCTTCTGAATCAGGCCCTTGATCCAGCCGTCTAACGAGAGCCTCGAGAGATGATGGTTGAGCCATCAGGCCATTGGCCGTAACGACAATCGGCACAATGGCAGCCGAGTTAACATTCCACATGTCAACAACCTCGTGTGCTAAGTCGAGATATTTTATTTGTTTCTCTTTCTCAGCTTTCACGAGGTTTTCGTCATGTGGAATGGTAACATCGACTATCATTGCGCGGCGCGCTAATCGATCTATCACCACTATGTCAGGCTTATTGGCAACAATAGTCCTGTCAGTAATGATAGACCGATCCCAGTACAACGTGACATGGTCATTTTCGAGAACTGGGTCGGGCGCATACTTGTAATACGGTACCTCAGAGTTCACAAGTTTATATTTCAAAGCAAGTTGCTGGTGAATAATCCTAGCCACTTGGTTATGTCTGTGCAAGTACTCGCCGTTAGCCAGACGAGAACAACCAGAGATAATATGTCTGATAGACTCACCCGGACGGTGGCATGCCCGACACACGTCAACCGTCCCGTCCTTCATAATATGTCTCCGGTAGTTATTCGTCAAGATAACTTCGTCCATAATTGCACAGACAAAACCTTCAGTTTCCCCAAAAAGGTCCCCAAAACGTAGCCAGGATACGGACGCTAAAAAATCTACATCGGGCTCATGAAGAGCCCGATAGAAGCGCCCGTGTAGCTCCTTGTTTTGCCATATCTCCTTGCGGTCATCCGTGGTAAGTATTACAGGTTTGCACCAGTTCTCTTTAGCCATGGAAAGTGGGGTGAGCCCCTTGTCCACTGCGACCACATCACGGTGCATACCCACTTCGGCTTTCAAAAAATATTCCCTGAGACTGCATATCTCGCGGTTATAGAGGGTCTTCGCATTTAAAAAGCCTCGACCCCCACACTTCCGCGGGATGTACAGTCTCATCACCGTTGATCGTGGGTGATGCATCCGATTTGCGGTCAACAGTGTACGGACCCTCCTATCCAGGGCGTCGAGTTCAGTCTGAGTCCATTTGAGTATGCCGAAAGAGTACATCAAAACCGGCATGACCCAACCGTTGAAGGCACGCACCTTGTTTCCGCCTGAAAGAGGACTAATCAATACCTTCTTCAGGCGGCCAAAAAAGCGCTCCTTCAACGATTGCTTCATGTCCGTAACGTTGATGACTAACGCTTCCGACATACCCAAATACTTATAGCTTTCGGGTGAGGAGAGGGATCTAAGGTGTATGGAATCCGAAAGTTGAATTCCCTCGGATTCCATTATCTCCCCTCGCTTTACATGCATGACTGCACATTTGTCCACACCAAACTCCATTCTGATAGCGCTACTGAAAGTTTCAGTTACCTTCAGTAGCTCCATCAGTTGCAATTTGTTGGGGGCAAAGATTTTCAAGTCATCCATGTAGAGGAGGTGAGATATGACCTGACCACCTCTCCTTAACCGATAGCCTAGACCTGAATCCTCCAGCAGCGTGCTTAGAGGATTCAGGGCTAAGCAGAACCAAAGTGGACTTAAACTGTCACCCTGAAATATTCCCCGTTTAATCCATACAGGCTCATCATTCCCCTGGATCTGACGACACCCCGGATAGCGAAGGACTGTCCTCCATTGCACCATACACGATTCAAGGAAGGTGCGTAGAGTCGTATCTATTTTGTACAACTCCAGCACCCTCATGAGCCATGTATGTGGCACCGAGTCGTAGGCCTTCTTATAATCTATCCAGCAAGTCGACAGATCCTTGCGGAATCGACGAACTTGTTGGCTAATGGCCATGTCGATGAGAAGTAGCTCAGTGCCACGGGACCCGTTCCTACATCCATTTTGAGAGTCTGACATAATGGAATTACTGTCAATGTGTGTGTTAATTTTCGCTCTCAAAATGGATGTAAGAAGTTTATAGACCGTCGATAAACACGTGATCGGTCTATAATTCTTGGGTTCCGCGGGATTACCTGACTTATGGAGCAGGTGGGTAATGCCTGTCGTCAGAAACTGTGGTAGCAACCTAGACTCTAAGGATGACTGGAACTGAGATGCCAGGCAAGTGTGTGAACTAGTTAGCCATTTCAGCCAAAAGTTGTGCAGTCCGTCCGATCCTGGTGATTTCCAATTCGGTAACGGACGGACCGCTCTAGCTATATCTGATGGCGGGATAATGACTACTTCCATTTCTGGTATAGTTTCACACACTCGCTCGACATCCCGCATCCAGTCAGCCTCAGCATGGCAGACAGGTACCGACCAGATGCTGCGCCAGAACGCAGTCGTGGTGGCATCATCGGGGCGGCACACGTCTGTCTCGTTTTGTTCAGGTCGCTCCCAAGCTCTATATACCCACCTCTCATCGCTCTGGAACATGCGATTTTGCGTGTATCGATCAACCCGCCGCTTATACCGCCGAATACGGCTCGCCCATGCACAAAATTTCTGCTTCAGGAAGTCGATGCGCTCTGTGACACGAGACATGTATTTTCGAGGGCTGATTCCAGTCCCCGAGAATGCCCGCCTTACAAAGCGCATCACTCGTGGTCGTGTATTGCCCTCCCTGAAGCAGTATAGTTTGCCGATGAGTACCCTGGCCCCATCAATACGACGCTCGATCCTGCATTGCCAGGCTGGTACGGCTGGTTTTGGTCGCGTAGCTCCGTCACAGTTTGGGAACTTCACGTTCGCTAAACGACATGCCGCAACAGCCGCGCAATATAGGATCGAGTGTGTATCAACGAGATCCTCGCTGCTCTCGAAGAAATCCTTAAGCAGCGAGTCCAAGGCACATACCAGCGCCCTATTTTTCTTGTGCATGGGTAGGCGTGGTAGTCGGGGTCTAAGTTCGGTCGGAGTGGACCTATACTTGCGAAACGCATCTTCCAGTGCGCTTCTCAATCGGCCGTTGCACTGGCTACTTACTGTGGCAACCCTATCATCCTCCTCTTCAACATCGTAATTGGACCGCGGCGGGATTGCATTAATGATTGGTGCATGTGTCGCGGTTTCTGCCGGAGTTGAGACGATATGGTTGCTCAGTACCTCTGAGCGCAGCCTATCAAGTGCGGCATCGTCCAACCTGTGATTGCGTTGGATGACTCGCACCTGATCCGATAGTCGTTGGGCTGAGACGTTGACGGTTGGCTCTAGTTTCTGGAACAGAGACAGCATCCTAACACGGTACGCAGTGAGGTTAGTTCCCCCCTCTGTAGACCCGTAATATGCGCGCATGACGTTCTCGTTCATAGACTGAGTCCATCTCATGCGCTGCGCACAACCACCGGCAGCGGGGACCCGGCTCAGGGCCAATTGGCCCCTAAGTCCCAAGCTCTTCGATGGCCGGCCTCTCCCCTGCCGACGTACAGGTGTTGGCGACGTCGGCGGGGAAAAATACTCGTCGCTCGAGCTCGAAGCAACTACCGCGGCCGGTGTCGTCACAGCGCTCACGGTGGGGCTGGGTACCGGCGGCGGCGAGGCGGAGCTGAGCGAAGAGTCCGGAGGTGGTGGGCGTGCTCGTGCAGCAGATCTCGTCAACATATTTTAAATTTGATTTTCTTCTTCATCATTTTTGTTTTGTCGGAGATGACATGACAGATGTCACCGTCCTCTGATTCGGTATTATTGTATTATATTTCATTGATTTTGCTGTTGTTGTAGTATTTTTTTATTATATTGCGATCATGAGTTTCAGGCTTGTTTTGGGTTTCTCAAACAAAAAAAAACTGCGTCTAAAATTATTATTATTATTATTAAGCCATTTATGCTCGTCACAATGCATATGGTGAGTGGCAGTTCTCCTGTTCTTACCAGGAGAACTCCTCAACAATTAACATCCCTGTATCAGAAAAAGCAATATTTTGTAAGGTGATGAGCAGTTGACATAAGGCTATCGTAACATAGATAAATTACAAACTGACAAAAAGTGAAAAAAAAAACAAAATAAAATACAACCAACTTCCAAAAAACACTACAAAGTCTTTAGATCCGTATCTTAGTTTTTTGCCACCGACTTCCGAAATTAAAGTTTTTTATTACCTACATTTAATGGTTAATAAAAATAAAAAATAACATAGACTTTCTTAATGCAAACCTTTTCTTGTTGAATTCAGTAAATATATAGTTAATCTATTTTCAGTCTCACTCAACTGGACACACTGTAACTTTGTGTGATTCAAGTTTTTTTCTCATTATAAACACTATCACTGTTAACAGAAAATCAAATAGCAATACCATAAGCTGAGGTACTGGTGATATACCTTATCTCGTCGATAAACACTACTTTAAAAAAAAAAAACTCTTATTCAATGATAATTTATATCGGATTTGTTTTCTGACTGCCCTCTTATTACGAAAACATTGAACAAACATTGTTATCACCAGTGATAGGAATAGGTAGTGCCTATTTGCCTAAACTTCGAAGAACAGAGACAAGAAACGGAGTCTTCCTTAGGACTAACTTTTTTTCAGAGACATCTGTCCCGAAATTTCGAGACAACACATAAAAACATTTTAAAAAAATGTTATTTGGAATAAGTAATTCGTCTATATTTACCTAAAGTTTGCGACTAGATATATCATAATAAATAACATACACAGTCGTTACAACCATAAAATTTTCAGAATTTTTTTTTGGAGAACATTTTGTAAATGACTTGTTGATCGTAATACACAATGAATCACAATGTTTGAATAAGAAGCCGTACACGTTTCGAAGTAAATATCTTCTTTCTAGCTCACTCTCGGCTACGTTTAATGAGATTTCTAAAGTTCAAGTGTAAAAAAGGCATTATATGTAACACATAATATGATTTAAAAGAGTGTCCATGGAGTTTCTTGCACGTTCTTCTCCATAGAGACCTACTCTTTGGAACGTGCAATTTAGCTTCACTTTTCTTGGACTGACCGACATTTGACTATTCAAAAGTGCCCGTAAATGGTCTATTTGAAATAAATGCTTTGATTTTGATTTTATCGGTATTTAAAATAAATAAATAATTCATTTATTTGCCAGAATGTAGGTATACAAAGTGGTATGATCTTAATATTAATGAGGTCCTTTTACATTCTACCGTTATACATGATGTGCAAATATTTAGTTACAAATGAAAATACAAATACCTTTTTTTCTTTCATCTTAATGAAATATATTTCTAAAGTATATTTAAAAATGTGCATGATATTAAAATAATTGCATAATAATGGTATCACATTATCACATTTTACGGCAGCGCGTTTCGTTATCTATTCTTAGAAATTACAAAAGGTAACCACCATGGTCGCATACCTGTGCGGCGCGGGGAGGGCCTACATACCCCCTCCCCCCCTACTCCTTACCTCCCCGCGTGCGCGCAGGTTAGCTTCACTTCAATCCTGTACTTCGGTTTGTTAAGTGCGCATCTTCCTGTATTGTTTTTGTGAATATTGTTTTTCACCCTCGCTCGTTTTTTGGTTCATTGGATCTTCTTAATACGACTACTTTGGCTTGAATTTATGGATTACGATTTGCTGTAATAACATTGTTCCTGTCTGTCTACATCAAATAATACGGTAAGTCAACATTTATTACTTTTTAATGTTTTGGCTAAAGTTATTTATTTTATTTCTTGTAGGGAAACAAACAGTAAGTAAGATATAAAGAAGAACATTAATGTATATATTATTTTATCTTAAACTAGCAATTTGACAGTCTAGATTGATATGCAATTGTATGAACTTGATATTTTTTAGTGGAGTTTTTAAGATAATTATTGTGTATGAAACGTAGTTAAAGAAAAAAAACATACGCATTTAACTTTTGGTTCAAATATAAAAGTGAACTTCAATACTACCAAGCATAGTAATGTTATATCTTTGGTGTCATAAAGAATTGCTAAGGTGGACGAATTCTATCAAAATATATTATTTTTCTGGCCGGTTCTTTTAATATTTGAACCAAAAAGGAATATGTCTTTTGCGCATTGACTAAAATGCGAAAAAAAATTTCAATAACAATGATGTTACGCGTGTTCATATTATCTAACCGTTTTTCTTTATTAGAGCGTAAAATGAAAGAATAAAATCTTTAAATCGATACAATCGATGCACCTAGCTGGAATGCGCGCACCTCTCCCGCTTTCCTTTCCACCTCCCTGTATCTATAAAGGTTCGTTATTCCTTTTGAGGCATGGAAAACTTAAAATTTTATTTTATTTTAGGTACTTGCCATCGTACATCTTTTTGGAGACCAGTAAGATTGGAGATGGCGAACAAGCCTAAGAAAGCAACAGTACAAAGTTGGATTGGACTTCATCCTGAATTATATTACGACCCGGCCAGTAATTTGATTTACTGTTCTAAGTGCGAGAGCAGTATAACAGCTAAACTTAGTATTGTCAAGAGGCACGTTAAAGGTCCGAAACACAAAGGGACAAGTAAAAAACCAAATGAAGAATTTTATTTGGACCTAGTACAATTTCTCATATTATGTAATATACCTTGGATTCAAGTAAACAACCCCGCTTTCAAAAAATTCTTCCATAAATATATTTGCTGCAATTGTACAAATCGACAAAAGCTTCCTGAGCAATCATTGCTGAGAAAAGTTTATTTAGATAAGATTTTTAAAACTAAAATTGACTCGATTTATGAACAAATTGCAAATCAAAAGTTGTGGGTATCTTTAGACGAGACAACTGATTTTTTAGGCAGATACATGGTACATTTACTTGTAAAACCTTTAAATGCGATTACACAAAAACCATTTTTAGTTGCTTGCAAAGTACTAGAAATTGTTAATGGGAGCACAATTGCCCAATTTTTAATAGACTGCTTTGAAAATATGTGGTGCGATTTGTATGAATCCAAAGTAGAAGACGTTGCTGTATTATGCACTGATAGTGTAGCATATATGCTAAAAGCAGGACGTGTGCTGAAAAATTATTTGCCCAACATGATACACGTCACTTGCTTAGCACATGCACTGAATCTCGTGGCAAAAAAAATACGATACGAATACTCAGATGTAGATGAATTAATTTCAAACGTAAAAAAAATATTTTTAAAATCACCTAATAGAGTGAGTGCGCTTGTTAAAAAACACCTTTCCCCACATGCCGCTTCCTCCAGAACCCGTTATTACAAGATGGGGTACTTGGTTGGAGGCAGTGTCATATTATGCAAAATATTATGATCAAATTAAAACAATTGTAAATCTTTTAAGAAGTTCCGACGCGCTATCTATTAGGTGTGCCAAAAATGTTCTTCAAAAGGAAAACTTGAAATCGGACTTGGACTACATTGAGGAAGATTTTAAAGATATACAAATTGGATTAAAGAAATTACAAAAATCGAATTTAACTCTAACGGAATCCTTTGAAATATTTGATCACGTGAGAACTGTGCTTAGCTGGTGTTCATCTGAGCTTATAAAAAATAAACTCGTAAATGTCATGGTCAGAAATCCCGGTTTAGATAAAATTAGAGACATATGTGAAGCGATAACAGCAGGAAAGGATGAGCGATCATACTATATGTACGCGCCTTTAACCTCAGTTGATGTTGAAAGGTCATTTTCAACTTATAAATGGATTCTTAACATAAAAAGAAATCGCCTGACAGTTGAAAATATAGAAAAAATTATGATTGTGTATTTTAACTTAGATGACTCATCTGACAAAGAAAATTTCGGTTCTGAAAACTTGACGAATCGAATAACGATGATTAAATTAAAATCGTTCTTTATTTTTTATGGTATTTGTAACACAAATAAAGATTTTCAAATTCTTAGCAATTTTTGATGCATCAAGTTCTTTATCAAAACCGAACAGTTAGTAGTTCAGTATTAAAACTGATTGTCCTAAATGCTTCAAATATTAATTTGTAAACTTCAAAGGTTAATTTGTACTTTGATTTGAGTAAAAATTGCATCCCTCAACGTCAGTAAAATAAATATGACATAGATATTTAAAGATAGATAAACATAAATTTGTTTCTTAAATCTTTCCTTCTGTACATTTTGTTTCATGGGTTCCAATTACGTCATATTTTAAAATAATAATATCATTTATTTACATAACCAAATTACAAGATGATTATTAACATTAACTAAATTAAATTAAAACTAAGTTAAGGTTAAAAAAGGCCCTCGGGGCATTGTACCGAGGATGCTGGCGGCATTTCCTCGCTGAATTGCAATGCTGATGCGTTGCGCGAGAAAGCCGCCAGCTTTTCGGTCACCAGTTACAAATAAATAATATAAATATACATATATTTGTTACAACAATATTCTATGTGTTTTATTTTTCCTTTAGAGCCCATTAATTATTTAATGAACCTAGAGCGATATCGACCGGCGATTTTTGAGCATTCTTTCGTTTTTTTTTTTGCATAGAAATCTCCGAAAATCGCCAGACAATATCGGTGGTGTGAAAGGACCCTTACGTTTTTTTTTTTAACTAGTTAATGCCCGCGGCTTTTCCCGCGTGTACTATTGTTTTTGTATCCCATGGGAACTATACTTTTTTTTTAATAGGAAGTAGCATATGTGCTATTCCACACATTAACCGATAAAGCCCCAATGGCTCCGAATAGGAGCCCTCGCGGCGCGCGATTTGAAAGTAGTTATCGAATAAAAATGTTTTTTTTGAGATTGAGAGATGACGTTATTGAGCCACGGGCCTGAGCGGTTAATCTATATCACCAAAATCAGCATTTTCAGTGGCATTGAGTAATGGACATCCATACAAACTATCACATTTATAGACAAACTTTAGATAAATATAGACGAATTACTTATTCCAAATAACACATTTTTTTAAACGTATTTAAGTGTTGTCTCGAAATTTCGAGACAGATGTGCCGGAAATAATTTAGTCCTAAGGAAGTCTCCGTTTCTTGTCTCTGTTCTTCGAAGTTTAGGCTAATAGGCACTACCTATTCCTATCACTGGTTATCACATCAAGTTTTTTTAATATACTCACAAGAAGTTTAGAAGCAATATTATTTGTGGGTACCTATCTAGTTTGTCATTCGTTATTGTTGTGTTTAAGTAATTTGTTGAACAATTCATTATTCATCATTATTTTAAAATGTCTTGAAGAGAGTGTAAACTAATAAAAAAACCCAAACAACTTTTGCTGTTTGTGGCAAAATTATACAAACAAAAGTGAAGAGACCAATATCAGAAGCAGTAATTTATAAGGCAACAATAAAACGGAGGATTATGAAGCTATTGTTTCCAATTTATTGAATAATTACAAAAAAAATGGGAGTCAACATGTCGTTGAAAATTCACTTTTTACACTCACACTTGGATTTTTTTCCTGAAAACCTGGGAAGCGTCAGTGATAAACATGGTGAACGTTTTCATCAACACTTAAATACATATGAAGAGAGATACCACGGTTACTTCGATAAAAATATGTTAACCGATTACTGCTGGTCTACATTAAGAAAAACTGAGACAAATCAGTATAAAAAAAAGATATATCAATACCTAAATATGCAAAAATTGAGTAATAAAATGTAATCATATCATAAAAACTTGATGTCATATTTTTTTCACTTCACTATTCAACATAGGGTTAATTATATTATTAATACATATTAGTTTCATTTATGGGTAGAAAATGTTGGCAGCTTAATGAATGACCATATAACACTCTGCAGAATACAATTTATTCTCATTATTTACCTAATCCTCATATTCTCCTGCAATCTCCGCAGAGGTCCAAGGTACTCCTGGGACCGTCCTCCCCGTACTTCAGCGAGCTGGTGGTCCACCTGCTTCACTCTCTCACAGTACAGCTGTTCTCGTAGAACCGAGAACTGTCGTTCCAGGTTAGCTGGAAATATTATTAAAAGATTCAGTAAAAAATTAATTTAATTATACTAAAAAAAACCAGACAAGTGTAAGTTGAACTCGCTTGGTAAGTGTTCGATACAATATGTTATCTACCATATTTTTTATCCCAAGAACAAACTTTGCATTTTAGTTGACAAACATACATTCCACCTGCAAATGTAAGTTTATAAACTTACATTTGCAGGTGGAATGTATGTTTGCACAATATTGAGAGATGTAAATCTAATGATGTGTTAACACCACACTGTTCTGTTAGATTACAGGAAAACCTATAAGAAAGAATTCTGTTTCAGGTTTTCCTGTAATCTATAAGTAAAAATCATTTTTCTATACTTTTCTCAAAATGTAAGGCTCAGTAGTTAGGAGATAAGGGGCCCCCTCTTTATTTGTCTCTTATTCAAAATTCATTTATTTACGTTACATGTCTGTGTTTGGATCACAGAAATTCATATGTGTACCAAATTTCAACTTAATTGGTCCAGTACCGTTGCAGCAAATCGGCTGTGACGGACTGACAGACAGACAGACAACCAGCCAGATGGACACACAAGTGATCCTATAAGGGTTCCATTTTTTTCCTTTTGAGGTACAGAACCCTAAAAATTAGACTATGCTGGAAGTTTGTTTTAAGACTTTACTGTAATAGGGGCACATCAGGAGGTCTGTTGCAAGTCCACAATTGAATTGATAGCAAGACATTTATTGGAGCACTAGTGGAACATTGATATTGGTAGTGATTTTAAGGACCAAGGACTGTCAGTCTCATGCAGTGCACATTTTCACAAATAAATAAAATTAGAATGTGGGTTGTGATTGGTGCACATCAATCAAGAAGATAGAGACAGAGTGATGTTCAATGAAGAAGGTAGGCAGCACAAATGTGGCAAAGATGATTTATAGGCCTTTCTAGAAGAGTATTATGGTGTTTGTAAGCAGTGCTGACCAAGATGAGTCACAACAACTATATCATCTTTGAAAATAACAAAAACAAACAATAAGAAAATTGGTGTATCATGTATATTGGTGATCTGTAGTTCTCCAATGATATGCAAATACAATGCATTCTAAGGGTTAGTTTAAGAATTTAGAGCTAATATAATCTGGGTCAAAAGACAAAAAAAAGAATTTTATCTAGCCAGAATGCCAACCTATCACCTATCCTCCAGTTCAAAAAAATATTAAATAGAAGCATTTTTCTTAGCCGATAAGCAGTTATATAATCCACAAGATTCCTTTACAACCCGACAGCGAATAAAAATAAACAATTATCAACAATTCCGCCAAAAACACAGATGTTTTGTAAACATAACCTCAAATCAAAACAAGGGGCCTCAAGGAGTACCAACCTAAGTTATCGAGGCACTCGTTCCGTCGCCTCTCGCACTCGCTCTCGTCCATCTCCGAGGAGTCATCAGAATCTGGCTCATCAGCTTCTTCAGCACTCGAATCCCTATCTGGGCCTCTCGAGGACCCATTTGAGCGCTCGGTATCACCTCCCGACATCTCCCCATCCCCATCACTGTCACCCTCCACTTTCATGGACGGCATTTTAGCTGAGATCCAATGATTTGGTGGAGTTTTAAACTGTTGAGAAAAATAATTTACAGTTTGTTGATTTTCGCTCCCTTTAGAAAGTGGAACGTCAGCTGTCACTTGTCAAATAAATATATGTCAAAATGTCGCAATAACTCAAAAGTGTCAACGTCAAATTTTGGGTTGCCAACGTAGTAAGGACTTCAACTACTAAAATATTCTATAATTTTAAGGTCAGGTCCGGATCGCGCAAGACTTTTGGCGGTCGGAACCAGAGAGGCCGGTCATTGGCTACATGCCCATTCTTCTCCATATACCGGTACCTTCCTGGATCTGACCTCGCTTCGTCTAGCGACTGGTCTGCGGCTTGGGGTCACGGTATGCACTCCACACACATGCCCTTGTGGCACGGACGTGGACCGACTCGGTCACCACGGACTTTGTTGTCAAAAAAGTGCAGGCCGTTTTTCAAGACATGCGACACTTAATGACATAATCCGCCGGTCTCTTGCCAGCATCAATGTGCCTGCTCTTCTTGAGCCGACTGGCATTGTCAGAGATGATGGCAAAAGACCTGATGGTATGTCTTTGGTCCCGTGGAGTTTGGGACGGATGCTTGTGTGGGACGCTACCTGTGTAGATACACTGGCACCGTCCCACCTCCAACGGACTACTTCTAAAGCGGGTGCAGCGGCAGAAAATGCCGAAAATCTGAAAGTTATTAAATATGGAGGCCTTGGCAGAGAGTACAACTTTGCGCCCTTTGGCGTCGAGACCCTCGGTCCGTGGGGGTCCCAGTGCGCATAAGTTATTTGCGGAAATCGCGAAACGTCTAGTTGATGTAACTGGTGACCGAAAAGCTGGCGGCTTTCTCGCGCAACGCATCAGCATTGCAATTCAGCGAGGAAATGCCGCCAGCATCCTCGGTACAATGCCCCGAGGGCCTTTTTTAAGCTTAACTTAGTTTTAATTTAATTTAGTTAATGTTAATAATCATCTTGTAATTTGGTTATGTAAATAAAGAAAAAACGACAATATTAAAAAAAAAAATCAAGTAACATATTACTTGATTATATTCATGAAACCTTAAAATTAAAATAAATACTCCAATACTCCATATCCTTAAAAAAGGTATATGGAGTATTAGAGTCGACCCCAAATATATTGCGATTAGGGCAATGTGGAGTATTTGATTTAAAATGTCCACAACATTGTATGTGAATGTCAACATTAGTGGCAACAAAAGCCATAAACAAAGCTCTATATTGTTACATTAATTCATATCCAGAAAAAAGAAATACTCTACGCGGACCAAGTCGCGGGCAAAAGCTAGTACCTATCTAAATAGTATGAGCAAACACTAATGCTTTTATTTTGGTTTTTGTTTAGTTCCTAGAAAGCTTCAGTAGAATCCTTTGATTTTTTATAAGTAGTTATATTATTATTTAGAGCTACAAAGCTGACCTTTGGAACCAATGGGCATTACAAAAAAATCTACAGGTTTTCGATGAATATTATGAAGTCTGTCAAAAAATCATAAACAATTAATTCTAACCTTCTGAAACTTCGCCGAAAAAATTTCGCTGCTCCAGAGATATCCAAAGATAAGTATCCTGATTTTTGCATATTTCCTATACCTGCTCCATACATATTTATTGTAAAAAAATTATAAGTCCTCAGTTTTCAAGCCAACTTCATGTGACATATTTGACAACAGTAATCCCACCAAAAACATTATGGCTCGCACTATCAAAAAGTTATAAAATCTCATGTAATGTAAAGCCAAGCTAGGGGTTGTAGAATTAAGGCGTGTAGAGTTAGACTCTACACTTAGATGCCACATAGCAAGTATACGAATTTGTGTGAGGTAGGTATCCACAACCAAAAAGTGAACAATAGCATAATTAAAAAAAAAAAAAAAACAACAGACTTCCAAAAGAAACTACAAAGAGAAAAATAACTTAAATCTCAGAATTCGGTGTCTTTTGTTTCGTACGTTCGCTTTGTTCCACAAAAAAGTTTTGATTGGTTCCTAAAACAGTTTTTACCAACCACTGCCTAGCCCAGTTGGGCCAGTGCCAGTTCACCTAATCTTATTGTATAGAATTGAAATGACCGCTGTGGCATTCAGGTTATCGGCATACAGCCTGATAGCCTCGACGCTTCGTATCATCAGGTCTCGGGGTTCGAACCCTATGTTGGGCTAAAAATAAAGTATTGGGTATGTTCTGCCAACAAATTCTCAATGGCAGCACGGAATTTGGTACCTAGTTGACGTTGGTCCTTCCTCTGTGTACTTTGGGGAGGGAGAGAGAAGAGAGATTGTGCATTATGTTCAAGCATATTGTTCTGCCTGTCGCGCCCGCGATATCGCGCTAGTATGCACGAGCGTTTACACACACAGCACTCAAAATATTTTTTCGTGGCAATCACTTAAATATATTGTGCAATATTTAACACATTTTGGTAATGAGTAACCTAATGGCATTGTGTTTAACCAAAATAAAACAAACATTTTTATCTGATATTAAATTTAATAGGTATTCTATTATTTACAATAAATTGATCACTATTAACATGTTATTTATTTATATCTTTATCATTTCCTCGATTGTTAATAAATTATATACATGGCTATTTATAAATAAGATAATATCAATACTGTGAAGTTCGACAAATCCACAATTTCGTATTATGAGCATGAAAAATATATGGAAAATTGTTTTTTGATGAAAATTCAATACCTAAGTACACTCCAAACATTATTCTTGCTCATAATAGTTTAACAATAACTTAAAACACAGAATTATGAAAAAAGAAAAACAAATAATAGTTTACAAGTTTTAGCACCTCCACAGGTTAAAACTGATTTATATTTTATTCAAATACGAAATAACTTACACAGCTAATGCTATTTCTCGATTGATTTGAAAAAACACTTTATATGACACAATGTCTCAAAATCAGTACACATAATATGAAATTAGTGGTAATGATGAAATACCTACAACATACACATAAAATAACATATTTAAAAATTGTGATTACGTTAAAAATGAATATTAAATCCACAGTTCATCGTGGCCTTATATATTTGGCACTAAATTATTTGGATGCACATGTCTATCTACATAGATATACAAATATTAACGGAACTAATTAATCAGGACATTTAGAATATTGTTGGCGTACGTTCATTTGTATTGCAATGAAGTATATCGCAGTGTTTAATCGTAACCAGATAATATTAATACTAATAACTCTAAATCACGTCTTTCAAACGTTGTACCTAGTATAAGCTGCGAATTTATTTAAGATACTGTAAATAAATCTATATATTTTAATTTATTTTTGTATAGGATTATTTCCAGTATCGCTGGTAGACTCACTTCCTCCTCGAATATTATCCTATGTTATTATTGTCTTGTACAGTTTGAATCGAGCTTGTAACTTATTTACTCCGACATATGAAATAAGGTTCCGTGGCTTTATTCTATTTGGAAATAATTTTGTAATAATTGCATTTAAGATGTAAATTATTAATATTTTCTGGTTACACTAACGGAACCATGTAGACGCAGTAGTTGTATTACACACCCAGTTCGCGAATATTCATTCTAATATTATTTTATCTATAGGTAGTAATACGTTAAATGGGTAAACTTGCCAAAAAGAATAATTTATTGGCCGAAAATATTAATTGAAATAGGTATACTATAAAAACAGATATGTCGTTGTACAGTAGGTAAATTGATTATACGGATATAAAATATTGCTTTTCTACTCACTATAATAGCAGTGTTAATTTTAATCGGTTTTATTGTAACTATTAACGTCCTACCACCGAGTCATTTCTTTATAGAGACATCCACAAGAAGACTACAGGAGAAATTTTTCAAAAAATCCTATTTTTTTTATAACTACGTACCGTATAAATTTGGCATTTTAGAGAAATACTTTATTGTTTTATCATCGTATTTATTAACTATCTATTTTATTCATCGCAAACTATAAATTCCACTGCATTATTGTTGGTGTAATAGTTTAGAATTTTTAACAATCTTAATATTTTTAACATGCTTAATATAATTTATTCGGACTGGCAATACATGCGAAATATTGTTATAATCTTATAATCACAAACATCTTTGACGACGTAGTTTTATAATTTGAATTAAGTACAAAAGTATGCAGGACAGCAAAGAAAAAATAATAGTTGTTTATCGCATTGGACAGTCTTCACAATTGCATAATATTCTTTTATAAATTTTATTAATACTACTAAAGGAATGTATTCTATAATTACTTTGGAATGTATATATAGTTTCATAGTTCAGCAATTTATTTGCAAAATTATAATAGGTTATTAAATTATTGAAACCAAATTAAATGGTTTTTAACAGCAATTATATTTTTTTGCCAATGTAGAGGCAATTATGTAGGTATTTATTTAAACACAAGAAAAAATACTCCATGGCCTTGTATAAATTATAATATCAAGCAATAAATATAATAATAACGTGCCTTTATTCAAAGAGGGGAATTTAGTATATATTTTATTGGCGCTTAAATACACTCATACTTTTTAGGTTCAAAAGTTTGGGTCGTGCGATGCCGAGTCAGTCAGGACAAAACGTTGAAAATATTATCTCGAATTTTTATATATACATGTCTAAACTACCGAAGGATTTAATGACTGACTCTCGGGGTCATTTATTATAATAACTATTTATAACTATTATTAAAACAAGAAACAAAGATAACACTAATCTTCTTTCGTTTCTAATTTTAACAAAGAAATTACTTAGGAGTTTAAAATGACATAACATCCACGAATAAGGCAGTATATTTTGTTAAATATTTAAAAAGAATCTCGCTATGGATTTATATGAAAAACTCGGTCTTTTATTGTAACTACTATAATAATGCACAACAATAAATTCTTAACACCAGACGATTTCAGTGATTTTATTGCCAATAATATTTATTTCAAAATTAAGAGTCCATCAATGAATACGGATAAAAACGTACGAACTTCGTGGTATATCGATTTTAATCAATAAATATTATTTTATTTCTCTCATTTTGATTTCATAACACCACCTCTACACTCATCTTCATAAGTAAATCGCACCTCACTTGTAACACTTACAATATTTTTGAAATAAATCCATAACTAAACTAAAGTGATGTTTGAAACGATTATAATAAGTAATACATTCGTTCTGTAAAAACCAACTCGAAAGTACAATCGAGTTACACCAACGTAAAAGATCTCGTATTCTCGCTTTGATTTATATATTCAATTTCAACTAAACAAGATTTTGGGAACACATTTCTAAATTCTATATTTTCATCTACATCGTTACGACCTGAGAACGTATCCGTCTCTCTACGCCATGCCTCTCTATCGCTACCGTGTACTCTCATATCTGTCTTTTTAAATTTCTTTTTGACGTCGCAAACGTTTAGGAAGTAGAGAAGCAAATGTAAAACCATTTGCGTGATGATATCGAACATCAAGATCAGTGTCACACCGAACCCCGAGGCGACGCGTGCGGCGCTAGGTGTGCTTGAGCCAGTGCGCCGGCACCCACTGCGGCTCGCGCTCCAAGCTGTTGATCTCGTTCAACAGTTGCTGGTAGGCACGTTGGGTATCGTTATTTATGATAATCATGTCGAACAAGTGGCCCCATCGCAGTTCCATATCTCGTGCGGTTGCGATTATTTCTTTTAACTCTTCCTCCTATAAATAATAATATTAATAAATTAGTAAAAATATTCATCAAAGTTAAAAAAAAAAGTTCTGAATGAATTCTAAATATAATAATAATATGACATCATCCACATACACGCACCTGTTTAATTATACTATGGAAATGCAAGTTACAATGCAAGTTGTATCAGAAAATCGGCTTTATAAATAATTTATTTTTGATGTGTAACATCTTTCCTCTCCCTTTCCTCCTTTTGACCGCCACAGTCATGTATGACAGACCAAAATGTGCCCAGCACGCCACGGTCACGACTACATGACAGATTTTAAGGAATAATTCGTAGCTTGGCGCCGAGGGCACGTCTTTGCTTTTTTGACATGGCGGTCAATAGGTCAAACAGGAAGTGAGAACTTGAGCATGGAATAAGTAAGTACTTTTTAATAGCATGGAATTAGTGTACCCATGGAATTAGTAGATACTTTATATGTTGTAAGTAGAGGGTCGAATTTCGACCAGCAAGCGACGACTATTAATGAATTTGAATAAATATTTCAGTATTTAGCTTTTTTTTAAAATTCTGAGGTTAATTTCCGTCGCTGCTCAGTTGCTTATTATCATTTGGCATAGCTATACATATTAATCATGCCGACAACGTGTAAAATATAATCTTGAAAAAAAAATATTTTTAGATTTCCTCCCTGTGGGGATGAATTTTTTCTCCCATGTATCCCATGGTATCGTTGGAAAGGGCGTTAAAAAATATCGCGGGTCTGTGAATACCACTTCGATTCAAGGATTCGTTTTGTTAGAGTCAAGTCTGCCCCCCCCCCCCCCCCCCCCCACTCTACGAAAGAGTTACCGAGGCCCCTGGCAACACAGGCAACGGAAGGAACACAGGTGCGTTTTAGTCAGTAAGAGTCTGACACACCCTCCCACCCAGAGCAGGAGAAGTTATAAATAAATTCATGGCAGTAGTACTTACGAGATCAAATTAAAAGGAAAACTATCACAGCTAAGTGGGCTTTACAAGTTAACGAGTTATAGTCGACCAACTTATCTTTTATCATCATCGCTCAACGAATACTTGATAAAAGCCTTAAAACTAAGATGCTACAAATGCCATGGCAAGCGAATTTTAAAGGCACATTACCTTGTAAGCCTCTCCATTTCTAATCTTCTTTTGCCTGAGTTTCTCTAAGCTGGGTGGTGCGACGAACACGGTGTAAGGCTTCAGGTCGGAGTTGCGGAGGATCTTCAGCGACTGAGGGTGTAGGTTCAGCACGCAGATCTTCCCCGAGTTCACTACTTCACGTATCGCTTCTAGCGATGTACCTAGATGATGGATACAAGAATATTATTTTCTGCACTACACTCTCTCTAATACAAATATTTTACAAATATAGATTGTTTTAGTACTTTGGCCAACTTGGCTTCAGGAAGCTGTATAAATGAGGGCAACGCATCTGTTGTAATATTACCATCCATAGCGTAGGTATATTGAATTAATGGATTGTGGTTTCTCAAATGTCGATGTACACATTGTTTATTGTTTTATATGCTTACCGTAATAAGCTTTCTCGTACTCTCCGTGTTCGACAAACTTTCTGTTCAGTATATCTGCCTCGAATTGTGTGCGCGATATGAAGTGGTAATCCTGACCGGGCACCTCGTGGTCCTTGCGAGGACGTGACGTGTCTGTAAAATTAACGGGACGGTTATAAGAATTATTATGGTAAGTAAATTGTTAAATACCTTGTTTGTTAAACATCTTGTTATCTATTGAGCGGGTGAGCTCATGGTTGGAAATTATTGGGTATAACACTTATAAGTTATAGCATCATAAAAGACTACTATGATAAAATGAGTTTATTACTATGGTGATATGAGTTACAATGGTACTTACGTGGCACAGCAGCAGCGAATCTTGAGCTGTCTTCCATTAGTCTCTGCCTCAGCTCGTGTCGGCCGATGTTGGGAGGACCAATCAGGACGATGGGCCGCTTGTGTGACGCCCGAGGGTAGTATAACGCAACCTCTTCATACGTCAGGATCTCCTCTTGCTCGTATTCTGGAAGGTTTAATCTCACTAATCTCACTTATAATGCTATTTTGTGGCATAATTTGGTGTGTTGAATTGTCGAATACTGAGGTTCTTGATTTCATTCAACTTAATTTCAATTAAAGGTTTCGTATATTGGAAATGATTGCTACCATTTAACTAATTAAATTACGGAAACCTTACAGACCTATTTTTTTTATAATTTGCTACCCAACATCAAAAAGTGGGATACGATTGCTTACACCCAAGAAATTACCATTAATAACCAATTTATTAAAGTCTGTCCACACTAAAACAAAAATATCTCGAAACCATAGATTCTGTATCTCAAGCGTATTTTTTTATGATTCTGTTCTTGATTCTTTTATGAATCCTAAAAATATAACACGTCTTTCTATTGCTGGCCGCTTAGTATGTGATGTTGAGTAACTCACCATCTCCGCCAGACGTAGAGTACAGCGGGTATCCAGCTTCGCTCGTGGCCTTCTTTCCCTTCTTCTTTCGCGGCGGTTTCTTAGCACAAAGTAAAGTGCCTCCCTTGCGGGGCTTGTCTCTGGCTGCTACCTCGCCTGCTAGGGTCAGCTTCATTGATTCTCGCCTGAAAATAGGAATAGTTAGACGAGTTCAGATTTGCGATTTAAAAGGTTGGACCTATTGGCCACACATGTTGCGGACTTAACAGATAGAACGTCACAATTTCTCTCGGCCATTGCACCGAGAAAATATATATTTTTTGCTATACCTAAACGAAACGTCTAGTTACTGGTGGTAGTAGTAACTGGTGACCGAAAAGCTGGCGGCTTTCTCGCGCAACGCATCAGCATTGCAATTCAGCGAGGAAATGCCGCCAGCATCCTCGGTACAATGCCTCGAAGGCCTTTTTTAGGTTTAACTTAGTTTTAATTTAATTTAGTTAATGTTAATAACATCTTGTAATTTGATTACGTAAATATACTATTTTTTTGTTATATTCTTTCATTCAAAGATCGCTTTTAGCGATAAGACCGCCCATTGTGTCACCCCTTGTGTTTCAATATTTGTATCTGAAATTTTTATGGTGTACATAATAAAGAGTATTCTATTATATTCAAATAATACGAAAGACAGATTTTTAGATCAGTGTTTTTCGTCATCAAATGAATCCAAAAGAACCCGGGTAAAAATAAACTTTAAAAGTGACGGTTTTTTCAAGTTAAGTGAAATAAGACTATGCATTTAACCTCGAAGAACTCAATATTAATTAAAAATTAAAAAGTTCAGCAACAATACTTACTGGTGCTGGAACGCCTGGCTGGGTATGAGCCCGGCGAGGGTCTGGTCTTCCTCTCCCTCACGGAACGCTTGCCACCAGTTCGGGTCTTCGCGGCTTATCACGTGAAGGACATCGCCTTTTTGGAAACTTATACCTGGAACACAAAGGTAAGGTTATAAAAGCTGAATTTATAAATGACTAGCTTTTTCCCGCGGCCTCGCCGAAGTGGATGTCGGAAAATATCCCACGGGAACGTACTACCGGGATTAAAAGGAAACGAAAGCGATCGCATACCTCCTAGCCGAGCGCTGCGCCCGCCGCGTCAACCATCATTATTATGTTACGCGTAATTTTGAACCTGTAATATCTTTTAAAGTATTCTTTTATTATGTAAAGGCATATTTTAATCTAAATTAAATGTCCAATTTAAATAACTTATTTTGTTGGATAAGGATTAATATAGGTAATACCGGTTAAAATAGCTTCGGAAATAACGGAAATGGTTACTATGGGTCATCCTAAGAAGGTAGACATATGATATTGCTGACTTTTTTGTTCAACTGTTTAAGATGTACAATCCAGTAGAACATACATTTTATGTATCTCGTACGGTTTACGCGGCCCGCGCCAGCAAAACTGCCAGTCGGCATGATTTTTTGTCTTCAACAATAATTCTCATATTTCAGCCAATATACACAAAACCGTAATGTACCGTGTATACACATAAACCTCCCACATGAATCATTGGTCAATTGTCAATGCCGCGTCTGTCTGAACGCGATAAACTCAAAAACCACTGAACTGATTTTAAAACTGTTTTCACCAATACATCTATTGGTGAAAACAGTTTGAAAATCAGTTCAGTAGTTTTTGAGTTTATCGCGTTCAGACAGACGCGGCTGGGGGGTGTTGTTTTATATAAGTAAGGTTTTATCTTGTTTTAAAATTGAAATTGAAACAGATGAGTTCTCCACATAATCTAGGGCGAATGACTGCCATGAAGATTTTCATGAGATAAAATGGGGCCTCTCGACTTTATCTAAAAAGTCGGAAAAACGACGCCTTAAGCCGTCACTGGGATCTGAAACGTAAGGTCTGCCGGGGTCACGGGAAATTACGAAAGGTTTATCGAGGCCCCTCGCAACACAGGCAACGGAAGGAACACGGGTGGGTTTTAGTCAGTAAGAGTCTGACACACCCTCTCCGCCCAGAGCGGAAAAAGTTATTTGATAATTTCCCACCCAAAAAAAAGGGTGCTGATAAAATCTGATTTTTGTGGGATCACTTCAAAAGACCGCTAAAATCCACTTTCGCGATATAAAGCAATGGTGCGCTAATTTATACGGTTCAGCTGTAGCTCTACCATGAGTTTACTCAGCCAAAACTCGCTAGCCTCTCCGTAAATGAAATGTATGAAATATTGTACAGCGCCCCTAGCGGTCACAGAAAGAATTAAAATGCGTACCTTCAGCACTATATATTTCGATAGGTAAGAAACCTAACGTAATCTATTCGATAGTCACTAACGTTTTTCAGCAGTCACCATACAAAACGGCACCACGAGTCACTAATTTGACAGACGCCATCGAAAAATACGCTTGCGATAATGGTTACGTAGCTCACTAGCATTTTGAGGTGAAACATATGTTTATATTAAAATTATAAACGTTTGTGAGTCTATTTAAGTAAAAATAATGTCTGGAAGAGCTTATTTAGCATGAATATGTTAACTCTACAGACTTTCTAAAGAAGCGTTTGAAGATTTGTGCTTATTATTGAACAATGTTACGGCAACACAAAGAGTTTCATTAGAACTAAAACAATAATTTTCATTACACTATACACTATAGTAAAATGTGACCCACTGGTCCTCATTGTTTGTTTATTATTTAGATTATAATTTAGCCAACTTATTTCACTTTAAATTTAATTCAAAAACGCTGCGGAACACACAACGTCAACAAAATTACATATTGAATCGACGACAGTGACATATTATAAGGAATAAAAATTCAACAACCACTAAATATCATAAGTAGTCCACCAACCTGCCGGGGTCGCGGGAAGGTACTAAAGGGTCACCGAGGCCCCTGGCAACACAGGCAACAGGAAGGAATACGGGTGGGTTTTAGTCAGTAAGAGTCTGACACACCCTCCCGCTCCGCCCAGAGCGGGAGAAGTTATTTGATGACTTACCATCAAAAAAAAAAAAACTCCGCCAACCTTTCTATTTAGTCGGATTTTTTCGAGATATTCACGGTCATGTGAGCTTATGAGTCGTTCTCCCTTCTTGTTAGTGAGAAAGAAAGATACAAAACACAAGGAGTGAAATAAGATACACGACACGATCTATCGAGCTTACCTTAGCGTCTGCGTACACCCTCCCGCTCCGCCCCGAGCGGGAGAAGTTATTTGATGATTTCCCAATCAAAAAAAAAAAAGCGTCTGCGTATGACTCCGTAAAACTCATGGTGCAAGCATTATCGAAATCTATTTGATCCACGTTAATACGCTAGCGAGTAATTTTTCGATAACAACTCATGGTAGACGTACTGATCATAAACTCTTAAGCTGCACAAATAACAATCATAACTTCCACTGTCCAATTTCCTAAGCCAGAGTCAGTAGTGCTGCTGATTTATTCCACAAACCTATCAAAGGAAAAAAAGAAATTTTGGAGTTGATGACCAACCTTGAATAATTGGAGAGGCCCCTAAAAAAGAAGATAAGAGGTGTCCACTCACCAAGCTCCCGACAGGGTATGTACACATCATCCTCGGGGTCATAATCGAAGTGCGCGCGCACGTGCAGCACGCGGTGCGAGGGCGGCGCGCGTGACGTCACGCGGCGCGGCGCCAGCACCACGCACAGCGTGCCCGACAGCGCGCCCAGCACCTGGCACACCTCGTGCACTGACTTGCCGCGCATCGCCACGCCGTTTACTTCGAGGAGCTGGTGGCAGAAAGAGAAAGTGGTAAGGAAAACAAAAATCTTAGTGGCATGGACCATCATCATCTTCCGGTCTAACTAGATGGAGCCGAATACTAGTACTTTACATCGAGCGACTGCCTATCTGACCTCCACAAGCCAGTTACTGGGTAACACGATACCCTTGCCTGGT
Source organism: Atethmia centrago (assembly GCA_905333075.3). NCBI lineage: Eukaryota > Metazoa > Arthropoda > Insecta > Lepidoptera > Noctuidae > Atethmia > Atethmia centrago. The sequence goes on along the minus strand of HG995381.1, from coordinate 4,212,547 downwards.
AAGACTGGTTTTAATTGGCTTAAACCATACACAATATTAAAGACCATGTCACATATGGCCAACAGCATGCCTGGTTCAAAGGAACCTCGATGCTGGCCATGGTTTTCTTAAAATAAATTTCCAGGACAACTTATGCAGCAAACTACTGGCAAAAATCGAACAAGAGGAACGTCAGCTGGTCCTTCGATGCGAAAAGATTTTTAAGTTTTATTGACAAGTTGAAACGATGAAATAATTAGGCAGTCGCTGTCGTACTCGTATTCATTGATTTAATGAAGGCACTATCCGAAAGTTTTGTGACTTTATCATCAAATTTTCTATTCAAAAAAGTTTATGTAGATTTTACCTGGTTTGCCTCCAAGTTTTGATAGTAGTAAGACTTACCTCATCTCCTTCGTGTAATAATCCTGACTTCTCCGCTGCGCCTCCTCTTACTATCCTGCCGATTATTACGGCCTCTCCTTCGTTTCTTACAGTAGCACCTGTGAATAGAAAATCAAAATGTAATTTAAACTTTTTACACTCTGATACGTTTTGGGTCAGATCACCAAAAACCTTCGTATTCTCCAGCACTCGCTCGTCAATCTCAATGGTATTTTCATGTACCATTTGCATTTATGTAGATTGGAAATAAATAGCAGAAGTTGAAGGCGAATTTGTTTATTTTTTTTTGTCAATAGGTATTACATGATAGCTTACCAAGTGGTTCGTTAGTCTTCTCGATTTTGATAATTTTAATATGTTCGCTGGGGTCGTCGGGCGAGTGCGCCGTCAGCGCCTTGTCGTTCTCACCCTTGTGATTGAAATTGTTACCAGTCTGGAAAATAACATTATGAACACATTATAGTATAGCGAAAAAAGTGGTGATTGTTCTTCATTGCACACCGAAACCAAGAGAGATACAACCGAGATCAATAAGAAAACACAAACGGAAATCGCAGAAAGGAAACTGAAGAACATGATTAGCTTAACTATTGATCATATAACAGTGAACGAAAACGAGTGTGTTAACAGTAACTACTATTGAACACTTAAAAGTTTACACTTTGTTGGAAGTTTGAAAGTATCGCTAAAGAGTAAAGTTATCATAGACTACGACGAGCGGTTCTTAAGTTTGGAAACGCTGCGTCGAGTATTTTTTGGATTATTTTATGTTATAGACAATAGTTCTTATCAATACAGTGTTGCAGTAGATTTTTAACATGGTTCATTATAACGTTAAATCTGAAATATAATCTTCCTAAAAGAAATCCCAAACGATCGCATTTACAATGCAATGTCGGAATTGAAACTTAGTAACAATCTTGAACAAATTATTCTCATCAAAACGTTTTTACAATTTCGACCGAACTCGAACTTTTCAAACTTGGTCGGGAATGTCCGAAATTCCGAATACATAAGCAGGTACGGTTTATGAATTTTACATTAAAACAATTTCCTATTTTCTCAGATTGTTTGTATTTTTTGCTCAGTTGTTTCGGTAAAAAGTTTGAAAGAACTTGAGATTGATACGAGCATTAAACCACCTGATGCTAAAATTGCTTTTATTTGGGAAGAGTGAAATGGTGGTCGGATAGAAATTGTAAGTCTACATGGTTCTACAACAGTTTGTGCTTAGTGCATAAAGACTGGATCTGTCATCCTGGGATGGGAAACAAAAGACTATAATAATAATAAATTAATAACACATTCCCTCTCACAGAGAGGAACATTATAGGCTGATTATATGTATGTTTATGTAATAACACATGAATTTATTTAAAAAAAAATATACAGACTTAATTAACTTGGTTAGCAAGGAGGTATTATTACTAGCTAGTTGTAGGAGGTAAGTACCCACAGAGAAAATAATCTAGGCTGCAGAAATCTGTAAACAATAATTGGTGAGGCTCTTAAACTAGGGTTACCTAGGTATCTTAAGAGACAGTAAACACTATCCAGAGCGACTCAGGCGTTACCAACTCTAGAAGTTTCCCTATTGTGCAGTATTGAACCGTCCCTTAAATGTTATACTAACTTAATTGTGACTGCCAGCTCTTCCTGCTCATCACAAATTAATTATTTAAACATCTGAGTAGCTAGTTGTTTGATTATATTCCGAATGCTTAAGAGCTCGTCTGTGCAATCGATGCGATGGAAATCCTTAACATTATTGTTTTTATGGTCACATATTATTTGAATATGTAGGTACGTCATTCTCACCTTATGCCTCTTGCCCCTCGTAAAGCACGCAGGATCGAGCAGCGCAGCCGCCTGGTCGTGCGCTTGTATCAGACTCTCGAGCTCCAACCCTCCCAGTATCGACAGCAGCTCAGCCGCTAACGCAGACGACTCACCGCCTGTCGCCGTGTGCGCCCCTAGTACATCCATGCACTGTTGAGAGAGGTTTGGGTTACAATTAAATTAAATTCTAATTAAAAAAAAAAATGGTGGAACGACCATCTGGACGTGATTATTGGTCCTTCGAGCCGGATCTTCACATCGCATTGCTTAGGTGTTTCATGTTCATTGTAGCCAATAGAAGCGCGAGTTTTGTCATTTAAATTGGTTATGAATAATATGGTTTTGAGTAGTACGTTGCTTCTTAATTTATTGAAGTGTTTGTACAAACCTACTTACAGAAATAAAATCATTTAATACTAATGAATTAACTTCCCTTGTTACTCCTTCTCGTGGTGGAAAGATATCTCTGGCCAGTCAGTCTTGGTTCTAAGTGTGCTCAGTAGACCTAGAAGCAGAACTGACTGCCTGTCAGTTCACAGTTGACTGTGTGTCAGTGTGTTACATTTATACCAGACCTAACTTAGTATCATGACTTGTGGGAGCCAAATAACTGTAAGAATATATTTACTTCGGGGCAAAGGCCGCTTCTGATACTGATCAGAAGCGGCCTTTGCCCCGAAGTGTGAAAATAATAGGCTAGGATTATTATTTTTTAATTTATTATGTTATTACTTCATTGCCCTGGATCGAAAGCCTAGAACCACTTACGTCTTTCAATCGATCAGTAGCGCGATGCGTGTGCGGCGGCGCGAGGCCAGGCCGCTTGTGCCTGACCGCCGTCAGCACCGCAGACCGGGTGGCCAGGGCCGTCCGCAGAGCAGGACATAGCAGGGCGCCAGCCGCGCCCGCCACTCGCGCCGCCAGCGCTGACTCCCCGCTCGCGCCAAGGGCTTTCTGCACGCGGTTGAGCGCTGCGCATACTTCTTGGTAGTCTGAAAATAAGAATTTGACATTGATTTAGGTACTGTGGGGACCTTGTTACAACTTCATCCTGCAATCCCTTCTTCTATTCAACGTCAGGTTATCATCGGTTGAACTGCTGCTGCTCTACTTATGAAATTAAAGCAACTTGAAACCAAGTATTTCTCTAGCAAATAATATAAATTTGTAGTTTGCAACGGTCCATACAATAGGGCCCTCCAAATTACGGAAAAGAGACAGTGTCAAAGAGAAAGAGAGGAGTCAGTGCTTTAAAGTCTTTTAAAAGTTGTCGAAAATCTGACATGAAGAACGGTCATGGGGAGGCCTTGGTACCTAAAGGGACCTTTATTTTTAATATTACTGTTATTAATGTTAGTTTCTTAACTATAATTATGGGTAAATTACACCAGCTCACATTAAAATTATTAAGAAAATGATTCAAAGAAATTTAATGCGATTGGTAATACGCCAATTAAAGATACCCTATCGTGTACATGCCACTTTAATTACTATTCTTGTAATTAAATTCCTTTGTTCGACACTTAACAGACATTATACCTATAATATTTTGAAAAACGTTACCAGTTACGGTGGGGTCTCATCTTTACACATAGACTTAGAAGAATATAGATGATGCTATTGTCATCATTTAATCAAGCGTACCTAATGTCAAACTACGGGAGATCGTTTTCAATTTCCGAAAACCTAACACTTTTCCTGCCTAGGGTCTCAAACCCGCGACTTGCATCCACGACCCTTTCTCTTGCCTCCACAACCTAGAAAATCCTAGTTTAATCCGTCAAAATAAAGAAGTCGTATTTATTTATAGAAACGGATTGTCTGTTTGCCAAGCAACCCTTTCCCATATCCATTCAATTCGTTTGACCTTCACGACCTTTACAGACTCCTTAAAGATGTTATCAATATACGGCTGGAAACCGACAACGACCCTTTGATACATAACCCGATATTGAGTGTTCCTTGTTTGTATAGGTAGGTAGTATGTACCTTTGAGAAGAAAAATACAAACTTTGTGATTGGAATTGGTCTTTCGGCACCAAATACGTAATTTGACATTTTCCTTAGGCCTCCATAGGACAATCAATGTTATAAAACATTTTTTTTAAACTGTTGCTATTATCGAATATCATCATCTGCCTAGCCTATGTTGGGGTCGGCTTCCAATGTAACTGGTTGCAGCTGAATACTAGTATTTTACATGGAACGACTGCCTATCTGACCTCCACAACCCAATTATTGGGTATTACAATAACCCTTGGTAAGACTGGTTGTCAGACTTTCGGGCTTCTGACGACCCGTAACGACTGTCAAAGATCTACGAAAGACAGCCGGTACCAATGGCTTAACGTGCTTTCCAAGGCACGAAGGGGTCTTGGTATGTAAAAATGGTCACCCATCCACGGACCAACCGCGGCAAGCCTAGCTTAACTTGATCGATCGACTCGTGCGGCTATTATTACTTAGCCACAAGAACTAAAAAATCCTCCTCTAAAAAATAAAACGATACCTACAATAAGTGACTGATTACTTTAATTAGCCATACAAACAAAAAAAAATCTTGTCTTTTTACCGAACTACAAAATATTCCTACACAATATAACAGAACTCACAGAAATAAACAATCTCCTGAAATTGAAAACTTGGCAAACATTGTTGTAATTAGAACCTTATCTACTTGATATGAAGCAAGTTTAAGCCTTACCCACGCCGCCTTTACATCAAAGCCGCTGGGGTCAATCAAGGGACCATATTTCACGTCAACGCTGAACATAAAGGGTTTGTGTAGATAGATATCTGGGAGCACCCGTAAGTGTGACTAGTGTGAGGTAAGTCAATAACCAACTTCAATGTGGAAGAAAGTCTTATCAAATAACTTAAGGTACCTATGCAATGTTTAATGCCCACAGCACAGTTGAACAGCAGACAGAATTTATTTTACTTAAAAAAAATTAAAGGGTGTTATCGTGGGTGAACAGACTCTTAATTGTAATGTTTTAACAAACTGAATATAAAATCCAATAAAATATGTATTTTTAATAGTGAAGGAAAACCCAGAAAGGTTTATAGTCTTGAAGAGAACCATTACTCGTGAAGCGTTTTTAGAAAATTCTTTTGACAGTTTTTCTGGGTGTGGTCGTGTTTTCCCATAAAATAAGTAATTATCTTAACTCCTGAACACAAACACCGAAAACCTTCTTAATACCTTTATCAGTTCCTCAGCAGACAACTTGGACCAACTTTAGCTGGCTGATATAATTTTATCAGCCATCTCGCCGTCCTAGTTCCTAGTTCCCAGTAATGTCGTCCGCACGACGAGCGAACTAGCGACATGTGAACCGGAATTAACGCGACCCCCAGTTCGGACGGGAAAGTGAAAATATGGGCCAGCGGGTAAAATGTAGCTATCGGGGATAACAGTGTGCGCTTTTTTAATTGTGCTGGATTTATAGTGTAATAAAATGTACCTATCAGGTTTAAATAGGCCACGACGTGTTGAGTGTCAAGACTCTTGTCTTGTATTGTCTTGAAGTCTGTCAAGACTTCAAGACTTCCAAATCTGAAGGAAAATGTCAACTTACGTATTTGGTGCCGAAAGACCAATTCCAATCACAAAATTTGTATTTTTCTTTTCAAAGGTTAAAATGTAGCTATCGGGGATAACAGTGTGTGCTTTTTTAATTGTGCTGGATTTATAGTGTAGTAAAATGTACCTATCAGGTTTAAAATAGGCCACGACGTGTTGAGTGTCATGACTCAACAGTCTTGACAGACAACTTCCAAATCTGAAGGAAAATGTCAACTTACGTATTTGGTGCCGAAAGACCAATTCCAATCACAAAGTTTGTATTTTCCTTCTCAAAGGTACATACGAGGTGCATTCAATAAGTACCTAGCCTCATCGCCAGAGGGCGCTGTAGTTTCAAAAGAGTTTTACCACATTCTTTTTTAATTCTTTTTTCAAATTTTCATTCCAATCCCTTCATTTGTTTTAAATTGACAACTTATGGAAGCGAACGTGTCGATCGGTTTTACAAAAATGGAAAAAGAGCAATATCGTTCGGTGATTCGATTCCTATTTTTGGAAGGGAAAACGCGCATCGAAATCAAAGAGCGCTTGGATGCTGTGTACGGTGACTCTTCTCCATCGATGGCCACCGTCAAGAATTGGTTCAACGAGTTTGCACGTGGCCGTACGTCGGTTTTTGATGAACCACGTCCAGGTGCACCGAAAACAGCTGCTACAGAGGAAAACATTAAAAAAATCCATGATTGCGTATTGGCAGATCGCCGATTGAAGGTTCGGGAGCTAGCTGAGACTGTAGGCATTTCAGAAGGAACAGTGCATCATATTCTTCACGAGGAACTCGGCATGAGAAAGCTGTCGGCGCGATGGGTGCCGCGTTTACTCACACCAGAAAACAAGCGCAACCGTGAGACCACATCGGAGACGTGTTTGGCGCTGTTTAAGCGGAATCCAGCGGAGTTTTTGCGTCGTTTTGTGACCGTCGATGAAACCTGGATCCACTGGTACACACCAGAGACCAAGGAGCAATCAAAACAATGGATCCAGACCGGGGAACGTGCTCCAAAGAAGGCGAAAACTGTAAAATCGGCCGGAAAAGTTATGGCCACCGTTTTCTGGGATTCACAAGGTGTGATCTACATCGATTACCTCGAGAAGGGTAAAACAATTACAGGGCTTTACTATGCCGATTTATTGGGCCGATTCGACACCGAATTAAAGAAAAAACGACCCCATCTGGCGAAGAAAAAAGTGCTGTTTCACCACGACAACGCACCGGTTCACACGTCTGCCGTTGCCATGGCCAAATTGGTCGAATTACGCGACGAATTGTTGCCCCATCCACCGTATTCTCCAGATTTGGCCCCTTGTGACTTCTTTCTGTTTCCTAATCTGAAAAAATCACTCGCCGGGAATAGATATGGATCGAATGAGGAGGTCATCGCCACGACGGAGGCCTATTTTGCAGAGTTTGACAAAAACTATTTTTCGGACGGGTTAAAAAAGTTGGAGCATCGCTGGGCTAAGTGTATCGAACTAAGAGGAGACTTTGTTGAAAAATAAATTGCCACTTTTCCAAAATTTTCGTTTACTTTTTGTAGGCTAAGTATTTATTGAATGACCCTCGTACTACCTACCTATACAAACAAGGAACACTCAATATCGGGTTATGTATCAAAGAGTCGTTGTCGGTTTCCAGCCGTATATTGATAGCATCTTTAAGGAGTCTGTAAAGGTCGTGAAATGAATGGAAATAGGAAAGGGTTGCTTGGCAAACAGACAATCCGTTTCTATAAATAAATACGACTTCTTTATTTTGACGGATTAAACTAGGATTTTCTAGATTGTGGAGGCAAGAGAAAGGGTCGTGGATGCAAGACTCAAGAGTCTTGACAGACCATTTTAGACCAGACCAGTCCAGACTAAATTATGGATGACTTCAAAAAGTCATCCATATTTTACGCATTTGGGTATAGCCGCCCAGATCATAAAAAAAACACTTCTCAATATTATTTTCTTCAGGTACTTAAAAAGTTCTACCTTTTTGCAGAAAAGTTGCATTTATTATCATTTAGCAACCAAAAAGGGTCTCGTATCTTTTCAAAAGGGTCGTACGTCCTAAGGGATTATATCAAGGGAATTTGGAGGCATTAAGTACCTCGTAAATTAATAACACCATACAGTAAAAGCTTGCATGGTCTCCCTAGCGAATTGTAAAGGTTGAAGTATATCATGGATGAATATTCATACATCCTCTATGAATATATCGGCCTTTTATAAATTTGGATTGGCTAGTTGTTTTTGCATAGCAACGATTTTGCTGTGAATTTTGGCAACCTCACAATATGTTGTAGGTGCTATAGCAAAGAGATGAATATAATATGCCTTAGCCGCATGGTTGTATGGTCCCACAACAGAATCGGTCAACAGTTTTCGACCCAATAATGATTATGTCAAAGATTATGGGCTGCAGAGTATCCTTCTCTACCAATCGTGTTGGAACTGTGTAATAGCCACTTCGACCATTATGGTAATAGCATTTTTTTATCAGTAGGTAATCTTCGGTGTTTTTTTTTATCACAAGCAGATTATGTACTTAGTCATTGAAAGATCTATGATATGCAAACTAACTCATTACATCAAGTTTATTTCTAAGAAGTTATATGCATATATACTCAGAATTTGAAGACGGAATGGTGTGCAAGCGACAGGGAAAATAAAGATACCACAGCCCCTTAAAAATTCAAAACCTAATACATTTTCATGCAAAGTAATTTCAAGCATCACTGAATTATTTGCTTCATTTGAAATTTCGCTGATCCGCGAGAAAAATTACCGCAAACGGACGTGATCCGAAAATTGGATTGGTTGAATTTTTCTTGAATTTGTCTTGGGACATTGCTACGTTTTTATGCGAATTCTATTCAGATTCGAATAAGAAAGACCACTTGCTGTATGTAAAGACCATATTGAAGAACTATGCAGGAAACCTCGTACCGAAAGACGTAGCATTGGAGAGCCGTCCACTGCTCGGTCCACCTTGTGGGAACAAGGTGGACCGAGCAGTGGACCTCTTTTGGCTGAAATGATGATGATGATGCAGGAAAGATCCGTCTGGAATAAGTGCAGAACAGAGAAGTTTGGTACTTAAGTATGGTAGCCTAGATGTAGATTTTTTTTAAACTTACGTAACTGATAGTTGTGTCAAAACAAAACGACGACCTTCCAGTGTTCAATGAAAACTAGTACTGACTTAGATGATCAAGCAAAAGAATCTCAGCGCCAGCAATACCGTGTTCTGATTTAAAGCCGTTTGGTGAAATAATATAACTTTTCCACTTTGTCCCTTTTGAAATAGGTGTAATACAACGCTATGTAGAATCTACATTATATAGCAGTTATAAATTATAGTCACCAGTGCTATAAAATTAAGAATCAATTCTAAAACAGCACTCACCGACAACAGCATACAGCTGCGTGGAATCATCGCTGGCATCGTCTTCGTATGCGTCATTGACGAAGGCAGTGCCTGACGACGGCGGGTTGGACTCCAAGGCCTGAAGCTTATTGGACCCTCGCAGCGAGGTGCGCAGGAACTCGTTCTGTGCTGCGATCCTCTCCTCAGCCTCCTTGCGTTGGCGAAGCTGTTCCTGTGGGCAAAAGGAAAGGTGATGTTAGTGAATTGTCATTTTGTTTACGAGATTCGATTTGTTTTCTCTTTGGGTGACCGCCATAGGCAGTGTAGAACATAATACGCACGTAGGTGTGGTAGGCCGCCCATCTGTTGTAACAAAACCGGTATAAGCTGGCCTCTAATTTTCTTGACAGTAGTACTATGCTAAGCCAGCTTAAGATCAAAGTGTTACCATGTATGCGCGGCCTACTTTTTACTAGAAGGACGATTTTTAGAGGGATGTTTACCTCAACAGAGTAGTAAGGTATAGCTATTCTATTATTATTTCTATTGTTATATTATTATATTCTATTCATTTGAATACTTCGAATACCGAGCCAATACCTTCAAACTTACTTACTCTTGAGTAATCCCTATTACTGTCACGGGTTATCTAACATTATTTCAAATAATATGCCATAATTATTAAAACTGAATTAATAGAACATTATTGGTTAAAAGAACGTAGAATTATTAATTAATTATCATTCCCAGAAACGGAGATAACATTTAACATTTGCAAAACCTATTTCACAGTAAGCACATAGAGATATATTTAGTTCATAACCCCGAACTAACTCGTGTTAGTTCACATGTGGTGCCGACTGGTGCTGCAACCGTATCTATAGTTCACATGGTCAATGCTTTATAGTTAATTGTATGACCTGTGACCGACGGCACATCGGCATCCTACGGCAACACCATTGGCTTACCACGTAGCGTTATGATTCCCGATTAATTTCTCTATAATCTCATCATTGAATACTTCACGGTATTCATTGACGTTTACCAAAAAATCTTGAGTTTACAGCCTCAAAGTTTGAAGAATTGCAAGTGGGAATTGCTTTTAAAGCGTTTTGTAATTCTACAGCGACTTTCAATACAATTGAAATAAGCTTTTCGTTAAATAAGCAATCCAATACATTTTTGATTTATTGTTGATAAAATATTCCTTTGTTTAGACCCACTATAAAAGAGTGTTCGTGGAGTTTCTTGCCCGTTCTTCTCCTTCTCTTTTGGATTATTTATACACAAGACTGACTACGAGTCAAATGACCCTGAAAATATTATCGTGATACTCATTTATAATATACAGCACCTACATGATTATAGACTGATATGAAAATATCGCACTTGAGAACATGATTCATATTACCGGTCACTTCAACCGTATAACAACACCTGGTTATCATTAATTAGCGTAGTAGCTACGTCTACAACAGCTGCCCCATGCATTAACCCTCTTGCCTGATCTAGTCTCTGATCAATAAAATCTGTATAAAATCTTGTTAGTTGATTATGATTGGTTCATCGAAGTTAACAACAGCCAATCTAACCATTGAACGATGTAACACTGTTACCTACAAATTTTCTTCTTAGCATGTCGATGACAAATATTGTTTTGACAATTTTTTTTTTTGTTTACTTGCGAAGCACATCGGAACGCGATCATTCTTTAGTTATGGTGCCTTTATTTATGTGCTATGGTCATGTATTATAGGTATCTTTTGTTGGAGATCCTAAATAAATAAATAAATAAAAAAATTAATAAATACTTCTTTTCGTGTCAATACTTATCAACTCAAACTCAAAGCATTTATTTCAAATACAGGCACTTTTGAATTATCAAGCGCTCGCTCAGTTAGAAAGATGAAGCTAGTTGCCCATTCCAAAGCATAGTAGCTTCCTAAGGAGAAGAACGGGCAAGAAACTCCACGGACACTCTTTTATATTAAAATATTGTTACAAAAATATTGGTTACATCATTTCAACATGAAATTGAAATTATACATGTGAGAACAATGTAGAAAGACGTGCACGTTAAAAGTGTCCGAAATAAAAAGATAAAAACAATAGAAAAATTAAAATAAGCCGTGGCAGCTAAGAAATGACCCTACTGACGGCGCCCGTTCACGAACATGACGCATGGATCAGCACCATTCAGCTCAACCATTTTGAAGGGAACTCAATGATCCAACACACACGCCACCAGCGAAACATTTGAGTAAGCATGACCTACTCTCAGCCGCCAGGGCACATTCAAGTCAATTAAAGACATACCCAGTAAATGGTAGCTTTTAGGTAACAAGTGCTCACACATGTGCCAAGCAATTATTCAATACTAAGAGAATGAATTTATACAGTTTTTATGATCTTCAGCAGCACCACCAAATATTTTCGAATGCGAATCAATTAGTTTATGCGCCCTTGTGGAGCAGGACCAGCGTTGAGCCAAGCATTTTTGTCAGCGATGTAATCCCCCAACTTATAATATCCTTGGCTGCATAGTGTGCGTTTAATACAATTTTATTTAGTTGGAGTTCACTCAACTCAGTTTACAGCGTGATCAAATTTTGTCATGCGTGATCTCGTATATCTGACGTCAAAACTTTGTCGCGCGCACATAGTTACATGTTGGATGGCCCTGTTTACCTCGGTCATTAAAACCTCATCACATCTATCACTTGTCAATACATCTGTGTCACTAATATATCAGCTGTCCTGCATAACATAGCATCACCACATAGAGCCATGCAACCTTTAGAACCTGCACCTTGACCGAGTATGTAACAAGCTTATGTACTGTTTGCCTATTTAGTATATTTAATAAATATTTTCCGTTGCTACTAAGCGACGTTCTCTTTTTTTTGTTTGTTGGTATACTGGTGTGCTTGACACATGGTTAATAATTTACTGTTTTGTGATGCGCGTTATAGTGTAAATTATTTTACATACTATTGTATAGAATCCTTTTTTTTTCTCTAACTGAACAGACAGCTGTGCTGCTGGGGAGTCTGATGCGCCACTTCTTCTTCCCAGCTAAAGCACTAGGAAGGGTGGGCGTTTTGGGGGACTGTCTTATGTAATTTTGACGTTCGAAAAGTGCTGATTCACAGCCTAATTTGAATAAATTACTTTTGATTTTGATTTTTTGAATCCGACTGATATTGTTTAAAAATGTTGATGTTTGTTAGTATTTTAATGTTATTTTAAAACGATGTATGCACGAGGTATTAAAGATGCTTAGCTCACTCGTTACCTACTTTGATAAAAGATCTTCAAATCTTCCGAAATGCCAAGAAGTTTTTATTTCTTTAAATCTTCTTGAGCTGCCTTTTTATGTTTTCTTTGCATTCTTTGTAAAGTTACTTAGTCAAACAAGAAGAAAACAGTTTAAGAACATTCACAAAAACATTCTTTCTATTGTAATACTCAGACAATGATTTACTGTAACTGCCTTCCAAAACATTAAGCTCAAACTTAAAACAAAAGACCACTAATTGTTTAGTCAAACGACTGCTTTCAAGTCTGCGGATTTGTTTTTCCGAAACATCTGTCCCAGACTCCTAGTTCCAATTTGCTTTTGGTCTGATTTTCGGACCAGCGGCCTGGATTCCTTCACGGTGCATCGCACACTCGTCTGGCTGGCTGCAAGACCGACTAAATTTTAAGAAACTACTCAATTCAATTTCGTCTGGATGAAATATATTCACTATTCAAGCCAAATTACATCCAAGCTCCGTGGTAAAACTTGTAGATAGATGACAAACGTAGCACAAAATCATTCTTTAAACCAAAATTGACTTTGAAATTAACACTTTGAAATTAATGATAATGAAAAAACAGTTAAAGCTGATGTAAAAGTATAAGAAACTGTAAGGAGTAGGGACGATGTTCCCGAGTAATATTTTGAGGGAAGAATGGATATGGTTGAACTAATAATAAAGTCAGGCTATAAACCTTAAGCCTACGGCACTCAAACTCATAAGTGGAGTTGACAATTTAAAGTTCTAACACACATTATGTAAGTATGGCAAAAACGTTTAACAGTTGAGAGTGTTAAACGTCACCAAGGGGTTTTTGAGGCAAAAGTAGTGGACTTTTCAACTTGCAGAATTTACTTCTCCTGGTACCAGAATACTATGTGAACTTAACACTTTACCCCCCTTGCCCCCTTTCTTGTTTTGGTGTATCACATAAGATACACTGTCCCAGGAGTAAAACCCTGGGACAAAAACATTAGGGTGTATCTCAGGAAATACATGGCACATGGCACTGAGCGTGTTAAGCCAAGTATTGTAATTTAGCTGTTATGAAAACACAACTTCTGCCGTCAGCACCATTTACCGTGTTTAATGTATGAACCCGTACAAATTCAAACAGAGTATTTTGTTGCGAACAATACGAAAATATTCAAAATTCACAGACCATGACATACGACGTAACAAAACTAACTGATATGGTACCATTTGGTCTGCTAAACGTCGCGTTGTTTAACATACAATGGTGGCCGCAGAATTATGTATGTCGTGTATGTTTGCGTGACGTCAGCGCGTTAACTGATAGCCGTGCTGGACAAACAGATCCGGTCGTGTTATGGGGACAGGAGATATGAGAGAGCAGATTTTCTAATTTTCGAAATTGAGGAAGTTTACGACGACATAGATAGAATATAACAGAATGAAGAGCCAAAAGATATAAAAGACATTGTTGAAATTTGAAAGAACGGAAATATTCTGCTTCCAGTAATGAATTATAAAAGTAAAACCAATTTCATCTTTGTAGTATTTTATCGTTTGCGGCTTCGTACCAATATTTAAGAAACCGTAAAGTATACTTAACATGAAAAATCCTAAAACATATTTCGTGAAGTTATCCGAGACAATCTAAGCGGAGCCATGTTATCGAACTGGCAGTACACTCGGTGGGTTACGGAACGGCCCCATTCTGCCGCAATATTCGCTGAAAATTTAATAAAAAACACATTCCCTGGTTGCCAAACATTGAGTTATGAACATCAAATCATTTCCTCTGAGTTCTCACTCAATATTTGGTACTTATAATGTAGGTGCTCCTTCCTTAAGTTACTTCCGTCTTTTTAATCTATCTGTTGGATTTGCTTTGGTATCAAACTCTGGAAACAGATTGGAGCGTGTACTAATCTGATCAGAGCAATGACCTAGTGTTCTTTTATAGATAGCAAGAGATACTTCATTGCATTATAAATATTATAGTCTCTACTGTTCCCGAATGCAATGATTTCCCGGAAACCCTCAGAGACTTATTTCAATAGATCTAGGAAAACGGAAGAAACATCGTTAATTTCGAGAGCTATTTCATATGAAGTGGCGCTTACTTGGAAACGAAAAAACTTGTCTATAAAGTTATCAATACGTAGATACTGCATTTTGATGGTGTAGCTGTATACATTTTATCAGACGAGTGTAATGCGCATTAATCGGATACGTTGAAAACATTTTTATTATGACAAATCTTAAATACAATATATAATCTAATGCTAATATATATATTACTTAAACACTTGTATAATATATGTATATATTTATTTATGTTTTACCTTTATATACTTATATAAAGGTAAAAAACAGAAGAGAACATCAAAAAATCGTCCGCATTGCTGACAGTGAAAAAAGTGCCCAAAGGTTGGCAGAGTTGCCACGTTGGATAGCAATGCTGATTCTTTGGCCTACAAATAGGCTAGCCCTCTGGTCACTCAGATTGGTTGCATTTTCAGATTTATGTATTAATTAAATCATTGTATATTTCTAATAATTATACACACACCTCCTTGGTAAAATCTGTGGTTCCCACAGCCTCTAATGAAACAAAATATATTATATTCCGTATAATTTGCCAACTGTCCGAATCACGAACCCAAAGTTTTAATCACAAAATGGAAACTCCATTTCGTTTGGAATATTATGTCTATTAGCCTCGAAGCGGTGTGTTTGCGAGGAGGATTTTGCTTTTGGCAATAGTTTAAAGACAATTCTTTTAGAAATATGTTCTAAAATCACTCGTCCATTAGACGTTTGCGAGCGACGCAAAAATTGAATTATGCTTTTATTATTCGGTGTCTAGTTTCCAGTGTAAAAGTTTGGCGAGAATGTAACCATCAATTTTGGCAATAAACAATGATGTTTGTCCAGCTTAAGTTTCAGCATGATTACTGTTTAATTAATTGACAATAACGTCATCTTTAACACTATCATCTACGCTTCCCTTCCAACTTTCCTTATTATAATTGGAGACAACTTTCTACACTTCTCATTTATTTTCTACTCTGTGTACATCATCGTTAAAGATTCCCATTTCATCCACTTCCTTATTAACATCAAACCCACGCAAACACCCATAGAAATCACCTACAGCTTTATGCAGGGGAGTCTTTTTATCAAATCTTATCCGCAATATATTATCTCTACTCTCCGGTTCCCTGATTGTGCAAGAGAGAAAGACCCCGGTGTCAACAGAGATTTATCGCTGACAAACTGTAATGGTTGCTTATAAACATCACTTACTAGATCAATATATTGAATGGAGCGATTTAATCAATCAATATCTATCTTTCCTTATACGTACTGGTTCGGAGTTATGAATGGGAAGACATAAATGGCAAGAATGGGCACTGATAAATAAAAGACAATCGTGATGCCGATCTACACATGATGTTACTTCGATGATGATAAAATGTGAAGTTCTAAAAACAGATGACAGTTTCTCAAGCTTTTGATACGAATTCAAACGAAATCTTCTCATCTCATCTCTCTTTGTATCGTTTCAATGAAATCAAATATTCCTCCTTCGAAATCTAGCCAATCTGTTTGGCCTAACCTTAATAAGCCTCAGCTACTTATTTCCCTACTACAATAGCCTCCTCAAAATATTCAGCTTGTAGACGTCAATGGAAGCCATTACTTCTATTTCCACGACGTTGCGCCGTATACGGGCCGGTTCCGAATATCTGTCGCATTTCGCGCCAAACGGCCCGGACATCACGATGTTTTTATGGAGCCCGGTATGACGTCAGTAAGTAGTATCATAGGATAGGCGAATGCAGAAGGTACACGACTTACGCCTTAAAACCTGTAATCCTGGAAAAGAGGGTCTTCGACTTACGAAGAACCCCTTTTCCATCTCAAAGGAACATAGGGCGTCGCTTTCAGACATTTAAATTATGTGGTAAGAGTATAAACTCTCTCGTTATATCAGTTATGACTCTACGAGTGATATTAAAACGTAATAATTTAATCTCGCAAGTAGTGTAACCGTTATATGTTGAAATTCAATCATCTTGACAGATATATCATAAAGAAATCATGTGAACACACACATAAATCTGTGACAATACGGACATAAAAGACAAACATGCAACCGATAATTACGAAGCTACTGCTGCTGTAATGATTAGAGATTCTTATGAAGCTAGCTCCTCTAGCCATTAATCCTATGTATTCTTAAAGTGCAGTGGTCCTTCCGTAACATTTTAGCTAGTACGCCTCTTTTACGAGTTCAGTAACAGCTACTATGAATATTTTTATTGAGCAATTTGGACAATTTCGTTATTTCTGCCCTGGCAAGAAAAACAGGTGTAGAACTTACTTTTAGTACGCTAGTTGTAATATTGAACCGAAAGTGCTTGCTCTTCTGAAAGTCAATTGCTTGTATCTTATGCACTTTCGTGAACTTTGCGTTGGTTTTCTCATGTATTTCTAATCTTTTAAGCAGGTTCTTATTTTTGAATATCTAAAATGGTCCTTACAGTCTTTCTTTTCTTGTAATTTGCAGAATTATTTTGTTACTCTTGCGCTACATTTAAGCAGCTCATATCGCGCTTCTTATAATCAAAGGTTGTGGCCTATACCCATATATCCGTTAACCAAATACTTAAATCATGTTCCTAATAAAATCATACTTTGTGTAGTAGAAAGGCAATCCGAATTATTAAAGAGATTACTCAATTAGCAATGTTAATTATATTCAAAGGTGCAAATAAAAATGTTTAATGTTATAGCTACGATCATAAAATCGTTGAATTAGTACCTACGTGTGTTTAATGTTCTTTTTAAGTGAACTTGACTTGCATGTGGGTGAAACCAACATTTTTTTGTTATGCTTCACCTACCTTTGTGATACTAATAGGTATAATTCGATTAAACGCCATCAGTGAATCAACATCATCATCATCTGCTTAGCCATTTTCCCAACAATGTCCCCAACATTGTCGGCTTCAAGTCTAACTTAGGGAATACGAAACCGAAAATCGTTGGTGCTAAAAATGAGGAAAATATTGCCTTTTTTAACTACCGAGAAATCCTACTCACGCAAGCAATCACAATAACAATAAAATACAACCAAAATACACATAGTGCAATAACAAAAAAATATATCTGGCAAGTGAGGTGATGGCAATATTTCGAATGTCCGTTCATTAGGAGATACATCTCCAATAATAGAAGCACAAGAGTTAAAATATTAAAGAAAAATTACACAACGTGTACGAACTTATTAAGGTAAAATCCATTCCTTATTTTTATTCCCACTGTTTCTAGATAAAAACAAGTTTGTAATTATAGCGTTACACCGCAATTACAACATTTTGTAGCAACGCTACACATCGCTTCGAGTCATTTCAAACTGGATTGTTACTAACATTGCTTAAATTGTTATTTACAGTTTTCGTTCAAGCCATTTAAGACATAGCAAACGTTTTAAAAGTCGAGCATAAACGAGCGGATAAAACAATGTTGAAAGATGAATGCAAAGAAATAAAATATCCTGCAAAATTACTTAAATGAAGAGCTGCCAAAATGGAAAAGTGAAAAGAAAAGAGAAAAGAAAGATTTTAGAACACGCAATGGAAACAAGAAGAAGGAAGAGCTTTACAGCCATTCATTTAAACGTAGGCAAGAAGAAAATAAGGGAGAGTAATACGAAGGTAAGGATACGAATTGAAGAAGATAGTGAAAGAAAGTACTAGCTTAGACAGCAGCTTAGGAATTAAAATTAACAAACGACAGAAACCGGATGAAGATTGATCATTTTATATATGTATATAAAATGGTCAATCTTCATCCGGTTTCTACGGTACCAAGTAGTTGGTTGCATGGCATTCCATATTCTCGACTGCTACCACTTACTAAAGTGGTAGCAGTCGAGAATATGGAATTGGGTTGCTTAGTACAGTTGTTCTTAAGAATCAGTGCCATTTTTGGCGATATGTGAGCGTATAACGAACGGTACGTTTTTATCAACCCTTTTTAGGAATACAAGCTTAATAGGCATTTTTATTACCGTGTCCTTGTTACTCTCTTTAATATCTTGTTTATCGTACGTGACTTTATTACCTGTCAATGTAAGTTATATTTTTTCAGAAGAAATATGATAAAATATTCAATACAGATGCCTTCTCTTATCTATTCACAAAAGTCACATTTTCATGTCAATGTCGTGTTATCTCTGGATATGTAAATTGTGAGATGAATCACTATACTGTTACATTAACTATTCGTAGGCGTTCAAATGTGCTGTTGTAAGGTTGCAACCAACCACATTCTCGAATGCGTTCGGAGCTCGAATATTTCAATTTGGAACGATCGACGATGATGTTCGAATGGAAATGCAGACTTGAATTCACCGGTTATGAACCAGATGAATGAATGAATGAATCGCATTTTTTCCAAAACACGTTATCTACACGTATTTTGGGAAAAATGCGACTAAATGAACAGAATTGCGAGATGGTGAAATAGTCTTCGATTTTTCCTTTCATTACAATGAAAGTAAATTAATAGTTTGTTTTGGTGAAAACCATACCTATTACATTAACTAGTTAATAAGAATGTTAGTTAGTAAAATAAACTGTATGATTACTACTATATTATTTTTTACTTTTTACATAGGTACGTTTTTTTGGTAATGAAATGTAATATTTTTTATTGTTAACGTAGTTAGGGCCAAAGAAACGTCCAAAAACATACGTTGATTTGGCTTGAATTTGTTTAATGTTCAGAAAATAAGTTTGCATCAAAAAGACGCATGCGTAGGTATACGCTGATCTAGTTCCAAAAAAGGTGTCTTCGTAAAATCAATACAACGTAATTTTTATACTTCAATGTGGCCCAAACAAGTTTTATCCTCTATTTCAGACATTTTGACGCTATTGAAAAAACGTTCTTTTAGCACTTATTTTAAAGTGGTTAATGTAGTTCCTTTGAAATTGCACTTAGGTATCTACAAAGCTTAGCTGTACGTGCGTCATTTTGGCACATCATACACATATGACGGTAATTTGAGTTTTGTGATAAAAACTCATTTTCGATAAATTTGTAAATAACGATGTACAAATTTATCGAAAAAGAGTTCTTGAAATTACCGTCATCTCGTTAAATTATACGTTCATCTGGTTCTTACCAGGCGAATTGATTCAAAAGCATGTTTTTTCTTATTTGATTTTGGAACGATTTAAGTGGCTTGTTCGAACGTTTTTAAAATGGCTGACTAGATGTTATGGAAGGTGGCTGGAGAGTCAATAAATTAGATGAAGAGAGAAGGGAAACACTTGTTAGATAAAATTATTTAGTATGGCAAAAGGAAGGATGTGTTCAGTTATTTATAGTCTAACTAAATAAACCAATGATATCGAATTTATAGGGAATTTTGAATCACACACAGCGAAAATAGCAGTTCTATATTATAATCCAAAAACTAAAATATCTTTCTTATTTGCCAATACATCATCAATCACCAACATTATTACGCATTACTTGTTGTACCCATATACTATTATTATATCGTCACACACTGGGACGCTAAGTGCCTGCCCACGCTCCACTAGCGGCGAGTACTAGCGTTGAGTACTTGCATACTATACTGAACGAGTTACATGGCATTACGTGAGAAACGTTTTACGCAATGGAACTGTTGGAACGTTAGGCCTAGCCCTGCGTCGGGCTCCGAAAACAACAACGATCGAGGACTTTTCATCAATAAACCAAGATTTATATCTAAAGAAGAATAATGCTTAGTGACCAATATTTAAAAACTATTTAATAATAGTATTAGCGATAGTGTAAAACTAAAATGCATTAGCAAAGATTTTGGTAATTTTCTAGCCAACCATAGTGCATTGGTTATATTTTATTTATTTGAAATACAAAATAAGGTTACAGTATATGAACACCGCATAGCAGTGGTGACCTAGTGGTAACGGCCGTGATTTACGAGTTGTACGTCATAGGTTCGAACCCAGATAGGCGCTTTACTTTGTGTAAATTATTTCATCACCAATGCTCTCAGAACGGTGAGGGAAAACATCGTGAGGAAACCAGTATGTCCTAGAACCATAAATTCGACGACATGTGATATCTATCAATCCACACTGGTCCCGTGGTGGATTACGGCCCACTCCCTCTCATAGTGAGGACGCCTGTGTCCTAGCAGTGGAAACACTATAGGCTGATTATGTATATGAACACCAAATCGCTTACATGACAATTACCTCGAGAACGAAAAAGTTATATAAGTATTATATTTGTTTCAAAAAAATGTATTAACATAAAGAATAAAAAAATAAACACACTCAAAGTGTGCGAGAGTTATATCTCGAGTCCCTTTAGTTTGTGTAAATTCTGTGATCAGTTATTTTTAACTGTATACAACACCGATCCATGTTGTTTCTACAATTAAATTAAAATGAGAAGCCACAAAGTTTCTTTTTGTTCTATTGAATTATGCAAGTTTAAATAGAATGGTGCAACTGTGACGCCCACGCCTTGCTGCTCTACATTGTTCCAAATTGAATTACTTACTTGCAAACAAGCTTGACTTACACTGTGACAACTCTTGTGCAAATGAAAATAATAGAACTAGTAAGGGTTGAAAAGAAATAGTCATTTGTTCCGTATTTAGAAAAATCAAGAAAAAAATTTTCTTTTCTAAGCACTATGAGCTTTTGGTGATCATACTTGTTTAAGATGGAGTCTTTGGCTTACAGGGAACAGTTTCATTATTCGTTAAAGTTTCCTTGATAGTTTAATTTGCTCAAGGAAAGGTAAAAGTGCTTTACATATATATTTTTTTGGATGACTTACAATAGGAAACGTGTCTAAACTTTTCGAGATCGAAACTAGAACTTTTTTAAACACGAAAACTAATATTTTTCGTACATACCTACCTAAACGCTATCCTCATGGCTCCAAATCACACGATCACGTACTATTTCAGCCAACTTCGCCTGACACTAGCTGACTGGCGGTCGCACTATCCTGAGATAGCATTACTAGTGCCAGCAAACAAACCCTGTTTGCATTGATGACTACGTTTACTCTGCAGGTGGCCCCACGGAACAGATTTAGTTAAGAAGGTCCAGTTTTACAGCAACCTAAGTGATTAGTGATGTTTTGAAAGGAGTTTTACGAAAGAAAACTTTTTTCTGAACCAAAAACGCAACTGCATGTTACAATTTGTATTTTTAGAAAATGGCGCAACTTTTCTTCAATTATCACCAACCAGTTTAGTTATTTTTGGAAATGTTGGCAACTTGACATAACATAGAGCAAGCATTCATATTAAAGTCACCCATGAAAGTCTTAGTTTTTTTTACAACCAATAAACGTTTCCATGAAATTCATCGTTTAAAAGCGCTACTATTTCATATATTATTTATGGTGGATCCGCAGTCATGGTAGCCCGCGAAATTATTTAAGGTGAATCCGCAGTCATGGTAGCCTGCGAAATTATTTAAGGTGGATCCGCAGTCTTGGTAGCCCGCGAAATTATTTAAGGTGGATCCGCAGTCATGGTAGCCCGCGAAATTATTTAAGGTGGATCCGCAGTCATGGTAGCCCGCGAAATTATTTAAGGTGAATCCGCAGTCATAGTAGCCCGCGAAATTATTTAAGGTGGATCCGCAGTCATGGTAGCCCGCGAAATTATTTAAGGTAGATCCGCAGTCATGGTAGCCCGCGAAATTATTTAAGGTGGATCCGCAGTCATGGTAGCCCGCGAAATGATTTAAGGTGGATCCGCAGTCATGGTAGGCCGCGAAATTCAAATTTTCTTACGTTTCTTGCAATTTGCAGGTCAGTGTCAGGTTGTATCTTGATCAAAATATAATTCGCGACCATAACACGTGAAATGTGTATGATATTTTTTGGGTGTCGTTGGCTAGTCCGTTCAAAAATACTGCGGGTCTGTCAGAACCATTTTTAAATCAAATCAATAAATCAAAATATTTTTATTTCACATAAACGTACATGGGCACTTATGAAACGTCAAAAGCTAGGTGCACGGTTCCAATTGGTCGTTTTCTATGGAGAAGAGCCGGCAAGAAACTCCACGGTTACTCTTTTAAAAATATAAATGGTTGTTTTTGGATATATGAAAAACTCATGGCAATATAACGAACGAAATTAAAAGGAAATCTATCACAGCTAAGTAGACTTTACAAGTTAACGAATAATAGTCGACCAACTTACACTTGCAGTTGGAGAATTGGTTGGTAAATCGATGTATGGGAGAACATGTTTTTCAACTACAATATTAAGTTTGTTTTTGTTATAAATTCATTCCAACTACGGCACCCTTCATTGTGCGTGGTACGACACTTGGCCGGTTTTTTTCTGTTAGAAAATCTATCAAGAAATTACCGTTGTTTGTCAACAGTTTATAGAAATTAACTTAATTTAACGGATAATTCGACTTTATTACATCTTTGTAAGCAATTTTGTCCGCTTTACGGAATGGAAAGGAAATCAGTCAAGAAAGTGGAATGCGGAAAGTTTTCGTCATACGAAACTGAAATGCTCCCTTAGGGAAACGAGTTGAAAGGAAATGGCCTATAGGGAAATCTGTCGAATCTAATAACTCCAACATAATGATAAAAGACTACTTTTTCTTATATTATTTTTGAAAAAACGATTCTTGATCGTCTCATTATGTAAATATTTTCTAAAAACTGCACAATGTACAATCGCCAGCACATTAAGTTATCACAAACTGTCAAATTTTCTCATTTGATTATGAACTTAACTATCAACATTTTAGGGCTTAACACAATTTGAAGAAATTTGACAGCGTGTGGTATTTTGATGTGCTGGCGACTGTACAAGGAATTGTTGAAGATCATGCAAATTATGCTCAAGAAACTCAACAACATCGTATGTGCACCCTCTCGCCCCTAGCCGCCGCAGGAGATGCCCTGGGCGTCGGGAATCCCGGGCGGATTTCCGACCACCGTAGGTGTGGGCTTGCGGACGGTGAGCAATGGGTAGCTCGCCATCCGATAAGGACCAGGCCCGGGTCGATTGCCCGTTGAGTACCACGCGCGCCTCAAAGAGATGTCAGCACAAGTGTAGGGGTCCACTAGGGCCGATGCCTGCCGGGGTCGCGAGGAAGTTCGAAAGGGTTACCGAGGCCCCTGGCAACACAGGCAACGGAAGGAACACGGGTGGGTTTTAGTCAGGAAGAGTCTGACTCACCCTCCCGCTCCGCCCAGAGCGAGAGGTTATTTGATAATTTCCCACCCAAAAAAAAATCGTATGCGCACTGACCATTCATTGCACACAATGTTAGATACATTGTATGCAATATATGCAATATGGTCAAAGGACAATATTACTAATGTGTTCCTGTTACCCAAAAAATGTAACGGAAATTATTTTTGTTTACTTAAAACTTATTTTTTTAAACGTTAAACTTACTTATTTTAAATCGTAAACTAATAGGTAATAAAATGGCGTTTATTACTAATTATTATAAACATTATTTAATTTTCATTCGACTAAGATTTGTTTTTTTTTAAACATAACTCTGTTGCCTTGGATTAGGTAAAACAAGACACAAAATACAGCCTTCACGAAGCCGTCATCTACGCGATATGTACGTACCTCCATCAAACTAAGTAACTTTGTACAAAAGTAATTGCTGGGAAACGACTTTTATTTTTCATGTGAAAATTCGCTGTTTACGGAAGTGAGCAATGTAACGCACGCAAAACATTGTGCTTATTGCATGTAACATTTAAAACTTATTTTCGTAATATTGTCCAGTAAAAAAATATCATAATAACGGGATGAACAAGTGCTGCTGGGCTTCGTTATATAATGGTATTTTTGCACACGTTATAAACACAAAAAATGTAGGAAGGACATTTTTTTTCTAAATAAATGTAACATGCACTTCATTCGAAGAATGAAAGACACCGAAGGGGTCGTAAAGTATTGCAATGATCCTTCCGTTCACTTTTATGACCGAAGTTTTGAACGTATGTGCATCTGGGGAAGCACTTTAGAACCCCAAGAGCTGCAACAAATGTTCACTAAGAAAATTCTACTTACAAACGAGTGAATCACTCATTGAATCCAGTTTATACAAGCTGTTGTTTTGAACCTGCAAAACATTTCAGGAGGTTGTTACGAAACTCGTAAATAATCGTATAACAATACGATACCAAGTCAATAATCAATAATACTTTTTATTTTAGATTTTTAAATTTTATCTTTTCTTTTTATTTTTTTTTTAATTTTTTTTTTTTTTTTTTTTGTTGATTCGGGTCGAGAATCATTAACATAATTACCTCCTAAAATGTTTTGCAGGTCCAAAACAACACCTTGTATTATACCTACATAATAATGCGACACTTAGATGTAGATATGTGTATGCCTTTTTGGCGTCGCACAGGTTTTGTTTTTTTTGTTTTGTTTAATTGGTCAAGGACAGCTAAAGAGACACAATTGATTTTCTATTGTTTGACACCGACCCGGAGTCGCGCGGGCGCGGGGTTTACAGGTTAATTATGTTCGAACAATTATGTCAATTTTGTTAGTGTTTTAAATGATCCTTTTTTATTTATTGTTTTATTATTTCCTGTGCGTTTCCCTAAGGACACTCTTCAGTGATAAAAGCTATGTAGTGTATCTGTAAATACCAGAGAGATACCAGTCTACAGAATCTATATCTACTTATTGTCCAAATGACTGAATAATCATTTACTAGTGGTTGCCAACTACTCGTACATATTAAATATGTATGAGATACGCTAGTGCCGCCATTGACCACGTATTATCTACATACCACGTATTAAATACATCTAAACAAATAAATATTCATGCAAGCCTAGTACTTTTTGTGGCTTTCATCCAAATCCTATTATCAGTGGGATAATACTAATGATTGAAATACTATCTTGAATTCATGCATGCCTAGTACTTTCTAGGCTCTGCATTTGTGTACTACGTGTCGTGAAAGAAATACCGTCTTTATTAATTTAATATATTATATAAAAATCGTAGCTTTCTGCACTCCTCCATATAAACTTTAACTGTGCCAAATTTCATACGCCATTTGCCATCTGCGTAATTTTCGCAAAAATGGGTACAAAGTTCACGTGTTAATATATAGATAACTAGCGACTCGCACCTGCTTCGCTTCTTTATAATATTTAAGTTGTATATGAATGTTCTATACTCATGTACCTTTCGGAATACATTTTATCTAAATAATGGTGTAAACTGCATCAAAATCAACCAAAATCAACTGTATAAAGTTTAGTAGGACTAAGCGATCACACAGACAGACCGACTTTATTTTACACCATTTATAGAATTCTGAAGAAAGACAAACGATTAGCCAAGGCTTTCCCAGTCGATCAAAAACGCTTGCCAAGGGCTCGAGTTTAAGGGCCTTATCACACTAGCGAGTTGCGAGCCAGTGGAAAGCGGGGCGAGTCCGCAACATGATCGCCACGAGTGCGCAACGTGTTCGCCACGTTTTCACAATATTTTACACTCCCTTGTCTCGCTCTCTCTTATACACTCACGTCAACCGCTCTCGTTCCGCAAACGCGGCGAACAATTTGCGCGCTCGTGGCGATCACGTTGTGAACTCGCGGCGAGCTCGCTGCGCACTCGCCCCGCTTTCCACTCGCTCGCAACTCGCTAGTGTGATAAGGCCCTAAACAGTCCCAGTCAAGCAGCTTTGATCAATTGACCTTCAGCTGTTTGTCTTTATCTCTCTACTCAATACAACCTTGCTACAAGACTTAGGTACAACATCACTCCTGTACTGCCCGAAGTGTTAGGGTGTAAACATTTCACCAATTTCGTTTAAGTCTCATGTAATAGAGGGCGAGCCTATAAACAGCAACAGGTATACTCACAACCTCGCCGGATATTGTGAGGGACCTTACCTCTTGACCTCAGAAGACCTTGAGTGACGAAACTCAAGAGGTAGGTATCACTATTTTCCTCAAATACGAAGGTTTTAGTCAAGTTCAGTTACATTAAATTCGTGGGAAATAGATCCTTACATGATTTATGTATTTATACAACGAAATTACAAGATGATTATTAACTTTAACTAAATTAAATTAAAACGAAGTTAAACCTAAAATAATAATAAAACGTAATATTCCTAATACGTAATGTCCCCCCGCCGCGTCTGTCTGTCTGAACGCGATAAACTCAAAAACTTCTGAACGGATTTTCAAACGATTTTCACCAATGGACGGAGTAATTCACGAGGAAGGTTTATGTGTATAATTCATTAAGGTTTTGTGTAAATTGGATGAAATATGACGATTATAGTTGAAGATTTCAGAAAAAATCATGGCGTCTGGGAGCTTTACTAGCGTGGCCGCGTAAACCGTACGAGATACATACAATGTATGTTCTACTGGATTGTACATCTTAAACAGTTCAACAAAAAGTCTAGGGTAGCATATGTCTACCCTCTAAGGATGACCCACAGTAACCATTTTTATCTTTCAGAATTTGATACAAATTTCATTGTTATTTCCGAAGCTATTTTAACCGGTATTATATTAATCCTTATCCAATAAAATATGTTATTTAAATTGAGTATTTACTTTAAATTAAAAATCTAAATCAAAAGTCGTTTATTCAAACTAGGCTGAAAATCAGCACTTTTCGAACGTCAAAGTTACATAAGACAGTCCCCCAAAAATGCCCGCCCTTCACAATATATATTTTTAGACTAAATTATATATTTTTTATTCTGATTATGCTTGCGAATGATTCGTACGTAAGTTGTGAGGGTTGGTAAACCTCATTTGAATCCTCTCCAATGCGTTTCATATTACTCCTAATGCTTTAAAAGGTCTACCATAATATTCCCACAGCTGGTACACATGCTTCATCTCTGTGGGAGAGAGTGGTTCTTAAGGCGCAGATATGATTTTAGTGACTTTTAAATCTGTCATTACGCCTTCATATAATGCAAGTAAGTTATGCAAAAAATATGTTATCCTAAAACGCATACATAACAATTCTATTTGTGAATAATTAAATATTGTAGTAAAATACTTTATAAAATATATTCAGGAAGTAATGTCTTTCCAAAGCATAAAAAACGATATTACTTTCAAACTACTTAAGATATTTTCATGTTTGTTTTTTATATGGACAGACTATTTTATTTTTTATAATACTATCTGTGATTTTTTCAAATATTCATATTTTTGTTACTAAAAATAAATATTCCCTATGAAAAAAAACGGCCGCGCGGCGTGAGCGGGACGCGCAATTGTATGGCCAAGGTCAACGGCGATTCCCCGACCCTTAATCCACCACGCGGGGCCAGTGCGGGTTGGTAGATATCACATGTTTTCGAATTTTTGGTTCTAGGACATGCCGGTATCCTCACGATGTTTTCCTTCACCATTTTGATAGCAGTTGTGATGAAATAATTTACACAAAGTGAAGGGCCTGTCTAGGTTCGAACCTATGACGTACAACTCGTATGTCGCGGCCGTTACCACTACGCCACCACTGCTATGCGGTGTTCCTATACTGTAACCTTACGTATGTTGTATTTTTATGTTTTAAATAAATAAAACATAACCAATGCACTATGGTTGGCCAGAAAATGACCGAAATATTTGCTACTGCATTTTAGTCGAAATGGTGGAAATTACGCCAAAACACCCGTCACCAACCTTTTGACAACAAAGCACGTTTACCTACAACCTTTTCGTTGCTCAAAACACAACAAAGCTAGCTGGCGAAAGTCCGGTTTACATCCGGAAGTGCTGGGAGCAATAAAATTCATATAACGGTTCACGTTTCGCCTGAGCCGGCCCGGATATCAACCGTTCCGATTGTAAGCACTTATGTGCTTACTGACCGCTGGTAAATGAAACTACGGGTGATGTTTAATACATTATGTGCATTAGAATTTGCAGTACTTATTCAATTTAATTAAATAGAAAAAAATAATAAACAAGGTCAAACTAAGTTAGATAGCGAAAGGTACTCCAGAGACGTGATGGGAATTTATTTTATTTTATTTTTGAATGTATAAGGACCCTTTCACACGGCAGTCCAGTTTTTTGCAGGATCCCGTTTTCTACAGGATCCCGTTTGATGGCGAATTTGTTTATATGCTAGTGTTCACACGAGCATCCCGCAAGCGGGATCCTGCAATTAACCGATCCGGTCGAATTGTGCCATTCGGTTTTGTCACTAGAAACTGGATCCGTTGTCCAGTAAAAAGCGGGATCCCGTTTAATCACACATATATTTCAATAGCAGTGTTCACACGGCTTCCTGCGTGCGGTTTTTTGCTGGACACTGTTTTTTGCGGGATAGTGGAATGGTAGCAGCCCGATAATACCAATAGAATATTAGGAAAGTATTCACGTCCATTTCACCTGATAACCGGCGTAGGAATGGTCAAAAAACGGGATGCAACCGTGTTCATACGGCAATCCAGTTTTGCGGGACCAGCTTTTTGCGGGACCAGCTGCAAAACTGAACTGCCATGTGAACACAGCGTCCAGTTTTGCAGGATATAGTAAAAAGCTGGTCCTGCAAAACTGGACTGCCGTGTGAAAGAAGCGTAACTAAACACGATAAAACAAAAAAAAAACGTAGGTACACACGTTGACCCAAAACAATATTATTTTGTTTTTGTTTTATAATTTTTATGCATCTAAGTAATTATTATATTGTTAGAAATTGCTCAAGCTATAAGGAAATACGTTTTCTCGGTTATAATGATTTTGAATTCAAGATTTCACCGGAATTTGAGTGTTTTTTCGCATTTCAGAAAAAAAATGTTTTTTTTTAAGTATCTACCGCAGAATATGAAAGCGCAGTTGCACACAACATCTGGAGAAAAGTACCTCATTCGTAGTCGATTATCCTAATGAAAGCAGCTGATAAATCAAGCCAATCAATGTAAATAAAATGTATAGAATCAAGAGAAACTCTCTCAGTTGAAAGTAAATACAAACAACAATATACTCACAGAGTAGGCCTTTATTCTTTCTGGGTCGACATCGTGCTGCGAGCGAGCCTGCGCTCGCGGCGATGACGACACCATGATCTATGGATCACGATCTATACGCTCGAGTAACGGTTTATCCAAATTTGAATGTTGAACGCCATATCACAGAAATATTTTTGGTTGTTGGCAACACTGTTGAACACTGTGTTTCATTTGTTATTTATCTGGAGGACAAAAATAAATAAATATTTTTTCAAAGTTTATATTTGTGTGTTTTGTGCCCAAATTTTAGTTTTTAGCGTTTGTATGTGAAAATCCGTTCAAAGGGTACGTAAATTCAATTAATAAACATTTTTTTTCCTACTGTAACTCAATTTATTGTCTTAAGTATGAGCTTGTAAAAATAATATACATTACAAAATATGTTACTAATAAAATTTTAATGCCGATATTACAGACTGCATTTCATGTTACACAATTTTTAAAAACCTACTTTATGACGATAAATATAAAAACAAAGATAATTGCTGTTTAATGTATATTTTTGTTAGTTTACGTCAAATTACATCA
Source organism: Atethmia centrago (assembly GCA_905333075.3). Classification (NCBI taxonomy): domain Eukaryota; kingdom Metazoa; phylum Arthropoda; class Insecta; order Lepidoptera; family Noctuidae; genus Atethmia; species Atethmia centrago. Next base: position 4,182,506 of record HG995381.1, on the reverse strand, counting down.
CAGCCGGGATAGATGTGCTTAGTAACGTAATTATGCTGTTACGAGCGCACAGTGGCCTGTGACATCAGTACACAACGAATCTACCTTGCCATTTCCCAACTATGAGGGGTCGGGGGTAACAGGATACCCCTTGGTAAGACTGGTTGTTAGACTTTTTGGGCTTCTGACTGTAACGACTGTCAAATATCTACGAATGATACCGGGACCAACGGCTTAACGTGCTTTCCGAGGCACGGATGGGTCTCGGTAAATCGATAAACGTCAATTGGAGAAAAAATATTTTCGTAATAGAATTACGTATTGTGCTTTTATTGAATTAATCAATTACGTACTCATAGTGCCCAGTGGGCCACAATTAATGTAGGATGGAGCAAGCTCGTTTGCCATTTTTCAGCATTTACCGTGACTAATGTTATTTCAATTTAGCTTAATTACTAGAATTAAATGTGGCGTTCTACGAAAATACATAGTTGAAATATCAGGTTGAGGCCCAGCAATTGCGGTTCCAGTCACACTGCCACTGACATTCACCACACTCAACTGTAAATGTCAAATTCTCAAAGAGAATGTTCCTAACGTGTTCCGTGTGCTGTTAACTCATTCTCAGTCTAAAATACTTCACAAATATCAAGTCTATACCTGCTCGTAGTAAAAGTAGCACTCCAAATGTTACGATAAGAGGTCCAAGGTCAGAAATCGATTATGAAACGATTCGATACGGTGAATTTAATCGATAATATGGATGTTGAAGTATCAGATGTTCGTGGCGGCATGGCACACTGTTGGATTGTCGATGGTATTCGAATAGTTTTTTGAAATTGGAATGTTATTGGTATTGCCAGTCATTAGAAGTTGTATAACTACTATAATTTTAATGCTATCCATCATAATAATTAATCTTTCAGATAAACAAAAGAAAGTTTACCGGAAAAACGGGGGCGGATTTGGATTAACTTTTTTTTGGGGAGTCAGTTTATGTGAGAACTTGAGGAGAACAAACGACTGTCTACTATTGACAAAATACTTTATTTCACTGCGATACTAATGCGATGTTAACTACCGTAAAAGATAAAAACTGATCTCTTATCGTTGTTCAATGTCAGTGCAAAATGGGCTGCAAAGCTGCAATCCCGAATGCTACGGCTACAGTGTCGCGATAACGCGAACTACACTACGCGCGCTCTCTCTCGCACATCACTCGACGTCTCGCTGTACAACAGAGAGCGCACGAAGTGATGTTCGCGATATCCCGACAATGTAGCCGTAGCATAAGACAGTGATGTTTAAAAAATGGTTAAGTACCTATCTGAATACATAACTAAATATTTCTCAAGTCAAAGTTTTACAACAAGTGGTTTTCAAAACCACAGCTACATAAAGTACCAAACAGATAAGTTCACGTAGGTCCACCTTATATCATATTTAGGTAGCTTGGTATGTCTAAAAAGAGTCTTGCATTTTTGTGAAAAAAAGAACTAATTAGGTTTAAAACTGTGGCAAGTGCAAAAGTAGAGGAAAGTTTCATGCACTGCTTCAAAATCTAGGTTAAAAGGTTTGTTTGATATGAATCGGTATTTCCACTTTCGTTCAGCTTGTTGTAATATAAAAGTGAATATATAGCTTCCAAAGGATATACAAGACTATGTAATAATGCATAAGCACAAAGATCGGGTAAAGGCTTCTACATACTGGCGCGACTTGTCGCGCGACGCGTCGCGACACAAAGGCACCGCTTGTAGCGCTACACGCGGTGCCTTTGTGTCGCGTCGCGTCGCGCGACAAGTCGCGCCAGTATGTAGGAGCCTTAATGCATTCGTACTTTTCTGCTGGATATAAGCTTTTCTTAAGTTGGCCTGTACCTACCACCTTGATATTATCCTAGATTCCTCTACCTACCACCTCACGGACAATACATAACGCCCGCTGGGAGGCAAATTAAACTATGTATACTTGAGATTCTAGATAATACTTGAAGCTTTTCTCTGATATAAAAAAAATCTTAAAAAAAATCTCAATTGTTGTTAAAACCAAAATAATCTCCCAAATAATAATTGCTAGGGTACAACAATGTTTGCATTTCTTTTATATTTGTTTGATATCTTCCCGAATTTTCAGAATACTTCACGTTCAGTTGTATGCAAGTCGGAAACTCGGAAGCTCCAGTCGTCTACTCAAATCTCGGCTACTCACGGAGAATGCGACTCGATGTTACGTCTCGTCGCTTAGGAAATCAAATAAAGAAGTTTTGAAGTCGCTACGAGATACAGTGAGGTAGGTAATAGATGTTTTGTTTGAATATTTATTTTGTTTTGTTATATTTATTTTAAAAAGTTACTGCCTCGTTCGTGTAGTGGTCGCAAGCGCTACTGCTGAGCATGAGGTCCCGGGTTTGAGTCCCATGTTGGTCAAAGTGTTATTGAGTTTTTCCATCAGGAATTTCTCAGTAGCAGACCGGAGTCTGGGTATGTGTACAACTGGCGAAATGTGAGTGTTACTAAAAGTACACTTCTGCCTAACCCTACGGGGATTACAGGCTTGATGTTTGTTATGTCTATATGATCTAACTATTCTCCGTAACCACATGGAAAATTAACACCGAACGAGAAGTAATTAAAAATATATCAAGTTAATCCCTTCGTTGTAACTCTCAGATTAACGAAACATTAATTTCCTTGACAGCCTGGAAATTGAAGAAAAGCAACCTTCCTATCTAACAGAAATCCAGTGCCAAGTAAACGAACATCTAGATGTTGACAGACAAACTGAAATACCTATTGATAGTGATACTGTGCATATTAATAGAAAGGGGGAGACTACCGAGATAGAGAAGTTTGGAAGAAAGGGACATGTTGCGCCGACCACAAATGTTGCGCCGACCACAAATAAATTGGGATGAGGGCTGGAAAATGATGACTGAGATATTGCAAATGAGCATTCAAGTGATGATCAAAACACCAACTTTTATAACGTAGTGTAGATGGTTAGACACTTTTAGTGCCACGATAATTCGTTTGTGTGTCCACAACTGGCCACCCGCGTCGTACATATATAAATAGCTGTAGGTGGCATATGACCATGCCCAGCACCCACCTAGTGGGTGCAAATCAAAACGTGGTACTAGGGTAAGGGCGAATTGCGGGTACACAAACAAATTATCATTCTACCCGGCAGCCGGGTTCTTGGCACTAAAGTGTTAAAAGACTGTATTACCGTTACTTATTACTGTACGGCCAGCAACAACAGTCGATTAACATTGCTACTCTTACACATCATCTAAAACTTTGATTTAAATTCAATATTTTGATAATTATGTGTTAATTGACTTTTTTGCTGACTGTTCTTTGCTGCCTGCAATAAAAGACGGCAAAAAAAAATAAAAAAATCTAGAAGCGCCTATGTTGCTAGGCAATGAGGAATTTAAACATTTAATTCCCACTAGACAGAACAATTCAAATAATTAACATGGAAAAACTGTAGCAAAACTCGTAACGAACTTCTGAACTCATTTCTTCGTACAATGAGATGGAATTAAACAAATGGTAGGAACCTTTAAAACGCATTGTAAGGAGATATGGCCAATTTTCATTACAACTGAAAAGTTTATTTCAGTTGAAAAAGACTTTACTAAAGTTTTGTTTGCGCTTCCTCTAAATTGTTAATTATTTAGTAACTGTGGTGAAGTTACAAGTTACAGTCTTACCAAGGGGTATTGTAGTACCCAGTAACTGGGTTGTGGAGGTCAGATAGGCAGTCGCTCCATATGATATACTGGAATTCAGCTGCAACCGGTGAGACCGGAAGCCGACCACAACATAGTTGGGAAAAGGCTAGGCAGATGATGATGATGATGTGGTGACGTTCCAACTTCTGGAATTAGTGAGTTTCAATTGTATGCACATAAAAATGTGCTACGTGTTCTAAATTGAGAAGGAAAGATCGTATAAGTTGACTTGATGGTTTTAATGATGACTAAATAAATAAATTAGTCTCCTACAGTAGACGTGAATAGACGTCCCTTAAGACGCTGACAACACGTAAACCGCGGTCTCTGTTAGACTGCATATAAAAGAAAGAGAAGCGCGATGACACAACGCTTGTTGAAAAATGCAAATAAAATCGTATAAAATTAAATATTAACAATTTAATAATAAATAATACATCACTGGATGCAGTTTGGCATTCGAAATTTGATGATATCGTGTTAATTATAATTATAATTGTTAATGTAGAGATAAAATGCTTTTAAAGATAATTATGAGGTGTTGTATTTTATTGACGTATTAAAGTATGTTTAATTAATTGTGTTTTGAGTTCCATCACTGTACGCAAAAAGGACTTGAAAATATCCCATATTTTTTTTTCAAAATCATTTGTGGTTTAAGAGATACACTGCTTTAAAAACCACCTTATTGACCGTTTTCATGAAATCTCCGCCTTAACTAGAAAATACGAGTGCTTTTCAATAAGTCAACAATAGTCAGCTTAACAATAATATAAAGCAATTTGAAAACCCCGAAGGAAACTTGGTTTCTCACAAGCGTCTTAAAATTACGCGACTTCAATCCAGAAATTGGCAGCCTATACCTTATTACCCGCAATATCCTTAAAAAATCGAACCTAATTAAATAGCAGAATGAATCTCACAATTTATCTTTAGATCTCAAGGTCGGGCAGATGAACTGTGAAATTAGACGTATTGAGGCACCCCAACACTCCTTCCTACAAGCGCCGCGCATGCGTGCTCTCCGATTCATTCATTACTTACAATTAATATAAATGTTAGCAAGTTTCCCTGCCTCGGCGACATTTTATCATGCTCCAATTTCCGGTATCCGGTATAGTTGTCACCCCTAATTAAATGTGAGAGGAAATTAATATTTGCGAGAAAATTCTCGATGCGAACTTTTTTATATTGACCGTTTCGTTTCCTTTTCTGTTTATTTTTGCGAAAATGGAAAGTATTTTGGAAAGTGTCGAATCGTGTTTGAAATAACGATAATAAAGAATACCTAAATATTTACAATGCAAGTTTTTATCAACATTAAAATAATCTTATTGGTACGTTTTAGTTAAGCTGTCTTTATCATCTCCAACCCCATGAATACCAAAACGGTTTTCAAAGACCTATGAAAATCCGCTTACCCTCCTACGATCAGTAGGAGGGTAAGCGGATTTTCTTAGGATTAATTTGACAGGACTAAACTAAAATTTATCTTCTGTCCTTTTCTTAATGAAATAGAAGGAAAAAGATGCACTGAACTTAAATGTAGTTTAGTTTGTGAACAAGGGAATCGGCACCATTGGCTTTCATTTTGACGAAATTTACATTATCGAGCAGACGAATTCTTCAAACATATAAGGCAATGGATTAGGATCCTTCAAAATCGGTCAGATTGTGATTGAAAATGTGTTACGTAGTTAAGGTCCTGAATTTAAAAGCATAGCAATTAGTCAAGATTTTGTATGCTTTATAATTATAATTTCAGAGGGGCCGAAGATAGTGCCTTGGTGTACTCTTCCGATTTTCATTCTGGACTATGATAAAATGTATTTTAAAATATAAAATTATAACTTTTATGTGTAACAGTTCTTCTTCGTCTGCGTAGCATTCTTGTCAGAGCGGTAGTTTCTTATCAGTTACAAAGTCAAAATATTTAGAACCTGTGTTTTTACAATATATAGCGTGTGGTACAGACTATCAAATTTAACAAGTTGCTCCAGGGACCAAAATCGTAATCGCAAAAAAATAATTTGTCATCCCATTTGGGTTGAGTAAGTATTGAAGTTTTGTATAGGAGACTTTTTTTCGATTATGATGTTCGTCCCATAGAGAAAGTGGTCCAGTTTGATGGTCTGTACATAAATATGACCACACTTTTCTGAAATATGCTGTATAACGATCGATTTTATATAACTTAAACAAATAACTTAACACAAACTAAAATAGGGCGTCGAAAAATTCATCCACATCGCTGTCGACTGGTAATGTATCCAAGAGAATGGCGGCATTGCCACGTTGTATGGGAATACTTAGCCTCTGGCCAAGGTAAAAGCCATTCTTGGGTCACGGGAAGTGTCGACCAGCCGTTTGGAGATTTCCTTAAAAAGCCATGAGCACTCGGACCCCACGGCCCGAGGGAATCAACCCTAAACATTTGTATTAATTAATTAGGTATATTTGATTTTTTATGTAAATATTATTTTCTTGTTTAAATAACATAAGAAAGAGTACTCTTAAACATACATAATGCTCTACATATGTTTATCGATCAGTATCCGAGAAGGCTACAAAATCAAGAATGCGGATCGTTGTTATCGAAAGATAGCGATTGTATCACACTATCTTCTAGTATCTCGTATCGATCGACTCCGCCAGAAATTAAATGTACTTGCTAGAATACCGGCTGATCTGTTGATGTTGGCATAAAAATAATGATATATTAAAAAAAAATCATACTAATATCATTAACTAGGTTTTGCCCGCGGTTTCGACCGCGTAGATGTCAGGAAATATCCCACGGGAACGTACTACAGGGATTTAAAAGTACTCTATGTGATAATAATGTAAACCAATTTTTAAAGATCTAAAAACATTATGTAAATTTGTTCAAATGTACTCACTTATTTTAACGTCTTGGAGACACTGTTACATTTAACGCGCCATTTTAATAGACACATTTTTATTGAATCCATACAGAAAGAGGACTAATTGTTTCGATTTATACAAATAAGCTTAAGAATTAAGAAGAGTAGGATGCAAGAGCGAGCGAAGCAAGCTGGATAATGTTAGTAGTTGAGCACCCCGCTAGGGTCGATTACATTTTCAGAAATAGGAGTTCGGTACTTTGTCGACTGCACAGAAGCTTTAGAATTGAGAGAAACATTTTAGGATCTCGCTTCGAATATTATTGTACTAGGCGTTATCGGATATTTTTCTAGTTCTGAATGTTTTTACACATTTATTTTATTTTGAAGCCAGGGAGGTGCAAGTGCACCCTGGTCAATCCGCTCCCGACGCCTATGCAAGCCCACTGGTACCAATCATTAAGAAAATGTAGAAAAAAAAAACATATATTTTACTGAACCCATGTTGTCGGTAGAAAAATAACACAGGCTGATGTTCCATAAAATTTAAAAAAACACGAAAAGATACGCACGAGTGGACGTGAAATTTGCCACACTCATTTTTTTGTGGAAAATTACTGAAATTAATGGATGTTCCTAACGATCCCGATTGTGTAGACGTGACAGCTAAGTTTGACAGTTTATATTATAATAAAAATAATTTATATAATGACAAATATGTTTACGGGTCATTGGCGTAAAATATTCAATAATTAATAAAGTTAATAATAGTGACACACGACAGCCTAACCAGTGATTGCAATATTTAGGAAAACCGCAACTTGTCTAATTCAGGATTTCCCATTTCTATTTGCTGACATTGGTTTAGTGTTTACGTGCGTGTGATTAATTGAATTATTAATCACTTTGTCAAAGGCATAATTTGTTTAGAATAACTACTAAACAAATTGGTTTGACGATAAATTAATTCAAACCTGTTGAAATAGCTGATGATGACTGTATACTGTGTAGGTTATGAATGTGAATAGGTAGTGGGGAATACAAGTACCACGATTCACTTCTGCTATATTGATAAACAATAGATAATTTCGATAGTTATCTGCATTCTATTAAAACACATAATCAATTAAATATCTTCAAAAACACCAAAGACAATGTTATAATTAAGTATTTTATTTTTACTAACCTCAAACTTTTTTAGCAAATGCAGGTTGCATTTGCTAAAAAAGTCTGTCCTCTGAAACTTTAGAAACGCTGTTTCTGGTGTCAAGCAAATTAGTGCAATAAAATGCATTATTTGTTTCAGTTTCCCAACTATTGTAGATTTAAGACACGCAAGATTAATCTCATTTTATAAGATTCGGTTAGGTCTTGAACTTTTGTTAAATATATTATTAACTCAGAGAGAGGCAAAAAGTGAGTCAAGAAAACTGGTGACACAATTACTTAGAACAAAGATGTCTAAACTAACAATGGTAATTGTCATGGCCGTTTTAATTCAATACAAGAATGGTATTGTTCTTAAAATTTTATTATGATGTTCTAACGTAGAACATTTAATCGTAAATGTTTTTCTTTGTTGTTTTACTTGCTGATGTATTTTCCTGTTCCACATCATTTAATAATAGTAGATATCTCTTTCAACGGAGGGGCTTGTCGGTAAGTACCTAATGACATCCACACGGGTCAATCGATCAGGTTAAGCTACGCTTGCAGCGGTTTGTCCGTAAATGGGTGACCATCTTTACATACCAAGACCACTACGTGCCTCGGAAAGCTCGTTAAGCCATTGGTCCCGACTGTCATTCGTGATCTTTGACAGTCGTTACGGGTCGTCAGAAGCCCGAAAGTCTGACAACCAGTCTTACCAAGGGGTATCGTGTTACCCAGTACCTGGATTGTGGATGTCAGATAGGCCGTCGCTCCATGTAAAATACTGGTATTCAGCTGCATCCGGTTAAAAGCAGACCCCATGGTTAAAGGGTAGGCAGACGATGAAGATCTCTTTCAACGGTCCTAACTTATTGATCGCGAGAATTTATTATTTTATCATCATTGCGATCTTTAAAGTTTCTGAAATATGTGTATATTGATTAGTCGCCAATCGCGCTCGATTAATAAAATAATGTGAAGGCTTACCGTTTGATAACGTGTAAATAAAAATCATACTCGACCTTGTGCCTCTAAACATTGAAGTTATTTTTCATTGATTGATGTCGGTGAATGTTTAAGTATGATTCAGGCTGCATTTCCAAACATGCACAGAACAAAAGATATTGCAGCCTGAAACATATATTATTAATTTGCTGAGTTTTTCGTGACTGCTTATTTCTCAATCTGAATAAACATTTTGTTTTTTTTTTATGTCTGTTTGTGGCTAGCAATGAAAGCGAAAAATCCCAAAGGACCTTCTTTTAAAGTTCTTCTTCAATAAGTACTTTGATAATTGTTGATGGTTATAGATACTAGGTAATTATCGAGCATAGTAAGTTTTTCATCTACGAATACTAGAAATACCTGTTCCATTACACGATATAGGCTTCGATTTATCGAGTTGAATCTCAATAATTATCGAGGTTATGTAGTCACGATCGGCCGATGGGAAAGTAAAAGCATTTTGCTCTATAGAAACTGTATTATGTAGGTTGACCATGTCGTTATAGGAGACCTTAGCACGAACTTAGAAAAACTTTAATAAGAAATCGTGTACCCGGTATTTTCTAACCTGAGTATATTTTGAAGGTCTAAAAACTCAGCTACAGAAAAGTATGCTGTAATGATTGTTACTATTATTTATGCGAAAGTGAGTTTGTTTGTGTATTTGTTTGTTACGCTTTCACGCTTAAACGGCTGAACGGATTTGGATAAAATTTAGAATTTCCGACCTCCACTTGTGCAAAGCCGCGGGCAAAAGCTAGTCTAAGATAAATAAGTAACTACAATCAGTCATGCGGCTAAAATAATTCTCACGTAAAGACAAATCGTGACAAAAGAAAACGATTTTCCCCAAACCGTAATACAATGAAGATAAAATTTAAATTTAATATCTAAGCTGATTATATTTTCAAGACATTGGCGCCGATTCCCTTGTTCACAAACTAAACTAAATTTAAGTTCAATGCATCTTTTTCTTTCTATTTCATTAAGAAAAGGACAGAAGATACATTTTAGTTTACTCCTGTCAAATTAATCAGCGCTTGACGTAAATTGATGTAATTTTAGTAGGCAAGTTTTTAATCACGTCTAAACTTGTATAGAGTAGTGACAGGCGCTGATTAATTTGACAGGACTAAACTAAAATTTATCTTCTGTCCTTTTCTTAATGAAATAGAAAGAAAAAGATGCACTGAACTTAAATTTAGTTTAGTTTGTGAACAAGGGAATCGGCGCCATTATCATTTTATCAGTTAGTATCGCTATACAATGTAGGTACATGGCAACATCCGTAATCTTCCGATGTAAGATTTAGGCTAAGTTTAGTAAACATTCCTGATCTCAACTCCTTATTCAATATTACAGACGTTATTATGTAAATAGACACTTCTTAGATCAAAAACGACGAACACATTATTACCTCAAACGCCTCATGATCGCCTTCGTACCTACGGCATAAGCAGAAGTGCTTCAACCTGTCCACACTCATGCAACATCGTGTTGAATCCAAAAAATACGCGTTCAAAGTCTGCAAAACCTTCGCCATTTTGAACTTTAACACTGATCACTGGCAACACTGGGATGAGAAACGTCAAATTGAAAGTGACATCATTTGTTTTTTACATTTTTGGTGATGTAACGACACCTTTTTTGTGGTAGAGGTGTGCACAGTCGGAAAAGTGTGCTAGTACTGGCTGTTATCAGAGCAGACTATCTTGAGTTCGTCACGCCAGATATTGTGTGTTGTGATGACGATAACGCGAGGGGCGTACCGCCGGCTTTGTTTTCAAAACAAAAATAGATTTTTGATAGAACTGAGGCTGTATTTTGCAGAAACGTTATGTAAAAATAGAGAAGAATTAAACTACTTTTTATGATTATGTAAGTAAATCTGGATTTTCATTACTTGCGCATTGCTTTTAATAACTTGTGTTAAAGGTAAAACAATCAACGGAACCAGTTATCACTAATTAGCATTTATCTCTTAGTTGAACACCTGATTACCATCTCAATTAATTTAATGACAATGGCAATTCATTATACTGGGGCATAATAGTATCATTTTAATATCAATTGCAACAAACAAATAATTTATAAAGCCTTTGTAGGCTCAATGGGTATGATAAATAATATGCAATTTTTAACGTTGGCAACACCAGCTGCGGCTGGGTCCCGCAGGTGTCAAAACAGCTGTCAGCGACGTCCGCTGACTAAATTCCTTGGTCATATATGGGTGTGAGTAGTCTATTTAATGAACGAAAGACAGATACATAATTATGCCGACTAAGTGCTAAAATAATATCTTAAAAAAAAAAAAAAATTGGTACCTCCTTTGCACGTAATGTGTAGATGATACGTTTTTTTCTCGTCAATCCCATGGTGTGGGGTATCGTTAGATAAGCCATTCAAAAATACTGCGGGTCTGTGAGCACCATTTTTCTTAAAATTAAGCTGTATTTAAAGTGCTAAGAGTCAAGTGTCCCCCCCCACCCTGCCACCTCAATAGTTGTTTATGGGACATGTGAAAAAAATCATGGCAGTAGTATATATAATGAAATTAAAAGGAAAACTATCACGGCTAAGTGTGCTTTACAAGTTAACGAGTAATAGTCGACCAAATTACAGTCTCCGATGATGATTCTCGATGTATGGGAGAACATGTTTGTCAACTACAGTGTTATGTTTGTGGGATAAATTCGTCCCAAGTAATCCCAACTACGGAACACTTTGTGCGTGGTCCGTCATGCACTTGCCCGGCTTATTATTTCTTTAATGTTGGCACTAGTCATTTTATTTACCTTCTATTCTGCCTGTTTAGCAGTGTATCTAGGTAAATCGATTGTAACTAGGCCCTAAAGACATCTGGGCTGTCAGATGTGCTGCCCGACCTTGTCAGTAGCCTTGGCATACAAATCTGTATAAGTTGCCATCTGCCCAGCTGTGCGGTATTTATTGTTAAAACTTAATACTATAGTTTTTTTTACCGAATAGGTATTCAGAAGTTTAGTTTTGTGGCGTTTTTTGTGCAGAAATGTATTCAAAAAATTGTTTTAAATCATTGTTATAAAATACTATACAATAAAATACTGTTAGTCTAGTCCAATTTGTTTAAAATAACGGATCGATTTTTTACGTGGAAACAAAGTTTTCTCTACGTTATTTCGAACAATTATTTTCTCAAAGGCTGTTTTCATTGATGCAATACACACATTTTTTTTTTCCATCAAAAAGTTCTTTCACCAAAATTCGAATTCTGTTTATAGCCAAAAAAATTGTTACTAGCTCCAGGTAAACAAAATTTATTCCAGTCAGATGGCCGAAATTTTTACTGCGATAAAAAAAGAAACTTGGCAATAACAATAAAAAGGACCGACATGATGACCTTTAGAGGTACTCTGTGAGGGCACCTAAGTAGTTTATAGGTCTCGTAAATATTGCCCGAACCGAGGATCTAATGTAAACGAGTGTACCCACATTTGGTTTTACGGTCCTACTGGTATATGAAAGTACGGGAGATCTTGATTAAAAATGTTATCATTTTTTGCGAAGTTGCTACTGTATGAAAAGTGCCAGACGCAGTAACACTTAACTGTCACGTTAGGTAACGTAACGTTCTTAATATCCTTCGCTACTCCCTAAAAAAATATTCCAAAAATGCTTAGAAGTTTTTATGACCCTCCTTAAAACAGTGATAAGCTGTCCAAAATTCTCAGCTCCAACCGTTCAAATACACAACCTATAATGTTCCCACTGCTGGGACACAGGCCTCCTCTTTATGAGAGTGAATGCGCCGTAACCCACCACGCGGGCCCAATGCGCGTTGGTAGATGTCACATGTCTTCGATTTTTTAGTTCTAGGACATGCCGGTTTCTTCACGATGTTTCCCTTCACCGTTTTGAGAGCAGTGGTGATGAAATTAAATACACAAAGTGAAGTGCCTGCCTCGGTTCGAACTCACGACCTACAACTCGTAAGTCGTGGTCGACCACTCAATTCAATCATTTTACCTATTTTTCATAAGAATACCAGCCCAGCTGCTGCATTGTTAGTAGTTGTTTTAGCCTAGAGCCAGCGATGCATTTCTGAACTAATCCCCTAATCGATCACTGTTACTGAGGATTTCTGTTGGAACACTCAGTTATATATAGTCGAACGAGAAAAGAGTTGCGACAAATGACAAATTGACGATAGGCTTAACGTAGGACCTAATACTGTCATTGGTAAAAGATGGGTAAACAAAAGAAAATCTTAAACAATAGTTTTTCGGTCTGGTCTCAATATGGCGCCTGAAAGCGATCTACAAAAACAGCTAAGTACCTAAGTATATAATTTTCATTCTGAATTTTAGCTAACATTTTAACATCAATTCGTAATAATGCTTTCAAGGACACTGAACGACATACTATAGAAGTTTTTTTGTTATGACGCATATGGACGTTTTGAGTCCCTGAGCGTGTTAACACTAATTTCAGCCATTCTATTGAATTGATCGTTGACATCTGTCTAAAACCCATTGGGGAGCATTGCCACACTCCTACGTTATTTTCATGAATACTTGTGTGACTCTAGCCTATACAAAACTATATGCAAACGTATGTTTAGGCACATTAATGTTAGCCCCATATGCGTGGCCTAAAGCTACAAGCAAACAAAATGTTGTTCTTCCCCAGAATTACTTAAGAAAGCTTTCTAAAATCATCTTGTCTCTCTTTGTGTAGGCTGACAGTGACTTGAATTTAAATAGCGTCAGTAATTGCTTTTCATGCGTTTACAAAGACGTATTAATTACTAATGTGTCAGTTACATTCAGTATTAAACGTGTCTGTGGAACGTTTGGTAGGCGTAATATACTTACTCCTTTATTCTACTAGGTTTCACGGGAATGACTATGACTTTGAAGCCACGTGTGACGTTTGTTACGTAATAACCAATAACGCGCTGCAGTGTTTCAAATTCTATAAATATTTTGCAGTAGCAATTTTTTTAAACACCCTATTCGCTCTTTATTTATTTTCGTCACTATATAGCTGTCTACACATATTACTAATCAGCCTATAATGTTCCCACTGCTGGGACACAAGCCGTCTCTCTCTGTGAGAGGGAGTGGGCCGTAATCCACCACGCGGGCCCAGTGCGGGTTGGTAGATACCACATGTATTCGTTTTTTTTTGGTTCTAGGACATGCCGGTTTCCAACTATATCAAATCGGTAACCCTTTGTTAGGTTTATCACAAGTAAACGACAATTCGACGGTTCAGTGATGGCTGGCGAACTAATAATTGTTCTTAATCAAAATGTTCAGGTGTTAGAATCCTCATACGTATCAATTAACTAACTTAGGTCGAAACGTAGAGGGTTAAAATCAGACTATTTTCTTCTGCCTCTCCAAAAGCAAAGATAATTCACTGTATTATCCACCTACCCACTGCAGCAAAATTAATTAAAGCAGTAACAATGTATGAATCCAATCTAGGCTGCCTTAATAAATGTGTAGCAGGATTAAATGCGAGTATTTGCAACATTCCCGGAACAAGCAATTCAAATATAAATTTATTGGAGGCTGTTCTATACATATTATACAATCCAAATACGTTATTATAGCTATTGATAGTTCAATAGCTGAAACAATTATATGAAACAAAACATTGGGGTGAAATGAACTTGGTTTAATTGAGTTTGTTTTGATTTAGGATCATTGTAACAATATGGACACTTTAAAAAAGCTTTGGATAGGAATTAGGAAGCGTAGTCGATGCGGACGAAGAAGATACGAGTATAGAAGCGTAACTTGAAAAGGCCATTGATACAGCAGTAGAATACTGATGAATATAGATAGACGGAGGCGTATCAGTGGAATCCCAAATACTGCGATACATCCTTACGTCAAAGGAGATCTGCAATTAGATGTATCTCTTCTCTATACATACCTATGGGAGAAGCTATATAATATATAAAAGACCAATGACTGAAGAAAAGTTATAGAATGTGCCACCGCCACAAACCACCTCAACAAACTTAATCACGTATTTAAATTGCATAGCTTAAACAATATTATCAGACTAAAATGCACCAATTAACATAAAATGCTGCTGATACCCAAAACAGAACCGTAAGGCGATACAAACATAATTCAAGAAGCTAATTTAACGACCAAACAAGTTATATACGTAGTGAATAATAAATAGCCGTACATTTCTCGTTTATTAGTAGACACTAAATGGACTCGGGGGCAGTTATGGATAACGACTTGTGTGATTCAGTTAATACTTTTAAAATCACTTTATGGATGAATGAAATATTTGTACCAAATAACTGTGGGGGCAATCAAAAGGTTATTTCACATATTTAAGATTGTTGGGGGGATTAATTTACACTTACAACATTGCCAATATTCAATTTAATTATTTTGGCCACATCGTGCGTAAACTATTGTTATCTGATAAAATATTCTGATAAAAATTGTTGCTATATAAACTGATACACAGAATAAACCAGGGGGGTAACCATCACCTCTTATAGCAGTATTATTATAATATTACTTCACAGTGGGAAAGTGATGGAGCTATACAGGACTTATAGCTCCATCTCTTTCTCACGCTAAGTAATATTGAAATAATACTGCTATAAGAGGTGATGGTTACCCCCCTGAACCATAGTTTGCAATTTCGCTACGGTAACGTTTTCAATTTCGTAGCCACTGAAAATAAAGAGCGCTATATGTAGATACTGTGTGTAATATTACATGCTGAAGGAAAGTTACATCACACAACGATCAAAATCTCAACTCGGTTATAATAGCTAATTTTATAAATGCTATAACGTTATGATCCAGAAAATTCCAGAATTGTGGTGGAATAAAGAAAAATTTCATTGTTCCTACCTACATGCGAAGTCTGTACAGAACTGCACGGTACGTTTAGTTTTATTTCCAACGATTTTTACCATCTCCAGCAAATGTTTATACATGTTCTCCATTGTATTTTAATATATTTTATGAATTTAAGTAGTTTTGCCTCTCTTAGTTCCTAGATTTATTGCGCATACGAAATACAATTATTATCTAAGTTTAAAGCTATTTTAGTTACGAGTAAAGTGGTTATTTTTAGCAGTTATTCAGTGGTAATATTTGAACAGAATTGACTAAAGATCAAGATTATTCCTAGTGTTATGTCACCAGTTTACATTATTGGAGCATGTCGACAAGTTTTTAGTCGTCTCCATTAAGAGTTAAAGAGAAAGGCAGTGCGAACTCTTGTTGAGAGAAGTGTGCGTGCCAATGCTGTTTAGGAACGAATATTGATGCTTGATTACATCAGGATAGAATGGATGCAGAACAAAACACATCTATCAGAACACCAAACCAATCGCAATATTAACAAATTCACTTAACCTAACCAAAACTTGGACTGAAACTAATCGGAAGAGCAATTAGCATACTTTAAGGCAATGATATTACACCGATCACTGCTTTTATCGCCTTTCGGATAAATAGGAACGTTTGCTTCAGTGTGAAAAGTGCCAGATTGCTAGATTGGCTCTTCGACCCTAGGGGACCCTCGGGGACTGGGAGACGTGCACTTATTTGTGATTAGCTCTGACTTCTGTGGGACCTTGCTGATGAAGAATTCATTGGGTCTTCGTTAATTGTGAGTGAAACTAACTCTCTGAATTAAGTTATTAGATTAGACACTTCTGTTAGACGAAGTTTAAGCAATGTTTTTGGTGTCGCTGCATCTACTAGATTGGATGTTTTCTATCGAGGAAAGTAATTTTAAGACCTATTTAAATCATGCCATATTTTACGCTGGCATTAAAATCATTGCTTCTTCACCTAGGTTTCTAATTAAGCTAGTTTATTACTGGAAATAAATCAGATAGCTTGAATACTTCATAAAATGACCATCGTTAGCTATAAAATCGGCTATCTTCAATAAAAACCAATCCGGACCTGAGTAGGTACTAAAATATCCATCCACCTGCATTGAATACGATGAATGCATTCAATCGCGCTATCTCTGTCCTTGTCACATTAGCGATGGACAATGAGACGGAGGACGGTAGGGTGTGCATTGATTCAGCAGACGTCGGCACTGTCCGGTGTTGGCAATCGGTTGCCTTGACGACTGTACCTGGTGGTGGGCCTGGTGGGGCTATGTAATTCGCGGTTAAAGAGAAGAAACCGGTAGCTTCATAATACATCTGTTAGTGTTAACGAATTCCTCAATAAACACGAAAGAACTGTTTCAAGGCAATTTTTTTTTTTACATTCCTCTAAATAATTATGTTTACGAGTGTAGTAATAATCCGACTACGGCAAAGCCAAAGGAGGGTTATGAATTTTAACATGATATGTATGAATGTGTGGCGGCATCTACTGCGCCACATGCGAACCAAGCAGCACACTGACGTCACGCAAAATCCTTCATCGCGCAAGCAGAATTTACCGCGCAACTAGCTTAAATACAACATCCCGACATCAACCGTCGGGCAGTTGCCCACCAGACACGACACCCGTCTGGTCGGAGGATCCTCCCTTTTCTATGGAGGATGAGTGAACTTTACTCCCTGTTCCTCATGCCTCTATAAATGAATGTTCATCTGTTCACTCATAACTCTCTAAAAAACCAGAGTGACACGTAATCTGTTCGGTTCGCCTTAATTACATGACGTGTGACTCCGGATTTTTAATTTGTCTTGTTTTAAATACCTTCTTAGTTGGCGTTTTTGTCGTAGTTGAGTTTTAGTTTTTAACTTTTTTTTATTCGAAAATATATTGACTAAGACTAAGTAATTTATCAACTACTAATTTAAAAAAACTACTAGTTATTAAAATGTCCGAAATACACAAATAGCAATTCCAGAAGAACCAGGATTCTGTTGAACTAATCTCGAATCTGGGTCATCATAATGGTTTCATGTGTTGAATTGAAGAACAATTTTTTTTTGCCTCACCGTTAACGATAAAGATGTTTGTATTATTTCGAACCTTAATGACCAGAGTAATTAACATAAAATATCACCGTTAAAATCTTATGAGTGGCTTTATAATTAACCATAAAATATCCTTAATTGCCACCATTACAATCATTTAAACATTTGAAAATAACAAAAAAGAATTGTGTTAATTTTCAGAAATGGAAAGTTATTTTTATTTTTTATTCGGACGTTCACCTTGTTTGAGAATATAAAGACGTCTTATTTAAATGTCATCTGAGATTTATGATTTGCACGAAAAGAGACTACTAATAACTAAACAAAGATTCGAGTGTACTGCATATTTACAGAACAGCAACCTTTGGTAGATGACGAGAGTAAAAAAAACTAGACAAAAGACAACGCTTTGCTATCTCTGCTTCTCTGAACACTGAAATAATTATCACGGTCGCGGTATTCTGTAAAAAAGAACCTCTATTTTCACCACAAAGGACCCGCCTCTATTTAATTTTTAACACGTTATCTAATCTCTAGATGTTGACCTAAAAAGGCTAAAACTCTGCCCTCGATCTCTGTCAGTTTCATGCAACCTTTTACACTGTGCTATTTCTGTCATTCGAAACAAAAATCACACATCCGAAAGATGTCACCAGAGACAAAAATAGAATGTATTTATAACGTAACGCCCGCGCATTTAAAGGCCTGCCCACAGTCGGCACGTACTTCCCGCTTCCTGCTTTTTATGAATGCTGATACGACCGATGAATGGCTGACTTTATTGAATGCTCACTTTTGCATGGGAAGTCGGAGACAATGGGCAGTGGTCGCGACAAAACTTCACACAATAACTTCGAAACTATTGAGAGGCGATATGAAACAATAATGCCACAAGAAGATAATGGTGTTATAGGCAGAAAGGTACCTTTGAAATGCAAGGTGAATAGTAAAGGTGTAAAAGGCGCCAGGTATATACAGTATTACCACGTAAAATAATGCCAAAACAAAAGTTACACAACCAGTTTAAAGGAACATGAGTTCAAAACACGTTATTTCACTCTTGTACGCTACTCTTGTACACTAACGAAAATAATTCATTGTCCAAAGTGAAAATTTGATAAATTAATAGTACTTCATTTGCAGTATCGATATTTAACTATGAACCAGACGCTTTGGATTATATCACACATGGACATTACAAATGGACAATGGACATCCCTCAAAATAAAATGATTACTTCCTAAAAATGTAATTGTTAACAAAAAAAACTCAAGGTTATAATGATTTGAATATATACAAAGAGATTACAATTTAGTATTAACATCAGATGTACGCAACAAGTCATCGTGTATTGAATTATAATTAACGATGAGTCATACTGAATTTGTACCGGAACCCCGACCTTCAAATTATGTTGTGGTCAAGTCAACGAATTTGTTACTCAAAGTTAATATGGCAATGATCAATATGCTTTCTCAGGTGTAAATTTCTAAAAGGATATTCAAGTTTTCGCAGATCTATATGACAAAAACTTTATCTTATTCAATCTAACTTGGAATATTGAACAACCCCATATACATATAGAATTTAAATGATACTTTTACTAACTTGTGTCGATCCAACAGGAATGTCTGCGCCATCATACTTTCATCATCTACACGTGTAGATGATAAAATAGCTGGTAAAAGTTTCACAATAATCAAGTGGCCATACTTACAATTAATCAGAATCACAATAAAAGAGTTGTATCCATAACTTCCTCACCCCCTATTACAGTTACAGACCATTGATTGCCAAGCGGTAATATATTACAACAAACATGACCACATCACATCCCCCATTAAATTGGCTATAGCAACATAAGCGTGGTTAGATCGATTATTATACATTGACTACCACAGTGCGGTGACCCTACAGATATGTATATGCTCGTGTCACGCGCATAGCGTCAGTATACTGGTATAGGGATGTCGCGAACCGGAAAAGCCGGCATAATGCGAACGTTGCAGTGCTCAATTTGGTGAGACGAATGACAGTATCGATGGCATTCTTCGGTTTGATACGCTGATGTTGTAGAGGAATTTGAAGAGAGCTCACCGTTGTGATCTTGTGCAACGTCATGAGTTCATGACCCCACTATTGTTGCGTAGATATTTAAAACAATCACTGTAAATGTTTAAAATAATCATTTTAATAATGATATTAAGCTAAAATATTAATTACTAAGGTAGACATTATACGGCTACGAATTTATCTGGCCTAAGCCTAACGTTTTTTCTTGTCAATTATCGTATCTGGCAAAGCGATAAAAAAACAAAATTTCAAGAGCTCAACTAAGAGTAATTTGATTGATAGTTGCACAACTACAACTTCTTAAAATTATAAGCAATGTTTTGATACGTATTTTGCATCTTATATAGCACACAATGACTGGGAACAAATAGAAGATAGAAGAGCACAACCAGTTTGAGGCATGTTTCATAGATTATGGTCACTTAGAAATTATAGAAGTTTTAGGCCCTATTGCTATTCAATAAACTTGAAACCCGAGGCCACCCAACCACCAACAAATGCCGAACCTTCTAAATAAAAATACTTCAACACTATCAGATCGGTATCTGGCAAGGTAGGTGTCGGTAGGTAGGCCACATGTACTCGTAACTGGTTGAAACCGGTCCCGAGATCTCTCCCCACCGATTGACCTACTCTCAATAATTTTTACAATCACATTGTATACATACTAACCGTTTTACACGTGGGTCGTTTATAGTTATATTCCCAATATATATATTGGACTATGGCAAAATAGGGAACTAAACATAAAAGGGCAGGTTTGGGAGTATTTTTTACACATGACTTTGCGATCAGCGTTGCCATGCCATGCAACTTGTACTGGATATCCCTGACAGTACAGGTAGTCGATACGACATTCTTATAACGAACGTTCCATGGGTATAACATTAGTTGAAGAAAGTAATAATGTAAGTAATGGAAAAATGTTGACTTTAATAAAATTGCACATGGATTAAAGTTGTTTGTAGAAAACCGGTGAATCAACGCTTTTTTTTTTTGTGGATGGGAAATCATCAAATATCTTCTCCCGCTCTGGGCGGAGCGGGAGGGTGTGTCAGACTCTTACTGACTAAAACCCAACCGTATTCCTTCCATTGCCTGTGTTGCGGGGCTTCGGTGACCCATAAGTACCTTCCCGCGACCCCGGCAGGCATCGGCCCTAGTGGACCCCTACATTTGTGCTGACGACATCTCTTTGAGGCGCGCGTGGAATACAATGCGCCGTCGACCCGGGCCTGGTCCTTACCGGACGGTGAGCTACCCATTGCTCACCGTCCGCAAGCCCGCGCCTACGGTGGCCGGAAATCCGCCCGGGATTCCCGACGCCCAGGGCGTCTCCTGCGGCGGCTAGGGGCGAGAGGGCGCGAAACATGCCTTTCCCTCAACCGTCCCGCCATCTCCTTCGCGAGCATTACTGCTTCGCAGAAGGAGGTGACGGCTGCCCATGCCCTCTCGTCCGTACCATGGCCTGAACCAGGGCCGGACGCGAGAGATCTCTGCCGCCGATGTGAATCAACGCTCGTACTTGAAAATTCATGAAAAGGAGCGAATTGTTTTAGATTCGTAAACAGAGGGCAGATTTATCACCACTTAAAACAATTTTATGATTGTACAACTTGAGCTTTGTGCTTTTTATTTCCACTCGTTCGTTCTTTCAATTTTTTACCTAATGACCTGCCTCGAAATCTCTTATTGATTTGTTCTTTGCATACAATTATTTAGCAGGTAAGTACTCACTACTCAGTCATAATTAGGTTAATTTTTGCTTCGGGATTATCTAAATCTAAATACATTGACCGACGAAACATCATCAACATGTCATAAAACGTTGAGAACCCTGTCTATTACTCACGAATTCAGCTTTGCTCGAAACCCTTAGTTTTTCTAATCCATTGGTAATTGACTCAGTATCATCTAATCTTTCTACAAGAGTCCATACACAAACACAATCAATATACCCAGAGAAAATTTACACAACAAAATTAATCAAATTTACTTGATCAAAACCAAGATAGGCACGGTACAGCACGTGTCTGCTAACGTTACTCCCAAAGCAGGTAAACCAACGGTATCGCATACCTTAAGGGCTGCACCAGATTTCAGATCGTAATATTGCAAACAATAGATCGTTAAACGTAGCCTATCGACTATTATGCTGAAGTTATTGCCAGGTGCAACTGGTGCGAGATGAATACGTGATAACCTGGATATAAGTCGCAATATTGATGATGTTTATTCAATATATTTCGTTTCTGAGTAAGAATATGGGCGAATAGCTTAGGTATTAGATAGTGCATTCCAAAAAGGGGCTGATAGATAATGATGATGATAGAAGTCATCGTCAATCAACCCCTTTTTTTTCGTTTTCGGCAACAGTGACTACATTCAATGACTTGTCGGGGTGGTTGAGAGCTTAGATGCTCTTTCATGTGCTATTATGTGACTATCTAATACTGATTAGAATTACTTTAGAACATGCAACTTTGGTTTAAGAAATCATCAACAATAAAAACCACGACCATGACCATGTATGTAGGAACAGCTTTCATCTCAAGCGTCCTTGACTTTGGCACTGACACAGTCTACGGTAGAATGATGCAGAGATCAATTCTAAAATTAGAATTGATAATAATAAAAAACTTTAGATATATAATAGGTAGGTTTTCCGATTCTAGATAAAAACTTATTATGTCGCATAGTTATTGAAGAACGAAATACCTATAATAAAAGTAGTTGACTAGGTAGGTACGGTGAGGTCTGTTGGTTTTTGACCATCGACCAAATAATTTGGCCCAAAAATCGAACTGCCAAACAGTAAACAAGGATATCTCTCTGACGTTATTCCTATTGTTATCATGCAAAAATATACGTTGATTTGGAACGATTTCAAGTGATTTAAATAAAGGATATGTATGAGAGATTGTCTTACATAGACAGGAAGGTTTGTATCATACGAAGTTGTCATACATACATACGTCGCCAGGAAGAAAAGTAGTGTATAT
This sequence comes from Atethmia centrago, assembly GCA_905333075.3. Classification (NCBI taxonomy): domain Eukaryota; kingdom Metazoa; phylum Arthropoda; class Insecta; order Lepidoptera; family Noctuidae; genus Atethmia; species Atethmia centrago. The sequence continues at coordinate 4,159,760 of HG995381.1, read as the reverse complement.
CGTGCAAATGTAAAGGACACTTATCTGCACGTAGTATTGTTGTAGGACGTTTGCCAATTTATTATTCACTAGGAGTACTGATGCCTATGCCTATGATTTCATAAAGAATATCTAGACAGCATTATTGCCAATTGCATACCTACATATATACTGCAATGGCCAATCCGTCTTCCAGGCATGCAATTTTTGAAAAATCTCCACTGTCCCTTCATTTCGACACATACCAGCACGACCCGTGCTAATCTAACCTTAAAATGTGTACATGCCTGTAATTCCTGCTGTACCCTTCTAACAAATCTCCCCACAACGTTACACGCAACCAAAATTAGCAACAACAACACAGAACAAGCAACAGAAGGTAGCTACACCACCACATACATACATATATATACAACCCGACTATTTGCATACTTAACTAAACACTAAACAAACGCAAACTGAACAGTTTTTAGTTGTTTAGTTACTCTCCTACGAATACACAAACGACAACTAGACGTGAATAATACGACAGACATACAGAATCCAACGCAGTAGATCTATACGGCGTAGTTCAAAAAGTATTTTTTCATTCAGAATACTGGCAGTTGGTAATAAAATGAGTTTAAAAAGTAGGTAAATTAAATTCAGGCATGTAAGAGTGCATGCCGGTTCCAATTTCGAATCTAAACTTTTGAGATTGGATGCGATATTATTCCAGCACGAATGATTTTGAAGTATATTGCTAATCCATTGCTTCATATGTTCGAAAAAATTGTCTGCTCAACAACGTGAATAACGCATTGATTGTTGCTGAACTGTCAAAATGAAACCCAATGCAACTTACTGATAGTGTGTTACGCAATTGCCCAAGATGATGTAATAACGTTTTGAAAATTGGTTCTTTCAATGAAACATTACGTAGGCGATAATATTATGTTCCGAGACACAGAGTCTAAAACCTATCGATAAAGATATAGGCTCAGCTCAAGTCATGATGTGGCAAGACTATTATAGCATTTCGCAGTCTAAGAGAATCTTTAATCATAAACTTGAACCTTATAAACTCGTAAAATGAACGATCACACAGACCTAACGTCATAAAAATCACGCCTGAGCTGGGGATCCATGTCCGTAGTGAACAGAAATTTATAAAAGTTTGAATATGCCCGTGGCCCAGATTAACAAATTTTTTCGACTAACATTCCAAAAAGTAATCCAATCTGCCGCTCGCTTTACCGCGTTTTCATTCACTATCGGAATAGTGTCGTTGGTGTGTATAGTATGTTTCATGTTATATTTCGCAGTTGCTCTGTCATATATTATTTATTACAAAGCTACATCCTCGAGTAATAAATATAAGGAGCTTGGCAAGATGCGAGGATAATGCTCCGACGAAAAGAAAAGACAACTATTTCCTCGACCGCACTTGGTTTAGAGCGAACGCACTCATCTTTATTATAGTGTTTTCAGCAAAATCGAAGACCTTTTGCGGCCTTTTGCGACGTTGCGTTTGTTGATCTTTTCTTCTCTAGATCTTTTGAAGGAAACCTGAAAGATTTATCTCCGGGATATAACACACTAGCACTTCGCCCGCGACTTCGTCCGCCTGGATTTCATATCTTCGCCTACAAAGTTTAACTCTCTTTCCGTCCCGTTTAAAAGACAGTTTCCGAAAACTAACGATTGCGATCTTACAATTGTTTCTTGTTTACAAAAATAAAATATGTAGGTAACGAATAGACAGTAGGGCTGTTCGCTCAAACCGCGGCATTTTTCTTACTTTTAGCATGTTTATACCCGTCGCGTCGTAACTTCTGAACGAAAGGTTCGATTCAAATAATTTAAAGAGGAATTTACATGTACTTACATAATCAACCTTGATTACGAAATAAAAAACTTGATTCGATTCTACCCGTGTTTTGATTGACTAATTTGAACAAAAAACGGTTATTTTGACTTTACTGTGATAGTTAGACATATGCTTCGCGAACGTTTTGTGGTTAATTTTGAGTACTATAAACATGTAGTACATTATTTTATATATCATCAATAGTTTTCGCAGCGTACGCCAAATAATGACTAGGATATATTGTGATTTTCGTATGGATCACATTTTTTTTTAATAATATAAAACCCATGTTACTCGCTGATAATGTAGATTTCTGTGTGAAAGAATTTTTTAAATCAGTTAAGTAGTTTTTAGTTTTATCCATTACAAACCAACAAGAAAATCAAATCTGTTCTCTTTACAATATTAGTATAGATTCGTCAATTGTGGCATAAATCGACTCAATCATTCATTGCCACTATACGTGTGATATTATTTCTGCCTGATTTATTCAACTTCATTTACATATTATCGCCTTCCATTAAAATTACTGATGACACCGAACGTGTATGTATGTATGTCCGAATAACAACAATTTCATTTGTTTTATTTCTACTGTACTTCATAAAATGAGTAATTATTACTTAATTTATTTGCTTCATAACTTTTACTAACACAATTCCCAACTCAATCTATCACAGTCCAAACTTTTTCCGTCATATATGCATCAGCTTACATAACAAAAGCAACTAGAACAATATTTTCACCGCACAGTATCGAACATTATACCTACGTACGTATCCTACATTTTCAGTTAACACAAAATATTCCCCTCGGAGCTGTGACTCGTGTATCATCCGCTATTCTTTTAACTGCAAACGATTCGATGCACAAACGGAACAAGTCTGACACGTTATTTTTCTTTCTGTCAGGGAAATGTGGAACAAATAAATGAAACAATCCATGATGCCGAAGAAGTAGGAAATATTAATAAATATGTTTTACGAATCAACCGTATTGATATGTGTTGTCCTTAGCTTATGATGGACGGTTTATTGTACATCTTGCAGAACTTAGTCGTATCGAAAGGGACAGATAAATCGTATTGTTACTGGAGAAATTGTAAAGAGGAAAGCAAGAAACCTGCCATATTATACGACTCCAGCGGCCAAGTTCTGAGAACTAAGCAATTTTACAAACAAAAGATGAAAATGAATTCAGAGCGAAAAATAGATAAAGTTAAACAGAATTTGACATATTCAATGGAATTCTGAATCACTGAATGTTACTCTAATCAGCATCTAACTGCGGTCAATCTTTCCGCAGTATTAAAGCTAATGGCTAATAGGAAATGGGAATGATGAAGAGATCAACTATTCACGGATTATTGAACCGGCTTTAACATTCTCATTATTTCTTCAGATTATATTACTATTTCCGATTATCCTTTTCCAATTAGATATTATGCAGAAGCTTCTTCATCAACAACTGTTTTAGCTTGAAAGTTTGCTCCCGTATTATTTTTAAGATCTTAAGAATGATCTAGGGCATTACATTTTATCGTATAACTGATTCCTCTTCCAATACTTATGTCAGTTCATGAACCTTGTTTGGTTCATGAATATTGAAACTCACTTCCGCATCCGCAATATCAGAAACTAAGGTCCATTCCATATCAATATCAATAATGGAAGTAGAGTTAAAGTTAAAATATTGGAATTTAGAACAGGAGTGAGTGAATTCTGTCTAGCCTGAATTCTGTTCCTAAAGAAAACCATTAAGTAATTGGTTGCCGGCCGTCCGTCAGACAATTAAATTAAATTAGAGAACAGCATCCACCAAAATTGTACTCTCATTTCCGAATTAAAAGAACAACATGTTTTTAATCCTCACATTAATGTGATTGCAAAACTAAAGCTATCTAGACAAATAACGAATACTTAATAGGATTATGATTAATTGAGCAAGTACACATTTATTTTTCTGTATGATGCCATTAATAAATGGTTTAGTCTTTGAATCTTGAAGAGCGTGAAAGGTCATTGCAACTAAAAGCATTAAAGATATTGCAGCAACCACATAATTTAGCAGGCATAGTGAGGATTGTAGTATCACTGTCCACTGTTTCAATATTCCTTAGAAGGTTGACACCGTGACGTGGTGATATCAAGGACATTTAAACAATCCATCCTTACGGAAGTGTCATACCAATATTAAAGTCGTTCACGACTTGAGAAGTAGAAATGTTTTTAATCTAAACCTCTTTGCAGTCGTGATGTTATCACGTGGGGCGAAGAAATCCTCTGGTATCCAAATGTCAGGGGTCACCGCGTTAGTATTCAGCCAGCGATGTATGTAGCGTGGGTGTGTGTCCGCGAAATGGACAACCAGCCGGATGGACTGACGGAGCTCGATGTGGAGATACTTTTAAATCGTTTTTCAGGCATTGTTGGTAGGATGTTACCGGTTTTTGTGTCAAATTGAATACTAGCTAAGATTTGTACGGTTTATAAGGACCTGTAATCCCTAAGAAATTACTCTACTATCTTAAAACGACGAAAACTTGAATTTGGAATCAGTTCAATATTTCTGGATTAAATATATTTTTGGAAGTCGGTCCAATTCTTACTCCCGACGTGGAAGACAGCCGTCGAGCGAAGGCTTACTTAATGTTTGGAGCTTGTCAGATGCCAGTCACCGAAGAGCCTTCAATATTTATGTATCCTTCAAACACTGTACGTTTAAAGAAGATCACGTCAAACTGACATTTCCAGGAAATATATTTGCTAAACAAGTGTCATCCTCGTTATCTTCCTACACCGTTGTTATCTCATCAATTTTCAGGAATACTTCTTTGAAAACACTTGGTTTGAAGCAAGCTACTACTTTCAACAGAGATTTTGAAGTCTTGACTCTTTTGAAATTTTCTACCCGTGGCAGCGTAGTGCATACAAAATATCACATATTTTCTTAACGAATCCTTCCTGGACAATATCTTTACAATTTCTGAGCTTGCTGCATTCTATGAGCTGTAGCCCGTAACCTACATTTGTTTTAAATTACTAACAAGATTTGCAGGTAGGTATGCGTCAGCCGGCTATAACAACAACTCGCTATGTTATTTTAAAGCCACTTTGAAATACAACAATTGAAGTTATTTTATTTTGAAAGAGCGGAACAAAACAATCTCACACTGGCTGGTTATCGTTCTACTACGCTAGATTTAAGTCAATACAGAGAACGGAGTTATCTCGTGATGCATATCTGCTCACAGCTTTGCAGTTTTCGTTTTCAAACTTTTTTTGTGGAACTCACAAATGCAAAATAGTGGCATAAAAGGCTACAGCACCCAACGGTGCTGATAAATTCTATCTATAAATTAATATCTTTTAGAATACATGCTGTTAAAATACGTTCTTTGCGAAGCATGTGTGGTGTGGCTATGAATGATAGGCAAAGGAATGATGTGGTAAGACAACGGTGCGGTTTAAAAGAAGATGTAGTGACAAATATTAAAAAGAGTGTACTTCGATGGTTTGGTCATGTTATGAGAATTAATGAAAGGCGACTAACAAAAGGTATTTACCAGGCAGATGTGAGTGAAAACGCCGGGAGGGGACGCTCTAGGATGACATATATTATATAGTGACCTTATTGGTGATGTGTTTCAGAAAGGTCAGATGCGTAGTACTCACAACCGGCGTGCGTGTATGACCAGATGTAAACGAAGTAAAAGGAGTATGTAAGGATCGTAGCATTGGAAGATGGCATTAGTTTATATTATGCTACAAATAATTTGCCCGCAATTTGGAATAGTAAACTGCCCGGGTTTACTTTTCCAAAAGAACACAACTTGCACAGGCTTCAACAGAATAAGAATATATGCATTCAAAAGTCTCCGAGCTTTCCAATATCAAGCGATCGTTCAAAAGAACATGACTCCTGCATACCATTCTACCAACCTTATTATGTCTTGACAAAGAGGCAACCAAAAGCCATTCGAACTCCTACATAATTCCAAAACGCCCTGGACGTCTCATGTAGGGTTCCTAATATTAGCTGTCGTCAAACCCCCTTTATCTGGTGAACCTTTTCTATATTTAAGCATATTGTTGGCCTGATTGGTAGTAGAATGGCTCAGGGGAGGGTTGTAATACAAAGTTACGCAACCGACGGATGTCCTCATTCCTCGGCCAGAAATATCCGTCGGCTCGTCTCGGGGCAAACTGTCCAATGCCTTCGAGTAGCGAGATGTCGCGGTTTCAGTTTTGTAGTGTGTTGGGTAGTTTATAATTGAATATCAGCAGGCTTAGCATGACGCTTCTCTATTTCTACCCTACTGTAGAATAGAAATGGCTTGTCTACATTTCTCGGTAGAAAACTGTTAACTGCCTACACGGAAACGTCATTTTGTTAGTTAGTCGACGGAAGACCGTCGACAAAAAAAAGAAAAATTGTTTATTCTGCACAAACAAAACGCACGTTACAAAAATAACGTAAAATACACACATATACAAAGTAGCTAAAAGCCTCGTAATCAACCCATATAATTTTGACAATCCTGTCAATTACGTAATAAAAAAAACGCTTCTCTACGGTTCTCGTGCTAAGCCTACTGGTTGACATTTTCAAGCATTGTTTGTATGGGCTCGAACTAATTTACTCTCATGAGCAACCCTTATGGGGTTAAAATAACGTAGCTATAAATAGCTGATTTCTATAGAAAGTGAGGTTTTAAAATAGCATCCGTAAGTTAATCGATAGCTAAGCAGATTCATTTTGTATCTGAACTACATTAAACATTTGTTACCAAGAAAATCATTGAACGAAACAATCGACAAATATTGAGCCCTGTATCAACCATTAGGTTCTAACCCAGGAGCTAATGGTTTACCATACAAGTAATGAACTCTTTCTTACTCGCTACATCTTCTAACAACCACCATCCAATCCGTGTAGGTCGTATAGAAGCCTCGTAACGCGACCGCCGACCGTCAAAAGCCTTGAATGCTCACTTTACGCGATTTGCTGACATTTCACAATCAACGCACACTAACACTGACATTTACTGACACTTGTACATTAAAGTTAAGTTTCTACGTCCGTTACTATACGGAGAGGAGGAGTTAGAAGCTTTCAAAGATTCTTGTATTCATAAAACTTGCATAGAATTCTGCCAGATTCTTGAAGCTCGGTCAAGTATCAGTAAAATGCTGATAAATATCATGTTTGCTGTTTTGATTAGTTGAGCATATTAGCAACAACGATGTTGTTACAAAACTTGTGATGTATGTCATCAATTTTAGAAGCAAAATCAAACTTAACCTCGGTAATTCTACACTCAAATCTCAATGAAATGTTTTGATTGGTTGACCAAATTAACAATTAACTTGTGAATGAGATCTGAAGACAGATTTATTCTAAAAACGACTATTACGAAGATAATTATTCTTTCAAGCTGTATTGAACATACGGATGTCCTTTTTTACAGCCATTTTAACCCATCTGTTTTGTCCCCATGGACCGTTCACCCGTTATACTGTCGCTCTCCCAGAATGGAAGCTATTATTGGGTCCCTTGTGACAGGGGAGAGTTTATTGCCATTTATCGGTGGTGATTCCAATCCCGTACTAGCTACTGATCTAAATATTCAAAGAGAAAAACCCAATTACGTTTTTTATGGCCCAGAGACTTCTGGACACGTAGTAAATTGCATTATATTTATTTACATAACCAAATTACAAGATGATTATTAACATTAACTAAATTAAATTAAAACTAAGTTAAGCTTAAAAAAGGCCCTCGGGGCATTGTACCGAGGATGCTGGCGGCATTTCCTCGCTGAATTGCAATGCTGATGCGTTGCGCGAGAAAGCCGCCAAATTGCATTATAAACCGTAAAATATGTAAATCGGGGTCCAGGCCTTAAAGATGCATGGAAAAGCTGCTGATTGATAGTAATGATTCGGATAGTCAACCTTCAGTCAGCTACCATCCTTGCTGACAGGCCAATCTGGACTTATTCTAATTTTTCCCCCAAAAGTGAACCCCATATTCAAAATTCTCTGTTTGGGTCACAGAAATTCATCTGTGTACCAAATTTCAACTTAATCGGTCCAGTAGATTCCGACCAAATCGGCTGGGACAGACAGACGGACTGACTGACACACGAGTGTGAATCTATAAGGGTTCCGTTTTTTCATTTTGAGTTACGGAACCCTAAAAAGCTCATGCCATTACCAGAAATATAGAAGTGACCTCCAGGGTAACAGCTGTGAGGACACGGTGGAGCATACGGTGGAGGTCTGCCCGGCTTGGGCAGAGCACCGCCGTGTCCTCGTGGAGGCGATCGGCGGCAGAGACCTCTCGCGTCCGGCCCTGGTTCAGGCCATGGTACGGAGCGAGAGGGCATGGGCAGCCGTCACCTCCTTCTGCGAAGCAGTAATGCTCGCGAAGGAGGAGGCGGGACGGTTGAGGGAAAGGCACGTTTCGCGCCCTCCCGCCCCTAGCCGCCGCAGGAGACGCCCTGGGCGTCGGGAATCTCGGGCGGATTTCCAGCCACCGTAGGCGCGGGCTTGCGGACGGTGAGCAATGGGTAGCTCACCGTCCGGTAAGGACCAGGCCCGGGTCGACGGCGCGTCGTATTCCACGCGCGCCTCAAAGAGATGTCGTCAGCACAAAGTAGGGGTCCACTAGGGCCGATGCCTGCCGGGGTCGCGGGAAGGTACTTATGGGTCACCGAGGCCCCCGCAACACAGGCAACAGTCACCAATACGAAGGCAAGGAATACGGGTGGGTTTTAGTCAGTAAGAGTCTGACACACCCTCCCGCTCCGCCCAGAGCGGGAGAAGTTATTTGATGATTTCCCACCCCAAAAAAAAAAAAAAAAAGGGTAACAGCTGTGATTGCCCTCAATCAATAGACCGACAGGTTCAAAACAATAACATAAACAAAAACAGTCGTCGGGCACAAATCAACCATTCAGCACGTGACGATTGCCATCTGTTATTTGTTTGTTCAATACTTCTTTTTTTAAACTAACGGATGCCTTGTTCTGCCTTGTCTCAGAAGAATAACTAAAATTGAGAAATTCATGAAAATTATGGATAAACGTCTCTTTCTTCATTACACAATATTCTACAGATTTCCCATTCTTGCTGTTTTTAGTCGTAGACACGTCAGTCACCAATGATATGAACAAGTTGTCTAAAAAATCTGACAGTTTTAATACTGTGAGCTGGTAACCAACGCGTCCACAGTTAACATAACTTAAGACGGTCTCTATATTACTTTTCCGAGGTTACAGATTGTCATTTATTTCTAAGGCTGACAGACGATCCAATTGCCATTCGAATTTGTTTTGGAAAGCCCTCGAGGCAAGACCGCGTACCTATATGGTTATAATTCGCAGAATTGGTTCCTCGAATGTTTATTTTTGGGAGCCATAAAAGAATATTCGATTGGTCGTCCTTGGAAGCTTGAGCTTGAGCTTGGAGTCTAGACTTGAGAAGTATGTAAACAAGACTATTTAATTAAAGGTATTACGAATATGTACAGTCAACTGCACATAATGTTACACGAAACTGTCAAATTTCTCCAATAGATTTTAAACCTTAAAATGTTGATGGTTAAGTCAAAATCAAATGAGAAAATTTGACAGTATGTGGTAACTAGGATGTGCTGACGACTATCTAAGTAGAGTCGTTAAAAGTTGATTTATCTTTTAACAGCCTTCATTCGACCACGGGTTAGCAATGATCAGATTGGGTTGTTTCAATTAATGATATAACGACAAGCTTATTAAGACGCTGACAACACCTAAACCGCGGTCACTCTCAGATTGCATAGAAAAGAATGAGAAGCGCGATGACACAACGCTTGTTATTTATTGCAAAATATGAAGCATTTATCTATTTACTCAAAATTGAGTTGAGTAATCGAAAATAAAAAACAACCAAGTTCTGCATTCAAATAAGACGTTCTTGATATTAATTAAATATGTAACGTATGTAGATATTTTACACATATATTTTGGATTAGAACTCAAGGTAAGAGGTTAGTTTAACGTTAGTTTGTACCGAGATTTTTTTTCAAAACGTGTTTTGGTAACAACCAGGTTCTGGGAAATATGTTCAAAATTAACATATATTTTTTCCGCTACCACAAACTATACAGATTTGACATTTTTTTTTCTTAAGAGAAACTAATTTTGGTCAATTGGGTCTTGTCAGCGCTTTAGTGGTTAAATTTGTACAATTTCTACCTCATATAACGTTGCCTCGCTCTTCGTGTTATCAATGTGTTTAGTTATACATATTTGGCATTTTAGTTGCCATGGTTACACATGGGGCGTTATAAATATCCACCATTCTTCGTATTATTATTATGTAACACCGGTAAAATTAGTTTCCTCAATTTACTGTGATATTTTTTATGTATTAGTCTTTTACCTTGAGAAAATATGGTGTGAATTGAAATTCGACTTATTTAACGTTATCTGATCCTTAAAATCTTATCTATATATACATATGCATATATATATAAATATATATATATATGTATATTTATCAATTTCCGTGCGTTAGTATCACAAAAACTTGAAAATGGCTCGACCGATTTGTTTTTTTTTTGCTTTGTTCTCTTTGTGGTTTAGGAAAAAAGAAGATTAGGAAAAACCCTCAGGAAGAGCCGAAAAATCGAAAACATCTAATTTTGCCTCTCGTGGTACGAAGTTCACCGGGTAGGTGACCCGGTGAACATGCACGACGTTCACCGAGTCACCTACCCGGTGAACATCGCGTCTACTAACTACCACGTCGGAAATAAATATTTCTTAGTTCGATTTAGATAGCGAAATAGATTTTGCAGATGCTACAAAACATGCAACATTTTAATATAGCTACAGATGTTAGCCCCGGTATATTAATAACGTAAACTTTCTCTTTCCTAACTACTTGGCCGTTAACGACAATGATTTATAGTTAACTAAGAACAAAGTTAATTAACAAACGACCCAATTTCTTACTCATTGTTAATGTAATGAACTAATGAAACCTTTTGTATAGAACATTAGAGCATTGTAAGTTATTATTGCGGAAATTCATAGATCTTGATTTTGGTGAACCTACAGGTTCAACCAGTAATTTTCTAGGCCCTAGAGCCAGAACAGCCGAGCATACTCTGCGGCCTAGGGAGGGCATACTAAATTGATCTCTTGAAACAAAAAGCTGCGAAGCCAAAAGCCTTTTGAAGGTGTAAAGGTAGAAAAGAGTCATTCTACATAAAGCTAAATCCGGATAAATCATGAGTGATAAATCAGATCTTTAAAAAAGAGATGGAGATCGCAAAAACGACCATCTATAAATGAACGACAAATATACTGTTCACTCTGTAGGTATAACCAAAGTACTTATATTCGATACTCGATACAGCTCACTCTCACTTAGTAGCTGCAATACTAATAATGGAGCAAGGTAAGTTACAGCAACTTTGTGCAAGTACCATTCTAACACTATATTACTACGCACAAAAGACTATGAAAGTGCATATAATAAGCAGCCAGCTATATTTAGCACAAGAATCGGTGCTCCTCTGCGCTGATTATCAAAATTTCAGACAAAGGCGAGCAATAGGTAATTCTGTTTTGCAACAAAGTGTTGATGGAACAGAAATTACAGCTGAAACAGTAGTTGCATATTCGATATTCCCGAGGCGAAAATTAAGGTTCGAAATTAACACCATAATTCACAAACTATTGACTTTAAAACCCCAACCTTGTAATTAACAATAATTAATTAGTGACCCTGTATTAAAAGCATAATATTCCCTTTTATTATCACCCCCAAGATACTATGTTGTGGCTTTCAACCATAAGGGCTCGTCCTGATTGACAAATTAGTGATTTGATCTTAAAAAATCTCAAGTCCAGAAAAATGCCGATTAACAAGCTCGATGGGTATTTCGTAAAGGGTCGTGCAGACTAGCGCGATATCGCGGGCGCGACAGGCAGCAATATGCCTGTCACGGCCGCGATATCGCCCCACGAGCCGTAATGCTAAACTGTTAAAAAGCAGAAGGCAACTTTATGTATAGGGTGTGGCCAATTCATATGTATACAACTTTAAATTATGATTATTTTTATTACAAAAGATAATTATCAGATATTTTCCCATAATTATACATATTATAATATACAGACCGCACTTTAAGCGTAGCTAAGCGGCACGTCAGTTGTTTAAAAGAAGATGTAGTGACTAAAATTGAAAATAGTATGCTTAGATGGTTTGGTCATTTTGAGAGGATGAATGAAAGGCGACTAACAAAAGGTATTTACAAGGCAGATGTGAGTGGAAACACCAGGAGGGGATGCCCCAGGAAGACATATAGACCTTATTGATGATGTTCTTCCAAAAAGGTCAGGTGCGTAGTATTCGTAACCAGCGTGCGTGTATGACCAGATGCATGAACGTTAACGAAGCAAAAGGAGTATGTAAAGAGCGGAGCAAGAGGAGTTCTATAGTTTCTGCACCACGTGAAGAAGGCGTAAATTTATGTATTGTTAGAGGAATTAGACTAGGGGGCGGGGCCTAGCATCGCGTCATCGTGACGTAGGATCACGTGAGCGGTGGGGCGAGCGATGCACCGGTAGCAGATCGAAGCAACCGACGGCCCTTCACTTTTGCGGTGGCTTTCGGACGGGACGGACGTATTAGTTGTAGATAGATAGTGATTAGTTTTCTTTAAAATAAAAATCGGTTTTGTTATTAATATTTCTTTTTTAAAATTAACTCCACTTCTGATTTAGAATATCAGAAGTGGGATATAACACGACGCCTTGATCGCTGTCGCTTCCTGTTTAGTAGTGAACTATTAGAAAAAAAAAAGAATTGCATTTGTGTTTCTAATTTTAAATTCTAACCGCTATTTTGTTCAAATATTTTAGTGTTGTGTTCTCTTCTCAATATTTGATTTTATAATGTCGGGACGTTCTTCGGGATCGAACAAAGGAGCTGACAGCTCGCGTAAACATCGTAGCAGGTCACGCAAAGTTTGCGATCGTAGTTCTTCTAGGCGGCGATGTCGCCAAAGACCGCGATAGCTGCCGTAATTAAGCACTTGATACAATTCGTGTTAGATTGAATGCGATTGAGAGTAGACTTACTACCTCTGTATCTATATCCGAACCGTCACGTCGAGCGCGTGAATGCTATATTTCGCCGTTGCCGGTAGCAACAAGCAAAGCCACTGCGTCGGTTGAACCGGTTTGCGGAACGACGAATAAAATCGTGAGCGCGTTAACGTCGATAATACAAACAAAATCTAGTCTCTATTACATCTCAAATTTCGATCCTAGTATTCACGATTTCGAAGTTTGGTGTGCGGGAGGTAGACAGAGGTTGTGAGCTTAATGGTTGGGACGACCGCGAATGCCTGTCACGTATCGGTGGTTGCCTTAGGGGCGATGCGCCTACCTGGTTGAACGATTGGGTCTCCAATGACCGCACATGGTCAAATTTTAAATTAGAGTTCCGATCACTGTGCCCGCCGAGCGTCGACATCGCGAATATTTTATTCGATGTTATGAATACAAACTCCGATAGTTTTACTTCGTACGCCGAATACGCACGTCAGTGCTACGTTTGAATATTGTAAAAGGGTTATCGGATAACCTGAAAACGGCTATTATTATTCGTGACGTTACAGATCCGCAGGTAAAAGCTGCTGCATCTAATGCTAAATTGCAACATACTGAATTAGTAGAATTTCTATCCGTATAAACAAAACCTAAAAGGGATTTTCAAAATACCCGTAACCACGTTCGTGCGACGAATGTAGGTCAATCTAATTCCCGTAAACACAAGCCTTCGAAACCGAACATTAAGTGTTATAATTGCGGTGATATTGGTCATGCTAAGTCGGAATGTTCAAAAAGACAAAAGATGGACTGTAAGTCGGTTGAAGCGTCTGTAAATTCAAATACAACCCACTTATCGTGTACCTACTGTAGCAAGGTAGGACATACTGCTGATAGGTGTTTCGTTAAACAACGCGTTCAATCCAAAGGTCAGCAAACCAGTAATGTAAATTTTTGTCTAACGACACCCGCTGCAGCAACACAATGACGGCGGTAATTGATAAAGTACCTGTAGACGTTTTAATCGATAGCGTTCCGATGTTTCGTTAATTTCTGATTCAGTACTCGAACATCTCACTTGTAAAAAGGTTCCCACGTATCGGTTAATGCGTGGTATAGGTAGCCAAGAAATAGAATCCACTAGTTATGTGACGACAATTGTTTAGTTCCCTGAGATATGCGTAGAGGTGGAACTATTCGTCGTGTCTTCAGATTGTATTAGCGCACCAGTATTGTTAGGCACAGACGTCTTAAACCGTAAGAGGGTTTTCCATTAATTAAAAAAAAATGCACATTCTTAAAGACGGGAGTTGAGTATTTAGGCTCATAAGTCAAGGTCAGGTACGACCGAGCCCTAGGAAGGTAGACGCTTTGGTAAGGTCACCAAAACCTGAGGATGTTAGGAAAGTGCGGCAGTTTTTGGGTCTAGCTGGTTATTCTAATTACGCAATTAAGACCGCTTGCATTGCTAAGCTTACAAAAAGGGACAACCGTTTATCCGGGGCAAAGAACAAGACGCGGCGCGTGATAAAATCATTAATTGTTTAACAGAAGAACCTGTGCTTGTGTTATTTGACCCAAAGCTACTTCATACTGATGCCAGTGCTATCGGTTATGGCGCGGTTTTGCTGCAAGAGCATGAAGGTAAACGGAAGTGTGTCGTTAGTTATTTTAGTAGAGCAACTCATGGCGCTGAGTCTCGGTACCATAGCTACGAGCTTGAGACTTTGGCCATAGTGAAAGCATTTCAATACTTTCATCACTGTCTAATTGGCATCAACTTTAGAATAGTGACGGATTGTAATTCGCTGAAATCAACCGAATGTAAGAAAGACCTTGTTCCACGAGTGGCTCGATGGTGGGTCTACATGCAAGACTTCCGTTTCACCATCGAATACCGGAAGGGTGTTCTAATGCAGCATGCCGACTTCCTAAGTCGGAACCCGATTAACGTGTCACACATTCGCGATTATTGATTGGAGTCGAAGCCACCACACCTGTTCTGAGGGGCCCCTATAAGGTCATCCAGCAGTTCCCTCACCACCGCTATGAGTTGGTGCTCCTTGCGGGATCCTATGGCAAGAGGACGCAGGCAGCTGTGGAACACATGGTTCTGTGTCGTGGAGAATGGCCGCCGGATACGTGTGCAGCGTTCTTTACGGGTGGTGATTCATTTAATAGCCTCGTGCGCTTGCCTTATGGCAGCTACCTATGGCGTGTGCTGTGTTGTTGTAATAGCCACGTGCGCTTGCCTTATGGCAGCTACCTATGGCGTGTGCTGTGTTGTTGTAAGAGCCACGTGCGCTTGCCTTATGGCAGCTACCTATGGCGTGTGCTGTGTTGTTGTAAGAGCCACGTGCGCTTGCCTTATGGCAGCTACCTATGGCGTGTGCTGTGTTGTTGTAAGAGCCACGTGCGCTTGCCATATGACAGCTACCTATGGCGTGTGCTTTGTGTAAACTTCAGAAGCAACGCGCGCGTGCCTTATGGCCGCTACCTATGGCGTGTGTATCATCTATTTATCAAGGGATGCGTATCTTTCAGCCACACGCGCGAGCTTACGCCGCAACCTATGGTGTGTGCTGACAGCTTACGATTGTCTGGCTTGTTTCTCTTAGATAATTTTTGTCATGTGACTATTAGATGACAATGGTTATGCGCTGGTCGCGAATGTATGAGTGCACGCTTACATTTGTGACACGGAGCTGACAATTGTTATAGAAGTCTAGATAACTAGACTGGATCAAAATTACAACAGTGCTGTTTTACAGATAACGGCAATCCTGGTGACTTCCAAGATTGCGGGGAGCCATCCACCCAAGATCAGGCGGTCGAGGACGCCTCGCCATCAGGAGAGGCCGTGTTAGAGGAATTAGACTAGGGGGCGGGGCCTAGCATCGCGTCATCGTGACGTAGGATCACGTGAGCGGTGGGGCGAGCGATGCACCGGTAGCAGATCGAAGCAACCGACGGCCCTTCACTTTTGCGGTGGCTTTCGGACGGGACGGACGTATTAGTTGTAGATAGATAGTGATTAGTTTTCTTTAAAATAAAAATCGGTTTTGTTATTAATATTTCTTTTTTAAAATTAACTCCACTTCTGATTTAGAATAGTATGTATAATACAGACTTGGCAATTTTGTATGAAAAGTAACATCTGCCAAATCTTCATCTTTTCGCTAGTTTAAAATGCGATCTCTTTCGCTAAAAGGGATACCGAGGCCCCTAGCAACACAGGCAGGGAAGGAACACGGGTGGACTCTTTAGTCAGTAAGAGTCTGATACACCCTTCCGCTCCGTCCAGAGCGGGTGAAGTTATTAGATAATTTTCCACAAAAAAAAAGCACCTGTCCTGTAATTTTTTTAAGGAAGAAAGGTGCAATAACTCCACCTAAGTCAGACAAAAAGAATATACGGTTTCTGCGTGGGTCTACAAAGGTTGCTCTTCTCCACAAGTGTTTTTCTCTCTGTGATCACAATGGGATTAGGCACTCGTACTGATTCGTTGAAAACAATTGAGACGTTTTTCAATCCGTTCAGGAACTTTGGAATAAAATTAAATGCGGTAATTAAATGGTGGGTTTAATGCGGTGGGTCCATTTAATGCGGTAATCATGGTCTTGTAAATGGTGTATAACGAATTTGCCACATTTTAACTTAATAGTGGATATCAAAGAACCGTAAAATATGGCGAATATGGAACCTCCAAATTCATGGAAAAATCTCTCTTAACTTATTCATAAAATAATCTATTTATCTATAATCTAAAGCTTAGCGCTTTGATGAAATTGGCGAAGATAATTATTATAAGAGTAATATTTTTATCCAATAAAAGTCGATAAAACACAACACAGGACTCGGAATAAATTGTTAAATAATTGACAGTGTCACTGAAAATGTTTATTTTTGGATACAATTCGTCGAATATTTCGTAATATGAGCACTCATAGTTCGTCTGACAATCTGCCAATTAGGACGACGCTATGGGCCGAAATGTATCCGGATTTTAGCCATACTCAATAATTCAGAATAACCACCGTATTTATGGTCATATTACCGCGAAGTGATAAGGGTTAAAATTAGATTATGTAATGAGGTTTCGGAATACATCGTTAGGTTAAGCAACACTATCCAAGGACGGTTATTTGAGCGGTGGTTGTTTACCAATGTTATTAAAGTTGGGTACCTTGGGAAGAATATCCTTTTGGCTTTAGGCATCATTTTTGAAAGCAGTTTTGGGCTGAGAATATTAGGTCCTTTTATTCGTGGTTTGGTTTATCACTCTGTGGACTGTGTTTCATAAGACCTGGGGGCCATTCACTGCCTCTTATAGCAATATTATTTTAATATTGCTTCACAGTGGAAAAGAGATGGAGCTATACCCCTGTACAGCTTCATCTCATTCTCACACTGATGTAACATTAAAATAATACTGCTGTAAGAGGCGGTGGTTGGCCCCTTATGCAAACTCGTTGCCTTTGTAGCTTCGATTCCGGCTATATAAAAAAGCATTGTCATCTTGTCTTAGCTGCGTATATTCATTCTAATTTCAAAGAATCTTTGTCTGAAATAGAGGGCTTGGCTTTTCGACAAAAAAAAATCTGGTCCTTGGTGAACTATGGACGCAGAACAAAGTACCAAATTTTTGCGCTAAGAAGCAATAACGAAATGTATAACTTATGTTAGTTACACATGTATGTAAAACAACATACCTACGAGTATGTATGTTGGACATTTGCATGAGATGAAAGTCCACAGGCGAAGCATGCATGATAAGTAAATATTAAAGCGCGTGGTTGTAGGCCAAGTCTTATACAAGATTCTAACTGCGGTCATACGTAACGCGCTTGGACGGTTAATGAGGCTTTAACTGAATAATAAGTTAACCGCGGATATGAGTTAACCGCGGCTGGAATTAATTACGGCTGTTAGTTTATTATAAGGTGAGATAACTTTGTTATGAGCTTGTAGTAACTTTGTTGTAGAGTTATTTTTATTTAAGACCTATACAGCGTGTATCAGAAATGTGTTGTTATAATTAAAGGTGTGGTACAGACCATAAAACTTTACAATTTTCTCCATGGGACCAATAAAATAATCAGCTGATAATTTGTATTATACTAACTTAAATACCTATCATTTTGTTCTCAGTAGGTACGTTTTGGAAGGCTCCATTATTTTCAGGGGCAGATAATACACTCATTATAGAAGCTTTGTGCTATAACCACTACCGCCACGCCAACATTAAAACATATTTTTTCCGATAAACGCGCTAAAAACTCGAATTTCTTTGCCAAGAAAAATCCCTTATGAATGAGTACCTACTTTAAGATATTTTTAACTTCCTACCATCGAACACTCAAACGCTACTTAACGTTCTGACGTTCTTAAGTCTTTCTGTCACAAAACTCAAGTTACAGAGACAGCGACACTTAAAGGTAACTTAAAAATGAGTTGCGTTTTGGGCATTTGACCATGAACCTTCAAAATCAAATATTTCTTAGATTATTTGTAAGATGATAGCCTCCACGTGAAATTCGATCCAACATCAACCGCAGTCCAAAGCAATAGCCTGCAGTCCAGCTCAAGTTAAATCCAACATATCTATACCTATGTATGTAGATTTTTATTCAATTCTTTATACGTCATAGAATCAAGCCAATGAGGAAAATACTGATACAATAGGCAATGATATTAAATTTGTTGTTTAAGGAACATTTATTTAGCTTTATCCTTATTTGTGATTGCTATGAAATTATTTTTTTAATGAACTTAAAACGCTCATTAAAGCCAAAAAATGAATTAGAGAAGTAATCATTAGATGCATTGATATTAGCAGTGCTGATAACAGTTAAAGTGTAGGTGTTGAAAAAGTACTTGAGTATCATCTTTTTTGTAGGGTCTATGCTTGTTAAAGATACTATAGATCTACGATCTATAGTATCTTTATCTATAGAACGAAAATATCTCTTGGTGAAACTTCGAGATTTTTTATAGGTTAGAGGAAACATATTTATTCAAGTAGGTAACAGGCCATTGAAATTATAATATTGTTCGTAACGTTAAACAGTCTGGAGCTTAGAATCCAATAGTAACTTAGGGCATAAAACCACAACCTCTAGTCCTCATTTATTTGTCCGTTGTGTATCTATGACCTCAATAGCTAAGATAAAAGAGTTTTCTTAAACAAACTTCCATTCAATACGAGTCATATACGCACTCACACTAACTCATACATGGTACCAACTGTCACCGATGACCCGATGACTAATCATTTAAAACAATAACTTGTGACAAGGCTTGTTAGTTTTGTTTTAAGGACATCTAAGTGTGCAATTTTATTTATTGATATGTTAAATGTTTTTGTTGTTCAACATTAAGTTATTTGGCTTTGCTGTACTTAGTGAAGAACAAACTGTTTAAAGTACATAAGGTCGCATCAGCTGTTGATTGTTATCGTGACGAAGACTTAATTTTTAAATTTAATCAACATCTCATCGAGGTAAACGCCTATACTAAAGATTGTCTGTAAAAGAGATGTGTCGACCCACATTATGATTAAACCTTTTTAGATACATAAGTTTGATTTGTTACCCAATTAGCAGATGATCAGACAGACTACACTGTTCTTAATTGAGACATCCTGTATACCCCTAAATGCAATGGCTATTTGTAGAAAACCCGAAGTTGAATCCATTAGCAATTCGAAACATCTTAAGCCATTGCTAAACATTAAAACCTGCTACAGTATAAAAAACCTGAAACATCAAACATAACTGGTTACGAGTTATTTTAAAACCTTCAAGTGACCCATTTACCTTCTGACCCCCGACTGCTCGTCATGAAAGGAAGTAGTACATATTCCCCTTTTACTTGCAAAAGAACTCCAAACCGAAATAATATTAATTGAATATATACTTTTAAAGAATTTTACGTTAAGTTTTAGAGAAGTAAATGAGGAAGTCGCTATATTTAGACCAATAGAGAATCATTAAGAGCAATAACTCATTAAGTCCCTCTGGATTTAGTAAGTTATCTCTTCTAATGCCTTACTCCCACTTAAAATGAATTAACTGATTTTAGCATTTAAGGCAGATTCTATACCGATCTATCAGAATCCAAATAGGAATTAAAGTATTACACAACTCAAATAAAATCGAGTGTGAAATGTTTATTCCTGGTTCAAACAGCTAACATAAATTTTAATTAAACAAATTCCTTTAATTTCAAAAATTGTTTCGTATTTCGAGAGTGCTTCCATTTTAAAACAAAATTCATTGCCCCATTTTCCGCCACACTTATCTGTGTTTGTATCGAGTTAAAATAAATAAAGCCTTATGTAATAGTAATTAGTTAACATTAATTTATAGCAACGGTCGCGATAGCCAATCATGCTTTTAATTTACAAATAAATAAAGTTGCTTTTATACGTTATTTTAGTCATATTGTGGGTACTGTGGACAGAATTTCCAAAAGGGCCAAACTTGAAGAGCCTGGCAGATAAGGGGTGAATGATGGGCAGCCTTTCTATGTCGGATATGCACTGAAAGTGTCACGTGTACCACTTTTACGAGGTCACTAAAGCTTCAAACTTCACATATAGTCGCACATTTCGTCGAAACACGTTAGACCACAATTGAGTGGTGAACTGGTGACATCTTGTCAGACTATCGCCTACAAACAACCAAAACAAAAACCAGTTTCATTTAAATCTTACAACTTACAAATCACAAGTAGTGTGATGTTTTTCTTTGATTCCGTGTAACGAAATACACAAGTATGAAGTACCCAATGAACGTTGACGATCACATACAAAACATTAACATAAACACACACATATAAATTATTTGTTATTCACAATTTGAACACACGTCACAGAACAGTTCGTGTTTGGTGTGATATTGTTGACACTCGGGACAGCCGGAACGCGTGGCGTCGCGGCTAAGGCGGGGAGCGGACTGGCGGTTAGCGTGCCTGCTCGGCCGGTCGCCCTAAGAACCAAGCTTACTAAGAGCTCTGTTTTGTTAGTGAGCTCTGAAGGTGGCAATGTTATTGTTATGATTTCATTGGGTCAGTCAGTGTTCTGTATGTAGGTCTAATTGGGAAGGGAATTAAAGCAAAATATATCAGTTGATGCTCTTGGATGACTCTCGTGTGTAAGCATGCATTTAGAAGTCTCCACCAGAGATGCGATCTGTGACTCACATAAACGTCAAGAAGACGACTTTACCCAAAGTGAACATCATGCAGGTAAAAAGAATACTCTGTAATAACCTGTTCTAAATATAAATACAATCCTACCCCATTCAAGGCTATAGAAGAACACAACAAGACTAAGCACTAACATTTACAAGTTAATATTTTAATAACACTACCACTGTACTACAATCCGCTTTCTAAACATAGAGCTCCGAGTAATGTTATAATAACACTACCCCGTGGTTCAACAGAGTAATATACTTAGGATAAATCTGAATAAAACATCGGTGAAAGTGGAATATCAATGCGTCACACCGCATTTTATGTCTTATCCTTCGCGACAAAGAAGGCTTTAAAGGATTGTTACCAGTCCTCAAAGCACTGACTTATTGCTACACCATTTCAGTGTATTCATATGTTAGATTATTATTTTTATTGGAAAGCATTCAATGACAGTATCATTGATACTGCATCTGAGAATGCGACAGTCTTTACGTTGTATGTATATGTTAACATAAGGCCGTATAATAATATTGATATTTAACGTGTATTCTAGCTAAGAATAGATCTCGTAACGGGTGAGCTGTGTTTAATAGCCGCTTGTAAATAAGTAGCCATTGTCTGATGAAAAATATATTCACTAGCTAATAAGTAATAACTAAATGGTTTGGTCACAAACAACAAGAGCGCGGATTAAAGGACCACGAAAATCCTGGTCTTTTATCCGGGTCCGCGTTGTTAGGTTAAAAAAGGTTTTTATAGAAAGCTTGCCTTCGCAGGTTCAACAAAAACTAAATTAAGGTACAAATTACATTAGCATTATTCAGAAACACGTTTTGCGAATCCTAAACCTAATATTTTCATATTTAAGTCACGATTTCGAGTATATTTCATAGAATAGGTGACACGGAATAATTAACAAGTAATATCTAGAGCATAATTTATTACGTATATGTAGTTAATTAATATAACACATTAATAATTTATAATTGGTTTATTAATCAGAAATACGCAGAACGTCCCAAAAGCAGTGGACCACAGCGACTTTACGTGATGAAAACAAGAAACAGCCAATCAATGCTATCAATGTTGTTCTAAGTTGGAAATATATTTTTTTTATTTTCATAAGATTTCAAGTTTCACCACATACATACATAAACTCACGCCGTCTTCCCATAGGAACTTCACCTGCTACGATCCTTACATACTCCTCCTTCACTTAATAATCTTGGAATTTCTTTTTGTAAAAAGTACTTTTTCTTATTGAGACAGCACATTCTAGCAATAAAATTCATTGTCTTGTTTTTGTCTAACCATGAATAAATTACCTACTTTTTGATTTTATGTAATACACAAAAGCAGAGGATAAACTTGTAAAACCGAAAAAAAAACAATAAATCAAACTGAAATTAAATAAACTCAAGTGCCGCGTCCACGATTTCTAAGCTCATTGTAAATGAATTTTTATTTCATAACGTTGAATGTAACCTGTTGTATTGCTTCAATCTCGTAAACGCTGTGTAGTTGCACATTAACCGATTTTTTGTATCGAACACGAATGTTTTGATTCACTACACCTGCAAATCAAAGTTCAGTAGTCAGAAGCCCGAAAGTCTGACAACCAGTCTCACCACGGGGTATCAGGCAGTCGCTCCATGTAAAAAACTGGTATTGGGCTGCATCCGGTTGGACTGGAAACTGACCCCAATAGTTGGAAAACGTCTAGGCATAATGAAGGAAAAAATCAAAGTTCAGTACAGAAAATACTTTGTTGTTGGGATGAATATTGTGGCTAAGCGGGATCGGGTATTTTCAATCCAATTTCTTTAGCTTTTTAATACAAAAATATATCTTAACTTGTGCTTCTACTCCAAGAGTTTCTTTAAATAAAATAAATTATTTATAAAACAAAAAACCCGACTGCACAAACACATGACTGAAAAGGGAAAAACAAGCATTATAATCTATATAATTTTGGTATCGCAGACGGGGACACTCAAAAGTTATACCATATTTTAGGTTATTCGACTGTCCCCGCCTACAAGACCAAAATTATATAGATTATAATGCTTGTTTTTCCCTTTTCAGTTATGTGTTTGTGCAGTCGGGTTTTTTTGTTTTTAAATAATTTATTTTATTTCAAGCTTTTTAGTTTTATTAATATATATATTTGAAAATTACTCATTACTAGCTCTTATTTGATACCAATATTGTTGCAATTAATTAAAAAAAAAACATCCCCTCCTTTGTTTTGTATTTGCAGATGCAATTTATAAATATTATATAGCCTATGTCACTCCCACAATTAAGACGAATCGAAAGACACCTCATATGTTAAAATCCATCAAGCCATTTAGGCTACAGAGCGTGCCAAAGAAATAGACATACATACATACATACTCTCGAAAAACATTACCTTCCTGAGGCAGTCGGGTAAAAAGCTCTGTGTACAAAATACTGACAACTTGACTACTCACATGCAGCTGAGATAAACAAGTTTTTAAATTATTTCTAAAACGATGAACATGAGCATCTGAGCGACAAACTAAGTTAAGCAGCTCTAGTATAGCGACATTTGCCGCAGGGCCTTATGCGTCCAGTGGTAGTTCCGATTATTAAGGACAGGACACGCTTCTGACGTGTCCGATTACAGCCCTATTTCGTTGGCCACGATAGTCGCCAAGGTCTTGGATAGTTTGCTTGATCAACAGTTGGCTAAATATGTTGAACTGTATGTCGCACAATTTGGCTTTAAATCTGGTTTATGGAAAAGTGCCATTCTATGCCTCAAGCAAACTGTTCAATATTATACTTCCCGAAAAACACCTGTTTTTGCTTGTTTTTGGACCTGTCAATGGCGTTCGACCTAGTGTCGTACGAGGTACTATGGGATAAGCTGCGGAGTGATACAACACTACCGAATGAAATTACATCCTTGTTTCATTACTGGTACTACAACCTAAGGAATAACGTCAGATGGGCGGAGGCTCAGTCGGATGTGTACGAGCTGGAATGCAGGGTGAGGCAGGGGGGTTTAAGTTCACCACGCCTCTTCAATTTGGACATAAACCGGCTAATCGGTGAGCTTAGCAGCACCAAAGTTGGATGTCATATTGACAACGTTTGTTTGAATAATATTAGTTATGGGGATCTCATGGTGCTGCTAAACCCATGGAACGGCGCTTTGAGGAGACTGGTGGCTATTTGTGAGTCCTATGCAGTGTCCCATGGTCTCAAGTACAATGTTAAGAAGAGCGAACTTATTATTTTTAAAGCAAGTACCATAAACTATCCTGATATTCCCGGTGTGTCGCTCTGTGGGTAGTGGTTGGATCATTGGGTCACTGATGATCTTAAGGACAATGTAGATATAGAGAGAGCGCAGGTATTTGGCTGTTCGATGTAACATGCTGGTTTGAAGAGTAACTTAGTAAGTACGTTTAACAAATCAAGTTAAAGTCCTCTTTTCAATGTTTTCTGTCAGTCTTTCTACATGTGCAGTCTTTGGACCCGTTTTACGCAGAGGACATACAGCGAACTGCGTGTCCAATATAATAACGCGTTTAGAATACTGTTTAGGCTGTCGTGGCGCCGCTGTAGTGCGTCCACAATGTTTGCGGAGGCGCGCACAAACGATTATTACGCCATAATAAGAAAAAGGACCGCCTCCATAGCCGGCCGGGCTACGTGCCCCCACCAACGCAACGGTCTCCTGAGCGTATTCTCAGATCGGTGTGAGTCCCCTATGCTGCGCCATTGGGTAAGAACCCATACCAGTTGATATTTGAAGTATTATATCCTTAATACTAACACTAGTTATTAAGTTATTTTGTTGATACTAACACTTTTTTATTATTATGAATGAGTGACATTATTATTTATTTGTAAGTCTGGTTCTTTACTTTATCTAATTTGATTTTTTATCTATAATTTTGACATGATTTATAATTGACATAATTTCTAAAATGTATTTGGCTTAAAAACCCTTCATATTTTGTATGCCTTTTGGCGGGACACAGATCGGATCCTATTTATTATAACATCTTCTGTATGTACCCTGTGTTCACAAAATAAATGAATTTGAATTTGAAAAACTATGGACTCATGTCTGCTATAAAACAATTTAATTTGAATAAAATTGACTTGAATTGACGGAAAAAGTATCTTCAGTGTTTGACTTGAGAAAACGTTGTTGTAGGTACTTAAGTTTTTTTTTTAAATGGAGCTTCAGTTATTTCAACAATTAATCAGTGAAGGACTTAAGAGAAAGGCTCAAAAGACTCCAACAAAAAGTATAAATGATAAAACGTAAAAATAACTATAAAGACCAAAACGTTTTAATATTGGTCCTTAGAGCATTAATCTTACCGCTTTCATTTGGAGATGAATACAGTACGGTACAGTAGGATAAAAACCTCATTAGATAAAGGTATGTAAGTACCTACGTTCAAATCATAAATTTGAAGTCATTTACAAGTATCCTACTATAATAATAATATTATAAATAATCCTACTTAATAATAATAATAATATATATATTTAATGTATAGTTTATAACCTGCATTAACACACACATAAACTCACGCCTTCTTCCCATCGGGGTAGGCAGAACCTATAGAACGCCACCTGCTACGCTCCTTACATACTCCTTTTGCTTCGTTTACGTTCATACATCAGGGCCTCAAGTCTGCTATTACAATAGTGTCAGAATGGTCAAAATCATTGATTTCTTAATTGTTTTTTTGACAAGTTTGGTAATCTACTAATATAATGGCGTCATTAATGATGATCGGAACAGACCATTCTGACACTATTGTAATAGCAGACTTGAGGCCCTGGTCATACACGCACGCCGGTTGTGAGTACTACGCACCTGACCTTTTTGAAAACATCACCAATGAGGTCACTACATATCTTTCTGGGGCGTCCCCTGCTGGCGTTTCTACTCCTTGTTTTATAAATACCTTTTGTTAGTCGCCTTTCATTCATCCTCTCAACATGACCAAACCCATCAAAGCATACTCTTTTAAATTTTTGTCACTACAACTTCCTTTAAACCGCACTGTTGCCTGATTACACCGTTGCATTAAAACATAGGATACTTTTTATCCTGCTATTTTATTAAAAGCTAGTAAAGCATAAAACGTAATAAAAAGCGGTATTATTTAGCGAATGCTAGCTTTATTATTTAGTATTCATTGTACAAACGTGGTGCCTATAAATATGGCGATCCTTTTGCGCGGCAGGTATTCTAAACAAAATTAACATAACATAATCCGTAACAATACTAATTAACATTCATGAGAAATTAATCATCTTACTTAATGATGTTCCCCGCGAAATGTCTAGAACGACTTATTAGGAGACTATCAAGTCAAGTCTGAACTTTTAAAGGACTAAAAACTGGAACTTTAAAAATAGACTTAGTGCTGTGATTGATACCTGTCAAGAATCACGTATGAGTTCGTCAATCAATCTGCTGGGGAGTTTGTTGCGCCATTTCTCCTTCCCAGCTGAAACACTAGGAAGTAGTGAAGGGGGGGCTTTTTGGGGGAGTGTCTTATGTAAATTTTAACGCACAAAGAGTGCTGAATCTCAGTCTAGTTTCAAAAATAAATTTTTATTTTGATTTTGAATCCAATGGTTGCCCGGAATATACATTCTAACAAAGGTTTCCTAGATAAAATCGCCGTGAGCTATAAGAATGGAGAAAATTACGAATAATTTACCCCATTCTTAATCTGTGCTAAACTTGAATTGTTTGTCATTAAAATAAAAATCCAATATGGCAAAAATAACACTGTTTGAAAACAAGTATTGCAAGTCCCAAAGCGTTCCCATACAAGCACCATAATAAACTTTAGACAACTTTCTCTTTTCAATTAATGACGTAACAATCGCCTGTTGACGACCGCAGCTGAATAAGGGCCCAAGCGCCAAAATAATGCACTATCGAATAGGGTCAAAATATCGCCTTCTTGTCTAGAGATTATGATTTATTACTTTAGGTCTTATGTTCAACTGCTTGACAGCCTGTGGCAGTAAATCTTAGGCATCAAAAAATCCTACCGGAAGCGCAAAACATGTGAAATCCCTTACTCCCGAGTCATGGTAGCAAGAAGAATATCGCGGGGTTTTAGTCGGTAGGAATCCAACTTAATCCCGAAGTCCTTTCCAGACGGAGGGTATCCGTGAATAAATCCCCAAGAAATAAAAAGGTTTCAGGCATCAGAACAATGAGAAAACTAGAGGTGTCACCTACTTCTGATCATCAATATATTTTTTAAACTTGTCACCCAAATATGATACAGAAATACCAAGATATCTTGCTCCCAAGGGTGTCTTAAACGGAAGTGTTGGAAGACGGGAAAACTGGTCCTCATAAAGAAGGCAGGGCGCCCTGCGGACTCTCCGTCCGATTATCGGCCCATCGTGCTGCTCGACGAGGTGGGCAAGCTCTTTGAAAGAGTCATTGCAGACCGCCTCGTCGGCCAGCTGGTGCGGGTGGGGCCGGATTTGGCGGAGAGCCAGTTTGGTTTCCGCAGAGGGCGCTCTACGGTGGACGCCATCATGCGTGTACGAGCCCTGACGACGGGGAATGCTGTTGCCCAGGGTGGGGTCGTCTTGGCGGTGTCCCTAGACATCGCCAATGGCTTCAATACTCTGCCCTGGAGTTGCATCAGGGAGGCACTCCGGTATCACCGGATGCCGACCTACCTCTGTCGTGTGGTCGAGGCCTATTTGACGGACAGGGCCGTCATCTACCCCGGTCACCAGGGAGTGTGGAACCGGCAAGAGATGCCGTGCGGTGTCCCACAGGGATCGGTCCTGGGGCCGCATCTGTGGGACATCGGATACGACTGGGTGCTGCGCGCCGACCTCCCTAGCGGCGTCAGCGTAGTGTGCTACGCTGACGACACGTTGGTCCTGGCGCAGGGGAGGTCGCACCAGGCGGCGGCCGAATTAGCGGCACGCGGGGTTGCGACAATCGTCGAAAGGATCCGGCAATTGGGACTCGAGGTGGCCCTGCACAAGTCCGAGGCCATGTGTTTTCATGGTCCTCGGAACGTTGGGGTCCCAAATAACGGTAGGAGGGATTTCTACCGGCGTCGAGTCGACGATGAAGTACCTGGGACTCGTCCTCGACAGCCGGTGGAACTTCGTGGAGCATTTCCGACGTTTGGCTCCCAAACTGGAGCGGGCGGGCGCTGCATTGAAGCGGCTCCTGCCCAATCTAGGGGGTCCAAACGCCTCCTGCCGGAGGCTCTACGCGGGGGTCGTGCGGTCCATGGCCCTCTACGGGGCACCTGTATGGGCGCGCTCTCTGGCGCTGCGGCCAGCCCGCCGGTTGAGCGCGGCCCAAAGGGTCATGGCCATCCGGATGGTCCGAGGATACCGCACGGTCTCCTGTGAGGCAGCGAGCCTCCTTGCCGGATTGCCGCCATGGGATCTGGAGGCAAAAGTCCTCGCGCACGTATGGTTGTGGCGCGAGGAGGCGAAACGCCGGGACGTAAGTCCGCTGCCGCGAGAAATCGCGGCACAGCGGACGGAGCTCCGGCGGGATCTCATGGCGTCATGGAAAGTACGGTTGTCGCAACCCAGTGCTGGGCACGCCACGATTGCGGCGATAAGTCCCCTCTTTGAGGAGTGGCTGGAGAGGCGCCACGGCGTCCTCACCTTCCGCGTGACGCAGGTCCTCACCGGACACGGCAGCTTCGGGAGGTTCCTATGTCGGATAAGGCGGGAGGAAACGTCCGGGTGTCACCACTGTGTGGATCGCCCGGAGGACACGGTGGAGCATACGGTGGAGGTCTGCCCGGCTTGGGCAGAGCACCGCCGTGTCCTCGTGGAGGCGATCGGCGGCAGAGACCTCTCGCGTCCGGCCCTGGTTCAGGCCATGGTACGGAGCGAGAGGGCATGGGCAGCCGTCACCTCCTTCTGCGAAGCAGTAATGCTCGCAAAGGAGGAGGCGGGACGGTTGAGGGAAAGGCAAGTTTCGCGCCCTCTCGCCCCTAGCCGCCGCAGGAGACGCCCAGGGCGTCGGGAATCCCGGGCGGATTTCCGGCCACCGTAGGCGCGGGCTTGCGGACGGTGAGCAATGGGTAGCTCACCGTCCGGTAAGGACCAGGCCCGGGTCGACGGCGCGTCGTATTCCACGCGCGCCTCAAAGAGATGTCGTCAGCACAAAAGTAGGGGTCCACTAGGGCCGATGCCTGCCGGGGTCGCGGGAAGGTACTTATGGGTCACCGAGGCCCCCGCAACACAGGCAACAGGAAGGAATACGGGTGGGTTATAGTCAGTAAGAGTCTGACACACCCTCCCGCTCCGCCCAGAGCGGGAGAACTTATTTGATGATTTCCCACCCTCAAAAATAAAAAAAAAAAGGGTGTCTTAAACTTGACCTTGAAACAGATATTCCGCCATTACGTTATTTGGATCACCACGTTACGGAAAATGGATATTATTATTACAGGTAACTTCGTCTGCATGTATTAAGACGCTGACAACACCTAAACCACGGTCACTGTCAGATTGCATAGAAAAGAAAGAGAAGCGCGATGACACAACGCTTGTAATTTATTGCAAAATATGAAGCAATTATCTATTTACTCAAAATTGAGTTGAGTAATCGAAAATAAAAAACAACCAAGTTCTGCATTCAAATAAGACGTTCTTGTTATTAATTAAATACGTAACGTATGTTGATATTTAATACAGATATTTTGGATTAGAACTCAAGGTAAGAGGATACTTTAACGTTAGTTTGTATCGAGATTTTTTTTTCAAAACATATTTTGGTAACAACCAAGTTCTGGGAAATATGTTCAAAATTAACATATATTTTTTCCTCTACCACAAACTATACAGATGTGGCAATTTTTTTTCTTAAGAAAAGCCTATTTTAGTCAATTGGGTCTTATCAGCGCCTTAAGTATTGCATCAATAATTATGTCCAAGATGAAAAGTAGCCTCTGTCGTTTCTCCATGTGCCACCTATCTGTCATTTATTTTATACGAACGCTTCAGTGGTTTTTGAAAAGGTAACAAGACATACCGACAGAGTTTCTTTCGCATCAAGGTATAACATTTGTAAAGGTTACAATCATGATATGAGTGTCCATACAACTGGAGTTTGTCGTGACTCGGGTAGCCATTTTGGGCATTTTTTCCTTTGATATTTTGTCATATTATATGGATGGGTTTTTTACCTTTAAGATTTTTCCTTTTTTTGTAATAATTGAAGCGCGTACAAGATCGTATTTGTTTGTGCAAATAAGTAAGTAAACATTTTCCTCAAAAATTAACAATGGCTTAATGTCTTTGTGTTCTTTAACGTTGTACCTATTATGTAGAAAAAATTTCATACCGCAACGTGATAGAAAATCCGTATATTGTGCGGTTTTCTTTCGTTTTTTTATGATATCTACGTTCATAAATGACTTTAATTAAGACATCACATCCTCTTTGTTGATTTAAAGCATGAATAATTAACTCCAAGTACTTTTTTCGAGATAATTTACCATATTTTTGATGTTGAGTTGATATTATGTGTGTTTATTATTTGTTGTATGAATTAAATAAAGATAAATATTATTTGTTTGTGTCGGAACGTTGTAAAAATAGCACAACCGATGAAAAAAGATAACTTGGGAGCATTATTGTTAAAGGAAAATGATTTGAATAAAGTCACTGAGGTTTTTGACAAAAAAAAATAGAGCTGAATATATTAACGAATTTATTTATTTTCAAACAAGATAATATTAACATATTATAAAAGCAAATAGTAATCAAATAATTATTATAATTTGTTCATTTATTTAAAAAAGATATTTTCAATGACCAATGATGTCATAAAATTATAAAATCTCTAAAAAAATCACAAAGCTGTCTGCTTTTATAGTTCAAACAAACAGTTGCTTTTTCAAGTTATAACACGTTCAGAAAACTAGCAGAATCACGATAAAATCATATTCCAGTCTATTTTAAGCCTCATAGTACGCCGCCGGCAAATATTCGAAAACTTTTATGTGACAATTTTAGCCGACACAGTTTTAAACGTATCTTTAAAAAGAGCCGCAAAGGAAAACATTTCAATAAAAATATTAAAAATACAACATTTTGAGTTGACGACATCATTAAAAAACTAGTTTGCAAAGTGCGTCACAGTTATTATACCATAAGGTAATAGGTTTTATGAAAGCTGTTTTTTATTATTTTTAATGTGAAATATGGTCTCTTCTTTACTCCTTCATTGGTCTAGTAATTGTCCTAAAACCTACAGACCTGACCCTAGATTATTAATTCATCTTCACTCATTTCAATTTGCCATTAACTAGCCCAACAGTGGCTTCCAATTCGTGAAGTTTTTTTTGTTCCATTAATTTGGTACACCAACAGCATTGATTTATCGGGAAGAAAATACCAAATGAACTTTTCCTTTTTTCCAAATACCTCCCAAACTACCGTATATATGTATTTATATCTATATAATAGAACAGAAAAATACACAGTTGTGTTGGAAAACCGTTCAGAAGTTGGAATACAAAAAAAACATGTGACAGTCGCGTAAACACTTACAAAAAAAATTTATGGACACAGGGAAAGTTATTTCTGTAACGTTTTTTTCCAATTTTAGTCCAAAACAAGAATGGAAAACTTTTTCTGGAATCCGGTTAATGTAGCTGGTTTAAATATTAAAGGCTGCGCAGTTTGAGTGCTGCCTTTTTTAGTGTCCAATGTCCTGACCGACCCTAATGCAAAATTTAGAGTGCTAGAAACGAATTGAAAGGCAACTCGGAGTGTCACCACTAAAAGTTGATCTAAAATAAGTTTTGAATAAACTAAACTAATAAAAATACCACTGTTTACAGATTAAACTAGAACTTTTAGCAAATTAGAAGTACCAGGTACTGTGACATCTAGTTAAAGTTCAAATAGGCAGTGAAATAAGTTCGAAAACTTAAACAAGCCTAAGTTACAAACTTTTAGTCCAGGACTCAAAACTGATACCGTACCAAACCAAATCACGGTCAAAGTTCGATTAAACAAACCCTTATTTTGAGTCTGAATCTTTCTCTCCGCGAGTGGTAATGTAGGTAACATTCGGACTCGTCTGACGTACTCTGGGCAGTCAACCCTCTCTCTCTAATCAGCCTATAATGTTCCCATTGCTAGCACATACTGTTCTCAGTAGCTCATACTGCTATAAGAGGTGATGGTTGCCCCCCTGCTCTCTGTGAGAGGGATTGAGCTGTAATCCTTCACGCGGGCCCAGTGCGGGTTGGTAGATGTCACATGCATCCGAGGTTTTTGTTCTAAGACATGCCCATTTCCTCACTATATTTTCCTTCACCGTTTTGAGAGCAGTGGTGATGAAAACATTTACACAAAGTAAAGTCAACCCTGCTACCAACCACCTTTTGGTTGCATTATTTTTTTTCCGCGGCATGAGCTTTTCTTCGTGCCGACACGAGAAATCGAAAGGAAGGAAAATATTTTATTAAATTTCTTTCTAAACACTTGCGTAATCAGACCAGTTGTTTTAAAAATTGGGCTCCTTTTTCTATTCAAGTTTTCTAACTTTACAAGACGTGTGTCTGACGGATTTCCCCATTGGTAAAAATTACAAACTTTCATCCTCTATTTAAACCCATTAGGGGGAGAATTAAAAAAAAATACTCCTTACTGCAGTGAGCACTAAGGAATCCATACTTATATTATAAATTCGAAAGTAACTCTGCCTGTATTTCTGTATGTTACCCTTACACGCCGAAACCACTGAACGGATTTAAAAATATGCAATGTATTAAAAAAAATGGCAAGGAGATAAAATGACATGCTGGGAAGGACATAAGCTACTTTTTGTCTTAAAAATAATCCTATAAAGGTGATATAGGGGATGAAATTTGGTATGGGGAAACCCAGCATTTGCAATAAAGCATATTAACATTTTTGTTTTTAGTAATAAATAAGGAATTTGGTCTTACAGCATCACAAAATCAATAAAATAGGGGTTAAAATTCACATGTAATATTGATATTATAGTGTACATCTTTTAAATAAATGTATGTTATGGGAAATATGGTCATAGTCCATAAATTGAGCTAACATTTAGCCTATACTTCAATAAGATCGGTTTACGTGGTGAAAAGTTACAACAATTTAAAGTCATAAAAATATTTTGGCTAACATGTAGGTACAGTGTGAACGACAAGAGCATGACCAGCATAATTTGAATATTCGTCAGCTCTTTTACGCCTAAAGTCCTAAGCCACTGAATATAGATTTAGAAAAAAATTGACCAGGAGGTAGATGTTATCCTAGGGAAGGACATAGGCAAATATTTTTGTCTAAAGGTTGAAAGTTTGTGTAGAAAACCCAGCATTTCTTAAGTTAGGTAAGGCATATGAAAATTCAAAATGATTTTGGTACAAAATATATAATTGCGTGTTACAGGGTTTTTGTAAAAACGTCCCCAAGGAGGTAAAATTGGGGTGATTTTAAAATTCTCATGTAATACCTATACAAACTTTTGTTTATAATAAAGTACCTCTTTTTAAGAGATTTAAGGAATTAGAAATGTAGTCATATAGTGATGTGCCGGATGATGATGAAGAAAAACGTAGATCCGCAGATACGGATCCGGATACGGATCATTGGCGTCAAGATCCGCGGATACGGATACGGATCTTAACTTTCTAATTAGAATAAAAAATATTACAAAGAATTAAGTTTTGTTATTAAAGTGATCTCATAACTTTCTATAATAAATGTTACAAAGATTTAAACTCAATTGATCTCATTGAATAAATGAATGAATGAATGAAATGACTGAATTTTAACTCAATTGATCTCATTATAAAAAAATAAAAATATTTTATAATAACTTCCATTTAATATAGTAAGTGTTTAAATACATATATTATATTAGATAGTTAGGTTATAGGATTTAGTTCTTTTAAGTTACGTACTATTGGTATGTTAACTCGCTACGATAAATGTTTGCAAAATAAAGATGCCTAATATTTGATTTTTAGAAATAAAACAAAATTTGATTGAAATTTAATAGTGTTTTATTGCTACGTAATCACTAGAGATCGGATATTCGGATGCATATTCACCTAAAGTTGAGATGTTGGTTAAAATGGAATGCGCTTTTGTATCAAAAAAATCCCGCGGCTCCGGGAATACAAATCTAAGTTTCTGTTTATAGAATCGAGTGTATATTAACTTACTTTCAAATGTTGGCTTATATGGAATCCACTTTTGTGTCGATCGTAAAAACCCCGCCCGCCATTCCGGAATCGACAAATTTTGTGTTTTTTCTGACTATAGAATTGGATGCATATCTACGTACCTTATATTGAAATGTAAAATGGGTAGAAACATTAATTTTAAATAATATCCAAGAATCGCGGTGTTTTATTTTTAATAAATATTTTTTTACAAGTTGCTTCCACCCGACTAGTTATGCATTCGCAGTGTTCCTGGCATCCCGTGTTTTAAAAAAAACGTGTTTTAAAAAAAAAGTATTTTAAGAAGTCGCTTCCACACTTTCAGATCCAAAAATTAAGTTTAGGTAAATATGAATCCAAATATCCGATCACTGGTCACCTACAAAATTACCTACAAAATTGAATCTATGTATTAAAAATTTATAAGGTAAAAGATCCGTCAAAAATGTAATGGATATGGATACGGATACGGATCTTGTCTCCCCTGCGGATATCCGCAGATACGGATATGGATACGGATATCCGGAACATCAGTAGTCATAATCCGTATCTTGAGATACCATTTAGTCTTTATTTCATTAAAATCGGTACACTAGGTTACGGATACAGATCTTTTTCTCCCGCGGATATCCGCGGATACGGATATGGATATTATTATCCCGAACATCACGTCATAGTCCGTGTCTTAAGATACCATTTAGTCTTTATTTCTTTAAAATCGGTCCACTGGGTCATAAGTTACTACAATTTATTATCTGTCTATCCGTTACATTTTCACTCCATAACGGCTGAAGGGATTTGGATGTATACGGACATATACGGACAGGCCATGATTTGGACTGGAACATAAGATACTTTTATCCCGATAGCACGATCCCGTGGGATGATATCCGACATCAAAACGGCAAAACCTAGTACGTTATATAAAGAACTCGTGCGCAAATGTTTATACTTCTAGATTCAGTGGTTACCGACAATGCAGGCAAGTGGAATATTTATAAATTAATTACACACAATATTGCAGCATTGAACATTAAATGATACCAACGTGAAATAGCTTGTGGTCTTGGAATTCTTAGAACACTCTTTGTTAGTTTCCTGTTAAACATCGCAAATAGAATGAATAGCGATTAGTAAGAATAAGAGCAAAATATTTAAAATAGAACGTGTAGATGTTATAGGTCTACATTTATGGAATTAATAAACTCTGATCGAATCTAGGTTGAATTTTAGTAGCAATGCCTACCGAAATTCAGCCTTCGTTTGAGTCAACTATTTGACCATAAAGGATTCTATTATGTTCTTAGTCCATTTAAAAACAAGCAAGTACCATCAGCAGCAATGATTGTGGGTAGTATAATTTAAATTTCCATTTTAAATTAGAAAGCTGCAAATAAAGGCACCATAGTTATAACGGTGTCAAACAATGCGCCTACGCATGTCACACGGCGGTCAACCGTGAACTTTGACGGGATGAGGTTTTACTGCCATGATGATATTTACTATATACCTATCGTTATTTTTATGGTCACCATATTAGGTGCCCATAAAAACAAATACTTATTTGTTCAATGTAAGTATGTAAAAGGGTAAAGCCACTGCATAGGTACCTAAATCATTTAATAAAGCACTGTCAAGTATTGTTTTTCCTTCTCTTTATATTGTTAATAATAAAATGTAAGTTTTACGGTTTTCCTACTACGTGTTTGAACAGCTTTAAATTAAATATTCTTTGATTTTAATGTCACTCCATTGTATATTAAATATTACTGACCTTCAGAAGCATCAGGATACAATCAAACGATGTAGAAAGAGCTTGCACTTTGGCCTTCGCTGTCACAGTCTACAAAGTCCTTTTAACTTTGAATTTGTCGAAGAAGAAACCCATAACGTTTTCATAAACTCTGACCAACAGTGTCAAATACGTTCCAGAACTGAATAGGTAACGCTGAAAGTTTGGCACCTACTTAATAGTAAAAACAAAATAGAGCAAATACGTTTATTTGTGGTAACCATGACGCAAAGAAGGAACATAAATACAAAAAATAACAACTTGAGGGAAAAAAAATGCGTCACATCCACGCGAAACGGCCATCGCTCAGCATAATGCTGCGACCCTATGCGAGACAGAGCCCTAGTGCTGGTTTTCAGCGATAGCCGACGTTGACGCGATGACGTCGACCGGTGCAGCATACAGTGAGATTATAATAAAATGCCGCACACACATATAAGTAGGTACAGCCTCTAAAAAGGATTCCCTATAAACCGTCTCTTCTGTTTGGTACACTCGCAGGGAAACTTTGATAGGCGATTTGTCGCTCGCGATGTCTAAATCTGTGCGTGAACGTGAGATTTTGAAATTGCCAGCGTCTGAAGTCGCTGTATTTGTACTACATTACTATTGCTGGAAAAGCAAGTGGAACTAACCTGATACTTCTTGATGGAGTCCATCTGCTCCTTGCTAACGTTGTCGTGCGCAGGCGGCCGCGGCGGAGCGTCCCGCGCCGTGTCGCGCGGGGGCACCGCCGGCGCCGTCGTCTTCGCTGTGCCGTTCACCTGCTGCAGAGATAAGCAGGGTTAGTGCGGCGACGTGGTGGAGTAGGAATGGACAGCATAGATATCGATAACAGAGATGAGATTTAAGATAAACGTTCATATCGGGATTAAATGACAATTTGTTATGGGTTCCATACTTTTCTGTTGGATCTCACACAATCCATCGACGGATTTAAGTAGTTCAATTTACGTTTTTAAAATATGAGTGATTTGTCCATAAAGTTGTGCAAACATCGGCTTAATGCAGAAGACCCATAGCAACATGTTCACTGCTCTTTCTCTAGTGAATTTATTGTTGCTCTGGGTATCGAACCCAGATATTTTTGTGAGGCCAGAAATCATTGAAGAATTTTCACAAACAATTTTCTAGAACACAGTAATTTCATACTAGCAATGTAAAAAGAGAAATTATTTGGGAGTAGTGTTTTACAGACCGTACAAATAAATTTCAATTTCTGATATCGTATTGAACAAGGAAATAATTAGAACTATATAATCCCAGACTTGAGTTCTAGGCTTGAGAAAACTAGCTCTTACTTACTAGAAATTGATATTTCTTTTATAATACCTAAAACAAGGACTCAAATCTGGACAAAAATACATATTACCTAATAATAATCTCACATCATTATATAATACATGCTTTTCCCATTTATTTTTACCCAAGTCTAAAT
Organism: Atethmia centrago; assembly: GCA_905333075.3. Classification (NCBI taxonomy): domain Eukaryota; kingdom Metazoa; phylum Arthropoda; class Insecta; order Lepidoptera; family Noctuidae; genus Atethmia; species Atethmia centrago. Next base: position 4,122,155 of record HG995381.1, on the reverse strand, counting down.
TCAGATGTTTGAACGAAACATTCTTCATTGACCAGAAGGAAATAAATTAACATATTATGTAGAAAAGTTAGCTCGAATACCATTCTCGTTATAACGTTCCCACTGCTGGGACTCAGGCCTCCTCTCAGTGAGAGGCAGTGGGCCGTTATCAACACAATTTCGTTTCATGAAGCTATCAATGAAAATAGAGCGTTACCGAGGCCCCTGGCAACACAGGCAACGGAAGGAATACGGGTGGGTTTTAGTCAGTAAGAGTCTGACACATCCTAGCTCCGCCCAGAGCGGGAGAAGTTATTTGATAATTTCCCACGCAAAAAAAAAGAGCTTTCATTCACCATCTGAACCTATTCTTAAGCGTCAAAATGCAGCCAACCTTTTCCCACTTTTAAGGCAATTTCAGACATGCATTTTGATCGAAGTATTTAGCCTAGAGATACATATTCTTGGATACGGAAGTATACAAGGTTGATTCAGAAAAAGAGAACAAATTTTTTGCAAAAAAATGTTAAGTAATCTGCTTTGTATACTCCTGTGTCTGGTTCATGATAATTTATGGCTCAAGTTCTAATATTATTTGTTATATTGCATCCACTTAACAGTAAATCATTAAACATTCAAATATTTCGTTTAAAAGAGACATTTGTACTAATAAGAAAAACTTTGCGACTCCTTTTTGAGATAAACTTTACGAAATGTTTTGGGTACCTACGCGGTTGTTTTATATTATATTAGTAGGAACACAAATACAGAGCAACATTTAAAAAAAAATGACGTCAAATAATTGCGAAATATCCTTGCATGGTTAATGCAAACTGAACCAAAGAAAGAGAAATATATGATTAGAAATTGAACCATGAAATACGTTTGTAAATTAACAATCAAGACAATAAATACATATAAGACAATATATATTTTTGTATTCAAAATAACAATATAACCCCGATACAACATGCAAATATTATAAAGTATATTACTACGGTATATAATTATTACTAAATAGATTAGCAACCTGAAAAAGAAAATAGTATAATTATATTAAGACACAATACATGTTACAAATAATGTCAAAATATTTTTTTAATTACAGAATTGTTGCCAAATAGGCAATAAACAAGAATTTCATTTAATATAGGTACAATGCAATGCAGTAAATTTACTTTTAAAAATGCTTTCAATATTCAATTAAATGATCCTTTAGTCGATACAAGTTAATAGATAACTTATAAATATATGTAGACCATTTTAACAAAATATCGGGAGTAAAAAATATATAATTCATATGAATGAATGAATGAACGTGATCTGTCACGTCACTGTCTGTCACTTTTTCACAGCTCATATTTATTTAAATTTACATATTTTACGTGGCCCTAGATGTCCAAATTTGATCTTTTTCTTGTTAATCAAGGCTTAACTGCTGTGCCAAAGTGTAGGCAGCTCCCAATTTTGAACAAATAATAAAATATATTTTTGTTTCAGACGTTGCGGTCCTCCTTGGCAACGTTATGGCGTGTCGTCCTGACGTCCGACGTCAACGCTTCTGAAAGACTTTAAAATAGTTATATTTTAGTGATAATTTCTATTTTGTGTTTAGTTGAGTGTTTTTCTCTATTCAAGTGTTGTTTTCTGGTAAGTGGATGCATACCGCAACCCAATCCGGTGATGGCACGTTAAATCAAAATTACATTTGTTTACATTGCGATAGATCTTTTCAATCAAAAAGGGGTCTTAACATTCATATTTCAAAAAAACATCGTCTTTGTATTAGCCAGAACGGCCCTGCTCTAAATTTAGACCCAGTTTCTTTACCGGCACCTGTTTCCGACAGTCCAAATTCTACCCCATTCCATTTGTACCTTAGTTACCTAAAAAATAATGTGCCTGTTATCAAACGAGTCCCGCGCGGCGCCAGGATCTCCGTCGCAAACCACCTTTCAGGCTTGATTAAAAAATGTGTGGAGAGCAACCAAATTGTAGACTGGCATAATCTCTTCCTTTTTTCGTATACCACTTTGCATGTCAAAAAAGATGAGGCTACTATTTCTCTAACCCAAAAAATCAAAAATAACTGTTTAACAAAAACATCTTCACCTTTTGATTCTCCCAAGAGGGGAACATTATCTAGAATTAAATTAATTGAAGGCAAAATTGCCGACGGGGATCTCAAAGGCGCCGCACGTCTTCTTTTTACTAACGACGTGTTGTCGCCTGATACTCCTGATACCCTTTCGGCTTTGCATTCGAAACATCCCCCGGCTCCCGTGATCCCGTATTTTTTCGACTCTCCTACAGCAGACCAGGCCTGCCTCGAAATCGAAGGCAAAGACGTTATTGACGCAATAATTTCTTTTAAAACCGGTTCAGCGGCCGGCCTGGACGGAATCTCACCCCAACATTTAAAAGATTTAACTTCTTATTCTGTGGGTGATGCAGGTGTGCAGCTTATTTGCTCTATTACAAAATTAATAAATTTTATGTTTTCAGGCAAAATCAACGCTGATATTGCCTCACTTTTATTTGGTGCTAATTTGATCGCCCTAACTAAAAAGGACGGAGGGGTGAGACCCATTGCTGTGGGGTCAACTTTAAGACGTTTGGCATCCAAAATTGCGGTGAGACATATCAAATCTAAATTACAGTCTGTTTTCGAACCTATACAATTAGGATTTGGCACGAAAGGTGGGTGTGAGGCAGCCGTCCATGCCTTAAGAACCTACCTTTCGTATGATGATTGCGAAATTGTAGTCAAAATTGACGTCAAAAATGCTTTCAATTCAGTAAACAGGGATGCCATGCTGACAGAAGTTAAGAACAAAATTCCGGAACTCTATCAATACCTGCTTACCTGCTACGCAGAACCTTCAAAATTAATTTACCGTTCCCATGAACTTTCTTCGGAGGTCGGCTGTCAGCAGGGCGATCCCCTCGGGCCAGCAATTTTTAGCTTGGCTATAAATCCGATTATTCAAAATTTAAAATCAAAATTTAACGTTTGGTATTTGGATGACGGAACCCTGGGAGGCGATGTGGACACTGTGCTATCTGACTTATCAGATATTAAAACAAATTTCGAAAATATTGGTTTAGAATTAAATTTTAGCAAATGTGAACTCTTCATTCAAAAAACTTCTTACGGTTTGGATAATTTAAAATCCAAATTAAATTTTCTGGCACCGAATATCAAAATAGTAGACAGAAAGTCACTTTGCCTCCTGGGTTCTCCCATCTTTGAAGAATCTTTTCCTGATTACATTACTAACACTATTTCTAAATTCCAAAGTCACGCAAATTGTTTACTCGAAATCAGTCCTCATTATGCTCTTATAATTCTAAAGTTTTGCCTTTTTGTCCCTAAATTTACTTATGTGCTTCGCTGTAGCCCTTTTTGGAAACATCCAAATTTGCTTTCACCAATAGACGATTTAGTCAAAACTAGTTTAGAAACGATTTTAAATATTCAGCTCAATGAACCATCTTGGTTACAAGCATCCCTCCCTATTCGGTTTGGCGGTTTAGGAATCCGCAAAATTTCGAGTGTTGCTTCCCCAGCCTTTTTGTCGTCCACCCATAGCACGTCACGTCTCATAGGTAATGTCCTAAGGGCTTTGCCCACAAACTATGAGACTGCGGGCTTGGAGGATGCCAAGAATGCTTTTCAAATTGCTTGCCCGGGTAAAGAATTTCCAGACAACCTAAAATCTCAGAGGAGCTGGGACGATATTTATTGCGATTTAACATACAAATCGATTCTGAGCCGCAGTTCAGGTCCGGATCGCGCAAGACTTTTGGCGGTCGGAACCAGAGAGGCCGGTCATTGGCTACATGCCCATCCTTCTCCATATACCGGTACCTTCCTGGATCCGACCTCGCTTCGTCTGGCGACTGGTCTGCGGCTTGGGGTCACGGTATGCACTCCACACACATGCCCTTGTGGCACGGACGTGGACCGACTGGGTCACCACGGACTTTGTTGTCAAAAAAGTGCAGGCCGCTTTTCAAGACATGCAACACTTAATGACATAATCCGCCGGTCTCTTGCCAGCATCAATGTGCCTGCTCTTCTTGAGCCGACTGGCATTGTCAGAGATGATGGCAAAAGACCTGATGGTGTGTCTTTGGTCCCGTGGAGTTTGGGACGGATGCTTGTGTGGGACGCTACCTGTGTAGACACACTGGCACCGTCCCACCTCCAACGGACTACTTCTAAAGCGGGTGCAGCGGCAGAAAATGCCGAAAATCTGAAAGTTATTAAATATGGAGGCCTTGGCAGAGAGTACAACTTTGTGCCCTTTGGCGTCGAGACCCTCGGTCCGTGGGGTCCCAGTGCGCATAAGTTATTTGCGGAAATCGCGAAACGTCTAGTTGATGTAACTGGTGACCGAAAAGCTGGCGGCTTTCTCGCGCAACGCATCAGCATTGCAATTCAGCGAGGAAATGCCGCCAGCATCCTCGGTACAATGCCCCGAGGGCCTTTTTTAAGCCTAACTTAGTTTTAATTTAATTTAGTTAATGTTAATAATCATCTTGTAATTTGGTTATGTAAATAAATGATATTCATATTATTCGGTCCTTATACTTACATACATAATAAAATAATGTTAGAAAAAATATATGTATACCTTAGCTCTGCAAGAAGAAAATTGATGTCGTATAATATATATTTCAGAGTATTAGGCGACCCTTTGGACGGAACAAAACCTTTCTACGCATATTATGTCCAGATTATGACCATGAGAAATTGAGGAATACGGAATTATTTTTTGGTAGATACATTAATGATAGAGGACAGGAAAATATCTACTAATAATTCCTAAAAATTGTAATGCCAGAGAAAAGACCTATACAATCAGGGCACTCCAATATATGGGCTTTAGCTGTACCTAAGATTTCACTATGTTTTTCGAACAATTTTGTTAATTTGAGCTTTTCAAAGATTCTAAGACTGCACAGCATAAATAAGCCTTGGAATACCAACAATACTCCAAAATGAAATATTCTTCAAACTAGGCAATGCAATACCGGGATCCCGAAATACCGGGATTACACGTGCATTATGCGGGTCTAATCCCGATCGAATATTGAGCGGATCCCGCGGGACTGGCGGGATTACGGAGAAACAAAGCTTATCGTGTTAATCAACGCGCTTCAGCGTGCAGCGCGTGGCGCTAAGGGGAGCGGTATAAGTGCGCGCTTTTTATGATCCGGAAATAGCAATCTTGAGGTTTTGATAAAGAAGGAGATAAATTATTTCGAATCGGGTGAATTAAATGGCACATACCTTCAATTCACCTCTAATTCATCAATGGCGATTGTTCCTACTAGCGTAGAAGCAGAACGAGCCTTTTCTGCTGCCTGCTACCAGGTATGTAAGGTTAGGAGCCGTTTAGCTGACGAAACAATTTAATAAAGAGTTTAATATGTTAATACCCTAAAACCCTTAAAATGAGGTCTTTATTATGATTTATTCGAGAAGTCTACGTCCGGCAGGATCCCGCAAATACCTGTATCCCGCGGGATTAAGAAACGTCACTCCCGTAAATACCGGGATTGAAATTATCTTGCGGGATTGCATTCCCTACTTCAAACCAATCAAAGCAGATCCCGAAGAAACAGCCAAATACGATTCAAAAATATTTTGAATGTTAACGGCTAAGTGTTCCAAATCAACATGGTCGAATATTCCGCAGACAGCAGAGCGTTTTAGTGCAACAAGCGTGGTTTATGATATGGATGATGAACGTGAGACTGATGAAGTGCAAAACTTATAAAGATTTTTAGGTTGTTAGCTCCAATTTCATAAACAATATTTAAAACATCGTTAGGAAACCGGCATGTCCTAGAACTAAAAATTCGAAGACATGTGACATCTACCAACCCGCACTGGGCCCGCGTGGTGGATTACGGCCTCTCCCCCTCTCGCAGAGAGCCTGTGTCCCAGCAGTGGGAACATTATAGGCTGATTATGTTATGTCTTCTTATCGTGATTAGTTTAATTTAAAAAATGACCCTGGCTGTTTCAAATGAAGCAGCCATACCCTGACTGTCTTCGATATTCTGGCTGCTGCAAGCTGTGCTTTCTGCCACACAGCTTGCTTAATAATTTAATGCTAGTTTATGCGTAGAATAAGTTCTACAGTTTAACCCACAACTGCGGGTTAGTTGTGTAACACACTATTAGTAGCAATGAGTTTCATTTCAACAACATTTATTGCATTATTTACGTTGTTAAGCAGATAATTTTTTCGAACATATGAAGCAATGGATTAGCAATATACTTCAAAACATTCAGATTGTGATCCAAACTGTGTTAAGCAATTAGGCAGGTCAAATGTTGAAATGATTTTCGAGATCTTCCTTTCTCTGCTAGAGACCAAACAGATTATACTCCATGATAGTTTTAAAGTATAATATATGTAGAGACTGATAATAATCTTCTTCAACTTAGCATATCGAAGGCAAAAATAACTGTTATTTAAATAATAATGATAATTCCGTGATAATAAAAGGAAACCAAGAATTGGAAAATTAATGACAAAGTTTCACTCAGTACATGAAATTAACAATATTATCGATAGTTTAGTTAATAAAAACGCTATGGGAGAAACAGAGAGTAAAATAAATGATAAGAGTATGATAATTACGGATAATAATGATGTCGTGATTCGCGTATTTACAAAATGAGGTGAAGGTGATAAGAATACGCGTGTAGTTGGTAATTCTGAACCAACTAGCAGGTAATTGCCTTATCTTTGTGGCAATGAAGATAAAAATTAATATTTTTAGGTACCTGCGAGCCTCATTCGTTAAGGGCTCAGTACAACAGCTGAAAAGGTTTTCTATGTCTCAATCTCCATTTATTTCGGCATTGGGAAAATTTGTTCATTCAGTTTTACTCGACATAAGAAGATATTTTGGCCTTTTTACGTATAGTTCAAGATTTGTTTGCCCATTGCTAGAATGATATAATATTTCTTATTCAAAATCACACCAACAAGCAAATTATGAACTAGTAGAAGAAATAATATATTTGAAAGACATTAGGACAGACGTAATATCTAGAGAATTGTTGATGGCCTCAATATAGTCACTAACACTTAAGCAAATCACATGAGGTTCGTATCAATATTTGCTCAATAATTTAACAAATATAGCATACACAGCTACGTTTACTTTGAATGGTAACACGTGCCTCATAATCACTTATAAGGAAAACATCTGAATCGTTGCTAATTGGAACAATTATCTTGTTTAGATTCTTATATACGTATAACTTGAAGTTATACGTATATAAGAATCAAATTAACTCATTCCGAAGAGGATCCGACATTTATTAAATTCTAAATCGCTTCCATAACGAATTGATGTAGAATAGTGGAAAAGTGATGATGATGATAATGCCGAAGATAATAAATAATTACAAATTATAATTAAACAACTAATTATCTTACACGATAATGTTAATGATTTTGTTAATATCTACTTAAGATGAATTGGTGTTAGTCATGATAATGTTAAAACCCCACCAAATACCGATATCCATTGAATATATCCTACACATCATCTCAGTTCCAAATGAATATAATGCCGATGTTACAGACCCTTTTGACCCTTCAGCCGATTAATGGGAACCATTAATCGAGCTACATTAATGGCAAGGAAGAAGCTGATTTGATAGTACGAGTACATATTTGTCAATTTAATTCAAATCAAATGAGATATATATGACATTGGTTTTCTTTATCGTTACTTAAGTCTTCAACATCGTATCCAGGAACAAAGATGACATTCCTACAAGTACCCATAACTCCAATGTTCCCATGACAACCATGCGTAGCAGTGTGCCCATTACCTGAAACACCACGCTCTTTCTGTCCACGGTAGCAGTACCCGGGTATTTAGGAGTCGTTTTCACAATTTGGACAAATGTATCAGGAACGTCCACGGCCACCTCTCTCCCGAGGAGCACTGGCGTCGTGTCAAAGCCAGGAGGCAGCTTGTAGGAAGCGTAGACAGCCTCCCTGATCAACACAGAATCTGTTCTCGCTGAGTAAGTGACTCCCTCTCTGCAATCAATCAAAGAATCCTCGCCATTTGATATTAGGAGTTGGATTTTGTGATCGCTCAAATTGTGAGTTGTATTCGAAGCTACGGAGTCAGATCTTTCAGAGATGAGATCTCCACATTTGGCTGTTTCCGAGGATCCTTTGCTTTTCTTGCTACCGAAGCTTCCTGAGCCATCGGAGCTTTGTGGGAGTGAGAGCAGTTCTATGGTGCTGTTGTTCTTGAAGCTGCCTGACCCATCGGAGCTGGGTGCGGAAATATCAATAGTGTGTAGGACGGTGCTTTGCTTGCTGCCGAAGCTGGTGCCTGAGCCGCCGGAGGAGAGGAGCGGCTCGTCATCCCTGGAGGTCCGGAGGCGTACCTGCGGGGGTCGCGGGGGTGGGTAGCGGGGGGGCGTTTTGTTCCTCGCGATGAAACTGTCCGGAACGTCCACCGCCATCTCGCGGTGGGGACCTGGAAAGTAAGATTGTGATGTGAGTGGGCGGTAGTAAAACATGATTGCCTGAAGAGTTTGCTTCATGGAATGCTCATCTGTTCAGGGAAATTGTGTACCAAATTGACTACCAACATAAATTGCCCGTATAACATAATTCTTTGCCAGGTGTTTGAAATGGCAATAACGCGGTAAATCGTCAATTAAGTAAAAGTGTTGTTTGTTTTTGTAGTATTTTACAAAATCATCGCTTATTTTTAGTCCGATACTATTATTACTACTTCTATATTGTGTTTCACCCCGTCTTAGTCAGCCAGTATTGCAAAACATGTCAACATATTATGCATTATAATAATTACCACGTACTACATCGAACAGCATCTGTTGGAACAGATCAGTGCCGCCATCTGGTTGACGAGCAACCAACGACCCGTCGAGCAACCACATGCAACCACTAATCTTATCTACTAAGTATATAAAACACTGGCCTGAAATAACTCGGATATTTATTGCCTTTTGTTAGACGATAAATAGCTATTTGTGTTCCATTGAGGAGCTTTATTTTTATTTTTTGTTTGAAGGTGGGAGAGGTGAAAAAATCTTTAAAGAGTATTATTTTGTGCTGGATTTTCCAATGATTTTACATAACACCTGTATTTCCCAAAGGGTTTGGCAGAGGTGTACCCACATTTCGCCAGTTATGTTTAAGACGCTGAAATCACCTAAACCAAGGTCACTGTCAGATTGCATAGAAAAGAAAGAGAAGCGCGATGACAACGCTTGTAATTTATTGCAAAATATGAAACAATTATCTATTTACTCAAAATTGAGTTGAGTAATCGAAAAAAAAAACAACCAAGTTCTGCATTCAGATAAGACGTTCTTGTTATTAATTAAATACGTAACGTATGTTGATATTTAATGCAGATATTTTTGATTAGAACTCAAGGTAAGGGGTTAGTTTAACATTAGTTTGTATCGAGATTTTTTTTTTCAGAACGTGTTTTGGCAACAACCGAGTTCTGGGGAATATGTTCAAAATTAACATATACCAATATGTTTCCGCTACCACAAATTATACAGATTTGGCAATTTTTTTTCTTAAGAGAAGCCTATTTTGGTTAATTGGGTCTTGTCAGCGCCTAAGTCCCATGTAACAGGGGGCGAGCCTAGCCATCAACCGGCCACAAATCCCGACTCCGAGCTGCTACTGAGAAATTCCAGATGGAAAGACCCAATGACACTTTGCCCGACCCGGGAATCGCACTCAGTACCTCATGCTCAGCAGTAGCGCTTGCGACTACTAGACCAACGGCCCAGTCAACAGTGTGGAACGCTTCTAGAAGAATCTTTTGGTCAATACCAAACTATCAATTAACGAAAGAATCAAATTATTCAATTGAAAACTATACAAGTGCCATTTACGTTAATTACAATAATATATCTGTGGCTTCCCTGTTTTTTGTTCCATTGTCTAGTTGGGTGTTGGAGGCCGTTAGGAAACAAAAACTGATGAAAATAATGTGTTTGAGATGCTTTAGCAAAAAGTATAGGAACTATTCTTGGTTGGCTGGCTTTTGTTTTCTATTTTAGATTTCTTTTGTGATCTTGGTCATAGTTTTATTGGCAGTGAATTTATCTATTGCTTATGCAATGCAAAAGAATAATAGGTAATTAGTAAATCAATTTAGTTAAAATTAATAAATACATAACACTTCAGCACATGTCTACTATGTATAGTTCTCACGAGCAGTATTTTTACATGAAAAGTAGGTATGTACCTCCGAAAAACGAAGAAAAACACTTACAAAAAAAACACAACTTTCAAATACAGAACGTGAATTTGAACTAACACAGCGGAGAAAATTATTCAGGAAAGACACAAAAGCCCGTAATAACGCGACTCCAGCGAGTTTTGTCAAAAAATTATGAACGACTGAATTAATATCTGACAAAAATGCGGTGTTCCATTGCTCGTCGGGATTTTGTTTTAAAAGTTACCTTATTTCTCGTTTTTCATGAAGTTTAATCTGCCACCTTGTTGGACAAACGGAATATCAATGTATGGATAACACCTGTTTTTTTCGTTTTGTTTTTGACAGTTAAAAAGAAAACTAGCGTTCCTTTATGAACGCTATTTTTGCATTAGCTAACTACTGAGTGACTATCATCACTATGCAACCACAGAAAGGAAAAAAGAAATACGTTTTTTATTTCGTTTGCAATTTTATAACTGAAAATGTAATGTTGCGAGGCAGGCGGTGCAAATGCATTTTGATAAAAGGTGTAATTATAACAACTGAAAACCTCTTAATTACAATGGCTATAATTACCCCCATAATCAACATTATGAAAGACTTTTACTACTTGGCTTCCGCAGACAGGCGCGACCCGACAGCGCGTAGCGACCGACATTAATACAATATCTATAAAAACTTCATGGAAGATGTCGCGCTGCACGTCGCGCTGCCTGTCGCGCCCGTGATATCGCGCCAGTCTGCACGAGCCTTAAGGTGCAGCAGATTTTTTTTCAGATAACTTAGCTTTTGACGTGGCGCACAAGCGAACAAACACGGCTCGATGATCATGGCTCGCGCTGTCTGTACGCATCATAAGATCTTACAGACAAGTTTTAAATTGTCGTTGTCTATTACTTAGTTAGTACATTATTTTAGTCTACTCTATGCTTACCGGTATCAGAAGTAAGTGAGAGCATGGTGAGCATGTCTTTGTCGTCATCCGGCGGCGGTCGCTTCTCCTCTTCGGCGCCCAGGACCACTATGCTCGACCCAGATCGTCTGCGCGGCCTGGAATGTTACATAAATGACATATTAGATATTTTAGAAATGATGCATCTTAGTGAAAAGAAAGTGTTCTTGAGAAGAGACGAATACCTAACGAAAGGCCTTTATTTGGTCCTTTGGTACAAAATCAAAGAAATCAAAATCAAAAGTCGTTTATTAAAACTAGGCTGAGAATCAGCACTTTTCCAACGTCAGAATTACATAAGACAGTCCCCCAAATCGCCCGCCCTTTACCATTTCCTAGTGCTTTAGCTGGGAAGAAGAAGTGGCGCAACAACCTCCCCAGCAGCCCAGCTGTCTGTATCCTAAAGAATATTTGCTCTGATGTTTGTAATTTCCAACAATGTTTAAATAAATTAAAATAAATAGGTAACTGATTTTGCTATTTAACCTTGGCTATACCGTCTCCAGAAAACTGAGAAGAAATTCATCTAGGAATTGAAAGCCGACTCTTAAGATTATCCTTAGTGCGAACAGTAAAATATTCGAGTACATACCAAGTCTACCGAGCAACTTTGAGAAAAACTTGAATCAGTCTGTTGCAGTTATGCGCTTACGCATACCGTTCCGCATATAACCACAGAAATATGTTAAACTACCTCCATTATCAACAATAAACGCATAGGTTATTCCCCATTAGTAAAGCATTTCCTCCGTGTCAATCTGTTTTTATAACATCGTAAAATACCGTTAAAATATAATACATAGATTGTAGATGTAACATTAAACATTTTGGTCTAATAAAGGCGTAAAGCGTAAAGTCATAAGATTTATATTTCTAGTGTTTATTAATTAAGTTTTCTTTGAAGAGTAAGAGTTGTTCGGTTTTTTTGTAGTTTATTAAGTATTATTACGCATTACATTGAAACACTGAATTAATTTTTACATTGTATGCCAAAGATAGATAGTGTTGCCATAAAGATAAAAAAATGTTTCAGAATAGTCGTTCGAAGTCCTGATTCTCAGCCTAGTTTGAATAAATGACTTTTGATTTTGAATCATAGTTCGGTGTTTTACTACTTTAGCAGCTAGTCTATAGTCTGACAACCCCCTGCGTTTCAGAGAATAAAAACAAGAAATAAGATAATCTTGGGCAAAACAGAAATTTGTCGTAAATAAAAAGGCGTCAAAACATTTGGCAGAAAAAGAAGCGCGTCCGGCGAGACTGCCGGCTTGACGCGTCAGACTGAACGACTGAGAGCAACGATGTGAAACGTCACGCATTCGTAACTCAACACGTTACGTTACGTAACGGACTGCGACTTGCCAGTAATTACGTGGTTTTTGCTCTCGGGGAGACTAGATGCTTTGTATTACAATGTATGATAAATTATTGTTTAATAAATAGAATATCAAACAATATCGTATACTATCAATCTAAATTGCATTTTGAGTGGAATGAGATTTATTATACTGCTATTTACGAGTTTCAATCGATATTTGTGAATAAATTGTATTTATATTTATGACATATGACATATGGCGCAGGATGTGGCACCACCCCGTTTTGTTACGAAGTTACTGGAATCACCGAAGAGGTCGGATAAGAGTGACACTGGCTAATTACTGTCACTATAGCATGGCGTCGCATCGATGGTTGCGAGGCGGCTGTCTTCTGGTGACAGAGAGGATGTCAAGGGAACCGCTTTTTTTATTTATTTTTTTGGGTGGGAAATTACCATATAACTTCTCCCGCTCTTTTGGACTTTCCCACGACCCCGGCAGGAAGGGGGCAGCTGTCATACCACGTCCACGACGAACTGCCACCGCTAGGAGTGTACTGTACGAACTGCTCTATTCTGGACATAAAACTGGACAACTTTCCCCAAGAAACATAGGTCGAAATCTTAAAATTGGAAACTTTTCATACAAAGTGACTGATCACGTGACTTATGTTTGTATGAGAAGTTGAATTTTATTTTTTAGATTTCGACCTAGGAATTTTTCTAGAAATTTCGACCGGGAAAGTTGTACAGTTTTATGCGCCTGATTACCTCCTAAAATATCCGCAATCCTTTTAAACTTATCCTGTATAATAAAAATGCCGTTCGTTGGTAAGCGCATCACTTGAGAACGGCTGAACCGAATTGGTTGTTTATTGTTTTAAAATGTTCGAAATAGTCCGAATTATGTTTTTACCCATTTTACCGTATGCATCATTGACCCGCACCATCAATGGTGCAGAGGAGACTAAATAGTTTTGTTTGCACCATGAATATTAACACAACTACTACACCATACTTTCCTAGTCACAGGTAAAATAAAAACCAATAATAGGTCGTATTTTACGGAAACGAAAATTCGAAAAAAATTGGATAATTGGACAATTCGGGAAACATTGAAAGTTTATTTTCTATAGGAATTACGAATTAATTATTGAATTTTGGACAGGACAGCGTCCATCGAGTCAGCCAGTTTTCAATAAATAGATCTCTAACAAAACTTAAGTACAAAAGACTAAGAGTACCTACTAAAACTAAGCAAGAAACTTGATCGTTTTAAACGAGTTGGTAGCAAAAACCGTCTCAACCAAGTAAATTGGCATTCCAAACTAAATATCCTTTCATTTTCATTTTCAACTCGGTATCTAAGCCCTTCGCCACAGCCACCGCATAATTAGACTCAGAATCAGCACTTTCCACAAAATAATAGTGAAGTCAGCATTTTGCTAAACCACCATATTGGGTCTGTCGATTTAAACCCGGGGCACTTAACTCCCAGATTCTTACACCAATCAGAGAGACCAAAATATAAATAATAATGGTTAGACCCAAAAAATTTTCTTCCATTATCAGAATTGAAGCAATTCGCAATTGTTGGGGTGGGCTTTCATTATATCTGTGGATACGGGGAAAGATTTTGCAAGACAAAAGTTGTAATGCTTTTTGTTTATTTTTGAATTAACAACATCGTGAAGTGGTAGGTATTCTGTTGCAAGACTCAGGCCTAAAGTTCCTTTAAGTTAAATAAAACCTTTTAGGTGCATGAAAAAAGGCTTTACGACTTTTCGGGGCAGCTCAGGCCTGCTACTGACTATTCTGACTGGCTGACCTTTTCAACACCGTATTAGTTATTCAGGTAGCTATAGTTCAGATAGACACGAGAAAGAATGGCAGTCGCCGATTAAAAGAAAGACGCAAAAAGGTACACAAATACAAAAAATAAACAATTTGGGGGAAAATATGCGTCACATCCACGCAAAACGGCCATCGCTCAGCATAATGCTGCGACCTTATGCGAGACAGAGCCCCAGCGCTGGTTTTCAGCGACAGCCGGCGTTGACGTGATGACGTCGACCGGTGCAGCACACAGTGAGATTGTAATAAAAAATAGAATAATAAAATATTTAAAACGGCGACGTACGCGCGGGCCTATAGTAATCTGTGCGCGCAGCTGTCAGAAAACTATTTGTTTGGCGTTTTGTTTTAGTAGGAGTCGCTTCTGGCAGTTTGCAAGTATGATCATTCTCCAGCCCAAATCCCAATGTATTTGTGGTTCTATTAGACATCTTTCGCAGAGTTCATCTTTCACACCATCCCTCCATCTTTTTCTTGGTTTGCCTTTTTTCTCGTGAACATGCACATACAAAATTAACACTTTTCCTATTTTCCTCATTCTTTCACTTCAAATATCCAATTCTCCGTCCATACAATACTCAAGTATGCACAATACAAAATGGTTTTCTTAGTATTTTACAACAATTATGTATTTTAAACTTTAAACACTTACTCCGAACATAAATCAACTGTAAGTTAATTGTATGTTGGTTCGAAAGACATTAACTAACGACTAAAGAAAAACATAACGACACGTAAAGGCTAAATAATTTACTTAGATATTTCTAGCCAGGCAACAATAAAGATGTATCGCTTCTTGCTGACAATATTTGCTTGTTCTAAATTCAGTCGGAACTTACTATAGAAAAGACTACAATTTTCTGGAAGAAGTTTAGAAGAAGCGGTGCATGGAGTGACTTGAATAATATTGATTTTAAGCTTGATAACAATCCAACATATTACTTAGAGATACGCTAAGCACATAATGCCTTATCTTAAAATGAGCAACCGTCGAATATTCATCCGTTTACAAGTCGCCGAATTGTCAAAAGCGTGCTAACCTTAATACTGTCCCAAAATTCTTTCTGTTGCTGTAAATGTTAAAGATGTAAAACGTCATGCAGTCTTTATCACTGTTTAAGGGTCGGGTAATCGCCGTTGAACTTAGCCATACAAATATATATGCGTCGCGCTCACGCCACGCCGCCGCCGCCGCGCACCGTTTGGTTTCATAATGGAATATTAATTTTTAGTATCGAGTATATATTTAAAAATATAAAAAAAAAACCAGATAGAATTATAGTCTATTCATTAAAAAAAATCATGAAAATATCTTAAGTAGTTTGAAAATAATATAGTTTTTTATGCTTTGGGTAGACGTTACTTACTGAATTTATTTCATAAAGTATTTTACTACAATACTTAAACATTCATATAGAATTGATGTGTATGCGTTTTAGTTTAACATTTTTTTTTTTGCGTAATAACAGATTTAAACGTCACTAAAATCATATATCTGCGCCTTAAGGAGTATCTTAAACAGTGACTGCAAGAAACTTTACATTTTTAACTTAAGTTACAGTTGAGCGTGCAACTGTTATTCACTTTCGTTAATAGACCCAAAATATAATATTGACAGGGTAACCCGTACAATTCTGAATACGTATCTGACGTACAAGACAGTCGTCAACCCTAACCATGCAGACGAGAATATTGTCAAACAACGCGAATGATTATAACGGCTAATCCCGTCAGTTAAGTCCTTACTTTTATTGTCTGCCGGGTCGAAGCCGGAAATAACACGGTTGGTTGTACAAAAGAAATGAAAAGAAACGTCCCTACATTTCGTTTGTATCATTGGCTTAATTAATATGATGGATAATCTACACATTATAGCGAAGGAGCCAGGCTAGGTCACAAAAGGACCATTTCGCCATTGTTAAAAAATTGGTCCTTTGATACTTACAATTTATCGAATTCCTTACTGTATTTTTATTTGAGTGGAATGTTCTATATTCATATCCTAGAGAAATATGTTAATATGCTAATCTTTCTCCACGCTTTTTTTAATTGATTAAGATTGTGGTGATAAAAATTAAATAACGTGTGTGTGTATGTCACCTACTTAGATAATCGACGGTTAAATCTCGTGATAAAATAGCAAATCTAACAGTTTGTAAATAAGAAAGAAAATTCACTCACTTGACACAAATTACAATACTAACTTAAAACAAACACGGTTTTAGGTACTTCAAGTCCAGAAGTTATTTAGCTAGAGAATGCACACCGATGATTAAACTGACTTTTGTTTTCTTTACGTATGGATTACGTTGTCGTATGGAAAACCTGAAAATAGTTCAAGAAATACCTAATAAGCTTATACCTCGCTCCACTCCCTAGGGGCGCAATATTCCCAATTTCAACGGAACCCATAAAATAAAAGGCCGGACTAGTGCGACCAAACGTCAGCTCCAGCCGGGAACTCTTCACGTAAACTATGTAATGTGAGGTCAGTAGTTCGAGACGATTTTACAAAAAGGGTGCGTAGACGATTGTTTTATTTGTTATTGAAACGGAAAAGTGGGTCTGTGTTTTATTTGCTTTTTTCTTTGCTGAGTTATTTATGTGTGGAGTAGGTACTTTATGATTTCCGTAGTTTGTTCTATGCTCTATTATTCTTGGGAGGACTTAAACTACCACCATCCCTATATGTTGGCAATAAATCACTAATATACATGCTTACTGGAGGAATTAAAAGAATAGGTAGTGTCTGTTTGTCAAATCATACTTCTCATGAAATAAAACCTCCTCATAAGCGGCTTAAAAGATCAGCTACAAGTACAATTAATCAAAAATCTCGTAATTCACAACGTAACTCTTGAAAGTACAAGTACCTACCACAATATTAACATTGCGTCTGAATCCCTGAGGGATAAGGCAGAGGTCTACCCACATTACACCCACATTTCGCCAGTTACATTAAGTCCCATGTGTCATTCAAGAACAAGTAATACATGTATAAACATACTCGAATAACAAAAAGAAAAAAACAATTCACGCTCGCAACATGGTAACCCCTTCGGGGCGCAGCTTCTGTTTCCCGGCTCAAAGGATCAGCATGAGATGCAATTATCAAAAGCCTGTCGGTAGTCGCGCGTCGGCTTCTGTCTAAATAAATAAAAAAACTACTGAATTCCCGCGTTCCGCCATTTTTCCGCGCGTTTTTATCATATGAATGTGTTGCATGAGGATTTGGAAATGGAATGTCTGTATTTTTGTGAAAAAGAAAATCTTTGATGTTGCTTTGTTTGATGTGAGATAATGTTTTTAATTTTTTGATACGTTTGTGCTGGAATTTTGGTTTGTGATTTGTCGTCTATAGAAGGAAGATGGTGTAACAAACAGAGTATTTTATTCTCATTTAAAATTGCTTCTCTTCTTAAATCACAAGCTAGTTTGTGCAGTGTTCTGAACACTCTAAATTAAGATAAATACTTATAATTTATTATTTATTTATTTATTTATACTTCTCGCACACAATAAGGTACAAAGGCAGACTTAATGTCTTAGACATTCTCTACCAGTCAACCAAGGGTGGTGAAGGGATAAGATGGCAGGTGCTCTGAGAGGAAATAATAATAATAAAAAATATTAAAAGATAACATAATAGAATATAAATAAAATGGTACAAAAGTACATAAGTAGGTTACAAACTTATAATACGCATTCATACATATTTACTACAATATATACCTACATTTTATATACATTCAAATTCAAGGAAAGAGGTAACTGAATTGACTCTACGCTATTTGTTTCGAAAATAACTCTGCAATTTCCGTTAATTTCAGTTTTAAAATTAGAAATCTAAATACATACATAGATAAACTCACACGTTCTTCCCATGGGGGTCCATGGGAAGAAGGCAGAAACTATAGAATGCCACCTGCTATGATCCTTACATACTCCTTTTACTTCGGTAACTAAATATTCAATAATAAACCGAATTTGCAAAAATAAACTTTTATAATTCAGTGAGATAGTAAGAAACGTTCGGTTACGTGCCACCGTAAGGCATAACGGTCAATCGAGTGCAGTGCGGTACAATCGGTGGAACCATTCGATTTTATATCGATTTGCGGTTGTCCAATTATGGTGTTCGGTGCTAATGAACTATTGTTGTGCAAGAAAATGTGCGGTGTGCTGGAAACATTATAATACATACAAAAATACATACATAAACTCACGCCTTCTTCCAATGGGGGTCGTCAGAAACTATAGAACGCCACCTGCTACGCTCCTTACATACTCCTTTTGCTTCGTTTACGTTCATACATCTGCAGGCTCAGCATGACGCTTTCTATTTCTTCGAAGAAAAGATACGGCTCTTTCTATACAAAGTAACATTTCGTTTCTCCATTTTGACATCTCACCGTAGCAATCCTTTTACAATCTGTCATTTTGTCTTCCGTTTCTAACGATTTTTGTCTAGGTAATTTTTTATGTAGAAGGATTTCTACGGTGGGATGTCAAAAATGGAGAAACGAAATGTCACTTTGTATATAAAGAGCCGTGTCTATTCTTCGAAGAAATAGAAAGCGTCATGCTAAGCCTGCTGGTCATACACGCACGCCGGTTGCGAGAACTACGCACCTGACCTTTTTGAAGAACATCATTAATGAGGTCACTATATGTCTTTCTGGGGCGTCTCCTCCCGGCATTTCCACTCACATCTGCCTTGTAAATACCTTTTGTTAGTCGCCTTTCATTCATCCTCTCAACATTACCAAACCATCTAAGCATACTCTTTTCAATTTTTGTCACTACATCTTCCTTTAAACCGCTCTATATTAACCGTATTTTCTTTCTTTTTCTTTCTTTCTTTATATAATGGTACTAAATTGTGTTGCATGATCATTGGGTTGAAGAAGATAGTTTTTGGGATTATATTTTGACTAGCTTTTGCTGGAAATTATCCCACGGGAATGTACTACTGAGATAAAGTATCATATGTCCTAAATCCAGGTGATGGTCTACCGGTGTGCCAAATTTAATTCAAATCCGTTCTGCCGCTTTAGCGTGAAAGCGTCACAAACGAACAAACTGACTTTCGCATTGATAATATTAGTTAGGATTAGGATTTATCAGTTGGGCCGTCGCTCCATGTTAAACTGGTATTCAGCTGCATCCGATTGGATTGGCAGTTATCCGGTTGGATAGTTGGGAAAAGCCTAAACAGATGATGACGATTTTGATTTATTCTAGCACCAGAATCAAAGATGTTCTTCGTTATATTGTGAGAAAATACAACTTTGTCTGAATTCTTCAACTGCAAATTTAAGTTGGTCGACTATTACTCGTTAAATTGTAAAGCCCACTTAGCTGTGATAGTTTTCTCCTGATCCTTTTAATTTCATTATATGTACTACTGCCATGATTTTTTTCACATCTCCATAAACAACCATTTAGCTGGCAGGGGTGGGGACGCTTGACTCTAACAAAAATTAGAACTTTAATGCTTAATATTACGCAAGAGAATCTTTGAATCAAAGAGTGGTGATATTTTTGAGCGGCCTATCCAACGATACTCCCCACATTACTTAGATACTTTCATCGCCACATTACGCTAAAATTTTTATTCTTTCAAGATTTTATTTTAGCACTTTGTCAGCGTGATTAAGACGCTGACAACACCTAAACCGCGGTCACTGTTAGATTGCATAGAAAAGAAAGAGAAGCGCGATGACACAACGCTTGTAATTTGTTGCAAAATATGAAGTAATTATCTATTTACTCAAAATTGAGTTGAGTAATCGAAAATAAAAAAACAACCAAGTTCTGCATTCGAATAAGACGTTCTTGTTATTAATTAAATACGTAACGTATGTTGATATTTAATACAGATATTCTGGATAAGAACTCGAGGTAAGAGGTTAGTTTAACGTTAGTTTGTATCGAGATATTTTTTTCAAAACGTGTTTTGATAACAACCAAGTTCTGGAAAATATGTTCAAAATTAACATATATTTTTTCCGCTACCACAAACTATACAGATTTGGCATTTTTTTTTCTTAAGAGAAGCCTATTTTGGTCAATTGGGTCTTGTCAGCGCCTTAATATGTATACCTATACCAAATTACAGCTTTCTAGTACTAAGCGTCTCTGAGCTACAGCGGGGACAGACAGACAGACGGACATGGCGAAACTACAAGGGTTCCTTGTTTACTACGGAACCATAAAAAAAGTAACACGATACTCACAAGCACCTGCCTCTTAAACTGTCCCTTAACTAGAATCGTGGTCTATAACAATACCTATCACTAAACAACTCCCTCACAAACGGCTCCACACAGTATCTTCCGACCTGTCTCCCACATATAGGAAACGGCCTCAATAGTACATCATAATAGGCCGGCCCCGAAGAGAAGCGAGAAGGCATTGTGTACTGACCCGTTTTGTGAACTAAATACGTATACGGCGATTATCTTACGCTGCCTGGTGGGAATTGATCGACTTGGCCGTTAAACTACTTAATTTAATTAGGAGGGTAGTTGGGAATTGGAAACAGTTTGATGATTTGAAAGTTGTTTTTGCGAATTGTTAGACCTGCGGGGTAGTTGCGTAACCCACTATCAGAAGTAATGGGTTACCTTTTGACAGTTCAACATTCATTGCGCTATTTACGCTGATGAGCAGACAAGGTTTTTGAACATATGAAGCAATGGATTAGCAATATCCTTCAAAATCATTCAAATTGTGATTGATAATGTCAACGCTTTTAGGGTGCTGGTGTAGTTTTGGCATCTGGTCCTTTTATTTACACAGCTAATTTTGGTAGTAAGCGAACTGTTGGGTTTATTTCCTAAACACAGAGCGTTTTATAATCTAATCTTATGGAAAAAGGGAGAAAGTTGCCCCACGTAAACTTATCACGAAAGTTGAAATAACACTTCAAATACTTGGCGTCGAGACCCTCGGTCCGTGGGGTCCCAGTGAGCATAGGTTATTTGCGGAAATCGCGAAACGTCTAGTTGATGTTACTGGTGACCGAAAAGCTGGCGGCTTTCTCGCGCAATGCATCAGCATGCTAATTAACCGAGGAAATGCCGCCAGCATCCTCAGTACAATGCCCCGAGGGCCCTTTTTAGGCTTAACTTAGTTTTAATTTAATTTAGTTAATGTTAATAATCATCTTGTAATTTGGTTATGTAAATAAAATTACATCCTTCTCTCTTCATAATATAGATGCACAATGTTTCTGTACAACCAACGAACATAATGTGATGGGCATGTATTGTTACACATCGTTTGTTTATGACCCAAAACAGTCCTAAACTTAGTTCTCCTAAAACAATCACTGTCACCCAACTCTACACTGTCTAGCACCTTATGTATATCAATATAATATAGTATATAGTCATGAAAGCCTTCAGCACAATGCCTACTTACACCGGCGTCATGTACGATAGTGTCGCCTCTGACACGTCCGACGGGCACTCGGGAAATATAAAGATATAATATATGTAAGTTACCTTCAAGCTTATTGTTAGCGATAGATACATATATCTTATATTGTGATGTTTAGTTTAGGGGGTGACTAACGGTGGTCGAAGTAATGGAATTGAAGTAAAGAATGTTTAGGAACATTGTTTTGAAAATTAGGATACTTGCATAGGCATAATGTAAAAAAAATGCAAATCTATGGTTTGAGAAATGAAAGCCAACGATATATTAATATTTCAGATTGTTAAACCAAAGTTATCAAAACAGTATCTGAAAGTAATACATAGAAATCTATTCACTATTGGACATTTTTATAGACTATGAGTTGTTAGAAAAAATTAACACAAAATACTTTAAGCAATAGCTGATCATCATTACTGAAGATAGGTACTCAATGGTTAGAAGCAATCTTAAAGATAAATCGGTTAGGTAAGTGAGGTTCCCCCAAAGGCCAAGTCTGAGACAAAGCACAAATATGACAATAAGCGTACAACCATTTTACAAGCAGAGAGCAGCGGTGGTCCAGTGGTAAAGGCCCCGACTTACAAGTTGTATGTCGTGGGTTCGAACCCAAGCAGGCACATTTCTTTGTGTAAACAATTTCATCACCACTGCTCCCAAAACGGTGAAGGAAAACATCGTGTGGAAACCGGCATGTCCTACAACCAAAAAATTCGAAGACATGTGACATCTACCAACCGTGGTAGATTACAACCCACTCCCTCTCGATGAGAGGAGGCCTGTGTCCCAGCAGTGCGAACATTATAGGCTGATTATGCTGCCATTTTACAATCATCAACGTGCACCAATTAACCACAAGCCCGATGATCAAGCAGTACCAATATCACACATGCACACTAGGAACGCAAGACGGCAACAATAGCTATTGTATTCATCGTCTCGATATACGCGTGTTTGACATTCCCCTGCTTATATGTAACATTGGAACTTTGGAACGTCAGTATTGTATTGTATATAGTCCAAATTGACTGTCTATAAGTCTAAACATTTGATAGAAAGGATGACTTGGAATATCTAGGTAGCTTGTTGGTAGTTATAACGTATGAACCTGGCCATTTTTCAGAATGTAAAATATATTGTGAGAATGGTTTTGGTTTTATATTTGCTCATCAAGTCATCACTCTTCTTGTTTATACTTTAGATAAATGTTTATATTGAATGCGTCAATATAGTCTATTAATATATGATTGTAGCTACAGCACTGAAATTGCTATAGCTTAGATTGTCGGGAAAATCTTACAAAACAACTGAAAAGGATAACATACTAAAAAAGATGTCCCTGATAATAAACTTTACTATCACAATAACGACGAACATCGTCCTATATAAACTATTATTAAACCGTTTATAAATACAGAAGCAAGGGAAACAAATACTGGAATAGTTATTGGGTCAGTAGGTGTGAGACCTTTAAGCAATAAGGGGGAGTTATTGGAAAACTGTTCGGAGAACAATGTTCGTTTTCCTCTTTAAGTTGTGGACGGATGCTCGAATTCTACTAACTATTTTCAAGGCGTTTAATATGGAACTAACAAGTTGTGAATAATGTTATGCAGGATTTCAAAGAATAGACACAGTAAAGAAAATGAGCTGGGGATATTTGCAGAATCAGATGCAGTAAAAAGTAAACCAATGATTTTTCTAGCTAATTGTTATTTTAAAAGTTGATACCCCAAAACCATCAGATATTTTAACAGGCAAGGCTTGAGTTTTATAAAATGCAGGAATAAAGATTCTGTGAGAGATAGACGAGTTAACGGTAAAAGCTGAGAGAGAAAACAACGTTCTAAAACTTGGAAAAAAGATGTAAAAGATTGGCAGAGCAAAGGAAATGAGCACAGGCCTTTGTCATGAAATTAGTTTCTCCATGAAGGTGATAATATTAGCAGAATAACTATAAATCCCAATTCTACCAATGACCCGAGTGTACAGCTATTTCCTAGTTGTATGTTTATCCAATCATCGTCATGAACTCATGACAATATAAAATATTGAAACACTTGAAACACGTTTGATTGACATGTGAACGTGTTGGCGATTCTGATGAGTAATACGTTGTTCCCATATAATTGGAGCATGGACTAACAGCTTATGTTTCTGCTATTGACATTTTTATCGTTTTGTGATATTTAGGTATATTTATATTATCTTTATTCGAATCTACATAAGTACACATAATTTGTATGTGTATAGTACTAAATGAAGCACTAAATATACATATACAGATTGAAATCATCAAGATTTGGGATCATATATTAGAACGGCGATGGTCAGTCACGAATCTCTTTGGTTGTAAATCTTTGATCGTTCATTCTTTTGCGCTTTAAACCAGGCCTCAAATTTTAGATCGAACATAGTCAAAGTATATATTTGTACATACTTGTAGCCACACAATACCTAAACAAATTTTAGACTCTCCAACTCGAAACAAAACCACATTGGAACAGCATGTTACAACCCTTGCAAAAAAAAACAATGTTCAAACACAGTGTGTGCTAATTCTATTGAATTGAATCCGTTCTTATCTGGCTATCATTCCGGCCACGTTCAGCAGCTCGAACGCCCATTCCTGTATTATTAAAACGCCCACAACCATTGTATAAACGATGTTTTCAATATTGCTATTATGTATTGGTAGATTATCTACTGATTTGTGTGTTAGGTAGTGATTTTATTGTGAATTGTATTTGAGTATTGATTAAGATTATGCAGTGGTAGGTATCTGGTGGTCTGGAAGCTTATCCGAAAATGTTATTAAAGACACTAATTTGCTTGTGCTGTCTGATATCCCACAACGCTTTAAGCCACCCACCCACAGTTTGTGAGTCTAATTCTGAACTCATGTTTATATTTAAAATAGTTAAAAACAAACACTAAAACTGGATATACAGACTAAAATATGTGCTTTTAAACTTTATGGTTACGCCTCCAAATAAACCCACCTTGAAATAGGTTTCACTTGTTGTATTAATGTTGTGAAATTTTTCCATTTATCAGGTACAAATAGTAGCAGAAGTTGGTCTGTTCCAAAAATATCAAGAGAAGCACTTTTGTAACAGAAACCCCATCAAAAATTCTTACCCTTTGAAACCAAGACAAAACAATCCCATGGGAATACCAAATTAATCCAATGTTGAAGAAAACAAAGCTTAAAAGTGTGAATGTATTATTTAAATGGCATTGCCTAAGAAAACAGGTGAGAGTCCCTTTTTAAGGATTAAGGGTGGGTAACCCTTTTCCCAGAATAATCTTATGAAAGCAAAAGCCAATAAAAGCTGGAGACTTTTACAATTTTACGAGTAAGAGTTTCGACGAAATACGAAAATTTATATTATTAGTTAAACTCTTGGACTTGTTGAAACATAAGAATAAATAACATTTTCAGAAATAAATAAATGAAAGTAATAATATTATTAAAGTATACATTTATACTAATAAAAAATCTAATAATATAATATATTAATATTATACAGAAGTGAGTTTGTATGTTGAGGGTAAACTTCGAAACTACTGATCTGATTCCGAAAATTCACTAATTACGAAAGTGTGGCGGCATCTACATCGCCACATGCGAACTACGCAACACACTGACGTCACGCAAAATCCTGCATCGCGCAAGCCGAGTTTACCGCGCAACTAGCATATATAGAACATCCCGATGTCAACCGTCGGGTAGCTCCCCACCAATTACGACACCCGTCTGGTCGAAGGATCCTCCCTTTTCTATGGAGGATGAGTGAACGTTACACCCAGTTCCTATAGCCTAGCCTCTATAGAAGCTGTACTGCTACAAATAAAGACTCTTGTTTGATTGATCGAACATTATAAAAGAGATATATATTTGTAAGTTTTTATGTAAGGGATAATTGATTCAGAAAATTCTTTCACTAATGGGAAGTATTGCGGAGTAGTGATGAGTCCCTCACTCATGAGGTCCCTCGTTTGAGGTCCTCGTGATCGCAAATTGAAAGAGTTACTCGATTTTCAACAATGAACCACCTCATTACCTCACCTCACCTCATTCGTTCACGCGTCCTCAAAAATTGACATTGACAATATGAAATTGTGGCGAGGGGTGAGGCGAGCGAGGTGAGGCGTGAGGCGTGACTCGCGAGTGAGTATTGAGTGGTTGAGTGATGAGCTCCTCAACGAGTGAGCGAATGAACCGATTTAAAAAATTGTATAGAATTAAAGAATGAGTGAGGTGAGGTCTGGTCTCGATTTTTTGGCAGCATAATAAACATTAACATTATGATTTTGGTATGTACCTAATGAAATAATGTACCTAAGTATGTAATGATGTTAGTTGTGTCATGTGTGTGTGGTGAGTGTGATACTGATGTTTGGTAGGATATTAATTATTTAGATTAAAGTACGAACACAAACAAAACAAAAGTCTACGTAATTGTTACAAGAAAATCACGTAAACTGTTAAAATTAGTATGTAACATTATTAGTCAAAACGAATTTTAAAGAAAATATTTTTATTTCAGCTATGGTTAATTATTATGAACTCTAAAAGCATCAGCATTAGATTGATAATCAAGTGTCATTGATTCGTTTATTTTGGCGGTCTAAAATTTATGAGCGAAAGAAAATGATATGTGTGAGAGGTGAGAGAGATTTGCTTAATCGGACGGAGAGTCGTGAGTACTCGTGAATGTCGTCGCGCCCGCCCGCCTCGCTCCCTCGCACGTTCGGCTGAGTTCGGCTCGGGCTCACGACTCGTGAGGTGAATACGCCGTTGAGGATTCCTCAAATCCTCACCTCAAATGAGGGGTACCTCGTGAGGACCTCACGAGGCAAAATGAGGTGCTCCCTCATCCTCAAATAAAATTGATGAGTTACCCATCACTATTGCGGAGTGTCATAGGATATATGACACTCCGTCATAGGATATATTTTATATTAAAATAAGAACTTTCACGCGGACGAAGTGGCGTACATAAGCTAGTAAAGATATAAAATTGTTTGTTTGTTAGAGGTAATCTCTTTTGAGGAGTGGCTAGAGAGGCGCCACGGCGTCCTCACCTTCCGCCTGACGCAGGTCCTCACCGGACACGGCAGTTTCGGGAGGTTCCTGTGTCGGATAAGGCGGGAGGAAACGTCCGGGTGTCACCACTGTGTGGATCGCCCGGGGGACACGGTGGAGCATACGGTGGAGGTCTGGCCGGCTTGGGCAGAGCACCGCCGTGTCCTCGTGGAGGCGATCGGCGGCAGAGACCTCTCGCGTCCGGCCCTGGTTCAGGCCATGGTACGGAGCGAGAGGGCATGGGCAGCCGTCACCTCCTTCTGCGAAGCAGTAATGCTCGCGAAGGAGGAGGCGGGATGGTTGAGGGAAAGGCAAATTTCTCGCCTCTAGCCGCCGCAGGAGACGCCCAATGCGTCGGGAATCCCGGGCGGATTTCCGGCCACCGTAGGCGCGGGCTTGCGGACGGTGAGCAATGGGTAGCTCACCGTTCGGTATAGACCAGGCCCGGGTCGACGGCGCGTTGTATTCCACGCGCGCCTCAAAGAGATATCGTCAGCACATAGGTAGGGGTCCACTCTGGCCGATGCCTGCCGGGGTCGCGGGAAGATACTTATGGGTCACCGAGGCCCCCGCAACACAGGCAACAGGAAGGAATACGGGTGGGTTTTAGTCAGTAAGAGTCTGACACACCCTCCCGCTCCGGCCAGAGCGGGAGAAGTTATTTGATGATTTCCAAACCACAAAAAAAAAAAAAACGACGTAATCTCTGAAAGTACTGATCCAATCACAAAAATTCTTTGTTTGTTAGAGGTAATCTCTGGAAGTACTGATCCAATCACAAAAATTCTTTCACTGATAAAAAACTTAAGTGGCAGTGGGCAGGGCACATTTCTCGCAGAACAGATCAAACATCGGCTGATGGAGCCGACAGGTTCTGGAGTGGCGACCGCGTACCCGAAGACGTACCGTTTGGAAGACCTCCTACAAGGTGGACCGATGGCCGCAGGAATCCGCTGGATGCGGGAAGCACAGAACCGTTCGAAGTGACGGTGCTTAGGGACGCCTGATATAAAGCTACACTGTTACGGAGTGCCATAGGATAATAATATGTTTCTTCCACGCTCATGAAGTCGCGGAGAGAAGCTAGTATCTATTTACATAAAAAGCAAACGTGGATCCGTTTGCTTTTTATGTTAAGGAATAACAAAACCATGGCAATATTTATTTTACGGATTGCGTTATGCGAGTCATGAAAATAAGCATATTAGTGAGTATAGCCTGATTCAGGGCTCGTGGCTGAGTAATAACAGCCACACGGGTCGATCTCAGCCCGAGGACCATCGATGAAATATCGAGAAGAAATAAAAAGTTTATTGGCGGTAAAATATACCTAACGCAAAAAAAGAACACAAACACGAAATAATAAGTTGGGGTGGAAATATGCGTCACATCCACGCAACACTGCCATCGCTCAGCATAATGCTGAGAACCTGTGCGAGCCCTAGCGCTGGTTTTCAGCGACAGCCGGCGAGTCCCCTCCGTACCTCAGAAAGATCGTTAAGCCGTTGGTCCCAGCCCTTGTTTTTTTATAGTCATTATGGGTAGTCAGTTGCTACTGACAAAGTCTGACAACCAGTCTCGCCATGCGGTCACGGGTTACCTAGTTGTTGAGGTCAGATAGGCAGTCACTCCATATAAATTACTGGTATTCAGCTAGATCCGATTAAATTGGAAGCCGACCCCAACGTAGTTCGGATAAGGCTAGGCAGATGATGATGATCTTAAATCACACCCATCCTTATACATATATAAATCTAAACATAGCGTTTAAAACACCTCTAAATAAATTATTTAAAAAACAAAAACCCCGACTGCAAAAATACATAACTGAAAAGGGAAAAACAAGCATTATAATCTATAGAATTTTGGTATCGCAGGCGGGGACAATTAAAAGTTACCCCATATTTCAGGTTATTCGACTGTCCCCGCCTGCAAAACCAAAATTATATAGATTATAATGCTTGTTTTTCCCTTTTCAGTTATGTGTTTTTGCAGTCGGGTTTTTGTTTTTAAATAATTTATTTTATTTCAAGCTTTTTAGTTTTATTAATATATATATTTGAAAATTACTCATTACTAGCTTTTATTTGATATCAATTTTGTTGCAATTAATTAAAAAACTTGCCCTCCGTTTTTTTGTATTTGCAGATGCAATTTATAAATATTATATAGCCTATGTCACTCCCACAATTAAGACGAATCTAAAGACACCTCATATGTTAAAATCCAACAAGCCATTTAGGCTACAGAGCGTGCCAAAGAAATAGACATACATACATACATACATACATACATACTCTCGAAAAACCGGGTAAGGTTTAGGTACCTGAGGCAGTCGGGTAAAAAGTGTTAAAGCGCCCGCGCTGATAGGCGCGACGCGACTTTAGTAGAACAGTTATATAAGAAAACTTCATGGAAATTGTTCTTTTAGAGTTGCGTCGCGTCTGTCTGCGGGAGCCTTTACGCGATTGTCACTTTTTCTCCTTCAAGATAATCTCGGTAACATTGAGAACTGGTGTACTAGCACCCGTATTGTTTTATTGTAGCTGCATTGTTTAATTTCGTAACGGGCGTGTATTTATATGTTTTTGTCGAATTTTTTCTTCACTTTGTAACATCCTGTTGGTAATGGGTTTCATTAACATTGTTGGCGTGAGTGGCAGTTCCGAGATGATAGTGTTTAATTTATGGTAGATGAGTTAGTGGACTGTATAGATGTTTTGTAGGTACTTATCAGCGATGGATTTTTTAACTATATTCCAGTACATGTTGTTCATCTGCCCACGAGTTGAACAATTTGCGTTGGTACATTTACATTTTTAACCGGTTTGAATTTATAAAATACTAGCTGCGCCCCGTGGTTTCACCGGCATAAGTCTCGATTCCGTGGGAATATCGGGATAAAAAGTACCCTATATCCTAACCCAGGTCATGGATTACCCATGTGCCAAATTTCATCCAAATCAGTTCAGCCGTTTTAGAGTGAAAGCGTAACAAACAAACTCACTTTCGCATTTCTAATATTAGTTAAGATATATTATATAGTCAGGATTGTACTTATGTAAGTCGGTACCATTGTTCATTATGTACTTTCTATAAATAATTTGAGGTTTATAAGTGCCAAAAGGTTGAACCTCAGGCCTATTATTTCAAGTCTGTTCTGCAAATACACAAGAATTCAATACAACGCCCTATAAATACCTAACGATGAGTATATAGCTTAGGTATTTCTAAAGAGCCTTAATTTCCAATGAGCCTTTAAATTCAAATTCAAATTAATTTATTTGCTTGTATGTAGACCGTACTAATCAAGACCTATCGTGGCCCAATTACATTCTACTATTACATATGGTGTGCAAATATGTCATATTAAAATTTAATTTATTAAAAGGTAATTTAACAATGCGATTTAAATTAGGAACGTTTACGAATTATTAATTAACGATAAAATAGAAAAAAAATATTAAGTATTCTAAT
Source organism: Atethmia centrago (assembly GCA_905333075.3). Classification (NCBI taxonomy): domain Eukaryota; kingdom Metazoa; phylum Arthropoda; class Insecta; order Lepidoptera; family Noctuidae; genus Atethmia; species Atethmia centrago. Next base: position 4,091,768 of record HG995381.1, on the reverse strand, counting down.
TAAAATGTCAAATTACGAATATACTCGTAACGCAAAGTCCATACTCCTTAAAAGTCACGATTCAATAATATTAAACATTAATTTAATAATTATAAGGTGTGTACTATATTCATATTATTTAGGTTGACCTTCCGCACGATATGACATAAATTCGTTTATATCATAATTAATTTCCAATGAGCCATAATTTTGGATTTTGGGTACATTTGCTGTTCCACCGTCTCATAGTTACGTGGGTACATAGGAAGTGTAGTAACAATATCTATAGGTACTAATAGTAATCCTGTGGACAATATCAATTTTATAATTTTTTGTTATCAATAAGTTATTGACATTATAACAATTAATTGACGCGCGCACTCCGCGCTCTCAACCTCATAGCTAGTGACACGGACCTGTTCTGTTGTTCTCTGAGTGAGTTCACAAAGAATGCATTATGTAATAACTTACAAAATTTATTATATATAGCATGTGTCAGGCAAATATACCTGACTCTGATATTCTGCTGGATCCCTGCAGTGACACACGGACGTCGAGCTGGCGAGATACATTGGTGCTGTGACAAAGTGTTATGCGTGGAGTTAAATTGTGTAAGTATACCCGCAACTTAAATTATGCATTCTACAGTAAAGTTTTGTATTGAGAAACTTTCTTGTTCATTAATGTGTTGATTGTGTTTTGATTACTTGATTATTTAGAAACTTATATAAACATTAATATATTTTATGTTAAAACATGAAATTTCACCCGGACGAAGTCACGGGCATAAGCTAGTCCACGATAATCAAACACATAGTAACGGTTACTATCAATGGATCCCACAGCATGTCTAACATGGCCCATTACATAAAGGCGCCATTACATCTATCAACTTTTTACCTAACACGTAATTGCTGCTATTAACCGTGCGTGGTGTCAATTGCTGACTATCTGTCTATCTACTGTCAACACATGTAATAACTACGCTTAGTTTATCACATACGGTAAAGGCTCCTGCAGACAGGCGCGAAACGACGGTGCGACGCGACTCTGGTGAAACAATTTCTATGGAAACTTCACGGAAATTGTTCTTAAGGTGTCGCGTCGCGCCTGTCTGCACGAGCCTTTATTGTATTATCAAATCATTGCATACATACACATACATACATAATCAGCCTATAAAATTCCCACTGCTGGGACACAGGCCTCCTCTGTGTGAGAGGGAGTAGGCCGTAATCCACCACGCGGGCCCAGTGCGGGTTGGTAGATGTCACATGTCTTTGAATATTTTGGTTCTGGGACATGCCAATGTCAATGCAATGTTTCCTCACGATGTTTGCCTTCACCGTTTTGAGAGCAGTGGTGATGATATAATTTACACAAAGTAAAGCGCCTTAGAGGTCCGAACCTACGACCTATAACTCATAAGTCGCGGCCGTTACCACTGGGCCACCACTGCTCTCATTGCATAGTTAGGTATTAAATATTTCTTAGTCCTTATTTTTGAGAAACAGATCGTTAATTACTGGTGCGGGGTGCATTAATTAAAATAGCAATGTCTTATTAATGAACATCCGGTGCACACCGGGCAGTCACGGTTTCACCTGCATTTATTTCGATCCCGTTGGAACATCGAGATAAAAAGTATCTTATGTCCTAATCCAGCTCATGGTCTATCCATGTGTCAAATTTCATCCAAATCCGTTCAGCCGTTTTAGCGTGAAACCGTAACAAACAAACTCCCTTTCGCATATTAAAAATATATTATTTAAGGTAAGTTAATCCTTAACAGGCTCCACTACAATGTATAATGTACAGTTGCATCCTCTTGACATACAAACCATACATTTTCACCATAGCCCGGTGCTTACACGAGCTGGTGAACTATTTAATCACCCGCATGGTAAAGTATGGCTTTCACCAGCTTCTGAGTGATTTTTAATCACCTTTTACAAGAGCATGTGTCGAAAAACGAAAAAAATATAGTAGAACTGTTGTATTTTAACCTTATTGTTCATAGAGAACTGACATTGACAAATTATAGCTGTTACAGACATGATTTTATTATTGTTTATGTCTTTATGAAAATAAAAAAAATAAATCTTTTTAAATGAAAATGTAAAGACTACATTTTTATTTTTAAATTTTAGGTAGAAAAAAATGTTTTGTGGAAATTATTTACTTATTACATAAATATGTAAACAACTTGAAGGTGTTATGTTTACGAGCGTGGTTTTCCCCTTTATTATTATTATTTAAAAACTTGTTTAAGTGCGCTACCGCCTACCTATATTATTATGATGACTTCAGCTTTACATTTATTTTATTTATAAAAACGCTCGAGTAATTTGTATACCTACAACAATGAAATACTATTAGGACTTGCAACATACACTGTTAAAACCATCTATGTTACTAGAAAAGCCTTTAAAATCTTTGGTCGCGGAACTTGCGGACGAAGGACCCATTTTGAGGGTTTCGTACCCGAATCAAATCAAATCATCAAAGGCTGAGAATCAGCACTTTTCGAACGTCAAAATTACATAAGACAGTCCCCAAAAACGCCCGCCCTTCACCACTTCCTAGTGCTTTAGCTGGGAAGAAGAAGTGGCGCAACAAACTCCCCATCAGCACACCTGTCTGTTTAGTTATATAAACTTGATTCTATACAAATCGTTTGCAAAGTAATTAACATTACGAAACACAAGACATTAAATTAAATTACTTGCCATATGTTAGCTAGCACACGCCAATATACCAATAAGAGGTAAGTACCGAAGAGTGCCAAACGGCACCCTATTACTAAGCCTCCGCTGTCCGTCCGTCCGTCCGTCCGACCGTCCGTTATAGGTAGACAGTTTTTTTGTGTTGTTGTTTGATTCTCTTATCATGTTGTTTCTTTTGGTTTAAGATTGTATTTTTTATAAATGTTCTCATTTTCGAATAGGTAGACAGTTAGAAATTTTCAGAGATTGTTTTTGCTGCCGCTATTACAGCAAATAATAAAAAAATAATAAAGTTAATAATTAAAGGGAGACCTTTAATTATTAACTTTATTAATTTTATACAAGAAACGTGTTCTTTTTTCGGCGTTTTTTGCACGAACTTAATACGGTACGGAACCCTTCGTGTGTGAGTTCGAATCGCATTTTTTTAAATTTGATTTGCCGTTTAATCAAGACCGCGGTCTTAAGGACCACACACATTGCACACATTAACTTCCCATTGACTCCAATTCGTTGTACTCAGTTCCGTTCTACTTTTAAATCTATACATCTATTTATACAAATAAATAAAATGTAAGTGACTGTAATGTCAAAATAACAGCTTTTTACTAAATGCATATGAAAGTAGGTATATAACAAACAAAACAATTTTTGAAATTTTTGTCTGTCTGTTAGTTTGTTCCGGCTAATCTCCGAAACGGGTAGACTGATTTTGACAGGACTCACTTCACTGGCAGATAGCTGATGTTATAATGAGTTACTATGGGTACTTTTATTTTAGAAAGAGCCACGCGGGCGAAACCGCGGGCAGTAGCTAGCAATCATATAAAATAGAAAAGAGCAATAGAACGTACTCATATAAACACAAAGGTACTATCAACTAGTTTTGTATCCGATGTAATGACAGGTATTCGACCAAAAAATCGAGCAATACAAGTTACACAGGAAATGGTTGAACAAGCGACTCGTCCGCACCTAGGTGCAAGAGAGATGGAAGATATCTACATCTCTGTTACATATTATCAGCTGAGCGCTACAATGGCACCTGTTTTTAAGCGACCTCCGAAATGATGAAGCGTTTTGAAGTCTATTGATGTTGATTTTTAAAATGATTAACTCCCTCGCCCGCCCGCACTTCTTTATTATTTCTGACTTCTTTATTTTTGCTCTGCTCCTAAGGGTCGTAGCGTGACGTAAATAACCTTCCTCAAGAAATGAGCTGTCAAATGCAAAAAATATTTTTTTTAATCCGACTGGTAGTTCCAGAGATTTGCGCGCTTAAACAAACAAACTCTTCAGCTTTTTTATATTAGTATACAGATAGTATATATTAAATTGATTTTGTAATAAGCCTGATAATTATTGCGTTAAATACTGTACTCGACCGACGGAACAAATAAAAAAAATAGGGGAAGTTCACAACAACAAAACATATTGAAAGCGTAATTGTTGGGAAAGTTGCTGAAGTTCGGTGAAAATGGAAAGTTTCAAAAATAAGGAAAATAAACATTGAATGAGTAAACTAGGTATTTATTTACATATTGAATTGGTAGTCACAAGAAATTAATACCACAATTTGACAGTACCATAACGTGGAAGAAATAAATAATATCTACCAAACGAAATAAATTATTTAATGCAGTTCTTCCAATTTCTATGAATGCCACTTTTCCTTGACTTTCTCATCCAATTTCCGCGAAGAGATAAACGCCCGTGTACCATTCGTTCATTCAATCATTCAATTTCAGATCAATGCAGCATTAATTTTTCTGATTCCTTTTGGTTACGCCAAGATATTGATTCGTTTTCGTCTTTGCTTTTTACTAAGAACCAATGAAATGAAAGCTCTTTTATTCTTGTTTTACTCTTCCTTTTCTGGTTAAACTTTTCTTCAAACATTTATAATAACTATATCTAAGGTAGACCCTTTTTTTTTTGATGGGAAATCATCAAATAACTTCTCCCGCTCTGGGTGGAGCGGAAGGGTGTGTCAGACTCTTACTGACTTAAACCCACCCGTATTCCTTCCGTTGCCTGTGTTGCGGGCTTCGGTGACCCATAAGTACCTTCCCGCGACCCCGGCAGGCATTGGTCCTAGTGGACCCCTACATTGTGCTGACGACATCACTTTGAGGCGCGCGTGGAATACGACGCGCCGTCGACCCGGGCCTGATCCTTACCGGACGGTGAGCTACCCATTGCTCACCGTCCGCAAGCCCGTGCCTACGGTGGCCGGAAATCCGCCCGGGATTCCCGACGCCCAGGGCGTCTCCTGCGGCGGCTAGGGGCGAGAGGGCGCGAAACTTGCCTGAAGGTTAGACCCTAAGACTAAATCGTCAACCCATCAAGCCTGTTAAGACGCTGACAACACCTAAACCGCGGTCACTGTCAAATTTCATAGAAAAGAAAGAGAAGCGCGACGTCACAACGCTTGTAATTTATTGCAAAATATGAAGTAATTATCTATTTACTCAAAATTGAGTTGTGTAATTGAAAATAAAAAACAACCAAGTTCTGCATTCAAATAAGACGTTCTTGTTATTTTATTAAATACGTAACGCATATTGATATTTGATACAGATATTTTGGATTAGAACTCAAAGTAAGAGGTTAGTTTAACGTTAGTTTGTATCGAGATTTTGTTTTCAAAACGTGTTTTGGTAAGAACCAGGTTCTGGGAAATATGTTCAAAATTGACATATTTTTTTTCCGCTACCACAAACTATACAGATTTGGCAATTTTTTTTCTTAAATGAAGCCTATTTTGGTCAATTGGGTCTTGTCAGCGCCTTAATCCAAAAATCGTTTGTGTGTTTAAAAAAATCATGTTTTGTTAAGATACTATTCGAAATATTCCACTGTATATTTCGTGATTATGCTTTATCTTCTTATTCATAGTCTCTCATTTCCATTGTGACACTCTCATATTTAGTTTACAACCAAGAAAACAAAAAGCAACGTCTTTTTTTGATAAAAAAATATGGGTCAGACATTTTAAAATTCATCCGTTTACAGATTGATGTCGAGTTTTCATTTTCATCAGGAGATTAAATATTTTATCATCGCTCAACTCTTTGTGAAATAAAACGCGCTTTTTATCCGGAATAAAAAGCAATAGGTACATATTTGGCTCTTTTACTTACTTTAGTTGAATCATCGAATTTTTTCCAATCCATTTGTTAGATCGTACATGCTCATTATCTACAATTAACATTATCATGTACTATGTTATACATGCTAGTATATCCTATTTTCTTTTATTGATTATTTAGATTTTCACAGAACGGAAATTATATTCCTTTCTTCAATATCTCAACGTCCGTCTTCCAAAAGATTTATGATAGAAAACAAAACACGCGAATGAATTAAACAAAAAGAAAAGATAAAAATTCAATCAAAACTTAAATGAGAAATGAAGTAGACATATACATAGATATACACAAAGATACGTCATCTTCAAATCTTAATCCCACACAAACAGCAGAAGAGGAACCAAAGGGTCAAGTAATACAGGAAAACTATAGTGGGTACGCAGGCCAACGACAAAATAAGGAAACCATTTAGGCAGTAAGTAACTGTATTCATTGTGGACACCTCAAGTGTCGTCACATAACCGGTCCCATTGACTCATGCATGTGTGTTTGAACTTGAAGGCTCCTACATACTGGCGCGACTTGTCGCGCGACGCGTCACGACACAAAGGCACCGCTTGTAGCGCTACACGCGGTGTCTTTGTGTCGCGTCGCGTCGCGCGACAAGTCGCGCGAGTATGTAGGAGCCTTGACGCTCCTCATTATGTCAATTGGATTAGCAAACGTATAATTGGATGCGAAATCCTATGTGAAGCCAAACAGTTTGTATCTGAGTGTAACTTTCTAAGTTTTTTGCATGTAGAAAACATCAGAGTGCTAAAATCGTTTGAGAATAAGTTTTGTAACCAGATGGCGTGCAATTGGTAAATAGAAACGAAATATATTTGATTTAGATTATAATTTTACCTTGAGATACGCAATAATTACAGGAAGCCAAACCTTTGCTCCGACTTAGGCGAAGCCGCAAAGAATTCACAAAACAGCACTTTTCGGAACATAAGTCCAACTTCACAACATTCTCACAAAATAACTATTTACTTCAACTAATCACATTTAAAAATTCAAACATTACCAAGAACCACTACAAACTACGGAAAAAAATACACTTAAAAGAACGACTTCACTTTCAAAAATTTTAAAAGAAATGGGCGTTCCGTAAAACATTTACGATAAACGAAAATACAAATTAGAAGCGGGCGCACGTCAGGTAGGTACCGCGGTGACTAATTGCCGGAGCACAGATAACACGCTGATAAACAATACGCGCCAATAGGTGGGTGTCTATGGCGTGACGTCACGCGCTAATGTAATTTTGCCGGGATTTGTACGGCAGAACATGTATTGTTTGTTCTATTGATTTTTGTTGACTGTATTTGTATCAGGCGGATTGGGGAAGTGGGCATTAAAGGCATTAAATATTTGTAATTAAGGTAACAATATTTCGTCCATTTTAATAATATAACTGCATATTATATTTCGGACGAAATAACAAGAGCTACGCTAGTGATCATCAATAATTTGTCAGCTGGTAAAGCATTTATACCTTTAATTACAATCACAGTTTCATTGGCTTTATGAATAGCCAACTTGATCAACGCTGCTTGAAATTCTGGTCCTACGAGTCTCGCTTTGGCAGGTTAAAGTTTTGGTCCTTTTGAATCAGACTCATACACATAATATCCTGAATTCGTGCTATATTATAAGAAATACAAACGAAAGGTACTTAAAAACTGAATGACAAGAAATCAATCCTATTCAAACCGCGATGCACTTCTTTGCACTTCAGTGATGTTTTGAAAGTGTGAAACCGGCTAGGTGTTGGCTATTAGCGTAGAAACGAGAAGTGTTCAAAGTAAAAGTTTTATATTGTTACTATTTGTTATTCATACAAACGCAACATTTGGAATTCCCATGAATTGGTCGTAATATTTAGGTATTATACTTCGGTATTTGTGAGGCAGAATTATGTGTTACTGCTCTACTAGGGATAAGTGTACTGTGGCCATCAAGAATCTGCACTTTAGCTATATAAATAATATGTAAAATCGCGGAATAATCATCATCATCACACATTAAAGAATCTATTATGTATGAGTGATCGTTGTAATCACTTTTCCCTTCCAAACTTTTTAGTCCTTTCGGTGTAGGTCCAATAATCGTAGAGTGGTCCACTCTATAACCAATCTCTACGCTCTAGACTTTGGCTTCCTCATTTCCATTGTGTCCAGCGTCCATTCCTATTACAGTCTGTATCAAGCGATTTGCCAAAGGTGCCTCGGTTTCTTGGGTCGATGATAATTGATAAACCATAATCGAGTCGATTTACGTGGTTGTACAGAATATATGGGATATACCCATATACTCTATACTTATGGTTAGCTATTGAGCGTTCATCGCGTTCTTCGTGTCCTTCACAGCATCCAATTCCCTAAGCTATTAACTAACCTGTGTCGCGTTCGACGCTTTATCTGATATCCTCCCCTCCTCTCTGTGACTCTCAACCCCTCAGTATTGTGCACCAGCACATTTAATTACATTGCTATATAAACTGCTCTGCGTTTAGCATATAAAATGGCTGCATTGTTGAAAAATACATTATGTTGCAGAACTTGCAACAACACATTTTTCGAGCTGGGTAACACATTTGTTGAGCTGGACGACACATTTGTTTGTTTGAACTACACATTCACGGAGGCTTTGCGACACAATTGTTTGGAAATTGCCCTAACGATACTGGATGATTGCACCAATAACAGATAGAGACTGTATTTTGCTGTGATTTCGGTTTTTGGTTTATTTTGTAGCATTTGTCCAATATCAGTCTATTTTGGACAAAAGTGTCAGGGCAGAGTATGTAAATCTTAAATGACATAGGTACGATTAGATTTAAATGTAACCTAGTTTAGTGAAGTAGGTATATAGGAATATTCAATCAAGCAGATTTTCTATGTCAGGAATACCAGCATCGCACCTGACATCTCCAAGAGGCAAGTCAGCTCAAATATTATATCAGAAATATTTCGCAGTAACAATGGCGTAATAATAAATAAAAATACTATTGGTCAAATAAATGCAGTAATATTAGTTTCGGTCGATAAAAAAAGTAAATAATACTGCTCACTTTTATTTTTAGAATGCATTTAGTTATGCTTTTGTTTATGAAGCCGTGATACGGTCTAGAATGGCACGTGCATGACATTTACAGTTTCAGAAACCAAATGCAATTCACACGAAAATTCTAAAGAAAGCCTCAGCTGGAGGGCGGACCAAGAAATTAAAGATGGATGGTGTGAAAGATGATATGGCTAGCAATACATATACTGATATGACGGCTAATAACAGATATGACGCCAATCCCGAATAAATTGGGATAAAGCAAGAGGATTTATCCAAGTTACAAGGCTTCTGACTAAAAACTCATAAGCTAAAATCCTTTTTAGCTTTTTAGCTGATAAAGACAGTGAATTTGCGTCAAAAACAAATAAACTATCATGCAGTCTGAACTGAACCCCGTACCTTACAATATATACGACATCACCTTTAAAAAACCTTCTGACTGACGTCAATAAGTTTGACCCTAACGTAACAGAAACGGGCGTGTCTTCACCAACAGGCTTAGCATGACACTCTCTATTTCTTCGAAGAATAGACACGGCTCTTTCTATACAAAGTGACATTTCGTTTCTCAGTTTTGACATCTCACCGTAGAAATCCCTCTACAATCTTTCATCTTGTCTTTCGTTTCTAACGATCTTTGTCTAGGTCCTTTTTAATGTAGAAAGATTTCTACGGCGAGATGTCAAAAAAGGAGAAACGAAATGTCACTTTGTATGGAAAGAGCCGTGTCTATTCTTCGAAGAAATAGAGAGTGTCATGCTAAGCCTGCAGCAATTGTGATTCACGCTTCGACTGCCGTGGAAAGTGGAAAGCATACCGCCAATTCACCGCGTGTTTCCAAATGGCTAGATCTTGAACTTGGCTGGTGCGTTATCTACGTCTGCTGCTGTAATGGCATCTTTGAATATTAATGCCGGTGATAATGTACTGGTTTTCTTTGTAATGTTCAATTTTCTTATCAATTAAACTACCTTTAAACACCGGCTGTTAGAATAAGTACAGTAGTGGTTCGTTTACCTACCTAAGCTAAATAACTACTTTTCGACTGCTAGCCGATCTTATTCATTATTAGATAAAAAAATTGCGTTCTACCGTCGAAAATTAAAAAGAGTGATATTAAATAGATTTGTAACAAGCTTCGAGCAATGTGCTATTATCGATACTGAATATTATGTATATCTATATCTTATTGCTTTACCAACACATAATGGTAATAATCAGAGATCAGATACTCTGTAAGCCCTGTTTTAGGAGATCATTAAGACGCTGACAACACCTACATAAACCGCGGTCACTGTCAGATTGCATAGAAAAGAAAGAGATGATACAAAGCTCGTAATTTATTGCAAAATATGAAGCAATTATCTATTTACTCAAAATTGAGTTGAGTAACCGAAAATAAAAAACAACTAAGTTCTGCATTCAAATAAGACGTTCTTGTTATTAATTAAATAAGTATCGTATGTTGATATTTAATACAGATATTTTGGATTAGAACTAAAGGTAAGAGGTTAGTTTAACGTTAGTTTGTATCGGGATTTTTGTTTAAACGTGTTTTGGTAACAACCAAGTTCTAGGAAATATGTTCTAAATTAACATATATTTTTTCCACTACCACAAACTATACAGATTTGGCATTTTTTTTTTAAGAGAAGCCAGTTTTGGTCAATTGGGTATTGTCAGCGCCTTAAGTTGTTATTGTGGGAACAAGAGAGAAGAATAATCGTTCCTAAAGTCGAATGATTAATTCACTAAAGAATTCAGACATTTGTGCTAGCTGTCACTTTGTGTAACAAAATGGTCATATTTATTGTATTTATTGTATTCTAGATTTTTAAACTTATTATTACCTACACGTTTATTTACACTTATATACATCGATTAAACAAACGATCACCGTTACAATAAATATGACTATTTTAGTACACAAAGTGACAGCTAGCACATGTCAGTTTAATCTAGTCAACTAATAATTCAACTTTATCTAATGTCCATCGAGAGAATGCTAACACCTATTAGTTAACAGGTGTTAGGAACGGATTCTTTCGACGGCCAAACTGTATGTAAGATATTTCGAATTCACCATTGATGGATATTTTTATCATCAGCGTGTTCTATTCTTTCCTTAAATCGTAATACAACAGAGTTGCACTTGACTATTTTACAAACTGGTCTTAGTAGTTGGAATAAAACATTGCTAAACATATTATAAATCAGACATTAGTAGACAAGATAAACGCTGTAAGTTATTCGATAAAAACTAACACATGACTATCATCCTAATCAGACGGTTGACTTCTAACGATCACTCGATTATCTATTCAACTGCTCGATAATCGATTAGAGTATCTCGTAATTAGATCGATTATTACGATAATCGTTCATAATCCCTTAATCGAGAGCTTATTGTTTGACATAATTGGTGTCTCCTTCCACAGACAAAGACTTGCGGTTGCATTGTGTCCCTGACCTGACTGACTGAATCTAATGAATTTGAAGTTCCTATTGAAACTTGATATAATTTTAGTGGCCATTTCAGTTTGATGGACAAGCTCATTAAGAGGAACTTTAGATTGGTACAGACTTCAAGACTATTACCTACTTAAAGTTATCAATACATCTTTGATTATTAAACAGGTAAGCACAGCATGAAATTGGCCTTTATGTTAAATAAATAAATAGCTGCTGTTCTTAGATCAAACTATATTAGACTTGAAATCCGAACATTTTCTTTGTTTAAGCAAATTCTATATAATCCCCAGATTTGGTTCGCAAATATCGAGATATACCTAACAAACGGATGACATGAAACCAATTTTTCACCCACATCCACCGCGGTGATCAAGCCAATACAATCAATGGTGGACTTCAATGGGAACGTCATTTGGCACACCTCGCTACATCAGGGCACATCGGAGAGCGACGCGTGGGAAGCAGTTGATACACAATGAGAGGCAGGCTATTGTATGAAAATGTGCTATACTAGCGAATAGATCTTGGTTCTTTTACATTTTTGAACAATCATCATTATCACAACTGATATGCTTATACCTACTAATAAACCAAACATTTTGGTAATATTGACATAGTTAATTCTAACATTGTCGAAGTATTGTTGAAAGAACGCATCAGTTGATGACCGATAATGATAAGGATAAAGCCATAATTATCCGGGGAATGTTGATTTTCATAAGTCGCTTTGATTTCCACATACGGTGAAAGAAAGCATGATATTATTGGTGCAAACTGACAAGAGAGCAAGCGCGGATAGGACGACTGGAGTACGAAAGGATTTAACTTCATTTAAAAGTTACGGTTCATAGTTGCCGCCAGGAAATTATCATGGGACCGTTTGCACCTATAAAATAGACTTCGCGTGTGGAAAAAGTTTTAATTTTGAATCCCGTCCAGGTTTTGGAGTTCATCTCTTGTTACAAACAAACGTACGCACTGTAACAGTAACAAAACTATAATTGCTGATCAATGATCATGAACAGGTAAGTCTTTTGTAGTAAGTTTTTGTAGTGCTTGACTGACATGGTAAAGAAACCGATTGAAGATGACAAAGCAATAATGACTTTAGTCTTGAAAAATATGTCATCAGTTCAATTGTTTTACGATTCTCGCGAAATATCGATAATTATATAATTGGTCCGATAGAGAATGTTCTAAGAATCGATGATAGATATCAACCTGCTTTTGTTCTGTTTGGTAAAAAGATGATGTTGCAAATCTAGGATGTTTTACTATTCAAGAAGAGCAACTTCTTACAACTAAAGTCGGTTGAGATTAGTATTATTAAAATCAAAATAAATATAGAACCTATAAATGCTTGCGACTATTTTATACAGGATTCTCAGAGAGATAAGGAAAGTAGAGACGGTGGAGCTATAATTGGAAACGTCAACGTTACTGCTCGATTAACGATTTTCTAAATGACAACGACTTAAAATTATCCTAATGTAAATTTCTAATTTAAGATAATTATAATACTTTATTGCAATTTAACGACATACCAACTTATTCAAATGTACCCGTTTTGAACTGTAATTTTGTATTTTTACACTATTTTTTATTATTATTACTCGTTTAATTCATTGATTAATGTTTGCATGCCTAATCTAAGGTAGATTGTACAAGGATCACAAAAACCTACAATCTATGAAAACAAATAAACTTTACTCAATGTTTAAATGCGAATTTACAATACAAAATCAACATTTAATTAAAAACCTCGCGATCATCAAATTTGCGATTCAGATAAAGGCCAACTCACCTTAAATTAGAGTTTGACCTTTCGATAAATACCGTGTCTAATAGGTTTCTGCTGAAACACTTCCTGCCCTCCTGCCTGTTTCATTCTAATAACCTAAATCCGTAATTAAATAAAGATCAATTATATATCACACTGAAATTCCTTCTTTATTTAGATTGTTAACCTTTCCATTATGATTATAAAAATTTGGATAATTGGTTTGTAAAAATTATCGTTGGTGAAGCTAATTCGATTTGATGAGGGATATATCATTTCTGAATACCTCGTCATTAAATCAAAACTAAATTTGGCTTGTATTACAACTAAATATACATGTTGACCGATAAACATGTATATTTATACGATTCAGTGAATGCCGTCAGTCTTCAGTCCCAAAAACGACATACCATACAAATCCCCTTTACTATTTCTCTATCTCTCGACAATAACTTAAGTTAAACGCTTAGTTATTCGTCTACCTGTCCTTATGTTGGTGAATAAGGTACGGGAAGTAGGGTCGGGATGATCGCCGGTAGCCACCTGACGCATAGCCCCGTATTATTAGATACGGGGTCGGTTGGTCGGCTTGGAACTGTTTTATTTATGTATACGGTTTGTTCTTCTTGAGGGAAGCTAAATTTTTCAAGTGATGAAGGTTTAGTTAGATGAAAGGAATCAGCTGTGTGAATTCCTGTACCTAGGAAAGGTTTTAAGAGTATTATCTAGCTAGTCCAATAATACTAGGTTGGAGGACTTCCAGTAGACGATTTCAAATAAGATGAGGCAGATATATGCTACGAATTTTAAACAAAAACATTTTCACAGAAAAAACTCACATCCAAAATTGGCTGTTTAAGACTCGAAACAAAAGAAGATCATCATCATTTCACAATGAAAATAGAACATAGTGCCTTTTATAAACAACTGTAAACATAAACAATAACAACAAATCCTCACTCAGCATATTCAATTACTACAACACCTATAGTAAATAACCCAATAATGCAAAGTAAACAAATATAAGACCTGTAGTACCTCGTACTGATTCTAAAGTCAGTCTAACTGTAAACAAGCGTCAAGTTATACGCGATGAAGGTATAGAGTTACGTATTAGAGTCAAGTGACTGGTGGTAAGTTGAGAACGTTCTCACGATGAGAGACAGGTTCGGTTTCCAACTGACAGCTAGTGGGAGAAATGTTTTTGAACTGAAAGCCTGAACTCCACGGCTATAATTAGTAAAATAGGCTAGGGCCTATTTATTTTCTCCTGGGGGAGGATATGATAATAAGGTTGGCAATGGACAAAGTGTTACTAATTCAAAAGTATGAATTTTATTTGAAGACAAGCTGTATGACAGAGAAGATTTCCCTTCAGCAAAAATTACGAACTTCCATACTTGCCCATTCATACATCCGCTATTAAACCCCTTTAGGGCTTGAATTTTCAGGAATCCTTCCTTATTGCTCACCTTTTTTTTATATAGAACTATGGTGCAAAATTTCATGTTCCTAGATCCAGTAGTTTTAATTTAATTCATTCATTCATTCCCTGACAGACAACGCTCTCCCTACGTTGTCTGTCAGTGAACGAATGAATAAATTTAAGATTTACATTGAGTAGATTACAAATTTCAATATTAAAAGATAATAAGTTTTTGAAGAATATACAAATATTATATGAAACTGGCGGAAATTAAATGGATTCTACATGCTCAGAGATGATACGCTTCGTATAAATACGATATCATTTCGTCATCGTTTTGGTCATAAAATTACAAGGTTCTTCCAAGAAAATATTTACTGTGTTCAAATTTCATACTCTAAAAGTTCGAAGAACGTAGTTTTAATAGAAAAATGCGGCTCAAATTATAGATTCTTGAAGTTCTTCGAGTTTCGAAACAATAGCTCATATGCTAGCCGAAGAAAAGTTTAGAAAGTGCTCGAATTAATTCAACAAACACGTTCACTTTCTTAGTATCTTGTGTAGAAGCATCCAACGATATAGAATTACATTTTAGATGTTAATTTTATTAGCATCACAATATACGTCTTCTTGTGAATTCATGTAATACTTTATTTTGCTGTTATCTTTTACAGGCTATCGGAAAGACATAATCTGTTAGAAAATCCATAAATGCCTTTATTTATAAACGTTTAAACGTTTCTTAACTTTAACCGACATTTATAAATAAACCCCAGTGTTTTGGTTCATTGGCCCATTATCTCAAACCCACACTGTGCATGGGACATTGTAAGGTAAGACTCATTCCAACTAATATAGGGTGACTTTAAAGTCGTTAGTCGACGCAAATGTATCTAATTGACTGAATTTCATTGCAATCTAAAGCACTGGATTCATCTTTCTTCATGATTCCCATATCTTTGACGTAGCAACAAACTACTATGTTCCTTCCCACCGTCAACGAAATACAAACACTCTTAAATTATTGTAATCAAAGCCATTGAATCTCTACCGATAATCAAACAACTGCTGTCAACTCATAATATTTATGTTAGTACTATATGGATATGAAAACAAACGATTAATTATATACAACACGAAATAAATGACCACACAGAAGTTCCTTCTGGTTTTAATCAAATATGAAACATTATATTTATTAATTTATTATCCGATAATCACGAAGGAGACGACGCTCTACAAAGGCGAATGTTTATATAGATTATTGCGGATCAAAATGAGTTATTGCAATATTGAATACAGCATCACAAAATGTTCAAAAGCCATATTTGCGTGTTTTATCTTAGGGGACTTACGTCAATATGGTGTAAGATAGATCCTATTGCATACCAACAACAATAATTCCACAAAGTACCTAACATGTTTGATGTCAATAGTTTACTTTTTGCTGTGCAATAAAGAGATTCTATTCATCTATCTTGCATTATTGACGTTTCCTCAACAATATCTTTTATATCTTCAGAATCTCTCGTCTCATAAACTTTTTTCTTTTATTCCCTTGAAATGCGTGAAGCAAGTCTTACTTTCACTGTTCACCTCTTAACATTTAATCTTATTTTAACAGTTTCCACGGTGGCTTATGCATGGTAGTTTGCCAGCTGACATTTTCCTACGGATGTTGAATGTTGTAAAAGCGTATAAAACATGGTTCAGAGAAACCGATTGCGAAGTGTCATTGCTGGTGTTCATTAGAGTAGATGAGCATTATCTCACAGAAGTATATTAATATATTAGTTTTGTATATTAGTTTTATGACGAAAATACTTCCGTCTGAATTAACAACTACAATTAGAACAGAGTATAGTTAAATAAATTAACTATTACTACTACATAAATTAAAACAACGCCGTTATTAACCATCCATAGTGGATATTTATATTACCCTCAACAGTAATGACTAAGGAGTTGTATATTTTCTAAAATAATAGTATACTCGTATTTCGTTATAAATTTCCACAGTACGCATAGGTATAGGTAGTCCTCGCCTTTCCCTTTCTGAATAAATAAGATTCCTACGCGAAGTATTTTGGCAGCGTTTCAAACCACGTGTGGATCACGGCGACTGTATCGGACGTGAAAGCAATACATAGGAATTTTTATTAGTATGAAAGGCTGCTTAGTTATTGAGAAAGAGCAGCATTTTATAAAGTTTAATAAATAGTTACTTATGGATATATTGATATAACATGAGGTAGGCTAAATGCGGAAGGCGGAGAACCTCACGATTGTGACCACCTATTGCCTGGTTTAGAAAAAGGTTAATAAGGGGCATAGGTCATAGGGTAGATACAACCTGTACAACGAGACATTAAACTTTTGTACTAAATACTCCCTTGATCACTTACAAAAAAAGCAGACCATGTTGAGATGGAAGCATGGTGTGAATGTGTGAAATATGATATGACTGGAAAGAAAGATGAAGGGAAGTGAACACTGAGATGACGGTTGATAGAGAAGTAGTGAAGACCAAAAAGCAAATAAATTGGGATAAGGAGAGAAGGTTGATGATGATAGACATGAGTGTCCAACCGAAAACTGTCGGATTAACGAAGTGTTGAATGTTTAACGGACTATACATATAAATGAATATAATGAATTGTCTCCATTCAACATATTTATTCGCTAAGGCCATTCTAGTCAGCACACAACTACATACATCACAGACTAACATCTTCCAGTTTGCACGCAACAATGTAGCCGACAAGCAAGACGAATAGACGGCCATCTTGTAAACGTTAACAACCTCTTACCTTACATGAACTGCAACGTCATTAGTTATTAGGAAACTAGCGTTTTATATATTAGCTTTCTAAGATATGGTTGTTGCGGAGAAAACATGGTCTGTAATTCTGAGTCTGTATGCAACGACTATACGCTAACCATTATTTGTAGATGTATGCTAAGATCGCGCGACTACGCTCGGATTTTATTCCTTGACAGAAAATATAAGTATCTACTGGTTGCAGCAGTAGTTACTGCTACAAACAGTATTTTCAGATGTCAGATTAGGTTGACTATATCTTATTAAAACGTGATTTTGAACTGAAACAGTCAGAAGCCAATCATGATCTTCTTGCCCTTTTCCCAATTTATTTACAGTTTTTGCTTCCATTCATAAACTCTATGTTCTTCAATTCCTCTTTTGTTGTATCTTTCACATTTTAACATTCCCAAAAAAAACCGGCCAAGTGCGTAGTTGGGATGAATTTATTCGAAAAACAAACTTCACATTGTAGTTCAAAAACATGTTCTCCCATACATCGATATATGCCACGGTCAATTCTCCAACTACAAATTTAAGTTGGTCGACTATTACTCGTTAACTTGTTAAGCCCACTTAGCTGTGGTTATTTTCCTTTAACTACGTAACTATGTATTTATTTACATAACCAAATTACAAGATGATTATTAACATTAACTAAATTAAATTAAAACTAAGTTAAGCTTAAAAAAGGCCCTCGGGGCATTGTACCGAGGATGCTGGCGGCATTTCCTCGCTGAATTGCAATGCTGATGCGTTGCGCGAGAAAGCCGCCAGCTTTTCGGTTTTCCTTTTAATTTCATTATATGTACCTACTACTGCCATGAATTTTTTCACATCTCCATAAACAACCAATTAGCTGGGTTAGCTGGGGGGGGGGAGGGGGGACCAAGCGAATCCTTGAATCAAAAAGTGGTGTTCACAGACCCGCAATATTTTTAAAAGGCCTGTCCAACGATACCCCACACCATGGGGTAGACGAGAAAAAAAGTCATCCCCACATTACGTGCAAGGAAGATACCCTAAAAAAAATGTTTTGCAAGATTTTATTTTAGCACTTTGTCGGTGTCATTAATATGTATACCTAGGTGTGCCAAATTACAGCTTTCTAGTACTAAGCGTCTCTGAGCTATAGCGGAGACAGACAGACAGACAGACGGACATGGCGAAACTATAACGGTTCCTTGTTTACTACTGAACCGTAAAAACATTTTTCCAAGTACTGGCAAACAACATTTTTTTTACGTGACCAGGCAAACTCTTTTCTATACCACCACTATACAGCTTCCTTCCTCTCTCCAAACAAACAACTTACCACAAATCTTCGTCCTTACCTATCAATAAACAAGTCCCAACTGATATTAAAAGCTCGCAAACATAAAAACTCTCTAAGAATAATGAGCCAGTTCTGAAACTTGGGCAATATAAGGGCAAACGATACTTGGCCAATAAGGGCAAACGATAAATAACGCACGACGGCGACGCTTAGAAAAGTGTTATTAAGGCTACGTCGCCTTAAATATTCTTGGCATTACTCTAGATTAGGGTTGGTGTTGCCTGTTTTTGTATGAGCCTTTTTTGTTGGTGGGGATTTTTCAGTTGTCCCTCAACTGGTGCTGATAATTTTGCGAAACTAGTAATGAGAAAAAGAAGTGTTTTTGGTTGAAACGCTGGCAGAGGATGATAAATATCAGTTAAAGTGAGATGAGCATCTACTTGTTTTTAGATGTCCTTGACCAAGTGAGCGATATTCTACGTGACCCTCCGCAGACCAGGAAGTTTAACTTTTTGAAAATAAACCATCACAATTATTAAGGCGCATGCGTGACTTAGCTCGCGGTAAGACTTTCTATTGGCTCTTTAAATAGTAAAGGGGTCGGTCAATTCGGCAGTTTGTTATCTGTTCTAAATTTCATAAGGGATATAATTATACGTACGTAATTTATTATTACCTCATATTCATGAGCTGACCCGCTAACAAATTCCGTGCTACCCGATGCGTTGGCGATGGCGCACAGTGGAACGAATGTATGGGAGCGGTTGGACGTAGACATGTCCGAAAAATAAGAGTAAAATTATGCCAAACTAATGATGCCATCTTATTCGATTACTTAATGCCTTCATAAATTGTGGTGATGAATTTCTTCATAACTCCCATATTTCGGGAGTAATTTGAGAAAATGTGAAATTTTACTATGAAAATGAGTGTATCGAGCTCTCTCCCACCTGATTCCGGGCTTGTTTCAAGTAGCGGTCTCTAATATCGTAATGCTATTACTAAGAGCTATATTTAATACTAAGACACATAGTGCGCCAAATGTGCACTTTCTGGGATAAAAGGAAATGAAAATTTAAAAAAAAAAACGTTTTTTCCCCATTTGTATTTACTTTAAACCGCAGACAGACTTATTAAGAGGTCTATAAATATATTATATATATACAGAAATATATATTAACAAAAATATTCACAAGAACTGATGAGAGTATGACTTTTAAGTAAGTTGATAATAAATTACCTAGTTTCATTAAAATTACAATAAATAATTAAGATGTAAGCTCTAATTTACTAAGTTACACATTTTAAAACAATAACATCATTTAATTATCTTCGTCATCATCATCATCATCAATTAATTCAAATTCAGAATCGATGTCCGCTAAATCATTTATGTTAACAAATTCGATATCACTTTTCTCAGAATCCGTAAGCTCATAAAATTCCTTAAAAGAAGATTTTTTTACAAACTTATTTCCTTTTGGACGGATACTTGTAACAAGTGGATCAGAAGACAGTAAAAGATTGTGCATAATATCTTCATTGCATGAGATACTGCTATGCTTTCGAGAATGCCCCTCTCTATATTTTCTAAAATCTTTATTTCTAGCCTCAGATGCCTCTTCGGATAGAAAACCAATGGGCACAATTGACATGTTCTGAACTATGTCTGGCCCATGCATTAAAATTTTATGAAGTGAAGAAGGCATATAATACCATGGGTATAACTCCACGTAAAGCTTAGCAGTATCAAAGCAGAACTCTCGGAATTTAGTTACGTTGATCTTCTCTCCTGATGAAATACACTGCAAGATCACACAGATTTTTCTTAAAAGCATAGCATCTATTCCGGTCAGTTCAGCAGATTTAGTGTAGTTTTCAAAAAATCTCCTTGCCGAGTTGCCATTGTTGGTGGATCCACTGCCTTGTTTCACAACATCGAGAAGTAAGCCCGTTTCTCTTCTTACAGCCTCTTGAACTCTTTTCTTCCTGTCATCAACTTGCCTTTTTGCTATATCACCCCTTACTTGCCATGATTTTATGTCTAATTTGTAGGAAATGTGTAATAAGCATTCCATTGAGCGAATCCAAGCGTGAAGGGTGCTTAAGCTATATTTATACATGTCCTCGTTTGCGTGTTTATCTTTGATTAACTCTAAATTATTCATTTCTTTAGGACAAGCCTTGCATATGTCACACACTGAAGCTGCTGTATTGGATATAATGGAATGAATTTTACCATCAATCATTGTCAACAGCAGTTGGTGTTTGACACTAATTCCATCAGTGATGGTGGATGGAGTTAAGGCTTCAATCTCTGCTTCGATTTCAGCCATCTCTCTCTGCACATTTTCTTTGGTTTCCTTTATAAACTTAAACAATATTGGCCGGCAAAATGAAGTGGAAGATGGTCGCTCGTTTTCCCAAATTGTTACACCTTTTGAGACGAGCCGCAGTGGTACAAGACTAATCATAAAATTACTAGCAAGATCGATTTGCTCATCTTCACTCGTCCTTTGATGATAAATGCTTTGGCTAGATGATCCGTCAAAACCCCATTTGCTGGTCAATACGAGCTGTTGATTGGGATCAACAGGGGTTTCTAACGACCTAATAAGTCTTCTTGAGGTTAAATCCATCAAGGCTTGTAATTTGATTTTTGCAGAGCTCTCTGTAACTGTGAGATCTTCTTTGGCCGGATAGCACTTAATTTTTTCTTTAACCAACATGTAGTAACTCGGGTATTGAAGAGCTCCTTCTTGAGTGTTGAAATCCCGAAGAGTGTTATAGCGCCATTTCGATAAGTTCATCGATACATAAAGAGCCAATGCCTTCAAAGGGGATATTTCCCGTACCTGAATTGATTTACCTTCAATGAAGGCTTTGATTTTTGAGGCCTCTTCTGGATTCTCCGTCAAGTATTTCATAACATAAGCTGTATCGCTTTGTCCTGCCTTTTGAAGCGCCCTTTCGGCCGAAAACATAATTTCAGCGCTGCTACTGCTGCATGAAAGACTATCTTCAGTGCGTCTTCTTTTTTGCCGGTTACTAAGGTCCTCAAAAGATTTACGAGGACTAGGATGTGTACAAGTTGAAGCATCAGATTTAGCAGGAGAAATTATGGGCTCGATGACGTCACTTATATTTTCTGTAGAAGGTTCCATATTTTCATTCTGTAATTCCGGCCATTGAATTGCAGCCTGTAGCCAAATCTCATGTTTCTTCCGAAACTTATCTGTGCTTCTTCCAGACTGTGTCCATTTTGCATAAATGCGGTAGCAAAATCGACGACACCAGTCTTTTAAACTTGTTTCAGCACTTTCACATAACTGAACACAACTGTTATCTTTTAAAACACTGAACAAATAGTTAAAGTCGCGTAAATCTTTATGTGCGCGTGCGCATAAAGCAACGTGAATATCAAGATTTGTATTAAAATTTGGAAAATACATTGCGAGATTAGCTTGGATACAACGAGGTGTAAATCAACACTGATTTTAAAGTTACTAATAGTGACCTATTTATATAAAATCCAGGTATCCCAGGTATCCTTTGTTAAATATTGCAAGGTAATTAGTTATTGTGATAATTAGTAAATGATGCATGCTAAATTAGTGTATTAAGAGCCATTTAGTAATTAAATAATAGCAATGTTCTTATCAGTAATCATTAGTGCATCAGTTTTATATGTAAACCTTAAGTCCCTAATTATATATCCTAATTAGCTTATATCTTCTCTAATTGGCTGCTCAGAAATGTTATTGTAATAAGGTAAACCTTTAGAAAAACGGTTTTAATCAACAAAATAAACAAAAAATAAAAAAATTGTGTTATAAAATAAACATCACTCTTTATCCCAGAAAGTGCACATTTGGCGCACTATTTGTCTTAGTATTAAATATAGCTCTTAGTATTAGCATTATGATATTAGAGACCGCTACTTGAAACAAGCCCGGAATCAGGAGGGAGAGAGCTCGATACACTCATTTTCATAGTAAAATTTCACATTTTCTCAAATTACTCCCGAAATATGGGAGTTATGAAGAAATTCATCACCACAAGTTATGAAGGCATTAAGTAATCGAATAAGATGGCATCATTAGTTTGGCATAATTTTACTCTTTTTTTTCGGACATGTCTACGTCCAACCGCTCCCATACATTCGTTCCACTGTGTGGCGTCCCGAGTCATCCTAATCTACATAATGATTTCGGGCTGACAAAGCTCCGCGCTTATGATATCGCACAGAAAACATTTGCTTTGTAAAACAAAATTCATGAATAAATCACCATGGTAAAGAATGAATAACTATTCATCGTATAAATTGAACACTAAACCAGTGAAGCAATCGCTGAAAAGCAGCACAACAAAGGTGATAAAAATTAACCAATCCGATCCCAGGATTATCATCATAAATTCAAGATGGCGTCACTGCTTCCAAAGACAAGCAGCCTAAGTCTAAAACACGCCTCTTTTCTAAGGTCGATAAGGTAAGGTATAGAAGTTTAAATGACTAATTTAAACTTTTTAACAATGAGATAAGAGTAACATACGTAAATACATTAGTAAGTTATTGCGACTAAAACTAATGGGTTTACGTCATTCAAATTGGATCGTCGAAAGAAGTAGGTGAATAGGCTTTATGTTATTATTAGTTTTCAAACAAGCAGACGGCCTACCTGGTGATAAGAGGTTACCTTCATGAATATCAGAGGCAGAATTAAGTATTGTGTATTTATTTTATTTTGTATTTCTTATTTATATCTCATTGTATGCTGCATCGGTCGACGTCATCACGTCAACGCCGGCTGTCGCTGAAAACCAGCGCTGGGGCACTGTCTGCCATAGGGTCGCAGTATTCCTTCTTTGCGCCAAGTTTACCGCAAATAAACGTATTTTATTTTTCTTTAGATGCATTGCTATCTCAGAGACGAAGCTGAAATGTCTCATATAGGTAGAACACCGGCACCCATACCTCTCAAATTTGAACACAGCAACGCTTCTTAGCGACAGAATTAGGTATGATGGAAGTGCTTCCCCAAAGGAACTCCTTCCTTCATGATGAATGGAATTGTCTGTACAGATGTGGTACAGACAATTCCATCCTCATGTTACTGTGTTCTGAAATGTAAAAACAGGATAAGCGCCAACCCTATCTGAGACGGATTAGGCAGCGTTCACAGGCTCGATGCAAACAGCTCTTATCGGTCGTCTCCGAGATACTTAACTTATTAGTCACTTAGTTTGTTCTACCAAGGTCCCGTGTGTGTTATAGTTTACCTGTCTCCTTTCTTCCTTTATTTAAGCGGTTGGAGATGACAAACAGTTCAAATCGGAAGAGTTAGGATGATATACATATTTCTCAGGTTGTACTAGATGGCGCAAAATTAATCACCCTATCGGAAGATGTAATAATTTTTGCAAATGGCGTCGTACGTCAACCATATCTGACATTTGTGAACGAGACAGCTGCAGTATACAAACGGATAAGCAATGTAGCGCTATACTCCTCCGCAAGAGCGTGAAATAATTGTGAAGGAAGCGTTTCCTGGTCGCGTAATCTCCCGTTTTGGCAATTTGGCATGGCCAGGAAGATCGCCCGTTTTAACCATCCCAAACTTCTCTCTTTGGAGCTACTTGAAGTCGCGGGTTTATAGCAACAAGCCTCAGACAATCGCAGCCCGTAAAGAGAATATTCGACAGGAATGCGAACAGTTATCACCGGAAATCTTGCGGAAAGTCTTGAAAAATGCGATAAAACGGGCACAAAAATGTGTATCAAGACTGGCGGCAGCCACTTGACGGATATCATATTTTCCAATTAACAGAAACATTGTAAAGGTCCAAATAAAGGCGGGAGGAAACGCCCGGGTGTCACCACTGTGTGGATCGCCCGGAGGACACGGTGGAGGTCTGCCCGGCTTGGGCAGAGCACCGCCGTGTCCTAGTGGAGGCGATCGGCGGCAGAGATCTCTCGCGTCCGGCCCTGGTTCAGGCCATGGTACGGAGCGAGAGGGCATGGGCAGCCGTCACCTCCTTCTGCGAAGCAGTAATGCTCGCGAAGGAGGTGGCGGGACGGTTGAGGGAAAGGCAAATTTCGCGCCCTCTCGCCCCTAGCCGCCGCAGGAGACGCCCTGGGCGTCGGGAATTCCGGGCGGATTTCCGGCCACCGTAGGCGCGGGCTTGCGGACGGTGAGCAATGGATAGCTCACCGTCCGGTAAGGACCAGGCCCGGGTCGACGACGGCGCGTTGTATTCCACGCGGGCCTCAAAGATATGTCGTCAGCACAAATGTAGGGGTCCACTAGGGCCGATGCCTGCCGGGGTCGCGGGAAGGTACTAATGGATCACCGAGGCCCCCGCAACACAGACAACGGAAGGAATACGGGTGGGTTTTAGTCAGTAAGAGTCTGACACACCCACCCTCCCGCTCCACCCAGAGCGGGAGCAGTTATTTGAAAAAAAAGGTCCAAATTAAAGATTGCCATCACACAATTTTTTTTTTTTATTTACTAAAAAGTTATAAACAAAATTGGATGATTAATTTTGCGCCACCCTGTATTTTTGAGGTAACATATCTGTCTGTATTCTTACGGTATAAACAAACTTTCTGGAGATCTGTGGGCCAACCACCGCCTCTTATAACAGTATTATTTTAATATTGCTTCACAGTGGAAAAGAGATGGTGCTATACCCCCTGTACAGCTTCATCTCATTCCCACACTGATGTTATATTAAAATAATACTGCTTAACAGGCAGTGGTTGACCCCCAGATGTAACAAACACTGTGCAATTGTTTTGGACTTGTAATGTCTAGTGTTGGACTTGTTTTGGTATACCCCAATACGGGTAAGAATTTTTGGGCCCTTAGTAATATTAGAAGAAGAAGAAGTCTGTTCGCTATAAATTACAACTTTGTGTTTGGCAAGGATAACGAAGATAAGTACGTGTCTATTTGAACTGTAAGATTTACAAAACCAAGTCATGGTTGCTTGGGTAATGCTAAGTTATAACTTAAGCTTATGCTTATGCTTAGTTATTTTTATGGTGTACATAATAAAGAGTATTCTATCTATCTATCTAAGCATGTGTTGTATACTGCAAAGGATTCCTTCTAGCCAGTAAGCAATAACTGCACAAAAAACTAGGATTAAGATGAAACAGATTTAAACAATAAACCACTAAAACTTTCTACGAAAAAGAACACCCTTTTAAAAGTAACTATCTTCGAGTAAAAGTGCTATTACAATGACAATCGCCATCCAATAACACCGGTATACCGGTACACAGCAATAAAATAAAAAAAGGTTGCAATCCACGTGGCCTAACGTGGAAACCCCGGACGAACTTCTCACGAAATATTTGGCATGCCATTAAAATGGAACTGAGTAACAAAAGAGGTCCACTCGAAATATACACACAGTTCGAATTTCGAATGCCGAACGATTTTGGACGCGGAAAAAATGCAGGTAACAAATTATGGGTGACGTAAGCGGGACCGGAGTCCGGAATAACGTGGTTGTTTCTTTTTGTTTTTGTTAGTTGTTTTGAGGCAAAGGAAATTGCTGGTTTAATTGTTTTTGAATATAGTGGAGGCTCTGAGGTATGATGTATGTTATTGAATGATTGTGCGTGATGGATTTAAATGGTCAATATTTTTGAATGTTTGATTTCAGGTGTTTATTTTCAAGAATAATAATGATTGTTTGTTTGTTATTTTTGTAGTTCATTCACCTTTTCAGCGATTCTTTACTTGAACTTAATCTTACAAAAGGGAAGACCCACGGAAACATTTTACCAATTTTACGACTATACTGTCAACACCGACGACCTTTAGTAATTACATTACAGTTTAATGACAGTTACATTACATAAGTATCATTTATTAATTACGCATATATGCAGTAACTTTTCTTACACAACTCGAATCAAGTAAACACACAGCTAACGTTATTTCTTCCATTTCCAAACTCCCACATTAACACTAATAGAACTGCCACATTATACAATTATGTTCGTATTTAGTTGTAATGATAATTTCATCTTCCTACGTATTACAAAATGGCTGGATCACGCGTGGCCGGCCCATCAAGGCTCTCTTGTAATGGGAATAGACATTAAGAGAAAATACCATAAATTCTCTCGAGCGCACCAATTTAGGGTCCCGTCCGTGATCAGCTTATTTGAATAAGCCACTTATGGGATAATAGTTGAGCCCTATGGATGGACTGCGGTGTTATTTAATAGTCTTGCTACTTTGAGTTAAATTTAAAATAAACTCAGAATTCCAGAAATTTAATCCTTTAAATTAACTTAAGTAACTGTTCCTAAAACATTGATTAATCTTTTCGCCTTGTCAAACTTATTGTAAGTACCTACCTAGATTATAAGTGCATGATGTGGTCTCCTATAATTGGAAGCACAAACTAGTATTTGTCCCTGTTCTTCTAAACTTACATGTAATTGTGTAGCCTCTGTTGGAGATTCAATAAATAACTAATATTATAACAAGTTTGTATTATGATCATTAAGGTTGTGTTTAATCTTAATTATTACTTAAACCAATAATATTGTGAAATACATTGATTAACATGCCAAAAGTTCCTCTCAGTAATACAACATTATAGATGTAACTTAACATCTATAATGTTGACTAAATTCACACCTATCATTAATGAAAATACAAGAACAACTATTGTCACCAGTAATGATTGACTCAATTTTGTAACAAAACTAATCGAAATTTTTAAATATAGTCCCGGAACCTTTAAAAACTGAACCTTTTTTTCGAATACCTCGGCTGTCGGTAATCATGACTTACGGTTCAAAACGACAGCTTAGAGAATTTACCTTAACTTTACGTCACCTATTGTATAAGTATAATCGATTTTGGAAGTGTACAAGGCTTTTAAAATTTAGGTAAGTATCTACTAGTTAGAGAGTAGGATAATTATGATTATAATTCTTTAAATAAATATTTAATACGGCCGCGAATCACATTTAGATCAACATTAAACCTTGATACCTGTGAATTGGGAAACAATAAGAAAATTTTAATTTCACGGGCTACCCTGACGCTTTCGTCTTACCGAAGCAAAAGGAGTAAGTTAAATGATATAATTAGATGAGGTCGGCGTTTCCTATCTTACTACTCTGAGAATAAAGGCCGAAAAAAACTCAGAGATCACTCTCGTTTAAAGTTCAGACATAATCTTGGTCAGATCATGTGAAGACCATGTAGATTGGTGTCTGAAATGGTATTTTGAGGAAAGAACCACACGGATTGAGTGGTCCTGTCCAGTCAGTGCACGCATTTGTCAGTAGTATTGCAGCTCAACTCAGAACTTAGGAGCTCAACGATTCGACGAATAATACCAAAGAAAGGACATTTGGGTTGGCCGCATAAAGTAGGTACTCAAACTGCGAGACCACCATTAAAACTAACAAAATGATAGAATAAAAAAAAAAGAAAACAATGATCCACATAGTCCTCATATTCATAATAATTACACGACTATAATACTTTACAATGTAAATATGCATGTCATTGTTTATGTAAAATAATATATAAAAAGAAAACACGCTAGCAAAAAAAAGTTAAAGTCAAAGTCAATAATATAATTATTGATCGAAGGTTTACAAATTGAAATTCGCAAATCTATCATCGATTTTTGAAAATAATCAAAAGAACCGGGTTTTTTTCTGGGCAAACCTCAAATCTGGTGTGATTTTATTAAACAAATATAAAATTCTTTACGATGTAGCCGCAATATTGACATACGATTAAAAGTATCTACTGACATATCGAAAGTAAACTCGAATATCTACAATAAATAAATGCTATAAAAGGTGTTATCTAAGAAATCTGAAGTATCTGTATACTTAACTCGCTAGTAATCGGTTAAAAGCATAGATAACGCACGTTATTTGTCGGTTAACTCACAAAAAACGGTTCCAGTTAAGTACGGTTCTGTAGTAACTGATTTGGAGATGCTTACTTTTTCGAATACTTTCTATAAAATGATAAATATACCTAGTAGAGTTTATACACATATTTAGAGAAAAGTGATTGATGATAAATAAATAATAATGTAAGAAAAGTGTGTATTTTGGAACTTTAACTTCCATATGAGTATGGCTTTGATCCGTTGTCCGATTTGACCGAAACGGTCGTTGATGTCTTCATTCCTTCTAAAAACATAAACATTTGATAGGAAACATTATTTTTTATTAACAATACCTACATATCTTTCTTGGTTGTAAAAATAGAGGATTGTAACAAACTAATAAGTTTGTGTCTTATATAAGTTTTTTCGTTTCACTAACTTAACCTCGTTTCATGTTAAACCACAGTTAGCGAGTGAATCTGTTTCTACGTTTAATCTCATTTTAAAAACTTCTGGATATTATGATAGGATTTCACTAATGCCCAATTTAGACCATTTTTTGAGAAAACATTGATATAATCACAATAACATGATGTTTATAGTCCATTCATACAATACACATATATAATTAAACATTTAAAAAGTAATACCCCTACTTTTTCTAAGAATATATATAGTACCTGCCACCTTATCATTCAATCAGTCGTAAAAGACGCGTAAGGGAAAATAAAGGTGACGGTTTTGTTTGAACTTGAAATAGGTACCTACGCGTGCCGCCTTTGAAGCTTTTAAAGCACAGCTTCTCCGATGCAGACTTTACGATACTGTTGATATTTAACGCAAGTGTCTGTCAACCAAGAATGTGAACATACTGATTAATTTAACATTTTACGGTAATTTTTAGATAAAATCGAGAGATCGAAAAGGAGCAAGGCACCACAATAGCAGGTGTATCGATTTTTTTGGAACAAACTTAAAACTGTGTCCGTAAAGACTGAAGTCGCGACTATTCTAGTAGAATAATTTCTATGAGAACTTCATGGAAATAGTTCTACCAGAATCGTGTCGTACCGTCAGCTCGGGCCTTTCTTTACGTCTTAGCAACATTCTTTTAATACCTAATTGGATTTGTGATTAAAGGAATCAATGAATTCAATTAATGCTTCGAAACACTTACTGAAACTCTTTTCGAGCTTAATCAATCAAAACAAAGCTAATAATTTCCCATCCCTAATTTTTCAATTACATAACACACAACAAGACAGACGACAATATCCGTTTTATTATATATTATACACGAAACGGCATCCATAACAGTCATTTCCACAAAGGAAATTTGTATCAAAACTTGTCATTGTTCAAGTCTTCGCAGTGACGACGTTTCTTAAGAGACCCGGCCCGTTTTCATAACTCCACGTCGGCATCCTAACAGTATCGTTTAAGCAAAATGAATTTTATAGCTTCTAAAATAAAGTTGATTTTGTTGGGCGTCGTTTTCTGAGATAGGTCGTAATGGAACGGAGGCAGGAGACAATGGGAGTGCTCAGTATTCAAGTGATGTGCGTGTTTCCCGCGATATCGCGTTAATATTCGTATTAGGTATCGGATTATGGTTAAGGAATTCGGATACGCATCGAGTAAACGTTTTTAAACGATGTTTCAACTGACACGGGGATATTTTGCGAGGTTACTCTCCTCGTTTTTAGGGTCGGTGGGTAATGTACTGGAGACAATATGCTTCAGAAATATTACGTCGTTTTTATGAATTAAGTGGATGTTTTTGTATAAAAAGGGTATACATAAACATAATGTTTAATATGTATCCATCCAATTACGTAATGCTATTTTGTAACTGTATTGAAATATTTCCAACACACCCTTATTGGCATAATACACAGTAACTGTATTACAATACCACCATTGCAATTAATACTTGTTAAAATTAAAATCCCATAGGTATCTGTTATAGAATCTGTGGCAAATCAACTAATTAAGTTCCCAGTGTTAGATATAAAGGACAACACTATTTTGTTCTAGAGCAGTTCATGTATGGTTCAAGGAAGACTTGGCGATTTTGAATCGAAATATAAAAATTAACATATTAATCTCTCTGTGTCATTAATTCATTATCTAGCAAGATTATTATCCCGATTTGTGTATACTTATATTCTTCCGCTGTCGCTTGAATACTGTGCTGTGATACAAATACACATATTATTAAAACTGGATCGAGTTTCATTAAAATAAACAGGACGCCATAACGCGCCTAAACTATAATAAATCAATATTGCGCATCATAACTAAACATCAACAATAACTCCTTTACACTGAACAAACATCACGTCTACCTAGGAACTATTGAATTATTAAACAAAAAAACACGTATAGTTGACAATACATTTCCCACGTCCGACAATTATCTAGCCAATGTCAAGTTGAAATTACGAAGGACTGTCATTAGGTTACAATGCTTCAGCCAAAAATGTACGGAATTGTTAAAAATGTATGAAATCTAAAAAAATGTTAATGCTTACGCTTAAACGAGCGATTACCGCGGCCAAGCAAAGGCTAATTTTGAAAGATTATAGAATTTGTGTACCAAATGTTATACCTAATAATAAAAATATATTGAATGTGTGAAACCACATTTATTCAAATAGTATTTAACTAGCGCTTAAAACTGGGCAATATAATTGACAAGAAAATACAAAATTACGCAAGAGTTTCCAATAACAGCCTGTATACGCAATTTTACGTACCTACAGGAAAAGTAGTGTTTTAGGATTTGGCAAGCTGTTCCAAGACCTAAGTACGGACAGAAAAAGGTCGTCCTAGCGACATTATATTACATAAACCATATCTTTTGACATACCATTTTAGGAACTAGTTTCAAGCTCATTTCATTTCTACCGACGACTATAAAACCAAACTACCTCTCTTTTTACCCGACTGCCCCAGAAGGAGGGTAATGTTTTTCGAGAGTATGTATGTCTATTTCTTTGGCACGCTCTGTAGCCTAAACGGCTTGATGGACTTTAACATAAGAGGTGTTGTTAGATTTCGCCTTAATTGTACGAGTGACATAGGCTATATAATATTTATATATTGCATCTGCCAATACAAAAAAAAGGGTGGTGAAGGTTTTTTAAAAATAAATCACAACAATATTGATATCAAACAATAGCTAGTAATGAGTCAATTCCATAATTATATATACATAATATCAATAGAACTAAAATGCTTGAAATAAAACAAATTATTTAAAAACAAAAAATCCGACAGCAAAAACACAACTGAAAAGAGAAAATCAAGCATTATAATCTATAGAAATTTGGTATCGCAGGTCAAACAAAAGTCACACCATATTTCAGGTTATTGGTTTGTGCCCGCCTGTGATACCAAATTTCTATAGATTATAAATGCTTGATTTTCTCTTTTCAGTTATGTTATTTTGCTGTCGGGTTTTTTGTTTTAAAATAATTTGTTTTATCTATTAAATAGCCTAGGAAAAACTAAAATAATACACTAGTCTGTTCACTACCTTAAACTTTTAGCTACCGACACTAGATGTCTCTGTATGCATTTTGATTAAAATTCAAAAGTTAATAGAAGAAAATATTGTAGACCTACAGAATGTAAGTATACTTAGGATATATTAAGGTCTGACACATCTTCACCACATGAACCCGTAACTGCCACTGCTCTGAGCCTATATGATAAGGGTAAGAACACGACCCTTGGGAAATTACCATGATTAAAATAAACCATAAAACAAAAATATAGACAGGAACTATATTTAGGTACCTTCACAATTATGACAACTCTTATATGATAGGGGCGAAACGGCTAGAGGAAAAACCAATGGAACAAAAAATACCAACTGACTAGAATAGTCAACAAGTTAGTCTTTGTGTGACTCTTTTAAAACAACAAAAAATCTAATTTGATGTCCGCGGATTCTAATCTTGAGCATCCAAAAAACTGGCAGAACTCGATCTATGGTCTAAAAGATCGTTCCACACGCAACGACACGCGTGATCAAATCGCTCTAATATGAATAGATTCATAGTAAGCGGTGAGAACGGATGATATACCGCTAGACACGTGTAAACTTACTGTAGAATGTACAAGTGCTTGAAAATTTTACACGCTCAGTGTTTTAAAGTGTAGCTAACAGAACATTAATTTGGTCTGAAATCCAAACCATATTATCAGACCAATAACTGATCTGGAACATGGATTATGTTAAAGGGATGCAGAGAACTTTGTTGAACCACTGAATCAGACATAAGACAGTCAGTTGAAGTTAATCACTACAGCTTTCATTACAAATAACATATCAATCAAATACAAAGTTATTGAACTAACAGCAAATAATAAAAGAGAAATAGTACAAGACCCAAATGAAATACGTACATAAAATTGAAGCAACTAATACAAAGAATCGTGTGAAAGGCGTTAACACGACACACAAGCAGCTCTTATTACTCGTAATATTACCGGCTCTGCCTCAAGGCATCGTGTGTGCCCGTCCTTAATGCACACTGTCTTGGGAAAGTTACAAAAAATAAAGTAGGTGTAAGAAGTTACAAACGAACTCCAGTAAGGATTAATAATGTAGGCGCCTGCGGGTAAGACATGGTTCTTAGAATTTTGGTCTGTACATAAGCTATACTTATTACGAGCCTGTTCCAAATTATTTAGGTTCTTCACATTTTAAAAGATTTTTAGGAGGGGTTAGTAAACGCAGCTGAAGCGAAGTGAATGAAAAAGTAAAAGTAATGAACCCGGGTGCTGAATTGCAACTATGGCTTTTTCCATTATTGTTGATTTAATTATGACAGAAATATAAAAGGGAAGACGATGCAGTTCTGATTAAATATAATGATTCAAATATTTAAAGTGGTTCATAAAAGATGTCAGAATCGAAAACATCAAATGCTAAAATGAAGGATTTGATACTAGCATCAGAAAACGATTTGTATATCTTTTAAATAAAATTCTCGTGTCACAATGTTCGTTCCCGTACTCCTCCGAAACGGCTTGACCGATTCTCATGAAATTTTGTGAGCATATTGAGTAGGTCTGAGAATCGGCTAACATCTATTTTTCATACCCCTTAGTGATAAGGGTTGTCCACCCTTAACATTTTTCTTTAATTCTCAAGGGATCGAGCTTTATGCGGGTGAAACCGCGGGGCGCAGCTAGTACTATATAAAATAAATTATCTGTAATGCATGTGTCATGGGTGGTAATGACAATAACAACCCACACGTGATCCTAATATGTCATTATGACTTTTTAATAATTGAGAATTATTTAGGCCATCACCAAATTCCTCGTAAAACTGCGGTGACTGCACTTTTATTCCAATATTATTTATAAGTTGCAAGTCATATTTACTTCATGGCTAATTATAAGAATGGCTTGACGTCACGTAGTCAACGTTAAGCCAAATCTACCACGTCACGATTTGTTGGAATCTTTGGCGTTCCAGTTTCAAGATGAATGACTTTCAATTTGAACAAATTCATATAGGTAACAATTTTTTTGATTTCAATAAAATTATTTTAGTGCAATATTATGAAGAGTCGGCACCAATTGGTATTATCCAGTAACTTAAAGTTTCACTTAGAAAGACACGATATTTCCATTTTCTCTGTGGTGGTTATTGTACAGGACCAGCAACTTACGATGCTGAAACAAATGGCTGCTGGTAAGTAAGATAGAAAACGGGGTATATCTACACTTAATGAAGTAATGACAAATAGTGCAATAAGATTTTATAAAAAAATAGAAAGGCAAATCAATTTTTAGTATTTCAGAGGCGACGCTTTTACTTTTATACTAGTAATTAATTAGACGCACATAACGCTTAGAATAGTATAATTTTTAATTCTGCTTAGTAACTTAAAATAAGTTCTTATTAAAGAAGAAAAAGTCATCTCAATGAACTAAAAAAACTGTAAGCAAAGACGATTAACAAAAACCATGAGAAAGAAAAAGATATGACATTGAAGAATTTAATAGAGAAACAATTAGAGATAATTCTATTGAAATTACAACTAATATAGCAGAGAGAACTTCACTAGCAATTGTTAGTAAATCTGGGACACGACGGTGTGTTAGTGTTGGCTCACACAGACTGGGAAATACCTGTTCAATATACTAGTCATGTTGAACTACTTGATTTAATATCACACTTCACTTGTAACGAGTTCAACTGAGTTAAAATGAATGCCAAAGAACTTGAAAGTGTATCTATAAATATAAAACAGTTCCGTGTATGATTGATTGGGGGCTGACAAACAGCCTTAATCATTGAAGATAGAAATAAGGATATTGGAAGATATGTTCCTGATAGGGACACTAAGGCAGGAATATTTGAATGTCAAACTTTGCGCGGGTCTAATTGAATGGAATAATTTGTCATATTGGGATACTGTGTTATGATGACCAGATCCATGTGGATGTTTTATTAATTTTCCTAGTCCAGCTGGTGGTTTTAGGATTTTTACATAAAGTTACAGACTACGACTAGGTTGCTGATTCCTACGGAACCATTATCCAATTACCATTCTGTTTAACTAATATTATTTCAAATATAACAAAAAATATAGCGTCTGATGTTGCTACCATGTTTGCTACATCTCAATATTGTAAGTACACAACTGGAGCACACGGTCTGTCTCATGCAATAGTTTCATTACTGTTACAATTGCACCACATGTTGTTCCTTAGTCTCTACACCTGTACAAATTGTCGCTGCTCACGATAGCTGGTAATTTTTCAATATCTTTGTTTTTGGAATTTGGACAATAGGACTTATTCTAAAAGGATTTGTAACTAATTTGAAGATAATAATGAATTATATTTTTAGCGTTTCCACCAAAAAGGATTAGATGAACTACCTACATTATATTATTGTTTTATGGGGAGCACTAAAATCGCTTCCACGAATGGCGGATGATAACTACTTAAATGTTCGTCTAGCGCCTCTTGGGCAGTTAGCCCTGCTACCATCTTGCTGCTTGCACGATATTATGAGCGCAGCAGACCATCATTATGCACATATACCTACCTACCGAAATAGTTTGAGGTTGAAGAAGATTGTTTCCTGCTTTCGTTGTTACATTTTCGTCCCCAATTCATGCACTTGACGACCGAATTTCGTAACATGTTTTAACTTAATGTTTCTTGCTTACATTATCATAATACCTACTCGCAATTTGCACATCCTGTAAGCGAATATCGTGGGAATTATTTCTGTAACGCCTAGCAATCAAAGAAAATAACTAGTTATCGTCATAGTACTTATCGATACTGCTGTGGCCTATAAGTATTTTATAATAACAAGTAAGTATATCATATTTCAGGAAACGGTACTATAATATTGACCTATATGACTACAAGGTAAGGAAGGTAATACACACGACAAGGATATGCAATAGGTAATCATGAATTTGTAAATGGAGTCTAATCAGAGGTAGTATAATGATGGAGCAGAATAGTTACAGTTACAAGTAGGGATGGATTGATTAATGATGGATATGGCAAATAAAATGCCGAAATTACTATTTTATGTACCTATTTATACGCTCTCAAATATCGATCTTTCATTACCTATTAATGATATCAAAGACGTCACTGAAGAAATTAAGAACTAAGTGGATACAAATTGACATAACATTAATACTTTCTCAGGAAACAATAACAATATAACAATTCTAATATGCTCATAGCGTAGGTAAACCAAAAGAACAGTCATAATAAAATCTAGTTCAGTTTGTAATTTTCCAGACTTTCACACTACGCCTACTAAGTTACCACATAATCCATGTTTATTTTACCAGTTTACCATCTGACGCAGGAAACAATTATCATAAAGGCTGCGTTTAACAACTTGAAAACTTCGCTCCCGGGACTACATCACAAGTTCATCCAATATTAGTTAGAAACTTACAGAATATAAATAAACAGACACTTTACCTCTTAAACAACTGCTTGTAATGCATCCTAGATCAACACAACGCACATCACAACACAAATGAAAACACTAAAGAATTCTAAACATTCACTAAAAAACTCGCGTCCAGCGGCGGGTATCACGAAAAAATTCTGAATACAAATAGTAGGATGCGTGGGAGTCGGGACGCGGGCGACAGAGGGGGGATAACGACAACGTACAGGTGGGGGCAGGTACGCACCCTATCCTTACAAACTTTACGACAAGTGCTGCTACGGCAAGTGCCGGCGATTGACTGAATCAGACTGATCTACCTGACCTGAGTGCGCGGGCGCAGCGCAAGGCTGAGGTCGATCTATTGTTGTGAGCGTAGCGTATAACGGATGAAAAGTTTGAATTTTCCCTATGGAATGCGTGGTTGAGTTGTGTAATGATAGCAGTTTTTGTGGTCAGTCGATATAGTATTTCAATGTGAATGGGTTTATTCAATATTACTCAGAATATTGTTGTTGGAAGGGGTATGGGTTCTGTACATTTTTGTAATCAAGGTTCAAAGAAACTAATACATAAGTACATAAAATAATGTTTGTAGTAAAACTGAAGGAAAAATAATATGGCACAAGCAAGTCAGATAACACATTGAGTTGATTTTGTTTTGGGTGGGAAATCATCAAATAACTTCTCCCGCTCTGGGCGGAGCGGGAGGGTGTGTCAGACTCTTACTAACTAAAACCCACCCGTATTCCTTCCGTTGCCTGTGTTGCGGGGGCCTCGGTGACCCATTAGTACCTTCCCGCGACCCCGGCAGGCATTGGCCCTAGTAAAACTTAAATGTCTAAAGTTTAGCTTGTTAAGTTGCTTACAAGTATTATCCGTAGATAATTCTTGTTTAATTTCAAGCAAAACTTTAGACACTTAAGTTTTAAAATTATTGCATGTTAATAAAATAGCATTCATACGTATCCACAAGACTTTCAATAGTCTGATGTAATTTTTGTTTAATTCACCAAAAATTGAGCCCACTTTCCCGATCAATTGGCCACACTTCAATAACTGCCCGAATGATTTCATATTCATTGTACTAACATTACACACATGAGTTAGATTGAACACGGGAAGGTCTGGTGGCCATTATGTGAAGGTAGACACCATGCATGGCGCAGAGGGCGGCATGCGACGATGCGGAACAATGATGATTGGACCGAGACCGGTGGTGTTCTAGATTCATATTCACTTGTTTTTTAATGCTCCTGTTTACTTGCGATCTTAGCATGTATTTGTAGGTTCTTGAACTGATTCTCTTGTCTATTCAAAGGTCTGTCTTGTCTGGTATAAATAATACTATCTGTGGCAAAAACTGTACCCCTATTTTGCATTTGATAGATTTTTCGTAGATTCAATTTTAAGGTGATTATAAACATAACATAACACCTGTTTTCCCCGAAGGGTTGGGCAGAGATGTACCTATAGTACACCTACGTTTCGCCAGTTATGTATAATTCCTAGGTAATGGGTGGCGAGCCTAAAACCATCAATCGGGCACAAATCCAGACTCCGGGCTGTTACTGAGAAATTCCAGATAGAAAAACCCAATATCACTTTGCCCGACCCGGGAATCGCACCCAGGACCTCATGCTCAGCAGTAGCGCTTGCGACCACTACACCAACGACACCCATGTAATAGGGGGCACGCCTAAAGCCATCAACCGAGCACAAATCCAGACTCGGGTCTACTACTGAAAAATTGTGATTATTGTACACTATAATAAAGACCGGAGATTTAAATGTACTTATACATGTAGATGTATTCAAACAAGTGACCCAGATACCGGGAAGCACGTTATAATATATAAAATTACCCTACAAACAACATTATTGTTTTATTTCATCCTGCTAAACTCCTGGTAAAGATAACTGTAGAAGTTTATACTTAGTATAAAATTCTACGGGTATCTTTACCAGGAGTTTCAACCAGATTCACCCAGCAAATAGGTTCCAAAATCCAGCACTCCACGCTCCAATATCTAACCAGCTCGGTACCATTTACCAGCATCCAGATAACTGCACGTATCTATCACCGGCATGTCGCGATCTACAAACGTTCTAGTACTCGTGCTAGTGCTGCCATCTAGCGGATAATGGCGGAGATAACACGTCTCATACATAATTGCCACTAAGTAGTGCGTCTACGTCAACCAGTGGACAGAAAAATTACCTGGGTTCCTTATGCTTGCTAGATAACACTTCTAAACATGTTCTCCCATAGGTCGACTATTACTCCGCGGGGGAGGGGGGGGGGGGGGGACGACGACACAGACATACAGACAGACGGACATGGTGAAACTATAAGGGTTCCTTGTTGGCTACGGAACCCTATGGCATTAAAACTGATCAAAAACATGTAAATAGACCAAAAAGACAGAGAGGCTCAGGAATACCTACTCCTAACGCAATAGCTGGGAGTCATGGCGTACACCTTTGCCTAAGTCTTACAAGAGGAGGTAAACAAATAATGTCCCCGATTTGAAAATTCTCATAGGAAAATCAGCCCGCACGTCAGAGTTTCCTGCAAAAATGTAGTAAATCTAAAACGAAAGTTTGTTTGCTCTGAGTTTCAACGAGAGGCGTTCGTAGTGGCAAAATGGAGGTGTCAGCGGACGAACTCGGACGGTGCGTCTGCGCAAATTGGAATTGGTTACAACGTACGAGTAAACCAGAAGTTTGATGCAATTTGAACCATATTCATTTGGCATCTGAAAACTGTCTAAAGAAACGGATTTCTTGCATGTCTGTATTCCCCGAAAGATTAGGCAGGGGTGTATTTAGTACAACCATATTTCACCAAGCATGTTGAAGTCCCATGTCATAGAGGGCGAGCCAGTTCTTCTTCAGCCATACCTACCCAATTGAACAAAATAGGCTTTACTTAAGAAAAAAAATTGCCAAATCTGTACAGTTTGTGGTAGCGGAAAAATATATGTTAATTTTGAACATATTTCCCAGAACTTGGTTGTTACCAAAACACGTTTTGAGAAAAAAATCTCGATACAAACTAACGTTAAACTAACCTCTTACCTTGAGTTCTAATCCAAAATATCTGCATTAAATATCAACATACGTTACGTATTTAATTAATAACAAGAACGTCTTATTTGAATGCAGAACTTGGTTGTTTTTTATTTTCGATTACTCAACTCAATTTTGAGTAAATAGAGAATTGCTTCATATTTTGCAATAAATTACAAGCGTTGTGTCATCGCGCTTCTCTTTCTTTTCTATGCAATCTGACAATGAGCGCGGTTTAGGTTTTGTCAGCGTCTTAAGTGCAGAAGGACTTTGATTCAAATCTGATACTTACCTACTGAAAAGATCAATACTACAATGTACAGAACCCACCGGTTCATTAAGAACCTGTATACCAACATAGATACGCAACGCCTACCATCACGCACTTGATGCTGACAGATTTGCTCATCACCCAGATCTTATCTTAGCTAATTACAGTATACCATTCATTTACATAGCCACTAGTTAAGTATTGGAATAAATCTCGACCTGAGACGCATACGGTCTGATATGGAATTTCACAAGTTTAGAGGAGAGTCAAAAGAAAATTCTTGATAAAATCGTGTCAAAACTATTGTTTATTTTCGAATAGGTTATCAAAAATAGTATAATGTTTTTAATTTGTTAGCCTAATCGAAAATAAACAATAGTTTTGCCGAACCACATACTTACTGATGGTTTCAATACCACGTTTGTAAATATGTGAGCATCATGTACCTGTCACAATTCATTTATCTGTCATTGCTTTATTTTTCATTCTTTTTTTACCTATTTTGGTATAGTAATTTTATTCTAGGTGCATCGTCTTCACATATAATTTTAAAATGTACATATACAAAATTTTGTAAAATATTTTAAAAGAGTAACGGTGGAGTTTCTTGCCGATTCTTCTCCATACGAATCTACCTTTTGGAAGGGGCAACTAGAATCAATTCTATTTTTTTTTTGTTAATTTTGACGTTCAAAAGTGCCTTTTTATGTGCCTATTTGAAAATAAATAATTTGACTTTGACTTTGACTTTGACACCCTGCGAAATAGGATTGCGTCCACGATGCGCAGAGTGCGTGGGAGCGGCAACAGCATTCTGAAGGTCACCAGTGATAAGCCATGCACATATGCATGTACCCGGTACGTCAGGTGAGGGCAACAGATATATACTTAAACGGAAATTTATGTTACGGAACCCTAAAAAATGTTAATTTTTAAATCAATAATTTGTAACCATAAATGTAGTCTAATAAATAATTCGTGGTTATAAATCCCGGGATTAAAACGTCTTTCAGTCAGTCCGGGATTTTAGAGGAGGTATTATCCACTCTATGTTACTTCCGTCCTCGAAGTTTAGGTAAATATACTCTACCTATTCCGATCTCTTATCATGAAACACAAATTGTAGACAAATTAATTCTTGTCGATTAATTCTTCTGAGGCTTACTGTACCTATCCTACTAATATTATAAATGATGGATGGATGGATGGATGTTTGTTACTCTTTCACGCAAAAAGTACTGAACGGATTTGGATGAAATTTGGCACACAGATAGTTTATAACCAGGAATTACACATAGGATACTTTTTATCCCGATATACCTACGAGGTCAAAACCTATGCGGGTGAAACCGCGGGGCGCATCTAGTAGGTACATATCTATAAATGTTGTATAGGAGTAGTTTAGTATAAACTAAATTAACAACATGGCTATACCTAAAGTTTTTAACTTTATGAAGTTAAACTGAAAGACGAATACTGGAAAGGTTATAACAATGACTTTGTTTCCAATGCTAGCTTAAAACATTGTTATTTTTAACCCAAAAGAAGCACTAATCTAGACAATTAACCTTGCTAGATTTTTTGTATAGCGTGATCAAGAAGCGTCCTCGAAGGTTGCGCATAAGCAAGGACAGAGAAACGAAGGAATCATAAGGTCGACTCTCGATGTAATCAGAGGGCTGGCCTATTTTTAGATCAAAGAATCAGCATTACCATACAACGTGGCAATGGTGCCAGCCTTTTGGGCACTTTTCCTGTTGACAGCGATCCGTACGAATTTTTTGATGCCATATGAGTCCTTCCCCACCGTTTTATGGTTCCGTACCCGAAGGGTGCCCAACGGAACCCTATTACTAAGTCACGTCTATCCGTCCGCTATCCGTCCGTCCGTCCGTCTGTCAGCGGGTTGTATCTCATCAACCGTTAGACAGTTGAAGTTTTCACTGATTATGTATTTCTATTGCCGTTATAACTACAAATAATTATAATTAAATAAAGTTAATAATTATAGGGGGTCGCCATACAAAAAACGTGTTTTACTCGCACTTGGCCGGTTTTTTATATACATGTTTATTTATTACTAATATTATTTTATAAGTCTGTTAGCTTATAAATGACTAAATAACTTAAATTAAGCAAATCTTTAAGTACCACTTATTATTAATATAACTCTAGCAGAAGTCACGAATTGCACATAGGTATTTTAAACCACAGTCCAAGGTGTGAATTCCAATAAAAATAAACAAACATTAGGTAGGTATTTATACAAAATAATCGCTGACTCTATTGAGTATTTTATACAATTCAGTCATTTCATAGATGACTCAAGCAATCATAGAACAATTGCTATTTGATGACGTCAATAATTATGGCGTCAGGGATTGCCCAAGACAATAATTAAAACCGGCTAAGTGCATGTCGGACCACGCACAATGAAGGGTTCCGTAGGTGGGATGAATTAATCCCAAAAAAAAACTCAACATTGTAGTTGAAAACATGTTCTCCAAAACATTCCAACTGCGAATGTAAGTTGTTGGACTATTACTCGTTAACTTGTAAAGCCTACTTATCTGTGATAGTTTTCCTTTTAACTTCGTTATATACACTACTGCCATGAATCTTTGCACATATCCAAAAACAACCATTTACTGGCACAAAAATTTGCACTTTAAAGCTTATTATTACGCAAACGGTTCCCTGAATCGAAAAATGTTTTCACAGACCCGCAATGTTTTTGAACGCCATATACAAGGGATACTCCACACTATGGGATAGACGAGAAAACAAAATATCATCCCCACTTTACGTACAAGGGAGGTAAATGATAAATGATTTTTATTTCTGTAGGTAAGTAGTATTGTACAAACACTTTTACATGTCAATCATATTTTTTAAATAAAGCTAGATGAGGTCGGCGTTTCCTATCTGACTACTCTGGGAAGAAAGGCCGAAACAAACTCAGAGGTCACAGTCTCTTTTAAAGTCCAGACATAATCTTGGTCAGATCATGTGAAGGCCATGTAAATTGGTGTCTGAAATGGTCCTTTTGAGGAAAGAACCCCACAGATTGAGTGGATCTGTCCAGTCAGTGCACGCATTTGTCAGTAATCGAGCAGCTCAACTTAGAACTTACAATATGTACCCTACAAA
Source organism: Atethmia centrago (assembly GCA_905333075.3). NCBI lineage: Eukaryota > Metazoa > Arthropoda > Insecta > Lepidoptera > Noctuidae > Atethmia > Atethmia centrago. Next base: position 4,048,738 of record HG995381.1, on the reverse strand, counting down.
ATTCTTTTTGATTAATATGAATGAATCATCATCATCATCTGCCTAGCCTTTTCCCAACTATATTTGGGTTGGCTACCAGTCTTACCGGATACAGCTGAATACCAGTATTTTACATGGAGCGACTGCCTATCTGACCTCCACAACCCAGCTACTGGGTAACACGATACCCCTTGGTAAGACTGGTTGTCAGACTTTCGAGCTTCTGCCGACCCGTAACGGCTGTCAAAGATCTACAAATGACAGCCGAGACCCACGGCTTAGCGTGCTTTCCGAGGCACGGAGGGGTATTGGTATGTAAAGATGGTCACCCATCTACGGGCCAACCGCGGCAAGCGTAGCTTAACCTGATCGATCGACCCGTGCGGCTGTTATTACTTAGCTATTAATATGAATGAATACCCATGCCAAATTACAGATTTCTAGTACTAAGCGTCCGTGAGCTAAGCCGCGGACAGACACACAGGCAGACGGACAGACGGACAAGGCGAAACTATTGTTGACAATGGAACCCTAAAAAGCGAATACATGTTAGTAATTATTATCAAGCCACTTGCTGCAATATTTCAATCAAGATACAGGTTAAAATCGCGTGCACGAATCTGCAGTGTTTTAAGGCTCCTACATACTGGCGCGACTTGTCGCGCGACGCGTCGCGACACAAAGGCACCGCTTGTAGCGCTACACGCGGTGTCTTTGTGTCGCGTCGCGTCGCGCGACAAGTCGCGCCAGTATGTAGGAGCCTTTATGGAACTGGTAGGTACTAATCGTAGATGAATAATTAAAATTGATGATCAACTATTCAGTTAATTATTATATCTGCAGGAGACCATCATATTGGACAATTATTGTGGTGTTTATGTTCATCTACCTACAATAAATAATATGTCGTTTTGCGCTAGTTGAAGAACCTCTTCTAATGCTATGGTTACACTGTCGCGATAACGCGAACTTACACTGCGCGCTCTCTCTGGCACACCGCTCGACGTCTCGCTGTACAACAAAGAGCTCGAAGTGTAGTTCGCGTTATCACGACAATGTAGCCGTAGCATGTGTATCACACATGCACAATACACGAAATGAAAAGGGGAAAAACAGATGACAAAATAACGTTCTTCAAAAGGACGATCATAAGAAAATCAGTAACGTACTACTTTGTAAAGGCGAAAAATCAATTAATCCTGGAACCATCTCACTGCAGGACAAACAGGGTATATATATATACTCGTATATCTCATATATTCATATATCTTATATATTCATATATCTCATACAGAGCATATTTATCATTATGCTTGCTCAGTGTGTGTTGTCTTTTCTCTAGGTAATTGACTCGAAAAATGAAGTCAATTTACTTGCAGCCACATGGTCACGTCTATAGGTTACCAATGTCTTATTATTTATTGCTCCTGTATGGACAAAACTCAAATTCAAAGCATTTATATCAATTAAACCAATTACAGACACTTGAATTGTCAAGAAGTCGGTCGGTCAGAAAGATGAAGTTGCCCATTTTAACGTAATAGGTTCCTATGGAGAAGAACGGGCAAGAAGCTCCATGGACATGTTATGATATCAATCTTCGGTTCCCTGAACGAGTGAACACGGAAGATGCGTGAATAAAATATTAATGATTGTTTCTCATATTAATAGACATCACACTTAGATTTGCATGCAATTTTATCATCGACATTACATTTAATCGACGGTATCCATAAAAGGACCACTGAACATAGGATAATTGTAGACAATCTAAGATTGCAAGCCATTAATGTTGGTATAACCGGGGTTGTAACGAACATTCTTACTTAAAACATGTCAGTAATTAAAGGTAGCGAAGCCGTAACGGTTTTCATGTAGCTTGTCAGACTGCCCTACCATTAAGACAACATGGCGGATACAAAGCCTAAAGTCGAATTATTAATTCACTGGAGGAATCTGGCATGTGCTAGCTGTCACTGTGTTTAATAAAATCGTCATACCAATTGTAATCGATCGTTTAGTTTAATCGATTTATATAAGTGTATAATACATTTATAATAATAAGTGTAAAAGTCTAGAATACAATAAATATGACAATTTTATTACACAAAATGACAGCTAGCACATGTCAGATTACTAGATGTGCTGGCGACTGTACTTTATGTTGTCGCAAAGCATTAACTTGGTTACGTTCCATCATCACCATCATCAGCCTCCTGCCACTATCGATGCAGCTTTATCTTCTATACTCTATTGCATACATTCATATATTCACCTCCTTTCTAGCCATATCGTCTTTAAGAATATATCTATCGTTTCTTTGATCTTCCCTTCATTCCTCATTCATACAAAACATAACAATATCAGGAAATGAAATAACTGTGACCATACCAGTTATTTGCCCTCTAAAATTCGACTCATCGTTAACGCCAAATCTCTTTACAAACTGCAAAGACACAGGGTTTTTGCAGTTTGCAACCACTAATAACGAAATTAAGAACATAATCAAGATAATGTTACCATTATGAGGCTGTAAGTTGATCGCTGTGATATATGTTCAGCTTACAGAGAAGTGTCGACCTTGGACGGTACAGCCAAAGTGCCAATGTTACTGCTTCCTACCTCCTTCACTTTCTAAGACAATGCTGTTTTAACTGGCGTTTATATGGAGGTAGATTATTCAAACTTTTTTTGTAAATGTTTAGTAATTGATTCTTTTCGAATGTATAATATCTGCGAATCGGTTGTTTAAATTAATCGGTCAAGGACAGCTAATGAGACACAAGTGACTTTCCTTTGTTTGGCTCCGAATAGGATACGCGCCGGGCTTCACAAGCGTATTTTGACATTATATTGTAACAATCAATAAATAAGCTATGAAGCAAGAACCAGCACTCTCCTGTGACAGAGGAACAACAAATGAAAAGTATTGAAAATACTTTTATAATACTTCTCACTTTGACTACTAAGCAACATTAATGGAAGTGATGCGATCCGGAACCCTTAATAATCATAAAAAGAAAATTGCCCCTCAGCAACCCAAAAACATATTTGTATGTGTAATTAGGAAGGTTATAAAAAGTGGGGAAAACAGATTCGCCTTACAATGACAACAATTATGAAAAACAACAACCATTTTGATTTTAGGTCATACATACTCGTATAACATACATAATCAGCCTATAATGTTCCCACTGCTGGGACACAGGCCTCCTCTCTGTGAGAGGGATTTTAGGTCAATTTATATAAAACAAAGAATATTTGCGCGAAGCCAGTTATTTTAACTGACCTTTCAATTTGCAAAATAATAACTGGGAATTATTATTTTTCATGAATAATTTCAAACTCGTAATATATACTGCCGTCTATATTTTACGGAAACCCCAAATATTGGGTGGCTAACGTTGGAATTTTCAATCACATGGACCGATACAAAATAGACTACAATCAATCTTGATTGATGAGATGAGATTGATTATTTTAGAGGGTTTCAGCACCAAAAATATCAACACATAAATTCCCAATTAAGTGTTAAAACTGTATCAAGTATTCTAAAACTCACCGGTTCTCTCCAGGTCCAAGCTTATTATTCTCCACTATAGCCGTAGCCCTGATCCTATGGTCAGGCTGTTCCCCAATCAGCTTCTCACTCCTGCCGTTGTGCAAATGCTCCCTAGCCACACTGTATGCGTCACAAATATCCCTATCTACAACAACACCACTATCACTTTCACTGATCACTTTAACTTTCTCACTCGTGTCAACTTCGTGTTTCTCCGGTTCCACTTTGTCTTCTTCTTTTATTATGTCCTTCTCTTTCTTTTTGTCGATGCCGTTGGCTATGACGGGCGCTGGTTTCGCCTGGAGGGATTTAGGTTGGGCTTTCGGAGAGGATATGGTAGGCTTGCTCTCGATCGCTCCGTTTTCGTTTATTGATGTCACGTAGACGGTCGAATTTGCTATGTAGCCGTTGAGCTCTTGTCTGTTTTCTGGCTGAGTTCGTTTTCGACGGTTTAGCTGGAACAAATAAACAAATATAAGTCAAATAATGACCAGCAACAGTTAGATAGTAAACATATAGACAATTAAGCGAACGACAATGTCGTCTTGACCTGATTACGACATAAATTAGACAATACTTGTAAAGTTATATAACAAGCACTAGTATGCAACATTGATGGCATTAAAACAGCATTAGTTATATAAAGCGCGATCCAGTTACCGACTTTATTTGCAATGATGTTAAACTTAACAATCCTAATAAAAAGTTTTTGAAACCTATAGAATTGCAACCGGATACACATAATAAATCAATTGAATTACATTTCACCTTCAATCTAGAGGTCTAAAAAATCTACACAGTACGTTATTAATGATACAATGTCAGACACACCCCTGACTGAACCTCATAATAAAATAAATTAACGGAACATTATAAAACCTAAGCTTTAGAATATACTCAAGGTTTTATAGACAAGTGCAGATAATAAAGCAATAAATGTTATTGAAGGTTTTATGCGCCTGTATAGATCAGAGATAGCAGTACTCACAATCTAATTAAAATTCTTTTGATTTGTTAACATTTTAAAATCAATCCGAAACTTCCGCAGAATTAAAAATATGAGAAATTCTGAGAACTTCAGACTGTAACGAATTCAATATTCAAGCATTTCAATTCAGCAATATTCCAATCTTGAAAAAAGAAATTGAAATAAATCCGCATTTAAATAAAGAATCTCTATTATCATTTTCTCTTTAATATTAGAGGCCACTTTAGGAGTAATTGCTAAGGTGACTGGGATAGAATACATGCGGAAGGCGGAGGACAGGGTGTTGTAGCGCAGCCTGGGAAAGTCCTGTGTCCAGCAGTGGACTGTTATAGGCTGAGTTGATGGGAATAATTATGGACACCATAGGATGATCTACTGCACCTTCTTTGAGCCTGCTTTCACCAATGCGTTTGCTGATTTGGTTTAGCTGTAGAGACGATTGTGGCCTGAGCCTGAGCCTGATATTTGTCAGTAAGAAGTATACATAATATGTATGTATACACAGTCATATTATGACTGTGTCTAGTAAATTGTTAGCGGCATGCGAAGATGCAAACCCATCCATGTTCGAGCCATCTGACAGCCACTTATCGCCGTTCGCAGCACATTTAACACGATTATTGGAGTGTGGGTTACCGTACCGCTTGAAGATGGTGATAAAAAATATACATACATAGCTGACTAATATTCACATCGCTGAGTTACATCTTAATCATCGTAGACGGATGTGCAGTAGAATTTGTTATTTGTAACATCATTGAGGAAAGTTAAATCAAGAACTGCCTAAAGATATGATAAAAAATTATGCCGCCTTGAAGCCAGGTTTTAACAACAGATGAATTAGAATAAAAAGCGAAAATTATAATAAAAGTCCCAACACAGGACTATCATATTGAAGAATCTCCTCATAACGCGCACCAGATGGCAGTGTCATGGTTTTTTATGAAAAATGCTAATGGTACCGAACAATATGTCATCGCGGTATACGCGACCCCAATTAGTAGCAAAAACACCACTTGACTGTACGAACATTTAAAAACGTGAAATGCAACAAGTGGGCCCTTGATGTGCCTATTATTGTGTGGCGCAATCATTTTGTGGGAAAAAATCTGAGATTGGAACACGCATATGAAAGGAATTCATGGGCGAATTTCAGTAAGTGCTTATGATTTCTTATTTACGTGGTTGGTTTTACAATACGGTAACCTTAAATTATCAAATCTCTAACCCTAAAACCCAGATTCAGAAACACAGCAAGCTTTACGAATACCGGTAGTCTGAGTCATTTTGATTATCAAATCGACATCTAGAATTAGATAATTGGTTATAAGGGTTTATCACATCAATTGCCCCGTTCATGGAACAAAGATCAGAGTCAACGAATTGTGTTAATGGATCTGAATGAAATCATCATTGATGCAAACATTGAACAGAAAGAATAGTAAAAAAAACCGGCCAAGTGCTTGTCGGACGACACAGAATAAAGGGTTCTGTAATTGAAAAGCTAGGATGAATTTATCCCAAAAACAAACTTAACATTGTAGTTGAAAAACACACTTAGCTACGATAGGTTTCCTTTTAATTTCATTATATGTACTACTGCCATGAATTTTTTTCACATTGCCATAAACAACCATTTAGCTGGTAGGGGGGCGAGGGACACTCGACTCTAACAAAAATTTGTACTTTAATGTTTAATATTACGCAAACGGATCCTTGAATCGAAAAGTGGTGTTCATAAGCCCGCAATATTTTTGAACGGCCTATCCAACGATACCCCACACCATGGGATAGACGAGAAAAAATATCATACCCACATTACGTGCAAGGGAGGTAACAAATTACAGCTTTCTAGTACTAAGCGTCTCTGAGCTGAGACAGACACACAGACGGACATGGCGAAAGTATAAGAGTTCCTTGTTTACTACGGAACCTTAAAAACAAATAGCAAAATTGGTTCTCCAAGGAAAAGCCAAAAGAAGAAGAAAAAGAAGAAATTGAAATGAAAAAGATACAAATCAAAATGAAGAGTCCTACTTATAATGTTATGAAGTAGACGAAGAAGCTGAAAGAGAGATCTTTTCACCTGTTATAACTGCAAATGATATTAAAATACTGTGAAGCGAGCGAGTGAATTAAGTGTGCTCCAACTGCGAATGAAGTAACGAATCGTCCGGAGATGACTACAAACAATTTGTTGTGTGGGACAAGTATGAAATAAAAACAGGTATAAGACAATGAAGATACTTTAGCTTAAGTAGGTTGCCATTTTAAACACCAAGACGACATTATCAGGAAGAAAGGACATACTTATCAGAAGCAACAAAAATGAATGGTATAATGAACCCACTGGATGAACTCTTCCGTTTCGAAAGAGTTTTAGAATTTTAATTTAATTTTCGATGTGATAGAGTTTATCCAATGAGTTGAGTGAGTGAGCCAAAGGCCAGAATTAACAAAATAAGCCTTTCAAATCAACACAGTTTAGACAATTTGTTTTTATCTGTGTCGCGCAACTTGGGCCAGCACATAAGTGGCCTCGTCAAGTGGGGTTGGACTGAATGCAGGCTAGCTCACTTGCGCGCATTGTCCTAGCTAATCTATTGTACGCTTTCCATTATGTGTACACGCCATGTACACGCTGTATCCTCCAACTTGCGCCATCGAGTCAAGTAGTCTCTAGTGGAGTGGTGGACTGAATGCAGGCCAACTCGCTCACAAACAATGTCCTGGCTAATTTGTTGTACACTAGCGACCCGCCTTTGATTCGTACGGCTGCAGTCTACTAATTTTGCGACATGTCAAAAAATCTAGATTTCTGTGCTTTAAATAAGTTAAATATTAATGCACACATAAAGCGTGCGGCCCGCCAACAAATAAAAAAATACGGAAAATAAAAGAAAATTATAAAATAAATGATGACGATGTTGTATACGTACCTAATTACCTACATTAACAAGTATGTGCGAGCTTGCGATCAGGGGGGTAACCATCACCTCTTAAAGCAGTATTATTTCAATACTACTTTAGCGTGAGAAAGAGATGGAGCTATAAGTCCTGTATAGCTCCATTACTTTCCCACTGTGAAGTAATATTATAATAATACTGCTATAAGAGGTGATGGTTGCCCCCTGAACTATTCTGGTAGCACTTTAGTGAGTTCGGGCGAGCCATGTGGGGCGCGTCGCGCAAAAAAAATTTCACGGCAATGCTCATTGCCATGCATCAAACTAAATATTGTAAGTTTTGCAAAACCTAATTCAATTCATTTAAATTCCTTTGGCTCATAATGTGCCCGAGTGGCCCCATTCTCTATAATTTTGTGCATCCCTGCTATAGATGATGGTGAAACCGCATCAAAATTGATTGTGTAGTTAAGAGAAGATGTCACACAGACAGACATCAAAAGCAGCTTTTATAGTGATATAGATGGTGATGTATGTATCGACGGTTAAAAGGTAATAAGGCATAAGCGACATTGTGATCGAAAATGAGTTATGAATGCCATCCTACTTAAAAATAGAGATTAAGTAGGATGGCATTCATAACTTATTTTCGACCAAAATGTCGCTTATGCCTTATAACCGTCGGTATGTAGTCTTCATTTCTTCAACCTTTTGTAAACGTACTGTATTTAACAACTTGGACTTGGAGTTGATTGGCATCTGCATGTGGAGTTTTAGACGGAAGGCAGGCCTCACTCGTATATATCGTTCTAAACAAACTATTTTATATTCTCTTTAAGTCTCATTGTTTACACGCTGCTAGTCAAAACTTGGGCCTAGACACGAGTAGCTTTTCCAAGTGGTTTTGAAAACAGGCCAACCCACTCGCACACATTGTGCAGACAAAATTGTACAACATTCTATCTAAGTTTATGTTTATGCGCTGTAGTTTACAACTTGGGCCACCGAGTCAAGTGGCCTCGTCAAGTAGAGTGTTGGACTGAATACAGGCCAACTCGCTCGCATACAATGTCCTAGCTAATTTATATTATGTACTATTCAACTTTACGTGCTCAGGATGTAGGACTAAACAACAGCAAAGATTCGCAACCGGTGCATTCTAGAATTGGCGAAGAAACCTCGATTAGCGAGAGAAATATGCAAAGAGATAATACAAATAATACTACTACTTTGTACTTAATTATGTGCGAGAAATTTAAATATATAAATAAATAAATATCTAATGCCGTTGACTGGCAGCATTCCACTTTGGAAGCTGATTAGGACGATTCATTGTTTACTTTAGTAAGGGTGCGCACACATTGGTCTTTATAATCCCATGAAGCGCGTTCAAACGCGCGCAAACCTATCGCGCATTCATCAATATCTCGTATATTAAAACCTTGAGTACCTACGTAAGTTATCTGCATAATATTACGCAAGTAAACAACACTAGTGCATTAATATGTGAAACATGTAGCATTATCCTTAAGTCTACAGGCAGTTTGGACATGTCACGTCGAGAGGCGTGATTCGCTTGAGCGACGATGACCGCTGCCTGCGCTGACGAGCACTTGCAGCCGCTTAGCTAGTAACTCAAGCGGTTGAATCTGTTCTCACTTCTAAGGATATTTTGGAAACGTAATCTTCTTAGGGCTTACAACTACTGCAATCGCTGCTGCTTACTAATAAATAATTATGTTAACTTTCTTACCTCTAAAGACAATTTGGACATGTCAACAGGCGTGATCCGTTTGAGCGCTGACAGTCGCTGCAAGCGCTGCCGAGCTTGCTCTTCCACGGCGATGAGGAACGCATCCTGAATTATGTTGTGGCCGATGTCTGATACTGTGGACAAGAAAACATTGGTCAATGAATGGGTGTCTGTGTTGGTATTCGGTATCAACTTGAAACCAACCAGTCGACAGTAATTTGTGTTCATTGCAGATACGGCTAGTTCCTACTAATTGATGAAGAGTTACCAGACTAATACTTCAACAGTGATTGGAAATGATGATTCTCTATCTAGGAATACATTTGTAATTGCATCTTTATTAACACATGTTGCTTTTTCTATAATCTTTTTAAAATAAAAAGGCATTCATTCTTTCGCAGACCGCCTCGGCGACCAGCAGTTCTCGCCGCGCTTTTCAGGCGCGTCCGCGAGTGTAAACGCACCCTTTTACGCGTTGAATTGGCTAATGCAGCCGCACAACGTCCGATAAATTGGATTAAGAGCTTACCTACTTAATTAAGCCGTTTTAAAGTAATCCTTAACATTAAACGCATTGCTATGACACACAGAATCGACGGCTATTTGAGTTGATTTATTAACACGAAAAAAAGAAGACCCACGGCTAAACCTAAAATTAATTTGATAAAGGTTCCAAATACGTTTGTTCGACTTATTATGTTTTGTGATTTCAGTTCAGTTCCTATTGTATTCATCTGGGTGTCGTGCCATACCCAGGCATTTCTTTTGTGTACCAATGTAAATTCAACTCATTGCTGGAGGAATCCTGCGACATGAGCATAATTAATAATATAATATAATTCCGCTTTTTTATAAAACGTCTTTTCCGCAAAAATTTCAATCGGCAGTCTCATTAAATACTCCTGCGCCACGTGCACTGAGATCGATTGAAACAATTCGCGTGCCGATGTTGCAATTAATATTCAGTCGGCAATCGAGGGCCTCCGAGATGAGTCAGCCATTGTGAATGTGAATATATTAAGGAGTAGGACTGTAGGACTGAAGTCTCGCTCCGATGAATCCTACCCATTTCGTTGGCGACCTCATTCGAATCAGCTTCCCAATGTACTCAATATAACGCTGCTCAAGAATGTAAACCTTCGTTTACAATCTCCATTGAGACGCAACACGAGCTCAACTATGACCACCGCCATCCAGTTGTAGTTGTCATGCACTTAGCTTCCTACTCGGGCCCTCTCGATCTCAACCAGCCCCCTCCAACCCAACTGATAACCGACTGGAGGAAAGTAAGCGAAAGACTGAAATCCATCACGTCGCCTCACTTGGACACCATCCCCGAGCACATAGCGTCAGTCACAGACAAGACGTGCGCGATCAACTCGTTTACAAAACACGTATAATCCGTATTGACGGATTGTTCACGGGAAGTTCCGGCTATGGACGGGCATCGCTGGAAATTAACGAGTGACGTGCGTGAACTGATAACCGAGATGAACTCGGCCATTAGTGCCTTCGAAATCTTTCCTTGTGACGCGAACAAAGTCCATATGCGCAATTTAAAGCGATCTGCGTGCTACGGTAGGTAAGTAGGTACACCAATGAATAAAAATTAAGAACTGAATACGTACTTGCATCGGATTGCACAAAAAAAACCTTTGGCAGTCACCACATCGCCACTGATGTCGCCATGAGGAAAACCACACCAAATATTGCCACAATTTTCCAGTGGCGTGCAGTGGTTCTCCACAGAGGGTAGGCCACGCATACAGACACCAAAAAAAGAAAACTGCGGGCACACATCTACCTTTAGACACAACTTGAATCTTATCATTAAGACGCTGACAACACCTTAACCGCGGTCACTGTCAGATTGCATAGAAAAGAAAGAGAAGCGCGATGACACAACGCTTGTAATTTATTACAAAATATGAAGCAATTGTCTATTTACTCAAAATTGAGTTGAGTAATCAAAAATAATATAAATTATTTAAAAAACAAAAAACCCGACTGCTAAAACACATAACTGAAAAGGGAAAAACAAGCGTTATAATCTATATAATTTTGCTCTCGCAGGCGGGGACAATCAAAAGTTACACCATATTTCAGGTTATTCGACTGTCCCCGCCTGCGGTACCAAAATTCTATAGATTATAATGCTTGTTTTTCCCTTTTCAGTTATGTGTTTTAGCAGTCGGGTTTTTTGTTTTTTAAATAATTTATTTTATTTCAAGCTTTTTAGTTTTATTAACATATGTATTTGAAAATTACTCATTACTAGCTTTTATTTGATACCAATATAGTTGCAATTAATTAAAAAAAAAACCCTTCCCCTCCTTTTTTTTGTATTTGCAGATGCAATTTATAAACATTATATAGCCTATGTCACTCCCACAATTAAGACGAATCTAAGGACACCTCATATGTTAAAATCCATCAAGCCGTTTAGGCTACAGAGCGTGCCAAAGAAATAGACATACATACATACATACATACATACATACATACATACATACATACATACATACATACATACATACATACATACATACATACATACATACATACTCTCGAAAAACATTACCCTCCTGAGGCAGTCGGGTAATAAAAAACAACCAAGTTCTGCATTCAAATAAGACGTTCTTGTTATTAATTAAATACGTAACGTATGTTGATATTTAATACAGATATTTTGGATTAGAACTAAAGGTAAGAGGTTAGTTTAACGTTAGTTTGTATCGAGTTTTTTTTTTAAAACGTGTTTTCGTAACAACCAAGTTCTGGGAAATATGTTCAAAATTAATATATATTTTTTCCGCTACCACAAACTATACAGATTTAGCAATTTTTTTTCTTAAGAGAAGCCTGTTTTGGTCAACTGGGTCTTGTCACCGCCTTAAACGATAGTTGCGAAAATTTACTGCTTTTAACTTCAAACAAACACACTTTATCGGCGCAAACTTCACAACAGAACACCATTCTTAGGTAAATAAATAAATAATAAACACAACAAATAATATTTACACTACTTTACGTTTCAAAACGTAAAGTAGTGAAATTACCTTAATCCTACTAATATTATAAATGCGAAAGTTTGTAAGAATGGATGGATGGATGTTTGTTACTCTTTCACGAAAAAAGTACTGAACGGATTTAGATGAAATTTGGCACACAGATAGTTTATAACCAGGAATAATACATAGGATACTTTTTATCCCGATATACCGACGGGGTCAAAACTTATGCGGGTGAAACCGCGGGGCGCATCTAGTAAGATATAAAAAAGCAAAACATTCAAGATCGGATATAAATTGCGTGTAACTGTCACATGAAACAAAATGGCTTCCCTGAGAAAAACACTACAAATTAAAATTGTATCATTGTCATACCGTGTTCTTCCACAAAGGGGACTACCAAATTTTGCCGGATAATATAGTCCAAGGTAGCCAAAACTTATTTTCCTAACTCCCCAAAAATCAAAGCAAAATTTCTCAAATACGAGGAGAAAAATTAAAAAAAATATGAAGTTTTTAATTATTTTTATAGGGCATTTGCTATTCCTTACAATGTATCATTTTTGGAAGGTATAAATTCGACAATACCACCCTGTTTTTTTAATTGTCTCTAGTTGTCATTAAGGAAACTATCGTGTCTCTGTGTAGTCTGATTCTCAAATTCCCGCAATTCGGGGAATCGTCCAAAAATTGGGAACCCTGGTCTTCAATACTTTTCATTCATTAAATCTTGACTTTACACACAGCCAATCACAGCACGGAATTGCCAGCTCCAGTCACTGTAGTTACGCCCATAATTTAAACCATTTCAATAGTGTGTGCCGTTCATACACACGAAAATTTACAGCAGTGTGCGTAAATTTTTGAATGGGATTTAGGCCAGCCTAATAAACTTCGACGGAGCACACATTTGTGCTCCGTCGAACTGTGAGTTACGTCACACGGCGGTAGCGACAAGTTGCTATAAGTGTTATAACAGGAGTTTAACTTTTTTTTTTTAATATTTTGTATTATTGTATTACATAGTTAAAATAAATGCATTTGGCGTTGTTGGTAGGGTAAGCTAGGCCTAATTGCCTCTATGGACGGCACGCCCCTGCAATTTTCTACCTGTTGATTCCCAGTCAACACTAACACAAGCTGCATAATATCCAGAAAAAAGTTCCTAAAATATGGCTTAACTTAATCCACGCAAAAGTCACTTATAATTTCCCCAAAAAAACATACTTTCTCTTACCATCCGGATGAAAAGTAACCCTATACGATGAAGCGCACCCCAGAGGTAACTAACTTATTTACTATGCCTGAAAGTACGATGTAAGGGCACGACCATAAAAATGAAAAATGTGCCTCCCCGCAGTACTTTGGTGTCGGGAAACACGAAAATTTTAGGGATTTTTGAGTTCCTCAGAAAGGTCATTTTGCTGAGGAATTCCGGGGTGTGTAAGGTATAGTGAACCTGAATGTGGGCTTCGGGATTTGAATCCGAGATGGAGCAAAAGAATTTGGTAGGTAGATATGTAGGTACTTGGGAACAACGTAAAGGATTTCTTTAGTACGTTTTTTATTGTAGCCGTGTATTTCCAAATGCTTCTACGGAAGAAATATCTTTGGCTATTTCATAAACGGGTAAATGACATTAAACTACTAGCAATATATACAGCATTAAGTAAACCTTGATTGGCTTGATCATCGCTGAACGGAGGTAGTCACAGGGTCTTCCATACTTACAATGCTAAAAGATGACTGGTACCAGCTGGATTGATCTTTTAACCTACCTACGTTTATCTTCGAGGGGTTTGTGGCTAAGCAATAACAGCCGCACGGGTCGATGGATCAGGTTAAGCTACGCTTGCTGGGTTTGGCTCATGGATGGGTGACCATCTTTATATACCGAGACATGGAAGGCCATGCCTCGGCAAGCTCGTTAAGCCGTTGGTGCTGTCATTCGTAGGTCTTTGACAGTCGTTACGGGAAGCCAAAAGTCTCACGACCAGTCTTATCAAGGGATATGGTATTACCCAATAACTGGGTTGTGAGGTCAGATAAGCAGTCCGTTTATGTAAAAAACTGGTATTCATCTGCAGCCGATTAGACTAGAATCCAACCCCAGAAAGGTTGGGAAAAGGCTACGCAGATTGACTACCTTCATCAACACCACATGTAGTTTCTATATACCTAGGAATATAAGTATTCACACAGCAAAACGTATGATAATCGTATCCGTTACTATCGTAAGCATATCTCCAAAACAGACATCGTGCTACAATGTTATCATATACTGTTCCGTGGTACCGCTGTAAGTGTGTGTGGAACGTTCCCAAGTGTCTCGCTGTTTACTAGGAAAACCCTATCTTTGTGTTATATTTAGTACAATTTGAGAGATAGATGTGTCTTAGAATTATATATATAACTGTATTAAGGCTCCTACATACTGGCGCGACTTGTCGCGCGACGCGTCGCGACACAAAGGCACCGCTTGTAGCGCTACATGCGGTGTCTTTGTGTCCTGTCGCGTCGCGCGACAAGTCGCGCCAGTATGTAGGAGCCTTTACGCCTTGGTCTCCTAAAAAAGCGGTAACGATCAAACAACTACAGCCGTCCAAATACACAGCGTTTTTAGACACCTTAATGTCAAATACTTTGACTGTCTCTAGTGGTCACAAGCGCTACTACTGAGCATGAGGTCCTGGGTTTGATTCCCGGGTTGGGCTAAGTGTTATTGGATTTTTCCATTTGGAATTTCTAGTAGCAGTCTGAGTCTGGATTTGTGCCCGGTTGAAGGCAATAGGCTCGCTCCCTATTACATGGGACTTTAACATAATTGGCGAAATTGGTGGACTATAGTTGCACATCTGCCTAACCTTTCGGGGAACACACGCGTGATGTTATGTTATGTTTAATGTCAAATACTGGGGAAAAATACAGATTTTCAATACAGACATTCGTTATAATGTGACGGAACGGTTCGAGGGCATTTATCAACCCGCACTGGGCCCGCGTGGTGGATTATAGCCTCACAGAGAGGAGGCTTGTACCCCAGCAGTGGGAACATTATAGGCTGATTTTGCTTTCGTAGGAAACCAAAATTTTAGATGCAAGCATTTTATATAGGACCTGTACCTGCGATAAGACCACTCATTATGTTACCCTATGTAAAATATCTTTAATTCTTATGATGTACATAATAAAGAGTATTCTATTCTATTCTATTCTATTCTATTCTGACAAAATTAACTTAAAATGCGAAAGACCGTACTTATCTTAAAATAAGCAGGTGTGCAAAACTTACATGACTTTGATTGATGATGATTTGTTTCTTACCAACCATCTCTGCACACCAATTGTAACTGTTTTTTGTGTTATTGAACAACCGTATTGTTTTATAATTCAACTGAGTTATCTCAAAACATTCTCAAAATACTCTTATAAGTGATGGCGAAAACATATCCATAGTTATCAACTCGAAATCATCCTTATTTGATAACTAAAAATTCTTCCACAAGCCCTTGTTACAGCTTGGAACTCCAAAATGGAAAACAGCAGCGGCGTCGACCACAGATAGCCCCACTTTGTCCTTGTATAAAAACTAGCCCTCGAAGACTCGGACCCTAGACCATAGACACAAGTACACATAATAAGTACCGTTCTATCCGCTTGCACTGGAATGTATATTAAAAACTGGTTCCGTACTTAACAGAGTACTAACTGACCAACTTGTTGGGCGAAACAATTGATTTTGAACTCTATTAGTCTCAGTTTAAGTTTTATTTTTCTTTGTGAAAAGTGGTGGTCGCTTTCTGATGTCAAAGATAGTGATAAATCATCATTAGTGATGTTTTGAGGGAGTTTGATGATTATATAGTTGGTTTTAAGGGTTATAGTTGAATGTTGGGGTTAGTCATATAATATGAATTCGAGTTTTTGCATTGTTTCAATAAATTCGTAGACAGAGCTAACTTGGAGGATGTTTTCCTTCAACGAAGATGCTCTGTGAATTTAGGCAGAATGCTCTTTATTTGAGTCTAAGACGTACTGGTCAGCCTCTCTCATCCCACTGCTACGCAAAGGTACACTGGTCAGCAAATAAACCGGATGATAATGACTTATCCATTATTGTTGTCGCTGGTAGGATGCTCTTTGCTTATATGAAGTGACATTTTATCAGCGACAACCCCTGAAGTCATGTCTTTTAGAATTTGTAAGTTACTCGTGGCCGAAATAGCGTACATACACTGGTCAGCAAATAAACTTGGCCACCCGCTACCTTGGAACGAGGGGATTAGCTTATGGGATGAGCTGAAACGTCGGGTTCGAGCCCGGGTACATGCTCCAACAAGGCTTCCAGAGCTGCGATTCGCAATAATCGCAATTGAAGAGGAGTGGAATGCAATTGTTCAAGATTTCATCGTCAGGCTCGTCAGGTCGATGAAAACGAGGATACTGACAGTTATCCAAGCAAGGGGAGGGAATAATGAATACTGACCAAAAACTTTTTTTAATGTTTTGTTTTCTGGCTTTATTTTTTTTTTTTCATTTTATGATTACTAACGATTAACACGATTGGAAAAATACTCTTCTTTGTAAAATGCTTAATAGACACAAAATAACAAAAACCGGCCAAGTGTGAGTCGGGCTCACACACGAAGGATTCCGTACCATATCGTACAAGATTTAAACGAAGAATATTTTTCATTTTAAATAACCGGCCAAGTGCGTGTAGAGACCACGCACAATGAAGGGTTCCGTAGTTGGAATTAATTTATCCCAAGAACAAACATAACATTGTAGTTGAAAAACATGTTCTCCCATACATTTCAACTGCAAATTTTAATATAAGTTTGTACGCACAATATTGAGAGATTTACCATGTTATTTTAAGACTGTGGACTTCTTTTGGTTTTCCTGTAATCTATAAGTATATAACAAATATTTAGTATGTATATACAAATAAATATGTGTAATAGTTTGGCACATCAGGGGGAATGATCAGTTTTCATCTTTTCTAATAAAAAACATTAAAACTGTTTATTTTAAAATTATTAAAACAATTTATTGGAGACCCTTACAGTAAGCCCTTTCATTTAATATGTCACATGGTACAGATTGTAAAACTTTTTATTTTTATATTCTAATTTGACCCCAAAAGTGACCCCCATATTCAAAATTAATTTATTTACGTTACACGTCCGTATTTGGGTCGCAGAAATTCATACGTATATAAAATTTCAACTTAATCGGTCCAGTAGCTTCTGAACAAATCGGCTGAGAAAGACAGACAGAGACAGACACACGAGTGATAAGGATTCCGGTTTTAGTTTTTGCGGTACGAAACCCTAGAAATCGCAAAAATAAATTCGTATTTCATAATGGTACTGTGACTTGCAAAGTATGTTTTTGTAGTTGCAGAAAATCAGCCATATTTAAATAAAATGCCTTCTAAATTGGCGTTTTTTAATATTTGTTGATTAAATACAGTAATCAACAAATATTAAAAAATGGTACGTGATATAAAAAAGTTTCAAATTCCTAACTTGTTTAGTTGTTGCGCTAGAGCTCGTTCAAAAAAAAGTTTGGTTTAAAACTGACTACTTTTACGGCCCTCTGGTTAATTAGAAGATTTATAAAAAAATGTACTCTACTCGATGTGTTCGTGAGCCTTTTGGCCTCGTATAGCACTTTTTATTTTAATTTGTGATCTCCTGTGCGCGACCAAATAAATACTTTTTCTTTCTTTCTTTCTTTTTTCTAGACAATAACTGACATGCCAACGTATGAAAATCATTTTTTTATAAAATTTAATGTTTGTTGTATGGAGACTCCCTTAAATTATTAACTTCATTTAATTTTTATTGTTTGTTGTTATAGCGGTAATAGAAATACACAATCTGTGAAAATGTCAACTGCCTACCCATTACGGCCCGCTGACAGACAGACGGACGGACGGACAGCGAAGGTGTAGTAATAGGGTTCGGCACCCTTCGGGTACGGAACCCTAAAAACCAATCAAATAAATAAAAAGAATGAGGAAAACATAATCCATGTGTTTATCGATACATATACATATACACGCTACATCACGCTTGTATTCCCCGCAGGGTTGGGCAGAGGTGGCTCCTGTATGGGCGCGCTCTCTGGCGCTGCGGCCAGCCCGCCGCACATACTGGTATTTGCACGATCTACGCGGCCAAAAGTCCCAATATCCAAATAACGAAAACATTAAAAGAAACGAGTTCCACGAACAGAGGACTAACCAGGGAACAATACCCATCCTTGATCTACCTGCCAGAGCACACCCCACTCGCGTAGCGTGAGTCGGAACTCGACCGTTTCACCTAGTGTACGTATCTGTTCTCGGCGCTTTTCTAAACCTTAACTTCGAAAGTGTATTTTTATATTTTCAAGTTGATCTTACGAATTGAAAGTGATGGATTCTGATAGAGCAGGTAAGAGACTTACAAACTACATTAATAAAGTTATTATCAACTAACATACAACATAGTTTTTTTCTAATGTATGAACTCATTTCCATACCGTGATTTTCTTTAATATTTTTTCTTTGCTAGTGTGTTTGTTTGTGTATCGGGATAGATCGGGCTATGGTTATAATTATAGGTTATTATTTGAACATTTTTCTTAAAAGTCCTATCAAAAACATCTCCGGAAACGTCCGGATAGATTCACTTTTAAATAAAATGTATAAAATGCGATTTTTGTTAGCGACTTTTTTACATAGTGTACGTTTGTTTTAGGATCACAGGGTGCGTCAGGAGTAAGGATTGTGACCCGACAACATTTGTTTGACCGCATGAAGAAAGAAAATTTGCCTAATTTAGATACAAAATTAAATCATCTAAAACATCAACTCTTGTCTTGTGAAGATTACAATGAACACCAAATTTTTAATTTGAAACGTAGTTTTGCCCATTTCAAATCAGACCTCAAACAAAGGTGGACCAAAGCTAGCTATAAAGAAGAAAATTTTCTAAAATACAACCGGTCATGGCTGGAAGGTACGTTTGAAATCCCTGTTGTTTAGACCTCACAAAAAATAACCAAACGACAAAACCTAAACTAATGAGCCCGAAAGGATTTTGCTAGGGTATAGCACAAGTTAATCAGTAACAGATGCAAGTGAGAGGAGCAAAAGGCGAAAGACTGAGGAACTTTGTTCTGGTTTCAAAAAGGAGATCATAATACACGCTGCACAGGTGGAGCTGGGAAAATCTGGTAAAAGAGATGCATCAAATGACCTTAAAGATGTCACCAGTACTCCGACACAAGCAACTAAATATAAGAAGGCATTTTCTCTTACGAAATCAAGTAAAGAGCAACCCTCTTTGACACCAATGCAAGCGTTGCAAATGTTTTTAGATGCAGATTTGACACAAGGATAATACGAAATTATAAGAAAGACCAATAAGGCATTATTACCAATCGGACAGCTTTCAGAGGAAGCAGCTGAGGCTGGTAACAAACATTTTAGATGTTACCGCCAAGATTTTGCGAGGAAATTTTCCGGAGAAAGTTGCAACCAAGATATTTTTAACCGCCTTCTTCTTAGTTCAGATCCTTTGCTAAGTAGTAAGTGAGCTGTAAAAAAAGGGAAAGCAAACAAATTTTTGCCTAAACTTTGGCCATGGTCGTATCTGTGGAACCAATTTTTTTTCCCTGTAATCTATGTACCCTACTTAAAGTTTTGTGAATATAATATTTTTTTGTAAAAATATCATTTTTTTTTCTTATTTGCGTTGTTTAGATAACAAATGAGCATTAAAACAATTTTGGCCTCGTAGATCGTGCAAATACCAGTATGTGCGCCGGTTGAGCGCGGCCCAAAGGGTCATGGCCATCCGGATGGTCAGGGGATACCGCACGGTCTTCTGTGAGGCAGCGAGCCTCCTTGCCAGATTGCCGCCATGGGATCTGGAGGCAAAAGTTCTCGCGCACGTATGGGAGTGGCGGCGACATGGAGAGTACGGTTGTCGCAACCCAGTGCTGGGCACGCCACGATTGCGGCGATAAGTCCCCTCTTTGAGGAGTGACTAGAGAGGCGCCACGGCGTCCTCACCTTCCACCTGACGCAGGTCCTCATCGGACACGGACGCTTCGGGAGGTTCCTGTGTCGGATAAGGCGGGAGGAAACGCCCGGGTGTCACCACTGTGTGGATCACCCGGAGGACACGGTGGAGCATACGGTGGAGGCCTGCCCGGCTTGGGCAGAGCACCGCGCTGTACTCGTGGAGGCGATCGGCGGCAGAGATCTCTCGCGTCCGGCCCTGGTTCAGGCCATGGTACGGAGCGAGAGGGCATGGGCAGCCGTCACCTCCTTCTGCGAAGCAGTAATGCTCGCGAAGGAGGAGGCGGGACGGTTGAGGGAAAGGCAAGTTTCGCGCCTTCTCGCCCCTAGCCGCCGCAGGAGGCGCCCTGTCGGGCGGATTTCCGGCCACCGTAGGCGCGGGCTTGCGGACGGTGAGCAATGGGTAGCTCACCGTCCGGTAAGGACCAGGCCCGGGTCGACGGCGCATCGTTTTCCACGCGCGCCTCAAAGAGATGTCGTCAGCACAATGTAGGTGTCCACTAGGGCCGATGCCTGCCGGGGTCGCGGAAAGGTACTAATGGGTCACCGAGGCCCCGCAACACAGGCAACGGAAGGAATACGGGTGTGTTTTAGTCGTAAGAGTCTAACACACCCTCCCGCTCCAGCCAGAGCGGGAGAAGTTATTTGATGACTTCCCACCCAAAACAAAAAAAGAGTGTTGGGCAGAGGTATAGGTACCTGTAGTACACCCACATTTCGCCAGTCATGTTTAAGCCCCACCAAACAGGGAGCGAACCTATTGCCATCAACCGGGCACAAATCCAAAATCCAGGCTGCTACTGAGAAATTCCAGATGAAAAAAACCAATAACACTTTGCCCGACTAGGGAATCCAATCCAGGTCCAACGAGGCAGTCACACACACAACTAATACACTATTCGATAAGAATCTTGCGTCTCAGGAATTTCGCATCACACATTCAATTCCGATTTGCATTAATTCGCCCAATCGGCATTTATAAAGTAAATAGTGGAAGGAATCCTCAAACCATAGACGTTGCATAATTAAATACCAGTTATGTTGATTGGAATAATTTAAAAATTATGTTAACATAAAAATTTCATAATATTGGAATTCACTACGCGCTAGACACCTCTGTATTCAAATTGAGGCAGCAATAGCTGTTCTATAATAGTGGGTTGTACATCTAGTGCAGAAAATGGCTCGTTTATGCCCGAGTTATACACCCTGCTTTTCACTTCGATTGCGAGAAAATGAAACAGGCATAAAGTATATAGCAACATTTGTCTAATCTGCAACGCATGAAATTGTTGTACGTGTTGAGATAAAGTTGCTTGGATTTCGGCGGTAATATTTCTTCAACCACGTTTTTCGCATTCTGCTCCATTAGCGTGTTAGGCAAGAGTGTAATGTCTTCGTCACTTGAATATTCCATTGTGTTATTTTAATCACTTCACTGTTCAAAAATGTTGCAAATTTGAAGAAGAGAATAGTTATATTCTCATTAGTATATTCCCGCCACGAAATTGTTTTAATATGTTTTAATAATTTTCAACAAGTGTCATTCGACTTGGTTACTTCATACTGCCAAGTTTATTTGCGTTTTTAAATAATAAATGACAACTGCTTTAGCTGGTTTTATTAAATTAACGATAGAAAACACAGAAGTGATATATAAATTAAAGCAAATGAAATAAAATAACGACATTAATCTGCGACGTTTTATTGTGCGTGTGGCTGGTGGGTCTGATCTTAGTCTTAGAAAAAAAAATACTTTATGCACTAGAGCATAAAAAGCGACTTTATGTCGCCTACGCACAACATAAATATGAACTTTTAAAGCAAGAGAAGTGAAAAATGGTTTATCTCTGCTTTAGCGAAAAGTCAACTCAGAAAAGGCTTATTCCTCGAGAGAAGAAATAATGACCAAGAACAATCTAAATTATACATGGGTTAAACGGTTAAACGAAGGAGATACTTTAAGGGGCATGAGATCCTGGGTTCGATTCCCGAGTCGGTCAAAATGTTATTGAGTTTTTCTATAAAGGAATTTCTCATTAGCAGCCCGGAGTCTGGATTTGTGCCCAGTTGATGGCGAAAGACTTGCCCTTATTACTTGCAACGGCGAAACATGGGTATAATAACACTTACACATGAAAATGAACAACCTTTACGAAGGGACCAACTCTAAATTATGAAGAAAAAAACAGTTGTTCCCCACATTTTGATCGCGAAGGAAACTTTCTAGGGAAAATCAGTTATTTTTTTCATATTTCAGGTTTGGTTCCATGGCAATATTTAGTGTACAATACCACATATAAATATAAATGAATAAAATTTAATCGTAAAGTAGAAAGCCGGACCTTGGCAGAAGCCATTTCTGAACGCCAAGCAAAAGTATATAGTGCATCTAGAATCGGTCAATGGAGAATTTGATTCCCAACTTCAGCCATCGACAGTGAACATTCAAAGGACCTTGGGCAAGCAACTTTAGCACAATAAACAGAACCATGATGACTGAATATCTGAATTTTAGACACATCTAAACGAACCATTGAACCGATAGAAGACGTCGTATAATGGAATTCCTTGTGAAAGGACTCGCGGAAGTACTACCAACCAATGTTTTGTCGGGCTATTTGACGTAGGTACGAAAGTTTTCATAAAATAGGACCTATTTTATGAAATCTTTCGGACCTTCGTCAAATTTCAAACATTCGGTCACTTTAAAATAATTTAACACTATCCAATTGCACGTAAATAAATAGCTAACCCCGTCTCTTTTATAGATACTATCTCTGCACGCATAAAGAACAAAAGTGCCGACTACCGATTATCCAGATAATGAAACATATTCCGGTGCCAGTTACCATGGCGTTAACTGCTTCACACGATTCGGTACCACGGATATCTATGTTCGGTACAAAGTATACAAGAATAATGTAGCGTTGGAAATCCGGCACAACGTGGACCGATGACCTGGTGAAGGCCGCAGGAATCCGCTGGGTACAAGAAGCACAGAACCGGTCGAAGTGGCGGTGCTTGTGAGGCATGTCCAGCAATGGACGTCTTTCGACTGAAATTATGATTATGAATGATATACGAGAATGTAAACAAAGTCTTAGTGAAAAGTTGAAGCAATCGGCAAAGTTGGTAGCAGAACTGACCACCAAGGATGGGTCTACGGCGCGTTGTATTCCACGCGCGCCTCAAAGAGATGTCGTCAGCACAAGTGTAGGGGTCCACTAGGGCCGATGCCTGCCGGGGTCGCGGGAAGGTACTAGGCCCCTGGCTACACAGGCAACGGAAGGAATACGGGTGGGTTTTAGTCAGTAAGAGTCTGACACACCCTCCCGCTCCGGCCAGAGCGGGAGAAGTTATTTGATGATTTCCCACAAAAAAAAAAGGATGTCTGGGACAAAAGTACTATTGGAGTACTTATCGCCAATGAGGCTTTTATATTACACAGTACACGGCTGACCCTGGTCTACCTTATAGTATACGCCTATATACTCCAAAGAGATAGACAGAGATAGTAAGATAAGTTTTACTGTGTGATAACTTAATAAGTAATATAACGCGATCCTATATGCTAAAGGTCTAACAGAGAATATTAGTATTAAGAATAAAACTCTAATCAACCTGTGACTAAAACCCCAGGACCTACAAAGTCTTTGCGACTTCTAAGCTTTCGAAGTTACAAAGCTCTATCCAGTCTTGCAAATAAATCAATTACCCCTCTTAGCGACATTAGTTCATTCGCTAAGTACAAACAAAACTTTTCTTTTTGAACTAACTTAATATGGTATGGTGGAATCCAGAAAGTTCTTATTACTATCAAATATTAAGTTACTAACTACGCACTAAGTTGGGAAGTAGTCATTAAGATATCTGATAAATCTGCTGGTTGATATTTGATGTCAGAAAAGACAGCGGAATTCCATTGGGAATAAAAGGGATCATCAGTTCTCGTAGATTATCTGGAAGTTATTGCGGGAACTACGACTGCTTTTGTTTTTGTTATCTTTGGGATTTATTATTTATTTTAATTATACTATAAGTCTGGCATTGTCCCAATGCCGGCAAATAGCTCTTTCTAACAGAGCCGGTAGAAACATTGATCATCGCACTTTACTTATTTGATGGTTTGATGGTGGAGCTAGGTATTAAGGTGAATTTACATTACGAATCAGTTGCACCAACTACTTTCGTAACGTTAATACGTCTTTATAGAAACTTGCGTTAAAGCTATTTCAAACGATATCCGAGCAAAGGATTGCTTCTTATCTTTATGATGTCAACAAAACACAATTTACAATGCAGTCATGTCAATGTATCACGAAATTACGCAAAGGTATCAGGATATTAGTCTTAATAATTGAATACTAATTGAAGATTCCAAGATCATTAAGATATTCGATAGCGAAGTAGATTTACAAGGAAAGTTATTTAAAATCAGATACGTAAGAGACTTGCGTACACAGGCAGATTTAAATCTAAACTTCTAATAAAAAGAGTAGTTAGAAACGTGATAATATCAATAATTTTAAATGCTCAACTATACGAGTATACGTGCGTTTATTAGGTAACACCGACGCACGATGTTGAGTCACCTTTGTGAAGCAAGAACCTCCGGATTGTCGCGGTCTGACGCGATTTGTCGCAATGTACAACGGTATGACAATCCCAATCCGTTTTAATTGAAGGATTGAGAGAGTGGTAAGACTCGTTTGATGTTCAAATGTATAAAGAAGGATGTATTTTGATACTTGTATTCATGTCAGTTAACACAATGGATTCTGGAGTTTGATATACGAAAAGAAGAGTACTTCTAAAACTAAAATGTATATCTAATTCAAGTCAAACAGAAACATTGGTTGACGGAGGTAAGGACCAAGATAAAAACGGTCCGATACAATAAAACAGAAGGATTCTTACAAAAGAATGAGTAAAACATGTTATCAATGACGATAGTTATGCCGACTGAAAAAGCCAAATTGTTATCAGAAACAATAGCAACGATAATAGCGTTGCACATGTCCAAACCACGCAATACTTTTGTAATAGGCTGCAATAAAGAAAAAATTATTGCTAACATAACACAACATTACGCCTGTATTTCCTGAAGTGTTAGGCAGAGGTGTACCTATACCTAGTACACCCACATTTCGCCAGTTATCTTTAAATCCCATGTAATAGGGGTCGAGCCTATTGCCATCAACCGGGCACAAATCCAGACTCCGGACTGCTACTAAGAAATTCCTGATGGAAAATCCCAATAACACTTTGCCTGACCAAGGACTCTTACCCAGGACCTCGTCCTCAGCAGTAGTGCTTGCAAACCAACAAGGCAATGTTGTTAACATTCCGTAAAAACTACATAATTGGTTCATCATTGATTAACTCTAGCAATTACTTGGTAATTCCAATTACAGGCTGATTGGCTGTGGGGCAATATACAATACCTATTGGATATGGAAGGATGAAAAGCAATACTAGCGACGATTTATCAGACCTACACCTTAGTTGCGAAACACAATTCCAATCACACAATATGAATGATTTTGAAGTATGTAGCTAATCCATTGCTTCATATGTTAGAAAAAATTGTCTGCTCAAAAATGTAAATAACGCAATAAATGTTATTGAACTGTCAAAATTGAAAGCCATTGCAGTATGGTCTACCACAGAAAGACTTATACGAGTGTAACGAATTAAAGGCCGATATCTGCAGGGACAAATTAAATTAGTTCCAAATTAGTTCCTCGAAACTCCGCAAAACGTGATGGGCATCGATATCTAAACATGATAAATGAAAAAAATATAATTTGATTTGAGCTTAGGTGGTTGTTGCTGTTAACATAGTGCCAAGTGTGTGAGTTAAAGTGTAACCAGGCTACACTTTAACTCACATATACTCACACACATACTTACACCTCATTCATACACACATCTGATTTAATTTAAGTTAATGTTTTAGCATACAAATTATACGCTGTGCTTTTTATATAACACGTCTTGCTATGGAAGAGCGGACTCTCCTAACAGTAGGCTTAGCATGACACTTTGTATTTCTTCGAAGAATAGACGCGGCTCTTTCTATACGAAGTGACATTTCGTTTCTCCATTTTAGACATCTCACCGTAGAAATCCTTCTACAATCTGTCATTTTGTCTTTCGTTTCTAACGATGTTTGTCCTTTTTTATGTAGAAGGATTTCTAAGAAGGATAAAGGAGAAACGAAATGTCACTTTGTATAGAAAGAGCCTTGTCTAATTGTCTATTCTTCGAAGAAATACAACGCTTTGTATCATGCTAAGCCTGCTGTACTGTTTTTTTTTTTTTACTTGCACTCACTGCCTAAAAGGAGGATCCAAAAATGTTGTTTATAGTACTTGTTTTACCAATAAACTATTTTTATTTTTTTAAAGTATTTTTTTTTTATTTTACTGTCTGGTCGCAGTTCCACTGTTAAAGTAGGTTATCCTGAGTAGTTCAAAACAAAAATTAATTGGTTACAGTTACAGTTATGAGTCCGTGCGAGATTTTTGTCCATTTTACCCACTGTGCGCTGGTGGTGTAGTTACTTTAATTATGAGTTGAATATTTTTTTACTTTGTTTTATAGTGCTAAGATTACAATTACGTCTGACTGAATGATTTGATATTTCAAGTAACTCTACCTATAGTCGTTGACGGAGTTGCACTAATTTAATTTGACACTATTAACACGTACGTTGGCTAAGCGTGATTTGTGTCACTGTCGCTCAACTGTCAAACTGTTCAAGATAGAGTCGGGGAAAGCACGTTCTAAATGACTTTTATAGATCTCTGCATAACATCCGAAGGAGGCATTACTTTAGTCATTATGTACGGTCAGTGCACTGCATTACCTGACCCATCCTATAAAGAAGAAGAGGGGAAAAGGGGATTGGTGATGCAGGTCACTGACTGTACCATACTCTTCGTAAAATATTGTACTCCAAAGGATTAAATTCTAAATTCCCAACATCAACATTAACATCCAAACTCAATAATATTGTGATATGAGAATTATTCGTGGAATTTACGATACAAATGCATCGAACTTAATAAATCATTCAGGTAGCTAAGTTCTGCGAAATCTACATCAACTCCTGCTAATTCCAAACAAGCAATTTTAACGACTAAGGGCTTTTTTTTTTTTTTGAGGGTGGGAAGTCATCAAATAACTTCCCCCGCTCTGGGCGGTGCGGGAGGGTGTGTCAGACTCTTACTGACTAAAACCCACCCGTATTCCTTCCTGTTGCCTGTGTTGCGGGGGTCTCGGTGACCCATAAGTACCTTCCCGCGACCCCAGCAGGCATCGGCCCTAGTGGACCCCTACTATATGTGCTGACGACATCTCTTAGAGGCGCGCGTGGAATACGACGCGCCGTCGACCCGGGCCTGGTCCTTACCGGACGGTGAGCTACCCATTGCTCACCGTCCGCAAGCCCGCGTCTACGGTGGCCGGAAATCCGCCCGGGATTCCCGACGCCCTGGGCGTCTCCTGCGGCGGCTAGGGGCGAGAGGGCGCGAAACTTGCCTTTCTCTCAACCGTCCCGCCTCCTCCTTCGCGAGCATTACTGCTTCGCAGTAGGAGGTGACGGCTGCCCATGCCCTCTCGCTCCGTACCATGGCCTGAACCAGGGCCGGACGCGAGAGGTCTCTGCCACCGATCGCCTCTACGAGGACACGGCGGTGCTCTGCCCAAGCCGGGCAGACCTCCACCGTATGCTCCACCGTGTCCTCCGGGCGATCCACACAGTGGTGACACCCGGACGTTTCCTCCCGCCTTATCCGACACATGAACCTCCCGAAGCTGCCGTGTATCCGGTGAGGACCTGCGTCAGGCGGAAGGTGAGGACGCCGTGGCGCCTCTCCAGCCACTCCTCAAAGAGGGGACTTATCGCCGCAATCGTGGCGTGCCCAGCACTGGGTTGCTACAACCGTACTTTCCATGACGCCATGAGATCCCGCCGGAGCTCCGTCCGCTGTGCCGCGATTTCTCGCGGCAGCGGACTAACGCCCCGGCTTTTCGCCTCCTCGCGCCACTCCCATACGTGCGCGAGGACTTTTGCCTCCAGATCCCATGGCGGCAATCCGGCAAGGAGGCTCGCTGCCTCACAAGAGACCGTGCGGTATCCCCGGACCATCCGGATGGCCATGACCCTTTGGGCCGCGCTCAACCGGCGGGCTGGCCGCAGCGCCAGAGAGCGCGCCCATACAGGAGCCCCAACGACTAAGGGCTAAGGGCTGATTTTTCCAAAGTCAGTTATACATTAACACAACGACTAAAGACATTGCAAATGTAGTAACGGTCCTACTAGCACTCTTTCAGGTTCGAAACCCCCAAAAAAGTAACAATCACACCCACTAAAAGTTTTCGCTTGACAATGATCCACCCACACGTGGCACGGCATAATTATCGTCAGCCATCGTGACGTAACGGCAGTGATGCCGTGTGTTCAGAACTGTACATTTTACAAGCACGAAGATTTAAGAACAGAAGATCTAATTTATACAACAAGATATCTAGCTTCCAAACCCATAGACTATTATAGACGCTAGAATAATGAAATCCGTCAGTGCAGTGATCCGAAAACGACAAATCAAAATTAAAAACCATTTCTGTCATTATAATATCTTCCCCTTATAATCCATTGTATGGCATAATTACGCTGTAGTCTCATTACCTGCAAAATTGTATTCTCAAACCAAAACCGACAGGGCAACTTTTACGGTTTTCTATGCTCACTGGGTGTTGAAAACTTCAGACCACTTATTTCTACTAAGGTAAGGAGACCTAAGTGGTTTGGTGTCTTAGGTTAACTTGAAAAGCATACATTGAAAACAATTCACTAGTGCTTGTTACTTTAACTTTCCTTCAAACTTAACAGACAGCTGTGCTACTGGGGAGAATGTTGCGCCATTTCTTCTGCCCAGCTTTAGGAAGTGGTGAAGGGCGGGCGTTTTATGGGACTGTCTTATGTAATTTTGACGTACAAAAATTTATTTTCAGCCTAGTTTTAATAAATGTCTTTGATTTTGATTCATTGCACTAGCTTGTGCAGTTACTTTCTGCTACTACTACGACTTACTAAGTGAATCTTCTGCACCTCTCTTTGTTACTCAACCCAGTAGTTCACTATTGTCATTCCAACCGTTACTCGAGCATTGTTCTCAAGACAAAATGTTTAAATAACACTCAGTGTAAATCTTTGTGCTCTCTCATTTACGGAGCGAGTAAGAGGGATTCTGATAGAAGCGTCGCCTGTATAGTTATTAGTTCAATTAATTGAGTTTCAGAGGTATGGCCTGATTTGTCATTGATATGTTCATTGCTTATGGGCTACAGATCCATTTCTCTATACTAATCAAGCAATCAGTCATTATATTCATTCTATTTAGGAATATTCTTTACATGCAGTTGCTGTTGGTTATCGTTTCGCCTATTATTTTATTATCCCTTTCAAGGTTTTAATTTATTTTTTTCGACCTGAATCTCACCTACTTATGTCTTTCTACATAGCAAGGTACTTCTCTTTATCAACCTTAAACAAAATCAGTTTCCTATTTAAACAAGAAAACTAAACAAACAGGCTAACGGATTCACATTCCCATTTACTACATAAGCAAGGAATAAGGATCATCATAAACTTCACGAACCCAATCTCCCTAATTCCTAAATCTCGAAAATAACTGCAGAACTCATCTTAAATCATCATGGCATTAGTTAAGGCCCTCCCTCACACACTCAGTGGGATAGGACCGTGTTTTGAGCACATCTTAAGCCAGGAGAGCCGCGTAATGGCAGAAAATAATACTGCCTCGTAAAGTCTGAAGCCGTCCCAGAAAATATAGCTAGAAGACGAGGAAATAATTTCAAGATAATGTCTCGCTATTGTGAGCAGTGGTGGCCCAGTGGTAACGGCCGCGACTTACGAGTTGTAGGTCGTAGGTTCGAACCCAGACAGGCGCTTTACTTTGTGTAAATTATTTCATCACCACTGCTCTCAAAACGGTGAAGGAAAACATCGTGAGGAAACCGGCATGTCCTAGAACCAAAAATTCGAAGACATGTGTCATCTACCAACCCGCACTGGGCCCGCGTGGTGGATTACGGCCCGCTCCCTCTCACAGAGAGGAGGCCTGTGTCCCAGCAGTGGGAACATTATAGGCTGATTATGTATGTCTCGCTATTCTGCCTAGGTTTTCAGTTGCTTTAAATAATTACTTGACCTAGTTTTTATGAGCAACAATGAATCGCTATTTTGATTTATTTAGAGTCTTCATTAGAACCTGGCCTATTCGAACTAATATTTTTAGAAGTCTGTTATAGCTAAGATTAACGCAAATCAAAATTCACACATTCCAACGCATCATTACTAAACATCTAGTCATTAGAAAAACCTAAAAAAATGTAAATAAAATAATAATGATCGCTTCAAAGTATGCTGTGAGAATAATTCATTAGCGCCACCGATAACCACACAGATATATATATATATATATATATATATATGTATGTGAACTATTGCCTCAACTATGATACTCGTACATCAGATACCTAATCTACTATGATGAGTAATTATCGATTCTGTGATGTTTATCCGCAAATAACGTCGTATTTCAAGTACCTATATGAGTTTCCACATGACATATTCACAAACAGCTTGATCAGCTTGATGGGTAGTTTGTGGTTAGTAGCTGTGACCGGCAATACCAAAAGTCTAAAACTTTGCCAACCTTACTCAAAGTTGACCTACTTTTTTATTCATTAAAAACCCATCTCTTGATCCACGCATGTCTCTTGATGTCAGAAGACATTGTGGTCGCCCTAATAATGTTAATAGTAAGGATTCTCATATCATCTGCACAAATCTATCTAACCATAACTGTTAGCTCATTGAAACTGACAGGTTGTCGTTTTAAAATAACTCAGGTAGTCAATAAAATGTATTAGATAACATGCAGAACACGCATTATATAGAAGTAGTGCACGTTACTTTTTCTAAGCAGTTCATCAATTTGATTACTGCCAAGCTATTCCGTAATCATCTGGAAATTAGTTGAAGTTTCAAGTGAGTGTCAATTCCTAACATCTGTTGGAAGTATAGCTCACTTTACTTCAGTTTTCACGGTGATTTTTTTTAGAGAATAGACAACCAGGTCCAGAAGATAAAGCATGAAGTTTTAAAGCTAGAGATGACACCTATAACCGAGAAGATTCGTATGCAGAAGATGAAACAAAACACATGCACATTGTAACTCAATCAGTCCCATAATTCGTGAATGATAATGAAAGCAGTAAGATAATAAACAACAGAAGGAAGTTCAAAGTCAAAGTCAAATTATTTACTTCAAATAGGCACATAAAAGGCACTTTTGAACGTCAAAATTAAAAAAAAAAAATTGAATTGATTCTAGTTGCCCCTTCCAAAAGGTAGTTTCGTATGAAGAAGAATGGGCAAGAAACTCCACCGTTACTCTTTTAAAATGTTTTACAAAATTTTGTATAGTTACATTATATAATTACTCGTATATGTGAAGACGATGCACCTAGAATAAAATTACTATATCAAAATCGGTAAAAAAAGAATTAAAAATGAAGCAATGACAGATAAATTAATTATGTGATCATTGCAGTATCTATTAAAAATAATAAATATGAAATATTCATACCATTCCTTACGACACTGCACGCGGCTTATGACGCAATACAGACAATTATCACTGCATCAATCAGATCGCGTATAGACACGTCTTTTGAAAAAATATTTCTATAGAGGTGGTTAAAAAGACAACTTTTTGTAACACTTGGACGGATGGGAACACCTCACCATGAAGGAGTGCTAGACAGAGAGGAAGTGCAGAACACCCTATGTATTTTCAAAGTTTCTAATTGTAATGTATACCAACGTTGTATAATGATGAAGATTCTACATATATGTACCTATCATGGTTAATACGTGGACATAACGATTGCCCTGTACACACCAATGCCCTATATTCATTATTTAATAGAAATTGGTATAGTCCCGGTTGACTTACGAATCGTAGACGATCGATACAGGGGTAGTCAGAAACCCGGAAGCCTCACAACCGATGAGACGAAGTTTGGTATTCAAAATAATGGATACGCTCCGCGCTTAATGATATTCAGAATCGTCTGGACTGGTGAGACTGGATTCCAGTCCCAACCATACATTGTCGGTTAAAGGCTAGTCGGATATATTCATACACAAGTAACACACATAACTATACCGCCTTATGACTTGGTCTTGGACAAGGTCAGCCAGTTTTTTGCAAGTCGATTGTTCGGGGCTACGCCAAGGAAGATGAAATCCTTGGAAGAATCTGCCGTTCATATTTTATAGCACTAATTATTCATCTAACAAACTTAAATGAACTTACATAAGTTTATGTTCTTGCTCATATTTACCAGCGATGGAATTTTATGTAACTTTATTGTGATGAATTTAAATTCACTTTTCAGGGGGGTAACCATCATCACCTCTTATAGCAGTATTATTATAATATTACTTCACAGTGGGAAAGTGATGGAGCTATACAGGACTTATAGCTCCATCTCTTTCTCACGCTGAAGTAATATTGAAATGATACTGCTCTAAGAGGTGATGGTTACCCCCCAGGGCGGATCCGCAGTAGGTAGCCCGGGAAATTCAAATTTTCTGGCATTTTGCAAGTCAGTGGTGCCGATTCCCTTGTTCATAAACTAAACTAAATTCAAGTTCAGTGCATCTTTTTCTTTCTATTTCATTAAGAAAAGGACAGAAGATAAATTTTAGTTTAGTCCTGTCAAATTAATCAGCGCTTGACGTAAATTGACGTAATTTTAGTAGGCAAGTTTTTAATCACGTCTAAACTTTTATTTTATTTTTTAAGAAAACTTACAACTAGGATACAGATAGTTGACAGTTAGTGAAAGAAGGCCAATTCAAAGTTTTTTCTGACAATATTAGGATAGCACAAGAAACAGTAGACAGGCAAGAGAAAGTAAGAATAAGTAAGTACTCGGAGAGAATCAAGAAAAGAGTGAACAGGTTTTAGTGATCTTAAAAGAAGTTTTTACACAGTATTTTCTTTAAAAATTGCAAAAAACGTAAGAAAATCCGAATTTCGCGGGTTAACAATGCACCCATCCATCATAAATAAACAGACGTGATTGAACTTAATTGCAGCTCTCATACACACCTTTACCTATGCCCTAGCAAAGTATTATAAGGCCTCTGTTAGCACTGATTTACGGTGATAATAAACATCGTGAGGAAATTTGGACGTGACGGTCCCGAACAAGGTATAGTGAGCCAGCTCCTTAAGTACTGAGTTGAGCTGCACAACTACTGACAAATGCGTGCACTGACTGGACAGGTCCACTCAATATTGCTGTGTGATTTTCCACCAAAAGACCATTTCAGACACCAATCTGCGTGGTCTTCACATGATCTGACCAAGATTATGTCTGGACTTTAAAAGAGACTGTGACCTCTGAGTTTATTTCGGCCTTTCTTCTCAGAGTAGTCAGATAGGAAACGCTGAACTCATCTAGTTTTAAAAAAATATGATGGACGTGTAAAAGTGTTTGTACAAACCTACTTACGGAAAAAAAAATAATTTATCACTTAACTTACCTTGAAGCGCAACGATGATACTGACACCGAAATTATACTAATCTAAATCGAGTCGACGTCATTTCTTCAAAAAAAGGTTAGGATGAACTTAAGTAAGGGTCACAGGAACAGAAGTTCGGAACTTATTTGAAGGTTGTGAACCAGGCTCTCCATCTTCAGATTAACATAATAAGCCTATAATGTTCCCACTGCTGGGGCACAGGCCTCTCAGTGAGAGGGAGAGAGCCGTAATCCACCACGCGGGTCCAGTGCAGGTTGGTAGATGTCACATGTCTTTGAATTTCTAGGCCAGATCAATGCACAAATAAAGAAAGCAAAGAAATGCAAGCTTACTCTTGCATTTCTTTAATATTTTTGCATTGATCTGGCCTAGGAATTCTCTTCAGGAATTTTGCAACCACACCTCACGATAACCTCCCTGCGGGATTCAAATTCGAACTTGTCAGAAGCGTTTTATTTTCTGCTCGTTACATGAAGACGTGTATCATAAAATGTGGAAGTTATAGAATTTAATAAACATAATGCATATATAGCTATGTTACATACGACATGTCCCGGAATTTACACACACCACCAAACACCCCAACTAGAATATTAATGTTATAATCATAATACCTGGTACAAACACAGAAAGGACATTCTGCTAATAGGACAAGCTCATAGGAGATTTTGCTAAAGTGTGATTTTGCTAATAGGACCATTTGGTTTTAGGACTTTTCGATACGGAGGGAATTTAGTTTCTTGTACAAAACATTGCTTATTAGTTTTATTAGTTATACTGATTATGGGAAAAAATTGTGGTTACATTACAAATCTACGCACGCACACAGTCGCGTAGTAGGTACTTCGTCCATTTTAATTTCGCGCCCTCTCGCCTCGCCCCTAGCCGCTGCAGGAGACGCCCTGGGCGTCGGGAATCCCGGGCGGATTTCCGGCCACCGTAGGCGCGGGCTTGCGGACGGTGAGCAATGGGTAGCTCACCGTCCGGTAAGGACCAGGCCCGGGTCGATGGCGCGTTGTATTCCACGCGCGCCTCAAAGAGATGTCGTCAGCACAAATGTAGGGGTCCATTAGGGCCGATGCCTGCCGGGGTCGCGGGAAGGTAGGTACTAAAGGGTCACCGAGGACCCTGGCAACACAGGCAACAGGAAGGAATACGGGTGGGTTTTAGTCAGTAAGAGTCTGACACACCCTCCCGCTCTGCCTAGAGCGGGAGAAGTTATTTGATGATTTCCCACCCAAAAAAAAAAAGGTACTTCGTCCATTTTGATTTGTTTTGACTGTACAGCGGAACACAGTGTGTGACTGTAATTTACGTAGATTTAATTATTTTTGGATTATAAAGTTATATTAAAAATGACAAAAATCGATTCAGTAAACGATTCGGAACAAACTACTTCATAATGTGCATTAATTAATTCAGTTGCACATTGAATAATAGCCGGAGATATGGTAATTTTAAATTTTCATTTTAGTGAAATTCTGGTTAAATATTTCACAAAAAAATATATGTTTAATAAAATGTATCTAATCTGAATTATATAACATTACGTCTGTATTCCCTGAAGGAGAAGGCAGCGGCGTATATTATATTGGTGCCGAGCTTCAACCGGGGCCCTCATGGAATGATGAACTCAGGACGCACGCTCAGCTTTCCCGGCCACCGTAGGCGCGGACTTGCTGACGGTGAGCAATGGGTAGCTCGCCGTCCGATAAGAACCAGGGGTCCTACTCCCTAAGAACTAAATCCGTAGTTTCGGCCGAAGTTACGGGTGTTTTCTACTCCGTATTCTAGTCCGAAAGGGAGACCGTGGCCTCTGGCACACAAGCAACGGAAGGAACACGGGTGGGTTTTAGTCAGTAAGAGTTTGACACCGACCCCTCCCGCTCCGACTAGAGCGGGAAAAGTTATATGATAATTACCCAAAAAAAAAAAAGACACGCTCAGCTTTCGTTTGCGAACATTACACTGGGACAAACGGATAAGGCAGACAATACATAATATCTAGATATTATGTATAAGAATAATGAAATGCTTTGCTTTGTGATTAGAATTCTAGTCAGTAGTCACGTAAAGTAAGTACAAAATATACACATTTTTAAACGTACATAGGTAAGGAAGGACGTACTGAATTACTTTTTAATAGCTAAACTATTTGAGAAGGTTCCACGACTTTATCAGGGATGTGCAGTTTTTTAACGACGCAATGTAGAACGAGGTTGTTACCAAATTCTTTAGTCTATGATAGATAAGGTTTAAGGAAACTGGAAATAATATGTCTGTTTTTTTTTGCATTTTGAATCAGGTTTAGTTTAAAACTATGAAAGAGACGAATACGTGTGGTAGGCTACGACTTTGTTGAGGCGATAGTGGAATGGGCTGGACTCAGATGGACTCATGATCGTAAAAAAAAAACAAAAGAATAATCCCAAGCAGAGTGTAGTCTTGTTGCAGGTATTATAAACACATACATCGAAAAAGAAATAACTGAATGCCACTGCCTCATTTGCAGACATAAAGACTGAAGGCATAGGTACTCCTTCAGTCTACCAGGATGGAAATATGAAATGGATGAAAGAGCATAGAACCAATAGCTATCGATCGTTAATACTTAGTGAGGCAACGACCAAGAAGCAAAGTTACATTTAACCTCTTACGTAAGATATTTCTAAGAACGTATTAATTTCCATACTTCCTGAATTAATGAATGGATTATTGAATGTATTTCAAGCGACCAAATGTATGTATGTATGAAGAG
Source organism: Atethmia centrago (assembly GCA_905333075.3). NCBI lineage: Eukaryota > Metazoa > Arthropoda > Insecta > Lepidoptera > Noctuidae > Atethmia > Atethmia centrago. The sequence goes on along the minus strand of HG995381.1, from coordinate 4,012,043 downwards.
GTTCATTTCGTCAATATACCTAAATCAAGAATTCGAGAAACTGTTTTCGCAAGAATTTGGCAAAATTTACGTTAAATCAATGTCGTTGAGTGGTGACCTATCAACTGCACCCTCTGGCATTGGGTTGGCAACCTGTTGCTAACATATTGTCCAAAGACGAGGGGTGATAAACAGCTGATAGACTAAATAATTTAAATATTATTTTGTACTGATCTCTGAATGTTTATAGGTAGTAAGGTTAGGTTTGCAAAATGTAACAATAAAAATTATATATTGCAGAAACGTAAAAGACTGAATTGTCTTATAAAAATACCACAATTCAGCCGTTTCTGAAATTCTATGAAAACCTGACACTGACCAATTAGGAAATACTAAATACCTAGGTATTTACCTGTCAGTATTCAGGTAAAATAAATATATACAATTAAATAAATAGATAGCTGGAAGTAGAAACACGGGTCTTATTCTATGAAACCCTTTATAAATTACAAACTCTGTTATTATAGCAAAGTCTCAGAGAATAGTTAGCTGTTAGCTGCCATACTGGACATTAACCCTGATATCATGATGATACAGGTAACAAAAAGCAAAGAACTATACAGGTATCAAGACCGGATCCGTCAGCGGTTGCCTTTACATCCCATCCAACGCACCAAGATTCTCATTATTTGAATTTAGAATTTCACTAATGTACCATCTTTGTGATACAAAAACGTCCAACAATTTTAACACTGACAGTATCGCACACAAAACGACCATCGACAATTGCTACTATCACTCCAGAATCCTGAAGCAAAGGGCAAAAGCCTTACTGCGTCTAAGTTCACTCACCTTTGACAACCTCTTTGGTGATACTGCCACTATTTCAACACTGAGCACTAAATACACCACATATTGTTGAAGGAAACATATCGGTTCATAATAGGAGATTGTTATTAAATATTATTTGACGATGTTTTAAGTGAACACTACACGTAAGTCGTGAACGCTAACAAACCTGTTACGTTCTTTCTCACTCTAGGCTGTATGGCGTGTTGCCGTGCGCTGAGTTACGTTTTACCGTAATGTCAGTGAGTCATTGACTGTCTGGTTTAAAAAATGTAGCTGTCAAATTGCGTTTGAATTTGGAACGCATATGTTTTTGGTTTTGCACGTCTTTCGTAGTATGGGATACCAGTTGCTTTGTTGGTTATTAAGTTCGCAACAGCTACATACATAGTCTGGATTCTATTTAGTTTCTTATAAGATAAGAAAATATAAACTTACATTTTCTTGTTCATCTGTATACCTTCCAGGTTTTATCTTCTTACTTTCCTCTGGCTTATCCCCTATGAATCTTTTATCAATTTATCTTTGTTTTTGAAATGGGGAGGAAAAATTATGTTGGATTATATCTCTTAATTGAAATTACATAGCTGCAAAGTAATTGGTGTAGGAGAATCAATCTATTTAGATATCTACTGAACATAAACCTAATACGCATGAGCCAAACAAAAAAAAGGGTAAAAGTTATCTTTCAAATTCCCGACACTTAATACTCTTAATGCCCAAAAAGTGTTAACTCTCAAAGAAGCGCTCTGACGTCAAAGCCGCTTGATTACCCAGTTAAAAGTAGGTACCCAAGATCGAAGCAACGTCTCTAAATATGGCAACACTAAAAATATAACCTCAAAGGCTGCCATGTCCGAGCGAAAACGCGGCGAGCGCGTTCAAAACCACGATCGGGCAAAACAGTTACACGAGCGAATGTGACAAGGTGCCATAAAGTCGAATACTCAACGACATTAGAACCATGTCATAATAACACACATTCGTTGTTTTACGAGGACAATATCGACGGCGGTGGAATGACGTACTGAAACTTATTCGCTGTCGTTCGCTAATTAAGTGAAGGATTTTGAACTTTAGTGCTTTACAATAAGGTCGTTAGCGAAGTTTGTAGTTTGGAGTTGCATATTGGTGTAGTTGCAGAAGCCATTCGGACTTGTCGTAATCATATTACTGCAAAGAGAAGTACAAATGCGCTAAACGTGCTAAAGCATACATTAGTAAATATAGTTTCGCTTTTTCTTTGTTATAGGTTAAACACGGATTGCAGCTAATAGTGTCTCGATTCCCTCCTCGATTATCTATGAAATAATATGTGACGAAAATCTTCTTTTTATAATTTTATTTCAATTATTAAACTATATAATAACTAAAACTCATTCGAAAGAGCAGTCCTTCGATTAATAAATATATTCGACGAATCGTCCAGTCGCAGTAGCGTTTGGCGACAAAAAGTTGTTTCGCAATAAATTCCATTCGAACAATCGTTCAGTCGACTTTCCATTAATCGAACATATGACTCTCGAAGTTAAGTTACGGACATACGGACCCCGTTACACGTAGGTAAACATCATCCATTTACTATCAACTTAAAATTTACTATTCCTGAGCGACTTGACTTCATGTCCGATGCGGCAATCTGCAGCAGTGGCACCAATTTAGTTTCGTTTTCATTGTTTGCACACATCTTTGAACGGGTGGTGGTTAAATTAAAACAGTCGCATGGGTCGATTGAAGGTTAAGCTACTTGCCGCGGTTGGTCCGTGGATGGGTAACCATTCATTACATATCGGTATTCCTCCGTGCCTCGGAAAGCACGTTAAGCCTTTGGTCCCGGCTGTCATTTGTAGATCTTTGACAGTCGTTATGGTTAGTCAGGAGTCCAAGTCTCAGAACCAGTCTTACCAAGGGGTATCGTATTACCCAGTAACAGGGTTGTTGAAGTCAGATAGGCAGTCGCTCCGTGTAAAATACTGGTACTCGGCTTCATTTGATTAGACTAGAAGACTATCCCACCTAGTAAGGAAAATGCCAGGCAGATTGATTGTTTGCACATAATATATCTTTCAGAGAAGTTTAATTTTCAGCAGCAACCGTGGCTGTAGCACAACACTAGGATTGCATTTTGTCCAACCGGACATAGAATAAAAAATTAAGCCTCAATTAAACTCGATTCTTAAAACTTTTACCCGGAATTGCTAACGATTTCCGGGTCAAGTTTTAAAAATCGAGTAACATAAGCATCTTTAAATAGCAAGGCGGCTTAAGGACGAGGGCGCCTTTTTTTTTTTGGGTGGGAAATCATCAAATAACTTCTTCCGCTCTGGGCGGAGCGGGAGGGTGTGTCAGACTCTTACTGACTAAAACCCACCCGTATTCCTTCCGTTGCCTGTGTTGCCAGGGGCCTCGGTAACCCGTTAGTACCTTCCCGCGACCCCGGCAGGCATCGGCCCTAGTGGACCCCTACATTTGTGCTGACGACATCACTTTTAGGCGCGCGTGGAATACAACGCGCCGTCGACCCGGGCCTGGTCCTTACCGGACGGTGAGCTACACATTGCTCACCGTCCGCAAGCCCGCGCCTACGGTGACCGGAAATCCGCCCAGGATCCCCGACGCCCAGGTCGTCTCCTGCGGCGGCTAGGGGCGACAGGGCGCGAAATTTGCCTTTCCCTCAACCGTCCCGCCCCTCCTTCGCGAGCATTACTGCTTCGCAGAAGGAAGTGACGGCTGCCCATGCCCTCTCGCTCCATACCATGGCCTGAACCAGGGCCGGACGCGAGAGATCTCTGCCGCCGATCGCCTCCACGAGGACACGGTGGTGCTCCGCCCAAGCCGGCGATCCACACAGTGGTGACACCCGGGAGTTTCCTCCCGCCTTATCCGACACAAGAACCTCCCGAAGCTGCCGTGTCCGATAAGGACCTCCGTCAGACGGAAGGTGAGGACGCCGTCCCACCTCTAGCCAGTCCTCAAAGAGGGGGGACTTATCGCCGCAATTGTGGCGTGAGTGTTGACATCGATATGGAATTATCTCTTTCAGACTTCCATGAAGGAGTCTTTGGAACGAAGTTTCTTATCACAAGTTATATTCTACACACTCTTCGAATGAGAGCAAGACCGAAACAAGTGTAATATTTCGACCGTCACGACACCATATTTTTCTTAATTTATTTACTCTCGAACGTTGTTAATTTATTTCATTGTGCATCATATACAGCGTAAACTTCGTTCCAATCGGATGTCCCACGACACCTCTCGCCATAGTCTTTTTTTATATATTTGGAAATAAACCTGGTCCCTAATTGCGTAACGAACAATAATAATGACAATCTGAATTGATTTTGAAGGATATTGCTAATCCATTGCTTCAGATAATTTGCATGATGAAGAAAACAATTACATTTATAGTTTAAACAACTTAATGCATATTTTGACATGTCGTCATAGTGACCGTTTATTGTATTTTGATACTAACAATTTTGTTAGAGATTTTGTTTTAACTCGGGAACATATGTTTCTTCCCAAGAAAAGTCGATATGTATTGGCTACTTTGTTAGCTTACAGTATACACGCAGTTATTAATAATTTAACTGAGACTAGGTTAAGTGACGAAACAGTATTATCTAGTACTTGTAATGATACTGTGATAGATTCTTTAAACTTTTAGACTCGACAAAAGAGAAGCATAATAAGAATATTTTACTGTATCACCAAAATATAAATCGTTTCTCTGGCAAAATCCTAGACGTGGAATTGTTATTAGATAAATATCATATGGATATCTTATGTTTTTGTGAAACCTGGTTAAGACCGGATAGGATGTTGTTTAATGTAAATAATTTTTCAGTTGCCAGTGCGTACAACGGGTCCTTAATAGAGGGTGGTACATTGATATTATGTAAAAGTATTTTCAGACATAAGGAAAGGAAGGATATCAGTGCTTGCTCTGTTGGTCGCTTATGTGAGGTAGTATGTGCAGAGGTTGAAGGCCATACTTTCTTATGTGTTTATAGACCACCGGCACCAAACTTCTCATCATTTTTAATAATTATGGAAGAAATACTAGGCAAAATTTTTAAAGATAATAAGTTCGTTTTTGTTTGCGGTGACCTAAATATTGATCTATTAGTTAATTCAGTGGATAAAAGTAAGCTTATATCATTGTTTAAATCATTCAATTTAAAGTGTATATTTAAAGAAGCAACTAGAATAACAGCAACCTCAGCTTCGTGCATAGACAATGTATATACTAATTGTAAAATAAAAGACTCTTCCTTAATTAGTGGCGTCAGGTCTGACCATACTGGTCAACTTGTATCATTTGACCTAGATAAAAAGTTACATATAGATAAAACCATTCAGTTAAGACCGCTCACTAAAAATAAATTGAAAATGTTTAATAATAATGTTTTTAGTAATCTTTCAACAGCTAGTTTTGATTCACAAGACCCCAATATAAACTACGGTACATTATTTTCTTCAGTTTGCCAAGAATTCAATAAAGCCTGTCCTGTGAAAAAAGTCGCAATCAATACTAAACCAAAATTTAATGAATGGGCCACTGCTGGCATTAGAAAAAGCAGAGATATTTATATAATTTGTACTACGAGAAATCATTGACTTCTGATCAAGCCCTTCATAATTATGTCAGAAATTATTCTAAGATATTCAAAAGAGTCTGCGCTCAAGATAAATCTAAATTAATAAGTAACAAAATGAGTATGTCTAACAATAAAATAAAAGCTGTGTGGCAGGTAATTAACAAAGAAACTGGAAACACAAAACAGCGAATCAAAATTATCTTTAAAAAATAATAATGAAACCATTACAGATAAGTTAAAAGTTGCTGAGACACTAGGAAATTTCTTTACCAACATCCCAATAGAGGTTACGAAATCTCTTCCCTCATCACCTATTTTAGCTGAATCTCTTCTCAAACAACACTTCTCTCAGGACATTCCAAGTTTTGAATTCAAGCCCATTTCTATTGTCACTATTAAAAGGGCATTCAAAAGTCTTAACATAAAGAAAACTGAAGACTTATGGGGGATTTCCGTTAAGGTTCTTGGAGATATCATTGACACAATAGCCACTGTCCTAACAGGCATATTTAATCAATGTTTAGACAGCGGTACGTTTCCTGATTTAATGAAACATAGTAAAGTAGTACCAATTTTTAAATCGGGTAGTAAGAGTGATCCCTCTAATTATAGACCTATATCTGTGCTACCAGCATTGAGTAAAATATATGAAATAATCATGCTAGACCAGATGCTGTCACATTTCAATTCTAATGGGATTTTACATAGTCGCCAGTTTGGTTTCACGAAAGGTAGGTCGACGACTGACGCAGGAGTAAAACTCATCAGTCACATTTTGGAATCCTGGGAGAAATCCCAGGATGCCATTGGCATTTTCTGTGACCTCTCAGAAGCGTTTGATTGCGTTGACCACAATACACTGACCTGTAAATTACACCACTACGGAATTCGTGGACAAGCTGCTGATCTTGTTTTGTCCTATCTATCAAACAGGCAGCAAAAAGTAAACGTTAACGGGGCGACGTCCTCGGGGTCTCTAGTAAAGATGGGCGTGCCCCAAGGTTCAATTCTTGGCCCTTTCCTATTTCTAGTTTATATTAATGATCTTCCTTACATGATGGCAAACTTATCGGATATAATTCTATACGCTGACGATACTTCTCTCATTTTTAAAATAGATAGAAAAAATCCGGATGTCTTACACGTCAACGATAATCTGGATATTCTTTCGAAATGGTTCGCAGCTAATAATCTCTTACTTAATGCGAACAAAACAAAATGTATTAAGTTCTCACTACCAAATGTACCCCGAGTGGCTTTAAATTTAAAACTTGATGGCAAGAGACTAGATGCTATTACGGAAACTATATTTCTAGGAATTACTCTAGATTCAAAATTGCAATGGGGAGCCCACATTAGAGCTCTTTCAGGTAGATTAAGTTCAGCTGCATATGCAGTAAGAAAAATTAGACAGTTGACTGATATAGCCACAGCTAGGTTAGTATACTTTGCTTATTTCCACAGTATTATGTCTTATGGCGTTCTGCTGTGGGGATCGGCAGCTGATGTAGATTCAATTTTTATCTTACAAAAGAGGGCAATCCGCGCAGTCTATAGAATGGGTCCTCGTGAGTCCCTTAGAAACAAATTCAAAGAAATTAATGTACTAACTCTGCCTTCTCTTTATATCTTAGAAAGTATTTTGTATGTTCGCAAAAACTTATGTCTTTTCAAAACAAGAAGTGATTTCCATAATATAAATACACGTAGTAAACATGAAATTGTGATACACAAATTTAGATTAACAAAAACAAGCAAATCATTTGTTATCAACAGTATCCGCTTTTATAACAAGTTGCCAAAGTCAGTCACAGAACTTAGCGATGGAAAGTTCAAAACCCACATCAAACGTGTCCTTATCAAAAACGCATATTACAAGATTAAAGACTACGTTGAAGACAAGAAAGTTTGGCAATAATTCCTTCTGCACATGTGGCTTCCCTGGTACATCAGAAACAGCATAACTATGGAAATGTAAAAATGTAACTGCTCTTAAATTACGATGTTTATTATTATTATTATTTTTTAGACATACTTTTTTGTCACTATATTTTCACTATTTGACATTATATACCCACAATTAATATTTCAGACTTAATATTATTAATATTATTTTACATGGATTCTCGTGTACGTTGTGAATGTGAGAACGTTGTAGGCTTAATAGACTAGATCTTTTGTATACCGTTTTCTTTTCTCTTTTTTGTTAAGTACTTCTCGACAGGCCTACACTGTCCTCTCATACCTAATTTGTGTAATTTGAAAACATTGTAAAAGCCAATTATTTTTAAAAGAGTAACCGTGGAGTTTTTTGCCGGCTCTTCTCCATAGGAAACGACCAATTGGAACCGTGCACCTAGCTTCTGACGTTTCTTATGTGCCCATGTAGGTTTATGTGAAATAATAATATTTTGATTTCGATTTTGATTTTGCATATGTTCTAAAAATTTGTTTATAACGCAATGAATGTTGTTGAACTGTCAAAATGAAACCCATTGCCATTGATAGTAAGTTTCGGAATTACCCCGCTCTATGCAACTTACTTGAATGCGTTACAACGGTGTCGCTAAAACCCGACACGTTTAAGGCTTAGTATAAAAAATATTCATAACTAGCTTTTGCCTGCGACTTCGTTCGCGTCAAATTTCTTATTCCCCCGCCAGCGCTATTACTTCGTTTTCGCTTAACGTTCTTTTTGACTTTTTTGTTTTGCTTGGCTCTTTAGAGTCGTAGCGTAATGTTAAATAGTCTATAACCTTAACAGGCTATCAAAATTAATGCAAAAAGAACTTTTCAAATCCGACTGGTAGTTTCAGAGATTAGCGCCCTCAAACAGAGAGAGTATGTTTGTTTGTTTGTTTGTACAAACAAACATACTCTAACAGCTTTATGATATTATGTAGATAAAGCTTAAGGAGTCCTTAAACATATATACAGTTTCGTATCCAACCTTTACAAATATTAATTTATTATTCGTGGAGTTCACGGACCCTGTAGAGATCTCTTATTTTTAGGAACGCAGCATTTCAGTGCAGGTGGTGTCAAGTACTGTTATCAAGAAAGCAATTTTCTAATCAAATATTGATTCTTGAACAAGTTTAAATAACGTCCCCTTCCCATGCAATTATTCATTAAAAAATATTAATAATACATCCCACTTGATCCCATACCGATTCCAGCTACGCTGACCGTTTCTGTTTTTTTATGACTATAATTATGCATGTGCTCTGGTGTGGCTAATGTATCCTATCTTGGTATTAGAGGAACGTGCGCAGTGCGGACACGTTAGAATACCATTGTGGTAATGGCATTGCATGTTGGAGGGTGGCTTACCCATGAGGTGGTCTCGCCTGCTGTAGGTGATCTGTAAGGTCTGTAAGGTGATCTCTCTTTCGTTGGTCTTCAAACGCATAAACATTTTGCTTCACCAGCTTATTAGATGGCAGTTTTTCAGGCCTTGTTTTAGGGCCTACTTAATGCTCATATACGCGAGCGGCACGTTGCAAACGGCAGAGGCAACGGCAGCCACCGACGCGTCTCTGAGAGATGGTCTCTCGTCTCGCGCCGCTCGTGTATTTCAGCACGTACTCAAATACATGAGCGGCACGTTGCCAACGGCAGCCGTCAACGCGTCTCTGAGAGACGGTCTCTCGTCTTCGCCGCTCGTGTATTTGAGCACGTACTCAAATACACGAGCAGTACGTTGCCAACGGCAGCCGTTGACGCGTCTCTGAGAGACGTGTCTCGTCTCGCGCCGCTCGTGTATTTGAGCATGTACTCAAATACACGAGTGGCACGTTGTCAACAGCAACCGCCGACGACGCGTCAACGGCTGCAGTTGTCTCTGTCGTTGGCAACGTGCCACTCGTGTATATGAGTACTTAGTCATTTCTCAGAACAAACAATACACCTAGTATTCTGCTTGTATTGTCGATTGCACGTCTGTAGTAGACGTTATCATTGATATTCCAACTCTCTAAAATAAATATTTGTGTTTTTTCAGCTGCTGGCAGACAAGCATTCTCTCATTATTCCATTATTTTTTAATTAAATTATTGTGACAAAAAGCACGCGCTACGTGACTCCTTCAGGTACTACGTGACTACTTCTTGGTCGTAGTGCATCTATTGATGCAATTACAATAAACTTAGTCGATAGTAGGTCGTGGTTGGAACGAAGTTCCTTTCACTATATATGATGTATTAAATAACAGGCACAATGAAATAAATTAACAACGTAAATAAATGAAAAAAAGTGTCGTCGTTCTGCAATGACGTGATATATATTCCCGTTTTTACAACCAAAACTCTGTCATCGTCGTCCTTCACTTTTGCTTTCTCAATACTAAAAGAATGTGTACCAGAACGTGACAAACTTTTTGAATTCATAATGGTACTGCTAAAGACTTTATAGAATCTTGATGTAAAAAAACTGCTGGCCTTTAGGGATTATCAGTACATACCATGTCTTCAATAATTGATGTTATTTCACCCTTTATAGCAATTGTTTTTAACTCTTGTTTTGCATCAGGTGTATTTCCTGATCTGAAGAAACTTAGCAAAGTGATTCCACTGTTCAAATCTGGCAGCACAACTGAACCCACAATTTTCGGGCTATTTCGATATTACCTACATTGACCAAAATCTGTGAAAAATTAATTTTTAAACAAATGGTAGGACATTTCCATGCAAATAATTTATTTAATTTGAAACAGTTTGGTTTTACAAGGGGTCGTTCAACTTCAGACGCGGGCGTGGAATTGTTGAAGAGCATATTCGAAGCGTGGGAAAAGTCGCAAGATGCTCTTGTCATTTTTTGCTACTAGTCCAAGGCCTTCGATTGCATATATTATGATACACTCATCAAGAAATTGTACCACTATGGTATGAGGGACAAGGCTCTCGACCTTCTGACTTCTTATCTGAACAACAGAATTCAGAGGATCGATGTTAACGGCAAGCGATCTGCAGGATCTGCGGTCCCCATGGGCGTTACCCAGAGTTCAATTCTAGGTCCTTTCTTATTTCTTATTTATATAAATGACTTATATTACCACATAAGGGATAATCACAAGATCGTATTTTTCGCAGATAACACTTCCCTCATTTTTTAAATTAAACGTCAGTTAGTCAACTTTGAACAAGTTAACAATGCACTCTCTAAAGTTGTGCATTGGTTTAATGTAAATAATCTTCTCCTGAACGAAAAAAGACTAAACTCATTTAATTTTCTACGCCAAATGTCAGGCAGCTAACTACCAATTTCAAATTAATGAAATAGAGTTGGACCCTGCTGAGTCAACAGTTATTCTTAGAATAACTATTGACGGTAAATTACAATGGAGGGCCCCATTGTAATATACATTTTCATTATTATGCAAAGTCATCATAATCATAATATACCAGTTTTATATATAAACATCGGCATTGATGAATATTATACACAAAATGACATGATTACTTTGTAAAGTATTGTATTACTTTAATTGTGAATGTGAGGACTATGTCGATCATTTTATTTTTGTTTTCTTTCTCGTTTTAATGACGGTCTGTCAGTTTGAGTACTTTATGCGGCCTACCCAAATGTCCTTTCTTTGTTATTGTTCGTTGAGCTCCTTAAGTTCTAAGTTGAGCTACACGATTACTGACAAATGCTGCACTGCTCGGACAGATCCACTCAAATTTGTGTGGTTCTTTCCTTAAAAGAACATTTCATATACTAACCTACATAGTCCTCACATGATCTGGTCAAGATTATGTCTGGACTTCAAAAGAGACTTGGACCCCTGAGGTTTGTTTCGCCATTTCTTCTCAAAGATAGGAAATGTCGACACCATCTAGCTTATTTTTATTATATGACGTGTAAAGTGATTCCGATCTCTTATTTACGCGGGGCTCCAATTTCTGGGTGATTATAAAAAAAATAACCAAACCCATCCGAGTCGGATTGCTCTTAATCGGGGTGTTAACCATAATAAACTCAAACTCAAAGCATTTATTTCAAATAAACCAATTACACGCACCAAACATTCATTAAATGGTCTTTGAATTTTCAAGGGGTCGGTCGGTCAGGCAGAAAGATGAAGCTAGTTGCTCATTCCAAAGCGTAGTAGGTACCTATGGAGAAGAATGGGCAAGAAACTCCACGGACACTCTTTTAACAACGTATTATGATTACAAAATATTGTTTACATCATCAATGATTGTGTCAATATATATTAAGCGATAGACCTAACGATTTTCGATTACATAAACGTTATATCCAATACCGTTTTATGAAATAAGTTTTAGAGTATATAAATGTTATATGTAAAGAAATTATATCAACAGTTGGTATATCTCACGTTTATTACATCTTGTAAACGTTATTAAGATGAAAATATACCAAATAACTTTATATGATTTGAGACGCACCCAAGCACGGATACAAATCGACTTCCCATTCGAAGTGTTGAATTAATCTTTAGCAAAAGGTTCAGAAAAGTTTAATCATTATATTGAAAATCTCAAAAAGTTCTTCTTTTCCCATTCTTGTCGCATTATATTGACACGCATATTATCTTAAATTCTCCCAAGTTTAAACACTTTCTTTTTCCTTATTTTCAAGAGAACCAGTCCGATGTAGACACCCAATAATTCATTAAACCTAGCCGATGGCAGTCGTCAGTTATATTATGAACTAGCTGCTACCCGCTGCTTCGCCCGCGTGACTTTTCTAAAATAAAAGTAACCTAAGTTACCTACTCCTAATATTTAATATCATCTATCGAGTCCCGTCAAAATTGGTCCAGCCGTTTCGGAGATTAGACGGAGCAAACAGACAGTCTCATATTTTCGTTATTTTGACATTTTTGTAATGTCAAAATAACGAAAATATGAGACTGTTCAATTGTATTTGTTTGTATATTGTATGTATTGATGGAAGGAAGGTACGGAAACTACTCCTAAACTGCATTATTTACATAGAAAATCATGTAACGCGAACGCCATGAACCGCAATCCACCTATTTCATATTTCTGTGCTGGCAACTATAGCGTTTTTTCGAAGAGCCTCTTCTAAGAAACAGTTGGACATTGTCAAAGGTTACGATACGTACCTTTACCATCCGTTTATGGTATAAGAACAGCCGGTCAATTCTGTAAAAATCTCACCGTGATAACTTGCGTGGAGTGAGCTGTCAGTGTTATCCCACTGATGCTAGGGATTGACCAAGGATTACATTTACAATCATAATCGAGATTTTAATAATATTTTGTATGCTAATTCTATGTGTCTAAACATTTCTATTTAGAGTTTTTTTTTTAATAAGTAGCAAAACAGAAATTCAGTCGGAAACTCAATTTTGTTTTTTTGATTCCAAAAATTTGGTTTGAAAAAAAAATTAGATTTTCACTGAATCTGTTTTGTTATTTTATTTAGAAATCCCATAGATGGAGTTATGATTATAAAATTGTCAATAAAATAAGCATAAAAATATTATTAAAATCTCGATTAAGATTGTAAATGTAATGCTTGGTCAATCCCTCGCATCAGTGGGATGACAGATGACACTGACAACTCACTCAACGCTCACTTCACCTAATTTTTCACGGTGAGATTTTAACAGAAGATATCGGCAAGTTTAAATACGATATTGCTTCATAATAAGATTTATGTTTATTTTTTAAAGAAACACCGATGCCTGAGAATACTCCTACATTATTTGACATCTCATAAAATATTTGTAGTATCCCGCTATTCCACTATCGCTTCGTAAAACATGCATCTTCCGCAGGTGATCCGAACTGAAAGAATCCGTGGTTTTTCTTATATTTTATACCTAGGAAAACTTGAATCGCATCGTCAGATGCCTAATTTACTTTGTCACATGATAGGTAGATAAACAAATCATTGCATCACAAATCATTTGAGAGTTTTTCAAAATCCATTATCTGTAGGGATCAGAATGATGGTAGCTGATGGTTTTCGCATTAGTTAACTATTAATTTATAATAAAATATGAGTATAATTAGTACCTACCTTACGAATAGCGTTTTACTGTACAAGACAGTTGTGTGCTGTTACATTTTCCAAAAAAACAATCGATAGAACAACCAGAAAATATTTCGAATTGTTGAGCTGTCAAGCCATATCCAAAAGATGAGTAACTTTATCTTTTGGATATTGCTTGAGAGCTCAACAAGTCGAAATACTTTAATTTTAATCGTAAATGAATTAATTGCCGAAAATGCTTACCAACTTTTATTTCTACAATTATTTTAAACATCATTATAATTTCCCACTGACCATTTCTCCTCATTTGCCAAAAGATATTCAATACTAATTAGCAGACTAGCAGACGTACCTACCTATTTATAGACGACAGAAGCCAAACTCTGTTGTGGACCAGACTTCAAGAAACAAGATACCTCTACAAGGATCTCGGCATTGGGTCAAGCGGGCGTCATCCCTCGTAATGAGGAGTAACCCGTACCGTGAGCCTGTTGTTAGACGTAGACATAACAATTAGCAAAAATTCAGAGGACGATTCCCAGAATCAGTGAATATCACTAATTCTGGGAATCGGACTCTGGATTTGTGCCCGGTTCATGGCAATAGACTCGCTCAATTTTGCATGGGACTTCTAACCTAATTGACTAAATGTACTTGTAACTCTCAAGTGCACACCTCACCCCACTTTTGAGGAAAACAGACGTAATGTCACCAATAGTCATTTATTCGGCTTAGATTCAGCACTTTTTGTACGTCAAAATTACACAAGACCGTCCCACAAAACGCACGCCCTTCACCACTTCCTAGTGCTTTAACTGAGAAGAAGTGGCGCAACAAACTCCCCAGCATGTTTTGTCTGGGATTATTATTCGCTGAAATAAGGTTCCTGACGTGTGCTGGACTCTAGCTCACGTCAGGAACCTTATTTCAGCGTGTATACTTTTTGCTGAAGGAAATTAGAACACCGTTTGCGTTTCTTCTGCGGGGTGAGGCGATGATAGGAAAATAATCTAACGCTGTTGTGGTTTTTGGGAAGTCTTTAGGGCTTTTTTTTTTTGGGTGGGAAATCATCAAATAACTTCTCCCGCTCTGGGCGGAGCGGGGTCTTCAGGGCTGGATATTTAGGTTACATGGTGTAAAACATCGACGCGCAAATTGTTACCACGATTTTAGCCGCGCCGCGCGCCGTTGGGTCTAGAATCAGATATTCTAGACCCAACGGCGCGCGGCGCGGCGTTGACATTATAGTTATTAAAAGAAAACCTACAAGTAATGCAAAACAAGGCAATCAAAGCTCTATTTGATTACAATTACTTAACACCTACGAAATAAGTTGACGCTGAAACGAAACTATTTAACCTTCAAAAACTATATACTTATCACAGTTATCACACATGTATACTAATAAAGAAAATTTTAACAAACAAAATACACTCACAAATCACTTTTAAACACAAAATACACCACTACTTCACTAGGAATAGGGATAGTATAGAACTGCCTTCAGTTAGAACTTTGTACGAAAGGAGAACTATCTAGTTTGAGGGAGGAGCGTTATAATAAGTAACCGAAAGAACTACAAGATTCTTCATCAGTGAACATGCTGTATTTGACTAACCAGCAAGTACTCGATAGATGGAACGAAAAATTATGTTTATTACTTAAGATATTTTGTAGTTTCTCATACTTAAGTAAACTATGTATGTATGTTCTTTTGAGAAATAAATTTATTTTAACCGAAATCTGCTGTTCCATACATTTTGTTTTTTTTTAATATTTGCTATAAAATTTCTCCGGAGCGTCTAGAATCATGCTAAACCCATGATAATAATTTGCGCGTCGATGTCCGTTACTGGCCCCGGATCAAGGAGGTGGGGAAAGCCGGGGCCCGTGCACCGGGCGCCAACTTCAGGGAGAGGTAAATTCAAGCGTGGCAGACAAGTGCACCACCCAGCGCACCGCAACATCATCATCTGCACAACATGATGCATAACATGATGGCGATAAATAAGATGCGCAGCACTTATTATCTTTCTCTGCGGGTGGCGCACTGAGGAAATCACTACGTGATTAGCGTAGCCTATGGTCGTCAACCCAACCCGCACTGGGCCCGCGTGGTGGATTACAGCCCACTCCCTCTCACATAGAGGCCTGTGTCCCAGCAGTGGGAACATTATAGGCTGATTATGCATAGGACGTCAAACGGTGTGAGCGGGTTGCGGGGGGAGCAGTGAATTCTGCCAGGAACTCTCCGTTTTTAAAGCACAGTCTCAACTTTTATTTGCCGATATAAAATGACCACATTTCTATCTCTTGCAACAGATTTACGCCGCGGTGAATCAGAGACGTATAGCGCCTCTGTGGTCAAAAATTTAAGGAAAAAATTCTTTATTTTAGAAATATTAGGTACTTTACGTAGCGGGGGATCCGGACGCCCTTTCCGACGCCTGTTATTACAAAGGCGACTCGATTTCCTTAATTTTTTACCACAGTGCGGGCGCCCCTGCTGAATTGGAGCATTATCGATTGATACAATTTGACTCATATGTATATGAGCGAGCGAACCGTGCTCGAATTTTTAGCTCGGTTCGCTCGCTCGTGCAGCCTAGCGACTCTTAATTCTTAAAACTTTTCTCGTGGTTTAAGTCGATTAAGTACTTAAAAACCTAACTTATTTGTGCAGAGTGCTAAAATTTTCGCGCTTGCTTTGCTCGCTCGTGTACCTATTCTAGATTACCTTAATTAGTGTTATTTTCTGCATAAGTCTAGTCTCGCGATATTAGCAATCGAAAATCATGACAAGACAATCAGATTAATTATGACAGGAACATCGATTTTTTTGAAGAACAAAAGGCTCGAAGAGTATAATTGTAATTCAATAACAAAGTTGAAGACTGTTTATTTTTTTGTTTGAACGTGCTAATCTTTGGAACTAACAGCCGGATTTGTAAAATTATGTTTGCGCTTGATGATAGCCCATTTTTAAATGAAGGAAGAAGGTTAAAAGCTATTTAATATCACGCTACGACCCTTAAGAGCCAAGCGAAAAGAAAAAGTCCGAAAAACGCCAAGCGAAAACGAACCGCGGCGGGCGAGCGATGCGTACGACGCGGTGGGTCGAGAGCCAAAATTTCACGACAAAGTCGCGGCATAAGTATGCTATAATCCAACGATTTATTTCAAACTCTATTCTGTCTTATCATCATATTTCTCCTGCCCTTATCCCAATTTATTTGCGGTCGGCACAACTTGTTTTTTCTTCCATACTTCTCTATTAGTCACCATCTCAGTAGTCGGATCCCTTTTTAGCCATATCATTTTTCACACACTCCATATATCCTACCCTATCCTAATTAAAATAAATGTTCTACATGTTTAAAAAATAAGGCTTTATGGAAAAGGTTCATGGAAAGGGTTCGTGACGAGGCCGGGGCCGGCAGACGGCAACATTTGCCGCGCCTCGCAAAAATTCGAGATCCGGGGCTGCTTTGAGATGCCACGACTCACGGTAGGGAGACCGGCAGCGGCGCGCCGCGGGCAGGCTTGACGATTAAAATATTTCAGAAGATTTTGTTGCGGAAAATGTTAAATCGACTGCCTTTAAAGATGTCAAAGCATCCTCACAAAGTATTTTTTGTACTGATCGCGTATGCTGCCGCTAACGCTACTGAGCAGTACGTGGCAGAAACAACGCCCCGCCTGCCGACACGCTTGCCGCGCCGCATCCCGCTAAGCCAACAGCCGTGGCCAGGCTCTTACACCGTGTATTTACTGGCTAACGCGATGTAGAATGATTCAAAGCAAATCCAGCGCAATTGGACTAACTCTACATCATACCTAACACAGGAATATATCAATTATATAATAATATTTGGACAGTAAGTATAATATAGTAACGGTACTCACATAATTTGGTCTCGCTCCGTCGCTTCACTCGCAATTTGATGACACACGATGAAATGCACTGCAACAAACAATACTGTTGTTGTTAACAGTCTAAATATTAGTAAAGTTATGATAGAGTAGCGTAGTGTACCTCATAGTGATGAGGAGAGCACACTCCTGGCTTAAATCAACAGAACGATATTTATCAGTATATTAATATTTATCTCTCTAGCTTTTACACGCTACTTCGTCTGCTTGCCATGAGTTTGAGTAGTACAGGAAATACGTTTCCCATACAAGTGTTTACTCCCATAAGCGTTCATTTTTGTAGATTCTCTTGGTGCACCCCTTTCACCTTTTTAGGTCACATTTATATCTTGATATAGACTTTTACTTTGTCTAAAATAAGAATCTAACTATCACATTTTGGAGAAGACGAGCACATTTTTAGATAATTATTATTACCCACTAGAAGGATGGAAGTCAACACCTCTGAGTCCAAGTGCACAATTTTTCTAAAAGGTCGAATATCTGTCAGATCCAAACTACAGAAGACAGATGCTCTACCACAGCGCCACTTAGATCGTCATTTATTTAAGTACCCTCCTATTTCCCCACTGAGGCACCCTCGCGGCAGGGCGGGAAAGCGCCCGAATGACGAGCTCTTTAATTATAGATTGATTCAACGACTGCTAAGTGCGTTCTCTTACACACAAAATATCATTGTGGTTAAAACATAATATTTTGTAGACACAATCAAACTGGTTGCTATTTTAATTAATTGTATAATTTATTTTTATGACATTGATTTTACATTTTGTGATTACCTTAATTCACACACTGACCGATTACTTATTTTTTTTTAGGAAAACGTATACTTTACAATGTTTGTAAATATGTGAGCACCCTGCATCTACCACATACCTAATAAATTTATCTGTCATTGCTTAATTTTTCATTCGTTTTATCTACTGTGATATACTTAGTAATTGTATTCTAGGTGCATCGTCTTAACATATAATTATATAATTAGTGTAAGTACCTATGCAAAATATTGTAAAACATTTTAAAAGAGTAACGGTGGAGTTTTTGCCCATTCTTCCCTTTAGGAAGGGGCGACTAGAATCAATTCAAATTTTTGTAAATTATGACCTTCAA
The DNA here is from genome assembly GCA_905333075.3 of Atethmia centrago. Lineage (NCBI taxonomy): Eukaryota > Metazoa > Arthropoda > Insecta > Lepidoptera > Noctuidae > Atethmia > Atethmia centrago. Next base: position 3,993,576 of record HG995381.1, on the reverse strand, counting down.
AAGTGCCTTTTATGTGCCTATTTGAAATAATTAATTTGACTTTGACTTTGAGTTAACTGTCATTCATATTAGCCTTTTTTACAGGGATTTTTGCTTTTACAACGTCACCCCCTGTTTCTCAAAGCGTAGGTATAATAAGGCTTTCTACCTTTACGAAGAAAAGATAAAGCTCTTTCTATACAAAGTGAGCGTTGTAGTGAGCGTTTCTCCATTTTTGACATCTCACCGTAGAAATCCTTCTGCAATCTGTCATTTCGTCTTCCGTTTCTAACGATCTTTGTCTAGGTCCTTTTTTATGTAGAAGGATTTCTACGGTGGGATGTCAAAAAAGGAGAAACGAATGTCACTTTGTATAGAAAGAGCCGTGTCTTTCTTCGAATAGAAAGCGTCATGCTAAGCCTGCTCCTGCAGGCTTAGCAAAGTAAAAATATGTTAAACTAGAACGCATACACATAAATTCCATATGTGAATATTTAAGTATTGTAGTAAAATACTATACCTATTAAATAAATTCAGGAAGTAATGTCTACCGAAAGCATAATAAACGATATGACTTTCAAACTACTTAAGATATTTTCATGATTTTTTTGTGTGAACAGACTATTTTATTATCTATGATTCTATCTGTGATTTTTTTCTAATATTCATATTTTCGTTACTTAAAATAAATACTTCCTATGAAACCGAACAGCGGCGCGGGCGGCGTGAGCGCAACTTGTATGGCCAAGGTCAACGGCGATTACCGGACCCTTAAGCAATTTCGAGCTTTGCACTGACTAAAAACCTAGGTATCTATAACTAAGCATTTTTTGACGACCCTATCATCGACGATTAAATATATTGCTGTCTTTAAAAGAAGATTATGCAAGAGATGACGGGAATTAGGAACGAAACTAGTTTTTAACGTTTTTTTAACGCAATATTTCGAGGTGTTTACTGTATATTCTGTGTATCTTTTTACATCACATAACATAACATCACGCCTTTTTTCCCCGAAGGGTTGAGCAGAGTAGTACACCCGCATCACGGTGGAGCATACGGTGGAGGTCTGCCCGGCTTGGGCAGAGCACCGCAGTGTCCTCGTGGAGGCGATCGGCGGCAGAGATCTCTCGCGTCCGGCCCTGGTTCAGGCCATGGCACGAAGCGAGAGGGTATGGACAACTGTCATCTCCTTCTGCGAAGCAGTAATGCTCGCGAAGGAGGAGGCGGGACTGTTGAGAGAAAGGCAAATTTCGCGCCCTCTCCAGGCTCGGGTCGACGGCGCGTTGTGCTCCACGCGCGCCTCTAAGAGATGTCGTCAGCACAAGTGTAGGGGTCCACTAGGGCCGATGCCTGCCGGGGTCGCGGGAAGGTACAAAAGGGTTACCGAGGCCCCTGGCAACACAGGCAACGGAAGGGACACAGGTGGGTTTTAGTCAGTATGAGTCTGACACACCCTCCCGCTCCACCTAGAGCGGGAGAAGTTTTTTGATAATTTCGGGAGATAATACAAAAAAACCCAAAAAAAAAACAAAAAAAAAAGGGCACCCACATTTCGCCAGTTATGTTTAAGTCCCGTGTAATAGGGGGCGAGCCTATTGCCATCAACCAGGCACAAGGGCTGCTACTGAGAAATTCCAGATAGAAAAATCCAATAACACTTTGCCCGACCTGGGAATCGAACCCAGGACCTCATGCTCAGCAGTAGCGCTCACGACCACTGGACCAACAGGCAGTCATCTTTATTAATATCTCATTATCTTTATTAGTCTTCTGTGTTACCGACAATGTTTGCAGAGTAAGCAAGCTGAAGTGGCAGTGGGCTGGCCTGTGGCCATTTCTGTCGAAGGTACGATGGCCGGTGGAGCAGACGAATCCTGCGGGGTAATTGCTTAACACACACTGGTTTCATTTGGACAGTTCAACAACATTGCGTTTTTTACGTTGATGAGGAGACAATATTTTCGAACATATGAAGCAATGAATTAGCAATATACTTCAAAATCTGTTGTGTGGGACACCCCTAGCTAGATGCTGGCTGGGATGTTGGCTGGATGGTGGCTGGTGGCTGAATGCGGAAAGCGGAAGACAGGGTGTTGTGAGACAGCCTGGGAGAGGCCTATGTCCAGCAGTGGACTGCGATAAGCTGAGGGGATTGATCTTAAAGAATACCTATGAAAGAAAGGGAAGGTTGTGAAAATCCGCTGGATGCGTGCAGGGCAGAGGGTACTTGTAGACATCTTTTGACTGTTAGAACGATATTTAAGTATTTCCACGCTTGCTCACCTCATGTATATGCCCGAGTACCTCCGCCCGGGACATGTCCTCGAGCCGAGTCTCGTTCACGTCCATGATCTCGTCAGCCAGCTCCAAGTTGTCCCAGTTTCCGGCTGATGGTGACCCTGAGAAATAAAGGATATGTTATTGGAAGGCAAACAAGGACACGGTCCACTTGAATTAGACATTTCCAAATACCAGAAGCATATCAGATAAGATGACACGCCAGAGACAAAGAAGAATAAGAATAATTTATTTGCAGAAAATATAGGTGGTACCAGTTGTAAAAGTTGGTGAAGTGTCTGTTGATATTTAAGGCACAACTACATATGTATAGGTTGTACCTTAAATATCAGCAAACACTTTTCTCTATCAGTAAAGTTTTCAGTATGAATGTCGATGGCTATAAGAGTAGGGGAAGACCAAAGAAACGGGTGGACTGTGTAAAAGATGATATGGCTTGAAAGGGGTGACTACCAAGATGACAACTAATAGAGAAGTATGGAAGAAAAGGACATGTTGCGCCGACCACAAATGAATTGGAATAAGGGCAGAAGAATGATGATGATGACTTTTCTCTATCCCATGATTCGGCGGGAAAATGGTTTAATGTAACCAGCCTATAATGTTCCCTCCTCTTTATGAGAAGGACGCAGGCCCAGTGCAAATAGGCGAGGATATTTAATACCTCTACAAAGTACACAACATGAAAGCTTTTGTAATTCTGCCTTTTCTCAACTTTTGGAACTCTTTTGAACTTTGTAGCGACGCGTAACTTCGAAAAATATTTTTTTCCATGGCACGGCCGCACACTGGCCTGAGCACTGAGTATCTACCCTTCATTTATTTAAACTACGATTCGGTACAAATTCACGTAAATAAACAACATGTTTCATCGGCTATCAAATCTTCGTATCTACTGACGCTATACATTTTGATGGTGTAAGTCACTGAGCACTATTACTCCTAGCGGAGGTGTAAGTATTGCACTCATGTACGAAACAGCATATTTTTTTAAACGTCAACTCTGGTATTTATAAAATCAGGTACTGAATTCATGATAACAGTCTGCTTGTCAAGGTCCCTTAGAATCTGTATACAGGCTGGCGATTTACTCACTTGCATCCGTCAAGGGGTGATTCTAGCTCTCATATGTATATTTGTATATCCGACTCAGGGAAAAAAGGCCAAATTCCTAAACAACAGTAGACAGACTATTTCGATGCATCTATGTTTTTTTAAAATGTCGGATATGAGTTTTATAGAGTAAGTTCTTCAGTATGACAGGTGATGGCATGGGAACTAAATCGTAAGTTGTTCAGTATGACGGGTGATGGCATGGGAACTAAATCGTAAGTTGTTCAGTATGACGGGTGATGGCATGGGAACTAAATCGTATGTTGTTCAGTATGACGGGTGATGGCATGGGAACTAAATCGTAAGTTGTTCAGTATGACGGGTGATGGCATGGGAACTAAATCGTAAGTTGTTCAGTATGACGGGTGATGGCATGGGAACTAAATCGTATGTTGTTCAGTATGACGGGTGACGGCATGGGAACTAAATCGTAAGTTGTTCAGTATGACGGGTGATGGCATGGGAACTAAATCGTAAGTTGTTCAGTATGACGGGTGATGGCATGGGAACTAAATCGTATGTTGTTCAGTATGACGGGTGATGGCATGGGAACTAAATCGTAAGTTGTTCAGTATGACGGGTGATGGCATGGGAACTAAATCGTATGTTGTTCAGTATGACGGGTGATGGCATGGGAACTAAATCGTAAGTTGTTCAGTATGACGGGTGATGGCATGGGAACTAAATCGTATGTTGTTCAGTATGACGGGTGATGGCATGGGAACTAAATCGTATGTTGTTCAGTATGACGGGTGATGGCATGGGAACTAAATCGTATGTTGTTCAGTATGACGGGTGACGGCATGGGAACTAAATCGCCATCCTGTATTGATCCTTTACTCTTAGTTTTTGACAGGTCACCAGCCTTAGAAATCTAAACTAGGGTAACATTACCCAATTCCAGTACCGGTCCCATACTGGCCTAAGATTCCTTATCTACAATTGAATACATGCTAGTTACTTTTTTTTTTTGGATGTGAAATCATCAAATAACTTCTCTCGCTCTCGGCGGAGCGGGAGTGTGTGTCAGACTCTTACTGACTAAAACACACCCGTATTCCTTCGTGTTGCCTCGGTGACCCATTAGTACCTTCCCGCGACCCCGGCAGGCATCGGCCCTAGTGGACCCCTACATTTTTGCTGACGACATCTCTTTGAGGCGCGCGTGGAATACAACGCGCCGTCGACCCGGGCCTGGTCCTTACCGGACGGTGAGCTACCCATTGCTCACCGTCCGCAAGCCCGCGCCTACGGTGGCCGGAAATCTGCCCGGGATTCCCGACGCCCAGGGCGTCTCCTGCGGCGGCTAGGGGCGAGAGGGCGCGAAATTTGCCTTTTCCTCAACCGTCCCACCTCCTCCTTCGCGAGCATTACTGCTTCGCAGAAGGAGGTGACGGCTGCCCATGCCCTCTCGCTCCGTACCATGGCCTGAACTAGGGCCGGACGCGAGAGATCTCTGCCGCCGATCGCCTCCACGAGGATACGGCGGTGCTCTGCCCAAGCCAGGCAGACCTCCACCGTATGCTCCACCGTGTCCTCCGGGCGAACCACACAGTGGTGACAACCGGGCATTTCCTCCCGCCTTATCCGACACAGGAACCTCCCGAAGCTGCCGTGTCCGGTGAGGACCTGCGTCAGGCGGAAGGTGAGGACGCCGTGGCGCCTCTCTAGCCACTCCTCAAAGAGGGGACTTATTGCCGCAATCATGGCGTGCCCAGCACTGGGTTGCGACAACCGTACTCTACATACATGCTAGTTACCTGTCCGTTTTGATATTACCAATCTATCAATAAGGTTAATTGAATTATTAATTTTGCTTTTGAAAAAAAATAGAATAGGCTGAAAATCCATCATTACCAATTCATCATTCATCATAACTTATCATGTTCTTGAAGTGTGTAAAAATTTGAGTCCTACATTCAATCAATGAAAAGATTTATTTTTACCGAAATATCACAAAACTTAGCTAGCTATTATAGGCCAATTAAAGAGGAGTAGCAGCAAGCAATAATACAGCCGCACGGGTCGATCCATCAGGTTAAGGTACGCTTGCCAGGGTCGATCCGTGGATGGGTGACCATCTTTACTTACAAAGACTCCTCCGTGCCGCGGAAAGCACGTTAAGGCATTGGTCCCGGTCACGGAATAGGTCCCGGCTGTCATTCGTGGATCTTTGACAGTCGTTATTGGTCGTCAGAAGCCCGAAAGTCTGACAACCAGTCTTTCCATTACACGGTTACTGGGTTGTGGAGGTCAGTATAGGCAGTCGCTCCATGTAAAATACTGGTATTCAGCTGCATCAATCAGGTTAGACTGGAACCCGACCCCAACATATGTAGTTGGGAAAAGGCTCATAAGTATTATAGTCTTTATTTGTAATATATTTCGGATTTTGATTATTTGTATCACGAAATATAAGATACGTGTAAGGTTTTGAAGGCGTACCTACTTCTCCAGACGCGTTTTCCCAACTTGTATTTGGAAATCCTTCGGGAAGGGATCCCTGGCTCGTAATAGAAAGAAATTTAAATAAAAAATTAAAACGCCGTACTTTTACAATTCCTCTGCATTTAAATAATAAATGAACTAGCCTAATGAAATGGCATGGCGTCCGAATCCGGCTGTCTTTGTGAACGCAATTTAAATAATGAATTGCTTAGCTATCAGCCTCTTCCTTCTTTCCTAGGTAATCTACTGGAAAGTAATCAATCCTCTGCTCCTTATTCTTGGCGCTTAGCCTAGATGTAGTTGATACCTCGGTCTGTTATTAAGTACTTCATGTTGTTACCTACTGTTATAAGAATCTAGCTGCTCCCCGCGGTTTCACCCACGTATGTCTCGAATCTCGATCCCGTGGGAATATCGGGATAAAAAGTATCCTATGTCCTAACCCAGGCCATGGTCTACCCATCATCAGCATCATCATCATCATCAGCCTATAATGATCCCACTGCTGGGACACAGGCCTCCTCTCTGTGAGAGGGAGTGGGCCGTAATCCACCGCGCGGGCCCAGTGCGGGTTGGTAGATGTCACATGTCTTCAAATTTTTGGTTCTAGGATTTTCGGTTTCCTCACGATGTTTTCCTTCATCGTTTTGAGAGCAGTGGTGATGAAATAATTTACACAAAGTAAAGCGCCTGTCCGGGTTCGAACCTACGACTACAACTCGTAAGTCGCGGCCGTTACCACTGGGCCACGCTGCTCTCATGGTCTACCCATGTGCCAAATTTCATCCAAATCCGTTCAGCCGTTTTAGCGTGAAAGCGGAACAAACAAACTCACTTTCCCATTTTTATTATTTTATAGTTAGGATAAAATCAAGTAAATTAATTTTCCGTATACTCAAACTAACTTCTGCCCGCGACTTCGTCTGAGTGAAATTTCGAACCCCGACGCACCACATCGCGTCGCATCGCCCGCCCGCGCTTTTACGTGTTCGTGTTTTTTCTGACTTTTTGTTTTTTTGCTCGGCTCCTGAGGGTCACAGCGTGATGCTTTATTAAATTCGTATACCTAATGAAATGAGCAGTCATTTTACCGGATTGACACTATTGCCAGCTTACTCCAAGCTCTCTTCACCTAAATTTTCAGGATGAGATTTTTATAGAATAAATCCGCTGGTCTTTTGGTCAAGCACCCTTATGATTAATCTATTGCTATCGAACTGACGGGCCTGGGGACCTACTCCCTAAGCACTAAACGTAGTTTCGGCCGTAGTTACGGGCGTTTCCTACTCCGTATCACATACAGACATAAGATTACTTCGGAGCCCGAACTGAGAATGATTGACAACACGATTTGACAGTTATCCCTACTAGGAATGTGTTTGTGGCCGTTCGAAAATTGAATTTGTTATTTGTTTTGACGGATCAACTACTTTCGGACGGGCTCGTATCTTCGTTGAGTGACTTGAGAGTACTTCCCCTGGTAACTCAGTTCGTGACCTCGCTTCTACTAGAGCCCAGGAAAAAGGGCTCAGCCGAGTGCAAAATAAATCGAGCATGGCCCGAAATATGTACATGATTAATGCCGTATTCACTCATAAACATGTAGGTACCTACCTAGGTAGGTTTATTTATTAGGAGTAGAAACTATGGTAGGTCATATCTGTAAAATAATCATTTCAATTTGAATTGTCGGACCACACAAAATGAAGGCATCCGTAGTTGGGAAATTGGTATGAATTTATCCCAAAAATAGTAGTTGAAAAACATGTTCTCCTTTACATCGATAATGCCCACAATCAATAGGGTATTTTACTATATACGATAAAAAATCTATAAATAGATTATTGAGATAGTTTAGGCAAAAGGAGTCGGAAAATGTTACTTTTAGTTCATAAAATAACAAAATAAATTTTAAAATTCAATTCAACGTTTTCAGTTTTTCTAATCTGTTAATAAAACACCATGAAATAGTAGCCGCCAAGTTATTACGTCATACCGCTATGTAAACTAAAACGTGTCAACTGTCAACTGATAGTTAGATAATAGATCAGCGCATTTGTTTACTAGCCAAGTGACGTCATGACCACAGAGCAACATGGCGTCCACTGCGTCCAGCGTTTTCGTCAAACTACGCGCGAAATTTGTAAATGTAAAATTTAAATGCATTTTTATGGCACTTATCGATTGAATAAAAATTTTGTGATTTTTTTGGGTTATATTAGCACTATAGAATTTAATTAAGACACTTTTCAAAAATAGGTGTAAGACCCTATTGTCCAACTTCAGATTTAAGTTGGTCGACTATTACTCGTTAACTTGTAAAGCCAACTTAGCTGTGATAGTTTTCCTTTTAATTTCATTATACAGCCATGATTTTTTTCGCATCTCCATAAACAACCATTGAGCTGGCTTCGGGCACTTGATTTGATTCTAACAAATATTTGTAATTTAATGCTTAATATTACGCTAACGGATCCTTGAATCGAAAAGTGGTGTTGACAGACCCGCAATATTTTTGAACGGCCTATCCAACGATATAATAGTAGGCATGTAAGAACTCATTAGGTTAAGTACTGACATTGTACCTACTGATTTACATTTATTTGTAATTGCAACATAGGTAGTCTAGGTACGTCTTGCTGAGATAGGAGCCTTTTGGCCTCGTACAGGAGTTTTTTTATTTACTTTTTTATTTTCATCTTACTGTTTTATGTTTCTGAGTGTATTTTAGTTTAATTTGTGATTTCCTGTGCGAGTCCCAATGAATAATTTTTCTTTCTTTCGATGTAGCGTTGAAAAAAAAAGTTGAATAGGTAGTCAGAAGTTTGATAACATTTTCGGACACATGATCGACTAAAAGCTAAAAACTGAAAAACTCTAACTCGGTTAATTGTTTCAGTCATGCCACTAACGAACTTTAAGCATAGTTTTATCTATACATAATTTATAAAATGAAAATGTAAAGGGGTGGGATCGTGGTGTCCTGAAACACAGGCCACGAGCCTAGCTTAGGCACCAGTCTCCCACAATATATACTTAGATACTTACCTGAATTGTGTATCATTGTCGTATCTGACCAATGAAAAATAATTTACATAATATGTATATTGTGGTTAAAAAAAATAGATTGATAAAGCTGATTGATTGATATATAGAAATTATCAATAAAAATAGACGAGAATAAAATTGAGTAATACCAGTTACTCATTAGATAGATCTTTGTGCATTCACGACAGCATTTTGAGACTGAGAACCTCAGGAAAACACTGAAGAAAAGCCTGCAAATGTTTCATCAAGGGCTTACAATAGATAATTCTATAATTTAATTCACAAAGACAGCTTGTCACTTACCGTATAACTTAATTTTATTATCCTTAGTTTGCACTACTATAATCACGTAGCCTTCTAGGTCAACAGATTTGCATTTCACCGTAGTCATTTTATCAATCGCATTTATCTGCGTGGTTGGGGCGTTAAAAGTATTCATTTTGCTATATTATTAAATTATCTAATAGGTCTAAGCACAAAACAGCTATGAAAAAGATCCATTCACGCCCCCGTCGTAAGAGTCAATGATTATTTTTTTAATTTCATGCCAACGTTTACGCCAACGCCACTTCAGACACAGCCCACTTTTTGAACAACTATTCATTTTTATTATTTTCCACATTATTTTTTAAATTCTAACCTGGAGATAGTAAATCGGCCATTATTAAGTATTTTTGATTCTCACTCGTTACAAACTTAAACACTGCTCGGACATCTAAATAATTATTATCACAATTTATTAAAAGTCTGTGTTAACGTAATTTCACATGATTTCAGCGTATTGTCGAAGTATAGGCGAATTTCAGAGCATTTTTACTGTGACAAGTCACGTTTTGGTGTTTAGAGTAAACGCGATCGGTTTATCACACTCCTTGAATGTTTAGTACATTTTATTATTCACGTGTACGTAAATTGATGGTTTTTAGATATTTATTCGGTTATTAATCTAATATTTAAGGCGTATCAACGTGTTTTTGAGAGTGAAAAACCGGTCCCACGTCCGCGGGCTGGGTGGTCGCCGCGAATGGATACGACTATCCCATTTTCGCGCGATCAATAATGCTCCCTACCCAGCATCCCTTCAGACTCCCACAGACTATCGTTCTATTTTCCTCATTTATATCAATCCGGGTTTCGCCCGTTTTTAGTCATTATAATTTTGAAGAATACATTAAGACTGACAAAAAATGTAACAAAAAATAGTTGAATGGTTAAAAAATCCTAAAAATGTGTAATACACAAGGTCCCACCGAGATTTGAACTCGGATCGCTGGATTCAAAGTCCAGAGTGCTAACCATTACACCATGGGACCGCTTGAGTGTCTTTGTGAAATTACCGTCAACTATGTTGCAATTAAAATAATTTAAAAGATAATACAATAAAAATATATTATAAAATACACAACAAAATGTTAAATTAAGTTTCCCCAAAATGGACTCCTCCAACTCCATTCTAATGTTAATTCAAAACTACGCAATAGTCACATTAGATGGCGGTACGAAATACTATCAGCGCTATATATCTTTGTGAACAGCGTCATCTACGGTTTGGCATGTAAACTAAAACTGAACATGTGTTTTTGTGAACTTATAAAATATGAAATAGTGGTATCTACAACAATAATTAGTAAATTGGTGCTACGCTGTACTTTTCAAATATGAATTGACAGAATAAAATAAATTATTTGTTTACGATGATCTTTATTTTACACTATTTTTAGCACTTGCAAGCATGCTATTTGTATATTTAGTACCTAGCAACACTAAATGTCAGTTTGTCACTGACTTCGCTACGGTATGGTTGTCATTTCGTCCGCCTATCAAATAACGTGATAGATGAATGGGAAATAATTAACTTTATCGCAGCGAAGACGCCTCTCGTATCTCCTCGAAACGTAACGTCGCGCGTGTTACAACACATTAGTGATTCTATAAGGGTGCTCGCTTTGATACAACACCGCCATGATCGATGTTAGAAACAAAGATGGCGGAATAATACGGTGATCATAACCAAACGCGTTGTTTTGTCGTGTGTAGCGTTATGTGCTGTGGTGGGCGGCGGCTGCAGCAGTGTCGGGGTGCGTGAGTGAGGAGGAGAGGCGCGATGGGGGCGCGGCCGGGGTGATGCCGCCGCGGCCAGCGGCCGGCCGCGCGGCCATGGCGGCCGACAGCGAACGCCCGCCGCTCGCTCTGTTCACCGCCGTGTACGACTATGTGGCGCAGGGAGAGGACGAGCTCTCCCTGCGCCGCGGCGAGATTGTCGAGGTGCTGTCGAAGGACGCCAACATCTCGGGGGATGAAGGCTGGTGGACGGGAAAGATCGGCGATCGCGTCGGTATATTCCCTGCCGTCTACGTGACGGAGGAAGACCCTCTGGCCGTAGAGCCGCCGCGCGTGTCTTTCTCCGAGCTGAAACTGGAGGAAGTGATCGGTGTGGGCGGCTTTGGGAAAGTGTACCGCGGGTACTGGAACGGTGAGGTGGTGGCGGTGAAGGCAGCACGTCAGGACGCGAACGAAGACATCGATGTTATAAAAGAGAGTGTGTTGCAAGAAGCGAGACTGTTCTGGGTGCTGCAGCATGAGAATATAGTGTCATTGAAGGGTGTTTGTTTGGGGGAGCCAAACTTTTGCCTGGTGATGGAGTATGCGCGCGGCGGGCCGCTGAACCGGGTGCTGTCGGGTCGGAAGATCCGGCCGGACATCCTGGTGGACTGGGCCATCCAGGTGGCGCAGGGCATGGCCTACCTGCACGTTGGTGCGCCGATGTCCCTCATCCACAGAGACCTCAAGAGCTCTAATGGTAAGTTGTTTTATAACATCAAATTACAAAATTATTAAGTATGCTAAAGCTGTGTTCAAACAATTTTGTTTTTTACTACAACAACAAAGTAAACATCACTGTTGTAGGTTGTTAAGTGTTAACCTACGTTGTAGAACTCTTTACAGGACAATAAGCACGTATGTCTGAGCTTTCAACACGTAGCATTAGATTCAGAAATCATATAAGCTCTCAATATGAAGTTGTGTCACTTTGTATAGGGCATAAGGCTGGTCACTAACAATTTTTATTCAGAAACTGATTTTGTCATGGAGAAATCTTTCATCTATTACATCTATCCTCGTGAGGACAGATAGTTATGTCAGACTTTCATAATCTATAATCACTTTTCCGCTATGTAAGGAGAAATATAATTAAACAAACCCCATTTGTCTGAAAATTCTTGAACCAAAACTATTGAGCATATTTTCTGTTACTTGTATCAACTTTTTTACCTTTGTTTTGGTGTATTCTAACAAAAGAAAAATGTGTCCTATTTTGTTATCTTAACTATCTTTATGTCCAAATGTCATTAACCTATATCATTATCAGTTGTCAAATATCCTTGAATGTAAGCCCAAGGTCACATCTACAGCTGTGTTATCAAAATGGAAACTGTCCACATTCCAATAGATAACTCTATTGACTGATTGATAACTTTCTTGACAGCTGTAGTTGCCCATTTTGTTTTTTTTTTTTTTTCAAATTCAGACAATCCCTAACAAGATTATCTTGTTTGTGAGGCCACATTTTAGGTTTGTTTGTTTGTCTGTTATTTTAGACAGATTGCTAAATAATTGTTAAAGTGTTATTGGGTTTTCTAGCTGGAATTTCTTAGTAGCAGCCCAGAATATGGATTTGTGTCTGGTTGATGGCAATAGGCTCGCCCCCTATTACATGGGACTTAAACATAACTGGTGAAATGTGGGCGTACTACAGGTACACCTCTGCCCAAGCCTTCAGGGAAACAAGACGTGATGTTATGTTATAACGTGCTAAATAATTTGTTTTATGAACCCTTTGCAAGCTCTTGTGGTGGACTTTGGTCCATTCTTTCATAGCAAGGCTTAGGCCTCAGCTGTTAGAAAATATTCTGAGTGTATATTTTATATGTCCAGCCATTCTTTTTACCATCTTTTAAAGTTATATAGTTGTTGACAAAACCATCTTCATCGCCAATTTTCGCTATGATCTCAGAACAAGGAAAATCTGTTAGGTACTTAGTTAATGATTAAATTAAACCTGCATAAACCTATCCAGATTTTCAGATTTGTTACATTTGTAATGGTAATCATGTCATTTGGTTTAAATAGGTTTTTATTTTTAATATTTTAATAATATTTTATACCTATACATTCTTTTATATTTTGTTAATGTGAGAATATTGTAGGCTTAACCTGTTAAGCCCCGCGCGACACCGATTCGGAGTCAAACAATAGAAAATCAATTGTGTCTCATTATTGGCTGTCCTTGACCAACTGTAAATTTGTAGACCATTTATTTTTTGTTAAGTACCTACCTGGAACTTTTGACTGGCCTACACTGTCCTCCCATCCCTATTAACAGTGTAATTTGAAATCTAATTATTTTTAAAAGAGTAAAAGAAAGAAAGAAAGAAAAGAAAGAAAGTAACCATGGAGTTTCATGCCTTCTCTTCTCCATAGGAAACAATCAATTGGAACCGAGCACCTAGCTTCTGATGTTTCATAAATGCCCATGTAGGTTTAACCAAAATAAAATATTTTGATTTCAGATTGATCTAGGTCTTTGATTTTCTATCAGAATATTCATAATTTAAATATTCAATGACACTTGCGCAAGAGTTTGACATGACTGCCCACATTCTCTATTTATATAGTCCCCTATTACTAAGATTCTGCTGTCCGTCTGTCTGTCCGTCCGTCTGTCACCAGGCTGTATCTCATGAACCGTGATAGTTAGACAGTTGAAATTTTCACAGATGATTTATTACTGTAGCCGCTATTACAACAAATACTAAAAAACAGAATAAAATAAATATTTAAGGGGGCTCCCATACAACAGACATGATTTTTTTGCCATTTTTAAAGATAATGGACTGGAACCATTCGTGCGCGAGTCCGACTCGCACTTAGCCGGTTTTTCTTATTTTGTGTATGGTGTAATAATTACTTAACACCTGTAATTATTTACTGCCTTTTAAAATTACAGCTATTCACTATTGTATGCTTTAAATGGCGCCAAAGCAGCAGATGTCAATCGGAATATTTCTCACCTTTTGGAGACTGCATACTTGACACTTCTTGAAACTGTAGTTAATTGGACTCTTAATGAATGCCTTTTATTGATTACTTTAATGAGCTTGTTTAAAAGTGAGGTCAAGTAATTGATGTTAATAATAATAATAATTGTGGGTAGTATTTGGGGAATAATAGCACATCTTCATGCTTGAAGGCAGCTTATCGTTTTGCCAACCAAAATGTAGACCGCCGAAACTAAATGACGCCGCCGCCGTATTGCGTCCCGGTATGCAGATATTTTCAAGCCCAATACTTATAAAAATAATTCAGGAAGGTGTTTAAACATCAGCCTCTCACATTAACTGCCAGTATACAATCAAAGACTTTGTAGGCACTCAATCAAAATTGTAGAAACAATTCTTTATCATCTAGTTGTAAGTTTTACCCAACATAGTATATTTAATTACTGAAGTTAACTGGGACACAAGTGTCATTCCGCCTGATCTAGGGTCTGTGACCTCTTTTCATACGATTTACACAATTCAACAAATTATATTTGTACGCAGTTTTTGTCGCGTACGCTTACCGGTTCGATTATTGTGCAAGCGTAGTAACACCTGTTTATCTATTCTTTTACATAAACTTATTTAAGCATAACTTACTAGCTATTTTTGATATAAAATGCTATCGAACAGAAATGTTATAATTACCGAAATTACTACGAAGGCGTATAAGCAAAACGCTCAAATGAATCTCTAAACGCTGCGTCAACGCGACATTTATTTTGGATACAATCACTTATACTCTGGCGCCGAGGGAAGGTACTAAAGGAACACCGAGGCCCCTGGCAACACAGGCAACAGGAAGGAATACGGGTGGGTTTTAGTCTGTTAAGGCTCCTACATACTGGCGCGACTTGTCGCGCGACGCGACGCGACACAAAGACACCGCGTGTAGCGCTACAAGCGGTGCCTTTGTGTCGCGAAGTCGCGCCAGTATGTAGGAGCCTTAAGAGTCTGACACACCCTCCCGCTCCGCCCTGAGCGGGAGAAGTAATTTGATGATTCCCCACCCAAAAAAAAAAGCGCCTACGTGGCGTGTGATCGACGTCAACACCTACTCTGGACATCGCAAACAATTAACACAGTAAACTTAACAATCTGATTATAAAGTTCCCAGATGAGTAAGGACATGTATACTTTGTAACAGTTCCAAATATGGCAAAAGGTGACTTATAATTAATGGCGCCATAAAGATAGCAGATTTAATTGATGTTTAATTATTTTGTTATTAATTGCACAGACGATGCCCAGGCGCATGCATAGTTACAAGTACCTAGGTATGTCATCATTTATAACGCGGTTTTGTCATAAAATCAATAATAATACTAATAAATCTGATAATGAACATCTGTTGTGTCGGCATGACCACAAGTTTGTTTGATTTGCGTAAGTAAATCCGCAATTTAATTACTTGTATTAAAAGTCTCATTTATAATGTGTTTAATTTGATCAAGTATGTCGCCAATATTGAAATAACCTTAAGTTCATCGATCCATGCTTGTAAACAAAGGTTACATTTCAAATGTCACTAACCCTATCAGTAATATACGCGGAATAAACGACAGGCTATTATTTACTTACAATATGTTATGTATGGCTAAACAGACGTTGCTCGTCCTTGATTGTTTTACTAATAAAGGCTTTAATGTTTACGTTAAAATACTGTTTAATTACAAAAAAAAATCTTAATTCTTATATTTCTTGATGACCGGTACTTACCTTAAATACCTACATACTAAAAAAAAAATAGGACATGGATTTCAATGTATTGTGGTGAAAATGAAGGATTGAAATCCATCGCTTAAAAAAATCGACGAGGGATTTAGGAGTTATGTATGAGGGAACAGATAAACATACATATAGCCTTTTAAAATCATAACCCTCCTTTGGCTTTGCCGTAGACAAGTAATAAAAGCGAATTGTCATTAGGAGCGTGTTTGATTAGGTTGCAGACCTGGGCCTCAAGTCTGCTATTACAATAGCGTCATAATGGTCTGTTCCAATCCTCATTAATGACACCATTATATTAGGTAGATTACCAAACTTGTCAAAATCAACAATTATAAAATCAATGATAGACCATTTTGACACTATTGTAATAGCAGACTTGAGGCCCAGGCCTTTCCCTTGCTGGTGTGGCAATGCTCACAATATATGCAGTTCACGTACAAAAACGTCGTTCATACGTCAGAACAGTGACGTTAAATTAAAACATGGCGTCGTAACGGATACAAGTTGCATGGTTTTGAGAAGAATAATATTGAACCACCATATGGAAACTTTACATGCCTATTTTGATTATTAGTCTTAATAGTTTATACTACTTGTTGGTGCTAAATATTGTCCATCTATCTATGCATAATCGTCCTATAATGTTCCCACTGCTGGGACACAGGACTCCTCTCATCGAGAGGGAGTGGGCTGTAATCCACCACGCGGGCCCAGTGCGGGTTGGTACATATTATAAATTAAAGTCGCTTTCCGTGTCTGTCTGTGTGACCGCGTTGTTCTCCTAAACTACGAAACGGATTTTGATGCGGATTTCACCAACATTTAGAGAACTTATTCCGAAAGGTTTATCAAAATCAAAGTCATTTATTCAAACTAGGCTGAGAATCAGCAGTTTTCGAACGACAAAATTACATGAGACAGTCCCCCTAAAACGCCCCCCGTTCACCACTTCCTAGTGCTTTAGCTGGTAAGAAAAAGTGGCGCAACAAACTCCACAACAGTTAATGTCTTATTATTAAGTAAAAACCAAGTATGGGGCGGGTCGCTAGTAATAAATATATCTGAAATCACGTAGAATTCGTGTTGAATAGGGTTTGTAAGTGTGCACAATCAACAAATTAATAGTCTGCGTTTCTTCCTACATAATATTGCAATGTAAGCGAGCCTGCAGCTTGTTTTCTCCAGTTGAATATTACTACGTGTCCGGAATAGTAAACAGCTTCGAGAAATAAAGCCTCTTTTAATTGGGACTTTTTCACAAGGATAAAAAAAAACAATTCGCATAAATTTCTCTTGTTATTTAAATCTATGCGCCTATTTGCGTAACATTGCGCTAAATTAAAACGGACGGAAATATAGCCCATATTTCATTAGTCAAAGAATCATTGAAAACCTCTTAATGAAGTGGTAAAATCGCAGCCAAATCAACGCAATAGTTTTAAGGTATCATTTGAACTTATAAGCACGCGAGCAAGATTCCGAATGTTCTGTTTCATAGCCAAGAAATACTTCAACAATCTGAGAGGTGAAAATTCCAATATTTCAATCTCCCCTCAGTTTAGCCCCTACGGATGGGGCGCTAACCCTTTTACACCATCCAATCAGCTGAAAGCTTCCTGTCATCGTAGCTGCCGCGTAATTGGACGATATTAAACGTAAATACGGATTTCCAACGTAATCGCACATTTCTGGGCAACATTTTGAATGAATTTTCATTTCCGCTTTTTGATGATCTGCGGCGCTTTTAGAAGCTGTGTTTACAAATCTAATGTTTGCTTATTTGATCATCACTACAGCTGCGAAAACTGGAATAAATGTAGTGAATGAGGTGGTTTCGTATCTACTAGAAAAATAAAGTAATAATTAAGTAATTTAAGAAATTTTCGGTCTGGATATTTTAGTTAGTTACCTGCATTTTTAGTTACCGCTTAATGGCGCGCTTCTCTGGGTTTGCTCCGTCTTTTGGTATCTCAGTTCACCGAGCAAAGCGATGGCGAAGTAGATCGGAATTTTAAGCACAGAATTAACCTGGATGGATGAAATGGCGGCAAATCACGGAAACAATCTGCGACTCCCGCATTCCACTTAAACTTCCTGCTGTCTTGTATGGATCAGAATGTTGGGCCACAAAAGGGATGAATGAAAGACTTTTTGCATGTTTTCTAATTGCATGCAATCGAGATGAGAATGCTAAGAGAGATGTGTGGTGTCACCCGAATTGATAGAATAAGAAATGAGTATATAAGAGGAAGTCTGAAAGTGACACCGGTGACTGAAAAGTTGTATGGGAAAAGGTTTTCATGGTATTGGCATGTAATGCGGAGGAATGGGGGAAATGTACAAATAAATTGGGTTAAGGGCAGGAGAGCCTGCATTTTTCATAAAACCTATATTGACGACCATTACCGGACACGCCATCATCATCCACAGCCCAACTTTACCCACAATTGGCATAACCCTTTTTCTGCTTGTGCCAGTACACACGCTCCTGTGCCTGTATCATTCAGGTTCTACTCGCGATATCGCTACTGGACGTCCAAAAACATCTTAATACCATCATATAACTTATCAACAAAACTCGTTATCTATTCACCTCTAATAACGCTAACATTTCTCATTTCTGCATAACCTTGTCTGTATGTCACGGCCTCGTTTCCGTTCAATCTCCTCCGCGTATCCGTTGTTTCACAAGATTCACATCCTTCACCATCAGCCTTGAGGATTTATAAGCACAGCATTAGGCTAAATACTTCTAATACATCACATGATAAAGCTTTCGATAATATTTAGTGTTTTTGGGCTATGCTTCTCATGTATTTAGGCTTCTTCATCATCATTCCAGCCCGGAATCACCCACTGCTGGGTATAGACCTCCCCTTTTTTCTGCCAATATTCCCAATTCCGTGCGTCTTTCAACAGGTTTTTACCGCGACTTGAACGATATTATCGATTAAGCGGCTTGCTGATGAATAAAGAAGTCTCGTGGAGGGATTGTAGCCAAATTATCAAACCCCTGGTGCTACTGGGCTTCTGTTTCTTCCAATGGAATGTTGTCTGACCTGAAAATGAAACTGCACGGAAGTTGCGGATGTGACCACTATCAACAGCAATCGATGTCAATGAGAAGGTCAAGTATTGTGTGTACCACAGACAGATATTTTCGCATCAATGAGGATTCAAACACAAGTAAGGCTTTCCTATAGCTAAACTGTAGGTTCTACGAGTATACCTTTTTAATCGCGAAAAGAATTATTGATAACACCTTGTGATTTCTGCAATTCAGGTATTCTGTCGACTGAAAATAATTCCTTGCTAGTAACACTGTGTTAAACTTTCACTTGTCAAGTTGTTATTGAAATACATACTCGTAAAGCCGCTTATAATTATTGATCGTGCCAAATTCAGGCTTGCGGTATTTTGTTAAAATAATATTAATTCGGAATGCTCTTTATGGTTTTCGAACCACATGTGGTGTTGAGAGTGACGTGGTAATGATTGAGGGTACAGCTGGTTGTTACGACTCTGACATTTGATGCGACCTGACGTCAATTAGTTTCGTAATGGAGCTGAGACGTGTTAAAACAATACCGATTACCGAATGCGTGTCGATTCTCGGTATCGATAGGCTTTGTGAACGAATACTTGGGCATGTAATATATGTTATTATAACAGTTCAAGTAGTGTTAAGGCTCGTGCATAGTAGCGCGATATCGCGCTAGTCTGCACGAGCCTTGAAACGTTAATTAGCGTTGCTTTTTCTCCAAGCCTGTAATATAACCCCATATTCTAAGAATTGATAACAGAGTGCGTATCGATTCTCGGTATCGATAGGCTTCGTGAACGAAAACTTGGGCATGTTATATTTATGTCGCAGCCAACTAGCTTGATCAGTCGTTTAGTTAACATCCTAACTCTGTCGCAGCCATCTGGTGAAATTAGCCAGCTAATTGGACGCCTAGGCCGTTAATTAAACGGCCAGCACCCAATTAAATAGCTGAAGGACAACTAGAACTTTGACCAACCACGCGCGCCGAAGTGGTAGTAGTAACTAAGCCAGGGCAGTTCGATCAAATGGGTTAGGTTAAGCTAAAATTGTGAACAAACGCGCGAGCGAAGCGAGCGCTACTTCTAACGGTTAGGCTGTTAACTGAACGGCTAATTAAGCTAGTTGGCTGCGACGTCGGTGCCGGCGTTTAATGAACGGCCTAGGCGTCCAATTAGCTGGCTAATTTAACCAGATGGCTGCGAGAAATGATATATGATTAAATAAGTAGTTAGTGTTAATTTAGTTGATGCTAAATAATAAACGCCGGTAACTCCCCATTGATTCCGAATAGGAGTTTCACTCCCGAACCCTTCAGTCCCCACTGACACCGAATAGGAGTCTTGGGCCACGCGGTTTGCAACTCTATTATAATGCAATAAGGTGTTCATCCGTTATAATAGAGTTGCAAACCGCGCGCCCCAAAGATAGGTGTCAGTGGGGACTGACGGTTGGAGGAGTGAAACTCCTATTCGGAGTCAATGGGGACTGACCGGTCAGCGTTGCTTTTTCTCCAAGCCCCTAATATAACTCCATATTGTAGTACATACTTAAAAAAATCTTCCACACCTATCCATGCATTGCCTAACTTAGTACTTAGCGTTAGATAAAGTAATTTTCAGCCTTGTGAAGTAATACTTTTTGTGTCCGTATCACGTATTACACGAAATGGGACATCGACATCCGCGAGCTAAGGCCAATCGTATCCGTATGTATGCAACGCAACTTTGAACATGTGTGACGCAAACTGCCGTCGTTACGGCTTGGGGTTTCTCTAAAGCCTTTATGTGAGAGTATCCGTCATGTCTATTCTATAATCCATGATCTCTTCCGTCAGGAAAGGCTTAGGGTTTTATCTGAAATTTTATTGACGGTCTCCATCTGCGGCAAACGGGTCCCTTGAAAAGTGGCTAGACGGGTAAACGTGCACCCAAACTGATTGTAGGAGTAATTTTTGTGATTGATTGGACCAATTTTCATAATTTTACCCCCACCATAGTAATCCCAACATCTTGGGTATCGTTTACTTAACTATACATATAGTCTTACATCAGTCACTCATCTGGCGGATATAGAGATATGGTGTCGAGGGGCTTGTGTCTAAGTAACAACGAGGGGTATGTGGCTAAGTAACAACAGCCGCACGGGTCAGGTTAATCTCGCTTGCCGCGGTTGGTCCGTGGATGGGTGACCATTACATACCAAGACTCCTCCGTGCCTCGGAAAGCACGTTAAGTCGTTGGTCGCGGCTTTCATTCGTGGATCTTTGACAGTCGTTACGGGTCGTCAGAAGCCCGAAAGTCTGACAACCAGGGATATTGTATTGTGGAGTCAGATAAGCAGTCACTCCATGTCAAATACTAGTATTCAGCTGCGACCAGTGAGTCTGGAAGTATAGTATCCCAAGAGGCTAGGCAGATGATGATGATGGTGTCTACACACTTATTTACCCCTTTGATTGCCAAGATCCACAAACATTAAGATCTATTTCGTTTTATAGTCATATAACTTTTCTGTCTTTCTCAGAAATACACAAATGAATTGTCCTCGTTTACTATGTTGACCTCTCGAAAGTTTAAATTGTGTTCGAGACCGTTTATCTTAAAGTTTAACAAGCGTACGTACCCAGCACTTTTTCGTAGTCTTACGCTATATTTGTGTGAAACATTCTTATATTCGGGAGTTATTTGATATTGAGGGTATTACAGATACGTTATAAATAAAAGAAGCATGGTCATCGCAGTAATCCTATTAGTTTTAAATACTAATAACAGGAAAGTCTTGATGGATGGGGCTCCCCTAAACGATTAAGATGTGCCAGATATGACTTGTTGTAAGTTTTCGTAGTAAAGTTAAGCTCCGATATTTTTCTGTTTTTACTTTTCAGGAATTATTATATGACTTGCGACCTGTCCCTGATTCGCACGGTTTTTATGACTTTAAAAAACGTCTTTATTATATGTAAGTTTAATATTAATGTATACCTTCCTGAATAAATTATCTACGTAATGGTGAAAACCGCCTGAAAATCCATTGCGTAGTTTAGAAGAACAACGCGATCATACATACAGACACGAAACGCGACTTTAATTTATAATTTACAGAGTTTAAACCTAAATACTCGTTTATTTACATAATCAAATTATAAGATGGTTATTAACGTGAACTAAATTAAATTAAAACTAAGTTAAACCTAAAAAAGACCCTCGAGGCATTGTACCGAGGATTCTGGCGCCATTTCCTCGCTGAATTGCAATGCTGATGCGTTGCGCGAGAAAGCCGCCAGCTTTTCGGTCACCAGTTACAACAACGAGACGTTTCGCGATTTCCGCAAATAACTTATGCGCACGGACCGAGGGTCTCGACGCCAAAGGGCACAAAGTTGTACTCTCTGCCAAGGCCTCTATATTTAAATTAAATAAGACAATCTCATTGCCCATCGCCAATTTAGAAAAATACGACTGCTGATCTGCTGTACATGCGATCAGTCAGTCAGTATGTGACTAGTTTTATTTAAAAGCTCATTAATCTTCAAAATGGCTTCCATTACCCGCTAAAGAACCTTATTCGTTGAATACCGATCGGCGGATGAAAAGCGGATACCAATCGACTTTCATTTTACCGTGAGAATATTGTGACATTCTAGCCATTTCTGTTTAATTAAAATGCCGATTTTGTAACTCGTATCGCCAGTTGGACGCAATTTGTGCGTGCCAATTGACGACGTTAATCTTTATAATCGAAATGTTACAGAAATTAATTGTGATATTTCGATGACTGGGGCTTGAATTACTAAAATATTTGTTCATACTTGAGGCGGTTTTCTGCATGATATTTCCTTATGCTTCTTCTGTGTGTTCTAATAATAAACGTCAAGAAATAACAGGTTGACACTAATGACAAGTCCGCCTGTGGACTGCTCCCTTTTAACGCTTTAAAAGCAACAATCTCACTTCGTGATTACGGAAACATTAAAGAAATCATTCACTCTATATCGTCACAATTTTCTTGGCTAACTCCTAGAATTTGTTGTGAATCTACGAAAGAAATTGTATAAAAAGCTTACCATTAAACGACGTTTATTTATTCAACAATGTATGCACACACACATATAAACAGTGACCGTCAGTTGACCTAATTGGTGATGTTCTTCAGAAAGGTCAGGTGCGTAGTACTCGCAACCGGCGTGCGTGGACCAGATGTATGAACGTAGGCGAAGCAAAAGGAGTATGTAAGGAGCGGACCAGGTGGTTTGGATGGATGGATGGATGGATGGATGTATGTGTATAAACAGACAAGAAGAAAGGAAAGCAGAAAAATACGTACAATGGTGAATGAAATAGGCAACAAGATTCAAATAGATAACTTTAACGGTAATTTCGATTATTTCAGTTTCGATTCGAATTTCCCAATTTCAAGCTTTTATCCGAAGTAGAATCGTTAAGCGAAATAATCCAGTCCATTTTATCGCAATATTCAAACGCAATTGAAACCGTTGAAAATGTTAACTGTTTAAAATACCTTTCTAAAATACTTATCTCAAAATTCTCAAGTGTTCAGATTATTTTCACTTCGTACTTATTTCGATTGATTCAAAAGTTAACTTGCTTACTCTCTTCTTGAAAATCAAGTTAACTAAAGAACTAAAAGATACTGTAGTCCTTGACCTAAAACAAAAAGATAACCCTTTCAAATGTGACCAACGATTAATTTGTGTAGAAAACAACACCAGCCGACAATAATCAATCTTGCTTAGCCTTTTCCCAACTATGTTGCGGTCGGCTTCCAGTCTAACTGGAATATCAGTATTTTAAATGGAGGGACCGCCTATCTGAGATAACCCTCGGTAAGACTGGCTGTCAGACTTTTGAGCTTCTGACTACGCGTAACGACAGTCAAAGATCTACGAATCACAGCCGGGACCAACGGCTTAACGTGCTTTCTGGAGGCACGGAGGGGTCTCGATATGTAAAGGATGGTCACTCATCCACGAACCGATCGCGGCAAGCGTAGCTTAACCTTCGATCGAGCCGTGCGGCTGTAATTATTAAGCCACGAGCCCCTCAGCAATACCAGCCGACCATCAACACATTATCTCAATGAAATCGACTAAAACAATACATTGATTGATGCTACAATAAATCAGCACTGAATGAAGCGCGGACTAAAAACAAATCTATCTCTCAATGGAGCCACGGGGTTTTCGTAAGATACCCACCCGCATTGCGGTGTTTCACCGTGGCCATGTAATTAAATGGGGCAAGATGAAGGAAAAACTAAAATTGTGGTTAAGATTAATGGGCTATTAACCTAAAATGTAACCGTTAAGTTAATAGCTAGAAACTGAGTTCACTTTGTTAAAATGATATTTTAGTGGTAGGTACTAATTTTCTCATGGGAAATGACTAGGAAATTGTTTGTTTGTGGTTAATGCTGTTCATATGTGTAGTATCTGTAGGAATTCTTATTTGGTCCTTTATCCATGATATTTTTGATTGCAACAATGCAAGTTTTTGTCGCACTTTTGCTACAATAGTTAACTGTATCTTAAAATCATTTGCCCAGGTTGGTTCTTCGAGATTTTCTGGCAAAGTGCCACATTTGCAGACTGTTCCAAAAGCGGCATTGGCATTCAGATAAATTAAAATAATTGATACTTTAAAAACATAGTTATTTTATAAGTAATGAAACCCCCATTGCATTGAATCTTGCTCGAAGGTTCCAGCTCTATTCATCGAACACGAAAAAAAGACAACGGCGCGCAAAGTAATTGCAGCACTTATTCAATCCATTGATTCACTCTTCCAACTACAGTCAACCACCCGTACATAGTAAGAGCCTGACCTTGAAAGCGTCTTCATTTCGGAACAGTAAGAGCGATTTTCGTAGTCCAGGTGTGGTTGAGCGTACCAGCATTATGAACATTGAACAGCTTCAAGAATCATAATTATAAACAGGCCGGTTACCCGAGACATCGTTTTTGCCTTGCGCACGCGCCACCACTCGTGTCAAGTCGTGTCAACCGTGTTATTGTAACACAAGATGTTTTACCAAAAGTGGGCAAAATGAAACCAGTTGTAATGCCACTGTTCTGATTACAGTGCACCGTGGAATATGCGCGTAATACGTAATGCCCGCCATGTTTTCAAAGTTTTGTTCTCTTTGTTAATGTGTTGATTTGTCAAGGTTTGAACAAAGAAATATTGATTCAGGAAATGTCAAAAGATGTATGAATATGAATGACGGTCTCGTACTGTTTATTTTATTTTTTACCTAAGTTCAGTTATTTTTTTGCGGTAGAAAATGTTTCAATTATTTTTATTTCTAATACTTACACCAGTAGCGACCTCATAAATATTCACAGGTCTAACATTTTTTAAGCTTTTATGTATGGGTCATAATTAACAAGCGTCGCACCCAAACGTGGTCACAGTTTCCATGCCATTAAGCATGGTTAATTATGGTAAAAAGATTAAGTTGTTAAACCGATAATTTTACTCATGGACGGACTTGCGTCACTAGGCCACGCCTGTTGCGGCTCGATTTAAGTGTCCGGGAGTTTATATTACACTCCCGGAGTGAAAATCTCTGTAATGTAAATCAGTGTAGACCCGAAATCGTGCCACCGTGCAATTTCATGTGAGGTATAAATGCCTAAAACATCAAAATAATGATGAGTCAAAGAAAAAGTTTTGTGCAGTTTCGACGCCAACATACTGGCCATAATTTTCGTGTCGTAATTATTCCGAATTTGAATTCACGACCATTTAAAAAGCTATATATTTCTATATAAAAAAGTGCAAGGTGGCCGTGAGTGTGTTAATCAGTTTAACACGTAAAATATAAATAAAAATGTCTATTTTAACCACTTAAACGTTGCCCAATTCCACTTTGTATAAATTTAACCAGAGATTACCGAAAGTTAAACTGTCATGTGGATTAGATATTGTTAAGAGATGGCCTCAGACCTCGTTTGAAGACATCTGACATTATAGGAAATTGCCAATTAATTTATTAAACTGTGGTTGAAAAAATTAAAAGAAAGACAAGAACTATACAACTGGTGAATCGTCGTCATTGTGTTAAATTAAGTAACATCTGGATAAAGAGGAAAATCATTGAATCTGTCACTCTATCGATGGAACTCTACTTGGTGAAAAGATAATCTTGGGCTTTATCAAGCCCAAGATAAAAGCTTCATGTGTTTGGAATTGACCGACAAGTCAATAGCACGCGTGTAGTCAGATGTATGACCAAGCAAAATAAGTAGGGATCGTAGTAAGTGCAGTGCGTTTATCGCATCCAGTCTCCAGAAAAAACTTCATGTGTTTGGAATTGACTGATAAGTCAATTTTACTCATGAACGGACTTGCGTCACTAGGCCACGCCTGTTGCGGCTTGATTTATGTGTCCGGGAGTGTATATTACACTCCGGGAGTGCTTATTACACTCACGGAGTCCTAAATCGACCCACCAATTGACTTATCAGTCAATTCCAAACACGTAAAGCTTTTTCTGGAGACTGGATGCGATAAACGCACTGCACTTACTACGATCCTTACATATTTTGCTTGGTCATACATCTGGCTACACGCGTGCTAGAACTTATGTGCTTTATTACTATTGAGCAAGTGTGTTCTGGTTGTAAATTCCAAAGAAACTGATACGGTGCACTGATAACTGACCGTCGGCCGACTAGATCGTAAAGCAGGTTAATTGTGAAACGCCCAGTAACGAGAGCGTTTAGGTTATACGCCCTTTGTTGACTTTATCACCACGGGTTTGCGGCCTGGTGAAAGCTTTAACACTGTTTCTCGCCACAGTACCTTTAATCTTTTCAGTTTAACGATACATAATAAATTGTCTTGTATTAGGGCTTGGCTACACAGGTTCCACTACGAGTTTCCTGAATGGTTTGCCTGAATTTGTGGCTTGCTTTCACAGAGAACATAAATTTTATTGCTATTTTCAAAGTGCAAATAAAAATCCCAAGCCCGTCTCGAATCTTTGGTCTGTACTGGAATATTGGAGCCCCACAGCACGACTTAGAAACCAAATGGCAGTCCTGCATTTAAAATTATGATGTCGACTCCGAACTTCGGAAAGTCAAATTGGATGAAAAAAAATGTCGGTCCATTGTCACCGTTTAATACCGAATAAGTAATAACTTTTATTAATATCCGACCAATAAAAATGCAAGCAAAGGGCCGTGGGAAAATATCTCCATTCTCAGTACTGTGTTGTTTTTTCTAAGAAATAAACACGTCATAAGTAGGTAAGTAGCGTTGTCAAGTTGTACCATTAAAGATTGATGTCGGACTGCGGCTGTCACGTTTTCAATGTCATTGGGCTCATAATCTCATGATTCTGTAACGTCTCGTGGCGAACTTTGAAATTAATTAATGATTCTTTGTTTTTTCTCTTAACTGGGAGAACCCTTGTAGTATACCGGTTTACGAAGTCGTAGTAGACGGAGTAAAGCAAGGTCAGACAACTAGTAATTGACCAATGTGTGGATATCTTTATCTTTACTAGTGGTCGCCCACTGGTCGAAATTCGACCCCCTCTACTTACAATCTATAAAGTACATACTTACTAATTACATGCTATTAATAAGTACTTACTCATTCCATGCTCAAGATGTCACTTCTGTCACCTATCTATCTTCAAGGCATGAGGCCCTGGCGCTGTGTGTGTCAAACCCATGGTAGTTTGTAATGTTTTTTTATTAATTTAATTTATTTGTAATGCATAATTACAAAAATATTATCTTTCTGCACTCCTCCTCCATATAAACTTTAACTGTGCCAAATTTTATACTTCTCGGTCCGCGTAATTTTCATAAAAATGGGTACAAAGCTGTCGCTTATACTCATAGGCGAGTAACGTACGATGTGGTTACGCTGCGTCGGCTATACCGACGTTTTGTGACGTATTAAATGGGTGTCTTCTGCTTGGCCAATGCATGCTTGAAAGCCAAACCAGGCGGCTGATTTTGAGAATTTTTGATTGTGCCCCGCTTTCTTAATAATACTATTTAGCTTTTGAAATCACAAAAAGTGTCGCGAGTCTGCAAGAAAGCAACCACGAATTTAAATTTCTATCTGATTCCTTCGGGCTAAGTTCACGCAACAGCTACCCCATGCCACCAAGCAAGTTTTTGTGACGCTGCGGCTAGTCCGCCCAGTGTGTCCACAGCCTAGATTTAAAGCAGTTAGAGATTGAGATATTCTATACTACTCGCTCATTCCAAGAACTCTAAATAACCAGAACCAATTCGTTGCAACAATTCGTTTCGGAACAAGGCCTCTACACAATTTAATATACCTATTTTTCCGTAAACAGGTACCTACGTTATTTGCGAAAACAACTGACTAGTTTCAAGTAATTGTCTTTGTCGGTTAGGTAATTATTGTTATGTTTTTCAATTGTTTCATGTTGTCCGAAATGGAAAATGAGATTACAGCCGTTGCAGTATTGACATTTTAAAAGTCTATTTAGACGATATCTTAGTTACTTTCAATTGGATAAAATTAAAATAAGTTTTTTTTTTAATGTAGACCATTGACCGATTATTTACATTTCAATTAATATTAAAAATACGCTTAGTAAAAATTGCTTTACCTAGTGCACACCTTAGTTAAGACGCTGACAACACTTAAACCGCGGTCACTGTCAAACTGCATAGAAAAGAAAGAGAAGCGCGATGACACAACGCTTGTAATTTATTGCAAAATACGAAGCAATTATCTGTTTACTGAAAATTGAGTTGAGTAATCGAAAATAAAAAACAAACTAAGTTCTGCATTCAAATAAGACGTTCTTGTTATTAATTACATACGTAACATATGTTGATATTTAATACATATATTTTGGATTAGAACTCAAGGTAAGAGGTAGTGTAACGTTAGTTTGTATCGAGATTTTTTTTCAAAACGTGTTTTGTTAACAACCAAGTTCTGAGAAATATGTTCCAAATGAACATATATTTTTTTACCACAACCTATACAGATTTGGCATTTTTTTTTTCTTAAGACAAGCCTATTTTGTTAATTTGCCAGCGCCTTAAGTTCTTGATGTCACGTCAGTCTTTGTTCAAAATACAAAAGCTTAATTTTACATATCGACAAATTCTATGTAAATCAACCGATTGATATCAACTGCCGATCCCCCATCTAATATTTGTTTGCGTATAGAATAGTAATGTAACAACAATTATTTGCCTTATCGTGCACGCTTCCTCAAAACATGTTTGACATGCGTAAATGAACGATTATGGGAAAACCCAGTACTATTGTACTTGCAGACGACCGATTGACAGAGTATCAAAGGTCCGGTACATACGGCAAAAGTGTTGGGTGTACCGGTAAATAATAACTGTCAAAGTTATTCCGTCATAAATCATAATCATATGTCATTATGAATCAATACTAGCTCTATGTACAGTAACATATTGGCCAGTAAAGCCTGAGTGCTTTGCTAGACAAAATGTTGTATCTATAAGTTACACACTAGATTTATTTTAGACATAGTTTAACATTTACTTACTAATATTATTAATTTATTATGTAACTTCTAGGTAATTTCTATGTGAACTTATGAATAAAATTATTATTATTTATTTATTTGTTTAAAGTGCAATACGTTTTGAGGGTATTCGATGGCGAAGACGAAATCTTGGTCAATTAGGTAATCACTTATTTAACATGAGTAATAACAGATTCTTCCTACTGTTTTCGAAAGGCATTAAAATGAGATGAATTCAGAATTGAAGGTTTTCTGTTGACTTCTAATTTGGCTTTCAGACATTTCGGGGCCCCCGCCCTGAAATGTCAGGGCACGCGGTTCATTGTCCATTCCTTTTGCTCACAGTACAAATGTTACAAATACCTACGTTTGAACAAGCGCCAAGAAACGTATATAAAACAATAGAATTTCAACTATTATTAATTAACTAATGTTTCAATATTCAAATAGGGCAAATATTTGCATCGCGGAGATTCTTTGTGCTTTCATATGCAACCTTGAGTTAAAAATACCGCACGCGATTATTTACTTCAAATAAATATTCCAATGAATTATTTCCCTTTCAATGAATTATTCATACTTACATACTTCTAAAAAAAAAATCTAACAGAGAAAGATAGTCTTTTCAATCGGGTTTCGTTTTATTTTTAAACAGTACACACTTCAAATTAACTTAAACGCCCACATGCCATCGCTAGTGGGTGACTGACCCAGTCAGTGTGATCGTTCGCAGAACAATAAAACGCTTAATTACGATGCCATTAACGTTTTATATCGTTTGTCACTTAACCGCCCTTCGACTCCTTTCGCGACTCTCCAATACCTTTTCTTAATCAAATAATTCATATCAGATTTCTTAACAAATGAAACAAACAACAATATTTCTTGACATTGCATAATCATACGTAATCTTTCAAGCACAAAGTTCAAAATCAAGTAAGCAACAAGTATGCTAATTACGACCTAAATAGTTGACATGTTAGAACAGGCGACAGCGAATCTTAATTGCCGAAATCAAATACTGTCATGCAACGTTGCAAATGCGACAGAAGGTACCGTGGGATCAGAACACTTGTATCTTTAATCCCATTACTATTAATATTATGGATTGAATGATTATGTATAAGGCTGAGCTTTTACATGCACCGGTAATACTGGATTACGAAAGAGATGTTTATCGACAGACAGACGAACTGTAATCGCACATAATGATGAAATGCAGAAGGCCACCTCCTTAAATTTTTCTATTAACTGATCAGATTCAAAGCAAACATGAAGAAGTGGGTTCGTGTTTTATTATCAGAGAGGTCGAAATTTGGTCCTAGCATCCGTATCTTACTTCACTGCACTAGAAATCTTGAAACAGCAATATTATGACCATCCCCAGGAAGGGCTGGTTATATAATACTGGACAGAAAATTAACAACAGCTGTTACGGAGGGTGTAATGAAATGGGGCTCAAACATCAGCGGGTTAAAACTGGGCTCATTAAAGAATCCAGTAAATTCTTTGTGGAATCTTTGATTTTATTGTGAGTGTACTAAGAGTTCTGGATCCGATTCGTGGTAACATGTTGGATGTAATGCGGATCTGACCGTCCATTACGGATGTGCTAGTCTAGGTTTTCGTTTTGCTTTATTGCCATTCTGCGGTACAACTGTTTGTTTCACCCACGCCTCTATCTTTATCCGATAATCAGTTTCTAAACAGTGGGAAGTCTATGTAAGTGCCTTCGGACATGTGTTTAAGCTTGAATACATTATGGCGAAATTACTTGCGGTTCCCAATATGACTTATCTCAAGGACCTTTCCAAATTGTATAAGTTCAATGTCTCCGTGTTTCAAATTAACACAAAATTGTATTATAATACCGGTAACATTTAGATGAAGGGGTACTTCGAAACCGGAGTCAATTGGTGTCATAAAACAATGTTGTATCCACTGCCTGAAGTCAAATTGGGCGACACAGACAGAAATTGGCGTTGATTATAAAGCAAACGGAGTTCGGGTCCCTAATTGAGTTTTTACGACCTTTTAATGGATCAGAATTTCTTTGGACATTTAAATATTCGATTTTTCCTTGATCATTTGCTAAATTGCGAACCGTGGCGTTGTTAGGTTATCTTGTTTGGAACCCGTATCAGCTCATTTTAAGTTCGTTGTGAGATTTTAATGTGGTAATGATTGTTGGGTACTTTTCATGACATTAATTCCATGTCATACGTATCATGCATGAGTACCACCCATTCGCCTAAAGTTTGCACTCATCTTCTGGATTAATCGTACACGTTATAATAAATAGATTACATTTTGTGTCATTACAACTGCAGGCTCTGGTTAAAAGGACAGATATGGTCACATTTATCGACCTTCAGGTATCAATCTTTCTGATTCTGATCCCCAGACTTGCGTACAAGTTCTTCTTTTAAAGTTATTAATTTTACAAATTAAAACAAGGAACTAGCATCCAGCCACACACTAAACCCGTGACACATATTTCAATTACAAGTCGTTTGTATAATCTATAAATAACCGGTTAGTGACCACAATCGTACAGGGGCTCAAGTGGTCCAAATGTGCGAAACCTGCCTAGCTTGACTGCCTGAGTCACCCAGAAAGTGTTATTTTTAAATCTTGATGATTCATCGCGGAAGAAATCACTTTCGACTGCGAAATTTGACTGAGTTGATGCATAGAATATTTAATGTTAGAAATGTTTTGACCAAAGACACGATGGATGGACTGTGCGAAGGATGATATGACTGGAAGGAGGTTACTACAGAGATGACGACTAATAGAGAAGTATGGAGGAAAAATATATGGTGCGCTGACCGCAAATAAATTGGGATAAGGGTAGAGAGATAATGATAGTATATGGCGCATATATCACTTCCGTTATGAAATGTTGATATTAAGTACGTATAACTAGTTCCGATTAACATGATACATCCATGTTAATATAACTTTCTAACTAAACCATATTGTTAAGGTCTAAGGTCCATTCTACTTCTTAGTATTTTGTATTTTCCAAAGATTGTTTGATAATTAAGAATCCAAGTCAAGAAATTACAATTATTAATGAGTCAATTTGTCCTTCACACAAGTCAACCCAGTATCAATTACTTATTTATTATTATCGACTAATACGCGTGTTTACATTGATAAGTGACCGTATATTTTTAAGTAAATTAATTATAGATTACAATTACAATCTTTATTTCTTTCATCTCGTTAAAATTAGCATCATCACGATAATTAATCCTCCAAACATCGTTATCTTTTGATATTGACCAGAAATATTTACGCAGTTCACATGGTATCTCTAACTTGTTTACAACTTTGTATTAAATTCTTAGAATCCTTTACCGTTAAACGTGCAAATATCGTAAGATTTTAATATTAACCTTGACTTGACTCAGACGAGACGAGCTGTAGACGACATTATTATACTTACAGTTTATAGCCTATCCAAATAATTCAAGTAGCATTTTAGGCAATATAGTATTATGTCCAAGTGGGATCATATTTTATCTCTATTTCGTCGAATTTGGCAGCCTTCATTGCTTTAAAAAAAAATATAACGGGTTTTTTTAAATTAAATAAATCACGTAAATATAAATTTAATTGCCATGGTATTGGCTTTGTTTAAAAGACATTCTTATGCCATTAGCGCTTAAACATGATTTCGAGCATATGGGCGCCACACCTGGCTCGAATGAAGCGTAATCGGAAAGTCCAATTTTCGACCACTTTATCGAGCAACTGGGGCCGTATAGGCTCCTTCAAACAGGCGCGACACGCGACGCGACACAAAGACACCGCGTGTAGCACTACAAGCGGTGCCTTTGTGTCGCGTTTGTTTGTAGGAGCCTTATATCGACAATAACGCGGCGAATGTTGACTTCCAAGTGGTCCAACGTCTGTATTTTATCTGCGTAGACGAGTTACTTCACATATCCCCAAAGAAAGTAATCCATAGGTGTGAGATCACACGATTGTGGAGGCCAGTTCACAGGTCCATTATGCGCTCATCAAATGTTTCCCGCAATAAATTGACGGAGTCGCGCGCTGTGCGGCGTGTTGCACCATCTTGTTGAAATTAAAGCTCTGCCACATCAATACCATTCAACCAAGGAACAAAGTCGGCAATCATGGCTCTATCGCGCTCTCCATTGACAGTAACATTCTGACCGGCATTCCGATTACGCTTCATTCGAGCCAGCCGTGGCGCCCATATGCCCGAAATCGTGTTTAAGCACTAATGGCATAAGAATATCTTTTAAGCAAAGCCAATACCATGGCAATTAACTTTATTTTTACGTGTGTTATTTAATTTTAAAAACCAAACCTAAAAAAAAATACCCTTTATTTATAGTGATTGCATTTGTATCTATTGTAATATGGCACAGAGTTGAAAATAATAGTGTAGTAGGCACTGCATCTTCAGAATGACTTGCGTAAGAAGAATCAATTACCCAATTGCTTTCTGTAGTATGGTCATGAGGAGGTGACCTAACGATTATATTAGGAACGTGAGCGGCATCCACTTGACTACTGAAGCATTTTATGTTATCATCAGCTCTAATGCCAGGAACTATGATCATCGTTGAAGTGGACTCTTTGGATCCGTTTTGAGCATTGTGCAACTGTAGATGATATGATCATCAGCCTTTAGCAGTCCACTACTGGACTTGGGCTCTCCACCAAATGACATGCCACTGCTGATCGAGCTAAACTCTCGGCCACTCTACGAATTGTATGATGCATCGTAGGTAGGGTTGCCAGGTCTTAAAACTGAAAAGCCGGACAGACCAGCGAGTTTAGCCGGCCATGTGGGTAAAAAGGCCAGAAACCTTTTTTTTTTAAATTTTAAATTAAAACAAGGCTTTTTATCATTTACCATAAAATTGAATGAATCAGTCTTCTCTATTATTATTAATTCCGAAACCATCACAGGAATGGTAAATTTTAAATCTTTCCGTCTTTTTTTGATTGGAAATTAACTTCTCCCGATCTGGGCGGAGCGGGAGGGTGTGTCAGACTCTTATTGACTAAAACCCACCCGTGTTCCTTCCGTTGCCTGTGTTGCCAGGGGCCTTGGTAACCCTTTCGTATCATCCCGCGACCCCGGCAGGGCCATACACCGCCTAATTTGGCCGCACACGCAACCAAAAAGCCTGACTGTGTCCAGCTTTATCCGGACGCCTGGCAACGCTAATCATAGGTACGTTTCTCGCATGATCCTTCGCCCGTGTGCTCGTCCAAGCGAATTTTTTATACTAATTGTTTAGGTATAGGTTTTCCCCATTCGAATTTGATTGAATATTCTTCGAGGTCACCGTAAACGTGTGCGCAAACATTGTTTGTTCACGTGCCTTTGGTTAATTGGCGTACTTAGCCCATCTGATGGTAGAACTGTGTGGTTTTGGATGCTTTCCTGATCTCGAGGTGGAGAGATAGGCGCAGACTTGGAATTCTTACTTAGTAATCTTTTACTAAGCGGTGCTTGGGGAGGCCTATGTCCAGCAGTGGGCGTCTTTCGGCTGAAATGATGATGATGATGATGATTATGATGATGATGATGATGATGATGATGATGATGATGATGATGAATCTTTTACTAATACTATAAATGTGAATGTTTTGAGTTGTTTTTTACTTAATCACTAGTTTGCGGCTGAACGGATTTGGCACACAGGTTGACTATCACCTGTAATAACATTAGACTTGATCCCGTTGGGTGGTTTCGTACTACTACACGGACGAAGTCACGGGCAAAAGCTGTTACTGCCATATTCCTACTTAATTTTAATTCAGGAGATATTTTAGTTATACTCACGTTTTATCGGGATTCCCCAAATCGTTTCGATCTGGACCTGATCACGCGGCGAGGTCACGAACCGAAAATTTTCAGCTGATAAAATATTTGAGCTTGCATTATTATTGTTTCATTATAGTTTTGTTTTTATTTCTCGCCCAATCAGGAAACGGATCATTCACTCGTTAGTAATGCGTAATGTGTTGCGATTAATTGGTTTCCTCTTCTCCATTATCAGCTTATTCTTTCTCTATCTGTTCCGTCCGTATCATGTAACTTTTTAATATTAATTTTTCAAATTCCGAAACAGTGCTGGATCTACTCACCAAATTCGAAAGATTTGAACTTTGTGTGTCACTTTGACTTCGATACAAAAAAGCGAGAGATAGAAACAAGTCGATTCGAAGTTCGATTTTCAAATTCCATACCTAGGCGCACAAAAGCAACAAACAATAAAATGTTTGGATAAAATTTGAAAAAATTGCAAATCATCTCATATGGTTTTTTTAAATGTAATATATTTTAATCTTTTGATATTGCTTGTTTTACATGCATACCTACATGTATGTGTTTTTTATTACCATTACGGCTCGTACAGACTAGCGCGAAATCGCGTGCGCGACAGGCAGTAATATGCTTGTCGCGCCCGCGATATCGCCCCAGTCTGCACGAGCCTGTAGGTAAATATGTTCTCGCTGCTGAGGTGAAAAGGTGTATGTGTGTTACAGGAGACCCAAAGTTATTATTTGCATCTCGTGTCTTTGAATCTCTTTATTCAATTATAAATAGAATGCTTCGCTTACTGGGGATTTAAATCAACACATGCAGCAAACACCAATTTTGCTCTCTTGTTGCACAAATAACTATTTTTGTTTATTATTAGAAAAATATCTGGCTGCTCCTATCTTATGGCATGTTATTTTCACTTTCTTCAAGTTTTTTTGCGTTTTCAAAACCTTTTTCTTCAACAATCTCATAGCTTGCGCAAGGCAGTGCTGTTTTATTAAAACACAGTGCCTATTACAAAAACAATAATTGCATAGCACAGCTTGTTTTACTTATTCCCCTTTTCTTTCAAATAGGCTGACATGGCAACAGCGTGGCGATTTAACAATAGGCTCTAAAATTCAAGTTCCAAAGTACAGAACATTTTACTTAAATAATTGTAAAACTTGACAAGTGCGAGTTGAACTCGCGTGGGGAGTGTTCCGTAAAAACAAACGAAGAAAAAACTTATCCTTGTAGTTGAAAAACATGCTCTCCCATATATTCCAACTGCATATGTAAGTTTGTACGCACAATATTGAGAGTTTTACCATGTTTTTTTAACACCATAGACTTCTTATAGGTTTTCCTGTAAAGTATAGTAAAGAACTATTTTATGTATTGTTTAAAAAAAAGAATGGCTCAATAGTTTCGGAGATAAGGGGGGATTGTCACAAATATTTTCTTAAATAACTTTAAAAGTATTTATGTTAAAATTAAAAAAAATATATATATTTGAGCCCTTTTATTTGATAAATATGTCGAACGATACAGTTTGCATTTTTTTTTAAATATAATTTATCCCCCAAAAGTGACCCTCTTATTCAAAATTCATTTATTTACGTTACATGTCCGTGTTTGGGTCACAGAAACAAATACGTAATTGAAATTGTGAATACGTGTACCAAATTTCAACTTAATCGGTCCAGTAGATTCGGAGCAAATCGGCTGTGACATAGACAACA
Source organism: Atethmia centrago (assembly GCA_905333075.3). NCBI lineage: Eukaryota > Metazoa > Arthropoda > Insecta > Lepidoptera > Noctuidae > Atethmia > Atethmia centrago. Next base: position 3,956,739 of record HG995381.1, on the reverse strand, counting down.
CGAGTGTTGGGTCGGTACGGAACCCTAAAAACCAAATCACAGATAATTTACGGTTGGTAAGCTAAAACCCAATGTAATGGTGACTCTCAGTTTTGTGGCACCGTTCCGTTCTGTGTCGTTGGCCTGGCTTCCGAAAACCGTGACTTATTAAGCAAACATTGTTACTCGTATCAGACTGATGTTCATCTTACGTCAACAATATTCCTTTGCTTTTGTTTATTTTTCTTTGCTGTTTGAGATTTTGTCATTATGGTGAACATTTTTGCTGTACTGATTAAACAGGACAATAGCAAACGTAGACTAAGACAGGCTAGAGCAGGGATTCCCAAAGTGGTCGATAACCCCTTGGGGTCGAAATCGGTTTCCCAGGGGTCGACATAAAGGAAAACTGATTTTGGGGGCCGACGAGGTCTAAAAATCGACCCCTATTAATTAACACAAGTTCTTATTTGAAACTTTCAAGATACTGTACAAGTTGTGTTGCGTGTACCAACCTGTTATAAGAATGACTAATATTTTAGTAGGAAGTATCATTGTTGTACTTTTAAAAAAACTCAACGTCGACAAGCGTGCACAAGTTCGTACAAGATGTTTTTTTTTTTTATGGGAAAGGGGTATCTTGCTCAAAATAGTTTGGGAATCCCTGGGCTCGAGCGTCAATCTTGGCAGGGTGGTTTAGCAAGTAAATGATACCTATTCTAAACAATATCCTTAGGGTTGTTGTTCTTTCTTTGCTTTGTGAGATTTTTGTCATTTTGGTGGACATTTTTTTACTGATTAAAAAGGAAATTTTCGATCTTAGGGTGGGACGCCCTCAGGCTAGACAGCGACGATCTTGGCAGATTGTTTGGTAGCAACTGGATGATACCTATTCTAAACAATATCCTTGGGGTTGTTGATTTTTTATTTGCTTTGTGAGATTTAGTTATTTTGTTGGACATTTTTGCGATTGAAAAGGAAATCTTAGGGTGGGGTGTTCCTGCAGACTGGCGCGACTGGCAGCGCGACACTCCATAAAGTTTTCATAAATAGTATCGCGTCGCGTCTGTCTGCGGGAGCCTTGGTGGTGATAAAGAAGGGCTTTACATTGGAGAGAAACGACATAAGCAACGATATTGCAGTCAATCACTACTCATAATTTTTATATAATGTTTTTGTGGCTCTTTCTAAAATAAAAGTGGGTAGCTAAGTTACTCCTTATAACAACAGCTATCTGCCCGTGAAAGTCCCGTCAAAATCAGTCCAGCCATTTTGACAGACAAAATATTTTAAGTATAAGTACCTTATATATTTTCATATTGTAATTAGTCAAAAGCTGTTATTTTGACATTACAAACAGACACTTAAATTAGATTTATTTGTATACATAGATATTTACTAATGTCTCCTCCAAGACCTCCATAACGACATAATGAATGTATTTTTCAAGTCTTTATTTTTTATGTTTTGTTGTTTTTGACGTCGACTTCTCTCCTCGTCTTGTGATGCCTAGATATACACATAATCAGCCTATAATGTTCCCACTGCTGGTATACGGGCCTCCTGACCTCTCTGTCAGAGGGAGTGGGCCGTAATCCACCACGCGGGCCCAGTGCGGGTTGGTAGATGTCACATGTCTTCGAATTTTTGGTTCTAGGACATGCCGGTTTCCTCACGATGTTTTCCTTCACCGTTTTGAGAGCAGTGGTGGTGAAATAATTTACACAAAGTAAAGCGCCTGTCAGGGTTCGTACCCTGACAGGTGCTTTAAGGCTCCTACATACTGGCGCGACCTGTCGCGCGACACGACGCGACACAAAGACACCGCGTGTAGCGCTACAAGCGGTGCCTTCGTGTCGCGACAAGTCGCGCCAGTATGTAGGAGCCTTTACTTTGTGTAAATTATTTCCTTTGTGTAATTATTTTCTTTGTGTTTATTATTTTTAATTATTTTACCTACGGCGTACAACCTCGGTAAGTCGCGGCCGTTACCACTGGGCCACCACTGCTGTCTAGATATAGCTAGCTGGTTTTATTGTCTGGAACTCTAGATACTTTAAGATACATTTGAATTATCTAGAACCAGTTAATTAATTCTGTATTTGCATTTTATCTCTTGACCCAAGTAAATACCTGCACGGCAGACGATAACTATAATTGCCATAAACAACCGGATTGATTTCTGATAATGTATCGACACGTAGAATTATGTGGTCTTATTGATAACATTGATAAATGATAACTTATCGTGAAAGATTTGCGATTACAGATTTGAGAACTAACAAATGTTTTATCGTGTGAAATATTTAGAAAATGCATTTAAGTAAATACTTAAGTTCTTGCTTCGTTCTAATCTAGTTCACTAGAACTAGATTAAAACGAAGCAAGAACTTAAGGCGCTGACAAGACCCATTTGACCAAAATAGGCTTCGCTTAAGAAAAAAAAATTGCCAAATCTGTGTAGTTTGTGGTAGCGGAAAAAATATATGTTAATTTTGAACATATTTCCCAGAACCTGGTTGTTACCAAAACACGTTTTGAAGACAAAATCTCGATACAAACTAACGTTAAACTAACCTCTTACTTTGAGTTCTAATCCAAAATATCTGTATCAAATATCAACATACGTTACGTATTTAATTAATAACTAGAACGTCTTATTTGAATGTAGAACTTGGTTGTTTTTTATTTTCGATTACTCAACTCAATTTTGAGTAAATAGATAATTACTTCATATTTTGCAATAAATTACAAGCGTTGTGTCATCGCGCTTCTCTTTCTTTTCTATGGAATTTGACAGTGACCGCGGTTTTAGGTGTTGTCAGCGTCTTAAGTAACTACTGAACTGGACTACTAGTACTGAACCTTGATATTTTGAATTTGAATTAAGTCTGACACAAATCGTATTCGGTTTGATATCTAAGAAACTTAGCAACACATTATGTTAGAAAATTACCTATTATATAGCTCCTTTGGTCTAGTGGTCGCAAGCGCTACTGCTGAGCATGAGGGTCCTGGGTTCGATTCCCGGGTCGGGCAAAGTGTTATTTATTTATTTAATCATTTATGTACACACATACATATAAACAGAAAAGAAGAACAGAACAGACAAATATGTACAAAGGTGATGCTTATTTCTAAAGAAATCTCTTCCAGCATACCTGCGATAGGAAAGTAGATAAAGAGATGTAGACACCGTGTGTAAGAGTTGAAGAGAAAATAGAACACAAAAAATCGAAATAATTTACAAAACAAATAATATGGGAATATACTAACATACATACATACATACATACATACATACATACATACATACATACATACATACATACATACTTCTAAAATAAATATCACTAAAATATTATAAAATTACAGTGTAATTTTAAATGGTTCAAATGATTTTTCTATCTGGAATTTCTCAGTACAAGCCCGGAGTCTGGATTAGTGCCCGGTTGATGGCAATAGGCTCGCCCCCTACTACATGGGACTTAAACATAACTGGCGTAATGTGGGTGTACTACAGGTACACCTCTGCCCAACCCTTCGGGGAAACAGGTCGTGATGTTATGTTATATATAACTCCACGTATCCTGAGTTTCTTATTACTTCCGAAACGACACACACGTTCCGGAAACTTTTTGAAGTCATATTCTTTATAATACAACAATCTAATCCTCAATTTCCATACATCTAAAACTGAAACGTGACGAGCGGCGGTAGTCTTGCCGCTGCGGTGCCAGTAACCTTGGCCGGTCGTGCCATGCTCGGGCCGGCACAAGCCGCTGGTGTCAAGCCGGTCCGCGCTAGTGATGTAAAAAGTATTCTACTATAATCGACTTTTGACACAGCTTGAACGAGCTCGATGTGTGTGACAAGCGAAAGTTGTTAGTTATACAGGGTGGTATTGTTAATAATACCTCCGGTCCTGTTGTAGGTAATACGTTGGATTGACAGCTTGTTACTATTCGTTGCATCTTCTAGCCTCTTGATATCCGTAGTAAACTATAGCTCGGTAAAAATAATTTCTGCAAAAAGAAACTCTCCAAATGGTTATTTTGCTAATTGTTATAGTTCTTATTTCGTCCTAATATTATCACTGATGATGACATAGTTCGCATAACTCGCCCGAACTGTTTCATTTGGTAAATCTCCTTTTCGGTAGAAACAGCATGACTCGTATTTGCTTGGTATGCCCAAAGCCTTCATTCATGTATACAGAAATCCAAAACCCAGTACAACAGACGGTCTATTCTGTAAATTTAGATGACGTGAGCTGTCATCCACCTGATGCTAGGGATTGACACTGTTGACAGCTTACTACAAGCTCATTGAACCCAAGTTTTCAAGGTGAGATCTTTACGGCTTGTGGCTAAGTAATAACAGCCGCACGGGTCGATCGATCAGGTTAAGCTACGCTTGCCGCGCTTGGTCCGTGGATGGGTGACCATCTTTACATTCCAAGGCCCCTCCGTGCCTCGGAAAGCACGTTAAGCCGTTGGTCCCGGCTGCCATTTGTAGATCTTTGGCAGTCGTTACGGGTCGTCAGAAGCTCGAAAGTGTGACAACCAGTTTTACCAAGGGGTATCGTGTTACCCAGTAACTGGGTTCTGGAGGTCAGATAGGCAGTCGCTCCATGTAAAATACTGGAAGCCGACCCCAACATAGTTGGGAAAAGGCTAGGCAGATGATGATCTTTACAGTATAGACCGGCTGGAATTGTAGGTACTTGGTTTTGGACTTGAACTGCCTCGTTGGTCTAGTGGTCGCAAGCGCTACTACTGAGCATGAGGTCCTGGGTTCGATTCCCGGGTCGGGTAAAGTGTTACTGGGTTTTTCTAACTGGAATTTCTCAGTAGCAGCCCGGAGTCTGGATTCGTGCCCGGTTGATGGCAATAGGCTCGCCCCCTATTACATGGAACTTAAAAACATAACTGGCGAAATGTGGGTGTACTACAGGTACACCTCTGCCCAACCCTTCGGGGAGACAAGGTGTGATGTTATGTATGTATGTATGTATGTATTTTTTGGTTTTGGATTTCTGTGTACATGACCGAAACGGCTAATAAAAAAATAACTTTCAAAACAAGTTCTTGTAAAGTCTAGGCTATTACAGAGAAATACTCGAGAAGTAATATACTCAACACTAGTCGACAACGCTGTGCAGTGCTAAAATGTCACCGACAGCCGTCTGCCGCGATTGTTTTGCATTTCTTTAGACGTGTTCATTTTGTCTCCATTATCTACTGAATAGCTTAAAATTCAATTTCCTTAGTCGATTTAAAATCAGTTGACTACTTTTTTGATGTGTATATAAACGATAAGAGTGTAGATTGCTCTACACTGTGTAGAGCAAGTAAGTGAAATTGTGTTTTCTTTTTTTGTTGTGGAGTCTGTTTACAAGGGATGGAAAGATGGATGAAGATGTGGAAAGGAGAGTAAATGCGGGAAATAAAGTGAATAGTGCTATACATGCGATGGTGACCAACCAGTCGATGCCCAATGAGACTCGATTGGCTGTTTATAATGGTGTGCTGGTGCCTATGCTTATGTATGGAAGTGAATGTTTGGTGTGGCCAAAGAATCATGAAAGTAGAATAAATGCTGTGGAAATGCGTTCCTTGCGAAGCATCTGTGGTGTGACTATAAATGATAGGCTGAAAAATGATGTGATAAGGCAACGGGGCGGTTTAAAGGAAGATGTAGTGACAAAAATTGAAAAGAGTATGCTTAGATGGTTTGGTCATGTTGAGAGGATGAATGAAAGGCGACTAACAATAGTAGATTGTGTCATAACTGTCATAAGGAACCACAATAAGGTATTGAGGGCGAGAGCGATTGTTTGAATCCAGAGCGAAGCGAAGGATTCTAGAGTAGAATCCTAAGCGTAGCGAGGGATTCAAAGTATGTCGCTCGAGGTTAAATAATTTTGGTACCGTGTGGCACACTCTGCTTTTCATCCCCTCTATGAGAAAAATAAATAAGAGATGCTTTTAGTAGTGACGAATATTTATATTTACATAACCGAATTACAAATTTATATTGATATCAAATTAAAATTTGCTGTAATATTTTGACAAAAGTAATGAAAAAACGAATAAGAAGTTCCCGCGTATTTTTTTTTATTTGTTTGACCAATGCCGCGTCGACAGGTGCGCTTTTTTTACTACCAGCCAGGTCTTTATCGAAGCCAATTGCGTTAAAACTTTTTAATTAAATAGTGTTCCAAATTCAAAAGTCATTTCGTCACTGTTATTAAGTGCGCCAGAATGACCTATTTTGCTCGCACTTCTCGAGGAACCCTTTGCCTCTTTTCGAATAGATGGGATGAAAAAGGTATTTACAAGGCAGATGTGAGTGGAAACGCCGGGAAGGGACGCCCCCAGTGACTTCATTAGTGATGTTCTTCAAAAAGGTCAGGTGCGTAGTACTCCCAAACCGGCGTGCGTGTATGACCAGATGTATGAACGTAAACGAATTAAAAGGAGTATGTATGGAGCGTAGCAGGTGGCGTTCTATAGTTTCTGCCTACCTCCATGGGAAGAAGGCGTGAGTTATGCATTGTACTTTTTGAGGTTTTTACGAGTATGGCATCCCGCATAACAATCATGCTCTGCCGTTCAAGATCTTGTAGGTATGATTTTTCAGATGGAGAGATACATTTTTTGCTTATAAAGGCTCGTCCAGACTGGCGCGACATGCAGCGCGACACTTTCCATGAACTTTTCATAGAAATAATTGTGCTACTAGTGTCGTGTCGCGCCTGTCTGCGGGACCTTAATACGTTAATCAATTTAGCTTTTTAACGGTACACTAGCATCATCCTTTGTACGTACTACATTGACTAAACATTTTTTTTCTTGTTGCAGGTAAGACATCAAAACTTGTCGACTAATCAATCATCGTTACTCAGTAAGATTACTCCGACATAATCTGCAGTTTCGTACATAAGGACCACGAAGTATTTTTAGGGTCCAAAGAGTAAAACGAAACCCTATTACTAAGTCTCCGCTGTCCGTCTGTATGTCTGTCTGTCTGTCACCAGGCTGTATCCCGTGATAGGTAGACAGTTGAAATTTTCACAGATGATGTATTTCTGTAGCCGCTATAACAACAAATACTAAAAAACACAAACTAAATATTTAAGGAGGCTCCCATACAACAGACATGATTTTTTTGCCGTTTTTATAGATAATGGTACGGAACCCTTCGTGCGCGAGTCTGACTCGCACTTGGCCGGTTTTTTTTATAATACACATCTTTAACTGTTCATAACAGACCAATGACCTGCTCAAAGATTCAAATGTATTCTAAATCAACACTAGAGTTTCAAGTGGAGTATAATAACCGTAGAGATTTCAACAAACATACTGACAAGCTTTTAAACACAACAGGACACTTGGATGTTTAAACTCATTTAAAACATCAACCACTTTCACGGCTGTCCACCGCCACCTTGCCCTACAAACTAATTAGTAAACAATTCTCTAAGATACAATAACTTAAGTCGCATCGAAGGGGTCGGACTATTCGGAATGCGTGTTCTTTCGTCATGCACCGATATCGTCACAATACAAATACAACCTTGAATGGTGAACAGTAAGATCGATTTTGCATTGACGACGTACATTGTTTACGTTCTCGGGTGAAACCCTGATGAAACGTTGGAGTGCCCCATAAGGTATGTGGGAGACAGGCCTTGTCTAAAGGTGTGTTGACATGATACGGGTGTGCTCGGTCTCATTTCTTAGTTCGCAAGAACAGAACATGGAACCAAATGTTCTTATTCTATTTGTTACGGTATCCATCGTCCAAGTTCGAACGGCTTGTGGCTAAGTAATTACAGCCATACGGGTCGATCGATCAGGTTAACCTACGCTTGCCGCAGTTGGTCCGTGGATGGGTGACCATCTTTACATACCGAGGCACGGAGGTCCGTGCCTCGGTAAGCATGTTAAGCGTTGGTCCCGGCTCATTCGTGCATCTTTGGCAGTCGTTACGGCTCGTCAGAAGCCCGGAAGTCTGACAAACAGTCGTACCAAGGGGTATCGTATAACCCAGTAACTGGGTTGTGAAGGTCAGATAGGCAGCTGCATCCGGTTAGACTGGAAGCCGACCCCAACATAGTTGGCAAAAGGCTAGGCAGATGATGATGATGATGATGATGATGATGATCCATCGTCCAAGTTCGCTCGTTCACGCTCTTGCGTAAACTACATCATTTCGGTGTCCAAAATGAAGCTCTTAAAGTAATAAGTTCATATTTACATAATAGGTTGCAATGTGTAGATGTTAATGGTGTGAAATCTTCCGGGCTTCTAGTACAGTTAGGTTTACCACAAGGCTCAATACTGGGTCCATTCTTATTCTTAGTATATATTAATGACTTACCATTCTATTTAAAGGGTATCTGTGACGTTGTACTGTTTGCAGATGATACCTCTCTTATTTTTAAAGTAGAAAGGAATAGACAAGATTTTGACGACGTAAACAGTGCACTCTCAATTGTCACGGATTTGTTTACGACAAATAATTTAGTTCTCAATGCTAAGAAAACAAAATGTATAAAGTTCGCTTTACCGAATGTTAGAAATCTAGGACCCAACATCGTCTTGGATAAAGAGGTTCTTGATACTGTAGACTCGGCAATTTTTCTGGGCATAACAGTAGATGCTAAACTTCAGTGGGGCCCTCATATATCAAGCCTAGCGGGAAGGCTCAGTTCGGCCGCTTTCGCCGTCAGGAAAGTAAGACAATACACTGACGTTGATACAGCTCGTTTAGTATATTTTAGTTATTTTCATAGTGTTATGTCCTACGGTATTCTGCTGTGGGGCAAAGCCGCTGACATTCAAAATATATTTGTTCTTCAAAAACGAGCTGTTCGAGCAATTTACCAGCTAGGTGCCAGAGTTTCTCTGAGGGATTTTTTTAAAGATATTGGTATTCTCACGGTAATAATAATAATAATTTATTTAGCAAAAGAAGAAATACAATGCATGTTACGTTATTATGATAATACATTTGTGCTCAATTTTTGTGAATAATGACCCCGATGCTAGGAAAATCCTGTGTTATAGGGGCCATCAATTCGTCCAATAAGATTGTTTTACAAAATTAAGGAAGCTAAAACGTGTAACAGCAGCAATAGTGTGTGAGTAAGCGCGTGTAATGGTGTAATGGGGAAAGTTTATGAGTGTGTGATGTGTGTGTGAGTGTGTGATGTATGTGTGTGTGAGTATGTGGTGTGTGATGTGAGTATAACTGTGTGATGTATGTCGTGTGTGTGTAGAGAGGGAAGATAATTTTGGGTGTCTGTGTGGGTGTGTAAGTGTTCGTGATACTAATAATTATTTATTTGCATGGGGTTTCATCAGTGCTTCTGTTTCATCATAATCTAGGGTGAGGAGGAATTCTTTAGTTATTTTTTTACATTTGTGTTTGTTTAGTGTATGTATGTTATGTTTTTGATGTATTTTATTGTATATAAGCGTACTTAGATAAGGGTAGTGCCGTCTAGCGAATGTAGTTTTAGTATGCGTTGTGGGACAAGCCGGTTTGGGTCTTCTTCTTATTGTCGGGCTATTATTTAAGCTGTATGGAAGAGTCGCGTGTTTTCGCATGACTGCGCGTAGTATGTAAAGTTGTCGAACCGTTGGTGTTTTAAAGTCCCTGTAAAGTTGCCGCGTTGGGAATCTAAACGATCTTTTTAAAATTACTTTAATTACGGCTCTCTGGGCTCGTTCCACCTGTATAATGTCGGTCTTTGCGGCTCCTCCCCAGGCAGTGATGCAATAGGTCAGTACTGATTCGGCCAGTGCCGAGTAAACAATCTTAAGGATTTCGCTGTTGGCCCTTAGCTTCTTAAATAGAAAAATAAGTTTTCGTATTCGTGCGGACACTGTTTGTAAGTGCTTTTTCCAGGATAGGCAGGCATCTAATTGAAGGCCGAGATATCGTACCACTGCTACCCTAGTTACAACGGGGCATGTGCAAAGGAGGAGAGGGTCTGGACATTTGTGGGCTTTAATAAGCAGTGAACCGTCTTGTGGTAGGTTGGAACGTCTTGAGCCAAAGGTGATAAAATTAGTTTTTGCAACGTTTAGTGTGAGACTGTTTTGCTCCAGCCATAACATCACTTCACCGAGTCCCTTTTCGGCTGTCTCTTTAGCTGAGGCCCAGTCACGGCCATAAGATAGAATTGCCGTGTCATCCGCGTAGGCTATTATTTTTGTGGATGGAAGAGACAGCTGACAAAGTTCGTTGACGTAGATCAGAAAAAGAAGAGTACTAAGTAAACTTCCCTGTGGAACTCCGACAGTCACAGGATTTGCTTCGCTTACGTACTCACCTATCCTAACGCACTGCATTTTATCAGTTAAAAAGTTTTTAAATAAGTCGTGAGCGATGCCTCGCACTCCGATGGATTCGAGCTTAGAAAGAAGCAGAGGGACAGACACTGTATCAAACGCCTTCGAAAGGTCTAGGAAGATTCCTAGACACTGGAACTTATTGTCGATTTTGTCAACTACAAAATCCAGTAAGGATGTCACCGCGTCCTCTGTGGATAATCCGCGTCTGAAACCGAACTGGTTTTGGGAGACAATTTTGTGTTTGTTGAGGTAGTTATTAAGGCGTTTGTACATTATTCTTTCCAGAATTTTGGAGATAGCTGGAAGGACTGAAATTGGACGATAGTTCGTGACCTTGTCTCTGTCACCCGACTTGAATATCGGATGTACGATGGCTTTTTTTAGAGCGCTGGGAAATATACCTGTGGATATTGCCAGGTTGCATATACGTGTGATAGGTGGAACCAGAATATGGCTAGCGTGTTTGGTGGCATCACAATTCATCTTCGTCAACATCTTATATATTAGGCAAAATATACACTTATACATTAAAAACAGTGATATTTACAATATTAACACCAGAAATAAGGACAAATTACGTGCTCCATTTCACCGGCTTCACAAGGTTCATAACTCGTTTGTTGGGCTTGGTATTACTTTTTATAACAAGCTACCCTCTTCATTGCTAGATTTGCCTTTTAATGCGTTTAACCCTTTATAAGGCTCTGTCCATATTTTGGACACCATACTTTTTAAATTTTTGCGGCTGAATGAAACGTCAGTCAAATTCAGTTTTTGTACTCTGTGATTTGACAGTTTGTTAGCAATAACCTTGTGTGTGGTTCCATGCTTTGCCGAATTCCATAAGCCCTAGTAAGGCTCTGGCCAAATAATGGACACCATGTTTAAAAAAAACATAAAAAAAAAAAAAACTCATATTCTTAATAAAGAGGTCCTAGTTATCATATTTATCAATTTTTTATTTCCATACCCTTAGCAGTTTTCTGTGCCTTATAAAGGGTTAAAACTAAAGTAAAATCCAAACATTGTTCAAGGGCATACTATTCTATCAACGACTACTTATACGATAAGAATTGTTCGTCGCTGTGATTAACTCAAGACAATGTTTATGTTCTTTCTCCAGAATTAGCTTACCTAGTGACGGGTTATATGAGTTCATATAATTGTTTATTTTATTTGACTGTATAAGTCAATTAATTTTAAATTTTATTTTCGTTTATTATTGACATAATCTTCTCATTACAATGTTTTTGTTGAGTTGTATTGCAATATGTGGTTAGCTAGCGACCTCGATAACTGATTATATTATTCTTACAACCGGCAGCAAGTTCGTCATGCTCCCTTAGATGTCACTGTTTGCGGTAGCGTCGGGGGTCGGGTTGCCTCCTTCCCTCAAATATGGCGAGGGGGGTAATGGCTGATTTTTGCGTTATGCTCGTGAACGGATGCTGCTTGTGGTGACTGGTCGTCTTGCTGACCATTGTTTTGTTTTGTTATTAGTAATTAACTGTTTATTTATTTTACTTTGATGGTCCTAGTTCATCATTTGTGACTGTTACGGCTGTAGATATATGTAAGCGGACACGCCCTTTATACTTGAAGGCTTTTATTTAGGTTTTAAGTTCTGTTTACGTTTTTTATCTCTGCTTGAGAATAGTTTTCAGTCCTTTTCTTTTTTATTTTTGGTATAGTGGTGTGCTAGCTGACATATGGCTAATAATTTAATATTTTGTGTTTCACGTGGTGTAAATTGTTTTGCATATTGTATAGAATCCATTATTTTCTCTAACTGAACAGACAGCTGTGCTGCTGGGGAGTTTGTTGGCCACTTCTTCTTCCCAGCTATAGCACTAGGAAGTGGCGAAGGGTGGGCATTTTGGGGGACTGTCTTATGTAATTTTGACGTTCGAAAAGTGCTGATCCTCAGCCTAGTTTGAATAAATGACTTTCGATTTTTTTTTTTTGCTCGGGTTTTCTGCTTCCACAATTACTACACCCAAGTGTCTACGCACCTTTACGAATTTGAAGATACAGCTCCTTGTGCATATCAGTTTAAAGGTTCTTCGTTCGTGTTCGTAATTAGTGGAAGGTTTTAAGCTTGAGCACGGAGCACGTTAGGTTGGGCAAAACTAATAGTTCAATGATTTCGAAAGCGTCTCTAATCGGGTTTGGCCAAAGGTACTTTTGGGTTTTGTTGTGGTCTATGATTTACGGAACATAACATATATGCCCCGAAGGGTTAGGCTTTTTTTTTGGGTGGGAAATTATCAAATAACTTCTCCAGCTCTGGGCGGAGCGGGAGGATGTGTCAGACGCTTACTGACTAAAACCACCCGTGTTCCTTCCGTTACCTGTGTTGCCAGGGGCCTCGGTATCCCTTTCGGACTTTCCCATGACCTCGGCAGAAGGTTGAGGTGTAAATCCACATTTCGCCAGTTGTATTAAGTCCTATGTAATAGGGGCCGAGCCCATTGCCATCTACCGGGCACAAATCCAAACTCCTGGCTACTGATGATTTCCAGAAATATGATTATTTTGTTGATTAGTCTTGTTCACATGTTCTTTCGCAATTATAAAACTTTAATAATCGTATTACTTTTCTGAAGATAAATCAGCCCAGAACAGATCAATATCAGGTAATTGCACACTATCAACAAGAGCCAGATGAAACGAAATATCTGTTATATGAGCACAATTAAGATAAGACTTCATAAGACCTATATAAGGCTTAATCGTGGCTCAGCCAGAACTATTAACTTTCGACCGTCGACTATTTATGGCGATTGTAATCACCTCGATGGACTGTCCGGTGATTATTTACCAATTAAGAGGCCATTAACATTTATAAGTCTATTTGATGGCCTAAAGAAATGTCTAATGACGTGGTATATGGCAGAAAAGGCCTCGTTTTTTACGTGCCTAGAACAATTTAAGTATATGGTACTAATATCTGTAAGATGTTGACAAAAACAAATGTATTACCCAATAAGTCGATACAGTAGGAAAAACCCGCTAATACAGGTCCTAGAAGGGTTCAAGTATACTAAGCCTAGCCTACCTGATTACCATAAAACATTGTCGAAGAAATAGACCCACGATTGCGGACTCATTTATAGAACACTGATCTTTCTAAGATACTCTTAGAACTGGTAACATCGTGGTCTATGCACGTTACAACATTTTTTCGCACGTGATGCCATTTGTGTTTTTGCACGCATCGTGTGAGTTCTGTTCGTGTATTGAGGTGGCAGAATTCGTGTATAAACGGATAAGGTAATGTTATTAAAGCCGTAACTGCCATATTAGATTACTATGCAAGATATTTCCATTTCTGCTGAGTTTTAAAGAGGCGTTTATCGATTTTATGGGCAGAGATTTGATACGTTGATGCCTATTCCTATTTTGCTAGGTGAATTTATGTCTCAGCGTTTTGAAAATTGTAGAATGGGGACATAATTCCTCCAAATTATTTTATTCTTCAGAAAAAGAGCATTTGACTCACTAAACGTTTAAAATCATTTGCATTTCTTCGCTTTTCTGGATAATATCCGTGAAGCCTTCTTTTTCCCGACCATTTCACTTCTGTGATAGTCGCAATGAAGAAAAATTGTTCAAGCGGAAAAAAGCTTCTCAACAGTATTCCGTAATGTATTTAAAGTAGGTTGTTGAAAACAAAGTGAACATTTAAATTTAGATTTCTCAAGATTTAAAAGCAGACACAATTTGCAAGGATTTTCTTAGTTTTCACGCTCTGCAAGCGAGTGGAGACAATCGAGAGCGGAGGTAAACTTGCTGATGAATATTATGATAAGAAGGACAAGGTAGATTCGGTTCGCTACGTGAATCGCTGACTGATCAATGATCTGGACAAGATTATTTTGCGCTATACTTTGATGAGCATCTACTGTTTATAAGTTCAGCCTCAGATATTGGGTCAATTTCGTTTTGTTCAGCCTCATGCAGCGGGGTGACATTCGTCGACAGCGGAATTGTCAGAATTTCCGTTCTCCGTTTTTATAAATTGCAAATTCGAAACCGTCCCGACAGTTACTGACATTATAAAATGCGGTAATCGTTTTCCAATATTTCGACGCTCTACTTACACCTTAACTGCGTTTGTGGCGAATTGGAAATATCTTTGCGCCTACTAGAACCTGTCTTGGTTGGAAGACTGCATAGTTGATAATATTTAGGCTGAAGGATTAGCTTGCTTATTTCATCATTAACATCATCTCTGGTCTCTCAATGATATAGCAGAGAACTGCTTTGGCCAAAACGCGGGAAAATTCACAGTTGCTAATAGCAGAGTGAAAACCAAGAAGCTGCTACCATACTCTTTCCAGTGTTTAAGTCGAGTTCCGTCCAGATGAAATGGATGATGCTGAATTTTAGTTCAAACTAAAATTCAACATCACGAATTCCGATTCCGACGATGCCGGTGCCATTAGCCGGAGTTAATCTTTTATTGAACCAGATAGTACTTCACGATTGTCTTGCTCAAACTTAATCTGACAAAACACATATCATCGTCTCCCCAACTATGTATGTTGGGGTCGGCTACCACTTACCAGTCTAATTGGAAGCATTACCAGTATTTTATATGGAGCGACTGCCTATCTGACCTCCACAACCCAGTTACTGGGTAATACGATACCCCATGGTAAGACTGGTTGTAGACTTTCGGGTTTCTGACTACACGTAACGACTGTCAAAGATCGACAAATGACAGCCGGCACCAATGACTTAACGTGCTTTCCGAGGCACGGAGAGGTTTCAATATGTAATGGATAGTCACCCATCCACGGACCGACCTCGCCTAGCGTAGCTTAACCTTCGATCGAACCGTGCGGCTGTTATTATTATTTAACCTGTAATTGCTAGAGAAATGCTGCTATTTTCTAACATTTTTTTCCACCCACGCCATCTTGGAACCGGTATGCCCGAATATGTTTACGTTTAATAGGCATGTTTACTACTGTTCTAGCGATTATAGAGCTAACGATAACGGGGCAAAGTATACTCGCTCGTAAAACTGCTATCGCTAACACGATGCTTTATGATACTATAATGGACTTTGTCATCGACCTGTCTGGGCGTCTGCTGTAGGAAGCTATGTTTTTACCTGAAGAAAAAATTGGGTGTGAAGATTTTGAGTTCACGACGAAAACTGTCTCAGGAATAGGGAGTGGAAACTGGAAATACTCTCTTGGGATTTTTTAACGGATTCTTTCTTTTGTAGAAAAGTTTGTCTGCCTTTTCTATGTTTTTTTTTTTATATTAAAGATACGGTTTGTTTGTGTGATAAAATACGAATATTTTGTCTTTAAAGCAGTATGAATAGGGTCTTACATCCATTTTGGAAATAGGGTTTTAATTAAATTCTATAGTGCTAATATGCCCCAAAAAAATCACAATTTTTTTATTCAATCGATAAGTGCCATAAAAATGCATTAAAATTTTACATTTTCAAATTTCGCGCGTAGTTTGACGAAAACGCTGGACGCAGTGGACGCCATGTTGCTCTGTGGTCATGACGTCACTTGGCTATGTAAACAAATGCGCTGATCTTTTGTACGATAATTTAAAATGAGTTATTATTCTACTTATCGTTGGTTTGCTGTTCCTGAATGTGTAAAAACACCGGACAAATTGTGGATTCAAGTGCCAAGTGATATAAATATGAAAAAAAACTTGGTTCAAAGTTGCGAAAAGGGATCCCGCACCATTAACCGAAAAAAAACTTGTACTTTTTTTTTACCGTCTTCCATGGTATTATTTCAATAAAAAATACGTTGGTTACGAAAATAATAAAGTTCAAAGCCTACTTTATTATTTTCGTAACTATCTATTATCTAACTATCAGTTGACAGTTGACACGTGTTAGTTTACACAGCCGTATGACGTAATAACATGGCGGCTACTATTTCATGGTGTTTTTTAACTGATTAGAAAAACTGAAAACGTTGAATTGAATTTTAAAATTTATTTTGTTATTTTATGAACTAAAACTAACATTTTCGACTTCTTTTTGCCTAAACAGATAGTTTAGGCAAAAAGAAACTATCTCAATAATATATTTATAGATTTTTTTCTCGTATATAGTAAAATACCCTATTAAAATTACTATTTCAGATTTTCAATTTTCAGATTAAATTACCACAATGACAGTAGAGATTGCCACTTAAATTGACCACTTAATTCAGATACCGAGTATCAAACGGCACCGAAACAACAGAACTTATAGGGAAAACTATTAATTTATTACATTAGAAACCTATTTAACATGTACAAAGCCGGGGCCATAAATAATAGCGACTTAGTGACAACTGGCTTCGAATTCAATGACCGACAGAACAGAAGCCTGTTTATCCGTCTGTCACCGCTGGCGCCTGATTATAAATACGACTTCATACCTACCCGCGCAAGCGCAGCTATTAATAAAGCCCGGTTTTGCTCAGACATCCCGTTATGAAAGAAAAAAGTGTTTTGTTAGCTTTTACGGCTGTTAATTGGCGATAGATTCTAGTTGGTATTTTGTTGAAAGTTTTTGTAGACATTACGCTTTTTTAAATTTTGTTGTTACTGATGCTATCGCTATGTTATTGGCAATTACGTGACTAAGAATTAATAAATTGATAATGATAGCGGAATCACTGTGTTTATTTCCTAGGTTAAGGCGCTGACAAGACCCAATTGACCAAAATAGGCTTCACTTCAGAAAAAAAATTGCCAAATCTGTATAGTTTGTGGTAGCGGAAAAAATATATGTCAATTTTGAACATATTTCCCAGAACCTGGTTGTTACCAAAACACGTTTTGAAAACAAAATCTCGATACAAACTAACGTTAAACTAACCTTTTACTTTGAGTTCTAATCCAAAATATCTGTATCAAATATCAACATACGTTACGTATTTAATTAATAACAAGAACGTCTTATTTGAATGCAGAACTTGGTTGTTTTTTATTTTCGATTACTCAACTGAATTTTGAGTAAATAGATAATTGTTTCATATTTTGCAATAAATTACAAGCGTTGTGTCGTCGCGCTTCTCTTTCTTTTCTAAGGAATTAGACAGTGACCGCGGTTTAGGTGTTGTCAGCGTCTTAAGGGTAAAGTTTTTGGAAAAACTTAATCTTACTTTGTTGCATAATAATGAGTGAATTGGCTCGAAACCTGAATAGCATTATAAAATAAAATAATCAATTTGAATAGTTCCAGTTCCAGCCACAGTAGTACAGTTTTGCAGCCAGTACCTAATTCTCAGTTGACTGTTGTTGACCTTAAACTCATTTCAGAAAGTTACGGAGTAATGCATCTTGCTTCTTATACCATTTAACAGTAGTACTATAAAAAATCCTATCAGGATATTATATTACACACTTTACAACTCGAACACGAATGCTTACATCAAGTCATAAACGCACAGTGAGCCTCTATTCCCCTGTCATAAAAAAGATCAACGCACAGACAGCAATTGAGATGTATATCAAACATGCAATATTGTATCGTAGTACAAGTCGTGGGTGGTCTACTAACGCGCCGCGGTCTAAGCCAATGATATGGCTACATTTTTTATATAAATTGTACCTATTAGAGCAGTTTTATCATTATTTATTACTAATAGTGTTGTTATTTGTTGTTTTAATTGTTCTATTTGAACATCTGTTCTTACTTTGCTTCCTTTGACAGATGGTTAATTAGTTTATTTTAATAGCTATTCTTGTTTCCCTGTCGCCAAGCCAAGTAATTGTGAAACATAGCAATTGCTTAAGTGAAAAGTAATTAAAATACCTTGTTTATAATGGATTCGAAAACAGTAATTTGAAATAAATTCCTAAAGATTCATGGAAAACTATGTATTTTTCATATTTTGTTATCTTATGTCACGGCAAATAAATACCACAGAAATTAAATTACGTAACTTTTCTCACGGTTACACCATAATATTTACATTATGTATGACATTGTATTTTCCTGTAGTTTTTTTCCCGCAGCCCACGGCAATCAGCATATTATGGCGTCTGTCCGATGCCGTTAGTTTCCTACCCACAATCTGTCATTACACTTATTTGCATTTCAAGTATGGGTTCCGAGCTTTACAGGACAGATGTTAGCTTTTCTAAGTAACGGTTTCATGCATACTATGATTAATTCGTGAAAGGGTCTTGGAACATCTCAGGTTAAAAATTGCTACGAAGAACTGGCTTTTAGATGTGTATTTTAATTGCCTAGGTACAGAATAACGTAACTATTTAAAATGTAGGTACTACGCGTATTATAACATGTAGATATCCTCTAACATGACTTCAATACTATCTCACTAATTTGTGCTTCCTGCGCATGATCTTAACTCATATTTTACGTCAGTTATAAAAAAAGGAAGCATTATAGATATTTTGTGTCAATTTTGTTAGATGTAGCTTTACGTAAAAACTAGGTCACATAATTATGCTGTATTTTCAACTCGAGTACACATTTTCTTAGACGTATATTTCCCTAAATCTTCGGACTTACTCTGCCACACGCTCCGAACATTGATATTCCTATAAGCTGGGATCTGCAGACTTTTCCTTTACGAAACACCCAAAGCCTAGGTTATTACAGCATTTTCTTCTGTGTGACTGAAAAGCAAATTGCATTTCTTTTTTAAAAGAAAGATTGAATGAATATCTTGAAACAACAAAAAGTAAATATACATTATTTATTTACTATAGTTTCAGTGCGAACATAAATGGCGAATGCATAAAAAGTAAAGACGATTAGATTATTGACTTTAAGAAAACTTATCAACTAGATCACATATTTCTTACGCTCACTCTAGACCTATATCGCGTTGCTAAAAGTATTTCTTTCTTCACATCACTACTAAACATACCTACAAATAATGTTTCCACATAACCAAACAAAATCCCTCTAAAAACAAACTAGGATTCCTCCAAACAATAGCGTCTGAGATCACACGTCGTCACAGCTCTACTGCTCGTTAATACAAGGGCCCACAGTCTGTTTAATTGAAGACCTCCTCATCTCCACTTGTTTTTGTCTCCCTAGTCCCGCTCCCAGGACTCTGCTCTGAAATGTTCCCGCGACATAATTAATGCTGCACTCCCAACATGCTAATTGTGGTAGACGTGTGTTGTTTGCGAATTAATAAGGACTCCATTAACAACTAGGGACTTGAGATGTAGATAATTAAGTGGAAATGTTACATTTGAATCGCAAGGTTTAAGCTTTTCTGAATATATAAGATAGTCTGGTCGTTGAGAGTGTCGAAAAAATCGATTCAGGACGATAAACTTGGGAGTGCCTCAATCAAGATCAAAAAGGTATTCTTCAAGATTGAATGCGTCAGCTTCTTCAAAATATCCACTTCGCAAAGGAAACCCTCGTAATAAGCAAATGTTACCGGCAATAAAACAAGAATTCAAAGTCCATTTACAGGGTCGACAGACAAATGGTTTCTCGACGGAACAAAGAAGAAAAGTACTTAATAGCATAGCACAAGATTGTTGCCATCAATAACATTTCCGTACACAAGTTTTATTTTAGGAAGTCGTTTGTCAACGTCGCCATGACACCCTCGTTTTTACAAAAAGCAGTTATGAATTTATAACTTCGTCCGTATAGTTTTAGGACCAAAGGAATGTGCGGTCTGCGGTCGTTTGGGACAGACCCTAAAAATTATTTACAACGTTCCATTCCTTTCAGAACTGTTTTTATGTAAAAATGTAGGTCAACCTCTCGACGTACGGATAAATTGCCATCAGCGGATATTAGAAACGAATATACGAGGGTGTTCGGTCCCTCGAGGGTTTTACTTTGTAGACAAAATATACCCTGGTTACGAAATAACTTTCCTTTCCTTTAAAAGCGTAACGTAACAAACACGAAGATATATAAAATCCAATATGTCTAACAGGGGAAAGGATTATTTTCTTTTAAAAATACTTTAACCGCCACAGAAAAATGCAGTAGAAATCGAATTGTAACAATTTCCTCCGTGAGCCACCTGTCCATTCCCACCAGCAACTACTGCAAAGCACTGATTAAATTTTAACCTGGATTTAGAAGTCTGTAGCCGTCTCTTAGATGCATTTTAAATCTAAGTAACAGTGCTGCTGAAAATTGAAGTAGGTATCCCCTTGGTCCCATTTCCCGGAATGAAATAGAATAAAATCGTGGTCCATTTATCCCGAATAAAGAATTAAATTGTATGCAAGACAATACAATTCTGTGCACTCATAAACATAGGTAACTCAAGAGACTTTCGCATTCCGTATTGTCTGCCTCAGTGAGATATTATACCCAACTGACCTAGGTTATAGAAAAATATTAAAAGACTGCAAACAAAGACGCGAACGTAAACTACCGTCTGGAAAATATTCAAATAAGTTCATATTTATTCAGGAACAAGTAGAGAAGTAAGTGAAGGCAACCCGGCATCGTGTATGAATTTGGCAAGCATAAATGTGATGGTTACGTCTGCTGCAGTAATGTGAGCAATAAAAATATTTTTGTAGCAGCCGAGGAATTCGATTGCGACGTTACCACAGTTTCCAACTACCTTCATTTTGAAACACGTCTTCTACACGGAATGAAAATATTTATGATGTATGTATTTGGCCGCCGTTTCATTTTATTTTCGTATCGATCTGCAGGCTTAGCATGACACTCTATTTCTTCGAAAAATAGACACGGTTCTTTCCATACAAAGTGACATTTCGTTTCTCCTTTTTTGACATCCGTAGAAATCTTTCTACATAAAAAAGGACCTAGACAAAGATCGTTAGAAACGAAAGACAAGATGACAGATAGTAGAAAGATTTCTACGGTGAGATGTCAAAAACTGAGAAACGAAATGTCACTTTGTATACAAAGAGCCGTGTCTATTCTTCGAAGAAATAGAGTGTCATGCTAAGCCTGCTGTAAGTCGAAGTAACTTATTCTCAGTCTAGAAGACTACTATTGTCAGTCTACAAGCAAACCTTTTCTTGAATACTTTGTATATGAAATTCCTAACAAACCTCAAAGCATTTTGCCAAATAAACTCTCTCATAAAGTTCGAAACTTTGGCATTAATAATACAGTTTATAAGATATTTGCAAACATTGAAACCACTTCCACTGCGGAGGGCTTCTAAACTTCTTTGTTGGAAGTTCTTTTGAAATATTTTTTTAAAGATATTTTACGAGTCCTTTCACAACTTTTGTGTGAAAAATAACCCTTTCCCGTGACTGGCACCGGTTTAACGACGTTTTCAGAAAACTTTTTTCAACCTTCTGCCAATGAAAAAGTCTTTTGAGGCGTGGAATTATAAGAAAAATCTCACCAGAAGCCCATTAGGGAAGAATGGCACGGAAGTTTGAAACAAAGCCCTTTATTCTTCCATCGTACGCCCAATTTCACTTCAAACATCGCGAAAACACGCGTCTATTTCCATATTATTACCCTTTCGGTACATAAAATTTGCTGAACGCGTATAAGGTGATACAAACAATGCACCCACCCTCGCGTCCCGCACCCTTTTCATGTAAATGCCACAGTAAAAGTCCATTTTCGATCCAGCCACCCGTATTTTAGGGTAGAACATTATGCTGAACAAATTCTAAAACTCTGCTAGAAATAACAGACGCTAGGGATTAAACTGCAAGATACGATCCCAAAGTTTTCCGTCTAATCTATTTTACAAATAGGGCAGCGTCTGCCTTTAGGGTTATCTTTGAACCGCTATATTCAGCAATTTAAGAATGTTTTCTTGGTGTTTTTCGGTTTAGTCCTTCTCGATACTAAAAATGTGAAAGTTTAGATATTTAGAATTGAATAACCCTGTAACGGCTGAAGGGATTTGGATGAATTCTTGACAGGAAGGTAAACTTTGAACTCTTGTGGTAGTTTTCTTAGGATGCGAGCCAAGCCACGGGCAACAGCTAGTATTAAAGTAATGTCTTCGTGTTCTGTTATGGCTTGGTGAAAGAAAACACCGCGTCGGCTGTTAATCATTAAGAGTGGTGTCAACTGAGAGGCGTGTGGGTAAGTAATGGGGCTCATAAGTAGGCTTGTCACGACTTTAGACTTTTATTAGTTTTGGTGTTATTTTAAGGGTTACTGTTACAAGTTGTTTTGAATTTTGATGATACCTACCCAAAACATGGTTAAACTCATTTAGGGTGTGGCCTTCATTTAGGGCGTGGTGGCCTCTTGAAGAAACTAACGGAAATGTGTTGTGATATCTCAATAAAATTATTCTTATTTATACTACTTTAATAAAGCTGCAAAATATGTTTGTTTGTTTGAACGCGCTATCTCTGCAGATACCAGTCGGAGTTGATAGCCCAATTCTTGAGGAAGCTAATTAAACATCACGGTATGACCCTTAGGAGCCGAGCAAAAAAGAAAAAAAGTCTGAGAGAACGCAAAGCATTAACGAAGTAACGGGGCACAGCTATAGGATATTTATTTTATGTTACAAACAAGAAAAATCACGCGGATGAAGTCGCGAGCAGAAGGTAATCTGAAAAAACTTGCATAGGCCAGGAAAGCAATAAACCCATAGCATAAAAAGGGAGGAGGGTTTTCTCAGCAGGAAAACGAACAAAGCTGCCTATTATGACGATCTTTAAGACAATTCAGTTATATCGCTGTGTTTTCCTTAATTAATTATGAACATGCTCAATTCTCAATAAAGACCTACCCATAGTCCAAGATTACGTATTCAATCTACTTCATATAAGTCCGAGTTAAATAGGACTTCGCTTAATAAGGTAGCCCTTATCTATAACGCTTAAGGTCACTGCTAGATATACAACGGCTTTCTGGAACTGAAAACGTCACAAGCTGCCATCGCCAGACAGGGAAGGCACGAACTTTAAATACTGTCTCACTCCTCCCTAGAACATCAACTAAGTCTTCAACCGCAGCCGTGATCTTCGTTCTTATTGGATTATTTAGAAATAATAGCAAAACATCGTCGTATGGCTTTCTTGTGTATGCCTCTAGTAGTGATCTAATTGACAATAGTTCTTGTGAGTTAACGTTGTAAAATATTCACTTAAATAATGTGTTCTTATAAGCGTTTCATTATCTTTAGTGATCGCAAAAATGATGCATCTGACTTCCCAGGCGAAACCATGGCCTCGCTTTCTATAGGAAAATAAATGGATTGACAAGCCGTATGTATAATTTCCAGCTGTAGATAAATCGGCTTATTGGCTGATTCGCACGAAAATACTCGCCCAAAACGACCGAATCGACACTTTTAAATAATATGTTTTTATCTGTAGGCGATTGGCACGAAATTAATTTATTAGTGGGCGAATCGACAACTCCAGAAATACGTATTAGGCAATTGGCATATTTTGAATCTTATGCAATAAGGGTCTTGCAGACAGGCGCGACGCGACTCTGCTAAAACAATTTCTATGAAAACATCACGGCAATTGATCTACTGGTGTCGCGTCGCGCCTGTCTGCATGAGCCTAATTTTTGTACAAATTTATGTTTTTGTTCAGCAAATAGTATGAGTAAATATAAAATAAAATATTTTGTGTGCCAATTGCCTAATGCGTATTTCTGGAGTTGTCGATTCGCCCACAAATAAATTAACTTCGTGCAAATCGCTTTCAGAAAAAATAATATTATTTAAAAGTGCCGATTCGCCCTGTTCGGGCGAGTAAATTCGTGCGAATCGACCAATAAGTCATATCACTTCGAATTCTAACACGGTTTTGAAATAATAATTATTCGTATAGGACTGATTCTAGACAGTATTAGGCCTTGCCCTCTTAAGTCTGTCCCGGGAGCGCTTCGCTTGCTCTATACAAATAAACCAGAACTCAAATCAAATCAAAAGTCATTTATTCAAACTAGGCTGAGAATCAGCACTTTTCAAACGTCAAAATTACATAAGACAGTGCCCTAAAAACGACCGCCCTTCACCACTTCCTAGTGCTTTAGCTGGGAAGAAGAAGTGGCGCAACAAACTCCCCAGCAGCACGCCTGTCTGTTTAGTTATATAAACATGATTCTATACAATGACTATAATGTTCTCAGCAATATCTCCATTATTTTTGTCAGCGAACCACTTGTGTATTCACTTCGTTGGAAGCATTACGTATGCACACAGGTAGACCCTACCGCTGTTTCACGTGTCCCGAATCAATACGTTCACAAATACGATGTCAGTTTATGTGCTAATTTAACACTGCTTCGACTGTATGCTAAGCAGGGTCTGATTTGTACAGATATTCGACTTTGTGCTTATCTCTCTGTGTTTCTGGGTTATGCATTATTTCCGAATGTTTAATTCCATGTTCAGTTACTACCTAATGTTTACTTTTTAAACATTACATAGCATCGCGGCTGTATTTCCCGAAGGGTTGGGCAAAGCTGCACCTATAGTACACCCACATTTCGCAAGTTATGTTTAAGGGCCTTATCACACTAGCGAGTTGCGAGCGAGTGGAAAGCGGGGCGAGTGCGCAGCGAGTTCGCCGCGAGTTTGCAACGTGATCGCCACGTTTTCACAATATTTTATACTCGCTTGTCTCGCTCTCTCTTGTACACTCACGTCAACTGCTCTCGTTCCGCAAACGTGGCGAACTCGTGGCGATCACGTTGCGAACTCGCGGCGAGCTCGTTGCGCACTCGCCCCGCTTTCCACTCGCTCGCAACTCGCTAGTGTGATAAGGCCCTAAGTCCCATGCAATAGGGGTCGGGGGTGGTTTTTAAATTTACTTCATTAACTTAATTAAAACTACGTCCATGAACTTTCTGTAGGTAATCCGGGCTTCTATAATCTGGGTCACATTCAAGTATTGTTTAAAATACATCAAGTAATTAAATAGTTGTTACTTGGAATGATTCTCGGTCAAATGTCAATGGTCCTTGTTTAGCAATTTACCCAATTGACGGACGTTTTTTTTTTACCTAGATTCAGGAAATGTGGTAAAAACCGTGACTTACGAGTTGTCGTAGGTTCGAACCCAGAGAGACAGGTGCTTTACTTTGTGTAAATTATTTCATCACCACTGCTCTCAAAACGGCGAAGGAAAACATCGTGAGGAAACCGGCATGTCCTAGAACCAAAAAATCAAAGACATGTGACATCTACCAACCCGCACTGGGCCAGCGTGGTGGATTACGGCCCACTCCCTCTCACAGAGAGGAGGCCTGTGTCCCAGCTGTGGGAACATTACAGGCTAATTATGTATGTGTCGCGTCGCGCCTGTCTGCAGGAGCCTTTACAAATACATAAATCCCGCCCAAAAACGATGACAATCCATTATTACAAAACCCATAAAAACTGTCTCCACTTCCACTCTTTACTTCCTCAATACATTTCTTCAAAGATCTCCCGTACCCAAGGAACAGAGGAACCGGAACTGTTTCCTGCCGGTGATTCCCGCGCTGAATAATTCATGGCGCATCGAGTCGCGTGCGCATTGATTGACGGTGGATCGGTGAAACTGATTCTTTGGACGATGACATCAGAGAAGCTATCGCTATACCACAGCAGGCTTAGCATGACGCTCTCTATTTCTTCGAAGAATAGACACGGCTCTTTCCATACAAAGTGACATTTCGTTTCTCCTTTTTTGACATCCCACCGTAGAAATCTTTCTACATAAAAAAGGACCTAGACAAAGATCGTTAGAAACGAAAGACAAGATGATAGATTGTAGAAGAATTTCTACAGTGAGATGTCAAAAACTGAGAAACGATATGTCACTTTGTATACAAAGAGCCGTGTCTATTCTTCGAAGAAATGGAGAGTGTCATGCTAAGCCTGCAGGAAAACATTGTGACCGTTACACATGGGGGCCTTGAAAACGTAAAAGAAATTACTACTAACTATATGCCATCAAGAAAGAGTGTCAGAATTCTGGTATGGAAAAACTGAATTCCAATGAATAAATCAACAGCGAAGGACAATTTCAGTAAAAATATTTGAAGCATATCAAGCATATTTTGTTTTTGGTACTGAATGGAACTTTAAATACATCAGCAGGCTTAGCGTGACGGTTTCTATATCTATGAAGAAAAGAAAGCTTTTGCTATACAAAGTGACATTTCGTTTCTCCTTTTTTGACATCCCACCGTAGAAATCATTCTACATAAAAAAGGACCTAGACAAAGATCGTTAGAAACGAAAGACAAAATGACAGATTGAAGACGGATTTCTACGGTGCAATGTCCAAAATGGAGAAACGAAATGTCACGTTGTATAGAAAGAGCTGTGTCTATTCTTTGTAGAAATAGCGTCATGCTAAGCCTGCTCGACGTCATGAATTAAACAGATTCTTTGAACGATGACTGATTTTGGGAGTTCCCAGTTCCTGGCTTGATTATAATCTTTGACCAATCATTGAAAAATTGGTGAATCAATCCAATGCAATCGAAAAGCCGTCACGTGTTTAACATTCCGTCTGTTAATGATTCTGATGTTTCCTGTTAAAGTATAGAATCTTAGTTTGGGTAAGTACTATAAAAATATTACTTAACTGTTTCCAAAACTGGGCATCCATGTAATGTAACCGTGTCTTGTGAGAACCAAATTTATAACGTGGACATTGAACAGCTTCAAGAAAAAGCTTCTTTAATATTCAGTCTTCACACTGAACCACGGAATAATTTATCAGTAAAATCGATTGTTGGGAAGACGACAGTAGTAGGAAAAATGAATTTGAGAATCTGTTTTGACTGTGTGTGTACTGGAGCCATTCATTGGTAGAACTTATTCTTAGAATGCTGGCATTACAAGAGTTGACGGTACGACTGCTTGATGAAGTTCTGGAAAAATGAACATTGAAAAAATAAACACTTTCCTTGTCTATCTTGATGAGATGATGCGAAATTCCGGATTCTACAAGGTGTCGTTTTGCATCCTCGTCAAATTCAAGGAGGTAACTATGCTAATGATTCTCGACAAAAATCAATAATAAAATAAGTAGGACATTTTTTTTTTTTTGCTAGATTTTGGAATTTGCAATGTGTGAGACACGCATATGATACCGCACTGTAACTGCCCTTTTTTGGTGATTCTGTTCTGTGAAAGTGGTGTATTCTAAAATACTTTCAAACTTAAGTAACTAAAAAAACAAGTATGTATTAATTATTGAGTAGGTTAGGTATCGTAATTTTATTTGAATATGTATGTTTTTTTATAGCAGCCTCCTGAAATTTGACGAGGATGCAAAACGACACCTTGTATGTTGACTTGGCACTGAAAGGTACAAAACTTATAGACGTTAACACCAATACCTAAATATGTTAAGGAAAATATTGAAGTATTTCACTCAGCATGCTTGACAGATTATCGTCATCATCATTATGTCAACCGGCAAATAGGACATTAGCTGGTCCAATTTACTTGACATAATAATGTCTGAACACCGACGGCCACAGACGAATAATGACTACTTAAGCCAAATTATCTTCTGTCAACTCAACAGAAATATTGCCAGCAATTTATCCGCGAAGCAGCAACAATATCGTCATGTCACCGTTTTCGTACAAATTGCTCATCAAAATATCACCGTTTAATCCTCATTACGGGCCGTTACAATCGACTGTCAGTCTCCTGACAAGCCTGCCTGTCCCTTTCTGAGATGATGGACGTATGAATTGACTGCGCGTTTGTATGTGTGTGTTGTAAGATGGTAATGTGATGTACATAATGAATGTTGCTTTTGAGAAATTTGTTGCTGTGGGTAATGAAATGCGATATTTAAGACGTAGATCTTCAGGAGAGTTAAACTTTAGCTGCATTTATTTTGCTTTGGCTGCTTAGCCTTTTTTTTTTTTGGGTGGGAAATCATCAAATAACTTCTCCCGCTCTGGGCGGAGCGGGAGGGTGTGTCAGACTCTTACTGACTAAAACCCACCCGTATTCCTTCCGTTGCCTGTGTTGCCAGGGGCCTCGGTAACCCTTTAGTACCTTCCCGCGACATCGGCTAATATGTGGCCTTAAGGTGGGTTTAGACCAAACAAACATAGAACCAGAACAACAGGAGCATTCTTTTTTTTTTATATTCTTGTCAGTTTAGTACGGAGTCTATCCGTTTTAAAAACGAAATAATGCTCTATTCCCTGTTTACATGAAAAGAATTTGGTAGTCAGTTCCTGAAAGTTAATATTTTTTTTATCATCGTCCAACATAAAGCAATGAAACTAATAATCGAAATTTACTGAAGTTTTAAAAAAAATCAAATAATTTATTTCTTCTTTTCGTTTCTTTCTTTTTTTAATTAGTACCTTCCCGCGACCCCGTGGCTGCTTAGCCTACCTTTACTTGATAAGTCTTATTCATATCTTGATAAAATCTTTGCCAATAACCTAATTGCGTAACACACATTGCATTTTAATCACAATCTGAATGATTTTGAAGTATATTGCTAATCCATTGCTGCCTATGTTCGAAAACTGTCTGCTCAACAACGTAAATAACGCAAGGAATGTTGTTGAACTGTCAAAATGAAACCCATTGTATTGATAGTGTGTTAGGCAAACCCCTCTGGTCTTTGCTTTTCATTAAAAAATTGTTCCACAAGATGTGTTAAATTATGTACTTAAGACGCTGACAACACCTAAACCGCGGTCCCTGTCAGATTGCATAGAAAAGAAAGAGAAGAGCGATGACACAACGCTTGTAATTTATTGCAAAATATGAAGTAATTATCTATTTACTCAAAATTGAGTTGAGTAATCGAAAATAAAAAACAACCAAGTTCTGCATTCAAATAAGACGTGCTTATTATTAATTAAATACGTAACGTATGTTGATATTTGATACAGATATTTTGGATTAGAACTCAAAGTAAGAGGTTAGTTTGTATCGAGATTTTATTTTCAAAACGTGTTTTGGTAACAACCAAGTTCTGGGAAATATGTTCAAAATTAACATATATTTTTTCCGCTACCACAAACTGTACAGATTTGGCAATTTTTTTTCTTAAGCGAAGCCTATTTTGGTCAATTGGGTCTTGTCAGCGCCTTAAGAAACTGAACTTGTCAAAACCATCACTTACCATTAATAATGTGTTTGTACGCCGGTTGACACATTGTATTAATATTTTTCCACTATTTTAGGGAAGGATAATTTGGAATTGATCACCAATTCCTTTGTTTGGAAAGGAATAATATATCATACATATTCCTTTCCAAACAAAGGAATTGGTGATTACTTAACAAATTAATTTAACAGTGCTGGCCCAGTAGTTTCAGCCCCAAACAGGCAATTTACTTTGTGTAAATGATTTCATCACCACTGCTCTCAAAACGGTGAAGGAAAACATCGTGAGGAAACCGGATGTCCTAGAACCAAAATTCGAAGACATGTGGCATTCGTCAACCCGCACTGGGCCCGCGTGGTGGCCCACTCCCAGTCACAGAGAGGAGGCCGGTGTCCCAGCAGTGGGATGTAGCTGATAGTTTTCCTTTAGTTTTTTTTTTTGTTAATATATACTGCCTTGAAGTTTTTCACATATCCAAAAACAACCATTTAGCTAGCAAGGGGGCACAAACATTTTAAAGCTTAATATTACAAACGGATCCCTGAATAGTAAAATTGTTTTCATAGATCCTCAATATTTTTGAACGGCCTATAAAAATAATATCATCCCCACTTTACGTGTAAGGACCACCAAAAAAAAAGTTTTTTAAATATTTTATTTTACCACTGTCTGCGTGATTGTTATGTATAACCATGCCAAATTACAGCTTTCTAGTACGAAAGAGTCTCTAAGCTAAGCCGGCGACAGACAGACAGACCGACGGACATGGCGAAACTATAAAGGTTCCTTGTTCACTACGGAACTCTAAAAAGGACATTGGGACAAAGGGACATTGAAAAATCTTTCACAACATAATAAATACAAGTCAAGCGGGGGTAATAATTAACCATCGTCGATGCAAGTCTGATGAAACTCGCTCCAAGCACAATTTCTTTCAAGACTAGTCGTTATGTCTGAGAGGCGTGGTCGGTGTCTATATATCATCAGAGGATATAAAGACTCGGCGACATTTTCTTTAAAATTACTTCGTGTGCTCGTTTTTTCAGGTATTGGTACATAACATCACGCTTTGTTTCCCGGAAGGGTTGGGCAGAGGTCTACTACACCTGTAGTAAGCCCACATTTCGCCAGTTATGTTTAAGCCCCATGTAATAGGGGCCGAGCCTATTGCCATCAACCGGGCACATATCCAGATTCCGGGCTGCTACTGAGAAATTCCAGATAGAAAACCCCAATAACACTTCAGTTATTGGTACTTACCGAATAAGGCGTGGCTGGTTATTAGTCGAAAGCTCTAGTGAAGAGGATTGGCTGTTCGAAGCAAATATATAGGTTTAAGGCTAGAGCCTAAGGCTTATTGAAGTTGAAGTTTACGACTACAGGCAAGGTTAGGCCTTGGGGGTTGCTAAATTTAAGGTTACTCAATACCTTACCAGGAATTACGACCTTAAATGGGACTTTATGTAACAAAAAAATAGTAAAAGACATAGGTACCTACGCATGGTAGTAAATTTTCAAGTCGCTCATTTATTTATACTTCGTCCTTCATTCTTAAGCAGCCTCAATTCCTATATCGATCGGAGCTTAATATAGCATTAAAGAGCAGAAATGGTACTAGAGCCTTTACTTTATTCTTAGTTAATCGACTAGCTTCTGCCCACGACTTCGTTTGCATGGACTTCAGAATTGCGTCCAGAGTGAAATGAAAAATGCTGATATTTATTTATTTAATACTTTAAGCACACAAATGTACAGAGGCGGACTTAATGACGTAGGCATTTTCAACCTTTGGGTGATGCAGAGACAAACAGTGGTAGGTGCAATAGCGAAAACTGTGAAATAATATATATACCTAATTATACATAAATATAAGACCTAATCAATACACATAAATACACGAATATACTAAAACAGATAAGACAAACAATTAGAAAACATTACCGTTGTGATGATACTGCCAGCTTCTTACGAATGTGCTCGCGAACTTTGACTTTAAATAATAATCGGCTGATAGACATATAGCGTTGCTGCAGTTTATTAGATTTTTTTAAGAGGAATAAATCCGTAATACATTGTTTCCATATAACTCTACTGATTACGCGGCGCACGCCCGCGCCCCTAAACCTCTCAGTCGGTATGATTTTTTCCGAGATCTTCAACAATCATCGTCCTATTTCAGACAATTTACACAAAACCTTAATGAATTATACACCTAAACCTTCCTCATAAATCACTCCGTCCATTGATGAACCGTATGAAAATCCGTTGGACAGTTATTGAGTTCATCGCATTCAGACAGACAGACACGGGGAAGGACTTTGTTTAATAATATTGTAGTGATTTAAAGGGTACACGAAACCCTCTTTTTATCGCGCAAGTAATAAAATACACAAAATAAAAGTCTAATTTTGGGTGAAAGCTTTCCAAAAAAGCTCAGACAGAATTCTAGACATCTCTAAATGAAAAAATCCGCGTAAAACTATCGTTTAGTTTTTTCACGTAGCTTTCAGAAAGCGTTTACTAACTCGACCGTATGGTTTCTACTAGAAAAATTACCCCACCCTTTTTTATTACCTGATGCTTAAATTGTCTCTGGCAACTTGCAACAGCGCAATTTTACATTGCGGATTTTATTACCATAAACGCACATGCGTAAACCATAATCATGATGCTAAAAGTTTATAAAGATATTATAATATTAAAACGTCCAATTGCGTGTCGGACCACGCACAATGAAGGATTCGTAATTTATCCCAAAAACAAACTTAACATTGTAGTTGAAAAACATGTTCTCCGTCTATCGATATACGTCACGGTCAATTCTCAAACTGCAAGTATAAGTTGGTCGACTATTACTCGTCTACTTGTAAAGCCTACTTAGCTGTGATAGTTTTCCTTTCAACTTAGTTATATATACTACTGCCATGATTTTTTTCACACATCCAAAAACAATCAATTAGCTGGCAGGGGGCCGGGTACACTTGACTCTAACAAAAGTTAGCACTAAAGCTTAATATTACGTAAACGGATCCCTGAATCGAAAAATGGGTTTCACAGACCCGCAATATTTTTGAACGGACTATCCAATGATACCACACATGGTATAGACGAAGAAAAATATCATCCCCACTTTACGTGCAAGAGTCTCTACAATAATTTTTTTTTTTCCAAAAAAAATATTTTTGTAATTTTGTTTTACCACTTTGTCGGGCGTGATTAACATGTATACCCATACGTAATTACAGCATTCTAGTACTAAGTGTCTGAGGTAAGCCGCGGACAGACAGACGGACATGGGCACTACAATTTTGTTTTACCACTTTATCAGCATTATTAGTATGTATACCCATGCCAAATTACAGCTTTCTAGTACTAAAGGGTAAGCCGCGGACAGACAGACGGACAAGGATTCCTTTTTGACTACGGAACCCTAAAAAAGATCTTACATTAAGGCGCTGACAAGACCCAATTGACCAAAATAGGCTTCTCTTAAGAAAAAAAATGCCAAATCTGTATAGTTTGTGGTAGCGGAAAAAATATATGTTAATTTTGAACATATTTCCCAGAACTCGGTTGTTACCAAAACACGTTTTGAAAATAAAATCTCGATACAAACTAACGTTAAACTAACCTCTTACCTTAAGTTCTAAACCAAAATATCTGCATTAAATATCAACATACGTTACGTATTTAATTAATAACAAGAACGTCATATTTGTGTGCAGAACATGGTTGTTTTTTATTTTCGATTACTCAACTCAATTTTGAGTAAATAGATAATTGCTTCATATTTTGCAATAAATTACAAGCTTTGTGTCATCTTGCTTCTCTTTCTTTTCTATGCAATTTGACAGTGACCGCGGTTTAGGTGTTGTCAGCGTCTTAAGTGGCGGGCATACCCAAACAAAGCTCACATCTTCCCTAAAATACTGTTCCAACCCAATTTCGAGAGTACATTTCGGTACCATTCTTTATTACTAACGTACGCATAGCATGCAATGTTTATGCACGAGGCTTCTGGCTCTGGAGCCTCAATTTTAAATGAGTTCGTTACCTAGTCACTGCTTATGTTTCTGGTCACGTCTCCACACCTTATGAGTATGGTTTGACGGTGTGGCATGGGAAATACGTTCTATGAAGGTCGTCTTCCGATTATTGTTATAGTCCCTGAATTTTTTTAATGCCCTCGTTCTGGTGCAAGTTAGCTCTGATACGTAGGTAGGTCGTAGGTACAGAGTACAGTATTATTTACAAATTTGCGTGGACTTAACAGCTCCACGAGTGGCGTTTCTTAAATGTACATCTAGTGCATCTTGGACAATCAGGCTCTGAGACAGTAACACAGTGCGTGCTGATACTAGAGAAGATCAACGTTTTGTGCTAAGTTTATTTCTTGCCAGTGCTGGGACAAGGGAGTTTAGTTTATTGGAATTATTTTCCCCGGAAGGGGAAGCCGATCTTAACATTAATTAGGAAAAAAGAAAATTTTAATGGTAAATAAGCATGCAATTTTACACGCTCGTTCAAAGTTGTACCTACTAACCAATTTGAGGGAATACCTGCAACCACTCATAGATAATATTGTATAGCACTACATATTATACCTAAATAGCGTAAGCGATAAGCCAGGAATTCTGATAAGTGCATTTAAATATGTAAAGTTTACAAGAAAATTAAACTACATGTGTATGTCAGGTGATCATTTATTAGATATGATTTCACAATACTGCCTACTCAACGATATTGCGCACTGCTTGAGCGGCTTCGCGTGGAGAAAAAATATCCCACGGGAACGTACTACCGAGATCAAAATCCTACGTCCTAACCCAGCATGGTCTATCCATGTGCCAAATTTCATCCAAATCCGTCCAGCCGTTAAAACGCTAAAGCGTAACAAATGAACAGACAAACAAACGGACTTTCGCATTAATAATATTAGTTAGGATTTGACTGTAAATAAATCCTTGCTTTCCAACACTTTAACGCTAATCCTTTATCAACTTAAGATACTGAAGTATTTGCATGATAAGTTGATAACTGACAAATGCGTGCACTGACTGGACAAGTCCTCTCAAATCTGTGTGGTTTTTTCCTCAAAAGACCATTTCAGACACCAATCTGCGTGGTCTTCACATGATCTGACCAAGATTATGTCTGGACTTTAAAAGAGACTATGACCTCTAAGTTTGTTTCGGCCTTTCTTCTCAGAGTAGTCAGATAGGAAACGCCGACGTCGTCTAGTTTAAAAAAATATGATGGACGTGTAAAATTGTTTGTACAAACCTACATACAGAAATAAAATCATTTATCATTATGTAATAGCGACCATTATGGCATCGTGAGCGAAAAAAATCTCGCCTGCCAGATTTCAGACTGTATCTAAGCCAAAACTAAAGTTTATTTCACGCTTCAGTTCATTTGTCTTACATTCCGGGCTTCCTATCTTCCTGTTTTTTATCCGAAAAAAGCCAGAACTCTGCGGATGTCCATAAATCAATCTATTCCCGATTTTGGGGCACTATGTGTTATCTGGTAAGAGATCGATGCTATTCTTATGGTAATCCTTTTTTACTGGGTCAGGGAATGGAGGAAAAACTATTTCAACTAAGAA
The DNA here is from genome assembly GCA_905333075.3 of Atethmia centrago. Classification (NCBI taxonomy): domain Eukaryota; kingdom Metazoa; phylum Arthropoda; class Insecta; order Lepidoptera; family Noctuidae; genus Atethmia; species Atethmia centrago. Next base: position 3,921,765 of record HG995381.1, on the reverse strand, counting down.
CGCTTCCCGCGTTATCTGTCTCGGCTAAGTGAAATGGATCAATGTTATGCTGAAGCAGATCTAATTTTAATAGTATATTAATGTCTTTTTTGCAGTTTTCGCGTTCTAGATGCTAAGATCAAATCAAATCGTTTATTGCAATCCATAATGTACAGTTATAAGTGGTAAGTATATTTAACAAAAAATAATAGAAACAATTATGGACCCTGTCGGGCACTGCAAATTTTTAATAGTATATTAATGTCTTTTTTGCAGTTTTCGCGTTCTAGATGCTAAGATCAAATCAAATCAAATCGTGTATTGCAATCCATTATGTACAGTTACAGGTGGTAACTGTATTTAACAAAAAAAAAAATAGAAACAATTATGGACCCTATCGGGCACTGCAAATTTTTAAATAAGCAGAGAGAGGAGCACTTTATTAATTTTCCTTGTTATTAGGTTAGAATTATTTTATATCTCCATCCATCCACCTATGTATTTATATTTCCATTCATTCGCTTATTCTATTAATATTTTATATGCACTTATATTAAGATTTTTTGCTTTAACTATGTTAATACCATATCCCGACTGGAAAGAAGAGTTATCAATGTATTTATTTTATTGGTTCAACAATTTTTTTACCCGACTGCCCCAGAAGGAGGGTAATGTTTTTCGAGAGTATGTATGTATGTATGTCTGTCTATTTCTTTGGCACGCTCTGAAGCCTAAACGGATTGATGGATTTTAATGTATGTGGTGTCTTTAGATTCGTCTTAATTGTAGGAGTGACATAGGCGATATAATATTTATAAATTGCATCTGCAAATACAAAAAAAACGAGGGGAAGTTTTTTTTTTAAATTAATTGCAACAATATTGGTATCAAATAAAAGCTAGTAATGAGTAATATATATATATTAATAAAAATAAAAACCTTGAAATAAAATAAATTATTTAAAAAACAAAAAACCCGACTGCAAAAACATAACTGAAAAGGGAAAAACAAGCATTATCTTATATCCTCGTAAGGCCCAACGACCTAATTTAATGACAAAAAAATTTTGACACTCCGGCCCGAGACACTATTTAAAATCATTTAAATTATATATCTAATCATAAAAATATATATCGACCTAAATTTGGGTTGGGCCTTACGAGGATATATAAAATTCTCGTGTCACAATGTTCGTTCCCGTACTCCTCCGAAACGGCTTGACCGATTCTCATGAAATTTTGTGAGCATATTGAGTAGGTCTGAGAATCGGCTAACATCTATTTTTCATAAATTATTTATATGACAAAACAACGTTTGCCGGGTCAGCTAGTAATCTATATAATTTGGTCTTGCAGGCACAGGGGACAGTCGAATAACCTGAAATATGGTGTAACTTTTGATTGTCCCCGCCTGCGATACCAAAATTCTATATATTATAATGCTTGTTTTTCCCTTTTCAGTTATGCTTTTGCAGTCGGGTTTTTTTGTTTACACAGGTTCTATGCTAAAGTAAAGGTAACATGCGAAAGTGTGCATGCAACAGTGCAACAATCACTTACAGACAAACTCCGCGTGCATGAAAAACTTGTATTAAAAATAATTATTATAAGGGTTAAAAAATTTGGCTTTCAATTTGCCCAAATTTTCAAAGTGCACATCGATTTGATCGCTGCAGCTATTTACGACCTTGCATCCCCCTATGCAAGCAATATCCTTCAAAATCATTCATATTGTGATTTATAGTGTGTTACATAATAAGGGTGCCGGTTAGGTTACATTTAAATGTTGCCTTCGGCTTCCAGTCTTAACTAATTCTAACTAATAATAGAAATTAACATTTAAAACATACCATTGGACATAAATATTAATCTCTAACATAAAGTATATTGTAATGCTGTGCATGTCAAATGTCTGATTATGAATTAGGAACTTAATTACTTACTTTAACACCTGTTGGTGTGTACTGTACCAATACCTATTGCAAATAAATGATTATAACTGGGGACAAAATGCACTTACGGATCAGGAGCTGCAGTCTCGACATAGAAGGAGATCGCTTTACGACCGAATCGTAGTCCTAATGGGGCCCCTAGACAAAATTGCTTGGTAAGCACGAAAATATCATAATCTTGTCAAGCTATTTTGTTCGTCTAGGGACCCTATTAGGACTTTACAACCGAACGATCGCTTTCAATGTCGAGACTGCAAGCCCAGCCATAGTGTCGCAGTCAGCAATGTTATCATTAATTCATTGGGAATACGTATTGTATTGTAATCTATTATATAATTTTCTTAATTTGTGAGCTTTTATGTGTTATAACTAAGATACATATAACCGTTATCCTTTTAAATCTTCGTCAAAATGATGATAGCTTTGTATGACTAAATGCTGTAAAGGATTAATCACTTAATTGGTGCTCGCGACGATTGCAGCAATTTTTGCGCAATTATCTTTAATTTTGATTGATTTCTACTGTTCTTTTAAACAACATACGTGCATCAAGTTTCAGTTGAGATATTGACTTTTTAAACTTGAAACAGGATCCTACATATTATAAAACGAAATCCCTCGCCGCGTCTGTCTGTCTGTCTGTCTGACTGAACCCGATAAACTCAAACGGATTTCACCAATGGAGGGAGTGATTCTTGAGGAAGGTTCAGGTGTATAATTCATAAAGGTTTTGTGTAAATTGGCTGAAATATGACGATTATTGTTGAAGATGTCGGAAAAAATCATGCCGACTGGGAGCTTTACTGGCGTGCGACACGTAAGTCGTTAGAGATACATAAAATTGATGTTCTATAGGATTGTACATCTTATAAAATTCAACAAAAAGCTCCGCGATAGCATATCTTCTAAGGATGACCCACAGTAACTATTTTTATCTTTCAGAATTTGGTAAGAATTTCATTGTTATTGCCGAAGCTATTTTGACCGGTATTACCCTAGCCAATAAAATATGTTATTTAAATTTAGCATTTAATTTAGATTAAAATATGCCTTGTCATCATATTATTATCATTTAAATGAATACTTTAAAAGATATCACACATTACGCGTAACAAAATAATTATGGTTGACGGCGGCGCTCAGTCAATGACATTTTCCTCTGCTATAACTACAATAGAAAAAACGGCTCAACGGATTGGGATACAATTTGGCACACAAATAGTTAAGACGCTGACAACACCTAAACCGCGGTCACTGTCAGATTGCATAGAAAAGAAAGAGAAGCACGATGACACAACGCTTGGAATTTATTGCAAAATATGAAGAAATTATCTATTAACTCAAAATTGAGTTGAGTAATCGAAAATAAAAAACAACCAAGTTCTGCATTCTAATAAGAAGTTCTTGTTATTAATTAAATACGTAACGTATGTTGATATTTAATACTGATATTTTGGATTAGAACTCAAGGTAAGAGGTTGGTTTAACGTTAGTTTATAACGAGATTTTTTTTTCAAAACGTGTTTTGGTAACAACCAAGTTCTGGGAAATATGTACAAAATTAACATATATTTTTTCCGCTACCACAAACTATACAGATTTGGCAATTTTTTTTCTTAAGACAAGCCTATTTTGGTCAATTGGGTCTTGTCAGCGCCTTAATAACCTAGATTAACACATAGAAAAAATTTATGCCGGTAGTACATTTCCGTAGGATAATTTCCAACTTCAACTTGGGCGAAGCCTAGCACAATCTAGTGTTGAATAAAAATGTAACGCAAAAAGTAAATTTGCAGCTTCTGATCCAACATACGTGTTCTCCCAATTAAACAAACAACTTGGCGTTTCGTAGACTGCTTTTGGACATACACATTACATTATTCTGTCCCATCAAATAGTAATTAATAATTTCCAACAGAAAGAAGTGATAGAAGTCTTCACATCCGAATGATTGAAGATAACTAATTATTGTTATAATCATAATCACATCATCAGTGTAAGCACTAAACGATAAATAATGATGTGCTAATTAATGTTTTTTGTGATCGTAATGACAACTTCAATTAAGTTGTTAATTAGGTTTTTCACTAACTCATCTCCTCGAAATGATTGCCTCACCTAACTAGATTTTTACTGCGGTCAGTCTTGTTATTGGAAACTTGTTTTCATAATATTGTCATAAACTTTGAGTTTTTTACCTATTTATAATATTGAACCTTTTTATCATTTGAGGCTTAAGGCTCCTACATACTGGCGCGACTTGTCGCGACACAAAGGCACCGCTTGTAGCGCTACACGCGGTGTCTCTGTGTCGCGCCTGTTTGAAGGAGCCTTTAATTTATTGCAAGTAAAGATAAGTGATAAAATCAAAAGGTGTGGAAGATGACACAAAGAGAATACTGATATGGCGGAAAATTCAAGTAGTTTAATAAAAATACATCGAGGGCGATGCTAATATCAAATTGAATTGGTTACATGCTCTGTGTTGAATTGTAGTCGATTATACTTCACACTGCCACCATTCAAGTAACCCAAGCTCCTTCTCAAAACGAATGGAACGTATTTGTGTGGCCCAACTCTGTCTATATTTGGCCTAACACTTCAAAAAGCAGGCCAGACGACTCGGATAAAGCGAGATCGATTTATGTAGCTTTTGCATGTGAACTACTTTGAACACGAGACGGAATTTGTGGGTAATGTACCTGCCAGAGTGATGGCCCGGTCAAAGGTTGGTGTGTTTTGAATGGTGCAATGGTCTTTTTTATCTGCAAAATACTTTTTTCTAATGTCCGAATGTGTAATAACTCTATAACAAACGTTAGATGTTGAAATAAGTACTATAATATCATTTCCAAGGAGTGTCAACCGTGCGTGGGTTTCAGTTTCTTTCTAGACGAAGAAAATTTTGTGAATTGACCACTTTAAAACAAAAAAATATTTAGAATGTCGATTTCTCAATGTTGAAGGTCAAAATCTTGAGCGAAAAAGTCTTTCCTGCAGGCTTAGAATGACGCTTTCGATTTCTACGAAGAATAGACAGAGCTCTTTCTATACCAAGTGACATTTCGTTTCTCCATTTTTGACATCGCACCGTAGAAATCCTTCTGCAATCTGTCATTTTGTCTTTCGTTTGACAGTTGTCTAAGGTAGTGAAGACAATTTGCATTTTTCTACTCGACGGCCACAAGGCATACGTTTATCTACAAGAACGAAAAATTGTGATAATTAATAGAAGAACAAGGCTATCTTCTCCTGTTTTACATAATTTAGTTAATAGGGCATTACCAAGGAAATGGTTAAGGCCAATATAATATTTTTTTGTTCCAAAATATGGTACATCGACACTTGAAAAAAAATGTTGTAGTTGTTTTGATATACGAGACTTAATATCAGTAAAAAATGAGAATCAAACAGAATAATATCCTATGATAAAACAAAGAATTCCAAGTCGAATTATGTAAGAGTGAATTTCGTAAAAAGTGCAGTTGACTCTTTCTACTTTGCTGCCATCGTACTTTCTACATGGAACGTCATTTTTGTCTATTCTTCCGTAGACAAAACGGTGCTCGTGCTAAGCCTGCTGTACTCAAATACTCTTTCTCAAATTCCAGTTTTACTGAGCGAGGCAATCTTGCCAGATGACCAGTTGGAGGACAAGACTCTCAAGATCACGGACTTCGGGCTGGCCAGGGAAGTGTACAAGACCACCAGGATGTCTGCCGCGGGGACGTACGCGTGGATGCCGCCTGAGGTGAGAGGAGCCTTATTTAGAAATATTTTTAGACGAGTTCATTGATGTAATATTTGAAATTAAATACTGGAGTAAAGAGGACTACTTTCGAGTTTATGCCATACCATTCTTACTTTTATCGAACCGTTCATCGGTCGCAAATAAAAGTCTTTAAATATAAAAGTTCTGCTGTAAATAAAACTCGCTTTATGGTCCACGAGAGTGTCGACAAAAGTCCTGGAACCATCATCATCGTCATCATCTAGTATTTACCATCTGGTAACAGCAACATTGACATCACTTTGTTACCAGTCCTTGCTCCATCATCTACGAAGAAGGGCCCTTCGCCTTCTCAAAGCCATAGATACAAAATTCTTATTATATTAAACCAATCTGCAGTTACGCTTATTATGATGTCAGATGAAGCTAATCACAATAAAACATGTCAGCTCAGTACATGACCAATATCTACGTTACTCCTACGAAAACCAAGGTGAGACGGGCAGATCGAAATCAATGCCCACACCGCGTGGCCGTGAACTAAAATACATTACTTATGAATTAATTACTGCCAAAGTGCCGATACACTATCGATAGTTCATTATTGTTCGGGACCGTATGCGGCTTTATCGTAGTTGAAGTGTTGGTTTTATGCGGTGCGGAAGATAAGTTAAATCCGGAATTAAAGGGTAAAATTATAGGAGAGAAGTTCAGCAAGTGCGGGTATGTTTACCCATAACTTAAGTTCTTCATGCTGGATGAAACTGTGCCCAGCATCCAATATTAATTATTCAATGAAACACGCACGTAGTTTTGAATATGGTGTTCCTGAAGCATTAGTGAGCAAAAACAGTTTCTGCAAGCACTGCAATATAAAACGCAAATTGCGAAGTGCCGTAGTGAATCAGTGATTTGGGTGGGCATAACTTATATCGAAGGTTAAAGTCAAATCTAGTCAAAGGCTGTCAGGTTCATCTTATTTAACAAAGTCCTCATAAATTCGTCATCATATTGAACGCATACTTAACCTTTTCATCTCACATTCCAGGTGATAAAACACTCAACATTCTCCCACGCATCAGACGTGTGGTCCTACGGCGTGTTGCTATGGGAACTGCTCACGGGGGAGACTCCATACAAGGGCATCGACGCGCTAGCAGTAGCCTACGGAGTTGCCGTCAACAAGCTCACGCTGCCCATACCCAGCACCTGTCCTGAACCCTGGCGGGTGTTGATGGAAGGTAGGTCTGTAGATATAAGACATATGGATGGTCCTGAAGAACTTTTCGCGTATAGCAACAGAGTTCACAGAAAGCCTCAGAAATAAAGCTTCCCATATGTTACGGTTGGAACGATTTTATTAACAAAAATATCTTTTAATTCGCCACAGCCAACATTTAACTAAAACTTTGAGGTTTTCGGATCAGCGGCTAACTCGACCGAATTTGAAGTTAAGCGAGGTTTTTAATTGTGAACCCCATGTTTACCGCTCAATGTGGGTTCGTAAACCAACTAATCTTAATATTTTTTTGATCTCTGTCTCCACAGCATGCTGGCGCTCAAACCCTCGCGAGAGGCCCCTCTTCCCCGAGATCCTGGAACAGCTGGAGAGGATCAGACAGTCTGAGTTCACGCGCGCTCCCCACGAGTCCTTCCACACCATGCAGGACGGATGGCGGCTAGAGATCGAGGAGGTGCTGCGAGATCTCAGGAGAAAGGAGAAGGTATGGTGAAGTGTAAGAGGATTTAGTGTAAGGCACCATCTTCACGAGCTAGAGAATCGCGGCGATAGTGTCGCCATGCCATCGAATTCAATAGAAACTATGAATCACTCTGAAAGTGATTCTCGCCCGTGAAGATAAAGCCTTAGAGGAGTGGTCTGCGCTCTGAATAGTGCCAGTGATAAGGTAGAAAAGAGTTTTTAACCCTTCAATATCATCAGATACCAGTTCTCTGCTGAACATAGGCCTCTCCAATCACAAGCCATTTAACATAAACTAGCTCTACTTGTAAAACGCTGTAATCACACACGCCATAACAATGATTAAATTGGCTTTTTTAATAATGACTTGGCCAAAGCACTGCTAGCTTAACGGCATACTAAGTTAGCATCAAATAAGATTTGATTCAACCTTGCTTCGAATTGGCACTTATTAAAATCGAATTAGATGATTCGAGCCGGGCTTAAAGAATACAGGAGTCAAGAGTTACATCAACCAAAGAATTTACATGACAACAGATTATAAATGAAATGGGCACTCAGAAACAGACTTGTAAAAAAAATAAAAATCTTACCCATTAACTTATATATAACATTCGATTTTATTGAATATTACCTTAACTTATTTCTGAAATAAAAATCAAGTGAATGAATAATACTTTGTCTAAATTCTGCCGGTCTATTGGTGAAGGCATTCCACCTGATGCTAGGGATTGACACTAGTGACAGTTCAAGCAGACTTCACCTAAGTTGTCAAGGTGAGATTTTTACAGAATAGACCCCAGCTTTACGCGTCACGACGTTTTCATAACTGTTTAAGGTGGATCACCATAACAAACAGGTATTTACAGAAGTATAATCATTAATACATCTCTCTAAGTTAGATATGTTCCATAAGAGATTTGTTTTTATGGAACAAATCTAACTAAGAGAGACGTATTAACCTTTTGACCGCCACAGTCATGTATAGATGACAGACCAAAATGTGCCCAGCACGCCACGGTCAAGATTTCATGACAAGTTTTAAGTAAAAGGGCACGTTTTTGCTTTTTTGACGTGGCGGTCAAAAGGTTAATGATTCTAATGATTATAATTCTGTAAATGTATGTTATTTATGGTCGCGAAGCGTATTTTCATCAAGATACAACCTGGGGGGTAACCATCACCTCTTATAGCAGTATTATTATAATATTACTTCACAGTGGGAAAGTGACGGAGCTATACAGTACTTATAGCTCCATCTCTTTCTCACGCTGAAGTAATATTGAAATAATACTGCTATAAGAGGTGATGGTTACCCCCCTGACACTGACCTGCAAATTACAAAACACGTAAGAAAATTTGAATTCCGCGGATCCACCTTCAACCTAACAATTTATTTATTCTCTATGTACAGTAGAGTAGAAATTACTAACTGTTTTACTCTTATTCTGTCTACTAACTCCTAGGTACTAATACATTGTATTTTCTCACAATGCTTGCGGATAGGAATGCAAAACTATAGAAGAGGTTAGTGATTGATGTTCAAGATTGTGTGTGTTGTTGCCTATTTACATAAAGTATGCTTTTAGTATGGTTTTGTTAAACCATTAAGCTTTTTATATGATTTATGTATTTTGTAAAAGCTTAGCAGGCTGGAAAAAACATAGAGGCCTGATCAGATCATGCATGTTGTTTCATTATAATTATTATTTTTATACACACTACGATTTTTATTTCTAGCTAGTTTTCTCTCTGTTATACTATTCCATAATCATGCTAGCCACCCAAGGCAATATATTATTCAATTTCATTAATGAAAACATCAAATATTTATGTAGTTTATTATTTATCTTCAGGAAATTGATGTGTTTATTTTGTATGTGTCATATCTTGGTGTGTGTGTGTTATATAACCTTATACCGAAATATTCAACATTATTCTTCTGATAAAAACACAACGGTGTCTGCACGTTTACCGTATTATATTCTCGTAAGTAAAGAACACAGTAAAATCCATTTCTAACCCCCGATTCTGACGTGTACACCCAACCCTCTAATACAATTCCACTCTTCATCTTTCCAGGAACTTCGCTGCCGTGAAGAAGAACTAACCCGAGCTCAGCTGCAGCAGCGGCTGATGGAACAGAACCTCGCGCAGAAGGAGAGGGAGTTGGAGATGAGAGAAATCGACCTGGTTGCCCGGGAGCTACACATACTGATCTTCGCGAGCAATATGTCCGCTAACCAGCCGCCACAGCCTAACAAACGAAAAGGTAAATAATTATCTATATATGTATAAGTCGACTTGACTACCGTCAGAATCTAAAGAGAGAAAGTATAACAACAAATTCTAAAAAACAATAAAAATACAATAAAATTAATATTTAAGGGGGCTCCCATACATATACCAAAAAATCATCTCTGTTGTATCTCCCATACAACAGAGATGATTTTTTTTTTTGCCGTTTTTATATATAATGGTATGGAACCCTTTGTGCGCGAGTGCGACTCGCACTTGGCCGGTTTTGTTTTTTGAGTTTATAGCTAGGCTAAAAAAAAAATCTGCGTCTCACGAATAATTTGGTAAACTAGTTCTTCTGGTGATTGCCACCACAAGAAATTCACACCGGTCTTTCAGAAACATTTTCCCACCAAGGTGTGTGAATTGCAATGAACATAACATAATATCACGCCTTGTTTCCCCGTAGGGTTGGGCAGAGCTGTACCTGTAGTACACCCACATTTCACCAATTATGTTTAAGTCCCATGTAATAGGGGGCGAGCCTATTGCCATCGACCGGGCACAAATCCAGGCTCCGGGCTGCTACTGAGAAATTCCAGATAGAAAAACCCAATAACACTTTACTCGATCGGGGAATCGAACCCTCATGCTCAGCAGTAGCGCTTACGACCCACTAGACAGCCAATGCAACCAATTGCAATGCACTCACAAATTTCAGAAATAAAATGTGACCTACGCACAGCATAATATAATACCAATGTTCAAGGAATAAATATTTAAAGGCTTGTGCACACTAGCGCGATATCGCGGGCGCGACAGGCTTATGCCTTGAACCAACCCTTACAAGTTACACATTCTTTCTCCGCAACCTTGCATTTCTAACTTACCTAATAATATTAGCACATACTATGGGTTTTCTCCAATGGCTCAGTGCGTCATCTCATTGACCCAGTTACATGGTTCGGGTACGATGCGGCCTTGGTCATGATTTCGTTACTTACCTTGACTATGACAGTTTGACAGTCCTATTCTAAAGTAGTTGCGAAATATTATGTGCGTGATGTATATGGAATGGGTTTTTTGTTTGATGAATTAAAGCCATTCATGGTTAATATGTGGCCTTTTTTTTTTTTTGGGTCGGATTTCATCAAATAACTTCTCCCGCTCTGGGCGGAGCGGGAGGGTGTGTCAGACGCTTACTGACTAAAACCCATCCGTATTCCTTCCGTTGCCCGTGTTGCCAGGGGGCTCGGTAACCCTTTAGTACCTTCCCGCGACATCGGCTAATATGTGGCCTTAAGGTGGGTTTAGACCAAACAAACATAGAACCAGAACAAGAGGAACATTCTTTTTTTTTATATTCATGTCAGTTTGGTACGGATAGACCAACGAAATAATGCTCTATTCACTGTTTACATGAAAAGAATTTGGTAGTAAGTTCCTGAAAGTTAATATTTTTTTTATCATCGTCCAACATAAAGCAATGAAACTAATAATCGAAATTCACTGAAGTTTTAAAAAAAATCAAATAATTTATTTCTTCTTTTCGTTTCTTTCTTTTTTTAATTTAAATTTTAAATTACAAAGGCGGATTTATCCACTTTTTATTTTTTTTCTTATCTGTCTTTTCATCTCAAACTATTTTACACGGAGCCATTCTATGTGAGCTGAACTTGGTCTTATGGACGATACAACAATAATATGTTCTTGTATTCTTTTACTAACACAAAACTCCCTAAATAATATATGTTTATTTTATCTGAACAAATTACATTCTTATACTAGTTATATTAAGTCAACCAATATTTTGACAAAAAATAATAATTTATGGGAGATCTGGATTACAAACTAATCCTGTATTAATATCCATAAATAAAATTGCTTTTTACTACATGCCTAAAAAGAATATACGGTACTTATAATAATAGGTTGGGCAAAAAGTTTCTTCGCATTTTTTAATAAAATTCAAAACATTTTTTAATATAGTTTATTTACATTTAACTTAAGTATGTAGGTACCATTTTGTTCGATAACTTTTTGCCATTTTGTAGGTAGGGACATGATCCCATTGCTATAGAAATTTTGGGACTTCTGATCAAAATACCGCGACAAGTGGTTTTGGCAGTCCTCTCGTGATGTTAACCTGACACTGCCTAAAGAATTCTGAAGAGACCGAAACAGGTGGAAATCTGAAGGTGCAAGGTCAGGACTATACGGCGGATGCATTAACACCTCCCAGCCAAACTCTCTTAATTTTTGCTGAGTGGCTAAAGATGTGGGAGGTCTAGCGTTATCATAATGAAAAACCACACCCCTTCTGTTGATTAATTCCCGCCGCTTTCTCTCAACTTCTTGCTTTAATCTCATCAGTTGTTCGCAGTAGAGTTCAGAATCGATGGTCCTGCCTTGTGGTAACAGCTCATAATGAATAATGCCCTTCCAATCCCACCACACACACAGCATTACCTTGTTGCTAGTTAACTCGGGTTTCGCCACAGTCTGTGAAGCCTGCGGCCTTTGACCACGACCTTTTTCGCACGTTCTTGTCGTACGTGATCCACTTTTCATCACCAATTATCAGCTTCTTCAAAAATGGTTAGGTTTCATTACGTCGTAATAAAGAATCACAAATCACACGGTTCATTGGGTTTCTTTCAGTGAGCTCGTGAGGTACCCAAATATCGATTTCAAATGCGCCAAAACTGTTTTGTGGTCAATTCCCAGTTCTTCAGCTACGTCGTAACTACTGATATGCCGATCTTGCTCAACTTTTTCAAAACTGGCATCCATTTTATCGGTAATAGGGCGACCAGAGAGACGTGCATCTTTGACGTCAAAATTTCCGGATTGAAAACGCTTAAACCAAATTTGTGCTACTCTCACAGACACTGCACTAGGTCCATAAACATCGCAAATTTATTTCGCGGCTTGCGTTGCATTTTTACCTTTTTTGTAGTAAAATTTTAAAATGTATCAAATTTCTTCATTAGAGTCACTCATCTTGACGGTACGAAAAACAAATGAAAATCACACATTTTCCTAATTTGAATTTATAATTATATTAAACTTTCAATGATACCAAAACCAGCCAGATACAAATAGTATACCCAAAGAGATTTTATTACAAGTTCATACATACTATAATGCGAAAACACTTTTTCCCCCCAACCTAATACAAAAACAGTTTTTGTCATTGTCTGTTAGTTTGTTCCTGCTGATCTTCGAAACGGCTAGACCGATTTTTTGATTAACTGGCAGATAGCAGATTGTTATAAGGAGTAACTCAGGCGACTTTTATTTTAGAAAAAGCCATGCGGGCGAAGCCGCGAGCAACAGCTAGTCATATTATAAAGGTTGTCAACGTGTATAATTTGTTGCGAGTGATGGGTGTGTATGTGTTTGAATGAGTAATGTGTGTGTATGTGTTTTAATGAGTGATGTGTGTGTACGTGTTTGAATGAGTGATGTGTGTGTGTGTGCGCGTATGTGTATAAAAGTATGGGGGAGGGCTTTGCCCAGCAGTGGAACAACCTAAATGTTTTTTTTATGCATATAATAAATATACTTTTCACTTCTCATGCTCTAAAGTTCGTATTTATGTTGTGCGTAGGCGACATAAAGTCGCCTTATATGGTCTAGTCACTACTTCATAATTTTTTTTTTAAGACTAAGATTATCAGGCCCAACAGCCAGCCATGCGCACAATTAAACGTCGCAGATTAAAGTCGTTATTTTATTTCATTTGCTTTAATTTATGTCACTTCCGTATTTTCTATCGTTAATGTAATAAAACCAGATAAAATAGTTGTCATTTATTATTTAAAAACGCAAAGAAACGTGTTAATGACTTGGCAGTATGAAGTACCAAAGTTGAATGACACATGATTGAAAATAAAAATAAAAAATCTTTAGGAAAGTTATGTTGCGGGAATTAGCAGTTCTCTTCTTCAATTTTGCAATATTTTTGAACAGTGAAAAGTGATTTTATGCTTGTTTAATTTTCTCGCAATCAAAGTGAAAAGCAGTGTATAATTTTGACATAAACGAGCCATTTTACGCAAAATGCCTTCTTTTATGCATTAGTTGTACAATCTACTGTTTTCGTTTCCGAGTATCTTCGATTAAGTAACCATTTGTTTTTTTTTTTTTTATTTTACTTTACTAATTAGTTTTTCCTTGTTCCAGGCAAATTCAGTAAGATAAAGCTCCTGAAGAAGGACACGATCTCGTCCCCGCTGGACTTCCGGCACACGCTGACGGTGCGGCCGTCGGACGACGAGTGCAGCGTCAAGCAGCTGGTGGCCGTGGCGCAGGACACGCCGCCCGGCTCGCCCGCCATCCTGCGCGCCATCGCCCGTACGTGCGGCCTGACAATTATTCAAATCAGGCCGACAATCGACACCTTTTGAACATCAAAATAACGTTGACGTATGCCACAGCTACCGGCGCAGCTGCGCGGTGTGCGAGCGAAACAAATCATTTTGTTTTGATCGCGCGTTGAGCTTATAAAAATAATGGATATGGAACAATTGATTAGCGAAATACTGAGTAGAACAATAATATGGATGTCAAAACACCCACATCATAAATATAGGCATGTTATAAAAAAATTGTGGGACGAAATAAAACAACAATTTCCTGGTAATAGTAGATATCTTGAGCTAAGAACGCACTTGTTTCAAGGCAATACCGTGCCACTTTTAATAGGGGCATTTTAATAGTTTAGCCTTTCTCTAAATACGTCCACCGCTGACGCTGTCGCGGTCGCGACTAGTCTAGCTGTGGCATACCACCGCACATCACGCCGCTCGCCGCGCCCCGCACCGCCAGAAACTGGGGCCAGGCCCTTATACCAACAATACACGGTTGCCTTAGAAGAGCCTTAATCCATGAATGCCATTTGAAGTGTATCGTACGATTCGTCCGGTTTCAGGCGACACTTGAAATCGTAAAAAATCATGGCGCGAAAATGTTCCCGGCGCAGATCCATTTTTTAATGAGAATTTAAATTAGCTCGCAAACAACGTAGAGGGAAATTTTGAAATTGGAACATACCTTTTTACTTACAAATAATCATATTTTCAAAATAGATTATAACTGGCCAGTCTCTCATACATAAAAACTTTTTATCGCATTACTTTCTGAGTGGCCTTGTATAATAAAAATAAAATTTATAATATACTGGCCCACAGAAAAAGCCTCGCTGCATAAAATAAAATGTAGCCCATGGACGCATTACATTGACATCCCGTAGGTTGTCAACGTAATGCGCCCATTAGCTACATATTAAATAAGTAAGTCTGTTTCCATCTGTAGAATGTTTATAAAACTCAACAATAACGCCGAAATACAAGAATTACTCTTCACAGGCTGTTTAAAACATACTGAATTGGGTTCGCGAATATACAGGATGGATTTTTGAGATGGGGGCAGTAAAGACAGCTACCATAACCGTTGTTGCTACAAGAAAACGGTCTTAGGAGACGGTTCTTAACACTTGAGACAGTTCAGGAGCCAGGTAAAAATTTGGTCAATTATTTCTTCTCGAACGATAATTGGTGAGAAGCATCAGGGAATAGTATCATATAGCCTCGTGAACGTCAGCTGCGGTATCGTGGGGGGATGAGCGGCGGTAGCCTCCCACGCACGAAGAAAAAAAAAATATATTCAATCATTTCCTAAAAATTTGTTAAATTGTAGCTAATCCAACATCTAGAAAAAAATAAATAATCAGCTGACTATAACATGGTGTATATTATACCTATACGTCAGCTGATCACTCAAACATGAAAAAAAAAGAATACTTTCAATGATTTCCTCTCAACTAAAAATTTACCTGATGATAGCATACATGCAATTATGGTTAAATATAAATATCAGCTGGCTATATCTCGATGGAAAGGACGTCAGCTGATGCTTTGAATGTTATAACGCAGGAGTTAGGCGGGAGGCTGCTGAAGAAGAGGAAGCTGACGAAGATTCCCTCGACTTACTGCTAGCTGATTTTTAAATTAATTACAGCAGTATATTAATAATCAGCTTACAAATTTTCATCTGGGAGGAAATGACGTACCTATCTTAAATTATTCGGCATTACGCTTCGATATGAGGGTTCCGATGAAATAAATATTCCGTGTATATACTTTAAAAGTAATAAATATATAATTAAATAACTGAAGAAATATTTGATAAGTAAATTTATCAATTTATAGTTCATTATTAAAAAAATATTATAAATAGCAATGTAATTTAATCATTTTCATTCTCGCTTTGGCTTGTGTCACTGTCATGTTTTCATCATCATCTGTTCAAAAATTAAAAAAAATATTAGGATGCATATTTAATATAATATAATAAAAATGATAGAAAAAAATGTTAATCTCTAAACATAAGTGTTTAGGTTCAGAGATAAAAGCCCGACGTGTTTTCACTGTCTTTTTATAATTAATTTTGCCGCCTATTTATCAAAGTCGCCGTTCGCCGCCGCGCGACTGCCGGCCGGCGCGCCGCTCGCCGTCGAGCGAGACAGACGCTGCACGCTGCCGGTTTGGGCAGCGCAAATACGCTAGGTTCTTTTCCGCGCTACTATTTCGATTTTAAAACAGGACGTTTCGAATTTATTTTTATTTATTTATTTCGGATTTTTTATACTTATTTTTCTATGCTGATATTTTTATTTCAATCTATTAATGATATATTAACGAGTTATTTACCATACTGTATCAGGTATACGTAACGCGTGAAAAAGAATAGTTTGATTTTCGATTTTGAAAGTATAGTAATATTAGTATAGTAATTTTATGCATAACATTATATGCCAGTGGCGTGCAGTGGTTCTCCACGGAGGGTAGGTCACGCATACTGACACAAAAAAAATTATAATTCGTGCAACATAACAGCGTCGCCGTACATATGATGACCCTTAAAGTAGTCATTGTTGATTTATAATATTTGAAAAAAAAAAACATTGAACATAATCCTGTAAAAACAAAAGTTATAAATACAAGAACTCACCACATTATTCAAGGTTCAAAACACGATTTTCTGACAATGCAAACAGAAGAAAGATTCGGCCACCTCAAATATCATAACCGAGTGGGTGGCTGTTGATACTAGTTTCAACACGTGATTTACCAAATGTATTTAAACAAGCCTCTAGATGTTTTTCTGATAGGTCATGCTTTTTTTGCCGAGGAATGAAAATTTTGCAAATCGATATATCCCTCACTCCACTTGCTGGAAGTATTAAACAAAATATAATGACAATATAAAAATATATGCACGGAAAACAAAATAATTTATTTGTGTGTATACGGCCACACAGCCAGTTATATGTTGCATAATTTTGAGGATTGAAATGACGAGTACGAGACGAATTATCAAATTTTTGGATTAATTCTCGTAATTCGGGCACACATCTACCTTTAGACACAACTTGAATCTTATCATTAAACGATAATTGCGAAAACTACTGCTTTTAACTAACTAACACACATTATCGGCGCAAACTTCACAACAGAACACCATTCTTAGGTAAATAAACTAATAATATTTACAGTACTGTACGTTTCAAAACGAATTACTTATAACTTAATAAGATATAAAAAAGCAAAACATTCAAGATCGGATATAAATTGCTTGTCACATGAAACAATATGGCTTCTCTAAGAAAAATACAATTACTAATTTGTGGATACAAAACACTACCAATTAAAATTGCATCATTGTCGTACCGTGTTCTTCTACAAAAGGATTTAGCAAAATTTTGCCGGATAATACAGTCCACGGTTGCCGATACGAGGGTGATACTGAAAGTTCTTAGAAAATCAAAAACTGAACAAACTAGCAAGTTAAGTTTTATTATATCTTTTCAAAATTTATATCAATACATCGCTGCATCCGGTGGAACCACAGAGAAAAGCACTTTACCCACTCGTCCTTAGGGGTGTCTTCGTCGGCATTTTGAAACGCAGCCACTGCTTCCTCGGCGTCCTTAAAACGTTTTCCTCGAAGTTTTTATTTTATTTTCGGAAATAAATAAAATAGCAAGGTCAGGGCTATAGGGCGGGTGACCCAGTAATTCCACGTCTGACGTCGCCAAGTAGTCGATTGTTTGCTTGGCGGTGTGCGACGAGGCATGTCGTGGTGAAGGAGGATCCTACTGCGAGGTCGTTTCTCCTGAACTTTTTCCAAGACAAGTGGCAAACAATTGTTAATGTACCACTCTGCAGTAACTGTTTTTCGATCCTCTAAAACAATTCTTGCGTAATGACCTGTCCTTCTGAAGAACGAGGCCACCAACTTTTTTCCCACGCTTCGACCTCTCTTCACTTTAGTTGGTAACTCCTCGGAAAGAAACACCCAAAAAGCAGACTGTCTCTTAGTTTCAGGATCATAACAATAAATCGAGCTTTCGTCACCCGTAGGTATTTCGAACACAGCATTTGAGTCACCTCCGTTAAATCTTTGAACCATTTCACGACACCAATCAACACGACCGAGTTTTTGGGCCTCTATCAAATTATGAGGTATCTACCGGGCACAAAGCTTCCTGATCGCTAAATGTTCTTGGAGGATTTGTTCACTTGACTCATACCGATGCCTAAGCTTGCCCGAATCTGCTGATAAGTCACTCTTTTGTCAGTCTCTATCATACTCCGCACCACACTGATGTTATCTTCAGTCGTCGCCGTAGAAGTCCCTCACGCAGATCATCGGTGAGATTAGTGCGACCATTTTAAACTCATTAAACCAACTGTAAACAGTGGCGCGAGATGGGGCTTCATCGTGAAATGCTAATCGAAGTCTATCATAACTTTCTTGTTGACATCAAAAGTCATAAAAAATCATTGTACGAAAATTTTCTCGCGTTAAAATGCTGACGAGACACAGACAATTTTCAATTTGCCGCCAAATCGTAAACAAATGACAACTGAATAAAATACATTTACAATAATATTGGCAAAGAGTTCCATTTTCAAAATTTGAACTGTTTGTTTATTATGTCGTTTACAAGTGGCCAGTTCTAAAAACTTTCAGTGTCGCCCTCGTACTTATTTTCCTTACATAAAGCGAAATTTCCCAAATATGAGTAAAATAAAAAAATATGTTTTTTTTTTATTATTTTTATAGGGCCTTTGCATTCCTTACAATTTATCATTTTTTTGGAAGGGATAAATTCGACAATACCACCCTGTTTTTTTTAATTGTCTCTAGTTGTCATTATGGAAACTATCGTGTCTGTGTGAAGTCTATTTCTCAAATTCCCTGCAATTCGGGGAATTGTCCAAAAATTGGGAACCCTGGTCTTCAATACTTTCATTCATTAAATCTTGACTTTACACACAGCCAATCACAACACGAGGTGGCCAGCTCCAGTCGCAGTAGTTACGCCCATAATTTAAACCATGTATGCCGTTCATACACACGAAAATATACACTAGTTTGCGTAAATTTTTCAATGGGAATTAGGGTGGTCGTGTTCGTGCCTAATAGTGCGTACCGAGCTCCGTCGAACTGTGAGTTACGTTAAGTTGCTATAAGTGTTATAACAGGAGTTTAACTTTTTTTTAATATTTTGTATTATTGTATTACTTAGTTAAAATAAATGCATTTGGCGTCGTTGGTAGGGTAGGCTAGGCCTAATTGCGTTTATGGACCGCACGCCCCTGTTATATGGTGCTATAAAAATAAAATAATAATAATTAGTACTTGTTTTTTTTTTTCAACGGTCACTATACTAAAGCTTGCTGAACACTCACTTCGACTGACTATGTTTGCCCTTCTATTCTAGTCGCACGTTATTCCCCTTCTGTATAACTTATTCCCCCCCCCCCAAGATAACCTATTTATACTCTATGCTATGCTAGCGTGTGTTGATTCAATCTTTAGAAATAACGAGAATAATTTAAGATACGTAATTTCCTCCTAGATGAGAATTTGTAAGCTGATTGTTAATATACTGCTGTAATTAATTTAAAAAATCAGCTAGCAGTAAGTCGAGGGAAACCTCGTGACCTGATGCATTTAAATAGGCGATAGATGTTCCCGCCTAACTCCTGCGTTATAGCTTTCAAAGCATCAGCTGACGTTCTTTCCACCGAGATACAGCCAGCTGAAATATACATATATCCATAGTTACATATAATCTATCATCAGGTAAATTTTTAGTTGAGAGGAAATCATTGAAAGTATACATTTATTTTTCATATTTTAGCTGACGTATAATACACCATGTTATAGTCAACTGATTACTTTTTTTCTTCTAGATATTGGGTTAGCTACAATTTAACAAGTTTTTAGTTAAGAGGAAATTATTAAATACTAGATGCGCCCCGTGGTTTCACCCGCATAAGTTTTGACCCCGTGGGTATATCGGGATAAAAAGTATCCTATGTGTTATTCCTGGTTATAAACTATCTGTGTGCCAAATTTCATCCAAATCCGTTCAATACTTTTTGCGTAAAAGAGTAACAAACATCCATCCATCCATTCTTACAAACTTTCGCATTTATAATATTAGTAGGATATTTTTTTTCTTCGTGCGTGGGAGGCTACCGCCGCTCATCCCCCCTCCACGGTACCGTAGCTGACGTTCACGAAGCTTTATGATACAACTCTCTGACGCATTCTACTAATTATCGCTTGAGAGGAACTTGGTCATGTAAATCTGTCACTGGCTCCCGGACTATATTGATATGCATCTATCACAGATTTTTTAATAATTGTCAAAAAGAAAATGGGCAGTTTTCACTTAACCTTTTTTTGATACCAAAACTATGGGGGCGAGAGCGATTGTCTGAATCCAGAGCGAAACGAAGGTTTCTAGAGTAGAATCCCGAGCGTAGCGAGGGATTCAAAGTACGTCGCTCGAGGTTAAATTATTTTGGTACCGTGTGGCACACTCTGCTTTTCATCCCCTCTATGAGAAAAATAAATAAGAGATGCTTTTAGTAGTGACGAATATTTATAATTGCGTAACGAAATCACAAATTTATATTAATATCAAATTAAAATTGTCTGTAATATTTTGACAAAAATAATGTTAAAACGAATAAGAAGTTTCCTCCTTTTTTTTTCAATGTGGTTAACCAATGTCGCGTCGGCAAGCGCGCTTTTTTATTACCGGCCAGGACTTTATCGAAGCGAATTGCGTTCAAAATTTTTAATGAAATAGTGTTCCATATTCAAAAGTCATTTTGTCATTGTTATTAAGTGCGTGGAATGACCCATTTTGCTCGCACTTATCGAGGAACCCTTCACCTCTTTTCGAATAGATGGGATGAAAAAAGTTTTTTTTTGCGATTTCTGACTTTTCTAGTATTTAAACCTCAGTTGGTTCAATAGAGTTTTTGATTCTTATAAGAAACATGGTCGATTGGCATCAAAAAAGGCTTTTGTGAAAACTGCCCATTTTGTTGCTGACTGTACATTTATTTCAAAATTCGTGAATGCCAATCAAAATGCCTCAAAAATTTAAGGACAGTCTCCTAAGACCGTTTTTATGTAGCTGCAACGGTTAATGTATTTGCCCTTACTGCCCCGTCTGAAAAATCCACCCTGTATAGCAAGATGAATTTTCTTGTGAAGGACGTGATCTCTTTTCTCTTGTAATTTCGCCACATCCTGAATATGCGTCCTTTGGAGCACAAGTTCGACGCTGACGTCGAAAACAGTCAATCTATTCTGTGAAAAGTTTGCCGTGAAAACTTAGGTAAAGTGAGCTGGTAATAGTCAGTCAGGTGAAATAAAGCTCATTTTAGTTTTACGGAGCGATTCTTACAGAATGGATCGGCTGATATTCGTTGTAGGGATCAAGTACCTACATCGTTGCACAGTTCATGTCTGACACAGATAACTTGCCGTTCATCAAGAAATACATATTCAGATCGTCGTCGAATAAGTTAACACCGTGGTTTAAAAGAGTATCCATGGAGTTTCTTGACTGTTCGTTTCCATAGGAATTTAAAAGTGGTTGTAATTGGCTTAATTGTTGAGTTAGATGTACAATGGTGTCTGACAGCACGTGTGGCTACTTGCAGTGCCGGCGGACGGCGTGAAGGGCAAGACGTGGGGCCCGTCCACGGTGCACCAGCGCGCGCGCACGCAGCTGGCGCACGCGCACGCGCACGCCGCGCCGCCGCGCCCGCGCGCCGCGCGCTTCAGCAGCTCGGCGCCCGACCTGCCGCCCGCGCGCCCCGCAGGTAACCCCCCGCGCGCGCCCGAGCTGCCGCGCAAGCGCAGCGGCAGCCACGACGACCTGCTGTACGAGAACACGTCGCCGCGCCGCAACCGCTTCCTCCTCTGTCCCATGTTCACGTCGACGGCCGACATCCCCAACCAGTACGACACCGTGTTCGACGTGCCGCTGGAACGCGCCCGACGTAAGGGCAGCCACGGCGAGGTCAAGCGCAGCTTCTTAAAAAGCATTCGCTCCAACAGCCTCGCCGGGCTGCTCGCCGTCGCCGGGAACCTCTCCTCCGAAACGACGGAACTCCTTCGAGAGGACTAGTTTGGGCTAAAGTTCGGTTACTCGCAAAATAACGCACCGTCCACGAGACGAATGTTCGAGAAAATAAGAAAAAAGTAAAAAAAAAAATAAGAAAAATTTCATAAAATTAATTAGTGGGCGGTGCTGCAGATTTTTGTTTTCGAAACGAAGTTATTCCAATTCTTTTTTTGCTTCTACGTTTTGTGGACAGTACAAAAATGTTGCCATATTAAAGACATATCATTTCTTACTAACACATTCCTCCACATTGCATTTGACAGATTTAATTTCTT
The DNA here is from genome assembly GCA_905333075.3 of Atethmia centrago. Classification (NCBI taxonomy): domain Eukaryota; kingdom Metazoa; phylum Arthropoda; class Insecta; order Lepidoptera; family Noctuidae; genus Atethmia; species Atethmia centrago. The sequence continues at coordinate 3,899,379 of HG995381.1, read as the reverse complement.
TTTAAAATATGCCTTTTTAAGTGTTAATAAAGCAACAAAACTTTATCCCAAACTACAATTTCGAATAACGAGATCGATACTTTAATTCTGTATTTTAAAAGTCTTTACGAAAAACGAGTTCAGTAAAAATTCGATTATACTTCGACGCGAACTAGACGAAGAGACGAACACTATCTCGAAAAAATCGGCTGATACCTTTCTGTCTGTAAATATGTTACTTATTAGTTATTGAAGTTCCAAGGATTTGATTTTAGTACGTAAGTTTAACTTATAAGAATTAAAAAAAAGACTTATTTTTTTAGTGTGTATTGTTTAATCGTAATCGTAAATACCAGTGTCATGTCTTCTTTTACGTAAAATTATACGTGTTTTACCGCTGTAAACTACAGTAAAAAAAATAAAAAATACGTTTTTCGGTTAATATAAATAAAATTGTAACATACTAGGCAGTTATTTCGAAAAAAAAACATAGTTTACCGTGGTAAATAATCCTATTTTACATACAGTACATTGACAATCAAATGATTTTATTTGAGATCTGTTATTTACAGTAATGAATATATTTTTCAGCATAAGTTTGTTTACGTTTCGTGTTATTTGGTCAATTAACGTTTAATTAGTCAATTCATTGTGTAAATAAAATTATTTAATTACCACTGTGCTCAAAACGCTGAAGGAAATCATCTTGAGGAAACCGGCATGTCCTAGAACCAAAAGTTCGAAGACATGTGACATCTACCAACCCACACTGGGCCCGCGTGGCTGCTTCCTCGCACTGAGACGAGGGCCTGTGTCCCAGCAGTGGGAACATTATAGGCTGATTATGTACCATGTCATTTCAAATCATCTAAAAGCAACTAAATATTGCATTGTTTCAAAACCTACAACATGTTTGAAAAGAAAATATTAGCTATTCAATCAGAGATACGAAAAGGTGAAGGTCCAGGTGAAAAGCACCTGCACTGCTTTTAAAAGTTTGATTGGCCAAATAACAGCAACACTTTGAACAGTCAATATCAGCATTTAAAGAAAGGTATGAAACGATAAACATATTAGTAAATAATTTATCTTGTAGTTAGTAAATTGTTAAGAAACTTCTATTTAAATTAAAAGACTACATTTACTGTAAAATGTTTCGACTGACCGCAAATTTTTAATTTTGGATCTTGCCAAATTGTATGAAAAACAACAATAAATATAACTTAAAGAAAAGATATTGCATAAGTACTTTTCTTTTTGATATATTTGTCGTAAGAAAAGAAAAAAGATAGCCAATTGTATGAATGTTCTTTTTAGTAAATTATTTTTTTAACGTTAGCCATCTTGTCTGTTTATTCGCTGCGCTAAAGGAACCTCTCAAGACAACTTGCTCTATCCTTGTGAGTATGTTTTTAATATTCCAAATTTATTAAGAACGCGTTCTAATTAAACGTCTCGAATTACTAAGCGCTATTGAGACTTGCTAGTAACTGCTAAAGATACAGAATGTTGTCAGTCTTCATTTTTGTAAGTATGTAGTAATTTTTTGTAGATATTTTTTAAAGTGCTTGAATTTTGTTGTTATTTCGGATGTAGATTTTTTAAACCAAAATTGTATATTTCATAGTACGACCCTTCGTGGCAGGCGTGGTCATAAAACGTGAGAGCAAGACGATACGAGAATCAGAATAGAGTTTTTTAGAAATCCGTGTACTTCTCACATACTGTATGACCGCGAGTGTCGAGTTTTGGCGTTTTATGTAGTTGTCCAGTTCAAAAATATTCTGTGCTATTAGTTGCTAGTTTCGATTAGGACGCGTTCTCTCCATGTCACAAATCCATTGGCAATTGTGACGAATGTTGGGGAACACTAGTATAAGTTAGTTCGTAACTGTTTGGAATTGATTTGATTGTATAATATCGTTGTGTCGAGCGTGTGATACTCAAGTGTGCTATGTATAGTCCTTTGTTTATTTTATTATCTGATGACACGGCCAATTGAAGATGAAAATAACCACAGAAATAGTTGGACCCTCTATTAAAGGCAATAGAGGTGTATGCATATTAGTTTCGATAAAAGACGGTTACTCTAACAGGCTTGTTCTTTTTTTTTTTCTTCAATAGGTTTTCGATGATTGGCCGTATCATCCTGCACAGTTTGTATTTTTTATCATTACAGTAATCTAGTATCAGTTTTGACATTTTTGATATATATTTTTTCGTTTGTAAATTGTAAGCATTTGTTTGCTTTCAGCCAATTTTTTATTATTATTATTTTTAAACACGTTATCTATAAGTGCTATGCATGCTTACCAGTTCATAGTATATGCTATATACAGTTTTTTAAGGTATATATGTATCTGTTGTACTTACTTATTTGTTAGTTATGAATTTCGCTTTTATCACCACGTCATTATGGCACGCTTTCAAATGTTTACAATGATTCCGATATCTAATAACGTGTATTTGGATGACTATATGATTTTTTTGTTCGCTGCAGTAGATATTTTTTATTTGCGTTTTGTTTTTTTTTGTAGATTGGATTATAGATTTTTTTATTTCTCAGCAGTCGATAAAGTTGTGTCCCACACGAAATATATACAGATACCAATATAGAATTTCTCATGAACAAACGAGAGTCTTAAAAAAAATCCATTCATATAAAATCATATATTCGTCCAAGTGAAGTAGCGAGTATGTACAGAGTACAAACTGTATCCCCTGTAACAATCAGTAACAATGTTCCTGACGGTGGTGGAATAGTATTACTATACGATATACCTGATCGAGAGGCTCGCGTCGACTGAGACGTCTCGCAGCGGTGGTCTGCCTGTATGTCCCGGAAATGGTACATGAGTGACGTAAATGGGACATAAGTGACGTAAATGGAACATAAGTGACGTAAATGGGACTAAGTGACGTAATTGGCACATTCGGTTATGTCGTTGATATTTTCTTAAATGAATCTCGGCTTATTTTTATAGAAAAGTGTCGTTCTGATAGACAAGAAGTTAATAGAAGGGTATTTATAAAATTAATAGCATTAAAATTCACATAATGACTGAAAATTTCAACAATTTTGCCAGCGTATACACGTCGCGTTTTCAATGTAAATGGGGTACTTTTGACACACATTTAGTTTTCGTTATATTGTGACTAAGACGTAGAAGTTAGATCGGGACATTCTGTTCATAGCAATAATTAGAATAGACCGGGACATACAGCAGCCCTGACCTCGATAATTATAAGACGCTCGAAAAACAATTTGTAAAAAAGATTATAAGCTCTTCGGTGATCTGGTTCTTTCATAGTTATACAGATTCTTTTTATATATCAAATAAACCTTTTCCATAAAATCGAAATTGGTGTATTTTTTTAACATGGGTTTACTAATCATATAGTTACTAACAAGATCCCCTTAACATTTGAAAAAAAAATGAAAAGAGCCATAGAAACAAATACAGATAATAAAAATTAGAACAGATTAAAAATCGGTGTTGGATGACGCGCTTTCGCTTGCTCACTATGGCTATTATCCTAATTCGGGAGAGGTTGAAAATGATAACAAGTTATTATTAACAATGATATTTTGATTTGTTATAAGTTAAAAGTGCTATCAAGTATTATTTGCACAATGTAAGTATAATAGATTCTTGTTTTATTTTGTTTGTTTTATTTTAATAGAGATTTTATTGCTTCTTATTGAATGAACTGTTTGGCATGTATAGTATGAGACTATTTATTTTTCTTGCATGATATTTAAAACAAGAATAGAGGAAGAATGAAAGGTTCAATACAACTTTTAATATTATTTTCAGAAATCCTTGAACACTTTGTATGTTTCCTCTATTTTTCATTCAAAAATGTTTATTTATTCATTTTATACACTGTTTACGTCACACCTCGGTATTGATACAAATAATATGTTTATTTCCTTATAAATAACAGTGTATAAATAGCTATAATTTACGGACTGCGTAGTTTTGTTGTGAAATCATTTTAGACTTTATTCCATTTGAAATAAGGTTAATTTTAATTAGTGTCACTTGAAAGGTAAATCGGTAGACCCTTAAGACATTACCAAACATAGTCGTTTTTCGTATACCTTGTAGATTTTTTGTACCGGCCCATTTTCCGTATATCACATTCGTTTTTAGGAAACCGTAATACAGATGGAAAAAACAAAGTTTTTTTTTTAAGGATTTGAATACACACATCAAATTAAAATAGCTGTATCTGTCCACCAACTATTATTGTACTATCGATAGTGAACATCACTAAATGTTATCCATCTATTACAACCACATTCTTCTAAGTTAAAAAGACTGATCTCACCAGGAAGAGTAGTTTTAATATTCGGCTGTAGTGTCCTACAGCAGGGCAAAGTCCCCGCACAGAAATAGTTACAGTCAAAACCGTTAATAACGACACCGATTAAAACGACGTACCGGTTATTACGACGAAATGTTGAGTACATAGCATTTCTGTTTACTTAACATAGCTTTTGGTTATAACGACTATAGGCTACAACAACCGTAATCCGACGGTCCCTTCGAAGTCGTTATCGTCGGTCGGTTTTGACTGTACCTCAAGAAAAATATATCTTGAATTTTCCAAACGAAATAAGGGTAGTACCGTAAGCTCTGAGCTACTCGAATGAAACATATTTATAGAGATAGGATAATTATCTTAAAAGTGATAATAAAGAGATAAAACTATTTTGACGTGCAGTATTTCATATTGAAACTTCTCAGCCGTAAACAACCTCACGCACGCACGTAAACACACTAATACCTATGTTTTCATTCACATAGGTTGTTTTCTTCCTTACACAGACTTCAGTCCGGACGACTGGGGGCCCGAGTTTCCGCTGTCGTCCGCTTCCCGATACTCCGTGCCGATGCCTACCTTGTATAATACTGAAGGTATGTTATATTTAGGGGATTTAAGACATTCCTCAGTATTTAGTCAAGTTTATAATTTCAAGATAAAATACTTGCCAAGTTATCTATCTACCACCTTTGGTTGCTGGTAGAAAATGCCAAAGGCTTAAGTCGTCATCTCCACGGGCGAGAGAATCGCGGCGAGTCTCGTCGTGCTATCAAATTCTAGCCTGATGATATCGCCACGTAGAGATTGCTCCATACAGTCTCTATTAAATTTGATGCCACGGCGTGACACGTTACTCTCGCCCGTGTGCATGGCACCTTAATTCCTTAGCCGCCTTTGTACCTTTTATGTTGAATAATAGTTAACTATAAAAAAAGTTTAATAAAATTATCAATACCAACTTATCGTCAAGACGTCGTAATCGGCTGTGTAGTTCGTTTATATATTGACGACTAGCTGCGTCCCGCGGTTTCACCCGCATAAGTCTCGATCCCCTGGAAATATCGGGATAAAAAGTATTAGGATATTTTTTATACACATAGGACATAGTTGTCTTCCTAATACAGATCATGGTCTATCCATGTGCCAAATTTCCTCCAAATCCGTTTAGCCGTTCTAGCGTAACAAACTCACTTTCGCATTTATAATATTAGTAAGAATAATGATTTTGGCGGCCATGATAAGAGTTGTGATATCTATCTGCTCTCTTTCTTATTCATACAGAAAGACCTAATTGTTTTAGGAAACTAGCAACTATGAAAGCATAATGTCTTTATTTAGGGCGGCAAATAGAAAAGGCAGGGGGAGGACCCCCGGCGGTGTTTCTTCATGTTATGTAAAGATATCAACCTAGTCTGCTGAGCCTGTCTTACAACTATTTTTTACAGAATACTTTAGAAAATTCGTCCAATATCCGCTTGCTAGTTGGCTATGTATGTTTCTTTCAGTTCTAACAGTAATATCGTGATGTTATCATACAACTTTAAAACATTGCAGGTTATAAGTTCAAAAAGCCGAGTATAATCGAGCTAGTCCTGTACAATATGGCGGCGCTGCTGGGCGGTGTCGCGGCCGGATATGATGTCAGAGTGTCCAATGTCAGCCCGCTGCATCCCACCTTACAGCCGCACAGGTAAGAAAATATACTTTTCTAATATTTTTTTTAGAGCTAGAGGGGCGAAGTTCAACCCACGATCTCAGTGTCGCCAGTCAGACAGCCTAAAAACTGGGCTATCCATAATTCCTCCACAAAGTTTTTTTTAAAGCGATCTTCATATTCAGTCATTTATTCAAACTAGGCTGAGAACCAGCACTTTTCGAACGTCAAAATTACATAAAACAGTCCCCCGAAACGCCTGCCCTTCACCACTTCCTAGTGCTTTAGCTGGGATGAAGAAGTCGCGCAACAAACTCCCCAGCAACACAGCTGTCTGTTCAGTTAGAAAAAAATATTCTAAACAATATTAAGCAAAGTAATTAACTTTACCTACGGATCATAAAACATTAAATTCAATTGTTTGCCGTATGTCAGATAGCACACGCCAATATACCAACAAAAACCAGGAAAACTGTATAGTTTAACGTAAGGGCCTTTTTAGGCTTAACTTAGTTTTAATTTAATTTAGTTAATAATCATCTTGTAATTTGGTTATGTAAAAAATGTTTTAAACGTAAACAGAACTTAATACCTAAATAAAAGTCTCCAGGCATCCTCGTTGGATAGATGGTATGAACCCCGGGTCCATTAAACGATAAAAGACTTTTATCTTCTGAGTTTTTGTACGACTTGTTGCGAATAGTGAATGCAACAAAACAATTTGATTCATAGATAGCTACTGGAATTACCAATTGCGCTTTACAGCAATGCATTCAGAAATGAATGCCATGACGTAGTATCTTACCATTATATTATCAAGACCTTACAGTAGAATGCTAAAATGTTGTCTTTACTTCTTTTCAGAGCTGAAATAGAACCGGATCCACTAAGTTCTTCCGTGTACGAGGGGTTTGGGTACGCACATAATACGTACCACGGGCCTACGAGACATTTACGAGCACCGCTCAACGCCATCACCGGGTCACCTGTAAGTATCATACGTTTTTGGCCTAAATTGTATTTGTGAAATTTTCAAGTGTCTTACGCTTATAGGCAATTAATGTAATTAGAACTTTGTGTAAGGTGTAAATAAGTCATAAGACACATTGGTCATTCTGCCACGCTCCAAATAACAATGCTCCACGATAGTTGCATTACACCATTAATGCAACAATCATAGAGCTTATTTATTAGTTTGAAGCGTGACAGAATAGACAGATGATTAATTTCAAAGATTCATTGCCCTTCTAGATTTTCTCTATATGGTCTATCTCGCTGTTCTCGAATAATGTTGATTATTTTTTATTTCAGATTTCGGGCATCCAATCAGACGAACAAAAACCGATCAGATTCACCGACTCTCCGACTCACTACGCGCACCCATCTTCCTCGTCAGGCTACGGACACTCGGCGCAGCCTTTATCTGGCACTTCCGGCTTGGGTACCAATTACACCTCCACGCAGCCCCCCACGCCATCCCCGAGAAGAACCTCATCATCCACCTCAGACCACCTCGCAGACCTTTACCACAACTACAGGGAAAACTTCCAACCGTCACCCTCCCAAGATAGAGACTACTTCTACCGAGCAGAACCATACACCTACGACAGAACAGCCGACTACGTCGTCAAACACCCACCATACTACGGTTACGACGAGTGCTCCTTTGAATACAGAGAACCAACCCCCGACTACCGACCCTCACCGCAATACCTCACGCACAGAAGAACGCCCTCAAATTCCTCCAACTCCCACCCAGAAGAATTCTCCCCCTCCAGACAATACAGAAGTAAAGAGAAGAGAGAAGAATACAGACCCAAGACTGAGTACCCGCGTAAATCTAACGACTATTCCTTACCAAGAGACTTTTACAGACAAGACTCGCAAGAGAAGAGTGAGGTCGAACGACCTGCAAATTTAGGACTAGAATTAGCGCCGACGAAACTGAGGTCTAGCTTGAAGAAGTATAATAAGAAGTCGAGTGCGTCAGGTGGCAGTTCGGGGGGTGGCACGCCGACGAACCCGACGCCTCCGGACAGTTTGACGAGCGAGACTGATAGTTCCTACGTATCAGCCAGGGATGCTTCCAGCGGCTCGCAGTCCCGGGTGAGGTTCAGTCCAGAGACAATGGAGCCCCCCGTGATAGAGCGCAGGCCCTCGCGGCACACGTAGCGAAGGCTGAAGAAGTTCGACGACTACCTTGTTTGACGCAAACTGTATATACGCTTGCGGGTAGTCCGAACGCTTCGCTTCATAGTTGTTCATTTCAAGTGACTGTATGCAGTTCTGAAGTTAGAAGACGTAGCCAAGGCGGGCTTGTGAGTGTGGTTTGATTTGTAAGTTTCTGCATTTAGTTGAATTGTTATTTCGAAGGCATTTAATATGTAAAAGAAAACACTAAAATGTTTGTTCTTCAGCCTCGGATCTAGATTTTTTTCGAGGCGGGGCAAAAATTAACTGGTTTGCCGCGGCATAGGTCTGTTGCGCCAGATGGAAAGCTAGCCTTTTTATATCGCCAAATAAAAGTGGAGCATGTGCGTTAAAAACGGAAGGTTCCTGGCAGAATTCAATTGCGCCCGCCCGCAACCTGCTCTCACCGTGATTCCCTCGGTGGCCACCGGCATGGAAAGATAATAAGTGCGCCGCGTCTCATTTATTGGCAAGTTGTAGAGCGCTGGGTGGTGCACTTGTCTGACGCTTGGCGCACGGGGCGCGGGCCCCGGCTTGCCCCCCCCCATCCGGTGTTGTTCTTAAATCAAAGTTCTTTGATCACTGGCTCCAGTCGTAACCTAATATTGAATTCTTACATATCCTCAATAGACAATTTGATATTTCACAGGATGTTTCTTTTCATTAGATCTTTCTTTAATGTAATAAGAATGTTGGTACAACTTAGATGTTGATAGGAGTCTTTGGCTACGAATAACTGCAATAAGCTTATGTATAAACGCGATTGTGTTCATTATTTAATGTATGCGTAGTTTCCATTGTACATTTGTATGATACGTCGTCATAATAAGATGTATTTAGCCGTCAATATAAAGCGAATCGCTCTTTCACAGTGCCTATCGCGCGGAAATATTATAATTAATTCCTAATTGCGTGATGTAGTGATTAAATATGATTATTTGGAGATTTTCTTTGGTTGAGGTAGCTTCGTGAGGCAAGCACGCAATGAAAAACTTTTCTATACATTGTAACGGGAGTTCACTAGAGTGCAAAAGTTTTGTATTGTCTTCATCGCCTCGCTTAAACCGAAGCTTCCTTGCACCACAGTAGATATACATTTATCTCGAATTGGTTTAAATTATATCCTGGTTTGATGTTAGCAATGAGGAATAGAATAGGCACAAACTAAGCATTGTACAAATTGTAAATATCTGATCATAAAGCTGATGTTACAGTCGGCGAGTAACTTTCATTTACGTGCGAGTTTTTTTACTTTCGTTAAATTTTTAAATAGTACAAATGTATTTGTAAGTGTCATCGTGTAAGAACGCGTGGTAAAGTAAAAAACATATTTTTAATTCAACGTAATCAGTGTATATTTTGAAACTAACAATTAATATATTATGTAACTTATATCATTAAGTTGTATGCATTTTGTACAAAACATTAGATATTTTTTACTGAAAATTATCAGTAACATTAGTACCTAGTATTGTGAGCAGCGTTTATATCCCACAATTAAATAATGTTAATTAGGTAAAAAAATACTAGTCGGAAGTTTGCGGAAATCCTAAATATTGCATATCCAGCTAAAAATTGATATTATATTCGATATTACGCTTCCTTTACCCGAGAAACACTGGATTACTTTAATATAATCAATCGAGAGATACAGTTTTTCCTGTCAAATGATGGCCTATACTCGGGAAGCTTGAAACGATCACTTAAATTAGCGTTTAAATTAAAATGTAAGATGTATATCGAAAAGTTCGAATAATATTAGCTTTGATAATTATTGTTAGCCCGAATCAGTGCCTAATGTTTGCTGGAACGGTACTTAGAGATCAGCCATGGAGTGAAACGGTTTTATCAAAACGAATTCCTTTTTTTACAATTTATTATGGCCAGTAAAATCATTTTTCGACAACTGGAAAGTTGTATTTATGTTTTCAATTTTTATTTTCATGTGCAATATGTGAAATTATTTTGCGTCCATATTTAATTTAATTTAATTATATTATTATTATTTATGAAACAAATCGTCGTGAATGTAACAGTATTTTATACAGTATTCGAAGTATTGTATATTCGAAAAGAAATATGTATGGTTGTATGTAGTATAATTTATTAAGTTAGCTTGAACCAGTGCCAATGTCGTCCAGTGTTTTACATTATCTTTTATTTTCATTTTAGTACAAACCAAATCCTAACCAAATTATCGTAAGAATCTCTTGTAAAATTAAGTTTCAGTTTAACAAGTCACAAATTCTGAGTCAACAATTAAAAACGATATTATGTAAATATTTATCCGAGATTCACGGCGCGTTTACTTAAAAAAAAAAACTCTAGTCCTGATTTTTTTATTGTATTTTAATATCTGGCTTGTAATCGAGTGATTACGAACGACTGGCGAATGTACTTCGAATGAAAACAAAATTGTTTATTGGGCATTCCTGTGTTTTATATACATTCCATATGTTTTGAAGTGATATTATTGTAATCAGTGATGCGTTTAAGACGAATGTAAAGGTTTTGTGTGCCAATAACATGAGGTGGGAAGATGCCTTACGTCTGTACGTTGAATCGACAAATAAAAATCTAGATTAAGCTTTTTATGAAGTCTTATTATTCCTTCTCCTTTCTAACGTATTCTTAACAGTCTATAGAATACTAAACAGAAATTAGGGAGGGGTACTTTTTTTCATTAACTGAGGAATAATGTAAATTAGAAAGTCAATGATGTAACTGTCTGTCATTTACATGCAAATCTTGTAACAAGAATTTTGTTCACAAGGCGTGTACAACTGGATTCTTTCCTGTCTAGCAATTTAATGTTTTAGACGTAGATTCAGCAAAAATAACTCGTTTGTAACGGTTTAGCAGTTTGGGTCAATCTGGAAAGCATATTCAAGATAATGGAGACCTAGTTGTTCCTTGAGCTGGTTTAATTTTTTTAATGAATGTTCACATTCCACTAACTTTTTAATTCATGGCCGCCATAGTGACAATGAATAATTCAGTTCAAAGGCATAACAGTTCCACAAACACGCTACTTCGTCCGTGACTAACGTGTTGAGGCGATATTTTTTTTTTCTCATTAAGGATACACCACTTGTTTCTATAACTTTGAAGCAACCATGATAGATGTTCAGTTCTGTAGCAATCTAAAAAACAAGGAAAACCACTCACAAACTCTTGTATGGTTTTGAGTGTTATCAATAAGCTACTTTAATTACAATAGCTGCTGCTGAAATTAATTTAGCAAAATTGATAATAATTATTACCCAGTTCTCGAGTAGTTACGTACAGCCTATCTTTAAGACGCTGACAACAACTAAATCGCGGTCCCTGCCAGATTGCATAGAAAAGAAAGAGAAGCGCGATAACACAACGCTTGTAATTTATTGCAAAATATGAAGCAATTATCTATTTACTCAAAATTGAAGTGAGTAATCGAAAATAAAAAACAACCAAGTTCTGCATTCAAATAAGACGTTCTTTTTATTAATTAATTAAATACGTAACGTATGTTGATATTTAATACAGATGCTTTGGATTAGAACTCAAGGTAATAACGTTCCTGCCGGGGTCGCGGGAAGGTACTTATGGGTCACCGAGGCCCCCGCAACACAGGCAAAGGAAGGAATACGGGTGGGTTTTAGTCAGTAAGAGTCTGACACACCCTCCCGCTCCGCCCAGAGCGGGAGAAGGAGAAGTTATTTGATGATTTCCCACCCTCAAAAAAAAAGGTAATAACGTTAGTTTGTATTGAGATTTTTTTTCAAAACGTGTTTTGATAACAACCAAGTTCTGGGAAATATGTTCAAAATTTACATATATTTTTTCCACTACCACAAACTATACAGATTTGGCAATTTTTTTTCTTAAGAGAAGCCTATTTTGGCCAATTGGGTCTTGCCAGCGCCTTAATCGTGACTTTGTTTCTCATTGCTTGGGTATAAAATGTTATGTGCATAATAAATGCAACGACAGCGATAAGCCCTATCCGAGTGGTTCGGTGTTAAAAGTACCTATCTGAATTCCAGGAACAGACTACTCTCAGATACTTTTACATTCATTATCAATACCATAAAGAGGTATTCTATTCAGAAGATAGCGTTGGCATAGTAAAAGTAACTTATCAACTCCACACTCAATGAAATAACCTGTGTATACCTAGGCATACTTCGCAAATAACCAGCTCCATTCAATAGCAGGTCGTGTTCTTGAACTCCATCAAGCCGATTGTGGCCAATTAAATGTTCATTACACCCACAGTTATCACTTTCTCTTATCGTTGTACAAGGGTAACAAATGAGACTGGGGCTTTATATGAAAACAATTTATTGAATACTGCATAACTAAAATACTATGTCAGTGCAATATAAAAATATACTTAATCGGTAGTAAATAGTGCTCTTACAGGCTAAAATATTTACAAAATAAAAGCTTCTGTCCACCAAGGTGTATCTTCATACAGATCCATCGAAAATATGCTGTTCTACGGAAAGTAGAAGTGGACCATTTAAAAATAGTTTTATTGAAGCCTACGGCCGAGTAATGATACGTCCCAAGTAGACAGAATACTTTAAACATTTCTGTGGTAAGACGGGAGTGGTGCCGACTGCAAATTAGCCATGAGCACTTTTGACAAATCGATCGCACATTCTCTCTATACAATAGACGGGAAATTTCTCGCTGCTCATTTCTCACGGCACTTGCGTAATTTTCTCTACCCGTTACAGTTTATCTTCGAGTAGAACTTTCGTAAATATTTACCACATAGTAACAGTAGTTACATCGGCAACATTATTTTAATCTCAAAACGAATCAATTTGCAAAAGTGCCATAACTAACTTTTCTGCTCACGAACATTTTAAAACTGTAAAAGAATTCAGTGAAATTGATATTTATTCAATTATGTCTTTATCAACAAAATATTCTTACAGATACAAGAACTATGTTCTATAAATACACAGGGTAAAGAATGTATAATTCAATCGAATGGAGAAACGTAAAAAAATCATATCCAAAAACACCCTGTGACAATAATCCAATAAGCATTAATAATTTAGGTTTAGAACCAAAGTTCTTACGTCTAAGTACTGGAAATTACCAGAAATATCACAATCAAGTGTCCTTAGATCCTTCTAATCTCTATTTCGTCTTATTTCTAAAGAAGTTGAGTCCATTTGACTAGTGGCAAAACTGAGGTTTATGTTCTTAGAAAGGAAAGATTAATTAATTAAAATATTCTATCTACTTATGTAGATTCCGATTCTTAGGACATAAAATAATCATTGTTTTGCAAACTCCATTATTTCTAGAGACGTTTTTTGCTGCTTACCAATCATCTCTTGCTTTCACGTCTTTCATATTTCAGCTTTGTAATTCTCTCCAAATCATACTTTCATGTAGGTAGGTAGGTATCTACAAAACTACAATCAGTTTAGTGAACGTAAACAGTCAGAAATCGCCAGTAAACACTATTATTTCGTACTGCAACTATACGTCGCACAACTTCTTCACAAGATGATTTATCGTAAATGCATGCAGAACGTAACATAAATTGAAACTATAAAGTCGTTTTGAAAACATTTTTCTGCCTCGAATAATGACACTCGGAGCCGAGCGCGACTCATGTTTATCTAAAACATTAGGATGCAATAATCTTTAATAACAGATCGGCGAAAGATTTGCACATTCACAATAAAAAAGTTATCGTACCTTCGAAATATGCTAATGCTCCATCTAAACAACCATTACTATTCTTATTCTGTTCGTAAAATCCTTGTAACGATATTATTAAAACATGAATGCTTTCGATCAAAATGATATAGACGATACGTCTATTTTAACGATGTTAAAAGTTTTAGATCAACCAAGAGGTCTCCTACCTTCATTCATTCAACTTGTCTTTAGGTAGATCACTTATATGGCAAGGGGCCATTTATATTACACTCTTATAAGTCGCATCTGGCGAATCATCAAACTGATAAATTGTCATAACACGACCATCAACGATAAGCGAAGCGATAGAAACGATACTAGGTACTTCATAAGAATATCAACTCTTATGAAGTACCTAGTATCGTTTCTATCGCTTCCGGGAAGTAAACATCACCTATATTAATTACTCAGTAAGGAATAAGTAAAATTGAGATTAAAAAGCGAAATTGACGTTGTTATTTCTTTCTTTATTTCCAGTGTGACTTACAGAGCGTTCTGCTGTCATCTAACTAAGTAAACAATCATGAACACTTAAACACACATTTTGGTGCGTATTATTCGCCCAATGCTTGCTTAAATTTTCAGTTTCAGAATATCAATGAATTATATTTATTTTTATCGTCCGTATTGTTTCAACACGAATTAAAACCGGTATCCCTACACTCGCTCGTTTTTAAAATTAAAATCTTGTTTGCGAATAACTACCTATCCGAATCTTAAGATGTTAGATAGTATCGCATATAAGTATTTTGTATTCTTTCAGAAACGCGTCAGTTACAACCTTGACCTTTTGCGTTACACTCGTGCGGTTATATTGTTTTATGAATATTATAAGCTACTTATCGCTAATTAAATCATATGAAATGAAGTTATCGCTCTGGTCACAAGTTTGTTAACTCACAAGTACTCATAAGTATTAAAACTATTTGTCGTTCATTGTTTAGGTCCTGCAGTCTATTTCGGTATAGTCGTGATTGTGCCCACAACAGCTTCCGCTGCCATAAATCTCGGATAACGGGAACAGGGAATACGTCATAACATTTTAATATCCGAAGCTTGATAGATATCGCCAGAATTTATGAGAATCTGCTGCCTACATTGCAAAATGCTACTGTGTTACACGAAACAAAACTCTCCGTGTACATACGAAAGTAATTTTTATTTACTCGACTTTTTGCCTTCGTAATTAAATCCTCAGACAGCAAACGAGCTAAAGCAATCAATGAGATTAACTAGACAAGCTTCGCCATGAATTGAGATAAAGTGTAACCAATAGCAAAGACATATAATGCAAATAGAAAGGATTTCGGAGCATGATTTGCTTACGAAAACAGTATTGGGATTAGAGTTCGCTTAGAAGAGTATTCGAGGATGACCTTTTAGATGACCGGTTTTTTTAACATTATACCGATAGTAATCGATGGTGAGGAAAAAACTGGCTCGGCTGTTTTAGCAGACGACTCATTAGCATAGCACCTGTACGATAAACTAAAAAGCGTTAAAAAACTGCCAGCGTCCTTCGTTTCTGCGTAAATGCATGAGCGCGTGAAGTCTAATGTTAATACGTTTTTAAATAATTGCTTTAAAACTGACTCATAGAAACCCATCAACCTAGCAACAATTCGAGGGGCATTTACGTCGACGCGGTAAGCATCCATTACGAAGAAATTTAAGGGATTATTTTGAAATTCGACCCTCAAAAACACGAAATGAGAAATATACTTTTACGAGCTCCTATTACTTTGCAACGAAAATTTCTCATTACAAAGGCTTCGCGGTTTGAAAAGGTATATTAAGTTCAAATTCTGAATAAGAAATTCCTAAATCTGAAACGGACTATCTGACTATTTACTATACGTGCGTATCTAATTCGTATACGAGTAGGTATACAAAATTGCGTGCACGATTTTAGCAGATGATATAAGTTAAGTGCTATGTATTGTACAAGCTACCGTAGTGCACGTGATTACAAAAGCGAAAATAAATAAATATTGATCAGTCTAACAAGATACATTCTTTATATTTCTTCGTACATCGCCGGACTACTAAGGCACCTACTTACTTAATTTACTGCAAAATTCGAGTTCTTATAAAGTGTGAGACTATGAGCCCCGTCATTACCATTAGGTACGCTACGTTTATTCAAATAATTTCGCGTAACCGCTCTAACACTGGTGTTGCAAAATAAAAATTACTTGATTATGGGCATTTATTTAAAATGCTGCAAATTCAGTTATCTAATGCAATTTAACAGTTAAATTGCATTAGATAACTGAACTTGCATAATCTTCCGCGGTTACTGTAAAAATACCTAGTAGACAGGTTTTTGGATATTTTTTTCGTAATTTCATATTTTTCAAATTAACAAAATGATCATGTCATCAATGTAATTTTATATCTGAGATATTACGATTCTTTATCGTTACACATTACAGTTTGACTTCGTTCATTAGACGCCCTGCTGCGCCGCCAGTCTAATCCTTATGAAAAATCAATACATACCCAACCCAAAATGCGAAACGAATTTCTTAGTCACAAAGTCTAACATGATCATCCGCCTAGCCTTTTCCCAGCTATGTCGGGTTCGGCTTCCAATCTTACCGGATACAGCTGAATACCAGTATTTTACATGGAGCGACTGCCTATCTGACCTCCACAACCCAGTTATTGGGTAGCGATAACCCTTGTTCAGATTGGTTGTGACTTTCGGATGTCTGGCGACCCTGTCAAAGATCTACAAATGACAGCTGGGACCAAAGGCTTTCTGACTCTGAGGCACGGAGGGTTCTTGGTATGTAAAGATGGTCTCCCATCCATGGACCAACCGCGGCGAGCGTAGCTTAACCTGATCGATCGACCCATGCGTCTGTTATTACTTAGCCACAAGCACCTCACATTCTTTATTCTAACAAAATTTTCAAATACGTAGCTCAAAGCCAATGCAAAATAAGATTTTGCATTGAAATCTAGAATATAAAGTAATTCAGATTTTTCTAGATTTACATAGACACACCGACTAGTCTGGCGTCAGACATGGGAAAGAGGTCGTCGAATCTCAAGTAAATATTTAATGTATTTTGCCCTTGAAAGGACGGCGAGTCCTAAACTCATTGACCGAGAGTTTGCACACATGCGTCTCGCTCGAGAAATATCCACGTTTATAGGACATTATTTTATGAAGACATTACCAAACAAAACCTATACCTAGGCAGAGAATCGATTTAGTTTTATTTCGTTGACGACGCGGACGTACTCAGTCGATGTATTTTTATCCTCTTAGGGTTATTATGTTTCAAGGCAGGATCCACCAGTCAGAACTTTTAGGCCCGTCTATTTTGGGCAAGGACGAGACGTCTACGACAGCATCCTCAATACACTTCGTTAACCATATGAATTTTAATTTTACAAGCCATCAAACAAATTCTCAGGTGTTTAGGAAACCAAGTAGGTAACGAATTCTTACTTAGAATTTTCTAGAAACCTTCGTCAAAAAAATCAATCGAGCCAAAACCAGGCGATGCGATAGGCAAGTTTTCGCATTTCATCTTGTGACGTCAATGAACAGGGAAAATGGCGGGACAGGCCGTGTGGCCAGAATGTATTAAAATTAATACCTATGTACACACACTCAGGGACGATATATCAATAGACCACTTAGCTGTCGAGTTTAGTAAACTTTAATTATCAGTGCATTGGACCGAGTTATCTCTACAAACTACAGTTACGTCATGTGGATAACAATATGCGTGTTACAGCGACGGCCTAACTTAATGAACATTGTCAGAAATTCAGATCTTTGATGCTCCAATTACTTTAGCAGAAACACGCTTGGAGTGTGTTTTGGTAACATTTTTATGTGCACGACAGTTATGATGTGTATCGTGATAAAACCGAATCTCCTCCTTTATCATCGCTTATCAAAGCAACAGAAACAGCAATAACTGAACGATTCATAGTTAAAAGAACACTGGGTAATATTCAGGTATTAAATACCTTTATAGAAGAATATCGGTGGCAAAATTGAAACATTTAGGTCATCGTTCGTGATGTCCAGAATTGTTAACGATCGATGAGTCAGTTTGGAAGCAATGTAATGCAAAATATACTGTTGCTTTACTTTTGAAGTTGGGGACGTATGAGTCATGGGTTTATTGATACGAACGGTTACTGATATAGGGCATAGAAGATATTATTTCTACTTTGCAATTAAACGATTTTAATAGAGTTAGCGGTCACTGCGTTCGATCATTCAAGGTAACGAACACTTGCCGAAGTTTATAGTATTTCTTATATTACAACTTAGGATTTATCGCAAGAAAAGGCATAAACTCAACAATTTATAGCCGATGGATTATTGTACCTACCCAAAATGTGATAACGGAACACAATCAACATGAAACTACAAAAGTATCAAACTTACATAATTCAAACAACACTAAGCTATCCCTAGCGGACTAGAATTACTTAAGACTGACAAATACGTTACGTTTAAAAATAATACATCATTACTCACCATCTAGATGTCACGGCGTTATACTTACTTTCTACTTTCTCTCCTAAAACCGTTGTTTGGTACATAATTGTCCCAAGTAAGAGGCACGGAGGGATAGGCACCTAGTGCTTTTACTCTAATTTGTGGCAGTCTATTGTGAGTAGGAAAATTAGTTCGGACCACATCAATGTTGGTATTTCAGTATTATCTTATCGGCTTCCTATGCTCTGGCGCGTCCCCAAAGATAACAATTATCCTTGTCGGTGACGGCCTGCGAGTCCGCGTGCCTGCACGCCCTCGTCGCTTACCTACACTACCCTAATGGACTGACTCGAAGCCTTAAAAATGTATAAGAGATTAAAGCTCACTTTTCATTCGTCCACGACGGTATTAAATAATAAATACATTCAGTTTGTAATGCTACATTTTAGAAATTAGAAGGCCTGACTTGCTACTGCGCCAAAAATAATATTGAATAAGTAACTAATGACGGGATAAAACAATAACGGGAACCATAAACCCTGAGGTAACATAAACAAATAAAAACTTATTTCTGATCTCTCACTACGCACACAACATGCAATATTTAAGCGGTTTTACACAGCCGACCTGCCGCCGACAGACAATACACACATAATTATATTATGTACATGTTAAACTACTGCCACAAATAATTATATTAAGTATTATTACGTATACTATGTAAGTAAATAAAGGACACGACAGGGCGGGGGATAAGTATATAGAAAAAAATAGAGAAATATACAATAAACTCTATTTAAACATGAAATTTATTAAAGATTAAAAAACATACAATGTTTTGTTTTACACAAAATAAAATACCTGGAGGGTTTTTGTCGGGCGCCGGGGCGGCATTAGCTGAGGCGGGGCGCGCCCAGGCGCCCGCGGCAGATATACATAGTGCGACAGGTCCATATATAGTCCAATAATATAATACCATAGCATATGATAAAAAGTGTACACATATATGATACTGTCAAGCCAACTAAACCTCACAAAGTCATGTCGCGCTCTCGCGAATATAAAACTATGTTAAATCTTACAAAAATACTTATGTGACTAATTTGAAATGCACATATTATAGGATCTCGCTTTCCGTCTACAAAAATAATCTGAAATTGGAATGAAAATCTTTCTTAAGCATTCGGCCTGGGAACGATCACAAAAGTTACGGCGTTCACAACGTCCGTACACATCTTAATTATTTCTCTTCTGAGTCTTAAAGCTAACCGATAGAACCTGTCCGTTGAGCGTGTATCCATTGAGCGCCTGGATGGCCATAGCGGCCTCATCATACTCACGCATATTCACAAATGCAAAACCTTTGTTTTTCTTTGTCTCAGGATCTTTGATCACTTTTATGGAGTCGATTGCACCGTAGGGACCAAAGAGTTGCCATAGAGCCAGCTCCTCGGTGTCCTCACCAATGTTGTATACATACACTGTGGTCTGATGCGGCGCGGGCGCGGCCCCGAGCAGCGGCACAGGGCTGGCGGGCGCGCCCAGCAGTGGCAGCGGCGAGTGGTTGGTCGCGGCCATCGGGTTGAAGCGCTGCTGTCCCTTGTTGATGAACGGCAGCGCCTTGCCGGGCGACGGCAGCAGCGGCGGCGGGGAGGCCTGTGGGAAACCAGGAGCAAAGGCGGCCGGCCGCGCGCCGAACGCCGCGCTGAGGTTGGTGCCGTTGAAGGCAGCGGGCGCGGTGCCGTTGAAAACGGCTGTGGCGCCGTTGTACGCCAGCGGCGCAGCGCCCACCGCGACGCGGGGCGTCGGCCGCGGCGCGTTCTTATTCGCATTGGGCTTGTTCGCGAACTTGACCACGATAGCGCCCGCGGCCGGTATCGGTGTCTGCCCGTTCATGTGTTTTATTGCTTCCTCGGCCTGTGGTCGCGTCTCGTAGCACACGAACCCGATGCCTTGCGATACCCGACTGTTCGTTATGACACCGAACTGACTGAATAAACTGTTTAGACGTTCTAACGTCATGTCTGGAGGTAGATTGCTAATGTAAAGGTTAGATTCCGTGTCAGGTTTATGGCTGACCTTATTTTCGGGGTTGAGTAGTGCGAATGACACTTTCAGAGTCTTGCCTTGCATGAGGAGGCCGTTGAACGCCGTCCGCGCCTTCTCGGCATCCTCGTGTTTCTCGTACTCCACAAAGCCATAACCCCGGTTCGCTATGAGCTTACAACTCTCTATCTTGCCCATGGCGGAAAAGAGCGCGTACATCATGTCCCGCGTCATCAGCTCGGGTATGTAATTGACCATGAGTTTGGTCGGTGACACATTGTTGGCGTCGCCGCCGCCATTCTCCATTTCGTTTTTTATCATTGTTCTTTTATTGTAAAACTACACTACAGAAAACAAAATACTAATAAAACTCACACTATGATTAGTTGTTTACTTCATTTGCGACATCTATAACGAACAAAGAACGAACACAAAAAAGTCCCAGTCACACTAAAATGCCACAGCGACGCCGGTTCACAAGTTCATCATCACACGAACGAGTTTGTTTTTGGAATGTTACCAGGTTTTGCCCTTTTTATTTGGCAATTACGGAATGCAACTAGTAGTTGAATTATTACATTTCACTTCATTTATTTCCGTTATTTGTTCGACTTTTATCGATGATTAATTTTAATTCAGCACGTGTTTGGATATTTGGTTACTGTCAAATTAATAATTATAAAATTTTGATCGCGTGGCACATTTTTATGTTATTGTCTATGACAAATGCAATGAATGTAAAATAGTTTCAAAGCAATGATAATATACTTATAATATAATTGGTAAAATTCGCAATAATGATCAAGGGTTAAAAATGTTCATCTTTCTTTAATTGATACTTTTCTATCTAACCACTTCAAAATAGATGAAGCTCTGCGTAGTTTCTAATTATTACTTTTTTCCGTGAACTTTGATCAACTAAAACATAAATTTAAAAATCTAATCAATCTAGTGAAACTATAAAAAGCATGAATTTACAGTCCTTTTTTGAAATGGGGTTAAAAACTGAAAGCTCGCATAGGTGGCAGCACAGTAGTCTACAAACCTCCATTGTTTTGTTTGTTTACTTTTGTCTACAAACTAGATAAATATGTATGTGACTTGGAGTATATCACTATTAAAAGAACAGGGGAAGCGTCTACCACCAGTAAATAAGGAAATGTAGTGGAAAAGTCAATAAATTATTAAAATGTTTTGTATTTTATAGGTTATTTTGGGATTGTTGACTTTTTTTTTTTGTTAGAGGCATACGACAGAAATACAGAAATAACCTGATCAGAGTTGAAAACCAACTCGAGGATGATCTTCCTGACTAAAAACTTCAGAGATGTTAATTCTAGATCATTGATCACTGCTCTTCTAGAGAAGGAATCGGACTTGTCAACATCAGACTAATGTATTACTACATGTCTGTGGGACTATGAGAATTTACTGCCCTGTCGGGAGTACATCTTAAGGACATTATGATGATACAAAGGCAAACAGACTTAGTTTTTATGGGAGCACCACCTGTATTACTTGTATACGAATTTCTCCCATAAAAATATTCAGGTTTTAAAAGGATAGCACATAGTCTCAACGAAATATCGGGTCTGCGTTTTTGATTCCGAGAACTTTCTTCCACAGTTTTCATCTTTTCATCTTTGGCAAATACTCTCGTCCCCGTATTTTTGCAGTCAATTGCTGCACAACGGGGCATATTAATTATGCGTAAAAGAAGTCTCAAAAAATGTATGGATAGTGACAGCTAGCTGCCAAATTCTTAGACGTTGGATAGCAACAACATCTGAAGTGAGAAGGTGGCAGTTTTGTCCTCATTGTACATACATTTGTTAGTAAAAAAATCGAATGTTTTGTAGTGGTCTATGGTGAAGGCAAAAAACAAATATTGGTATCTTTTTCTTCGTGTGAGACAGGGCTAGGAAATGCTTTTGTATACATTAATAGAGCCCTGGTGTGTCATTATGACGTCGAATGAAGACTGCTAATTGGTTGCAGACCAGTCCAGCAAAGCAATAAGCTGCCAAAGAAAAAAAAAAAAAAAGCAATCAGCTGAGATTGTCAAGTGTCAACAACTTTTCTATGACAGGTGGTCAATCACTCATCCCGATAAATGTCACTGACATGACAGTGTTACACAGTTGTCAATTGCTTTGATTTCTGAATTGAATTGGATTCTATTGTTTTGCAAAGGTTTTGTGACTTTATTTTACTGGGTCTCATAATACAAGAGGTTCTGAGACTATAATCATGTTCCTCACAAATGTCCTGTTCAAAAAAGCCAAGAGCAAGTCAGTGTTTTACTTACATATCCATAGGCTTTCCCAATAAAATAAATCCAATTAACACCATTTGATATTTTCAGGTTGGTTATGGTGTTAATGGAAAGTGTGGTGTCTGGTCACCAAGTAACGAAGATAAGGGAGCGTTTGGCTGATAAATTGGAGTTAATTCGTTTCGACCCATACAGTGAGTAACTATTGCAAATTCTAATAACCTCTAAAATCCTGATATGCAGGTTTTTTTTTTATTTGTCTGTAATTGGATAATGTAAATGATTGAATATAAGAACTTTGTTTAACTATAACTGATATTTAAAAGTGTGAAATTTAAAAATCATTGCAAGTGTAAAATTTAATATAAATTAATCATTCAATAATAATAATTGTACCTACCTAGATATTTGCACGCCATGAGAAATGGCAGATGTGTCGTGAGCCACTCGTATTAAGATCTTGCATGCATGTATTATTTTAATTCTGTATGCATACACATGTTCGAGCAAATAAAATTATTAAAGCTACTGGGTAGAAGAGAGGCCTATATAGCAGTAAGTAAAATCGGGCTGTGATTGATGATGATGATTAAATCTTAAATATTATTTCTGTTTATTGTCAGCCTGCATAATTCCACCGCTGGACAAAGGTTTCTACCCATGACTTCAAGCTATTTCGGTTTTATGCCCCGAATTTCTTCTATAATATAAAAGCTAACAGGCAGCATTTCATTTACCATACTTACAGTAATCTACTGAGTTGCCAAGAATTTATTCAGTGCTTTTATTGGCAGTGAAAATGTTATATTTGTTGAACTATTATTCCTACCTAAATAAATACAATGCATGGATCATGCATGTGATCTTCATCATCCTCCTAATCTATTTATTTATGATCAGTGCAGTAAATCTCTATAGCAGTCATCTCAGAATTCACTTACACCCAGGCTCGATTATCATGTATCACATAATCCATTCCTCCTTTCTTTGATTTGCCTCTTGGGCTATAACAAAATAAGTTTAAGACTTTTCATGTTCCCATTCTTTGTCATGTCTTGTGTTGTGTACATATATTTTTAGTTGGATCTTAAATAAATATCACATGCTCCTCTGTCCTCCGCATCACATGTCCATCCCAACTATGACCACAAGCCATTCCTAAATTGTTACACAATTATTTATCAATATTCTAACTTGTTTCTGCATTGTGAGTTAAGTGTAAAAAATATGGTTTTAATTGAACAACTATTGTATTAAAAGTATCAGGGAGACCTTTGCCCAGCAGTACAGATTTTTAGGGTTCCATACCTAAAGGGTAAAGCGGGATCCTATTACTAAGACTCCGCTGTCTGCCTGTCTGTCTGTCGGTCCGTCTGTCACCAGGCTGTATCTCATGAACCAACTTGCATTTGGCCATTTTTTTTTATTATTTTTCTTCTTAGCCTACTCTGTCCCCACTCTTGGGCATAGGCCTCCCTCCACTCTTTCTATCTTTCGCGTTAATTAATTTAAACAGGTTAATAAAAATAAACCATTGCAATATTTAAAAAAAAAATATTAATTGTTCTGCTTATTTCTGCAAAATATATTATCGAGAGAGAGAAAGATCTCTCTCTCTCTCTCTCTCGATAACATATTCGCTCTGTATCATCTCCTTGTTAATTTCTGGTCAGAAAGTAAAAATTGAAATTAACAAAATAGGTGAATATGTAAGGGGCTCATGGCTAAATAATAATAGATACAAGTCCGCTGCCGCGAGAAATCGCAGCACAGCGGACGGAGCTCCGGCGGGATCTCATGGCGTCATGGAAAGTACGGTTGTCGCAACCCAGTGCTGGGCACGCCACGATTGCGGCGATAAGTCCCCTCTTTGAGGAGTGGCTGGAGAGGCGCCACGGCGTCCTCACCTTCCGCGTGACGCAGGTAGGCAGCTTCGGGAGGTTCCTGTGTCGGATAAGGCGGGAGGAAACGTCCGGGTGTCACCACTGTGTGGATCGCCTGGAGGACACGGTGGAGCATACGGTGGAGGTCTGCCCGGCTTGGGCAGAGCACCGCCGTGTCCTCGTGGAGGCGATCGGCGGCAGAGACCTCTCGCGTCCGGCCCTGGTTCAGGCCATGGTACGGAGCGAGAGGGCATGGGCAGCCGTCACCTCCTTCTGCGAAGCAGTAATGCTCGCAAAGGAGGAGGCGGGACGGTTGAGGGAAAGGCAAGTTTCGCGCCCTCTCGCCCCTAGCCGCCGCAGGAGACGCCCTGGGCGTCGGGAATCCCGGGCGGATTTCCGGCCACCGTAGGCGCGGGCTTGCGGACGGTGAGCAATGGGTAGCTCACCGTCCGGTAAGGACCAGGCCCGGGTCGACGGCGCGTCGTATTCCACGCGCGCCTCAAAGAGATGTCGTCAGCACAAAAGTAGGGGTCCACTAGGGCCGATGCCTGCCGGGGTCGCGGGAAGGTACTTATGGGTCACCGAGGCCCCCGCAACACAGGCAACAGGAAGGAATACGGGTGGGTTTTAGTCAGTAAGAGTCTGACACACCCTCCCGCTCCGCCCAGAGCGGGAGAAGTTATTTGATGATTTCCCACCCAAAAAAAAAAAAAAGGTTGATTGAAAGTTAAGCTATGTATGCCAAGGTTGGTCTGTAGGATGAGTGACCATCCATTATATACAGAGATCCTTCCATGCCTTGGAAAGCATATTAAGCCCAACAATTGAAATGTAAGGTCTTTGTCAGTTGTGCGAAAGTCTTAACAACCAGCCCTACCAAGGGGTATTGTGTTACCCGGTTGTGGAGTTAAGACTGGCAGTCGCTCCATGAAATACTGGTATTCAGTTGCATCCGTTTAGACTGGACGCCAACTACAACATGGAAAAACTAGGCAGATGCAAGTGAGTTTGTTCCTCACCATTAATACCATATTCAGAATATAAAGAAATTAAAACTTTCCAATTTGGGAATTAGGAAACTATTTTTATTGAGAAATGTGTGCCTATGTAATTTACAATTGTTCAATAAGGAAACTATTTTAAGGGTTTCTGGATATGCCACTCTCGGGAATGTGTCTGGTTTGTTAACCGTTAATAATACCTGCTTGTTTAAATCGTGTTGTTGTTGTGTTAAATCTTTATGTACATCAGACCCTACTAATATAGACCCAAATGGGTCTATAATTAGTAGGGTCTTAATAAACATAAATTACTTTAAATAAAGATAAAATAAGGATAAATGCGATGCTTTGGGCATCTTTTGCGATTTGTCCAAGGCCTTCGATTGCGTTCTTCATGAAACGTTAATCAGGATAGTGCCCCAGTATGGAATCCTCTCCGGATCTTTACTTCATATTTAAGTGATAGGATTGAGAGACCTGATGGTAATGAAGTGTAAGAGTGTAAGAAGACATCAACTGAATGGCTCTTCACACTGAATTATGATGCCGTGGAAGACATTTTGGCGACTCTGGGTTGAACGTCATGCATACTGACCCACACACACATACACACACTCCTACACACACACACACCCCTATTCATACACACACACACACACTATAATACACCTCCACACCCATTCACACATACACACGCCCACTCACACACGCACCCACTCTTAAACACACACATACACACAAAATATACATTCACACACTCATATACACACGTATAAACACACATTTATACAAAACACACTCTAGTTTTCACACACTGTCATAAACACGATTTTCATTTTTCTTTTTATTCATTCTTCTTTTTATTGGTTTTATAAAAAAAATGTGTAGCTTATACCTACGAGGAGCGTTCAATGTATTCTCGGTATGAGTATGTTAGAAATAAGATAAAACCTTGAAAAAAAAAATAGTTTTCAATATAGTCTCCCATGAAATCAATACATTTGTTTGATCGCGAAATAACTTTTCCTATTCCCTTAAAAAAATAATTTTCTTCTTGGCCCGAAAAATGCTCATTTACAGCGGACTTGAGCTCATTATCGTCAGCAAATCGCATTCCCTGGAGGTCTTTTTTTAAATTTGGGAATAAAAAGTAGTCACTGGGGGCCAGGTCTGGGCTGAAGGGTGGGTGGTTAATTTCCTCGAACCCGCACTCTCGTACAGCAGCCTTGGAGAGCCGCGTAGTGTGAACCGGTGCGTTGTCGTGAAGAAGCAGCACTTTCTTTGTCAGCTTTCCTCTTCTTTTTTCTTTTATTGCTTCTCTCAAACGGCGTAAAGTGGTTGAGTATTTTTCTGCGTTGATAGTTTCACCTTTTTTGTGTACTCGATCAATAGTATTCCTTTAGAACCCCAGAAAACTGTGGCCATGATTTTGCCAGCCGATGGAGTGACTTTGAACTTCTTCGGAGGGTCTGATGCCTTTTTATGCCAGTGCATAGACTCCTGTTTACTCTCGGGGTGATAGTGATGAACCCACGTTTCATCACCTGTAACTATCCTTTCGAAAACACTTGCTGGATCGTCGCCACATAGCTCTAAAAACTCCTTACAAGTGTCAAACCGCGCCTGCTTTTGAAGCGCAGTGAGCATGCGCGGCACCCATCTTGCAGTGACTTTTGTAAGGTTGAGATAATCATTTAGTATAGTGTGTATAGTACCAACGGATAGCTTAGTTATTTCTGCCAACATCTTGATTTTTACACGTGCATCTTCTAATACAAGTTTATCAAAAATTTTCACATTTTATTCGGTAGCCGCCATGATTGGCCCACCTTGGCGGGGGTCATCTTCGATACTTTCCCTGCCTCTTTTGAATTCACTTGACCACTTCAGTACAGTCGATAATGAAGGAGCAGAGTCTTGATAAACGGCTACTATTTCTTCATGGATAGTTTTTGAGATTTTCCTTGTTTAGTGAGGAATTTAATCACCGCACGATACTCGTTTTTCTTCAACGTTGTCGCGTCAGTCATTTTCGTCGTCTCTGACTGGAGGTCGCAAACAAACTAATGAAGTTAACAACATGAAATTTTATATAAATACCCTCAGATAATGTTGTTAGCTAATGATATATTTTAATTACCCACAATAATATCAAATCACCCCGATACCGAGAATACATTGAACGCCCCTCGTAATTAGCACAACGAAACAATTATTAATTAATCGAGGAAGAGCGAGGTTTATGCCATCACAAGTATCTTCGGATTACTTTCTGGGAAGCCCCGGCAACTTAATTGTATAGATTTAAGATAATAAACACATTTTTTGTTTTTTTTTTTAATGGAAAAGATGATCCGGATCTGTAGTAAGATAGGGAATTCTTGGCCCATTTTTGTTTCTTATTTGTATAAATGACTGTCCTTGGCTCATATAGGATAAACATTATAAGTATAGTGTTGTTAGCAGACGGTTCACTTTTTACTAACATACTTCTTAAAAAGAAAACTAAATGTATTAAGTTTACAATACCTCATACTAGAAAAGTAAAAACTAGTGTGCTCATAAAGGGTGAAACGAGTTGAAACTCGAAGCGACCCATATAGATAGGTACAGATGTTCTATGTCACGAAGTCCGTTTGGCTATGAATGTTGTCAAGCGTGCACATGCACATTGTTTTTGTGTGCGTAACCTCGAGAGCGCTCAGTTTCGATCGGGACACGGTCCGGATCAGTAGTGGTTTTTAGTTCGCGCCAAATTGTTTCACGGAGTAAGGTCAGCATGGCAACAAAACGAAGAAGAGTTGTCCATAGTGAGGTAATATTTATTTATACGTTTTCAATTAAAATGTTATACAAAGATACTTAATATAGCAATAGAAGTATTTATAAAATGAATGTTTTTTTTGTGTTATAAAATGTTTATATTACTTAATTATTTTGATTACATTTTGTTTTAGGGTCGAAACATGATAGCTAGTGTTTATCATTTTCTGCGAGAAGAATATGAATTTACAAAATCATTAATGGAACTCAACTGTGATTTGTCTCATTTACGAGACATTACACGCCGTACAGCTGAAGCTACGGGTGTGAGCCAAAAAAACAGTTCAAAGAATATTAAAAGAAGAGAAGGAATTGCCATCCACTTCATCAAAATTCACTTCACCTATGAAGAAAAGGAGAAAGCGAGATAATAAAGTGGATATAGATAATTTTACAGCCGATGTGATTCGCAGTACTGTACAAGATTTCCATATTGTCCATAAAGAAATTCCAACATTAGCTAAGTTAAGAACAGCATTGAATGAAAAAATCGGATTCGAAGGTTGTTTAGAAACTGTTCGCAAGTTACTGTTGAAATTAGGTTACAAGTGGCGCAAAACAGAGAACAACCGTAAAGTCTTGACGGAGCGTCATGATATACAATTGTGGCGTTTAGAATATTTAAAAAAAATAACAGAGTACCGCTCTCAAAGTCGGCCCATTGTCTACACCGATGAGAGCTACGTCCTTTCGACACACGTGCGAAACAACACCTGGGCAAAAAAAAGGAAAGAACTCCGTTTTTAAAAAAAATTAGCACAGGCACTCGCTTTATTTTAGTGCACGCGGGAACCAAGGATGGTTTTATTGAAAATGCTTCCTTGGTTTATAAGGCCAACTCAACAGCTGGTGATTATCATTCAAATATGAGCTATGATAACTATGTAAAATGGCTAAATGAAAAGTTGCTACCCAATTTACTTCCGCGCTCTGTCATTGTCTTAGACAATGCATCTTATCACAACACACGGGCTGAACGACTACCGACGCAATCTACAAAGAGAGCCGATATGCAGCAATGGCTCAGGGATAAGGGTATAGCATTTGATGAATCTCTTCTTAAATTGGAATTGTACGATACAATAAAGAAGTACAAAGCCCAACACGTAATCTACAAGATTGACGATTTTATAAAAAGCAAGGGTTTTGATGTCTTACGCCTTCCCCCTTATCACCCAGAATTAAATGCGATTGATAATATTTGGGGGATCGTTAAAAATTATGTCGCATCTAAAAATATCGAGCAAAACATGACGAATACGGAAAGACTGATCAATGAAAGTTTGGGCCAAGTTAGCAGTGAAACGTGGCAAAAAACTTGTGCTCATGTTGAAAAAATTTAAAAAGACTACTTGAAATATTTTGATCTCGATTTTGAATTTATAATCAATGTACAAGATGATTCTGACGACAGCAAAACGGAATCGGAAATCGAAAATTTATCTGATAGTGATTGAAAATACTGAATAGTCCTACTTGTTTCGTTTCCATTCTGTAACACCAATGCTTAATTAAATGCCTACATATTCTTAATATTTTTGTATTTATTGCAACCTAATCTAATTTATTTACAAAATGTATATACTTTTAAAACCAAAATTTTATTTAGATTATTAAATCTCGACTTGAAAATATATCAGATTTTTTTGCTAACGTTACCTACTTTTACACACACAAGCGCGCTTGTCGGGATACGTCACTACTACAATCAAAGCCGAACGGACTTCGTGAAATAGAATATCTGTACCTGTACATTGGTGCCGATTCCCTTGTTCACAAACTAAACTAAATTTAAGTTCAGTGCATCTTTTTCTTTCTATTTTATTAAGAAAAGGACAGAAGATAAATTTTAGTTTAGTCCTGTTAAATTAATCAGCGCCCGTCACTACTCCATACAAGTTTAGATGTGATTAAAAATTTGCCTACTAAAATCACGTCAATTTACGTCAAGCGCTGATTAATTTGACAGGACTAAACTAAAATTTATCTTCTGTCCTTTTCTTAATGTAAAAGTTTCGTTACTACAAGAACCATTGTATAACAGAAAAGTAATGAACAGTGATTACATTTTTCACCTTACGCTCATGTGAATGTAGCAAAATGGCCACGCCACAGAGTTTTAACTAAGGTGTAGAGTTTGTGAAGTTAGGGCTTTAGGACGTGTGTAGAGTTAGAAGCTTGGCTCTACATGAGATTTGATAACTTTTTGACAGTGCGAGCTATGTGGTCTTGTCTTGGCAACATTTTACATGAAAATGTTTTTGGTGGGTTTTAATTATTCTGAATGCGAGGACTATGTGGGTCATTATTTTTTTATTTTTCTCAGTTAGTTTGGAAGTTTGAGTACTTTATGCGGCCTAGCCGAATGTCCTTTCTTTGGTATTGTTCGTCGGATCGTTGAGCCCCTTAAGTTCTGAGTTGAGCTGCATGATAACTGACAAATGAGTGCACTGACTGGACAGGTCCACACAATCCACCATTTCAGATCTACATGATCTTCACATGATCTGGCCAAGATTTAGTCTGGACTTTAAAGAAGACTGTGACCTCTGCCTTTCTTCTCAGAGTAGTCAAATAGGAAACGCCGAACTCATCTAGTTTTTTTTTAATTTGATTGACGTGTGTTTGTACAAACCTACTTACTAACGGAAATAAACTCCATTATCATTTAACCGAAACCACATTTTTTTGTTTGGTTGGTTTGGATGTCTCAAAAGTCATATTATTTTATTATTGTTTCAGTCCAAGAAGAAAGTTTGTACAAGGAAAGAAAGAAGATCAGAAGCATTAAGTCATCATAGGCGTGTAACTATAGTATTTTGTGTGTAGGTATTAGGAAAAAAATAATATACAACATGTTTTAAATGTTATAATTTAGTTATTGTACTTTAAACAATAAACAAATCTTTGAATGTAATGCGTTTCACTATAATCACTAGAAAATTATGAAATCTCTGTAATTAAGTACTGCATGTTACAGTTTGCTACCAAATTTAATTGTACAGAGCAGAGTCTAATATAAGTTCAATATAATGAGTTTAGAATATATGCTTTACTTTCAACGTCTTACGGCTAAGTCCGATACTGTATGCGATTGAAAGAATTTCAAAATTACATGTAGTGCTTCTTTCGTCCAATGTGCCTTATTCAGACAAAAAGTGCTAAGTGCTAATTAAAATAAATGTACAACGTAAAACACCTATTATTTTATAATAATTTTCGTCACTACTACGTAGGACCCAGCCCAGATAAATCTAACTCTAATAAAAATTTCAAAAGAGAATTCTCAATTTATATAATATAGGCCAAATTTTAATTAATACATAATATTTCTCATATCACAATACAAGAACCAAAATTTTTTATTTTTATTTATAATAATTTTAATAATTAAAATGATTTTTTCTACATTCTCGTATTTGAATATAAGTATGAATAATTTAATTATTCTCATTTTTTTTTAATAAAGTGCAATTCCGATAATTTTTCAACATTCAGTTTCCAATAAATGTAAATATCTTTTTCCAATCAATAAACATTTTCAAACACTTATTATTTACTCTCACTGTATTCTTTAAATCTATCTCGAACTTTACTAGAAGGTTAAATATATGACTTACACCCTTAAAATACCTTTTAAGGCTTTACCTATAAGTTCTAATACTGTGGGCACATACCGCAACCATGATATTATTGAAAATAAAATAATTTGAATGAAATTGACTAGAATGTAACATTAATGTACTTAGGCACCTAAAAGAATCTCTTTATTATTAAACATTCCAATAATTGAATACAGCATTTATATTTTTTTTTACAATAAAGACATGAAATAATTTTGAAAATTTAATATTGACATCAAAAGAGTCCTTAATTGATTCAAAATCAAATAAAGCTTACGTTCTACTTATAATAAATGTACAATATGAGGAAATTCTTTGGCTTACGATAGTTTTAAAAAGTATAAAGTAATTAAGATTAAAAAGATTTGAAATTATAAGAAGTTGGTCCTCTAACGACACTGTAATGTTAGTATAAAATTTTAATGGAATGATATTGTTATTTTTAATTTCCTTGTAGTTTTACATACATATGTAGACGCACCTATCATGAATTAAATATTCTATGACTGTTTAGAATGCAGACTGGCCCTAAGCTTGAACAATTTCTTTCGCTGGGTACCTATTCTTATATTTAATAAATTTCATAGAGATAAAATAGAGCCACAGAGTAGCAATACAGTTACACAGGGAAGACAACATATAGGCACAAATGCACTTTCAAATGTCCTACTTGCCTCTTCTATGTATTTTATCTATACACAATATCAGAATTTCTTAGGAAGAAGATTTCTTCGTAGCTTATTATACTTAATTACCATTTAATTTTAACCTAATCTAACGGATTTAATTTAACAGATCGGTACAATATTAACTCTTAGAACAATCGAAGAAAGTATGATTGATCCCATATCAACAATTTGAGTTCTAGATAAATACCTAATAGGTATAAAAGTAGACAATACATGTCATGGAATACACAAGAATAATATTAATTAAGTAATAGAATTAGAATAATAATATAGTTGGAAAACATTTATGTATAATATAATATAATAAATAAATAAATAAATAAAGAAAATATATGATAATAAAAGTACCTAAAAGACTAGATTGTCACTGAAAGGTTACATACATAAAATTACACTGGAAATCGTCTGAAACTTCTTAATATTGAATATAATATAAATTATTTCCGTTATTACTTAGAACAATTATTCTGTTCAGTTTAATTTCTATATTTCAGATATTCTAATCGACTAAACAGCATGTTTAAACGTTTATTTATTTAGAATATGTCTACACAATCGTAATGTATACCCGTAAATTTATCTGAATGGATACTGACAATTTAAATTTTACCTCCAACATTTCATAAAATGTACCAAAAACCATGAACTTCTAAGCTCATATTGGATGTTTGTCGTTCTGCATTTTCTGGTACTAAATTTCACGTTGTCTCTGATTAAGGCAATCAGAATACAAATTGTCAGTTATCCCTCTCATCGCAATTGGTACCTTACTAAATAACTTAGAAACTATAATTAATTAATTTCGAAAGGCCGAAAAATCACTTATAATTTTTTTCTCGTTAATTTAATCGTTCCAATTATTCGATAAAATTAATAGATAGGTATATAGTACAGCTACCAACTTGGACCGAATGGCCTTGTCAACAATTCCTTTCTTGGTCTGAGACCTAACACCATAATTCCACCATATATTATGTATCTCAATCCACATAGGTACATATATCAATAAATACATGAATCATTAATAGAATTAAAGAATTAATATCTTAATTTTTATAACGGCACGCAATGAAATATGAAAATTATATAAACAAGTAAAAATGTCGGCATTCCCGCCAAGCGTGCCGTCAAATCAATCTTAAATTATTTTTTTAAGTTTTTTTTTTGTTTACATATTTTTGAAAATAATTTAATTTGTTCTACATTAAAATCTTACTATCTACATACCAATATTAATTTAAAATGTTGGATTGAATAGTTAATTCTAGAGAGATCACTTATTCACTCACTTTTCAAGTCATTCGCTCTAACAGAGGAGCTATGTCGGGATACTTTCATGCAAAAAACTCCGTTTTTGTTGTCATGTCGAACTCGGACTCCTCCATCTTGTACATCTCGATCAGCTGGAACAAATAAAATAAAATTAGTTAATTTATTACTTATTTTTTGTTATATTAGCAACCATAAAACAGCGTCGCTAGTTCGCACACTTAGAATAGGTAAAAATTCATTATGGGCCATATGAATGGTTTAAAGTTGAAAACGAACTTTTTTCATAACCAGCCAAAACAATTTAGTTCAATCCAATCAGAACTCCCAACAAGTACGTCGATCCATTTGTACTAAATATCGTAATAAGAGCGAACTACAATCATCTTCTCAAGGTAAGTGGGTAAATTGCCAATTTAATTATACATACGTTATCAATGTCCTTGGACAGCTCCTCCATCTGCTTGTCGTGGGTGACTTTCAGCTTTTCCTTCTCGCGGTTCTGCTTGATGGTTTGGGTCTGAAAACAGTGTCAGTATTAGAATATGTGAGTTATTTTCATGCTAACTATTCTGTTTTTATATCGCCTGTATATTTTTATCTTACTCTCTCTGTTCCAAATTGAAATTCCGTAAATAAATTACAATTTTTGTGTTTCTCCCCAACCTATTCTATCCCAAAGTTGTTTAAAGGTAACTCCTAAACCTCTTATGTAACAATTTCTTTTCCGTTCAGAACTACCAATTACACCGTTCACCCCTGATCATACCTGTCCTGCCATTTGCCCGACCAATTCCATCGCAAGATTAGATCGCCTTCACTCAAAGATTAGGTCTTAAAGGCGCGCCGGCCTTACTAGGCGGCACGCGGCGTTTTACATTTGTATGGACGATATCAACTAACGACCAACGAAAATAAGATTTAAATAATTTGAAAATCCTTTGCCATGCCGTGCCTTAGTTATTTGGAAGACGAACACCATCAAATGATTCCCACCTTTCTCTCATCCAAGAACTTCTTAGTATTGTTCTGCTTCTTCTCTCGCAGGCGCCGATCCTTCTCCTGTTTGGTCTTCAGCGTCTTGTCGTTAGCCACCTCCTTGCTCGTCTCCATGCTGATCTTGGCTTGGCGGCCGTTCATCTCTTTTAGTTCCCTGGAATTTGAGATGGAAGTGGAATTAGATTGATGGTTTCTAATGGTTATAGCTATTCAGAATAAGTACTATGACCTAATTCGAGACTATTAAGGAGTCCTGACAAAAGAATGCCACTGCGGCCCTGTTCATTCTCGTGACAATTTTTTAGGTGCCTCCGATATCAAAAACTTTATTCAATTTGATTTATTCTTGTTGAAATTTGCTTCGCCAATTACAACAGCATACTTAAGATTAATGATCAATTTGAGCAGACTTCCAGAAACCAGAGCAGATCAGTCACCTATTTCTCCGAAATTCCGACCATCAAACGAGAAATAGCTCTCATTCAATCATCGTTCGGCCATTACAATCTGTTTATCTGACACTCATAAAATATATCCGGTCGAGAAATAAATCATTGCAAAAAATAGTTCAGAGCCCACGCTGTTGAGCCGAGCATTCAGAATCCTCAAAAAGAAAACCATAATGTTGGATTTTCAACTCTCGGCGCCAAAAAAAGCGTTGAAATCCAGTGCGTGAAAAAAATATCGCTGGAGCTATAATGTTCGAGTTTATATAATGCGTCAATTGCAATACTATTGGACCATTCAATGTTTATGATATCAAATTAATCTTTGAAAAGTGTTCATCTATTTACGTTGAGAAGTTAATCGCTGATAATAAATTTTGTTTTACAAGTTTTTAATAAACTGCTGCTTTAGATATAGCTGGTTCTGTCGGTGGTACTTTTATCTTTGCTACATCTATTTGCAGATTTCCTTTACCATAAAATGTTTACTGTTCCTATTTCGCTTTAGTTGAGGGCTAGCGAACTCTTGGTATCTCTTTAGATTTTGACTAACAAGCCTGGCTTCTTCTAAAGTAGCTTCGACTTGCGTTGTTGGTTAGCTCAAACTGGTGCTGCCTTTTTCCAAATACGGTAAGCTTAGCTAACCACAACGTTAGTGGACTCCCACGTTTGTCTTGTCGATGCTAATGCAACTGCTGCGAGTGAGACGTCCTGGGTTTGATCCCTGAGCCAGGCGAACAGTTTTAGATATTATGATTAGGATTTTTGACTGCTCACTTATATACGTCTCATTCTCATGTAATACGGCTACCCCATGTTCATAACTAGCGAAAAGAGGGTCTACCTTTGAATACCCCTTTGTGGCATATATATAAATAAAAAAATATAAATATTATATATAAATCAACTCTCTCCTACCTCTCATGCTTCCCCTCCAGCTGCTTCATCTGCGCCAGCTGGGTGGCCTCCATCATCTTCTTCAGCAGGTCGCGCTGTTCGTTGAGCCGGCTGCGCGCGCTGGTCCACTCCTCCACGCGATGCTTGGCCACCAGCTCGCTCCACGCGGACGCTTGCTCGTTGACTAGCTTGCGGAAGGCCGCGTCGTTGCTTAGCTGGTCCTTGCTGGAAGATTCAGTGGGTTCATGAGAGTTTCTGATTTTTGATGAGATGTTTACGTGGCTTTAATGTTAAACCATAAAAGAAGAGATGCATAAAAACATGTTTTTATGCATCTCTTCTTTTACAGCATACTGTTCTAACCCAATATTCACCAGTTTCAGGGTTTAAAAAAAAACAAATTTGTTAATGTAGTCGTAGGATATGTCGATGTGAGCTGGTCAACAGCGGGAAAAAAACAGCTTCTCAGATATTTATTATTATTGATAATAGGATATTTTACTATATACGGGAAAAATCTATAAATATATTATTGAGATAGTTTAGGCAAAAAAGAGTCGGAAAATGTTAGTTTTAGTTCATAAAATAACAAAATAAATTTTAAAATTTAATTCATCGTTTTCAGTTTTTCTAATCTGTTAAAAAAAAAACATGAAATAGTAGCCGCCATTTTATTACGTCATACGGCTATGTTAACAAAAACGTGTCAATTATCATACAAAGATCAGCGCATTTGTTTTCATAACCCAGTGACGTCATGACCACACAGAGCAACATGACGTCCAGTGCGTCCAGCGTTTTCGTCAACCTACGCGCGAAATTTGAAAATGTAAAATTTTAAATGCATTTTTATGGCACTTATCGATTGAATAAAAATTTTGTGGTTTTTTTTGGGCATATTAGCAGTTCAGAATTTAATTAAGACACTTCAAAAATGGGTGTTAATTTTTCAGCAGGCTTAGTAGGTATGACGCTTTCTATTTCTACTCTACTGTAGAATAGAAATCGCTTGTCTACATTTCTCGGTAGAAAACTGTCAACTGTCTACACGGAAACGTCATTTTCTCTACTCATCCTTCGACAAAACGCTTCTCTACCGTTCTCGTGCTAAGAATGCTGTTTACAACGATTCCCCAAGCTGTTTGATTAGTGCCAAAGATTTCTCCGAAACGTACTTTCGGCTCAATGAACGTAGGTACCTATATTTCACAATGTAGGTACTAGTCGTAAACGTTTCTACTTATTTTGCATTTACAAATGCATTTAGAAACACATCAAATGAACACTAAACAGAACTCTTCGTTTTCCCTTGAAAACGAAAGTTCTGGTGTCGACATGACACTCAAACTTGACACGTGTCTGACGAAAGAC
Source organism: Atethmia centrago (assembly GCA_905333075.3). NCBI lineage: Eukaryota > Metazoa > Arthropoda > Insecta > Lepidoptera > Noctuidae > Atethmia > Atethmia centrago. The sequence continues at coordinate 3,861,719 of HG995381.1, read as the reverse complement.
AACGTCACATGTAAGGAATTCCTTAGTTTTACGTCCTATAAATTCTTGTGTTATACCCAGACCTATATTTTATCATTCATTAAATTTATTTGCATTTTCTTTTTTTTTACCCCTATAAGCTTCCCGCAATTGCTAGCAATGGGTTGACAAAGTTTAATCGCAATCAGATTAATGGTATGGCTGCGTATAAAATACGAACAAATAAACATTGACTTTTATGTTACAAGATAGAAGGAGAAGCGTTACACAATGTGTCCGCTTTTGACGTAGATCTCGCCTGATGGAAAGCGATGGATGAGGCCTATGTTGGAACGGGCGTGCCCTGAAAATGCCTGATCAGTCTTGCGTTGAATGCTGACAATTTCGATTTAACTGATTTTTTTATTTCAAATTCGTATCGAAAGACCATCTAACAACAAAGACTTGTTTCAGACTCCGTGAGACCGGCCTTAAAACATTCCTACTCAATCTTTAATTTTGATACTTTTATAGGTTTCACGCTAAATCTGCCTAGATCCGTTTAAAATCACAAGCGAAAAATCTCAAACCCCGATTGTTAAAAAAACTTGTAAACCTTCCTATCCTTAGCACTTCCTTAATTCTTAGCTTATTACTGCCCCCCTGCGGGGGACACAAACCGACGGATTCTGAAGGGAATCGCTAACCCATTATGATTCATAATCATAACCTATGTTTGAAACCAAAATAGATCAACCTTTTTTCAGATTATCTAAAGTACCTAGGTACATCTTTTATGGGGTACTGTATCAAATATTACAACAAAATACCTTGTGATATATTGCAATCAAATGAAAGAAAATTTAAAACTCATATTAAAAAGTACACTTTGTAAATAAGCATATTATTACAAATTAGAGGATTATATCCAAGATAAGAATGCTTGGAAACATGCTGGTCCAGCTCCATCGACAAAATCAAACTGGTTGCTATTTTAATTGTACAATTTAGTATTTGATACAAATAATAAATCAATGTTGAATTTACATTCTGTGATAACTTTAACTCACACACTGACCTATTTATTCTAGTTAGGAAAACGTATACTTTTACAATGTTTGTAAATATGTGAGCATCACGTAGGTACCTATCACATAAGTAATTTATCTGTCATTGCTTCATTTTTAATTCTTTTTACCAATTTTGGTATAGTAATTTTATTCTAGGTGCATCGTTTTCACATATATTATATATTGTACCTATTCAAAATTTTGTCAAACATTTTAAAAGAGTATTTCAGTGGAGTTTCTTGCCCATTCTTCTTTAGAATCAATTCTATTTTTTTGTAAATTTTGACGTTCAAAAGTGCCTTTTATGTGCCTATTTGAAATAAATAATTTGACTTTGAACTGTTCGTCTGTTCGACAACGTAAATCAGGCAATGAATGCTGTTGTGTGTTATGAAATTACTCCGCAAGTGTTTCCTCACCTTTCCCGACTTCAGTAATCTCCAAGACGAATGAAACTATAGGTAGGTACTATAAGTTAAAAAACTTCTTCTACTCACTTCTTTCCCTTAATCATCTTCTCAAGCGCGGAACACTGCGTCTTCTGCAACGCCATCTTCTCCTTGGAGTGGCGCTTCCTCATGGCGTCCAGTTCCTTCTGCTGCTTCCTGCCAGTCTTCACGAAGCCCTTCTCTTGGCGAAGGGACTCCACCGTGATCGGCTCGAATACTAGAGGAGGTTCTAGAAGGATAATAAAGAGATAAAATGTTTAAAAATATAACTCATTCAACCAATCACAGAATATTACGCGCGCTTGACAATTTGTTAACTAAAATGTTGATTTTCGCGCCAGAGCCCAGAAACCGGCCAAAGTAGGTAAGTACCAAAAACTTATAGACGACAGCAAAAATTGTTAGTAGGAATTTTTGTTTTAAGTACCAAACAATTGTTCGTTTGTTGTCCTAAAGAAACTACATTAATTTGTGAATAACGACCTCGGTACGTTATTCACAGTGCGTTTGCCACCTGCATAGTGCAATCATTTTTATCATAAATCCAGTGTATTTCTAAAAAACGTAATCTACACTACTGAAATGCACTACAAAGCTACACAAATTATTGCACTATGCGGACGTCAGACGCACTATGCTTACGTCTTGCGATGCAACGAAGTATACAATATGTGTATAGGTAGGTATTGTTGCCATCTAAATTCCGAACAGACACAGATAACAAGAAGGCCATTAGAAAAGGCGAGACAAAAAAAAATCAACAAAATTTAAAACCATTTTTTTAATTTTCAAGCCAAAATAAAAAAAAAAGTACTTTCCATTTGCACGTGACAGCACTTAAATTTTCCAGCTATCACTAAACGAACACACAAAGGACCTAAACTACACAAATAACAAATAAAAACACAGCCAATACCTAAACAAAACGACACAGTGCTCATTTCGCTCGGAACGCTCCCGTGCAGTCAACTTGAGCGAAACTCAACGTATTGAAGATATCTGATACGAAACATCTGTATCTTGAAATATTTAAGGTAATATGTTTAGTGTGTGGTGTGGGGTATAAGCGGAGCGGGTTTGTGTGGAATGCAGATAATCTATTATCGGAGTATTCCCATCTGCCCCCGAGTGTCTGTCCCCGAATGGGACACTTGGGAATTTTCGTGTTATCTGTCTCCGAACTTATAAATGGGTACAGATGGGAATTAAAAGATGTTATTATTTTTTTTATTAAAGTGTCTGTCCCCGAACGGAGGCAGAAAGAAGAATGGCCTTACAGAATAGTGAGAAAAAAATCTTGGTGGAAACAGGCACGTTGGAGAACCAGGTTTGCAAATATGGGGTGTAATTTGGCGGCCCTAGGTTGCCAGCAGATGATTTAGATAGAGACTATCTGATGCAAATAAAAAATCTTGGATGTAGATAGAATATAATAGAATACTTTTTATTATGTACGCCATAAAAATTACAGATAAACTTAATGTAGAAATTTTACATAGGATGACACAATGGGCGGTCATATCGCTCAAAGCGATCTTTTAAAAACCTTTGAATGGATTAAGGGGGAAGGGGAGACAATACTGCAGATAGTCTGTGGCGTATCATTTACATATAAACAATAAATACATCCATACATAAACATATTTTACTTATCTACATTAAATATATATAATAATGGTCATTAAACAAGAGCAAAGAACAAAAAAAAAAATTAAGGAGAGAGATAGTGTTTTTACATATTTTAGAGAAACTTAGTCGTTTCAACATTATATGCCGATATGCGACTCGAAAAAGTATAGCAGTAATTTAAAACTTTTTTTGATTGATGATAGATAAAAACAAAAACCTATGATCCCAAAAATAATAATTATATCCATTCTTTACTTTTGCTTTACATGTTCTATGCAAGACCTTTTCCTGCTGCAAGCAATTAACAACCACTTCCCTCTATACCTTACTCCACACCCCACTATATAATGATTCTTAAAATATCTGCTGCATGTCATATACTCCTCGGATTAGTTCAGTTAAGCGTCTGCGTAAATACAGGTCAGGAATTATGAATCCAAATCTATTTGTAGCACAGTCCAGATCACGTTATCCTAAACACACTGGTAAAAATCTCCAGTTTATATCTGACACATGATTTAGTTTAGGAATGTACTGGAAAAGCAAGTTTATACAGAATCCAGGTTTGTTTATGGACTTGAAATGTTTATGTTGAACAAACTGAGATATTGGGCTGAATGGAATGTCGTGGTTAACTGAAATTGCTGTTTCGTATTGACAGAAAATTGGCAGTTGATTATCCTTGCCTGTTTTGTGTATTGTGTGCCAGTTAATAATCGTTTGATTGTCCGGTTAATGCCATAATCAAGGGACATCTAAATGTTAGAAGGAAATATTGTATAAGGGATAAAAATATCAGAAAATAAAAAAATTAGATGGCACACAGAGCCAACTAATTTTTTAACCTATTGACCGCCACGTTAATAAAGCAAAAACGTGCCCTCAGCGCCAAGCTACGAATTATTCCTTAAAATTTGACATGTAGTCGTGACTGTGGCGTGCTGGGCACATTTTAGTCTGTCATCTATACATGACTGTGGCGTGCTGGGCACATTTTAGTCTGTCATCTATACATGACTGTGGCGGTCAAATGGTTAATGGTAAACTTCATCATCAGCCTACAGCAGTCCACTGCTGGAGATAGTCCTCTCCAATTGCACGCCATTTAGCTCGATTCTCGGCAACTCTCATCCAGCTGCTACCAGCCACCCTGCTCGTATCGTTGCTCCACCTGCCTGAGGGCGTCCTACCTTACGTTTGCCGATTCGCGGTCTCCACTCAAGAACACATCAACAGTCAATGGTAAACTTACTTTGTTTTTAATTGTCAGGAATACCTACACATATTTTATATTTTTCTTCATGTAATATTTTAATACTTATCTATACTTTTTTACAATCTTACTTCACTGTTAAATAACTAAATTCAATATCCCTAATATTCTGAATATCTAACTTTACACAAGTAAATTAAAATCAATGTAAACAATAAAGTTTATTTTTACCTCCAGTTTACGTAAACAATGCACGTTCTTTCTTACCACACAGCAGTTTTTTTCATTACTAAACAAGTTTTAAGAAACTACGTGAAAAGGTGAAAATTGCTTACTTTTCTGGTAAAACCCAGAACACTTGTGTGTTTAAGAACTAAAAGTATGGGTTATATTCAAAATTTTAATGAGTAAAAATACTCACTTAAAAGTTCCCTGAAAATTTTGCTAACTGGTTAATTTGTGAGAGAATATCAGGAGACAACCAACCGAAATCAGATGACCTAAAAAAATATTATGTCCAACTATCATGCAGTCAAATTAGTCTAGTTTCTCATCGTTTGGCGTTAAGGCTCCTACATACTGGCGCGACTTGTCGCGCGACGCGTCGCGACACAAAGGCACCGCTTGTAGCGCTACACGCGGTGTCTTTGAGTCGCGTCGCGTCGCGCGACAAGTCGTGCCAGTATGTAGAGAAGCCTTTAAGCTGTAGTATCCGGTCCAAAACAATTAAGTATTTTTTTTTTTCAATTTAGAACAGACTGTCTGCCAAAGTGAAATAATTTTAGCCGCTGCCTTGGTCTTGATTTGCACTTTTTCTCAAGACTTGGTCTTGAAAATGGTGTTGTGTCCTCATCAGGTGGATGGGGACATTATCAAGACAGACATATTATGCTATTTTTTTCTACCATGTTAGTAGAAAAAATTGCTTCCTCGAATAGATCATATTATTATGTCAAACTGTGAAGGTATAATTTTACCTGCTTTCTTCTCCTCGATCTGCACTTTCTTCTCGGGGCCGGTCTCCTCGATGCCCATCTGCTTCACTTTGTCGTTGCGTGCGTCAGCCGCGCCCATGAACGCGCGCGGGTCGGACAGGGCCGCCATGAAGTCTGCAGGAAAAATTCAACATTTTATTTTGCTACACAGTTGTGGACAAATTGTTACCATTTGCTCGACTTTCATTTGCCATGAGCTTTGGCATCTTCTTTATCAGGATCGAATTTCATAGTCTTCTAAGTTTTACATTATCAAAAGAAAAATTAGATTATTTGCACCAAACATGACGCATAAAATCCTTACTAATAAAATAAATGTGAAAGTGAGTTTGTTTGTTACGCTTTCACGCTAAAACGGCTGAACGGATTTGGATGAAATTTGACTGATAGCCTGGAACCTAGAAAATTACATAGACGACTTTTTATCCTGGATCTCAGACGAAATCGCGAGCAACAGCTAGTTAAAAATAAAGTAAAAAAAGGAAAAATCAACAAATGGGAAAAATTCAGAACATTTTGTGTTGTCGTTTCTCAAGTATTTACGAGTTTGATGGACTAACCATGTCCAAATCAATGTTCAGTTGTGGTAATTGTCTAAAATATAAATTTCGGTATTTATTTATGAGTGTCTTAAATCATCTTCTATGAGTAAGCAAGTACTAACTTAAATACATGTCTGCTAACTTAGCTGACTGCTAAATATTTTTGACAAAATATTTTCAGCTCTAGTCTAATCTGGTGCCAACTGAGAGAAAAAGCTAAACACTTTTTGTCTACCTCCGCAGTTGGACTGCATAATCAGTCCATAACGTTCCCACTGCTGAGAAATAGGCCTCCTCTCTGTTGGAGGGACAGGACGGTTTCCTCACGATGATTTTCCTTCATCGTTTTGAGAGCAGTGGTGATGAAATTATTTACACAAAGTAAAGCTCTTGCCTAGGTTCGAACCCACGACGTACAACTCGTAAGTTGGGGCCGTTACCACTGGGCCACCACTAGTTGGACTGACTGTCACATATATATATGTTTTGTACCTTCAAAGCCATCCGGCACGTAGATCTTCAGCTCAATATTACAGAACAGCATGGGCAGCGACATGGGGAAGTTGGCCTCGGTGCGCAGCGAGATGTGCCGGTAGCCGGCCTGCAGCCCGTCCAGCGGCAGGATGCGCTGCCCGAGGAGCTTGCCGTTTTCATCATACACGCCGAAACGAAGGACGGCTAAGTCTGGGAGAACGACCTGGTGGAGAAAATAATGTTACATAACATAACATAACCAGCCTATAATGTTCCCACTGCTGGGACACAGGCCTCCTCTCTGTGAGAGGGAGTGGGCCGTAATCCACCACGCGGGTTGGTAGATGTCACATGTGTTCGATATTTTTGGTTCTAGGACATGCCGGTTTTGTCACGATGTTTTCCTTCACAGTTTTAAGAGCAGTGGTGGTGAAATAATTTACACAAAGTAAAGTGCCTGTCTGGGTTCGAACCTATGACGTCCAACTCGTAAGTCGCGGCCGTTACCTCTGGGCCACCACTGCAAATAATGTATTTGGATTTAAAATGTAGCAAAATTAAATACATTTACATTAAAATGTGAAAACAATATTGTTGAGAAAAAGATACAAGAGCGGGGACCAAATAAAAAGTTCAAGAATTCATTGACAGTTTGTCAAAAGACGACTTGACAGACGTCACCCAGAACAGAACAGAAACCCTCGGGTCACCCAGATCCTTTACAGATATTCTAAACAGACTAGGAGACATAATCAGCTTCTGGAGGGAGGTGGGCTGGTTAGAATAACCACTGACGGCTGCGATGGCCCACGCACAATGGTGTGACTGACACTGGCATGGTCATCATCAGGGATTTTAATTTTGATAACATAAAAAAATTTGTCGCTAATTAGTCGAAATTAGTCGCCAAATATAATAATATCTGTCGGTCACTGGTTCAAAAGTTATAAGCATTTCTAGGTGGCCGACCTGGAGAATCTCCCCAGCTTGGCCACATTTATATCTCAAGAACTAGGACGCCACGGTCTAGGTATATAACCAGTGACCGACAGATTCTGATATTAGGCGACTGCTTCCGACTAATTAGTGACTAAATTTGGGAGAAAACAGATCTTCGCAGATGCCCTAGCTTTTGAGATTCAAATGGGCCAAGCTGGGGTAGGCGCTCCCCAGATCGGCCACCTATGAACCCTTATAACTTTTGAACCAGTGTGTTTGATTCTGATATTTAGCGACTAATTTCGACTAATAAGCGACAATTTTTTTCTGTTATCATAATTAAAATCCCTGAGGGGCTTGTGGCTAAGTAATAACAGCCGCACGGGTCGATCGATCAGGTTAAGCTACGCTTGCCGCGGTTGGTCCGTGGATGGGTGACCATCTTTACATACCAAGACCCCTCCGCACCTCGGAAAGCACGTTAAGCCGTTGGTCCCGGCTGTCATTTGTAGATGTTTGACAGTCGTTACGGGTCGTCAGAAGCTCGAAAGTCTGACAACCAGTGTTTTTTGGGTTTAGAATAACTTTATTTCTCATAAAGAATTGCATACACTAATTTACTTACTGAGAAACAATAACTAATAACTAAGATTAATAATTAGAGCGCACAGATGTACGTATATAAAATGACAAAACAAAAGAAAAAAACAAAAAACGTGGGTAAACAGATAACAAACTCGATGGTAGGTTATTAACGAGGCACAACATGGATGTATGATTTGATTTTTTACTAGATATGGCATAGTCTGTTATTAGCAAGTTTATTGTTATAAGACCATTTTATTTTAAGTTTATTGTTCTATTTATATATTTTGGGTACATACCTCATTTTGAGTATTAGATTTTATTTATTTTTGTTTAGTTTAAGTAAATTCCTAATGTATGTATATTTTTAATTTAGAGGTATACAGTTAATCTATATAGGTATATATAATATGTGTATTTTATTTATGTAGTATATATTATGCAGTTATATTTTTTATTTTATTCACTTATTTGTATGTATTAATTGTGTGAGTCTTTAGTAGCTTTTTGAACCGGGCATAACTTTGTTCTTTTTTATTATCGATGGTAATTTATTATAAATTGTAACACCCTCAAACTCCAAATTTCTTCTTCCATAGTTGGTTCTAGGAGGGCGGGTCACTAAGTAACTAGCACGTCTTAGGTTAATCTTACGTGCTTGTTGTGTTGTTACACATTTTATACTGGAATGGATTTCCTTATTTAATATTTTACGTATTAGAATACATGTGTAGTATATGTACGTTATATTCATTATTTTTGTTTCCTCGAATATCTTTTCAGTTGATGTCCTAAATTTATAGTTAAATAAAATTTTAATTAAACTATTCTGAACTCGTTGAATTGGATCTATATTACTCTTCGCTGCAGTACCCCAGATTTCAATGAGGTAGTCAATATGAGGCTTAACCAAGGAATTATAGATAAGATATCGCACTTTTCGAGGGAGACAATTTGTTATATTGCGGAGTACCCCTGTGAGTGGACTTAGTTTAAGTTTATTTTTTTCTAGGTGTGGTTTCCATGTAAGGTTACTATCTAAGATAAGTCCGAGATATTTTTCTTTAGCTTTTCGTTCAAGTAGTTGGCCGTCTATTTTAAGTTCGAAATTATCATTTATTTTTTTTATTTTTTGCTGCAAAAATTACATAATTTGTTTTTGTAATATTAATAGTTAAAAGATTTGACTGAAACCACTCATTCAACAAATTAAGATCATTTTGAGCGTCGGCTATTATAGCTTCGAATGAGTGTCCAAAGTAAAAGAGACTTGTGTCATCGGCATAAAGGGAGATGTCTCCTTTAAGATCCAATTCACTGATACTGTTAATATAAATAAGGAACATGAGGGGGCCCAATATTGATCCCTGGGGGACGCCAAAATTCAGGATACAGGGATTGCTTTCATGTTTATCTATTCTTACTGTTTGCTTACGGTTCTCCATATATGATTTAAAGATTTCAAGTGCTTTGTCTGTGACACCGGTGTGTTCGATTTTTCGTAATAATTTGTCATGACTGATGGTGTCAAAGGCTTTTTTGAGATCAATAAATATACCTATAGCAACTTGTTTTTCATCAATTTTATTTTTAATTTTGGTTACGAGGTCAATTGTAGCAGCGAGAGTATTTGATTGAGCTCTAAATCCATACTGTTTACGGTAAAAGAAACCTTTTGAATTAAGGAATGACTCCAATCGGTTATAAAGAATCTTCTCAATAACTTTAGAAATCATCGGGAGAACTGATATAGGGCGGTAATTGCACGGGTCTAATTTACTTCCGGATTTATGAATTGGTACAACTTTTGCAACTTTTAATTCGTTGGGCAAAATACCTCGTGCCATATGGTAGTTAATACAGGCTGTTAGTTCCGTAGCAATAATGTCTTTTACGCATTTAATTGATTTTGTACTAATACCATCAATGCCAGACGCAGTATTACATTCCAAATTTTTAATTATAGTAATAACTTCCTTTGTAGTTGCTGGTTTCAGAAACTGCAATTCCGTTTTATCAGTTAGTCTACACTCTTCTAAAATTTGACTTCTTTTCGACTTTTCAGAAATCATACTTGCTAGGGTTGAGCCAATAGTCGAAAAATATGTAATAGTACCAGCTGGCGTTTCAAGTTTATACGGTCCAGTTCTGTCATGCAGTTTGTTTCTCGACAAATCGTTTATAAGTTGCCACATTTTTCGTGGTTTACTTGAATTTTCTTCAAACCTCTTTAGGTAATAATCACTTTTTGCTTTTCTTATGTTGTGTGATACTCTGACTTTTATATGTTCATACTCTGCTTTTATTTCCGTGTCCACCACATTTGTTTTATATCTTTGCCATAGTATGTTCTTGTTATTTATCTCTTCCAATAGATCTTTTTTAATCCAGTCTTGCCGCGGGGCATTCAAAAATTTAAATTTTGTGATTCTGCACTTATTTAGACAAGATTGTAATTTGCATGCCAATTTGTCATACTCCACGTCTTCATGATTTTTAGGATATTCATCCAGGCATCGATAAAGTTTATTGAAGTCTACCGCGTTGTATTTTTATTTTATGATAGGTGGTGGTTGGTATCGCTTTATCTCTAAAAGTATTTGTTTGTGGTCAGACATTGAAGATTCCATAGTGACAAAATGGAAATTATTTTCATTTAAGTCAGAAGAAACATGGTCTAACATTGTCTTGGTTGAGGTTTTTTCACGGGTACAGTGTTTTGGACTTATTCTGTTCAGGATCTTGTAGTTGTTCTCTTTTAAAATGTTCTTATACTTCCGTGTCGCTAAGTCCAGATTGAGTAAGTCTAGGTTGTAATCGCCAAAGACTATTGTTCGTTTCAATTTGTGTAATTGTTCTGAATATATCTCGAGAAAGTTGTCCATGTTCATTTTATTGGGCTTATAGATAGCACCGATATTTAGAAAAAAAATTTTCACGTATACCCAGAGATACTGAGTGTCATCCACGCATTGATCTTCAATAAGGTGGTATTTGGATTGTTGTGCACAAATATTGACACTCAACCTCCCCTTTTATTTTGTCTATAATTATAGTAGTGGGTATACGAGGGTATCTGGAGCATTTTTGCCTCATCCTCACTCTTAATCCAAGTTTCCGAAAGTATAATAATATGTACAGTTACTTGTAGGGAAGCTATGATACATCTAAGCTCATCGAATTTTCCAGGTTTTACAATACTGCGAGCGTTGGCATAAAAACATTTTAGAGATTTCTTTGTAAAAATAATAGCTGAGTAATTGTTGGTTATTTGGTAAGTTATTTCCTCTTTGGACGACGTTAGTTTTTTGGAGTTTCCCTTGCTGTCACTTCATGTGTTTCTTTAGATGTGACTATTTTGGGTATACCTCTGATATACTTGATGTTAAGACCACTTTCTCCATTTGAGGTGCGTTGCTGAAGCTCTTCTTTTAAATTTTGAAGGTATTTCCGTTGATATGGAGTTTGATCCGAAAATATTTTGATGTGTTCCTTATCAATCTTATTCCTATTACGTAGTATGTTCTTTGCTGTATCTTCAGACGAGAAGCATACTTTTACTGCACGAGTTTTTTCTTGTTTATATTTTCCAAGACGAAATATTCCGGTAGGTTGAGGACAGCCATTATGTATTTGCCCAGTTATTTGCAGTATTTCTGCCGTATCGTAATCTTGCCGACTGGTTGCAGTATCATTCTGGGATTCAGGAATTTCAACAACTATAATATTTTTGGCTCTGAAGTTTTCTTCTCTTCGATTTCGGTGAAAATTTCATCTCGTGTGGTTGCTGTTTGGGTAGAAGATGAAGCTGGCATATTTTTTAAGTTATTAACATCAGCTTCAAGAACCTCTACTTTCTTCTCTGTATTTTCGGCAGCAACAGATAATTTTGATAGTTGGTCTTTTAATTTTTTATTGTCCAGGATAAGATAAGAGTAATCTGTGGTGTAGTTTCTTTATGCGATTCAGACAAATTCGGATAAGATCCGCTGCGTCCCGCACACATGCCACCTCCAGGCGGTGAGCGTGGTGTGCTCATTGTAGATCTATGTACGAAATTACTCACGTGGGAGTTGATTAGCGCCGCCGTCAGGTGAGTACAGTGCGGAGATACAGCAGTAGATATTCCGTCCTTGTTACTATTTTACTTGCACCGGGGGTGAAGAGCGGTTACCGCGTCGATGCCGTGTACTTTACTCGAGGCTCAAAACAGTTACGGTGTATGTCACTCGCGCTCGATTTTGCGAGAAATTGTTGTAATTAGTTGCCGTAGGGTTCGTAATTGGCTAACTTTTATTTTTTTAATTTATTAAAATAAACAGTAACACGTCCGCTCTGTGCGCTCGTCGAGCGTTTTTTTGTTTACCAAGGGGTATCGTTTTACCCAGTAACTGGGCTGTGGAGGTCAGATAGGCAGTCGCTCCATGTAAAATACTGGTATTCAGCTGTATCCGGTAAGACTGGTAGCCGACCCCAATATAGTTGGGAAAAGGCTAGGCAGATGATGATCATAATTAAAATCCCTGATTGTGGCCATGTCAGTCACACCGCACAATGGTCCACATGAAGGACTAAAATGCGGAAAGCAAACCCTCAAACTTGAAACATATACGACTTGACAACACATCGCGATTTGTTTAATAAAGTTAGTTTAACATAACATTACGCTTGTATTCCCCGAAAGGTTAGGCAGAGGTCAGTTTAATATTAATGTATTCATAATCCTTCCGGAATAAATTACAATACCTTTCTGAACAAGAATGGCTCCTCGTTGTACACCGGGTTGAGTCCGTTGGCCGGCACCATGCGGGTCCGGAACTCCTTGCGGATGGTGTCTGACGGCAGACCGTACATGTCCACCTCCACGTACGTGCCGATCTTCTTGTCGGACAAGAACTGGCCGGCGATGACCTGGAGACAATTGAGAGTTGATTAGAAGATGTTTTACACAAAGTTATCGTGAAAGTGAACAGGATTAAAGTGTTAGATTTTTAACCAATAAAGTTTTCTTTGGATCATCATTATGGACCAATTTCTATTCAATAAGTTTGCTATTAATTAGCATGCTATGGCAATCCATTGTGTATTCAAAAGAGTAGTTACGGTCAGCGACAGTCGATTAACACTGCTACTTTTATACATCATCTAAATTGACACAAAATTATTCAATACATTGTATTTCAGCATTTCATAAGCTAAGAGTTATTCTTTGAATTTTACTTCCAATTTAAATTATTATTTTTAACTCAATAATTAAGATTAAAAAAAAACTGAAGTGTTAATCGACTTTTGTCGGTGTCTGTGCCTACCTTCCGACTAAATACAGGAAAAAAACTACAAAAGACAAGACTTTGTAACTAATGATTTTTAAGCCGTTCGTATACCTATGGTTGAGTTGAATTTCAGTTTATTTCTGTCGTTCACTGTAGACCTATGTCCCGCAGTCGAGATCTTTTACAAGTTCGGCTCCGTTTAAAAGAGTTACATGCGTTTTCAAATTGCTTTTGGTCGGCATAAAAAGTACGGAAATTAAAAAGAAACAAAAGTGAATACCTGCACAGAACACTGAGCAGCAATCACACCATCCACAGGCGCATCAGCAAACGGATCGAAACTCCTGTCAGCCCGCCTCATGAAGTCAGGCTTGAGCAGGTATCCGCAGTTCCCGTTGTACTCGAACTTGCCCTGGTTCAGCTGCATCGGCAGATCCGACGTCTGGAAGTTCAGGGATACCATCTGGCAGCCGGCGTTCCAGAACACCTGGGGAGGAAGGTTTTATTATAATCACTAGGTACACTTCAGTAAGCTGACGATTCACGACTTCATACAATAAGTTTACCACAACAGTTCGCAGGGTTACACGAAGGAAACGAACGTTTCCAGCCTAAGGGACTCAGTTGAAATGGCTCCTAATGCCTGGTATTTTATTGGTAGCAATATTTTTTGTACCGGAAGATGACAGCACAGAATAGTGATACTTTTTTCTTTTTGAACATGAAAGTAAGTTATTCTTTTAATCCTTTATGGCTCATTTTCATGAATCGATAACTCGGTCGATATACAGCATGCAGGGTCTCCCCGACGAGACAAATGAAAGTCAAAAGTCGATAACGCGGTCGGTACACCGACTGCGGCGAATCCCCATAGCGGGCGTAGCAACCACTGAAATTCATCGGTCGGTAAAAAGCGTGCGGAGACTCACACCTAATGAAAATGAGCCTTGAAAGCAACTGCCTAACGTGCGGTGCAGATTCTCCGTATACCGCCATCGTTCCCTATCTACTAATGAAAATAGTTCCCCGAATACCCAATGGCAAGCTTCACAGCAATCTCCCGCACCCCGAAAACGAGCTCTATCGACCAAATAAAATGAGCCTTTAGGTCTGATAACTGGTACGGGAACGATACCCCACACCTACCCTTCCATATGACTTTATAAGTAGTCGGATCTTCTTGGTATCAGAATAATCACGCGAGTAACAGTTTATATAAATTTTGCTCCAAATCGAATAATTTCAGTTTTTGTACCTGTGGCATGTAGTTGGAGGAATCAGCTCGGGTGCCCTTGGGGTAGATGCGGGACATCTGTCGCTTGTTGTAGTTCACGAAGTCGATGGCCTGTGTCTTGAGGTAGTTCATGCCAGTCGTCTCCGCGAATGAGGACATGTTGTGGTAGATGTTCTTTTCTGCAAGTTTTAAAAATTTTGGTTATGTAGGTATTTAGGAGGAAGCATGTTCATATTTAGCATCTGCGTTTAGCATAATCAGCCTATAATGTTCCCACTGCTGGGACACAGGCCTCCTCTCTGTGAGAGAGAGTGTGCCGTAATTCACCACGCGGGCCCAGTGCGGGTTGGTAGATATATACTCGTATATGTCTTCAATTTTTGGTTTGGTTTGGTACATGCCGGTTTCCTCACGATGTTTTCCTTCACCGTCATCTGCGTTTAAGTTGGAATTAATACTTTGAACGACTCGCGACGCGATCCACAAGTGGGCTTGACTAATCCCTTGCAGTTAACTTGCCTCTCGAACCTACTTAACTGAACTTTTGTGCGAGACGTACCTAACTCTTGCAAGCAACTAACACATACAAACTTTACAAACAAACTTTCATTCTCTATTTAACCACTTTAGGGAATGATTTAAATTATTTTAAAAACAAAAAACCGGACTACAAAAACACAAAACTGAAAAGGGAAAAACGAGCATTATAATCTATAGAATTTTGGTCTTGCAGGCGATACCAAAATTCTATGGATTATAATAATGCCTATTTTTGCAGTCGGGTTTTTGTTTTTTTTAAATAATTTATTTTATTTCAAGCTTTTTTTTTATGAATATATGTTTGAAAATTACTACCTAGCTTTTATTTGATACCAATATTGTTACAATTTATTTTAAATAAAACCTTCCCTTCCATTTTTTTGTACTTGTAGATGCAATGTATAAATATTATATAGCCTATGTCACTCCCACAATTAAGACGAATCTAACGACTCCTCATATGTTAAAATCCGTCAAGCCGTTTAGGCTGCAGAGCGTGCCAAAGAAATAACCATACAAACATACATACTCTCGAAAAACATTACCCTCCTTCTGGGGCAATCGGGTAAAAAAATCCCTCACTTTCATTATATAAGTTACTCTTGTCAAAAAATCAAAATGTCTTGCTCTAGGTCCAGCAGTTTAGGCTGTACTTTGTCTAATAGTGAATGAATGAATGAATGAATCTAGGATTTTTTTTAAAGTAGATACTTTGCATTCTACTAAACTTCGAGGAGGTTCGACTTAATTCTTGTAGTCGACCTAACTTTAAAACTTAAACTATTTTACTTGCAGAATTTCAGCTGCTCCTTTAAAAAAAAAAACCTGATACATACTATCGGCCTCCTCGAAGCCCTGGAACTTGATGGGCTGCGCGTAGTTGACCATGGAGGACAGCCAGGGGTGCACGTTGGTGGTGGAGCCCGTGTACGCCACGGGCGGCGGCGCGTCGTCGCCCGCCGTCGCCGCCTCCGCTACGATCTCCTCCGGCTTTGGGAGTAAATAAAATGATAGTGATCATAATTATGGTTAATATTACCACAATTATCCAAAAAAGGTTTCGTTTTTCATGTACATATTTCTGGATGTAATTATGGAAAACTGTTAGTTTAGGATCTTAATCCTGTCAGTAGTCTGAAGCATAGTAATGCTTGAAATAAATGACCTTAATGCGTTTACCAATTCAAAAGCAATCGTCATTTAGATACACATATTTAAATCTTCATAGTTTTTAGGTCCATGTTTCTTGGAACTTAAACCACTGAAATCTCCAAAATGCCGTTCTGTTACCTAAGACTGATGATGCCCTTCACAAATTGCTAGAATAAATAAGTCATCGCTAGTCAGAAACTGACACAAGTTTTGCCGATACAGCTCCAAAGTTAAATCAGTCTTCCACAATCTACCAACCTTCTTATCAGTAATAACAACTGCCGACGCATCTTCCTTCTCCTCATCCTCAATCACGAACTGGCCCTGTCGGAACAGCTCCAACTCCTGCTTCTCCACCTCGGACTTCAAGCGCTTGTTCTTGATGAGGATCTTCCGCCTTAGGGCTGAGGGGGGTGGCAGCGGGACCCCAGGCTCCAGCTGGAATTGTTGAGACTTTTATTGAAGGACAGGTGTTTTGAGTTTAACATGTTTTATGTATGTATGTATTTATTGTATATATATAAATGGTACACCACAGACTACCCGCAGTATTGTCTCTCCTTTCCCCCCTAAACCATCCAAAGGTTGTCTATAAAAGATCGCTTTTAACGATAAGACCGCCCACTGTGTCACCCTATGTATAATTTCTACATTTAAAGCTGTAATTTATACGGTGTACATAATAAAGAGTATTCTATTCTAGTATACTGTTTTAAAGACTACATTCTATCCACAATAACCGATGCGTATGTCGAATAATATGGCACAATAGGGTATTTTACTGTATACCAGAAAAAATCTATAAATATATTATTGAGATAGTTTAGGAAAAACGGAGTCGAAAATTTTAGTTTTAGTTCATAAAATAACAAAATAAATTTTAAAATTCAATTCAACGTTTTCAGTTTTTGTAATCTGTTAAAAAACACCATGAAATAGTAGCCGCCATGTTATCACGTCATACGGCTGTGTAAACTAACACGTGTCAACTGTCAACTGATAGTTAGATAATAGATCAGCGCATTTGTTTACATAGCCAAGTAACGTCATGACCACAGAGCAACATGGCATTCACTGCGTCCAGCGTTTTCGTCAAACTACGCGTGAAATTTGAAAAAGTAAAATTTAAAGGCATTTTTATGGCCCTTATCGATTGAATAAAAATTTTGTGATTTTTTTTGGGCATATTAGCACTATAGAATTTAATTAAGGCACTTTTCAAAAATGGGTGTAAGACCCTATTCAATTTACTGCTGTTATCAATCAGTGATCTGTGGCCAAATCTAGCAGTTTTATAAAATCCTTATTGATTTGCTTTTAGTTTTCGAGAAATCGGGGCACAAAGCTCTTAAAACCTTCCCAATTTGCTGAAGGACTGTAAGGGATGATTTATGCGAGACCGAACCGGCAGCGAGCCATGCCGGACCCGGGCCGTGCCGGGCGCGAGTCGTGCCGGACCCGGGCCGTGCCGTGCCCAACTTCACGAACATTCAATGCTACACCGAGCAGCGTACGTGTCCCGTCCCAGTCTTGGTCCCTACAGATTGAGCAGTCATGGACGCGGGTCGCGCCCGTGTCGGTCTAGAATAAATCATCCCGTAAATCACCGACACTTATTTTTTCATACATTCTTTATCCACACAATATTACTCACAGGATGTTCCGCTAACTGCTCTTTCAGCAACAAATCCCCGAGGATCTCATCACAATACTTCGCTAGCTTGTACTGCTGGGCCTTGCAGCAATGGTTCTCGAACGACAGGATCACCGGGTAGTCTGACGTCACGAAGGCCGTATCTCGCAGGGCGTATATTACGTCTTTGAAGAGGATGTCGGTACACATCGCCATGCCGTGGGTGATGATTGGTTCCTCGTCTTCCCCTTTTCCGTCCCAGCAGTCGAGTTCTACGCATCTGGAAGGTGATGGACTGAGTTATAGAACTTGTATTTTGGTTGATTTTTTGTTACAATGAGGATTAAAAAGTTCAAAACTAAAACACTTTTTTTTAAAGTGAATACTTTTTTAGACGCGTTGAGCGATATTTGAAAAAAAAACGAATTTCGGAAAAACTTATGGTTTAAGTCGCCGACATGTTGTAGTAGCAGCAAGTGAAGTTAAATTGACCACGTGAAAAGTTTAATTTGTGTATACTTGTGCCTTGTTTAAATTGTGTTGTAGATAATCATCATTTTATTGAACGGAAAACTTCTTTAGGCGCGTTGAGCAATAAGTTTTCTCTTCTGTCGGCAGTCCCCACGACGGCCTATTTCTTTTTTCAGTATTGCTACTTTTAATTGGGTCAAAATATGGCAGAGGTATGTACAACTATGTACTATGTATACACTATATCTATAACTGCGTGATCAGCTCAAATTGATGAAATAATTAATGTGATTTTGTGTAAAATATTGCTATGGCTTGGTATAATGGAAAATAGGGGTAATTTTACCCCTATTTTCCATTCCATATCTGTTCATATAAATGGAATCTAAGTAAGTACTTAATTTAGTTAGATAACTTTCACTTGGTTAACCCTTGTGTATTGAAATGAATTTCCTCAAGAAAAAGTAGTAGAAGAGTAGAAATAACTACAACAAGACGTTTAAGGAACAGTAAGAAAACCCTCTCAATCAAAGGCAACACCTTGCGAGAGCAGTAAAGCAATTACTAATACATCATCACAGATTAGGAAACAAGTAAACAAAGTTACTAAACTCACTTATTAATAAGTCGGTTTAGTAATTTTGTTTAAAACGCGATTAATTTGTATGACGCGGCAGGATCGCGAGTTGAATCCGTAGCTGTAGCTATTAATAATAACATGATAGATACGCGATGAAGGGAACTTTAAACGTAGTTACTGCACCGAAGTTGATACGAATTCTGGATTTGTGCCTGGTTGATGGTAATATTAAGCTTGCCTTTTATTACTAGGGTATTATTAAATAATACCTACCAATAGCTGTCAGGTGGGGGGTAAGAGAATGATGCTGGTATTCAGCTGCATCCGGTTAGATTTGAGTTGAGAAAAGGCTAGGCAGATTGAATGATGGTGAATTGAAGATGTACTTATATACCTCTGCCTACCTTCAAGGACTACGGCGAGCGGTTATGTTTATTGACTTGGTAAAATCACTTACATATTTATTGCAACTAGAAAGTATTTAGCAGAAATGTCCTTTTCCCACTCGACGCCTTTGTGTAACATTTTTTCTTCAAATCAATATTTTGATTTTGTATACGAGTATAGGAAAAGTTTTAGGCCGGGTTTCCACTGACGAGGAGCGGGGCGGAGACGAGCTTAGCGGTGCACGAATTGACCAATCACTATGCTCGAAATCTCCGCTCCGCAGATTTCGAGCACTGTGATTGGCCAATTCACGGTCCGCTCCTCTCCACTCCGCCCAGCTCCGCGTCAGTGGAAACGCACCCTTAACCAGTGTACAATTTTTTTTTGTGGTTCGGTATTAGTAATCGGATACGTTTCCATTATATGTTCAATACTTTTTTTCCGACATGAAATCATTAGGATTTCAAGTCAGAAAAAAAAAATACTTAAAAAAACCTACGCCGGCAAATTGAGCGAGCGCACAACTGTTTAGGTTGTACGCTCTTACGCGTTTGGCTACACCACGCGGGCGCGCCAGCCGGCAAATCACCATAATTTCACGTTTAAATAAAAAAAAAAATCCTTCGATAACGATAACTTATTTTTTTTTGTACTAAGACATTTTAAAATAAAAAAAAATATATATGTTTAATAAAACTCGCTTAAGTTTAATTTGTCAAAATTTGCGCAATGGTTTCCTGTATATATTTATATTATGATGATTCAGCGCCATCGTGAAACATTTAATAAAAATATTTTGCAAGTTGCACCGCCTTGAAAGACCAAGTTACATTGTGCAGATAATAATTAAGTTTCGAAGTTGGTCCAGGGGGGTAACCATCACCTCTTATACCAGTATTATTTCAATATAACTTAGCGTGAGAAAGAGATGGAGCTGTAAGTCCTTTATAGCTCCATCACTTTCCCACTGTGAAGTAATATTATAATAATACTGCTATAAGAGGTGATGGTTACCCCCCTGAGAGCGCACAAGTGTGAAGACATCGCGGATAAGAGTAGTAACTTTCAGTAAGCGTCTACTTTGTAAAGCTTCGGAGGAGTTTAAAGCGCAATTTTCGGCAACGTGTTGGAATTTATTTTTCATGGATTTCGTAGATTATGAGCAATACTTTTCTAGAAAGTTTTCGGATATAAGACTAATAAATTGGCTTAGCTAGGGGAAAAGTGAGAGGCCTTCTTCCTCTAGCTGTCGTAAAAGGCGACTAAGTCATCTGCCGAGCCTTTTCCCAACTACATATGTTGGGGTCGGCTTCAAATCTAACCGGATGCTGCTGAATACCAGTACTTTGCATGGAGCGACTGCCTATCCGACCTCCACAACCCTGTTACTGGGTAACACGATACCCCTTGGTAAGACTTTCGGGATTCTGACTATCCGTAACAACTATCAAAGATCTAAAAATAACAGCGGGGACCAACGGCTTAACGTGATTTCCGAGGCACGGAGGGGTTTTGGTATGTAAAGATGGTCACCCATCCACGGACCAACCGCGGCAAGCGTAGCTTAACCTGATCGATCGACCCGTGCGGCTGTTATTGCTTAGCCACAAGCCCCAAAGGTGACTAAGTGTTTAATTCAATAGATTTTCACCAAAGACCACTTGTCTGCTAATGTCAGCTATGATCACGAAACTTGTTACTGTTAGCCTGTATCATTCCACTGCTGGGGTAAGGCCTCTTCCCATGAATTCCAGTGTTTGCGATCCAAAGCTAATGTAGATCACTGGTTGTTTGTTTTGTCCAGCTCGTCCCGCCATCTTCTACGGGGTCTGCCACGACGCTTTCTAGCTCTCTCTCTCTCTTCTCTAGGTTCCACATAGTTACTATTTTGGCCCTCAGCTCAATGGGCAGCGGTAGACGTGGCCAGCCTAGTCCGATTTCAACTTTGCGGCTATTTGAGCAACGTCAACCTGTTTTGGAGCGCAGTGTGCTGTTAATTTTACGCCTAGAATTCTGCGCTCCTTCTCACGTTGGAAACCTTGTAAGTAACAATATTCTCGCATTCACGAAAAGAAATTGAATCGTAAGTGTGAGTCAGAAAGTGGAAGCTTGGATTTCCTAAGAAATTTATGCCATCATGAAAGTCTATCATTTCCACCAGTGTTTGACATTCGCTCTACATTTGGACGGCCGTCGTCGTTGGACCGCCGTTACATGACGGCAAAACTTTCCTAGGAAAGCTTTAATGAGCAATGGCTAAATATTTTCAATACGAAAGCCAGTTTCTGGCCACTTACCTGCACCCAGCCAGCAGGACCTGCCGATACATCTCCACAGAACTCTTGCCTCCAAACTGTCGACCCGACAAGTAGGTGTTGTGGGAAGAGTTGATGTAGTAATGTGCCAAGGGCTGGTCCATATCCATATAGTTATCCAGACGATCCAGGAATACAGGGGCGTTCTCGTCAGACATCAGGTAGCGGATCAGACCGTCTTTTGTGAGGCATTCTGGAAAAGGAATTAAGAAAGATTTTAGGGCTGGTGATTGTGTAAGAATAAAATGGCTCGGTCTTGAGGACTGCTGAATAACAGTATTTTTAATAAGCATTTAAAGAGACGGAACGAAGGACCAAAAACTAAAATCATAAGGACCAGTCACGGCCTAGTGCAATTTAAATGCTGCAATGAATTAAAAACAACGCAAAGTTGCTTTTCTACGTCAGCCTAGAGATTTTCTTAGGCTTTTGACAGATAATTTTTAAATTGACTGCGGCTGAATCTCCTCTGTAGTCAACCCAACCAAACGCCGTTGTTCTGCATTTTGGCACCTTTACAAAACTCTACTAGTACCAATTGAATGTTACTCGTATAAGCTTTTAACTTTGCCTGTTTTAGGTGAGCTGCCAAAATACTCTAGCGCTAATCAATTGTTTTTACTGTAAACTTGCCAAAATGCAGATTTTCGCGGAACCCATCGATGTTTAGCTCAAGTCACAAGCGTAACCTTGCCATCTACTTGACAGATCTGCATTTTAAGGGATTCACCTTTAAAATGCAGATTTAAGCATTATGTATGTTTCGCTCTGCTGGGGCAGGAAGTTGGAATGTTAACGCAAATCGTTGCGTTAAAATTTCAACTTTTAACAGCACGACGTGGACGTAACGTACAATGTTGTAATTGGGTTTAAAAAATATTGCGTATACGCGTAGGTACAGTGAGGATTGAACATCTCTAGTAATTGGTCATTTAACTCCCTGCCCACAGCGGAGCGAAACATACTTGATGCTTGTTATTTTGTAAGGCTTTATTTGTTAACCCATTCACGCTTAAAATGCAGATTAGTCAAGTAGATGGCAAGATCGCGCTTGTGACTTGAGATAAACATCGATATTGGTTCCGCGAAAATCTGTATTTTGTCAATATTACATTAAAAACAATTGATTCGCGCTAGAGTCTTTTGGCATTTAAAATCTACCTACCGCATTTTTTTCAATATTTTCCGATGTAGTTGAAAAGTTAGGGGGTGGGACAAATTCTTTGCGAGTTTTAAGCGCATATCATATCATAAAAGGACTATGGATGAACCATTTCATATTCATCGAAAAAAATCCAAGCTCTAACACTTACTATCACTTTTAGCCTCATCGCACTGCTCATATGTGTTGATGATCTCAGCAGCTCTCTTCTCATCATACAGCGGGTACAGGATCTCGTTGAGGCGAGGATCTCGCTGCTTCTCATTCAGAAAGTTCACGAACTGTTCTAGGTTGATGCGGTCGGATTTGCCTTGGGTGCTGAAGGAGGGAACATGGTTAAGAGACCAAGAAGTGGAGTAGAATACCAAAGTCAAAGTCAAAAATCAAAGTCAGTTTTGGCTAGATGTATGTTGTTGGTCATGTGCACTAGTGCACTTAACTGTAGCAATACTAACATACCGCAATCTGTTGGAAAAGTGTAGTGAATCTAGAAATATTGTCTTACGATCACTCCATGTTTTGTTTAAAAGGAAAACCTAGTTCAGTCACGTTGCTGGTGGCCCGTTGTTGTAACAACTGCTTATTAGTACTATTGATCACATCCAAAAGGCATTGAGAACAGAAAATAGAACCACTTTTAAACATTAGATACCGTTAAATTGCTTGTATTATTATTTCTGTAAGATAATAAAACCAAAGAAAGTGTTTTGTGTAATCTACTTGTAATTCCTACCATTACAAACTCCATGATGCAATTAAATCGTAAAACATTCAATCATCCCTAGGTACGTAATCCGTAAATGGCGGAGGGTTTTGTCAATAAATAAAGTGCTCGCATAAACAGTTGAAAGTGAGGTAGGTTTAAATCTTAAGTCTAACCAGCGCCGAGGTCCCTCCACCGCCCTTGGGAGCGATAAAACAGGACTCAGGGAATCCTATCAAGTGGATGGGCATGGAGATAAATTGACCTTTCCTTTGGAATACAGATTTTTTAGAGTATCTTTATATTCTATTTGCTTTTTTTCTTTGCGATTAAAAATGTGCTTGTAAGTTGGATTAGATCCTAGATTATATGGGCTAAAAAGGCTCGTAAAATGAATTGAGCTAAGCAAGTTTTTTAACTTGATTTCTTGAACAGAACAAGGTTCCCAAGACCGCAAATGGTGAAATAACTATCCAGTATAACAGTTTATACTGGTACTTGATAACAGCTCGAAGAACCACAACTTCCCTGGTAAGGGTAAGAAGTTAAGGACCCAAAATATTATTATTTTGTCAAAAAAAAAAACCGTGTTTTTTGTGTATGACTGTGATGGGTTTCGATATCTTATAACGATAAAACAGATTTTCTAAACTCATAATTCAAGTTAATAAACTGCCTGCGTACATTAACCACGAAAAAAAAAAATGTTTTTGTTTTATCACGATAAGATATACGATACCAATCAGGTCTGTAGTTTCCCTAGCTAATTTAATTTGACTTTGTTCCACAGCAGACATTTTCTGGTTTTGTAATTTGACCTTGTTCCACAGCAGACATTTTCTGATTTCGTAATTTGGCCTTGTTCCACAGCAGAAATTTTCTGGTTTTGTAAATATACCTAGGTAGTTAGCGTAAATACTTACATAGATCTAAACAACTCCTCAATATCATTCCTAGGACAGATCTTATGGTACAGCGCGTAGAACTTGTCGAAAGTGAAAGCTTCTTTCTCCATCGCTTCATTCTTCCCTGAAGGAAGTCCAAGTTCTGACAAGCACTGGTAGACCAGCTTCTCTGTCTTGCCTGATGCGAAGGTCCGGGCTACCACCTTCACTGGGACCTTGCCTCGAGGGTCCGTCAGAAAACAGAGGCGCATCCAACTGGAAAAGTGGTGACGATTAGTAAGTTTTAATGGGGGAAGAAAAGTGGAGTTTGATTTGACAAAGGAAGGTGGGATTGTCATTAAGGAAATTAATTCTTAGCCGAATTGACAATATACGTCAATTTGTCGTGTAAAGCCTTTTCTTTCAACTGTCACAGAATGACAGATATTGTGATTTCGTTATACGGGCAATTCAAGTTGATAGTCAATTTACTTAATCTGCCTATAATGTTCCCACTGCTGGGACACAGGCCTCCTCTCTCTGAGACGGAGTGGGCCGTAATCCACCACGCGGGTCCAGTGCAGGGTTGGTAGATGTCACATGTCTTTGAATTTTTGGTTCTAGGACATGCCGGTTTCCTCACGATGTTTTCCTTCACCGTTTTGAGAGTAGTGGTGATGAAATAATTTACACAAAGTAAAACGCCTGTCCTGTTTCGACCCTACGACCTACAACTTGTAAGTCGCGGCCGTTACCACTGGGCCACCACTGCTCCTAGTCCTGTTGATAGTCAATTTGCTTAAGAATTAATTTCCCTGACTTTACACATTTTATGATAAAAATAAAGCATATTGTTGCTAAGAATGACACTTAGTTAAAGTTAGTAGGTTACGCTCCCTTACTCAATTCTTATAATGTAAGCCGAACACAACCAATACAGATACAGAACTAAAGTCATTCACCACGAATTAATAACCACGTTAAACGTAAACATGCTCTAATTTAAAATATAATTATACCACACCTACTTAATATTATACAATATGCCAAAGTAAATCTGTCTGTCTGTCTGTGACCTTTTCACGTCTAAACCATTGAACTGATCGTTATGTTGAACAGGTAGGTAGCCTGGGACCTGAAGACGCACGTAGTCTACTTTTCAACCTGGATAGTGAGAGTAGTAAAAGCTGATTAAATACAAAAAAAAAACACGCAGACGCAGTCAACCAGCTAGTTACCATTACTTTCCCGAAATACCTAAATACCTAGCTAGAATCCTGAAACATACATAAATCTAGCAAGTTTTAAATTTTCCGTAACTGGTAAAGTATGTAACAGAATTTACAGAGAGTAAAGTACTTATCAGTCCTATTATTTAAGGGTCGGGTAATCGTCGTTGACCTTGGCCATACAAATGTGCGTCTCGCTCACGCCACGCCGCCGTTCGGATTCATAGGGAATATTTATTTTTAGTAACGAAAATATGAAAATTTGAAAAAAATCACAGATAGAATTATAGATAGTAAAATAGTCTGTTCATACAAAAATAATCATGAAAATATCTTAATTAGTTTGAAAGTAATATAGTTTTTAGGGTTCCGTAGCCAAATGGCAAAAAACGGAACTCTTATGGATTCGTCATGTCTGTCTGTCTGTCCGTCCGTATGTCACAGCCACTTTTATCCGAAACTATAAGAACTATGCTGTTGAAACTTGGTAAGTAGATGTATTCTGTGAACCGTATTAAGATTTTCACACAAAAATAGAAAAAAAAAACAATAAATTTTGGGGGTTCCCCATACTTAGAAAAGAAACTCAATTTTTTTTCATCAAACCCATACGTGTGGGGTATCTATGGATAGGTCTTCAAAAATGATATTTAGGTTTCTAATATAATTTTTTTCTAAACTGAATAGTTTGCGCGAGAGACACTTCCAAAGTGGTAAAATGTGTGTCCTGTAACTTCTAAAATAAGAGAATGATAAAACTAAAAAAAATATATGATGTACATTACCATGTAAACTTCCACCGAAAAAAATTGGTTTGAA
The DNA here is from genome assembly GCA_905333075.3 of Atethmia centrago. Lineage (NCBI taxonomy): Eukaryota > Metazoa > Arthropoda > Insecta > Lepidoptera > Noctuidae > Atethmia > Atethmia centrago. The sequence continues at coordinate 3,835,483 of HG995381.1, read as the reverse complement.
CGAGATCTAGTGTGTAGTTTTTTTTTTAATACGTCATAAATCGTATATCGTAAATCGCAATTTACCTTTCATACTTGTTGCTACGGAACCCTTCATGGGCGAGCCCGACTCGCACTTGGCCGATTTTTTATGCTTTAGGTAGACATTACTTCCTGAATTTATTTCATAAAGTATTTTACTACAATAATTAAATATTCACAAATAGAATTGATGTGGATGCGTTCTAGTTTAACATACATTTTTCGCATAACTCATTTGCTTTATATGAAGGCGTAATAAGAGATTTAAAAGTCACTAAAGTCATATACCTGCGCCTTAACACCATTGTAGGTGTATCTCTGTATAGTATTAAATTGAAAAGCTCACACAAATCTAAATAGAAAATGCCTATGGCAATGCTATGCCTATGGTAGAAAATGCCTATGGCATTAAGTCCGCCTCTGTACATTTGTGTGCGTAAAGTATTAAATAAATAAATAAATATATAAACTCGTTACATAAAATCATCCATCGTATCACAAAAGCCAAGTATCCATTGAATAGCAACGTATTCAAAGCGTTGAATCAAAATGATACTATATTGAATACAAGCCATATCTTCCCTCCTCCATTCAAAAGCACGACATGTGAACTTTATGTTCATTTATAATGGCGACCTACACTGAATACGTTGCCTGATGTTCATTACCTACTGATGAATTGATAACTGCTTTCATGCTGATTTTCTAGATACACGCGTGGTATATACCTACATAGTATTATGTTATATTTACCCGACTACGGCGAAGCAAAAAGGATGGTTACGATTTTAAACGCTATGTCTGTATGTATGTTCTTCTGCTCCCTCTTAACTTCCTAACTACTTATCATATTTTAACAAAAGAGGTATCGTTGAAAGCGTCTTGATTGTCCGCTGGTGATAAGCTATGTGACGTCACAATAAATGAATATGGCGCCCTCTAGAGACACGAACTAAAAAAAAAAAGATTTGGAGAAAAAAAGGTTGGGTACCAAATGAAAGGGCGTGAATACGAGCACGGCTATCCTCTGAACATCACTATGTATAAATATGTATTAAATACATTAATTAAAATATATTACGTGTAAGTAGTTTATTTAATAGACGATAAATATTGAATACCGAACGGTGGCGGCGCGGCGAGGCGTGAGTGAGCCAAGGTCAACGGCGATTACCCGACCCTTAACAGTGACATTTATCATAGCGAATAATAAAAAGTCCACCACAAGTGCAATCCCACATACAAGAAACCCCGAATTTTATACCTTTCGAGTCCTAATCTATCTTGTGACACGGAATCCTTATTGCGCGAAAGCGCAATTTTTCATCCTAATAGCTGCTTTTAAGAAATGTAAAATCCACTTCCATGCGAGTTAATGTTTCCATTACGCAAACTACTACTACCCTTCGATGGGTACATTAGCTTCCCTAATAAAATCAAGTTAACGTTCTTTTAAGAGATTTTGACAATCCGCCAAGAAAATTTGGGAGAGCACTTGAGTACATCAGCTGTCAAATCCACGATTTGTCTAACATGGAAAGGGCGGGTTTATATCGCTATAATTATTACTTAGGAATTAGTAATTAATAAAAAGTTTCTCATAGAGTCAGAATTATGTGATATCAAGTTACCTATGGTGCACAGACTTGGTCTTTGACTGACATCCAGAGGTCCAAACTCAAGGTCTGCCATCGAGCAATGGAGCGCTGTATACTAGGCGTTAAATTAACGGATCGTGTCCAAAACAAAGATGGCTGACGTAGCTCAATAGGCTGCCCAACTTAAATGGGACTGGGCAGGACATGTATGCCGCATGCCGGGACAAACTGTGGGCCAAAATAGCACCAAATTGGTGTCCTGAGTCAGTCAGACGGGGTCGCGGCATATCATGTAGGTAGGAGATGGCGGGACGAGCTGGATAGGTTCCTTCAAAACTCGAAGGAGGACGCGCGGGCTCGCGAATGATGGTAGGAGTAGAGGGAGGCCTTTGCCACAGAGTGGGACAGAGCAGGCTAGTCATTTTTTTTATTAATGCTTAGTTTATGGTGGAAGCCCCTAGATGAATGTTTGGTCACCAAGATACAAGTTGTGCCTAGTTTGGGACCCGCTGTTAAAACTGTCAAAAATCTTCTGTTAGTAGTATTTTATTTTGTTTGGTTAAGAACTGTGTGTACAAAGTTAAATTAATTAATTTCAACTTGAACGAAAGTAAGCTAAGTAAGTTATCTATGCAAGTATTTAGATTAAAGATACGTATCATGTGAGTACCTATTACTCAACCATTTTTTTTTTGGATGGGAAACTATCAAATAACTGGGTGTTGATATCTCTTTGAGGCGCGCATGGAACACAACGCGCCGTCGACCCGGGCCTGGACCTTACCGGACGGTGAGCTACCCATTGCTCACCGTCCACAAGCCCGCGCCTTCGGTGGCCGGAAATCCGCCCGGGATCCCCGACGCTCAGGGCATCTCCTGCGACGGCTAGGGGCGAGAGGGCGCGAAATTTGCCTTTCCCTTTCCTGCCTCCTCCTTCTGCGAAGCAGTAATGCTCACGAAGGAGGAGGCAGGACGGTTGAGGAAAAGGAAAAGGCGCGGCTGCCCATGCCCTCTCACTCTGTACTATGGCCTGGACCCTAAATATTAATGGAACCATATTCTGAATATTAATAGAATCATAGCAAATCAAATCACTTTAACTAAACGATTTACCTTAACACTAATTAAGCCAAAACCCTGAAACATTCACTTATCAGAATTACTCCCAGAGTAGCACTAAAAGCTCGATTCATCCTCCATTTAATAATAACAAATCATTTAGATAATTCTATCTTTTAAAGCGGTAAATCATAGAGGGCCATTCTACACAATTTATGTTTTCAGTAAGTCTATTACTCGAGCAAATTACTGGTTGAAAGTTCATTTGCAGAATGGCCACTCTATAGGAGTGAGGTTTCCGTGAATCTAGGAGTGTGTGTACTTAGCTGTATGTAACCTTTTTATTTAATTTGTGTAAAAGTCCGTTATTATATATTAGAAGTGTACCTGTCGAATGTAAATCTTTTTAATAAAATTAAGTATTTTTTTTTAAAAAGATAGGTACTCATATAGGTACTCTAATACTTTGGATATGAGGCATCTTTCAACTTTGAAAGAAATAGGTTTATATGTCACAGAAACAATACGAAAAGTTCTCGAGTATGTAAACAGAAAAATAAAACAAAATTGATCTACATACTCGTATGTAATAACGAGCACAAGACACAAATAGTCGGTAAGGCAAGTTATTTGCACGTAGGAGAATGAGCCTGCGTGCAAAACACAATTTCGGATGTATTAAATTATACCTACCGTACATGAGTGACGGCAGGTAAGTAAAATGTCAAATATCTCCAAATTTCATGATTTGAAATCATAAAATGTTTATGGTTAAGTTCAAAATCGAATGAGAAAATTTGACAAATTGTGGTAACTTGATGTGCTTGACTGTACTTAAAGGTACGGCAGGTGACGTGAAATAAGTGTCCACTCCACCTACACGGAAAAAATGGATCTCTCCAGCGAAGAATATCAATATTCTCAGAAAAATTGTTTCAATCCAAGTAAATGTTTTCTTAGCTTAAGTAAATGTACTCAGTCCAAGAAAACCTGTTTACTCAAATTAAGAATAATAAATACTTGGTTTTTATTCTTGACTTAAGCAAATATTTTTGATTCAAGACTATAATAATCTTAAAATAATCTTGAAGAAAATATCTAGTTTTTATCTAGTTTTAGAAATAATATTCTTAAAATTAAACTTAATAATTCTTCATTTAAGGGCCGATTTTTCAATCGCTAGATAACTTTTATCTGAAGAATATGTTTACCGTATGACAGCCTTTGTATAGAAAATATGTCAAACCACCATATTTATTCCTCAGATAGAAGTTAACTGATGATTGAAAAATCGGCCCTAAGTAATATCTTCGAAGAAGACAATAAAACTAAGACAAAATTTTACTTTATTCAAGAATATATTGTTTTCCCCATATTATTATATGAATCAATATTTATCTTGACCAAAAGGATATTGTCTTAATTTAAGACATCCTTTTTTTCCGTGTAGCAGTTTACTTGGTGAGGTGGATACTTGTTCTATCGGACTACCGACTGTGACTACGTAAAGTCGGAAATTAAACTAATAACCTAAATTTTCCGTATATTCAAATCATAACCGTCATTATTTGACAGTTGTCAATTGACGTAGGGTGTCACTATGCCTAATCTCAATTTCAATCTCTATTTTGATCTCAGGTCAAATGCGTTCGCCATTTTCCCTTTTACAATGATTCTCAAACGTAACTAACTTACATTTTCTAGAAACATTCCCTAACATGGTTGCCTTGTTATATTTATCCATTTATCCGTCGACGTACGTGGGTGGATACGTTAAAACTGCTAAGTAGGACAGCACTAGTTACATAATAATATTAGTGTTGTACCCCACCGGCTGCTGGGTGTACGTGAATTATAAAATGGCGATTATTTTAGGGAAGGGCCTGTGGAAGAAATCTTAATGTGTTCTGTCGTTAGATGTTTTTGCTTGTATTTTTGCGTAACCTTATGGACGATTAACTTTGGTTTTTTATGTCTTTTGAATTAGATAGCATCTTCGATCGAAGGGTGTCATGAAGTATCATCATACACATCAGTCATCGAATCTTTTATCAACTTAATTTTATATTTGGTTAAAGATTTAATTTCTTAAATATAAAAAAATACATGATTAAACAAGACAAGCAGCCAATATCGACAATGCTGCTAGACAATACCGGTCTTAATTTTAATTATTCTGCGTTCGCAGTTCAGTTTCCAAAAATGTAAACAATGTACATAAGTATGTATATTTGGATAAATAACTTTAAAATTTACACATCAAGTTAAATTTGCGCTACAACTTATACATGTTTTACGACTTTTCAGTTTAATTTACACTAGTATAAAGTTGATATTTATTTTTATTTTAATAATATCAATTACAAACAAGGATTTGAACAGACTTGAGGGTTTAAAACCTGGGGCAAATCAAATAAAAAATGTAGCCCTTTTGTCAAATTCAGAAAGTCTTTGAAAGTTCAAACCGTTTTCACATCGCATCGCTACGGTTTCTGCCGTCTCCTAAGAACCATCAACCCACCCAGCTATATTTCCTTGTCATCTAATGTACGAGTAGGTAACTAGGTGACTAACAGTCAGCCATTATTATCACGGACGAGGGTCATTAAATCATGTCCCACCCAGTTGAGTCAGAACACTTCACATTGAGCAGGAAATGTCTTTCTTTTGCGCCACAAAATAGGGCAGAAACTGGTGTAAAAGTAAAGATCATCATCATCTGCCTAGCCTTTTCCCAACTACGTTGGAGTCGGCTTCAAGTCTAACCGGACGCAGCTATATGACCTCCACAACTAAGTTACTGGGTAATACGATACCCCTTGGTAAGACTGGTTGTCAGACTTTCGGGCTTCTGACGACCCGTAACGACTGTCAAAGATCGACGAATGACAGCCGGGACCAACGACTTAACGTGCTTTCCGAGGCACGGAGGGGTCTTGGTTTGTAAAGATGGTCACCCATCTACGGACCAACCGCAGTAAGCGTAGCTTAACCTGATCGATTGACCCGTGCGGCAGTTATTACTTAGCCACACAAAATACGAAGTACCTAAGTCTGTATAGGTTCGGCTAATATTCATTCCTTAATATAATAACGTGCCTGTATTTCCCGAACGGTTAGACAGAGGTGTACTTATTAATCGTACACCCATATTTCGCCAGTTATGTATAAAGGCTCGTACAGATTGTCGCGATATCAGGGGCGCGAGATTTACCATGAAGTAACGAAGAAATTGTATGTCTGCGGGAGCCTTAACTCCCATGTAATACCTAACACGGGGCGAGCCCATTGCCATCAACCGGCTACAAATCCAGCCTCCGAGCTGTTACTGAGAATTGCTATTGTCTGCTATTGAGTTTGTTTATAATAATAAGAAATAATAGTAATAATATTATGAATAACTTAATACCTACTAAGTAATTGTCTCAAACAGGTCAATTACCTCTTCGTATCGATAGGTACTTAAACAAAAACAGTAAATAAATACTTACAAATTGTGCCATTTCCTTAAATAAATGTTTTTGTCTGAGTCAACTGCTGTAATACCAGTAGGTACGTTGTCTATCTCAAGTTATTTACAATTGTGTTTCAAAGCAATAATGATCAAATACCTACTGCCTAAGTTTTCCTCACATTATTTATTTTAGGGCCCACGGGCTACGGCTTTGGTATTTCCACAGATAGGTTATATATCTATTGCTTAGCACCCATATTAAAGTCCCTAATCAAATCGTAACCCATTAAATACTTGTTGTGAGTTCAGTTACTATAAAAAATACGCAAATCGCTATAGGTGCCTATAAAATTTGAGGATTTTGATTTTCCCAATTTCCATGGGATACCTTCATCAGGTTCTGACTTGGTGATAATGGGACCACCTCGGGAGGGTATTACCCTTTTAAACGAAAAAGAATTTTCAAAATCGCTCCATAAAGAAAAGAAAAAAGACATACATACGATCATATAACCTCCTCCTCTTTGGAAGTCGGTTATAAAAGATAAATATCATAACTAGAGACACCCGGACGCACACATAGACACTCGGTGTACACACTGAGTGTATGGTGTATAGTGTAGCAGTCTAAACTTAGCTTTAGGTTGAAAAAAAAAAAAATTCCACTACTTAACCCTAAAAAGCTGTTTATTTTACTGACACTACCCAAAAACATAGTAGGTACCTATAGCTCTATTTGTCATCCCAACTTGGGCTAAATTCGAAGGCTCAATAGGCTTAGCCTTCGAACTTTCGAGCCCAAGATTATCACCAAAAAACATGGCTGTAAGTATCGAGACAGTTCAAGGCGGCAAAACCCACCGGCAACGAGGAAACGACTGGCTTTCAACGATTTTCTAGCTATAGAAAAGAACAAACGATTCAAGTCCACTGAACACTATTACTCCTGGCGGAGTTCAAGTCCCGTGTTAGGTGCTTTTTCGCCAGCGTTGTGCTATGCTTGACCAATGCATATGATTAGTGGATATCAGACGCATTCATAGCAACGTAGCATAACACATCTCTAGTGGGAAAGCACCGTTAAAGTACTCGTTTGTCGCAGCTACGGGAGCTATCAAAAAGAATACTCGCTTTATGACCCTCAATTGGTGAGCAAAACACTCGCTGAGAGAATCACGCTTACCAGCAAGTAATCGCTCGCGCTGCTCGTTGCTCACTAACTCGTTTTTAGAGTTCCTTAGTCAACAAGGAAACCTTATAGTTTCACCATGTCCGTCTGTTTGTCTGTCTGTCTCCAGCTTAGCTCAACGACTCTTAGTGCTAGAAAGCTGTAATTTGGCATGGGTATACATGTTAATCACGCCGACAAAGTGCTAAAATAAAATCTTTTTCTATTCAGGGATCCGTTTGCGTAATATTAAGCTTTCAAATGCAAATTCTTTCCAAAAAAAGGAGTAAGGAAAGTCAAAGTCAAATAATTTATTTCAAGTATTCCATTAAAAGGCACTTGTGAACGTCAGGAGACTACCAAAACCCTTCTAGTGTAAAAATAAGCATTAAGGGGACTTCACGCTGACCAGGACCTAAACGCAAATTTTATAAGTTTTTTAATGCCTTAAAGTATATGATCCACTGCAGTAAACAAAATCAGAAAAATATATGATATTCTTAAGGATATATGCTAGGTAGATAGGGTGTTGAAAACATAATAAAACTAATTTGATACGATAGAAAAAAATCACGAAGATACCTCTAAAAAAATCTTTTAACGATTAAAAACCATACTAATATACATGCAAATATTCAGATTTTTTGTCAGATTATTCTACAAGTAACATATTAGCATAATAGTGTTTTTTTTTTTATAAAGTGTATAGCTTTTTTGTAAATCGACAATTGCTTCATATTTTGCAATAAATTACCAGCGTTGTGTCATCGCGCTTCTCTTTCTTTTCTATGCAGTCCGACAGTGACCGCGCTTTAGGTGTTGTCGGCCTCTTAAATTTCTAATTTTTGTTATAGTCGAATGTCCCCATCCCCCCTCCTGCTAGCTAAATCGTTGTTTTTGGATATGTGAAAAAATCACGGCAGTAGTATATATAACGAAATTAAAAGTCAGTGGGACCGGCTAAAGGTGAGAGGCCCTTCTGGCCCCACCGAAGCCCGTTTTAAGCAGGGAAAGGTCCACGTGACCCTTGCATTCAAGCCATGTCAAAAAAAAAAAAAAAAGTGGGACCGGCTAAGTATAGTGTGCCCTTTGAACTTGCCACAGGCAAGTTGCCAAGACGAAGTTAAAGTTGCTACTTAACAATGCGTCGTAAACTAGCGTTTAATGATGTCTGCTGGTGTAATGGTAATCTTGGCGGATAAGTCAAGAGTAGTTGTTATGGGGTCTGCTGCTTATTAAACTCGTCTTATGGTGGATCCGCAGTGGTAGGTAATTATATTTTGATCAAGATACAACCTAAAATAAAAAGAATTATATTTTGATCAAGATACAACCTAATACTGACCTGCAAATTGCAAAAAACGTAAGACGACGTTTTATAGAAAATAAAGGGGTCTAAAAGAAAAGAGCGGCTAAAAATGCTTTAAAAGAATCCTACTATACAGCGTGTACCAGAAATATGTGGTGTCATATTTAAGGGTGAGGCACAGACCATCAAATTGATCAACGTTTTCATGAGACTCATACATTTACGTTGATTTGGTATAGGGCCCTATCAGAATACCAGCGCTGCGACACTTAATTTATAAGTACCGCAGCATTATGTTAAGATAGGAGCATTTTGGCCTCGTACAGGACTTTTTATTTTAATTTAACTTTGTTTTTGTTTTTTTTTTATGTTTCTGTGAGTGATTTTTGGTTTAATAAATATTTATTATTTCTTTTTTCTTTCAGGTAATGAAGTTTTGTATGGGACAGCTGATTATTTTTTCGCGATTACGATGTTGGTCCCATAAAGAAAGTTGATTACTTTGATGGTCACTACCACACCCTTAATGATAACCACACATTTTTGATGCATGATGTATAGTAAGAAAACAAATTCATAATTTTTAACCACTCTTTTCTTTTAGCCCCCTTCATTTTCTTCAAAACGTCCTCAAACGGTCTTGTCGTCATAAAATCAAGTTAGGGTGGATCCGTAGTGGTAGGCCGCGAAATTCAAATTTTCTTACGTTTTTGCAATTTGCTGGTCAGTGTTAGGTTGTACTTGTATCTTGATCGAAATATGATTCGCGACCATAACAAATATGATTTTAATGATTATAATTCTGTAAATTATTTGCTATGGCTGTACATCTACGTACACTATAATTGGCTGTAAAACTATTTTAGCCTTCCTCTTTTGCTTTTTTGTCGTTTAAAATCAAATTTGACTCTTATTTTCAATTTTCTAGCATCATTACATCACTTCGTCAGTGATTTTTTTACTCGATTTTTTGTCCAAATCTACCGTTTTCCGCTGGTTAACGAGTTCAAAACCATTAGGAGGGTGTTTTGAATGAAAGCCTACCGCTTCACTACCCTTTTGAACCCAATAACAAGGTAAGCTAGGCTTGTGCAACCTGCGAGATGTGGATGACATTATAATGGTGAATGATGAAACAGTTGGTAAAAGTAAATACAACTTTCCGTCTTCCTAGCCATTGAAAGTGTGCACAACGGATTTTTTCTTACCGCACTACGAAATAAAAACTGCCTGAAATATAAAATAGTCTTCACGCCTGGCGGATACATAAATATAGACTAGGTACAGCCAACTGCTTAGCTTAGCTTAGCTGTAACAACTTGACATTGACAGCCCCTTTTTATTTTAGCAGTAAGGGCGATTTTTCTAATGCAATAGTTACTCTGATGGGCAGTTGACTGTACGTCTATCTACTACCTGGCTGATTGGCTTTTCTTTTTTTTTTGGGTTCCAATTATCAAATAACTTCTCCCGCTCTGGGCGGAGCGGGAGGGTGTGTCAGACTCTTACTAAAACCCACCCGTGTTCCTTCCGTTGCCTGTGTTGCCAGGGGCCTCGGTATACCTTTCGGACTTTCCCACGACCCCGGCTAAAAAGGATAAATTACATAATACAGATCCCCAAAACGCCCGCCCTTCACCACTTCCTAGTGCTTTAGCTGGGAAGATGTGGAGTAACAGACTCTCCAGCAGCACAGCTGTCCGTTCAATTAGAAAATCTTGGTTCTATACAATAATACGCAACATAATTTGCATTACGCAACACAAAACATTAAATTACATTATTTGCGCCATATATGTCAGCTAGCACACGCCTCTAAAGTCGAATTATTAATTCAATGGAGTAACCTGGCATGTGCTAGCGGTCACTTTGTGTAATAAAATGGTCATATTTATTGTATTCTAGACTTTTATACTTATTATTATACGAGTACACTCCTGTAAATCGATTACACTAAACGATCACCATTACAATAAATTTGACCATTTTATTACACAAAGTAACAGCTAGCACATGTCCTAGATCAGGGATTCCCAAACTATTTCGGGCAAGGGACCCCTTTTCTAAAATGAACTGGTACCTTAAACCCCCATAGCCAAACTTTTTCATCTTGTACGAACTTGTGCACGCTTATCAACTTGTTGAGTTTTTTAAAAGTACAACAATGATGCTTCCACTAAAATATTAGTCATTCTTATAACAAGTTGGTACACGTAACACAAATTATACAGTATCTTGAAAGTTTCAACTATGAACTTGTGTTAATTAATAGGGGTCGATTTTTAGACCTCGTCGACCCCCAAAACTAGTTTTCGTTTATGTCGACCCCTGGGAACCCGATTTCGACCCCAAGGGGTCGATATTGACCACTTTGGGAATCCTTGTCCTAGATTACTCCAGTGAATGAATAATTCGACTTTATACCAAAACAGTACTGGTTGAAACAAAGCTGTCAATGATGGTGCCGAAACGAGAAAAGAAGAAGCTACAAGGAAGAAGATGTCCATCGAAAATGCTACTCCAATATCCCAGTATCTAGCAGAAACTACTTTCGTTCAACTTCATATTAAATTGGTCTGTAAAGTCGAACCGCTGACGGCGACGTGGCGACATTTGTGTGATATTAATTTTTCTACGTCGATGGCGGAGCGTGCAATATCCAGAATTCTTGAAGTGAATCCACGTTGCTATATGAAGATATCTTATACAGTATGTGTCGCTTACTCTGCGATGGTTCAGAAAAAATAAATGTCAAGTGTTATTGAATCTTAAAGGAATATGGAGGAAAAATTTTACTTTGCAGGCTTTTACACAGTTCCTCTTTTCTTGTTCGTAAACTTAGCATCAATTTGAATGTAGATTCACATTAAATCTCAGTATTTGTCTTTTAATGATGGTATTGTTTTTCAATTATCGATATATAAAGTTAGGAACCTACTTATCCGTTAGCTTAGCAGGAAACTTTTATTTTTGGCCCTAATAACCTTTCTGAAGTGATATTTTAAATGCCAGTAGGCATTTAGGACTTAACGGTCTAATCGCTAACACGAGCGTGCTGGTCAACGACGTTACCTATTTTTATAAAAAGAGGCCCTTTTTCTAGCGGCAGCGGTGGTATAATTAATGACGAGAAAAATATCTGACTCTTACAGTTTTTAGATCAGGTTCCAAAATGCTATGATACCTATATACATATATTACCTACAATCCCGAACTTAATTAAATAAAATAAACAGAAAGCTTAGTCGTGCATTAAAGGTACAATTCAGTTATATCGTTCTTAAGTAATGGTAGGTTTGTGCCTCTGCGGTCACAGTAGCGGAGGCCCCATTAATTCCTTTTGTGAAGGATTATTTTACCTCCCTTTAATGTTATTCCTTTGCCGATAAATATGGTTGAACCTTCAATATAATAATTGATTTATAGTTCGAAGCTGGTAGTAAACTTCATGCAAATTGTCTATTTATTTTGTTTATACCAACCTAATCAATATGCAATGCAATATATAACAGGAGATGTATACTATTATAAAGAATCCATTTTTTTTTCGAACAGAACAAACAGCTGTGCTGCTCGGAAGTTTGTTGAGCCACTTCTTCGCAGCTAAAGCACTAGGAAGTGGTGAAGGGTGGGCGTTTGTGGGGGACTGTCTTATGTAATTATGACGTTCGATAAGTGCTGATTTTCAGACTTTTGACTTCGATTTTGGAGATAAATGGGAACATTCGTTTTTGCACGCACAAAGTCTCACTCTAATCGCATACACCTTCTCCGTTCCGTCGTCGTGGGTAATAATTACGAAAGAAATTCTTCCTAAGTATTCATAATTCCAACCTAAATTGACATAATCGTTGCGTGCTTCATATAAGTTTAAATAATTCGTTGTCTTTATTGTGTATTAATTGCTTGTCTTGTACTCGTAGGTACCTTTATTCCTTTTTTTTTTTGGGTGGGAAATCATCAAATAACTTCTCCCGCTCTGGGCGGAGCGGGAAGGTGTGTCAGACTCTAACTGGCTAAAATCCACCCGTATTCCTTTCGTTGCCTGTATTGCCAGGGGCCTCGGTAACCCTTTAGTACCTTCCCGCGACCCCGGTAGGCGTCGGCCCTAGTTGACCAGAGGTCGGGTCTGTTAAGGCTCCCGCAGACAAGTGCGACGCGACTCTAGTAGAACAATTTATATGAAAATGTCATAGAAATTATTCTACCAGAATCGCGTCGCACTTGTTTGCGGGAGCCTTTATTCAAAATATTCAATTTCCATTATGAAACACGTGTATCTTTAAACTATCATTAAGTATAATGAACCTAGCCACGTGTACAAGGAGGTACCCACCAAGAGGGAGCCTTTATTCAATTACCGTTATGAAACACGTGTACTTATTATTTACTTAAGTATCTATACATAGTACAAAACAAAGTCGCTTTTCGTGTATAGTATTTTATCTCGCGAAGCGACGCGCGCTTTACTTGTGGTAACAAAGTGTATGAACACGCTGTGAATGTGTGTGTAAGCGCAAGAGTATAGTTGCCGGCATTTAACTTGAGCTCTCGGCGGAGTGGTGGGGGTTAGTGTGCGCGTCGTAGTATCTCAGAAGTAAAGTCCTAAATCGCTTAAAGTAATTAAGGATCAGAGCTCAAGATAAATGCCGGCAACTGTAGGTACTGTCCGAGACTCGGGCGAAGTCGGAAGTATCAAGTGTGCGTGTGGGTATATGTGAATCATGTGCTGACACTACTCGTCTTCACGCACACATTCACAGCGTGTTTGTACACTTGGTTACCACAAGTAAAACGCGCGTCGCTTTTTGAGATAAAAATACTGTATGTCTGTTTGACCGCGTTGTTCTTTTTAACTACGGAATTGATGCTGTTTCCAGCATCATTTAGATGATTTCTTCCGGAAGATTTATGTGTATCTAGTTTCTGCTCGCGACTTCGTTCACGTGAAATTTCTTGTTCTCCTGACCTACCCCGTCGCATCGAATCGTCCGCCCGCCATATTACTTCGTTTTCCCTTAACTTTCTGACTTTTTGCTCGGCCACTCAGGGTGGTAGCGAGATGTTAAATAGCCTGTAGCCTATAACCTTTCTCCATGATTTGTCTAATCCGACTGCTAGTTCCAGAGATTAGCGCGTTCAAACAAACAAAACAAAAAACAACCTATTCAACTTCATTATTAGTTAGTATAGATTAATAATTAACTTAGATTTAGCACAGAAATCTTGATGTTTTGAGAAGTCGATATAATTAAACGAAGATATAATTAAAAAAGCCACGTGTATGTACTTGAAACACGCGTTATAAAATATTTATAGAATTTACTTTAACATACAGAATTATTTGTTTACCATTATTTAATATTGGGTTGAGCTCCGCTATCATAAAATTTCAGTCTCTGGGGAGTTCAACCGCCATTGGTGCTTGAGCATTATTGGCTCGAAAATTGAGTTAAATTAATTGGAAATATCTGCAGCACGACGCTTTCTATTTCTACTGGAGAACAGAAATCGCTTGTCTATCCTTCTCGGTAGAAAACTGTCAACTGTCTGCACGGAAACGTAATTTTTGTTTACTCTTCCATCGACACTTCTCTGTGGTTCTCGTGCTAAGCCTGCTGAAAGGTATTATTGCTTGCTGAAGTACTAACTATAAAATAAAACACTTGGTCAAGGACAGCCAATGAGACACAATTGATTTTCTATTGTTTGACTCCGAATCAATTTTTCATAGTATTAATTCATTGGCATGTTAAAGTCTGTTTCTGCCTTCTTAAATATACCTTCTGCTTTTAGCAACCTGAATTTCTAATCCTACTCCAAACGTAGTAAGTATTTTTCTTCTATTATAAGCTAGAGATTATTACAAATTTGTATCATATAATGTTACCAACTGGCTCGTAGAAGACGTAAGAGTTATTCACGCATGATCCGATATGTGCCTACACAAATCCGGTACTAAGACCATCCCTCATCCCGGCAAACGCATCACCCGGTCCTATAGGTATCTACGACTACGTAAATCCGGTAATAAGACCACCCCTATCTGTCGGATGTTGACAAAGCTCGTTATACACGATCCACCCACAGACTCAAAGAGCTAGCATGTGGACTTCATTAGTCAAACAGTCTAGTCTGTTTGTATTTGATGCACACGTTAGGTTGGCTACAGTTCACTGTCTGTATCTACTAAATAACTGAGTAGTGGTGGCCTAGTGGTAACGGCGTCGACTTACGAATTGTAGGTCGTGGGTTCGAACTCAGGCGCATTACTTTGTGTAAATAATTTAATCACCACTGCTCTCAAAACGGTGAAGGAAAACATCGTGAGGAAACCGGCATGTCATAGAACCAAAAATTCGAAGACATGTGACATCTACCAACCCGCATTGGGCCCGCGTGGTAGATTACAGCCCACTCCCTCTTGAAGAGAGGAGGCTTGTGTCCCAGCAGTAGGAACATTATATGCTGATTATGACTAAATAACTGAATTCTCTATTCCCTGGCTAGAACTTGTGGTTACGGCTTGACTTTCACGTGCAGTAACCCTAAGTTATGTTATAATCAAGTAATTTATGTTACTGGAAGCGATGAAATTTATAGAATCTGTTACTAACAATAATAACCTAATAATTATAATGATAGAGTGACACAACGTTATAATCTCAGCGATGCCGGCGAAGCGTTAAAAAGTTGTTCCAAAGGTCAATTGAACACTGATGATAAAACATATTGCATTTATATCTGAAAATAGGTATAATGTAAAAATATAAGAACTAATATTTTTTTTCCTGACCTGACAATGTTACATATTTATAATGTTATAATAATTTTACATTTTCACGACAGGTGCTGTTAAATAAAGCTGAAAATGCATGAAAGAAACTTGTAAAATTGTCGGATTGTCAGTTTTATTAAAAAGGCCCCAGAAACAGTTGCAATCCCAATTTTCAGATAGGTATATAACAATATTCACTAAAATTGGGTTCACATTTTTTAATCAGTGTTCTAAGTATGAAAGTTCGGCTTTTTTATCAGAAAACCACCATTGCCTGTATATAGTAAAAAAAAAACACTAATAAGACCAATAAACTTAAAAATTACAATTAGTAAGAAGCAAATGATAATAACTACGTACTGTTTCATAAGGTTTGTCCTGGGGCAGGTGTTGCTAATTTTGTTGTTGTGGAATATCTCCCGAATAGCCTCTTTCCATGCCTTTGACAAACAAAGCGAATGAACGGATGAGCATGCATAACCTCGTGCAGAATACCTTGTGGACTTTCCAGGGGCTTTTTAAATGTTGACTTTAAAAACAGTTTTACAAGTCATGATAACTTTTTAACGGCGTGTTTGATCCTCTGGGAATAAACTCAGACGTAAAGGAGTTTTCAAGGTAGGCCAATGAGGCCTTGCTTGACTCCATGTGGGGAAAATCCTTGAGTGGTATTTTATAATTATAAGTAAAGCCATGCCAAGCCAGGTTTTGTCCACTCCAATCTAGATTAAATACCTATCTAATTAGGGACTGCACCGTCTGCACTGCAAATTCCGAAGGAACTTTTGAATGATTGAATAGAAGAAATTGACAAAAATACGAATTAGATCCAACAATTAATATGGACAACGGTCTATCAAAACTTTTAAGATGTATCCATCACTCCAAGTGACGGTTTATAAGATTTCTTTGCAAGCATTCTTCATAATTTTCGCCTAATTGAAAGAGAATTCATTAACTTAAGAATTTATTAGTCTAATCCACATGATAAATATAAAACTTTGGCAATTCAGTAATGAAGATTGAAATTAATTAATTTGAACTTCGTTTAAAAAATAAACAAATTCAAATGACACTAAAAAATAACGAAGTTCGATACCGAAATCATGAGCTCATTCAAAATATTATTGTTCAATGATTTATTGAATTGTTTTACGTTTTAGAAGTAACCTTGGAAAGTGCACAAGTCATTCACATCGACACGAAAATAATAATCACAACATAATATTATGAAGCCTCAAAGCAAGTGAACCGTTTAAAAATTCGTGCATTCTACTGGAGTCTGGACTCTTTGCCCTGTTCATTAAAAAGGTCAGATGTAAGCTGACAGCGCTTTGTTACTTTCATTAACTGCACTGCAACGCAGTAGTTAATATTCCAGCAAGCGTCCAACTTGCTTCAAAGCCTCTGTTACTGCCTCATTTCCGCTGCCTCGGAAATAGCAATTATTACTACAAGCATTTTAAGACCTACTGAAATGACTTGTTATTTATTTAAGCGGGAGAGTACATCTTTCTCAAGTTTTACTCCATCTTGCTTAATCAGAGGCACTGAAAATAAAGTAGTATTTCTAAAATATTCACCAACACTAATACCACAACATTAATAATTATAATTAAATCGCCGTGAATCCAAGTCTATGAAGCCATGCCTCGGAAGCTTTGCTATGAACTTACTGCTTCTTAAGACATGTCATCGGACAGACGTTGTTCGCTTTGACATTGTGGGTGATCCTCCTGAGTCCTTGCAACCATACCTTTTTGGAAATACATCAATTAATTTTAAAACTATAAAACATTCTGTGACGTCATTTGAAGTCTGCCTCGTGAAAAGCAACGCTGCTGCTGCCTCGGAATGAGTAACGTGCACTTTTGGTGAGGCAAGAGTGCAGTAGTGAGGCAAATGTAGGCCAGTGTTGATGATTTTTTGAATAGGCCTTATATTGCGTCGCTTGATTTAAATCCTTGATGTTGTAATGACAAAATAAAAACTGCAAATGTGTGTATAGCTTATAAAGTAAATCTGAAAATGACTCTAAACAGTCAGCAAATATCCAGTTTAATCTAGATAACTGGTTCGATCTGGTTTAAACTGACCTTGGCAGTAGCAGCATCAGGGCACACCACATGTTGGTAGTTGATGTTGATGTAATCTGTGCCGCTGCAGATCGTCAAGGACTTTTCTTCAAGATTCTCGCCATGTTTATTCACCAGGTTCATACTCAGTTTTGAGTCCTGTTAGCAAACAACGAAATGTTAAATAAGAAAACAAAAATACGTGTCAATCACAAAAATCATAAAACTGTTGTTGAAAGGGTTAGATCAATCAAGTCTGCCAATCGCAGTCCACTGCTGGACATAGATTATGTCTTTTCAAGTTTAATAATAATAAAGTTACGGCTCTCGCAGATAGGCGTGACGCGACACTAGTAGCACAATTTCTATGAAAACCTCATGGAAAGCGTCGCGCTGCCTGTCACGTCCGCGAAATCGCGCCAGTCTGCAGGAGCACTTAATAATAAGTCAGATGAATTTTAGTTTAAAATATATCTACTTTTTTGTGTTATTACTTTTTGTGTCTAATTTATATTCCACTGTTGACCAAAAGCTTCCTTTATCCTTTACTCTCTTTCTTTACCAAAGTTAAACCTTCTCAAAGGTACTTCCTATACCTACAGGGTACCAAATTAATACATTCCCCAAGAATCTTATCCCCGGGGATCGTTCTGTTATTTGGGTTCCATTTCCGCCTCATTACGTTTGCTAAAACGCCCGCGGTCAACTGAAACATAGCCTTTTGCTTCGCAATGACGTCAGATGTTAAGGCTCCCACAAACAGGCGCGACGCGATGGCAGGACGCCACTGTGGTGGAATAATGTCTATGAAAACTTCATGCACGGAAAAAAAAGGATCTCTTCAGCGAAGAATGACAATATTCTCAGAAAAAATGTTTCAATCCAAGTAAATATTTTCTTAACGTAAGTAAATGTACTCAGTCCAAGAAAACCTGTTTACTCAAATTAAGAATAATAAATATTTGGTTTTTATTCTTGACTTAAGCAAATATTTTTGATTTAAGACTATAATAATCTTAATTGAAGAAAATATTCTAAGAGAGAAATAATATTCTTAAAATATAACTTAATAATTCTTTATTTAAGTATAATGTCTTCGAAGAAGACAATAAAACTAAGACAAAATTTTACTTCATTCAAGAATATATTGTTTTCCCCATAAATGAATCAATATTTGTGTTGACCAAAAGGATATTGTCTTAATTTAAGACATCCTTTTTTTTCCGTGTGGACTTGCTCTACCGGAGACGCGTCGCGCCTGTCTACGGGAGCATTTATGCGGCCGTTCTACTAATATTTACCTACAATGTTTGTAAACGTGGAACTACAGTGTTTTCAGGCGTTTTAGGCTCAAGTTACATATTGTTTTACGCGTACAAAGTGTACGAGGATGTATTGCTTTTCGTCTATGTTCTCGTGTAAAAATGTTCATGAGATTTTTTCGAGGATCGTTTCTATCATCCATTAGTTCAATATCCGGGTTTATCTAAACTCAATTTTTGACTCAAATTAAGGTAGTATCCCGTCTCCTACTTGGCTGACCTAAAATTGCGTTTATTAGGTTAGTCCCACATCAAGCTAGATGTGTTCTGCAAAAACGAATGTTCTGTTTCAAAGCGGGGGTCAGGTCCAGTTGATAACTAGCGTCAGGCACTAGTTCTCTGGTATTTTTGCTGAACTGGGCCTTTTTGGCACAGCCGTGAGGCACACTTTCCTGCTATTTTCTCACATCGTACTTTGTAGTTTAGATTTGATTTTTATTAATGTTTCTATCTGCTGTATATTATATTGTGTGCGTTTTAGTCTGTACTAAATAAATATAGATATTTTCTTTCTTGCTGATTCAGGAATTCACGCAAAGGTAGTGCCTTGCGTAAATTCCTGTTAAGACGCTGACAACACCTAAACCGCGGTCACTGTCGGATTGCATAGAAAAGAAAGAGAAGCGCGATGACACAACGCTTGTAATTTATTGCAAAATATGAAGCAATTATCTATTTACTCAAAATTGAGTTAAGTAATCAACCAAGTTCTGCATTCAAATAAGACGTTCTTGTTATTAATTAAATACGTAACGTATGTTGATATTTAATACAGCTGTTTTGGATTAGAACTCAAGGTAAGAAGTTAATTTAACGTTAGTTCGTATCGAGATTTTTTTTCAAAACATGTTTTGATAACAACCAAGTTCTGGGAAATATGTTCAAAATTAACACATCTTATTTCCGCTACCACAAACTATACAGATATGGCAATTTTTTTTCTTAAGAGGAGCCTATTTTGGTCAATTGGGTCTTTTCAGCGCCTTAACTTAGACATGACATTTTACTTTGTACGCCATTATCTATGGCCAAAGGCGGCGTAAGGCGTGGGCGACGTGGGCAACCGCTTAAGGCCTCGCGGTCAGAAGGGCCTCGCGCCTCGAAAGTTTATGCATTACTTAAAACCCTCGAAGTTCACGGTTAAGTAAAAATATTCCAAATGAGCAAATATTACTGTCAAGATGTATACATATAGTCCTGCGAGTGGGTAAGAGCAGTGACTTCCAACCCTACAAATTAGATGAAGAATTACAAACAATGATCCCAATTTTATCGAACTTCATTAAAGATGTGAAACAGCTGCTCCAATACATAACAGAAAATAACTTGAAAGAAATTTACCCAAATATTTTTAACAATACCGGTAAGTACAGGCTCCGCTGAAAGGAGCTTTTCTAAATTAAAACTAATAAAAAATATTTATGAAATTCAATGAGTCAAGAAAGACTTTCTGCTTTGGCAGTTTTATCTATTGAAGCAGATACAGCATCTAAGTTGAATTACGATACAATTATTAAAGAATTCAGTAAGGCTAAAAACAGGAAATTTGTGTTTCTTTAATTATTTTTTTCTTCTATGTTAGTCAAAGAAAATGTTTTTTATTTTATAAAATCCGTCTTCTCGCGTCACCAGAGGGCCTCGTGAAATGTACCTGGCCCACATCAAATTTAGATCTTGCCCCGCCACTGTCTATGGCAAAACATTTAGGCCATTATTTAAAATTCTGCACCTTACATAACAAACTCGAATTTGTACTGTATACTCATGTTTTTACTTTTTTTATTATCTAAAAATTCACAGAGTTACTATTCCAATTCTGGTAGTAAACTTATCTGGTACAGAGTGCCTAGAAACAAGCCTTAAACCAAATCAAAATTCAGCTCATCTTCAAAAACAGTCTTCAACATAATCTTCCACTCAAAGTAATTATAACATTAATTTCGTTACCTTAGGCACTCCGCCCGATCTGACGTCACTGACTTGACAGAGCTCGACGACGTCACCGTCCTGTAACAACGAACACAGATTATGTTAATTGAGTAATTACTGAAATACAGTAGGTTTAAAAAGGTAGACTTTCAAGATGTCAGAAGGCCAATTGTCGTAATTAAAAACGTTCAAAATCTATTCGCAATCTCATCGCAGCCACAATTATTATCAAAAACTTGTCGAAAATGTAGGGAAGTCAAGAGGTATTTTTGACAGATTAAAGGCTCCTTCAAACAAGCGCGACACAAAGACACCGCGTGTAGCGCTACAAGCGGTGCCTTTGTGTCGCGTCGCGTGTCGCGCTTGTTTGTAAGAGACTTTAAACTGAGATTAGAATGTGAACGTTCTTAAAAATACGATCCCCCAGAGACTAATTCAGTGTCAAGTCTAGAATATAAATAAAAAGAAAAAAAAAATCAGAAAATGCTTCCTGAATATTTTATCGAGTCCAAGTCTAAAGACTCTTACAAACAAGCGCGACACGCGACGCGACACAAAGGCACCGCTTGTAGCGCTACACGCGGTGTCTTTGTGTCGTGTCGCGCTTGTTTGAAGGAGCCTTAAGTCGCTAAAAAATATCACAGGAAAACCTGCTTTGACAAGACAGTGATATAGCTTTCTTCTAAAACCATAGGAAGGATTCAATCATCATCTGTCTAGCCTTTTCCCAACTACGTTGGGGTCGGCTTCCAGTCTAACAGGATGTAGCTGAATACCTATCTGACCTCCACAACCCAGTTACTGGGTAACTCGATAACCCTTGGTAAGACTGGTTGTCAGACTTTCAGGCTTCTGACGACCCGTAACGACTGTCAAAGATCCACGAATGACAGCCGGGACCAACGGCTTAACGTGCTTTCCGAGGCACTGAGGGGTCTTGGTATGTAAATATGGTCACCCATCCACGGACCAACCACGGCAAGCGTAGCTTAACCTGATAGATCGACCCGTGCAGCTGTTATTAATTAGCCACAAGCCCCAAAGGTGACTAAGTGTTTAATTCAATAGATTTACACCACAGACCACTTGTCTGCTAATGTCAGCTATGATCACGAAACTTGTTACTGTTTGCCTGTATCATTCCACTGCTGGGGTAAGGCCTCACCCCATGAATTCCAGTGTTTGCGATCCAAAGCTAATGTAGACCACTGGTTGTTTGTTTTGTCCAGCTCGTCCCGCCATCTTCTACGGGGTCTGCCGCGACGCCTTCTAGCTCTCTCTCTCTCTTCTCAAGGTTCCACATAGTTACTATTTTGGCCCTCAGCTCAATGGGCAGCGGTAGACGTGGCCAGCCTAGTCCGATTTCAACTTTGCGGCTATTTGAGCAACGTCAGACTGTGTTTTGGAGCGCAGTGTGCTGTTCATTTTACGGCCTAGAATACTGCGCTCCTTCGCACGATGGAAACCTTGTAAGTAACAATATTCTCGCATTCACGAAAATAAATTGAATAGTAAGTGAGAGCCAAAAAGTGGAAGCCAAGACCTCTCCGTGCCTCGGAAAGCATCCGAGGCACGGAGGGGTTTTGGTATGTAAAGATGGTCACCCATCCACGGACCAACCGCGGCAAGCGTAGCTTAACCTGATCGATCGACCCGTGCGGCTGTTATTGCTTAGCCACAAGCCGGCTTTTTTATAGAAAGGATTCAATAATCAATCCTTTTTTATCAATATGTAAATAATATTACTTTCATTTTAGATTAGAGATTCGATAAAGTGTTTCTGTTAAATAAAATAAAATGTATACCTAGCTAAGCTTTCTTGAAATTATTCTAAAGTACAGAAATCCAGTAACACCATTCACGCAATCGCTTAATAAATTCATGAGCCGAATTTGTACGAGCGTGAGTTCCATTATTATTTAAATCGTGCATAATTCAAATTGAATTCCTTCGTTAAATAAGGATCATATAGGATCGTACTGATGATGAAGAGGTTCTGGCAACTCCAATTTGTTCGGTAAGCTTATTACGGCAATTTGCCTTCAGCCGCCAGGATCGTTGCCTGTGGAACTAATTGCCTCATAGTTAGAGGTCTACGTTGTATATAGGATGGTTTTAGTTACACCTGAATTATTATGAAAATACGGAGCTTCGTTTACTATTCTACTTATCTCAATTGACACGAGACCCGCCTTTTAGATTGATTTAATGTTGATGGGTCTTACTAGACCCATTCTTAGTTTAGTAACGGATTTTTTTTTCCAACAAGAAAATAAGTAGGTAGTGTAAGGTTAGTTAGCCAAGATGTGGGTATTTGATAATTATCTAGTAACCATGAATACAATGTATTTGTATTCAATTTAGAAGCAAATTAGAATAGTAGTTATTATTATAATTCTAGTTAAATATTAAATCGATTATTTATTGTATCGAATCAGAGTTAAGTATGACAACACTTTGTATTTGACATTTTTGAAGTATTATAGCGAGGTGAAATAAAGACATTCGTGATTATTGACTGTCGAACCGAACACTTGTCAGAAATAAATCCGTGTATATCATTACAATCATCGTTTAATTTGAGAGATAAAGAATAGATCCTTTAGTAGGTATCATAAATTTTCCTTTAAAATCACAAATTACAGAGACAATGGTATCACTAGTTCCCACATAAAGTAAGACAATGCTACATCTTCATCTTTTCTAGAAACTTTACGTAATACTCACGGTCCTAGAACAACGCAACTGATGCAATCGAACGGAAATAATGGAAATAATATCGATAGTATGATTTATAATAGTAGGCAGTTATCCTTGTTTTAATTACAGTATTTTATACAACGCAGTAGTAAGTACTACAATTTGTAAAACATAATTATTATTATTGGTATTGCTACATAATTAAAACAAATTAAAATCGTAATGGAAACTATCATCGAGCAGAAAGTACGAACCGCAAACGTTCTGTGTTTCGTAATGGACTAAATAATATACCCAAGCAAGATCTGAAAAGAAAACAACAAAATAAAGAGAGTATTAGTACCTTTGTTCATTTTGATGTTTTCGCCACATCACTATCATTGCCTAAAGATCTTCTCGATTTAAGAGGCCGACAACACCTAAAGCGCGGTCACTGTCGGACTGCATAGAAAAGAAAGAGAAGCGCGATGACACAACGCTGGAAATTTATTGCAAAATATGAAGCAATTATCGATTTACAAAAAAGCTATAGATTTTATAAAAAAAATAAAACACTATTATGCTAATATGTTGCTTGTAGAATAATCTGACAAAAAATCAGAATGATTGCATGTATATTAGTATGGTTTTTAATCGTTAAAATAAATTTTTAGAGGTATCTTCGTGATTTTTTTCTATCGCATCAAATTAGTTATATTAAGTTTTCAACACACTATCTACCTAGCATATATCCTTAAGAATATCATATATTTTTCTGATTTTGTTTACTGCGGTGGATCATATACTTTAAGGCATTATAAAACTTTAAAAGTTGCGTTTAGGTCCTGTAGTCCCCTTAAAGTCTACTTAGCGTTAAAATTATCGGTGGATTTATACAGAGATGGACAAAATCCATCCAACCCTTTCACCCACATAAATACCCCTTTTCCTGCATACGACAGAGAAACTCCCCCTAAGCATTTAAATCATAATAACTACGTCTCAGTACCGCAGTGCTGACCTTTTCACGACAAAGTCTTGAGCACTCGTGCGACAAAGGAAGCGATTCTCAATGGGAAATGAACTTTCTAACAACGTCCTATTGGCTCTAAGTAGCTGAGTCTGTGACAGTACAATAGTACGTAATAGAGCTGGTAAAAGATAATAGAAATTGGGTATTTAGGTAATTGTAGATTTTATTCGTATTCTAAGTCATAACATAACGTTACGCCTGTGTTCCGCGAAGGGTTGGGCAGAGGTGTACCTATATTACACCCACATTTCGCCATTATGTTTGAGCCCCATGTAATAGGGGGCGAGCCTATCGCTATCAACCGGCCACAAATCCAGACTCCGGGCTGCTACTGAGAAATTACATATGGAAAAACCAATAACACTTTGCCTACACTTTACCTAATTAGAACTTTAACATCGTCCGAATAAAATTTAAACCTGGGTGAATCTTTTTTTGTAATAAGGCCGTCCAGGTTTTGAACCCGAAACTTCGTCTTATGAAGAGGACGTCCCTGAAACGCATTGATAATCCCAATTTGGCGAAACAGTCCTGCCGAGGTCGTGGGAACCGAGGCCTATGGCAAAACAAGCAACGGAAGGAACACGGGTGGGTTTTAGTCAGTAAGAGTCTGCCACATCCTCCCACTCCACCCAGAGCGGGAGAAGTTATTTGATAATTTCCCACCCAAAAAAAATAAAAGCAGTAGCGCTAGACCAATGAGGCAGTATTCTTAGTCGTTTCGTCGAAAAATATCTCGATTCATCTCAAAAAGTGTCTTTCGACATTCAATAACAAATAAGTAGACCATATTATCATTTCCGCCCCACCTGAATATATTCCTTTTTTTAAACGTATTCGTGTTATTGAACTTTTCATTACGTGAGTGGAGTCCAACATTTTGTTCAAAGAAACCGCAGATTTTAGTTTAGCTGTCCTCTTTTGTTTGAAATGACTGAATACAAGCTGTCCCTGGTTTCCTACAAAAATGCTTTCCAATACAAAATCGATGCATTTGTTGTCAACTGGAGTTGGAGCTTGGAGTTTCCCTACGTGATGGAATCAGAAATAAAGAGATCCACAGGCAAACCAAGGTTACTGACATAGCCCGAAGAATTGCCAATCTTAAGTGGCAGTGGGCAGGGCACATTGCTCCCAGAACAGATGTCCAATGGGACCGAAAGGTTCTGGAGTGGTGACCGCGTATCGGAAGACATAGCGTTAGAAGGCCTCCTACAAGGTGGACCGATGACCGATGACCGATGAAGACCGATGAAGGCCGCAGGAATCTACTGGATGCGGGAAGCACAGAACCGGTCGAAATAGTGGTGCTTGGGGGGGGCTATGTCCAGCAGTGGACGTTTTTCGGCTGAAATGATAAATCCATATAGATTAATTACATTGTGTTCTATAGTGCAGATCTTGATTAAGCAATGCCTAAATGGAAGCACAGTAAATATTAAAGTAAGGCTGGAGATAGACGGAGACGGTCCCCAAAGTTAGAGCGACACACGCCTAACTTTCTAATTGTCAATTTAGGCTACCTATGTCTAGAAATCGAGTTTAAAATTTAAGACTAGACTGTAAAGTTCAGACTTCATAAGGTTAAAATAAACCTAGTAGGCAGCAGATATGAAACGGGCTGAAATGAAAGTCACAGTTTTAAATAATGTCCTGGGGGAGATGCAATGTCCTAGAGAAAGTGACATTCTATCAGAGATAACGATGCTGGCAAAGTCAAAAATGTAATGGGACTGACATGAGGTACCGAAAAGCTTATGGCATTCCGGTGAGTCCTTGTAGAAATACGAAAAGATTTGTAAAGGATTGCCACTTGTTATTCTGGTAAATTTTCTGACATCATTTTTCGACCTTAAAACACAATATCGTTGATTAAAAGGAAACATAGCTGAATAGGAAATAGACTTCCTAACTCGGGTAGGACGAAACCGACTCCCGCCAGATATGGCACGCGACACCATTAGCCACTTAGCTCCTAACTAGATGCAGTTATTTTACGGACATTTTGAACAAAAAATTGTTTTACAAAAACACAACCGACTTCCAAAAAAATCATTATCTGTATTTTAGTTTCTTGCCACCGACTTCATTAAAGTTATTTTTATACGACTTCCTAAAATGGAAAGGAGTATTATGTGTTTAGTTAGGGTTCATGTATGTATGTATATATGTGAGTTTCTTTGTGCCACTATAACTTTAAAATGCCTTAGCAGATCTAGATGTATGGTATCGTTAGAATCCTAACATCATTCCGTGATATTGACTGTAAATATTGACAGCTATAATTGAAGTCGGGGGGACCTCTTAGATTAAAGTTTCCTACAGACCGGTTTTTTCCCCGACAGCATTGATAATATTATTTATCTGTTTAGTAAGCGAGTAAATTAGTGACCTTCCGCTTTACATACAGATATACAGATTATATAACCAATACAACTTGTTTTTTACTTTTTAGTTGGCAGGGCAGTCGTGTTTTTAATTTTTTAAATTATTATTTTTTTCACTTTGTAGTGTGTCAGTTCGTAATTTATTTAAGTTACAATAGCCTGGAGTTACAGCTGGTCATCACTTTTTACAAAATATTGCTTTTCCCGATGCAAGTACGTTAATGAGGTCTCCTGGTAGGAACCAGCTACTTCACCATATGTATTGTGACGAGCATAAATTGCTTAAACACCATATTAAAGTACCTAATCGAATCGCAACCCGTTAAATACTTATTATTAAGTAGTTCCGGTGGCCATCTGTAGTCTTCATCGTCAGTCCCACTTCACCAAATGGTGCTTTCCAGAGCAAATGCACGAGTTATTATAAAAATACCCAAATCGCTATGTGTGCCTATAACATTTGAGGATTTCTTTCGATTTCCCCTCACTAGATTCTGACTTGGTGTGGAACCACCTCGAGAGCATACCCTTTCAAACAAATGTTCAAAACCGGTCCACAACTGACGGAGAAATCGGTGAACATACCTACACAAAAAAAAATTAAAATAAAACATACAGACGAACATAATATATAACCTCCTCCTTTTCGGAAGTCCCACTGGTGGGACATAGGCCTCCTCTCTGTGAGAGGGAGTGGGCCGTAATCCACCACGCGGGCCCAGTGCGGGTTGGTAGATGTCACATGTCGTCGATTTTTTGGTTCTAGGACATGCCGGTTTCCTCACGATGTTTTCCTCAATCAATAATCTAGCCTTTTCCTAACTATGTTGAGCTGACTTGCCGGATGCAGCTGTAAACTAGTATTTTACATGAAGCGACTGCCTTAGATCTGACCTCCACAACACAGTTACTGGGTAACACGATACCTCTTGGTAAGACTAGTTGTCAGGCTTTTGGGCTTCTAACTACACGTAACGACTCTCAAAGATCTACAATTGACAGCCGGGACCAACGGCTTAACATGTAATGTCGATATGTGATGAATGGTCACCCATCAACGAACCGATCACGGCAAGCGTAGCTTGACCTTCGATCGACCCATGCGGTAGTTATTATTCAGCCACGAGCCCCTTAACATTTCTATTACGTGGGTAGTCAATAACAAGTCGATAGCCCCACCCACATCCGTGTTCCATTTTAATGTGATATTGTGCAATCTGATTAATTTTAGTAAATCGGATTGGTCGTTTTTAGAGTTCTATTTTGGTTCCGTTCTAGGAATAGATTCTATCTTTGTTGGAGACTGGTAAACAGAAATATTAATGTCATAGGAAATATCGATGCAACTCATGACAGCCTTTTAGCCTTTGCTTTTTGCTTACCATAGTAAGAAAATTAAAAGTTGCATCTTTGGGTTCAATTCTACGAATATTATTCGTAGGCTCAATGAGGATAAAAACTGCCACTTGCTAACTTCAGATGTCGCTACTATACAACGTCTAAGAATTGCCAGCTAGCTGTCACTATCCATATTGTTCTTGTAAACAAGCGACTTCTTTTACGCATAATTAATTAATATGCCCCGTTGCGCAGCTGTTGACTGTAAAAATACGTGGACCCATGTATTTGCCAAAGATGTTAAAAGACGAAAACTGTGGAAGAAAGCTCTCGAAAATAATGGAAACACGATATTTCGGCGAGACTATGTGCTATCCTTTTGAAACCTGAAGACTTTTATGGGAGAAATTGGTATAAAGGTGATGCTCCCAAGAGAACTAAGTCTGTTTTCTTTCCCTACAGGCAATTATGATGTGATATTATGTAATTTATAGTAAAGGTGAACCTATGTGTGTTAGGTATGTTCATATTAGATCAATGCTAGAATTAACAACTCTGAAGGTTATTGTTATTTGGTCTTGGAATGACCAAATATTTTGGTTCTAGAACTGTATTTAGAACAACGTGCGGATTAACAAAAGAAAAAAGCGTCCGCCATTAGACACACAGAGTGAGCAGAGAGTATAGAGTCAACTCTTAACATAGACACAAGTGTTGCCAGAATGTTTTATTGCTACATTCACAGTTATCAGTCAGAATGATCATCCTAGAGTTGGTTTTCAACTCTGATGAGGTTATTTCTGTCGTAGTCTTCAACAAAAAAAAAAAAGAACTTATAGTCAAAGAACAAAATAACTTATAAATTATAAAACATTTATAATTTATTGAGTTTACCATTACAGCTGCTTTTATACCAGTGGTAGACGCTTCCCCTGTCCTTAGCTTGTATTTTAATAGTGGTACACTCCAATTCGCGTACATATTTAAGTAGTTTTCGTTTAATTTCTGATCGACACAAAAGTCAACATAATAAAATCAATGACGGTTTGTAGACGAACAACTGTGCTGCCACATAAGCGAATAGCAGCGACAGTATTTTGTTAAAAAATATAATTGTGGACTTTTTGAGGTTTTTTTTTGCAATTTTATCGTAGAGAGAAATTCTGAAGAGTTCTAAAAATACTAATAACAATGATGACTATCTGGATTATAAAGTCTTTTCAACCTACAACCAGTGTCACCGCAACAATCTCTATGGTTGAACCATTAACCTGCAAAAGAAAATCCGAATTCATTTCATACCCACTAAATCATACGAGACACAACCTTCCTCACGTTTTGGTCCAACGAGGGGTGAAATGGAAATATGATTTATGCATCCGTACGAAATATTTAACTCTACTCCGGTCAGGTGTGAATAGGGTTGTCCCTGTCCCTTAAAAAATCACAAACAGAGAGAGTCATATAAGAGGTTGACATCGCAAAACACACGTCTTTTTCTTACGAAAACTCCCGTGACATAGATGGATCGATCAATCGACAGAATTATGCGTTGTTGTACATCACCTGCCGGGGTCGCGTGGAAGTTCAAAAGGGTTACCGAGGCCCATTGCAACACAGGCAACGGAAGGAATACGGGTGGGTTTTAGTCAGTAAGAGTCTGACACACCCTCCGGCTCCGCCCAGAGCGGGAGAAGTTATTTGATAATTTCCCATCCAAAAAAATAAAAAGCTTGTATGTCAGTGGTGGTCTTCCGTACATTGTGATAAGAGATTTGCATCGAACAGTACTCGTAATCAGTCTTAGAATGTTAAATTGTCTCTCAATTTGTCATTGAATCAAGCGCAGACTTTCTACTAAATTAGAGTCATAATTTCCCAAAAAAAAAAAAAATTACATCAGATTTTTACAAAGCTCATTTACATAACCAACGTAGAGAGAAGCGAGGACTCTAAAAGAAGAAGAGATAAAAGAGAACCCTTGTTGAGGTAGTAACCCTAGCTCGAGCTTTATTTTGGCCGTTGACTTGGTTAGCAGACTTACGAATAAATTGACCGATCTTTCTGACGGTCAGTGCTATGAGCTAGTAACGCTTGTGTTGACTTAAGCTTCAGACTGTCTCGCGTTAGTTTTTACTTTAAGTGTTGGGTAATCGACCAGCAGGCTTAGCATGACACTCTATTTCTTCGAATAATAGAAACGGCTCTTTCCATACAAAGTGACATTTCGTTTCTCCTTTTTTGACATTCCACCGTAGAAATCCTTCTACACAAAAAAGGACCTAGACAAAGATCGTTAGAAACGAAAGACCAGATGACAGATTGTAAAAGGGTTTCTACGGTGAGATGTCAAAAACTGAGAAACGAAATGTCACTTTGTATAGAAAGAGCCGTGTCTATTCTTCGAACAAATAGAGTGTCATGCTAAGCCTGCTGGGCATACAAATGCGCACTCACGCCACGCCGACGTTCGGTTTCATAGGGAATATTTATTTTTAGTAGCGAATAAGAATATAAAAACAAAATCACAGATATACATAATCACCCTACAATGTTCCCACTACTGGGACACAGGCCTCCTCTCTGTGAGAGGGAGTGGGCCGTAATCCGCCAAGCGGGCCCAGTGCGGGTTGGTAGATGTCACATGTCTTCGAATTTTTGGTTCTAGGACATGCCGGTTTCCTCACGATGTTTTCCTTCACCGTTTTGGGAGCAGTGGTGATGAAATATAATTTACACAAAGTAAAGCGCCTGTCTGGCATCGTACCCACGACCTACAACTCGTAAGTCGCGACCGTTACCACTGCGCCACCACTACTCTCACGGATATAAATTATAGATGATAAAATAGTCTGTTCATAAAAAAAAAACATGAAAATATCTTAAGCAGTTTGAAAGTAATATCGTTTTTTTGTGCTTTTGGTAGACATTACTTTCTGAATTTATTTCTAAAAGTATTTTTATTAGTATTTTACTTAAATATTCACATATTTATGTAGAACTGATGTGTAAGCGTTCTAGTTTAACATACATTCTTTTACATAACTTACTTGCATTATATGAAGGCGCAATAAAAGATTTCAAAGTCAATAAAATCATATATCTGCGCGTTATTGGTTGTCCTGTACACTGTTATACATAATTTCACTGCACAGCAATATTATTGCTGATGTTACTAAGCTGTATGAAACTACTCGCTATGCATAGCGGTGCAGCCCATAAACTCAATCCGATTCACATTTTTCGATACATTGTAATTTTGCTGTGCAAGTTTAAAATAAATGCAGCATTTGTAGCAGAAAATAAAAAGCGGCCAAGTGCGAGTCGGAATCGCTCACGAATGGACCCCTTTGTGAGCGATTCCGACTATTTAAGTACAATATTTAAAACTATATTTTTCTAATATTTTAGTACAAAAAATACTTTCTATTATATAATATTTTCGATTCAAAAGATACAGCCCTGTGACAGGCGGACGGCCAGCGGAGCCTTAATAGGGTCCCGTTGGCACCCTCTGGGTACGGAACCCTAAAAAGTGTTTTTTTTTAAGAAGGACCTACAGTAGCGCCATCCGTACAGAACGTGTACAAGCGACTTGCCGACTATTGACGTCAGGAGAATTTCTAAAAGTGACCCGAACTTTTAACGACTTAATGTAAGCCTATAAAGTTTGGACGATAAGTTTTATTACACTTTGTATGGCTTTG
Source organism: Atethmia centrago (assembly GCA_905333075.3). Classification (NCBI taxonomy): domain Eukaryota; kingdom Metazoa; phylum Arthropoda; class Insecta; order Lepidoptera; family Noctuidae; genus Atethmia; species Atethmia centrago. The sequence goes on along the minus strand of HG995381.1, from coordinate 3,803,627 downwards.
CTCACGTGATTTTTTTCAATACTTTCAAACTCGTGTTTCGGGCGAGGTCAAAAGTCACGAGGAGAGGTATTAAATAAAAGTGTTGTCTCCATTGGAAGGTCGAATTTAATGTCTTTTGGTTGACCTATTAAGACTTTTTAAAAGAATCTTAACACAAACACAACACCACGCTTTGTTTCCCTGAAGGGTTAGGCAGAGAAGTAACCCACAAACCAAAAAAAAAAACAACAGAGCCTTATTTAATGTAATTTATAAAAAAAACATAAGTAATCCAGCGGATGTTGGTAACTTTATGTCCTTTTAAAATGCAGGTGCATTCGCAAAAAAAGTGAACACCCTTACTGGTACAAATGTACAAAATCTATAATAAACATTATGTCCTATCCTTTGAAATTTTATGGGTTTTATGGACAGACCAACAGCCAAACGGTATCAGCAGGATTTCCCTTGATACCTTTTGGTTACGAAACCCTGAAAATTAATATTCCTAGGATAGGATCCCATCGTTCGGGAGGAAACGCCCGGGAGTCACCATTGTGTGGATCGCCCGGAGGACACGGTGGAGCATATGGTGGAGGTCTGCCCGGCTTGGGCAGAGCACCGCCGTCTCCTTCCGGATCCCATCGTATTAATAAGCACTTACTTAGTTACATTGTGGGGTTATTATTTCGATCTATCTTCTATAGTACCGTCAAACGCTGCAGCATTGCCTCGCACACCCAACTTTGCCTATTATATGAATTTACCAATATCTTTTTAAATATTGGTTGTAGCAACTTCAAATTGTTGGTAGTTATTTAAATCATTACCTGGCAATACGAAAAACCCGCCGCCATGTTTCTTTTCTTTGAAACTCCATGACAGTGAGTTGTCAAACGCAATGAGTGATAGCCGAACACAACATTGCCTAGCATTGTTTCTAGTGGTATAAGCAAAAAGTGGCTGTTTTGCAATTCTTATCCCTAAGTACTACTAATAAGGGTAAACTTCCAGTGCAAGAATGATGTACTTAAGTCATTTAGACGGTCAAAATTGAAGCAGGCAATGTTACAGTTTTGTGGCCCAACTTTGCCTAGTGATTAAGACTGTTATATTTCGAAAATGATACAGAATAATCATAGTTCTAAGTAGTGTACTTAGAACTATGATTATTCTGTATCATTTTAATACAATTACCATTAATATAAGCTTTATCCCCAACCTGACAAGGGTGAAAATTAATTGTATTTTTTCGAAATATATCAATGTTACTATAAAACTACGGCAAAGTTGCAGCATTTTACCGGTACTATAAGTACATATATAAAATCGGTCAAGTGCATGTCGGACCACTGAAGCCCAATGAATTTTTTTGAGTTTGTTTTTGAGATAAATTTATCCCAACTACGGAACCCTTCCGTAGTTGGGATGAGTTTATCTAAAAAACAAACTTAACATTGTACATGGAAAATATTTTTTCCCATACTTCGAAATACGTCACGGTCAATTCTCCAACTACAAATGTAAGTGATCATTTTCCTTTTAACTTCGTTATATATTCTACTGCCATGCATTTTTTTCACATATCCAAAACCAGCCATTTAGCTGGCAGGGGGACACTTGATTCTAACAAAAAATAGGACTTTAAAGCTTAATATTACGCAAACGGATCCATAAACGAAAATGGTTTTAAAAGACCAGCAATATGCGAAGGCTAACTTATTAATTAAGACTAATAAACTACACGGAAAAAAGGATCTCTTCAGCGAATAATATCAATATTCTCAGAAAAATTGTTTCAATCCAAGTAAATATTTTCTTAACGTAAGTAAATGTACTCAGTCCAAGAAAACCTGTTTACTCAAATTAAGAATAATAAATACTTGGTTTTTATTCTTGACTTATGCAAATATTTTAGATTCAAGACTATAATAATCTTAATTGAAGAAAATGTCCAGTTTTTATCTAGTTTTAGAAATAATATTCTTAATATTAAACTTAATAATTCTTCATTCAAGTATAATGTCTTCGAAGAAGACAATAAAACTAAGACAAAATTTTACTTCATTCAAGAATATATTGTTTCCCCATAGATGGATCAATATTTGTCTTGACCAAAAGGATATTGTTTTAATTTAAGACATCCTTTTTATCCGTGTAGGTACATTTACTATTGTTCGATATCCTGTCATCACATTGCACGCTCACATTTAAAATCTCCTCATAATAAAGTTCTTAAATTATCTCACTGGCACATAACTGACACAACGTACAGCCTGAAGGTCATAGCACACATATCAACTTAGAAAAGGATCGTCACCGTATCGCCTTTCGCTTCGCTGCTACGCCATCAAACGCGTCAAAGTAAGCACGTAACCAAAGCGGATCAGCAGCTCCGATACGTCGACTCGGCTACGGCTAGGAGACGCCGCGCTTACGGCTCGCCGACCGCTGGTTGACCTGGCTGGCACCAGATCAGTTTGTAGGGGGCAAGGGTGGACGAAGAGACGTAAGCTCGGGGACGACGAGCTGTAACCGCAGGGACTGCAAGTTGACCACGCACTGCACCTCGGTTTGTGAGCTTGTCCCGAGGCGAGGCGATTACGTTACGATTCAGATTAGTGTGCGTTGCAGTAGGGAGTTTCGTACAAAGAATACTGAATGGCTCGAGTTGATACGGTGACGATCCCTTCCTGATATGATATGTGTGCTGGGGTTTAACCCCAGCCCCTGTTTAATAGGGGATGAAAGTGTCATTTTTGCCGAAGGGAATCCCATCGGTCGCACGACTTGTTCTGGAATAAATTATAAGTTTTTAAATCGATTTAGTAGATAAACTATGACGTAGGTAAGGCCCGTGTCTAGGGAAATCTGGAAATCTAGATATAGTTTTAATTGTTTCCTAGGAATTGTATTGATGCAGAATTGGGGCATGAAACTAAACTTAAGTTTAAATGGAAAAATCATACGTATCGGCCTAAAACATACCCAGCAGTTTTCAGGTTTGTCAATATTCGTTGAGTTAAAATTAAAGGTACAGTATTTTTTTTATTTCACGAAGCGACGCGCGCTTGACTTGTGGTAACCATGTGAACAAACACGCTGCGAATGTGTGCATAAAGACGAGTAGCGTCAGCACATAACACACACACACGCACACACACACTTCCGACTTCGCCATTGTCTTGGACGGTATCGAGAGTTCCTGCGCTTACTCACACATTAACAGCGTGTATGTACACTTGGTAACCACAAGTCAAGCGCGCGTCGCTTCGTGAGATAAAAATACTATACTTACCTAAGTTAATGTATGAAAAGTAGGTAGATATGTATTAGGCCGTTATAGGTATTCAATTAATTAAAAGCCGAATAAAAAGTCTCATATCAATAACTTTCCAGAGACGTAAGTCCACTAGAATTAAGAGAATAAAATAGTTCCAACATCAATTATTGTTAACACAGATTTCCATTTATTTCTCAGGACTATAATATCATTAATTATTTGACCTTAGGACTAATGAACGTCGCAAAGTAACATTTGTTGTAAAAGGGATCAGTAAAAAAAATAGGGAAGTGAACTCAGTTGATTAATTATTACTTAGTTGCTTTTCTACTGGTTTTGTAATTAATTTTAGTTAGTGGTTGCTAGTACTCTGCTGTTTTTTGTTCAATCTACATGCATACATAAACTCACGCTTTCTTTTCATGGGGTAGACAGAAAATACAGAACGTCACCGGCTACGATCCTAACCTACTCATTTTGCTTCGTTTACGTTCAAACATCTGCAACCTAATAGCGTAAAAATCAATCACAAACTGAATGATTTTGAAGTTTATTACTAATCCACTGCTTTATATGTTCGAAATATTTGTCTGCTCAACAACGTGAATACCGCAATGAATGTTGTTGAACTGTCAAAATGAGACCCATTGCTACTGTGGGCGTTCCGCAATTCCCCGCTGTTTAGTGATCTCTTCAGTCTACTGTACTTTCACCAAAACAAACAGCTAGTGTTTGTTTGTGTGATACTATTATATACACAAATACCTACTAGACAAAACAAAAGCCTATTCAATACAATAAAGCCCCTCCCTCACTGTCATTTCATTGTGTTGAATGCGCGAGCGCGCCCCACTTGCATCGCTGCGTGGATCGGTTCCATCTAGATCGGCTGTCAACTGCACCGGCGACAAGCCTGTGGGAGTGGGGTGGGGGGGAGTTGGGGTGGAGTGGTATTGACAGCCTTCAAGTGGACTGTGGAAACGGGCCTTTATGAAGGGGAGAAGGGCAGTAACGATGTTATAGGCTTCATTGTCAGGTTGTGTGTTTGTCAGTTGCAAGTGGGGCGTATAATAATAAGTATGATTACAGGAAAAACAGTAACTTTGTAACTCAGTTACGTAATCGTGAAAAATTGTAACTACCGATCTGCCAGCGCAATAATATTTAATATTTAATGTAATCTTTCCATTAAACAAAATATATACTTAAGACGCTGACAACACCTAAACCGCGGTCACAGTCAAATTCCATAGAAAAGAAAGAGAAGCGCGATGACACAACGCTTGTAATTTATTGCAAAATATGAAGTAATTATCTATTTACTCAAAATTGAGTTGAGTAATCGAAAATAAAAAACAACCAAGTTCTGCATTCAAATAAGACGTTTTTGTTATTAATTAAATACTTAACGAATGTTGATATTTGATACAGATATTTTGGATTAGAACTCAAAGTAAGAGGTTAGTTTAACGTTTTTTATTATATTTATTTACATAACCAAATTACAAGATGATTATTAACATTAACTAAATTAAATTAAAACTAAGTTAAGCTTAAAAAAGGCCCTCGGGGCATTGTACCGAGGATGCTGGCGGCATTTCCTCACTGAATTGCAATGCTGATGCGTTGCGCGAGAAAGCCGCCAGCTTTTCGGTCACCAGTTACATCAACTAGACGTTTCGCGATTTCCGCAAATAACTTATGCGCACTGGGACCCCACGGACCGAGGGTCTCGACGCCAAAGAGCACAAAGTTGTACTCTCTGCCAAGGCCTCCATATTTAATGTTTAACGTTTAACGTTAGTTTATATCGATATTTTGTTTTCAAAACGTGTTTTGGTAACAACCAAGTTCTGGGAAATATGTTCAAAATTAACATATATTTTTTCCGCTACCACAACCTATACAGATTTGGCCATTTTTTTTCTCAAGCGAGGCCAATTTTGCTGAATTGGGTCTTGTCAGCGCCTTAATTAATTATTTTAAATAACATATCTGGCGAAATGTGGGTTTTTTTTTTTGGGTGGGAAATCATCAAATAACTTCTCCCGCTCTGGGCGGAGCGGGAGGGTGTGTCAGACTCTTGCTGACTAAAACCCACCCGTATTCCTTCCTGTTGCCTGTGTTGTGGGGGCCTCGGTGACCCTTTAGTACCTTCCCGCGACCCCGGCAGGCATCGGCGGAAATGTGGGTATGCCTACTATAAAGTGATGTGATGTTATATTATGTTACCTAATTGTTTTATATATTCGCAGCAGATACTATCAATCAAAGGACAATGCCCATTTTGTTAGGAGGTTTAGGCCCCCAAAAAAACTTCTATACACGGGAAATCAGTATGGGATCATACAACAAAAAAAAACCGTTTTTCAATCACATATCTATTCTATTCGTAGCTAAAATTACTAATTGAATCAAGTAAAGATTCCATAATGGCCAGCTTTAATTTTATTACAATTCTCGGTACTCGAGCCAAATCTATATTGTAATGGGAAGTTTTATTACTCTACGATTTCCTTAACGTATTAGATTACGCTTATAATAATTTAGTCAGCTAGAATTAGATATTATTTGTAGTATTTGTTCAAATTCGGTTCAAAAAGGTTCGGGTAGGTACATGGTTTGCTCGCAGAACAGGTGGCCGATGGGGTTGAAAGTTTCTGGAATGGTGACCGCGTACCGAAAGAACTAGCGGAAGGCCTCCCACAAGGTGGACCGATGATCTGATGAAGGCCGCAGGAATCCGCTGGATGCGGGAAGCACAGAACCGGTTGAAGTGACGTTTGGGGGAGGCCTATCTCCAGCAGTGGACGTCTTTCGGCTGAAATGGTGATGATGTTGAATGGTTGGGGTCTCTTAGAAAACGCAGTCGCTAGTCCCACAAGTGAAAAATATGAATCTTATGAACAGCACCCCAACTGAGTAATAGTTTCAATAACCATCCGAAGTATTTTAAAGGAAATTGCTAATCCATTGCTTCATATGTTTGAAAAATTCGTCTGCTCAGCAACGTTTATAACGCAATGAATGTTGTTAAACTGTTTAAATTAAAGGCATTGGCATTGTTAGTGTGTAACATAATACCTCGCTGTTTCACCACTTTTGTTCCGGTAACTTATATATCTATAAACTTAACTTTGTTATTGAAAAACATGTTCTCCATACATTCCAACTGCAAATGTAAGTTTGTACGCACAATATTGGGAGATCTACCATATTACTTTAACGGCTCGTGAAGACTAGTGCGATATCGCCCCACTCTGTAAGAGCCTTAAGACCACAGACTTACTTAAGGTCTTCCTGTAATCTATTAGTATAAAACTATTTTCTGTATTTTTTTCAAAATTGTAGACTCAGTATTTACAGATATAAGGGGAATGGTACATTTTCATTTATTTTCTTAAGACGCTGACAACACCTAAACCGCGGTCACTGTCAAATTCCATAGAAAAGAAAGAGAAGCGTGATAACACAAAGCTTGTAATTTATTGCAAAATATGAAGTAATTATCTATTTACTCAAAATTGAGTTGAGTAATCGAAAATATAAAACAACCAAGTTCTGCATTCAAATAAGACGTTTTTGTTATTAATTAAATACGTAACGTATGTTGATATTTGATACAGATATTTTGGATTAAAACTCAAAGTAAGAGGTTAGTTTAACTTTGTATCGAGATTTTGTTTTCAAAACGTGTTTTGGTAACAACCAAGTTCTGGGAAATATATTCAAAATTAATATATATTTTTTCCGCTACCACAAACTGTACAGATTTGGCAATTTTTTTTCTTAAGCGAAGCCTATTTTGGTCAATTGGGTCTTGTCAGCGCCTTAAATAACTTTAATACTATTTATTGTAAAATTGTAATAAATACACTTGACTTGAGACCCTCGCTTAAGCCCTTAGCTTAAGAAAATTTCTCTAATTATTTTTTGTATTGGTCTCCCAAAAGTGACCCCCATATTCAAAATAAATTTAAGTATTTACGTGACACGTCCGTGTTTGGGGCACATAAATTGATATGTGTACCAAATTTTAAATTAATCGGTCCATTAGATTCGAAGCAAATTCGCTGTGTTAGACAGACAGACAGACACACGAGTGATCCTATAAGGGTTCCGTATTTTTTTATTCGGACTTACGGAACCCGAAAAACATTCGGACACTGTGAAATGTATGAACAGGTACAGTAAGTTTTAACTAAAATCTGTCGGTTACTTATATAACGCATCATCACCCATACACAAATATATGGGAAAGTGACTCGGAAATCTTCACATCTTAATTTTATGAAGAAAAGCACGTAAAGCTCTTAAGTATGGAAAGTATTTTGCATACTTCTCAAACTTTTTAAGTCCTCACTCGAAAACTTATGTAATCCCGATCTTTTTTGTTTGACATATAAAGAGCGTCTTTGTAAGGATCACGAAGAGTATTAAGTACGTGAAAATGAGTAGGAATATTGAGTTATGTAGATAATAAGTACCTATGACAAGTTGGTTTTAGTTATAGATTTTCTAAAACTTTTCTCATTTAATCGTTCATAGTTTTTTGTGTGTTATGTCATAGAAGATTTTCCAAATTCTCCATGATAATTTTCATTATTTATAAAATACGAAACCATCAAAAATAAACAGTGTCCTTGGCACCACTAATCAATGGATCTTATGATGCTTAAATGACATTAGAGCGTTCTCGGTGACATTTTGGGAAATTCTATTGAAATAACAAGATGGCGGCTTTAGTTCCACATTTGGCCGAGCGCTATACGACCGTTGTTAAACTATAACGCCTATACAATACATACACGACACGTCTCCATTCCCAAAAAGATAAATCACACGCTCAAATAAAACAACTGGCTAACACAATAAAAAGCCAAAAACACATTAACGAGACAAAGCGTCAATCTACCACTAAACGGCTATCATGTGACCCATTTCATGTCATTTTACCCGTAACAGGCCTCAATGGGCCGGAATCCCGAACAAAGGTAGCTGGGACAATAGACTTCCTCAGTGGTTCTTCATTGGTACTATGCTAAGTACCTGGTAGTTTCCGTCGAGGGTTTGCGAAGGCATTATCCGCTTCGAGGGTCTGTATTATATTGGGGGTAGTATGAGCTAGATAGCTTTGAATTTTATGTGCCTAGGAGTCATCTGTTCATTTGATTATTTCTCGTATTGGTCTCCCAAAAGTGACCCCCATATTCAAAAGAAGTTAGAAATTATTGAGATATTAGATTTACCTAGTATGGGACTCTAACTGGGGTACTTAAGGTGACTACACAGATTTGCTTAATTTTCGACGATCGACACGTGTGTTAATCACAAACAAGTAAATGTGTCAGCAAAAGAGGATCGACGCCGTGTTTTTATCGATCGCCACTGTAGATAGTTTTTGGCGATCGAAGAAGGTCTATGCATCTGTGAAATTAGTAGATTCATTTTCGCACGATGTAAAAATGGACTACTTAAGTCACGGAGAAGCGTGACTTAAGTGCGGGTTTAGGTCACACAGTGCTATAAAGGTAACTTGTAGACCAAAAAGTCACATTTTGTTATATTAAACTGCTTACGCTTCTAGGAGTACCGATTCGCTTCAACTAGACGATTACTTATGAATCTACATAAACTCTTATGCTTTTGATTGTAATTCCCCTCTTTAACCTAATTTAGAGGTATCAGCAATAATTCTGGCAAAGCAGTGGTGGCCCAACTTACGAGTTGTAGGTCGTAGGTTCCAACCCTGGCAGACGCTTTACTTTATGTAAATTATTTCATCCACTGCTCTCAAAACGGTAAAGAAAAACATCGTGAGGAAACCGGCATGTCCTAGAACCAATAATTCGAAGACATGTGACATCTACCAACCCGCACTGGGCCCTCGTGATGGATTACGGCCCACTCCCTCTCACCGAGAGGAGGCCTGTGTCCCAGCAGTAGGAAAATTATTAGCTGATTATGCATTAATAATTCTCGCACAGAGATTACAGAGATTTCTTTACGTTTTCCAGCCTAACCGAATTTATTTACAAAAAGTTGCCATCAAAACCAACCTTACCAAAAATTAACAAAATAATCCCCGTGGCAGTCACATTACCTCTGATTGAGCACCTACCAGGTCACCTGCCTTTTATTAGATCTTCGGGGTGAATAGACTGTAGCACGATTTAGCTGATAAATTAGTGAATACAAGACAATGACCCCTGACATATGCTCCCTTTGAATTAAGTACATTATGTATGTGTGAATATGAGATGGGACCGGGTATCGTGATTTGGGTATCAATGGGTATGTATGGGTAGGTAAGTCTATGGAAATTGTGGGCACACAAATCCGTGAATAGGAAGACCACAAGGCATTATGGTTAAAGGGACGGAACAGATAGGGACTGAGATACCTGCTCGACGTATAGAAACTAATATTTTTTGAAAATAATTATGTGTTGCTTACGGGTAATTACATTTCAAGATACGGTACCCTACCTAGGGTACTATCCTACGGTACCCTACCTGCTATAGTAATTGGCCACTCATAACAAAAGAGGTAGAAACAAGGTAATTCTGTTGTATTTTCGCTTTAGTTCACATTACCTTCTTTTGTTATGAGTGGCCAGTTATATATATTTTGGTGAGTGATCTCAAGAACTTCCACTACAAAACATCACGGCTGTTTTTTACCCCGAAAAGTAAGGCAGAGGTGTATGTAGTACATCCACATTTCGCCAGTTGCCTGTGTTTAAGTCCCATGCAAAAGGAGGGCGATCCTAGAACTAATACGTTGAAGACAAGGAAGTTTGCCAAAAATTCCTTCTGCACATGTTGGTTCCCTGGTCCCTCATTAACGGAAAAACTATGTAAATGTCTATTAACTGCTCCCAAATTACGATGTTTATTATTTTTTATATATTTTCTTGACATAATCTTTTCATTATTTGAAATTTCAACACAATTCAAAATTTAAATTTCAACTACCCATTTATTAGTGGCTTTTATGGACAGGATATTAATTGAGATTTCTTACGGTTGTAATGGCAATAATGTCATTTGGTTTAAATCGTTTTTTATTTTTATTATTATTTTACATAGATTCTTTTATATTTTGTGAATGTGAGAACGAAGCTTAATGTAGATTTGTAGACCATTTTCTATTTTGTTAAGTACCTGGTACTTGTTGACAAGCCTACATTGTCCTCCCATACCTATTAACACTAATTTGAAAACACTGTAAAAGCCAATTATTTGTAAATGTGTAACCGTGGAGTTTCTTGCCGGCTCTTCTCCAAAGGAAACGACCATTTGGAACTGTGCACCTAGCTGCTGACGTTTCATAAGTGCCCATGTAGGTTTATGTAAAATAAATTATTTTGCGTTTGAATACTTTTTACAAAATTATCACCAAATTAAACTCACACAGTGATAATGGAGTTAGATACTTCATAAAACTAAGGAAGTAACCACTTGAACATTATAAATAAAAGAAGAATTCCTTCAGGAAGTCAGATGACGATGCCATAAAACCCAGACGGCATGATTTATTACACGTCACTATGGCATTGCCAAAAGAAATATATTCCTTTGTATCCAAACTTCTCGAAAACATCGTATACAGCCAAAAGTTTGTATCTCTTGAATGGTGACAGCAACGCAGGGGGCGTTGTCGGTGAATATTGTCGAAGCCTGGAGATGTCAAGGTCAAAGGATACAGGGAATTATTTGCAAGGAGATATAAGCCTGTTTATAGGATCTCTTAATCATATGTAGGTCAACAGGAAATCGTTTTTGCAGCTACATCAAATAAATATGTCATGTCTTTTTATCTTTTCGCGTTGTATCTCAGTCTCAATGTAGCAACTTTCAAAAGACGTTCAATTTCGTATTCTTCTTAATTTTAAGTGACAAGGCGACGATAAAGCTTTCATACCTAGAATTCATTAGGCAGCTATTCATTTAATAAGTCTAATTTAGTAGAAAGTCTGCGCTTGATTCAATGACAAATTGAGAGACATTCTAAGCCTGATTACGAGTACTGTTCGATGCAAATCTCTTATCACAATGTACGGAAGACCACCACTGACATACAAGGTTTTTTTTTTTTTGGATGGGAAATTATCAAATAATTTCTCCCGCTCTGGGCGGACCGGGAGGGTGTGTCAGACTCTTACTGACTAAAACCCACCCGTGTTCCTTCCGTTACCTGTGTTGCCAGGGGCCTCGGTTACCCTTTCGTACCTTATCGCGACCCCGGCAGGCATCGGCCCTAGTGGACCCTACAATTGTGCTGATATCTCTTTGAGGCGTGCTTGGAACACAACGCGCCGTCGACCCGGCCTGGTCCTTATCGGACGGCGAGCTACTCATTGCTCACCGTCCGCAAGCCTGCGCCTACGGCGGCCGGAAATCCGCCCGGGATTCCCGACGCCCAGGGCGTCTCCTGCGGCGGCTAGGGGCGAGAGGGCGCGAAATTTGCCTTTCCCTCAACCGTCCCGCCTCCTCCTTCGCGAGCATTACTGCTTCGCAGAAGGAGGTGACGGCAGGCCCATGCCCTCTCGCTCAGTACCATGGCCTGGACCAGGGCCGGACGCGAGGTCCTCGCCGCCGATCACCTCCACGAGGGCATGGCGGTGCTCTGCCCAAGCCGGGCAGACCTCCACCATATGCTCCACCTTGTCCTCCGGGTGATCCACATAGTGGTGACGCCCGGGCGTTTCCTCCCGCCTTATCCGACACAGGAACCTCCCGAAGCTGCCGTGTCCGGTGAGAACCTTCGTCAGGCGGCAGGTGAGCACGCCGTGGCGCCTCTCTAGCTACTCCTCAAAGAGGGGACTTATTGCCACAATTGTGGCGTGCCCAGCACTGGGTTGCGACAACCGTACTCTCCATGTCGCCATGAGATCCCGCCGCAGCTCCGTCCGCTGTGCCGCGATTTCGCGCGGCAGCGGAGTTACGCCCCGGCGTTTCGCCTCCTCGCACCAATTCCATACGTGTGCGAGGACTTCTGCCTCCAGATCTCATGGCGGCAATCCGGCAAGGAGGCTCGCTGCCTCACCGGAGATCTTGCGGTATCCCCGGACCAGCCGGATAGCCATGATCCTTTGAGCCGTGCTCAACCGGCGGGATGGCCGCCGCGCCAGTGAAAACGCCCACACAGGTGCCCCTTAAAGGGCCAATGACCGCACGACCCCCGCGTAGTGCCTCCGGCAGGAGGCGTTTGGCCCCCTAGATTGGCCAGGAGCCGCTTCAAAGCTGCCCCGGCCCGCTCTATTTTGGGAGCCAAACGTCGAAAATGCTCCACGAAGTTCTCCCCGACTTCTATTACAACATAACTCAACTCAACCAACTAAATACCACAAATCAGCTTAGTTATATTCAAGCGGCCTACTTCTTTTTGTGTCGATAGTACTCTTGTTTGATGTTTTTATATTATTTGAGCCTAGTAGGTGGCCACAGCGTCCTTAAAACCCCTTAAAACCTCATACATACATACATACATACATAAAATCAGCCTATAATGTTCCCACTGTGTGCCGGGACACAGGCCTCCTCTCTGTGAGAGGGAGTGGGCCGTAATCCACCACGCGGGCCCAGTGCGGGTTGTTAGATGTCACATGCCTTCGAATTTTTGGTTTCCTCGCGATGTTTTCCTTCACCGATTTGAGAGCAGTGGTGATGAAATATAATTTACACAAAGTAAAGCGCCTATCTGGGCTCGAACTTATGACCTACAACTCTTAAGTGGCGGCCGTTATCACTGGGCCACCACTGCTCCTTAAACCCTAACCAGTGGCAATTCCCAGCAAACGGCTCGCAGGTACTGACCCACATTCCGAAAGACCCATCAAAGAAGTTCAGTACCACTGCCAGTAATTACTGTTTCTCACACCAGGTCATTATAAAGACCACCATTCTCTCTGAAGAGGCCTTTAGACTTAGGCCCATCCCTCATATACTCGACCTTGCACACTTAGCGGTAACGACAACAGAAAGTGGACCCTGTAGCCTTCACTTAAAGTGCTCTTCGGCTTGAGAACTCAAGATGTTTGCGACCCGACAGGTATTTGAATTTTTGCGAGGTAGCTTTTGACGTGAAATGTGATATTAATTTTGGAGAAAGACTTTCAGGGGCTTCACGAAATGTAGATTTAATAACAGGAAGTTTTGTAAGATGAATTTTGTTACGAGATTTTATTTAAGCTGCTTTATAATATTGTAGGTTTTCTTTTTGCTTATAGATATGTGTGGATGGAATAATAAGCTGTATTTTTATAAAGTTTCAATAACATTGAGTAGCCTTAGAATATCTTTAGGGAAAATGCGTACCTATCGGAGGACCAGAATATGAGCCACGCTTCACAACAAAAGGAAAAAGAATTCTGATCTTTTCGAGCTGAAATCCATCAAACTACCTTCAAAGCCATGACTCCAGACGCCTCACGCATATTAATACCGCACCAAGAACTTCAATAACGAAAACAAACAAAGAAACAAACATTATCAAAGTAAAATCAAGTCCAATCCATCTTCCCAAGTTTATTGCGAATACTCCAAACGTTACATTCTTTGCAAGTTGATATATAGATATATTGACTTGCTTCTGCCCGAGACTTCTTCCGGAGTGAAATGTCTTGTTTTAACATAAAATATACCTATAGCTGTGCCCCGTTATTCGGTTTCGCTTAGCGACTTTGTCTTTTTATGGTTTCGTACCCAAACGGTAAAACAACAAGACTGTCCGTCTGTCACCAGGCTGTATCTCATGAACCGTGATAGACAGTTGACATTTTCACAAATGATGTATTTCTGTTGCCGGTATAACAACAAATACTAAAAAAGCAGAATTTATAGATAATGGTACAGAATCGCATTTGGCCGGTTTGTTTTTCTTTTTGCTGAGCTCCTTAAGGTCGTAGAGTGAGATTAAATAGCCTATAACATTTCTCAAGAATTGGGCTGTCAAATGCAAAAATATTTTTTTAAACAAACTGACTCTTCCACTTTATTATATTAGTATAGATTTCCCAAACATATATTCGCCATTTTGTTACGATATATAGTTGATACATATATACGAGCGTCAGCTGTATATTATGCCTCGTTTCGCCGAAATTGCTTTACGTACTGTTTGAAGCGAAAACAGTGGCGTACCATACTTAGATTTATTGGTAAACAGTTTTTCATAAAGAAGACACACACATAACATTCAATCAAAATTAAAATCAAAATATTTTTTTTCACATATAACATTTACACGGACTTATGAAGCGTCCGAAGCTAGGTGCACAGTTCCAATTGGTAATTTCTTAAGGAGAAGAGCCGGCAAGAAACTCCACGGTTACTCGTTTAAAAATAATTGGCTTTAACAATGTTTTCAAATTACAGTGTTAGGTATGGGAGGACAGTGTAGGCCTGTCAAGAAGTACCAGGTACTTAACAAAAAATAAATGGTCTACAAATCTAGTCTATTAAGCCTACAACGTTCTCACTTTCTCAATCTCAAAAGGGGTGGGCAAAGGTCTAAGGTGCAATACATCAGCATTTCGCCAGCTATGTTTAAGTCCCATGTATAAAAGGAGACGAGCGTATTGCCATCAACCGGGTACAAATAAAGAAGGAAGAATCAAACAAGAAAGATGACTATTGAATTAAAGATATTTTGTATCCAAAACTTTTTATCTTAACATGATATACAGGGTCAAATTAAATTAGCCAGCGAGACTTCGCACACGTGATGGTTATCTGTACCTATATAAACTAGATAAAAAAAATGATAATGTTTATTGTGAGGTGATCAACCGCAGTTAGTGTAGTCACTTTTTTTTTTTTTTTTTTGAGGCTGGGAAATCATCAAATAACTTCTCCCGCTCTGGGCGGAGCGGGAGGGTGTGTCAGACTCTTACTGACTAAAACCCACCCGTATTCCTTCTTGTTGCCTGTGTTGCGGGGGCCTCGGTGACCCATAAGTACCTTCCCGCGACCCCGGCAGGCATCGGCCCTAGTGGACCCCTACTATGTGCTGACGACATCTCTTTGAGGCGTGCTTGGAACACAACGCGCCGTCGACCCGGCCTGGTCCTTATCGGACGGCGAGCTACTCATTGCTCACCGTCCGCAAGCCTGCGCCTACGGCGGCCGGAAATCCGCCCGGGATTCCCGACGCCCAGGGCGTCTCCTGCGGCGGCTAGGGGCGAGAGGGCGCGAAATTTGCCTTTCCCTCAACCGTCCCGCCTCTTCCTTCGCGAGCATTACTGCTTCGCAGAAGGAGGTGACGGCTGCCCATGCCCTCTCGCTCCGTACCATGGCCTGAACCAGGGCTGGACGCGAGAGGTCTCTGCCGCCGATCGCCTCCACGAGGACACGGCGGTGCTCTGCCCAAGCCGGGCAGACCTCCACCGTATGCTCCACCGTGTCCTCCGGGCGATCCACACAGTGGTGACACCCGGACGTTTCCTCCCGCCTTATCCGACACAGGAACCTCCCGAAGCTGCCATGTCCGGTGAGGACCTGCGTCACGCGGAAGGTGAGGACGCCGTGGCGCCTCTCCAGCCACTCCTCAAAGAGGGGACTTATCGCCGCAATCGTGGCGTGCCCAGCACTGGGTTGCGACAACCGTACTTTCCATGACGCCATGAGATCCCGCCGGAGCTCCGTCCGCTGTGTCGCGATTTCTCGCGGCAGCGGACTTACGCCCCGGCGTTTCGCCTCCTCGCGCCACTCCCATACGTGCGCGAGGACTTTTGCCTCCAGATCCCATGGCGGCAATCCGGCAAGGAGGCTCGCTGCCTCACAGGAGACCGTGCGGTATCCTCGGACCATCCGGATGGTAGTGTAGTCACTTGGAAATATCAGTTTAAAAAATAGTTTTTTTTTGGACGTGATAACGTCTTCTAAATCGATGAACGCTGGCTGCACGCACGAAAAAGCATGACTCATTGTCACGTTCCGCCTGAGCCGAGCGTGCATGCGAGAGCGCGGAACTAGCGATAGAAAGGAACGATCGGACTAAGCGTTCGTCTTGTGACGCAACTCTCTCTCGTTATCACGTAAAATTATCGTCCGTAAAGCGACTTTACAGACAACCAATTTTTTTGTGTGAATTTCACACACGTGATGGATATCAACAAACATGATAAAACAAAAGAAAACAAATTTGCTCAACTAAAACTTTGACCCAAATATCAAATCTTTTTAAATTATTTATTTATATATTCAAACTTTATGAACAAGTAAAGCAATTAGCGTACAAAGGCCGTTTATCGTATTTCGATCGACACATGACGTCTACAGACTTTCACCACCTAACTAAACTTGACCCTGTATAATATTATCTCAACACGTAAATGATTGTCAGCCAGTCTTTTTTTTTTTTTTCGTGGAGGCGATCGGCGGCATAGATCTCTCGCGTCCAGCCTTTGTTCAGGCCATGGTTCGGAGCTAGAGGGCATGGGCAGCCGTCACCTCCTTCTGCGAAGCAGTAATGCTCGCGAAGAAACAAATTTCGCGCCTTCTCGCCCCTAGCAATGGGTAGCTCACCGTCCGGTAAGGATCAGGCCCGGGTCGACGGCACGTTGTATTCCACGCGCGCCTCAAAGAGATGTCGTCAGCACAAGTATAGGGGTCCACTAGGGCCGATGCCTGCCGGGGTCGCAGGAAGGTACTAAAGGGTCACCGAGGCTCCTGGCAACACAGGCAACAGGAAGGAATACGGGTGGGTTTTAGTCAGTAAGAATCAGACACCCTCCCGCTCCGGCCAGAGCGGGAGAAGTTATTTGATGATATCCCAACCAAAAAAAAAAGAAAAAAGCCAGTCCTGTTTTCATTAATAAGAGGTTCTTTTGCACATCCCTTAAAGGCTCATGCAGGCTAGCGCGATATCGTGGGCGCGACACGCATTTTTTGCCTGTTACGCCCGCGATATCGCGCTAGTCTGCACGAAGGCCTTTACGCTAAAATCTTGTTGAATAAAATTGGTCCTTTGTTCCGCGTGATTAGCTACTACATCCATGGCATTATATTTACCTCCATTACAACTGAAGGCTCCTACATACTGGCGCGACTTGTCGCGCGACGCGACGAGACATAAAGGCACCGCTTGTAGCGCTACACGCGGTGCCTTTGTGTCGCGACGCGTCGCGCGACAAGTCGCGCCAGTATGTAGGAGCCTTAATAAGTTTTGTGGGTTTTTAGAAATTAAAATTCAGTTCTGCGTGATTCAAAACATAAGCACATTTCACTTTGATCCTAAATGTTTTCTTCGAACAGTCAAAATCTCTCACTCAGTCCTTTATTAAATCATTACACCCTACAAACAACCTAGTCATCATATTACCATTCCGGGGCAGATTTGCGTACTACCCTCGAACTCAGAGTGACCCTAATCGCCCTTTAATGGATACCGACAACCCTTGAAGCGAGGTCAACGGTACAAACTTTCCTTCGCTGAACCCTTAAGGATTGACTGAATTAATGTTTATAGCAAATTGATTTGATTATTTGCTGTAAGTACTCTTGGAGAAGGTGAGAGGTAAATTAAACATTTATTTATATTATTATTATTCCATATTATGTAATTCGAATGGCCATCAACACACGAATAAGAAGAATCATGAATCTCGATAAAAAACAAAAAGATGTTATGTTGATCTCTACCAATCTAGGAGTACCAAAATCGTTACAAATTATGGTCGTAAAAAATATATTCGTTTGTATGGCGGTGAGCAATTAGCCCCATAGTGACGCATGTTAGAAACACCTAAAACACACCACAAAGTGTACTAACATATCTAGGAAGATAAATTGTTTACTTAAATCTAGAATTGTAAGTATTTTTGTAATCGAATACAGTTGTCTGATAAATAAAATAATTATTATTATTATATCCAGAATGAAAGTGATAATAATAAGGAAGAGATAAAAATAACAAATTTATTTTACATCCATTAAGTACCTAAGAAGTCTGCCCCATTGTACTCTGTATTTAATTTCCGATGTCAGACGGCTAGCACAGAAAATTTCCCAGTGTAACTGAAATTGGAAATAAGCCTGCCTACTGCCTGGCGTATGAATTATTTCACGTCCTATTAACTTTTACATTTTCCGGCACGACCCTCGACTGCTTCGGAACACATACCGTGAAACTAGTTTCATTCCAATGTTAGCTTAATAATTAATACATATTTGTAATATTAACAGAAATTATGCAAAACATCAAGACCAGTTTATGTTACTAAGGAAACTTGTTGAATCCACAATCATCACAATTAGTTGGTATAAACTGGATTGTATTAATAGTATCAAATTTATTGTTTTAAGGAATATCATCATTCTCTTACACTTATCCCAATGTATTTGTGGTCGGCGCAACATGTCCCTTTCTTCCATACTTCTCTAATCGTTGTCATCTCGGCAGTCACCCCCATTCTAGCCATCATCTTCATCATCTTTCACACAGTCCATCCATCGTTTCTTTGCTCTTCCCCTACTCTTATAGCTATCCACATTCTTACTCAAAACTTTCCTCACGACATTTTCCTCATTTCTCATTGTATTAATACATAGTAATAATTTCAATTGACAGCTAATATCAGTCAAAAGCGTCACGTGACAAATGCGTCATGATGGCAATTATAGACACAATGGCGTTTAAACGGTTGAACAATTCAAATGCAAATAGAAAATTTACAATGACCTTACGTTTTTGTCCTGTAAATAACAGATTCACCATTCATCCGTGGGTAAAGACAAGGCAACGGAAAATAATATAAATAGAATTATTTATTTATTTATTTATTTATTTATTTATTTATTTAATACTTTAAGCACACAAATGTACAGAGGCGGACTTAATGCCGTAGGCATTTTCTACCAGTCAACCTTTGGGTGATGCAGAGACAAACAGTGGTAGGTGCAATAGCGAAAACTATGGAATAAATATTTATTTAAATATAAGGATATACATACATATACCTATTAAAAACTTTAAATATATACCTAATTATACATAAATATAAGACCTAATAAATACACATAAATACACGAATATACTAAAACAGATGAGACAAACAACATTACCATTGTGATGATACTGCCAGCTTCTTACGAATATGCTCGCGAACTTTGACTTTAAAGGATAATCGGTTGGTTGCCATCCTGATTTCCTGGGGGAGCGCATTCCACAGAGAGATAGACTGAACGAAGAAGGAAGAGTGAATGAAGTCAGTGCGGTGAGTGGGACATTGAAGAAGACGATTGTGTGATGAACGTAGGTTTCTACTGTGGTTCGCGCAAATGTACTGAAAGTGGGGGGCCAGATAACTAGGGGAAGAGGGCGAGTCAAGAAATGAAAACAATGTGGTCAGCGCCCTTTGCTCTCTGCGCTGACGTATGGGCAACCACTTTAGAAGCGACCGATGCGCAGAGACATGATCATATTTACGCAGATTGAAAATGAATCGAATGCAGTTATTGAGAAGACGGTCAAGTTTGTCGAGGAGATCCGCATTCAGGTCGTAGTAGCACACATCACCATAATCGATAATAGGGAAAATTAAGGACTGCACAAGCATTGTCTTGGTATTTGATGGTAATAAATGTTTTAGTCGGTATAGAGCCCGCAGCGTTCCAGTAACCCTCTGGCTCACCCTAGTGACTTGCGTACGCCAGTTCAGGGTACAATCGATATGCAAGCCTAGGTCTTTGACGTCAGTGCTAAATGGAACGATCATACCATTGAAGAGAACTGGTGGCAAGGTTGAACCATCCACCCTACTAATACTACGATGACTCCCAATGATGATCGCCTGACACTTGTTAGGGTTTACTGCAACACCAAATTTATCAGACCAGGTTTTAATGGCTGTCAAGTCCCTATTTAACTTGTCGATAGCGTCAGGTATTTCGTCAACCCTCCCTTGACAGTACAACTGCAAGTCATCTGCATACAGATGATACGCACACTGAAGCTCAGAAGTTATAAGATTAATAAAATTAGAAAATAGAAGAGGAGAAAGAATACCGTCTTGAGGAACGCCAGCCTCCAAATCACACCAGCATGACGAAGAATCCCCAACATGAACGGCCTGTTGACGTTCCTGAAGGTAAGAGGAGAACCATTCCAGTGCTTCTGGAGAGACCATAATATAGGACAGAATAGCTAACAGGATGTCGTGACTGACGGTATTAAAGGCATTCGAGAAGTCGACCAAGACTAGAGTAGTAACTTTGGTCTCCTCCAGTCCTGCCCTTATATCGCCAGTCACTTTAAGTAGAGCGGAAACAGTACTATGCCCAGGCCTGAACCCAGATTGAAATGGGCTAATTAGTAAATTACGATGAACAAAATTGGAGAATTGTTTGTGGACACAGGCCTCGAGCACTTTCGATAGGAAGGGAAGTATAGAAATTGGACGGAAGTCGGTAGGAATAGAGGGATTAGATACTTTAGGTAGTGGACGAACATAGGCTTTGCGCCACAGGGAAGGGAATACTCCGGTGTACAGGGAAAAATTATAATATAAATACTAAACTTTATAGTCTGGATACGACAGAGTCAGGTGGGGGTATTACGAAAAGCCACAGTGAGGCTGTGGAGCCATATCACAGACGATGGCTAACCTATTGTCGTGCTCTCTGTGCAATAACACCTGCACTATGGAAGACCTTTGCGAAGCCAACGTTGATGAGGCCGAAGTGGCCGAATTCTGGTCGAAGTTTATCTATCTATATCTGTATCTACCACGATCCGGTATCTACTTCTACTAATACTATAAAGAGTAAAGTTTTGTTTGTTTGTTTGTAATGGATAAACTCAAAACTACTTAACTGATTTTATAAATTCTTTCACCAATAGAAAGTTACATTATCAACTAGTAACATGGCTGGTTTTATTTTGAAAAAAAAAAAAAATTAGAGATCCCTACGAAAATTACAATAAATCACAATGTGGGTTACATTGTGATTTATTGTAATTTTCGTATCAAAATGTTGCATATAATTTTGGTCTTGCAGGCGGGGTCAATCAAAAGTTACACCATATTTCAGGTTATTCGACTGTCCCCGCCTGCAAGACCAAAATTATATAGATTATAATGCTTGTTTTTCCCTTTTCAGATATGTGTTTTTGCAGTCGGGTTTTTTGTTTTTTAAATAATTTATTTTATTTCAAGCTTTTTAGTTTTTTTAATATATATATTTGAAAATTACTCATTACTAGCTTTTATTTGATACCAATATTGTAGCAATTAATTAAAAAAAAAAACTTCCCCTCCTTCTTTTTGTATTTGCGGTTGCAATATATAAATATTATATAGCCTATGTCACTCCCACAATTAAGACGAATCTAAAGACACCTCATATGTTAAAATCCATCAAGCCGTTTAGGCTACAGAGCGTGCCAAAGAAATAGACATACATACATACATACATACATACATACATACTCTCGAAAAACATTACCCTCCTGAGGCAGTCGGGTAAAAATCCATGTCTAACTGCTATAGTTAAGTCACGGTAACCGTTTTTTGTTAAATTTAGTCAACCAAAACACGGGTAAAATCGAAAGATGATGACATTCGTATCAAGATAATTCTTCGAATTCTTAATCCTTATCCAACTAAATAGTTTCATAATCAAGATTGATTATGGACATGTAAATTCATCTTTAAATTATTTGAACCGGACCTTTCGTTAAGAAGTTACGACGGGTATAAAAATGCTAAAAGTAAGAAAAATGTTACCTACACATTGTAGTCATTTGTGAATTACTACTTTTAATCCCGGCAGTACGTGCCCGTGGGATATTTCCGACATACACGCGGGCAAAACCGCGGGCGAACGCTAGTTTGAAATATAAATGGAATCATCGAACAGACGAAGAAGAAGTCGTGATAGACAAACGGCTTCGCTAAAAGGTTCACGTTCGATGAAACAGCACAGTCGGTACTGAAAGCCGTTATTCTAACTAATGTTGTTATCGAGAAGAATCCTTAAAAACGCGGATTGATAGAGATATTATCGTGTTTATATCCGTCGGTGAATACAATGATTTATAATGATATACATATGTATATATACTACTAATATTTTAAATGCGAAAGTTTGTATGGATGGATGGATGTTTGTTACTCTGTCACGCAAAAAGTACTGAACGGATTTGAATGAAATTTGGCACACAGATAGTTTATAACCAGGAATAACACATAGGATTTTTTTGATTTCTTTTTATCCCGATATACCCACGGGGTCAAAACTTATGCGGGTGAAACCGCGGGGCGGATCTAGTATATTATAAATTTATACAATAAGTAATGGGTTAAATCACTTATAATACGAGTATTATTATAGTATCGCCGTGTCCGTCTGTCTGTCACCGCTGTAGCTCAGAGACGCTTAGTCAGTATCCATACTAATATTATAAATAAAATTTGCCACACAGGCAGACCATGAACTCGGATAGGACATAGGGTACTTTCTATCCCGGAAGAACGTTCCCGGGGGAGTTTCAACAGAGGTTGCTATATACAAAACCAGCTTTTTTCCGCGAAGTCGCGAAAAAAGTTGGTTTTGTATATAACATTTTGAGCAATACAGTGTAGCTTCCACAAGTGCTGATGGCGATCAATGTTCGTACGTCTGACACCCTGAGGGGTAATTGCTTAACAACATAAACTGACAATTGATTGCAATTTCTTTCATGTTGACCGTTGAGCCACGTTCGTTGCGTTACTTACGTTGTAAATAATAATAATAATAATTTTATTTATTTATAAAGACAAATGGATCCAATTACACTCCAAAAAATACTTTCAATTCTAAATGTTAGTAATCAATTTAACGTATTTGCTATGTTAGTACTTAAATTCTAATACTGATAGGGTGGTGTTTATAAGATGCCTCATTATGGGACTTTCATCAGGCCCATCAGCAACAGCTTTGGAGGCTGTTGCTACTGTCCCGCAATCTGCTGAGAAGAGATGTATTCTTTTTCCGCACTACAGCTGAGAAGCTATCGACTCTGGCTCGAGCAAACATTGCAGGTGCACTTCAATAACGTGGCGGTCGCAACAGCGCCCTAAAACCCCAAAACCCTCAAACCCGGGAGGGGTTTCCCTCCTCCTACAAAACCCTCGCATTTTGATTGAAAGTTTGTTACGTAATTTGGGTGCTGGTCAGTCAGTGAAGCTGTCTGACTGACCACCTTGCTGTCTGACTAACATTTTTCCAACGGCGTCAGCCATTCTCATATAGTTCGTGTTCATGCCGATACGAGAGAAGAGAAGAACAATCGTTTACGTTTGTAATGTTTGTAAATATGTGAGCAACAAGTATCTACAGGGTGAAATTGAATTCATGGGCACCTTCTTAAGGGTTCATTGTATTCATCATTATGAACAACTTTTAATGTGTCCCACAAATCTGAAGTCTCGTAAAAAAATCTGCTGTTAACTCGTCAAAATATAGGAAACAGCAGATTTTTTTTGCGGGTGAATTCAATTTCACCCTGTATAAATATAATTAATTTATCTGTCATTACTTACTTTGTACCTATTGTAATATAGCAATTTTATTTCAGGTGAAGACTTAAAATTATATATAATGTATACAAAATATTGTAAAACATTTTAAAAGAGTAACTTCCTTCTCCATAGGAAACTACCTTTTGGAAATCTAGTTCAATTCTATTTCCTTGTGGAGGTTCTAAAGAGTACCTTTTAATGGCCTAGTTGAAATAAACGATTTCACTTTGACTTTGGAGGATTGAGAAGATTTATAGATATAACAAGACGTTATCCCGAAGGTATTACATTACAGCAGCCCAGTGGTAACGGCCGCGACTTACGAGTTGCAGGTCGACTTTTAGGTCCGAACCCTGACAGGCGTTTTACTTTGTGTAAATAATTTCATCGCAACTGCTCTCAAAACGGTGAAGGGAAACATCGTGAGGAAACCGGCATCATGTCACATGTCTTCATGTCGACTTTTTGGTTCTAGAACCAAAAAATCGAAGACATGTGACATCTACCAACCCGCACTGGGTCTGCGTGGTAGATTATAGCCCACTCCCTCTAACAGAGAGGAGGCCTGTGTCCCAGCAGTGGGAACATTATAGGCTGATTATACTTAAGTTGAAGGTAACAAAGAAATCAATATCACATCGCCAAGAGTTATTTACTTAGTAATTGAATATACAAGAACAGATTTCCCAGGCGATATTCATATAGATCTAGGAGAAGAAATTGTTAATGTATTAAATATGTTATAGCTACTATCTACTAGTGGTTATCAAGGTCTTGCCATCCATAGGGAGACGAGCTGCTCTAGTAGTATCGAAACTAGCCTTGATTAGGTAAATGATCTGAAATTATTT
Organism: Atethmia centrago; assembly: GCA_905333075.3. NCBI lineage: Eukaryota > Metazoa > Arthropoda > Insecta > Lepidoptera > Noctuidae > Atethmia > Atethmia centrago. Next base: position 3,779,002 of record HG995381.1, on the reverse strand, counting down.
TGTATTCCCTAGGTATTTTAGATTCTGGCCAGTAACATTATTAAGGTTTTTTAAGACTCAATATATATATATGCTGAGGTCCTGGGTTCGATCCCCAGGTCGGGCAAAGTGTTAAATTGGGTTTAGTAGTCCGGAGTCTGAATTTGTGCCCGGTTGCTGGCAATAGCTCACTCCCATTATTTTGGGACTTAACATAAATGGTAGAATGTGGTGTGGTGTTTACTATGGGTAGGTACAGCTCTGCCGAACCCTTCGGGGAAACAGGATGTTGATATTTTGACGATTTCCAAATCTTTGACTACATAAAGCTTTCTTCATAATCAACTTAGTGTTAATGCTATTAAGATTTCTCGTATCATACCGGTCATGTCGTGGTAAAACTAGTCAGGCAACAAGGTGGTAATAAGACGAAACAGTCGGTGTCTTTCGTTTTGTATTTTCGATTTTTGCCCGTTTTTTTTTTGGAAATGGGTCGGTTTCTATTAACTAAAAATATTTTTCACTTTCTAGTTGTGGTACCTACCCCACACAAATTCGAATAGCGCTACCTGCTGTGTAAATAACAGTGAGAGGAATTCAATATATCATCATCCAAATAGACTAAGTGGGGAACGTATTATTGAAGCTAACTCAAAAACTACCCAAGCAATGTTAATAAAGAAGTAATAAAACTTTCTAAAAAATACATACAGACGAACATAGAGCCTCCTCCTTTTTTGAAGTCGGTTAAAAATAGTTCTCCTACTTCTTAACCTCCTTTAACAAACACCATTGCTCCAGATGAGAACTTCAAACTATTTTGTATTAGCTTACTTAACGATGTATCTTTAACTAGTGATAACTAGCAAAATTTTTGACGTAATAAAGTCTTATAAATCGATGAACGCCGACTGCACGCACGAAATAGCATGACTCATTGTCACGTTCCACCTGAGCCGTGCAAGCGAGAGCGCGGAACTAGCAATAGAGAGGCACGATCGGCCTAAGTGCTCTTGTGACGCATCTCTCACTTATCATTTAAAATTATCGTCCGTAAACCGACTTTACAGACAACCAATTTTTATATAGCTTAATTTTTATTTCCATAGCTCGTTATCTTTTAACATAATTCAATTTACTAATATATTGATAAGTTATTGACTAACATTATTGTACCTACTTCTAACTTCAAACACCGTTCCGATACTCGTTCCAAGGAACTTTTCTGTGTATGTAACCAGTGTTTCTCTTTATAAGTGATTAATTGTATTCTGTTTTTGAGAAATAAATGTCTTAAACCATATTATATTACTTTTATTATCATGACATGTCGACACACTTACCCTTATCCCAATTTATTTGGGGTCGGCGTGACAATGTCTTTTTCTTCCATACTCTATTAGTCGTCAACTGGTAGTCACTCCCTTTATAGCCATATCATCTTTCACACAGTCCATCCAACGTTTCTTTGGTCTTCCCCTACTCGTATAGCCATCCACATTCATACTCAAAACTTTCCTTGCGACATTTCCCTCATTCCGCCGCATCACATGCCCATACCATTTAGACTTATTTCCAAACAACTTTTCAGTCACCGGTGTCAGTTTCAGACTTCCTCTTATATTATACTCATTTCTTATTCTATTCATTCGCGTAACACCACACATCCCTCTTAGCATTCTCATCTCAGCTGCATGCAGTTACCTTTCATTCATCATTCCTTTTGTGGCCAACATTCTGATTCATACAAGACAGCAGGTCTAACCATTGTTTTATAAATATTCCCCTTAAGTTTAAGTGAAATGCGTGAGTCGCAGATTGTTCCCGTGACCTGCCGTCATTTCATCCATCCAGTGTTAATTCTCTACCTACCTACACATTATGCTAAAACCCGAGCTCACGAACTAACCTAAATCTAGTTCTGGGCCATAAATAATCCACGAGCTAGGTCTCCTGGGAAATACTGCGTCCTGATAGACTGTTGGTGGATTTAAATTTGTCATTCCGTTATGTATGGAGTGAAATTAGTTTCCGAGTCGACGTGGTTGCGGTTAGTAGACCTATGTCAAAGTTGACGGGCGAAAGAAGTATGTTTTATTTGAAAGGGGTTTAAGTTACCTGGTGAAAAGGGTCGTTGATCTGGGTGGGAATGGATTTGGAGTTCTTAAAAGTTTAAAAAGAAAGAAAGAAAAATATTTTATTTGGGACACGCACAAGAAATACAAAAGTAAAAAAAAAGAAGCATTTAAAACTAAACCTTGAATAAACAAAAAACAACAAAGAAAATCAATAAGAACGACTTGTGCGATGCCCAAAAGGCTCCTATCTCAGCATAATGCTGCGATATTTAAAAAATAAATACCGCAGCGCTGGTATTCTGACAGGGCCCGCTGTGATGCCACGGACACGTCTATGGACACACTATATGTATAATATATCCCACCAGGGGAATAAAAATTAAACAAAAAGACAATTTATAATGAATAAAATACAGAAATAAATAAATATATATATATTAGATGTAAATATTAAGATTGACTCCGACGCTCGTACTTCACTTGTCCATGCCATAAACATATTGTCTATGCCTCTATGGTGTACGACAAGCGAGGGGACGTAGGCGCATTGCGTTGCATACATTCGGCTGTCAATGTTTTTGTAAAAGTTTTATGAAAATAAATTATAATAGTGATTGATACTTAAATTGATGCAAATAGAACAATGAGTGATTATTAGAAGATCATGCAAGGAAGTAGTTCAAATAAATACTATAAAGTATCGTAGTGTGTATGACTGACGATGTTTAGAATATGACCTGCGACAGCTACCGCGAGGGTGGTGGTGTAGGTGTGGTGGAGGTGGCGCGGGAAAAGAGTACCGGGAAGGATTTAGGGGAGGCCTTTGCCCAGCAGTGGGACAGTATAAGCTAACAAAGTTCCGCACTCACGCACTCACAGTATATAATAGGAAGAGACAGAGAGAGAGCATAAAGGGTCCTACAAACTGAGTCGATATCGCGGGCGCGACAAGCAGCAATATGCCTGTCGCGCCCGCGATATCGCCCCAGTCTGTAAGAACCTTAACGCTTTTTCCTTACTTGACGATTTCTATCAGTCAACTCCTACCGCAAGCCCCGTTACGGGATTGATCAAAATCACAAAACACACAAAACAAAATTGATCAAAATCAGTTGATTTCGTGCACGGCGCATTAAATCGACTGATTTTGATCAATTTTGTTCATTGTTTGTGCAAAAGGGAATAATAATTTAAACAAAATTATTTGCGATTTGAAAAGTCGAGTTTTTTGTTTTGGATGGAAGGTATTTTTTAAATAAATTAAGTATTCATGAAAAATCAAATTTGCCGAAAAATTGACGCAAGTCAGTCTTGCGTCATTTGTTTGATTTTTGTACATTAAAAAATATCATAAACATAAATCTTGCACGTGGCTGAAACACTTTTTTCAACTTCGATACAAAATATAGCATATAAATAATGTTGAAAACATAACCCTTTTTCTGGGGCAGTCGGGTTAAAACACCATTATGTTTAAACAAGTCCGTAATCAGTCCATAAAGTATTGTTTTCCTGTTATTTATCAAATCATTTCAAGAAATTTTAAAATCACACATTAGTCTTCAGCTATTCTTGAAATAAAAACTATATTTATGTATAATGTAGGTATATATTGTAGTAAATATGTATGTATTTGTATTTTATGCTTGTAACCTATTTATGTATTTCTTGTATCTTTAATATTTTTCGTTATTTTTATTTCCTCTCAGAGCACCTGCCATCTTATCTCTTCACCACCCTTGGTTGACTGGTAGAGAATGCCTAAGGCATTAAGTCCGCCTTTGTACTTAATTGTGTGCGAGAAGTTTAACTATATAAATAAATAAATATTTTCGAGAGCGCAAAAGTGATGAAACTGGTGCTGCGGCTGACATGAATAGTTTAGCACCACGAAAACTACTTTTACGGTCACATAGACTTAATATTTCCATTATTTAAAGCTTTCTCAAAATTAGATAAGAAATTGACAAATACAAATGCGTTTTGTTTCGTGCACGGATCCTTAACACGTTAAGTGCGAAGCGAGGCCTAAATCACCCCTGATGCAACTTCCCTGTGGTGCGGCAAGCAAAAAAGTGAATTTCTCTGTCGTGCGAATGGCATAGCTTTGGTTTGGTCCAGTGTAGGAAAGAGATAAATATATATTTGAGATCACTAATGGTTCCGGACTCGGTGGTGTACCTACCTTGGTACCGGATGTCTTAGGCCTCGTGCCGCACTGAATTAATATAATTTTAATGCAGTGCGGAACGAGGCTAAAACGTCCCATATCCCCCCTGACCTCGTACCGCACTCAACGCGAGCCAGTGTTGCCATCCATACGAGGTTTCTCGTACATGTACGAGATTTAGTGGTCCTGGTACGAGGTACGAGCTTACATCCATCCTCGTACGATTTTGTACGAGATTCGTTGATACGAGTCATATTTTGGAACGCGCCTCTGACTATACGAAATGAATGAATGGTGTGTACGTACGAAAGGTTTCATTTCATTCATTTTACTTGTATTGTTTCTTTAAGATGTTAAGTTAACGTAGAAAATATGTCATGTTAATTCCCCTCTACTCCACGTCCACTATAGTAGGTACAGTTCGGATACTACATACAGTATCCAATGCAAAATTCCGGTTGTACGACCTGCCACCTGCGACCACCAGCAGGCTTAGCATGACACTCTCTATGTCTTCGAAGAATAGACACGGCTGTTTCTATACAAAGTGACATTTCGTTTCTCAGTTTTTGACATCTCACCGTAGAAATCCTTCTACAATCTGTCATCTTGTCTTTCGTTTCTACCGATCTTTGTCTAGGTCCTTTTTTATGTAAAACGATTTCTACGGTGGGATGTCAAAAAAGGAGAAACGAAATGTCACTTTCTATGGAAAGAGCCGTGTCTATTCTTCGAAGAACTAGAGAGTGTCATGCTAAGCCTGCTGGACACTTTTTGACGAAACTGCTTTGTAGAGTGCTTGGTTATGAGATAGTTGACAAGAAAATCAATAGATTTTAAGCAATTTATTAAATAAATGGTATGTACGAGGTTGTGTTGACAAATTACGAGATTTCTGACTATATCTGTACGAGGACACGCCTTCGGCGTCTGGCAACACTGACGCGAGCTTCCCGCGACCAGTGTTGTGCATCACGTCGATTGGAGAGCACGTCCTTTTACAGCGCCGAACATGTCTAAACGATGTCGGAAGAAGTTAATTTTAAAAAAGTTAATTTTAATTTTCTTGGGTGAAAAAAGGAGAAGATGTGTTGGTTGTTACCAAAAACTACGCACATTTTTACCATCTCGTGAAGCTGATAAAAAATCCAAAAAGATTTTGACTCAGTGCACTCAGTGCAAAAAATCTTATTGTCTACCCTGTTTCAATGAAAAACACTCATAAATAAGTACAACATATATATTGAGATTTTTATAAAAAAAGTATATTGATACTGATTTTTTAATGTTAATTCAAGTTCTAATAATTGTATTTTTAAAGCCCGAGACAGAATAAATAGGACAGTTTCTTTTCTACTTCTGGTTGCCTTTTTTTTCTATTCTGTGAACCGCATTAAGATTTTCATATACAAATAGAAAGATAAACCTTATGCATAAACCGTAATCCATTATTTTCCAATAATAAGTCTGTAATAGGTGCCTCTTAATGGTATAGAATGGAACGCTTCGTGCGCGAGTCCGACTCGCACTTGGCCGGTTTTTTTTTCTTTATGGCGCCTTCAAGCACAATTTAGATTATTTAAAAAAAAATGTATCCTTTGATAGCTTTGTGTTGTTTTGCCAGGTTTTGCCCTTAAAACGATCTAATGAGATATAATTGATCAAAATCGGTCAAGTCGTTGCGTAGTTAAGACAGTTTAAAAACGTCGATATTATTTTTCCCATCACTAATCGCAGCGAAAATTTGCCCTATTTCAGTGCGTTACGAGGTGTATAAGATCCCATATTTTGTTTTGCTAATAATTCCTAAACTAGCCATCAGATCCCGGGGCGACGGTGGATTAGGGTTCATCAATTCACTGTCTATATCAATAAGGACCAAAATTCTCATTTATCTTTGATTTCGCGCCAGAAAATGGATTTTAGTCTGTAAAAGGAGGTGGGGTCTAATAGACCGCGTGTCGCCCTAACGTCTGGTCACGGTACGGGCCGATTATACCTCGTGCCGCAGGAACGGAAAGTATGCAAAAATTGGTGCCGCAGCTAACGTGTTAAGGAAGTTCGTTCCAAAAAAGTTTAGAGGGTAGTTGAACTCAGTCTACGTTAGTACAAGACCGTTATAGATTTTATAAAACTGTACCTACATTATTGAAGGATTTAATTATGATTTCAGGGCCGTATTGACTGGCGTTCATAGTCTGACGTTTAAATGGGAGAAACAGTTATCTAGTATAGAGTATATTGCGCCATTTCTTCCCAACTAGCACTACTAATTTATAAGTATAGAACTATTTTCCACCACTTGGAAAATAGTTCTATACTTATAAATTACAGAAAAACCTGTAAGAAGTCTATGGCCATAAAATAACAAGGTAAATCTCTCAATATTGTGCGTACAAATTTACATTTGCAGTTGGAATGTATATGAGAACATGTTTTTCAACGTTAAGTTTGTTCTTGGGATAAATTCATTCCAAATACGGAACCCTTCATTGTGCGTGGTCCGAGACGCACTTGGTTGGTTTACACTTTTACACGACAAACATATTTTTAAAACTAGATGAGGTCGGCGTTTCCTATCTGACTACTCTGAGAAGAAAGGCCGAAACAAACTCAGAGGTCACAGTCTCTTTTAAAGTCCAGACATAATCTTGGTCAGCTCATGTGAAGACCATGTCGATTGGTGTCTGAAATGGTCTTTTGATGAAATAACCACACAGACTGAGTGGACCTGTCCAGTCAGTGCACGCATTTGTCAGTAGTTGTGCAGCTCAACTCAGAACTTAACGAGCTCAACTATTCAATGAACAATACCAAAGAAAGGACATTTGGCTAGACCGCAAAAAATACTCAAAGTGCCAGAACATGTTAAAAACTAACTGAGAATGAAACAAAATTAAGCAATGACCCACATAGTCTTCTCATTTACAATAATTAAAATGATATAATACTTCACAGAGTAAATATTCATGTTATTGCATAAATAAAGTTAATAATAAAGTATATATAAATAAATAGTGCTGATTCTCAGCCTAGTTTGAATAAATGACTTTTGAATCTGATTTTTGAATTTTTTTATTTACTTTAATACAATGAAGCGGTATAGTCCATGCAGAGTCTTGCATCCCTGAAAATGGGCGTTGAGACAGTAGATCCACCCATCCTAATTTTTCAATTTATCATCCCTCTACGTATCCGTGTGTCCGATGTAACTTATGTTAAGCGTCAGTTTCGTGTCCCGTTACGAGAACTACCCTCGCAAATTAATTAAAACTTCAGAATTGGGATTAATACATCGCTGCCTGGACACAGAGTTTCCTTTAGTCCAAAGTTGATTGTAGCTCATGTGAACACACACAGTATTTGGGAGCTTTGCATCTGACTATATTCAGGCAGCATTTATATGCTATCTGAACAGAGTCAAAGTCTGAGCTCTTCAAAGAACAGTTCCATCTACGGTTGCATCCAATTACTTTGCTTTTGTCGTCAAAGGTACATTTGGACTGAAAGGTAGATCAAGAGATATGGCTAAAGTTCCTGTAGCATAGAATACATTTTCTAGCCGTAAACTGTGGAAAATAACGATGACTACAGAATCTTTTAGGAAAGAGAATGGTTCAGAATGTATGGACAACAATTAAATTAATTTGATTTATCATTAAAATTACGAAAGATGATGCACTATAGTTAATGCAGCTGAAGTGCCAACGTGATCGGCAGAAGAAGGACGGACTGATATAACTTTTTAAACGATTACTAGTGGTCACCCACTGGTCGAAATTCGACCCCCTCTACTTACAAGCTGTATAGTATTTACTAATTCCATGTTAAAAAAGTACTTTCTTATTTCATGCTCAAGCTGTCACTTCTGTCACCTGTCTATCTTCAAGTCATGAGGTCCTGGTAATACAAGTATGTGTGTGTGTTAAACGCATGGTAGTGTGTAATGGTTTTTTTTTATTAACTTAATTTATTTTTAATGCATATTATATAAAAATATTAGCTTTCTGCATTCCCCCTCCATATAAACTTTAACTGTGCCCAACTTTTACTTTTTCTACTGTTGCTTAATGTTCCTAGGCGTCGAATTAAATTGTTTTCTAATAATGTATACAACATGTCCATTACTGTTTAAAACAAATTACCTGATGGCTTCAAAACTCCGAACATCCGAACATTTAAATGTAAATTATTTAACTTTATTATAAGCAAATTAAACTGAAGATTTTTTGAATGAAATACTTAAATATTTGACATTATTGACAATCATATTTTATATCCTTGACCTTATTAAATTTTGACTTATATAATTAATCTCTTTTACATCTATTGTTCAATTTATTTAAATTATTTGTAATTCTAATTCTAAGGATTAATAATTTAATTTTAATGTAATGATGACTCATAATTTTATAAACTATATTTGTACGCCGGAAACGGCAGAATATTATGAACGTAATACACACAAAAACTTTGTACAATATTCTGACAAATAAATGCATTCTATTCTTCATACTCCTCCACCCGCGTAATTTTCGTAAAAAGGGGTACAAAGCTTTCGCTTCACGTATTAATATAATGATTACTTATGTGCAGAAGTCTTTTCATAATAATTATCAGATTATGGCGAAGATTTTTGTGAAAAAAAACGTCTTCTCGCCTATGTTATGTCTATACTCGTAGACATCCACGTATATTAATCTAATTAGTGCTAAGACTGGACTTACCTTGCCCTCGCTCTTCCAGTATACGAAGAAACCATACTCGTCGACTTTGAACAGGCAGTTCTGTTCAAACTCTGTGTTGTCCTTCTCTTCTGTCCACCGGTCGAAGACGGCACCCTGAGGGGGAAGACAAAATGAGCATTTATTATATACAAGAATTAATATCAGGAATATATACCAATATATAAATTTTGATTTAAAAGAATAATGTCGATGGGTAATGGGTAATGGGCTTGTGGCTAAATAATAACAGCCGCTCGGGTCAATCCATCAGGTTAAGCTACGCTTGCCGCGGTTGGTCCGTGGATGGGTGACCATCTTTACATACCAAGACCCCTCCGAGCCTCGGAAAGCACGTTAAGCCGTTGGTCCCGCCTGCCATTCGTGGATCTTTGACAGTCGTTACGGGTAGTCAGAAGCCCGAAAGTCTGACAACCAGTCTTACCAAGGGGTATCGTGTTACCCAGTAACTGGGTTGTGGAGGTCAGATAGGCAGTCGCTTTGGGAAAAGGCTAGGCAGATGATGATGATTTAAAAGAATAATGTCCGTGGAGTTTCTTGCCCTTTGTCCTCCATAGGAACCTAATACCTACGCTTTGCAATGGGAACTAGATTCATCAAAATCAAAAGTCATTTATTCAAACTAGGCTGAAAATCAGCACTTTTCGAACGTCAAAATTACATAAGACAGTCCCCCAAAGCGCCCATCCTTCATGTTGTTGACCGATCAACTAACTCTTTGACAATTCAAAATTGCCTGTAATTATTGTTTTTTTTTTAAGTGAAAATTCTAACGCACTGTGGGCACTTTTGGGATGGTGAAAAAGCACAGAACTCGCGTGACCGTCAGTCACACTCAGGTACATACAAGGTGTCATTTTGCATCCTCGTCAAATTCAAGGAGGTAACTATGCTAATGATTCTCGTCACGAATCAATAATAAAATAAGTAGATCTTCTTTTTTTCTTCCTAATTTATAGAAATCTGCATGTGTGGGACACCCATGTTAAAACGCGGCCCGTCTGATATCACACTATAACTGCCCTTTTACACACACACACTACCGCATACGCAACGGAGTGATTCTGTTCTGTGAAAGTGGTGTATTCTAAAATACTGTCAAACTTAAATAACTAAAAAAACAAGTATGTATTAAATATTGAGCAGGTATCGTAATTTAATGTGATATATATATCTTTCATAGCAGCCTCCTGAAATTTGACGAGGATGCAAAACTACACCTTGTATATACAGATGTTTACAAGTGTTTGAAGCTAAGTTTTCACCTTCGACGTGCAGTCCTACGACCGACAGTTTTATTTTTATTTTTAAGTTTGAATCATAGCCATTAAATAATGGAATGCTACAGAAACATGGATTCTCATAGACCATTGCAATAAATAGTTGCGTAGGAATAGATTAGATGTGGCTATAATCACAGAAAGTTTTCTGTTTTGTGTCATGGATTGGAAGATAATATTTCTTTCTTGAATTTGTGACAAAATTAAATCCGCGGCATAAATTTGGAATGAGAAAGAGAACCATGACAAAGTTATAAATTTATTAATCGACTAGTAAAATATAGCATTTTAATTTCATTTCTACCATTTGGAAGAATAACGACAGTTTTTCCCCCCACTTTTTATAACAACATTTTTACGACCCGTTTTATTCTGCATGGCTCTAAAGCGTAGCTTTTAACAGCCAATTAAAACCGCGGGTTCCGATAAAGAATCTATAAAGTTCGGACCGTTTATTGGCTGTGGCCATTCCGTTGTGTCAATAACGTTACTGTCATTGGTTACTTGAGGATCGCAGCAGGGACCCACAGCGATATAAAATGGAGCTGTTTGTACATCGTAAACTGGCGATGTGGTTCCAATTAGTAGCAATTTTAAACTGACGTATACTGGAACTGGACGGTAAAAGCTGATCTATTAAGAACTGAGTAAGAATTTATGTTTTTTCTATTTAGTCATTTAGCTTATGCTGTTTGCACTATTAAGCACACATATTATTATTTATTTATTTAAACTTCTCGCACACAATTATGTACAAAGGCGGACTTAATGCCTTAGGCATTCTCTACCAGTCAACCAAGGGTGGTGAAGAGATAAGATGGCAGGTGCTCTGAGAGGAAATAAAAATAACGAAAAATATTAAAAGATAACATAATAGATTTTAAATAGAATAGTTACAGAAATACATAAATAGGTTACACACTTATAATACAAATACATACATATTTACCACAATATATACCTACATTATACATATATATATATGTACATACAAATTCAAGGAAAAGACATACATAATTGAGATGACTCTATGCTATTTGTTTTGAAAATAACTCTTCAATTTCCGCTTAAATGCATACCGACTGGTGGCCGTCCTGATATCAAGAGGAAGCGCATTCCAAATAAGAATGGACTGAATATGAAAGGAAGAATGAACAAAGTCAGAAGTATGAGAAGGACAGAGTAGTAGAAGATTGTTGGAAGAACGCAGACTTTTAGCGTGCGAAGAACATATATATTGGAAGTGAGACATAAGATAAGAAGGAGGGGTGGGAGAGTTGAGAAGGGAGAAAAGAGTGGTCAAAGTGGGCAAACTTCTTCTTTGGCGAATGGACATCCATTTGAGCTCAGACCTTGTAGCTCGAAACATGGTCATATTTCCTTAGCTTTTTTTGGCATCTAATTAACCAATAAGGGCCTTATTTAAGCTCCATCCAGTTAATATTTCCACCGTTGAAAATAATCTCCTCTTCATTGCATTCGGTTACATCTCTATGATTCTATCTTTATAGTAACACATCTCACCTCGTTTTACATTTTTTTTTTCTGCTATTCAGCTTTACTAACTCAATTCAGTAACTGCGTCCTGCATTTCTGTCGTGCCGGTATATTAAATTTTCCTACTATTAATAGCCCCCTCGTTTAAAGTAACCCAAATATACTCCTTCATATACCATACCATAATTTAACTCTTTAAAGGAATCCGTGCTTGCACATACCACAGTTTTACAATCTGTGCTCATACTCCAAACTTGACACCGAACCTAAACACTAAAAACCCGCACATTCACGCAAACAAAATAAATCAATGGATATCAATATACAAATCAAATGGAAGAGACATTAAACTCTTGATATTTGTGTAGTCAAGCCGAAGCGGAGGTGAGAAGATTATGTGAGCGTACCTCGACTGAGCCGCTTACGACAGGGTGGCAGATAGACACAGACAGTAACTGGGATTGCTGTTGGTGCCAGTGATAGCGGGGAACGGATTAGACTGATTTTATTGGACCGGTCTATGGAGATTCTTATAAAGAAAAGAAAGAACGAAAATTCGTTTGTTGGCATACAAATTTTTTTAAACATAACTGGCAAGAAGGATGGATAAAAAGCGTGAAGTTATGGTATGCATGGAATTTAATAAAAAGCAAAAGGACAGGCAAGAATATCGGATAACGTCTACTGCTGCATCAATTTCTAAAGCTGCTGATTGGAGGTTAAGGTGAACGAGCTGAAGGAGATATGACACATTTGAACTTTGCTTCGAAGGCATGTAATGCATCAGAGAACTGCTCAGTTTTGAACGAGGAACAGCGTAGTTGAGTTGCTACATTTGTATCTATAATTTTTATGGTGTACATAATAAAGAGTATTCTATTCTATTCTAGTCCAAATCGTAAAGACTAGAAGTAAATAAATGACTGAATATGAGTACTGCCGCGATATAGACCAACGACCTTGCTAGGTTCACTTTGAGCATACAGCGAAAATGTTATGTTTAAAATGTGCTTGTGCCAAAGGTGGATTTTTTTTTAACACAACCTAGGCGATACCAAAATGACACAAATTTTTCGTAACCATTTATTTCACTATTACAGCATATATGGATTTAGTTTTTGCAAAATGTTTATTGACATTTGATTAATACTCTGACTGAAGGAAAGCGCGATTGGGTTAAATTTCCTCGATAAAATTAAATTTTGATAAGACCTATTTTTTTTTTCTTCTGTATTTCTAAAATTCTAAGTAATTTCATTGCAAAACTGCAATGGAAATGTGCGTATTAGGTAACTGAAAACACTGGCTGAAAGTATTTTTGATACATAGCTTAATTTATTTTAAACATTTATTTTTTGGTTTGACGCTCTTACGTTGTTTCATTTTGTTTCAAGCGCATTGTTGCGCTCTATTTTTTCGCATGTGGAAGTAATTAACTCTGTCACTTCCTTCCCGCCCAGTTCGCTATGATTTATTTTTTCATATCACCTTATCAACCGTTACATAAATAGTTTACTAGAATATATTATACTTTGTGAGTACTTCGTAAACTGTTCCATAAAATCGCATGTTCCTCCCGCTGCCACCAACACCGAACAGCTACATACATTCGGTAAGCAGTACGATCGACTCTGATTTACGGCGTGATCGGCACACAGGCTAGCAGCATCTCGCAGATCTTCACGTAACGGGCACAACAGATTGCGGCGGGATTTACTTCGCAGATTATATTATCTCAGATCTTTGTGTAGGTGAGGATGAAACTTGTGTTACATTTTCTGTGGTTGTAAATTGATGCTTAGTCATGTAGTTATTGCCGTTTTAAAACTAATTTGGTCGAAAGTATCAAATCTCATGTCGTCAACTCGTCACCGAGATGACTAAGTATTCAATTAAAAAAAACAAAAAACTTGATTTTAACCTCCAGGATCCAGGATTGAGGCCTACAATTCTTATACATAATGCGGCCTCATAATATCGTGGAAGTGGTGTTGGCTGTTTTACAGCTGTTTTGTATGCACAAAAACTTTTCGTTCGCGTGGATAATTTTGAGTATTCATCAGAAGGCCAATTCCAATATCATCTCAGCGACAATCAATGCCAAAAACTTTTCAAAAATGTAGGTAAATTCGGGAAATCGGTAAAATAGTTATTTTTGACAGATTACGACTGAGTTTTGATGTGAAATTTCTTAAAAATACGGAAATTACCTCTGGTTTCATGACGCTTTCTACTAGAAATAAGGTTAAATATTTACCTGAAGCAGCAGGTCAGGGACCGGGATCTGCCAGTTGAACTCAAACTTCTTGGTCATGGTGCTCGCTTTTCAACACCTTCCTCCTCAAAGATTCAGCACGCGGACATCCTTGACGCCCTGTGGACAAGAAGAGAATAAAGGTTAACATTTTTATTAACATAACATAACATCACGCCTGTTATATACCTGAAGGGTTTGGCAGAGGTGTACCTATAGACATAGTACACCCACATTTTATCAATAAAGTCCCATGTAAATAGGTGGCCAGCCTATTGCCATCAACCGGGCACAAATCAAGACTCCGGGCTACTACTGAGAAATTCCTGATGAAAAAACCCAATAACACCTTGCCGGACCAAGTAATATAAAATTTTGTTTATATGTATTCAAAGAATCACAATTGGCATTTAACGTGGTAAGGTAATGCTGCCAGTCTTTGGGACACGTGACCTGGGGCGTAACCATCACCTCTTATAGCAGTATTATTATACTTAATATTACTTCACAGTGGGAAAGTGATGGAGCTATACTGGACTTATAGCTCCATCTCTTTCTCATGCTGAAGTAATATTGAAATAATACTGCTGTAAGAGGTGATGGTTACCCCCCTGTTAATACCAATGCTGAGGAATAATTTGCTATAAAAGATGTTCACGAAAAAAATCAAGCTTTAGCAAAGTACTTTCCGATTTGGTTTGGCTATGTTTATACGGTTACAAATAACTAAGACATATTTAAAAAGGCCTATACAGCTTTGTTGATATCAAACAAGCAAGTATTGCACTTTTTCAATTCTCGTAACAAACTTGCAGGCTCCCGCCGAACCCAAGTCGCTCGGTTGTAAATAGCAACAACTTGTTTATTTTTAGCCGTTACGTTTTTTCCGTGTTGTACGGTGCATAGACGAGAGATTCTATTTTTTTTGGACTGTGTAAGAAATATTGATATACTTAGCAACATTCAACAGTGATTTCCTCGTGAAATAACGATTGCAACTTTGACATAAGACCTATTTCATAATAGTAGGAGTTCCAGAATATTATGTTCGTAATAATATACAGTTTCAATAAAAAACTTTAGGAGAAAATCACTTTTAAAGGTTGCTTAGTGTTTAAGTATTACTGCTTGTGAATGTACTACATAATAAGGGTTTTTTTTTGTGTGGGACTTCTCCCGCTCTGGGCGGAGCGGGAGGGTGTGTCAGACTCTTACTGACTAAAACCCACCCGTATTCCTTCCGTTGCCTGTATTGCCAGGGGCCTCGGTAACCCTTTTGGACTTCCACGCGACATAATAGAAGAATAGAATAGAATTATTTTATTTCGGACACCAAATATCCATATACATAGTGTTAGCAAAATACAAAAAATAACTTATTGCCTAGTGTCAGTAAAAAACAACCTCCGCACAAACTGTTATACAATCAGAGAGCCGAAGCTCCCGGCTACAGTTTTCATAATAACGATGGCCCATGATTTAAATGATGTATCAAGTAGACCCTCTTGCTTGATACCTTTTGGTACCATGTTAATGCTGACGAAAACTCATTAACATGGCCCCTACGTCCCAGAAACCGCTACAAATTGATGGCTAGATAATAAACGGTTCGAACATGTTAATCGAGAACTTCGGGTGCAGAGATTCCTGTTTCTGAAAGCTTAATTAGAATTCTGTTGTCAACCCATATCATGAGAACCACTTGCATTAGATTAGACAGTATTTTTTTCTCTTATGAGGGACTTGATCCAGCATTCATAAACCAAGTGAAATCTGGGTTTTTTTATCAGCTTCAAGTCACGGGATAAAATTTTTGAATTATAACATATTTCCTCTCGATTTTTGTGGAAGTGAATTGATGAAAAGCGACGGAAGTGTGCAATTGGAAGTGAATAAGTAAGTATTTTTTTGTATATGGAATTAGTTAGTACCTACTACAAGGTGTCGTTTTGCATCCTCGTCAAATTTCAGGAGGCTGTTATGAAAGACATATTATAATCAAATAAAAGTGTAGAAGGGCAGTTACAGTGTGATATCACACAGGCCGCGTTTTAACATGGGTGTCCCACACATGCCGACTTTTTTTATTATTGATTTGTGTCGAGAATCATTAGCATAGTTACCTCCTTGAATTTGACGAGGATGCAAAACGACACTTTGTATAGATTGTAAGTAGAGGGGGTCGAATTTCGACCACTGGACGACCACTAGTAATGTATAATTATTCGAATAAATATTTCAGTAAGTATTTAGCTTTTTTAAATTGTGAGGTTAATTTCTGTCGCTGTTCAGTTGCTTATTACCAAGGTGAGATGTCAGATGTTACACATCATATGCGACTGTACTGTAAGGCTCGCTCTTTTTTACGTGCAATATGTTACTAAGCCACGGATCTAATACAAATCAGAATTGAGTCTAGATGTTCTACACAAAGCGATATTCTATCAGCGATAATCAATATCGAAGATAGAAAAGTCAAAAATGTATGGGACTGACATAACTTACCGAAAAGCTTATTAACTGTCTATCCTTTTGCAAGTCGTTGATGTATTATAAAAAAAAAAAACGCTTTAAAAGCAATTGCCACTTGTATAGGCCCTCAGGATAAAATCCTTGCGACGCCTTAAGAATGGCCTAGTGGACCCAAAACAAAGCTCCACAATCAAGATAACACTACAACTTACCCTGTCTGAATGATAGCATGATGTTATCTCGTTTAGTGTTTTGTTGGCCTACCGCTAGGCTGCGGTTGTCACTTGACAAATTATCTCGGTCCTATTTAGGAGACTATTTTCTGAGAAGTAGTTGTTTATGCGTTTCAGTTAAAGGGTGGGAACTGGGAAGATGCTTAAATACAGATATTGCTAAAAAGTGAATTATAGGCTGTACAAACGGTATGTGATGAAAATGTAAACACAAGAGGATAAAAAAACGTACAGGTACGTTTTGTAAACGTTCGGATACCAATTTATAGTGTCACTTACAAGTTGAGTGCTTTGGTTTGATAATTTTAATACTTTAACCCAGTGTTGAGAGGATGAATGAAAGACGACTAAAAAAAGGTATTTACAAGGCAGATGTGAGTGGAAACGCCGGGAAAACATATAGTGACCTCATTGAGATAGCAGATGATGATATCGATCCCTTAATGAGGTCAGCTTAAATCCCATGGTTATATTCTGAAGTATATGGTAGATTATGGAACATAAGACATGTCTGGAAGCATGAGTTAGTTGACACAATAGTTCAATGAATTTGAACTCCTGACCTTAATCGTCAATCAACGCCTTGATGTTGTCGTTAGGCGCCGCGGCCACGACGGAGCAATAGAGCTGAGAGATCATAGATTAATCGAGCATAAACTAACGTAGACCGCAGTGATGGCCTAGCCAGTGATCGTGTTTCATCTATGGATCGCTCTTAAGGCAAGATTTACAGACCGCTCTTTGAATATGATCCTTATTGTTCTGAATTTTATGTACAATTTTGTACAATATTTTTTACGAATAATGTTTATGTTTGGGAGTTTTCGTTGTTAGCTGGGACAGACTGGATGCAGAAGGCAGAGGACAGGGTGTTGTGGCGCTGCCTGGGAGAGGCCTATGTCCAGCAGTGTACTGTTATAGGCTGAGTTGATAGATTGATTGAATGTTTACATACATATGAAACGCTTACTTCGCAGCCAAAGTAAAAGTTACTGTAAGGAAAAAGTGTTTTCGTTACAGTAAAAGTTAAAGTAAAAAAATAGTTAAATTTAAATTATGACATTTAGACAAATCTCATAATTTTCTGTGTTCAGATACTTGCAGAAAGTGAACTTTTGGAGAAACGACTAATCGCCATCTCCTATTTTAAAAGGGGTGATTGATACATGTACTCGTATGAGGAAAGATCCAATGCTGATATGGGACAGTTAGAAGCAGGTGGATAAAAACTAAGCAAAAACGTTGGAATTCCTAGAAAAACAAAGAACGGCTGAGAGTTGGGTATTAAATGAACTAACAATATAGACACAAACAATCAGTTCTGCTGAAATGAACAAGCTATTTAGTTGCATCACAGTAGAATCAAAGTAAATTAGCTCAGGGAAAAATACGCAAGGCGCGAGCAGGCACACAGATCACATTCACAAACAAGGTGTCTGAACAAATGTTTGTAGGGGATTCAAATGTTTGATCCAATATGGTGTTCGCTATAACGAACCTGGAGTACCTATACAACGACACTATAAGAATAAAACAGACTGTTTGAATGTTGTTACCTACTTGAAGTATGAATTAAGAAAATCTATTTTTGTTCGTGAAGGTTACACATAAACAAACTGTTTTTTTTAACTGATATTTCAAGTGACTACATTAACTGCGGGCGATGACCCTACAAAAAAATCTCTCTCAGAATCAGAATTCATTTATTTTTTTGTTTTATCGTCATTAGATATTGACACCCATTACGTCTGCGGGGTTTTGCAATCAAATTCATTTTGACCCTGTATAAAATGGAGGCTTCATATTTTTACTTAGTTTATAATAAACTAGATGCACCCTGCGGTTTCACCCGCATAAGTTTTGACCCCGTGGGTATATCGGGATAAACAGTATTCTATGTGTTATAAACTATTGTGTTATAAACTATCTGTGTGCCAAATTTCATCCAAATCCGTTCAGTACTTTTTGCGTGAAAGAGTAACAAACATCCAGCCATCCATACAATCTTACAAACTTTCGCATTTATAATATTAGTAGGATAGGACAATATGAAGCCTAAACGGATTTTATCAAGAGTATTTGCAGCTACAGTTACATCACGCCTGAATTTTTGCATTTTAGACCTACTCCTGAAGACTTGGCATGACGCTTTCTATTTCTTCGAAGAATAGACGCGGGTCTTTCTATACAAAGTGACATTTTGTTTCTCATTTTTGACATCGCACCGTACAAATCCTTCTACATAGAAAAGGACCTAGACAAAGATCGTTAGAAACGAAAGACAAAATGACAGATTGTAGAAGGATTTCTACAGTGAGATATCAAAGAAGGAGAAACGAAATGTCACTTTGTATAGAAATAGCCTTGTCTATTCTTCAAAGAGATAGAAAGCGTCATGCTAAGCCTGCTGGTATTCAGCTGCATGCGGTGAGACTAGAAGCCGACCGCAACATAGTTGGGAAAAGGCTAGGCAGATTGATTTGTATTTTAGACCTACACTGTGTCGCGGGAAGGTACTAAAGGGTCACCGAGGCCCCCGCAACACAGGCAACAGAAGGACTACGGGTGGGTTTTAGGCAGTAAGAGTCCGACACACCCTCCCACTCCGCCCAGAGCGGGAGAAGTTATTTGATGATATCCCATCCAGAAAAAGAAAAAAAAAGACCTACACTATCCTCCCATACCTATTAACACTGTACCTAATTTGAAAACATTGTAAAAGCCAATTATTTGTAAAAGAGTAACCGTGGAGTTTCTTGCCGGCTCTTCTCCATAGGAAACGACCAATTGGAACCGTGCACCTAGCTTCTGACGTTTCATAAGTGCTGTAGATTTATTTATTGTATAATATAATATGATTAATATTAAAAGAGGTAAAATTTGTATGTAGGGATCATCGGAACTGATCCGATTTAAAAAAATCTTTCACAGATAGAAAGCTACGCTATTGCCGAGTGCCGCGGTCGTCGAGGGTGAAGCTAGTAGTATAAATAAAAAACCGGTCAAGTGCGTGTCGTACCACGCACAATAAATGGTTCCGTAGATGGGATGAATTTATCCCAAAAACAAACTTATCATTGTAGTTGGAAAACATGTTCTCCCATACATCGATATACGTCACGGTCAATTCTCCAACTGCAAATGTAATTAGTTGTTTGACTATTACTCGTTAACTTGTAAAGCCTACTTAGCTGTGATAGTTTTCCTTTTAATTTATATACGTATATTATATATATAGCGAAAATTAAAGGCGTGGTACAGACCATGAAACTGAACAAATTTCTCCCGGGGACCAACATCTTAATCGTGAAAAAAAATCTGTCGTCCCATACAAAACTTTAATACCTACTCGACCAAATGTATGGGACGACTGATATTTTTTTCGCGATTACGACGTTGGTCCCCGGGAGAAATTTGTTCAGTTTGATGGTCTGTACCACGCCCTTAATTTTCGCTACTCCGTATACAGACACACTATATACTACTGCCACATTTTTTTTTTGCATATCACACCGAAAACTACCATTTAGCTGGCAGGGAGCCCCACACGACTCTGACAAAAATTAGCACTTTAAAGCTTAATATTACGCAAAAGGATCCCTGACTCGAAAAATGGTGTGCACAACCCCGCAATAGTTTTGAACGGCCTATCCAACGATACTCCACACCATGGGATAGACGAGAGAAAAAAGACGCCCCCACTTTACGTACCCTAAAACATTTTTTTTTCACGATTTTAATTTACCACTTTGTCGACGTGTTTAATATGAATGACCATGCCATATTGCCGCTTTCTTGTACTAATTGTTTCTGAGCTAAGCCGCGGACAGACAGGCAGACGGACATGGCGAAACTATAAAGGTTCCTTGTTGACCACGGAATCCTAAAAATTAAATGCTGTTCGTTGATAAGCGCATCACTGGACCGATTTACAAATTTGTTGTTGTATTTGTCCGAATTAGGTCATTAAAGAAAAAAAAATGGAACAGTTTCCCGGAAAATTCTCAATTTCGGGAAAAACTGAACGTCCGTTTGTCTATGGGATATAAAGGTCCATTTAAAATATTCAAATTATTTTAAATGGACGTTGTCCCGTCAACGTCCATTTAAAATAATTTGAATAGTGAAATGTCAGGCAGTCTGACATTAAAGCCCCAATGCAAAAAACCCAAACAAAAAAATAATTTGTTGCCCCGCACTATTTTTAGGTCAATGCTACCCAACGATCGCATGTCAAGAGAAACTCATTTAAGATCTTTTGTCGGTATTTCTTGTCAAGCCAATTTACCCAGATTGAGTTCCACAGTCCTCGTTAATTATCTTATCTAAGGTCCGCCGAGGTCGTGCTGACCCGATATTAAGCTCACTTACGGCCGAACTTGAGCCCTTCCTAAGTAAGGGTGAAGAGGAAAAATTTCGAGAATTTGAGAGGCTTTACTCAAAGTTACTAGGAGTTAAGTTTTTGCAAAATTCGGGAAGTATTTCGAAAGTTTGTTTCGGTTAAAGAAAAGTTTGGTAATTTGTTGAAATTGTGAAATTATGGGGAAATTTATTAGATTTTTGGGGTGTTTTTTTTTATAAATTCAGACTATTCACAGAATCTATTAGAGAAAATTGGAAAATTATCGATTATTTCACGAAAATTGCAAACGTGGCCTTTTTAATTCTTCTTACGCGAATGTGGATCCACGCGAGACACAATTGGTTTTTAATTGTTTCTGTAATAACGGCATTCAACCGGTTCAAACACCAAGCGTTATGTTTTTTATGTAAACAAAGCAAATGTTTTCAAAAAGCCATAGAAACGCAGGAGTAAATTTTCTCTCGCTTTTTCTATGGTTTCATAAAGAAACTTGTTTACTTCGATCACTTTATATTAAAACACTGCTCACGTTTTCTGAACTTGTTCAAAACGTGCCAGAGTTTCAAATGATTTGTTTAAAAGTTGCCAGGATTCAAAATTGTAATGCTCTTAGTAGTTCTTCAAGTGGAAATGGTGTATGAAAATGGGTTCCCGGGATATTAATTTGACGGATGAAAATGAGTTCTTTTGTTGAAAGAGGAAATGTTCGTACTTACTGTTTACACAAGCGGAATGTTTTTAGGGTGGTGCAGATCGCTAAATAATTATTTAAATTGAATTGAAAACATAACTTTCCTTTTTACACCACGGTGAATCCATCCTGAACCGGTTGAATGCCGTAATTACAGAAACAAAAACCCTTGTCTCGCGTGGATCCACATTCGACACACTCAGGGTTTAAACATCCATATAATATTATTAATATACGAAAGTAACTATGTCTGGGTATCAGGGTCACTGTCCACAGACCACATACGGTCTGTAGACAGACTTACATACCAGTCCACAGACCGTATGTGGTCTGTTCGCCGGTACAATTTCTAAGCTATCTGACGCTGTGGACATAAGAAGACAGTCTCTTATTTAATGCGGACTTGGCAGAACACAACATAAAAAAAAAAAAATTGGTAAAAAACTAAATAAAAAGGAAAGTATGCGCATACCACATATTGGTCTGAGGACTCACGAAATTATTTTTTACAGTCCTAAAGTAAAATAAATAAATCCGTTAAATAAAAGGCTATATATGTATATTATGAAACACTTATGTATGTAGGTATACCTACATTTTAATCACAAATATACCGACTTTTAATAAAAACATAACTGAACTAGTGAACCTGTTTACGCCTAAACTACAAATCCGATCGGTATGAAAAAAAATAGTCCTGCGGGGTAATTGCGTACACAATCTGTAGCAATACTAGCTGGGTTGAATTTCGACAGTTCAACAATATTCATTGCGTTATTTACGTGGTTTTGCAGACAAATTTCTCGAATATTTATGAAACAATGGATTCGTAATATACTTCAAAATCATTCAGACTGTGATTCAAACTGTGTTACGCAATTAGGATACTTGCATTAAAAAGATAAAAAAAATACATGCAGTCGAACATAGAACCTCCTCCCTTTTTAAACTCGGTTAAAAATTATGAAGTACTTACAAAATATACGCAAACGAAGTCGCAGTCAAAACACTAACTACATAAGCCATAGGTACCTACCGACTTATTTACTACACAGATAACACACGTCTATCAAATACCTACAGAATGTTATCACAAAGGTTATCTAATAACGCCAGCGGGGTCAGCCGAGATCAAAGCGCACATGTACCTAATTACGCATCCTTATATTATGTAGATAGCCTTATCGCATAAGCAAAGTCCGTTATGTAAACTTGAATAAGATTTGTTACATTGGGAAGTTTTGGAATTATCAAATATATTGCCCCGTTCTGGGCGGAGCGGGTGGGTGTGTCAGACTCTTACTGACTCAAACCCATCCGTGTTCCTTCCTTTGCCTGTGTTGCCAGGGGCCTCGGTAACCCTTTCAGACCTTTCCGCGACCCCGGCAGGCATCGGCCCTACACTTGTGCTGACATCTCTTTGAGGCGCACGTGGAACACAATGCGCCGTTGACCCGAGATTGGTCCTTATCGGACGGCGAGCTACCCATTGCTCACCGTACACAAGCCCGCGCCTACGGTGGCCGGAAATCCGCCTGGGATTCCCGACGCCCAGGGCGTCTCATGCGGCGGCAAGGGGCGAGAGGACGCGAAATTTGCCTTTCCCTCAACCGTCTCGCCTTCTCCTTCGCGAGCATTACTGCTTCGCTGAAGGAGGTGACGGCTGCCCATGCCCTCGCTCCGTACCATGACCTGGACCAGGGCCGGACGCGAGAGATCTCCGCCGCCGATCGCCTCCACGAGGACACGGTGGTGCTCTGCCAAAGCAGTTTTTTTTTACTGGCCTACGTGGTCACTCTCCTGGGCAAAGGCCTCCCTCCACTCCCTTCCAGTTTCATGGATCCTATTCAGCTCGTCCCGCCATCTCCTACATGGTCTGCCGCGACCCCGTCTGACTGTCTCAGGGCACCAGTTCTGTGCTATTTGGGCCCACAGTTTGTCAAACATGTCCTGCCCAGTCCCATTTAATTTGGGCATTATTTTGAGCCACATCACGTCAATCCAGAAATATTTTATAATTTTATTTACCATCTGTAGTTTCAATCAAGCCTAAATTAAATGTGTGCTAATTATGTTAAGAGTCTACAAGACCTCAAATTGCTTAGCACGATTCTCCGTTATATCGAAAGTACTGCAGCATTAATTTTAAAATAAATATATGGTAGAGTTAAGGATTAATCTCGTATGTACGGTTCCATACATTTTCTCGAAAGAAAAAATTACAAAGTTACCTCCAAACCGAACATTAATAATATTTGAAGTATAAAAAAAAATACTTCAAATTAGTTCATGAAAATTTGCATTATAACGGAACTAAATATAAAGCAGATACCATGTTTTTTTTTTATTTTTTATTACCGTTATTTTCACCGTAAAAAGAAATAACCTGAACTATCGGCGCCTTGGAGCCATCTATGTGCCGCCCAGTCTCGCTTGTTTGCGTGACCGCGAGCAGTACTGTGCGAGCGATATAAAGAGTGATGTGGCGCTGAGGTATTGGAAAACCATGTTATGTTATGTATAGAAGTTGTAAAAGTAGCAGTTTTTTTATTCTTTGACTACTATCTCACGTAGAAGTAACCTACCCATGCGAGACGTGAACACTCCCAGCATAATCAGACTAGATAAAAAACGAGCGAACATTACAGCAGTCGCATATGATGTGTAACATCTGACATCTCACCTTGGTAATAAGCAACTGAGCAGCGACAGAAATTAACCTCAAAATTTAAAAAAGCTAAATACTAAAATATTTATTTGAATAATATTATTCATTACTAGTGGTCGCCCACTGGTCGAAATTCGACCCCCTCTATTTACAATCCATATAGAACTTACTAATTTCATAAGCACACTAATTCCATGCTTCCTGTCTACACCGTTCCGTCCCTTTCACGAAATCCACACTCCCACAGAAAGCAGTTGCAGCAGAAAGCGAGTTGGAAAGAAGTGACACATAAACAATCCCACTGCCTGGACTAATAAAGGAATAAGGTCCTTATTTATTGCTAGTTAAAAGTTCTCAAGAACTATACAAATTTTAATATAGGTACTTCGTTTGTACGCTAATTTCAGGAGACGGATGTGGCATGAAAATCGCCATTTGTACCAGCCAAATGTTAACAAATGATTCCAAGCTCCCTTTCAAATTGATTGACAAACAAACGACGGTGAACTAATTTGAAATCGTGAATAATCGAGCAGAGCAAGGAAACATCAATAAAATGATTGTCACTTGTGATTTTGAACTTTAAGGATTTTACTTGTTGATATTATTTTTTGACGTGATAATGTCTTATAAATGGTTGAACGCCGGCTGCACGCACGAAAAAGTGTCACGTTCCGCCCGAGCCGAGCGTGCAAGCGAGAGCGCGGAACTAGCGATAGAGAGGCACGATCGGCCTAAGCGTTCGGCTTGTGACGCATCTCTCTCTCGTTATCACGTAAAATTATCGTCCGTAAACCGACTTAACAGACAAACAATTTTTTTATTTTTTTTTGCTTAATGGGCCTTCGATCTTGACTTCGATCTCGCCTGGTGAAAAGCGATGGATGAGGTCTATGATGGAACGAGCGTGCCAGAAGATACCTGTTCACTCTTGTGTCAAAGGCAGACGGGTTATATGTATATGGAAGGTATAAAGAAGACCTGAGAGGAGAGGAGGAGAAACGCTTACGCTTATTATCTCTAGGAGTATTCTTGATCGAAGGTTTAGGAATTATTTTTAATAAATAGGTTGCTGTCAACATCACTCTTTCTGTAGGCATCTAAGTCTGTTAGTGCGCTTGTAACTACTTAAGTATAAAGGCTCATGCAGAATAGCGGATGCCCCAGTCTGCACGAGCCTTAACTCGAGAATCACTAAAGCCTGGGCCACCACTGCTCTAAGCAGAACTTAATACCTTAATAAAAGCCTCCAGGCATAAAGGGCGTGCCCGCTTACATAAGGCTATTGCTTGTATTTCTTAATTTATGCCCCTAATGATAATGATCAAACTAAGCTGTTAAAACTTTTAATCCATCCTCCCAAGGCATCTATTAACTCGCAAATCGTGGAGTGTCGCGTAGAGTTATGACACTAAGTGGCAAGTTGCCGCAATTCGGACACCAGTGTCGGACACTAATGGATTGCGGTCACAGGCCGCAGTAATGCGGTAATGGCTTAGTTGGTGGGCGAAGAAAACTTCGTTGGGGAAGTTATTGTCGTGTTAGCCTGGAAATCTGTATTCTTTAGCACGCTGATGGGAACTTGGCATTTATTCTAGTGCGACTTTTTCGAACATTACTTTGTAAAAAGTTTTTACACAAAAAACAACCGAATTCCAAAAAAAAACACTTCTAAGTGAAAAATAACTTTAATTTTGGTCGGTGTCTTTACTTTTGTATTTTCGTTTTTGCCACCGACCGGACCTCCGAAATTATAGCTATTTGTGGTACCTATCCCACACAAATTTGAATAACACTACCTTCTACGTAATAACAGTAACAGGAAGTTATTATAACATCATCCACACAGACTTAATCGGAAAATTACGTATTATTGAAGCTAACTCAAAAATTACCCAAGCAAAATATTTCCAAAATCGGTCCACAATTGAGGAAAATATCGATGAACATAGATAATTCAAAAATTGACATTGACAATATAAAATCGTGGCGAGGGGTGAGGCGAACGAGTTCGTGACTCGCGAGTATTCGTGAGTCGCGAGTGAGTGGAGACTCGTGAGTACTCGTGAGTCGTCGTCGCGCCCGCCCGCCTCGCTCCCTCGTACGTTCGGCTGAATTCGGCTCGGGCTCACGAGTCGTGAGGTGAATACGCTGTTGACGATTCCTCACCTCAATTGAGGGGTGCCTCGTGAGGACCTCATGAGGTAAAGTGAGGTCCTCCCTAAACCTCAAATAAAATTGATGAGTTACCCATCACTACAGCCTGCATTACAAAGTCGTTACCCGCATTATGAGCGTAAAGGCACAAGCCTTAAGACGCTGACAACACCTAAACCGCGGTCACCAGACTGCATAGAAAAGAAAGAGAAGCGCGATGACACAACGCTTGTAATGTATTGCAAAATATGAAGCAATTATCTATTTACTAAAAATTGAGTTGAGTAAGTAATCGAAAATAAAAAACAACCAAGTTCTGCATTCAAATAAGACGTCCTTGTTATTAATTAAATACGTAACGTATTTTGATATTTAATACAGATATTTTGGATTAGAACTCAAGGTAAGAGGTTAGTTTAACATTAGTTTTTATGGAGATTTTTTTTTCAAAACGTGTTTTGGTAACAACCAAGTTCTGGGAAATATGTTCAAAAGAAACATATATTTTTTCCGCTACCACAAACTATACAGATTTGGCATTTTTTTTTCTTAAGACATGCCTATTTTGGTCATTTGCGTCTTGTCGGCGCTTTCAACTACATCTAGCTACTACAAAAGCAAACAGAACACATGACACAACACAACAGTATTCCCTATTCTGCCTACGTTCGCTCAACCTACGTGAGGCATGAAGGCATGTCGCAGATTCGGTGCACGTGTTTCACGTGTTTGTGAATGTATTCAAAGGCTATTTATTGTACCCTTTTTGTAGAAATGACACATCTGCTTATGAAGGTGTAACGGGATAAAGAGTGAGATGTACGAGTACGAGAGTATAAGTATATTTGGCGCAAATATACTTGTAGTCCTGTATTTGACAAAGGTCCAAATTTCTGTTACATTTTCATTTCCATTTTCCGACAATAGTTGTAAATTTGGTACTAACGCCGCCATATTGTTTTTAGGGTTCCGTAGACAACAAGGAACACTTATAGTTTTGCCATGCCCGTCTGTCTGTCCGCGGCTTAGCTCAGAGACTCTTAGTAAGCTGTAATTTGGCATGGGTATACATATTAATCGCGCTGACAAAGTGGTAAGATAAAATCTTAAAAAAAGAAATTGTAGGGTCAAATATATTAGATATTTATTTTTTTCGTCTATCCCATAGTGTGGGGTATCGTTGGATAGGTCGTTCAAAAATATTGCGCTTCTGTGTAAATAATTTTACGAAACAGGGATCCGTTTGCTTAATATTAAGCTTTAAAGTGCTAATTTTTGTTAGAGTCAAGTGCCCTCCCTTTTTTTTTTTGTTTGGGATATCATGCGGGAGCGGGAAGGTGTGTCAGACTCTTACTGACTAAAACCCACCCGTGTTCCTTCCATTGCTTGTTTTGCGGGGGCCTCGGTAACCCTTTAGTACCTTCCCGCGAGCCCGGCAGGCATTGGCCCTAGTGGACGCCTACACTTCTGCTGTCGACATCTCTTTGAGGCGCGCGTGGAATACAACGCGCCGTCGCCCCGGGCCTGGTCCTTACCTGACGGTGAGGAGCCACTCATTGCTCACCGTCCGCAAGTGTCCTCCCCCTGCCAGCTTAAAGGTTGGTTTTTGGATTTGTGAAAAAAATCAGGGCAGTAGTAAAACGAAGATACAACGAAGTTAAAAGGAAAAGTATCACAGCTAAGTAGGGTTTTAAGCTAACGAGTTACAGTCGAACAACTTACATTTGCAGTTGAAATATATGGGAGAACATGTTTTTCAAATACAATTTTTAAATTTATTCTTGTGATAAATTCATCCCAACTACGGCACCTTTCATTGTGCGTACTCCGACACGTACTTGGCCGGTTTTTTCAATATAACTTTTGTGACAATTTCTCAATTGTTTGCCAATAACGACCCCCTGTCAATGACATTCAGGAGCTAAAAAATCCTGAGTGGGTACGCTCTCTATTCAAATCACAGCTGTCATTCTTTGACAGTTGTATGAAATGGCTATACTTAAGGGTCGGGTAATCGCTGTTGACCTTGGCCATACAAATGTGCGTGGTGCTCACGCACGCTGTGCTTCCTAGGGAATATTAAAAAAAAAGCACAGATAGAATTATAGATAAGTACTTCTCGACAGGCCTACACTGTCCTCCCATACCTATTAACACTGTTATTTGAAAACATTGTAAAAGCCAATTATTGTTAAAAGAGTAACCGTGGAGTTTCTTGCCGGCTCTTCTCCATAGGAAACGACCAATTGGAACCGTGCACCTAGCTTCTGACGTTTCATAAGCGCCCATGTATGTACATACGTTTATGTGAAACAAAAATATTTTTATTTTTGATTGAGATAATAAAATAGTCTGTTCATACAAAAAAAAACATGAAAATATCTTAAATAGTTTGAAAGTATCTAATATCGTTTTTTATGCTTTGGGTAGACATTACTTCCTGAATTTATTAAATAGTGTATTTTACTACAATATTTAAATATTCACAGACAAAATTGATGTGTCGCATACATATCAATTTTTTATTTTATTTTTATTTTCTAGTTACATAGGTACATTTTTTGCATAACTTACTTGCATAACATTTTATTTTTTTTTTAAATGAAGGCGTAATAACAGATTTAAAAGTCACTACAATCATAAATCTGCGCCTTAACACGGCAAATTGATGTTGTATATCAAATTGATAAACAAAATTTCCCTGACCTTAGACCTAGTAATTTTTAATGCTCAATACTTCATTGCATTCCACGATAGGTGGTAAACATTGCCTTTAGAACAATCGCGGACCCTGTCGGGCACAGCAAAAGAAAGTGGTTAAAGATGAGGACTTATCGCTTATCTTATAACTAACTTATTCTAAACAAAACGAACTTTTTTGTGTAACTATTATAAATTAGTTACAAAAAGATTTTTTTTTTCATTTATTAAATTGTTATGGAGATGGAGTTTTTTTTTAATTTTTTTATTTATTCGGGTAACTTATTATACATTTTTATTGACATAACCAGAGGGCTGACGCTGACAACACCTAAACCGCGGTCACTGTCAGATTGCATAGAAAAGAAAGAGAAGCGCGATGACACAACGCTTGTAATTTATTGCAAAATATGAAGTAATTATCTATTTACTCAAAATTGAGTTGAGTAATCGAAAATAAAAAACAACCAAGTTCTGCATTCAAATAAGACGTTCTTGTTGTTAATTAAATTCGTAACGTATGCTGATTTTTAATGAAGATATTTTTGATTAGATCTCAAGGTAAGAGGTTAGTTTAACGTTAGATTGTATCGACATTTTTTTTTTCAAAACCTGTTTTGGTAACAACCAAGTTCTGGGAAATATGTTCAAAATTAACATATATTTTTTTCGCTACCACAAACTATACAGATTTGGCATATTTTTTTTCTTAAGAGAAGCCTATTTTGGTCAATTGGGTCTTGTCAGCGCCTTAAATGTATTTTTAAGCGAGATGTTGCTAGGTTTAGTCGTGTTTTGTATCGGAGTGTGTATCTTGATATCTCTTCTCGTTTCGCCTATTAAAAGGGTATTATACCCTTTGTGTAGCAGTGACGTATCTGCTTACATAAAGATATACCTAAATGTACCTGTATGGGGTGAAACGGATTGTCAATACCTTGAGTATTGACAATCCGTTTCACCCTACCTATGATGACACTATACAAAAGGAGGTGATTCTATTGGTTGTCGAGAAAATACATTTCCAATGTATTGAGCCGTATCGTAACGCAGGTTCTGTGTGATTCTCCGTCTGGTTACATTTCTCGGCAACTAAGTACCTATGAGGGTTCACGTGGAGAAGATTATTTCAATTGAATGTACATATGTGCCACGTGCTTATGGACGCAGGCTATTGAAAATTTCCTTGGAAACGTTTTCTTGCCTGGAAATTGGTAGCAATACTTTACTGTTCTACAACAGGAAACCTGAAACTTTATCATCATCTCTTCCTGCCCTTACAACAATTTATTTGGTGTCAGTCTCAAACTCAAATTGAAATCATTTATTTCAAATAAACCAATTACAGGAACTTTTGAATTGTCACGGGGTCGGTCCGTCAGAAAGATGAAGCTAGTCAGTGCAAGATGTAACTTGCTGTTTACGGTTCTGTATAGTCCAAGGTAAAAAACGGAACCCTTATAATATCGACATGTCCGTCTGTCCGCTCGTCCGGATGTGCAGTTGTTTTACTCGGAGGCTATTAGCAATATATCAATGAAAATTGGAAAGAAGGTGTATTTTGTGAACCGCCAAACCTTCACTGGGCGGGGTCTAGGAGGCCTAAATACTATATTTCTAAAGAAAAAATATAGTAGGTAGTCGAAACTACTAAGTACATTTTTATTTCAATACAAAATACAAATTTGTTAATCAATCTCAATATAATTAATCTCATACAAGTCGAATAATTTGGTATTTTGTAGCGTTGATTTAGGATGTAAAAATAGCTGAGACATAAAAAAAAAAAACTGTTACTGAAGGTTCATAGTAGCAAAAAAAAAAGGAATTTTTAGAATAAACATATTTTTGGAACACGCTACCTATATTGTTTTATTTTTTTGCCATTTACTAGGATATTTTTCCAGACAATGGCTTCGAAAATACTATATTTGATATGATATAAGTAGGCAACCCTAGCGGATCCGACAAGCACACTGAGGTTTAGCGGACTTGGTAGGTTTTATACCAACCAGCCGTCATCTCAATGTTCAACCCCGGTCTTTCCAATTTCCAAAACACCTTCTCAAAGTCACTGCTTCTTCTTACATAACTACCACATATACAACGTGTAACAACAACCCTGTCCGATCCGAAAGGGGCACATAGGTACTGCAATAACATTACCAACAAGTAATAAAAAATCTTATTATTATTAAAAATAAAAAAGTTATTGCCATTTAAAATCCACATTTTTTTACCAAAATTACCCCAATTCCATTAAAACTTAGCGAATTTTCAACAGGGGTCATAAGTTATGACTCATAGACATCCGCTAAACAATGACGGCCCTCGCCCCATGTAATAACCCGGTAAAATTCCCCATTGAAAAAAAAATTGCGGCGTAGTTTTTTTTTTCTTTTTCCTGCAAATTACATAAATAATAATAATAATAATAACAATAATATCGTTTATTTATAAAAATGGTGCAGATTTACAATAACTTATCTTAAAAATAATAAAGAACACATTTGCTCATTTGCCTGAACTAGGTAGGACCTGTGTTTCAGGCTAGAAAGGTGCTTAGAAATTTAAAATATATAATTAACAACTGAGAAAACTAATTAAAAACTAATATTAACTAATAATCTAGGAATACGCAAAATTTCGAGTGTTGCTTCCCCAGCCTTTTTGTCGTCCACCCATAGCACGTCACGTCTCATAGGCAATGTCCTAAGGGCTTTGCCCACAAACTATGAGACTGCGGGCTTGGATGATGCCAAGAATGCTTTTCAAATTGCTTGCCCGGGTAAAGAATTTCCAGACAACCTAAAATCTCAAAGGAGCTGGGACGATATTTATTGTGATTTAACATACAAATCGATTCTGAGCCGCAGTTCAGTTCCGGATCGCGTAAGACTTTTGGCGGTCGGAACCAGAGAGGCCGGTCATAGGCTACATGCCCATCCTTCTCCATATACCGGTACCTTCCTGGTTCCGACCTCGCTTCGACTGGCGACTGTTCTGCTGCTTGGGGTCACGGTATGCACTCCACACACATGCCCTTGTGGCACGGACGTGGACCGACTGGGTCACCACGGACTTTGTTGTCAAAAAAGTGCAGGCCGCTTTTCAAGACATGCGACACTTAATGACATAATCCGCCGGTCTCTTGCCAGCATCAATGTGCCTGCTCTTCTTGAGCCGACTGGCATTGTCAGAGATGGTGGCAAAAGACCTGATGGTGTGTCTTTGGTCCGGTGGAGTTTGGGACGGATACTTGTGTGGGACGCTACCTGTGTAGACACACTGGCACCGTCCTACCTCCAACGGACTACTTCTAAAGCGGGTGCAGCGGCAGAAAATGCCGAAAATCTGAAAGTTATTAAATATGGAGGCCTTGGCAGAGAGTACAACTTTGTACCCTTTGGCTTCGAGACCCTCGGTCCGTGGGGTCCCAGTGTGCATAAGTTATTTGCGGGAATCGCGAAACGTCTAGTTGATGTAACTGGTGACCGTAAAGCTGGCGGCTTTCTCGCGCAACGCATCAGCATTGCAATTCAGCGAGGAAATGCCGCCAGCATTCTCGGTACAATGCCCCGAGGGCCTTTTTTAAGCTTAACTTAGTTTTAATTTAATTTAG
The DNA here is from genome assembly GCA_905333075.3 of Atethmia centrago. Lineage (NCBI taxonomy): Eukaryota > Metazoa > Arthropoda > Insecta > Lepidoptera > Noctuidae > Atethmia > Atethmia centrago. Next base: position 3,746,093 of record HG995381.1, on the reverse strand, counting down.
TTAATGTTAATAATCAACTTGTAATTTGGTTATGTAAATAAATTGATTTCATATTAACTTAAGGCGCTGACAAGACCTAACTGACCAAAATAGGCTTCTCTTAAGAAAAAAAATTGCCAAATCTGTATAGTTTGTGGTAGCGGAAAAAATATATGTTAATTTTGAACATATTTCCCAGAACTTGGTTGTTACCAAAACACGTTTTGAAAAAAAATCTCGATACAAACTAATGTTAAACTCACCTCTTACCTTAAGTTCTAATCCAAAATATTTGTATTAAATATCAACATACGTTACATATTTAATTAATAACAAGAACGTCTTATTTGCATGCAGAACTTGGTTGTTTTTTATTTACGATTACTCAACTCAATTTTGAGTAAATAGATAATTGCTTCATATTTTGCAATAAATTACAAGCGTTGTGTCATCGCGCTTCTCTTTCTTCCCTATGCAATTTGACAGTGACCGCGGTTTAGGTGTTGTCAGCGTCTTAAAATACTAACATGTTTTTTTTTACAGACAACGAGTAAATCCTTTGTCTCACTGTATGATATGCTAAGTAAAAATTGCAGAATAACCTTTTTACAGTCGTAGTTATTTAATTTATAGATATTTAATTTCCTATTTTTTTATTGTATAGAAATGGCCCTAAAAATGTATAAAATCTGTTTACAAAGACATATTTAGAGGATGCATTTGACTCACATACAGTATCATTCCGTCTCTTATTAGTACTTTCAATGTTATAGGAGAGCATGGTGTGCTGTTTTAATACCAAGTGCGTTATAAAAAGCTGTCGAACAGTCAGCACGTTACAGGATTTGTATAGCAGATCTGTAGGATAGAGAAAGGGATGGAAGTTTGCTACTTTTAAAATTGCTCTCTGTGCTCTTTCAAGAGGCAGTAAGTAAGTTTTAGGTGCTCCACCCCATGAAGTAATACAGCACTGTATTACAGATTGACCTAGGGCCAAGTAAACTTGTGACACTAGTTTTTTATCTGCAATTGCTCGTAATCTTTTAAAAACAAAAATTAAAACAAAAATAGACTCTCCGTACGATATTTAACAAGACCCTCGCCGATCGGACGTGTTGTATTTACTAAATCACATCTGCAAGTAAAGGTACATAAAGTCGTATTATTCATTCACTGGATTAATCGGACATGACATGTGCTAGCTGTCACTATGTGTAATAAAATGGTCATTTTTATTGTATTCTAGACTTTTACACTTATTATTTTTGATCAAACTAAACGATCACCATTACAATAAATATGAGCAAAAATAAAATAAATTATTATAAAACAAAAAACCCGACTGCAAAAACACATAACTGAAAAGGGAAAAGCAAGCATTATAATCTATATAATTTTGGTATCGCAGGCGGGGACAATCAAAAGTTACACCATATTTCAGGTTATTGGACAGTCGCTTGCAAGACTTTTTGTTTTATAATAATTTATTTTATTTCAAGCTTTTTAGTTTTATTAATATATATATTTGAAAATTACTCATTACTAGCTTTCATTTGATACCAATATTGTTGCAGTTAATTAAAAAAAAAACTTCCCCTCCTTTTTTTGTATTAAGCCTATATCACTCCTACAATTAAGACGAATCGAAAGACATCTCATATGTGAAAATCCATCAAGCCGTTTAGGCTACAGAGCGTGCCAAAGAAATAGACATTCATACATACATACATACATACATACATACATACATACATACATACTCTCTAAAAACATTACCCTCCTCAGGCAGTCGGGTAATAAAGATTAGCTAAAGTCGAATTGTTAAATTCGACTTTAGCTAATCTTTCCCGTGGGTACATGTAAAAAGAACAAGGCGGTAAGTACTCGACTTTGATACTAATTAACGTATTTCGTTTCAAAAGCATTTCCAGAAGTTGCGGGTTTCTCTCAGAAAGCTTCATCAATATTGTTTTGTTTTGTGGTGAGATCAAATTGTAGCTTTTGTTAGTGGGTAGTTGGACAACAGTTCTGGTAAGTAGGACAAAGAAGATCTTTAGAAAGTCTGTGTGAAATTCAGGAGAATAATTTTGTAACAAATGTTTACCATGTGGGATCCTATTTACAAATAAATCTGCTTATTGGCTCAGCGATTGTCGCTCGTGGGCGAGATCCCTCAGAGGTCAATACTGAAACGCCCACGTGCTACAAAAAGTCGCTCAAAAAAAGCGACTCCAAAAAACTCGCAGCGATTATCGAAGATCCCTGAAGGGCTAAGCAGAGGCTTACTTATTAGTTCACTCACATTTCGCCAGAGGTGCTATAAAATATCAAATTTATTCAGACTGCGGTCTGCTACTGAATATTTTCACTACAGATGTAGTTACTCGTACCTAAATGGAAAATCTAATATGGCTACCTGCCTACGTAAATAATGCGTGGTAGGTAATATATTTCAGTTAATATTATATTATAAAGCATATTCTATATACCATATATCTACATCTATTACATAATCAGTCTATAATGTTCCCACTGCTGGGACACAGGCCTCCTCTCTGTGAGAGGGAGTGGGCCGTAATCCACCGCACGGGCCCAGTGCGGGTTGGCGGATGTGACATGTCTTCGAATTTTTGGTTCTAGGAAATTTTGGTTTCCTCACGATATTTTTTGATAGCAGTGGTGATGAAACAATTTACACAAAGTAAAGCACCTAACTGGGTTCGAATCTACAACCTACAACTCGTAAGTCGCGGCCGTTATCACTGGGCCACCACTGCACTTATCATATCATATCTATTATATAGGTATATATATGTATATATACCTACGTGTTCGGGAAGGTACTAATGGGTCACTGAGGACCCTGGCAACACAGGCAACAGGAAGGAATACGGGTGGGTTTTAGTCAGTAAGAGCCTGACACACCCTCCCGCTCCGCCCAGAGCTGGAGAAGTTATTTGATGATTTCCCATCCAAAAAAAAAGGGTGCAGTTCGTGAATTTCCGCGTGGAGAAAGTATTTGAATGTCCCGCAAATAGTTAAAGGTCTCTGTGCATATGATATTATGTCTGTCCACCGAAATGCAGTAGAAATTCCCAGCACGAAGCAGTTATTTAAAAACTTCACTACTCGAAGCATTCCAGTAGTTCCCACCTGCTACAGCGCTTTGCATACAGAAGCAGATCGTAAACTATCAAGCGCTCCAGCTAATTTATTTACAATGTGACCTGGTTTAACTTCTGCTGAGCTGTGACCTGTGCTTGTGCCAGCCCTAGGGAAGAATAGCATACTATGTGTTTTCACAACATTGCTGAATTTTAGGGCAGAATTGTGAATTTGCTTCGGTAATTTAGTACAAAACATAACATCATATATTAAACATAAATGGTACGGTACGGTACGATAATGGTATAATGCTTATCGACGCCTATGCGTATTTCGCCAGATAAGTTTAAGTACGACGCGAACCTATTGCCATCAACCCCACACAAATCTAGACTCCAGTCCGTGGATCAATTTTTTATTATTTTATTTTTTTTCTTTCTCAGTAGTTTTAATGATGGTCTGGTAGTTTTAGTACTTTATGCGGCTAACCCAAATGTCCTTTTTTTGGTATTGTTCGTCGAGTACTTAAGAGGCCGACCACACTTAAAGCGCGGTCACTGTCGAACTGCATAGAAAAGAAAGAGAAGCGCGATGACCCAACGCTGGTAATTTAGAGCAAAATATGAGGCAATTATCGATTTACAAAAAAGCTGTAGATTGTATTAATAAAAATAAAACACTATTATGCTAATATGTTGCTTGTAGAATAATCTGACAAAAAATCAGAATGATTGCATGTATATTAGTATGGTTTTTAATCGTCAAAAGAAATTTTTAGAGGTATATTCGTGATTTTTTTCTATCGTATCAAATTAGTTGTATTATGTTTTCAACACACTATCTACCTAGCATATATCCTGAAGAATAACATATATTTTTCAGATTTTGTTTACTGCAGTGGATCATATACTTTTAGGCATTATAAAACTTACAAAATTTGCGTTAAGGTCCCTGAGTGGAGCTACACGATTACTGACAAATGCTTGCACTGACTGGACAGATCCACTCAAGTTCTTTCCTCAAAAGACCATTTCAGACACGGACCTACATGGTCCTGACATGATCTGACCAAGGTTATGTCTGGAAAAGTGCCATTCTCTTTTATCATTTAAGTACAATTTCTTTAGGTAGTCAGATAGGAAATGTCGACTCCATCTAGCTTTTTTTTTAAATGACGTGTTATAAAAGTGATTCCGATATTCTATTTACAGAATAAACAATTTCATTTCATTTCACCACGAAATATGTTATGAAAAAGCCTGAAAAACACCTTTCTTACCTGGGGATGGCGAGTGAACTCGGAGCCACTAGACGTAATAAAATTAAAATATTATTATTGAAGTTCCAGGTATAATTATATCCTGCCGGGGTCGCGAGAAGGTACTAAAGGGTTACCGAGGCCCCTGGCAACACAGGCAACGGGTGGAATACGGGTGGGTTTTAGTCAGTAAGAGTCTGGCACAGGGTTCCCGCTCCGCCTAGAACGGGAGAAGTTATTTGATGATTTCCAACCCAAAAAAAATTAATAAGGTATAATTATATGAGTCGAATAGCAGCGTTTCACTGTATATACCTAGGTAGGTACGAGTAACTACACAATGTAAAGAAGAACTAGAATATCAGGTTTTAATTAAGTTATCGGCTGAACTAATTAAATAACACGCGCATTCCCTATTGATCGGAAGCTGGGCCACGTCGTCGGGGTTTCTAGGAACTGAGTAGAAATAACGTAGTAGGTAATTATAGTTTTTTTTACGATACAAAAGACAAGGTTTGAAAACTGGCCAAGTCCGAGTCGGACTCGCACACGAAGGATACCGTACCACCGTACAATATTTAGTAAGAAAACACGTTTTTTGTATGAGGACCCCTTTTCATTTTGAACTTTATTTTATTTTTATTATTTGTTGTTATAGCGGCAATAAAAATACACAATCTGTGAAAATTGTAACTGTCTACCTATTACGGTACATGAGATACAGCCCGCTGACAGACGGACGGACAGTGGAGGCTTAGTAATAGGGTTCCGTTTGGCACCGTTCAGGTACGGAACCATAAAAAAACGAACGAAAGGTAGCTATGAGTGTATTCTTATAGCATTCCTACGAAACAGTGTTTCCTTTTTTGAATCCTACAATTTTCAGGGCGTTCGTTTAATACTTACGGCATGTAGGTAAGTATTACGGCAATATTACACGGTTCAACCAAATTGATACAATTCAACCATTTTTATCTGTTATTAGAACAACATAATCTGTAAGTTTTTTATTTAAAGCTTTCGACAGAGTACCACGTAAGCTAGTATGGTCGGCTGTGCGTGCCCAAATATACCAGAATATTACATTGAGCTCATTATAGATATGTACAACAATGCCAGCACAAGAGTTCGAAACCCAGCAGGCGAAAGCAAAACATTCGAGGTTAAAGTGGGTGTCCATCTGGGATCTGCCCTTAGCCCCCTATTATTCAACCTGGTGATGGATTACCTCACCAAGGACATACCTTTTCCACTGCCGTGGACTATGCTATACGCTGCCGACATTGTTCTGGCTACTGATACCGCAAGACATCTGCAGGAACTCCTAAATACGTGGTCAAAGGTCCTTGATAAGTACGGCCTGAGGGTTAGTAGGAGTAAGACTGAGTATTTGAAATGTCCTTTTAGTGGAAATGCCATACCAGAAACCATCTGTATTGGGCAAACACCTATTCCCAAAGTAGAAAAGTTCAAATATTTAGGCTCCGAGCTCACAACAGATGCCAATGTTGATGCTGACGTGACTCATAAGATCAGAGTCGCATGGTTGAAATGGCGATCACTTACAGGAGTACTGTGTGATCTGCGTATTCCCACTAAAACAATAATAATATAAATAATTTCTATAAAACAGCTGTTCGTCCGGCGTTATTGTATGGATCCGAATGTAGGACAACAAAGAAGACACATAAACAAAAGGTCCATATTCCACTAATGAAATGAAGATGCTTAGATGGGCGGCAGGTGTGACCCACATTGACAAAATCCGCAATGAAAACATACGAGGCGGCTTTAAAGTCGCACCAATCACTGATAAAATTGCCGAAAACCGCCTAAGATGGTATGGCATGAGCACATTAAAAGACGCAATGAAGATTATGTGGTACAAATTGCACTAAATCTGCCAGGACAAAAGAGAGGCAGAGGCCGCCCGCCATTGACCATTGATATTACTAACTGAATAGATTTCATAAAATACTTTACTACAATACTTAAAAATATTAACATATATAGAATTGATGCCATACGCGTGCTAGTTTAAAATACATTTTTTGCTTATCTTACTTGCATTATTATTAGGCGTATTAACAGATTTAAAAGTCACTAAAATCATATATCGGCAAAAATTGGTTGTTGTATTACAATTATAATGCTATCGCATTCTATTAATATTTTATGTATGATAATAATATCTTGTGTCAATAAATGTTGTTATTGTTTCGATTTAAGACGCAGATATATTATTTTAGTGACTTTTAAATCTGTCATTACGCCTTCATATAATGCAAGTAAGTTATGCAAAACATATATGTTAAGACGCTGACAACACCTTGACCGCGGTCACTGTCAGATTGCTTAAAAAAGAAAGAGAAGCGCGATGACACAACGCTTGTAATTTATTGCAAAATATGAAGCAATTATCTATTTACTCAAAATTGAGTTGAGTAATCGAAAAGAAAAAACAATCAAGTTCTGCATTCAAATTAGACGTTCTTGTTATTAATTAAATACGTAACGTATGTTGATATTTAATACAGATTTTTTGTTTAGAACTTAAGGTAAGAGGTTAGTTTAACGTTAGTTTGTATCGAGATTTTTTTTTCAAAACGTGTTTTGGTAACAACCAAGTTCTGGGAAATATGTTCAAAATTAACATATATTTTTTCCGCTGCCACAAACTATACGGATTTGGCATTTTTTTTTCTTAAGCGGAGCCTATTTTGGTCAATTGGGTCTTGTCAGCGCCTTAACCTGATCGATTGACCCGTGCGGCTGTTATTATTTAGCCACAAGCCCCACATGATCCCGGTGTCGCAAAACATTTACATATTAAAGTTTCAAGTAATCTAATTTTCCAATGACATTAAAGTGAAGCCAGTCCTCGCTAATGTTATTACAGTATTATGACGCGTTAAGCCCCTGGGCCACGGGCCTCGTGTGTGGAACTAATTGGATTTATTTATTATCAACTCATGCGCAAGGTCGGGGAATTTATCATTAGGGGTAAACACCAGTGTGTTTTGTTGGATTGAATAGAATGTGGGTGGAAACTGTCAAAAGAATTATTTCAATCAGCGGAATTGGAACAATGATAAATAAGATTATTTATAGATTACCGAAATAACTGTTACACGCATATTTTTTGTTATGCTCGAAACCCATTATTTTCTTTTTTGGGGCTTTGCTTATTATTATAGACACAACATCACACCTTGTTTCCCCGAAGGGTTGAGCAGAGGTGTATCTGTAGTACACCCACATTTTGCCAGTTATGTTTAAAGTCCCATGTAATAGGGGGCAAGCCTATTGCTATCAACCGGGCATAAATCCAGACTCCGGGCTTCTACTGAGAAATTCCAGATAGAAAAACCCAATAACACTTTGCTCGGCCCGGGAATCGAACCCAGGACCTCATACTTAGCAGTGGCGCTTGCGACCACTAGGCCATAATCAACGAGGCAGCGAAGCAGTATTATTATATAATTAGGTACTAATGCGAAAAACTAAGTTTAAGCAACAGCCTTGAGACAAGACGTGGCAGGGGTTTTGATTAGATCCTCAGGACGAAGTGAAGACAGTTTCTCCAATAATGCTTAGATTCAGTAAAACGTGAGAAGGCTGATCTTGACGATGAGATGACTCTCGTTGTGTGGGATTACTGCTGCAACCGCTCTAATCATAACGAATGATTCGGTTTTGTCCAGTAGGAGGTAGGTTCGTTCCAGATGCAGTTATCTTTATTCTCTCTTTTTAAGAAGAACCGACTTATCCGGCTCGAAGGACCAAAATGTAGGGGCGCGACCTAAGTGGTACCCTGGTGGGATTCGTTACGCTGCAAGTTAAACACTCAAATAACTTTAAAAGGTTTATTGCTGAGAGTTAACAAGGTAATGTTTAGGCTAAGCTATCGTTAAAATGAAGAAAACGATGAAAATGAATGCACCCGGTTGCTGTCCGTTATGCACTGAGCTCGCGGCGTATTCAGTGCGACCGTATTGTATCGCTAGGTCAGCAAACGGGGTCGATTGCAATTATTGCATCGAACAAAGAAGACGACTAAAAGTGTAAGCGTTTATCTTTGGTGGCCGGAAAACCCGGAACCCGCTCCAGCATATACAAAAAAGTTTATGTGCCAGGAAATGTAAGACAGCTCTAATGCGCAAAGGCTTGTTGGGAATAGCACCCAGAATATATAATAAGTTACCAACAGGCTTAGCACGAGAACCGTAGAGAAGCGTTTTGTCGACGGATGAGTAGACAAAAATGATGTTTTCCGTGTAGATAGTTGACAGTTTTCTACCGAGGAATGTAGACAAGCGATTTCTATTCAACAGCAGAGTAGAATAAAATCGTCATGCTACGCCTACTGACTCCTTCAAACTACTAAAGATCACGAGCTTTAAGAAGAAATTATCACTTTTTCTAATGCATACATTATAATTACACTGTCGATGAATTTCTTAATAACATTAATATTAATTGACTAATTGGTCCCAGTGCGCATAAGTTATTTGCGGAAATCGCAAAACGTCTAGTTGATGTAACTGGTGACCGAAATGCTGGCGGCTTTCTCGCGCAACGCATCGCATTGCAATTCAGCGAGGAAATGCCGCCAGCATCCTCGGTACACTGCCCCGAGGGCCTTTTTTAGGCATAACTTAGTTTAAATTTAATTAAGTTAATGTTAATAATCATCTTGTAATTTGGTTATGTAAATAAATATTTAAAAATTTAGTATATTGTGTAATTTATTTATTGAATTTAATATTAATTAATATAAACCCTTTACTAAATTTGTAAATACTTAATTTATTCATACAAAATATTTATGAATTTTATTTTAATATTATTCCTATTGTAACTATACAATTTGTACGCCGCCGCCGCTGGCAAAACATAGAAGAGTCAACTGAATTGTTACTGAAGACCAAATGTACGGATGTACCTGTGTAAAAGTAAATAAAGTAAATATTAAATGCATGGCGGCTAATCTAAATATGCTTATACTTCAAGCATATTTAGATTAGCCGCTAACGTTAGGTACATATAACATAATATCACGCCTTGTTTCCCCGAAGTGTTAGGCGAAGTGTGGGTGTGTAGGGTGTGTAGGTGGTGTGGGTGTGTGTACTAAAGTACACCCACATTTCACCAGTTATGTTTAAGCCCCATGTAAGATCTCGGGCTGCTACTTAGAAATTCCAGAAGGAAAACCGAATTACGCTTTGCCCGACCTAGGATTCGAACCCAGGAACCTCATGATTAGCAGTAGCACTTGCGACCACTAGACCACCGAGATAGTCAGGAAAAATAATACTATCTAAAACAAATCCGCGAGTTTAATAATAGTTTAGGTTAGGTACCGAAATAAACGTCAACAACCGATAACAACGGTGACAAGGTCAGGCTGTGTCACAGTCAGTCACGGACGCTTAAAAACGTGCCAGACTATTGCAATAATGACTAGTTTTTAACCGACTTCCAAAACGTGTTTTTATTTGTGTATGTTCACCGATTTCTCCTTCAATTATGGACTGATTTTGAAAATTACTTTTTGTTTAATATTTTGTTCACATCACAACGTAGTTTATATCATAATATTGTTATTTTTAATAATAATGGATTATCTCAATAATCTATGTTATTATAAGCACAAAAAAAAAAAAATATATGTAAATTGTTTTTTTATACCTAATTAGCAGTGATAGGAATAGGTAGTGCCTATCTGCCTAAACTTCGAAGAACAGAGACAAGAAACGGAGACTTCCTTAGGACTAACTTTTTTTCCGAGACATCTGTCCCGAAATTTCGAGACAACACATAAATACATTTAAAAAAAATGTTATTTGGAATAAGTAATTCGTCTATATTTACCTAAAGTTTGCGACTAGATATATCATAATAAATAACATACACAGTCGTTACAACCATAAAATTTTCTGAATTTTTTTTTGGAGAACATTTTGTAAATGACTTGTTGATCGTAATACACAATGAATCACAAAGTTTGAATAAGAAGCCGTACACGTTTCGACGTAAATATCTTCTTTCTAGCTCACTCTCGGCTACGTTTAATGAGATTTCTAAAGTTCAAGTGTAAAAAACGCATTATATGTAACACATAATATGATTTAAAAGAGTGTCCATGGAGTTTCTTGCACGTTCTTCTCCATAGAGACCTACTCTTTGGAACGTGCAATTTAGCTTCACTTTTCTTGGACTGACCGACATTTGACTATTCAAAAGTGCCTGTAAATGGTCTATTTGAAATAAATGCTTTGGATTTGACTTTATCGGTATTTAAAATAAATAAATAATTCATTTATTTGCCAGAATGTAGGTATACAAAGTGGTATGATCTTAATATTAATGAGGTCCCTTTACATTCTACCGTTATACATGATGTGCAAATATTTAGTTACAAATGAAAATACAAATACCTTTTTTTCTTTCATCTTAATGAAATATATTTCTAAAGTATATTTAAAAATGTGCATGATATTAAAATAATTGCATAATAATGGTATCACATTATCACATTTTACGGCAGCGCGTTTCGTTATCTATTCTTAGAAATTACAAAAGGTAACCGCCATGGTCGCATACCTGTGCGGCGCGGGGAGGGTCTACATACCCCCTCCCCCCTACTCCTTACCGCCCCGCGTGCGCGCAGCTTACCTTCACTTCAATCATGTACTTCGGTTTGTTAAGTGCGCATCTTCCTGTATTGTTTTTGTGAATATTGTTTTTCACCCTCGCTCGTTTTTTGGTTCATTGGATCTTCTTAATACGACTACTTTGGCTTGAATTTATGGATTACGATTTGCTGCAATAACATTGTTCCTGTCTGTCTACATCAAATAATACGGTAAGTCAACATTTATTACTTTTTAATGTTTTGGCTAAAGTTATTTATTTTATTTCTTGTAGGGAAACAAACAGTAAGTTAGATATAAAGAAGAACATTAATGTATATATTATTTTATCTTAAACTAGCAATTTGACAGTCTAGATTGATATGCAATTGTATGAACTTGATATTTTTTAGTGGAGTTTTTAAGATAATTATTGTGTATGAAACGTAGTTAAAGAAAAAAAACATACGCATTTAACTTTTGGTTCAAATATAAAAGTGAACTTCAATACTACCAAGCATAGTAATGTTATATCTTTGGTGTCATAAAGAATTGCTAAGGTGGACGAATTCTATCAAAATATATTATTTTTCTGGCCGGTTCTTTTAATATTTGAACCAAAAAGGAATATGTCTTTTGCGCATTGACTAAAATGCGAAAAAAAAATTTCAATAACAATAATGTTACGCGTGTTCATATTATCTAACCGTTTTTCTTTATTAGAGCGTAAAATGAAAGAATAAAATCTTTAAATCGATACAATCGATGCACCTAGCTGGAATGCGCGCACCTCTCCCGCTTTCCTTTCCACCTCCCTGTATCTATAAAGGTTCGTTATTCCTTTTGAGGCATGGAAAACTTAAAATTTTATTTTATTTTAGGTACTTGCCATCGTACATCTTTTTGGAGACCAGTAAGATTGGAGATGGCGAACAAGCCTAAGAAAGCAACAGTACAAAGTTGGATTGGACTTCATCCTGAATTATATTACGACCCGGCCAGTAATTTGATTTACTGTTCTAAGTGCGAGAGCAGTATAACAGCTAAACTTAGTAGTGTCAAGAGGCACGTTAAAGGTCCGAAACACAAAGGGACAAGTAAAAAACCAAATGAAGAATTTTATTTGGACCTAGTACAATTTCTCATATTATGTAATATACCTTGGATTCAAGTAAACAACCCCGCTTTCAAAAAATTCTTCCATAAATATATTTGCTGCAATTGTACAAATCGACAAAAGCTTCCTGAGCAATCATTGCTGAGAAAACATTATTTAGATAAGATTTTTAAAACTAAAATTGACTCGATTTATGAACAAATTGCAAATCAAAAGCTGTGGGTATCTTTAGACGAGACAACTGATTTTTTAGGCAGATACATGGTACATTTACTTGTAAAACCTTTAAATGCGATCACACAAAAACCATTTTTAGTTGCTTGCAAAGTACTAGAAATTGTTAATGAGAGCACAATTGCCCAATTTGTAATAGACTGCTTTGAAAATATGTGGTGCGATTTGTATGAGTCCAAAGTAGGAGACGTTGCTGTATTATGCACTGATAGTGTAGCATATATGCTAAAAGCGGGACGTGTGCTGAAAAATTATTTGCCCAACATGATACACGTCACTTGCTTAGCACATGCACTGAATCTCGTGGCAGAAAAAATACGATACGAATACTCAGATGTAGATGAATTAAATTCAAACGTAAAAAAAATATTTTTAAAATCACCTAATAGAGTGCGCTTGTTGAAAAACACCTTTCCCCACATGCCGCTTCCTCCAGAACCCGTTATTACAAGATGGGGTACTTGGTTGGAGGCAGTGTCATATTATGCAAAATATTATGATCAAATTAAAACAATTGTAAATCTTTTAAGAAGTTCCGACGCTCTATCTATTAGGTGTGCCAAAAACGTTCTTCAAAAGGAAAACTTGAAATCGGACTTGGACTACATTGAGGAATATTTTAAAGATATACAAATTGGATTAAAGAAATTACAAAAATCGAATTTAACTCTAACGGAATCCTTTGAAATATTTGATCACGTGAGAACTGTGCTTAGCTGGTGTTCATCTGAGCTTATAAAAAATAAACTCGTAAATGTCATAGACAGAAATCCCGGTTTAGATAAAATTAGAGACATATGTGAAGCGATAACAGCAGGAAAGGATGAGCGATCATACTATATGTACGCGCCTTTAACCTCAGTTGATGTTGAAAGGTCATTTTCAACTTATAAATGGATTCTTAACATAAAAAGAAATCGCCTGACAGTTGAAAATATAGAAAAAATTATGATTGTGTATTTTAACTTAGATGACTCATCTGACAAAGAAAATTTCGGTTCTGATACTGAACTTGAAGAATCGAATCACGATGATTAAATTAAAATCGTTCTTTATTTTTTATGGTATTTGTAACACAAATAAAGATTTTCAAATTCTTAGCAATTTTTGATGCATCAAGTTCTTTATCAAAACCGAACAGTTAGTAGTTCAGTATTAAAACTGATTGTCCTAAATGCTTCAAATATTAATTTGTAAACTTCAAAGGTTAATTTGTACTTTGATTTGAGTAAAAATTGCATCCCTCAACGTCAGTAAAATAAATATGACATAGATATTTAAAGATAGATAAACATAAATTTGTTTCTTAAATCTTTCCTTCTGTACATTTTGTTTCATGGTTTCCAATTACGTCATATTTTAAAATAATATAAATATATATATATTTGTTACAACAATATTCTATATGTTTTATTTTTCCTTTAGAGCCCATTAATTATTTAATGAACCTAGAGCGATATCGACCGGCGATTTTTGAGCATTTTTTCTTTCGTTTTTTTTTTGCATAGAAATCTCCAAAAATCGCCAGACAATATCGGTGGTGTGAAAGGACCCTTACGTTTTTTTTTTTTAACTAGTTAATGCCCGCGGCTTTTCCCGCGTGTACTATTGTTTTTGTATCCCATGGGAACTATACTTTTTTTTTAATAGGAAGTAGCATATGTGCTATTCCACACCTTAATCTATATCACTACCAAAATCAGCATTTTCAGTGGCATTGAGTAATGGACATCCATACAAACTATCACATTTATAGACAAACTTTAGATAAATATAGACGAATTACTTATTCCAAATAACACATTTTTTAAATGTATTTAAGTGTTGTCTCGAAATTTCGAGACAGATGTGCCGGAAATAATTTAGTCCTAAGGAAGTCTCCGTTTCTTGTCTCTGTTCTTCGAAGTTTAGGCTAATAGGCACTACCTATTCCTAGCACTGCTAATTAGTTAATTACCTATAGATTATGTAAATAATCTATTATTATAAACACAATACAAAATGATTTCGAAACTTTGTCTGCTGTTTTTTTTTCAGAACCACAGTATCATGCTGAGATAGGAGGCTCTTTTGACCTCGCACAAATCTTCTTTTTGTTTTCACTATTTTGTTGGTTTTAGTGTTCTGTTTTCATTGCTTTCATGATTTTGTTAGTTTTAATGTCTTTTTTTTAATTGTTGAATTTCTTGCGCGTGTCTCAAATGAAATATTTTTCTTTTTTTTTTCTATTCTTTGCGGTCAATCAGTCAAGAACGAGTCTAGCCGCGTGGTCGCGCTAGCTTTTCTTTAGGCCTGCCTCGGTGACGACGCCCGTTTTAGGCACATCGGGAAATAATGGAATAATAAAATATGGAATAATAATAGTTTCTAGCCAGTATTTAAAATGCCTAATACTTGTCAATACCGGGAACAGAATAATTAAAACAAATGAATTAGACTTGGTGTTGCACTTCATTATGCATTTAGTGTTGGAGCCATTTAAATGGTTACAGTTTTAACTAGGTACCTAGTTTATTATAAAACTAGTTTTTGACGGCGGCTTCGCTCGCGTGGAGGGCGGAAATTATCCCACGGGAGCGTACTAACGGGGTAAAAAGTATCCGATGTCCTAACCTAACCTAGGTTATGGTCTACACCCGAGGTGGCGGCGCGTAGTGTTCCACGCGCGCCCCTACTGGACGTCGCCGGGGGAGATTTACACCTCATTCCCCGCCGCGGGCCTGAGGTGACCCGCAATGGCGGGCCGGCACCAGCCGAGGATCACGGTGCAAGTGTGGGAGGGAAACACCGGAGTGGTTTTTAGTCAGTAAGAGTCTGACAGACTCCATGAGGATAATCCGACTCGGAACAAAAAAAATAAAAGGTTATGGTCTACCATGTACCAAGTTTTATTCATAAATTGATATTATAAGACCACTACCAATTACCACAACTGAACATAGATTTGAACATGGCTGTTGGTCCATCAAACTCGTAAATACTTGGTGACTTACGAGAAATGACAACCCAAACTGTTCTGACGCATATTTTTCATATTTGTTGAATTTTTCCATTTCTTTATTTTTAACTACCTGGTGCCCGCAACTTTTTCTGCGATCCAAGATGAAGAGTAGCTTATGTCCTTTTCCAGGTTCCAGGCCACCTCTCAGTCAAATTTCATCCAAATCCGTTCAGCCGTTTTAGCGTGAAAGCATAACAAAAAAATCAATTTCGCATTTATAATATAATATTAGTTAAGATTTTATTTAGCAGTTGACAGGAGTACAAAACTGATGAGTTATTTGATAAAGTAACTGAAGGAAATTAATCGGTTGAATTAAGGACATTGGAGACACAATAGAAATTTTATTGTTATTACATCTATGGGCGTTTAGTGTCCGTCAAACTGATAAGGAAATAAAATATAAAATATTATAATCCAGTTATCAACCCTCTATTACGGATTCTAAAAACGAAATGGCAAGTCAGCAACCTCACTCTTCGTAAAATTTGCAACGGGACTGTTTTGAGTTTTAATAAAAAGAATAGCAAACAAGGGAAAATTAAGGACTTCACTGAATAATTAAGCCGCTAAGTTCCCCTGAATAACTCCTAAAACCAATCAATTATGTTAACCTGAAAGAAAGCTATCAGCTTTACATGAAACGCTTCTTATTAGTCTAGTTAGTATACATAGTTCTATGTATAAACTATATCTTAGTATACACTATATTATTATGACTGACGGATTTGTGACAGCTGAGCTCCATAAGGGTCGGGTAATCGCCGTTGAGCTTGGCCATACAAATGTACGTCGCGTTCACGCCGCGCCGCCCGCTGTTCGGCTTCATAGGGAATATTTATTTTTAGTAACGAAAATATGAATATTTGAAAAAATCACAGATATAATTACAAATAATAAAATAAAATATTCATACAAAAAAAATCATGAGTAGTTTGAAAGTAATATCGTTTTTTTATGCTTTATTACGTAATTCCTGAATTTATTTCATAAAGTATTTTAAATATTCACAGATAGAATTGATGTGTATGCGTTCTAGTTTATCATGCATTTTTTGCATAACTTACTTGCAATTTATGAAGCTGTAATGACATTTTTTAAAGTCATATATTTGCGTCTAAAGTTCTGAGTTGAGCTGCACGATAACTGACAACTGCGTGCACTGTCTGGACAGCTCCACTCAATCTGTGTGGCTCTTTCCTCAAAAGACCATTTCAGACACCAATCTATATAATCCTCACATGATTTGACTAAGATTATGGGACCTCTAAGTTTGTTTCGGCCTTTCTTCTCAGAGTAGTCAGATAGGAAACGCCGACTTCATCTCATCATCTGCCTAGCCTTTACCCAACCATGTTGGGGTCGGCTTCCAGTCTTAACGGATACAGCTGAATACCAGTATGGAATAAATATATGTATATGGTATGGTGCGAATGTAGCGACTGCCTATCTGACCTCCACAACCCCGTTACTGGGTAACACGACACCCCTTGGTAAGACTGGTTATCAGACTTTCGAGCTTCTGACGACCCGTAACGACTATCAAAGATCTACAAATGACAGCCGGGACCAACGGCTTAACATGCTTTCGAGGCACGGAGGGGTCTTGGTAAGTAAAGATGGTCACCCATCCACAGACCAACCGCGGCAAGCATAGCTTAACCTGATCGATCGACCCGTGCGGCTGTTATTACTTAGCCACAAGGCCCTCACGCCGGCCTCATCTAGTTTTTAAAAATATGTTTAACGTGTAAAAGCGTTTGTAAAAATCTATTTACAGAAATAAAATAATTTGTCATTTAACACTACGAGTATAGCTGTGCCCCTTACTTCGTTTTCGATTAGCGTTATTTTTATCTTTTTTCGCGGCTCCTAAGGGCCAGATCGTGATGTTCAATAGCCTAACCTAACCTTTCTCAAGAATTAGACTATCAAAAGCAAACGGATTTTTTTCAAATCTGACTGATACTTCCAGAGATTAGCGCGTTCAAAGTAACAAACAAATTCTTCAGCTTTATTATGTCAGTATAAAGAAATATAGATTGTAACTTACTTCATCATACGTAGATTCACTTACCTACCCATCTTACCATAATCTTTTCCACGTGTGGAAAGAAATAAGATGGCCTTGATACAAAATCACCGACAAACAAATCAGTGTTTGTATTTTATTTGCTCTGAAAATTATTTCCATGTCACTTCCCAGCAGAACGTCACGCTTCGTCACGCTTTTCGTCACGGGAATTTTATCAATACCGCGACAAATTGCTACGTCACAGGTGTAGGCGTGCCGAAGTTTATTAACCTGACTAATAAAATTGGTGAAGAGAAAGAGTTATTATATTGAGTACAACAGCCTGTTTGTATTGGACATTACTGACATCGGTGAAGCAAAACATCGTGAGGAAACCCTTTGATTATTTATATGACTAGATAAAGTGTCGTGCGAGCTACACAAGACTAAAACAAACAGGCCAACTTTGATAGGCTAGCGTGCGTGACAGCGACGTCTTACACTCGCGCCATGTCATTGTGCTGTCATTTTGTTATTCTAGTGTGCGTGCATTTTGCGGCCAACATTTGGACGCAATTTTTTTAGATGAATTCACAAGTTTGTATATCTAGACATACATAACATAGATGTCTTTGATTTGTACCCCATATGTTTTGGTAGAATCTACTGAACTTATAAAATTATGTATAGGTCGCAATTTTTTTCGACGAGTTTACAGTTTGGACTGTCAAACTCAAACTCAAAGCATTTATTTCAAATAAACCAATTACAGGCACTTTTGAATTGTCAAGGTTTCGGTCAGTCAGTCAGAAAGATGAAGCTAGTTGCCCATTCCAAAGCGTAGTAGGTACCTATGGAGAAGAACGGGCAAGAAACTCCACGGACACTCTTTTAAATCAACGTAATATGGTTACAAAATATTGTTTACATCATTCATTTTGAAATTATACATGTGAGAACAACGCAAAACGTAAAAGCATCCGTAATAAAAAAATTACAACAAAAAAAAACAATTCAAAAATTAAAAATAAAATAAGCCGTGGCAGCTAAGAGATGACCAGTCTCTACTGACGGCGCCCGTTCACGATCATGACGCGTGGATCAGCACCATTCAGCTCAACCATTTTGAAGGGAGCTAAATGATCCAACACACGCGCCACCATCAGCGAGACATTAGAGTGACTAGTGAGCACGACACACTCCCAGCCGCCAGGGCACATTCAAGTCAATGAAAGACGTATCCAGCAAATGGCAGCTTTATAGAACATAGTACTCACATAACAATGTGCTGTGCAGCTATACAATACTAAGCTATTGAATTTATACAATGCAAAGAGAGTTTTTAAAATCTTCAGCAGCTCCAACACTATTTTCAATACCTGATCAATTAGTTTTTGCGCCCTTGTGGAGCAGGACCAGCGTTGAGCCAAGCATTTTTATCAGCAATGTAATCCCCCAATTTATAATATGCTTGGCTGCATAGTGTGCGTTTTATACTAGATTTAAATTTTGTTTCATTCAGTTGAAGTAGTGTCTATCTAGACATCTTATTATATCGGTTCAGCAGACGTTCTCCTAAGACCGATTCGCCATTGGACTTTTCGTCGGCAGGATGATTCATTTATTTCCGTTTCCCCAGCAGGGTCTTTCACCCATGGACATTTCGCCGACAGAACCTTTCATATGCAAACTTTCGACGACAGCCCTTGGTAGCAAATATAGTAGGTTGGCAGCTACAGCGAAGGATAATTTTAAGTAAAAAGTAGCAGCTTAATAATCAATTGTTAGCTTTGTTTTAATTTAAACTGGAATCGAGTTTTCGTTTTGGTAACTGAGAGTCACCAACAATAGAGGGGATCTGGCGGTCGACGGTCGCTGCCGCGACACGCTCGCTTTGCTTGCTCGCCTTCGCGCGTTAATGGTCACTGTTCTAACCTAACCTAACCCAAATGATTCAGTAATCCTTCCGTCGTCGAAAGTGACGCATATGAAAGGTTCTATCGGCGAAATGTCAATAGGTGAAAGACCCTGCTGGGGAAACGGAATTAAATTAATCATCCTGTCGACGAAAAGTCCAATAGCGAATCGGTCTTAGGAGAACGGTTTCTAAACCTATTATATCTAATTATATCTTTGCCTGCACCCTAATTGCGTCAAAAACTCATTAGCACTGTCTGAATGATTTTGAAATATATTGCTTATCCAGTGCTTCATAACCATGTTCGAAAAATGTGTCTGCTCAACAACGTAAATATCCCAATGAATATTGTTGAACTGTCAAAATGGCTCTGAAATCTCCAACCTGTCTTCTCTGTTTGAGAAGAGGCATATGCCCTGCTGCTGGTACAGTAACAGGCTGGTATTATTATTAGTTCTGAAGAGGAACAAAACAAAACTTTTTAATTTTGGTAATTATTATTTATATTTCTCTGTTTGTTAGCCGACTTCAAAACCGACTTCAGAAAAAGAATAGGTTCTATGCTCGTCTATGTGTATTTTTTTAATGTATGTTCATCGATATTTTCGTCAATTGTGAACCAATTTTAATTTCTTTTTTGTTTGAAAGGGTACTTAATTACTCCTGGGATGATTCAATATAAATTTGGTGAAGCTCTGATGAGTGGTTTTTATGTATGTTGATGATATTATTATAAGCTCCTCACTGTTGTTTGCATAACAAGTAGCGGAATACGAATTTGTGTGTGGTAGGTACCACAACTAAAAAGGGAAAAATAAATTAAAAAAAAACAACCGGCTTCCAAAAAAGCAATAGAAAGTGAAAAATTACTTTAATTTCAGAAATCGCGAAATGGCATAAACGAAAATACAAAACCAAAGTCACCGACTTCCGAGATTAAAGTTAATTTACACTTTGTAGTGTTTTATTACCATTATTAAATACGGCTGAAAGGATTTTGATAAATCTGTGCCTGACCGATACTAGCTTGTTATCTGGATGTAGGTATAAGAGCAAGCGGAAAAAAATAGCCTTCAGTTAGACTGGAAACCAATCCGACCCCAATGTGTGTAGTTGGATGATAATGATAATATAAAGCAGCGGTCTTTTATATAGCAAAGTTCTAAATTGCTTGGTTGAAACAAAATATTCTCTAGAATTAAATTCAGGAGAGAATATTCTGTCGCGAAGCCGCTGTAAATAATTCACGTTAAAAAACTCGCTATTTCACACGGAAACTGATTTTGCAACGTCGCTCCAAATTGGTGAAACCGGGAAAAACGCGCTTTTTCATTTTACAGCCCCCTGTTATTCATTGGTTTTTCGTTTTGCATGTTTTATTCGAACTGAATAACATTTTTAAGCTTGTATATACACTTTTTCAATGTTGTTTCAATGTTGTTCCTAGTCCTACGTAAATAATCAACCAATACCAAATTATTATATTAAGAAAGCTATGTATGTATAACGTATTTATTTTATTATTTTCAATAAATAAAGAGTGATTTTAAAATATAAAAAGGCGTATTTTATTGGGTTTATTAATGTTCTAATTGAACTTGCGTTCAATACCGGAATTCCGGTATTGATACCGGGATCACGGTGTTGACTTTTCCAATACCGGTATTGATACCGGTATTGAAAAAAAATGGTATTAGAAAGCCCTAGTACCTATGTAATAAATACATTCTGGGTCACGTAAAACATTTCAGTCGCAAAAGGTCATGTGTTAGTATTGAGACTACACTTTTTGGTTTGTTATCCAATTTCAAGTCAGGTTAATCAATCGTCCTTCAAATCTACGCTATAAGGTGGTGGTTAGATAATCATTGGCGCCGATTCCCTTGTTCACAAACTACACTAAATTTAAGTTCAGTGCATCTTTTTCTTTCTATTTCATTAAGAAAAGGACAGAAGATAAATTTTAGTTTAGTCCTGTCAAATTAATCAGCGCTTGACGTAAATTGACGTAATTTTAGTAGGCAAGTTTTTAATCACGTCTAAACTTGTATGGAGTAGTGACAGGCGCTGATTAATTTGACAGGACTAAACTAGAATTTATCTTCTGTCCTTTTCTTAATGAAATAGAAAGAAAAGATGCGCTGAACTTAAATTAAGTTTAGTTTGTGAACAAGGGAATCGGCACCACTATCGGAATTAAAGAGTTGTATAGTTACACACACAAAACATTTCTTTCAAAAGTTCAAACAAACGACTTTATAATAAAACATTACTTGACAAAGTAAAATGACTTTAATTTCGGAATTCGGTGTCTTTGGTTTTGTATTTTCGATTTTTGCCACCGACTAGCGACTTCCGAAATTACAGTTATTTTTGCTTCCGGTACTTACCCCACACAAATTTGTATACCACTTCTTGTTTTGAAAACAGCAGTAACAGGAACTTTTATAACATCATCAACATACACAAATATTAAATAGGTACGTATTATTGAAGCTAACTCAAAAATTACTCGAGCAAAGTTAATAAAATGTATATGGGACCACCGCGCGAGATTCCTCTACCGAATTAATAATCACGTAAATCGGCCAAGTAATAACGGAGAAATCTGTCCTACATACATGAGAAAAAAAGATACACGCCGAATAAATAACCTCCTTTTTTTAAATCGTTTGAAAAGTCAAGTGCTGGACAAAGACTTTTTGAGCTGCGTTTCTCCGGAGAGGCCCAGCAGTGGACCCAGAAGAAGAATCTTCTTCTGTTTTACAAAACGTCTGTATAATAATGGCCTAGGCTTGTTAACTAGGAGTTAAGTCTAGGCCATTAATATCAATCAACTCAGCCTATAACAGTCCACTGCTGGACATGGGCATGGCATGGCATGTCTCCCAGGCTGCGCCACAACAGCCTGTCCTCCGCCTTCCGCATCCAGTCTGTCCCAGCCACCGTCTTAAGGTCGTCGGTCCATCTAGCTTGGGGGCGTCCCACACTACGCTTGCTGATACGCGGTCTCCACTCCAGGACTCGTCTGCTCCACCGGCCATCGGTCCTTCGACACACATGGTCAGCCCACTGCCACTTCAGCTTGCTGACTCTGCAGGCTATGTCGATAACTCCGGTTCTCTTCCGGATAACTTCATTTCTGATCTTATCCTTCAAAGAAACTCCGAGCATAGCCCGCTCCATGGCGCGCTGAGCGACCTATAATTTGTGGACCAGCCCGACTGTCAGTGTCCACGTTCGTAATAACGGGCAGGACGCACTGGTTGAAGACCTTAGTCTTCAAACACTGCCTGGCCATTAATACGTTTTATACAGACGTCAAGTGCTGGACAAAGACTTTTTGAGCTGCGTTACTCGGGAGAGGCCCAGCAGTGGACCCAGAAGAAGAATCTTCTTCTGTTTCACAAAACGTCTGTATATGGCCTAGGCTTTTCAACTCCTAACAAAGCACAAATGTATATACTTATCTAAATGAAGTTTCTTCGACCGTTTTGAAGCTAATTCAACTCACATCTCAGAACAAAATGTACCGACGACATAAATGAGTTCAAGTCGAGTTACAATTTATATTAACTTAAGTAATTCTTTCAAACTGTTTACCTGCTCTATCTGTATTTCAATCCGAGAACGAATTGATTCAGTCTGAAAGAAAAAATCGATTTGATTAAATCGAGTCTGAATTTGAAGACGTGAACATAGAAACGTGTATGCCTTTTACGAGGTAAAAGGTTTATCGTAAACAGGGCCGGGTTTAGGGCAGGGCAACAGGGGCACTGGCCCAGGGCCTCCACAAGGAAGCCCCCCCCCGCAATTTGATTTATTTTAGATATTTTTCAAAGAAAAAAAAAGGTCACAATCACAAGGTACCTTTTTTTCCTCTGTTCCACAAATTTTTCGAGGCCTCCACTTCTTGGTTGCCCCAGGGCCTCCAGACCATTAAATCCGGCCCTGATCGTAAAGAAGGAATACATATTGGGTTACTAGTGTACTTTGGCATAATTTTATACCTACGATGGATTGGAAAACTTCGTAAGGAATAGCGCATACAGTTACGAGCAGGAATACCTTACACTTACACAAAATTCAAAAGAGTTTTTCTCTTGCATGTAATTTTTTTTTCAATAGTAGACAATAAGGAACACCCAAGAAAAGTATTAAACGTTATATTTAACTACTGCCTGATGCTCAAAAACATTATGAAACTCCAACAGTTTTCTCCTACAGTTCAAACGTCCGTTTCTGTCGCGGTCAGCATGTGACGTCATTTACCACGAATCTGCTTTGTTTACATCTATGTTTAAGCCCCAAATCATATTAATTAAATGATTCAAGCAGAACTCGCACTTAGGTACTTGCCTTAGTGAGATTTCAGGCACTTTGCAAAGAAATGATTTATTCACATAGTTTTTTTCGTCACTTCCGGCATTGTCGAAGACGACGCGGAACGCAAACTCAGAAGTTTGCGTTCCGTTCCATCAAAAGTACGCAACATAAAACAATGAAATGTAAAATAAGAATAATACATTAAAACACGTAAAAAATAGGAATTTGTTTCTTGACTCCTACTGAATGTATGTTTAAATAATGGATACGTTTTGAATTACGTGCATATTCCCTATTGCTACGTTGAGAAAAGACTTAATAAATAATACATTAATACTTAGTTGAAAATACCGTAGAGATCGTCTAAAGTTAGTTTTTTAATCCCAGATAGTAATTTGAGATCATTTCAAATCTTAGTTGTTTGTTTTTTGAATTTGGAGTTTGACATTCGCACCTGTCATTTGACAGGTGCAAATGTCAAACTACAGATTACTACCTGGGATTAAAAAACAATATTCATTGAAATTTTGTACTCCATAAAAATGTGTATAAGTACAAACATTTGGAATGTATATACAACAAGCAGTGGAGGGATGTGCAATTTTAAATTAGACGATCTCGAAAACCATAAATATAATATCTATCAAAGAATCAATACTTTGGTAGAAAATCTCTTTTGAATCGTAATCGTACTTAAGTGCTTATGACATTATTTATGCTTATGACTGTACATAGTATTACCCAGATAGATAGCAAGAAAGAAAGTAAGAAATATAGAAAGAAAGGTGTTTATTCTGCACAAAAAAGAAACACATTACAAAAATAATCACAACATAGGTACATTTAATACAAAGTAGCCAAAAAAATACTTGTACAGATTATTATTATTATTTTAAGACTTTTCAATTATGTAAATATTATTCAGAAAAAAAGTAGCCAAAAGCCTATTCAAAACCTTACAGTTACAAGCTTGACAATGTGAACCTACGTGTTTAAATTCGCTCCTTTTTCAGTCACGTGCGACCTTACTTGAAACGAATGACCCTTTTATTCTCAAGAGTAACGTTAATACATAGAAATAAATAAAATTGAAGTATATATTTGTAATGTCCAAATAACAAAAAAAAAATATACATATATATATATATATATTAAAATTGTTTTTTTTTTGTCATAAATACCGTATATAGTTTCGTTAACAGCTCAGTTCAAAATAACAGCTTTTTACTAAATACATAATTAATTAATTATTTATGTATTTAGTAAAAAGCTGTTATTTTGACAAACGAAACTATATACGGTATTTATGACAAAAAAAAAACATTTTTTTAAATATTTGTCTGTCTGTCTGTTTGTTCCGGGTAATCTCCGAAATGGTTGAACCAATTTTGACGAGACTTTTACTGGCAGATAGTTGATACTTTAATTTTAGAATAAGCCACGCGAGCGAAGCAACGTGCAGCAACTATTTGTAACGGAAAGATACTACTAAGATATAATTATTATAATTCTAGCGGAAACAAAACCAATTCACTTTTGTTAATCACCCTATATTTATGTTCCTCCGGAAACGGTCCGTAATGTTATTACAAGCAGTTATAATATGAAGTAAAACCAATAATATTGACAAATTGTTAATTCATAGCGTGAAGCCACTAGTCACGTCATTAAATTTAACACCACAGTAAAACTTGTTATGACTGTGTTGACACATGTTCAGTTACCGCGGTTTTTAATTAAAAAATATTCTATTTAGGTACTTATATACAAGGTGTCGTTTTGCATCCTCGTCAAATTTCAGGAGGCTGCTATGAAAGACATATATAATCAAATAAAATTACGATACCTGCCCAATAATTAATACATACTTGTTTTTTTAGTCATTAAAGTTTGACATTATTGTAGAATGCACCACTTTCACAGAACCCGTTGCGTATATGCGGTAGTGTGTGTGTGTAAAACGGCAGTTACAGTACGGTATCACCCGGGCCGCGTTTTAACATACGTGTCCCACACATGCCGATTTCCGAAAATTAGAAAAAAAACCTTATATTATTATTGATTCGTGTCGAGAATCATTAGCATAGTTACCTCCTTGAATTTGACGAGGATGCAAAACGACACCTTGTATATTTTCTCGTGGCTAAATAATAACAGCCGCACGGGTCGATCGATCAGGTTAAGCTCGCCGTGGTCGGTCACAGGGGTGACCATCCTTACATACCGAGACCCCTCCGTATCTAGTTTCCGTGCAGAAAGCACATTGGTCTCGGCTGTTATTTGTGGATCCTTTGTCAATCGTTACGGATCGTTAGAAGCCCGAAAGTCTGACCAGTCTTAACAAGTGATATCGTATTACTCAGTAACTGGGTTGTTGAGGCCAGATAAAATAAAACACTGGTATTCAGCTGCATCCAGTTAGTCTGGAAGCCGACCCCAACATAGTTGGGAAAAGCTTAGGCAGATGATGATGATATATTTTTTTTTTTATTTCGTCATTTTTTATCATTTGTACCTTATTACAATGATATAAGAGTAATAATAAGTATAATCAGCCTATAATGTTCCCACTGCTGGGACACAGGCCTCCTCTCTGTGAAAGGCAGTGGGCCGTAATCCACCACGCGGGCCCAGTGCGGGTTGGTAGATGTCACATGTCTTCAAATTATTGGTTCTAGGACATGCCAGTTTCCTCACGATGTTTTCCTTAACCGGTCTATAAGCCTTATACCAAACTTTGAACGCTTCATGGCTCTCACTATGCCTGTACACAGCCTCCTGCGTGAGCGTCCTCGACTCAGCATCGTACGTCATAATGAGCAGAAGAGAACACACAGCAACAACTAATTAATGGAAACTAATTAGGTCAGATCTGATTAGATTTCCACATTGATATAGGAAGGTATACAAAGAGCTCTCAAACGTCTCCCTAAGCAATGACAACATCAGATATGGACCCAGTTAAATATAGGTAAGCAGTACCTAAATACACGGTGTGTATAGACCCATCAAATCAAACTAAGTTACATTGTGCAAAAACAATTTCTGGGAAACGACTTTGTGTGAAAAATTCTTGTTAACGACAGCGCGCAATGAAACGCACGCAAAACATTGTGCGCATGCGACGGTACAGGAGATGTGTGGGGGTATATTAAGTTAGGTTATAAAATATGAAACATTTTTTCGTGACAAACAGTAAAACTTGGACCTTCAATAACAAGTAACCAGAATGTTCCCAGGTTTAAATAGTGCCATCCACGAAGACGCACCCCACAATGATTTGATCGAGGCGGCCGACCGCAGGGTGTGGAGAGTTAGATCCGAACTGATTTATTAATCGTAGTGTGCGTGCACTCATAGGCCATTCGTACGTATCAATGCAACAATACTACAACACTAACGAAAGGCACTTGCACTGTACACGATTAGGAAAAAGAATGGGGCCTTCGTGCGGTTCTACAAGGTGTCGTTTTGCATCCTCGTCAAATTCAAGGAGGTAACTATGCTAATGATTTTATTCGTGTCGAGAATCTATAATAAACTAATTAAGTCTTTTTTTTTTAATTTTCGGAAATCGGCATGTGTGTGACAATCTGAATGTTAAAACGCGGCCCGTATGATACCGCACTGTAACTGCCCTCTTACACACACACTACCGCATACGCAACGGGGTGATTCTGTTATGTGAAAGTGGTATATTCTAAATTAATGTCAAACTTAAATAACTAAAAAAACAAGTATGTATTAATTATTGAACAGGTATCGTAATTTTATTTGATTATACAACATTAGTTTTTGTTTACCCTAAACCTGAAAAGGGGTCATTGTACTCATCATTAAGAACAATTTTTTCTATGGGACCAAACTTGAAAACGCGAAAAAAAAATCAGTTGTTCCATACATTTGTGTTCACTTAAATCGACAAAATGTATGGAACAGCTGATTTTTTTTTCGCGATTTCAAGGTTGGTCCCATAGAAAAAGTTGTTCAAAATGATGAGTACAATGACCCCTTTTCGGGTTTAGGGTAAACAAAAACTAATGTAGTATATGTCTTTAATAGCAGCTTCCTGAAATTTGACGAGGATGCAAAACGACACCTTGTATAAATACCGATTCAAAGTACATGCGCCAAATACTTACAATACTAGAAGTGACCAGTAAAAAATTACTATGGCAAAAGAACCAATAAGTATTTGACCCCTACACTGTATAATAGTATCGACTGGTTAAGAAGAGATAATGGTGTAATTAGCAGGCGAACACTGGCGAACACATGGTCATAATATGTGACAATAATTAGTCGCTTGATCCCTTGAACTAAAATATTCACACCGTCCATTAAAAGCTATATATTTAAAACTATATGTATCTACCTTCTTAGATGTTTACTTAAATTGTTTAAACCAAATGTTTTAAGACGAGCACTAATCTGGCCGACAAACTGTCACACAGTTTGGCAGGTTTATAAAATATGTAAGTACAAATGTGTAAAAATAAATTATTATTTATTGATTTTTTTTTATATATGGTCCAGTACAAAAAATAATGACAATGACGAGAAATTTATGAGACTCGGGCTTCGCTAAGCGCCATTTTACATTATTATTACGAGTATTAACGTCAATTTCCGTTATTTATCAGAATCAACAGATTAATTTCGTCTATAGACGTAGAACGAGGATGTTTTGAATGAACTATTAGCGTTCGAATCTCGATTCATCATTTCAAAGCTCCGTCAAGAAAAATTACGTAAAGATAAATTCATTCTCTGATAAATATAAAGAATATATATGGGTTTCCTGTGTGTGAAGTAATAAAGAATAAGTTTAATAGCAGGTGAAGCCGCAAGCAAAACTAATCTGTCTATAAAAATAGGATCAAAGAAGTTACTATTAAATAAAAATTCGTCCCCGCTGCGACCGCGACGCACGCAAGATCTAAGAAGGAAGAACACTAATGTTCTTTTTATGAGCATTTTTGATGTGGTTTTGGGACTTGTAAAAATTGCTATATTATTTTATATTCATTATTTTAACTCTTCTTACCGTAACGGATGTGTATAAAAACCGATGTTTATAAGTCAAAGTCAAATTATTTATTTCAAATAGGCACATAAAACACAAAAAAAAATTAGAAGTAATTAATGCAAAGGTAGAGGTACACAATTATATTAGTAATGATGTTGTATGGGGGGTTAGAAAATTAGATGAAATTCAGAAATATCATGAAATTTGCAATAATAACTTTAGAAAAATTATGTTTCCTGATGAACTTCATAAATGTGCCGATAGTATGTGTCAAAAGTTACAACACAGATCTGTAATTGACAACTTATATAACGATATTGTTAATATATTAAGCCAGGCTTCGGCAAACAGTCGCAGTTCCTTACCTAAGAAGCCGAGTAATGTTAAGTGTGTTCATGGCTGGAACAAGCATGTTAGAGATGCGCATAGGCAGGCTAGACTGGACCATCAATTGTATGTCTTAGGTGGTAAACCAGTGAGTGGACCCTTGTATGATAAAATGTATTAAAGTCGTCGGATTTTCAAGTCACGCTTAAAGTACTGTCAGAACAACCAGGAACAGATAAAAATGGATATACTTGCCTCGCAGCATTCTGCTAAGAAATTTAATAAGTTCTGGAAGGGCACTAAGCGTTTAAATGGTAAGGCTAGTCTGCCAGTGTGTGTTGATGGCCTCAGTGATGCTAAAATGATTGCAAATTCATTTAAGGATCATTTTCAGGTGAAATCCTCCTTGCTGTCGGTGCCTGAGACTGAATATTGCCCAGTAGAAAAGCCTATTGGATTTTCAAGTAAAGATGTGGCTGATATTATAAAAAATATGAAAAGAGGGAAGTCACCAGGCCATGAGGGGCTCAGTGTCGAGCACTTGCAGCATGGGGGAGTGCACCTGTATAGAGTTTTAGCCATGTTTTACACTTTTTGCATACGGCACTCATATTTACCATCTAATCTTATGAGAACAGTGGTTGTGCCAATAGTAAAAAATGTCACTGCTGATATCTCTGATAGAAGTAATTATAGACCAATTTCTTTAGCTACTATAATTGCAAAAGTGTTTGATGGGTTATTAGATAGAAAACTTGACCGTTTTGTAACATTACAAGATACACAGTTCGGTTTCAGAGAGGGGTTGTCAACCGAAAGTGCAATACTGTCTCTGAAACACACTGTTGATTATTATGTAAAAAGGCACACTCCAGTATATGCATGATTCTTGGATTTGTCCAAAGCTTTGATCTGGTGTCATATAATAAGCTTTGGACAAAATTAGGAACTGCTGGTGTCCCAGCCGATCTTGTGAATATCCTTGCTTACTGGTACAGTAAACAGCTTAATATAGTTAGGTGGGGAAATGTATACTCAGATGACTATTCTTTAGAGTGTGGGGTCAGGCAGGGCGGGTTGACATCGCCAAGGCTCTTTAATATATATGTTAACCATCTGATTGAGGAGCTAAGCAGCATGCATGTTGGATGCCATATTGATGACATATGTGTCAATAATCTGAGTTATGCAGATGATATGGTGCTGCTGAGCCCTTCAATTGGGGGTCTTAGACAGCTGTTAAAGGTGTGTGAGGTTTATGCTGTGGAGTATGGCCTGAGGTATAACGAAAGTAAAAGTGAGTTTATGTTTTTCAAGTGTAAAAATAAAAACCATATTTATACCACCTATACTACTTAATGGTGTACCTCTAACTCGTGTTCCACAGTTTAAATATCTGGGACATATTGTCAATGAAAATTTGAGTGACGAATTAGACATTGAGAGGGAGCGCAGGGCATTGTCGGTTCGCGGTAACATGTTGGCACACAGGTTCGCTCGATGTACGGCTCCTGTTAAAATAACAATGTTCAAGGCATTCTGCCAGACGTTTTACACGAGCGGCCTGTGGGCTAACTTTACTCAAAAAGCCTACAATGCCTTGCGCGTCCAGTATAACAATGTGTTTAGGGCACTGTTTCGGCTCCCTCGATATTGCAGTGCATCCGGCATGTTTACTGATGCCAGCGTAGATGACTTCTACGCAATTATGCGTAAGAAAGTAGCGTCGGTGGTGCGACGAGTACGGGGGAGCCCTAATAGCGTCCTGAAGATGATTGGCGAGAGAACCGATACTGTTCTGCTCAGTAGGTTCACTACACTCCATGTGTTGCGAGACCAGTGAGCCTGCTGTTCAGAGTAGACGGTGACACTTTGTATTTTAATTACTAACATTAGTTTACTTTTAATACTAACAACCCTGTCGTGCTTATGGACTCTTTTGTCTGAAATAAATGATTTTTATTTTATTTATTTTTTATTTATTATAAAACGCACTTTTGAACGTCAAAATTTACAAAAAAAAAAATAGAATTGATTCTAGTTGCCCCTTCCAAAATGTAGTTTCGTATGGAGAAGAATGGGCAAGAAACTCCACCGTTACTCTTTTATAGTGTTTTATAAAATTTTGTATAGGTACATTTTAAAATTATATGTGAAGACGATGCACCTAGAACACAATTACTATACCAAATAGGTAAAAAAAGAATGAAAAATAAAGCAATGACAGATAAATTAATTATGTAATAGGTACCTACGTGATGCTCACATATTAACAAACATTGTAAAAGGATACGTTTTCCTAAAAATAATAAATAAAGTAATAGGTCAGTGTGTGACTTAAAGTAATCACAGAATTTAAATTCAACATTGATTTATTATTTGTATCAAGTAATAAATTGTACAATTAAAATAGCAACCAGTTTGATTTTGTCTAGACTCTAGATTGTCCTATGGAGCTGGACCAGCATGTTTCCAAGCATTCTTATCTTGTATATAATCCTCTAATTTGTAATATGCTTGTTTACAAAGTGTACTTTTAACCTGAGTTTTAAATTTTATTTCTAGGGTTTCTTTACAGGGTTCCGTAATAAACAAGGAACCCTTATAGTTTCGCCATGTCCGTCTGTCTGTCTGTCTGTCTGTACCCGCTGTAGCTCAGAGACGCTTAGTACTAGAGAGCTGTAATTTGATATAAGTTATTATATTTATATTAACCACGTTAACAAAGGGCAAAAACAAAATCTTGAAAAATATTTTTTTTTGGTTTACCTCCCTTACACGTAATGTGGGGATGATATTTTTTCTCGTCTACTTCATGGTGTGGGGTATCGTTGGTATTGTTATCGGTGGGTTTCGTTGGTGTGGTTGGTTGGGTATCGTATGAGGATAAATAAGCTGAATGGTTTCGATCATTCAGCTTATTTATTCTCGTAGTGTTCCAAGGAGGTTCGCCTCCTTGGAAGCGCTTTTGCTCAATACGTTTTTCTCACTTTAATACTAAAGAGAAAATGAGACGAAAGATGTAGTTCTAATTTACACCGCGCGCACGTGGCGCCATTTGCAAAAACGCGCCACTTTCATATTAGAAACATCAAAGATTGTTGCGCCTTTCCGACTGATATTTATAAACAAAATAATAATTATGAGTTCAAGCCAGGAATCCGATATTAATATGGATTCTACTCCACACGATATCTTGAATGAGGCGTAAATTGCGGAAAATGGTCTTTTGCCGCCAAAATCAATAATTGTTCAAATTTTACTATTAATTTCCAAGAGTAGTGACATCCTACTAATAAGGGAAAGTTTGTAAGTATAGATGGATGGACGGATGTTTGTTATTCTTTCACGCAAAAAGTAGGTATTGAACGGATTTGGATGAAATTTGGCACACAGATAGTTTATAACCAAGAATAACACATAGGATACTTTTTATCCCGATATACCCACGGGGTCAAAACTTATGCGGGTGAAACCGCGGGGCGCATCTAGTATTTGTATAATTTCTTATTTGCTATTAATAGTCTAATGTAAAAGTTTGTTTATTTATTTATCTATAGACTTACCAACTAAACACATACACAGCATTAAGACGCTGACAACACCTAAACCGCGGTCACTGTCAGATTGCATAGAAAAGAAAGAGAAGCGCGATGACACAACGCTTGTAATTTATTGCAAAATATGATGCAATTATCTATTTACTCAAAATTGAGTTGAGTAATCGAAAATAAAAAACAACCAAGTTCTGTATTCAAATAAGACGTTCTTATTATTAATTAAATACGTAACGTATGTTTATATTTAATACAGGTATTTTGGATTAGAACTCAAGGTAAGAGGTTAGTTTAACGTTAGTTTGTATCGAAATTTTTTTTTTCTAAACGTGTTTTGGTAACAACCAAGTTCTGGGAAATATGTTCAAAATTAACATATATTTTTTCCGCTACCACAAACTATACGGATTTGGCAATGTTTTTTCTTAAGAGAGCCCTATTTTGGTCAATTGGCTCTTGTCAGCGCCTTAACCCAAAGTCTTTGTCATTCACCATACCATACCACCATTTTATTACCTATTGTACTGTTTTCTCGCAAATATGTTGAAAAACGTTATATGACACACGTGTGGAAATCGGTATTTACTTTCTCGTGACTATGGTAAGCCCTAGACTTCGTCTCGGGCCTTCAATCGTCTCCTCGTTTGTAAAAACTAACTTTCCGCACTAGTATCATAAATAACTATTTTGTGTTTATTTTATCGTGTTCATATATCGATACCTATCACGTCTGCGAAGTTACGCCAACTTATTTATTTTGCCCTGTAGTATTGTGGGTTTACCTCTTTTATCTATTCTGTGGTGTTACTTTAGGTACACCTCTGTTCAACCCTTCGGAGAAAACAAGCGTGAAGTTATTTCCCAATCGCAATTTCGCCAGCAACCTAACATCACCTCATGAAAATTTATGACTCACGGCAGCAGATCGCGTTTACAAAGCGACATAAATCATTTTACACGTTCAGTTTCACTGCGGCCTTGATACTCGGTTTTTAATAGAAATTATAAACAACATAATAAATAATATATTATGTAAAATAGCGCACACATGCAGTGTATATGTTTCTTGTGCCTGTGTATGTTCCCTGTATCTCAAGGCGGTTTGTGAGGAAAATATCGTGGATAATTGTTATCATCTTTACTTTTCCACATAATTTGAAAGTAGTCCCGTTTTACTGCTACAATTTTATATACATTAAAATGCTTATATACAATAACTTCTCCCGCTCTGGGCGGAGTATGTCAGACTCTAACTGACTAAAACCCACCCTTATTCCTTCCGTTGCCTGTGTTGCCAGGGGCCTCGGTAACCCTTTCGAACTTTCATGTATAACATAACTAACTATTTACACTAGATAAATAAGTAAAGTCGAATTATTAATTCACTGCAATGATGATCGTTTAGTTTAATCGATTTATACAAGTGTAAAATAAATGTATAATAAGTGTAAAAGTCTAGAATACAATAAATACAATAAATATGACCATTTTAGTACACAAAGTGACAGCTAGCACATGTCAGATTACTCCATTGAAATATAAATTTTACTTTATACAAATAAATACAAAAACAAAAGGACACCAACACTCTTTGTCCACCGCACAATGTCAAAGGGACCTCAACGAGAAACGAGATTATTCGAACCGAACGTGACGTCGTTGGTGCGGTTGGACGGTGCGGTGGACAAATGGCCTTAGGCGTCCAAGTATCGTTCGCATCACCGTCATCAGGAAACGTCCACAGAAGATTCTCGTTTTAAACTAATCGTTGTAATCAATCGTTATCATAGGCAGGTTCTTTCTCCACCCACTGCTGAGTTGCCTCCTCCTTTTTGTGCCATGCTTCCCTGGTCTGTGCGAGTATCAACCAGGTCTTACCCTCGATCTTCTTCATGTCATCCACTCGTCTGGCAGACCAACGTCTGCGAGCACTCCTTCCTTCTACAGCCTCTCGGAAACCATTCAGTCCAAGAAATCAAATCTTTTATTTAAAGTAGGCCATTATAAGGCACTTTTGAACGTCAAAGTTTACAAGAAAATAGAATTGATTGTAGAATCAATTCTATTCAGTTCTATTGGTTTTTCATGAATGTAGTTTCGTATGGAGAAGAATGGGCAAGCAACTCTATAGTATTTTCTCATTCGATTTTGAACTTAACGATCAACATCTTAAGGTATAAAATCATTTGGAGAAATTTGACAATAAAATTACTACATAAAGTTAGTATCCAAAAATTCAGTCATGTACTTGGTTGACAGCGATTTACAAGAATATAAATCGTTCAAGGTAAGTTACTTAATATATGCTAAATGACAACCTCATTATAATATCTGGAACACGTAAACCAGTATAACTAACAATAAGTATTTAGTCAAAGTATTGCTAAGTGGTGCACTTACTACAGACAGAGCCACTGTGTCAGGTTTGTTGAAGTGAATAACAATCTTCTTATTAGTGAGCATTGAAATATACCAAACAATCTGTGAAATTGAAGTATTTTTTATTGAAAAAATCATTTTAGACTTACAAGGAGAGGGCGCCTAATCGTCATCACGGATTTCGCTCAAATTTACAGCATATGCAGGGCTTGGCTAGAAATGACAGTACCCGAAGTGGGAACGCCAGATGGCCAAGCCTGGAAATAAAATTTTCGACGCGGCTCTGGCACGATAAAAATCATTTATGTAAACGCGATTGCCAAGCTGTGGTTGGCGTAGTGGTAAGATCTCGGGCTAGTAGTGCGATGGTTGCGGTTTCGATTCCCCGTGCGTATTTTTTTCTAGTTCTTGTAATATTCAAGTCGCCTTTAAGCGAAGTGATAAATGATTTTATTATTTTTTACTTATACACAAAATGCACAGATAAGGAAACAATTGGGATTGCGGGATTTTCAACAAGGGATTGTAATCAAAGGCATACGAAAAGACTTTGGACATAAAAGTACAAACTTTTATTCTTTTACATTCGATTATTCACATTTGTTGGGGTGGTATTAACCATTTGACCGCCACAGTCATGTATAGATGACAGATCAAAATGTGCCCAGCACGCCACGGTCAAGATTACATGACAGATTTTAAGGAATAATTAGTTACTTGGCGCCGAGGGCACGTCTTTGCTTTTTTGATGTGGCGGTCAATAAGTTAAACGCTTGATCATCTGGAGTTCCCACTTCGGGTACTTTAATTTCTAGCCAAGCCCCGCATATGCTGTAAATTTAAGCGAAATCCGTGATGACGAGTAAGCGCCCTCTTCTTGTTAGACTTCGAGACTCATTTGCTTCGATTTGATGACCATATTATATTTTGTAAAGTATCTATTACTCGTTGACAGGCCTACACTGTGCCTATATTAACAATGTAATTTGAAAACATTGTAAAATCTATTTTTACAAGAGTTCCATGGAGTGTCTTGCCCGCTTTTCTCCTCAGGAAACGACCAATTGGAACCGTGCACCTAGCTTCTGACGTTTCATAAGTCCCCATGTAGGTTAATGTGAAATAAATTATTTTGAATTTGAATTTTTTGTCTCAGCTCTCACCATATCCGTGGTTCTCACTAAATTATAGGCCATTATTATTCCTTGTTGTGTGCATAGGTTTTGTACAGGGGCTGGCCAGTAGCAACTTCGCAAGTGCTATTCCCAATAATGCGACATCATTCCGTTTGCCAATCGAAGTAGGTACCCTTTTTTTTTTCGGTGGAAATCATCAAATAATTTCTCCCGCTCTGGGCGGAGCGGGAGGGTGTGTCAGACTCTTACTGACTAAAATCCACCCGTATTCCTTCCTGTTGCCTCTGTTGCCAGGGGCCTCGGTGACCCTTTAGTACCTTCCCGCGACCCCGGCAGGCATCGGCCCTAGTGGACCCCTACACTTGTGCTGACGACATCTCTTTGAGGCCCGCGTGGAATACAACGCGCCGTCGACCCGGGCCTGGTCCTTACCGGACGGTGAGCTGCCCATTGCTCACCGTCCGCAAGCCCGCGAAGTAGGTACCCTTACAACTAAGCAAGAGTCTATTGTGTTTGTGTGTTTAAATGTAAGTCTTTAAAACTTTTAGATTCCTAGTCACCTATATTCTGGGTAACCCAGAATATGGGTAACTAGCTTCTGACTAGCTTTTGCCCGCGACTTCGTCTGCGTGCCCAATTAAAGGGCAACAGAACTATCAAACGAATCACTTGACAATTCATACCAGCCCTGCATTAAGATTTTGTAGGTCCACTTCATTTGCTTGAAGGTTCGCGACCACCAGAATACTAATCATTACCACACGGAAAGTGAGAAGGGCTTTCCTGTTGGCAAACTGTTGAAGGATACTTTGAAGGCAACAAGGAAGTTTTCTAAGGGATAGCAGAAAATTGTTTTCTATATTTTCTTGCCCGTTCTTCTCCATAGGTACCTACTACGCTTTGGAATGGGCCACTAGCTTCATTTTTCTAACTGACCGACCGACTCCTTGATTCAAAAGTGCCTGTAATTGGTTTATTTGAAATAGATGCATTGAGTTTGAGTTTGAGTTCAGTATTCTGCGGGGTAATTGCGTGACACACTATCAGTAATGGGTTTCATTTTGACAGTTCAACAACATTCATTGCGGTATTTACGTGGTTGAGCAGACACATTTTTCGAACATACGAAGCAATGGATTAGCAATATACTTCAAAATAATTCTGATTGTGATTCAAACTGTGTTACGCAATTAGGATGAAAGAAAGAATAAAGGCTCCTACATACTGGCGCGACTTGTCGCGCGACGCGTCGCGACACAAAGACACCGCGTGTAGCCCTA
Source organism: Atethmia centrago (assembly GCA_905333075.3). NCBI lineage: Eukaryota > Metazoa > Arthropoda > Insecta > Lepidoptera > Noctuidae > Atethmia > Atethmia centrago. The sequence continues at coordinate 3,708,798 of HG995381.1, read as the reverse complement.
CACGCGGTGTCTTTGTGTCGCGTCGCGTCGCGCGACAAGTCGCGCCAGTATGTAGGAGCCTTAACTTTTATTTGGAGACATTTCGTGAAACACAAAATACAAATAACAGAATAAAAAAGTGAAACTTATGTTTTAAAAAAAATTGTGTAAATGGTTCATTTCAGCATTAATGCCAGACAGATGCTGTCGGACGCTGGTTTTGTAATGAAACTTTGACGCTGGTTTTCTAATGAACCTTTGACGCTGATTTTCTAATGAACCTTTGACGCTGGTTTTCTAATGAACCTTTGACGCTGATTTTCTAATGAACCTTTGACGCTTATTTTCTAATGTACATGACCAGCACCCTAGGTGGATCATTAAACCACTTGGGGTGCTGGTCGGGTTTTTTTTTCAATGCATATGGATCTTTCGGAGGCGCAACAGGTTGCCTAGGGGTGCATAGATCCCATTTTGGGGTTATCTAAATGATGGTACACATCACCATGTTTCGCTTTATTAGATATTTGATCGGGGTGTAGTAAACATTATCCTTTATTTAGAAACGTTGCTTAAAGTTTAGCAATATTAATAAATAAACCCTATTAATTTAACATAGGACCTGTGTTCCCTGAAGAGGCAAACAGAGAAGTCTTGTTTCGACATAACATCACTCCTTGTTTCCCCGAAGGGTTGAGCAGAGGTGTACCTGTAGTACACCCACATTTCGCCAATTATGTTTTTAAGTCCCATGTAATAGGGGGCGAGCCTATTGATATCAACCGGGCACAAATCCAAACTCCGGGCTACTATTGAGAAATTCTAGATAGAAAAACCCATTAACAAGTGCCCGACTCGGGAATCGAACCTAGGACCTCATGCTTAGCACCGTAGCGCTTGCGGCCAACAAGGCAAAACATTGTTAAAGCCAATTATTTTTAAAAGAGTAACCGTGTAGTTTCTTGTCGGCTCTTCTCCATAGGAAACGACCAATTGGAACCGTGCACCTAGCTTCTGACGTTTCATAAGTGCCCATGTAGGTTTATGTGAAATAAAATATTTTGATTTCGATTTTGAAATCTATAAGAATATTATCCTACAATTATAATAGGTAACCTCTAGCGGTATTAGTCCTTGATTATAACGTTAATTTATTTCACAGTAATGTCTTTTCTTGTACCCACCAACCCCCGAGCCGGTTATGGCGCTGGGGCTCGCGTGGTTGATTACGGCCAGCTCCCATGCAAATGATAAATGATTTTATTACTGTAAGTAGTTTTGTACAAACACTTTTACAAGTCAATCATATTTTTTAAAACAAGATGAGCTCGGCGTTTCCTATCTGACTACTCTGAGAAGAAAGGCCGAAACAAACTCAGAGATCACAATCTCTTTTAAAGTCCATACATAATCTTGGTCAGATCATATAAAGAACATGGAGATTGGTGTCTGAAATGGTCTTTTGATGATAGAACCACACAGATTGAGTGGACCTGTCCAGTCAGTGCACGCATTTGTCTGTAGTTGTGCAGCTCAACAAAGAAGGTCTGTGTCCCAGTAGTGGGAACATTTTACGCCGATTATGATAATGACTTTTCTACATTTTCAATCTATCAAGCAAGACAAAACCTGGAAAAGACGGATGGATTGTGTGAGAAATGGTATGAAGAAGAAGGGAGTGAATGATAGCGTGACGGGTGACAGGGAGAATGGAAATATAAAACGAGTTACGCCGACCATGAGTGACATGGGACAAAGGCATAATGAAGCAAAACAAAAACTTTCCAATCGGTAGGTACCATTAACACTTCACTTTTTATAACAAGTTTTCGTCCTAATTTCCACAAAGAAAATGCATGAAATCGTACGTGCAGGCTTGCGACTTATAAATTCAATCCTTGTCCATAATGGCCTGTCTCGAGATGACATCTTATACGCTGTCATGCATCAGTAATCTCCGCAAGGCTATGTATTATTTCTAGGCATGAGACAAAAGATTTATGTATAATGCTAGACGGTTTGTTAGCGGCGAGGGGTTTATCTACATAATCTAGAAATTCTACCTCATTTAAGGTGCCTGTAAACCCTGGGTACCTGAAAAAATATATATATATAAATTAATTCCTATTTTCTATGGTCATCACGCTGAACGGATTTGGATGAAATAAGCTCACAGATGGTCCATTTTGAAAAGAGTTTTGAGAGTGAAGACTCAGTGGAAGACTCAATGGAAGACTCAGTGGAAGTTGTTAGAGGAAACATTTGCCAAAAATACCACAACGCAAAGATGTTCAGAATTAGAGGGCTTATGATATGTCCCGTAAATTGGCCTTATTAGGGTAGAATTCAGAAGATGAATACCTACTTGTAACATGTGAACCACAAAACGATAAATTGTATTAAAAAATCCCTCCAATTTGTATTTATCACGACGAAACTGCAAATTAAAGTTTTGGGAAAATCGCTTCTCATTTATTTTATCTCGTTCGAACATTGCAGCGTTGTGGTCCACTCAACGCCACCAACATCCACGAACGATTCCAATTATTAAAATATTTTCGTAAATAGTCTCTGTAATAATACATTCCGATAAATGATAATATAATAGTATCCAAATTCAATTCGTTGTATATTAGATATATGTATATTAAATAACAGGTGCAATGAAATGAATTAACAGCCTTTGGGGTTAACTAAAATGTCAAAGTGTGTAGAGTACAACGTGCGATAAGGACCTTCGTTCCAAAAATCACAGACACGTTTAGGTAACGCGGAAATGTGACGAGCAATCGCTATGTCAATTATATCGCTACTTCCCTGACGTGCCCATAATTTGGTCATCAATCACCATGCTGATCGATAATACATACCATTATGGTTCACCGCTGGTTTTCAATAAGTTGATCAAAGCTATAATAGGATCTTGTGGCTTTAGATTAATTGCATTATTCAACTACTGTGGTATACAACTAAACAGTCCTTGTATAATGTAATTCCTGTAAAGTAGCACAGGAATTACATTAGATATAAGTATTATGAAAGTAGTTATACCTATTACCTATAATACAACAACAAAAAATAAGGTTAATAAAAACTGTTATCCAACTACGGAAAAATAAAAGTGATCTAAAAAGTACAAAACAAGAAAATAATTCAGACAGAAATCAAGACATAGGTACAAGAATGGTCAAGGTAAAGCCGTCGTCGCATGCCATTATAATTTTGTAGGTGGTCCTGGCACCCACATGGTATACAGGCTTGCGACGACGATGTGTGTGTGTAGTGTCAAAAAAATTACAGATTTATAAATGATATCGTTTTAATCATGCTTTTCATTGTAGAATAGATATTAAACTTACAGCCGCGCCGTACGTAGCGCAGTCTCACTTTTGCTTGTTTTTAATAATTTTAACATATTTTTTACTTAGGCAATATGCTAAATAGACATATTTGTAATGTGCTCGTCAAGAACTTTCTTTTGATACCAAAAATGTCATGATTATCTCAATATTTTTTTTTCGAGGTCAGAAATATACGTGTAAAAAAAATCACCATATTTTTTGGGAGAATTTATATAGGCTATGTCACCCGGACCATTATTACAAATCCAACCGTTGATACCTCATTCATTAAAATCAGTTCAGTGGTTTAGGCGCTACGGTGGAACACGTAAATACATACATACATAGACTGCTAAAATCATAACCCTTCCATTTGGCTTTGCCGTAGTCGGGTAAAAATACAAAATTCAACAAAGGATGCAGATGCAATGAAGGGGAAAAAGATAAAGTCTTCAGTCTGGTGACTACATTTTTTGAACCTTGGCCGGGGGGACAAGAAACTTAATTTAAAAAGAAGCTTAATTTACTTGCCCCTGGCAAGTAGGTATCTACTTGCCGGGGTAAGTCAATTAATTTTCATCACACCATAGAGACATTACGTCGAGAAGATTGTTAGTTGGAGTTGGACAGTGTTATTAACTTGCCAACAGTAAGCCCTATGATACACTGCGATCACCGGCCTACCTGCTTAAGTATCAGTAGACTTAGAAGTACATGTCATAGTATAATATCTATTTACGTCCTTAATAGAATGTGTCTGCATATATTACGGTACATAAATTCTGCTATCTGCAATGATAAATAAATGTCAACTTGTACACACAAAAGCGCTTTGGTGTCGGTCCACAAAGTGTGTAGCTAGCAAAGTTACTTATAAAATATTCAACAACCCACGTCAACATTTAAAAAGAAAATGCTGAAGCTTTCAGCATTCAAGTCAACAAAAATGTTTATACCTACACACTTGTGGAGTCTGCCTTTAAAATGAGCCTCGAAACAGGACAATGAATCTGACAGTTCGTGTTTAAGGGAAGTGTCATGGCGGCCGCGTTGGCAGGAAAACGTTCTGGTGACGGCGCCATCTTGCATTGTTTCGCATGAAAACATCTTTTATTACCTTGTGGAAGATACGAATGTACTGAACTGGATATTGTGGGGTCAGCGGGTGTGTTTGCATGTTTCCTAGGACAATGGCTAAAGCTCCATTGTTACTTATAGTTGTTGTTAGTGAAGATTATAAGGAGGACTGTATGTTGTATCCTACAACCAAGTTTTCGGAGTAATTGGTCATCAAGCAAACGTTTCCTCCCACATAAGCAACGCTAAAAGAATTTAGCACTCAAATTATGCAATAGCATAATTTACATAAAATAATAAACCGCTTTTAAACAATATTATAGAGCTTTAAGCAAAGTGTAATATCGTTTAAAGATAGCTTTGCTTCATTTAGCATCAGTTTGCTTGCTCCGTGTACAGTCAACACAGCGAGCCATTTCCTTAATCGACTGGCTCGACTAAGTAAACAGTTGATCAACTTTGTTGTCATACTAACGAGCTTTGGAAGCTCCGAGTTCATCATTTATAGTACGCGTCAAACTTAATGGCGGCTCTGAAGAGCGCTACTCGCTACGCAGTACCCCACCCCTCACCCCCGCTGACAGGAGACACGAATTCGTTACTGCGCAGCGACTCGCCGCATGTTCCGAGCCGCCATAAAGTTTGAATACTTTTACAGTATTAAAAGCTCATTGTGAGGATCATGGACATAAGTATCATGTTTTCTTGTGGTGAATAAGAATTTTGCTGTAGACACTGCACGGAAATCAAAGGTTACCTAATTGTTTTCCATTTGCAGTGAGGTGTTTTTCGTTAGTGATTGTTATGAGGTTTTGTTTCAATGTGTAATTAGTCCATTACCTATATAATATTGTAAATAACCATCATAGCCAGTACCTTTTAAAATTTTCAGCGATTTTCAGATATTCTTATTTGCTTCAATTGAAAACTTCGTGTGGTCTTTACCAACTCGTAGCATCTTGCCCACAGTACAGGAATTTCATAGGTATGTAAACACACCTAAAGATACAGAAATGTGGGACATTCTCAGCGCCACCTGCTGTGTAAATCATGAAACTGTGTAAGTTATTGTTTAACTTGTAGTAGTTGTAGTTACTCCTTGTTTAACTGTCCGTTATTTATGTTCTAACTTACACATGTGCTAGTATTTGCTCAGATATTATTTCCTATGTTTACGCGAGCATAGCCGGAAACTTTGCTGGAGTATGCTTGGTAATGTGTCGACAGGCTCAAGCGGAATTATACGCATTTTTTTTTTGATAATATGATGTGCCCAGTTGGGGGGGAGGGGGGGGGTGGGCTCAGGGCTAAATAATAACAGCCGCACCGGTCAATCGAAGTGGCCGACAACACCTAAAGCGCGGACACTGTCGGACTGCATAGAAAAGAAAGAGAAACGCGATGACACAATGCTGGTAATTTATTGCAAAATATGAAGCAATTATCGATTAACAAAAAAGCTATAGATTGTATAAAAAAATAAAACACTATTATGCTAATATGTTGCTTGTAGAATAATCTGACAAAAAATCAGAATGATATCATGTATATTAGTATAGTTTTAAATCGTTAAAAGATTTTTTTCGAGGTATCTTCGTGATTTTTTTCTATCGTATCAAATTAGTAATATTATGTTTTCTTTACACTATCTACCTAGCATATATCCTGAAGAATATCATATCGACGATTAAAAGGTAATAGGTCATAAGCGACATTTTGATCGAAAATGAGTTATGAATGCCATCTTACTTAAAAATAGAGATTAAGTAGGATGGCATTCATAACTCATTTTTGACCAAAATGTCGCTTATGCCCTATTACCTTTTAACCGTCGATATATTTTTCTGATTTTGTTTACTGAACTATTTCATATACTTTTACGCATTATAAAACTTACAAAATTTGCGTTTAGGTCCTGTAGTCCCCTTAATGGTTCACCCATCCTCTTTGCGTGCCTCGGAAAGCCCGTGGGTCACGCCGGATGTCAATCGTCAATCTTTGAAATTCGTTATGGGTAGACAGAAGTCCAAAAGTCTGTCAAGTTGACAACCATTCTTACCAAGTGGTATCTTGTTACCCGGTAACTGGGTTGTGGAGGTCAGATAGGCAGTCGCTCCATGTAAAATACTGGTATTCAGCTGCGTCCGGTTAGGCTGGAAGCATAGTCATAGTTGCATAGCATAGACATAGTTGGGAAAAGGCTAGGCAGATGATGGTAACCAACTTGCTACAAAATGTTACCTAATCTGTTTCCCGACTGAAGGCTAGGCAGATGATGGTAACCAACTTGCTACAAAATGTTACCTAATCTGTTTCCCGACTGAAGGCTAGGCTGATGATGGTAACCAACTTGCTACAAAATGTTACCTAATCTGTTTCCCGACTGAAGGCTAGGCAGATGATGGTAACCAACTTGCTACAAAATGTTACCTAATCTGTTTCCCGACTGAAGGCTAGGCAGATGATGGTAACCAACTTGCTACAAAATGTTACCTAATCTGTTTCCCGACTGAAGGCTAGCCAGATGATGGTAACCAACTTGCTACAAAATGTTACCTAATCTGTTTCCCGACTGAAGGCTAGCCAGATGATGGTAACCAACTTGCTACAAAATGTTACCTAATCTGTTTCCCGACCGAAGGCTAGGCAGATGATGGTAACCAACTTGCTACAAAATGTTACCTAATCTGTTTCCCGACTGAAGGCTAGCCAGATGATGGTAACCAACTTCCTACAAAATGTTACCTAATCTGTTTCCCGACTGAAGGCTAGCCAGATGATGGTAACCAACTTGCTACAAAATGTTACCTAATCTGTTTCCCGACTGAAGGCTAGCCAGATGATGGTAACCAACTTGCTACAAAATGTTACCTAATCTGTTTCCCGACTGAAGGCTAGCCAGATGATGGTAACCAACTTGCTACAAAATGTTACCTAATCTGTTTCCCGACTGAAGGCTAGGCAGATGATGGTAACCAACTTGCTACAAAATGTTACCTAATCTGTTTCCCGACTGAAGGCTAGCCAGATGATGGTAACCAACTTGCTACAAAATGTTACCTAATCTGTTTCCCGACTGAAGGCTAGGCAGATGATGGTAACCAACTTGCTACAAAATGTTACCTAATCTGTTTCCCGACTGAAGGCTAGGCTGGTCAGATTGATTGTGCATGTGATTAGATTTCGGGATTTCGCATTTTTCTGTGTGCTTGTTTAGAAAGATAATCAAGTCGTAGCTGCGGTGTAAATCATAAGTAGTGTCACAATAAAAAGTAAATTCATAAACTACAAACCGACCACTGAATTGAAAGTCTCCAAAGTTTAAATATAAAGCATCTTTTAATAAAACATTGCTGAATCACAATAATTGTGGAGATTTAATTCGATATCGACGTCAATTGAATAATATAATAATACATAATCAGCCTACAATGTTCCCACTGCGGGGACACAGGCCTCCTCTCTGTGAGAGGGAGTGGGCCGTAATCCACCACGCGGGCAGTGCGGGTTGGTAGATGTCACAAGTCTTCGAATTCTTTGGTTCTAGGACATGCCGGTTTCCTCACGATGTTATCCTTCACCGTTTTGAGAGCAGTGCTGATGAAATAGTTTACACAAAGTAAAGCGCCTGTCTGGGTTCGAACCTACGACCTACAACTCGTAAGTCACGGTCGTTACCACTGGGCCACCACTGCGCCAAAAAGTATGAAACAAGAAAATATTCTCATCTGAAATGTTTATGTATAAACTATTCAATATTTATCGTCTAAGTAAACAACTTACAGTTCATATATTTTAATGTATTTAATATATATTCATAGTGATGTTCAGAGGATAGCCGTGCTCGTATGCCACCTACTCTAACAAAACAATATATTCTAACAGTAGTAAGCGACCACGCATTTTTTTTAGTTAGAAAGAAGAAAAAAGAAGGAACACATACAAAAAAGCATTAAGTCCGCCTCTGTACATTATGTGTGCTTAAAGTATTAAATAAATAAATTAAAAAAAAACAATTTGGAGAACAAAACGGTCATCGCTCAGCATAATGCTACGACCCTATGCGAGACAGTGCCCCAGCGCTGGTTTTTAGCGATAGCCGGCGTTGACATGATGATGACGTCGACCGGTGCAGCACACAGTGACATTGTAAGAAAAAAAAAAAACATTTCTTTGACGTTTTGACATGCAGGTGTTACATAATTCATGACATGTCCTTTAAAGGGCGCCATATTCATCTAATGTGACGTCACATAGCCTATAACCAGCTGCCGATCAAGACGTTTTCAACATGTTTTTCGCTTTTGAGCATACGAGTAGACAAGTAGGGTTGTCATATTTGTTTACAACAGAAACTTAAAAATTTGCAGAAAAATCAGAAATACCTCATTTGTCAAATTAAGATAAGAAGTTTAGAAGTAATGAGTCAACAGGTGAACATACATACATACATACATACATACCGGTCAAAATCATAACCTCCTTTTTGCTTCGCCGTAGTCGGGTAAAAACATTGAACATAGTAGCTATCATAAACTCATAACCAGTCTTAAATCGTATCTACACTGAATCTATAGTCATAATTTTCTTAAAATAAGTCTAGTGGTCTAATAAATAGGTGATAAACACAGTGTGTATTTAAAATGTGCACATATCGAAATGAGGGAATATATTATAGAAGGAATTTAAAAAAAAATCTTTAAATCTAATAATAAAAAAATTGTTCGCTACTGTGACCCCCGGGGTAAACAAAACGTTGTAACTTTTAAACAATTATCTATCGCGATGAAACAAACTCCACAATGGTTGGAAGTAATTAAGCGTCTTCATAAAATTAAAATTGTGGAAGAAAAACTATCCTCAATTAAAAATAAACACGTATTTTAGCAAAAATCTGTTCTTTGTTTACATGTTTTTTTTACAATAATCGTAAAATTTATTTTTTATTTTTACCTATTTTATTACTTTAAGTTATTCTTCATCATATAGCTACGTAGCTAACTACCCAATAGTAAAAATTGCATGTTTATAACTCAATCACATCATAACATTTTCTATCAAGTGTTAAAATTAAAAAAAACATATAAGATTTTTTTAAATATATTTTTGCCGGTGATAAAATTAAGCATAGGTTCCCTCATTTCGATAAGTGCACATTATAAAGACTCACACTGTATAGAAAACTATTAGAAGCATAGTAATATAAATACATTGGGTATATCGAGATTATTGCGCAACACGTTTAGAATATTACCTTTATGTTTGCCTCTGCTGAATTCAGGTTAATATCGTGGTAATGAGCGGTCTGAGCAGATTATCCGTACATAAAATACAGCGATACAATCTCCGTATCTGTTAGCTATAAAGTTTTAATTATGATTTAACCCTGATTTACTGTAACCATATTACTAAAAATAATTCTAAAATAATTTTGACGTAACTAGACCTACGGTACTGACGTCATTTAAACCAATTTGCTAGATAGATGGGTAATGATTTTTTGTTAAAAAAAACGTCCTTATTTTCAATTGAGGATAGTTTCCTCAATTGGAAATAAGGACGTTTTTTTTAACAAAAAATCTGTTTTTTTTTTTCATATTTTTTTACAATACCTAATCGTAAAATTTATTTTTAATTTTTACCTTTTTTATTACTTTAAGTTATTCTTCATCGTATTAGCTACCCAATAATAAACATTGCATGTTTATAACTCAATCATAAATAACAATTTCTATCAAGTGTTAAAATTTTTAAAAAAAATATATAAGATTTTTTTTTAATATATTTTCCGACGATACAAATAAGCATAGATTTCCCTCATTTCGATATGTGCACATTATAAAAACTCACACTGTATAGAAAAACTATTAGAAGCATAGTAATATAAATACATTGGGTATATCGAGATTATTGCGCAACACGTTTAGAATATTACCTTTATGTTTGCCTCTGCTGAATTCAGGTTAATATCGTGGTAATGAGCGGTCTGAGCAGATTATCCGTACATAAAATACAGCGATACAATCTCCGTATCTGTTAGCTATAAAGTTTTGATTATGATTTAACCCTGATTTACTGTAACCATATTACTAAAAATAATTCTAAAATAATTTTGACGTAACTTTACTTACCGTACTGACGTCATTTAAAACAATTTATTAAGTAGATGGGTAACGATTTTTTTCTAAGTCATCAGTGACATGACGTAAATATTAAGCAGGTACTTATACATTGTAAGTTGAAAGCGCCAGCACAGCCCGCGAAATTCAACTTTCCTTCCGTTTTTTGCAATTTGCAGGTCATTATTAGGTTGTATGTTGATCAAAATATAATTCGCGATTATAACTTAAATTTTTTTAAGTTATGATAAAAGTTACGATATACTTAAGTTTTTTTTTTCTTTTTCGGTCAATCAACAATTGTTTACACTGTAAATAGTTGAAGTAATATCTGTCATAATCTAAGATAAGTGGAACAATTTCTTACAGGTTAGCACCGCATGCCCCATAAACATATTAGGTGTGCCACAAGCACTAAACTATAAAATTAATGTAACTTGTATAATAACTAAAATTAGAAACTTTAAATTAAAATTACGTGATGAAATATAAAACTAATATATAAGTAAAATTCAATATCAATAAATAAATAATTTAAAAAACACACCTGCCTTGTCAAAAAATGAATCAAAAACTTGAACTAAATTTTCCACCTTTGTGCCCAAAAGTGGAAAACTGAAAACCAATATTTCCAGCGAAGTCGGGGGGACCTGTATTTTTAATTTTTAGTTCAAGTTTTTAATTCACTTTTTGACAAGGCAGGCAGAAAACCTCCTCGTGTGCCTGATTGCTGCTGGTTCCCTTCGAATACGTTCGGGGGAAAGAGCAGTCGTCGGGCCGGTGCATCCTGGGCACGGCCAATAGTCTCTCCATGTTTCGGAGAGGGTATTGACCGTGGCGAATTTCTGCGTGGCGGGGAGCTTCATGCTCGATCGTCGGTCGTCCACTCCCCTCTCTGCTTACAGAGGGCAGGTCGAGTGGGCGAAGAGTGGCGGTGCTTGCTGTGCACTTACCCTGCCAGCTAGCAAGCAGCGGGAGAATGATTCTTCTGTCTGCAACCGTCGAAATCGTAATCCGTAAAGAGACCACAGTCATGTTTTGTGGCTTGGAACGGGACGAGGATCTTGGCTTGATCGCCCGGATCGCGAGGAAGATAACCTCTATAAAAATTCCTCTAATATCAAGTTTTGGTGCGCGGCGAGGATATGAATGGCTGAGGAGTAGTGTCATCTGCAACTTCCGAGTTGTAGGTGGCGCATCAGTCGTTAGCGCACCCCCAGCCAGGGTACCAGTGGACCCCCTGGTTGGGTTATAAATGTACACTTGCCTAGGGACAGGGGGTGAACCTAGGTGTACTTTTTATATCCCCCATACTCGTGGGATTAAGTATGGATAAAAGTAACATCAAAAAACAGACAAAAAGTCAAGTGGAGGGGAGTGATGCAGGGTCGGAGTCCGACGCTGCATCCAGCGCAAAGGGCTCAGGTCAGAGCTCTGTGCAAAAAGAAGTGGTCGGTAGGAACCGTGAGTTCATTAGGACTCCCAAGCGCCCCAACTCGGGGTCGTCCTCCGACGAGTGGGTTTTGAGCCAGAAAGAGCGGCAAAAGATCCACTCCAGCCGGCGGGGGGGGGCCCGAGGAGGGAAAGTCTTGGATAGAGGGCCCACCACCAGGGAGGTTGGCGAGCCGAGCAGAGTCAGCCCAGCCAAGCCAGCCCAGCGAGCCGAGAAGCGCCACCTCTCAGAGGTCCCAGGTGGTGAACCGGATGCCGCTGGCGGCTCCAATTTAGAGCGTGTCGACGGCTTTGCGGAGGTCGTGGCCAGCGCAATCAAGGCAGTATCCATAAAGAGGCTCAGGTCCTCTAAGGATCAGGCCATAGCCGCGGCCACGGCCTCTATTGTGGCGGCAGCGGAGGCCCTTCACGTCGGGCCTCCCCAGGACAGTATGTCCGAGATGCGGGCGGAGATCGCCCGCTTGACAGCTGCCATGGAGCTTCTCCGAAAGGAGAACGAGAAGCTCCGGGCGGACCTGGCTGGGCTCCGAGGAGACGGCCCCCGGATGGAGCCGCAAGGGGGGCAGCAGCAGGGACAGGGACGGCCCGTGCCTGTAGAGGACCGGGTTCTGACCCTTGTGCGGCAGGAAATGGCTTCCCTGCAGAGCCGTTTCTCCGCCCTGGAGGCCATCGTCCTGCGCCCCCCGTTGGCGGCGAGCCAGCCGCCTTCTGGCCAGCGGAAACCGGCCTCGTATGCAGCCGCCGCAGGTGCCACGGCCAAACGGGGCTCATCGGGGCAGCCAAAGGGTGCGGCTGCTGCGCAGGCGGCGAAGGCTCCAGCACCAGCGGCGAGAGCTCCAGCCCCGACGGCGAGGGCTCCGACCCTGGCGGCCCAGGTGGCAAGACGGCCGCCCCCGCCTCCTAAATCTCTTCCGGCCGATGCCGAATGGCAAGTAGCCGGAGAGAAGAGGAAGGCGGTTAAGGCAAAGAGGGCGGCCAAAAAGAGGGAGAGGCGGCAGCGGCGCAAGGAGCGCACCGCCGCGGCTAGGCTCCGCGCCCCGAATTCCGCAGCTGTAGTGATCACACTACAGCCGGATGCGGAAAAGAAGGGCGTGTCCTATAGGACGGTGATGGCGAAGGTGGGTGAGGCGGTGCGCCTGGAGGAGCTCGGCGCAGCAAAAGGCCTCAAAATGAAGGTGACGGCGACTGGGGCCCGAATGGTGGAGGTCCCCGGTAGGGCTAGTGGCCCGGCCGCTGACGCCCTGGCCGAAAGGCTTAGGGCGTCACTAAATGCGGACGAAGTCCGAGTGTCCAGGCCCACCAAATGCGCTAGCATGCGCATCACGGGCCTGGACGACTCCGCGACTGAAGAGAAGGTGGTCGCCGCAGTGGTTAGGACCGGGGGATGCTCTGCCGAGCAGGTGAAGGCAGGCACCATCCGTCCTGACTCCACGGGGCTGCAAACCGTTATGGTGAGCTGCCCCGTGTCGGCGGCCAGAAAAATAACCGGGGAGGGCCAACGGCTATTGGTGGGCTGGGTTTCCGCGCAGGTGAAACTGCTGGAACCCAGACCTCTGAGGTGCTTCCGCTGCCAGGTGGGCAACCACGTGCAGGCGAATTGCACCTCGGAGGTGGACCGCAGCGGTCTCTGCTACCGCTGTGGTCAGCCCGGGCACAAGGCCGGCTCCTGCAACGCCACGCCGCACTGTGCCGTATGTGCGGCGGCTGGCAAGCCGGCCGAGCACCGGATGGGGGGCAAGGCCTGCGCCCCACCCACCAAAGCCAGGGCCAGAGGCAAGCCCTCCGCCACCGCCGTCACCGCCGCAGCCGCCACCACTGCCACCGCCGCTGCCGCCTCCAACACCGCCGTCGTCGCCGCCACCACCGTGGCCGCTGCGGCAGGCCCCTCTCAGGGGGCTGGGAAGGAGGCCCAAGAGGGGGCTGACATGGAGTGCCATTAATGGCCCCATTACGCCTCCTCCAGGCGAACATCAACCACTGCGCCGCCGCTCAGGAACTGTTGCTCCAGAGCATGGCGCAGTGGTCGATTAACATCGCCGTGGTCGCTGAGCCGTACTTTGTCCCGCCCAGGGATGACTGGGTGGAGGACCTGAGCGGCTCAGTGACCCTAATTTCGTCGGCCGCCGCCGGTACCCCGTCCCTCGAGGCCGTCAAGAGAGGACGGGGCTGCGTAGCAGCACGGTTCGGGGAGATTGTCGTGGTAGGGGTCTACCTCTCTCCGAACCGAACTCTTGCCGAGCTCCACAACTCCCTTGCGGAGTTGAGAGACGTCGTCGTCGGGTTTGGTTCCCTCCCCGTGTTCGTCCTCGGGGACTTCAATGCCAAGAATCTGGCTTGGGGTTCCCGGTTAACGGACACACGGGGCAGGATGGTGGAGGACTGGGCCCTGGAGACAGGCCTGGTCGTCCTAAACCGGGGTTCTGTCCCCACGTGTGTGCGGATGCGGGGTGAATCAGTGGTGGACATCTCGTTCGCCAGCCCCGCTCTGTCGCCGCGTGTAGTTGACTGGCGTGTCATGGAGGGGGTGGAGACCTATTCCGATCACCGGTATATCCGGTTCGACGTCTCCGCCCAGACCTCGGACGCGCCGGTCCGACGGGCCCCGAGTGGTCCGCGGTGGGCGCTGAAGCAGCTGGACCGGGAGCTCCTCCTGGAAGCCTCGATCGTGCAGGCCTGGGTGTCACCACCGGACAGGCCTGCCGACATCAACGACGAGGCGGAGTGGTTCCGGGAGGCCATGTCCGACATATGTGACGTGGCAATGCCCCGGGTCCAGCCTAGACGTGCCTCGCGCCAGGTGTACTGGTGGTCGCAGGAGCTGACGGCTCTGCGCACTGCGTGCGTGGCTGCGCGACGCCGGTACACCAGGCACCGCAGGCTCCGTATCAAACCTCCGGATACGGAAGCCATTCAGGCGGAGCTATACGAGGGGTACAGAGCAGCGAAGACCGCCCTCCAAGCGGAGATCCTGCGGGCCAGGGGGTTGGCCCGCGAGGAGTCGCTGGGGACTCTAGACAGGGACCCGTGGGGACGCCCGTACAAGGTGGTGCGGGATAAACTCCGCCCATGGGCTCCCCCGCTAACGCAGAGTCTCCGGCCCCAGCTTATGGAGGACGTGGTGAGCGCTCTGTTCCCTTCGCGAGGGGAACACTCCTCCCCGCCTATGGCTCCGCCTACTGCGGTGCCTGATGCGGACCACACCGCCGACGACGACGACGATGCTCCGGAGGTGACCGAGGGAGAAATGAGAGCGGCGGTACGCAGGCTTAATGCCAAAAATACCGCCCCAGGACCCGATGGCTTACCTGGGAAGGCCTGGGTCCTGGCCTTGGAGGCTCTCGGGCCTCGACTTAGGGGGCTCCTAAGCGCATGCATGGAGAGGGGCCAGTTCCCGCTTCGCTGGAAGACGGGGAAACTGGTCCTCATAAGGAAGGCAGGGCGCCCTGCGGACTCTCCGTCCGCTTATCGGCCCATCGTGCTGCTCGACGAGGTGGGCAAGCTCTTTGAAAGAGTAATTGCAGACCGCCTCGTCGGCCAGCTGGTGCGGGTGGGGCCGGATTTGGCGGAGAGCCAGTTTGGTTTCCGCAGAGGGCGCTCTACGGTGGACGCCATCATGCGTGTGCGAGCCCTGACGACGGGGAATGCTGTTGCCCAGAGTGGGGTCGTCTTGGCGGTGTCCCTAGACATCGCCAATGCCTTCAATACCCTGCCCTGGAGTTGCATCAGGGAGGCACTCCGGTATCACCGGATGCCGACCTACCTCTGTCGTGTGGTCGAGGCCTATTTGACGGACAGGGCCGTCATCTACCCCGGTCACCAGGGAGTGTGGAACCGGCAAGAGATGTCGTGCGGTGTCCCACAGGGATCGGTCCTGGGGCCGCATCTGTGGGACATCGGATACGACTGGGTGCTGCGCGCCGACCTCCCTAGCGGCGTCAGCGTAGTGTGCTACGCTGACGACACGTTGGTCCTGGCGCAGGGGAGGTCGCACCAGGCGGCGGCCGAATTAGCGGCACGCGGGGTTGCGACAATCGTCGAAAGGATCCGGCAATTGGGACTCGAGGTGGCCCTGCACAAGTCCGAGGCCATGTGCTTTCATGGTCCTCGGAACGCGCCACCGTTGGGGTCCCAAATAACGGTAGGAGGGGTTTCTATCGGCGTCGAGTCGACGATGAAGTACCTGGGACTCGTCCTCGACAGCCGGTGGAACTTCGTGGAGCATTTCCGACGTTTGGCTCCCAAACTGGAGCGGGCGGGCGCTGCATTGAAGCGGCTCCTGCCCAATCTAGGGGGTCCAAACGCCTCCTGCCGGAGGCTCTACGCGGGGGTCGTGCGGTCCATGGCCCTCTACGGGGCACCTGTATGGGCGCGCTCTCTGGCGCTGCGGCCAGCCCGCCGGTTGAGCGCGGCCCAAAGGGTCATGGCCATCCGGATGGTCCGAGGATACCGCACGGTCTCCTGCGAGGCAGCGAGCCTCCTTGCCGGATTGCCGCCATGGGATCTGGAGGCAAAAGTCCTCGCGCACGTATGGGAGTGGCGCGAGGAGGCGAAACGCCGGGGCGTAAGTCCGCTGCCGCGAGAAATCGCGGCACAGCGGACGGAGCTCCGGCGGGATCTCATGGCGTCATGGAAAGTACGGTTGTTGCAACCCAGTGCTGGGCACGCCACGATTGCGGCGATAAGTCCCCTCTTTGAGGAGTGGCTGGAGAGGCGCCACGGCGTCCTCACCTTCCGCGTGACGCAGGTCCTCACCGGACACGGCAGCTTCGGGAGGTTCCTGTGTCGGATAAGGCGGGAGGAAACGTCCGGGTGTCACCACTGTGTGGATCGCCTGGAGGACACGGTGGAGCATACGGTGGAGGTCTGCCCGGCTTGGGCAGAGCACCGCCGTGTCCTAGTGGAGGCGATCGGCGGCAGAGACCTCTCGCGTCCGGCCCTGGTTCAGGCCATGGTACGGAGCGAGAGGGCATGGGCAGCCGTCACCTCCTTCTGCGAAGCAGTAATGCTCGCAAAGGAGGAGGCGGGACGGTTGAGGGAAAGGCAAGTTTCGCGCCCTCTCGCCCCTAGCCGCCGCAGGAGACGCCCAGGGCGTCGGGAATCCCGGGCGGATTTCCGGCCACCGTAGGCGCGGGCTTGCGGACGGTGAGCAATGGGTAGCTCACCGTCCGGTAAGGACCAGGCCCGGGTCGACGGCGCGTTGTATTCCACGCGCGCCTCAAAGAGGCGCGCCGATAGGGCCGATGCCTGCCGGGGTCGCGGGAAGGTACTTATGGGTCACCGAGGCCCCCGCAACACAGGCAACAAGAAGGAATACGGGTGGGTTTTAGTCAGTAAGAGTCTGACACACCCTCCCGCTCCGCCCAGAGCGGGAGAAGTTATTTGATGATTTCCCACCCTAAAAAAAAAAAAAAAAAAAAAAAAAAAAAAAAAAAAAAAAAAAAAAAAAAAAAAAAAAAAAAGGCTTGTTTTTTATTTTTGTTAAATTATTTATTTATTATTTAATACGTTCTTTCTATGGGACATTGAATATAATACATATTTTTGTTATTTACTAAGCAAGCTCTAGCTTGACGATGATCGTATACGTATTCTAATTTTTAAGAAAAAAAAAAACATTTTTTCATGAACCATGGCTTCTCCATTATATTTTTTTTTTTAATTTTCACCAGCCTATGTTACCCGGGATAACGAAACGCATCTAAAGATACATTGATACATCCATTCATACATTGATATCGGTTAAGCCGTTTAGAAGTTATGGTGGAATAAAGAAACTCACAAACATACATGAACCCTGAAAACATAACACTCCTTTTTTTGGCCAGTCGTGTAAAAACAAACAGAGACACAACAAAATCGAGAAAAAAAAAAAATCAAACATGCCAAGTAATTGTTCTATGAAACTTAGCATATGAGTCAAAATGCACGTCGACGAGATTACTGGAGCCATTTAACAATTTGCAAAGACGAGGAACGACAGAGTTTGCACCAAGTATTGTACTGCGGAGTGGAGGGTATAAAGGAGTAATAGGAGCGAGGGAGTCTAGCAGGGGCCCGAAACTGAAACTTGGATAGTGATAGGGGGACAAGCAATTTTGCATCGGAGTAGCTTGTATACGGAATACGTTACGATATAATATAGTTAAGTGTCATTTAAATTAGGGATTCCCGAACTACTTTGGTCTAAAGACTCCTTTTCCAAAATGAACTGATATCTCAGACCCGCATAGCCAATTTTTTCATCTTGTTAGAACTTGTGCACGCTTATCGACTTGTTGAGTTTTTAAAAGTACAACAATGATCCTTCTTACTAAAACATTACTCTTTTTTATAACAAGCTGGTAAACGTAACACAACTTATTCAGTATCTTGAAAGTTTCAAATAAGAACTTGTGTTAAATTAATAAGTAGTGATCGATTTTTAGACCCCGTCGACCCCCAAAATCAGTTTTCGTTTATATCGACCCCTGGGAAACCGATTTCGACCCCAAGCGGTATATCGACCACTTTGGGAATCCCTGATTTAAATCATCAATACAGCTGTTAAGTTCAAATTACCCTATTAAATGGCTATTTTATGAAATCGCGGCATTTGAGGCCAATTGTAACTTACAGAGTTATATTGGTGATTCTAATGATTATAATTCTGTAAATACATATGTGTTATGGTCGCGAATCATAATTTGATCAACGTACAACTTCACACTGATCTGCAAATTGCAAAAAACATAAGAACATATGGATTTCGCGGGCTAGCATTGCGATCCGCCTTAATACAAAATAGGTAGGTACCGAAAGTGTATCCGCTTAAATAGTGACGGTGTAGCCAAACGACTAGAAAATGATAACAGAAATCTTGTGCAATTTAACCTTTAACTTTGACGCATCGAAATAAGATGCAAAGAATGCCGGATACACATACGTTGGTGACCGCATGTTCGGCAGCTCCCGTCTCTCAGTAGGTACTTTTCAAAGCGCGGCACAATGCTAAGTATGTGTATATTTCATTTACATTAGCCGCGGTTTCAGTTCGCCTACCGGTATTTTACTGGATTAATGACTATTTAACGTAATTAGGCGAATAGGAGCGAGCGGTAGGATGGGCTTTGTAAGCAAAACGAGTGTGTAATTGCTTTAATTCTACATTTTACATACCCACTGGAGAAATGAGGAAAAAGCTCTATCAAAATCACCATAGTTATGACGTCATACCTACGAAAGAAGGATACGTCATACACATTTTACTTGGAATATTAATGTAAAGTTTACTTAGGTCCATCGTCCACGACGCTACACAAAAGTAAAATGTTACACACTCAGTACCCCGAAGTGGCCTAGCTTATAAAATATCGGGGTCGCGGGAAAGTCCAAAAGGGATACCGAGGCCCCTGGCAACACAGGCAACGGAAGGAACACGGGTGGGTTTAAGAGCTTATAAAATATCGGGGTTGCGGCAAAGTTCAAAAGGGATACCGAGGCCCCTGGCAACACAGGCAACGGAAGGAACACGGGTGGGTTTTAGAGCTTATAAAATATCGGGTTGCGGGAAAGTCCAAAAGGGATACCGAGGCCTCTGGCAACACAGGCAACGGAAGGAACACGGGGTGGGTTTTAGTCAGTAAGAGACACACCCTTCCGCTCCGCCCAGAGCGGGAGAAGTTATTTGATAATTTCCCATCCAAAAAAAAAGTACCCTAAACGTGTACTTAAAATCAAAATCCGAAATATTTTCAAGGAAATTCATAATACATTGCTTCATATGTTTACGCAATGAATGTTATCGAATTTTCAAAATGAATGACATTGGAATTAAGAGCGTGTTACGCAAAAACCCCGCAGATCACCAATGATTAGCCAGAATATCTCTCAGTTTCTTTGAAGGAAATTATCAGAAATGAAGTTATCCGGAAAAGAACCGCGGTTACCGATATAGTTTGCAGAGTAAGAAAGCTGAAGTAGCTGTGGGCTGGCCATGTTTGTCAAAGGACCGGAAGGAACATGTTCCTTACATGTGTGGGTTTTGTGCCGTTGCCTGTGTTGCCAGAGGCCACGGTATCCCTTTCGGACTTTCCCGCGACCCCGGCAGGAGCAGATGAGTCCTGGAGTGGAGATCGCATAACGGCAAGCGTAGTGTGAGACGCCCTCCAGCTAGATGAACCGACGACCTTAAGAAGGTGACTGGGACAGACTGGATGCGGAAGGCGGAGGACAGGGTGTTGTAGCGTAGCCTGGGAGAGGTCTATGTCCAGCAATGGACTGTGATAGGCTGAGTTGATCGTGATCTGGACCGCTATTGAAATACTAACTGTGAAATTCTGCCTACTCATTGGTTTTTTAAGTTTGAAACTGGTTACTTTTGCGTAGCGTCGTGTACGACAGGCCTTAGATCTCCGACCTTTATTTGACGGTCTTTTTCTGCTCACAAATCTGGTTATTATGTAATATTATTTGCGTACGTCAGTGAACATGTTGTTACGTCAATAAATTCATATATTTCATGTTATTACTTTATCTGACGTAAATAATACGTCTACTGCTTTAAACCGTAATCTGAATTTGTTTATTTGGCAGTGTTACATAGTATGATTTTAATAATTTTATAATTTCTGTACATTCTACTAAAACATATTGGTTACAAATCAAAGACATAAATATGTCTAGATAGACAAACAAGTGAACTCATCGAAAAAATTGCGTCTTACTGTTGGCCGCAAAATGCACGCACACTAGAATAGCACAGCAAAATGACGAGACACGAGTGTGAGACGTAGCTATCAAGTACACCAGCCTATGGAAGTTGGCCTGTTTGACATATAAATAATGAAAGATACAAATACATATAAATTACTCAAATGTAATTCTTAAAAAATAAAATCAATTTAAAGATTTTATTTTTAATAAGCAACAACAATATCAATTAATATAATACTTGTTACTAAGCGGTAATCATTAAAAACTTTACAAAAATCAATGTCAGGATTAATTATACCACTACAATGACGTTATTTTGGCGCGCCAAAATGTGAATTAAAGCCGCCATCTTGTTTTTTGAATACATTTCAAGTGACATTTCAGAAATTAATAACACAAATTATGTTTACCAAGTGCCAACGTCATTCGAGCGCTAAAAGATCATCTGTCTGTGGTGTTTACATACGGCTAATTTGAATTTCGCTCGGTTTACGACGAAAATATGTGACGACCCCTTTTCATCTGGGGGTGTATTATGTCTATTATAAAAGAATACCTACCTCTTTACAGACCAGGGCCTCAAGTCTGCTATTACAATAGTATCAGAATGGTCTATCATTGATTTCATAATTGTTGATTTTAAAAAGTATGGTAATTTACAAATTTAACGGCGTCATTAATTAGGATCGGAACAGACCATTATGACACTATTGTAATAGCAGACTTGAGGCCCTGGACTCCGACCCTGCTATTCATCTGTTCTTCGTACTGTTTGAATTAATTCATTGTGGAAAATTAAGTTCATCGCTTTGATTCAGGTAGGTACTGGTGTTGGTAGGTAAATATTTATAATGAAAAGAAAACTTTCCACTCTGTAACAGAAGTTACTTTTCAAATGAATTTCGTTACGACAACAAACAATTCTGTGACGAAGCCAGAAAGCAGAATATTTCAATTTGGTTTCCATTATCCTTGGAATGTGGTGTTTTCATATTCCTCGCTGGTCTTTGATGTTAACTGTTGTTTAGAAAATTACATCTCCCTAATTATTTTCCTTTCCATAACATGTAACGCAATGTTGTTTATTTTTGTGTTGTGATTTTGTGGACAAAAAGATACAAAAACATTCTGCCTTTGGATCGAGATACACCCAAGTAGCAAAATTCTCCTATAGTCATCGACTTTACTCGACTAAACGTCTTATATTAATCTAATAGACGCTTTGGCTAATATCTTCTAATCGGATCATCTTATACGACGATTTTCGCTACAAGTACGTACGATCCTATTAATAGTTTTATTAACGTTTACTGGATTACCTACTTTATACGATTCTTAACAGAACTTGCAGTCTTATATGCGCATGTTATAAAACTAAGTAAATGGCGCCGATTCCCTTGTTCACAAACAAAACTAAACTTAAGTTCAGTGCATCTTTTTCTTTCTATTTCATTAAGAAAAGGACAGAAGATAAATTTTAGTTTAGTCCTGTCAAATTAATCAGCGCCTGTCACTACTCCATACAAGTTTAGACGTGATTAAAAACTTGCCTACTAAAATTACGTCAATTTACGTCAAGCGCTGATTAATTTGACAGGGCTAAACTAAAATTTATCTTCTGTCCTTTTCTTAACGAAATAGAAAGAAAAAGATGCACTGAACTTAAATTTAGTTTAGTTTGTGAACAAGGGAATCGGCACCATTAGCAAAGTCTCGCATCTAATCCTATAAACGCATTTAATAAGATTGTTTACTATTGTGACGTCTTGTTTCGTTCTTCTGTATGACATATAACCGTCTTAGATATAGCTGCAATAGGTCATGGATATTATTGGATTGATTTGTCTTAGTCACGGTTAAAAGTCGTGACTTTTAATAGATTGTTAGCACCAAACTAGCATGCCCTCCAATGACTATATAGCCTCTTGACTGCTCATGCGGGCAACTCTAGGCTCACGACACTTAAATGAAATTGCACATAAATTAGATGAAGATATGAGTGGCCATTTTAGTTTTGACCAGTTATTAGATCTTGTTGTTTTGATACTTTTTAAAACATTGCTGCATAAATAAAAACAATTACGAGTTCCTGTTCAATTAAATGGTGTGAGAAATCGTCTAGAACACCCAGCTATAAAAAAGATGGTATAACTTTTCATCGGTAAGTAAAATATATTTATAAAATTATGAATAATTGCAGGGCTCAAGCTAAACTGGTTGTTTACGTAAAATGTCACACCGCGTTGATGTCTTTTTGAAAAGCCCCCTTTCTCTCACTAGGGTATTGTCAATATGTCTGTCCCTTTCTATCTGTACTAATGCTGTAGTGTTGTGACAACTTCAAAACGAAGTCGATATTGACGATAAAAAATATAGATGTTTCCTAATGGTAAAAACAGTAATATTACTTAATGTTTACATTTTAGATTTCCAAATATTCCGGAACTGAAAGAAAAGTGGATTAATGCAGTTCACAGGGAAATTGGTTACCAAAAATATAGCGTTATTTTTTCAAGGCATTTCACAGCTGATAATTTCTGCACGTTAAGCAGACAGTGACCCCTGAGTTTGTTTTTACATTGCTTATCAGAGTAGTCAGTTAGGAAATGTCGACTCCTGCTAGCTTATTAAATAATGACGTCTAAAAGAGATTTTTAAATTCTAATTGAACAGTATATTATTTGAATTTTATTTATGAGAATTTATTGTTCTTAAAATGTAGAATTAATAGACGTCGATTTTATCGATATCAATATTATTGTTGCAAAAATGACTTGTGCATCGCTGTTTGGAATATTCCTCCTGATATTGTTGCATCGACCAATCACAACCGCTGTATTTTCTTCGTCCCCCGGCCCGCAGTGGTGAGTCATGTCATCATGTGCCTAGACAAAATCGGTCTAAAGTTTTACTATTTGGAAATCTTAAATGTAGTCCTGTAGTAGTTTTAAATTTGACTAAATTTTATTATAAAAGTTTTGATAATACAATATCATGGCACGTGAATCAGATTCTATGGCGGCATATGTATTTGTTAATTATTATCGAACAAACAAATAATAAACGTGTAATGTGTTGAACGGGCATGAAGATGATTTTGACGGGTTTGATGTTTATTATCATCGAACATTTTATCAATAAAATTAATTTCGGAAGTTGAGTAGGCATTCTTTACACAACAACCAAAAGCCCTAAGTTACCTTTGCTAAGCTAATAGATATTAATGTTGATTACTTTAAAAATATAATGTTTTTTCTTAAGACACCAGCACGTCACTATTACAAAAAGAATGATGAACGAATGCTCTAGTAATGGCATAACGTTGACAACAGTTGGATCAATTACACCAGTAAAATCACCTGTTATGATGGTAATAAAATCGGACTGCACTTTACCGGGCTGTAACAAAACGACTATAGGGCGTCATAGTCCTGTAATCTGCGCCCAAATGCTTCTTGTAGGCTCTTAGGATACGTACAGGATCAAGTTTTGCCACATGAATCATAATGTAACATAAAGCAAGACATGACTTACTTCGACAAGGAAATCAACTTTTGGATGGACACGGCTGAAGATCGAGACAAGATTAGGAAGGCTGCTAGCGAGATTTACAAGGAATCAGAAACGGATAGCAGCGAGACCTCAGATGGAGACATTGGAAACAGCAACGTAGTGACACAGAAAAGAGTCGAGAACGCAACTAGACCTGAGCCAACCTGGCGGCGACGTTGTTAAAAGAGATCCATCCATCCATCCAATGGTCTCTGTAGTCCCATGATAAAGATAAAGATAAATTTATTTGTTCAAACATGTGTAACATGATACATGAATATGCACATGTAGATGGAAACATTTATTTTACCGGACCATCATGTTTTGCCTCACTCGGCGTACAAAATGTTTATATGTTATTAATGAATTAAATTAATGCCAGTTGCATATAAAATTAGAGTCAGTGCAAAATATAGTAAATAATTCAATATACAATCAGAGTCAGTACTAAATGTAGTCAAATATTAATTACAAACAAATGTCAATATATAATAAAATTCAAAATTTATCATTTAAAAAATCAGCAATGTTATAGTAGCACTTATCACTAAGCAGCTTTTTAAGTGTTTTCTTAAATAAATTAAAATTCAATTGCTTAATGTCATTCGGAATTTTATTGTATATTAATGGGGCCATGCATACAACACTTTTTCTTAGAAGTGCAGTTTGGGCCGAGTGTGACTGCACCCAAAGTCTATATTTCTCACGTCTATTTCTATTGGAGCTATTTGACAAAAGAGGAAACCATTTAGGATTAATTTTTACAAATACAGCTATTTCTAATATGTAGAGTGACGGAAGTGTTAAAATTCTGTGCTTTATGAACATTGGTCTGCAACTGTCCATAGTTTGCAACCCAAACATAGCCCGTAAACAACGCTTTTGCGCTTTGAATACTGTGTCTTTGTTTCTTGAATTGCCCCAGAAAATTATCCCAAATCTCAATAAAGATTCAACAAGCCCGTAATAGGCCGTTAATAAAGTGTTAGTATTGACAGTAGGAGCAAGTTTATAGAGGGCAAACGACGAGCTGCTGAATTTTTTACTATGTACATTAACCTGATTTTTTCAATTCAATTGCGGATCAATGATTAATCCCAGAAATCGGGTTGTGTCTGCTTCTTGTATGTTATGGTCATTGTAAGATAAATTGAATTTTGATAAATGATGTAATTTTTTCCTTTGTCTAAAATGCATTATGTTAGTTTTATTAAGATTAATTTTCAAATTATTGTTCGTAAGCCAGGTAATTATTGAGTTTAATGAATTATTTGCGTCAAAATGATAGTCAGATAAATTTTTGGATGCTATAGTTACAGTACTGTCATCAGCGAATAATGTCATGGGTTCTTTAGTTGCATATGGTAGGTCATTAATATATAATAAGAACAGGGGAGGGCCCAATACACTTCCCTGGGGCACACCATGCGTAATGAGACGCTTTTGAGAGGAGAAGATCTGTACCTTTTTAGCTTTAATAATGAATTTAGATATTTGAGTTATTTGTTGACGGTCTGTTAGATATGATTTTAACAATTCCAAGACATTACCTCTTATACCATAGGCTTCAAGTTTATCGAGCAGAATATTGTGTTCTACATAATCGAAGGCTTGGGACATGTCACAGTAAATAGAACAAACAGGAAACATGAGGCTCCAGGGACAAGTGCGAATCCTTGGGTTCATTCGAGCAATCGAGTCTGGTTTAACCACGCTGGGGTCGGTGCATTTCATTCATTCATTCATTCATGGGCAGTCATAATGTATGTGAGAATTTTGATGAATGATCTGTAACCCGTGTAATTTTTATCTACATACCTAGGTATAGGTTTAAGCTGTACCTACTGGTATCACTAAGATATAAGGTATCATTCTTAAGGCTCACATACGTAAACTCACGCCTTCTTCCCATGAGGCTAGGCAGATACTACAGAACGCCACCTGCTACGATCCTTACATACTCCTTTTGCTTCGTTTACGTTAAGGATTTTGAGAGAAAAAACCCTGAAATAAAAAAAGTACACGAGCATCTAAAGTCGAATTATAAACTATTAATTCACTAGAGTAATACAACATGTGCTAGCTGTCACTGTGTGTAATAAAACGGTCATATTTATTGTATTTGTATATTGTATTTGACTTTTACACTTATTATTATACATTTATTTTACAGTTATATACATTGATTAAACTAAGCGATCACTATTACAATAAATATGACCATTTTATTATACAAAGTGACAGCTAGAACATGCCAGATTACTCCAGTGAATGAATAATTCGACTTTAGTACAGAGAGGGACTCTGTGTAAGTAGCTAGTCTTGATGAAAATTCCACCATTGCATAGGTACACAAGTACGTTTAGTCACAAGGAATTTAATCAGTTCTCCACATAATGGTCAAATTGCTTTGCTTTTATCACACTGTTTGTACTGAACCTAAGCTTATCTGCACACCAAATTATGTCGTTTTCCTCTAATATTTGAATAGGTGACCGACTCTCCGACCATTTCTATGGAGGCACCTAACCGTCACGGGGCGGGTAATCCCTCAAGGCCCCGGTCTTAAGCCGAGAGTACACACTCGGTATCGTCTGAAAGCCGCAAATCGCTGTAAGACACGTTTCCACGTTTCCTACCTTGGATATTAAGCTGCGAAGATTATCAAGCAAAGAAGGTACTGTGATGGAAGATTCCCTGATTAAAAAAAAATGGATTCTATACAATAGTATGCAAAATAATTTACACTACGCGCAGCAAAACATTAAATTAACTATAAATCAACCGTTTATTACATCAAGTCCTGAGGTAGATACATCCTACAGAATCTAGACACGTTACTTTCAGAACCAAACTAATGAATCAACCCTACCGATCAAACCAGCCTGCACCTAGCAACAAATCATTAAGCCTTTGAAGTCAGAACAAAAGAAATCCCGTACCCTTACCTACCTACCCACGTCAGGAGTCTAACAAGCGCCAAGCGTATAATGCAGGGTACACATCTGAGCTATAAATAATATGATTTTCCCTCGGTCACGCCGCATTAGCTAAGATCTTGGGTCACTACACATTTAGTTTAATTTATTAACGACAGAACGCGTACGGGTCACAGGACTTATGCGTTTATGGTTCGACGTCATAATTATTCATTTAATTTGTGTAACGTAAGCCGAGTGAGAATTTTTATTCTATTTCTAGGCTTTGATCTGCGACCTAATTCCGTAACACAGTTTGAATCACAAACGGGAGTTTTGAAGTATATTGCTAATCCATTGTTTCATATGTTTGAAGAATTTGTCTGCTCAAAAACGTGAATAACGCAATGGACGTGGGTGAACTGTCAAAATAAAACCCACTGCGATCAATTGTAATTTTTCGTGTTCAGCAATTACCCCGCTGCTAGTGCTTTTAGGTGCCTAGTGTTAGGTTAGGTTGAAACCTGGTTTAGCAGAAATAATAATAATAATAATAAGTTGAAAAGTCGGTTGGTTTCTTCGATCAATAATAGCACTAGATACAGCATTAGGAACAAAAATACGTCGCTAAAGTGGCCACGTTTACGCATACATAAACATTTACATTTCTTACTACGAATTAAAGAAAAAAGTTTTATAATATTAACAACTTCAGTTCATTATAAACCTTAACACTCAAGCATAAAGTTTAATTACGATTCCAAAATATTTATATTTAAGTCCTTCTGTCATCGGAGAAAGCTTAAGCTTAAAAATAAAAAGTCATTTTTATAATAAGTACAAAAATATTTATTCTAATATGAAACTTAAAACAATCAAATAAGGTTAAAAACATTTTGTTAACAATTTCGTGCTTACTCTATTTTGAAACTAGACGTAATTCTTGGTATTACATTACAATGCTCAGAACACAGTAAGAATTGAAAGACGTAGAGTAGCAGAATAATAAGATATTTTTTTAGGCAAAGGTTCGTTTTAGCAAATATTTTTGAACGATTTTAATAATTTATGATGACAACTATTTTAATAATTTATGATAATAACCTGCAATTTGGGAACAGCTGTTTTTAGTAATCTACACCTTTGCGTGTTTCCACTTATGTCCAATATATCAAAATGAATCGAACATAAAGTCGAATTTTTATAAGGCTTGTATAATTCTTCTCCTCTTTCTTTCGCGACAATAGATACCCATTCTGCACAGCGAAATGGGTCGCTAGGAAATCTACAAACAAAAATCAAAACATACATTTTCACAAAAAAAAAAACATAACATAACAATACTACTCCATGCATTCCCTTTTCTAGAATAGTCGATGTTTGTTACAATAGTTGGCGCGTTGTAGCAAACATTGGTCTAACAATCATAATATTTGCTAAATGACTTATATTTACTATTTAATTCAGTTTTTATTTTATGATAAATACACATTGATATAAACTTACCGAAAAAAAGATATTTCTTCCAAAATCTTGGTGTTACGGTGATTATTTACACAATTTTTGAACGCGCACTGCGGCATTTTGACGTCTTGACGTTGGCTATGATTGGACCATACTAATTTGAAATAAGACCACAAAAGTATTTGTGCTCTTATTTTTCGGGCCGTTTTTGAAGCGCTTATCGGGAATCTAGTACTATTATTGATCGAAGGTTGGTTTATAAATAAATAAATAGGTAAATAAAAGTCGCATTTTGGACGATTTATTTTAGAACTATAAGAAAACTTCAGTAAACAACAAAGATTACTCAAATAATTCTAACTAATATTATAAATGCAAAAGTGAGTTTGTTTGTTATACTTTCACGCTAAAACGGCTGAATGGATTTGGATGTTTGGAACACGGATAGACCGCATGACTTGGGTTAGGATATATAACACTTTCATCCCGGCAGTACGTTCACGTGGGATATTTTCCGACAGCCACGCGGGCGAAACCGCGGGCAAAAGCTAGTATAACATATTTTTCTCTGTTGTCTTTCACTCTCAAACACAAACGATAAGTAAACAAACAAAAATAAAGTGCTCATCAGACGATATAAACGCTTCGAGACAGTGAAAAATAAACGCACTAAAAGCAAGTCTAGTGCTTACGTTTTCAGTTATTTACATTTCAAATTCAGTGCTTACTTAACTTGTAAATATACAATTATTACACAACGAACTATTGACACTAGATACCAATATGAATTATACAAATAAATAAAAAAACAAAAGGACACTATTGTAATGGTGATCGTGATCGTTTAGTTTAATCGACTTAAATAAGTGTAAAATAAATGTATAATAATAAGTGTAAAAGTAGAATTAGTACACAATAAATATGACCATTTTATTACACAAAGTGACAGATATCATATGTCAGATTACTCCATTTAATGAATAATTCGACTTTAAGCGCCAAAGTACTCGTCCGCATCGCTGTCATCCGGAAACGTGCCCAGAAAACTGGCAGGATTGCCACGGTGAATGGCAATGCTAATTCATTGGCCAAAGAATGAGCCACACAACTAACTCGAAAATAAAGTTGAATGTCTGTCTGTCATTTTAAAACGGTGAAGTTTGTTGCTTTGTGGATTTGTGTACATGTGTTACAAACAGTTGT
This sequence comes from Atethmia centrago, assembly GCA_905333075.3. NCBI lineage: Eukaryota > Metazoa > Arthropoda > Insecta > Lepidoptera > Noctuidae > Atethmia > Atethmia centrago. The sequence goes on along the minus strand of HG995381.1, from coordinate 3,679,002 downwards.
GTCTGACATCGTGTGAATTGTATGTTTTCCTTCCGTGTATTCAGTTTCAAATAGAATTAATGTTTATGGATCTGGACACCTGTATCTACGTACTATTTACCTACTAGGTATTCAATGTACCTACGAGTATTACTCATGTGAGTAATATAAACAGTCAATGTTTTTTAGTTAATTTTAGATACTGAAGGAAAATATCTCAGGAACGCCTAATAGGTGGTGCACAGAATCAATCAATCTGCCTAGCCTTTTCCCAACGTAGCAGTTTTGTGGCCGGCTTCCAGTATAACCGTTTCAGTATTTTACATAGAGCGGCTGCCTATCTGATCTCGTAGCGACTGTCAAAAATCTACGAATGACAGCCGGGACAACCGGCTTATCGTGCTTTCCGAGGCACTGAAGGGTCTCGATATGTTATAGATTGTCACCATCCACGGACTGACCACGGCAAGCGTAGCTTAGCCGTCGATCGAGCCATTCAGCTGGTATTAATTAGCCACGAGCCCCTCAGCAAGTTGGGAACCTTTCGTCTTTATTGTGATCGGTAATGATTCCCAAACATTATTTGTTGACGGTTACTGTTATTTGAAAGTTCCCGAATCCTGTGTTTATTCAACATCTTATTCAAGATGTTTGATCTAAAACATTTATTTGTGTTTGTATTGGATTCCCTCTTTGTTCGCGTTTCGGAAAAACAATGGTTCACAAAGCTTTGATTTGACATCTTTGTCAAAATCAATAAATTGGGGCTGCGGTAATCGAAACAATATAAACCTCATTATCGAAACTAATAATAATTATCAATGTGAGAGTTTGTAGGTATATGTTTGGTTGTTTGTTACTAAATCACGTAAAACGGCTGAACGGATTTGAATGAAATTTGGTTGACAGAAACAGATAGACCATAAGCTGGCAAGGATATAGGCTACTTTTCATCCAGCGGGTAATTGATTATCACACTATTAATATCAATGGGTTTCATTTTGACAGCTCAACAATATTCATTGCCTTATTTACATTGTAGAACAGACACATTTTTCGAACATAAGAAGCGATGGATTAGCAATATACTTAAAAATCATTCAGATTGTGATTGATAGGGTGTTACGCAGTCACGATGCTGGATCGCAGACGAAGTCGCGGACAACAACTAGTACCTACATACAGTGGCGTGCCTAGGGTTTCAAAATAACGCAAGCCCAATAAAATTTTAACCGATTTCAAAAAAAGAAACTCCAGTTTTCGACTGAGTGTGTAGGTACCTACGTATCTACGTATGTATCATCGCAATTTTCTCATAAACTACTGGTTAGGTACAATAAATTCTCTATCGAGCATTTTAGTGAAGCTTATATGAAGGCTTATATGAAGGTACCGCCACTGCCTACATAACAGGTACGTATCCCGCCTATGTTCCCTGAAGGGTTTTTTTTTGTGGATGGGAAATCATCAAATAACTTCTCCCGCGCTGGGCGGAGCGGGAGGGTGTGTCAGACTCTTGCTGACTAAAACCCACCCGTGTTCCTTCCGTTGCCTGTGTTGCGGGGGCCTCGGTGACCCATAAGTACCTTCCCGCGACCCCGGCAGGTCCCTGAAGGGTTAACTGAAACTTATAACCTACCATGCATTATTTACGTCGGCACCGGTATTGAAAATGTTCAGTAGCAGACCGTAGACTAAGGCGCGGGCTTGCGGACGGTGAGCAATGGGTAGCTCACCGTCCGGTAAGGACCAGGCCCGGGTCGATGGCGCTTTGTATTCCACGCGCGCCTCAAAGAGATGTCGTCAGCACAAGTGTAGGGGTCCACTAGGGCCGATGCCTACCGGGGTCGCGGGAAGGTACTAAAGGGTTACCGAGGCCCCCGCAACACAGGCAACAGAATACGGGTGGGTTTTAGTCGGTAAGAGTCTGACACACCCTCCCGCTCCGGCCAGAGCGGGAGAAGTTAATATAAAACATATATACAAGCCATATATTTACATCTTTTATATATGTATATAAAAATCGATAGCAGTGGTAGTAACGGCCACGACTTACGAGTTGTAGGTCTAGGTTCGAGCCCAGGCAGGCGCTTTATTTGGTGTAAATAATTTCATCAGCACTGCTCTCAAAACGGTGAAGGAAAACATCGTGAGGAAACCGGCATGTCCAAGAACCAAAAATTCGAAGACATCTGACATCTACCAACCCGCACTGGGTCCGCGTGGTGGATTACGGCTCACTGCCTCTCATAGAGATGAGTCCTGTGTCCCAGCAGTGGGAACATTCTAGGCTGATTTCCTATGCTATCTGGATATAAATCAATTGCCGTGCGTTAGTCACAAAAACTCGTAAATGGCTCGACCCATTGTGATGAAACTTTGGTAAGCTGTTGTGTGCGCGCCCGAGAAGGCTAACAAAAAAAAAAAGCATTCCAACGCATTAGCTGGCCATTAGCTAGAAATTAAACACGGACCTATGCATTCGCTGAAAAAGCAGGAAATAAATTATTTTTAAACTGACCGTAGCTAAGCGTGATTCTGATTACAAATATTACCTACATCCGTTTGTACGTACCTACCTAGTAGATTACTTATATTTATATGACATAAAACAGTTAAAATATCTGTTGCATAAAAAAGAATAAAATATATTTTGATGTACATAACTGTTTTTCCGAATAATGCTTCGTTGGTCTACTGATTGCAAGCGCTACTGTTGAGCATGAGAGTTCGATTCCCGGGTCGGACGAAGTGTTATTGGGATTTTCCATCAGGAATTTCTCAACAGCAGCCCGGAGTCTGGATTTGTGCCCGGTTGATGGCAATGAATCCGCTGGATGCGGGAAGCACAGAACCGGTCGAAATGGCGGTGCTTAGGGGAGGCCTATGTGCAGCAGTAGACGTCTTTCGGCTGAAATGATGATGATGGCAATAGGCTCGCTCCCTATAACTTGGGACTTAAACATAACTGGCGAAATGTGGGTGTAGGTACTATAAGAACACCTCTGCCCGACCCTTCAAGGAATACAGGTGTGATGTTGTTTGTCCCGAACATTTCCAAGGAAAGCGCTGCTTGAAATGAACAAGGGAGGTAAGTTTTCGGAAAATATTCACATTATTCAACATGATATTTATTTTGATTAATTAACGTTGTACAGGCTAACATACCTATTATATTAGCTACTTAGTATTAATTCGTTTTATATACATTTATTTGAGTTTAATAATAATATTATCTGCAAATGTCAGACAAGGGTCTTATTTTCTTTTTCAAATACTTTTTGTTAATATTAGTCTAGGTTTCCCTAGGTCCTCTGGACAACAAGAAACTGGTCATGGTCTCCAAAACCCAGTCTCCTTCAGTTCTGAAAAATCCTCAAAATCGGTTCGGTTCACTGACTGGGCGAGCAGAGAAACTTACGCACTTTCTTTAAATAAATAAATAAGTAAGGAATTAATTGGCCATAACATCATCAAGTTCAAGTTCAATGCAAGTTCAATGTTAAGCTACTTGTACTACATTCCTAAGAACTTTTGTAACCATATTTATCTGCAAATAAATCTTTGTCTTTGCCTTTGAAGATATTTTATAAGAGTGTCGGCCATACCAGCTTCACTGCACATTGTATGGCTAGTAAAAGTATAAAGACGCGATTGTAGACTTTTCTTTTTTGGATGGGAAATCATCAAATAACTTCTCCCGCTCTGGGCGGAGCGGGAGGGTGTGTCAGACTCTTACTGACTAAAACCCAAACGTGTTCCTTCCGTTGCCTGTGCTGCCAGGGGCCTCGGTATCCCTTTCAGACTTTCTCACGACCCCGGCAGACGATTGTAGACTGGATATGCATATTTATTTTGGCAGCAATGATGAAGACCGTAATAAAGGATCTAATATAATCTGTGGGGTAATTACCCCACAGATTATATTAGCAATAGGTTTCATTGTGACAGTTCACACACGTCCATTCCGTTATTTACCTTGTTGAGCAGATGAATTTATCAAACCTATGAAGCAATGGATTTGCAATATCCTTCAAAACTCTCGGATTGTGATTCAAAATGTGTTACGCGATTAGGTTACTGTATTGTCCCACGGCTGAGCAAAAGCCTCTCTCTCCCTTTTCCACACAATTCTGTCTTTTGCCAGTCTTTCCAGTAGGAGTCAAGCTCGTTCCGCCATCCCTGCCTTAGTCTGCCGCGGTGTCGTGGCGTAAAGTGGGACCCCATCGGTGGATCTTTTAACCCATTTCTCATCTGAAATGCGGCAGACATGTCCGGCCCAGTCCCACTCATGCTTATTAATAAAAGATACGAGCGAGATTTATTTCATTTCCTATTTTACTCTTGATTAGAGTAAGTTCTCAAGGGCTATAGTGTTAGCCAGTATTACGAGTAACTGGGTGGTAGAAGAGGTGAGATGGGAAATCGCTCCTTGTAAAATACTGGTAATCAGCTACATCCGGTTACACTGGAAGCCGATCCCAACATATAATAGTTGGGAAAAGGCAGGCAGATGACCAAAAGGCTAGGCAGATGACCAAAAGGCTAGGCAGATGACCAAAAGGCTAGGCAGATGACCAAAAGGCTAGGCAGGTGACCAAAAGGCTAGGCAGATGACCAAAAGGCTAGGCAGATGACCAAAAGGCTAGGCAGATAACCAAAAGGCTAGGCAGATGACCAAAAGGCTAGGCAGATGACCAAAAGGCTAGGCAGATGACAATCAAAAGCCATTTATTTAAATTAGGCTGAGAATAAACGTCAAAATTGCATAAGACTGTCCCCCAAAACGCCCACCCGTCACCACTTCCTAGTGCTTTAGCTGGGAAGAAGAAGTGGTCAACAAACTCCCCAGCAGCACACCAGTCTGTTCAGTTAGAAGAAATTGATTCTATACAATAGTTGGGATAAAAGCGTAGGCCGAAAATGATGACCCTTGAATCATTCGAAAACACGACAATCATGGAACTGGTACTGGACTTCACACCACAATTTCGACTACGAATATTTTTATTTTTGTTATAAGTACATAGTATGGAAAACAGACTAATGGTCTACCTAATGAGTGGTTACAGACATCTGCCAAAAATGGAATTGTCGATGTGCGACCGACCATGACCAATGATAGGCACATGACATGACAATTTTAAACACATCCTTTAAAAAAGAAAATAGCAGTGCTATCTAACGACTGTAGAACAATAGATTTCCCCGAACTATTTCCCAAAACCAGCATGATTTTTTTTGTCAGAATAAGAATCAGAATTTTATTTGCTATGAATGCCTGAAAAAATTCAGGTACAGGTATAATCCCACTGCTGACCACAGCTTTCCACTCCACCCTGTGAGTTGGCTTCTCCGGCCAATCTCTCAAACGCTTCCAAAGTATGTAACCTACCAACAATTCGAAGACATGTGACATCCACCAACCCGCACTGGGACTCCATGGTGCATTAAAAGGATAGGGTTACCATTCGTCCGGACATGTCCGGCTCTTTGGTAAGGAATTTGTCTGGACTTTTCAACAAATAGGTTTTTTTTTTAGAAAATGTAAAAGTAAAATACCTAATTAAGAAAAAGAAGGATTAAAAAGTAAAATTTCCGGAGATTTTGCAAATGTCCGGTTTTTGTCAGGACTTTCCAAGGTCTTACATTAAGAAGACCTGTGTCCCAGCATCGGGCACATTACAGGCTGATTGATTATGCTTATATTATGCTATACATGCTTTCCCAGGAATGGACGATATCCGATGGAGCAGACGGGTCCTGGAGTAGAGACCGCGCATCGGCAACCATAGTGTGGGATGCCCCCCAGCTAGATGGACCGACGACCTTAAGGTGTCCTTCTTAACATCGTCAGTCCATGCGGACAGACAGGGGGGTAACGATCACCTCTTACAGCAGTATTATTATAATATTACTTCACAGATGGAGCTATACAGGACTTATAACTCCATCTCTTTCTCATGCTAAAGTAATATTGAAATAATACTGCTATAAGAGGTGATGGTTACCCCCCAGGATGCAGAAGGCGGAGGACAGTGTGTTATGGCACAACCTAGGAAAGGCCTATGTCCAGTAGTGGACTGTGATGGACTGAGTTAATGGTTTCCCAGAGAGCTGTACTACTAAATGCTAATCAATAGACTAGCCGATAACTGATTGATCAGTAGCCGACTGCTTACACGTACCTACCTACCTAGTGATTATGCAGCGTGAAATCAAAACACCGACTACGATCACTACCTATACATTATGCTAGACTTACACAGTTCCCTGGCGCCTTTCAATTTGGATTGGAAGAAGCTACCAAATTCAATCGTGTAAACAGAAAAGGGAATTATTCAATGTCAGCTTAAAGCCAAACGCTCATTACAGCCGTAGTCGATGGTTTCCTAGGCCGTCATGAAAATCTGTCATTGTCAACAGTACTTGACATTAAGGTAAAAATCGCTCTGTATCATTCGGACAGCCAGGCAGAAAACAAAGCTTTTCGGGCCGCAGCGCAACGCATTTTCATACCAAAAAAAAGAACTTAAGAGTTAAAATTAATTTTGTTCCGACTGGAAATAAGCCGTTTTATACTTCTTAACCTTTAAACGATGATGAAGTTCCTTCGTCTCCTTATGTCAAAATCATCCCTTAAGATAATTATATATTTTCAAACTTTGAAACTTCATACCATTTATTCTATTTTTTATATAATTATGGTAAGCAAAACCGGTGTCGATTAGGTATTCTGCCAATATCTATAGTGAGTTACGGAAAAATACCATTTACTAACGCGCGTTGTATTCCACGCGCGCCTCAAAGAGATGTCGTCAGCACAAGTGTAGGGGTCCACTAAGGCCGATGCCTGCCGGGATCGCGGGAAGGTACTAAAGGGTTACCGAGGCCCCTGGCAACACAGACAACTGAAGGAATACGGGTGGGTTTTAGTTAGTAAGAGTCTGACACACCCTCCCGCTTCGCCCAGAGCGGGAGAAGTTATTTGATGATTTCCCAACCAAAAGAAAAAGAGGTGTTTATGAAAAACTTTTTGTTTTGCCCTGATACCCTCAGGCGCAACGTTACCGATATGACATGTTTATACACCCTCATACCATTCAGCCCTCAGCACGTGCTCACATTGGCGTTAGGTCATCCATCTAATCAGAATCCACATTCATAACAAATGGAAAGAATTTCGATGTTTCGTATACCTACAAAATTCTTGTAGCTATGCTCAGGCACAAAATATCATAATTTAATAAATTATATTTATTAAATATATAAATCATATTGTATGTAAATACAGGAGACGAACTCCATAGACATGCTTGTCAATTGCTCGAAGAAATAAAGCGTAGATACCTATATTTTGGCAAACTATCTAATGTTAAAAAGCTCAAATTTGATATGGTTATTATAGATAATATATGTATTTATTTTATACAACAGTCGGCCGGCCATCTTGATCATCAGACCCTAGAACCAGAGTGCTTTTCAAGACGAATCAAACGAACCCAAACTCGACGGGGTTGCGTCGTTTTATTACACAGTTCCATGGCCACCTTCCGGCGACATGTTCATCGGCATCAGATCAGCTTCATGTCATAATAATATTGCATTGTCATCAGATTTTCATATGCATGCAAAATTTCAGCTCAATCGAAAACCGGGAAGTGGTCCAAATTTAACTTGCAAGATTTAATTACAGACAGACACCGGGATTGGTGAAACTAAATACAAGCTTGTAAAAGTGCGATGCGATCCGTCTGTAAAGTGTGAAAAGTGCGATGGTTCACAGAAATTGTACGAAGGTGATGAAAGTGAATTTTTGCAATGTGTTGCGGTGCGGCGCGGCCCGCCTCAATCTGCGTTAACCTTTATCTTTCCTTGCTGCGTTTATTTTGGTAGAACCGTGCAATAATAGAATTTCGTCGTAGAATAGATAATAAATAACTCAATTAATTAACACTTGATGGAAAAGGGCAATCAATTTGTAGCTACTTGAAAGGGATAAGTGATTACAGATTGATTGAAACAAAGCCATCTTGAGCGGGTGGAGGGTTTAATTCGAATCCTGCTAGGAACAAAAATAGGTGTTCCGGCAGTATAATTGCTTACATTAAGCCTGATTTACACGATTTTACTATTTCATTGCCAGTGCCATGCAATAACTTGAAGCAACAATAAAAATTTAATCGTCTAAACAGCGTTTAGACGATGCAAGTCAGTTGTTGCAAACATTTTTTTATATGCCACAGGTTAAGAAGGTTGCATCGTGTAAATGGCGTTTTACACTCGTCATATCCAGCAATAAGTAGCTCGTTCTAAGTAGTGCTGAGAAGAAGAATTTTCCTTTATTGCTGAAGCAGTGAAAAGAGCAATAGTGCCGAAATTAGGGAATTATTTTATTTACGAATTATTTTATTTCCGTTTCTAAGTGCATCAATACGAAAATAGGGTCAAAAAGATACATACGTTAAAATTGCTATATCATTAAGGCGCTGACAAGACCCAATTGACCGAAATAGGCTTCTCTTAAGAAAAAAGATTGCCAAATCTGCATAGTTTGCGGTAGCGGAAAAAATATATGTTAATTTTGAACATATTTCCCAGAACTTGGTTGTTACCAAAACACGGTTTGAAAAAAAATCTCGATTAGTTTGTAATCGAGATTGCTACACGCGGTGCCTTTGTGTCGCGTCGCGTGACGCGCCTGTTTGAAGGAGCCTTTAAACTAACCTCTTACCTTGAGTTCCTATCCAAAATACCTGTATTAAATATTAACATACTCGTACGTTACGTATTTAATAAATAATAAGAACGTCTTATTTGAATGCAGAAGTTGGTTGTTTTTTATTTTCGATTACTCAACTAACTGCGAACCTGTTGCTGTTTTTAAAAAAAGAGTGAAAGAACACTATCTTTCCACTTTGCCATAGTTGCATACTATGTATTTATTATTTTATACTATTAATTATATATAAGTATTTTAGTGATACATATTTTAGAAGTATGTATGTATTTAAATAAGTATATTCTCTTATTGTATATTTAAATTAGTAAATAGTTTTTTTTTTGTGGTTTTTGAGTATCTTGTTTTCCCTTTACACACAGTGTCTACATCTTTTTGTCTACCGTCATATCGCAGGTATGCTGGAAGAGATTTCATTATAAATAAGCATCACCTCTGTACGTATTTTTCTGTTCCTTTCTTCTTGTCTGTTTATATGTGTGTACATAAACTGTTAAATTAATAAATTTTGAGTAAATAGGTAATTGCTTCATATTTTGCAATCAATTACAAGCGTTGTGTCATCGCGCTTCTCTTTCTTTTCTATGCAATCTGACATTGACCGCGGTTTAGGTGTTGTCAGCGTCTTAATTTAGAATAGTTATTTCAATCAGTTTAAACCATGACTCGTTCACCACAAATACACAGATTGGTCACACGGTAAACTACTTATGACTATACGTATTATCAAGAGCTTATCACCTGTTATCTACATAACAATATTATTTGTGTTGGCCCGATAGGTTTGTTTTATTTTCATTTTAGCTGAGAAAGAGATGGAGCTATAAGTCCTGTATAGCTCCATCACTATCCCACTGTGAAGTAATATTATAATAATACTGCTATAAGAGGTGATGGTAACCCCCCTGTACGTCTCCGTGACATAAATGTGTCATCATCGTTCTGCTGACCTTGGGCCTTATTATGAACTCTTATTACCAGGCAGTTTACGGCGTAAACAGAACTGCCTTGCAATTTCGTATTATGAACTCGTCAAACAAGCCAGTCAGCAGTCACGTGACACTGGGCGACTTCTGCCCGAACATTGCCTGGCAATACCGTATTATGAACGTTCGTTTGACATTTCTTTTCATACTAGAACTGTCAAAAAGTAACCTCATAATCCATTCTGTTTACGTTGCTTCAGAGGAGCTTTTATTGAATTGTTTTGGGTTTATTTGGAAAAGTTATTCGAGTGTTAAATATATAAAAAAGGGAAATATCATGTGTGACGAATATGAACTGTTTGAGTTCCTAGAAAGTGACTTTTCACATCAAAATAGGGAATCAAGAAACAAAAGAAAACGACTTCGTGATCAATGTAATCCGTTCGATATGGATGATGCGCAATTCATCCAACGATATCGACTTAGCAAAGATTTGGTACGGAATCTTTGTGAGGAGCTGAGACCGCACATGTTAGGGCCTACAAAATCCACGGATTTATCAGTGGAGACTAAGGTATTTGTTTTGTTTTTACTATGAGACCTTAACATACCATAATATTATGAACTTAGAGTTTTAACTAAACATTATTCTCATTTTAGGTTTTGGTAGCATTGTCATTTTATGCTACTGGCTCCTATCAACGCCCCACTGGTGATATTGGCTCTCATTCAATATCCCAGCCAACAGTTTCAACAGTAATTAAGCAAATTACTGGGTTATTAAATTTGCCGCAGATACAGGAAAAATATATTAAGTTTCCAAGCACATCTCAAGAACGCAGAAGTAATGTCGTAAGGTAAAAAATGTTTAAAATTTTATTCTCAGAATTGTTTTTTGTTTTGTCAATGCCTTTGCCTAAATGCATAATTTTCTTTCTAGGTTTTTTAATAAGTTTGGTATGCCAGGAGTGTTGGGCTGTATTGATTGCAGTCATATTGCCATCATACGCCCAACTGAAAATGAAGAGAGGTTCTATTGTAGAAAACAATATCACTCATTAAATGTACAATTGGTAAGTCTTATATCTAATAGGATACTTAAAAACATATGTAGGTATAACTCAAAAATTCAATATTTATTTTCAATATATATCTAATCAACAAATCAGTAATAACATTCATGAGTTCAATTATTTGAAACTATTCTTCTTCTTTTAATTATGTGAGAATAACCTGAAACAAATATTTTAGATTAGTAATGCAGACCTTGAAATAATCAGTGTGGATGCTAGCTATGGAGGGGCTACACATGATTCATTTATTTGGGGGAACCATCCACTGAAGCGTCACTTGGAGGAGCTTAGTCAAAATGAGTCCATATGGTTACTTGGTATGTAAAAAGTTTACTGTTTATACATGTCAATAATTATTTGTTGTTGGTTCATAATTAAAAGTCTGTCTAAAAGTCCTTTGTTGACCAATAAAGATAATAATTGAAAACTAGCTAATTTTTCTATTTTTAATACAAACTAGTCATCAACATTCTAACACAATTGTAAAATGCTATTTTGATTTCAGGTGATTCTGGTTACCCTTTGAGGAGACACATGATGACTCCAATAACAAACACAGCTCCGGGTACCCAGGAAGCATACTATACTGGAGTACATGTGAGGACTCGAAATGTTGTTGAGAGAACGATTGGACTCCTAAAAGCGCGTTTCCGATGTTTACTGGTGCACCGAGTTCTCCATTATACACCCCAAGTAGCAGCAACAATAGTTAATGCATGTGTGGTGCTACACATTAAGAGTGTCCGGTCAAATCTACCAGTACCGGAGCTCACTGAAGAAGAGACTGCACAAGAAGCAACAATGCAGCAAATGGATGCTACTCACCATACCAATCAGCAGTCATCTAGCAGCAACAGGGAGTTGAATGAAGGATTAGCTGTCAGGCGCGCCCTCGTCTCTCGCCTCTGGGACGCCCACAGCCCTTCAAATTAAGATTAAATAATGTATAAGTTTTATTTTATTTTTAGTTTGGAGTTCATTCGTTTTAACATTTCTAAGGTCTATCTTTAATTTGTCGCATTTTTTAAATCTTGTTATGTGTAATTTAAATGTATAAATGCCTTTAAGTTTGCTGTATTATTTGGAATATTTCACACATTAACCTACATTGTTCTTTTAACTTTCTCAACACTGTAAAAGCACCAGATTGTACTTTACATTATTTAAAAAGAATATTCATGGAGTTTCTTCTTCTCCATAGGACCAACTTTTTGCAAAAACTTTAAATATAAAAAAAAAATATTTATGAATAAACTTTAAATACAAACCTATCAATTATCTCTACAATTTTATTTAATGCATCTAGCATTTTAAGTAAAGTCTGGCTGTTCTTAGTTTCTAAGTCCAATCTGGACCTGGCCGTTTCTATAAGTGTACGCCGGGCCGCCTCTTGACTGATGTGACCTTCTCTGCGGCGTCGTTGACGTACAGGACGTGAAGTAGTACCTTCACGTATGTTACTGGTTGAAAGTTGGGGCTGTGATGCCTCCTGTGGTGCATGTGACTGTGGACTCTCATCCACAACTGGTGATTGCTCTGGTAAATGAGGGTCTATTGGCTCACTACCACTAGGAAGAGGAATACCAGCAGAGGCTGGTGAAATTGCAGTATTAGAGAATACTGCAATTTCACTAGCGCTTGAGGTCTGTGACAACTGAAACAATTTAATTAATTATGTACACATAATAATAATGTATACCCACATTCAATTTAGGTACATTATTTATCTTAAATAATACTCACTGCTAGGAATGGTATAGGAACTTGAGTATTAGGCATGCCAGTCCCATAACCACTTCCAAGAAGGCTTAAAAATTTTTTTTCTATGTCGTTAAGGGGGGGAACATCCACAGGTCCTCCTCCAGTACGATTTAAGGATACCCGTACTGCTGCCACTCTTTTCTTTAATTTTGCCTTGTAATCGATCCAATACTGCAACAGCATTTAGGTTTTAGATAATAAATAATAATGCATAATTTAATAACTAATTGTTTTCTTAAAAAGTACTTACGTTCGACCACCCTTTGCAATCTTTTAAAGCACCTTCTCCTTGGGAATTGAGGGCCTCAGTGACAGATTCCCACATCCGCTTAGAGTACTCTCGTGCTTGGGCAGATTTATTATATCCAATCGCCACTTCTTTGTGGGAATCTAAAAACTCCCACAATGTTTCCAGCTGAGCATAAGTTACTCGCCGACGAGAGCGAGAACTCTCATCCACTGAACTATAATAATTGCAATTGTATGAATATTATAACATGTTAAAAACGAAATATTAATTAAAAACACTGAATAACACTTACGCCATATTTTTGTTTATACTCCGGACCTAAGACGAACCACTGACCAATCTTACGAATGCAAGTATGTTTTAAATAAACAAAGATAGTTTGTAAAACAATAGTATATTATATTGAAGTGGTAGAATTTCCCGCTGAACTTCAAGTGGATTACGTTCGGAAACATAATCTCGCGTTACAATTTACAAACACAAAATTATGATATGAATTAATTATATAGCACAATAGGTATACATTGCGTTCATATTTTAACCTACTTCTATACTAGATTCATATTTATTTATTATTATTATCATAAAATACGTGATCTAAATAAAACCGTAACTTGCCGCTAAATATTTAATTGTGTTTCTGAACGTAACGGCAGAGAATTACAAGCCAGCCATAGACAAACTACCCAGCGTGAAGTCGGTCAGAATTAGGAACGTCATAATACGAAATCTAACCAGCCAGTGAAATGAATTGCCTGGAACTTGCCTGGTTTTGAAAAGTTCGTAATAGGCCCCCTTATCCCAATTTATAATATGTGGTCGGCGCAATGTCTTTTTCTTCGATACTTCTCTATTAGTAGTCATCTCGGTAGTCCATTTCGTTTCTTTGGTCTTCCCCTACTCGTATAGCCATCCACAAGCATACTCAAAACTTTCCTGGCGACATTTGCCTCATTCAGTGTGCATAAATTGAAAAAGTTTGGATTTTCAAACGTTTTCAGTTGTTTGTAACAGTAACTTAGTTTACTGGTACATACGGCTACATATCAAGCTTATACATTTCCAGTATAAGCTGATTTCGCATTGCATAGGTTTTCCGTACAATGAGAGTTCAGACTTTGAGAGAGAGAGAGCCATAGGTGCCGATTCCCTTGTTTACAAACTAAACCAAATTTAAGTTTAGTGCATCTTTTTCTTTCTATTTCATTAAGAAAAGGACAGAAGACAAATTTTAGTTTAGTCATGTCAGATTAATCAGCCCTGACGTAAATTGACGTGATTTTAGTAGGCAAGTTTTTAATCACATCTAAGCTTGTATGGAGTAGTGACAGGCGCTGATTAATTTGACAGGACTAAACTAAAATTTATCTTCTGTCCTTTTCTTAATGAAATAGAAAGAAAAAGATGCACTGAACTTAAATTTAGTTTAGTTTGTGAACAAGGGAATCGGCACCATAGTTTAACAAAAGGTCAAGAAGAAGACCGATTGATTTCCTACATACTTACCTGAATAAATACAAGTGCTCAGAGAATATCCCAATGGACCACAAACGACGGTAGAATGAAGAAAATGAGATGATTCTCATACAGCGGGGTCATTGCGTACAACACAGTCGCAATGGGTTTCATTTTGACAGTTCAACAACATTAATTACGTTATTCACGTTGTTGAGCAGACAAATTTTTCGAACATGGCAGCAATGGATTAGCAAATCATTCAGATTGTGATTAATCACAATGTGTTACACATTGGTGCCGATTCCCTTGTTCACAAACTAAACTAAATTTAAGTTCAGCATCTTTTTCTTTCCATTTCATTAAGAAAAGGACAGAAGATACATTTTTGTTTAGTCCTGTCAAATTAATCAGCGCCTGTCACTACTCCATACAAGTTTAGACGTGATTAAAAACTTGCCTACTAAAATTACGTCAATTTACGTCAAGCGCTGATTAATTTGACAGGACTAAACTAAAATTTATCTTCTGTCCTTTTCTTAATGAAATAGAAAGAAAAAGATTCACTGAACTTAAATTTAGTTTAGTTTGTGAACAAGGGAATCGGCACCAATGTTACACAATTAAGGTGCAGATTATGCCTATTTAGTTCGACCATAAATGCTAACACTTTTGTGTGTTTTATATCTCTGTTACAAAACCCAAAAAAATTGAGAATAAACATATCAACGGTTAAAAGGTAATAAGGCATAAGCGCCATTTTGGTCGAAAATGAGTTATGAATGCCATCCTACTTAAAAATAGAGATTAAGTGGGATGGCATTCATAACTAATTTTCGACCAAAATGTCGCTTATTACCTTTTAACCGTCGATATTGTTATTGTATCCTTGATAAAACCTTGACTTGCTTTGCAAAAGATTTTTATCGATCGCACACCAATATTTAGTGGCATTTACTTAACAGTTCTTCGAACCCGAATGTCTCTGTATTTCATGGCGCTAACAAAACAGAGAATATCATTAGTAATGGAGCAGAAATAGACAAACCTGTGAATTTAAATTTTTATCTTCATGTCGTAAATCAACAAAACAGCCAGGTTTTCCCAAAACCATTTGTTTTATAGCACTTATTTCTATTTCGTATCTATTAACAAGTCGATCGATTCAAGAACTATATTTTTATCTCAACGAAGATAATAAACAACGTGATTTAATGATTTTCAGCAGATCAGGAAATAGAGATGATGTGGAGTTGTTATTAAACAAAGAGCAAGTGTTACATCAGTATTAATTAGTTTATTATCTTGAACCCTTTTAGTAGGTATCGTGTTTCACAGTAACGGTGAGATAGGCTGGATGGGCAGTCGCTCCATGTAAAATCTGGTATAGGTACAAGGCTAGGCAGATGATGATCTTAACTCCCAAGAGATATAATTTTTGCATTGTTTTGTAGACGGTGCTCACACCTTGCTAAGATGGACTCACCCCATGATCCCATCAAGCTCGCAGCTTACTAGACCTTACGGGGACCTATAAACTGCCCAGAGCTCCATTGCCTTTTCTGCCGATTATTTGTGCCCCAGAAATACATCGGATACCGTCAGAGCCAAGAGCCAAGCACAATCTGCGCCACTGCCATCCAAAACTGTAGCCAGAGCCGAATCCCCAGTCTGTCGTGCTCTAAAGATGCTAAATGCCCTTCTGACTGCCAACCCTGAATGTGATGTGTTTGCGGATGAATGGAGTAAAAAAAATATGCGTATGTCTGGTGTTCTGTGAGAGAAAGTATGGAAGGGGGAGTCCACAGTTTTATGTTAGTTTTAAATTAAATTATAAACAACATAATTATTGTCTAGGTACGTAATAATTGTTTCTATGTTAATTCATGTAATTGGACACCGTTTTAATTAACTATAAATAAATAAAAGCTTTAAGAATTTCAGGATACGAGTATTTAGTGTAAACAACCGCCTCGTTGTTTTAGTGGTCGCAAGCAGCACTGCTAACTGCTAGGCATAAGGTCCTTTCCTGTGTCGGGCAAAATGTTATTGAGTTTTTCCGCCTGGAATTTCTCAGTCTTTCTAGCAATAGCAACGCGGTGTCTGGATTTGCACCCGTTGATGGCAATAGGCTCGCCTTCTATTATATGGGACTTAAAACTAACTGGCGAAACGTAGGTGTACCCACAGGAGGTACACCCACATTTCTGAGAGATCCGAAACCTTGGGTTCTCAGAAAAAGATGTGCCAGACGACCTTCTCTTGCAACTAAAGGTAATCGATAAGTTCTTCTTTTTTTAATTAATAGTGAGTGAGGGTTTCAAATAACAAAGTACTCTGAAGAAAGTTTAATTAAAAAAGGTCTCAATTCTCAAATGTCATAGGAGAAAGGTAGTGTTGGTTGGTACTTGACTGGTTCTAATTGAAAACTAGAGAAATTGAAAGTGCTCGATTGGAAACTTTTCTAATTAATCAACTGCAATTGTAGTTGTGACCTTGGGTAGGTAATAGCGACCGATTCTTTTCTTTATTCAGGCCTTTCCTTGGTAGTTCACTTTAAACTTCTTTGAGGTTTTAGCAGGAAAATAATATGCAATGGTCGGCAGTGGTTTATGTTATGATGGATGTAGGTACCAGCTTAAGAAAGACTTTTCGGCTGATTTTTTAACGCGCGCCGGATTTTCAACACTGCTTAGCGCCGAGAGTTGAAAATCCAAGAGTGTGCTTTTTGATGCGCTGGGATGCACTCTGTTGGATTATTGATGATTGCTTGGCTCAACAACGCGAGTTCCAGCGCGCGAAAACAATCAACCCGCTAAAAAATCGCCCTCCAACGGCTATACCACACCTAGTGTAGACCGAAGCCAAAAAAATCAAAGTTAACTTCTTCGTCTTCATCGTATCGAGTATTCTAAATTATACGAGTTTCGACCAGAATTCAGCTACGCCGTAGTATTATATTATCTGTGGCTACGTCGACAGCGTCAAGGCTCCTACATACTGGCGTGACTGATCGTGCGACGCGTCGCGACACAAAGGCACCGCTTGTAGCGCTACACGCGGTGTCTTTGTGTCGCGTCGCGTCGCGCGACAAGTCGCGCCAGTATGTAGGAGCCTTTACCATGCTAAGAAAGCTGTTCCACCTGAGATGTGCTATGCTACCTTGTTGTGGATGCGTTTGATATCCATCAAAATCATATTCATTGGTCAGTGCTATGCTACATCCCGCCGGGGTCGCAGCAAAGTCCGAAAGGTTTACCGACGCCCCTGGCAGCACAGGCAACGGAAGGAATACGGGTGGGTTTTAATCAGTAAGAGTCTGACACACCCTCCCGCTCCGCCCATAGCGGGACAAGTTATTTGATAATTTCCGACACAAACAAAAAAGAAAAAAAAAAGAAAATGGGTGGTATGATTGGTGGATATCAAACGCATCCACAGCAACGTAGCATTGAACATCTCTGGTGGAAAACACCCTAACGCTGACGACGTAGCTGAATTCTGATCAGCGGACCGGCGAGGTCTTTGATAGTGCAAGAGGTGGAGCATAGTTTGAAGTTTAGCTCCATAATCGCTCTGTGGCTCATTGGAGTATCCATCGGACTAAGTAGACTAAGGAATGATGATGTTGTATTAACTGGCTGAGCGACTGACATATTCTGCAATGACGACATTCGACATTTTTGTCGACCTTTTCTTTTACGAAACTAGAAATTGAATCAGGTTTTTGGGTGGTGTCGATCCTTGAATATTATTATATCAGTGGGTAGGAAGTGTCGATATCTCTGTATGATGTTAACATTAAATGCCAACTGCCAAAAAAAAATGAGATATTACGTGTTTTTATAAATTCTAACGTGACGATATTGTCGTGGAAGTCCACGGCGTCACGAGAACACAGTGAAGTAAAATGTGTGGAAATATTTTATGAAGACACATTTAAATTTCTGTCCACGAGAACGTTATAACATGCACATATTTCCATATATTTTGTGCATTTCCTAGCCGGAATGAGATTTAAAATGTACCTTTAAGAATCGGCACAACCGGCTCTAGCCAAGTGCCTAAAACCTAGCCGTCGGGAGTTCGGGAGCAAAAGTTACCATAACTATCTACTTAGGAGTGACAATTTATTATGGTGGATCCGCGAAATTCAAATTTTCTTACGTTTTTTTTTTTCAATTTGCAGGACAGTGTCAGGTTGTATCTTGATCAAAATGTGATTCGCGTCCTTATCAAATATGTGTTTACATAATTATAATCATTAGAATCATTCATACCTACATCTCATTAGATCAGTTCCGTAAGAACTTTTCCATTAGAGATTTGTTATGGTCGTTCTGGAACAAATCTAACTATAAGAGATGTATTTAATGGTTCTAATGATTATAATTCTCTAAATACATATTTGTTATCGCTTTCGGTACATAGATATGACATGGAACACCTTCTATAGGTGAGATTAATATTATAAAATGTCTTTTTTTCGGCTCCGGAGATGCTTTTGATCGGAATGTAATTTCAGAGTGCATAAAATGAAGGTGACGTATGAAACTTAGTAAGGGATAAAAATATTTCTAGACGTGTTTTTCACATTCATTTGTTTCAATTTTTTGCTCATTTATAAAATATTGTGTTTTTTTTGCGTCACTACCTACTGGTAAAGAGCTAATGCCGGCATTATGGAGCTATTGATAACAGAAGGATAAAATAATGTTGAATGGTGTTCTATAAAAAGTAACCTATTGTTGCGAAAGAAGGTATCTAACATTAGTCAATAACAATCAATTGGTAGTAGGTACCTGTCAGCCGTAAAAATAAATAGCACACATTATAATGTAAATAACGAAGTAACATTGATTGGTAGCAATTAATTGTTGCCTACCATTACCTACGAATTTCTCGTGTAACAGGAATGTTTATATTTCAGCCCAATCAGTTCTAAATTTAGATACCTCTTCATAATAATTTACTCTGCGGTTAAAATAGTTTATAGTTTATGCGCTGTTCTTTATTTTTGAATTTAAAACTCTAAATCGATTTGCTATCTGTCAAAATTTTGACAGATCGATTTGTGTTTCTCAACCTTTTGTTTCAATCAATGCAACTAGTATGTATTTTTCTTGAAATACAGTTTTTGTTTACGCCAGAAGCCGTGCCTCACCTAAATACACTGTAGACTAAATAAAGAACTGTTTAGACAAAGAAATCCTTCAGTTTCCATGGGATTTAAGTGTAAATCAGGCAGAGGCACTCGTAAAGACACCATTACCTTTGTGCTGCTGTGCAATAAAAAACTAACGATCCACAGTACGATCGCAACTATACAGCAACAAACAGACAGACAAACAAACCGGGTATGGATTGAACCTATTAACAGCGCATTGAATTGTCGAAACGTGACAGCTTAAAAGATTATCGCCATACTAACCTTATAAAACTGTCGATTCCGTGCTCCGGGGCCTACGACACACACAATAACAATTGTCTACGTCGCAATATCGACAGGAAGAGTATTTATTTGATTTAGGTGAGGTTTTTTGTGTTATCACGCGCCCGCGTTATCCCGCATTCGCGGTGAGAAACGCTACCGCGGCAGAGCGCTGGCTGTCGCGGACTGAGGGCACTGAGGCCGAGCGTCGCCGAAGTGTGGCTGGATGGGTCGGCAGGCCGCGAGACCGCGCATGCGCGCCGGCCAAGGTCATGCGCGAGAATACCGCTTGTGTACAGGCGCCGTGTTTACACACCGACTATGACCACTACTAACAACGCAGCCACCATTGCGCATAAAGTCCCCGCGATGTTTGAATTATGACATTTATGACAGGCAGTGTATAGTACTGTACTGTAATGTCAAACTGTCCCACGTTTCAAGTTATCAGCTGTGCTGGGTGGTGACGGTTATAATCACCACGCCCACCACTGCCAGTGATTACCCCACAGGTCTAAGAGGAAGTCACTCCTCGATGACATGATAAACCATACCACAATCCGCGGCAAATATTAGTTAAAACTGGCATGAAACATTTTCAACATTTAATTAATTTGACTAGCGCACAAATGGGTACAGTTACATATCAGCAATAGCAGGTAACAATAGGTAAACTAAACACTGACAAGGTGATCAATCACAAGAATATTCTTACTTTGACAAAGACCTATTCTGGTTTAAATTGTGAATTTAAGTACTTACAGCTGATTTAAATACGGGGCGAAATTAAATTAGGTTGCGAAACTTCGCAACGTAATGGGTATCGATATTTAAACATGATAAAACATAAAAAAAAATAATTTGATGTTTTTTTTTTGTTATGTCGTCGACAGTAGTTAGTGAAACTTGAAATACCTATCAGTTAAAAAAAAAAAATTTTTTTGTAAAATTCACAGTCGTGGTGGTCATCGATATAAAAAAAAAAACATCAAATCATTTATATATAATTTTATCGTGTTTAGATATTGTTACGCATCACACCTACAGAGTTTCGCTGGTTAATTTGATTTGACCCTGTATAGTAAAGTAAAAACAAAGAGTAACAAATAAACTTTTATTTAAATACTTACTCTTATAAACAAAATAGATATGCAATACCTTTTAAAAACAGAAAAAAGCAGCAAACAAGCTAGCAAAATAACTTAAAAACTAAATAAATGTCAACCTTGGTCACGATTACAAAATAGTGATTGTAGAAGAAAAATCGATGTACTTTTAGGTAGGTACTAAGTAGTTTTAATAGTATCCTCCACCAAAACCCAATAATTATCAAAATTAACTAACTTAGTGGCTTACTTCATTAAAAAAACATATTATGCTAATCTTTTCACCAAAGTTTTCAATTCAACAATGATTATATTTTGAGTAACTTAAACTATATAACAACATCTAACATGATTATAAATGTGTAACAAAAATAACAAAAAATTATACTAAAATAAATAAATGTTTCTAAAAATAAATAAAAAGTTTGAGATCCACTGACTTTGGAATTATGGATTTTTAACCCTATCAGATCAACTCAATAATTTTGGTACATTAAATCCATTTCTTAATACACACTTGACCTGTCATCTTAACAAGACTTTAAATATATTTAAGTTACAGAAAACTAAAAATAAACAGTCTCAATAACAGCCTTTTAACGATTACAGAAAAATACAATTCTACTTAAACTCTAGCCAAAAGTTGTATGACTAACACTTAGGCACCTTCTTAAACAGAGAAAAGTTTTATTTACTGATTTTAAATCTATTAATCCAGCACCCTAACTGCATAACACACTATCAACCACAATCTGAATGATTTAGAAGTACCTATATTATTAAGTTCGAAAAAATTGTCTCCTCAACAACGGAAATAGCGCAATTAATGTTGAACTGTCAAAATTAAATCCATTGGCGCCGATTCCCTTGTTCACAAACTAAACTAAATTTAAGTTCGGTGCATCTTTTTCTTTCTATTTCATTTAGAAAAGGACAGAAGATAAATTTTAGTTTAGTCCTGTCAAATTAATCATCTACTCTATACAAGTTTAGACGTGATTAAAAACTTGCCTACTAAAATTACGTCAATTTACGTCAAGCGCTGATTAATTTGACAGGACTAAACTAAAATGTATCTTCTGTCCTTTTCTTAATGAAATAGAAAGAAAAAGATGCACTGAACTTAAATTTACTTTAGTTTGTGAACAAGGGAATCGGCGCCATTGTCACTGTAAGTGTGTTAGGTGCACAATTACGCTTTTACGCCACAAAAATGTCTAGAAACAAATCATAGCCCAGCCGTTTTCTACTGATCTTCAATCATTCTCAACTTCGTATACTTCCATCTTAGCGATTTTTTTGCTGGAGGAATGACAGTATCATGTTCATCCATACAATGTCTCTTTAACTCTGAATACTTCCTGAACCTGGACTCACAGAACAGGCAGTCCACAATCACCTTCCTAGCATTATGAGCTGCCCATTCATGGTCCCACTTCTCCTTCAAACTTCTGAAGTACTGACGGCAGAACTTACACCTGAATCTGGTCGTCGTTACCTTGGTATGCGAGCATCTCATATGCTTATTCAGCATAGACTCAAAATGGAACACTTTCTCGCAATATTGACATTTCATAGGCTGATTTTTGTTGTGGTACTCCATATGCTGAGTTATCATTTTCTTGGAATTGAACTTACGTTGACACATGTCACATTGAAAGTAGGTGGTGCCGTGGATTTTTTTGTGCTTAGAAAAGTTGCTGGAATCGCTAAAGGATTTGTCGCAAAAGGTACATTTGTAGAGAGTGAGCTTTGCGTGTTCCCTCAAATGGGCTTTGTACCGATCGATTTTTGAAAATACCCGTTCCTGACAGATCTCGCAGCGAATGTTGAGGACCCCGAACTTGTTTACTGGGTTCTTAGCCAGGGTGCTCCTTATCACATGCTCGATGAGATGCCTCTTAAGGTCACCGATCCGGTCGAACTTTTTTAGACACACTTCGCAGGTCTGGAAAAATATTTGTTATGCGTTAATTAAGTAATACCTACTTGCGGTCAGAAACTCAGAACAGGTTTTAAAGTTATATAGAACATAGGTGATATTTATTTTATCCATACGTTATTCTGCTTGACGAAATCGTTATCCAGGTACCTACAGCGCTGCGGGTAGCGTCGACGCTACTAAGTAGGGAATAACAAAGGACAGTTAATTTCATATTAAATCACATCAGACCTTATTAAGTCCAATGCTGAACACGGATTTGATAATAGACGGCTACAATGACCTGGCATCAAAGAAAATGGACAAAACAACTTTTGTAATTTTTGGGCGATCTATTATCATTTTTAAGGGTCGGGTAATCGCCGTTGACCTTGGCCATACAAATATGCGTCGCGCTCACGTTATACCGCGCGCCGTTCGTTTTCATAGGGAATATTTATTTTAAGTAAAGTAAATATGAATATAAATAAAAACAGATTCAATTACTTATAGATAGGTACCTAATAAAATAGTCTGTTCATACAACAAAAAAATATGAAAATATCTTAAGTAGTTTTTATGCTTTGGGTAGACCTTACTTCCTGATTTTATTTCATAAAATATTTTACAACAATACTTAAATATTCAAATATAGAATTTATGTGTATGCGTTCCAGCTTAACATACATTTTTTGCATAAATTACTTCCATTATATGATGGCGTAATATTAAAAAGTCACTAAAATATATATCTGCACCTTAAATGAACAGTGAAAGTTATTGCCGCCTTGGCATTATGTATGGATAATTATGTGCATTATGTGCTCTTACGCCATTTTTTGTAAAAGCCACAATGGTAAGAGACAGAAAATGTTAATTTTATTTTCTCTGGAAATGTGATGCGTTTAAACCTTGGGTCCAGGATGGAAGACGCTTAAAATCGGGATATAAAAAAATTAACATGTCTGTAACATACAATGACTCAAGTTTACCATACTGAGATCAGCGATACGATATATACAGGGTGACATCGAAATGGAAGATTGTACTCATCATTATGAACAACTTTTACTAAGGGACCAAAGCTACAATCCCAAAAAAAAAACTGCTATCCCCCTACATTTATGTTCGCAATACCTCATCAAAATGTAGGAAAAGCAGATTTTTTTTTTGGGATTACAGCTTTGGTCCCTTAGTAAAAGTTGTTAATAATGATGTATACAATGTACAAAAAGATGAGGGGATAGCAGTTTTTTCTTGCGACAAACTGAAAGATGTATAAAAAGTTTGTCGCAAGTTTTCAATTTCAACCTGTATAAGTAAGCTCAAGCAAATATTAATTGATAAAGCACAATAAACAAATACATTCATGAAAAAAAAAAAAATAATAATACAAGGAGACACCATACTCCGTTAGTCATAGATACAATAATACATACATAGATAAATATAGTATGATTATATGGGTGCATCTCATACCATATAAAGTTATTTGGTATATTTTCATTTCAATAACGTTCACAAGATGTAATAAACGTGAGTTATACCATCTGTTCATATAATTTCTTTACATATAACATTTATATACTTTAAACTTATTAAGTATAACGTTATTGGATATAACGTTTATTTAATCGAAAGTTATTAGGTCTATTATTTAAAATATATATTGACACTTATCATTATGGTTAACACCCTGATTCAGAGCAATCCGACTCGGATAGGTTAAGTTAGGTTAGAAGGCTATGGCGGAAGCTCCGCTCCGTTCGCTCCCACCTTAGCCTTCGTGGCTATTTTTTTATAAACACCCAGAAATACGAGCCCCGCTCTACGGGTCGCCGTCGAGCTATCTTGACAGGTGGTAATCAGTTACTAGGTATATCACTCAGGTTACTAACTATGATAGAAATTAAGCAGTAAGGTTTTTATCATATTAGACTAAATATAGGTTTTATGTCTTTGTTTGAGTGGTATATCAAACGATTTTATATTCAATGTATGTTATGCTTATAAAAGTTAATCATTTTAAAATTATATCAATCGTTTATTATATTAACTGATCATTTTAACAAATAAAATTATAGATTCAGTTGTTATATCTTGTAAATATTAGAGATTTTGTAATTATATCATATAATACTTACCCATGATATATGCTTATAACAGATCCCAAAACAAAAAAAAACATAATATTAATACAGTAAAATTAAATAGTGTACCTATTTAAAATGTTAAAGTTATTGATTGTTAATTTCTTTCCTAATTTTATTATTATTTAAAGAATAATTTTTACCTTTATTTTTTTTGCTGTGCCCTTCAGGGTCCGTAATTGTACCTTGGCTCTAAGCCTTTGTAACACCTTAAAAAATTATGGAACGCAATTCAAATTATGAATAATATGAATATGAATACCTTGTTATACTTTCTCTGTGTCTTGTTCGTCTTGAATTGAGATTGAAATATATTGTTGGACATCACCTTCGCGATAACCGAGTCAGGAGTTTGTAGATGTTCCTCCTCTTGCTTGACTAATTCTTCTGCCACCGAAATATCACTTAGCCCCTCGAAACTCCCCTCAAACACGCCTTCAGCGAATTCAGATCCACTGGAGCTCTGCGAAGAGTTCGAGCGGCTCTTATGACCTTTTAGGTGAGCCGTCAACTCCGATGAAGTTTTGCAGACAAACGAACACGATTCGCACATAAATTTGAAATGAATTTTCGATGAATGTGCGTGTAATTCCTGCATCGTTGCAAAACTTTTTGCACAATAGCTGCAGGGGAACATTCGAGAATGTATCTTACGGTGATTGCGTAAGGTGAATTTTGATGCGAAGACTTTATGGCACTTGTTACATTCTAGATCTGGGTCGCCGTGACCGAGGCAGTGTTGCTCAAACTTTTCTTGGTTCTTCAAGCTTTTTCCGCATTCTGTGCACAAGAACTTGAGGCTGCCAGAGATGGAGCGCCGGTGGCTGCTGACCACGTGCAGTTTGAAGGCAGACAATTGGTCAAATATCTGTTTGCATTTGTTGCACTGGTATTTTTTCGCGCGTGGATTGTTTGTGATGTTGAAGTCCCCTGAAATAACATTTTTGAATGTTTATGGAATGACGACACTCAAAAAAAATCGACTAAGTGCGTGTCGGACCACGCACAGTTGAGGGTTTTGTAGTTAGGATTAATATTTACGCATGCACATTATTGATTTTACCGACCGCTAAGATAAGTTAGTACTTATTTTTCTCGAAAAATATGTGAAAAACAAAGTTATTAATAAAAAATAAAAAAAACAGTGTTAAAGAAACAAACTCATATATTTTATGAAGGGATCCAATTTTTTTCATAATTTCACTAAACTATTGTTTAGCGGTGTAAGTACAAAATAAGACCTTTACAATTTTCATCGACAGAGAGTGTCAATAGGCTCCGAGTAAAATGGTTGTTAGACTTCCGGACGGACGGACGGACGGACGGACGGATGGACGGACGGACGGACGGACAGACAGACCAACGGACATGATGAAATTATAAGGAACCCTTTTTGTTATTTAGCTACAAAACCCAAATAAGAAAAGCATTATTGAAGTGACTGTGTGAAATCCGCAGCTGTACCAGCGAAATTCAAATTTTATTACGTTTTTTGCAAATTGCAGATCAGTGCCATTTTGTATCTTGGTCGAAATATGATTCGCGACTTTTGATTATACTACAGAATTATAATCATTCGAATCATTAATACATCTCTCTAAGTTAGACTTGTTCCCCAATGTCATGATTTCATGAAAAAGTCATTCAATGGAACAAATCTAATTAATGATTCTTGTCCTGCAATTCTAAAAAAAAAAACGTTTCGAGAATTTGAATTTCGCTGGTACAGCTGCGGATTCACCTCAAGTGATTATACATATAATATATATGATGAATGATTTCAATGAATTACATGTTTGTGAAGTAAAGGTTTAAATAAATAAATGTTTAAGGAATTGCGATTTAAATCAAAATAACAGGTTTTTACTAAACGCATATGAGAGTATATAACTACGGTACTTATTTATTAAAACAAATTAAAACAATTTTTGTCCGTCTGTCTGTTTGTCGGTTTGTTTCGGCTAATCTCCGAAAGTGCTGGACCGATTTTGATGGAATTTTTACTGGCAGATAGCTGATGTTATAAAAAGTAACTCAGGCAACATTTATTTTAGAAAATGCGACGCGGGCGAAGCCGCGACCAGCAGCTATTTTCCAATCAAATAATCATCCTAATCCATCGATCACTATTAGTAGTGATCAATGGCCTAATCTAATTATTGGTACCTATGTCTACTGTTCACTTTCAATACAATGTATTTTGTACAAGTATTAGTCTAACAGGTATCAAAAAGATTGACATCTACAGGTAAATGGCATTTTTTTTTTCTTTGTTTATTTAGGGACATTTATAATCGCAATGCGTATGTCAGTCCCATCGTACCCTAAATACACATTGGTCATACCTGGGCCATGAACCGGAACATTATTTATGCATCATAAAGTCAAATTGTAACTTTTTTAAAAGTAAATTAAATAGGTAGGTAAAAATAATAATAGGTAGGTAAATCTGCTTTTATAGACATTTATTGATATTATTATATATCCATAATATTTGGTGTACCTTGGTGTACCTACATATAGTTTTCTATTCTATTATTTTCTATTAGGTACTTATAAAAAGTTCTATCATCATGAAAAACTTAGTACCTAATATTATTAACAAAATAACTTACCTATAGTAAATTCACTCTCCACTTCACCAGCTCCAACACACTCCAGTGAAGGATCATTGATGGCAATATTCTGTACTGTCTGTCCGGACCCTGAGTCATGACCTAAGAACAATATAGTCTTCTGCTGCCTAGACAAAGACTGTATATTTGTAGACATCAGCTGCTTCAATGCTCCATTGTCCGTCTGCAGACCAACAAACTTCCTCTCGTCTCGTGCCCTATCTTTTTCATTGATCTCTTCAGACAACTGGGACAGAAACATCCCACATTCAAGCTCTTCATCCTCATACAAGTTATGGATATCTGAATTCCGAACATTTTCTTGTACCTTCTTGGCTGACTTTTGTTCCTCAGAGACAGGAGAGTACCGAATAGCTTCATTGTAATTATACACATTTTGTGTTATGTATGTGTTGTGCTGCTCAAACGTAACGTGGTTGTCATTACTCTCTTGTATGGTGTAAGTCTCCAGAGGCGGTGAGTCACAACGGTTGTACACAAATGGGCTCCTAGCCGGGTCAATCCAGACTTGAGAATCATTGTAAGCAGGTATTGTTATCTGGTTAGCTTCAGTCAGAATCACATTTATGTTGTCAATACTTGAGGAACTATTTGGTGATGCGTACCTGATGTTGATATCTCTTCCTTCCATGAACTTTACGTCACAGACGCCCTTGTATATGGCAATCTCATTGCCTTCTGGGTCTGGTGTTGAGATGTTCAAGTGTAATAACAAACGTTCTGACATTTCACTGGTCATCACCAACGGTGTACACACTCTTGGTATGAACAGTATTGGGCGAGGCACTTCCAAATTCGAGTTACACTCTTCACCTTCCATTTTCGAAATTTAAACCTGGAAAATACTGAGGGATACATACTGCTGGCAGTTCGTAGATCAAGTTAAACCAAATGAAGGTAATTAAGAAAATAATAATCGTAAAAAAAATTGAGTTTTAATCAATTGAAGGCGTTTTACCTCGTGTCGCTTTGGTGCCTGCCAGGAAAAGGATGAGCGTAGGTAGACGTAACAGACGAGTATTTCGAATATATTCGAGTCTACCCTCCATTTCTCGTTTTTTATTATTTCTGATCATTTTTACGGGTAAGCTTGACAATGAATTCTGAAGCACTTTTATAAAAACAAAAGCGATACCTACGTTATAATATTTTTTAATCATTATATTAATTTCGATTAGAGATTCGCACACCGTTAAAATCAGTTGGAAGACAAGTTATGGTTGTTTATTTGAATTTGTATATGTTGGAATACAAACTCATTATTGCTATATGGATACCATAAAATATCCTCTAATCCGTTGACATAGAGTCTATCATTTTAATCAAGTGTCTTATTTAAAAATGTCACATTTGACAAGAGGTGCGTTCGGAATTTAGGTAAACGCAACAGTGAACACATAGCTATATTATAAGTAATAATGAAAACATTGAAAAAGATGACAGATAAAAAAGTTTATCTACATTTTGCTATAAATATTCTATTTTATAAAGGAAAAATGTTTCTGAAACAGTTAGCTCATTGCTATATTGAGCAATCGAAGTCTGTAATATGTCTACGGTGTGGTATTTATAATTAATATATTTTTTTAATTTTTTTTTTCTTATTTTGTATTTTTTTTTTGTACCTACCTATGATCTTTTTGTTGGTCGAAACTATTTTTTTTATTGCCAGCTTTAAAACAACCGGTGTCATAGTAACCATAATATCATCCAAACGAGTGTTATAATGTTGTACTAAATTTCATTATGCAACTCCTTTTCAAAAAAAGAACATTGTCATGCACGCGCGTTTCATTACCACAGCGCCGTAATTAAAAAAAAACACTTGTAGGTTATTCGAATTCACGTCGAGTCCCGCCATTTTAGTTCGATTTTAGTATTGCAAGTTACTTTGTTGTTTACAAAAATGATAGATACAAGCTTTGATAACACACCACCAGGTATTTCTTCACACTTTCCATGAATTTACATAGTGAACAACACTGTACAACACCCCATGGTTTCAGAACCATATTCGCCGGCGGCATCAAATTGCTGAAGGAAAGGGGTGTTTGTTTTGGTTTACTGTGCTACTTTGAACAAACCAAGTAATGACATATGGGTATAAAAAAAAGCTTATATAGTCTAGTTTACTAGTAAATAGGTTTTATTGACTCAAACAACAAAATACTGTACAAAAATTCAGTAAGAACAAATATTTTACAGAAATTCAACACATAATTTCAAGTTTAACATTTTTTTACAGTACTTTCGACTATGAAGGTGTAATGTAGTTTTAACACATAAAGATGCTGTATAGTTTCAGCTATACACGTGCATTTTTATTACGGTATAGCTACAGTGGTTTTGGAGATAATACGCTTTAAGTTGGACATGACCGACGCGGAAACCGCGCGCGTGCGCTCCGCGCGAGCCGGTACGCGTCGCAGCATAGGGCTTGTCCAGAAAGGGCGAATCACGCGCGAGTCGAGGGTCTGGCGTTATGCACGCGATTTACGCGCGTATTTTGAATTCGCGCGATGCTTGTGGACGCGCTGTATTCGTGCCTAGTATCTCAATAGCGCGCGAATGAATTCGCGCGAAACGTTTCGCGACGAATTCGCTTCTTCTGGACAAGGTCATAGTCAGGCGCAAAGCTTGGACGCGCGAGTGGTAAGAGGATTCATATGATGTCTGTAGATAGTCTTGTATGCAAACTGTACCTACATAATTAGGTAATAAAACACTCATGTGTACACTCATAAACCCACATTCGTGATTTAATACCCCTTATTATACAACAGTTGCATAAATAACTAATAATTAATAGATTTTGAAAATTCTTCGATAATTATTTGTAAACAAATGTGAAGGTAAATTTTTATTTTGCTAGACAAGTTAACCCTGATACCTCGATATCTGTGAATAAACCAATTTTAGTAGGTACCTTTAGTGCAATTGTTGCTTAATTTTTTATTGTTATTCTTTTTCGTTGTTGTGATGATTTTTTTTGCCTGTAAGGGATCCCCTCTCCCACAGCCAAAATGAAAACCTTTAGTTTTTAACATTTTTATTTAGTTACTATCTTTAACTACTTATTTCGTAAACAGTTTAGCTTTAAATAAACGGCTGATCTGTGGGGTAATTGCGTAACACATAAAATGACAATTGAACGGAATCGGTTTCATTTTGACAGTTCAACCAGGTCCATTGCGTTAGTTACGTTGTTGAGCAGACAAAGTTTTCAAACCTATGAAGCAATGGATTAACAATATCCTACAAAACTCTTAGAATGTGATTCAAATTGTGTTACGCAATTAGGGTGCTGTTCCACTTGAATTACTGACTGCCTGAAATAATTACTATCCCATGTTGTGGAGGATGAACTCCTTGTATGGACTGATCCTGGTATACATATCAGGTACACCACGGGCACACGGGAAGGCCCAGGATGCGATACCAATCTGCGAGCCAGTCTTCCTTGACATCAGGGGGCTGCCGGAGTCACCCTGGTAAAGAAGACATCAGGTAAGTATAAATGTTATTGTTGTTGTGTTTTTATCTTATATTTATAGCGCGACCCCTGTTTTTAACGACTCCCCCCGCAACCCTTAGAGTCCGTTGTACGTTGCGCTAGTCACATCACTAGTTAGACACACACACATGTCGCCCTGCGCCGCTATGGCATGACTGATGGAGTCGCAATAATTACACCCGATAACCGCGCATGCACTCTTGCGCCTCGCGAGCCGTCCATTTTGTCCATTAAATAATAAGTAGGTCCTCACTGTTCTTCATCTACAATTTGTTTATAATGCTACGGGTACACTGTCACGATAACGCGAACTACACTTCGCGCGCTCTGTCTCGCACACCGCTCGACGTCTCGCTGTACAACAGTAAGCGCGCGAAATGTAGTTCGCGCTATCGCGACAGTGTAGCCGTAGCATTACAATAGTACTACATAATCTGTGATTAAAATATACAGAATTTACACGCACAATACTCGTAGTTGGAGTTTTATTTGTGTCAAAGTAGGTACTCAGAATACATTTATTATTATTATTTATTAGAGTTTATGTAGATTAAGTCTAATATTGTTGTGTTTTTATTGTTTTTATGAGTCTAAGTTACATTTCTTAATAAAAGTGTAATGTAAATATTTGTATGCTGCTGTTAGCGGTGTCCTGGGGGGTAACCATCACCTCTTATAGCAGTATTATTTCAATATTACTTCAGTGTAAGAAAGAGATGGAGCTATAAGTCCTGTATAGCTCCATCACTTTCCCACTGTGAAGTAATATTATAATAATACTGCTATAAGAGGTGATGGTTACCCCCTGAACATACCTTTACCTATCAACCTTGTACCATATCCTATGAACACATATTATCTTTGTCTGAGGATGTGGAGGTCAGATAGGCAGTCACTCCACCTAAAAGGATTATTTAAGTATCTAGAATTATTTATCCTTTAGACATTACGGTTTTTATTTATTATTTTTATTTTATTTTAACTAGGTATAAGTACCTATTTAATTGTTTTATTTTTAACTAGCTTTTGCGCACGGCTTTGCCCGCGTGGAGGTCGGATACTATCCCACGGGAATGTACTACCAAGATAAAAGTAACAAACTAATCACAACGCAAACCACAAAATCAAAATAAGTAAAATATAACGAAACCAAAAAAACAATACCAATTCAAATTAAAACTGTCATTATTTGACATTTGTATGAAATGACCACAAAATAACGTGTTGACGTAGTGCTTCATTTTATTGTGAGATATTTTTTTTTTTTTATTTCTTCAAAATAAACGTAACATGAATTCATGCAAGCCACGCACTTTTTTTAGTTATAATTTTATAAACTATCTGTGTACCAAATTTCATCAGAATCTTATTAATAATGGGATAATAAATTAATACTAATGATTGAAATACTATCATGAATTCATGCATGCCTAGTACTTTTTGTTAGGTTACTGCTCAGAAATTGTGCACCTGTCGTGAACAGAACAGTCTTGTATGCCTGTAACGTATGGGATAAAAAGTATCCTATATCAGGGACATAGCATACTTTACCTATCCTGTGTTCCAGGTAATAACCTATCTGTGTGCCAAATTTCACCCAAATCCGTTCAGCCGGTTTTAACAAACATCCAAACGTACAAATTTAAGTATTCCTAGTGGATTATATCTGTGTGCGCGAGTGTGTGGTGGACAAACGATCGCCATCACCAGGACGTCACGTTTGGTTTCAATAATCTTGTTTCTCGTTGACGTCCCATTGACGTGGCGGTGGACTAACGGCCTAATGGTTAGATATGCTTGCTCATTTGATTGTTGTTTTGTAATCTAAGCATTTTGACGGCACAGGCAGTACCTAGTTGTTGGTTTGCGTGTCTGTGCAAGTTATTGGAGGGATGTAGGTACCGATGCTTGTAAACGAATCCACGCAACGTATTATATCTACAGGAGGTTTTTTGGTGAGTAACATATTTCCTCTTGCTTTTTGTGGGAGTTATTTCGTGAAAAGGGACGAAAGTGTGTAGACAGGAAGTGACAGCTTGAGCATGGAATAAGTAAGTACTTTATAATAGCATAGAATTAGTGTAATCATGGAATTAGTAAATACTATATGGATTGTAAGTAGAGGGGGTCGAATTTCGACCAGTGGGCGACCACTAGTAATGAATAATTAGGTATTCGAATACATATTTCAGTATTTAGCTTTTTTAAATTCTGAGGTTAATTTCTGTCGCTTTTCAGTTGCTTATTACCAAGGTGAGATGTCAGATGTTGAGATGTTACACTTCATTATGCGACTACCACAAGGCTCACTGGTTTTTTTAGTGTGCTTTGGTTTTAGTAGCTTGGCTCCAATGCGCTTAGCTTCTAAAATCTACTCACATAACATAAGCCTGCAAATTCCGTTTCCAATCCTCCATTTGAGTTTAATGCACAGATCTCGAGGGCTGGGTCAACAGTCGGTGCTTGCGGCCACCAGGTGGCGCTAGCCTCACGGACTGTATCCACGCAACCCTGAGGCGTTAGGGTGTTCACCTCTAAGATCTGCAGATTTAAGGGAGTAATGGATGGCCGTGTCTGGAAAGAAAAACATTAGACCACTGTCAGTCGTGACGTCATCCGAAAATACTTGTATTATGACGAATGTGGGATCTGCATAGCTATTCACAACAATTCGATACGCTCCCATGCCGAATTGAAGGAGTATACGCTGTTCACAAATTCGAAACTGGAAAATATTGGTGCCGATTCCCTTGTTCACAAACTAAACTAAATTTAAGTTCAGTGCACCTTTTTCTTTCTATTTCATTAAGAAAAGGACTGAAGATAAATTTTAGTTTAGTTCTGCCAAATTAATCAGCGCTTGACTTAAATTGAAGTCATTTTAGTAGGCAAGTTTTTAATCACGTCGAAACTTGTATGGAGTAGTGACAGACGCTGATTAATTTGACAGAACTAAAGTAAAATTTATCTTCTGTCCTTTTCTTAATGATAAAGAAAGAAAAAGATGCACTGGACTTAAATTTTGTTTAGTTTGTGAGCAAGGGAATCGGCACCATTGTCAGTTTAAACCAAATAGACGACCACTATTCTTCCGACGGTTTTTACGGTCGGGGACTAGACAAATCAGGTAATCGCAAATGTGTTACATTCGACTCAGAAGCCTGTCGAATGGTTGTCAATAGGTATGCTGTGATGCTGTGGCTCTACGGCCAGCGGGCGGGTGGCGTTTGCCAGTTGTCGAATAGGGTCTTACACCCATTTTTGAAAAGTGTCATAACTAAATTCTATAGTGCTAATATGCCCCAAAAAAAAAATCACAAAATGCATTTTCAAATTTTTTTTTTTTTTTTTTTTTTCATTTAAATTTTACATTTTCTTTCGCGCGTAGTTTGACGAATACGCTGGACGCAGTGGACGCCATGTTGCTCTGTGGTCATGACGTCACTTGGTTATGTAAACAAATGCGCTGATCTATTATCTACACCCCTACCAACTTACAACTATCAGTTGACAGTTGACACGTTTTAGTTTACATAGCCATATGACGTAATAACATGGCGGCTAGTATTTCATGGTGTTTTTTAACAGATTAGAAAAACTGAAAACGTTGAATTGAATAAAATTTATTTTGTTATTTTATGAACTAAAACTAACATTTTCGGACTCCTTTTTGCCTAAACTATCTCATTAATATATTTATAGATATTTTTTCTCGTATATAGTAAAATACCCTATTTTCTTTGCCGGCTTTATTATCGCTTAGAAGTTAGGTACCAACAACTTGACCTATAAGCGTGAAGTTTGGACGAAGACATGGTGTCTATGATTTACTATAGAAAAGTTTCACGACAATAAAACCTTGGAACGGTCACATAATACCACACTTCCGCATCAGATAAATGTACCTATATGAAATGTAATCAGCTACATATCTCCTTTAAGCCATAAAATATGGCGAAGGTCACCATAATATTCGCATCGCAAGACAGAATAGGGCAGCCATAACTCCTTTTTATGGCTGTAATCTTAATAACCCGAAATGAACGTTAAATATTATATCTAACTGCGTAAATAGCCCCTGACTTCGCTAGCCCAAAGCAATGTTTGTTCTGCCAAAGTTGGGGAAAGATTCTATTTTGTTACGAAAACCGTGTAGAATGTTAATTAGGAGACTAGTTGGACCTGAATTTAAAAGTTATTTAAATAGGAGTGTTTTTGTCTGCTACCCACTTTAAGGGTAGTTTGCCTGACGGGATTTATTAATAATCTTTACTTATATAACCAAGAAGAGAAAACCTATAATAGTAGACAGATATGCGAAAGAAACAAAATCAATACTTTGGGGCAAATTGCTAAGTGACCTATGTTTATTTAAAAGTGACTCAAACCCTGTGAGCCAACCTCTGTGCCATTTAAGAAAGCTGAAAATATCTAAGGGTAAAATGTCCTACAAGCGACATCGGTCAGATACAGCGTCATGCGTCACGAGGCTTCTTATAGGAATTTATCGACGCGGCTCACTGCCGCGTCTGCAGCTTATAGAACAGCCTTCGACACTTACGCTGACACCAGAGGGTCAAGTCACATATTTTTAAGAACATTCGTATTCCCAGTCTCAATCTGGCAAAAAAATCTCTAAATTACTTACTTAATTCAGAGGATTTTTTGCTAGGTAACTATGCCCAAGTTTGGGTCAGGAGTTTTTTGTCCCCATTACGATATTTCACGTTTTTATTTTTTTCTGCTACTTATTTGGTATTAACTTTACATTATTAGGGCAACTTATTTTTGATTTTTTGTTGTGGTAGCTATTAGCTTCATTATTACTTTGTCAGCTGCGCGACAAAAACCGGTGGAAGTGAGTGAGAATTTTTAGTGTCCTTTAAAATTGGCAGTTTTATCTACAGAAAAAGGTGTTTTTGTGCAGAAATAACGCCCCAAGGTAAGAAAATACCTACTATCTATTTTCCGTAAGATTTGACATTTTTAAGAAAATGACTTGATTTCATCAAAATAACTTAGTAGGCAATGTTGTGCACTGTTTTGGAAACTTGAGTGACACAACTTTGCTTGGGTCTAGGGTTGTCACTAGTCGGATTTTATTAATGATATATTTTTAATATGAATTCATTCAGTCAACATAACTACTATACAACTCTGCCTAACCCTTCAGTAATTACATGCGTAATGTTGTGTTTTATTTAAGTACATACAATTCTTTTAATCTATTGCAGTTAAGTAGGTATATGTAAAAATGGTAAACCAGGAGCTCTAATTATGTTGATTACTTAGTGGAAACATAGTCATTTCAGTCTCATCTTTAGTGGCACGTATTGTAACTATGAGACATTATGGCCAAATTAGTACAGTATTTGTGATTTTTGCTCGTAAGTAGTAATCTGTTTAATTTTTGGAAAAATAAATAAAAGTAGCTAAAAGTAGTAAAAATAATCTGTATATTTTGGACAACCCTAGATTCAACGATATTTTTGTTGTACTGCTACAACTTTGCCCATTACTTGAAGAAAATATTACCTTCAAGGCTCCTACATACTGGCGCGACTTGTCGCGCGACGCGTCGCGACACAAAGGCACCGCTTGTAGCGCTACACGCGGTGTCTTTGTGTCGCGTCGCGCCGCGCGACAAGTCGCGCCAGTGTGTAGAAGCCTTTATTCACCGGCAATGATGTAACAGCCGGGGACAAGAACGAACGGTGTCTGGTGCACACGTTAAACAATACCGAAAAGATTAACATCATATTTATTGAGATATCCTTCGACTTAGGGTACTTGTTATTCGAGAAAACAGCAAGATTTAAAAAGTTTTACCTGGCTAGGCATAAGGTCTGTTTTCCACTTGAAACTGATTAGATACCCATAATAAAAAACAAAAAACGAATCAGGCAAATTTTTATGGTACCTACTAACAAGTTTTTAACATTGATTGTTGTTGAGATGAGATTGTGACTTGAATTTAAACGGTTTTTGTCATGTCACTGAGAAGACTTTATCTAAGGCCATTCCCATGCCAAAAAATCTAGCGTGGGTCAGCTTGAGTTCCATAGGAACTAAGCCAAGTAAAATAAAACTGGTTACTATTTAAGTTTGCAATACTTACTGTGACCAATCCCCATCCTGTCACAAAACTTGGTTCATCTCCACCAACCCAGTCGAAGTTCAGAGCTACCAGCTTCACATTCTCATTAATCTGTACTTCATCCGTCAGACAGAGGAGAGCGATATCGTTTTTTATATTAACACGGTCCCATTCGGGGTGGATGTGGTAATCTCCAAATTGGACTGTTGTTCCTCCTGATCTGAAGTTGTTGGATCCTACAACTCCGTGGAATGTTCTGGAATGAGAAGAGAAAATTTGTGATTTTGGTGGTGGATGCAAAAGAAATCTTATAAAGTAAGAAAGTTATTTGGACAACACAGCCTTGAATAACTGGGTCATTATTGCAGGTCAAAGACAGTCAAGTCAATTATTTTTTTTCAAATAGGCACATAAAAGGCTCCTACATACTGGCGCGACTTGTCGCGCGACGCGACGCGACACAAAGACACCGCGTGTAGCGCTACAAGCGGTGCCTTTGTGTCGCGACGCGTCGCGCGACAAGTCGCGCCAGTATGTAGGAGCCTAAAAGGTACTACTGACCGTCAAAATTTACAAAAAAATGCCTTCCAAAATGCCTTCGGTGCCTTTGTGTCGCGACAAGTCGCGCCAGTATGTAGGAGCCTTAACGGTGGAGTTTCTTGCCCATCCTTCTACATACGAAACTACCTTTTGGAAGGGGCGACTCGAATCAATTCCATTTCCTCTTTTAAAATGTTTTACAATTGTGTATGTACATTAACTATATAATTATATGTGAACACGATGCACCACTTTTCCCGCTCTGGGCGGAGCGGGAGGGTGTGTCAGACTCTTACTGACTAAAACCCACCCGTGTTCCTTCCGTCTCCTGTGTTGCCAGGGGCCTCGATAACCCCTTAGTACCTTCCCGCGACCCTGGCAGGCATCGGTCCTAGTGGACCCCTACATTTGTGCTGACGACATCTCTCGCGAGAGATCTCTGCCGCCGATCGCCTGCATGAGGACACGGCGGTGCTCTGCCCAAGCCGGGCAGACCTCCACCGTATGCTCCACCGTGTCCTCCGGGCGATCCAAACTTTACACCCTGGTCCTCATGCCTCTATAAATGCCACTAAGTTAGTAGCTTTAGAGTTCTTAATTAGAATAAATAAAATCAGAGTCACACCATTTTTCAAAACACATGTTAACTTGAAATTGATAAAAAAATTGGCTAAAAGCAAATATTATGTCCTTTAGTTTTTGTTTATCAGTGACAGCACTACACAAACTTCGATTTACGTACTTTATCAAACCACCTGGGACCTCATACTCGTCGATACAATGTGCTGCAGTGAGGAGCCGATCCGGCTTAAAAATTGACGCTCCACAGACGACCAGGATGATCGCATCTCCAATCAGGATACCTGCCATGTGCGGGGCATAGCCTGGCGGGGCTTCTGCACCTCCTATGATGCGAGGGGTGAAGTAACTGTCCATATTTGGGGCAGTCTCTATGGGGTTTCCTAGAATTGTTATTGTTATTAGTAATTAACTGTTTATTTATTTTACTGCGATGGTGCTAGTTTATCTGTTTATCATTTGTGACTTCGCGGGCACGTCTTTAATGCCTGGAGGCTTTTATTTAGGTATTAAGTTCTATTTCCGTCTGTCTGTCTGTCCCCACTGTAGCTCAGAGACGCTTAGTACTAGAAAGCTGTAATTTGACATAGGTATACATATTAATTACGTCGACAAAAACATTTTTAAGGTACCTCCCTTGCACGTAATGTGGGGATGATATTATTTTTTCTCGTCTATCCCGTGATGTGGGGTATCCTTGGATAGTCCAGTTCATGGCAGTAGTACATATACGTAATGAAATTAAAAGGAAAACTATTACAGCTAAGTAGGATTGCCGACAACTGGAGAATTGATCGTGACGTACATCGATGTATGGGAGAACATGTTTTTCAACTACAATATTAAGTTTATCTTTGGGATAGATTTATTTATTTATTTATTAAAACTTTATGCACAAGTAAAAAAAATAATACCGTACAAAGGCGGACTTAATGCCTGAGGCATTTTCTACCAGTCAACCTTAGGGTGATGCAGAGAAGACACATGGCAGGTGCAACTTAAGGGATAGACGAAAATAACTATACAATACAACAATACATACATATAAACGAATAAACTTTGTCAGGGGAAATAACGATCGGTAGTGAAGAAATAACGATCAGTAGAGGAGAAAACGAATCCAGTAAAATATCAGCGCTGGGATGTTTCTGCCAACTTCTCAGGTATATGTTCACGTGCCGTCAGTTTAAAAGACAACCGACTGGTCGCCGTCCTGATGTTCAGAGGGAGCGCATTCCAAAGAAAGACAGCCTGGACAAAGAAAGAAGAGCGAATGTAACCAGAGCGGTGAGAAGGACATCGAAGAAGACGATTGTTGGTGGAACGAAGATGTTTACTATGGGCAGAGCACAAGTATTGAATATGGGAAGTCAGGTAAGAAAGAGAAGTGGGTTTGTTGAGAATAGAGAACAACATAGACAGAGCCCTCACCTCTCTGCGCTGACGAATGGGTAACCATTTTAGAAGCACACGGTGTGCGGATACATGGTCATACTTACGAAGATTGAAAACGAATCGAATGCAATTATTGAGAAGTCGGTCAAGTTTATTGAGGAGATCTCATCCTTCTTATCCCAAGTAATCCCAACTACGGAACCCCAATTGCACGTGTGTGCGTTTTTTGTTGGTATAGTGGCGTGTGCTGGCTGACATATCGAAAATATTAATTTAATCTTTTGTGTTAAGGTCAAGGTGGCGAAGTTCGTCTACGGGGCAACACCGTACATCGTCTCTGTAAGCTGTTTCTGAATAGTTACGACGTTACCAGCTCGGTCGGTAAAACCGAGTCACTATTTTGTCCTACCTTTAAATTATAGATGGCGCTGTGTTGAGTTCAATAGCAAAAAAACGGTTTCATAATTATTTGTAGTTGACAAGTTAAAATACGAGTGAGTTGTATCGACGTTTTGACTAACACAAATGTGAATATCAACGGATTTTTACATATTGTAGTGGTAAGTGACTAGCTTGTATTACATTTTATTGTTTTATTCTATTCAAATCGAATTTAAATCTATATTTACCGAAATATTAGATGTGATAAAAACCTAACACATAAATTAAATATTGGGGTAAGACTGTCTAGTATTTTAGGGAAAGGCCGTCATGTGCCGATCTTACCCCAAGGCAGATGTTGTTAACCTTTTTTGGTGTAAGTGTTTTCTCTGAACATTATTATTTAGTTATACAGTTTTTTTTAATACCTTTCATTAAAATGCTATCTGTTCAAACAGTACAAATATAGCCATTCCGTTAATTTTGATTTTATTTCATATTTATTTAGATCGACAATGTTTAGGTTTTTGTGAACTTGTTTGTGTATGTATGTACCTACTTAATGTGTAGTATTGGTGTTGAGCGAAGGCGGTTTTGTGAGGGGTGTTGCGCGTAGTGTAAATTATTTTGCATACTCTTGTATAGAATAAAGTTTTTCTAACTGAATAGACATCTGTGCTGCTGGGGAGTTTGTTGCGCCAGTTCTTCATCCCAGCTAAAGTACTAGGAAGTGGTGAAGGGCGGGCGTTTTGGGGGACTGTCTTATGTAACTTTGACGCTCGAAATGTGCTAATTCTCAGCCTAGTTTGAATAAATGACTTGATTTGGATTTTGAATTTAACTGTTAGTGTGCTGCACCACTTACGAGGATACAAAT
This sequence comes from Atethmia centrago, assembly GCA_905333075.3. Taxonomy (NCBI): domain Eukaryota; kingdom Metazoa; phylum Arthropoda; class Insecta; order Lepidoptera; family Noctuidae; genus Atethmia; species Atethmia centrago. The sequence continues at coordinate 3,638,191 of HG995381.1, read as the reverse complement.
ATGAAAGGAGTTATATGGGGTGCGTTAAAAATCTGGTGCAAGTGCAACCAGAGGGCCCAGATAGAGTGACTGCGATGATGGAAAAGCCAAAAATGTATTGTATTGACATAATAATATATAATAAGCTGCCGAAAAGTTTATGCCAATCCTGTTGAAAGTCCTTGTAGAAATTCGAAACACTTTCAAAGCAGATGCTACTTGTTTAGATACTCATTTCAATTAAACCAACTACAGGCACTTTTCATTTGTCAAGGAGTCGGTCATTCAAAAAATGAAGTTAGTTGCCCACATTCCAAATCGTAGTAGGTTCCTATGGAGAAGAACGGACAGAAACACCATAGACATTATTTTAAATGCAGCCTTGCTGATTGGCTAATTGGCTAATCTAAACATGATCTAATCTGGCATAATGTATTCTCACATAGCTCTTGCCAACACAAGGTATACTTAGTTAAGTTTTCTTTAAATTACTTGCTTACCATGGACGCAATGTCTTAGAACAATGAATAGGATAAGCACAATATTGTACTGCATTTTCAAAATTGTTAACAAAAAACTTTATTTAAGTGAAATTCAAGAACACCTTTCTTATTACAGTTACTGTAGATTACTGATACATCTATTAGCCAAAAGAAATACTATATATACTCCAAAAAATATTAGTGCTAAGCTTCAGTCCATTGACAGATAAACATAATAAAAGTGAAATTAGGTAAGTCTGACTTTGAAACTGTTAATTTGTTTTCGTTCAAAACAAGTCGCTTTCCCGGAAGGTTACGGACGGACGATAAAGAATTTACATTCAAGTTCAAAACAACGTTGCTAAGTAGGTAATAGTTATACCGACTTACTTATTATTTTCAGTTTGGAATGGAAACTTGCCAAGTTTTAAAAGCAATCAGTAAAATCCAGAAGACTACACCCGAATTGCGTGACACACTTTTCACAATCTGAACGATTTTGAACGAAATCCCTAATTCATCCAAACACATGTTTGGAAAATACACAATCCAAACACATGTTTGAAAAATTCGTCTGCTTGACAATGTACTAGTAAATAACGCAATGAATACTGTCGAATTGTCAAAATAAAACGCATTGCAATTGTTAGTGTGTTACCTACGCAACTATCTCGCTGGTCTCCGCTTTGTGTAAATAGCAATTGGACACTTTTTTTTTTTTATAGGAAATCATCAAATAACTTCTGCCGCTCTGGACGGAGCGGGAGGGTGTGTCAGACTCTTACTGACTAAAACCCACCCGTATTCCTTCCTGTTGCCTGTGTTGCCAGGGGCCTCGGTGACCCTTTAGTACCTTCCCGCGACCCCGGCAGGTGCAATTGGACTCTAAGACTTTATTATCTCATCCTCTTGTCCTTATCTCAATTCATTTAAGGCGTCTTTTTGTTCCTTAAATGTCTATCAGACAGACGCCGTCTTCGAATTCACTTCCTTCGAAGTCTTATTATCTTGCCATAGGATCTGGAGGTAAAAGCCCTCGCGCACGTATGGGAGTGGCGCGAGGAGGCGAAACGCCGAGGCGTAACTCCGCTGCCGCGAGAAATCGCAGCACAACGGACGGAGCTCCGGCGGGATCTCACGGCGACATGGAGAGTACGGTTGCCGCAACCCAGTGCTGGGCACGCCACAGTTGAGGCAATAAGTGCCCTCTTTGAGGAGTGGCTAGAGAGGCGCCACGGCGTCCTCACCTTCCGCCTGACGCAGGTCCTCACCGGACACGGCAGCTTCGGGAGGTTCCTGTGTCGGATACCGCGGGAGGAAACGCCCGGGTGTCACCACTGTGTCGATCGCCCGGAGGATACAGTGGAGCATACGGTGGAGGTCTGCCCGGCTTGGGCAGAGCACCGCCGTGTCCTCGTGGAGGCGATCGGCGGCAGAGATCTCTCGCGTCCGGCCTTGGTTCAGGCCATGGTACGGAGCGAGAGGGCATGGGCAGCCGTCACCTCCTTCTGCGAAGCAGTAATGCTCGCGAACGAGGAGACGGGACGGTTGAGGGAAAGGCAAATTTCACGCCCTCTGACCCCTAGCCGCCGCAGGAGACGCCCTGGGCGTCGGGAATCCGATAAGGACCAGGCCCGGGTCGACGGCGCGTTGTATTCCACGCGTGCCTCAAAGAGATGTCGTCAGCACAAGCGTAGGGGTCCACTAGGGCCGATGCCTGCCGGGGTCGCGGGAAGGTACCAAAGGGTTACCGAGGCCTCTGGCAACACAGGCAACGGAAGGAATACGGGTGGGTTTTAGTCAGTACGAGTCTGACACACCCTCCCGCTCCGCCCAGAGCGGGAGAAGTTATATGATGGTTTCCCACCCAAAAAAAAAAGTCTTATTGTCTTTCATATAATCCAGTCATCTCTTCTGCGGTCTGTCAATTTTTTTTACTACCATCGAAGTTCATACTCTACTTGGGTAGACTGGGTTGTGAAGAGATTGATAACTAATGCACTAGGCTGATTGCCTGATATAGGAGGTTAGGTTGAACTGCACCAATCAGTCTACTGCACATAAGTGGTAACACTTTCACCTTGAGCTGGCGTAGCGTTGGGTCTTGGTCTGTTATTTACTTTTCCGACCTCGTCCACCTTGTTTGTATTACTTCAAGAAGAGTCTAAACCCGCTCTGGGTCGGACCCCGTCTCAAACCTCTGAGTTCACTCCAAGTTCCTCAGTTGTGTTACTCCATCCGTCTACAAAGACCACACTGCAAAGGTCAATCACCACTGGCATGGATTAAAACATTACCTAGATTAGGTAAAGTTTGTTTACCTACATTATTGCAAATAGATTCGTTAAATCAGACAGCGTTATCGCATGAAGGTTACACAGGAAAAGTGCATTCAACGTTCAACGTAGATTAGAACATGTTTTGGCTGTCGGACAAGCCAGCACACACAGACAGGGGGGCAACCACCGCCTCTTTTAAGAGTATTATTTTAATATTGCTTCACAGTGGGAAAGAGATAGAGCTATACCCGTGGCATTAATACTTATTCATCTCTATACTTGGCAGATAGACCATAAGATATGATGCTGTGTGTTATGTTATTATTATTCTTTTCCTGTTCTTCACCTCGGTCTTTGAAGATACGATGCTGCAACCGATCCTGTCGTTAATTAACATGTCCCTCTACCTACTACCTGCACGGCTGAAGATGAGGTTAAGACGCTGACAACACCTAAACCGGGGTCACTGTCAGATTGCATAGAAAAGAAAGAGAAGCGCGATGACACAACGCTTGTAATTTATTGCAAAATATGAAGCAATTATCTATTTACTCAAACTTGAGTTGAGTAATCGAAAATAAAAAATAACCAAGTTCTGCATTCAAATAAGACGTTCTTGTTCTCGTAATTAAAAACGTAACGTATGTTGATATTTAATGCAGATATTTTGGATTAGAACTCAAGGTGAGGTTAGTTTAACGTTAGTTTGTATCGAGATCTTTTATCAAAACGTGTTTTGGTAACAACCAAGTTCTGGGAAATATGTTCAAAATTAACATATATTTTTTACGCTACCACAAACTATACAGATTTGGCAATTTTTTTTCTTAAGCGAAGCCTATTTTGGTCAATTGGGTCTTGTCAGCGCCTTAATCCTGTAATATCAGTACCTAAGTATAATTTCAACGAAGATTCATCTGTTTCTTATCTGAAGAACGAATATCTAAGAAAAACGTGCCTCGTGTAAATAAATGCTTGTTTATTTTCGAAAATATCTTCTTATCAAAGTAAGAAGTGACAACACTATCATCAAGGTTAAGTAAAGTGCAACAAACTGATTACTCACATTTGTTTACTAATTCGGTAATTATCTTTTAAATTATAATGAATCGTAATAAATTTGATGTCAAGGGCGATTGGCGGGATACGATTTGCCGAAAAAGTTTGAAAATTTAGGGTTATTAGCCAAATATTATCGGTTACAGACGAAAAAAGAATGTTTTGTATAAATAGGTTATATTTTATAGGGAAGGCATCAGTTATAATCGGTTTGTTCGGAACTAAAGTAACAGAAGTGAATATATAATAAATATATATTGTATTTTTTGTGGTGTACAATAAAGTATATATAAATATAGTTAAAATGGTGCCCTTAGTGTTAGCAGTTTTGTTTGGAGCCATAGCAAGAGAGGCATACGGTATGGATATTAGTGATTTTACATAATTATGTAATATTAAGAGCTCATCCTTGCCATCGCGAGTAAAACCAGCACCCTAATAGCGTCACACACAATCAATCAAAATCTGAATAATTATGAAGTACATTGCTTCATATGCTCGAAAAATTTGTCTGCTCAACAAGGTAATTAACGCAATGAATGTTGTTGAACTGTCAAAATGAAACCCATTGCTACTGATAGTCATAATCTGCCTAGCCTTTTCCCAACTATGTTGGGGTCGGCTTCCAGTCTAACCGATCTGAATTTTACATGTAGCGACTGCCTATCTGACCTCCACAGCCCGGTTACTGGGTAATACGATTCGCCTTGGTAAGACTGGTTGTCAGACTTTCGGGCTTCTGACAACCCGTAACGACTGTCAAAGATCTACGTATGACAGCCGGGATTAACGGCTTAATTACCGTGCTTTCTGAGGCTCGGAGGGGCCATTGCTACAATTGCTACTGATCCCAATTTTTTGTGGTCGGCGCAACATGTCCCTTTCTTCCATTAGTTGTCATCCCGGTAGTCACCCCTTTCTAGCCATATCATCTTTCACACAGTCCATCCATCGTTTCTTTGGTTTTCGTTTTACGCAATTACCCCGCTGTATGAGGCTGGCACAGGAGCGAGCGTTTAAGTCATGTATTAGTTCTAGGGATTGGCATAAGCAGAGAGGTCTACGTATACCTAACCAGTAGTGGGTGAAGTCAGTCTGCAGGTGATGATGATGTTGAAGAGCTCATCTTCCTTATACATAAGTGATCCACGAGTTAAGAAAGTCAGAACTTATTGGAACAGGCTTTTCAAAACATAGCAATTCACGAACTTTCACATTGCATCTAAAATCTAGATGAGCGTCGTGTAGTTGTATACTTTATGATAGATTATTTGTCTTTTACTAATGTAAATGACCTCACAAAAGCTTTAAGATTTTGATAAATTTTGTTCATTGTTTGTGAGAAAGCGAAAAGCGATTTTTCAAATAAATAAATATTTTTTTTTATTTATTTCATTCAGACACAAGTGATCCATATTTTTGATAGTACTTAAGAATTACTCGTATGTTAGTAACCAAAATATCTAATACACACCAAATGTATTCAATTAAAGTTTCACCTATTCATGAAAAATGCCTAATACTCGCAACAAGTTCTCCGCAAAATGACGCGAGGCTGGCGACTGATATTTTTTTTCCAAGAAACTCCTTTAGATTTTGAACATTTAAAAATAACATCAACGTTTTATGGTCTACTTGCACGTGGCTGAACCACTAACACGACTGCCCAAAAAAAGGAGTGTTACCATCATAACTTCCAAACGGCTTAACCGATATCAATGTATGTGGTATCGTTAGAAGCGTTGCGTTATCCTGGGTAACATAGGCTGGTGAAAATTTAAACAATATAATGGGGGAGCATTGGTTCATGAAAAAAAAATGTTTTTTTTTAAATAAAAAAATTACTACATAAACTATAATCGTCTAGAGCTTGCTTAGTACATAAAAATATATAACAGTAGTATTCAGAGTGCATTCGTTCACTGGAATTAAATAAATATAACAGTAGGTACTATTCAATATCACATAGAAAAACTTATAAAAAAAAATATCATTTTATCACAAAAAAAAATAAAAACAAGCTAAACGATTTCGAACTGAATACCAATTTCTGCATTGCAGTCGGGGGAAGGTTCCTTGGAACAGTTCATTACAGGTCCCCCGACTTCGCTGAAAATATTGGTATTCAATTCAAAATCGTTTAACTACATTTTAATTTTTTAGTTAAATTTTTGTAATTCACTTTTTGACAAGGCAGATGTTTTTTATTTATTTTTTATTTTAACTTTGATACAAAATATAGCAGAAACATAATGTTGAAAAAACTTCTTTTTTTTTAATTAATATTTTCCTGATAAAGAAATAAAAACAGCAATCACAGCGATCCTCGAGGTAAAATCAAAATGTTATTTTATGATTATACAATATCTTCATTAGGTAAATCAAAGGCGAAATAAACTATATTTTCGAGAGCGCAAAAGAGATGAAACTATTATTAGATGCTGTAACTGACACGAATGGTTTAAAACCGCGAAAACTGAACTTTTATAGTTACACAGACCTAACGTTTCAATTATTTCAAGCTTTCTCACAATTAGATAAGAAATTGACGTACCTTAAATAAATAAATCGAATCTACTAAAGTCTTTCAAGTCTAACTGTGAAGACGGAGAGCTTATTCGTTAAGACCTTAGTCACTACCTGCTTGCCAAGCCTATCCACACACACATGCGCATATGGCTATATAAGAGTCTTAGAAACTTGTGTTTCCTGAATGATGAAAAGACTTTGGCATCTTCAGACTGGTTCATGCAGTTCTTCCCAACCAATCAGCAGATGGGTAATTTCACAGTTTTAAATGATTTTTGATTCCAGGAGTACCACTGCCGGCTTCAGACCTCAAGCCATTCATCGTTGGTGGTGAGGATGCACCCGAAGCATACGCCCCCTACATGGTTGCCCTGATCTTTGGGGACCGTGTGAAGTCCCATTGGTGTGGAGGTTCCCTCATCACCACGATGCTTATGCTCAGTGCTGCCCATTGTGTGGAACCGTTCATATTGGATGACGGTAGTTTGTTAAAGTAAGGGCTGAAAATTATGTTCTACTCTGCTTCGTCCGCGCGGATGTCGGAAAATATCTCACGGGAACGTACTACCGGGATCATAAGTACCCTGTGTTAATCCAGGTAAACAATGTATTATTCCTCAATACATTGTTTTCTTATAAGTCAAGCGACATACATGCATGCGTTTATACGCAGCGCACGCCCGTAAAGCTCCCAGTCTGCATGATTTTTTCCGACATCTTCAACAATCATCGTCTTATTTCAGCTAATTTACACAAAACTTTAATGAATTATACACCTAAACCTTCCTAATGAAAAAACTTCCTAAAACTGTATGAAAATCCGTTCAGGAGCTTTTGACGTTATTGTTTAGACAGACAGACGCGACGACGGGGGGACTTTGTTGTACAATATGTAGTGATATTTAGTGATACAAATACTTTGGAAGACCAAAGTAACGATGGATAGACTGTGTGAAAGATGATATAGCCACAAAGGGGGTAACCACCGAGACGACCGACATCATAAATAGAAAAAATCATGTTGCGCCGATCTCAAATAAATTGGGATAAAGGCAGAGAATGATGGTGACGAATACTTGTGCTTGCTCCATTAGTTATAGTGGGTGTTATTTACCAAGATAGAGAGAAAAAAGTCTTGCGTCGACCCCAAATAATTTGGGATAGGGGCAGGATGGTAATGTTGGTGACGAATTACTAAAAAATTAGGTATTTGACTGGATTCTTTAACTATTATGTGCATATAAATAATTAGTCAGTGTCAATTAGAGTCAATTAGCCTCTCCATGAGTAGTTTGTTTTTGTCTCTAAAACAGCCTTACTTTCCATAATGTTTCCAAAAAAGCAATATGCCTATTTGGTATAGTATCGTTTGCAAGAAACAAATTTGGCAAACCACGATGATTTTAAATCTTCTTTCCAGAACCTTCCACAGTCGAGTAGGATCTAACCAATGGAACTCTGGAGGCACAATAGTAAAAATCAAGGACTACTACATGCATCCAAAATGGGATTACGCAAACATTAAGAATGATGTAGCAGTACTGGTCCCGAGAGAGAAACTGGTACTGACAGAAAAGGTGGCCCTTATAGGGCTGGCGTTCGATGTCGTGGCAGAAAACGAGAGGTGCTTGGTCACTGGGTGGGGAAGAACTGGTCCTAGGATTGAAGGAAATGTTGTGGTGAGTACTGAATATTATAAGGACTATCGCCCTAAATGAAGCCCGTTAAGTTTAGTTAATTGTTTTTTTGTGTGTAAACTTTTCTGACCTCATTTTTAACAGACCCCTCACAATGAACAAATTCTGTTCCTAGTTCCCGTGATTGAATACTCCATTTAGCACTGTAGTGACGACTCAAATATACCTTCCAGCACATGCAACCAACGCCTGACGACCTGCAAGCCTTATACGTGAGCACTTTAAACCATGAACTTTGCCAGAAACAAATGACTGCGGTATCAAACGGCCGCGCGCGGGCAGTACAGGAAGACATTGAGATCTGCACCTTCCACTCTCGAGGACATGGGATGTGCTATGTAAGTACATAATACAGCTAAATATAGATATATTGACATGGGCTACGTTAAAGTTGATAGCAAGGATATGCCTAGAGTAGGAAAATGCCTATTCTTTAAGGCAGGGGTTCAGAAACAGTTTCTTAGAAGCATTGTCCAAACAGGCGTGTGGCGACATCTACAAGGCCACATGCAAACTACGCATCAAAGACCTCACACGTCACACAAATCCTGCATCGCGCAAGCAGAGTTTACCGCGCGACTGACATATATACTACATCCCGACATCAATCGTCGGGCAGTAGCCCACCAGACACGACACCCGTCTAGTCGGAGGATCCTCCCTTTTCTGTAGAGGATGAGTGAACTTCACCCTCTTCCTCATGCCTCTCTGGCGGCATAAGTAAGGGACAATTTGAAAAGTTCAGACTGTAGAGGTATAGAGGTATACAGATAATACTGGATTTGGAGCCGGTTGGAACTCTCATATTGACACTGTCGCGATTTTTTGTAAGGAGCTTTTATTTTAGAAAAAGTATTTTTCTCACCCAAATACCTTCAGAATGCTGTTTCTGCTTGCTGCTTTCTCTCTAGAAACAGCAGCAGCATTCTGAAGGTGTTTGCGGAGAGGTAGATGGGCCTATAATGGATAGATTTATCAACTACATGTGGCTTGACAAATCTTTCTGTGAGTGTGATGTTTTATAGGGTTCCGTAGTAAACAAGGAACCCTTATAGTTTAGCCACGTCCGTCCGTCTGTCTGTCTGTCTGTCTGTCTGTCTGTCTGTCCCCGCTACAGCGGGGCTACAGCTCAGAGACACGTTTTTGTGTATGTAATGTATTTTAATATTGTACTTACATGCACTGCTCCAAGGATTTTTAAAAGAGTAAAGGCTTCTGCAGATTGGGGTGATATCGCAGGCTACTGCTGGATATGTAGGGATACTGCTGCATGTCGCGCCCGCGATATCGCCCCAGTCTGTAGAAGCCTTAAAGGTGGAGTTTCTTGCCGGCTATTCTCAATAGGAAACGACTATTTGGAACCGTGCACCTAACTTCTGACGTTTCATTGCCCATGTGTGAAATAAAATATTTTATTTGATTTTGATCTTTTGGCGCTTCAATGACGTTGCCAGAACGCTGTAGGTAAACATTTGATTTGTGAATTATGTATTGAAAAAACAAAATGGCGGTGTTCGTTCCAATTTTGAATACCCGCCAAAAAATAATTGTAAAATAGCGCTATAATTTGTATTAATAATACGCTACAGGCCTTCGAAGCCTGAAAATAATAGGTTTTTTATATGTGTGGTAAGCCAAGGTCTGGCTGTGTATATGACGAAATGTCCCAAAGTCGCAAAATATTTAAGTCTAGACTTAAATGGTGCCAAAACCATCAGGACCAAATCAAAATGGATGCCCTTGCTGAAAAACATAAGAAGGGGCATTTTCGTAGTTTCTGGAAGGGCACCAACAAAGTAAACGTTCGACCTGGACTACCGGTGAGTGTCGAGGGTGTGAATGACTCTAAGGATGTTGCTGATATTTTCAGGGACCATTTCCGTGTACTATCCCCTCGGGGTCCGGCGGAGTCGGTGCTGGATGTTGAGATGCCTGACAGGGACGGGGGGTCTTGCTTCGTTGCCAAAGATGTGGCTCAGGCTATAAAAGATATATCCAAGGGCAAGTCCCCTGGCCACGATGGCCTCAGCATCGAGCACTTAGTTCACGCTGGTCCACATGTAAATAGGGTACTGACAATGTTATACACACTATGCGTGAGCCATTCATACCTACCACCTGATTTCATGAAAACCGTAGTAGTCCCGGTAGTGAAAAATAAAACGGGAGATGTCACCGACAAAACCAACTACAGGCCGATTTCTCTTGCAACGATCATTGCAAAAGTTTTTGACGGTTTGCTTAATACACAGCTAGATAAGTACCTGGATCTGCACGACAATCAGTTTGGGTTCCGACCTCGACTGTCAACTGAGAGTGCAATACTGTGTCTTAAGCATACCATCAGATATTACACAGATCGAAAGACGCCTGTGCACGCCTGCTTCCTCGACCTGTCCAAGGCTTTTGACCTGGTGTCATACGACATCCTGTGGCCTAAACTCGAGGGAATAAACCTACCGCGTAAACTTATCAACGTTTTTAAATACTGGTACAGTCATCAGGTCAATAGCGTAAAGTGGGTGGGTGCAATGTTGGAGCCGTATCAGCTGCAGTGCGGGGTGAGGCAGGGGGGGTTGACTTCCCCATCCCTCTTTAACCTGTACATGAATGCCTTGATCGTCGCGTTGAGTAACCAGCGTGTTGGCTGCCATGTCGGTGGAATCTGTGTCAACAATCTCAGTTACGCAGATGACATGGTGCTGCTGAGCGCGTCGGTCTGTGGCCTCAGAAAGCTGGTGCGGACATGTGAGGAATATGCCCTTGGTCATGGGCTGAAGTACAATGTGACCAAAAGTCAATGCATGGTTTTTGAGGCCGGTACGAAACGTTTGCAAAATTGTCCACCCGTTTTTCTAAACGGTGTTCCACTCGAAAGGGTGGGTCAATTTAAGTACCTAGGGCATTTAGTTACGACCAACCTCAAGGACAATGCTGACATGGAGCGGGAACGGAGGGCTTTGTCGGTGCGGGCGAACATGCTCGCACGTAGGTTTACGCGCTGTTCGAGGGAGGTAAAGATAACGCTCTTCAGGGCATACTGCACGTCCCTTTACACGTGCAGCCTGTGGGCGAGGTACACGCGTGCATCATACGGAGCTCTCCGCGTCCAGTTCAACAACGCGCTCAGGGCAGTATTGGGGCTGCCTCGCTACTGCAGCGCCTCAGGTATGTTCGCTGAGGCGCGCATTGACTGCTTTTATGCGACCATGCGCAAGCGGGGCGCGTCGATGGTGCGTAGGGTGTGGGGCAGCCACAATGCTGTCCTGGCGATGATCGCGGACCGGATGGACTGCCCGTACATACGGCACTGTTGTGATAGGCATGTTGCCGTCAGTAGGCCCGGTTTGGTGTTGCCCCTTTATTATTTTAATTTATTTTATTTTTGTTATATTATCCTTTGTGTGTTATCTGTATTTGTGTGTACTCCACATATGAGTTGATGTTGCTCGAAATAAATGTATTTTATTTATTTTTATTATTATTATTATACATATTTCCCCTAATTCTCTTTTTTTCTTCAGGGTGACTCCGGCAGTGCTCTCGTAAGGGAAAGCACCAGGGAACAGATCGGCATCGTGTCCTGGGGCTACAGTTGCGCCTATGGAGCCCCAGACGTCTTCGTCAGGCTGAGCGGCAACCCCATCAGGGAATTTTTGGACTATTTCCTAAACTTGTTTAAAGACTGATTAGGCTATATAGTGATTTGGCATTGTTATATAGTTTTAAAAGCTGTTAATAAATGAGTTTATATGCTATCTTGACTATATTTTACTATTTTGTCGATGAAGATGGGCAAGGTGTATTTAGAATCAAGTGCCACTCTGATCCGGAACACCTGACTTATCCTTATTAAGATTTTTACTTAAATACTTAAGTATTATAATATTACCAGCTTTTGCCCGCGTGGATGTCGCACTGGTCTACCGGGATTTTTAACGGGGTTTTCATATACCAACTATAGGTTTACGCAGCGCACGCCAGTCGGCATGATTTTTTCCGACATCTTCAACAATCATATTACGTAGATCTATGCGAGACTACTTCTTTTTACACGACTGCCCAAAAAAAGAAGTGTTATGTTTTCAGGGTTCATGTATGTTTGTGAGTTTCTTTATTCCACCATAACTTCTTATGTCGTATCGTTAGAAGCGTTGCGTTATCCCAGGTAACATAGGCTGGTGAAAATTAAACAATATAATGGGGGAGCCATGGTTCATGAAAAAGACGTTTTGTTTTCATTAAAATTTTACTACCTACTTATACTATTATCGTCTAGCTCTAGAGCTTGCTTAGTACATGAACAATTTATAACAGTAGTATTCAGTGTGCATTCGTTCATTAATAACATAACAAAATAAATTAAATAAATGTAACAGTAGGTACTATTCAATATCCCATACTAAAACTTATAAAAAAATATATAATTTTATCACTAAAAGGTATAAAATAAAAAATAAATAATAAAAAAAACACGCCTGCCTTGTCAAAAAGTGAATTACAAAAATTGAACTAAAAAATTAAAAACAAGCTAAACGATTTTGAACTGAATACCAATCTGTTCATTGCAGTCGGGAGACGGTTCCTTGGAACAGTTCTTTACAGGTCCCCCGACTTCGCTGAAAATATTGGTATTCGGTTCAAGATCGTTTAGCTTGTTTTTAATTTTTTAGATCTTTTTTTGTGATTTACTTTTTGACAAGGCAGGCGCGTGTTTTATATTTTTTTTAATTATTTATTTTTTATTTTATAATTTAATTTGACCCCATCTCAGCTGCATGCAGTTGCCTTTCATTCATGCCTTTTGTGGCCCGACAATTAATAAATATTCAAAAAGAGCACCGTAACTTTAAAAGTATTTATTTTAAACTCAAAAAAGTATTTACAGCCGAAGTCATAAGTAGCTCAAAGTCCAAATTCAGATGCAGTCGTTTCTTGATCACTTATACAGTTCCATCTTCAGGTCTTTATACCATGTTGGAGTCCAACCAGTTCTGGTAAGCACTGAGCCTGACGAACATGTCGGGGGCTCCGCGGGCGCAGGGGAAGCCCCACGACACGACACCGAACTGCTGGCCGTTGTCGACACGTCTCAGTGCACTGCCGGAGTCACCCTGAATGAAGAAATAAGGGTAGTATGAAAAGGTGTTGTTTAAAAAGTATATATTCTTACATGGATTGAAGAAAATATTAAGAATGAACTGAATAAATCATGAAAGAGGGAGTAAAACAATGAGATGACGGTTGATCGATGGAAAAAAAGACATCGATACCATAAGTATACTACCTACATAAGTATATACCATAGGTACTGAAAAAAATGCTTGGCTCAACGCTGGTCCTGCTCCACAAGGGCGCAAAAACTAATTGATCAGGTATTGAAAATAGTGTTGGAGCTGCTGAAGATTTTAAAAACTCTCTTTGCATTGTATAAATTCAATCTCTTAGTATTGTATAGCTGCACAGCACATTGTTATGTGAGTACTATGTACTATAAAGCTGCCATTTACTGGATACGTCTTTCATTGACTTGAATGTGCCCTGGTGGCTGGGAGTATGTCGTGCTCACTCTAATGTCTCGCTGATGGTGGCGCGTGTGTTGGATCATTTAGCTCCCTTCAAAATGGTTGAGCTGAATGGTGCTGATCCACGCGTCATGTTCGTGAACGGGCGCCGTCAGTAGAGACTGGTCATCTCTTAGCTGCCACGGCTTATTTTAACTTTAATTTTTGAATTGCTTTTGTTTTTGTTGTAATCTTTTTATTACGGTCGCTTTTACGTTTTGCATCGTTCTCACATGTATAATTTCAAAATGAATGATGTAAACAATATTTTGTAACCATAATACGTTGATTTAAAAGAGTGTCCTTGGAGTTTCTTGCCCATTCTTCTCCATAGGTACCTACTACGCTTTGGAATGGGTAACTAGCTTCATCTTTCTGACTGACTGACCGAACCCTTGACAATTCAAAAGTGCCTGTAATTGGTTTATTTGAAATAAATGCTTTGAGTTTGAGTTTGATTTAAGACAACGAGCAAATTGATTTAGACTTTGAACAATGGACTTAAGGTAGTTTTTAGTTCGCAACAAAGTAATAAAGCTTTTGTCAATAAAAACTATTATATTGAATATATATCATAGTTTTATACTAACCGGTGATACGATACATCTCCGCAAGATACATTTTTTGTCCTGCTTTCATTTTTACATGTAAAAATTGCACATAAGGCATGTTTGTAATATTTTTCGTTACGTTCGAGACGTCGTATCAGAGCAAATAGCTAACCGCGACTGAGCCGGTGTTGCGGAGCTCCGCATAATTGTGACACACGCGCGATAGCTGCATGGCACTTCCACTGTTTTTTCTATTTCGTGGTTACCATGATGTTACGATGACATCACATTAGAGGACAATTTTTACTGCCTTAGACTAATGAGATAATACCTAGTAGTTACCGTAGACGAACAAAATACTTACGTTGCAAGTACCGAGTCCAGTGGAGTGGAAGGTGCAGACCTCGATATGTGGCTCAACAGGAGGAGCGCTTACGTTCAGGTCAACGGAGGCCTGAGCCACGCGAGCCACACAGTCGTTGCCGTCGAGGGTGGTAGCTACCAGCTCCAGAAGAGTAGCAGACAAGGCACCGCCAGCCTGGAATGTGAATATTGAGACTGAGATAGAAGTTTCTAAAGTTATGGAAATCAGTGTAAGTGACATATGAGTGTTGTGTCAAATTAATTTTCTGATGTGGCTGTGTGTGTGGTGGGTGTCGTAAAATTTTGTCAGTGAGAATATTTGAATATTTGCTAGAGCTACATAACTGGATTTCACAGACCGCAGGTAAGTATATTAACAGTCTGTTATTGAAAGGCATAATTGAGCTCATAGTTGTTTTCTCTGAATTCATATACTATTTACGTGCACTCGACTAAGGGCTGATTTTTCAATAGTCAGAAACTGAGGAATAGATAATGCGGTTTGACAGGTTTTGTATGTATGTCATATTTATTATTCAGATAGGTATAACTATTGAAAAGTCAGCCCTAAGTCATTTCCTCGGTTGTCTTGAGGAACTATTGAGTTAGTGACGTGCTCTTAACTCACCCTGATTCTGCCCCATCCAGCGACCCTGGTTTGGATACCCTGGCCGATGTAAGAGTATGTGACGGGCACGGTGTTCACGAGGTTGTTGAGGGCAACGTTGCTGGTGGTGATGAGGATGCCGATGTCGTTCTTGATGGTGGCAGAGACGTAGTTGGGGTGGGTGACATTGCGAGCCAGGGTGTAGGCGGTACCGCCGCTGTTCCAGCGATTGGTGCCGACTGTTACACGCAGGGAGCTGTGGAAAAAGATTTTCTAATTGTTGCAATAATAATATCTTTGAACCTAATTGTTGCAATCATTGGATCTTATCACTAGTCACCAGTGCTATATTATGCATCCATTTGATCCTTGATTTAAGGTGCATTGATAATTGCAAAACCCTCCACGACTGACGATCTCATAAGAAAGTCTGAGCAGTCAGCTCCGAATCCAACCTTGCCAACTACTTAACACATCTTTTACCACTGCAAGAGACAATTCACAATTTCACGTGTTACATACCCAACAAGAGAATTGCCACTGAACACACCAGCAATACAATGCGCAGCAGTCAGGACTGTGCGCTGGGTGATCAGAGAACCTCCGCACATGAGGCTCCTCACCAGCAGACCGCTGGTCATGGCCACCATGTGAGGGTGGCTGCCTTCGGCCGCCTGGGTGCCACCGACAATGCGAGCGGTGGCGTCGGTGTGGTCGAACCACATGGACATGTCATCTTCGGGCGTTGGGAGGGCTGGAATTGGAAAATTAGGTTTTAGTTTCTGGTTTCTGACTACTGGATGTTCTTTGTGGGTACAATGGAATATGAATTGACAGCTGAAAAAAGGCAAATGGTTAATCTGATTGCTTTAAGTTCAAGTTTCAATTGACTGTGAAAACTCTCTGTTGGTAATTTTTGGAAGTAGAAACTAAAAAGTATTTTTTCGGTAGATAGGTTTTTGACTTTAGGGGCAAAATCCGGTTGATAGAATTTAAAATCTCAGTTTTTATTTTGAAGTTTTGGTAAAAATTTCACGAGTCTAATCCACGAATCTTTAAGAATAAATCAGATTAAAATACTCTTTATCATCCTAATTGACTAAAGTACATTGTCTTATCAGTTACCTCTAGTGTTAATTGTGATAATAATCTAGTGGTAATTAATAACATAATCGCCAGCACGTGAACAATGACTCGATAATCATCACAGAATTATTGTGACTTTTATTATCCTAAGTTAAGCTCAAAAACCTTAGAACTATGGAAAACGATGAGGAAAACAGCTGATAAAGTAAATTGTCCAATAATACTTAATCATTGGAGATAACAATAATACACTCATTTGAGAAGTCATTATATTATGAAAGTGAATGATTATTTCTTAGTCTGAGCTGCGAGGTAACACACTATCAGTAGCAATGGGTTGCATTTTGACGTTATTTAAGTACGTTGTTGAGCAAACAAATTTTTCGAACATATGAAGCAATGGATTCGTAATATACCTACTTACTTCAAAATCATTCAGATTGTGATTGATTGTGTCTTAGGCAATTAGGGTGCTGTTTGTTGAAACCTTACTCAATAAACGTAAACACAATGTGAGATAAGAAGTGAATTAGAACGTGATTGAGCAATTTTTGATTGTATTCAAAGATTCAAATCAGACCTAACCACGAAACTATTGTGAAACAATAGGTTCATCTGAAAACCGACTAGCTGCGTGAGCTAAGTTTATTAAGTCGACCGTCCTCTCCGTGTCAAAAAGATAAAACGAGCATTCATCAGCGGTTCATCTTTTTGCCAGCGTGCATAACGCGGCTGGGGGTCGCAGGGGCCGATCCCACCTACATTTCCATACTAAACGTACATATGTACACGCTTAGGCGTGGGCTGCTGAGGAGCGGCGCCTACATCGGGAATTAGCAAATAGAGCCTACTGAAACTAATCCCAACTTCCATCTGCTTCAAGTGTCGTAAGACACAACATTGAGAACGAAGCCGTGTATATGTAACCATGACCAACTAGTCAAACAAGGAAAACTGAAAACTAGGGTTGCTGAAATTAATTAATTTTTTGTCTAAAGTCTGACACAAATTAGATCTAATAAAACAACAAGCAAATAAAGTGTATGTTTGTCTCTCATTTCGTAAGCACAAGGTGTGGGTTTGAAAGTTAGGATCTACTTAATGAACTTAAATTGAATCTACAATCCCGCCATAATTAGCCTATAATGTTCCCACTGCTGGGACACAGGCCTCCTCTCACCGAGAGGGAGTGGGCCGTTGATTCTAGGACATGGTTTCCTCACGATGTTTTCCTTCACCGTTTCCGTTCACAATCCCGCCGTCGTCGAGAAAATGCGTTCCTGTTAGTTGGACAATTTCTAGTTGTATTAAGGATCAAATTCGCAAAACACACAAAACAAGCACATATTTGTAGTATAAAACTGACAAGGGTCAAGAACGCATTCTCTCGACAGCCGGACTGTAGGGTATTACAGATATACGGTAGATAAAAGATCGTGAATAAACGACGTAAAGGTCAGAATCATTATCATCATGCAAAGAGCAAGAACTTATCATTAATAATGGTTTCTTCTCTGCATGAGAAGACCTTTAGTCTAGGGGTAGATGATGTAATGTAATGTAGGTAATTGACCTTCGGCAAAAATAGTTAAGATTAAGAAAGAGTTTGTTTAAAGGAGTTTCAAATTGGCACTGGTGCCCTTTGACATGGATATAATGATTATGCAGAGGAACAAAGGAGCGCGTTAGTTACGAATAAAGTCAGAAGTATGAATGTGGATATTTTATACAAAGAACGGGAACTGAGCAAAGTCAAATGTACTGAATCGAAAAAGGTACAGCAAGGAAAGAAATGACGTAGGATGTCGGCAGATAGAGAGGTAGAAGAAGACAATATACTGCGCCAACTGAAAAGGAATCGGGCTGAAAGGTGATAAAGAAATTAGTCAGATTGTACCTACTAATACTTGCTTGAGGTAATTGACAGTGTCGAAATAGGTAAGTATATAATGTTTCTTAAACTCACCGAAGCACCCAACAAGGAGCGTAAACACCAGAAGTCCGGTTTTGATGTCCATGTTTGATAATGCCCGAAGTGAGTTTGATAGATTTACGATACATACTCATATTTATAAGCAGTGAGATAATCATTAACTCTGATTGATTAATAATGATAAGCTGTTTAAAATAGTACCTACGCATTATTGCCGTCATCGAAGTCTTATCAATGATGGTGTTTGGTAATGATCGAATATAGGTACCTTAATGAACGAACTATACGTTGAAACGCAAATGAATTCTAAATTAAAAAGGAAAAATAATCAACAAGTTAATATTAGAATTAAGGTAAAAGGGTAGACAGAAGTAGACAAAGAGACCTAAAGAGCATCATCTGCCTAGCCTGTTCCCGACTATGTTGGGGTCAGCTTCCAGTCTTACCGGATACAGCTGAATACCAGTATTTTACATGGAGCGACTGCCTATCTGACCTCCACAACCCATTTACTGGGTAACACGATACCCCTTGATAAGACTGGTTGTCAGACTTTCGGGCTTCTGACGACCCGTAACGACTGTCAAAGATCTACAAATGACAGCCGGGACCAACGCGCAACGGCTTAACGTGCTTTCCGAGGCACGGAGGGGTCTTGGTATGTAAAGATGGTCACCCATCCACGTACCAACCGTGGCAATGGTAGCTTAACCTTATCGGCCGACCCGTGCGGCTGTTATTACTTGGCCACAAGCCCCTCGAGTCCTAAGGAGACCTAAATAGTATGAAGGGGAGTAAAGTCAAAGTCAAAGTCAAATAATTTATTTCAAATAGGTGCATAAAGAAAAGTCGTTTAGTAGGTGATAAAGAGGAATTATTAATTCACTGGAGTAATCTGACACGTGCTAGCTGTCACTTTGTGTAATAAAATGGTCATATTTATTGTAATGGTGATCGTTTAATAGATTTACTAGGTTTAGTTTAATAGATTTATATAAGTGTAAATAAATGTATAATAACAAGTGTAAAAGTCTAGAATACAATAAATATGACTATTTTATTACAAAAAGTGACAGCTGGCACACATGTCGGATTACTCCAGTGAATTAATGATTCCATTTTAGTACATAATTTATAATAGTACATTATGGTACTAGTGTGTAACATTGGTGATTACCGTCCTCGGCTCTCTTAAGTATACATTAATACTATTTTTAACACACTTGTGAATAAAATAACAAAAAAAAACTCATTTTTCCTTGCGAGTTTTCAGGTAGTAAACTTTTCATAACGTTAAGGGCTTCACATCATATATCGGGCGGTGTACAACATAAATCATTTTCTTCGTAACTAGTACTTGTAGACATTTTAATTAATAAATAACTATAATTTCAACAGTGAAAACGAGTTGTGAAAAATGTTTCGCTATGGCGGGAAAAATTAATCAGCTTTCCTATGCGCACGCATTGCGATTGACCACAGACTAAAGAGATGAGTTTTTTTTTTATTTTCCGCGCATAGTATTTGCGCCTATTTTGCCACGTACAAAATGGGGAATTTAAAGTTTTCTTTTATTACAGAGAAAACTTATAAGTTATATTTGAGTGATAGTTTTATTTATTAAACACGTATGAGTTAAAATTATATATTGAAATAAGAAGTTGCATGAAATGAGCAAGCAATAGGAACATTAATTTATTGGCTGTGCCTCCGCTGCCGGTACCGGTTCCTAATTTATTTGTTCTATTGAACACGATCTTCTTTTTGAATAAAAACTTTTGTAACAACAAAGCAACTCAACGAATAAAATTAAAAAAAAATCTATACCTAACTAACTAGTGAGTTATAGCAATGAAAAAGTCATAGTTTGATTATGGATGTCATTCTGTGCCTAATTGCGGTGACCATAGAGCCACTTTATGAGCAAGTGTGTTGAAAAACTTATTAGGTACTTATATGGCTAGCCTAGAACTAAAGTGGTCTATGTAACATTTATGGCAAAATCCATCTATGAGCATTTTTGTTCTTAAAAACAATAAATGAATCCGAGCAAAAGTGGTCTAAGTTCATCGTCGTCACCAAAGTAAGGTTATCATACAAATAACACTTTAGAATTTGTTGATATTTAAAAAAAATATAATTTCTAAAGTGGTCTAACTACCAATATGTAACATAGACCTGTATTTTGTGTAAATTTGTCAAAACTGAACTGGTCTATGCGACATTTCAGTCACATAGACCACTTTGTTCTAATAAGTTTGTAAATTCTAAAGTGGCATAAATTAAATTAAACGTACTTATGACATTAAATTAAATAAACGAAAACGTCATTATACTATAACACTAGAGAATATTAATACATGTTTAGATAAATTACTGTATTTTTTTAAACTGATAACGATTTTTCATGTCGCTGCCTCGCTGTCACTAATGTCATTGTGACGTAAGTAAATATTTTTGAATTTTTGTCAGATACCCGACTTTTGTGATTGTGATTGGACGTGTTATTTGTGTTTAATGATTAAAATAGTTACACACAGTTACAATGGCTTCAGATCGTGGACAAAATTCACCAGATGAACCGACTACTTCGGATGGACGACGACGTAGAATTATTTCTACACTCAGAGGTGCCATAATGCAAAATTACGAAACGAGCGACTCTGAAACTGATTTTAGCTCTACTAGTGATGGCAATTTGTATGTACCTAATATTCCCGATAGTAATTCGAGTGCAAATGAAGGTATGTATATGAACCAAAGAGATTTTTTTTTAGTTTTATTTAAATCAATTTTTGATAATTTTATTTTTATTTTTAGAGACTGTGACTGCAATACAGAATAGCTTAATACAATCTGATAATAAAGATGCAAAACCTGGGAGAGAGCACTGAGAGCAGTCCAGCTACTGTGTCAAATCAATCTAGAGGGCGTAAGAGGCAGAGGCATGAGCACGCTTGGGGAAAAAATGTAAGAAAATTAAGCAGAGGAACTGGGAAGGAATATGTAAATACGAGAGGTAAGACTATTCCAGCCAAGGTATTTGCAGCTGTAGAATGTTCATGTCGACTGAAATGCAGCGAAACAGTACCCTCGTCCACTCAAAAAGAAATCCACGATGCATTCTATAATTTAGGAACTTGGGATAGTCAAACTGTTTGGTTGTGTAGTGCAGTGACCACCTCAGCTCCAAAACGACCTCGAAAAAGATCAACAAATCGGTCACCAAGCCGCAAGCAACACACTCGCCAGTTTACCCTCAACAACTCACATGTTTGTAAAGAAATATTTTTAAATGTTCTGCAAGTCATCGCATAGATAATACTTTGCAAGTGAAAATTCATCATGTAACACTAATATTCCAGCTAAAGATCAGAGAGGTCGTAAAATACCAGGAAATAAAGTGAATGTGGAGAAACTGGAATGGATAAGAGAACACATACAATCTTTCCCTAAATTCAGAAGCCATTATGGAGAGAGATCGTCTGATCGCGAATATTTAGCGCCAAATTTAAACATCAGTAAAATGTACAAATTATTTGTAGAAAAATGCCAAGCAGAAGGTAAGGAAATACTGAAAAAATCCTTTTATGAAAAGGTGTTCAGGACAGAATTCAACTTACACTTTTATATACCCAAGAAGGATACTTGTAAGACTTGTGATGAATTCCAAGTTAAAATAACTGCAGAGAAAGACATTGAAAAGTGTTTGGAAATCAGACAACAATTGGATACACATACAAATCTGGCTAGAAAAGCAAGGGAGATTTTAAATATGCATAAACAAGCCAGTCTTACAGCTCAGAGTGCAGAAGTATTGATTACTTTCGACCTAGAAAGGACCCTTCCACTTCCTCATTTAAATACAGAAGAAGTATATTACTTGAGGCAGCTAAACATGCTTAATTTTGGTATACATACTTACCAGCATGACGGAGAACGAGTTTTAATGAACTTGTGGTATGAGACTACAGGGGCGAGAGGATCTCAAGAAGTCACGTCGTGTTTGTATTTTTACTTGAAAAATAATATTCCTGACCAAGCTACAAGGCTAAATCTATTTAGCGACTGTTGTGGTGGGCAAAACCGTAACTGGAATGTTATTTTTTTTGTGATGTTTATGGTAAATGCTTTACCGAACATTAGCGAAATATGTGTTCATTACCTCGTCACGGGCCACACGTATTTGCCGAATGATGGTGACTTCTCATTTATAAGTAGAGCCCAAAAAAAAGAAAGCCATGTCTATACACCTAATGAATGGCATGAATTGATAAAAAACTGTAGAAAACATAATCCCTTTGGTGTTAACAACATGGTTGGAAATTTTGTATCATTTGATCAACTGCAGCCAATGTTTAAAGAATATCAGAATTTAGTGGCCCAAAATGCTATGATTTCGAGAGTGAGGAAAGCTATGTTTGTAAAAAATCAATCTGTGATGCATTATAATGATGATTATTCTGAAACATATAAATCAGTCGACTTAAAGAAACCTACTGTAACATTAGAAGAGTTCTTGGTATTTTTGCAGAATTTCGAACCAAATAACGACAGGTGAATTGTCGTTTAAAAAAATGCAGGATATTAAGAAAATGTTGTACCACCGATTCATCACCCTTTTTACTTGAACCTTCCACATAAAAATCGCAGAGGTGAAACTGAAAATGAATCACAAGATGTTTTGCCAGCACTTCGTGATGACAGTGATAATGATTAATTAATAAGATTTTAATTAATTAGAAGAGAATTAATTAGAATATGGTAATGATGATTATTAATAAAGGATTTTTGATTAAAATGTTTTAATATGACCAACGTTTTTTATTTAATCGCTTTTTTCCTCTTATGCAATTTGGGCTTTCCAAAATTACAATAGTTCCAAAGTGGTCTAAAAACCAATTTTCCTTATTTTTAATATTTTTTTGTTATTTTTACTCCTAATTATCACTAAAATTACATATGGATAACCAAGTTATGCATTTAACTATCGTATAAATGTTTAACAGCAACTTAACATACATTCATAAGTACATAGTGACTTCAAACGTGTTTCGTTTGATAACAGAAAATGTTTATTTTGTATCATAGACCACTTTAGTTCCAGGTTAGCCATATTATATACTTAAGTTTTTTTATATTATGTACCAACAAGAAAAATAAACTATACTGGTACCCAAATTGCGTAACACAGTTTTAATCACAATCCGAGAGTTTTGCAGGATATTTCTTATGAATTGCTATATTTTTATTAGGTACCTACATTTTTCTGTTCAACAACGTCGATAACGCAATGAACGTAGCTGAACTGTCGAAAATAAAATAAAATGCGAATTGTCATTTTATGTGTGTTTTGTTGTCAATTTCCCCGCGATCAGTCATTTCTAACGTCCTGCTTAAATTAAACTCTAGTTTTGGTTAAAAGTTTTTGATAACTTCTGCACCAATTCAGAAGTGAGTGAGCCTTACAGACTACAGTAGTCGCATATGATGTGTAACATCTGACATCTCACCATGATAATAAGCAACTGAGCAGCGACAGAAATTAACCTCAGAATTTAAAAAGGTAAATACTGAAATATTTACTCGAATAATATTCGTTACTAGTGGTCGCCCACTGGTCGAAATTCGACCCCCTCTACTTACAATCTATAAAGTACTTACTCATTCCATGAGTACATATAGTACTTACTCATTCCATGAGTACACTAATTTCATGCTATTATAAAGTAGGTACTTACTTATTCCATGCTCAAGCAGTCACTTCCTGTCTACACACTTCCGTCCCTTTACACGAAATCAGAGGAACAGAAAGGAGGAAATGTTACACATTAAAAACACTTAAATAGCTCACAGATCCTAATCTGCGAGCTATTAGGTACACCAGCATTATGAATCAGTCGTTTACTGTGAGTTTAAAGCTCGTGCTTATGATAATATGGAGGCTATTATTTTAAGCTGTATGTGCAAGATGATAGTGCATTTAACTATGATGACCAGCAATCACCTAACAATATACACAAATAAATCAAATTAAAGTGTCTTTTTGTAATGTCAAAATAACAGCTGTATTACTAAAAGCTTATGAAAGTTTAAACGGTACACGGAAAAAAAGGATCTCTTCAGCGAAGAATATCAATATTCTCAGAAAAATTGTTTCAATCCAAGTAAATATTTTCTTAACGTAAGTAAATGTACTCAGTCCAAGAAAACCTGTTTACTCAAATTAAGAATAATAAATACTTGGTTTTTATTCTTGACTTAAGCAAATATTTTTGATTCAAGACTATAAAATATCTAGATTTTGAAATAATATTCTTAAAATTAAACTTAATAATTGTTTATTCGAGTATAATGTCTTCGAAGAAGACAGTAAAACTAAGACAAAATTTTACTTCATTCAAGAATATATTGTTTTCCCCATATATGAATCAATATTTGTCTTGACCAAAAGGATATTGTCTTACTTTAAGACATCCTTTTTTACCGTATACTTTTATCTGATGTTATAAGGAGTAACTTAGGCTGTATTTAGTTTAGAAAGAGCCATGCGGGCAAAGCCGCGGGCAGCAGGTAGTCTATAATAAGATCATAAAACTAAAGTAATTCTACGATAGCTTCACTCACTCACAATCACAATGACATGTTGATTCGTAGGTAATTGGGAAAATACGCAATTAGCAAAACCTATTAACGTTATTTCGATAGAAAATAATCTTAAAACTGCAGATAATGATCTGTTGATTAGGTTTTATAATGAATCAGGTTTGTTATTATCCAATGATAGTGCTATAAAATATAGATAATGGTGCCGATTCCCTTGTTCACAAACTAAACTAAATTTAAGTTCAGTGCATCTTTTTCTTTCTATTTCATTAAGAAAAGGACAGAAGATAAATTTTAGTTTAGTTCTGTCAAATTAATCAGCGCTTGACGTAAATTGACGTAATTTTAGTAGGCAAGTTTTTAATCACGTCTAAACTTGTATGGAGTAGTGACAGGAAAAAGTGAAAGAAAAAGATGCACTGAACTTAAATTTAGTTTAGTTTGTGAACAAGGGAATCGGCGCCAATATACTATTACAATTATCTGGATAACTACTTACACACATTCACAGGCACTCTTGCGGTAGTTACCTGATATGACCACGGAGCACAGAGACGCCTCGACGGCCAACGCCAGAGGTGGCCATTCTCAACGCTTTCATACAAACCGCGCGTGTCTGTACTGACGGCTTCGAAGACGTCTTTGCGCGATCAACTCACTTTCGGCGCCACGAATTTTATTAGTACCTACCGCCGTCTCTAAACACTGCCAGCGTGCTGATTCCGTGCTCATCTAAGTCCATCAAAACGGGTACAAGGTAGGCCATTGAGCTCTTAATGATCCCTAGCCACCATTACGGAGTCTGTTGTCCAAACATGCATAGTGACAGGACAACAGCGCGTCCTGTTCAAGAGAAACTGTGTCCATCGCTATACGGCTGCAAATATGTTTATCTGTAGAACTTATGTAAACAAAAAAGTACAGATGTCAGTATTAATAAAATGAACGCTATGTCTTGCCGTCAACGGCGTACAAATATTCTAATTATAATTGTAATTAAACAACAAACATTCAAAATTAATGATATTGTCAGTCTATAATTTTCCCACTGCTGGGAACAGGCCATGGCCGTGGCCGTGGGAGTGGGCCGTAATCCACCACGCGAGCCCAATGCGGATTGGTAGATGTCACGTCTTCGAATTTACAACATTAATAAATAAAACTAAATTATAACAACACAAAATTATACTTACATAAAAAATAAAATAAGAACACATCCGTTTTTATGATCAATTATCATAACAATATGTTAAACCATGTAAAAACATTCAAAATTAAATTAAATTAAGACAAAATTTAAATTATTAACAAATTTAACAACATTTAATAATAAAAAAAGTAAAATACAAATGTACAACATAAAATATCAATAAGCTAATACTAATACTAGCTAACAGCTAGCTACTACCTGATACTTATTTAATAAAAAAAATATTTAGGTACAGCGGAAATCATGACCAAAAGTATAAATACAACAGACATCTTCCCAGAACATTTAACAACTTCAATTAATTAATAATATTTACTGGCAACCAGGACTGATGAGCGCTGATCCTGATGTACACGTCAGCGTAGCCGCTGGCGCAGGGGAAGATCCAGGATTTCCGGCCACCGTAGGCGCGGGCTTGCGGACGGTGAGCAATGGGTAGCTCACCGTCCGGTAAGGACCAGGCCCGGGTCGACGGCGCGTTGTATTCCACGCGCGCCTCAAAGAGATGTCGTCAGCACATAGGTAGGGGTCTACTAGAACCGATGCCTGCCGGGGTCGCGGGAAGGTACTTATGGGTCCGAGGCCCCCGCAACACAGGCAACAGGAAGGAATACGGGTGGGTTTAAGTCAGTAAGAGTCTGACATACCCTCCCGCTCCGCCCAGAGCGGGAGAAGTTATTTGATGATTTCCTACCCTCAAAAAAAAAAGGGGAAGATCCAGGAGACATCTCCGATTTGCTGGCCATAGTCGACGCGAGTCAAAGGACTGCCAGAGTGTTGTTATTATAACACCATAGACTTCTTATAGGTTTTCCTGTAATATAGATTACTTACAGGAAAACCTATAAGAAGTCTAAGAAAAAAAAAAAAAAAAAAATCGGAAAACGGACACGGTCTGAAAATAATACGGAAAATTGACCTATACTTATAGAAGTATAGGTCAATTTTCCATTTATTATAGTATTATTTTCAAAATTTTAGACTCAGTAGTTTTGGAGATAATGATCAATTTTCATCTATGTACTTAAATAACTTTAAAAAAAATATTTAAAAATTATTTAAATAAAATTGAGACCATCAAAACACGCCCTTTTATTTGATGTCACACAGTAGGTTCATTCTCATTGCCCCAAAGTGACCTTCATATTCAAAATTCATTTATTTACTTTACACACCGTGTTTGGGGCATAGAAATTCATATGTGTACCAAGTTTCAACTTAGGCGGTCCAGCAGATTGGGAGCAAATCGGCGGTGACGGACACGAGACACACGAGTGATCCTACAAGGGTTCCGTTTTTTCATTCGAACGTACGAAACCCTAGTAAATAAATCGTTTCCAACTCACCGATACACCAGCCAGAAGCGTAAGCATCGGTTCCGGTTTTGAAGTCCATACTAACAGTACCCAAAGAGAATTTAGAAATTTCACAATATGTTCCTATTCACATTATTTTATAGTGAGCATCTCTTTAACACTGGAGGGGCTTGTGGCTAAATAATAACAGCCGCACGAGTCAATCGATCAGGTTAAGCTACGCTTGCCGCGATTGGTCCATTGATGGGTGACCTTCTTTACATACCAAGACCCCTCCGTGCCTCGGAAAGCACGTTATGCCGTTGGTCGCGGCTGTCATTTGTAGATCTTTGACAGTCGTTACGGGTCGTCAGAAGCCCGAAAGTCTGACAACCAGTCTTACCAAGGGGTATCGTATTACCCAGTAACCGGGCTGTGGAGGTCAGATAGGCAGTCGCTACATGTTAAATTCAGATCGGTTAGACTGGAAGCCGACCCTAACGTGGTTGGGAAAAGGCTAGGCAGATGATGATGAGGCTCAATAAGTCTTGGAGATACTGATCAATTTTCATCTACATGTATAAAAACAAAACAACTAAAACTCATAAATAACTTTAAAAGAAAGAATGTATTTAAAGAATGTATTTAAACATTTTTTTTTAATGAGACGTTTACAACACGCCCTGTCATTTGATAGGTATGTCACACGGTATTTACAATTTGCAAAACTTTTTTTTTTACTTTTCTAATTGGCCTTCAAAGTGACCCTCATATTCAAAATTCATTTATTTGCGTTACACACCCGTATTTGGGTCATAGAAATTCATATGTGTACCAAGTTTTAACTTAAGCGGTCCAGTAGATTCGGAGCAAAGCGGCTGTGAGTGACGGACAGACAGACACACGAGTGATCCTACAAGGGTTCCGTTTTTTTATTCGGACGTACGAAACCCTAGTAAACACCAGAAGTCCGGTTTTAAGTCCATACTAACAGCACCCAAAGAGAATTTGGAACCTTTACAATATGTTCCTACTGACATTATTTTATAGTGAGTAGTATCTCTTTATCACTGATTGATTTTGGTTGACAAGTTGGAAGCAAAAACCCCGATATTCTGTAACTGGTGTGACTCTTGTTTGGGTATTTTTAATCCGGATATCTAATAATTAGATAACTTTGCTGTTATGGGGGCACTGTTTATTATATGTATAGTTTGCAACTATTGCTATGTATTTTTTTAGACATATTTTCGTAGAGAGGGACACTGCCGCCTGCTGCTGCGGTCCAGTGCCTCCCTAATCATAGTCACAACAACGCGCTTCGCAAGGTCGCAGATAATCTTTTATGTTTCGTTGTCTGGTTTAACAAATTCACATTGACAACTAAAATATTAGGTAAAGAGAATCGAGTCGACATCACATAAACAATCAACAAAATACCAGTAGGTATAGGTACTATATGAAAATAATCAACCCACACTTTTTCCTAATCTGAATATTTTTTGTTAATGAATTGATAACAGTAGCTATTTACAGCGAACAACAAGTTCTAACAAGTGACAACAGTGGCGCCACTGTGGCACTAACGACACAATCCGGAATTACACAAGCAAAGTTCCCCAAGAAAAACGAATAATAATGTTATTTACTTAACATAGAATACCTACCGCTTAAGGGCAAAGCCGTTTGGCCCTGGGTTTATCAGGACCCCAGACCTGCAGGTCTTTTATCTGGACCTGGGTTGGGATTTGGGTTTGGGAGTCTATCAGTGTAGTCTATGTCAATTTGGCCAAAGATTTTGCTAATATACTAACATCTTATGGATTCTGCTTCTCACCCGCAATAACACAATATTTTTTATAAAGATGTGTTATTATATATGGCGCAAATCAAAACTAATAGCACAAACGTAGAATTAATCCCTCATTTTATAGCGTACAACTTCGAAGTTCTCCAAACAACGACGGCCCGCAACCAGTTCTGGTAAGCACTGACCCTGACAAACATGTCTGTAGCTCCGCGGGCGCCGGGGAAGCCCCACGACACAATACCGAACTGCTGGTCGTTGTTGGCACGGGTCAGAGCACTGCCGGAGTCACACTGAATGAGGAAAAAAACAGAAACAGACCACAAATATGAAAGATGCTTGACTGTATCAATTCCTAAAGTACACTTGTGCCTGAAGACAAATCTACAAGTTAGTACCTCGTCCACGTACAATCTTCAACGACTCAGATCAGGTATTGAGTTCAGGAAAGTCGCTTAGCATATGCTTTGTTTAATCACTGTTGGGGCCTGGGCACACAGGCCTCCTCTCTTAAAAACCGTTCCCTTCACCACACAATCCTCAATTTTGAAAACTTCAGAAAATCAATTTTGAGAACGCCAAAAAATAGTCAAGAAGTATAGTCACCAAAGTTAAAAAAATAGTCGCATGATTCCGAAGTTATAGCTATAAGTTAGTGAGGATTGTGGGGTGAACGTCTCCACACAATCCTCACCTTAGTGCGAGGAAACGGCTGGGACTATCGACTTGGGATCAATTCCAAAAAATATTCAAGAAATAGTCGTAACATTATGCCATATCTCGAAAATAGTCATTAAGGGATTCCAGAGATATAAAGGTGCTTTGGTGAGGATTACGTGGTGAGCCTTTCTCGCCACAATCCTCACCTAATTACCGCGGAACGCTTCCGTTTTTGAGTTCGAATTTGGTGCCAAAAAATAGTCAAGAATTATTCGTTTCCAACCATGATAATATTAGACATTTGAGATTTATTAATGTAACCCAATCGGGTTGTCTTACTAATCCGCGGAGATATGGCAGTGTCGCCTGCCAAGTTCAGGTGGCTCGACTTTACACTACATCTATACATTATGCATATTTTTCGCGATACAAAACAAGAAAGGTTTGTTTAGGAAATATCAGTTTTATTATATTTTATTAAATAGGAACAACAAAGGGAAACACCTAACAGACTTGAACCTTTCTGTTCGTTTGTCTACATTTGGGAACCTACAGAGTTCCCTTATTAGTAAAGTTATTAGAATTCATATATTTTCTTCAAGGTTAAGCAACGCTTGCCGAGGTCAGTCCGTGGATAGGTGACCATCCATTACATACTGCGACCGCTACGAACTTCGCACACTCGTTAAGCCGTTGGTCCGGGCTGTGATTCGTAGAACATTGACAGTGGTGACGGATGGTTGGAAGCCCGAAAGTCTAACAACCAGTCTTGCCAAGGAGTATCGTGTTACTCAGTTACTGGGACGTGGAGGTCAGACAGTCGCTCCATGTAAAGTACTGGTATTCAGCTGTGTCCGGTTAGACTGGAAGCCGACCACAACATAGCTGGGAAATGCTTAGGCAGATGATGGTCTTATCTTGATAATTAGTCAATATTTTTTTTACGGCAAGAACTATTTCGTGCATTTTTTTCATGCCGATAAAAGAAATGTCTTTTACAACGAAAGAATCACAAAACTTTGCTAGATTTTATACATACATTATTTGTTACAGCAAAGACAATTAATTAGATAATTAAATTAAGAATAGGCAGTGCCGGATTAACCACGTAGCAAGAGTAGCAATTGCTACGGGCCCCGCGCAAAAACAGTTCCCCGTGTATCCAAACCCGCCCCACATCCGCCTGAGCGTAATGTTTTCAGTGAAACTTATTATAGACGTGCTATATTGAATTTATTTGATGTCGCAAAGACGTGAAACGTAACACCTTTTTCGACTAAGACAATCCGAATAAAACAACGTCAGACAATCGGTAACAGACTATTTCGTTAGCGAAAATAAAACACAGTATTTCATACGGTAAACGCACAAGTTCTACAAACAGTCACTCGTATAAATGTATAGAATTTGTATCGGCTCTACAAGAAGTCTGACGTGAGCGAGCACGCTTTACTCGACTCAGTGTGGATGCGTAGCAGAATTGAAATGGCCCGATTCAAAATGTTGAAATTGACTATTTATTTGTAAGACTTACAAATTATAAATAAAATAATGTAGTTATTTTATTTATAATTTAGTCAATACATACCAATAAATTAAATTCTTTTAAACTATTTTTTTTACCACGTTATACTTAAGAACCCATAGCAGATCAAGGGCCCCTCGATAGAATTTGCTACGGGCCCCGCGCTTAATCCGGCACTGAGAATAGCATAGTTCCGTGTCGATTGTTTATAAAATTATCGAAACACGATTGTAAAAAAAATCTGTTCTACTTTTTTTGATGATGAACACAAACAAAGATTATTGTGTTTAATAAAACAACAAGTTTTCTAAATATTATCAGGTTTATTTTCATGTTTTCAAGTACAATACAACTTATGGCGATAATACAAGTACATCACGTTGCTCTTATACATAACCATAGCCAGAATTAATTAACATTATATATGTTAAAAATAACTAACTTGAGAGACGGAGTGTTATTTACACATTTTTCAACTTTTAAGAAGTTATATTTGGTGGGTATAAAATGTAAATGCTATTACAGTTATATATGTAAATAAGATTAGGGTTTCTATTTCTTTATCTAAAATTATAACATCACGCCTTGTTTCCCTGAAGGGCAGGGCAGAGGTGTACACCCTCATTTTGTCTGTTGTATTTTTTAAGTCCCATGTAATAGGGGGCGAGCCTATTGCCATCAGCCGGGCACAAATCCGGACTCGTTATCGGGATGCTACTGAGAAATTCTAGATAGAAAAACCCAATAACACTTTGCCCGACCCGGGAAGATATTTCAGTTTATCTTATATCAGTTTATTACAGATCATGGTCATGGTCATTATAAAATACAAATTCATCATAGACAAGGAGATTCTTTAAATGCCTATTTTTAATTAAAACCAGCTGCATAGCATGGCGCAAGGCCTTGTCCACACTTGCACCATTTTGGCGTATCAGATCTTCGTTGCGTGGCATCGGCTTGCATCAATATCAATAGTTTGGAGGCAAAATCACACATGATTGCGTATGATTTGCGTCCAAACTATCTATAATGATGTGGACAGGGCTTAACGCGTAAATAAAACTAGCTTTTTACGTTAACGAAACTTTAAGCTGTCTTAGTTGTTATAACAGTCCATTTTTACTATTTCTGACCCTTAGGTTACTTGTCCACCAGAGCGGAGAAGTAAGAAGAGGAGCATAGCTGTGCCAATAACGATCAATAGAATCTAAACTCCGAAACGGAGTCGTCTCATCTCTGCTCCTGTGGACAAGCAGCCTAATGGTCGCAGTGTATGCGGCACCGCGGGTTCATTGTAATGTAAGCCTTATATCAGTGTCCATAAGCCACATTTCCCTAGTGGTCGCACCAGTCCGTGACGCAGTGCCCGCGACACTGCGAGCGCGTGACGTGCGCGCGGGATCACCTCCGCAGCTCCGACAGCGCGCGGTGAGCCTCCGCTGACAGTCCCTGCAGGGCTAACAGGACTGAGAGTTCGTCGTCTCCTGTAAGGTACAAATAGGTTAATTTAATATACAGACAGAGCTTTGAGAGTAATTATAACATAACACACTGACTTTATTTTAATCTTCTTCGTTCAGTCTATCTCTCTGTGGAATGCGCTCCCCCAGGAAATCAGGATGGCAACCAACCGATTATCCTTTAAAGTTAAAGTTCGCGAGCGAGAGTAAGAACCTGGCAGTATCATCACAATGGTAATGTTTTCCCATTGTTTGTCTTACTGTTTAGTATATTCGTGTATTTATTTGGTCTTATATTTATGTATAATTAGGTATATGTATTATATATAATGTTTTTAATAGGTATATGTACCTATGTATATACTTATATTTTAATAAATATTTATTCCACAGTTTTCGTTATTGCACCTACCACTGTCTGTCTCTGCATCACCCAAAGGTTGACTGGTATAAAATGCCTATGGCATTAAGTCCGCCTCTGTACATTTGTGTGCGTAAAGTATTAAATAAATAATAAATAAATAACATTACACCTGTAACCCCTGAAGGGTTGGGCAGAGGTGTACCTGTAGTACA
Source organism: Atethmia centrago (assembly GCA_905333075.3). Taxonomy (NCBI): domain Eukaryota; kingdom Metazoa; phylum Arthropoda; class Insecta; order Lepidoptera; family Noctuidae; genus Atethmia; species Atethmia centrago. Next base: position 3,604,920 of record HG995381.1, on the reverse strand, counting down.
CTCACAATTCACCAGTTATGTTTTAGTCGCATGTAATAGGGGGCGAGCCTATTGCTATCAACCGGGCACAAATCCAGACTCCAGGTTGCTACCGAGAAATTCTTGAGAAAATAACCCAATAACACTTTTCCCGACCTCAGAATCGAACTCAGGACCTCATGCTCAGCAGTAGCACTTGCGACCACTAATGTTATTTTATTTATTTAGGCTTTAGTGTCGGGCCATACTGCCAACCTAATGCAGCAACGTATTTCAGCAAATATTAGTTCGTTTAGAAGTTCGCTAAGAATGCAGTGGAACAATTAGGTAGACAGTAGATTCAGGCGAAGTCCAATAAATACTGTTTTATTTTCTTTCTTTTTAAATCTACTAAGAAACAATAAAAATGAGCAAATAATCCCTGTATTTTTTTTAAACAAATTTTAAGCGACCGTTCGTATTGTCAACAATCTTAATATCGACATCACAATCAGTAGGTTAATTGCGTCCTTCAAAACCCCTGGGATTTTCAAACACCAATCAATCACAATCCGAGGTTTAAAAAAGATCGTCTGCCCAACAACGTGAATAACACAATGGACGTGGCTGAACTGTCAAAATAAAAGGGCAATGCGATCAATTGTCATATTACGTGTGTTACACCGTCACCCCGCTGTTCTCACTATAAAGACAACGATTCCTCACCTGCAGCATCCTTTAAAGCACCTTTTGGGATATCATGGTACACTAGAAACCCACTCAAAATCTTCTTAACATCATCATCACAGCTACTGATCTTCCTACTGCTCGGTAAACCGAGATATTTCCTCAAATAAGGAGTTAGTCTAGGTTCCCAAGTATCAAATATGTTGGACACTTTCTGTTTGATAGCTAGAGTGAATTCGCTAGATATTAGAGGCTCGTTTGACGTCTCTTGTCCGTCAACTTTCATTTCGTTCATAGAACGTTTGTTGTGGTTCTCTATTTGGGATAGTAAGAGTTTTATTTGCCAAATGTGGTATGATGAGGGATCTGGTTTCATTGTTTTTATTATCTGTAACAAGAAAAAATTATGAAATATTTTGTCCAATGAGTTTTTAACGAAAATTACGGTCTTTGAAAATGGTAGCCCATTTTTTAATTTGGGAATTGGTGGTAGTTTGTATTTTAGTGTAGATACCTCTTTTTTTATGGGAAATTATCAAAGAACTTCTCCCGCTCTGGACGCAGCGGGAGGGTGGGTCAGACTCTTACTGACTAAAACCCACACGTATTCCTTCCGTTGCCTGTGTTGCCAAGAAATTAAATGAAATGAAATTGTTTATACTGTAAATAAGATATGAGAATCACTTTTACACGTCATATTAAAAAATAAGCTAGATGGAGTCGACATTTCCTATCTGACTACCCCTGAGAAGAAATGGCGAAACAAACTCAAGGGTCAAAGTCTCTTTTAAAGTCCAGACATAATCACAAAACAGGTCAGATCATGTGAGGACCATGTAGATCTATGTCTGAAATGGTCTTTTGAGGAAAGAACCACACAAATTTGAGTGGACCTGTCCAGTCAATGCAAGCATTTGTCAGTAATCGTGTAGCTCAACTTAAAACTTAAGGAGCTCAAGGGGCTCAGGGGCCTCGGTAACCCTTTCGTACCTTTCCGCGACCTCTGTCTGATTATTTGAGGAAAATAGATGTAATGTTCTTTTTAGTGTGTTTATTGTTTTCTTTTCTTTTAAATTAAAATTCTCAGAAATTCATATCCAAATACACAGACAAAGCTTAGATTTTTTTTTTATAGACTTTAGTCCTAATATTCCTACACCATTTACTTTAAGACGTTCTTGAAAGTTTTTCTGCTACACAGCGCACTCTGAGACACAACAGCGACTTATAATTAAACGGAGTTTGAGTATTCGGCTTTCAAGCAGAAGTTATTCCATACTACTATAATGCTATAAAAACCTTCTCACCTTCAAAAACGTGGTCCAAATCGGCAGCGCACACAGTATGTCCTTGACGACGCACTCATAGGTCACCATACCCAACGTCTGCAAATGTTCACTCTCTTCCTTAGTGTACTTCCGACACTGACACTGCCTATTTAACACCACATCTTTCACCCCCTTCTTTTTCTTCGATAACACCAAACAATCGGCACAAACATTGGCCTCAACATCTTGCACCAAGTATTGCCTCACGAAGTTTCGAACCTTATCGTCGTTGGTAAAGAGGTCAATGTTGTCTGTAGTTGTGGACCAGATGTTGGACTTTTCCAGGGTTAGTGTTTGGGCCAATATGGTGAGGAAGCCTTGTGGGTCGTCGCTGTATGAGAGGCAGCCGGCGCGTTGTTTTATGTCTATGCACCAGGAATATTCGAGGAATAATCTGAAAAAGTCCGGAAACATTATGATACAGTTTTGAAAACATTTTAGGATAACTGTAATAAAAACTTTAACTCCTGAGACACAAATCATTATATTTCTATTAATTACTGCTTGGTCAATTTTTATTAATTACCCAGAGATAAGTTTCAGTTTACTTATCTGACAGATAACTGGATTTAAATTAAATTACAATTTTTATTCTTTCTTATAAATAGTTAATTTTTTTTCCTATCTCGACTAGAACAAGCTCTTAATTTATAACATGTTATCTGAGTTTTGTTTGAAAATTAGCGATGGGTTATATTAACGGTGAAGGAAAGAATCGTGAGGAAACCGGCATGTCCTAAGAACCAAAAATTCGAAGACATGTGACATCTACCAACACGCACTGGGCCCGCGTGGTGGATTACGGCCCACGCCCTCTCACAGAGAGGAGGCCTGTGTCCCAGCTGTGGGAACATTATAGGGTGATTATGTATATGTGATGGGTTATATTACACAAAAAAAAAATTGTCGTTCGACAAAACTTCGCGCACCATGTCCAACAAGGTTATGTTCACAGACAGTAATAGATATATGGATATAATTATCATAAAAAAGGCACGCAGGCGGGATGTTATGTTAAAAAAAAAACTTGGGTCATTCGATTTGGGTAGGTACTTCATACTGCCAAGTCATTAAAATGTTTCTTTACGTTTTTAAATAATAAATTACAATTTAATGTCATCTGGTTTTATTAAATTAACGATAGAAAACACGGAAGTGATATATTCAAATTAAAGCAAATTAAATAAAATAACGACTTTAATCTGCGACGTTTTATTGTGCGTGTGGCATATAGTATATAATAGGTTGGGGAAAAAGTTTCTTCGCATTTTTTAAGAAAATTCAAAACTTTTTTAATATAGTTTATTTACATTTAACTAAAGTATGTAGGTACCGTTTTGTTCGATAACTATTTGCCATCTTGTAGGTAGGGACATGATCCCATTGCTATAGAAATTTTGGGACTTCTGATCAAATACCGCGACAAGTGGTTTTGGCAGTCCTCTCGTGATGTTAACCTGACACTGCCTAAAGAATTCTGAAGAGACCGAAACAGGTGGAAATCTGAAGGTGCAAGGTCAGGACTATATGGCGGATGAATTAACACTTCCCAGCCAAACTCTCTTAATTTTTGCTGAGTGGCTAAAGATGTGTGAGGTCTAGCGTTATCATGATGAAAAACCACACCCCTTCTGTTGATTAATTCCGGCCGCTTTCTCTCAACTTCTTTCTTTAATCGATGGTCCTGCCTGGTGGTAACAGCTCATAATGAATAATGCCCTTCCAATCCCACCACACACACAGCATCACGTTGTTGCGAGTTAACCCGGGTTTCGCCACAGTCTGTGAAGCCAAACCGGCCTTTGACCACGACCTTTTTCGCACGTTCTTGTCGTACGTGATCCGCTTTTCATCACCAGTTATCAGCTTCTTCAAAAATGGTTCGGTTTCATTACGTCGTAATAAAGAATCACAAATGAGTACGCGGTTCATTAGGTTTCTTTCAGTGAGCTCGTGAGGTACCCAAACATCGAGCTTTTTTGTGTACCCAGTTTTTTTCAAATGCGCCAAAACTGTTTTGTGGTCAATTCCCATTTCTTCAGCTACGTCGTAACTAGTGATATGCCGATCATGCTCCACTTTTTCAAAAATGGTATCCATTTTATCCGTAATAGGACGACCAGCAGGGCTAACATGACAAGCGCGAGAACGCTCTGTTTCTCGATTTGTCGAAATTTGTCTACGATTCTGACGTCATCCGAATGCCTAACATGACCGCTAAGCGTGAGTAAACTCGAGAAAGGCACTTTGACAGTTCTTTATCTCGCGACGAGAAACCGATGTAGCAAATTATTAAAAACAAATCATTTTTATTTTAGCAACATCGGCTCATTCGATAAATTTTACGCATGGAATTAGTATGTACTATAATGATTTTACATCCACCTCTATTAATTTATGTTGTATTTTTTTTGTGTAACCGACCTTTTTTATTAAAATTTAATATTTTTCTATGGCATGCCGAAATTAAAATACAAAATGACGGAAACGAAAATGAGTGAGCCATTTTTGTTAGGGGAAAAACCTGTGGGTTCGCGTCACCAATATGTTAACCGCGTCACCGACATACTAACCACGTCACCGACATCCTAGCCGCGTCACCGACATATGAACAGCATCCCTTGAATATGCAATCTGCGTCACCAACATGCTAACTGAGTCACCGACATGCTCAATGCGTCATCAATATGCTCAATACGTCACCAACACGCTAACCGAGTCACCGACATGCTAACCGAGTCACCGACATGCTCAATGCGTCATCAATATGCTCAATGCGTCACCAACATGCTAACCGAGTCACCGACATGCTAACAGCGTGCCCTACCTGCTAGCAGCGTGCCCGACGTGCTGGCAGAGTCAACGACATGCTAACAGCGTCACCGAAATGCTAGCAGATTTACGAAATGCCAATCGACTTACGCCGTGATAACCGCGTCACCGACATTCTGAAAGCACTTGTTGACATGCAATTTGCGTCACCAACATGCACACCGCGTCACCGACATCCTAACCACGTCACCGACATGCAGACTGCAGCACCTACATGCTACCCAAGTCACCGACATGCTAATGTAACGTGTGCATCAGACTGGCGTCGCGGAGTGGCCTGTGTACGTACACGTATACGCATATATATACTTATATATGTTAAGTCTCCAAAGTTTTAAGTTTTCATTTCTGTCACCAGTCCCCATGAATGCCATATTTGAAATGAAATGAAATGAAATGATTTGAAATGAAATGAAATGATTTTATTTTCTGTAAGTAGGTTTATACAAACACTTTTACACGTCAATCATACTTAGAAAAAAACTAGATGAGGATGATGATGAAGTAAGTCTTTGTTTCTAGTATTTATGCTATGAATGTCGCTGTGCCTAGAATATAGCTTAATATTCTTTTTGACATAAATCAGGTTCTCATATACATATTGAGATGCGACTGTCATTATGTTTATATCCTTAAATGTATCCCTCAGTGAATGCCTACAACTTATAACTTATAACTTTTTTTTGTATTATAAGTTTGTCTACTCTTCTCGTCGTCAAAATCGAGGACGACTAAATGACAGCAGAATCGAAGATTATCTCGTGTTGAATTGTCAAAATACGAGAAAACTTAGGTGCCATGTTAGGGTTTGTCGAGAAAATATCGAGTTTGACAGAACGAGTCGAGTATTTTGTATGGCAGCGCTGCCAGAAAACGAGAAAATTGACAGAAATAGACAAAAATTACTCACGCGAGAGTGAGTAATTGTCGCGTGTGTCATGTTAGCCCTGCAGAGCGACGTGCATCTTTGACAGCAAAATTTCCGGATTGAAAACGCTTAAACCAAATTTGTGCTACTCTCACAGACACTGCACTAGGTCCATAAACATCGCAAATTTTTTTCGCAGCTTGCGATGCATTTTTATCTTTTTGTAGTAAAATTTTAAAATGTATCGAATTTCTTCATTAGATTCACTCATCTTGACGGTACAAATGAAATGAAATGAAATGAAATGATGATGATGATGAAATGATTTTATTTTCTGTAAGTAGGTTTATACAAACACTTTTACACGTCAATCATACTTAGAAAAAAACTAGATGAGCTCGGCGTTTCCTATCTGACTACTCTGAGAAGAAAGGCCGAAACAAACTCAAAGGTCACAGTCTCTTTTAAAGTCCAGACATAATCTTGGTCAGATCATGTGAAGGCCATGTAGATTGGAGTCTGAAATGGTCTTTTGAGGAAAAAACCACACTGATTGAGTGGACCTATCCAGTCAGTGCACGCATTTGTCAGTAATCGTGCAGCTCAACTCAGAACTTAAGGAGCTCAACGATTCGACGAACAATACCAAAGAAAGGACATTTGAGTAGGCCGCATAAATGACTCAAACTGCCAGACTAAGATGAAAACTAAATGAGAGAAATAATAAAAACAATAATCCACATAGTCTTCACATTCACAATAATTTAAAAAAAGAATATAATACTTCAAAAAGTAAATATTAATGTCATAGTGTATAAGTATAACAAAATCATCAATGTCACACTTAGTATAAAAATAGATTTAGTATAAAATTAGTTTGTTGCCTGGGGGTACATTGGAGTAGCTTAATTAATCCCAAGCCTTTTTGTCGTCCAAGTAATCTTTAACTTTATAGAAACCTTTTTGACAGAGTTTCTGTTTAATAAATGATTTAAATTTATTGAGGCTCAGTTCTTTGACATGGCTTGGGAGTTTGTTGTAAAAACGTATACTTTGGCACTTAAATGAATTACTAATTTTTTGGAGCCTAGTCTTGGGCACAATAAGTAAGTCTTTGTTTCTAGTATTTATGCTATGAATGTCGCTGTGCCTAGAATATAGGTTAATATTCTTTTTGACATAAATCAGGTTCTCATATACATATTGAGATGCGACTGTCATTATGTTTATATCCTTAAATGTATCCCTCAGTGAATGCCTACAACTTAGGTTATAAATTGCTCGAATGGCTCGTTTCTGCAGCACAAATATAGCCTGAATGTCGGCTGCATTTCCCCACAGCAAAATGCCGTACGACATTACACTATGGAAATAACTAAAATATACTAATCGAGCTGTTTCTACATCAGTCAAATGACGGATTTTATACACCGCGTAGGCTGCAGAGCTTAGCCGCATCGACAATTTGGTTATATGTGGGCCCCACTGTAGCTTTGAGTCCAAAGTAATACCTAAGAACACAGTGGTGTCCACAAGATCCAACTCCGCCCCATTTACTAGTACATTGGTTTTTACCTGCTTAACGTTAGGTGTCAGAAATCTAATACATTTGGTCTTTTTCTCGTTTAAAAGTAAATTATTAACACTAAACCAATGTACTATTTTAGAGAGAGCATTATTTACATCGTCAGTAACTGTCTGTTGTCGTTTAAGCTTTAATAAAAGTGATGTGTCATCTGCAAATAACACTATTTCATGACTGTTCTTTATAAGGCAAGGTAGGTCATTAATATATACGAGAAATAAAAAAGGGCCAAGAATTGAGCCCTGCGGAACTCCCATAGTGACAATAGAACCCGGCGATCGCTTACCGTTAACGTCCACTCTTTGGATCCTATTATCCAAATAAGAAATAAGAAGATCCAAGGCAGTGTTTCTAACACCATAGTGATGCAATTTCCTGACCAATGTATCATGAGAAACACAATCGAAAGCCTTAGATAAGTCACAAAAAATACCTAGGGCATCATGTGACTTCTCCCAAGCCTCAAAAATATGTGCAAGAAGTTCCACACCAGCGTCGGTAGTCGATCGACCCTTTGTGAAACCGAATTGTTTACTGTTTAATAATTTATGTTTATTAAAATGTCTTTGCAATTGATCTAGCATCAATTTTTCAAATATTTTACTAAAGGTGGGAAGCACAGAAATCGGTCTAAAGTTTGTGGGGTCTGATGTGTACGAAAAACTAATGAAAATCACACATTTTCCTAATTTGAATTTGGAATTATGTTCTTTAAAATTTAAACTTTCAATGATACCAAAACCAGCCAGATACAAATAGTATACCCAAAGAGATTTTATTACAAGTTCATACATACTATAATGCGAAAAGACTTTTTCCCCAACCTAATATATATCATATATTCTAGAATACCTGAATAAGAATACTTACTTCAACTGATCCCAATTCCGGTCTCTCTGGAAGGTGATAGGCCAGTACCGTGGGTCGTTGATCTTCACTTCTTTCAATGTGTTCAGTTCCGGTATAATGCAGGGAGCTTTCATCTCTTTTACCATGTTATTGAGGTCAATCACCTGAACAACAATCAACAGAACTAATTTTATAATTACCGTAAGGTGTAGTTGTGCATTCTATTTATAACTCGTGGAATGTTTAACGGGGCCTTTAAGATTAGCGATACAAAAGTAGCTTTGTCTGACATCCTAGGCATTAAGCCTCACCAACCTTTCAAACTGGCTAATCCATACTAATTTTATAAATTCGAAAGTAACCGAACGGATTTCAATAAAATTTGGCAAGGAGATAGATGGAATCCTGGACAGAAAGAAACTTTGTTAGGGATATGCAAATCACAAATGTATGCTTTTAGTAAGAAATAAAAATTACGTTATACAGCGTTTTTGTAAAATCGTCCCCCAAGGGAGTAAAATAGGTTAATTATGTAATTTGAAAAATCCCACGATTATTGAAATTTTTATTTAGCTCTTTTTAAAAGATTTAAGGGATTGGAATATAATCAGAGTCCGTATCCTGAGGTAATATTTATTTTAGTGTTTATTTCATTAAAATTAGAGATGGGCCGAATGTGGTTTGAACCGAATCCGAACTTCGGCCGAACATTCGGTTAAAATGAAAAGTTCTGCCGAAGTTAGGCCGAACTTCGGTTCAAGAGCTAGACAGATATCTCAATGAAGTTCTGCTACTCAAAGACCTATATCCATATGGCTGGTGGGTTAAGAATAAAAACAAGTTCCCTAACATGAGTTATTTGGCTAAAAAATACTTTGTTAATGAATGTTTACTTTGTGAAATTGTGAACCAAAAACGTGATTTTTTTTATTCAATTTACGAATTGTAATCCAGATGTTTGTTAGAAGAATACAAAGCTTTCATTTTTGTGATAGTATGTCTAATTTTTATGTCAAATTAATTAGGCTGAGATTTTCAAGACTAATAAGAACTGATTTAATTTAAGGTTTACATTAACAATGTTCCTAACTAAAATAAATGACCATGAGTGAGTAAAAGACACAATTTTATTTTACAGTAATGCTTTTCTAATTCTATTAAATTTCAGTCAAAATAGTGCAAGTAGGTATTATTTTTCTTGTGCCGAATGTTCGGCATCTGAACCGAATTTCGACCGAATGCCAAAGTTCGGTTAAAGCTGCCAAAATTCGGTTAAACCGAATGTGTACCGAATTTCGGTCCATCCCTGATTAAAATTGGTTCACCCGCTTAAAAGTTATTACAATTCAAAATTATAAAACAACTCACCTAACATATTAGTATTAAGTGGTCAATGGTGGCGCTAGAGTATTTTAAATCAATGCCGATTATATCAAAATCATATCGAGAATATCATAAATATATGTTGAACAAAAAGAAAGATTAATTGCATTTCTTATCTGTCTATTATCTTTTGACGCTTTAACTGCTTGATTTGAATGATAAGTATACGGACAGGCCATGACCTGGGGTAGTACATAGGATACTTTTTTACCCCGGTAGCGCGTCCCCATGGGATAATTTCCGACATCCATGCGGGCGGAGCCACAAGCAGAAGCTAGTCTTTTCAATATGTCATGAGCTGAGCTTATTCTCGTATAAAGAACGCTCTTGTGGGAAACCGTTTTGGTATCGTAACGAAACTAGCATTATCTATCTCTAAGTTGCTTTTTTTTTTGTTGGGAAATTATCAAATAACTTCTCCGGAGGGTGTGTCAGACTCTTACTGACTAAAAGCCACCCGTGTTCCTTCCGTTTACTGTGTTGCCAGGGGCCACGGTATCCCTTTCGGACTTTCCCGCGACCCCGGCAGGCATCGGCCCTAGCAGACCCCTACACTTGTGCTGTATTATCTCCCTGCAGAGCAAAAATTTGTGGAAAAGAGAGCATTTTACTCTAATATAATTAAAACCGTAATTACCTGTATGTGTGCATAGCAAAGCTTTTCTGTACTGATATCTCTGGGTAGAATCAACCTAGCTTCAACTGCCAATACGTACAGGTGCCTGAAGGCTTGCAAATGGTATCTGCAAGTATAAAAGACGAATGTTACATTACATAAATGGTTTATCAGTTAGCTAAAGTGCAGTTGCAGTTTTTTGGTCTCATTTTCGATAGCAAATAAGTAGCTCAAAAATATTTTTTTATGTAACAAAATAATTTATGAAAGTGTCCATGGAGTTTCTTGCTCGTTTTTCTCCATAGGTTGCTACTACGCTTTGGAATGTGCAACGCTTCATATTTCTAACTGACCGACTCGAAAGTGGCCTGTAAATACGTATATTTATTTACATAACCAAATTACAAGATGATTATTAACATTAACTAAATTAAATTATAACTAAGTTAAGCCTAAAAAAGGCCCTCGGGGCATTGTACCGAGGAAGCTGGCGGCATTTCCTCGCTGAATTGCAATGCTGATGCGTTGCGCGAAAAAGCCGCCACCTTTTCGGTCACCAGTTACATCAACTAGACGTTTCGCGATTTCCGCGAATAACTTATGCGCACTGGGACCTCACGGACCGAGGGTCGTTGTACTCTCTGCCAAGGCCTTCATATTTAATAACTTTCAGATTTTCGGCATTTTCTGCCGCTGCACCCGCTTTAGAAGTAGTCCGTTGGAGCTGGGACGGTGCCAGTGTGTCTACACAGGTAGCGTCCCACACAAGCATCCGTCCCAAACTCCACGGAACCAAAGACACACCATCAGGTCTTTTGCCATCATCTCTGACAATGCCAGTCGGCTCAAGAAGAGCAGGAACATTGATGCTGGCAATAATATGTAATATTTTAACGCCTGTAATAGTTTAATTGAAATAAATGCTTTGAGTTTGAGTTTCAAATCAATAAAATGTTAAGAAATTTCAATATTTCGTTTTAATTCTGGAAAATTGAAAAACTATTCATCAAACATAACACTAAGTATAACATTAAATTAAAATAACGGAAGTATTAATGTGACGGATATATTTAAATTTTGAGGTACCTATTATCTTCGCTGTGTGTCGGGAACTTGGGGAAGAAGGCAGCTAACAACGCCGCTACAGCCGTAGGAGTCGTGCTCAGCGTCGCCCGGCCTCCTCCCAAGAATAGAAGGCCTATGGTGGAATGTACTGCCATCTGAAAGTGGAACGAGACAGTGATCAAATGTGAGTCTATCAGTAATAAAAATATATCGACCTACATTTTTGACAGAAATCAATCAAATGTATGTTATATTCATACCAAGATGGGTCTGCAGTGGTAGCCCGCAAAATTCAAGGTTTTTTTGCAATTTGGCCAGGTTGTATCTTAATCAAAAAAAAAAAAACAAAAAATAAATATGTACATAATAAAATAAATTCTAAGTTAGACAGAAATCTAACTAAGAGAGATGTTTACCCGCTTGCCCGCCGCTGTCAGATGACGTCGATCCCCGCCCCGCCCCGACCTCGTTCCGCGGATGAGCACTTATTGTACGTTATAATAGAGTTTCAAACCGCGCGCCCCAAAGACTCCTATTCGGAGTCAGTGGGGACTAGGGCTTTCAATACCGGTATTCCGGGATCCCGTAATACCGTGATCACGGATTTTATTTTGGCCTTTTACAATACCGGTATTGACGCCCCAATACCGTGATTACGGTATTACAAACATTAGATCTGAAAATGATGTGATCTTATTCTCACACACTTAAGCTCACCCTCCCGCACCCGGCCTGAGACAATGCCCGAAATCAAGCTGTAATTATGTGTCGTTTTTGTTATTGTCAGTCAGTTTCGCAAAGGCGACGGGATAACGCGTCTATAGACTTTGTTATTGTGTAGTGTTAACTTGTGACTGTGATGTTGTGATCTACTAGCGCGTATTTTTGCTAGTTTAATTAGATTACCGTCGTTGCTGCCTCTTTGCCCAAAACGTTCTTGGCGAACAACACGTAAGTAGATCTTTAATTTGTCGTAAACTCAAGTAAACATAAACCTTGCTCAGTTAAGTAATTGTTTATGTTGTTTCTTTTGTGTACCTATACCTACTGTGCAGATATTTAGACACAAATGTATTTTTGTTATGAAATAAATAACTTGAAGCTTGGTCAAATCAGCGCTGCCATGCCTATTGTTTACCGACTGGCACATTTGATACGTATTTTGTGCGATTGCGAAAAGAGAAGACAATAGTAGGCCAACTATTGCTTCCCGACTCCTGTGTGTGTGTAGCGATAGCGAGCGCACGGCAAATACGGTGTTATTTATCGCATACAGAGAACAGATAAATGACAGATTAGAATAATTATTTATATGTCCTATAAATAATCGAAGGTAATTATGGTCTCTTCTTGTTTTAGGTCGACTCCAGAGAGATCAGATTCGAAAACTTCAAAAAGTTTTTAAATAAACGTTCTACTACTGGCATATGGGATAATTTCACTGCCGCTGACGATCGACTCACTGCAAAGTGTAACCTATGCAAAAAAATCACAAAGACTGTTGGTGGAACCACAAGCGGATTGCGCATTCATATGCGCTCAATACATAAATTAAATACACAAGAAAACACAGCTTCATCATCCAAATCAAAAGAGTCAGAAAATCCACAAGCTTCAACATCCAAAGAAAAAGGATCAAGACCAGAATTAGCAGTACAAGATGAACCAGTACGAAAGAAAACTCTAGTCTCGGACTATTACCAAAGTTCTCACTCAGTGGAATTAGTTGTTTCAAGGATGGCGGCTTTGGATGGTATCCCTTTGAGCAAGTTTTGCACATCCGAAGATATGCGGAGACTTTTTAAGGAGTCGGGAGAGAGAGATATCCAAATTGCCTAAAACCAAGAGTGCTTTTAAATCTATAATAAGAGTAGAGATGTGTGTTTCGAAACTGCTGGCGGTGGTCGGGAGATACATATTTCTATCGACAGCTTACAGATATTTACTGTCTGTGGTACCTACCAGTGTAGAAGCAGAACGTGCTTTTTCTTCAGTAGGCTATTTATGTAACAGGCTCAGAAGTTCGCTGTCTGATTCAACATTGAATGCGATTTCGTTTTTGCGATCTCACCCATGAGTAATTGCACAGCTGCGACCCACATAAACACAACTTAGGATACTTTTGGTGCTGCCCCACACCCTGCGCACCAGGGAAGCGCACCTTTTACCTTTTTTTTTATTTATATACTTTTACATTTTTTTACTGTTTTCAGAAATTGTTATTAACGCTCGACTTATTTAGTTTTAGATTTTGATTGTTTTTTTATTACATAATTATTAATAATGTCACTAAAATGATTGCTAGCTAATTAGCTAGTTAAGCTATACTTAACTCACTTGCATCTCTACAAATAATGATACCTAGGTATATTGATTTTTACATGAGACATGATGACATTTAGGTAATAATAAGAAATTTATATTTTTTTGATATTGTACAAACAAAGTCTATGTGAAATGCCTTCCTGCAAAAAGAGTAGATTAAGTTTAAGTTTTCATTGTGTTCCTAATTCCTAGTCCTAGCTAAATAATCAACCAATACCAAATTATTATATAAGAATTAAGAAAGCTATGTATAACGTATTCATTTTATTATTTTCAATAAATAAGAACAATAAAAACTGATTTGAAAATATAAAAAGGCGTATTTTATTGGTTTTATTAATGTCCTAATTGAACTTGCGTTCAATACCGGACTACCGGTATTGATACCGGGATCACGGTATTGACTTTTGCAATACCGGTATTGATACCGGTATTGAAAAAGTTCGGTATTTGAAAGCCCTAGTGGGGACTGACGGTTGGAGAAGTGCGACCCCTATTCGGTGTCAATTGGTAGTTAGCGGTGATTATAATTCTGTAAATACATATTTGTTATGGTCGCGAATCATGTTTTGATCAAGACGCAACCTGACACTGTCCTGCAATTACAAAAAAACCTTGAATTTTGCGGGCTACCACTGCGGACCCACCAAGTGTTATTAAACATCCTTTATGTATTAGTACGTTTCTTATACTACAACAGTAAAAGTCAATACTTGTACATTATTTAAATTTTAAATTTAATTTAAATTTTAGTTTAATCAATTGATTGTTTGCATTGTAAATGTTATACGCAATTGAATTAATCACGGATGATTTCGCTGTCGATGCAAAGATGAATTTCATTCTCTATCTCCGAAGGTCCTTATCTGATTTTCACAGGAAAATCAGTTTACTAGCTTCAGAGACTAAAAAAACACAAACTCGCTTGGTGAGGGTTCGGTACAACGAATATGTTATCTACCGGTTTTTATCCCAAGAGCAAACTTAACATTGTAGTTTAAAAACATGTTCTCCCGTACATGCCCACTGCAAATGTAAGTTTGTACGCACAAAATTCAGAGATTTACCATGTTATTTTAACACCATAAACTTCTAGGTTCATCTATTTCCTTTAATAACTTGGCAATTCAAATTGCGCAATTCTTAGCAATTGAGCTTATGCGCAGTAGTGGCCCAGTGGTAACGGCCGTGACTTACGAGTTTTAGGTCATAGATTCGAAACCCTTACAGCTATTTAAACTATTTATTTTAAAATTATTGAAAAACAGTACATTATTGCAAAGGCCGTGAAATAGGCAATTGCAGGTCGAGTATGAGTTTGAAGGCCGAGCCGTAGGCGAAGTCTTCACTAATACGAGACAGGCAACTGCCATTTCCGCCTAGGCATATATAGTGCTTTTCTCAAAAGAAAAGAACGTTGAATAAAAAGTAAACCACAATTTGAGGAACATTTTAAAGTTTATTTTATGACATATATATGACATATGAAATTCTTTCATGACTTTACATAACAATTTTTTTTTTAAATATTCTAAAAAACATAACGCAAAAGTATTCGTCTACCCTAGTCACTCACGCAAAATAGTTCGTCTACCACTTAGTTGTGTCGCCTTTGCTCTCAATGACAGGTTTTGATGCGAAGAGGCATGGTTGCAACCAACGCTGCACACTCCTCAGGCGTAATTGACTCCCAGACAGCCAAGAGTTCAGCTCTTCGATCGTGATGGATTTTTACGGAGAACTTTTGTCATTTTCCACCATAGGGTTTCGATCGGCGACAAGTCCGGGCTGTTAGATGGCCATTCGATTGTAGGGATGCTTTTCGCCAATAGCCACGTCTTTGTTGTCCTTACAGTACGGCAGGAAGCACCATCCTGTTGAAAAATTAAGGAATCTTGATGCTTAAGTGACGGAATAGAGAGCAGTAAATTCTCTTCCAAAAGGTTTTGATACCTTGCAGCATTGATAGAACCATCCACAAAGTGCATACCACCAACACCTTGTGCAGACATGCAGCCCCATATCATAAGAGACGCCGGAAACTTCACTTTGCGTTTGAGACAATCAGTATGAAATGCCTCTTTTTTGTTCCGAATCACTTTTTTCCTTTCATCGCCGCCTGTCACTTCAAATTTGGACTCGTCACTCCAAATAATACTACGCCACTGATCGGAAGTCCAATTTAAATGATCACGAGCAAACTTCAACCTCTTTTTCTTTTGTACAGCAGTAACAGTGGTTTCTCCTTAGTGGTGTAAAATCCGTAACCCATTCTTTTTAGGACTCTTTTGCAAGTATCAACTGAGACGTCTTTGTGAATCATGTCCTTCCATTGCACCGTGAGTTCTCCAGCTCGAGCACGACGATTATTTTTGATACTTTTCTTCAGGATTCTGTTTTCTATTGCACTTGTGATGCGTGGTCGACCAGTTTTCTTCAAACAAGAAGTCGTTCTATTCTTTTTATAGTGCTGAATGATAGATTGGACTGTAGACCTGGGAAGTATCAAGTCTTTAGATATTTGGTAACTTGATTTGCCAGCATCGACCCCACAAACTATTCGCTTTCGATGCTCTTCACACACGGGTTTGCCACGACCCATTGTTATTTGAAAAATTTATGAAAAAAAACTGAAATTTTCAGAATTTATACTGTCTCACTTGACAAATGACACAGAATTACTTTTACAAATTTAAATTATGCAACATAATTGTACAAAGAAGGAATAATCTATTTAACTCACCGATAGACGAACTCTTTTGCATCGATTAACAATTAGACGAACTATTTTGCTTATAACTTCTTCGAATTTAAAACAGGATATGTATAAATTTAAAAAGCTAAAATAGGTTATTGGTTCATAAATAAAAAAATGCATAAGTAACGCGACATGTGATAGTGGAACAGCTTAATATTGTTTAAAGATATACAAAAATAATGAAGTTAGAAAAATCTCACAGAGAAAATTTCACACTAGACGAACTATTTTGCATCGGGGCTCGTATACAGGCACGTGAACGCAATTTGTACTAAGCAAAGAGACGTACTTTGGTATGCCGAGAATGATAAAAGAGATCCAATCAAAGAGTATTAAATAACCCCAGCACGCCGTTCCATACAACATTGCTGGAGCGTTGTAATGTTCCAAATTCAAAAAACGCTCCAGCAATGGATTTGATTTTCTTTGTCCGTGAATGCGATACTTCGCGTGTTCTTTTTTCGAAAACAATGAGTTTATTTCCATGTATGTTTGAGAAAAATATATTTGAGAGTCTCACAACAAGCCCTTTCATTTGATATGTGTTGCTTGCAAAACTTTTCTTTTTAATTTTCTAATTTGTCCCAAAACTGACCCTCATATTTAAATTTTATTTATTTACGTTAAAGTTCCGTGTTTGGGTGATAGAAATTTATGTGTGACAACTTTCAACTCAATCGGTCCAGTAGATTCGGAGCAAATCGGGTGTGACAGATGGACAGACAGACACGAGTGATCCTATAAGGGCTCCGTTTTTTTTGTGGTACGGAACCCTAAAACACACAGTCAAATTAACGACATAGTCAGCTATCCGGTTATTCAATCATAAACAAAATAACCGATCATTTGGCAACTAGAGCGTTGGAAGTATGATATTAATTGAAATAAATTATGGCTTTCGTTTTTGCGATTTCCCGTTTTAAGCTGATTGAAAAGTCCATTTATATTTAGGCAAACGATAGACATTTAATTCCGATTTTGCATATGTCGTTGCTATAAATGAAAAGATTGGAATTTTTTTAGGAAAGCATTCTTTCATCGGAAGGCGTGTAGTGTAGAAATAATATAATAGAAAGTAAAAGCTGGTGGAGCACGGTACCTGCGCGCCGTGCGAGAGCGCGGGCGCGGCGGGCGCGGGCGCGTGCGGCGGCGTGCGCGCGCGCAGGCGGCGGCACAGGCGCAGCACGCCCACGTCGCCGCGCCCGCACATGATCTGGGGACAAACGGCAGAATTCAATAAAAGCGATGATGTTAATAAAAGCGTTTATTTGTGAACATAAGTACAAAAAGGTGTTATTTATATATTTTAGCTGATCTGTATGTTCGGCCAATAATCGGCATACAAATATAATATTAGTAAGCAGGTTCTTTTAGCAATCTGTCTTAAAAGTCGAACAGGCCTAAAATCTGTCACTAAGAAATTAAGACGTTATAGGACGTCGCGGGAAGGTACTTATGGGTCACCGAGGCCCCCGCAACACAGGCAACAGGAAGGAATACGGGTGGGTTTTAGTCAGTAAGAGTCTGGCATACCCTCCCGCTCCGCCCAGAACGGGAGAAGTTATTTGATGATTTCCCACCAGATTATGTCTGGACTTTAAAAGAGACTATGACCTCTGAGTTTGTTTCGGTATTTCTTCACAGAGTAGTCAGATAGGAAACGCCGGCCTCATCTAGTTTTAAAAAATATGATTGACGTGTAAAAGTGTTTGTACAAACCTACTTACAGAAATAAGATCATTTATCAGAATAAAATATGTATAATTAAATAATTCTCAAGTTTGTTTATCTAGGGTAAACATATAACGATCATTAAAATATTTAACTTGATATCCGTGTAATTCATTCTTATTTTTTATTGGAGGTCCGTGTTTATTTGACATGAGTAAGTGACATTCAGCCAAACAAGAATCGTCAAATAACGAACTATTTTATAGAATTAGTGCACAGTTATCATTAATTTAATATAATTCGAACTATATGTACCGTAAATCTATTTAAAATAATATATGCAATATCAATATGAATGGACGCGGGCGCACTGCGTTGCATTCGTTCGGCCGTCGATGTTTTTATAAAAAGTTGTAAAAGAATAATAAATTATAGTAATTGCTTGCTTAGATGGTTTGGTTATGTTGAAAGGTTGAGTAAAAGGCGACTAACAAAAGGTATTTACAAAGTAGGGGTGAGTCGAAACGCCGGGACGTCGAGGAGGACGTACAGTGACCTAATTGGTGATGTTCTTCAGAGGTCAGGTGCGTAGTAGTCGCAACCGGTGTGCGTGTAGTATGAGCGTAGGCGAGGCAAGGGGAGTATGTAAGGAGCAGAGCAGGTGGCGTTCTATAGTTTCTGCATACCCCCATAGAAAGAAGGCGTGAGTTTATGTATGTATGATTAGGAATCAAGGTAAAGTATAATCAATAAAATTAATTTGACTCAATACAAAACAAAAAATAAAAAAATCCATAATTTATAAAATTGACTGGATATAATTCCCTTCCCATTTTTCTGCGACTGAAGTTTGTTTTTTTTTATTAAAAAAATGACAGCCTTGTTTTTGTCTTAAGACGCTGACAACACCTAAACCGCGGTCACTGTCAGATTGCATAGAAAAGAAAGAGAAGCGCGATGACACAACGCTTGTATATATTATTGCAAAATATGAAGCAATTATCTATTTACTCAAAATTGAGTTGAGTAATTGAAAATAAAAAACAACTAAGTTCTGCATTCAAATAAGAAGTTCTTGTTATTAACACTTTCTATGCCAAGCACCCAGCATATGGGTCGAAAAATAATTCGTTCGTGTGCCCACAACTCGCATCCGAGTCGTCGCTATATGTAGCTAAAGATGACTTCTGTTCATGCCCACGACTGACGGGTTGTTATAGATTTGCAATAAACATTATATGGCATGCCAATTTGTATGTATTCTATGTACTTAGCGGTGAAAGTGTTAATTAAATACGTAAAGTATGTTGATATTTAATACAGATATTTTGGATTAGACACCCAAGGTAAGAGGTTAGTTTAACGTTTGTATCGAGATTTTTTTTTTCGAAACGTGTTTTGGTAACAACCAAGTTCTGGGAAATATGTTCAAAATTGACATATATTATTTCCGTTACCACAAACTATACAAATTTGGCAATTTTTTTTCTTAAGAGAAGCCTATTTTGGTCAATTGGGTCTTGTCAGCGCCTTAATTAAAAATGAAAATTTGAACATTTTGAGAAAAAAAAAATGATGGCCAGTTATATGAACTAGAAAAATAAATTGATGAAGTTGAAACCACAGAGATCACGCTGCAATAACAACTTTTGATGCTGCAGGAAAGAATGTATTTATTTAATACTTTAAGCACACAAATGAACAGAGGCGGACTTAATGCCGTAGGCATTTTCTACCAGTCAACCTTTGGGTGATGTAGAGACAAACAGTGGTAGGTGCAATAGCGAAAACTATGGAATAAATATTTATTTAAATATAAGGATATACATACATATACCTATTAAAAACTTTAAATATATACCTAATTATACATAAATATAAGACCTAATAAATACACATAAATACACGAATATACTAAAACAGATGAGACAAACAATGGGAAAACATTGCCATTGTGATGATACTGCCAGCTTCTTACGAATATGCTCGCGAATTTTGACTTTAAAGGATAATCGGTTGGTTGCCATCCTGATTTCCTGGGGGAGCGCATTCCACAGAGAGATAGACTGAACGAAGAAAGAAGAGTGAATGAAGTCAGTGCGGTGAGTGGGACATTGAAGAAGACGATTGTGTGATGAACGTAGATTTCTACTGTGGTTCGCGCAAATGTACTGAAAGTGGGGGGCCAGATAACTAGGGGAAGAGGGCGAGTCAAGAAATGAAAACAATGTGGTCAGCGCCCTTTGCTCTCTGCGCTGACGTATGGGCAACCACTTTAGAAGCGACCGATGCGCAGACATGATCATATTTACGCAGATTGAAAATGAATCGAATGCAGTTAAATGAATTGTTACAATTCATACCGATATAGGAAAAGAAAAGCACAGTTACCATGCCGGCCGCCAGCAGACACACACACAGACACGCCTCCAGCGTGGCGCGGCCGGCCAGCTCGGCCACGGGCGCGCCGCCCACGGCCACGAGCAGCCGCGCGTAGTGCAGCGCCGTGTCGCGCGCGTCCTCGTCGCCGGAGCCCGCGAAGCGCAGGCCCAGCGCGAAACACGCGCCGGCCACGATGTTGCAGTAGGCCTGGCTGGAAGAGAACGTCACACAGGTTGTTATGAAACTCGTAAATAATCGTATAACAATACGATACCAAGTCAATAATCAATAATACTTTTTATTTTAGATTTTTAAATTTTATCTTTTTTTTTTTTTTATTTATTTATTTATTTTTTTTTTTTTTTTTGTTGATTCGGGTCGAGAATCACTAACATAATTACCTCCTAAAATATTTTGCAGGTCCAAAACAACACCTTGTATAAAAAGAATTGCAATATTACTAAAACTATAGGGAATAATCCACCCACATTCACTATATGTTTCGATGGCATGAAATTAGAGGCAGTTTTTTTGTTTTTAATTTGAGCTGACATATCTCGCTTAGTATCTATAACTTTTGAACATCGTTTATCACAGTGTTACTTGCATTAGAAATTAAATAAAAAAAGGTATCTTAAACATTTAACATAGTTTTTCGTCGCAAGGTTTGTGCATACTTTGCTCGTGATATTTACTCTTTTTTTTTTTTTTTGAGGGTGGGAAATCATCAAATAACTTCTCCCGCTCTGGGCGGAGCGGGAGGGTGTGTCAGACTCTTACTGACTAAAACCCACCCGTATTCCTTCCTGTTGCCTGTGTTGCGGGGGCCTCGGTGACCCATAAGTACCTTCCCGCGACCCCGGCAGGGTGATATTTACTCTATGATCTGATTATATGTAATTAATCTTACTTCATAGCTTCATAGTCGATGTTGTCCTCAGTTGGTTTGACGAAACAGTACGGCTTTATCGTAGCCGGTACTTGACTCTCCACCCACTCTTCAGTCGGCTCAATACTGTCCCATAACACTAAGCCTGAAATAATTTGCATGACCTTACAACAATTAAGCAAGAACATAGGTATGAGAATCAGGAACTGTACCGTAGACCTGAAGAATAGAGTTGAGGTAAATTATGTAGAGAAATGAAAGTAGATGAACATGTCAAAAATTTTTTGCCTTGTAAATCTTCAAAAATTTAACCGACTACGGCAAAGGCAGGGTACGATTGTTTTGTATGTAAGTTCATCTGTTCCCTCATAACTCCTAAACTACTCGTCGTATTTTGACAAACGAATTATCGTTGGAAGCATCATGTTGTTCCGCGGGTTATAGACTATATGACGTCACCAAGATAGCGGCTTACAGCGGATGTAAAATGACAACGAAGATTTTATTTTTTTTTATTGGTGTAGTGTTTGGTGTCTAATGAAATGAAATGATTTTATTTTCTGTAAGTAGGTTTGTACAAACACTTTTATACGTCAATATTTAAAAAAAAAAAAACTAGACGGGCTCGGCGTTTTCTATCTGACTATTCTGAGATAATCACAAACCCCAAAATTATTGAAGTAAAAATTAAAGTTAAAAACTAAAACAAAAACGTTAACTAAAAAGGTTTATACAAAATATATCATAAACAGACAAATAAAAATCCAGTCACGCGTCATTTAATTAGGGCATAAATCGAAAAGATTACGTGTCTCCGGATTTTTAATTTGTCTGTATAATTTATCTTGTTTATACCGTTTTACCCACTTGGGTAAAATCTTAACCTCTTTTTTATTAATATAAAATACTAATAAAAAAGAGGTTAAGATTCTATGTATGTTTGTATTTTTAGTTAGCGTTTTTGTTGTAGTTGGATTTTAGTTTTTAACTTTATCTTTATTAAATCAGATGTTCAGAGAAAAATCTACAAACAAAAGAATGACGTTTTACAACTTAAGCCACCTTTGCTACTTTTCCAAGGCTCTTATATTTTCAGAATTTTGGCAGAATATCAGAATACAGTATTCTAAGCAAACAAAGGACGCTAGTAGACTTTTTTTTATTTTACCTTCCTTTTAGCTTTACTCGTATTAAGATAATGAGTGTGTGGATACTGTACCTCTGGCAATGACCCGCAGCATCAGCAGGTCGGGGCGCACGAAGTCCAGCTGGTAGGCCGTGCGCGGCGGCTGCAGCCAGGCGGCGGGCGCGGCGCTGGCGGAGCGCAGGTACAGCAGGCCCAGCGCCAGCGTGGCGCCCGGGGACGTCACGTCCAGGTTCACGGTGGCGCCCTCGCGGATCGCGAACGACCCTTGCTTGTATTTCTCTTTTTGAGAACCTTTGAACAAAGATTTGTAAGTTATTGTGTGAGCGAAGAAAGGGTTTGTTAGGTTTGACTTTTAATCTATGACTATCAAAAGCATTTAATATTGTGTTTGATATAGAATTTAACCTTTTGAACGTCAGAGCGTAAACGCATCGGCGACACTGCTACGCTAAGCTACAAATTCAACGCAAATACCTACAAAAAAAAATAGGGATTCCAACATATTATCGATAACCAATTAATCATTGCTTTTCGTTCCATATTTTTTAAATAAAATATTACTCGTTGCACTATTCTTTTATTTAATTTGACCCTATTTGCTATAATACTATTATTAAACACCAGTTACAAATTTCTAAACAACCTAAAAGCAGACATTAGAACTACAAACGAATAAATCAAATAATAATAAGGTACGTCACTAATCTTGTTCGTGACGTCATCCGCTGTCAGGAAGACACGACTCTGACGTGGCTGGCACGACTTTTGACAACTTCCTCGCATGCGAATAGGGATGTGTTATTGTGGGACATAATAAATAATAATCATATAGTATTTAAAACAATTTAATCAATTTACTTATAATTATTACTCTGATTCTTCGTAAATTGGCAAACTTATGTCATCCAAGTCCTTTTGCTGTCGTACTTTTCTAATAACGTTCAGTATATTGACATAAGTTACTGAACTATGCAATAAATTTCATTCAATTAAGAATTTCGTGACATCTGAAATTAAACTAAAATACCTAATAAAACTAGTTGGTAAATAAAAAAAAAAACAATTATAGAATCAGTCTTAATTGCGTTATTCTCGCAAGTACTAAATAAAATTATAAAAAAAACCACCGATCATAATAATAAATGTAGGAAATCGCTAGCAGTCTCCCGTAGCGCTAATGACGTCACCGCTTGACGTCCATTCCCGACTATGGCGTACAGGTTACTGTTTATGCGCTTTTGCGTAGGGATGCGCGAGAGTGGACAGTAAACTATCGATGGATATCAATTATGATTTTTTTCCACAATTTTATAAATATTATGCATTAGGAATATTAAGATACGAATAGTTGTCATTAAAAAATAATTGTCTTAGTAATAGAGAGCTACTTTTAATAAAATATGTAATAAATTAGAAATATAAGTTACCTAACTTACCCATCACTAGCTGCCGTGTCTTGACGACTGTGGCGTGAGGAAGAACACTTTTTTACGGATTGCGATTAGCAATTTTGATGATTGTTTTTTCTAGTGAAATGTAAGTAATGAATATATTTTTGTGGCATTTTACAATATGTAATTAATGTAGTTTTAAATAATAGGAAAAAGAAACACAGAAAACTTATTTTCGTATATTTATTTTGTACTTCAAAAATGTCGTTTTCTTGTCGGCTGTGGACGACGGTGGCGTGTTTAGCACGTTTTCGTTTGTCGGCTATATATCCGACCGTGGCGTTCAAAAGGTTAAGGATGTGCAAAATATATTCAATAAACACAACGTGAAAACAAGCCTTCTGTCAAAATGTGATTTTTGATTGTAATATATATCATTATTTGTTTTGTTTTAGGTAGTATATTCATTATTCGAGTTAACTTATCTTTTTTATATGCAATGTTATGTGTTTCTGTGACAATAAACCAATTTTTCTTTCTATTTCACGGCGAAGACCATCAAAAGACCATTTCAGACACCAATCGACATGGTCTTCACATGATCTGACCAAGATTATGTCTAGACTTAAAAAAAGACACTGATCTCTGAGTTTGTTTCGGCCTTTCTTCTCAGAGTAGTCAGATAGGAAACGCCGACCTCATCTAGTTTTAAAAAAATATGTTTGACGTGTAAAAGTGTTTGTAAAAACTTACTTACAGAAATAAAATCATTAACCACTTGAAGTTATAGTTAGTTGAATATTTCGGTAAGGATTGAATCTAAATACCGTAGATACTTCGAATTATTTGAGTGTTTCGCGTAATCACAACAATTATGTAAAACATAAATATTTGATTGGAATGACCATATTTTTGAATTTTAACAACGACTTATCTCAATCTTATCAATTTTGTTTTCAAATGTCCGTCATTTTGATCTTTCAAATTCCTGCACAGTTTCTTAGTACTCTTACGACGTCTGCTTGTCCCCCCCCAGCATGTAGGTGCGCAGGCTGCGCCAGCTGCTGCACCGGCGCCACTGTATGACAACGTCTCACCAGTGAGCGGCTGCTTGTCCCCCCCCAGCATGTAGGTGCGCAGGCTGCGCCAGCTGCTGCACCGGCGGCACTGTATGACAACGTCTCACCAGTGAGCGGCTGCTTGTCCCCCCCCAGCATGTAGGTGCGCAGGCTGCGCCAGCTGCTGCACCGGCGCCACTGTATGACAACGTCTCACCAGTGAGCGGCTGCTTGTCCCCCCCCAGCATGTAGGTGCGCAGGCTGCGCCAGCTGCTGCACCGGCGGCACTGTATGACAACGTCTCACCAGTGAGCGGCTGCTTGTCCCCCCCCAGCATGTAGGTGCGCAGGCTGCGCCAGCTGCTGCACCGGCGGCACTGTATGACAACGTCTCACCAGTGAGCGGCTGCTTGTCCCCCCCCAGCATGTAGGTGCGCAGGCTGCGCCAGCTGCTGCACCGGCGCCACTGTATGACAACGTCTCACCAGTGAGCGGCTGCTTGTCCCCCCCCAGCATGTAGGTGCGCAGGCTGCGCCAGCTGCTGCACCGGCGGCACTGTATGACAACGTCTCACCAGTGAGCGGCTGCTTGTCCCCCCCCAGCATGTAGGTGCGCAGGCTGCGCCAGCTGCTGCACCGGCGGCACTGTATGACAACGTCTCACCAGTGAGCGGCTGCTTGTCCCCCCCCAGCATGTAGGTGCGCAGGCTGCGCCAGCTGCTGCACCGGCGCCACTGTATGACAACGTCTCACCAGTGAGCGGCTGCTTGTCCCCCCCCAGCATGTAGGTGCGCAGGCTGCGCCAGCTGCTGCACCGGCGCCACTGTATGACAACGTCTCACCAGTGAGCGGCTGCTTGTCCCCCCCCAGCATGTAGGTGCGCAGGCTGCGCCAGCTGCTGCACCGGCGGCACTGTATGACAACGTCTCACCAGTGAGCGGCTGCTTGTCCCCCCCCAGCATGTAGGTGCGCAGGCTGCGCCAGCTGCTGCACCGGCGCCACTGTATGACAACGTCTCACCAGTGAGCGGCTGCTTGTCCCCCCCCAGCATGTAGGTGCGCAGGCTGCGCCAGCTGCTGCACCGGCGGCACTGTATGACAACGTCTCACCAGTGAGCGGCTGCTTGTCCCCCCCCAGCATGTAGGTGCGCAGGCTGCGCCAGCTGCTGCACCGGCGCCACTGTATGACAAAGTCTCACCAGTGAGCGGCTGCTTGTCCCCCCCCAGCATGTAGGTGCGCAGGCTGCGCCAGCTGCTGCACCGGCGGCACTGTATGACAACGTCTCACCAGTGAGCGGCTGCTTGTCCCCCCCCAGCATGTAGGTGCGCAGGCTGCGCCAGCTGCTGCACCGGCGGCACTGTATGACAACGTCTCACCAGTGAGCGGCTGCTTGTCCCCCCCCAGCATGTAGGTGCGCAGGCTGCGCCAGCTGCTGCACCGGCGCCACTGTATGACAACGTCTCACCAGTGAGCGGCTGCTTGTCCCCCCCCAGCATGTAGGTGCGCAGGCTGCGCCAGCTGCTGCACCGGCGGCACTGTATGACAACGTCTCACCAGTGAGCGGCTGCTTGTCCCCCCCCAGCATGTAGGTGCGCAGGCTGCGCCAGCTGCTGCACCGGCGGCACTGTATGACAACGTCTCACCAGTGAGCGGCTGCTTGTCCCCCCCCAGCATGTAGGTGCGCAGGCTGCGCCAGCTGCTGCACCGGCGCCACTGTATGATAACGTCTCACCAGTGAGCGGCTGCTTGTCCCCCCCCAGCATGTAGGTGCGCAGGCTGCGCCAGCTGCTGCACCGGCGGCACTGTATGACAACGTCTCACCAGTGAGCGGCTGCTTGTCCCCCCCCAGCATGTAGGTGCGCAGGCTGCGCCAGCTGCTGCACCGGCGGCACTGTATGACAACGTCTCACCAGTGAGCGGCTGCTTGTCCCCCCCCAGCATGTAGGTGCGCAGGCTGCGCCAGCTGCTGCACCGGCGGCACTGTATGACAACGTCTCACCAGTGAGCGGCTGCTTGTCCCCCCCCAGCATGTAGGTGCGCAGGCTGCGCCAGCTGCTGCACCGGCGGCACTGTATGACAACGTCTCACCAGTGAGCGGCTGCTTGTCCCCCCCCAGCATGTAGGTGCGCAGGCTGCGCCAGCTGCTGCACCGGCGGCACTGTATGACAACGTCTCACCAGTGAGCGGCTGCTTGTCCCCCCCCAGCATGTAGGTGCGCAGGCTGCGCCAGCTGCTGCACCGGCGCCACTGTATGACAACGTCTCACCAGTGAGCGGCTGCTTGTCCCCCCCCAGCATGTAGGTGCGCAGGCTGCGCCAGCTGCTGCACCGGCGGCACTGTATGACAACGTCTCACCAGTGAGCGGCTGCTTGTCCCCCCCCAGCATGTAGGTGCGCAGGCTGCGCCAGCTGCTGCACCGGCGCCACTGTATGACAACGTCTCACCAGTGAGCGGCTGCTTGTCCCCCCCCAGCATGTAGGTGCGCAGGCTGCGCCAGCTGCTGCACCGGCGCCACTGTATGACAACGTCTCACCAGTGAGCGGCTGCTTGTCCCCCCCCAGCATGTAGGTGCGCAGGCTGCGCCAGCTGCTGCACCGGCGCCACTGTATGACAACGTCTCACCAGTGAGCGGCTGCTTGTCCCCCCCCAGCATGTAGGTGCGCAGGCTGCGCCAGCTGCTGCACCGGCGGCACTGTATGACAACGTCTCACCAGTGAGCGGCTGCTTGTCCCCCCCCAGCATGTAGGTGCGCAGGCTGCGCCAGCTGCTGCACCGGCGGCACTGTATGACAACGTCTCACCAGTGAGCGGCTGCTTGTCCCCCCCCAGCATGTAGGTGCGCAGGCTGCGCCAGCTGCTGCACCGGCGCACTGTATGACAACGTCTCACCAGTGAGCGGCTGCTTGTCCCCCCCCAGCATGTAGGTGCGCAGGCCTGCGCCAGCTGCTGCACCGGCGCCACTGTATGACAACGTCTCACCAGTGAGCGGCTGCTTGTCCCCCCCCCAGCATGTAGGTGCGCAGGCTGCGCCAGCTGCTGCACCGGCGGCACTGTATGACAACGTCTCACCAGTGAGCGGCTGCTTGTCCCCCCCCCAGCATGTAGGTGCGCAGGCTGCGCCAGCTGCTGCACCGGCGCCACTGTATGACAACGTCTCACCAGTGAGCGGCTGCTTGTCCCCCCCCAGCATGTAGGTGCGCAGGCTGCGCCAGCTGCTGCACCGGCGCCACTGTATGACAACGTCTCACCAGTGAGCGGCTGCTTGTCCCCCCCCAGCATGTAGGTGCGCAGGCTGCGCCAGCTGCTGCACCGGCGGCACTGTATGACAACGTCTCACCAGTGAGCGGCTGCTTGTCCCCCCCCCAGCATGTAGGTGCGCAGGCTGCGCCAGCTGCTGCACCGGCGGCACTGTATGACAACGTCTCACCAGTGAGCGGCTGCTTGTCCCCCCCCAGCATGTAGGTGCGCAGGCTGCGCCAGCTGCTGCACCGGCGGCCACTGTATGACAACGTCTCACCAGTGAGCGGCTGCTTGTCCCCCCCCAGCATGTAGGTGCGCAGGCTGCGCCAGCTGCTGCACCGGCGCCACTGTATGACAACGTCTCACCAGTGAGCGGCTGCTTGTCCCCCCCCAGCATGTAGGTGCGCAGGCTGCGCCAGCTGCTGCACCGGCGGCCACTGTATGACAACGTCTCACCAGTGAGCGGCTGCTTGTCCCCCCCCCAGCATGTAGGTGCGCAGGCTGCGCCAGCTGCTGCACCGGCGCCACTGTATGACAACGTCTCACCAGTGAGCGGCTGCTTGTCCCCCCCCCGCATGTAGGTGCGCAGGCTGCGCCAGCTGCTGCACCGGCGGCCACTGTATGACAACGTCTCACCAGTGAGCGGCTGCTTGTCCCCCCCCAGCATGTAGGTGCGCAGGCTGCGCCAGCTGCTGCACCGGCGGCACTGTATGACAACGTCTCACCAGTGAGCGGCTGCTTGTCCCCCCCCCAGCATGTAGGTGCGCAGGCTGCGCCAGCTGCTGCACCGGCGCCACTGTATGACAACGTCTCACCAGTGAGCGGCTGCTTGTCCCCCCCCCAGCATGTAGGTGCGCAGGCTGCGCCAGCTGCTGCACCGGCGCCACTGTATGACAACGTCTCACCAGTCGAGCGGCTGCTTGTCCCCCCCCCAGCATGTAGGTGCGCAGGCTGCGCCAGCTGCTGCACCGGCGGCACTGTATGACAACGTCTCACCAGTGAGCGGCTGCTTGTCCCCCCCCAGCATGTAGGTGCGCAGGCTGCGCCAGCTGCTGCACCGGCGCCACTGTATGACAACGTCTCACCAGTGAGCGGCTGCTTGTCCCCCCCCCAGCATGTAGGTGCGCAGGCTGCGCCAGCTGCTGCACCGGCGCCACTGTATGACAACGTCTCACCAGTGAGCGGCTGCTTGTCCCCCCCCCAGCATGTAGGTGCGCAGGCTGCGCCAGCTGCTGCACCGGCGCCACTGTATGACAACGTCTCACCAGTGAGCGGCTGCTTGCCCCCCCCCAGCATGTAGGTGCGCAGGCTGCGCCAGCTGCTGCACCGGCGCCACTGTATGACAACGTCTCACCAGTGAGCGGCTGCTTGTCCCCCCCCCAGCATGTAGGTGCGCAGGCTGCGCCAGCTGCTGCACCGGCGGCACTGTATGACAACGTCTCACCAGTGAGCGGCTGCTTGTCCCCCCCCAGCATGTAGGTGCGCAGGCTGCGCCAGCTGCTGCACCGGCGGCCACTGTATGACAACGTCTCACCAGTGAGCGGCTGCTTGTCCCCCCCCAGCATGTAGGTGCGCAGGCTGCGCCAGCTGCTGCACCGGCGGCACTGTATGACAACGTCTCACCAGTGAGCGGCTGCTTGTCCCCCCCCAGCATGTAGGTGCGCAGGCTGCGCCAGCTGCTGCACCGGCGGCACTGTATGACAACGTCTCACCAGTGAGCGGCTGCTTGTCCCCCCCCCAGCATGTAGGTGCGCAGGCTGCGCCAGCTGCTGCACCGGCGGCACTGTATGACAACGTCTCACCAGTGAGCGGCTGCTTGTCCCCCCCCAGCATGTAGGTGCGCAGGCTGCGCCAGCTGCTGCACCGGCGCCACTGTATGACAACGTCTCACCAGTGAGCGGCTGCTTGTCCCCCCCCCAGCATGTAGGTGCGCAGGCTGCGCCAGCTGCTGCACCGGCGCCACTGTATGACAACGTCTCACCAGTGAGCGGCTGCTTGTCCCCCCCCAGCATGTAGGTGCGCAGGCTGCGCCAGCTGCTGCACCGGCGCCACTGTATGACAACGTCTCACCAGTGAGCGGCTGCTTGTCCCCCCCCCAGCATGTAGGTGCGCAGGCTGCGCCAGCTGCTGCACCGGCGCCACTGTATGACAACGTCTCACCAGTGAGCGGCTGCTTGTCCCCCCCCAGCATGTAGGTGCGCAGGCTGCGCCAGCTGCTGCACCGGCGCCACTGTATGACAACGTCTCACCAGTGAGCGGCTGCTTGTCCCCCCCCAGCATGTAGGTGCGCAGGCTGCGCCAGCTGCTGCACCGGCGCCACTGTATGACAACGTCTCACCAGTGAGCGGCTGCTTGTCCCCCCCCCAGCATGTAGGTGCGCAGGCTGCGCCAGCTGCTGCCACCGGCGCCACTGTATGACAACGTCTCACCAGTGAGCGGCTGCTTGCCCCCCCCCAGCATGTAGGTGCGCAGGCTGCGCCAGCTGCTGCACCGGCGCCACTGTATGACAACGTCTCACCAGTGAGCGGCTGCTTGTCCCCCCCCAGCATGTAGGTGCGCAGGCTGCGCCAGCTGCTGCACCGGCGGCACTGTATGACAACGTCTCACCAGTGAGCGGCTGCTTGTCCCCCCCCCAGCATGTAGGTGCGCAGGCTGCGCCAGCTGCTGCACCGGCGCCACTGTATGACAACGTCTCACCAGTGAGCGGCTGCTTGTCCCCCCCCAGCATGTAGGTGCGCAGGCTGCGCCAGCTGCTGCACCGGCGCCACTGTATGACAACGTCTCACCAGTGAGCGGCTGCTTGTCCCTCCCACCCCCAGCATGTAGGTGCGCAGGCTGCGCCAGCTGCTGCACCGGCGCCACTGTATGACAACGTCTCACCAGTGAGCGGCTGCTTGTCCCCCCCCAGCATGTAGGTGCGCAGGCTGCGCCAGCTGCTGCACCGGCGCCACTGGTATGACAACGTCTCACCAGTGAGCGGCTGCTTGTCCCCCCCCCAGCATGTAGGTGCGCAGGCTGCGCCAGCTGCTGCACCGGCGCCACTGTATGACAACGTCTCACCAGTGAGCGGCTGCTTGTCCCCCCCCAGCATGTAGGTGCGCAGGCTGCGCCAGCTGCTGCACCGGCGCCACTGTATGACAAACGTCTCACCAGTGAGCGGCTGCTTGTCCCCCCCCCAGACATGTAGGTGCGCAGGCTGCGCCAGCTGCTGCACCGGCGCCACTGTATGACAACGTCTCACCAGTGAGCGGCTGCTTGTCCCCCCCCCAGCATGTAGGTGCGCAGGCTGCGCCAGCTGCTGCACCGGCGCCACTGTATGACAACGTCTCACCAGTGAGCGGCTGCTTGTCCCCCCCCAGCATGTAGGTGCGCAGGCTGCGCCAGCTGCTGCACCGGCGCCACTGTATGACAACGTCTCACCAGTGAGCGGCTGCTTGTCCCCCCCCCAGCATGTAGGTGCGCAGGC